>CM073598.1:23308800-33308800 GCA_037074985.1 Solanum bulbocastanum | reverse complement strand
TTACCAAAAGTTACCACAAGAGCATACACCATTATGAAAATGGTGAAATCTCTTGTTATCCCTAACAATAATCTCCGTGCCAGTGATTTGAGATGCACCGCACATGAATGAGTGGCAATCTTCACAGATTCTTAGATTTTTCATGATCCTGATGGTAGACCCAGCAGAATCAGTGATGAGCAGCCCATATGCCAAAGCCAGCTTCTCACTATGTGTGAGAAGTATTCGCCTTTTATGTTCTTCATTCAGATCATAAGGCACAGAGCTTAAGTTTGGCTCGTAGCCATGTGACTTAAGCCGACCAATAAGATCCTCAAGTGCTTCCTTAATCTCTTGCGAGTTTGGGTGGGTCATATCACCAGCATAGAACTCATGAATCACTCCCTCTTTGCCTTCAATCCAGCTGCGTGAAGGGTCCTTTCTCAGCAGTTTTTGTTTTATTGATTTCCTTACCCCTAAAACATCTTCCCACCTTCCAGCTGAAGCATATGTATTGGCAAGCAAGACATAGTTACCAATGCTATCAGGTTCAAGCTCAAATAAACGGTTGGCAGCAACTTCTGCAATATCAGGATTACCATGAATCCGACAAGCTCCTAGCAGGGCTCCCCAGACACCACTATTAGGGTCCATTGGCATAGCTTTGATAAGCTCAAGAGCTTCTTGTAGTTGCCCAGCCCTGCCAAGGAGATCAATCATGCAAGCATAGTGTTCTACTGATGGTTCAACACCACAATGTTTCTCCATTATATCAAACAGGTGTCGACCCCGTTCTACCAAACCTGCATGAGTACAAGCCATAAGAACACCAATGAATGTCACCTTATTAGGCTTTACCTCAGTTTTCACCATTTCTTCAAATAAATCTAGTGCAGCATTCGCACATCCATGCATAGCAAAACCCATAATCATCGAACTATATGAGAACACATTCTTTTCCTTCATCTTCTTGAAAACCTTGTACGCTTCCTCCACATTCCCACACTTGGAGTACATATCAATCAATGCAGAACCCACCATAACATGATTGGCAGGTCCAAAACCATATCCCTCAGCCATATCATGAACCCAATTTGCATACTTAGCAGCCCCTAACTGTGCACAAGCTGAAATAACCCCAACTAATGTCAACTCATCAGTCTCAACACCTTCAGACTGCATTCTATGGAAGAACTCCAATGCCTCCCTTGGTTTAGCATTCTGTGCAAAACCTGACACCATAGCCGTCCATGCAACCAAATCTTTCACAGGCAATCTCTCAAACAGCTCAGCAGCTGCTTCCATGTCTCCAGACTTTGAATATGCAACAATTAACGAAGTCCACGAAATCACATCCCTCTCAGACATTTCATCGAACACCTTTCGACCACAATCCAACCAGCCACATTTTACATACATATCAATCAAAATATTATGAACAAACAAATCTTTACAGAACCCACCAAGCTTTATGCTCTGACAATGGATCTGCCTACCGAAATTCAACTCAAGTTCATCGCTAGAACCCTTGAGCAAAGCCGTCAAAGTAAAAGAAACAGGCGATATACTTCCCCTTCTCATAGCATTATACAAACACACTGCCTCTTTCAATGGTCCTTGAACTGAATAACCGCGAATTAACGCGGTCCATAGAAAAGGGTTGCGGTATTCCACTTGATGAAACACAAGACGGGGATATGGGTCCATTGGGACATTGATTTTTGTGAGCATACGGAGTAGCTTTGCGAGAACATAGCAGCATTGGTCAAGACCTCTGCGAATAACGTGAGCATGTACTTGTTTGATCTGATTTAGGCTGCTACAGTTGTCAAGAAGTGAAACTAGATGAGATTCTAAGAGTTTTGTCTCTTGAAGCCGGGAAAATGGAACGAAGGGCTGCAAAGCTTCTGGGTTTCCGAGCTCGTAGCTTTTGGATATTGGAATAGGGTTCCTTGATGCGATCAGCTGCCGAGCAAGTGAAACCATTACATGCAAAGCTACTAAGGTCTTCAGTTGAAACACAATGAAACCAGAAGGACTATGGAGACCTAACTTCTCTTATATATCATGGTTCCAATAATCTAAATTTTTAACAGTTGTGGGAGTAGCACGAACATAGAGATGTTAGATTGATCAACTAATACGATTTTTTATTTTTATTTTTATTTTTTAATTGATCAACTAACATGAAGTTGGCTGTGTCCATAATTTAACTCATTTCAGCTCAAATAATTTTTGAATGGTCAAGCCTTTCACCAAACTCGCAACATTTTTACCTAGGTCATAGATGGTCGACCGATGTAATTACTTGAGATGCATCCAAAATGACTCAAACATCAATTTTGAAGTGTGTTTTTGTGTGTGCTAGTTGCTGATGGAAGAGATACTTTAGGCTTTCTCGACCCAAAAAGGAAACCCACACTTTCTACTTACAAGAAATACAGGCTAAACACAATGATGCAAAGGCCTTTAGCCACACGTCCATAAAATCATACTATATGTCTATCTACTAACCTGCTAAAACCAAAAGGATAAGGTTTAAGTCAAAGGTAATCTCTTAAAATTAACTACATAATTCACTTAGGTATCTCAATTAAGACTTATATTCATTGAACACCTTGTAGTACTTCGAATTGATACCATTTGAACATTTTTTGCTTATATGGCATTTTGTGTGTAATTCAAGTCTGATGAGCGCGTGAAAACATTTAATTAGACTTTTTTTATTAAAAAAAAAAAAAGCTCTTTCTTCTTCCCTGTGTTTGTCGCATCACTTTCTCCGGCAGCCACCAATATTGCTGATGCTATCATACACTCTCCTTCTTCTTCCAATCTTTTTCTCTAGCTACTTTCATCTCCTTTATCTTAATGATCATTTAATTTTTCCAATTTTTCATTATCGCTGCTCTCACATTCATTTCTTCCTCCTCTTTTGAGCACCCACCATCACCTCTGCCATTGACGTCTCCACTTGATTTTTTTTTTTTGTCAGATCTAGAATTGCTTGATTGTATGGAAGTAAGCAAAATTACAAATTTGCAATATAAACAACGCCATCACCTTTACCGTTAATATTTCGCTTTGTTTTTTTCCTCCAGATCTTAGAACATTATTTTTCTATTAAAATTTTATTTCCTTTTTTATTTTTAAATCTAAATCTGCCATTGTTGATTTATGATAAAGAAGAAAAAAAGAAAAAGTGGTCGGCGGTCGATGAGTAGCAGGGGAAGTGGGTAACAATGTTACTGTTGAAGTCTCCATCTTTTTCTATTTTGGAATTTAATGATCTGCTATTCATACCAAAAGAAGTAGAAAAAAAGATTAATTGTTGACTTTCCTTTTTCAAAATAGAAAAAAAAAAATTCATTGAAATAGCTCAATTTCACCATTAATTATTGACTTTTCTTCAGTTTTTGTCCAAACATGAAACAAAGAGGATATAACTGATGAAATTGAAGAAGGATCGGTTTGCGAAGGTGATGGTGGAGACAACAATGGTGTACGGCGTCATTCTGAAAAAGAAAAGTTGAAGAGGTGATGATGGGTGGACATAGACCTAAAAATAGTTTTCCATTTTTGTCATAATTTTTTCATTGTTATTTTGACTCAAAATGCCACATGCACGTTGTTTATTCGTGAATTTGCCACATCACCCCAAGTGTAATACACTTTTTTTATATTTTTAGTTGATTGTCAAAAAATTGCTTAAATGGTTCTAATTCAAGTTGGTAGAAGTGTTCAATAGGTACATGTTATAGTTGAAGTGTCTAAATAAATTATGTGGACAATTTTAAGGAGTCGACTTAAGCCAAAAGATAAACTGCAAAATTATGGCGAATGATTAGCAGCATAAGTCCTTCATACACCACATTGACAACATCAAGGATGAAAAAGTCGCTTCTTTTTTACACTTGGAAAGTATATAAGCGGACATTGAACTGTTTCCCTATGGTACTTCATTTCCAGTTATTGACCACCTACTCGTAGCTTATAAAATTTCCACGTCACATCTACAAATGCAGCTCCAACTGAGAACGGAGGCTGAACGCTAATCACCAGCAGTGATAAATTATCATGTCCTTTGATGTTCCATTGCTTTTTGCAACACGTCCTTTAGAACTCCTGCAATTCTTTCTTCCATGTGACGCTCCAGAAAAGTCTCTTTCACCTTCTCATACCCTTTTTTACCCATTGTAAGCCTCCTCTCAACGTGAGTGGCTAATCTAACAATGTTTTTTGCAAGAGGCATTATCCCTTCTTTCCCCACAGGATGTAGAAGACCAGTTGTTCCATTTGTCACAATTTCTTGGGTGCCACCAGCTGCAGTTCCCTGAAATGGAAAGGAAAGACGATGAGACGGTAAGCTTTTCCAATCCAATGAAATATTTAAGATTATAAAAAGGAACTGCTGCTTGCAAAAGATTAACTATATAACAAGACAAGATGGAGGAAGAAAAATGGCAATTACCAACACAGGCAGCTGAAACGCCATCGCCTCTATAGTAATCCTACCAAAGCATTCACCTCGTGCCTACATCATTAAAAGAGAAGGGAGGAAATATATGGAGTTCTTATAACCGCATTAGTAAAATTATCATACTTCAGTGAGAAAAGAAGAACAAAAAGTGACCTAGCATTCACCCCATGCCTACAAACCTGAGAATTCTGAACAAGAACATCAACTGCAGCAAGATATGGGGCAACCGTCAGTGTCTTATTGACAAAATGAACATAATTCTGGATCTTCTTTGATATAACGAAGTTCCTAAGCTCTGTCTCGAATTTGCTATGACTAGTCATGTCACTCCCTACAACAACAGCATGAATTGATGGCAATTGTAACTTCCGTTCTTGAATAATCTGCAAGCTCTCATAAAACGACCGTAAAAATAAGTCTTGACCCTTCCCACGAGTAACACCTGCAATATTGCAAGTCCAGGTCATAGTGTAGTTAAAAAAAGGACCGTTAGCGAGATATGCTACCAAAATTTCAAATCCAAGTTGCACAGTAGTTAAAAAAAAAACTCTGTAACAGCATGATGATGAATACGAGTGAATCATAGTGATTGGATAAATTTAGAAAATAAATCAAGAGCAATCCACCCAAACAGGTATTCATGAAAGCAACTTTTATTGCAAGTCCAGGTCATAGTGTAGTTAAGAAAAAAAGGACCTTTAGCGAGATATGCTACCAAAATTTCAAATCCAAGTTGCACAGTAAAAAAAAAACTATGTACATCATGATGATGAATACGAGTGAACCATAGTGATCGGATAAATTTAGAAAATAAATCAAGAGCAATCCACCCAAACAGGTATTCAAGAAAGCAACTTTTATTGGATCTGAAGCATGATAGACTGTAATGCATAATAGTATTACAGGAAAAGGCTTACTATTTATGAGGGAAAACAGTATATCTTCGTTTCGAACTCCAAGAGATTCACGAACATGCTCCCTCAAAATCCTTTTTGCCACACTATCTTCAGCAATTTCCATTAGCTCATTGCTGTTGCCAAGATGAACAACATGGGTTTTGGGCATTTTGATCCTACAGAATATAAATAACAGTTAAGAAAGGTTTTACAACGCCTACAGACAATAGAAGGAATAATGAAGAATAAGCAATGTAATACAAGGTAGATCTGGACATAACTGGGAAGTTCATCCAGGAGCTATCTTTCTCGGTTCAACCAAAGTTTGAGCATTCAGACCCAAGTATTAGAAAGAACTTTTACATTATATTCCCTTACCCAAGGAGAAATAAAGTCAGCCAAATATTTTTTTCAGGTAAAGTCAAATAAATTCAACTAAATTTTATGCCTCAAAATAGATTGAGACGCCCTTTGAGCTTAAAATTACCTCAGCATTTAAAATTTTCAGAGAAACATACCAAATAATCACCATAATTAGGATCAGGGTACTTTCAGTATATGTTACACTACAATTTCTGTTAGCATTTTCTACTTCCCATGATAATTCAAGTACTCATCTATGTAACACACTACAAACCAAATTAGTTATCCTGGAGTGAAGCTATTTCACTTCCTGATTCCAACAAAATCTCATTAGGAAAGATATCGATAAAGACATCAATGACAGATAAGAAACCAAATGGTGAAAGGTTAACTAAAATTAGAAGCAATCTGATTTAAACATGCATAGTAGAAAATTTACTTTTTATCAGTTGGATTTGTATGATGTACAAACTAACCTATCTCAGAGAGAAGGGTGGGAGAGGAAGAAGTAGAAAGAGAGTGAGAACAGGTTACAGCCTGTTCATTTACCAACTTTTTATGCGCTGAGAATACAATTTCCATAGCTAAAATGCTGCAGGTATATCTGAAGGCCATTTTTAATTTTGTTATATGACATAATTCAATGAGATTATTTGTCTCCTTTGATAAAACAGCTACTAAAGTTTGAATAGCTACAGCAACTAGGAAGCTAAATCTTGCTTACCCCATCTTGTCTCATTTTTTAAAAAGGGAGGAGAAGTAGATCTATCTGCAAGAATGTGCACACACACTTAAACTTATATCCTGCATAAGTTTTATGTCGTTCAATTTATGTATTAACATCCTTTTTCCTCCCCCTATCATATCTTATGGTGATTGTACAAGTCAACAGGAAAGAAAATAAAAACTAGATGTATGCCAAAGGGAAATGAAGGCAGCTTGAGAGAGTAAACTGACATTCTAAGACAAAAGGTTTCATTTACTCAACTTAAATGATAAAAAAAAAAAAGATTTCATCTACTCAATTTATCATGTAAATTCATATTAGTGTGTATTAACAGAACTTTCTGGCCTCACAACCAAATGATGTTCAAGCTACGGTTTATATCTAAAGATGCATGACTGCAAAAGACCACTAGAAGTAGATCCCTTGCCAACTTAGTAGCAACATCACAGAACTTCTAAACGTACCTTAGCCGTTCCTGTGTCCTATTCTTCCAGTATTCAGCTGTTACATGTGAATCAATCATTGCACCAGCAACATATGGAAGGTGCTTCACATAATCTAGACTGAAGTAATGACCGCGCATTTCATGGATCCACCACAAAACTTTGGGAAGGACTTGAGGAACATGTTCCTTAAGAACAGCATCCAACCATTTCCCAGCAACGGCAGTGTTTAAAACAACCAAGTCAGCTTTCAAAGCAGTATCTATTGCCTCCTGGCCCTTAGCAGAGACAACCTGAAAGCACACATGCACTCATAAGCACAACCATTCAAATCTTTATTACTAAACTATAAATTTCAGAATGTAGAGGTATAAATTCCGAGATCTCAATGCAAATATGCCAGCTATTAATTGCCTAAGGCTGCTGGAGCAGAATGCCCGCGGAAAATACTTCTATTAGTAGAAAGATGAGATTGTGCAAATATGGAAAGGTATAAAAACTCAAACTGGAAGAAATATTGCTAAGTACAACCTGAACTCCTCGGTGTAACATTTTGTGTTCCAAACTGTATACGACATTATTCGTTTCAGATGGCCTTTGATTTGTGATCCAACAGACTTCAGCACCAACACCTCTCAACAAAAATGCCAGCTCCATCAACAACAGAGGTCCACCTATATGAAAAGAAAGAAAAATCAGAGTGACTAAAAGTATTTGTTCCCATGATATGGCCCTTTCTTTTTTTCATAAATCAAAGTACTCATTGACACTCAACCAAGATGGTGTTATAATTACAAAAAGAAGATAGTAAACAGGTAAAGTCCGAAGGTTGCTCCCATCCCATCAGGAAAGATGCCAACCATCTCTCCTTTCTATGGACACAATTACAAAGGAGGTAATGATTCAAGCAATATTTAAGCATCCAAAAGTCCTAAGTTCCTAACCAACAGCATGTTGATGTTTCTTCCTTTCATCATAATTATAAAATAGACAGAAATGAACTCCTAATCAATGTATTTCAGACTCTTCAGAAGTTCTTTCTTTCACTTCTCTCGTAATTATCTAAAATATGTAAAAGGGCCCCATTCTCCATACTCTCTTTCTCCTAGCTCCCAAACCATTTATTTTCCAGCACTGAACTCAGGTTTCAAGTGTAAAGAGAACCACTAATAGGGTTTTTTTCTGATAAGAAAAAAGACAAATTAACAGAGTTCTAGAATACATGCAACAAAATGAAATGATGCATCATATCAAAGGCAAACCTCACTGGTAACATGCTATATTTGCTGGGTCTCATTTCCATTATCAAGAGAGGCAGACTAAATTACTGAAATATTAAAGTTGTAAATAAGCAGTTCACTGTTTGGTGGAAATGTGAGATCAAGTTATACAAGATCAAATTAAAATTAATTAAAACACAGAATAACTGAGGAGAAGCAAATATACGTCGACAAACTGTTGTTAGCACCAAGAAGGGCATTATCAACAGAGCATCAGGGAGCACAGTTTGCAATATGAGTTAACTGTTCGTCGGTCAATCAGGACAAGGATCAGCCGAAGAGGTTCTAGCAAAAGCTCGAATATACTGGTTGAAAACTCTTGCTCATTTTACTCGACCAATATTGAATTATTGCTAGCTATAGAAGAGTGGAAAACTGGCTAGCTTAAGAATCCAAATTTACAGATCAACACTGCAACTTGCTCAAAATAAAACTGCAGGATAACTCCGAAGCTCCCACTATATAACAAATTTATTTTGTCAAACTTCTATTAATTTTATACCATCTTCCATAAATCAGTCACAACTATCTTGTGCTATAAAGATACATGATAGCAACAAACGGATGTAGATCAAAAGAATGAAGAGCAGCAAGATAGGAGGATCCAGAAATATCTCAATCTACTATAGATCTCAGGTAATCAACTGCCCCATAACATTTCCAGTTAATTTAAACTTCTACCGAAGTGGTACGAAAAGAGGATACATAAATGGCAGCACTAATTAGGGATGACATAAACATCCAGACCACCATTTTTCTTTTTGATAACTGTGGTGTTTGGGCCTGCTTGCGCACACCTCGACTAATTCACCTGTCACCTCCCACCAACAACAGGTACCAGGTAACTTTGTCCATCAAGGCTAGAACAAATGGGAAGTCACCTAGTGTTTTTGTGTCTGCTAGGAGTTGAACCAACTTCTATTACAGCACCAAACTGAATGAATGAATTGTTTAATAAAATGGTGTATCCAACCTTTGAGACACATAGAAAAATAAGAGGTTTTCACGTCACACTATACAGAAAAAGGGGGCACACACACAACAACAGGATCGACAGTAAAACACTAGTGATTCACTAAAAAAAACTAAATAGCACTTTTCAGTCCAGCTAGACTAGCAACATTCCACTCTAGAATGCTCCATAAGCAAAGTTGAGGAACCGAACTTAACATAGTAGACGATATGTAAGTAAAAATGGCGAAACTTGGACAAATCAAAATAAGTTAAAAGGTACCAGAAAGGGAAAGTTCATGGGAGACAAGAAGCACAAGCCTAGACTTCATGAAACTGAGTGGGCTCTGAGTGACAGCTACCCCAATCGCTTTAGATGATTCCGGAGAAGAGTTATACCGCTTCTGATTAGTCGTATATAAGCGGCAATCACAGGAGGACTCAAGGCTAGCTCTGACGATAAAAGCAATGGCAGTGGTAACTGAAACCATCACAAGGAGCGCTACAACAATCAGCCAGCGTTTCCGAAACAGAGCCATCGCCACGGAAGAATGCTTCGCCATGTCCAACGCTAGGGTTTGTGAGAGTGCAATACTGGATCTGTGTCACCTTTCTCTGCATTTTAGAGTTGGGGTTTTTGATCCGGACTGGTAATTGGCGTACATTTGGCTTTTAAATTGACACTTGGAGATAAAGAGTTCGTCTCTTTTTTTTTTTTTAGATTGAAATCTCTGGCGCTGTTGGAGTGGCGAAGATCTACTGCGCCGGATTAGACAACTGCCGCGGAGACTGACTTGGAGCGTTTGGGATTTGATGACTACGCTTCAATATTAATGGCAAATTGGCAATGGCGATGCAGTCAGTTCAGCCTCGAGAGAAAATTTGTCAATGCTTTTGTAGTCTAGTTTGTTTACTGCATTATTCATTATTCAGTAGTAATAAGATTCAATTTGCTGCTAAGTTTTTCCAACCATTCTTGGAAATGTGGTTACGTGGATCTGGGAAATATTGCCTATTGTACAAGTATTTACACTTTCACCCCTCTAAATTGTGCTGGATTTTTATTTTGGCCAAACTCATTTGTCGTCTCCTAAAGTTGGTATTAAGTTTCACTTACACATTATTTGGATCATTGTTAGCCATTATTTCATCATGTATTGTATTGTATTGTATTCAATTGTACTGTACTGTATGGTAGATACAATGTTTGGCAAGACTGTATTGTTTGTTGTTGTTTAATAACATTTTTATTGTTTGGTTTGACTGTATTGTGCTATATTGTAATTTATAAATTTACTAAAATATCCTTAATTATTCTAGGATAGAAGGTTTGACTAGAATTAAATAATATAGGATAAAGGGTAAAATAGTATTATGAAATATTATGTAAGGATATAATTAGAAAAAGAAATTAAGTAACAATGGGAACACACCAAATCGGTTGTTCCAAAAATAGGAGTTTTCATTGTTACGTAACAACGAAATTTAACAATACAATACGTTGTAAGTAACAATAAAAAAAAGCAGTGTAGATATGATAACGATACAATACAATACAATGGGTAACAATGATCCAAACATAGTGTTAGACATCTATACCGGACGGTGTTCATTTTAGACACCTCATTTAGGTTCCAGTGTGTCATTTTGACACTTTTTTTATAATAAGCAAAAAACTGAAAGAAAGTGTAATACACTCGTTGATTGATGACATGACAAACAACCAATTAAATGATTACATGTGTCATTTTAAGTTAAAAATTATTTTAAAATCTATTTTAGTAAATAAAATAAAAATACTATTCTAAAAAAAACAATTTAACGCCCCCTCCCCGCCCCGATGGTAGTCATACATCCAACAATTTATTTACTTTTTAATTGTTTCGTATTTTTTCTTTCTTTCTATTTTGGTGTTGTTTTGAGAGAAAAAGAGAGGAGGAAGGAGGGAGAGAAAGAAAGAAAAAATACAGAATATGAGTGTTGGTATCCATTTTTCCGACGGAAAAGGTGGAGAGCGGTGATGGTACCTTACCTTTCTTTCCCATCGAAAATCGTCTATTTTCATTACACTCAAAATCTCGTTTGTACTTTTTTAAAATTAATTCATTTCTTTTACTGTTTTTCATATTTATTCTTTTTTCTTTCTTTTTAGTGTTGTTTTGTGGGAGGAAAAGAGGGAGAGGAAGAAAGAAAGAGAGAATAAATATGAAATATTAGTGTTGGTATCCATTTTTCCGACAAAAATGGTGAAGGGAGGTGATTGTAGATTTAGAAAAGTAATATAATGAAGAAGAAGAAAAATGACTTGAAAACGGATTTGAATAAAAAAAAATTCAACCTCCATAAGGAGTTTAAGCTTCAAAAAATGGTGGGAGGTGGTGACTTGAAAATGGAGAAGAAGAAGAGAAAATAAAAACAAAATAGTTAAATTGAGTCATTCACGCTCTATTGTTGAGTGTATCACCATCATTTTGACATGTCAGCAAAAAGTATTAAAATGACACAGCGAGATCCTACATGACGTGTCTAAAATAAGCATCATTCAGTTGACGTATCTAAGTGAAACTTAGTGTCAATTTTAGGAGGTCACCAATGAATTTGATCAATATGATTTATATCTCACAAAGTTTATAAACTATTAAAATTGCCTAATTTGGCTAATTCACCTACACAAATAAATGGATAATGCAATATCTTTTGCAAGAAAATATGCACTAGAAAAAAATGGTACAAAAAAAATATCACGTTCTCATAAAATCAAAATACATAGATCACGTACTAACATCACATACACAAATAAATGTTATCAACTTAAATATGCAAAAGTACTACGATATTAAAAATGAGATCATACATAATAATAAGTGCTATCAATTTTGTATTGCTTCTCGAAATTGTTTGAGTCATAACTCATAAGTGATCTCAAATTGCATTTTCCTCATGCGAAACAAATATGGAACAGAGTAATAGGAAATCAGTTCAACCAACAAGTTGCTACGATGTAGTTGATATAAAAAGGAAAAATAGAATTATTTTTGTAATGAATAAAATTTAGGACTAATTTTTTTAAAAAAATAATAATTCTAAAAGTGAAAAGTAAGTTAAAAAATAAATTATAAGTTATTTTTAAATATTTGATTTGACTTTTTGTTATAAGTGATTTTTTTTTTTTTTAAAATAAGGGAATAATTTTCATGGTAATATAGTAATACCATTGTAATAATTTCTTCCCACCGGCAGATTTATTTTACTTAAAATAAAATAAAATTTAAAAGGCGCTTGCTAGATTAAACAATTTAGCAAGTGACTTTCCAAATCACATTGTCCCAAAAAAAAAAAAATAAAAAAAATTCCAAATCACATCAAAAGACAGGTGAAAACGATAAGGGAACTGGGGAGAACTCAATTGAAAGTGTTGGACGAAGAAATGTTATAGAATTCGTCGGAATCTGTACAGCGACGAGTGCTTACAACGCCGGCGGATATTTTCTGGTGGTTTCCTTATCTCCGTTCTCGCGTACAGGCATTGCTAATTCGGCTACTCGTGTTCCACTTCCATAGAAAGCAAGCTTCTACTGGCAAGGTATGAACTCCTAACTATAGACATAGCAGTAAACCTATCAATAATCACAATCACTTGTAATTTCCGCTGATTAATTAGTCGTTACAGTGTTGTGATAAAATACAATAAACTGTATTAGCAGGACCGCCGTGTATTCGGCGAGATGAGGAGCCTAAAAAAATGCTCTGGTGAAGATGTGGCGTATCATTTGCTAATCACAGTAGTAGCAGGTGATATATTAGTATATGTGGAAGCATCCTCTGGAATTACTTTATGTCTTTATACTGACGAATTTGGAACTTTTTAATCTAATTCTATCCTTTCGTATTCTCTCAGCTGTATTGTTGCAAGCAATCGGAGCTTTTTCAGTTGCCACACCAAATACTGGTTGCTATGCTCTGGACAACTCCAGCCACATTCATGATTTTGTATCCTTTGAAACTCTTGCTTGTCGAATCATTAAGAAGGGGCACAAAATTGCAAAATTGACTATTTTCAGTGTGAAAGTCTAAGTTCACCTTATAATGTTACTTACCATGAGCCATATTTCAGTCTGTTGGAAGTTTGCAATTTTCTCTTATTCTGAGAAATGGAATCTCCTTTATTAAATCACCATGATGGTGCCACAATACTTGCAAACTTATTATACGTTGTATTTTTTATCAGTCTCGAGATCTGAATGCTTAAAACTGGTCATATTATTGGAGGTACATGTTGAATAGAGTTGATGTTTCTTAACCTGTGTTCCAGAGTAGTTGGATTGGACAACCATTTGAGTATGAGGGGAAGGGGAAGGTGATGTCTGATTTGATATGTGAGCTATTATGTCCACCAATAGTTTTGGTTATGTGCAAAATGTAATGCTCGTGAGTTGTGTAATGTAGGATGCTGACTTGGTGGTTCGATTTTGCAAAGATGTTGAGTCTAGATCGCAAGCGGTAATGCATTTAATGAAATTCTCATTCGCTTATTCATTTATATATAACTAGCAGCTTATTTGCCCTTCCATTTTTCTCTCTCTTTTTTATGAAAAATGTTCTCTCTGACTCTTACAAACTTCTTATCTAGTAATTCGCAACTAGCTTCTTCCCTGCTTGTCATCTTTGCATCCCTAACCTGATGCACAAAAGACATCCTTCAGGGACTCATAGCTAATTAGATTTATAGCAATTGAGCATGCTAGTTGGTACTGATAATGGCATTTGTAATATCTAGTCACTTTAAAGAAAAATAAAGAGCAACAAAATTAAGTATGTTAGCTCTATACTCCACATATTTGTTTGAGCTTACTTTTGCATTTGCAATATACATGGTCATTTAAAATGCAGACTCATAGTGGGAATCTCAAAAAGTGATTTGAGGATTGCATTCTGCTGGCAATAGACAGGGTTTAGTATTTTTTGTTTTGTTTTTTGATAAATGGTAGGGTTTAGGAGTACATATATGCCACACTTAATGAATGAAAAATGCTAAATTAAGTTTACACAAACTCTAGTTTGGGAAGGTAAAGGTTTGAAGCCAGTTTCTGGAAGGTGTGGAATAGGTTATTAAATGTTGAAATGAGTGAGCTGCCTTGCCTTAAAAATTATATTGGTTAGAAAGATGACATTCTTATATATGTATATTTAGGTTTGCAAAATGTACCTTCATGTGTAGTCCTAATTCTTCTTTATGGGCTATGTATGTAGGAATATCTTATTGACAGACGGTAGGGAGATTCAAGCCTCTTTACCTGCTTTATGATATTGAATTAAGTGAACCACCTTATTCAAAAGTTTAACATGTTAGAGACGAGATACTTCTATTTATATATGACCTAATGAATAAAATAGACTCCAACTTCCACACTTTTTGCGAGTTGGTCCCCCCTACTTAGAATTGTCCAATTTTAGCACATCTACTTGTTGAAACCCCACAAAATAAACACCTCTGACACCTGACTATGCTTATGCGGCATCAAAGCGGCAGACCTGGCTTAAGGGGTGTGTGAAACACTCATTTAAGTAGCATGGATGTGGTGGAGACTTGTGATGTTTATTCCGAATGATGAGAAACCTTGTTTTCTTCCTAGTTTTCTCCGTGTGTCTTTCTTTCGATGTTTCTTCCACTTACTTTTATCCATGGTTGTGATGAATATTTTCTTAAGCTGGCACCTCTGAAGTGCCCAAGAGTAGAAATTAACTGCATATTAAGAAATTGATGAACAAAGAAAAGCTGGATTTTCTTGCGAGTGCCAAGCGGAAGTGGGGAAAATAATTCTTTCTTTTTACATCTGTTAGCAGAACTTCTAGATTGTTAGAAAGACCGAGCTGTTATACTAAGAAAATGTCTACTTAATTAAAATGTCCATAATATACTCTTGTAATTCTGATTCCTTATGCAATAAAGAGCGACCTTGAACTGCAGGGATATGTGGACTATGGCAGATTTGATAAACTCAACTATTTTCGTGCTGGGTCAGGACATGTCAGCTTTGTTCAGGTGAGCTTTTGAACTATTGGTGCATTTTAATCTTATACTGGAGAAACTTTAAGATTCATGCATGTTTCTGCAAGAGAGTGATACCCTGTTAGTGCAATAGGGAAGTAAAAGATATTCTCTTTGTTCTCTTGACTGGCTCTTCCTCCCTCCTCCAATGGATTCAGACAGGCTTAAATGGACAAACATGGACAATGAGGTTCATATAACAACTCCACTTGCTTGTAATTGAGGCGTACTTGTTGTTCTCTTGGCTGGCTGCATTATGTAGCCAACAGTAATTGACATAGGCTACACTCTACAGCGATGTGTGGCATGTGTTCTTCTCTTTTGCTATGTGATATTTGAAACCTCATGAAGCAAAGACACTGTAGTGATTCATGTAGATGGTTGTTTCTTGGTTCGCGGCAGCTGTTTACTACATAAACTGGAAATGACACTTATTAAGATGAGCTGAGGAAAGATCGATTCACTTAAGGGAAAAATTAATGGGAGGTTATATGGAGGGATTGTTTACAGACTTGTTAGCTGTAGGTTATTCGTAGAGTTAGTGAACATGTTTATACATACTCGTAATTGGTAGAAGCAAGCACTTTTAGCTTGGATAGCTTTGCACTTCAATTTGTGAAGTATGTGCCTCAAGTCGCGTCAATCTGCTCCTCAGATGCACCACTTCCTTGCTTCATATTGTTGTGTACCCTACTTTTTAATTCCAATCTCATCTGCAAAGCTAATATTAATTTGCATTGTTTCTATTGTCCCCTAGGAATATTTCAATGGGGACCTGATGAATTGTGAGCAGAGTTATGATAAGATGGGCCGAACAGCTAAGGTTTGAATGATCGCTCTCGCTTACTATAAATATGAAACATTTTCTACTTTGTATTTTGAAGAAATCAAATTATAGATCCTCTGAAAAGATAGAAGTGTTGTTCTGGGCCCTGTACGATTATCATATTTCAATATTTGGTGTCCACATACTGAACTCCAACACAGTTAGATTGAATCTCTCACTTTCTGGATTAATAGGTTAATATCATATGTGGAAACTGTCCTCATGGACAATGCAAAGGTATGTAAACCTTTCATTTGACTAGTAAGACAACTTGTTAATTTCAGATGTATGAAATAGCCTCACTAAGCTACATATTTTCCAAGTTAGTGTCTTTGATTTATCTCTAATATACCTCTGAACCACTCAACCGTTTCTGAATATTTAGATCTAAGATGGCATTATAGAAATGAAGCCTGGGGGTATTCATTAAATAAAATAAAAAGAGCAAACATGAAGCCTGGGGTCAGCTAAGAGAAGCATAATTTTGATATCACATATTAATGCACAAAATTTGCTAGCCGAAAAGATTGCACAAAGTATTGCAAGTGTTATGAACAACCTTGGACAATTTCATTTTTGGTGGCTCATATATGTGTGACTTATCCAGTGAATGTCTAGTGTCTATTGCAGTTACTAGTGTGATCATTATTAGCTGTTGACCGATTTGTATTTCCTAAATACCCATTTTAGATTTTCCCATGGCTCTTCGTGTGGGGGAAATTTTTCATGTTCCTCCTGTTGACAGTGTGAGGTGGTTCATGGAATTGAGTCATGAGGTTGATCTACACATAACAAGTGCTAATTGGAAAATCTACCAGAGTTATGTTGGTTATTGAGGTGTCCAGGATGGGTTATCGGGCTATGCAAGAACAAAGCCAATCACCCTTGTAACTGAGTACATAACTTATTGAGGTGGACACACTGAATTGGTGAAGAGGCAAATGTCTTATCCTTGGTGCATTGGTACATTGTGTTCATACAGACAATGTCATTTGAGTGGTTCCTGAATCAGGCGCGGACCAGCATACTGCTAAATTTGGTTTCAATTCCGGGAATGTGATAAAAGCAGTAGGTCTTTTCTTGCTTAATAGTAGCAGTGCTCGGGATTGAAGTTCATCTTTAAATCTAAAGTGCATTATTGGACTAAATTTGTCAGTCATGTATCTTTCTCCCTGGTTTCTGTGTCTTCTGTACCTCACTACTAAACTTTGAAAGCTAATTTTTTTGAATGGAAGTTTATTCTGGCGGCATAGGTAGTGATTTTACTACAATTTAATGTATTAACTGAACTACTTCGCCGAAAATGGTGAAGTGTTACAAGATGCTGGGTCCTTAAATCTTTTTTAAAATTTGACTCAGGAATCCACTATCACCTCTTTGTTCAACAATGATGTGGGATTTGGAATTGTGGGCGGGAGTCTGTTATTGAATGCATCATTGTCTGTCATGCTAACTTTTTAGTGAAATTCAATTCCTCAGGTGGACTTGGATGCATCTGCAATGTTGAATATGAGTCTGATTGTAGGTATTTTCCCCATCATTCAGCTGAAATGCAATATGTTTTCACCACCCACCCAAAAAAAAAGAAAAAAAAAAAGAGAGAGAAACTGTATCTGAGGTGAGGTCTGAAAGATTGGAAAGTTATACTCTCTTCATTCCTTTGTATAACTGTATTTTACTGCCCTCATAGTTTTGAATATTAATGTGACATACATTACATTAGTGATATTGGAAAAACTATTGAAGTAATTATTGAAAAGTTAGACCCTGTTTGGATTGGCCTATTTTAAGTACTTTTAAGCACTTTTTTAGTGTTTGGGTAAATTAAAAAAATGCTATAAGCACTTGATTTTATGCTAAAATGATAAAAATAAGTCAACAGCCAAACCAAACAAGCTCTTAGTTTGATAGAGAAATCATCACCATAAAGTTTAAAATTTGATAAATTCATTCTTGAAAGTTGAAGTTGAGGAATTATATCTTGGAACATTTCAAAATGGAATGAGTGCCATATAAAATCAAACAGATGGAGTATATATTTGAAGTTGGGGGTACATTCCCTTTCCAGGCCCTTGCAAACGGAACTACTTAAGATTAATACTATTATCATGTTTTTTTCAGAATGGTAACAATATATCATCAGCATTAAGGGAATGATAGCCACCCTATTTACAATTTCAAAACAGAAGTGTTGTTACCATTATCATGTTTCCTTTAAGCTGAATTACCCCCTCCGTCCAACAATAGTTGTCTGCTATTCTATTTTGGGATGTCCAACAATACTTGTCCACTTTATTGAATCAATGGATAATTTTGCACTTAGTTCCTAATTTACCCTTATCATTAATTATAATCATTTCCCTATTACACTTTTCATGACATTGTATTTATTATATTTAAAGGGTAATATAGTAAAATTACCCTTCTATTTATAGTTTCTTAAGAAGTGTGCAAAGTCAATAGTGGACAACTATTGTTGGACAGAGGGTGTACTATATTAGATGCATGTGTTCCCACTTCCCAGGTAACTGGGAGTGGGGTGAGCATGAGGTGGGTTCACAACTCTTATGGGTTGCTGTAATTGGGTAGTGTATTTCTCGGAGGATGGCATATTTTCTTGTCCAAGTTGCTCCAATGTACTTTTGGCAGTTCTTAATACGTCTCTTCAATATTTTGTTATAAAAAGGTTGTAACTCGAAGTATATTTCATTTTGCTTGTAAATCCTTATGTTTTGTTCTAATAGAAGACACAATTCATATTAATAAAATTGACTTAAGTGTATTGTGACTAAGACTAAGGGATTTCTTCTTGTAAAAGTTACTCTACTTTAATAACCTCTTGAGCTTTACTGCAATTTGTTTGATCAAGTTAAGAGAACATCTCTTGCACTGCTCCATATATTTGCAGCCCAACCTACTCATTTACTCATTGTCATTAAATTTCATTAAGCTCATATTATGAAGTTTAGAATTATTTCTCTGATGTCTTTAAACCATGTATTCGTGACATGATATGAGGGCAAAGTTGACCAGTGAGGGTAATTGAAAAGGTTTGATTATTGGGGAAGAGTTACATAAAATAATGTGGATTCCATGATGACATCACTAAATGTAGGGGTTTTAAAAATGCATGATTTCTAAACTTCAATTTCGAACTGGTCTAGCTGTATGTCTAATATGACTTCTGGACAGAACTGTCGTCGAACTTGCCGTTCCATGTGAGAAACCAGGTCTGCGGGTCTTTGAAGGTTTCACTGTTGGTTTTCATCCACGGTCATGGGAAATTGTAAGGGAAACATTTCTTCTTTCACACAGTACCTTCAAACTGTCACACGTGGCTTATGGTCTGGAGGCCCTTGCTTGTGAATTCACAGGTTTACAATGGCTTGACTCAATTGGGCTATGAAAAAGCTCACAAGGAATTCAGGTAATGAGAATTATCTCATTACTTATAAGTATCATATACATACATACATATATATATATATACACACACACACACACTCTTTCTTTAACTAGAATCCTGCCTTCATTTATTCATTATTTGCTGAATAGTAACTGCTCAATTTGTCAGATTGGACCCATTTTTATTCTTTTATTACTTAAAATTCAAAAAGTTAGGTTATCTTTGGATTTGGGTCCATTTTATGTTAACAACTGTAATTTTTCAACTATACGCTTAAACTCCATGTGTATTCAAGCTAAGACAATCAAAAGGAGACACTGATATTATTACTATTGTTGTTGCTTCTGTTTATTTGTTTTTAAAGAATTTTTTGTACTTATCTTGATCTTGTGCTGCTTAAATCTTCAAATAAATCATTTGTATCTTTATTTTTCTAGTCTGACACTCCACCTAGGTAGGGTTATATGGTTACTCCTACATTTTATCTAGGAATGTATTTGTGATTTATTCTTGAGGTTGATTCTGTAGCAGGATCCTGAAATGAAAGGCATACACACATATGCTGATGTTATCAACCCCCCCCCCCCCAAAAAAAAAAAAGGGGGGGGGGATAATTGAAACAAAGAAATCTGGTTTTAGGTGGCCATAGTTTGTCACGTGTCCAAATCTGCTTTCCTTCAATTTGATGTTTGGGTACTCTTTGCTGTAAAATATCATTCGCCTCTTCATGATTCCACAGAGATGCTTTGCATTTATTTAGGAATGTCCTTTGGTTCAGGTGCCAAGCAATACCCTGGAGAGGACTGATTGTCATCCTAGTCTTTTTGTTGGTCAACTTTGCCAACAGTTTACCACTGCCTGTTTTATACTTGTCCTGTTCTTGGAGGATGGAGACATCCCATGTTTTATCATAAGCCGCGTAGCTACAGCAGTTGTTATCATATCAGTCTAAAATGCATGAAATTATTTCAATTGATTCTTCATTGTTCTCTTGTAGCTTCAACACTGCACAAACTCGTGTAGCCCTTTATATGACCGCGATTGCTTCGGTTTCAGGTTCTGTGCAGAAACCATTAGTAAAGGTGCTTAAACTTTTTGTCATGCATTTTATTATTTTTGTGCTTGAATGTTATTCACTTGGAAATCACTGATTTCCTCTTTCATGCCCCTCTCCATATACATGTTAGGTTTCTCCGGAGCTAGGATTAAAGGTCACATTATCTGGTTCAGCAGCAACTGGGGAATCACCAACAACTTTGTCACCAACATCATTACTGATTGACTGGAGATGTATAATGACTTGACAATTCTGCTTATAAGACTGTTTTGGGAGATATTTCTTGTTTCTCTATTATATTATCTTTTGACGCAACTTTGTTCCTCAATTGCTGATTGTATTTTCAGGTGATGTTGCTCGTGATAACCCTTATGAAGTTGAGGTCACCATTCCTATAGAAAACTATGACCCTGTTCAGTTCACCCTCACAAAGATGTGTGGTAAGTGCAATCTGGCCTTTATTCAACTTCACTTGTATGTGTGCCAGTTATACTCCTTCTATTTCATTTTATGTGTTTTAGTATGATTTTTGGAATATGAAGAAGACTTTTGAATCAACAGTCTTAATTAAAGTTGTATATAACATACAGAAAATATCCTTTGAATCTTGTGGTGTTAAAGATGTCTTGTCATTCTTACAACGGAATGTCATTAGGGGTAAAATGAGGATGTTGGAATTAAAAAATCAAGTAAATATAGAAATTAGAAAGAGACATTCTTCTTGAAGCAGACTTAAAAGGAAAGTAGGATACATACATTGAGACGGAGAGAGTATACACTTCTCATTGATGAGCATACATTATGCTCATAGAGCAAGGCATGTTTGAGTCTTTAGACAATGTGTGTCTATGATACCAATCAACTAACAACTAACAAGCAAAGCAAAAGCTTTAAAACAAAAGGGAAAAAATAATGTGGTTTAGCCTCTTAGCTAACCATCTACAGCCCTCCCCTGTCCCTTATCCACCTTTTCCGCCATATGAGAATCTATTGGTAGAGATATCTTTCTGGGGGGGGGGGGGGGGTTGGAGGAGGAGGACACCTTAGTAGTGTGTTCCAGCGGAGGGAATATCTGGTGTTAGGGATGGTTTTGCACAATATGAATTATGTAGTTCTAGCAATGCTATGTCTTTTCTACCTGGTGCACTACTATTCTGAGTGTTTGTTCCATTTAAATCATGATAATGGAATGAAATTTCTGCAGAATATCAGCAAA
Source organism: Solanum bulbocastanum (assembly GCA_037074985.1). Classification (NCBI taxonomy): domain Eukaryota; kingdom Viridiplantae; phylum Streptophyta; class Magnoliopsida; order Solanales; family Solanaceae; genus Solanum; species Solanum bulbocastanum. Next base: position 33,287,130 of record CM073598.1, on the reverse strand, counting down.
GCGAAGGTGGAGGTGCTGCAGGAGGATGGGCCATATTTGGAGTATTATCGTGCATGTATGTCATATTCCTTTTCAGCCTTTTATTTTCACGTTGAAATGTCTGAGTGAGTTCTTGTGGAATTTATGCAGCTTTACATCATATGTTTTGCTGCGGCATAACTGGTTATTTTGCTTAGGAAGTTGTTGATTCTGTAGTTGAAATTTATATTTTTAGTAGTGTTTGTATATTCAGATGCTGCTCTTGGTCATCTTGTGTAGCATCATATAAATATGACATATTGTGTGGAACAGAGTATTAGTTGCCTCAACACTATTCTGCTGTGGAGGGTTCATTTACAAGACACGAGTGTATAATCAGGTAGGTTTACTATTCATGCTTTTTGCTGTATTCTATCCTTTCTCTTTTTGTCCAGCTCTGTTTTCAATTGTATAATTCTTTTGCAACATTTACTAATTAAATATCATTTTTACAGCGTGGGCTTGATGCATTGCCTGGAATGACACTTTTATCCGCATGTTTGGAAACTGTAAGTCTACCTACTTGGAAGTTTTAACTTCTTGGGATGGTGTGGAAGGCTTTGGGTGAGCTATCAATGCATTGCCAAAATCATGGGAGCCGAGGGGTATATGCTAAGGGGAAATGTTATTTTGAGCATGCTGTGAAAATCATGGGAGCCGAACTGGTTTAATGTGCTGATTTGATCTCTTTAGCACATTCTAACACTGCACTTTTTGAACTGAAAAAATAGGTAAGCGGGGTAGGCCATGGCTATTCACGACCAGAAGATGTCAATAGTCCATTTGCAAATCAAGCTTCATGGGAGCGTCAACCTGCTTCTACTCAAGCAGCAGGGAGAACTAGTGAAGTTAGATACGGATCAATCTGAGTCCTGTTTGTTTCTAAATGGAAGAGCTTTTCCACGTCCCAGGTCTAGTGTACCAGGTTATAAAAATGTGCACAAGACAGATCTGTCCTTGGAAGCAGCTGATATTTGGTGCTCTGCTTCTGCATACAAAACGTTGCTTAAGCCTTCTCATTTTTGTGGCGGTAAAGATTGAGAAACCATGAATTTTTTCGAAAACTCTGATAGATCAGCAATTTTGGTATTAATTCCCATCCGTGAAGCATAAGGTACAATTTAACATACTTGGAAATGCTGGCCGAGCGGCCGTCATGCTACCTGTAACAGGTTTTATTTTAAGTTGCCAACAGATTCCTCTCTGTACGTATAGCTTTGGACTTGAAATTTTAATGATTACTTTGTTAGTGGTGGTGCTCACGCAGATTATTAGGCGGGAATGCTGTGAACTTGAAAAATTATGATTAATTGGTATGGTACTATGCATACATACTTATGAAATACTTGCTGCTTTTTGACACTCTTGTTGAGTTGACAAGATTAATGACAATAATGTTTCGCATCCAAGAGCTTAATACGAGAATCAGATTCCTGTCACGCCACTTCAGGTCAATCGTCTGCTTTATCTTTTTAAGTAAAAATAATCATACCATCAAATTTTTCAATAGACGATATTGCTTATTCTAGACTTTAGTATGTTGCTGCGTCTTTTCACATCCGGATAAGTCTCAACAATTACCAAACCGCCATAACAAATATCTAATTTAGTGAGTCGAATATAATTAAAGATAACGTTCTAAGGGGTTGTTTGGTAGAGTAATACCTTGTTCGATAACATTTTTTCTTTACAATATTGTGTATTAAGGTGTGTATTACTAATATCACGAATTTCTAGATATTAGTAATGCAAGGAGTTTTAATGCACACATTAACATGGTTAATTAAAGACCCCATCACTCCTATTTTTTTCTTTTTACAGCTTTTTCATCATAATTGTGAATGATATCTTTGTAAATAAATATTTTTATGTAATACATGCTATTTTTAATACACCAAATCAAGTAATGAATAAGAAATAATGTATGTTTAATTAATGCAAACATTACTAATACATTCTATTTAGCATTTTTCTTATATGCTATACCAACCGAACCCTAAAAGAGGTGGAACTCCCCATTCCCTCTGAATCAAGACTTCCAAGTTCAATTTTTGGGGTTTCTAAAGTTTATTCACCTTGCTTAAGCTGCTTGAGGAAGGTCTTACTTGCAACTATGTCAAAAGAGAATATATTACAGTTCGTTAATTGAGACAGCCAATCTGCTTGAACCCCTTTGTCCTCAATGTGTTACAGAACAAATTTGGCATAAAAATTATGTTTGAAAAGTAGAGGAGCAGCTCTCCTAACATTTTAATTTTTAATCATTTCATTAGACCAATCAGATTCACCTAATATTCGCTTTATCCAGTTGTTGGTCACCTTCCTCACTTCTGTACTGCATGAGAGCAGACATAGACCAATTTACCCTAGTCCTCAGTACTACTATATTTTAATAAACGGCGTTTTCTATTTTTCTAAGAAATTGTCCATAACGTAGCTTAAAGTACATAACAAAAAATAAAAAAATTCTCTTTGTTTGACCATCTTGATTAAGATTTCGGTGAATGCAATAAAATTTAGCTGAAAAAGTTGACTGTATCATCTAGTAAATAGTATTCAAAATAAGTAGATTATATACGTTAGGTAAATCTAATATAAAATTATACTAATGAAATTCAAAACTTCCTCATGAAATTGCGAAGAGGAAAAACAGAAAGGTATCTTCGTGAGATCATACATGTTTAATATATAAAACCAAAAAGAAAAGAAGAGGAATTAAGAAATGGCGTGTGTAAATAGGAGCTGGAGCAATTGAAGTCAAATAATAATATTGTGGAGGTCCTCTTTTGTCAACAAAGCAGGTGGATTCTGTCCCACTTTTATCAACTCTTTTTGTTATATAGCCATGTTTATCATCTTTGCATCCCTTGAACCCAAAGCAATCAATTAAGGTGTGTGTGGGGTTGACTAGATCAAGTCATTATTTAGCGCTTAAATTTCTCTAAAAATCTTCTCGATGGAATGACAGAAAAAATTAAATAAAAAATCTGGATTTTGGGTAGGAGAGGACTAAGCCAATTCATGTATGTTAAATATACATTATTGATTTACAGAAGAACATTGAATATTTTCTCCGAAAAATCATTTGATTAAGAAACCTTGATTATTTTATTCACTTAAAGGTTGGATATCAACAACTCCCTCTATACCATATTAGTTGATCATTTTTTATTTACGGTGCTTAAGAAATCATAAATAAGAAGATAGTTTACTAAATCACCTTAATTAAACAACTTTGTGACAATTTTACAAACAAATACGAACACTTTCAAAAAAAATTAATTGCAAGGATAATATAGAAAAAAATTAATTAATACTTTCTTGATTTAGTAAGGTGGACAACTAATATGGAACAATTATTTTTAGTGTAATGATTAATTAATATGAGACAGGGGGGGTATTTCTCTATCACTTTTAACATATCAATTTTGCCCTTAATAGTAATGACTTATTCCTCAAATAATTTTTTTCAAGATTCAACACTAAACATCAATTAATATGGATGATATGATACTCCCTCCGTCTCATTTTATATGTCATCATTTTCTATAAATAGTTGGACCACAATACTTGTCATTTTATAAAATTTATGCATAAATTACCATATTTTGCCTATTATATCCTTGATAGAATAGTTAATTAATTTTGCCATTTATTAATAAAGTTGACTTAAGAAAATATTAAATAAGGGTAGAAGGGTAAAGTTACATCATTTCTTAATGCAAGTGTAAAGTAAAAAGGCGACGTATAAAATGGGACAAAGGGAGTAACACAGTCATATCAATTATTGTTTGTTAAGAAGCGTGCAAAGTTCAAAGTAGACAAGTAAAAGTGAATGGAGAAAATAATTTACAATGTCAAAAAATATTGCCAAGTCAACAATTAGTAAGATAAGTAGTCATAATCAACTTCATGTCATGCATTACAATTGAATTGATGTTGCAACATTTACAGTAGCTGGCGAAGGTGTTTTTACTATCATGGACCAGATCAATCATCATACTTGTTAAAACACAAGTTTGCATCAATTGGTAAATAATGCAGAAATAAATATACTAATCCCAACTAAAAAGTTACCAACTCCATTTATTTCCAACTCTTCTTCCATTGAACACACTATATATACTAGTGAAACTCCATTCAATTTCATCACAGCAAGCTTGCCTTCTTCAATATTTTATCTTCTTTCTACAACAAGTCCTTAGAACTTAAGTTCAAGATGGCTCAGTCTACGAGCTTCTTCGTTCTCGTAGCTCTTCTTGCTTTTGCACCAATTTGTTTCTCTTTTAAGAGTGACAATGATAACCTATACCCGCAATACTATCATAAATCATGCCCACAAGCACAAGAAATTGTCAAGTCTGTTGTTGCCAAGGCTGTTGCCAAAGAAGCCCGAATGGCTGCTTCGTTGCTGAGGCTCCATTTCCATGATTGCTTTGTCAAGGTAAAACATCTCTCTGTTACTAAATATTTGTCACTTTGTATTATAACAATGCACACTAGTACACAACTGAAAGTTACTTTTGCTACGAACAAAATATAGAGATATGTGCCATAAAAAGTTGATAGGCTAGCTAATCATTTTTCTTACTATGCTTTGTAGGGGTGTGACGCGTCTTTGCTTCTGGACAGCAGGGGAAGCATAGTAACTGAAAAGAGATCAAACCCCAACAGGAACTCAGCTCGTGGATTTGATGTCATTGATGATATTAAATCTGCACTGGAGAAAGAATGCCCACAAACTGTCTCTTGTGCTGATATCTTGGCACTTGCTGCAAGGGACTCCACTGTTTTGGTAAGTAGTGATGAGTATCACATCAATTAAAGTTGATCACTCACACTACTTCTCTTAGAGGGGAGAAACAGAGCTAATTTTTTTTTTTTTTTTAGGCTGGTGGACCCAACTGGGAGGTTCCATTGGGAAGAAGAGACTCCAGAAGTGCCAGTTTAAGTGGTTCCAACAATGACATTCCAGCTCCAAACAACACATTTAACACCATTCTCACTAAATTCAAGAGGCATGGGCTTGATGTTGTTGACCTTGTCGCCTTATCTGGTAAAAGCTAGTCCCTTTAATTTCTTTGTTACTGCATAGTTATTCACATGTTTGAAATCTTAGTTAACATCGATGTATTATTATGCAGGGAGCCACACAATTGGAAATTCAAGATGTGTCAGCTTCAGGCAAAGGCTCTACAACCAGTCAGGAAACAGTAAACCAGACACTACTCTGGATGAATCATATGCTGCCCAATTGCGCAATAGATGCCCAAAATCTGGTGGTGACCAAAACTTATTCTTCTTGGACTTTGTTTCCCCCACAAAATTTGATAACAGTTACTTCAAGCTCTTGTTGGCTTCAAAGGGTCTGTTGAACTCTGATCAAGTTCTTACTACTAAGAGTCAAGCATCATTAGCCTTGGTGAAGCAGTATGCAGAGAACAATGCCCTTTTCTTCGACCACTTCGCCAAGTCTATGGTTAAGATGGGAAACATTTCTCCTTTGACAGGTTCCAGTGGGGAAATCAGGAAAACATGCAGGAAGATCAACTCGTCTTAAGTTGTTTTGCTATCTATCTTTCCATTAATCTTCTTTATTGTTGTTTTGTTATCTATCTTTCCATTCTTCTTTTTACATTCTTCATTTTTCGTCCTTGAGATCACATCGCTTGTTCCATCTGTTTTTAATAATGAATCTATTTTCTATACCACTGTGGATCTTATTTTTAGTAGCTTTCACACTTCATTTTAACACTTCATGACAAAGTAAATTAATTGAAACAAAGAAAAGAAGCTACACATATTACATAGAATATTATGCAATAATTTAATACCTTCAGACCAAATTACATTAAATATTATACTATTGATTAAGAGAATATTCGCTCTCGGATTTTCAACTAATCATATCATATCATATTATCTAATTCATTCTCTCAATCAATATTTTCTCAACTAAATATGTCCGTTAATATCTCGAAAATGGTGCTCAGCTTTTGAGAAATTTATTAAGTAAAGTCATTAAACTTTGTTTTGTATCAATAAAATTACTTAAGTTTTATATCAATAAAATCACTTAACTAAATTTATCATCTAAAAAATTGATATAACAAAATAAATTATTTTTTATACCTTGTAAATATGAAATCGTAAATAAATAAAATGAAAGAAAACTCATAAAAAAAATTACGGAAACTTAATTAGGGAAAACCATATTATGGTATTAGCAAGAATCATCTTCTTTACATAACAAGTCTCTTGCAGCCTTCCCAAATGGAAGGTATAAAACAGATCTAAGCATTAAAAAGAATTTGAACATTACCAACAGCACTAGCTAATTGGAATCTTGTACAACAGATTAATAAAATAAGTTGACAAAAGCTTGTTTAGTTACCTCTCAGCATATTCAAGGTTGGTGTTCTCACGGGCGTAAAAATATATAGTAACACCATAATAGAGTTTTCACTAATTAAGTTTATTCGAAAAAATTATTTTGATGAGTTTTTTTTTAAATTTTTTTTATTTATTTATGGAGTTTATAAGTGATTTTATTGATACAAAGTTTCAAGTTGAGTGATTTTATGGATACATAACCAAGTTTAATGTCTTTATTAGATAATTCTCAAAATTAAATGACTATTAAATATGCTCAAGGTTTAAAACCTGTGCTGCAACTCAATGTGACGTTTCTGGCCTTACCACATACTCTTTTATTCAAATGGACATTTACTTGGTTACTTTTTGTTTATTTTTTGATAAATACATGTCAATCAACCCAAATATTTGTGTGTCTTCTCTCATTGATTTGGAGCCGCACGCGATATTTATTTTTTTGGTTGGATGTGCAAATTATAAAAGGCGACATTAGTAGTTGAAAAAAAAAAAGAAGTTAATTAAAATGTGCAATAATACTTTTAATGGTGTGAGGTATTTCATGTGTTTATGTTGTCATAATACAATAATAAAAGATATTATAAATTTACACGGAAGTGAAATTAAATGCTTAATGATTTGAGACGTATATAAACAGCCTGTTTATTAAGTACCGGTTTAAAGATGATGTAGGTACATAAACATAAACGGATTTGTGTGATGCATGCGAAGAAAATAAACTTGAAAATGTTTAAGCACTGCGGATATAACTTAAATGGTGGTTCCAAAACCGGTTATCTCTGCACTTGGCAAATATTTGATAAAAGACAGACAGTTAGTTGATCATCCTATACCACATTAAATAATTCTCCTCATGCGACTAAAATCAGTTTTTTCCAAGCATAAATCTTATTCTGTTCATGTTTGAAAATAGTGGCGGAGCAGTTCTCCTAACCTTTTTTACCTGAATATATTTTTGTCCATTCATTGGACCAAATTTGGATTCACCTAATATTCACATTCACTTATCCATTTGTAGGTTAGCTTGCTGTGCTTATGTAACGCATGAGAACATACAACAAATTATACTAGTCACAGGCTCATAGCATTTTAGTCTAATTGTTTGACATAATAATTTTTTTTTTTGGCTTATTTAGACCATATGTTTAAGATTTCCTACTTTGATATGTTTTACTACAAGCTAACTGTTTCGCAATACTTTTCTAATAACATGGAGTAATCAAAGACAAATAATGTTGAGGCTCTGTTTGTCAAGAGAGCAGGTGCCCTTCTATGTATTATTATATTATATGAACTCTTTTGTTACTTTATACATTTCATGCCTTGAGCAATTAAGGCGTGTGGGGCTGACCAGATCAAGTCATTTTTTCATGCTTAATTTTTTAGTATTTCTGTTAAAGATTTTCTTCTATAGCATGATAGCTGAGTACAATTTATTAAGTTTGATATTGATTTGGGGAGGACTATAGGCCGATTGATGCGTATACTTTTTTCAAATCGATTGACAAATAGATGAACTTTGACGATTAATTGTCTCCTTGCCTACTTTTTAACATTGATTTTATTCATAACTTATGTATGGAATGTTTAATCGTCATTTTATATATTTAGTAGAAATAATACTTCCATGTGAGATATTGTGAGAAGAAAAACACCTTGTTTTGTTTAGTAGAACTCATATTGCAGGTAAAGTCGAGAGGTTCATCACGACGATTTCACGTGCTAGTATAATATTTTCTTTTCTTGCAATGTCATATGTTAAAATGTTCTTAGTTTAGCTACAATAATATTTATACTGAACAAAACAAGGTGTTCTCTTCTAACCTTCTCTCCCATAGAGTTATTGTTTCTACTAAATATATAAAAAGACAATGGGACATTCCTTACATAAAATTATAAACAAAATTAATGTTAAAAAATAGGCAAAAGTTTTGAGAAGGACCAAAAGTGAACCAATATTGTAAACATTGGATTGGCAAATTAAAATCATTCATAATTGTATTTTATCCCAACTAATAGGCTACCAACTCAATTTATTTATTTGTCCATTGTAACACTTCTTTCACTGAGCACACTATATAAACTCGTGAACTCTGTCTCAATTTCATCATAGCAAAAGCAAGCCTTCCTCAGTATTAAAATAAGTTTCTTCTAAATGTAAGTCCTTAACTTCAAGATGGCTCGGTCCATGGACCATGAGCTTCTTCATTTTCATTGCTCTGCTCGCTTTTGCACCAATTTGTTTCTCTTTTAAGAGTAACAATGATAACCTATAACCGCTATACTATTATAAATCATGCCCACAAGCGCTAGAAATTGTCAAGTCTGTAGTTGCCAAGGCTGTTGCCAAAGAAGCCCGAATGGCTGCTTCTCTGTTGAGGCTCCATTTCCACGACTGTTTTGTCAAGGTAAAACATATATATATATATATATATATATATATATATATATATATATATATATATATATATATATATATATATATATATATATATATATATAAGTTGTTGAATGTCAGTCATTGACTATACCGTGTTGAATGTACATGTAATATAAGTTGTGTCATGACAATATCTACATAGCAGAAAGTAATTACAAGTTGGAAACACTCTGAACAGGAAGTGCACTAGCATGCAAAAATACACCTGCTAAAATTTGCTTTTGCTCTGAGAGTATATGGCTTTTTCAGTTTTGAACTTCTTAACTATAGCCTATCAGGAAGTGTAAACTGATGGCTAGCTATTGTTTCACTATGTGATGTAGGGATGTGATGCATCTTTGCTTCTGGATAGTAGCAATGGTATTGTGACAGAAAAAGGATCAAATCCCAGCAAGAATTCAGCTCGTGGATTCGAAGTCCTTGACGAGATTAAATCTGCACTGGAGAAGGAATGTCCTCAAACTGTTTCTTGCGCTGATATCTTGGAACTTGCTGCAAGGGATTCTACTGTATTGGTAAGTACTGCCACGGCATACATAGTGTGATCAGAGTACGTACATAAGAATAAATAAAACACGAGCTTACTTTTTTTGGTTCATACAGGCTGGTGGACCGAACTGGGAGGTTCCATAGGGAAGAAGAGACTCCAGAAGCGCCAGTCCAAGTGGCTCCAACAACAATATTCCTGCTCCAAACAACACATTTGATCCCATTCTCTCAAAGTTGAAGAGACAAGGACTTGATCTTGTTGACCTTGTAGCTTTGTCCGGCAAGTGTTACTCTTATTATTTCTTTTTGGATTGCTCTTTCCTTGACATTTGCTTAATTTTTAGCGAGACTAGTTATCAGACGTGAAATCAAAGTTAACACCGATAAATTGTGATGCAGGGAGCCACACAATTGGAAATTCAAGATGTACCAGCTTCAGACAAACGCTCTACAACCAGTCAGGAAATAATAAACCAGACTCAACTCTTGATCAATCTTATGCTGCCCAATCGCGCAATAGATGCCCAACATCTGGTGGTGACCAAAACTTATTCTTCTTGGACTTTGTTTCCCCAACAAAATTTGATAACAGCTACTTCAACCTCTTGTTGGCTTCAAAGGGTCTGCAGAACTCTGACCAAGTTCTTACTACTGAGAGTGAGGAATCATTAGCCTTGATGAAGCAATATGCAGAGAACAATGCACTTTTCTTCGACCACTTTCCCAAGTCTATGGTTAAGATGGGAAACATTTCTCCCTTGACAGGTTCCAGTGGGTAAATCAGGAAGATCAACTCGTCTTAAGAGAGCACATCAACTTTCATTTGCAGAAACTGATTCAATAATAGTGTTGTTTTGTTATGTATCTTTCCATTGTTCTTTTTGTATTCTTCTAGCTTCTTTCATTTTTCGTCCTTGAGATCACATCGCTACTACCATCTGTTGTTTATCATAAATCTATACTATTCGTGGATCTTATTTTTAGCAGCTGTCACACTTCATTTTATGACAGGACAAAGTGAATTAATTGAAACCAAGAACAGAAGCTACAGATATTTCTATACTTAATCAGTAGGCAAACATAAGTTGGTATAGAGATGAAGTCAAAAGCATACGATAACACAGGAACTATATATAGTAATATTCTAATACCTTCAGACCAAATTAGAGAAAATATTATACTATTAACAAGCCTCTTAATTATAGTTAAAAAGAACAAATCAAGAAAACACTCACTAACTTTGGTAAGAAACTTTTCATCTTCCACTAATTTTGACTCCTTATTTACATCATCAACTTAATTATATTTTCTGATTTCTCGTTGATATAATTTTAATCTTATTTAAAAATTTAATCATTTAAAATAAGAATATCCTTAATAAAAAAAATTACATAGAAGATACAAAATACACAAAAATAACTCGAGATAATCTCTAAAAATTTAGTATTAAAAAAACATTTTAGATCATATTTTCTAAATTAATGTTAACATACCATTGCATTTTTTTAATTGAAATCTTGTAAACTACCTTTGACAGAAAAAAAAAAATCTAAGTATTTTTTATTTAGTAAAAAGAGAAGTATTTGACAAATAAATTATACCAAAAATGAAAAGAAAATGGAGAGGAAAGAAGATATTGTAAAATATTTTAGAATAATTTCTGTTTTTTAAAAATAAAGTTCGTCTCCTCTTTTTTTTCTTAATTATTTTGGGGTCAGTTATAAAAAAGAATTAAAAAAAATGAAGGATATTCTTAACTTTAGAATAGGAAAATGATATTAATGCAGAGGTAGGACATATATCATGAAAATAATGATATTAGAGACTAGAGAGGAGTCAATTAGTGAATGATGATATTTTTCTTACAAAGTTGGTGAGTTCTTATTCTAATTTATCTTCTAACTATGGTTAAGTGGCTGTTAAATTAACTTAATCTAGATCTTTAAATTATAAATATGATAAGTGCCGCTTATCTAAATATGCACTTGAGGAAATCGAGAGAAGAGGTAATAGAGATGAGCCAAATCTTAGTCAAACACCTTGATTATTTTTTTTTAAATGTTTTTTTCTCAAAATAAGTGTTTTTACCTCTTATCAGTAATGTCAAATAGGCTTTAAATAGAGCGACACGGGCTGTGGCCAACCTGGACTAGCTTAGGATTATTGTTGTAGTTGTAAAAGGCCATTTGATCTTATGACAATCTTAATTACTTGGAGTGGAGATTAGCAGTCCAGACTTGGAGCTCAGACACAGTTTGATGATTATAAGTCCCCAATTCATTTAAAACATGATAGTAGAATTAGAACTACTGCTCAATACCCTAATTAAGTTGGAAATATATCTGCGCGACTTCGGGCGTCTGCAAATATTTGATATAGCTAATCATCAGTAACATTAATTAATTCTCCTGATGCGACTAAAAACTGTTTTTTCAAAGCATAAATCTTATTCTGGTTCATGTTTGAAAATAGTAGCAGAGCAGTTCTCCTAACCCTTTTTACCTGAATATTTTTTTGTCCATTCATTGGACCAAGATTGGATTCACCTAATATTCACATTCACTTAGCCATTTGTTAGATTGCTGTGCTTATGTAACGCATGAGAGCATACATACTACAAATTAGACTAGTCATAGCATTTGTCTTGTTTGACATGATAAATTTTTCTTAAGTCTTGTTTAGACTACATATTTAAGATTTCCAACTTTGATATGTTTTACAAGCCAACTCTTTTGCAATACATAGAGGAAAAGTTGAATATTTCATATATAGAGCAGGTGTGATTCGAATTACGTATATCATAAATTTATTTCCATAAATTGAATATAGCTATTTGCGTACCTGAGTAATTAATGAATTGAAAAGTTCAACAAAATTTTCCTAGAATTGAAAAGAGGATAATAATAAAGGAAAACAATGATCAGATACATACTTTTCTAATAACATGGAGTAATCAAAGACAAATAATGTTGAGGCTCTGTTTGTCAAGAAAGCAGGTGCGGCTTCTATGTATTAAAATATTATATAAACTCTTTTGTTACTTTATATATTTCATGCCTTGAGCAATTAAGGCGTGTAGGGCTGACCAGATCAAGTCATTCTCTCATGCTTAATTTTTAAATATTTCTGTTAAAGATTTTCCTCTATAGCATAATAGTTGAGTATAATTTATTAAGTTTGATATTGGTAAGGGGAGGACTATAGGACGATTGATGCGTATATTATATTTAAATCGATTGACTATTAGATGTACTTTGACAATTGTCTCCCAAGAATTATTTGTTTAAGAAACCTTGATTCTTTTCACTTTTATTTCCGACCTCATCAACTTTACAAGGCTCGAAAATAACTAAGTCAACAAGTAGTTAGTAAAGTGTAAGATATCAAAATCCTGTCCTGCATATAACAATTGAGTTAATGTTGGAAAATTTACGTAGCTGGTGAAAGTCTCTTGTCTATTATGGACCAAATCAATTATCATTTACATGTAGAACACAAGTCTTCTTGGATTGGCAAATTAAAATCATACATAATTGTATTTTATTCCAACTAGAAGGCTACCAACTCCATTTATTTACTTGTTCATTGTGACACTTCTTTCACTGAACACACTATATAAACTCATGAACTTCATATCAAATTCATCACAGCAAAAGCTAGCCTTCCTCAGCATTAATCAAATTAAATTTCTTCTAAATCTAAGTCCTTGTAACTTCAAGATGGCTCGGTCCATGAGCTTCTTCATTTTCATTACTCTGCTTTCTTTTGCACCAATTTGTTTCTCTTTTAAGAGTAACAATGATAACCTATACCCGCAATACTATCATAAGTCATGCCCACAGGCGCAAGAAATTGTCAAGTCTGTAGTTGCCAAGGCCGTTGCCAAAGAAGCCCGAATGGCTGCTTCTCTGTTGAGGCTCCATTTTCACGATTGTTTTGTCAAGGTAAAACATATATATCTCCTGAAACTAAATATTTATGACACTTTAAGTATAATAACTTTGAGTCCATTGACTATACCGAGTTGAATGTACATGTAATATAATAAGTGTCCTGACAATTTCTACATGGCAGAAAGTAATTACAAGTTGGAAACACTCTGAACAGTAAGTGCACTAGCATACTAGCATGCAAGAATGCACTTGCTAACAGTTGCTTTTCCACTGAGAGTATACACAAAATATAGTCTTTTTTTCTTTTGGCTTTTGCAGCTTTGAACTTCTTAATTATAGCGTATCAGGAAGTGAAAACTGATGGCTAGCTATTGTTTCACTATGTGACGCAGGGATGTGATGCGTCTTTGCTTCTGGATAGTAGCAGAGGTATTGTGACAGAAAAAGTATCAAACCCCAACAAGAATTCAGCTCGTGGATTCGAAGTCCTTGACGAGATTAAATCTGCACTGGAGAAGGAATGTCCTCAAACTGTTTCTTGCGCTGATATCTTGGCACTTGCTGCAAGGGATTCTACTGTATTGGTAAGTACAGCCACGGCTATATAGTGTGATCAGGTACCTCCTTAATAATAAATAAAACACGAGCTTACTCTTTTCGTTTATACAGGCTGGTGGCCCGAGCTGGGAGGTTCCATTGGGCAGGAGAGACTCTAGAAGTGCCAGTTTAAGTGGCTCCAACAACAATATTCCTGCTCCAAACAACACATTTGATTCCATTCTCTCAAAGTTCAAGAGACAAGGACTTGATCTTGTTGACCTTGTAGCTTTGTCAGGTAAATGTTACTATTTCCTTGACATTGCTTTATTTATTGGCAGAGTAGTTATCACGTGTGAAATCATTGTTAACACCGATACATTGTGATGCAGGGAGTCACACCATTGGAAATTCAAGATGTACCAGCTTTAGACAAAGGCTCTACAACCAGTCAGGAAACAATAAACCAGACTCAACTCTGGATCAATCTTATGCTGCCCAATTGCGCAATAGGTGTCCAAAATCTGGTGGTGACCAGAACTTATTCTTCTTGGACTTTGTTTCCCCCACAAAATTTGACAACAGCTACTTCAAGCTCTTGTTGGCTTCAAAGGGCCTGCTGAACTCTGACCAAGTTCTTACTACTAAGAGTCAAGCATCATTAGCCTTGGTGAAGCAATATGCAGAAGACAATGCACTTTTCTTCGACCACTTCGCCAAGTCTATGGTTAAGATGGGAAACATTTCTCCTTTGACAGGTTCCAGTGGGGAAATCAGGAAGACCTGCAGGAAGATCAACTCATCTTAAAAGAGCACAACTTGTTATCTTGGAGAGAACATTACCTTAATGATTGTGCCTGTATTGTCAATTTGTTATGTATTTTATACTTTTGTTCTTTTTCCAACAATCTTCTAGCTTCTTTTTTTTCTATCTTTGAGGATTTCACTGCTGGCGTCCATCCTTAAAGACCACCTTTTGAGTTGCTTTATTGTATTTGTGTGTAATAAACATGAATCCATGGGTTCATAGACATTGTGTTTAACACTTGGCCCTTTGTTCGAAATTGTCAACCATAAGCCTGCACCCCTTGCAAATCTTACTTCTTAGCACCTTCACTTAACATTGGACCAAGCCAGTAGAAGCAACAAATATTTATACTCATTAATTAAAATCAGTGAAAAACAAAACTAGGTGTAGACCTGAAGTTAAAGGAAATAGTTAGATCTTATTATCTTACCATTTGAAAATTTTTACAATGGTAGAGGCCTAACTAATTATAGTTGTGTGGGGCTCCATTCTTCTTTTGACACTTGAATGGTGGACCCATTTTTTAACTTTTTTACTATTCTTCTTCCACTCACTCTTCTTTTCTTTCATTTTTTTTTTAATTTTTTTTACTCCTAAGTCCTAATAAATATCCAACTCCCAACATGTGGTGCCCGTGCAAGGCACGGGCAACGGGCGTATAACTGTTATTATTCTTTGTATTATCCAACGGTTATTTTTAAAATATAACTTGGTTTTACCTACATGACCTTTTTTTAAATAGTACTACTTTATTTTTATTTTTAAAATATAACTTGGTTTTACCTACGTGGCATTTTTTGATTGGTTTGATCCGACGGTTATTTTTAAAATATAACTTGGTTTTACCTAGGTGGCCCTTTTTTAAATAGTACTACTTTATTTTTAGTTTTAAAATATAACTTAGTTTTACCTACGTGACTTTTTTTGATTGGTTTGGTCCTAACTTGGTTTTACCTACGTGGCTTTTTTTGATTGGTTTGATCGGACGGTTATTTTTATATAACTTGATTTTACCTACATGACATTTTTTTAAATAGTACTACTTTATTTTTATTTTTAAAATATAACTTGATTTTACCTACGTGACCTTTTTTGATTGGTTTGGTCCGACGGTTATTTTTAAAATATAACTTCGTTTTACCTACGTGGCCCTTTTTTAAATAGTACTACTTTATTTTTATTTTTAAAATATAACTTAGTTTTACCTACGTGGCCTTTTTTGATTGGTTTGGTCCTAACTTGGTTTTACCTACGTGGCATTTTTTGATTGGTTTGGTCCGACCAAGGAACCACCACTTATTAAGATTTTGATTGGTTTGGTCCTAACTTGGTTTTACCTATGTGGCCTTTTTTGATTGGTTTGGTCCGACGAAGGAACCACCACTTATTTTTTTGATGATTTGATTGGTTTGGTCCGACGGTTATTTTTAAAATATAACTTGATTTTACCTACATGGCCTTTTTTTAAATAGTACTACTTTATTTTTATTTTTAAAATATAACTTGGTCTTACCTACGTGACATTTTTTGATTGATTTGGTCGGACGGTTATTTTTAAAATATAACTTGGTTTTACCTACGTGGGCCTTTTTTCAATAGTACTACTTTATTTTTATTTTTAAAATATAACTTAGTTTTACCTACGTGACTTTTTTTTATTGGTTAGGTCCTAACTTGGCTTTACCTACGTGGCCTTTTTTGATTGGTTTGGTCCGACGGTTATTTTTATATAACTTGGTTTTACATACATGGCCTTTTTTTAAATAGTACTACTTTATTTTTATTTGTAAAATATAACTTGATTTTACCTACGTGACCTTTTTTGATTGGTTTGGTCCGACGGTTATTTTTAAAATATAACTTCGTTTTACCTACGTGGCCCTTTTTTAAATAGTACTACTTTATTTTTATTTTTAAAATATAACTTAGTTTTACCTACGTGGCCTTTTTTGATTGGTTTGGTCCTAACTTGGTTTTACCTACGTGGCATTTTTTGATTGGTTTGGTCCGACCAAGGAACCACCACTTATTAAGATTTTGATTGGTTTGGTCCTAACTTGGTTTTACCTATGTGGCCTTTTTTGATTGGTTTGGTCCGACGAAGGAACCACCACTTATTTTTTTGATGATTTGATTGGTTTGGTCCGACGGTTATTTTTAAAATATAACTTGATTTTACCTACATGGCCTTTTTTTAAATAGTACTACTTTATTTTTAAAATATAACTTGATTTTACCTACGTGGCCTTTTTTGATTGATTTGGTCGGACGGTTATTTTTAAAATATAACTTGGTTTTACCTACGTGGCTTTTTTTGATTGGTTAGGTCCTAACTTGGTTTTACCTACGTGGCCTTTTTTGATTGGTTTGGTCCGACGATTATTTTTATATAACTTGATTTTACCTACATGACCTTTTTTTAAATAGTACTACTTTATTTTTATTTGTAAAATATAAATTGATTTTACCAACGTGGCCTTTTTTAATTGGTTTGGTCCGACGGTTATTTTTAAAATATAACTTCGTTTTACCTTCGTGGCCCTTTTTTAAATAGTACTACTTTATTTTTATTTTTAAAATATAACTTAGTTTTACCTACGTGGCCTTTTTTGATTGGTTTGGTCCTAACTTGGTTTTACCTACGTGGCATTTTTTGATTGGTTTGGTCCGACAAAGGAACCACCAAAATATAACTTCGTTTTACCTACGTGGCCCTTTTTTAAATAGTACTACTTTATTTTTATTTTTAAAATATAACTTAGTTTTACCTACGTGGCCTTTTTGATTGGTTTGGTCGTAACTTGGTTTTACCTACGTGGCATTTTTTGATTGGTCTGGTCCGACCTAGGAACCACCACTTATTAAGAATGAATGATAATATTGAATTGTATTTACACCTCACAAAGGTAAAGTCTTATTTCAATACTTACGTCAAGTTAATAAATATATACTTGATTTAAATTAATTTGACGTTTTTCTTAATGAATTATTTATGAGGAGTTTAATTTTTTAAAATTAATTTTATTAAGGTGGCATTTTTTGATTGAGCCAAGTGACATTTTTTGATTGTTTCGAATTAATGATGAATTATTTATTAGGAGTTTTATTTTTTAAAATGGAGGCACCAACACTTATTCACAAAGATAAAATCTTATTTCAATACTTACGTCGAGTTAATAAATATATACTTGATTTAAATTAATTTGACGTTTTTCTTAATGAATTATTTATTAGGAGTTTAATTTTTTAAAATTAATTTTATTAAGGTGGCATTTTTTGATTGAGCGAAGTGGCATTTTTTGATTGTTTTGAATTAATGATGAATTATTTATTAGTAGTTTTATTTTTTAAAATTAATTTTATTAAGGTGGCATTTTATGATTGAGCCAAGTGGCATTTTTTGATTGTTTTGGTCCAACCAAGGAACCGATTTAAATTAATTTGCGTTTTTCTTAATGAATTATTTATTAGGAGTTTAATTTTTTTAAATTAATTTTATTAAGGTGGCATTTTTTGATTGAGCAAAGTGGCATTTTTTGATTGTTTCGAATTAATGATGAATTATTTATTAGGAGTTTTATTTTTTAAAATGGAGGCACCACCACTTATTCACAAAGGTAAAATTTTATTTCAATAATTACGTCGAGTTAATAAATATATACTTGATTTAAATTAATTTGACGTTTTTCTTAATGAATTATTTATTAGGAGTTTAATTTTTTAAAATTAATTTTATTAAGGTGGCATTTTTTGATTGAGCCAAGTGGCATTTTTTGATTGTTTTGAATTAATGATGAATTATTTATTAGGAGTTTTATTTTTTAAAATTAATTTTATTAAGGTGGCATTTTATGATTGAGCCAAGTGGCATTTTTTGATTGTTAAAAATAAGACACAAGATAAAATGACGGTACTACCCTCCAAATCATTTTTTAAAATTAATTTTATTAAGGTGGCATTTTTTGATTGAGCCAAGTGGCATTTTTTGATTGTTTTGAATTAATGATGAAATATTTATTAGGAGTTTTATTTTTTAAAATTAATTTTATTAAGGTGGCATTTTATGATTGAGCCAAGTGGCATTTTTTGATTGTTAAAAATAAGACACAAGATAAAATGACGGTACTACCCTCCGAATGTCGGACGAAACCTTCTCTTATTAAATGGAGGAAATGGAGGCACCACCACTTATTCACAAAGGTAAAATTTTATTTCAATACTTACGTCGAGTTAATAAATATATACTTGATTTAAATTAATTTGACGTTTTTCTTAATGAATTATTTATTAGGAGTTTAATTTTTTAAAATTAATTTTATTAAGGTGGCATTTTTTGATTGAGCCAAGTGGCATTTTTTGATTGTTTTGAATTAATGATGAATTATTTATTAGGAGTTTTATTTTTTAAAATTAATTTTATTAAGGTGGCATTTTATGATTGAGCCAAGTGGCATTTTTTGATTGTTAAAAATAAGACACAAGATAAAATGACGGTACTACCCTCCGAATGTCGGACGAAACCTTCTCTTATTAAATGGAGGAAATGGAGGCACCACCACTTATTCACAAAGGTAAAATTTTATTTCAATACTTACGTCGAGTTAATAAATATATACTTGATTTAAATTAATTTGACGTTTTTCTTAATGAATTATTTATTAGGAGTTTAATTTTTTAAAATTAATTTTATTAAGGTGGCATTTTTTGATTGAGCCAAGTGGCATTTTTTGATTGTTTTGAATTAATGATGAATTATTTATTAGGAGTTTTATTTTTTAAAATTAATTTTATTAAGGTGGCATTTTATGATTGAGCCAAGTGGCATTTTTTGATTGTTAAAAATAAGACACAAGATAAAATGACGGTACTACCCTCCAAATCATTTTTTAAAATTAATTTTATTAAGGTGGCATTTTTTGATTGAGCCAAGTGGCATTTTTTGATTGTTTTGAATTAATGATGAATTATTTATTAGGAGTTTTATTTTTTAAAATTAATTTTATTAAGGTGGCATTTTATGATTGAGCCAAGTGGCATTTTTTGATTGTTAAAAATAAGACACAAGATAAAATGACGGTACTACCCTCCGAATGTCGGACGAAACCTTCTCTTATTAAGAATGATGATGAAATAATTGACATAATTAATAAAAATACTACTAAATATTTTTTGTCAAATGAAAACGTTCTCATGACTGAATATTAAAAATAATCTTATTATTCAATATTGTTAATAGTATAAAATTAACTAAAAAAAATCTAGTTTCTTAATTATTAGCATTTTTCAAAAATTAAATTAATTCAAATTTATTATTTGATAGCTCTTTTTGTTTTGTCTTAGACTTTAGTTCATATATGTGCAGTCATTATCTTAACATAGATTATAGTTAATTTTTTTTAAAAAAATTTCGTTACAATCTTTTAAAATACTTAATGGGAAAATGCTAAAGAAATAAAATTGTAAGTGAATGTGAAGACCTCTTTATATATAGAAAACATATATTAATAATAATAATAATACTAATAATAATAATAATAATATTAATAATATATAATGAGTAGTTAATTTAAACGATGTCGAAACCAATTGATTCTTCAAGAATAACTTAAGTATTTAAAGTTTTAATTTAAAAGACTTAAACTTCACTATGTGATTTGCTTTATTTTGAATAATTTTTTTAAATCGTTTATAAATTCGTCCCATTTGTCCTGTTTATCTCATTAGTATTTTTATTTTAAATTATAATTAAGATGAAAAAATTATCTATAATTTTTAAACAAGATCAGAAATTGGCTTATTTTATTAAAAAATATTGAGCAGTAAGTTTATTTTTTAAATTAACAATTCTAAAAGTTTTTAAAATAATTTAACAGAAAATATGTTCATCTATATTTTTTTTATCAGATGTAATAATTATTTAATTATGCATTTAAAAGTTAGATATTTATTAGGAGTAAAAAAAATAAACATAAAAGAAGAGAGGAGTGAGTGGAAGAGAAGTGGTGGATAACTTGTAAAAAGTGAGAAAATGGCCAACTATTCAAGTGTTAAAAGAAGAATGGAGCCTCACACAACTATCGTTGGTTGGATTTTTATCATTGTAAATTTTTTCCTTACTATTTCATTTCAATCTTTCATATTCAAATCAACTAGTAAAATTATCTTCACTTCACACGGGAATTTAATATCACAAAATTTATAAAATAATACTTAAAATCTATCAGACATTAAAATTAAAACAGTATAGTATCTTACATACAAGATTACGTAGTAACGAACATTAATAATGTAAAGGAAAATAAAAACTATTACATCTTATCATTTAGCCTTAATAACATAAGCATAAATTATAAATTAATGATTATAAAAATATACCAAAATTTGTAACATAAGTAATAGTTTCAGTGAGTCATTCAACATAAGCAAAGTATACGAAGAGGAGGAGGAGGAGCAGCAGCAGCAGAAGAGGAAGAAGAAGAAGAATTGTGAAGAAGGAGGTTCAGAATTTTCGTTGTGTTAAAATGAGAGCACCCTCTATTTATAGACAACAAAGGGTAGTGTGGACAAATATTTATTATACCTTATCAGAAATATTACAACTATTTGAAAAAGTTGCAACCCTTCGAAAATGTCACAACATTTCAATAAAAGTCATAACTTTTCATAAAAGTTATTGCTCTTCATTAAAGTCGCAACTTTTCATAAAAGTCACAACTCTTCATTAAAGACATAATTTTTCATTAAAGTCGCAACTTTTCATGAAATGAAAAACTAATTTTATAAATAAATAAATTAAAAGATAATTCTAATTTGTGGTAGCGTTACGTAAGCGGACATAAGGTTTTTCTTTTATATATGATATATGATCGGATCACACCCTTTTGTCATCCTACTTGCACTATTATTGGAGAAAAATTACGTTAAAATACTATCAAGAAAAATTGAATCCAAAGAACTATATGTTACAATATACAATTTGTATTTTTTTAACAATACATAAATTGGACATTTTAATATGTCCGAAGAAAATTATTTACAAACCTTGACTTTACAGGCATTTAAATTTATCCAAAAAAATTATTTATATGTCTCGAGTTTATTCGGAAAATATAATTATACACCTAACACAAATTGACATTTAAATTCGCTATTTCAAAATTTCCACAATTACTGAGCAGGCTCAAGCTGCGAACATGTCGGGCGTTCACCAGCATGTCAATACGACACCGCTTCGTTTGCGTAGGAAGGTTCCTCCCATTAAAGTAAACAGCGAAAAGGAAAGCCAACGGTAGACGGAGCCATTAAAAAAATGGCAGCTTTGCCGTCGGCAGACTGGCAATGGGAAAATGCCGTCGCCGGCGCCGCCGCGGGTCTCGCCACTGTCACTTTCTCTCATCCACTTGACGTTGTTCGTACCAGGTTCCAAGGTAAGTGTTAGTTATTCTTTCCCGCTATTGCAAATGAATGATCTCGTGTTGTTTCCTTTCCTTGGAGCCTGATTTGTTGTAAATGTTAATCGCAGTTTACGATGGAAGAATTTCCAATGTCCCCGCCTATAGGAACACACCTCACGCTTTATATGCCATTGCTCGAAGTGAGGTTTGTTTTTCTAAATCTTTCCTATTTCTGCAAATATTGACGGTTATCTACATATGCATCCAAAACTCACCTTCTAGTTCATGATTCGATAAAGAAGTTGCTTTTCAATTCGTATAGTTAG
The DNA here is from genome assembly GCA_037074985.1 of Solanum bulbocastanum. Lineage (NCBI taxonomy): Eukaryota > Viridiplantae > Streptophyta > Magnoliopsida > Solanales > Solanaceae > Solanum > Solanum bulbocastanum. The sequence continues at coordinate 33,264,832 of CM073598.1, read as the reverse complement.
TAGCTCTGGTGAAAGACAAATCATTTACTAATATGTTAAGGATGCATGTTTTATGAACTTTGAGTTTCTGAAATAGGTAATATCAGCTTCAGGAAAAATGCATAAGCAACAATGTTTAACAAGATAGGCTCCATCCTCTATCAGGAAAGGGCACATGGTTTAATGTTGAGGGGATGTCCTGACCTTGGTGTATCTAAATGGCATATTTGCTGTAAATAATCTTCTAAGGATATATGTGGCCATGTTTCCCTGGACTTGGTACAATGGATACCTATGGAGTCTTATGGTTGCTTTTGTGAATTCCCCACATTATGATATCCAATCCACTGTAACAGTATCCATTTTCTCCTTGAGGAATCTTTTTGGAACAATTGAGAGGAAGTGTGCTTAGTAGAGTTTGTATATGGCTACACCAACAGGAAAGATAGGTTATTTGATTTGTTATAAATATGGTTAGGTCCTTTATTTGAATGTCGAGTGGAGTGAGATGTCAGTTTTCTATCACAATGGTGCTTGCACCAGCTTTCTATCACAGTGGTGCATGACCTGCTTGGACACACCGATTTTACTCCAGATCTTGACCTAGTGCTTTCTTGTTCCATTTACCTGTTTTCACAGGTAGAGTTGATTCAGTCAGCTTCATAACATAGTCATAGCAAGAAACTCCATCACACTTTGTCAATCACAATCAAACATCCCACTGACACATGCTTTTGAAGATGAAGCTCCTTTCCTTGCTGCAGACTGTTGAATGCTTACCTTATCGCTCATATATGACTTCATGTTTCCACTAAATTGACCGATTAGTTATCATATTGTCTTTGCATCAGGGTTTTAGAGGACTTTATGCTGGTTTTTACCCTGCTGTTCTTGGGTCAACTATTTCATGGGGTTTATATTTTTTCTTGTAAGTAGCACTTCTCCTTTTGTTGATAAAGTTCTTGTAACATATTCTGTTTCCAGAAGGCTGCTCTCAGTGTCCTTTTCTTTTTCTCTCTTATGAAGATTTTGCTCTATGCAACTTGTGTCTATGAGTATGTGAAACAGGATTTAGACTCGTTCAATACCTGATGGGGTTTCCCCTTTTCAGTTTTGGCCTATTTTATTATATTTGTTTGGGTTACCTTTGTGAGGCAATAAAAAGGAGACAACAACATGTCAACATCGAAATATAGCGGAAGAACAAATCTTGATTGATAGAGCTTCTTATTATACGTATGAAACCCATTGCACTTAGAAATGATACTACATCGGAAGATCCCATTAGGTCTTTCAGTCAGTTGATTGATTGTTTCACTTGGATCTTGTATAGTCAATTTTAATGATTGACAAGCTGTTGGGATTATTCTGTTAACATAATCCATTTACCTATCAATTAAAAGAAAAATAATTTTCTTGACACGCTATTTACTTTTCTGTTTTTTATACTGAATATATGGGTGCTTAATATTAACATCTACATCCATAACATGTTAGTTAAGAGGCAACAGTCATTATTTCTTACATGGGATTGCTTGTAAGAGACAATGTTCTCTTTGTAGGAAGCAGTCAACATATTAGGTTGCTTTCTCTTTGATTACTTACATTTCTAGGCTTGAGATGCTTCTTTCTCTAACTAATATATTTTTTTGGAATCTTCCTTCTGTAGCTATAGCAAGGCTAAGCAAAGGTATCTGAGGAACAGGGAGGAACTGAGTCCAGGCCTTCACCTTGCTTCAGCTGCAGAAGCAGGAGCGCTGGTCAGTAGTTAAATTTCTGATGCTTTAATGAAAGAACAATGTGTAGTTGTTGTGTTCATATGTTCATATTCAATTGACTAGTTTTTGACAGGAGTGCCAAAGACAGATAGTTAGATGCTGTGATTCTTTATTTGCTCTAGGGGTGCAATTGTAATTGTCTTGCTGGTGATGAATCCCTTACTTTTACTGCTGTTAGAACTTAGAAGTGTTACCAATATAAAATCCTTTTTCCTGAAAGAAAGGCAAGGTCGAATAGAACCTATTCTTTTAGACTTCAACACACACACACAAAAAGTGGTGGGGGTTATGATTCCCATTGATCATTGGCAAACCACAAATGTGTGTGCTTAGGTGTTAGTTAAATACAGGAACTGGAGAATCTTAAAGACAACAAATTTGATTGTGTTGATCTTTTTGTGGACAACCTTTATCCCCCCCACTATTTCAGTTTTTGATGACAACAGATTGATGACTTATTCGGTTTACCACTGACTTGAAAATCTTTAGGTATACAAAATATGTGTGGCTTGCTTACTTCAGTAGCTTTAAGCACAAACCTCAAATATTGCAGACTATGCCATATCTTAAAAGGTGTGTTTGTCGGAATTCAGGTCTGTTTTTGTACCAACCCTCTTTGGCTTGTGAAAACAAGATTGCAACTTCAGACTCCTAATCAGATTCGTCCATACACCGGGTTTCATGGTCCGTTTCACTCTCGTATTAACTTGTCAATTTTCATTGTGTATTTATCTAACTTTGAGCACTATAGGACCATTTCTTTCCATCGTAATGTTACATAAGAATTCTATCTTTATTTCTGCAGTTGAGTTTCTTTAGTTTTGTATCCTCCTTTTGTGTACTGAGGTTCTATTACAACTTCTGCTCTCTTTTGTATGTGCATGCACATTTGGTTTTGGTTATCCAATTGGCCTCTTTTGTATTTACTATCCAACTTATTAACTTCACGTGAACTTTGTTGTTTATGGATTGATTCAGATGCTTTAAGAACCATAATCAAAGAAGAAGGATGGAGGGCACTTTACAAGGGACTTATGCCAGGCCTATTTATGGTTAGAATTACATTTTCTTCAATTCTTGCACATAATTTCGTTCTGTCAAAGGATGTGTTCTTATCTTGACGTAAATTTTTGAAGTTAACCCTCATAGTTTATTTTACTTTTTGGATAGATTATCTAAACAATATACAGCCACTTCAATGCTGTCATGTAACCCTTCATTGGTGAAATGCACTGATCTGTTGTTTTGCTTCAGCAGGTTACACATGGTGCTATTCAGTTCACGGCATATGAGGAATTTCGCAAATTTCTTGTTAGCTCGAAAGCTCAGGAAAATGAGAACACACTTGCCACAGCTGCTGACTTGTTGGTGAGGCTCTAAAAGCAATGTCTGTTGCATTTTTTGGATGTAATTCAACTCAATAGCTGTTATTATGTTTGGATGACCAGCAAAACTAATCCCTGCATGTATAGTAGATAATTGGAATTCAGATGTGGTTAGCAGGATAAGAACCAAGTACAGATTGGGCAGAATTTTTTTAGTTAATGGGCAAATGGCCCAGATGAGAATACATTGTCCAACTCCTAGAGTATGTTTGGTATGGAGGAAAATATTTTCCAATTCCCATTTTTGGTTGGTTAAAATATTTTCTCTTGGAAAACAAGTTCTTTAAAATGAGGAAAATGACTTTCTTCATCAAAGTAGGGAAATCAAGTTACATAAGTGACATTGGAAGTTCATTATCTCTTCCCCATCCACCCTTCCCCCCTTCCCCTTCCCTTGACCATCCCAAGCCCCATTCCCCACCACATCCCACCCCCATAGTGTTTTGCTAGATAACATATAAATACTCTTGAGATAATATTTTTTTGTTTGCCTACCAAACATTAGAAAATAAGTAAGAAATCCACATGGAAAACATTTTCCTCCATACAGAACACACCCTTAGTATTGCACTTCCCTTTCCTCATTATTTTCGTCATGGTACTTGTGCAGATACATCCCGTAGGTGTCTTAGGAAATCTTGTGAGCGGAAACTTTTCAAACCCAGGTAACTCTGTCCACTAAGGCTAGGACAAATGGGAAGAATCACTTAGTGTGTTTTTTGTCTCCACTAAGTTTTGAAACTAAAACATTAGGGTTCTTAACCACTTCATTGACCATTAGGCCACACCCTTGGGTGAAAATATTACTTCTATTTTCATGTATAAGGATTATCCAAAGGCACATTAGATTTCTTTTCAGTCCCTTTTTTACTGCATCAAAGTGTCACTAGCCTGCTCAACCCCTTCCCCTCCCCATTAGAAACGTAATATAAAGAAACAAGAAAAGAGATAAGCTCCAGCTACTGGAAGAAAAGTAAAATGGAATATTTCTCTTTGATAAGCATATCAGAGTGAAGAATGCTTGAATTATTTTCTGAACTGACTGTGTGGTTCTTGTTATTGTTTTATGTGGTGAGAGATGATTTATTTTGAACCAGTGAACTGCCACTCATTGATCAATTAATGGAAGCCTATTTGCTGCTAAGTGGTGATATACTGTATCTTCTTTTTTGTCTGATTAGCTAGAAATGTCGTTAAGGCTCAATGTAAATGCAAAAGAATTGGTTGTACGATGTCTGGAGGTTGGTTATTGCTCAAGAGCACTATCGGATGACAATGATATGGTGATCACTGTAATGATTAGTTCTTTCATATGGAATACTCTGTTGTAGAAAATTGACCATTTTAGTTCCCAATAAGAGAGAACTTGTTAACTTCTCTTAGCCTTGAAGTGATATTGGTAAACACCTCAGTATTTGCTCTTACATTTTTTTCACAGGATTCAGTTGACTATGCAACACTAGGAGCTTCTTCTAAGCTGGCAGCCATTCTTACAACATACCCATTTCAGGTATGTTAGGGGTGTCACACCCACACCCAAAAAAAAATTCAAAAAATTTTGCCCCCACCCATCCTAATTTTTTATTTTTTATTTTCAAAAATAAATAGTGCAATTAGGGATTTTTATTATAAGTGAGTGATATATGGGTATATATGGATTCTCATGTTTATCCATTTTGTCCTTATTTGTATGAGCTGAGCTTAAATAGGTTGAAGTCCATATCTACCCATTTAAGAAAATATGCGTGATCCATTTAATTAAATATGGAAAAAATGGATTCATTTCACTTATATGGGCTGAAATTGTTATCCCTAGGAGTGTGATAAGTTTGTTCTTTTCTCCATTCTTGGGAATATGGGTTCGGGGACAGAAGGTTTTGAGAGCATTATGGAGCACCCGTCTAAATTCCTATTTGTTCTAACAATCTTTTACCCTGTGCCCCCCACACTTCTCTTTAACTAATAATGTATTTAAATGAAACCTTTTCAGGTTGTGCGATCTCGATTGCAGGTAACTGCTTTTCATATTACTGCTTTATGTGACACTTGATACAACAACTCTTCCCAGTAGACAAGCATCTAGTGGCTCTTGATTCAGTTTTTCTATAGAGTAGTTAAAGATCTATCTTCTCTTTGAACAGCAACGACCAAGTACAACTGGAGTTCCGAGGTACATTGATAGCTGGCATGTTGTGAAGGAAACTGCAAGGTCAGGATGAAATTCAGACTTATTTACAGCTGATGCACTAGATTAATTGTACACAAATATCAAGCATTGAGTTTGGTATATATTGAAATGTTTACAGAATCTAAATACAAGTTCTTCTAATGCTCTTAACGGTGGCTTTCAGTATCAGGGAATCAAACTGAGAATAAACAAAAGCTGAAGAAATTCAAAATCCCTTTGATTTAATTTTTCTACTCCTGACTGTAATTCTTTTTTAAGACCATTAACTTTAGAAAAATTCTATCTTTCTTTTTGTTTGAGCTTACAGGTTTGAGGGCGTACGAGGCTTCTACAGAGGTATCACTCCAAACATGCTGAAAAATGTCCCTGCAGCGTCAGTTACCTTCATTGTCTATGAAAACGTCCTAAACCTGCTAAAAATGTCTAGAAGAGAGTATTAGTTCTTCTACATCTTTTTTGCCCCCACTTCTACTGTAGCACTAGGACTCTATACTAGTGAAACAATATCTGGAAAAAGAATACTCACAGATTTGACAGAAGTACAAATAGAATCATGATGCTGTACAATATTTCTAGTCTTTGTAATTTATCAGATAAGAAATAACTTTTCGAGTCCTTGTTCAAGTACTCACGAAGCTGCTTTTGTAGCAACAATATTTGATGGAAGCCATTCTTTAACATCTAATAATACTGTATGTGAACCTTGTTAGTTAAATGCATGTTCATCGTTGTTGGCAAAAACACTAGGTGATTTCTCCTCATTTGTCCAAGTCTTGACGGGTGGAGTTTCCTGGTACTTGTGTTGGTGGAAAGTAGTAGGTACCCCATGGAAGAAAGTCTTAGTTGCATTTGTACATGCTACCAACTTCCTTTGGGGGAAAAGAGTGTTGAGGAATGAACAGAGGGAATAATTTCAGTCCAGCTTCGGAACTACACTTATCAGTTCTCTAATGTTTATGTTCTTGGATTCTGACTAAAGTAACTATAGTATTATGTTGGAATAGACGAGTGCGCATGTTTTAGCAACTTTGACAAATTAATGTTAGGACTTGAGATGAGACGTCTTATCAGTTAAAATGTGGCAAAAGAATAGACATAAAACTACCCTATCAACAAAAAGAAGAAACCAAACGAACCTATCAAACAAAATGAAGAGATATCAAACTAATCATGTAATTTGCTTAGAGATAAGAATCGCCTTCGCAAGTACAAGAAGAAGACCAAACAATTCAGATGAGTTTTTGCGGAAATACTCATAGCATGAGTGCATCACAAATCCTAAAACTGAATCGACCTCAACAATTAACAATAGTAGTACATATCTGCATATGTGCAAATATGCATACGTACAATAGCTCTTTTTTTTTTTTTTTCTGGCCTTCTGAAAATGACAGTACCTGGATCAGCTTATGCAAACCTTGACTATTTCACCAAGTACTCGCTTACCTCTGACTAGCATAACTCTGCCTACCAAGACTTGGGGAATGAGAAGAAATCACCTAGTGTTTCTCGTCTCTATTGACATTTGAACCCTAACTTCCAATGATTTTTACAACCCCCCCCCCCCCCCCCTTTCATCGACCAGTAGACCACACTATTGGGTGCACATAAGCATAGCTATCTAATTGCAGAAAGCACCAACAAGAAGGAGCAGAAAGTCCAAAGAGCTACTCACATCCTATCATTTACCTGATGTTACTCAGCAGGCTAAGGAAAAGAAGTAACCAACAAGAACAATGCAAAGTAAATACAAACTTGTCATTTAGACGCCAGAAGAAAACTCTTCATCAATTAGGTTGTTGTGTATTTTCATAAGAGTACATAATGTTGCACAAGAAGCTCAAAAGGAAAATCATCTCCATTTACAAATATTGGACAGTAAAGGCCAACTTGCTGCACATTATGCGCTAGCAGTGGCCATGCATATGTAGAATTGTTTTTCCATTAGCATTTGATGTAAAATAAGCCAAAGCAACAATGTTGCCTTAAGGGTCAGAAGGACACCCTTCACACTTTATCATCATGGAACCACCACCTGGTTTCCTTGGGAGATCTGCCATTTCTGCAGTTCTTCACATAGCGGTCATTATCTTCAGGGCGTTGCTGCATAATTGATGGGAACCAATAAGAACTAAAAACTAAAATAAAGCATGAGAAGCTTAGCAGAACAATGTGCTGTGTTACATATTTAAACAGACAAAGAAGAAATAGGTTCGTATTTGGAATAGAAGTTCTTTTCTAATGGTGGATCTCATAAAAGCAACTCAAATTAACATTAGTATGAATACAGGAAATGCACCTTCACGGTTGAACTTGACAACATGGAGAGAATGCTGATGCATATAGAACTGACTGTCATGGCAGGAGACCATGAATCATAGAGAATATCTGCAAGACAAGAAGAAGCTGTTGTCAACTGCTGGTTCTAATGATACATGTCCAATTTCTATAAGATGTTGAAAAATCTTTCATGAGATGGAAGCTTAGCACTAGCAGACCAATTAGCAAATTGCGCATGAACCTTTAAGTTTTCACTTCACCCACACAAAAACAAAATATGGTATGAAATGTTTATGCTTTTTCACTTTCACCCACAGAATAATCAAAAATCTGCAATATAACTGCATAATAGGAGAAACTAAAGATGGTATTTCAAAGTTTTCCTCTTCTCCAAAGGTCACTAGTTAAGATGTTAAGTAATATTATTTCTGCAAACCCACATGACAGGAAGAAACTACAGAAGAGGGAAAAAAGTGAAGAAGATGGCATTCGAAAGTTTCCCTCTTCAGCACCATCCTAATCCAGAGGTCACTCAAGGATGAGGTTATGTGAATATGATTTCTACAAACCTGCCCAATGTACCTGAAAAACCTTTCATTTTGAATAGGGCAATACATGATGAGACAATGAGATCATAGGCCATGTCAAAACAAGAGAATTCTGATTCACTATTATTTGTTAAAATACAGCTTTAACTTAGAGGTAAATAAGAGTAGGTAGGTGAATGGTATTCTAATAGATATTGAAGTTTATTTGGTACAAAATTCAGTTTCAGGAAATGAACTTTTGTTTTAGTCAATGATTAAGTTTTAACATATGCACAAGGAAGTTCCAACAAAATGACTAAATCATGATGAAACATAATTTAAATTAACAGATGAACATAAGTTTGTTTTTGAAGAAGAAGAAGAGATGAACATAAGTTATTCTCATGATGATTCAGTTCCAACAAAATGAAACGTTCACCTAATGACCAATTCTTCTCCTAGTAGGAACTGATTTTGTATAATTGGACTTCACAAAGAAACTGAGTGCAGATTGCCACTACTGACACAAGCAAACTCTTTGTTTCCACAGATTCACTGAAGTCAAACAAATAGGCATGGATATGGGTATTTTCATACCTCTAACAAATTACCAGATACCAGAAAGAATTGATAACGGATAATACTAGCAAACCTAGTACTCATACTGAAGTAACATAACATATGTCATGAAGGTTAAATCTCTAATGCCAGGCTTTATATACTTTGTAAGTTTAGATTCAATGTGCGCACATTAATGTTCATAACCCTCCAAAAACATGTTCTCCTAGGGTACAAGGATCATTTAGTTGAGACAAGAATAGCATCTCCTCTATTGTATACCATACAATTTTTACACACATTGCAACAACAGTCATTACGCTAAAGATAAGACTATTTTGACAGATTTTAGTAATATAGACTTCACAAACTGATACGGGACAGTAACTTACTTAAATTACAATTTCAAGCAAGAAATTGATGGCAAAAATATCCACCAAAAAAGGGAAAACATAGCAGATAACAACTCAATGATCTCCATCAGTCCAGACATGGTATGCCATATTCAAAGTCAAACAGTCATCTTTCAGCTTCTCAAAACTTATTCTAATCATTGTTTGGCCATTAAAGGATAGCTAGCAAACATTGCCACTCGTTGATACACTAGTTCAATCTATTGAGCCGAATTTAAGCACAACATTGACACCTTTTGATTTGTCTAATGACGAAATTGTTCACATCTGAATTCTAAATGTTAATTGGCAATATCTATTTCTGCTAATTACCAAAGCTAAACTACTCATTCGCTTGGCACACAACTTCACCTAAGAGAAAGGAAGGGAATTGGTGGAAGTCATGATTTTGAAGGTAAGTGCAAAGTATGTAACTTTGATCCAAATGAAAATGAACTGGTGCATAATGAACCATTATAGAAAGAGCCAATAAAGAAATATTTTATGTGGTATCATAGTGAATAGCCCAACTTTAAGTTAATACGGCACTTACGCAATTAGGCAAGTAAGAAGAAGCTTTACCACAATTATGTCACACAAAAGTAGAAACTGGGGGCATATTAATGTAAAAGAGACACGTATTTTTTGGCGGATAAAGGGATCGCTGCTTTTGTAGAATATTGCTTTTTATAATAAGACTAAGGAAAATTCAAATTTACTTCAGAAGAAAGTAATATGACTTTTCTATTTTACTTATGTGAATCATGACAATAGAATGGACCCAAAAACAGACAAAATGAAGAGACAATGCTTATTCTACTCATGCAATGTGTAAGAATCAGCATGTGGTCGGTCTAGTTCTATTCTGAGCTATTTTGGTTAAGATTGTTTGTTTACAATCTGTAGATAGGAAAACAAATCATCGTCCAGTTTGGTTTTTCTGATTTTCTCTTTTCGATTTGGGCCTCTTATGGGTATCTAATTTGTTTCTTTTTGGCTTCTTATCTGTCATCGTCCTACATTTTGTCCTTGCACACTCCCATGTGTAGTGATCGTTCACATCAACCTCCAATTACACAAGTGGATTGTTGACTAGGAGAAGTTTAATGTTTCTAGGCTCTATCCCTAGTAAGGTACATGAATATGAAAATCTTATTAAGTTATTAATGTGTTGTCTCTATCGGGATCATGAGATTAGGATAGGGTAATATCAAGGAGCAATTTGTTAATGTTCAAATGTTGTGTACCCATCAAAGAAAAGGATTCAATTACTTACTCACATCTTCTTCTTTTTTTTACCCCTCCCCAGGAGCTCTCACCCTTGTTGCTCCCTTGGTGACTCAAATCCACAACCTCATTGTTGGAGGTGGAAGGTGGTTACCATGCGAGCAACCCATGTTGTCCTTATTCATATCTTTATCGATAAGTAATCGTGATTTTACTTGAGTAAGTACCAAGAAGGTAGTGCAAAAGAACAGCTACTCATTTCTTTTTTAACTTAAAACACACAGACCTCCTATAAAAAAAAAAAAAAAAAAAAAAAACACAAACTCATGTGAGTAGCCAACTTTTACTGTTCAAGAAATCTTAGTAAATTTCAGACGATACCTCAACTTTTGTTTTTTTTTTTTGTTTATACTGATAATCTAGACAGGAAGCCTCAGTTTCACAAATGTTTCAAAAATTAGAATGTGACAATTGTTATCTTTGGCAGTGATAGAGCCATTAAAGAAGGAGATCTTGTCAAGTGTTGGGAGCCTAGGATACTTAATTAAATGAAGCTTTAGCCACCCACATCTTGTTGGTGACTCAAGCCACAAGGACAATGATTAGAATCATGTGGGCAGCCAGCTTCCACCTCCATCAAGTAATCCTAGATAAATCAAACATTTGAACAACATACAAACAACATATAATGACCAAATTAATAAGTGCCTCGTGGTAGTAAGAGAATGGAAGATATTTGATTACATATATAACTACCTAAGCAAATGTGCCCGTTGCTATAGATATGAGGGTGTAACGGAGCCGGTGGCACAAAAATCACCTGCATCAATATGGTAGTCAGCAAAAATAAGTAGGGTATGAGTTTCAATTGCAATCTTTAAAAAGAAACAGCAATCCCTAGACCCCCATAAGAGAATAACATCAATCAGTATCAACCATCACAAAGACGAAGGAGTGTTAGCATAGTGGAGGGCCCTACCATATCCAACTATGAGGTTGGTTATCCAAGTCACCAGGAGAGTGAAGTGAAAAAAAATGGGTAGGGAGATTTGGAGTTTGGGGGCTAGGGTTTCCATATAAAAAAAGGCACAAAACTTTACCCACCTGCGGAGCTTCCATGGGATAATGTTCTGGAAAATCGACTTGAAGATTATAGGTTTCATCCGCATAGAGAGTTCCAGGAGCCCCATTCACTTCAATTACCCACCTTTTCACCAAAGAACCAAATCAATCAATCTCACCAAAGAACCACATCAATCAAAAGTTAGTGTAACTATATAAATACCCTCTATTCCAAAGAAAGCAAAAAAAATAAATCAACCAAGAAACTTTAGTGAATTATTGTACCCCAGATCATAAATTCCAGTGGGCTAAAAAGGGTAACCAAGAAATTCACTGAAAAAACTATAAAAATTAAAGAAAACCCAATTAAACAAGAAAGAGTGAGACCTTTGAAGATTATCAGTAACTTTATGTTTGAAACCAGCAGGGGGATTGACTTGCCACTCCGCCAACTCTTTCTGGAGTCGATTGCATGCTATCTTGCTTAATGTCTGATCAAGAATCCAACGAAAACAGTAAAACCCACATCAGAATTACCAGAGAGAAGGTGCCAAATTAGAGGTAAAATTAAGACAGAAAGGCGGAGAAAAAAAAGAAGATAAAAAGTAAAAAAAAAAAAAAAGAAAAAAAAAAGAAAGGGAAAGAAGATGAAGAAGAAGAACCTTGCGAGAAGAGGCGGAGGAGGCGGACATGGCTGACAGCAGCGTCAACGACAACGACGACGATATCGATGAGAACTATACACACAGATGACAGAAGAGAAGAAAAGAAAAGGCTTGGAAAATCATGTATTCATTCACTTCATTGGCCCCGCTTTTACTTCCGTTATTCTTTTATTTATTTTTTTTGTACATTTTATTTCCTTTATTTAGTGGAGTAGCTAACAACTTTTAATAGTTAAAAATAAAAATGAAAGTGAAAGGTAAGTAATATCTTAATATCTAACCATATATTACTTTTATTGCATGTAAATAAATTGGACTGCACCGTTATAAGAAAAAAAAAATTGTTGTCTTAAGTTTATTGGTATTATTATTTTATTTTACTATGATTTATTGTCACGAATTTATGGTTAATATCTAAATATGTATTAGAATATAAACTTTTATTTCTATTTATTCTTAAAGGAGGTAATATTTTTTTAAATACTCAAATATCTTTTGCTCTTTTTAATTATGAGAATATAATATAATGCATATCATTTTCCTAATGTATATTAGGGAAATTTCTTAATGATTAATTAATTAATAAGTTAAAGTTCGGAAAGAGACTGAAATGAAAAATTATGAAGCTCTTTGGGGATAAAGTAGTGATTTTTTGGTGTGATTTTATGTTTAATAAATAAATAAAAATACAAACAAATAAGAGCAGTATTAATTTATAGGCAGACCAGTCTAAGTACACTTTATTGCTATTGTGTCTTGTTTTTAGTGGGAGAAAAACATTGTTCTGCTTTATGTAGATAAAGATCATCTACTGGCCGATTGGAATAGGCGTTAGGTGTAAGGTGTTGGTATCAGTTTTTATAAAACTAGGCTTTCTTGAAGTTTCCAAGTACAACTCTGGAAGAAAAAAAAAAACTAGTACTAGTATATATCTTCTAAATTATGGAGGTTTTATAGTTGTGTAAATTGACATTTAGTATAGTATTTTTCATTGTCGTCGTCGATAAGATGAGAGAAGCGAAATGTAAAGAGGAGGTGTATGAATACATTTATAAGGGTATTTTTAGGTTAAATTATTGATGATAAGAATATTTTTAGATCAAACTATTGATTGAAAATATTTTTTACTTAAATTCATATAATTTGAAGATATTTTAAATTATTTTCCAAATATAAAATGACGTCGTATGAGGTGTCTCATAATCTTTTTAAGGGAAAGTGAACTGCAAAGTATCAAAGCCAATATGATGCCATTTATTCAAATTCCTTCTCAATTAGCTCACAAAAACATGAGCGTCACCCAAGGAAAGGTCTTTTAGCACTTCATTAGGAAGTAAGGAATCTGGATACACACTAATTACTGTAAGTTTTCGTATAATATTCGTACGGCAAACATGGAATCCAATTACTTACTTGTAATTAAAGTTTTTTTTTTTTTTATCTTTTATTACTTATATTGAACCTCGATTAATTCAAATTCATGCTACGTATGATCCATTAAGGAAAAGTGTGTCCTACCAAAAGTTGTTCCATATCAAGACTCAAAATCAAGACTTTTGATTGAGTAAAAACAACCTCATCTACGATAACCACGTCCTTTGATGGTTACTTGTGATTAAAGTTACTAATGCTAGTTTTCATTTTCCTAATTACGATGAAGTGGTTCAGAGATATTAAAACTCGCACTAATTTTAAGATCGTAATAGTAAAATTAGATTAATTTAAGAGACTCATATATATTATCTTGCTACATATATTTCATGTTCAAGGTAAATGTTTATACCTATAGAATATTTACACTCTACCAATTATCTTAATCTAAATTAACATTAGAGTAAAAGAGTCTATGTATATCACTTAGAGTTTATTTGATATTGCTGTTAAAAATTGTTTATTTCTAAAAACACTTTTTTAAAATGGCTTTTTAGAAAAGTATTTTTGAAAAAAAAAAACAATTTGTGTTTGAGTAATTCATTTGAAAAATGTATTAGATAAGCAAATTGTGTTTGGCTAATCCTTTTTAAAAAGTATTTTTGGGAGTCGAAAAAAAGTTAAGTACCAATGTACTTTTAATATTAAGATTAATGCTAAGAGAGAAACTATTTTAAATATCTATTACAATTTTAATTAAATTAAAATGCATATATTAAAATTTTCAATCAATATACATAAATAAATTAATTAAATATTAACATGACACTTTAAATATAATTAAAAATATCAAACAAAATAAATTTAAAAATCATCCCACAAATTAAACCACTACATATGAAAAATTCACCACAAAAATAATAAAGTCCTTCATATTTTTAACCCTACAAAAATATTGTTCTTACTTTATTTATAATTCTGTAAAATAAAACGTAAAATAATATACAAAGATAAAATATAAAATAATAATATATAAACATAAAATAAAATATAAAATTTATTATGTAAAAATAAAAAATAAAATTCTTGAGTGAAACTTTAACCAAATTTACAGCATATGCTTATTAATTAATAAGAAATATATTGATAAATAAGTATATATGGGAGGGATATTTTAGTCTTCAAAAAAATAATTTTCTATCTGCTTTTGTATTTTTTGTAAGAAGCAGAAAATTTTAGCTTATTCCCAATAATAGAAAAACTATTTCTGCTTCAATTTAAAAACCTTTTAAGGATTTTTCAAACACTTGTTTTTCAAAAAAAAAAAAAAGTACTTTTAACCTCCCAATATCAATGTCAAACATGCTTTTAATCATAATTAATTAAAAACAAATTATATATAAGACATATGTTTCTTGTATTTGTTTATTAATTAGTTAGAAGTGAACACTCGATACATATATTTTGAACGGCTTGCTCATCCTATAGCCAAATATACCATGACATCAAATTAAAAAAGGGAATATGTAGAGGCGTATTCAAGGGGGTTATCGAGTTCACGTGAACACATGCTCCCCTCCTGAGATCATATATAGTGCTATATTTTTAAAAAAAAAAATTGAAATATAGATGTGTGAATCCACACTTGGAGTATCACATAATGCGATATTGACTAGGTGTCACCGCTTTACGTGAGGTTAGAAATTTGAATTTTATATTTATCTTGTTTTATTTTTTAAAAAAAATAAGATAACACTTCTCTAAGTGGTAATTAGTAGCACTTTTGACATTCTAATTAATTTTTTCAATAGTAAAAACCTAAATGTCGAACCAATCAAATTTATATCTTAGATCAACCTTTTTTGTAACAGTGTATTCATTCTCTCAAAATCTTGGTGCCTTTGGAAATATGATAAAACAAAATAAAAATTAGAAAAGAAAACTAAAATTAACTTATTTTGATTTAAATTCAATTGTAAATTCAGTAGTACCAAAACCGGATATCTCACGAAATAGTAGTAGGACCGGTTTGTTTTTGCCCTTCCAGAGCCGCCGAAGCCAGCTCGCCGGTTTGGTTGTGGCCATTCGTAGCCCTATCCAGAGTCTGCAAACCACAACAGACACAAACCAAAAATGGCGTCTTCTCTATCTTCTCTATCGACCATGTTCAGCCAACCTCACTGTGCCGTGCGCATCAAATTCCCTAAACAATATTCGGTCAGATTCCTTTCTTCGAAGCTTCTAGAAGTTCAATCAACCTCCTGTCGCCTCCGCCGCCGCACGTCAGTTTCCCTTCGGAGGAGTTCTACATTCTCTATCAAGATATCCAGGAATTTCTCGCAGTGTCACTCCCGCACTTCTCTACCCAACAAGGACCAAATTCCAACCCTCCGCGACTTCATACCCAAAGCTGCTCAGACTGTTCCTGCTTCCGATGTTCAGCATGAGTAGGTTTCTTTGCTTTCCTTTCTCTCATTTGATACCCTTTTTGTGTGATCAACGTGCTTACCATTCCATGTTGGCTAGAGAAACAATTTTAAATGGTTTTAGGTGATGAAATTGCAGTGAGTGGTGTTGACATTCAGCTCTAGCACCACTCCTCCGGTTAATCTATAGATATAATCAAACAATTTCTTCAAAATAAGTTATGTAATTTAATACTAAGTTACTAAGAGAAGTACTTGACACCCTCTTTGCTTCCCATTTCATTATTAGATCAAAGTACAAGCCTTATGTTGCATTGCAAGTTTTTTTTTTTTTTGGATTGCAGACATATTAAGATCATGTCTGAGTAGAAAGTCAATTCATTTAATAAGCATGGTCTCTTTAACATTTCACATAGTCAGAAATGGTCCATTACTTCCACTAAGTTGTTAAAATCAGACATGAGTTTTGTTGTTGCCAACCTGTAAAACTTTGGAGCTTTAATTTTGTTGTTGCCAACCATCGTTTCCATAACAGTTCAGTGTTCTTAGGGAGCAAATTGGAGTGATCTCAACTTGCCAGATACAAGTTATTGACTACCCATGATAACTTAATAGCTCTAGGATTGATAGTTCACTACTTCACTACAATGTGAGTGGCATGCTTTAAGCACCTTTATGTTCTGAGGGCCAAAGGGATCAGATGATTCCCCTATGCATCATTTGGAAGGAATAAGCTCCCTGAGATGCTAGAAATTGCTGGACTTACTCTTTTTTTGTAATCTGATATTAATGAAAATTTACCTTACCTGATATAAAAACAAAAGAAGGGTGGGGGGAGGGTGCATGGTTGGTCTGATTGAACTGTTGAGTTTGTTTGATTGGAGGAAGGAGAGGCAAATATGTCGAAGAGAAATTTGTCTCATTAACTATGCTCCAGTGAAACATTAATGATTTACTTCCCATAATTGATATCCTTATTCCTTTCCGTTCAATGTTGGAAGGATTTAAAAGGCAATATAGAAGGTATGCCAAAACTCCAATTTATTCCTTGTTGGCCGATGTGAATATATCTCTAACCTTACTTCCATTCATCTGACTTCTCCCCTTTTCACTTGAACCAAACTCCACATTACATGGGAACTACATGCCTCTACTTCACCATAGCTTCCAAGTTGTTCCTAGCACAAAGGTGTGTCTGAGTATTTATCATCCTAAAAACTAAAGAGGTTGCCTTTGAGACGTTACACTCAACCTTATTCGGGTTAAAACCTGAAGTAGCTCTAAGGGCAAAAGGTGGAGGATTTGTGGCCTAGGTCGCAGGTTCAAGCCCCACACCATGCAAAGCGAAGCCTGGTATTTAAGTGGAGAAGGGTAGAGGGCCAGGCCCGTTATCCACCAAGTTTAGAAGGCTGTGATTGGTCCAAAGGGCGGGTCACGGGCGGATTTCTCGGTTATCAAAAAAAAAAAACCTGAAGTCAGATCGTTTGCTATCCCTGCTTGTAGAAAAAAATATCCATCTGAAAACTACCATATGTCCTTAAGATGAACCTTTTCTGTCTTTGTTACAGTGATCTTTATCCATTGGCTGCATTAAGGAGAGACAACAGTGGCACCACTCTTGTCTAGGAACTCACAAGTACCTGTGAGGTTCTTAAACCATAATTGTGTGTCGTATTTTGGTCAATTATTGTCAATACACATTTGACTATTCTGGAAGTCAGCCAATACGTATGATAATTCTTTTTTATCGTCTTACCCTTAATACCAATATAGATTTTCATCGTAATGTACATACTATCCATCAAAGTCCACAGTTCCTGGTGCAAATTGAAACTGTCATTGAAATAGTGATGAAATGAAAGCTGTGAATAGGAATTGAAAAAGGAAAAAAAGAGGAGCATGGAAAAATTATAGGACTATCTCCTTCTCAAGTTTATTATGCCTTCATACTAAGAACTTGAGGTCATCAGTGCGAGCAATTTTTTTATTAGAGTAGACTAAAGGTATCGAACAGTTTGTTTGTAATGCTGTCATCTGGTTGCCTCTTATTATTGATATATCAGGCTCCTCAAAAACTATGAGGAGCCTTTTGAGCAAATAATTGCATGGAAATCCAACTATTCAAACTAAAAGGAGTAGAAAAGTTTCAACTCAAAACCTACAAACCCGGATTCTTACAATGAACTGTCGGAAAATTTGGAACAACTTATTTACTTGCAAGTTTTGCCTCAAAAGTTCCAAAAGATGTTGCTCTGTTTTGTTCAAACTTCAGAATGGGATAATTCAATACTTTAGTTGGTAGATCTACTGAAGTGTGATCTATCAGCAATTTTATAGGATAATGATTCTTTATGTTTCTGATTTTCTTGTTTCACTTAAGGATTTATAACCTTATCTTCATTCATAGTGCCAAATTAGTAATCTTAGTTTTCTCAGAATTGGGTGTCTTTTGCTGTAGGCCTGTGATGATATCTGATGTTATCCCTAGAGGACGCATCTATCATGAAACTTATGGATGTCAAATGAATGTCAATGATATGGAGATTGTTTTATCCATCATGAAAAATGCTGGATACACTGAAAGTGTGGAAGTCCCAGAAAATGCTGAGATAATATTTATAAATACTTGTGCTATAAGGGACAATGCAGAACTTAAGGTTTGGCAGAGGCTCAATTATTTTTGGTTTCTTAAGAGGCAATGGAAGAGCAATGTTGCCTCTGGAAGGTCACAGTCTGCACATCCCCCAAAAGTAGTTGTGCTGGGGTGTATGGCTGAGAGGTTGAAGGACAAAATATTGGATGCAGATAAGATGGTTGACGTAGTTTGTGGACCTGATGCTTATCGAGACTTACCACGCCTGTTGGAAGAAGTGGACTATGGTCAAAAAGGTATCAATACTCTACTTTCACTTGAAGAAACTTACGCGGATATTAATCCAGTCCGTATCTCCAAAAATTCTATATCTGCATTTGTATCTGTGATGAGGGGTTGCAATAATATGTGTTCATTCTGCATTGTCCCCTTCACTAGAGGGAGAGAACGGTCTCGCCCAGTGGAATCAATTGTGAAAGAGGTCGCTGAACTTTGGAGAGAGGGAGTCAAAGAGGTTACGCTTCTTGGCCAAAATGTAAATAGCTATAATGATACATCTGGAGTTGAAAATCCGGATGAACCAGCAGTCACTTGGGAACTTAGTGATGGATTCTCCAGCATGTGTAAAGTAAAACATGTGGGTCTACGGTTTGCTGATCTCCTAGATAGACTTGCCATTGAATTTCCTGAAATGCGGTTCAGATACACTTCCCCACATCCTAAAGATTTTCCAGATGATTTGTTGTACGTAATGCGGGACAGGTACAATATCTGCAAAAGCATTCATCTGCCAGCACAGTCAGGCAGCAGTGCAGTGCTTGAAAGAATGCGTCGTGGATACACTCGCGAAGTATATTTAGATCTTGTGAAGAAGATAAGGGATATAATACCGGATATGGGCATAAGCAGTGACTTCATATGTGGTAAGATCGCATTCCATTGTGTTTTCTTAACTACAGGGACCTCACTTAAGGCCGGCCACGCATGCTACAGTATTCTATAATCAGACATGGTCTGTTGCTTTAGGTTTTTGGGAAATGTTTGTATTTTCTTTTCTAGTTATTTTATGATACTTGTTTTATTTATTCCTTTTCAAGAATAAGAATTGCTATGGTATTTTATATTTACATAAGACGAGCTACCTACTTCTGCTTCCTGACTTCTCGCATTGAGAAATTGATCTAGGAGTTCTTGAATTATTCTAATGTCATGAGAGGACAAACTGTTCATAGTTAATAGGCAGATATACATGGGAGCTATACAATATCACTTTTTAAGCTTTTAATTCTTTTGACATGTTTCAGGTTTCTGTGGAGAAACGGAAGAGGATCACGAAGACACACTAAGCCTTGTAAAAACTGTTTGTTATGATATGGCATACATGTTTGCTTACAGCATGAGAGAGAAAACACATGCACACAGAAAATATGTTGATGATGTTCCTGAAGATGTGAAGCAGAGGAGGCTCACAGAACTAATAGAAGCTTTTCGTGGGAGTACAGGTCAGTGCTATGATGCTAAAATTGGCACAATCCAACTTGTGCTAGTTGAAGGGCCAAATAAGAGAGCCCCCGACACAGAGTTAATTGGTAAGAGTGATAGAGGCCATAGGGTATCATTTACGAACCTGCATATCCCAGATAAGGTTGATAATAATGGAAAGCGCAATCCAAAGGTTGGTGATTATGTTGAAGTACACATAACAAAATCCACAAGGGCATCACTGTTTGGAGAAGCACTTGCAATAACCAAATTAAGCTCATTTTATAACACTTTACATGAAGAAGCTGTTGCCTTTGCCAGCAGAACTTAAGCTATTATTAAAGCTTTTGTACTACAGTTTGCTCTTCCATCTTGCTTTTCTTTTGAAATCAGAGAGTATTGTTAATAGTTGTAGCATTCTTGGTAGCTTAAAGATCTTTTGCTTCCATACTGGAGTTTTATATCTGGCTGTTCCAGATAGCGCAGAGATCAGTCATTTTTGAGCTGGTTAATTTTCAGGATCCAATTCAGACAAGAAGTCTGCTTAATAATATTTGAAGATCTGTTGCTATTCACTAGTTTGGAGGGAATCCGGGAAATTTAGATCTCGATAGTAGTTATGGTAACCTTATCACAGTTCACATGTTGAAACTTTGTCTGGTCATTATCAGTTCCTTACATATTCATCAAACTGAACTATATTCAAATGTTGTTGCATTCAAAGCCTTTGTGCCCAACTAGGTGTATTAATTTAGAACTCAATAACGCAAAAGAAATAAATATAGAGGAAAAAAGTAAAATGTACATCATACGAGTAAAATGTAGCTCTGTCGACAGAAGATGGAGCAATGTAGACACTTGCATGTACTGGCCTACAACTGAATGCTATCAGTTGGTGATGATCAATAATGTTAAGGTTACGTTTGCATCTTGCTTTCAGTCGTCTCTACTCTCTTTTGTGGGGATTTGTAGGCCTACTATTTTTTTTAAAGACTTGCAGCATGCATCCATGGAGTGGGGTTATCCTTCCTCACCTATACTTTATGTCTAAAATGAGTTTTTTACAAGCGTGAATTTAAACTAATCAAACTCCAAAGGTGATATCAGACACTATTAGGTGCTGCTGTATGCTTCTGATCAATAAAACACGAAGAAGAGGAAATCTGATTATATATGATGAACTTGATTATATATGATGAACTTGAGTGAAAAAAAAACGAGAAGTTTATAGTTTTATATTGTATATGCCCAACTTTATTATGTATCAAATAAAAAAAAGTTGGAGCGCACGGGAGGATAGCATCTAGTTGAACAAATATTTGTTGGACTTAAAAAATAGTAATGAGGTGAGATATAATTGCGTAGAGCAGAAAGTAATCTTGGGATCATCATTTTCCTCTCCGCTCCCAACTCCCAACTTGTACATGCTACTAGTTCAAGTATGGTCCGTGGAGGGATTATTGAGATTGTTTGACTAGAAGTTTCGAATTTAAATTATGAAAATGAAATATTCTGATCAAAAATGTTTTTTCATCTGATTTTGAATTCCAATTTTAGAAATGAATGTGTTATGATAGAAAATGTTCTCTTTTATTAATAATATTCAATCTATATCTGAAATCATTCAAATTAGTATGTTTTTCTTTAAAATATCAAGTACTTATAATAATAACATTTATTTTAAATCGCTCATGAGAACTTGCAATAGTTTTTCGTAATCTCCCTTGAATAATTAATTGGGGTGTAATATACCGTCTATAGAAATTTGGAAGAAAAAATGATTACTTCTCAATTCTCATATATTATAATCATGACATGTGATAGCATTTTGACCAAATTCTACTTTTTACCAAGCAATGATGATTTGACTCATTGGATCAACATATCCCTGGATTTTGGCAAACCCAATTTGGGTTATTTGGCAGAGGAAATATGAATAGTCTTAAATAAATAGAGTATATTAGTAATATTAAAATTATTTTTGATTCTTTGTTAAGTTTACCGTGTTGATTGATGTATGTATTATTTTTAAATATATTTTTTATCAAACGATCCTTTAAATGATAATTGTATCCGAGATCACCTATTTTATATGCAAAAACCTTCATAATTAAGGTATGTTGGGTGGAGAAGGAATAATTAGGCGCAATATCATATGCCATGATGTACTATTAAAGTAATTAACAATAAAAAGCTGGTAAAAACAACTGTTGAATAACACGTGAAAATGTTGACAACTTTATATATTAAAAAAAAAAAGCATTCTAGTCCGATTGCAGTATTAATAATCTGATTTTGTAATTAAAAAATAATACTTCACAATATCGAGGCAACAACTTGTTCAAGATTAGTTAATAAATAACTATAATTGGACATTTTTCATATGCTATGGACTGTGGTAAGGCTCTAGTTTGACTGGATCTATATATTAATATTAAAAACCTCATTAGGAAAAAATATCATGGGCATTCAAAATTCAGAAAGTACTTAATATCAGTCCGAGTCAATAGATCAATAATATTAACAAGATCTGATCAGCAAAGGGAACAAATTAATATATCAAGCAAGCGTAAAAAAAAATTCCCCTTTTATTTCCCCCCTCAACATTGAAACTATGTATCTTTATATTTTTTTTCCATACAAATATCAAATTATTCTATCCATTACAATTTAACAGGTAAAACGATTATTTAATAGTTTTCACTTCCGTTAAAATATAAAATTAGCTTTTTCGCTTCATTAAATATTAGACCATCGAAGTTGACACGGAAAAGAAAATCTAAAAAAGAGAAAAATATTGAAAATATTTCTGAATTTAGCGTAAATTATTAATATTATTTAAATTATTGATAGCATTAAAAATATCTCTCTGTTAGACTAACTAAATTTATACACTTTCAATTTGTGATGTGATATAGCAAGTGATTTCATTTTCTTATAGGAGTATGTGACTCTTAATAAAAATAAAAAAAAGTATTGAAAACTCTTTAAAACTTGACGAAAATGTAAGGTATATATCACTTATATTGTAAAATTGGAGATATATTTAAAATTTTAATTTATCAAATAAAAAAATTATTAATAATTTAAAAATAAAACTAATAATTTACCGAATCTCTTAAACAAAATATGGATAAAGATGTATAAAATTTAGTAATTTAGTTGTCGTTAGTGTATGTATGGAAAAGCAGGGGACTGAGACAAAAAGAATAGAGCAAATACAATTATGATTATTTATGGTAATGACTTCACTCTCGTCTCCTCTGTTTGTTAAAAAAAAATAACCCACGACCTCTCTTTCTCTCTCTTCTCTCTTGGCATATATATATACATCAAACTTTATGTGAAAAGCAGAAATGTTTTCTATGGAAGAGAAAGCAGAAAATTGGATTTGGATATGTATGGGAACAGGGGTAGCAGTTTTGTGGTTGATTTATAAGATGAGAAAAAAGCAAAATGAAGAGAAAGAAAGGGCAAGTGGAGTTCCAAGAGGAAATTCTGGTTGGCCTCTTTTAGGAGAAACGCTCGATTTCATTGCTTCTGGATACACTTCTCGTCCTGTCACTTTCATGGAAAAACGAAAGTCTCTGTAAGCACACCTTTTTCTCTATCTTTCTTAAAGTTTTATGCCTGATTTTCTTTTTAAAATTCTATCAAAATCTTTTATATTCAATATTCGAATTCGACACTTCTCATTAACAAACAAATGAGTTCAGCTTTCTAAGATCAGTAAATGTTTTTAGTATACCACTCCATTCATCCATCCTTCCTAAAATAAGTATCCTTAAAACTTATTTCGTATCTGTTAAGAAAAATATTCTCTCCATTTTTCAATTTAATTTAGCGGAGCTTAAAAAAAAAGAGAATTTTTTTTAATCTTCGTCAAATAATATATCAAAATTTTATACCTTTAAACATGTTGTTGAAATTAAAATATTATTAAAAAAAGAGGGGTTATTCTTTTTTGACAACACTAAAAAGGGTAGTAGAAAGTAGATTTTTTTTTTAAAAGAGTAGAAAGTAGATTATTTTTTTAAAAGAGTAGAAAGTAATAAAATATTAATTATTTCTATTTATTAGATATTTAATAGTAATTAAATACTATTACTTCCTACTATATCCTATCTTGATTTTCTTAAAATGATAGTAATTATTTTTCAAATAACTTTTTTTTTTGGAAGTGAGGGAGTATTCTTTAAAGGAATTTTCTTCTCTTAAATACGGGTCATGGCGTGGTCACGCACGTGAGCCCAGTTGACTCCGTTCAGCTACACAGCATTTTGATTAAAATATTATTCCATCAATTTTTATTTATTTATTTGTTATTAAATTTTATATTTTTAAATCTGTTACATCAATACCTAACTCGAATCCTTCAACTTCAACATTGTATTGCACTAGAAATCTGAGGTTATGAGGGTTGAAAAATTTTATGGTGGGAGAGGCACAAGTATGACTTGGGTATGTGAGGGATTATTTTGAATAAAAAAAATATGTAGATCCCATCTTTCTATTCAATATTGTTGTTTCTCTCTCCTGTCTTATTTAATTTTATGAATAAAAAATTATGTGATGTCCTATTTTTTTATTTTACATTTGTTATTTCTCTTTTTCATACATTTTACTCCACAATCCGTTTACTTTTTTATTTCCTCCTTTTTTAAAAAGTTCTTCTTTAATTCTTCTTTCCTATAATATTTTAGATCAATTTTCACTTATTAATTTTATTTATTCAACTTTTTTTTATATCATTTGCATATTTATCTTTTTCATATTTAGTAATTAACAAGGATATCATTTTTAATTTTTTAAATTACATAAAAATATGAAAAGAAAAAATAGTGGAGAAAATAAAAATTGAAGAATAAAACCTTCGTCTACAAAATAAAAGTTTAGATAGTGATTCGACTAAACTATTAATATCCCTCATTTGGCACATGTATATAAGAATGATTGATCAATTTTTCACTTTATTAAATTGAATTATTTCATCAATTTTTATATTAATAAACCGTACTAAATTGATAAAAATAGGTTTTTCAATTTTCTTTATTTTTTTTTTTTTAGCTTGATTTGAAACATTTTTCAATAAAATGATTTTTATTTTGTACAATTATTATTTATTTAATATAACTCATTGTAAACAATTATATAAAAAATATCAACCATAATGCCACTAATAGGGAAAATATATTATATATATTTTCTCTCGTACTCTCGAACATATTTTTTTAAATAATCAACGTGATAATTATCAAATGGAGAATATATATAAATATATAAATGATATAAGGAAAATTGGATAAATAATATTCACCATTGAAAAATTGATTAAAAAATTACACAAAGAATTAGAAAAATAGAAAGGTGAAAGGAAAGAAATGGCAAAAGGAGGGGTGAGAAGTAAGGTAGGAGAAAAATACATGGGTCCAATCACTCCACCATTGTTAATTATCAAATATAAAAAAGACAAATATATCGAATGATATAAAAAAATTGAATAAATAAAATTAATAAGTAAAAATTAATCTGAAATATTATAGGAAAGAAGAATTAAAGAGGAGCTTTTTTTAAAAAGGGGAAAAGAAAAGAAAAGGACAAGTAAATAGATGTGGAGTAAAATGTATGGAAAAGAGAAATAACAATGTAAAATAAAAAATAGAACCTACATTATTTTTTATTTATAAAATTAAGTAAGATAAGAGAGAGAAACAACAATATTGAATAGGAAATGTGGGACGTACACATTTTTTTATTAAAAATAATCCCTCTCATATTAAGTCATACTTGTGCCTCTCTCACCATAAATTTTTTCATGAGGATTAACCGGTTAAAGGAGAAAGAGAGACGACAAATCTATTTTTTATTTTTAATGGGTTTGGTTTTGGGTAATGGGCTATGGTTATGGATCGGAGCGGGTTAGATAAAATCTAATGGATTGAAATTTAATTTTATTTAATAAGAAGATGCCATGTAATAAATAATAATAATAATAATAATAATAATTAAAAAAGAAAAGAATGTTAGTTTTAAGGGTAAAAGTAGACCAAAAAGATGGATGAAAGGGTATTTTTAACTCAATAGGTGGATGAGGTATATATTTGAACCTTTTCAAATAATTCAAGTGTATTTTTAATCCTTTTTCGTTAAAACAAAATAAAAAGTAGAATTGGAGAAGTAATAGTAGTAAGTAATAATACTCGTAAGTCCTAATCACCCGTTGTTGACTGAAAGTAATAATACTTGTAAGTCCTAATCACCCGTTGTTGACGGAAGTAAGAGCCCATTTGGATTGACTTAAAAAAATAGTTTTTAAGTAAAAAATAAAAAATCAAATTGAAATGATTTTTAAGTAAAAAAATAAAAAGTAGGGGAGTCCTATTTTTGGTTTTTGACTTATTTTAAGTCATTTTTAATCTTGTCAAACACTTTCTAACTTATTTTAAGTTATTTTTTAACTTATTTTTATATTAGCCAAATAGTTTCATAAATAAAAAACTAACTTAAAAGTAGATTTGAGCAGTTTTTAAGTCAATTCAAACATCCTTTAAAAATATTACTTTCTCTTTCTGTTAATATTTGATTTGACATATTTATTAAAAAAATAATTATTGATATAAATATTTTTATCAAACTATTCGTAAATAATACTTTAGTGTTATGTTTTGAAAAATAAATATTTAATGTGGAAAGTTAAATATAAGAAAGTAATTTTTTTTATGTCACGAGTAATTTTTTTTATGTCATAAGTGATAAATAAAAATTGAACGGCAAGTATTTAAATGAGTCATATTGTCATGGGATGATGATGATATCATTTCCATTTTAGAGTGTTCTCCTTTACATAATTTTGTTGAAACTGTAATCATTTTTTCTTTCTTCTTCAATATTTGTTATTATGGACACTTGCTAATAATGCATATAATTCCAAAATTTGTCGACCCTCAATTTTAATTACGTGTCCGCTATGCTTTCATATGTTGACCATAGACATATGGAGCATGTTTTCTAAAATACATTAAATTAGGAGCTCCAAGTTCATAATCTTTGAAAATTATACCGAGTTTAGCATTGATGCATTCAATTTACTTAATAGTACAATAATTACATATAACTCCTTATCACAAATTAAAATTTACAATAATATTGGTAATTGTTTTTTTACACATTCATTATAATGTTAGACTTTCGCGTTGTTAGTTGTATTTCTAAGATAACTTATAATATAAAGCAACCAAGGAAGATCAATTGGCTTTTGCAAGAAGAAACATATCCTCTTTGGCTCGTTCAATTTATATAACACCATTTAATTTGACACAATTTTTTTTGTTAAAAAACTTTTAAAATCTATGATCTTAGATACGGCAAAAATAAAAGAAATTATTTTATAAGTTGAAATCAAGGAGTATCATTTTATTGCAGAATCGTTATTGATACCGCTCTTTTAACCAATGGTACCATGTCATATGACTTGGCTAAAATCATGAAAAAAGATTTCGCAATCAATTTTGTATAGCCATTTTGCAAAAAGCTGTCACATCTCTCTTTTACAGTTAAATGTACCTTTCTTCCACTCTAGCTAGTACCTAGGAACTCAATTGCAGACCCTAATCAACCTCCTCATTAAAATTCACTGACCCCTTTTTCCCCTACTTTATTTGCACATATATTTTGATAATCGTGTCATAGTTTATCGTAAATAATTTTCTATTTAAGTGAAATTGTATTGAATACGTTGTTAATTTGCATATATACATAATAATGCAACTATTTTTGGTGTCTTTAATTCTTTAAGGTACGGGAATGTGTTCAAAAGTAATATACTAGGAAAAGGAATAATAGTATCAACAGATGCAGAAGTGAACAAAGTGGTTCTACAGAACAATGGAGATGTATTTATTCCATGTTATCCTAAATCAATAACAGAATTATTTGGGAAGAATTCAATATTGCAAATGAATGGACCAGTACATAGAAGACTACACGGACTGATCGGAAGTTTCTTAAAATCTCCCCAACTCAAGGCTCGTATTACACGGGACATCGAAGCCTCCGTTCGCCATTTCTTGTCAACATGGCTGGAAAAACAACACAGCATCGTCTACGTACAAGATGAAGCCAAAAAGGTCTATCTCTATATTCTTTGCTGCACATGCATGCTTTATATTATGTCTGATCGTACCACACTACCACTTGTAGCATATAAATATATCATTTGAGCCCACTCCGCTCAATGTCACGTCGTATGGGCACCATTTATTTAAGATTTAACTGAAATCATAATTTTAAGCAATCCATTTATATAAAGAAATTTAAATGTTTATGCATAATAATTAAGATGCACGCTACTCATTTTGAATTCAAATGTAATAGTATTTCATTCTTTATCAATCTCTTATAGTATGTAGTAATAACAATCAAAATATTGTTTATCAGTAAACTTATTCAATATAGTTTCATAAGTTGAGTTGAAAAGTATAGAATATATGCCAATATTACTTTTTATTGGTCCACTTTTGTAACAACTCCTGTTGTTGGCAATTGAAGATTTCATTTGAAGTATTAGTCAAACTAATACTAAGTGTGGACCCTGGAGAAGAATTGAGCTTGCTCAAGAATGAATTTGAAGAACTCACCAAAGGCTTGATTTGTTTGCCCATTAAGCTTCCTGGAACCACTCTCTACAAATCTTTAAAGGTAATTTTGAATTTAAGTTGTATACATTGACAGTTAGTCTATATAGCTTAAACTTGTAACTTGTATGTATATATGTAACAGTGAGTTGTAGTAACACTATTTTTAAGTGTTTGTTTAGGCGAAAGAAAGGTTAACAAGAATGGTAGGGAAGATGGTAGAGGAGAGAAAATTGAGCATGGAGAAAAAAGAAGAAAAGGGGTTCCCAAATGATGCAATTGACGTGCTCTTAGGGAATGCTGATGGGGCAAAGCAACCACTGCCGTATGATTTCATCAGTGCCAACTTGATAGAGATGATGATCCCTGGAGAAGAGACCGTACCAACGGCGATCACCTTAGCTGTCAAATTTCTAAGTGACAATCCCGTCGCTCTAGATTGCTTGCTGGTATGATTTCGCTATTACCATAATTTAACTTATATGGATTGACAGTATAAAAATTCTCAAATTAAAGAAACACAGTTATATATAGTAGTATTATCTTTAATAAACCTTCGTAAAATTGACTGTTTTGGTTATAATAAATGGACGGATAGGCTTTGCTTGAGCTAAAATATGAAGGATTGTGAGGAATGATTGCTTGCCCCACGTGTGGGTGGTGGGAAATTATGTCATTGTCACATGATCTTTTAACTTTAATTTATCCTTTTGATCTTTTCTACCAAGTCATTTTCAAAACTGGGACACACGAAAACTTTTTAAAATATTTTAAACATAAAATAAAATATGGAAGACTATGTTTTTTAGCCGTACGATTTTGATTTAACGGCTGTCAGTTGTGGGCCAAATTTACAACCCCCGTGCTCTTCTTCTTGAAACTTGTGCCGACACTTTTTTGGGTGGTGTGGGTTAGTGTACTTACTCGGTTGCAAATTATCCTAAAATAAGTATTTTGCTTTTCATTTAATGTGGTATCATGTCCTTTTTGGTCAGTCCCAAGTATTTAAAGATTTCTTTTTTATCGTTGTTGATTTCACTTAATCTTAAAGATAATACTCCAATACATTTATGAGTAGAGAAAAATTGACTATTTTTTGAAAGGGTAATTTGGTAAACATTTCAAAAGTCTTCATTTATTTCTTAAATTTTGTGCCTGATCAAATATTGCCATATAAAATAGAACGGAGGGAGTAACGTTTCCAAATATACTCCTATATGAAATAGCTACAGTTTTTTATACTGCTCAATTCTTCAGAAGAATCTGATAAATATGAGTAACTTAGTAAAGTAGAAAACCTTACATTTATTATTTTTCATAATGACATGAAATAAGCGAATACACTCTTAATTGGGAAGAAAAGGAGTATTTTTCTATATACTTACTGATTAGAGTGACAATTAGTTTGGATAGGATATAGGTTGAAAAAAATATTACAATACAAAGTAGTGTTACTCTGGACCAATTCCAACAATATTGAGATTACAAGGAAATTTTAGTTAGATCCCGACTGCTTTTCCAGGGATTATTGGAGAAGACAAAAGTTGAGGCATAGCTTTATACATTAGTCCCTTGATTACTCTTCTTTTAATTTTCTTATCACAAATTTGTTGTTTTCCTGCAGGAGGAGAATTTGGAATTGAAGCAGCAGAAGATAAGCTGCTGTGAGGATTATAGTTGGACAGATTATTTGTCAATGCGCTTCACTCAGAATGTTAGTTTCCAATCAAGTCCTTTTATAAATGTACTCACAGTGCCAAAAAATGTCTCAGAAAATAATACTCTAGTATTCTTTAATACTGTCTTTTTAAAAATATTATATCAACAGGTTGAAAATTCGATCAAATTTTTGAAAAATTCACAATAAAGAGAAGATTAAGATCAGTTGTTATGGAATGACAGGTTATCAGTGAAACGTTGAGATTGGCAAATATCATTAATGCAGTTTGGAGAAAATCTCTCAAAGATGTCAAAATTAAAGGTGTGTATTTCATTTCTTTATGATCTAGCATTTTCCCTTCTCTGTGTAGGCCTCCTAAATTAACTAGTGTACCTGCTTCATTACGCATTACAAATAATAGTTTAATTTTAGTGCGGTAAAATAAAAGTCGAGTGACCATCCATAAAACTAACTCGAAATATATATTGTGGCGTTGTGAATACAGGGCATTTGATACCAAAAGGATGGTGTGTTTTGGCCTCCTTCACTTCAGTTCACATGGATGAAGAAAATTATGAAAATCCATACAATTTTTATCCCTCCAGATGGGAGGTCAGCTTTTAATCCTTTTATACAATTAAAAATATGAAGTAATTAAAATTCTAACTAATTGTTTGGCTTGGCAGAAAGTTGGAGTTGCTGTGACCAGCAATACATTTACACCCTTTGGTGGAGGACAGAGGCTATGTCCTGGTTTAGAACTTTCAAGGCTTGAAATCTCCATTTTCCTCCACCATCTTGTCACCACCTACAGGTAAAAAATGTGCGCTCTAATATATTTTATATTTCTTGTAGCTTGAGATTGAGACGGAGTTGTTGCAATATTAAAAAAAAAAAAGTTGGAATAGTACTGTTTAGTTATTTTGGTACCAAGTAGCTAAGGACCAAAGATAGTGGTGTATGAAAATAATACAAGAGTAATAATTAAGGAGCAATCACTTTCTATTGTGTTGATGAACAGATGGGTGGCAGAGAAGGATGAGATTGTCTATTTTCCAACAGTGAAGATGAAGAACAAACTGCCTATCAACATCATGCCCCTTCAGCAAAGCCCACTAATTCAAACCAAACAAAACTAACTTTGTTCTTTCTTATTTCCATCCTTAATTTCTCCAACATGTTGCTGTTTCTCTACAAAAATTTTTGTTATGTAACCAACATCGTTTATTATCTCAACAAAATATGCATCTCTATGTTTAAGGTAGCAAACTAGATACAAGGTTTATATTTTTTTTTAAAATAGATTAATATTTAGCTCAATTCAAATAGCTTGGGATTAAGACACAATTGGTGCAATATGCCCATTTCATTATTATAGTGGTAGTGTATGAGGAATATATGGTAGTGGAAAAATCAATTCAAAATCTTGATCCTTTTTGGAAGATTTGTATGTCCTTTTGTTCCAAAAAAAAAAAAACAATATACGGTGGCTGTAAACTAGATATGTAGAATGAAGTTGAAACGTGGGTAGTGGGTCCTCTGCCACACGTGCGTCACTTGCCTAACAAATAATTTGGTTGGTAAATCAGACAAAAAGAACAGAATTTATAGAAGAAATTGTCAATAATTTAAAGGAATTCTCATATCATAATTATAGCTGGCATGATTTTATTTAGTTCACCAGCCGAAGTTCACTGCTACTTAATTACGTGCTTTTTGTCGGTCTTATCTTTGCTCAGCAACACAGATATGAGTTAATAAACAGTGAATCAAGTCATGATTTCTGTGTCTATAATAAAATATTACAATTACTCAATGATTGAAAGACTCTCTATTTTTTGCTTTCTAGATAACTCGTGCTATAATGACAGGGTTTATAGGTGGAGAATGTTAATTATATGAGCACGGACTCTTGTTCCAATGGTGTCCGACATATTATCTGCTTACACCAAAGTATTGAGAAACTGCTTTAATATCAACTAGAAGCTGCCTTAAACGTGCACAAAACTCATAGAAACAGGTCCAAAAACTATTTATTAAAAGTCAATCATTTAATAATTAATTACTATTAGCAACATCTGCCCGGGTTTGTAGGTGGAGAATGTTAATTATATGAGCACGGTTGACTCTTGTTCCAATGGTGTCCGACATATTATCTGCTTACACCAAAGTATTGAGAAACTGCTTTAATATCAACTAGAAGCTGCCTTAAACGTGCACAAAACTCATAGAAACAGGTCCAAAAACTATTTATTAAAAGTCAATCATACAATAATTAATTATTATTAGCAACATCTGCTTGTCTAGCTCAGTTGGTAGAGCGCAAGGCTCTTAACCTTGTGGTCGTGGGTTCTCGAGCCCCACGGTGGGCGCATTTTTTTTAATCTCAACTTAGTTTTTCCCTAGTATTACTTGGTTCAATTTTTAATTTTTACTTGGTTTTCTCCTAGTATTACTTGGTTCAATTAACCATTTACTAGTAAAGGTGTTTTTTAAAAAAAGAATTTACTTAGTTTTTCCCTAGTATTACCTAGTTCAATTTTTAATTTTTACTTAGTTTTTTCTTAGTATTACTTGGTTCAATTAACCATTTGGTAGTAAAGGTGTTTTGTCATTGAGTTTATTATACCTTCAAAATGAAAAAAATAAATTGAAAAAACAATACATTTGAATAGCATGTAAGAAAACATCTTATTGTAGAAAGGGAAGTAATGTTTCTTAAATAGCCACTATTTTGAAATGCTATGGTATCTTTAACTTTAGTCTTTAAGTTGAAGGCAAACAAAAGAAAGCGCAAGAAAAGTACCTTCTGCCAATTGACAAAATAGTGGCTAGCAAATACATGCAAGAAAATGATTGTTATCTCTTTGGCTACACTTCCCT
Organism: Solanum bulbocastanum; assembly: GCA_037074985.1. Taxonomy (NCBI): domain Eukaryota; kingdom Viridiplantae; phylum Streptophyta; class Magnoliopsida; order Solanales; family Solanaceae; genus Solanum; species Solanum bulbocastanum. The sequence continues at coordinate 33,231,743 of CM073598.1, read as the reverse complement.
TATCTTAGGAAACAGTGTTGACATCAAAACAGTAATACAAGGAAGATTAGATTTTTATATGATCTCCTATGAATGCAATTAAAGACTCTGTGCAACAAGTTTAATCCTAGGCTCTAAAAAGCAGCTAGTATCTTTTAAGATCCTCAGGTTTAAAATAATCAATATTGAGCATTATAAACTCCGAATTACACCCAACAATGCCTTGGTGAAATCAAAGAGACAATGTTAAAAAGTTCAAGAATAGAAGAAGACAGTTAGCAAGTCAAAAGCCAATATTCCAGCATGAGTGGAATTACAACAACATGAAGGTAGACTTGGGGGATTTCAAGCAGGTTCTTTTCACACAAATCTTCTTGCTGGCCCTTCCCTTGCTGGTGACTGTCGGTTAAGCTGTAAGCTATTGAATTGCAAAATCTTATGAAAGGCTCAGGGTGAAGTTTGTCAAATACTCAAATACCAGCCGGATCTCCAGTTTTGCATTGTAGAGGAGGCCAACTAGGTGCTAGCAAACGAACGGATACTCTCAGGCCTGACAGAAGGATTTCAGAAACGAATCCAATAAACCATCTCAAGGCTCCAAAACTCATTTTCCTACTGCACAACTCGAAATTGGGCTCCAGTGGAGTCAATCCATCTGCTAAATAGAACAGATGCTAAATAGATTAAACAACGCCACCTTATGAGGTCCCATTTGGCATTCCACCAATCAAATTTAATTGAAGGAAACATAAAGTTTGTACCCAGAATCCAGTAGTCATGATATGACTAAGAGACACAGACAATCAATCACCTTCAAAGTATAAACTTTCTGAGGGTGAACTGACATCTTCTGCAAAATTCTTGCAAAAAATTGATAATCTGCGGCTATGGCCAGATCAATGAAGTTGGTTGAATTTCCATTTATGGAAATGCGGTAAGAAACCATGCTGCATGTATTTACACAAGCATAGGTGCATTAAGGCTCTATAATGGACCAAATGAAGAAGCAAGTTCGGCATCACTTTCATCCTTGGGATTTACTTGACCATGAAAACATATCCTAGCTCGATTGAATAAAGAAAGCAAGTCCAGTAGCTCCTTGTGGGAGAGCTTTGAAGACCTCTTATCTTCAAATCCACCAGATCTTAAAATGTCATTGATTATCTCTCTAAACAAAGTTAGGTCCTTCCCCACATCGGAAGAGAAATTAACAATGTCTTCATTGCTCAGCCCGTCTTCATCTTCGGTATCATTAACATGATAATCACTGTACAATGTATTCTTCTCTTCATCTCCTTTGGTTTCTTGCAGCTTCATTAACTCCATCAACATTCTTTTCTGCTTAAAGATCGCACCCAATGTTTTATTTTTCTTGGTGAAGCAAGTTCTCGTAAACGCACACCATTCTTCATAGTCCACCTTTGGAATTTCAGTTTTAGGATATATCTTCACAACAGAAGAATCAACCTTTGGACATGGCAAAAAGTCCTTCTTACTCACATTCATGACAAACTCTACGTCAGCCACCAGCTTCACATTCACAGCTAATCTATTAAACTCCGAGTCCCCTGGATTTGCCAATAGCCTCCTTGCAAACTCTTTCTGCAACAGTAGTGTCCCACTCCTGTATGAATTCTTTCCATAAACTAATTTAGCAACCAGAGGCGAGGAAATTCCATAAGGGATATTGGCAACCATAAGATCAAACTGTGGAAACTCAGTCTTTAAAGCATCCTGGCATATAACCTGCAAAACCCAAGTGATAACTACTCAATTGAACTAAGTATGAAGTCCTACACATGTCAGACTCAACGTGACTGCATTAAGCAGTCCTTTGGTTCTATGACAAGTTATACCGGGATTATAATGTAAGTTTTGTTATACAGTCAAACACGGATTGTCACAATAGAGAATGCAACAATGCCCATACCAAAATCAAGAATTTCCTAATTCCTTGTATTACTAATACACCTAGTCTTGTATCATTCAATCGGGATTTTAATCTTATGGATTCGGGATTCTACTCCTTCTAAGTTACTGACTCCACCCCGGTAAATTATGTTAGTATTAGTTTATACCTAGTTTTAACAGGAAACAACACATTAAAATTATAATGCAGAATTTTATAGTAAGATTATTTTTTCAACAAGGCATGAGGCATTTCGTCGAACAATACGCAAGCATATAAAATAAACTTACAGTTAAACGGTCTTGAAGTCCTCGTTCAGAGACGCGCTTGTGAAGAATCTCTACCATACGTTTGTCAATTTCAATGGCGATGACTTTTTGGGCGACTTCTAGAAGCTTCAGGGTGAGATTCCCGGTGCCTGGTCCAATTTCTAGAACAGTATCAGTTGGAAGTATGTTGGATTTTTGGACAATGGAATTAAGGACTCGAGGATTCATGAGAAGATGTTGACCTCTACTCTTAAGCAAATAAATTTGTGCTTCTTTATTTTCAGTTTTTCTTCGGACTTTGTTATATTCTTCATCTTTGACATTGTTGAAACGGCGAGTTGACTTCGTACCAAAACTTCGCCGGAGAAAATGTTGCCTAATGATTAGTTTGCTCGACAAAATTTTGATACGATCAAGCATTTTGAAAATTTCAGTTGAAGAGATTTCTCAATTTCAGCGGGGGATTTCATCAGCTACAAGTTCCAGCAGTGAAAATTTAATTTAATTTGTTTTTTTGAAAAAAAAAAAAAAAAAGAGGGTAGGGTGGGTCCCAGTTCAGTTCATGGATCTGCGCCAAGCCCAAAATGAAGGACCCAAAAGTACGAATTACTTCTCTGGGCCTTGGCCCGTCTACTATGGAAAGAAAGGTCCAAATAAACATCATTAGAACATTATGCAACACTTCTAGCATCAGCGGAGTCATTTTCGTCGGATAAGTTGAGGTACTTTTCCCAATTATCCGACCCCGACCCTGAATCCACCGCCCTTCCTCCAGCGGAATTATCATCCATGTGCAAGCTGCTAATATGGAAAGAACAGCTTATAATTATGTCATATTTGAATGTAAATACATACCATAATGTTTTACTCTTTTAATTGTGTGCTTGCTTATAGTTATGATGATAATGAAATGAGGAAGCAAGACTGATCATGTTGAAGATGTAAATAAGTAGAATAAAAAAAAGCAATTCAGTGCAGTTGTTTCTAAGGAAATGTGATGCAAACAATCTATCTTGATGTAAATATTAATGATTGATTCTACGGCTCAAACTTCTAATCTATACATCACATAAGAACAATTTAAAATTGGGATATAAGAACTTTTAATGTAATGATTCTATTTGATTACTTTCTAATTAAAACCTGATAAACAAGGCATGGATGTCCAGTAATTATGTTATTCCTCAAGACCAGTGTAATATACAACAATTATTTTGATCGAGTCCATACCGGCCAGTGGTAGTGGTATTAATTAGAGTGTCACAAATTGAAACCTTCCAATTATGGATTTTAATTATGACTATACAAACAAGCTCACATCATTATGTCATACGTTTGTATATATTTAGAAAGAAAAAAACATCCCTTAAATCACTTTTATTCTGAACTCAACTACTAATAATGTTCTTCACGTTTTTCTCTAGTAATATTCTTTCAGAGTGTTTTGCTACAATACTAAATAATTTGTAAATGTCGAGTCTTCTGCATACAATTTCCTCTTTTTTGCAAATTAAGACCTTTTTTTTAATCTCTTTTCTTTTCTTAAATAAAGAATTGAGATTGAGGAGGATTCTTCGGCTATCTATAGAAGATGAGACTTCGTAATTCCCATAGATCTGCAATTATATATGGCTGATTAATTTTATAGAAAATGATGTTGACGACTCCATCCATTCATTTTACGCCCCTACACTATAAATAGATTTTTCTTTTTGTTTGTTCGTTTTAGCAAATCAAAATTGTTCTATTGTTTTTTTCTCATTCTATCCTTGGTATTTATCATTACATAAAATGGTATAGTAAAAGTTTGAAGTTCAAAATATCAGTATAATATTTTTTTTAAGGATTTTATGTCAAATCAACATAGATGACAACAAATTTAGGGTTGTTCATGGTTATGGTTAAAAACCAAATCGAACCGCAATCCGATGAAAATCGATTAAAAAACCGATATTTGGTTTGATTTGGTTAGGTTAGGTTTTAAATTTTGAAAAATCAATACTATTTAGTTTGATTTTGATTTTACTAAAAAATAATTACAAAAATAACCAAACCAAACCGATAAATTATATATATATATATATTTTATAATTATTTATATATTATTCATAAATAAAATACAAATATTTTGTTAAATTTTAAGTAACTTAAGTCCTTAAACTTTACCTATTTCTCAAGTCCAACACTTAAATTTTAGCCCATCTATTACAATCATAAGTCCAAGTCCATTACTTTAGTTTTTACCTACCATAACTTTTATAAAATAGTTACACTTTCTCTTAATTGAATCACTTTGTTCGTGTAATGATAACTTTAGTATTGTTTAATTGCTTAATTGAACCAACAATAGTTTTTCAGTGAATTGTTCATGTACTAGGTGTTTGTGTCTATCAAGATACGCATGTCCTCAAAAATTTATTATATTCAAATTGAAAAAACCAGAAAAACTGAACCAAACCGTCAATAACCAAACTGACATTTATTTTTTCGTTTGGTTTGGTTTGGTTTCAGATATTTAAAAAATCGACTAGGTTGGTTTGGTTTTGGTTTTTAACCAATAACCGATTCAAACCAAACCACGAACACCCCTAGATGACATAATATATACTCCCTCGTCCCTAATTACTTATCCACTTTTGAATTGGGGCACCTATTAAGAAAGCAATTATCGATATAGTGCGTTTACCATTTTACCCCTATTAATTATGAAGTGGATGAATTAATAACTTTAAGACTTTTAAGAAGTTCTACATTTTTCAAAGTAATTAATTGAGGATATAATAGGTAAAAATATTTTGTTCTTTCTTGATTTGTCAAAGTGGATCAGCAATTAGGAATAACTAAAAAAGGAGAAGTAGACAAGTAAAGGGAGTAATATATATATATAGGGGCGAGTATACATGAATGTGTTTAAGGGAACGTTGAGATCTGAGAAACCCATGGGATGTTTCAATTAATTAACGCAAATCATATTTGTACTATCACAGATTTTAAATGCAACTTGGGACATATTCAGAAATTAGGTATACATCGTTACACCATTTTTATGTGTATGTTTGATTAGATAATTACTTGATCGACGTGAAAGAATAGTATCACACTCTCCAATCTTTAACAGGTAAAAATTAATGATCAAAGCTGTAACGTGACTACGTACACAGATCACACAAGGACGAAAAACTTAGATGTGTGAGGCCAAAGAGAAAACGAAACAAATCAAATCATGTGGCAAATGTCCCCATCATCAATAAAGGACAGAAGTTGGACATAATCAAGAATTATTTCTCGACAACAAGTCCTTCAATTGTAAGGTATATAATACCTAAATTGACAAAATATTTTATTATACCAAAAATTACTTGGACATATCCTACTGGAGTATAATATTTATATATATACTCCATATGAATAATAAGATTATTGCCTCTATAAATTCTTAAAGAAGAAGCAAAGAGGATAGGACCAATCACTTTTGTGATTTATTTCTGGGGGAAAAAGAAAGTCCCCATAACTCTTTCGTACTGGAGAAGGTACCCATACTTGATATTTTGTGCCTCCATGCTATGCTGGTCCCATTCTTTACTATTGCCAAATTGCTGGTTTCATCAACTCTCTTTCCAGAGCAGGGGGCATTTGTTTCTATCACTTGACATGCTTAATAATTCTACAAGAAAATATTCCTTCATCGATCATCATTCATCATAGAAATAAAAGATGAATTCATAATCAGAACCAGTGACAAAGCTAGAATTTTTTTACAATGTGACTTTCAAGAAAATGCAAGATTGTCACACTTAATTACTATGTAAATTAAACCTCCAATTAGTAGAAATCTTTGAGTCACTTTTACCGCTACACTATTAAAGTGTAAAAATTCAATTTAACCGTATCATATAGCTTTGTCCCTACGGTTTAGTATAGTTTCAAGTATAATTATTAAAAACTGGGTGAAATATGTAAATTCCTATAGTTTTTATATATAGAGTTAAATTAATAAAGTGGCATTAGGTGAGGCAAAAACTAGTCAGAAAGTATGTACTAATTAAGATGAGAGTTATGGTAGAGGACTAAAGAGCTAAAGAGGAAGCTGAGGAGAAAAAAGAAAAGTGAAAAGTGAAAGAAAAACTAAAGACATGGGGGAAGAAAATTATGCTAGTGACAAAAAGGCGGAAACAACCAAGGCCCAAATTTTAGGAGATTGACAGTAGCAATCACATGCAAAAGAGTAATTGCAAGCATAAATCTCTTGCGTAATTAAAGAGTCGTGAATATGAAGGAGCAATCTTGTGTAGGGGACTAGGGGCGTGCAAAGTCCTAATTAATGGCAACTGAGTCAAAATTTTCACTAAGAAATTTAAAATATGAAAAATTAAATACATGAAGAAATTAAAGGAGATTCAATATTTATTGCATATATATAAATAATAATAATAATAATAATTAATAATATTAACTATGTATAAATAATATAATTTTTCATTTGAAGGAAATTCAGATGAAGTCACTCAACCTTACCTGACTCGGTCCCAGTTCCTATGTTGGTTGGTATGTACCACCCTCATGGAGAGTCAAAATCATAGTTTGCATCATGCATGTGTTTATGTTACTTAACAGTTAACAACAATAAACTTTAATTTGGTCCTTAAATAGTAATTAACTAATTTACAATTAGATAGATAATTAAACAGGTAGTATATACATATATATATAAATAAATGTGGTTTACATCAGCAACACTGATATAAATTGAAGTAATTATCAAAATAAGTGATCATGGAGGTGTTTGGGTAAGTTTAAAAACTGATCAAAGTAGTTGGTTTACAAACACTTTTTAGTTTATTTGCGCTTAATTAGTAAACATCAAAAGTTGTAGATCACATAAATCTTTAATTTACCTAGTATTTGTGTAAAAACCAAACAATGTTAAATCTACATACGGTTTTACATCATCAAGACTAAAAGTTACCAAAATAAGTGACTAAGACAATTAGTTTGTCATTAAAAAAAAGGTAGGTATTTTACTAGGTAATGATTATTTTTAAACTCAAAAAGTATAATAACCAAATTAAACAATGAGTTTGGTCGATAAAAACAACGACCAAGTAAAAAATGAGCAAACCATATTAAAAGTTCAAATCAAACATATCATAAACACTTAATTTAATCAAAATACGTTCTCGTGATGTTTATGTAATCAAGTGGCACATTCGTATGTTATTAATCAGTGGGATAACAATCATTCTTATACAATAAGCATTAATAGTAATTACAATCCAAATCCTACTGTCTTATGTTATCTGAGGTTAAATCATTAACTCTTAAATCCTAGATTCTAGAATCCCTTAATTCACTTTTTATGTCAAAGTTTATATACAGTGTATTTTTTAGCCCAAAAAAAAAGAAGAAGGAGGATTGATATGCTCGTAGGAAAAATAAAAAATCTGCCCAACGTTCAACCGATGAATGCGGGGGGTGGATAACACCAATCATTGAAGATGTCAAAACCTATTACTATTAATCAACCGTTAGATAATCAATAAAATCCAAAGATTAAAACCATAACCGTTGAAATGTCACAATTAGCAATTAACTCCTCTTATTTCTTGTTTTACCGTTAAAACATAATAACACTTTGCACCATGGTCGAAAACTAATAATTCAGACATGGTGATTTTGTAATTTGTAGATTAAATAAAGACATAATGATTAATGAACAAGGAAATTATGTTATTAGTCCTACTCCTACCGAAAGGAAGTAATCACGTCACTAATTCCGGCAAATAATTATGCATGTTTATTATCTGTTAATGCTTATCCTTTTGAGCTGAAAAGAAAATTATGACACTCCTAATCATAATTATAAGTAGCAATTAGAAAGCATAAAAAAAGGTACAACTACTTTTTCTTTTACGCATTTAATTTAAATAATAAAGAGCAACCCGAGCAGAAGTCAAAGGGTACCAAATCTAACCACGTTGCCCTTCACAACGATTATAAGATTACCTTTAATTTCATTTGCAAAACCACGAGTGTCCGACCAATGTTTTAATTAACATATAATCCTTAATTAATTGCAGCATTCACATATCAAATGATTATTATTTTTTATTCTCAATAATATTTTTAAACATACCTCTCCGATCCAAATTATGAAAACAAATTAGTACTAATAGCCAATAGGTTTGGAGTTGTATGAAGAAAAGGGTCAAAAATCGACCATTAAAATTAAAAAAAAAATAAAAATTTAAGCATCAGTCAAACAGGATCACATAAAATTAGATGGAGAAAATATTACTTATATCTAAGGCTTAAAAATAAAATGGTACCACTTTCGTCTATTTTTATTTATTATGTTGCGTTTTTCGAAAGTCAATTTGACTAATTTTCAAAGCTAAATTAGAATACATTAATTTGCTATTTTAATAAAAAATAATTAAATATTTAAAAATACACGAAAAATATTATAAATTGCATTTTTTTGCATATCAATATGATGAAAAAAATATCGTAAAATGTTAATTAGAGTTCTTATAATTTGATTTTAAAAAAAAAATTATGACAATTAAAAGTGAACGGAGTGTAATAGATCAGTGAAAAAGGAAAAAGAAGATTTCAAAAGAGAGTAAAAAGTGGTCTTATAATCGATACTTACTTGGAAGGAATATTGTTGTTGATACTTGCAAAAAAAGATGCATTCCAATTAACGGTTCTTCAGCCCACCGACGCTAACAGAATGGGGGGCTTTCTTGAGACAGAAAAGTTGGGTAGCGGTAATTAAATGAGAAGGAGGGGTCACGGCGTTAATGATTATTGGCGCCAATTATGACTGCCACGTGCCACTTGTTTTATAAGTGGACCCCCACTCAACAACCTACCGTACTATTTTTCCCTTTTTTTTAAGGCCGGTAGTTTTATCACCAATCACGCTTTCAGAGGTTTAACATCGAAATGATGGATATAACACACATAGTATGTTCTTTCATATAATTATAATTTATTACTATTTAATTATTTTCATACAAATACATAATCTTATCTAATTCTAATACTTTTTAATTTAATATAGGAGACGGGATAATATGTTTAAAATAATAAATTTAACTTGTGTATGATAAACTTTTTTTAAAATACATATGATTTATACAATACTTATGGTGTCAAAGTAGTGTATGTTAGTTGACTAATTCAAAGCAATAAGTTATGGTCAGTTTTTGTTGGAGCTTTTTATGTTTCAGTTTTATAAGATTTAGGAGTTCTATTATTAGTAGAAGTCAATTAGTTAGTAAATTGGTTAGTGGCAAACTAGTGCCCTATATTTTTCTCTATTTCAATTGCTTTCAAGTACTATTAATAGTCATGTACGTTTGTTTTTCATAATAGAAGAGATATAAAAAAAAAAAAGGGGATCGTTTGTTTACTCTCTCTGTTCTCTTCTTCATTTTATCTCTTGTGCCAACATTTTATACTGGTTTTAATTTGCAATGATACAACAAGGGAAGATTTGTCTGCTGCAGCAAAAAATACAACCTCAAACAAAATAAGAGAAACACAATGAGTATTCATTCAATTGACAATTCGACAAAGACCGACCAACCATTCATTTTCGTCCACACTTAATTGCTTAATTACTCTTTTTTTTGTATTTTTTTAATTAAATGACGTATTGAATTTTATCTATTCTAATTATTGTATCTTCATTTATTAATGTAGAAAATGGTCATCGAGAACCAATCAATACTTAAAAAGATGAATGATCTCTTTTTTTTTTAGGTGTAATTTAAAAAACTAACTTAATTATTGTTTTTACCCTGGTGTTTTGTTGAAGTAGGGAACGGTCTTTTATCATTGCGTAGGACCTATTTACATAGTATTAATTTCTTTATTACTGCAAATCTGAAATTAATTAGTAGGAGTATGATCATGTGCAAATTAAAACTTAAATTATGACCCTTTGGATGGTCCCATGAGTTAGTTTAACGGGATTTATGATGTTTGATGACTTGTTTCTATTGGGTTGCCAACAAGGTCCCCAAATGACCGCTGAAATTTATTTATTTGGTAAGAAAAAAATGATCAAAAACAGAAAGAACAATACATTTGTTCCAAATCAGATAGTCTCTTACATTGATTTTAATTCACACAAAATTTGAATACGTTTCAAATTCTATAAACTCTATCTTTCTTTGATTCACGCATTATAAATTTTATACTTATTATTTAATTCATGCATTTCAAACTTGACCTTTCTTCTCAGGGTAAGAGAAATTGTTGTGATGACATGGACTTGGTCACTCGGAATTACAATTTTTCTCCATTTAACCATGGTAAAATTTTAAATATCTCAACCACAGTAATTAAGTCTCCTGTGATTAACCACAAAGCATGAAATAATTAGGTAAATCCCATGCTTAATCGCTCAGAAAAATTCGTGTCATTTGCTCAGCCACATTCATCCCACTGATGCTGGATCAGATTCTTTCATTTACTTCCTTTATAACTAGTGCACTCTTATTTTGTTGTGTTGCGCTTTTTAAATGTTAATTTGATTAATTTTTAAAGTTAAATTAAATTATATTAATTTGATATTTTAAACAAAAAATTTAGATATTCAAATACTATATGAAAAGTACTATAACTTGTAATTTTTTGCATATCAATATGGTGAAAAAATATTTTAACTCTAAAAAGGGAAACTATGATAATTAAAAGTGGACGGAGGTAGTAATTAGTAACCATTATTGAATTTATTGTACCAAATTAACATAAAATGTGAACGAACTCTTTAAGAATACCTAAAAATGAGCTTTTAGCAACTAGTGGACTACTAATGAAACTAGTTTAGTGTTAAGCAAAGAAGCATTAGCTAGACAGAATCTGCAATCTGCCCGTTCATCACGCCGTCGAAAGCTTAAAAAGCGTAATGGAAAAGTTAACAAAAGCAACAAAATGGCTTACTACTCCTATTATTTTGACCCCCAAAAGACTGCACCAACCCCACTTAGGATCCAATGTTTATTAATTTAATTTACAATTTGTGCTCTAAACCAGACAATTAATAATTAAACAAAAAAGAAAGGAATTGGCCCCTCCGTGTTAATCAATTCAATTTGCCTTGCTTCTTTTGACCTAAGGACAGATTTAAAAATGCCCTTTTTTGTCTCAAACAATTAGAAGTCATGTATAGATTTCTTGTAACAACTAATAAGTTGTAACTTCACTCTAATCTTACTTATCTTTTGAGATTGACCATAATTGAAGTCTCTTAATTAGGGACATGCTTAAGGTTAACTTGACATTAAAGGAAAACTTCAACTTGCAAGGTTACTTAATTAATCCCGCTTCAATATTCCAATATTTAATAATTTCATGAGCGTTAGATAGACTAATATAGAACTCCTAACAGCATTTGATATGTTACATAATTAAGTTTTAATGTTAACTAGTTGGTGTCGCATCTATAAATTATTATTTTTAACTTCATAATATGTCTAAATGTGAGATCTATTTATTGACCTGGACTAGACTATCATAAAATGCAAGATTATCCAAATTCAACCCAAGTACTACTCATTTGACATCCTTAAGTAACTTTGACTTTCCTGGGCATACAAAAAAAATAAATAACAAATTTCATATCAAATATAAAAATCATATTTGTATATTATAGTTATAGTTTGCATAATTGCGCTCCAATAGCAAATTTTATGTTTGCTATGGAGCTTTTGATTTGTATAATTAGCTAGAAACATCAAATTTTATATAAATTGTTCAGTTTTGTACAAATTCATTTATACATTGTAATTTATATACTTTATTTGTATAATTATAAGTGTATATGACGAAAATATATGTATTTGTATTTGTATATACACTTTTTTCTCGCTTTATACACACACAAACGCATTTTATATATTTTATACCGAAATGTATAAAATGACTAATTATATACCGAAAATGGCTAATTGTATACCAAATCATATGGCAAGAAAATGGGATGTTTGTTGCGAATTACAAATAAAATAAATTATGGCTATATCATTTAATTTGAATTAATAGTTTGTTATTTCATATAATTTTTCCAAAAAAAATTGTAATGCAATTAAACCCATAAACTTTGACAATCTACTTGCTTGTTGTAATGCAATTAATCCCATAAACTTTGGCCATCTACTTGCTTTTTTTTTTTTTAACTCCAATAACATGAAGTGGTATGTTAGGCAAGAATACGATAAATAGGGATACTCTCCTTATTGCAAAAAGAGCTACTCATTTAAATATAATAATGTTATCACAACTTACAATTATGATTGGAAAAGTATTATAGCATGAAATCGTTGCGAAATTTCATGCTATGTTTCGGGTAATGGAGAATATTATATATATGTAGATATATTCATTTTCATGTAAAAGTTTCGGTATATAAACATAAAATTCTGCTCCATTGTATATGCTAAAGCAAATTTAAAGCTAGAATATTGAAGTTGAACCATATATATAGATATATATATATATAGTGTTGCTATTACTTTTGACTGACACAAATTACCTTAGTTCTCTTCTCGTGGGGACCTCTTTTTAATTATTCTATCTGTTTCAAATTGAGTAACCTGATTTGATTTAATATGAAATTTAAGAAAATAAAAAAATCAGTCTAAAATCAAAGGTTTATCAAATGTACCAAAAAACATTTTAGTCTTGTGATTTTAAACGTGTCACATAGAAAGTTAAAATTTAGAAGTTGCTAAACAGAATAGGGTCTTTTATTTTTTTTAAAAAAAAATGACTAAAAGAAAAAAAAATCAAACAAATTGAAACAGGGAAGAACTATTAACATAGAACTTTTTTTTTTTTTTTGAAAAAAAAAGGAACAGAAACAAGAAGGAAACTTTAATTAGTGGAATAGCTTTTCAATTTCCGACTACTTGCTCCCACCATTTTATATATTAAGAAATTTGGCATTTTCTTGTTGAATGTTGACATGTGTTATAGAGCATAGAGATTAAGCAAAAAATAGTAGGCAAGTTTGACACTCAATTAGTATATCTAAGCTTAGCTGGGATTGTAGGCAAACGCCATGGCACTAGAAAATGATATAATTTTGGGAGACACTGACAATACTACTGCATCGATATATCAAAATTGAAATATATATCGTGGCCTAGCTGTAACACTACTATATATCCATCCTTGCAATTGCTGTGGATTATTGTCAAGTAAAAAAAAATAATTGAGCTTTACTCTTTCTGAAATAAAAATGACTGACCAAAAAAGCTTTGGCTCTAATGTAACACAGGCAAACTTCAATTCACACGTACTAGTTTGCTTCAATATAGTTGTGGTGTGTCACAAAAAGTTTTTGTGAATGAATTCTGGTACTTCCTCTCTTACAGGAATTTGGTACATTTATTATTCACTCAAAAAATAAATAAATTACCGACACATATGACATAACATATGTTGTTGAATAACTACCATTTATCTCTAGTTAATAATTACTATTTCAGATTTATTTTATTTGATCCAGTTTGACTTGATATTCCTTTTAAAAGATATTGTTTGGGGGTTTCTTTTATTAGAAAAAGACAGTTGAACGCATAAAGCATCCTCGTTAATTTTTTAAAATTTATTAATTATGCTTTGAAAAATTGAATTACTATTACGTACTTCCTTCGTTAATTTTTACTTTGCAAAAAATATACTCTTATTTAAATAAAAAGAATTAAGTAAAATGGAATGGAGAGAGTGACATTTTACCTAATTAACATTGCTAAGTGATTAGAGAAATGCAGTTCCTCCAATTCTTGTTATTAATTCGACACTTTAGCCAGAATAATTTAGTCAAAAAATTATATTATTATTATTATTTTAGTAAACCATATGAAAGCATTCAAAGAGTTATCCAAGTTAAAGTGTACCATTGGTATAACCAAATGAGTTTCTTAGTGGATGTGCCAAACATTAAACAACATATCAAAAGACTCCAAGGGAGTATTATCTATATAATTAATAAAATAAATACCTTCTTTTTGTTTTTTTTTTAAAAATATTTAAAATTAGTCTATTTACCAAACAACTAGCTAAGCTAGTAACCCCAGTATAATTTGGAATCATGTGAATTGAATGATCAGTTGGGAAAATGACATTAATTCATGATGTCTAACTATCTTCTTAATTCTTGTATTGTATGTACTATTACTAATTGTTCTGTCGGTGAGCTGAGGTCTTCAAACTCAATAACCAATTTCTGTAAAATAATAGGTGCTACGTACACACTATACGAAAGCCTTCACGTTTATTTAACTCTATAATATTGTCGTTTTCTTTTCACATTTTATGTGTTTTTTTGTTTCTGGTGAATCACGATGAGTGACACACAAATACATTATTTATTAACTATTAAATTTTGAGATTTTTTATTTCTCATTCGATGTTTGTGTATTAGGTTTTTAACAAAAATAATTTCATATATGGTGGAAATTAAATTTCACGTTAACTAGTTTGACTAGAAAAAATAAAATGGAACCGATCGATCCTTTCACGAGACTTGTCCAGAAGTTAAAATTTTCAAATCATTTAAAATATTCTCCTTAGATCAGATTAAGAATCAAAGATTTCATTTTTAATTAAATGTCAATTAATCACAATTAAAGGAGACCCGAAAATATATATTCGTGTGTCAGCTCGTTGGATCTAAAATCTATAAATCCAGGTGTACAATTTTGACCATCAACACTCAGCAGTGACAGCTAGGAAAACAGGTCAAAAATAAAAAAGAAATTGTACTGTAACAAATTGTAGAGTGAAATGTTTATCAAATTGCTCCTTTAAAAAATAAGCAAATTAAAAAGTAGATTCATTTTTCTTTTTCCTTATAAATATATTAGAGTACTATGTAAAGTGAAACCAACAAAGATAAAAGAGGAATTGTACATTTAAATACTTATTATATAAGAAAATGTGATATTCTTTTTGATACTGATAAAAAAGAAAATAGTGCCACATAAAATAGAGACAGAGGGAGTACTAAAATACAACTCCCTATCTGCAAAACATTAAAAAAAAAAGGCTTAACAAAGATTATGAAAATAAAATCTAGCCACAAGTTTCCCACTAATTAATTAATGACCCCGCTAAACCTGCACTCATTTCATTAATGCGCCAAAATCACTCTCTCCCTCCATTCTAATCCTTAGACTTTATTTTCAATTTTCAGCCAATAAAAAATGAAAAACAGAGCAGTGGGAAAAGCTTCTTAGATTTACACATGATATTCTTGTTTCCTTTTTTCTGTTTGTCAGCTTCTTTTACTTCTCCATGTGCTTTTATTAAGTACTGAATGTTCTCTTCGTATTTAAAATTACGAGATTAAATAATATTTTAGTATTATTAAATTTAGATAAATAAATTAAAATAAAAAAAAACCGATTAAACCATTTTAATTTCTTTTTGAGTGTTGAGCTCAGAGTCACGCACTGATGACTTTCTCTCTCTCCCTTAAAGCTGTACATTACAACTGTCTCTCTATTTATAAACTTGTATTTCCATCACTTCCAAGACTTGCACATTATAGTTTTGAGGTGGAGGAAGAGGCAATTACTTGGACACAAGCACTGTGGTTGCTCTTCAAAGCAAAAGTGGACTGACTTGCTGTGCACCCACATTGCAATTAAGCCTACCCTCCATAAATTTCACTTTTTAAAAGCTTTTTGTTCCAAGATTCTTGATCTTGCTTCAAATTTCCCTCCACCCAGAAAGGAAAATTGTGTTCTTGGATGTGTTTGTAAGTTAAAAGAGCAAAAAAGGGAGGTGGAGTCATGGAGGTTAACTCAGTTCAAAAGTGGGTTCTGCTATGGTGTATAGTGTTGTTTATTAGCTCTGGGTTGGTTCACTGTGATGTTACCTATGATAGGAAAGCCATTGTGATTAATGGGCAAAGAAGATTACTTTTCTCTGGTTCTATACATTACCCTAGAAGTACCCCTGAGGTACTCCAATTCTTGCCCATTTATGTTCTCTTTATTCTTTTTACTGTGTAAATGTTTATGAAGTGAGCTTTAAAAATGTGTTTTTGTAGATGTGGGAAGATCTGATAAACAAGGCAAAAGAAGGAGGTTTGGATGTGGTTGAGACCTATGTCTTTTGGAATGTTCATGAGCCTTCTCCTGGCAATGTACTTCATTTCTCTCTTATTTCTGTACAATTAGCTTGTTTTCATTCATGTTATGTGCTCAAAGATTAAATCTTTTTTTATGTTTTTTTTTGTGGGGTTTTCAGTACAATTTTGAAGGAAGATATGACCTGGTGAGGTTTGTTAAAACAATTCAGAAAGCAGGCCTCTATGCTCATCTTCGAATTGGCCCTTATGTTTGTGCAGAGTGGAATTTTGGGTATATTTCTTTTTTTACCTCTTCACTCGATCTATAAAACATGTTCATACCAAGAGGTACTAATTTTTACTGTCAATTCCACAGAGGGTTTCCAGTATGGCTGAAATATGTACCTGGCATTAGCTTCAGAGCAGATAACGAACCTTTCAAGGTCTCAGCCTTCTCCTGAGAAAAAATTAAAAAAGAAATTCACCATTTGAAGAAGATTATCATTTTAAATGGTGGATAGTTGATGAAATTTTAATTGTTTTATGGATTGACAGAATGCAATGAAAGGGTATGCTGAGAAAATTGTTAACTTGATGAAGAGTCATAATCTTTTCGAGTCTCAGGGTGGTCCAATCATACTCTCACAGGTTGTTTATCTTTCAGGATTTTTAATTCCAATTAGTTCATTATACAATTCTTGTGTTTGCTGAAGCCAAATTCCATTAAAACTAGTTCAATTCTCATGTAAACTTTCTGTCTGATCTGCTACTGCAGATTGAGAATGAGTATGGGCCACAAGCCAAGGTACTTGGAGCACCGGGACATCAGTATGCAACATGGGCTGCAAATATGGCAGTTGGATTGGACACAGGCGTCCCATGGGTGATGTGCAAGGAAGAAGATGCACCAGATCCTGTGGTAAGCCAACTTAGTTGTTAGTTCTTCCCATACTCCATTTGGCATTGTTCTGTAGCATTTCTAGTTTAGTTTAACTTGCATACACCTTTCAATTTAGATGACAAATGCTTGCTATAAAAGTTACCTGTAATTAGCTTTTTTAAAATCTGATTTTACACTATTAGTGCATATTCGTTAATCTCCTCCTACAATGAGCCAAACAGTTCTGCTCCTATCGATCCTCTCCAATTTCTCTTCAGTTTCTAATACAAATCCAAAAATTATACAACTGATTAGCTCTCAAGGCTCTTAAAATAGTTCTATAACTTCTTAAACAACTTTTTCTTACTGTTGATAACAGATCAACACATGCAATGGTTTCTACTGTGATAATTTCTTCCCAAACAAACCATACAAACCTGCAATTTGGACTGAAGCTTGGAGTGGATGGTATGTAATCTTGTCTCTTCCTTTTAACTTTTGATTATGTTTGAAGTCGGGTCATTTTTGACTTGTTTTCTCAATAAATTTAAGGTTCTCGGAATTTGGCGGTCCCCTTCATCAGAGGCCAGTTCAGGATTTGGCATTTGCTGTTGCCCAATTTATACAAAGAGGAGGATCTTTTGTTAACTATTACATGGTTAGTTCCATTTCACTACTTCGGCAAATGCCTGATGTAGAAAAGTCCCATATAGTAACAACATTTCCTCTCTTTGCCTAACAGTACCATGGGGGAACAAACTTTGGACGCACCGCTGGGGGGCCATTCATCACTACTAGCTATGACTATGATGCTCCAATTGATGAGTATGGTGAGTGTAGAGCTGTTGTTTCCTCTTTACTTATCTCTTCTCTTTTAAATTTAAACTCACAGGTCTTAGAGTATTATTTAAGGAGTTGTGATGGTCTTTGAAATTGCGGAATGGTTCAGTGAGACCATGTTTCCTTCACTGATATTTGTTCTATAAGTATTTCTCAAAGCTTCCTTGTCTAATTTATGTGCGCTTAAAAAACTTTATAGCATAAAAATTTGCCTATGTCATTATTCAGTTCCGCTTAACCAAAAGAGAGAAGTCCTTTAAACTCCCCTTCCATTCGACAGGTCTGATCAGACAGCCAAAATATGGTCATCTCAAGGAGCTTCATAGAGCTGTCAAGATGTGTGAGAAATCCATAGTTTCCGCAGATCCAGCTATCACATCCTTGGGAAACCTTCAACAAGTATATAAATATGCATAAGCATCAGTAGTCTTGTCACCATGGTTCATTATAATTTGTCTCTCATTGAATATTCTCTGTTGCTGTAGGCATATGTGTACTCTTCAGAAACAGGGGGGTGTGCAGCTTTCTTGTCAAACAATGACTGGAAATCTGCTGCTAGAGTAATGTTCAATAACATGCACTATAATTTGCCTCCTTGGTCCATTAGCATCCTTCCTGATTGCAGAAATGTAGTCTTCAACACGGCCAAAGTACGTAATACACCTCTGTGGGAACTTCTGTACATTCAATAGTACTCATGAGCTGCTTTAGCTTCTTCCGAAAGATATAGTTCATTTATGCTACGTGCTAACAACTCTGAAAGCAAGGATTTAACAGCTTTTAAATTCCATATGTAGGTTGGAGTTCAAACATCAAAGATGGAAATGCTACCGACTAACTCAGAGATGCTATCTTGGGAGACTTACAGTGAAGATATATCTGCATTAGATGACAGCTCATCAATTAGATCTTTTGGTCTCTTGGAGCAAATAAATGTAACCAGAGATACAAGTGATTATTTGTGGTACATAACCAGGTGAGTTTGGTTTGGTATCTGACTATTAAACCTGTTTCCTCGATTTGCTTCTCACGAGGAATTGGATTGTTTGCCAGTGCAAATGTTTTATTGCTTATCTCTTTTTACTGCAAGACGTGTCTGGAGAGAAGGGGAGAATGGGAAGGGGGTTACGGGTGGAGGGTCGATGTCTTGAAGTACCTCCATTACAGTGAATAATGTGTTCTGATCTTCTAGGAAATTAAGTAAATGTTCCACTCACTCGAGGAGCATTTCTAGATGAATTGTCACTTTCGGTTCTCATATTACTCATCCTTGGGACCTTTCCTACTTCTTTGCATTCAACACTTGTGACCTGAAAGCTGAAATTTTAGCTTTATGTGACATGTATGATGTTTTCCTCTGTGTACAGTGTTGATATTGGTTCAACTGAGTCGTTCTTGCATGGTGGAGAGCTCCCTACTCTTATAGTTGAGACAACAGGCCATGCTATGCATGTGTTTATTAATGGTCAGCTCTCAGGTAATGCAGTCAATGATACTTCATCAAAAGTTATCTATGATGTATGCTTAAACTTGGCTAATTTCGATGAATGCTCCTACACATGTTATAGGTTCTGCATTTGGAACGAGGAAGAATAGGAGATTTGTATTTAAAGGAAAAGTCAATCTTCGTGCCGGCTCAAACAGAATTGCACTGCTTAGCGTGGCTGTTGGACTGCCGGTTGGTTAAATCCTCACCTTTGGTCTTCCAAATAGCAAGCATACTTGAGATCAATTCAAGTTCGAATAACTCATGAAGAAAATAAAATAAGTTTCTCCGGTTTAATAGCTTCAAATAAAGTCAACAATAAGTGTTGAGCATCACTAACATATATCAGAATCATTAATCAGCTGTAGTATCACTGATTACTATGCTAGTGAAAAAAAAAATGCTGGTACCAGGAAGTGAAGAAAAAGAATAATTCTGAGAGGTTAAAATGTTGCATAGCTTAAAACTATTGAGCATGGGTTAATGGCTACTTTCGGCAGAGTTAATGATAATTTGTAGACAACGTTTTCCCTTTTTTCCGCTGGGATTGGCAAAAGCTTGAAACTTAAGCGCACAAGAAAATACGGCCTCACGTTGCTTACCTTGCAGTGTAAGAAGGCCATTGTGCATTCTTTGATTACTATATACCCGTGTGAGAGGAAGATAATGTAAATTCTTCTTTCCCAGCAGTAAAGGGATAGGAAAAAGTTTATCAGAAAAGAAGGGATAGGAAACCAGCTCATCAGTGCAACTAGCTATTATCATATGATCACTGATATGTTGAAGCAACACTTTGTAGCTTATTTACAGTCCTGAGATCATTTATACATTTTTTTAATGTACTGTAGATTCTTAATATTTCTGTTTGTTTTCTGAAGAACATTGGTGGACATTTTGAAACATGGAGCACTGGAGTACTAGGTCCTGTTGCAATTCAAGGACTTGACCAGGGAAAATGGGACTTGTCCTGGGCAAAGTGGACATATCAGGTGCGCTAACTTGTAGCACTATTGTTCAATCAATCATCAATTATTTCAACTGCAACCTTTTATGCTGATATGGACTTACTAACAGGTTGGGCTTAAAGGGGAGGCCATGAATCTTGTTTCGACAAATGGTATTTCTGCCGTTGACTGGATGCAAGGTTCATTGGTTGCACAGAAACAACAACCCTTAACATGGCATAAGGTATGAAATTAGGAGTTAGGTTCCAAAGGTGCAAGTGATGGTAGTCATATCTTACAACTCATCATATTGCAGGCTTACTTCAATACGCCCGAAGGAGATGAGCCATTGGCTTTGGACATAAGCAGTATGGGTAAAGGTCAAGTATGGATTAATGGTCAGAGTATTGGTAGATATTGGACTGCCTATGCTACTGGAGATTGCAATGGTTGCCAATATTCTGGAACTTTTCGGCCTCCAAAATGTCAACTGGGATGTGGGGAACCAACTCAAAAATGGTAAGCCACTTCTTCCCAGCTATACACTGCTTCCTGACAATTTCACTCAACACCATAAATAACTGGAAACTGGAGGTCCTTGTACAGGCAACTTAAAGATTTTATTTTTCAGGTATCATGTTCCTCGGTCTTGGTTAAAACCCACTCAAAATCTATTGGTGCTTTTTGAAGAACTTGGCGGAGATCCCACAAGAATTTTTCTCGTGAAGAGATTAGTCACTAACGTATGTTCCAATGTTGCTGAATATCATCCAAACATTAAGAACTGGCAAATTGAGAACTATGGCAAAACCGAAGAGTTTCACCTACCTAAAGTTCGCATTCACTGTGCTCCTGGTCAATCTATTTCCTCCATTAAATTTGCAAGCTTTGGAACTCCTCTTGGAACCTGTGGGAGCTTCAAGCAAGGAACTTGCCATGCTCCTGACTCACACGCTGTTGTGGAAAAGGTACCCTTCTGTTTTGCTTACAGTGTTAAAGGGACAAGAATAGATTGTTTATTTTTTTTCAACCACTCACTAGGCAGCCTAATATCATTTGACTCACATTTTGTTCTTGTAACTTTGCCAGAAATGTCTGGGACGCCAAACATGTGCTGTGACAATATCAAATAGCAACTTTGGAGAAGATCCCTGCCCCAACGTACTGAAGCGGTTGTCTGTAGAAGCACATTGTACACCTACTCAGAATTGAAGAGTAAAAAAGAAGAAAAGTTGTTCAAATGTTGCATAACTTAGTGTACACCCATGAGGAAAAGGCTAGTGAGGTAAGAATAAACTGTGAAGCAAAGGAAATAGGAGGTAGTAGTTTGGTTGATGAATGTTGTCAAGGAAAACTCTTGATACGCGCTCATTAGGTAGTAATCTTAATTTTGGGGTACTGGAGAGGGGACTCTGTGAAGATAGCATATTTATACATGAGTTTGTAGATCATTGGGAGTTCCAAAATGCAACTCCCATCTTAGAGTGCAGTCTGGTCCCTTTCTGCTTTTAAATTGGAAATATGGACCAGATAAGGTCGTTTATGTACTGTTTAGTCAGTGTGATAGCTCGTCTTCCTGGGAAAATCAAACCCCTTGGGTTCATGTTAGGAACGGATCCTAATATGACCCTTTATAATCGTCTGTGTTGTGCAGCTGGCAGAAAGAATTCAATGGAAAAGTGTATTTGCATCCATATTGTCTTTCATTTACATGTAATTAGCCCCCCCATATGAAATGAGCATGAGAATTACGCCTAAACAGAAGTACATGGGACTCACCAGCGCATTCTCTTATAAGGTACCGTAGTTCTGTTTTGAGTTCACACCCTGCATCCATTTCTTATGGTCCTATTGCTGATCTTGTTACCCTATGCTTGGATTATTCAACTCTTCTTACAACAAACTGAACGGAAGTTTCTGTAACTGAGAATGCAGTTCAAATTTTGGTTTCCATTACCCATCAATCTTGAGCTCTTACTCTATGCTAGTTGATGTCTTTCTTCATAGCAGAACTCCCCAGGATATATTCAATCCTAGAAATTATAGCTACATCGAATGTGCTATTTTGAAGACTGAAGTCGACTTATTAGGTTACACTTCTGTCGCTCGAGGCAAGTGGGTCACCATGGCAGGAGTCTTATTCAAGTTCATTAATTCGATTTGATAAAACTACACTACACTAACACGGACAGCATAAATAATTCAAATGAAATAACACCCATTGAAATTACTAATGAACACGTTTATCATTCAATGCAAGAAATCATTTTTTGATTAGATACGGAATAGTTCAAACTGCAGAATAATATTTGACTTAATAGTAAGAACTTGCAATATCCAAATAGAAATTAAATTAGTTCTTGCTCATATAAAGATAGACGTCACTCAACCAAATGCAATATAATATGGAGTAATACATATTAATTAGGCTGATGAAGTACTACTGATGTGCTTGGCAATGGTCTGCTGCAGCTCATCTTTTTTGGCTCCCACCACCTTATCAACGATCTTCCCCTCCTTGATGAACATGAAGGTTGGCATTGCCTCTACGGCCCAATCAGTAGCTACAGACTGCGACAGGTAAATAAAACATCATCAGTACTTATAACAGATCATTCGTACCAAGAAATTTAATCCTGATAGTTGGATCAATATTGTTAGGTAACATTAATGGAGTTTTGGTTAATTGCCACCAAACGTATTAAATGTTTGGCTCAATAATTTTACCTTCAATTCATCCACATCCACCTTCAGGAAGGTAACAGTGGGTATCTTCTTGGCCAACTCTGCAAGGAATGGAGCAATGAATCTGCAGGGACCACACCAGGAAGCAGTAAAGTCCACAACTATCTGCAACATTAGTATATATGAGAAAAATATAGTAGTAGAAGAGGGGTATGTGGATATAGTAAACTACATCAAAAAAAAAAAAAACTTGTCACCAACCAACCTTAAACAGTTAAGAGACATAAATGACACAACTTGCTTAAATGAAAGATGAAGTGAACTGTGATTTACTGAAGCTGATTGATAAATTGCTAGTAGTATTACTAGCACGAAACCAGACACGATCAATCAATCCATGAATATGAAGACGGATATGATGCCTAAATCAATCGCCCAAACGATAATCATACACAAGTACTGAACAACAGTTGAGAACATCAAGATTTTAAAAAGTATGAAGTTAGTGATCTGATAGAAAGAAGTCATTTATTTATTAGGTAAAATCCCTATTTTCGAAAAAAAGATCTGTTGTCATCGATGTGAAACACGGATGAGCCTAAACAACATAAAGGTTTAACAATTTTTTATTGTGGGTGCATTGATGGAATATTGTCTACATTGTAGAGAAAATAAATAAACTGGGTAACGGTGTCAAGATTTAAATCCTCGATTCCTCATAAATCATAATGGAGACCATCAAACCAAACAAGAAACTAAAAAATGAAAAGAAAAAAAAAACATATGATTTACTAATTTCAAAACGAAACAGAACGATGTGCAATTGGTTTATATAATCATATAAAACACAGAACCCAATTTTCTTTTAAACAGTTTCAAATTCCCGATCTCGACAAACCCACGCCTAATCAAGATTCGATCCGTAATAACATAGAGCAAGAAATCCAACGATAACCGAAGAAAATAATTAATCATACAAGAAAAGAAAACATTAAATCAAGACAAAACAAGAAAAGAGAAAAGATAAGTGTTACCAGTTTTTTGTTTTCAATTCCCTTTTGGAGATGTTGGTTCCATTCATCTTCGGTGTGGACGCCAAACACTTGTCCCTCCTCTGCCATTTCTCTGAGTTGTTCTTTTTTCTATGGGCTTCGCAAAAATTAGCTTACCAAACAAGAAAGCTCTGCGCATTTGGATCGGCTCTCTCCGTCTTATATAGGGCATACCTTAGGATGGAAACAAGAAAACTCTATACATTTACATATATGCCCCTACTCGGACTTTTTTTCCTAGGTCCATGGAATACGTGGACGGAAACAAACAAAAATTTCATTTTTTTTGAGATCTTTGATTTTATAACATAGCTTTCTTAATTTTTTTTAGAATTAACGTTAATTTTTTCATATATATATATATATATATATATATATATATATATATTTTATTTTATTTTTATCATCAAAAGCTTAAGCAAATCCCAGTGATTTCGTATATTATGATTACCTTATTTATTTTAGTTTACTATAATAAAATTAGTTTAAATGATTATTATACCAATCGGGTAAAACTATAATATAATATTTAGGTATAGGTTTAGTGACATAACTCATTATTTGATAGATATGAGCCGAGGATTCATATATAAGTCATTTTCAAGTTCTTGATAAATAATCAAGAAAAAATTAGGTTATTCTCATTTCGTTCACCGCTATTTTGAAAATCTCTTTTGCTTTATTTTCTAGGCTACTAGATGTTTTAATTTGTTAGGTTATCTCTTGTTTTTGTCCATGAATTTAATAACAATTCGAATGGTAGTCCTATTCGGAAATTTTCAGATCTACGTTTTTTTTTCAACTCTCCAAAGTATTTGAGAGATTGCTAATGATATTACACATGTCGTATTAGAATGAGATATATGAAATGAAAGTTGCACATACACTAGCTTACCGTGATAAGAACATATCACAGAAGAGTTAAAAGTACATTTTATAAAGTGGTTATTAGACTTTATAAAACTGTAAGGTTGTTATTAGACTTTAAGTTTCATCCCATGTGCGTAAGCAAGTCAAGTTGACATATCTGATATTTGCTGATGATCTTATGGTATTTTCTAAAGGGAAAGTTAAATCAGTGACCAAAAAGTTTGAAGCACTAACACATTTTAGTCAGGTCAGGTCACTGGCTTAGAGGTGAACATGGAGAAGTCCAACATTTTTATAGTAAAGGTAACTGAGGGGACTAAAGAAGGAATACTCAATAGGATTGGATTTACACTTGGCTCATTTCAGATACTTGTGATTACCTCTGTTCTCCAAGAAGTGGTTGAAGATGGAATGTCATCAATAGATTGCTAAAATAACTCAGTGGATAACTGTCACTTATTCGAAGAAGTTATCATATATGAAGATTATAAGAGGAAACTAAATAGGTTGAAGAATTAAATGAAGCGTTGGTATACCCAATATAGATATAACCTAACAGTGGGGGAAGATACTTCATCACCATAAGTTACATTGTCATCATTGAGCCACACAAACCTTTGGAAACTATTGCACTATATATGAAATAGTATTATACAATCAACGCACAAATTTATAGTGGTTAGCTACATTGGGCAGCTTCATTACTAAGGAGAGGTTAATGAAGATGCACATCAATGTGGTAAATGAAGATCGTTGTCTTTGTGACACACATGAATTTAAGTTAACAATCTATTTATTAGTTGATGTGTATAAACACAGAAAGTAAAAAAAGCAATCGTGGGCTCACATACAGATACAAACAACTGAAATTGATTAGGTACTACTGAAAATTATCAAGAAGCATTGGAGTAAAACAAAGAAAGAAATACTTGCTGCTCTCTGGGGGCTATGGTACATCACACTTGGAAAGCGGGGAACTGAAAAATATACAGAGGAGTAAATGTATAAAAAGAACAAGTTATAACACAAATCAAATAAGAATTACTAGACATGATAGATAGATTTTCAGGAATAAAAAAAACTATATAAATATAAGAGTTTTATTCAAACTTTAACTGGTGACTAGTTGTGAGAAGAAGTGGATAGTAGGTGCTTTGCATTGTTAGGTGATTAAAACTGTAATTCTCGTTTGTTATTAATGATAATGTTCACAGTTGTTAAAAAAAATAGTTATTAGACTTAGAAATAAGTTTTCAAAAATTCTTAATTAGTTAAGTAATTTTAGAAAAAAGTATTTTGTGTTTAAATGAATAAACGTCTCAAAAAATATTTAATAATAGATTACTATGTTTAAGATCTTTTTTAAAAAAAGCTATTTGAGTATCAAATTTTTAAAAAATATTTTTTATATTTCTATCAAAAGACTTTAATTAGATTTAATACTTTTATCTAGTTAAAGCTTTAGGACGAAGAATAAAATCATACATACTAAGATTTAAGAGTATCAATAACTAGAAATATGTTTTTTTTTTTAATTAAAGAGAGAGAAGGGTTGTATCTAAATTTAACACACATATACTAAACTAAATTTTAATTAAATTTAATAAGAGATACAGCTGGATAAATATAAATTTCAATAAAGAATTGACATTATAAAAATGAGAAAGGGATTTTAGTATTCCAAAAAGCCTGGCTAAACAGAGTTTTGGCAGTAGTCTTGTAAAACCCTCAAGATTCAAGAAATCTCAAGAAACTCTCAGTGATCAGTGCCAACGGGTACTTCTTGTGAAACGGATCACTAATTTCTTCCCATCTAATTCTTTCTTAATGCCGCCTAAGGTAGAGAAGCTTCCAATGGATGTCGTCGAACTAGATAGTAGCGACGACGAGGGCACCGGCGTTCCCGTCGTCGGAATGACAAAACCAGAAATTAATTACGGTGGTAACTCACTGAGTAAATCACCGGTAATAGAAAAGCCCAACGCCGTTGTACCACCGGATTCTAATTACAGGCCATTGGATTCTCGAAGTTTCTGGAAAGCTGGCAATTTTGAAGTTGGTCGTATCAAATCAACTGCTATACACGGTTCATCTCTCATCTTTGTTTTCGCAATTCAGAATTTAATTTTACTTGCAACATGAGTTTAGAGTTACGTTGGTTGGTTACCTGTAGGTGAATTGGAACATGCGCGTGTTCATCCCAAATTTCTGCATTCCAATGCTACTTCTCATAAATGGGCGTTTGGAGGTAAATTTTATGGTTGAGTAGGGTTTATCAAGTTAAGGTCAATCGCTTTTTGTTGTATTTGTTGCAAGGTTCTATTCATGTTACTTCCAATGCTGTCTTTTGTTGGTTGTACTTATTTTATAATCAGAACTATTTTCTATCTATCTTAATGAGATTGTTAAAGAAAACCTCTTCTATCTATGTTAATGAGATTGTTAAAGAAAACCTTTTCTATCTATCTTAATGAGATTGTTAAAGAAAACCTGCATGACACTTGTTGTACGCCGAAGCAAGTGCCTTTACTTAAGAACATAGAAACTAACCCGAGGATTCTTTTGATGTTGTCTAAAAATTATTGTGTGCTGTACATTTACATGTGGCACTTTGATCTACTATATTATTTTTGGTTGATAGAAGAGCATAGTGCCCAATCTTATCAGTTGTAGTTTTATGGTGATGGGAGATAGTTAATTAATAAGTACATTTCCGTGTGAATCCATTCTGCTCTTACTATTGCATGACCACTGATATTTTAAATGTCATTGCAGCAATAGCTGAGCTTTTGGATAATGCTGTTGATGAGGTATATTTTACTGTAATGTTGATTATTTTGTTATATTATGTTTTAGGAGGTGGAAATAGAAATTCAGTATTTCATGTATAATATATCGATTCTACTTGAAATCTGGTATCTGTTGAATTACAGCTTGTCACCCATATGTCTTTGAGAGTTCTGCTATATTTTGTTGTCCAACACTGTCTTCTTGATAGTTTGAAAGTAATGCAATAGAAGAACTTTTGCAGGACGAACAAAGCTCAATGATTCAGTTAAAGCACATTTTCTTCTTGGTGTATTTTGGAGCAAACATAAATTACCCTTTTTAAAGATAGTTGGATGGTTCCTTGAGTTTACTTAACCATATAGTGTCCTTGATATGGGGATGTATACTGGGTTCCCCTGTTTGCTAATAGCATCCTCATAAAAAAGGTTAGTTGTGATACTACTTAGGATTTAGGCATCTTTGGATTGGCATTTGGTGAGAAAAATAGCTTTTAATTGTTCTTACGGACATTATATTTTTTATTTGATTGGTCTTAAAGAGATGTTCACAGTTGGATTGGTGGAAATCACTACTCGTAAGAGAACCATTCTCTTTATATTTCTATTATTATTGTCATTTGACTTCCTGTTGTCTAAGTGGACCGTGGCCCTCGGATGTTGTTGTGGATACATTTCTATTGTTACTTTTCAGAGATTAAAAATCTGCAGAGGTTTTGCAATTAGAGTATGGTTCCTGTGTCTATGTTTCTTTGCAGAGATAGACATATGAGGTATCACAATCATATTTTCAGCCAAGAGCTTGTTGGTCTCCATAGGGAAGTTTGATTGGGTTTTGTAAATTTTGTTACTAACAACTTTCTAATTTACCATGGCATCAAGTAATTAGAACAAGAAGGGTACAGGTTTACCCTTCTTTCTCTCTCCCTTGTTGTCAATTAAGTAGGAAATGGAAGATCCGTTTTGGTTAGAATTTTAGGTCAGACGCCGGTTTGTTTTGGATACCTTCACAACTTTATTGACTTTCTAACCTTCAGTGTGTTTCATTTCCTCCTTTGCCGTTTTGATAGAAATTCAAATTTTTTAGAGACTTAAATGTCTTAACAATAATTCTCACTAACCTTTGGTTTCTTCAATTATACTTTCTAATTCTCAATGTCATTGTGTTTGGCTCCCAACGTTTTGGTAATTGCAGTTGTAAATATTTTTTTCTCTCATTCTTTTTTGTTCTAACAAGGTCAGAATAAATTTAATTGGTATTTGGATGGATAAGGTTTCACTCACAATAAGTGCATTCTCTTGATTGTTGTTTCGAACACAACATCATCAAGTTGAGAGTTCCTTATATTGGTGTCTAATGTGCCAGAGAGTACTGAGGCACATTTTTTTTTTGACAAGGAAGAGCTGTGAGACACATTCTATATGTACTGTATTACTGTTTTGTAACAAAGTAGAGACTGCAATTGTTATTATTCTAAGGAATCACTTGCTATTCCCTCTTCAATTTAATTCTTTTTGGTCTTGAAGCGGGCCTTGAATTTATGGTTTATCTGAGTAAAGAAAAGCACTACAACATTCTTATGTTGATTTTTTTTTAATAAATATGAGCGTAACTATCCTCCATTCTTCTAGACTAGAGATCTCTTCAATTTTTTGCTTCACAAGTTCTCCTCTTATTTTAGACCTACAATAGAAATTGTTATGTTGGTTCTACCTAAATTGCTTGTTGGTTGAATTTAGGGTATAAATGCCTAGATCTCTTGATGTGTTTTCTTCTTCATTATGACATGCAGACAACTTAGCTGATAAATTGTGCTTTTTCAACCTGAACCCATCACATCTTTCTATATGTAGTTCTCTGGGGAAGTTTCCTTTTACTTATACTTATATGCTGACAAACTCATATCATCTCATTGAAGCCAGCCCACCCATCCTTCAACATCGAAGGTCTTATGATTTATATGGATAAAATCTTTCTCCCCCATGCCTTCTTGTAAAAAGAAAAATCTGTCTCTGCTGCTTGCACTGGTAGATTCTGTGCTTTCACTTTCATGTAATATCTTGTTAAGCAATTTAGATATTGTGAAAAAAAATCAAGATTTTATGTTGAAACCAATCTCTCTTGCACTTACATAAGTTTTCTTTTGTCTAATGGCAATTTTTCTCTGTCCTTATCTGCATGCTAGATAAGTAGTGGTGCAACATTCGTGAAAGTTGACAGAATCTCTAACCCAAGGGACAACTCTCCTGCATTGCTCTTCCAGGGTGTGGTATTGCTGTTACTTAACCTTCATCACTATCATACTATACTGTTTACCTTGTTACAATTGCCGTAACATGTACTGTATCATATTGAGCAGACGATGGGGGTGGTATGGATCCAGACCGCCTTCGCAAATGCATGAGCCTGGGTTATTCTTCAAAAACATCAAACTCAACAATTGGACAATGTGAGCATCTTCCTAGAGTTACAAATAATTGGGTCTGGTGTTCTAATTTGTGTTACTGCCATAATCAATTTTTGCACTCATTGCTGCTTGGGTTAGGTTTTGAGGCATTTTATGCTACTTGACTTTTCTTTTTGATGAATAAGCTACTTGAATATTTTTTAAAGCTATTTTTTTACCTGGATTTTAGATGGTAATGGATTCAAGACGAGTACCATGCGGTTAGGCGCTGATGTAATTGTCTTCAGCCGTTCATCTCGTTCAGGGTATCTTCTCTTCCCACCTCTCTGTCTACATATATCTATCTATCAATCTATCTTGAGAATAGGGCCAAGGTCGCGTACATCCTTACTCCACTTGTTGGATTACACTGGGTATATTGTTGTTGTATATATAGCATCTTTAACATACCAATGACAAGACCTTAGATAGAGGTTATGAAGGTCACATATTAGTGTAGATGGTTAATAGGTAGTTGAGCGGTGTCTAGCTTTCCCCCGGAATAGCCGTGGTGATAGTTTGGCATACTCTACCAGTTTCCTGTTCATACCGGTTGTAGTAGCATCTTTCTTGTAGTTGTCTTTCCTGTGATTTTTGATGCTACTTGTTATTTCCTGTACTTCAGTTATCACATTATTTGGTTATTTTTATTACTCCTTTTTTTCTGAATACTATGTTATGCTTTCCTTATTATTTGCTATGTCCTCTTTACTTTTGTATTTTTCTTTTTTAACTGCTTTTATGTGTGTTACTTGTGCTGAGAGTCTTTTGGGATCAACCGCTCTACATCTACGAGGTAGGGATAAGGTTTGTGTGCACTTTACCCTTCCTAGACCCTACTTATGAGATTTCATTGTGTATGTTGTTGTTGTTGTGTGTGTGTATATATATATTAGTTATGGAACCTTAGGTCCTTCAAGAAATCACATTGGTTTCTTTATGAGTTGTTTTGTGAATTACCAACTCTAAAGGTTTATATTATTTCCCTTGAAGAAAACATAGCTTATTATATAATTTAATTACAAACAAAATCCCCCATAACGAACACCAAATCACTGACCTTTCAAACTCTTCTATTAGTAAACATGTAAACCGAACTAAGATATTCGAGGTAAAGGAAGTGACGTCTCTTATGACTTTGGTGGTTAAAATGCCAGTTTTCCTTACAACAACATTTGTAATATCTCTGATGATAGGGTGCCTTCCAATTTCCATAGAGAACTATGTTCTTGTGTAGTTTCTCTATTTACTTATATACTTCTTGTTTACGTGATGGATTGGGGGTGGGGGTGGGGGGTGTTCCTGCAACATCAATACACTGCTTACTTTATTGAAAAAATTACAACGTCTCAGATATCATTGTAAAATACCTAATTTCATATACAAAAGAGTTATCTTTGGTATTTCTTTTTTATGCTTGATTTGTTGAAAACTGAAAATAAGATTATTTTCATTTTTAGTTATCTGTTAATACTTCAATATTGTATGTCAGATATAAAACTAGTGATGTCAATTATAACCTGGATCTTACAAGTACCGAATTGACACATTAGGTATTTACTATAGCTTCTTTAAGCTGTGCACATCAGTTGGAAGAAGAGTGCATGGTCTATTTAATCGGTATTGCACAAGTTGTTTCTTGCTAGCCCATCGGTCTTGTGTTTTTCTCGGCACTCTTTGTTTTTAGAGTCTATTGGTTATGTGCAGTGAAGTATATTGTTTGAACTCTGAAAATCACATTTGTCAAAGCACTATTCAGGTTATCAAGTGCTTCACATTCGGGAACAAGGGAAGCCCTCTTTTTACAACTTTCTCATGACTGTCAAGTTTGTCAATAGTTCATTTCCTTCTTTCGTTTTATTTCAGTGTACTTCTTTCAAACAAAAATCTGTGTGACTACTTTTATTTTTAGAAGCGCTTGAACAAGCTTATCATTATCATTATTCTCTTGGATAATAGTGGTGCTCGGGGGAATTTGTGCACACCTTGACTAAGCCACTGGGTATTTACTTTTGTTAACCAGTACAACTATTGAGTACCTCTGCCTATCGAGACTAAGGCAAATAAGAATTCACCTAGGTGTTGGTTCTGTTGGGATTTGAACCTTGGTTTTCAAGATGGTTACTCCAAATTTTTGATCGCTAGGCAGCTCTAGAGTGGAACAGGCTTATATTTGAACAGATAATAATTCTTGTATAGAATGAATTCGAATGAGTAGGAGAAAAATAAAAGAGGAAGGAGCGACCCAGAAGTTTATTAACGGGGGTTTGTTTGCAATGTGCGGCTTGATATGTAACAACATACTATTTCTGAAGTAAACTGCTCACTGGTGTGACCAAACAATTAGTTATGTTGCTAGAATTGATGTTGTGCTTGAGAATGTTATGAATTTTGATATTTTCTGCACTTTTATGGTCTAGCCGAGCAACTCAAAGTGTTGGGCTTCTGTCCTATACATTTCTTCGGAGAACAGGGCAAGATGATGTGATTGTTCCAATGGTAAAAAGTCTTTACATTCTGTTGAAAATTGTAATATTTGGCACTTGAAGTTTGTAATCTATTTCTAAACATGAACATCTATTCTCAGTTTTTCTTTTTTTAATTAAAAATGAATGCAGATTGATTATGATATCTCCGACCATTGGGCTGAAGCAATAGTATATGGCTCTCAAGATGATTGGTCAACTAACTTGAAAACAATCCTTGAGTGGTCCCCTTTTGCAACAAAGATGGATCTTCTGCAACAGGTTGGTTGGATAATTGGTACATATACTTTAAAGCCACATTTTTATATCATAAATTTATTTTGTATGAATTGTCGTTTCTAGAAAGTTACTTTTATAGATTAATTCTTTGTTGCAGACTCTGAGCTTTGATGTGTTATCTGAGTTTCTTGTTTTTGTTATGAGAACATGCTATGGTCATAATATACCAAGCAAATATTAACATATCCATGTATATTAACTCAAGCATACCAAGCTCAAATCTGCTAAACTTTGAGCGAACATGTTCTTCCTCTATCTCAAATTTGGTATGCACATGTTTGAGATGACATGGTTTTAAAGTTAGAGTTGACAAATTGTATGTTGCTTCCTGTTAAATTGGGTACATGTGTAGCCTACTAGTTACTTCAGGATTTTTAAGGATGGAGGAGAAAAGAGTAGAACAGAAAATTGTAAAATGGAGCACATTTAACTTTCATCATTATATAAAGCATATTAAAATTTCACTTCCAATTGGAGCTGAGATAACTTTCTAGATTATGTTATAAGTATTCAACTTTTATTTCTAGGTCACCTTGCTTTATTTAGGAAACAACCTCTCTAGCCCTCAAAGGTAGGGATAAGGTTTGTGTACAGCCCGCCCTGCCAGACGCCACTTGTGGGAACACACTGGGTATGTTGTTGGGCTATATTGTGGACATTTGACAAGGTGGTACTATCTACATATTTAGTATGTTAGGCATATCAAAAATCTGATAAGTGATCTTGCAATTAGGAAAAAGATAACAGGTATCATCAGTGTTCTCTTCAATGAAGGGACACCTGCTACATAATTGCATTCTTCTTCTCTGAATAGATGATCAAGTGAGGCATGCTTCCTTAGACACAAGCCACGAAAAACAAGAAACCTTCAAGTGGTGCAAAAATCTTCTTCCAAGGTCAATGGTCGGTGTCGGAAGAAGTCAGTGACATTTAGCAAGAATTAACAAAGAATATTTCACCTGTATCATACCTACATATAATAGAATCATCCTTGGGTTGATCCAGGATGATGGTGCTAAGGGACTGTAATGTAAAACAAAATCATGCTGTTTCCCAATCATTTAAATTTTTTTCTTAGAAATAGATTCCATCTTTGGGCATCAGAAGAATCAGCTATAGAATAGATTCCACCTGCAATTATTGTTACCAGAATTATTTTTATTTGTTATTACTGAATGCTCTATCTTTTCTCTTGTATGTTCTCCAGTTTGATGATATAAAATCACATGGAACTAAGATTATTGTCTTCAACCTATGGCTAAACGATGAAGGCATTTATGAACTGAACTTTGATGACGATGAAGAGGTATGCCTATTTCTTGAAAACATTTGGCTCAACTTTCAGACTCCTGTGAAGCACAAGCCTTAGGTTAGTTTGTCTATAGCTGCCCTTAAGGCTTGTTTGGTACAAGGAATAACTAATCCCAGGATAAATTTCAGGATGAGTTTTTCCCATGTTTGGTTGGGAAAAAAAGCGGGATAATTTATACCGGGATTGTAGTTTTTTTTGGTTTCACATTGCGGGTGGGATAACAATCCTAGGATAACTTGTTCTCTAACCAAACGAGCCCTTAATCCTGACATTGGAGAAGATGTTGATAAGAATGTTTCGATAAACAAATGGTTTTTGATGATCCTGTCCATGTCAAACGCTCTTATCAGGAGGAAACTCATTGTTCTTTTTGTTTGTTTGTTTGAAGAAAGTAATAGTTTCATATATAAAATGGTAACAGTAAGCTGCACGAATTGTGAAGTAACCCCTTAAATTTACAAGACTATAAAAATGAAAAGGATGTAGCATACACAGATAAGAGATCATAAATAGACTCTACATCTTCTATATTTCATGTTTACACCAAAAGTAGTACAAAATCCATAATTCCCTTCATATGATAGACAGCTAAATGTCATCTCCATTGGTGTATAGTTTTACTTCATTCCTCTAACCTTAGGGGTCGTTGGTAGGGGTATTAGAAGAAATAGTCCATGTATTATGTATGGTATTATTTAATACATGGTATTATAGGATGTATTACTAATACCTTCCATTTGGAGGTATTAGTAATACATAGGATTTAATACCAAGGGGTAAGTTTATGTAAAGACAAAAATATTCCTCTAATCATTTTAATTATTTTTTTTATTTTTTTGATTTATGTTTTATATTTGTATTAGTTAATTCATTTAAATAAATTAGCTTACAAATTATTTAGATAGTGTTGTTGTTACTAAATAAATTTAATACAAATCAATACAATTTTTGAAATGTGAGTTGTTTAATATTTACTAATTAAAAAGGCAAATATATCATCACATAACGTTTGTGATATTAATTGAATATATATATATATACATATATGGTTTTCTAATTATTTGTATTTTGAACAAGTTATAAAATTTCATTCATATTAAAAGTACAACTTGCAATTTTTATGTGTAAATGTAGATGATTTATTCAATTTTACTATAGTTTACCGTCTTTTCGGTTTTAAAAGTAGATGGTATATCTTTTTTAAATTGAAAATTGACATTTCGTGAGTGATCAATTTATTAAGATAACAATTATTTATCCTCAAATAATTTAAGTGAAAACATAGCAAACATGACAACAAAATTGTTCTTCCTCTATAGCTAGTTAGAAGGCCATAGAAAAATAATATCGTCCGATAGTTATCTACCTTGACCCAATTACATAATAATTCAAGGGTCTAATTGGAAAGAAGCTTTTATTTAGTTTTAATCCAAACACAATGTTAGGTGGGAAACAATGAACCAAACACTTGATAAAAATAAACCCCGCATTACTAATCTCTGCACTACTAATCCCTGCATTACTAATCCATGCATTACTAATCCATGTGTTATTAATCTTTGTACCAAACGACCCCTTAATGACAATTCCTCTTATATTACTGTTTGGTATTGTGTTATATTTTTGGAATCACAGGTTATGCTCTCAATGCTCTTTGAACATTTCCTCCTTTTTATGCTTCATCCTTCTCTTGCTTATTTAAAGGATGTCTTATTCTTTCTTTTGTTGGTCATGCAGGACATAACGTTGAGAGATGAAGCTAATCTTGGAAATACATCAAAAACAAACAAGAGAGGGCGTGAACTGCAATCCCATATTTCCTACCGCTTACGATACTCTCTAAGAGTAACCACTTATTTTTTACTTATTTCTATAAACATCCCTGCTGATTATTTTGCTAATGTATTTTAATGCTTCCTTATATCTCTTATCAGGCATACGCATCCATATTATACCTCAAAAAATTTACAAATTTCAGTATCATACTAAGAGGGAAGCATGTTGAGCAGTATAATATTCTTGATGAGTTGAAGCTCTCAAAAGTAATCACTTACAGGCCACAACTTGCTGGAACATCAAAGGAGGTACATAATGATGTGGGTTCTTTATTTTCCTGCTTAGAGGGCTGTATGGTCAAATTAAACTAGAAGTCCAACTTTAGATTGTAAACTGTTTATTGATTCAAATGTTCACAATGAGAACAAAACCGCGGTTTTACCATCATAGTATTAATAAGTTCTCCTCATATATGATTTTCTGCGTGCAGGTACTTACTAATTGCAAATCGGTTGTTGGGCTAGTGGCTATATTTGCTTATCATCTAAATTTGTGGATTCAAACAGCTTTTCTGCTGCAGATCTTGGTTGAAACAAGTCTTGGCTTCGTCAAGGATACTCCATCATCAGTTTGTGGATTCAATGTTTACCACAAAAATCGCCTCATCAGGGTATGCGATGTTGTGACTGGAGAAAAATGTTATATGCAATATATTCTTGTTCATCTTTGCTGAAGATGTTAACAAAAAGCTTATCTGATTAGGCCTGGTTTAATCCCTCCCCCCTCCCAACAGAAAAGACAGAAAAAGAAAAGAGGACAAACATTTGAATAGGACCTTGAACCTCTGACTTAAGTTTGGGATTTATGCGGGCATGTAGGGGAATCCAAACATTGCTGTTGGCCTGAACTGAGAATCTTGCTGGACTTGAGATTACTTAATAATTTTTTTTTTTTCTATGTAACTTGAAATTGCCAATTGCTGAGTATGTTCTTCTGGGTTTTCTTAGCCATTCTGGAAAGTTACTGCAGATGGTTCTTCCAAAGGAAATGGTGTTGTTGGTATGTATTTTAAGTATTCAGACCCACTTTTACCATTATGGTATGACGATGATGTACTCAATTGCTCTTGACTCAGGTGTTCTGGAAGCAAATTTCATAGAACCTGCACATGACAAGCAAGATTTTGAACGATCTTCTCTGTTTTTCAAGTTGGAGACTAAACTAAAGCAAATGGTGATGGATTACTGGTATGTTCTGTGCTGTAATTTCAGATATTTAACGGAGTTCATCATCTTTTTGTTTGTTTAGTTATGTAAGTTTGTAGGTCATATGTTCAATTCCTTTTTGATTAAACAAAACTGATGCCACAGTTAAATCTTCATTCAAAACCCTTTGTGGGGGGTGTGTGTGTGTGTTTCATTTGGTAGAGTGCATTTTCATTTGTTTAGAAATTATGCAATACATGTTATTTTTGATACACCAAACTAAATACTGCATAAGAAATAATCTCAGCATTACTAATACACCATATTCAACACTATTTTTATACACCCTACCTAACGACCCCTTAAGCCCCCCCCCCCCCCCCCCCCCCCCCTTTTTTTTTTTTTTCCTGGATGAAATGGATGTTTGTACTTTGTTTGCATTTTAAGTCTTTAGTACAACATAAATCCACTAAGCTTTAACAGGTCAATATAATTTCTAATACAGTTCATACAGTTCAATATATATATATATATATATACTGCAAAATGTGAAATAGCGGATACTGAAACATGTAATTTTGACCTCACTTCTGACTTCAGATGGTTCTGATTCATTTTATTGGCTAATATCCAATAGGCTCATGCTGAGAATTTTAAAAAGTAAAACTAATGGAGATCTGGTAATTCTGTGTATTTCTTTAGAATTCATTCATAGTCAAATCCTGCTTGAAGTCATGAGGGCTTAAAGTGCATGTGGCCAGTCATGATTGTCATTGTTCCCATCCAAGATTAAAGCCTCTCCCACTCTTGCTTTCTGAGAACAAAAATTAAATTTCCATCAGATGAACAGTGGGTGGGCTGGGGGATGTGGAGTTTATACTTACTTTTTCTAGCTTCTGGTAGCCTTAGCTGTACTTTTCTACTCCGCTCCGTCTCCACCTACCTACTAGGCTACTATACCTCTGAAATTTACTTCCCAAATTGCTATGTTTCATCACTGTATTCTGTCACTGTTAGCCATTAAAATAGTGGTACTTCTCAACTTGTGATATAGGCATGTTTCTTGTGATTGTAATACAGGAAAGGTCATTGCCACTTGATAGGATTGAAGCCTCTTGAACCGCATTTGCAAAACCTTTTGAGAGAAGCTTTTGCTCCACCTCAAGTTCAAGTGGCTAATGCTCAAACACCGTCGCCAACAAACTTTCAAACAGTTATAGATCTTGCAGCTCATCCCAGGCCACATTTTCGTTCTGCACAGAGTGGCAACAGTGGAAGAACCAACTGCAACATGGAATTTCAAGCTGTACAGCCTATGACAGGGAATGCAATTGTACGACCTGGTTCTTTCTTTTCTCGGTGTTTGTTTGATTCACTTTTTTGTTTATGGTGCTTTTACATAGTTGAGAAGTTAATGTTACTATATTCATGTTCCTAAAGATATTAAACGTCTAATGAATTAGTGTCAATTTATTAGAGTACATACATAAATGGCGTTGACTGTTTCATCTCTTTGTTGGCATGTCTGCAGGGGTCTGTTAAAAAAGATACACAAATATCCAGTTCAAGTTGCATGTCAATTGATCAGATTTGTGAAGAAAATATCCAACTCTTTAGGAGGTACATGTTATACTTTTTTTTTAAAGCTCTCTTTAAGATACAGCCGCACAGCATACATTTTGCCTTGCATGATTGATCAATCATGATGGATTTATACACTTGAGTGTCGTTTGAGAGGTGGGACTGTATCCCCTCAGATTGGATTGTTAATAACGGGTATATACCCATCCATTTTGTATATCAATTAGGGACTTTGTAGGCCAAATTGAAATATCTGTCCTACATATGCTATGCTGGAACTCGCAGATAAAATCTTGGTACAAAAATGGCCTTTAGACAATATTTAGCAATTTCACAGATTTGTTACCCAAAGGTTACTGCAACAACATACCTAGTGTAATCCCACAAGTGGGTCTGAAGAGGGTAGAGTGTACGCAGGCCTCAACTCTGCTTCCACAAGGTTGTTTTTGGAAGACCCTCGGCTCAAGTAATGCATATTAAAGCAATATGAAAAAGAACATACAAAAGTAAAGAAGACATAAGAAATAATAGAGAAAACATTATCTAACATGTAGAAGAAAAAAAACAGTAATAACAACAAAATAATGTGATACGCGAAGCACAAGAAACAATAGGTAGTAGTAGAAAAGAAACTATGGGTATACTGCTAATACTACTTATATGAAAGGAGAAACATGTACTAGTTTACCAAACTACGAACAAGCCTATCCGGAGCGAGACAATGCTTCACTACCTACTAACATTCTATCCTAACTCTCCTATCTAAGGTCTTTTCCTCAGTAAACTGAAGATGCACTATGTCTTGTCTAATCACCTCTTCCCAGTACTTCTTCTATCTACCTCTTAGCTCTCGAACCTACCAGTGCCAACCTCTCACACCTCCTGATGGGGCATCTGTACATCTTTTCTTCACATGCCTGAATCATCTCAACCTCGCTTCTTCATTTTGTCCATGGAGGGCACTCCCACCTTGTCCTGGACATCTTCATTCCTAATCTTATATCTCCTAGAATGCTCACATATCCATCTCACTATCATGATTTCCGCCACTCTCATCTTCTGAACATGAGAGTTCTTAACTAGCCAACACTCCGCCTTGTACAACATAGTATGCCTAACTACTACTCTGTTGAACTTACATTTAAGTTTTAGTGGTACATTCTTGTCACACAGGACTCCGGAGACAAGCCTCCATTTTGTCCTCCCTGCGCCTATACGGTGTGAGACATTATCGTCGATCTCCCATTTCCTTGATCAAAGACCCAATATACTTGAAGCTCTCTCTCTTTTGCTACTTAGGACTCTCCTAAGTATGCATTGTAATTGTTGTCGTGTTCTCTGTGGCTTGTTTGCTCGTTATGTTACTAATCTTTTATTTTTCTTTTTAAGAATTACGTTCTTCTGGTGTGTCGTCTTCTTCTTTTTGTTAGTCCGGTCGGGCTTATCTTCTAGTTCTCTCGTCTACTCATTCTTGCAGTCGACATGTCAAAACCCAAAAACTGTAAGGTGTGACCTGGGTTGACTTACCAGGCGAGCCCTGTACCTGATGCTAAGACAAAGTAAACAATTATAACCACTAAATATAACATAACAGAATATGAACTATCTTTATCCCACTCAGCCAGTATTGTCAAACCTGGTCAGAGAACGCATTGCAGGAGCTGCCATGGTTAGATGTAATGCAAAAAGTCGTCTTTTTTTTCTCCGTCATTAGAATTGAAGAGAAGCCTTCGACGTGGTGAGTGGTAGAAAAATCAATGGTTGTAGCGGCACAAAGTGTCTTTTCTAGCAATCAATGAAGCCGGAATGGGTCGTGGAAGACTTGAGTTGAATCCCAATAGAGGCAGAAAATGGCAGGTGATTCTTCTCTTATGTCTTGAGCCTTGGTGGACAGAGTTACCACCCGCACTTGTGTTGGTATAAGGAAGCAGGTCACTGTTGAATTAGTTGAGGTGCGCGTATGGTTGCCTGGACACCACATCTATTTTTAAAAGAAGTGTTGCAGTGTACAACTGAATTTCAGGGGAAAAGATTCTGCAGAATTCATGCTACTGTTTCCTCTCGAGTTTGTTGATCAATGGGTGAGGGACAAGGACCACATGCTGCTTCTTGTGGGATGGGCCTTCCAATATGAGTACATGATTAATGTTTTTAGCCTTCTCTTGAATTTGGTTTTGCACTAAAATTTGCCTTGGGAGATTTAAACGATATAAACTTTTCAGCCTTTATCTCTTTTACATCTCTTATATTAGCCTAAAATTTCAGGCAGCCTCGATGCAGTGTCTGGACTAATCCTTGTTTCCAGTTTCCTTCTCTATTTTGTATCTTCCAGCTTTTGGCCTCCTTTAGCAACTAAAACTGATTCGCTCTGCAGTTGGTAACATTTTGAATCTTTGTTCCACAGGTGTGAATCATTCATCCAGAGAGAAACCGAGTTGAAACGTACAGTATGTAGCACTTCCATGAGGAGCATGTGTTTGATAGTTTTAACTTCTCTTTTAAGTTATGCTTTTGAAATTATGCGTCCTTATATCTGACATAATTGACACAGATAGAGGAGCTGGAGAAAGAGTTAGAGGATACTAAAAAGAAATCTTCCGAGCTTTCTTCGCGTCTGGAAAGTCAGAAAAAGCTTAAACTTTTGAAACAACTTGGACAGAAAGCATAGCAAAGGGTCTTATCCTCTTGTGAATTGTGTGCATTCAGCTGGACCTTGACGAATTGATAACCATAGGCCTCTCAATGCCTCCTCCAGGAAATCCTCAATTTCATCTCTTGGTTTCCTTCCCCCCTTCTTTTGTTGAATTTTATACATGGATTTGGGGAGAGTGGGGGTTGGGGGGGGGGGGGGGGCTTACTAAACTGCATTCCCTTTTGAATTTTATACAGCAAATTCTATAGGCTCACAAGGCCCCTGAATTATTGTACTATTTAGTTTCATTTGTATGATGATTTCAGTTTATGCTGCCCCTCCTCCCCCCCCCCCCCCCCCCACCCTCCCCGAAAAAGGATGAAGTAATTATCATCAACACAGGCGCATTAGATTGGTTTGTGTTTCTTCAATTGCACATTTTTTTCCATTTATAGAAAAACTGAAAAACCTTCCCTCTAAGCTAGGTTTCATTAAAAAAAAAAA
The DNA here is from genome assembly GCA_037074985.1 of Solanum bulbocastanum. Lineage (NCBI taxonomy): Eukaryota > Viridiplantae > Streptophyta > Magnoliopsida > Solanales > Solanaceae > Solanum > Solanum bulbocastanum. The sequence goes on along the minus strand of CM073598.1, from coordinate 33,189,726 downwards.
AAAAAGGGAGTAATCCTTTTCTTAATTAATAAAGTTCTACGCTTTGTAGTATGTGAAGTAAAGGTGGAAGAGAATGCTTCTCAGGTCAGCAAGTTCTTTTGTATTGGTGACTATAGCACGCTGGTAGAGCATTCTGATCAAATAACCTTTGTTAGTTTCGTATTGTTTGCTTGCTTAGGAGCATGTCCCGTACCTTCCATTTCCCCCCATTTACCAAGATTAGCTATATGACGAGCTTTCCCAAAACTGCGACGACAAATCTCTAGTTGTCTCTTCCACGAGTTTGCAATTAGGGTGATCTTTTTTCTACACAGAATGGTTTAACAACTGACCTCCAGACATGATTCTCTTCTGTGCTTGCTAAAGCAACGTTTCCCATGCGCTTAGATTTACTAACAATATATTCCACTGGGAAGTTTACGTATCTTGTCATTCCTTGTGCACCAAAATTATGCCACTAGTTTATTGATATTCTTGCACACATCTAAAGTTGGGTATGCAAAGGCATGGAAGCTTTACCATAGTATTGATACAGATTGTGTCCAAGGCACGTCTCCAGATTATCGAAAAATCCCTAATTTTTATTGCGTTGTCCTGTAGACGTTCTTTTTAGATATACACATAGAGTGATAAACCAAGTACTTGATAGCTGCATTGAGCTAACGGTCAGTCTTGGAGAAATGTCTAGGACAGGAACAAATAATAGGATATACTATGATATGCCGATGATGCATAGCTCTGCCGTGTTTGGCTGCATTTGACAGGAGAAGTTGAACAAGTTTGAGAAGTTGCTGATAATCCTTTTATGGTTCTCCCATCATTTTTTTTTTCTACTAACAAGCATCCTTTAGAAAACTCGTTATAGAGTTTGTCCTCTTCAATTGGTACTCTATCCCCTTCCTTGAGCCAATGATGATAAAGGGAAAAATTGTAAAACAAGTGAGCCAGATCGACTGAAAATGTTTTGTACTAATATAAGAAAATATGTTCTAACAATTGATACATGGTGAATTATGAGACAATTTCCTTGATAACAACCACTATTCTTCACCATACTTATTCATACCTAACTATCTTATACACTAATACCATCTCCATCCAAGAAACAACAGGAACTTCTTTCAATTGACACAATAAAAAAAAAAACTTATTCAAGTTTAAATATCATCAACAACAATGTAAGTATGGAAAGATAAGATATACGGCACGTTAAATTTACCCTAACCTTTGTCTTTTGTGGAAATAAATAGAAAAACTGTTTTTCATGGGTCCTCCATTCAAAAACGTTGCAAGTAGAGAAGAATTATATGCACAAAATAGTCAAATTGGAAAGAGTATTTGGGTATTCTTTTGGAAGAAGAGTGACACAAATAGAAAATTTGTGTGATAGTTACAGCAATTTATTACAATGCTCTCAAGATTTGTAAGATGGTAAGATCATAACTTCTCAACCCAGTTTTACTGGGCCAGAATGTAGAAGCGGGTTGACCCGGGAAAAAAAAATCAAGCCGTAGTCAAACGTTGCAACTCAGTTCTTCATTGAAGTTAAGAACGGTAGAACACTTTCCTCCTTCCGACTCTGTGAGTCGCTGATCAGCAAGAAGAAGAAGATGAGGAAACGCGATTTAGCTATTCTGATGCTATCTGCTTTCGCTATTTTCTTCTCTCTTCAGGTAAAATTCATTTCTCATCCTCATTTCTCTATTCAACCCCATTTTCATACTGCTAGAAAAATCTCCGATCTTCAAAAACCCTAGCGTCTTTGATATCACTTTCCCTAATTGAAAAAAATCATACTTTAAGCTGATTTTATTGTCTATTGGCGGTTAATTCCAGCACGAAGGTGATTTATCGTTCAAGGAGGCATGGTATCATCTTTTCGAAGAGTATCCCATCAAATACGAGGCTGAGCGTCTTCCTCCCCCAATTGTTGCCGATCTCAACGGTGATGGAAAGAAAGAGGTCCTTGTCGCCACTCATGATGCCAAAATTCAGGTAATTTTCTACATTACAATCCCATTGGATCAGATACGGATCAAGAATTTACTGTCAGTGGGTGGGTTCCGACTGGTGCTTTTACATACCTGTATATAATACGTAGACAATTTGGTTTGGTTAATTAGATAGAAAGGGCTGAGCTGAAACCTACTATGCTTTGTGGCTACCTACTTATCCACTTATATGGTGTAGAAGAGTATTGCTGACATTTGAATAGAAGGAACTAGGAGAGTAGAGGTTCTTGTACTCTGACCCACGGGAAAATCTGCGACTGCGACTGCACTGATGAATTAGTCTTAATCTGCCCTTGCATTAGGTCTTTGATTTATTCTTTGTGCCTGGACCGTATGCTAGACTTAACAATTACTGAGCAGCATTTTTTGGCGTGGAGTAGACTTCTTAATCAATTTTTGGATGGAGCTTAATCTAATTTTTTTGCTGAGAAGTTTCTTGTCTGTTGTTTGGTTTCTTATCATATGGCATATGGGTATTGGCTAGGTTTTGGAACCACATTCTAGGCGTGTTGATGAAGGCTTCAGTGAAGCACGTTTGCTCGCGGAGGTGTCCCTCTTGCCCGATAAAATTCGTATTGTCTCAGGAAGACGAGCGGTGGCGATGGCCACTGGTGTGATAGATAGGAACTATAATCACAGGGAGCCTCGGAAACAGGTCCTAGTTGTTGTTACCTCAGGTTGGTCTGTGATGTGTTTCGATCACAATCTCAAAAAGCTGTGGGAGGTCAACTTGCAGGTGCTTTTATGCATGTAGATTCTCACATTTTGACTTACAGTGACCTCTGATATACTTTGTGATAAGCTGATGTTCTATTCATTCTTCCTGGTTAATTCATTCAGGAGGATTTTCCACATAATGCTCATCACGGGGAGATAGCAATTTCCATAAGTAATTATACTGTAAAGCACGGAGATTCAGGCTTGGTGATTGTTGGCGGACGGATGGAAATGCAGCCTCATGTATGTAATTAGCCTATATGTTTTCTAGAAGTGATCAACCCTGTAAGAATGTAATTTTGAATACAACTTAAGGTAGTATTTACAAAGTAAAAATCTCAGAAGGAAATACAGCTGTATATGTATCAATGATACATGTAGCATTTGTTAGCTAGTCTCTTACCCCTTCTGTCGTTTTTCTTTGAGTAAGTAAAACATCTGGAGCTAAATTTCTCTTAAGTTACATCCTTTCCCTTTTCAGATGCATATTGATCCATTTGAAGAGATTGAAATGGCTGAGAAAAGTGCAGAGCAGCATAGAAGAAGTGCTGCTGAGAAGGAGGTAAACATTCATGCCGTTTTCTATACACATTTCTTCTTGCTCGTCTTACAGTCACTATTATGTATAGCCATGCTTTATTTTTGTTCCCAAATCATCACAGAAACTTAACATCATTGTATCAATTATGTTGTTATTTGGAGAAGAAAGAAATAGAATACGGAATATGTGCTCTTCGCTTGCATATTAAGGTTGAGAAGAGATGTAAAAGAACTTAAGTGTCGTGGCTTTCACTCAAGGAGTCTGACTTGAAAATGACTTATATCAGTTCTTGTCGTCTAAGCCTGTAAAATGACTATCCCTTTCGTATTTCCGTTTTCACCCTTTCAAATTTCTGGTCTGATCAAATTTGAAAAGTAGTTATCTCTCTTTGTCAAATTAAATATCACAGAGAATTATTGTAGATACTTTTACTAGTCCACATAACCCTGCTTCTCATTGAAATACTAATAGCTCTCCATGTGCAAAAAGTCTGAGCTTGGACCTTATTCTTCGCCAGTTCTTATGATTTTGTATTAAGGTCCTTGGTGAATTGCTTTTTAAAAAAAAAAAAAAAAAAAACTGGTAACTTTGTATTCCTCAGCATTAAGGGTATGTCGGTCACCTCCAAATATTTACATTTACTGAAAATAATTACAGAAGTCATATAAAATCCACTAACTGAACTTCCTCTTCTATATATTGCTCTTTACACCAAAAACATAAAGAAGTGATAAGCTTCTACTTGATCTTTCGTATTTTACATTCTATGCCTTCAAAAATTCTTTCATTTCTTTTCTTCCAAATGTTCCACCAAATGCAGGCAGGTATTATTTCCACCATATCTTTTGACTCTTGCTTTCTTCCCTTCTAATCCAACAACTTAGAAGGTCTCCAGTATATTCTGGCATAGATCAGTTCACCTTAGCCATATTGATAAATTATGCCCACGCTCATGTTGTCACTCTACAATGAAAAAAAAGGTGATTGTTTGTCTCTAAGGCCTCCTTACATAATGAGCACCTTGAAGCAATGCGAATTCCCCTTTTTGTAATGCCTCATGAGTCAGACGGGCTCTCCTGGGTCCTGGCTACCAGCCAGGTGAAGCACTTCACCTTTGTTGGTACCACACTCTTCCAAATAGATTTCCAGGGTCCTTGGTGAAGTACTTATAAACATGCGATTTTTAAGATAATAGTGCTCATGAATTGTGATTCACATGTGTTAGTGTACCTCCATATAATTAAGGAGAATGGAGAAATCACAATCAATATGCCTGCTATTCCCTATTTTTGTGTGTGGAGTTTTTGTTTGTTGGAGGAGGGAATGCTGAAAATGAAGCATCAGTTCCTTTGTGAGAGGTTGTTTATATTCAGTTTTATTGCTATCTTCTTTTCATGAATTTTATTGTTTCTTTATATATATATACATACACACACTTATGGTAACAAGGTATTCCTATGCATCCTTTTTATTTAGTTCTAAAATTTGCATACTTGTTTAACCCAGGCGTCTGAGATTTCAGGAGTTGTGGATTTACGCCATTTTGCCCTTTATGCACTTGCTGGTCGGACCGGCCAACTACGTTGGAGCAGGAAGATAGAGGTTTCCCACTAACTCTCCATCCCATAATAGGAGCCTTTTCTGTTTCATGTTATGTTTTTTTCCGAAGGAATAAAGATCATTTTAGTAGTGCCCCTTATTTTCCTTTTGTGATTTGTTGTTTTCCGTTAGTTCTAGAATAACTTTCAGGTCTGATATTTGGTTAAGTGTGTATATCCTAGAGTTATCTGTACCATAGACCAATGTTATAGTTTGTAATTGCATCATTGCTGGTCTGCTATTTGTTGAAAAAGGGCACCATTGAGTTAAAATCAATTTGGAATTGAATATCTTGTCAGAGTTAGCTAGATTGTTTGCGAAAATCTTACACATGCCGATACAACTTGAATTTATTGGGTATGACTAAACTTGAGAGAAGATTTTGAGATATTTAATCTATTAATGATCTTCCATTTCCTTTTTTTCCTCCTGATATTGCAGAATATTCAATCGCCATCTTCTGATGAATCTCTTCTGATTCCACAACATAATTACAAACTTGATGCTCATGCTTTGAACAGTCGTCATCCTGGGGAGGTATGGCAACATACTAGCTCGATTTTGAATGCCTTAATTACCTAACAATGTGAAGCCAGTTTCTATAGAAAGTTCAGAACTTAAACTTTCGAGGACCAACAAATGTTATCTTTCCCTAATATTTTCTGCTTGCTTGTTGAACAATGTTTTATTCAACTCAATAAACATATACATCTCTAAGCTAACTTGAATTGTTTGCAATACTAGTTCGAATGTCGGGAATTTAGAGAATCTATTCTTGGAGTAATGCCACATTACTGGGTGAGTATGTCATCTTATTGTTCCATTCTGCTAGTCATTGCGACGTATGTTGGTGGTTGTGTTAATTAATATGGCATTTTCTTTTGGACCAGGATCGGCGAGAAGACACCAGATTAAAGTTGGCACACTTCAGGCGACACAAAAGGAAGGCAGTTAAGAAAGTACCTGGGAAGTCCATTACTTACCCTTTCCAAAAGCCTGAGGAAAAGCATCCTCCTGGGAAGGACACTACCAAAAGAATCTCAAATGCTATAGGAAAGGCTGTAAATTATGCAAAATCAGCTAAACCCAAAAAGGTGATGGTTTACTGTTATTTTAGTTCTCTTCGCTCTCACCTTTCTTCTCCAGAATGTCTTGTATTGTATGTTGCTTTTGGCATGTAGAGATAGTAGAGGTGAGATTATACAAAAACTGGATTAAGCACTTCTAGGCCAGGTAGTGGTTGCTAAAAGATTGAGCGAGAGAGCTCTAAAATCTGGAAAGGAAATTCTGAAACAAAACTGTTTCTACTAGCCCTGTAAAATTGTAACCTACTTTCCTTGTATGCTTCTATTATTATAAAATGATTGTGGTTCATTTCTTTACTGCATCAAGAAATGAACAATTAAATCCGGATCTTCATCTCCATTTAGACTGTAACATCTTTTCCAAGGTTATACAATATTGCTCACTAAACAGTGCCTGTTTTGTGAAGAAACTGTATTTCTATGGAACCATCTAATGGAGCAACTGTTTCCAGCTGGCAATTAATTAGAAGTTAGAATCATTCATAGATAATAAGCTAGACTTAATTGGGTAAAATTGAGAATACTTTGACTATACTGCGTTCCTCAAAACATATCAGCACTCGATCACATTATCCATTCTCAGCTTTTTCTTTTGTGCAGCTTTCGCCCTATATACCTACTATTACCAATTATACCCAGCTTTGGTGGGTCCCTAACGTTGTCGTGGCTCATGAGAAGGAAGGGATTGAAGCTGTTCATATAGCAACAGGACGTACTGTGTGCAAGGTATGAACTGCGGCACATCACATATCTGACGTCGTGTACTATGGTGATTCAAGTATTGCTGTGTATATGTACAACATTCTGGTTGATAGAAGTTCTTGATTGCATTGTCTGAGTAAACAGGATCTCGGATAGTAGCTGTCTAATAATTGCTAAGCATACTGCAATATCTTATTTTTCCATAGAATATGCAAAATATCATGAACACCTAGAAAAGATTTTTTACACTTTCTTATACCGGAAGATTCTTTACGAGGGAACTCAAGATCCTTTTCACCCTCCATCTTCTTGTCTATTAGCTCATGTCTAATGTGAAGTCATGATTTCACCAGCTTCATCTCCTAGAAGGCGGGCTTCATGCAGATATTAATGGCGATGGAGTGTTGGACCATGTCCAGGTAACATACAACTTTTGATGTATCATGTTCTTCTTTCTCCATTTCCAATTGAAATGATTGTTTCAATTCAAGGTGTGAAATATGGTCATGTTTGTCAAGCATTTTCTTGAAGTTACTTTCTTCTTTTTTCAGATTGAAATGAACTATAGCGTATGGATAATCTCTATTAGCTTTGGTATAAGATCCTTTGCTTAAATGTGAATAAACATGGAATCATGGATAATGAATCTTAGAATAAAGTAGCAAATAGATGCTCCATCAACAGGAAAAACATGTGAAATGCTAGCTAAGAACACTCGTAAGATGGATGAAGTTACAAAAAATCTTGGGGACCCCAAATAACAACATAAAATTGCACTCGGGAATTAAGCTTTATAGCACAGAGGTTTATAGATGAAGAGTATAATATGCGCCGAGGATGAAATAATTTTGGAGAACACTCTTTTCCTCTTGAACTTATCAGCCTTTATGAATGATGTGTATATATTATGCTTGATCGCAAAAAGAATAAAAATGAGTGAACGATACACATATGAGGATACTGGATGTTAAAACTGAAAGTGAAAAGTATGAATCAATATTAGGAGAGAAACCAATCTTTCCCATATTTCAGAGACTAAAGAACTAGCAGACTAGAATGCAATATAAAGTATTTTGACTCTACATGAATGTTGAAGGGAAAAAATTGGTGGCTCAGTAGTACTGTTATTCTAATAAATCAATCAGCATTCTAATACGAGCACTTTTTTTACATGAACAAGCATGTTGGTCTAAAGGCAAAAACATGTCCTTTCTTTTCTAATTTTGCTCTTTTGCAGGTTGTGGGGGCCAATGGTGCTGAACAGACTGTTGTTAGTGGATCAATGGAGGTGCTGCGTCCCTGTTGGGCTGTTGCCACCTCTGGTGTTCCAGTGCGAGAACAGCTTTTCAATGCTTCTATTTGTCGTCATTCTCCTTTTAACTTATTCCAGGCTGGTGAATTCTCCAGAGGATTTGGTCACACTTTTGATGCAAGTTCCCTGGAGGTAGCAACACCTATCCTCATCCCCAGAAATGATGGCCATCGACATCGTAAGGGAAGCCATGGAGATATTGTATTCTTGACAAATCGTGGCGAGGTATTCTCTCAACTTAGGAACAAGAGTTTAGTTTTAACTTTTGACAATAACTCACAATTGTTTCTTCACGGTGAGTAGTTTGAATCCTGAAAAAATGAGTTCTCATGCCATGGACATGCTTAATTTCTTGTCTTCTCTATGATGTTTGGGCACATTCATTTTTATACAATAATTGACTGCTGATTACTTGTACTCTTTTCAGGTAACATCGTATTCACCGGGCTTGCATGGACATGGTGCTCTGTGGAATTGGCAGGTATTGACGGGTGCCACATGGTCAAACCTTCAATCGCCAGTGGGGATGATGGAAGCTGGTAAAGTAGTCCCAACCCTGAAGGCATTTCCTCTACGGGTGCATGACAGTCAAGAATTGATCCTTGCAGCAGGAGACCAAGAAGCTGTAATATTATCTCCTGGAGGGAGTGTGTTGACTACTATTGACCTCCCTGCACCTCCCACTCATGCTTTGGTGTCCGAAGACTTCTCAAATGATGGATTAACTGATCTTATCCTTGTCACATCAAGTGGAGTTTATGGTTTCGTTCAAACTAGGCAACCTGGTGCACTCTTCTTTAGCACACTGGTTGGCTGCCTTATAATTGTAATGGGAGTGCTCTTTGTCTCGCAGTATCTAAATTCTACAAAGGGAAAACCTAGAGCATCTTCTGGTCAGTGGTGACGAGTGAGACATGCTGAGAGCTTTATAGGGTGGCGTAAGCTATGAGATCCCTGACTTCATGCAGAAAACGAACAACCGTAATGGGATTTCAGCCATACGCATTGGGGAGGGCTTTGGTTCGGCCGAAGGGACTGCTTGCAGAGAAAAAGATTGGAACACTGTAAACTTTTAGAGAGCTCTTTTTGTTCTTCGTCCTTATTCTCCTATAGGATTGAGTTGTATATTACTGCAACACTTGTTACGTATAAACTATGCCTATTTGGGGTTAGATTAAGGTAAGTTTTTCTGTCAACATTTTATCCTTGATTTCGTTTTTCACTTATCTCCAAATGTTACAAGGACGATTCTCTGGGTGCACTATATACATCTTGCTCAAATATATGCATTTTTGTACTCATCTACTGTTTCATAGCTACATCTTCCCCATGTCTAGGTTGATTGGTAGCAATATAAAACGAAATGTCGTCTGTAAACAGACTCTAGTGTAGCATGTATTATTGATTTCTGTCCAATCTAAAAGGAAAGACGATTCTATTCTTTTCTGATTAAATATTTCAAAACATATATTGTTCTCTCGAGAAAATGTCATAAATAATTCTTTAACTATATGAGTAGGTTTAAAATGGTTTCTTAGCTATACTTTTGTTGGGTTTAGTCCTTCAACTATTTAAAATTTATCAGATTTGGTCTCTTAACTATACATTTATCGGTTTTAGATCTACTTCTATAGTTAGAAGAAAAAAAAAATTATTACCCGCAGGAATCGTTTTGTGCTTGTGTAGTTGCCCTAGATAAGTGTTAGAACAGAGTTGACACCTTGGAAGGTTAGAACTTTGGTATATTTTGTTCTATCTCATCAATTTCGCAACAATTGTAATGTTACAGTACTAATTAAACAAAAAAAAAAAATTATAAAGAAATAAACCATATTTTGCATCTACTCCCTCCACATTTCACAAAGACCTACCTTGCAATACACATTAGATTATCTTGGTGTAGACGTTAGACAATATTTACAACAAGACCTACCTTAAAATTCCATGTCAAACTAGATTCGTTTTCCTTCGAGCTTGTCGCATCGGGCTTGTCTAGTGCGGGTTACCTCTGTTATATGGTTTGCGAGTTATTGCGTAGGAGCGGGGGTTTTACCCTGTGCGCATCCAAAAGGTAGCGACTGCGGATTTTCCTTGTCATAAAAAAAAAAAAAACCTAGATTCGTTTTCTTGCTACTACCATTTATATACAGTTAAACGTCCTTCTATAATAATGTCGATTGTCAAAAAGTTTATCAAGAGATTTCTTTTGTTTGACGTGCTTTATATAACCATTATTAGCTATAATAAAGAAAAAAATAAACTGATGGAGAATAAGTGCAACTCTCTTTACCAAAAACATCACAAGAGGAGCTTCTTTTTGTGCTTTCCATTATTCCTAGTCAGGAGACATTTTATTTCTATGGCCAGAGAAAACAAAAAGAATTATCGACCTCGAACCTATTCTTTTTGTATCTGGCCTTTGAAAAAGGAATAAGACAATTTCACCCCCAAAAAAAATGAAAAGAGAAAATACATACATGGATTTGAATGAGTTAATATGAGATGAATCAAATTAATAAATTATTGCGTATTAGTTTTATCTTGTCTAAAGTTATTTGAGATGAAACAAGGTAGGTTAAGATGAGCTAAATAATAAGTCATAGCCTAATCTGTCCCACTCTTATCAATTTTTTATTTTTTTTAAAAAAAAATTGTTTACGATTCGTCTATTGCCAACAACAACGGCCTTCTTAAATGAATATATTTCTATGGAAAAATAGAACGTCTGGTAGAAGTCTTTGCTAAGGATTTTGTGGTTATCTAATACTCCAATAGTTATGTACGCAAAACTTACCTCTTATCTTAAAAAGGGTAGAAAAGTAGTTTTCAACAGATCCTCATCAAAATGAACAACAAAATTTGTTTGATTACCAAAATAAATTAATTCGCTGTATTTTTTTAAAAAGTTACATGGGTATAACACATCACAAATGGGTCTTTTTTACTTAAATATTTTAATAGTTATATGGATTAAATTGCATACTGAACGGGTTAAATATGCCTAAACTTAAACAAATGAAATATGTCATATTTTTCTAAGCTAATTTTATCGCCCAATTTGTGAAATTAATCCAAACACCTTCTAAGGAGTATATATGTATATAGGGTCATGTGAGTTCACTGTACATTTCTAGTCTGATACACCCTACTGTTACCCCTTTTTTTATATAACCCTATCTGCCAGTACAATGTATCCACTAGCAACATGTATTACAACCATTGGATCTAAAATTTGATATAAATATATAACTGTGTATTTTTGGAACTTTGTTCATATATAAACAGCGTTATTATTACAAAGCCTTCACATTCTCGAACATATGATTCCACAAGAGTATATATAAATTTGACCCCACCACAAAAAAAAAATATGGGTCCTCCATGAAATCATCTTATGCTTCATCAAAGAATATTTGTAAAAAGAAAAACACACAATGGAATTTTCAGTTCTGGCTAAGCTGCTGCATGTTCTTTTATTTCCTTTTGAAGACTACACATTTATTTGCAAATACTCATTTTTTTTTAAATTAAAATTGTTGGCAGCATCTTCTAATCCAAATAACAATCATTCTTGTACTCAAGTGTTGAAAAACTTTAGGTTGACCCTATGGAATGGAGCTAGCTAGGGGACCACTCCATTATCTTGCATTGGGTTTAGAGATGATTCCTATATATATATATGTGTGTGTATTTATTTTTTTACTTTATAAAGAAATAACATTAATTAAACTCGTAATCCTGCTTTGTGATTAAAAAAAGAAAGAAATAACCCTAAAAGGAAAAGATGCCACTCCTATAATCCTTAATAAGAAACACTAGTATAGTATATAAATATATAATCCACCTCTTAACACTACAAAACCCTAATTACACCCCTTTCATTAACTTGTCTTGTTTTTCAATATCCATTCCCTCTATCATACTAAAATTCATTGCAATCTTAGGCATATATAATTCAACCACAAAGGCTAATTGGTTTGTCCAAGCCAAGCCATATTAAGAAGACCATTCATTTCTTTTTAATTTGATGTGGAACTTTTCATCACTCCACCTCACGTCCAGGATTAAATTAAACATCTTATTTGCTATTATATAAAGAAATAAAGCTTGAGCCTAACTTATTTTAAAAGGCTAACTCATAAAAAAAAAGATTGTACAAATCATATTAACAAGATCATTTATTCCTTTTTCATCGGATGTGGACCTTTTCAACACATAATTAATGTGAAATTTGCAATATGGTGTGTGATTGTCAAAATAAAACTATTGAACAATTGATCCAAACTAGTTAGAAAACTATTTCTAGTCAAAGCATTATTAGCTCTTCCCAATTGTTCCAAATATTATGTGTTGCTTTAGGACCATTGCAATTACATTAAGGAACATTGGAAAATAAATAAAGGAACATACGTCATATAGAGTGTGAGCAAGTAGGCCATCAATCTAAAAGTTGATTTGTCAGTCCAGTTGACCTAATCCAAACAACTAAGCCAAATTGGCATCTTCTAATTCAATGGGAACTTTCTACTCTTCCCAAACATCAGTTTTAATGAGAGGAAGGTATAAATGATTTAATTATAACTAGTTAAATCATAATAATTTCCTACTCCTAAAAAGAAATATGAAAAATGTGTGTGTGTGTGTGTGTGTGTGAGTACAAGTCCACATGTAATTCCTTTCTATGTAAAAGATTGGTCCGTGTCCTCTTCTAACCTTGTACACTTATTACGATTGAATAGACATGATAAGGGACAAGTTTAACGTCTACATCAAGGCTCACAACCTATGGTGATGATTTTAAACGAGTATTATAAAGACTAATTAGTGATTGAGGTAAAGACCTAATATTAAAAGTGATTGATATTCTCTCAAAATATGACTTTATTAAGCATAAGCCATCTTTAGATAGTCAATTTAAACCAAAAAAATAGGCATATTTTAAAATTCAAAAAACTAAAAGAACTATAGTCATATGGAATGCATGCTTTAATAATTCAATTGTCTGGCATGTTAACGACAAACAACGGTCTACAACAAATTTCCAACATTGTCTAGAGCAAGTAAAAGTATTTGTTACTATTATTTTTTTTCAAATTATCAAGTACTGAAAGTATTATTTTAATTATTTCGTACAGATGATGACGTAATTATCATAAATTTAGGGAGGAAAAAATGTTGAAAGGGAAAATACAGTACATGAGAAAAAACCTGCTTTTGTTTTTGTTGCTCGAGGATTTCTTGAATCTGAGGAAAGTGAAAATCTTTCTTTTTTTGTTGTAACCATGAATTCTATTTTTTAATTGTCCAAGAATATATGATCGAATCTAATTGTTCAAAATTCACAGAGAAAGTAAACATGCAAACAATAATAGTAGTTGTCAGCATTGGGAATGGGAAAATAGTTGCTCATAATATCTTTCGGCTACCATAATTTAAAACATGACCATTCATACAATATGTTCCCCATGTATTTTTTTGTTCATACATACTAGATACATTCTAGGTAATATGCTTTTTTTCCGAGACGGAATCAAAATTTTAATTTTATAATTTTAAGTTTTATTCATGTTCAATGAATTTCTTAAGATAAACACAATGTTTGAACTAAAGATACTGAGTTCAATTGAATTTGTGATCTATAAACTAGCTCCGCTCCTATTTCTTCACCTTCATTCTACGCAGGTTCTTTCATTTTGGCCTTTATATGCGTCAGTATCCGTGGATATTTATCGTTTATTTCATAGTGATTTGACAAGTTTTCAAGTACCTACTGTCAAAACGACTACCTACCAAAGCTTAGCCAAATTGAAAAAAAAATCACTAAATATTTCTGTCTACTAGTATTTCCAAGGTTTAAAAATTCACATTATTCACCCTTAAGTGCTAACTAATGCGAGTTAACTAAACTTAGAGAATACTACACTTGTCTCATAACACTTGAACAACATCACGCTGAAATTTTAATTTATTTAAAAAAAAAAAAAAAAAGGTTTAAACGGTATTGAGTTACTCCACCAATTACCTAGAAATTTATGCTCAAATTCTTTCATGTCGTATCGATTGAACTTGTCTATCAATTCAACGCACATCAAGCTACTAATAGTACTCGAGGCACCATAGCCAAACCTGTCTTTTTCTAGTTGGATCTTCAAGTTTAAGTTTTTAGAACGATTCAAATTCGATTTGAGCATCTAAATCTGGGTCAATACCTATATGGCAAGCTTATTCCATGACTACTTAATTTCTTCAAGTCCTAGCGCTTTGAGCTTCTCTAACCTTCAAATCATTCCATTGTGCTGCTAATATTTCTCCACGCTCACTGTTTGCCAGTTGACCTAGTCTCTCTTCCCCTCTCTCTCTCTCTCTCTCTATATATATATATATATATATATATATATATATTGAACACATGTGATAAAGGAAAGTTACACCTATTTCGCGTTAGTTGTGTAAAAATTAACCAAGGAGATTTAAATGGTACCATCAATTGAATTAAGCGTAGCGTAGGTTAAGATTATATGTGGAACATACGACAAGTAACGTTTCACTTTTTCTTTAAAATCAAATGGAGTTGATTATCTCTAAAATGAATTCATGAGTTGACTATCTAAACTTTTCACGAAAGGTTCGATTCTCTACCTTGTAATTATCTTCCTCATTTTCCTTTCCCCTCTCCACTATGTACTTAAAAAAAACAATTTAAAAAATGCCATCTACGAGCACATGCAATCAAATTCCTAAGTTGAAATAATAAGTACTAACATGAGACAGTTCATGTAGACTATGGTCCAAAAAAAAATGTCCTCGAACAAAAAGGAATAGCCCTTAGTTGAATAATGGTTTGTTATATCTAGACCAGACAAGGCCAATGCTGGACCAAACCAGGGAATTTCATTAAACATAAAATGAAAAAATATTCATTGCACTTTTAACCTTGGTCTAAATAAATTTTAAAAATAAGAAAAGAATTCCATTACAATCTGTGCTGCTTGGACTCTTCAAAAATAACATGTACATATTGGATTCACCGTATTTTTAAGAATCCAACACGGGTGCAGCATCAAAAGTGAAGAGTCCGCGACAACGTTAACAATACAACTAATGGATCCCCAATGGGTTTATTATTATTATATAATATATATATATATATATATATATATATATATATATATATATATAAACACATATAAACAACAGTTTTACGTACACAATACAAGTTGATATAGATCATCAACCTTTTTACTAAAGTTCGTACGTCAAACAGGGAGTTTTAAGAGCATTCATATATACCATTATGAATTTATGATACAGCACTTAGTAGAACTGGACCATAAATTCATAAATACAAGTAATTATATCTTTAACTCATGTTGTCTCCTTCAATTGCAAAATACTCATTTATTTAAAAATTCAAACAATAGCAATTAATGACCAATTAATATTTGTCATCATAACAAGTAAATGGATAGAGAGGTAATCCCTGACAGACCATCGACTAACATTTTGTTGATCTTCTTAATTTATGAGATATTTTCACAGAAAATAGAAGGAATATATAATTAGCACATTTTCTTCATTATCTAAAGCAATAGTGACAAAAAGAGGAGGAGAAAGTGACAATATATATATATATTACCTGTACAGAAATAAGACGTAATTATGGTTTGGTTGGTACAGGTGTTAAACATTGCTGTATCCTTTGAAGTCTACATTTTTTTCCCATATTACGTCTTTTCTTATCTAAAAAAAACGAAAATACTGCTCATCTTTTTGTTTTTCTATTCTTTAAACTTCTCCCTAAATGCTTCTAATTAATGTTCGAACCATCAACTAACTAAAACCTACGGAAAATTAACTTTTCCAGCTAAGAATACGGTTATTTTCGCTCATATATACAAGGTCATTAAAATAAGGTGGTTACTAAATCAATGAGTATGTACATATTATTGTTTTTTTAATACTTCTCCGTCCAAATTTATATGATACATTAATTGATTAGGACTAGTCTCTAACCCAAGTGAAAGGTTTTAGCTTCATTAACTATACTAAAGACATAATTTACTAATAATGCTTAGGATAATCAAAATCCCAACTAAGAAGAATGTTTTTCAGCTATAATATTCACTTACCAAACTGTACTTGTTCCTTTTCTTTCTGTTTCTTTTTCAAAAAAAAAAAATGATACTCCCTACATCTCATGCGATATTTTTCACTTCTTGAGATTCAAACTATAAGAAGTTTAACCAATATTCAAATTAATTTTATCCTGGTCACATGTGAAGAATGGCAATTTGTAGTATACTTCTCATATAATTTTTTTAATATTTAAATTACAATTTTAAAATATTGAATTGATGTACTCCAATTCAAATTCAAATTTAACTTTAAACTTCTTATTTTCTAAGATATATATATAGGCACATGAATGCCACAACTAAAGACACTAATTCTAAGTTTTGTTTTTTCTTAAATTCCATGCCCGATCAAACAAACTCATCGACTAACATAACAAATAATTGGAAGAATTGGCAAAGATGCAACAGAAGAGACAGTAGAAATCTGGAAAATGACAGACTGAGAGGAACAAAAGAGGCCTTTCAATGTAATTCAGATCAGATAGTAACAGGCAACAGCAGGTCAGAAAAATTTGCAACCAAAGGGAAACTATTGAATTTATCTGTTGCACACAGTTTACCACAGAAGTAGACATTGACAATGAAAACAGTAAAACACCTTGATGTATATATATTGGGTACGCAAATGCTCATTAAATACTTGTTTTTTTTCTCTCTCTCTCTTTACTTTATGCCAGTTAATTAATTTTAACTTAATGCGTCGGCCAATGCATTTAAACCAAACCTGAACCAATCAAAAGCAGCAATCCATCTCTTACATGCAAATCAAATCTCTTAGATACTCAAAAGCTAATTCATGATACAACGGACATAACATAGCAACAAGCCAACAACACATAAAATTCTCTTCTTTCAACAGAGTTTAACACAGTACTGTAAGTCTAACAAAATTTACTTTGTCACCTTTTTTTAAAAATCAAGATTCACATGTCAATTATATGCAGGCTTTATAGCTAGCATAAATAGGTAACCTATAAACTAATAAATGAGTAATACGTAAAAATAACATGATAGTATATGAATATGTTAAAACTCTTTACCATACACATATGAAGATGAGTTAGAAAATGTAGATTAACCAAGGAAGAAATACCTCCTTGAGTGTCACTACATCGCAAAGGGTTGAGTGTGATGGATAAGATCTCATCACCCTTAGCTAATGAGGTTTCAATTTCATGACTTGTAAATTGAAAAATGCTTTTCTGTTCAAAGAATCGTATGTATTGCAAACTTTGCTTAGTCGAGTCCATAAGTTGATACTAGGAAGTTGATGGAAAACAATTATAAAAATTAGTATCATGAAACACAACTTAGTTCTTTGATCATGAGAGGAACCTTGAAAACATGTCATTTGAAATTTAAAATTCCAAATTTCCAAAATTGACTAAATGAAAGCAAACGAGAAAATTAGTGTGGAAAGAATTAGTAGTAATAGCTAGCTTAAAACAAAAGGACAAATCAAACAAGAAATCGAACATTTCAGCTCAAAGGGAGAGACCTTATAAGAAATTCCATGAGAATTAATGGAAATAATCCAATTCTGATTGAAATTAGAACTTGAAAACTAAACAGCATCCCCCTCCATTCTTTCAGTTTGCTTCTATTCCAACCCCACCCACCCTTAGAATTTCTCAGCCTTAACGACTACTCACTAACATAACTGTATCTCATTACAGAGTAAAAAGTCAAATGTCAATTTTTTTCGGTGTAGAAGAATATTGAAGCTCATCAAGATCTTGGAGGTGGAAAGAATTGCGTACCAGCCATGAAAGTGTTGAGAGGAGCTGGATATAATGAAGGATCCATATAAGGTGAGGCATCGGGTGCTGCACCAGCACCGCCACCACCACTCGTAGCAGCTGATGTGGAGGTGCCTGCAGCACCAATAAGGTTATGCTGGTGACTAGCGCTTCCGCCACCGGATGAGCTTTCACCAGCAGCCATGTACTGATTCTCCGGACCTTGATCATATAGAATTCCTTTAAATACGTGGCCACCGATGTTTACGGCTGTTTGATATGCGAATTGATCATCGGCATCGTCAACGGAGCTCATTCGAACGCAGTGAAATACAGCATTTGAAGTTACTTTTGCTGGAAAATTCCCCACTTCTAACCCTAGACACATCAAAAACAAATTGAAGTAAGTTTAATTGGTTCGAGAAGAATTTGCGTAAAATGAGGAAAAAAGAGAGGCATGTGGCTACACAGATATCAATAGCATAAAGAGAAGAGAGAGAGAGAGAGAATAGGGTCTTCTTTGTCAGGATTACCAAAACACAGTGATGAGAAGTTTGAAAGATGAGAAAAAGCAAAAGCTGTGGTTTTACTATTTAACTACAATGGAAGCTCGTTTTTGTCTTTTGTACCCAGTCGTTTGTCAAAAACAGTCTCTACCCAGATTCCTTTTGTGCCGAGAGCTATCGCAAACAATCTCTGTCATGTATTCTCCCAGAATCCAGTCTTAAAATTAAATTGGGTATGTTTGTTGTTGGGAACTCTTTTTTTTTTTTTTTTCATAGTTTTCATTATGATATTTTGTGAATTACTTTGTACGAATGTTAAGCTTTTAGTCCTTTATATGAAATTCTTGAGTTTCATTATGATATTTTGTGAATTACTTTGTACGAATGTTAAGCTTTTAGTCCTTTACATGAAATTCTTGAGTGTATGTATGTATATATATATATATATATAGATATATAGATATTTCTGTGTATAGAGTAAGGAAATAGGAAAGACAAAAAAAGTTTACCAGAAGTACTGGAAGGTAATATACGAGTGCATACAAGAGAGGAAGCACTTGGATCCTCTCTTTGCCTTTTGGGGTTATCTCTGTGCAACTGCAGCGTTTGCTGCTGCTGCTGCTGTTGTTGTTCTTCTTCTTCTTCTTGCTGTTGCTGTAAAGTAGAAAGCTGTTGTTGCCTTTCTCTCCTTTTAGCGGCTGGAACCCAAGTGCTTCTCACATGGGTTTGGCACTGAAAGCCTCGGCTCTTGCAACAAGTCCTACATCTCATGTGGGTACAATCTTTCTTCGCTTGATTACCACAATCTTGGCAGCTAATTCCCCCTCCTCCACTCCTCATCATCACCAAACCCGATCCTCCTCCTCCCGAAGGAGGGTCGTGATCGGGCCGAGCCACAGCAGGATAACCGCTATGGCTCGGCCCGATACCTAATCCCACAGCCGCTGTAGGATAAAGATCTTGAAGCGGATTAATTGGATGGCGAATCTGAGGTTGGGAATTAGTGTTTTGCCATAACTCAAAACCTCTGTAGGTTGTGGGCAAATCTTGATGATGATCATTTCTGTACAAAAACCAATTACTTTCTGGAGCAATTACAGTAGGAGGATTATTGGTGGTCTCCTGCTGATCTTGGCTGGTACTTGCTGCTCCACCACCTAGTGAAAAAAAGCCAGCCATTTTGTTGCCTCCTTTAAGCCTTTTCCAAAATTCAATTGTGACTGACAATCCATAGCAGATCACGAACACTGGCTTTGATTATGACCCAAGAATGATATGGGTAGGTACCTCTCCCTTCACTTTTTTCTTGATTTGTGAGTATAATAAAAGAAAAGAATAAGTTTTTTAAAAAAAATACTACCAGTTATTGTCTGTACTATATAAGCGCGTGACAGTAAGAGAGCATTTGGGTAGATAAAAGTTGCAGCTTTTATGTTAAATTTTCTTGGACAGACAAAGTTGAGGAAGAGAGAAGACTTTTGTAGATAGAGATAAATCACAAAGAAAGAGATGGAAGAAGTAGTATAGTAGTCCTTTGATATTTGCTTTTTAGTCTTGTATTATGTGGCTTGTGTTTTGGGAGCATTAAAGAGGTAGAGACTTACAACTCTCTGCAACGCCGCCACGGCCAAAAAAGCAGCAAACGTCTCTCTCTCTCTCTCTGCTCTTTCTGTTCTGCAAAACACACACTAATTTAAGTTTCTACATATACACAGGGCTGGTACGAGTACCATTCTCTCTCTATAAACTCACACTAAAAATCGATCCGTGGTTGTAAAGTGTTTTTGTGCTTTTACTAAGCTAGTGTTCTTTCTCTCTCACAATTACTTACTTATCATCCTATGGTTCTAAGACAAATAACATTCCAATCTGTCGGCAATTCTTTTGACACGTGTCGAACACTAAGCAGTTGCTTCCTTTGGCCTTCGTACCTCCAAAAACCTCCTGCTTTATGTCTCTATCTATTTAATTGTTTGTTAATGAATACAATAAGATGGTTTATTTTCTTGTTTCCAAATTACCATGCAATTATGCCCTTAAATTTTAGATTAGCATATGACATACTACCTTCTCAAATAGTTTTTACTGAAATTAGGATGCAACTTTTAAAATGCTTTATTTTTTAAAATATATTTCACTTTTTTTTGTTTTTTAAAACATGAAATATTCGTAAATTTGACATAAAATTATCTTTTTTCATAATGAACTAGAAAATACAATATTCTAAAATTATAACACGATACTATGATACTTTAATAAAAACCAATATAATACAATTACTAGCTACTACGATTTTTCAAATGAAAATTACTTACAAAGATATTCTAAAAAGTAAATAAATATAACGATATTAACTAATTATTTTTTAATATAATCATCCAATAAACAATCTATTCAAAGTCAACATGCATTTCCAGATCAAATGACTGAAAATAATACATGGAAATTAGTTGGGATAATAATAGATGGTTTTCTAATTTTTATAAACTATTAAATTTGGGATAAATTTAAAAATAAATCTGAAGATAGGCCCAAAAATAAGTGTTTAGACGAGCATTATTTTATTTTTGCAGTATTGTAATATTCATTCCATCCCTGTATGTTTTTGGGTCCATTTTGGTTCACATAGTAATAATGATACGGAGATTATTTTGTTATAAATTATTTATGTAAAAACTAATAATAACAGTTTTTTTATTAAGGTTACTAAGAAAAAATATTGTTATTCTAGAATGATTTCTCACACTTATAAAATTTTGTCGGACATATTTTTATTTTTGTTGTCACTAATATTTACGAGTAGTTTTTATGTTCTCTTCTTAAAGAATTAATTTATTTCCTGTTTCTATCTTTCGATCGGCCACATGCATTTCATTAATGTCATTAAATTTTTTAAAATTATATCGTTCTAAAAAATATAGGAAAAAGATATTTGTCTACTCTGTTTTAGGCTAGTCTTTTCCATCTTTTTTTTTTTCAGGTTTCGATAACGATTCTTCATTTTTCGTTACAGCTCTTCTTCTGTTAGTTTGCATACTTCTACTACTTTCTCTTTTGGGAAAAAGGCCAAATATACTCTTTAACTTCGTTATGAAGAGTTGATATACCTTTTATATATATTCTTACTGTTATATAAATGACTCATTTATACCTTTTTTTTCAAACGGAAGTGAAAAAATAAATTTTAATTATTTTTAAAAAATATATAATTCCATATGGATATATTTAATCCTCCTCAAACAAATATTTTTTTTAACTTTTTTTTGTTTCAATGACTAATTTAAATTAATTATTTTGATGGACAAATTTATTTATGTTTCACTAATATTTTTGTAAAATTTATTATAAATGACCTAAATTATTTTTTTTAAAATACAAAAACTAAATTACAGTATAGCTGAAAAAATAGTTTTAAATTGTAATAGTCACACAAAAAATAGTTTTAATTTTTTTCTTTAAACTAAGGAATAAAAGAAAAAAAATAAAGTTAGAAACTTAAATAATGATAATCAAAGAAGTCAAAAAAAACAATCTATGTATGAAAAAAGATTAAAGTATACCTTTTTGATTTTAAAAAAATTAAAATATACCTTGAACTTTGCTAGAAGGATCATATATACCTCTAAATGATTTTAAAATTGTTAAAAATATAAATTTAAAACTAATTTTTCACTTCCGTTAAATGAAGGATATATGTGAGTTCATTTTATAACGGTAGGGGTTTGTGTGAATCGTTTATATAACGGTACGAATATATATGAACCACTTTCATAATGAGGAGCATATCAACTCCAAATGACAAAGTTAAGAGGTATATCATAAATTTTTTCCCTTTTCTTTTTAACTTTCTGAAAGCTAAAATAATAAAATAGTTGAATTAAGGAGAATATGATTAGACTCGTAGTGCACAAAACATGGGAATATAATTTAATTTTATGTAACATATATATTGAACTAAAGTGAACGGAATAGTTTATCCACTGGTAAAAAATTGTTATAGCTTTATTTCACTAAGCTTGAAACATTACGGCGGATATAAGTTTAGCTCATGCATATATGCATCAGATCATTACTTTAAAAAAAAAAAAAATTAAATTAGTTTTTTCACTTAAACCAGGAAAAAATAATTAAAAAATTAACACGAGTCGCAAACATGTCGATTTGTAGTAATTACGACTAAGCAAACCTAAAATATGTAATGGATAAAACTTACTAACAAGTTTAGAGGGATCAAAAGGTATTAATGTCAATTTCAAATGAATTCTTCTGTTTAAATATTTGAAAGTGAAATATGTCGGATCAGCAGTCCATGACTGGTAGGGATGGCAATTGGGCGGGGCGGGGTCGGGCGGCGCAAATTTATCTTCACCGGCAAAATTTTTAATCCGTCTCGCTCCGTTCTGCATAATAATTTTTTTCATTTTCAACCCGTCCCACCCCACCCGGATAGCCCATCCCCATGAATTCGCCCGCATAATTTTTTCCTTATATTCTTTTTCTAGTTAAATTTGATATTAAAAATAAAATTCATAAAATAAATTCATTTTTTCATTAAGTTTTATTAATTTAATAGATAATGACTTAAAAAAATATTTTTTAGATGTGAATTGGGAACATGTAATAAGTTGTATTATTTTTTGTTGAACCATTCTCATTTACTATCTTGAATATTTTAGTATTTTTAAACAAATTATCTTAATAAATAATGTTCTATCACTCTTATAATATGTTGAAAGTTAAAATTAAATTTGAACCCATATAAAATTACATATAGCCGTAACCCGTCCTGCCCCGCATTAGTTTTTAAAAAACCCACCTCACATAACCTTAAACCCCCTTACCCCCCGCCCAACCTCGAATATTCTTAAACTCACCCCACCCCATTGTCGTCTCTAAGGGCATCTCCAACCCAAACACCAAATTTGGTGTCAACACTATTTTTTGTGTAATCAACTATAACTCACTGCATCAAATTTTTTACACCAAAAAGGAATATTTTCCTGTCTCTTCATTATTATATTATTATTTCTTATTTCATTTATATTTTCTTATTTCATAAAACAAATTCTTTCTAAAACATTCACCATATATAATTCATATTATTTCCTTTTATAATTATTTAATATAAAATTATTTTGTACCATAATTTTTTAAATAATATAAATTGCTAGCAAATATTATACAATATGGATAATACAAATAAAAGTGAAATCATTAATGAAATACATTTAAATAAACATTACATAATTGAAAAAATTATTTTAAATTCTACACAAATATTCAACTTTCAAGATCACTACGGTACTCCCATAAATGCTCTATTAATGCATTACATAGTTCAAAATGAGCTCTTTTGTCCTTTATTTTTTTTTATATCGAGCTAGAAATTGTTGAAATTGATAATTTTCATCTATTGTCATTTCTACTGTCGGAGTTGGACCTTCCGACGCATCTTGAATTGGTGCATTAAGATCACGCTCAACCTCAATTAACATTTTGTGCATTATAATACATGAAGTTAATATATCACGTAACACTTCTTTTCTCCAAAAACGTGACAGTCTTGCGATAATTGCAAAACGAGATTGCAACACTCCAAATGCACGTTCAACATCTTTTCGACATGATTCTTGTTTCA
Organism: Solanum bulbocastanum; assembly: GCA_037074985.1. NCBI lineage: Eukaryota > Viridiplantae > Streptophyta > Magnoliopsida > Solanales > Solanaceae > Solanum > Solanum bulbocastanum. The sequence continues at coordinate 33,165,740 of CM073598.1, read as the reverse complement.
TGGCAAAATATTTCTTCTTTTGAGAGCGTGGCTCACGAATAGATTGCACAATAGTAGACAATTGATGTATGTCAATTACTACTTTGTTGAATGTTTATTATTTTCAGTTATTTTTAAGTACATTGTATTATTTGTTTAAAAATTTATGTGTTTGTATTTTTAATTTTTGTGAAGGTTAATTGTAGTTATATCCAATTATAATTTATAGTAGAATTAACATAAATTTAATTTTAAAAAAAAGTCATATATAAAAAAATTTATTTATTAAAAAACTAAATATTATATCTAAAAATAATATTATAAAAATATTACATAAAAAATAAATAAATATACAAGAAATTTAATTAAAACATAGAATTTATATAATGTTTAATTAAAAATTTGTATAATGAAATAATATTAAAATATTTAAAAAGTAAATTGATGTGATAAATAGTGTTGCACCAAATTTGGTGTCAAAATTGGTGTGGGTTGGAGCTCAAAACACAAAATTTTACACCAAATTTAAGACTTGATGTAAAATTTAATGTTGAATTGGAGATGGTCTAAAGACCGGCGCTTATTACCAATTCCCTTCGTCTCATTTTCTTTTTATTACGTTTCAAAAAGGAAGTTACATTTTTATAATTAAAAATTAATTAATTTTACAGTTTTATTTTTATTCTTTCTCAAATAGAATGTCATTTTTTAGAAATTACAAATAACTTAACTTTAAAATATCTTTTACCTTTAATGATGAAATTTATATTCAGGTAAATATCTATAATTTGTTTTATATCACTAATTTTTTTAAACAAATTGAGTAAAGTAAAATGATATTGCCTCTATTTCATATTAACTGAATTTATGAGAAATAAATAATTATTCAGAAAAACATTTAATGTCATAATTTAAAATTCATACTTTCTACTATGTCTTTTGTGAAATCATAAATATAACTTTGCAAATTATGCAATTTATCTCCTAAAAGGGTATCAAACTTTATTAAAGAAAACTCAAATATATATAAAAAAAAATTAAATTCATCTTGAACTTTGAATAAATCAGTTATTTTAAACAATAAAAATAACCCCAAAAATTCAATTTATATTAGCTCTGTCCAACAATAGTTATCCACCATTGATTTTGCACACTTCTTAAGAAACTATAATAGAAGGTAATTTTACAATAATTAATACTCCCTTTGTCCCTAATTACTTGTCCACGTTTTATTTTTTAGTTGTCCCTAATTACTTGTCCATTTTGACAAATCAAGACAGGACAAATATTTTTTACCTATTATACACCTCAATGAATTATTTTGAAAGAGGTAGAACTTCTTGAAAATGTTAAATTTTTAATTCATCCACTTCATAATTAATAGGGGTAAAATGGTAAACTCACTATGTCAATGATTGTTTTCTTAATAGGTATGTTAATTCAAAGGTGGACAAGTAATTAAGGACAGAGGAAATAGTATAATGGACAATTATTATTGAATGGAAGAAATATGAAATAAAGAAAGTACCATATAAATTGGGATGGAGGGAGAGTAGTTAGCGCACCAATTATATTTGCTCATCACAAGCAAGCTAAAAGCATTCCATATTCCACATCCTGTCATGTAAGGTAATTAATATGGAGTTTAGATTGAAGAATCTTATTCTGAAATGAAACAAATAATTTTCTCAACAAATAAAAGCGCAAGCTCATTCAATAGTTAAAAGAACTTTTATTCATTTGTTTACTCAGGACTCGAACATGAGATCTCTAGTTAAGGATAAAACAATTTTACCACTACATCACAATCCATCTTGATAAAAGGAGGACGACTTTATTATAATAATAACTAAATACACATGTTTTCGTAACCCCTTGGTACAAATTATTTTGTTTTGATACTTTATTTTAGTAATTCTAGTATACTATAGTTCTTATTAAATTAAATCTATCACAAAATATTTGTCATAGAGTAGAACTTGTAATAATGTTCTCCACATAACTAAACGGTCTAAAGGATTGCAATATATCTATAAAAAGTCCAGAAACTTCGGAGAAGTAATCAAAAACGGATTTAATTATATTTTTATCACCAAAAACCATTTAAACCTATAGTTTTATTTGAGTTAGCAAACCGCCACTTAATTAACACCTATATAAATTTTAGATTAATTGTGTATAGTATTAAAAATGCTGCAATAATGAGGAATAAACAGTGTAGTATAGAGATGATTCCATCAATGTTTTTCTTTTCCCCCTATTTCCGGAGACACTTTCAAATTTTAATAATTGTTGTTTTCACGAGTGACTTTGAGTGGACCATTTTTAACGATGCACAAGGGAAAATGGATCAATTTTTACTAGTAAGTTATATTACTCCATATCTTTTTTTCTATGTACAAGAATATTAGTATTATAGATTGGGATTTTCCACGCGTTTGTAATTTAAATACGTCAACTGTAAAGGGTACAAAAATATGTAGACGTCTAAATATTATGAAGTAAATTTATCTACATAAAACATGAAATATTGTTCCCCAAACTAATTAGTTAACTTTAAAGCAGCATGAAATTTGTTTTGTTTATTAGTTTTTAATCCTAAATCCCCTTGTTTGTTGTTGGGAGGTAAGGTTTATGTCTCGTAATTTAAATTTACAATAATGTACAAGGTAGGGGTCCAGACTAAACCCTTGGTCACAGTGGGAGGTGAAAGTACTAGTGGATGGATTATAATTTAGTTGAAAGGGATGGGGGTTGACTAGTACAGTGAGAGCATCTAAATTTTTTTTTAACAAGATACTATTCAAATTATCATAATTGTGAATCTATGATTAATAATATATGGAACATTGCCCCCACCTCTAATTTCCTTCTATTTAGATTCGCCTTTGGGAATAGAATGAATCTAATTAGACCCTCTGTAATCTCCTCCCCAGTAAGTCTAATTTTTGATAGATTGGAATAGTATCTAAAGATATTTGCATATTTCCAGTTGCACCTGCATTCGTAAGAAATAGTACTTGGAATCAAAATGATCTCCTAAAATATTTATTTATTAATTGCAGTTTTAATCTTTTAAATTTATCAAAAATGATATTTTTTTTTATTTTAGTTAAATATTTAACATATTTTGAGATATATTTTTTGTCACTTTTCATCTATCTTTTTGTGTGAGGTAGTTTTTGATATTGCGGGTTATTGTATTTCGCGAAAATTTTATGTCTTTTTTTAAAAAAAATAAAAACAATTTTAATAAAATCTAACCGCTAGAGTATCGTTAAAATCACAACATTTAACAAACTTAAATTACCATAAGTGTTGAAGGAATATCATCCAGGGATATTTTTATCCTTTTTTCCTTATTAACCCCTTATTTTGATGTGGCGTATGAGAAATTGTCATAGTACTATTTTATTTTTTAGACATAGTAGTATTACTTTAGAGTGTGGTCAAACCATCTAAATTTTAGAAAACCCATTTAATTTTTAGAAATCATGTGTCATTACATATATAATATTTTAATTAATTATGTTTTATTTATAACAATTTATTGATTTCATTTGATTCGAAAAATTTAGATTTGTGTTATAGATGCATGATGAAGAAAGCACTTTTAAGTAATTAATAATTTTAACATATTCAACTCAAACATGAAATCTAAAATTAAGAATAAAGCAATTCAATAAATCGCACATTCCTTAGTACTAGTTATTATAATAAGTGATATTCCTTCATTTCACATAGGCTTTCTTCAATCCTTCCTTTATTCTCTTCTTATACTTGATGATGACTTAAATGGAACCTCTCTTTGTTGTGACCGATTGATGTCTTCTTCCTCCAATGTCCATATATTAATTCCTAGTTTTCTTTGTCAACTATTCACTTTTCTTAATCAATCCACAAATTATAGTTTATCTATTACTCTCTTCGTCTCAAATTATCTATTATATTTTTTTAAGGCTCTTGAAAAACACTAATTACAAGGGGCTTAGACTATATTTCCTTATTTATATGTCAAGATAAAATCTTTTTTCTATTGAATATTTATTCTATTTATGTGTTATCACTCATCACCACATAGTTAAGATATTTATAGGCATAAAGAGCAATTACAAGTAAGGATAAAATGGGATGAAACAAATAATATTGTCTTGAGCTTCGAAAATAATAAATAATTTGAAAAAATTATTTTTAAAACTACGACAGATAATTTGAACCGAATTGAGAGCTAACTTCAATTATTATGTTAAACGGAAATTTAATTGACGACCTTTTTGATCGAATGGTAATTAAATATGCCGTGTGAAGTAGAACTAAATATGGTATTTGTTTTTTAACTAGAAAAGAGTTTAGATCAGAAAGGAGAATTTGTTTAAAATGTAAATGTGACACCACGCGAGTCAAATCATAATTTCGGAACATTATCTAATGATTAAGGAAGACTCAAATAAAATATTAAGAACATTGTTTAAAAGTGGTTACTTGGTGAGTAGTATTTGTTTAACATCAGTATTCAGTCCTAATAAATATTCTTTTATTGTATAATGGGTTTTTTTGTCACTTTAAAATGAGAGAAAAATACCATCTTAGTAATTTAAAGTAGCTTATGATTATTAAAATTTAATTTTCAAAAAGGTATATATATATATATATATATATATATATATATTTGATTTGATTTAAATAACTGAGAAATTGATCTAAATGTCAGAGATAGAATTAAATAAATATTTTTTTCTAATTACATAAACTTTTAAATATCAATATAATTTAATATAATATCAAAATAGATAAAGGTCCAGACTCCAAAATCTAAGTCCTAAAAAAAAAATCCAGGTGTTTGGCTTAAAATATTCATATTCAAAACAAATAAAAGATTTATACAGTTTTCAATTAAGTGTGGAAGTTTGGAATTAATTCATTCTTTACAACCATGTGTAAGGTAGTAGTTAGTTGGTGCATAGGAGAGAATCTATATAGAAGTTGGGTCAGCTTTTGCCATGTGATTCTCAATCCAAAGGATTCTAAGGACATTTAATAATGAATATTAATTTAAATATTTTTATAAAAATATAATAAAATACAATTCCAATTCTATAAATGTTAAATAAAATAAAATAAATATTTAGAATCATTGGCCAAATACTCCCACTAAGACTGGATCCTAGGTTTAGGTAAAATAGTATTGTTAGTGCAACTAGTTATTATTATATACCGAATAAGGATATGGTTCCATTTAATTAGTTGGGACAAATTGCGATATGTCTTTAAATAATTATTTTACGTGTCTCTATAAATAATTGATCATATGGAATATATTTTCATGCTTAGTGCCAACTTTGAATCCTTTTAAATGATTTTGGCCCCTAGGTCATTGTTATTTCATTCAAGCTAGAATATTATTGGTGATACCCTAAATATAAAACAAAATAGTAGCCTATATAATAGATTGCTACTAAACATTATATATACGTTTAAATAGTTGGTGCCTCTGCAAATTAACTGTCAATAATTATACTAATATAATAAAGGGCCAATCCTAAATCCTAAACGATATCGAAAAGGAAAAAAAAAAAGATTGCAAAGGAAATGACAATGACTGTTAATTTGAACAAATACAATTTTTTTTGTTTGTTTGTATAAACATTTTGTGTGTATAATTAGTCTATTCTTGGGTTGATCGATTATAAATGACTAAACGTATCGCAAAATATATAAGGAATTATTAATTATGAATTACTGTAAAATGAACGTGCTACTGATCAATAAGGGATCTCTAATGATGGCGCCAAATGAGGAATTTTCATAAATAGAGCTATTAGCGTCTGTTTTGGCAAAATATAACCAATTTTTTTTAAGGCATGACAAAATACGTTGTACCTGTGCGGCCGTGCCCATACAAAATCTTATTCTAACTTAAACCGTGTAGATATTGTATCTGATTGTAATTCTATGTGTGACAAACTGTTTTAAGTAAAAATTGGATGTACGCCAACTATATGTGTATGTATGTATTTTCAAAACATAAGTTATACGCATGTGTATATATATATATTTGAAGGCATCAACTATAGTCTATATGTGTGGCCAACTAAATCCAACCTACGTATTTTCAAATTATACGTGCTCATCACTGGCTGGCTAACTGTATGTGATCGGAGGTTGTACATTGTATTAATCCAGAATGCGACACTGAAAAGGTAAACGTAATAGCAGCCCCCACCATACTGTGTCACATCTCAAGACGATGGAGCTCAAAATTACATTTAAAGTCAGGTGAAATCAGATCGACTTTGAATGAATATTTAATTCAAAACTTTGTTAGTACTGTTGACGATATTCATATTCATAATATGGAATACATTACCAATTTCTACCACACTAAGCAGGTGAATTCCATAATTAAAATTAGTATTTTATTCTTGTAAGTATACACTTAAAATTATTTATTATTATATTAAATCCACAAAATTCATTCTAGATTCGTCTTTATCTCTAACTTCATCTCCAATCCGCTGCGTATATGCAACTTGAACTTGGACCATCCTCCACAGGCTGATTAATCTTCCCTAAAACAATAGCCCTTTAGTCAGTAGCTGTCGAAACTTCTCAAAAAAAGGGACTACATTAATTTTTCTTGCCAATAGAAAGTTTGAAAGCTATTGATCTCATAAGATTTTGAGAAACTTGTATGGTAAATGGTCAATGCAATAAAACGTCCTATCACGAACTTTCTTTTAATGTTGTTATCAAACTTTTTTAGATTTGTATAGGAACTAGCCAACAAAGGTTATGATGGAGTGGTCAGTACTCCATTTTTAATCAGAAGTTTCAAATTCGAATCTCCTGAATACAGATCGAGTCGCCTTTGTTGGGGAGCGTTTTACCTCCCAATATGGGACTTCCCAACACGAATTCAGATTTAGTCGGGTTTCAAAATGAGTACCAAACACCGGTGGAAACCAAAAAAAAAAAAGTAACTAGAACCACAAAACTCTTGCTCGTTACTTTTGCTCTGCTTTCTCAATATTAGTCAATTAGAACCACAAATCTGTGGTCCATTATTAATTAAATAAGTTGTTGACTTAAGAACACATCCAGGTGTGGAGATCAAAGGGTCAAAGTCCCTCAAATCTTCTTATTTAATCTGTGTCTATATATATAAACCCTAATAGATTGTCCATAAGTTATTTAGTGGACCTCTTTTTTGCCTTTATGCGCAAAAGTAACAATAGTGGTACACTAGATGAATTAAGCAAATGTTACGAGATGTCATACATATTGTGTTGGTCAATTTTTATTACTTATCCCTTAGCTCCTTGTTTTTTCCTAAATCTCTTCTTGTGTGATAGAGAAAGATAAAGAATATATAGTCTTTGTTTTTGATGAAATGCAATAGCTTTTTATAGATAATCATGCATGTGTATATGCATATGTATCCTCCCTACGATCGAAACTATTAATTAGGTATGCTCGAATTAGTTGTCATGTATGTTACACTATATTAAAAATTATTATTAACGGCAGTCCGCAATTAATTAACAATAATTAGTTGTCTTTGTAAATGTCCTTAAAATTTGTAGCAACATTGAACCAAATGATAATAAACTAATGCCGATAAGGGCTTTAATACTTTTTGTTAATACATATATTTATTGTCATTAAAAATTATTTTTATCATAATATTAATCAATAATACTAGCTAGTAACCCAACTGATCAAACAAACACCATGTTCGATCATACATGCGATGCATTCACGAACCATCACTTGGGACTCATCATTACCCAACACTAAAGAATATGATTTTTTGAAAATAATAAATGTTGTACAGTGTACAACCTTATTATATGTGTGGAATAAATAATATCAAAATATTTTTTTGATATGCTAGAGTAGAAAAGGTATGCTAGAATGATTGGGCGTTGTCTAGTATTTCTCGAGCCGTGTGTGTATTTGTTCCCTCTCGGGTTCACAACACCTCAATTATATACGTGTTATTTTTAAACAAATATTAAGAAATTAATGTTGAATTCACACCTATTTTAATTTTCTTGCTTGAATCTTGTCACGCAACTTGGAACTAGTGAGAGAATATTGCTGCTAAAAATTACTAATTATTTCTATAAGTATTTTTGTAAAATTGTTTTCAGAAAAGTATTTTTATAAATAAATAAATAATTTGTGTTTGGCTAATTCGTTTGATATTTTTTATAAGTAAATTGTAATTGACTAATCTTTTTTAAAAAGTTCTTTTGAAACTCAAATTACAATAAATGGCAAGTATTAATGTACTTTTAATATTAAAATTCTTTATAGAAATTAGTTTAAACATTTATTACAAAAAATAAATTAAATTTTTAGTTTTATTAAATTAAAATATTCATATTCAAATTTTCAATCAATATACTACATATTTTGGTGGGTTGAAATCTTTAATACGAGTAGCTTCTTTTTGTAATCTTGCAACAATATTGTTGTTATCTTTTTTGTAATTTTGCAAAATAATACACAAAATAATAAATAAATAATAATACATAAACGTAAAATAAAATATATAATTTATTATATAAAAACAAAAAATAAAATTATTAAATTGAACTTACCCAAACATGTTAGATATTTTAATTAATTAATAAAGAGATATATTGATAAATATATATATAAATAAAGGGATATTTTAGTTTGAAAAAAATAATTATCTGCGCTTCTGCTTTTTATTAAGAATCAATTTTTTTTTTAACTTTTTCCCAAAACAGAAAAACTACTCTTACTTTTATTTAAAAACAGTTTTACAGATTTGTCAAACATTAGTTATATTTTCTCAATATAAATGTTTCTCAATTCAAAGCAACAATGTCAAACAAGCTCGGAATAATTTCTCTCCCAAATAAGGAAGCGTCGGTGGCGTATTCTGTTCCATTTGTAAATATAGTACACATAACAGAACACGATAAGCCATTCACAACGAACAGGCCAGATGAGACTTTGGGTGCCACATCTAGTAAATGGAAACACTATTAAAAAGTGATGAGATATTAAAATTTTGAATATTAATTATAGGTCCAACTTCGAAATCTTATCATAACTCATTCTATTTGTACAGTTCGAACTCAATTATTTGCTCCTTTTTTCTGAATATATGAATATGCTTAAAAGTTTAAACCCAAGCCAAACCTACTAAAATCAGATGAACTCTAAAGTCCTTTAAATCCATCTACCACGTACATAAGAGATAGAGGCGCATGAAATTTATGAATTTAAAATTTTAATTTTTAAAAAAATTAATAGTTCATGCATAATCAGAGCCATTTCAGGGTGTCTAATTGGACATCCTTTGTCGGAAAATTACATTTTATATATGTGTCAAATTTTACTATTAAAGGATATATATTTAAAGTTGGACACCTTGACAAAAGTAGTGGTAATGAGTGTCCATTCAAATAAAGGAGTTTTGGGTTCGAACCCCAAATAACACAATATTTTTTTATTTTATTTTGACAGTCACACACTATTATTTTTGAATACCCTTAGTAAAATTTTTGACTCCTACTACTGTACATAACTTATAAACTTATTAAAATAAATACAAAAATTTGAATCAAAATTATGATGAATCGATAATCTATACTCTAGCGCTCTGACCCTTAATTAGGATGAAACAATTAGTCAAAATAATTGGTGTTGATGGAGGTGTAAGTCGGTGTCGGGCACAAATAAGAGGACTTTGATATTGATTTGCATGTCAAAAGTTAAAAAGTTTATTTAAGTAGGTGGTCTCCAAGCTAGCTAAAAGAAAAATGCATGCCCATTCATCAAATAAAAGGGGCTAAATTTTCAAATCATAAAAAATTATGACCAACTCAATTAAAAAATTATACATAAAATAAATTCAATTGGGTATAATATCTAAGCTAAAGTCACATGCAAGGTTCAATAATGGACCCACTAAATCCTACTTTATTTTCTCAGATTTTAAGTCACTTAAATTATAATGTCTGCTTGCTGGCAAATAGCAGTAAAACTACTACAGTACAAGCAGTTGGAATTAATAATCATATAGTATAATATATATATATTCAAGTACGGTTAAGTAATAAAAGTAGCAGCCGCAGTTTTAATTCAATTTAAGACCATATTATTTGGTACAAAATCCACAAACTTTTCTGCCATTTCATAGTTGATTCTTCACATCCTGGCTTATCAACTGTCCTACATAAATTCACATAGGCTATATTTTTCTGAAAAACAAATCTTAGATATTTATAAAGCGCTATTAATCCTTTCAGTAACAATGTAAAAGAAATTTATTATAAAAAAATGATATATTTAAAATAAATGAAAAGAAAATATGTGTCATATAAGTTACGTAAAACAATGGGAGTATTATATTGAAATGTCAATATTTTTGAAGATCGTATAAGAAAATAACAATACATGTACATTTTGTCTATCAATATAATATACTTACTATTTCTCGCATGCCTAGAATTGATGATTCAAAAATGTAAATGGAATTAATACTAACAACTTCGTTGGTAAAGTTTACTTTGGACCTAACGCAATTCTCATCCTATAAAATACTTAATTCATGAGTCGAAAATTGTTAAAATGATATTAGGAGACAATAATTCGTTCTTTGGATGTCAACTCAGAATTGTTCTTCTATCTACACTTGTTTAATGATATTATGCTAAAGGCATAATACATGATAACATAACCTTTAACTTGGCGTCAGCTCACAACTATGACCAGTGACGAAGTCAGAAATTTTACGAAAGCTGTCCAAGAATTGCGTAAGTAGATAAAATTAATTTAATGCATGAGTGTACTAAAATTTTATAAATCAAACTACGTTACATTAAAGATAATTTATTTTAATTAAAAAATATACCAAAAAAATTGAAATCAAACTACATAATAATTAGCTTTGACGTTCATGTTTATATAAAAGAAAGTGAACGAACAAAGAAAAAAAAGAGAAGATTCAATTAGAATAAAATCACTTTTATGCTTTAAGATTTCACGAATCTCTGAGGACTAACAATGAGATATGAAAAATAAATAGTAGAATCGAACGAGTTTTCTTTTTAAAAAAAATTCTATATGGGGCCTTTTTCACTTTTAATAGCTTTATAAAAAAATAAAAAAATAAATAGGGCTTACTTATTAACTTTAAATTAAATAATTACTTTTAAATTTTATTAAAAATTTTAACGAAAAGAAAAAAAAATCAAATGTAGGTCTCTAATTTAATATTATTTTAATTAATAATATTATATTAATAAATTAGATGTCAAAAAAAATGCAGCCAAGGGGAATTGAACCCGGGTGAACGCTTGCAATTAAGCTTTCGCTGGGAAGCTGAAACCAATGCTCCAAGAGACTCTATTATTTACAAATTGTCCAAAATATATTATTTAATTTAAAAGATTATTTTACTTATATATACTATCTAATTTTCTGATGAAGCGTGTCCAATTGGACATCCTAAGCATACTGTAGCTCCACCCCTGACTATGACCTTTAACTTTGGGTTTGCACAAGTAGACACTTAAACTTGTATTAAATTGAACAAATAGACACATTCGTCCTATATGACAAGTTTATGTCCTACGTATATTATGTCATGTAGGACACATGTGTCTACTTGTTCAATTTTATACAAGTTTAAACGTCTACTTGTGCACACTCAAAGTTGGAGGGCATAGTTATCCGTTGAAACCAAGTTAAGGATAATCTTTATGTATTATGTCTTATGCCTAATTTATGCAACACCACTCATCAAAATGAAGTGCCTAACTAATTATATTAGGAAGAGATATGTTGTACTACCGAATAATTAAAATTAGGCAAGGACCAAGTACGTATTATTGTTAATCAACTCTTAGCTATATTCATAGGATATTAATCAAATCAAAAAAGCACATGTAACTTAATAGGATTTAGTTTCCAATTGCCAATGGGATAGTTGGGATTGTAATGAAATTTGCCCTAAAATGAATAATTTTAGTTATTCCTAAACTCATTGAATTGGGATTAAGAAAATCATCTGCAAGCATTCAACTACAACAACAGCATATTTGATAGAATTTTACAAGTGGAATCCGAAGAGGATAAAATATACACAGATCTTAATATGATATAATTTTACAAGTGAGAGGATAAAATATACACAGATCTTACCTCTATTTTTATGGGATAGAAAGGTTGTTTATGGTTATAGACCCTCGACTTAGAAGATCAATATATAATTGAAGCAGAATTAAAAGAAGAATAATGATATCAAAATAGAAAGATAAGAAAAATAAATAAAGCAACATGGAGTAGTAAAAATGAAGATTAAGATACTACACAGATGCTAAATAATACTTTATCCCTCCAAATTTATGTGCATACATTTATTTTTGTTCATCTACAAAAGTGTCACATTTCTATAATTAACAGTAATTTAATTATTTATTTATTTTATAATTTACATTGACACAAATAGTGAAGAAGTATTTAAGCCCATAAATCTCAAAATTATTCCTTTTTTTCTTAAACATTTTATGAATTTAAACGGTACCACATAAAATGAGATACAAAAAGTCTACTAAATAAGGAGAAGATGAGAAGAGGAGACTAATCCGGCACCTGCCTCTCTCATATAAGAGTAGCACAACACTTTAACTACTTACTATTCTATTTTAATCATTGACCTTTATCGATTAAAGGTAAATTTGTAAATGAATAAACTATATTTTAAATGTAAATTTGTAAATTATTTAATAAATATAAAGTTGGCCTAGTGTTCATATAACCTCACATATACAAGTTGTCTTATGTTAGACTGGTCTTATTCTAGCAGTAACCATCCTACAAGGAGACCATATAGATATATATATATACATACAACAAATAAATGCTAATAATATTATTTAAAAAGAATCTCAATAATATTTTAGACAGATCAAACAAGCTGTTGAGGTTTAATTAACCAAAATTTCGATCTATGTATTAAAAATGAAAAAAATACAAATATGGAAAACCAAAACCGTATGCATATTCCTCAACCTAGAAACTAGAAAGCGATTAACCAAAAACAAAGGGCCTACTATATATACATTGTGTTATTTTAAAATTTTGTTTTTTATATACTAAAAGCATCCCTAGTAATGAATGCAATATATAGCTTCTTATTTTCCTTCTCAGTCAACCTTTCAAAAAAAAAAATCCTTAAATAGCGAAGAGGGATTTTATAAACATAAAATATATTAATTTTTATTTTCTATTACTTGTGGCAGTGAGATATATTTTCTTTTATGATACTATATTGAGTTTGTGTATCATCTCATCAAAATGCCTAAGTTGATAATTAGAACAAAGACATTTTTATTTACTTAAGTATATTCTCTTCTGTTGATATATGTATATATTTGAGTCAAGTTTTGAATGTTACTAACGTTAAATAAAGAAATAAATTGCTCGGTAATTTGTCAACCTTTTAACTTTACTACGTCTTCAACTTTATATTCTACAAATCTTTCCTCCTAACATTGGCACAACTTACTACCAATTACTAAAACACAAAATTGGACTAACAATATATCACTTTTAAGTCAACATTTCATTAATGAACATCGGGTCGTTATCAAAGCAATAGACTATTCAAAGGTTCTTATAATAATCTAATTTCAACACAATAATTGAGTACTTTGTTAATCATAACATGACTAGATACACTATATGAATTAGGACTAAATAAAGATTAATTAATTGAAAGGTGAATGATTATATGCTATTGCATTATTTGTGAGAGTTTAGCCAATTTGAAAAATAACAATAAGATTATACGAAGTGCTCCAAATGCAGTGATGTTGACAAGTTGAAGTGCATAGTTGAGATGAAACTTATTGCAAATAAGCTAATTGTAAATGGAGTGTTCAACCACTAGGTTTATTTGAATGAAGTACTTTTGACGCAAGAAAAAAATTGTATAGTTATTGATTAAAATTACAAATAGCATGTTTGAATGATTATAAAAACATACAGTTTGAACTTTTAACTCATAAAATTGAAATCTTGTATCTAAGTACCGAACCAATTGAAATATACTGGTGAAAGAGAGATTAGTGCGAGAGGGGGATTTAGTAATTTACTTATTACTTTCACCATAATTTGGCGTAAAATACCATGGAAATTAGATAGTTGTGCAATAAAGGTGATGGTCCACCCAAACGAGTAACCCGGCCCAATATTTCACTTTATTTTATGATTTTTAAAAAAATTTAATGCGTTATCTATTAATTTATTTGTCTAGTTTAATCTTGACACGAGTTTTTAAACACTAAAAAAATAATAATTGCATTTTGTGGTATTAATTTAAGGTATGTGAAATGTATCAAAATGTCTTTTAATATTGTGGTTCTAAACATATCATTTAGAAAGTTAAAATTAACGAGCTATAAAAAATAATAATAATTTAAAAAAAGTAAAACAAACAAATTGAAACGATAATTTAGCAGGATCAAAAGCACACAGACTTTATACATTGGCTAACTTGACCCTTCATAACTATTTTTAAGGCAGTACTTTATTAAGTCCTTAATACATGGTAATTTAGAACTTCCATCATATTTTTGTTTTTTTTTTAAAATATACATAATAGTATTTTGGGATCGCTTGGTTATCTCTATAAAAGTTTTTATATTAAATTTATCTCATATTTAATTAAATATATTAGCTAAAAATCAATATTATTTTTATATGAAATAATTGTTATAAAGTATGGAGAAATTAGTGAGATCTTGAGTAATTGTTTATGAAATACGATAAAAAAGTGTTGAGAAAACAAACCTTAGCACAAGTGGACATTTTGTTTTGTTTTATACTGCACTTGTGTCTAACAATAGTCGATATCTTTTTTTCTAAATTTTTCAGACAAAAGTCAACAACCTAATGATTATTACTGTGGTTTTATGTCTTTTATAAAGGTCTAAGTCATCTATAGCCTTTTAAGTTGTCCGTATATTTCACATAAACACTTTAATTATGATTATTACTTATTGAACACTTAAATAATTTAAAAAATATATCAATTAAACACAAAATGTTGATGTGGCAAAAAAATGTTTTTCACTTAAGCTGAGTGCGTGAAAAAACCTTAAATATTATTTTACTTTTATTTTTTCTTAATACTTTTTTGCCTGGCATTTAAATAGTTTAATTTTTAAAAAAATAATTTAAAAGTAATCTAATTCTTTAAACAAAAACAAAAAGGAAAAAAACCCCACCCCTTTCAAGTCGTCTTCTTTACTAAAGAAGACCTGCACACTGTTGTTTTTTTTCCTTTTTTTTCTATTCTATCTCTTTTCAATATTTATTAAAAACAATAAAAATTGAATCGACTTATTGAATTTGAAGGGAAAAAAGAAGAGAGAACATCGAAAAAATTAGCCGATTGACGTCCATCTCGGTCATCTTCGAACAAATATTACCATTCAAATTAAAATGTAAACCCATTAAAATTATCAAAAATGATATCAGATTGATTAAATAAAAATAATTTAGGTCCTCTCGATTTCCCTTTGCTATCGATTAAAAGACTCTCTTTCTTCATCACTCTTGTATCAATCTCTTTGAATATCTTTTGCTCTCACGTATTAGAAATAAAAAATAATATTGAATTTTGTCGTTTTAAAAAAAAAAATCTTCTTAGGAAAAAGATGAAGAAGAAAAAGGGCATGCTAGGCTTGGGCTTCTCAATTATTTTTTTAAAAAAAATTAGATGGAAAAATTTATCTGAAATAATTTTCATTAAATTTTTTTTTTCTATAATTGTTGAATCCTACTCCACATGTTATCTTTTAATTAGTCATTTTGCCACATCACAGTAAGTGCCATTACACACATTTAATTTTTTTTACTTATTATCGAAAAATATCTAATAGGAACAAGTTTTGAATAGACAAAAGTGTTCAATAGCTACTAGCCTTAATCAAGATGTTTAAGTAAATTATGCGAACAACTTTAAGGGATCACAACTTAAGCCTTTATAAAAATATAAAGTAATAACTACTCATCCTATAGAAGAAATTATCAAATGGGCAAGACACTTTTCGTTTCTTTTTGAGCAATTGATTCACTTTTAATTTCTTTTTGTGACCCATTAAACTCCAGTGGGACTTTATTTTTTGGATAAATGGGGTCAAGTTATAAGGAAAAAGCAGATTAATATGCTACTAAAATAACAAGTACGAAACCGGAGACAAAAATGTTTTCAACATAACTATGATGATGGCATTGACGTATTTTTTTAGAAAAAGAATACAATTTGGAAGGTTCTAATCTTTATAGGATTTTAATTAAAGTTTCTTTCTTTTTTTTTTCATGTTTTTCCTTTTTTTTTTTTTTGATTCTTAAGATGTTCTCACTTTCGGTCTCAAAGAAACACTTTTGAACACATTGGCCCATTACATTTATGTTTTGTCAAATTGCACTTTTGGAAGATAATTTCCATTTGTCTATTCGTAATCTTTCCATCTATACATCAGACAACTGGCCATCACTTCGAGTGGAATTATTTTTTTAAAAATTTTTTTTTTAAAAAACAAGAAAACAAAAAAATTGAGCCAACAAGAGGCGAATTTTTAGGGGATACTTCCAACATTTTCATGATTGTTGCCTTTTTAAGAAAAATAATAATATAAGGACGAATTTTAGATTTTAATATAATTTTGTAGTTGTGGTAATGTGGAGTACAACTGCTTGCCTTTTTTATTTTGGTAATAATTGGTAAGTTATGTTAGATCGATCTTGTAAAAAAAATTCACGCTGATAATATGTGAAACTAATAATATACAATTAATTTGTTACAACTAATTAACAATAGTGAGATTTTTTTACTGTATATGAATAGACCAATATTTCTCTATATAAAGTACTAGTGATTACATGTATTGGTATTAGTTCTTGGATCGGGGTAACTCAATAAATGGATTTGCAAAATATATACACTTCAATCGTTTTAATTTACGTGCTATTTTATTCTATTAACTTAGTCTAAAAATATGATAAGTATATTTCCTTATTATTAATAATTTGATTTGAAACTATTTATATTGTTCCTAATGAGACGATATATATATATTTATAAAAGTTAATGCTCAATCAAATAAATTCATATAAATTAGGGTGATAGAGTATATGAGGCAGGGGTGATGCCACTGTGTTGATTACGGATTTGAATAAACCTAATAACTTTGATTCAATTTTGAATTTATATTAAGAAGGAAAAATTCTTTTGGCCAGAAAATTTGATCAGGATGATATTTTACCTAGTTACTTTACCTTTTTAAACATTTTTATTCTTTTAACTTCAATAATTTTTAACTAAAAAATGGAAAAAAGATCAGTTTATTTTAAAATAAAAAAATATTATAATTTTTTTAATTTTCTGGCCATTGAGCATTAACTTGTTAAGAAAATATTATTAAATATATAAAAATTACTCCCTCTGCCTCAATTTTTGTGACACTTTTCGTTTTTTGAGAGTCAAATAATTTAAGTTTGATCGGAAATTTGGGCATCTTCATTTTTTTTAAAATGAAATTTATATATTTGTAAACTACGTAAAAAAATTTATGGAAAAATTACGATCAAAGATAGACTTGTTAAATCTTAAAATTCAAAAACATGTCACATAAAATAAGACGAAAAATATATTAATTTAAAATTTAATAACTTAGAAATATACATTTTAAATTTTTATATAAACTTCAAATTCTAGTTTCGTCAATCGATTACGGAGAAGGGAAATACGAGAAATGATTTGGGAAGCAAAGTTACGAGAATGGAAATACGAGAAATGATTAGGGAAGCAAAGTTGGTTGGGATTTGGGAGAACAGTTAGAAACAGTGATTGATTATGCTAAAACCTCAGCCACATATTATATAATATATATAATATGTGTTGACAAAAAGAACCGACCATACATTTGGATGAGAATCATCATATAAAAATCATACTAGTAGCTAATTAATCACCATCATCATATATCTGCAAAAATGGGAGTATATATTTATTGTGGATGTCCAAATCATATACTCTGTTCGTTCCATTTTATGTGACAACATTTGATCGGATACAAAGTTTAAGAAATAAATAAAGATTTTAAAATATTTATCAAATTATCTTTTCAAAAAATAATCAATTTTTCTCTCTTCTCATAAATATATTGGAGTACTATCTTTAAGATTAAGTGAGACCAACAAGTGTAAAAAATGAATTGTACCTTTAAATACTTATCATATAAGAAAATATGACATTCTTTTTGGAATTGATCAAAAAGAAAATGATGTCACATAAAATAAAACGGAGGAGGTACTATATGTTAGTAATAATATAGTATACTTTTAATTAATTAAAGGGACCCATGAAAAAATGTAACATTCGATCTGCTGTCACCTTCAAGCATGTGGCGGGACCTCTCTATTTTATTTTGTTTTATAGACATTATTATTTGATTTTAATTTTAAAAGCCAATCAAATACTAATACTAAATATTATAAATATATTAGGGTTTTCTCATTTAGAAAGCTCACTCATTATTGTACTGCTAGTTAGCTGACAGTCTTCTCATTTTGGAATTATACTCAGCCCCCCCAACCTCAAATAAAAATTGAAGTATATTGTACAACTTTTTAACATTTCCCACTTGTTAAACCAACCATATGTAATTAAACTTTATATTATTTTTTTAATCTTAAGTAGTATTTTATGGCTCTAATTTTTTGCTTACTTTATAAATGTCGTCGTCATGAGAGACAGTATGCATTACGAACGTACAACAAAATTATTTTAATCTTCTTCTTTTTTCTATTCTCTCTGAACAATAATAATCAAGCATGGGTTGGTTCAATAAAAGAACAATATTTGTGTTTTTTTGTACTCATATTTATTTTTCTTAATTATGAATAAATAGTGAAAGGCGTGTGGGTGAGCACAAAATAATACTGCTTTTGTCCCCATTTAAAGTGATGTCCTTTATTAAAAATATCCGTCTAATAAAAATGTTAATTTTATAATTAGAAATAATTCTATTTTATAATTCTCCTCTTATAACCCTTTTAGCACGTTTAGTACTGTAGAAATAAGGAATAACTAATTCTGAACTTAATTTCATAACTAATTTTCCTAGGTTATCAAATCATCGGAATAACTTATCCCGAGATTATAGTGTTATTTCTATTCTTTATTGTGACTGGTATAACAATCATGTGATACTAATCCAAAAATAGCTTGTTCCTCAACTATAATGAAAATTTTCATAACACAAAAATCAAAGAATTGTCTCAAAGACTTAAACTACTGCAATTTCAAAAATCTTTTATTTTTTAACTTAAATTTTACTACTTTACCAAGTCAAAAAATGTCAAATAAATTGGAGCGGAGCGAGTATATAAGTTAGTCCAGCTTCCTCCCTAAGATCGAATTAAATGCATAAAAAAGTCGTAAAGAATTAGGCAACGAAGAGTACCAATTCATTAAAAAAGAACGAAGATCACTCCTCTTTTTTTTGTCCATTTTTTTTTTCATCATGACATTACTTCTCAATTGACTTTGAAACAGGGATTTTTTTTTTAAAAAAAAGAAACATAATTGAAAGTACATACGTGTGTTCTGAATTTCAGAGTAGAGATTCTTTGTGTGTTGCTCAGTTTGATGTTCAAACAAGTACAGAAGATTAGACTTATGGAGACAAAAATATATTTCAAGAATTACAGATTAGACACATTGGACTGTTGCTGGGTGGAACATGGCATGTTAAAAAAAACCTTATGCATATTGGATTGACAGATGTGAAATATGGGTATGTACAAAGTTTTCATGAGTCAGGCAAATGAAGACTTGAATTTTTTTCACGAGCATTTACCTTGCTAGCTAGCCTACATGATAATTAAAGAGGTTTTGGCTGCCTAACTTCTTTTACGACTTTCAGACGGTGGAATACATAAATACCAATTATTGTAATTGATTGAGCATTTTTATCATCGTTGGAGGATTCGAATCATGCTAGGTAGTTAATGAAAACACTATTGATCATCATGATTAAATGGTGTAGAAAAAAAAGTTTTTATATTTTACTTATAGTTTATTCTAGATTACTGTTGATACTTATGAAATAGAATCATTTGCAATTACCTAATTAATCTTATTATGTAAATAATTTTGAGTTTAAGTTTTATGCATCTGATGATGCTATTTACTATATAATTAGGTGACTTAAAGTAAATATCTTTGATAAAAGTATTAGTAACTAGTAACCTGATATAAATGACAAGTTATGTGTGTGTTATTATGAGATGTTAAATTACATTGATACTATAAAAAAAAAAAATAGCATTAAAACCAGTAGATAATTGAGAATTTGATAATATTTCTGAATTATTATAAGATTTAGTGCAGCCAGCAGGACACAGAAAGATGCAGCAGATGAGCGGAAGAGTTGGATGTGGCCCAGTCATTTCCATCACAACAAGTCAATAACATCCTTTTGTCTTACCAATTTTGGGCCTAATAACAGAGAGGGCCCTCTTTCACAATAACCTCTTTGGGAAATTCATTCAACCAAAAACATAGGGCAAATTCACTAGCTCATCTTTTTACTTTCATCATCTAATACTTTTTTGTTTCACATACCGTAATTATGAAAAATATATTTGTCCCAGGATCAACTCCCTTTAGCCAAAGGTATAACGTTTTTCTTTTCTTGAATTGAACTTGTACGTACTATTGAGTAAATAATATATTTTTTTTTACATCATCAGTGTAATTTTATTCGGTTATGATATGTTAATGTTACTTTATTTTTCAGGTTACTGCCGTCATGATAGACACGGAGAGAGTTTGAAAATTCTACAATATCAATGCAATTTAACCAGCTATTATAAATTATTCCGTCTTTTATCTGATCAGATTGCTATGAAGAATTAAGTGTTATTCTTTATCAACTCAACACAACTTTCAAAATGTTTATGCAATTATCTACTTTTTCGTTAAAAGTTCTTTTTGTTTTCATTTTAAACGAATAAGCTTCCTCTCGTGTCGTCACAGTTAAGCCTTCTTCCCGAGTATATGAAGCTAAACGAGCAATACATTTTCAAAAAATTATACTCAATAATCTTAAAAATGAGTGGTATTAAATTTGAGATTCCTAATGGGAAAAAATTTCAAGGTTACGGGTGTGTTTGGTATGAAGGAAAATGTTTTCCTGAAAAACAAGTAGATTTTTGATTTATTTTCTCATGTTTCGTTGGTAAGAAGAAAATCTTTTTTAGTGTTTGATTTATGAATAAAAAATATTTTTTTTGGGGGGTGGTGGTGGTAGGGGGCTGGGGAAAGGGGTGAGGGTGAGGTAAAAAAATTGAAGTTAAAACATTTTTTAAAAACAAGCTTTAAATTTTTATATTTTGGGGCGGGGGGGGGGGGGGGGTTGGCTGGTTTGAGGGTAGGAACAAAATAAATTGATTTTTTCAACCAAAAAAAAATGTAATTTGAAGTTGGGAGAGAGTTTTGGAAAATGTTTTCCTTAAGTTTTGAAGGGAAATCATTTTCCTTAAATTTGAGGAAAATGAGTTGATTTGGAAAACATTTTTCAAAATATTTAACCCAATCAAATATGAGAAAATTTTTAAAAACATTTTCCAGAAAATGTTTTCCTTCATACCAAACACACCCTACGAGTCAAAATTACTGTCCAAAAAAGCAAATAGAACAATGTGGCAAAACTTATTAAACTTTGAAGAAGTAGAGATCATTCTTATATATCACACAAAAAATTTATGGGTTATCCTATTTTAATTTTTGCCCGTTTATTCACTTCGAAATAACTTTATATATATATATATATATATATATATATGTGAAATTCTCCATTGGTCATCCGGTAGTGGGCTTGTTTTGAGTTATTTGGACGGCAATCTTGGGCCATGCTAGATTTTCCATTTATAACTCATCAATTGCTTCACTTGTCATTCTAAGTATAACTCAAATTCAAATATCCCCTTATTTATCTTTTCCAAATAAAAAAGTTCCCCAAACCCCGTTCAAGGAGTTAAAGAGGAATTCATATATTAAACAACCTAATAAAATCAATACAATTTTTTAAAAAAGTAACTAAAATATTTTTGTTTGACTGCTGCCAGCACCAAAGAAAATTTTTCTTATTACTTACAAAAATTTGTTAAGTTGTTTAGTATTTATATTATGTTGGTTAAAAAAAGGTTAAATGAGTGTAACATGTTGTTTCCTTTTCCTACTCTGTTGGATCATTGATAACAAACCAGGTTGGACTATTTCTCTTTCTTTGGCTTTCATCTCCCTCCACAAAACAAACTGAATCCTCTCATCTCATTTTTTTTCACTTAACTTCAACATAAAGGCTAATGCAGAACCAAAAGTAGCTAAAGTTACAAAAAAAAAATATTGAATGTAATCGAAAAAATCAACAAAAAATATGCCAACAACAAGAGCTCGTTTGGGCAGAAGACCATCCTCTTCTTCCTATTCATCAACTATTACTACTATAGTCTTTGTATCATTATGTGTGTTGGGAGTATGGCTTCTCACCTCCACCTCTGTTGTTCCTCCCAAATCCACCACTCGAACGTCGACGACCGATTCAACCGCTTCTACTACTTCTTCTTTTACTTCCACAATTATGAATGCACACAAGACCATTTCTAACACTGTAAAACCAACGCCTGTTTTCAAAGACTCACAAGGAGACCTTCCTGATGATGCCCTTAAAACTGGTGACGCTAACCGGCCTCAGGATACTAGCGAAATTGACAAGCTACCGACAGATGTCTCATCAGATATTACAAAGGATTCTGGAGGTGGAGGAGATGCTTTAAATGTGAATGTTGATCAATCATTGCAAAGTAATGAAAATGTAAAACCAGAGGACGAGAAGAAAAATGTGAATCCAGTTGTGGCAGAGAATGCTCAGGGATTGCATGGAACCGAATCTGTTGACGAGCAAGAGAAGCAGAAACAATTGGAGACACAAACGTCTGAAGAAAGTTCCATCACTCACAAGCAAGAAGCTGAGCAAATTACTGCAGGAACAGGAAAGACAACAACCGGAAAAGAAAAGGCAGAAGAGGACGTCTCTTTAGATTCAGGAAATGATGCCCATGGAGTTACAACAGATAACACGAAGAACATATTGTCAGATCACGAGCAACAAAAACGACTTGAGCAACATCAACAACAAGAGGATGACCAAATGCAACAGAAACAGAAACAATCAGAAGAACATACTCAAGGTGTAACGAGTAAAGATCAAATCAAACATGACGAAGCACCTATAGTAAAAGATGTTAAGATTCAAAATGATCACAAGGCTCCCGTAAACTTAACTAATAACGTACCTGTTCTGAAGAATGAAAATTACAAGACCGAAATCGTAGTACCAAAAGAATCTAAAGAATCAAAGAAGGCCTGGTCGACACAAGCTGATCAGTCAGTGAACCAGAAAGAAAGACGAACAGTTGGTAAAAATAACCAAGACAGCAGCGTCCCGGAACAGAATTGGCGGCTCTGCAAGGTGGAAGCCCTTGCAGACTACATACCATGTTTAGACAACGAAGACGCAATAAAGAAGCTAAAAACCACAAAACATTATGAACATCGTGAAAGACATTGTCCTCAGGAACCTCCTACCTGTCTCGTCCCCTTGCCTCAGGGATACAAGACACCAATTGAGTGGCCTAAAAGCAGAGATAAGGTAGTTGTCTACTTAAACTACTATGTTAGTACTTAAAATGGATTGGGAGAATGTTTATCTCATGAGAATTTCTGCTTTTATCCAGATATGGTACCATAATGTGCCTCATACATTGTTAGCAGAGGTGAAGGGGCACCAAAACTGGGTGAAGGTTTCTGGTGAATTCCTTACTTTCCCAGGTGGAGGTACTCAGTTTATCCATGGAGCATTGCATTACCTGGATTTTGTACAAGAGGTATGTTATCCATCACCAATGACTACAAAAACAACATCATAGAATGGTCAACCCGAAAATACAAGAACATTTTAGAACTAATTACTATACTATATACTACATTAGACTATTCATTGCTGCTGCTGATTTATGTAAATCAACTGGTTGTAGGCAGTTCCAGAAATAGCATGGGGAAAGCGCACTAGAACAGTATTAGATGTTGGCTGTGGAGTCGCTAGTTTTGGTGGTTATCTTTTCGAGAGAGATGTTCTTGCAATGTCTTTTGCACCTAAAGATGAACATGAGGCACAAGTTCAATTCGCACTGGAAAGGGGAATACCTGCAATATCTGCTGTGATGGGTACTCAGAGATTGCCATTTCCAAGTGGAGTTTTTGACCTTGTGCATTGTGCACGCTGCAGAGTCCCTTGGCATGAGGAAGGTGTTTCCTAGAAATAATATATTTTAGAACTATTTAAACATTCAAGTCCTCATTTTGACTTTGCCTTTTGAGTTGTGCATATGAATTCCCTAATAAAGTTTAAATTTGCAATGAAGGTGGTGCTCTTCTCCTGGAACTGAATCGTGTCCTTCGCCCGGGAGGTTACTTTGCCTGGTCTGCAACTCCCGTCTACCAAACTCTGGAAGAAGATGTCGAGATATGGAAGGGTAATGCCTCATTTGTTTCTATCCTTTAATGCCATTAGAGTAAAATTGACGCGTTTTTTTTCCTTCCCCTTCTTTGGTTATCTATTACCAGAAATGTCTAGCTTGACGGTGGCTATGTGCTGGGAGCTTATCACAATAAAGAAGGATAAACTAAACTCTGCTGGTGTTGCCATCTACCACAAATCAGACACAAATGAATGCTACGAACAAAGAAAACAAAACAAACCTCCAATGTGTAAACATGATGATGATCCTAATGCTGCCTGGTAGGCTCATTGTTCTCTGGCAATTTTTTTGTTTACTCAGTGAAACCTCCCTGCCAATGCCATTTGCAACATCTACAAAGAATAACTGTAATTTCCACATATTTATTCATTAGAAATACTTACCAACTTTTAATGAGATTGGAAATATTACACGTGTTTCAGGTATGTCCCCTTCAATTCATGTATGCATAGGGTGCCAAGTAAAGAAACGGAAAGAGGATATCGGTGGCCTGTAGAGTGGCCTGAGCGACTGCAGACACCTCCATACTGGCTAAACCAATCACAAGTTGGAATTTATGGAAAACCAGCACCAGATGACTTCGCAGCAGATTTAGAACATTGGAAACATTTGATAAGCAAGGTGTATATGAAAGGACTAGGAATTAGCTGGTCAAATGTGAGAAATGCCATGGACATGAGAGCAGTATATGGAGGGTGATTAACTTCTCTCTTGTACCTTTGCTTATGCACCAAAAAAGAATACTAACAAAAGGCTCCTCCTATTAATTAACAGGTTTGCTGCAGCACTTAGAGATCTCAAAATGTGGGTTGTGAATGTGGTGAATGTCAATGCACCAGATACACTTCCCATAATATATGAACGTGGTCTTTTTGGGATTTATCATGATTGGTGTGAATCATTTAGTACATACCCAAGGACGTACGATCTTCTACATGCTGATCATCTTTTCTCTCAGTTGAAGAAGAGGTATATAATACTACAGTAGTTTTGTTTCCTTGTGGAGTAGAACCATTGTAGTCAGTGGACTAACTAATGACTTTCATGTGGCATTTGTAGGTGCAAAATTGTTGCTGTAATGGCAGAGGTTGATAGAATAGTTAGACCTGGAGGTAAATTGATTGTCCGGGATGACTCTGCTACAACTAAGGAAGTAGAAAACTTACTCAAGTCTCTGCATTGGGAAATCCGGAAGACCATCTCCCAGAACCAAGTTGGAATACTAAGTGCACAGAAGACTTTCTGGCGGCCAAACGCTACTGCTGCACCTACATGACTACACACTCAACTCATCTAAATCTGTAGCAAGCAATTCTTACTTCGTAGCCTAAAGGTCTTCATGTACTGCTTCCAGCAGGCAAAGAAGCAGTTGTCGTAGCTCTTGTTATTTATTTTTCATTTCTAGTTAATTTATTTATTTTTTTGATAGATAAAGAAGGCAAAGTGCTGCAGGGGCAAATGCCGTAGCTGTTGTTATTGATTAATTACACAATTACAATGACAGAGATCTGAAGTTCACTATCTCCGTCTCTTCATCAAGCAAGTCCCCCAGCCCTTTCATTTTTCTCTCTTCTTTGCCATTTTTACTTTTTCCTGCGCGGATTGTTCGTATTTTTATTTTTCAATTCACGAACTTCATATTTGTCCAAGACAACTACTTGACAAAGATAGATTAAAAGACAGAACAAAAAATTCTTTAACAAGGATAGATTAAAAATATGACATATTTGAGTTAACTAGGCATGACACTTTCAGTCGATCCTAAGACTTAATCTACCCTTACCAAATCATTCTATTCACATGTGAATGGTTCTGCATTAGTGCAGAGCTCATGAAAAAATGGCGCATGCCGTTATTAATCAAATGCAACAGATTAGGTCAACTGGATATTTCGCTAAATGATTTAGTTATCGGGTCTCCTTATGTGCCATTCATGGCATCTCTTCATTCTTATTTCTCTATACACAATTTGGATCTACACAAGTTTTTCATCATGCCATTTGCTCAGAAGATCTATCCACAGGTTCTAGAATTTAGATGCACTTAAAATTGCATATCAAATTTTGAAATTTGAACATAACTGAAACAGGAGCAAAGTGTGTACTAAACAATTTCTCTAGTTCAACGCTTCTGTGTTGTCCCATTTCATTTTACTTTTGTTCATTTGTAAACAACCTACTAGCACTGCACACTGAAAGTTATAGCAAGTGAAGGTTATAAGCTCTGGAATTAAGTTCAGATCCCTTGTTTTTTGCCCACATACCATATTTTCAGCTTAAGAAACAAACAGCATATCAGCATACAAATATTTAGCTTACACCTGGACCTACCAAACTTAACTAAGCTATCCATGAGCGCATTGCAGCTTCAGAACTTCAGGAAAGATGCTTCAATCTCTCGACTTTCAGTACAACTTTACTCTTTCTTAAGAAGACTTTGCAAACGCCCAGTCTCGACAGCATTTCGGAGATCTAATAAGAAGCCAACACACAGATGAAAACAATTAAAAACAAGAAGAATCAAGTGTTACAAGCAGATAAATATTTCAGAGAGCAGGAATCGGACAACTGAAATCGCAAAGCCTACCATCTGAACCACCAATATGCTTCCCATTCACAAACACTTGAGGGACTGTGCTGCGACCCACCAGATCTAGAAGGACATCTTGTATACGAGTGCCATCATCTAAACTGATATATCGTTAGTTTGAAACAATTCCATAAACTTCCATCACTAGATGTTACAATCAATGTAGACTAAGTATAGCTCTTACAAGGAGGAAACACAGATAGGCAATGAAATAGTCAATGAAAATTGTATGTACCTCCATGAATAGTTTTCAAGTACTGTACTTTATTTTTATTTCTTTCTACAGGTATCATGAGAGGGGGTATAGACAATACATTACCTCTAAGATCAAGCTCCACCACAAATGGTTGTTCTTGAAGTTCATTAAAGATGCCTTTGGCACGCTTGCAGTACCTATTGTCGAAAGATAATACAATTTAAATGATAGCATGAGAAGGAACAAACTTCAAAACATTAACATACACTTAAAGCTATTGTGATTCTCAAATGCAAGGTCTTTTATGATTCTTCTTCTTTTTTTGATAACCGTGGTGTCCGAACCAGTTTGTGCACACCAAGACTAATTCCATGGGATACCCACCAGGCTGCCACCTCCCACCAGCAACAAGTAGCAACCAATTTGCGTCCACCTCGACTAATTCCATGTGATACCTACTAGGCTGCCACCTACCACTACCAAAAAGTATCATGTAACTATGTCCACCAAGGCTAGAACAGATGGGAAGAAATCACCTAGTGTTTTTCTTTGCTAGGAATTCAACGAGACCTCATGGTACTCAATCCACATAATTGACCATTAAGTCACACCCTTGAGTGCTTCTTTCTTTTTTTGGTCAAGATAAATGCGTGATCCAGCTGAGAATTAAATAAAAGGATGCATGGCATAAAAATCTGATGGGATACAGAGCACCACCACATTCTATAATGCCTCAAGTCCATTATCTTAAATCTTATTCATGGATATATATATATATATATATATATATATATATATATATATATATATATATATTATATCTTAGCCTTACATAATGTTTATTCCAAGCAGCACAGAGAACATAAGAAATTAAATGCTCAGCTATTACATAGGTTGGTTTCTCAATAGCTTCCTCCTTTGCCAAAATGAAAGGTCTGGTTTTAAGACCCTTTGGACTCATAACTATTATCTAACGCAGATGGAACATGATGTAAACTTCTAATTGTGTTGTGTGATCTTCATATATGCTTACCAATTATTTTCAAATTTCGATAATGAAGAGGAATAAAAAGAACTTGATCTCTAGAAGATTTGTCTACGGCTACAAACACTTGATGTGATACCAAATTATAGTGGAAACGATATGGAATTGATCAATTAAAATAAAGAAAGCAATGTTATCAGTCATCCTCTTTAGGCAACAAATTGAAACATACATAATAGCTCCTACTTAGAACCAAGATGAAACCAATGTTATCAGTCACCCTCAAGTAGAAAGCAAGCTACAGTGAATTCAAATCCAACCAAGGGGTTTCAATCTTCAATCCTCAAAAGAGTTTCATTAAAATCATCTAATCTCCTGTAAATAACTAACAACTTACAATGAGCTGATCCCATGTAAATGACTAAATTGGCCAAAGTCTAAATGTAGTAAATTAGGCTGGAAATAGTCGACTGTGATCACAGCATTTATACATTTGTGCACGCAGCCACACCTTGGTTCAGTAGCAGCCTTTAATATTCTGCATTCGGTCCTTACTAAGGCCAACCACGGCTCTTCTTGGCTGCTACTCTAGTGATTAGGTACCCCAACCTACCTTACCAACATGTGCTTGTGTTTTATACAGGTTATAGTGGATTAGTCGAGGTGCACGTAATTTAGCCCAACACCAACAATATTGGGGAAAAAGAAGTCCAATAGAGAAACTAACCCCTAAAACTCTTAGTGATATTTCCAAAATTAACATGAAAGAAGATAAAACGCGGCAGAGAGCAAATCAGTACAGTTAACAAGCAAAGCAGAACAGAAACCCTAGAAAGCAAAGAAAAGACGAACTCTTTCCTCCGCAAGCTCTGCAATATGCTGCGAAAGTTAACAATTTTCTAATCAATCCTTAGTTTTGATCATACAGATATACTTACGGACAATAGGATTTGGAAAAGATGGCGATCTTGTTAGAGTAGATGACATTTTGTACAAAAGCAGAAGGAGAACTAGAAGCTAGGGCTTCAGTTGGACCTTTCACTATCGCCATTACTCCAAATACAGTAAGCATCAGAAGAAGATTACGCTTGAAACAACCATTGACCTCCATTTTCTCCTTTTCTATTACACGAACAGTGGATCGCTCAAAAAACTGTTGAGTTTTGGACAAAAACGAGAGGAACACGGGTTTTAATGTCTCGGCATAAACGCGAAGATTGATACTGCCAATTTTCTCTAGACGGTTACAAATTAACAGCGGAAATTTTGGAGAGATCACTGTATTGGAAGAGGAGAACCGGAAACCAGATTTAGAAGAAAGATTGTAATATTGTCCAAAGCGCCGGTTTCCTATTTTGGTTAAACGACCCGCCGGGTTGATCTGCATCGCCACGGAGGAGTTGACTACTATTTTCCCCGTACAATACCATTGGACTTTGTGGATAAACAGACTACACATTTTACCGTAGAAATTTTTCTATTTAGAGTTAAACTTTTCATGATATAAAAATTTTTAGTACAATTTATAATATCTTTTGTATAATTTTAAAATATTTATATTTTTTATTTAAAATATCAAATTAATATAATTAAGTTTAATGACTCATTATTTTTTGAGTTATTTCCGATCAGCATATTATTTTTTTTAAGAATTGAACTTCTTGTTATTCATACACGTAATCTTTGCCTCGGCTTTTGTTATACTACTGCATCAAATTCTAATCTTTGTTGGATAAGATCTCAAAATAATTTACAAGTTGCTTTCGTATCTTTGCTTACATTATTTGCCAAAACTAGTTTCCAAACCACAAAGAGAAAATAGGAAATTAGAGTAAAAAAAATAACAACGGTGAAGTTTACAAAGAACCTGTCTGCTCGTAATTCGAAAATCTGTCTTCAATAATTTAATCATGAATATAACAAACAATAATTCATATGAACACAGATGTATATATGAATTCTAGATTCTAAACAAATCTAAGAAGGCTTAACATCTGGATTGCTCTGGTAAAGCTTATTGTATTCCTCGAGTTCTTCATAATACATGTCCCAAACGCATCTAACACATCCACTCCCGCAACAATCGTCCGGCAACGGCTTCTCCGGCGGCGGCGGTATGGTAACCTTTGATTCTTCCTGTTTCTTATCAGATTCCATTTTCTTATTCTTCGTTGACTCTACGGTGATCTTGTTATCCATCGTTGACTCTACGGTGCTTTTGAGATTCGCTTCCTCGGCCATCGGACTTTTGAGTGCAGCGAAATTACGGCTTGATGGAAATCTAAGGTGACGAAATCGGATCAGATTGACAGTATGGATTCGTCCAAAAGTCAGATTTGTTATAGGCATGAGAAAAGCAGAGACGCGTTGGACATTTTCCGGTGGCCGATGGCGAAGATTGGTTCTCAATGGCGTCGTTTTGGACAAGGGAAAGGGTCATTCCTCATATAACCAATCCGCCTGCACCGTTTGGGCCAGTCACGTGATGAATAATGTGTGTGATTTTTAATTATACAAAAGAAAAGGCAAATGTCTGGCTGCGGACAACTCTTTTCGCCTCCAAGCCTTTTTTTTTTTTTTTTCTGTGCCAAATTGCAGTAAATATTTTTATTTATTTTTCAAAAAAAAAAAATACTTCCTGATTTCAAATTATTTTTCGTATTTCTCTTCAAATTACTTTGGTATTTCTCTTTTTACCTGTTTCCTATAAAAAAAAAAAATAGAAGTGGATCTTATCCTCATTTATATTTGAGGTATATATTTTTCTTTTTCATTCAATATTTACTTTATAATTAATTTATTATAGTCTTCAAGAACATTTACGGCTTAATGATAAATAAAAAGAAACAATTATTTTTACATCAACTTTCTAACAAATAATCTGAGATAATTATTTTTTAAAATTACGATAAATAATTTGAGCCAAAGAGAGTATAATACTATCCGTGATTAGAATAGAATGTAGTTATTCACCTGTTCAAAAAAATATTTTATCAATGATGTGTTTTGGACAATTAATTGGTGAATGATCTTTAACGAGCTTGAGAAATGATTCGAACAGAGGGTATCTTTTTACATAATTTATAGAGGATTTGCTATGTTACTTTGTCTATACTTCAATTAAAATGAACAAAATCCTAATTCCAAATTCCTGGCAGCAAGCATGTTTCTTTCTTCAACAGGTTTGACGAATCACATCAGAAAGAGAACTGCAATTCTAGTAACTTAACAACAATTAATAGTTCGTTTAAGTCGAGAAAAAAAAAAGGGACAACAATTTACAAGTTACTCAATTCTGTAGAACGATCATTTTCATGAATATTTATTTATTTTGTTTATAATATAGAAACAAATAAGACAACTTCAATTGATTTCTGGATATAAATAATAATTCTTAATTAGTTTCGCACTCACAATGGAGAGAGCAGTGACAACATAAAGTTGTCTTAATAATTGGTAAGACATTGTATGATGATTTAACCTTATTTGAGTGAGAAGAGTTCATCTTCTACTGCCTTCTGTTTGTTCTGAATATTCCTCTCAACCCCAGCAAGAGCAGTATAAGCCCAAGATAGTCATAGTCATAAGCCAATCTGACAAACTCCATCTTGAAATTATTCCATGGAGGATACCTTGATTCCAACTCAATTAATAAGCTCCTATGTAGAACTGCTTTTTCATGACTGAATGTGTCAAAAGAGAACTTCCCATGGTAACGTCCATAGCCACTCTGACCAACGCCTCCAAATGGTAATGTATCACATATAAACTGAAATTGCAATATTATGACAAGTAAATTAAACAACTCCCTTTTTTCTGCTTATATTTAGCTGAGGGAATGAGATACATTTGAAAGAGATGGTGGATCCTCATACCTGAATCATAGCATCATTAAAAGTCAGACTTCCGGAAGATGTTTCCTGCAAGATTTTCTCCTTCAACGAATCATTCTTGGTAAATGCATATATTGCAAGAGGTTTTGGCCTTGAGTTTATGAACTGAATGCTTTCTTCGATATTGTTTAGCTGTTAAAAGAACCACTTTCTTGTCAGACATTTTCTTGAAAGAGATTCTCTGATGAAGTGAATCGAGAGTGAAGTCCTTTTACTCCAATAGGGAAGCATAGATCAACATTTCTCAAGTAAAACATAGCAACAAATTTTCTTGAAAATCAGTTTGCTCTTACTGTGATGATTGGAAGCAATGGGCCAAATATTTCTTCAGTCATGATATCAGCATCAAGTGGAGGATTCAACAAGATCGTTGGTTCAATAACCCTAAAAGATACATCAAATAGAATGAGGAACAGGGATATGTAAGCAATGGCAGAATAGGATATAGGATACTGGGGTTACATATTTTCCTCATCTACTGAGCCTCCATAAACAACAGATGCTGCAACTTTTGGATCTTTCAGAAGATTGTGTACTCTATCAAAGTGGTGCTTGTTCACTATTCTGGCAAGATTTCCCAAAGTTTTCAAGTTTTCACCATAAAATGTCTTGATGATTTTCTCCAATAGTTCAATCTGAAATACCAGAAACTACAACATAAATAGGTGGCTGCACTATCTGCCTCAAAAAGACAAATAGAATTAAACTTTTACTGAGAAAGAAAGAGGGAAAAGATAAATATAACAGCTCATGCTGCCATTAATACCAGAACCGGAGCAAATTGTGTTTCCACGAGCACATAATCGATTCCTATGCATGCTTGTCCATTGCATGGTCCCCACTTGCCCCCCGCTATCCTCTTGACAGCCACCTTAAAACCAACATCGTACTGTGAGCAAAATGTGAACACGGCCTTGAACAAATTATATACTCTACTCATCATAACGCGACCCGAAATTTTTGGTGAAATATACTATGACAAAAATATCCAATTGTACTCAAACTATATGTCGATTTCCTTTCATTTGCCACAAATAAAGTTGTCCCGTATGGGAGATGTTTTATCCCTTACAGTTTATAGCTTAACTTTCTTTTTAGATGAAACGTGAAGTAATAATTATTACATTATGAGGATATTTAACCATTGGGAACCTGTAAATCATAGGAACTGGATAGCGTGTCCAAGATGGTAGGACATTTTCCACCAAGCTCTAGAGTCACAGGTGTTAAGTGCTTCGCAGCTGCTGACATTATGAGGCGGCCAACTCGTGGACTACCTTCAAAAAAGGAAGCCAGAATTACATCATCAACACAAGTGGCTGTTCATAACTAACAACTCTTTCTTCTAGGTCATTCCTAAATTATTCTTATTGCTGAATGCCCTTCTGCAAATTAAAATGCTCCTCCCAAACATGAGAAATATCATAGGAAACAAAATGGCTAGGTTATACCTGTAAAAAATATCTTATCCCATTTTAGCTGCAGTAGTTGTTCTGATACATCTTGTCCACCTTCAACAACTTTAATAGCTTCTGGATCCAAGTAACGAGGTATTGTATTGGCCAGAACGGCGGAACATTTTGGTGCTAGCTCTGAAGGTTTGAGGACAATTGTGTTACCAGCTGAAATTGCTCCAATCGCTGGGTCTAAAGTTAGGGCTGCAGATGAAATAACAGACTAATAAACACAAAGCAACAGTTGTGGACAACCAGCTAAGAACGTGAAATCCACATTAGTTTGGCTCCTGATGGTCATTTTGTTCAAGGAATCAGTTTGATTCTAGGATGGTCAATATTTCTCCGCAACTAGAAAAGAAGAGATGGGACAGTTGCAGTATTAGTCAAGAAGATTTTACTCACAGATGGGAAAATTCCAGGACACAAATATTAGCACTACTCCCAGTGGCTCTGATACTACTGCTCCTCTTGCAGGAAAGAGAACTAATGGTATTGGGGCCTGCTCATATTGCATCATTAGTGGCTGCTCAACACCTTGGTTTATAAGTTACAGATAAACACAAAATAGCTGTCAAATGACTGAGCAACATGAATGAAAGAACAATTTTAACTTTCACTTGCTGGTTAGATGACCAAGAAGCAAGTAAACATAAAGAGATATTTATCAGCTTTCACACACAGAGAGTAAAGAGCACTTTGATGTCTCAATAAGGTCATAGTATCACAAGGTTTACTTCATTGTTACTTCTGGATTGACTGCTACTGAACAATTCATTTGAACTGCAGATTGTTTTATGTACTATTTATTGTAACACTTTTTTGTAGGATGTGATGCAGCTCCCGTTGCTACTACTTAACATATTAGTAACAGAACAGAACAATTTTAATCTGTTCCATTCTAAGTCTATTTCAACCTTGTCAAAGTTTTACTGGCCTGCTTGTATCTGTAAGACTGTTTTGGACAGCAAAACATCATGGACAATTCACGAGTAAGACAATACATAGTAATCTTAATTCTTAACAAGGGCAGTTGTAAAAATGAATATACTTGTTTCTACCATAGTTAACATACTTATTCAAGAAAGAAAAGAGAGGAGCTGTTACAGCCAACATTCAGAATGTGTTACTTCTTTAAGGATAATTCAACAAAGATGTTCTTTTGATAACTAATTTCAACGAAGATATTTGCAAAAAATGCTCGAACAGTTGAGGTTGATTTTATTTATTTCTTAAGGGGAAGGGGGGAGGGGGGGTAAGAATTACAAACCTTTTGAGGGGCCATCCACTTCTCAACACAGCGCAAAGCATTCGTAGCTGATTTCCTCACCACACCAACCTGAAATGAGTGAAAAACAATCCCTTGGTCATGCATTGGATCACTAAATACACCATTTTTAGTTGTTTAATTTATTTTGATCAAATATGAATTTCAAGTGTATATGCCATTTCTCTAATGTGATAGGTTGATCATTGCAGCAGTAAATTTTGGTTTTACTCCTGAGGTAGGATGAATCATCTCAGCATGTGCAAATCAGAAGACAGGCAATGTCCCGGGACGCCTGAATAGCGTGCCTACCATTTATCAGGCACGTCCAGCCTAATTATACCTGCCTGCTCCACATCTTCCACTTCTGATCAACTCCAGCACAGCCGCTAGTCCGCTACTGCTCCATGCTTCTCAATGGATTCCGAGATTCTTGCAACCATCTCCCACAAATCAAGAAGCCGCTTCCTACTGATCAGGGATCGTTTTCAATCCCTAGCAATCGGACCCTCTAATAAAAGGGGATCCTTAGATTCTTACCCAGCTACACTCTATCGCTCACTTACACTTTTGCTCTTAGCTCAGCTGTTGCTACCACTTTTATTAACGCCTCTATGTTCAACTTGTTTGAAAGCTTACAAACGACCATCAATAAGATCAATCCAGCATTTACTCTCTACTTTTTTCCATCTTTTTTCACGATTAGCTTTCTATTGAAGTTGCTAGTGCCCTGTTCTTCGTAATTGTAGGTTTTTAAAGCATCCACATATCACATCTAACGAATACAACTTCCAATTTTGATAAACAGTGGCACGTATATTACTGAAGCAGAAATTTGCTTTATAACTAGTATGAAAATTAAGAGTGTACGAAACTAAAGCAGCAGATTCATAACTCAGTTTAAAAACCAAAAATGGAGAAATTAGGTACTCACTTCATCACGATAAGATTCAACGGGGTGCTTTCCGAGATCCTGTTTAAGTGCTTCAAAGATCTCCTCTTCATTTTCATCAAGGAGTTTGAGAATTGCTTGAAGCTGTGCTTTCCTCCATGCAACACTTCTGGTTCTTCCACTCCTGAATGTTGTTGTCAGTTCACTTAACACATCCTCCTCAATTCCATTCATGGCTTCAATTTTACTACTCCAATAACAATCTTCTTCCCCCAAATCAAACTCAAATACTAAGCCCTATTACACACTCTTCCACATGCTCTGTTCCTTTCTCCCACTAAATTCTGCTTTTGCTGTTGCTAGCAAATACTCCTATATTGCAAGCATTAAATGTTGCGCTTCCCAATATAATTCACGTGGCGATTGCTTAGGCCTTGATTTCAACTCATTTGGGTAATAATTCAATGCTGCTTTAAGATGATGTGCGATGCCAGTGAATAAATATAAATACTATATACGACAAATTTTCAAAAAATTATGACCCAAAACTATACTATTGTGAATAATTTCAACAAAGTAGAAGTTATATTTTCAATTAATAAGATGCTACACCTATGGACCCAGAAAGATAACTGCCGTTAAGACCTGATTTTGAAATTATTAATTTCATTTGTCTAAATATTTATTTGGACATATAATTTTGATCTCAAAAATGTAAACATGAAAATTTTATAATTTCTAAAAATTATTCTAGGTCTTACTATCTTATCAAATGAGCAAATTATAGTTCATAACAATAACAAAGCATAATATATATTACTAGAAGGAGAGGCGCACATACATTTGGTAACTTCAGAAAAAATAATGTGTGTATATATATATATATATATATATATTTATTTTGAGAAACTGATAGAAATTAAGATATAACAAACAGTGCATCCATGAAAAACATAGGAGTGTCATTGTGCTACTTGTACAAGCTAGAGGATCCACTCGTGAGACCTAAGTTCGAATCCAGCTAGAGTGTTATTTTACCTAAATTCGCCTCGGACTAGAAGACCCTTCTAAAAATTATACTCCCTCTATT
This sequence comes from Solanum bulbocastanum, assembly GCA_037074985.1. NCBI lineage: Eukaryota > Viridiplantae > Streptophyta > Magnoliopsida > Solanales > Solanaceae > Solanum > Solanum bulbocastanum. The sequence continues at coordinate 33,128,732 of CM073598.1, read as the reverse complement.
TTAATTTATTTGACTAGTTTTAATTTTTACACAAGTTTAAAAAAGTAAAAAAAATAAATTGAACCTTGTTATTTTAAAATATTCTTTAATTTTGTAGTTTTAAACATTTCATATAGAAAAATAGATTTACATAGTCATAAAATAAAAAATATGAAACGGAAGTAGTACTTTTTAAGGATCCATTTGGCCATAGATTTCCCAAGTAAATATTTGGGGAAAAATTTGGCCAATAGTGTTTGTCCATACAATTTGCTATTGTTTGGCAAATATCCCAAATTTCCAAATACTAGTTTTTTCTAGTATTTGGGACAAATCTCATTATTTGGGATCTTTTAAAAATTAAAATTTTACACCAAACTTTTATCTTTTACAAAAACATTCTCTATAGTAGTTGTTTGCGTTGTATTACATAATTTTTTACGCAATACCAAAGTAGTAATGAAATATTTAATTAATATGAAAGTGATGATATGGTTGTGGATGAAAATGATGAACAATCGGCTCAGGGTAACAAAGTCATATGCTTTGTCTACTTCACGATGTATGGAATGATGTTTATTGCATTCAATCCAAACTACCACATTGATCTAGTGTCATGGATACTACTTGTTATTTGTTGCAACGAATATCTAATTTATTTATAATACAAACTTATGATTAGTTTTGATAGTTTTTAAAACTTATGGATATAAATTTTATTTTTCTAAAAAGGTGAAATATGTTTTCCAAATACTATGATCAAACACATGGTGAAATTTCACCTAAATAATATTTGTCAAGAATATCTAGTAGCTAAGTTTGCGAAGTATAAATATTCACGAACATAAAGAACTAGACACGGTTTGGTAGAGAAGGGTAAAAGTATTGCTCCCTCCGTCGCATTTTATATGTCACATTTTTAACTTGCACTTGCATTAAGAAATGATGTAACTTTACCCTTCGACCTTTATTTAATGTTTTCTTAAGTCAACTTTATAATAAATGATGAACACATTTTCAAGATTAATTAGTTACTCTATCAAGGGTATAGTAGGCAAAATATGGTAAATTTATGCATAAATTTTATAAAATGACAAGTATTGTGGTCCAGTTATTATTAAAAGGGGATGACATATAAAATGGGACGGAGGGAGTAATAGCAAGATCAAAATCCGACGTGGACAATTCTTCTGAAACTCTGATAGGTGATGGGCCTCTCCAGCAATTATTAGTCCCACTTATATTCAAGAAAGAAAAGAAATCGTAATATTGAATGCTTTAAACTAACTTGCTTGCCAAAATTTAAAACTATCATAATTGTAATTAATACTACGACCGGCAAGAAGATATTAGTAGTTGTTTGGTCGAATTTAAATCTCTCATATTTAATGATCCTTTTGCTTTTTTTTGTTTTTTTTTCTTTTCCTTTGTAGTATTATTTAAATTAGTAGTATTTATTAGTTTAATTGAGGAAATTTCTTAAAATCTTATAGTCTTTTAAGGTAAAGATATATTCTCGATGCTCCATTTTAAGTGTCTTGATCCATATTGAATGTATCGTTTCAAGAGATAAAAATCATTACAATATTTTATTTTTCCTAATGTATTTGTGTTTTAATATTTTTTGAACTGAAAGTCTATTGAAAATATCATTTTTATCCTATAAATGGTAATAATAAAATTTATGTACATTCAATTCTTCCAATCATTTTATGTACTTGTGAAATTAGACTTGCTATGTTGTTATTGCACATCTATGCTCTTATAAATAAAACACTTATAGTTGTGAGTGATTTTTTGTGAGAAAAACCCCTAGCTGAGTGACTTTCGAGGTAAACTTAAAATTGAGTGACTTTTTGTGAAAATATTTCATAGTTAAGTGATCTTTGAGTTAAAAATCAAAATTGAGTAATTTTTTATTAATAAAATTCATAGTTAAGTGACCATATGATATATTATCTCCTTCACTTGAATAAACAATGTTTCAATGGTATTAACATTTTATAGTAGTTTTAAATAATCCAGCCATTAAAAAAAAAAATATACTATGAATTGATATTTGCATAATTTAAATTCACACACATTAAATGGAAAGAAATCAGACATACTTAATAATATTTCCATTGTGTACATCTTCAAATTAGTATATCTGTATTTATATTTGAAGATATAATAACTTGGCATTGAATATTTATATGTTATTTTTTCACAACTGAGGTTTTTCTAGTCTTTACCAGTAACAAAGTATTATTATAAGAGTAATTGAACTTCTAATTAAATTAGAAAATATGTCTGTGCTTCGTGCAGGGATTAATAGATATGTGTTAGGATGTTTTTTTATTTTGAATTAATTATATCATTATATTATTTGAGCATATCATTATCTTTTCATTTGAAATGATGATACATAATGAAACTTATCAAATTTAGTATCTATTTAATGTGAATAACACATTCTTAATGAATAAGTAAGAATATATACTCTATTAAAAAAAAACTTTATTTTCATTGATAAAATATATAAATACATCAACAACGGCCCAACATTCTTTATTAGATTGATGTTTAGAGAATATATTCTCTAATCACAATTTATTTCAGCTCCCTATTACATAGAAACCAATACATGAAAAACGTCATGACATTCTTATTTGTTTTATTTTGTGAAATTTCTCTGTATATATATTTTTTTCAATTGCTCTTGTTCCTTTCTGAAATATGCAATTCGCTCTTGCATAATATTTTCATACATCACTTTAACCGATTTGCTTGATTGTTCAATTGTATATGTATTCAAAAATAAATATTTAGAAGAACAATTTAATATAGTCATGAATATTCTGAACTAATTATTTGGGGCCGATCCTTATATTTTTTTATCCATTGTAGTATTTCTGTATAAGTATTTGTCAAAATCAAACTAAAGATAAAGTATTGCAATAAATGATAAGTTCCATATAATATTATTGGATATTGAAAAATTAACCTCAAATAATCACTATGAGCTGATGGTGACTATGAAGATAAATGGTGTGTATGGATCTTAATTATTTTGTTTGTCGTATTTATACCACTTTTTTGATTTATTTGGATTTGTTAAATGTTTGTGTAAAGATAAGTGTGAAAATTTTGTAAATAATTGGAGGAAAGTTGGGAATTCGTATTTTTTTTATTTATTTATTATAAAATTTATGGTATGAATTTATTATGGAGATATAGTAAATAAAAAGGTGTAGAGGAATATATATAGATAAGTTTTCACATTGATCATGTAGATCAACGTGAATATTTTGAAATTAAAAAATAAGTGTATTTTACAACTTTTTTCATTGATTGTGATCTCCATTTATTCTTTTAACTAATGAGATTATTTATGAAATTGTTAAATCTTGATGTACAAATAAGTGTAAGACATTTTGAGAAAGAATAGCGGAAAGGTTGGATTTATATTTTTATTATTAATTCGGATAAAGTTGTAGAGAGTATCGTAAGAGAGCTTGATAGTCTTTGTCAGAGGGTAAAATATGAGGTACACACTTGCTTGTGTTAGTAATTTGTTATATAAATAAAGGAAAAGGTGGACAAAACTTGCTTAGTATGGCGTTATTGTATTGAAAGTAATCCACACATATTAGATCATGATATGACGCTATATAAATCTTGGGATTTAAAAGATGTTTATAGATTTAATTAAAAATACTACTAAGATTTTCAATGATATCCTTGGATGTAATTTAACTTCAAGCACTCATCCATGAAAACACCAACGGCAAGAACATGAAAGAAATAATTATATGTTGCTATCATTATTTTAAAGTTATAACTGAAGATTTATGTTTCAATTAAGAAAATATATCTTTAAAATATCTTATTTTTCATCTCTCCTCAGCATTGCTACTACAATTTATTACAACTTCTACCTTCTATTTTTATAATTCTTAAATATTTTTTTTATTTATCTCTCCAGTTTACTACCATAATTAATTATTCTTATTCACAATTTTTTTTCCTTAATAAGTTTTTTTCCTTTAATTTATAAAATTTGAATAAAAAATAAATCTCAAATATTTTATTTTTTGTTTTTCGTGATATTGCTGCAACTTGTTATATTTTTTTATTTCTTCTCATTGTTACTATAAAAAAAAATTAATTCATCTTTCCACCTTCTATTTCTAAGACTTTCTAAGTAAAATCTTATTTATCTCTCATTCTTATTATCATAACTATTAAATAATAATAATTATTATTATTCTCCAAATTTTTCTTTTTTTCTTAATTTTTCTCCCTTGACCTATAATATATATATATATATATATATATATATATATATATATATATATATATATATATATATATAAAAGAATAAAAAATATCTCTTTGACCAAAAATCATAGTTCTCCTTTTTCTTCTTTTCTTGAGTTTTTAAATATTTTTTTATTTATATTTTATGTTAAAAAACTCAAAAGAAATTATAAAATAGCGTCCAACTTAATATTTTTTTAAGACATAGTTATGATACTCACCTTTATATTATTATTATGATAAATATATTTATCTTATTTATTTCTCTTCTCTTTATTGTCTTTCATCTCTCCTTATCATCAATTTACTCATTATTTTTTCTTAAATTCTTTTTTAAACCTTTCATTTTTATAGTTTTTTAAAGATCAAAAATCTTATTATCATAAACTCAAAAAATTTACAAAATAGTGTCTTTTTAATACAATATTTTTTAAGATAGTTATGATACTCACCTTTATATTATTACATTATGATAACTATATTTGTCTTATTTATCTCTCTTCTCATCATTACTACGATTTATTGCCTTTCATATCTCTTTATCATTACTACAATTTATTATTTTTTCTTAATTTCATCTCTCCTCATCATTTACTACTACAATTTATTACATTTTCTACCTTCTATTTTTATAATTTTTAAAATATTTTTTATTTATCTCTCCAGTTTATTACCATAATTAATTATTCTTATGCACAAAATTTTCTTTTTCCTCAATAAGCTTTTTTCCTTTGATTTATAAAATTTGAATAAAATATAAATCTCAAATATATATTTTTTTTTGTGATATTACTGCAACCTGTTATATTTTTTTATTTCTTCTCATTGTTATTATAGAAAAAAATTAATTTATCTTCCCACCTTCTATTTCTAAGGTTTTCTAAATTAAATCTTATTTATCTCTCCTTCTTATTATCATAACTATTAATTTATTATTATTATTCTCCAAATTTCTCTTTTTTTCTTAATTTTTCTCTCTTGACCTATAATATATATATATATATATATGAAAGAATAAAAAATATCTCTTGATCAAGAATCATAGTTCTCCTTTTTCTCCTTTTCTTGAAATTTTAAATATTTTTTAATTTATATTTTATGTTAAAAAACTCAAAAGAAGTTATAAAATAGTGTCTAATTTAATATTTCTTTAAGACATAGTTATGATATTCACCTTTATATTATTATTATGATAAATATATTTACCTTATTTATCTCTCTTCTCACTATTACTATAATTTATTGTCTTTCATCTCTCTTTATCATTACTACAATTTACTCATTATTTTTTCTTAAATTCATTTTTTAACCTTCCATTTTTATAGTTTTTTTAAAAATCAAAAATCTTATTATCTCTCCACCTTATAATCATAAACTCAAAATAGTCATAAAATAGTGTCTTATTTAATATAATATTTTTTTAACATAATTATGATACTCACCTTTATATTATGATAAATATATTTACCTTATTTATCTCTCTTCTCATCATTACTACGGTTTATTGTCCTCCATACCTCCTTATCATTACTATAATTTATTATTTTATTTTATTTCTTTACCTTTTTTAGTAGTTTTTTTAAATGAAAAATCTTATTATCTCTCCTCCTTAAACATATCCTCATTGTCATGATTTATTATTATTATTCACAAAAATTTTCTTCCTTTGATCTATAAAATCAGTTTAATTTTTTTTTTAAAAAAACAAATACCTTATTTATCTCTCTCCTCATATTACCACTATTTATTATTTTTTTTCTTAAATTCCTTTTTCTATCTTCTATTTTTTTAAAGTTTTTTAAAGAAAAATAATATCATCCATCTCTCTTCCTTACTATCATAATTTATTATTATTCAAGAAAATTTTTCTTTCCTTATTTTTTTTCCTTTTGACCTATAAAATTTGCCAAAAATATCTCTTTGGCTAAATATTATAATTAGTTTTTTTTCTCCTATTCTTGACTTCATATATTTTTTCGTTATTTATGTACTATGTTATTCAAAAAAACTATAAACTATAATCTTATTTACTTTTTAAGTAGTTATATATATTAAGTTTAATTGATATATTTTTATAATTTCATATTTCAAATGTTAAATAAAAATAGTAGAAAGAGAGAGAAGTGACTACAGATGAAGTAAAATAAAAAGTAACTCTTTTAACTTATTTTCCTTTTCCGTGTTTTCTTTTTATGGTGGTTCTTTTAAATTTTTTCTTTTCTTTTTCTTTTTACTCAATTTATTACTATCTTCTTGCTTTTATCTATATTTTTTACTGTCGTAAAAGAGAATCAAAAATTTATTTTCCTTTTTCATATCGTTTTAGTATTCTCTATACTCATTATTTGTAAATAAAAAAAGATTAGAATGAGAGAAATAATACTTCTTGGTGGGCATCATTTTCACGGTTCACAAATTGAATGTTAGAGGATATTTTGATGTCTTCAGATCTTCGGTATATTGAATTCCTGAATAGAATTTCGTTCTTGTTTTGCTAGATTCGTCTATAATAATTCTTGTTGGCATAGAATGATCAAATCGACACAGGTATATTCTAATGAATTCATTTATACAAACAAATAAAAAAAAAACCGATTTATCTAAGGTAGTAAAACCTTCTTTTGCTATGAGTTCTCTATTTTATCTCTTGCATAATTTTTATTTATAAAAAAAAAGTAAAATGAATTTAATTGAAGTAGTAAATCTTCTCTTGTAATGATTCTTCCTTTTTGTTAATTTACCTCTGCATTATGTGCTCTTCTGGCTAATGTCATTTGTATAAACAAAACAAAATTTTTATTTATTTGAGGTAATAAAGCTTTTCAAAATTTTAATTTACCTGAAGTATGAAATCTTCTCTTGCAATGATTATTCCATTTTGTTATTACCTTCCGCTTATGTGATTTTCTGCCTAATTTTATATACAAACAAATCAAAAATTCAATTTATCTGAGACAGTGAAGCTTTTAAAAATTCAATTTACCTTGAGTAGTACTTTTTCTCTTGCAAAGATTCTTCCATTTTGTCAATTTACCTTCAGATTACATGGTTCAAATTATGTGCTATTCTACCTATTTTTTTTTATATAGATTTTTAATTGGTTGATTGCAATAAGTTCTTGACAACCGTTACAACTCTTCATTCACTGTTGCAACAATAAAAATATTCTTTATGTTAAAACTTTTCACTATCCTCTTTAATTGTAGGTTAATGATGCATTAGAGGTATTTAATAGATTATTGAAATGAATAAAAAAAATTCAGAAAAAAATAAAAAAGAATGGTGGCCATAAAGATGTGCCACATAGGGTTGCTTAGATTCAACTTTATATATATATATATATATATATATATATTTGTCTTAAATTTTTAAAAATCACCATAAATTATTTGAGATGAACATAACTTAGATCTATGCTCCTGATAAGCTAACAATCTTAGTTGCTGTGAGTTTGCATGTTAAATAATGTCCAGAGACTGATATTTCTTGTAATAAATGAAGATTTGATATGTCTCGAGTTAACTATACAACTGGAAATGCATGCCACTCTATTATAATATGTGAAATAATTGGGCTAGCTCGAACATGTGATTGTCCTCCTCTAGGATAGCAAAATTTGCTCTCTTCATATCACGTTATAGTCACTTTAATTATAGTAGTTGCTGCATGACCTTGATAAAAATAATGCCACGAAGTTCATGTAATTGAAGAGTTTGAGGTTTTCTCATATACATACATAAATTAAGTGTTCAGGTTAATTTTCATGTATTTCAATTAATAAGTCTGTTGGGTATTGGTTATTTTTCATTAATATAAGTATCCGATAATCTCGTTTATTAAATTATTTATACTATTTTAACTTATTTTTTATTTGATTTTACTGAAATTTGAATCTAAAACATATGATATGCTCAATTTACTTTATTAACTACAGCATTAAGTTAAACCTTGAGTGCAACTACTTATGATTTATGAATATGACACTATTAGCTGCAAGGGTCAAGGGTGCCGATTAATCACTTCACTAATAATTTTGTGTTATTTTATAGAATTAAAAAGCAACTTTGTTTTGCTTCTTTTGCCTAATTTGCATGCCTAACTAACACAATAGCATTCAACATTCTCTTATTCATGTATTGGTTCTCGAGAAAATGATCAAATACACCCTCAATCTATAACCGGATTCTCAACTACACACTTATATTTTACAGAGGTTCTATTATCCCCTTAAACTATTTTAAAGTGATATAAATGCACCCTTGAGTGCTGACATGGCACAGAGAGTGTGCTCACACTCTTGAAGGCATGTGAAAGTTGAAAAAACTGATAAAAAGATATTTTAAAAATATTTTGACTTTTTTTTTTTACGTATAATTTTTTACTTTTGTCTTTTATTTTATTTCCTCTCTCATCACTCAAAAAAATCACCCCACCTTACATGTTCTTCATCACCATTGTTGAACCACCATTAGTCCACTATCATAGCAGCCAATGTCTTCACCCATCTTTTAATACTTTCTCATTATTTGTCACACTATTTACTCACAATTCTTAACACCGTAAATCACCATTGAAATCACCAAATAAGCATTAAAATTATTACTCATATAGTGAATAAAATTAAATCGTCTTTAATCTCTTTACTCTAATAAAATTCACCAACCTTCAGATATTATCTCTAATCTCTATTATTTTTCGATGAAGAATTCAAACTACACCCAACAATAATTTTAGAAACTTGAGCAACAACCACCAATCGATTATGCTCAACCCTAATAATCCAAATTATTTCCTCAAGTTTAAAAGGCATAAATCCTTCACTATTTAAAGAAAAGGATTCAAAAGGGCGTAGTCGTACTCAAGTCCAAGACGATTAGCAAGAACTTCGAACTTAAAATTGGTGCCAAGATTGCAAAATTTGGGTGGGAGAGGTGAAGGGGTTGATCTAAATGACTTGATAAAATTGTTGTTGTGATGGTGATGATGTTGATAAATATTGTTGATTTCTTTTACCCGAAAAAGAGATGATAAGTGTTGATATGGATCTTGGATTGAGATCTAGTTTGTGGGTTATGGAAGACGAGGGTGGGGGTGGGGTGTCTAGGGAGAAATGGGGTGGAGGGAGATAAAGGTTTAGGGGAGTTTACAGTGAAAAGAAACAAAAACATGTCTCAACATTTGGAGAAGAGAAGAGTAAAGATGATGTTGTTGGCAATGAAGAAGAAGAACAACATTTACTTTTAAAAAGAATAAGAATAAAGATATTTGACAGCTGTAGCGCATGTGCACACCACATACAAAGAATGTGGTTATCTAGTTTTAGGGTGGTATATATTTCACTTTAAAGTAGTTCAAGGGGGTAATAGGACCCCTATAAAATATAAGTGTGTAGTTGAGAATTCGGTTATAGATTGAGGGTGTATTTGATCATTTTCTCTTGGTTCTCTAGCACATCTAAAGCATGAAGAACTAAAACTTCAGGGGACTAAGGTACAAAGGTAAATTTATATGTGACATATGAGAAGAATCCACATCGATAAGTTACTCTTTTATGACAATTTTCTCCTCTTTAAGTCGATTCAAAATCTAATTTTTTCATGATAGTCGGACTCTTCGAATGTCATCAAATGAAAATGCCCTCCATCTCCATCTCGGACGGACTGATTGAACGGGTGGGGTGGAAATATCCCCAGTACATGAAAAAAGGATACGTGGATGGGGAGATTATGAATAGAAAACGGAATTTACAACCTTGCTTTTTTAAAAAAGTAAAAAAAAAAAAGCCTTAGGTATTGGTGAATAAGGAGTTGTCCTGGTCAAAGAGCCGATATCACACGTTAAACAGTAATGATCATGAAAGCCAGAGAGACTTTCACAAAATAGGCAAAAGCTTATAGTAGTGCAGTTACTACACTTCAATCTTTCTTTTCCCGATATACTTTCTCAACTAACCCACTCATCTCTCTTTACTTTTTCCTCTCTTTTAACTTCATCATTCATCAACAATGAACATGACCCTTGTTTCATCATCAGATTCACCTTCATTACAACAATTTCTACTTCCTCCACAATGGGTCGTGGAAAAATTGAGATCAAGAAGATCGAAAACTCGACAAACAGGCAGGTCACTTACTCCAAGAGAAGAAATGGTATTTTCAAGAAAGCTAAAGAACTTACTGTTCTTTGTGACGCTAAGATCTCTCTCATCATGCTATCAAGCACCAGGAAATATCATGAGTACACAAGCCCAAACACTACGTATGTTATGTTCTCAAACACACACACACAAAAAAAATTACTTTATTGAAAAAAAAGAGGTTTAATGTGTTTTTCTATCAGGACAAAAAAGATGATTGATCAGTATCAGAGTGCACTTGAAGTTGATATCTGGAGCACTCACTACGAGGTATAATTTCTTAAATTTTTTTCAATTTTGTGGTTTAGCGTTGATTTAGTATACTCTTACCCTAGAAATTGAAATCAATTTGTAATTTGAATGTATGTGTGCAGAAAATGCAAGAAAACTTGAAGAGATTGCAAGAAGTCAATAACAAGCTAAGAAGAGAGATAAGGTAATATTAGGATCATTATTTCGTTTTCGTTACTGTTCTTTCTTGTACATATTGTGTACTACTCTGCATATCATTGCTGTTACTTCACCCATATTTGTATTCCCTTTTTCAAAACTACTTGAAAATGCTTTATCCCTGAGTTAGGGCTAAGATATGCGTACACTCTACCCTTCCCCAAGACCCTACTAGTGAGATTATATTGAATATGTCGTTGTATTAATAATACAGTTTTTAACTTTTTAATTTGAGCAATTGAAGGATGGTTAATGAGTTTTATCATGCGATCAGTTTTTTTTTTTTTGGTATGTGTAATCAAGCAATAATAATGAAATGGCTGATGTTAGTGTCTGTTGATAGGCAGAGAACAGGGGAAGACATGAGCGGACTCAATTTGCAGGAACTATGCCACTTGCAGGAGAGCATCACTGAATCTGTAGCTGAGATTCGTGAAAGAAAGGTTATTATTCATACCTTACTCTTTACATTTTTGGGGTTATGTTAATCTAGAATAAATTTTATACATTTCTGAAGCTAAATGGACCTAAATTAAGTACTCAGGATATCTTCTTTTATCAAAATTGTGAAATAGTGTGTAGTTAGGCAAAGTTCACTTTATTTTGAGTCTCGAGAACAGAAACATGTTCAACATTTATTTGAAGTATAGGCAACAAATCTTTTCAGCTTGGACCGATTTAATTTAAACATTAGTGAATACAACATTGCCATTCTAATAGTTCTTCAAGCTGGTCTTGTTCTACTTGCCAAAAATGCCAAACATTTTGTGACAGGTGCAGCTTTGAGCATTCAAGGTTTGACTCAAGGTTATTTGTAATACGTTAAGGTCAAACCAGGAGTGTCTGGGTGTCTAAATATGCATTTATAAAATTTGTGACCACTTCTATCACAAAAATGATACGTTTGAAAGAATTGCTACTCAGTGACTAATTGATGAGTTGACTTGCCTAAATTAGGTTTGTCACTTTTAGAATTCATTTCAGTTGACTAACCTGAGCTAGTCAAGTAATCTATCTTCGTAATATTAGTGACAGAGTGATATGTAGACCTACTAGAGGCAGGTTTGTCACAGGCAAGATTTTTACTGGTTGACTTCATATCATGATTTGATTGGTTAGATCTGATAGAGCCATGACCGAAGGATTTGCGCATGCTATTAAGTTGCATTTGCAATTCCTGAATATCTTCCTGAAGAAAATTCTTTTCTATTCAACATATGCACTTCCAATTTTTTTCCAACTCTTTCTTTCCAAGAATAAGTGTAGAGCTTTCACATGCAGCCGTTGAGTAAGTCTTCATAGTCTTCAATTGGACTTGATTAGCTTCTAGAGTTTTGGCGAGAAGTATGTGCTTTGTTACTTGTTTCCATAGAGGTCATTTGATTACTGCCTTGAGATCTTGAGCTTTAATAAGTGCAGAATCTTGTTATTTAATTTTGCTCACTCGAGATGATTCCTTCTTTAACAGCTGTTGATTGAGTTCTTCCCATACAGGTATATTAGCATATAGCTATTTTACTTGACTTCCCTTCATATGCTTCTATGTGTTAAGCTGCGTAATCCTGCATACATAGAAAGCACTTACATTAAGCTTGTCATCATTAAAACTAAACCCTAACTGTAGAAACTTTAAAACAGAAGGAACCAATGCTTCAACCCCTTGATCAGCAGCAATAGCAACTCGTGCACCAAAACATTCACTAAGCTTAACAAGCCTTTTAAAACGGTTGGCGACGCTACAACTACGTTGAGGCCCAATTCTAGTTGTGTTGAAGCAGTATGTCACATTGCATCATAAGAAAGTTCATTTAGAAGGTTAATGGCTGTGTTAGTCAGGGGATGATACCATTACGGCCTGTTGAAGAGGTTTAGGGCAATCTCGAAAATGGTCTCCATCTATGTGAGTGAGCTAATGTGCTTTCTTCTGTACCTGGATGGCCTTTCATTGCTATAACTGTTTGTCTTGCTACAAGATTTTGCTCCCCCATTTTGAATCAGTACTTGGTAGAGAAGACCATCGAAACGAAAAGAATAGTACAGTAGTAATATTTTGGTGACTCATTCATGTAATTGATCATATGATAGGCCGATCAAACTACATTTTAGTGTTCTTTTTTGTGTGTTTTACATCGTCAGTAATTAAAATTAGAATTAGTTTTCCACATGTATTATTTACGTACTTACCTATAAGTTGCTCTCTGATTTCCTACAGTACCACGTGATCAAGAATCAAACAGTCACCTGCAAGAAGAAGGTAAGTTTTTCATTGTTAATTCTACTTTTTAATATTTTAGATGAATTTCTTTCTTTTCATTTAGCCTGGGACATATTACCAAGTGCAATGGGTTCTTTTATATGACAAAAATAGGTGAGGAACTTAGAAGAGCAACATGGAAACCTCGTACTTGACTTGGTAAGTATCTCTTGATAAATTCAGTTCATATGCTGATTTATTTGTTTTTGGTTGATTAATGGGATTGTTTACTAACACAAAAAGTCACGTAATTGCTTTATCAAAGGAAGCAAAATGTGAAGATCCAAAGTATGGTGTAGTGGAAAATGAGGGGCATTACAACTCTGCTGTGGCATTTGCGAATGGAGTACACAACCTTTATACTTTTCGCCTACAACCATTGCATCCCAATCTTCAAAATGAAGAAGGATTTGGTTCTCGTCATCTACGTCTGTCCTGAAGATATCCTTTTGCAGCAATGGCGTTAAACCGTAATGCTGAGTTACTTATTCGAATCAACTTCCCAAATTGTATCTTATTACTAAAAAAGTTAAATATTGCAAGCTGCAAACACTACTACTTTATCTAATTAATTAGGTCTTGCTCTGAGTCTGGATTTGGTTCCTGTCCTATTTATTGTATTAAGCACTTTATTATTCTAGGTGTTTCAACTCCTATTATATGAATGCCTTGAACGTATGATCAATTAATCAATTTTCCATTTCGACTTGATTGTTAGCTGTCCATACCACTAGGTTCTTTTTAGAATGTTATGCAATATGTATCTTCATTTGTGAATCTAGTTCTTAATATTTTGTTATCAATGGAGCTAAGCTGTAAATTTAACTTAAGATCTATATAGTTCTACTTAGGTCATTCTGAATTATCTGATTCATCAAATTTTTTTCCCTGTACTTGTTATCTTAGATCTACCACATAGATTACATGTCAAAAATGTATGTATTTGGTAGCTGTATCCAATTGTAACGATGCACTTATAAGCTTCGTATATTATCATGAATTGTTTTAATTAGTAGCTGGAAATAAGCTAAATTTCGACTGATAAATATGGTGCATCCACATTTTTTCTTCTTAGGAAAAAATTTAAGGAGGATTTTGCAGGGATAAAGGTATCGACAGTACAACTTTCGTTTGAACTGGCAAAGCAAATAATTCCCCGAATATGCTTTTGCTTTAGATCCGTTTGGCACTATGGATGCTATTAGGAAATTGTGTGGTTAAAGATTTATCATCTATTATATATGCATAAAAAAATATTAATTTTCTTATAACGTGATTTTCTATAGAAGATATTTAGTTGAAAATTCCTTTACTGTCCTTGTTAGGAAGTCGACACATAATCAGGGAGTTGTGTTCTTTAGAACTTTGGTTTGAAAGAATTAATTTTAGAAAATAGTTGTTTGAAAGTTGTTTTACAACATTTATGAGTTATAGTTTTCATTTAAAACTTTGAAAAACATATAACAGAGTTTGAATAAATTTAACAGTACTAAATTTATTTTCATTAAGCTGAAAATTAAATGAAATTTGAATATTACAATACTTATATGTTCTCTAAAGTCAATCAGGCCTAATGGAAATATTTCATAATTGGAATGGTAATACCAAGTGTGTTTTACAGATTACTTTTTTATTATTGTTTTATTTTAAGGATATTAATACATTTTTTAGATCTTTGTTATAATCTCTAAATTAATTAAAATGAAGAAGAGATTTGAAACTTAAGAATTTGAGTATTTGAAATTGTAATATTTGAAATTGTTTTAGACATGTATATTATTGGATAAAAAGTTTAAAGTCTTACGAAAGAAAATCCCAAAACTTGTATAAGCCAACTTATAAAAACTTGAAAATAATTAAAGAGATCTAATTAAATTTATTTTGACTGAATATTGGAAGATTTTTTTAAAAATCTTTGACCAATGCAAGTTCCAAAAATTGAAAAATCTATGCAAAAAAAAAAAGGGACGTTAAAGTATTACGGTGCGGAAGGAAAAATCAGTATTCCGTGAAGCATGTTACCCACGCCGTGACAACGCTTCACAGCAAAAAAAAATAGAACCTATAAAAACATTTCCCAATCCGCAAAATGTCACTCTGTCACCCAAAGTAGCGATTCCGAACCATCACCGTGAGTTTAATATTCCCCAATCCACTTCCAGAAATCAGTTTTCTCGCTTTCTTGAATCAGAATTGAGAATGATATAGCTTCCTGGCTATGGAATCAACCTGAATTTTAGGGTTTACAAGTCGGAGATGACAACTTCTGCTCCACTTCCTGTGTCATGGATTCCCGAAGACGACCTCCTTCTAAAGAACGCCATTGAGGTTACAGTTTTCTCAACTCGTTTTTTTTTTTTTTCGCATAAATTTCTGATCGTTCTGTTTTTCCGGATTGTTGTATCTCCATTTGGTACGTTTGTGTTAATAATTCTTCAATTTTTCAATGTTTAAAACACCTCAATCTATTTTAACATTGGAAAATTAAGTTGATAGGATGATATAGGGATGCTAAGGCTTTTTTAGATAGTCTAAGGTAGATAATTTGCCGGAAATGCGAGGTACACAGACTGACAAAAACTCATGCTCTTAAATCTTTTTGCTGAAATTGTGGTTAAAGAGGCAAATACTGGGTTTTAACAAATCAATGCAAGAGATTCCGCGAATTTTAGGTGTTTTTTGCTCTAGCAGTTGCTTATTACGTGATTGGGTGTTAGCTGCAAGCAGACTGGGAGTGTGAGATGTGTGTAGAATAAAATGATCTAGTTCTTTTGTATATTTGTGGATCATGTGATTGTAGATACTTGTACGTCATTATTGTTTGAAAAATGTTCCGAAAGACACTTATGCATCATTGTTGTTAATAGCTAAACATTGATTGCTATAGGTACTCCAGTTCTTCGATTTGATGATTGGCTTTGAGCCTCATTGTGCCTCTTCACTGTTTTACTATGAACTAGCAGTTTTTCAATTTGTACACTAAAGGCTAGCTTTGGAAATTTTTTAGTTTGCCTCTGTGAATTGGATCTTCTTTCTATATTCTTCTTAATTTCCATCTAGGCACAATTAATTTCTTTCTTTGTTTACCTTGGCTCACATATCAAAAAAATAAATAAAAAATGGCAGTATGCTGGTTGGCTAGATGATAGAAATACTTCAGTTGTTTTCTTTGAAGTAATGTCTGTCTCTTATCTTTTCATTGTCTACTGTTGTCTTGAATATCATTACTCAACATCTAATCCTTTTTAATTAGCACTCTAAGTTGCTTCATAGCTTAGTCTTATCAATAAGACTGAATAAATGCACGGCTAACTTAGTCAACATACGAAGAGCGAAATCAAGGTGAGATTAGACAGGATTGCAGTACCCAAATACAAACAATTCAGTATTAGGTTGTCGCTCTCAGAGAATGAAATGATGATGAATATGTTACACATAGAATCAAAATATGATGGTTCAACATGGGTGTCATGTCATAGCAGATGCCTACCACAATGATAAGTAGGTTTAGAACAGTCATAAGAACAACAATTTTATATGGAAGGAATGGTGAACTGTTGAAGTTCCACACGTCTCAAAATGTCGCGTAGAGATGCGGATGCTAAGATGGATGTGTGATTATACAAGCCTAGACAATATTAGAAATGACCACATTCGCGGGAAAATAGTAGCACAATTCAAGTATAAAATGAGAGGTCACTTGAGATGGTTTGGTCATGCCTTGTGTCGACTTCAAGATGCACTGGTCCATTAGGTATGAAACCATGATGCTTGAACGTGTTAAAAAGGGATGAGATAGATTTAAAATCACTTGGCAGGAAGTTGTCTCGAAGGACTTATAATCTCTTGGGATTCATGCATGTTTAGCGAAATATATGGCACAATGGAAGGAAAAAATCTATATAAATGATACCTTATTAGTTGAAAAATATGTTCCAGTCATGTTAGCACTTTACTTTACACCCTATGCCTTTCTAGAAGTTGTTTAGTGTTCCAAAGATTTATACATCAGTAAAAAATATAACAAACTTCTATTACTTTTTAACTTATTATTATTTTGTATAATATTTGCCGGATATGAGTTTGTATAAAGCAACATGGTCAGTGAGGATTCATATAAGTCAACCCAACTTGCTTTGGATTGAGTCATAACTGTTGTTGTTTTTTAAAGAAACTTTCTCAGTTTTCCTTGTATGCTGCAGGCTGGTGCATCCTTAGAAGCACTTGCTAAAGGAGCAGTACGATTTTCTCGCAAATTCACGTTGCAAGAGCTGCAGGATCATTGGCATTCGCTTCTATATGATTCAGATGTTGCAGCTCCAGCTTCTGCTCGCATGGTTGAGCTTGAACATTCAGGGATTAATCCATTGTCAAAGTTTAACAGATCTGAAAATCTTAAAGGAAGCAAAGATGTTGCTGGAAAGAGGAAAACAGACAGCATTCGTAGACGATACTATACTATGCGGAAGAAATTTCGAAGTGAGTTTTTCAACTCCACAGATCTAGGCTTTCTGGATGAGCCAAATCTACATGATTGCAATGGACATGGAACTGATTTTAGGCAGGATGTCAGAATTGAAGCTCAGGCTCGTGATGGGAATTGTATGCTTGGGGATTGTATCTCAGATGAACTTGGGCTTCAAGAATCAGATCTTGATATCTTGCGCAATGCTTTCCCAGAAGCACTTGGAGATATGCCTGTCTCCCCTGCCATCGCTAATTCTCATATAGCCTACAATAGTAGGTGTTCAATCTCAGTAGACGATAATGGTCCAGATGCAATTCTAAGAGAAAGTAGGTTTCTGGAGGGGCTTTCTACTTCATTAAGAGAAGAGAGGAATTCTTTTCAGCCTGATATGGAAGATAGAGAAATTACGGATGTTCTTAAAGATAATTCCATTGACTTTGAAAAGTGCTCGGCTGTTAAGAGGCCTCGCTTATCACAGTTATCTCCTGAGAGAAAGATCTTCAGTAGTCCTGAAGGAAAACAATTGTCCACCTTCCGTTCAAGGAGTGATAACCATCAAAATATCTGTAGTGGTCCTTATGGATTTGGAAGTAGACAGCATTCTCGCTCCCCAAAATCAGGTGAGAACTCTTTATTTCATACACTGGAATTTCCATCTGTTTAGCCTATTCTCCTCCTTTGGAACACAGTGGAAAATGTAGCAGTATGAGTCTTGGAGATATGCAGTAAGCCATTAACAAGGGCATATCCTGATGATGGCAATAGTAATGATCATGTTCATGTGTGTATGTTGTTGTCATTTCAGGAACTATGTTGGGAGCCAGAACTGGCAGCACTGATTTTATTGATTCATCAGCTACCTCAGATGGTGAGTTCACGGATCTCCCAGATTCCCTCTTAAATCTTTCAAATGAGGATGACTTGTGTAAAGAGAATCTTAAGCTCCTCCCAGATTCTCCTTGTGATATTCCAAAAGGCGGTTCAGATGACCATGAATCTGAAGTAATCAAAGAATCAAACACAAACATTACAGATCCTGATGATTTCAATCCTTTAGGATCAGAAATGGAAAATTCTTCTCTACATGGTCAAGATGTCAGAGCTGATTGTGAAGTTAATGTGCCATCCACATCAGCATTAAGTCCTGATATAAAACAGCCTATTGATGGGAGTAAGCTTTGTACACTTAACACCGAGGACACAGAGATTCCTTGTAACGATGATATCTTCTTGCTTATCCACCCTTCCACATCATTTGCTTCTACCGCCACCCAACCAGTTGGTCAAAGTTCCATAGACCTGTCATCGCCTTGTAGTAGAAGTGAACAAAGAGTCAACTCCTTCACTCGTGGAAAAGATTCTGGCAAGTCTTTTGCATGGACTAATAAGGTTGGACCAAACATATTTGGAGAAAAACGACCAGTGCAGCCAGCCGTTGGTAGTACTGCTCATTTAAAGGTGTCTGGTACAACTGCTCTACCGGTCCTTCCTGGTGCTGCTAACAAGGGTGTGGGAGTCGCAGGTCAAAGCAAATCATTGCCTGTAACCCCAGTAGTATCTAAAAATGATGTGCTAGAGGAGGATATTGCTAGAGTTCGAGGGGTATCAAAACATGAAATATTATCTGTACTTTCTTCCATAAATTGCTCCTTCTTCATATGAAACCTTTAGAGCTGCTTATTTTTTGGCGGCAGGTGGGGGACGCTCCAGCTACTTTCATCGAGGCACCTGAATTTGGTGAATCAAGTTCTGTCAGGGTAGCTGTTACAGAGCCAACAATAAACCCTTCAACATCAGAAGTGGAAGATCCTCAGAGTGATGACGATGTACCTTGTTTTTCTGATGTTGAAGCTATGGTAATCCTTGAAGTTTCCTTCTTTAAGCTAATCTTGTCTGTAGAGTTACCAAAGTAGATATAACATTCTTTAATTTTGCGATTTCGCTTTTCAGATACTAGAGATGGACTTGGATCCACATGATCAAGACTTATATGCAACTAGGCAAGGTCAGTTCTTTGAAATTGAATGGAGTTTGTTCATTTATAGCTTTTACTCAGGATAAATCATGTGCAGTACCACGTGTGCAAAACTTGATGTTCCTTCTCTGTGGTGTCAGTCTTACATATGCTTGTTCTTCTTATGATTGATGTGCCAATCTTATACAAAGATTACATCCATATTTGGTCATCCATGCATTTAAAGGCGTGTAATTATTTAATGCTGTAATTCACATAGCTAGAAAAATTTTGATTACCAAAGTAGCCAATGGGTGCGTTATATTGTAAAGCCAATGTTTTTACATTAAAGTGAAACAGAAAATGCTTATTATTATGCTAAGTGGTGTAGATTTTTATAATCTTGAACTGCCGGGTATGTGATATTCAGAGTCCAAGTACCAGACTGAAGACTTTAGAAGGACAACCATAAGATTGGAACAGTGTAGTCGTTCTGGTGTGCAAAGAGACATGACTTCTCGAGGGGCCTTTGCCATCCTATATGGCCGTCATCTGAAGCATTACATCCGAAAGACTGAGGTAAATATCCCAGATTGTGACCTTCTGCATCTCTTGCTATTCAATTGATTGATTATATTTATGCTTTCTGCATTCTCCTTTACAGCTGCCCCCTACCCCACCCCCACACCAACAGTCATAACTCATAAACACTCTCTATCTATCTATTTGTCTTGTTACTGCTGGGAAAGTTCTCTTCCACGTCTGTGATTTCTATTTTCAACGTAACTGTTCCTTTTGAGGTTTTAGTTTTGAAAGTATAGTTGATATCTGACATTTTCTTGTGGCTGTTCAATTGCTCCCTTTTGGGGCTATCTTCTTGCTCCTAATAATACAATGAGCAGGAAAAAGTTCCCTAGGTTGCATATGCACCAAAGAAGCTACATAAGCTCCGTTGGAAGATTATAGTTTTCCTCCATTAAACTAAAAGATACATATAATTTATATGGAAAAAATTCTTCTTCCTATGAAGTAACTAAGCTTGTGTAACTTGACCACCGAGATTATTAGGACCCCTGGCTGTAGAGCTGCTGACTGCAACAACAACAACCCAGTGTAATCGCACAAGTTGGGTCTGGGGAAGGTGGGGTGTAACAGACCTTACCCATATTTTTTAGCGAAGGAAAACCACTGACTGGATTACATAAAAATATTATTACAAAATATAAGATTGCTAAAATATCCTTAACTCATTGGGAACTTGGGTTATGACGTTAAGGGTAAATATTAATATATTATAAAACCATTAACAATGCTTGTAAGAGTCCCTTAAGAAAAAAATGTTATTTCCTTTCTCCCTTGTGTACTTCCTCAGAGTGCCTTGGCTTTCATCAAGCATTTGTATCATTGACACGGACTGTGCAGCTATAGCCTGATTCTTGCTTGGAAAGCAGCCTCTTGGCTAAGGCCAAGTTTATTATGTCATTAATCTTAGTTTAGTATCTAGAAAGAAGAGTTTTGTTTTGGATTTGTCTCATTAGTTTTCATTGGTTTCCTTACCGAAAACCTTTACAAGGAATTCCAGCTAATTGATTTGACCTTTTTTCTTAGCCAAGTCTCCGCGGACTCTTCATTTTCGGTGCCACACCTGCATCGATAACACCCACGTCGACATGATGTGGGTGTGGGATCCAGACGGGATATCTAACGATTTTGGTTACTCAACCAAAATCGATAGAGAAATTTTAGACAAAGGTTAGGGTGAAGTCATAATTTAAGCATATGGTTTTTTTAATGTTAAAAGATTTTTATATTAAAACATCAGCTACAAGAAGGTGCTTTAAAGATATTTACTGGTTAACATCATGGACAAATGTGCTATGCACTCAAGAAGTCTATCATGACCTCTATATCATTTGTTTAATCATATTACACGCAAAAAAAAAAGTAAAGAGATATTTGTACTTAATAATAATTACAGATTCGAACATGCTTTCAGAAATTTGTGCATTCCTGTCCTTTCAAGTTGTCCACCATAATTTAGACTTATTTTTATATTTTAAAATTATTTTTAGCCGAATGCTGCACCCGTATCCATACTTAGATCCCTACCCCCTTATCCTAAAATTTAGTTCATGAAGGATCCGATCTCTAGTTCTGCACGTGTATCGGACACCCGCACCCGAGTCCGAGCAACTAAGTTTCTTAGTATATCCCTATTCGTCTTGCCTGTTGATTGGTATGACCTCTTCTCCCTTTCATAGTGAGTTTCAACACCTTATGGTTTTGCAGCTTTTACTGGGGGAAATCAGGCCTTGGTCATTGCAATTCTTTCCCATTTTGCCTTTGTATTGTTGACCAAGGCAACTTGCCTTTGTAGGTCATACTTGGAAGATCCACCGATGATGTTGAGGTTGACATTGATTTACGAAAAGAAGGCCGTGCTAACAAAATATCTCGGCGTCAGGTAGAATTATTTAGTTGTCATCTTCTATTCCATGCTATTATGACTTTGTTGAGAATGATGTCAGTCCACTCCTTGGAACTTACTTCTGTGTTTATGACTTTTTGTACTCTACGAAAAGGAGACATGTCAAACAATATGAGGCATTGTGTTGGCGCTTTTTCATTCTTTATGTAATAATGTACGAGCATAGAAGTGATGCCGCCAAAAACACACAAAGGATATTAAGCTTTCTTGCTTAATAACCTTTGCTGTGTTATTAAGCATAGGACGTCAACAGTGTTTGACTGATGATGTCTTAAAAAAATTAAGGGTTACTCTTACGGAAAACAAAGTAATAGCACTTGGATGATGAGAAGACTGGGTGATGAAATTAATCCTCTGTGGCAATCTCTTATACATATTATGAAACAGTCAGTTATAAACAATATATTGCTTTTTTGGTTGAAATCATTTTGGTGGAGTTAGGTATTTCAAAGGTTCTTTAGATAAGATTGCCTTCTATGTCAGCTTATAAATTTCTTGGAAAATATAGTTATATGTTATGCCATCCTTGTAGTTGTATTAAATGGAAGGCCTTTTTAGGATATTTCTCCATGTTTTCTTACTTAGGCAAGCATCAAGATGGAATCGGATGGATCCTTCTGTCTGAAGAATCTAGGGAGGTGCTCAATAGCAGTGAATGGCAAATCTGTTGATACTGGACAGTATCTGACCCTTAGCAGTAGTTGTGTGATAGAGGTATGTCACTCTCCTTACCTTTAAGGGACAAATTTATTACCTACATTTAGGTCTTGGAAGTTCTGCTTTGTGGTCAATAATACTTCCTTCCTATGAGTCTGGTTTCTTATTTATTTAATTGTCTGAGATGTTATGTAAGCAAATATGACACATTGCTTTTCATGTCAATGAAATAAGGATGTTCAAACCATCAAGGTATTTCTAGGGATGAGTTGAGGTATTATAAAGAAAAATTACATAGCATTTGCTGAAAGTTAATGTATAAAACACATCTTTGATATACTTATGACAGAAAAGGATTGATCGTTAGGTTAGGATTTTGATGTGGCATGCATCTTTTTTGTCATTTTGGAATTCAACATTTGTAAATCCTTTATTTCCAACATATCTAAATTTTGTAAATGTTCCATATCATATCTAAATGTCCAATGTTTCCGTATCATATAATATGAAACCACAGAAGTGTCATTTTAAACAACTATGGGGTCTCTGGTTAAAATCCCAGCAGAGACAATAAACACTAGGTGATTTCTTCCCATCTACCCTAGCCTTGGTGGATGGAAATATCTGGTACGTGTTGCTAGTGGGAGGTGGTAGTTTAATTATGATATTGAAGCAACCAATACTAGTTGTAAAAAAAAGTTTATAATATTGAAGCAAATAATCCCAATTTATCTCCTCATATTTAAAAGTATTTATATGAAAAATATTATAGTTATGCTACACGGTTTTAAGTAGGAAATGATTTGTATAAGGTAAAATGTAAATCAATTTAAAGTCTTAAATATTAGTACTTCTTACCTAATTAAGACAATGAAAGATAATAAGAAATTTTTAAATTGATTTCAAACTCCTAAATATTAAGTAGATAATTAAATTCTGTTTTATCTAATGTAAATTTATATTTTTAAGATAGAAAAAGCGAATGACATTTCACTTTAAATTCAATTCCCTTTGTAGTTCAATGAGAATGCACATGCCAACATGCTTTTGAAGTTTTAAAAGTATACTAATCTCACATGAATAATAACTCTTTGGTACATTTTTATGTTTAAGTATCCAAAATTGGTTGACCAAACTGGGTATGAATCCCACATCCACACCCATGTCGTGTCGACACGGGTGCAACGCTGAAAGTGAAGAGTTCGAGCAACTTAGCTTAAAACACAGGGAGAGATTGGAGGAAGGAGATGTGAGATAGAGCGCACAATGAATTAGGGAGGAATTAGGGAGGGAGTGGAAGTGAAACAACAAATATAGGAAGACTAGATCTGGGTTGTAGGAAGCAGGAAAGATATAACCCAGGGATGTTGATGGTTTAGGGCATTGAACGTGTCACTAGTGGGATAGAATGAGAGCTATAGAGAAACGAGGATTGATGAAGAAAACTTAGAGAATGAATATGAAGTCGTTTTGGATTTACTAGGGGCAAACATGTCTATTTGAAGCTTATCTAGATGGACCTTATATCCTGGTAGATAATTTGCTCTTCCTTTATCTGTGCATGTGGCCAACAAAGGCTATCTAACAACAAAATAACACCACCACCTCGATCATTAACTAATTGGAGTCTGCTAAAAAGGTTACCTTACCTGGTTGCAAATGTTCTCCAAACAATAAATACAAATGTGCTTTTGTAGATTTCCTGTCATTCCATAATTTTTCCTTTTATTTCAATTTCTTCTTAAGTGCTATGACTGTTTTCTCATCCCCTGATTGCTTCGTAGGATTCCCCCCCCCCCCCCCCCCCCCCCCATGGGGAGTCAATAGTATAATTGATGAGTGCATTGTTTAGTCACTAGTCACAACAATGAAGTGAAATTCCATCTAAGCTAATTTCTAAGATGGCCTGTCACATCTTCAAATATTTTATATTGTGGCAATTTCATTGGCAGGAGTGGTCTTACAGTTTTATTAACTTATGGAACATACTGAACTTTACAGATACGGGAAATGAGTTTTTTGTTTGAGATGAACCCTAAGTATGCCAAGCAGTACATAGAAAGCATTACCCAGAATAAAGGAACACTTGCCAAATTTGAACGGTCACCTGAAAGGAAACCATGATGAACACGTTTAAGGTATCTTTGTTGTTCTGTTTTGTAAATTAACCTTATGTTGAATCAATATCTTTTGTTGAGGATCAGCTTCCTCTGTTCATTAATGTATGTGTAGGTTGTAAATATCTCTTTATGTTCCTGTGAAAAGGTGATCTAACCTTCCCAGATCCCCTTACTACCTTGTTTCTTTTCTTCATCTCTATGCATGTAGTTTCACTGGGACTTTCAGTTTTTCTCTTCTGGAATTAATTTAGGTGAAAGGAGGAGAGGAATTATGATCACATAGCTGCCTAAAGAAACATTAAATGTGCAAATGGAAGAATCTAAGTTTTACAGAAGAATTTGATCTATAGCTGTCTAAGGAAAGATGTCCATTTCATTTACAAATATTTTCTTCCAGATTAAACTACTCAAATGTAAATGCTGTCACTAGAGTTTGATTTAAAAAAAACTACAACTTCTCAAGTCATTTACCTCCTTTTCTTTGTTGTTTCTAAAAGGAAAAGGATGATTGCAAATTGATGAGTTATTATTTGTTTTAATCAACTCGAATTATTTGCCTTATCCTTCTTTAAGTCCGTAGAAAGTCTCTGGATGTTTGTTTTCACTGGGAATCAAATGGTGAAATGGACTACTTGTTCATATTAATTAAAGTGGGTTGAGAGCCATGAAGTTTGGTCAATTCTCACCGAGACAAATATTACAGTAGGATATTTGCTAACCTTCACCAGCATAAATATAATAATTTCACTGGCCAAGACTTGGATAAATGGGAAGAAAGATAGCAAATATCCTATGTATTAGTTGAGCTGCATGGTGCCGGTACCCAGTTATCAAAAATAACTTATCTATATCTGTCAGGTTTTTTTACATTCCCTTCCATTAACCACTACCAATGAAGATCTTATCAATCACCGTAATGTTTTTGAGCTCTGACTTCTGATGCACCGTCTCGATCTTGTGATTGATTCTTCATCATAACAAACCAATTTCTGGAGGCCTACCAATTGTGTCTATCATTTGAAGTGTAATCTGACAAGCTTCTTTCGATTGTTTTAGAAGTTCAGATTTTCATCTGTTATTCCCTTGTGCTTCTTTTGACAAAGCTGAGTTAGGAATCTATTCCTCATTCTATACAAATTGGAAGGTCGTGGATGCATCCTAAATAAATACCCTGTCCTACAAACCTTTCTTGTTTCTCTTTTTATACAATTTCCATGAGTGCTACTGGAACGTTGAACGCCTTTCTTCTCCACTATCTTGTAAAGGTCCAGTTGGGATAACCTTTATATTAAGCAAAAGAACTCCCTGAAATTTGGCAATGTGAGTGAATCGATTACCTACTTGGCAGCTCATATTCTAACAACAGACATCATAGCGAGCAATTTCTCCTATGTTTGAATAAAATGGTCTTAAAGATAAGACAGTAGTACATGCATACAATTGCGAATAGTGAAGCATCTTTCTCCGATTAGGTAGAGAAATGAGCTAGCGACTGCGATTAGGTAGAGGGCAGCCTTTATTTTATTGTTCCCACTTTTTTTTTTTTATATATATATAAAATAAAAACACAATGCATTCAACAGGTTTGGGACCCTAACGTCTCTCTGTGTGATTTGGTAGAGAGTAACCTTATTTTATTGTTTCACTTCTTTATAATGGGATCTTCAATAATGCACTTAAACTCTGTTTGTGTTGTACGGTATTATTTTAATGAATATGACGTTAGCTAGATTGTATAATTTTTCATGGTTACATAATGTAATACATCAATAATTTGAATGATAAACCTACAAGAAAATTGGGTATGATAGAGCTACTATAAAAAAGTAGTAAAGGATAAAATAGCATTATTAAATAATGAGAAAAATTAAATAAGACAACAACACGATTACACTAAATCAATAGTTACACTAAATGATAGTTTCTATTATTACCTAATAATAAAAAGAATTAAAGTAACAATCAAAACAAACATGGTATTTAATTTAATAATGGATAACAGCCTTCCAAATAAGCTGTTAAGATGTTCGGACCCTAACGGTCACCCTTAAGATGACATGCCAGACCAATGGGGCTTATAGGGGATGGGTTAGAATTTTTGAACAGCACATCGATATTCTTCCATAGCAACCAACCAAATATTCGTTACACATTTTCCAGTTGTAAGTGATCCTTAATATAATTTTAAAGACAAAACAGAGAAGTATTCAAAGAACATTGGTGCTAATTATAATATTTTTTATGAGTTGAACAATTTGAACGTATAATGTGGCATTTAGAAGTACCAACGGTATCAAATAACTGGGTTGGGTCAAATTAGAACGGTTTACAGTAGGTTAAGTCAAAATTCAACCTACCACTTAAAATTTGTTTCAGTCAAAGATTAAACATAGCCGAGGTGTTGGCCACCTTTAAAAGATAGATCCCCGGCACTTTTTTTGTTCTTAAAAATTATTTGTTTAAGAAATTAAGGTATTAGGTCAAACTCTAGGGAAAATTAGTGTATTTGGCCAAAATAAGCTGGCTGCAAGTTGGTTAAACCACGGGTCACTATTCTACCTCTCTAAACCACCTTTGGACACATTATCGATTATACTTTTAACATTGTTGTTAGGAAGTTTCTTGAATGTGCTATTAGTAATGGAGGGTAGAATGTAAAGATTTTATTTGTCACAAGATTTTCTCTAATGTTAAGAATGTTATCGATATGATACAGAAACGAGTGGCTGCATCATGGGAGATAGGAGTGATGTATGAAGATATTTGGATGCTGTTTGATTATATCTATTTTATATATTCCAATAAAAGAGCTCATAGGTTAGTTAGATTTTCTATTTCTTTGCTGAATGAGATCTCTTGGGTGAGGTTTTCTCCAAGTTAGATTGTACATGATAATGATACATTTGAATCACGTAGTCCTTGATACAAGTAATACAAGAAAAAGAAGACTTTTAACATTTTGGATGGTCTCGAGCATTAGATTGGTCTAGCTTTACAAGTAATTTTGGTTTTAAAAAAAGCAAAATTTATCCAACCAAGAGCAAAAAATTCAAACTTTGTTCACTAGAATAACAGCCTTAAACAACTAGCAGTCAACCTATCGAAATGCCACCTTTAGTGAAACGCAAAGACAAATTATTGGTACCTAACTTTTTCGAGAGTATGAGAAAGTGGCTCTCTTTAAGTGGTCGAAGCAAAGTGCTTACTACTCAATTAAAAGTGGTTGCCTCTCAATCAGTGCTGTTGAACTAAGTTAGTATTCATCATGTCATCTACTTGCCCCTTTGAATACTAATTCTGATACCTATTTTGTTAGTTATGACACCAAAATATATTGAAAGAATAAAGCATCAATTAGCTGGAAGAATATTGGAAATTTTAGTAAAAAAATATATTGTAAATGAAGAAAATGGGAGCCTGAAATGAACCATAAATTGGGGACCCTATAAAACATTTATTGGCAGTGTCGCAGAAAGCTGTATCATTTTCCCCTTCCTTCAATAAGCAAATTTAGATGAGTAGTAAAACTCCACTGACATTTTACCCGTGAGCCCACTTACCAAAAGATAATATAGCCAAATTTTGCGTACTTTTTTGTCTCGAATTGTATGTCTTGTTTTCTACTTAAAAATTGTTCCAAATTATATATACCTTTTAAAATATTGGCTTTTCAGTATCTTGATATAATATATTTTAAAAATTTTTACTTTTTATTTGAGACTTCATAGTTAATTCCGCACCCTCTATTTCACCTTCCTTTGTTTGTTCCCTTCTTTGGGCACACAGAATATATGCTCATGCATCCATTTAAAAACCAATCTTGAAGGCTCTTCTTCTTCATCAATTTTCATTACGATTGAAAAAAATAATAATAACCACACAGAAAAAAAATCCAGAAAATGGGTTGTTTTTCAATTTCTACTGTTCTTTTCTTTATAGTTCTCTATGCTGTGTTCTTGCATGCGCATTCAACTACTCATTGGCAAGACATTGAAGTCTTGAAGCAGCTGAAAAATAGCGTCGACCCCAACTCAGTGTCACCTGGCTCATGCCTGAATTCATGGGATTTCTCTGTAGACCCTTGTGATAATCTTGGGGGTGAAAAATTCACTTGTGGTCTCCGTTGCGACCTTGTCGTTTCCTCTGTTAGCAGAGTCACTGAACTCGCTCTTGACCAATGGAATTACTCCGGTTCACTCACTTCTGTTTCTTGGAATTTGCCTTATCTCCAAAACTTAGACATCACTAATAATGCCTTCTCCGGTTCAGTACCTGAGTCACTCTCGAATCTAACTCGGGTTCAACGAGTTGGTTTATCAGGTAACTCGCTATCCGGGTCAATTCCGAGTTCACTGGGTTCACTTTCAAACCTTGAAAAGCTTTACCTTGATAATAATTTCCTTGATGGAGAAATTCCTCAAAGTTTCAACGGTCTCAAGAATTTGAAACGGCTCGAAATTCAAGGCAATCAGATTACTGGCGAGTTTCCCGAGTTGGATCAGTTAATTAATTTGAATTTCATCGATGCTAGTGATAATGCCATTTCCGGCGAACTCCCGGCGAGTTTTCCGGCTTCTCTCATCGAGCTTGCGATGAGAAACAACAGCATAGAAGGTAACATTCCGGCGAGCCTCATCGGACTGAATTTCGTACAAGTTATCGATCTGAGTCACAACAAACTCAGTGGGTCAGTGCCAGCGAGTCTGTTCACTCACCCATCCCTCGAACAGCTCACCCTATCATACAATCAATTCGGCTCGGTTCAGGAACCCGGGATCTCGTTTCAGAACAGTCAGCTTATTGCAGCAGACTTAAGCAACAATGAGATCCGTGGGTTATTACCCGGGTTCCTGGGTTTAATGCCCAGATTATCATCACTTTCACTAGAGAACAACAAGTTATCGGGTATGATACCGACCCAATATGCATTGAAAATGGTGTTTCCGGGTGAAGGGGTGTCACAATTTGAGAGGCTACTGTTAGGAGGAAACTATTTATTCGGACCCATACCGGGTCCATTGTTGGATCTGAAAGCGGGTTCCGTAACAGTAAGATTAGGAGACAACTGTTTGTACCGGTGCCCGTTAAGATTATTTTTATGTGAAGGTGGGGAACAGAAATCATTATCGGAGTGTCAGGCATTTGGTCCCATCATTCCTTGAGTAATGTGATAATGTCTTTACTACGAGGTCCTCATTTTTATTTTTATTTTGCATTGTATTGTATCGTTTTAATTTAATCAGAAGGGACTAGTAAGTATTGTATAAATATATATGGAACGCACTGTTAACTTTCCTTTTAACCTAAGTTTTTTATTTGCTTTAATGGTAAAACCAGAAGCAGAAAGAAAGGGTAGAACTTAGGGAAGTGGTACTCTGATTGCATCAGCAAGGAGCAGAAGCTGCATTACCTGTTCCGCTGCTGACATCTACAAAAATCCACTTTAGCTTAGCATCACATAATCTAGTGAAAAGTAATATATAAAGGAGTATTTATGTTCACTTTTATTTGTTCACGTTAAATTTTATATCTTATTTTAAGAGAATAAGTAGTTAAATATAAATATTTTATTTCGAATTAGCACTATTTGATCAATGCGGTAGGAGACGGACATTCTTGTTCAATTTATATCTTTCCCATTGGATTTCACGATAAGGTGGACCTTGAGAAGTTTTAATGTAACAAATAATGGGAGTATGTAAACCAAAAGTCCACAAGGTAGAAGTGATGGCCTTATTAATGAATTTTGGTTAGGTAGTTGGCCCGGAAAAATTATGCAGAATATCAGACATATATTAGGTACTATAGCTACCATTTAAGAAAGTTGTAATTCGCGACTATAGTTTTCCTAATTCTCGCTATTCGCATGATTTGTATAAATCCAGAATTTTGTATATGTTTACCCTAGCTATTTGTATACAATTTATGAAAAATTCATAATAAATTATCATGTTTGTATATTGACGAACTAAATATATAAATGGAGTTTTGAAAAATTCCTAAATGTATAAATGCAGAATTTGTATCTACTTATTCCATTAGTATCGCAAGCGAAATATACAAACTACAGCCTCCGTAGCAAATGAAACTATAGCTATGGAGCACAATTATTGAAACTATAACTATAGAACCTTATTATGTCTATTATGTTTGCTATTTTTAAAATTTTCTGTGGAAATTACGTAGCTCTTTTTTCGCCTTTACACATGATCATACAAAGTCTATAAGCAGCAGCAGAAACTGAAAATTAATTGTGAATGCCATCACAATATTGTTTATTCTTATCATAGGTAACTTACACAATAAGATGAAAGATATTTAAGAAAATATGTATTTACCAGTAGAGAGACATGTAACATGTAGTAGAAAAAGTGCATATTAAAGTGAAAGCCAATACAGGCACATGATATGACCTATTATGTGATCTAAGATTGTGTATTTTCTTATAATTAATCTCAAGTTCCCCTGTGGGCTGTCTTTTTGTTATTATGGGATCAAATCGATCTCCATACCTTCAAAACTAAACAAATCCAAATGACTGTATGTCTACATAGCTAGCTAGCTTGTGCACGCTCAACAATTAGTGATATATTATTAAGTTCAAAGATTACAAATGTCCAACATTAATCATAAATCTCGTACAAAATTTTAGGTCTCACATCTTCTCAAAAACAACGTCTATATGGGCTTGCAATTGATTAGTAAATACATTCTCTATTTCTCTTTCTCAAAAAGTAATTTTTTTATAAATCATTCCAAAAAATATGTACTACACTTTATGAGATGCACATCATTTTATCTTCACTTTATGAGATTAATCTTTACTTTATCCAATGCCATTCCACTCCTATTTTATACCCCAAAAACCACAAAGTCAACATAATGCTCCCACATCACATGTTTTTGGAACAAGTAGTACCAGATTTGATCAACTCTTCTATTAAAAAAAATCTAGTCCAACAAGACGAATTTTTGAATGGATGGGGTAATGCGTACAACCTTCTTCTTTTCTTTGTTTTTTCGCCCGATATCCGGTATTCACATTAGAGTCCGATTATTCAAAATTCATGCTACATAGGGCCCCATTCGAAAGAAAACGTTTTCTGCTAAATATTTTTTCATATCCAAAATTTGAATTGGAGAGATATTAATTAAATCTATTTTCAGATGGGGTATCTTTTAATATGAAAACGTAGAACCTAACCTAATAATACTAGCTAGCTTTCTAGTAATGGGAGTAATTTGAATTTCCCACTCTTCAAATAAAACTTGCTACTACATAGTCAAGCCTCCAAATGTTGAAATTAAAGTATTTTACTACACAAGACAAAAGAAAACAAATTATTGCACCGTCTTGATTTATTACCACATCCCTTGAACTGCACTTACTTGAATGAATGAGTAAATTTCCAGTCACCTTTTTCAGTCAATTTTGCTAATTTCAAGCTAATGCAACCACTCCAATATAGTCAATTATGATGAATATGGATGCCCTTTTTTTCCGCAACTGGTGGTCCATGTTATCTGTTGCCTAAGTTAAAATCATAATTTTCTTTTACCATATGCTTGGCAAATCATATGCTATATAACATCAATCAATTATGTAGTGGATGAGTGTAGTACATCTAACATTTCTTTTACTAAAAAAATTGAAAATAATGCAAAGTAAATGTCAATACATGAGGACACAAACTAAAGTCTTGTGCCTCAAATCACTCACAAAATTTAAAATACATTTCAATTTGTATTCATGTTTAAACACAACTTGCCAATTTTAGTATACTATTTTTAACCCTTTTTTTTTTTTTTTTTTTTCAAATTTCACAATTTTGTCCAAATGCCATTTTAGAACCTTTGCGTCCTCAATCATCATATCCAAAAACCAAATACAAGGATAAATTATGATAATAAGCTAACACCATTTAAACAAAATTTTGCCTACGCCACTAAATTGAAAGGTCATCATTTGCACCATTTGCCATACCCCACCCCATCTTACAAGCATCTTGATCAACCAATTTGGGCAAAATGAGTCATCTCCCACTTGCTTTATAAGATCCAATAATGGTACCATACATTACATGTATAGATGAGTTATACATCAACAGTATAAGATCTTATCCATCGTTGCACATAATAAATGTTAAGTATGTTGCTAACGTTTGTGGTTTTCAAGTTTTGCAATAGGTTGGCCATGTTTGTAATTTGGACTTTTGTATGGAGAAATATTTAATTTGTCTTAACTTGATTCTTTTTCCATTGGCTAGTTAACAAAGTCATCTAATTGGAGTATACTGCTCGTACTTAGATTCCACTAGACAAAATGCAGCAAAAGAATAGAAAAGAAAAGGTGGATGATGCAGAAAAGAAGATCTCAAAGTAAATTCTCTAGTAATTATATATAGCTCAGTTACTTTAATGTGATAATATAATGTTTGGTCACACTCGCTTATTTTAGTGTGACGAGAATAATTTTTGTAACTTTATTGTCATTGTAGTCAATAACTATACATGAAATTAATTCAATGGTGTAACTAAAATAACAAATTAACAACTAAAACAAGTCCAGATCGGCAATATGATCCCATTTTAAATTCATTTCATGCCAACTAAGGAGGGAAAAATTCAATTAAACAATAGAAGCAAGATATTCTTATTTAGTGCATGACCTATCTAATATATTTTTAGGTGTGTAATTTACTCAAACAGCATGAGGCAACTGTTTAAAGCTACTCTGTATTTAATACACCTCCAAATTCCTAATCTCAATCATATACATTTATTTTCATTTCCAATAATCACAACAACAAAAATGGAAATTTGGGGTAGGAAAAATCCCTTCTTTTTCATCTTTTTTTACATAATCTTCTCTGTTTTTGTTCCAAGGCCATTAGAATGTTGTCATTTGGTTGATAAAACATCTTTGTTAGACTTTAAACAAAAAGTCACTTCTGATCCTTCAAACTTATTGCAAACATGGACACTTTCAACTGATTGTTGCAAATCTTGGGAAGGTATTGCTTGTAATTCCAATGGAAGGGTTGTCAACGTCTCTCGCCCTGGCCTTTCTTCAGGGGACGATTTCATTATCGATACTTCAATATCTGGAACTCTTTCTCCTTCTCTTGCTAATCTTTCTTTTCTTGAATTGCTTGATCTTAGTAATCTTAAGGACTTAACAGGGCCAATTCCACCTGAATTTGGCAAGTTATCGCGCTTGAGTTACCTCTTTCTTGATACTAATAAACTCTCAGGATCTATACCTGTCACATTTAAATATCTATACCAACTTAAGAAGGTTTATCTCAGTGATAATACTCTATCTGGTACTATCCCTTCGAGTATTTTCAAAAGCTTCCTTTCACTCTCAGAACTTGGTTTATCAGCAAATCAACTTTCAGGTTCAATACCATCTTCAATTGGGAATTTAGTATCATTGACCAAGATTGATATGAGTCGAAATAAGTTCTTTGGAAGCATTCCAGAGAGTATAGGAAGATTAAAAAATCTTTCATATGTTGATTTGTCTGAGAATCAGTTATCTGGAAACATTCCAAACTCTATTGGAAACCTTTCCCAAGTATCTCTAATGTATCTGAACCAAAACCAATTGAGAGGAAAAATTCCTTCATCAATATCTGGTCTTAGCTCATTGGTGTTCTGCCGTTTATCCGAAAACCAGCTGAGTGGCAGTATTCCACCTTCTATTGGCAATCTTCCAAAGATCCAAAGGCTGATATTTGAGAACAACAAGTTAAGTGGAAAACTGCCTGCAACACTTGGACATCTTGTAACTCTCACTGATATGTACTTTTCCAATAATCTATTTACAGGGAAAATCCCATCAAGTTTTGGTAATCTAAAGAATCTACAGATACTAGATTTGTCGAAAAATAAGCTCAGTGGTGAAATCCCTCATCAGCTTGTGAAGTTAGTGAGTTTACAGACATTGGATCTGTCATTTAATCCTCTAGGGTTTTCAAGAATACCAAACTGGTTCAAGAAACTAAGATTGTTTTGTCTCCTTTTGGCGAAGACTGGGATCAGAGGGAACCTCCCAAGTTGGTTGGCTTCATCGTCATTATCAACACTTGATTTATCAAACAATGGCTTGACAGGAAAATTACCTACATGGATTGGTAACATGACCAACCTTTCACTCTTGAATTTGTCAAACAACGCCTTCTATTCATCAATCCCTGATGAGTTCAAGAACCTGACACTTTTGATGGATCTTGATCTTCACTCAAACAGATTTTCAGGCAACTTGAGAGCAATTTTCTCCAAGAATTTTCAAGACCCCCTTGGTCACTTCAATTCTATTGATCTTGCATACAACATGTTCACTGGACCATTAGACGAAAACAGCGGAAATGAACCTGTCATGGATTCTATTTTGTCACTAAGTTTGTCCCACAATCCATTGACAGGACACATACCAAAATCACTGGGAAATTTGACAAGCTTGCAGGTAATTAAACTAGCCGAAAATGGTTTAACAGGTGGAATTCCAACAGAAGTTGGGAATGCCAAGGAACTGAAAACAATTTTACTTTCAAATAACAATTTGGAAGGTGCAATACCAGCACAAGTTCTGAATTTGCAAGACCTTCAAGAATTTGATGTATCGGGAAATCGACTAAGCGGTAGTATCCCTCCTCATAAAGCTAATATCCCAAAGTCTGCATTTTTGGGAAATCATGGCTTGTGTGGAGCTCCACTTCCTCCTTGTAAGCACACATAGTGGAAACCTTCAAACACAATATTTTCCCTTTCTTTATTTATTTTTCATTTTTCCCCATAATGTATTGTATTTCAGTTGTAATCACTCAAATTTTATTAGTAGATACTGAATAAAGTTGATTTTTCAAAAGCAACCTTGCAGAATTCTACATCAATATCCTCAATGGTTTAAACTAATGATGATTTTACAAATTCTGTTAGAAGATTGTTCATATTGTTGATTTGAATACCATGCTCTTGTTTTGATTGCTATTTTAATCTTTTTTGTATTGTATCCACTAATTTGATGGGATGGTCGTTACTTTATTTTTTTCTTTTTACTTTGTTTATTATCTAATATTCTTATGTTATTCATTAAAACAATATAGTATAATGTAATATAAAGAAAATGACAATCAAAATATGACTTTTACTAAATGAAAATCAAATAACACAGGGCACCAGTGGTCTAGTGGTAGAATAGTACCCTGCCACGGTACAGACCCGGGTTCGATTCCCGGCTGGTGCACTTTTTCGTAATTTTTTTGGCCTGAAAGTTTTTTCGATAAAGAAAAATAAAATAATGGGGTGCTACGATACAGACCCGGGTTCGATTTCCGGCTGGTGCACTTTTTAGTAATTTTTTTGGCCTGAAAGTTTTTTGGATAAAGAAAAATAAAATAATGGGGTGTTGCGAGAATCGAACTCACGACCTCTCGCACCCGAAGCGAGAATCATACCACTAGACCAAACACCCCTCGTCATGTTATGATGTATTAGATTCCATCAATCTAACTCAACTACACGATAGAATCCAAGGACTAGAGGAATGAGCTTGCGAAGCTCTAAAGGTAAGTTCAAGTCGGGTTCAAAGGTTGAAAAAAGAGTTGGATACCTTATGATTCAACAATTAAAAACTCTCTTCTATGAAACTATGTTACTCCTATGTTTCGATTTACTTGACAAATATTTTCTACTTTTACTTGTCATTTGTTGACAAATTAAAAAAGAACATTTTTTTTTCTATTATACCCTCAATTTATTAACATTGAGTTAATGTAGTGAGTAAATATGTTTGAGACCTTATCAATAAGTAGAATTAAAATGATAAACTCACTATATCAATCACTATTTTCTTAATAAATTAGTCAAGTCAAAATTTGACAAGTAAATCAGAACAGAGGGATTATTAAATTATATTTACTTGGTGTTAAAAGGAAGCATTATCCATTACATATTTTATCCACCTAAGTGAGTTACATATTCAGTTTCATGGGGAGGTCTAGTTAATTGTTGCCTTGGGCCCTTTTCTTAAACCTGGACTAAACATTATAACTTGGGAAGCTAGCTAGGGACTCCTATTGGGCTCTTAATTATTAGCCCAATACATTGAGATTTATAGAACATAATTGGTTAGTTTCTTCTATGTCAAAACTAAAACGATATATGTGATAGGGGGTGGGGGTGTTATTTTTCTAGTCATTTCTTACAGAGAAATAGGGTAACATGAAAGAACTATATATGTAATATTTGAAACATAAAGGAAGGTAATATTACCTAGGTATATACTTGAAAGAGGACACACACAGACATAGACTACCACTTCATGTTTCATGCATTAATTGATGTATACTTATTTAGGGGGGAAAACCAAATTTTGATAATATATTTTTGGGGTTTCAAAATTTTTGGTTTTATTTGAAAATTAGTAGAGTAGTGTTAATTTTTGTTTTAAAAAGAAACAGACTTTTTTCATAAATATTCTGGATTGTTTGTGGAAACTTTTATTTCAATCCACACCGCCTTGCTTGATATTTGGATTTTCAGACATAAGATGGGTCCACATTGAGAGGCAAGATGCTGATGAACATCATCACTACATATCTGCCACTATACCATGTGAGTTTCTCATTTCAGTTAAATAAGTGAAATTTCAAACTTTTAATACTACTTAAACTTCTATCACCTCAAATTAATTAATTAAATTTGCACAACTTTAAACTTTGGTTAAAACTCTGTATTATATTATTTGTTTTGATAAATCTAATTAATATGTATAAATTAGTATTTTAGAACTCGATAATTTAGAAAAAGTTAAAATTCAGAACCTACAATTACGTCGTCAACGTGTTACTACACATTACATGTGAATGTTGACAGGAACTTCCTACGTCTCAAAATTTGGAATTTCACGTTAATATGCACACTACTTGGAGCTGAATATGTGTGAAAGACTAAATCCGAAATTCAAATTTGCATTGGTTTTTTTTTTTTTTTTTCATAATTTTAAAAGTTTTTGTATCACGTCCTCTATTCATTTTTATTTGTTCGCTATAATAAAAACATTTTGTTATTTTTATTTGTCATTTTAGCATGTCAAGAGAAAAACATTTTTTTTCATGTTTTACTATAAATATTATTTATTTATTTCTCAAATTATTTGTCAAATTTTAATTACACTAAATACTAGTAATTAATATAAATATTGTGATAAAATGTTCATATTAATTATTATTTTAACAAAACATATAATGTTCAAACTGAAAAAGTAAAAGTGGATGAACAGAATAACTAGGAATAGTTTCAACGCGAAGAGGGTTTATGTGAAGATATAAATTATGAACTTAATTTTTGGAAAAATTTAGAGGGATTCTGATACTTAAAACACAGAGTTCAATGTACATTAGCATACGAAAAATATTTGAGACCGTTGAAAATTAATTGACGTAATTGTACTTGACCAAATCTTTTTCCCTGGGAAGAAAATATTAATTGAAAGAAATTTTTAATTATTTTACCATTATTTGTGTTTTATGATATAATTTTTTGTGTCGAATATTTATTCTGTTAATTATATATTATATTTTCATAATTACTATTTAATGATGGAAATAATTAATTATGTCTTGAACTTTTACAATAACAAATAATTTAAGATAACTATTTTTTCAAAATTAAGACAAATAAATAGTAATTTGAGATTGAGGGAGTATTTTGATGTGTTTGGCCATGTTTCATTGTGAATTTTGAAAAAAAATATAACTTTTGTTTTTAAAGTGACACTTGAAAATTGTTGTGTTTGACCATGAATATAAATTGGAGTTGTGTTTAACTTTTTAAAGGTATTTATGAGTAAAAATACTTTTTATTGTTTTTTCAAATTCTAAAATTCAACTTGATTTTTCAAAATTTTATGGTATTTTCCAGAGTTCAAAATCCGAAAAAAAATTGAAAAAGTTTCATGCTCCTAAAATTAACAAATGCACATTCCTTTTAGGTACCACGGCATCAACTCACCAAGAGGTTGTAAAGGCACATGAGAGGTTAGATGGAGATTTTTGTGGTGCCAAATTTTAGGTGAAAATTTTCACTTTTATGCTTAGCTTATTCTTACAAACAAAAATTGTGGTTGAAACCAAATCAATAAACAATAGAGTACTATGAATACTACTGCTACTTTTTTAGCATGAAAGGAAATAATTTTGTTACTATATATATATATTCTATGGATTAGGGGGTTAGTATTTAATTGGTGAATTAATTACCTCTATTTATGAATTGTACTGAAAACAGATAATAATGCAGTGACAATAACTTTATATGGTCTAACTA
Source organism: Solanum bulbocastanum (assembly GCA_037074985.1). Taxonomy (NCBI): domain Eukaryota; kingdom Viridiplantae; phylum Streptophyta; class Magnoliopsida; order Solanales; family Solanaceae; genus Solanum; species Solanum bulbocastanum. The sequence continues at coordinate 33,089,590 of CM073598.1, read as the reverse complement.
ACTTGTTCCTTTAGTAAAAGTGATCATATTTACAAGAAAATGTTACTAATTGGGTGTATTCCACTTTATAGAGGTAAATATTAGTTCAAAAAAGTATTTCACCTTTAGCTTTTTCCACTTTAGTTCCTCAAAACTGTTAGACAATCCTAGAATTTGAGTCTTTATATATCCAAAATGAATTATCATATATTTTTCTTTTATTTCTTCGAATTAGTACTCTCTTACCCATCGTTTTTCTTTCATATACTTTCGGACCCTTTGTACAATTATTTAAACAAATGTTAAAAAAGGAGTTTTATTTTTATAGAATTATGTAGTATAAGATATCTACACGACTACACGTAACTATTTCAAGCAAATTTCATAAAGATTTTGAATTTCAGTATAAACTTGGAAAGAGGAGTAGCTAATAAGCAAAGTTGGCATTGCAAGTAATGTACACATAAGGACGTTTTAGGAAAGTGGAAACCTATTTCCTTAGACTTCCTCGTATGTCTGTATCTGTGTGTGTTTTTTTTCTCTTAAATTTCGTATCAAGTAAAACTAACTCGTATAAATTGAGATAGGGAATACTAATTTTAAAAAACATGATAACAATCTATTATAATTGATTAAGTTATATACTGTATTGATAGTGTGTAATATTACAACAATTTTGGTCTTTGGGAGTTCATGTATAGTGCGTTTAATCCTTTCAATAAACATGAGTTTGCTTTGGAAATTACTTATAATACATGTAAGTAGAGTTGAAGTTTGCATGCAAGAGGGGCAATAAGGTAATTATGACACAAACATATGTTATTCAGATACATGGATATTCTGAATTTTGGTAGGCTGCACATTGCGAGGAGACTGTATTTGTAACGCCGAGGATGATAAAAGCCAATTATATGCATTTACTTTTTTCCTTCTTTTTTTGGGTTATTCTATTTTTTTTACTTTCCACTAGATATCTGACCCCATGTTGAAGTTCAACTATTTCGAATTCACTGTTAGAGTGCCTAAAAGTTTCATATTAGTTTGGGAAATGAACTAGTAGTTTCCTTATATGGACTTGGATAATCTCCTCCTCATGAGCTAGCTTTTTGATTGAGTTAGACTCACGTATCATATTTTTATATGGTATCCGGGCCAACGTCATCCTCGTTTGGAGTCCCGATCCACGCTCAAGTTGGGTGGGGGCATGAATGAAGGTGTTAGAGTGGTAAAAGTCCCACATTAATTGGAGAATAGATTGATGATCTCTTTATATGAATTTAAGCAATTCTCACCTCATGGACTAGCTTTGAGATTGACTTAGGCTCAGATGTCAAAATTTTCATTCCTAAGTTATTCTATTCAATTCAAAGTTAAAAAAAAAAAATTGTAGTAGCTGCTCAATGATATTTATACTCGACCATAGGATAAAACCTTAACCTCGAAATTGTAAAGATGATTTTTGATGACAGTCAACTTCCAGATTTTCTTTGTCCTATCAAAAAATTACACGTGCTATCGGCCTCCCTGTATTACGACATTGAGCCGGCAGTCTAAATTATTTACAATGTAAAAACCGTCGCACATTTTGGTATCTATTAATCTTTCTTGAACATTATTCCTTTTTTTGAAAGTCTCCTCTTATTTAATTTTTTTTTAAAATTATTTTACTTTCTTCTAAAAGATAAAAATCTCTAAATTTTTATCTATAATCCGATTAAGTATACCAATTTTGTCCTCGCTCGTTGTTTTAAGTAGCAACTAGCAACATTGACGTAAAGACAAAATATGAATTTTTAGAAAGAGAAGCTTATGATATATATTCTATTAAACTTATTTGTTCATGACTACTATGAACACATTATTTATTAAATTATAGTTTAGATATGCAAGTTGCCACTCGAGCAAATTTTCAATCAACTTTTACGTATTACTTCAAAAGAAAAAGACAATCCATTAGTGGTCTCACAAATTAAAAATGCCCTCCTTGTAAGTTTTAATTAGTCATATAATATATATTATATATTCTTAAATTATATCAGAGGAAATAAATACATACGTTCGGTCAACAGGTATATTTTTAGTTCGAGGATAATTTAGTTATTTTAATTTTATTGAGGCGGCTTGCAAATTATGACTCTCGAAATATCATATGTGCCACATATTTTAATTAAAAAGTACGATTAAAATATTATAATAATAATTGATAACAAAAATATAATAAATAAAATAATATATATTGAGCCTGACTTCGACTTCGACTTTTGTATATAGTAGTAAATAAAATAGATGAGAGACAAGAGACAGCAGTTGGATTTGCAAGGGAATCATTGGAGAAGGAGACAAATGGTGGTGGGGGGAAGCAATCGGCTATGCTTTCATCTACTTTTAGCACTCTTTGCTTTCAAGGGATTATGCCATATATCTTCATTATCATTACAAGCACTACATGTGTGTAATTTACTAATTAAAAAAATATGATTTTTCATCAGAATATATAATATAGGAATATGTGATCTCTACTTTCTACTTTAATTAGTTATTGCATTATTATTATAATAAGAATGTTAGTACAATAGTACTAGCCATTTCATGTCTTAGAAAAGTAGTAGAGAGGAGTGGAGGATTATTGAGTTATAAATAAATTGTTTTCCTTCGTTCGTTAAACAATCGATGTTCATAAGAAGATGCACATATTAGATTGTATTTTCCGCTTTTATAAATATTGTGCTATTTCTAATATTCTTTGTGAAATTTCTGGTCATCACGGGTAATGAAGGGGTCTTGGGCTCCTGGCATCCTTCTCTCAATTTGTCCAATGAAATGTACTTTCATTTTATTTTTCTTCTATATATATTGAGATTTTAAATAATAATAAATAGCAAACTATAATTTTTGTTTGCGGTTGTTTTCCAACAATATAATTAAGTTGGGCGCAACATCATAAACAGTAAATTGAGATAATCACATTTCTATAATATCATGATAAGAAATAAACCTTGAACAAAACTTAATTCTAAAAACTAAATCATAAAGTAAATATTGTTGTAAAACCATATAAAAAGCCTTCACCTCCCTAAAGAACTAACATGAAACTCTGTCACCTCGCATGTCTAGAATTGAATATTTAAAGCGTAAACAGTATAAAATGAGACTATGTTATTAAACCATAGATTTTTACTAGGTATTATTTTCTAAACCCAAAAAATAAAGGGAATTATATAAAATTTATTCATTTTAGTACAAATTAAAAAAAAAACATGTTATAATTTTAGGTGTAAAAAAGGAAACCAATAATGTATAATTGCGGTCAGATTATTTGGATTTATTTGTGACTTTAATTTTCCCACTATGCAATGAACATCATGAAGTGAATTCTTGCATTAGACGAACCACCCAAAATTGAAAATTAGGTCAGTGGTATACTTTACGTGCAAATTACAACCATTCTTTCATGGGCAATACATGCGCATGCAAAGTGATTTTACTCATCTTCAAACTCAAAAGTTAATGTCCATTATATTGCAATTACTTTTTCTTTTGAAATTGTAAAGATAAATAAACACTAAAATTTATATTAGATGATTTAGAGTACAAGACAATCACCTATCTAATTTTTGGTGCGTAGGATATTCAAAGCTTTTAAATAAAAAAATAAAATTTATATAAAAAATTATTATTCATTTTGTTCCACATATATGCGGATCAATTTTTGAGATTCAAACTTCTAAATTTTGACTATGAATTCATACATAAAAGAGTTAAGATTTTTAAAAGAAAATATATACATTTAGAAACTATGGAAAAAATATTGTTTCCTCCATCCAAATTTATATAATATAGTTTGACTTAATAGAGATTCTAGAAAAAAAGAAAGACTTTTGAAATTTATGGTCTAAAATAAAATTATTTCATTTATGGTCAAATGAGAATTTTAAAGTTAAATTATTAATAAGTATAGAATTGTGTTACTTCATTTTAGATTGACTAAGAAGAAAAGTGAGTCATATAAATTGAGATAAAAAAAAAGGTATAATGAATCACAGTAACTAATAGCTTATAATATTTTTAAAAATATATATAAAGAAATTCTAGTCAAATAAACAAATTCTAATAATCATGACCAGTTTTATTAGGAAATTAAATTATATTGCTCCTTTTATCTCAATTTATATGACTTACTTCTTCTTTAATTAGTCAAAAGAAGAATGACATATTTACATATTACGTAGCAATTTAGTTTTAAAATATTTATTTTATTCTTAACAAAATTATTTATTAACCAATGTAACTATTTTTAATGAAGCTATAGTAATTTTACAAAGGAGCAAGAAGTGTGGAAGTACAAATAATTAATTGAGCAAATTTTCTTTTTTTGATGGAAATTAGAAAAGTGTAAAGAGCGGGAAAACAAATTACTTTGGTAAATTGGTATCAAAGAGCGCCGAATAAAGCGGTAGCTAAGATAAGCATACGTAATTAATTAGTCAAAAGATATGGGACCAATCTTCTAAAACAAGAAAAGTTTCACCTCATAAAAGTAGACGAACAATTATTTTTTGGCAGTTTCGTTTAATTTCATCACATTATTTTCAAATTTTGTAAGCTATTTGGCTCCATAACGCTTCATTTAAATAGCCAATTTGGAAATAGTAAGATTTTATAATATTTGCACATTTATCCTTAGAATTATCCATGAAAAAAAAGCGGTTTTAGATATTAAAGTTTGATAGATTTTGCTACGAAATAATATTTTTCTGATTTTTTTACGTATAAATAAATAAAAATGTAAATAATAGGACATAAAATTAAACATAATTTTAAATGCAAATTACATAGAATATAATGAGTAGGAATGAGTCAAGTTGTTAGTTTGGCATTTATATTTATATTTAATATAAGTCAATCTATTGAATGTTTAGTAGAAATTATCTTTAATGACCATTTACTAATTGAATTAAAAAAAGAAGACTTTTTTTTTCAGCATATATGCATGTAGACTGTAGTAATAAAAATATCTTATAAAAAGGACATAAAATTAATAATAAATATATAAAAATTTATGAAATGAAATCTCCTAAATCTTTTATAGTCAGAAAATAAGTTATAAATACTGGGTACTATTTAAATGACATCCCCCCACGGAAAAGTACAAAGGAAAAATAAAAAGAGAAACAAGGGAAGAAAAAAAGTATTTAGGAGAAGTTTTAAGGAAGAAAGCAAAAAATATTTATTCCCTATCTCCTCATCCACCATCTTCATCTTCCTCCTCTCTTATCTTCTTCGTCTATATATCCAGGTACTTTTATTTTTTTCTTCTTTAAACCTCTCAAAGATTCAATCTTTTTGTGGTTCTTGTTCTGAATTTGCTTTGTGTAACTGTTATTAGGAAATGGACTGTGTGGAGGGGGCTTTGAGAAATAGTTTTGTGCCGGAGACACCATTGAAAATGACCCAAAACCAGACCTTTGGGGATGACTTGTCTGCCGCCGGCGCCGGTCAAAATGGAGTCTCCGGTGATGATTTCTTTGTTGACGACCTGCTTGACTTCTCCAATAGCTTTGTTGAAGGTGAAGGTGAAGAAGAAGAAGGAAAAAACCAGGGGGGAGAAGATATCTCTGTTCAAAAACCATGCTCTGTTTCTGTTTCTCCTCTGAAAAAAACAGAAATTAATTACAAGGACAAAGTCACCATTTCTGTTACAGAAGATTTTGCTTCTCTTCCTGTTAGTGAAATCAGTGTTCCGGTGAGTCTTCTCAAACCCCCCCTGTTTTGATTTTGCTGTAAAGTTTGATTTTTTATGATAAAAGAAACGCTTTTTTTCTTAGTTCTTGAAATGAAGGTAACAGAGCGATTATTTTTTTGGCAACAGACTGATGACTTGGATAGCCTTGAATGGCTGTCTCATTTTGTTGAAGACTCGTTTTCTGGGTATTCACTTGCTTATCCTGCCGGAAAATTGCCGGTTGAGAAAAAAACAGGCGACGGAGAAATTCCGGTTCAAGAGAAGAAGCCCTGTTTTGCAATTCCGGTTCAAACCAAGGCAAGAACTAAGCGAGGAAGGACAAGCGTCCGAGTTTGGCCAGCCTGTTCAGGTTCAATGACCGACTCATCTTCTTCTTCAACTTCCTCATCTTCCACCACAACCATGTCGTCATCTCCTACTGCTTCTTGGTTCCTTTACCCAACTCCAGTTCAATCTGCCGAATCACCAGGTAAACCGCTGGCTAAGAAGTTGAAGAAGAAACCGGCGCCACATGGTGGAAATGGGCCTCAGCAACCACGGCGGTGCAGCCATTGTGGGGTTCAGAAAACCCCACAGTGGCGAGCCGGTCCAATGGGTGCAAAAACTCTTTGCAATGCTTGTGGGGTTCGCTTCAAATCCGGTCGGCTGCTACCGGAGTACCGTCCAGCATGCAGCCCGACGTTTTCCACCGAGTTGCACTCAAACAATCACCGGAAAGTTCTGGAGATGCGGCGGAAGAAGGAATCAGAAGAAACCGGTTTAGCTCAGCCGGTTCAGAGTTTTTGAAGATATTTTATTTGCTTTTTAGGGAATTTTATTTTTAGTTAGGAAAGGAAGAAATTTTAGATTGAAAAAAATGTGAACCGGAGTTAAGTTAGTAAGGGTAAGAAACAGAACCGGTTTAGTAAGAGAGTTAGGCCCGGTTTAGATTGTACATTTCCTAACATGGACCCAAGATTTGGTGAAGTTTAGTGTAACGGATGGAGGAGTCTTTAATGTACTTTACTTGATATAATTCCCAGAAAAAGAAGAAGGAAAAGAAAAGTCTTTTAGAGAAAATCTTCTTATTTCATTTATAGTCTTGTTTTTACTATTTATTATTGTTGGTGTTTGTTTGTAATATTGTGCAAAAAATAGGAGGGAAAAAGCAAGATACAAGTGCATTTGGAACGTTTCAACCTTTAAGAAAGCAGGCCGTTGAAAAGTGAGAAGTATATGAGCCTTTTAGGGGGTTGTTTGGTACGTGGATAATGTGGAAATCTTAAAATTAGATTTTTATATTATATATAATTGATACTTAAATATAATATAAATTTAATTATGAAATATCACATTTTGTTCCATTCAATTTGAAATTTTATTTTATCTCATTTTTCAAATGAAATAAATTAGTCAACTTATTTTGTGTTTTTAGAGTCAACTTGATTAATTTTCAAAATTAGATTATATTAAGTAGCGATTTTACAATAAAGTTATAGATTTTCAAAATTCGTAAGTATTATAAATTGTAATCTTTCCATATTTAATATGATGAAAAAGCACATTTAAAAATGTTAGTCAAATTTATATCGTATGAATCTAAAAAATAAAACAATAACAAGTAAAAAAGAAACAAAAAATAATAATTTTAGGATTATAATTCAAGAATAATTAGTCTTTGTACTAGACGATCCCTAATGTTTTTTTTTTTTTTTTTGGTTTCCACCTCCCATTGTCTGGAGCTTGCAATGGAGCCTTGACTAAATTTGAATCGCACACTGCAAAGCTCATTCGGAGATAGATTTTCCAACAAAATTTTCTCCATACAAATGACTCGAACCTGAGAACTCTGATTAAAGATAAAACAGTTTCACCATTTAAGATTAAGCACAAAGACAATACAAACACCCCAATTCCCAAATATTCATGGCGTGGGCCATAAGCATTCGCCTAATCCTAACGAATTAGTTTTGCAATACATGACTAGATAATCTTATATTTGTAAGTTTTGCACTATTTCTTACTCTTATTCTTTATTAGTATAAGTGGTTCACTATCTGTTTTATACAAACAAATGGAAAAATCAACAAACATGATTAATGACATTTTGGGTGGCAATGGTATATCTTGATGTGGTCCACCCACACTATTTGAACAAGATTCAGAGAATTCTAAGACACATGGTTAAGGTGGGAAGGACTCAAGAGGCAAATTCCATGCAAGAATTTCGATGTGACCGATAATATCACAACATTTTAATTTACTTATCTATTTTTAGTTTTAGCTTTTTATGATATGTTTAATTATAAGACTAAAATAAATATTTTTATAAATTCTATATATATTTAATTTAAGATATTAAAATATAAATTTATATTAAATAGAAATCAGACAAATAAATCAAAACGAAGCAGGAGTGCGTTAAGGATTTGAAAGGAGTATCTTACTTTTTAGGAGTCTTTTTTGGTAGAGGAAAGGAATCACAAGCTTTTCGTGTAGAAAGTTGAAGAGTAAGAGAAAAATACAGTCTGCATGGACTGTGACTCTTCTGTGGGAACAAGAGGGCGCACTTTCCTAGCTTTATTATGGTTTCACTTCATATTCAGTGACGTAGCTACGTTGATTCAAGAATGGTTATTCGAACATATTATATATATAAAATAATTTTGTGTATATATTAAAAATAACTTTTCAGAGATATATATTAAGATTTTGAACATTTTTAATAAAATTCTTAGCTTTACTATTGTAAACATAGCGTTTAACAGTCTTTGAAATGGGCATATCCTTCTCATATTTTATTCTTTCCACTTTTACTTAATTTTCTTTCTAATATTTGATATTGGAGTGAATATTACTCCTAATCCTCATTTGGAATTTTAGCCAAGTGATAAAAATGTACTAGATGGTTGAGGTGTTTTGAAATTGAATTGAGGATCTAATCCATTAATTTAAGGGAATATAATTCCACCAATTAGGTAATTCTAGTGATCAAGACTTAAACAGAGAGGAGAAAAAAATTGAATAATGTCTTTGTTTTTGTTGGGACATATTGGTGATCTTATGGACTAACTTGTGGTGATCACACTTACTTTGAACCACTTATAAGGCACTAAATATCAATCATGACACTTTGGAATTCTCTTTTATAATTAATAGATTTGTAAATGTGCTTTCTTAGACACAAAAACTAGATGAGAACCTTCATCTAAATTTTGTTGTCAAAAAGAAGAAGAAAAAGAACCTTCACTAATATAGAGACTTGCACGTCTCACTTACATTGTTCCTTAATTTTGAGTTTTAATTTGTACTATCATATTTTAACATGTATGATGACACTAGCTCCCATATCTACTTAGGTTACTTGGAGTATTATTATCAGCATTATTTCTGGCACATTTCTGGGTAAGTTTCATACACGTGATCACACAACTTATCACGTGATCGTACACACAATATTAAATAGTACTAGTGGTATAAGGGATTGTTCACACACATTTGAGCATCTCAAGACAAGAGGCCAAAAGAATCTACCAAAACTAGGAAATAATACAACACTAACGGATCGTTTGGTAGGCCGCATTAAAATAAATAATCAATGTATTATGTATGGTATTATTTAGTACTATATTTGGTAGAAATTTGGGCCTATGTATAACTAATCCATGGATTAGTTATACCTCCTACATGGTATTATAGGGTGTATTACTAATACCTTCCATTTGGAGGTATTAGTAATACATTGAATATAATATCATGGGATAAGTCTATGTAAAGACAAAAATATCCCTCAAATCATTTTAATTATTTTATTTATTTTATTTATTTTCTTGATTTTATGTTTTATATTTGTACTAGTAAATTTATTTAAATAAATTAGCTTACAAATTATTTAGAGAAAGTTGTTTGTTACTACATAAATCCAATACAAATTAATACAATATTTGAAATGTGAGTTGCTTAACATTAACTAATTAAAAGGGCAATATTTGTGTGGTTTCTAATTATTTGTATTTGAACAATTTATAAAATTGCATACATATTAAAACTACAACTTGCAATTTTTATGTGTAAATCTAGATGATTTATTAAGTTTTACTATTGTTTACATCTTTTCAATTTTAAAAGTTGATAGTTTATCTTTTTTTAAAATTGAAAACTGACATTTTGTAAGTAATCAATTTACTAATATGACAATTATTTATCCTCAAATAATTTAAGTGAAAAAAAAGGCAAATATGACAATAAAATTGTTCTTCTCATAGCTAGTTAGAAGGCCGTAAAAAAATAATATTGTCCGGCAATTATTTTAACCTAATTACATAATAATTCAAGGGTATAATTGGAAAGGAGTTTTTTATAAAGTTTTAACCCAATTCCAAAATGGGGTTGGAGCCAATGAACCAAACACTTGGTAAAAATAAATCCTGCATTACTAATTCCTTCACTATTAATCTCTGCATTACTAATTCCAACATTAGTAATCCTAGCATTATTCATTTTTGTACCAAACTACCCCCAAAATTAATAATTAGTTACATAAAATGGATTTAGGATGCTAATTTGATTGGTGATTGAGATTAATTGAATGCACAATCCATAATTGATTAAAGAACGCATGCCATTTGTCACAGTGTTTTGCTCTGACTTTCACAATATCTATGTCATTAGTGTATTTAAATATTGTTCTAATCAATGATTGACTAGGTAATATCCAAAGTAATTAGTGGATGTGATGATAAGCGCGACTGAAAATGTTCAGACATGTTCTCTAAAGTACGTAGGTGTTTCCATTAAATATATAAGCTCAAGAAGAGTAGGCTAAAATAGTACTCAAATTATTTTTCCTCGTTGATTTTATATGCTCTTTAAAAAATATTAATAACGAGGGCATTTTCACTATTTTACCCTTCTTTGTTATTTGAATAATCATAGTAATCACTCCTTATGTCACATATTACTATTAGTTGTTCACTTTCTCATTTACATGTCCTTAAAAAGATAATTTTACTAATTTGTCCTAAAGAAACTTTTTTAACTTTACAAACTTGCATGTTTATACTTTCAAAAACAAATTAATTAACTGTAAGGGTAAATGAGAAAAATAATAATTAATTATATATTTTAATTTTGTAAATTTGACAAATAATGTTAGTTACAATTATTTATAGTAAGGTGGACAACTATATATATGGAACAAGAGGGAGTACCTAAGGTAATTAAAATGGAAAACAACTGAATTTGTCTTTAACTTCAAAAACGATAAATAAGTTAATAATATTTAAATATCAAAAGAAATAATTTGAGACGGAGGAAGTAATATCTAAAATTGTTTTTCAGACATATATAGCACGATCAAAGTGTTTAAATGCGACTAATTTCCATTTAGAAAAATGGAATGCAGGACTAAAGAAAATCAATACCAATTTTTTTCTTTAAACTTAGCAATAATTAATCAACATAAAATAAGCAATTATGGTAAAACTTTATCATTTTGTTTACCCACGGAATTATTAGGGTCCCAACCATCCCAACTACTTCTCCAAAAGGTCTAAATCTATTATGACTTCTTTATCCACAAGCAAATGTAAATGACACCTTGAGAGGATTAATAATTAATTAACTAACTAAATATAGGTGTTTTGGTTTTTCAAAAACTTGTTTCAAGAAGAAAAAGAAGAAGATATATATATATATATATATATATATATATATATATATATATATATATATATATATATATATGTATGTATATCTTCTTCTTTTTCTTCTTATATATATATTATACAAATTTTAGTTAGTGTTTTAGATGAAGTGTAAATTGAAGTGTCCTTTTTCTCTCTAAGTTACTATATTTTTTTTCTTAATTGTTTGGTCTAATCCCATTCCATATTTCATTTCTTTAGTTTTGCAGTTTGTTAATTAAAAAAACAATCAGCCAGCTCCAATTTATTTGCGATTTATAACTTTTTTGGTCAAATTATTAAAATTGATTTATTTTTAAGTTTTTTTTTCCTTATAAAAAAAAAGTTATTGTGTTCGACTAATCAATTTTAAAAATACTTTACAGTTTACTGTAATAATTAGTGTTTTTGATAAAAAAAAAAATTACTCAAAAGCGTTTTAAAAAAACGAATTTTTAGATAAATACTTAATTTCTTTCAAAAACTTAGTCAAACACCTTATTTATATTAAAATAAATAGTCTGGGCCTCCCAAAGCATAGAGCATATTTTGATTTACTTTGTTGGTGAAAATCAAAATAGCTTTTAAAGCACTTTTATAAGATATTATTTTTAAATACTTCTAACCGCTTATTTTGAATCCTTAATAACAAAAATAAGTCAAATTAATAAAAAATTAACCACCTCTTGGGTGTTTTTTATAAAATAAATAAATAAAACACAATGCTACTAGTGCTTAAAAATTGCTGTTTACTATTCGTGACGCCCTCTGCGCTTACGCCTTAAATTAAATATTTTTGGTAAATGGTAATAGTATCATCCCTATTCCCTGGCGCTTAGCTATTTGGCGGTACAAATTTCATCATCTTCAATTTAGAAATTACTATAAGTTCAAAAGAATGATAATTATAGTTTATTCTCCACATTGTTGTTATCGCAATGATATTGACATGACAAATTCAAAAACCACTAGATGCCATACTACGTGCATTTCAATTTCTAATATTCAACTTTCGAAACATTTCGTACATACCATTTTTGAATATTTATAATTTTCCTGTGCTTACGAATGCTTGACTCTTTGTTGGGTTTAATCAATTAATAAGTGTGATGAGACTGTTTTATCTTTAATTAGAGATTTCAGATTCGAATCCCAAATGTAAAGAAAATTTTGATGTGTTTCAGATTTAATCGAGGCTTTAATATGATTTCAGTAAATTGAATGAGAAAAAAAAAAAAGTTTGAAGAATAGTCTACTACAGTTTCCATTTTGTTCTGTCTTGGTTTAATTAAAGCGACTATACTTCACTACCTGTTGCAAATGGCTCAATCATTTCAAGTGTAAATTGGACTGGGGATTAAAAAAAAAAAAAAAAAAAAAAAGATTTTTGTTGCCAAGTTTTGATTTTGGGATTAATCTTTGATATTTGTTGATCCAATTGGTTGGGTTAATATTCGGGTGGAATCTAGCTAGTAACTGCCTCTTTGTTTTACAAATTAACCTAGTGCTTAATTAGATAATTGCTACTTCTTCCGTTGCATTTTATGTGACACTTTTTAAATTTTGAGATTTAAATAAGTTTATCTTTAACCGTAATTTTTTCATAAATCTTTTAAAATTTTTAAATTATCAATTATTATGACTTATAGTACTTTTTGCGTACTTTACAAATATATAAATTTCATTTCAAAAAAATTGAAGATTTCATGCATAAATTTTCGATGAAACTTAAATGGTTTCACTCTCGAAAAAAGTACATCAGAAAACAGCCAAAAATATTTTTGAATTATCACAAAAGATCTAAATATATTCCTTATTTATCTATTTTGCTAAAAATATTTAGATCCTAGATTTTTACTCACTTATACCAACCGGCAGACCCAAATCGTAACGAAAAACATTAAAATTACTACTAAAAAGTTCGAAAAAACATGACCTCATTAACAAATATAAGTATTTTTTTAAAAGCATAATCAACTTTTTTAATACCAAAATATCGAAAAAAATGCAAACCAACCTCCGAGATGTGTGGCTACGTAAAGCTAATAATTGTTTGGGAACCAAATTGAGGGAAAGATGCGTCCTTTCCTATCCGTAAACTTTAAAGACTGCCATATTCTGGACAAAGGAAGGAATCACAATCACTACTCTGCAAAACTTATTGACCCACAATCACTCTCTTCCAAGACATGAGCATGCATGCACTTTTTTTTTTTAGCCTCTTTGTTAACCTGTCTACAACATATGGTGTGTTTCGATATTTTTTATATCATATTTGATTGGTTAAAAATTAAAAAAAATTGCCTAATTGGATAAGGGAAAATGATTTTTTTTGCAGTGTTATTCTAATTTCACTGTTACTTGTCCAACCTAAGGCCCTAACTATCAAAATCCCACCCCTCTTTTTACAAGTGAAGTTAGGGAGGAGGATGTGTACGGAAACTTTAGCTTAACTTGTGAATTCGAAATATTAATAAATTGTAAAATATTTTCCTTCCTACTAAATGGTATGCACCCCGCAGGGTTTTGTATTTTTTTTATTTAAAAAAGTCTTTAGTAGGCCAAACTTTTCGACTAGGGGCAATTTTTTTGTACTCGAAACAATCATTTGGGCAGAGTATTCTTTCAAGTTCATCAATTAGCTAACATCACCAAGTCCAAGACCAATTCTTCATGTTTTTATCTGCTTTCTAACGATATGGGCCTGAGATCTGGGCTATTTTGGGCTAGTTTACAATTGGGCTCAGCTTTTATTTCTAGTACATCTAGTGATGTGATGAATGAAAAATGGTCAACCAACTTATTGAGCTATTTCAACTCTTTGAAATTACTAGTACTAATTGATCGATCGATATGTCATTTATATTTGCTCTAATGTTGCTTATATTGAACTATATAAATTTGTATGATGTAGTTCAAAGAGGCTTTCTCTTCAATGTGTCGAACTCAATTCCAGTACGGGCAATAGTCTTATAAAAGAAACAAAACAAAGGTTAATTTTATTGATAATCGCCATCACCTACTACTAAACAGCAAAAGTGGACAATAATTCCATTAATTCATGAAATCAATTCCACTACATTAATCAATCAACTCTTTGAGTTCTATGACTCTTCTATTACAAAAATTTATTGCAAGTAATTGAAATGAGTTTCACGCAACCAAACAATAACTTTTAAATGCCTTTCAGGCTTTTATATGTTAAAAGAAAAAGTGATGAGAATAGATCATGCATGCAATGATTAGTTGCCTTTTGGAGGATAATCCCAACATCCCCATCCCCAACAATTGCCTCCTCCTCCTCCACCTCCACCACCACCTCCTCCGCTACCACCACCGCCTCCTCCTCCCCAGCCCCAACCCCAACCTCCACCACCTCCTCCTCCTCCTCCACCACCTCCACCTCCACCTCCACCTCCTCCACCACCTTTACCTCCTCCTCCACCTCCTCCACCTCCGCCTCCTCCTCCTCCTCCACCACCTTTACCTTTACCTCCTCCTCCGCCTCCTCCACCACCCCCAGCTCCTTTTCTCCCACCACTTCCTTTGTCATATCTTCCTTCATGCCCTTTACTTTTTCCATTTCCTCCACTCCCCTTTCCTGCTCCCCCTCCTCCTCCTCCACCATCACCACCACCGCCTCCTCCTCCTCCACCATAACCACCACCACCTCCCCCTCCACTTCCTCCCCCGCCTCCTCCCCCACCTTCACCTCCTCCTCCGCCACCTCCACCTCCACCTCCCTGGCCCCTATTTTTTCCAGCATTTTCAATATTCACCATAACATCACTCACAAAAGTTGTGTTCCTTGCATTGGAAGTTGTGACATTAACTTGAGAAAATCTCCCCCTAGTTTTCTTATGATCCACATTAAGCCCATTAACCAAACATATTGAGCTCAGCACAGTTGCAACTAACAACAAAAGTATAGCCCAAGAACCCATCATCTTCAATATATCTCAATTAATTAATTACTCGAGATTGCATGGAGACACACATTCATATCCAGCCGATATTTATACTATTCTATCAATTATACCTTGTATGAAAAGCTTCTAAAAGGCTTAGACAATCACAATAGATGACAACAAACATCAAAACAAGTTGTTCCAAAGGCTGCAAGCTAAAGGAAGGTAATGAGAAGTTGGGGACTATACTAAACTGGACTCATCATGAACTTGCTTCTTACTCAATTTTGTCCCCACCTCACACCACCTTCTCTTTTTCTAACATGCTCATGACTAGTTATACTCTTTATTTTCAATCCAAAATCCTTAAATTAGTGTTTCTTTTTGCCTCTTCATTACTATTAATCACGTGGGGATCAATTGGATAGCGGCGCAACTTTGCCAGCGTTATTAAGCACAATGTTAGTACATGACATCATGTTTCTCCCTAATATATAAGACTGGACAATTAATTCCACTTCACATGTATTTATTTTTAGTATTTTTATAAAGTAGAGTCTCTTATAAATCTCACCAAATCCGCCATTAATAAAACTGTTTTTTTCGTCTTCATTCCATTCCTAATTGATAATCCAATAATGGGTCCTTCATCATTAAGTTCAAGATTTTAAGGTGGAAATGGTCATTAAAATTTTCCACCGGAAAATATTCAATGATTATCATCACAGATATTTTGATTAAAATGAATGAGAAAAAAATTGTGCGGTCACATTCTAGTATTTCAATGAGAATATTTGTTTAATTCGCTTCTTGTGAGTTGGTTCGATAGAAATTAGGTGCAAATATTATATCTTATAACCCTTTGTTTCTGGTAATGACAAAACATGTTTAAGACTACAAGATTAAAAAACATTTTGTACATTCGACAAATCTTTAATTTAACAATATAAGATTTAAAAATCTTCTTTTACTTTCTTATATTTCATACCAAATTAAAACTAGACAAACAAATTGAAAGAGAAAAAATCAAAAAAGTATGATTTAGTGGAAATATGGTCCTGGATCATTAGGTATTTCTTGGACCTTTTATTTTAGTGTCCCATCATTTTCAATAGCCATCTCATTTACATTTTAATTAGGTCATGTTAGATTCTATTGCTAAACAATGATTGAAGTATTAAGCCGTGTTCTCTTTATATGATTTGTATACATGATCTCATGCACTTGTCGTTGGGGTTAATATAGGACTAGGGTCTGTTAATTTCTTAACAGATCGTCACTCATACTAAGTCTAATATAGATTATGTCCTATTGAGTTAATTTGAATGATATACATTCTATTATTTTAGTTCCAAGTATAATTCCAAGAAACTATATAAAAACAGTAGGTGGATATAGGAAAATAAATGTTCATGTGATGTGGGCCTGGATAGGGTTTAACTTAACTTCAAGGATAGGACAATTCCAAGAAGTGTAAAGCACGTGATAGAAAGTGATAAATGATGCAAGTCACTTAATAAGCAACTAGCTGCTACTCATATAATTGGGTGCGGTGGATTTTGGGCTCTTCCTTTTCTTAAATTAATAAAAGTGCTGTCCAGATAAGTTCCATACCTCAACCACTACTTTTTACATGTATGTTTTTTCTCCACTAGTTTACATGTTGGGTTTTACGTTTTGCTATGTTATTTTTTATCACCTACAATTTAAAGAACAAATTAGAAGACTTAAGCCTAGTTAACTCAAAAATTAAAGCAATTACAACTTAATCGGGAAGTACAAGTTCTTTCATTGGTCAGTTGGAAGGTGGTCATCCACACGAATGATCCGGGATTGATTCATCCTCAATGCCTTCTGAGTCGAGTCTGTCGCGTAGGACTTGCCTAGTTCGGTTTACGTTTCTTGTGTGATTTACAGGCTATTATATAGTGGCAGGTTTACCCAGTGCTCAGCCTATGAGGATTTCCTCTTTTCTTAAAGCAATTGGTTCATAAGGTGTGGTAACAACTTTACCTAAAGGACCCATGATGGAGAAAGATTTGTTATCGCCATGTCTAGGACCTTAATTCCACACGAATTAAAGTTTTCCTATCTTCTGGAAATTCTCAATTTCTAACATTTTACCCACAACTACAAAATATCTTAACCATTATATTTAACATGCCTTGATGTCCCTTAAATTGCAGAGATTATTTCTAAAGTGGAACGACCAAACTTGCCCATGGACTATCATAAATTGAGCAACATGGGTGTGTGTCTAGTATTACTCCACTTAAAAAGTGTTGATTTTGCTCTCGATTCGTGAATAGAGCTTCATCGTGAAACAAGTTATTTTATGGAAACTTACATAAATTTCACTGATTTAGAAGCTAATTACTTAGATAAACTTCAGGTTATAATATTAAGAATCTTACCAAATTTTGGTGTGTCCATATACATGTATCTTGGGATACACGAGGTCAAAATTAGGTGTAATTTGTTCTAGATACATTGTATACAAGTGGATTCGCATGTATCTGGGATAAACGCAAATCTCGTATGCATCCCTCGTCTCTCTCCTATCTCGCTTGCTACTCTCTTGTGTATATAGTGTGATTTACATGTATCAAGATATATAACAAATCTCGCTCACCTTTCTCCCTATTTTAGTATATCTAGTAGCAAAAATACATGTATCTAGGTGTATCTTCCTTAATATATATAGTAGAAAACTCTTAATTAGTAGTAAGATATGTAATATTTTTAAAGTATAGATAATAATAGTACATACGGACTTGGTATATATAGTAGTGTGACCTATAGTATTATAGTACATCTAATTATGTACAGTTTCTATATGCCCTTCCACTAATGGGCTTGTGGTCCAACAAGCATGTTGCAAGTCCAAAAGGTTTGGGCCCAAACGACAAAACATTCTTCATTTCTTTTCCTCTGGATTAGCCACGTGTTGAAAGCCACTTTTTATTTCATTAGTTTCTTCTTCTTAATAATACTATAGTTTTTGTGTGTGTGTGTTCAGCAGAATGATATTTTTGTAGAAATAATTTAAATTAACAAAAATATTTAATGAAAAATTTATAGTTATACAAATACTATGTTGCAAATTTCAAATGGATGGTTCGGCATCGACAAATTCAGAATGATTATAAGGACTAAAAGAAGTCTGGACATTGAATATATATAATAATACACACATAAAAATGGGACACCTTATAAGACGACACCGGAAAAACCTTCAATTTCTACTTTCTCATATGAACCCAACTGCGGTTGTTTTACTCCTTTTTGTTTAATGTTATTGTTAAAATATTATTTAGGGATAAATTTATAGGCAAAAATTGGGTTAGTTGAATCAGTAGTCTCTCTGTGAAATTATATATATATATATATATATATATATATATATAAATTGATCTAATATTATCTGTTAGCACCCATACTTTTAGAACACTAAGTATATTTTTTTCTTTTTTTTTAATGGTGCACCGATATTCTAGAAATTTCCGATTCATCACTTTATATACTTACTTGAAAACATACAAAGTTCAATGGTCTTAAATAACCTTATAATAAGGTCTTTATCAACATATTTCGACAAAATTGACAAGCTTAAGGGACTTGGTACAAGTGTAAATTTATGTGCATAAAGTCTTCAAGACTTTAATATAAAAAGCATAGCATTGTCATTACGGTAACTGTGGTAGACCAATATGTCGAAGAAAATACTGAAAGTTATACAAGATAAAAGACAAATTAAATAGTCAAAGTCATCCATTATATGATCTTCACAATTAAAAGGATTTAGTGGTAAGTCTTCAATACTAACATATTTTACGTTTAGACATGATGTGTCATTTTCTCCAATTCATGGTTGTGATTAAAGGCGTTGATTTAAATTAACGTTCAATGTCTTTAGAACCATTTAATCTACAAAATATGTATAGAATATGTAAATAGTGTATATTGTATACTAAATACATATACACAAAAGAAGTGCATATACGTGTTGTATTTTTCGGAATATATTAGTACAATAGCTAGTACTCACAACTGCATTATCATGATGTCATACTTTGAGCCATTTTTTCATTTCTGTTTAATGTATTAAAAAAGAGAGTTTATTTTTATATGAAGTATTATCCATTTTTGACTTTCTTAAGTGGGTGCATTATATTTTCTTCTCCACACTTGATGTAATCTATTCTTTTTTTATTTATTTAAATGGAGCCGAAAAGCATATGTTAATGCTGGAACTTGAGTTTAGTTGTATTGGATTATTTATTTAATAAATTAGAAATACGAGGCTTAAGGTAGTAATGATTAAAAATAAATAAAGATAAAAACAAGATAAATATGAGAAATTGGAGTGGCTGACCCGTTCAGCCCACTTGGGAATCTGCTGATTGGCTTCGTTAGTGTTTGAATGAAAATATGATCTTTTTTATTGAGTTCACGTAAATCTATGCTTAAACTTTTTAATGCTCTCCTTAGTATATTAATTCAATATTTGTGAAAATATTGTGCGATCTTGAGGGGACTAACGAATTTATATAGTCTTAAAATTAAAGGTGATAAATACACATAATGGAATTTGTTGGAACTACTCAGAATTCTAGTTTTATGACTGATTGAACCCCTTTTGCATGTGAAAATTAAAGGGCTTAGCCTTCAAATTTTTGGTCTAAAATTTAATGACTCGATTAATTTAAATTTTAATAGTATAAAGCTCGGAGAAAGCGCTCCTTACTATCAGGAGCAGAGAGTAGTACTCTTTGTGATCCTGAAATAAGAATGAGTAATACATGTTTTTAATATTTATTTAATCTGCATGAGTTTTTCTTCATTAATTTGGGGACGTGTGGTACGAAGGAAATCATAATATTTTTCACCGGTTAAAATGTTTTACTAAATATTTTTCTTTAACAAAAATAAATTTCTTCGACAAAATATCTCTCCTAAAGTCCGAATATAAAAAAAAAGTTTCATAAGTTGTATCACATTACTCGTCATCCTACAAAACACCCAGTCTCACCCTTGCCTTCTGCCCCATTGCATCCCCTCTTCCTATCCCATATCACATAACCAAACCCAAAATTTGAAGACTTTGAATGCACCAATAGTGTAATAGAAACTCTAGCTGGGTTTGAACGGTCATATCCATCGTGTTTGCCTCTATTCCTTATAAATGTTTTGAGATAGAATTTTCTGGTTATTTACGATATTTTAGAAGATAAGTAAGAAAATTACTTTTTTTAAAAAAAAAATCCGCGAAAAACATTTTCCTTCCCAGCTACTACACACACCTAGGACCGTTTGGCCCCAAGAATATTTGGGAAAAACTTGAGAAGTGATGTTTGGTCATATAGCTTGGGAAATATATTTGTCAAGTATCCCAAGTTCTCAAATACTAGAAAAAACTAGTATTTGGGCCAAGTTCATTCAAAAATGAACCCAAACTTTTATATTTTACAAAAAATACCCATTATTTATTAATTCCAACTAATATTTGTTACTACCTCCCCCAAAAAAGTTTGAGTTCTAATTTGAAGGATAAAATTGAGAAAAAAGAACAATTTGTGTTTAATGGATCATAATTAAAACTGAATCAATGACAAGTTTGAGTTTGCAATTAATGTATTGCCTTGCTTATATTGTGTCAATTATATAATAAGGTTATTTTTTAATGGAACATATTCATTATAAAATGATAATATAAATATATGGTTATTTTTAATAATTTTTAGAACTTATGAGTATAAATCATATTTTTTGAAACAATCAAATATTTTTGGAAAAATTTGAGGCCAAACACATGGTGAAACTTCACAAAATATAATTTGCCAAGAATATTCGAAAACTTGAAGCGAAATGCTTGCCTTAAGTGTGAACCTTAGCCAAAAAACTGTCTTCTAAGTTCTAACTAATAGATAAAAAGTCAGAAAAGGAAGAAACCGAGTACCCAACACAAACCAACACACGTTTATGAATGGAAAGTGACATTTATTTTGTGCCAAAGAATCTAACTTCCTTTATCTTCAAACATTTGCATCTCCATGATTATAAAGGAACAACACTTTTTATTATATCCACTTTTTTTTTTTTTTTTTTTGTAAAACCAATCCGACAGTAGAGTCCACACACACAAAAGTGAATGGACGTATCAATTATATATTAAGATTTGAGCATTACTTAAAACACTCCAAACATCATTGTATCTTCGTTTTTATCATGGTGAATTGATCATGAGGTCACTCTGATCATAGATTGAAGTAAGAAACCACTCAACTTGGAATTCTATCATCCACTTCTTGTTATATATATATATATATGTATCTAACTTGTCTCTTTCTTTTACAAGTCCACCTTTAACTGCTATGTCCACATGACATGGACAATATATAAAAAGATTTATATCGTACTCGATTTGATAATTTAATTTTTAGATGAGAACTTTAATATAATATCAAAACGCATAGATAGTCTGAATTTGAATTTCATTATCACCCTGCCCATTATTAAAGAAGAATTTTCTCCCATGTAGGGCCTACTTGGCCATTAATTATGATTTGAAATAAGTTGTATAAGAAACTTGAATCTTAAAATTGTATTCCTTTTATTTATTTCATCAATAAGAAAATCCTACAAATTATGAAATTGACTTGTCGTAGACAATTATACTAACTTCAAATTAAAAAAATTAAACTTGAACTCCAAATTGCTAGACAAATGCCTATTTTATCCATGAAAAAGAACCATACTTGAAGGGTATAAATTACTCTTTAAAACAAGTCCGATATTATAACCTAAAAATAAGTTATATGTATAACCAATTATATTGAATTTTCAATATAAAAATTTTATAAAATATCAAATGCACTCAATCCCTTTGATCTTATAAGACGAGAACTCAAAGTTAATGATTTTGTAAAATATATTTAATATATATAGTCTGGTTACTTGATAGGTCTATTGTTTTGTGGAGTGTTTTCCTATAGATGACTGCTATTTATCATCAATATTGATGATAAGATCAAAGTACTTGTTGCCCAAAATTCAATATAATTCACAGGTTTTGATAATGACTCCTTTTATTTATTTAATTAATTAATCTCTCTTTTTAAAGCCCTCAAGCCTGTGGTTTAGTTGTTTATTAAGCAAAGTTAATGACTTTTTCAACCCTGTATATTGATTTTCTTTTTGAAAGAAAATAACTCATATTTCATGTGTTTCTTGTAATAATCTGATTTGTTGCCTTCTCTTTTTGATTAATTTACTTTAAAGTTAAGAGCTACTTTTTATATTACTAGGCAAGAATAAATTCCCATATGGGATCCTTTACAAAAACGTTTTTTTTTTAAAATATCGAGAATAATGTGATTTCTTTGTTTTATTACATGACACTTACACCACCTATACGATCAACATTAACTCCTCATCTCACGGACAATTTTTACGACGTTGATAAAGACACTCGAGATGTTAATGCTCTATCATATATATTATCACATTCATTTAGAGAATTTTAATAGCTCGTTGAAAATCTGCATTCCCACATCGTTGGTGATTCTTTGATTTTCCATATTGTAATACCATATTCAATGTTTTTGGATATTTCTATATTTTGTAGTACAAATCATTAGTGTGAATATATATATCATACCTAGTTTATGTGAAATTTAACTGATTAAGGTAGAAGGAGTGCAGTATAATGTGTACATATTGATGGATGTATTTTACTAACCATTAAAGAAGCACATCATATATAGTCATGCATTATATTTTGATCCAATAGTTGAATCTTGCAGTTAGCTATCTAGAATAAGAAGAAAGGATCAATTTAGACAATACAATGTGAAAGGAGTAACACACACATATGTGAGTGATTAGAATTTAGAAGAAACAATTGTCTCTTTCAATTTGTATCATGCATTTGAGTAAGCAGAGACAGAATTAAAATTTTAATTTTATGGATTTCGATTTAAAATGATGATTTTAATAAATAGCGATTATCATTTGCTAGTTTAATTTTTACTGTTATTTAAATAGTTATAATATCCCTCCACTAATTACAAACATGTACAAATCTATCAATAAGGGTGCTGATGGAGTGCTAAGTATTATTTCACCCTTAAATCATTTTGGGTACAGAGTCACCTACAAAGTCACCTTTGTTAGGGAGTGTTTTACTCCCAGTGTGGACTTCTTGGTACGAAGTTACTTTTGTTAGGGAGTGCTTTACCCCCAACGTGGAACTTCTCAGTGTGAATCCAAATTTTATTGGACTCCAATATGAATATTGGATATCAAAGGAAAATAAAATAAATTTTGAAAATGGGAAGGCACTTCCGATTGATTTATACATTTCTTTTACACTTCAGCAAGATGACGCATAAGTTAATCAAATACTACGTTTTAACTTTTTGAAGAAATCTATTATGAGTTTATGTAACTTATGAAAGGGTTTTGTTGGTTGGTTATCTGAACTTACACTTTATTAGTGAGGGTTCGATTTACCACATTGTAATTTTCACTTTCCCCTACCCCAAACTTTTTTTAAAAATAAAATAAAGTAAAAAATGATAATCCAAAAAGAGAAACAGTTTATCTGTCATTATCGATTAAATTGGCCCAGTAGGCCAAGCCCATAACAGGGTCCCGATCTTTTTGCCGCACTGATCATCTGAAGTCGCATGTTTTTTTCCTTGTTAATTTAGCAGTTGATTAGTATACGTGTTTTCAAAAATGTTTTTGGGCAAGTTTCGGAACGGGGCATAAATTAAAGGCGTAGTTTGAGGCCTAAGTTTCGAGCATAAAAACGTAAGTCCTGGACGTAAAAACGTAGTCCCGCGCGTTTTAAATTTGTTTTTTTTAACCTTTTTATCTTTATATCATATTTTTATTATTATTGATGTAATGATATTTTTCATATAGTAATTATAATACTTTTTTCTTCATATTTGATTATTAATACTTTTCTCAAATAAAAAACATAATATAATTTCTATATATTATAGGTTATTTATAAAAATTTATTTGTAAAATCATTAAAAGATTTACTTTTGCTTATTTTATTAGTAATAAAACTATAAAATTGAATATACATGAGATTACACTCCGTAGATCCATGAGGCTTACGCCCCGTGTCTCGGGGCTTACGCCTCGCCCCGTATGGTATAAAACGTCTCGCCTCACAACCCTCCTTTTAAAACACTGATAGTATCTTAATTTTAGTGGCACATCCATGAATATTTATTATTTTACTCTCTTTTTTTAAGTCGAATTTGGGAATTTGAAGAACACCATTCCTGATTGGATATAGATTTTTAAGTTATAATTTAAATTTTTGAGTTTTTTGGAGTTGTGTTTGGACATGCATTTTATTTTGAAAATATTTGAAGTTTTATGAGTGGAAGTTCCAAAAATTGCTGGTAACTTGAAAATATTTGAAGATCATATTTTCAAAATATGCTCAAATTTATGGCCAAACGCTAACTAATTTTTCGTATTTTCACTCCAAATCACCAACCAAAATTTAATAACTCTAATTTATACTTATGACCAAATACAATTCCACTTTCTTAATACCATTTTCGTCCGTTTTTACCAACCGATATTTAAAGATAACTTTTCATGATCATATCAAAATTTACAGTCAAACGCTAACTAGATTTTCATATTTTCATTCCAAATCACTAACCAAAATTCGGTAACTCTAATTTATTCTTATGATCAATACAATTCCATTTTCAGTTTTACACACTGAGAAAGTAATACCTTTTTTTCTTTTCAAACAGGCCCTTAATATTGACCTTATGCTTTGGATCAGTTTGGTATTCAAAAGGATTAAAAAAAAAAAAACATGTAGAATTGAAACCGTCCGAATTTTTAGACTTTTGAGGTCTCTCGTGAGAAAGGTTTGACTTTGGGCAAAAGTCGTTTGGTTCGGGAACAAGTTATTTCAAATTAGGATTAGAATTAGTTATTCTGTAATGAGTTATTCATCGAGATAATTTATTTTATCACTATCGTATAAATCGTCGGATAAGTATGGCAATCAAAGAAGAGATCAAAATTTTTTCGCAGGACAACTTTTTTATCACAAGATTATTTATTCTTAACGCTCACACCAAACAATCCTTTGGAGTCTTAATTTGGATTTTAACCAATCTCCATACTCAATGACAAGTATAGTAGGGGTAATTTGGGCAGCACAAAAAGTAGTACTTTGATTATGATTATCATTTTTAAGTTATATATCGTAAAGGTAATTACATTTTTTTGTTTAACTATAAAAAAAAAAAAGTTGGAAGTTGCGGCGTCAATATTGGGTGGCACCCAAAATACATACAATAATTAAACTGAACGGATCATTCAATCAAGCAGATTTCAAATCTAAAACTGATAGGATTCTGAGGTAATTCTAAAATTTATTATTTAAATTGTTTACTTTCTTTTATACTGAAGAATTTTCATTTCTAGAATGTACGATGACAATAAGATCATTTTTGAGATCAGATGTCTAACCATCAATAGAGACAATTGACCAAAAGAAAGCCAAGTTTCGAGTAGACATTTCGTTTTTATTTTACTAATTATTCTCCGACTCAATTTCATTTTACCTGATCCATATATTAAAATTATTTCTTTTTGTTTTACTTGTTAATTTTACTGGGTTTTTTTTTTAATATTATATTTATCATTAAATAACTACGTAAAAAGACTTTCTTAGTACACCTCCCCTTTTCATTTTTGTTTATCTCCTTTTGTCTAGTAGGTTTTTCTTATTATTATGATCAAATAGCCATGTGACCTCCTTTTTCTTTTTTCAAAAAACGGAAATAAAGGAATTCCATTTCCCTCCGTTCATATTTAGTGTAAAAATGTGTGATATTAGCAAGTTATTTCCTTCAATTTACTAAATTAATCAATTTTACATAAATATTTATATGTAGTTTTATAAACGACATGATTAGGGGTGTCAATGATTTATAAAAAAGCGAGTTAACTACTATGTTGTTTTTTCTTGCCTATTGTTTATGTAAACCATGGTTGAGAAGAACGTAGTAAGTTGCATAATATATAGATACTCATACGACCAAACATTTTGGTACTCATAGTTATTTTTCTCCCTATAAATAATGCTTTTAATTTGTTAATTTCTTTTTAAATTAATCATGATAATTGAATATTGAGGATAAAACGTCAAACTATGAGACACATATAAAGTTGGAATTGAGGGAAAAATATCTAGATTTTTTTGTATCCATCTTTATCATGAAAATTGAAAGTCACAATAATATGTCATGTTTCAGTACTACTAATTATTCGGTTGCTAGGAAAAGATGAATCTTTTTTGTGCTACAAGTGTAAGAATCTGTTTGAATTGGATCAAAATGACCAACCTACTTTTAAGTTATTTTTAACTTTTGAAAATGTTAAAAGTATCTTTTAAAAAGTTAAAAATTAAAAGTAGGTCTCTCCTTACTTTTTATTTTTTGATTTAAAAAGTCATTTAGATTTGACTTTTTTTATTTTTTAACTTAAAAACTATTTTTTTATGTCAATCCATAACGGACTCTAAATTTATTTTGAACAATACAACAACTAAACAAAAAAGTTAGGTGAACCATATCGTTACCTCAAGAACTATAAATGTTGTATACACACGTTTTAGGTTTATATATATATATATCACTCTGAACAACCAATCCACTTTTTTCAAAAACATCTCATATTACAACTGCATGCAGCTCTAATATTGAAGATATATAAATAAGTAAATCAAAGTGTGTTATTTCTCTAGTAATTTTAGTCTTTAAATAAGTTTATCATACATTCAATCATATGGTATAACGACAGTCAGATGTTTTGGGTTCAAATTCCCCGACATGTGTTTGACCCATGTCACTAGATAACTTTTTTGACCCATAATTTTCAGTTTGGGCCTATAGTAGTGCCATATTGATGTTTGTGATGACGATAATTCAATATACTGATCTTATTAGCTAGATTTTGGGGTTGAGTTAGGCCTATGTATTTTCAGTTTGTTGTTATTATTGAATTCAATTCAATATCAAGTCCTCATTGAATTTGTTGTTATTAATTATCCCTTAAGATATTCTTCATATTTATGCCTTAAGATTACTTAAAAATTGAATTGATAAAGATCGCAACCGATCACTGTTTTTTTTTTTCTTCTTATAAGGTTACTTAAGTAGACAGGCAATTATCTCATGCATAGGTACTTTGGTTAATTTGCTTAATACATGGAGCTTCTATTTTATTTTTTTTCTAAAAAGAAGACATTACTGTCCAAAATGCATGTCATTTTCTGCCACACTGGACTTAAAATGACTTATAGTAGTAATAGTTTTCCACCTTTAGTTTGGTGCTACACTATACTAGAAAAGCAAATGAAACCTTCACATAGTTGTTATTTGCAGCAAAGGGAAAAAATCTTGTAATTTTAGAATAAAGCTATTATCGGGAAAACAAAGCCTTAATTGATGGCAATAGGAATAAATAAAATGACATCATCAAAATTAAGATAGGATGACAGTTAAGTATCTTTTCATTTTTGATCAAACATTTAATTTTAAGGATAAAGTGTGTGATTAATCATGTTTAATAGGAAGTATTTTATTTTCTAAATGAAAAATTTTCATTCTGAATTTAAATTAATCGAAACTCATTAACTTAAAAACTTGTAATGGTGAGGTGATGCTTTTTTTGCGATGGTTCTAACGTCACATAAGAAAACACTACAGATAAATCAAGTTTTACATCAAAATCTTTTACCTATTTTTCTCAACAAATGGCCTTAAATAGTTACTTATCATTTAACTCGTGCGGAGTACTCTTCATATTATATTCTTCGCTACACAATTTCTTATTATCACAGCTCTCACGTGAAAAATAATAGATTGTCATGATTATTTATAAAGGAAAGAAAATGTATTTGTATTTCGTGCTCTCGGAAAAGTAGGATGGGGTTGTTTGATACGGTACAATTTTTATTTTTATTTGTATGGTTTGGAATATTTCATGGTTAGTTATTTCATTATATATATCATATATATGAAATAATGAAGAATAAATAATTTAAGGACTAATTAGTACTCCTTATTAGAAATACAATAATCCAATACCTCATATAAAACAACCCCTTCAGATAAGACCATATTATAGATAGAATGGTCAGCCAATGATATTGTATACCCTGATTTCGATTTGTTTCTTTTAATTTTCATTTTAAAAATAAATGATTTCTTTTTCAAATACTTTCTAAATAATTGAAATTGTTAACTATATATATTATGTCTTATAATAGTTGTTTTTTAAAATATATAAATTTTATTTTTTAAAAATAAATTTTTTATATTTAAATTCACATTAAACAATAATTTATGTGTGAGATTAGGAAATATGTACAAGCTTGAGGGAGTTTTTACAAGATTTCACGTTTGCGTGAAAGATTAAAATATATATGGATATTCTCTACAATCACGGAAATTACAAAATGCCATCACAAAACTTATATTTTCTGGTTTAAATGTTTATATAATACATAATCAGCACTTTAAATTTGTCTCAGTATTTAATTTAGACATTTAAGTCATTTTTCAATCAAACAACCTCTCAAGGCCTCAATTAGTTTATACGGTTAATTCTTCAAATTTTAAATCCTCTTAACAAAAATTTTGACTCCACACAGCATGGTCCAGTTGCCAAACTTAACCAGAAATTTTTGGTGAATTTGGCCGTTCAGCTACCAGATGTACAAAGTTGCTAGTGACTAGTTCCCCTCTCATATGATTTTTTTTTTTTTTTTTTTTTTTGGGTTTTCCATCCTATGTTCGGAGCCCACATTAAAGCTTTTGACTAAATCTGAATCGCGCACTGCAGAGCCAATTCAGGAGTGGCGCTCCTAACAAGATTTTCTCCATATCTAAAAAATCTCTGATTAATGATAAAGCACTCCCACCACAACCAATATTGGTAAGAATTTGTGGACCAGCTTGGGTCAATCTTTGACTTAAAAGACCAATATACAAATAGTTTAATATAAAGTTTAATATAATAATATATTGGTAAATTTTACTTGACATTAAAGCATAGTTTTTTTCGCCAAATCAACAGTATACACCAACTTGGTACCGACTGGAAGTGGAATAAATTTGTATATAAAGACCCCATCCTATCCACCAATAAAAGGTAGAACCAAAATTTTGAGTTCATCCCAACTAGTCCCTATCTCCTACATACTCCACCACCATCTCCCAAAATCTCCACTCAAAAACAAACCAAACATATCACAAAAACAAAGAAAAAAAGAGAGAGAATTGTAAACAAAATGAAAGAAATGGTACTAAACAATATCAATTCAATTCTTGAAGCTTTACAAGCTAAGCCCATGCTACTCTTCTTCTTCATCACCCCTCTCTTCTTCTTATACCTTTTTTCGATGTCTCGCCGGAAACGTTATCCTCCAGGACCCTTAGGGTGGCCTCTCATTGGTAACATGATGATGATGGACCAGTTAACTCACCGTGGTCTTGCCAAACTTGCACAAAAATATGGTGGCGTTTTTCACCTCAAAATGGGTTATGTCCACAAAATTGTTATATCTGGTCCAGAGGAAGCTCGTCAAGTACTACTGGTATTATTGAAATATGTGACCATCTCATCTAAAAAAGATATAAATAATTAGTCAGTATAACATAACATATTGTAGTACTACTAAGTTTGGCTATCCTATTATTTTTCAAATATTAAATTAAACAGATTATTTAATTTCTAACAGGTACAAGACAACATATATTCGAACCGTCCAAAGACCGTAGCCATAAGTTACCTAACGTACGATCGAGCGGACATGGCTTTTGCGGACTACGGACCGTTTTGGCGTCAGATGAGAAAATTATGTGTTATGAAACTATTCAGTCGTAAACGAGCTGAGTCATGGGACTCAGTTCGCGACGAAGTGGACTCAATGGTCAAGATTGTTACAACCAACACGGGCACATCCATTAACTTAGGGGAACTTGTTTTCTGTGTCACTCGTAACATTATCTACCGAGCTGCTTTCGGAACTAGTTCAGATGAAGGACAAGATGATTTTATTAAGATTTTGCAAGAATTTTCGAAGCTATTTGGTGAGTTTAACGTGGCTGATTTTATTCCATGGCTAGGGTGGATTGGTCAGCAAGGTCTAAATGTTAGACTTGCTAAGGCAAGGGCATCACTTGATGGATTTATTGATTCGATTATTGATGATCATATTCAAAGAAAGAAGGCAAATGTTATTAATGATGATGGTTATAGAGAAACTGATATGGTGGATGAGCTTTTAGCCTTTTACAGTGAAGAAACAAAAGCAAATGAGTCTGAAGATTTGCATAATGCCATAAGGCTCACTAGGGATAATATCAAAGCTATAATCATGGTAAGTTTGATAAAACAAATATCCTAATGCTTTTCCGTACAGTTTTTTTTTTTTAACCTTTTTGTGTGATTGATACATGTTCTAATTAGCGTGTCATAATTTAAATCAACTCGTGGTTTAAAAGGAAAAAAAAAAACTAAATTTGTACTTGTGGCATTTGTGGTTAAAAAGAAACATGTCATGTGACAACAATTTTTTTAAAAAACTTGTGCCATCAAATATATCATAATATTTGTGGTTTTAAAAGTTTTCGTTGATCGAGAGGAAATGAGAATAAGTTTGAATTGACAAGGGATTTAAGAAAAAAAAAAAATTTAAAAAAGAACTCATAATCTAAAATATGTCATAAGATTTGTGTGATAACAACTTTTTGAAACTTATGTCATAATATTTGTATGATTATAGATATTTCTTGTTAAGGTAAAATAGAAAGTACAAAATTAATAATTTTCAAATTTTAAAAGTGACATATTTTTAATTAACGAAAGAAAATTTTGTTACATCAAACCGAAAGGAATAGCATATTGGGGGAATACAAAAGTTATATTTTAACGGAAATTAAACATAAATTAAGTTAATGTTAAAAATCTTGCCCAAAACAAGAAACTTTAAATTTTAATCAGTTGGTACTAGGTAGGATCACTGAACACGGTTGTCTCTAGCAGCTCATCTATAACTATCAAGAATAATAGAAGCTTAGGCAACAGAAATATTTTTCGTGAAAATATGTCCAATGTATAATTTTAGTACTTTACTTATATTTTAAAACTTCCTTTGTTAGATGAAAATTTTGATAATTATTTAATTAAGTTGACTCTTCATGATTTGTTTTTAGAATAACAAGATGCGTTAAAGTTTCTCAATCATCACAAAATTGAAATTAAGAGTGAAAGGAAAAAATATTATTGAAAATTGATGACCTAGTATAATAAAATTTGGTGCTACCCCATATTTCTATCGTTTTAGCATCACCTAGCTAGACTTTAAAAATTTGATGAAACTTATTACTCCTACAATTCATTAGGAAAAAATCTCCCTTTAATTTCCATTTTTTCATACAACTTGATTCTAGTGGAATGTCATATAATAGAAACATTATTTTTCCTCTAAATTATAAGCTTCAATCATTTGTTTTATGAATGTCTCGTCAATATAATAAACACCAAATATGATTACGACTTTGTCTTGTCATATATGATGTAATTGTTAATGTCCTAGCTATGGTCTACTATATATATAGTTTTCTAGAATTAAATAGTACAAAGAAATTAGCGTACTGTACAACTACTAGATCTCATAAGTAGATTTTTATTTATTTATAAGTCTCTCTACTGATGACATATATCATGAGGCTAGTAAGTTGATCTGAACTTTCCCTAATAATCTTGATTTTAGCTTCAATGCTATCCAATATTTTGCCAAGTGGCACAAATGGAAGATTAATCAGGTAACAAAAGTTTTCAAGTACAATTGCCTAATGTTTTTAATGTGAAAAAGTTACTCCAGAAAGAATTTACTAATGATTTAAAAAAATCATACTTGCCAATGAATATACTTAACGTGTAAAATATGAGTTAGAGGCTTAGAGCCGTAAAAACTATTCATTAGGGGCCCTAACTCAAATTAACATTTTAAACTGGCCCATATTCTATGATTAAAATTTCAAACTGGCCAATAAATACCTATCTAGAAAATTTGGTACCATTCACTATCCATTTTGAAAAATCATTTTTCTGAAAGCGATGTAAAAGTTAGTTTATCTTACTTCTACCTAACCCCCTTACCTAACTACATACCTATTTAACTTTTATAAAATAATATTGTTATGTATTATATTACTTGACTTATATTGATTGGCGTGGAAAAAAAATTGCAGGATGTAATGTTTGGAGGGACAGAGACAGTGGCATCTGCGATAGAATGGGCCATGGCAGAGCTTATGAAGAGTCCAGAGGACCTTAAAAAGGTACAACAAGAATTAGCTAACGTTGTTGGACTCAATAGAAAAGTTGACGAATCCGATTTTGAAAAATTGACCTACTTAAAATGTTGTTTAAAAGAAACTCTCCGACTTCACCCTCCTATCCCTCTCCTTCTCCACGAAACCGCGGAGGAATCGACAATCTCCGGGTACTATATTCCAGCAAAATCACATGTTATCATAAATTCATTTGCAATTGGACGTGACAAAAACTCATGGGAAGATCCTGATAGTTTCAAACCTAGTAGGTTCCTTAAAGAAGGTGTGGCAGATTTTAAAGGTGGTAATTTTGAATTTTTACCATTTGGGTCGGGTCGAAGGTCTTGCCCCGGTATGCAACTTGGGCTTTATGCATTAGAAATGGCTGTGGCCCATTTACTTCATTGTTTTACTTGGGAATTACCTGATGGGATGAAACCAAGTGAACTAAACATGGATGATATATTTGGGCTTACTGCTCCAATGGCTAATCGACTAGTGGCTGTGCCTACTCCACGTTTATTATGTAAACTTTATTGAAGAAAAAAATGGGGTATTTTGTACGCGTATACGAACAGTTATACCCAAAATATTGGTTTATTTGGACATTTTTATCTTTTTTTGTTTTGTCTATTAGATGTAATAATAGATGCATATACATAATGGAGAGGGACAAAAGCAAAAGGACGAAAATAATTGCTTGAAAGGGGAAAGAGAGAGGAATTGATTGTATGATATTTGTGTATTGTAGACACTATTTATCTCTTTCCTTTTGTTTTTTAATATTCATTTGGCTTGCATTGTTAGTTGTAAATGTCCCATCTTGTTTGTTTCTTCTTTGAAACATAATTTAAATCAAATAAAGACTTTATCCTTGTTACCTTACTGTAATACAATGGTTCATTTTGATTGGATTAGTAAGGGGAATTCAGTCGGACAAATTTACTGTTTAATTTTTCTAGTCGGTATGCATAGATTACACATTAATTATACACGATTATACACATACACACACAAATTTATTATTGATTTTTTTAGTTGGTATAGACAGATTATGCATTGATTACACATGAATACGGAGGCTATTGTGTTCTTTTCCTCGGAAAAAAAGAATTTCCATATAAAGGTCTTAAAATTTTCTTCCAAGAATTAAAAAAAACAATATTTTTTAAAGTAAAACACAGTTATGAAAATAAGTTAGGAAATTTAGGATAAATTTCAACAATGTTAATATTTTCTTCAAACTAAATTATGTACATATTTTTTAAACTAAATTTATTCAAATTCATTTTAGTAAATCTTACTTTAAGGAAAAACGTTTCTTATTAAAGATGACTCCATTCTTAAGACGTGAACCCAATAAAAAAATATTTTTAAAAATGTTGACGAATTAAATGTGAAAAAATTGGAAAAGGGATGTCAAACATACCCGTACTCTTATCTTCTCTGCTGTTCCATGAAAAAGTTCAACCTGAATTTTGAAATATTACCTCCGTCTCATTTATTTTATATTTATTTACTGGATACATAAGTTTAATAAATTAATGAACACAGTTGCGAGCTACAAAGCATAAATACAAAAGTAATCAAATACTTTGTTGTGCTAGAAATAAATTTTTGAATAAATTAATGTGTCAATATTCCTCTAACACTCAATCGGGTTGCTTCTGACCAATACCCCTTTACTTTTGAAAGCAGAAAAAGGCTATTTTGCCTTTTGATGTTCACTTTTACATGTTTAGTTTAGAAAATCTAGAAATATTTTATAATTTATTTTTTTAATTTATTCCTTTTATATTAATTATAGTCCTCTTTCAATGCATTCTTCAAAACACTAAATTTGTTATAACTAAAGGGTAAAGTGTGTTCTAAGTTAATATTAAACAAGCAAAAATAAACGAAATAAATAATAACAAAAAAAATTACACATAAAAATAAACGAAAGAAATAATAACAAAATACATCTGATAATGGTGGGTACGGTTGAGTAGGTCCAAAGCTGTGGAGGGGACCGTTGAGAAGGTTTGAATTTCGATGCTGAAAATTAAATAGAAGGACAGAGAAAACGGTCAAACTGATCCTTCATCTATAGAGATTGAATTATTTTTTTAATTCTTAACCCTAAAAACTAACTGAAAAATAAAAAAGTTGTTAAATTTAACAGTGGGTCCACACTTGCTGGACCCTTTCTTCCCTCTATCTTCTGCCATTTCTTTCTTCCACCATTTTTTCTCCAATTTCCAATTGATTTATTTTTCTATTCACAGCAAAAATCCTCTCTTACGTACAAAAATTTCTTTAAATTTTTTTAAAAAATGATAGTAAATTTTTATTTTCCATCTCTGTCCGTTCAGTTTTTATTTTTGTAATTTTAAAAGATATAATTGTGCATTCGCTTTGCAGCGTTGGGAGACTGAAAAAAGTGTTTGAATTACTTAGAGAGAACGAAAGTGACATTTTTACTTACAACATTTTGATATGGGGGTTCTGCAGAATTGGATTTGTTGAAATGGGTTTTGAATTTACAAACATTTTTTGAAATTTGGAGAAACTTTTGTATGTAAGAGAGGATTTTGACAGTGAATAGAAAAATAAATCAATTGAAAATTGGAGAAAAAATGGTGGAAGAAAGAAGATAGAGAAGAAGATAGGGCAGAAGAAAGGATCCACTAAGTGTGGGACCCACCATTAAGTTTAATAGTTTTTTTTACTTTTTAATTAGTTTTTAGGGGTATGGACCAAAATGATACTCTTTTTATATACATTAAAGACTATTTGGATAAGGTGACATATATCAAGGACCAACATAATTCAACCCCTATAGATGAAAGATTATTTTGATCATTTTCTCATAAGGAGAAGGACACAACACTAGTAAAGGAAGGGATAATAGAGGATCAAATTCTTTTGTGGAAGTTGAAATAGTTAATTAATTGAGTTATTAATTAGATTTTTCATGTCATTAGTTTTTTTCTTCTTCTTAAATTAGGGTAAGACAAAGAAAAATAGGGAATCGAACTCTTACGTGAAAGTTCAAGTAATTAATTAATTGAGTTACTAATTAGATTTTTCACCACACTATTTTTACTTCTTCTTAAATTAAGGCAAGGAAAGAAAAAATAGAGAATCAAACTCTTGACGTGAAAGTTCAAATAATTAATTAATTAAGCTACTAATAATTATTTTTCATGGCACTAATTTTTCTTCTTCTTAAATTAGGTAAGGGTAGGAAAAATAGAGAATAGAACTTTACATGAAAATTGAAATAGTTAATCAATTGAGCTACTAATAGATTTTTCATCGCACAAGTTTTTACTTCTTCTTAAATTAGGGTAAGGACAGGGAAAATAGAGAATCAACCTCTTAGGTGAAAATTTAAATAGTTAATTAATTGAGCTATTGATTAAATTTTTCACAACACTAGTTTTTCTGTTTCTTGAATTAGGGTAATGAAAGAGAAAATAGAGAATCAAACCTTCACGTGAAAGTTCAAATAGTTAATTAATTAAGCTACTAATTATTAATATTTTCACGGCACTAATCATTTTTTTCCTTCTTAAATTAGGGTCAGGGAAGGAAAAATAGAGAATCGAACCCTTACATAAAAGTTCAAATAATAAGTAATTATGCTACTAATTAGATTTTTCACGGCACTAGTGGATACATGGTTCCAAATTAAAATAAAACCAATTTTTCAACTCTCCAAAAATGTTGTTGTTGTAGAAAGTTGACACTAATTGGAAGACGAAAGCAACCTTAATTGAGTTGAATATGTGATGCATTAATCATAGGGAGTTTAATTACGTTGGATAATCTTGAAAACTTTAATTTAGGGATATTAAAGGACAAAATTTCTTTTGTGACATAAGAATAGTCAATTCAATATGTTGCTATATATGCATTTTAAATTGATGAGTTTGAAAAAACTTTGGTTGAGAATTTACTTACATTAATAACAAAGACACACACATGTAGTAAACATAATCTAAGTAAACATTGTATGTATTTAGCTTTAGGTATTTGTATTAGTGGTTAAAATTTAAATGACGAGATAAGTATAAGTCTCACCATCCTAAATATTTGTTTCGTTTGATATATGTTTTAACTGATGGTGTGAAAATATATACTTAATTAATCAGGTACTTTCTTAGGGAATTACAATTAAATCCTTTCAAATGCATTAATTGGCCATCAACATTTTCTATTCTAACGATATATGTAAACAACTGTGAAATATACAACCAACCAAGACATAACATGCCTGGATAGCTGAACACGTACGTCAATATCGATTGTGATGAGATGATTGAAATCCCTCACTTTTTAAGTCAAAATTTTTGAGTTTGAGTCCTAAATGTGAGAAAAATCTTAAACACTACCATGCACGATATCAGATATTGAATAAATAGATAGCTGAACGAACATGATGACTTTTTATCTAAATGAAAGGAATGCATGGCTGGAATTGGGACACAATGCCCAGTGAAGTGTTAGCATCATGTGCCAATTGCAATGAGATATTGAAAAGACTAAATATAACCATAGACAAAAAAACACGAGTAAGTTGTATAGTAAGGTATGCTACGAAACTTATGTTTGTGGACCACTGATCCATGTGTTATGTCCAGACCGTTTTGATGCAGTGTTCACGATTTGGCGAAAAATGAAATAGATTTAAAAAAAAATTATGATTTGATTTACTTTTAACTTTTAAAAACTGACAATGATTAATTGTGTTTTGGTACACAACGAAAAAAAAAAAATAAATAGCCAAACCAATTTTATATTATTATTTGGATATATGACATTAGTTTTAATAAATAATTAAAGATATTTTATACTTTTTAACTATTAACTCGGATTTAGTCCTACTTATATGTAAATCGAAGGAACCTTTAATGTTGTTAAGCAGTTCTTTTTAACCCCTCTATAGAAACTTTTACCTTTTTTGCTTTCTAGTTAAGGTGAAGTCAAAGGTACTTACCATCTGAGCATCTCACTCTCGTCTTATCATTATGCAGCTAAAACTTAGGAATAATGTTGAAAAATAATAGGATTCAGATACATTGTTCTTCTGATAGTATAAAATAATTTGTTGATTCTTAATGTTCATTTGAAATGGTTGTCTCCTGCCTCTTAGGAATTGTATTGAAAAATAATAGAATTCAGATAAATTGATCCTATCATGGTATAGAAAAAATTGTTGATTCCTAATGTTCATTTGAAGTAGTTGTCTCGTGCCTCGTAGTTTTACTGTCATCAAAACCGATGATTGATTTGATTTTAGAAATTTAAAAACCAACTAAATTGATTTGGTTTTGATTTTAATCAAAAATTTAAAACCAAAATCAATCCAAACCAAACAATGAACACCCTAGCTTCCCCAATAGCTAACTAGGTAAGCCGGACACGCTGGTGGAACTTGCATAGTAGTATTTATGTTGAGAAGAGATTTTAAAATGGGTACAGAACTGATGACAACAGATCCGTTGATGTAACATTCGACCAAAATTTGAAGGCATTAATAGGCCAACCTGACAAATTGTTGCTGCTACAGGAAAGGCATTAATAGGCCAACCTAAAACAAAGTCATACTTTCTGAAATCTACAATTGGCTTGAAGCGTCTCAAGCGTTATGCAACACACACACACACACCCATTCAACACTACAACTCAAAAGTTAATAAAAATTGAGTTGCACATTTTAATAGT
This sequence comes from Solanum bulbocastanum, assembly GCA_037074985.1. Classification (NCBI taxonomy): domain Eukaryota; kingdom Viridiplantae; phylum Streptophyta; class Magnoliopsida; order Solanales; family Solanaceae; genus Solanum; species Solanum bulbocastanum. The sequence continues at coordinate 33,051,180 of CM073598.1, read as the reverse complement.
ATGCTATGGTTATGATGTCTGCTAATGCAATGGAGATTTAGGTGTCATACAACTCTGTTTTATCCATTGAGCATCAAAGATGTTGAACAACTATATTCTTTATCATCATTAGCATTGTATTCCACCACTTACTTCAAAAGGCGGACTACGGCCAAACCAACAGCTGATATAGAGACAAGGGTACCTATGCAATATTTTATAACATCATATTTTGCAGCTTCCAACTGCGCCCGTAGTGTATGAATTTCCTGGGATTACATAATTACATACAAAAAGCAGAAAGGATTAGTACAATTTACCAGGTATCAAATGTCAATCTATAGTTATTAGACTCACTCGGTCAAGTGTATTAGTGAGATTAGCAGTTTCTTGATTCTGATTTGCTAGTTCATCCCGGATTCTCCTGCACAGAGAGCACAACAGTTGAGGCTAGTTGTAAACAGCTAACTAGCAGTAAATCTGCAATCATACTACTAATGATTATGCAATGACTGGCCAAAATGAAATAGTGGCGGTAACTCCCTACCCCCTTTCAAGATTGAGATCCAACCTATGACCAGCAGAGACTTTGTCAATTTCATACCTGCAATAACCCAAAACCGAGACCAGAGAAAAAATTACAAATTTCAAAACAAGCACACCGTAATATGGAAGTGGTAGTGTGGTACTAAGAAAATATAGTTTGTGAAAACCAACCTCAATTCACTGCGCATCTTTTCTATATCTCTTTTGAGTTTTTCAATTTCATGTTGCAGTAGAGAAAAGTGGTTCTCCTGGATCACCGAATGAGTGAAGCATGAATCATTTTACAAGTTTAGACACCCATGAATCATCATGAAAGAAATAATTAGTCCAATGTAATAAGCATATAGATTAAAAGGTTTACTAATTTGCACTAAGCTTGTATATTACACCTTTGTACATTTGTATGTAAAGTCTGATGTGTTGACTCACATGATCTCATCTCTTTTTTCTTTCTTTTTTATCAAGAACAGGATCACATATTAATTCTCTCATATCTGACAGAGTATCAGCGGCATTATCAGAAGAAAATCCTGACTCTTCGCTGCAGTCACAAGCAACATATAGGAGAAAATCACTACGGCGTCACTTTACAACAGCTTTTTGCCCTTTAGTCACTTTCAAAAATGTTGTGTAAAACAATCACCATTACAAGACTTAGAATTCCATCACAAGCCACCACTCACAACCAGAAACCTCTGGAGTCCCAGAGGCCAGAACGCCTCACACAGAGACAAGTAAAACACTTGGTTGTGCTCTGACTTTGACAATTTTTCAAAGCAGCATGTCATCTCTGAAATTTCACTTGTGCAACATCTTAGGCCCACTCATCGTCAATCTCTACCATCTGATCACCAACCCCCCACCTCCCACAGAACTACACATCTTGACATACCAACCGTGCTAAAGATTCACATCTATTCAACAGACTCACACCTTGCACCAAATCCTTTCATTGCCACATGCATTGCCATCTTCATCACCTTTTACTATATATATATTTTTTTTTCATAACCAAGAAATCCGTCAGTGACCCGCCCTTTGGACCAATCACAGCCTTCTAAACTCGGTGGATAATCAGCCCGCCCCTCTGCCCTTCTCCACTTAAATACCGGGCTTCGCTTTGCATGGTGTGGGGCTTGAACCTGCGACCTAAGCCACAAATCCTCCACCTTTTGCCACTTGAGCTAGGCCTTGGGGGCTCACCCTTTACTATATTAAAAGGTAACTGCCACATCTTCCAATCAAATATCAATATAGAAGTACAAATACTAACTATTGTAAACAAAGTCAAATACTAATGTAAAGTATTTTCATTGAGGAAAATAAAAAATTCATTCTGAATCCAATGAGACACTAACACACACAATTACTAATCCCAAACTGAGCATCTACTGGTTTACTAGCTATTTTGTGTGGTATTTCATTTTAAGAGATCAGATCATGTTACTATACTCAGATTGAGATGTCAATGAGCGCTGCAACATCAATCCGGACACTAAACCAGAACAACACTAGAACAGATGGAGTACCTATTAAAAGCCGTTCTATTAAGTATGTTCTTCATTAAGCTTCTAGATAATACTATCAGCAAAACCTCTTAAACACCTGAGATTGGCTCATTATAGAACAGACTGACATCACAAATATCAATATACAGATAGCGCTACTTTTTACGATCATATTCTAACTAACTTCCTCAAGGGAATGGCGGGACATGAGTGTATTTAGGAACCTACAGGATAGTTTCAGACGCAATTTTGATAAAATAGTCACACATGCTACACGTCTAATCCACTGACTGAATGTTCTTATCTATTAAGCAAAAGTATCAAACTTAGAAAGCAGAAAACGTGAATACATAAAGGTGAATTTCATGTAAAATTATGACCTTTGCAAATATGATAAAAGATTTGGACTTTGAAAAGGGAAACAATCAAAAGAGAATGGCAAAGGAAGCTCTTTTTATTGTATCAGCCTGGTCATTGAAGAGTTATTATAAGATCACTCTTTTCAGGAAGAGAAAATTTTCCTTCAATAAAGGCCTTGATATTTCCCAAAGGCCATATATATGATGGATGACCAACTCATTCAGCATAACACCACTCCAAAACCCAACCTTTACCACAATATACAATGCCAAAGGAGAAAAGTTTCCACCAACGGTATCTCTTTATAAAAAGGGGCAAGTAAAATTTGTCAAGACGAACCAATGAAAAAGTAAATTAGGGATGCTCAGTGCATCAAAATGTGAATCCACAAATTTCACAATGAAGAATTCATACCTGAGAGCTTTGAACTTCGGACTTAAATTTGGACAACTTGGATTCTTGAATCATCTCAAGCTATAGATAAGACTAATGTCATATTAGTATACAGTGGAAGCTAAATTATCACAAGGACCAAAATAATTAATTCAACATTACATGCACACAAACACAGTTGGATGTATAAAATAAAAAATTACTTACTCTCTGCAAATCAGCTTTAGAAACAAATGTCTGAGCGACATTATCCAAGCTATCGTTCAAAACTTCAGTAATAGCAGCCGTTATAGCCTCGGCTTGCTTCGTAGGCACCCCTTTCGCTTCCAATTTTCTCACCTAACAAACAAAACAAACACTAATTCATTCTAAGGCCAATTCAAAACTGAAAAAATCAAACATTCTTCATTTTCAATTTCGCAATCATAGAAGCAAGTTAAGAAATTACTAGAGCTAGAGTGTCGACGAGGAACAAGAGCCTGCCGTCAAAAGCACGGTTCGAAATGAGTCGGCAGTGGAATCGGTGGCTTCCGGCAAGAGCTCCGAGTTGAGGTCCGAAATATCCGACCCGTTTACATGCCGCCATTCGAATTTAAACAAAGAAACAAAGCAATCGCCTTCGTTATTCGGATCGTTGAAGAAGATTTTACTAAGCTCAATTTGTGAATCAAAAAGTATTCTTATCACCACGTTTTTCTGAATACTTCAGCATTTTTCTTTAAACCTTTGCTTCCACCTTCCAATTTCAGCAAGGTAATCAACCGCCGGTAATTTTACCGCGTGTTAATTGGATCCTTGTGAATTTACATTTTACCCATTGTTACAAGAAAATTGATTCTTTAAAAATATTATATTTTCTAAAAATAAATTGGGACATATACGGTGTGAGAAAACAATTGAAAATTATGTTTTGTAAAATCTTCTTTTGTTAGTTGGAGAGTGAAAAATATTTTCATTAAAAAGCATTCATTGAAGAATGATAGTAATGTTAGCTAATCCTATAGTGTTGTAATGTAGTTAACTTGATCCAAAACTACTTTCCAATTGAAATGTGTGTGAAATATGTCCCTTCAAAAAAAAAACATAGTTACATAAAAATAAAAAAAAAGCTCAGAAGTTTAGTCTATTGTCATATTTTCTGTTTTTTTTCTTCTCATTGAGAGACTTCCCAATAACACTAACAACCTCCATGGTCTATCCCAATCCAATACTATAATCTATATCATCAATGTCGATAGCCCATTGTGATCGATATCCAAAGCTTTAGAAACATCTGTATACCACCACAACTACAGATGACAATTCCAGCTCAACCACATTATTTGCTTACCAATATTAATAAATTCCTTTGCATTTCCTCAACCAACAAGATAACCAAGTTTATACAAAAGATTACAGAACTCACCCCTGGTCAGAGCTCATTATGCTTGTCAACTACAAATGACATGCCTTCAAAATGAATCTTGAAAGACACATTACAAGGTTTCCTTTTAACCTATTCCAAGACGAATGAAGCGGAAGTATGATATTATTTGTTGGAGCAACATTCAGCTCAATGCCAATTTCATTTCTCTATTACAAGATTAGAATCCTATTTTGGGCGTCGATAAAAGATGTCATCAACACTTTCTTTTATACGGTTCCTTACTTTCTGCAAGTTCTTGGCAACCCCCATTGCAACCAAGTTAGCATTCCTGGAAAACCTGTATTTTCAAAGGAACAAACATCGCCCTTGTTATTAAACAATTCTATATAGTACATCACGTGAAGCAGATATCATGTATCAAAATTCAAATAGTGCTTGCCTGGTAAGGAACTCATCACCAGCTGAGTTAGTTGGTTTGTTTGATCGAGGCTGTGGGGGTTTATGTCCATCTTTTTTTCAATAACAATATAAAGAAAACAGAACAATCAAATTAGTTTGCTAATGATTAAACCAATACATAATGAGCGTAACATTCCAAAATAAGTGCAAGAAATAATGAACATTACATAACAAGATCCCTGAATTACATTGCATATCAGATTATGATCAACTACTAAACAATATGTCAAATTTAGAGGTTTTCATTTGCTAATGATCTAACACATTATACCAATAGCATGAAATGCATGGAAGAGCAACAACAGTTATCCATGAATTAGAACACCAAGAAGCCAGAGAAGATATGTTTGAATCAAAACAAGGAATAAGACATCTAACATCCTACCATACTTTTCCTTTTTCTTTAGATAACCCTGGTATCCAAGCAGCTTATGTGCACAGGACTAAACGGAATACTGTCAATAGCTTTGCCAAGCAAGAATAAAATGGAAAAGTTTCAAAAGGGGAACCAGACACTTGTGTATTCTGTTTCAGCTACATCTAGATTCAAACTTAACCATCATTTGTGCATTTCCTACCAACAATATTAATTATCTAGGATGGAATATCAAAATTTCCTTGTTCAGAAGTTTTTCCAAAATGAATAGCAGTCATAACACTAAGCAATTCTACTCTGTTCATATTCCCACTACTAACAAATACTAATAGAAGATAAATAAAACTGCGGGTAGAATTTTAATTGAAAAATGACATTAGGTATTCTTTAGATGGGGGACAAATGTCTGTAAATTTATTATTATGCCTGTATGTCCTTCAAAGACAAGTCCAGAAGTAGTAGACAAGGAGATCATTTATCTCCATCAGTCTTCTTTTTTGTAAAGGAAGCTTTAAGCAAGTTAATGTAATGGAGGGCATCTGATGAGGTTCATAAAAGGGGTACCAGAGGTGAGGAGATATCAATATTGCATCTTTTCTTTGAGGGGTGTAAAATAGTTGAGCCCCTACTTAAGTATTTTGATCTTCCTCCTGATGGTAAAGATCAAATAGGGCAAACTTTGAAACTCAGATATCTCGAGATCTATAGGGATCTTGTGGCTTGATCTATAGGCAATGGTCACAGACGTTCTTAAAAGGGAGTCAGAAATCTCAAGATCTACAGGGTTCTCGTGGCTTGATCTATAGGCAATGGTTGCAGACGTTCTTGAAGAGGATGTAGGACAACGTGTATGGGATGATATTTAGAAGGCGAATACAAGATTTCACTGCATGAAGTGGAAAATTTCCTACATAGCTTTATAGCTACTCACATTTTAAAGGTCAATAATATCTTATGAAAAGAATCATCTTCAAATTCTCTCTGTTAAGTCATACTGTAGCCACTTAATTGCTGGAGGTAGCTCAAGGCCCTATTTAGATTCACGATGAGGAACAACAAAACCCCAAGAGAGTGATTTTCTTTACAGGATGTGCAATGCGAAGAGCAATATTAACAACGAGAGGATGCATTGTCATGAAATTTTAATTTTTAAGAGAGGATTTTTTGATAAAGGATATTTTTGGATTTTTTTACTTTAAGAAAGAAAGAAAAAGGAAATGCAGTAGGTTAAAATGTGAATAAACTTTCATGAAGCATGGAATCAATTAATAAAACATGTTACTGGAAATTTAAATATCAGGAAACTGGAACTAGAACACATTCTATATAAAAATGTTTGAACCAAATCTAGACATCCATATGAAGAAGTAACACCCTTAACACATAGGTAATAGCATATTAACATTACATTGAATATATTTTTCGGCATGGAGAAAATGAGATCAAGGCAGTCACCTTCTCTGTTATGAGCATGAGTATGGCCAGGAGTTGCATCAGCTGAAGTGGGTCTTTTATCCACCAAAACCTATGGCACGCTTTCTATATTAGTTCAGCAAAAGAAAATTGGGATAACCAGAAATGATGACACAGAAAACACTAAGTTATTCAGGGCTATTATCTTCCTGTATATTCTGTCAAAGGTTAAATTGCGTGTAAACCTATGTTGCTCGGACTCTTCAAAATGCCAACAGGTGCGTGTCGGATTCGCCAAAAGTAGTGTATTTTTGAAGAATCCGAGAAGGGTGCGGCATCAAAAGTGAAGAGTCCACGCAACTAAGGTGTAAACAAAATACTGGTCTGAAGAGGAAAGTAAAAGACAACTGTGGACAGACTTGCTGTATCTTAAATCATTAAAAGCATGGCACCTTGAGCAGAAATAAATTGCTTACTTCTCCATACTTATCCTAGAACACTTCATAACACGAAACAAGGCATGAAGCGAACTTGAAAATAGATAGAGGAGAATGCTAACCTCAAGGCCAACACAGACAGGTAATTCTGTTTGTGCCTCTTGCGCTTCAGTTGATCGAGATTTCTGATCCAAGTAAACAGAATAACCGACACAAGCATATCTAAAATCTGTAAGGCTCCGACCCTCTTTAGAAGCTTCCTTCTCAGATTCCCCAACAATATATCGAGGTACTTTAACAAACATCAAAACCAGTCTCAGCACACATTCAATACAGGTCTAATTTTTAATTATGCGAAAAATGGAAACATTAAAGCAGAACATTCAATGCATAATAAGATACAGTAGCAGAGGCAATGTACCCAACAACTGAGCACGTTAAGTCAAGAAATTCTAACTTCCTGTTCCCACAGAAATATTTATAAGGAGGATAGCTCATATGACATGGAATAACTAGACCAAACCTAATTCAACATTCAATGCATAATAAGATACAGTAGCAGAGGCTGTGTACCCAACAACTGAGCACGTTAAGTCAAGAAATTCTAACTTTCTGTTTCCCACAGAAATATTTATAAGAAGGATAGCTCATATGACATGGAATAACTAGAGCAGACCTAATTCACCTGCCCAAAATGCTTAATATTTAGTCATTCAGAGTATTACAGTATAAGTAACATGTATTACTACCAATACTGTTGAGTTTGTCCCACATGATGGGTATTTGGTCTCCTTATTGGAATTTTAGACAATCATCACATCTAAGTTAGGTTTTGGGGTTGAGTAGGCTCAAGGTCAATTTCTTATCAAATATAGAGAGAGTTTATGAAATAACACAGATAGCATGAAACGCACAGTTAGACCAAATTGGATTAAAAACAACTATTGCTACTACACAACTATTACACCTCAATTCCAAACTAGATGGTGGGGATGTATGAATCCTCAACATTCATTCTGCTCCAATACTCATAATTTGCCTGTTAAGACCAATTAGGGATTCTCAAGAACTAGAATCTCTACATTTTCTATTGAGCAATTAACTATTAGATACTAAAAGTTCACCAGTAACCTGAGAAATTTCCTCATCTTAAGCTGCAAATTCAACTAATCCTAAATACTTTTATGAAATTTATACTTCCAAGAAAAACAGAAAAAGGAATCAGTTCAAGCAATTAAATTAGCAAAAGAGAAGCACAATAAGCAAGTAACAATACATTTCCAGTATTGTGTTCAAGAAAATCAGAAAAAGAAAAAGTTAGAACGCGAACCTTGAGGAAGGGAATTACTAAGGCCGAGACAGAGAGGATTGCGAGAATTGGATTTGAAAGTAGACGAGTAATAGAGACATCCTTTGCATGATTTCCCTTGATTCTTGGATGTCAACGACGAAGATGAAGATACACCTTCACCGGAGCCTGTTCCTCCGGCTTCGGCTCCGGTCTCGTTGATTGGATTTACGCTTTTGCTGTTGCCATCGACGCAGCAACTGCCGCCTTTTTCGATCGTATCATTCTCCTCCCGCATTTGTTTATTCCTCTCCTTGGCTCCACAGCAAAATATGTAGATTCAGATTTTCTCTTTCGTTCAACTCTAAAGCGCGTTTAACTTTTTATTGTTACTCGACGTCGGCTAAAGGGATTCGAACCCGGACCATATCAATATATAACAATTATTTGATAGAAGAATAAATTGGCAAATTAAAAAGACTTTTAAATTAAAGATATTATTAAAATGATATTTAATTTTATGACCTCAGTGAAAATCCAAAAGGTGAAAACTAGGGCAAATAAAATAAAATGAAATATTTTTAAAAAGTAAGAAAAAAGTCATTTTCACTCTCTCAATATATTCTAAAAGAGTAGAATACTAAATTCTAAACACCTACTTTAACCCTAAACCTAAAGTGTGTATATATATATATATATCTAATTATAGAAGAGTCAACCTTGATACATACTCATGTACCAAAGCTTTACATCACAATGACTTCGTGATATATTTCATCTACCCTAAACTAAATATTTGTAAATTGACTTTGATACTGATTTATGAAATTTGGCAGTTAACTATATACTTGGTCTTTTAGAATCAATACTGTATCAGTAAATATCAAAAATGAATAAGTATTTACTGCTATTTTCTAAAACTTCACAATTATCGTTTCGTTCATATATTAGAAGGAACAACCTTCTTATCAAATTCACAATCTGGCATAAATCAAATAAATAAAAAGAGCAAGAGAATCATAATTTCATAAGCAGAAAGCTTATATGTGATATATTGTATACAACAATAATAACATACCCAGTAAATAACCACAATTCTGGGGAGGGTGGAATATATGCTAGAGAGGTTGTCACGGCTAAAGAAATTCATTTTTCAGAAAATGATTTGAAAGAGAAATATTGAATAAAGAACTACAGTACCAGACTAGAACCCTGTTAGTGGTCATATAATGACTGGCTACCTATGGGTTTCCTGTAACAGATACAATCCCCTAAAATACAGTTTTCTAACGACGAAAAATGTGTTGCAACGTCTGTCTTTATAGCGCAACTCGACCGAGGACTACCGGATAATAGGCATCAAGCTCAAGTAGATCTAAGATCGTTTGGGTAGCCCATAAATAGGAGGAATGACCATCAATGAGTTCAGTTACATCAACCTGTTAAAAGTGAGAGGTTTAAGCAAGAAATGATGGAGATTCAAATTTGGTTATCCTTGAGAAGAAAACTTACAAGGAAAACTTACGTTCTCAATGCCAGGAACATCAACTGGTTGAATTCCAGCCAAACCTCGAGTCAGGAGACTGTTCAGAGAAATGGCACAAGTTACACAGAAATAGGAGCCTAAAACAGCATGCGAAACAGAGAACATATTCTCCCTCCATCCACAACTTGTCCTATTTTCCATCTTGGATTATCCAAGAGTTATTGTGCACTATTCTTAAATGAAGTTCTCATATATCTTAGGGAAGGTTTTTTTTTTTTTTTATAATCCAGATATGCCCTGTGAGTTAGCTGGTCCTACCCAAATTGGCTCATAGGTTCAGAAACTTAATGAGGATTCGGAATATCACACATTGATTAATCAAAGAGAGATTCAACAACGAAAAGAAAGATCGTTTCTTTGGGATCCTTTCTTTCTTCAAACGGAACGAAAAGAGATAGAATCAAACCGATTCCCGAAATGCCTTTCTAGATATTCCTCAATGTCCCGGCTATTCACAGAACGTGAGAAGCAGATGATTAATCATCTGTTTCCGGAAGAAATCGAAGAATTTCTTGGGAATCCTACAAGATCCGTTCATGTAGCCTGCACTCTACCCTGCTTCTAACTTGAATACCTTGCTTGAGTCAGACACACGGTAAAAAATGACATAAAATGTTTTACGTGACCTAACTTTACTCTCTCAAAACAGTTTTGACCTTATTTTATTGTCCTACAACATAATAAATTATCAGAAAATGACTCCATCAAGAAATGATGAACATTTCATATTTTTAATGTATCTTAATAATTGTGCTAGTCAAAATGCAACATTGAAGGGGGTGCAAGGGAATAGGTTCAAGACAGGTTATGCCCAACTCAACTTCAGTCCAATACACTTTCAACATCAGTACTATGCTTGCAACTAAGGCAAACCTGGCACGAAAGGCAATTCCTAGCATCCAATCATTTGTAGCGTAAGCATTCACAAATCGACCAGCCACTACCTGTAAAATAGGAAGAGAGGTCCTCATATAATAATGAGGTAACCGAGAAGATAAGTACAAGCCTTATACTAGAGAAAACAAATGAAAAAAGGGAAGGGGATAAATATGCTCATATAATAAGAGTAGATGATATGAAAAAAGTGGGAAACAACAACCTTTCTAGCTGCTTCCCAGTTCATATTTTTAATTGCAATGGGTGCCCCAAGAAGAACAACTCTTTCCACAAGCCCAGCTATCAAAATACAAGAAAATATTTTAGGATCATCTAAAGAAAATGATAAAATTTAAGAAAGAAAAACATATTTCAAAATAACACTTACAAGTATTCTCACTCTCAGACAGAACCTGGAGACATTTAAAGATAACTCTTGCCCCAAGTGAAAACCCAACTAGTGTTACAGGCCTGAGATATTCATGGACAACCAATAGAGTTGGCTGATGTGAAACACGATCTTCCAAGAGATTCAACTGGAAAATGCTCAGAATCTATTTAAGACTAGTTACCTATTTCCTTGTAATCCTTTCTGTAACACTTCTGCCAGAAGTTTTCCTGCCTTATCCGATCTGAAATAAACAAGTTAAATTCAAAGTAGGAGACAATGCTTCGACATACTAACATAATATCACAGTAGAACTGCTTGATAATTTAAGCAGAGGCAAAATTGGAGCCAGAATTAATTCCACTGAAACAAAAGATGGAAATACAAAAAATTCAAAGATTAGAATTGCAAGGGACAAACAAAAATTAACCAGAAAACTGGTAAATAATTTGAGTTCACCAATACACGTATAGGTTCATCTCATCATTACTGCAATTATATTAATCTAATCCTTTTACTTCTAATCATGTCATATAGACACATGGAAGATAAAACAGCTTCATGCCTTTTTCCTCCTTGATCCCAACCCCAAGCTCAAAAAAGAGATTGTACTGAACAGACACACAGACAAACAAGAACCTGTCCACGGCAATTGCCCATTTGCTGTCAATAAAATCTGTCATTGCAAGCAATGTTGCTGGCAAAGCCAATGCTGTCAAGAGAGTTTTTAAAACTGTCATCATAGCACCTCGCTTCATCAACTCCATTGCAAGTCCTGTAGTTAGTGATGATGTCAGCATCATAACCTATCACAGTGGTAATGTAGCTGGTCGATGTATCATATGCTGAAACGCAAAGTACAAATTATTACTTGACGTCAACCAATCCTGAATTGCAGTGCTTACAGCAATAAGATTCTTCGACTCCCACTGTAGCACATATCTGAAGAAAATGAGAAATGTAAGAGTGGTTTCTGCATTATAAGCCTTCATCGACAGATACGGGAGAAGGGGGGGGGGGGGGGGGAGGGGGGGAGGTAAGAAATCTGAAGTAAAATTTATGTTTACCTAGGTAAACGAAATCATCTACCCAAATGGAGATCAACCAACAAAAAAGAAAAAAAAAGATATTTTACCTCTCAGAGTTATCATGTTGTCCTTCCCAAGGTCTTACAAAATCTTCTTCCTTAAAAACAAGTCCTGAGATCAAAACCTCAACTGCCAGCCGCTGATAGCAAAAATGTAAAGTGAGAACAAACACAGGTGAGCTCCTGTGGTCCATGACCAAAACTAAAAAGTATGGCAACTATGAGAATAAAGATGAAAGAACTCAAAGAGACACAATGCAGACTGCAATGGCCCACCTACCAACTAAAAACGAGAAACCGCAGGCAGACGTTACAGGAAAGTTTCAAATAGATTACTTACACCCTGGTTATGGTTTTCTCCTATAGCCTTGAACTCAAATTCATCAACATCTCCTATTCTCCTGGCCATTTTACTTCCTGTGAGTCCAGCTCCAGCAGCTGGGTAAGCAAAAATATCGGTGACAAACCTTAGTAACTGTTGGATAATTTCAAGATGCTCAGATTCCACAAATCAATCTAAACCTTGTTACCTGAGAAGTGCAAAAGCACTTGCACAAATGATTTAGATCATCCATTTTATTATTTGGATTGTATGAGCTACTGATGTGATTGTGCTCCTAAGCACCATCTTTTTGTAATTTTGGGTACCTTTTTGGTACTTCTCTTAAGAAAACTACATTACTTTATCAAAGGAAAAGAGAAGTGCAAAATCACAAGTTGCGCTCTCCTCATCTCCATTATTAACTTATGACGAAAAAGGAGATGCAAAAAGATATCTCATGAAACATGTGTTTACCTCCAAATGAAGCTGCTACTGCAACAGACCCTGCAACACTTCCTGCAGCACCAGCAACAGCAGCAAACCCACTTGCTCCAATCACAGGAACAAGAGTCCCCAAGGTAGGGGCTAAAGCACCAAAGCCTGCAGCTATTGCTGGAGCAGCTAAACCTGTTTACAAACAAAATAAAGGCAACAAAATTACAACAATTTTGTCTCCTATTAGCACTTTCCACAATCACATTCCAACTTCTTTATGCATCTTATGAAGACTGTAAGGAGAAGACATCTGTTTCCTGTAAGGCTTGTCGCTAAAAGGACAAAAAAATCTGTTTCCTAAGATGTTTGCTTAAATATGTCAGGACCTGAGTTAAGAAACTTAAGAAAGTCTGGAATGTCATACCACCAGTAACTGCCAACAAGGTTCCTCCAGTTACTGCAGCTGCGCCTATTATACCTCTTCGTTTCCACTTAGCCAATGAGCTTTTAGGAGATCGGCTTTGTTCCTTTAATTCTTCTTCTTTCAGTGCCATTGCAGAACAAGCAATCGTGGTTTCAATGGCTTCCTGCAGCAGATAATATTTTTTTTCACTGTCTGTACAAGGTTAAGGTCCATGTTTTAAGCTATTATAGGCAGCATACATTTCTGCATCACTACAACAGGCTCCTTTCTTATGAAGTAGCTGTTTTCCTAGTCTAGAAGAAAATGATTGCTAGATTAAATAGAGAAAAAACATGTCCTTGCTTCTGCTCATATTATGGTAAAGAAAAAGAAAAATTGACATCAAAAAGTGGAACCAACAGTTAATGTCAATTTTTCTTCTTTTTCTAATGATAATGTAACTGCTCAAAAAAAAAAACAAGAAGAATGGAGCAAAAGATGAAAAAGATTTGAAACAGTTAACTGTCCAAAAGAAAATCAGAAATGAAGGACTAGACATGCCCCTATTGCCCACTACATAGTTATAGCAAGGTGAAGGTACAAGTGTGGCATAAACAAAATCCTCATGTGAATTAACATGTCAGCTATGATTTTCTAGTAACATACTCCACAAAGGTGAGAAGAGCACTCCATTATTTAAAGGTATCAGCTCTCAACTAACAGATGCCTCCCATGCTCTGGTTGGAGGTGAACTTTATCACCTGCAGGAGAATAAGATGCTTGCAATAGCCTTTTTAAGATGATTATCAGTTCTGTAGGATAATCTTAAAGGATATGAAGCTAAGTTGTTAGAACCCTTCCATAAATTTTATGCATAAAATTCAAAGGTATCCCATCAACAAATTAAGCAGAGCTTAGACTAAAATTTAGCGACATCTAAAATATTTCCACCTTTAAGAATTTTTTATTGTTGTACTTGAGATGAAAGAAAGAACGTAAGGAATCAGGGATGAAATGCTAAATGTTTAAGGTGTTGTGTTCGTTATATTTGTCCTTTTAAATGATGATGATATGAAATGAGCTTAAATTTAGAAGTGAGGATTCATATAACCGACCCTAACTTGTTCGGGACTGAGGTGCAATTGTTGTTTGTGCTTCATGTGTAAGAGAGACAGTGAGGAAGTCAACCACCTACTACTTCAGTGGTGCATTAGCTTTATCGTAAGGTGTAGACTATGTTTAGAATCAATGGTAATGGAAGGGACAGTAAAGGATTTGATTTTAGCATGAAATTTCAGGAGAAGAAATAGAAGACGGAGAGCATAGGAGGTAGCAGTATGCCACATCTAGCAGTCATGTGCAAGATATGGAGAGGGAAACTGGGTCTTTTTTATGGAATAGCTTTCAAATATATTAGAGGAATCTTGTTACTTTTCTGTATATCTTGGAGCAGCTCCAATAAGCCGGTTATGGTACAGACGATTGGATGCTTTTTGTAGAAAAATGTTGTTGTCTTTTTGAAAGTTCTCTACATGGTATACATCTTGTATGCAGAGTTTTCCCCATCATTTGACTAAATTTACTACCTTCATATAAGTATAAAAAAGGGAAAAGGTGGAACGAGTAATGACTATACATGTCAAAAATAGAAGGCATCCTATCCATCCAAATTCCTTCGAGAGGAATAGTTTTATTGAGCTCACATTACTAATTGGGTCTCTTACTTACTCTCATTGTTGGGAGTGTTTTTCATTTGATTTTCTCCTACTTTGGAGATGAGTTTTGTATTAAAATGATGCACAAGGAAGAACTTACAAAACATTTTAGTAAAACTTGAACACTTCAATTCTCCCTGCATCACATCAAGCATGTATGGACAAGGATATCCAGTAAGCAGTAGTATTAAAGAAAAACACTCCAGAAGAGACAACAGCAAGAATAAATGATTGAACAATAATATTGCAGAAATCACATATGATGTAGATGCAGGAACACACCACTTTGATCCATTTGACATCAAACCATGTAGCTAGCAATCGCAAAGCCACGCGATGTCGTGCATCATAACCCCTCCTTTGTGTATATTTTTTACTCTCTTCAGATGATTGAGCAAGACAGGCTGAGGAAAGTTGATAGAGAACATTAACTTTCCTAGAGTATTCAAGTGTCAATGCCTCCTCCACAGGTTTTTCATCAAATCCACTAACTGACTCTAAATGGGCTTGCTCAATGCTAGATGGCTTCTTGCTTTTCTCTTGGTGATTTTCAACATTTGTAGTATTTTCCACTTCGGACCTAGATTGCGTATCAGCAAGAGATAATTTCTCCCGACATTTATGCTCATATTCACACTGCTCCTCTTTCTTGGACACATTATGGGAAGTTCTCTCCATGCTTGATGCCATAGCATCGATGGCCTTTGCAAGATCAAGTTCTTTGTCTGCTGCTTCTGAAGAAGATTCAGCACCTTCTTCAGAGACAGATAGTGACCTTAGAAGCTGTCAAACTAATGTAATATCAGTCATTATGGCATCAAACAAGTAACAGCAAAAGGGAACAGAATTATGCTCGTTGAAGGTATTAGCAGAAGATATTAAAAAGAAAAGGATAACTCCTTTCCCTTCTGCTAGAAACATTTATCAGCAATAGCTACAAAATCCTGTCTGAAATACACTAGACTTCGAGTGAGCATGCAGACACATGCTATGCCGATGAAATCATTTGCCAGTGTTCAGTTACCTCAAATAGTTGAAATGCTTTTCCATAAGAAAAAAACAAATCTATCAAACAGGAGTAAAGCCGCTCATCAATTTGGGCGGAAACGAAATATCTCAACTCGTATATCATTTAGCATGCTTCAATCAATAAGTACACATATAACATAACCAAAACACAACCACGATACCCTGTCTTCCACTTTATATAATCAGTTAATTACCATATGTCACATAATTTTATACCCCAGCAAACCCTGAAATATGATCCAGAAAATGATTCCCAAATAAACCTCATAATTAATGCCACTGGTCAGTAAATTTTCTAATGGTTTCAACATAAACTCAATGCTGATTAGAAAACTAACCGCTCCAACGTGATGCTTTGGTGATGAAGACCCAGCAGTTTCCTCTAGTCCAGACCATGCTTTTTTATCAATCTCTAGAAATCTGTCAACCACAAATCAAACATACAACTTGAATGAATGATTTTCGAATAAACTACGTCGTCAATTGATGAATGCTAATTCAAATAATAATGTTAATTGAAAGCCAGAAGATTAAGATAAGCAGAAGGTAATTAACTTGAAAATTGGGCGGAGGAGGCCGGATGATTCGTGAACCCAAAGTTGAGGGTCGTCAGAGACGGAATCATTACTGCTGCCATTGCTGATACGGTCCTCCTCGTCGGACGGAAAGCCCAATGGACAAGTCTGATGAATGTGGGCCTGATGAACGGCCAGACCGAACAGAGCTCCGGCTGCATACCTTTGCATTGGCGTCAATGTCGAAGACGACATCGTTTTTGTTCCAAGAGAAAACAAGTTTCAAGTTTTTTTTTTTTTTTTTTTTGTGAGGGAGGAATAGCATTCAAGTATCGAGTTATCAATGAAATGAAAAAGTATTCAGTATTTCCAGTTTCACCATTGATGTTCACTTCCAAAGCTCTTTTCCTCTTGAGGGCTGATTTTTGTTCTTTTGGACACTTGGCGTAAAGGTTGGGCCGAAGCGATTTGTATTTTCCTTTTGTTTTTAAGTTTTTTTTTTCTATAAGAAATCGAAGATAAACTATGAGACCTTATGTATAGTGATTGTTGATTTATTATTACCGTATTATTTTTCTATTACAGTCGAGAATTTAAGCCGGCAATATTTTTATCTATTTTTTTTTTTTGTTATCGAAAAGACCATTCGTAGGAGTGAACCCCAGTGATTAGCAAATCATTTATGCTTTTGCATTTGCCAGAATTTGAATTTTGATCTCATATAATTTTCATACGTTAAATAATTATTTTGAAGTATAACTTTGAGAAGAACTATTCTCTTTGTGCAAAGCGAATACTATGACTCAATAAACTTTAGTTAGACGTGAACATATAAAATCAGACCCTAAGTCACTCCATTAAAAAAAAAATTAAGAAAAATTAAGGTCAATTTGTATGGTATATAAAGAAAAAATTGTAGTTAAACAAAATATAAAAACAAAAAAATACATGAAAAAAATATTTGAGTTGTATTATAATTTCGATCAGCTCATTTAGAGCTAAGCTAGTGTTCAACTAATTACTATATTTTATTCATCTTGACCCATTTTAATATATAAATTCACTTGTCCATCTGATATCACTACTTGTTATCCATTGACTTGTGTTGAGCCACCCGATGCCGTTCAATTGTCTAACTATACTTCAATTAAATATACTATTGAGAATTTCTTCTCATAGGCTACAGTAGCAAGGAAGAGGAGCTAAATGTTAAAGGCAAGAAATTTATAGCACTAAAATGAAGATGATCCATCGCATTTACTGGCTCCTTTTCTAAGAAAGAAACAAGATTTGGGAATTTACTCATTCAACTTTTTGTAACGTCAAATTAATCCGCAACGCTTAACCATTCAAAAAGCAGAAAATTGCTATAAGTTCACTACTGCAGCTTATACATGTGGTGGCAAAATCTTCATAACACACTGGTCCGGAAGAAAAAATTGCAATCTGCCATATTTTCAGTTAAGTTATAGTGGTAACATTTTAGCTACATGTCAATTTGTTACTCAAAAAAGAATTTTCTGATTATACAAAAAGAAAGCAATTGCCTTCAATTTACGGGTGTAGATAGTCACACGCCGCCCCCTTCTTGCAACGCCCACTCTCATAAAATTTACAAATTCGCTGACCTTTGGGAGGAGGCCTAGAGTATCCTCCACCACCATATGGCTGCTGTCTGTTCCAACATGGCCTACCCCTACCAAATCCCGACTCTCCTCCTTGAAGAGCCCAGTCTCTTGGACCACCAGACCTTTCCCCTGCATACCTACGCTGGCTATCCCAGACTGGATTACCATTGAAAGGCGCCCCTCGGTTCATATGTGAATTTCCCCATGCAGCTCCCATGTTGCTTCCATAACCAAAATTTGCATATCCCTGAACTGGTCCACCCCAACTCGGGTTTCCAGATGCTGCTCCACGCCCATTGGCCATACCTTCAAACACTGTACTCTTACCCATTGAAGATAATGCAGTAGCTTGACAGGGTGCAGGTATACCTGTGGTACAGGGTGCATGTATACCTGTGGTACAGGGTGCAGGTATACCACTGGTATATGGTGCAGGGATACCAGACCCAACGTCCCCCTGGGAAAACAAAACATCAGCCGACTTGGTTTCTCCCTCACTACTCGTAGATGAATTTCCGCCGGACCTCCTTAGTGGATCAAAAGCATCAGCTCGAGATGCACCAACTGTTTCAGCCGTCACAGTAGATTGGCGAGGTAGTTGTAGATCTCCGGCGGAGCTCAAGTCATCACTTCTTACAGGATCATGTGTATGACTCAACTCCTCAATCGAGCTAAAGCAATCAGTTTTGCAACCAGGTATCATCTCCTCACCGCACCTCATAGCAGAAGTAGGAGAACCCATACCATTTTGATTTTGAGATTCCATGGCATCAACTTCAGCCAAAAGGTCTGACACTGATTCCTCAGCCAAAGTGCTGAACTCTATAGGTTCATCAAAGAAGTTTGACATTGGATGAGATGGGGAAGTATGATTAAGTTGGTCGGCATTTGAAGCAGGTGTCAAAACATGATCACCCACTGCTTCAGCTGGTTTCAGTGAGGAAACGGAGACAAGACCAGAATCCCATTCTTCAGTAGATGGTTTTGCAGTAAGCAGGTCAGCAATTGAAGGTGGTGTGGCAACATGATCACCCACAGTGTCAACCGGTTTCAGTGAGGAAACAGAGACAAGACTAGAATCCCATTCTTCAGTAGATGGTTTAGCAGCTGGTGAACTTCTACCCCATTCATCAGCTATTTCATGAAGTTGGGGCCCACCAACCACTGGACTAGAGGCACTGCTCCACCTTGGGCCTGATTCCTGAATAGGAAGACTTGACGGACCAGATTCTTTATTTTCACCTGCATGCCCACCTCGAGCTTCACTGTCAGGAAAATTTGTTGGACCAGATTCTTTATTTTCAGCTGCATGCACACCTTGAGCTTCACTGTTTGAAATAGGGGTAGGACTTGGCAAATCATGAATATCTGAACCACAAACAGGAATAACTGAACTCAACAAAAGCAGCTTCTCAGCAGCCTGAGCTTCAAGGTCACCATAGCTTGTCTCTGGAGTAGGACTAGGTAGGTCCGGGAGATTCATTTCTCCTTTCTGTTCAAATAAATCACTTGATTTGGTAGCAGAAGCAAAACTAGATCCAGAATCCAGGTTAATTGAACATTTATTGCTTGTAAAAGATTTCTGGTTCTGACCAGAAGATGGATCTAAATTCCGACTGTTAGATTGTGCATGGCACAATGTGCTTTTACGAGAATTCTGAGTTCCATGTCCTTTTTCCTGACGTGGAAGAGCTAAAATCACCTCCCGCTGACTAGATGAAGGGGAGCTCGACAGTTGGGGTTTGTCAGAACAAGAATTATTTCCCTTCAATGACTCCACACACTGTGGAAAAGAAGGGGACAATCCATTCATCCTCGTAAACTCTGTGTTACCGTTTGAACAGTAATTTGCATTGTGGAGGTGCCCAGGTGCCTCTCTCTTTTCACATTCCCCCCCTGAGCCAGTAGCACTCTCAGACCACCTAACACTAGTTCTACTATCCGAGCTAGTTGGTTCCCGTGACTGGCTTGATGTCTTATCATGCACTTGAGATTCTTTATGGAAAAGCCCCTTTAGTGCATTAGTTAAAAGTACTGAGTCTTCATGCTCATGATTTGTCCATATCCTCATATCAGGAGGAAAAAGCCCTGATGTATTCCATTTCCTCAACTGCATCACGGAAAATGGTCCTTGTATTCGTTTAGTAGGGTCTCGGTAATGCCACAATTTGTCAGTTTCACTACTGATAACGGATGATGTGTTCACCGTAGAGAGACTAGCAATTGAAGTTTCAGATCCAGACCTATCAACAGCCTGTTCAACAGTAAGTTGATTTCCTTGCTTGTCCAAGATATTAGTTCCACAAGTATCTCTTTTCCCACTCATCCTACATTGAGTCATGATAGAGCCCTCTTCTTTAACTGGATAAACACAAGAAAATCTTTAGTTAGCTGACGCTAAACAACCTTTTGAAGGACATCATAGTACAGTCTTCATCTTACCTCGACTCCCCGAAGATATAAGCTTCCTTCTACTAAATCTAGTGCATCTTGGTGCCGGATGTTCAACTGCATTATGTTCCATCAGCAATAAGCAATCATTTTATTTCTTCCTCACCCCCCACCCTTAAAAAAATGAAAAAGGATTTAGCAACACCCGTAGAGTTACTAGAAACAAAATGATATAAACCTTTTCTCTTGTCATTGTGTTCTCCATCATCTCCTTCAGATTCATAATCTGGGTTCATCTTTGGATCAGCATGCACTTCTGGAGTCTCCAGTAGCCTCCGATGGTGCTCCTCGGGTGTCTTGAGAAGCTCTAACTTCTCTACACATTCTCTGAGCGTGGAAGAGTCAAGGAAGCCCTCATGCTCAAGGTCTATGTTCTTCAATTAATGAATACAGAAAATGACACAATTCATAAAATATCAAATGGTGCCTCAGCTTTTTCAGTTGAGGCATGAAATCTGAATTTGGCATGTAAAGAACTATTAACATATATTGCCTCAACAAAGGATATTCTTTCTTGTGCCCTTTCTCACTTGCTCTATCACGAAGATTATTGAGGCGCAATATTTCCGCATCCAGGGACTGTATTTTAAAATAAATAAACACAAACACATCAAAACACCATACAAAAAATCTCTAATGCAAAAATGTAACAGTTCCATGAAAGTAGCTATAACATTTTGTGATGTTCTGAGAAAGAACAGTATTACTTATGGAGAGCACACTACAATGCATGATCAATTACCATCTCACCACAATTAATCTCTCCTTTTTTCCTTTTCTTCTTTTGGGGTGGGGGGAGGGGTAAGAGTGTACTTAATGAAAAGTTAATCTTCCAACTAAGTTAGATAATTGTCTTCTGCTTCCCCCCACCCCCCCTCCACCCCCTAAGTTAAGAGTATATCAAGTCATGCGTAACATGCCTTTCTGCAAGCTTTCTTATTTTCATGAGGTGAAAATAACAAAAATAGCAACTGGTACCCTCAACTTCGGACTACCATGTCCACTTTATGAAGAAATAATGAGCTCCCCATTCCACAAGGAGTAACGCGTTGTGGTCTTTTGCAGAAGAGGTGGTACCACTTTATGTATACCAGCAGATAATGTGCTCACCAGTTCCAAGAAAGAGATTATCAAAAATATTGAGTTAGTTCTCCATTTTTTCATTTATTCCCGCAGAAGAAGCCCCACAGGCACCTCCCATGAATTTGTAAATATATCCATTATGCGATATTAATGAAATGGAAGAAAATAGGACAGGACACACAAATACAGAATAACTGTTGAAAGATAAAGAGTTAGGTGACGCAAGTTTTAAGGAACCAACAGTAAATTGCTTCGAATGATATACATGCAAGGTTACAATTAGAAGAACTGAACACCAAGCAATTGACATACATCATTGAGCTTTACTGCCCGGAGTTCCATAGCTTTCTTCTGTATCTCTCCCTACAATTAAATCTCATTAAGTTAGAAATCTTAATTTACTATAGCAAAATTTACAATACTCAGGTTTGAACACTTACTACAGTAAGCCTTTTCACAAGCCCGCATTTTATACTCTGACGCAATCTTCTGCATTCATCCTGAAACGACAAATTTAAGCAATCACTTAAAGCCCACAAAATCATGCTGAAACGGCACGAAACCAAAACCCTTGAAAAGAACATCTTCGATGTAGAAGGGCCGCGGAAACTAGAAGTGGGAACATTGTAATGGTAGAAGAGCAAGTTGGTAAAAATTTTAGCACATATAATTGTAAACATGCATGCAATAATGTGAAATAAGCTTTTCCAATAATGCACCTGAATTTCATAGTCAGCAGCTAACAAGTAAATTTAGCTTGCCACTCACCACGAAGTTACAGATGACAAAAAGAAACGAGACAAGATAAAACAAATCAAATAAAAACAGATTTCCTTCATATAGGCCACTACAGCAAAAAGTTCAAGGTTAAATGAGCAATATATACACCTTCCAGAGCCAAAATAAACAAGGTGCTAATTCACTCATGGGCAATGTTTGGCCATGCCACTCTCCTCATAGATGCGTGCAATAATTTATTACAAATCAAAAGATTCTCATGACCCCATACTAATTGACTAGATTCAATATAGAGCAAGAAAGTGAAAGACCTTTCCCAGGTTGTAGAACAGCATAAGATAGGAGAAGACAGCATAAAATGTTGCATGTGATACCAAAAACCACCAAAACGGTACCATACTATGGCCTCTGCCCGTGCCAAACAGACTGCTTCCAATGGGAAGAAGGGATAACAAGTGGCTGATATTGATACTCCATCAATACAACCATCTCGAACCTAGTCCTCACCCCCTCGATGCAACTATATTTTTTTTACACACAATACGTATGTCAGTACCAGACAGATAGCTTGCAATGGGTAAGAAAGTAAGTGATAGCAACAGGCTGATTCATCTTCGTACCAAACCACTAATACAACCACCACCAACCCAGCCCTCATCCCCTCAATGCAACTAATAAACCCACTTAATTTTTACAATCCAAGTGTACTACTTTTTGGATCACTTTTAACTACTTTATTAATGCAAGCTACACTTGAAAAATCTTACTCCATATTTACAATTATATCCCTAATACGTAGAACCAGAAGTCAGATAAAAATTGCTCAATCCTACTCACAATTTCCAAAACATCCCTAACTTCCCCAGTATTACGAGCTCATCTAGAATCGTGCATCATATTCATGCTAAATGGACTAAAATTACAGTGACATGTTAAGTTTGCTCGTGTCTCTGTGAACTAAATGATTCTTCAGCCTCAGCTTAGGTGGTATATATTTCCTCTATACAGCAGCGGTTTGTGGTGCATTACTTAAAAGTAATAATATGGCAAATGTGAAAAGGGCAGCCTAAGAAAAGAGTCAGAAAAGACTGATATACAACACATAATAATAAAGATGAACATCACCTTATCTGCCACAATATCGACTGGTGAGCAAGATTTCTTTAACACGTGTGAGAGTAAGAGGAAGCAATTTCAAAATCGATGGAGAAGTAAATCGTGTTTTGTCTTAATTACCTCACAGAAATCTTGATTTGAAATAGTATCAATAGATATGGTTTCTTTCTTGTCTAAGTTCAATACTTCAAGTTGTACATCAACCGTCTTATCTCTGATCTTATATGGTTCAGATGTCTTGCATGTACCTGCATTAAAAAGTACTATAAGCCCCACAAACAAGAACGACATTATATTGCATCACTGTGTCAGCAAAAGCTTTATGATCAATTTTTACCTACAACATGGACAAGCCTGTAAATTTCCTGTTTCTGATCATTACCAGGTATTCTTATGCGGACAACTGAGCCAGTAACTCTGTCATGGAACTTCTCCACATCTTCAGTGAGATTTTCCATCAAATCACGCCGCAAATATAAGAAATTTATATTGTGAGCATCAATTGCAGCAAATTCATCAAGATTAATCTGGGTCATTTTGACTTCACCATTTTTACGACTTTTACGTTTTTTCGATGAAGAGATGTCATTGCTATCATCAGGTTCTACATGGCTAGACACTATTCCAACAATTCCAGCTGGTATAAAAGCACTCTTATCTGAGTCCTCCTTTATCAGAAAGTGAAACTCGAGAAGCTTCAGCATTTCTATGTGGCCAACACATGGCTTACCAAAAAGGCTTTTGAGCCTTGAATCACAAATTATCTGACTCTTCCGCCGAGGATCTCGAAGATTATTTTTCTTAATATAGTCGAGCAAAAGTGTCTGGACATCAAACTGAGATATAGCAGAAGTTTCACCATCCTTCATATGTGCAACAAAATCCAAAAGCTCCTTTGACGCCCACTCCATGCATCCATTCACTGATGTCTGCATAGCAGTGTTTCCCTGTTTTGTCCTCAAACAATGTTCATTCTGGAGGTCTAGCTCTACAGCAGGCTTTGTTAGTTCTGACTGAGGAGAAGAACTGAAAATGCTCGGGTTATTAGACTCTGCAGTTGTTCGGCTTTCAGTGGTTGGAGGATCCTTATTAGATAGCTCTAACAGCTGTAAGGGTTTCTTGAGCTCTAAATGGGCAAATGACTTGCCCACAATACCTTTGCCATTATTTGCAACATAATGACCATAAGGCAGTAGTGGACGCTTACCATGTACTGCACTTGATTCTTTCCATGGATTTTTAGCTTGAAGAAGTTCATCAAGTGTTAATGATAGATTTTCCTTTAGGATTACCCAATACACCTTGAAGAGATACTCCCAGCTAGTTTTGTCATCAAAATCTACCTGAACCTGTTAGGTTTTAGGTAAATCAAAACTTAACCCAAGATTACTTTATGGAGAAAAAAAGAAAAGAGAAGTACAAAATGATAAAATTAAACATGGCAGTCTTTTATCTGGAAAGCCATGATAATATCACTGCTTGGAGAATCAATTGGTTTATTCGCAGTTAAGACTGATAAGGAAACATAATTTGTGAGATCTTACTGTACATTACAGTATTACACATACCATTTCCTTATCTGCTTGGTCTTTGTTCTCAATCAGCATGATAGTTTTCATGCACGTCGAGCAAAAGCCTTTGTTTCCTCTAACACACAAGTAATCAGCATTTTTTGTGCATGCCTTGCACAATGAATAGGTACAAGTATAGCACAGGTAGTGGGAAGCTTTTTGACACACACTACAAATATGCCAACCTAAAAAGGGAAAAAAAAGTAATATCAGTGTGCTGTATCATTCTGAGGCCAATGATGTAGATGACATGCTTCATATAGAAAATATAACCAGATCTTTTGTAGTTCAAGAGAAAAGTACTAAGTGCAAAATAAAAGCAAACCTATTATGCATTAACAGTCTCCGGTACCAATCATGGAAGTGGATTCTACTCTATTTTTTAATCAAGTAAATGTACATAGCATCATTCATAAACATGGCCAAAGGCCTGACCAAATACAAGTAATATACCAAAAGGTAAAGAATCTACACCAAGAAAAGATTCTCCACAAACCACACCCAATCTTCTGGAAGGGGATTCTACTTTAACATTGATGATTACTTTGATAAGTTCTAGTTGATTTTTCAGTTCGTTTTGTTGTTCCAACCTTCTGTGAACATAGATTCCTTGGATATCACCAAGATCCTCAAATGTCCTTGAATATATCAACTATGATGTACTGACATACATTGTTAAGATAATACTTACATTCCTTGAAGCATCATTCAAGCAGTACATAAATCAATACGAAAAGTTGGTTTTAGCAACAAGGTTTTCTAAGCAACATAAATAAGGTTCTTTCAAGAAGCTCCCACCTTAGCCACATTACCATACAATCTTTTGTGATGTTGTATTATATACCAATTGCTTAAGCCTCCTGTTAATTAGAACAATCACGATCTTTCTTCTCTATAGGACAAGGACTACCCCAAAGGAAACAGATTTTTCGGATGCTCTTGATGAAATATGTGCAATGTAGGGAAAAATAGAGAGAGGGAGAGAGAGAGAGAAGTTATTAACAATCATATGAACTTGTTTACTAGTAGTATAAAGGAATTCCCACACATGGTGTGAAAGATTGTCTGCAGATACCCTAGAGAGTTTGTGGAAGTAGCTATCATTTCGGACAAGTTAGAAATATGCAACCCGTTCAAACTTGGAAAAAAGATTTTGAAGAATACAATAGCATACATAAGTGATGACAAAAAAGGAAAAAGAGACAAACATGTACTCTATACAAACTCAGAGAAAGACTAATGAATACAACAAAGAGATACACGAGTCAAGACGATAAAAGGCAATAAATACATTGTATATGATGTACAAACTTGTAAAAAGACTAGAGTCCATACGAATTTGGGAAAGACTGAAAATGACAAAAAGATGCACAAGTCAAGACAACAGAAGGCAAAAGATACAATAGGGTACTCCATTAAAGTTAAGAAATAGACTATGAAAACGACAAAAAGATACATGAGACAACACAATAAAAGACAAAAGATCCACTAAGTATTGGCAGCCCGTGCTGGGATTTTCATTTTCCAAATTTTCAAAATCACTATATTATGAGATCACACTTTGAATTTTAAAAGGTTTAATAACGGCTAGTAAGAATCCATGTCTAGGACTTCATATTATCTCGAGAAAGGATTGTGAAAAAGAAAAGCATCCAGAGATATTTCTGTTCTTCAAGCCAATACCTAGATTTGTTATTCAGGCAAGATATTAATGAGCAAGAGAAAAAGCAACATAACAATGACTCACATGCTTTTTCATGGTTTTCACTTGAGAACAACCTCACTGATTCTTCCCCTCATTCCTTTTATCTTGGAAATTGAAATGATAATGCAAAGCATTCTGTAAAGTAATATACATGACCATCCGAATTCCGATCATGCAGGCACAATACTATGTTTCAATTTACAGTTGAAACCTCTCCTACATTCAAGACTCATTCGAGAAGTATGAGTTAAGGCTGTCATTGCATTTATAGAAGATGCTTCTACAATGTAACAACATGGATTATGCCATGCAAGACTTTCAGCCTTGATGTGCCATGCTCAATTATCTACGAGTACTCTTTTTTTATAGATAAAATTAAAGTAAATTTACAAATAGAGAACCTATGCAAAAACTATTATCCTTATTTCTCTCTACTTAAATAGAATGTCATTTAGTTCTCTCTTAGCTCTTGCCAAAATAATTTCGGCACTTAAATTATCCCATTATGAGAATAAACCAATAATTAAAAAAAAAAAATCTAGCAGTAAAGAACTACACGAACTGGACAGATTCTTCATGTGTATAACGAAGTAAGAGAAAACATACCACAGTTCCATTTAGCCTTGGAGCGAAAAAATGCCTCATCCCGCTTAATACAAGCTGGATGATATGCCTTTGGACACCCCCTATCCATTAAAGAAACAGCTTGTAACACAATTACGCTTATCAAACAAAGAGTACGATTATTTCTGAAGCACTAGTACTTTTTTTCAACATTTTTAGCACAAAGTGAAGTAATGTCACATGGGGGAAAAGCATTAGAACACGTAAAAACGGAAAGTAGAGCATGAAAACTGATAAAAACGAGCCTCACTCACTTGCGATCGCAAAGAACAAGAGAACCACCATCAAAACATATGAAGCAAACATCTTCATCCTCTACTCGCGGTTTCTTTGGCACCGGGGGTTTCACCATCAGGTTACGAGGTGGCCTCCCTCGCTTCCGGTTGTCGATCACGTTTGCAGCTGAATACCTAACATCTACAGTAGCCGGAGCACCTCCATCTCCAGCGACCGGAGACGAAATTCCGACCAACTGAGAACCATCCATATAATGTACGGAACTACACTGTTCCAACCTCTGTAACTCCATAGATGTTGCTGTACCTTCATCTAGCCTTTGACTATGTGCTTGCTGTACACATGGTGCGTACATCCCTGAGCTAGAATTCACACCACCATCCATGGAGAATTTGAGCTCGTATCAAAACCCTAGACTACTGAATCGGGTTGATCATGGACTTAAACGACGTCGTTTGAAGAAACAAGGAAAAATCTTAGACGAAAATGAGAACGATTAGGAAGAGAGAAAGAGGGCACGTTTGGTTAGAAGCCAAGTGTGTCTGTAAAATTGAAAAAATGTTGTGTAGTATTAACCTTTCGGCGAAACAGAAAAGGACTTGTCAATTAACACACATGGTAAAGCGTCAAACGCGGCTCATGTGGGATTGTTTTTATACTGCTGCAACTAAACTTGTTTGGAGTCTTTTTTAAATGACTGGATTCACAGTTTTTCTCCACTCTCTAAATAACACGTGACTTGCTTTCCAACCTTTTTTTTTTTTTTTTTTGGCCTTTTAAACAATTGCCTTTTTTTAGTACTAGTGCGAGTAACAACCAACTAGTCATATTAGAATTAATAAAAAGATTTTATTAAATATTGTGAAGATTTCATTGAAGTCATTCTTAAATTCTTTTCCTATAATGTCATTCAAATATTCTAAATAAATTCATTAAAAGCACTTTTGAATTCTTCTTTCCTAAATGATTATTTAAGTATTAAATTTGAAGAAAAAAAATCCTACAAAGTCATCTAGATTTAAAGGATTTCATTAGAGTTACTTCTGAATGTTTTTTCCTTAAATAATTATTTAAGAATTGTGAAGATTTTACTAAAGTCAATCTTAAATTATTTTTTTTCCTATAATATAATTCAACTATAACTTTATATCTTAAAAAGAAAAATGTCACTTTTTTCAATTATTTTATTAATTGGCATATCGTTTCAAATTAATTTTTTACTTTTTATGTCATGTAAGATAAAATTTAAATTAACTTTGGATACAAAAATGTTGAATTTTGCCGTTTGAATTTAAGTATTTGTCAACTCAAGTCCTCAAACGTTCTGAAATAAAATCTTATTGTTCTAACAATAATGATTTTCAGTATGGCTGCTAATAAAACTAACTATAGAAAATAAAGATTTTGAGTGCGGAGACTCTTATATCCATACAAATTAAGTAATTCATCTATTAAATGCTCTTGTAAAAATGAATTACTAATGAAGTTATGTTTTTTAAAATAAATAATTTGTTGACATGAGTCTTAAAACCTCATCATGATATATGATATATATAAATGCAAGTTGCCTTTTGGTCTTTATAGCACTTCAAAATGTGGTTCTATTTCACACCAGGTTAAAGTTACTAGCATATCATTAGTTAAAAAAAATTCATTAGCATTTTTCGTTGATATACTAAAAAATATTAGATGGCTACATTTTATTTTATGTGTAGATCTTATATTTAGACTAGGTCTTGTCCTACAGAAGAAGAAAAAAATTACGTGGCATGAATCTAGTGAGCGGAGAGATTTTTGCATGACATGATTGATTTTACGGAAAGAAAAATTCAAAAATAATTTTAGTGACATTTTCTCAATAATTTTCTATATAATTAAAAAAATAAAAATTTATTTTAATATTTGAATGACCATATTAAAAATTAACTCATCAATTATAATATATGTTGATTTTGGTTGGCTTAGCTGGCACAAGGACTGTTTAATGCCTATAGTATACTATACCCCACCATCTTGAAAGGCCTTTTCACTAACAACATTTTTCATCACTTTTTATATTCCTTGTGTTTGTACAATGACAACATAATTTTATTGTGAAAAAAGATTTAACTTTTACACAAGACAGCTGCACGCATCTGTTTTACCTTTGCTTTCTGGTATCTAACAACATGCACTTGTTGTATATTTTTCTTTTTTATTCTTTTTACGATAATAAGCAATTAGAGAGGATAAATTTTAGGAATAATAAATGTAAAGAATATATTAACTTTATATTTATAGTTTTGTGACTTGCGCTCCATAGAATTGTGTTTGTTATGAAGCATTTGATTTGTATAAATATTGGCAATTTGTATAAAATTGCGGCGATTTGTATGAAAAATGTGTTTGTATATGTATATGTATATGTTTTTTGTGTTAAGGCTAGAGTGGCGAGCGAGATTAAAAGGAGAGAGGCAAGCGAGAAATGGCAGAGAGTGGAGAGAGATAAATTGTATAGGTATATTGTTTATATAATTGTACACATGTAACTACTATCTTATGTATCAATGATTGTGTTTGTATATCTGTATAAAATTTGAATTCGTATACAATTGAATCGAGTTAAAACATTTATATATGTACATCAAATCTCTCTCTCGCTTTCTACAAATACAAATTATACATTGTATTTTATATAATTGGTGTTTGTATAAAGCGAGGGAGAGACAAATACAAAAGAGAATTGGCATGAAATGATTTGTATTTGCATAATTCTAAGTGTATAGGTAGAAAGATACATATTTGTATTTGTACATACAGTCTCTCTCGCTTTATACAAACACAAATTATACAGTTTTGTTTGTATAAAGTGAAAGAGGCGAGCGAGAGAGAGTTGAAAAAGAAGAGAGTGACGAGCGAGATTCCGGAGAGAGGGGAGAAAGGCGAATGACAAAATATTTGTTGCGAATTGCATTTAAATTAAACTACAGCTATAACATTTATTTTGAATTAATAGTTTGCTATAATGCACCATTACTACGCTAAATTGTAAGTTTTTGTAATTGTATTTGTTACATGGGACCTCTCGTTATGTTTGTAATTTGAGCAGTCACAATCAGATATAATGGCATATCATAAATTACGTAGTTGCAAAGTTGGATAAAAATTAAGTGAAGATGGCCTCGCATGGGAAAGCATTTACTAAAGCTACTTGCAAAGTGGTAATTTAATAAATGATGAAGAGGGGAATGTAGAAATAATTAAAATATTATGTTTGTTTTATTTCATGTGAAAGTATTATAATTTAAGGAGTTATTTATTAATTTAAACTAGTGGAATAGCCATATTTTGAGTTTAAATTAAATTAAATGACACTTTCATATTCCACAATTTAAGTCTATGCTACATATCGAATATTTTCCTTAAAGCAATTTTATTGTTGATTTTTTTTTTAATGATAATTGATCTTTTATGTTGTTAATGTAACTCAAATTGTGATTTTTGGATCATTGCTATGGAAACAAGGATATGGGTTTTCCTCTTCTTTTTTTTTAAAAAAAACTTAGTTATCCACTATTGATTTGACACATATTTTAATTTAAGAAACAATAAACAATAGAGATAGCATTATTATATTACCATTTAAATATATTAACTTTAATAATTTGGAAAATGTATTAGAAATTTAATAGTGTTTAATTAATAGCAATGTAAAATAAACACAAAAAAGTAAATTATCGTTTGATTTTCTAATCTGGACAAATATTGTTGACCATCTATTTTAGTATAGTAAACATCTAAACTAAACAAATATTGTTGGATATCAATTTTAATATAGTGAATAAGTAAAGATGGACGTATTTAATGTGGATGAGTGTGATTATATTAATTGTTACAAAAGAATAAAGGTGTGAACTAAATGAGATTTTGTTGGGAAAAATGTATTAGAGCTTTATTATGGCGAACAGTTAGTTGATTATTTTTTTAAAAAAATAAAATCGAACAAGTGGATTAATTAATGATGATGTGTCCACTTAGGACAGTTGGTGTTTGGCCTCCATTAATTAACTAATTTTCTAATTAATTGCAGACCAATTCAAGACGTCAAGTAAACATTTTTGCTCCGGATTTAAGAAACGTCTAAGCTAGCATTACACGTGGCGGTGAAGAATTGTTTGTAATATTTTTTTCCTTTTTTTTTACTCTTTTTGCCTAATCTTGGAAATATTTCATTTTCATTTGCCAAAAGAAAAAGGGGGGAAAATAAATAGATTTGTGTCTGTTTTTTGTCCTTACGTTGTGTTTCTTTTTGTTTTTGTTTGTTGAGTGTTTTTTTATTTTATCATATATACGGAAAATGACAAATTTATTAGTTTTGCATGCAGTGCATTTCGTTTCGCCTTATATGTATTCTATATGGGTGTTTAAATACTATTTTCATTTTGAAAGTTAAATAATATAAATTTTAATTAATATTTAAGGTGTATTTTTTTATTATATATTAATAGAAGAATGAACATAATTTATAGCTTTTTTTATATAATTTTAAATAGGGAAAAGGGTCAAAAATATTCTTAATGTATAGGTAATGGCTCAAAAATGTCCTTTTTCCACCTATTGAATAAAAAATGTCCTCTAATCCACCTATTTGGATCAAAAATGCCCTCAAGGTTAAGTTAAAGCCTAAATTTACCCTTCCTTTTAACCGAAGCTGATGTGCCATATATAACTTTTTAAAAATTAAACATGTGGCATTATTTTTATTTATCCACATGCAATTAACTAAACCCAATTTCATTCACACATTAACCCAAACTCATTTCTAATTAAAAGACCCAATATTTTCTTCATTTTCCTTCTCCAAAATTATATGGAGGAATTAATAAAGTACTGATTTTCAAGATACGTTGAATTTTACTTGGTTTTCAATATTCTACAGTCTCGTTTTCTAGCACAGCCTTGTACATTATACTTGTCCCACTGGCTCTGATAATGTGATGTTGTTAGATGTAAGCAGTGTTTCTAATTCGAGTTCCCTTTCTCCATCAACGTTACTAATTCACCTGTTTTCTGCTCTGTATGCACTTGGATGCTTCTGATAACTTGTCGCCAAGTCAGATTTTGCTGATGATGATGACCCAATTGATATTTTTCACTTTTTGACTTGGATGCTTCTGATAATTCGTCACCATCTCCATGCTTTTATTTTCTTAAACAAGTTCATGACCTTAACCAGTTATACTCTTCCGAGGATGATGTTGATGATGCAAGTTCATGACCTTAACCAGTTATACTCTTCCGAGGATGATGTTGATGATGCCCAACACTTTATTAATTCACCAAATAATTTTGGAAAAGGAAGATGAAGAAAGTGTTGGATTTTAAAGAAATGGGTTTGGATCCATGAGTATGATTGTGAATGAAATTGAATCTAATTAATTACATGTGGACCAATTAAATAATACCACATATTTAATTAAAAGAATTTTTAATGCCACATCAGCTTCTGTTAAAAGGAAGGATAATTTTAAGCTTAAACTTAAACTTAAGGGTATTTTTGATCCAAATAGATGGATAGGAGGACATTTTTGATCCAATAGGTGGAAGAAGGGCATTTTTGAGCCATTTCCAATACGTTAAGAGCATTTTTGACCATTTTTCATTTTAAATATTTAAATTTTAATTTCCTGAAATGGCAAATATTTTAAACCAAACTTTGTTGGATCAAGCACTAGACAAGTAATTATATAACTAAGAAGAAGCGGAGGAAGTATTTCATAACAATCATTAATTGATTAAGCCTTAATAATTCCTTTTTGGCCAAACCAAGTGTACATTCTATTTTAGTAAAGTAATTTAAAAATAAGAAGCTATGAAGGACAGAAAAATGTTCCATCTCGTTTCGTAAGAAGATGGAATTTCACAGACACCACTAAGGCACTAACTATATGTAGCACTACTTTAGAGATGTCAGTTTTGAACGTGGATATGAAAAAATTAAATGGCAGAGAATGCTATCTCTATATAAGCCTCTATCTAATGTGAATTTGAATTAGTTGAACTTTAATGTGAATATCAGACATCCAATAA
Source organism: Solanum bulbocastanum (assembly GCA_037074985.1). NCBI lineage: Eukaryota > Viridiplantae > Streptophyta > Magnoliopsida > Solanales > Solanaceae > Solanum > Solanum bulbocastanum. The sequence goes on along the minus strand of CM073598.1, from coordinate 33,017,517 downwards.
AGCAAAAAAAAAGACACTAACTATACTAAAAGTTAATTGTAAATATATTATAAAGAAATTGTATACATGTAGTGCTAGTACTTTTAACCGATAAAGATTTTCATATGCCTCAGAGATCGTGATGTGATTTTTTTTGTGTGTTTGTGTGCGGAGTGGGGGGGGGGGGGGGTGCGGGGGTCACATGTTTTTTGTTTTTTATCATTACAAACATATAATTATTGAATTTGAGCAATACCAATGAATATGAATTGAAATTAAATTATCTTAAAGTTGATATATAATTATAATTTGTACAAATCAGGAAAAAAAATGCATATACATAATACTCTTCAAGACTACTTAATTTTCTATATTTTAAAATCATGGTAGCTAATCATGATTGCCTTACCTATTTTCATTGTGTGATCTTTATATTTAATTAGTAGTAGTTATTTTAACTTACGATACCTACCTGGATATTGGATATGAAGTTGATCAATGATCACATATTTATAATCCAAGCTAGAGGGGACCAAACCAAAATTTTCTTTTAATTAACATATATAGTTTGCTAATAGGAAACCTATTCTACTCTAATACTAGGTATTCCTAACTTGTCCATGACAGAACGCAACCTAGAAATAGAACAAAAAAGGGCTAATTAACATTTATAAATCACAATCTTGTCCATTTTAAGCTACTATTTTATCAACTACCTTTGTTACAATTGTACTATAATAATACATATGATCCAAAATTTCATATATTTGCTCCGTGACCATTTCTCTCCTCCTATGACCACAATAATTGAATCAATATCTATTTGAATAGAATGACAACAAAAAATCAAACATTATTTCACTCAATACAATTGAGATGTGCTTTTCTTACGATAAATTCTATCATAATTATACTTTAATCAAAAATGACTTTCGATGGAGAATGTTTTTTTTTTAAAAAAAAGTACAATATTGATCATTTTTTTGGAGTTGAGTTTTGGACTTCTATCGATAAAAGATTGTTTTTTGTCATACATAATACAATATTATATTGCGAATGTTATCATGTTATTGTATACAAAAGAAATCTTTAATTTACAGAAATTCAAAACTTTTCCTCGAGTTAGGCAAGTATATATAAAAAATACATTTCTTTTAGAAAGAGTAAAATCAATTAGATAATATATTTATATCTCTCTTGAGAGAAAAAACAAAATTACCCTATAATTAAAAAAAAAAAAAAAAAAAAGGACAAAATGCTTAACAAATTTTGCCTCCATAACGGTCATACTTAAGAATTGTGCTATAGGCAAAATAAGGTTCATTCCCAAATCTTTATAACACCTTCATTACCATAGACTTCTAATTTAGTGATTTACCTAACAAAACAACTAAAATAAATGAAAGTCGTTGAGGATTGATTTGATCTATCGTGTGATCTAGGGGTGTTTAATGGCAAGTTGAGCTGAATTTCATTAAAATGAATGATTTGATGGCATGTTTAAATGTTATTTGGGATGAAGCAGGTTGAGTTGAAATGAACTAAAAATTGGTTCACATGAAAATTCTTACTTAGTTTTAAATTCAAAGTTTATTTTCTTATAGTTTGTTTGAGTACCTATTAAAACTCTTCCCTTAAATTATGACTATAAAAGTATATCAAATGAAAAAAAAATCTTTTGAAAAAAAATTTAAACAAATTTCTCACGAGTCAATATGAATGGAATATCAGCCAAATTTTAAAATGAACTTAAACTAAACGAATCAAAACAAATTCAGGAATAAAATAAACAGGTAGTTACCTGCTCAAAACTAAATTGATTGGGCGGGTCAAAATTTTATTGGGCTCATTCGTTGAACCAAGTAGCTGGGCTTGGTGCTTGATTTCTGTGGGTTCGGGCCCATGTAAAGTCTCCACATTATGTGAAGCTACCAAAATTCATCGCATCCAATTAGTTATAGTTGTAGTATTCGAATTTGAGGTAATTTGACAATTTCCTCTTTGTCAATTAAGAAGTCCTTTAATGGATTACTTTTAAAATATCCAAACAAAAATAATCAGTCCAATAATTATCTGTTCTAATAATTATTTAAATGAATTTGTGTATAGTCTTAAATTTAGAGCTCGCTAACAAAACATTAAGATTTTCATGATTAAATTAAGTAGCTCACTCTTTAATAATAATAAGATATTCAATGTAGTTTCAGAAGTAGGGTTCGGGAAGAATGGTGTAGACCAAAACATTTGAAAGTGAATATTGAAACAAAAAACTTATTTAGTAGAAGAAAGAAAACACAATAATTAGCCGGTTATTATCTTAAATTAATTAAATAATTGCATGGAGACAGTGGGTTACTATTACTTCCAAAACAAATGGTAGAATTTGTAAAAAATAATAAATAAGAATCACATGTGAGACAATCTAACGATGAAAAAAAAATACTAGTCTGATTTTACACTTAAATATTTTTAATTAATTAGACAAACACAAAAGCACATGAAATGAAGTTCGTTTTCATTCCAAAAAAGTGAGACGAGATAGTAAGTACTCTTCCGTTCTTTCATTTAATAATGGGCCTCTTACTTTGCTCCCTCTACAACACCGAAACAAAAGGGGGTCTCTTATCCAGAACCCGACCCGCCATTGTTGAGGACAAATTAGTCAATAGACAATTCGAAATTTCTTTTTGGAATTAACCTAACCTCGAAATCCTCAAATTCACTTTCGAAACTCCAAAAAAAAAAAAAAAAAAAAAAAAAAAGATAACCACGACGTTTCCGTGTGCTCGCCGGATGCCAAAATTCCATAAGCAGAGCCTTCGCCACATCGTTGTCAGCTTGCCTCTCCTTCTACTTAAAGCTATCTATCTCCATCGTCTCTAGACTTTAAAAAAAGTCACAATCCCCCGACTCAACATATTTCAACAACGAAACGATGCAGAGACCAAGACGCCGCTGCGAAGGCACTGCCATGGGTTCTATTGTTCTCGATCTCCGCCCTGGTGTTGGAATCGGTCCTTTTACTCTAGGTAAACTTAATTTATTCCCTTTGTTGTCTTGTTAAGTTACCGATTGGGTCAAATAGGTTGATCAATTTGTCTCATTTTTTGTTTTGTTTTGTAAATTGATTGATTAGTCATTCAATTTGATGCGGTTTAGTTTAGCTGATTCAACATGTGATGATGATCTGGTAAATGTTTCAGGAATGCCTATTTGTGAAGCTTTCGCGCAGATAGAGCAGCAGCCTAATATTTATGACGTTGTCCATGTTAGGTATTACGACGAGGTATGATTCAGGGTGGACAACATTTTTTAGGTCAATTTTACATACTTCTTTTTGTTTTGGTTAATATGTTTTCCTTATTATGGTGACATCAAATCTTGCACCCTCGTCATTTTAAATCAACTTTACTCTATGAAAATTTAGTTGCTTTGAAGTTCAAAACAATCAGTTTACGGAGTGCTGATTACTATGCCTTTTAAATAATTCTTTTTGTGTTATTTAGTGTTCTGTTAGTCACATACTTAGTACCTTTTGTTGATTGAATAGAAAAATTACCCAATAAGTTGCGATCAGCTGAGCCATAATCTATTTTGCAGTAGGAGCCATTCGTAAAGTTCCCCATTTAGTTGTGATTAACTCAGCCAGTAATATATATTTTGTAGTAGGACGCATTCCATCCATTAAAATGGGTTTATAGGCTGAAATTCTGCAATTTCCATGCATGAATGGTTCTGAAATTATCAGGTTTTACATGGTATCTTAATATGATAACACTATAATCAATGTGGACATGGGTAGTTTTGCACACCAGCATCTCGAATATTACATAACTTCAATGCTCAATCTGTGTTCTGCAGGAGCCCTTAAAACTTGACATTGTCATTAGCTTCCCAGATCATGGATTTCATCTGCGGTTTGATTCCTGGTCACAGGTATTAGATTTGGTGCATGCCTTGCTCGGATCTAGTTAATGAGAATATTTAGTTGCCTTGTATATAAATATGTTTGGTTGTAATTTGTTCAAGTAAGCTAATGATAATTAATTTATGGCTCATTCTTCGCTGAATTCTCAATTCTAAATGCATGGCTAAAAGATGGTGACAATGCGCCAATGCCAACTTTTCGAGGCATTTGTATCCTTTATTTTGTAATCCTTGATCATATATTTTAATGCACATCTGAGGGGCAAACTTCAACAAAAACAAGAACATACCTAGTGAAATCCCACAAGTGGGGTCTGAGGAGGGTAGAGTGTACGCTGACCTATCCTTACCTCGTGGAGATAGAGAGATTGTTTACGGAAGACCCTTGGTTCAATAAACGCATATCAAAGCAAATTTTAAAAGAGAAAACGGAAGTTATGAAGACATTGCAAATAATAAGGGAAACGTTCTGAAACAAATAAAGAAAAGGAACAATAACCGCAACAAATAAAATGATAACTGAAGCATAACAATTAACATGTAGTAGCATAAATTAAGGGACCAGAAACTACGAAAATAGTGCTAATACTATTGGAATGCAAGGAGAAACCTATCCCACTGGACAACGAGACAATGCTCAACTACTTACTAACCGACCACCCTAATCCGCGTCCGCCATAACTTCTTATCTAAGGTCATGTTCTCAGCAAGTTGGAGATGTGCCATGTTTTGTCTAATCACCTCTCTCGAACGCTTCTTCAGCTCACTTCTACCTCTCTCGAAGCTTATCACAACCAACCTCTCACACCTCCTCACCAGGACATTTGCATCCCTCTTTTTCACATGCTTGAATCATCTCAAGTCTCATTTTTTTTAATGAAGTGTTGTTAAAAACGCTGAAGCACTCTCTCTAAGTGAGAAGTGAAGCGACAAGCTGTTACTCTAATGCCTTGAAGCGACACGATGGTGAAAAAGCGTGAGCTTCTGTCCCAGAAGCGAGAAGCGTACTTCTTATTAAAGCGAGAAAAAGCTTGCCTTTTAGAAGTGCTAACTAGTTTTTTTTTTTTTTTTTTTTACATTTCTGTAAAAAACTTACCATAGTTTTTACCAAATAATTTTCTTCCTTTGTCGACTACTGTTGGACTCTCTGTAAAAATACTTACCTTAGTTCTTCTTCTTCTTCTTCTCTTTCTGTTTCTTTGCTGCGCAAGGTAACTGGATTTTTTCCCTTCAATTTGGTGTTTTAGTCTGTTTTTATTTCTTTTCCTCTGTTTGTTGTATGCTTTGCTTTTCTCTTTTTTTGGATTTGCTAGTATGTTTTGTCTCTATTTTCTTTTCCTTTGTTTTTTTGCTGTTGTGTGAATTAGTCACGATTCTGTTTTTGTTTGTAGTAAGTTGTATTTTCTTAAATTATATCTATTTCTAGTATCTATTATTTACTTTTTAATATAATAACTGAAAGATTTGCTCAATGTGTTTACCTTTATTGATTTCTTCATTATTTATGTATGCATATTTAATATTTCTTACTTTTATACTAAATAGCGCTTTATATAAAAAAATTGTGCGCTTTCGCTTCTCGCTTCGGTGAAGCGAGCCCTTGTTATTTTTTTCCGCTTCTTGCTTCCCAAAACACTCGCCGGCCCTCATTTTGTCTCCCACGGAAGTCACCCCACCTTGTGTCGAACATCCTCATTCCTAATCTTGTCTCTCCTAGTATGCCTACACATTCTGAGATTCATACTTGATTGAATTGATTTCGGTCTGGAGTGTTCATGAAGAAGCAAAGGCACGTTGCTGCAATTGGAGAAACAAAAGATTTTACTAAGTCTGAGTATGCTGGCAACGAAAATGTCAAAGTTTGCTAATGTTGTGCAAGATTGTCCGTGCCGCTACACCTACTCATGGTTAAATTTTATTAGGAGTAAAATAAGTTTTCTTTTCTTTGGGTGTGGAAGAATGCGAAGCTTTATATTTTAATCTCTAAATTCGGGAAATAGTGCTAAGAGATCTTCAAGATAGTGATATGTATTGGTGAATTCATCTTGTCTTTATCCTCGTTACCTTTTGTTGATTGTCTTGATGGTTGTCATTTATGGATGGAGAATTCATCTTCTCCATGGGAAGGAATAATGAAGGGAAATATTGATTTTAAAAAATACATTGAATTTATAGAAGGAAAGGCAATCATATCTGATTTTGGTGCCGGAAGGTAACTCTGAAGATTGAGAGTCGAAAGAAATGGAGCATTTTTCTTGGATACTAATAGTTTAGTGGCTAAAGAATGGCAGCATGGGATGGCATCAAAAGCTGACGTCGGGGTGGGAGGGAGTTTCCTGGTGAAACCTTACTATATTTATCTGGATGGTTCAAAAACTGCTAAGAATTAGCTTTCTTTGCTTGGTCCGCTTCATGGGACGTTATCCTTAGGTTGCAGCAATTTGAAAAGGAGGAGTTACATAATGTTAATCAGTGTTGCATGTGCAAGAAAAAGGGGGAATACACTAATCTTGTGGTCCTTCATTACACTATGTACAATGTAGCGGAAGTAAGAGTTTTGGCGTATTCCATGATTTACTTCCCTGAAAAGTTGAAGACACCCTTGCAATGTGGAGGTTGAGCAAATCAGGGAAGGGAAGGAGGAAGTTTTGGAAATAGCATTGTGATGCCTTTTTTGTATGATATGGAGAAATGTTTGGAGTTGAAAGACGGATGCTGAAGATCATTAGTTACCTTGTTTTCCTGTACTATTGGTGTAAATAAGGGATTCCATTATTATTTGTAGATCGTTGAATAGTTTTTTGGAGGCTCAATGTAAAGACCTTTTACCTATTAACATTTGGCATCACCTTGGTGCACATTAAGGAAATTCCTTTTGATTTACCCTAAAAAAATAATATACTTGGGGAAGTATCAATAACATGAATACATCTAATATCTAATTTCCTTGATCATGTACATCTCCGAAGTGGAACATGATTTAGGATGGAATGAGGTATGGAGATTTCCTTTCAGGATAAATGAATCCCCTAGGTGCAAGTTAAACATCAACTCAAGAAAGCGATAGGCGAATGGGGTTAGGCACGGAAAAGGCATTTCCCCTTAGAAATATTTTTAAAATTATGTTATTCTCTTTTAAATATATTGTCTTGTAATTTACTTTATCAGGAAGACATGAACATATTTCTTTTGTAAGTTTCTCTTTTATAAGATTTATTTCCTTTATAAATTATCTCAAGAGCTTTCTACTTGCATAATGGATTAGAAACAATTTTTCAAGTATGTCTTTACACTGAGTCTACCTGTTTCAGAGACTGCGCCTTATTGAAATATTTGATGTAAAACGGCTTCAGATGCGCTATGCCACCTCTGTTATAGGGTAGGTTTTCATATTGTTTACTTACACAACTCTCTAAATTGGTAGGTTTTCATAATGCTGTGCTAACACCTCCCAACATTTCTGTTGATTTAAATATTGTCTTTTGATTTTGTTACCTTCAGCGGGCCGTCCACTTTAGCCACTTTTGTAGCCGTCTATTCTCTTTTTGGGCCGACCTATCCAGGAACATATGACAAGGACAGAGGAGTTTACACTTTATTTTATCCAGTATGTTTGTCCAATGTCTATTGATGACACATTTAAATCTGACTCGTGGCTTTTGGCTTATTTTTATTGTTTTGGCTTAAAAGTAAGTGCTTAAAAGCACTTATTTATTTCACCCAAACACTACAAAAGTGCTTAAAAGCTATTTTGGCTTAAAAGCACCTAAAATATGCCAATCCAAAGAGGCTCTTATTCTATTATTCATCACTTAGTTCTGTGTTGAGGGTTCTGATAGATTGCAACTTTGCAGGGATTGTCGTTTGCTTTTCCAATTCCCTGCCAGTATACAGATTGCTGCCGTGATGGTGAAGGTATTCCTGATTATTTTCGTTTTTCACACTTGTGCTGACTCATATTATTTACTCTGGTATGAATAATTTTTTCCTTTCTTTCTCTTCTTTTTCCATTTCAAAAGCGGAACTACCTCTTGAGTTTCCAGATGGCACAACCCCAGTTACTTGCCGTGTATCAATATTTGATAGTTCTGCTGGAAGTAAAGTTGGTGTTGGATCCATGATGGACAAGGCCTGTACTCCTCTGCCTGCTGGGAGCATCTACATGGAAGAAGTGCATGTTAAGGTTTGTTTTGGTCCTTTACATGTCCACACTGAAGGTTTTGTGCAGTCTCTTTAATGTTATATATGTGATTTCTTATTGAATAATGTATTAATAGTAAGTTAAGTCCTCCTCCTTTGAGCTGCAGCTCTTTATGCTTTTTTGTGGGAAAAGCTCTTTAGGATGTTCTTTCTGTGTGCTTGTGGTGCTTTGACATAGAGCTGACATAAAGGGCTTTCACATCTGGAGCTTATTAGTTTTGGCTTTAATGAGCTTAAATTTGGCCTTTCACAGATCTCTTTGCCACAAGAACCGTTAATAGTTTCTTGATATTTTTGTCGTCACTTTCCAATTATATAGCCATTGAAAAAGGGAATTGACCTCTGGGATATGACAGTTCTGGCTGATATGTTTGTCGCTCTGTTATAAATCAATCATCAGAGAACCTCAAACTTGTGTTTTAGAAAATTGTAGTATTCCTCAAAATTGGTGATGTTTTAGTTTTCATCTCAGTCCTATCTCAAATTGTGATGCAAGGGAAATGGAATTAAAGTAAACTAAATCTGGTGCCATTCCATTTAATAGTTCCTTTGTCACTTGCAATGGCTACTATTTTTGATAGTTCTTTCTCCACTTGCAATGGCTACTGGTATTGAGGTTAGAATTCAAAAAACATAAGTGTCTACCCCTTTTGAATAGAGAAGATTTAAATGTCTAGTTTGATATCCTGTGGGAGGTGCGTACAAGCTGGCCTAGACACTACGGTTATAAAAAAAAAGATTTGAATGTCTAGTTTGATATTATTTTTATCAGATTATTTTTTTCTCATGCTCTATATCGCTGAATCTTGGCACTTGATGAATGATTTAGTAGTATTTTCCACTTCCAAAGATAAAAAAGTTCATATGTGTTTCTGTGCAGTAGTTTAGATCATAAAAGATGTGTCGAGTGTCATTTGTTAAGTTTGACGATTAAGTTGCTCTGACATGCAGTTCAGTGGATTTACATATGATTTTGTTTGTTTTCTATCTTCTTTAGCTGGGGGAAGAATTACGGTTTAGTATTGGTGGACAACACATCCCCTTTGGTGCATCACCACAGGTAACTACTCTTTCTTTAGATTGTTTTGGAGTTAATCATTCGCTTGAGTTGTTTAAAGTTTCTCTGTCTTCCATTCGATTATTTTTCCTTCATATTGTGGAAACTCTAATTGTATTGATATGATACTGTCTTCAGTCTAGATTTCATCCAATAATCGTATCCCTATTGCCTAAAAGAAGTTCCGGATGAGTTGCAATGCAGAAGTTAAATTTTTCCTGAAGTAAAAGGGGAACAAGAGGCTGAAAACCTATATTAACTCGTATATTGAACTAGGCGTTGAACTTATTTCACTTTTGGTTTTACAATGCTTGAATCTATTTGTTCTTATATGTTGCATGCGGTCTGGCGTAGGTTTGTTCGTGCTGCGTATCGTCCTGTTCCTTTATTACATATGTTTTGATGACTGAATCAACCATGCAAAACCTTGTCTTATCTTATCTCTATGCAGGATGTTTGGACCGAATTAGGTCGACCATGTGGAATCCATCAGAAACAGGTACTGCTATATTTCTTTGGTGTCTAACAGAAAATTGATATATCCAACTTCTTGTGAGTTCCTGTCAGGTTTCTACATGTTAGATTGTTGGTGGAGATTGACTTCATTAGTTATACAGGTTGATCAAATGGTGATTCATTCTGCTTCAGATCCCCGGCCGAGGACAACTCTTTGTGGTGATTACTTCTACAACTACTTTACTCGTGGCTTAGATATACTATTTGATGGGCAGGTATGTCATCCTCTGAGTTTCCATGAGCACATGTTATGAAGTCTATATCTGTTCTCAGATTATTGTGGTTTATTTGCAGACACATAAAATCAAGAAATTTGTCTTGCACACCAACTATCCTGGGCATGCTGATTTTAATTCATACATGAAGTGCAATTTTGTTATCCATTGTTCTGATTGTGAGTTGTTTCTTCAAGATCTAAAGCCCTCTTTCGTTATACCAATGTAAAAGAATTGGATATTCGTTTTAATGCTTTTTGCATCTTTTTTTCTGCAGTTGTAGGGTCTTATCATCAGGATGTAAACTCCTCTAAAGCCACTATTACAGCCAGCACAAAATGGGAACAAGTTAAGGTGAATTCTTCTGTTTGATTCATAGTCATTCCTATTCATTTATCGGTATTTCTTTGAGGTTTTCAAGTTGGAAGTTCTTACTATTAGTGTTCTGGATAATTGTTACTCTGCCTTGTTCCCCCACCCCCTTTTAATTTTAAAAAACTCTGAATCCGTTCATATTGATGATATTTAGAACTAATGGGCAAACTGTTGTGTACACCTGTGTATATACCTATCATCAGACATCCTCTTTTTGTGGGCTCAATTTCAAGCTGACTCATTGTTAAGTTGCTATGATTCTGCAGGAGATACTAGGGGATTGTGGTCGAGCTGCTATCCAGACGCAAGGCTCTGCGAGCAATCCGTTTGGATCTACCTTTGTATATGGCTACCAAAATCTTGCCTTTGAGGTGATTTTTTTGTTTCGAATAAATGCCTGTATACCCCACGCTGTGGTTCTGCTACACACTTTATCTCTCTTCCCTTTGTGCTTTCATTTCCTATTGCCTCACTAGGATCTTTGCTTCTTTGTCACAGGTGATGAAGAATGGTTACCTTGCGACTGTAACTCTCTTCCAGTCCTGATCATCTATGTGGTGCGTGACCTGTGTTTATTTTTCAGTTTTCTCTGATAGTGGGTGACTTTATTTTTTATATGAACATTACATCATTTTTCTATAGTTGATGACAACTATTTGCATATTCGTTGCAAAAAAAAATATATTGCTATCACTATCTATTTTGGACAGTTCTGCAGTAATTTTCTCTCCCTTTGTCTTTGTGGTGATGTTGGTTGTCCTTGCTGCATACTAAGGGGTGTGTGTGGGATGTCCTTGCTGAGTATGAGCGGTAGCTGTTTAAGAAGTGTCCATTTTCTAGGAGTGTTGGATTTCTTCTCCATTACAATGTGAACATGAGATGTTGATATCTGATGTTCTCTATATATGATATTGACATCTAGAGGACCTATATTTTTTTTTGACATAAAAAGAGGACCTATATTTGTTTGCCAATAACTGCTAGCATGTCTTTCCCCATTGTGCTTTTGATCATAATCTTCCTAAACTATTGTATATTCCTTTTCGTTGTTGACTTGTTCAGTTTGTTTTTGTCAGGCTGCCTGTTGGTATTTTGTACAGTTCAATTACTTGAAGAAAGCAAGTCTGTTTTAACTGATCGTCATGGTGGAATTGTATCTAATGTAAATTTGTTTATACTTGTACAGTTTATTTTATAATTGTCGTCTCTTGTAAAACTTATATAAATAGCTCCCACCTTCTTGCAATACAAGACTCGTTACTTCATTCCTCGGTTAGGTGAAGTTTGGTGGCATGTGATTTGACAAGGCATTGTGCTGACATACTTTTCACTATAAATTCTTCTTGACAATTGTACTGGACCACTTGACCCATTTGGTATTCAGTTGGCTTTGCCCAGCTTAGTCATTTGATATGGTTTGTTTCCAAAACAAATTAACGGAATTTTCAACCAAATAGCACAGAAAAGCAACAGTTCCTGAAAATGAATGCTGATAAAATCTATTGTTCGTAACTGTATTTTGGTTTGATGAAAGCAGGACTAGGTACTACTATTTTTGTGGCTGTGGATGGACGTGCAGGCTGTTGCGACAATTCAGATGCCTGGATGAGAAAATTGGTCTATAACATGGTGCCTGGGAAAAATAATTTTCTAACTTACAATATGATGCACACAAATTGCGTAATTGTACAGGAGAAAAGACTGCGGACTGCAATAGCTTAGCTAGACATTAAAGAAATCATCAAATATGGAGTAGCCATTCATGACCATCTATGAAACTGAGTGAGATAAACGGTTTAGCTTCTTGTTCGGTGAGCTCCCTGGACCATTTCACCCTTTCACCATGGTCTGCCCCGGGTCCTGAACACTTGAATTGCCCATAAAATACCGTCCTGCAGATCAGCATAAATTCCTCAGTAAATTCGCGTTCTATAGTATGCGAAGAGCATCTGTGTGTAAGTAGTATGAAAAAAGAAAGGAAAGAACTTACATATGCCTGTTCTTATCTCCCCAGTCATACCATCCCTTTGATGTGATAATTTTATCCATGTAAGTGTAAGCAAATACGACCCTAGAGAAAGTACCCCAAGCCCTCCCCAAGTAAAGAGCACCAGATCCAGTAACTTTGCAATTGAGAAAAGAGAATCCTGTTTCCTCCAGTAAACTCTCCCTCTTCTGGGCTGTCAAGGCCCCATAGCTTTTTGTTTTGGCACGTAAATGACAATTCTCATAAAGGGACAGCCCATCACCAAATATAAAATCTACAGAACCTTGAATATAACAGTTCTTGAAATAGTGCCTGCCCCTGTGATCATACAGAGTGTCTTGTGCTCCAATGAACTTGCAATTTATGAATGCCGCTGTATCTGCTGAAATTCTTAATGCCACCGCTTGCTTTCCTAGTGCCCCTGATGGTGGTGGTGGTGCTACATTCTGTTCACGGAGGAATTAATTATGAGCTCAACTAATTTTTATTCACCTAAAGAAACTACATGTGACGGTTTTTCCAAAAGTGAGAATAGTTTTTCCGATATTTCAAATATACAAAAAAAATTATATTGTCAGTACATATAAATGTTAATCCAAGAATTATACCTTGAATACATTTTGCACCGAGGGGTACAAGTTTGGCATAACCCAATACCTTTTGCTCAAATATAATATTTGTGTTTAAATATTCTCTTATGGATAGATAATTTATCAGGAACTTACTAGTAAGCTACATTTTTTAAAATTCAGAATCCATAAACTCAAAATTTTGTTTTCTAAAATTCAGAATCCATAAACTCAAAATTCTGACTCCACCGCGGTAACATGCATCATCTCTAAAGATAAAGCTAGTTGTTAATATATCCATCTAATTGTTAAACATAACAATATAATTACCTTAAATGTGATGTTTTTGGCAATGAAGTAGGGGGAATTAACAGCAAAAGTTGCAGAACCATAAGTTCCCATTGGTTGGCCACTTTTTCCAGTCCTATCTGCAGTGTCATCCCATTTGATAGTAGTTTTGTGTGAACCAGCACCTTCCAGGGTAATGTAAGCCATTGTTGCTGGGATTTCAATCTTCTCCCTACAAAATTTTAACCTCATTTAAACAAAACTTCCATACAAATTACTAGCAACATTGCTCAATTTTTGAATGCGCTTATAGTACAAAATCAAGATACAGAAAACAGGACAATTGAAGTGTACAAAATTTACCTGTAAGTCCCAGGACTAACAGAAATAACCACTCGACACGAATTGACTATTGGAATTGAATCAATAGCCTTCTGAACCGTAGTAAAATCTCCAAATTTTGGGTTTTTATTCACCTTAATAAATTTACAAGGCTCTAATTTGTTCTTCGCTTCTTGGAAAACAGAATGATTGCGAGAACTCATGCGATTGATCCAATTCAAGTAGTCTTTTTCTTCATTAGCTACCCTTAGTGTATTATCCCTCCTAGAATGTTTAGCACTACTTGTGCTAATAGTAAACAACATTAACATAAAAAAAAATTCTAATAGTTTCATCCTGAGAGTACTAAAATAGTGATGAAGATAGAAGATAAGGAGAGTCAGAAATATATAGTAGTAGTATATAAAGGGTAAAAAAAGAATGCATGTGCAGCCGTGGAGTAGTTGAGAGCCAAGAGGCCTTTCGAAAAAAAATAAATACTGGGTGATTCTTCAGTAACCTAATACTTGTTGCTGGTGGGAGCTGGATGGTATTTCGTAGAATTAATCGAGCTGGGTCCGGACACCATAATTATAAAAAATAAATAAAATGTATGTAGTAAAAATGATTGGTCCGGGTGAGAAGAGAATAGGAAGAGAATCTGACAGGTCGTGGCTATGCTCTGTATTCGTATTATCTTTTTGTTTCTTTCCTCATTCAGACCAATCTATCCTAAATTTTGATTTTACCACAGGCCGATAAATCATACCCTATGTGACTAGAAACGATCGAAGATTTAAAGTTCGATTGTTGCTGTTTTTTAAGGTTTTCAGTGCTGATCACTGAATTCATAGTACTTCTAAAATCATGTATTCGATAAATATTTGTTAGAAATTTTAGTGATTTTTCACATATAAATATCGATGTTCGGGGATAAAAAAAATACTGGATCTGATTGAACATGGGTTCTATCTCGTTTCAAAATAAATGTTACCTTAGCGAAAAGAACAGTCATTAATAAATTAATAAATATAATGTCTTGTTTACTAAGCTACTCTTAATTAATAATAAATGTTTCTTAAAAATTAAATACTATTAAGAAGATGAAGTATAAACGGAGAAATATATATTAATTTTTGACTTTGGGAGGCAAGAGAGTATTTGTCATATTATGCACAGTTCGATAGCAATGTGTCTGTTTAGGTCAGCTGGAGAGTGGCTGAGTGGGACTGTTAGGGAAAAACCGTGACTATAATTTGGCACGAAAAAAAAAAACAAACAAACAACTTGTACATAACACCAAATTGTGATTATATTATAGTCATCTTCTTTGCAATAAAATATATGAAGAGTATTTTTGTAGAGCTATTGCATTATTTGCCTGGATTGTGGAATAAAACGATTTTAGGAGTAAAATGGTTGACTAAATTGTTAAGGCAGGAACAGATTTCGAGAAACTATATCATCATTCATGGGACCCTTATGCACGAGTTTGGTATTTCAAATTTCATGTGACTATTATTTTTTCAAAGAAAGTTGGGGAGGAAAAAAAAAAACTGTTAATGGGTCTTCGCAACATCATATATTATATTATAATAAAATAAAGAAATAAGTGTTCGGTTAGAGTTAGAAAGTACAGCTTGGAGTTGGGAGAAGAAAGAAAATAACACAACAATCACTATTTTTCCATTCAAAGTTTCAGAAAAATCTACTATAGTTATTTTTTCACATATTTTGATTGAATCATTGATAAAAGAAAGGAATGATCAGGAATTCTATCACTATTTTAATGAGAATTTGTTTCCCACTATAATTTGCCACGGACCCTCACCCCTATTTTTATAGGGTTTTTTCAATTGATTCTCGACATTTCTCCTTTTTTAACCTCGCTTAGATGGGCTGAGTTGGGAGAAAGAAGAAAATGAAGTTATAACATTAGGGGAATTGGAGGTAGTCATGATACATCTTGTCCGTGATGAGGAATTGGAGGTGTTGCAACTCCCATTAATATTATGAATTAATCCTTTAAAAGTACAAATATATCTAAGATAATTTAGTGAAATATGATTCTATTGTGCGTCTTTTTTTTTTTGATTAAAATTTATATAGTTGAAACCCATCTCAAACTTTTCTTAATGCTAACGATGCTTCATCAGGAACCTTTTGTGCAACATATGCCCATGTAGAGGAGCCCTGGCCATTGCAAGCATGTACATCTTGTCCTAGTTTTGATGCTGAACAGTCGGATAATAAAGATGAAGAAGCTCAACCTGTTAACTTATGATATTCTGAATAATGACAAGCTGAATTCACATCGCAGGGAATCAAGAGAAGAAACACGAAGATCATGCTTCACCAAGAAGACTGAGTGACACAAGCAAACCGCACCAACCATGGAAATAGATTGACCAAATCAAATCTAAAGGATCGCACCAATCAAGGAATAGATTGACTCACAATCTGCAGCAACTATGGAAATGGATCAACACATGATCAATCTAAAAGATTGATTTAATCAGCCATCATTCCAAAAAGGAAAACAACACCAAGCAATCAATCAGGATAACAAGCAATTCACACATTGACAGCGGCAAAACAGAAGACTCAAGACAGCAGGCAGGATCAAAAGAAGATAAAAAAGGATTCTATATCATCTGTTTCAAGGCAGATTAAATCAAGGATCCAAGATTCTCAATCAAGGAAACATTACAAATCCTTGATTGAAGGAAACTCCCTTGGGTTTTCCTATTAGAGCTAAAAGACCATCACACTACTCACATATAAAAGAAGACTCAGACCAACAATTGAAATTACGCAACTTCACTTGAGCTTATAGTACAATCTTCTTTTATCTTTCATAAAGCTTTGTAATCACGTCAGCGAAAAAATTGAAAAGAAAAGAGAAAAAAGATTTTGAGTGTAGGTTTACAAGTAGAGGAAGTGTCAAGTTAGAATTTTTGATTTGCATATCAGACATGATCAAATCACAGAAACCCTATACCTATACATCTGAAGTTCACTTCAAAGCAAAGGAAACCCTTGAAATCCAAGGGGACTTGACTAGGCAACACATCGGTGATCCGAACCAATATAAAACTCTGTGTTATTTACTTACTGCAAATTATTATCACAAGTTTGGAGGTTTGTTAGCCTTTGTTGTATATATTTTTATGTGTAGGCTGGGGCCCTGTCTCTCCAATTTTTACTACTCTTAGAGGCTTGCAGACTAGTGTGTGGAGTGTGTATCTACGTTATGGTCATGCTATCCTAGTTTGTTGGGTTGTTGAAGCTTGTGAGTTGTTTGATGTATTATCTTGATATATATATGCTTTCAGTTTTGGTATAGAGATCATGGTGGCCTCGATGATCCAATCAGGACTTTTATGCTAGTTGGTTATTTCTTTATATGAACTCTTGGAAGTAGGTGTTTCGTTTATAGATCTATTGACATGGGCCTTGCCGGCCGAGGGTTTATTTTTAAGCTAAGATATACTTGTTTGTTTTCTTGATTGCGTGTGGCTGTCATGCGCTAGTAGCAAATAGTTCAGTGGGTCAGCTTGGGTCTGAGTTTTGGCATTATGAGCCAGTTGCACCCCTTGAGTTTGGGGCATGACACAAGTCCAATTCACTTTCCATTTGAGATTATGTACTTGAGAGATGAAAAAAACTCTCTAACTCGAAAATACAATCTTTCCTTAAATGGTTGACTTACTCTCATTAACAACCTTCTTGACCCATTGCTTGCACCATGTCTTCATTTCAATATTGGATTCAATAATCAAAAGAATTGACAAGCTATAGAGAAAATTCTTATGCAAATGACTTTGGAGCTTTGTATGATATCTTTAACAATTCACAGAATATGTTGGCTTGTTCTGTCTAATGCTCAGTATGAAACTCTGAACATCATCCAATCCAAAAACAAAAGATGGTCAAAAAGTAAAATATACCAATTAACAGTTTTTTACACTAAGAAATGTATATTTAAGCAAGGATGCTTCATGTCTCATTTTACAAATTTAATTAGCTATTATATCTCTAGTCCCTAGTCTTTTTCTTTAAACACTTAGGAGATATAAAAAGTACTTGTGAACTTTAGGTTTGTTGTGGTGTCGTAGGTATTATCAATTGATCAATCTGTACAAAGGGTATTGTCTTCAAACTACTCCAGCAGCTGATTGACCACTAACTATATTTTCTAGCCAGTTAAGCAAAATAATCCCGTCAGAGAATTCAAATCATGTAATTCTTCAACTATATAACCATCCCCCTTCCACAATGAAAACATTCAATGTTTGTATATCCTTCAAACATCTGAAACTTACTAACATTTGACGAATTTGATGTTTTACATCAAAGAGAAGTATCGAAGCTTGGTGAGTCTACTAAACTTCTCTGGCAAACATACAAGTGAAGTGCAATTATCCAAAATCAGTACTTGTAACAAAGAAAGCTCACAGACTGATGGTGGTAAAGTATTGATGTTATTACTATAAGGCTTAAGTATCAGAAATGCTTAAGGTTGCCAAATGAAACTGATACTTCTGTGATATCCCGCTTAAGTTTAAAATCCTATATTCTTTAGTTTGTTCTTGGATCGTTCACTTTTAGGCCCGATTCAATGTAAATATTATTATTTCTTTCTAATAAATGGGCATGACCAAGCTTTAATTTTAAAAAAAGGGTTATTGTTTTCCATAATCATTTGTAATGTAGTATTGTAACAAAGTGTAAAACCTATAACTTCTCCTATAATAGTAATATGATGATTTATAATGGCAAGGGTTAATTCAACCTAATAAAGTGTATGCCATGTGGTTGTAATACATCACCCTGGATCTTATTATAAATAACTTTGTTTACTAATTTGAATTTTTGATTTGTTTAAATATTGAATTGTTAAGAAATAAGCAATTTTTGTAAAGATTTTGTACCTTTTCCCCCTAAAAATTTAATTATTTGCTTCGTTATATATATGTATATATAAACAATTGGGTCCCTAAAAGTCTTTGGGGCTTATATAAAATGGAAAAATGTATGATATATCCTTAGCTTTGTCATTTATAACTGATATATCCTCGTTACGAAAGTGACTCATATATACATACCCCTATTGATATATAAATGACTCACATATATCTCTACACGTTACAAAAGGAGTTCACATATATCCTTTATCTTATGGAAGTGAAAAAATTAGTTTTAAATTTATATTTTTGACTTTAAGTTTTTTTTAAAAAATCATGTAGGGGGTATATATGATCCTTCTAGCAAAGCTCAAGGTATATTTTAATCGTTTTCATACATCAATTATTTTTTCACTTCCATTAAAGCAAAAGGTATATTTTAATCTTTTTGTGGCTATATTGTAATTATTTTTGGTATTTGTAAGAAAAAATTGAGCATCTACGATAAATTTTACAAGAAAAATAAAAAAATTGACTATCAAAATAATAAATTTAAATTAGTCGTTGAAACAAAAATTACATGTGAGGAGGATCAAATTATCTACCTGTTGACATCCAATTTTGGCCTAACATTTTCAAAATTTATAACTTTTAAGTTTTATTAATTCAATAGTACAAAAATACATTTTTTTTATAATTTTAAATAAGTTTATCGATTCTTATCCTTATTCCTCAAAAATTTAGATTTTTATCAGTTAGTTTTTAATTACATTATTTATTGTCACTATCAATTGAATATGTTGTGAATATTGTGTCTTTAGATTAAATTATTATTTTATGGTAAATTGCATTTTTTACATGCTATTCATTTTATTCATTACATTTGTTAAAATTTATTTTTAGTTGTTACTTTTATTTATATTCATTTTGGTGTTGTTAGTGCAGTCTAGAAATACACTTAGGGCCTGTTTGGAGTTCACCTTGGTAATTGTATTTGGTGTAATAGGGTGAAATTACACTGTTTGTCCTGTTTGGTTGGATAGATAATTACTTGGTCTGCAGGTAATTAGTGTAATTGACAGGAATAATTACACTCTACAATTCACATGCAGAGGTTGTGAATTGCTGGTAATTACATGGTGTAATTACCAATTGATTATTTTTTTAATTTCTTTTTTTTTTATATATCTATTTTTATTCTTTTGTTTTAATTTTTTTACTTCTATTATTTTAAGTTCTTTTTTTGTAAAAAAATTTATTATTCTAAAAGTTTATTTTTTATTTTATATTATTACATTTCATTTTCTTCTTGTTCTCAACCTTACTTTACGTGATTCTATACAATTTTTTGTATTATTTATTTCTTTATGCCATGCTTATTTTATTATTCGCATAATTTTATTAATATTCTAATTTTTAAATTAAAATAGAATTTATTGTTAAGTAAGGTTATAGACTTACGTTTTTTTTTTTTTAAAAAAAAATCATATTTATGTATGCTATGTTGAAATTTGCTATAAGAATATCATGTTAAATTTTTTGTTTCATTTGTTTTAGTAATATTGAAGTCACATTGCACATTATTTTTTAACTAGACTTGATAGATTATTATTTTTTTCCAAACATTTAATAATTTATGACATTTACCTTATATATTAATCTTTTTTATCAAATATGCATTTTACGATGTTCGTAGAAACTTCATACTTTTAATTTTTGTGATCAATTCAATTGAAATATATCAATTTGAAAAAATCTAAATCAATTGTTTTTTCATAATATTAGTTTCAGAACATATGTTTATTAATTAATATATTTTCAAAAGAGCATATATATCTTAAATATTTAATTTAATGTCATTTATGGAGTTTCTTATTTTCTAGTATAAATTTTAAATAATTAATTTTTATTTTTAAAATTTAATTTAATTTTATGATTGCAATTGTGCATCTAAACAGAACATGTGTACACTATGACAATCAAACAAGTCAGTGTAATTACTAGGCTGATAATTATTATCCTAGTAATTACACCAATTCCAATTATCAAGTGGCTTTCCAAATAGACCGTTAAATGCATATAAGATTATTGTATATAAATATTTTATTAACTGATGGTTTTAGCTCATTGTTTTAAGACATTTGTATACTGATATTGTACTAAGACGATTTTCATTTTTTCTATTTAAAAGAATTTCATGATCATTAAGATAACGTAGTGAATAAGATTATAGAAATAATTTTTAGATTTTTTAGTCTTGAAAAATATCTTTTTAGTATTCATAATTTTTCGGTGATAATCTCATCGAAAGCTTCACTGAAATCCGGCGAGTCCACCAGCCAAAAGACCCCACTTTCTCCATTTTTCACTGTTCTTCTCCGGCCAACAAACCCATCTCCCTCATCTTTTCCTCTATTTTTCGGCAACCCAACTCCAAATCGCTAACAGACCACCTATCTCTCCTACGAACGGAATTCAAAACAACCATTACCACCCACTGTCTCCTCTCCTCACTGCCTCCACCACCATCCAAACAGCCATTTCCGGCGACCTCCAAACCACCTAAACCCCACTTAAAAGCAGCCCACTGCACCAGCGAAGAAAATCTCGACTACCGGAGCTCCGACACCCTCAAACCACCTGCAATAAACCGACCACCATCACTCATTCCCCTGCTCTCAGCCATCAAACACCACAGCACCCACTCTTCGCCACACCACCACCAAAACCCCTTCCCATCGCTGCCTCCTCTACTCCAGAAACAACCCACCACCGCGAGATTCGAGCTCCGTTGAACTCCCTCAAACCAGTAGCTCCGAACAAATCCGAAAACCACCATTTTCTCCGGTGAAACCGAAATCCGCAAGCAAGCAAGCTCAAAGCTTCGATCAACAACAATAGCTAAACAAAACGCAACCACGAGCTCCAAGCTCGCACCAACCAGACCCTTTCCACCGGCGAGCAAAAGAGCTCAAAGCTCGTTTTAAGCAGCAACAGCTCCACAAGACCACAACGCTCAACAATGGAGGAAACACAGCTCAATCGATGAGTTCCATCTCCGGCGATCCTCTATATGCTATCATTTTTATATTTCGTGATGGTCTTTTACATACATTTTTGCCTTGTTTTTGTGTTTCTCGCTGTTACTGTGTTTTCTTTTCTTTTCTTTTGAGCTGATTTATTATCTTCTATGTTGTTGCTTTATTATTTTTGTCATGGATTATTATTGTAATCTTGATTTACTTGACATTTATGTGCATTATGTTAGTCTTGGTTTTTTTAAAAAAAATGGTTTAGTGGACCCTTATACTTGTATTTATTTGTATTTTGGACACTTTTACTTACCCTTTTGTCATCTGGATCCCTGAACCCATTAAAACCCAATATTTTAAATACCTTTTTTGATGTGGTATGGTGCGTGTTGCACAAACTCGTACACGTTGGCCAAAAATTAAAAAGAAATTAATTCACGTATGAATATTATATTATATCCACATTGGCAAATGACTCATATGAACTACGAATAGTCCATACCTTCATGATTTTTTCAAACCTTCGCGACTTTTCCATTTCTCCCCTTCTCCTCTTTGCGATTTCTCACAGTTCGTCTACGATTTTGCTTAGTTGAAGCTCAGCTCCATTGCGATATTCGTTGTAAGTTCTTGCCTTTTGCGTTAATTTTTATTTTTTTCATTTTCTTCGTGCGTATCTGTTTGATTTTAGGGTCGACTGTCATTCGATTTTCTAAATTTTTTGGGGGATTTTACTTTGGTTTGGGTGTAATGTTAGTGTAATATGCTTTCGTAGTTGATGTACGACTTCGAGTCACTTCAATGACATATTCGTGAATTCGAGTAGATTCTAGGGTTTATTCGTAAAATCTCAATTTCGACTAAAATTAATATTTTATTTTGGGAAAAAGGATAAATATACCTCCAAACTATCGTTAATGGTATATAAATACCTTCCGTTGTACTTTTCGTTCATTAGTGCCCTGTCGTCCACAAATCACTGCACATTTGCCCCTCACACTAATGGAAGAATTATTTGGTACATGTAGAACAATTCCATGGCTTAATCCGATTTAACCAATTATTTAATCCAAAATTTGAATACCCGCCCATTACCCATTTGACCCACTCGATACTTCTATTACCCACATTTGTTAACAATGGTGGTTTCTTTTTTCTTCATCATTTTTTTTTTGTTTTTCACCTCAATACTACTACTTATCATTTGCTATCACCACCGCCGACGTCTAAGGCAATAACCGTCATGTTCACCATGAACCCTTTTTCCTATTAAACTCACCACCACCCTCTTCTCAACCACTTATACCTTCTCTGGCCCTACAAAGTACCCATTTCAAGGTTCTACTACTTCTGATAACAGTGATAATAACCCATTTTTCCCTACTTATCATTTTCTTCCACCTTCCCTTGTTTCCCCTGCTGATTTTGTTCCCAAAAATGTCTCTTCTATTAGCCTCCCAAATACCTCCAAATCTAACCCCGTTTCAACTAAACTCATTGTCATTGTTATTATCTCTATTGTTGCTGCTGTCATTGTTCTATTTATTGCTATATTTTTGCATATACGAAAGCGAAGGAAACAAAGTGACCAGAAAACTCAACGATCTGATAGTAATAGCAATGTGCTAAGTCAGGATGGTGCTAAGAATAATGTTAATAATGATATTCATAAGCTTTAAAGACCGTCTCAGACAAGTTCGGAGTTTTTCTATTTGGGTACTCTTGCCAACTCACATGGGGGGTTTGAACACATAATGCGTAGAATCGTAATGGTAGTAACACTAGCTATGCTCCTTCTTCGAGAAAAATGGACTTGCCGAAGCTCCATATGTTGCCATCGTTACATGGACGAAATTTGAGACAGAGTTGTAGAAATATCAAGTTTTTCTCCACTACTGCTGAAAATGATGTGGATTTTTACTCTTCTGTCGAATCTATGAGTGGTAGAGAGAGCTCTATCGGAGGAAGAGAGAGCTCTATCGTCGTCATCTGCCGAATTTTTCTTTACATTTTTAGATAGATTATTTGTGTGGCTTTAACTATATAGTGCCACTTCAATTTCACTATGGGGTTGTTTTGTATCTGATCCTGCTTTAAAGTATGCCAATGAAATCACTCGTCTTGAAAAGATTAATATATAGATAGATGAGTTGCATATTATGTTGTTTCATAAAATAGCACTAGAATTGGGTGTTGAAAATGTTGAGACATTTGGATGTAGAGTCAACAAGAAGGATATTTTTTACATGTTAAATACTGATTCTGATGTTTTAAACTTTCTTAATGGTTTGAAGGGTGCTGATTTTGTTGATGTATATGTTGTACATCCCATTAGTATACCTTTAGTTGTTGAGGAGATACTTGTATTGCCTAGCAGTAAAGTTGATGTGTCCTATCTCCAGAAAAAAATAATGTTGATGTGTCCTCCTCCCCACATAAAAATAGGGCTGATCTGTCATCCTCCCCACAAATTGATAGGGCTGGTGTGTCTTCATTTAAACCATTTGATGAAAATGAAAATAGGCATTTAAACCAAAATCAGTCCCATATAGTTGAAGAGCAGTCCTCTAGAGTTGAACAATCCCCTAGAGTTAAAGAACAAGCCCTTAGAGTTGAAGAACATTCTGATTCTGATTCACTCTATGTTGTTGATGAAAATATTTATGATTTGAGTGATTTGGATGAAGAGTTGCTTCAAGCTAGGCAATCTAACATTCAAGAACAAGTTAAAGAGAAGGCTGATAGAGTAAATCTAGATGAGATACCATCTGGTTCTGTAGGTATAAAGTTAGGTTTTGAAGACATTTATAATGGTGATCCTGGCTTTGAAATTCATGATCCATCATATAAACATGTTGTTGACATTTAAAAAAAGGTGTGTAGTTGTAGGTCATGACAACTAAAGGGAATTTCTTGTGGCCATGCACTTACCATTATCGGATGAATAGTTTTGGCAACCCCAAAACATTCTTCCAGGATTAGTTGGTGTTCTTGATGTTTTTAGTTCAACATATATTCCACAGTAGCAATATCGAACCGTCATCGTGAAGACCAAAAAAATCAAACCAACAAAAATACAATAGAATCACACACAAAAAAAGAGATGTGTAGATCAAAGGAAAAAATAAGGGCGCCAAAAATAAAAGAGAAAAAATTTGAAGAGACAAGATCAAGAAAAATGGAGAAAAAAGCTTAAATTTGTCCAACAATGGTGTTGAGTGAAAATAAAGAAGAAGAAATGGCCTTTAAAGGTCAAAATCTGACCGCTAGTGCCTTTTTAAGGCGTCTCATGCTTTTGCTTTGTATGTATCACACGCTTCATGTGGAGTCTTTCCACATAGGATGCCACATAACAAAAAGTGTTTAAAATATTGGGTTTGGATGGGTTCAGGGGTTCAGATGACAAAAAGGTAAGTAAAAGTGTCCAGAAAACAAACAAATACAAGTATAAGGGTTCATTAGACCATTTCTGTTTTTTTTTTTTCCCTTCCAGCGATTTTGTAGAAATGTGGTTACTGCATCATTTGGTCATTTATTGAGTGCTTTGTCTTCCATTATTTTAACTTTATTTTCACTCATGCTATTGATTAATTGATTCATTTATTAGTTGGTCTCTTACTGTTTGTTATTGCTACGTAGACATTGTTTAATATTGTTATGTTGTTAACTTGTGTTAGAAAGGTTATATGTTAAATTGGCTAATGAAAAAATTTCTCTGTCGGTATTCGAGATTTTTCCATTTTGAAAAATGGAAATTTAGTTTGAGCTTATATATTTTAAGTTAAAATTGATCGATGAAGAAATTATCGTCGATTTTCAAGGCTGTCCATGTTAATAAGACGGATTTTTATTTTTAAGTTATTATTTGATTTATTTATTTATACGCATAATTATTTATCACTAACACTTTTACTAAGTGTCTTTACGGTACCCCCTCTTCCCATTGAAGTTATTCGAATGAAGTTCGAATTATATTCTTTGTTCATTATTTTGTATATATTGATGTTAGGCAACCTTAGGTCGTTTATTATATTATTGTTTTATTTTATTATTTGTGTATGTTGCATGTTTACTATTATACTTGTATATTGTTTTATCTCCTCCTCAATTTGAAAAATGAATTCAGTCAAGACCTACCGTTGTGAAAGGATGACTAACACCTTCTCTTCGGAATAGCTTGAACCCTTACCTAGAATTTTTTGGTTTGGTTTCCTAGTTTTTTCTAAAATTAGGCGGAGACTCCCTTACCCCCTTTTAAGATTCTTTTAAAATTTAATTGAATTTAATTAATTGATTATTTTTTAAGTCACCACAACGTTTCGCCTTTTTTGAATAAAGTAAAGATGTAAACAATACCCATATGAATTATATATATATTTTAAAAAATAATCAAATTAAATTTAAAATAATTTTTTCACTTCCGTTAAAGGAAAGAAAGTATATGTGAACCATTCATATAACAGTAAGAGTATATATGAGTCGCTTTCATAACAAGGGGTATATTAATCTAAATGACAAAGTTGAGGGGTGTATCAAGGAACTCGTATATCAAGCTATTTTCTGCATATAAAAATAAAAAAGAAAAGTGAAAAAAGGATAAATATACCCTTGAATTATCATGATATGCACATACCCTCGGTCATATTTTTGGACATTGGATCCTCTATATCCAAAAACTAGAGCATACTATTCATTTTGTTCCGTGCGAATCAGTTTTTGGGTCCTTCTTTTTCTTTTTAATAAGAGGTTGCTTTTCGTGCAGTTTAGGAGTTTGATCGGGGTATGTCAGGGCCATGAGCCGCTATGTGATGTCATTTTTTGTTGACCCTTTTGTGACATATGAGTTTTTCGATTTCATGCCCATGGGATGTAATGTGTAAGCTGCATTGGTGAGTCAAAAGAGATTTAAACTTGGCAAACAATCAAGAGAATTATCATGTGTTCTCTTAGTCCCTTGTAAGTCGAGCAAATAAATAAAGTAAAAAGTTACAACTATACCAACTGAATCGACTTTGAAACCCAACAAGATGACGAAACTTTTTGGGTTCCTTTCAGTCCCCAAAAGTTGATCAAATCGGAAAGTTTTTGTCGTGACAGTTGGTACATGTAGCTTTGAACTTCTGATAATTGCAATTCCATCAACATATACCATAGAAGAAAGCTGGATGGTTCTTTCCTATCATACATCAACTGTGATGTGAAGTAATAGCTACTTAGCATGAGGACAAATGGTATTGATATTGTAATTGACAAAAATGTTTAGGGAATGGTTTGTGATTTCACTGTGAAAGAAGTCGAACTATCTTACGGTTGTTTTAGCGCTTTCTTATTACGTAATGGGGTACATAAACCTCAAGGTTGTCACTTTTAGAATAGTTGAATTGATTGATGGAGGGAATGGAAATAATATTGAATTGAGACATTTTCAATTTGTTGAAGGCCGAAAGATTTAGGAAAATACGTGCTAGAGTTTTATTTGCACCGAATTACTGGCTGAAGTTGAGTGGCTCCTGAGTCTCCTGACGTTCTTTACGGACCATCATGAATTTGGCTGTCTACTCTATGAGATTCATAATGTGCTCACTTTTCTTTCCTTGATGGAGATTTTTTTGGGCATGTGGACCAGAATATTTACTGTCACCTATTCTTCTGATGTTACAATACAATTGCACATATGGAAATTTGTGTGGAGATTTTTATGAGGACCCAGGTTGAAAAGGAAGTGAACGCTTCTCTGGATTCTTCAAATAAAGTCAATATTAGTAGGAACTATCAATCTCATTACATCAACTCTGTTGCAGGAACTTGTTACTAGGCTAGCTAACCCGACCCTTTTGGTAAAAGAGAATCTTTTGAGCAATTTCTACTTGGGAAAATTCCGATTTTTTTCTTTAAAATGGGGAAAATACTGTGATTGATGAAACAATATCAGACACCTAAAACATAGTTGTGGATTATTTAATTATAGTGCGAGATTCTTTCGTTTAAATTGCATGGTGTCCACTCAACAGAACCCAAACTAGACTGCATTAGCAAATTTGTCTTTTACTTTAGAACAACTAGAGCCTCAAACCTATATGGTTTTACAAAGTTCCAAAAAGGAGCTAATTTTGTGGCACAGGAAGTTTAAATGATAAGGAAAATAAGGACTAATGAAATCCAACCATCAGTTAGCAAATTCCTACATAAGTCTGTCTAGCCAAGTCAGCAAGTTATCAAGCCAACTGGCAAGAGCTAATTGGCAAAACTATAATGGCCTCAAAAGATATTATCTTTTAGAACTATATATGTAGTAAGCACGGGGCTCTCTGCCTGTATATTGAACACACAAGATATACTCAGGAGTTGAGGAGAGAAAGATAAGGAAAGTAAGAAAATGGCATCAGCATCTCTCCTCAAGACATCTCCAGTCCTTGACAAGACTGAGTTTGTTAAAGGCCAATCCCTACGCCTTCCATCTGTCTCCGTCCGTTGTCACCCAACTGCTCCCTCTGCACTCACTGTCCGTGCTAGCTCCTATGCTGATGAGCTCGTCAAAACCGCGGTACACGGTCTTTTATACTCCCTCTGTTATTTTATATAACCATTATGTATGTTCCAAGTCAAATATTGTTATATAAAATGAGAGGAGGAATCTTAACAACATGCACTTATCTTCTTTTTACTTAGTCTCAAAGCTTCCTATCTCATGTAGTACTAATTGTTGTTTTACTTAGTCTTAACAACATGCACTTATCTTCTTTTTACTGCTTAATTATCTCTTACTACTATGGATAATTTGCCTGAAGAGTTTTGCTAGTGTTTTCCTTTTCTGACAAAACAGTGAAACAGTGTATCATTACAAGTTCTTGATAATTTTGTTGAATATGGATAGTGATACTGTTAGTTTGTGTTGAAAATTAATA
The DNA here is from genome assembly GCA_037074985.1 of Solanum bulbocastanum. NCBI lineage: Eukaryota > Viridiplantae > Streptophyta > Magnoliopsida > Solanales > Solanaceae > Solanum > Solanum bulbocastanum. Next base: position 32,989,239 of record CM073598.1, on the reverse strand, counting down.
CCGAGATAACGTGATGTATCATAAAGGGTGAACTGAGATTAATTAAATTTTTCTAGGAGTACAACTGTTAAACCTTTCTATAAAACTTTTTTGAGATGAATGAAGCATATTTAGCTAATTTGAGCTAATGGATTGAGTGTAGAAAACTATTGCGTCCCCTGGTCGTGGAATTTTGGCCATGGATGAGTCCAATGCTACCTGTGGGAAGCGTTTAGCTTCAATCGGAATGGAGAACACTGAGGCTAACCGCCAGGCATTCAGGACCCTGCTAGTTTCAGTTCCTGGACTAGGGGAGTACATCTCTGGTGCAATCCTCTTTGAGGAGACACTTTATCAATCAACCGTCGAGGGAAAGAAAATGGTTGATGTGCTTGTTGAGCAGAACATTGTTCCTGGTATTAAGGTTGACAAGGTAAAAGATCTAAACTTAGTGACTTAAAAAGGTGCAAGGATTCTTCCATCGTGTATTTCTAAGAGTTTGGTATTTTTTGCTTGTAAACTATAGGGTCTTGTTCCTTTGGCTGGCTCAAACAATGAATCATGGTGCCAAGGTCTTGATGGCCTTGCCTCTCGCTCTGCTGCTTACTACCAACAAGGCGCCCGGTTTGCCAAATGGTTGAGTGCTTCTCTTTTATAAGTAAAAGCAATACTTACTTAATTTGAAGCTCATCTTGTCTTCTTCAATGTGAACCTTACAGGCGTACTGTTGTGAGCATCCCTAATGGTCCTTCAGCACTTGCAGTGAAGGAAGCAGCCTGGGGTCTTGCTCGCTACGCTGCTATTTCTCAGGTAAGTTGGCATATACATAGGATGTGGAAACACACATAGCTCTCTAAAACTTTTTAAGTTCTGTGCACAAACAATGTGTAGATTTTTCAAACTATCAAGTTACATTTACCTACAATAGTAGGTAATTTTCATAGTAAGTGTGATATGGTAACATGTAAAATGGAGTAATGTCCTGCTATAACCGGTAAAAAATTGCACTAGTAGTATAAATTTAAGCTTTCTACGCGATTAATAGCTAAAGTTTCTTGTTCATTCTTGTAGGACAATGGATTGGTACCCATCGTTGAGCCAGAGATCCTACTTGATGGTGAACACAACATTGATAGGACCTTTGAAGTCGCCAAGCAGGTGTGGGCTGAAGTTTTCTTCTACCTTGCCCAGAACAATGTCTTGTTTGAAGGTATCTTGTTGAAGCCCAGCATGGTCACCCCTGGAGCTGAGTGCAAGGAGAAGGCCACCCCACAGCAAGTTGCTGACTACACCCTCAGTCTCCTCCGCCAAAGAATCCCTCCTGCCGTCCCAGGAATCATGGCAAGTATCTACATATCTGATAGATCAAATATTTTCCATAATTCCAAGAAGTTGACTTATATTTTTTTTTCATGATTTTATTATACACAGTTTTTGTCTGGTGGACAATCTGAAGTTGAGGCAACTCTCAACTTGAACGCCATGAACCAAAGTCCCAACCCATGGCACGTGTCGTTCTCATACGCCAGAGCCCTTCAGAACACATGCCTCAAGACTTGGAGTGGAAGACCAGAAAATGTGAAGGCAGCTCAGGATGCCTTGCTTGTTAGAGCAAAGGCCAACTCTCTTGCCCAGCTAGGGAAATACACCGGTGAAGGTGAGTCCGATGAGGCCAAGAAGGGAATGTTCGTGAAGGGATACGTCTATTAAGTGTTTACCAAAGTCTAGATATTTGATGATGAAGCATGTAATGTAGCCAAATCAAACTGCATAAATGCTTATAGCTGCTCCTCAAGACTGTTTTGTTCATATACCGTGTGCTTTTAGCAATTTATTACATTTCATCCTGCTCTGTTGGTTTATGTTATAATAAGCTCAAATTCTCCACCAAGTTAAAATCAATTATAGTGTAAGAGAAAAATAACATTCTACTTCTAAGATGAAAGTTGTGATCTTAGCTTTCAATGAGACAATTAGAAACAGAGTTTGCAGTAAATACAAAGTGAATTCCCAAACTTAGAATGAGATTATTTCACAAGGATTGTATCCTGGAGAATACTTGCCGTTGACCCAACAGCAAACTATGAATTGAGGAAGCAGCGCATCTGATGTTTCTTCAGGAACTATATAAAATATCCAAACACTTAAAATGTTTTTTTTTTGGGAAGTTTAATCATCCAGAGAGAGTTGAGATTACTCTGGTTAGTGAAGCAAAGTAGGTTGCTACCCAATCAACAGAGGTTCAAAAGCTACGTGCCTGAACAAAATATTCAGATTTGGACATATAACCTTTTTCCAGAGGCAAAAGCTATCTGTGATCTTGGCATCCTCTATGATATGAATCCTTTGTCTATTCAAGATTTCCAGATTGAGTTCTGTGCTAGGAATTATGCGAAGGAAATAGTCGAAGCGTAATGATCCTTGTAGAACCCTGATAGAATATTGCAAAGAAGTACTAATAGGAAGTGCTAGAGGCTTGGGAACTGTTGAAGTTTGTTTTTAGATACTGCAGTAACTTTTAGCAAAATAAGTTATTTAGTTTGAATAAATTTGAATTTTGAATTTTAGTTAGTTTGTTTATGTTGTTGAGATATTTTAGGTTGTTTAAATTTTAAATTATGCAGATTATGTGTTTAATGTTGGCTATTTAAAGCCCATCAATGCTTAATAAAATTATTGAAAGCTATTGAAAGTCATTTCAATCGATTGAGAGACATTTTCAATCTTTTTATGCTGCCCCATTTTTAAAAAACAGCAACAGGAACATATAATGACAGAAGGCAACAAATGTGATGACTTTCTTGCTGTACAGGATCATGTCGATATTTTTGAATAGAAAAAGAACAACAATACAAGAGCAAGAAACCATAAAAAAATCTATACACCTAAAAATGACCTTAAATTTCAAGATACAATAACTTCTACCTAAAATCATCATAACCTTCAGTTACATCAGCTACTTTCAGCAGGCAGTTTCTTAAATGTTGTCGTAATGAAAAAACTAAATCCTGAAGGAAAAAAATGATCTTGAGACTGGCAAAAACTCAAAGCATTCAGAACTTCGCGCTTTATCTAACACTAACTGCCAAATGTTGTTCGATTACTAATCTGGGCTATTGAGCTTCATTCATATGCGCAAGGGTGGAACATGCATGCCACATGAGGTCTATTTGACGCCTCACAAACATTTTCTCATAGAATATCTGGCTGGAACAATCTCTGAAGATAGTTAATCCTGTTGAGGAAAAACGAAAAAATCAGTTCAAAAAAGTAATGCTTAGAAACTTAAATAGGGAAATACTATTAGATCAACCTTTTTATGAACAATCTGTCAAGTTTTCCCCTTTTCCCCCTATAAGTTCTGCACAGCAGAAATGGGCTGAGAATAAATTTATTGTAGAATCATTCTAGTTGGTTTGGTATAGACTTGGCAGTGTTAACTGCAACTTCAAGCAGGAACCTTCTATTAAAATTTATTCATGAATAGGATCCCAGGAGATTAAGAGAGACATTAACAAGAAAACATAAGAACAAGAAAAACACATCTCTTCAGTAGATATTTCAGCAACCTTCTTCTAGTTAGGAAAGGATTTCAATTTCCAGATTACGAATAAAGTCATTTGTTCTACTTACTAAAAGGGAGAAGTAGAAGAAGGGACATGAATTGATGAAACTGGAAGAAACTCATCTCCACTAATTTATAACATAAACCAATGGCTCATTGGTTTTCAGACAGTTCAGTTCACATGATAAATATTTAGCATTCAAATGAAAAAAAGAGAATGTGAAGATTCTCCATTATATCAAGTTGAAATTACTGACGAAATATAGCAAAGTCATTCCGAGATATATTACAATTGGCTAACCTGATTAGATGCCTGACCATGAAAACGACTTGGCTTCACATTCAAGTCGATCATTTTGTCCTTTTTGCCATGCCCATCTGCACTCCCATCTGGAAGTAGGATAGGAGACACCCTGTGATTTTGTTGATTGTCTTTAACCATTGGCTTTGGTGAGTGACTATGATCCCTCTTATTTTCACGGGGATCTAATGTCTGCCTGGCTAATTCCTCTGTAGGCCCAGACTTGTCTCCTGGAAACTATATGAGAAAAAAATGACCTTATATGTAACACATTGCACATTTTAAGAGTAACATGTAACTCATACAACGAAATACCAACCTCAACTTTCTGCTTCAACAGGAGATATCTACTGTGTGTTCGTTTACCGCCAACGTGTACCATCATGTCACATTGCAGACAAAGAGAACTTCCATCAACTTCACAGTAAAAGAATGCTTCACGTGTAATGCAAAGGAAATTACTGATAGTTAGTTCACTTTGCAGGCCCTCGTTTGTAGGACAATATAACAAAATAAAATAAAAGAAATCAGAAGAAGAAACTAGTCAACTGAAGAACGAAAAAGGATTTAAGCTCCACTAACCAGGTGAATTTTCACATATGTCACACCGAGGAACCTCGTTGGGCTTAGCAAGTCCAACCCTCACATGCCTACTAGCAAGCTTGTTACACATATGAACCTATGGACCAAATTTGGAAAGTGTCCAGAAGAACGAAAACATCGGATGTCTCTTAGTGACATTGTCAATATTAGCTGATTTAACCAAGATAAAAAAGTTGATTCATTCCAATAGATTTAGCCTTTCATGACTCCGGATTAGAAATGAGAGTGTTGAAGATATAATTGAAGAACCTTGAAGTGTATCCTCTCTAACATCTTAATCTTTTAAATGAGGTGATCACATAATTCACACGAAGCAGATCAGAATCCCGACATATACAGATATATAAATAACTTTCAAGGGCTAAGAAAAAAAAATCATTATCAACATAAAAGAAGATGAACTGATGAAACTAGAACCAAAGAGAAGGAAGCAATGATTCCCAGAATTTACAATTAGGAATACTGTGAACACATGTCAATTTGTTCAACAGGTCAGCATGATTTTGATCTTTATAAGAAAAAATGCCCTATGAGAGCAAGCCTTACGATAAGCAACATGATCTCTCTATTCTAAACTGACTCAAATGACACACAAGCCTGAGCAAGCCTAGTGAAATCACGATTGTCTGATGCTACCTTATGAAGTAACCGCGCGCGTGCAACTAAGTCAAAACAACCAGATTACTTGAAAACACACATAATCTTATGTAATATTAGTCCTAATTAGCACCAACCTGTACTTGTAGTTTATATAACTATACTCGACACAAGTAATCTGCAATTCACTACACAAAAAAGATGGTCATTTCTCTGTTCTTTCTTTAAAACTGAACATATTCCGGTATACACTACAAACCAACCACTCAAAATACAAAAGCATATTTTCAAGAAATATAAACGGAAAAATTTCATATAAGTAGAGTATTAAGTTTTGAGAGTAAAAATGAGACCTTTTCATCACAGGCACGGCAAAGGGCAGCCTCATCTGCAGCACAGAAAAGAATGGCTGCAGCACTTTCACAAACATCACAAAGTGTCCGCATAATTCATTTCTACCACAACTCAACCAATAATAAAACAATATAAAGCCTCATATTATTACCTAGATTCCTTCAACTGCTCTTTATCAAGAATTAACTAGTCTATTTAGACAAATAACCCCCAAAGACTGGAACTTTTAAGTCTGGAGAAAGTTGAATAGTACACTAGTTTAAGACAATGCAGAATACAACTCACCAACCAATTCTTATATATTGACAAACAATATTTTCCTCACAAACCCAAAGGTTTTGGCAGGATCCTTTCCTTCTTAACCATTCCTTCGAGATTTGTGAATGGATAAAATTCTGCTAAAAAGATTTTGTTCAGTTCAAATTTTTAGATTAGTCGAGAAAGCAAGTATTAGTATTTGCTAGGGTTTGTCTTCAATGACAAACTCAGAATTATATGAACAAGTTGAACATCTACCGTATAACATACATTAAAATAAATTTAGTTGTACTTGTCCGCTGCTCTAAAAATAAATTTGTAGTCCCACCGTCCACTTTTAGTTATTATGATTTTCTTTTTTATGGTCTAGCGATATTAATATGCAATTTTTATTGTTTTTTATATAGTTTGGAATATCTAAATTTTTTATTTAATTTTAATTTTAAAATTAGTCGAATTAACTTTTAAATATCATAACATGACAACTAAAAATAGATGGAGAGAGTAACATATAAGAAAAGACAATTATTTTTTTTCTTATTTATTCTCAACGTAAATTACTTATTTCTTAAAAAATTCTCAAGATTTAAAAATATACATTAATTAATATGAATATTATGATAAAATTCTTATATCAATTATTGTTTCGTAAATTTAAAGAAGTATTTTTGTGGATGTTGGTGAAGGATGAACTGATTGATGGTATTACGATAGTTTTTCTTATTGGCTGGGGTTTTGAAAAATTAGACCATACATAGCACCATGATCTATTAAATGAAAATATATACTCATATAGGAAAACTTAAAAAGAAAAATATATTCTGGCATCAACATTCAACCAAAGGATTACAGCACAGCCACAAGATTAAAGAGTGTGGCCATGAAGATTCCTATTGGAGAGATATGAACCACCAGTTACATATCTTAGACTTGGCCCATCAAATTTAATATTTTTGTGAGTACTGCCTTGTTTTTTGTTTGGTGTTCAGACTCCGTATAATAATTTTGATTAAATTTGAAGCGCGCATTGTAGGACCCATTTAGGAGTGGCGCTTCCCACATAATTTTTTTTATATCAAAGTTCGAATCGAAGACCTCTAATTAAGAATGAAACAATCTCAACTACTGCCCCACAACCCATATTGGCTTGTCTTTTCAGTTATGCTTCTCCATTTTCGTCATTTTGAATTTTATTTTTTAGGGGTCGTTTGGTAGGCCGCATTAAAAGAAATAATTCATGTATTATGTATGGTATTATTTAGTACTATGTTTGGTAGGAATTTGAGCCTATGTATAACTAATCCGTGGATTAGCTATACATCCTACATAGTATTATATGATGTATTACTAATACCTTCCATTTGGAGGTATTAGTAATACATCGGATATAATACCATGGAATAAGTCTATATAAAGACAAAAATATCTCTCAAATCATTTTAATTATTTTTTTCATTTTCTTGATTTTATGTTTTATATTTGTACTAGTAAATGTATTTAAATGAATTAGCTTACAAATTATTTAGAGAGAGTTGTTTGTTACTAAATATATTCAATACAAATCGATGCAAATTTGAAATATGAGTTATTTAACATTTACTAATTAAAAGGCAAATATATCACTAACTATTTGTATTTTGAACAATTTAAAAAATTACATACATATTAAAACTATAACTTGCAATATTTATGTGTAAATGCAGATGATTTATTCAATTTTACCATTGTTGACCATCTTTTTAATTTTAAAAGTAATTGGTTTATCTTTTTTAAATTGAAAATTGACATTTTGTGAGTGATCAATTTGTTAAGATGAAAATTATTTATCCTCAAATAATTCAAGTAGAAAATTGGAAACATGACAACAAAACTATTCTTCTCATAGCTAGTTAGAAGGCCATAAAAAAAAATATTTTTCGGCAATTATCTACCTTGATCCAATTACATAACAATTCAATGGTATAATTGGAAAGAAGATTTTAAAAGAGTTGTAATCCAAACACAAGTTGTGGTTGGAAATAATGAACCAAACACTTGATAAAAATAAACTTTGCATTACTAATCTCTCTACTACTAATCCCTGTATTATTAATTTCTGCATTATTATTTTTTACCAAACGACCCCTTAATGTATAAGCCACATTGTGAGGTCTGTGATTATGCCACGTGCCCCTTTGTGTCTTCTCATTCTCAACTAACCATACGTGAATTTTGTTTTTGCTGCTCAATGATTTGTCGAATGATCAAGTTTGGTCCCGTAATTCTTCAATTTTTGTCTATTTCTTTCATGTGGCACCTAGTACTGATCGTGAATTCATTAGTTGCCCTGTCGGTTAACAATTCGTCAGGACATGATTTTTTTTTCTGTATTATCGAAAATAATATTTTTAATTTAAATATACTTTTTTTAATTATATCTTGATATAAATATATTCCTGATTTTAAATGAGAAATACATATCAGCTTAGAAATCATATGATCTACAGTAAAACCTCGATAAAGTAATATTCGATAAAGTAATAATCTCGCTAAATGAATATTTTTCTCCGATCCCGACTTAGGCCAGTTATATTAAAGTAATATTTTCGCTGAATGCATTAGATAATAATTAAAAATAAAGTATTAAAGGCCCAGAAAAAATATAAAATAATAATTACTAGAATACATCAAGAATTTATATATATTTAATCAATCAATAATACTAGACCAATAACTATTTCTTTTTAAAATATGATTTTATAGTTGATTTTTTTTCTTCCCACCAAAACCAAAATCAATCTCATACTTAACTTTTTGAAGAGCGAACACAATTTTTGGAATATTTTGTTCGTGTAGTACCAAATAGTTTGTCAATGTAGTCATTGCTTGAAATGCCTTCTTTGACGATACATGTGGGACAATGCTACTATCATCTTGTTCAGGATCATTCTCATCATCATTATTCATTACATATTGAATAATCTCATCCTCTATAGGTGATTCCATAACTGTATCATTCTCGTTAGGGTAGTTCAAAAGATGTTCAACATCCATTACATTTATGTAGGCTAAATTAGAGATGATATCATTTAATTCTTAGATACCTTTATCTAACTCACCAACTTCTTGGATACCTTCATCTAATTCACCAACTTGTGGTTCGAGAACATTGTTTTCTTTCGACCGGATCATGCAATGCCTAAAATAATTTGCAATTGCTATTTCTTTCACATCAAAATTCCAAGCCAAGCTAGCAAAATTAATAACATTCAAAATATTAATTTTTTCAGTAGTTGGTGCTTTAACCTCAAGGCCTTATAGAATGCTGAAATAAAGACGACGACAATAATGAGCTTTGAATACTCGAATAATCCCAGCATCACATAGTTGAATCTTAGACGTTGTGTTATGAGGTAAGAAAAACAACTCTACATTTCTTAGGCCTTCAACAATCTTTGGATGAGCTGGGCAATTGTCTACTATTAACAAACCTTCCTATCATTCATTCTCTTATCAAATCAGCCAACATATTCTTGGAAAAGCATGTCAGTCATCCAAGCTCTCTTGTTGGATCTATACATGCAATTAAGATTGTTCATGTTCACATTTTTAAAGCATCTAGGATTTGCAAATTTACCAATAATCCACAGTGGTACTTTGTCAGATCCATCACCATTACAACAGAGAGCAAGAGTAATTCTCTCTTTGTCTTTTTTGCGACCTTCAAGTTGCTTGGTAGCAAGTGAATGATCAGCTTCCAATCAGTAAAATAGTCCAGTTTCATCCATATTATAAATATCCTTCAAATCAAACTGATCTAGTTTTGACCGTATGCTAGGCAATTCGTTTTCAATATTCTCCATGATAACTGAACCACTTTCACCAAACCGTCTGTAAGACTTGATTCCGTATCTTGACTTGAAACGTTCTAACCAACCAGAAGAGAAGCTGAATTCTGAATTAGTTTCACTATACATTTTCAGGAAAAGATCTTTTGTTTTTCCTCTGACATGTTCACTTTCTCTCGCATTTGAAGAAACCACTCGTACAAAACTTTCTCTAAATCAGGGTATTTTGCCGGTTTATGCCTTTTGGAATCACTATTTTTCATCTCATTTGACAAATACTCTACCGACGTTTTGAGAGTGTGCGATATTGTTGATTGACTAATAGTCAAATCAAACTTTTGTTTCACCCATGCTTGCAAATCTTTTTGGCTAATAGTTGGATTCTCTTTCTTATGCTCACATATTAAGTTTCTTATTTTATTGGTTAAAGATGATTTTTGTACGCCTTTCAAATGATGAGAAGACATTATACTTGGATTATGATTTTTAAACATCTAGCTTTTTCCTTTTATAGTTAACATAAAATCTATTCATATTCTATATACATGAATACAATTAGAAACATTAAACTTCATTAAATTCGTCTAGCTTTCCTAGAATTAAATAATAAATATGCAAAGACTACACTTTTTAGTTTCCTAAATTTAAACTTTTGAAATTCTTAATTCAATTTTTTTTTTTTTTATGACACATACTGCAAAATACTCTCTAAAATAATAAATATTTATTTATTAATAAATAAATATTATTTTTCGGTCCCAAGCATATGCATTAGAGGTTTTACTGTATTTCTATTTTAACCCATACTTTCCGGTGACCCAGCTTGAAACAAATCCATTTTCATACTTCTCCACCTAAAACTCACATTAAAACTTCCATGAAAAAGCTTTTGGAGATGAATTTCAAGTGTGAGAAAATGGTTTTGACCAGATTTAAGTGAAAAAAGAATAATTTTCACTCACAAAATTTCTACTCTTTTTTTCTGAGTTAAATACCTTTTCCTTTTTTTCAAGTGTGACTTTGAGTCACGAAGGAAGAAAAAAAATGGGAACTCCCAAAAAGGAATTCAAAGTACTACTTTTTATTCAAATATCACAATTTTTATATCCAAATGCCTATTTAATTATATTGATTAGTGATTGTGTAAAAAAATTCTACTCTACCATTGTAGGTTATTGTCATTGTAAGTTATCTACTTTATTTTAAAAGTAATTAGCTTTACTTATGAATACAATAATAACATATTCGATAAAATTCTACGAGTAGAATAAGAGAGCAGTGTGTACACAACCTAAAACAAGAAGGAAAGAAGCTAGTCTCGATGAAAATAATGAAAAAGAATAAATATTTACTTGTAATTAATTTCTCAACTAATTTATAGTTATATATTTTTTTTGGAAAACGTACATAAATATACTATATTAAGAAAATATTTACCATTTATCGCAATAACATTTTTTTTCACTTGATCACGTTTAATACATTTATAATACAGTTTTAATACATATTACAGATTTAACATAATATTGTTATATATTGATATAAATGGTAGTAATAAATAAAGTATTGCTAAAATCAATAATTATTTATTAAAAAGTACCAATCCAAGTAATTTTTCCTATTTTTTTTCTTATTTTATTATTATTAATGCATACAAGTTAAAGTCATTGTAGTTTCATGTACTAAAGTTTGGATTGTTGTGAAGCAAGTTGAGTCATAAGGGTCTCATATATATAATGGGTCATCCTAAGTGGGCAACTAAAACATCATGAAAGAGGCAATAAGCCCACAATGTTACAAATATGTTGTTTGGTTTCGACACACCCACACCCCTTCCGACCCAAAAGAATTTGGGTTGTACATTGAAATTAGACGGTTGTTTTAGAAAGTTCCAATCACATTTCTTGGAGGCATGAAATTTAAACTTACCCAATTCCACCACTTTCTAAGATTTGTGTAAAGTGTAAACTATATACAAATGTAATCGCAGTTTTAATGTAGTTAAAAAAAAAAGAAGAAGAAAAAGCTAATCACATATTATAAGCAACAAATCCGTTCACTCAATGTAGATTATAATGTTTTTTGTTATTAAACTGTACATACTACGCCAATTTTCTGTTGTTAGGGAAGTTTACTCGAAGAGTCTGATTTTTCTACCAAAAAAATAAAAATAAAAAACATCAAAATGCAGCTAGCTTATTATAATTAGATCTCAATACAACATGCATCCTTATTGTCGATGTCTTCGTTGAAGAAGTCTCACATCGGTTAATTATGGAATAAGTAGTCATTTTATATGACTTGAACAATACTTACCGCTTGACCTAACTTTTAAGGTTGAATCAGATCTAATATGCATTTCTATATTATTTTCTACCATCTTATCTCTTCTTGAGACGAACAAAATTATAATACACTATATAATTGGACACATACAAACAATATATATAGTTTGAAAATGTATCAATTATTCAAGCTTTGACTTAAACATATGAACTTGTGGAAAAGCCACTTAATCAAACAAATGATAAGAACTTTCAGTCACACAAATATTACAAACTAGAAGTTGTATTATGTTTAGAATGAAAAGTTGAGCATGTTCATGCTTAAGTTCTCCAGCATCTCATTCTCCATGAAACCACAGCCATAATTTGTGGCAATCATTTTGTTATAATAGTTGTGGGGCTTGAGTGAACAGCTTGAAGCGATGGGCAGAATTGGAAGATTGTCACAGTTGCATATTTCAATCATGTAGCCATCAGGGTCATGGAAAAACACCTGATCCACCTTTATTCCTTCTTCCTCCACAAGTGCAGTCGCATATCGCATTCCCATTTCCTCCAACCTCCTCTTCACCACCACAACATCACTACTCTGCTAATTGCAATTCCATAGGGTACACATGTTAGGAAAACAGAACAATTGAAACACCAACTTCATAATAAGAACAGAGAGACAGGTCCAAAGATTTAACGATTACAAATGAATCCAAATACATTGTGCTTTTTGAAATTATGAGTTCATAATTTAATTAGTAATGTCAAATGTTTGATTCGATTATATTACATGATCTGCCTCGTTTTAAAGAATGAAAGTTAATTTACCTGGAAGGAAATGTGGTTATCCTTGGGATTAATTGGCCGAGGTTCATTGATAGCATCGTAATCCTCCATACCTTTGTTCTCAAGCAAGTGAATCCCCACTCCATAGTTGTACAACCTTACCAAAGCAATATATTAAAACACGAAGCATGCATATATGTGTCGATATTGTAATTGTAATAGAGAGACGACAGAGAGGCTAATTAATTTACCAGGCTCCATGGAAGTTGAAAGAAGAAGGGCGTTTAACAAGGCAAAAACCCAAGACATCTTCATAGAAGCGCACAGAATTCCAGACATCTCTCACCAACAAGGACACATGGTTTAGTGAAAGCAGAGGCAGTGCTTCGCAGCTGCTCACTTCCTCAATCTCCACTATCATCTTTCCTTCCTCGATCGATAGATTATTATTATTATTATTATTATTATTGATTTTTTCCTTTTCTCTTGTTATGGACAAGTCTAGCTAGGGAGATTGGTTTATTTATAACTGCATAAACGGAGACTTGGATATAGCACGTATTGCTTACAATTGACGAATGAAGATTTGTGAACTTTCTTAGAAAATTCTTATCATTGGAGTGTAAGTATAGGACAACGATGTACCATTTAGAATTTTCTTATAGTAAAGAAGGATCGGAGTTGTGTAAAACTGGAAGCAACCTATTTTCATTTTGCCACACCAAAACACCAACGCTAACTGTCGCAGATATCAGTTTAGCCCGGCCGATCTATATGTTTCAAGTGTGTTAAACCTCTATTTTTTTTAATAACTTAAGCTTTTAGATGACATTTCAAGCCGCCCGAATATGTGTCATGGAGCAAGGTTTTATACTTCCAAGAAAAAAAACTGCACATGATTAGATTGGCTTTCCTACAAGTAAAAAGATTTGTCACGGAGTACGGTTTTGCTGGTAATTGGGTGTTCCATAATCCAAAGAAACTTCTTCGACGCTTCTGCTTCCTGCCCAATTCTTTGTATAGTTTCTTTTATTCTTCAACACACTCCAAATGCGTGAGATTCTTATATCTATAAAAGGTACACAATTCCATGCTCTTTGAAAATACGCTACAATCTTTCTTTTTCACAAGATGGGAAAATATCCGTGTATACACCACCACCCTACTAAGTATATATTATTCTTATTCTAATTTCAAAAGCAGAGTAGATATATTTAAGATATTCATCAATTTCTCCAATGCGCAGGTTAGAGATGATTAGCTAAGGTTTACGGACTACAGCTACCAGAAGAGGTCTTCTTCACCAAATGTATCATGTATGATACCTACTTCCAAGCACGATGAAGAGAAATTGAGAATCAACGATTGTATCCATCAACTGATCCATTTTAAAAAAATTAAAGTTTCTACTCGATGAATTCTCAATGCCCTGTATACAAGGGCAGAGCTACACTACTGTCAGGCTGTCCAATCACCGACCGTTAGAAAATTATAAGTTGGTAAATAACATACACATATAATACATCAAGGTGTTGTAGTATAATGATTTTAGGCGTCTTGAAAGAGCTGAGATACACTGCAAACTTAAAATATTTGTGTGTTTGAGTATCACAAGCAGCAACTCTTTTTTTTTGCCTCAGCTATGGTCTGTATATATGGATCAAGGTGGAACACGTTAGTGCACGTTCGTGTGTGGTGCACATAGAACTTGAACAAACTATTTAAGAAAGTTCCCGTTTAGACCTTGACCTTTTTGCTTAAATTTAAAATTTTACTGATCAACATTGCACGCAAAATTAACAGTTAATCACAGAGGATAAAAATTAATAGTTGTCTTTTTTTGCCTTTTATATAAAATAACATTGTTAACAAAGAATGGAAAAGATCTATTTTTGACATTACATAACACGTATTATTTGTTATACTGCACATGTTTATTTGTGACTGAAAATCCATAAACACGTCTTTATTGATTAAAAAAACATCCATTTGACATTACATTTTAATAATAACAAAATTATTTGCTAATTTGTCTCGTAGTAACTCTCTACGTAGTTTTATTAGTTTCAAAGTGTCTAAAATCTGAAGTTAAATAAAATAATTAATTTAAATTCATATCGAAAAAATTCGTTATAGCAAGATGGAAAAATCCATCATTTTGAAAGTTCCAATATGCTACCTCTTATAACATGTAGAGGGATCTCAAGATAAAACTTAACTGAATTTGATGTAAGTAATATATTAAAGTTAAATTCTGTAAATTATTAGAGTAATAAAATACGTGTCAAATATTTATTAATTTGGTATTTAGAGATTGAATTCTACTGATGTTATTTTAATTTGCGTGTTGTTTATTGTTACTTCTATCTACTTTTAATTATCATTAAACAAAAAAGTTAGATATTCAAAAATTATATAAAAAGTATTATAAATTGCAATTTTTTATATATTAATATAATGAAAAATATGTGATAAATATAAATTAAAATTCTTAAAATTTGACTTTACGAAAGAAAATCACGACAAATAAAAATAGACGGAGGGCAGCAGCAAACAAGAAATAAGCCGCATTTAAAATTACACGTATAACATATAGTTTGGTCTTTATCGCCGACAAGTACAAATCTGTGAAAAATGTTTATCGGCGATGCTCTTCACCTCCCGTCTACGTTAGCCTCTGCAAACAGCGACGCCATTAATTTTCCCTATTCGCCATGTCAAGGTACGCCCTTTTCTTGTTCATTTCGCACATTTTGCCTTTTTACTCTACTTGTTTAGCTCTATGTTTTTATTAGAGTAGTAGTAAATTAAGTTTGCTGCAAAATAAATCGCAAGGTTTCTGTAGGCCTTTTGGAATTTTCTTCAACAAGCTTTTTAACTGCTGTAAGTAAAACTCAATGTTTCATACTTTCTGTATTTATAGGGGCCCATGGGTCTGTTGGTAGGATTGGGGTACTTTTTGCACTAGGGCATTTTAGTTCTGCATAGGAAAACGAACATTCATGTTTCATTGTGTAGTCATTCCAATTAGTGTTATTGTTCTTGAAACAGTATTTTAGTTGCACATATCAAAAGAGGGAATTATTTTTAGAGTGAAATAGCTACGATTTTACATTTTGCCTCTGCTAAGTTGTGTTGTGATTGGAATGCAGAATCTTTTCAGTTGGTAAAACTAAAGGACTTGGAAATCGGACTACTATCTGCTCAGAACAAGCGAGAAAATTAGAACTTATTGGGAATGGTGTATGTTCTCTTAGATGTAGATTTTATGGGCAATATGTATCTACTAGGGGATATGATTCATCTGTAGCACGTAGAATGCGTAATACTTTCTATAAGGGCTATTCATTGACTTCACCGGGAACAGCTGTAAGAAATCATGCAGAAGTTGCTTGGAAGAAGTTATCATGTAAATATTTCGATGAGGGGCAAACTTTTATTCGCTTAAGTCGATTTGCACAAGCACTTAGCTTGGCATTGAGCAGATCTTATGTGATTCTCCCTAGTTTTCTTGCCTTAACGTATGGAAGAAATATAGCACTGGCACAAGCATCACCAGACTTGGAGTATGGTGTCCCAATGACTAGCTTCTACAGGCATGCTGAAAACGGACATTTTTTGGTTACCTCAGTGCTGCATTCCATATTTGAAGGTTTTGTTGTGCTGTTGAGAGCCTTTTATTTGGGGATACTCTTTTCTCCTAGCATTGTAATGGCCCCATTTGCTGATGCATTTGGACCTTCTTTCAGGAAACTGTGGCTTCAGGTAGTCCGTAGCACACTTGAAAGAGCAGGCCCTGCATTTATCAAATGGGGCCAGTGGGCAGCTACACGGCCTGATCTTTTCTCTAAAGATTTGTGTACTGAGCTATCAATGCTTCACACCAAAGCTCCTGAACATAGCTTCACTTACACGAAAAAGACAATAAAAAAAGCATTTGGTCGAGAGATTTCTGAAATTTTTGATGAATTTGAGGAGAAACCTCTGGCATCTGGAAGTATTGCTCAAGTGCATAGGGCTTCCTTGTTGTATCCATACCGTGGTCGAAAGACCAAGCCTATAGTGGTGTCTGTGAAAGTTAGGCATCCTGGAGTAGGTGAATCAATCAGACGAGATTTCGAGATTATTAATCTAGTCGCTAAGATATCAAAGTGCATTCCTAAACTTAAGTGGTTAAGGTTGGATGAAAGCGTCCAGCAATTTGCTGTTTTTATGATGTCTCAGGTTGATCTTGCTAGGGAGGCTGCACATTTAAGCCGCTTCATCTATAATTTCCGCAGATGGAAAGATGTCTCATTTCCAAAGCCTGTCTATCCCCTAGTGCATCCTGCTGTGTTGGTGGAGACATTTGAACAAGGGAAATGTGTTTCATATTATGTTGATGAGCTTGAAGGCCATGAAAGACTTAAAAGTGCACTTGCTCATATTGGGACACATGCTCTTCTAAAGATGCTTTTGGTAATATTCTCTTTACTTAGTGTGTGTGTGTTGTGTGTATAGATTAAGAAAATGTCCTCTTTGTGTTAATTTGTCTGAATTTGTGTATAAAGCACCACATTCTAATGTAATGTGAAACTCAGGATATACTTTTATGGAGTTGTACTTCTACAAATGCTTTTGGTATTATTATTTTTATATATGTTTGCGTGTGAGGATAGATTTTCATTAAGAAAATGTTCTCTTCATATTAATTTGTCTAAAATCTAAATATAAAGCACAAATATTGATGCAAGTGTGTGACTTGAAATATACTGTCAATGGAATAAAAAGGTCTAATGCAATACAAAACTGATACTATATTAGATGTTGTTGTTCCCTCTCAAGCTATAAAAGCAAATGTGTTGCTGCAAGATTTGAACAAAAATGTGGAGTATGTATTCCAAGAAAAGCTTTAGTTATGCCTAATGTTGTTTGGCCAATATTGGGCTACATGGAAGTTCTTGTTTCTTCTTTTGGTTAGTATTTTAGTATGAATTTGTTTTTCTGTAATTGCTTATTAGTCCTTACTCCCTTAAAAGGAAACTGTTAGATGCTGTATTTTTTTTTCTTTTCCCTTGTTAAAACATAGTCTTGGATATACTATAGATTTGTTGATTTACTGAGTAATTGGTGATATATTGGCCTTGAATACTGTCCAGAAACCGTACTCTTATTGAATTTAAAACAGTGAGAAGTGATAATACTAAAATATTCAAATGCATTATTTTGGCATTATCAACACTTCTTCTTTATGACTGTTTTTTACTGCTATTGTTCGTAGTGTTATAACTATAAAGAAGGAAGGAAAAGAAGCCTTCTATGACATTTGCTTGGATGCTTTCTTTTTTTTTGTGTAGTCTATTAAAATAATGTCTAGAACTTGTGATGTTGAAGAGGGGATGGCATTGGAGAGGAGATTACGGAGTCCAAAAAAGTGTTTAGATAGATTAGAACAATCTAACTCTCTATGTTATGTGTTAAAATCACTATTTTTTACTTGCTCTTTAGTCTCTCTCTCTCTCTTTTTCACTTCTCATATAATACCCCATTTCCCATTTCAGGTGGATAACTTTATTCATGCTGACATGCATCCTGGAAATATCCTTGTTCGGGTAACCCAAAGCAAGTCATCTCGGAAACGAATCTTCAAATCAAAGCCTCATGTTGTTTTCCTTGATGTAGGCATGACCGCTGAACTTACAAACAATGATCGGATAATATTATTGGAGTTCTTTAAGGCAATTGCTCGTCGAGATGGCCAAACTGTAGCAGAGTGCACTCTGCAATTGTCAAAGAAGCAGAATTGCCCTAATCCAGAAGCCTTCATTAAGGTTTAGTTCCATGCATCTTAAATGGGTTGTTTCAAAACTTGCTTTGACTGTTCTTAATTATCTTCTCCAATAGAGCTAACATTTTTTGATCCCTCGAATTTCTTTTCACTATATTACTTGTGCAAAGAAAAAAATTGGAAATCTACCATGAGGTTCTTAGGTTCAAATCCCAGGTGGACAAAAACACTGGGTGATTTCTTTCCACCTGATCTAACCTTGGTGGACAGAGTTCAGGTTACTGGTGGGAGGTGGCAGGTATCCCGTAGAATTAGTCGTGGTGCTTGTAAGCTGCCTGCCCCAGACACCACAGTTCTTTTTTAAAAAATGGACATCAAATGTTTTAAAAACAACCTATAGGGCTTGCTAGTTATCCTCATTAAACTAGTGAACAGAACATATCCATTCAAAGGAGGTAAAAGTTAACAGAACATTCTATAATGGGAAGTAGATCAAACAAAAAGTAGGATGGAGGAGACTATTATATTCTTTCCCCAATCTCCTCCACTCCTCCTATCCACCACCACTGGACAAAACATTCAAAAAGAAAAATAGTTCCTTATATAGATCAAAATACATTACTAGCTTTAGCTCATTGACTGTTAATGAGATTATATATAATCAGATTCTACATTCTTCAAGTTGTTCAACATTTCTACACATTCTTGCTCATGAAGTTCTGATTGGTCATCTTTCTGTGGGTACAACTAATGTCTATGGGCATGGAGAGTTGGTCCCATTATTTTACGTGATATCTTTATACTAAAAGACTGCTTAATTTTTTCTCATAAATGGGGGTGATGGATATATGCCTTAGTTCTTTACTGACGTACTGCAGGAAGTGAAGGAGTCATTTGATTTTTGGGGAACTCCAGAAGGTGATTTGGTCCACCCTGCTGATTGCATTGAGCAACTCCTTGAGAAAGTTCGGCATCACAGAGTGAACATAGACGGCAATGTCTGCACTGTTATGGTGACCACTTTAGTCCTCGAGGTAATCTTCCTTTTTCAGCAAACATGGCGTTCGTAAGACGTGGAATTGATTAACCTGCATTTCTATATTCAAACATGTCGAAATTACTTATTGACAAGTACTATAATCAGTCTGCTGAGTGGTGTTCAATAATCTGGTTTAAGATTTTCCTTCTTTTGATGATATGTTTATTGCCTAGTAGGGCTGGCAAAGGAAGCTTGATCCTGATTATGATGTTATGCACACCCTGCAGACACTGCTGCTCAAATCCGATTGGGCAGAATCTCTAACTTACACTATTGAAGGACTCATGGCCCCATGACAAACTCTTCTAATTCTTCCTTCAATTGCAACATAACGTTATGCTTGTAAGTTTAGAACAACAAATCGTATATTTGCCAATAGTTCAGTTTGGTTGAAAAAATTTAAGCATTTCAGCTCTGCCCAAGTGTAGAAAACAGCCTTAGAAAGACTTTGTCTTGTACTTGTTGCTTTGGTCCAAAAATATTACAGCCACATGGATCTTATCCCATACATGTAAGAGTTTATAAGTAAAGAAGAATAAAGTCCTTCTCTTTGCCTGAATTGTCGAAAGTGAAAACCATGTGAACTCTAGAAATTTAACTTTAGCACTGTTATTGGAGGCAGTAAATTATTTATGATGTCACTAAGTATAAGTTTATTAGAAGAGTTTGAAATTTTTTTAAAAAAAACAATAAAAGAAAAGGTAATCACAAGTTTCTTGAAAAGATGCAATCTTCAAGATCCAGTAAAGCTAAAGTTGACAAACTGTCTTCCATTTGAATTAAATACAATACAAAGGTGAAGCTTGTGAAATATCGTCGCAGCTTTGTCAAAAGTGTTCTTAGAAAAATATAAAACCACAAATATGAAATAACAGAAAACTTATGTTAGAATTGTAACTTTCGTTTTTGTGTTTATTTGTTCTTTTCTTTGGACACATAAAGAATGCGTTCAAGGTATTAATATGCACTAAAGGGTCTTGAACTAAACTTTCTGATGGGGGTACACAAGTACCCAACATAGCATATGGTATACTTTAAAGAACATAATTCACAGGCCCCCTCAAATATAACAAAGTGCAAAGTAATAAAGATTATAAGGTGGGACTCAAATCTAATATTGATGCCCCAAAATCTCCCAACACTAAGAAAACACCTTCACACCACATGTTTGGTCATTAGATTTGTGGCTTTGGTTCCATAAACCCTTTGTTTTCTTAGTCTTTATTTTGACTTGTGCATTTTTGGTCCACCTCTCCTGTCTTCTCTGAATTCATACATGAACCTAAAAGACATTATTGTATTTCTGTAAATTTTAGACACAAATCATATCTAAGTTTGATTGATCTTGCTAAAGAAATTATCAAAGATGAGAAAAAAAGAACGAATTTTAAATCGAATTCCTCGTCTCAACTTGTTTCATTATACTGGCAATGTTAATTGTGAATAATTTCGTAGCCAATTTCATTCCTCGAAAAATTATACTTACTACTTCAAATGGTTGAATTTCCCTAAACACAATAGACCACATCTTTTTTTTTTTTTAATTTCCTTAAAGAAATCCGTGCCTCACACTGATTGGGAAGAGAAGAATACAAGCAAATTATAAATAAGTATACATATTTTAATGTCCTGTGAATTGTTGGAATGATAATGAACCATTAGTATACTGAATATATACACAATTGAAAATTAAAGTTGGAGAAAGAGAAAACCAACTTCATATTTTATTTTTAGAAAAATAAAAACAAAGTAGTGACAGGTAATAGATAAAAGCTACAAATGATGAGAAGTGGCACATGCATGTGAATGGTCCTTTCTTCATTCATTCATCTGAGCTGCATAATAATGAAGAGTAAGCAAGGAAATGATAAGCCTTCTCTTTTCAAAGCACATGCCTTCTATTTTTAGTTTTTCCCCTTCGTCAAATAGGTCCCATCATCCCTACATACTCTACAAGATTTACTTTTCTACTCGTGTCCTTTTTTTCTTCCCACGTTGGCCGTCTGGAATTGACATTGGAGCCTGATTATATTTGGATTCACGTTAAAAGGCTTCACATTGAAGAATAAAGCAGTTTCTAACAAAGACGATTTCATACGGAGGACCCACATTCATTTTTACTTGTCATAATTCTCTTTTTAAGTATATCATATAATATAAACTTTGATTAATATTTTAAAATATTTTTTTTTATTATATTGATATAAAAAAATTGTAATATATAGTACTTGTTATATAATTTATAAATATTTTTAACTTTATATACTACTTGTTATATAATTTATAAATATTTTAAAAGTTAATAAAATTATCTCTCGAAAAGCACACATATCATGAAACGGTGGTGTAAGTATATCTATATATTCCCCCGACTTATGATAATCAGAGAGGAAAATAATTATAAATGGAATCGGCCTCTATCAAAACATTCATTATTGGACGAACAGAATATGGCAATATTGGAATAGGAGAATCATATTTAGGTTGGTATAATAATAATTCAAGTTTAAATTATATATACTTAAAGTTCGAGCACATGCAATGAATAGTAGATAAGTCAAACAAAATTTAATCCATTCAAAAGTTCGATCATTACTAGACAATATTATTGTACTAGTAAAAGTCGTAGTTAAGAAAAAAAAAAATCAAATTGTGTACTTTGGATTAATGTTGTTAAACAGAAAATGCAAGACATAATCTCGATTTAAGAAAAATATCATCAAGAACTGTATCATTAAAGGCCTAGGGTGGCAGCTCTTTGTATAACATAAAATTGAGATTGAGAAAGTACTAAATTATACTCTCGTAGAAAAGAATTTTATGTTGTCACCGTATAATTATAATTAAGTTAATTATATACAAATGATTAATCGTTTGGCTGCTTTGGAATAATAGCATTTAGTCTGCCTGCTATGGAATAATGACAGGAAGAATTTGGAAAGCCTGAAATTTTAAATTAAGACATAAATATGTTACTTAGTACATAATGATAAGAATTAAGAGTAACAGATTGTGAGTGATTTGGCTCCACAGAGTTGGATCTTCTTCACCTGCCACCATTTATTGTCTTCATATACTGGTAGTATATTTTTCTCTTTGGTTAGGTGAAAATATTACATTAATTTATTTGGGCCCAACATAAAAAGTGAAAATGATTTTTTAGCTTCTAATTAAGCACCTAAACTGCCTGTCTTTTATTTGTTGACTTGTTGTATATTGGTGTTTCTATAGGTGTCCCATGCTCTTTTATGAAAATGAATTTAAAATATCAATGCAATATGTAAGCACAAGATAATTTATCGCCCACCCAAGAAAAAAGCTAGATAACTTTGTCTACCAAAATTAGAACAGATAAAAAGAAACTATTTAATCATGTTTTTTTAAAAAAATTGAACTTGAGATCTCATAGTTATTCTCAACCGTTTTTTTAATAAAAAAAAAAAAATATTATTTCACTGAAAAGTTACTTAACTAAATTAATGTTACGACACAAAAGATCGTTCAGATCAAAAAGTGATATATTGAGCTACTGTTTAATAATGTAACACCTGATTTTTAAGTGAGAAATAGAAAATATTATAGATATTTTAAACAAAAACCTACCTGATCCGTAAAATCTCTTTATATACTAAATAAATTCCCAAAAATTGACAAATATGTTTAAGAAAAAAGCCTTACTTGTCATTCACGAATTTAGTACACGAGAAAAAACGCAAGGTGTGATAAGACTTAAAAAGAACAAACATATGAAGCGTGCCTTTAAGCTCCAAAAGTCAAAGCCCCACAATTCTTTTATTTAAAATCTCTTTCGAATACCCTATAAATTTATAATATGTTATATACAACAACAACAACAATAATAATAATAATAATAATATAGTTTCATAAAGAAAACAGTTTGAAAGAATTGCAAGTTATAAAAAATTATGATGCAAATATTGAAGAAAAAAAAATATTGACAATACAAATATTAAAAATAATAAAAATAAAATAAAATCAAAACACAAAATAATGGCAGCGTACTATTGTAATAGGATACATATTTTTTCATTTTTAGAATTCTTTTTTGTAGTCCATACTATTTTTTTTGCTTGGCATTGCTTCTACAACTAACCAAAAGTTGACGTTTATGCTGATAAAGACTGTTCATCTTTAATGTTACCCTATCTTTCTTTAATTCAAATTCAATCTAGTAAAATAATTTAGGCATTAATTTTAATTTAGAGACAATTATTATCTAATGAAATGGTCAGTTTACCGAATTGATTGAGTCAGGGCAAAAAGTAATTTGATTGAAATGGAAGAAATTTAATTTAATTAATTTTTGGTAAACTGTTACAATAAGATCTAACATGTATAACAACAATTAACCAACTGTTTAGTGAAAGAGAAAAATGTCATTAAATTAGTTAAGCTGTTGTTGGATGTGGTTGTTAAGTTTGCAATCAAATCAGAAAAGAAAACAATCTAACACAACTAAATATTAAAAGAAAAGAATTTGGATCTAATTTCTACTTTTATTCAAATAGTTTTTAAAATTCTGTTTACTTTCTGTCTCTTTATTCTTGAAATTTATATTCCAAAGAAACTAGACAGAGATTTTGTCAAATGGCCGGTGTTTATTTTTCATTAAAATTTAAAACTGTCAAATCAACTTTTTCTGAAAATGACCCCCGACGGAGGAAAAATTCCACCTTTTCCAAGGTGTAAATAAAATAACAAAAATAATAACAAAAGAAAAATATTAGTAGTAGTAAATACATAAATATTCAATATTCCCTTTATTTCTATTTCTTCGTTCACTTCTTTCTTATATATATTTTTAAAAAAGTAGTATTTCCTTTTATATTTAGTACATAAATTTTTTCAAACCTCAATATTCTATCTGGTAAAATCAAGACCACAAGATTTGTAAGTACTACACACATTAAAATATCAACATCTCTTTTTATTTATTAAATTACCCATGACGCTTCATGTATGTGTGTACTTCCTTTTTAATTTGTCTGAAAAACAATTTTGTGTTCAATCAAATATCAATGTAATGAAAGGTGTCTTAATTACTCCTATTATATTATACGTATATTTTAATATTAATGGATGAGCTTATGAACCTAATCTTTGGTTTTGTTGTGAAAACCAAAGGTTAAGGAACATTCATAAGAATCAAGACAGAGACTGACAGACTGTAAATGGGGACCATAGCTAACCCATAAACATCCAAACAATATTTATAAACTCTAAAATTTAGCACATAAAAAACCATAAATGCATGAGACAAACAAAATACACTTATATACTCCCCCTATCATCCATTCCATTGACTCACACAAAATGATCATTCATTCAATTATAATATGCTTACTACTAACCTTTACTTCTCTTTGAAGAAACCAAAAAAATGAGATGTATATTTTGCTAAATTCTTTGACATTTTGTGCATAAACTTGAGGCAATTATGGGTACAATGGCGACTGTTGATGAGGTGGCGAAGGAAGCTAGTGTCCGCGAAGAAAGAATTTTGGTGTCGGTGCGTCTGAGGCCTTTGAATGATAAGGAAATTTTAAGAAATGATGTTTCAGATTGGGAGTGTATTAATGACACTACAATTATTTACAAAAATGTTAATCTTTCTGTGTCTGAACGCTCTATGTATCCCTCTGCTTATACATTTGGTAAGTTAATTAGGAAATTCATCATTTATTTCTTCATATTTACTTGAAAGTCTTGTAATTTGCATTTCTGCTTGGTCCATTTTGGGTACTTTATTTGGATTAACTGTTGATTAGGGAGTTTTAAGTTATTTTCCTTAATTGTGATTTAAATTGTGTGCTAATTAAGGAAAGAAAGGTTTTAGCAGCCTCAATAAGTCATGTTTAACCGTAATTGAATTAAACTTTATGAGTTTGACGTTGTTCTGTTTTTGGGATATGATTTTGCTTGCAGACAGAGTATTTAGGACTAATTGCTCCACAAGACAGGTGTATGAAGAAGCTGCTAAAGATGTTGCTCTTTCTGTACTTAGTGGATTCAATTGTGAGTAAGAAAATAAATATTTTTCCATTTCTTTAGCTAGCGTTTGGCTGTAGATTTTGATTTTTTTTACTAGATATTAAAATTTCAATTTTCAACTTCAAAATCTATGGTCAAACGGGAGCTCAGTTGTCTGGGTATTTGTGTCTGAATTGTTCAGTATTTCCATCGATCTTATAGTTCCTAGAAGTTCATGTTTTGTATTATTGATCTGAAACCATTTATGTATTTCCTAGCAAGCGTATTCGCGTATGGCCAAACGAGCAGTGGAAAGACGTATACTATGACTGGTATAACTGAATATGCTATAGCTGATATATATGACTACATTCAGAAGGTAAGCGCGCGTATTACTTTTTGTGATCACTTGTTTATATTGTCTGCATTTCTTATTATCGAAGGCTTACTGAGTGTCTAGTTGTATTACTACTTGTAGCACTCGGAGAGAGACTTTATTTTGAAGTTCTCTGCTATGGAGATTTACAATGAATCTGTAAGAGATCTCCTTAGTGCTGATAGCACTCTTCTTAGACTTCTAGATGACCCCGAGGTTAGTCCTTTTCTCCAAATCAACAAAAAAATTTAGATTTTTTTCCTCTTTGAAATCTCATTAAAGCAATTTTGACAGAGAGGGACAATTGTTGAGAAGCTCACAGAGGAAACATTGAGGGATTGGAACCATGTCATTCAGCTACTTTCTATTTGTGAAGGTAAGAGACGAAAGATTAGCGTTGGAACGAAATTTTTCCTGAGAGGTGCAGAATGTGGATACTGAGGAGGGGTTTGAGAACTAGTTGATTGATATTGATTGAACTTTTGCAGCTCAGAGACAGATAGGGGAGACCGCGCTCAATGAGACCAGCTCCAGATCTCACCAAATTATCAGACTGGTAAAATAGCTAAATATTTGTCTTGTCCAACTAGCTATCAAGGTAGTATTAGCTTTTAGAAGATTACAGTATTGACACATAACTTATTGCAGACAATTGAAAGTTCTGCTCGGGAGTACTTAGGCAGGGACAACTCTAGTTCTCTTTCAGCCACTGTGGTATGAAAATGTGTCTCGGGGGATAGTTAATATTTAGCATGGTCTCAGTAATCATCATACTAATAAGAGCTTGTTTTTCTCGTTGAAACACAGAATTTCGTCGATTTAGCTGGAAGTGAGCGTGCATCTCAGTCATTGTCAGCTGGCACAAGGCTGAAAGAGGGCTGTCACATAAATCGCAGTTTGCTGACTTTGGGCACTGTTATACGCAAGCTAAGGTCGTTTATATTTCTTGCCTCCCTTCTAATCTAGTGCAATAGGGTCATTGTAAGAGTCCATGTCCTCTTACATTGCCTATGCATCAACTTCATTTTCTCCAAAATGACCTAATAAATCCAAAATGCTTACTGATATAAACATAGACCTCTCTAGATCACTTCTAATATAGCAGGAAATTGAAATTGTCACTAATGCTAGTTGTTGTATAATTTAATACAGCAAGGGTAGAAACGGCCACATTCCTTTCCGAGATTCAAAGTTAACTAGGATACTACAACCTTCATTGGGTGGAAACGGTAGAACTGCCATCATCTGTACAATGAGCCCTGCACGAAGTCATGTTGAGCAATCAAGGAATACTCTTCTGTTTGCAAGTTGTGCCAAGGAAGTAACTACTACTGCCCAAGTGAATGTAGTCGTCTCAGATAAAGTGTTAGTGAAGCATTTGCAGAGGGAGTTGACGAGATTGGAGAATGAGTTAAGGAGTCCTAGAACTTCTCTATTCCCTTCAGATTATGAAGCATTGCTGCGAGAGAAGAACAAGCAAATAGAACAGGTACTACATCTTGGACTTATAATCTTGTTTCCTGGCTAATTTCAGTTGTACCAGCTTGACACCTTGGACCCTTGATCATTTTGTCATCTCTTTTGTAGATGGAGAAGGAGATAAAGGACTTGACTATGCAGCGTGACATTGCTCAGACTCAGGTTAGAGATATGCGACAGCTGCTTGGAGACGATGCAGGTTTATTAATGCAGGTATATATGCTACTTAGACTGTTATTTGCTGTCTATGTATTTGCTTGTTAATGCTAAAGGCACATTATTATGTTACAGGTTGGTTTAGGAAACTACCCAAATCTGCGTGTGCGGAGATCACCAGATTATCGAAGCCCAATGCAAGTGTCCATTTTGTCATACACTCCATCTATAGATGCTGATATTAGAACATGTTCAGATGGACATAGCAGGAGTAGTTCTGAGGAACAAATTATACGCATACCAGAGTTTGAAGAGAACTTTCTCCATAACAGTTCATCTCCAAGGTTATTAGCTGGCCGCAGTTCAAATTATAGTGAAAGTGATTCATGTGAAGGATGGGATGAGATTGAAAAACAAAGTAATGGAACTAATTCAGAAGACCTATACAAGGAAGTTCATTGCATTGAAACCAAGGAATCAAGTACGAAGGTAAAACAAGAATCCAAATTTCCATCTCCTGAAGAAAGAAGTAAATTTCCAGCTGAAATGACAGCAGAAAATGAAAACAAAGCAGATAAGGGAACAGTGTCACCTCCAGCAGACGACTATGCACGATCAGCACCACCTTTACTCAAGGAAAACGGAGAAGTCACATTGTTGCCTTGTAAAGAAGACGTAGAATTTGTGGCCTTCTCATCTTTTAAGGAAGAAAAGAAACCTAGTGAAGAACCATTGTCACTTCCCTCAAAGGATTCTCAAACCCTTGAATCACCAAAGTTTGCAGACAGAGAGTCAGTACCACTGCCATTGAAGGAAGAGAAAGAGTTGAACTGTGTGCATACATTTGAGCATCCTTCTCCAGCAAATTTATCCTCAATATATGAGCTCCTTGACGATTCACCAGGCTCAAGCATCTTGAAATTAAGTAGAAGCAGAAGCTGTAAAGCTAGCTTAATGGATGATCTGTATTCTCCATGTTTTAAGGAACTCAACAAAAATGAAAATACTCCACCATCTCGGCCAGAAAGAAATGTCAACGCAACACCTGAGTGCTGGGAAATCAAAATTTCTCCCCCGAACTTTACCTCCGATGTGAAGGACTCTCAAGAGAAAAGTTCCACCTTTTATGGCGAGACTGATGTCAATGAAGTGTCAAAAGGGGAAGATACAGATAATGAGAGTGTCAATGATGTAGATGATGCAAGTGATGCAAGGACGGATGAAACAGATGAGCTTCAATATGAAAAGGAGGTCAAAGAGTGTCCTGTGAGTATTATCTTTTCTTCTCTCTACGTGTCTTCTTAATCATCTTCCCATGTATCTCCAATCTCTTATCTGTTCATGATGATGAAATTTATATGCTTCATTTTTTGGATGAGTGATTCTTCTAGTCCTGAGATTTTTAGAAGAACGCCCTTCTTTCATGGTTGATGTTCATGGAATGAAAAGTTTGTGTGACCTGAAAAAATATAGATAAAACCTGTAATCGACAGTCGGATTACATTCCTTGGGTTTATGTCCACTGTTTAAATAGAATCAAGAAAACTTACATTTCCTTAATTTATGACTAATATGTATTTGTATGTTACTGGTTAAGGAGGCTGAACTAGAGCATGATAGACCATCAAAGTGTGTCAAAGATGTCGGGTTGGACCCAATTGAAGATGATCTGAAAAGTCTTCGCAGTTGGCCCTCAGAGTTCAAGATGCTACAGAAAGAGATTATTGAACTTTGGAATGCTTGCAACATTTCCCTTGTGCACAGAACATATTTCTTCCTTCTTTTTCAAGGTGATGCTAAGGATGCAGTATATCTGGAGGTAGAGATCAGAAGACTGACCTTCCTCAACAACACATATTCGCATGGAGAGAAAACAGAGGTCAATGGCAGGACTTTGTCCCTTGCACAAAGGTAATTTGACTAACATCCGGCATATATTTGCATCACAGAGCCATATATATGTGCACTGTCTTTGTACCTAAAGCATGATAAAAGGTAAGTCTTTGCATTTAACAGCTCAGTTTTGTACTTGGCATGTTAAACGCAAAAGCAAAAGATGATAGATAACTATGCAAATGAAATTTGAACGGATTGACAACTTGTTTGATTTGTGAAACAGCATGAAAGACCTTCGTCAAGAGAGACGAATGTTGCGCAAGCAAATGCTGAGGAAGCTAACAGAAGAAGAACGAGAAAGCCTGTACCTTAAGTGGGGCATTCGGATTAACAGCAAACATAGGAGGTTCCAGTTGGTTCAGCGTTTGTGGAACAAGACAGATGATATGAACCACATTGCAGATAGTGCTTACCTGGTAGCAAAATTAACCGGGTTGATGAAGCCAGGACAAGCTCCTAAAGAGATGTTTGGTCTTGATTTTTCACCTAGACCATCTAGAACTTATAGCTTCACACGTAGTTTGATATCTTCAATCTTGTAAAAATGTCAGGTCCAACATTTGAGTTGGAAACACTTGTTGATGGCTGGCTTCGAGCTCTGTTACTCATGGTGTTCTGATTTTTAACTGTTAGTGAGTTTGAGTATTCCTTAGTTTGTTTGTTCTCTTGGGTGTTGATCACCAGAGAGATTCTGATTGTAATTGCGAGTGTAGATTTGTACAGGAGTCCTAGTTTGATCTACTGAACATAAAGAGAGTGTAAAATACCCAAGTTATAAATAGATTGGTTGTTGATTATGTGCTTCTACCATCATTTCATCTGTCACAAAACTTTAGTTACCAAAAAGAGACTGCTTTCAGTTTTGGCTTCAGTTAATTGTATAAAATGGACCTGCCTGCTGATTTCGTCGATCTAGCAAAGCTTAATTAACAATGGGCTTGCAGCTGATGGCATTGCTGCAATTTGAGTTATAACATGTTTTGACAAACCAACCCTTTAATTTCTCTCTTTTGATAAAAAAATGGATATGGACTCCGAATAGTTTCTACTAATCAGTTTCCGTGTGGGATTGATAGCAAAAATTTAGAGCAAGACGACAATTTAGTCTCTGATTAGCACAAACCATAAGAGGGAAAATCATTTCTAACACTAGCTCATATTTACAGAAGAAAACACACTCCAATATCAAATATCAAGAAAATATAATCAAGATTAGAAAAACATACTGATTGATGACTAAAACTGGAGTCATAGATGAGTCCCAGTGCCAGAAATTTATCAATTTCTACAGATCTACTAGTATTAGTTTAAGCCAGGGATTAACTTGTAGGTGTTCTTGTAGCCTTTTTATCTTCCTCTGGTTTGGGTTATGGTGGCCTCTAATCAGCAGCTTATAGTGAAAATCATAAGTTTTCTAGACCGACTTCTTCTCAGATTCATCGACATTATATTCATCATCATCATCATCATCATCTTCTTCTTCTTCTTCTTCTTCCTCAATTTCATATATGTTGCTCCTGAACTTGCTTAGGTCAGCCTTAGCATCATCTTCACCCAAAAAGTCAAATCCAAATTTGATGTCACGATGCTTAACCAAAAGCCATCGAAGTAGGCGGTCTTCTTTGTCCAAGTAATGCAGCTCATTGTTAAAACTGGGAGGTGTCATCACTGTCATTTGCATCAGTTGCCCCTAAAAAAACTGCAAGATATATTAAATATAGTAACAATAATCATAATACTGTGAACGAAAATGGACTTAAATTACTGATTACATTGTGAAGATAGAAAAGAGCAGGCCAGTCCGAGGTCCTAGAGGTGCATCAAGGAAAGAAATTAGCATGGTCATTGTCACAGACCTAAAACTTATTTATCTTATCATGCACCAAAATAAAGGAAAGTAGCAGAAAAATGATGATGGGGCTGAACAGCTTTCTCTGCTGCTAGACGGAACAACTGTTAAAAGCACCTTTGGAATTTTTTCGGGCATAAATTCATATCGTTGGCAACTTTTATAGTTAAATGCTCTTCATCCTGTTTTGATAATTATGGTCTCGGGGCGGACTACATGGACCTCGACTATTCCACCCCGTACGTGCTACCTCCAGGTACTGGGTAACTCTATCTATCAAAGATTAGGAAGATGAGAAGAAATCAACTAGTGCTTTGTTTTACTCTTCTATTTGTATAGTCAAATATTCATGGGACTGCTTTCACCTTTGATGCTTTTCTGATGAATCAATCGCTTGTCCGGAGAAAAAGAGATGCAAATATGACATTATTGAAAGGATAGTAGAGACAGACCTGATAATATCTTCCATCTAGTTTCTTAATGCCATAACCCAATTGAACAGTACCAAACGACTTTAAATCTGTAAGGACACCATTTTTTCTATAAACATGCTTCCCAACCTTTGCTACAAGGTCCATCAGAGCCTCCTTCTTTACATGCGGTTTCAGTAAAAGCATACAATCATAAAGCGGCATCTTTTGTCTCCTCTTGACTCAACCAACTACCTGAATCACAAAATTGAATTGCATTAAAGCTTGGAGAATCCAAAAGTAAGACAAACTGCACACCTGCAACAAGATGATTAAAGCAAACTCAACCAAGAGATTCACCCATTGAAGTAAAACAGAATATAAATCTTACACGTTATGATGTTTGATTGTTTTCTCATTAGCATAAGTGAAGTAGAAAATACATGAAGTCCAGATTCTTAAATAATTGGAGAATTCCTTTTTCTGATAAGCAAGCAACACAAAGAGATCAATTCTCATTGTGACAATTTGAAAAATCCATGAGACACACACACAATACAAATGAACAACCCATAAAGAAGCAGAATACCAACTTCCAATCGCGACATATGAACTATTCTTTGTCTAACTCAAACCCCACACCATGAAATAGCAAAGTATCATAATAACCTCCGGAGACCCCTATATATATATATATATATATATATAAACAACACAAAAGAAGAAAAATCGTGATACGTTTGCACATCTAAGTTCAAGCGGTGAATTATAAGCATTTTTCCTCTTCAATTGCGGTATAAATAAACTTTATATTAATGCTCTATCAAGGTCATAATCTTCAATTTCGTGCATATATAATCTTTCAACCGACATCAATGTTCTACCAAAGGTCATAAACTACGAATTTTTAACTCTTTTATACAAATATTTTCATTATCAAAAATACCTATATTTCACACCCTGCTCTTTATTTCACAGCTTTTGTTTATTCGTAACTCTTTTATACGAATTTTCTCTGAATTTTCCGCAGTAAAATAATTTCTTCAATAAACAGAACATTTTCATTATCAAGATTCAAGAATACCTAACTAAGATTTTGAATTAGAAACATTTATATGAGTGAAAAATTATTTAGGGGAGAAATTATAGATTGAGAGATGAAAGGAGTAGCGTTTAACTGAAACATACCGTTCGATTGCCGGAAATGCGAGGATTTCGCCGTCGACGGAGTAAGATTGGGGACGGGGTTTAAAAGAATTAAGGCAGAAATTCGGTTAAGAGTTTGGGCTTTATATGTTTTGTATTCGTCCAGCCCCATACATTTTGGGCTAATATTTTTTGATGGCCCAATGACGTTGGAGACTTCTGTATTAGACTCTATTTGCAAATTGGATCCTTATACTTACGGGTCGTTTGGTTTGAATATGAGTTATGATGGGATAAGTTATGTTGAGATAAGTTATGTTGGGATTAGTTATGATGGAATAAGTTATGCTAAGATTATTTTTTATTGAATGTTTGGTTTGTTGTATTCAAAATAATAAATCTTAAGAATAACATATAAGTTTACAAAAATACCCTTCATGGATGTGAAAAGTAATGTCTAAAAAGTGTTTAAAGGGATATTTTTGTCATTTAGTCATTTTATCCCGGAATAAGTTATCCCGGGATTACTATACCACTCATAGGAAGGAATAACTTATCCCGGCCTTGCCAACCAAACAACAAATTGAGTGGCACTATAATTTAATCCCGAAATTATTTTACCCTATCCTTCACACCAAACGACCCCTAACTTTATCAAATGGATCCTTAAACTCATTCAAACACAATATTTTAAACCCTTTTTTCATTTAGTGTGTGTGCGTGTAATACATTTTTTTTACACATGAAATACCATGTCATTTTCTAATGACACGTCATTATTATTATTATTATTATTTTTTCAATTCTAATGACACGTCATTATTATTATTATTATTTCAATGACACATCAGAAATCAAATTTTAAAAAATAATAAGTGCAATTTTCTCTCTCTTTCCCCCTTCCTATTTCATCTTCTTCATTTCCATCCATCCTTATGCCTCACCCCAAAAATAAAAAAACCATCATTTTCATCTTTTTTCACATTTCACACTCAAAAGTTTTATCAATCATAAAATATGATAGATTGTAATTAGCCCTTGCACATGCTTTAGGTTTTATTTATTTTGATTTGATTAAAAAAAAAATAACTTCAAGTTGGAAAATATATATTTATGAGTAAATTCAAGCAATAGATCTTAAATTTAAGAAAGTGGTGAATGATATGTTTTCTTGCAATTTTTTTTTTAATTTTATATTTGATGATTATGGTGATGGGGTGTATCTCAAAGAAGAAGAATAGAAAAAGGGTAGGGGCAGGGGTGGAAGGGTGTCTGAGGCTGAAGAAGAAGAGAAAAAAGGTGGGGTTGAGGCTAAAGAAGAAGAGAAAAACAGATGGGGTGGTGGGCAAAAGAAGAAGAGAGAAGGGGTGAGGATGGGGTAGGCTGAAGAAGAGAAAAAAGATGGGTAGGACTGAAGAAGAAGAGAGAAGTGGTGGGGGTGAGCTGAAGAAGAAAGGTTTTGGGAGTTTTTTTTAATTTATTATTATTATTTTGTCTTATAATTTTGATAATTTTTAAATAAAAATATTGCATTCACTTACTTTAAAATGTGTGTGGTCTCATATTTGTACAACTCAGGCATTTTAATGTCACATAAGCTCGGTCAATGGTCAAAGGGGTTTAGAAAATAGAGTTTCATCGAGTTTAAGGATTCATTTGGCAAAGTGATGAATAGAAGGGTTCAACTGACAAACGAAGCCAAGTACAGGGGCCTTCCAAGTCATTTTGCCTTTTCTGATTGCAGGAGGTATGGGGTTGTCAATTGGGGGAAAAAACATAAGGGCTTGTTTGGAAAGCCACCCGATAATTAGATTTGGTGTAATTACACTGTCTTGTTTGGTTAGATAGGTGATTGGTGTAATTGGGAGGGGGTGATTACACACTCCAACTCACTGGGAGAGGTTGTGAATTGCTAGTAATTAAATGGTCTAATTACTAGCTAATTAATTTTTAATTTCTTCTTTTTATTTCTATTTTTATTTTTTAGTTTTAATTTTTTTATTTCTATTATTTTAAGTTCATTTTTTTTATTTTTATTATTCTAAAAAATTCTAAAAGCTTATTTATATTTTATATTATTATATTTCATTTTCTTCTCATTCTCAATCTTACTTCACGTGATTCTATGCAATTTTTTCATATTATCTATTTTTTTATGTCATGCTTATTTCTCATTAGCATAATTTTATTAGTATTCTTATTTTTTAAATTAAAATAGAATTTATTGCTAAGTAAAGTTATAGACTTACGTTTCCTTTTAAAATAAAAAATAAAAATAAATCATATTTATGTATGATTTGTTGAAATTTTTTATAAGAGTATTATGTTAAATTTTTTGTTTTGAATTTATAACTTATGTTATATTTTCCGTTTCATTTGTTTTAGCAATATTGAATTCACATTGCAAGTCACTTTTTAATTAGACTTGATAGATTATTTTTTTGTCAAACATTTTAATAATTTATGACATTTTATTTATATATTAATCTTTTTATCAAACATGCATTTCACGATGTTTGTAAAAACTTCATACTTTTATTTTTTATGATCAATCAATTGAAGTCAATTAATTTGAAAAAATATAAATCATTATTTTTTCTTAATATTAGATAAGAACGTATGTTTTTCAATTGATATATTTCTTAAATATTTAATTTAGTATCATTTATAAAGTTTCTTATTTGTCTAGTATACATTTTAAATGATTAATTTTTATTTTTAAAATTTAATATAATTTTATGGTTGCAATTGTGCATCCAAACATAACATGTGTAATTACACTGTAGCATCCAAATAGGACATGTGTAATTACAGTGAGGCAACCAAACAGGTCAATCTAATTACTAGGCTGATAATTACTACCCTAGTAATTACACCAATTTTAATTACCAGGTGGCTTCCAAACAGACCCTAATAAATCTCACTAGTTCAGATAATGTGCTTCCACTTTAGTTTTTGATTTTTTTTTTTTTATCACATTTACTTCATCATATATGAATTATAGGTCAAATTAGATATAATTATTCCAGATACATTATATCACAACATGATTAACATGTATTTAAAATGTATTTAGTATCAAAAGATACATGTTGATGATTTTGCTTGCCTCCTTTCATGTGTATTTGTATTTCAAAATATATCTGGTATTAAAGATATATGTTTTAGTATATTTCATACATGCATTTTACTTGAAATCTAAATAAGTAGGGTATATATTTGACTTGAAATCCGTATACAAAATCATTAATTAGTGAGACAGTATATAATTATTTAGAACTATAGAGTGAATTAATATCTATGATAGAAATGTTTATGTAATTAAATAGTTTATTTTTAAGAAGACATAAAAAATTACTAATTTTAGAATCTTATTGGACCAAAAAAATTTAAAGCAATTAATTTGTATTAAAATAATACTTAATAAAATGTAGGTCATCTCCCTTTCCCATAAGCCGCCCTCAAAGTGAAGAGAAACCCTAGAAAATCCAGATCGAGAGAAAAATTTGAAACCCCAATCACGAAGCTCCAACGATGACACGAAGTTTTGATGAGAAGAAATATGTTCAAACCCGCAAAGAGGAAAGCTTTGTGATCAAGCAATCGAAGAAAAGAAAACGGCATCATCACGCAATAAGAATTCACTTAGCAGATGAAATTACTACGAACATCCTTCGCGGTTGTCCGCGGAATCTCTTCTTCAATCTAAATATATTTCAAAAGTTTGGAAGACGTTAATCTATGATCCTTACTTTAACATGAAGCATCAAAGTCATGATTCCGAAAAGCTTCTTGTTGGCAAATGGTGGATGGATACACCTAATATATTTAATTTCTATTCTTCTCGTTTATCACCGGTTCAACTAGTTGAGGACGACGTATAAAATCTAGTTTGTCCTTCAAACTATAAACCGGCAATTAGGTACAGAGTGTATTCTTCTTGCAATGGGTTGGTTCTTCTATCAATTGCCGAAGACCTTTTGATTTGGAACCCTTCCACAAGAGAATCAATGCGAATTCCACATTTAGAAAGATAGTACATTTCTTACTTTATGAATTCGGATATGACACAATTAGTAATGACTACAAGATCCCTAAGTTTACTCCTAGCATGGAAATTCTACCACTAAAAAGTTGATTATGGAGAAAAACAAATTATTGTGGACGAGACTTATTACTGATATTGTGTAACGCTCTTATGGATCCTTTAGCATTTCTACATGGAGCATTTCATTGGGTAGGTATGTCAGAATTATTATTAATTATTATTAATTATTTCTTACTTATGGCCCAAGTTTCCTTGTAATTCAAGTAATACTATAAATAATATTTAATAAGGAATAGATCTCGTCCTTACATTAGTTACTTGATAGACATACCAGATTAAGTCATAACCTCTATAAATTGGTCTTCCCTCCACCCATTAGGGTTATCACATATTCTCTACATTAACTCAATTGCTAACGGTTGTGGTAACATAAAGTTAGGGCAAGGAGGTAGAAACCAATTTACGACTAACGCTTTCGTTTTTCTATGTGATGATATCTTTCGCATCAGGTATGTGTCCTAATGATCTCTATGTAAGATTATCGTATTCAAGATCATGATATTATGTTATTAAAGTATTTAATATTACATGTGGCATCAAAGCCTGAATTGTTTGAATGGATAATCTTCATAAATTATATAACTGCATTAGTTTAATAATGTGATGATTAATTTCTCATTAAACAAAAAAAAAAAATAGCCTGGAACGTCAGATTTTTTTTCCCTTTTCTTTGCCCACTAGAATTGACACTTTAATGTTAGATAGCATTAATTGTTGATGTCATCTTAGAAATTTTGTAGTTATTAATTAATTAATTAATTAATATTGATTGGGAAAATTTAATAAAGTTTACTGCTTAAAAAAAACAAAAAAAAAAAAACAAAAGAATCTTAATAATTTGTTGGAGTTTAGTGGTCAACACTAGAATTTAGTGCGACTTAATGATGTTCCAACAACCGCCCGACTCACTTGATTTAGTTGACACTAAACACTGCAATCAAATTATGTTCAAACTTGTTGTTGAATTCTTTTGTTGTATCGCAATTTTATGCTTGACTATTTAAGGTGTTTGGACTCTTATGTTGATTAAGTGTTGTTAGCAAAGTTTAATTTGCACAAACTCTAAAAAAATATTAATCTTCCCATAATGTAATAAATATGTTTTGGATTTAAATTGTGCAATAAATTAAAGTGGTCGTTACACTATTTAATAAATAATCTGTGTGTATTATATTTCTATAGTTTGTTAGTCACCAAAGTGGCCAAACTAAAATGTATAAAATTATTCACATGCACAAAATTTTATGATATTATGTGTGAATTTGTATTTATGTAGTTTGTTAGTCACCAAAGTGACCAAACTAAAATATATAAAATTATTCACATGCATAAAATTCTATGATATTATGTGTGAATTTGTATTTATGTAGTTTGTTAGTCACCAAAATGGTCAAACTAAAATGTATAAAATTATTCATATGCACAAAAATTTATGATATTATGTATGCATTTGTGTTTCTATAGTTTGTTAGTCACCAAAGTGGTCAAACTAGATAAATTATCGTCTACATATATCATATTTGTGATCACTTGATGCATGTATTATGTTTCTATAGTTTGTTAGTCACCAAAGTGGCAAAACTAAATAAATTAACGTCTACACGTATCATATTTATGATCACTTGATGAATGTATTATGTTTCTATAGTTTGTAGTCACCAAAATGGCCAAACTAAAATGTATAAAATTATTCACATGCACAAAATTTTATGATATTATGTGTGCATTTGTATTTATATAGTTTGTTAGTCACCAAAGTGGTCAAACTAGTATGGTTAAGAAAAATATGCATTTATAAAATTGTCATTTATCTATGAAAATTAATTAAATGCCTATATATTGAAAATAAATAGATAAATTGACTTTCACTATTGCTAGAACTTAAGAATTTACCCAAAGCTGAATTAATCATCTACGAATAGTGAACATTATGAGGTGAATTAATATTTTCATTCAAACATATATTTTATATCCAAAGATGTCGTATATGTTTGGTTAAATATATTTAATTG
Source organism: Solanum bulbocastanum (assembly GCA_037074985.1). Taxonomy (NCBI): domain Eukaryota; kingdom Viridiplantae; phylum Streptophyta; class Magnoliopsida; order Solanales; family Solanaceae; genus Solanum; species Solanum bulbocastanum. The sequence goes on along the minus strand of CM073598.1, from coordinate 32,950,464 downwards.
CCTATTAAAGATTAAAAAATGGCATTTAAATTATGATAGTGTGTCGTAGTATCTACCCAAAGGAGAATTACGATGCATTTTTACCGTTTTACTGAATTTCACATTATTTTTTATTTGTGAGAATATATATCTATTTGCAGTTATTCCTCTTCATTCACATGCTTTGTCTGTTATTGTATTCAATGGATTGAACTTTTTTGAATGACATGAACAAGTCTAGTTCCACTTAGCTATGATGGATCTTGACTTGGCTCTACTGACCGATAAACCTACTGTCATTACTTATAAGAGTAGTAAGAATGAGAAGTTTTTTCATAAATCATGGGAGCGCTCTAACAGATTGAGTCTTATGTTTATGCGAATGATTGTTGCTAACAACATTAAGAGTACTATTCCACAAACATAAAGTGCCAGGAAATACCTGAAGTTTGTGGAAGAACGTTTTCGTTCTGCTGATAAGTCTCTCGCTGGTACACTAACGACGAACTCACGACCATGAAGTTTGATGGGTTGCACAGTATGCAAAATCATATTATCGAGATGACTAACATTGCAGCAAAACTTTCGACCTTGGGGATGAAAGTGGATGACATATTCTTGGTTCAGTTTATTCTGAACTCATTGTCTCTTGAGTATGGACCATTCCAAATGACTATAACACTATTAAGGATAAGTGGGATGTTAGTGAATTATCCAGTATGCTTACTCAAGAGGAGTTAAGACTTAAGAAATAAGGAGGTCATTCTATTATCCTCACGAGTTAAGAGCTAGTAACGGACTTAAAGTGAAGGCCAATAAGTTTAAGAAATTAAAAAAAAAGGCACCTGCTAAAGTTCCACAAAATGCTCATAAGGAACTCAAGGCCGATGTGTGTCATTTCTGTAGAAAAGAAGGACACTTTCACTAAATGAAAGTTCTGCTTATTTGTGGCATAAATATTTGGGTCATATATCCAAAGAAAGATTAAAAAGATTAGTAAAGAATGAGATTCTTCTGAATCTGAATTTTATTAATCTTGATATATTGTTTGGATTGTATTAAAGGAAAGCAAACCAAGCATACCAAGAAAAATGTCACAAGAAGCACTCAACTTCTTGTAATTATACACACTGATATTTATGGACCCTTTGATGTTCCATCTTTTGGTGGAGAGAAATATTTTATCACCGTTATCGATGATTTTTCACGTTATTCATTTATCTATTTGTTAAAAGAAAAATCTCGTACAGTGGACACTCTTAAAGTGTATGTTAATGAGGTTGAAAGACAATTAGATAAAAGTGAAAATTATTAGGTCAGATAAATGTGGTGAATATTATGAAAAGTATAAGAAATCAGAACAATGTCCAGGTCCATTTGCAAAATTCCTTGAGAATGGTGAAGTTAGAGGCAGTATTGAACGACAAAAGATGAAAATTAATGAGGTAAGGGTAAATATTTCATTGACCATGAATGTACCTACTTCCGCACTAATCACAAATGTTGTTCCTCTTGTTGGAGAACACTTTAACAATATTGAATAATATTTGGGTGAAACACTTCAACAAGGAACTAACTCACAAGTATTTGACGTAAATGAACCACAAACAACGCCATTAAGAAAATAGGTCATTTTAGATGATTATGTGATTTATTTGCAAGAGTCAAATTTTGGCATTAGAATTAATAAAGATCCGATTTCATTTTCACAAGCCATAGAAAGCACTAAGTCTGATAAATGGATTAATGCCATGAATGAAGTTAAAATCTATGAAATACAACAAAGTCTGGGATCTCGTTTAATTATCAGAAATTTCTAAAAGAATCGGGTGTGGATGGGTCTATAAGACCAAACGCGATTCAAATGGTAATATTGAACAATATAAAGTCAGACTTGCTGTCAAGGGGTACACTAAAAAAGAAGGCATTGATTATAAAGAGACCTTTTTATCGGTCTCAAAGAAAGTCTCATTATGTTTTGGTTTTGGTCTCATTATTATTTAGAATTACATCAAATGGATGTGAAAACTGTCTTTCTTAATGAAGACCTCGAGGAGAATGTTTATATAGACCAATCAGAGGGTTTCAAAATTAAAGGAAAAGATCAAATGGTGTATAAGCTAAAGAAGTCAATATATGGACTCAAACAAGCCTCACGACAATAGTATATAAAATTTAATGATACCATAACATATTTTGGATTTAAGAAGATTACCATTGATAGGTGCATATACCAAAAAATCAGTGGGAGTAAGTTTATAATTTTAGTACTGTATATTGATGACCTTTTACTTGCTGCTAATGATGGCATATTGCGTGAGACGAAAGACTTTCTCTCATTGAACATTGAAATAAAATTTATGGGTGAGATATCATATGTGATAGGGATAGAAATATTCCGTGATAGATCACAAAGATTATTGGTATTGTCTCAAAAGGCTATATTGAAAGAGTTCTAGAGAGATTTAACATGAACAATTGTTTAGCAAAAATAATTTCTATTCAAAAAAAAGGGGACAAATTTAATCCCATGCAATGCCCAAAGAATGATGTAGAACAAAAGGAAATGAAATCAATTCCTTAATCTTCTATTGTTGGAAGTTTGATGTATGTTCAAACTTGCACAAGACCGGATATTAGTTTTTTGGTCAGAATGCTAGGAAGATATCAAAGTAGTCATGGAATTGATCATTGAAAGATTGCAAAGAAAGTTGTGGAACATTATGAAGCCACAATTCATGCATTATGGTTGCAAAACTTTATTTCAGGAGTTGGGGTTGTCGACACCATTACCAAGCCGCTGAAAATTTATTTTGATAATACTGCAGTAGTATTCTTTTCCAAGAACGATAAGTACTCCAAATGTGTCAAACATATGAAATTAAAGTACTTTACTGTTAAGGAAGAAATTCAGAAACAAAGAGTGTTACTTGAGAATATTAGAACTGATCTTATGATTGCAGATCTGTTAACAAAAGGCTTACAACCAAAGGCATTTAAAGAACATGTTCAAAGAATGGGTCTTGGTTGTACTTATGATTGATACATTTATGATATTCTTACACTCTGAGCTCAATTATGTGTTTTTGATATACATTAATGAATTTCTTGTTTCTCATAATGGTGTATACATTATTGTTTTGAGCTATTACAACATAAGTCTGTATGAGACATTATTGTGGACCGTAATGTTATATGTTTTTATAGCTTATGAACCTAGTATGATAAGTTGCTAATGTAGTAGTATATGAAAGGAAGTATGTAGCTTAAAATTTATGTACAACTGTCATAACTCGCATTAGTAGTTTGTTATATTGTGGTATGTATGATGAACATTATAGAAGAGATTTATTGTATGCGCAACTAATGCTTATTAAATATTAATGTTATATATGGTCATTGGGCCAAGTGGGAGAATGTAAGAATTATTATTAATTATTTTTTACTTATGGCCCAAGTTTATTTGTAATATAAGTAATACTATAAATAATATTTAATAAGGAATAGATCTCGTCCTTACATTAGTTACTTGATGGACGTACCAGATTAAGTCATAACCTCTATAAATTGGTCCTCCCTCCACCCATTAGGGTTATCACATATTCTCTACATTAACTCAATTGCTAACGGTTGTGGTAACATAAAGTTAGGGCAAGGAGGTAGAAACAAATTTACGACTAATGCTTCCGCTTTTCTGTGTGATGATGTCTTCCGCATCAAGTATGTGCCCCTAACGATCTCTATGTAAATTATCATATTCAAGATCATAATATTATGCTATTAAAATATTTAATTTTACAAGGTACTTTCCAAGAATTTTTTTTTTTTGTAGTTTCATTTAGTATTTCAAATGAGACATACTGAGAGATACAATTGCTAGAGCCAATGAGGAAAATATTCACTCATCATGATGTCAAATATGGAGTTGCAGTATTAAGAGGAATGCTTTGTGTTTATTATGCGGAGAACACTACTTGTAAGTTATGGGTAATGAAGGACTATGGTATCGAAGAATCTTGGATTCAATTGTATATGATACAAGATACTTTTTTTATTTTAAATAGACCGCTACATATGTTTGATGATGGTGAAGTTCTACTCACCTATAGGCGTATGGGCTATGTAGGATATCGATTTAGGACATCCAAAGGACCATTTGGATTATGGCGTGAATTCAATACCATTCTACAAGGAATTACTTGCACAGAAATCATAATTTCTCCAAAATTACGTATTTAGTGTTTGCTTATGTATAATCAAGACACTTTTTATCTTTTTTTAATTTTTTTTACTCTTTTGCCCCATGTAATATATCTTTAACCTCATATTCAAGGTATATAAAAGGGTATTGTTCATAGTAACGAAATTGTTTTACTGAATGTTTACATATAAAATCTATATTTTTTAACTAAGACATATGCAATATCAAGTAAATATAATCTGATTTAGCTTTCAAAATTAATTAAATTAACTCACGAAAGACACGTAAGTCAACTACACTTCTATTTTTGTCGGGAAAAACGAAATATAATCTTATTTTTGTCAAATATCTATTCCATTATTGTCAACCACACCTCTATTTTTTTAATGCAACTTACCTAGCAATTTGCATATAACATTATAACTTCCTTTCTTCTATGTTAGTGAAATAAAGGAATACTCCATTTTCGTAATTAAAAAGTGTATACCCTTTAAAGCTGAATTATTATTTTAAAATGTAAAAAAAAAAATGAGGGGGGAACAAAAATAGAAAAAAAAAAAAAAAGGTTTAATGGAAGAGATTACAGTTTTGAATTTAACATTTTCTTGATTCGCAGTAAGCTTTATATATATTTATATAAATCGGTCTCTCATGAGAGAGTCAACAATTAAAGAATAGACTCACTAGTATTCACCATTTTAACTTTACATGTCGTGGCCAATCAAATTTCGTGTAAATCATGAAACACGTTTAATAATTTTTATATGATTTAGAAAAATTCATAATAATTAACATGAAATACAAGTGCTTGCAACACAATACTAATATCATAAGCACCAAATATGAAGAATGTTATCATACGAAAAAAAGAAATACTAATAATTAATCATGAAAAGACTAGCTATTATTAAATCGAGGACGGAAATAACATTTTCAAATCTTTTATAAATAAGACATAAAATTAAAAGAAGTTTGAGAAGAAGTAGAAAATCATAATTTCTAGTGCTTGGGAAACCTAAAATCCTCTTGTTTGAGGACAAAATAATTCTGAGCACCGTCTTTAATTGCTACTTTCTCCCTCAATACCACATTCACATTCAACTCTCCCGTTGATGCCTTATTTTTACAAATCTTAAGACTTGTGTTCTTATTATTCTCACAGGGAATAAGAGATTTTTCTTCTTCTGAACGTAATTCACTACTCTTGAGTCGAGTCTTCAATTTGTACGTTGTCATTCCTATTAAAGAATCGGAAAAAAATTTACGTACCTTATACACCTCGAAACGAAGAGAATTTACCCTTTCTGTTGGATCAATAGTGATTACCCACCTATTTGTGCCCCATATAACATTGTTGGAATATTTGATATTTTTAGATGAGAGTGTCACCAATGCTTTGCGCTTTATCGGACCTTCTCCTTCGATGAACACTTTTACGTAGAATGTTCCCTTCTTTTTTTTATTAAAAGAAGCAAATTCTACGGTCAACAACATTAATATATTATCACTAGCATGTCTGTTTTTCTCCATGATAGTAATAAATAAAAAATTATATAACCCACCCTACAAAGCAAGCAAGAAAAATAATTAGTGATTTAAATCTTATATACATCACCTATATATATACTCCACATATGAAATGAATGATTTTATTATGTTTAAATAATGAGGTTTTCCCGGAGAAAATATCTCTTTGATCAACAAAGTCAATACTCAATAGAGAGAGGATTCCTAGTTTTATGGATAGGGATATCATAATTCTCTATTTTATTCCGAGATTAAAGTAACAAAATCAGTTTTTTTTTTTAAATATAATTCACCTAATTTATTTATTTATTAGCTTGATTTACTTTGATTTGCCAAATTTAGTAATATATAAAATTTGATTTATGATTTCTTATCAAAATCATATTATTTTGCCTTAGTCATTAATGTAATACGTTGAGATTTGAATCTAATATTTTATCAATAGTCTTACCCTTAATCATTGGAATAATATGCCAAAGTGCACCAAAATTCACTCCGGAGCTTTTAAAAATAATATCACCTTTAGTGATTATATTATATATAATTTTGATGATTATAAGCCCTAAATAATTCAATTGTTAGCTTCAAAATGAATGAAAATACTGGTAAGCTTAAACTATCCAATTAATTATCGTAAAAGTTGTATAAAATGAATGTAAATGAAAGTACAATTTGGGATAAATATATGTAAAAGTTGTATAAAAAACTACTCCTATTAATCTCCAGAGTGCAGTCTCCCTTATGGCGAGATTTAAAGGTATTGGACTAAAAGAGACATATTTAATTATCAAACAAAATTAAATAAAAGAATAATTTTTATTATTATTATTATTATATATAATATAGTATAACAAATTATTTTTACAAATGAGTTTCATAGGCCAATCTGAACTACATATTTTGCTAAAATGAGACCAATTTCATATAAATAAAATTTGACGAATCAAAATAAATTGATTTAATAAATAAACAAATCAGTTGGATTAGATTTTAAGGATTAGTTTTGTTAACCCTACATTAAAGCCTTATGGATAGCCGATTTAGGAGGGAGAATTGGACTCTCAATTGAAAAAATATTTTATTAAAAGTGATTTAAAAATAAAATAAAATGGATGAGAAAACAGTTTATATTTGATCAATAAATTTTTTTAAAAATCAATAATTAATGTTTGACCAGCAAAAATTCTTTTGGGGAAAACCAACTTTTGTTTTAGGTTATGAAAAAATCCACTACTCGCACTTATTTCTATCAAAAGTTTGGCCACTTTTTGGATAAAATTTGTTTGTTATAATACCAAAAATAATGGTATTATAACTAAATTCTACGTCAAGATTTTGTAACTAAATTCTACGTGGATTAAAAAAAATGACTAAATTCTACATGAAGATTTTGTAACACGGCAAGTGAAAACAACCATCTAAGAAAATAAGGTATTCTAATTGTATCAAATCGATATGAAAGTTTTTGCTCGTTCAATTACATTTAAAAAGAACAAAATATTTTTGTTTTGAGGTGTGTAAAGCACATAATTTTTTTCCCAATTCTTTAATAAGAGTTGCAACATATAAATTGGAGACTCAACTAGTTTTCAACAAGAAGAAAATCTTATTCCTCGTGAACATATATAAGACGACGACAAGTCTTGAAATTTGTCAAAATAAGATTCAATTGGTGGTGTTAAATTAGAATATTTTATGATCCCATCCCAAGATTATTAATTATTAGTAACTCTTTTTTCTGATTGTCTTCTAGTCAATGTTTACAATTGTGCAATTTATCTTCATATTGTTTGGGATCTTTATTTTCTATTTGAAAATTGTTCAATCCTCAATGTGATGAGTAAAATGTTTGTGAAGCTCTTTCAGAATTAACGCCAAATACAAAAAACTGTGATGTCATGCAATACCTCAAACATGGCTTCAGTCAGAATAGATCTTAAGCCTCATGCACCAGTGTTTTTGGCAATGGCTTTCTCAGCAATAAGTCGAAAAGCATTCTCGGTAAACTGTAAACAGTGGCGGAGCTACAGAAATATATTTGATCTTAGCCAAGTATTTCACCATTAACAATTACAACCCTAAAAGTAGTGACCACAACATCCATCAAACTCCTGAAACTGGAAACTGCCCCACAAATTCAGGTATGAGTCCATACGTAGTGAAATCATCACTTTCTACCTATATACAGAAAGCAATGTCAAACTAATGCTTCTGATGCATTTAACTTTTAAAATTTCACGAGAATAAAGAGTCATAAAATCACTAGATTTACAAAATAGTGATCCGGAAAAGAAAACTATGTTCAAGTCACAGGGATCTCCTCACAAAGTGTTTCATGAAATGAATTGAGTATGACAAGATACCCTTCTGCAATTGTCTTCTCTAAACCACAGGGCTGAGAACAGTGACAAGCTAATGAACAATTAATGTGCAGCTCGTTACAACTTCACAGTCTTCGTAGATAATTGCTGCAAGGCATATAAACCAGCATTTGACTTGACTTCCCACTCCCAACATAAGTGTAGTTTAGCTGAAGAAGTGTTGTTTCTTGTTTGTTGGATAGGCCAGTGTCCGACATCTGATTTTTCTTGGACAAACAATCTTTCCCAGTAGAGACTAGAGATTGTATTTCACCCCCAACTTAATCAAATAGATTCTAAAAAGCACCAAACTATATTACCATCCAAATAGCAAGTGGTTAGTGTTTTTCCCACTAAACTATATTACCATCCTATAATAGATCCAGTATACCTGAATAGTATCGCCACGTGGATGCTTCCGTGCTCTATTATCAGGTACACTTACAATCTGAAAAAGAAATAAAGATAAACTCAGCAAGTGAGCTTATTGATCTCCAAAAAATGCTTCAAAAGAGAACACATTTGAAGTCAAGGAACTACAGATATGAATTTGAGAACACGTTTACAACAGTAATAGGCAATTTTGGAACGAACAGAAAATATTTTGCAATAAATACTCACAGTTCCTTCAAGCATATTCGGCAGCGCCTGTTGGACGTCCTGCTCATACATCTCTGCCAAAGTTAAGGCTCTCAGCCTACAGAGATTACGATGAGAATGATTACTTTAAAGTCAATTATCCAAATTCATAAAGTAAATAATTTTTGGACCTGTTTAGCTATTTTATCAACTTCATCTATGTAGACAACCTCTTCCTGAGCTGCTTCGACATTGAAGCCAGCAACGTGCAAACAAACATGAACACCAAAAAATAATTGAATAACTATGCTGCTGATAATGCAAAAGTGAACCAGATTACAAAAGAGAATCCATGTAGTCTACTTGACAATGAAACACGAGCCTTTGAAACCAATATTTAGGCACATTTCAAAAGACAGGTAAAAATCATGTTTAGGTTCATTATGGAATTTGGAGAAAAGTTCTACATAAGATAGCTATGTCAACACTCATGGGGTGCTCAAGTAAAATTTTAAAAGTAATACTCAAAAGCAAGGACTTCAAACTCTCAAATAAAAGGTGACATATCTCCTCCCTATAGTTGCCTCAATGTGAAGAGAAAAATGGGTGACATTTTTCCAAGTTCTTCCAGAATTAACACCAAATACAAAAAGTTGTGGTGTCATGCAATACCTCAAATAAGGCTTCAGTCAGAATACTTTCTAGTATAGATCTTAAGCCTCGTTCACCAGTATTTTTGGCAATGCTTTACTCAACAATAACTCGAAGTGCATTCTCGGTAAACTGTAAATCGACCTGTAACATCAAAACAAATCGTTTCGCGGTAAATTAACTGATTTTGATCCAGTGCATCAGAATGGAGTATCAATTTATTTTTATTTTTTTATCAAGAATGGCTTCTTCTTCTTCATCATCTCTTTCCCTTTTTTCCTGTGAATGTGTTGGGGATAAAGACAGGAAAACTTATTTTTTCAGAGGAATGAAATATCATACGTTAGAGCTAAACAATACTGAGTTAAAAGCTTACATTATTCTAGTTGATTGCTTGTATTTCTTGCAAAGAGCATCTTTGGGTTCTGTGAGAGCAAAAATAAGGAAAAATTTTAATATGGTTGAGAGCCAACCAACAATAGTTGTGTGAGGCTCCATTCAATTTTTGACACTTGGATTTGTAGCTCTATTTTAACACCACACACTCTCTCACCTTATTTTTTCCCAAACTTCCCTCTTTTCCCTCCAAAATATTTTAGCTCCTTGTTCAATATTCCTCTCTTTTTCACGGTTTTTTTTTTCAATTCTTTGTGCTCTTTATTAATTAGTAACTTGATTAGCTCTTTCTTACCCATTAATCATTTCTGTCCCTCAGCTAAATCAATTTTAAAAATTGCCACCTCTCAACCAATTCAACTAAAACATAATTATTCCTCATAACCTTAGAAAAAAAAAATCTTTTAAAATTTTTATTTTACATCTCAAAAAATTGAATCAAATTCCTAGGATACATTTAAAAGATAAATTTTGAATGAGAAATTCGCACACACTTTATATTTGTATTAAGAAGTATTCACTGAATATTGAAAATCGAACTAAATAAAAATTTAGTCAAATTAAATATTTCTTTTACTTCAATTTATTTTCTTTTTCTTTTTAAAAAAATTGACATAATCAGTTTTGGTTTCAAAGTGAAAATAAATCAAAAAACCACCAAACTGATTATAAAAATATCTCCCTCTTTTTTTTTTTTTTTTATATATATATATATATATATAGTGTGTGTGTGTGTGTGTTGTGTAAAATTAAATTTTTACTCTTTTTATTTGTAATCTAGTTACCTTTATATAAATTTAATTCTATTTTTTCACTTTCTAGTTTGATTTGTAATTTTATTATATTGATTTTATGTTCAAAATCACTTGTTTTTAGTCCTTTAATTATTCATTATTAGTTAATTCAACTATCATCAATCAGAACTAATTTTTTTTAAAAAAATTATACCGAAGAAAAGCTCACCAATGAGTAAGTGAGAGCATGCCTATAAGTATTCTAAAATCACTCGTTCTTCTATTTTTTTTAGAAATATTTTGTACTGGGTGTTGCACTTATTATTGAAATTTAAGTTAAAAATCTAAAAAAAGATCAATCAAAAAAATATATAAATCAAGAAAAGAAGACTATAATTATAATGGAGTTCAATTTTTAAATCATATTAGCAATCACAGGAAAAAAGGCTAAAACTTGAATTGATATTAATTTACATATTTCTATTTGACTTTTGGAAGATAAAAATTTAAGACTATTACAAAAAAAAGAGAGGTAAAATACTTATTATGAGGAATTTGAAAAAATGAAGATGAGAGAGTGTGTAGTGTTGAAATGGGGCCCACAAATTCAAGTGTCAAAAATTGAATGGAGCCTCACACAACTATTGTTGGTTGGACCTCAATCATATTAAAATTTTTCAAAAATAAGCATCCACAATTAAAAGGAAAAAAATGGAAGTAAGAAACAACATGAAAGGTGAAAAGCAAAAGCGAACATCAACTTCAAATATTCTCTTTCATCTTCAAGCAGCCTACATATTTTTTTTCCTTCTCCTGGTAGTCCAAAAATCATAAACAAATAATTTCTCAATGCATGCAAGTTGAACCTCACAAAGACTTTTCACAACAGGTGTAAATGACTGTTTTACAAACACACAGCTTCACACTTTTCATTTTCATAGATTGGTTGGCTTCTCTGTCCATGTATAAACCAACTATTGTAAGATTATAGCATTTAACTAGGTCAAGGTACTTAAATCAGATATTTGAATAATAAGCTACAAATTCAAGAGTACTTCTGATCTAGACTATAAATGCAAAGAATCTGCAAAAATGGAGATTTATTTGAAGAAGTTCGATAATGTAAGTGGTTGGCACGCGGAAGCAGCACCTCAAGCTCAAATTCTAGAGGGGTAAAGATGATTTTACTGATATCAACATGGAAATAATGATCAAAGAAAGATAGAAAAGGCAAATATTGGAAAAGGATACTTTTAACAGAACATAGTGAGTTTACTAGTCTTCCCTTCTTAATGCCAGCTAAGAGTCCATGATAGCACCTAAAAGCAAAATGAACAAACTCCCAAAGTTCCCCATCCAGTCAATCGATCAAAACCACATTTAAAAGTCTGGTGTAATTCACTCTGGTTGGGCCAATTTCAGTAGGACATCATCTCAACAAATACTATGAGGATTCATCATAATATGACTATTTTAAAGTTGGTCATCAACCTCCTAAGCAGAGTTGGAGTTCCCAAAAAGCCGATTAAATCATGAAAACGTGAACTAGAAACTACATTGCAAAAAGGCAAAAAGAGTAGACAAACCTGAACAAGATGATCTTAATCCAGTGAAGATAAACTCACTAAAACTGGAAACTGCCTCACAAATTCAGATATGAGTCCATATGCAGTGAGATCATCACTTGACCTCCCCCCCCCCCCCCCCCCCCAAACATGTGTGTACACTAGCTGAAGACGTTCTGTTTCTTGCCGTTGAATAGGTCAGTGTCTGACATCTGATTTTCCTTGGCCAAACATTCTTTCCTCGAAGAGATTTGTTTTCCACCCCCAACTTAATCCAATTGATTCTAATTAGCACTAAACTCTATTACCATCCAAATAGCAAGTGGTAAGTTTTTTTCCCACAAAATTATTAGCCTGCAATTTTTTAAAAGAAAAAGCAGATAAAATAGGCATTAAATAGAATTCAGTATACCTGAATAGTATTGCCACGTGGATGTTTACGTGCTCTTCATGTACACTTACAATCTGAAGAAGAAATTAAGATAAACACAGCAAGTGAGATTATTGATCTCGAAAAATGCTTCAAAAGAGAACATATTTGAAGTCAAGGAACTACAGATAGGAATTTGTAAACATATGTACAAGAGTAATAGGCAATTGGAACGAACAGATGAATACACTAAGTGAATCCCTCCATTTAAAATTAAGAAAAATACGCGGTTAAGCAAACTTATACTAGTTAATTACTCATCATAATTATAGTTTGCTATAATTACCACTCGCGACTAACATTATACATTAATTACGTGGGCTGACTAACAATTTGTATATTAGGCATATTTGTATATGTATAATTTGTCATATTTGTATAATTCGCAGCTAACAATTCTTTGTTTGATTTGTATTTGTATATGATTGTTTATATTTGTATATGACGATGATTTCCTTTGGTTTTTCAGTTTTGTTATCATATACATTCAATCTTTTTGTGTATAACTTTTTAAAGTTTGTATAAACATGTAATTTTTGGATTTTGTGTAATATAATTTATATAATGTAATTTGTATAATATATTTTGTATAATTGTTTAAAGTTCATATATTTATGTATGTATCAATTTGTTACTTTGAGTTTTATTATATTTGTATAATTTCAGACTTTATATTACTCAATTATACAAACGTACCTGCGAATTATACAAACGAGATGCGAATTATACCAATTATTGTCCTCTCTCACTCGCCTCTCTCCACCCTCTCCCAGTCTCGCTCGCCTCTCTCCTTCCTCTCCCAATCTCGCTCGCCTCTCTCCTCCCTCTCCCAATCTCACTTGCCATATATACAAATGCATATGTATAATATACAATTATCTAACCGATATACATATACAATTCATCTCTCTCCCACTCTTTGCCCTCTCTCGCTTGCCTCTCTCCTCCTATAATATGTAGCTACGAATTGTAATTTTCAAATTATAGCTATAAAGAGTAATTAAGCTATTTTTAAGTGGCTATATGCGAAGTTCCTCTTTAAAATTGGACCAACAATGTTGTAGACGAGGTGGCCCAAAACATTTAATAAGCCCGAAAACTTCAGTCCATTAACCTATGTGCATTGAAAGAGAAACTTGGACGTCTTGGCCATTAAACTGAGATGTCAATGAAGAATTTTTTTTTTTTTCTTTTTCATTTTCAATAATATCACTTACCTTATGAATGAAGGAAAAGTTATATATTTGGCCTAGGGGTGTCGAAAATGAACCCAAACATAGTTAACTCGTCCAATTCGTCCAGAATTTTAAGGGTTGGGTTTAAGATAATTTGAATTGGGTTCAATCTCAACTCATTAAAGCCTAACCCATTTTAAAAAAATCCTCAACTGAGCCCAATTCAATCTCCAATTTCAATCCGTTTTAAAACTCTTTACTAAGATATGTTTCTATATTAAAGGTATGAATTAATATTTATTTAACATCTTTTAGGATTAATCTATCTATTTGTTACTTTTTAAAAAAAAAAAATCTTGAGGAAATTCAAATTGTGATTATAAAAGTTAAATATCGCTAAGTTAAAATTTTTGAGATTAATTGGGTCAAATTGGGCGGGTCAAGACCCAATCCGTTTTTTAGCTCATTTGAACTCAACCCATTTGAGCCCAAAGGAAACTTGGGCGGATCAAGACTCAACCCGATTTCTATTTCACCCCATTTTAATATCTCTAATTTCAACCCAACCCGCCCATTTGACACCCCTAATTTGACCGAATAGCTAAAAACTAATTAGATTTTCTATCAAAATATACTATATACAAAAGTTGTATACAAACCTTTTAATATACAAAACATATATATTATCGACTATTATTTTACTAGACCGCTATATTATGCAAAAATAGGAAAAGTGTGGTCAGGGAGCCAATAGCTGTGAAAAAATGTGAAGGTCTAGAGCAAATGCCTGTTAAATCATCTCATACTAATTAATTACTGACAAATTAGATAATCTAAATCTACTTTGTAAAACTCCAAAAGCTAGTAAAAAATAAAAAATGTTGTAAATGAATTAATGAATGTCCATTATAAATTTTTTATGCCTATAAAAGGGCATTGTAACTTGTATGAAAAAACACACAAAATAAGAAAGATGCAAAGTTTCCTATTTTTTCTCTTTATTGTTTCCTCTGTCCCTAATTACTTGTCCACTTTTTCTTTTATAGTTGTTAATTACTTGTCCATTTTGATAAATCAAGAAATGACAATTTTTTTTAACCTATTATACCCTCAATTAAATGATTAATTACTTTGAAAAATATATAATTTTTCATTCACTTCATAATTAATAGGGATAAAATGGTAAACTCACCATGTCATTAATTGTTTTTTTAATATGTGTGTCAATTCAAAAATGAACAAATAATTAGGGATGGAGGGAGTATATTCTTCCTTTCTTGGTTGTTATTAGTTTAATTTTAGTACTTAGTCTTTATTTTATAACAAAAAACGTGATGTTTAATTTCGTAATTTTATCAAAACTTAAAATCAAGATTCACATTTGTTGGTTTATGAACCCGAGATTATGAGATTATTGACAGGAATGTATTATTTCAAATACCTAAATGTTGTTGCCTATCACATTTCAATATGTATAACTTTTTGAAAAAGAATATAAGAAAATTAAGTAGGGTTTGTTTATAAAATTTAAATATTTTTCACTTTGTACGACTTTTTGAAATTGAAAATAGAATTGTGTTTAGTTATACTTTTTACAAAGGAGAGAAAAAAACATTTTATTTGAAATTATAAGATGAAACTAAAAGTATGTCATAAGTTGTTTTCCAATTTCAAGTTGCGTTTGGAAGTTCCATGACCAACATTGTTTTTCAAATAAATATTTTTTATGGTGAAACAAGTCCTTAAGTAGTAGGTTATGTGGATTCGACCAAACTCAACAAAATTTGCTCAAACTATATATTTATGTTAATAAAGTAGAAATTACCCCAAAACCCCCTCCCCCCCAACCCCCTCTTTTTTTTACTTCCTGTTCACAACTATCAAGTACTGTTAAACTAGTTTAAAAAGTTGGGGAAAACCCATCAGCCAATATGTTGCACTTTTTGTGGTCCTATTATAAGCTCACAAGGCAAATAAAGTTCCCAAACCAAGAGTCAACATAGTAGAAATTTGCCTTCATCAATCTTCTATTCCCTCACTTTCTTTACGTCATTCTTATCGTAAATAGTTGACTTATAATATTTATCATTTTATAAAATTAATGAATAAATTATAATATTTTTTTTATTTTATCCTAATCAAAATAAATTAATTCATATTCATTGATTAAAAAGTTGATTCAAAAAAATAAATAAAAATAAAATAATAAACTTAGCACATGAAATAAAAAATGATAATATATAAATAAAAACGGAGGGAGTAACATGTTTGAGTTTGAAACTATTCTACAGATTTTAACATTTGAACTATCCCACTGAGAGAATTCAAAACAAAATCTCTGCAGTAGAGATTTTTGTGTCTTTTTTTTTTCCACCTCCATTTGATTAGCTCACATTTCAAAAGTAAGTCAAAGTACAAAATGCTAATTTTGGGATAAAAGTTGAAAAGGTAAAAAGATAAGAGACTAGTAAAATAAAAACTACCAGGCTTTTTTAACTGAACCAGAAAGTAGGGAAGCATACTATATATGGGACTTAACACATCGTTTCGATAAAGATAATAATTTCTAAGATAAAATTTGAAACTAATTTCATTTCATGTTTGAGTTGATATATTTTATAATTTCAGAATTATTTTATTTCATCACAAAGATCAAATAAAATAATCTCAATTCTCATACGATAAATCCATCCTGCTTAGCAAACAATCCAAAAATACTTTCTCCGATCACTTTTACTTGTCACAATTTGATTTGACAAATCTATTAAAAAATAATTATTGATATAATTATTTTACAAAAACTATCCCTATTAAATGATGTCTTGAAAAATAAATATTTAATGTTAAGGGTAAACATTCAAAAAATTACTTATTATCTTTTTTTTATATGTAAAAAATAATAAAAAATAAAATTTATTTTAAAAATAAATGACAAATAAAAATAAAGGTTGGGAATATAAAAATTATAGCTCAGCATTGACCATTGACCAGTGATGCATTATCTTTATTGTGAATTGTGATGCTGTTGTACAAAATTTAATTTGAGTTAATTGTAATAGTAACTTCATACACTTATCCCCGCCCAATTATTATTAGTACTATACATTATAGGCTTTATTATTATAATTTATGTCTCATTATATGCATTAACAATTACAACTACAAATTAAAGGAGTTTACTGTTCATTTTCTTTAATTGTTTTCAATTTTCCATGAAAACTCACTTTACTTTTCCATATAATAATGCTGCCAGCTCATATACTTTGGACAACTTTTAAGTATATAGACCAATTTCGGATCAAGTTTGAATATTTAACAAAATTAGAGGTTAGTGTCTCTCCAAGATCCAAAAATTAAAGTTGACAAAGCAATTCACTAAGTTAGTATAGTCTAACATATACTATATGGAAATTCAAAAAAAAAAAACAATAAAAATATAGAACAAGTGGATCTAAATATGTGACCAATATAAACATCACACATAAAAATACTCTCCGTCTCAATTTAATTACGTGTGTTTTTCTCTTATCGAAATTCAAAAAATATAAACTTTAACTAATACTTAATAATAAAAATTATCCCCACCCTCTTTTAATCAGGAAAATCAATAGTACTCTCATATATCCTTCATCGTGACTTCAATTCTCAAAAATTAGTTAAATCAATTATGAAGAATGAAAAGTACCATGCAAATTATGACGGAGGGAGTATATCAATAGTAGATTGATACTCTTAGGCAGTGTACTACTAACTACTAAGTTGTAATGGTCTTTAATTTAGGATGGATAAGATTAGCAAGAGGGTCAAATGATTCAACCCATAAGAGGTTAAAAAGTGCTCGCCTATTGGCCCCTTCTTTTGAAAAGTGTTCAGTTGCACATTCTCCACTTCCTCCCTCACTCTTCTTCTCTGTGTCACTCTGTGCCTCTGTGCAAAGTGAGGGGGCCTCTGCTATGGCCATTAACACTCATCTTCTCCCCTTTATCATGCACCCATTTTAACCTTCACTATAAACCAAGCCAACTCCTTTTTCTTATGTTCTTGATTTCTTCTTCTTCTTCTTCTTCTTTCATGGCTGCTTATCTACTTCTGTTTCTTGTTTTTCTCTCTACATTATGCTCTGCTCAGAGAAACTCACAAACCCTTTTGGAAGTTCAAGCGCTTACTTCTTTTAAACTTAGTATTCATGATCCACTCGGTGCACTCACTGACTGGGATTCTTCTTCCCCTTTTGCTCCCTGTGATTGGCGAGGTGTTTTCTGCGTCAATGGCCGGGTCGTTGAACTTCGTCTCCCTCATTTGCAACTCAGTGGACCACTCACTACCCAAATTGGTAACCTGCGCATGCTGCGCAAGTTAAGCCTCCGGTCCAACTTCTTTAATGGCACTGTTCCAGCTTCGTTATCCAAATGTACCCTTTTGCATTCTGTTTTTTTACAGGGTAACGCATTTTCCGGTAATCTTCCGCCGGAAATATTCAACCTTACTGATTTACAAATCTTTAAAGTTGCCGGAAATCAATTGTCTGGTGAAATCCCCGGAGAGCTTCCTCAGAGTCTACGATACTTTGATCTTTCGTCAAACTTGTTTTCAGGAAACATTCCGAGTAAATTTTCTGACCGGTCTCAGTTACTTCTGATTAATCTTTCTTATAATCGCTTTTCCGGCGAAATTCCGGCGAGTCTCGGCCGGCTACAACAGCTTCAGTACCTGTGGCTTGCGTACAACAACTTGGTAGGAACTTTGCCCTCTGCAATTGCTAACTGTTCATTGTTGGTTCACTTGAGTGCTGAAGGAAATGCTATAGGGGGTCTTATTCCAGCAGCAATTGCTGCTTTACCGAAGCTTCAGGTGATATCTTTATCACATAATAATCTCTCTGGTTCCTTACCAGCTTCATTGTTCTGCAATGTTTCCATTTATCCTCCCTCCCTTAGGATTGTTCAGTTGGGTTTCAATGCATTCACGAATATTGTTAAGCAAGAGTCTTCTAAATGTTTTAGTTCTTTGCAAATTTTGGATCTTCAACACAACCAAATACATGGTGAATTTCCTTTGATTTTAATGAACATTTCTGCATTGACGTCACTGGATGTGTCATGGAATTTGTTCTCTGGAAAAATCCCAAGTGCCATTGGGAACTTGTGGAGATTGGAGGAACTGAGAATGACAAATAACTCATTTGAAGGTGCTCTTCCGTTTGAGATTACGAACTGCAGTGACTTGAAAGTTCTTGATCTTGAAGGGAATCGAATGACGGGTGACATTCCAATGTTTTTAGGTGATCTTAGAAGCTTGAAGACATTGTCACTGGGAAGAAATCAGTTTTCGGGTTCCATTCCTTCTAGTTTTAGAAATTTGAGTAATCTCGAAAATCTCAACTTGGGAGGAAATGGTCTCAATGGAAGCTTGCCCGAGGAGGTAATGGGTTTGAGCAATTTAAGCACACTGAATCTCAGTGGAAACAAGTTTTCTGGCAGTATGCCAGTTGATATTGGGAATCTTCAGCAGCTCTCGGTTTTGAATCTGAGTAAAAATGGCTTTTCAGGCACTATTCCTTCTAGCATTGGGACTTTGTATAAGCTAGTGGTTGTTGATTTGAGTGGACAGAATTTCTCAGGTGAAATACCATTTGATCTTGCTGGTTTGCCTAATCTACAGGTTATAGCTTTGCAAGAAAACAAGTTGTCTGGTAATGTTCCTGAAGGTTTCAGTAGCTTATTGGGTATGCAATATTTGAATCTTTCTTCCAATTCTTTTTCTGGCCATATACCATCTACATTTGGGTTCTTGACCTCATTAGTTGTACTTTCTTTGTCTAACAACCACATAAATGGTTCGATTCCTCCTGACTTGGGCAACTGCTCTGCTCTGGAGAATTTGAATCTTCACTCAAATTCATTGACTGGCCAAATACCTGCTGATCTCAGACGTCTTCCCCACTTGAGTGTGCTAGATTTGGGTAGAAACAACATAACAGGTGAAGTCCCAGTAGATATTTCCAATTGTTCATCCTTGACATCACTCATGCTTGACTGGAACCATCTTTCAGGGAACATACCAGAGTCACTATCCAGGTTATCAAACCTAACTGTCCTTGACCTCTCTACTAACAACTTCACTGGAGAAATCCCAGCTAATCTTGCCATGCTCTCTAGCTTGGTGAGTTTCAATGTGTCAAACAATAATTTGGGCGGCCAGATTTCGGAGATGTTGGGCTCCCGTTTTAATAACTCATTGAATTATGCTGGCAACCAAGGTTTGTGTGGGAAGCCATTGGAAAGAAGATGTGAGACATCTGGTGATGGTGGGAATAAATTGATTATGTTCATTGCTGTCGCTGCCAGTGGAGCTCTTCTCCTTTTATCATGCTGCTGCTTATATACTTACAACTTCTTGAGGTGGCGCAGGAAGCTCAAAGAGAAAGCAGCTGGAGAAAAGAAGCATAGTCCTGCAAGGGCTAGTTCAAGGACTAGTGGTGGTCGTGGCAGTGGCGAGAATGGTGGACCCAAGCTTGTTATGTTCAATAACAAAATCACACTCGCTGAAACAATTGAAGCAACTAGAGAATTTGACGAGGAACATGTGCTAAGCAGAACACATTATGGAGTGGTCTACAAGGCCTGTTACAATGATGGAATGGTGCTCTCAATTCGTAGACTTTCAAATGGATCACTAGGTGAGAACATGTTCAGAAAAGAGGCAGAATCACTTGGCAGGGTGAAGCACAGGAACCTCACAGTTCTACGTGGGTACTATGCTGGCCCGTCTAACCTCAGACTACTTGTCCATGATTACATGCCTAACGGGAACCTTGCAACACTGCTTCAAGAAGCATCCCACCAAGATGGTCATGTCCTCAACTGGCCAATGCGCCACCTCATTGCACTTGGCATTGCTCGTGGCCTGGCTTTCGTTCACTCATCATCAATGGTCCACGGAGATGTTAAGCCGCAGAATGTCCTATTCGATGCTGACTTTGAAGCCCATCTTTCAGAATTTGGCCTAGGCAAGCTTATAGTAGCCACACCAACCAAGCCCTCCACATCAACTTCAGTTGGTACCCTAGGCTATATATCTCCAGAAGTAGCATTAACCGGAGAAACCACAAGAGAATCAGATGCTTATAGCTTTGGTATTGTTTTGCTGGAACTACTAACAGGAAAAAGACCCTTAATGTTCACTCAAGATGAGGACATAGTGAAATGGGTGAAGAGACAATTGCAAAGAGGGCAAATTTCCGAACTATTAGAGCCAGGATTGCTCGAACTGGACCCTGAATCATCAGAATGGGAAGAGTTCTTGCTAGGAATTAAAGTAGGCTTGCTATGCACAGCACCTGACCCACTTGATCGTCCCACCATGGCCGACATTGTGTTCATGCTCGAAGGATGTCGTGTGGGACCTGATATCGCGTCTTCAGCTGATCCCACATGCCAACCTTCACCCGCCTGAATCCCCCGAGGTTAGCAAGCAACTTAGTCGTTCAATTTCATGCATTTTTTTTCTTGTAGATTTTTTTAAGGTAAAAGAGAAATATTGTTTCTCTTTTATTGATTCTTGTTTTATGCTATTATTCAAACTCCTCACTCCCCATGGTGCCAGGATTTTTCTCCTTTGGCGTCGCGTGGGGACCAAAATGTAGTGCTATCAATAAGTCGAAGAAAGTTAAAAAAAGAATTGTGTTTGTTGAGTTAATTGATTTGGACAGTTGTGCAAGTTGAATAAGATAATGTGTTAAGGGCCGGCCCACAACATGACCTCTCCCGCCCAAAACCAACAAAAAATACCAGTCTGGTTCAATCACGTGACTGCAAACTACTTAAAAGGTATCTCTTGGGTTACTGAAAATGTAGCCGTTGAATGTATAAAATATTACTACTAGCTAAGTTTTTTGGTCTCTTCACTTTCGGTATCACAATTCACACACACTACATGGAATCCATATCTGATTTGGTCAACTGATTTTCGATACATTGATCAATAGACAAATTCAATTATTACGTAATAAAAACAAAAGTAAAGGTGAACTTGAAGAAAAGAGAATATTTTGTATGTAGAAATTTCTCTGTCATCTTTTTATCTCCTTCAAGAATTCTCCTTTTCTCCTGGAGTTTTTCATATAATATATCGGTTTTATAACTATTTTTCAGATATTTGAATTATATTTAGTTGAATCTCCGCACGCGTTCCATGCATGGATCCATATCTCCAAATTTGAAAATTTAGATCATGTAAGGGCTGATCTCTAAATCTGCACCCGTATTGGATACATGCACTTAAGTCCAAGCAACTAAGATTACTAGTATATGTAAATTCTGGCAAAAATAAGAACAAATACTACTTCCAAGAATTACCTTAAATTGTGTGCGTTTTATTTGACTCATCTTTCTCTCCAGTTGCATTAATGAAGTTTGAATACTACTACGACTTGGGTAATTGTTTTCTGTGGAGTAATAAGAAAGGAAGGAAGATGACAAATAAATTCCTCTACCCTACCTACAGTTTAATGGCCAAGGATGATGAGGGATCAAAAGGTCAAGGGTTCTGGGATTTTGTGGGGTGATGAAACCTTTTGAATATGGCCAGGCTGAAAGAGACTAAAGGAAGAATATGATTGACATGGTGGCCCACTAATCAATTCATTTCCAACATTTTGTTGGGTGTTTTGTTTCTATGTCTACCCCCACAACATAGACAAGTTTTTTCGCCAAGGATTCATCATCTATTATAATTTCTGGTGAATTTCCCCAACAAGAGTCAAGACTATGGTAGAGGCGGACATAAAAATGATTCCCGATTAATCATAATAAAATAAAGTAGCATGCTTATGTTCGCACGAGGTTGAGATCTATGTTAATTATATTGTTATCACTAAATCAGCTGCAGTGACCGTGAAGGCATCCTCTAATTGTTTTTTTTATTGTATACTATTTTTTTTACAGCAGAGAGCTACAGCACTAGCTTTTTCAATGCTGGGAGTGCTACATATTGCAATAATGTTTTATAATTACATGTTTTAGCTGATTGATCCAAACTTGCCGACATTCTGAATTTTAACATTGGGTGAAAACAATGGGGGTAAAAACTCAACAGAGACAAAAAAATGTGTTGCATCTGTAAGGCCAGTGTTTTCCCCAATGAAAAGCAATAAAATAAGCCATTCAATCTAGTTCGTTATTGAAATGCAAGTAACAAATTCACACAAAATATCCCTAACCATCATGCGCTGCTGCCCACGATTAACAGGCCTTCTGAGAACATATCCCTCGGTGTTCTTGGTTAAGATCCATCAGAGAAGCTATATGCAAAATTAACAAAACGAAGATGCCTATAGTGCAATCATGTCAATCATACACGTTGTGTCTGTCATTGCAAATATGCATCTTTACGCTCAGAGCTCCACAAGTGAACCAAAATATAACACATGCAATGCAGCAAATTTCATTAAAAATTGCAAAGACAATGCCAACACTGTGCTTAGCAGGTAAGGAAAGCATGAAAAGGAAAAGATGTTTTCTAAGGAAGCAATCCCAACTCGAGTTGTACAACGTCTATTCCAATGCTCTTCCCGTTTTCCAGCAGACCCACTTCACTACATCAAAACTCTGTATGCAATATTTAAAATTCTTTCACTTGCAAAGCTCATTCTACCATTTTTTATATGTAAAAGTCAAAGTCATACACAAGAAAAGCACAAAAGCATTATACTGCTCGGGTAGTTATACCAATGATCTAGGTGGATTTCATATATTCAGGAGTATCAATACATTCCACCAATAATAATACAATTGTATCAGCATTCAAGTAACAAGATGCTCCTCATTATTGCAAAATACAGTAATGGAAAAATTGAGAGAACGTTCTCTTGGTCACATACAGGGAAAAGGCAGCTCCCAAATCTACAAACACCAGTGGAACACACAATGTGTGATGGAAAAGGAAAAGGAAAAGGAAAAGGAAAAGGAAAATGAAAAAGAGAAGGCGCACCTAACAACTAGCATCGGTTATCAAGCTGCAAGCACAGTGATGAAAAAGATTCCATCATAAACCTGAAAACACATTATTTTCTTCTATTCTGCTCTAGATTGGCCAGCACGGGAAGAAAGGATGATGCCGACAATCAGTCCATACAAAGCCAACGCCTCAGCAAAAATAAGAATCAAGATCATACCAACAAAGAGTTTTGGTTGTTGTGCATTTGCTCTATGCGAAATTATAATAATGTTAGTATATAGGACTTGGAGACATTAAATATTGCATATGAGAAAGATACAACTACTTTAAATCATCACTTTAGATCAAGCGATGACAGGTACGAGATCTAACAATCAAATAAAAGGTACTCCCCTGCTAAGAACATTATATATAGCAGCAATGATGGAAATTACGAACAAAGAAGCATTTTGTTTTATAAATTACAATGATACTAAACTGTTTAGGGTCGATGCTTTTCACCTTCCTAAACATTTCTGAAGGACAATAATAGTTTGCTATGCCAAAACTGATTTCATGATGACATCATATTTATGTTGTACACTCATTTCATAATGACGGTCATATAAATATATACCTTGATTTCACATCAAGAATAAATTCTGCAGCTTTTATTTCCTACTAAAAATAGTATCTACTAGTTCTAGAAAAAGTGGAAACAAAATCATGTGCAATTCCTTAATGGAAAGAGATCAGCATATGTGGGGAAAATGGAGTGATATCTTCCTAAAGGAACTGGTAACAGTAAATTATGTTTTTCCAATTGCGCTAATTATTTCATATGAACGCAATAAAAGGGTCCTCCACCTCATATAAGTTAACGGCCTGCTTTTTGGCATGCTACAATGTCATCTTAGAATCAATTTCATCTCAAATAGGCGGTAAATTTATGCTAGTTTTAGGATTTCACACTTCAAATTTGAAACATCCAAGTTATAGGGTTAATCCTTCTAATGTCACTACCGCAGAAATTAGTATTAGGTTAATCAAATTTATTCGGTGAAGTCAAAACCACTTATCAACTATGTGTAAACTATGTCTTTGCTTGAATTGGAAGTTCCAACTAAATTCGTTGGTGCAACTATGTGTAAAGTAGAACAATTATTATTGACTACATTCAGTATTTTAAAAGCAATAAGCAAAAAAGCAACAAGACTTAAGAGGCTTTAAGCAAGACACGAGACGAGAGGAGGAGAAGGGAAGCGTTTACTTCTTAGAAGTAAAACACATAATTTATTTTACAAATACAAAAAATTACCTAACACGTGAGGTCCTTATTTGAGAGATAATAGTAGAGTATGCCATTTCCATACGGATACTAAGTAAGCAAAGAGATTGATGTTTTCCGATTGCACCATCTTGAAGTAGAAAGTTGACTCATAAACAGATACAGCTTTCGCACAACAAAGTCACTCTTTTTGAAATGCTAAAAAAATTTGTTTCTGTTCTTACAACAATGCGTTTACTCAACCAACACGGAAGAAGAATCAGATATCATTCAAAGTTCAGACTTTTCAATGAAAACCAAGCACTTTAAGAAGAATTAGCGACAAAGAGAATCTAATGTAAAAGGTAGAGCGCCTCGACAAACATCCCTGAGTCAATTTACTACACAGTCAAATAAGATGACATTGGAGGCGACAATTATTTCATTTAAGGAAAGATCCAAATCAATTCACGTCAGTTGGGATGAACTTACCATGAAAAAGTTTCTATAGTAGCATAATTTTGCAGAAAATACATTACAAAAGCCAATCAATTCCCAATCCATTCAGGTGCAAACTAAGGAAAAGTTTGTAATAAGTTATCTATCAAAGAACCAGGAGACTGAACTTTTACCTAACACCAGCATCACCAACAATTCCAATAGCCATTCCAGCGGAAAGGCCAGCGAGACCACAAGCCAGACCGGAAGAAAGGTGCGCATATCCATCAAAAAGGTAATACGATTTGGTCTTGGGGTTAATCCCGGTACTGATAATGACTGCAATAATCAATCCATAAATACCTAACACACCAGCCATAACAACCGGCACGATTGACTTCATCACAAGCTCTGGCCTCATTACTCCCATGGACGCCACTCCTACACCGCTCTTCGCCGTTCCATAAGCAGCTCCCATACCTACAACGAATCCACAATTTTCTATTACTTCCTATTCATTGAATCGGAATAATATACGAAAAGTTTGATTTTCATATGAAACTTACATGAGAAAACAAGCGCTGCAGCGGCGCCAAGAAAACCGAAGAAAGGCGCAGTTTCATCGCCACTGAAAGTTGACGCCCTTGTTTACTCCCACACAGATTTCAGCGGTAACCGATCGGAATTTGGAAGAACAACTTTCTGATTGGCGAGAGAGAATTATTGTTTTTGGATTGTCTGGTTCTTTGTAGTCGCTCTCGATCACACGTTCTAATTTCTCAATTCACTGGACACGTCGTGCTGGCAACTTCTTCGAAGCTTCCATATTATGGGCTTTATGTTCATGGGCCAGATCTATGAATGACTTTAATTGGGCCGTCCGCTGAAATCTGGGCCTTGTTCTTCTGTTAGTTGAATGGACTAAACTTGTTGTTCATAGCGGCTTGGGCAGTTAGCTTGTGAATAGTTGGCGAATTGTAAATAAAAAACAGTTCTATATGTTATTTTTTTTACAAAATAATGATTGAAACGTTTAAATCAGAAAAAAAAAAAACAATCAATTGGCAATGGGTACTGGAGAATGGAGAGAGTTAGAAGTGATAGAGAAAGAAAAATGAACTTAAAGAATCATTTAATTCGATAAAAGAATATGAAATTAACATACATTAAAGAAGATCGAAAGCTATCGTGAGGAAGACAAATCAATACTAATCTCTTTCCTAAAATTTATGACCTATTAAGTTATACGCACTATCAGTATAATGACTTGTTTACACTATCAAGCTAGACATTCAAAAAATATTTATAAAATGTTGATTTGAAAATTTAAAAATGAAACAGGTTATCCGCTATAACAGATCAGTATATAATTAGTATTCAAATACTCAATGGTGATAAAATAATTAGTAGCGAGGAATGCATGGTTGAAAAAGCAATTGAAAACTAATCATCAACACAAATTAAATTTATACGCTCTTTTATATACGTGAAAACTACAAAAGTGATAAACACCACATAGTTTAGTTTTAGTTTATCATTTTTATAAATTATTGTATACGTACATTACCACAATATATAGCATCGTCGTATAATTTGATTAAAAAATTGAGAATGTTGGCCTTTTGAATAGGAAGAAGAAGTTAGTGAATTAGACACTCGAGAGAATTTGAAACCTTTGCTTGACATGCAAAACAATGCATTGCAGTAATTAATAAGTGGTGGATAAAAAAGGCAGGCATATATCCCACTTAATTATTTTATCACTTTTCATCATTAATGTATTTATTACAAAAGCTCCACCCGCACGGCCAATATGAAAAGCTTCTATATTACTCACATTTTTCCCCATTAACACCAAAGATTAATTGTAACAACCAGCACTTGAAGGTAATTGATGAATATTCTCATGCAACTTATATAAGACAACATACAAAAAGTAGTTTAAAAATAATGCTAAGAATTTAATATTAACATAGCCGAAATTAGAATTTCAAACTATATGAATTCTGAATTTTATAATGAATATATTTTTAAGTAAGTTTTAAATTTAAAATTTATATTAACGAATTTATTAACACAAATATATTGGTTAAATAAAATCTATTGAATTCAACCGAATCAACCCGCGCAATGGTGGATCTATGAAGGAGTCAGGGGGTGCCACGCCACCCCCCAACTTCGACGGAAACTATACATATACATAGGTATATATACATAATATTTATATAAATATAAAGCGTGGCACCCAATGAACAAAATTGGCTTGTGGTGCCATGATTGGAGGGCAACTTTAGATGGCTAATGTTGCGGGTTCGAATCCCATTTGTACCTATTTTTTTTTTTTTGAGAAATTTGCTGCAGACATTTTTTAAGAAAAAAAAAGGCTCCAAGCACCTTTTTTTAAGGAAAAAAACTAGCACATTAATCGATAAATCTATTTGACACCCACGAACACTAAATCCTGAATCCACCACTGATTACCCGCGGACTACTAGCTCCCTTGTGATCTGTTGATATTATAGCAGAAGTATACAGAAGCAGCATCACACGCACCCACGTTCAACTGAGATCATGAAGTGCTTCTCAAGCCATTTTTGGAGGGGCTGGCCTGACAATATTAGAATCTCTCAAAAGGACATTAATCAGCATCACTAACAAATAATTTAATCATAAATTGCACAGTGGCATATTCAAAATTTTATGCGAGCAGTATCGTATCAGACAATTGGATTATTATCAGTTATCACCACTAGATTATACTAATTCATTGTTTTAAAAAAATAAATTATATAATGATGTACATTTAATTAAATTATTCCACGAAGTAATGTCGGATGACAAACGATATTATGTGTCTCCGCCCTTATTGCCAAATTACAATTGGTTTTAAAAAAACAAATTAGTGTTCGTGTAGAATCTAATGAGAAAAGCGAAATTGAAGATAATAACAATAAATTTATAGTCAAAATTAAGATTTTTAATTAATGAATTCTGATTTTCAATAATATTTTTATTTATTGGATTTAGGGTTTGAGTCAAAGCTATAAGTTGGCTTCACATCTAAAATAAGGAATGACTATTAATACATTATTTTTTTTGAATATAAAATTTGTGTTGTAGTTATAACTTTTGGTAAGTAGAATTTCAATTATATATCCTACTAAAAAAATATAAAATCTTTGATATTAATTGAAGTTAGGTTTTCGAAAAATGGTCCATGAAAATGCCAGCCAAATGGTTCACAAAAATCATGGGTAATAATACTAAAGATACCTTATCGACCAACCTAGATATACTTGGCAAATGGCAAGTTTAAGTAAAGATAAAGATAGAAAGCTAAGAAACTACTTAAAAAAGAATCACAACTTTTGACAAAAAAAAAGGAGAGAATAAAACATGGATTTGTGAAGGTGCAAAAGAGAAACGTACGTATCTACAAACCAAAAAACAATAAAGTAGTAATAAAGAAAAAGAGAGAAACACATTTCTGTCTGATCAATGCAAGCAAAAGAAGAAAATAGAGGTAATTAGTCAATTGGGAAGTGCTATCATTGAGGAACAATCATTTTTTAGTTTTGGTTTTTGTTTTTTGGACCCCCCACTTATAATCTTGAAAGAAACTCTCATTAACACGGGGCAATGTTCGAGCCATGTAACCATACTGTAATCAACAACGGCATTCATCATTATATTGTTTATCGGAGAAGAGACGAATCTATGATTTTGAGTTTATAAATTTCAAATTATATAAAATGCAGTTTATTGCATATGATATAAATTAGTTATAAATACTACGTACATAAATTATTTTATACAAAAATGCACTATCTAAATTAAAGTTATTAGGTTTAAGGGAACTGCTAGCTCCGCTCTTATTTCACCCTAATTTTATACACGATGGAAAGAAGAAAAAATAGATCTCATAAGACCATCAATGGTTTCTTTCAATTCTTTCTCATTCAGAATTGGCCCAATTCCCAACACTTTGTGTCAGGACATTCCCCCTCGAAAAGAAAAAAATAAAAAAACTACCATGTTTGTTCTTTGAATCTTCTTTTTGATTATAAATAAATAAAAAATATCACTCCCACAAATTTTCCAAATTGACAATATGTATTGCTCCATCAAAATAGGTAATAGGGAACATTCCTTCTTGAAAGTGACAAGTGACAAAATCCAATTTTTTTAAAGGTTTTCTTAAAATTTCCCTTTCTACTACTAGGTTGTACCTAGCTAGCTATATAATAACCACGTTAGTTCTCAATTAGAATTAAAAAGAATAAAGGAAAAGAAGTAATTAAAATTTGAACAACTTTCATTTCTTTTTACAGAGGTCTACCACCCAAAAAAAAAAAAGAAGAGCTCTGCTGACTACGTATAGGAGTTACGTTCCGTACGAAAGTTAATAGTATACCATTTCGACGAATATCATATCTAAGGTAGAAAAAAAATTATTACATGTTTTTTCACTAATTGGCTATTTACCAAATGCATGCTCACTTGTTAAGACTTTATTTTCTTTTCATTTTGTGATAGGAATCAAAACGTAATATCAAAAGATTTCCAAGGAAGTTTGGCTTGTGCTTCTATATACAGTGATGATATACACATGACAACATCACTAACAGTAACTTGGTAACTTTTAAATAATATTATGGTTCATTAATTAGGCACAGGATTTGTCCACTTTGATTTTTAACATGATGGTCAATCATCAACATCTCATTTCTAGAGGAGGCAAGTAACTCCAAAATATAATTCAACATATTTTATATCAAAATTAATTCTAGTGATGCTAAAAAGACTACTCTCTAACAATTACTACTAATTATAAGGTGGTAAAAAGTGCTTAAATATTTAATTATGAGTTTTATGGTAAGATGTTATAATCGCGAAAAGTGATATGTAACAATTCTTTTGTAAAATGACATATGTAGTATTTGCTACCTAGAAGAGTTATGTAATCATAATGCATATGCTCCCCCCATCCCCCCTAACCCACCCACCCCAACAATGAAAAGAATCTTGTTTTTCACACATCTAAATATAATAATTTACAAGTATAGCGAAGAGGGAATGGTCGACCAACCTGGTTTATGGTGTTGTGGTGGGATTAGTACTCTGGATCACTCTTAATCAGAGGTCTCGGGTTCGAGCCTTGAGTATGAAGATTGGGGCGCCACCCCCGCCCCTAGTGCAATTCAGATTTAGTTAGGACTTCAATGCAAACTTTGAACACCGGATTGAAAATTGAAAAAAGAAGAAGAAGGGAATGATCATGGAAATAATGGTGAAGTTTGTTAGGACCATTGATTTAGAGACAAATAGAGTTTTTAGGAGAGTGATTTTTCTTCTTCACCAACCACCATGTAACCATAAGTCAATAATTTCACTTAACTAAAGGGTAAGATGTTATGTTCTTAATTAGTACAACGTCATTAATTTATTAAATCCCATTATATTATCCCAAGGGGGGGGGGGGGGGTTGGGGGTTTGGAGGAAAGTCAATGTCAAATGTATGTCTAAAATCTTGAGAGGACCCCTCTCAAGGATATTCCTTTTGCTCTTTACGCTAACGGGTATTTTTGCATCATAGCTACTTACTTTTTTATACACTTTGTATTGTTATCGTACACATGTTTGACAGAGAAATGTTAAATTTTAAGTATGTGATTATTTCATTTAAAAATTATAAAATTTTAGATGATATATTTTTAATTAATTAATTATAATTTCAAGATGACTCACGTAGGTTTGATTTTCTTTTTATGAGCTAAGTATGTGTTTTTTTAAAAATATAATAGGTAACAATAAAATTCGAACTTAGAATCTTTGTTTACTTTGATATCAGACTACATACCTCGTCTAATGAAAATTTAAGAAATTAGAGAAATCACATTTATTTATTTACTTAATTAATTAATATTATCAATAAGAAAGGGAAATTTTAAGGTTCAACATACATGTGGACAAATAATAATGAGTCGTTTGGTGTAAAATATAAGGTATAATAATCTCAAGATAAAATATAAAATTATTTTATCATGTACTTGATTGGAGATATTAGATTGTCCTCGAATTATTTATCCCATCATTTTCACCATAGTAATGTGATATGTTATTACATATTCATGATAACATAACTTATTCCGAAATTACCTATACTGGAATAACTTATTTCAGACCAAACGACTTAAGATCGAAGAAGAATAATGTGACATGAAAGTTGATGAAATAAGTGAAAAATATATAAAATTGAAATATTAATTATATAAAAAAAAATTTATTCACCTAAAATTTAATTTTAAAATTATTCGATATTTATATGGATGAAAGTAGAGAAGAGGGAGAAAGAAAATTGGGTTTTGAGGTGGGGATGTTGTGGACCATGGAGTCGAATGGGGCGAATGATGAGGTCCGCCGAATGATGGGAGGTCACAGCCGACCGAACCCCTTTGACGTCAACAACCAATTAGTCCACATCACATACTAGCCGCCCGATTACTTCTTTCCCTTCTCCTATCCTAATTACAAAAATAATTAGTAAATATGTAATTATTAATTTTTAATATATAAATGTGTAACTTTTCCAACTAAAATTTTCACTGATTTATCTGAATTCAATATATTTTTTTTATGTGAATCAAATATTTATATATAAAATTTATAATAATAAATAATAGATATGAATCGATAAGTTTACTTGAAAATTTTAAAGATTTAACTCACAAAGATCGAATTCTGAATATATATGATTGTCAATAAAAGTAGCGGTGACAATTTCTTTTTTGGTTTTCCACTCGATATTCAATGTTCGCATTGAAATCCTTACTAAATCTAAATTGCGCACTACAGAGCTTAATCGAGGGTCTCCATATCCCGTGTTCAAATTAAAAACCTTTAGTTAAGAGTAAAATAGTCTCACCACCTACACCACAAACTATATTCGTATAGAGGTGACATAATCATTCTTAACCTCGGACCTCTAGAGCAACACCTAGCGCCGTCCTAATTAAGGAAATTTGGTTAATTTTAAAGTGCGATAACTAATGTTTTAGCCACAAACTCTACGTTATTGGAAGCCAGTTCATATGATTTTTACCTCCTAATTGCTTTTGGACAGGTACCACAAACAACCAACAATATATAACAGTACTATTGACGACCGGGAAAAAAATATTTTTTTTCTTTAGTTTACTACTATAATACTTTACTTGTTGACTTGTTACTTTCTAATGGCAACTTTGGCCGACCATATATATAGATTGATAGATATTGCTTATCATCCTTTATCCTAACAGTAGAAATCTATTTTACCTTTCTTTCATCAAACCTCATGCTCTACTATTTAAAGATACTGATTTACAATTTCAAATCAGGCAGTATGTAAAATTATTATAATAAATGAATTTTTCTTTTTTAAAATTTATCACAGTATGATGGTGTGATATTTATATTGATGAATAAAATTACACAGCTGAGGGGAGCTTAAGCTCGACCCACGGTTCTAGATCACCACCAATAATAGCTGCATAGCAAAATATAAGTCTCAGATAAGAACTATACAAGTCTAGCGTGACACAAAAATACCTATAACATCTCTACAGAATCAAGTCTATACAAAATAAATCTTCCTCCGCTTATGCCTTAGGAATTCCATTTGTATGAGATTAAGTCTGTAAGGTCCAATGACTACCATTGATGGAATAATAAATGATACTTAGTAGTAAAAGCCTATATTATTTCAAATCTAGAAAAATGGGTATGATTATATACCAGCTACGGTTGATATACTATTTACTTCAACACTTGTTCTTGCGTTTCATTTGGTGTATCACTTATCAGCTACGGTTGATATACTATTTACTGTTAACGTTTTTTCTAGCGTCTCATTTGGTGCGAATCCAAATTAGTTTAACAAAAAGTATTGGCCTTTATCACTCGAGTTTCCATCAAGTTATTCTAAGGAGCACCTTATTAAAAGTAGATTGAAAAAAAAAAAAAAGAAGCAAGTTTTTCAAACATCTCAAAGATATATTTCTCGGATTAATTATTTTTAAATATTTATATATATATATATATATATATATATATATATATATATATAGACTGGAGTAGCTAGCGTAGGGAGCTAGGTTATTTTCCTTGTACGTTCCTGGGAATTACCAACCAGTTAGCCTATACTTATTAGCTATGCTGTTTAAGAAAGTCAAAAAGTTAATAAACCGAGTAAATGGATAAAAAGTGGTCCACCAATCTATATATAATGAAGCTGAATATGAAAATGGTGACGTGATGCTCTTAAATCTTATTTATCTTTTTTTTTTTTTGTGTTTTTTTTGGCATTTTTTAATTTTTAAAAACATAAAATTTTACTTCAATATTCTACCAAACATTAAAGTGCCATTTTTAATTTCTGTCGTCATTAAGGCAATAAGGCTATTAATACCTCCTCATATCTTTTCCTAAAATGGAGATTTACAGAATGTTGGAAGTCGCCATATTTACTTTGTTTCATTACGTTACTCTTCCCCTTTTTATAATAGATTTCTTAATTTCGTCTTTTACGCTTTATTTATAGTATTTATATCATTTCCTTAAATCATTTTTTTTTCTTTATTTTGTTTATGTTATTTATCGTATTATTTTCTTAAATCACTTCAATTTTTTTTGTTATATTTCTATTTATTCAATGTAAGAAATCTTTATATAGTATAAAGTTATTTCTTTTATCTTCTTCATTTTTTTTCTTTATTTATTTTTAATGTATCATCTCCATAACTTATATCTATTAAACTTTCTCTCTTAATAATATCATTAACTCCATGATTTTTAAATTTTAATATTCATAACCCTCAACTATTAAATTATATAATTTAAGATACCTTATGATATTTCTTCATTTTGTGTCTATATAAATTCACAATTTTATGTTTCATGAAATCCTAACTCAAAACTATTCTTTGTATTTCATTGTTTTTGTATAATATTATTATACTATCAAATTCATGTTTTAGCTTAACACGATGAAGAAGTCTCTTGGATGTTGATTAGTTTGACAAAGGAGGTGTCGGATAAGAGCTCAAAAAATTGTGCACTAATTTTGTATTCTTATTTTCATCTATTTTATTATGATTATGGTTCAAAGAACGATGTGTGTGTTTGTGTTCTCTCCATATAACTTCTTTAGTTTGGAATTTAGTAAAAAAATTTGTATCATTGTAAGCATGTATTTTTATTTAGATGCTAATTAGTTATTGCAACTTTGTGGGGAATAATACTAACTACTAACCAAGGTTCAAGAATACTATTGTACGGTGAATTATTTATGTTTTCTTTAAAGATTCATCCATCTTTGATAGTATAAATTCATAATTTTGTATTTCATGAAATCCTTCGTCAAGATTATCCTTTTTATTTCATATTTGAAGTAGTGTTTCCTTATGTTACTATTATAGTATCAAATTCATGCTTCAGCATAACTCTAAAAAAGACTCTTGGATGTTTATGTAGTTAGCTAGAGAAAATATAGACAAGAGCTGAGAAATTGTGCATTGATTCATTATTATTTTTCATGTATTTTCTTATGATTAAGGTTATAAGAAAGGTATGTGCATTGTGTTCTTTCTATGTAATTTTTTAAATTTGAATTTTTATAATTTTTGGGTTTTCGCAAGTTTATACACAAATTAGTTATTGTAACTTTGTCAGCAATATGCTAATTACTAATCAAGGTTCAAACGCTACTATTAATAAAGATTAAATATACATTAAAAATTGAAATATAAATTTTTTAATGATGTTTCCTAGGATATGAAGAACCATTTATGATTTCCTTAAAGATTTGTTCTTTCTAAAATTAAAATTTTTAAAAAAAGATAGTAAAAGAATTGACAAGGATAAATATATATTGTACTCTTATTTTGTATTCTTTACAATCAAGAATTATTCATAAATAGAATAGAGGAAGGAAAAGAGAGAAATAAAAAAAAAAGCAATAAAAACGTATAAAACAAATATTACTACAATAAATGGTAGAGATAAAAATTAAAATATGTATACTTATAATGAATGGATAAAATATCAAAACGAAAATGTTTCTAATTTATTTTTCTCCTAAGAAACTTGCATAAAATTAAGATACATCTCCTTTTCTTTCGCCTTATATTTTACCTAAAATAAATTTAAATATTAAAAAAATACTCCACCTTAAATTATATAACACAAATACTACACATTTAAAAAAAATAAAAGTTTTATATTTTTGTGAAAACTTATATTTATTATATACATGTACATACTTATATGAGTATATTTTTTTAAAAAAATTACAAGCTTATATATATATATAGACAAAAAAAAAATCATGTATATATATACTCTCACTAAAGGCTAACCCTAAAATATAAAACTATTTTCTCTTATCCAAAAAGAAAAGAGAATAGTTTTACCAATATAAGAAACATATTCAGAGATGATTTAAAATTGCAAAAAATATAAAATTTAAGTACTAATAATAAAATTAAGATTCTTTGTAATAAAATTTAACACTCAATAATTTTAAACGATATTTTATTAAATTAATGAGGTATTTTATAATCACGCGAAGCGCGATCACATTCCCTAGTATATATTAGTATAAAAGAAAACACTGAGTTGCTTGTAATTTTGGATTGTTATTGGTAGAATGATAACATATTTAATGTAATTTCGTATTATAGCAGTTTTATATCTATTTTTTGGCTCAAGTAAAACACAATAAAATCACATATGAAAAAGAATGTGAATAATAATAAGAATGAGTAGATATCACTAGACTATCTACTAACTTCTACCTTAATTATCTATTTAATTGGTGTATAGTATAAGTATTCTTGCAATATAATGTCAGTGCATACAATGATACAATAAATCAATTAGTATGATTTATCTATTTTTGGAGTATTTATGTAAGAGGAAATGGGAAGTGGAGTCCAACCTTTGAGTATAGTTGTTCATGATAAATAAGTAAAGGCTGTTGCTGTGCATAAGATTTTTTTGGAATATTATACATTATGATATCGTATTCCTTTGTTTATCTTCTACGGAAAGTAGAACAACTTATACGCATTCTGACTAATGGGTGATAGCCACTTTGGTTTTCTCCAAAAGCCTATTTCTCTGCTTTCCCTTTTTCCTTATAGTTCCTTCCTCAAAATACTTGTCCATTTTAATCATTTGGTGGAAAGAAAGTGCCCCTTGATAGTGACACCAGTGAGGAGTCACGGGTCGCCAAGTCAAAAATTTCGTTAAGTGTGTTCAAAATTTAATACTTGACCTATATATTTTAGGGAAAAAAGTCTGAAAAATATTCAAACTTTGGCCGAAATTGCTGTTATGATACCAAATTTTATGAAAGATCTTTTATCCTCTTGCACTATTTAATAGTGTATTTAAAAGATATATATGTGCCTATGTGGACACATTACTATTTAAAATGATGCAATATTTATGATGTCCACGTATGCACATATATACCTTTAAAATACACTATTAAATAGTATAGGGGTTAAAAGGTCCTTTTCAAAGTTTGGTATCGTAACATCAATTTCGGCCAAAATTGAAGTATTTTTCAGATCCTTTTCCCTATATTTTATATAATTTTTTGACGAACGATGTTCAATTGGCCACTCTAGACTATGTATCGCTACGCCACACCACTCTTTGATCACCATTTTCATGAGAATATTTATGGAGCAATTCAGTGAACTCAACGCGGCTGCAAAATTATTCATCAAGTCACATATTACAAAAGTAATCAAACTCATTGCACTGACTATACCGTTTCTACGTACTAGAAGATTAATTGGTTGGTCGGTTTATTATTAATTGCATATCAAATTCTCAATCTCCTGAAAATGACCCCCCTTCTTTTATAATAAAATTATGCCACATAATTTTGAATTAATCGAATGGTTTTCAAATAAGGAGTTTGTGCCAACCAACCACAAATATTATTAGTTAACATGAAATTAGCTACACAATATATCGATAATCCTTATTTAATTTATTACAAAATATCTCCTAGCTATTTGAATTTTAAGATTATTCATAGCTAAATAAGATTAGCATGAAATTTTTACTATTTAACTACAAAATTCTGTTCCTAGCTAATTGCTTGTTGCTTTTCCTACCGTACCAAATTAAAATCTTAAATTAAAAATAATAATAATATTGCCTCCACCTTAATTTATGTAGTTACATTTGGCTTAACACCTATTTTTTTAGAAAAAAAAAGAACTTTTTTAAAATTAATCATAATCTTAAATAAGTTGTAGACATTTTTGTGACTATTTTCATTTCGTTAAAAGACGAAGGATTGTTTGGTATGCGAAATTATACTCTATTTTGTTGACAGTATAATGATCAAAAATTACAATCACAAACTATAATCTCAAAATAATTTAATCTACGTATCAAGCTAAACTAAGAGAAGTTAAGGATGGTTTTTTCTCTGTGGGAAGATAGGCAATGACGTCAACAATGGGGACAACTTTCAACCCATGCGCAATTAAGCGGTCCACCCCTCTAATCCCCCCCCCCCCCCTCGTACTAACACCCTCCACCCTCTTCTCCTTCTCTTTTAATATACTTGCTTTTATTTCAATCTGTGGAAACTTCACTTCTCTCTGTCTAGCTCTCTCTTACAATATTCTTTCAGTTTTTTCTGTCTTCTTCTCCATTTCCTTAACCCAATCATTAGCTACTACCTTCGCACTGATCAAGCTAACAAAAAAAACAAACACTGCAGGTATATATAAAAGCTTTTTACATCACTTATGTATATGCATTTCATGCAAACATTAAAGTAGTGTCCAAATCAATTGCATCCCTATCTTGCATCATGGACTACTACATTTAGGATTGCATTATTTGTAAAAAAATTATTGTCAGTGTTATGTTCTTGTGTTGTGTGACTATGCCAAGTTTTGTTGTCACGATACATTGAGATTTTCGCTCTAACTCTTCGAAATTGCTTACATTAGTAAGTTAATGAAAAATATGGTCCTGCGTATTAGAGTGCACCTATCAAAGAAATGAGTCAGAAAGGTGTCAAGTTCATTCTAGACAAACAGACAAGTGGTTCAGATTATTCCTTCTTTGGGATGATACATTATTTTCTTCCTTCAAACATTCAAAAATTTCACACACTACCTATATAGCTAGTGACTTTTCGTCTTCTTTTTTTTTCCCTTTCTTTACATGCCCTTTTTTGGCAAGCTTGAATATATCCCATAGTACCCACTATTCCCTTTTGCCTCCTACTTTTATTTTTCTCCTTTCAAACCAAAGCGTGCCAAATATTAGTATTGTTTAACGCCACGTCCTCTAATACATCTCATCTCTCATCTTCACCGACTTTTTATATCAAATCAGATAATAAACACTTAATATAAAATAAAACGAAAGAAGTATTATTACATGTTTTTTTCTTTGACAAACAATTTAATTTTGACGACTTTTTTGTTTATCCTGTAATTGATGAGGACCATTTTGTTCGGTAACGGTGTTATATTTTTATACTAATATATGTAGAGGGTCGTTTTTGATCCATCATTCAACTAGACAAGACAGCATCATTAGCTCAAACTTTCACTTGTCCCGTTTCCTTCAATTCTAATGAAACGTGAAATATACCAAGAGAAAAAGAGTGACTCTTCATCTCCCTCGACAGCAAAGCTTCATCATTTCGTTTTCTTTTCTTTCCTTTTCATCTCTTCTTCTTTAACCCCACCATTAAATTAAAATCATATCACCCTCAGAAAAAAAAATAGTAGTAACTTAGTAGGTTTTATTAGACTAACACGCGCTCATTTGACCACCAAATGGTTTGATGATTACATTTGTAGGGTTCATAATATGCTACATTTAAATAGCTTTTCATAGATGTTACATTTATATGGTGGCTAGTATTACTATTTGTTTCATGTCCCATGGGTTATTGGCTATGACTTTGGAGTAAAAGAGGTGTAATTATATAGACATACTAATGTGTTGAATGATCTTGTCTTTTGGTGCTGAATTTTATGCAGAAGTTATAAATTAAAGAGTGATCATGGATACAAACGAATCATGCGTTCCACCTGGTTTTCGATTTCATCCAACAGATGAAGAACTTGTTGGATACTATCTTAGAAAGAAAATTGCATCACAAAAGATTGATCTTGATGTTATTAGAGATATTGATCTCTACAGAATTGAACCATGGGATCTTCAAGGTATGATCTTCTTCTTCTTCTTCTTCTTTTTTCATGTTAGGGTTTTTTACACCACAAATCTAAAACAATACTGAAATGAACCATACGGTTGGATTTTCACTAGAAGTTCAGTCTAGAGTTGATCGATGAATTCCCTTGAGCAAGCCTTAGTGATCAATAAATATAAATAGTGAATATCTCCCTTCTATCTATCTTTAGTTGAATGAATGAACTTTTGGATTCATTTATGTCCAATAAACTTCAAACAAAAAGATATTAAGATACCCGATATAGAGTTCTTGCACTATATAGAATTCTTGAACAAACAAGCTCGTAAATATCACAAGATGAAAGCAAGATATAGAGTTCTTGCACTATACGTTTTTCTAACAGTTTAAACTTTTAGATAAGAAATTCACATGCTAGCACAACAATACGACTACATAATGTTAAAAATTATATTCTTAATTATGATCAGATAAATGCCGGATCGGATATGAAGAGCAGAATGAGTGGTATTTCTTCAGCCACAAAGATAAGAAGTATCCAACAGGGACCAGAACTAATAGGGCAACAATGGCTGGATTTTGGAAGGCAACAGGAAGAGACAAAGCTGTATACAATAAATCAAAACTTATAGGCATGAGAAAAACACTTGTCTTCTATAAGGGCAGGGCACCTAATGGACAGAAATCTGATTGGATCATGCATGAATATCGTCTCGAATCTGAAGAGAATGGTCCTCCACAGGCAAGTTCTTCATCTAATATTCTTGCTTACTAATTCAATTTCAACTTCTCTTCTTAATATAAGTTATATACGCTGTCATTGCTCATAAGAATTTTCTTACACGATAGTACTCTGTCTTATTTTCAAGCTTACAAATTTCACATTTTAAAGATGTTTAGATGTACTCTCTAACATAACTTTTTGAAGGATCTTATCATGATAGTGTGAAAAGAATTTTATGCTGACGATATATATAACTTAAATTATTTTTGAAATATCTAAGAATTACATGAAATTATTGAAAGCAAATTTTATTTTGTTCTTACATGCACACACTTTTATTTAGTAATCTAACTATACATGTAGAGTACATATTAAAGATAATTTCCAACACCTTCAAAGTCAAAAGATAACTTTTTGAAGCAAATTACAAGTGTGCTTTCCTTATTAGTCCCTTTTTGTGAGGTCATTGAGCTTTCACTCTTCCAAAAGAGATTTTCCCATATATATATCTTCTTACCTACAACCCCTTTGACTAACTTCTTATATCTTTACCACACAATTCAGATATGTACTCCACTAAAACAAAGAAAAAGGAAATAAATAAATAAATAAAAACCTTTACATATAAACTTTACGAACCTTCTTATGACCACCAAATTAAAAGGAAATCACATAGAAAGAAAATTAGATGAACTATCATATCATTACTAATTAACTGAGTTTTAACTTTATACACACAAAAGTTGTAACCTTGAAAATAAGACAAGTTACTTGTTACTCCTTTCGTCCATCTTTACTTGTTCAATTTGGAAAATTAAGAGATAATTTATAATTTTTTGTCTGTTTTACCCATACTATTAAATACTACTCATTTGCCACATTTAGATAACTTATAATTCATAGGGATGATACAGTAAAAATTACCCTTTTGTTTATTGTTTGTTTATTGTTTCTTAAGAGGTATGTTAGGTCAAACATGGACAAGTAAAGATAGATGAAGTGAGTATAGCAAATTAAAATGCATTAATAATATGCAAGTTATTAAATCCTATAATAATTAATTTACTTTATTGAACTGCTGCAGGAAGAAGGATGGGTGGTTTGTAGAGCATTTAAGAAAAAAATTACAGGACAAACAAAGACTAATAATATGGTTGAAGGATGGGAATCAAATTATTTCTATGATGAAGCAACTACTACAATAAGCTCAATAGTGGATCCTCTTGAATACATCACAAGACAACCTCCTCCTCTTTCAAACAATTTAAATTTCCTACAAAATAATCTACTATGCAAACAAGAAACATCAATGGAAGCAGCCGAAAACAATCTCAACTTTTCTTATACAAATTCAGATCAATTCATACAGCTTCCACAGCTCGAAAGCCCTTCTCTACCACTCCTAAAAAGGCCAATTAGCTCCATGTCTCTCGTCTCCGATAACAACAATAATAATCATGAAGAAGATGGAAGCAAAAATGTAACGGCTGATTGGAGAGCACTTGACAAATTTGTTGCGTCTCAATTGAGTCATGAAGAGACAACATTATACGAAGATGATAATCACAATTGTTCCGATTTGGGAATGTTGCTTTTGCTGAGTGATAGAGGAGAAGGGCCTAAGCTGAATGAGATCTTGAGTTCGAGCTCTGAAGATTGTGATATTGACGTTTGTTTATTTGATGAATGAAGAAGAAAACGGAGAAACAGATCCATTTGAAACTATTATACATATATATATATATATATATTATTATTTATATATATTATGTAAGTAAAAGTTATTATTTGTGAAACTATTAATGAGTGAAGAGAATCCATCCATTGTACGTATTGGAGTTGATTATATATAGAATTGCTAGGAGTTAAGAACTAGTACAACTAATAAAAAACTTTATACGTGCATGTGATATTTATGAATTTCGATCGTGTTTAACCATATTTTTAATATTTGACTTGATTTACGTTGCATATTGGTATTCTACTTCTTCTTGTTTGCTTTTTTACATCACTGTCGCGTAAAAGATAATTACAAATAATTATTTTGCAAAAACTCTCACTTTAACTTTCGGTTGACCCTCATTTGAGACATTCTCATTGGCCTGTTTTTCTTTTGATGAGTTTTAACCTTTTTAGTGTATTTATCACACCTTTTCTAGTTTTGCAACTCAAGTTAGCTACACTCAATCGATCGAGTTAGTC
The DNA here is from genome assembly GCA_037074985.1 of Solanum bulbocastanum. Classification (NCBI taxonomy): domain Eukaryota; kingdom Viridiplantae; phylum Streptophyta; class Magnoliopsida; order Solanales; family Solanaceae; genus Solanum; species Solanum bulbocastanum. The sequence goes on along the minus strand of CM073598.1, from coordinate 32,908,055 downwards.
ACATCTATATTAGGAGTAGAGTTAGAAGTTTGGATACTAGTTAGGTCGAATGCAGTAATTTTACTCAAATATTATTTTTGTATGATGAAATTTCTTAAATATGTACAAACATTAAATTTAGAGTTCAATTATTAACACTTGAGTCATAGTTCTAAAATTTGAAACTCATGAAATTAAAATTATAGCTCCACCCGCTCGGAGCTCCGCGTCTGATGTATATACCATATACGTTTAGAATAAATCCAAAGATTCCATCTTTAAAAAGGAATTGGAGAACATAAAGTAGTATCCTTGTTCTTTTTTTCTTCTTATTTGAGGAAACTATTTCATGCAAAGGAATAAAAGAGAAGAGAAAATTTGACAAGTGTATGAGAATGGTAGGACTATTGAAAATTGACCAATGGGGAAATGTTTTGTAATGGTTTAAAGGGGATATTAGATTGATCATGAAAAAGAGAAAAGCATAATAATAAACATGGCATGTAGTAGAAAATATTAGCAAAGGCAAATAAGAAGAAAAAAAATATATGCTATAGTGGGCCAATGTGTTGGCTAGCATGCGTTGTATGCACCATCGCAAATGGTTTCTATTTTGGCATGCTTTGTCTCTTCTCAAAAGTAACCATTTGGACAATATTTGATTGAAATACAAAGTATAAAATGTAGTAACCAAGTCCAAAGAAAAAAAATACACTTTCACTATTCTAATTTATGTTATGGTGTTTGACTGCTCACAGAATTTAAAGAAAAATTATAACTTTTAAAATTTATGATATTGAATGATAAAAATCATAAAATAATCATTTATCATTCTTTCTGATCGATTTAAAAAAAAAAATTGTCACATAAATTGGCCTTCTTGTGTTGCCCTGCCTGCTAGTGCCGTGCACATGCCAAGTCCAAACATAAAAATTTGGCATTTACTAGTTTGATACCAATCAGTCTTCTTATCATGGAAATTGGTGTCCGACAATAAAGTTTATTTTGTACATGTAGAAATCTAACCAATTAATCAGGCCCTGAATTTCTTTTTCTACTTTTTCTTTCTTTCTTTTTGTTTTAGAGGGGGAGAATTCAATATATATATATATGTGTGTTTGATCATATTGGGCTTGATGATCGCAAAAGTTACGAATATTTACTTTTTTCAAGTTTTTTGAAACGTTACTTTAAAATATTCCAAATATCTCAGATGTTTGGTCACGAAAACATCTGACAAATAATTAAGTTGTTTGTCAATCAAACTCAGGGGCGTACGTAGCTACCCTATAAAGGACACCCTTCGTCGGAAAATAATACTGTATATATATTTCAAATGATACATGAAGTGATTAAATAACATATTTTGGACACTCTTGACAGAATAGGGGTTGTAGTTTAGTGGCTTAGATGTCTTGAAAGAGCCCTGAGTGCTTATGTGTTTGAATCTCACTAGTAACTATTTTTTTCCCTATTTTTTTGGACACCCTTTGTAAATTTTTGACTCCGCCACTGATCAAACTCAATTAAAAGCGTCTGCATAAAAAGCTAATAACCGTAGAAAATGATTTATCCCATACAAATTAAGTTCTTATCAATTCTCCACCAGCTTGTTGATCCGTAAGTTAGCTTCTTCTAAATACTAAGTAAATAAATAAACAAACAAATAAAAATAATAGAGTAACTACTAGTCTTAATCCAAATAAGTTGGATGAACTATATAAATCCTTACAACCATGTCTCTATCTATTCAAGTAGTAACTAAAAGACAGAATATTCACCTTTCGTTTTTCCTTTTTGTTTCTTTCTAGACAACTTTTAGAGTTTTTTTTTATTTTTATTTTCTGATACCTCTTTACAGTCTAATTAATTGAATTTGAATTGTATAGGACCCCATTCAAAGAAAAACGTTTTCTATCAAAAAATTTTCATATTTAAAGATTGAATCTAATTAAAGAAAGAAAGAGGTTCATCCACTGCATTTGTAACGGTACTACTGTGAGAGTTACATTAGGTATACTTTTCTTTTACAAATTCTCACTTTGGGGGTTTTGGGGCAGGGGTGCGGGGAGGGGGGGGGGGGGGAAGAGACCAGAAACAGTAACATATGATAATGCCTCCTTCAACGGGGTACAAAAAGTAGTCACGCCACCGGTGAGATGGAGAGGTATGTGTTATCATATAGTACTAATGCTCCCTTAATTAATTAATCAAATGGGACACATTACAGCTTTTCTTTTTTCACCTAAAAAACCCAATTGCAATCATGAGTTACCCTAATATTATATGGGTAGTTTGATTTGAATACAAGTAAATGATGGGATCAGTTATGCTGGGATTAATTATGCTAGAATAAGTTATGCTGAGATTAGTTATGTTGAAATAGTTTTTTATTGACTGTTTGATTTGTTATATTAAAATTAATGTGCATGACATACTTTTTAATAATAAGTTGTTTGTTTACAAAAATATCCTTCATCATATTTAGGCTTTTTATATGTATTTTTTATGGAGCTTTATTTATTCACTTTTAAAAATAAATTACGTGATTTGTATTTCATATGAATTGAAATAGGCCCATGCGAAGCCTCTCTCCTTTTCACTATCAAAAGTAAAATATTAATTAAAAACAAATCAATCATAATTTGAAGTAAAAACTGTATCAAAATAACCAAAAATATTGAATCACAACTCCAAAAATGCTTCAAGAAAACAGCAATAAAGTGACCAAAATACACCAAATCAGCTGCAAAAACTGCACTAAAACAACTAAAACTGGACAAAATTTGCATAAAAATAACCACAAAAATTGAACCAAATCTGAATTCTGACAGCAACAAAAAATCCACCAAATCAGTAACAAAAACCGCATTAAAACATCTATTAACTGTTGAAAAAAAAAATAACAGCAAAAACTTCAAAAAATTGACCAAAATTGCACTAAAACACCTGCCAAAACTAGAGCAAGCAGCTATAAATTTGTGTTAAGATTATTTCTTATTGAGTGTTTGATTTGTTGTATTAAAACAATATATATTGCATAAATTTTAAGAACAAGTTGTTTGTTTACAAAATTACCCTTTCTTTTATTTAGTTAATATTTTCTTTGCAAACTTTAATTATTTATTTTTAAAAATAAAACATTTATGTTATTTAGCTTAAATACTTTTGTTTATACATTCTCATTGTAAGTACCATGTGTATTTAAAAATATAACTTTTTCTTATTTAGCTTAAAAATAGAATTTCCCTCTTTAAGTTTTATTAAAGTGAATGAAGATTTATGGAAAATCAAAATATAAATAAACATAAGAATTAGTCAAATAAATTCATAAATAAAAATTATATTTATATAGTGTAATTTTTAAATAGAAAAAAATAAATAATTATCCTAAAAAAAAGTAGTAATGAATATTAGTATACATAATATTAAAAATAATGTAAATATACATAAATGTGAAGAATGATGTATACAAAGGGTTTAAAAGGGATATAGTTGTCATTTTCCTATTCTATCCCGAGATAAATTATCCCAAAATTACTATACCACCAAATGGGAGGGATAACTTATCCCGGTACTAATTCCTAATCCTAGGATAAGTTATCCCAAGCTTTCCAACCAAACAAAGAAATAAAGGATACTTAAAATTTATCCCAAAATTAACTCTCCCTAGTCATCACACCAAACGACCGCTATTATTATCTAAATAATTTTATTACTATATCTTAAAACTGCTCTATCATTTGTTGAACAATGGGAAGGAAAGCATGCCTTATTAACAATTTATATCTGTACATATGTAGTTACCTAAATTACTTACACAGGTACCACTACTTTTTATCATTAACTATTTAGTAATCTCTCATATTTTATGTGCATAATAATTTCACCATCTTCCACGCCGTCCTCTACATAGCTATCTTGCATCTCCAAAACTGTCACAGAAATGGCTAATAAACAATTGGGAATTTGTTTAACACATGTTCAGTTTTCCACATGGTGTGTGGTCCAAATATCATCACCTTCAGTCCTGCAAAAAATGACGATCACTCATGGTGACATAAGTTAGGCAATAAAGCAAGCAATATTTTGACCTAAAATGGGCATTGCTTCAGCAGCGGAGTTACTATGCATTGCAATGTAAGCTATAATGACAACTAGTAATTGAGCCAGAATTTTCACTAAAGGGACCCAAAAAAAAAAAAAGTAACAACACGAAGAAACCAAAAAAAAGAACCATACACAATAAAATAATTTGATAGGGAGTTTGGATAACCCCTTGTGCGCCCCTTTAGCTCCGACCCCTGATGGCATTCCCTTAGTTATAAGTCTATAACCATACATGTGGATAAAATTTTAAGTAGCAGCAAAGGAATAGTAATATAATCAAAAACTTGAAGGGGAGAAAAGTCGAATAGCATGACAAGTAGGGCATAGAGTGTAAGGGTGATTGAAATTTACAGGGGGGAAACAAGTGGTCATTCAATTAAAACTGTAGCTCATTTAGCATTTTGAGTGCGTCATTAGCATAAATGAGTGCTCAGGAGCTTATGTTAATGAACAAAGATCAAGAACCAGGAAAAGATGCATCAAAATATTCCTATCTCAAGGAAAAGAAAAGCCATCCAAACTCACTCTAAAATCCATATGGCCAACATATAATCAACTATTTCTGTATTTGTACAACTCAAACTTCATCACCGGAGGGCGGTAATGTTTTCATAATTGTCAGTAGAAAAACATGTCACACTACTATCAACCATCAAAGATACATGCAGCAATCAATCTATGAATTGCACATGAAACACGAAGGAAGTGGGGAACAAGTTGTGGTGATAGTTAAAAGGGATATTGGCGCTTTGCAAAGTGACTAGGTACCAACCATACTAAGATGCAGGCATAATGAGACAAATCAATGCAATCCGTTCAAGTATACAATTACCAGAGAGTGGTTAACATTACCACTTCAAACAAAACAGAACTCTATTAGGGGATATCTGGCAATCCCAACCAAAACACAAATACTTGAAAAACCAATGCCTGCAAAAATTTCCAAATTACTTGAATTGTCAATGCGTTAAATGTTACTCAACACACTTTCCATTTTAGTCAGTCCCAAAAAGAATAACACTTTTTCTTATTTAACAAATATTTAATAACACTGTTAGCATTTTACCCATGTTAAATCCCACTTATTTGACAAAGAAGTCCACAAAAATGTTTTCTTTTAAAAAAAAATCATCTATTTTAAAGAGTAGTTTTGAAACGTTGCAAAGTCTTCCCATATGGCTTTTAACTTTGTTCCCAGTCACACTCCATCACATAAATTGGGGTGGAAGGAGTAGTACTCAGCCACCAACAGCTTATTTGTAAGAAAAAAAAAAAACACTTCCATTCCAAAAAACTTAGAAACTTCACACCAAATTAGAATTGAATAGTTTAGGGATTGGGTTGGAGTGTGGGGGTTACTTACATGCTTTACAAGCATCCAAAGTAATTGTTCAGCATTGTTACAAGTCTTATCCCAGTTTGGGTCTGTCCCTAATTTACTAACCTTAACCATCAAGCTTCAGGTGAGCAACAAATAGATGGGGTTAGGCCTCCATCCACATATGCAGTTGGTCCACTAGTGTAGAAGAGATCCCTTGCACTTGAGATGTTTGGCCAAATAACCAGTAGCATGTGAGTTCCACTAGTCCTTAGGAGTGCAGGAATAGAAAACAGAGTAGATCTCTTTATCGAGGCACCAAACTGTTAGTCCCAATTTATGTCAAATAAGAATACCTGCAAAGTAAATTTGATTTTTCTCCAAGGCTGAAAGAAGTACATCAATGGAAATAACAAACAAGATGAAAAGACAGAGAAAGAATACACAAAATACAGAGAAAACTAAAACAATCCGACAGCAACAACATATATCCAACTTTTAAGCCCAAATAGATGATGTGAGTTGTGACATTGTTAACAGACATGCTGAAAAGTAAATTACCATCACAAAAGGATCAATGGATGCTAAAATTCATCTAGTTTTTATCCTAAAGAAAGACATTGATGATTATCGATGTTATTAGATTGATCCTTTCTTGTGATCTTGCTGCAACGTTCCACACTTTCAAGTTTCAAGTGTTCCAATTCCAAGAACCTTAAATTTAGTAACAGTGAGCAACTACAGATATTTCAACTAACATGAAAATATTATAAGTTCATAAGACCTACAATCAAATGGAAGAAAGTTATCTCGAAAGACCTACAATCTCATCGAAACCTTGCAGATTTGGCTAAAAATTGATCCTGATAAAATAAGAAGAGCCATATAGACAACAGAAATTAGTTGGGGTCAATGCTTGATAATGTTTTTAAACTTACATTGGGTCCAACATTCATTAGGGGTCTTTTTAATCATGTTACAAATCTCTATTAGTAGAAAACGTTGAGGACTTCTAATGTTAGAATCTAAGTTATTGAACATTGGCATGCAACAGGTTCAGATGAAACGAAGTACAAAGTGGGGATTCATATAACCAATACCAACCAGTTTGGGATTTTGAGGTGTAGTAGTTGTTTATAAAGAAAAAGGGGAAACATCAAAGCAACTATGGAAACAAATCAGTCAAAGGCACAAACAAATACCTTTCAAAAAGATCAAAGGCACTAAAAGGAATCTAACATTCATATCAAAGGGAGGGCCCAAAAAAACCATATGTACATACAAAAGCTAAAAATTGTACCACACATATGCACCACGTGCTTGATTCAGCTCCTGAGTTTCAATATCAAGCATTAATGATATATAAACATGAGAAAACTGAAGTCAACAATTTGATTTTTTTCAGATGTATCAACAATAACATAGAACCCTACTCATCAAGGACAACCAGGATATCGCCAAGGTTGCGCTCTCAAACAGAACAAGTAAAGGCCTCTTTGTGACACTTGAATTGCACGAACCAATTAATGAGTAACCTCAAATCTACCAAAAGATGGAAATTGAAGAACTCCCAATTGCCATCAAACTTTAAAAATAGATCATAAGAAGCTGGATGACAATGGTGTATGAGGAATCCATAACTATGATATCCAGATTCTTCCAGTGGTTGGTGTAGACTTCCTTACAGCCGCGCGAACCAACAGTGATATCAAGATACAATATTAATCAGATCAAAAACTAACAGCACAAACTCACAGCTCAAGTAATTAGCCAGCCACCTTAAAAACAGTTTTTTTGCACATAACAAGTTCACGATTTCAGTTACACCAAGTATATTTGTGGCAAGATGAACATCAGCATACTTAATCTGACCTTGATCCCACAATCGCTCAGTATGATAATAGATAAACAGTGTGATCAAAATGAAATACATTTGGATTACATAAAGTGATTCATTATGGAAAAACTCTGCAGGAACTTCATTAATTTTAACCATTTTATCGCCGAAAAGCATTGCCTTCTGAGGCTTCTGCTCTCTGTGAATAATGTGTTCGGCGACGAACACTTTCCTCAATTGTGGAGCTTCCTCCCTTTCCAGCACCATAAACACTTCTTTGAGCAGCGTCCAGAAAATTCCTACCACCAGACGAGCCAGCATGTACAGCTTCCTTAGCGTCTTTTTCCTCTGCCTTCTTAAGTCTTTTCCATCTTTGCTCCTCATGGACCTCAGCATCTTTCTGCATCTCCCGTAGACGGGCAGCTCTCTCTTCTTCAGAAAGCCTAACAGGCTTGCGAGAGTTATGACGCGACTCGCGCCTTGGAGGATCAGATCTTGTCTGCGCACGAGAGTTACGATGGGATTCGTCCCTTGGTATATCAGATCTTGTCTGCTCACGAGAGTTACGATGGGATTCATGCCCTGGTATATCAGATCTTGTATGTTCACGAGAGTTACGATGGAATTCTTGCCTTGGCAGATCAGATCTTGCCTGCCTCTCATGTTTCACAGCTTCATTATCATTCCTAATCATAGTTTTTTCTTTGTAAGAATCATTGCCTCCTTCAGGATCTCGTAAGAGAGACGCTTTCTGATCATTAATCTTCTTGTCCTTGTGAGACTCTCTCTTTCTCCTAGAATCATCTTCACTCGAGTATTCATCTAGATCAGAGGTTTGTCTAGGTGAATTCCTCAAATGCTTTGACTTCGAATGGTGATGCTTTGATTTCTTGTCTCGATGTTTATGTCTGCGTTCATCCTTCTCTTTCTCATGATGCATCTTATCCTTATTTTTCATTGTTTCAACAGACTTACGAATCATGGCCATCTGGACAGGGTTGTTCTTCACACGCGCAAGGGCTTCTTGCTCTCGCTGACGAATCATAAGCAAGGGATCAGAATGGAGTTTCCTCCAAGCATCATTGGAAGATTGTGGCCTGTCCTCAAATAGAGCTCCTGGCACAGATGCTTGCGGTTTGGCAGAAGAACTGGAATCAGCAGCAGTTACAGCAGCTGTTACAGGTTCAGCCGGCTTGGACAAAGATTCAAACCCACTAGAACTTCCCTTTCCAACAGCTAATCCAGAATCATAAAGAAATTCCAGCCTCTCTTGCCTGGTAACCAAGCCAGCTTGTTCCTGGAGTTGGCGAAACTCACTGCGCTCACGCTCCTCCTGAATCTGCTTGCGGAGCTCCTCCAACTTCCTCTGTTCGGCGTCATGCTTCTGCTCTGCTTTCCATACATTTTCAATGTTCCGAAGACTCCCCGTGTGCCATCCCTTCTTATTCAGAAACTTCAGAGCCATCAAAAACCCACAAAACTTACACTGACTCCAACTCCCAAATAAGACACACTATCAAAGGACGGAAATTTCTCTCTTGCTTACCCTTAATATCTACAAATTAAAGAAACCAAATGGGAGAGTAAGTCAGGAATGAAATTAAGTACAAACAAATTTCGTTACCAACTAATCTAAATCAACTAAAGAGGCGATCTGGAAGCTGAATAATAGTTTGGATTTCCGAGATTGATAGCTAAGAGATTCGTTTTACATTCTTAGTTGTTAGTTGCAGTACATCAGAAATCAAAATTGTTAACTTGAATAATTAGAAGGATTTGAAAAATACTTAGATCTGTGACTTCCCCAAAGTGCTGAAACTCCACAACCCCAAATGAAAAAACTCCACCTTTTAGCCTCTGATTTTGCCTTTTCTGTATTAAAAATCCGCAGAAAGTTTATTGGTAATACTTCAAGGGCAGATTAGTACCCACAAACTCACCCTTGAAGCAATTACAACATCGAAAGCATATAAGAACGCAAAATTAACTTGAAAAAAAAAAAAAGCACTGTAGAAAACGGATAGAAGAATTTCTATCTACGATGAGAGTTGACAAAGAAAAAAAGCATTAGAAACAATTCAAACCTAGATAAACTTTACCAATTAACATAAAGAAATCTATTTGAATTAGGGTTTTGGAGAATATCTAGAATAGGAGATGAAAAAGGGGAGAGGGAGATGAAGAAACTTACAGGTCGATTACGGTCGAGAAAGAGATTCGTACGTCGCCGGTGGAGATTTGTCGCCGCCGGATAGTATAATAGTCTATCGAATCAACCCGCCTGATATTTTCTTGATATTTCCTTTTCCTTAACTATTTATTACTACTGTATTATATTATTACTCCATCCGTCATTTATATTAAAAAATAATTGCTCAAATTACCTTTCAGTTTGAAACACCAAAATAGAATTAATTATATTTTATAATTTATTTTTAAAATATAAATAAATTTGTCAAGTTCAAAAAGAAATCTCAACATGTAAAATAGTAAAATAAATAAATAAATTAAAGTTGATGACTTTTAGGAAGAATTTAAAAAAATGGATTAATAATAATATAAAGCTAAGAGGCTGCTATTATTATGTTGGATTTTTAGATGTTATAACTTATAAAGACAAATTATTCCTTAAAAAAATTAAATTTTACCTAACCATTTGATGTGCATAACAAGATTCCCTTCATAAAATGAGCAAGACAATTAACCCTTGAATTCAAATCATCAAACCAAAATATTTTGTTATTATTCCAAAAAGAAAAAAAAAAGATACTATTTCTCAATCCAAAAATAATAAAGCAGTTTGGACATAATTCCAGATTATATCAGTGATTTAAAGATTAATTTAAAATTGAAATTTTATTTGCCTGTGCAACCTAAATTGCTTAAAACTACCCCAAGGTCGTATAAAGGACCTATTTTATGCGTTAAAAAGATGCACATTATTATATTATTTTAATTATTAAAATGAGATGAAGACAAAAGAATTATTTCCTACTCATTTAATGGTCAAAGAGGGATAATAAAACCTCCAAATCTTCATTGTATATATAAACGGAGCAGAGTGAGTACACGGAAAAACAAAAGAGGGAGTACACATGTAACCTGTCAAAAGCTTAGAAACCAGTCATAGCTGCAAGCACTAGTTAGCCTTGTGATATAGAGTAAAAACACCAAGAAATTGAACTTTATCCAAAATCTGACAGACCCACGTGATGCCATGCCAAGCAACAGTTTTTCAGCTCAAGACATAACATGTTTGATTGCCATTTTGAGTTATACCAGAGAGTACTAAAAATAAGAAAAATGAAAGGTAAAGTGTAAATTCACCAATAGGGTGGTTTGGTAAGGAAAAAAAAATGAACTTTGCGAGGCAAAAACACAATTAGCTCAAAAGCATTGAAATCAGTCGTGGCTACAAGCATCACTATTTTTAGAACCGATCTTGTGCCACCGATTGATGCTTGTAGTTTTCTTTTAATTAGTGATTAGAAAATCAGTTCAATCAACTTTCCTAACTGCAGGAACATTTGTCCCGACCCAACGTACACCCCCTAAAGGTGTAACATGGCGTATAAGACACTGAAAGGTCCTACACAATGGTATCATGAACCAATGAATCACCAACAAAATCCAAGACGCCAGAGTGACATTGAGTACAGTATCCAGATTCTTAAGATTCTCTATTTCAGAACAGCTCTGCATCTCATACTGAAAATGGTAAAAGTCCATCATCTTAACCAAAAAAATAAAGAAGAAGTCGCACATCCAAGATATAGCTAAGCTACTCAACTGTAATCTCTGGATGGAAGTCCCTCCATTTTGTCCCAGAATCTATAAGAAACTTTGAATAAACACAAGCAAGATGGAATTTGAAAGAGACTGTGTCCTAGGACACTTGGAAAGAAACATTGTAATCTCTAATGGTTTCACATTATTAATGAGAATGCAGTCTAAGATAAATTCAGCTCTTATTCAGGTCAGGAACAAATGGCAGAAATGGTTTACCTTCTTTTGACTCCCCACCACGTAAACTTGTGCAATCCCTTGAGCTTGTAATTTGCTATTCCAGATGTTAACAAGTTCCATTTTAACACTTGGCCTGAAGAGAGAAATATCAGGTCGTGTGAGTTACTAACATATTTGATTGAGATAATATCAGAAAGAGACCTAACCCTCCTAAGAAATTTGATAACATTACCTTTCGTAAGAGAATACACCCTTACTACATTTTTGTGTGGAAGATTGATCACACTGACGGGATGACTGCAGAAGCTCCGAGCGGATAGCTTCTGCAGAACAATGCAGTCTCCATACAGATCTAGATTCTGCATGATGGAAAAGAACATTAATTACTTGCACACAAATCCTGTCACAGTTGATTATTAACACAAATTACCTGGCATGAGCACATCATGAACAGTAAGTATTGTTTTTTCCTGCTGCCTTTCTTGAAGACTCACTTGTGGCAAAGAACTTCTTCTTGCCTTTGTAAAATGGAGGAGCTGAATGACTTCTTCTACTCTTCTTCTTCCTTATAATCTCATCTGTTTTACCTTGATTTCCCGCATCAATCCATTTATGAGAGTCCCCATCCACCCTAGAGGCGAGTATAGCTCGTGGTAGCAAATAATTCCTTCTCTTCACCATGAAAATGCATGTGTGTCAAATCATCTCAATCATAATAGAATTCAGAAGGACCTGACAGGTCATCTATGCTGCTCATATCCTCTCTAGAAAGAGCATGAAAATTGAGATCAAACTTTGCAGGATTTGGGAACAAGAAGTCCTCTTTTCCAAATTATTTATGGCAGGGACCAAGAGATTATGTTCCATATTTCCAAACTTATACTGACAACTTCATGTTTAATAGTCAATAGAAGTTTCAATCCCATTTAGGTAGATGTAAGGATTAACATCTTGAAACCTGGTCCCAAAGTTTCAATCCCATTTAGGTAGATGTAAGGATTAACATCTTGAAACCTGGTCCCAAGCAAAGGATCTCCTGGACTAAAAGATACCTTGTTGTGAAGTTGTGAAATATTTTCTGAATCTCCTGACAAAAATTTTGACCTCGCAATACCTTGCTCTGAGTTTTGCACCTGGAGAAATTTCTCAAAATATATTTCCATGCCTCTAGGAGACCTGTGATTTAAGACATGGTTAACATCATCAGCTACTTCAAATTCAACACTCTAACCATCTTTCAAGGCGATTTTGTTTATTTCTGTAATTACTTTTTTCAAACATAATATCTTTATCATTATCAGAAGATAGATCAGGCTTCTGTGCAAAGAACAGCTCCGCATAAATGGTTTCCTTCTCTCATGCAGCAACCTCTCCCTGATCACATTTGACCTGTCATCAAGTTCAAGTGACTAATGAAGCATCCTCTCTTGATCAGCCAGCGACAATTGTTTGAGACTCATCCTCCCATCTTGAACCTGCCAAGCAGTCTGATTTATAACTGGATCTAGCTGAAGCACTGAATTTGTTATACAGGAGAGAGAGAGAGTAATAAGAATAATGAAAAGAGGAATGTCATGTGTAATTCCATGAAAAGGAGATGTACTTAACTTTTTGAATATATAATATTGCAGAGACAAGTATTAGAGAATGTTCAACGCAAGAAGTGTGACAGGCTGCTTGTGGATCAGATTTAAGTTCCTGTTTTAACCAAAACATCTAACTTCATGCTCAGCGTTAGGTTTAACTTAAATGAATGTTGCAAAATTTAGTGCAATGGAATTCCTGGTAAATGGCAATTTAATCAAGTCCCATATAGACTGGTTGTGTGATGAAAATCTAACCAAAAATCATAAATTACCTGGTAAATAATCTTGAAGCTTGAGAATGAATGTTGCAAATCCAAACCCAGTTTTGCATTTGGTCAGCGTAGTTGTGTAGTAATTGGTAATTAATTTCAAACAGGACCAGAAAGAACATGTTCAAAGACTCAAAATCAATGGTACCTATTATAAAGAGTTTCAAGACTTCCCCAAAAGACTCAAAATCAATGTTACCAAATATCAAAATAAATGTACCAATTCTTGCTCTGGATCAAGATAGGTTGCTGACCTCATTCTTTCAGACAGGACCTGATAATTCAATAAGTTACAGACTCCAAGTTGAAATGACTCTTCATTCAGATTTTAGACAATCATTACCTTCCCACACAGTTCTTCCAGACGAACTCGCTCATCTGCCCTGATAGGTTGTTGGCCTCATTTTTCCAGACAGAACCTGATAATTCTCAGCAGAGACTCTCTTACAGAATGCAAGACCCCGTCTTTGGGCTTCCAGATTATAAATGCAAAACAAAAAATCAATCAGATCAGAGTACAGCTTCAGAATTAAAGTATGTAGATCAAATTTTATACTTGTTTGAGTTTGAAGAGAACTAGAAGTATTTGGAGTGCATTTGCTTTTGTCAACTGGTTTGTTGTAAAATACATCACGAACAATGACTGCAAAAAGAAAAAATCACTAGAAATCCTTAATAGCAAACAGCAGTAAATGCACGTATCAGGTACGCTTATACAAAATTACCTGTTTTACCAACATTTTGTCTACAATCATCAATTCCAAGGTTCAAACACTTGCCGTCCAGTAAACAATGGCAAGAACAAAGACTAGGTTAGTTGTTTTATAGCTATCCTAATGGATACTACCAACTAAAACCCAAAAGAATTTTACCTTCAAAACCTTACGATATCCATTTGGCCTCCCATGAATTTTAGTAACAATTTCCAACAAAGAAACGCCAGAAATAGATCTCAGAGCCCCTCTCCTTTAAAGCCAACGCTTGATGGGAAAGCATGATATCATCTGAATGGATGTATTTTGATGTTGCTGGTGTAAATCAAGCTTTAGAAACCATAGTTAAAATGGCCAAACAAAAAGGAATTCTGTTGTGATAAGTTCAACTACTCCTCTCTTAACCTACCTATAGTGCACAAAGTAGAAATTCTGAGCTGGTCATGACCAGCATTTCTAGCTAATAACATGGCATTGAAGTCAATAGCTTCCTATCCAGTTCATGGCAAAAGGTCTACAGAATCAGATAGTGTAATCAGTTGAAACAAAATTAAGTAATCCTAAAAAGTGCAACAATTCTCAAGTTTGATCTAGTCCACGGTCTGCAGTCAAAAACTAAGAGGAACCAAACGCAGTCCTCTGCTTACATGTGGTCCCACTACCTCTACTCATCAATGAAAAATAACAAAATTTTGTCACTTCCTCAGAGCCTCCTTCTAGCTTTTCCTCAATCCTCTCATTCTAATTTATGATTTCTCGTATTTAATAAAACTGTTAGATCGTTAGAGTAGTGTTCAAGTGTTCAAATGAAGCTAGTTCCTCTAAGATGTGGATTGTTTCTCATAAAGTTAGACTATGCTGGCAAGCAGCCTTAGTTCAACAGTGTTAGCATATTTAATAGGTCAAAGCTGCATTTCCAACCTCCACAGCTGAAGAGTGAAGATCAACCTAAATTTTCTGTAGGGCTCAATTTTTATCTAAATAACAGCAAATTTTCTTGTGAATTAGATGTCTCAGATTGACCAACAAGTTTGAAACTACAGAGAATATGGAGCCGCCTCTCTACCCTGATCCCACTTAAATATCAAGTTCATTGTCGATGACAATTGATAGGGTTCAAACTTGTGACATGCTCACAATCTCGTTTTGAGTCCTCATCACTAACCAAAGCCTCGGGACAGTACAACACAAAACTGATACTTAAAGAAACAATATACATCCCATGATTGCCCCCAAGGCCTAGCTCTGATGGCAAAAGGTGGAGGATTTGTGGCTTAGGTTACAGGTTCAAGCCCCACACCATGCAAAGTGAAGCCCGGTATTAAAGTGGAGAAGGGTGGTAGAAGGGCAGGCCCATTATCCACGGAGTTTAGAAGGTTGTGATTGATCCAAAGGGTGAATCACAGACGGATTTTAATGAAACAAACTGTCACTACATTTTGCAAAAAGATTACCATATCTTTCTCCTATCAGCAGCACCAGTCCATCTCGTGAGACACCAGATCCCAAAAGAAAGTACAACTTCATGTGATGAAGTACAATAATAAAATTGAGCAGAACTTTTTGCACATCAAAATGCATTATATCAATGTCAAAGAAACAAATACTTACCATTGTCATCCACCTTAACATAGTAGGTCCCAATGCCTATAGCAACAGATACCTGGTGGAAAGTGGAAACTGGTTTAAAGTTCAAATTAGGAGTACACAACTTATAAGAATAACAAACATATAAGGAAGTAAATCTCATGGAGAGAAGAAATAAGAGTTGTGTTATAAGAATATTCATTTGGAAGAAAAAATTATGCTACTAGAATGGAGAATCATGCTAAGAGGAGAAAAAATAGTATCAATTTTAATATAAAGCATAAGCCCTCGTCGTCAGAAGTAGCAAAGAAAGGAACATAAGAATCTATTAAAGAGCCTCACTGGTCACTGATGTTTATGAGGAGGGACACTATCTTGGAGGAAAAGGATGGGAGGAATATGTAGCTAAGCACAAGTAGTTAATTCTTGACACCATCTGTATTGACAAGGTAACCATGAACGACAATGAGCTAAACTCAAGTGCAGAATGTATTTGGATAAAGGTCACTGATCTAAAAGGCAAATTAGATGTTCAGTTTGTCAATAACTCCTATTACTATGAAATCACTCATCAGAGAAGAACCATTAAACCCCAAAAGAGACCAGTACTGTTATACAAGGTGACGGAGGATAGTCGGCACCTGATTATACTACACCTATTGGCAAAAGTAACAACAAAGGTAAAGGTGTAGTCATTCAAGAATATGATAGTGATGGCGACTACTGGCTCTCATACGACAATTGATTGTAATACATTCTCACCCATCATACAAAGCAGCAGTTTCATACTCACGCTCAAGTTTTACATGTTAATCAGCTGTACTCTCATTTTTGCCATATTCTTTTACCTTATCCTCTAAAACGTTTCTGCAATATCAGGGACCATGCAATTAACATCTATTATATTTGCTCTATTCTTTTTGATAGATCGCAGAGCTTCACTTGGGAGAAAGTTTAATTTGTAGCTGAAACCCTTGCTCTCTTGAAATGTTTATTGTTAGTGTTTAATGAGGCGAATTCAAGACTTAAAACTTCATTCAACTTCTAAGGTAATGAATTTTTACATGTAAATTGATAATCCGCTTGGGTATATTGGATTCAGGTAAACTTGACGCTGTAACTCGAAATACATCAGGTCAAGAATGGTTGGGTAAGTAAAAAATCAGAAGACTAAGTTCAAGTTGGAAGAATTGTCAGTCTTAGAAGCAGCAAACACATTGTAATAAGAAATACAACACTCCAATCAGTAAAACAAATATGTACGACATGTCCTTGTTAACATTGGCCTGTTTGGTTTTGCAACCAAAAGAAGCTAGAAACGTTGTTTTGCATTGTTGCCAGATAACAAACGGAATATTATTTTGTTCTCTGGGAACAGCTGTGACACAAGGGCATTGCTCGTCAGGGGGGCCTTTAATACTTCGGAATCCAATACGATTAGTAAAAAATAATGATGCTTAGCCAGTTATAACTTCACCCACATTTTATTTTATTTTTTGATGAAGTAGATTCATTTCAAGGCATCAAGAAGATGCAAGCTTTACAATGATAGATCAGTTAAGCTCACAAAAAAAAGGATTTGTAGCCTCTTTCTAAGCTATAGAGCTAACAAAATCCAAGAAGAGTTCTAAATTATTTACAGGGTCAGTTTGGACCAACTAAAAAGGCTAACTAGACATCTGCCTCGCAAAAGATCTCTAGAAGTTGAAATTCCATCAAAACATCTTTGGTTCCTCTCTATCCATGAACACCAAAAGATAGCACCAGGGATCATCATCGACATACTCTTGATGGCTTTGTCAACATCCCGTGAACTCCAAATTCCAAGAGCATCCCTAACAGAGAAAGGCATGACCCAACCCAGGAAAGACCAAAAAAATAACAAAACATATTCCAGAGGTTTGAGGCAGCTGGGCAGTGCAGTAGCAAGTGGTTGACACTTTCTGTGTGCTTGTGGCAGAAATAGCATCGGCTAGCAAGCTGGAATTTCCTTTTGGAGAGATTATCCTATGTGAGGCATGAGTTATTGTAGTGCAGTCCAACTGAAACAGATCACTTTGGCAGGTAATTTTGTCTTCACCCACATTAAAGAAATGATTAGGTGTTTTGAAATATTTTTTACAGAAAACAACCCAAACCAAGTCTTACAAAACAATCTCTAACACAAACTCAATTCTACGACAATAAATCCAAAGACTCACACTCGTTTCCCAACCCCAAAAATACTAAATAATAAATGCCAACAAAAAATTCACCTTAAATTCCACAGAGTTCATTGAAGGCTCCAATGTCAAATCATATAAAGATCTTGGGCAGTTTAGGTTCAACAAAAACAGTGGATATATCTGAGATCGACTTCGCTACTCATAGTCAGAAGCACTGCCAAAAGTCATTGCGATCTTATTAAGTAATTTATGTCTTGGTCCTTTGGAAACAAATCTTGAATTGATATCTGCATTATGAGGATCAAAGAAAACAAAAACGCTGTCAAAAACAAGCATCCAATATAGAAAATGCTAACCTAAGATTAGTTTTCCATTTTCTTTGTTCAGGAAAATATACTGAAATAAGTGGATACAAAAATATTCAAGGACCTGCAAATTAATTAGTGGTTGTAAGGGAACCAAAGTGTAGAAAAGATGACTTATCACATCTCCTATCCATCAATTTGGGCCTGTATAGCTTTCACTGTGTAAACATCAGGCCCTGAGATGTATCCTGATAGTTTGAATAAGCCATCACTTGCATTCAATTTTATAATGGAACTTAGATGAATCCCAAAACCTCTGGACAATAGCAGCAACGGAAGAGGAGAACCACGTGTGCAAAGCAGGTCATCTTCACTGCGTGCAAATGAACAAAATCTTAAAAAACCAGACAGGAATATCATTAAGTTAGCTGGAATAACAAAGACGGACCTTTCAATATCAACAAAATTGCAGGAGACATTGGGATGCACAAGGGCGATTCTTAGTAGGGACTCTAATGCAAGACACCCACTTTGGGCCTCCAGATTATACATGCAAACCAAAAGATCAATCAGGACAGAGTACAGCTTTAGAAGTAAAGTATGTAAATCAATATTTTTTATTCGTTTGAATTGTGAGAGAACTAGAAGTACTTGGAGTGCATTTGCTTCCTTCGAACTGGTTGGTTGTAAAATACATCACGAACAACCAATGCAAAAAGAAAAATCCCAACAAATTTCCTTACTAGCAAACAACAGGCAACTCTTGTCTCAGGTAGCCTCATACAGAACTACATGTTGTACCAACATCTTCTCTACAATCATCAATTCCAAGGTGCAAACACTTGCCTTGTAAACAATGGGAAGAACAAAGACCAAGTTAGTAGTTTTATACCTATCCTAATGGATACTACCAACTAAAACGCAAAAGAACTTTACCGTCAAAATCTTCCCGTGAGTTTTAGTAACAATTTTCAACAAGGAAACATTAGAAGTAGAACTCAGAGCCTCTCCTTTAAGGCCAAAGTTTGCTGGGAAAGCATGCATATCATCTGAATGGCAGTATTTTGATGTCGCTGGTGTTAAGCAGGCAAACCAAACCATAGTTAAAATGGCCAGACGAAAAGGAAGCATAACAGAATAATAAATAAGAGAGCATCTTTAAGAAGATACATGCAATCCTATAGACTACAACAACCACTCCAAGTTATGAACATCTAATTTGGCTTTTAGATCTACAAAAGAAATTATGTACAGCAGCATCAATACAATAGAAAAGATGATGTCAGCCCAGCATTTTGCACAAAGTCTACCATATCTTTCTCCATAAGCACCAGTCCATTTTGTGGGACACCAGATCCTTCAAAAGAAAGTACAACTTTCAGGTGATGAAATAAAATAAAAAATTGAGCAGAACTTTCTGCACACCAAAACGCATTGGATCAATGTCAAAGAAATTACAAAACTTACCATTGTCATCCACCTTAATATAACAACAGATACCTGGTGGAAGTGGGAAGTGGGAAGTGGAAGTGGGAAGTGGGAAGTGGAAACTGGAAACTGGAAACTGGAAACTGGAAACTGGGTTAAAGTTCAAACTACGAGTACACAATTTCCATGAAATTTTACACCCATTTTTCTGTATTTTATGTAATGCTTTTCCGTTTCTGTTTTAGGGCGTTCAACAGGGCATGGACAGCTTCAAAAAGGCATCAAAAAACCAGTTATTTCAGGCCTGAAACAGCCTTGGAAATGACCCACCACCAGTCCTCTGCTGATGAATTTTTCGTCGCTAACCTTCTTGACCTCTCCAATGACTTCGCTGAAGAAAAAATTGAGCAATTAGACAAACACCCAAATGGATTTAACACCATCCTCTGTTTCAACCCAGAAGAAAATGGAGGCTGAAAATAAAGAGTCTCACCCGTCACTGCCTTTTGTGCAAGCCACAGACAAATTCATAGGTGCAATCAGTCTAAATGAAAACATTAACAAAATCAGAAACAATCAAAGTCGAAAAGTCCACAATATTTACAAAACTACTTAATTCAAAATACTACAAATACTACTAATCACAACTTCTTATAATTAGAGTTGTGCGAGTGGGTTCAAGAACAACTCCACATCTTTCCATAAAGAGTATTGAAACTTTGAAAGGGTAAAGAATAACTTTGTGGCACCAGTATAGAGCTGTTGAAAACCAACTCCTCAACAACCCTTGTGAAATCATACAAGATAACAACATAATCACATTGAACTCCAAATAGCCTCAGGCATTCGCTTAGAAAAGTAAAAACAAATTATTGAACAATCTTAACACACACGGCTAGAATAACTAGAATAATAACATAATTTTTTAAAAAAAAGAAAAGATTTCTTGAAGATCCTTGATATTTGTAATACCAATATATCCTTGAAAACTTCAATTTCTTTGATTTCCTTAAAATATGCGTTAGAGAATATCAATGTAGTGATTTTAAAAAGCTAACAAGTTCTTGATTTTTCTTAAATCAAGAATTCCAATTGAACTTCAAAAAGACACAATTTTCTGGGTTTTTTTTTTTTCTTAAAAGGAATGTATGCAAGAATTCAAAGATAATCAGATAATTAAGTTCTTGAATTTTCCTTGTTTCTTTTTTAATAGATAAAAGGATACCGGAATCATCGGGGATTCTAAAATTGATTTGGGGTTTAGGGTTTTGATCGGAATCGTCACTGGGACAGCAATCCAGTGGAGAATTCTTGATCGTGATCGGCCATCGTCACCGGGACAGCAAGCGTGAATTCCAATAAACTCGAGTTTTCGAGATTTTATAGAGAAGAATACCAAGATCGGAAAATTGATCTTGATCCGCCACCGTCACCGGAGAGCAGTGACGCGGAGTAGTCTATGTTGCGCTGTGAGTTCTAAAATGAGCGACTACCTTTATTTATAGTTTTCATAAACGCGGAAAAATAAACTACGTATAGTTAAAACAAAATATATTATTTTTGTTTTAATAATAATAAAAAAAAGTTACTATTTTTCAATCCAAAAATATTAAAACGATTTGGACATATTTCAAATCATAACTTTCAATTAGTAATTTAAATGTTGACTTTGATTTGCATGTGCGAAAATTTCACATAAAAAGTATCAAAAATTCTTCAATGCTTACACATTCTTAACAAATAAGTAAATTACATTCATACAGCATATCAAAATATCTAAGACACTATATTAATTATCACACACCTCAATAATTTGTTTATCAATAATTATTTGTGATTATATGTTACTATTAAAAAATTCTAAATACACATAATTTTAATAAAAATTTATTAATCCAAGAAATCAACAACAGTTCCAACCAGTGATTATTAAATATAAGTATTTACATAGTACGAATAACTTATTCACTTTAATTATAAATAGTACTTTTTAAGCAAAACTTAAAATTATGAATCTTTTGAATACAATATAAATAAACTTAGAGATTAAGTTGTACATTTTATAAAGTTTTGAGATCAACTTTTTGGGATATGAAATTAAAGTTCAAAATTTGTGTACATTTCATAAATAAGCGTTGAATTCAAATTAAATATTTTAAAATTGGGATTCTAAATTTTATGATCAAAGGAATTACAGGCTCTCGTATGGTGAACTATTTTTGAGTTTGCGTCTCTTACCACAGATACAAATTACAGAATGTGAGAATTATCTATATTTATTTAATAATAATTCTATGTAAAAAAAAGTAGGGTAAATGTTAAATGACCAAAAAATTTAATCAGAATTTGATCAGAAATTTTAAAAAATTATAATATCTTTTTTATTTTAAAATAAACTAATTCTTTTTCATTTTTAATTAAAATATATTAAAGTTGAAAGGATAAAAATGTTCAAAAACGTAAAAAATCATATGTTAAATACCATTTCTGGCAAAAGAATTTTTCCAAAAAATTTATATACATTATAAATCAAGGCTTAACCCATCGGTGGCCCCCTAAAGTTGGCCCCAAGTTTCACGTAGACACCTTAACTAAGCGATGTTCATTTTAGACACCTTAGGTAGAGTTTCGCTGTGTCGTGTTGACATTTTTTGCTGATATGCGTCAAAGATTTATTCAGCCAATTTTTATTTTATTTTTTTTCTTCTTCTTCCCCATTTTTCAACCACCATTTTCTCAAATTTGAACTTCTTCCGTGGTGAAATAAATTCGATGATGCCACAAATGAAAAATCTAATTTCTAATGTCAGAGATTTTCCCAAGCTTAAATTTCTTTTCTTATTTATTGCCCTTTTTCCTCCTCGATTTAATTTGAGAAAAAAGGACCGAAATTTGGAGGAAAAAAACTTAAAAAGTTGGAGATGAATAAGAACTCACTAAGAAAATGAGATAATCCCCATTAGCAAAAACTTAACAATGTGATGTGAAATGAACACGTACACATCTGTATTTTTAAAATTTCACTAGATCTTAGATTTTTCTTTTAGCAATAAAATACGTGCAACTACATTTAATTGTAAGAATTTGAATTACACAAATTTAGTAAAACTATATCATAGAAAGATTAAACAATTTGAAGTAAAAGAGATAGATAGAGTTTTGGGTATATAGCGGAGAAGATTAAGGGGTGTATGCTTGTTGGAGAAGACTATGGGGTGGAGGGTGGGGTGGGGTGGGGATGTTTACATCCCTACTCTATTCAAATAAGGAAGAAACATCGTGATGACTCAAAAATGAACAATTAACTAAATTTTTTTTAAGAATAAACGAATTTTAAAGGAGTCGACACCTAATTTTAGGAAAAACTAGGAAACCAATAAAATGATCTACGAAACCATTAGATTCTAGGTAAGAGGTTCAAGTTACTCCGAAGGGAAGGGATTAGGCATCCTTCAAAATCCACAACTGTGAGTCCCGACTGAATTCATTTTTTCAAATTGAGGGTGAGATAAAAACAAATATACAAGTATAATAAACATGCAATATACACAAGCAAAAATAAAAACAATAATATAAAACACGGCCTAAAATTTGTCTAATATCGATATATACAAAATAATAAATAAACAATATAATTCGAACGTCATTAAAATAGCTCCAATGATAAGCAACTCCGTGTACCTGTAAAGACACTTAGTAATAGTGTGAGTAATAAATAAATATGAATAAAAATGAATAAATCAAATAATAACTTCAAAATAAAGATCCATCTTATTAACATGGGAGGCCTTGAAAATCGACGATAATTTCTTCATCGGCCAGTTTTAATATATAAAATATATAAATTTAAGCTAAATTATCGTCTTTTAATATTGGGAAGGCCTCCAAAACTGACGGAGAGATTTTCTCATTGACCAATTTTAAAAAATAAAATTTATAAATGTGAACATGTTAGAATAAATAAATAAATTAGAATAAATAAATAAATAAAAATGCACTGTGGCAATATATCAATTATGACATTCTTAGTTGGAAATAAAAATCTAGATGTGAAATGAAGCAACCAATAATAAAAAAAAATTATAATAATGAAAGAAATGTTATTAAAAAAATACCATAATTTTCCAACAATTAAAAAAATATGAAAACACGAGAAACTCATAGCCATTAATATTTAATTAGCGAAAAGACAAAAATAACAACCGTTTAATATTCGGCAACTTAACAATAACAACAACTAAATAATTAAAAAAAAAAAAAATCAATAAAACTCAAAATAACATGTGAAAATATATTTAGGCATAATTAACAACTATAAAAGCTGAAAAATAAACCCAAATGGATATATGAAAATACAACCAGAAATAAAATACCAGAAAATAACATAGTAATAACCAACTAATATTTGAAAAAAAAAAACAAATAACCAACTAATATTAACACCAAAAGTTAGTCAAAAATAGCAACACAAACACAAGACTAGAAGAGAATTGAAACAACTCACAACAACTATGACCATGACAACACAGAGTAGAATATGCTCAAAACCATAGGAAAAAAAATACTTAAAACTAACAGATCAAACTCCAAAATAATAAGTATTAAATAAGATAAAATCAACAACAAAGACCATATCAATACACAATCAATAACTTAAACATGAACAAATTATAAAACAATGATGGCCGAAGTTTGAACCCCTCCGGCCAGATATAAAAGAGAAACGAAGTGAAAGAGGTTACCGGAGTTGGAGCCACATCGGTGGTTGGTGGTTGTTGCTATTATTGGAAACGGCTGATGCTTTGAGCTTCACCAGAGTTGTTTGGTGGAGATGTTGGATTGAAGCTGCCGGTTTGCAGCAAAATATGGTTCGGTTCCTCGAGCTTCGAGCTCGCTGGTGTGTTGGGTTTGGTTTTTGTCGCTTCACTATTCTCCGGTGGGTAAAGCTTTTGAACTCAGAGTTCGTCATTAATGGCTGAACTCGACCAAGGGGAAAAGGAATGGAGTGGTGATGGGTGATGGTGAGCTCGTTGGCTGGTTTTGGGTCGGAGAAGAAAGGGAAAAATGGGGTTTGTTTGGGGGTCGGAGAAATGGAGAGAAATGGGAGGGTCGTTTGGGTCTGATTTGGAGGTGGCTTGTGAGTTGTTGTTCTGGTTGTGTGAGCTGCTGGTGGAGCTTCGGCGAATGCTGTTTGAGAGTTGATGGTGGCAGCAATGAGAGACATGATTTTTTTGGGTGGCGACTTTGGGATGATATATGAGAGAAAGATTACGCTCTTCCTTTTAGCAAAAAGTTCCTCCTAATCTAAAATATTTTTCACCACCCTTATCTAAATCATTAAGGTATATCTATAATATAATATTAATATTTTAAAATCATGAGCAAAAATTACTAGCTAATAATATTATATGTGCATGCAATATTATCTAATTAATTTCTAGATTGTGTAAAATATCAAAATAAATATTAACAAATGTAACAAATAAAATGAATATTGAAAAATGTAATAAACGTAACTAATGACATGTAAAAAAATATAATTTAATAGAACTAATAATTTAATCAAAATGAATAAATATTTGAACGTATTTAACCGGTTGTGACAAAAAATAATGTAATTAATATTAACTAATAAAAAATTATAAATTTTGACAAATAAGAATAGTTATCGATAAACCTATTTAAAATTACAAAAAAATTAGTTTAAACTATTAAATAAATGAAACTTAAAAATTTCAAATTTTGAAAATGTTATGTCAAAAGGGAATGCTTCTCCTGATTTTTTACAAAAAAAAAAATACCATGTGTCATCAACTCATTGGTCATCTTTTTTTTATATATTTGAAAGTTTTATTATTTAATAATTATTTTGAACAAAATGACAAATGTCTTCATTTAATTTGACACTTTATACCTCATCCGCGAGTAAAACTCACACACATCATATTTTTGCTGATTGTATAAAAAGTGTTAAAGTGACATAAATGAGTCTTACATAAAGTGCTTAAAATAAACAAAGTCTAATTGAGGTGTCTAAGTGATACTTGGTGCCAACTTTAGGGGGCTACCGATTTAGGCCATAAATCAATTATGAAACTTGAAAAATCTAGGTTGAACCCATCGGTTGCCCCCTAAAGTTTGCACCAACTTTCACTTAGACACCTTAACTAAGCTTTGTTCATTTTAGACACCTCGTGTCATGTCCACTGTGTTATTTTGACACTTTTTACTGAATTGACAAAGTGCGTGTGTTGCACTGATTTTAAGCGCATAGAAAGCTTTTTTTTTGTGAAAATATTTTTTTCTCTTCATCTTCTTTCCTCTTTCTCCTTCACCTTTCACCACCATTATATACTGATCTTGAGTAAAATAAAAAGAATCATATATTCATTGAAAAAGATTAAATAAGAATCATAAACTGATTGAAATAACTTACAAAAACTAATTTGTTTTAAAAAAAATCAGATATAAAAAATAACATCACTATCTCACCGAAAAAAATAGAAATCCAATTTTAGAATTATCTTTCTCTCTCTCCCTCTCTTCCGTCAAAACATATGTTATTTAGAATTAAAATTATTAGGTATAAAAAAAAATATGAGACATCATTAAAAAAAATAATCTAAATCTCCTCAATTTTTTCTGCAGAACTCCAATCTCCGATGAAATTTTTTATATATGAGTCATTGAAATGACTTCCTAAAAAGTGAAATCTTTTCTTATTGAAATATTTTTAAAATATAAGTTTAAATGGTTTGTCTTTCTTCTTATAATTAAATTTTTACTTTTTTAATCAAATTGACACATATCTTCTCTTAATTTGTCATCATGCCATGTTATTCAAGTGGATAAGATATATTTTCAAACTGTTGCTAATTGTTAAAGAAATGTCAAAATGACACGATGGAACATGTCATAAAATGTCTAAAATAAATAATGTTCAGTTGAAATGTCGAAGTAAAAATTGATGTTAACTTTAGAGGTTATCGATGAGTTCAGTCAAAAATCTATTACTCCCTCTGTCCTTAATTACTTATTCATTTTTTAATTAACACACCTATTAAAAAATCAATTAATAACATTATAATTTACTATTTTACCTCTATTAATTTTGAAGTGAATGAAATTTTTTTTATTTTTCAAAGTAATTCATTATTTAATTAAAAATATAATAAATAAAACTAATAATACTTTCTAAATTTGCCGAATAAGTAATTAGGAATAACCACAAATGAAAAACTTTGAGTAAATAGGAATAGACTAAATATATTTTTGATCATTCTTCAATGGAATTGCTCGTGTAATGTTCACACAAAATCTTGAATTTGTAATTGATTATTATCGATGAATCAATGATGATTATACAACGCCATTAATGATCATTAGAAAAGTAACTGGGCAAATTGGGAACAAAGCATGTTGCAGAAAAAAGATGATTATTAACAGAACAACGCCTTAATTTGCAGACACACAGAGCGTTCATTAACCAAACTTCAGCAAACCCAAGAAGGGGATGTGATCCAACCTACACTACGAACTAGATGACTGAAAGTAAAGCTAAGCTTCACTTTTCCTATTCACAGAACTACAAGAAGCAAACCATTATTCCTCCTATATACACTCTGTATTATCCCACCGCCATGCTTAAACTGCAACCTTCTTGGCCCTTTTAGCAGCAGGAGACTTGATAGACTTTGGCTGCTTCGCCTTCGCCGGAGTAGACTTCCTTGTCCTCTTGGCTCCAACCTTCTTTGGTTTTGGCGTCGCTTTTGCTTTCTTCGGCACCTCTGTTTTCTTCGCTGCAGTTGCAGTGGCCCTGGTGCTTCTAGGTTTCTTCTTAGAATCGGCCTTGGGGAGCTTCTTGGTAGATGTTTTTGTTGTAGTCTCCTGCTTTCCAGCCTCAGATAGTTTGTATGAAGCCTTGATTTTGATTAGCTTCCCCTTTGCTGCAGAATTCTTCAATTGAAGACCTAGAATTTTCCTGAAATTTGCTGGTAATTCATCCTTGTGTTTGTCTTCCATGTATTTAGCAACTGCATACGGACTCGATCCACCTTTCTCGTTCAGAGCCAACAGAGCCTCCTTAATCATCTGCAGGAATTCCATACCAAAAAATTTAATCAAGTTGAAATTTGCAAGTTAAATGATCTATACTCGATGAATATCGGCAAAATAATAATGTAAAGCACAGCCATATCGATCGATGAATCGATAAAAATACCTGAAAATAAGGAGGATGAGTAACAGCCTTGGCAGATTTAGGCTTCTTCTCTTTGGTAGCCCTAGGTTTCTTCTCCTTAACAGGCTTCTCCGTCGCCGGAGCCTGCTCCTTAACCTTGGAAGCCTCTGTTGGTGGCTGCACAACGGCGGGGTCCTCAACTTCTCCGATTGCCGTCATCTTCTCAATTCTCACAATCCTCAAAAATATCTCAATAACCGTTTGCTGTGATCATTCCGTAATGCAACTTACACAATTTATATTAGAGTAATGATCCTGGTTTCACAACTCGCTGCATTTTGATTGGCCAATTTAAGGTGACACGGATCGAAGTTTTCTGAAGAATTAATCAGATGATCACGCGTGGATGTTATCTAGACGTAGATTTAATTGTGTATTTGATTAAGAGCTGTTATTCTTATCTAGTCCAGTATAGAAAGAAATACTGTGTGCTGTTTTTCTTTACTTCATTTTTTTTGTGTGTGTATTAGGGGATGTGTTTTCTATTTAAACTTGGGATTAAAATTTTAATCATAAAGTTTAAATCCTTGACATGGAACATTTTTGGGGATTGAAATTAAGAAAATGCTGAATCTAATGTGGCTGGAAATAGGCAAAATGAAGGTCATTTGCATGTATTTTAAAGTTATTAAAGAAATATAATAATCATGCCGTTTTCTTTCACTTGTTTACTTTAAATTTTACACTCTCATTAATAAATAATTACTACTCCTTTTGTCCATCAATACTTGTTCACTGTAATTTCACTATATCACCATTTTTTAGTAATAAATATAATGTCTTAAAAAATGTAATAAAAAAATAACTACAATTAACGACAAGAATGAATTATGAATTAAGTGTAAAATTATCTATTGATTTCAGAAAGTGGGCAAGTATTGTTTGACATCCCAAAATAGTATAGTGGACAACTATTATTAAATGAGGGGAGTAATTAATATAAATACTTTATAACAATATCCAAAATAATTAACATAAAAATTTAAAAGAATATTTTGAACATTTTTAAACATAATACACAAACAGACATTGCCAAGCATTTTTTTTTTTGTTATAATTAATTTAAATAGTAAAATACTGGTAAAGACAATGGTCAAATTATAATTAATATGATGATAAGTAGCTTAAAGTAATTATAACAAAAGAAATTTTAAATAAAAGAGATATAGATGTAATTTAATATCACAAATACAAAGAATGTTGGTGTTATGAAATCAAATTTAGAAGGAGATTTTTGAAACTATTCATATATACTTTCTTACAAGATTTTTTTAGTTTAAATGTCTTGTATTATCTATATTTTATTGTATCTATATAATGTTATAAATATATATTGTATTGATGATGCCTTTTTAAATACACAATTTTTGAATAAGCTTTCAATTGAATAGGCGTGCAAGTTTGCAATCAAGCAACTATCTGAAAAGGCACACAACAATTGTCTTTTCTTCTTCTGTAAATATAAAGTCAATTCAGTTTATTTATATATTAGTTTGAAAGATGAATAAATGATCTTTTTATCCCTTTCCAAATTACAATAATGATTTAACCAGACATGTTATCCATTAATGAACATTCAAGAGGAAAGTGATTACATATACACCGTTTATGAATGTCCATTTAAGTTCATAAATTTGTGAATGAGCTTGCAATCAAACATGCCGTTGACAAATATCTTATGCACACACCATACCATGCAATAACTCCATAGATAGGAAATTAATACAAATAATTTATACCATAGTTTGAAAAGAAATAAAAACTACTCTATCTCCTAATTATTCAGAAATTTTTTTACAAATAGTTTATATAATAGACATAATAACTTTTTATAACTATAGTTTTAATAATTGCGCTCTATAGCTATAATTTTGTTTGTTGTGGAGACTGCGATTTGTATATTTCTGCTTGTTTGTATAATTCACTTGTGAATATATAAATAGGGTAAGTATATACAAATTCTATATTTGTACATTTAGAAATCTTTTCATAACTCCGTTTGTATATTTCGCTTGCCAATATACAAACATGGTAATTTATTATGAATTTTCATAAATCATATACAAATAGCTAGAGTAACCATATACCAATATTCTGAATTTATACAATCAAGAACTGAATTATACAAATTATGAAATTATACAAATCATGCGAATAATAAGAATTGGAGAAAATGTACTCGCGGAATTATAATACCTAATATATGCTAAATGTTCATTATTCTACATCATTTTCTCATTTATTTATCTACTGGGTACAAAAGCTCTGGCAAGCCCGGGCCCAACATATATTAGTTGGAAAAATTATTGAAATACACATCTTATGTTTCCCTTATTTTCAATATTCTCTTCTATTTCTAAAAAACTCTAAAATCCTTTATTTCTCTCCTAATTATAAATTATTTTATAATGTATCCGAGCTAATTTTTAATGTATCTGAGCTACATATTATGTATCCGATTTGTTTTATTTTTTCAAGGATTAATGTAATTACAAACTAAATAGGGATTGATTGCAATTTCATATTAAAACTATGTGATTCCTAAAATTTATACTTTAATTTATATGATATTGATAAAATTAGAAGAGTCACTTATATTTTAAAATATTTTTTATTGTTAATTATATTTATAATATTTGTAACTTACTTTTTGAATTATATTTGTGGTACATGTGAATTTTGAGAGTTAATTAATTTTGTAATATATTTTTTAAAATATTTGCCGTTGTTAATTATTGTGATCTATGTGACTATGTGACACATGTGAAATTTTAATATTTTAAGTACTTAATTTTTAAAGAGAAAATGGTCTAAAAACCCCCCAACCTATATCCGAAATCCCAACTATACACTCCAACTTCACGGGTGTCCTATTACCCCCCTAAACTTCATATTTCCTTGTTTTCTACACACTTAAACGCTGACCTGAACACAAAATCAAATAATTAGGCACGCGTGATTCCACGCGCTGGGTCCCGCCTCTTTAACTCCAATTTCTTCTTTTTTCTCCCATTTCCTAAAACGTAAAAGAAGAAAAAAAAAATCTGCGAAGCATTTGCTCAATAATTCGGAGGCAAACAACGTTGTCATCAACTACAAGAACTCTTAACCCTGCTGGAAAGTGATCAGTGACAACCGTAGCTTCCGACTTACACGTGGCAACGTCGCCACTCATACTTACCATTGAAGACCACAAAAATGACAAAAAAAAAACCCACACTTTTAGAGAGAAGCTAAAATTACAGAAATGACACTGGTTTCACTGAACTGCAGCTGCTTCCATTAACAAGTGATCTTACGGTAGTGTTTGAAAATGCATTGTTGAGGGTTTAAGAAGCAAAAGGTGAGTCAGATCCAGAGCTGAGCTGAACCAAATTTTTTTTTGTTCTTTTCCATTTTAGGAAATGGGAGAAAAAAGAAGAAATTGGAGTTGAAGAGGCGGGACCCAGCGCGTGGAATCACACGTGCCTAATTATTTGGTTTTCTGTTCAAGTCAGCGTTTAAGTGTGTAGAAAATAGGAAAATATGAAGTTTAGAGGGGTAATAGGACACCCGTGAAGTTGAAGTGTGTAGTTGGAATTTCGGGTATAGCTAGGTTGGGGGGGTTTTAGACCATTTTCTCATTTTTAAATAATGTATGTTACTTCCTTGTTTCAATTTACGCAACACATGTGAATTTTTGAAAGTTGGTCAACTTTTTAATATGTTTTTAAATATTCAAAGTTGTGATTTATAATACTTATAACGTAATTTTCAAATAATATATGTTCCTATCTTTGTCTCAATTTATGTGACATGTGAAATTTCGAGAGTTAATCACGTTGAATGTTTTTCAAATATTTTAAATTACTAATTATTGTGATTTATAGTACTCTCAATGTAATTCTCAAATAATATATGTTATTCTCTTGATCTCAATTATACAATATGGATCAAATTACGAAAATTAACCAATTTTTTAAGGGAAAAAGGATGGATTTACCCTCGAACTTTAATAAATGGTACGCATATGCCCTTTGTTATACTTTCCGTTTGGATAAGCCCCTGCCGTCCAATTATAGGTACACATATACCCCTCTCACTAATGGACACGTGTAAAAAATTAGGGGTTCGTTAGTGAGAGGGGTATATGTGTACCTATAATTGGACGGCATGGGCATAGCAGACGGAAAGTATAACGGAGGGCATATACGTACCATTTATTAAAGTTTGGGGGTAAATCCGTCCCTTGTCCCATTTTTTAATATTCTAACTTGATTTTTAATATACAATATGTTATTCTCTTGATCGGTAATGCCTGCAAGGCTCAAACGAGTCAAATCACCAAAACGCCGTAGTTTAGTCATTCCAAGATAATAAAACGACTGTGTTTCGATACCAATTCTGAGATTAGACAGTGCATAAGCATCTTCTCTGAATCCATCAGTTGGACAAATCGGAAAAAAGAAGGAAAAAAAAAAAAGAAAAAGAAAAAGAAAAAGAAAACAAAGAGGAACAGATAAAGAAGACAACAAAAAGAGGCTTTTGGCATCGAACCTCTCACCTCTGCATCGGTTCTAATCAATTTTCTCACTTAGCTCTTCTCCCCTCTCCCTCTTGTAAGCTTCGTTCCAATGGCGTTCTCAATTTCATGTTTTCGTTGTTTGATCTCTTCTATTTTGATACTTCATTTCGCTAATCCGAACTGCATTTTTGTGTTTTCTTCTACTTATTCGCTTATGACTTGTATAAACCCCAGCTTTCGATCTTATTGTGTGTATACCATTTGATCTATGTTGTTTTAGCTTGTGTGCATCCCTAAGAAGTTACTTGTAGAAAGTGTTCTTTTTCCAAAATGTAGATTTAAGAGGTCGAATTCGATTAGATTTACACTTTGTACATATCACTATATGATGAACTTTCTAGGTTCGAAATGATCTAATTGCTTTCACTGAACCTTAGTGTATGCGAGATGTTGCTTGGACTTTGCTCGAGGAGAATGATGTAATAAATGAAAATGAAGCACATATAGTTAAAGTTGATAAAATGAGGAATGATATGAGGGGTGCTATGCAATAATAAGATGCTTAACGAAGTAAAGAAACTAGCTCTATAGAGCGCTAAGAACAATAATGTTATATGAAAGTGAATATTGGGCAGTAAGGCTATACATATCTGTTAAGAATTCCCACATCAGAAAAGGGATGGGAATTTGGTCTCCTTATATGGACTTGGACAATCCTCTCTTCATAAGCTAGCTTTTGAGGTTGAGTTAGGCACAAGATCCATCTTTACATGGAATCAGACCCATCCCAACTTCTTTGTTCACCGATGTTGGACCCTCATATTATAGTGTCCACGCTCTAGTTAATGAGGTTTAGCGTGCGGGGGAGTGTTAAGAATTCCCACATCGGAAAAGGGATGGGAATTTGGTCTCCTTATATGGACTTGGACAATCCTCCCTTCATAACATGAGTGTCACAAAATTATTGGACAAGTTCCATATGTGAGGGTGCAAGTATTAGACGTGGAAGATGTAATAAGAGAAGGTCGCCTAAGATGATTTGACCTTGTTCTACTTAAAACTTCATGGATACATTGAAAGGTGTGATAAGTGATGAGGTAGCCTAAAATTAATTAGTGAAAAATTGTCTAGGGAGACCTATAATGTGTCAGATTCAATGTGTATTAAGCTAAGGACAGAACACAATTGAAAGAAAGGGGATTCATATAGGTAATCCTGATCAGTTGGGATAAAGGCTTACTTATTGGTGTCATTCTTACCTTACTTTTAGATTAAAGGGATTCATATAAACGAATATTGTTTATAAGCAAGGTTGTAGTGGAATGATTTAGTGCCTAATAAACTGGAGCGGTCATAGAGTATTCAACATGTGTTATACAATGGAACTTTGGGAGTGAGTGATAGAACATAGACTTTCACAAGGTGTCAGAAAACCATTTTGGGTTTATGCTTTGTACAGCGACATCATATGCTGTATATTTGCTAAGAAGATTGATGAAAATTTATAAGGAATGGAAGAATGATCTGTCAGCTGATGTTTGTTTATCTAGAAATAGAGCATGTAATTAAATGTCAAGCAAGTCTTTGCTGAATGTGTTGGTGGGTATTGGCGAATTTAAGGATTCTTACCAGATGTGCATAACATAAATGATATGTATAAAGGAGTTGCCACAACTGTGAGAACATTAGGAGGATATATAGGAATTTCTTGCAACTTATTGCAATTAGTTTATGATTGAGGCTTAGTTATTACTACCGTTGTTGGTTATAGAGGATAATGTAGCCTAACTCAACTTTGTTAAATGAAGCATAATTGCTTATTACCTAAGTTGCTTGGACTCTTCACTTTCAGTGCCGCACCCGTGTCGACACGATGTGGGTGTGGGATTCGTACCCAATTTGGTCAGCTGGTTTTGGGTATTTTGACCAAATTCGTGGGAGAAATTTTGGACAAATTCAATGATTTGTGTAATCAAAACAAAAACTAATGTGAAATTGAAGAAAATGGAATCCCCTGTATATATAAATTTCTATTGTCACTCCCTTACCTTTAATCTCCTTCCAGGATTTTCTTCAAGTTTTCCATGATATATCTCATTATTTAGGTTTTATAACTCTAGTTTTAGATATTTGAATCAACTTTAGCTGAATCTCCGCACCCGCATCCATTACATTGTTCCATATCCCCGAATTTTAAAATTTAGATTATAGAGGATCAAACCTCTACATCTGCATCCGTATCTTACACCCGCATCGGAGTCCGAGCTCGTACACCCGCACCAGAGTCCGAGCAACTTAGCTTATTACTATATCTACAACTGGTGATTTTATATTAGTATAATCTGTGAGTGATATGGTCATACTAGAAAACCATACTATAGCTCTGTTTGTCCTTTGTACATAGTTAGAGTTGTAAAAAGAGAGAAAACTACCTTTGGTTTGGGGAAACTTGTGTTTGCTTCCTTGGTTTCTTTGCATAAAATTCAATAAACTTGTGTCAATCTCATAATTTGTAGGGGTTGAATATATAAATATTCTGTATCCATTCTACTCCATTCAAGTCTATTTCATTCCAATAATATATGATTTACCCTCGGCAGGTTTGTTGAACCCTGCTGCGGGTAAAAGCTTGGCATTTATGTGGAGAAGGGTAGAGAGGCGGACACATCATATACCGAGTTTCAATTTGTGCACCATTGGTCCTTCACCGCCCTCATGGATTTCTTGGTTATAAAAATAGTGATTTGCTTTTTTAAGAAAAATTATCAGTTCTCAAAATTTCAACTTTTAGTACACTACTGACTAACTTAATCTCAATTTGAATCGATCTTTTGTTTTCATTTTTGTTCTATCCCTAGCTAAGTCGCCTATAGAGTTGGGAGTTGGAGTTTGTTGGTCCTTCTTTATGAAGTCAGAGATGGTAGAAGAAAGGAACTGCTTTTTGTGTGGAAACATGTGTTTGCTTCCTTTATCTTTGCATATGGACGGACTTAATCATGAGAAATATTAGATAGAATAGATGGAGATAAGATAAAGTCCCTGTCTCTGGGAAAGCTTGAATGAAACACAATAAGTATTTAGGGTTTGTGACTGATGTGCAGCATTCATTCATCTAGCACTTTGATTGCTTTGAGGTCATTAGATCATGCTTTTAGATCACTACATAAAGTATGTTCTTTTGTATTTCTGCAGAAACGGCCACATTCAAGATGGGTTTTTAGCATCTGCTTGCCCCCCCTTAATGATGGTATGATGATGTACTTATATCTTTGCTTTTGCATTTTTCTGTATCAGAATATCTTGTTCAGTAAAGGTGGTTTGTTTTTCATTAGAAACAGAAAAATTTATTAGTACTTTTGTGAAAAAAGGCCCAAAATAGTCCCTCATCTTTGGGTTAAGGCTCAAAGTCATCCTTGAATTTTTACATGGAGAATAGTCCCTATGTTGCAATATTGGTGCACTTTTGGTCCTTCAAAATTTTGCCTATTTTTAAACATTGATTTTATTCATAATTTATGTATGGAATGTTTAATCGTCATTTTATATATTTAGTAGAAATAATAACTCCATGTGACAGATTGTGAGAAGAAAAACACCTTGTTTTGTTTAGTAGAAATCGTATTGCAGGTAAAGTCAAGAGGTTCATTACGACGATTTCACATGCAATAGTACAAATTTTTCTTTTTACTGAACAGAATAAGGTGTTCTTTTCACCTTCTCTCACATAAAATTATTATTTCTACTAAATATATAAAAAGACGATGGGACATTCCTTACATAAAATTATGAACAAAATTAATGTTAAAAAATAGGCAAAAGTTTAGGGGAGAACCAAAAGTGCACCAATATTGCAAACATGAGGGACTATTAGTGCTCCATGTGAAAACTCAAGGATGACTTTGAGTCTTAACCTAAAGATGAGGGACTATTTTGGGCCTCCTCTCTACTTTTGTTTAAGGAACTTTAAATATTATCTTAGCAGTGATTATCAGTTATTTATTTGAAATCTCTTAGACTGGGTTTCATTTACTGCAAATTAATGAGACCTGACTGAGCCTATTCTATATAACCACGAAAAAGATAACTTGTAGAATTACTCATGGATAATCGTTGCGTCAATTAACTGGCAACTAAATTGATTTTCCTGAACAAGCTACTGCATTAATCTTTAATTGATTTGATTTTGTATGTGCTTAATAATTCTCTCTTTTAATAAAGGACCACAATAACTTTACTATAAAGACTTACATGGCCATCATGGCCGAGAGGGATGCTGCCATCCGTGAACGGAATATGGCACTAGAGGAGAGAAAGAGGGCTTTTGCAGAGCGAGACATGGCAATGCTTCAGAGAGATGCAGCACTTGCAGAGCGTAATGCTTTGATTCAAGAAAGGAACGAAGCCATTGCTGCTCTTCGATTGCAGGACAGCTCTACAAATGACAACAATATGGTTCCAGATTCACCAGGAAATGGAACTGAAAGTGGTGCAAAGCACATTTATAACCAACA
Organism: Solanum bulbocastanum; assembly: GCA_037074985.1. Classification (NCBI taxonomy): domain Eukaryota; kingdom Viridiplantae; phylum Streptophyta; class Magnoliopsida; order Solanales; family Solanaceae; genus Solanum; species Solanum bulbocastanum. The sequence continues at coordinate 32,871,538 of CM073598.1, read as the reverse complement.
GCAAATGTATAGGACCACAGCTGAAGCTGCTCATGGTTCAATGGAAGATCCCTCAGCTGGCTACTTGAAAGACACAGATACTTCTGAAGCAAAGATTCCTAAAAAGGTCAAGCGACCTAAAGAGAGCAGTCACAATAAGCAAGCCAAGATTCCAAGAGTGGGTAAAATTGGCACAGATAGTTTAAGCATGCAGGTCATAGCCACAACATCAGATGATTGGGCAAATCTGCAAGAGATGGATAGTGACAAGGAAGGAGATACACAGCTCACATCGTGGAAAGACAATTTGGGGTTCCAAATCAATTTTGATGAGTCTGCCATGCCAGTGCCTGTTTGCTCCTGTACTGGGACTCCGCAGCCATGCTATAAATGGGGTCATGGTGGGTGGCAGTCAGCTTGCTGCACAACTACCATATCTATGTATCCATTACCTCAAATATCAAACAAACGCTATTCCCGTGTGGGTGGAAGAAAGATGAGTGGTGGTGCCTTCAGTAAATTGTTTAATCGTCTTGCTGCTCAAGGTTATGACTTGTCTATTCCTCTTGACCTGAAGGATCATTGGGCTAAACATGGCACAAACCGCTACAGCACATTGAAATAGCTTCTGTGTGCACGTTGGATTGGGACCTCACAATATAGAGAAGGCATTGTCGGAAAATGTGTGTTGTGGATGAAAGAAAGTGTACTTTATTAATACTGTGCAGGAGATACATCGCTAATAGCTATTCATTCACATTTTTTGAGCTCTGTCTCTGTCTCAGAGTTCCAATTCATCTTATCAGAACGGCCACATATTATGTACTGTACTTTTTGCTTTCTTCAATATATGTTTAATGAATATGGTGATTTGGGTGTCAAATAGCTTTGCCTAGACAGCGTAAATAGCAATTTGTGTATATCATTTGTTTTCTCACATTACCATAGCAAACTTCATTTATTGCTTCATCTACAGAAAAAAAATCAATGTGGTAGAACAGGAGCAGTAAATAAAAAAGACGTTATTACTTGTGGTTCAGCTTAAGCAATTATTGCTGTTTGACTCAGAAAATAAAATTTAAAAATTCCATTTGGCGTAGTAAGTAATGTCTTCACATTTAAATGAACAAAAAAGAAATGGCACAATGTATACGAAAAATAAATATAAATTGGTTTTTATTAGGAAAAAGGAAGAAAGATATAAGAGGACTATATATCTCTGCAGTTTTCACCTATGGGCTATGTGGCATGAACATTTTGACCCATCTCAGGCCCATTTATGAACAGCCTCTCGACACACAGCTGCTTCCGAGAAAAAGACAGGTTACCGGGGAAGCTTTAACCGTTACAAAATTCGATTTTCTGTTCTTCCTCCGGCGAAAAGATTTTACTCTTACTACTAGGAGAAGTCCATCCCTGTCTATTCATCGGGCTCTAGCACGCTAGTCGCTTCTGTACCCTTTCAATGGGTGCATCCGATTCAGTTCTCTCCGGCTCACAAGTAATTCTTCTTCTGCTTCATTTTCTGTGAATCTCAATTTAAATTGTTCGCCTTTTTGTCTTTTATTATTTTGAATTTTCTCATGAATGAAGGGGCCAATCGATGAGATCACCACAGTTTCTGAGCGTGTAGAAGGCGTTGATCCTATTTTGGAGAGGCTAAAATCTCTCAAAATTGTAAGTTTTCTTTTCGCTAACTTCGCTATATTGGTTTTGAATAGCTATTAAGCGATCACTTATTGTATGAAATTTGTATGACTAGGCTGCTCCAATACTGAAATCGCCGCCAGCTGAGAGTAGCTTGACTGACATTCTGGTGAGGAAAGCATCCTCCACTTCAAATAAAGGTAATTTCCATATACTATAAACAGTTTCCAATACCTTCTGGCAATGCCATATGCTGTACATTTTTGAACTTAGGATTTTATGTTAACCTTGAAAAATCTAATTTAAACTTGTTTCAAGTAATTTATTGTCTAGAGCTTACATAAATATCAATTTAGGTTATCTGGTTTGTTTTGCTCCTTAGTACGAAAGGTGTTGGGGATTCAAGTCTTGTTCAGACCTTGTTATTTTCATATTGCAATAGGTGCATATAAACAATTATTATAAAAATTGGAATAGATTCATTGGCAAGGATTCGAACTTGGGGAAAATGCTGCATCATAGAGGTGCTGAACCAACAAGCCGTGGAGCTATTTGCGTTAAGTAGTGTCACTTATAAAATTCTATAAGTATTTTAATTCTTCAGATAATATACATATATATTATCATTAAAAAAAATTGACGAAGGGGTGTAGGATGACACCCCTTGTCTTAAGGTGCATCTGTCCCTGCCTCCTGGACAGGTTTGTAGGGGGATGTGAGAAAAGCTTAAAGAGATGATATCACTTGCAAGTTTTGAGAATATGCGTGCCTGTTAATATTTGAAACGTTGTGATGCAAGCGGACTGTGGTGGTGTTACTTGGACATAGAAAGTACTTCAGAGTTCCTCAAATGGACAGTGAATCAAGAGAATATATCAAGCTTTTTCAAAAAAGGAAAAAGGAAGTAGAGAGAGTCAGTAACATTTCATCCTACAAATTACATTGAGCATAGATCCAAACTGATGGATTCTGTCAGGCTTGTAACATCTCTAAGTTTATGCTTTATAGCTCTCTTCAAAGTTTCACGGTATGACTACTAAGTTCAATACCACAATAATCCACATCTTTTATCCTCTATTGGCATATATCGAGTTAAGTTACTCTTTTTTTAATGTAGCATTAAGTAACTTGGTTAGACATTTTAGCCTTTTACAAACTTGTGTTGGGATACTATTTGGACCACATGCTTCTCTATTCGTTATATTCTTCATGGCATCCTTTACTTCAGAATACCGAATTTATGTGCTTCAGTTTCTAAGTCTTATGCTTCCGTAGTTTCGTTTCATATCCACGTCCACAATGTATGTTCAATATCTTCATAGAACTTAGTGTCATTTTCCTTGTTTATTAGCATAAGCACTATCGTGTTAATTTTCTCTTTTCCCACACTATCCTAATGAGATAATAATCATGTCACCAATTCTCTTCAAGGGTGGTGTACTTTCTTATTTACCCTCATCCGTCCAGGACGATGTTGGAGCTCTTTCCTATCTAACTTGACATCTGGGTGCCAATGTATGGGGTGAATGCCTTAGTCACACCATCCATGATGTGACAACCCTTGGTTATGCTCTCTCATCCCCTGGATGCAACATGGTGGAACTTCTTGGTTAAATTAAAGTTACACCGCTGCATCGATGTAGCATGTTCCAAGAAGACCATGACCGATATAGTTAATATGAGGATTCATTATAAATTTAACTATTTTTTAAATGGTCATCAACTATTGCAATGTTCTCCTTTCTGCTGGATTGGATTGATTGTGCTCTGTGAGCATAGGTAGAGTTGTGATGAATCCTAATGATGACCATTTCCCTAGAGTTTCAAACCTACACTAATGAACTGTGATTTTTTGTGCAAATATTTAAGAAGTGCTTGAAACTTGAACTGTCCTCCATTCACAATGATAGTTGGTTTGTCTTAATTAAACTGAAGGAAACCAGACCAGAAAATGGGTTGTGGCTTAACTAGGAATTGAAAAGGAACTGAAAACATTGATGATCTGATTCAAGAGATGAAAATGCTAAGCAGCTTAGAGCTCACTTGGCTGCTGCTTCTGAATCTTTTCTTCTGAGAAACCTGTATTACTTCTCAAATTGACTGCCTACAGGTGCCGCTCAAAGTTGATGGCCTAAACAAGAATTTTTTAGAAGGCCTTATGTTTTTTTCAATTGTTATTCATATATATTTTTAAGTCTATTTTTCTAAAGTTTTTTAGATGCAAAGTTGTTAACATTTTTCCAAATCAATTTATTCTAAAAAAGGTTCAAGTGATGATATCGCTAATCAATCTTTGACTGTGGATGAATGAGTAACACATACGAAAGGAAACAACAACTGCTAATCCTTGTAAGCTGAATTCGCTCCGGGAGGGGGGGGGGGCTCGCGTCTGATTAGCTAGTTGGTGAGGCAATAGCTTACCAAGGTGATGATCAGCCACACTGGGACTGAGATGCGGGCCCAAACTACCACGGGAGGTAGTAGTGGGGATCTCTCTATTGACATATTAGAGTGTCCATTCCTTGCAAGCAACATAAGCCCAAGCCCCGCTTCCTTCCTCTTCGGGCAAACAACTTTTCTTCTTTTGCCCTCTCTCCTGCCGTAGAGTACCCAATGATTTAAAATTGAACAGAGATAAAGGATCCCAGCACAAGGAAACACCTTTTTAGTTGTCTTAATAACTGGATCAAATTGAAGAATCCGATTTTAAACGAGGCAAACAAAAAAGGAGGAAAAACCAATCAATAAAGGAAATTGTTGAAGGAAAAAGGATTTTCCTTGAACTGTTTGAAAGTTATCCAACTTGGGTTTCTTTCTATATAGTGTAAATATATGACACCTGGCTTAACTCAATCCTAAAAGCTAGCTCATGAGGGGAGGTTTGTCCAAGTCCATATAAGGAAACCAATTCCCCATCCCTCTACCGATGTGAGACTTCTTAACACTCCCCCGCATGCCCAAACCTTAACTAGAGCGTGACCACTTATAAATGGGGGCCCAACATCGATAAACAACAAATTGAGATGGGCCTGACTCTGATACCATGTAAAAATATGACACCTGAGCCTAACTTAACCCCTAAAGCTAGCTCATGAGGGAAAGTTTGTCTAAGTCCATATAAGGAGACCAATTTCCCATCCCTCTACCGATGTGGGACTTCTTAACATATAGAATAGAAAACTATTGATATGTTTGATGGAAATGAAATCTGTCAATAGTAACATTGTCACACTACTTCAATTAAAACAAAAAAATAAATCAAAATAAATGAAAGTGAAGTACTCTTCTTCACATTCTACATTACATACACTTTTTCTTCGAGAATGCTGGGAATCCCACTCATAATACTTTCATTTAGTTTCTAGATATGTAAATTTTATTGGAATAAATTGAAGATTCTATATTCAAATTTATACTAGATATGTAAATTTTATTGGAATAAATTGAAGATTCTATATTCAAATTTATACTAAACATTAATTAGTTTGATCCTCGTACTCCGAATAAAGCCACATAAATAAAATCACGGGGAGTAAATATAACCTATACTATAAATAAAGAAAAAAGGCGAGGGGGGGGGGGGGGGAGTTTGTGGGGCCTAAAGCCTTTGCGCTAGTGGCTTTGGCCTTGAGTTGGCTAAGTAACCTAATCATACAAACTGTAGCCCACCAACATCAGATGGCGCACCAGAATCCGGTACTGGAAGTCCTTGAAGGGGACATGGATAGGAGCTTCAAAGATGGTAAGTGGAGAATCTAGCTTCCCCCTTAGTCTCAAATATAACCAATGAATTACAACTGAAGCTTCTCTTGAATAGTAATTGCCCAAAAATGGAGTGTTCTTTAGATCCGATCTAGGGCGAAACTTTGGAGATTGTGAATGAGATTATATATATGTATGTTTTGATTGAATTAGCTCCAAGAATAGAACACAGTAAATTTTGGAGATCGTGAATGAGATTAGATATTCATATGTTCTGATCAAACTAGCTCCTTTTTAATGATCCACCTTTATACAATTCTGAATGACTCAACTTGTTTGTAGCATGTAAAGCCACACAACTAATCATTGTAATCACACCCACAAGGGTGAGTACGTTTAACTTATCAGAAGGAAAACAGATACAAAAAATGTTTTTAATGAAATAATTTAAAAACATTCAGTGCAGCAGTTGTAGCATTGACCAGCATTTTCTCCGATCCCTGTTGGGATATATGTAGCATTTGATAAACAATTGTCATCAGGAATAAGTAGGGATTTTCTCTTATTCTGCTGGGGAAATATTGATAGTCCTTTCTTTTGTTGTTGTAGGCTGCGTAGATCCAAAAGTTCTACTTGAACTCTTCTCTGTATATCGCCAGTGGCAAGAGGAGAAGGCCCAGAAGATCTGTAAAAGACAGGTTTGCTCAATCATTATCATGTTCTTCTGGTCACTTAATGCTTCAGTAGCCATTTTCCAGTGTGGTAGTGGTTCCATCCATAGAAAGTGTGGATCTAGAACAGGCTAAAATGTATGTTTGTATAAGTTTGAGTTAGACTGTATGTAATTACACAAACCATTCTATTCTTAATGCATTCACTAGTCTCAAAACATGGTCGCTTGTGAGTCATTTCTTATTAACACACACACACTCACACACACAGAGGGGCGGGAGGAAGGAAATTATGAGTATCCTTTTGAGTCAATGCTGTGGTCTGAATTTGTATGGAATTCTTGCAAGTAAATTAAGGTCAAATAGTTCAGATAACTACTGTTAGCCGTTTTGGGCCAGCAATGAGGTGGATAATCGCCCCAATCCCTCCCAAAGGAAGTAAAACATAGTCAACGTGTTCACCAAATAAGTTGCATACATGCTCAAAGTTGTTTAGTAGTTTGATCCTTATTATGTTTACTATGTAGAAGTGGCTGACTAGATTGATTTGGGTTCTCTAAAACTTGATTCCAACTTTAATATGTGTAAAGGAGCAGCTGCCTCAAAAAAAAATTCTATCTGATTACTAGATATTCCCCAACTTTTCAGGCATATATATTTCCTGAAGTTAGTTGCTAAAATTAAATGCCCTCTAGATCAGTAGTACACAATATCCTTTTGAATCAGTAATTGCCCATCAATCATCATCACACTGACCTTTCAAAGGGTGGGAAAAGATTTTACAAGGTTTATTTTTGTGTTTGATTGTAGCTACATCATTATTTCTCCCATCATACGTTGGTCGAGAATTATCTTGCCACATCCCATAGTATGGCTTGTACTATACAGATGGTTGTATACCATTTCTAAAGTGTGCTTCCCTGTGACTAGAGTTTAAAGTTAATAGTTAATTTGGTGGTGGTTTTTTCGACACTTGGATTTTGAAGCTCTGTTCAGTACATTACGTACTATGTTCAAGGTGTTAGCGTACGTATGCTAGCATGTTGAAGCTCTTCATCATGTTTACAAGCTTGTGTTGTTTGTTGTGGTTCTTCTTCATGTGAAAAGAAGAGCTCATATATCTTTTTACAGTAGATTCCTTGGATAATTGCTGCAGGAAGAAATAGAAAACAAAATAGAAGTTGCAGATGCATTGGCTGTTAAGCTTCTTCAACGCTTCAATTACTCTGATTCCGCAATGAAAACAACCTCACAGCATCTATCAGAAGGTATTTTAATAGCCAATCTCGGAAAGCAGAAGAGAAAAAAAATGTCCGTCGGGATATCTAGGGCTACTGTAGTGTGGAGTTTAGAATAAAGTTAAATGTTTGTCCTTGTGATATCTGATTCCCATTATTCAAAAATCTAGCAAGCTTATGCTGTTTTTCTTAACTCAATGTTTGAATTGCACGCAGTACATGGTTTGCAGGTTGAACTTGGAGTGTTGAAAGGCAGGTTGACAGAGGTAATAAGTAATTGTGATGCATTGTGCAAGAGGATTGATGCAGAGGGACCAGAATCGCTGCGATCATCTATCAAACCATTTACAACAGCTTCCTCTGATACAGAAAGCAATAGCAGCAGCATGCATACTCTGCAAGGTAGAGCAGATGAAAAGCAATAGTGCCGAGGCCTCTCTTTGGAGCTTATAAAATGTCTCTATACCCCCGGTGTACATTACTTGTTATGACCCATACTTGTATCTAGTCCAACTGACTGGTAGTTGAAGACTTCAAGCACACTTGGAAATTGATTGCACAGGAAACATAGTCGGGAAATTAATTTCATAGCAAGCATGTGGATCGACTCCTCAGCTAGTATTGACTGTTCATTTAATTGTACTTGAAATGTTAAGATTCACTGTGGTGATGCTAGGTTTTTCCCCTCTAAATTAGAATAGATTTCCTTCCTATGGATATTCAGGAGCTGTTTGTGGATTTGAGAATTGAATTGGAGGGCGAAAGAAGTTTAAATCGAGTAGTATGCTAATTGTAGTATTGGGCTGTTCTTTTTCAACTTGATTATGAGAAATCGCTGATGTATATATGAATATTCGTGAAGAAATTGTGGGTATTTGGAATCTAATAGGAAGATGATAAAGTTTTAAGGGTGTGTACTGAACGAAGGAAATGTTTTTTCATGGAAAATAAGTGGGTTTTTACTTATTCTCATGTTCGATTGATAGATAATACTAATAAAAAAGTTATCCTAGAAGTATTTGTATATAATTTAGACAAATACTATATGAGGTGGGGGTGGGGAGGTAGTAGGGACGAGAGCTAAGATCAATGTGAATTGTGGAATGTTGCTAGTAAAGTTTGTTTTCCCAAAACTTTCATTAGCTGAGAAGTTTGTTTTTTAGAAAAAATATTTGACCAATCGAAGTTAAAAAAATTTGGAAGACATTTCCTTCCACGAACCATGCTGTACAGTTCCTCCATGATTGAAAAATCACTATCGATGGTGACTCAACTGCTAGTCTGCTACACAAGTTACTCCACTTAAAATGTTATATCTCAATCTAAAAGAGACGAGGGGAGGAAATTCGTGAAAACGTAATTATTTATGATTTAAATTAAAGAAATTAACTCTAGTTAAATACTTCAGCTTTCGTTTTGATTATCTAGACTTCTTAACTTGATTTAAGTTAGACTTCATAAACGATGTCCGATAGATCTAATGCGTGAGTTGCACTCACCAATAGCATGACGAAGTAACAGATAAAAAATTGAAAACAATGTACGTATGTAAACTCATTGATACATACGATACATACGGTTTTGGAAAATATTAGTGCACTAATTAATAAGTTTCAAACAATTAATAACAAGAGGACTAAGTGACGAATTAATGAAGATATAATCTGAAACTTGCGGAGATACGGTGGGAAATATAATATAGCTATATACTATTAGAATTCATGTGCCTTTTGAGTAGTGGCAGAGCCAAAAAATATTGTGTTATTTAGGGTTTGAATCTGGAACTACTTCATTCAAATGGACACTTATTATCATTATGCCTTTGTGTCCATGTTATGGCTATGTCCTTGCTTTTGAGGTTAGCTATTAGAGTAATGGAACAAGAAAAAGATGATAAAATAATCGTGCTCAAAAAATTAACGTCCTGAGATATATCACTCGAAACCTTTAAATTTTGAAATCGTTTTAATTCTCTTAACATTATAAAAAAGGATAAGAGAAAAAAAAAAGTAGGAAAGAAATTTTTTTTCTTGGTTACACATTAATTGAACTTTTCATCGTCGCTTGACAATACATTTTTTTTAAAAAAATACTATAAGATAAAATTAAACATATAGTTGCACTAGAACAGACAAAACCAAAATGTCCTCTTCTGTGGAAGATTTGGTGAAAAGCATAACACGTGATCAAGGCTGTTGTTGGGCATCAATATATCCAGCATCAACAAGAACTTTCTCTCTTTTAGCCAACTCTACATCTTCATCCACCATCATCTTCACCAGTTGCTCAAATCCCACTTTTGGTTTCCAACCCAACACTTTTTTCGCTTTGCTTGCATCTCCTTTCAGATTATCAACTTCCGTTGGCCGGAAATATCTCTTGTCAATCTCCACGTGTTCCTTCCAGTTCAATCCAACGTACCTAAATGCTAGTTCTAGAAACTCCTCTACAGTATGTGAATCCTCCGTTGCCACAACGTAGTCGTCTGGTTTCTCTTGCTGCAGCATCATCCACATTGCTTCTACATAGTCTCCAGCAAAGCCCCAGTCCCTTGACGCCTGTAAATTCCCCAAAAACACCTTGCTCTGTAACCCGATTTTTATCCTCCCTACAGCCCGGGTTATCTTCCTCGTCACGAAATTCTCACCCCGACGAGGAGACTCGTGGTTGAAGAGAATCCCATTGCACGCGAATATCCCGTACGCTTCGCGGTAATTCACTGTGTACCAATGCGCCGAGCATTTGGAAACGGCGTAAGGAGATCTCGGGTGAAACGGAGTAGATTCCGATTGCGGTGGCGGCGTAGATCCGAACATCTCCGATGATCCGGCTTGGTAATACTTGACGTGAGACCTTCCGGTAGCGGAGATGTGAGAACGAAGCGCCTCAAGGAGGCGGAGGGCCCCAGTAGCCACCACGTCGGCGGTGTAATCAGGGATCTCAAAAGAGACGGCGACATGAGATTGAGCAGCTAGGTTGTAAATCTCATCAGGGAGGATAATATCGAGCCAGCGTCGGAGAGAACTAGCGTCAGAGAGATCAGCATAATGGAGCTTCATTTTGGCTCTATAGGTATTATGAGGATCGATATAAATGTGATTGATGCGTTGGGTATTGAAACTGGAGGATCTACGAATAAGGCCATGGACTTCATAGTTTTTGCTAATGAGTAATTCAGTGAGATAGGAACCATCTTGGCCTGTGATGCCAGTGATCAGTGCAATTTTAGATCTAGGAGAGTTGCCGGTGTTGCCATTTTCAGCTGCCATTTTAATTGCCAGTTTGGATCAGGTGATTTTGAGACAAATGGGGGTATTTGTTTGATTGTAATGAGAGGCAAATTAGAATTCCAAAATATCGCACTATATATAACACCAATGAAGACTATAAAAAAATTACCAGTATACATAAAAGATGGAGTCAATGTTCTAAAAGAAAAAATGAGAAGTTATTTGTTTTCCTTTTCCAGCGTCCTGGTCCAGTGATTAATGAATTAAAATAAGAATAATAAGATTTTACGTTCAAATATGAAGCAAAGACATTATTTTTTCAATCCGTTGTTATTTGTTTTTCATATTAAAAATAAATATTCAACCAAAAGATATTTTATCCTTAAAGGACTATGTAATTGGGGAACAAATTATTTCACCACATGGAATTAAAATGACACAATAATGTCGTCTTTTACTAGTATAGGAAGTGTTTAATATATTTTGAGAATTTACTTTTCTTTATGAGAGGTGGTTGAATGAAGACTAGAAAAAATTAGAACACATGTCAATGTTTTAGAAGAAAAAATGAGAAGTTATTTCTTTTCATTTAATGAATAAAAAATGACCTTCTTTGTTCTAGCTTCTGTTTCTTTTTTCCAGGAATTTTCAGTATAAGAAAAAAACAATAACATCCAATGATCTAGTGATTAACAAATTGGGTTGAAAATTAAGAGGTTTTAAAATTCTGATAGAAGTAAAAATATTATTTTCTCCGTACATTTTTATTTATCTATTATATTAAAAATAAATATTCAACTAAAAGATAATTTATTACTTAAGACTCGTTTGATTGAAAATACGTTATCCTCAACATGGAATAAAAATAATACGACATTCCAAATTATTATTCATAGTGAGTCTTTACTTAGTAAAGGATAGGGTTGGGCCACTTGCCTCACCCTTTTTTTTTTTGCACCTATCCTTCTTGCTTGCTTACCTATAGCTTTCTTATCTTAGTGACTCTTCCTACTGAAGAGTCGTCCGACTTCTCGATGACCGAATAAGAGAGGTTTTTACCGCTTTCTCTTCTCTCAAATCCTCGAATGAGAACTTCCCTTAAGGAAGGAATGAATCTAGGGAAGAAGTCGCAAGGATAGTTCCATTTCTCCACTAGCCGGGGCCAATTTTGTAAGTGGGCAGTCTTTGGCAGGCTTGGAGATTCAATTAAGGGGAGCAGTCGAATAAATTGTTCACAATTGAACTGAAATTGATAACCTGAATAAGGAAAAAATTATTCATTTATCAATAATGAATTACTCCCTTTGTTTCAATTTATGTGACTTACTTTCCTTTTTAGTCCGTCCAAAAAGAATAACACATTTCTATATTAAGTAACAATTTAACTATAAAGTGTCTATTTACCCTTAATGAAATAATTTACAGCCACACAAATTTTTATCATTCATTTTGGACCACAAGTTTTAAAAGTCTTTCTTTCTTTCTTAAACTCCGTGCTGAGTCAAACTACATCACATAAAATGAGACGGAGGGAGTATGATTTTGCAGTTTTGGTAACAACTTTTCTTTATTATCAAATTATTTATTCTTGACGATTTGAAGTTTCTTCTTAACGGGTTAATTGATACCCGATAGTAAATTAATAAATTATATTTATATCATTCGGTATATAAAATCATTGACATAGGGTTTAGTTTCATACTTTAATTCCTGATTGTCTCAAACTTTCGATTATCCTACAATGTATCAGTGTTTGATTTTGAGCAAGATGTAATTTGTCAATTCAGGTGCTTGGTTTATTGAGTTTGTTATCTTATTTTTAAGTGATTTCATTTTTTTGAGTCACATCTTAACGATCAAAATGATAATTAAATCAATAATAATCGATAACCAATAAATCAATATCTTAATAATTCTATAAGGATTTAACATATCACAAACCGATAACTGATAAACTTTAAAACTAAACTAAACCAGCGACTGGGAAGTGTAGTGCTTAATTTAAAAATATAAGGGGTCTATCTGTATCTAAGCAATATTACAAGGGTATTTTAGTGTAATTAACCCTAAATGAAAAATAAAAGGATGAGGACGTAATGAGGTGTAGGCGGTAAATATGAAAAGGGGTGTAACGATCTTTCAAGCAGCAGCCAAAATACAAATATGCTTCCTCCCGCAGCGGCGCAACGTCTTCGACTCTCTTATTTTTTCCACTCCCCAAACAACGATTTCTAGGGTTTTCATTCCAATCTCTGTTCCTCCCGATTTCTACTCTCAATTTTTTTTTTTACTGAAACAACATTCCAATTCTTACTCGCATTATCAAGTTGATAATCTGAAGGCGATTTTGAGTGTTGTAGGGTAAATCAAGTGTCCGATAAAGTGATTTCTTTATGGGTTTGAAGAAAGCAAAAACGGTTTCTTGGGCTTCTGGACCTAATCTTTGTCAGGTATACATTACTCATTGAGTCTGTTTACTCTGTTTAGTGCTCAATTTTTTATGTTTATTTTTGATTTTTTATATACGACTATGGATTAAATTCACTGTTTCTTGTATACATAGATATAGATGTGTGTCTGTCGCAGAAAATCACAAAGATGAGTTTTCTTGCAGAATCCTACTGCATTGCCTTTTTTTTTTTTGGGTTAGATTAGATTGGGGAAAGAAGATGCTAACTAGTTTTGCTGCTTTGTCTTACCTGTATTATGTTCTGCTTGATGTTCTGTTATGAATGAATGGCTGGAATTTAGGAAAATCTGGAAAGAGAGATTATGGATTTTGAAACTACTAAAAGATTAGGACAAAAGAGTAAAGAAAAAGATTAAGATTAGGTAAATTCTGAAACCTAGCGGGAATCAGTTAATGGCCTTGAGATTATGTTTGATGAGTACCTATATGTTTCTTATATTGGATGTAGACAAGAGAAACTCCGGGTGACCAAGAATTGCTTTGAACAGTGTTAGGGTTTGTAAGGGTAGCAGCCATTGATTTTCTTTTCGAGCTTTGACTTAGTTGTTTACCTTTTTGTTGAAAGGTACCTATCACGCACTAAATCCATGTGACTGGCACATGAAACACTAACTTACATGAGTGAACCAAACTCATATAATGCTCCCCGACTGCATTTGAACCAAATGTGGAAACATTTGAAAATTTTTTACATTCTCAAATCAATCATGAAATGTTCTCAAATTTAAAACTATACATGAATCATTTCATAAGAAAAATGAATGTGTTTTTCCATGTATGTCACGTACACTCCCATTATTAAGACCCAAGTTATCTATGGAGCCTCTATACAATGGAATGTAATTAAACTCTCAGGACAACTTCTGACTAAAGAAAAAGAAGAACATAGTAGTTAACACAAAATAAAAGTGGAAGAAGATCATACTAGGCTAACACGAAATAAAGGCATAATGCATACATGTGCCCTTTAACTTGACCTCATTGCACATTTATGCCCTTCAACTTGGGTGTGCATAAATAGATACTTAAACTTGTATAAAGTTGAACAAGTAGGCATATGAATCCTCTGTGACATAATACACATAATACACGTAGGACTCAAATTGCCATGTAGCATGCCAAGTAGGATGCGTGTGTCTATTTGTTTAACTTTATACAAGTTTAAGTGTCTATTTGTGCACACTCAAAGTTGGAGAGCATCAATGTGAGCTAAAACCTAGTTAAAAAGTATATTTATATATTATGCCCAAAATAAAAGTGGTGCTTTAACATGTACCTCAGGAAGAAAGTAGCCTTAGCAATGTCCACTCATAACATGCCATGCCTCATTCTTAAATATGGAAAAATAGTGGGGAGCCTAAAAGGTTTGAGTACACCTTCACAATACTCAATAAGAATTATCGACTCTCTTTCATTAAAAGTTGGGACAACTGCTCACTCTGCAAAAAGGTGGAACCAACCAAGACCGACTGAAAAGGAGGCTCGATCCAGAGGGAGAGCGTTTGATGTGATTCCAAGAGCTGAACGAGAATCAATACCATAAAGAAAAGTCGAAGACTTTATTAGGGAATCAATTCAAGTATTATTCGACATAGAACAAAATGCACTAAATTTTAAATCACAATATATTTGATATTTGAATTGCAGGATCAAGTGTAAATTTATTTCAACTCAACCTTATAAACTTTCGATTCCATTAACAAAATAATTTAATTAAATCATTAAATTCCTTTCAATTGAATTGAATCATAAGAATGACTTTCGGTTCCTTAGGCCTAAGCTTATTCAAATCTTTTATAACTTTCATGGGTAGTACTATACTAGCACTGACACAAGATCCAAAGGTCAAGTAGGTGATCAATACTGCGAAAAGTATCATAGAACCTACTTGCTCATGTCATCTCATCTCATCGTAGTGTCACATGAATTGACTCAATCATACTATTATAGCACAATATTAGTACTCTCCCATGGGGCACTTTGGCATAGCCCTTTACTATTAGGTAGAGTCCATGCATACACTAACACGTGTAGTTTCAAGGTGACAATCAAAATTATCCAAAGCCAATCTCGGTGAACACAAGTAACTCCCAAAATATTTAAATATGTCAAAAATAAATATATGGCCTAGTAGCCTTAAAAGACATACTTACATCATATAATGATGTTCATAACCAATTCAACTCATTTAAATAGAATCAACTATAAGATCTTTTCCTCAAGAGAAAATTTAAGACTCAAAATATTCAACAAGTGCTATTTCAAATCATTTGGCTCTTAGAAGCATAAATACTAATGAATGTAAGTTCTTTATAGCATATAACACTTGGGTTTTCAAAATCACTCTAAAATCAATCGTGAAGCATTTTCAACTTTAAAACAATACATGAATCATTTCATAAGAATAATAAATAATAAATAAAATAAATGTGTTTCCATGTATGCACTCACCATTATTATGACCAAGACAACTATCTATGGAGTCTAATATACAATGGAATGGAATTAAACTCTTGGGACAATTTCTATCTAAAGAAAAGAAGGAACACACGTATTACATACTCGTGTCTACTGTAGTTTGATCCACTTAGTCCAATGTATGTCCATGGACTACGTACTTTCTCATTTTTTGCCAACACTTGAATTTTACTCAAATCACACATGTTCCCAAGTTGTAAAGGTCTAATTGAGTTGACTATTAAATCTTTGACTACTACAGAATAATTTCAACACCCTTGATGCAGAATATCATATCTGTAACTCATGAGCCTGCAATTTTCGTGCAAGCACTTTATTGTAAATATACCCATTTCATTATGAAGGTCACCAATGATCTTCCTTTGACTTGTTTCTGGTTTCTAGAATCTTTCTTTCTTCACCAGCATCTTAAGGTGACTTTTACGTGTCCCAATTCTCTCCCTACTTAGGACTTAGGAGTAGGTCCAATTCAAACTTGTACTGTGTCACTCAGAGATTCCGCTAAGTCATCATCTCTCAGGTACTTCTTGACCATTTACATGTTCAACCTGTTATAACAAGTTATGTTATTCTGAACTAAGAAATTTCACTTTACCATTTCCATTTTCCTGCACCAATCCTTGATTTTCTATCTTTTGTCATCACAGTTGTATTGCTTTTTATTCTGATAATAAGGCACATGTGTGGATGTACAATGAGAAATGAGATCAACACTGGGAGAGGAGCAGGTTTATTTAAGTCATGTGTTTGTGCCATTTCGGCCAAGAGATTCTTTAGAGTGGGATGTAATAGGTTAAAAGAAAGATGCAGCTTGATGCAGATCATATAAAATATTCATTAAAAAAGCCCAACTTAGAATCATATCAATTCCCAACCAACAAGGTAGTCCTACGACAAGAACTTTCATCAATTTTGTTCTTGGTCCTATATTGTCTTATATTTTGTAGAGATATCAACAACATTCCTAATAACTGGTAATGCTAGGAGGTGAGTAAGTGACTTGATAAATGTTATTGATGCTAACATGTTCCTTGCTTAAAGTTGCATCTTCTTGCATAGGTGCTTTTTCTTAACATGTTTGACATGGAAGTTACAATTCCAAGATCTGTAAACATAGTGAACATGAAGGAAAATGATGAGTTTATACTCTACGATTTCCAAAGCCTATCCCTTAGCTTGAATACTGTCTTCTCCATTTAAGCTCCAAAATTTGGCAATTTCAAGTAGAATGCCCCAACCCTCTTGCTGGTTTTCCATTGTTTTGTGCGTAAAACTTTTTCTCTGTCAATTCATCACACCTAAAGGATTGCTGAGAAATGTTTCCGTTTGTTGTTTAATGTCCATAGACTCTACATGCTTCTAACTGTTAATTGCACTTTTAAACTCCATCTTAGTCATACGAGGTCATAAAAGAAATAAATTGGGATGAAGAAATTTAGTCACCTTTCTCCCTTTGGAGAGAAGATGAGCTCCTGATTTGGTGCCTCTTCACAAGACGCACCCAAATGTTTGAGTTGTTAATTGAAAATTGTTCCCCACTTTTTGAAGGTACAGCAAACATGAAGAAGTGTTGTTGTGTTGTTGCTGTATATTTTTTTTCCAAGGAGATATTTCAAGTGTAGTATAAAGGATTTGTCAATTTGACATGCTTTCAGGTTTACTTGTCAAGAACATTAATTGCTTTAGTTTTTTCCAATTTCTCGTTAACAAGTTTGCATATTTTACCATTCAACATTATCAGGTAAAACATTATCAAGAAGAGGATTGCCCATCAAAAGTCAGTAGGGGATCTCAACATCATCTTCAGCTACAAGGGAGGCTTTGTTACAACAAATCTTTGGCAAAATGGAAATGCCCTCCCAAGGTAATCTAAGTTTTAGATGATAGGAGGTGACTTTATATGCATAGTTTCTGCACACATTATCGTAATAACCAAGTTAATGTTGTTATTTGTAGTTTAACTTGAACGAGAAATGGCGTGTGGTTGCTGGTGAAGAAAGTAAAGAAGCAGGAGATCAGGAGAATAGGGAAAAGAGAGTGCTTGAGGTGGTTTTTCCTTGTCGATCTGCAATTCCTCCGAAGTAAGTAATTTTGGACTATCCCTTTGGTTTATAGCTTCTTTGTATCAATTTACTTGGGTTGTAATCCATTGTTTTGCTTATTGCCATACAGTCCTTGCGCCTCGTCGGATCTGGACCAAAATTATGATGATAACCGAACTCCAGCAATCCGAATCATTCCTATTGAAGAAGAAGCAGATGTAGAAGTTCCATCTCAAACCATCAGCAGCAAATCGCCAGATGCATGTCTACCTAACAGTGCCTCATCATCTTTCAGTTTAGTTACTTCTCAAAAGCTACCTGCTAATGAAAAATCACTTCCCCAGTCTTTATCAACCATTCAAAATCCCAGGAAACCTTCAAGCAACTTTCCTCCTTCTGCAAAATGGCCTTCTAATGTTCAATCTACTCCATATCTTTCAAGATGTCGAAATCTGAAGGGATCTGACCAAACCAAAGTTTCTCCTAAACCACCAACTGTTCCCCAGTATCAGCCGACATTTAAAAATATCAGGACTCAACAACAGACTGAAATTTATCCAGACCAATCAGCTAATCAAAACTATGGGCCCAAATATCAAAGAATATGTGAAAACCAGAATATTCCCCAGCTCAAGTCTGAAGTTTCTGGAATGCCACCTGCTAAGCACAACCCTGTCACCCAGAATATTCCTGGTTTTGAGGGTGATTTGACAGTTGCTATAGCCACAGCTGTAGCTGCTCTTGCAAAAAGTCAAGAGCAGGATAGTCTGATCGATACCAACTTATTGGTTAGGCTTCTCCTTAACCCAGAAGAAATACCAAAGCTGATGAATGAACGTGGACTGGCTACCAATGGCAAAACTGGTGCTGCAACAATTGATTCTCTCGTTGCTGCCATGTCTAGGCCAGTGGATCTACCCGTTCCCTTGCCTAGGACAAAACCCGATAAGGTAATTATCAAGCCCATTAATGAATACCAAGCTCCCCATGCAGGATCTGGACCAATTTTTGGGCCAAAGCCAATGGCAAAATCTCTGCCCTTGACGATGAATAAGCCTGAAACATCTGTGAAAAGTTATTTGGTTAATGAACAAAGGGCTGCTCCTCATGTGGGAGCTGCAAACATTAGAGAGAGTAAGTCACCAGCTCACCCCACTTCAGACCTAAACCTGGAAAAGATTAAGAAACTGATTAACAAATATGGAGTACCTGACAATGTAGGAGGAAAGCCCTTGGTTAATTCTGAGTTGGTTCCTTCTTCTTGTTCCAAATATGATGTGGTTTCACCCAAAGTTGGCCATATATCCCCTTTCTCCTCGATGACTAGTCCTACCTCTCTTCACAAGGATATCAATTACTGCAGGTCCTTGATCAAGCAACATGGAGAAATTTGTGAGTCTGCAGTTGATGATCATTTGCAAAATACCAATCCTCGGGTGCCAGGTTTGTTAATGAACCAAAAACCGATTCAGTGCAGTTTGACGCGTTGTGTTTTCTTTAATAAACCTAGGGGATGCCGTAATGGTTCCTCTTGTCCCTTCCTGCATGATATATCCGGAGAAAAGAGGTCTGGGGGGATTTTGGAAGCTCGGGATTTTAAGAGAATGTCGTAAAATGAGGACCTGACTAATAGGACATGACTCAAGGGGTATTTCTTTTCTTTTATACAGGAAACTAGTGACAAAGGCAACTGTACAGACAGCTGTTAGAACAAAAGCACTCCCGTTTCGCCTTTTCCTTGAGGGAAATTTTGAAAAGCAGATCTTTAAAACTTGGATTAAAATTTAGAATCAGACCTGGTTTTTATCTGAAAATCTTGAAGGAGTTCTCCTTTGAAACTGTGAAGTTGGATGAAGCGGTTTTTGCCTCGGACAATAATTCTCTTTCGACAGGTTTTGAAGTCCTTTTTTTGCTCTACTAATTGCAATTACAATCCAGTATATTGACCCCTCCCCTCACTTTAAAAATGAAAAAGTGACCGTTTGATATCAATAGTGAATTTAAGATAATTTGATTTAATACGATAATTTAGTGGGAATTGATAAGGT
This sequence comes from Solanum bulbocastanum, assembly GCA_037074985.1. NCBI lineage: Eukaryota > Viridiplantae > Streptophyta > Magnoliopsida > Solanales > Solanaceae > Solanum > Solanum bulbocastanum. The sequence goes on along the minus strand of CM073598.1, from coordinate 32,852,033 downwards.
AATGAAGGATTTGATAGGTCGAAGTTATTAAATTCTTCAAAGGTAGTGAAAATCGTTCTAAATCGAATAATAATAACAATAATAATGGGATAATGGTTGACATTTGACATTAAGTTTGGTTGGAGGAAATGTTGCTTGGCCCCACCACTGCTTTAACAGGAAAGAGGAAATAAATAAACTGATAATGGGTCGGCCTAAAGGCAATTCCTTTTATCTTCCCGACAACTTACTTCATGACCAGAGTTTGTATTGACGAATGCTTCAACTTAAACTACACTTAAGAGTCGTCACTAACATGAATTACCTGAAAATAATGCATTTTCAGTCTAATGAAGCAAATATTTAACTGGGGTTCGCGGAGGAACTTGATCTGAAAAGAAAAAAGGTTCATAACTATTATATTAATACAAACGAGAAAGAGAGAGATTCATCTCGCTTTCAAATGACAGCTTGCACAGATTCATTTGGAATCCCCAATATGCAATGAACAACAATTGATTCGGAGTTGCAAAGTAGCTTGGCCTGCATATTTAATGGCAGGGGTGGATCTAGGGTATCAAGTTCGGGTTTTTGGAAACAACTTTTGAATAAACCTTATGCTTCCACTTAGTCCAATGATAGTGAAGAAACACACTTAACTTGCTTTTATATTTTTACGGGTTCGATTCTCCTTGGACACGTATAAAAAAAATTTCTTTTTTAATTTGAAATATTGAAAGTTCATAAATTTTTGGATCCGCCTTAATAGATTAAAAGCAACGTTCCAACAAAATGTTTGACTATGGTCTATGACCTAACAGACACATATTGGGACGTTAAAGATTTGACAAATTCTAAGCTATGGGTTTGTGAATTGTGACAGGTTTTACAGAATTGCTACTTTATAAAACCTGAATAACCATGTTAGTCCTGTTAGTCCTCCGTTCAACCACTTGAATTTGGCGATTATAATTCATGAATTAAATGTGTATAATAATATATAGTAATAATTTTTATATATAAGTTAGAAAAAAGTAAACAGTGAATTCTAGTGGCTATCTGTGTTTAGATTGTGACACATTGCCATAGAAAAAACAGAAGAAACTCTCCCGTATTACTTTTCAGTTGTCCGATAAAAGTTTAGAAGTAGACACAATAGGATAATAAGCAAACTGGATTCAACTTGTCTACGACAAAAGTCAATTCTACTTGAGTCAGTTGTAGAGAACTTGAAACAAGGCAAACTCAGTAAAGGGACATAGGAGCACAAAACTTTTGCTCATAAGAGCCACACAGTCAGTTGTAGAGAAGACAAGTTGATATTTGATCTGCTAATCTAATTGGCTGAACTTAAGTCAGGACAGAACATGCCTGAATTTAATGTTGGTTGAGGAACTGGATCGAAAAAAAGAGGGATTCGTTAAGCTTTGGGTTGATAAATTAAACAAGAAAGAGATAGATCAACTTTGGTGTAGGAACTAGATCGAATGACAACTGACACAACTTTATTTGGAAGTCATAGTTTCCTACAAATTCTAAATTCCAGAAACTTGAGACTTGAGTTGCGGATCTAAGGTATGGAGTAAGGGGTTCAGGAACAATTTAAGCATGCATAGTCACTAAGATTTGATCTTTTTCCTTTTTCCTTTAGAATATGTATTCAAATGATTGCGTAATTCTTTTTCTCATTTATTTCTTTATTCGTTTATTTTTTCTCAACTTTTTTTTTCTTGTTTCTTTTTTTGTTATTATTTATTTTACTCATTTCATTTAATTGTTTTTACGTTTTTATTTGCTTCCGTCTGTAATAATATTGTAACTGGTATCATTAAGATTAGGGGGAACCCATCTGTGGCCCCCTAAACTTGGCACGAAATTTCACTTAGATACCTCAACTAGACGATGTTCATTTTAGACACCTCAGGTAGGATTTCGTTGCGTCATTTTGACACTTTTCGCTGACATGGCATGGTAAGTGTAATGCACCCAAAATCAGCGCGTGAAGGGGCTCTTTTTCAGGCCAAAAAAATAATATTTAAAAGGTTTTTTCTATTCTTCTTCCTCATTCTCTCCTCTACCACACACCATCCATTTACCACCGCTGCCACCATCGCTATTAATACAATCAAATTAATTTTTTTATTTATTCAGTTCCGAAAATCACCACGACCATTGTCATCTTCTCATTCTTATTCTTTAGAAAATAGCACAAAAGAGATATAGAGTGTATGAAAAAAGACGATTTCCAATTCCACCTTTTTCGCCGGAAAAAATGGATATGAACACTCATATTTAATAATTTTTCTTTCTTTCTCTCTTTGTCTCCCTCCTCCTCTCTTTTTCTCTCAAACAACACTAAGATAGAAAGAAAAAAAGAATCTAAAACAATTTTAAAGAGCAAATTAAGAAAACAAATTAAGAAAATTGTTGGGTATAGTAGAGAAGACAAGACAACTACCATGGGGGGCAGGGGGGGAGGGGAGGGGTTAAATTGATTTTTTTTAGAATAATATTTTTATTTTATTTACTAAATAGATTTTAAAATAATTTTTAACTTAAAATAACGCGTAATCATTTAATTCATCGTTTGCCACGTCATCAATGAGTGTATTACACTCTCCTTCAGCTTTTTTCTTATTATAAAAAAAGTGTGAAAAGAATATAACGGAACCCTACATGAGGTGTCTACCAAATATTTTGAGACCAAACATGTTTGGCAATTGCACTGTTCAAGTTGTTTTGTGCAACGCTGTTTGATGGGGGAGTCAAGTCAAATACTGGTTTATATGCCTTGCAGCCATCATCTATTACAAACATATACTCGAGAAGGTAAACATCACATGGCATGGTATTTTTCTCTTGTATCCATTTCTTACACTCATTTATTTGCAGTACCTAATTCCTAATGCTCCATCCAAATGTGCAGTTTGAGTTAGCTTGACTCCATTTTGCAGATGCGCAGGGACAAGGACTACAGATATATGGCAACTTCTGATTTGCTAAATGATCAAAGAGGGGTTTAAACTAAATGTTCCTGGATTGGCTGTGCAATGGTTTGACCTTTTCTCATTTGCTCATAAGTATCCACCGAGTCAGTTGTAGAGAAGACAACTCAGTTCCATATTTGATTTGCCAACCCAATTGGCTGAACTTGAGTCATGACAGAACATGCCTGAATTTAATTGGAGTTTGTGTTTGGTGGAGGAACTGGATCGGGAAAAAGAGGGATTCATTAAGCTTTGGTGGAGGAACTAGATCGAATGGCAGAATCATTTGGAATTAAGTAAAGACTTGCATATTGCAATGAACTGCATTTTATTCAGAGCTGCAAAGTAGCTTGGCTTGCATATTATTATGATGTGTATAACCATATATAATAATTTATGTATATCGTTTAGGAAAAGTAAACAATGAATTCGATCAACTATCTATGTTAAGATCCTGACTCCTCGCCATAGCGCAAATAGAAGAAATCTCACAGTGAGGTTGCACATATATCTTTTTTTTGGACATATTGTATCATGAGACGATAAATAGGAGCACTTGTAAATTCCCAAACACAGGATAATAAGCAAACGAACTGGCAAATCGGTTAGACAGAATTGGATTCAACTTTTCTATTAGAAAAATCAATTCCACTTGAGATCCAAAAACTATTGCATCTTCAAGCATGTCTTCTCGTCTCTCATTTGCTGGTATCTAGAATCTTTCTTTTCTTCACCATCATCTCAAGGTGACTTTCAATTGTCTCAATTCTTAACAAGTTTGCATATTTTACCATTCAACAACTAAAACATTATCGAGAAGAGGATTGCCCATCAAAAGTCGGTAGGGGATCTCAACATCATCCACAGTTAAAGAGGACGCATCAAAGTATTGTTAGCTCATCATTTGAAGGTAATCCACAGTTAAAGAGGACACATTGCCTGAAGAAGTCAAAAAAGAGACTTTCCATCAAATCTCTGGTTAAATGAAAATGCCCTCCCAAGGTAATCTAAGTTTTAGATGATAGGAGGTACCTTTATATGTGTAGTTTCCACACACATTGTCGTACCCATTTAGTGTTATTATTGATAGTTTCATAGCCCATTTAATATTGTTATTGATAGTTTCATAGCCCATTTAATATTGTTATTGATAGTTTCATTTGAACGAGAAATGACATGTGGTTACTGGTGAAGAAAGTAAAGAAGCAGGGGATCAGAAGCATAAGAAAAAAAGAGTGCTTGAGGTGGTTTATCCTTGTGTCGGTCTGCAATTCCTCTGAAGTATGTAATTTATGGATTGTCTCTTAGGTTTATAGCTTTCTTTGTCTCAATTTACTTGGTTTTAATCTGTTGTTTCTCCTATTTCCATACAGTCCTTATACTTCACGGACCTGGACCAAAGTTATGATGATAGCAAACTCGGATGATCTGAACCATTCCCATTGAAGAAGAAGCAGATGTAGAAGTTTCATTTCAATTAGAACCAAACAATATATGCTGAAGAAGCAGATTTGCTCTTGATGGTTTGGGATGGTGATAACTGAAATGAAACTTCTATATTTGTTTCTTCTTCAATGAGAATGATTTGAATCAATGAAGTTCAGTTATCATCATAATTTTGGTATAGATCCGATGAGGTGCTAGGACTTCATGATAATAGGAGCAACTAGAGCTGTCAAAAAGTGCTGGCCCAGTCCCATCCGACCCAAGCCTCGAGGGCCAAGGAATTTGAAGGGCTAGGGCGGGCCGGCCCTTCATTTGGAAGGGCCCAAAAATTCTCAACCCAACCCAACCCTAGAATGGTCGAGGGCTGGGGCGGGCTAGCCCTTCTTTTTTTCTTTTTTCATTTTTTCTTTTCAAACTTATAATTATATAACATCAAGAAAATGAGAAGATTTTCAAATCAAATATGACAAACAATTGTGTTGTTTCAATAGCACTAGCAAACAATCTAGTTTAATTAGCATGTATCTCGCATATCAGATACACGAGCGAGATAAGATAGTGGCAAACATGATGTGAGTGAAGTGAGGGCCCGAGATTTGTGTACATGCAAATCTACTTGGATAGAGTGTGTCCAGAACAAATTAACCTAATTTTTAGTCCATCAATTTCGAGATACGTGTATCTGAACGTACCAAAATTTGATAAGATTCATAATATTATAACATAGTGTGTATTTAAATAATTAGATTATATACTAGTCGGATTATTGTAAGTTATCCTTAAATAAAAAGTTTTGGCCCATGGGCTGACTCCGACCTGGCTCCAATCAAGCCTCAAGGGCTAAGGACTTATATAGGTCGGGCTTATAAGCCCTAGTTTTAAAAGGGTTGGGTCGGCCCCATGGGCTAAACCCGTTTTGACGGCTCTAGGAGCAACAAGAGACTACAAACAAAAAAATTGATATAAAGAAGCGATAAAACCTAAGAGATAGTCCAAAAATACCATACGAGGAATTGTACACTAACAAGGATAAACCGCCTCAAGCACTCTCTTTTCCCTATGCTCCTTATCACCTTCTTCTTTACTTTCATCACCATCAACCATACGCCAATTCTCGTTCAAATCAAACTAGCAATAAGGACATTAAATGGGCTATTACGGCAATATGTGCATAAACTATGCATATAAAGGCACTTTCTATCATCTAAAACCTAGATTACCTTAGGGTATTTCCATTTAGCCACAGATTTTCAAGTAAGCCTCTCTTTGACTGCTTCAAATAATACCTTCCTTCAGATGATGATTTAATAGTACTTGGATGCATCTGCATTAACTGAAGATGATGCTGAGATCACCTACTGATTTTTTATGGGCAATCCTCTTCCTGGTCGAAGCTACCCTTGTCTCCAAAACTAATCCGTCCTGCCCCGTAACTACCAAAGCACATGGAGAAGGAATCCGCCATAAAACCTTCCCGAGACACCATACTAGGGACTGATATCTTCTCGATACCAAGCCCAAACAAACCGTTTGGTGCTGCAACATCTAGAAAAGAACCAATTTGAGTCTGTCCACTACTGCACAATTGAAATTGGCATGTATGAGAGAATGAATTTGAGCAGAAGCAGAAGAATTGCTCAGTTAACTGAATGTACTTTCCATACAACACATTTAGCAGTTAAAAATATACTGCAAATTGAACTCAAATGAGAAAGAGATAGATCCAGCATAGCTTTCGAAACAACTTGCATGGATTCATATGGAATTGAGTAAAAACTTGCATATTTGTTCTGGACATATAAAGAAGTCAGATAATCGATAAGGTCAAAATGCAACAGTAATTAGTTAACCTGACACATAAAAAAAAAGGTTACACCGAAAAATGCAATGAACTACATTTGATTCAGAGCTGCAAAGTAGCTTGACCTTGCCTACTTAAAGGCCACGGCGGATCTGGGGTATCAAGTTAGGGTTTTCAGGAATAACTTTTGCGCAAAAACATTATATTTATACGGAGAAATCTATTAAATATATAATAAATATTTGTTGAGAACTTATTATCAAAGCAGTCACTTGGTCCCGTGTTAGTGAAGAAGACACTTATAGTTAGCTTACCTTTTTGTATGGGGTTCGATTCGCCTTGGACACATATAAAGAAGTTTTGCTTTTAAATTTGTAATTATTGGGAATTCATAAATTGAACTAGAAAGGGGTAGCACTTGAGCTCAAATTTCTAAAAAATGGACAATAGTGATTTGTTAATATATATATATATATATATATATATATATATACTTAGTAAAATTATCCACGCTTCACGCTGAAATTTAATATCATGGAATTTATAAAATAATATTTAAAATCTATCAGTCATTAATAATTAAAGGATAATGAAAATTATTACATCTTATCATTTATCCTTAATTACATAAGCATAAATTAATGACGGTAAAAATATATACCAAGATTTGTAACATAAGCAATGGTGTCAGTGAGCCACTCAACAGGAGTAGAGCACACAGATATTTAATTGTGAAGAAGAAGAAGAAGAGGTTCGGAATTTTCGTTGTTTTAAAATGAGAGAAAATCCCTCTATTTATAGACAAAGAGTAGTGTGAACAAATGCTTTTTTATGCCTTATCGGAAAGGTTACAACTATTTGAAAAAGTTGCAACCCTTTGAAAAGGTCACAACCTTTCATAAAAGTCGCAACTCTTCATAAAGTCGCAACTTTTCATAAAAGTCACAACTTTTCATAAAAGGGGAAGGATAGTTTTGTAAATAAATAAATTAAAAGTGAATTCTGATTTGTGGTGACGCTACGTAGACGGGCCTAAGGTTCTCTTTTATAGATATACTAGACTAGAAGCTCAAGTTAATCTCAAATTAAATGAATAAGTTTTTCAAACTCAGAATTTTATATTAATCCAATTTCACAACAATATTAAAGCATTTATTGGTTGCTAATAGAACTTGCACTTAAATACTATATATAAGCAGATTTCTAAATTCAATGAAGTTAGTCCAGTTATATTACAGTTTTCCAGAAAAAGACTTGAAACTTAAAACTGAACAGGGTCGACAACAAAACCTCAAGTAACATTACCTTTGTTTCTTATAGTCAAACATCTTAAGTTCCTTTGCTGATTTCTTTTTTCTTGCTCTTAGTACTTTCTATTTTACATGGCATATCTGTCTCAGTGTTCCTTGTTCAAGAACTAATTAAGAGAATAGAATCTGGCTTGGTAAATAGATGTAACTCATACACTTGCATCTTTCCATAGTTCCGTTAAACGATCTTGTAGTGCATATTTTACACCTTCCAATGGTATCATATGTTAACAACACAGTTCTAAAAATATGGGAATATTCATATACTGTGCATATTATATCTTTAATATCACGCCTTCACACTCAAATGCTGATTTCCTACCTTTTTTAGGCTGGTCGACCATATTATCCTGTGCGTACAGGCAGAAGGGCCAGTAAGGAGTCATTCTTTGATAAGGCGATGGCTGAAATTCCACGACCAAATGGGAATATCATTGAAACTCTTAGGCTATTTTCGCTCAGAGGATTTGATGAGAGGGAAACAGTGGCCCTCTTTGGTAATCTTTCTAATCCCCGCTACTTTAATCTTCATTCACTGCACCTTTTTGGAATATACATATTCTGAAATTCTACTATTTTTTGTTCTTTTATCGCACATAATATTGGGAGGATTGGTTGTCAATTTATTCGGCCCAGGTAATTTCACGGGGACAGGTTTACCTGATCCAACAATTCCTCCAGACTTTGTTGAAGAGTTGAGGCGGAAGTGTCCAGACGACAACAACACCATCAGCAATGTGTTGAATGATGAAGATACAGATACAGCTAGGGGTCTAAGTGTATCAATTGGGACATCATTAGATAATCACTACTACAAGACTTTAATGAGAGGAAGAGGGCTGCTGTTTGCTGATCAACAGTTGATGGCTAAAGAAAAGACTGCTGCAGCAGTGACAGATTACGCTATTGATGATGGCGTTATATTTAGGACTGAGTTTGCTCATGCATGCCATGGCTAAACTGTCCAATTTTGGTGTTCTTACTGGATCCCAAGGAGAAGTTCGGCACAGTTGCTCACATCTAAATACATAGATTAGATAAATGCACACACATGTACAGAATGAATTGTTTGTTTGGATGAATGCTTAGATCACTATCTGATTTTTCTCATTATTGCATATCTTTTGTATGTACATCAATCAACAAATACGTGTGTCTGAGGAATTGCACTAAGCTAAATCAAGAAAAAGAATTGTTTAAATCAAGAACTTGTCAAGATAGTTGTAAAGATTATTATAAACATGAGATTATAAACGACACAATCGGATTTAACAAATATGTACCTATGTCAATATAGCATGAAACAAGAATATAAACAAGATCATACCTTATTGTTGTTGCTTTGTTGTCGAACATTAATTCAATGAATTGAAATCAGATCTAAGGAGGATAGGAATTGAAAAGACATGGCTGAAGTTGTTCTTCTTCATCTATCTCATTATCTCATCTATCTCAATTCTCTATACTTCTCAGATATGGTATCAATCCTTGAAATTATTTTGAAATTCTTGATACGTCCCGTAAGTCCCTCAGATGTGGCTTCAAACAACGAAATTCTTCCCATCTCTATTTATAATACTGCAATAAAACCTATAAAAAAAAAAAACTATTTTAATTGGTTTTCTATTCCTATTTTACTAGGAATCCCACTTTTTCTTGCCAAAAGATTAAAAAACATAAAGACTTTTTTTAAAAATATGCGGGGATATATATTTACAATTAACTTATGTTACAAACTACAGGACGTATTTAGTATTATTTATAAACAAAATTGACTATAGGGTACTTTAAAAAAAAAGACTATAGGATACTTTAAATTTATATTCTTTTTAATTTATCTTTTACTAGTAAAATTATCTGCGCTTCGCGCAGGAATTAATTATCACGAAATTTATAAAATAATACTTAAAACCTATCGGTCATTAAAACTAAAACATTATATTATTTTATATACAAGATTACATAGTAACAAACATTAATAATGTAAAGGAAATGAAAATTATTACATCTTATCATTTATCCTCAATAACATACACATAAATTAATGACTGTAAAAATACATATCAGGATCAACCTAACTAATGGTGTCAGTAATCCACTCAATATGAGTAAAATACACAAATATTTAATTGTGAAGAAGAAGAAGTTCAGAATTTTCGTTGTTTTAAAATGAGAGGAAATCCCTCTATTTATAGACAACAAAGGGTAATGTGAATAAATGTTTATTGTGCCTTATCAGAAATGTTACAATTATTTGGAAAAGTTGCAACCCTTCAAAAAGTTGACAACCTTTCGTAAAAGTCACAACTTTTCAGAGTTAATATCTCATATGATCACTCAACTAATATTTTTTTTCACCGAAAGTCACTCAACTTTCATTTATAACCTCAAAGTCACTCAATTATGGATTTTTCTCACAGAAAGTCACTCAACTAATAGTTTTTTTTTTACAGAAAGTCACTCAACTTTCATTTATAACCTCAAAGTCACTCAATTATGGATTTTTCTCACAAAAAGTCACTCAACTAATAGTTTTTTTCACAGAAAGTCACTCAGCTTTCTTTTATAACCTCAAAGTCATTCAACTATGAATATTTTACTTACAAAGTCACTCAACTACAGATATTTCATTTAGAAAGTCACCCAACCAATTTAAATATGTTTTCATTAAATTGTGTTGAAAAATAATTTTTTTTAAAAAATAATAAGATGCTCATTTTAATTATTTTATTAAATTTATTAAAACATAATTTTTGTTCTAAACTAATTTCTTAAAAAATAATAAGATTCTCATTTTAATTATTTTATTAAATTTATTGAAACACGATTTATTTTAAACTGATTTCTTAACAAAAACAAATAGTAAGAAACTCATTTTAATTATTTTATTTTATTTTATTTTGTTTAAATACCAATTTATTAAAACGATTTTTTTAACAAAAATGTTATACTGCCAGGCACCTGCACTAGTAACGGTGGATGCAGTGCAATACATCATTTTCGATTAAAAAATGCTACCGTGTAAATCTTATTATTTTTGTATTAGGTTCACAATAGTTATTATTTCTCTAAAAATTAGTAAAACAAAAATTGTATTTCAACAAAATTTAATGAAAATATATTTAAATTGGTTGGGTGACTTTCTAAAAGAAATATAAATAGTTGAGTGACTTTGTAGGTAAAATATTCATAGCTGAGTGACTTTGAAGTTATAAAAGAAAGTCGAGTGACTTTCTATGAAAAAAAATATTAGTTGAGTGACTTTCTACAGAAAAATTCATAGTTGAGTGACTTTGATGTTATAAATGAAAGTTGAGTAACTTTTTGTGAAAGAAGTATAAGTTGAGTGACCATCTAAGATATTAACTCCATTTTTTCACAAAAGTCGCAACATTTCGCAACTCTTTATAAAAGTCATAACTTTTCATAAATATCACAACTTTTCATGAAAGGGGAAGGTCAGTTTTGAAAACAGATAAATTAAAAGAAAATTCTGATTTGTAATGGCACCATGTAGGCGGGCCTAAAATTTTCTTTTATATATGATATATGATATATGATATGAGATGATATGATTTATTTTCATTTTCTGTTTATGAGATTTGAATGATAAATATTTCAAAAAAGGTCTTCCTTTATTTTTTCTAGTCAGATAAGAAAAGAAAATTTATCTTCTTTTTAAAAATTCACAAAAATAAATGTCTTATAAACAAAAGAAAATTTATCTTCTTTTTAAATTTCATAAAAATAAATTTGTCTTATTGTTTATAATTACTTTCAATTTTGTCTTTTACTCTCTGTTCATTTCTACTTGTCACAATTTGACTTGACACATTCATTAAAAAAATAATTATTCATATACATATTTTACCAAACTATTCTTTATTAACTGATGTCTTGAAAAATAAGTATTTAATGTTGAGAGTAAAATATGAAAAGATAATTATTATCCTTTTTTGATATGTCAAAAGTGATGAATAAAAATAAAAATTTATTTTAAGAATAAATGACAAGCAAATTTGAACCCGAGGATAATAATTACATAGATATAATTGATAGTGGGTCATATATTAAGGATCTATCCGTAACTAAGTAGTAGTATAGGGGTATTTTGGTCTAATTAACCCTATATGAAAAAACACATGACGTAATGAGGTGTTAGGCGGTTAAATACGAAAAGGCATGTAATGAATTTTTCCTGCGACAGACAGGAATTCAAACATAGAAATTACATTTACTCACTCACTCCCGCAGGCCGCAGCGGCGCATCCCTCTTCATCCTTCATTTTCTTCACGGCTTTTAGGGTTCCAGGCTTCTCTTTTGTTGATAAACTCCGATCTCTGTTTTTGTTTCAGAGTTGCATTGACAGATAATCACCTGAAAAGACGAATTTTGAGTGTTTCATCATGACTTTGAAGAAATTGAAGAAGGTTTCATGGGCTACTGGACCTGATTTTTGTCAGGTATACACAGAGTTTCTTCATTGACTGATGTTTATTTTTATTCATTATAAGTTATACGACTATGGATCAATTTCAGGTTGGTCTATGTTTTTGGTATAGATGTGTGTCTGTGCACACAGATGAATTTGCTTACAGAATTCTATGATTTTCTTTTGTTAGTTTGAATTGGGGAAAAAATGATGCTAACTAGTTTGGATCCTCTGTTATGAATGAGTCGATGGAATCTAGAAAAAAATGGAAAGGGAAATTAAGGATTTCGATACTATCAAAAGACAAGGACAAAACTCAAAAGAGTCAAAAAAAAGGATTTTGATTAAATTTGAAACATACCGGGAAAGAGGCAATGGCCTTTGAGATAACTATTTGAGACTGAGTCCCTATATGTTCCTTCAACTGGATGTAGACGAAAGAAACTTTGGGTGACCTTTTGGTTGAAAGAGTACTTAACACGTCCTAAACCCACGTGACTAGCATTCAACACATTAATTATATGAGCGAACCAAATCCGTATGATGCACCCCGGCAGCATTTGAACCAACCGCGAAAACCATTTGAAATTTTTTATACATTCTCAAATTAATCATGAAGTGTTCTCAATTTTAAAACTATACATTAATAATTTCATGAGAAAAATAAATGTGTTTTTCCATGTATGTCATGTACACTTCTATTATTACAACCCAACACAACTATCGATCTATAGATCCTCTATGATATAATTGAATATAAAGATAAACTCTTGAGACAATTTCCGACTAAAGAAAAAAGAACATATACTAGCTAACACAAAATAAAAGTGGTGCCTCAACATATATCTCAGGAAAAGAGTAACCTTAGCCTTGTTCACTCATCAGTTGCCACACCTCATCCTTAAATATGTAAAATAGAGGGGCCCTTAAAAGAGGGTTGAGTACACCATAACAATACTCAAATAAGTATTATTGACTCTGGTTGCTAAAAGTTGGATAACTACTAGTGTTATTACCCTGCAAAGAGGTGGAACTAACCAAGACCGACTGAAAGGAGGCTCGACTCACAGGGAGAGCAGTGGATGTGATTCTAAGAGCCTTACGAGAATGAATACCACAAAGAAACACAACGAAGTGTCAACCGACTTTGTTAGGAAATCAATGCAAGTATTATTTGACAAAGAACAAAATGCATTAAATGCCAAATAATAATTTATTTTACATTTGAGATGCAGGATCTAGTGTAAATTTGTTTCAACTCAACCTTATATACTTTCAATTCCATTCACAAGATAGTTTAAATAAAATCATTAAATCACTTTCGGCTGCTTAGATCTAAACATATTCAAATCTTTTGTACCTTTATTGGGGAGTAATATACTAATACCAACACAATATCCAAGGCCAAATAGGTGATCAATTTTTTGACAAATATCATAGAACCTACTTGCTCATCTTCAAGTCATCTCCGCGTAGTGTTGCTCGAATCGACTCAACCCTATTAGGTAGAGTCTACGTATACACCGACAAGTGTAGTTTCAAGATGACAATCAAAATTTATCTGAAGTCAATCTGGATAAACATAATTAAATCCCAAAATATTTAAATATGTCAAAAACAAATTTATGTCCTAGTAGCTACTTATAGTAAATCATGGCGTTCATAACCAATCCCACTCACTTTGATAGAATCAAATGTAAATTTTTCTTCCTCAAGTTATCAAAGCATATGTCAAATGAAGATTTCATACTTAAAATATTTAACAAGTGTTATTTCAAATATTTGTCTCTCAGAGAGATGATATTTTTAAAGATCTGCTTTGGGAATATATATGGTAAAGTCATTGAATTTTGCCTTGAATTAATAAAATTACTCAACTTAAGACCTTTGAGATATCACTATTCACTAAATAGTAATTTTTTTAATCCCTATTCTAATCCCTCTTCAAAAGGGTTAGTGGTTGTTTTTTTTTCCTTCGAAACAAAACCCCTTTTATTATTGCATCAACGGAATACATAGTTTAAACATATCTTCCGCATCCTGGATGATCCAACTTGGAAAAACTTCTCCCATGAGACTTCCTTCAACAAAGAGATGGAGTATCTAGCTAAACTATCAGCTATTTTGTTCACAGATCTAGAAATATATATAAATTCTACATGATTGAACATGCTTGAAAGCTTCCAAATGTCTTCACACAACACTTCAATCTCCATGAAGTTGTTACTCGTTTTTGAATCATATCAACAACATTTTTAGCATATGATAAAATCTTCACTCTCTTTCATCCCTTATTGATAGCATATTCAAGAGCTTTCCCAATAGCAATTGCTTTAGCAGTCATGACTTTCCTAACAAATTGGATTGGGGATCCATGGGCATGAAGCAGGTTCCCAAGGCTATCCAAAGCCACAATACCGATACTTGCCATTCCATCATCATTCTGCAATCCTTGCATCTGTAAACAATAAAATGCCATCTTGCAATTTTGTTAGTTTAATCATAGAATGATTTATAGAGGAACAAGAAGAAAGACTTTTTGTTAGTAACTCTTTATATTCCCAACATAGATCTAGAAACAGTATCTCTAGGTTCTAACCTTTCCTGATTAAACAACCAACTATTTGCCACATAATGTTAGCGCTCAAGTTTAACAAGTCAATAGATTCAGAAAAAGATTTGGTATTTAAGAACAAGTCATACCACCAGATAGAAAAATCAGTAATATTTCCTATATCAGGCCAATTTATAGGACATTGCTTCCACACAAGTTGAGACCAAGGACATTTGAATAACATATGTTTTATATCTCCAAGTCCAAGACCACAAATCTTACAAGTCTCATCTACATTGTGTAGTCTTTTTGCTAAATTACTATGGATGGGTAAAGAGTTGAGTAAACATTTTCTCAAAAAGTGTTTAAGCTTATTTTTAACTCCCAACTTCCACAGGAAGTCCCAAAAACATTTTGGAAAAGAGTGACAACTCGCTTGAGCTTCCAAATTTTTCAATGTCTTACCGATCAAATCCTTTGCGATGTAGTAACCTGACTTAACTTCATAGTTTCTTGTTTTTGTATGGTGCCATATTAACCTATCATTAGAACCTGCAATAGAAATTGGGATAGACAATATAGCATTAACATCTTCAGCTTCAAACAATGGATTTAGCTCTTGTATTTCCCATGAGTGTATATTCTTATCAATTGAATCAGATACTACTAAATCTAAATTTCTATGCCCATGGATACTCTTAGGGATGAAGCCATTATTATTTGGTATCCAAGGGTCAATCCAAACATTAATATTTTTCCCATCAGAAATCCCTTAATCCTTTAGTCAAAAGATTTCTTCCCCACAAAATACTCTTCCATATCCAAGAACCAGAAGATGATGTGAAGCTTTAAGAAAGGTTGAGTTTGGAAATTATTTGCTTTTAAGAACTCTTGCTATTAAAGAATCTGGTTGCGATAGAATTCACCAAGCTTGCTTAGCTAATAGAGCCATATTAAAAAGTTTTTAGATCTCTAAAGCCTAATCCTCCTATTGATTTAGAATCACATAATCTATCCCATTTCTCAAAGTGCATCTTTCTTTTCTCCTCTGTTTGTCCCCACCAAAAATTTGAAAAGAGGGATGTAATTTCCTTACACAGACCATCAGGGAGTTGGAAACAAGACAAAGCATATGTAGGGATCGCTGCTAGTACGGACTTAAGCATAATTTCTTTTGCCCGGTACTTTAAAATTTTCCCTTCCGTCCTTTTATTTTCGTCTTGACTCTTTCTGTTATAAACTCTAGCATCCTTTTCTTGGAACGTCCCACAACAACCTGTAAGACTAAATACATACCCATGTCATTTCTTTGTCATTGTCCAAGCAATGAGGATATCTCAACTTTTTCCTCCTCTCTCAAATTTTTACTAAAACAGATAGCTGATTTATTTAGATTAACCACTTGCCCAGAGCTTCGTTCATATTTCTTTAAGATATTGGCTACACAACTTGCATTTTGATTGTTAGTTGAACAAAATATAAAGGAGTCATCGGCAAAAAATAAATGAGTCATGCTCGGCCCATGTCTATTCAACTTTTGCCCTTGGATTTCATTTTGTTCCTCTAATATGTTCAATAAGGTAGATAAATCTTCAGCACCTATTAAAAATAAATATGGTGATAGTGGATCCCCCTGTCTTATCCCTCTAGTAGGTTTAACCGATCTAATTATCTCCTCATTTATATTAAAACTATAAGCACGTGTAGAGATGCATTGCATAATCCATTTGACAAATTTTTATGGAAACCCATTTGTAAAAGCATTTCTTGTAAATAAATCCATTCGACTCTGTCATAGGCTCTCGACATATCCAATTTCATAGCCATATATTTTTGCCTACCTCTGCGTTTGTTTTTTAAAACCTGCATAAATTCATGAGCTAAAATATCATTGTCAGTTATTTGTCTATGACCGATGAAAGCCGCGTGAGTAGGGGATATCACCTTAGTTAGAACACATTTCATTCTTGCCGCCAGAATTTTCGCAATAATCTTGTACGAGGTAGAACATAAACTTATAGGTCTAAACTGCGAAACTAAGATGGGGCTTTTAACTTTGGGCACTAGAGTTATTAAAGTATGGTTCCATGTAGGAAGTAGATATCCTGTGTTAAAAAACTTTTAACAGCATCACAGATTTCCTTTGATAAGATATTCCAATACGTTTGAAAAAATAAAGGTGTCATACCATCAACACCTTCAAACACCTGGTGCTTCAAGAGGATGCATCGCAAACACCGCATTCTTTATTTCTTCATCGTCAACTTCCTTAATTAAACTCTGATTTATAGAATCACCAACAGTCACTTTAACATAATTCAAAATACAGTCCAAGTCTGTCGGGTTAGATGTAGAGAATAAACTGTTGTAATATTGCTCAACTTCTTGGATTATATCAGTTTGGTCTACCACCCACCTCCCATGAGATGTCTGGAAACCTTTTATCATATTTCTATTTCTTCTTTGCAAGGTTGCCATGTGAAAGTATGAAGTATTTTTATCCCCTTCAAGCAACCATAAAGCTCTAGACTTCTGTTTCCAAAAGGTTTCTTCATCATTATATGCTTTGCTTAGTTCCCTTTTCAGTAACTTTAATTTACTCCAGTCAAAATTACTAGTGTTGTTCCTAAGGGCTGTAATCTTTCCCTTAATGCCAATAATTCTCTTTCTTGCATTACCATTACTCCCCTTAGCCAAGCCACTAAAGATCTACGACAATGTGTGATTTTAAAGCTGACTCGAGATTGCTCAAAGTCATTACAATCATACGACCAAGCTTTTGAAATAATATTCTGAACTCCTTCATGCTCAATCCACCTTCTATCAAAGTAAAACCGTTTTTTCTTCCTAATTGGTTCCGCATCAGAAGACAACATCAAGGAAGAATGATTGCCTCAGTTAGTTTCAATATGTTGCACATTCTCATTCTCGAATCTAATTTTCCAATTAGGAGAGACTAAGCCACGATCTAGCCTTTCCTGGATTATACCCTCATTTTCCCTGTAACACCACCATGTCCAAGGTTTTCCCTTTATAACCTAAGTCAATTGCACCTAAGTTCCATATAAAATTCTTAAAGTCTCTAAAGGTCCAAGTATCTCTACTTCTTCCTCCTTGTTTTTCCGATCCATCAATAATATCATTAAAGTCACCAGCTATGATCCACAAAGCACCCCAATCTATGCATTTTTAAACTAATTCTTGCATCTGATATTTACGAGTGACTCTATCTGTACTTAATACACAAATATACACCAATATTTGCAATCAGCTAACCCATCTTGTATCAAAGTTGCGATATAAAAGGAGAATAATGTGATTCACATACCTGGATAGTGTCATTCCAAAATAAAGCTAGACCTCCTAATAATCCCATCGGTTCCACAGTTACAGCGTGCACCATATTTACTTGTATTTGTACCCTCTTAACCGTGTTTTCTCTATTTTTTGTTTCACTTTAGAAAATCATACTTGGAGAGTGAAGACGCATTGTCTCCTTCAAAAAGGGAACTGTCAAGGATCCCACCAGGCCTCGACAATTCCACACCATAGCCCTCATTGTGAAGAGGGAAGCCATTTAGGGCTGGCCTCTCGCTCTGCCATGATTCTATTCTTTTTTGTTGCTATATCAATACTCAAAGCATTACCATTCTTTTGTTTATCCCCTGTAGCTTGTATTCCTTCCTCTATAATAAAAAGCTCACCACAATTTCCGTTAACAATCTTTAATTTTGTATCCTTATTTAAACTATTAGAAGCAACAACTAGTCTAGCCCTCCGTTTCCAGTTTATCCTTTTTTTCCCTTCATTCTGATTGTCATTCCTTAGTTGCTTAAACTTATTTTATTCATTACAATGTTCAAATGCTAACGACTGAGATAAGCACTCAGAATAAGCCTAAAGAGCAAAAGTACATACCTGATCTTTTGTTCCAGCTTGTATGGTATTGATTCCTTTATGGCCTCCCATGTGATTAGCGATTATGATACCCTGGTTAATGTTTTATGTTAGATCTTTTGTATTCATCTGGGCAGCATCTTCATTTTCATTTGTTGTGGTGTCATATGTATTCTTACCAAGTGGTAGTTTTGAGCACTTATCCTCCTCCCCCAATCCAATATCCAAAATTTGGGTTTTATTAGCAACAGAAGTTCCCTCTTCTGATTCATAAGTTGCTATCTCCATAGGCTGCAATTGGTTTGATTTTTTCTGTGCAAGGAATCCTCGTCAGTTCCCTTAAGACCTGCAGTTTCTTTGCATTCATTTTGACATAATTTATGGGCATTATCTTTCTTTATACCTATCTGTGTATTAGTCAAGTCAACTCCTTCTTGTATGTGTATCAAGCTTTTTCCAGTTCCTACATCTCTTTTCCCCTCAATCAATTTGGAATTTTTATTTTTCATCAGATACTATGTACTCCTTTATGTCTCTGATAATCTGCAGAAGCCACACGGTTCTCTGCTTATAGCCATGCCCCAAATTGATCCTTTTTTAGTGTGTCTGATCGTATTGGCTCTTTGGACACAAGTTTTCTCATTGAGTCCTAGTATACCGCAATAGAAACAAACACAAGGAAGATTCTCATATCGTAGTTCAACCCATGTAGTGTCCCCTCTTAATTTGATTAATTTACCTCTAGGCAGTGGCTTGGAGATAATCATCATGACCTTAAGTCTCGTATATCATCCCTCCTTGCTCCCATTTCCAGGGATTGCAACATCAATAGTTCCTCCCAACGCTTGCCCTATTTTGCGCCCAACGTCCCCTGACATCCGGTGTAAGGGGACGTTCCAAACTTGAACCCACATATTACATTCATTAAACACTACGGAATTGCTCTTCAATCGTAGTTCCCAAGGATGAACATTAAGGAGGTATCTATCATAAAACCATGGTGTACCCAATCTTATGCTGTTCATACTTTCCTTATCCTTAAAACTAAACTGAAATTTTTTTTATCCTATTTCCTTTATTTTCAATCCTACTGGGTTTCCCCAAGCCAAAGGTATAGTGCTCTTGCTTCCTTGACAGTTAAACTTTTTATACGATATCACTTAAACCAAAAAGACTTACCTCACACTCCTTCAAGCTTGACTGGATGTCTGGAATTTCAATAGCTACAACCTCCTTTTCTTCCTCCGTTAGAATAAATTGATGTAGCCGTTCGTTAATCTCTTCCGTCATCTTCCGAATTGTAGGGTTTACTCTCCAATTGGAGTTTGTTGAAACGCTGATGTAACCCAGTCAAGCCACAAAGGAAAACTCTTGATAATTTTAGATTGATTCAAGATTTTGCAGATTTTGGTAGCTAATCTTCAAAAGAAAAGAACCTCCCTAAAGAGGAAGAAACTCTCACAGTATAGACCAGAGAGAGGAAAACCCTCAGTCGGTGACGAGGGAGCTTAAACCACCTATGTTGGAATATAGTGGTTGTTGAATGCATCTGATTTGCTAATTGAGCTATCGAGGCACCTAAATGCTTGAGTTACATTTGTGCTGTTGTGTATATTTCATTTCCCAAGGAGATATTCTAAGTGTGTAGTATCAAGGACATGTCAAATTGACATGCTTTCAGTTTTACTTATCAAGAACATTGATATGCTTTAGTTTTTTTCCAAATTTCTCCTTAACGAGTTTGTATAATTTACCACTCAACAGGTAAAACATTATCGAAAAGAGGATTGCCCATCAAAAGTTTGCAGCAGATCTCAACAGCATACTCAGTTAAAGCAGACACATCAAAGCATTAACAGATCATCATCTGAAAGAAGAGATTGCTTGAAGAAGTCAGAAGAGAGACTTTCTTCCAAATCTTTGGCTATATGGAAATGCCCTCCCAAGGTAATCTAAGTTTAGATGATAGGAGTTGCCTTTATTTGAATAGTTTCTGTACACATTGTTGTGATAACCCCATTTATTATTGTTATTTGCAGTTCCATTTGAATGAGAAATGGCTAGTGGTTGCTGGTGAAGAAAGTAAAGAAGCCAGTAAGCAGGAGCATAGGAAAAGGAGGGTGATTGAGGCGGTTTTCCCTAATAAGTCTGCAATTCCTCCAAAGTAAGTAATTTTTGGATTATTTCTTATGTTTTGTAGCTTTCGTTGTCTTAATTTTACTTGGTTTTAATCTGTTATTTTTCTTATTTAATTTCCATACAGTCCTTACAACTTGTATGACCTGGAACAAAGTTATGATGATGACCAAACTCCAGTAATCCGAACCATTCCTATAGAAGAAGAAGAAGCAGATGTAGAAGTTCCAGCCCAAACCATCTGCTGCAAATCGCCAGATGCATGTCTACCTAACAGTACATCATCTGTCTGGATAGTTACTTCTCAAAAGCTACCTGATAATGGAAAATCACTTCCAAAGTCTTTGTCAACCTTTCCAAATCCCAGAAAATCTCTGAGAAACTCTCCTTTTTCTAAAAGATCGCCTTTTAATGTGCAATCTACTCCACCATATCATTCAAGATGTCAAAATCTGAAGGGATCTGAGCAAACCCAAGTTTCTCCTAAACTACCTGTTAGTTACAGCTCTGTTCCCCAGTATAGGCCTACATTTAAAAATATCGGCACTCAGACTGAAACTTTTCCAGACCAACCAGCTAATGAAAACCATGAGCCCAGGTATCAAACAATATGTGAAAACGAGAATATTCCCCAGCTCAAGTCTCAAGTTTCTGGAATGGCACCTGCTAAGCACAACGCTGTCACCGAATCTCCATCCACGCATGATTTGACAGTTGCTGTAGCCACAGCTGTAGCTGCTCTTGCAAAAAGTCAAGAGCAGGGTAGTCGGATCGATACCAACTTCTTGGTTAGGCTTCTCCTCAACCCAGAAGAAATACCAAAGTTGATGAATGATCGTGGTATGACTACCAATGCTGCAACTGCTGCTGCAGTAGCTGTTTCTCTCAATGCTGCCATGTCTAGGCCAGTGGATCTACTGGTTCCCTTGACTAGGACAAAACCGGATAAGGTAATTAACAAGCCCATTAATGAATGCCAAGTTCCCCATGCAGGATCTGGACAAAGGTTTGGGTCAAAGCCAATGACAAAATCTGTGCCCTTGACAATGACTAAGCCTGAAACATCTGTGAAAAGTGATTTGGTTAATGAACAAGGGACCCCTCCTCAGGTAGAAACTGCAAACATTAGAGAGAGTAAGTCACTAGCCTACTCCACTTCAGACCTTGATCTGGAAAATATTAAGAAACTGATTAGCAAATATGGAGTACCTGACAATGCAGGAGGAAAGCCCTTGGTTAATTCTGAGCTGGTTTCCAGATATGGTCCTACCAGCTTGCAGCCTAAGCTGTCTCTTTCACCAAATGTTGGCCATACATCCCCTTCCTCCTCGATGACTAGTCATACCCCTCTTCACAAGGATATCAATCACTGCAAGTCCCTGATCAAGCAACGTGGAGAAAAAAGTCAGTCTGTGGTTGATGAAAGCTTACAAAATACGAATCCTCATTGTACTACACGTGGGGCAGGTTTGTTAAAGAACCAAAAACCAATTCCGCGCAGCTTGACACCTTGTGTTTTCTTTAATAAACCTAAGGGATGCCATAATGGTTCCTATTGTCGCTTCCTGCATGATATATCTGGTAAAAAGAGGTCTGGGGGGAGATCGGAAGGTCGGGATTCGAAGAGACTGAAGTAAAGTGGAGAACATTAATATGACATGAATCAAAGAGGTTTTTTTTTTTTTTTTTTTTTTTATATATATACAGGAAACTAGTGACAAAGGCAGTTGCACAGCTGTTTAAACAAAAGCACTCTGTTTTGCCTTTCCCTTGAGGGAAATTTTGAAACTCAGACTTTTAAAACTTTAGAATCAGATTTTGTCGTTTATCTGAAAAACTTGGAAGGAGTTTTCCTTTGTAACTTTGAACTTGGATGAAGCATTGTTTTGCTTTGACAATATTTCTATTCCGACAAGTTGTTTGTTTGCTCTCCTAATTGCAATTGCAATATGGTATAGGCTATAACCCTCCCCCACTTTAACAAAAAAATACATAAAAGTTATGTACTGTTAATATCAACAATGAATTTAAGATGATAATTTGATTTATAGTATGATTCAGTGGGAATTAATAAGGTATGGAAGCATTTGATAGAACAAATTAAGTGTAATAAATTCTTTGAAGGCAGTGAAAATTGTACTAGCGAATAGTAACAATAATGAGATGATTACATACCTGTATAAGTGAGAAATGTTACTAATAATGGCTTGCCACAATTTCCTACAAACTCTGAATTCCAGAAACTTGAGACTTGAGCTGGGGAATATTCTGGTTTTTGCATATTGTTCCATACGTGGGCTTATGGTTTTCATTAGCTGGTTGGTCTGGAAAAATTTCAGTCTGAGTGCCGATATTTTTAAATGTAGGCCTATACTGGGGAACAGAGCTGTAACTAACTGGTGGTTTCGAGAAACTTGGGTTTGCTCAGATCCCTTCAGATTTTGAATGCTTATATGGCAACTTGATGCCCCTTTTCTGGAGAAATAAAGAAGTTGGATCACCGATAAGGTCACCGACGAAACTAGCAAATAGCTCACCGCAATATGCAAGAACTGCAGTTGATTCAGATCTGCAAAGTCGCTTGGCCATCATACTTAATGGCAGCGGCGATCTAGGGTATCGGGTTAGGATTTTCGAGAACAATTTAAGTACGCATGGCCAAGCCGGTGGATCTCGGGTATCGGGTAGGGGTTTTCGGGAACAATTTAAGCATGAATGGCGAAGTCGGCGGATCTAGGGTATTGGGTAAGGGTTTTCGGGAACAATTTAAACACGAAGGCCAAGTTGGCGGATCTAGGCTACCGGGTTAGGGTTTTCAGTAACAGTTTAAGCATGGCGGCCAAGCCTGGGGATCTAGGCTATTGGGGTTAGGTTTTTTTTTTTTTTTTTTTTTATGACAAGGAAAATCCGAGGCCGCTGTAAGGCAAAATCTCACTCCTATGTAATAACTTACAAAATCACACAATTTAAACATGAAAGCCAAGCCTGTGGATCTAGGCTATCGGAATCAAATGAAGGTCGAAAGACCATTCGATTCATTAAGGGGCATAGCGGCGCCCTCGCTCAATGCCATTTCTGGACCTAGCAACTGACGGGCGGGTAGTGCCTGAATTCAGACCGAACCAGACTCTTTTTTGTTTGAGCTGCTCCCAGGCACGCAGGCTGAAGATCTCACTTGCCCTAGACAAGTATGTAGAGATCTTCGTGGGACCGTGGAGGGAGTCTCAATTGATCTTTTCAAGGATTCCTTATCACGCCACACATGGAGATCTTTCCATTGATAGATCAGAGGGTCCTCCCTTGAACAAATTCTTAAAGGTTAGGTTGCTACCTGCTTCTACGGAAGAGGATTACTTTGTACCGCCCGAAGGACGTATAGATCGGAATCTGGAGCGATAAGAACGAGGTTAGGGTTTTCAGGTACAGTTTAAGCATGGCGGCCAAGCTTGCAAATCTAGGCTATCGAGTTAGGTTTAGGTTTTTTTTTTTATGACAAAGAAAATCCACCGCTGTAAGGTAAAATTCCACTCCTATATAACAACTCACAAATCACACAGAAAAGGTAACATACACTAGGCAAGCCGAGGTTAGGATTTTCGGGAATGATTTTTTCGCAAACTTTACATTTATATTGAGAAATCTATTAAATATATATAAAAAATATTTATTGAGAATCTACTAACAAACCAATCAATTGATCCGGTTATAGGGAAGGAACTCACTTAAACTTAGCTTGCCTTTTTGTGAAGACTAAAGAGGTTTGTTTCCCCTGGATACGTACTTAAAGGTATTTTTCATTTTTATTTGAAATTATTGAAAATCATAAATTTCAATTTTGAATTCGTCTTATCTAGCAAAAAGCAAAGTTTCAACCGAACATTTGGGACGTTAAAGATTAGACAGATTCTAAGCTATGGATTTGTAACAGGTTTTGACGGAATTGCTACTTCATAAAACCTGAATAAATAGGAGCACTTGTAAATTCCCTCGTATTCCTTTCGAGTTGTCACATAAAAAAAAAATAAACACGGAGAACAAGTAAACGAACTGGTAAATCGGTTTTGACGGAATTGATTCAACTTTTCTACTAGAATAATCATCTCTCCGCTGCTGGTTCTGTTCATATACGGACAACCAAATCTCAACTTCTACCACATTTCGTTAGCCAGCAGTTTAAGACAGTTAAAAAGAACATTTAACATCTGTTAAATTCTTAAACCCTCCGAAAATTGGTCAAATTTATAAAAGGAAAAATCCAATCAGCTAAATGTGGTGCCTGATTGTAGATAAATAGTAGCACATGTATTTGCAAAATGCAACTACTACAACATGAAAACGGGGTAGCCAAGCATACATAGAATTGTAAAGTACTACAACAACATGATTTTAAGGTCCCACAGCCTTATATCACAATAATGTTCAGATTTGGTGCAATCAACCTATTACCTATACAGAACATTCAGATAGTACAAAAAATTTTGATTAATCCCCGCCAAAAAACGTATCTGCTCACTCTACTCCAATCAACCTATTCTGATTGTACAAACAAATTTTGATTGATCTCTGTAAAAAGGTCTCTGCTCGCTATTCAGACTTCAGAATCTATAGTGTAGGATGAATTTGCATGAAGGTATTCTGTCATCTGCAAGACATTTCTTCAGCAAAGGAAACTCTCAGTTTCTACACATTAACAAAGGTCTGCAGGATCTCATATAACCTTGAGATGTATACCTAAACTTCTTTGAGAATGGGCCAACCTTTCTTGATAATATCATTGATCTTTGCATCAATCCGCTTTTGGATTCTTGATGGACAAAGCTCTGCTGCATAGCCATTTAATTTTGTGGCCAGTGTTGATCTCTCAAGCTCCTCCTCAGGCAAGTTCCCCATCAATTGAAGTAGGAAGGGGTTCCGCTTGAGCTCAAATTTCTGAAAAATGGACAGTAGTGAGCTGTCAATCATGTGCTTCAAATGATCATTTGGAGCAATGACAGTCAAATAAAAAAGAAGAATTTATAAACATGAGGAAAAAAATAGTCCACATTAGTCATGAATCAATAAAATGATAAATTACAAAATCAAGGTGGCTCTGTTTCTGGGGAAGTTCTGGGTCTTCTTTTTCAGAGAAATAATTTTTCTCGTTTCCTGATTTCACTCCTAAAAAATAATTAAAGAAATAAATGTTTGGCAAGGAAAAGTCTTTCTTTTCTAAGTGACAAAATCTAAACATTGTAACAAACTGTGAAACCAAATGGTCCAGTAAACTAAAAGTTTAGAGACACGTTTGGTGCCAGTAGTGAAGCTTTGTTGAAGAGCAATGGAGGGAAGAGATAGGAGAGCCTTTGATGGAGAAGAGAATAACTAGTTTCTTTTTGGTGGACCCATGAGTTTTTTCAATTAGTAAAGAAGAGTGGGTATCATCTATAAAGAAACATGATTTGATGTAGATTCTCTACCATTTGGTAAACTGCTCGTCTATGGGAGATTTCCCATCATCAAAAAAATTATTTACCTTATCAAAAAGGTCCAGACCCCACTTGTGGTATTCCACTAAGTATGTTGTTTGTACTTTGTACCTTATTAAAAAAAAAGGTAACCTACACTTTTTTTTTTCCTTTTTGGTTCTCCTGTAGTCCTATAGCAACTCTTTCTGAGAGTTAACGTTTTGGCAGTTCCTCACAAAAAGATTTCCCCTAAATAGACAAACACGTTTCTCATTTGCTTTGCTTTCACATGAAATAAAAATTGCAATAAATATTGTCGATATACCACATCATCTAGCCTGCTTAGATTTTTTTTTCCGAACTTTTAAAGCAATCTGGGTACCCAATTCCTTGGTGGTTAGAAGTTAGAAAAAAGGATCAAAATAACATGAGAACAGGGAAAGAGGCAAATATGGTGTATGTCCCTAAAAGTTTTCCTTGAACAATTTATCTGTTATAAATCAAATACTTTATTAAGATGCACCAAGATAGGGTTAAATACACAAGTATTCTATTATAAATATGCTTTCATTTCCCTAGATGTTTAGTTAGCTCTTCTAACTAGAGCACCCTAACCCCCTCTAAGTATTATTGTTAATTCCTTTGACTTTGTTAGATCCATGGTCTTGGCATAGTTCACTCATGTAGTGAGCTAACTACTACATCTCTTTTGCATGTATTGCATCTTCTTGATGCCTTATTAATGGAATCTTCTTACTTCATTCACATTTTTTGTTGGATGTTCCAAAGAGACTGCAGTCATGACCTTTGTTCACATTGGAAACAGATAAAAGGAAAAATTCGATGGTTTAAGGAAGAGTCGTCAAATGAGACTCCAGCCAGAATAATATATGATTCTTGATTCCAATTTTTGATTAAGAACCCTAAGAATCAGGATAAAGCTTATCTACATAATCTCTTTTACACACTCATAACTGATGATGTTTTGACATCATCTGGAAAACAAATCTCTATGTTGATTTATCCAATAGAGCTCAAGAATTCATCCAATTGAAAATAGCTAGTCTCCCAATGTCCAAACCCCTATTTCTGATTGGCATTATGACACTCTGCTAGCAGACCAGATGTACATTTTTAATCGTTCCATTTCAAAGGAAGTACCTCATAGATTCTCAAGTTTCTTAGATTTGTCAGATGAAATGGAGAAGAATAAAATAGAATATATAGGAATACAAGAAAGATTCTTTATCAAAGCTAATCCTTTCTCAATCAGGTCAAGGGGTAAAAGGCCCCCCAAAAGCACTTAGTAAGGTTCTTCGAATTGAAAATTCCCCTCCTATCACTAGATATAATATCCTGTCTATTTGGGATGTATCCTTCTATTCCTCCACATAAAGTTCGCCGGCGATAGGTGATATACCGTGAGTTTACAGTATTTTTAATACATTTCACTTAAGAGATGTGTGTGTTTAGGGCCATTTTGTATTGGTTTTTTATATGTTTTTATCATGTTTGCACGAAATAAGTTCAGATGCGCAAGTTGAGAGAGATAGTTGAAGAATATGCAGAAAAGGGGATCTACGGATGTGATTGACGGACCATAGGTCCAATCACGTTCTGTAGATGGTGATCGTAGATGACGGGCAAAGCTTGAAAGAGATCAGGGAATTCTTGACGAAGTGTGGAACCACGGTTGCAAACGACGGACCGTAGATCGACCTACGGGCCGTACTGCAGTTCCGTCAAATCATTCAGAGAGGGGGTTCCAGTACCTGATTTTCAAGATTCTACGTATGGAGCTACAGAGGAGGATCCACGGATCGTAGATCAAACCACGGTCCGTACTGTTGATCCGTCGATTGAGTCAGAGAGTGAAGATTTTGAAACTGAAAATATTGCCCAAGTCCTGAGCCACGGAAGGGACTTACGGACAGTAGGTCAATCCACGGTCTGTAGGTCAGTGTCGTAGATCAAAACCGCGTCCTGAAACATTATTTCCTTATTTGGTTTCCTTTTTAGTTAGGACTTGTTTTTCTATATATATAGGGCATGTAAACCTCGTTTTTGGGGGTTAGACTTTATTATTTTAGTTCTAGTTTTTGTCTTTAGAGATTAACTTGCAACTTTAGCAATTCTTGATTTCCTAAGTTGGTTTTGAAGATTTTTACTTTGAAATTCAAGTTGACATTCTGGGTTTTTTCTATTCATTACGTAAGTTCATGATTTCTTCATCTAAAAATATGAATTGTGCTCTTGCTACTATGGGTAACTAAATCCACAACTAGGGTTGTGGGAACCATGAGCGATTAACAAAGTATAAATAGTAACTAAGTAATTCTTGAATAGTGTTATTGCATGTATTGATAATTCTTTTGTTTAGAAGTCTTTTTAGCGAGTGCACATGTTAGAACTCGTCTTGTTGCTACTTGCCAGACCAAGGAGGTAGTTAATAAGAAAAGAATTATCAACATAAATTTAGTATGATACTATCTAATAGTCTAATGTCGATTGGTGCGAGGGTGAAAACAAAGTCATACATCGATGTGATGTCTAATATGAGGTAACCGTAAAGGTTAGTAAATTATACACACGTAGCCGGACCAAGGTGTGGGGTGAAATTCTCTAGTTGCCGGACCAAGGAATTAGAGATACCTAACTTATCACTTTGCATGTAATACACTAGGAAAGGATTACTATTACTAGGATTACCGCATTATGAGCTTATGGGGAGCATGTACACCCTAGTTTGTCTCTCATCTTGATAACAACAAAAGTTTAAATCTTGCTTAGTAATTGTTCACAGAACTTTAAGAATTTGTTTCACAAACCCCCCCCCCCCCCTTTTAATTACTTGTTTTGGAAGTACGTTGACTAAAAGAATATAATCGTAAGCTGAACTTAAGTCTAAACCATATTCTTCGTGGGATCGATCACAACCTACAAGTTGGGTTCCTTACTTGATAACGATCGCTTACGCTTCTTTAGGGAGGTGTAATTTGAGCGTATCAATAGGGCAAACTGTTAACATTTGGTTGGACATGAATTCTGTGAAGTCATCCAATACATTTTTTAATGCTTTGGATTCCACTCTTTCTGCAAATCAGGTAGATTAAGATCTCGCTCAGATGTTTCTGTTTCCTGCTTACCTCATATAATTCTTCCTAAAGGCACTATACATTCTTTTTGCAATCCTTATAAACAAAAAATAACAGTCCCAGCGTTTTGGTCTAGTCGGGAGAGTCAACTTGTGATGTGTGGTTTAGGTAGACGTCATGAATGCAAACCTTATTGCACACAAGTTTTATACTTATGTGGAGAGAGGTAAAGAGATGGGCCCATTTTCCACCGAATTCCAGACCATGTGCCGGCTGACACTCAAGGATTTTTCAGTTACACTTGAGCAAATATATGTGTACACATCACTCCAGATAAAACCCATTCTATTTCTTCCCGTTTGCATCTGAACTGTCAAGAGAGGCATTCCATTAATGGAATCTCCTGAATCCCCACCATGAATAACTCTATGAAATTTATGGAGGTAAGGATCAACCATGGCAGGAAACTTCAGTACTAAACCCCTTTTTTGATAAAGAAAGGAATTGCAACAAACATTCAGTACTAAACCCCTTAGAAATTATGATTAGTATCAGCATAATGTAGTTCTGGATACTAGACCTGATGTTCAGGCTCTGCAGGATAAAAAGCTTCAAGCTGTTGAATTTGAGTGGTAACAATGCTGCTCTTTGACTTTGATTGTTCTCTTTCTTTGCTAACAGCAGCCAATCTGGATTCCTCAGTGCCGCTTGTGAAAATAATAGACCTGCACTAGGCAGATTTATAACATTGTTCTTCATATGTTTGTCTTCAGTCTCAAGTAAAAAAGGAACCCAGGTTGAAGCCAAGGATCCTACCTGTACTGGTTACCCACATCAGGACCTTGCCCAAAGACTTGCCTGGAATCATGGCTAGCCCAGAAGACCTCCAACAGTTGTCTGAAACCAAGTACTCGGGGGTCATATTCGACCTGCAAGAAATTAAATTTAGTACATTGAACAAGTTGAATAGGAGATAAATGAAACATTCAAATTTTTTAAATGTAAAAGTCAAGATAAGAAAATTTAAAAATGCCACTCAACCTATAATCCACTTATTTGAAACAATCGGGAACAAACCACGGATATACATTCAATTACTACAGACAAGGGACAGGAAAGCTCATTCAGAACCTAAAACATTTTCAGGCAAGACTAGAATGTCAACGAAATGGAAACCGTAAAACAAGATTACATCAATCACTATCACCAAAACTCAAAGAATTAGATTTCAAAAGTATACGTAGAAGCAAATAAAAGCTATAAGAAAAAATCCGATAAAATATATATCAAATCCAAAAAGGCACACAACAATATCATATCTAGTACACGCAATGACATGGACAGAAACAGGGGAATTTCAATTAAAGCACTTGGAACAGCGTTTAAACCTATACCTTCATGTTCATTCCGTTCGGTAAGTGGCATGTGAACAATATGCTAGCATGTTACTGTAACCCTTCCATTCACATTGCAATGATGCAAGACAAAGACAAAAGGTCTGCAACTACAAATTAGAATGGGACTAACTGGTCATCAAGATATTAATTAGATTTGGCACTTTAGCTTGTGTTAACTCAGCTAGACAGTAAAATGAGTAAAATATGTATTAGCTGACTCTTCTATCATATTGTGTGGATTAGATAACCACAGATTAGAGTACTGTTTGCTCATTTTCCACCTCACCTAATGTCACTCCTATCATCTCATGAAAGTGCAATCCAAGCTGTTAGCAATTTGTCCCTCATATACACCTTTGCAACTGAATTTTGATCAAACTTGATCCTGGATTAGGCATACTCTAGTTTATTGTTTAACCACAAAAAATTTATACTCCCTATAGCCTAATCTTTCTTCAAAGATAATCATTGGTAATCATACACAATAACTTCCATACTCCACTTTATAACCAGAGATGCTTCCACAATACTTTTTTCTACCGAAAATTAACTAGTAGTATTTATGTACATAACGAAGATACAAGGCACTGGTTTGGTCTACCCAAAAACCTAATTGTAACAGGCAATTTTTCTTTTCGCAATGGAGTCAACATAGCTGAAAATGTTCCAATAGATCGCACCAAAGGCTTTTAAAAGAAAATCTGGCGAACACGTTACATTAGAGTAATTTCAATTACAAGCGATTAAGGCACAAATATGATGTGGCAATCAATTTCAGTTCTTAGTCTACATAAGGAAAGAGATCAAACAAATACTTGTACAGATTCAGCGTGGTCGCCCAAATTTCTGTACTCAGGATTGGCTTTTGAACCACCAGAATAACCGACGGTGGTTCTTACGATGCCGTTTAAGCAGCCAAATGACGCTTCCGATCTCCAGAAGCTTCCGAGAGCGAAAACTGCAGTTTGTAATGGCTGATTAGAGGCATCCTGTGGAACCTCCGGGATCCGATCTGGGAATCGGATGCTCATAACTGGATTCAATGCCAGCAGCATGATCGTGAAAAGGAAATGAAAGCAAAAAGGAGAAAAGAAGTAGTTGCTCTTAGCGACTTTCATCTGTACACATGCAGGGGGAAGCCGGCCGATTACGCCCACTTTCCGGCGAAATTTTTCGAGGCGGAATAGTTTCACTCGCACTCGCTGGAATTGCCAGCCCGCTTGTCCGATAATTTCTCAATTCCGATTTGTTAAAAATACCATCAAAGCTCTGAGAGAAAATGGTCCCTTATATTTGGGCACGTAAAAATAACCTCTTAAATATATTTTTATTCATTTAATTTGTCAAAAATGTTCTCTTTTATTTTTTCTTAAAATATTTCACAAACACTAATTATTAGATTTAATAAAAGTTTTGAAAAGAAAAGTAACTTAATTTGAACTCATATCTGAAGATGTAATTTTTAGATTTTACAATTTTTGTTATTTAATTTATATTCTGAAGTTTGATGTAACTTTTTTAAGGTTCAATTTATGTAGCTTTTTAAATTTATTCTGGTATCTATAATTTTTAATATAGTGATTTATGATATTTAACATAAATAATTCTCCACTGGCATAATGAACTGAGATTAGAATTTACTAAATATGACAACTTTTTAAAATTGTGAGATATATTTTTGTGTATCGGTCGATTTGATTTGATTTTATGTATTATTAACTCCATTTAGTGGTTTTTGATTTTAAATATGTTAAATTAATAATCAAATCAATAAGAAAGTTTTAATTGATTTATCAGTTTTATTCCTTAACGATTTGATATTTGATTTACTCAATAAAAAAATTCTTATAAAAAATATATATGACTTCTCAAACCATTTGATGCTACAATATAATAATGTAACTTATAGAATGTCCATAGTAATAATTAACATGAAAAGAATCATAAAAGTGCAACACAAAGAGAAATTAAAAGAAATAAAATTCTTATTTTGGATTTTGACATTTTGTATAATGTGAAATTGTGAATATCAAAGTTATTGTGAAGAGCGAACTGAAGACTAAAAAATAAAGGTAATAACCAATAAGGTACTAAATTTAATATTTAATATTTATGTAGAGGTAAATAGTAAATTACAACAATCATATTAAGTTATGAAATTACTAAATAACTCAATATTAAAGCAAATCGAACCTATAACCCAATTTTTTAATTTTATAAAACCACTAAAAATCTATTTAACCCAAAAACAATAAACCGATGACATTTTTTTTTAATTCAATTTATCGGTCAATTCGATTTTTGCAAACCCTTATCCTCTTAAACTTTTTAAGTCCAATTTGAAGTCAAATTTTCACTTTCGTTCTCTCATTTCTCCACTTACATATTATACAACAATATATTCAATCTAATCCTTATACTTAGTGTGGATGCTATAAGAAACTTTAGAAATTTGGTGACTCAATTGCAAAGTCTCGGGAAAATTTGGTAGAAGTTAAATTTCCAGATGAAAAAAAAAAAGGAAAAGAAAAATCTAACCATCATGTAACACGGGTGAACAAGAACCGTTGGATCAGAATTGATCCACCGGCCAAGAACCAGCAAGAATTTGCCCTAAGAACCGTTTGATCATTTTGGTTAAGCATTTGTTTACCCTCTGTCACAGTAGAAGAAGCTGCACTCCCCACTAACCAGCAACGTTAGGTTTTTGGAGAAGTAAGGAAAGCGGGAGAAATCCGCCATGAGTCGGAGCTTGGGCATACCAGTGAAGCTTCTACATGAAGCGACAGGGCATATAGTGACGGTAGAGATGAAGAGTGGAGAGCTGTACAGAGGAAGTATGGTGGAGTGCGAGGATAACTGGAATTGCCAACTGGAGAGCATTACGTACACAGCTAAAGTACGCTTACACATCTTTCTGGTTTCTTGTGTGATTTTTCCGATTTTGTTAAGCGTTATTATCCGTGCTTTCTTTTTCTGTTTCTTAAACCCTAAACCCTAGTTATTTTCTTCTATTCTCTTTGCTTATGATATTGTATCATACTCTTGTTTGCAATTATCCTATATTCTGTTTAACATGTACATTAGTTTGGAAACAAGCTAATTGATTGTCAGAGCAATATTTAGGGTGACAATAGTGGATAATTGTTTAACTTCCAAAGTGGAGAAGTAGTATACAGAATAACATGTTCATTTTTACTAAATTTCATCCATTTACCAGTTGTTCCGCATTTTACCAGTAGAGTGTCACCTGCCCCTGTTTAAGATATGCTTATTCACATTGCTCGTAGTTCTTGATCACCTGAGTAGCTTGGCTTCTTCGGATTTGCTCTTGGATTCATACTATCTTGGTTAGACATTTCTAGACTGGGATTGCTCTGAAATATATCATATATTGACTTTTAATTTCATATTATGGCCTCTATTATTTGAAATATTTTCCTAAATCTGTAAATATCAAGTACTGTTTATTCCTGTATAGTAACAAAGCCTATTTTTTTTTTTTTTTTTCACATAGAAACACTTATGTTAACTCGAGAATTTTACCTTTTGAGTAACTTTATTTAAAGTCTGTTGATTTGTTGCTTAGAAGTAATGAACCAATGCAAAACAAGGGATTATTGCTTCATTGGTGAAGCCATACATTTAAGAGATTTTTGTGGTCCACACAGTGATGCATAAAGTGATTCTGACGAGAAGCGGTTCACTCTCTTAATCTCAACTTTGAGGATTAGGCTTAATATTAACATTATTGTTATTCGATGCTGACATTAGTTATTTTAGTTGAAATTTGCTTGCATGGTATTTCTTAATCTTTCATAAATTGTGTGCTTCACTTATCGCCTTTTCGCTTCAAGCACTGTGGACCTTTCCATTTTCTTTTTTTGTGTTCTTGGATGATTTTGAGTTACTTTTTTCACATCTCAACCTTGAAAAGCAAACATGGTGTTGACTTCATATATGTGTAGCCCAAAAACAAAGATTTAGAGCATCTCCTTTCCAATGCTGTTAAGATAGCATAAAGCATTTGAGAACCTAGAGAAAAAAGAAAGTTTTTGAAGTTCAAGTTACCAAGAGTTTGCTCCCTTCCTTTTTGAATAAGGGGGAACTATAGAAAGCCTCATTCAACCTCACAAAACAGGTGCAATTTGCTGACAATTCTTGAAGGAAGAGGAATATATTGTGATTCCTCGGGACAATGCCCATGATAGTCAAGGGTTGTTTTTCTCGATTCTCCTAATTACCAGAACAAAGGCTAAGGCTATACTGTTCATTAATGAGGTTGGCA
This sequence comes from Solanum bulbocastanum, assembly GCA_037074985.1. Lineage (NCBI taxonomy): Eukaryota > Viridiplantae > Streptophyta > Magnoliopsida > Solanales > Solanaceae > Solanum > Solanum bulbocastanum. The sequence goes on along the minus strand of CM073598.1, from coordinate 32,817,266 downwards.
GAATAACACATCTTCTATCTCGCTTATTTCTCTACCTCCTTCTGTCTCCCATCAATATGAGAAGGTCTCGATGACATCCATAACTACCTCCGAGTTGCTTCTAGGCATAAAATTTGTATTGTCAACTAGAGAAATTGGCACAACTAGGCATATCAAACTTTGATAATGGAAAAATCTGAGTTTCCTTGCCATGATGACCCATTTTGAGGCCTCACTCATGGATAGAATAAATGACCAGTAGACCTTTCTTTCTCCGTCTTTTTCCTTTCAATGGAAATTAAAGAGTTCATGAAATTTCTTTCAACTGAAAATGAAAGATCTTTTGTTTTTCTTGACTGACTGATAAGCTGAGAGTTAACATTAACACTTTGTCAAAAAAAAAGATGAGAGTTAACATTTACCTTTTCATAAAAGAGATGAGAGTTGGAGCAAGTCCCACCATCTTCACCGGGCCTTCAAAAATTCATCATTGCTTAAGAAAAAACCAACTAGTTTGGCAGACTAGTGCACATTGTGTGCAAATTAGGTGCTTTTCATTTACCTTATTTTTATTTTTTTTAATAAGGAAGGTCATTCCCAATCACTTTTGTGGGTTATTTTTATTCTATCATGTTCTTGAGAAATCTGCTTCATGTTAATAGAGGAGCTAGTTCCAGTTATTGGAGCAATGTCTTGTCATTTCTAGTGTTGAACTAAATTCCTCCAAAAAAGGAAGTAAGGAGAAGATGCTTTGAAGGCACTCTTACTCCAAGCTTCAAGCTTAAAGCCAGTGTCTTAACATGTGTCTGTAGCTGGAGCAACCTTTCCCTGTAACTTCCCCTGATATGTTTTTAGACTTTGTTAGCTCCTTAACTTTAGGTTAGACCTTTTGTTATAGAGCTAACATTGTCTTTTCTTTAGTATTGTTCTGTAAATTTTGCATCTCCTTGATGCCTCCTATGCAATTCACTACCTTATTTAAAAAAAGGAAGTAACAAGAAGATAAAAAACTAGAGATTTTAAGGAGGACGTCAACTTTCTAAAGAATGGAGAAAGGAAATCTTTCCATTTTAGGAAGCCTTTATCTTCCCAGTTTTGTTCTTCCTAATTTTGGGCCTACTGATGTCATATCAAGATGTTGGGAGTTGAAGAAACAGTAGAGATTTAGAGTTTGTGGTATTTCGCCTTATATTTTTAATGTGCTTATATGCTCATATATATATATATATATATATATATATATATATATATATATATGATAATGAGCTCCACATTTATATTTTTTTCAGCTGTATGCCTTCTTTTGGTTCCTCACTTTTTTCTTTTGCTTGGGTAGGTGTATGCAGTATTGCCTATAAATTATGATAAGTAGGAAAAAGTGAATTTTACCTACTGCTGTGCCTATCCTTGAATCTTATAGCCATGTGTCTTCTTTAGTAAAAGGAGAAACACACGGTGTCTGGAAAGAAAATGCATCAAGATACAAATTTGTATATAAAAATTTAATAAAGCACATAAAACTATCTCAATAACTATCTTAATTTTTAGCAAATGCTGAATTTTTTGGTAATACTGAAAATGACACTTCTAGGCATATTTTCGTGAGTCGATGAAGGGAGTGAGAAGCTGGATTAACTAGAATTCAAAGTCTCTTTTACATTGCTAATATTGATCACTGCAGGATGGAAGAGTGTCACAACTAGAGCATGTTTTCATTCGAGGCAGCAAAGTCAGGTACATGGTTAACTTTTTTTGTATACTGTGCTAATGCTGGTAAGATCATATCTGAACATTAATTTCCACCAGGTTCATGATAATTCCTGATATGCTTAAGAATGCTCCCATGTTCAAGCGGCTAGAAGCAAGAATCAAGGTTCTTTCCTCACTTTTTCTAAATTGTCACTGTTCTGTCAAGTGCATTGCTTATGTTATATTTTCATTTTTTAGGGAAAAGGTACATCACTTGGTGTTGGTCGGGGACGTGCTATTGCTATGCGAGCTAAAGTGAGTGCTTCTTCAGTTTTTACTGCTTATAGTTGCACTTTTGTATTTGAAGTCAACTTCTAAGCTAAACTTTCAAACAGTTCAAAGGAAAATCTTTCGGCAATTTCATTTATTGAGCGGTCGTTCTTCCTTTTTTTGTTTGACTCGTTTAAAATCGGATTCTTCAGTCTAATCCAGTTATTAAGACAATTAAAAAGGTGTTTCCTTGTTCCGGGATCCTATTCTTGCATTTATTGCTACTGCACTATTTATTCTAGTTCCTACTGCTTTTCTACTTATCATTTATGTAAAAACAGTCGGTCAAAATGATTAATTATTAACTAATTTGAATGAAACTTGACTTCTGAGTTCTTAGCCAAAATTGACGAAATAAAATGAAAAAGATTCCAATTTCATGTCTTAAATGAAATGAGTGGACTAGAATCGGCAGTATTCTAATAGATAGAACCTCATCTGGTACTCGTAGACCTCAATCTCATTGCAGTTATAATTCGAGAGGGCGATGCCAACTCTATTTTTGGTTTAGAGAAGAGGAGGGGAGAGGGAGCTTTACATTATCAGATTGTTTTACCTTTCCTTCTATTTTTTCTTTGAAAAAACTTTTTTGCTAGTTATAGGGGATGTTAAATTTATGTTTACTGCCTACATCCAATTTTAAGAAGTGTTCACCCTTTGACTTTTACTCTTCCTATCCTTTCCTCATTTCAACGTAACTATATTGCCTAGATTTCTTCGCATTGCTTTTATTTGGTTCTCTTTTTGTTATGGGGGAAAGGGTTGGGGGTTGTTATTTGGAGGAGGTTGAGGCTGTATATAAGGAATAAATCGTAAATATGCTAGCCAAGTCTGACAACTCTTCTATTGGAGAAATACACCTGATTATAAACACCTTGCTTGCAGGCTCAGGCTGCTGGTCGTGGAGCACCACCTGGTCGGGGTACTGTGCCACCTGTAAGAAGATGATTGCTTGATGCAGGATTTTATTTTATCGGGTTTAGCAATTGTAAAAATTCAGTGTAAGAATGTTGGAGTAGATTCCCAAGGTTGGTCCTTGGTCTAATAGTCTTGAGTCACAACTTTGTAACTTTTTTCACATACGACTTGAGAAAGCTGGAATATGAGTGCTTTCAAATTGCCTCTGTGCTTGTACTTCGCCTGTGTTAAGAAATATGGATTAGTCCAGTTCTTCACTATCACCCTGTGTGCCCCAAGTATGTCATTGGGCCTGTCTTTTTAATGCTTGCCGTGGGCCTTTTGAGCTCACAAAAGGAATACTCTGTTTGTTAGGGAAGGCAAGTTTTCTTCAGGTTCTTTTTGTTGCTTGTTGGAGGACCCGTATATTATCTGTTGGACTTCAGAAGCACACTTTTATATTGTTAAGCTAACATATGCGTGGAACTTGAAGAGTGTTGAAAGTGCCCTTCTTTTCCTTGTTTCTTTTCAGTGGTGAGGTAATGGGTAATGCATACAAATCAGATTCTTTGTTAGGATCAAAAACATATATTTGGTTGAATTATCGTTCATTACATCTGCATCTTGAGTTCTGGGGTCAAGAGTTCCTGCTGTTCATTTAGAATATCAGGGAGGCTCAACATTTTATACTTTGTTATTTGGTCATGTATGGTAGTAGTGCAGCACTCTAATTAGGAGGAGAATAAATAAGCTAGTGCACCTACTTCCCGAAAGGGGTTTAGAGCACTAAAACAATAATTAAAGTTGTAATTGAACGGACAAAACAGAAAGTTATGCCCCAAAATTCACGTTGCACATTCCATAATCTGTATGTTTCTAAATTTTAGTATTACCGGTTTGATTAGGGAAATAAAATTTCACCTGCAGAAGTACCATGAACTACTGAGTAGAAATGTTCTTTTTCTTCTAAGTATAACTGGTCTTGGTTATTTGGAATATATATTTGTACTGTTTGTAGATGTGAGTTTGAATGCTAGTCGAATACATTTCTAAGGTTTCAAGGAGATAATTCTAGACTTTTCAATTTATTATGATATACTTGCTGTGCCATTATTCACATATGGTCGTAATAAGTCAATGGTGTGGAATGGATCAGGACTTAAATTACAACAGAGACAATACGCTATTCGATACCTATTGCTAGTGTTAGGTAGCAAACAGTTGGTGGAATGTTTTGAGGTTGATTTCCCGGAACTCCCCGTATAATTAGATGCCTATAAGAAGAAAGGGAACAAAGTATAAGTAAAATACAAACGACGGTGGGAACATAAGAGGAAGTTTGATTAGGCAGGTTGACAAAATAGGTGTGATTCAAATTGTGTGGTGAAAGCTGGACAGTGCATTGTAAGGTACCAATGAGATGAGGAAAAGAGATATAAATTGAACAAGTGTAGACAACTTAGACCAATGATTCTGAGGTTCAATTTGTTCTTCTTTTCCACCTTTTTATGGAATATTCACACCCAAGACAGAGACTAGTAACGATTGTTTATTGAAGCTTGAACAGTCTCAGCCATAAACAAAAAGATATAATTAAGGCATGTTTGATGGCTACAACAATACTTTGTTTAACAAACTGGTAAATGGGTCCATTAACATTTGCTTTGTCTTTGCTAATTTAATCAAACTTTTTTTTCTGTGGCTTGTGATATCTGAGGGTTGTTAAGTGCAACATTGATGTTGATTTTCTCCTCATATTAAATGCTAGCCAATGAAAAAATGACTACAATTGTTTGTACGGTGGTACTGAATTTGTCCTCGGTTTTCGCGTTCATGTGTGTGAAATTTTCAAATTGGAATTGCTCGAAATGTCTTCTCGTAATGGCATAAAATGTAGCAGAAGAGTACCCCAGTTGAACATGAATGCATATTTAGGTAGGTACATATTGGGACACCGACTTTAAATGATGTCTCAAAGTATTGTTTTTCGAAAAGTCACCATTTTGTTATATACTAGTCTATGAGGAAATTGTCTGTTTTAGATTGTTGACTCAATCAATTTTAAGCTCTTTGAGTACTTACCATTACTATTTTTCTCATATGCTGGCGGTGAAAACTTTTACTATATACTATATACCTCTTCTTGTAGCTAATCTTTTTTCATAAATTCCAAAAATTCTAAATCATAAATGCAGCTTCAAGAAAACAAAACAATAATAAACAGTACGTTGTTGTTTTTTTTTCAGAAAACATAATACAACATTTCGGTCTCTTTATATGGTTTTAGATATATAATCTTGCCTATTGAGTCTAGGTTTTTTGCTCAATGCCCATATCTCTATTACGGTGAAGAGTAAGATGTATTCCAATTCGTTATTTATTCGTTGTTGGACACCAATTTTATACTGTTCACGGTTTAAATGTTTAGTCATGGGCGTTTCCGGAATGTTGAGTCCCATACCGGTGGGTCAAAGATATTTGTCCTTGCCTATTAAGTTAGCTTTTGATGTTGAGTTAGATTCTTGTTCACGTAGGACTGAGGAATAAAAGAAAATATGCTTAGAAATGTAAAATCATTAAACTTAATGATCATACTGTAATTACTTATTAGTTCTCTCTTTAACAATTTGATTGTCTTATTTTTCTTTTTATTTTAGTCCGTTAAAAAATATGTCTCTTTCTCTTTTAATTTTGACTTTGCACATGACATTGTTTTATAAGATTACAACATTAAAGAATATGTTGGTAAATTCTATGTATCTTTAGCTTAAACTTACAAAATTCAAAATTCTGTTTTACTTTCTTAAATTTCGTGTCAAATCATAATCAGAAAAATACTAAATTAAAACGGAGGGAACACATGTTTTCATATTTAGAGGAGAATGATAAAGGCAAAATAGGAATGCAACCAAAACACAAATTAAATAACTGCTGGCAATTAATGAGTAGTCATACTTAATTAATCATCGATAATGCATTACACATGATGGATTCCATTTCATCAGATAATTACAACAGAAAAAACAAATAGACAAAAATCTAACCTAAGAATCTAAGGAACTAAAAGTAATTAGTTCAGTCATTAGAAAAAAAAACAATTTATGTTTTAATAAATCTTACTTTAGATGATAAAAGATGATTTAAGATATAATTGCCTTTTTTTGCTAATAAAACTGTTCACATGTCTACCATTGTCTCCCTTTTAATATCACTTTGTCTTCAACTGACTCATGCGTCCAATATAAAAGTAAACAAAATTAGTGTTTGGACAAAAATTATATATTTAATTTTTCATATTACAATTCTAAAGTAGTATTAATTAAATTGATTGATAAGTTATAGGAATATGCTCATACTGGTCTGGTCCTACAACCATGTGCTTTGAAAGGATGTGTCTTTGTTAAATTATCACATTATCATATCAAAACTTTTATTGATTATATCATTGAAACTAATTAATATTATTCTTAATAATAATTAATATAAGGATTGAAACCTTTTTCTTTTTCTAAGAGAAAGTAACAATAAATTAATAAGAATAATATATATGGTTAGTCAAGGAATTAAGTTTGGAATTTTGGCAGAGTAGTAACCATAGAAATAATACAACTCTTAACTAATATTAGCCTATACAAAATCTAATATAATTAAATTTAAGGGGATAAAATACAAGAAAATTAAAAGGTGCCACATAATTAGAATTTTGAAAGACTTCAATTTTTTTCTTTTTCAAAATAATGTGACACCTTGATTGTGACACATCAGCAAAACGTTATTAGCAGAATAGTAGTAAACGCGTTAGAAGATGAAAACTAACCCAAAATTTCCATTGGAAATTAGCTATCAATGTCAAAGTATAATTACAAAAGTTTTTCTAGTTTTTTCTAGAAACTATTTTGTACTAAAAATCAAACATAAAATATACGGTACTAGTAATTAAGAGTTTAACTTTAAAAATCCGTTAAAAAAATAAAAAATCTCATACTATCAAATCACACGAGGGATAAATACAGATAACGTCTAAGATAAATGTGAATTAATTATCTAAAATATTTAAGATAAATTATAACAGGTTAATATACATCGATAATGTAAAAATATTTATCTGATATAAGTTAAAAAGTGTAAACAATGAAACTGAAGAAGTCGTTAGCGATCAATCTAGGTAGTCAAATCTATTTGTTACTTAGTTGTTGGTAATATATATGTGCAAAACCATACAGGACATCTTTGACAAAAAAAAAAACCAATTAAAAAAATAAAAATATAAATTGAACCGTTGATTAATATCTAAATACTTCGTCATTTATACTCTTAGAAATGCAGTTAAATCAACCATACAACAATCACATTGATTGTATTTAGAAACTATATAAAAGATATTATAAGTTAAATGAATTTTCAGACGTTAAAATAAAATGTACTACATTTCAGAAATTTATTGTGTATTTTATTGTCGATTTATTTGTGTAAACTCTAAGGTCTTATTACAATATTATTTATAATTATCGATGTATATAAGTAATCGTTGAGTGTTAATTGCTTGAAAATAAAAAGAAAAGCGGAAAAATTGATAGTATTGAATTTGTATAATAATAACAATAGAAACAAGAGATTTAATTTCCACGGGTGCAGAATCCACACCACTGATGAAACTAACAACAATAAAGTAGATGAAAAACCAAATATACAAACCCAAAAAACTCCACAAGAGTTTATAATATATGGGAATATCCTTTTGTCAGTGAAATAAAACCTATTTACTTATAATAATAATAAGTAATAACCTAATTAATTAAAATCTCTCATCATATCATAGAGACAAAAAAAAAAAGATGGAACATTTTTTCATCTAAACATTGAAATAAGTGAACAAAAATCATGTTCATGACAAGGAATAGTAATGCCCATATCATGACTAAACCCAAATTCTTCTTCAGCTCTTTGAAGCAAATTTTGAAATTGAGGATATGTTAACCAAGAAATAGGAATTATATATCTACTTCTATTTTCTCCAACATAGACAACAAAATGTCCTTTTGGAACATCATGAGGGAAACCATTCTCATTTTTTCCAAAGCTAGAACATCTTTTGATCATTTGTTTCAAAGCTGCTGTTTGTTGTTTGGTGCTACTTGTTTTCTTTAGACCCATTTTTTTTTTCTTTGTTTAGAAAGAGAAATATATTGAATGTGAGGAAAAAAAGAGAGGAAAAAAGGAGTATTTATGGAGTTGAAAAATGAAAAAACAAAGGCATGTGGAGGGAGTGGGGACAAAGAAACTGAATAGGTAATGGGATGGTTTATTATGGGTACGTTTGTACGAGGACATTGAGGGCATCTTTACTCCCTCCCATTGGTCTTCTACCCTACTTACACACATTATGCTAAACAATCTAGCCAGCTGGATCAATACATACGCTCACCACATAATTTTCTACTACTAAAGTTTTTTATGATTTGTGATATACTTATCGATTAGATATTTATGGTGATGTATCATATCCATCAACATATTATGTAGTACTAAACTTATGAATTGTACAAGTAAATTTATTCATCAGAAACTCATGATGATAGAGTTACTGGTGTTATCTGTCATGAGTTGCATTTATCGGAACTTTTAGGGATCCACTAGCACTTTGTGAGGCGTATGCCAAAGGCTCATCGGGTTCACGTGAACGCATGCTCCCTTCTCGAAATCATATATAGTAGTGTTATATTTTTAAATTTTTTGTTAAATATAGATGTGTAAACTCACACACGAGTATCATATAATGTAACGATGATTGGGTGCACCCATCATTCCGAAATCCTAAATACGCCTCTAACACTTTGGGTTCAATTAGTTCCAATACAAAAGTTATTTTTGCATTTAAGTGGGGTTAAAAGTTAAATAATGACAGGCAAGTAATCTATTTGTATAAATCATTCACGATTTTTTTCTTGGATTAAAATGAGCAAGTTAATATAGGAAATTACACCCAATGACCTTAGAAATGAGTTATTTTGAACTTTTGATTCTTACTTTACTTGTCCATGAGCAAACCTTTAAAGTTAAATGTAAAAAATATTGCTCATTAATCAGAACTTGTTAAAGTTGAAGTTTTACTCGAGCAAAACGGGATCAAAAGCAAGGTCATCTTATAAATCACCCGTTCAATTTGGCTACGTGTCCAATGACATTTCTCATTTGTTTCTTTTATGATTTGTATAAATCAAACTGATAAATATCCTTTTCCTTTGTCATGATTATCTCAAACAAACCAAACACAAATAGAATTTTCTATATATTATGATAACTATTTTACAGGTCAATTGGAGCTAATATTAATGCAGACCAAATGGACCCAAACTTTAAATGAACTAGCTTAGGCTAATGAACATATACGTAACCGAATCAATATATTCCATGTCTAGATATCACATTTTTAATACTCTTTGTAAAATGTCTCTTAAGCTATAACGATATTAAATCTAATGACAATTAACTATAATATCGGTAAATATTTTAACACTCTTTAATTTGCTAATATGTATATTTATTATCATTTAAAGTTGTTTTTGTTGTTTTGTGAAACATTATATTCCTTGTGCCCAAGTGCTTTCACACACACACATGTTAAATGAAATGTAATTTACTTATGATGAGGAACTTTTAAGCAGAAAATTGAGGAGACATCAATCAGTTAATTAGTTGTAAATTAACGTTGTCTTAATTAAACAATATAATAATGTTGACATTATGTTTTAAAAAAAATGTATATGCATGGCTGTAAAGTCAAATACTGGGGGCTTTCAATTATGAATAGTAGTCAAGTTCTGCTAAAAATGGCCACTTTGAAAAAAGTGGACAACATTGAGAGAATTGCAAGGAGTAAGAATTTTAACTGATAAAATGTCGAAGCCACTTTAAGTGATTCAAATTCGTTGCACTTAAAAGTCAAAAGATGTAGGTTTAATTATTATTTCTTCCATCTCAAATTATCTATCGTAATTTCTAAAGATAGTTATTATAAATTTTTTATCATTTTAAAAGTTTAAAACAAAATCAGTTATTTATTCTCAATTTATCCTTAAGAGTTATTGTCACTAAAGATGACATGTATGATTGTTCATCAATACTAATAAAAGGTAAAATAATTTAAATTCTTTCTTAATTAATGTTCTTTAAGAGGCTTGTAAAAAATCTTTTTTTAAGTGGAACTCTGTGACTTTAATATCCAAACCTATGGTTTATGCTCGTAAATATTGGAGTATTACAAATTTCTAACAAGTAATATTTTTTCCATATCATTTGAGTAACGACATAAATTAAAATATGTCATTTTCATTTTCTGTCAAATATCAAATGTATAGTACTTCTAAAGATTATTAAATACGCTAGAATGATTTGTCACTACTCACTTACTTAGAACCCGCGTTTTGCTAATTTCTATATGAGGGATAAAGATGTATTTTTGAATTGGTTCGCTTTTTAAAAGAATTTATTTCATGTTTAAACAAAATATTTTTAGTCAAAAGGAAGAAAATAATTTTCATCCCTTATATATATACTATACACAAGTGCCCGTGCTAGCGCGGGTATAATATATATATATTTTTTAATCTCAATTTATGTGATATAGATAGAATTTAGAGAGTTGATTAAATTTTAATATGATTTTTTGATATTTTAAATAGTTAATTATTGGGATTTTCTAGTATTTTTTACGTAATTTTTAAATAATATATGTTACTTCCCTTGTCTCAATTAATGTGACACTGATAAAATTTTACAAACCTAACTTAATTTATATATATATATATATATATATATTCCTATTTATTCGACACTGATTCGAGGATCAAATCGGACTTTCTATGTCTTTTAATTTTTTAAGTTTTTTATTATTGTGATTTATAGTATTTTTTTTTTTTTACGTAATTTTCAAATAACATATATGATTTCCTTTTTTCAATTTATGTAGCACCGATAAAATTTCAAGAGTCAATTAATTTTCTTAAAATGATTTTAAAAAATTCAAGTTCTTAATTATTAAGATTTATAATACTTTTTACGTAGTTTCCAAATAATATGATTTATATTATCTTTTACACAATTTTTAAATATATAAAAAATTAAAAATAAGACAAACAAATTAAAACGAAAAAACTATCAAAACTTACAAAAACACCCTTAAAATGTCATTTTTCTTTTCTTGATATGCTGTCAGGCAGGCATGTTGACCATGACCTGCCTGGTTATTCTCTCTTATATATTTGTAAAAAATAAAATGTAAGAGATATATGAGCGGAAATCATTTTTAGAAAAATATTTAAATGTTTAAAAATTGTTATTGAGGTAATATGATAATATTTGTGTACATTTTATTTTTTTTTAGATTTTATTTGTGAGATTTTACTAGATATGTTATTATTATTACTTAATTATTGTTAATATTTAATCAACGAAGTAGTAGAAGTACCGGCCCCTATAGATCCAACCAAATATCGGAAATCACCTTTAAGATATTTTCGAACATAAAGCATTTTCCTATAAATACAAAATGCACCATATATACTCAACATGTAACCAAATTAAATGATCCAAATACAGTCAAATTTCGCTTTACCAATAGTTTCTTATGACAATCTGATTTTGTTTCAAAATTGATTTTTCATGTTATATTTTAGTTTATAGTAATTGATTTTCATTATATAAGTATCACTATTTGTAAATTATCCCTTTATAATAATCATATTTAAATATTATATAATAGTATTTTATAAAAAATATATTATATATAAAATAAAGTATTAAAATATTTATAATAATCATTGTATTTAAATAATGCCCATTATATATATATAATCATAATCATAAGGAGAGACTGCTAATGTTTGCCTTATTTTCATATTCATATTCTTTCTAATTTTTTTATTAAATTATCTAACAAATACATTCTTTCTTCTTGGTATACAAAACCACTACACAATTTTTTATACTTTTATTTATAACAACTAAATAAGATTTAAACGTCAAATATCAATATACACGTATAACATCACCTCACTTTTCTAAATTTCTATTACGCTTTATACAAAAGTGTCATATGTCTCTTTAGGGGTGCAAATTGATCGAGTTGATTCGAGTTTTTTAAATACCAAATCAAATCATTTAAGTAGGATTTTTAAATCTATAAATCAAACTAAAGTAATAACATTTGTGTTTTTTAACCTCTGGTTTTTTCGGGTTTCACGGATTTTCGAATTTTTTCAGTAAAGTATTCATACAAACATATAATTAACTTGTGTTTCAAATTTTTCTTTTGTCTTACCAAAATATAATTTTCTAAGGTGCTCTCTACAAAATATGATATGAGTGATGATACTAAAATATTCAACAAAAATAATAATAAAATCAAATAAAACAAATATTGCAAATAAATAAGTCAAAATGAAAATGATCATAATTTTAAGGTACTAAATCATGCCAAAATAAGTATTAATTATATGACTAAACATTAAAGAAACTAAAATTAGGTACAACATATTTTAATGATCTAAACCAATATATAACTAAAAACAATATTCAATATTATTGTCATACTTAGTAATTGAATTGATATTTTTGATAACAATAATATTGATTTGAGCTTCATTAGAATTAATAATATCTATGGAATATATCATTTATTGGACTATTCAAAATTCTAAGTCAAACTTAAAATAATATGTTAAAAGATTAAAAAATATGAAAAATTATAAGAAATATTTATAAATTATATGAAAGTAAATACTTTTTATGTATAAAATAATTTTAAAAAATTAACATATGATATCAAGTTGCTTTGGTCTCGAGTTGACTTTTTAAAGTTATTTTTTTCTTCAATACCAAATCAAGTCATCAAACTATTAGTCGAATTTTCTTTTTCAATTTACAATTTGATGCAATTTTTATTAGATTTTGTTCAGCCGAGTGTTTCTCCCGTTCTTCCTTTTTGAAGAAAATTAAGTGATCTTATCTCTCGTAAGCATATGATACTCCCTTTCCCTTCTTAATCACAATTACATACTAATTTTCTTTATTTTATAGTTGGTAAATGAATTTTATAAGTGTTTAAAATCAAACTCAATACATTATTCAGATAGTATTTACATTGCATCGTATATTCATATGGCACCGGCACGTGTCCCTAATAATCAACGAAGAAATAATATATTAGGTTTAACAGTATTAGCAAGAATATGGGTTGACATTGCCAATGGTGATGGATTAAAGACGAGTCAACACCACAACATTAAATAAAGAGAGTTATTGATATTCTCTATATCTTTTGCGGTCAACTAGTTTATCAACGCGATGAAAATTGTTAATATGTATTTACTCTACTCTTAAAATAATTTATAAATATAATTCAAAGATATACAAATTCAGATAATTAATTAAAACATGTGGTTTATATATTGTAGCTTGCTTAATCAATATGAAATTGGCATGGATTAATAAGTTAAGTAAATAGAATGAGCTTGTGTTCCGTTGCTAGCTAGTAGCTAACGTCGTCACCAAGTAAACTTGATTTTATTGAGAACAATGGAATAACAAATTAAACTCAAAAGCTTAAGAACTCAATTAGTAATAATTCCCATGCATTATTGAGAGTATGATTTTCAACATTGAAAACTATTTGTACACAACCATAACGACCCTGTTTTTGCCAATTTGAATCATGTTTCAACTTATAAAAACGATAGATGGACAATTTCATATGTACCAAGTATTGGACCACCACGTTAGATAGTCAGAAATCACCCTACAGCCAAGGACATCAATCATCAAATTTTTATATATAAAATATAGTAAATGACAGCACTTTCTCTTAAATGTCACTCCCATTATGCCCCTAGGTCATACTCAATGGTTTCAAAAGGATTGAAGTCGTTAATTGAGTTTATAGTTTTGTTTAGATCAAAACTATAAGATAAGTCAGACCATAGAAATGATGCAGAAAGAGCTAGTTTGGTTAAATTATGTCAGATTCCACCAAGTATACAAATGAAACCTAATCATATTTTTCAAATCCTTAATACTAAATAGATTAGTAGATTACTTCTCCATATATTTCGTTTTGTTATCCACGTGTATGTCACTTAAGTTGCAGAACAAAAAGAAGTTATTCCTCATCCTAATGATACCCTATACTTTTATTTTCTCATATAGGCTTAATTTTTATTTTATTTTTAACGTGATAATTGAAATGTTCACTTTGGGGACACAAATTAAAGGATGTACAAAGGGTAAAAGCACTTAGAGTGAATGAGAATGACCTTTCAAACTAACGTACTACAACTTTTAACTTTGATATTGATTTAAGCCTAAACTTTTTCCAGCTTGTGAGATGATGAGAACCAACTTGGTGTTCTCTTACTTACCATATCATTGAATTATCAATATCCATTGTCTTGTAAAGTTTAAGTTATTAACGAGAAACTCATTTGTTCAATCATATTATAAATATGTCTCCTATTTACATCTTCGCATTTAACTCGAGATCTTCAAATAAGAAATGGATCAATCGAAGAATTTCTTATATCCTATATTGTGAAACTTTACATAACTCTCCAAACTATTTGATAAGTAGGTTTATCTAGTGCAGGTGTGTAGATTGCAATATTCCTTTAGTGGAGAGATTACGAAAGAAAAAAATTGGACAAATGATATATCATCATGTGAACACACTCAATATCCCAATAAAAACATCTTCGTATGCCTAAGGAATTTCACTATAACCTTATCACTCTGGTCCCTCTAAGAATAGGAACCATATAACTATGATGTGCTTAAATTTAAATATAGACTTGTCTATTCTAGCTACATGTCGTGTATCATGTGTATTGATGCAGAGTGACTTAAATCATGTTTGGATGGGCTTATAGCTTATAGCGTATACACCAAACATAGATTATTATGACTTGAGATTTTAAATAAGTGCTTCAAAACATTTTTAAACTTTATCCAAACAATATAGTTTGAAGCACTATTACAATTCTAAGGATTATAATAGAGCAATAACTAAAAACAAAATTGCATATATATGAATTGAGAGAATTATTTAGGTATTTTAAAATGCCAAATGACCCCCTTGAGCCTCTCCTCATTCGACATAATGTCATGTATCGAACTTATAATATAAACTTGAGAAAATGGTCAAATACCCCCCCAATCTATTGTCGGATTCTCAACTACACACTTTAACTTTATTGGGGTCCTATCACCCCCCTAAACCGTTTAAAACTTAAATTATTACCTCTCTAATTGCTGATCTGGCAAAGTGGTGTATTTCACTCTCTTTGAGAGAGTGAGCAACAAAAATAAATTATTAAAAAAAAAAAATTAATTATTTTTTATGAATATATGTATTTTTATTTATATATTTTATTTATTTATTGTCTTTCTTCTTTCTCTCATGCCCTTTCCACCATTGTCACTGCTCCAAATGGATCTTCATGCCGGAGCTTTGACCAATAAACAACAGTAAAATAACAAGACCACCTACACCATTGGAGCAGCAACTTCACCGAATCAAAACCTCTTTAGTGTCTCTCTTCCTCGTCACTGTTGACAAGCAACAAGACGCTGACGAACCATCAAACACCACACCTCTTTTTGCTTCTGACAACGAACAACCAACAAAATCCCAATTAAACTTTTGGTGGTGGAATTAAAATTGGATTTACGATGATTTTGATGTCTTTTCAATCTGAAGCTTTATTCTCAAGAGAAAATTGTGGAGAGTTCTTTTAGTGGGTGAAAAAGATAATGATGAAGGTGGAGGGAGATGATAAAGAGAGAGGCGGAGGTGGGGGAAGACCCTCAACATTTTCTCCAAATCAAGCTTACACAAAAAATTAGGGTTAAAAAAATTGTTGAAGAAAGGAAGGAGATGAAGAGAATTTTTTTTTTTTTTTAAAAAAGAACAATTGGTGAAATTCAGGTGTAAGTGCGTGTGTTTCACCCACTTGACGCTTGACTGGTTATGGCATTTCAAGGGGGTATATATTCCACTTTTAAAAAGTTTAGGGGGATAATAGGACTCCCGTGAAGTTAGAGTATGTAGTTGGGATTTTGGGTATAGGTTGGGGGGGTTTTAGACCATTTTCTCATATAAACTTCTCACATTCAAAAGAAAAGCCAGTTTTCTGGTCCATTCAGCCTTTTGTTTGTTTATTATTTTAATAATGGTGATGTTTGGCCAGTCTTGACTATTTCATCATATACCCTTTATCTCCTACCCGCACAAGTTCTAGTAGCTCTACTATCAAAGCTTAATCAAATGCATAAGAAGATTTTACATTCATGATTTTAAGTTTAAGAGCTCTAAATTATAGCTATATTTTTTTTATGGGATTTCAATAAATTATTTATACATATTTAAGTGAATTTTCTACTAAACAAATAGAATTTTGGATAAAAACTATCGAATTTCACCTCAGTCAAATAAGGAGAAACCACCTAGTATCTCATAGTTTTTATCCACTTGATTGACCGCTAAGACACATTGTATTGGTTCATTCAGTCCTTTGAAAGCATCATTTGTTGTTTGGCGGTAAGGAGAAAATGAAATGTCTCAACATCATAAAACCTACCATGTGACCCTGCTTGAAGCTTGGTATCAACATCATAAGCAAATAAATACAGAATTTTGACGTACTGCTAATGTCTACCCAAAAGATATAAATGAGAAAAATGACAAAGCAGACATGCATTCTGAAATTAAAAAAAGAGCACAACTACTATTAAGTCTTCTATTCTGGTGACAGGTTATGATAATTTTCATGCTTTCAGTCCTTCACATGTGATGAGGCCCAAAAGTTGCCTTTAAAATTTGTCTGTATTAGTTTTCCAACATTCAAGAGAAATAAATCATCACATCCCATGCCTATGTTAAGAAATTAGTTGGAAATATGTTTCAAAAAACATAGGTAGTAGAAACAAGTGAAGATTCAGGGTCGAGAATATGTAACAACCCAATCCACTAGTGATACTATTTAGAACCCAACATGGTTTTAAAACTCAATATAGAGTTTAAAGCATGTTTGCTTATATACCCAACATCTCTTTATGTCGATGTAAAAAGGGGAATATAGGTCAAGAATGGCTGATCATTGGGGTGGGTTCTCTTATGAATGAAGAATGGACAACATAACACTCTGCTGACTGAAGGCAAAGGACCATCAAAGTTAATAATAACACAAGAAACAAATAGCATTTTCTATGTACATCCCTAGTGACAAGTGACAACATAATACTTGAATTAGCATGTGAAGCCATGTTACTCTTGCTTTCAAGTTGAAACAAAACGGAGGCTGCTAATACATCTGACTTCTCAATTTCTATGGTAATCATAAACTTAATTAGTCCTGTGTTGTACAGTTTGGAAATGACAAACATCAGAACATGTGAATTCTTTTACCTAATTTCTACTGAATTGTCAGGGAACCGCACAAATTACTAGTTTAAAGAAATTGTGCAGTGATCTCAAATGAACAATTGCAACTAGACAGCCGATTATAGAGGAATACATAAATTGAACATAGTAAAATAAGAAGTTGAAATTTTCATTGAAATTTCCATGTCCCCACCCTGACCCCTATTTGAAACTCAAGGAAACCTTAATTGATATGAGAATGCGCTCTAGAATCCAACCTATACAAGGGGCTTGAGCTCGAAAACCAATCTCAATAAAATTACTACTTGAAAGAAAATATTATGGCTTAAACATGTGGTTGCCCTTCCTTTGTTATTTCCTGAGTGAAGTGATTCACACAAAGCCCCCTTCAACAAGAAAAGGTATAAATATGAAAAATTCTACACCATTTGGATTAGAGAATTTATGGAGGAATTGGGTTCTAAATCCCTAGAAACAAATCACTCATTCTTGAAATGAAACATACTCAGAAACTGCGATTCCAAGCATCACACCTCTGCCACTAAAATCCTTATGCATGAAAATAGTAATCAATTTGGTTGTTATAGTCCAAAGTTGAAACTCTGTTATGAATTTTGACCACATTCTTCAAATGGAACATGTTCAAAAGCAACTACTCCAACCATCACCTCTGCCACTAAGATCCTTTTGCATGAAAATAATGAATTTGATTGTTATAGTTTGACTCTATTATGGATTTTGACCACATTCTCTTGCATTAATTTGGTTGTTGTAGTTTGACTCTATTACGGATTTTGACCACATTCTCCATAAGACACTCTTATTTCTTCCTTTATCCAAGCTTTGGTTATGAAAAAAGGAACCATGTGGGTCCGACCACTAGCCTACCAAATTATTGCTATAATAATGATTTTTTTTTGTAGATATGTTCAAATTAGTCTATAATATAATGTTCCAAAATGACTGTCACACTCTAACTATTGCTTCAAGCTTGAAGCCTTGTGGAACAACAATGATATAGTGGGTCTTGTATAATATTTCGTAGGGCTGCTTATTTTCACTAGCTAATCATATATTTCATAGTGCATTCATGCCGCCAAAATCTGAAAAGGTACTTGAGAGAGGGTACTGCTATTGCTAATTAGTTTACCTTCTTGTATATAGGACAAATACCTTACCAGACCAGCAACAAAAAGATTCTAAGGATCAAATTGAGTCAAGGTTAACGGGTTAAATACCAGGACAGAGTACAATATGGGAGGAAAAGGTCTAGTAGGCTTCCATTCATTACCAAATGAAAAAGAGGCAACACTCAACAGTTAAAGACGTGTTCTACCATTGATGCATGCTAAAGAATTTCAAATGGCAGTCATAACAATACTAATGATAGTAATACTTTCAACTTCAACCAGAAAATATATATGCATGCTTATTCAACACCATTAGTAAGAAAAAAAGAAGAGAATTTGTCACATCCAGGCTTCTCTTTGCAAATAGTTGATGGCGCAACGTTAAATGAAGCGCGTTACAGAAAAATAATAGTCAAAAAGACTTATCCAAGTGCATGGTATCACATATAAAGCCCAAAGAAACAGCTAACTGCAAGTACATGTGCTAGAGTTCACACAGCAACTCCACACTGATACCAGAAACAACAAGAGCATAGTTAATGAGGCATGAACTACAGAAAGACCATGTTTCGAGAAGAGCTGTCGCATAACTACTGATGTGAAGAGTAGCACCAAACAAAAAAGTAGAAATTATTAAAACATGAAAAGCAATAATGTGATGAGCATACCTCTGCGTAAAACCTGCCACTGAGGGAGCCAATACACCAATTTAAGTCTCATGTAACATATCCGGAAAGCAACCCAGTAAGACTTCAGTCAGGAATTTTCTTCCATTCTTTTGACAAATAGTTTAACCATAAATCCTGGTAGCATTCTTCTTTACAGAGGAGCCAGAATAACACAACTATCCTAGATGTTACAGAAAAATATCCTTAGATGTTATCCAGGACATAGTACAGCCTGTACCTCATAGCATATGGAGGAGATAGAAATGAAAGGAGGGGCCGGGGGGCAGTGAAAGGGTCAGGTGGAGATTTTAACAAGATATGGATGGAGAAAAGAAAACGAACTTCCACTAACTGAGCTAGTCGACATGTACAAAAGAACATGTAAATGTGACCGACCAATCATGTACATACTCTAATCAGAATCCAGCTTGAATGTCTGGGGTAGCTCATCCATCACACTCAACTGCCTCCTCAGCTTAACAATGTGAGCTTGCACCTGTCAGACCACTATCCAATCAATTAGCTAATAATAAGCTACTAATACTACAAATGTGGAAATTGAGTCTGTAAGCTCAAAGCGCATGGCTTAGAGGAGACTAAATGAGAAGATAGACAAATAAATAATCAAAGGTGAGAAGGCTGGTGTGGCCAGCTGTAAACTTGTTCACAAAATATCTAATTTGCTTCAAAATGCAGCCTTTAGATATACATATTTGCATTTTGAGGTGCTTAACACAGTTGTTGTTTGAAATGTTACGAGTTCATCAATCAGGGATTTGAATCACTTGCACAATGTAGCTGATGCATGAAGCTTTGAACCATAGTTCATTACCATGGTGAAATTGAGTTATTTTTATTATGTAGAGATCTGCTTCTCTCTTCTTTTTTCTAGTGAAAGTATTCATCTACTTCTCTGATTAAGAAAAAAAAAAGAACTAGGTCTCTTAAGAGCCGAACGCATTCATATGCTTGAAGCTCCCTTTAAAACCCTAATGAAGTAGATAACTGATGGTCTAAAGGAGAAAAAAGGCACTCTCCGGTCTAGACAAGACAGTTTATCTAGGTCAGATGAAAATCGAGAATTCAATCCTAGCACTGAAAGATACAAGTAAAGAATTAATGACTGCATAGAGAAATTAAAGCTCAAGAAAAAATGTCAAAACATAAGTCTCATTCACCCAACATGTTTAGAGAATACACTTCTGCTCTACATTTCATCCAAAAATGAAAAAGGTAAATACAAACTTAATATAGAGATGAAAATGAACATTCAAGCTGTATTAACATAATTTATGTCAGAAATGTTTTTCTATAACCGTGGAATCCGGGCCAACTTGTGTGCACCTCAACTAATACCATGGTTACCTACTATCTCCCACCAACACATGGTAACTCTGTCCACAAAGGCTTGGACAAATGGAAGAAATCACCTAGTGTGTTTGCCTGTGCTGGGATTTGAACCTAAGATCTCATGGTTTTTAACCCACTTTATTGGCCACAACACCACACCTTTCTGTCACCAATATAATTCCATCAGCTTAAATAACTATAGGTTGCTACTCAGCTTTATATATAAGAAATTATGCATCTAGCTTTATCTCAAGGGAGGTACAGACACACGTGATTTCTAGTATCTATGAGCATGAATGTTTTTTACACAAAGAAGTTTAGATGTACTGAGCATGTCTGCATATGTGTGTGTGTTGTGTGTGAGGGAGAGAGAGAGAGTTAAGTTAAGCTCACCCTCTGACGAGCTGCTGTGAGTTTTAAGAGTTCATCAGCCTCAGAGAAATTGATGAACCACTGACTAAGAGGATGGTTTTTTGTATCACCTCTCTTCAAGGCATGCAGATCCTCAATTGGTGCTAAGAAACATAAAGTAGAAAATTACAAACTGAAAGGACCAAGTTATTCCAGCAGCAAACCAAAAGATCTCTCTGCAAAGAAGATATTTACCAGAAGGCAATTTAAATGTTGCAGGATGCCGTGGCACGACTACTGCAGGATGGTTCTGAATACGAGAAAAGAAATCCTCAGGAGGATCAGGGAACACAATCTCATTGTAAGTTTCCACAACAATAGGTTTCTTTGTTGACTGGGGGCCAGGCTCATTCTCTGCGTATAACTTCAAATGATGATACCTGGGGAAACAAGAGCACTGGAAGTATATCCACACTGCCAGGCAAAGTTCAAAGAGAAAACGAAGCCAATTCACAAAGTAAAGAACTTACAAATCCAACTTCTTTTCACCAACGTCATCATGGAAGAGAAGGGATATTGCAATTTCAAACTCGCCCCAACCACATTCTGACAACTCAAAGGGCGGTGATTCTACCACTCTAACAGGATTATTAAAGCTTGGATGCAGTTGAAAAACAACTTTCTTGATTACGCCACTAAGATCCTCATTTGTTGCCCCACGAACATATACTGACCACCTATGTGACTGAGTTCTGATTGACAACCCCAAATATTATAATTGTATCAGGAAGCATAATACTCTGAGAAAATAAATGCACTAAAAAGAATACCCACACCCACTTACTCGGTGGCTTTCTTGCCTAGCCAAAATGCAATTGTTCCAAAGACTATTGGGACATAAATTTCAACATCTTTCAGCCTTTTGTTTGAAGTCTGTGTAATACCAGAAATTAATCAAATTATATCTCAAGCTATGAAAGAAGTTAGGTAACGAAAAAAACTGGTCAATGCGCAAGTCTCAAATATTTCCAGAATAGACACAAATAACACTGCAAACTGATCAAACAGAATAATTCATCAAATACATAAATATAAGCAGCATGATGAAATATTACACTCTAGCATCCATGTAAAATCGAATCGTGCAGGTAATGTGAACAATGAAGAACTACTACCACTATATTATCAAAAACAGGGCCTATAACCTCCATTTTTATTAATATCCTAACACAAAACATAATTGAACCAATATCCGCACAAGTTTAAAGCATATGATACACCAAAAGTAGAAAAATAGTGAGAATTACTAGTCATAAATTTATCAGATAACAATAACGTGCCTTTTTTTCAAAATCTTCGGAAGGGTTAGCAATTTTGGTGAGTTGTAACCTTGGATCAGCCTCATTTCCACCAAGGTCACTGTCATTCTGCGTCATGGAAGGCGCGTTTAGAGGCATTTTACATGCAAAACGAACCTAGTTATGGAAATTGAGGTTGTTTTGACTAGTAATTTGAAGAAATTGGGAATTAGGGTTTTGAAATTGAAGAGAAAAAGGGGAAATCTGATGAGTTTGGTGGGAATTAGAAACGATGGGGTTTTGGGTATTAAGTTTAAGTAGAGAGTATTTGCATGGAACAAAGAACGTTCCAATTCTGGTTTTCGCCTCCCTCCAAACTAACCCGCCAAAATATCAACGATGCCTCTGTTTTCTTTTGAGGAAAATTGTTATATTAAGCAAACATATGTATTTTGTTTATTTGAAATTTAATATAGTGAGAGTTTAAAAAAAGTTAACATACTTAGTTGGAGTTTAAGTTTTATCTGTTTTGCATCTTATTTGTTTGGAGCTATATTGACATGATATGTATCATTTTATCAATTCATTGTGATATAAAATGATACACTAAACTATTACTACGTTTTGTAATAAGTCAAATTATTGATAAGATTGATAATTAACTTTCTCCTATTAATAAGGAAATTAAGATTGTTTCACTAATTTTGATTTGGCATTTTACTATTTAACTCATCCTCCTTTCAAGCAAAAGATGGAATTATTAATATTTATATTCTTGCAATTATTATAAGGCTAAAATTACAAATGTTGAGTGAAAGGTTTAGTTATCCAATATTTGTGAATATATTGAAGCGTTATGGATATGATATTTGATAGTTTAACTCATTTTTTTCTTAGTATATAGTGTAATCATCAAAGAAGAGATTTGAGAGTTTAAAATAACCAAACGCCTATTAGTGTGATGTCTAAAATATACATATCTATCCAAATAATCAGAGGTGTATCTTTGATCAAGAACAAGCTAAGAATTACAATTTGAAGGTCAATTCAGAGACTGCTAGACATCTTGCAACGCAGTGTTGAAAGTTCAGGAAAAAAAATTTTGGCGTACTCAAATCGGTTTATGAGAAAAAAAAAATATTTTCTTACTTGATATGTTCTAAGAGTATATAGTACTAGAGTAATAATGAAAAATAATAATTTTTAAGGTACTACAAAATTATAAAAAAAAAATAAAGCAATTAAAATTTAATGTGAGTTGGATAAATAGAATTATAACCCACGTCTTGACCAATTTCAACCTGAGTAACTTTTGAATGGATCAATAATTCACACCCATTTTTTAACTCTAACTATCTTGATCTGTTCAGATTTAGCTCAACCCGTCCATTTGCAACCTATAAATTGAACTTTGGTACATCACGAATTTAGGTACCAGAGAGCAAGGCATTATTCTTAGACCCATGCATACTTGTAAAACAAAGACCAATGCCACTTGTCATTTATCGAAAAAGAACGAATATCATTATATCAATACCATTGTGCGCCTGCCATCCTCAATAAATTGAAGTTGAACGTGAAGAACAAAAAAAAAAAAAAAAAAAAACAGAAATTTGTCATAGATATACAAGGCGCGACACCGAAGAGGGTGCAGTCTAGTTTTTCCATTAGATTTGAGAATAAATATGCATTTTATAAATGTGACAGTACAAGACAACAACGGGTACAAAGATTCCACTCAAAGTTGCATTTACTGGATACATGGGTTTGCTGCATGCAGTTGCTGCATTCACCTTTTATGCAGCAGGTGACAAAGCCACAAGAAACAAATGGTCTAAACACACTGACTGAACTAAATATTTGAAGCACTTAGCGCCATAACTTTGCACTGTTCATTCATGGCAAAAAGCTGTGCCTCTTTCTTATCGAGTAGAGCTGCCAACCTCACATTTTCTTCCATCAGCTTTTGTACTTCGGCCTCTTTCTGCGTCTTCTCACTCTCCAATTGGGTTGTCTTGGCGACCAGCCTGGTTTCACATAAAACAAACTCAGCACACAATTTATCCAGATGATGAAAAATCAGTTCTACAGCTTTAACATTTTGTGCCAATTGTGATATAAGAAAATTTTAGCCTGAGCACAGCAGAAAGTAAGGAGCACAAAATTTAAAGCTTATATTAGCTCAAATAAATCTAGAAGTAAGGGCAAGGGGCCTTCTCTCAATTCCAATCAGATGAAACTTCATCAAAGTTCGCACTTTCTATTTGTTCTGTACTACTATGCTACTTGGTCATACAACTACCAACGACTTTAAGATGCTAATTGGGTTGAGCAAGAGAGTAATGAAATGGAGGATACTTGAACTGAAGCTATCATTTAAAATATATAGCATCTCAAAAGTTCTAATCTCAATTAATTATCAATTAGAAAAAGATTATTCAACTTCATTCTCAAAAAGAAAAGAACAAATTTTATGCCATCAGATAGAGAATGCAACTTTTTCTTTTAATAAAAGTTTGAGAGAGCTGGGTTTTAAAATTGATTAACTTGACACTCATTATTGCCTTACATTGGATTAAGGTGTTACAAACTAGCAGTAAAACCTTCCGAGTTTATTCTCAATTATTTCATCCTGGTATCATCGAGTTTTTATTTATACTTTGAGATTCTTTAGTTTCTGGACTGATATGCTTTTACGCTCCATGACAGAATAACCAGGGCTCAAATACAAAAAAAATAAAATAAAATTGAGGACTTCAAATTTTACCCTGTAAGTTTATGAAAAATAGAGAAATTCTTTTAATTTTGTGTTCTTTGGCCAATGTACACCATTGGAGCAGATGCACTTTATATAGAGTAAAGGCTCTAACCTCTGCTCCTTCGACTGATTGTTCTAATTTCTCACAAATATTTCTATTAAAAAAAAGTGGACCTTTGGCCTAGCTCAACCTCAAAATCCAGCTCATACGGTGAGAGAAAACCATAAAATGAGACATCAACCATAGATTAAGAGATGTTTATTCCCTAGAATCAGTATTGTACCATATTGTAACCTAGTAAGTAGTAACTGTATAAATTCTCAATCAAACTTATGGGAACAATCAAACTTTTCAAATCACTTCTTAATCTTTTCCCTAATTTCTCACCCCTTGTAGAGTTTTCAGATGGTATATCTATCTTACATCTGGGAGTTAGTGCAACAAAGCACACATCAAAATAAAATAAACATAACTCCATAAGCAACAATTTGGATTTTTTCCCTTTTTGGTTCAGTTATCCCTGTAACATCATGTAAACAATGCATTGTTAATTCCAAATGGTCCCAGTCCTTAGCAGTGAACAATGATCAACACTGTTAAGATTCAAATGATCCCCCATCCCACCCCAAGCCTGGAAAATAATAAAAAAGAGAAATATGACGGCCCTAGATCATTACAAGAACAAGATCCTACAATAGTCCAATAGCTTAAAAGGGACATTACAGCACTAAGCTTGTCAAGAGTCCAGCATGGTATTAATAATCTAAATCAACCACACCCAAAGAAAAAGAAAAGTTTAGAACACTTGAACAAGTAAGAGTATCTAATTATCTATCCTTGCACTCCCTTTAAATCAATAGCTGCCTTAAGGTGAAATACATATATATACTTCTAATTCCTAAAAGCAATATTTTATACACAAAAAAACAGCCAGACCAGAGAAACAAGGTAGTAATATAGTGGAGCTATCACAACATTTTTTAACAAATAATACACATTAGACTTGTGCATTTGTATTGCAATTATTATACACAAGCTGCAAGGCAAGTATTATTCAAACACACAGGAAGAAGTTGTGCTTGGACATTTGTGTTCCAGTTACAAGTTGTATGGCAAGTATTAAGATGCAGTGCTTTGAAAGTGAGGAAAAATGATATATTTACTATAAATTTCATGCATCATAATTCAGACACATTGTATAGCCAGGAAATAAAGAAACAGTTTGGTCAGCATGTTACGGTTAATGGAAATTTCTTTGACGAAAGGGGAATACTTACCGCTCAAAAAGCCTTTCAATCGTCTGGAATTGCTTTTCTGATGATAGAATTGTTTCTCTCACACTAATGAGACTACTGACATAGGATTTCAGAGACTCAAAGTCTGTCTTAACACGACAAAGCTCCTGCTCATTTTCTGCAGCTCTCTGCCTCTGTCTAGAAGTTTCTTCAACCAAATCTTCAACTCTCTGCCGCATTTCAGTCAGGATAAGATTTGTACCCAGAGCAAATCTTTCCATTTCCTCCAACTTAATAGACATGTTTTCAATCAGGAGCGTCTTCCTTTTAATCTCTTCTTCACCTACTGTTACCTTGTCTTTCTCTATAGCAGTTTCAGATTCCGCCATTATAATCCTTTTGACAAGACTTTCCATAACATCTGTAACCAATTGTACACTTCTGAGTAATTTACTCATATAAGATCCATCTTGTTCATCAATTTGGCCATGTTTACTCAAAAGTCTAATCCATAATTCATCATCAGCATCATCAAAAGTTGAGAGATCAACATCCCTAGTCCAACTGGATAATGGTATACCATTTTTATCAACAAGACCCACTCCATCTAGTTCTTTGATGCCGCATGAGGAATGGGCCAAATCTGGAACAGCCACGACTCTGGCTTTAGCTTTCAAGTACGTCATCAATGTTGTAGCAATTCTTACTCTATGCCATAGAACATCTAACTCCTTTGTATCTTCTGATCCCTGAATAGAAGCTTTTACCTCCAACAGTTTTGCCTGCAAAGCATCCACTTGGGACTGACTTTTCTCCATCTCTAGCTTCCAAGTAACGTCTGTTTGAGTTAACTGGGATTTTAAAGCTGAGAGATCAATATCTCCCTCCCCCGCCATCACCGTGTCAAGTCACTGATGTGAGTTCAGGAACCTATAAAATTAAATGTTTTAGGAACATTGGGTTTTAGTAACTAGTAGAAGACAGTTAGTATGGACCACATGGGAATCATATCAAAACTTTAACTCTAATAACCATCCTGCAGTTCTCGACATTTGGGTAAAAAAGGCCAATGGTATAAAAATTCTTCTACGGTGATTTTATTCACTTTCATTCAAGCAGAATATTCAGATTAAAAAAGGTTGAGCTGCACTCATTTAAAACTTGTTGAGGAATTTCCATGGCATCGGATAAAGCATAATAAATCCATCACCATGTTCTTTGCAATGCCTCAGGAATTTGTCTAATTTCATTCACAATACACCACAAGGACAGCATTTCCAGATAAAGTTTATTAAGAACATTATAAAGTCATACAAATTCGTGGCGAACTGTGCTTTCGCAAGGCAAGAAAAGTACAAAACAAACTGGCAGGAAGTTTAGACATCACTCTACTGATTACATCCATATTAATCCAAAACACAACCGTCAAAAAGCCTTCTTTGACGAATCAAGATCATAAAAATCCAAGAACGAGAAACCCCATTATCTGTTCTTCCCCCTCCTAGAAAAAAACAAAGAAAATAAAACACTCATGTAAAGGAATTAGACTTTCAGACAAAGAAAGGGACAATTTTCCCGCATAAATTATACCAAAATCATACGATTAAACCCTTCTTATCAACACCCATCAAATTCCGATCAACATTCAAAGAATTGGAACGAAAAGAAATACAAAATCAAGGTAATTTGTAAATCTAAACAACTTTGCACAGTTATAAAAGGGAAATAAGATTTCGGAGGAAGACAAAGTCAGCAGAACCAAAAGTTACAATTTGTGAAGATAAATAAAAGGAGGCACCTCGCAAAATTGAGGGTAATTTTGGGTGTTGATGATGATAATGCTTCAACACGTACAGTCTCATTGAAAATTATCAATGAAAATTTCCATTACGAACCAATTTGGTAAAGGCAGTTTCTTGCTTTTTGTTGTCTCTACCTTTTCCTTGCCCAGTTTCCTTAAAAAATTATATAGTGGGACCCTTAGGTGTTTTGTTTAGTCCGTAAAATGATAAACCACCAAATGGATTGAGGATAAAATGACATAAAAAATGTTTATGGTTGTGTGTCATGTTCAATTTTAACTTTTTTTATATACCAAATAATGTTGTCTTAAAAAGATTTTTTAGGAACTCGTTTGCTGTCCCTGGACAACCCATTTTTTAAAATTGGGAAAAAAAAAGACAAATACATACTCGAACTATCGTAAATGATATGCAAATATCCTCCGTCATATTTTTTGAAACATTGATGCCCTTGCCGTCCAAAAACTAGTTTGGAAATATATTTTTCCTTTTTTCCCTTTAAAATTTAAAACTTGCTCATAGAACTGTACTTTTTCATTAGAAATTACAATTCAGAGCAAAAATAGTTACTCATAGAATTACATCTATTTAGTTTTATGAGCAAGATAACATAAAGTGCATAAGAATATTACTCATAAGACTATATCGTGTTCAAAATTTACAAAAATAAATGCCAACTTCCAAAAAAAAAATTTCACAAACAAATGTCAGTGTAGAGTTGGTTGTACTATCGGTTATTGAAAGGCATGTGTTGATCATTACCCATAATAAATGAAATTAGTAATCTAGAAAATAAGATAAGTAATTTTAATTATATTAAATTGCATTGACATTGTAAAAGTTTCATTACATTAAAAGTGAGTATAAATTAGTAAATCCTTGTTTATATATCATTGGTTATAGCTCAGTTAGACAAACAAGAATGAAACTTAGGGCATAACATTACATGCAGATCATAGTACCTGCTTCAAATTAAATACTATAACTGCGCCTGGATGAAATGACTTTTATTCTAATTTCAAATATTTACATAGGAAACACCCAATGCATCCAATTGCATACAAAGGTGTCACTGCTAGGTTGAAGGATGTCAGTAATGTACATTTTGACAACTTCTTTACTTTGACTGAGTAGTCGCTCTTAGGGACGTATCTATCATGATACATTTCTTTATATATAATAAATACCTGATTCGGGTCAAAGCTACTGACCCTGTCCAGATAGAGTATTAAGGCCACCAGCTTGGTGAGGGCGGGCTGCCTGAATTCTGATGACAGGTTAAGGCAAGGCCTGCTTAGTTAACAGGGAAAAAAGAGTGATGGAGTTGAGTTTTCAGTTTTTCACAAATGACTCTACTTGTGAAGAAGAGGTGATAAGGGCTGAAATGAGTCCTACAATGAGGGCACTGTTGTAGGTAGTTGGTTCACTTTGCGAAATGTTGTTCCGAGAGTCCATGTATGTATCACTAAGGGATGGTCCCCCAACAAGAGCTCCAACTGCAACATTTGGATTAGGGTGTCTTGTGTGAAGCCATTTGAAGCCATCACTGCAATTAGAATTAGCATTCACTGGAATTGAAGCACCCCTATGGTGAACTTGCTGAGGATATCTACTTCCATAACCAACAAGGTAGCTCATTTCCATAGGATTGTTTCCCAAGATATAATCCAACTGAAAAAAAAAAAAAATAGTTTGCTGTGACATGGAAGTGCGATGGCCTTGACGTGTAATGCATTCAGAGTAAGAAAATAAAAGATCTACTGCTTAAGAGCATATCAAGAAAGAAGCAAAAACATAAGATAAAAGTTCAGTTCCATCGTTCCCTCAAAGTCCGTAAAATGAAAGTTTAAGAAATGATTCAAAAGATGTTCTTCTTAGCCCCTTAGTCTGTTTAACAGACCATTTCATCTATACAGAAAATCTGGAGTTATATGTGTTTTTCAACTGAAACTACTAAAAGGATGTTAATGACATGTTCAATTAACTTCTATGAAAAAAATGACATGTTCAATTGGCCGTGCATACATTAGTACATACCTGTGAAACTGCAAAGCTGCGCAATTCTGTTGGTTCATATAACTTCCCACTGCAATATAAATTTGATGTTTGGGAGCTAAGCATGTAATCACTGTAAACCACTGCCAGAAATGAAGAGGCCACAGTATACTGGAATGGATTCCACTGGTTCACCCATACCAGGCCATCTGCCACAAAATTATAGTTTTATTGCAGCAACTTTTCTTTCTAAAAAGAAAAACATCATAATTATACAATGACTTGCTGACATGTTTTTTTTTATTTGGAAGGGATCTAAAAAGACCAGTTCATGTTTTTCATTCCTCAGCTTGAGGTGTATGGCTGGGCCAAATTTGCTGACAGGGTCACTATTTCATCACAATACCTGCTGTTCTTTGAGAGGTTGCCATTGGGGATTCAGGTAGAAGTCCACACAAAAAGATCTCAGCAGTTTGTCTGTATGACTGGAGGGAAAGACTTTCCTCAGTTGAAATGTCTTCCTTTGAACTAAAGAAATTGACCCTTGATAATAGGACCTGAGTCAAAAGGTAAAAATCTGCATAGTTGTTAGCTGGAGAAATCTTTCTTTAAATAATACGAAAAACAGGCCAATACTCAATTTTTGTTTATGAATTTGATTTATCAGAAAAGAGGTACATGCTTCACCAAATTTTGGGCCTTAACCTGTTTTAACAAAGCAAAGTATGCAATACGAAACAGAAGCAAGATTTCGTGTTCTTCATAGTATTTCAAGTATCGTGTTTTTCCAACTTCATGCTAATTGCGCAAACAGATTTCAAACAGATACTATCAGTTCTAATAGCTAACATCTAGAAGCTAGAATTCTGGAATACATGCAACTTCGTGGCATGCATGTGTTCAATACCTGAACTCCAGCCAACTTATTTTCCCAAGAAAACCAAGATGGATTTCCCCAATTTGCAAAAGCATTGCCATTTGTAGACACATATGTTAGGTAAGATTTTTCTCCGGTAGCATGATAAAGCCAAGCAGCTGCCCACAAGAGTTCATCCACAAATCCAGTCGAATTATAGAAATCTTGCACTCCAGGTATGCTGATACTATATGAACCTCTATAACTATCAGCAAACTTGAATAACTGTTTGGCATGGTTTAGCAGTGTTCCTGAGTAGGCAGAGTCAATTGACTTGAACACCAAGGATGCAGCCGCCATTGCTGCTGCACTTTCAGCTGCAACATCTGTACCTGGATATGATGCGTTAACTTGTGTAAGAGGCCTTTTTCCTGTCATGGCCTCAGGTCTTTCCCAGCATGTGTGATCCAGCTCTGGGTCCCCCACCTTTCTTGCAGAAAAAAACACATAAAGACACTTCATTAAGCAACATTTCCCTTTTATCTTAATCCTACAGGGGTTTATGACTTGTGTATATGCTGTGTGTAGCAACAAACTAGAACGTCGTCATTTGCATTGGCTAGAAGGATAAGAAAACACATTCTCAGCAGTCAGAAAACCAGTTACGGGAGGCCTTGTTTAGGAAGTTGGAAGTAGAAAACAAAATGGAAGTTCTACATGATTATAGTGCAAATGAAGGGACAACAATTTCACATAGGAGATATCACAGGAAGTTCCAAAATAGTACTTCGAAAAAACTGAAAGTACTTCTCAATTGTCATAGGGAATTATTCTACCTGAATATACAGGACATTCTCCGAAGGATGAGCATTAATAAGAAAATCAGTGATCCACTTGAGGGATTCATGGGCGTTATCCAGCTCATTCACCATGTTCATGTGGTTTCCATACTCCAAAATAGCCCATGATAAAACTGTAGCAGTGAATGCCATTGGAAATCCAAACTTCACATGGTCTCCAGCATCATACATTCCTCTACTTAAATCCAAATTAACTTCACTTCCATCTCCCAAAGCTGAATCTCCTCTCCAAGCAATCTTATTATTCACCAATTTTCCAGCTGCAGTTAATGTTTCAAAAATCAAAATAAGTAGTCCTAAACTTAAGTCTAATTAAGTGACCAATGTGAATATAGCTAGTCTTACACTTCTGAACGTCGAAGAATTGCATAGCAATGCTGAGAGCATTTGCATATTTGTCAACCACTTGGTTGGCATCTGCCTCTGAAGAAGTAGAACGATGAAAATATTTTCGGAAACTGATTAAAACCGCAGCAAGAACAAGAGCCATGATCACCAGGATCAGCCCCCTCCATACCAATCTTTTATCCTTGTGTGGTTCTTTCTCCATTCAATTTCATTCTATGACGAATGATGAGAGACTAGATTATGATAATGAAGTAGGCCTCATAATATATGCTATTTGAGTATCTGGACAATCACCAAAATACAGTAGATAGAGATGAAACCGGCATATCTGAGCTTTGTCTTTATCTGATTCTTGATTTCTCTACTTCAACTTTTTGGAAGTATTTGGAACTGTAATTAACGAGAATCTTGATGCTTATTCCTCTACTATGCCACCAATAAAACCCTCCCTGCTTACGCAAGTTTATTCTTTTTTAATTATATTCCAACTATGCTTGCTCCCTCTTTGTCAAGGAAAAAATAGCTTCAACTTTTCTCCATAAGTAACAAAATGCAATATTTAAGTTCTGAGAGAGAATATATCATGGAATCTTAAATTTGAATCTTAAATTTTCTTATGTCATTGGGTGTACAAAGAGGTTGACAATTTCAAGTTTAAGAAATAGTATTAAGAGGTTGTTTGCTTCATGCTTTAGTTATACAGAGATTTTATATTTTATCGCCCATAAAATAATACACTATACATAACTTATGCAGGTATTGCCACTGAGCTCTGCTTTGATACAGCATTTGGATTAAGAGACTTGACAATCAAACACCATTGAGAAATAACTGTAGTGTTTTGTTTGCTTAAATATATTAGTACTAATAACTTTCAAGTTACAAAAATTTGGACTAATTAAAGCAAAGAGGGGAAAAATTTCTTCTGATGATCTCAAACTTGAGCTTTCCAGTGGATCAAGGTTTGTCTCCTGTACCTTTAAACATAGATTCAGGAGCAAGAGGAGTAGGAGTATCCAACTGGTAAAGGTCAAATGCAGGACCAACAAATCGAAAAAGTATCCAACCCCCAATTATAATAAAAATAGAAGCATAAGCAAATTTGTTTAGCCAGAACAAAAGTCCTTTTTCTCCGACGTACAATTCAATTGCCTTCTCAGTTAGATTCATTGATTCCCAATCCTTTGGTGGAGGTTTAGGTTTAACAGCTTGTTTCCTTGCATTTATCATTTCTTCTTCCTTCTGCCTTTGTCGTTTTGACGGACGTCTTCTGATTCGAATCTCCACCTTATTTGGTGGTGTAACGGGTTGCGATTCGTTGCCATTATCACTGCTGCTGCTGCATTTGATGGGAAAACGAACAACCTGCTGGCGATGTTGAGATTTGGAGAAAAGTTGTATTATTGGGAGGGGAGTGAAGTGTTTTGGGTAGCTAGAGAGCATGGTTGTGTTCATTTTTCATTTGCTTTCAGGGAACTTTTAAAGCATTAAACTGTGAGGCCAGTATAGACACAATAGTTTTCATTACCTTATCCTTTTATTTATCCCCATTCTCCTTGTCTCTTTTTTCCTTTAATCAGGTTGATGTGTGTCTACATTATTTTATAAGTTATTTGTATTTTCTTTTTTATAATAAGGGAAATTCATAGTTATTATCTGTTGGGCAAGTAAAATTTCATTCCTATAAGTTATTTGTATTTTTCATCTAATATAAATATTGCGTAATTTTGCTCAACAATACATAAATATTATTTGGGTACTAATTTCCAACTTTACACTAATCCTTTCACTACCTCCTTTCTATTAAAGTCTCGAAATTGCTTGACAATCATATGTTACTAGAGTTTTGACTGAATTATTAGGTTTCTTTTTAATTACAATCTGTTTTGACTAACTGCAAAATGTATAAAGAAAAGAATATTTTTGAAAGTTATAATCATGAGATATTTTGTTACTATTAAAGAAAGTACTTATTATAATTTCTTTTTAAAATTATAAGTCTCAAATATTAAAAGAATATATATATATATATTTTTTTTAATGAAAAATATAACAGTGGAATAAGAATTTGTTCCCCATCTCTCTTATAGTTTCTTTTCTATTAAAAAAGTAAACAAAGATCTTTTTATTTTGGGTAACCTTCATAAACTTTCACTATAGAAAATAAATGGAGTCTGAAGGTGTATTTGGTAAGAATGGAAAATATTTTTAAAAAAGTAATTTTCAAATTCTTTTTTGTTTAATCTCATCATATTTAACATAGATCAGCAACTCAAAATTCAAACTCGATTTAAAATATGACACTTGATCGAAACTCAATTCAAAAATCTGGAGTTGGGAATGGGTCCCACATGTTGTTTTATTTTTCTCTTCCAATGTTTCTTTTAAGAGTTTCTCGAATTTCACTTTTAAGGTGGCAGCTCTTACCCCCTATAAAAATTAAAGTAGTTTTAGTTACATGTGGAGATGGAAAATCATATTCTAGTAATCAGGGTATGCTTAGGAAACTTCAACCGCTTAATTTTCTTTACCTATATGAATTGACAAAACACCCCTCTAAATTTATTGGAATTACACCCACACCTTATTCTCAAAGCAACTTCACAATTGAATCATCCACTCGCCTTCAATTCACCGAGTTGACTCGTCCGCCATGTCCGACCACCAGCGAACTCGGAAGGACGATCCCTTCCTTCTCAATTACAACTCCGATGAACTCCGTATCGCCTCCGAGTTTCTCTCCAATTGGCTCCCCTTTCTCTCCCGTGACCTCTGCCGCTCCTGCACCCAGACCCTCTCCGATCGCATCCGATCCCTCAATTTTAGTAATTTCTCTTTATCCTTCTCTATCCTTACCTTAATGTGTGTTAATGCATATGTTTGCTATTGATAAACTGTGTAGTTCGTATACTGATTTATACTTGCATAAAGTTCACAGCTTTTATGTGTTTTACTCTTTTTGTTGGATGAGGTTTTTCTCTAGAGGGAGAGTGTGTTGCTTCAGGTTTGATTATTTGTTGAAATTTTGTAATAAAGATGTTTTTGGGCAATTACTTAGTCGTGAAGAACCTACTCTGATTTCTGCTTTTCGGTTATACTTTAATATTATGAAGGTGTAAAGTTGTTTATTTTGTGAGTTTTCTGATCAGAGACTTTGTTGGTATGATTGCAGAAGTTAGTGGTAATGCAGAATGCTTGAAGCAACCAAAGAATGTGAGTGTTTTGGCTCCAGAACGTTGTGATTCGGATGGATGCAATGGGAGTCAAGAGAATTGTGACAACAATTCGCTTGGAAGTTGGAATGATTACGTTGACTTGAATGATAATGCAGATACAAACTCATTGGGGAGTTGGAAAGATGGGGCTGGTGGGGAGCCCTTTGAGGAGCTTTCTGTGGACAGAAATTCATCTGACAGTTGTATAGATGGCACAGATTCTCAATCTCAACTTGTTGGAGAGGCATCTACAAGTGAAGCATTCAACTCATCCTTACCTGTGACTACCCCAAAAGTGAAGATGTCATGGGCAGATATGGCTCAGGAGGATGAACTTCAAGCTGAGGAAGTGAGTGTGTCAATTGCCTTGAGAAGTCAGGTGAATGGTGTGGCTGAAGAGGAAATTACTACTCCGGAGAGTAAGCAAAAAACAGAATTGTCAAGGGAGCAACGAGAGTACATTAGATTCTGTAATGTGAAGAGGAAAAAGGATTTCATATGTTTGGAGAGGGTGAGCGGGAAAATTGTGAATATACTTGATGGATTGGAGTTACATAAGGGTGTCTTTAGCGCCGCTGAGCAAATTAGAATAGTTAAATATGTGGAGAAGCTTGATCAGATGGGGAAGAATGGGGAACTGAAAGGTTTGTTTAACTCTTGATATTGCCCTTAACCATTCTTTTTCCTTTTCTCAAATGGATTTTATTGTCATATTGGGTTTTGCAAAGCATGCTTAAAGCAGGCATAATTTCTTGCTTGATATTGTCTAGCTGTTAATGCTTAAACTTCAAGTGTATTTGAAATTTAAGCAGGTGTTTCTGTGAATTAGAACACTCATTTTTAATCCACTTTGTTGTTGTTAGAATTGTGTTAGCATTACAATATTAGTGGTGTTCAATGATTGGTACTAACTAGCGTGCTCTCTTTTCTTTTTTTTTCTTATTGATTTCTTTATTTGCTCTTGAGCTCTCTCAATCATGGCATGCATACCTGTCACTGATCAGAGGGCTAAATAATCTGTATTTGTAGCATAGATGTGAGCTTATTTGTCAAATTAATATTTGTTTCCCTGTGAGGTGGTAGGGCTGGCTGAGTTTAACGGAGAAATCACACGGCAAGCTCGAGAATTCTGATTGATTGCGTGTACATTACACAACTGCTAGTTTTGTAGAATGCAAGATGTACCATTGTTGATTCTGGTTCAGTTTTTCCAACAATTTAGCAATGGAATTAAGCATTTCGATGTTAATATAGTTGTTCATGCCTTAATCTTTATTTTGGCAGATAGTCATCCAATTCCTTTTAGGTTCTATGCTATTTAGATGCTGAAATCTTTCAAGTAGGGCGATTGACATGGAGTTAGTGTATTAGCTTAACTACAGGAAAAGTAAGAAAAAGAATTTTGGCTTTGCTTGAGAGAGGATCAATCTATTGCATTGGCGTGCTTCTTTTTACCTACCAGTATTTTTTACAATAAGAATCTTATGCAGGAAAATGTACCTATTACTCCTTATTTGAGAGGATATCGAATCATTCAGATTCAACATTAGTTGTCTACATCTTTCAAGATGCCTTATTTCTCTTTTTTGTCTGTTACTGAGAGCTGCAGTAATGTACTTTGAAGCAAAGCTGCTTTGGGCATCCTAGACTTCAATGTATTGAAATGGGGAATCTTGTCTCTGTAATGTTTGTTCTATTTTAGTTTGTTGATGTTGATATCTATATAAGGTGGTACTATGTGGCATGAGAATTCTCTTCTTCCTTTTTTCATAATTGAAGAAACTTTGTTAAAATGCCTAGTGTTGATGCCAGATGTCTAGATTAATTGCACATACCTAGATTAATTGCATAGAAATCCAGTAATATGGAAACTTACCTTTATTATTGCATCTTAACTAAAAGAAAAGAGTCTGCTTCTACCATGGTAACTCTTGGAGTCCCACATTGGTGGGTCAAAGTTTACTTGGTCTCTTTATATGGTCTTGGGCAATCTTCACGTCTTGAGCTTAGCTTTTGAAGTTTTGTTGCGCTCAAGGTCCATTTCTCTAACATGGTATAATAGTCAAGCTCATCAAAATTCATTGTTTACGATGTTGGGTCCCCCGTATTATATTGTCCATGCTCTGGATGTCCAGTCCTGGGTGTATGGGGTGTATTAGAGTCCCATATTGGCGGATCAAGAGTTATTCTCTTTATATGTTCTTGAGCAATCTGCACTTCTTCATCTAGCTTTTAAGGTTGAGTTAGGTTCAAGGTCCATGTCTTCAACGGTAAATAACCAATATAACTAGATTTAGCACCAATTTTTTCTTGATTCAACTTAGAAACTGTTCCTTGTTGAAAACATTAACAAAGATATCATAGAATTTTGTTGAGTATGGTATAGGAAAGAGTAAGTTGCAAAAATAAAGGTCTAGGCATAACTATGAGTTTTCAGTTGAAAAAAATGTGCAATTAGTTTTACAAGATGCGCATTTTGTCCATTTGCTCAATTTGTCGTTTTCTGTTAGAATGACATGGGCACCTTCTCTTTTTGAAGATTCCTGAAGTAGTTCACGGAGCTTTCTTTAAAAATCTTCTACCCTAATTCAGTAATTTACCCTAGTTTTGTGTCAATTTGTCTTCCTTGTGAATCACTCATGAATTAGTTCGATCTGTTATTGTTTTTCCTTTAAATTTGTTAGTTGTAACAACAGGATTTTTTTTTTCTTTGAGCTTCCCCTCCTTAAATTTCTCTTTTAAATTTGTTTGTTAAGTTATTTCTGTCAATTTTAGTTATCTTATGGTTCTTACCTGCCTATGGTGATTGTTTAGAGAGGACTTATACTACACCAACAAAGTGGATGAGGGGCAAAGGACGTGTGACAATCCAATTTGGCTGTTGTTACAACTATGCACCAGTAAGCATTTTACAATCTTATCTTTTATCCCTCCTTCTCCACACAGAACCGAGTGCCTTAAATTTTGTGTTATTATTAGGTGACAATTCTGTAACAAAGACCCCTCCTCCAAATCCCCAGTTCAGTTGACAACCTTCTTCTATGATAGGGATGTGGCATATGGGTTAATCACAGATGGCATAATGACTGAATTTTCTTTATGGCAGGATAAGAGTGGCAATCCCCCAGGGATCCTCAAAAGTGAAACTGTTGATCCATTGCCTGATCTTTTGAAGGTCATGATTAGAAGGCTTGTAAGGTGGCATGTGATGCCTTCAACTTGTGTTCCAGACAGCTGTATTATCAACATTTACGAAGAAGGCGATTGCATACCACCACATATTGACAATCACGATTTTGTGCGCCCATTTTGTACCGTTTCATTCCTTAGCGAGTGCAACATTGTGTTCGGATCCAACTTGAAAATAGTGGGTCCTGGTGAATTTGCTGGTGCGATTGCAATACCGTTGCCAGTGGGGTAAGTGAGCGTGTTCGTCTTATCATAAGTTGTGAAATTAGGAAGATTGATCATTAATGACATTACATTACAGATCTGTACTTGTCTTGAATGGAAATGGAGCTGATGTAGCTAAACACTGTGTGCCAGCTGTGCCTACTAAGAGGTACAAACTGAATGTTCAGAAGTCTCTAGCTAGTCATAGATAAATCTTCTGTTCCGTTGTGTAACATGCTAACATCTTGCAAATCCTTACCTCCCATAGGATTTCAATCACATTTAGAAGAATGGATGAATCTAAAAGGCCAACTGGATATGTTCCTGAGCATGATTTACATGGGTTGCAGCCCTTATCATATGAAGCAGACGCGCAAAAGAAATCAAGCTCCTCTAGGCCAAGGGTTTCCGCAAGAAAACAGTCAGTGAGACAAGAAGAAGAGAGCATGGAAAGAGTAAAGATGCCAATGAGAAGGCATTCGGAACCCCGTTATCCAGGTCGATATCGACGAGGACCTGCAAACAGGCAGTGGTATGGGGCGAATACGGAAAATTGAAGGCACATTCTGACTTGTGTATGTTGATCAATCGTCATCTGCTAAAATTATCAACGTTGTTGGTATTTGGGTCCCCTCTCATCTCCTTCTCGAGTTGGTGAAGCATTAAAATTGTGGGAGATTGCTTGTTTGCTACTCCATTTGATGGATATCTATCTTCTAATATAGAAGCTTAATCCTCCCGCTCTTTGATCTGCATTCGCAATATCGCAAACCAAGGAGGAACATTCAAGTTATAACGTGGAGAAGAGTGATGGTGTGATCTAGAGATGGGGAGGTATGCTTGTAGCTCTGATGTAATATATGTATGGTCTTCCAATTTGCGGTGGGTTGTAATGACGTGAGGCAGCTATCAAATAATTACTCGTCAGATTGGATAAACTCTACTCGCGCTACCTCAATAATACTCCTCTTGAGGAATGCCCATCCGTGTTACCTGATTGTGTATTTTTTAAGCTTACACGATGTATAATTCATGTCATTGGTTACACATTTATTTGCCCACAAGCTTTGGTGCTTATTGCTTTCTCCTAAGGGTCGTATTGTTAATGTATCTTTTCAAGTTAAGTTGTCTTATCTGAGAATTTGTTTTTTTTGTCTACTTGTTGGCCCCAAGTTTTCCATGGAATATTTACGGCTACTTGTGAATTCCTATACTTTAAAATAGGAGAAACAGGGATTTCCAGAGATGAAATAATTAATCAAATGTCATTTGTCAACTATTGTTGTGACTTGTAATACTCTTTCTATATTTTCTAAAATATGTTAGTTTTATTTCAAATAAGTTTTTTTATGTCTAAATTTACGCCGAGTCAAACCAAACAAATTAAACAAAGGAATGAATAAATTCACAGGTGAAGCCAAGGTTAGGAGAGAAAAAACGAGAATCCATAAATTAGTGTGAAAAGCATTTTATTTTCACTTCCCTTTCTTACCATTAAGCTATCAATTAATTTTGTCATATATATTTATTTTTATTCAATTTTCTAAAACAAATACATGATCTACAAAAAAGCTTGGATTTGTCCGAACCCATGATCCCCGACCTAGCTCCGCCTCTGGAAATAATACTCAACAATGTCACCAAATATATAACAAGGTTGAAACGCCCATTTGTGTAGACAACTTGGTTATGGCACGTCATTTTTTTTCACCACAAAACATCTCACTAAAAAATGATTAACATATAATGAGTCAGGTAAACATGATTAACATTCTTATTTTAAAATTTTTATATTTATTTTGAATCTCAATTCCAAAGTGCTTTCTAATATTATTGTAAGTAAAATTATGATATGAGCCACAAATTTATCTAAAGACCAGTACAAAGAGAAGTGCATCCCATCAGGCAAGGTAAAAGATTCTCTCTCATTAGTTACATAATTTGTACGTACTATGTAAAAAAAATAAATTATAATCCTTCATTTTCATCTTTTCTTATTATCAATTTATTCATTCTTTTACATCGATCGATCGATCGGTAAGTTCATGTCAGTTGAAAAAAATAACAACAGCTTGGAAA
Source organism: Solanum bulbocastanum (assembly GCA_037074985.1). Classification (NCBI taxonomy): domain Eukaryota; kingdom Viridiplantae; phylum Streptophyta; class Magnoliopsida; order Solanales; family Solanaceae; genus Solanum; species Solanum bulbocastanum. Next base: position 32,776,601 of record CM073598.1, on the reverse strand, counting down.
AGAAAGATGAGACATCATCATACTACAACTACTGGTTCCAATTTATGTGTCTGGTAATCATAAGCAGTTTTGCATTATATGCATACAAAAAAAAAGTTTGGACTACCAAATGAAGATGAGAAATTTAAAAGAAGATCCCTTTTCCGACCAAATATGTTTACTTACATTCTGCTTTGGGTCACTAGGTTTAGCTATTATTACTTGGCCTAGTATGGTAAATCGAACAAATTCCCCAATTAATAGTCTTCTAGATAGAACAATGTTTCTCACTCTAGACATTTTTCTTTTTCTTTTTCTTGTTTTTGCCTTGGTGTATGTCTTTTGCTCGGTTCTTATTCATGACATCAATTATTGATGACTCCTAAATAGATGCTTTAATTTTATTTGTTGATTCTTGAAAATTTGTTTTAGATATACAGAAATTGAGTATTGAATTTCAAATGAGACGATTCAGGTATATACAATTCTTGGACTAGATCTTTCGTTGTTTTATTCATTAGTCCCGTTTGGCCATGCGATATGAAATCATGATAATGATAGAAAGAGATGAAGTTGAAGTTTTGTTTGGACATGCGATATGAAATTTTTGTGTTGTATATTTTCTTATTAGCATAAGAATCTCATAAGTTGTAAAACTATTCAAAATAGCCCCAATTGTTTATTTAATAAAATTTATAAAATCGCATAACAAATTATTACAAGACTATTTGTTCTCCACTTAATTAATTGTTTCATCTAACTTTAATTGATCAAATTTTAATTCAATAAAAAAATTGAACATAATTAAATTGTAGTGTATTAGTCTTTAATATAATCCTTCCACATAGTACGGACAATCTTTTCACGTTGAACTTGCATATCTCGATCATATGACCGAGAAGACGAACCAACATTGCTACTTTGAGCCATTTTTTGGACAATATCATTCGCAACTATATTTTCATGCTCATAGACCATAAATAGTTCATCACCCCTTTGGTATTCTTGCAAATGACTATGTAACATTGTACAAGTTATGACAATTTTCACTTGTGTGTCAATATCATATGGTTCATGCCTTGTTACACTTGTGTGCAATTACACATTTTCAGTGCATTAAATTTCATGCTAAAATCAAACATATTGAAAGTAGTGATTATCAAATATACATGATCAATTTTGTTCTTTTTTTCATATTAAATTGCTTTAAACATTTTCATATGTAGGAGAAAGAGAAGTTTTCTATTATGGAAAACCAAAAAAGTATTACTCTCTCCGTTCTTATTTATATTCACCAAAGCAATTCATACTTTATCATTTATATTGACCAAATTTAAAGCAATAATAAATTTTATATTGGTGGGTATAATAAATTTTAAAAAGTAATTATGTGATTATTAATTTTATTTACATATGAAATAAATGGTTAGTATATATAAATGTGGGATTGTTTTAACAAAACATAAACTTGCGGGTTAACTGTATTTAAAAAATCTCAAATCATGATTTTTGAAGAATATGGAATTACATCTCATGATATCGAATCATGAGATGGAATCAACGTGAAATCGCATGTCCAAACACTGATTTCATCTCACAATTCCATATCATGATATGGTATCGCATGGCCAAACGCCTACTTAATGTTACATCATTTTGTAAATTTTTGCTCGAAGAAATAAGTTGCACATCTAGGGTGTGTTTGGTATGGTGGAAAACATTTTCTGAAAAATGTTTCCCAAATCAACTTATTTTCTGGAAAATGTTTTCCAAATCAATTCATTGTTTCCTTAAATTCAAGGAAAATGACTTCCCTTCCAAAATTAAGAAAAACATTTTCCAAAACTTTACTTCATCCTTTAATTTTTTTTCTTATCCTACCCATACCCCGTACCAGACCCCCCCCCCCCCCCAAATTAAAAAAAGGTTAAATTTTTAAAATTTTCAAATATATTTTTATCTCTACCACCAAACTAGCCCCTTCCCCCTCCCCCTGCCCCCTAAAAAAAATAGAAAATTATTTTTGAAAAATATTTCAAATTTTAAGATTTTTTTACCTCACCCAACCCCTACTCCCTACCCCCAAAAAATTTGCTTTTGAAAAATATTTCATTTTTTAAAATTTTTTATGCCACTCCTCCCGCCACCCCCCTCCCCCACCACACCCGCCAAATTTTAAAAATATATATATTTTTGATTACTTAAGTTCCAAAAAAGTGATGCTTTTATTCTAAAGATGTCTAAGGCTGATTTGAGATCGAATCGAACCGAGATAAGGGTTTAAACTTGCTAATGTTTGTTTGGTTTTGATTTAAAGATTTCAAATAATTTTAATTAATTAATAAAAGAGAATCTCAATATCAATAATTAATAGTTAAGTTGTCTCACCAGTAACGTTAAAGTAAAAATAATACAATTAGAAATATATAAATTGCGTAAAACAGATTTGGGGTAAGGTATAATAATTCTTGTTATTATTTGAGGATATTTGGCTCTCGTTGTTACAATTATTTTGATGTTTACTATTTATTCTCAAAAATCTTAAACAACAGAACATGAAGTAAACCTAAACGAAAAATCAATCTAGTCTTCAATGAGTACAACGTACGAAAGGAAATGAAAAAATGGCATATGAACTATTCATATTTATCGAATGAAACACAGAATATTCTATGAAATAACAAATTATTAATTCAAATTAAATGTTATAGCCATAGTTTATTTTAATTGTAATTTGCAGCAAACTTCTCCTTCCATCTGATTCGGTATACAATTAGCCATTTTGTACATTTCGGTATAAAATGTATAAAATGCGTTTGTGTTTGTATAAAGCGAAGGAAAAGTGTATATGCAAATACAAATACATATATTTTTGTTCCATACATTTATAATTATATAAATACAAATTTTATCATACAAATTACAATGTATAAATAGTTTTTTATAAAACTGAACAATTTGTATAAAATTGGATGTTTGTAGCGAATTATACAAATCAAAAGTTTCATAGCAAACATAAAATTTGATATGGAACGCAATTATGCAAACTATAGCTATAACATACAAATATGATTTTTGTGTTTGTTATATGTGAAAGTTGCTCATATAAAAAATATATAAAATAATCAAAAGATAAAGCTCGAAAAATACGGCCGAAAAAACTCGAGTCCGAAACCAAAAGGGCAACAATTTTTAACGCCGTGTAAATCAGATTTTCTAAAACGAGGCTCAAATTCCGATGAACTTTGTAAGGCTCAATCGCCAGTGAGCCTTACAAGGCTCAACCGCCAATGAGCCTTGTAGGTTGTTATTTATAAAAAAAAATTCTCGTTTTATTTTCTTGTTTGTTAAAAGTCTAATAATAATAATAATAATAATACATAGTTGTTCACATGATGCATAAAGATAGTTTAGACACTAAAAGTATGTTTTTCCTTACTTTTTATTTTTTACTTAGAAGCTATCTTTTAAGTCAATTCAGGCCTCTTATTTTTTTAAAAAAAAATTCACGTAATACTTTTTGTGTTGAATCAAATCAACACTTAAATTTTTTTTAATTGTATAGTCAATTCAGGCCTCTTATTTTCAAATCCTTTAGTTTTTGATTTTTATATGTATAGTTTTAAATTAGGGAAAATTACAGAAATCGCATACTTTTAAGGCAAAATTACAATTTATCCCTTAAAAGTTTATAATTACAGAAATCCAGCAAAACAGATACAATAATGTAAGCGCTGATACATTAATCTGATGCTTGAGATACATTAATTGTTAAGTAAGATATATTATATTTTATACATGATATAATAATATGATGTACATTTTATACATGATACACTATCTGACGCGCGAGCTACACAATCTGATGCGCGAGATACACTAATCTGATGTACATTTTATACATCATACACTATCTGATGTGCGAGATACACTAATCTGATGCGCGAGATACACTAATCTGATGCGCGAAAATGAGAGATTTTGGAGATTTGTAAAACTTATAGGGGATAATGGTAATAAGTAAACTAAAAGGTGGGATTTTTGCAATTTTTCCTTTAAATTATTATTTTTTTTAGATTTTGTTTGTTTGTTATTTTAATATAGTATTTTTTAACTATTTTTTTTTATCACTTTATGTAATAGTTTTTGACTACTAATTGAAGTATTTTATTTTTTATCTTCGTTGAAACATATACCGCATGAAACTTGTACACTGTTGATTTAATTCAACACTGTAAAAATAAATCACGTGAAAAAGTATTGATTTGATTCAACACGAAAAGTATTACGTGAATTTTATTTTTTTTTTTTAAAAAAAAGAGGCCTGAATTGACTTAAAAGATAACTTCTAAGTAAAAAATAAAAAGTAAGGGAAAACATACTTCTAGTGTCTAAACTATCTTTATGCATCATATCAACAACTATGTATATTATTAATATTAAACTTTTAACAAACAAGAAACTAAAATGAGAATTTATTTATTTTTTTAAATAACAGCCTGCAAGGCTCATTGGCGACTGAGCCTTGTAAGGCTCACTGACGACTGAGCCTTGTAAGGCTCACTGACGACTGAGCCTTGTAAGGCTCACTGACGACTGAGCCTTGTAAGGCTCACTGACGACTGAGCCTTACAAAGCTCATCTGAATTTAAGCCTTGTAAGGCTCATTGAAATTTGAGCCTTGTTTTAGAAAACCTGATTTACACGGCGTCAACAAATATTAATCCATATATCAGAAAAAAATCAAAAAATAAAATTAATATAATTTTTTTTTTTATCAAGTAATATCTTAATAGCCATTCATGCATTACCATATATCTATTTTTTTTCTGTTACAAAATTCTAACAATCGATCAGTAAGTTGCGCAAAATAAAAGGAGAAACTCAACGCATTTGACTATGTAAATTGAAATATATTCACACATTTCGCTATAATGTTTTAAGAGATGTACAAATATTTTGAAAGTGTCTTTATTAGTTAGGTATTATATCGTTAGTTACATCATTAATCGTACACACTCATTTTATTGCCTCTCTGTATATATATAAATAAAAATTTGCTCCTCCCTTAACTTGTAAGCACGTTATCGAAAACTTTGAACTAAAAATGTCATCGATGGATAAATGCTTATCAAAAGAAGAAAAGCCTAAGTGACAAATGGACAAGGCCACACTAGTATTCCAGACTATTTGTCTAACAATTGTAGCATGTTTTTGTTTATGTGCTGCAGAAATTGTTATGAAAATATCAGAAAATAATTCAGTAATTTCCAATCAAAGACAAATGCTTGCAACAAGTTTTCTTTTTATTGTTACAGCCATTACTTGTTTGCATCTTATGGTTAACATTTTCGTTTATAGTTTTCGATTTGAACAAAAAATAGTTCTAGTTAAAGCAAGTTTACTTATTATATTTACGACTTTTAGCTATTTTGTGGTCATGATTTCAATAATTTTTATTTCACGTAATTTAAAATCTCATACCAAGGAGACCTCTCTGCATTTGGCTTCTCCTCCAAAAACTCAGTCATAAATTGATCATCTCAACTGTTTTTCTTTTGTAATAATAAATCGAATTGATGTCAATTTTAGTGTTAAGAGTTTGATCACTAAGCACTATTATTTATTCCATTCATATTTAATTGAGTCATGCAATTTTATTCCTTATACCTAATTAAGAAATCATATATTAAATTTGCAAATTGTTTTATACTTCAGTTACACCTCTCTATAATGTATTCATGGTGTTTTGTTAGTTGTATACTATAAATATAATTAGGGTTGTTCATGGTTATGGTTAAAAAATCAAATCAAATCGTAATTCGAACTAAACCGATTAAAAAATTGATATTTGATTGAGTTTGGTTAGGTTTGGTTTTAAATTTTGAAAATCGATATTATTTGATTTGGTTTTGGTTTTGCTAAAAAAAAACGCAAAAATAATCAAAACGAATCGATAAATTAGATATATAAATTTTATAATTATTTATATATTATTCACAAATAAAATATAAATATTTTATTAAATTTTAATTAACTTAAGTCTTTAAGTTTACAATTTTCTCAAGCCCAACACTCTAGTCCAACTTTAACAATACTAAGTCCAAGTCCATTAAAATCTATTTTGGTTTTACCTACCCTACTTCACATAAAATAGTCACACTTTCTAATAATTGAAACACTTTGTTCATGTAACAATAACTCTAATATTGCTTAATTGAATCGATAATAACTTTTCTGTGGATTGTTTGTGTTTATCGATGTAAGTCCTCAAAAAAATTACTATTACTTTCAAACTGGATAAACCACAAAAACTAAACCAAACCGAACCAAACCGACAATTATTTTTTTCGTTTCGTTTGGTTTAGTTTTAGAAATTTAAAAAACCACTTAGATTGATTTGGTTTTAATTTTAATCAATAACCGATCCAAACCGAAGCATGAACACCCCTAAATATAATACAGATTTTCTTTAAAGCAGATTTTTTTTTTTTAATGGTAATTTCTGAAATGATGGTGTTTTTTTTAAAAAAATGATAATTACTAAAATTACGGTCATACACCCAACACGCTTCCTTATTTAAATCAGCATCTCAAAAATATTCATTTAAACGTAAAAAACAAAGAATTCTTAAATATTATGGAATACATTATAGTTATAAATGTATAGAGTTACAACTGAAACATACATGGTATCTATTTGAAGGAATGATACATGAATACATAGTAATATAATTACTGACTTGTATGAATTTTTGAAGGATTGATACATGGAAATATTGATTCTGAATACAATTATTAATCAAAATATAGATTGTGTCAAAGACTTGTACATTTATCATATGAAATACAACACAATACGACAAGTATAAACAAAGAGTGTTGATTCCAACTTATTGATGAATAAGTATAATAAGAAAGACACAAGTATATGGATGAGCATTGATACATCTAATACGTGAATACAATTTGATACACTACATTAAAGTATAAAAATGAATCAAGAATTTCTCAATAAAAACCTATATTCAAGATGTATACTATACATTGTGTCAAAAAAAAGAAAAAAGAAAAATGAACACAAATGCATTAATAAGAACGATACAAGATTTGTTCTTTTTGACTCCTCTAAATCTTCATCGACGTTTTTTTCTTTACCATCGAAAGAAACATCATTGACTTTTCTAAATTGCTTTCTTCTTTTGAAAATTTCGAAGGTTAAACACCTTGTTTTCTCATGACAGGTTTTGCACAATTTCGATTGTCATTGCAACGATTGGGCCTCCAACTTCGCCTTGTTGTTCCAACTTCACCTTGTTGTTGAGTGATACACAGGTCAAAAGACGGTCTTTCATCTAAACTTTTAACATAAAAGGGTGTACCTTGTGTAACGCTCTTCGAGTATTATTGTCCGCCACTATAATAGCAAACACAAGCTTCAATGGAAAAATCAGATGGAGCAAATACTATTTTATAAAATGTAACCAAACATTGATATGTATTTGTAGTTACGTGATGAAGAGGAAACTTGATTTAGAGGTAAAAACTTGTAATTGATTGTGATATGTAAAGAGATTGAGAAAAATCTCATTGATTTAGGGATTAGAGAGAGAGAGTTTATAAGGGAGAATTAGAGAAAAAAAAAAGTCTGTTTAATGTGCCTATAATTAAGATATTCATGTATATATAATTGAAAATTTGCTATTTAATATAAAGTATATCCACATATAATAAAAAATTTAAACTATTGCTAGACATTCTAAATACATATGCACGCTTGTTGTGTTGTGCAGTTTTTTTCATTTTTTATTGATAATTATTAGTTATCCAAATAGTCACAAAGAATTAGCAAATCTAATTGGATTCCTTATTTTAGGTCTAGTAGTAAAGTTACTCTAACAAAAATATTGATAAAATCATAGAACTTGTAGTGCTTATATATTAAATAATCAAACTCCAATATCAAAATTCACATCAATGCAATTTTATTATCTTACCATAAAAAAAAAAAAAAAGGTTATAGAAAAACCATTGATTAGGAGAATCTTAGTAGCTTAGATGGTTGGCAACTTGAATTTATGCCTTATTACTGAGGGTTCGCTTCCCCATATTATAATTAATCCTCGCCCCCAATTTTATTTTATTTTTGTAAAAAAAAACGTTGATCAGATCATGAAGGCATTAATCTATGGTTGCATAAGTGGTTTGAGTCTCTGGAGAAGCAACAACAAAGGGCAGAAAAGTTTTTTTGGTTAGAGAAATGGAATGTATAAGTACATATATAATAACTGCGATCATAAGTGGAAAACAAGTAATAGCTACAGCAATTAATCCTGCTCTAAATATAATTAGCGTTTTGTCAAAACGAGAAATACAAATAACAATGCTAATCATAAGAAGTAAACAAGTAATTGTTGTAGCTATAAAAAGAAAACTTGCTCCAAGTATTCATTTGTGATCAGAAGATTGAAAATCTTGTGATTTTTTCATAGCAATTTCTGCCACACGTAGAGAAAAACATGCTACAATTGTTAGACAAATTGTTTGGAATGCTAACATGCATGGGTGGCTCAACGTAATTCGGGGCCTAAAGTGAAATTTCAATTTGAGGCCTAAAATATAAACAAACTTCGTATACATATTTATTCAAATTTTATTTCTATAAGTAATAAGTTGACAACTATTGAATAAAGATAAGAGTTAGAACCATAGAATCTCAAGAAGTTGATGACTTGGTGTACCCCATTTTAATATACTTGACGTAATGCTTGAAACTATAATTTAAAAACAAATAAAAAAGAATTTGTAATGCACTTTATTCAACACTTTTCACTATTAATTCTTATTTTTAACAAAGTACAAAGGATGTTCAAGTGGGTAAAATAATATATTTTTAAAATATTATACTTTTAATCATAAATAATCAATTTTTTCTATAAAATTTTTAACACGTAATTTATTTTTGATAAAAATTTGAGTCCCCCAAAATTTGAGCGCCTAAGGCGTAAGCCTTATTTTATAAAGCATAGAGCCGCCCCTGCTAACATGGACTTATCTATTTGCCACTTAGGTTCTTCTTCCTTTGGCAAACAATTTTCAATTGATGACATTATTCTTTATAACTCTTTGATGATGTGGTTAGAATTTTGTTGTATATGAACAAAATTAATAATAACACCTAGCTGATAAAAGACTCTTTCAAAATTTCTATACATTATTTAAAATACTTCTTCAAACTAAACTATCTCTCTTATTGCAATTTACATAGTCAAAGGTGTTGAATTTCTCTTTTTATTTTTGCGTAATTTAAGAATCGATTATTAGATTTAAGGTATACTGCATCTCTCTTAGGACACTAGAGCTTGATAAAATATTTTCTAGTTTTATTCATTAATACATTATTACTCTTGTGTCAACTTCATTTTTGATATAAGTTCTGAATTAATTAATACTTGTTCAATAATCCAATGGTCCACCCCCTAATTTTACTTTTTCTAACCCCCACCCCGCTTTCATCCCCCTCCACCTCACCCCTCCTTCGTCCCCCCTACCCCACCTGCATCCATCCACCCCTACTTTTTTATGTTTTTATTAAAAAAATAACCCCCCACCCCCCCCCCCCCAATTTCCAATATTTTTTTTTCCTGTTTTTTCATCAAAAAAATTGAGTTTCTTTTTTATTTTTATTTTAAAAAAAAAAAAAAAAAGTTTACCCCCCTCCCCCCCCAAAAATTTTGTATGTTTTTTAAAAATGAAAAATCATATCTTTTAAAAAAAAATTCCTACAACCCCCCTCCCCCATTTCAGCTCCTCCCACCCTCCAATTTTTTTTTGAAAATTAAAAATTAATATTAATTTTTTAGCACAATTAAGAATTTTTAGTAGAAGTGAGAAGTGGTGATCTATTATGTGTCTATAATCTATAAGGATATGCATTTTGACTATATTTGTAGGGGCTTTTCAAATAGCTTGAAGCCCATATTTACCCAATTAAAATAGAAGTGATTCAAATCATTAAATACGGATTAAATGGTCTCATTTCATTAATATGAGCTGAAATTGTCACCCCTACTCACATGTATATAGTTACCAGTGTGGAACAAAATGAAAATTTTTCCATGGTATATATTGAAATTTAACTCTTTGATAACCCACCTCAAACCAGATCCAGCTAGTGTCTTTTTGGAAGCTTAATAAAATAACTAGTTCACCTTTAAAACACGAATTTTTCCCAACTTCATTTAGAGATCCATATATTTATTAATCCCCTTCCTCATCAATTATTACAACTTTTGAATATTATAATGTTAAAATAAAGATATCCTTAAATTAAAGAATTGTGAAAAGACATTATTCTAAAAAGAAAAGTATGAAAGGATATATAACTAAATAAACATGAAGAAAAAACATCAAGGGTCGATGTTGTTAGTTAGAATGGGTAAATAATAAATTATTGATTCCGGCATCTCTAATTAGAAATAAGAATTGAAGAAAGGACGGCATAACCCACAAAAAGCAAAAGCATAATTGCTAAATAGAAAGAGAATAGTATACTTGAATTATCTGATGGTGTACAATGATTGGTTAGAATTACCATAAAAGCCAAAAAACAATGCCTATACTTGGAAAATTAAAACAAAATTTTATTGATGTGAAGAATGAATGAATAAATTAATGAAAATATATACTGTATGTAGTTAGTAAATAATTTCACTCACTTTTAGATTGAGTGCACTAATTTAGTTTGTACTGGTCTTTAGGTAAAGCATGTGGCTCAACTTACATACCGTTCAAATCACAATTGAACTTCTCCTTTTACTTTTGCCCAAATTATGAATCTATTGTTATAAAATATTGTTAGAGGTAGTTATTAATTGTACAAAATATTGTTAGAGATAGTTACATAGTTTTCTTTTTAACACTTTACTTCTAATTTACATGCTTAAAATAAGCAACTCTTTGTACAGATGGGAGCAGACAAGAAATGAAGAAAATTGTCAAAATTTGTTTGGAATGAATTACTTTCATGTGAAATTTAAAATTCATGTTATTCTTCTTCGTACTACAAGTCTACAACCTAATTAATAAATTCGTCACATGTTAAGTTTTTTTTTTTTTTGTACTATTTTAACGGGTGACTTAGATTACTCGGTTATACAATTGATACGTAGCATTATTTTTGACATACTATAATTTTTTATTTTTTTTAAAAAAAGTAGCTACTTCTTGTGCGAGGTGTTACTAAGTGAGTTACACTGTTTATATATCATACCATCAAAATAAGTGAGAAATATATGTATCTTAATAATTTTTGATTATTCAATTTCATAGTTTTATATAATATAGAAGCGTTTTGATTTCGACATACAATTCACCATACCGTCCTCTGAATATTCATGATGAATCTATTGGCAATTCCAAAAGATGTTAAATCTATCTTTTAATCTTGTTTACGTACGGAAGGATTTAAAGTTACAATCAAGGCAACATGGCATTCATCTTTCAAACTTTTGAATATTAGCTGCCAGTACAGTACATTCTTAGCATTTCCAAATTAATAACCCCATAAATATGATATTCTATTATTAGAAATCAATGGCATATATAATTTGAATTTTGATGGAAAACTATTTCCAGTTAAACTACATAAATGACAACTCCCAAGTATAAGAAGTGATACAATAAAGTTTTTTTTTTTTTTTTTGCTAGTGGATTGCTGTTTTTCAACTATTTTTTTACATTTTTTGTGTATGTAAGATGAATAGATATGATCGAGGTCAACCAGTCAAGTTAACCAATTAAGACACTCATCGGGAGGTAATGACTCAAGTTTTTTTTTTAAAAAAATCAATCAACATGATATCTTATGGTCCTAAGTCTAGTGTCCTATAAGCCATGCAATACATAAATCTTACGACCGATCCATAAGTTATGGAGAAATATAAGAAGAAATCAACACCCTTTGACTAAGTAAACTGATCCATTCACTTTTTTTTTGGGGGGGACTATCAATTATAGTTTGATGTAACAATTTCAACCTATATATATATGTATTAGGATCTTGAAAGAGTTTTGATTAGTTAGTTACGCTATTTTATTGTTTTCTAATTTATTTTATATAATTAGGTTCTTAGTTCCCATTTCGTGATCAAAGAAGTGAATGATAATGATGATGTCACCATTGAAAAATGTTAAAGATATTCCCAAACAAGTTTCTTGACAATTGTAGCATGTGTTTGTTTATTTGCAGCTGAGATAAGTATGGAGAAAGTTCAAACAACCATAATATCCAAACAAAAACATATGCTACTTAGAGCAAGTGTCTTCATTGGAGTTGCAGCCATTTCAAGTTTTATTCTTATGATAAGTTTATTTCGTCCTGACAAAGCACTTGTATTTAGAGCAAGCATAGCCCTTTTAGCCACTGCATCTCTTATTCTTATGACTTTAGTTACCATTAATGTTGTATCACCTATGTTCGAATAAACCTCCAAGCCAGAAAGAAATAGATCCAGAATTTAAACTAATTTTTTATTATTGATTAATATTTGTTGAAACTTCTTACACATATATCTATATTTTGTGTTAAAATAATTTTAGAAATAATATTTGTATTCTGCTCCAGAAAGATAATTATGTTGTGTTGTTGAGTGAGCCTAAATTTTAGATCTGATAGTATAATTTCAAGGCCATGTTGGATCTTCTTTTTTATATTATAGGATCATTTAGAGCATCATTTATTTTTATATATTGGTTTGAACTGGTCTATTCAATTTATTCAAAAGGATTTAAAGTTAGAATTTAGGCAAGATGACATTATCTCAAATTTATGAATAGAAGTACACAATTATATTTATTAAAATTTATAGATATCCGTTTTTGGACAAGTGTATCTCAAGTTAGGTAATATAAATTGTACAAAATAATATTAGTATTATTAAAACAAAGCTTTGAAGAAATATAATGACATGTTAGAATAAATACAAATTAATGTGAATCGTTCGTATGGTGAATTATTTGTCAAAATCAAGTATTAGCTTTTGAAATAAATAAACAAACAAAATTTAATTAATTAAATACATATATTTCTCACTTATTTTGATTATATGAGGTACATATAGTGTATCACACTTAATAGCATCTCATATGGGAAGTATCTATGACCGAAAAGTAACCCCGTTAGAATAGTTCAATATAACTTTACATATGAACAGTATATATAAGTAACATGATATGTGAATGTACATAGCAATTAAACACTTGAAATTGTATATAATTTTACCTATTGTTTAAAAAAACTATAAAAATTAAGATATAAAGTACTAAAGAACGATGGAATTAAAAAAATTTGAACAAAAATAATTTATGTCAGTATTTTCACAGAAAGCAAAACGCAGTATGATAGGGATTATAATTGTGTATCTACCAACATTTGCACTTATCCTTGGTTGTTTAGTTTAATCATGAATTCAAGTAATAGTATTTTTTTTTAATTAAAAAAGAACAAAGTTATCAAACCGCAGTATATCTAAGGCACTTATAAATAACTAAACCAAATAATTACTTGAAAATCATTATATCTCATGAAGCCCTAATTAAGATGGATGTATAGAACCAAATTCTGGAAATTCAACCTTTTTTCACGATTAAAAATCAGTGTGCTATGTAATAAATGCAGCAATCCTGGAAAACAAAATAAAATCAAGGAATATTCTTCTTAACATAATATAAAATGCTTACAATCTTTGTACGCCTATACAATTTCTAGAAGAATCTAAGAAAACTATCTTGTACTATGTATAAAATGAAAGGGAAGCTGAAAAATATATTGGGCTATGAACATGTGGGCTTTCTAGGCTGAATGGATCGATCTGAGTGTCGAGTCCTGAATGTTATGTCCAATTTGCTGTTTAGGAACAAATCCTGTGACCCGATCCATTTGTTCATTGTCATTTCTGCTTCATATGAGAATTATCACTGTCAGCAAAAATCTCATCTTTTTGTTTATAAAAGGACAACCCGAATTAAAAATATTTAAAAAGTTGTCTTATATCTATCGGAAATACTCCTTCTACAGTTCTACTCTATAAGTGTAGGTAATGATAAAGTCTGCACACATATTATCTTCTTCAAACTTCACTTATGAAATTATAATAAACTAATGGATATGTTATTGTTGTTGTTAAAAAAGTTATTTTATCTTTAATTTTTTTATCAGTTTTTATCTAGATTAAACAGACTTCAACTCTTAAAACTTCTGCCTAAGCCAACGAAATATTACAATATTTTTTATTTAGAACGGATGGATCTTTCAATCCCAACATAATATATAACTAAAACAAACTTCATAAGTTCTCTTCATAATATTAATTAATATATTGATCATGATCAATGTAAATAAAAACTTATTGTAGCAGATAATCAGGTAATTAGTAGTCCTACTTATTACAGACGATAACCAGGCATGACATTGTGAATTTCCTTTTATGGTGTCAAAATTAAACTCTTTGATAAATCCCTCGATACTTTCTCTTATTACATGGTATTTTTAGTTTAATCACACTATTTTAAAAAATAAGGGATGGTTTTATTAAAATATTTTTTGAATTAAATTATACTTATTTAATTATGATTTCTTGGTTAGGTAAGAAGTCACTTATCTAAATTATATTAAATTTGAAAAAAAAATTATTACAAATATCTTTTCATTAATTATGTGAAAAAATATATACCTTGAACCAAATGTAAATACTAAATACACCATATATAATATAATATTGACCATTGATATAGAACTTGTTAGGAACAAATACCATATGGTCCCCTGTTACAAGAACTTCCAGTCAACTTAATACATTTATTAGAAGAAACATATATAAATAGTAAATTCATCTAGAACTTAAAATGAAAGATATAATCACCGTGGATGTGGTACAGTAAATGGTGTTGTTTTATTCTTAATTAGAGATTTTATATTTGAGCAAACGCTATTTTTGAATGGAGTTCTATCCGATTTGAAGTCAAAATACTATAATTTCAATACGAATATAGAACGCCTGAAAAAAGACGAAAAAAGAGAAATAATCAATTTTAGGAGTGGTCCAAAATCAAAACTTTAGAGTGCATTAAAGTTGTAGCCACCTACCTAGAACACTCCACACTAAAACTCAACAAAAGTGTGAAAACTTTAAGAAAAAAAAGTAAGTACATTAAATATTTCTCCTTCAATGGACCACTATATATGGCCATATATTATGAGTATGTGGGAATATCCAAGTTTAGTAAGTTATACTTCCTTCACGAGAATCAAAATTTGTTGTTTTTTTTTTCTTTTAAAAAATTGTTCAAACAGTGAATATAAAGTTTGTGTCTAGTTTTATTTCTCTCTTTTTTCGGCATTTGGTTTTATGGATGGCAATGGGGCGGGGTGGGTTTAAGGTTATGCGGGGTGGGGAAGGTGGGATGAGGAGCGGGTTGAAGTGGGTTTATTTAAAATTAATATGAGGCGGGACAGGTTGCGGGTATATGTGATTTCATGTGGGTTCAAACTTAATTTTAACTTCTTATATGTCATAAGAATGATAGACATTATTTATTAAAATAATTTCGTTAAAACTACTAAAATATTTAAGACAGTAAATGAAAATGGTTCAATAAAATGTAATACAATTTTCTTACATGTTTCCAATTGACCTCTAAAAAATAAAATTTTAAGTCACTATCCTATTAAATTAATACAACTTAATGAAAAATGAATTTCTTTTTATGAATTTTATTTTTATTATCAAAATTAACTAGAAAAAAAATATTATAAAAGTCATGTGGCGCGGGTTCATGCGGGATGGGTCTATGCGGGCGGGGTGGGGCAGGTTAAAAATAAAAAAAGTTATTATGCGGGGCAGGACGGAGCGAATTAAAAATTATGCGGGTTAAGCTCAATCCACCCTACCCCGCCTCGAACTGCCCCATTCCCATCCCTATTTGGTTTGCTAGTCTCTTTCTAGTAATTAATTGACAAGAAGCTACAAACACAATTGAGACTCTGTGCTCGTCGTAATTACTAAAAATAAAAGGTTCAAAATAGTTATATATAATTTTTAGTATAACTTACATAAATACCATAGTGTAAAATCTAAATTACTATCTATCTCTATTATTTTTGTAATTACATAAATTCCATATTTTTTAGGCATTTCAGATAAATAATTAAGAATCCGGATACATTATTGTTGATACATTATGTATCTATCTGTTGCACTTATTAAGTAAAAAAAAAAGCTGAAAAATCAAATTAAGATCTCATGAATCATACTATACATTTGTTGCACTAATTAAGGGGGGAAAAAAAGCTGAAAATCAAATTAAGATCCCATAAACTACGTTATTCCATTTCAAATTATTGTCAAGAATTTAAAATCCTATAGTGTAACAAACCAAAAAATTCAAAAATTAAATTTCTTCTTCTTGTTCATTGTTCTCTCTGTTTCATAATGTAACATCTCACAATTTGAAATAACTAGGAAGAAACTAATAATTGGAAATAGTCATTTTTGGAAAGAATGAAAATCTGAAAATTTGTTCAAGTTAGGAAAAGTTGAGTTTGGTTAAATTCAAACGGCCATAACTCCTAGCTCAAGATGAGTTAGGTGTACTTCCAGATATGGTTGGAAAGCTCTTGGAATGATATTTTATGCAATTCCGAGTTCGTATGAGTAAGTTATGCCCTTTGTAAGTTGGGCTGTTGGATTAAGAAAAATCTAATCCGGATTTTGAAAGGGTAATTTAGTCTTTTCCTTACCTAATTATTCTAATTCATTTTTAGGAGATTAATTAGGGTAAAACCATATTTTGATCAATTTATAAAAGTTAGAGTTCACGCTAGGGTTTGGAGAAAAGAGAAAAGAGGGAAAAGGAGAAGAGGAAGCAAGATTCGTCGATCTCGTCAAGAATAGCTTGTGGATTTCGTCGGGGGTGATCCCTAAAAAGGTATGTGAGATCACAAAGCGTTGGGTTAGTTCACCCATGTGCCAATCATGATTTATTTCAGCGAATTTAAGTCTTTGAAGTTTAGAAATTGTGTTCTTGATGAACATTATTGAAGGTTTTCTTGAATTCTTGTGGATTGTGTTGATTGAAGTTTCTTGTGATTTGTTTCATGTTTTCGGGTGTAATTTCTGTTTGAATCTATCATATATTGAGGGTATAAATGATGCTAAGTTTAAGGGAAGGAACCGTGAATGTTTAGAAGGTTTAAAGATGAAAAACAAAGAAGAAAAGTCGTCAAACACCTAGGGATAGGGGTGGGGAGTCGCGCCAGCCAGCGCGCCCCAAAAGTGTCTCTGAATCTTCACCTTTGGGGCGCCGCACCAGCCACAGCTCCCCAGACCTGTCCCTGAATATTGAGGGCTGGCGCCCCGTGGCTCTCAGAGCGCCAGGGATGCCAGTTCTCTTCATTCGTTCCCCACCTTGTCGTACTTGTTCTTTGCAATGTACCTATATTTTCTAGTTGATTCCAACACTCTAAGGTACATCTAAACATCATGAAACCATCCATAAATATGAGATCATGAACCTTGAATCCATAGTTCAATTCAAGGAAAGTTAAGATCAAAGTCAAGAGAAGTTAAGAGTCAAGTTTAGAAGTTTAGAAGTTTAGAAGCAAGTCAAGCAAAGTTTTTAAAGTTTCCAAAAGTCTTTAACAAACATTTTAACTTTATTTTAAGACTTAAGTTTCAAGTTAAGCAAAGAGGAAAGAGTTGAGTTCATTTCTCAAAAAGTTATAAAGGGACTAAGTATTCCCAAAGAGTTAATAAATGTTTTTATATTTGAGCAAAAGAAGAGAACATCGATTCCAAGAGATCTTTTAAGCTAAATTTTGAGTAATTATCTCAAACCAAAGAAAGAAGTTGTTTTAAAACATATGAGCTAAGTATATTTTGGAAGTAGTATTGAGCAATGATATGGGGATGCGAGTTCATAATAACTCAAGTCTCCATGAATCATGTAGCCATCATAGATATTAATGGGTCATATTTTTTAAATTATCACATAAGTTAAGTTAGTGGATCCACTAAGTGAAGCGTTCTATATAACGACAAAGTATAGGACTATTCTAGCAGCGTAGGCAAGACATTGTATCACCACTTAGGCTCATAGTGGTGGTTGTCGGTCAGAGAATCTCCCACAGAAACTATATTACTTTATTATATGAGTAAAGTTGAGTTTGTTATTGCATTTCTTTAACGAACTAAGTTGTTTTTACTGTTTTACAAAGCTTTTCATATATTGCATGTATTTCATTGCTTTATTTTGAGTTAAGCTATTCATGAGTTGAGAAGAGCCAAGGTAAGTGTTTCTTTCAAAAAAAATTCAAGCATATGTATTGTTTAGCATTCCAACTCGCATACTCGTACATTCAATGTACTGATACCAAATGGCATGCATCGTCTTATGATACATACACAGGTAACCAGGATCAGCATCCAGCGCCTCGTTGATCCAGCTTGAGCACTCAGAGTCTGTGATGAGCCTCCTTGCATTCAGAGGACTCCTTTAATTATTTTCTAGTTTAGTTCACTAGGATGTTGTAGGGTTTGTCCCAACATCCATCTCAGTTGTTTTAGAGGCTTCATAGACAATCAGTTATTATTTTTTAGTCTTCTCATTTTATCTTATGTTAAGACTTGGGTTGCCATTTTTGGCCAAGTTAAATGTTTAATTATTTTAATATTCCAAGTTATATTATTAAGCTATTTGAGTAAGTTCATTTGATCATTGTAATCATGCTTAGAGTCTTCCGCTGAGTTAAGTAAGTCAGGACAAGGGTTCGTTTCGGACTAGCAATGGTTCTCGAGTGCCAGCCATATCTAGGGTGTAGGCTTGGGGTGTGACACATAAAACTTTTGTCAAAATTTTGGATAAGCGAGGTGAATTATGAAGGATACAAAAGTGATGGAATTGCTGTTGGACAAACGATTTCTTTTGTGAATCTTCAAGTTTATCGAATATCCTTTTGATTTTGATTCAAGATTGTCGAAAATTTTGAAATTCAAAATTCTTCTCCAGTTCATTGAAGATCCTTTCCGTTTTGATTCAAAAGTGTTGAAAATTTTGAGTTTCAAAATTATTCTCCTAGTTCATTGAAGATTCTTTCAATTTTGATTCACATTATCGAAAATTTTGAGAAGATACATCATGAAGATTCTTTCAATTTAAATTAATAAGCGTTGTATTTCTACTAGATGCATTAACTAAGAAAGTGTTGCCCATAAGATTTTAGGTTTGAGATCGATACATTATTATTTGGAAATCGTTATGTATCAAATACATTTAGTATACATTCGAATTTACGTATCATAACTAAAAAATTAGTGCATGATATATTATTATTTATGTATCTTATTTTGTTTGAGATCATGAAGATCCTTTCAATTTAAATTAATAAGTGTTGTATTTCTACTAGATACATTAAATAAGAAAGTGTTGCTCATAAGATTTTAAGTTTGAGATCGATACATTATTGTTTGGTAATTGTTATGTATCAGATACATTTAGTATACATTTGAATTTACGTATCATAATTAAAAAAATAGTGTCTGATACATTATTATTTATGTATCTTATTTTGTTTGAGAAATACTATATTTTAAAATTAAAAAAAAATACACTATACATGTAATTGTTCCAAAATAGCTTCTTTTTTTGGTGTGTGATAAATAACACAAAGTCTATGTATCAAGTAAATTTATATTGAACATGATAAACACTAATCAAAGATTCAACAACATTAGAGTTATGTATCAATACCTTAAATATGAAGATTATACATTGCATAAATCAAAGGTTATTGTAGCAGTGATGTATCAAATCAATGATAACACTAACAAAGACTAATTTAAGACTCAAAATAAACGAGATACATTAAAATTTTGTATCTTTGATAGTGATGGTCGTGCTATGGCAGATCCAACTCTTTCTTCTTTTTTTTTTGGACGTTTTTCAATAATAGAAACATTAAAAGAAAATAAATATTTTTCAAGAAAAAGTTTCAACGACAATATGATTAACTAAAATTGCAAAGGTTCAATAAGATTTCAATGAGGGCAGAGGGCGGAGGTAATTTTTTATTTTATTTTTTAAGATGAAAAAAAATAAAAAATAATGATAAAAGAAATCAATAATTGAAGTGATAGAAAGAAATCTACCTCTTGAATAAGTTGAAATCATTAATTGGAAATAGAAAAGATTTGGAATTCAAAAATAGATTAATTAATAAACTTGGGAGAGACACCTTCTGAAAATCAAAATGAATTTGAAATTTGTAACTGCTAAAAAAGTGGAGAGAATTTAGGGATAAAATGGAGGAGTGAATAGTGGGAAACGTGGGTGTAGGCTGAAAATTGGAGTGAAATATTTGTGTATCTGAAAGATATTATGAATTGGGGGAATAGGGGATTTTTGAAGTTTTTAAAAAAGACAGGGATAAATGGATATTAAGGTAAGTAAATGTGTGTATATAAGTAATTTTTCATAAAAATAATTTAATATAAATAGATTTTAAATAATATAAAATAGAAGAAATAATAATTAAAAAAAATTATAATAAAAAGGTAGAGAGATATCTAAAGATGATGTGAAGGAAATCTTTAGAGATATTGGGAAAGCTGGCTATGGCAAAATTATAATATATTATATTTATCTACTAATACTAATACTATAGGATACATTATGATTACCCGCAAGAAAAGGGAATGTACGTACTTTTCAAGAATTGTTGAGGGCTACGGATGAGGTAAGAGCCTTTGCTTTGTTTTAAAAATATTAATTTAAAAGAGTACAGCTGATTTTGAGCTTTACTAGCAAATCAATGTCCATAGACCTTTAAAGACAATTTTCTTTTGAGAAGTGTGAAATAATATTGTAGAGTATAGTAGTGAAAGAGAGAGTTGAGACAAAGAAAATATTCTAAATCTTCAATTATATTCACTATATAAAAGAGAGTAATTATATGTAAAAGGAACATATTTTTTTTTGTGGAGCTTTGGACTCTTCAAATAATTCGTAGTTGCTTGAGTTGTATAACGTTGTTGGGTTATTGTATCCTAGAGAGGACAAGTCAAGAGTGAAACTACAGGATCGGTGTTAATTATGTCATAATAGGCTTGAATCTACTTAAATGGAGCGAGATATCTACGCCTTAGCATTAAGATTTTGCTTATTCATTTTTATCATTTTATTTTCAATTGTAATTTATTATATTTATGGTATATTACAACAACGTAAATGATTTGAATTCAACCATTAACTAAATCTAACAATAACAGTTTATTAAATATTTACTGAAGACGAAAAAATTCTTATTTTTTGAAAAATTTAAACTTAAATGTATACTTAGAAATTATTTTAAACTTATCCGAAACGTATGACATCAATTGTAATTTAATAAAATAAAGTATGGTATTTCGCAGATATTATAATTTAGTAATTTACTAAATGTAAATTTTATACTCACCGTATATTTGAATTTAGAACAATTACCAAACACGTAGGATTTAACACCAGATATTTATTTGAGAAATTCTCTTTTAACCAAAACTCCACATCCAAACGCAATCCAAATTTTTTGAATCTAGCAAAACAAGAGAAAAGACAGGATTTAGTCTTATTGTAATGATCCAGCCTGCCAGTAATATGATCAGTATTACGTCTAAATTTGTATGGTTCTAAAATGCATTACTAGAGTGTAAGATGTGTTTGTTTATATATATCGACATTCTTTTTTGTATTTTGTCGAGGTGAGACTTCATATCCTATACTAGGGTGTCACGTATACTCCCTCTTAAGTATTGACTCAACATCTTCGTTAAGATTTACCTCATTGCATGAAATTTGTCTAGATTCAGCACTGATTTGCTCTGCCATATCAAAATTTGCTCAAATGTAATTGAACTCTAGCCCATAATCCACATCGACGCTTGCATAGAACGACTCTAATACCATATGTAACGATCCAAACCGCTAATGATATTGTTCATTTTGAATCTAAACTCACGTAATTTTAAAACGTGACACTTGAATTTTATGTTTTTCTTTAAAGTTAAAAATGAGAAAAGGAATTTGTACAAAGACATCACTAAAATATAAAACCTACTTATTTATATATCCAACATCACTCTTGTATTTTATTAATATAAATTTTTATCCCACACTGAGATGTCATACTTATACAAGTAAAATCATACTCAATTACTCATATCTAATGTTTACAAGGCAAAATAATTAAATGAGGTAAGAATATACATTAAATTACTATAATTTAATGAGAGAAATTTATACTCAAACACAGTGCGTCTATTATTGATTTTAGAAGTGTTGTATAGTAAGGGAAAGTTTCTTTTTGAAAATGTTTTGAGAAAAATATTTTCCTTCAGGCAAGGGTATGTTCGGTACGTAGAAGAATAGGCTTCCATTAAAAATATTTTTTGAAGGTGTTTGGTAACTGATAAGTCGAACTTTTTTTTATTTTAAAGCCTTTATATATATAGTCTAGCAAAACATTATATCATAATTTATAGACTTCGGTTGCACGAATATTATGAGTTGATAAAAATAATAATATGTGATCGTGCTCGCTTGTACCAGCGGTACTAACTGCCTTTTTATGCTTTCTAGTAGGGTACAATTAGTTGTATTTAGTTTCTTTCAGTTTTTAAAATAGTTATAGATATATATGCATGATATTTTTCAAAATTATGCATATGGGTCCGCCTCTGATTATAGGGATGAAAGGGGGTGGTGTGGGTGGGGTGGTCGGGGATTGAGGTTGGGGGCGTTGGGTGCATGAGTTGAGATGATACAATAAACATTGAATGTCACTTAATAGAATTTGTATTCCCTATTTTTGATACGAAAATTATTTTTTTTATTTTTAAGAAACTTGTTTTCCTAAAATTTATTTTCTAAAAATTTTATCCAACCAAATATAAGGAAAAAAAAAAACGTTAAACACACCCTCAGTTTCAATGTTTTTTCTCTTTTTCTTATATATTACCGGAAATAAATACCAAATGAATATTTCTTCTTCGATTAAAAATCAACGAATTTTATTTCCTTTTAAGCCAAAATAGGTACCTCTTTGTGCAATATGCTATGCATGGCCGAAGATAGGAAAAATGGAATTTACTCAACCTGTCAATTTCTTGTTTTAATACTCCCCTTGTCCTATTTTATGGGAAGGTTTTACTATTTGAAAGCCAAAAAATTATATTTTTACGAGTTTTTCAAATTCTTAAAAAATATTTTAAATTATTAACTGCGATTACTATATCATATACTACAGATAGTACAGAGTAATTTATTCTAAATGTTATTTTGATAGAAAAAAATACTAATTTAATGTCATATATATATATATATATATATATATATATATATATATATATATATATATATATATATATATATATATATATAATACAGCTTAGTAATTAATGGGTAGTCTATTGGAGAACTGAACATATAATTTAATAAAATGCGGCGATAGAAAGCAATTCGTTGAAAGTGACGGATTCTTTTTAAGGATTTAATTAATGTACATTTGTTGTTGCATGTAATAATAAGTTAAACTTATCAACTTATTGTGATTAGTTTATAAATGACATGTGCACACAGCACACTAACTGTCATTTTTAAACATCCACTAAATTTTGGAACTCGTGCTCTTAATTTCTTCCCTTGTCATTTAGGACCAAACAAAAACAAAAACCCTTAAGATTAAATTATACGGTTTTTTTTAATATAATTATTAAATTAGTACTTCTACTTCTCCACAGGATATTATATAATATTTATACCAGATGAATGAATATAAAATATATTTAAATCTACTCATTTGATCAATGACGTGAGATTAAAAAATCATAGAGGATTTCGGTTCAGGTTTAGTAAAAGTGAAAATTGCTTGAATTTTTTCCTGTTTGTGAAAGTTTTGTCTGTTAAATATTTACAAGTACTTAATGAAAAAGTTAAATATTAGTATAGTATTTAATTATATGATAAAATAATATATATATATATATATATATTCGTATTGTAATTTATGGCTTTTATTGATAGTCTTATTAAAAATACTATTTTACTTAATTAACTGAAACTTAAATATACTTCGATCTTGCAATATGAATGAAATACAATTCTGAATTCTTATCAAGTTTTGGAGTGTTTTCAATATTTCTCTCATTTTTAATATTTGTTTTAATTGAACTCTACTATGTATACCGGACACCGAAGGGAAAAAAGGAAAAAATATTTTGGCAATTAATATTGGGTAACGTGCTGTAGGTGCAGAATATGAATTATGTAGACGTGATATATGCCATGGCTTTCAATGTCCGGTCTTTCTGTCATCACTTTTACTCTTCTAATTCCATTTCCATTCTCTTCTCTCTCACTACCTTTAATTTGTACTTGCTCTTTCCCTAAAAAGTTCATCATATATGCTCTGCCTCCTATTTTCGTGTCTATTGTTTTCGTAACCTATTTATTACTATCTCAATTTGATACTTTTTCTGTTTATTTTTATTTATCAAATATATTTTCATCATGTTAATATGAGAAAATTTTGCAACTTAGTATTTTTCGTAAATATTTAAATTTTAAAAATAT
Organism: Solanum bulbocastanum; assembly: GCA_037074985.1. Lineage (NCBI taxonomy): Eukaryota > Viridiplantae > Streptophyta > Magnoliopsida > Solanales > Solanaceae > Solanum > Solanum bulbocastanum. The sequence goes on along the minus strand of CM073598.1, from coordinate 32,751,959 downwards.
TAAATTAATGAAATTTGATTTAGCTCCAAAAGATTAATCAAATTGATTCTTGTAAAATGAAACGTGAGCAGTGAACATAAGAAGTATATAATAGGATGAATGATTATATATATTACTCTTTATGTCTCAATTTATATGATGATTTTCAAATTTATGAATCCAATGAACTTTTTTATATATATATCATGTAAATATTTTAAATAAAAAATATCACATAAATTAAGATAGATTTGAAATTTTGGTAAGACGATCAAAAATTAAGAATATAATGATACTTATAAAGTCGAACTACTACTCTTTTTTTTGGCATCACTAACATTGATTAATGAATTATTTTGCACGCATTTTGATTATTTCACGACTTGCTATATTCCACCACAGGCATAAATTGTAGGAAAAAAGGATAAATATACCCCTGATCTATCGTAAATTGTATGTAGATACCCTCTGTTATACTTTTGAGGCATTGGTGCCTCTTCCGTCCAACAACTAGAGCATATATGCCCTTCACTCTAACGGAAGACTAAATAGGAATATGTGGCACAATTTTATCCGTTGATTCGATATTTAATAAATGTTGGGTCGGTGGATAAGATTAGATACGTGTATATCCGTTAGTATAAAGGGTATATATGCTCTAGGTTTTGGACGGCAGGGGCACCAATGTCCCAAAAGTATGACGGAGGATATATGCATACCATTTATAATAGTTCAAAAGTATATTTGTCTTTTTTTCCTATATTGTATAATTTGGTAGCTCTTGTATAGGATTTCTTTCGGGGAAGTACGTACCGATGGGTAAATGAAGGATGGGGAAGTTCATTTAATTTCTTAGAAGATGTGAATATACACTTGGTTTTTAAAAATAGAGATGAAATGAAAGGCAAAAAACTTTTAAAATAGGGAAATAATATAATATTTGTATTGTTGAAGAAGTTCACTAATGATCTTTTGGATATTTACAAGTGCTTCAACTAGCAGAAAACTCTGACATTAATGCTACTTGTGAGAATGTGGCTTTAATAATAACCTACCAATAGCAGCTGCATTTATATGCAAATGACCACACATCATTTGCAAATTACTACTGGTAAACTTTTTGAATCTTTTTCTCTCTATCTTATTTTTATATAAAAAAAATAGGAATATATAATTACTAATTACTACTGGTCTGCATACACATTTACTACTTTACCCTATTAACCTTTTTATAAGTACTAGACTAGATAGAGTACAAAAGAATATAAAAAATTTATGGCATAATTTAACCAGAGACAAAAAAGAATTCCCCTAAATGAAAGTCTAAAAATCACAAAATGAACATATTATACATTCATTCATTCATTTAACAAGAAGCTATATATCTAATTACTTTCTCTTTTTTCTGTCTTCTCATAAAGCACACTTTTTTCTTTCCCATATATATATATATATATATATATATATATATATCCAACTTTATAATAATCATAACATATAGTATTATCATTTGCCTTTTCATCCAAGCAAACTCCTCTGAAATCCCATCTTTTTTATCTAGTCCCTCTTTTGTCCCATACTTTTTATTTCCTTTTTACCCTTTGCTCTGTCAATTTCAGTCCTTCTCTCCCAGATATCCCTCTTGATTTTCTTCTCTTTATCACCCTACGCCATGTACCCCCCCCCCCCCCAAACACCTCCAAAAAAATGTCTTTATAATTCTCTTAACTCACTCTTAAGTCTTCAGTTTTTTACCTACATTGCCTTATAGCCACATTCTTCACTTTTGTTGTGTTGTTGTTTTAGTACTACTAGTATCTTTTATGATGGAACACCAACAAAACTATCAACACAACATAGAAGATGGTGGTGTTAGTAGCAAAAATAATAACAATAGTTTCATGTGTAGGCAAAGTAGTAGTCGGTGGACGCCAACAAGCGATCAGATAAGAATATTGAAGGATCTTTACTACAACAATGGAGTTAGGTCTCCAACTGCTGAACAGATTCAGAGGATCTCTGCTAAGTTGAGACAGTACGGTAAGATTGAAGGCAAAAATGTGTTTTATTGGTTTCAGAACCATAAAGCTCGTGAAAGACAAAAGAAGAGGCTCATTGCTGCTGCCTCTGCCACTGATAACAATATTAATAATAATAATAATAATAATATATCTCCCATGCAAATGATTCCTCATCTTTGGAGATCCCCTGATGATCACCACAAGTACAACAACCACAACAACAACACTAGTACTAATCCAGGTAATTTTTTTTACTTTTAGTATTGTCTTGGAAAATAAAGCGGACTACCTGCTACAACATGTTAAAATACATTAATAGTTTACGAGTATGTAAAATACTTGTTTCATATAAATACAGGTGTTCAGTGTCCATCAGCATCTTCACATGGGGTAATAGCAGTGGGACAGACTGGAAATTATGGTTATGGAACATTGGCTATGGAGAAGAGCTTTAGAGTAAGTTTGGTGTTTGTTAAACTCCCTATCCCCCTAAAAAAAATAACATTTTCAAGCTATATATAATGACAATCCACCAATCTTGAGTTAAATAGTCTTTGTTGCTTATGTTTACTCCTTTTTTTTTCTCACCAAGTTTTGTTATTGTACACATGAAATGAAGAAAAAAAAGGATATATATAGTCCTATTATCAAAACATCATGTTCCCCAAACTTATGGTTTCCTTCTATAAAGAAGTAAATACCCTTTTCTTCACCACAAAAATATGAGAACAAATACTCAACTTGTCATATGTCAAATTTATTATCCTTATTCTACACATATAATATATAAAATTTGCAACATTTGAACTAGAAAAAATAAACAAGATTTTTGAAATTGAACCCTAAATTTCTAATTATTGTTAATGAATGTTTGAAACAGGAGTGTTCAATATCACCACCAGGTGGTAGTTCAATGAATCATCAAAATTTCACATGGGTTGGTGTTGATCCTTACAACAATATGAGTACTACTTCTCCAGCAACTTACCCTTTTCTTGAAAAAAGTAACAACAAGCATTATGAAGAAACCCTAGATGAAGAGGAAGAAGAAGAAAATTACCAAAGGGGTAACTCTGCTTTAGAAACTCTGTCACTTTTCCCCATGCATGAAGAGAACATGATCTCAAATTTCTGCATCAAACATCATGAATCTTCAGGAGGAGGAGGATGGTACCATTCTGATAATAACAACTTGGCTGCTCTTGAACTCACTCTCAACTCTTTCCCCTAATTACCCCTAAATTATGGAGGGAGTAATATATTTGGTTTCTTTGTAATTTTATTCTATCTTATGTTAGTAGTAAGTACTAAACTAATTTGGTGGTGCCAAGCTATTGGACCATATGGTAATGTTAATTAATCTTAATCTAAGTTGTACTAATATTGTTAATTAAAGTATGGAAAAGTTTATTACTCTTTCTGTCTCAATTTATACGATATTTTTATTTTTAAATTTTATATCCAGTCAAACAGTTTTCATGTTCTCTGTAGCAACTTGCAATTTTAAGTTACTATGGGTGGAGGAATTTTAGTTTTGATAGGCACTAGTCAGTAATCTTTAGCAGACAGTACGAAGCAAATATTGTACTGTTTGTACCTACACCTACGGTAATATACAACCAACATGCCATGGGTTTCTAAGCCAAAACATTAATTGAGATTGTGAATTCAAGATGATTAATAATGGAGGAATTTAACATTGTGTTCTCATAAATTTTTTTAAAAAAAAATCATATCAATAACAAAGGTTATGACTAGAGGCGGAGCTCGGGAGTGGTAAATATTAAATTTCATTCGCTTTTTCATGTATTTACTTTTTATATTTTGAATTTTCTGACTGAATTTTTTTTGACTCTTTTACTACATTTACAACATCATGTAATTGTATAATGTTAATACTTAATATGGTAACCTAGAAAATAAAGTTAAAAGCTATCATAACATAATAGTGTGAAATTATTTATACCGTTAGGGTATGAATGTTAATTTTGTTCGGTCAGGGAGAGAAATGTTTGGGAATATATGTATCCTAATTCCTAGCTACTTACTAATAATTACCCTAATTACGGGTAGTTTCAACACTAATAAGTAAAAAATCAATAATTATATACATGATTTTAAGGAAGAAGAGTAGAATAGGACTGATTGAATCTACCGTTGAAGAAACTCTTTGAAGAATAATTATAATGATAGAGGATAATTAAATCATTCAATATATTGTCATAAGAAGAATATAGATATAGTAGTAATATATTGGTTACCACTTACCACATATAACATGTAACTTATAGAATTGTCTTTATTGCTCTTAGAGCTTTGGTCAACAAAGTGTCTATATCATTGAATTTAATTATCATCTCATGCGTGTTTTGAACATTTCTGTTTTACATCTCTTTCACGTGGAATAACAGATATATTATGGTTTTCCTTTCTGAAATAACTTCAGTATTTTATTCTTATACCCTCTCCATTCACTTTTACGTCACATTTCATTTTTCGAGAATCATATTGACAAATATTTTTAAAATGTGTATGTTTTTTTTTCAAATTTAAAATAATGATTATTCTAATTCAATTTAGTTACGAAGATTAGTCAAATTGAATCTTGAAAAGCAAAACATGACAAGTAAAAATAAATGGAGGAAATAATATGTGTGTAGTAGTTAGTAGTCTATGTAGACATTGAAATTTTGAGGGACTCTACAAGACATGTTTAATTCGAATTGGGACTCTAAAAGGTATGTTCAGTTTCAATTAGAATTCTTGAAGGCTACTCAACCCTAAACCCTAGTTCCTGTCTATATAAAAGGTACTAAATTCCCTGAAAAAGCATCTCAAACATTCCATAAAGAGATCAAGATCTCGAAATATTACACAAAAGTCATGAAATATTCATACAGAGGTCAAATCTAAATCACCCTAATTCGAGAAATACGCCTAACGGCCCTCGAATCATGAATAAATCTTAGGAGAGCAGAATCAAGGAAGGAACAAAATTGTACCCGCAATCTTGATGAATAAAATTATGTTTCTTCATATTTTTTTGTGATTGCAATTTATTTTCTGTCACTTTAAAATTTATTGCAAACGGTCTATATTTAGGGTTTGATCATGGTCTTGGTCTCTTGGATGATGACTATTGCACTTCAAAGTGGACATTTTTTCCCACTATAACTTTTTCTAGTTTAATTAATATCACCTTATAGTGACAGAGATTTGGCATAGACCTCTACCTTGTACAAATTAAATTAATTGGAAAGATGAATATTAGGACATCTCTCCAACTTGACCATCACTTTAGGTACTTCAACCGGTTTAGTAGATTTGAAGAGCCTGTTTTTTTTAATCGCTCCCTAATAATCTTCACAACCTCATAATTGAAGGTGAAAAGTGTTTATCATCTGAACCATATGTCCGTTTACCAGACCACATGTTCATACAGAAATATTATCTGAATGACATGAATTCGGATTGTGTTTAAGATGGAGATTTAGAGGACATAAGAGACTTTGAAATGACTTTTCCAACCTTTATCTTACCTCCCTTTCCTAAAAGATTTGGCATGATGTTTGCTAATTGGACAATTCGTACTACTTTATACGTTTCATTGCATTCCATTTTTTTGGACATATTTTACACTCTATTCTATAAATAATAAAGATAAACACTATTTCTATATTTAAAACTTCTTAAATTCTGATTATTTTTTTGTCCTTAATTTAAGAATGGACACGAAGCATTATTTTTATAAGATACAAAAAGTACTTAAAGGGATCATTTGGTTTGAAATATAGGGCGTGTTCGGCGGGTTGGAAAATGTTTTTCAAAATATGTGAGCCCCTTATTTATTTTTATGTGTTCGATATATAAATAAAAAATATTATTTTAAATTTTTTAATACACAATCTAAATAAATACTATAAGAGATGAGGCGCGAGTAAAAAAGTGGTGTGGTGGAAATGATGGATAGAGGGATGGAGTACAGTGAAGATTAGATATATTAAAAATAAAATATAATTAATATAAAATGTCATTTATGAAATTTATTTTCGTGACGAGCCTATTGGTCAAGGTAAAACACATAAATGTAGCACGTGTATGATCCCATAACATCCTAAACTTGTATAGTCTCAATCTTTCACAGCCTCATTACAAATAGAATAAGGATAAAAGTATCTAAATCATTAAATTAGACAATTCCTATATAGGAATATCCTATACTCTCTCCATTATCCAGTTCAACTTATGTATTTTAAGTTTAACCAAATAAGAACTTTATGAAAATAATAAATATACTTTTATATTAAATTAAAATATGTATAATGTATCAAAATATTTTTTTAATTTTTTTATCTTAAACATATCACGAAAAATATCAGCTGTAAAGATTTACTCTTCCTCAATTTCAATTTATTTGTCTTATATTTTCCTTTTTAATCTATTTTAAATAAGAATGTCTCTTTCTTTTTTAACGAGGATCAACATATCTTTAATTAATACCATAAAATTTTAAGTCTTCTTTTTACTTTACGTCAAATAATAATTGATAAAATATACTCCCTCCGCCCCATTTTATATGAGGTACTTTGACTCGACACGAAATTTAAGAAAGAAAAAAAAACTTTTAAAACTTGTGATCCAAAATAAATGATAAAAATTTGTGTGGCTGTAAATCATTTCATTAAGGATAAAATAAATATTTTATAGTTAAATTGTTACTTTATATAGAAATATGTTATTTTTTTGAAACTGACTAAAAAGAAAAGTGAGTCACATAAATTGGGATAGATGGAGTAGTATTTTAGTTGTTATTTTAGACAATGAAAGGCGCGTGGGAGCAGTGATCTTGAAGGATTTTTATAGGGGACAGACATACGAAGGGAGAGGGGGGCGGTGCCCTAGCTCTGAAATCCTAAGTAGTCTAATGGGGCTATCGAGCAAAAAAGGCAGTCAGTGACAGTCATCCAATCCAAATAGTACACTTTATAAAAGATTTTCCAATGATCATCATTTTCTTCTTTTTTTTGCTCATCGTAAACTGCAATAGCAAAATCATGAGCTTTGAGAAAATTTCAGCAAAAAGTATCTGCCCCCACTATAATGCGGCCGTTATTTTGGAGCTAAAACAGTCACTACTAGTATATTTTTTGAGGTTTGAACCCCCACGCCCCCTCTCCTCTACTAGTGCATTCTTTGCATGTCTCCTCATACATACATGCTCCATTTCACTCTCTTATCTACGTTTTCCAATGCCAGCATTTTCGACAGAGTTCATTTTTTTCATAGGAAATATAGTTTACGGGAAAAAGATAAATTCAATTGGATTGTGACTACTGAAATTCGAAAATGTTGCATGCAGTACTATATAATAAGTGGTAATCTGAATTATATAACCTCTTGACAACTGATCCCATAACGTGCTATCGGATAATGCAAGTGTTCTACTCTATCTATATTAGAGCATGTCAAGGCAAACACCATTTGATTCCCATAGAAACTGATCTTGCATAGGAGTAATAGCTATAATTTTCATATCCCTTCTCATTGTGAAGTAATTGTTTCACAGGTAGATAGGATCGAGCAATAATGTTCACCACTTAAAAATGCAAAATGTCTAAAGTTTTTATTAAAAAGAATCGGTAAATAGTTGTAAGAAAAGATATATATTACATCCACGAATTTCAAATCCTGAAACGTCTTTTACCATTTAAATAATATATGGCTTCCAATGCCCAAAAGGAAAAAAATCCCCTCCCCCACCCCCACTCCCCAAACCCCCCACACTCATTTTTTCCCTTATATTTACTTGATAGTCTTTCTATATTTTTTTTTTTAATGTAATGTAAGCAATTAGACGAAGTTACCGATAAACTCATTCCCAGGGAAGCAACCCTCCAAAAAATGGAGATAATTATGACAGCTAAAGAAAATGAGTCATGAAGAAGCAAGTCACCAGACTCGAAAGAAAAACAGACAAAGCTATCTAACTGACACGTGGGCCACTGACGTCGATGGTCCAGGCCAGTTATGGTGATGGGCACATATAACACTTCATTCACATTGTAGTGAATTTTCTTCCATCAAAAGCTTCCTTGGTCCCACTGCTTTCAAAAGCTTCTTTTTTCTTCTCTCAATAATTATGAAGCCAGTCCCAATCACAAAGATTTGGGTGGGATGCTTTCCCATATATGGTTTGACAAGTTTCTCATGCTTTACTGGTTTTGATGACCCTCATTCCCTTTGGAGCACTGTCCACTTGAACTTATACTCAGCAGGTCTTTGGAGAAAAACACAGCCAATGAGGAAATTGTGGACAATGCTTCTATTCCTAGTTCATGGATACTTGGAGATTTACTTGTGGATCCAGGATGATCTTTAAAGCTTTTTGAAATCTACTTGTCCGTTATGTCCTTTACGAGTAACATGAGGACATACATACAATTTGACCACATTTCACTTATTGTTTCTATTTCACCGCTGCTATACTTCATCACCTACAGAACACAACTAACACGGTCGCTCGCTTACCAACTCTAAACCAAACAATAATCGTCTTGAAATAATTTAAACTCACTTACATGGTCGGTCACTTTCCAAACAAAGAAATTCACCTAACAATAAAGTATACATACATCCTAAGAATCAGCATTACATAACAGGACATATTCCAAACAAAAGAATCACAGACCATAATAACTTTTGATAACCCTCTTCTGTTTGAAGCAAACCGAAATGTAAGTGAACAAAGCTATTGCGTCTCACAATAGAGCAGGGAAACAGTAGAACCCCAGAATAGGCACGGAACATCAGGAAAATAAATGAGTCAGATCAAGTAATTTACAACGAGCAAATATGGAGATGCCATCAAATTTATCTACAGCACTATACCTAATATTGATAATATCAATTTCCTCTTTTCTTTTACTTTTTCCTCGGATGTAAGAGGATAGTTAGCCAGTGCCATCGGCATCCGACTGTCTCTGCAGATGCTGCATCTCCAGACACAGTAGGATGAATCGAGACTTACTAGGAGGCGGAGCACCCGAAAGTCCAATCTCATTAATCATATGAGAGCCTAAGAGTTTGAAGTTCCATTTGTGACAAAACACAATGTGGTCTTCAAACAATCGAATAAAGTTTCATGATAAATCAATTCAATAATAGAATACCACCACAGTTCTCAGCTAGACCAATCTTTCGACCTCCCAACTACTGATTTTTGGTGTAGCCAACACTGCAAATGTTAGACAGAACATCAGTAAAATGCAGAAATCAATGATATCAACTAGGGTATATTTTACTACAAGCTGGTTTCATATTTATACTACTAAAGAACCAAGACACTATGCAGCATCCATTAGGGGACTTCTATTCTCTAAATCGCATCATTCAGCAAAAAAGGAGGTATATTTATCTTCCACGAGCTTGCCTTGGAGACAGAGATTAGGATGAGCTTTCACCAAACTATTGTCATTATGGTACTACAATAGAACCAGGACATTACGCAGCATTCACAAGCAGTCTTGTACGCAAAAGAAAGGAAGAAAATAGAGTGGTTAGCTCTCTGACCTTTGAACTACTGCAGTGCTTGTTAATGTTCTACACTCATGGTATCTTTACAGTTGCTGAACTAATATAGAGAAATTTTTTTGGATGACGGTGGTGTCCAAGTTTGTTAGTGGACACCTCGACTATTCCACCGAGTACCTACTACCTCCCACTAACACAGTGCCTGCCCACCAAGACTCTGGCATATGTGAATAAAGCATCTAGTGTTGTTGCCACCACTGGGAGTTGAAACCTAGACCTTATGGCTCTTTTTACATTTCATAGATCACTAGGCCCTAGCACATAGACATATTAAAGCTAAGTGCTTAAGAATAAACTAACCAAAAGCTGTCCTACCTTCTACGGAATCTAGACTCCCCTTCAACCAGATAAAGTTAACATGATCAGCACTCAAACTCAATAACTGTTCTGGAACACCTAAACACTTTACCATTTACCCTCTGTCAGGCTACTCAATTGAGGCAGGTGTTCTTAACAGCTATCATTTTCTTTCTCCAGTATCATACAACCATTTCATTCAATGACTATGGACATCAAAAAATCTGCTTAGGCTGCTATAGCATGTTTCAAAGGAAGACGGGGTCAAGAAAAAAAAAAAAAAAAAAGGAGAGGAGAGAGGGTGTCCTGCCAAAAATACATCACCATAATGATGGAAGTTATCACAAATACTTAGAGCCGAGGTGTAATCCAAAATTGTCGCCAATGTAGCACTGAACAATTTCTTGTCAAGCATGTAAGTTCATATTTTGGAGGTATGGTTATGGTCAAAGCATTTAGCATATATTTAAACCACCACCTAATGTTATAAACACAATTGGAGAAAAAACCTGTCAATTCCACAACTGTAACCAAATAGAGGATTGGATTATCAGACAACAATGTCTTTAAGCAGTAAGAACCAGTCGCATCAATACACAGCAGTGTCTCAACATAAAACAAATTGATAACATGCAACAACTAACCAGTGGAAAGTTAAGACATAGAAAAGAAATTTTATGCTCTACATGAAGAAAATTTCAGTACCTGAGCGTCCAGTGTTCGACTTCAGAAAGCACTCTGAGAAGCATACATTATGATCTGTGAAATCTTAACGTCATACAGACAATGCTCAGGAGGAACAATCTAATAGGTTTTGGTGGCCTTGTTCTATCACTTCCCAACACATGGACTACAGTATGAAATTCCTCTATTTTCTTCCCACATAAGCTGCTAATTTTGACAAGTCTGGGATCCAAAATGAAAGCTCAGAAGAACCGGTCACAAACATTAAGCTTCCTGGAGCCCACTTGATCATAGGTGGTTCAGTATCTGTACTCATCCAACTGGCTACCTAAGAGATGCAAATAGAAGAATAAGATGAGTCGATACAAGCAAAATAAACAATATACAAAGATCTCTTCTAAGCAAAGAAGCTTCACCACCTCTGCATGGAAGCAGCTGCTTGAAATCTTCTTCGTTTTTTCCAATTCTATCTTTAAGTGATACATTTTCACCTTACACTACTAGCTCTGAATATCCACTTATTTCACATCATTTTTTGCTCTCTAAAGCTATTTATCACTAATAATAAACAAGTGCTTAGCTTAAAAATTAATTCTAACAACATTTTTGTCATCCCATTCTTGCAAGTGTCGCATGATACCAAGAGAAGTGAACTTCCAGATAGTAAGGCGGAAACACACATGCAAGAGCAGCAATAGAGAAGTGAGGGGGTGAGGAAAGGAGACAGTACTTGACTGATCCATATAACTAGCAAAAAGAAAAAAACTGATCCATAAAGCATTGTATTTCCTACTGGGAAGACTCCTTTTCTTATTTACAACGAAAGTTTCCTGCAAGAGAACACCACCATTACATGCATATATTTGATAGTAGCAGACATAGGGTTCTGTTCATACTTCTTTACCACTCCGGACACTCCAAGCATAAACACTACCATCACCTGATCCTGCAAGGTAATTCAAAGTAACATGTTATAAATTTTACCTTCTCTTTCTTTTGGGAGGAGAATGGCATAAATAAAATTGCTAGGTAAAAAAAAAAATACTATACCTATAAAACTCTAATATGACCTCATTTAATTAGGGCATGCATCAGAGGATAGAGTTAAGAAGAACAAAATGACCCTAATTGGCTATAGACAAACTGAACTTATGCATCCAAAGCATTTATGGGACAAAAGAAACTGATATCCATACACCCTTTGGCATTTGGATTCCGCCCTAACTCATTGATTTCTGATTATGCAGCTTCACGAGTTCACGAGTTCTAATATATCAAGTGATTCTTGCTTTCCCAATTAAATGACAAGTTGCTAACTCAAGCAATAAATGAATAAGCTTCTCTCTTTCTCCTCCTCTCTCTTAAGCTGAATGAAGTTCTTCTAGAAAGATTTAACTACTTTCCCAGGTGAGGCTTAAGATCATCTCACCACTAACTACTGAACACAAAATTTTCGTTTTTTTTAGTGCACCACTTCCATTAGGGATACTTTCTAAGTTTCTTTAAATGTACTTTTGAAGAGACTCACTAATGAATTAACAAGTCTGAAAGATACAAGATAAAGATGATCTTAATTAAATGCAGGAAAAGGGAAGGAATTTTTAAGCAAATGCATATATTCTGCCAGTAAGAACTCATGACATGCAAGTCAATGGCATATTAGCATTCACAGTTTTGTTCATCAATCAACTAAGACTCAATCGTAAATCTGTTGGTGCGTGCTACAATTGAATCCACAATACTCATGTCCATTTATTCTAATCCTAAATATTTTGTCTTTGAATGCAAATTAAGGAACCTCACACATATCCCTACACAAATAGTGAGTTTAATCCCAAATTATCGCCTATATGGATCCTTTGCTTTTATTATATTCTTATCTTAGCTAAGTTTGCATTGGTGCCCGGAGATTTTAGGTCTTTTGAGACAACTACCTTACATGTGATTTAGGTCATTACAGAGTTACACTTACCACTACTGCATTTGAGGCCTACGTACAGTATTCTTGAGATCTACGGAGGTCAAGACAGCCATTTGAGTGATTTTCTCTCATTAAATCCTGTGTGTGCTACTTGCTGCCTCTGTTGAAGAAGATCACTCCTAATATTATCCATCTTGCATGAGCAATACTGAATTGTGTCCCATCCCATCAAAATACTAAAACTGTTAGAGAGGATACTTCTATTCATATATTTTAGGCATGCTACACGTCATTCTTTTTCTTTAGTCAAACACTCGATAAGAATTTCTTAATGATTGGCAATGAGACTTGAACACAATCTCTTTCTGCTCATCCATGTTGGTTTACGGGAATATGTCATCTAAAAGCTTAAAATATTGGAAAAAGGACACTTATATTTATTTATTTTAGGTCTGCAACACACAATGTTAACTCTTATTATAGGAGATCTGCAGATATCAACCAAGCAGCCAGTCAAATTCAAGCAATCTTTCTCGGGAAGTTCAAAAAGGGCGATACACCAAATATTTCAGGAAGTTCAAAAAGGGTGAGTCAGAGAAGTGTTAGATTACGGGAGCCCAGCATGAATATCATGATTCATGATAAAACCATTACCTGATATAACAAACATTCCTTCTGGACTGAAAGATGCCTCCAGTGTTGAACTACTTGAGACGGGCTGTACATTATACGTTGATAACTGGAGGAAATATCAGAATAAATGCAGAGCCTATTTAGTCACAACAGTAAATCCAAATGCTTTTGGAACTGAAGGATGGAAACAACTCACATGTGTGCCACGGGAAGAATCAAGCACATGAATATGCCCATCCTTAGTTGTCAAAAGCACAAGTCTCCCATCATTACTGAACTTAACACTGTTAGCATCAGATACATCTCCACCAACAGAGAAAATTTCAAAAGGCCCCTTCAAAGAGTTGACTTTCGACAAATTAATGAAAGCTAGATGCAATTGACAAATACTACGCATGTCAAACAAGTAATTCATTTTCATGTATCAAATGCAAAACCTTGTCAAAATAGCGTGCGTCAAACATCCTTATATATCCTCCAAAAGCAATAGCAAATACAAGGCCTTGCTCATCATAAGCAGTAGCTGGTCTTCCTTGCACTCGAAGAAGGCCCTAAGAACAGTAAACTTATCAATTAATCAGATAAATGAAGAAAACATTTGATAAGAACAAATAATGTCAATGAGGACTTTACCTGGCATTTCTCAGCTCTTTGATCCCAAAGTAGAACAGTTCGATCAAGTGAGCCAGAGATAAAATACTCCTTTCTATAGCATAAGCTAAGAGAGACGACCCTGCAAATGACAAAGAGAGACTTAGTACTGAGGATTGATATTCAATGGAAGTCGGACAAAGTTGATACTGCTTAGAACTGTGCCTGTCACGATGACCCTTGAAATACCGCAAGTACTTGTTGTCATGCAATGAAAGAAGTCGTAGAGATTCTGAAACAGTCCATCAGACAAATTAGTAATTCACTTGTTCTGCTTTTCAAGGATTATACACCAGAATTTACCATCTTAAAATAAAGTGCATACCATCCCAACCATTCTTGGAGGAGTATATTACAGTTGTTGGATGAGAAGTGAAGCTAACCAGATCGACCCCGTACTTTTTGCTATTAATAGTTTTCAAACACCTGTAGTGATGGATATATTACATAGCATCTCCAACAACATTGAGAAGAAGGCAACAAGATAACATTTAATGAAAAGAAGAAATATCCAACAAAAATGAAAAAAAAAACAGGGAAGGAGAAGAGACAAAAGAAGAGCATCTTTCCCAAGTTTTTCTAATAGAAGCTCTTTCTGATAAAAAGATGTGTCTATGAGAAGCCACCTTGTTAATAATGATAAAATGTAAAGTTATTTTATGAGGCCAAACATGATGAATGAGAAGGCCATATGGATCTTAGCTCATATTTGAGTCCAATAACATAACACTTTTGAGGATTTCTAATTTTCGGTTCAAAATTCACTTTGTAAGGCTTGATTGGAAAGAAGCAGATATACAGCAAATGGCCTTTTTTTTCACATGTGCCTTTCCTTTTTAATTTGATTACATCAGGAAGAGGGAGGAGGGGATAGGGGATGCTACGCTAGTGATGGGGTTTAGAAACCTCAACGGTGGAAGGCAGGGAGCTCGCCAAGTGAGCTAGCCCTCAAACCCACCTCAGCAGATGATCTCAAGCTTCTGTTTTTAATTATTTCACACTTCTCGACAAATGCTCATCTAAAGTAGGACACTGATAGTCAGGAGATAATTACAGGGCAAAGTGTGGTTTTGAGAAAGTCAACCTGCTTGAGAGACTTTTTGAGTACTTGGGCACATTATTGCACCATTGAATCTTCTTCCAATGGACATTTATTAACATAGATGACATAAATGGAATAGCCTATTCAGGATTTCTAGCTTGTTATTATGAGTGACGAATTGTTACTTCCACTAATTTAGTGCATCATGAGTATAAAGAGGATGACTTCACGCCTCAAATGGAAATGATTAATAGATGTGAAAGGAATTTAAATGGTTACTGGGTGCAGCAGCACATCATTTTTTGACAACCAATATGCCATTTTATTAAACATTGCTCTTTTTGGGCAGGGAAAGAATATAAGAATATATTGTAATAAGTTGAGCTCCTGAAAGAACAAAGTTTTAACTTTTCTAATTTATCACTTATACAGAAGCTAACAGAACTGTAGCACTGCCTGCCAAAAGTACAAAGAAACAACAATAAAGAAAGTATGAATCGTTTAATTAAATATACTGCCAATAAAGTAAAAGTAAAGATGCTTACGTTGCATTTGCAACATCATATAGACGTATGGACTCATCATCACTGGCTGTCACCAGAAAATTTGATGTCTTATGGAAATCCATTGAACTGATTCTACCACTCTGCATGTAGACAAAATCTATGTCAATATTAAATGCTTGCACAGCCTACACACTTTAGTGAAGAAGAACAACAGCCGTTTTAGCAAGGATCACACCATAGCTCTTGATAGTTGGTCCATAATACCGTTAGTCAACCTTTCTAGACACAAGGTATTGACAAGAATATACATTAATTAACACATAATGATCATATGACTACAATGTTCTTTTACAGCTCGTTCTATTTGTTGTATAAGGAAAAAATAACCACCCGTATAATTCTATATTAGCAGTACAATGCTTTCTTATATGTATAGAACTTTGTATTAGTAATGCCACTCTAATTTACTACTATATTATAATTGTTGCATGAACAAAACGACCCTCAGTATAATAATTGAAAGGGTCTTAGTACTCTTGTCAAATAGAAGCAAACATTTGTGCATCCATTATGCATGCTTATATGTATTCCTCTTTTCATGAAATGAATCGAGTAATAGAAGTGTTTGTTTCACTTCTCCGACTACTTTTTTTTTTTTTTTATGACAAGGGAAACCCACAGCCGCTACCCTTTGGGTGCGCATAGGGTAAAACCCCCACTCCTATGCAATAGCTCGCAAACCACACAAGAGAGGTAACCCGCACTAGGCAAGCCTGGTGTGATGAGCTCGACCCAGAAGGCAAACCCCTTGCTTTCGCTGGCAAGGGGTTTCGAACTTCACTTCTCCGACTACTTTAACAGCCACAAATGCAAAACTTTAAATTAGAAGAAGGTGTATATTTCTCTTTAAGTATTAGCTATCATCAATACTACTTTGTGCTAATTTGCTTAATTAAGTTTTTCAGTTTCAAAAAAAAGTATTAGCTATCATCAAAATCATAAATGATGATAACGCAACTGTATTAAACCAAATAAAGCTACAATTAGCTTAGAAAAACAAGATTTTCCCCATTTAAAGGTCAAGCACCACTTCTGCTAGGGTAGTTCTATTAGATTTGGCAGTCAGATAACACATACTGCAATCAATTACACCACTGTTCCTTCTGAACCTAATATTGCCCTTGAAGTAATCAACAGCGCCAGTGTGAACAATACTACTAAGGAAGGGACAAAAAACGAGGACAATTTTTCGGCTTTTAAAATTCGGTTTCCCGTAGCTTATGAATACTCAAACGATAGAGTTATCCAAATTCCCAAACTTACATAGTCGCGAAATGTCATGCCGACTTCCATGCTCTGTAGAATTTCTTCAGTGGTCTCTAGTGAGACCTTGTCTTCTCTGTCAGTTGGTCCACCTGAGAAAAACTGACATCGTTAAAAAGCAACAGAAAATAATCAAGTAACACAAAGATAGTTCAATTTACTTCATAATTTCTACTGTACCTGCCATGGTGCTCGATAACAAGCGAGTTGCAGATTCTTTTTGTATTGTATATCACCGACGACGGAAGTTTACAACTGAGAAATCGAGCGGGGAGATGTCGCGTTTTCTCTAAGACTAGGATGATTCCGGACCCGTTAGAATTGGGCTTAGTCTAAGGGCCCTGCTTTTTTTTCTCTTGAATACGAAAATTTCACTATTTGTGAAAGCTATGTATATTACTACTAACTAAAATTTTGCATTACATCTTAAATAAATCATATATTTCTATATTTTGTATAATAAATAAATAAATATTGTTATTATATGTTATTACAATTTATTTATATTTTTTTGATAAACCGTGAAAGATTACCATAGACAACCAATGTTTACACGTAACAAGCACTCTAAGGAATCATAACGAACCAGTAAAAAAAAAGTAATAAGTTAGTTACAGATTTTCTGAACTAAACTACTGCGCTTCCTAGATTTTCTAGAGCCTTTACTCATTCTATCCTTTCAATGATCTCATTCTTTATCTGTGCAACAGCTATCTCTGTGGTTAAATTTACTCCTTTGAAGTGTTTCCAATTCCTTGTCTTTCATGTATGGTAGATCATTACCCCTGAAAATGATGTTGTCGACTCCTTTTTGAATTGTCTCTAATGTTGCTCTTTTATCCAACTCCTTTCTGGACTCTGCATCCTAACCATCTTTTCAGTTCTTCTTGCACTATTATTGTCCACCTCCATTCAAAAAAGGAATAGATGCTGCAAAAAATCCTCTTTGTTAGAATCACACATACAACATGTCATATCATCCACTTATTACATATTTTTAGATAGACATAAAATATTTAATGAAGGGAAAAGGGTTAAAAAATGTTCTTGTACTGTGTGAAATGATTAAAAATGTCTATACTTTGACCTATTTTATGCCCTTATAGTTAGTGAAATGGGCCAAAAATGCCCTTAAATGAAATAGAAGTAAACGGAAAAACTTAAACACTAATTAGTGTTAATTTGTCTGCTCCATCTCTTCATCTGAAGCCAACCCCATTTTTCTCCCAAATTTATTTCCTTCTCATTCAAAACCTTAGCCTCCTCTTCTAAATGCTCAAGTGGGTATAGAATTTTCTTCTATTTTGGATAATTTCGACTTTATTAAAGATGGGAAAAAGATCTGAAATATATTCGAACTTTGATTGAAATTGTTGTTACGATACCGAACTTTGGAAATGACCTCTACCCCCTCTGCACTATTTAATAGTGTATTTTAAAGGTATATATGTGCCCATGTGGGCATCATAAATATTGCATCATTATAAATAGTAATGTGTCCACGTGAGCACATATATACCTTTAAAATACACTATTAAATAGTGCAGGGAGTAAAATGTCCTCCATAAAATTTGATATCGTAACAACAATTTCGATCAAAGTTAGAATATTTTTCAGACCCTTTTTCCCTTAAATAAGATGAATGGTAGCCATCATAGCCTCTAGATTCCAACTCTTAAATGATAAAATCACCTCCAAAATCTTTTTTTTTTGTTTTTTTTCTTTAAATAAAATCTCTTTTACACTTTAAAATGGAGAATTATCTAATATTTACATCATCATCTTCTCATGAATTTTCATCAATGAATAACAATACTACTCTCTGTTTGAATGCTGGAAAGAAGTATTATTATTGCTGATTAGTTGCCACAAAATGGTGGTAGTCAAATTCTGGTAATACAAATTGGAGAGCAATGAATTCTTTCGTTATATTTATGTTAGCTTGTAAGAACACAAAATTGCACTTCAAGTTCTTCAAAAATGTCCTTGAATCTACTAAAATGTTTTTGGACTAAGCATTATATGCGAATGGGTTCATAAATGCCATTTGAATTAGTGTTTAAAGTTTTTCTGTTTGCTTCCATTTCATTTAAGGGCATTTTGGCTCATTCACTGATTATAAGGGCATAAATGAACCAAAGTATAAACAAATGACATTTTTTATCATTTCACATAGTACAAGGACATTTTTGACCATTTTCCCTTTAATAAATCAACAATACAACTAACTAATTATTCTTCAATACAATTATACACTCTTTTCATAGAGAGCATGAATTCTTTTATAAAAGTTTAAATAGTTTTTGTTTTATATTTTATGGGTCAAATTATAAGTTGTTTTAAAAAATCGAAATCACAATTTTGCAATTAAAATTCTAAACTTTAAAATGAGTTTGAGATTTGAAACACAAATTTTAAATTTAAAACTTCAAATTTTAAGTCCAAACTCCTAAATGCATGATCAAACGTCCCCCTCGTGAGTTAGGACCATTTGATCTCAAATTCTACTGACCCAACTAGGGATTAAACTTTTATTGTAACTTTTAATGCGAATTTAGCCATACAATTAGGGACTTTTATGAGCTTTGAAATTTGTAGATGATAATACAAACAAGTTCACATGATTTTTTATAATTTATTTTTATTTTCGTTTAGGAGTAGGAAAAACGTGAACTTGTGACTATTGCCGTTTGTTATAAAATCTTAAAAGAGACTAAAACGTGAATAAATTTTGAACATTTGGAGGGTTGTTAATGCTCCACGCTTACTTTGAGAAATCAATGATTCTAAGAGCCTGTTTGGATTGATTTAAAGAAAAAATAGTTTTTAAGTTAAAAATAAAAAGTAAAGGGAGACCTACTTTTGATTTTTAACTTATCTTAAGTCATTTTAATTTATTTTAAATCAATTTTGACATAGTCAAACACTTCCTAACCTATTTTAAGTTATTTTTTATATTTGCTAAACATTTTTAGAAGTCAAAACTTGACTTAAAAGTATGTTTGACCATTTTCAAGTCAATCCAAAAGCCATCTAAATCTTCACGCTATTTTGTTTGCCTCGAACAAAAAAAATCTTTCATTACATCTTACATGTAAAATTGGAATTGGGATACCTCTGGTACTTCTCAAATAACCTTATTGAAAATATGCACAATTACAATACTTGACAAAAAAAAAATAATATTGACAAAGTAGAACAGATCCTAAATTTCACTCTGTAGCTTTCCATTACACAACAATTTACAATATCTATGTGTCAAATCAAGCCTCCAAACTTTCAAATACAAACCCAAAAAAATGTTTAAAACATAAAAAGGAAAAAGAAAAAAGATTTGTGGAATCGTAATACTGTCGACTCCCCCCACCTTTTAATCCTCTCTCCTATTTCTCCTATTCTGCTGTTTTTTTCTTTAAAAAAAACATCGGAAAAGGAGAAAAAGTTCTAATGATACAGAAAATATAAAAATTTTCACATAACCGGCACAGAAAATACAACCTCCGAGGAGTCACCGTCGGTGCCGTCATCAGTGATGGTGGACTTTTTAATGAACTCTATACAGTCCGCAACAGCTTCACTGTGATGATGTTCATGGGAATAATAAGACCGTTGTGAAATCGGCGATGAATTAGATCGCTGTTCTTGTTGTTGTGTAGACTTCGACATAGCAGATAACATGATCAATCGGAAAACGGCTTCCCGGAATCGATCCAGCAACGTCATCGGCGATAAGCGGTTACTTTTCCGGCTGCAGTTATTTCCTCTGACTTTCGGCATGCAAAATGGATTCTTCATTCTTCTTTTTCTTCCTTTTGATTTCTCCATTGAAATGAATAATGATAGATGCTTTTTGGATGTTATATGTGTAGGAATCTATTAGCAATGTTCCAAGCACATGCTGTTTAATATATAGTACGTAGAGAATGGGCTGTTGTTAAAGTTGGAGCTGCTTAAATTAAAGATTTTAAAAAGGGGACAATAACACTTTTGGTCCCTCTGTTATTAATAAAATTTGATTTAGTCCTTCTAATATTTGACAAATTATATTTTAGTCCCTTTGTGTTATATTTTACTACTAATAGTTTTAAAACTATATTACGGTTAAATATGAAGTAACATGGTAACAATATACGTTTAACATAACTCATTCATTATTAAATGTGGGAAGAATTGATAAGTATGGTAAATTTGTGAGTATTAACAAGAAAATGGATCGAAAATGCATGTATTGATTAATTTAAAAATTAAATTGTTTAGTCAAATATCATGATGAATATAATTAAAATTTATCAATAATTAAAGGATCAAAACTAAAGAAGAATTTTCGTTTGTGTCTTTAAATTATTATAATTGTTATTAAGGCAAATTTTGAAATTTTTTGCTAATGAGCAAGTGCCGCATTATTATAAAGAAAACGATGATTGGTTGGTTTAAAAAGATGGTGTGATAATGAAATTGTGGTTAACATGGTTGTTCTCTTTCCCTTTTTTTAAAAAAAAAATATTTTGCTTTACCAATACTAACATGAATAACATGATTGTTCAATTAATTAGCAGAAAAATTAGTGGTACCTAATTTGTCCAATTTGCACTTTGCTTAGCGACAAAGTTGCATAATCATTAAGGCGCAGTCGTCAAGTGTAATAACTGCTCATACTTTTATTAACGCAAAGGCATTAATCTCAAAGTTTTTTCTTCAATCTCACGGTGGCACAAAATTAGGGACCAAGATGAAGAAAATTACGCATTATAATTATGGAAGCGTTGCGTGGTGTGATAATAAACCGACGAATTATTTTTGGAAAAAAAGCTCAAAGATAAATTTTGATTCCCATACTTCTATGTATTTATTGTCACGTAATAAATAAAAAAGTAGACATCATTTAGAACTTCGTTCATTTATATTTGTTGATTGCATAAAAAATTAGTAATATTTATTTTTACTTATTCAATTTAAAAAATCAAGAGATTATTTACTACGTATTTTATATTTAGTTTACCTTTATTGTTAAGTAGTACTATTCTTAATTTTAATTCATTTCCCAATTAGTGAGATAACTCATGCATAATTAGCTAGAGGCAATGATAAAATAAAATTATCATTTTATTTATTATTTCTTAAATAGTGTGTCAATCGTCAAACATGGACAAGTAACACTAATCAAAATACTGCCAGTGATAATAATATTATTTATAGCCCTTGGTTGAATACTGGACATTTGATTGGAAAAAAAATGTTCATGTAAAAAAACTATAGGTTACTTATGGTTTTAAGGTCATGATCAACTCTATGTTTACTGTTGACTTTGCTGATGGATTCTAATAAATTGTTTTTATTACTCATATAGATATTCTTACAAAAAAATTAATTTATAATATTTGTGAAAAAATGTCTGGTAATGAAAAATAAATGGAAGGGGTACTATTAATGCCGAAAATCTTGCTGGAAATGCTGCGAATCACATTGAACTGAAGTCAACACTCAAAGCCAGAGGCTACGTACTCCAGAAATCCAGCAACTTCAAAGTTTAATTGTGTAACGAAAAATGACAACTAATTAAACGAATGGTCCCCTCACTCACTAATTAAACAATTTTCAAATTGTTCCGTAGTTTTATAAAAACTGAGACAAAGAATGGGAGTTAATAAAATCCTTGTCTTGTGTGGAAGAGTTTCACATGCATACATGTGAGCTTAGTATAATAGGAGAATAGTAGGGGAGTCTTTTTTTCCTTGTAAACGTAAATAAATATTCGTGTCTTATGATCAAAGGATATGGTACAGTGGATGAGGATGCTCCTTTCTTAATCAAAGATTTCGAATTTGAGCACTAAATATAAAAAATTCCTTTAGGAAAGATCACTTCCTCCCGAATGGAGTCCTACACCCAGATTAATCAAGCTCTAATGTGGGTATCGAATACTAGATGAGGAAAAAAAATGAAAAAATATCCATGCCTTTACCATTACGTCCATATTCAATTACCGACCATATAACCTCTTGGCTTTTGTCCCATCCCATCACTAAACCACATTCAATGTTCTTCCCCCATTCCCTTACGTATACCAAGATATGGTGACAAAAAAAGAAACGGATTTTAAGGATTCGATTACTTTGAAAAATGGTTGGCTCTTGGAAAATGAGAATTTAAAGATTACACGAGATTTGCACACCAATGAAGGAAAATCTTCATTTGTTTATGAATTGGATTTTCTTTGTCGGATTTCTACAATTAATATAATAATTAATTGCAGTCCATGTCCATTTAGAAGTTGCAGCTTTACCTTTTGTGTTCCATTTTGCAACATTCACGAACATGACAAATTATATTGTTTCTCTGAAATCTGAATCAAGGAAGTGTTCACTGTTTTGTGAGATCAAACAAAGATATGACATAAAATCTTGGAGACATACTAATCATGTATCAATTGCACACCAAATCGTGCACGCTCAGGGTTCCCAAATATATACACACGGCTGTCTAGGTCTAGCACAATCACAGTGTCAAGAAATCAAACACGGATATGTTCAAACTTTGCAATCTACGTACATCTCAATTCTCAAATACCACAAGATGGTTAACACAAGTTTATGAATTGTCTATTGATAGCATAAGAGCAACAAACGAGTCAAATGAATTTTTATTTTTTAAAGTCGGTGAAATAGAATTACATCACCTATATACTATTCGACGAGTTAGTCGGTCAGCTAAAAACAATTACATTTACATTTACATTTGCTAGTCAACTATATTTTTTTAACAAATTATATAGAAAATTATGTTTTATGCATATTCTACGTTTATATTCAAAAAATATATACATTTTCGACTATTATATTTTATGGGCGGCTTATAGACTGTTATCTAAGTTAAGAAATCGATCAGAACAAAAGCAGCCCCGATTGGGCTTGGTTGGTGCAAAACAAGGATGAATTAGTTGCAGATGGTGTATTAGGCTTGGCCCATTCAAGAGCACTTTATGGGCTTCTCGGATTGACAGCCCAAAAAAAACACTAAGTCCTTTATTTTGCTATGTTCTAACCCCCACCCCCCTCAACTAATTAACTTTGTAGCTCAATTGATTCGTTATCTAACTCTCACTTTATTGGTGAGGTTTGATTTCCCACTTTATAATCCTCTCCTCACTCCCCTTTCCCTGACCCCCAGTTTTAATAAGAAAAAAAAGTCCCGTGCATCAGCTTCTCACCCATACATACACTCCATCCATCCCAAAATATAGTAATATATATTTTGAAAGTTAATTTAAATAATTTTTGAACTAATTTGGATTAGATTATTCTAATGTTTAAAATTAAAATTTACATATTCAAAAACTATATAAAACATATGGTAAATCATCATTTTTCCCTATTCATATAGTAAAAATATTTATTTTAAAATATTGGTAAAAAAATGAAGATAATTTGACCATTATGAAAAGAGAAAATGTAACAAGTATTGTGGAATCGAGAGAATAAATATAACAATTTTTTTTTGGTACTTAATAGAAGCTAGTCAACACGGTGTTGATCGGTGAAAGGATAAATAATTAAAAAAAAAAGACTATTAATAAGTAAGAGGGAATACATTGAGTAGCTAAAAACTTAAATGGTACAAATCATTTTGAGACCTCTACCATTTTCCTTATTCAAAACAAGGCCAGAAGCTTGTAGAATATTTATATACGCTAGTTTCAAAAAAAAATTTATCATGTACCTTATACAACTGAGGTTTTAAGTAATTGTGTGAGGTTTTTTTTTATTCGCGACTTATTCATTTGAATTTAAAATCTTTGGGTCCATTAAATTGTGAGGTAAAAAAAGACTCACATGACTAGTGGCAGTTGTATGAGGCACAAACAAAATACCTATCATTTGCATGGAGGAATTTATTTTTCCTGATTTCCCTTCTTCTTGGAGAAGAGTGCACCAATTAAAGGCTTCCTCTTCGATTTCTTCTTGAGGTGTGAATTAGGGCTTTTCTCACAAGTTTCTTTCTTAACACATTCTTCCAGCTTGTTGACAGCAATGATCTTAGTAAGCAGTGGGGGACTAGCAAACTTGACAGACCTCTTCTTTTCGAACTCGATCTCCTCCTCCTCTCCGGTTTGTGTTTTAACTTGAACTGGTTGCTCAATGAATTTTAGCTCTTCATGAATCTCATCATCATCAAAATCCGTTAACGGTACTTTCTTCTCGGGTACGTCTCTTGTACTCTTCAACTGTTGTATCTCTCTTCTAGTCTGTTCCAGCTCTTCTCTAAGAGATTGAAGGCAATGCGCCATAAAATCTCCTTCTTCTTTAGCTTTCTGGAGGCTTTGCTTTGTCTCTTCAAGCTCAAGTCGCGCTGTTCCAAACTTAAATTGGTTTTGTCCACCGGTAGTACTAGCCTTGCTCTGCACATGACGTTGAGCATCCTAATAAATTGCATAGTATATTTTACCTTAGAGAAAAGTTATATGGGCTGTCAATATAAGAAAATTGTACACCATTAAGTCACCTTAACTTGTTATTTTTAACATTACAAGGAGATGAATTGTCAGTAGATACATTTTGAGTGACGTAATAGTATAATAATGTATATATCGTTTAAACTCATATTTATAAATAGCCGATTGTGAAAAATATTAAGTTTTGTTGTCGATGCATAGACTCAAACTCTAACCAAAAAATACTAGGGAATGCATCACATATATAGTAATAAGTCCATATATATATAACACGAAATTAAAGAAGGAAAAAGAAAAAACCTGTTGAAGTTGCTTAGCATGAATTTCTCCAGCCAAAACCTTTTCCCCAAACAACAGAACTGCTTCCTTCACGGACCGGAAAGGCTGCCGCATATCAATCTCCACACGTCCCCGCACCACCACGCTTTCTTCTCTTTCCATTTCCCAATTATCACAATTCACAATGATAACAATAATATGATCAAAAGAATACTAAAATTAAAACTCCAACTCAACTGCATTAATGAAGTTGATGTGCTGTCGCCAATTTGGACTTATATATATATATGAATGAGAACCACCAAGGAAGAGAGGGATTCTATATATTATTTGCTACAAATTAGTAGGATAATTGTAGGATTACCTAATAAAATCATTTAGAAAAGAGCTTATTGGAGCTAGGTGGGAGGGAATAATTCATTTCTTCGCGTTTACTTCACTAGAAGATATGTATGAAAATCATTGTTTGTTATTTGATGCTGATATTTACTGTTTATTTCGGCTGTTTGGTAGTTCAACCATCCCATTTCAAACACATATACATTATCTTAGTACAACAGTAACATGAATTTTCCAAAACAAACAGATAAGTATTGATAAAGAAAAAGACGGACAACGAAAGAAATTTTGCAAGTCTTTATTTTTTATATTTTAAAATTTAAATTGATTCGTCTTTAATTTTTATCTTCAGCAAACAAACTTATGCTTATAGGACATAAGATAATTTAAGGCACGAGGCATAACTTGTGAATATTATAATATGAAAACACAAATATATGCCCCAACAAAAAATTAAAGACCGACATAAAATATAGATAAAATGCAAATGACTCGCCACAGTATTCACCAGAAGTGAACCTTTAAAGGGACCCAATTCGTTGTTTTGAAATGGACCTCCCTCCTGACCCATTTGAGAGGAGCCCACTAAAATACATGTATTTTCTATGTCTTTTTTCATGTATAACTACGTACTAGTAGATATATCACTTTGACAGAAGGAGGCACAATCGATTGGTCTGTTCCTTTTTAATTATCATGTTATGCTTTTTGAGAGTTAATTTGATTAATTTTTAAAGCTAAATTAGATTATATTGATTTGATATTTTAAAATTAAATTTTAGATATTCAAAAACTCGACAGAAGTACTATAAATTGCGACTTTCTTTATATCAATATGATGAAAAAATATATATTTTAAGAATGTTAATCAAAATTCATATCATTCGACTCTCAAAAAGATCACAGCTAAAAAAAAACAAAGAGTGTATTAAATTCCGATATAAGTGTTCTCCTGATCGTGTGATGTGAATTGTAATTATTATTATGTTCACTAGACTAGAAGTTTCATCCTGCATGTCCTCATTTTTTTTTTTTTTAAATAACTCCATTGATCCTTGATGTGCAAAAAACTTACAATTTGAGTTTGGCATACCAAACTTTGTACATGATCATTGAGGGGAGTTCACTAAGCTATATTTAGTCAAAACCTATGGGGGATCGTAAATGATATGGGATAGTTTGTTCATTTTGATCCTGAAAGAGTGAATACCCCATTTGTCCATATTGACTAGCCCCTTTACTAGATTGGGAAGTCGAGTAAAAGGGATGGATTGACTCAAAAGTACGGCTTATGCTTGCCAATGTATCAGCTGGCCTATTGGCTTCTCGAAAACAATGCTTGATTTCAAATCCATGCTTTTCAACTAACTCTTGGATTTCATTGATGATGCGTTGAATCCTCCAAGGCACTTTCCATTCCCTTCTGACACATTTGGTAATGAGGAGAGAGTCGGTTTCTCCAATGATCACACTATGTTCATTATTTACACACCATTTTATGCCAATCAACATTGAAGTTGTTTCTGCCATGTTGGATGTTCCTATTCCCAGATGTATTGAGTAAGCACAAATAATTCTTCCTTCATTGTCTCTAACCACTCCCCTCCTCCACATATACCACGTAAATAATTTCCATCACTATTTAACTTAACAATGTGGGGGGGGGGGGGGGGGGAGGCTTGTTTAATTTGATGGCTCTGGAAACTCTTTGCTCAATGTTTGCTTCACAAGCATTACAGATTGCACTCCATTCCTCTCCTAAGTTGGCTCTTCTAAACTTTAGTTTTAGAATCTGCACAAGAGTATTTAGAACATTAGTCTTGGTCCTATAGAAGGATACCCTAAAGTTTTCAAACTTTCTACTACATTTTGCTTTCGATAGCTCCCACACTATGATTAAAGGAAGAATTTTGGTTATATAGGTAGCAAAAATATTATGGAACTTGTAGTTCCACCAATTAAGTAACATTATCTTGTAGCTCTTGCTGGTGTGATCGATTCCTAGAGGACCTGTAAAAAAACTCCAAATTCTTTTAGCATGGTCACCTTGACAGAAAAGATAGTGTCTTCTATGATATGACTTATATTGTTGTTGTTACAACAATAGCAGGTACAATCAACTTGAATACCAAACTTGGAGACTCTTTCATTGATAGAAAGTTTATCTCTAATGACTCTCCAGTTGAGGAAGGAGATTTTAAAATGAATATCCTCATGCCAAATGTTTTTTATAAAATTGTTATTGTTACTCCTCTGCCTATAATTGCTCTATGAATATTTAATAGTGAAATTTTCATTGGTGTTAGAGATCCAAATGGCTTTGTCTCTTCTGTTGTTATGCAAAACTATATTGAGCTCTCTAATTTTATCTTTAGTGTCCACATCAGGTTGATTATGAAGCTGGTCCCAATCCCACATTCCATCAATGTAGACATCTTTGATACTGATTTGCTGATGTTGTACATTATCAGGAAACAAAAGATATAGAGGGCTAATATTAGTCCAATTGTCATACCAAAAGTTCACGTCTCCTCTCCTAATGATCCATATGATGTTCTTGTCCACATCTTCTTTAATGTTCTTTAATGTTGCAAAAGACTTTCCAACTTTGTAGTTGTCCTCTACTCCATTGGGTCTTGATAGGGTGCTTATTGTTGAAGTATTTAGCTTCCATGAAATTTTTCTACAGTGAAGTTGTGGTTCTGAGGTTCCACCATTGTTTTGTTTGAAAAGCATGGCACGTGTCATC
Organism: Solanum bulbocastanum; assembly: GCA_037074985.1. Classification (NCBI taxonomy): domain Eukaryota; kingdom Viridiplantae; phylum Streptophyta; class Magnoliopsida; order Solanales; family Solanaceae; genus Solanum; species Solanum bulbocastanum. The sequence continues at coordinate 32,723,496 of CM073598.1, read as the reverse complement.
AAGATTTCTGAAATTCGTTCCACCCTCCTCATAAGGGTAGCACAAATTCTTTCAAGAGGCCCAATGATACTTACCTCTAGTGTCTTGCCCTGTCCAAAAAAATCTAACAATGTACTTCTCTATAAGCTCAATGGTACATTTGGGAGAGTTGGTAGCTGCAAGGAGATAAATTGGCATTGCAAGGAGAACATGTCTAATCAAAATAGCTTTTCCACCAGTGGAAAGAAATTTAGTCTGCCAACCTCTAAAAAAATATTTCAAATTTGAAAAAAAAATCAATTTTTATGCCACTCCCCAGCCACCAACCCAAAAAAATTCAATTTTGACACCCCACCCCCTCCCCCACTCCCCTCACCCAAGCCACCCCTATAAAAAAAAATTATTTTTGAAAGATATTTCAAATTGAAAAACAAATTTCATGTTTTATGTCATCTCCATCCCAAACCCCCCTCCTCCGCGACCCTGTCAAATTTATTTTTTTTAAAAAAAATTGTTTTTGAAAAAATAATTCCTAGGTCAGGTCCTGGGTTAAATCACATGGTCGGATTTTGGAACGGTCATCGGGGTCTTGTCCTAATTTGAGTGTCGAGGCCGGTCCTAGGTCAAATTTCGGGATTGATTTTCGGATTAGAAATTAATTACCTAAAGAGTATTTTTCTGTCTCAAGCCAAAAATAAAAGATATTTTCTAAAAAATATTTTTCATTCACTAACCAAACATTAAAAAATATTTTCTACTCACCAACCAAACATGAGAAAATGAGTTAGACTTATTTTTCAAAAAATATTTTCTAGGAAAACATTTTCCTTTATACCAAACACACCCTTAATGTATGATGCTTTCCCCGGGCAAAACTAGACAAATAATTTTCAGTTTTGTGATACTTTAATTTTCTTTTCATAGATTTTAGAAATATCGATCAAAACAAGATCTTTTAAGTCAGCTAGCGGTTTTTGAAGAATTATAAAAAAAGAAAAAACGCAAGCTTCGTGTTTAAACTATAGCTTGAGTTTTCTTGATTTGTTAACTTTGTTGGTTTATGCAAAAACGTTGTTGGAAATTTTCCTCCCCGCCTTCTTTCTTTTGTTTACCTTCTTTTCATACTTTCTCATTTTCATTGAAATTGGATGAGTTGTATTTCGTTGAACCTGTATAGTCTATCTTTAATAATTTGGATTGTTTTGATTTTTGGGGCCTTGTTGAGGTTGAATCTTTTTTTTTTTTTTGAAGGCAAGTGAAGACAATGTAGGTCGATTGATTTGTGAAAAATTATGTTGAATTTAACTATTGATAATGTTGGTATAATATACCACAAATATAAAATATTACAATTCAAAAATAAAATGACAAAAAATGAATAAACAAATCTTTAGGTTGAGACGCGGATATCTCGCTCTTTTTAAGGAAATTCAAGCCCACTGTGGCTTAATCTACACTGATCCAGCATACTCTTGACTTGTCCCTTCCTGGATACAACAACCCAACAACGTCGTACAACTCAAACAACTCCGGATTAGTTGAAGAGTCCAAAGCTACACAAAAGAACAACTTTTTTAACATATCTCTTGTTTGTATAGTGAATATAGTTGAAGACTTGGTATATTTTTTTATGTCTCAACTCTTTCTTTCACTACACTAACCTCAATATAAACTTTTCACCTTTTCTTACGCTATTTCACCTCCACCTCTTCAACCCAAAGGAAGACCACTATTTATAGATGATGAATTCTTCTTTGATAATAGGTAGTAAATTGGCTAAGTGAATGACCTATAAGTTACATAGGTTAGAAGAATAAAGATAGAAAAGTGGGTGAAATAAAAGAGTTGGTGGTTACACAAGTTACTCACAACTAATGACCATTATATTCTACAATTGATGAGAATTGAGAGGCACAAATATAATGTTCATCAATAGACATGACATAATACATATATAATATATTTTTATTAATATTAAAATGTCACACCAACAGAAAATGAAGGACCTGCTTTAGAAACTTATATACCAAATTTGAAATCATTTTGATGAGTTGATTTGAATCAATTTTAAATAAAAATGTATTGACTAATTTCTAGAACATATTATGGTGATCACGAGTTTTTGCCACGTCTCGTGATGAATCGCTAGAATTTGTGATAGATATTAAGAATTTCAGCCAACATGTTAAAAAATAAATAAATCAAAGTATGATTATTTATTAAAAATTGATCGAAAATCCTAACGAATCACCATATTTTCTTGTTAAAGCATATCTAGACTAATATTAAATAAAAAATTATGATGATTAAAGTATCATAAGTTATTTTGATATCCGTTACGAGTGTTCTTTCAATTTTTATTTGTTGAAGTAAGTGCATGTCCCATGACTTCTCTTAACGGAATTCAAATTTAAACAATATAATTGAAAATTTACATTTGTTCAAATCACCCTAATTTGTATAACAAAGGTAGGTGAAAATTTAAAGATATAAAACTTGAGAAAGTAAATAAATAAAAGAAAAATTACATGATTAGACATACTTCACTATCATATATACTATTATTACCTATATATTTGCATAATACTACATATCTAACCACTAATTAATAATTTTTTTTTTATCATATATTGAGAAAGATACACTTAAATACATGTATTTTTTTAATACCAAATACACTAAAACAGGAAGAGAGGCGAGCGAGATTCGTTATGTATATCAGATACATGGGAGTCACATTAGACACAGACTAGATACATATATAAGTCACATGTATCTAGGATACCAGATGCACAATAGAGTGGCGAGCGAGATTTGTTATGTACTACAAATACATGCGAATCTATTTGGATATAATGTATCTAGAATAAATTACACTTAAATTGAGTACAATGTATTTATAACAAATTACATCTAATTTAGACCTCGTGTATCCCTAGATACATATATCTAGACGTATCTAGACACACTAAAATCTAATAAGATATGTAATATTACAAACTATAGTATATCTAAACAATTAGCTCTTAAATTAACAGTGAAATTTATGTAAGCTTTCTCCAAATAGACTCATAAAAATTTCTATAGTACTATGAGTTTTATTTTTATTTCTGTGTAAAGAAATATTATACCTACTTCGTACCAAATTGCACAACAGGTAATAGCATTACTAGTATCAACCAAATCCAAAGAAATAACAAAACATGCCAAATTTATATGTAAAATTTGGATCATGTGAATTCATAGTTTTTATTTTATTTTTTTTGTAAAATTAGATGTTTATGTATACATATTTTTAAAATCAATATAGTATTATTTATTCGCTTTCATGTTCTTTCTTAATATGTCTACTTCTATTTCTAAAAACAACATCAAAAACATTTTAAGATCACATAAATAATATATTGCATATACTAAAACGTCATTTATGACTAATAAGTCCGCTACTTTATTTTGTTCATGCTAAACTGCGGGGTTCTCCTACATCTTTCTACCGTATACAATCATTAGAAATATCAAAATACACTATAATTTTATTTTATTTTAACTAACGCATTATTGAGATATTGTTAAATTGTTCATCACTAATAAGATTTTTCGATAATTTTATTATTGTTGATGAATTTTTGTTATCAAGGACAGAAGTTATCCTTTTTTTTTTTTTGATAAAAAGTTTGATTTATATAAATAAATATAACAATCTGATAGGCTATTAAAAAAATATATACTATTTTTGGCTGTTGATGTAATGTTACCACTTCAGCCATAATATTTATAGCGCATGAAATGCTTTCAAAGTAGCACAAAATCAATTAATCAATATTATTACGAATAATGCTACAAATTCCACCTTTGCAAATGTTTCAAGTACTGTGAATTGCAAAGTGCAATGAATGTATTCGTAGTATTTTTATATTAATAACTTTGTTTAATTTTTTTTTTATTGAAGTCTCTCTATATTTGTTTATTTGATGAGTGAAAAAATTGTGATAGAAGTTAAAACAGATAAAAACATGATACGATAATATATATCTCTATTTCTCTCTCTCCCCCTCTCCATTCTCTCTCGTTATATAAAATAACAACAATTGAAAGATTTGACGGAGATCAATATTAGTTTATAAATGAATATTTATATTGAATTACTAGAAAATTCTTTGAGCGACTAAAAAGAGCATTAATCTTATTAGAGGAACTTTCACATATAACCACTCAAAAATAACCTAATTACTCTTCATAGTTATAGTTTGATAATTACAATTCGTAGCTACATATTATAGGAAGGAGAGAGGTGAGTGAAACTAGGAGAGAAAGGAGAGAAATGAGCGAGAGATGTGAATTGTATATGTATATCGGTTAGATAATTGTATATTATACATGTGCATTTGTATATATGGCAAGCGAGATTGGGAGAGGGAGGAGAGACGCGAGGTGGAAAGGGTAGAGATGTGAATTGTATATGTATATCGGTTAGATAATTGTATATTATATATATGCATTTGTATATATGACAAGCGAAATTGGGAGAGGGAGGAGAGAGGCGAGCGAGTCAATGCAGAGAGTGGGAGAGAGGTGAATTGTATATGTGTATCGGTTAGAAAATTGTATATTATACCTATATATTTGTATATTCTGGCGAATTATACATATACAAATGTGACTATTTGTATAAATTCAAAGTCAGCCCACGTAATTAATGCATAATATTAGTCGCGAGTGGTAATTATAGCAGACTATAACTATGATGAGTAATTAAGTAATATAAGTTTGCTTAACCGCGTAATTTTCCCATCTTATTATTGTAAAATAGCTCATTCTTTGCCCCTTTTTACAAGTATTTACGAACGAGCCATCCATTATATCTTTTTGCATTGATACTATCGAAAATATCTCCGGATAGCTATATATTTTCAAAAGAATTGACTAATAAATATATAATTTCGTCAATAAAATTTAGTTTGTCTCGTATTTACTTAATATAAATGCGATCTTGACTATTTATAACACATATATTTACTTAATGAATGTAGTTTTTTTATATCAACAATTTTGTTTAATTTTTTTAATAAGGAAAAAATTTAGTATATTTTTTTGCATTGATAGATTGAAAATATCTCTGGATAGCCATAGATTTTCTTAAAAATTATGAGTAATAAATACATAATTCTGTCAATTAAATTTAGTTTGTTTTATATTTACTTAATTTAAATACGATCTTGACTATTTATAGCGCGCGTATTTACATTGATCTTATCGATTTTAATAAAACATAACCGTAAACTAATATAGTCAAACATACACTTACATGTATTGTGAAATTTTCACCCAATATAATAAAAATTAACATTTCTGATGATAAGTTGATAGTTAGATCATAAGAAGGAAGTTAACACATAAAAATAAAATAAAATTGTAGTGAACTTATGAAAGACATTAGGGGGTAAATTACATTTATAACAAACATCAGGAGTGTTACGCGAAAAAAATTAGTGTTGAACCTTAAATAGCCCGTCCACCGCGAACCGGGCGGAGTTAGAATCCTCCGTCGTGGGAGAGGGAGAGAACGAAATTTACTTCCCCCGTCTTGTGCAGTTTCGATCAATTAGATCCTTTCTCAAAACCCTAGTCTAAAATCCCCCTTTTTAAATTCTCAAACAAAGCCAGCAATTTCAGTCCCAATTCGTTCAAATTACAACTCTGAATTATTGAAATTCAGTTCTCTTGAAAAGCTTCTCAATTTCTCGTAACTTAAACCCCAGTTCAAGTCCGTTTGCTTCAGAGATTGTTGATTTCTGCATCAGGTTTTGAGGGTTTATACAACATGAGTCCTATTCAGGATTTCGAGCAGCATTCGCGGCACCTTTTCGAAGCTGACCTCCGTACTTCACTACCTTACTGTTCACTGTTTTTTTTCTTTTTTTTTTCTTTCTTATTAATTGTGTATATGTGTGTGTAACAGCAATTCAAACAAGACTACAGATGGCAATGGAGGTACGGGATAGTTTGGAGATAACGCACACAGGGGAGTATTTGAATTTCTTAAAATGCTATTTTCGGGCGTTTTCTAGTGTTTTATATCATATTACAAAGCCACAGTTCTCAGATAATCCTGAACATAAGCTGAGGAACATTGTGATTGAGATACTAAATAGGCTTCCTCATAGCGAAGTACTAAGACCATTTGTACAGGAGCTTTTGAAGGTGGCAATGCACGTTCTAACAACGGATAATGAAGAAAATGGCTTAATTTGCATCCGTATTATCTTTGATTTGCTTCGGAACTTTAGGCCTTCTTTAGAAAATGAAGTTCAACCCTTTTTGGACTTTGTTTGTAAAATTTACCAGAATTTTAGGGCTACTGTAAGCTATTTCTTTGAGAGTGGGGCAATGGCAGTGCCTCCACCGCCCATGCCCACGTCGTCTGTGTCCTCTTTGGGTGAGGCAGATGTGAAGCCAATGGAGGTGTCAGATCAAATGAGTACTTCTAATGGGTATTTTGGTGCTGGTCAGCTTAATCCCACTACGAGATCATTCAAGATAGTTACTGAGAGTCCGTTGGTGGTGATGTTCCTGTTTCAATTATATGGTCGGCTGGTTCAGACAAATATTCCCCATTTGTTGCCCTTGATGGTTTCAGCCATATCAGTGGCGGGGCCTGAAAAGGTGCCTCCTCATTTGAAGACCCACTTTATTGAACTGAAGGGTGCGCAGGTTAAGGTAAGATTTTGATCTCTTGAAAATACTCTTTTCACTTGAGCTCGTCAGTTTTTGTGCAAGTTGGTACAAGTCACCTCCTTTTTAGGCCAATTCTGATCATCAAGTTGTTCAACAATTGCTCATGATAGTTCTCTGAGTTTTCCGAAGAAAAGAAGCTCTTTTAAACTCTTTTTTTGATAATGGTAACTAGAAGTTCTTTTAATCTTATTCTTGATCTATTGCTTTTGGTTTATTGACATGACCTACTATGCTCATTTTTGGAGAACTTGGTTTTCTGTACATTCTGCTGTGCCATGTCTAGTGGGTTTTCTTCTGCCATCAGGCTGTCCCTACTCCCTGGCATAATTAACTGATCATAGAGTGACCTTACCTGAAAAAAATGATGATCTTGAGTGAATTTGTGAAGTCTCTGTGGCATAAAGTACAACAGGAAAAGGAAATTAAAATATATAGCAGAAGTCCATCCACCACTCAACATCACCACCCACCAACCAAAAGAATTTAAAAGAAATTCAAGGGTGGAGTGTTCTCGTGATTTCTAATAGTGTGTCCAAGTGCAAAACCCCGAAAGAAGTGGCCGAGCGGTTGAAGAGTTGGAGTGACAACCTTGGTACCAAGATTAGAATGCTATAAGAGCGACACTAGGTGAAGTATTCCTATCTGTCTAAGCTTTGGTGGGTAGAAATATCCTGTATGTGCACTAGCAGGAGGTTGGAGGTAATTGGTAAATCAGTTGAGGCACACACAAGTTGGCATGAACACCATGGTTATTAACTTAAATTTTTTTTTGAGCACAAGCAGTTATGTTTGAGGGAATGTCCCAAATTCTTATTAATCATACTTACCAAAAAAAGTGATGACCCAGATTTATTAATATTATTTTACCTCCATCGTCAATAAATTGGAAAATATGTCCGTTTCTGCTTGTTTTCTGTTCATCTTTATCTAGTTTTTTTCTAGTTAACTTACATTTTCCCATTCATTTTGAGGGGGAGGACTAAACAGACTTCTTTTGTTCAAATCTGCAGACAGTTTCTTTCTTGACTTACCTGTTGAAGAGTTTTGCTGACTACATTAAGCCGCATGAAGAGAGTATATGTAAAAGCATTGTGAATCTGCTTGTCACATGTTCAGACTCAGTGTCTATCCGAAAGGTGAACTCCTTGAGATGCTCCTTGCAAACTTGACTTTTCATTGCTTTTGCATATAGTTGAAAACTGAACTTTGTTGTTTAGGAGCTGCTGGTTGCCCTCAAACATGTTCTTGGGACAGACTTCAAGAGGGGTTTGTTTCCCCTTATTGACACTCTTTTGGAAGAGAGGTAAACTTTCAATCAGATGTTGGCTGGGAAAAAACTCTTGTTTTCTTGTGGCTGCAGAAATTTAGTTTCTTAAATGAGGTTGATAAAAATTGTTCAGCATTAAGCGGTAAAAGCTGTTTGTGAAGTGTTCCCCATTCACCATTACCTGTAAAAGTGTCCATGCATTTGCCTTGTCCCTGGATTAGTACTACTTTACTGGCCTTTTGGCCCAGTCTTGCATTTCTATATTTATTTATCTGGTTAGGAAGTTCCTGAACTGCACGTAGAATCTAATTTGTGGATTGCAGTGGGGCTTATGGCAATTTCTGGAACTAGGTGTATTGAAGTGTGTTTACAGAACTGTGCCTTTTGCTGGCAGACAATTGGAAAGGGTTGATAGGAATCAAGATTAGGAGACTAACCAACAACATTAAATAAAATTTGCTGCTGTTAGCACTCCTCCAAGAAAATGTATCCACTAACTCGCTGTTAAAGTATGTATATGTGTTTGAATAACTTCTTGCCAGTTCTTGCCTTCTTGGTGCATGTTTCTTGCAATTGTGGATCGTATTTTTTATCTTGTTTTTGTCTCTGGAAATTCAGGAATGAGTAAGGATTAGTCAATTAAGTCTCTCTTGGTTAGATGTATCAATTTGATGTTTGAAATAAACTCCATCAGGGTCCTTGTTGGAACTGGCCGTGCATGCTTTGAGACATTGAGGCCTTTGGCTTACAGCCTATTGGCGGAGATTGTTCACCATGTCAGGGGGGATCTTTCTTTGTCCCAGGTATTGCATGCTTTAGTATTTTTGTCCATTTTTGCAAGAAGATGTTGATTTCCGTGGTAGTCTTTTGGTCTTGTTGCCTTCTTAAAGATGATTCTTGGTGAAATGATTTAAGTGAATGAATGCCTTTGCACCTCCTCCCTAGTTCCCCAACACAGTGGAATGTTGTATGATTCTGATTCTGTTATAATTATGTTGGATAAAGGCCTTACCAAAGAATGACTTTTATGGATAAACAATACTAGTTGAGTCTTGTTCGTGACAAAGAAGCTTAAGGTAAGGAAGGAGAGGGGTCGAATTGCCTGATAGTTTGCTTCTTCGATTAATTAATGCTTGAATTATTATGGTCGATGAACATTAGTAGTTAGATTTTTCTATATTGTCACCCTTCTCCTTGTCTAATATTGATTTATCAAGTTTCTTATGTGATCTGTATTTTCTTCCCATCTTTCAACTGATAATTCCGTCTGCATATACTTTCTTTTCCTCTGCTACTACTGAAAAAGATATATTTTGATTTACTTGTGTGCAGTTATCACGGATAATTTACCTTTTCTCAAGCAACATGCATGATGCTACTTTGTCGCTCAGCATCCATACCACATGTGCTCGTTTGATGTTAAATCTGGTAAGGACCATATTCTCTCCTCTGAAAGAGTTTTGTATATCTGCTCCCCCGTCATTGCACCTGTATTGTAACTAGATGCTTTGGACCTTTAGATGGTAGTGGTCAGTGTTCAATTTGACAGATACCCTCATATTCCTTTGACAGGTGGAACCAATTTTTGAGAAAGGTGTTGACCAGCAATCCATGGATGAAGCAAGGATTTTGTTGGTCTGGGACTACTATTGCATATTTTAAGACTATTTGTTTCTTGGAAAACCACAGTTACTAAAGATATTTGTGTACTAGAATTCATGTCATTATATTTGTGTTAGGGTCGGATTTTGGACGCTTTTGTCGGCAAATTCAACACGTTTAAGCGCACAATTCCGCAGGTAATAAATCGATTTCAACTTTCCGTTAGATGATGTGGAATTCTCTTGGGTCTTTGGGCTTCCTGTAACTCTCTATTGACTTATATTTTTGAGAAAGATCAGTAGCTCTATTAAATGTTTGGATGCAGAACAAAAAGCCTGTATTAAACACCATATAATTTATCCTTATTTTGGTTGTCTCGATACAAGTAGCTTTGAACTTAGTTGCAGTCTATTGTTTTTTAATCTTGTATAGCTTCATGGTTCTAAGTTGGAGATTATTAAACTCACAAAAATACTACTGCTATTTCCAGTTTAGCTCTCCCTTTTTGTTATCCTAGTTCCGACCAGCATTGATTGTTCAATCTAATCACATATCATAATCCAGTTTTTAATCTGTGTATTATGATTCACTTCCCTTTCCAAACAACTCATTAGAAATATAATTAGTACCGGGATAAGTTATCCCTCCCCATGGGTGGTATAGTAATCCCGGGATAAAATAGGTAAATGACAAATATGTCCCTTTAAATCCTTTTTGTACATCATTTTTCACATTTATGTATATTTACATTTCTTTTAATATCATGTATAATAATATTTACTACTCCTTATTTTTATGATAATTATACATATTTTTCTATTAAAAAATTATATTATATAAATATAATTTTTATTTATGAATTTATTTGACTAATTCTTATGTTTATTTTATTTTGATTTCTCATAAATTTTCTTCTCTTTAATAAACTTAAGAGGGAAGTTCTATTTTTAAGCTAAATAAGAAAAAAGTTATATTTTTAAATACACATGGTACTTATCATGGGAATACATAAACAAAAATATTTAAGTTAAATAAAATAAAAATTTTATTTTAAAAAATGAATAACTAAAGCTCACAAAGAAGAATTTAAAAAGTTTAAATAAAGTGAAGGGTAATTTTGTAAACAAACAACTTGTTCTTAAAATTTATCAATAGATATTATTTTGAATATAACAAACCAAACACTCAATAAGAAATAATCCCAGGACAACTTATCTCATCATAACTAATCCCAACATAACTTATCCTATCATAACTCATATTCAAACCAAACGACCCCTTAAAGATATCAAGTGTGCAAATAGAAAAAATAATTAATAAAAATAGGTTCTGAAATTGTTGGGTAATGATGTCCAAGAACTTTGTTGTTCTTGGTTTGCTGTTTGGATTCCCTTCAGCTTTAGCAATCTAAATCCAGTTTAATCTCTATAATTCTGTAGTACCATCTTGGTACTGCCTATTATTTAATGAAAGAGATGTCCAAGACAGCTCATAATGTAGGAGTATTAGGTTGTGCACAATATTGTAAATAGATATTCATTGCTTCTAATTAAGTAATTAAATATTCTCTTCATAGAAAAACTAATTAAGTAGTTTATAAATATAAATTATTCTATGGTATCCATGGGAATATTATGAAATATTCTCTAATCTAGTGTTACGAATTTCATTTATACATGTGTACTGTGCTCAATGACATTCACAGTGACTTCCTGAATACAATGGCATCAAATGTGCTTATTTGTCGGATATTTCCCGCTTCCCCGTTTATAAACCAATCAGCTGTATTCAGACTAATACATCCTCCATATATTTGGATTGTAGTTACTCGAAGAGGGGGAGGATGTGAAAGGTCGATCTACATTGAGGTCAAAACTAGAACTTCCAGTGCAGGTAATTTTCGCGAATATCTTTGCTTTCCTCAATTCAGTGCTTTCCTGAGTTGTCAAGCTATTTTTGAGGTGTTATGTAATTCTTCTAGTTCTAATGCCTTATTTTAAATTTTATTTTATGTGTATTGATAATTTGCATATTCAATGGTATAAGTTGAATAAATTGTTTAAGTGATAGTTATAATCACATTATTGTTTGATTTGTTATTCCATTTTTCTGATAAGTAAGACATAACTTTTATATGTGAGGTTGTTGGGATCCTTAAATAGAATAAAAAGAATCTCTTTCTACCACTAATTATCAAAAATAAGCTTCTTATTGCCAAAAGTTCATTTATGCCTGAACTTCGTTTTCATAATTAAAACTTCTTCCTGCCCCCAAGCCTAGCTCAAGTGGCAAAAGGTGGAGGATTTGTGGCTTAGGTTGCAGGTTCAAGCCCCACACCATGCAAAGCGACGCCTGCAAAGCGAAGCCTGGTATTTAAGTGGAGAAGGGTAGAGGGGCGGGCCCATTATCCACCAAGTTTAGAAGGCTGTGATTGGTCCAAAGGGCGGGTCACAGACGGATTTCTCGGTTATCAAAAAAATAAAATAAAAAATAATTAGAACTTCTTCTTGTGTAGTGGGCGTTGCCTTTCTAGTGCAAATTAGATCATGAATCTCTTGAACACAGAATGAGAATCCACTAGTATAAAGATTGTACTCTAGGGTGATACCGTTGCTGACTTACTGGATTATTTTGTTCCTTGGCTGTTGTTGCTTCCTTTTTGCTTGAAAGAACACTGATAGACTAGAGGTGATGTTTGAAATGCTGGAAAGTTTACTTTAGTAGTATTGTTCTGTGATTAAATTTCTTTGTTTGTATTTGGTCTTCTCTCTTGACCGTGAAGTGTAATTTTCTAGGCGGTACTCAATTTGCAAGTCCCTGTGGAGCACTCTAAGGAAGTCAATGATTGCAAGCATCTGATTAAAACTTTGGTTATGGGTAACAATTCACTAACATTACCCTGTAGATCATGAATGATAGATGAACCGTCTTGCTCTTTTCTAATTTGAGTTAGTCTGCTCTTTTTCTTTGTAACTAGTTACCTTTACGTCTTTTAGGAATGAAAACCATAATATGGAGCATCACCCATGCACATTTGCCTCGATCACAGGTATATAATATTAACTGTTCCAGGAGTTCCACCTTCATATTTCTACTTTTTCTTATGTGGTCCAGCTGGTTCTAGGTTTCGGCTTCCACTCAGGGGACGCCTCCTCAAGTTCTTGCCTCAGCCTCGACTAGTTCATCAGTACCTCAACCTTTTAAAGGAATGAGAGAAGATGAGGTATTATGCTAATGCAGCATTTGATCTTGCCCACTGGCCTCAATTACATCACTTCAATCCTTGTTTATGGGATGCTTGCGGCCGAGGAATGTTGTTAATTCACTTTATGTTTAAACTGTTGGTAGGTTTGGAAAGCTTCTGGTGTGCTTAAAAGTGGTGTTCATTGCTTGGCATTATTCAAGGAGAAGGAGGAAGAGAGAGAAATGATCCATCTTTTTTCCCAGATTTTGGCTATTATGGAACCACGGGATCTAATGGACATGTTCTCCTTGTGCATGCCTGAATTGTTTGAGTGCATGATTTCTAACACACAGCTAGTCCACATATTTTCCAGCCTATTGCAAGCACCAAAGGTCTTTAGACCATTTGCAGATGTCCTTGTTAACTTCCTTGTAAGCAGCAAACTTGATGTCCTGAAGCATCCAGATTCACCTGCAGCAAAGCTAGTTTTGCATCTTTTTCGGTTTTTGTTTGGTGCTGTTGCAAAGGCTCCTTCAGACTGTGAGCGCATTCTGCAACCTCATGTGCATGTTATTATGGAAACTTGCATGAAAAATGCAACTGAGGTAGAAAAACCCATTGGTTATTTGCAACTCCTTCGTACAATGTTCCGCGCCCTTGCTGGAGGAAAATTTGAACTTCTATTGCGTGACTTGATTTCTATGCTGCAACTCTGTCTGAGTATGCTATTGGCTTTGCTTGAGGGGCCTAATGGTGAAGATATGAGGGAACTTCTGCTGGAGCTTTGCTTGACACTGCCTGCACGGTTAAGTTCACTGTTACCTTACCTTCCTCGCCTGATGAAGCCTCTTGTTATGTGTCTCAAAGGAAGTGATGACCTAGTGAGTCTTGGTTTAAGAACACTTGAGTTCTGGATTGATAGTTTGAATCCTGATTTTTTGGAACCAAGCATGGCAAATGTCATGTCTGAGGTGATTTTGGCATTATGGTCTCATTTGAGGCCTGCGCCTTATCCTTGGGGTGGGAAGTCTCTGCAGCTCCTTGGCAAGTTAGGTGGGCGTAATAGGCGTTTTCTCAAAGAACCTCTTTCTCTTGAATGCAAGGAGAATCCTGAGCATGGGCTTCGTGTGATCCTTACATTTGAACCATCCACTCCATTTTTGGTGCCGTTAGATCGTTGTATAAATCTTGCGGTGGCTGCTGTCATGCAAAGAAGTGCTATTGTGGATGCTTTCTACCGAAAACAAGCTCTGAAATTTCTTCGTGTATGCCTGTCATCTCAACTTAATCTTCCAGGTAGTGCTACTGATGATGGATTTACTTCTAGGATGCTATCGGCATTGTTGGTTTCCTCAGTTGATCCATCTTGGAGAAGATCAGAGACATCTGATATAAAGGTTGGTGATATAACTTAGTTGATGTGTTTATTTCTAAAAACCTGTTGATGACTTCATTGGTGGTAATTCCTTTATTTTATGTTGCTGGCTGTAGCAACATCAGATATTTATTTAATCTAGTAGTTGCCTGAGAGTTAGAGAGATTTCAGGTTATCTTCTTATCTTATTTCCAACTTGATTCATATAGTAATGATTGAAATGTCATGCTTCTAGGCTGACCTGGGCGTCAAGACAAAGACTCAACTCCTTGCTGAAAGATCTGTTTTCAAAATTCTCCTTATGACCATTATCGCAGCAAGTGCTGAACCAGATCTGCATGATTCCAAAGATGAGTATGTCATCAGTGTCTGTCGACATTTTGCCATCATATTTCATATAGAAAGCTCTGCTGCCCATGGTACTCTTTCTGCTGCTCCAGTTGGTGCTTCTGTGCTTTCGTCTAGCACCATTGTTAGTGCAAAGTCAAGATATAGTACTTCTTCCAACCTGAAAGAGTTGGACCCTCTTATCTTTTTGGATGCTTTAGTGGATGTCCTGGCAGATGAAAATAGACTGCATGCCAAGGCAGCTTTAAATGCACTAAATGTATTTGCTGAGACACTTCTATTCCTTGCTCGCTCAAAACATTCAGATGTATTGATGTCAAGAGGAGGTCCTGCTACACCTATGATGGTCTCTAGCCCATCAATGAGTCCTGTATATTCTCCACCTCCTAGTGTTCGTGTCCCTGTTTTTGAGCAGCTTCTTCCCCGTCTTCTGCATTGCTGTTTTGGATGTACATGGCAATCACAAATGGGGGGAGTCATGGGGCTTGGTGCTTTGGTTGGGAAAGTCACCGTTGAAACTTTGTGTGCTTTTCAAGTGCGTATTGTGCGTGGACTTGTTTTTGTTCTCAAAAGACTTCCTGTTTATGCCACTAAAGAGCAGGAGGAGACCAGCCAGGTGCTTACCCAAGTTCTTCGTGTGGTGAATAATGTTGATGAAGCAAATAGCGAAGCGCGGAGGCAAAGCTTCCAAGGAGTAGTTGAATACTTCGCATTGGAATTGTTTAATCCTAATGTGTCTATCAATGTGAGGAGGATTGTGCAGTCTTGTTTAGCACTTCTCGCAAGCAGGACTGGTAGTGAGGTTTCTGAGTTGCTTGAACCCCTATACCAACCTTTGCTTCAGCCTCTTGTAGGGCGTCCATTACGGTCAAAGACTGTTGAGCAACAGGTAAAAATTTGTTGCGAGAGTTATTTTTATGATTTTCTTGCATCTGAACTTATTATCTTGTATCTTCAGGTGGGGACTGTTACAGCTTTGAACTTTTGCTTGGCCTTGAGACCTCCACTTCTAAAGTTGACTCAGGAGCTAATTAGTTTCCTGCAAGAAGCATTGCAAATAGCTGAGGCTGATGAAACAGTATGGGTTATTAAATTTATGAATCCTAAGGTTGCAAATTCGTTGAACAAACTGCGCACAGCCTGCATTGAATTACTCTGTACTGCTATGGCATGGGCCGATTTTAAAACCCAAAATCAATCTGAACTGCGCTCAAAAATTATTTCGATGTTCTTCAAGTCTCTGACAAGCAGAACCTCAGAAATTGTAGCTGTTGCAAAGGAAGGGTTGAGACAGGTTGGTTTTAACTCTCTGACATCAGATTTTTTCACTCCATCATCACTTATTGATTTTGTCTAATCTTCCATGCTTGTGTCATATTATTGGATCTTCTTAGAATGTGATTAGGTTACAGTCATGTTCCTTTGGACATTTCTTTACTGGTGAGGTTGGGAGAAAAATAACTTGTTTTAGTTTGCGGGACAGTAAGTACAAATAGAAAGGGAGTGCAGTTAGGCTTGACAGAGAATCAATTTTTGTGTGCCTATGTAGAACATTGGGTGTTGTATTTAAAGGCATTTTTGAGCATGTTTTCCATTAGACTCTCATCTTCTACTCCCTAAGGCATACTGATGTTTGGATTATCTACACATGTTTTGCTGGATGCTTGTTATTCTGTTGCATGCTATAACTTTCAGTCAATTCTTTGTTGTTGCTATAACTTTTCGTCAATTCTTTGCTTCATCAGTTTTAGTTTCTTCTTTCATTCATGGTATCTTTGTTATGTAGGTCATACAGCAGCAAAGGATGCCTAAAGAACTTCTACAAAGTAGCC
This sequence comes from Solanum bulbocastanum, assembly GCA_037074985.1. Taxonomy (NCBI): domain Eukaryota; kingdom Viridiplantae; phylum Streptophyta; class Magnoliopsida; order Solanales; family Solanaceae; genus Solanum; species Solanum bulbocastanum. Next base: position 32,707,174 of record CM073598.1, on the reverse strand, counting down.
TTAGGCCTATATTGGTTAACTTGGCCCACACTAAAAATCTCAACATGCCTCTTCTTCAAGGTTTGGCCCGCCTGCTTGAACTACTGGCCAATTGGTTTAATGTGACCTTAGGTGGCAAGTTACTGGAGCATCTTAGGAAATGGTTGGAACCTGAAAAGCTAGCACAGTGTCAGAAGTCGTGGAAGGCTGGAGAGGAACCAAAAATAGCTGCTGGTAGGATACGGCTTTGCTCCTAATAATCACATGGGATATCTTCTATGCGGATATACTTCTGTTTTTGACACGTATTTTTCCTTGCGGTTGCAGCTATTATCGAACTCTTCCACCTGCTTCCCTCTGCGGCTGGGAAGTTTCTGGATGATCTTGTGACATTGACTATCGAATTGGAAGCAGCCCTTCCACCTGCGCAGTTTTACAGTGAGATTAACAGTCCATATAGGCTGCCATTGACCAAGTTCCTGAATCGATATCCAACTGCTGCTGTGGATTACTTTCTTGCTCGGCTATGTCAACCTAAATACTTCAGGCGGTAGGCATTATGCTTGTTGAAATTGTGTTCCCTGGTTTGTGGTACGAGCAGTTATGTTACTTTTTTGCTTCCACAGTTCTCTGATTTGTTTAATATATTTGCAGCTTTATGTACATCATAAGGTCAGATGCTGGGCAGCCTTTAAGAGAAGAACTTGCAAAATCACCGGAAAAGATAATTGCAAGTGCTTTTCCTGAATTTATTGCCAAATCTGATGCATCTGCTGTACAAGAATCTTTGAGTCGGCCAAGCACTTCTACTGGTGATGAAGGCCTTGGTACTCCTCAAGTCGAGGCTTCTATTCCTTCAGCTTCAACGAATGTGGCTCCTCAAGATGCTTATTTCCAGGGTCTTGCCTTAGTGAAATCTTTGGTCAAGTTGATGCCCAACTGGTTACAGAACAACCGTGTTATCTTTGATACTCTGGTACTGATGTGGAAGTCACCAGCAAGAATTTCCCGTCTGCAGAATGAACAGGAATTAAATTTAGTTCAGGCAAGTTACGTTGTGTTTTCGTGATAACTGGTATTTTTATTCTTCATTACATAATCATCCCTGGATAATTGTTCGTTTCCAAGGTGCTTGTTCCACATGAAAGCTTTATCTCTTTGATTGCTTATAGTGTAAAATTTATTCTTCCGTGACTTTTGTTTTTGATGGTTGAGATCCTTGTAGCAACTTGGACTGTTTTTAGCTGGCTTGTGGTAAATTTTTATTCTCTCATGCTGTTTTTGATGAATTAATAATTAGTTCGCTCAGTCTATTGGGGAAAATGACGATGGTTTACTTTTTTTTGCCATGCTACTTTAACTAGTCTAGAAACAATTATTGCTTAATGAGCATATAATTGTATTATTTCTTAGGTTCCAAAAGTATTGCTTTTCTTCATTTATTTTGCCAAAATGTTCTAATGATGCTTTTGGTTTAGTTTATTATTCTGGAAATTGGTTTTTGATTTTTCTTTCATATGAATTTCCTTCTAACTTATGGAATACAAATTTTCAGGTCAAAGAGAGCAAATGGCTTGTCAAATGCTTCCTGAATTATTTGCAACATGATAAAACTGAAATCAATGTTCTGTTTGATATCCTTTCCATCTTCCTCTTTCGTACTCGTATAGATTTTACCTTCTTGAAGGAGTTCTATATCATTGAGGTATGCTTGTTAGGCTGCTATCTGTCTATCATGTTTTTTCTCTTGATGGATGTATCTTAGTTTTGATAACCCTTTGTTGGCTTGCGATTAAGGTTGCTGAAGGCTATCCACCCAACATGAAGAGAACCCTGCTCCTGCATTTTTTGAACCTTTTCCAGTCTAGACAACTTGGTCATGATCATTTGGTGGTTGTAATGCAAATGCTTATTCTTCCAATGCTAGCTCACGCATTTCAGAATGGTCAGACTTGGGATGTAGTTGACTCTGCAATAATCAAGACTATTGTTGACAAGCTTCTCGACCCTCCAGAAGAGGTAAATAATTGCATCTCTTTATGTTCTTATGGAGTTCATTTTCTCTTATGGTTAATCTTGTGTTTTGGGTATATTTCATTTTCTTACCTGATTTATCTTTGTAGGTTTCTGCTGATTATGATGAGCCTTTGAGGATAGAGCTTCTACAACTTGCTACTCTGCTTCTCAAGTATCTGCAGACAGACCTTGTTCATCACCGGAAGGAACTTATTAAGTTTGGTTGGAATCATCTGAAACGTGAAGATAGTGCTAGTAAACAGTGGGCATTTGTTAATGTCTGCCATTTCTTGGAGGCTTATCAAGCTCCAGAGAAAATTATTCTTCAGGTACCACTATTTGTGGTGGTTTCATGATGCCATCTGCATGCAATACGTCACTGGCGTAAAGTTCTATTAATTATATATTTCAATTAATCTATAAAAGCTCTCCAAGATAAATTCCCTTATCTCACCTGAACTTTTGTTGTAGTGCATATCGACTTCTATATATTCAATCAGATTCAATCACCTCACTGATATTAGCTGTATCAATAGACATATTATTTCATTGCTTTGATGTACCCTCGTCAGTGACATGTTTTATGCTAGCCTTCAGAAGTATTTGCTGTAACCTTCTCTTGTGTTATTTTCCAAAGGCCATCTATGTAGAGAGGTTGTGGTGTTTTCTGTGTCCTATCCAGTTGTGCTCTAAATGTATGTAACAAGCATTAGTTCTCATGTGTTTCACCTGTTTGTGAGATATCTCCTTCTATTCCATTGCCTCCAACCAGTACAATGCTGTTTATAATTTGGCCAACTTTGATTACAGGTTGTTCTCCGTATGTGCAATAGTTTGCAAGTCTTCAAAAGAATATTTTGTTGAAGGTTTTATTTTTATGCTTATGAATAGGATTAAAATGTTGCTTGTGTGTACAAGTGTTTGTGATGTCTGTTACTTTTCTACTTTATCCCATTATGAGGATTGTGGAAGAACTTGTGGTTTTCTTATTGATGGTTGACACAACTTAAAATCTTTCTGTGAACTATGTGGTGATCTATTTTCTTAGTGCAACCTAATCTTAGAGGGATTTAGTTACTGCAGGTATTTGTCGCTCTCCTTAGGACTTGCCAGCCGGAGAATAAAATGTTGGTTAAACAAGCACTTGATATACTCATGCCAGCACTTCCAAGAAGGTTACCTCTTGGTGATTCCCGTATGCCTATCTGGATTCGTTACACCAAAAAGATTCTTGTTGAGGAGGGTCACTCCATCCCTAATCTCATCCACATATTCCAGCTCATAGTTCGCCATTCAGATCTATTCTACAGTTGTAGAGCACAGTTTGTACCTCAGATGGTAAACTCTCTGAGTCGCCTGGGATTGCCATATAATACTACAGCTGAAAATAGACGACTTGCAATTGAACTTGCTGGGTTGGTTGTGAACTGGGAACGACAAAGACAAAGCGAAATGAAAATAGTACCTGCTAATGATGGGACTGGTCAAAATGCTGATGGATTGAGTCATGCTTCTGCTGGTAGTGTTGATCCCAAGCATCCAACAGATGGATCTTCATTCTCAGAAGACCCTAGTAAGCGTGTGAAGGTTGAACCTGGTCTTCAATCCCTTTGTGTTATGTCACCTGGCGGTGCTTCATCAATTCCTAATATTGAAACTCCTGGATCTGGCGGGCAACCTGATGAAGAATTTAAGCCAAATGCAGCTATGGAGGAAATGATTATTAATTTCCTGATCAGAGTATGGTTTTTCCCTGAAATGGTTTGTGAAGCTCTAGGCAGGAGCATACTTCATTCTATTTAATCCTGTTTTTGCCTTTCCCTTCTATTTGGTGAACATGAAATTGGCTATTGGATCCAGTTCCTTGAAAGAATACAGTTCGTGAATCTTTGGCTTTTATTTATACTCTTGCCTGTAATTTGCACTTTTTGGTATACAAGTCAAATTTGTTAAATGCTTGTGTGGGTCTTCAACCTGATTTTAGTGAGATGCTTCCCTTCCAAGTCTTTGAAGTAGTTCTGTTCTGTATGGACTTTCTTTATTCACTTGCCTCAAAAGAACTCAGTAGATAATGCAATTTATTATGTGAAGCTACAGTTTGATGCTCATATTCAATCATTACCTCTGTTTTTTTGTGTGTGGGTTTTGGGGGTGGATAGTACAGCTGAATCTTTTTGAGCATGGGGGAGTCCTGCTTTGTTTTCTTTTCATAATGTTGAGGATATTGTGTTTCTTTTTTCAATTTATTTTTTCCATTTTACAATACTATTCTAGTGGAAGTTTTTTTTTCATGATTTGAGGTTTCTTCGTTCTCTGATGTTAACTTGTTTGGGTCTGGCATCAGGTAGCGTTAGTGATAGAGCCCAAAGATAAGGAAGCAAGTTTGATGTACAAACAAGCTTTGGATCTATTATCACAAGCTTTGGAGGTGTGGCCAAATGCTAATGTCAAATTTAATTATTTGGAGAAGCTTCTCAACAATCTACCACCCTCTCAGTCAAAGGACCCTTCCACAGCACTTGCCCAGGGTCTAGATGTAATGAACAAGGTTCTTGAGAAGCAACCTCATCTGTTCATCCGCAACAATATCAACCATATATCTCAGGTATGTCCCTAGGCAGAACCATTTACTATGACCCTACTTCCAATTGGTGCACTTCATCTCAAATATACAATTCTTTTTAAAGATTCTAGAACCATGCTTCAAGTTCAAAGTGCTAGATGCTGGGAAGTCAATGTGTTCCCTCTTGAAAATGGTTTACGTTGCTTTTCCACCTGAAGCATCTAATACGACACAAGATGTGAAGATGTTGTATCAAAAGGTAGAAGAGCTTATACAGAAGCACCTTGCTGCTGTTGCAACTCCTCAGACTTCTGGAGAAGACAATTCAGGTAGCATGGTGAGCTTTGTGCTTTATGTAATCAAATCCTTGGCAGAGGTGCACAAAAACTTTATTGAGCCAGTAAATCTGGTCCGTCTTCTTCAGCGCCTGGCTCGAGATATGGGGTCATCCATTGGTTCCCATGTGCGGCAGGTATTGCATAATGTTTGGATGCTGTATTTATTATCAATAGTTTCTGCTGATTCATAGGTGGGAGTATGAGATGTGTTTATTTAGAAATTCCTGAGTGTCTTTTGGTATAAGCTAGAGTTCATTTAATACATTTTTCTCGAGTTTGAGCGTGCCCAATTCTTCTTTAAACTGTACAAGGCAGGATTTTTTTGAAGTAGTGGTTTTGTTGACAACAAAAATGGTATTCTCTCACGTACAGGGTCAGAGATCAGATCCTGATTCTGCTGTCACTTCTTCTCGTCAAGGTGCTGATGTTGGAGTCGTCATTGCCAACTTGAAATCTGTGTTGGGCCTTATCAGTGAAAGGGTCATGGCCATCCCAGATTGTAAACGACCTGTAACCCAAATTCTGAACTCCCTGCTTTCTGAGAAGGGTACTGACTCTTCTGTGTTGCTTAGCATACTAGATGTAATAAAGGGATGGATTGAAGAGGACATGACAAAACCTGGAGTTTCTATTGCATCTAGTACCTTTCTTTCTCCAAAAGATGTTGTTTCTTTCCTCCAGAGGCTTTCTCAAGTAGATAAACAGAACTTCACGCCCAGTGCTGCAGAAGAGTGGGACAAAAAGTATATTAAGCTTCTCTATGGTCTTTGTGCAGATTCAAACAAGTAAGCCATCGTCATTTTTACTTATACTCATTCATTTTCAATTTGAGAGGTAATTCAGCTTGCTTTAAACATGGCTTGAGATGGAACAACCTTGTTGATTTCCAGGTATGCTCATTCCTTGCGTCACGAAGTTTTTCAGAAGGTAGAGAGGCAATATTTGCTTGGGATACGGGCAAAAGATCCTGAAATGAGAATGAAGTTTTTTACTCTTTATCATGAATCCCTTGGGAGAATGTTGTTCACAAGATTGCAGTACATCATCCAAATTCAGGACTGGGAAGCTTTGAGTGATGTATTTTGGCTGAAGCAAGGGCTTGATCTTCTTTTAGCTATTTTGGTTGAGGATAAGTCCATAACGCTAGCTCCAAATTCTGCCAAGGTGCCTCCACTTGTAGTAGCGGGTTCTGTTGGTGATTCAATAGGGCCACAACCTATGGTCTTGGATATTCCAGAAGGTTCGGAAGAGGCTCCTCTAACCATTGATAGTTTTGTAGCAAAACATGCACAGTTTTTGAATGAAATGAGCAAGCTCCAGGTAATGGCATTTTCATTTAGCTGACGAACATATATAGCTGTCACTGGCACAAGCACTCATGATCACAATTACAGTTGGTGTCTTTTCATTGTTTATTTATTTCTTTGATAACCATCTTTTGTCAAATTTCTGTTATTCCATTCTTCTGTATCTGGGTTTAAGTATTTTCCACCCGCAATACTTGAAACTGGGCTCTCCTTTTGTTGAGCAGAATTCCCTTTTAGATTTGTTTATGCATTTTTCAATCATATATACACTTGTTGGACTGGTCATTTATTCTAATACGGTTGTTGTGACTCTTCTTGCATATTTGAAAGTCAATTTTAGCTATCCTTGTGAGATCTTTATTACAGCAATTTTACACATCATGATGTCTGCGTTACACTTTTCATCCGTAAGTCATCGTAAATTGAGATTTCGCCTTTGTTTAAGGTTGCTGATCTTGTCATTCCACTGAGAGAACTGGCACACACGGATGCAAATGTTGCGTATCACCTCTGGGTTTTGGTGTTCCCTATTGTGTGGGTGACTTTGCACAAGGAAGAACAGGTAGCGCTTGCAAAGCCAATGATAACTCTGTTATCAAAAGACTATCATAAGAAGCAGGCAACCCATCGTCCAAATGTTGTGCAAGCTCTTCTGGAAGGACTTCAGCTGAGTCATCCTCAGCCTCGAATGCCTAGTGAATTAATCAAATACATTGGAAAAACTTACAATGCATGGCACATTGCGTTAGCGCTGCTGGAAAGTCATGTTATGCTTTTCTTGAATGACACGAAATGCTCAGAGTCTCTTGCTGAGCTTTACCGATTACTTAATGAAGAAGATATGAGGTGTGGATTGTGGAAGAAACGGTCAATTACTGCTGAGACACGGGCTGGACTTTCTCTGGTTCAGCATGGCTATTGGCAGCGGGCTCAAAGTCTCTTCTACCAAGCCATGGTTAAAGCAACCCAGGGCACTTACAACAATACAGTTCCAAAAGCTGAAATGTGTCTCTGGGAGGAGCAGTGGCTAAGTTGTGCTAGTCAACTTAGTCAATGGGATGTATTGGTCGACTTTGGCAAGATGGTTGAAAATTATGAGATATTGCTTGATAGTCTGTGGAAACAGCCTGATTGGGCATATTTAAAAGACCATGTTATCCCAAAGGCTCAAGTGGAGGATAGTCCAAAACTGCGTATTATTCAGTCCTATTTTTCCCTTCATGAGAAGAGTACAAATGGCGTGGCTGAGGCTGAAAACACTGTTGGAAAAGGTGTTGATCTTGCTTTGGAACAGTGGTGGCAGTTACCTGATATGTCCATTCACGCCAAAATTTCCCTTCTACAGCAATTTCAACAACTAGTTGAAGTTCAAGAATCAGCTAGGATAATTGTGGACATTGCCAATGGAAATAAACTCTCTGGAAATTCTGCTGTTGGGGTTCATGGTGGCCTATATGCTGATCTTAAGGACATCCTTGAGACATGGAGGCTAAGGATACCAAATGAATGGGACAGTTCGTCTGTTTGGTATGATTTACTTCAATGGAGGAATGAAATGTATAATGCTGTGATTGATGCTTTTAAGGATTTTGGTAGTACAAATTCACAGTTGCATCACCTTGGATATCGTGACAAGGCTTGGAATGTCAATAAGCTTGCTCATATTGCTCGTAAGCAGGGTCTTTATGAGGTGTGTGTGTCTGTGTTGGAGAAGATGTATGGGCATTCAACCATGGAAGTTCAGGTACTACATACACTCCATTTTGTCTACTTAGGTTCTTTCCCATAGCTCTAAATGCTTATGCCTCTTCCGGACACCCCTGAAAAGAAGATAGGATAAACTGAAAACCCAAAAGAAGCAAAGTTGAATGGTTTGATATGCTGCATGGTTTGATGCATTTTTCTTTTGTATGATTGCAGGAAGCTTTTGTGAAAATAAGAGAACAAGCAAAAGCTTATTTAGAAATGAAGGGAGAGCTGACTAGTGGCCTTAATTTGATAAACAGCACTAATCTGGAGTATTTTTCTGTTAAGCACAAAGCTGAAATCTTTCGCCTCAAGGGAGACTTTCTGTTAAAGCTTAATGATTGTGAAGGGGCTAATCTTGCTTATTCAAATGCTATCAGTCTTTTCAAGAATCTGCCGAAGGGGTGGATTAGTTGGGGAAACTATTGTGACATGGTATGTATTTGCTTATTCCAGGTTCATTTCTTTGGTTCAATTTTTTTTTCTGTTTAATATGCTATAAATTTTGGGCTTTGACAGGCTTATAAGGAAACACACGAAGAGATTTGGTTAGAGTACTCTGTTAGCTGCTTCTTACAAGGCATCAAGTTTGGTATTCCTAATTCGAGAGGCCACCTCGCACGGGTTCTATATCTTCTCAGTTTTGATACTCCAAATGAACCTGTTGGGAGGGCATTTGACAAGTACCTGGAGCAGATACCCAACTGGGTTTGGCTTTCTTGGATTCCACAGTTATTACTTTCCTTACAGAGGACAGAAGCTCCACATTGCAAGCTTGTGCTAATGAAAGTTGCTACTGTCTTTCCACAGGTAATGTTGTGTTTGTTGGTGTTTTGTGCATTTCATATGCTTAGTGACCTTTAGATCCGATGTCATCTTGCATGTAATTGCAGGCATTGTATTACTGGTTGCGAACATATTTGCTTGAGCGCCGGGACGTCGCAAGTAAGTCTGAATATGGCAGAATGGCAATGGCACAGCAAAGAATGCAGCAAAATGTTTCTGGTGCCAATGCCGCTGCTCCTATGGGCCTTGCTGATGGGAATGCTAGAATGACTGGCCAGAGTGGGGGATCATCAGCTGGTGAAAATCATATTCCCCAGGGCGCTCAGTCTGGTGGAGGTGTTGGATCACAGGATGGCAATAGTTCTCAAATTCAGGAACCTGAAAGGCCAGACAGTAGTATGCCCTCTGGTAATGACCAGTCCTTACACCAGGGTTCATCAGGCAGTGATGGTGGTCAAGCTGCACTACGTCGTAATAGTGCTCTGAGTTTAGTTGCATCTGCTGCCAGTGCTTTTGATGCTGCCAAAGATATAATGGAAACTTTACGCAGCAGACACTCTAATCTGGCCAGTGAACTTGAGGTGGGTGACTGGTATTGTTTATTTTTCACAAATAAATGTCTGGTTAGATGAGACACTTCTATTTTTCACTTAATATGGTTGTTAAAGATTAATACTGTAGCAAGGATTGGATATTGTATCCATTATCAGGCTTGGAAAAGGATTGGATGTTACATTTTTTCAGAACCTTTTAACTTGTGCACCTTTTCACTGATACCATATGAAGAAAAACGAATTCTGGTTTTTCTTCATGTAAAGTTTATGAAGGATAGCATACTTGGTGTGTTTTGGATTCTATGGAGAGAATGAATATTTAAAAAGGAAGCATTTGGAGGGGCTCATGGTTAAGACTAATCTTTTGTCTGTTCTGTACCTTTAGTGTCAACAGAAATTATCAAACTTGTATGGTTGATTGCTTCGATTATTGGAGGGGCTTAATAAATACGTGTATTACATAAAAAGACCTTACAAACTTGGGTAGTATCAGTAGATGTTTTGATTTATCGAAAGGGATTACCTACACTGTAAATCTTTTTCTTCATTTATGCATAAGTAAAGTTGCTAATGCGTCTTCTGATAAAATTTATCAGATCTTGCTCACTGAGATCGGATCCAGATTTGTCACTTTGCCAGAGGAGAGACTGTTGGCGGTTGTTAATGCTCTACTTCACCGTTGTTACAAGTACCCGACTGCAACTACAGCTGAAGTTCCTCAGTCTCTGAAGAAGGAGCTTTCTGGCGTGTGTAGAGCATGTTTCTCAGCAGATGCAGTGAACAAACATGTCGACTTTGTAAGAGAATACAAGCAGGATTTTGAACGTGATCTCGATCCTGACAGTGCTGCAACATTTCCGGCCACTCTTGCTGAACTTACTGAAAGACTGAAGCATTGGAAAAATGTCCTGCAAAGCAATGTAGAGGACCGGTTTCCAGCTGTGCTTAAGCTGGAAGATGAAAGTAGGGTGTTGAGAGATTTTCATGTTGTTGATGTGGAAATTCCAGGACAGTACTTTACTGATCATGTAAGTATCTTAGTCTTCTCCTTTAAAAATGTAAGTAGAATGTAAAGTTAGTGTTGCAGTAAAACCCATGGCCGAAATGGGACGTGAATTTCCTGGTGCTAAATGTATTCACAAGGCTTTAGTTGTATAATGATATAATGGACTTGTCGTGAGATCAATGGGACTTGTTTCTTGGTTTCCCTTCTTCTGTTTCTTGCTTTAGTAGATATCATAGTACTTTTCCCTGATCTATGGTCTTTTCTTCAGGAAGTTGCACCAGATCATACTGTGAAGTTAGACAGGGTGGCAGCAGATATTCCAATAGTGCGGAGGCATGGTAGCAGCTTCCGTCGTTTGACACTGATTGGATCAGATGGTTCTCAGCGCCATTTTATTGTTCAGACATCTTTAACGCCAAATGCCAGAAGTGATGAGCGGATCCTACAGCTTTTCCGTGTGATGAATCGGATGTTTGATAAGCACAAGGAATCCCGGCGGCGGCACATCTGCATTCACACCCCTATTATTATACCTGTGTGGTCACAGGTATTAACTAATCCTCTTCACCTCATAAACTAGTGTTACATTTCCCCCTTTTTGCTCTATTAGCCAGAAATAAGGCAGTCATGCTCTATTGAGTTATAGTATAATTGCTGTAGTGATGCAAATTGCATTCTTCACAGTAACTGCCTTTATATCTAGTTTTTTGTTTGTTTGATTATCATAACTTTTCAACGTTGAGCCTTTTTCTTTCGAATAACTCCATGTGAATTCATGATATAGGTTCGCATGGTAGAGGATGATTTGATGTACAGCACTTTCCTGGAGGTTTATGAGAACCATTGTGCAAGAAATGACCGAGAAGCAGACTTGCCAATCACATTTTTCAAGGAGCAACTCAACCAAGCAATATCTGGACAGATCTCACCAGATGCTGTTGTTGATCTCCGTCTTCAAGCATATAATGAGATCACCAAAAGTTTTGTCACAGAAAGCATATTCTCACAGTATATATACAAAACACTCTTGAGTGGCAATCACATATGGGCTTTCAAAAAGCAGTTTGCAATCCAATTGGCTCTTTCTAGTTTTATGTCGTTCATGCTCCAAATTGGTGGAAGGTCTCCAAACAAGATATTATTTGCTAAAAACACTGGAAAAATTTTCCAGACTGATTTCCATCCTGCTTATGATGCAAATGGAATGATCGAATTTAATGAACCAGTGCCGTTCCGCCTGACCAGAAATTTGCAAGCATTTTTCTCTCATTTTGGAGTAGAAGGCTTAGTTGTTTCTGCCATGTGTGCTGCTGCTCAGGCTGTGGTCTCTCCTAAAGTAAGATTTATTTCTGCACACGGCATATTTTCTGCTTTGTTTAATTCCTGAATGCTGTTGACTTAAATAAATTACCATCTGCAGCAAAGCCAGCTCTTATGGTATCATCTGGCAATGTTTTTCCGAGATGAGTTGTTATCTTGGTCTTGGAGAAGACCTCTTGGGATGCCTCTAGCCCCTGTTGTAGGGGCAGGTAATATGAACCCTGTGGACTTCAAACAAAAAGTCGCTACAAATGTTGAGAATGTCATTGGGCGGATCAATGGAATAGCGCCTCAATACATCTCAGAAGAGGTATCCACTTGTTTTCTTTTTGGTGCTATTTATATGGCTTTTGAGTTCCTCACCAAGTAATTACCACTTTCCTGTTTCAATAAAATCAAGCATTAGCCATCTCCAGAGTATTCTATTGATTATCTAGACATCTGCGCGCGACTGAAATCATATGCTTAGATAAGTTTGGCTTCAGTTAATATCTAAATTCCTGCATTGTGACATTGTTGTGTTTGGGTTCTTTCGACTTGTATAGGAGGAGAATGGCATGGATCCGCCACAATCTGTGCAGAGGGGTGTAGCGGAGTTGGTTGAAGCTGCCCTTACTCCAAGGAACTTGTGCATGATGGATCCGACATGGCATCCTTGGTTCTGATTTATATTTTTCTAATTTAATTTTCGTGTTATGCCAACTTTTAGGTGTCTAATAGTGTAATCTAACATTAATTAGCGACTGTATAGTCTCTTTTATTTACCTTTAGGTGATGCAAGCTAGATAGTACTGTAAATATTATTGCTAGTTGCTCATGTATATAAATGATCCCTTTTGCTGCCGGTTCTTTCCTGGCGCGTATAGAGGCAATGTTAGTCAGCAAATAGTGGAATTAGTTTTACTCGGTGCAGCCTAATATGTTCATGGTTTTGAGCTACTTTCGAAGAAGGTTGTGATTGTATCTGTTGTGATATTTCTGTGATCGTTCTTGATGAAGTAGCAAAGACTTGGTATTGAGGAACATAACAGTTGAATGTCGAATGAGAATAATCAGCTTTAGAGGGTAGCAGTTGCGGGTTTCTCCTAAGAAAAAAGTATAAATGGGAAACAATGAGGGATATGTGTAAGTTAAATTTAAATTATGTTTTTTTGTGATGAATATTTTTTTTAAAACTACCGGTAAGGAATTTATACAATTTGGTTTAAAGCCAATCATGCTGAACAAAGAAATCCATCACTGAGTGAATTGCAATCATGATCCTATTTGTCATGGGGACAACTAGATTTCATGCCAATCAAATCATCTAGGATAGAAATTTAGCTCCTCTAGTCTCTTTGCCAGTGTTGGTAGGCTTTTTTTGTACTAGGAAAACATCTCAAATCACCTGTTTTGCAACATTAGTTGGATCTCTTGAAGTATGCTGAAAAATTATCTGGTTCCAGTGTCTCTTCCTCTTCATTGCATGGACATAATAATGAATGTGCAGTCAGTGTCACTCACTCCTCATTTAACGAGTTGATCTCTTGCGTATCCCATGCCGTAGGATAAACAGTTCTGCTTTTTTTCAGAAGGTTTTGCATATTTGACCCATTGCTTCTATCGTCCAACTTTCACTTTCTTCCAGTCCATCGTTTGTAAGTTATATAATCTCCTCTATAAATTTTATTGGACTTCCTCCCTTTCTACTAGGTCCAACATACGCTTGGCATGCATGTCTTTTAATATATTATTGGACTTCTTCCTAATGCCAATAATTCTACTTGTGCTACATATGCCAAAGACTCAAAAAAATAATCAAATAATATCATAGAAAATTGTGGCAAGTGACGGTAGAAAGTAGCAAGCATTCAACTGTCCATATTAGATATGAACCAAAGGAATGTACTAAACAACTTTCAGAGACATTGAAAAGAGATGATTTTTGAAATATATCAATTTGACAGCTAATTTTCAAAAGGTCCAAATCAGATATGAACCAAAAGAATACAATGTAGCAGCTGCATCAGCAAAAGAGATGTAACTACAAGGACAAAACATCATGAGAAGTATTATAACACCACAGAGAAGGTGTCTGTAAAGAACCAATACATCAATATAAGCATAGAAATTTCTTCCTTCAGTTTTCTTCTTCAGGGAAGCGAAGATGCTTCCCTTTCGGAGTTGGCAATCCCTTCAAGTGCAAGACACCTGGTGATGCAGCCTCAACATTGCACTCTTCAGCACCTTCAAGCTCATCATCACTGTTGTACACAAAACGCGTATGCTTCCCCTCAAAATTCACATTGATCTTGCTAATCGCTTCACACAGATCGTCAACTTCACTTCCATCCTCTTCAATTTCATCATACTTGTCATCATCATATTCATCTTCTTCAACTTCTTCAAGTCCTCCTTCTAACTCCTCTTCTTCTTCTTCATCCTTAGTACTTGCATTCACCTGAATCGACCACACAGATGCATTGTCGTCATCTGAAGGGGTCGTCTTCTCCTTGCTGAAGACCTCACATCCTTGGTATGTCAGCACAGAGGAACACACAGAAGATTGTTCCGAGCCTTCTGGTTTCTCATAAAAATCCAGCAGCAGAGATCTTGTTAAGTAACTTTTCTCAGATTCAAGATTCCCCTGTTTTTCCCCTTCAAACATATCATTGATCATCTGTAACATACAATTAATTAATTCAAATCTCGTATTTCTAAAATCAAATAACAAATAAAAAAGGAATCTTTCTTGAGACTAAGTGATACAGGTAATTGAATTTGTACCTGAGAAATGACAAACTTGTCTTCAACAGGGGATGCAGTAACAGCAGGCAACTCATTGACAGAGAAATCCATAAGAGGTGTATTTGCAGGAGTGGGGGCAAGAAGACTCATGGGAGAGTTGACAATTCCTTTGAGATGAAGGAAAGGCCTATTTTCCAGCGAAATCTTCGAGAGCACAGCTTCTTCTTCAACCTTTTGCAACAAAGTCTTAACTTGTCCCCTCAATAAATCCTCGCCAGATCCAGGTGTACTCAAGTATTTGTCTAGACCGGTAGTCCTTTTCTTGGACATATCTGAAGATGGGGTCCCCAAATTCCCCATAGCAAGACCAACAATGGGGGAATCATTCGTTATATCAATCAATGCTGATTGTTTCCCAGTTCTATTTCTTGATTTCGCCACTGTTTTCTTCTCAGATTCTTCAATTTTCTCTGAACAAGAAAAGAAATTACTTTTCAGAAATCAAATTAAATTTCAAGAAAGGAAAAATGAAAACAGGGCAATAAAAACTTACTAGTTGACAGAGGGACCTTGTTAGCACTGTTAGCCGTAGCCAAGGCTTGTGATCTTGTCACCCTTCTTGTTGATGATGGAGTCTCCATTGATGAAGAATCAAGAAAATTGCAGTAAAGTTTGATTTTTGGGTTACTGGTATATACCAAAATTCTTATTCAGATCAAGAAATGCAGAGAGGAAGAATTCACAGACAGAGAGTAAGACAATGAGATGGAATTTGGGCAGAGAGAAGACGACTTTATAGTTGTGGAAATAGGGTTTCACGATGGGAAAACATAAAGTGACCGTTAGAACATTCTTGTAAGGCAGGCAGCGGATCAGCAAAGTAGCCGTTAGGATTTGAAACATGGACTTGGGCTTTTTGGTGCATTTCAAGCCCACCTCTATCTGGACTAGGCCTCGAGGGATCAGCCCAATATCAAAGTTTTCATTTGCCCAAGTGATTAGCCCCTGTTTTTTTAAGGAAAAATTACAGGGTGTAGCGTAATTATAAAAGATAAAACATTGCGAGATTGTGGAAATTTGTCGCATACATTATACACATATCTGTACATTTGAAAATCCTAGTTGTCACTGTCCATCCCAACCTCACTCTTTGAAATTAATTAGATATATTAGATCCAGTTGATCACGCATATACTTGATGTATTCACATACATACACATATTACAATAAAATATTGTATCCGCACTATTTCAGTTACAATTAGATTTTGTATGTGTGCGAGACATAATGATTTTTGCTATGTTTTGAAAGGAAAATATTGCTCTCATTGTACTTATTGAATTTTGCCTTCTCTTTTATTTACCCCTCCCTCGGAGCTCCCTACCTTTTTTTCGCTCCTTGATACCTCAAACTTACAACATTAAAATTGAAAGAGGAGAGCTTGTTATCCAAACAACTTCCTCTTTATCTTAATTAAGGCTTTAAGGGCCATTTGTTAGAAGAACCTAAGGTTAAATTTGTCTAGTGTTTGGTTGTTGGTATTAACTAAAAACATGACAAAATTTATATCAAAATTATGAGATTATGTATCATCACCTATAGAAGATGGAATGATGTATAATGGTAGTCCCATGATTATAATCATGAGGTAACATTATTTTGAACCAAACTACGTCTTTGATATTCATGTTTGCATGCATGCATTGGCTATACTATATATCCAACTAATTGCACTGCTATTGGGGAAAGTAAAATACTTACCTTAAATTGATTATTATTTCGATTCACCCACTCACCCTCCAAAAAAAAAAGGACCTTGGATTAGTCATGGTTGTTATTTTACTTAACTCCCTCTGATCCGTTGAGTCTTGACCCGACTTGATTTTAATTATGAGATAAAATGAGGAACTTTATTGGGCAGTGGAGCCTACAACTGTCGATTACATTTTCCAGTTAGTTCATGCATGGAGTATGAATTACTCCATATACCGCACTTTCACAGTTTCAATTGATTTTCAGTTGCTTTGGTGGGATCAGAGCTCTTCTCACTTTGGTGGGATATCACTACATTTTTTACATTATCCACATTACTAAAAAGATTTGTACTATCATATTTATCACTAATAATAATAAGGTAAGAATTATATATTTACTTATATATACTTCCTTTGTCCTATATTATTTGTCTACATTATTAAAAATATGTATCTTAAATTACTTGTCAATTTAGAAAATAAAGATAACATTAATTAAAATATGGATTATGACTGCTCACTATTCACTCGGTTTTGGGGTCATAATCATTATGTAGGAGAGATGGCCGGTGGTTCGAGGCGTAGCATTGGAACTGCTATGTAGGCTTTTGATTATCGAGGGTTCGAATCCCTCTCTTTCCGTACATTCGCTTAATTCACCAATTTTACTAAAGGCCTCAAATAGCATTGGATACCATTATTCCAACAGCTAGACCCTTCTTTGATCTAAAGATATAGATTCTCAATTTCTAATTGTTGTGACGCGTAAAATAGAGTACTAAAAAATAATCATAATCAAAATACTGGAAAAAAAAAAGAATAGACAAGAAATGAAAATAGATCCTTGGTTTATGATACAAAAATGGGGGAAATCTAGATCAAACTCGAATTGATCTTACTTAACCTTGAGTTAATTTACTTCGCCTTATTGTAAACTATATTAATTACCTGCTGCATAAATGTTGTAAAATTTCAAAAGAACTTTTTCATGCACGCATCAAAAGAGTGCACTAATTACCTACATCCCAAATTCATAATCACATTAAAAAGAGTATTTGATAATATATATATATATATATATAATTTTTTATTATTATTATTTTTTTATCTTTTTTTTTTTTTTTTTTTAATGAGACGTATAAAAGTAAAAATAGATGTAGGAGGATAAAAGAAGCACCGGCATTAGAAAGGGAGCAGGCAGGCAGCCAGCCAGCTGTGGGTGAGTAGGTGCATTGATTGGAGTGAGCACAACTTGGATACTATCTATCCCTCACCTAACTCACACAACAGTCAAGCTAATCACTTTGACTTGTCTACATTCTTTATTTCAACTTGTTCCTTTACTAAAATCCATTCATTATTGTCTCCTAAAGACATTCAAATAATACGATACCAATAATAGCCGTCCTTGCAATACATTTTAAAAATAATAAATAATAGGAATAATATTACTACATTAATCTTTAAATATATTAAATTTAATGCTTTAGAAAATGAATTAGATATTAAATATCTGTAGTATTTAATATCAAAGATAAAATAGATACGAAAATTAAATTATCTCTTGATTTTTCAAATTTGATAAATATTTTTAGTATAATGTACAAGTAAAACAGGTGGAGTGTAAAATAAAAAATTAACACACTTTAAGGCTCTCAAAGTGTGTAAAATAAAAAATCTATAACGCTCCCTCGTCTCGGTCTAATTCATGTGACATCATTTTAAATTTATAAAAGAAAAATAAATTTATTTAAAACACAAGTTTTATCAGTCAAATTTGATCTGACCTTCAAAACTCTCTTCTCATACTCCTCGTTCGTCATTTCAGTAGTACTCCAGTTAGCTCTTCTCTTACAGAGCCTTGTCTGTTCGATTGCTTTCCTAGTCTTCTTCCTGCTTCATTAGATAAAGTCTCTTCATTAATAGATAGAGTTGGAGTACGTAGTGAGAGTCAAGGTCAAGGTTGATTGATGAGTTCAGTGGACAGAACAATCGATGTGAGGATTAGGTCAAGGCAAGAAGTTAAAGTGTGACTTTCCCCCATAGTTGGAGGCGGGGTTAACCATCACATTATAAATATTTGTTTGACTATAAATTATTTCTTAAGAATAAAAAGTGAATTTTAAAGTTAAAATTAGCTCACTTTTGGTTATAGAATCGTCACATTCTTTTTGGAACATGACTAAAAAAAAAAGAGTACACATGAATTGAGATAGAGGGCTATTTTTCCGTGAAGCTTTTGGTTGTTTGTACATTACTCACTTTGTTTCCTTGTTTTCACTTCTCAATTATAGTAAATATATTTATTTATTGTTCATTTTAAAACATTAAGAGAAAATCAATTATATTTTCCAACTTCACCAATATCACTGAAGTAACTATTTCTCAAACTAATTTGAGTACTAGTATTTAATTAATTTAAATCTCTAAAGTATAATTAATTTAATAAAATAAACATTTAATTAATAAATTATTAAGAGAGTCCAAAATACAGATGGGACTAAGGCAGTACACTTTTGAGTTCAATTATTATGTGCTGCAGATAATAATGCGTTAAAAATATTTCACATCATGTTATTTAAAAGTGAGTACCAAGAACCTGTTCGATCATGGATTAATTAAAATTGTGCTATGGTATCCAGAACTACTAGCTTTGTTTCGCTTTCTAGCAAAAAGAAGAAAGACATTAAATGTAGCTATTTCAATCAACATTTAGTCTAGACTCACTTAATTCTGTTCACAGTAAATGGGACGACTAGAGTCCAACAAATCAATCAATTTAATAATACCCATATTAATATTGCATTAAAAACTCTCAACCTTCAATTTTACACTTAAATTTCAAAATCAAGACATACAGTAGTACACAACATAATAATAGTAGTATTTAATAAGAGGTACATTTGAATTTGCAGAAGAACAAAATTATGCGATGAATTTTAAGGACATTTGCGGGTGCTGTTATGAGTAGTAAGGTTGAAATAGCAAGGGCATGCTTCGTAATTTCCAGAAGTCCCTGGTGGCACGCAGTGGCAGGTACGGCAGCAACTTCCACATGCTCTGTTGCATAGATTTTGCCGAGACGATTTGCTGCACCTCGTTTTACAAGATCCCGTACAATCTATTGTAACAAAGACGAATTCAGAATTTAGAATGGTTACGTAAAGTTATAGTGGAAATACTTAAAATGTTACAGTACATACCTATTGGCTTTAGAGGTTGAGGACTTGGTGCTGGTGGTTTGCTGCTAATTACCTGCGCCAACATTTCAAAATCAAACGTTATTTCAAGATGTTAATTAGAAATAAACATGCTAATTTGAGAAAAAGAGGAACCTCTTGAAGGGCATAAGTGAAATGGACAAGCACAAGTGATGCAATGAGCAAAGCTGCAAATGCCTTTAGGAATGCCATTCTTTTAGATACAAAAAAGAAGGAAAGCTGAGAACTCTGAATTCTGAGCTGGCTTAACACTATGGAAGTGAAATTTGAAAACAGAGAGTGGTGGTATTTATAGCACGAGCAAAGACACTCCCCATCCAACCCACGTTTTCATTGGGTCAAGCCAAAGGCCTAAATTAATATAAAGTAGTACTATTTCTACTTCTTAGTATTTTATTTCGATTATCACTTTGACATTTAACTATTCTGAATTCACATTTAAGAAAAAAAATCAAAATCATTGTTGTCTAACAAAGTTAGTTTTATTCGAATAATAAATCACTAGTTAAAATTGAATAGATATTTGCCACCCATCTCAACATTTGAAGGTAATTACAATTTCCATGAAGTCACAATAGAGTCAAAATACATGCGCTCATCTTATCCATCAATTTAAGCCTCAAAATTCTTCTGTTTCAACCACCGTTCGGTCGGTCTAATTGATACTATTATTTCCTATTTCTGGCAGTAAGTTCTTTGATTTTATCTTTTTATGTACTTGCTAATTGTTAGTATCTATAACCGACATTTAGCAGATTTATTATGGTTTGAAAAGATATTATAGGTTGAATTCGAAAACGTTAAGAATAACTCCCTAGTTTTTTTTTAAATTCACTAGGTAAAAATTGTGTATAAATAACCATTTTGATTCTACAATTGCGAAAGTACAATTTTCATGCCTCCACATAATTAGTGATGTGATGACAAGAAATTGGAAGTAGCTTCAAAAGTCACACTGCCAGCCTAGCATCGCATCACTATTCTAGAAAAAAGAGTTAGGCAAAAATTTTTTAAAAAATCATACTACTAGTTTTTTGTTATATAAAAAATAATTTTACGTAGATACCAAAAAAAAGTTCATTAACTAAAAAGTAATGCAGGCATTCATGTTATAGGACTTGTAAGTAGGAAAATATTTTTTCAAGAGCATTAGATATAATTTGGGCAAATATTATGATATTGTGCCTGACTTCAATTCGAAGCCCCCACTCCCGACACAAGACCTAACCCCGACCCCTAACTCGATCTCGATTCACGACTTTGACCTTTGACTCAATTTTTTATCTGAGACTCTAGACCTAAGACCTGAATTTTGACCTGGATTGTGATCCGAGTTTGGGCAGGGACGCTGAATTTGGGTGGGATTGGGATTCATACATTGAGATTGAAAGAGAATTTTGGAGAATGTTTTTTCTTACTTAATGGAAGAAAGTCATTTTCCTTAAATTTAAGAAAAATATAAATCTATTTATAAAATATTTAAGTCGATCATGAAAATAATAAAAAAATATTTTTTGAAAAGTGTTTTTTTCTATACCAAAAGCATAGCATTAAAATAGCAAGATTTGCTACAGCAACATATATTACAAGCACATAATTTATTAGAGATTCTCCCAAGTTGCATTAAATAATGTGAAAGCTGTGGTTTTGAAAATCATTATTTATTCATGTTTATAAATTTTATGATTTTGATTGGTCCTTATAACTTGAATTATTGTTTTCACTATTTAGTGCCTCATATTGGTTTATTCATTTGGACACGTAAATTATAGATCTGGAAACAAATACTAATATTTGCTACATTTCTACCAAAATTGAATATCTTATTTTTCTATTTGTCAATTTCAACATATTGTCCTCTTAGAAGATCTTTCAATTTTCATACTCCAGGACATATGTGATTGAAATTTTATTTTTGTCAGCATTCAGCACCAATTTTTCCTATCCGACATATAAAATTAATTTCAACTAATTATAATTAAAATTGTCTATTTTCATTTCTTAATATCCGTTTATCTTTAATATAGTATTGATTTATTACTTTAGAAATAGAGCAAATTTTAGGAATAACAAGCATAAAAATCATATTAGAGATCTATAGCTACCGTTTTGCTGTTTGCGCTCAATAGTTTGCTACGGAGCATCTGATTTGTATAAATCCCAGGTAGACATTTTGTTTGTATAAAAGTGCAACGATTGTATATGTATATCGGTTCGATAATTGTATATATGTAACTACTATGTATATGTATCAATGTTGTGTTTGTATATCAGCATAAAATTTGAATTTGTATACAATTGAATCGAATTAAAACATTTGTATATCAAATCTCTCTCTCGCTTTATACAACAAAAATTGTACATTGTAATTTGTATAATTTGTGTTTGTATAAAGCGAGAAAAAGAGAAAGGCAAAAGAGAATTGGCAAAGAAAGATTTGTATTTGTGTAATTATAAGTATATATGACCAAAAGATATGTATTTGTATTTGTACATGTAATTACAGTTCTCTCTCATTTGATACAAACACAAACACAATTTATACATTTGTGTTTGTATAAAGTGAGAGAGTTGAGCTAGAGAGTGGCGAACGAGCTTTCAAGAGAGAGGCGAATGACAATGTGTTTGCTACAAATTAGAATTAAATGAAATTGTAGTTATAACATTTATTTTGAATTAATAATTTGCTATAATGCACAATTTTCCCTTAAAAATAACCATGATAAAAAAGGTCCATAAATAATTGTGTCAATGAAATTTGACAAAAGTGGCTTGATGAAACATTGAAAGATATTTTTCAAGAAAAAAACTTTGATAAGAAATAATTTGTATTTGAATAATCAATTTGAAAAGTACTAATGAGCAACAAGTAATGTTTGACTATATTTTAAAAATATATTTCTAAGTGTATTTTTTCGAATGTGATTTTCAAAAAAATACTTTGGAGGAAAGTTATTTGATCTCAAAAACACGTTTTGTTTACTAAAAGCTATTTTTTCTAAAAAAAAAAGTAACATAAACACTTTCGATCTTGAAAAGCGGCCAATCATGATATAAAAATGATTTAGGACGACCTCTTTGACTCTATCCCAGATTCTCAGTTGAAAGGTCAAAATAATGTACTCTTGTTATATCGATAAGATTTTAGTCACGATAGAAAAGTGTAACAAGAATTTGTTCACTCTAACAACAAAAAATATGATTTTTTGTGTCAAAAGTTGATCGGGATTGGATGATATATATTTATAAGAAACAGTAGAAAAGTTAGATGTATTTGATATCGATTAATTTGCTAAGAGAATATTTTTCCATACTATGAAGTCATATAAAAAATGAAAGTTGTACCTTAAAACATAAATTACTAGATTAAATGTTAAAATAAACTGTTAAAATTTGTTTCTTAAAAGAGTTTGCACTATTAAAAAATGATAAGTATATTAAATGGTGCACAGCTGGACTGCTTAGACAGCATCTCTCTTTAGTTCAAATGGTCATATATATGTAGCTGGCACTTGTCCACTTCATTATTCATGTTTTTGGAAAATAATTTTCTAAATTTACCGCTAATTCTTGTTATCTTTACTTGGATAAAGACAAATTATTTATTGAGATGGTCATTCAACTAATAAAAAATTATTCAGTTATTGATATTTCACCTACAAATCATTTCATCAATTTAAGCAATTATTTTTACATGAAATCTTTGTAGTTACTTAAATTATGTACCAAGGCTAGTATAAGATAGATAGACAACCTTTAGATATGAAAGCTGCAGGTTTACCAATATATGCAACCTTTTGGATAGACCATTAAGATCATGACACGTATTCCTCTATTTATTTTAAGGGTATATATGTTTTAAAATATTGACGGTAAGGGTATACACAACCCGAAATTATAACGAAGGGTATTGACGCATCATTTCTGATAATTCGGGGATATATTTGTCCTTTTTCCCTTTAAGAAATAAGATTGATATAAGTATTTTATCATAATACCCATTTAATTGATGTTTAGTCTTAGATCGATCTTAAAAAATTATTTGGAGAATATGTAAGAAATGCTAATAGTAAAAACATCAAAAGATATAGCACTCCATATTTTCAAGACAATAAAATGATTGAATAAATAATGAAGAAGAAATATGAATATTTTTTTAAAAGTGCGCTGTTTTTTTTTTAATGTTGTAGCATGAGTCTTGTAAGGCCCATTCTGACGTGAGCCTTTAACCGCATTCATCCTTCTATTCAAATGTTGTCCTTTTGGTTTGATCCTCAATTTTTGTTGCCCTTTTGAAAATCTTGCTCAATTTATTTGCCCTTTTGGCTCCAGAAACATATTTTCACCTTAGTATATATTATATACAGCACTCCATATTTTCACCTCAGTATATATAGCACTACATACTTTCAACCGTCTAAAGAATGGAAGTAGTGTGCTCCTTTTTGCAGACATTATATTAGCGTAATTCCCTACACATGATGCATCAGTCAGCCAGATTATTAAAAGACCGGCCTACTTCCTAGAAAAAATAATCTTTTATTGCATCACAAGCTTCGTACAGAGAGAAAACAGAAGGAGCAATGAATTGAATCTCAAAATGAACAGAGCTGGCTTGCTTAAAATTATTCGGAACTTTAAAGTTACACTTAGTGGACTGACTCCCTTTGGAGAACAAATTAAAAAACTAGAAAAAGGCATATATTAAGGACATTTGCGGGTGGTGTTATGAGTCAAAAGATTGAAATAGCAAGGGCATGCTTCATAATTTCCAGAAGTCCCTGGTGGCACGCAGTGACATCTGTGGCAGCAGCTTCCACATGCTCTGTTGCATAGATTTTGCCTAGACGACTCGCTGCACCGATATTTACAAGCTCCTATGCAATCTGTACAATCATTTCCAACACAGCTTTATTTATTAGATGTTTCTATACATATAAAATAATGCAGTAATTGATAGATTACCTAGTGGCTGTGGACCCTGAGGGGCTGATGCTGGTGGCTTGCTGTAGTCAACCTGCGCCAACATGAATAAAAGAGTTAAAACATGATGCGAGTGACATGGTCTTTGGAAAAACTAGTGTGTGAGCTTTAAAATGGCACTGTAGTGACATAGCAATCTACTACTTATTGTGATAATGAACATTCCACTTAAAAATGAAAAACCTTTTGGGCATAAGCGAAATGGACGAGCAGAAAGGATGCAATAAGCATAGCAGCAAATGCCTTTTGGAATGACATTGTTTCAGAAACAAAAAGGCAAAATGGTGTATATGTGAAGGAGAAAGCAGAGAGCTCTTAAGAAATAAGAGTGTTGCTTTAGAATTTATAGCACAAGAAAATAAACCCCCCTTTTGACCGTGGTTAGATTTAGGATTTTAAGTTTGTTGATTCTACGCACACAATTTTCTTTTGTTTATTTGAGTTATTCATATACTCCTTAAAGGCTACATGTTAATTAAATTTTTTAATACAAAAGAAGGTCTAGAGCAATACTAATTCGCTCTGCCTTTACCGTTTGCTCCTGGTTTTTTTGGTTCAGGGCAGGGGCGGATTTAGGATATCGAGTGGGTTATTGAAATTCCCATAAGTTTTGCGATTGCCCAAATCCTGCATTTATATTGAGAAAGGGTTGTTGGTTCAGTGACAAAGAAGGAACCCCATTTCGATGCTCGCGGGATCAAGCCTCTGGTTCATGGGGTGTGAACTTTGAATTTGGGTTAATATGGTACACAGATAATGTAATTTAATTTGAGATAGTAGTTAGGTTAATATTAACCAAATATTAACTTAACCTCGGCATCGGGGGAACATGCCTACTTGTCTAAGTGATGATGTTGAAATGGGAAAAAGCTCAGAAAGTCACACTGCCAGCCTAACTTCACAGTGCACTAGTATTTCGAAAATAGAGTTTCATTAAAATATTAGTTAGTCTTAGAAAAAGCATCAACCTTAGACCATTAATAAGATTTGATACTCCAAACTAAGATTAAATTCACATAAAAATTTACAAGTTGCACTAAATTATCAAGGGAAGCTCGTAATTTTCGTAGAATGAGTACAAGTCTATTCACTTTGATGAAATTTAAAAGTTGAATTTGCGATATGATCAGTCCTTATTTTTGACTATTAGCTGGCAACTTGTCCGACACCCGTTTATTTATATTTTCATAAGTTTTTTAGATACGGAACCTGCTGCAAGGACTATCAATTAATAATCCAGCGGAAGTTTTGTATGATCAAACTTTTTTGGTTAATTATATATGTTAAGTCGTTTTGCTATTCTATTTTCGAAAACCAAAAAATCAACAAATTAAATGATCTTCAACAAAAATACACAATTTCTTATCTCTTCTTGTGATATAATCAATGCAAAAATTTTTTTACGATGCCTGTGATATTACAACTTAAATTCTTGATTTATATGACAATAGACTAATCTATTTAACTTAGGGGAAAATTACAATAAAATATAATTCGGAAATCTAGTTTGCAAAATATATACACAATGTATAGATAATGTATATAGTTTATATTAAATGTATACAATATACATATATACACTAAGCATACAACAAACGCATACCAATAATGTATACTTCGACCATATTGATAAACTAGGTGGCCAAAAAATACATTTACGTAACTTTCCTTTACTTACTACTATTTGTAACGACAAATCAAAGTTGGGACGGCCCATGAGCCGAATCCTTAGAAGATCCCTATCTGGAATAAAAAAACTGGACTTGCAGAAATAGCATCATTTAAGCAATTTGTGCATAAGTAGCCTACTTGTTACACATTAAAAATGTCCATATGATAAAGTATGTTTTCACAAGTTTTACTGCCCGACTAATTTTGTTAAATTGTTTTTGGAGGCCTTGCCTTTTCAAGGGAATATATATTACCTTTATATAGGTATGAGTTGGGGATAGGGTAGAGTAGCCTTCAAAATCTCTAACTAGAATCAAATACATAAGTTTCAATTAGAATTAAGCGTGTCTCGTATATTTCCATAAAATTTCAATGTCTACGTGAAGAAAGATAAAAGAGTAAGAAAATTTGAAATTCAAAATTATGTTGGAAAAAAAAGGTCATATTTGCTTATGAACTATGCAAAAGGCCGGTACAAATTTGTCTTCCGTTTAAAAAATAATAATCTTTAATGGAGGGATATGTAATATTATCGATATTAAACTTTATCATTTGAAAATAAGAGTAAAATTAGAATAAAAATATGAACATATTTGTTCCCAACTATTAATGAAAGGATAATATCATTTCCGATATTTAAAGGATACGTTGCACCCTTTTTTCCTTCTGACTCAATTTTAGGATAAATCTATAAGAAGCAACTAGCAAGTAGCAACGACATTTAATTAATTTAAGAGAGGAGTAATAAATAACAGAAATTTAACACAAGATGATTAGGTATTGACATGTTTTTTTATTTTAGCTAGGCAACGCTGGTTGGTACCAGCCACGTGATTTGCCCTAACCAAACATTCAATTGCATGCACCCTCCGTTTGTTAATAAACCCACATGCGATTAATAGTTGAAAAGGTGAATTTTTCATATTAACAATTATTGTGTGATTTAAACTTTTAAAGAAAATATTATTAGCGATTGTTGGTAACATTATTATTAGAGCTGTCAATATGGGTTGACCCACTTCATCTGAGTCAATTCATACAGATTTTGAAATTCGACGGGCCAGGTCGGGCAAGCCCATTTTTTGTGTGGGCCTGAAAATGGTTGACCCAGTCCATAAGTACGTGGGCTACGGACTTTTTTGGGTCAATCCTCTTTTCTTAAAAATATATTTTTTAGAATTTTTTAATTAAATTATAATTTAAAAATATTATCATAAATATCGACAAGACAATATTAGATGGTGTTAGTGTTACTGTTTGTTAATCAAATACACAAATAAAATTATATTTATAATATTTATTAAGTTTTATTTCAAGTAAAAACATAAATCGCTAAATAAAAATATTAACCTAATTGTTTTTCAATGATCATAATAAAATACAAAAACTATGACAATATTTCATAAGCTATGACCTATGTAGTGATTCCCTAGAAATTTTAGGAATTTTTTATTTTATGTAGTATATATTTTATAAACAAAATTTGTATGTAAATTGTAATATTTCAAACTTTAAACATAGAGTTTAGACTCTTGTTATTTTTAATACTCTATTTTATATTTATTTTTTAAGTAGTTTTTATTTAACCTACGGACCGACCCTATCTATATTTGTCAAGCCCCACAAATCAGTAGGTTTATTCAAGCCGGCTACAAAAAGTTTTTTTTCTTAAATAGGCTCCAAAAATCATAGCTCAACCCTATCAAATCACGGGTTAGATCAGGCCAGCCCAACGGACCTAATCCATATTGATAGCCCTAATTATTATATTGGAAAACAGCTCTTTGGTTGCGTTTGTTTTCCTTAAAAAGCAAAATACTTTAGTAGTAACTACTTTTCAACAAAGCAACCACACTTTTCCCCTAAAATCGTAACTAGTACTCATACTTAATTTTCCTTTTTTGGTCCGTTCCAACAAAATGACACATTTTTATATTAAGTAAAATTTTATCTTAAAATGTCTATTTTATTTCTAATGAAAATGATTTAAAATCACACAAATATCTATCACCTATTTTACACAACAAAGTTTTTGTTTCTTTCTTAAACTTCATGTCAAGTTAAACTAACTCATATATCATATAAAATGGTACAGAAGAGTAATATAATACAGAGTACATACAATAGTATTAATACCTTTTTACGAAGTTAAACAATATTCATTTTTAGTGTTACACTTTACATTTTAATCTATTTTAAAAGAATTAAAACAAATACTTTTAATAAGATACTCCCCCCATTTAAAGAAGAATGATCTTTTTTCCTTTTTAGTCTGTTTCAAAAAGAATGATCTCTTTTTTCTGTTTCGTAACATTTTAATTTCAGCTTTCCACATGACATGTTTAAGGCCACAAGATTAAAAGCCAATTTTGTACGGTTGACATAACTTTAATTTATGACCACAAGATTCAAAAGTCTTCTTTATTTTCTTAAACTTCGTGTCAAGTCAAACTAAACCATTCTTTATAAAACAGATGGAGTAATTAATGGCTAAATAAATATTTAAACTTAACTCTAAACAATAAACTTTAATTTTTTTTAAAAAAAAAATCAAATCAACCAAAATCATATTAATTAAATCGACGTTCAACGTCTTTTCATTTTTTTCCCCCTAAGTATGGTGGTATCTACCCTTCAACTCGTAAGCAAAATACAATTCTAGAAAGAAAACACGTGAAATGTTGTTAGTTGGCACGAAGGGTAGTAATAGCTCCACGCCAACACTCCCTTATAAATCTCCACCCCTTATTTCACCTTACTCTCAACATTAAAAAGGCACCTCATAACTCTTTTGAACAAACAAAAAAAAATGGCACCTTCAACACTAACAGCTCTAGTTAATGAAAAGACCCTTCAAACAAGTTTTATTAGGGATGAAGAAGAACGCCCAAAAGTGGCTTACAATAAATTTAGTGACGAAATTCCAGTAATATCGTTGCAAGGTATTGATGATATTAATGGAAGTCGAAGAAGTGAAATATGTGAGGAAATTGTAAATGCTTGTGAAGATTGGGGTGTTTTTCAGGTAATTGATCATGGGGTCGATGCTGAATTAATATCACAAATGAAAAAATTGGCCAAGGAATTTTTCGAATTGCCTCCTGACGAAAAGCTTCGGTTTGACATGTCTGGTGGCAAGAAAGGTGGCTTTATTGTCTCAAGTCATTTACAGGTAACAATTATTTCACACGTATTTTTAGATAGAGAGATATGCATGAATTTTTTGACTAATAGGGTGCATCTCATTAAGAATAAATAAAAAAGTTGGTCATAAATTTCTAAATATAGAAAAGATATAGTACTACAAAGGAAAAGTGTTTGCAACAGATCCCATTTTTTATTTATTTGTATATGGTTAAAATAACATTTTTTTATAGTCCAAGGGTTATCCGGATCTCCCGATGGAAAATAATATTATTGTATATGATTAAAATAATACTTTAGGTAGATATATATTTTCAATTACTTCGTGCGTTACCCTTATTTAAAACTTTAGCTCCGTGTACCCCACTTTTGCTTGTAAGGTTCATTATTCAAAATATGAATGTATGACATTATGTAACGATATGATACAATCTATTCAAATAGTGTATTGCATTAATGCAATACAATACAATTGTTAATGAAAGTTGTTTTGTATAGGGTGAAGTGGTTCAAGACTGGCGTGAAATAGTGACCTACTTTTCATACCCAATTCGAGCTAGAGACTACTCTAGATGGCCAGACAAACCACAAGGCTGGATAGCTGTAACTGAGAAATACAGTGAAAAATTAATGGACTTAGCTTGCAAATTATTAGAAGTACTGTCAGAGGCAATGGGCTTAGAGAAAGAGGCTTTAACCAAGGCATGTGTGGATATGGACCAAAAAGTAGTTGTCAATTTTTACCCCAAGTGTCCAGAGCCTGACCTTACCCTTGGGCTGAAACGACATACTGATCCAGGAACCATCACCCTCTTGTTACAAGACCAAGTTGGTGGGCTTCAAGCCACTAAAGATAATGGCAAAACTTGGATCACTGTTCAGCCCGTTGAAGGCGCTTTTGTTGTTAATCTTGGTGATCATGGTCATGTAAGTTGGTACTACTATATATTAGGATAAAATTATGTTTTAAAATCGTACTAATTGACACTTAATTATGTGATTTTGGACAGTATTTGAGCAATGGGAGGTTCAAGAATGCTGATCATCAAGCAGTGGTGAACTCGAATAGCAGCAGATTATCGATAGCCACTTTCCAGAATCCAGCACCGGATGCAAAAGTGTATCCGTTGAAAATTAGAGAAGGAGAGAAGGCGATAATGGATGAGCCAATTACATTTGCAGAAATGTACAGGAGGAAAATGAGCAAGGATCTTGAGCTAGCTAGGCTGAAGAAACAGGCCAAGGAACAAACTGAAGTGGCCAAGTTGGAGTCCAAGCCCATTGAGGAAATTCTTGCTTAATTTTAACATTGGATCTTCAAACAAGAGGCTATTCGTGTAATTTCTTTTATCAGTATTGTCTTGAATAACAACAAATCATCTTCTTGTGAATTGGTGATGTATTTTTATAATAGTCCAATAATTTTAATACAATTTTGTTTTGCCAATAAACAAAAATTAGCTCCAATTGTAGTAGTGATTAGGAATACTCGGACACAAGTCCTATCAATTTTGCCAAAAGAGACTCAATAATGTATTTAATGCTAATATTACAAAAGTCCGAGTTTAGAAATTGATTTTGTTTAATTTTAGTTATTTTCTTAACATGTGAAAAAGTCGTGTCACAAGAGTTGACTTCCATTTGTTCTTCCGTGTGATTAATAAACAAAGTGAAAATGGGCGGAAAAAAATCAAATATGTTGTCCGTTCCTTCTTTTAATAGCCAGTTGCATCACTTTTTCTTAAACTTGGAAAACCACTTTATACGGTATTGTAAAAAAAAATAAAAAAATAAAATGCAGGAGGAAAGTGGAGTGAAGTATTTATCTTTCTTTCTCAATCAACTAACAAGGGGGAAAAAAAAAGAGATTTGTTTTATTTCTTGACGTATAAGTATGAGCTACTACCACTTTGTAATTGACAAGAAAAGAGTTAAAAACAAATATGATGCTGTGGAAAATATTAAAGTAAGGGAGTCATTTAAAAGATAATTAAATATAAATAAGCAGTAATTTTAGGAAAAATTGTATAAAATAGCAAATTATTAATTTAAATTAAATGTTATAACCACTGTTTGATTTAATTGTAACCCGTAGCAAACTGTTGCCATCTCGCCTCTGTCCCTGAATTTCTCGCTCGCCACTCTCGTTTCATGTTGGGCAGTCTCTCCTCGCCTCTCTCACTTTATACAAACAAAAATGTATAAAATGCGTTTATGTTTGTATAAAGTGAGAGAAAAATGTGTATATGCATATCTTTTCGTTCCTCTCTCGCTCACCACTCTCCCAGATCTCGCTCGCCACTCTCACTAGCCTCTCTCATTTTATACAAACACACATGTATAAATTGCGTTTGTATTTGTATAAAGCAAGAGAAAATTGTAAATACAAATATAAATACATATATTTTCGTTCTATACAGTTATGATTATACAAATATAGATTTTTCCCTGCCCAGTTTTCTTTTGTTTTTCTCTCTTTTTCACTTCATACAAACACATATTATACAATTGATTCTTTTGTATATGTATATCGAAACAGATTATACAATTGTTTCTTTTGTATATGTATAGCGAAATATACATATTAATTGTCATAGCTATGGAGCGCAATTATGCAAACTATAGCTATAACATACAAATATAATTTTTATGTTTGTTATATGTGAAAGTTGCTCATTTTATAACATAATAATAAGCATTAATTTGTAATTAATCTAATAAAAACAAATGAAAAGTATCATGCATAACCAGTTAATTTACATAAAAACTGTTTTACACTATTCGTGAATATATATGCCAGCTAGTTTACAACAGAAATCTGTTAGTAATCTCTAAAAAGAACATTAACATTCAAAGTTGTAGCTAATAGACGCGTGAACCTTTCTTGCAAGAAACACAATTGGCCTTTGCTGTCCTGCTTTCTAAACCTAACGAATCCATATTTCTCATTTATTTACTTCCTCCATCTCAAAATACTTATCGTCCTTACTAAAATATATATATATATATATATATTTCAGAATACTTGTTATTATAGAAGTTCGAGACATAATTGAATTATTCTCTTATTTCATGTTATACTTAGTAAAGATTCTTCAAGAGTACATATATCTCAATTAAACACATAATAAGTAAATAAACTAAATAATTATACATGCACCCTTCCTAATTAATGTTTTCTTTAAAAAGTATATAAATTAAAAATACAAGCATTTGAGATGGAAGAAATAGTGTCCGAGTGTCTCAACTATTTTATCATATATCGACTATTTACCGATAAAGATATGAAACAAAGGAAATAAAAAGAATCATTTAACAATTTTTGTCATCTAGTTTATATACTCATCATGTGGGGGTATATACTCTACTGAACTAGTAAGTGGCTCCTTTCCAACACCGACGTACAGTACCCCAATGTTTGGACCACGTGGACGTAATGGGGCACGTTGCTTTATTTTTTAACACTCAATTATATATGTACCTTGCTTTCATATTTGAGTACATATAATATAACCCACCCCACCAAGAAAACAAAAAAAATAAAAAATAAAAATGGAAAAGAGGCTCCACAAAAAGGCAGCAGTTTATGTGCGACTCCAATGTGGCCATTGGGTGCGTACTACGTGTAAGGCATGAAAAATTGTCGGACAACTCCGGCCAACAATATATAATATGAGATTCAGGAAGGTGGAGATATTATTTTCGAGATTCTTAAACTCATTTATTTTAAAATAGAAGAATGCATAAGTTGTATTGTATTTTTAGGTCACATTATTTGTAATAATTAATTTTAAGTGGTTTGTGTTATTTTTAAAATTACAAATTATACATTTTTAGAAGACTTATCAGTAGATATTCTTTATGTACCCATCAAGAAAATAATAAGAAGAAGCAGAAATTGGAGAATTGAACAACCTAACTTATAAAATGGAAAACTCTCACTCTTTTGCTGTGTGAAATGGAAGTTAAATAAAGGAGTGTGAAAACAGACGGAGGAATTTAGTACATTAAGCATGTTTAATTAGAATCAACTCAATTTAATTAAGTAATTAATTTCTAGTGTATCAGTATCGAAAATGTTTTCTCATCGAACTCTACAGAAAGCTAAGTGGTCCCAACCTTCAAAATGATCAAAGTGTTTATTGGAAACAAAGTTTCTTTTTCCACTCCGAATTAATGGAAAATTCATATTATAAAATATGATATTTCCAACTGAAATAACAGAGCACTGAAAAAATGCATGAATGGTGAAAATGAATTTTTATTAAATTTATTTTTAATTTTTCCATGTGAAAACACTCTGTTTTTTACTGATTCAATTAAAATATTTGTGAAATTAGCACTGAAAATATATTTGTATTCATACCTTCTTGAATTATTATTTTTTCAATTTCAAAAAGTTGAAATTATAGGAAAACTAGATATTTTTATTAACTTTTGGAGCATATAGTGTGCAAATTCTGCCGTCTCGTATTGTGATGGTCAAAATCAAATAACGCGCCATTGTTTAACCTTTAAACGGAAACACAAAAAACTACAAAAATTTGGTCTTCTTTTGCGTTTCTAAAGGTGAGACATTGATGTAAGTTTTAATTTTCCCACATCTATTTTATATTTCTATGTTTCTATTTATGTGACACTTTACATTTTTCGAAAGTCAAACAATTTATGTTTGATTGAAAATTTGCGCATGGAATCTTCAATTTTTTTAAATGAAATTTATATATTTGTAAACTATATAAAAAATACAATAAGTCTTAATAATTGATAATCCAAAATGTTTAAAAATCTATAAAAAATTTACGATCAAAAATAAATTTGTTTGAATTTCGAAATCCGAAATTACCTCCTATCTTCCCCTTGTTAAAGAAAAATTGACGTAATGAATCACATAAAATAAGACGGAGAGTGTACTATTACCATCTAAACGATAAACATGAAAATAAAAGGGCAAATGTGTATCAAGTGTATGCAGGCAAGTCAAGTCTACTACTCGTAGTTGTTTATTCATTCAGAGGTCTTTTTGGTTAACTTTGAATTTTGAGGATACATATAGCCAAATAACCTAGAGGCTTTCGACCACCAAATATAGTGCAGTGGATATGTGGATGTTATTGCTTTTTTCAGAATCAAAAGTTTTGGATTCGAGTTTTGTGCATGAAATTTTTTTTTGTATGGAGTGTTTTTCTTCGAATGGATTCCTTTGTTGTACAAATCCAAATATAATAAAGCTTCAATACAAATATCAAATATCAAATGAAAAAAAATAAAAATAAAGGCTGTGGAATATTCCAGCAAAACTGCTATTTTCTGCAATTTTACATTTTTTCTAGATGTGAATGCAATTTGAGATTAGGGAAAAAGATACTCTTTAAAACTCAATTTTTAAAATTGATCTATCACGTACTAATTTTCTAAAATTATTATTTGTTAGTAGGATCTAATACTTTGTCTAATCCTTATCTCAAGGCAATTCCATAGATGCTCCAAATTCATGCCTTTTTTAATATTTTGTTCACACGTATAAATTATCAATTCTAAAATTCTAATTAAGTTCACACTTATTTTATATTATTTTTATTATAAGTTCACACAAGTTTTCTATTTAATTCTAAAATTTATAGAGCCTATTTAAAATATTGATCTTCTAAGTTCCGTCCAGTGATATTTTTATTAGCATTTGGTACTTAAATTAGAGTCTTCATTAATTCGATTTTACATCGTGCAAGATTCATTATAAAGAAAAGATTCACTATTCAATTTTTTATTCTTAGGATTTGAACCCAGAAAATCTAATTAAATATAACATAATTCTAAAAATGTTATTGAAGAAGTACATCTTGGAGGGTCGGATACTTCCATTATAAACCCGTACAGGCTTTTTTTAAAAAAAAAAGAAGAGAGAAATGTATTTGGTTGCTAAAATCTATTTTAAAACGAAATTATTTGTGTTGAACAAAGATATCATCGTGTTTCGAATTGTAGAAAAGTTTCCAAATCCTAACGATATATAACCCAATTGACACCATTAATTAGAATAAATCTTCGCTATCTTTATGACCAGGCTTTTAATTTTGTTTGTATCAACTAGAAATTAGAAGGTGAAAAAAAAAACTAGAAATTAGAATGGTCATCCTATCACCAAATATAGAAGTTAATTAGTCACTCACTTGTATAGTTCAGTTTGAAAGTTTCTTGATATGACTTGTATTTGCCAAATACATTGTGGAAATTTGATCTTTTCCAAAAGACTAGGTCAATACTTGTGCCAAACATTAGGCATAATTTACCATCAACTTTTATCATATAGGTGAGCAAGTAGGATTGGGACAGATATCCATTGCCACTTCAGGCCTTATTAGTCCACTGTTTTTCAAACTATCACAATTAGCTACTGATAAATTTAATTTCTAGCTAAATTAAAATCTTCTCAAATCCTAGCAATGGATTTTTAAAAATATTATGTAAAAAGAAGTTCGCATCTAGTTTACAAGTTTCTTAAACATAGTTAACGCATTGCACTCATTTTTAATTTACTCTGATATTTGATCATTCAATCTGACGATAGTTCTATTAAAATATATACATATATTTAATATTCTTTAGCGTGTTGGAGAACTAGAGGACATTTGGGAAATGTTTGAGGATTGACGTTCAAACATGCGGGGGAGGGGGGTGTTAACCAATTTGTGTTTAAAACAGTAGTACTGATTACTATAAACTTTGCAGAAACATAAAGTTATCAAAGTTTTTAATGAACCAGTGAAGAACATAAATTAATTAACAAAACTAAAATATGTAAAAACGTACCAAAATTTGGAAAAACAGAACAGGAAGAAGATCAAGTCCACTGAATGCACATTGTCCCTTTAAGGAAATTATGCCCCTCTAATATTCGAGTCTTGATTTGGAATATGTCCTCCCAAAATAGAATGATCTCAATAACCAGTGTATTGATACCTAAAACGTTGGTGCCAGTGAGCCACTCAATGACAGTAAAGTACACGAAGAAAGAAAATTTGTGCAGAAGAAGAAGAAGAAATCAAAAATTTTCATAAGTAAAATGTCTGAAGAATTACGGGTATTTATTGCCAAGAGGAACTGGTTCCGAAAGGTTGCAACCTTTCAGAATCACACGACCATTAATGAAAGTTTGCAACCTTTCAAACAGTATGGCTATTCCTGAAAGTTGCAACCTTTCAAAACAGTCATTTCCAAACGGTAGGAAATTCAAAATAAAATGGGTCGCGCAGATCCGAGTCGGGTCGAAACGTTTTGATTAATTAACTAAATAATTGAAACGTTTTGACCATTTAATTTAATTTAATTAATTAAATAATTAAAACAAAACTTTGTCCAAAAAATAATCTCTCGATCATTTTCCAAGGTCGATGCTGAGCGAGCGGTGACGACGGTATGAGGGGGTCCCTCTTTTCAACCCTTCTAACAACTAATAGAAGTGTTTCTCCATTTAAACATATTTATTTTTTTCCACCACCAATAAGAGAGAAATGCATTTTCTTAAAGTATAAGAAAATCTTTTCCAATTTCTCTTTTCATCTTCCCTCGAATTTCCATTAACTCTTGCTACCCAACAATTGTTATACCAACAGGGGTTATCTATTGTATTATTTAATTTATTTTGTAGTTTAGTAGATAGTACTTCACTTTCTAATAATTAAAAAGTGGTTGTTAAACCACTTCAATCATCTTTATGTATATGGCTAACATTTCATCACCTTATTATATCTCTTATCCACCTCTTGTCGATAGACTATAGTTGAGCAATCGACATTTTTGTTTTCCTTAATTAATTTTCTCACCATATATATAGAGTCATGTCTTTGTCTAAAAGATGTTGGTTAACTAATCAAGTACACAGAATATTTAGTTAGGCAAACGCATATCACCGACTCCCTCTTCCTCCTTTTAAAAATTTTCAACTAAGTAATTCAAGGTAAGTTTGTTAAGATATTGACATTGAACTCATTATATTTTTATAATAATAAATTAGAAATTTTAATAATAATATTATATGATAGGACTGCCAACGTTTTTGTTTCTTTTTTTAATTAATCCCTCTGATGGACGGCTAGGCATTTTCTAACTATATTGTACTCTGCAAAATGCTTATCTATGTGATGTTCTTAAGCTTTATTATATTTTAATCACCATGAGTTTCTTCTTGATTCTGATGGATTATATGTGGTATATACTGGTGTCCTTAGAAAATAAAATTCATCTTAAGTTGGTGATTAAACTATTCCATCCCTCCGTACAATTTTACGGTCACTTTAGATTCTTTTTATGTCTGCTAAGAAAAAGAAATGAATATAAGTTATAAGTCACTAAGTTATTCTTAACTATTAAATGTTTTTGAATTGAACATTACTAAAAAAAATCTATTTCTTTTTATTTTAAGAAAATAGCTAAAAACAATTTGTATTGTTAGGGTTATAATTATTTTAATTTGATATAATTTTTTTGAGCTAAAGCAATAGTTTTTTTTTGTGTGTTTTCCACCTGGTGTTACCCACATTGGAGTTCGACTAAATTTGGATTCGCGTTGAGAAGTCCCACATTGGAGATAAAGTGCTCCCTAGAAAAGGCGACTCCGTATTCAAGGGAGCTTGAATTCGAAACCTCTTGGTTAATGATGAAGGAGTACTTATCGCTCCACCACAACCATTGTTGGTAGCTAAAGCAATAGTTAACATATGATAGGGGAAGTACTTTTTAAATGTTGGTGATATAATTAAAAATAATTTTTAAACCTAGATGTAAATTCTCAGGCCCTATCCCGAAATTCTTACTTCATTCATCACAGTTCCAGACCCATAGGAATGGCTTTCTCCTTCTCCAATTGTTGGGAGAGGTTTTCCGCTTCGGTCGTTCGAAATTTTTTTTCGTAAAAAAGAAAGTAAACTTTAAATTGTTGAATTTCTAAAGTAACAATTATTTTAAACTATATAAAGCGATAATTAAAAAGAGGACGAAGGGAGTAACTTAAGTTCATTTTCTTTCCTTACCATTATAGTATGATTTAAATTTAAAATACTAAATATATATATGAATGATTGTTTGAATCACGTGAATGAAAACTGAGGTCAAAAATAGTTTGGGATGTATAGAAAAAATTTAGTATCATGGAGTGAGAATGCAATGGAAAAAATGCTTTTTTAATTTCTATCAAACTAATTAGGCTTATGTCATTTTACTGGTTGTCAATTGATTAGGCCTATGCTCAACCTTTAGAATGTTGATGAATTAATGCTATGTACGTATTGATATGTTTGGAGCACATCTTTTGCGAACTAAATTACTCTAAAATTTGAATTAATATCACGCGATTTCTTATATGTATATCTTTTTATCCAAACTTAATAATTACACATTTAAAATTAAACAATATCTAAAGCCAAATTAAAAATTATATATTTATGATTTATACCACGTTTTTTTTTTTGTCAGTTTGTCTTTTC
The DNA here is from genome assembly GCA_037074985.1 of Solanum bulbocastanum. Classification (NCBI taxonomy): domain Eukaryota; kingdom Viridiplantae; phylum Streptophyta; class Magnoliopsida; order Solanales; family Solanaceae; genus Solanum; species Solanum bulbocastanum. The sequence goes on along the minus strand of CM073598.1, from coordinate 32,668,577 downwards.
TAGTAGTTTTGATACCAAATTTCTGCACGTGCGTATGAAATACGTACCTGAGGAGAGGAAGGGACTGGTAATTCCACAAGAAAACATCAACAACTTCATTTATATTTTCTTTTGTTTCATGGGTAACGTAATTCCATTTTTTTTTTTAAAGTGAGAGAAAAAATCTCAGAGAGACCATTATTTTATTAGAGAGAAAATGTTTTAGATATAGAAAATCAAAAGAAAGAAGTTGTAAATATTCAGTTTTCTCCCTCCATTCTTCCAAACTGAAAATAAGAAATAAGAGGGCTTATGGTTTTCTTCTTCTAAAAAAAATAAAAATAAAAATTCTTTTTGATCATTACAATGGTTCATCAGCTCCCTTCTCCTTCCTTTCTTCCTCCTCATATCTCCTTTAATATTTCATTTTCCACCATTTAATTTGCCCCCTTCTCTTTTCTTTTCTTTCCTCCCTATATTATCCATATTCTTGATTATTTGTTTTTTTTTTTTTCAAACATCTGAAAATTTTCAACTTTGAGGATTTTAATCATATATCAAAATGGGCAATATATGTTTTTCTAGCTCAAAAGTTAGTGGTTCTAACAGCAACACCCCTTCCACCACCAATACCGCCACCGTGAATGGCCACCGTAATCGGCGAAGCTCAGCGAACCCGGTTTCTGCAACAACAAATACATCAAGAAAAAAAGAGGGGTCTCATTACAATCGACAGAAAGGTAAGGATAATGGTGGGGTTAAGCAACAAACGAAAAATGTTAAGCATAATACGAGGAGGCAAAGTGGGGTTATTCCTTGTGGGAAAAGAACGGATTTTGGGTATGATAAAGATTTTGATAAGAAGTTTACAATTGGGAAGTTGTTGGGTCATGGACAATTTGGATACACATATGTTGCCACAGACAAGTCTAATGGAAATCGTGTGGCTGTCAAGAGAATTGAAAAGAAAAAGGTTCTCTTTTTCCCCATCTTATTTCCTCTTTCCCCATCCCCTGCTATATCAAATTCTTATGGAGTTACGTAGTGCACCAAATTTGGAATCAGGGTTGTGAAAATTTCTGTTCAATCCTAATTATAGGTTCAAGTATTTCTTCCGAATTATTTTTAAATGTCTTGATTGACTTCGGTTGACTCAGAAGAATATCCATAAACTACTGAATTGCTTCGCATGCTTTATCCTTTTTGTTTTTAGTTCTGTCTCTGTTTATTTGGTTCAATCGGTGTATTTGTATAGCTTTTGTGGTTACAAAAATCTTCTGCTAATTTTGAAGTACCAATTTAAGTTGTAGTTAATTTTTAATGGATTGCTGACCGGTGAAGCTGCACTTTTTAAGGGACCATCGTCGAGGCACCCCGGTCTGAACATGCCAGGTTGTTTGACAAACCCAAGGGCAAAGCCGGGGGGTGGGGGCAGCCGGAAAGGATAGTTCCTGAGGTTCTAGAAAATAATAAACAGGAGCGTGGGTACATACAAACCTGATGGATGGGATAAGTAAATATCTCGAAAACTATAGGTTTATGGAAGCTGTTTGGTAAATAATGATGGTTGTGGTTCTAATCATTGACATATAGAGAGAAACACCTAAGCACTGGACCTTAGTTTTCTGTGATTAGTGCTGCTTGTTGTTATTGTGTACAGTTAAATGGAAAATGGCTTCCCTGACCTGGTTTAGACTATAGAGAGAGATGGTTTTTAGTCAATTGGCACTGGAAACTTCTTTGCGCGGACTCTTCACTTTCGATGCTGCACCCGTGTCGGATTCTCCAAAAATACACTACTTTTGGAGAATCTAACACACACCCGTTGACATTTTGAAGAGTCCGAGCAACATAGCTTATCTGTGACTTACTGCACAAGTCTTGGTTATTGATGCATGATGCAACTATTTTGTTCACCATTGGCTTTTATGTAGAAAAACTTTTCTTTTGGTAAAAGGTTCCTCCAGCTTTGTCTCATATAATCTCTGCACACCAGTTAATATGTGTTCATCCTTCTGGAATGATGGGGTTATTCATGCAAATACGAATACTTGCAGAAGTTTCTCTTTTAGAAGCTTGTTAAGTTTTAGTACTATTGCATGATCAATTGCCTTACCTTGAACTTCTTGATGTTCCAGTTTATTACAACTATAGCATAACTCTAGTGAATCGTTGCAGATGGTTGTTCCAATTGCAGTTGAGGATGTAAAACGAGAAGTCAAGATATTGAAGGCCTTAGCCGGTCACGAGAATGTAGTCGATTTCTATAATGCATTTGAGGATGATAACTATGTTTACATAGTAATGGAGTAAGTTTCGTTATTAAGAGCTCTGTTTGGATTTGTCAGGTCCTAGTTCTTTCCATGCAATCGATTATGCTATCTAATGGAAAGTTGATGGATTACATATTTGTTTTCCTGTAGGTTATGTGAGGGTGGAGAACTGTTGGACCGCATTTTGGCCAAGTAAGTAGTATAAACCAGGTTTACTTAATCTCGTGATCTGCGGTGCTTGCTCTATAATTTATTTCTTGTTAAGACGAATACTTATGTAAGTTATCGATGATTTCCTTTGATCAGAAAGGACAGCCGTTATACCGAGAAAGATGCAGCAATAGTTGTAGGTCAGATGCTAAAAGTTGCCGCTCAGTGTCATTTACATGGTTTGGTGCATCGTGATATGAAACCTGAGGTTAGCAAGAAGTTATGTACTTCCTTTGGTTTATTAATGCTGCTTTATGTTGCTTCTCTTACACACATTTCTTTCTTGTAGAATTTTCTCTTTAAATCTCCAAAGGAGGACTCATCATTAAAGGCCACAGATTTTGGTCTTTCCGACTTCATAAGACCAGGTGATTGGATGTCCACAAATCTACTCAATGACATATTTTAGTTTAAACTCATTTTTCTTCTTTGAAAAAGATCTTTTTGCTATAGTGTGTAACCTTCAATTCTTCATAAATCTGTTAAAGCCGTCAAAGATGTTTTTGGTTCTTCCTCAGATAGCAAAAACTTATAATTGTAAATTAAAAAATACAGGGAAGAAATTCCAAGATATAGTTGGAAGTGCATATTACGTAGCCCCAGAGGTATTAAAGCGTAAATCTGGACCTGAATCAGATGTGTGGAGCATTGGTGTAATTACATTCATTTTGCTTTGTGGTCGTCGGCCCTTCTGGGATAAAACAGAGGATGGCATATTCAAGGAGGTGAGCTGCTAATATTTATTTTAGAGCTCTGCAGCTGGGCAACATTTTAATTTGTGATCTTTTTCTCGGAAACTTGTGGAAATGCATTATGATCTTTAAGCTCTACTAGAAATTAAATTTTGTATTCTGTCAAAGTGGCATGTTTACCATTATTGACTTTGCATAATACATTTTTCAAAATTGCATAATTCTCTGTCTGATTGGCCAATTTTACATTTGAGATTTCAGAATTCTACTCCAAATATGGTACTGGTGATGAATCTCCTGTATAGTTTTGCTTTATTATTCTTAGTTCTTGATTAGCTTAGTCTGCATTCCATAGTCGGTATTAAAATTTCTTGAACCTGAATTTTTCTTGTTCTCTTTTGAGTTCATTGAAGCTACTGCTATATCTTTGAATAAGGATTGTCTTGGTTGGTGTTTATTTAAATAAAATCTTATACAAATGTGTTATTTTATTCCTTTGAGGAGTGTAACTTGTTCATTGTCATGTTTGGTAAAGTCTTTGTGCTTTAATTTTATCTGATTTAGTATTGTTTCTAACTCCGCTTCTACTATGCTAAGGTCCTACGAAACAAACCTGATTTTCGTCGCAAGCCATGGCCAACTATAAGCAACAGTGCTAAAGATTTTGTTAAGAAATTATTGGTGAAAGATCCTCGTGCTAGACTTACTGCTGCCCAGGCCTTATGTAAGTAATTGTATTCTGATTTAGTGCAACCTTTTTATGTGATGTTTAGGTTTTACAATTACCAAGCATTAATATTGGAGAAGTAACTCAAGGACCAAAAGATTCATACACTGAATTTGTCAATTTTGAGTCCGCTACTTCATTAGCAATGTTTGGTGGTGGATGTCCATTTTATCAGTTCTTGCTAAATAGCTTCCACGTTTCTGTTAAATTTCATATAATTATATTGAATAACTTTCATATAATTATATTGAATAACTTCCGTATAATTATTTCATTGTTTTCACTCAATTAGATGTTACTGGCGTTCTCATAACCTTTGAATTGTTGATGCAATAAATGGTAGTTTTTTCAAACTGATATATACGAACATTTCAGCACATCCATGGGTCCGTGAAGGAGGTGATGCATCTGAGATTCCACTAGACATTTCTGTCTTGTCCAACATGCGACAGTTTGTCAAATACAGTCGATTAAAACAATTTGCATTACGGGTAACTTCATAGCTTTCTTACTTTCATAGACTTATCTGATGCAAAGTCAAAATAAAAAGTAGAGAACATTAACTTCATGTAATTTCGTTATCTGGCAGGCATTGGCTAGCACACTTGATGAGGAGGAGCTGGCAGATGTCCGGGACCAGTTTTCTGCAATTGATGTGGATAAAAATGGTGTTATTAGCCTTGAAGAAATGAGACAGGTATTTCCCTTATTTCATGGTCTAGTTAGTTTCTTCCTGTACAGTTTCTCTAAGTTTCTGGCTAACATCACGAGCACTTATATTCCTGTCTTTGCAACAAATCATTGTGTAATATAATGTTATTTTTGTCAACCATATTCTCGCTTATGACATCCGATTCTAATGCAGGCCCTTGCCAAGGATCTCCCCTGGAAGATGAAAGAATCACGGGTTCTTGAGATTCTTCAAGCGGTAAGCTAATATATCTAGAAATGAAGTATATCACTATAGTATGGCATGTAAGATTTAGTTATTACTATGAAATATCTTCTATGGCGTCAAGCTGGAATGTGTTTACAACCAATGTAGTCCCTACTCCTCTGAAAGGGAATTTTGGGAAGAAAAGGACAAACGCACCAAAGAGCCATCCTCAAAAAGGAAAAAAGAAGAAAAAGGATATTAGTTCTGTAAATTTCCTGCTTATGAGTCCATGTGATTATCTGAGGGTCTACTCAACAATTGCCAATGCTCTTTTTCTGCCTATGTATACTGCATTTCCTACAGTTTTTCTCTTGCAGTTCAAAATCCTGAAGCATTTTTTTCATTGATTTTTCAGATTGATAGTAACACAGACGGGCTTGTTGATTTCCCGGAGTTTGTTGCAGCGACTCTACATGTCCATCAGTTAGAGGAGCATAATTTGTTAAAATGGCAGCAAAGATCGCAAACTGCTTTTGAGAAATTTGACGTTGATAGAGATGGATTCATAACTCCTGAAGAACTTAGAATGGTTAGTGTGTCATATTTTCGTCTTCAAGTGAACAAGACTGTTGTATATACAAATTCTAACTTTCTAGAAATTTTAACCCTATCCTGAGATTGTGGATCGGTTGGTAGCCCCAAAATTTCTAACAATACTCATATCTGGCTTTTACTTGTATGCAGCATACCGGCTTGAAAGGCTCCATAGACCCACTGCTAGAAGAAGCAGATATCGACAAAGATGGAAAGATAAGCTTGTCAGAATTCCGCAGGCTTCTAAGAACTGCAAGTATAAGTTCACGAATGGTGACTAGTCCTACGGTCAGAGGCTCTCGGAAAATCTAGTCGAGTGTTTAAGAGACGTAAAGTTATCCATGAGAAAATTTTGTTGGAAAATCACGTTCATTTACATGTTCTCATGTGCTATTCCTCTGCTGCAATTCTGTATATGAAAGTCGCTAAAATGAATGCGATTAGCGACATTTGGCCTTGCGTAGCCAGCGGCCCTCCGGCTCCTGCAGAGTTTGCCAGAAAAGCATTTGGCATGAAGTTGCTTTCTCCTAAACAACCAGCAGCAATTAATGTTTGTAATCTGGTCGTTTTAAATGTACATTCTTAGTGAGTTTTTCTGGGGTTCCCTTTGAGTATGTATGTAATACAACGTCACTATAGATTATATGATCAATGATTAAAATATACATGTATCACCAGGACTTAATGTTATAGGTCAGTTGGTATCACCTTTTTTATAAGTATGTCAAATGTTTTTCAATCAGCTTGTCATTATGTAAAAAAAAATGATCTTGTCAAGAATCAATATATACATATCTAGAAGAACATCAATCGAGATATCAATGTCTAATTTTACTTTTCCATATATTATTGACCTATCGATAGCTTATAGTGGATGTGTGATAGCTTATAGTGGATGTGTAATTCTTTATTATTGACCTATCGATAGCTTGTAGTGGATGTGTAATTCTTTGGCCTATATCCAATTAGAAGATGTTGTCGAGTAATAAAAAAGTTTGGCCATGCAGGTCACGAACCTGCGACCTTCGCGTTATTAACACGATCCTCTAAGCAGCTCTAACCAACTGAGCTAACGGGACATTTGTTCTGAACTACCAAGTCATATCCAGTAAAAAATGACCTTTGGTTTTCCTACAACGATCACACGACAACAATTTTCGAAATACCTAATTCAATAAACTATTGTTCTGATCAACACTAGTTGTTCTTCGACGCTCGCCCAAAATATATATAAATTATCGAACACTTGAACTTCAAGCAAATCAAAGTGGATCATTATTTATATTTATATTAAGTATATGAGATAGATGGTGAGGATATGAAGACCTAATGGCACACCTCTGTGATATTTTATTGAAGGATTCAACTTTATACGAACACAAATATCCTTGAACTTGTTTTTCATAATATCCCTTCATGTTAAAACATGGCCTAATTCATTGGTGACTATCTTAAAGTTGGCACAAATATTTTACTTAGACACCTTACCTGAGCGATATGTATTTTAGACACTTCAAGTAGAATTTCACATTGTCATTTTGACACTTTTTGATCATGATAGGCGCGTGAAATGATTATTTAGTTAATTTTTAATTATTTTTTTCTTCTTCTCCATTTTCACCCATCATTTTGCTCAAGTTAAATTTCATTGTAAATGAAGGTTTCAACAAAAATGATGGAATTTTTTTAAAAAAAATTTAAGAACTTAATAAACTCATTCATTAAATTTTTTGCGCCAGGGGTTTATTTGGAGATCAAAAAAAAATATCAACTGATTGCACAGCGTTCTGCAAAAAGGGGTCGGATATTTGGAGGAGAAAGCGCGGGGTGGTTACAGTGGGTTTGTGCGTGGGGTTGGGGTCGGGGGTGGGGGGGTTTGGAGAAAACGATGGGGTGGGGATTTGGAGCAGGCGATTTGGGATTGTGGGGAGTTAAAATTTTATTTTATTTGGGGAGTTTATTTTATTTTGTAATTATTTGGGGAAAAAGTATTACGGTCATTAATTTATTGGTCAGTTTTTATTTTTATTCAATATTAATTATTTAAAAATTACTTTGACATAAATGACAAATCTCGTGGTTTAATTCGTCACTTTACACATTATTCGCGAGTGTAAACACACACATTATATGTTTTTGTTGATATTAAAAAAGGAGTCAAAATAACACAACGGGATCTTACATAAAATGTCTAAAATGAACATTGTCCAGTTAAGGTGTCTAAGTGAAACATCGTGCCAACCTTAAGGGGCCACCGATGAGTTAGACCTAAAACATTTGTCACGTTTCATTTTCAATTTGATTAATTTTAAAATTAAGATTTAGATATTCAAAAACTATATTAAAAGTTCTGCAAATTACAATTTTCTCCTATCCATACGATGAAAAAAATATATCTTAAAATATTAGTCAAATTTATATAGTTTGATTCTCAAAAGGAAAAAAGGATAAATATACCCCCGAATTATCGTAAATGATATGCAGTTACTCTCCGTTATATTTTTGGGGACATTGATGCCCCTGCCGTTCAAAAACTAGAGTATTTTGAAACGGAAGAAGTTTATTCTTGCAGTGACTTATAATTGATTCTTAGATAATTTGGAACATAACATGTTAGAATAGATTGATATTATTTTTAAGGAAATTGCACACAAATTTTATAGTGTTATGACCTAATTACATCATATTCCTTCTATTTTCTAAATTATAAAAATCTCTTAAATTTGGTGAAATTTAAATACATTACTCAATGTCTCAATACAATGCATATGTCCTGATACATTGTGTATATAGTGATGTATCTAATTGATATATCGTGTAAAGTGATGTATTACGTCCTGATATTGCATATAGTGATGTATCATATGTATCTTATTGATACATCGTATGCAGTGATGTATCCGAGAATAATAGAGAATAGAAATTTTAGTAAAAATTTTCAATTGATAGGAAATTTGATAGAATACAGTAAAATAAGTTATATATTTAGATACGATTTCTTTGAACAAGGAATATTTTTCAATAAGAATTCAAATCAAATTTTGAAGAAAAAAAAAAAGGAGTAATAAAAAAGAAGCAGATACTTACGATAGATGTAGGGCCAAATAGAGAAATACAAGTCTAGTATGTCAGGCTGAAAGCTCTAGAAGAAAACAATAAGTAGGAAGTAATTTGCTAAATTAAATTAATATATAAGTATTTTTTTTGCATTACATTGATATTCAATAATTAATTATGTCTTAATTTCTTTTAATAACAAATAGATATTTTTAACAAATATTTTGAATAATTTATTTTTTATTAAAAATAACAAATATTTAGGAACGGAAAGAATATTTATCCGAAGAAAACAGAAAAGAGGAAACTAAAAGTGTGTTAAATTTAAGTGAGGTATTCGTTATCAAATGACTCTTGGGATATTGTAAAGCATATTATTAGAGCTGGTATTGACCTTCGATTAATTTTGTATGGGCCGGTGATTTATTATTTATGCTTTCACCGTAACTCAACATAGTCGTTATAAAATATTACAAAATGGTCAATTTTCACTGTAAGTTGCTTCATCAATTTGGCCTATAGTTGTGTTACTTTTTATTTTTTATTTTTGGGTGTTCCTGTGTGTCCCCATGGATTCTAGAACCTTTGGTCCTTGAGCTGATTTGACATATTTTCCAAAAACATTGAATATTCTTTTCTTCCCCTCTTAATATGTGGTTTCTGAGTCATTTGATTAATAGTTTAAAAAAAAAAAAATCACTTTCTTTTCTTTTTTAGTTTGTTTTAAAAAAATGATCTCTTTTTATTTTTGATAATATTTTAGTTTTAGTTTTCTACGTGACATATTTAAAATTATAAAATTAAAAATAATTTTATATATTTAATATAACTTTAATTTAAAATAACAAAATTTAAAAATTTTCTTTAATTTTTTAAATTTCGTGCCAAGTCAAATAGGTTTGGCTGGTGAATCAGCGGACAGTAGACGACTATATATAACTGTCCATCTTGCTTTTGGAATATATTAAAATAAAATGATGATGTTATAATAAATAAGCTAATTTCTAAGTCTCTGGTTTCGAGCATATATATTCATTTATATATGAATCACTGATGCAAATATTGGTGTCCCACTCATACAAATATCCAAAACAAAATTTTAATCCTCCTTATTAAATATTTCTTCTGTCTTTAATTACTTGTCTATTTTTGAATTAACACATTTATTAAGAAAGTAATTATTGACATATTGAATTTACCATTTTATCTATATTAATTATGAAGTGGATGGATTAAAAATTTAATATTTTCAAGAAATTGTACATTTTTCAAAGTAATTAATTGAGGGTATAATAGGTAAAATTATTGATTTGTTAAAGTAGACAATTAATTAGGAATAACTACAAATTGAAAAAATGGATAATTAATTAAGGACAGAGAGAGGATGACTCTATATTACTGAATGAATATATAAATGTATTATTTTATTTATTAAACATAACAAGTATATTACATTTTGTATCATCATATCTATAAAGAAAAAAAAAAGGGTACAAACACTTTATCCTTCTCCTTATTCCTAATTAGTTGCCATTGAAATATAAAAAATCTGAATATTTTGATTTAAAGGGACTGATTGTTGAATTATTCAACTCAATTTATTTATGTTTTTGATGAACTTTGAAGCCTGTCGTCCCATTATTACTGCTCTGCTTTAGTTGCCTACTCTAATATCTATATTAAAGTGTGCGATCATGTCATCTAACAATTTAAAATGTTAAAGGGACACATTTATTTATTTAAAAAATATGACATCTTTGTTGAAAACGCAAAGTATGTCGCATGTGTGTGGTACAATAATATATTCATAAGTGGGATTTGAAAAGATGAAGGATACATACCTCTAACATTATCCTTTTTATCTTGTGGAGTACTTGACAGAGAGAGAGAGAGATCAGGAGACAGTTATTTGTAATGTAACTTTTGAATATTGATAATGTTATGTTATGAATATAAATTTAATAACTTTGTAATTGCCTATGGTTATTAGAACATAAATCGAATATGATTGAGAAGAGAATTAATGAGACACCATAATAGAGAAACAATATGAAGTGGGGTCAAATTAAGGAAACACAAGTTTAGCATAGAATATAATAGCAGGATAGAAGAAAACGATCCCTCATTAGTAATTCAAGAAACACCAAACTCTTTGTTGTGCGACTCTTGGGACCTCGTAAAGCACATTACTATACCTTGTTTATTAACTTATCATTATTTTATGTTTTTAATCTACAATGTTTATTGGTTTATCGAACAAAAAGATATAATCGTAACATAAAGTCCTTTAAAGCTTAGAGTGACCTTGAAATAACAATTAACTAATGCCGTTAAAGACATTAGTAATCTTTACTAATGTACATATTTTTTTATCGCTAAAAGCTATTTTTATTATAGTAAGACATGAATGTAGTAATATTTGACAGGCAAGAAAAAGGTTTTCCAAGTTGAAGTTAATAAATGACATTAGGAAGTTCAAACTGCGTTTGGGTATATACTCCACTTCAAATAATTTTAATACTTTGTGAGTGGGATTAAAAAATTTAACTCTCCATTCAAGTTGATCGATAGCTTGCAAAAAAGTCCTTTAAATTAAATATGTACAAAAATGGTCTATTCAATTTCATTGGATGTTGCATCATCAATTAGCTAATAGTTGCAAGCATAGTATGACTTTTAATTCTTCTTTTTTGGTGCTTGCATGTGTTGTCCATATCAAGAACCATTTTTTTCCATGAGATGATTTTGACAGGTTTCTGGAAACAAATGGTGATCACAAATTAATGCATGCATAAATAATTCACAGTTTCAAAATTTGTTCTTTATTTTTAAATTTTGTGGTAAAATTTATCTTGTTTGATTTTTTCAAAGATGTTTTATAATTGATTGATAGAACACTTTGCTATGAATTAGCAGACACTAGATAACAATAAGAGTAGTTGTCTATGTCCACTATGGTTTGATAGAGATATGGATCACTCTTATCTTTAAACATAATTTTCTTAAGTGGCGTGCCGTTTGGGACATCAATTAGTATTGCATTATTTTAGAGATAAATCTTCCTAAGTGATGAATTATTGGTTAATCACATGGGAGCTGTAATATAAGTCAATAACTGAACGATCATGTGTTGAGAAGCCAAGGATTGAAGCTATATATATTATTATTAATAGTGTAAAAGACTACACTATTGGTAAATATTGATTTATGCTAGCATATTAATATTTATTTTTTAATCAAATTATCACTTAATATTTATTTTAAAAATTAAAATACTGGAGCTTATAAATTAATTGCCTGAATATTTTTATAACAGTATTACATGAAACTTATAACCATAATACATACGAGGTAGAGACACAAGATTATCACATTAAAGATAAAGTAGTACTTCTTACTCTATGGCAATTTTTGTTGGTTCAATTTAGCAATTGTCACTGTCAATATTCCACTTTGTTTCTCGAAGAAAAGATTACTTCCTCCGATAATAGTTGTTCATTATTGACTCGACACACCTATTAAGAAATAATAAATAATAAGGGTAATATTACTTCCTCGGTTGTTAATTACTCCCTCTATCCTTAATTATTTGCCCACTTTTGAATTGACACACCTATTAAGAAAACAATAATTGTTATAGTGAGTTTACCATTTTTACCTCTATTAATTATGAAGTAGATGAATTAAAAATTTAAGATTTTTAAGAAGTTTAACATTTTTCAAAGTAATAAATTGAAGGTATAATAGAGGAAAAAAATTGTCTTTTCTTGGTAAATGAACAAGTAATTAGGGATAGAGAAGGGGTGCTTGTCCATTTTGAATAAACAATAAAGGATAATTTTTTTAACGTATTATACACTCAATTAATTACTTTGAGTAATGTAGAATTTGTTGAAAATCTAAAGTTTTTAATTCATCTAATTCATAATTAATAAGGGTAAAATGGTAAACTCACTATGTCAATTATTATTTTTTAATAAGTGTGTCAATTTAAAAATGGATAAGTAATTAGAGACAAAGGGAGTACTATTTTATCCTTTGACTTTATTAAATTTAATATTTTGAGAAATGTGTTAAATGATGAATAATATTTAATAGGAAGTGAAAAATAGACACAAAAGATAAATTATCTCTAGACCTTCTAAACTGAACAATATTGTTGAATAATTATTTTTAGGCTTAAATCATCTGCAACCCCTTAAAGTTGTCCGCATATTTTACTTAGACTCCTCAACTATGACTATTATCTATTGAATACCTAAATTGTTCAAAAAATATATCTATTAAATACAAAATGCTGACGTGGCCAAAAAAGTGTTTCACTTCCGCTAAGCACGTGAAACAGTGTTAAATAATATTTTATTTTTATTTTTTTCAAAAAAACTTAATACTTTTTCTTCTTTGACTGCCACTTGGCATTTGAATAATTTAGTTTCTTAAAAAATAATTTTAAAAGTAATACAAATTCTTAAATCAAAACAAAAAAAATAGCACCCACCCCACCCCCTTTAAGTCGTCTTCTTCACGAAGACAATGCAGTTCATTGTTTCTTTTCTTTTTCTATTCTATTTCTTTTCAATATTTATTTAAAAAAAAATTGAATCAGCTAATTGAATTTGGAGGGAAAAAAAGAAAGAACATCAAGCTGAAAAAAGGTTAACCGATCGACGTCTATCTCGGTCACCTTCGAACAAATATTATCATTCAAATTAAAATATAAATCCACTAAACTTATCAAAAATAATATCAGATTGATTTAATAAAATTAATTTAGGTCCTCTTGATTTCTCTTTGCTATCAATTTCAAGGCGATTTAGGTCATCTAGATTTCATCACTCTTGTATCATGCTCTTTGAATATCTCTTTCTCACATATTAAGAATAAAAAATAATTATATAAGCAATTAGCAAAGAAATTGAATTTTATTGTTTGAGAAAGAAAATCTTGCTAGGAAGAAGATGAAGAAGAAAGGGGGCTGGGTAGGATTGGACTTCTCATTTAATTTTTTTATAAAAAAATCCATGGAAAATATATTTAAAATGATTTTCATTGTTTTTAGCATAAAATTCTTTTTTTCTATAATTATTGGGCCTAACGCCACATGTTATCTTGTAATTTGTCATTTTGTCTAATCACAACAACTGTATTACACATTTTGTTTTTTTTACTTATTATCGAAAAATGTCTAATATGAACAAGTTTTAAATAGATAAAAGTGTACAATAAGTACTAACCCTAATTGAAGTGTCTAAATAAATTATATGGATAACTTTAAGAGGCCGCAAATGACTTAAGCCTAATTTTTAATATAATGAACCACCATCGTTGTACGGAGGAAGTATTATTGTTGAAATGTGTATTATCAGAAACACACTTTTTTGTTGTCAAACTAAGTTATGGTCTTATTAAATTCTTCAAACCACACCGTTCCAATTAAGAATTAAGTTATTGAGGAGAAATTATGCATTTTTATGATTTGTGTATCCCATGATTACTGGTTAATCGCTGATTGATTTTGTCCTTGAATTTTAGATGAAAAGCTTAATTAATAAAACCATGAACATGAGATTTGAACTGTTGATGAATAAGAGTATATTATTTTAAACAATTTTACTCCATCTATATTTTAAACAAATAAAAAGCAATTTTAAAAAGTGAATAAAACAACGTTAATGTTTATGAATTAATTGACGTCAGCGGCGGTGGAAAATGATATGGATTATGGAGTCTTATTGATGTCTTGTGGTTCGCTAAAAATGTGGACCCGCTTCCCTTTCAACGGTTTACAACCATTTCAATTTTAAGATTTTAATAATATGTATATGTTTGATATTTTCATCAACGACACTCAAAGTCACAAGTAGCAGTAGCTTAAGGGCAAATAAAAAATTAAAATATCAACACAAAACATTTCCAAGAAACAGAAAATAATGTTTCAATGCAGACAGTTTTAATGATTATATATTTTATTCTATTTATCGTACCTCAGACATTATATCTAATAGTAAATGTATCTCTCTTCTTCTTTTGTTCGACTTCGATATATATGAGTTTCACAATTTTATGTATCGATACATTCTAAATCAACTTAATTAAGTGTATTTAATATTAACTTCATCCTATATAATTTGATATCAAAATATACACCGACGTTCATTCATTGCCTGTAAATATCATCACCATCGAACATAGAGAGGGGAGAGAGTGAAAGAGCTAGAGAAAGGTGAGAAAGGTGAGGAAGAGAGAGAAATTCTATATAGAATTACTATTATTAATATAAAATATGGAGTAGTAAATATGTTAATAATTTTTGTTATATTTTAATACTTTTAAAGTCATTTCATTTAACCTCTCAAACGAGACAAAAACATAATATGTGGATACTGACATGAAACTGAGAACTCACTTAATTGATGAATCGGAAAAGCAGAAGTCTGACTCACCAAATACATAAAACGGATAAGCCTTCCTTCCATTCCTTCTTTGTCCACATAATTACACATTGGCCCCTCCATTATTTACTTCTCTTTTTGGTCCCCCAAACTTTTTTAAATTTCAGTTACTCTTTTTCCCCACAGTTAAAACTTCATCCCATTCTTCTATATAACTTCAGCCCTTTCGCCTTCTTTGCCTCATTACACTCCACACCAAAAAAAAACAACTAAACATGTCCATGATATCTACTTCCCCTCGTTCGTTTCTTCAAACTCCCCCACCGCCGGTGAATATATTTTCCTCCGGCGACAATTCTCTTCTATCACCGTCTTCCGTCAGATTCCGGCAGTCCGGTAACTTCACCACCGCCGCAGCGGCGACTTGTGCTTCCGTCGAAACTGAATATACCACGTCATCGGCTTCAAGGTACTCAACGCTACCTTCTAACCTTGTCCATGCTTCTCCGGCGTCTTTCTACGAGATTCTAGGGATTCCGATCGGCGCTACGATCCAGGAGATCAAGGCAGCTTATCGAAGATTAGCTAGAGTTTGCCATCCTGATGTGGCGGCAATTGATCAGAAGGACACGTCGGCGGACGATTTCATGAAGATTCATTCTGCCTATTCTACTCTATCGGATCCGAACAAACGTGCCGATTATGACCGCCGCCTATTCCGGAGGAGCCGGAACGTCAATTTGTACTCCGGCGGCTGTTCTCCTTCAGCAATGTCGGGATTCACCGGCTATACTACCCGGAACTGGGAAACAGATCAGTGCTGGTAGCTCTCTCCGTCATTCAAAGCCTGTTGTATATTTTTGTGAGGCATAGTGGGAAAGAGATTTTAAAAACGAACAAAAATAAATAGGTAGATTTGCTATGTTTACTGTTATCTGATTAGAGTTTCTACTTTGTATATGCTGATTAATACTAACATGAATTTCGAATCTCAGAATTCCACTACTCTACAAATATCTCTGTTCTAACTTGTATGCATGTGGTCCTCTTTCCCTTTCTCTAATTATATATGCTTTCAAATAAAGAAAGGCCACAAGTCACAGCTCTTTAATTTACAAAAAATTGATCAATGGATATTATGCCTAAGATCGAAACCTCCATGCTTTTACATATTTCCATTCTAATAATTTGGATTTTTTTATACTGTATTAAAGCTAATCTTTAATCTAAATCCTTCATAAAGCAAAAGGCTGGTAATTTCTTCTCTAACCAATAAATGAAAGTAAACGCTCTGCAAAAAACTTATATAATACTCCTTCTGTTCAATTTTTGTGGATTTACATTTATCGAGGATTGATTCAGATATGAGGGTTAAATTAATAATATTTGATGTAAATTCAAGCAAAAAAAATTGAAATCAAACCAGCATACTCTTCGTGATTAAAAAAAATGACTAGTTCTCATTAAAAAAAAATTAGTAACTAATCAAGTGATTATAATTAATCAAAAAATAATAGTGTTATGACTTTAATATTTTTTTTAGTAGGATATGTCCAATTGAATTTTATGTAAATCCTTGTGAACTATGGTATAACGCAAAACTTCAGGCTGCCACTAGGTTCTGTCTCTTGTAATGTAGTGGAGTTTTAGTAAATTGGAATAATAAAGTCATACACATTTTAATATCGCTATGTTCGGATAAACGGATTGCACTAAAAGTTGGCCCTACTGGAGGATGCACTCTTTGTTTCTTGTAAGTAACTTATACTCCGTCGTCTCATATTAAATGATTCATTTTTAAATTTACACCATATAAGATAGTGGATTTTATTAATTTATTCTTCATCTACATTGAATAAAGAGAAAATAATTGTTTTCGTCCCTGTGTTATTGTCTTATTTTGGTTTTGGTCCCTATGATATCTCACTAATCATACTTAACCTTTAATTAATTAAAGTAAGTGATTTCAGTCCTTCTACTAACAATGAATATCAATTTAAACAAATCACTTACTGCTGTCAGGGGTAATTTTGGTATTACAATAATCATATATATATATAAATAATAATATTTTTTGTTAGAGTTCACGTGAAATAACCCATTTCACCGTGAATTGCACTTCCCAAAGTAATGTCATTCATTTGGGAAAGTGAAGATTCAAAGTAAACCTCATTTCTCAAAATGATATCTCTTTCTCTCTTCCGTGTCTTGCTTAGCTTTAGAATGGCTGAACTCAACAAATTGTTGATGAAAATTTAGGAGAAAATTCAAGGCAGAGCTCATATCGGAAGGAATTTTACTCAGATTTTATCAAGTTTTGAGTTTTCTTCTCTATTTTTCAGTTTGAGCTAGAGGTATTTTTTTCCATCCCTCTTCGATCTTTTTTCTTGCAAGCTTCGGTCCAGCCTTTTTGTTTCTTGAATTTTGTTGTTTTTATCTGAAATTACGATTAAGCTTTATGATAAATATTTTATCTGATTTGATATATGAAGATTTTGCTTACAAAAAATTGTACATGGTGACATTAAATTCACCTGTCGTCTTTGGATTAGCAAAATTTTTCCCATGTTAACAGTGCTTTTCGTGACATTTCTGCCTTCCCAGTCCAAGGTATCTCCTTAGGACAACTTCAAGCATTTGGATAACTTTCTCTGGCAACTAAGATCTGAAACCAAAATGTTTGTATAAAGATAAATACACTCTTAATCATTTCTGCTTCACTTTTCGAACAAGGAGAAAACAAGTGGCAGCCTTAATTGCTTGGGCTCTTAGAAATATAAGAAGTCATGGCTTTTGATCGTACAACAGCTTTGCAAATAGTAAAATGCACTTCAATTTGCCAACTATAGCTGTTAGCTTTTTCATATAAATCAAACGAACCATATAACACATGGAATGACTGATGTGCAAAATCATGTGTCAGTCGCAAGAAAGTTGGAGTCAGCTATATGGGTCCTTGCTGTCTATGTTGCTTTTCCCTGAAATGGTCTAAATTTTGTTGCTTTGCCCTGAAACTGCAGATGTAGATGATGGTTGGAAGCACTAGTTGATCACAACCATAGCGAATGATAGCAAAGTTTACATTTGAATCTCAATCTCCTTAAAGGTATGTCATTCTATTAGAGCTTAAATTTTTTATTCTCTACCAGAAATAATCTTTGTAGAATGAATTTAGTATTTGAAAATTGTGTTTACTGACCATATTTAAGCTAAGAAGCTTGTTCGTTATTGCCAAATATTTGATAATAGAATTTCTGGGGTTGGCAATTAAAGAAAGAAGATCCAATTGAACTTCCGCTAATTGAATTTGAGGTTATTGCCTCAGCAACAAATAACTCAAAGTAGAAAACAAACTCGGGGAAAGAGGATTTGGTTCAAATTTCTGAATGGTTAATTGAGATATGTATAAAGGAAATTAGCTAATTAGACATACCATTTTTAGTGTTGCTGCACCTTTCACTATTTTACAAGATACACTATCCTTAAATACAATATACATGTTTAAATTGATAGACTAAAGCAACTATGTAAACTAATCTTTTGAGAACTTAAATCTGATGCATAAATTTTAAATTAGTAACTTCAAATTCTCATGAGAATTCAATAATTGATTCTCTCGTCTTTCATAGATTTTATCCTTGTGGAACTCAATAAAAATTCTTTCTCGCGTCATATTAAAGAACTGTTATTAAGACTGACAATGGAAAAGTAACTATTTAAGTTGCATAAAGTTTCAAAAAAGAAAACAAAATCATCCATGAACATGCATAACTTCAAAGTCATAATGAAAGAACTAGATCTAAACTTGTGTATGTACTTCTTTATTTAAGGAACATTTTTTTTCTTGGCCTGTGGATCACTTCCCACCCTCTTTCTACTTTGAGAAAGTACTTCTTGTAATTTTGATATTGGTACGTATTGTGTTCCCATTCTCTCGATGAAGAGTGGTCTTGTAACTTCTTTGGAATGCTCACTAATTTCTTCTAAAATGAAAGCAGAACTTCTCAATTGCTCTTTTGGTACCCTTGGTTGGTTAAGCTGATTGACCTACAATATATATAAGAAAATAAGTCAGATAGTAAGTTGGATACAAGAAACTTTAGTAGATAGTAAGTCGGATACAAGAAACATTAGTAGATAACAAGAAAGGTAATTACAATTTGTTTAGCTATAAAAGAATTGGACTGCATTGATGTCGCACTCTCAATAATGGTGCTTGAACCCTACAATAAAAAAAATTATATCATTATCCTGGACTTGTTTGACTACTTTTGTTGCATTATTAAGTAGACAAAAATAACTGAAAAGAACCAATTTATTTGACTACTTACTTCTGTTGCATTATTAGGTGTAGAAGTGCCTTCCTTTCCGACTTGTTGATGAATTTGTTGTTGTTGAACTTCAGAGTGGATTCTCCCCATAAGAGTAGGGCATTTTCTACTATTGTGCCCTAATGTTCCACATGATCCACACTTCTTTTTTCTGCCTTTTCTTGATGTTTTTAACAAGGTAAGCTTTCCAGAATCTGATTCTTTTTTAGTTGTCTCATCAATCCCTCTCTTCCTTAGTTTTCTTGGTCTCCCTGGTTGTACTTTGTATATTGGTGGCAATGGTGGTTCAATACCTGTCTTAGGCCATTGCTCAATGCTGACAATTGGCAGAATGGATGGACTGTAACTCTTCATGTACTGATCAACTGTATAACATTTATGAACATATATTTCAGGCTCATCCTTCTTAACCCATATAGCTGCAATAGCATGATTACAAGGTATTCCTGTTAAGTCTCGTCTCCTACAAGAACATGTCTTCTCTTTAAGATCAACAGAGAATAGTCTAAGATAGATGTCCTCAATCTGGTAGTGGAATTGATCAGATTTAGTGGCAATACATTCAGCCGCTTTAGCCTTATTTTTTTCTAGCTTCAACATGATTTTGGGACAGATTCTCTGGCAGTACTTCATCATTTTATCTCTGTTCTGTTGAAGTTTGGACATCATATAGATCCTAATTGACTCAATCATTGTCCAAATATACTTGTCTCTTACATGTAGAAGTACACTATTGAATGACTCACACAAATTGTTTAAGAACACATCACATTTTGGAAAAGAAGAGAAAAAAGCCCTTGACCAGTGACTTGGTGGTTTATTAATAACCCATTCTGAAGCTTTTGAATCTATTTTTTCCATCTGTTTCATATACTTGGAGAATTCAGGTTCTGTAGTTGCCCTAGCAGCTTTCCATAGGATATCCTTCAGTGTTTGTCCTCCAAAACCTTCAGTTTTGAAATTATTGTGTAGATGTCTCACACAAAATCTGTGTGCAACATCTGGCATCATCTCATCAAATGCTGGAATTAAACCCTTTTGTTTATCAGAAATGAAAGTCCATGCGTAAGGGTTTTGTGATATTCCTAGGTCCTCATCAAGAAGCATTAGAAACGACTTCCATGTTTCCTTTAGTTCACCTTCTACAATTGTGAATGCAATAGGATATATGTTGTTGTTTCCATCAATGCCTACTGCTGTTAATAGTTGACTCCCCTTTTGGTGCCCTTTCAAATGACATCCATCAACCCCTATTATCGATCGACATCCGGCTAAAAAGCCCTGTTTGCAAGCTGCAAAACATATGTAAAGTCTCAAAAATCTTTTTCTACCATTAACCATTGTTTTTGGATTTTCATCCAACTTCAAAATATATGTAGTCCCTGGATTACTCCTCCTTAGCTCAGCACAGTAATCCCATAACATATCAAATTGCTCTTCTTTAGTTCCTGTAATTAGATCTAATGCCTTCCTCTTTGCCATATAAGCATGGGTTCGAGTAATAGTACAATTATGAGTCCTCTTCACATGAGTTTGGAATTCTTTTACTCCCCAACTTGGATTTATTCTAAATTCTTCTACGTACTTCTTAGCCAAAAATCCAGAGTCAATAGTCTTGTTATCTCTTTGTTTGCCACAAGAATGGTCAGGGCCTATTGTCTTGATCTTGAAAGGTTCATCTTGATTAGACTTTGATGCAAATATGAACCATTTGCAACTCGACACCTTACAAATGGCCCTCGACCTTGTACTTTCGTTCTTCTTAAACTTGATGTCTTTTTTTTGGAACACAGCATGTACCTCAACTGCCCACTTGAATTCTTTGCTATTGCTGAAAATCATATTAAGTGTAAACTTAAATTTTGGATCCTCCAAATCCCTAGTTGGATTAAAAACAGTGGATCTTTTAAGATTTTCATCATCAGAATCTCTATGTAAACTCATTAATTCTTCATCTGATGTAGCACAATCATTTTCTTGAGTGTCATTGGGAAACATAGCCAACATGTTTGAGGCAACTCCAACCTCCATAGTTTTTTCTTTAACTTGATTTTCTTTGTTTCTCCCGTTAAGGCCAACCCATTCTACAGTAGAGTCAACGATTTTATCAAAAATCATATCATCTTCTTCCAAGGAATAATCAGAGTCATTAAATGACTCACATTCTTCACATGTGGCATCACTCTCATCACTTTTCTCGGTTACATTCACATCTATCAAATCTTCTCCGCCTTGTAATGGGTTGCCCTCAGAATCAGCTACTTCATAGTTCCATTGGTCCTCTTCCGTGTGCTCAACAAATATTTCAACTCTACTCTCAGGTATTTCATAGACAAGGTTATATATATCTAAATCAGTTGTCAAAAGTCTTATACTCGTCTCAAAATAAGGCCCAAACTTGAACCAAAATTTCACTTTTTTATCATTGACTTTAAACTTTTTCATACACTGCCTCATCTGAATAATGGAATTTTCATTTCCATTGCAATAGTCATAATAAGCTATATGTCCATTAACATAGTTCATCGCTGGCTCAAACACCCACCAACCCTTATAGTGTAATTTAATGGTGTACATGTATGAATCTTCACCTTCATCTGTCGTGTAAAAGAAAAGTAGATTCTATTAGTGTTATAACAATAAACATCTCCAATAGAAAATGTAAATGATACAAATCCAACACAAAAATATGTAACCAATAATGAAAATCTAAATTAATTTTGAATTTGAATTATGCAAACTACAGTTCTTAAAAAGTTTACTTATGGTATTCTAATAAGTGGAACAAACACAAAATGTAATATGTCATACAAATTTAGAATATGCACTACAAATATTTAATTTTTATAATTCTTATAAATTTTTTTTAAAAAATGGATATTTATTCTTTATGTGAAATATTAGTTGTTGCGTTCTGTGACTCAACTTTTTTTTTTCTTCAGATTTCCATATAATCAAAGATTTAGGCTATAAATAAATTAATTGAGTACTTACATGCCGGTGTGAATTGTAGACCATTCTTGCTTCGGAGTTTCATTGTGAAGTTGAATGATATTGTTTTTCTTCAAGAAGTGTACTGAGTTGTTTTCTGTGTTGCAGGAGGAGTGTCTGGATTGTATTCTCATATAAATGGGAGGCAACTAAAGAGAAAAATTGTTCATCAACCAACGAACACACAAAGTAGTGTATGAGAGGATTGAATTCACATTCAAATTGAAGAAGGGAGTAGGGCTGGGATATGCTTCTGTATAAGAAAGGATGTTACGGGAGAAGTTATAAATATTTTGTAGGGAAGTTATAAATATTTTGTAGCTTTAGGTTTTGTTCTCTAAATAGAAGTGTTTCTTGTTGTAATACCAAAATTACCCCTGACAGCAGTAAGTGATCTGTTTAAATTGATATTCACTGTTAGTAGAAGGACTGGAATCACTTACTTTAATTAATTAAAGGTTAAGTATGATTAGTGAGATATCATAGGGACCAAAACCAAAATAAGACAATAACACAGGGACAAAAACAATTATTTTCTCTTGAATAAAATATCAGCATAATTTCTTAATAACATAATGCTTATGAGCAGAGTCATTAAAATAGATACAAAGTATTTAATTTCTCTCGTTTACTTTTACTAGTCACTTATTCTTAAAATAGATTTTCATAATTATTTATCACTTTTAACATATCAAGAAATAATAATTATATTTTTTCATATTTTACCTTCAACATTAAATGCTAATTCTTCAATATCAATAATTGTTTTTAATGAATGTGTTAAATCAACAATGACAAATGAAAGTGAACGAGGGAGTATTTTTTATAATTTATTTAGTATAGAAGTAAAATGATTTTTTTAATTTAGTAAGTGGATAAATAATTTGAGACATGTGTTTTTAATAAGGTGATCAACTAATATAAAACTAGTAACTAAAAAGTAAGGACTAATGGACTATCATAAAAATGTCGTGTATTGAATACCCCTCCGTCCCATATTAGATGGACACTTTGTATTTTACACGGTAATTAAGAAATCATTAATAGATTGATCAACTTTACTATTTTGCTCTTTGTGCATATTCGTTAGCCTCTTGATAAAAGAAATGCTTAGATCATCAAAATTTATTTTAAAGTTTAAACTTCCAAATACTATTAATTGTAGGATAAAATGGGATGAATTGAATTCATTCTATCTTGATTTAGCAAGTGATCACGTAATATGAGACAAATATTTTTAATAAAATGCTCATCTATTATGAGATGAAGATAAAATATTGTTCCTTTATTAATTAAAGTATTTGATTTTGAATCATGAGAATGAAAAAAAATACTATAAATGGACCTTATTCCATAACTTAGATTAGTTAAACTCCTTGAATTTGAAAAGAAGACAAAAAAAAGTAAAAATAGGGTCAAGTGTCGGACTTTAAAGTAACACTTTAGGGCATTTCCATCCCAAACATCAAATTAAAGCGTCTAACACTATTTTTGGGGTAATCAACTCCAACCCACTTCACCAAATGTTACACCAAAAAAGAATATTTTTTTTCTCTTCATTATTATATTATTATTTTTATTTAATTTATATTTTCTTATTTCATAAAACAAATTCTTTCTAAAACATTCACCATATATAATTCATATTACTTCCTTTTATAATCGTTTAATATAAAATTATTTTGTACAATAATTTTTTAAATAATATAAATTGCTAGCAAATATTATACATTATACATAATAATGGATAATACAAATAAAAGTGAAATCATTAATGAAATACAATTAAATAAACATTACATAATTGAAAAAATAATTTTTAATTCGACATAAATATTCAACTTTCAAGATCACTACGGTGCTCCCATAAATGCTCTATTAATGCATTACGTAGTTCAAAATGAGCAATATTTGCATTTTTAATTTTTGTGAAGGTTAATTGTAGTTATATCCAATTATAATTTATAGTAGAATTAACATAATTTAATTTTTTTAAAAAGTCATATATAGAAAAATTAATTTATAAATAATCTAAATTTTATATCTAAAATTAATAGTATAAAAATATTACATAAAAAATCATTAAATATACAAGAGATTTAATTAAAACATACAATTTATATAATGTTTAATTAAAAGTTTGTATAACGAAATAATATTAAAATATTTAAAAAGTGAATTGGTGTGTTGAATAGTGTTACACCAAATTTGGTGTAACACTATTCACAGTTTCACACACCAAATTTGGTGTAAAATTTGATGTTGGGTTGGAGATGGTCTTAGACAGACCTAGCAATAGGTGACATAATTTTGGTTTTATTAGCTCCAAATTATTTACGTGACATTTTTATTTAATCAGCTAATAGTTTTCTTTAATAGATTCTTATATTTAAAAAATATTCAGATTTTAAAATTTCTAATTTTGTTATTTTAACTAGAAGAGAATGATTTCTATTATTAAAAAAAAAAAATCTTTTAAAATTTTTGTATCAATCAAATAACACATCAATTGGGTACGATAAAATTTGGTAGGGTAGCTATATGTTTGCCTCTTTGCATGATCTTATTAATGTTTGGCCGATGTGAAAAGACAAAGTTAGGTACTTCCATGGTGAATTGCGATTAATTAGATTTACCTTGTGTGTGACTTGTTTATTTTAAGTAGAAGCAATGAACAATAAAAACTTTAAGATTTTATGTCTTAATTTCACTATTGAAATTAAAGTATTTAATTCTTGAAAAATATTAGGACATAGTCACAAAGAAAATAAAATTATCCCTGATTACAGACAGCTGCGAAGTAATGTTCAATCATTTGCATCAAATAATTGCTACGTTACTGGTTATATATAAAGTTTATAATACATTATCTAATCGGTTCATCGTACTTAAAAAATATCACCTCTTAAACCAAACAGAGAATTATAAGGGACATAACAGACTTGCTAGAGAATTAGCTGTGACTGGTTATATCATTTAATATAAGAAAAAAAAAATGTAGGTAGATATGTGGCAGTTCCTGGTTCAACCTCCATTTTAAATTATTTATGTGATTTTTGATTTATCATGAATTAAAAATATTAAAAAAAAAAAACTTTTGAATGTTATGATTCTGAGAAATCGTGAAAAAAATATTTTTTTTATAACGGATATTGAAAAGAATAAAGTAGTATAATACTAATAACGCAAGGCCTCAGGTTAATCCCTTTTAATTTATTTTGCTTTTATATTATCCATATATACAACTACTTACATACTATAATTAGTTTTTGAGATAATTTAAGAGACTTCCTTCATATTTTTAACTCTATTATAATTATTTTTCTCGTAATTTACGATATTTATTATTATAAATATGTCAATATTACTAATAAATATGGCCGAAAGTTGTTGCTTGGTAGATGTAAATTGGTAATTACAAAATCTGCCTATGATTTACACTTTTATATTACTTATAAATATGACCAAAAGTTGTTGCTTGCTAGATGTAAACTGGTAATTACTAAATTTTCTTATTAAGGCACTATATCAAATAAATGATTTTGTAATTATTTAACGAGTATAATATAATTTTTTAATTATATTTAGTAAATACAATATTTATAACGAACATTCTTTATATATATTGCTAAAAAATTTAAAAACTCTGAATATAATAACATTAATTCAATTACTACTCAATATTTTTAAAACTATATATAAAAAATAAACAAAAAACTATTTTCTATACCTGCAAGTTGATTACATTATACATTATTATTCAACCGATAAAAGGTAACATGGGCTGTCTTGATTCTCTACCGGCCAATTAATAATAATTGGAGTATTTGACCTTTTTACCAGAAATATTCAGTGGGACCATCATCTTATAATTAAATTGTCGATAAAAGAAACACAAATTTGACAAAATTCGTAAAGAAAAAATATACAGAAATATCTCTTCTAATCCTTTTAATTTTAATCGCACTCGATTATCGATATTAATATTCCAAAAGAAGAATTCGATGTGTTCGCATATGCGTAGACTTACATTATTTAACAATGATCAATTAGTATGTATTCACAAAATATTAAATTATTTAATCATAATTTGTTAATTTGATTTAGTTTTTTTCCTAGTGCAACTAAATATCTATCAAAATAACAGTGCGTTAAGTCATGATGCCAGGCCCCCTATTAAATATCAAAATAAATATTTAGTTAGTTACAAAGATGCAGCCCCTCGACACAAAAAGATGTCCATAATTAAAGGAATTAATTAGCTGGAGCCATTATAATTCTTTTATCCTCTTTTTCTAGTTCCATGCAACTTGCAAGGTAGCACTGCAAATTTTCTAGAAGCTTGAACATTTTTTTTAAAAAAAATTAGAACAAAAGAAGAAAATTATCGTTTTTTTCTAGTTTACTTTGTATTTATGTCACACACACACACACACACATATATATACTATCATCTTCCTTTTTTGCTAGTTTACTATAATCACAATATATTCCTGAATATTTTATAATTAAAATTTTCCCTTTTTTTAAAAAAAAAACCTATATAAAATGTTTGAAAAGTAAATAAAAAATAGAAGGGGAACTTTACTAAAGACACATGAATGATAAAGTAGTTAATAATCTACAACTACTCCCACCATTCCTTTTTTTACTTGTCAATATTTCCTGATTTGATATACCTTTTTAAAGGAGAATTTTTTTTTTTTCAATTATACCTTATCAATTAATAGTAGTAAAATGATAAAGACAAACTTTCGCAAACAGTCGCTATAATAAACTTATTTATGCATCATAGCTATAGTTTGCATATTTGTAGCTACAGTTTAGGATGCCTCATTAGTATAATTCACAGATTTGTATAATTCACGGGTACATTTGTATACTTCAATTCTTTTTGTATAAACTTGAAATAATGAATTTATACATTTACAAACATCAGAAGTGTAAACAATTATACAAATTATACAAAAGTTATACAAAATTTGAATTATACAAACGTGCAAATTATACAAAATTAAAAAACTGAGCCGCGTAATTATAGCTCAAAGTAGGTTGTGAATTATAATTAAGGTTAAACATAGCTCTGTTAAGTAATTAACTAGTATATGTAAGCTTATTCGCGAAATTTTTCCAATGGTAAACTCGCTTTATCAATCAATATTTTCTTAAAATGTGCGGGAAGTCAAAATTTAACAAGTTAAAAAGGATGAAGGAAGTATTAATTGGGGAAACTAAGGAAATACCCCATAAAAGCAAAACAATTACAAACATATGCCTCGTTACATTCATACCTCACAAAATAATTACACGATATAACCCCAACTGATTTTGCTTAACTGATACTAAATCAGCATCATATATTGTAATGGTATCATTAAGACTGATGATTTCGCTTAATTGATACTAAATCAATATTATATATTGTATTGGTATCATTAAGACTGATAATTTTATTTAATTGATGCTAAATCAATGTGTGTGTGTGTGTATATATATATTGCATTGGTATCATTAAGGTTTCTTCTTAAAAAATTACTCATTAGTCGATGATACTATAAGAGTATATATATGCTCTTATAGTATCATTGACTAATGAGTAATGAGTAATTTCTGAACATGAAGCCTTAATGATACCGTAATATATACTTTATAGTAGCATTGACTAATGAGTAATTTTTCAACAAGAAACTTTTTTGATGCCACAACAATATACATATATTTTTATAGTATCATTGACTAGCGTGTAATTTCTGAACAAAAAATCTTAATGGTACGAATACAATATATATATACTGATTTAGTATCATTTAAGAGAAAATTGTCAACCTTAATGAATTAGGGCCCGGGGGGGGGGGGGTATGGGATGTAATTATTTATGAGAGAATGAGTATTTCAGGAATTATTTTGGATTTATGTATGAACTTGTAATTATTTTAGATTTTATTTCCCTTTTGTATAGTTTTCCCTTAATTAAATTACATGATCCACTATATATATATATATATATAGGGGTGGACATTCAGTATTCGGTTCGGGTTTTTTAAATTTTAGGTTCTGTAATTAGTAGTTAAAAGTAGATACCAAATATCAATTTTTTTAAATTTCGGTTTAGAAATTCGGAAAACAGTAAATTAAACTTCGATTTGATACAATATTCGGTAATATCGTATTGAAGTTATAACCAATTGTATTACAAAGCTAATACTATTTCTCCAATTATTTCTATTTTTTTATGTGGACGCACAATATAATAGAAGATCAACAAATAAAAAAACATCAAGAAAAACAAATTGATACAACTAAAAGACTATTTGGATTATTCATGTTTATTCTTTACTTTCTCTTTGATCTTGTACTAATGAGTAATGAATATGATGATATATGACTTTCATTAAGTAAATAATTTGATATTCAGGAAATATCGAATACCAAATGGTACTAATGTCTGATACCAAACCTATACCCGAATATCATAATTCTAAAATTTTACTTCCGATACCATACCAAATACCGAAATACCAAATACCAAATAACTAAAATTTTAATTCGATAATTCAATTTTCGATATTTTATGTCCATCTATATATATTGACAGTTTTCTGTAAATGATGAGGAAACTAAATATGATTGGTCATAGTTTTGTGTTTAATAAAATAAGACTAAATAAGAGCAATACTTAATATAATCAATTTAATCCCTACAAATTCTATATCCTCGTAAAATTACTACTTATTAGTAAGGAAGCATTACTGAGTATATCTAAATATATAGTATATCATGTTTATTTTCATAACATTATACTCCCTCAGTTTAAATAAGAATGACCTCCTTTCATTTTTAGTCCGTTTCAAAAAAAATGATGTCTTTTTTTTTTTGGTAACATTTTAATTTTAGCTTTCCACGTGGCATGTTTAAGACCACAAAATTAAAGGGCAATTTTGTACATTTGACATAACTTTAATTTAGGACCATAAAATTCAAAAGTCTTATTTATTTACTTAAACTCCGTGTCAAATCAAACTAGGTCATGCTTTGTGAAACGGGTGGACTATTATATATCATACTTAATATATATTATTGTTTACAATAAATTTTAAATATATGAAAAATAAGTCATTCACAAAAAAACTATGAAGAAACATAATTTTATTCATATAACAAAATGTG
This sequence comes from Solanum bulbocastanum, assembly GCA_037074985.1. Lineage (NCBI taxonomy): Eukaryota > Viridiplantae > Streptophyta > Magnoliopsida > Solanales > Solanaceae > Solanum > Solanum bulbocastanum. The sequence goes on along the minus strand of CM073598.1, from coordinate 32,639,287 downwards.
TACAATTATGTTTCTCCCTCGATTCTTCTCTTTAAATTTTTTCCATGATTCGAAAGTAGTTAGTACCGTATTTCTCGAGCTAGGAGCTAATTTAAATATATACAATATAGACTATAGCTTGTCAAAAGTCATAGAAAGTATACATTGACTATACAACATCATATAGCTATATATTATACACATACTATACGTTATGATACACTCAAAAATCGAATATAACTTAATTATACATAAAATATATATTGACTATTCAATCACGATCAACTTGAAATTACCTCCAAACGTCTCAAATTATAGAAATGCAATCCTATTGAAGTTTTGAGTCTGATATATATATTTATCTCTAAACGATTTACGTTTGCGATAAGCCCATTTTTTAATAAAGAAACAAAGGAAGAAGAAGAAGGGCCGAAGGGCCTAATTTGCCCAAATTATATTTATGTAATATTTACAAAGTAGTTAAAACGTTTTTATGTACAATTTAAAAGGGGAAAAAAAAATACTTGGATTGATACCTTTTAATAAATTATTATTGATTTTAGCGATACTTTTTATTTATTATCATTTATAGCAATATATAACTATACTATGTTAAATCTGCAATATGTATTAAAAGTGAATTATGTATTCAATATATATGTATTATAACTGTTTTTAAATATATTATGCTTGCTTGGTAAGAAATTGATACATTGAATTATAGGTGTATTAAAATGTGTGATAAATGTATTATCTATCAATAAAACTTGTATTACATGTGAATAATAAATTGTTCTTTATAATACGTATTAAAACTGTATTATAAATGTATTAAAAGTAATCAAGTAAAAAAAAATGTTATTGCTATAAATGGTACTCCCTCTGTTTCAAAAAGAATGACCTTCTTTCCTTTTTAGTATGTTTAAAAAAGAATGACCTCTTTTCTTTTTTGATAACATTTTAATTTCAGCTTTCCACGTGGCATGTTTAAAGCCACAATATTGAAGGGCAATTTAGTACATTTGACATAATTTTAATTTAGGACCACAAGATTTAAAAGTTATCTTTAATTTTAAAAATTTCGTGCCAAGTCAAACCAAGTTATAAACGGAGGAAGTAAATAATTTCTTAATATGATATATTTATGTAAGTTTCTGTTTTTAAAAAGTTGTATCTGTATTAAATAACAAATTTTGGCCCACACTTACCTTTTCACCAAAGCCAATTGTCGGGCCCGTTTTCATTAATTCCATTTATATTTACTTTGTAAAGTAACCCAAGTTGTATGACCCAAATTGACATTAAACAATGGGAAACGTATAAATTTTTTTTATTAGTTTAGGAGTTAATTATTTAGATGCACTCTAGTTTGTAACATCACAAATTTAACATATTTTTATTATTTAATTATATTCTTGACACTCCTCCTCACATGTAGGTCTGATTTTTTTTTCATGGGCCAAACATTTGATTTTTTTTTTTTTGATATGGGTGGCGGTAAAATTCGATCCCAAAACACCTCTACCCGCTCTGATACCATGTTAGAGTGTGTAATCATCTCATCTAAAATATTAAGCTTTTAGAAAGAGCACACTTTTATTGGTTAATTCTATTCTCAACAAAAATTAGGTGAAATTTGTTCTAGATACACTCCATCCGAGTAGACTCACATGTATATAGGAAATATAACAAATTTTGCTCACTTCTTTCCTTATTTTAGTGTTATCTGATAGCAAAAATACATGTATATAGATATATTTTTCTCAATATATAATAGGAAACTCTTAATTAATGATAAGATACATAATATTTGAAAAGTGTAAGTAATAATACTATATATTTTTTCCTCAATATATAGTCGGAAACTCTTAATTAATGATAAGATAAATAATATTTGAACAGTACAGGTAACAATACTATATATAATAATGGAGTATGTAAATGTAGTAAGAGGGTGTTTGGTTTGGCTTAAAAGTTGGTCAAACTTACTTTTAAATCAGTTTGACTTCTGAAAGTGTTTGACAAATATAAAAAATAACTTAAAATAAGTCAAAAATGACTCAAATAAGTCAGAAAGGTTTGACAAAGTCAAAAGTGACTTAAAATAAGTCAAAAATCAAAAGTAGGTCTCCCCCTACTTTTAATTTTTTGACTTAAAAGTCATTTCAGTTTGACTTTTTATTTTTGACTTAAAAATTATTTCAATTTGATTTTTTATTTTTGACTTAAATACGAAATACTATTTAAGCGAATCCAAACGAGCTCTGAATCTATAAGCCCAAACCCAATATCGCCCCCACCCCCAAAGAAAAAAGAAGAAGAAAGAAGCCTTCTATTCTACCGCCAACACAAGCCCTCGGTCTTTCTACTATTCCGAATTTTGGTTAAATCTATACTTGTCTCAATTAATGTGAGTTTTCAGATTTTATGATTTAAATAACTTTCTTTTTTATCGTAATTTTTTTAATTTATTTTAAAATAATTTGAATTGTTAATATTACGACTTATAATAGTTTCTATGTGGTTTTTAAATTTATGATTTTATTCCAAAAACTTAAGAAGATTTCCAAATTCATTGTCAAAGATGTATAATATGTGCCCTTACACATGAACCCATTAATTGTAAGTTGCTACTTAAAACTCGATGACATTATTATTTTTAAATTCACGTACTTAGGTAATTAATGTTAAATATTCCACTTCGAAATTACCAATCAAAATTTAAAAACTAAATCTTTCGCAAGTTTGACTTTATAGTAACATGTAATATGCATCTAAACCGTTACATCTAAAAATCAAAAATAATTATTCCATATTTAATGAATTAATTTGACTTTTATCACTTGTGCCCCTATATAATGAAGAGAAGGCCCATGCAATTTCATATTTCACCTACAAATGTTTCATCAATTTTTCTTAATCACATTTATAGTTGTAAATTCACAATGTATTATTTGATTAGTCATCAATTAATTATTTGTGTGTTTTGAATATACACTCACATAAGCATCCATCAAAGTTTGTTAATTTCGTGGTAAACTAATGCTAATTATTTCAGAACTCTATCCCTGCAATTCCTATAGTATTAGATCAGATATATTAGTACTTTAGCATTTTTTGTGAATTTTTCTCTACTAAATCAGTTATATACTCTTATGTGTTTCAATTTTTCTGGGGCGCTGGAGAATTATAGAGACAGATCTATAATTTAAATTTAATAGATTCAACTATTGAGATTTTCGTCTTTATTATGAATTTAGATCTAGTATTTATTGAGATTTTAATAAGTTTTTACATATATAACTAAACTTTATATCAAAAATCATGAATTCAGATGAACTTATATAATCCAGGCACTTTAGGATGGATTATAGCAATTCTACACTAAGGATATGTTCGGTATTAAAGAAAAATATTTTTTCGATCGGGAGTCATCTTCATTTGAAAACATTTCCGATACTGTTTTATTGCATAGAAAATTATTATTTTTTCAATGGACCCAAACACAATCTAAATTTGCATTCAATTATCTAGTTTGTATTTATTTTTAAATTTTTTTGGATCTTATTATTATTATTATTTTGTTAATGTAGGGAAAAAACCGCGATGAAAGGGAAAGAAACAGTAATTTTGACAATTATTGTGATGCTATGGTGGAGGAGTGCAGTGAATTGTATTGCGTTTGATTCTACAGTTGCTCAAGATGGTTCAGGCGATTACAAAACAATCACTGAAGCGTTAAATGCAGCACCAAAAATGAGTTCAAAAACGTACTTTATACATGTCAAAAAAGGAGTTTACAATGAAAACATCACTATTCCGAATGACAAACCAAATATAGCCCTTGTTGGTGATGGTATGGACGCCACACTAATTACAGCAAGTAAAAGCAGTAAAGGATATCCAACGCCTACCACCGCCACATTAGGTAAATCTATTAATCGTATTTTTAACTTATAAACCTTTTAGATCAACGAGCGTCTAAAAAACGTTATAAAATTTGACTGAACAGAAGTATACGGCAGTGGTTTTATTGGAATTTCGTTGTCAATCAGAAATACTGCTGGAGCAGCAGGTGGTCAAGCAGCTGCATTAACAATTGCTCCTTTTCAAGGCTTTGCTTCATTTTATAAATGTAGGTTTTTGGGTTTCCAGGATACAATTTTTTCCTCAGATACTTCATTTTTCAGAGAATGTTTAATTTTTGGTACAATCGATTTTATCACTGGTAGCGGACGTGCTATTTTTCAAAATTGTCGTCTTAAAGCAAGACCGCCAAATCATGGACAAGGAGTCAGAATACTTGCTCCAGGGGCAGATAGCATTACCTCGAATCCGGGGTTAGTTCTTCAGAATTGTAACATATCAACTACAAGAAATTTTAACAAGACACAAGTGGAGAGTTTCTTAGGTTGGCCTTGGAAAAATGGAGGGAAGGCAGTAATTATGTCTACTTATATTAGTGATTTCATTGACCCAAGAGGGTGGAGTGAAAATCCAGAAGTGACGCAGATATATTTGGCTGAGTATAATAATAGGGGACCAGGGTCTGATACTAGCAAGAGAGTAAAGTGGTCTAAAGTTATCGACAAAACAGAGGCCTCTAAGTTTACTGTTCGCAATTTTTTGCAAGGTGATAAATGGATCCCAAAAAGTATCCCATACGATCTTGATCTTTGATGGTGCTGAGGAATTAATACTCTGCTTAGGAATGAATTCATGACATGTTTGCTTTTGATTCTTCAAAGAATATATTTGTTATTTTTTGAAGTTTATTGATTCGACAAAATGCTATAGGTCAAGAAAGCATATCTTGTCACATGTACTCTTCCTATGTGTTACTTCTATTCAATTTCTCATGAATCTAAGAATTATTAGACCAAATTGTTGATGCTTGTATTGTTGCTTTTATCTATATCCTTGTAAAGCTTTGAGTTTTTCTTTTCTTCCCCTTTTAGGTGAAAAAAAATGGTTGTTGTAACCAGGCTTTGGGCTGGAGACTCATCTAGCATCTTTACTTATGCAGATTGCAAGCTTTGGTAAATTATGAGATTAGCAAATGCTTCAATAACTTTCTCATAATGGTTTTACTTGGAGTTGATATGAAAATAAGTTTTTGCTAATAATGCAACCATTTTACGTTATTGGACCTAACTTAACTTCAAAAGTTAAATAATGAATCGAGAATTAGGAAATTACAACTTATTCCCGCGACTAATACAGGACAATCTAACATTGTCTTGCACAATCATGATCAAACAATTTGGAGCGTAAACAACATAATGTATATAATATGGCGGGGACCCAGGTCCCAACATTGAGTAAATCAAGAAAAAGTTGACTTTAATATAATAAAAAAATTAAGCTCAACCTCAAACATAAGGCCATGAGCTGAGGATCACTCAAAACAATATAACAAGACAACAGTCTATATATTCATTGATTCTTCCCAATTAATAATGTTGGACATTCTTGTGCTTGTAGTCCTACTTCTCGTAAGAATGTGATCATGAAAAAAGAAAATACAGCTGAACTTTGATTGCGAGGAATACAAATATATTCCACCAGAAACCAAGGGTTCATAATTTTTTAAATCTGTTTTTTCTTCTTCATTTTTCATGGCAGAATTTAATTTGTTTTTATTTACCTTGTGTTCAAAAGATATCCTTTCAAATATGACATTGCTTGTGATGCTTCTTGGAAAGATCAGAAGCAGAATGATGCCAAAATTGTACTAATTCTTTCCGTAACGAAGTACGATAGACATTGCTAAATATATTCGACATAATTTTCATAAGCACAACTATAATTTCAAGCACTAAGTTCTTTCAGAAGAAAATTGTTTTTCTTTTTTACTTTTCGCAGAGTCCAAAGAAGATTTTGTGTTTAGAGATGTGAAAAGTAATTTACACTCCATCTCGCTTTCTCAATCTCTTTCCTTATTTGTTGCTTAGCTTAATATGAATCTGTTTTTTGTTTAATTTATTCTTTCAGAATGGACCATTTTTGTACCTACAAATACCTGCCGGCTGCCAGCAAAATAAAGTTAAAAAATTGTGATTGTTAGCCCATATGTTTAGGCTTTTGTTATTAGGTCTATTTTCTATTAGATTAGGTTTAGTTAATGGATTCCTACTAGGTTAGGTTTAGTTAATGGATGCTTATATATAGCCTTTCTATACTTTTTTGTATTTAGACGAATTCGATTAGTATATTATAATATAACTCTTGTCTCTTGTTGTTCAATTAAAATAATTATGTTAACATGGTATCAGAGCCTCTATGATCTTGATAAACAATCAAAGAGCTTCCGCTGTCGGCGGGTGGCACCCATATATGCTGCCCGTCTGGCCAATGATTATGTTTGCAAAAGTTGGGTCACCATGAAGATCCATGCTCCTTGATTTGTTGGTTGAAGATTTGGTAGCGGTCATCTGTTGAGCAAATTAGGGTTCGTTTTTTTTATTTGTTCGAATTATGGTTCGTTTTTTTAATTTGTTCGAACTAGGGTTCGTTTTTTTGTATTTGTTCGAATTAGGGTTCGTTTTTTTTTATTTGCTTGAACTAGGGTTCATTTTTTTGATTTGTTCGAACTAGGGTTCGTTTTTTTTTATTTGTTCGAACTAGGGTTCAATTTTTGATTTATCCGAACTAGGGTCGATTTTTGATTTGTTTGAACTAGGGTTCGATTTTTGATTTGTTCGAACTAGGGTTCGATTTTTGATTTGTTCGAACTAGGGTTCGGTTTTTTATTTGCTCGAACTATGGTTCGGTTTTTTTTTTTATTTGTTTGAACTAGGGTTCGATTTTTGATTTGCTGCTTCCGCTGAGTTCTTGATTGTTGTTGCTATTTGTTTAGATCGGTTCGATTTAAGAGTTGTAAAGAAATCTCCGTATGGTACGTTTATTAGATACAGTGATATGTTGGGTGAAGGAGCTTATAAAGAAGTGTATATAGGGTATTTTGTTGAAATCGTTGAACCATGAAAGGGTTATGAAGTGTTTCTGTTATTGGTTCGATTCTAAGTCCAAAATTCTTAACATGATTACAAAGTTATTCCCTTCGGGTAGCTTGAAAAAGTATCTTGCGAATTTTGATGATAGTGATAATTATGTTGGTGCTGAATTGTTAAGTATTAAAAATTGGGGCAGGCAGATTTTTTTAAAGTTTGAGCTTTCTCCATTGCCAAAACCCTTAGATTATCCATCGAGATATTAAGTGTGACAATATGTTTGTTGATAGTGGTGGGAAGGAAATTACTCTTGGAGATTTTGGGTTGGTGATTCGTGTTATAGAGGGTAAGTTTGTGAAAGAGAAAGAGACTAAAGGTACCCCGAAATTTATGGCTCCAGAGTGTTACGATGAAGAATATAACGAGTTGGTTGATATATATACATTTGAAATGTGTCTTTTTGAGATGATTACTGGTGAATATCCGTATTGGAATGTAGCAATGAGATTCAAATATTTAAGAAAGTGTATACTGGTGTAAAGCCTGCGTCTCTCGGAAAGGTGAAGGACTCTAGATTGAAAGATATTATTGATAAATGTATGCTTCCCATGTTTGTTAGGCCATCTGCAGAAGAGTTGCTAAAAGATCTATTCACAGTTTATGGCTTCTAATCCTACTGCCATATCAGCATCTAGTCCCTTCGGTATTTCGTTATCATTTATAGCTCGGGACCATATCGCTTTTTTTTGTTCCGTCGACCTTGCAGATTGCTGATCTTTTTACGAATGCGCAGTCGACATCTCGGTTTCGGTTTTTGTGTGACAAACTCTCAATGATTATTGCTGTTGCATTGTGAGTTTGAGGGGGGATGCTAGCCCATATGTTTGGGCTTTTGTTATCGGGTCTATTTCCTATTAGGTTAGGTTTAGTTAATGAATTCCTATTAGGTTAGGTTTAGTTAATGGATGCTTTTATATGACCTTCCTATTCTTTTTGTATTAAGACGAATTATATTATTATATTATAATATAACTCTTGCCTCTTATTCTTCAATTAAAGTAGTTATGTTAACAGTGATATCCTTTCACTAAACTGAAAATGCGTTTATCAAACTTTTCACCTATTCTTTTTTGTTTGCTTTTGCCTCGAGAAATGAATCTTATATGATACGTTAGGATGTCTATATATTAGTATTACTCTCTCCATTTCTTTTTGGAACGAATTAAAAAGAAAAACTTGTCATATCAATTGAAACAAAAGTAGTAATATTTAACTTTTTTTTCGCAATGCCTTCCATATTAAGCAATACGCAATTGAAATTCATCGGGAGAAATGGCATCTCTAGATCGCGTACAATTATAGCAATTTGTGTAACCAAATGTTACATCATGTCCATCGAATATGTATATATATATATATTTTTATTTTTTTTATGACAAGGGAAACCCGCAGCAGCTATCCTTTAGGTGCGCACAGGGTAAAACCCCGCTAATGCGCAATAGCTCAATGTCCATCGAATATATTTTCCTTGTTTTAAAAGAAAATATTTGAGGCTCCAATATTTTTCATCAATCATCATATAGCTAGCTAGATAGAGAAAAGAAAAATAGTTGAAGAGAACTATTTATGCATAATACATAAATATGATTCTTAACTTGGCTTTAGCGGATAATTATGCCCTCCAACTTTGAGTGTACACAAATAGACACTTAAACTTGTATAAAATTATACAAGTAGACACACATGTCCTACATGACATAATACACATAGGACTCCATGTAGGACACAATATTGCCATGTTGGGTGTCATGTAGGAATAATGTGTCTATTTATTCAATTTTATACAAATTTAAGTGTCTACTTGTGCACACCTAAAATTAAAGATCATAATTGCTAGCTGACACCAAATTAAGTGTCATATTTATATATTATTGCCAACTATTTATGTGTGTGAGAGGATGATACATGCATTAAGCCTAGATAGATGCATGCACATGGTTAACAATTCTATAAAAGCCTGTTTATGTTTAGAGTACGAACTTACCATTTAAAGGAGTGCACTTTTATCCTAATGAATCTAGACGCAATTTTCTCTTACTACTATCCGTTAGGTGTCGTTTAGCATGGAATGAGATAAATAAAATTATTCATAATTTAAAATATTTCATGATATTTTAATATATAAATGCTATGATCGATAAATAATTTGGAACTAACTAATATCTAAACCCAAAGACAGAACAACTCTTCCAAATTTTCATTACTACGCGTGAGCGTTTCTTCATTTGTTAAAGTTTGTATAAATTGAGTACTTCGTGATAGCCACTATTCCAAATATGGTTTGCCAACTAATTAATAATTAAGATTCACCAACTTATTAAACAATTTACAGTATCAATAATTTATATATAGAGAATCTACCAGTAGTAGTTGTTCTTTTTCTCCCTTTTAAAATTATACCTGCTTTATTTTTTTCCCTTATGTTGGGGCCAACTAATTATAATGTCCCCTGATTTCCGTTTTTTAGTTTCAATCGGTACTTGAAACATACAAAAAAAAATTATTATAATTCCCTCCATTTTACCTAATTAAGCAAAAAAATCCATCAAAAGACAACTCAAATAATTCAGTTTTATTTTAGCTAAGTATAATATATTTTTAACAAATTAATTAAATAAAGTACATCAATTAAATTATTGGAGTTTGAATCGGTAAATTGATATCAAGTGATAGTGAAAACGTAGTTGAATCGATGCAACATGTAGCTTTCTTGAGAATTATGTATGATTAATTGGTTCTAGTATACATCTACTCTCTTTTAATTTAATAGAAGACGTAGATAAAAATTGCCATTAATCCTTTAATTATATGCAAATTGTTCCCCACAATTTGCTAAGAAAGATTATGATAAGCGCAACTGTAAAATAAATATGGAAAGTCAATACTTGACTGAGTACCTAAAATGATCATGGTTGTTTCATTGCTAATCAAAAAGCAGAAAGTTTCAATTCTTTTCATTTTATGTTAATACAATTAATATTATTCCCTCCATGTGAAATCGTCTTGTGGGTTGATTTCATAAACAATCACTCAACTTTGATTCATTGGATTAATGTCATTAAATTATCTTCTGTAAAAAAAATAAAAAAAAATAAAAAAAAACTTAATTTTATTCAAGAATCACAAAACTCACTAATTTTTTTTTTTTAAATGCCACTTAATTTTTTCTAAATATTACATAATTCATTAGAGGGAAACATAAAGGATATTTTATACGATAGGTAGACAAGTGGAATGACTTTTTGGTTTAAAAAGATTGTTTAATGACGTGTTGTGATAGTTAGACTAGAGTGTTTGGATTGACTTAAAAGTTGATCAAACTTACTTTTAAGTCAGTTTTTTACTTCTGATAGTGTTTGACAAATATAAAAAATAACTTAAAATAAATCAAAAATGAGTTAAAATAAGTCAAAAATAACTTAAAATAAGTCAGAAATCAAAAGTAGGTCTCTCCCTACTTTTTATTTTTTAATTTAAAAGTCATTTCAGGTTGACTTGTTATTTTTTATTTAAAAACTATTTTTTTAAGTCAATCCAAACGATCAGTTGAATGATTCTTTTTTGGTTAGTCTTGTGATTTTCTGTGATACTTAAGTAAATTAGTTGAGTGATTTTGTATTAAAAAAAAAAATTAATCAACTTTGATGCAACAAAAATAATAATAATAAAAAGTATAATAAAATAAAAATTGACTAACTATTCGTGAAATTACATTAAGTCATTCTTTAACCCTATACATTATACTGTCTACTGTACAAGAATATCCATTAATAAATCTATTCTATTACTTTAACGAGGTAACAGTTTGAGTTTATGCACTAATGATGCAATATATTTTACGAAATCAAACTAGATTAGGTGTTTACTTGGCAATTGAGATGGCTTGATTACCTTAAAAATGAGGATATAAGAAACTTCTAGAACCAATAAAAAAGAAAGAATATTACTCTTTTGAGAACTTTATAACTCCGTACCACTCACACTATTCACTTTATGTATTCATTATATTAAATTTTTTATTTATTTATTTATTCATTTTAACATACTAAGAAATAATTTTTTTATGCTTTACTCTTAATATTATTTATTATTTTCTAATATCATTTAAAATATTAATAATAGTCAACATATATAATTTATTTTTTAAGGTCTATTATGATTTATAAATATGTAAAAGTGAATGAATAGATCGGAGTAATAAAAAGGAATATAATTGAGAAGATATTTTTAAGAGAAAAGTGTGAGTGGGAATATAGCAAAATTTGTGAAAAAGTAGGCACCACTCAATTATGTGACTCAAAAATTATTCCATGGCGTTACGGCATTGATGGCGCTCAGGTAATTAAATGAAAATGTGAAAGCAACTGAGAACTCCCATACATTTTTTCTCATATATATAATTTTTACGATCATACTTGCGTACATGATTTCGTATATGTTGCTTGACTTTATCACTAATGCAACCACGCGTCAATTAATTTGTTATTATATTCATCACTAGAATAATCATATGATTAAGTGAGGCTAACACGTTTAACATATTCATACTTATAAAGAAAGTCAAAAACTTATGCCTTGTGGTTGAATACTTGAATATATGCAATCTTATCCCTTCATGCTAAAATTTTGAAGATTGTGACTAAGGTAGAGAGAAAGAGACAATAGAGGCGAATCTACATATTTGAGTTTATTAATTTTATTAATTAAAAAAAGAAAAATAGATAAGATTATTTAGTTTTAAATAAATTATTTATATAAATTAAGTAAATTTTTAATACAAATGTAATACTCCCTCTACCTTAATTACTTGTCCACTTTTGAATTGACACACATATTAAGAAAATAATTAATGATATAGTGAGTTTACCATTTTACTCCTACTAATTATGAAGTGGATGAAAAATTTTACATTTTTCAAAGTAATTAGTCATTTAATTGAGGGTATAATAGGTAAAAAAAAATATTCTTTCTTGATTTGTCAAAATGGACAAATAATTAGAAACAACTATAAAAGGAAAAATGGACAAGTAACTAGAGACAGAGTATTGTTAGCTAAATTAGTTGAGTCTTATTGAAGTCATAACTAATGCTTTAGCTCTATTGAAGAAGGTTAAAAGGTAAAAGTGTGAGAGAAGCATGTCTTATTTTTTCTCAAAATTTTGATGAAAATAATTATTTCAATTTAAGTTAAAAGTAGTACTTTCAACGGCGATGGTGTCTGCGCCCAAAATTACAAAGACAAGATATTCCAAATTCACCGAACCATAATATTGCAACGTGACCAAAGATCAACATTGGCTCATTTATTAGAAGTACAAAGAAAAAAGAGAGGAAAGTCTAGGGCCATGAAATAATTGTACCCTTTCCGTTTCATATTATTTGATTTTTGTTGATCTAACATATTATTTAAATAGGTTTTAGTTATAAATGTATTTTACTAAACTAAATTTTATTAATGATATATTTGAAATTCTAAATTTAATTATTTAAAATAAATAAATAAAAATAAAATAACTATTTTGATCTTATCCCAAAAAAGGGTAGCCGTTTAATCTGGCATTGAAGGAGGCATGTGATGTATTTAGTCCTTAAAGCGACAATAACAAACCCCACTTACCTTATGATCTGCTTTTCTCATTACAATTCCTGCCCAAAATTTTTATCTCCACATCCCTATGTTGATATATACACCCAGATGTTCCTATATTTTTTTGAGCCTCCAACAAATGGACCATTTCCAGTAGTAGGTAATTAAAGTGACAACTAACCCTTCTCTTTGTATATTACTCCATCCATCCATTTCGTTTTATATAAGTTAATTTGATTTCATACGAAATTTGAGAAAGAAAGAATTTTAAGTGATAATAAATCATGAGTTGTATAAAATGGGATAAAGAGAGCAACAATGTTACGTTATTAGCAGTGTTACGATAGTCATTTTTTCTCTCTATATTTTAGAAATTATTCCAATATTTGGATGGTTAATTAATTACCGTATGTTATAACGTAAAAGTTTATTGATGTGAAATTAGATTATTATAGTATTGAAACAGCTAATTACAACAGAGCAGCGCAGTCCAACCTTATAAAAATAAGTCGAAAAGGAAAGAAGAATATATATTATTATTACTCTCCAATAAAACACGGCGTTTGACCTCGTAAAAATCGTAAGACTGTCCAAGTCAGTCACCCAACCCCAACTCCTCCATTGCCAAACCTTGAAAGACCTTTTCAAGTTTCAATGTAAACAAATCCCTTTCAAACCTACTAAAACAAAACTCCAATTCCCCTTTCTTCTCCCCCATCTTCATTTCTTTTTTCTCATTACAACAAAACATTATTTCAAGACTCTGTTTTGTGACTTTTCCGGTCAGTGTGTTGATTTTGAGTTTGGGGTTATTCAAAGACTCAATTTTTAAGACTTCTGATCTACAGTTTTGTTGTAGTTCAGAGGGTTTGGATTTTTGGGGTTTCATGGCGGACCTAGTGAAGCAGATCTTGACAAAGCCGATCCAGTTAGCAGACCAGGTGATAAAGGCCGCCGATGAGGCAAGTTCGTTCAAGCAAGAATGTACTGATCTCAGGTCCAAAACTGAGAAACTTGTGGCTCTTCTCCGTCAGGCTGCACGCGCCGGCAACGACCTTTATGAACGGCCCACGCGTCGGATCATTGACGATACTGAACAAGTTCTTGAAAAAGCTTCAGCGCTTGTGCTAAAGTGCAGAGCCCATGGACTTGTAAAGCGAGTTTTTACCATCATCCCTGCTGCTCAATTTCGTAAAATGTCTTCTCAATTGGAAAACTCCATTGGTGACGTGTCTTGGCTTCTCCGTGTTTCGGCTTCAGCTGATGAACGAGCTGATGACTGTTTGGGTCTCCCTCCTATTGCTGCTAATGAGCCAATTTTATGCCTAATTTGGGAGCAGATCGCTATTTTGTACACGGGAAGTGTTGATGACAGATCAGACGCGGCTAATTCGCTTGTTTCTTTAGCCAGAGACAATGACCGGTATGGGAAATTGATTATTGAAGAAGGTGGAGTTGGGCCATTGCTGAAATTGTTGAAGGAAGGGAAATCAGAAGGTCAGGAGAATGCTGCTAGGGCAATTGGTCTTCTTGGGCGTGACCCGGAAAGCGTTGAACACATGATACATGCTGGGGTTTGCTCAGTGTTTGCGAAAATCCTCAAAGAAGGTCCTATGAAGGTTCAAGCAGTGGTGGCTTGGGCAGTATCTGAGCTTGCTGCTCATTATCCCAAATGTCAAGATCTTTTTCACCAGCATAATACAATTCGATTGCTGGTTAGTCATCTTGCTTTCGAGACGGTTCAGGAGCATAGCAAGTACGCCATTGTCAGCAAAGCCACATCGATGCACCACGCTGTTGTCTTGGCTAGTAATACCAATGGTAGCGCTGCTGATACTGTGCATAAGTTGATTGAGGATGATGACAAAAATCACACTCTTCCACATCCCTTGGGGAATAAGAAGCCTAATCACATGCACAGTGTGGTTGCTACAGCAATGAAGGGTCAAATTAAACAGCCTCAGCAGAATCCTGTCAATAGTTTAAATCAGACCAAGGTTAATGGAAATAACAGTCAGAAGCAAAATCAAGCGCACCACCACAGTCAGCATAGTCTTTCTTCATCTGGGCTGAATAATAAAGGGAGAGAACTAGAGGACCCTGCTACTAAGGCTTATATGAAGGCAATGGCTGCAAGAGCACTGTGGAAACTTGCCAAGGGAAATTCGCCCATTTGTCGTAGTATCACTGAATCAAGAGCATTGCTTTGTTTTGCAGTACTGTTAGAGAAAGGACCTGAGGATGTTCAGTATGATTCTGCTATGGCAATAATGGAAATAACATCAGTGGCGGAAGTAGATGCTGAGTTGAGAAGGTCGGCCTTCAAACCTAATTCCCCTGCCTGCAAAGCTGTTGTTGATCAATTGCTAAGAATCATTGAACAAGCTGATTCAGATCTGCTTGTTCCATGTGTTAAAGCTATTGGGAGTTTGGCTAGGACTTTTCGAGCTACTGAGACAAGGATGATTACTCCATTAGTAAAACTGCTTGATGAGCGAGAAGCAGATATTTCTAAGGAAGCTGCCATTGCCCTAAAAAAATTTGCTAGCTCGGATAATTACCTTCACCTTGATCATTCCAAGGCAATCATAAGTGCTGGAGGGGCAAAACATCTGATCCAACTTGTTTACTTTGGTGAACAAATAGTTCAAAGTCCAGCATTGCTTTTGCTATGCTACATTGCATTGCACGTCCCTGATAGCGAAGAGCTTGCTCAAGCTGAGGTGCTTACAGTTCTTGAATGGGCATCAAAACAGTCATACTTGATTCAAGATGAATATATGGAGTCTTTACTGCAGGAAGCTAAAAGCAGGCTGGAACTCTATCAGTCCAGAGGATCAAGGGGATTCCATTAATTGCATCTGCAAAACTCAATGTGCAGGATTTGTAAGTTAGATGAAAATTTCGATTTATATTTACAGTTTTCTCTCAGTTTACTATGGTCTTGGGAGTGTACATAAGATAGGTCTTTTTGTCTGCCGTAATGATATAGTGGAACACCCTGTTCACCCCCATAGAAAAATCGAATGACTTTTGCTCCATTGTAATATTGTTCAGTTCTACAAGGTGTATTATTGTATCTAGGACACAGAATACCTTATTCTTTGGTTATATTGATATTCATTTTCTCAAATTTCCGGTTTTTAGTTCGTGATGCTTAAGGGCATTTCTCATTTTGCAAGGAAAACTCTGCCTCTCACAGTCTCACTTGGCCTTGGAAAAGACCCTATGCCAACATAATCCTTTATTTTACTTTGTGTGTAGCTATTGCGACACAAAATTCCTGAATGTTTCAAAGGTGAGACTAAGACTCAGGTGTTCTTTGTTAAAAGAGAAATCACTGAAGTTTAAGTAATGAAACTTTTTATGAATGGAATGAATGTAAACTTAAAAGCAATGATTTTTTCAATTCTAGTATGCTAAACAAAGTGAATAACTGAAAGACTCTCCCTCTAATTTAACAATTGTGATAAATTGTGTTATGGGTAACTATTGTAAGAGAAATGCTGATGAATTTGGAGGTAGGTCAATGAGTTTAGCTCAATACTTGTAACGTTTATTTTTCTATTTTGATCTTCTTGTTCCTTTAAAAGACTTGAGAAAGTTGCCTGTCTGTCTTTACTTGTAAGAGGTTTGCTATGTAATGGTAATTCTCATATTAGAGTAGATGAATAGTTTCACCATGGATAGAGGAGGTCCAAGTAACTCGCAATGACCCTTGAGAATTTCTCGATTATAAAAAGAAAAAGAGACTTAAGTAATTGCCCCCTCGATTTTTTGAAACTAATGTATCATGTTATGCATATGTTAAGACTTAAGTCTACCCTACAAAGGCAGCTGACTTGTGTTAAACCCCGAATAGCAAATGTGAGCACATAACTTTTTCTTTTCCATTATAAAAAGCTGATTTGGTTGAAGCCCACCTTCTTTTGCTGAGATGATTGACCCAGCCAAACAAGCCTTGAACTTGACAAAATGAAGACTTATGATTGGACCTGTCTAGAAAACTGATTCCAACCTAGAAACACCTTTCTTGACCCATGACATTTCAATAAAGAAACAGCAGCCTTCTCACGAAGGAACTTTTTTTTATTCTTTCTAGATCCCAGAGAATAGGCTGTAATGAACAATCAGGGGCGGAACTAGGGGTGGCAAAATCAAACCCAAACCATCCAACCTGTTTCTATAACATACTTAACTCATTTTGACTCAAACAAATTTAGGTTGCGTTGGGTCTTTGACTCAATTATTGTCTTAACCTATTATAACTTGCCCAAATTTGACTTAACTCACCCCATTGCCACCTCTAGGCAGAACTACGTATAAGGTTAATTTATTTATTTATGTATAAAAAATATTAAGTTTTAAATCCCCTTAACACAACACGATTTGCAGCTCATTGAGTCTCGTGAGAGACTATTCTTTTTACGTTATTGAATCACCTTGTCAAAAGTTCTGGCTCTGCCCATGTGAGCTATCCATGAACTTGTTGCAGCAGAGTGAATTTATTTTTTTCTTTTTTTTTTTTCAGAAGAGGAGTGAATTCATTCAGAAATGAGAAATCAAAGTGGGGGCCTTTGGCCCCAGGCTGGAAACTGGACGTTTTCAACCTGTCTTTGTATTATACAGTTGGTGACTGCATACTTTATAAAAAAGATAACGTAAGCCAGCTTTCACAAACTCTATTTGTAACTGAAAAAATCGGCGTCCAACATTTTCCAACTTTTAATCACATTGATTAAAAAGGTGTATGCTTTTGTCATCATTGAAGATTGGAGTAGTTTGTAGCAGAAAAATGTAATTATTGGGCTCCGGACATCGAGTGGGAAATAAAAAAAAAAGATTTCAAATTTGAGTAGTAATTATTTAAAATTACTTCCAAAGTCAATACTTAGACTAGTTGATTGGAGAACTTTGAAAATGTAGGGTGGCACTTGGCAAACCAGCCCAAAATTTTTCGACTAGTCTGACCCAACAAATAACAAATTGAATTGGTGAACTAAATCAGAATGTTGGTAAGTGTTGACACTAAATATGAAATAATTCTTATTTGATTTAAACTCAAACTTACTCAAATAAAAATTAGTTTACGTCGCAATTCCAGTTCATGTTATGTTTTAAATAAAAGACATCATTTCTTTTCCCTTGCGCTCAATATGTAAAATGTT
The DNA here is from genome assembly GCA_037074985.1 of Solanum bulbocastanum. Taxonomy (NCBI): domain Eukaryota; kingdom Viridiplantae; phylum Streptophyta; class Magnoliopsida; order Solanales; family Solanaceae; genus Solanum; species Solanum bulbocastanum. Next base: position 32,621,540 of record CM073598.1, on the reverse strand, counting down.
GAAAGGATACTACTAATACGAAGAGTTTCACCTAATTCAATGTTTGATTTACTCTTAAACTTAGTTTACCATAACTTCTTTCATCTTAAAATCATGTTGTTAATTGTTACTAACTGGAAATCAATTTCAAAGCCTTAAAAAATGCTTAGCCCATATTCTTGAAATAATAATAATAATACAGATCCCATATTTGCGTGAAACTTGAAATTTAAAATTATAATAAGTTTCTAAAATTATGATTTTTGAAACTTATAGTTGTTTTTAACATGCATTTTATTTGAATTTATTTTAAAGTTTGTGAGTGGAAAACTGGTTTGAACCAATTTTTGGGAACTTACAAAATATTAAAATCTGATCAAATCATGTGGCCAAACATATAGTATTAAAGGGAAAATTACTATAGTTTGCTATAATTATCAGTCGCGACTAACATTATATATTAATTACGTGGGCTGACTATGAGTTTGTATAATTAGTTGCGTTTGTATATATATAATTTGCCAGAATATACAAATGCATATGTATAATATACAATTATCTAACCGATATACATATACAATTCACCTCTCTCCCACTCTTTGGCTCACCTCTCTCCTTCCTCTCCCAATCTCGCTTGCCATATATACAAATACATATGTATAATATACAATTATCTAACCGATATACATATTCAATTCACCTTTCTCCCACTCTTTTGCCTTCTCTCTCTAGCCTCTCTCCTCCCTATAACATGTAGCTACGAATTGTAATTATCAAACTATAGCTATGGAGAGTAATTAGGCTATTTTTGAGTGGCTATATATGAAAGTCCCTCTTTTAAAAATAATATTTCAAAATCTATGATCAAAATGCTAGCTAAATCTTATGAGTTTGCCTTGTTGTTTTGGTTGTGTAAAAATTATTTAACATGTAATATTGATTTGGTAAACGCATATAATTGAGAATTGACATGTTATATTATCGAAGATAGTAGTGTCACAACTCTCGAATCACAATGTGTGCATATATAAGATATAAGTTTAATTGTTACATGAAATATGTGTTTTGGTTGGAACCAATAAATATCAAGGAGATCGTTGTTGGCCACAAATTAGTTAGAAACTGAGTGCCAAAAGAGCAAAGGCTAAGAGGTGTAGAATCATACACTTCTCTTATCCTCACATCTGCCACTGCCTTTCCCCTTCGAATCTCCTCCACCCAAATCATAATCCACTACCCAATCTCTACTAAAAAGATCCCAATTCCCCTTCCTCCTTATTTTTCCTTCTTCACCATTCCCTCTCTTAATTCCATTTCTCTGTATCATAATTCATAAACATGGCTACTGCAGTAAGTGCTGCAGTTTCTCTTCCTTCATCCAAGTCCACCTCTTTTCCCACTAGAACTTCCATCATCTCTACAGACAAAATCAACTTCAACAAGGTAAAATTCAATGTACTTTTTTGGTAAATTGTGATATACTTTAATACTGACTATGGATTAATTTGTCATCACAGGTGCCTTTGTACTACAGAAATGTGTCTGGTGGTAACAGATTAGTTTCTATCAGAGCCCAAGTGACCACTGAGGCTCCTGCTAAAGTTGAGAAGATTTCTAAGAAACAGGATGAAGGTGTGATTGTGAATAAATTCAGGCCGAAGGAACCTTACGTTGGTAGATGTCTACTAAACACTAAGATCACTGGTGATGATGCACCTGGTGAAACTTGGCACATGGTTTTCAGCACTGAGGGTATGCTCTTTATCTAACAAATCATTGGTTTTTCTTTTGTTGTGTAAATTAGTTCGGCCCAGGGTCCGTTAGAAACAATCTCTCTGCCTTCACCTAGGTAGGGTAAGGCTGATTACACTTGTGAGATTACACTGGGTATGTTGTTGTCATATAAATTGGTGAGTATTATTTGAGCTGAATTAATTTTAATGGGTTGATCAGGTGAGGTCCCATATAGAGAAGGACAATCCATTGGTGTGATTGCTGATGGTGTTGATGCCAATGGGAAGCCTCACAAGCTTAGATTGTACTCAATTGCTAGCAGTGCCCTTGGTGACTTCGGTGACTCCAAAACCGTAAGTTTTGTATCCCTATTTATTCGAAAATTTTAACATATTTTGGGGCCTGCAATTATCATTTCTACCAACAACTATAGGTGATACATCATTCAAATTCCAAACTATTCATGCTTGTTTTGGGGTCTGCAAGTTTGCCAACAAATGTAACTGTACGAATTTGAGATTAGATAACTATAGGGTGATACATTAGATTGCTTTCTAATATTACTCCTAGTTTAGGGTCCTGCAAGTTTTACGGTGAACAGAAGTGTCTGAACTTGAGGTTTTATTCAGGTTTCCTTGTGTGTCAAAAGGCTTGTGTACACCAATGACAAAGGGGAGGAAGTTAAAGGAGTTTGCTCAAACTTCTTATGTAAGAATCAACGACTCCCTTATATATAGTAGGAGTACTAGATTATGCTTGGCCTGTACTTGTGTAACTTCAAATGGTATGTATTCCAGGTGACTTGAAGCCTGGAGCAGAGGTCAAGATTACTGGACCTGTAGGCAAAGAAATGCTCATGCCAAAAGATCCCAACGCCACCGTTATAATGGTGAATTTTATTTGTAGCTACATTATGTCATCTAAGATATATCTGCTGCTTTTTAATTTGACTAAGCATTTTTTCTAATTTGAATTTGTGTCTCAGCTTGCCACTGGAACTGGAATTGCTCCTTTCCGTTCATTCTTGTGGAAAATGTTCTTTGAGAAACATGAGGACTACAAGGTACACAATTTGTTTCTCTTCATTCTAATTTTATTGGCTTCATGGACATGCTAGTGAATTGAAAAGAACTAAAAAAACACTGCTTGATTATAGGCAAAAGCTTTTGCTTGTATGAACTAAAGCTCCAGAAACAATAGGCCAGTCTGATGAGTCTTTAAAGTGTATCATATGAGGTAAAGTTAGGCATAAAAGTAAGAGTTTAAAATGGACGACATGGTGAAGTTGAACTATAAAGTGCTATTTGAGTCGAGGATGAATGGTTATTAAACATTTAAAATATCCAACATTAGTTTATTCAAAGGTTGTGGATTACATTGGGTATGTTGTCGTTGTAGTTTATTCAAAGGTTCGGCAGAATTTCATTGTAGTCTTATGTAGCATTTTCTTACCTCCGATCATTAATCTGCTGAATGACATAGATTTGGTGTTATGTAGTTCAACGGTACCGCATGGCTTTTCTTGGGTGTTCCCACCAGCAGCTCACTACTTTACAAGGAGGTGATTTTCTAGCTTATCGATACTTTTTGATCTCCACAGTTTACTCAGCTGAATCAAAGTATGTCTAGCAAAGTTGATCATATTTTGAAGTTGGGACTTTTCATGTTTCTATGTTGTAGGAATTCGAGAAAATGAAGGAGAAGGCCCCAGAAAACTTCAGATTGGACTTTGCTGTGAGCAGAGAGCAAACTAACGAAAAGGGTGAAAAGATGTACATTCAAACCAGAATGGCCCAATATGCTGAAGAACTATGGACTTTGCTCCAAAAAGACAACACCTTCATCTACATGTGTGGACTCAAGGGCATGGAGCAGGGAATTGATGACATTATGTCTGCTCTTGCTGAAAGAGATGGTAACATATGTCAAAACTATGTCGTCATTTTTTCCACACATTGATAAAATCCTCATACTTAACTCAATTCACTAGAAATATGCATTAATCAGTTGGAACTAATATAACCAACCCCAACTTGCTTGGGCTTAATGTTGAAATTTGATAGAATCTTCATCTGCTGTCCTATAGATATCGATCTGAGGCTTACATTTGCTTCACTTTTGAAGGTATTGTCTGGGCGGACTACAAGAAGCAATTGAAGAAGGCAGAGCAATGGAACGTTGAAGTCTACTAAATATTTTTACTTTTCTTTGTACAAATATGAGCCAACTTTATGCTTCTCTCCCCTGCATCCATGTAGATAGGTAAATTTTTCCTTTGAAATTTTAATTTCATTTTTTGGGACTTCCCTTTTTTTATATTTCATCTGTATCTTTTAATGAATCAGTGTATTGGCATTTGTCCCTCTAAAAAGTTGAATTTTGAGGGCCTGGATCAATAACATATAGCTGAATCAACCCAATAACAATATCTTTGTTTTTTTTATCTTCTTAACTACAATATCCTTGTTGAGGTATGGATCAATTAGTTTTGTAGTTCTTTATGAATTTATTATTTACGTTTCTTGTATAAGATATTTATTTTTACACATAAAAAGATCGAAAATAATACACCAAGATCTTTATAATGTGGTTTTTCTTTTTTCAAACAGTAAAGGACTATGAAGCAATTTGCCATTATTTAAAACATTGGCCATCTTTTTTACAGCAGTATATATCGACATCTATAGACCAAAATGATATTTGATTATCTTTTTTGTCCTAATTTACAAAATAAACAAATTCTAGAATATAAATATCCAAACTAGTTGGTTCTTTTTAACCTTATAGCATGTAGAAAAATCATAGTGATTCAGTCGATTGGCCACTGAAACTTTCACAGATTCGATTTTCTAGTTTGTAATAGTTTTACCATGCTCTCAATTTTTGAAACATTATGAAAAATAATAATACAACTATTCCTATCACGAAACAAAATTAAAAAAAGGGAAACATTAGATAAATATAAACTTACAACAAACTTAGATCCAAACCAAACCGAAAAGCGCTAACGCCGCCTTTTAAAACGGTTTTAGGCGCAGAAACCCTAATTAGGGTTTCCCCCTAGGCTTCTCTTTATAAAAAAATCTGTCATAGAATTAGAACATTCTCAAGGGTTTTGCGGAGTTCTGATCAACAAATCGGTTAAGAATGGCGGTGGAGGCGTCGAGAATGACAGGGACAGTTTCCAAGTTCAATAACCCAAAGGGTTACGGGTTCATCAAACCTGATGATGGATCCGAAGATCTGTTCGTTCATCAATCAGAGATCAAATCTGATGGCTACCGTTCTCTCTACGAAGGCCAGAAAGTGGAGTTCACCATGACTGTGAAGGGAGATAAGTATCAGGCTATTGATGTCACTGGGCCTGATGGTGCTCCTCTCGATAGTGGCCGTAATGGCAGGGGAAACACTAACAGTCGTGGGGGTGGGGGTTACGGTTATGGTGGTGATGATGGTGGTTATCGGAGGAACGGCAATGATGGTGGATATCGTAGCGCCGGTGAGTGTTATAACTGTGGAAGGACGGGACATTTGGCTAGGGACTGTGATCGCAACAGTGGAGGTGGTGGCAGAGGCGGGTGTTATAACTGTGGTGCTGCTGGACATTTAGCTAGGGATTGTGACCGTAGTAGTAGTGGTGGTGGAGGAGGAGGAGCAAGCGGTGGTGTCTGTTACACTTGCGGTGGGTATGGCCACATGGCTCGAGATTGCCCGAGTGCTGGTCGTGTTGGCGGCCGTGGCGGTGGAGGTGGAGGTGGTGGTGCTTGTTATACATGCGGTGCACAAGGACACTTGGCAAGAGACTGTCCCGGTGGGGGAGGTGGTGGTGGTAGCAATTTTGGGAGATCTGGTGGTGGTAGTGGAGGTAGCAAGTGTTACAACTGTGGAGAGGCGGGCCATTTTGCTAGGGAATGCACTAGCCAATCCGTGAACTGATCATGTACATGATCTTTCTCTTTTTTCTCTCTATCCTCTTTGTACTCATTTTCTTAGCAGTGACATGTTTTTCCAGTTGTTCTTTGATTAGCTATATGACCGGTTGTGCTTTCGGAGTAGCTCTACAGAGCTGTTTGAATTCATGTTCTTGGGATATGTTATTGCCATCTTACTTCTGAAAAAAGTTGGAATGCTGAACAAATAAACATGTAAAAACGACTGAAATGGAAGGATGAACTAATATATTGAAACAACACTTAGAATGACTTATTGGCGATGTGAGAGATATGGAAGAAAAGATTTGATCTAGTGACAGTGAGAGATCATTTATGCTTGCATCGCATAGTAGTGGTGAGTTGTCTCCGTGACCTATACATGCTACTGGTTTGAGCCCTAGAATCAACAACTTATGCTTGCATCAAGATAGGTTGTCCACATTACATCTCCTTGGGATGTGTCCATTTCATGGATGATGTACCTTTTAATGTCGGATATTTCATGCACCGGGTGCGTTTATTAGTTGGTGCCAAATGATGTGTTAACTTGGTATTCAATTTTTCAGAATTAGCTGGGGAATAAATTTATGTGAAGGGTAGTTTTAAAATAACATTTGATCTTAGCTAGCTTGGGATTGAATAATTGGAGTATAGTTGATTGAAATAGAACCATTTTTCCCTTTTTAATAACTTTATTGATCATGTGAGAGAGACTGATAATGCTTGATTGATCACGTGAGAGAGACTTGTGGTTCCATAATGTCCTTTTGTTGAATATTCTGGTCTTTCAAATTCTATAGTAGCATGGTGCCAGAACTCTCTGGTCATATTATCAGAGTCGTGAATAACGAGATAAAGTTCATACTAATAATCTCTCTTTCTTTGTCAATTGGCTTATTTAGGTATGTTTGCTTTATTTTACTTTTGCACATCTTTCTAAAATTATATGGAAAGGGTTTGTGGTTCAGGGATTAAATGTAGACTTTAATGATGTTCTTTAGTGTAAGGAGTCCTCATGTTCTTTTGCTGTTGGTGTATGAAGCCAGCAGTTTTGTTTCAGATAAGAAGGGATTAGAGCTCGGGGTTTGAGTTAAGCAAATCACTTCTTGAGGGCAGAGTTGTGCTCGGTCTGTCATGTTGTCCTTGAAGGATTTTACAGACTGCACTTTTTTGTAGGCTGTTTTAGTTTTGACTCTTCGTGGCTTTGGTCGTGGAATGATTATGATTTATGATATTTTCTGGTCATAAATGGTTGACATGGGAAGATGCACTAGTCTAGCCTTTATGGTTTCTGTGTGAAGATGCAATTTGGATTATCTTTTGAACAGTTCAAGTGCTCGTGAAACAGTGAAAGTTAGAAATTAGCTAATACTAGAACCCATCAGTTTTCTTCAAACAAAGTTTTGGAACTTTGCTTTAAGATAAATAGCTAGCTGAAATCGGGTCTAATGCCAATTATTGAATCTAGAACTTGCAAATCTACTCCCATAAAATTCCCGATTGGAAAGTGGTATCTGGCATCTCTTACTTCACTGTGATTGTCTATCTGATCACTGTCTTGAGGAAATGAGAATTAGCCTTCTTGTTCCGGCTGAACTCCCCCATGCCTCTCAGCTTGCTTCTCCTTTGTAATCCTTTCATGTAAAGGTTTTAAACCAAGTTTTCTTCCTTGTGGAGGAGGTAACTGATGACTTGAATCCTTGAATCTTCATATTAGTTTTGTCTAGTGCATCTATCCTTGAAATTCTTCCCGGCCAGGGTCAAATTTGGGCTAGTGGTGAAGTGTCTACTATCGTAGACATTTAAACGGCCGATGTGTTTTGCAATTTCAGTGTTTGAATTCATTTCTTGTTCAAGTTCTCCCAGGAAGTATAGATTTGAGCTAATAATTGGACTGATTTATATTACGAGTGATTCAAGATAGTATGGTGCTTCACCAGAGGGCTTTTCTGCCTTGTGTTTTTTTTCGTCTAGATTCAAAAACTGGAAGGGAGGTGAAGCGGAAGCTCTTATGTCTGTGTGTTTATGTTTGACTATATGTGTGGAACATTTTTATTGCAAAGTTAATATGTAACTTGGGTTTAATCAAGGCATTCCACATTCAAAACTGATTCTCTCTACAATGTGTTGTGTTGGTTTATTTTCACTTTTTGTGGTCCACTTTCTTGATCCCAAATAGAGCTTAATAGAATCATTGACTGTAACAGTATAGAGTTTTGCAAATGCTTAATGAATAATGGTAAAACTTTTGATTGAATGGTTTGTAGTGATGATTCCCTTTGGAAATAGTGCGACAAGTATTGTGTGTTAATAGCCAGTCTTTTTTTGCTTTGCATCGTACCCAAAAGTTTGCAGGAGGACGAATCAGAATCACATGTGCTCTTCAATACTTTTTCATAAACAATTACAGCTTTCAACTTGCCAACGCCTACAATTAAACTCTATTATATATAGTAGACGATATAAGCATCCACATTGCGTTCCCTTTCTCAATTTTTTTGGCCACAGTGAAAAGATCTTAGTTTTATATTTTTTTTATTATTCATTCTATCTTTTGCCTATGTAATCTGTTTTTCCAGTTTTTGCGCATTTTAGGTAATATATAATACTATTTAATAACCATAATTATATGTATGTATGTTTTTATAATCCTCCCCTCCCACACCTTTTTGTTTTTTTAAAAAAAGAAGGAACTTCTATAATTGAGATACTGTAGTAACATATTTTTAAATTGAAGAGAGTATTAACTATCAACCTCTTCTCCATTTCGATTTTAATCTTTGGGACATAATTACAGAAAGCGTGAAAACATATTAGAAATACTACTTGTCTACTACCTCCGATCCATTTTGCTTGTTTTATTATTTTTTTTAATTGCAACTTTTCAAATGTCAAATTTAAGATTAAAAGAATATTTGATGTTTTCTAAATTCCAAATACTATTTAAATTAAGGTAAGCAATTCTAGTTATTAACATATGTTTTCTTAATTCAACTTCAAAAATAAATTGAAGCGGAATAAAAAAACCATATGAATGTTTGCGGCAGAGGTTCATTCAACTTGCTTGTGCCAAAGGTCATGGATCCTATTTGACCTTTTCATAATATGGGTCCCACCAAGTGATGAACCGACCGTCATTGGGCCTTCATTTGCTGGGTCCCATACCTATCTTCCCAAGACCCATAGGGCCGTCGAATTTAACTGTCATTAAACTCCCGACCTTCCCCATAACCAAGTCCCTCCCTCCATTACTTCTCTTTAAAGTCTCTAATTACCTTAAACCACCTTCTATTTAAATCCTCCTTCAATCCCGCTCTTTAAACACATCCACATTACTACAAGTAATCCTTGAAAATTACGAATTAGCTCTGCTAATCCCAAACCTCTCTTCTCTTAATTTATTACAACCCATTTTGAGCGGAGCCGACCTTACACTCTGGCGGTGTTGTGTTCCCCTTTAACGTCGGTTCTAAGTTTTCCCTATAAATATCTGACTGCACTTCTAAGATTCATTTCACTAGCTACTCCTCCACATTGCCACATTAATTCTTTCTCATTCTCTTCAAATAACTTACAGAAAACAGAGCAACATCAATTCCATGGAGAAAGCTCAAGTTTTTCTTCTTCCCCTGCTTGCTTCATGTTTCGTATTCCTAATTTCAGGTAAGTTTTTGCTTCTGGTTGATAATTGTTGTTATGAAGTTTGAAGTTTTGGTATTCATTTTTGTTAATTTTTTTTTTTGGAAAAAAAACAGGGGTGTCATCAGCAACATTTACATTAGTAAACCAGTGTAGTTATACAGTATGGCCGGGGATATTATCCGGTGCTGGAACATCCCCGATTTCTCCTACTGGATTTCAGCTGAATCCAGGACAGGCCATTCCCGTTTCTGTTTCGGCGGGTTGGTCAGGTCGTTTATGGGGTCGGTCTTTTTGCTCCCAAGATTCCACTACAGGTAAATTCACTTGCGTAACAGGTGATTGCGGCTCCGGAACACTAGAGTGCACCGGCGGGGCTGCTCCGCCGGCGACTCTAGCGGAGTTCACACTCAGCGGTGCCGATGGGCTCGACTTCTATGACGTTAGTCTAGTAGATGGTTATAACTTGCCCATGTTAATAACCCCACAAGGTGGGACCGGTTCCGGAAACTGTTCTGCAACTGGGTGTGTTGTTGATCTTAATGGGCCATGTCCGTCGGAGCTGAAGCTTTTGAGTTCCGGCAGCGGCGGAGGTGCCGATGAGTGTGTGGCGTGCAAAAGCGCGTGTGAAGCGTTTGGGGATCCAAGATATTGTTGTAGTGGTGCCTATGCCACGCCTGATACATGCAAGCCAACCGATTACTCGGAATTCTTCAAGAATTCATGCCCACGCGCATATAGCTATGCGTATGATGATGGAACCAGCACCTTCACTTGTGCTTCTGCGGATTATGTAATCACATTTTGTCCTGCTCCTTCAACTAGGTACATATATATACACTCTGTTTCTCCAATTTGAATTAACTGAAGCTAGCCATTACACGCAATAAACATAGGATGTTTGATAGAAATTAAAACAACTCTTTTAAGAGTTAAAGTTTAAGTTATATACATTAAATATTGATATCAACATTTTTACGATACACTTTAATTCAATTATAACAAGTAATACTTTAGTTCTATTGTATTAGGAGTTCCGATGTGCATGATTAAGTCAAAGATGCATGCAAAAAAGCATTTTTAGGTGGACATTTGTTGAACAGGTAACATGCATGGTTGCAAATGTTTTGAGGATGATGTAATTGAAGTTGTTGTCGGATTTACCTTTTGATAATGCCATAATGGGTCACACCAAAAAAGGATTATATTGTTGGTTTCATTTGAAGCAAACCTTAAGTTGAGAGTAAGGTGGGGTATTCATTGGGACCCATGTGCGTTGTACCATACACAAGCCTTACATCTTTTTCTTCCTATAGTCGGTTTGTTGTGTCCTATATATTTTATTTTTTTTAAAAAAAAACATCTATATGGTTTTCATGTTAGGTAGATTCAAAGTGCTTACTTATGTTCCCAACAAATCGAGGCACCGTCCATGTTATATTATGTCAGCTTAAAAAAAAAATTAATTTGATAATGAATAAAAGATGGTGCTAATATATAATGATGTTGCAGTCAGAAATCATCTGGAGGACAATACCCTGGTGGAGGCAGTAACGTTTCATTGATTAGTAGCAGTGGCGTTTTAGGCTATGGTCCATTACCAATCTTAACAAGTTTGATGATCACCATTTTAGCAGTTATGTTTTTGATCCGTAAGAATTGAAGTGGGCCTACAATCAGAAAATATACCAACTTTTGCATGTGAACTGCAATAGACTAAAGTCGGCGGACACTTTCAAGAACTGGTATCCATGTGGCGTGGGAATCTCTGTTTTCTTGATTTTTGATTAAAAAAGCTGCATGAAGAGAGAGCACTATAGGAAAAAAGAAAACAAGTGTACTAATTAAAGATATATTAGCAGTTTTTGTAAATAAATAAAAGAGATTACAAATGTAGACAAGTTTTAGTGGCGTGAGGCTTTGATCAGTTTTATTTGTCAAGTAATGCCTTATTGATGACAATTATTAAAGGATTGAATATCTCCTCAAGAGTTTTTATGTGCATAATTTGAGATTATCTTTTGTAATCTGCGTGAGTAGGCCTGCCTAAATTGGCCACCGTAATTTGTTTGTTTTGATGATGTTAAGTAGGGTAATATAACTTTATCTTTATATAATTGATGGACTCACCATAAGCAGTTAAAAGGAGAAATACAATACGCCCGCCAAATTTTTGAAGTTTGAATGCACATATATATCACCGGGTATTTTAGACTTTGTAATAAGTACTTTATTTAGTTTTTCAATATTATAAACTGTATTTTAGAAAGGGATACCAAAATCTTTTGGGTAACTTTATTATTCAAAAAATTATTTACACCTCTACATAGAAGAAAGAAAAAAGTAGAAGAGAAAGAAATACACCATATTTTGATTGACTTATTTCAAGTGTTTTTATGAGTCAAAATATAAACTTTTGAGTATATTTGTGTTGTTCTAATAAGGTGAAAGAATATTTTTAAGCACTTAGTTTTAAGTCAAAATAAATTAGAAGTCAATCCAAAAAGGCTATAAACATGTTATTTAACTTAATTTCATGGTATTTATGTTCTTTAATTTTGAGTGTTCATAAGTAGACACTTGAATTTATATAAAGTTGATCAATAGACATATGCATCTTATATTACTTACAACACCGCATATATGTCTATTTTATTCGAGTTTATATAAATTTAAGTATCTATCCAGTTTAAAAAGTTAAAAGAATTGTACTATTATGTGCAATGAAAAATGAATGTAAGAGTGCAGCCCATGTGGAAGGCTGAATTTCTTTTTCTTTTCGCCTAATCAGGCACTCGTGGTCATGAGTAAGATTTGCTCATATCACAGGCAAAACAGAGGAATTTAGTGCTTTACCATATGCAAATCAAACCAATCACCTTCTTATCATCCAAATTTTCAACTTCAAAACATCAGCCATTACAAAAAGTCAAAAATAACAAAGTCAAATTTGCTTTGACAGATCACTCCACCACCATGCATGTGGATAAAAAATTCAACTGTCATCTACTAGCCGCTAGACTAAAATGGTATGATCATAGCCCCATTAAGGGAAGAAAAAATATATACACAATATGAAAGCGTCCAATAATATATAGTATAATTCTAATTGGAAATTAATCACTTTCTCTCAAATCTAAAGTAAGCATTAATTCCCAATTTGATCTTCAGATATAATATAACATGAAGAGATAAAAAGAAAATAGATAAAAAAGAGCTATGCCACTTCATAAAGTCCTCAAGTTTCAACATACAAATTTTATGTGCCGTAGATAACATTACTAAAGTAAATAATTGCTTTTGTGTGTCGTTCATCTATATCTTTAGCTTAATTCTATTGTAAGTGGTAATCTGATAAGACAAACCCAAGAAATATCTTACATGCCACCATACTTATCTGTGCATACGAAAATTTTCATTTAATACGTACAATATCTTACATGCCACCATACTTAGGAAAAAAATCCCAAAGTTGAGAGGAGGTTGCACCATGTGCTTCATCATACTTTATATTTGATGCTTACATTATATCATATCTTTAACTTCTCAAGGTGGTTTGTTGTGTGGTATACTGGGACATTTTCTATTTTACATTATAATTAATAAATTAATTAAGTTTACTAAAAATAGTTAGTATTGAAAATTGTTCATATTCAAAAGGCTATATTAGTAAGTAATCAAGTAGTAATATGAAACAATTACTAAAAGGCTATATTAGTAAGTAATCAAGTAGTAATATGGAACAATTACTAAGATGGTATTTAATATGGGACAGAGAATATATTATAAACAAACTAAAAAACTATGATTTTTTCGGTACGTACGTACATCCAAAATGCTTAAATATATCCTAGCAAGGCACCGCCCATGCTCAGCCATTAATACTTTAATATCAGGTCACATTAATTACTATGGTGTTATATAATAAAAAAAAAATATTATTATTATCATTATTATTATTATTATTTTGCAGTCAGATATCAACTGGCAACAGTACGGATGTTGGCGGCAACGTTTCATTGCTCACAAGTCACTACTAAGGTTATTTTAACCACTACTCTTGTTCCATATCCATTTTTTACAATCTTGATGTCACTATTTTTGCAGCATGTTAAGTTTCATGTGTGTGGTCATAAAACTTTACCCATTATTATTGTAAACTTACGACATTACTAATTTTTGTATCATATTAATATGAACAAGAAGAAGAGCAGCCAAGTTGAAAAAGCCTAACTGCCGACGTACATGGTGTAATATAATTTAATTTTGATAATTGACATCGAAGGTGTTTTGATTTTTATATACGAAAGTGTGGACAAGGTTCAATTAGAAGGCAGAAGATACCATTTTATATTTGTCAACTAAGGCCAATAGATGCATGATGACAATTAGAAAAGGATCGAATGTCTAAGATATCATTCTTGGCGTATGTAATCAAGTTTTTCCCTTGTAATGTATATGTAGCATCAATGTGTTTTTTAGCACAATCATTTTATAATCTAACTATGTGGTGTGAATATTCACCATAATTCCTTTTGGTTTCATTATGACCTTACCCTAAGCAATTAAATAAGAAAACTAACATAATTTGTGCTGTTCGAGTCCAACATAACCATATTAAAGCCCTGACAAACTTGACTCTCAAATAATATCATGATGTATACTATAGGATTAATACGTGTTCCTTAACAATATTCAAATTTAATGAAAGAGGTTGATCAATCCATTTAGGAAAGAAATTGAACTATATAAAATAAAAATAAAAAATAAAAAACTCATATCAAAAGATATTTTTAGCTTGAGATTAAAGAATTGAAGTTAATCTAATTAATATTGGCAGCTAATTGCTTAAGTGATTGGCTTTGCTTAAGAGAGAGTGTTTAATAAGCATTCGAAAGAGTCCCTAATCACATTTTCTCCCATTTGCATAGTACGAAAGGGCAAGTAAAAACTTCTAAAAAATGAGTGTGAAACTAAAAAAACTGTCTCCCTTATTATTTAATCCTTTCAAAATATGGCGACATTAATTAATTGGAGACAGAACGATTTCGTGTTTATCTATGATTGCCTAGTTGAAGAAACATTTTAGTGGCAATATTAGTGATGATATCCATTCAAACAAGGCACCTTTTTATCTAGATAATGTTCGAAATCTATAACACCAAATCCACTATTTAACTATAAAGGCAAAATTGCTTTGGCAAACTCCACTAACGTGCAGATAAGAAAAAGTTCATGAGCAAACCATTAAGGGAAAAAAAATAGCACGTGAAATTCCTACAGGAAATAGAAAAGGAAAAGAGATTAATTTATAGGAATGCACCTCATGTAGAAATTGAATTGTTTTTCCCACGTCAGAGCATCGTGGTTTTGAGACATGTAAAATCCCAAATGTCCATTTGCTTTCACATTGAACAAACTTACTAACCAATGAAGTGAAGGGGAGAACTAGAGTCTAAAGTTCCCAATTTGTCTCCATTTATCATTTGTTCCTATCAAAGTATCACTAATTAAATGGAAATAGTATGGTTTCGTGTTAGCTAGGCTAGCTCGATCGCCTAGTTATATCACAGTTTTTCTTCACGAAATCTGATTGGATATACAAGTCGATCACATCCGAAAATAACGAAACTAATGCTAATATGAGTGAACTCTTTTTATCCCGAAAATAGACTTTAAAATTGCAGGTTTTATGATTATTCTTCAAAATAAAGGAAAATTTGCTTTGACAGACTCCACCAATATGCAGTAAAAAGCTTCTTTTATTCACGCTGCAAGACTAGTTATGAACAAATCCACTATAAGCAGTTCACCTCTTAAGGGGAAATAGCACATGGAAAAAAGGTCAATCTATGTAGCACCTTTTTCTCTACTCTAAAGTAAAGCATTCCCAGTTATAAGATGAAGAGATAAATAGAAAGTACGATAAAAAAGCTATACCTACAATGCCAGATTATAAAATTAAGTTGCTACATATATTGCTGTAGACAAAGCATTAAAGTTGTTCATCATACCTTTCGCCTTCTTCCATCAGCAGCCAATATCGCTGGTATATTTAAATGTATTGTAGTCATTCTACAGCCAATGGTTATCCGATCAAAGTAAGAAATGTGATTTGTGAACTCACAGCGGTTAATTAACTATAAGCAGTTGGGTCTCTCCCATGTCTTAGCTCTAAAGTTAAGTAGTTAACTATAACCAACAAAGTAGATTGTTTTTGCACAATTCAAACAAATGAAAATTCAGTTATGCATGTGCATTAAGCCTTACAAAGCTCCCTTCTTAACAATGGAGAACCCTAAAAATCTTCTCCAAGAGCTACTGTAAACAGGCATAAATAAGCTCTTCTTTTCCAACATACTCCTTTTTCATTATTACAAGAGCAAACACTCTAATTCAAGGAAGAATGAAGCACAGATGCTCTGTGCAGACTGCAGAGTTTGAGTTCCATGATTATGGACATTTTAAGTAATGAGCAATGATAGCACAATTTTTCATGGATATCCCTCATTTTCCGTCGAATTTTTATGGTATTCGAACACTGTTAACATGCAGAGAACAAATTGAGTATGCAATACAAGAAAAAAAAATGCATATTAACATAACTGTGAAAATATGAGTATGATTATGACCAGATGATAGAAAAATAAAAGGTGTTTAAGCAGTAAACTCAAAGCAAAGAGAGTCTCTATATAAGCTTAGATTACTTAAGCTGGCATATCCATCTTGTATTGACTGCATACATATGTAGAAGCTTTAACTTACCAGGCCAAATAGAAAAGTTTCTGGTTCTGTTTCTAGCCCATAGGACAAGGATGAAAACATCCATGTGAAAGAAATTTTCATAAAACTTCCTCCAAGTATCATCTTAGGCTGATTATGCATAGAATGCTGAAAAAATGCCTAGTGCATTTAAAAAATACCTCACCAAAAACCAGGGAAAATTGGCCAAAAGTGGTGAAACTCGAGACAACAGGACGTGGGAGGTTTGTTTCCCAAGGATCAGAATATTACATAATACATACTGTAGAAGATGCCATCTGTATGACACCATATAGAAATAGTTGCAGTTTGGTGTAAAGGCGGTGCAATGGAAAATTACCAGGCGAGGGAAAGATCATTTCATTGTCAACTAATTTGTGAAGAGTCGGTTAGAATTGATAAATCCAATATCAGATTCAGTAAGATGTGAAATAAACATTAAATGACAACAGGTGCTCGAGAAAAGGGATGGAATCTACAAGATTTAAAATTTAAGTCAGATTGATACAACTATATCAACTATGTATGAGTAAATATAGGACTGAACACCCATTCAATTTGCTTGCACCTCTTAACAAACAAATTTTGGAGCGGGTATCATTGTGGATGGTTTGGCATCGGATCGAACAGAAACACATCTCAAATAGCATACATGTAAATTTAGATGAGAAATCACAAACTCTGCAAAATGACAGAGGGGATCAGTTGGAGTTTGGAGGTCCTTCTGCTGCTCTTGATGAAGAGGTTGGTCCATATGGTGGGAAGGAATACATGTGTGCGTTTTCCCCATTTATAATATGGAGAGAGGTTAATTGAAAAATCTCACTGAATTGAGATAGATAGCATCTAGAAGCCAGGGAAATTCTACACTCATGCAATAGCTCCAGGAAGGTTTTGGGAGCTCTTTTACTCTCTAGTACCTTAACTTGATGTGTTCTCCGTTATTTGCATTGTGATGTTTCTTATGATATGCTCTAAGAGAAGTTCAATCAATTGAAAGCTAAAGTCATACGAGATGATAAAAAAGATAAATTCATAGTAAAGTAAATTGTTGAACCTTATATGATAGCAAGCAGCTAGCTAAGCGTAACACTCATTTCAAATTTCAGACTGAAAGAATATACAAGTACCGAATGTCCAAAACTTCATACCACATAATCGCCCTAATTGAGAAATATGAATCAACTAACAGCTGTTAATACACAGTTTTCAGCTAAGTCTTCGCAAGATCAATATCCTATCTACGTTACTACATATTCCTAAATCCTCATAAATACGTACTAGGACAATTTTGGAGAAAATGCAAAATCGATGCGCCTTCCTTTGTATGTGTTTATCTAGAAGAACAATTGAGGAAAAACTTCCATTAGATAAGATCTGAAATTTAAGTGAGTGTTTGACTATGTTTTATTGTGAAATTCATAAAAGTAAATTTTGTTTTGTACATGAAAAATAATATTTAGAAATTGAAGTTGTGTTTGATCATGAATACAAATTGAAGTTACTTTTGACTTTTTGTCTGTAATTTAAAGTGGAAAAAATGAAAACATTTTTTCTTTGTTATTATTCAAATTCTTAAAAATTCTAAATTCAATTTCTCATCTTATATGGCAAAACATATTTTGTGAAATTCAACTTTAAAAAAATCAAAGAATTTCTTGAAAACACCTCATAATTATTAATTTGGACTAAGTAAGCTAGAGCGTAAAAATCTCAAATGAAGATAACTTGACTTTTGAGCATTTGTGTTTCGCACTATAATGTCGGGAAGAATGTTTTTTAGACCATCTCTGTTACACTCTCTATTCTCTATATTTAGAGAGTAAAGTAGAGAATCCATGCTCCAATCACTCTTATTCTCCAAATATAAAAAGGTAAATAATATTTTTTCAAATTTGAAAAAAATATTATTTATACTCTTCATTTGACTATTTGATTATTATATTATTATTATTTTTTTTATTATATAATATTTTAAAGAGAAAAAGATCTTAAATATATTCGAACTTTGATCGAAATTGTTGTTACGATACCGAACATTGGAAAGAACCTTTTACCATCTGCATTATTTAATAGTGTATTTAAAGGTATATATGTGCCCATGTGAACATTATAAATATTGCATCATTATAAATATTATAAATAGTAATGTGTCCATGTGGGTACATATATATACCTTTAAAATACATTATTAAATAGTGCAGAGAGGTAAAAGGTCCTCCATAAAATTTGGTTTCGTAACAACAATTTCGATCAAAGTTGAAGTATTTCTCATACCTTTTTCCCTATTTGAAATTAACACATTATATATCATATAAGACCATTAATTAAATCTCTAATATTCGTAATTTTTTTAATATAATATAATTAAAAAATTATTATTTAATATATACTACTTTCATCATGAATTAATATTATTTTAGTTTATTTATTAATTTTCACCACTTTAAGCGATATAATTTAAAATTATTATTATTTTTCACTATAAAGAATGCACAAAATTTAAATAAAAATCTCATTTTTATCTGGCATAAAAAATTTAAAAACAAAAATGCTCATTTTGAACCTGCAATACATTATTAGAACATTTATGGGAGTCACACACAAATTCAGGATTATTTGAAAAAAAAAAGAATTATATTATGAAATAACTAAATCAAAATAAAATAATAATAATAATATAATATTAAAAATTTTCTTTTAGAGAATAAAATACAAAAATAGAAAATTCTAAGAGAATAAAATCGATAGTAGCGTTGGAGAGTAGAGAGGGGTTTAAGTTTAATTTTATAAACTTGGGGAACGAAATTGCTATTTTGACTCAGAGAGCTTAAAATCCTAATTACCATACCGCCACCTCAGTGACACCGCCGTCCCCCCTCGCAATCGCAAAATCTCTGATTAACTTAACAAACAGTGAACCAAAGTCTCCTTCTCATGGCGGCCCATTGATGATTCCCCACTCAGTCACTGAAGACTCATACCGGAAATCGGCATTACATTCTTTTTCAAGCCATGAAACTCTTACATCCTCCAATCTTTCGTTCAGTCTATTCGAAATCATTCTCTACGTCCCGGGAAATGGCGGTATCCAACGAGGTCCTAAACATCATCGAAAGAGTGGATCCACTGGAACCAGCACTTGAC
Source organism: Solanum bulbocastanum (assembly GCA_037074985.1). NCBI lineage: Eukaryota > Viridiplantae > Streptophyta > Magnoliopsida > Solanales > Solanaceae > Solanum > Solanum bulbocastanum. The sequence goes on along the minus strand of CM073598.1, from coordinate 32,602,347 downwards.
AAACTAGTTCGTTTCCTGTGTCCTAATATTATATCTTTTATTCTTGAAGAAAAACGAAAGAATCCTGAACTGGGTTTTCGATTTTTCATCTGGGCTGCAAAACGAAAGCGATTTCAGAGCTGGGTTCCGAAAAATTTAATCGCCGACATGCTTGCAAAAGATGGTGGTTTCGATTTATACTGGAATGTTCTAGATAAACTTAAGTTTTCCGGTATACCCATAGCTTCTAACGCTTTTGCAACTTTGATTTGGGGTTATTGGAAGGTAAATAAGGCAGAAAAGGCTGTTGAGGCTTTTGGTAGAATGAAAGATTTTGATTGTAAACCTAATATATATACCTACAATATGATTCTTCATATTGCGGTTCAAAAAGATGCTATTTTGTTAGCTTTAGCCGTGTATAATGTGATGTTGAAGTTGAATTCGCAGCCCAATAGTTCTACTTTTAGCATTTTGATTGATGGGTTGTGTAAGAGTGGCATGACTCATGATGCTCTCGCACTGTTTGATGAAATGACTGAAAGAGGTGTATTGCCTAGTAAGATTACCTATACAGTTATTTTATCGGGGTTATGTCAGGCTAAGAGAACTGATGATGCATATAGGCTGCTTAATGTGATGAAGACCAGAGGATGTAGGCCGGATTTTGTTACTTACAATGCCTTGCTTAATGGATTTTGTAAACTAGGTAGGGTTGATGAAGCACATGCACTTCTTAGGTCTTTCGAAAATGAAGGTTATCTAATGGATATAAAGGGATATACATGTCTGATTGATGGTTTTGTTAGAACCAAGAGAATTGATGAAGCACAATCTGTCTTTAAAAAATTGTTCGAAAAAAATGTGGTTCCCGATGTTGTATTATACACAACTATGATTCGGGGTTTATCCAGTGCAGGTAGGGTGAAAGAGGCATTGAGTTTGTTAAGAGATATGACAGGGAGAGGTGTGCAACCGGACACGCAGTGTTATAATACTCTGATCAAGGGCTTTTGTGATATGGGCGTCTTAGACCAGGCTCGTTCTCTTCAGCTAGAAATATCAGAAAATGATTGCTTTCCAGACACCTATACTTACTCTATTGTTATTTGTGGAATGTGCAGAAATGGCCTCGTGGAGGAGGCTAGGCATATTTTCAATGAGATGGAGAAGCGAGGATGTTTTCCTTCTGTTGTAACTTTCAATACTCTCATTGATGGTCTTTGTAAGGCCGGTGAGCTTGAGGAGGCTCATCTAATGTTTTACAAAATGGAGATAGGTAAAAACCCTTCATTGTTTCTTCGTCTCTCTCAAGGTGCTGATCGAGTCCTTGACAGTGTAAGCCTGCAAAAAATGATTGAGAAATTGTGTGAAACAGGTAAGATCCTTAAAGCTTACAAGCTTCTTATGCAGTTGGCTGATTGTGGATTTGTACCAAATATAGTTACGTATAATATTTTGATCAATGGATTATGCAAATCAGGAATAATTAATGGTGCTTTAAAGCTTTTTCAAGAGCTTCAAGTCAAGGGGCATTTCCCCGATTCTATTACATATGGGACACTTATTGATGGTCTCCAAAGGGTTGGCAGGGTAGATGAATCTTTTAAACTCTTTGATCAAATGAGCAAGAATGGTTGCATGCCGAGGGCAGAGGTCTACAAGTCCCTTATGACTTGGTCCTGTAGGAGGGGACAGATCTCTATTGCATTTAGCCTTTGGTTTCAGTATTTGAGAAACCATGCTGTTCGAGATGGCGAAGTGATAGGGTTAATTGAGAAACACTTAGAGAAAGGTGATCTGGAAAAAGTAGTTAGAGGGTTGCTTGAGATTGACCTAAAACGGGCAGACTTTGATTCATCACCTTACAACATTTGGTTGATTGGGATGTGTCAGGAACGCAAGCCACACGAGGCTTTGAAGATTTTTTCCTTACTTGTGGAGTTTCATGTCATGGTTTCAGCCCCAAGTTGTGTAATGTTGATTCATAGTCTTTGTGAGGAAGGAAACTTGGATCAAGCAGTTGAGGTCTTCCTGTATACTTTGGAGAGAGGTGTCCGCTTGATGCCACGAATTTGCAACAAATTGCTTCAGTCCCTTCTCCGTTCTCAAGATAAAGCACAGCATGCTTTTGGTCTCTTGGAAAGAATGAGGTCTACGGGCTACAACTTAGATGACTATCTTCATCGTGGTACAAGATCTCTTTTTCGGCAATGAAACGGGAGGGGAATAGAGAATCTATCACATGGATAATGTTGCTTCTCAGTTTTATCAGGAGTAATTCAGTTTTATCAGGAGAATCCATCACATGGACATTGCCAATGGAAATAAAATCTCTGGAAATTCTTCTGTTGGGGTTCATGGTAGCCTATATGCTGATCTTAAGGACATCCTTGAGACATGGAGGCAAAAGATACCAAATGAGTGGGATAGTTCGTTTGTTTGGTTTGATTTACATCAATGGAGGAATGAAATGTATAATGTTGTGATACCCTTCGGGAGAGAACTAGAGGACCCTGCTACTAAGGCTTATATGAAGGCAATGGCTGCAAGAGCACTATTGAAACTTGCCAAGGGAAATTCACCAATTTGTCGTAGTATCACTGAATCAAGAGAATTGCTTTGTTTTGCAGTACTGTTAGAGAAAGGACCTGAGGATGGTCAGTATGATTCTGCTATGGCAATAATGGAAATAACATCAGTGGCGGAAGTAGATGCTGAGTTGAGAAGGTCAGCCTTCAAGCCTAATTCCCCTGCCTGCAAAGCTGTTGTTGATCAATTGCTGAGAATCATTGAACAAGCTGATTCAGATCTGCTTGTTCCATGTGTTAAAGCTATTGGGAGTTTGGCTAGGACTTTTCGAGCTACTGAGACAAGGATGATTACTCCGTTGGTAAAACTGCTTGATGAGCGAGAAGCAGATATTTCTAAGGAAGCTGCCATTGCCCTAAAAAAATTTGCTAGCTCGGATAATTACCTTCACCTTGATCATTCCAAGGCAATCATAAGTGCTGGAGGGGCAAAACATCTGATCCAACTTGTTTACTTTGGTGAACAAATAGTTCAAAATCCTGCATTACTTTTGCTATGCTACATTGCATTGCACGTCCCTGATAGCGAAGAGCTTGCTCAAGCTGAGGTGCTTACAGTTCTTGAATGGGCATCAAAACAGTCATACTTGATTCAAGATGAATATATGGAGTCTTTACTGCAGGAAGCTAAAAGCAGGCTGGAACTCTATCAGTCCAGAGGATCAAGGGGATTCCATTAATTGCATCTGCAAAACTCAATGTGCAGGATTTGTAAGTTAGATGAAAATTTCGATTTATATTTACAGTTTTCTCTCAGTTTACTATGGTCTTGGGAGTGTACATAAGATAGGTCTTTTTGTCTGCCGTAATGATATAGTGGAACACCGTGTTCACCCCCATACAAAAATCGAATGACTTTTGCTCCATTGTAATATTGTTCAGTTCTACAAGGTGTATTATTGTATCTAGGACACAGAATACCTTATTCTTTGGTTATATTGATATTCATTTTCTCAAATTTCTTGTTTTTAGTTCGTGATGCTTAAGGGCATTTCTCATTTTGCAAGGAAAACTCTGCTTCTCACAGTCTCACTTGGCCTTGGAAAAGACCCTATGCCAACATAATCCTTTATTTTACTTTGTGTGTAGCTATTGCGACTCAAAATTCCTGAATGTTTCAAAGGTGAGACTAAGACTCCGGTGTTCTTTGTTAAAAGAGAAATTTGAGGAGTGAATTATGATGACTGAAGTTTAAGTAATGAAACTTTTTATGAATGGAATGAATGTAAACTTAAAAGCAATGATTTTTTTAATTCTAGTATGCTAAACAAAGTGAATAACTGAAAGACTCTCCCTCTAATTTAACAATTGTGATAAATTGTGTTATGGCTAACTATTGTAAGAGAAATGCTGATGAATTTGGAGGTAGGTCAATGAGTTTAGCTCAATACTTGTAAAGTTTATTTTTCTATTTTGATCTTTTTGTTCCTTCAAAAGACTTGAGAAAGTTGCCTGTCTGTCTTTACTTGTAAGAGGTTTGCTCTGTAATGGTAATTCTCATATTAGAGTAGATGAATAGTTTCACCATGGTATAGAGGAGGTCCAAGTAATTCGCAATGACCCTTGAGAATTTCTCGATTATAAAAGAAAAAGAGACTTAAGTAATTGCCCCCTCGATTTTTTGAAACTAATGTATCATATTATGCATATGTTAAGACTTAAGTCTACCCTACAAAGGCAGCTGACTTGTGTTAAACCCCGAATAGCAAATGTGAGCACATAACTTTTTCTTTTCCATTATAAAAAGCTGATTTGGTTGAAGCCCACCTTCTTTTGCTGAGATGATTGACCCAGCTAAACAAGCCTTGAACTTGACAAAATGAAGACTTATGATTGGACCTGTCTAGAAAACTGATTCCAACCTAGAAACACCTTTCTTGACCCATGACATTTCAATAAAGAAACAGCTGCCTTCTCACGAAGGAAGTGTTTTTTATTCTTTCTAGATCCCAGAGAATAGGGGTGGCCAGTGGTTTGGGCTTGGACTTTCACATGTTGAAGGTCTCAAGTTTGAAACCCCTTGCCAGCAAAAGCAAGGGGGGTTTGTCTTCTGGGTCGAGCATGTCGGATTGGGCTTGCCTAGCGCGGGTTACCTCTCCTATGTGGTTTGTGAGCTATTGCATAGGAGCGGGGGTTTTACCATATGCGCACTCAAAGGGTAGCAGCTGCGGGTTTCCCCTGTCATAAAAAAAAGTATAATGCTGTGATTAATGCTTTTAAGAATTTTGGTAGTACAAATTCACAGTTGCATCACCTTGGATATTGTGACAAGGCTTGGAATGTGAATGAGCTTGCTCATATTGCTCGTAAGCAGGGTCTTTATGAGGTGTGTGTGTCTGTGTTGGAGAAGATGTATGGACATTCGACCATGGAAGTTCAGGTTCTACATGCACTCCATTTTGTCTACTTAGGTTCTTTCCTATAGCTCTAAATGCTTATGCTCCTTCTGGACACCCACGAAAAGAAGACAGGAAAAACTGAAAACCCAAAAGAAGCAAATATGAATGGTTTGATATGCTGCATGGTTTGATGCATTTTTCTTTCGTATGTTTGCAGGCAGCTTTTCTGAAAATAAGAGAATAAGTAAAGGCTTATTTAGAAATGAAGGGAGAGCTGACTAGTGGCCTTAATTTGATAAACAGTACTAGTCTGGAGTATTTTTCTGTGAAGCACAAAGCTGAAATCTTTCGCCTCAGGGAAGACTTTCTATTAAAGCTTAATGATTGTTAAGGGGCTAATCTTGCTTATTCAAATACCATCAACCTTTTCAAGAATCTGCCGAAGGGGTGGATTGGTTGGGGAAACTACTGTGACATGGTATGTATTTGTTTATTCCAGGTTCATTTCTTTTCTGTTTAAGATGCTATAAATTTTGGCCTGTGATAGGCTTATAAGGAAACACACGAAGAGATTTGGTTGAAGTATGTTGTCGGCTGCTTCTTACAAGGCATCAGATTTGGTATTCCTAATTCAAGAGGCCACCTCGCACGGGTTCTGTATCTTCTCAGTTTTGATACTCCAAATGAACCTGTTGGGAGGGCAATTGATAACTACCTGGAGCAGATACCTAACAGGGTTTGGCTTTCTTGGATTCGAAAGTTATTACTCTCCTTGCAGAGGGCAGAAGCTCTACATTGCATGTTTGTGCTATTAAAAATTGCTACTGTCTTTCCACGGGTGATGTTGTGTTTGTTGGTGTTTTGTGCATTTCATATGCTTAGTACCTTTAGATCTGATGCCATCTTGCATGTAATTGTAGGCGTTGTATTATTGGTTGCCAACGTATTTGTTTGACCACCGGGATGTCGCAAGTAAGTCTGGATATGGTAGAATGGCAATGCCACAGCAAAGAATGCAGCAAACACTCTAATCTGGCCGGTGAACTTGAGGTGGGTGACTGGTATTGATTATTTTTCACAAATAAATGTCTGGTTAGATGAGACATTTCTATTTTTCACTTAATATAGTTGTTAAAGATTAATACTGTAGCAAGGATTGGGTGTTGGCTCGGAAAAGGATTGGATATTACATTTTCTCAGAACCTTTTAACTTGTGCACCTTTTCACTGATACCATATGAAAGAAAAACGAATTCTGGTGTTTCTTCTTGTAAAGGTTATGAAACACAGTATACTTTGTGGGTTTTGGATTATATGGACAGAATGAAAATTTAAAAAGGAAGCATTTGGAGGAGCTCATGGTTAAGACTTAACTTTTGTCTGTACTGTACTTTTAGTGAAAACATAAATTATCTATTTTATGGATGATTGCTTTGATTATTGGAGAGGCTTAATAAATACGTATTTTACATAAAGACCTTGCGAACTTGGGTATTATCAATAGATGTTTAGATTTATCGACTGGGATTACCTACCTACATTGTAAATCTTTTTCTTCATTTATGCGTAAGTAGACTTGCTAATGCGTCTTCTGATAAAATTTATCAGATCTTGCTCACTGAGATTGGATCCAGATTTGTCACAGAGACTGTTGGCAGTTGTTAATGCTGTAATAAAGTTCTTTCAGAGACTTTGGAAAGAGATGATTTTGGAATATATCAATTTCAAAGGTCCAAATCAGAATGAACCGAAAGAATACAACATAGCAGCAATAGAGAAGTAAAAGGACAAAACATCAGGACACAGAGCAGGTGTCTGTAAAGAAGCAAAACATCAATATAAAGCTAGAAATTTCTTCCTTCAGTGTTCTTCAGGGAAGCGAAGAACACTTTCGGAATTGGCAACCCCTTCAGGTGCAAGATACCTGGTGATGATGATGCAACCTCAACATTGCACTCTTAAGTTCCTTGTATAAAAAAATCTAAACGTTTTCGATTTGAGGTTCGATCCATTTACCATCTTGATGACCTCTTTCAGCTTCAACTACTTTTTGTAGTTAACAAGGTTAGTTTTTGTAGTTGATGGGTGTCTGGTTTTCCAGTAAAATGTTTTCCCTTAGCGATGGCTTCTTGGATTGATTTCTATCTTCATGTATCCTCAGGTTTTAATTTGTGACTAACAAGTTATACCAACAATTTTTAATAAGGGAAAAAATTAATCAATATATGTACCTTTATCAATACACATTTTATTTACTGAGGTTAAAGTGTGCAACTGAAATTAATGTGTTTAGTCATATATTTCCAAATTTGTATGGGAAATTAGATTTTGGGTGAAGTTCTAATGTGTATTTGGCCATAGTTTTTGGAAATATTTTTCATGAAACATAATTTCTACCCATAAGTTTTAAAAATTATTTAAAGTACTCATAAGTTTGACACAAAGTTATCAGTTTTATAATGAACTAGATAATATATTATCTAAAATCATAACACATTATTTTAATAAAAACTATTACTAATACAATTACTAGATTAAATAACGATCCATCAACGCAAAAAAATAAACAACGATACTGACAGTTGTTTAATGTAATATTTCCCAATCCTATAAACAATTCTTTTATGGCCGAAATACCCCTACTTCTTTTTATCTTTTTTACCGTTGTTGGGATTTTGCCAAAAGAAATTCCCAAGTCTTATTTATATCACGCACATACATACAGTGATACAGATGCACAAAAAGAAAAGGGAGAATATTCTTTGTTTTAGATGAAAGCAAACTCATTTTTTTAATTTCTCAAAATGTCTATTTTAAAATTGTAAATCCATATATACACTGAATAAGAGAGAGAATTAAAAAAAGAAAGATATGACCAGTAGAGATGAATGGTTGACCTCTAAGGAATTTTCTACGATAAGGTGATAAAAACGATCAGCAATTAATAGGACCACCATATAACAAATCCAGTACTACAAAATTATATAGCATGAGGATTTTTTAAAAAATCAGATAAACAATCTCTCTACAAATAAAATTGGTATACTCTATCATTTTCAAACTTTATTTCTATGCTTACACCGCGCATACGGGTTATTAACGGTTGGAAAAATTACATAACACAAAAGTTAGTGGAAGTCGCTTTCTTCTTGAGGATAAAAGCGACCGTTTCGATCAAATTGTGGTGTCAATTAAGGACAAGCTTATTTAAGTTTAAATGATAGTACTACTAATTTAAAGTAATAATCTTGTATATATGTAATCATATATAGTTGATGGATTAGTCAAAGAAGAATACAAGTTGCTAGATCGATCCAGTTTAATTGTGGAATTAATTTGTGCAGGTTAATAAATTGCAAGTAACTTAACTTTTCGACAATAAGGCAAGTACTATTACATATTATACTAGTTTTAATTAACTATAATAAGACCAGTAATTACTAGTTAAGGTAAAAGTATTTTCCAGATTCTAAATTACAATAAAGCTTAAAGTAGTCGGCCATTTCCATGCATGCGCCCCACTTGTGTCCCCTCCATAAAAGACTATGTTTCCACTTTTGAATAATTAATAATTTATTTCCTTCCTCCTCCTTTTGTTATAGTGTTAAATTTCTATTAAGCTAATAATTATTAACTATTTTCCTTGACTAATTAATCAATTGAGCATAATCTTATCATCATCATCAGCCTCAAGACCAACTTTCCCACATCTTTTTATCATGATCAATTGATCATAAAATACACAAGAGTTTGTCTTTAGCAAGAATATATAATTAAAGAAACATGAAAAAAAAAAAGTTTTTTTTTTGTTTGCGAACTTTTGAGAAGGGAATTTTTCAGATACGGACATATATCTTTAGTGGGATGAGGTTAATGTTGAAGAAAAGTTGTAGGTACGAAAAAGCAGTAAATGAGATAGAGAGATGATGATGCTCATCTAAAAGTCTCTGAAAATCATATCTTCAACCTACTTTTTTAGGGCCAAAATGCAGAAATTGGCACCAAAAAATGATAAAAGGTTAAAAAAAGAACCTTGCAGTGCTCTTATAGTACCTTCTTATATATCTATATGAGAATTGAAATTCACACCCTTACTTTGGAGTTTGGATAAATAATTTGTTTTTTTTTGAGAGATTGTCGATTTTAAAAAAAAAAAAATCAAATTGAAATATTGATAGTAAAAACATTTTAATTGGTACTTGCGTAATCTCATAATTAAAAAAAAAGAAAGTAGTATAGTTTTATGTGGAAAACAAAATATGAAATGAAGTGTTAACATAAACAGCTGAAAGAGATGAGTAAAATAAATAAAAAAAAGAAAAAAAAAATAGGAGTAATGTGTTGTATTATACGGAATGCGCTAAAATTAGGAACAAACGTAGCGCGAAGAGAGATTACGACTACATGTGTCGGTGAGTCGCAGCGGTGGCATTATGTAACTCATCAGAACATCCATTTTAGCTGACAACATTTCCCATCATAAGCTAAGGGGGTTGGGGCTTCCCACTTTTCCTATCAACACGTGTCCTCACACTGAATCAATTTGAGTCGGTTACTAATTTAATTTTAAACAATACATATGTGATATGTTTAACATCACTAAATTCAAATGACACTTTTGATATATTAAAGACATTACAAATTTAGTATTGTAAAATTTAAAAGTCTATTTTTATCTTCCTTAACTTTGATGCCCAATCAGGACACGTTAAATGAAATGGAAGGAATATTAAAAAAAATATCTCGTTTTTCGTAATTTTATATGTCTAATACAACTATCTCATTTCGTAAAGAATTTAGGACACGATGTAATTAACGGATCCGCTCCCCCTCCATTACTCGTTTTCTTCATTTCGTCAAGTACACATCTAAATGAGAGATATGTGTTTTATTTAAATTTTAAAGGTTAAGATTATACCATATTAACAAATATTATAATCATAGTTAAGTCAACCAATTTTGAAAAACTACTCCCTAAATATGTTAAGAACAAGATATTTTCTATAAATTCTGATATTCATTAATTTCATCTTATATTTTTTATTTTTATATTCAAATGTTAAAATTTTCTTTTATTCCCAACAAAAAATTTTTAAAACATACTTCCTCTGTCCTAATGACTTGTCCACTTTTGAATTGACACACTTATTAAGAAAATAATAATTGACATAGTGACTTTACTATTTTACTTCCTATTAATTATGAAGTGGGTGAATTAAAAATTTAAGATTTTCAAAAAGTTCTACTTTTTTTAAAGTAATTATTTGAGGATATAATAGGTAAAAAAAAAAAATTGTTCTTTCTTAATTTATCAAAATGAATAAATAATTAGGGACAGCTAAAAAAGGAAAAATGGACAAATAATTAACACACTTTCTCCTCTTACTAAAGTATGGTAATTTTGATATTTCACATTCTAATAATTTGTAAGGTTTTTGTCTACATTGATAATTATTCACCTCCTTTTTTTTGTTTCTCAACCTATAGAATATTTTAAGAACAAAGTTATATCACAAAAAAGTGTTTAGTTGATTCTCTCCTTAAAAATCATATAATTTAATATTTGAATATAAAAATATAAAATAAAATTAATGAATATTAAAACTAATAGAAAAATGTCTTGTTCTTGCCACATTTAGGGAGTAGTTTTTCAAAATTGATTGACTTAACTATGGTTATTATATTTGTTAATGTAGTATAATCTTGACCTTTAAAATTTAAATAAGACATATGTTTCTCATTTATATGTGCATTTAATGAAATTAAGGGAAGGGTAATGGTGGGGAGCCGGATCAATCAGAGAGCACTAAAAAGGATTGAATGTTTTTCACAAAAACTAGATAATTAAGTCGCTATTTTTTTATTTTTATTTTTTTTGCCTTTGCCGGCAGCTGAAAGTGTTTAAACTAGTTTTCTGTTGTTTTGGGAACCTCATCTTATATAAATATTTGCATGCATGTCCAAGATTAAAAGTTATGTACCATTCTTTCTCAAACAGGCAATTTCTTGTGGAAATGTCACAAAGTATATTTCCATAATAAAAACACTATGACAAATTTACTTTACTAGAAGTTGCACATGCACTTGCACATTCCAATTCTTGTTTCCTTTTCGCTGTTCAAATAAAAGTTCTAAAATTTTAGCTTGTTGAAATAATGAGTTACTTTTAGACTGTTTAAGGTCATGTAGTTCATAATTTGGTCTTCACTCTTCAGTATGTTAAAATGTGAGGACAACTCAAGGACATAATTGCAAACAGCTAAGTGTAAACAAATTACAAGTTAAATTATTGAATACGATGTTTGTTTTTAGTGGCAAAGTAGTCTATTTAGCTAATTGGTAATTTGCAAGAGTATAACTTACAAGTTCACTAAATTGGTGAAAGTTACTCGCCTTACCCACCACACACCATCTAAGACCCCCTATGTGCCGACTTTGATTGTTTATTTTATATAATAAATCCCATTTCTTATCTTTCAGAGATTCCTTCTCACACACCCACCTTAATTTCCCAATTCATATATAGTCCATGCCCCCTAACCTTCAAATTTGGTCTAATTTATTGGGTCGTCGATGTTTCTTCTTTAATTTCATCTGCATTTCTTTCTAATTACTCCACCATTTCTCATTACCTCCTACTTATATCCCTACCAATCAAGAATCCATTATCACCATAACTATTGGCACTGCTTCCTCCACAGTTACTAAGCTAATTTATTAACATTACTGTTCAAAACAAAAGAGACATTACCAATTATGAGAATCTCTATGGCTATCTCCACTTCTTTGATGATTCTCAGCCTTCTTTTGCTCACCTTCTGTCAAGGTAACCAATTAATGCTCTTCTTTTTAAATTTGGGTAGAGAAAGAGATTACAAGTTTGAGAATCGACCTCTCTCACCGACAACGGGAAAGTTCTGTACCCAATCAATTCAGCTACTCAGAAATGCTCTGTCACAAACATTTCTGAATTTGCTTTCTTCTTAATTATTTAGAAGAATTGTTATGAAATTGTCATTTACATTGTTTAATTTGGTGTTTCGCATTTTTACTTATGTAGGTATATTGGGGGCTACGTTTACATTTGTGAACAAGTGTGACCATACTGTGTGGCCTGGAATTCTGGGCAGCCCAAAACTGGATAGCACTGGTTTCGAGCTAACCAAAGACACTGCTCGTTCATTTCAAGCGCCGACCGGCTGGTCAGGCCGTTTCTGGGGCCGAACCGGCTGTAATTTCGACGATTCGGGAACCGGTATATGTGCAACAGCCGATTGCGGTTCCGGACAGATGGAGTGCAACGGCGGAGGAGCCGCAACTCCGGCGACGCTAGCAGAATTCACACTCGGGTCGGGTTCTCAGGATTTCTATGACGTGAGCCTAGTGGACGGGTACAATTTGCCTATGATGGTGGAGGTGAGTGGCGGGTCGGGTCCTTGCGCATCCACGGGTTGCAACGTGGATTTGAACCAAAAATGCCCGACGGAGCTAAGGGCGGACGGCGGCGGCGCTTGTAGAAGCGCGTGTGATGCTTTCAAGACTCCACAGTACTGTTGTGAAGGCGCTTATGCTTCACCGGCGACGTGCTCACCGTCGGTGTACTCGCAGATGTTCAAGTCGGCGTGTCCAAAATCTTACAGCTATGCATATGACGATGCGACAAGTACATTCACATGTTCTAATGCCAATTACATCATCACATTTTGTCCATCCTCTCTAACCAGGTAACTAAAATCATAAAATCTCTATTGAATTTAAATTGTATATATTGAAAACCTTTGGCGTTAACACTAATGAAATAAAAAGGTCAATTCAGAACAAGCTAATTAGCAAGTATCAGTCACTGTTTTTACGGCTTAACCCGTAATCTACGGGTTACAACTTTTAAGTAAAAAACAAACCGTGTAAATGATTATTCAATAAGTAAAATTTAATTTCATTTTGATGTGCATTAGTATGTAAATCATTTTGCCCAAGTTTAATAAGCTTTGATTAACATTTTTCTCCTTTTATGCAGCAAAAAATCTTCAAAATCAGACGAATCGACACCTGAGTCAGGGACCGACTCAGGTTCTGGATCACTTTCAGGTTCTGAATCAGGGTCAGATTCCGGATCATTACCCGGCTCTGAATCAGGATCAGGGTCAGGGGCGATGGGTCAGACCATGCTAGCGGATGGATCTTGGTTAGCAAGTTTGGCGGTAGGAAGCTCAACTAGTAATCAACCTTCAAGAGTTATTCAATTTATACCACTAATGGAGGCTTTTGTACTTTTCATAGGTTCACTTTTGAAATTATAGAGTTTCTAATTACAATTAAATTTCATTGAGTAGATGTAGATAAGGTTGTTAATTGTTGAATTAAGAAAAAAAAAGGAGCAAGACAAGGTATAAAGCACCAATGTGCTAGCTTCTATTAAACTCACATTGTAAACGATTCCACTAATTACATATTCATAAAGCTCATCCCGTTTCTACTTTCTCCTTTTAAATAAATAAATAGTACTCTCTCTGTCCACATTTATGCTACTTACTTTTTTTTAGTCAGTTGCAAAAGAATGATACGTTATATATTAAATAACAATTTAACTATAGAATATCTATTTTATTCTTAATGAAATGATTTACAACCACACAAATTTCAATCATTTATTTTGGACCACAAATTTTAAAAATCTTCATTTCTTTTTTAAACTTCGTGCCGAATCAAACTACCTCACATAAAATCGGAGAGAGTATTAGAAATGAAGATGACTGGATGTTCCTTTCTCTATTCTTTAGAGCCAAACAAAAAGATAAGAACATTAAAAGAAGAAGACATAAACAATTAATTGGAAAAAAGATTGATAATGAGACAAGTCTGATTTATATCTTCTTAATGCGACAATAGGAAATTTCAATATGGTACCATACACTTCGTACAATAATACCCTTACGTCCCTAATTAATGGTTTACTTTTTTTTTTAGTTGTTCTTAATTACTTATTCATTTTAACAAATTAAATTAATTACTTTGAAAAAGGTAAAACTCCTTGAAAATCTTAAGTTTTTATTTAATCCATTTCATAATTAATAGAGGTAAAATGATAAACTCACTATGTCAATCATTGTTTTCTTAATATGTATGTTCATTCAAAAGTGAGCAAGTAATTAGGAATAAATGAAGTAGTTGTTCACTATTGGCTGATCACACGGATTAAGAAGCCATAAATAATATAGATAGTTTTACCAAATTATTCTTATTAAATACAAGTCATCCAAACATTGAAAAATGAATACTCCATCTGTCCCAAATTACTTGTCCACTTTTGAATTGACACATTTATTAAGAAAATAATTATTGACATAGTAAGTTTACCATTTTACCTCTATTAATTATGAAGCGGATGAATTAAAGACTTAACATTTTCAAGAATTTCTATCTTTATCAAAGTAATTAATTGAGGGTATAATAAGTAAAAAAAATTGTCCCTTCTTGATTTGTCAAAATGGACAAGTAATTAGAGACAACTAAAAAATGAAAAATAAACAAGTAATTAGGAACAAATGGAGTAATATTTTTAACAAAGGTTAAATAGACATACAATGATAAATTATTCATTAGTGTTATAAATTAAATAAATATTATTGAATATCTTAAAATAATATAATGAACAAGTAAAACTTGAGAGGGGAATATAATTTATTTTTAGTAATAAAAGACGGTCCTTTTCAAAAGTCCAAAAAGAAAAGAGCAACTAGTTGTTGGTGCTCTTCGTGATATTTTCCAAAATGTCAAAATGCAACAAATTCTGATTTCCTCTCATTGGTTCATTATTAAATATATAATATGGTTGGAACCTACCGCTGGTAAAATGCGTATTTATTGAAATAGTGCAAGTTTTTTATCTATAAAAAACAATTAATTAAGTAATTAATCGATTCTATATTAAATTGTAATTAATTAAAATAAATAGAATTGAATAGCGAGTCACGTGTGAGAATCCACACCGGCGGGCACACGTGTGAATATGGATGAACCGTTCAACCCAACCCAGTCTTACACGAAACCTCTCCCCGCTCGTGACTCCCTTAACTTTCGGCCTAACCACCAAACACCCCCACCCCTTCTACATCTTAACCTCGAACCCTAATCGCCACCCTCACCCAACCCTCACCCTACTTACACCTTCAACCTTCTCAAATGGCTTCCGTAGAAGATCAGGCCGTCGTCTACAACGATGATGACCTTGACGACGACGAAGATGATGAAGAGAGCGGTCCTCCACAGAACGAAGCCGTTGTTGATGAAGATGATGACGCAGACGTCGATGAGGAGGAGGAGGATGATTCGACTTCCTCTCCTCCCGTCCCCGTTTCGAACCATTCCGGCGCCGGAGAGGTTACTATTGCCGTTGTCGGTGTCCCTGCAACTGATTCACTTTGTATTGAACCAAAACGAGAGCGGATCAACGATTTCGGCGTTACTCCGGCCACGATTGTTGTGGAAGAAAAGAAGCCGTTAGTTTTGGATGATTCTCGCAAGCTTTTTCAACGGTTGTGGATGGATGAAGATGAGATTGAATTGTTACAAGGATTTCTGGAATACACGACCCAGCGCGGTGGTATAAATTCATCGTCGCATCATCATCATGATACAGGTGCGTTCTATGAGCAAATCAAGAACAAGTTGCAGTTGGATTTCAACAAGAATCAATTAGTAGAGAAGCTGAGGAGATTGAAGAAGAAGTATCGGACAGTGATGAGCAAGATGGGATCTGGTAAGGAATTTGTCTTTAAGAGCCCTCACGATCAAGCCACCTTCGAGATCTCTCGCAAGATCTGGAGCAACGCCGGACCCATTGTCGTCCGTAGCAATGGTCCCCCACCACCACCAGATGATGGTGGATTTGATGATGAGGATTCACATCTCAACCTTAACAACGCAAATTTCATTGATCACAGCCCTAACTTCAATCTTAACCCTAACGGGATTGATGTTAAAACTCCTAAGTCGAAAAAAAGGTCTCGAGGAGGAGGAATTAACTCTGAAGAAAAACCCGGGTATATTCAACAGTACTATCAGCCATCTGGTGGAGCAACAAATGTCATTCTTCCCCCAACTCCCGTCTCGATGGCCGCCCCCCAGGCCACAGCCACAGCTGCAGCTTCAATTCCTAGTTTGGTCGAGGAAACTGTGAGAAGCTGTCTATCACCCATTTTCAAGGAATTGTTTATCAATTTGAATGGATCGAGATATTCTGGGTTCGGAATGGCATTTGGTCCAACCCCTTTAGGATTTCGGAACAGTTCAATGAGCTCTGATATCAATTTCAAGACAGATGAGAAATGGAGGAAGCAACAGATTCTGGAATTGGAAGTTTATTCAAAGAGATTAGAGCTTGTTCAAGATCAAATAAAAGCACAGTTGGACGAACTCAGATCCATGAGCAGTTAGATCGACCATCCATGGTTCCTTTTCTTATACTAGAATTTTATAATAATTCTTGTTGATGATATTACCAGATTGCGAAAATAGCTAATTGTTCTACTTACATAATTATGAAAGCCTGTTTAGATATTTAACTTTTGCCTATTGAATAATGACTTCTATTTTGCTTTGTTGAAAAATATCAGGTGCAAACAATTAATTGGATAGTAACACATCTCTCTTAATCCCATTTCATATAATTGTTCAAGCTATTAATTAACTTTTGTTAAACAAAAGATGATATAATAAAAAAAGTGTTATTTTGTACCTTCATATATTATCCAACTGACATGTTTAAGCACACTATTACTTTACACTTGATAAACTCCAATTTGAGGGAATCACCCAATTTTGTTTAGTAGGGAATATTTTTTTGGGCTGCCTTTCTCACTTTACTTTTTACCTTTGTGCAATTTCCTACCAACTGTCAATTGAAAGTGCAATTATTCTTGTAAATTCATCATTCTTCCATTAAAAACATTAAATTAAAACAAGCATAATTATTAATTTCTCTTTCTCTAATTAGTTCACTTTTCCTTTTATAGTTATCCTTAATTACTTGTCTATTTTGATAAATTAAAAAATGACAAAGTCTTTTTACTTATTATATCCTCAATTAAATGATTAATTATTTTTAAAAATGTAAAACTTTTCATTCACTTCATAATTAATAGAAATAAAATGATAAACTTATTATGTCATTAATTATTTTTTTAATAAATATGTCAATTCAAAAGTGGATAAATAATTACAGACAGAGAATACTAATTAGATAGCCAAAATAATTAGTGGACAAACGTCTTTCTTTGCGCGGCGTATAAACTTTATGGGAGCATTTGTTCTATTTTTTATTATTTAGTGTAAGGAACAGGGAAATTATCATGATAAGAAGATATTTTAGTTTTCAAACGACTTTTTGACTAATCCAAGAAAGTAGTATACGAAAATCAAACTGCTCCGTTAACTTTTAAAAGACATTTCCATCTTTCACATTAATTTTCTTGTCAGATTTTTTTTTTGTAGCTAGCAGTTACTCTTTTTGTTGAAATGACATTTAAAATACCGAATTTAATGAAGATATTTTCATTTCCTTCAAAGATTTTTTTTGAATTCGCTAATGGCACGAGAGAGAAATTGCCAAATAATGATACAGATTTCAAATGCCTGATAACAAAGGACAAAAGACACATGAATGAAAATGAGAGGTGAGTCCATATGAATTATTTCGAAGATTTTCGCTTGCAGCTTGGAGGTATCTGGAAGCTCACCCAACATAATTAACAAGCTTAGGATGCCGATCCAATCAGTTATTATCACCTTGTTGACAATTCAATAAATATTTGTTTTATTTTAAATGATAAGTTTTAAAATATTTTGTGTTCAATCAAACAATATATCAAGTTAGACGGGAGTAGTAGTAATCAAGTACTATATGTCTAGACAAATATCTTCGCTAGTTGCTTCCATACCAAAGAGGATGATTATTAGATCCACACCTTACAATCTGATAGCAGAAGATGGTATAATTTTTAAATTTTTTTGGCCTAATGAAAGCTGTCTAGATAAGCTTGGCAAATTCATCAGCCAATGGGAAAAACTAGCTAGAATTTTGGTCTTCTCGGTTCCATAATTTTCATAAAATAATGCATCTTAAATCATTAGTTTCTGAAATCTGAGGGCCATTCATTAAATAATTCATATTAATGAAAAAAGAAATTGTGTGGCTGTGTTCTTCATTCAGCACTCACATTGCACAAGAGTATTAGGCACTAAAAAACAACAATGATTATCAATTAGAATCTTGAATGAAGATCAATACAAATACTTTGGGACAATGATTAGCCACTGAAAATAGACAGAAAAGACTCAAGGTAGGCTGATATGTTGACAAAATATTCTTCAGCCAACTTGGGTACCAAACAATGTCAAGAAAACATGAGAAAGTGGTCATCTTTTTTATGAAGATAAGGACCCAGTACCTTCTTCACTCCTTTTGCAGTCGTACCACACATTTCACCTTTTCTATACATTCCCATGCCACCATCTAAATCTTTAATTTGCCTGTTCAATATTATTCTTCAGAGTCCTGGGAAAAGCTCTCTAAGTCATTAGTCAATTATTTTTTTCCACCTAGTTCTTGCACTGAGGCTAGCCACACATTAGCAAGATTCAGAACAATGATAAAACGACAAAGAGAGATGTTTTACGATAGTGATCAGAATCATGGAAGTAATATAATCTCCTCTGCATATTGTATCCCAATATCCAGCAACAGGCCACCTTGACAAACAATTGAGTTGATGAACTGATGATATGAAATTTCATATATACACTGCTAGAGAAACTATGACTTGTGGCATACTTGCTGAACTAAAGTGACTCATCCTTTTAGTGAATGGAAGAAAGAAACTAAGTGATGCTTATATTTAAGTTAAGATGTGAAGTTCAATTGTCCTTCAATTTGAATCCAAATTGTTTTTCTTCAAATATTAGCAATAACTGGTCTTTGTGCTTGTTCATCCTGATATACGGATGGTCCCCCAGGAATATAAGAGAAGAGGCCTTTATGTATATGAATATGATAATCAAAGGAAGTGGGAAAGCAGCAGTAGTTCTTTCATATGCAGCTGGATATATACTGATGAAGCGAAAAAGTTGGAAGAAAGAAAGGAATCATAAAAGCATAACTAGTGACCAGTAGCAAAACTTAGTGTTATTATTAGACTCATCTAGCAATTGGATGAAAAGGATACAACCAGCTACTTGAGGATTTCCATCTGATATAACTTCTATTGCTTCTGTCGTCATTGCAACAGCTAATCCAGATCCAAGTTCAATGACTCTTTTCTGTGTAACTCAGATCACTTTCAGCCGTAGAGATGGTGTTACACTTGTTATCTCTACCCATTTCCTTACCCAAATTGCGGAGAGGAGAAAATAAATTAAAATATTGAGGAAAATTGCTAAGTGTAATAGTTGTTTTTTTTTGCGTACATGAAGGAGATTCATCAACAGTGAAAATATTATATGAAAAAATTTACAGTATTGTATGTTGTCCCAGAAACAGTTTTCACTTCATCACAGGAGCTGGAGGAACAGTTGAAACAATCCGAGTTTTATTTTCACAGAACATTTTCTTCAGTCATTATTTTCTGGCACAAGTTTGTGACATCTTGTACTCATCATAAAACTCGACATAGAGTCCTCTAATTCTTGCTGCTAATGACACATCCAGAAGGAACCTGTCGACTCAAGCATGCAAGAGCCATGATCACAAACAGAAGTCTTGTAACAATGGGGACAGACATGACCAGACGAACTATGTTGAAGGAAACATGGCCTTCACCACTTGTCCTGCAGAAAATCTGCTTAAATAGGACACCCGTCAACCACAATCCCTTTCACAGTTGGACAAGAAGCCAAAGGGCATGTATCTGTATGACTTCCCCACCACTGAAGGCTAACATGCTCCTGTCCTAGGCACAAGTACAACAATACACCCATGAAGGCTAATCCGGCATCTAATGCCCCAGATAAAACATAATTGTGACGAATCCACCAAATCTTGTAGTATCGATATACAACAAATCCTGAAATAAATGCAATAATGATCCAACTGTTGTAGTTGACAGCAGTAGCAGGTGGTATTTTAATTATTCCGGCTAATACCACAGGCACCGAAATCAATCTAATCCATTGATGGTTTGGGAAAGCTTTCTGTAATAGCCAAACAAATACAGGAGCTACAGCACCAATTAGGAAAAACCAATTTATGGCCGAGTAATAGCCAAGATTTCCAAAAATTCTCTGTGACCCAATCAGACCCCAGACGACTGAGGCATCATAGAATACATGATCAGCTGGGCATGTCCATGGACTGTCTTGAGGAAGCAGAGCCCTATCGCAAATATTTGGGACAGAGTCCATTAGCCACCATGCTGTTCCCAGATGTGCAAAAGCTGATATTAAGGTTCCAACTACCTGAATAAATAATCCAACTGACATGTTTAAGCACACTATTACTTTACACTTGATAAACTCCAATTTGAGGGAATCACCCAATTTTGTTTAGTAGGGAATATTTTTTTGGGCTGCCTTTCTCACTTTACTTTTTACCTTTGTGCAATTTCCTACCAACTGTCAATTGAAAGTGCAATTATTCTTGTAAATTCATCATTCTTCCATTAAAAACATTAAATTAAAACAAGCATAATTATTAATTTCTGTGTCTCTAATTAGTTCACTTTTCCTTTTATAGTTATCCTTAATTACTTGTCCATTTTGATAAATTAAAAAATGACAAAGTCTTTTTACTTATTATATTCTCAATTAAATGGCTAATTATTTTTAAAAATATAAAACTTTTCATTCACTTCATAATTAATAGGAATAAAATGATAAACTCATTATGTCATTAATTATTTTCTTAATAAATGTGTCAATTCAAAAGTGGACAAATAATTAGAGATAGAGAATACTAATTAGATAGCCAAAATAATTAGTGGACAAACGTCTTTCTTTGCGCGGCGTATAAACTTTATGGGAGCATTTGTTCTATTTTTTATTATTTAGTGTAAGGAACAGGGAAATTATCATGATAAGAAGATATTTTAGTTTTCAAACGACTTTTTGACTAATCAAAGAAAGTAGTATAAGAGAATCAAACTGCTCCGTTAACTTTTAAAAGACATTTCCATCTTTCACATTAATTTTCTTGTTAGATTTTTTTTTTTGTAGCTAGCAGTTACTCTTTTTGTTGAAATGACATTTAAAATACCGAATTTAATGAAGATATTTTCATTTCCTTCAAAGATTTTTTTTAAATTCGCTAATGGCACGAGAGAGAAATTGCCAAGTAATGATACAGATTTTAAATGCCTGATAACAGAGGACAAAAGACACATGAATGAAAATGAGAGGTGAGTCCACATGAATTATTTCGAAGATTTTCGCTTGCAGCTTGGAGGTATCTGGAAGCTCACCCAACATAATTAACAAGCTTAGGATGCCGATCCAATCACCTTAACCATGCATTATTATCACCTTGTTGAGAATTCAATAAATATTTGTCTTATTTGAAATGATAAGTTTTAAAATATTTTGTATTCAATCAAACAATATATCAAGTGAGACGGGAGTAGTAGTAATCAAGTACTATATGTCTAGACAAATATCTTCGCTAGTTGCTTCCATACCAAAGAGGATGATTATTAGATCCACACCTTACAATCTGATAGCAGAAGATGGTATAATTTTTAAATTTTTTTGGCCTAATGAAAGCTGTCTAGATAAGCTTGGCAAATTCATCAGCCAATGGGAAAACTAGCTAGAATTTTGGTCTTCTCTGTTCCATAATTTTCATAAAATAATGCATCTTAAATCATTAGTTTCTGAAATCTGAGGGCAATTCATTAAATAATTCATATTAATGAAAAAAGAAATTGTGTGGCTGTGTTCTTCATTCAGCACTCACATTGCACAAGAGTATTAGGCACTAAAAAACAACAATGATTATCAATTAGAATCTTAAATGAAGATCAATACAAATACTTTGGGACAATGATTAGCCACTGAAAATAGACAGAAAAGACTCAAGGTAGGCTGATGTGTTGACAAAATATTCTTTAGCCAACTTGGGTACCAAACAATGTCAAGAAAACATGAGAAAGTGGTCATCTTTTTTATGAAGATAAGGACCCAGCACCTTCTTCACTCTTTTTGCAGTGTGACCACACATTTCACCTTTTCTATACATTCCCATGCCACCAATTAAATCTTTAATTTGCCTGTTCAATTTTATTCTTCAGAGTCCTGGGAAAAGCTCTCTAAGTCATTAGTCAATTATTTTTTTCCACCTAGTTCTTGCACTGAGGCTAGCCACAATTAGCAAGATTCAGAACAATGACAAAACGACGAAGAGAGATGTTTTACGATAGTGATCAGAATCATGGAAGTAATATAATCTCCTCTGCATATTGTATCCCAATATCCAGCAACAGGCCACCTTGACAAACAATTGAGTTGATGAACTGAGGATGTGAAATTTCATATATACACTGCTAGAGAAACTATGACTTGTGGCATACTTGCTGAACTAAAGAAACTAAGTGATGCTTATAGTTAAGTTAAGATGTGAAGTTCAATTGTCCTTCGATTTGAATCCAAATTGTTTTTCTTCAAATATTAGCAATAACTGGTCTTTGTGCTTGTTCATCCTGATATTCGGATGGTCCCCCAGGAATATAAGAGAAGAGGCCTTTATGTATATGAATATGATAATCAAAGGAAGTGGGAAAGCAGCAGTAGTTCTTTCATATGCAGCTGGATATATACTGATGAAGCGAAAAAGTTGGAAGAAAGAAAGGAATCATAAAAGCATAACTAGTGACCAGTAGCAAAACTTAGTGTTATTATTAGACTCATCTAGCAATTGGATGAAAAGGATACAACCAGCTACTTGAGGATTTCCATCTGATAAAACTTCTATTGCTTCTGTCGTCATTGCAACAGCTAATCCAGATCCAAGTTCAATGACTCTTTTCTGTGTAACTCAGATCACTTTCAGCCGTAGAGATGGGGTTACACTTGTTATATCTACCCATTTCCTTACCCAAATTGCGGAGAGGAGAAAATAAATTAAAATATTGAGGAAAATTGCTAAGTGTAATAGTTGTTTTTTTTTGCGTACATGAAGGAGATTCATCAACAGTGAAAATATTATATGAAAAAATTTACAGTATTGTATGTTGTCCCAGAAACAGTTTTCACTTCATCACAGGAGCTGGAGGAACAGTTGAAACAATCCGAGTTTTATTTTCACAGAACATTTTCTTCAGTCATTATTTTCTGGCACAAGTTTGTGACATCTTGTACTCATCATAAAACTCGACATAGAGTCCTCTAATTCTTGCTGCTAATGACACATCCAGAAGGAACCTGCCGACTCAAGCATGCAAGAGCCATGATCACAAACAGAAGTCTTGTAACAATGGGGACAGACATGACCAGACGAACTATGTTGAAGGAAACATGGCCTTCACCACTTGTCCTGCAGAAAATCTGCTTAACTAGGACACCCGTCAACCACAATCCCTTTCACAGTTGGACAAGAAGCCAAAGGGCATGTATCTGTATGACTTCCCCACCACTGAAGGCTAACATGCTCCTGTCCTAAGCACAAGTACAACAATACACCCATGAAGGCTAATCCGGCATCTAATGCCCCAGATAAAACATAATTGTGACGAATCCACCAAATCTTGTAGTATCGATATACAACAAATCCTGAAATAAATGCAATAATAATCCAACTGTTGTAGTTGACAGCAGTAGCAGGTGGTATTTTAATTATTCCGGCTAATACCACAGGCACCGAAATCAATCTAATCCATTGATGGTTTGGGAAAGCTTTCTGTAATAGCCAAACAAATATAGGAGCTACAGCACCAATTAGGAAAAACCAATTTATGGCCGAGTAATAGCCAAGATTTCCAAAAATTCTCTGTGACCCAATCAGACCCCAGACGACTGAGGCATCATAGAATACATGATCAGCTGGGCATGTCCATGGACTGTCTTGAGGAAGCAGAGCCCTATCGCAAATATTTGGGACAGAGTCCATTAGCCACCATGCTGTTCCCAGATGTGCAAAAGCTGATATTAAGGTTCCAACTACCTGAATAAATAATCCAAAAGAAAAACAGATTTGGGACAGGTCTTTACAGTTATACACCTAAAACATGGATAGCACCTTTGCCGACCAAGCTTTTCTATTTGCAGAACTCTGTTACTTCTCTTTGCCAAAAGATTAAGAAAACTAACCTGAGCCATGAACATTGCCCTTGGAGGAATCTTCATATAATGTCCAAGTTTTAAGTCTTGCAGGAAGGTTAAACCTTGCTTCATACTGATATAGCCATACACCTTGAAGCACATATTAGCAACTGGATATCCTGGATACAAGTATCCCATTATGTACTCAGTGATCACATTCAAACCAGGTGTCTGAGCAACAAAGATCGTGGAACATCAGAGTTGCCAAATGAAGAAAGCAACTCACAACACTGACACCAAGCTATAATTTTAACTAAATCCGGCAGTGATTATTTGGACAAAAACTGTAGGTATTGATAATCCCAAGCTGTTATTTTACTGAAAATTAAATATGTGCTTACTTGATTTGTGGTAGCAGTAATGACTCCAATTGGGAGGGTGAAAAAGAACGCAAGGCCACATGCTAATAAAACACCCCACCATGGTAATTGAAGCTGGTTTTTGTAATATTCACATACAAATACAGTTGCTGCAATATTTATTAATAGTATAATCGTGAACCACCATTCAGGAACTTGCTTGTATTTTCTCATGAGCTTTGTGTGCACGTCCATTTTCTTTTCCTGTAAAGCAGACTTGCTGAGTTGCCATAGATCCCTGCACCACTATAACTAGTCATGCGGTGCTTCCATTCTATACATCGAGGCAGGGTTTAACTTCACTAATGGTTACTAACCTTTATGCACTATACTTTTCTAGTCGGAAAAAAACTATTGCCACATTAAAATACTGAATTTTACCCACTATAACAGTAAAGTATGAAGCTTACCGTCCATGAAAGAGGAAGACATGAACAACCGTGGCAGTGAGACAGGCAAAGCTGAATCCGTAAGTTAGTAAAAGGACAATGCTGAGATAAAGACGACCCTCGTGGTCATACTTTTCTAAATCAATGTGAAAGTTAGGGTCTATGATGTTTGAAATGTTGTAATCTTGACCGTTTTCTTTAAACAAGCCATCCGAGAAAATTGGAAAGTTCCTGGCCTTGTAGACATTGAACCAGTACATAAGAGGTGTAACAGCATACATAATGAGAAAATAACCAACAGCAATGTTTGCAGTAGCAAACCATGGGCTAGCTAGTGGGCTTCCAAGATAGGAGGATATGGTGGACCAATCGAGCCCAATGGCGCCTACTCCAAGGCCATGAAGCCCTGAACCCAACTGTTGGACTAGGACAGAGGAAGGGAACAACAAACACAGCCAAGAAAGGGAACTTAGCATTGGAAAAAGGTAACCTGGAAAGACATAGTAACCAAAGCTGCAGATAAAGGCAATGAGGAAAAATTGGTTTCTTGTCATTCCATTTTTGGCTCTCTCTTCTTTATCATGAAGGGCCCTGCCATTGGAAGGAAAAATCATAAAGCAGTGGTGACATGTAGGAGTGTTCAAAAAGAATAAAAATTCAAATCAAACCAAGGTAGCATGTCCAGTTCAACGAACCCAACATTTTCAACATGATTATATTTGTCTATATAAAAATTACTACTAAAATTTCAACAAGTATTAAATTATGATACCATAATCCAAAATGCAATAGGTTTAATACCATAGTACATGTATAATTATGCATGAATGTATATCTTAGTTTGTGCGGAATAGAGTGTGGAATAAAAATATTATAATAATAAGACATGGATTAAAATTTAAAAATGACAAAATTAACCCTTTTTGGTTTGAAAATGGCAGCAAGGAAAGGGAAACTAGGGAGGTGATTATAAGGTGGAGAATTGACCTCACCAGCAAAAGAATATTTTCCATCGTACCAATTACCAACACATCCATACTATATCCTTATTTAAAGGAGTATCGCTAAGTTTAAAATAAGAATATTAAAATTTAAAACTAACAAAATATAAAAATATAACATTCTTTTTAGATAGATTTAAAAAAAATAAAAGATATCAATTGAAATGAATTGAATAGCTTACTATTATTCAGTAACAATTGATACGGAAATGTGTATCAATTGAAGAAAAAAAAGAGCAACTTTCACAAATAGCAAACATAAAAGTCATATTTGTATGTTATAGTTATAGTATGCATAATTGTGCTCCATAGCAAATTTTATGCTTGTTATGGAGCTTTTGATTTATATAATTCGCTAGATACATCCAATTTTATACAAATTGTTCAGTTTTGTATAAATTCATTTATACATTGTAATTTGTATAATAAGATCTGTAGTTGTATAATTATAAGTGTATAGGATGAAAATATATGTATTTGCATTTGTATATATACTTTTCTCTCTCTTTATACAAACACAAACGCATTTTATACATTTGTATACCGAACCAGATGGCAAAAAATGGATGTTTTCTGTGAATTACAAATAAAATAAACTATGAATATAACATTTAATTTGAACTAATAGTTTGTTATTTCATACAATTTTTCCGTTATGTTTTTTCATAATAATGATGATTATTATTTTTTTCTTGTAAAGACTGGCAAGCTTTAATGCGCTATATTTTGCCTTCTGGGAATGCTACTTATGTCACACTTTTAGTCAAAATTTGTTTCAATATAAATTACTTTTAAATTTAAAATAATTTAATTTGATCTTAAATGATATAATTTATAATCCCACCCTAGTTATAATTTATTCTAAGATTACTCCTTCTGCTTCAATTGTGACCATGTTTGACTAGACACTAAATTTATTTAATAATATAATTTATAATACACCGTATTTATAATCAATTAATCACACCATATTTATAATTTATTTTAGATTACTTCTTCCTTCTCCATTTATGTGGTACGATTTGACTAACCACAAAATTTTAAAAAGAAAGAACCGCTAATCTGTAGTCAAAAATAAATCTTAGACACTAAATTCTGGTAGCTACCTTAGAGGTGAATTATGTAAGTGTACTAAATCTTACACAAGTAATATCATGTTTGGTATCTAATTAAGAGGTAAATTATTCATTTATAAAATTGATATTGTTTTTGATTTGCTATTTAGAAATCCACATAAATGTATAAGTTATAAAGAAATTTATGTATTATTTTATGTATAGTAAAATGTGAAATAACTAATACATAAAGAACTAAATCACATACATAAAATAATATAGTATAAATTATCTCATAACTGATTTTATATTTACTAATACTTTCATTACTCTAACTAAAAAGTAAGGAAAATTTTAAATCAAGTTATTTGTAGTTATAGAAAGATATACTTGTCACATTTGAATTAGACAAACTCATTTAAAAAATAATGATTAACATGATTATTTTTTTAAACACCATTTCAAGGTAAACAATGCCACATAAATGAAATGAAGAAGTTTTAAATCTTAAAAAATGATTAGAAAAATAAGTATTTAATACTAAGAGTAAGAAAAAATATATAATTTCTTCATATGTTGAAAGTAACAAATAGAAATAAAATTTTATTTTTGAATTAAGGAAAAATGGTCAAAAATGTCCTTACGCTATGGGAAAGGAACAAAAATACTCTCTGTTTATAGTTTGACTCAAAAATGTCCTTACCGTCAATACTTTGGTTCAAAAATGCTCTTGCAGTCAATACTTTGATCAAGAAATGCCCCCATAGTTAAAAATGGGTCAAAAATGCCTTTTTCCGAATAAATATATTATTTTTCTCTTTCTAAACAAATCTTCTTCCTAATTGAAATATTATTAAAGAACACTATTCTTATTTTCTTTCTTCTAAAATCACTTTAACAAAAAAAATGTAGGAAATATATTTTTTTTCTTAATCTCATTTTATCAATTAAAATAGAATAACTCCATGTACCCTTTTGACAAATAATTTATATCATATATATAAGATCATAGTATATCAATCATTAATTTATATTTAAATAATGATAATAAAATATGAAATATTTTCATTTTTATTTTTTTCTGAATTGTAGTAAGATAAACATTTGCTAATTTTTTTTTTAAAAAAACATTATTAGAAAAAATAATGTGTTAGAAAGAAAATAATAATATATTTATTTGAAAAATGTGCATTTTTGACCCATTAAATATCAATAAGGGCATTTTTGGATCAAGATATTGGCGACAAGGACATTTTTGGACCAAACTACAAACGGATGACATTTTTATTCCTTTCGCATAGTTTAAGGACATTTTTAAACCAAAATATTGACGGTAAGGACAATTTTGAGCCAAATTATAAATGAAGAACATTTTTGTTCTTTTCACATAGTTTGAGGGCATTTTTGACCCTTTTCCTTTGAATTAATAGATAGTAACAAATACAAATAAAATTTATTTTTGAATTAGTAGATAAATAAAAAGCGAACGGAGTATTTATTTTAAACTAAAAAGATATGCGGGTCACCGGTCACTGGTCACGTACATTCGACACAACTCATATGCCACAAATTTTCTTGTGGATCTATTCCATTCAACTATCTCTGTCATTTTGG
This sequence comes from Solanum bulbocastanum, assembly GCA_037074985.1. Lineage (NCBI taxonomy): Eukaryota > Viridiplantae > Streptophyta > Magnoliopsida > Solanales > Solanaceae > Solanum > Solanum bulbocastanum. Next base: position 32,573,719 of record CM073598.1, on the reverse strand, counting down.
TTTAATAGTGGTCATACCTGAATATGGAGACCTGAACGAGATTTTGGGGCCACCACATGGCTGCCGGCTCTACCAAATACAGTCGGAAAATCCCAGCCCAACCAAATCCCAACACTTGCGTCGTAATAATGACGATCAACGCCACCCAAAAACTCAACTTCTGCTTGTAGAACAACTTCACGGCGCTAACCACGTGAATCGCGTACGGGTTCCCGGCGCCGGAATTAGCGAAGATCGTGATAAGCACGTGCTCTTTCACGTTGAATGGGCCAGGATTCAGTGTGAATTCCCACTTGCTTCCTTTGAAGAAAACTCGGTCATTAATGACCTTGGCCATGAGGTGGCCTAACGGAACCACCGCAATTTGGGCGGAGATAGAGGTGATGGTGAGCGGTTCACGGCGGTACCAGAAGAATTGGTTGAGGAATGAGAGTAGGAAACAAGCGATAGTGCCGAGAACCCACATGCGAAAGGTGACCACCGGCAAAGTGGGATCATCGGTGATGGGGACGGTGAGTGCCACTTGTTCAACCGGAGAGCCATCATCATCAGCAGCAGTACTGTTGCAATGGAGTAGTTGATCTGTTTGAACTGCAAATTAATGTGATGTTTGTGTTTGAGAATAGTGAAAATTAGTATAATTGAAAAAAGAAAATGGAGTGGAATGCTTACTTAGTGGAGCTGAGATTTCCGATTCGGTATCATTCATTGCTGAGATTTCCCCCCAAATTGGCGTAAAAATCTTGAGTTACACAATTGATATTGGAAATGGCTGATTTGAGTATTTAAAAACACTTGTCTTATTTTCAACGCCAGTTGTCTTAGGAGTAATTCTATAATTTACTCCTGAAATTGTTGAAAAATGTTTCCAAGGATATATGACGCTCACTTATTATGATTTAAAATTTAAATGCATTTTCTTTTAGTCAACTCTTAAATTAATGGGCAAATGCAAAGGACGTGTTTTCTTTTTCTATTGAAATACCCACGCGGCCACGCCCAACGTGCTTATTACTGAAAAATGGAACTGCACGTCTTCAATTGTATTTTTGTCAAATTTGTGATTTCGTGCTTAAAAAAAAAAAAAAGAGGCTTATACTAATAAGTTTTCTTCACTAGTGACTTTGAAATATTTTACTCTCTCTGTGTCCTTAATTACTTGTCCACTTTTAAATTGGCACACCTATTAAGAAATCAATTAATGACATAATGAATTTACCATTTTACTCCTATTAATTATAAAGTTGATGAAAAATTCTGCATTTTTTAAAGTAATTAGTCATTTAATTGAGGGTATAATAGGTAAAAAAAAATTGTATTTTCTTGATTTGTCAGAATGAACAAGTAATTAGGAATAACTATAAAAGGAAAAGTGGACAAGTAATTAGGGACAGAGGGAGTACTTGAATTGATTTGATTCATCATAAATAACATCAATATATTCGAAAGATAATAAAATTTGGGTACATATCAACTTTCCAAACTCCACTTATAAAATTATTACACTGAGTATTAGCCCGTTTGGCCATGCGATATGGTATCATGATATGGAATCATGATATGGTATCATGAGATGAAATTGAATTTTCTTTGGACATGCGATATGTAATTTTTGTGTTGTATATTTTCTCATAAATATAAAAATCTCATAAGTTGTAAAATTATTAAAATAGTTCCAATTGTTTATTCAATCTTATCAAATAAATAAAAATTTATAAAATCGCATAATAAATTATTACAAAGCTATTTGTTCTCCACTTAAGTAATAGTTTCATCTAACTTTAATTTAATATAAAAAATTGAACATAAAGTGTAATGTACTAGTATTTAATATAATTCTCCCTCATAGTATGAACAATTTCCTCAAGTTGAACTTGCATTTCTCGATCATGTGACCGAGAAGACGAACCAACATTGTTACTTTGAGCCATTTGTTGGTCAATATCATCCGCAACTATATTTTCATGTTCATAGACCATAAATATTTCATCAGTACTTTGGTATTCTCGCAAATAATTATGTAACATTGTACAAGCTATGACAATTTTCACTTGTGCATCAATATCATAATGGTTCATGCCTTATTTCAGTATTCTAAATCTATTTTTCCAAGCTCCAAAAGTCCGTTCAATCATATTGCGTAGAGATGAATGCCTATAATTAAACAGTTCTTTGGGATTTTGAGGCTCTCTTTCACTTCTTCGGTAATCTTGCAAATGATAGCGAAGTCCTTTGTATGGAGCTAAAAATCCTTTTGTGTTTCGGAAACCAACATCAACAACATAATATTTATCTATCAACAAACATTTTTAATTTATAAAGAATTACTAAAAGCATATGTGATGTAAATGAGACAACTTTATGTAAATAAATAATATTTATTCTAAGGATGTAATTTAAAGTTACCATGTGACGGAAATGAAAATTGTGATGTTTGTAAGAGTAATAAAAATAGTGCTTCCAAGACAATGCAAAGTCATAAAGTAAATAGTATCTCTTTAAACAAAGTTGATAGGATATATGTAACTAAATACTAATAACTTACACATAAAATATAAATGTGCACTTATTAAGGCCATAAATAATTTTATTAATGTGTTTGAAATTTTACCTTATACCAAGGCCAAAATCGAGTATTATTAAGTGTTGGAGTAAATGAGCAGAACAAATTTATTACTCAACAATCAGTTGGTGTGAGTTAAAGTGACTATATGTTTGTGAGAATAATAAATTATGTCGGTGGAATAATAAATTTTAAAAAGTAATGATGTGATTATAAATTTTATTTACGTATGAAATAAATGGTTAGTAGATATAAATGTGGGGTTGTTTTAACAAAATATAAAGTCGTGGATCAGTTTTTGTATTAAAATATCTCAAATCATGATATGAAATTCCCATATAATTCCATATCATGATTTTTGGAGAATATGAAATCACAGCTCATGATATGGAATCATGAGATGGAATCAGCGTAAAATTGCATGTCCAAACGCTGATTCCATCTCACGATACTATATCGTGATATGGTATCGCATGGTCAAACGCCTACTTAGTATTGTTGTGTAAGTTTTTTTGGCATCCTTTGAGAGAGGAACGTTTGGCCAATTTAAATATCGACTTCAATAATTGATAATACGTACATTTATGGTCGCCGACCGTTGGGTTATAATTTCTCTCTGCTTGAAGACAGTTTGCTAAGATTGTCGACAGCGACATACAAACTACAAAATGGCAATATCAATGCAGCTTTTTTATGTTCTTTCATGACAGTATTCGATATCAATCGTTTGTTAAAGTACTAAATGGTATGTAGAGGAAACCATGACCATCACCATATTGTCCTGCAGCAAATCCATTTAAAAAAATAGGACACCCGTCAACCACAATCCCTTTCTCAATTGGACAAGAAGCCAAAGGGCATGTATTTGCATGACGGTCTCCCCACCATTGAAGGCTAACATGCTCCTGTCCTAAGCACAAGTACAACAATACACTCATGAAGGCTAATCCGGCATCTAATGCCCCAGATAAAACATAGTTGTGACGACTCCACCAACTCTTGCAGAATCGATATACAACAAATCCCGAAATAAATGCAATAATGATCCAACTGTTGTAGTTGACAGCAGTAGCAGGTGGCATTTTAACCATCCCCGCTAATAATACTGGAACTCAAATCAATCTAATCCATTGATGGTTTGGGAAAGCTTTCTGTTAGAATACGTGCCTCCACTATTCGTCAATGGACCAAGTCCCTTGACACAACAAGAACAATAATAAAATTGCAAACGATAAAGTAAAAGACACAAGCAATTTTACATGAAAACCCCCTTGCGCAAGGTTGGTAAAAACCACGACATGTACTCACAGGATTTCAACTCAACTCCATTTCACTCAAAACAAAGCAATGTTCAGATTACAAACTCTTGTAACCTAGGAATTTAACTCTAAATCCCTTCCCCTCAATGTAGTAACTCTACTACAAAGGAAACTAAGCAATAACTCTATTGCCCACTAAAACAACTAACTCTGGTTGATTTAGACTTCAACAACTCCAATAGCTAACTCTAGCTATATTACTTCAAACATATTCACTATGAACAATCACTGATCCACTTCCTTTATAAATCAGGAAGAGACCTACAATGTAAAACACTGAAATATAAATCTAAGAAAAACTAGGAATGAAGATAACTCTATCAGGTCCCTTGTTCCACCAGAAGATATTTCAGATGTGTGGTCTTTGCAATATTCTTCAATTCCTTTTTGTAGAGTGCAAAAACTAAGGTTGTGTCAAATGATATTGACCTTATATGTGATAGGAACGAAAACCCAAAAGTAAGCCAGCAATACCATTGTTCAACACTCTGCTGCTGTGACGCGCGCCGCGCTCCAGCAGGTCTGCAGTGTACTATTTCCAGCTGTCGTTTTCACCAATGTGAGCATGGTTCGCACAGTGGGATCAGGTACCCTTACCAGATCCCTTTGTTTGTCAAATCATCAAAACCAAAACATAACATTTTTTGTAATAGCCAAACAAATACTGGAGCTACCGCGCCAATAAGAAAAAACCAATTTATGGCTGAGTAATAGCCAATATTTCCAAAAATCCTCCATGACCCAATCAGACCCCAGACGACTGAGGCATCATAGAATACATGATCAGCTGGGCATGTCCATGGACTGTCTTGAGGAAGCAGAGCCCTATCGCAAATATTTGGGACAGAGTTCATCAGCCACCATGCTGTTCCCAGATGTGCAAATGCTGATATTAAGGTTCCAACTACCTGAATATATAGTCCCAAATAAAAGAGTTGGGACAGGTCTTTATAGTTATACACCTAAAACTTGGATAACACCTTTGCAGACCAAAAGATATAAGAACTAACCTGAGCCATGAACATTGCTCTAGGGGGAATCTTCATATAATGTCCAAGTTTTAAGTCTTTTTGCAGGAAGGTTAAACCTTGCTTCATACTGACATAGCCATACACCTTGAAGCACATATTAGCAACAGGATATCCTGGATACAAATATCCCATTATGTACTCCGTGATCACATTCAAACCAGGAATCTGAGCAACAAAGATTGTGGAACATCAGAGTTGCTAAATGAAGAGAGTAATTAATTCACAACCACTGACACCAAGCTATAATTTTAACTAAATCCTAGGATTAAAAAACTGTAGGTATTGATGATTTCAAGCTACAATTTTACTGAATAGTAAACATGGGCTTACTTGGTTTGTGGTAGCAGTAATGACTCCAATCGGGAGGGTGAAAAAGAAGGCAAGACCACAACCTAGCAAAACACCCCACCATGGTAATTGAAGTTGGTTTTTGTAATGTTCACATACAAATACAGTTGCTGCAATATTTATTAGTAGTATAAGCATGAACCACCATTCAGGAACTTGCTTGTATTTTCTCATGAGCTTCGTTTGCACGTCCATTTTCTTCTCCTGTATAGAAGACTTACTGAGATGCCATAGATCCCTGCACCACAATAACTAGTCAACTGGTGTTTCCATTTGATAGATCGAGGCAGGGGTAAATTTCACTTATGGTTAATAAAGTTTATGCACTATAACTTTCTATTGTCACATTAAAATACTGAATTTTACTCAATATAACAGTAAAGCATGAAGCTTAATTACTGTCCGTGAAAGAGGAAGACATGAACAACGTTGGCAGTGACGCAGGCAAAGCTGAATCCATAAGTCAGTAAAAGGACAATGCTGAGATAAAGACGACCCTCGTGGTCATACTTTTCTAAATCAATATGAAAGTTAGGGTCTATGAAGTTTGAAATGTTGTAATCTTGACCGTTTTCTTTAAACAAGCCATCCGAGAATATTGGAAAGTACTTGGCCTTGTAAACATTGAACCAGTACATAAGAGGTGTAATCACATACATAATGAGAAAATAACCAACAACAATGTTTGCAGCGGCAAACTATGGGCTAGCTAGTGGGCTTCCAAATAAATAAATTATTTACATATTGAACATATATAAGAGTTTTAACTTGTCGGAAAGAGTAATTTTTCAAGACTATATTTGCATAATTTTGGGACAAAAACTAAATAACAACATGAAAATGAACATTTTGAGCAAATTAATCAGTCGAAACCCACTGAAACAGGCTTACGGCCCACTTCTGTTCTGTTCAAATGATCCTCATATAATAGATTCACCATAAGCTTTTTCTTTATCCAACTTGTCTTCCACTTAATTTAGAGACAAGAAAAAGCATCCACTAAATTTTACTATAAACGGAAGAAGTACGAAAAAATAACATATATTAAAACACATAAATTTGTCATTCTAGTCAGAATGCACTACATAAAGCTTGTTTTATATATTAGGTCGACTATAAAATGGCAAATTAATTTTCGTGCCACAACCTCAGCGGCCAACACGCACGAAACATAGTGCCGTAAACAACAGACGGCACAAAAGAAAACATCTTCATCACACAAAAATCAAAATCCACTGGCTTTTCTGTTCCAAATATCAATTAATTTTCATTCTCAAAACAATCGAAAACGCCAATAGATCTCCTCTGATCCAGCAGCATTTACTGAAGTCAAAGTTTTACTTTGAAAAAAATCTTCTATAAAAGTACAACTTCCATTTATTGTTATGGCAACAAGTCAATTCGGGTACAGTAGAACAAAATTCTTTACATTCACAATTTGTTACTTCATAGACAAACAAACATAGTTCTAGGTTGTTCAATTAATTATGGGTAATGGTATTCTTTCTCTTCTTTTTGTTGTTCTGCTTCTGTTTTGTAGCTCAGGAGCAGAGGTTGTTACTGTAGATGTTCATGCAGCTCGTCAACTCATCCAATCTGGACACCGCTATCTTGATGTTAGGTAAAAATATAACACAAATTTTAGATTATTTTTTCTTCAATATGAAATCTGATCTGATTTTCATTCATATTGAACAGGACAGAAGAAGAATTTAAGAAAGGGCATGTAGACAACTCTTTGAATATTCCCTATATGTTTAATACTCCACAAGGTCTCTCTAATTCTTTCTTTTGTGTTTGTATCTTAATTTCCTGTGTTTATAAATGATGTTTTGATTTTTGGTGATTTTAGGTAGGGTGAAGAATCCAAAATTTATGGAGCAGGTATCTTCCGCATGCGACAAGGAAGAAAAGCTAATTGTGGTAATACATCTAATATATAATTTCGGGATTGTTTATTTTAATTTATGTCCAAGATAAATGTTGTGTAATTTGATGGGTAATCTTTCTGTTGGAAAGGGATGTCAAAGTGGTGTGAGGTCCTTGTATGCTACTACTGATCTTATTAATGCTGTAAGTTGAATTGTCTCTCTTTTTTCTATCTTGTTATGAGTACTATTATGTCTGATTCTTGATTTGTTAATATAAACAATATGAGATGATGAAATTGGCAGGAATTCAAGCATGTCAGCAACATGGGAGGTGGGTATCTGTCTTGGGTGGAGAATGGATTTGCAGTAAACAAACCACAAGATGAGCTTTGATCACCTTAATTAATCTTAGTCTTTTCTGGTAATTGCAGCAGTGTTGCTAGCTACCAAGAGGAGATCAACTGTAAACAATAAATTTCCTAAATTAACCACCTACGAATAAATTGTTCATTAGAATCAAACATGTATTTTCTCTATTTGTCCACCCACATGTGTATTCGCCTCTGCTCCGATCAGAGCCGGATCCACATGATCATGTCTGGGTGCACGTGGTTTAATGTTGCACACAACTTTCCGATGTGAGGAGTTCGTATTTCATTAACCTTTTTTTTTTATTTGAACCTTAAAAATATTAAATGAAAGGGGTTAAGCTAGTTTTGAACTTGTAACTTCATGATGGTGCAAAGCAAACTTTATATGGAAGAATCACTTAATTCATATTTATACGTCAGCAGTTAATACATTAGTTTTATATTTTTATGTTTAATAAAATTTTCATAAGAATTGGTATTGGGTAACATATTTTAACTAACGTGCATTTATTTTTAATCGTTCACTCATCATCTTCAATTTTGAAGTCACATTTGACTCCAATGATTAGTTAGATGTAAACAAAAGAATTGCATAACGTCTCACATTTTTTTAGATTGCGATAACTATACGTAGTGTTTACTAGTATAGTAGTCAAAAATGTTTATTTTTAAAAGAGAAAATGGTCTAAAGGCCCTCCCCCTCCAATCTATATTCGAAGTCTCAACTACACATTCAAATTTCACAAATATCCTATTACCCCTGAACATTTCTCTATTTAGCGCACACCTGAGTGCTAACCTGTCATAGGAGGTGTTCTCACCTCCTCTAGGCACATTAGAAGAAGAAATAACAAGTACACGTTAAAAGAGGCAATAAATTGGAAATGGTCATCTTCCCCAAATTAAATAAACCTTTGTTCCTTCTTCCCCATCATTAATCCTTGTTCCTTCTTCAATATTTTGACGATTTTCTTTCAAAAATGGCTAGGTTTTAGTAGTTTATGTTCATTTCTACTTTAAATCTTGAAGTTGGGGTTTATAATTTGCTCTAATTTTTTATTTAGGTTCTCTAATTTGAATTTTGAATTTTCTCTAAATTCGTTGAAAATGACAAATGAAAACTTGAATAAGTTTTGTATCGATCAATCAGACCCAATGCTCAACGTTGTAGTGAGATGCAAACATGAAATTTTGCAGAATTTGCAAATTTCTTGGTCGAAAATAAGATTTTTGTCTTGCCCATGCTATGGTGTATGTTTTTTCCCTTGTATTTTTGTTTCTCTTTATAAGAGACAAAGAAAATACACACCAGAATTCTTGGATCATCACCATAAATGCGTATTTAGATGTTGTAATCAGACTTTGGTGAGGGAGATGAAAAGGAGAAAAGCGAAAAGAAAGAATTGGGGGTACGGGGTGAGGTAGTTCGATCTTTGGGAGAAAAAAAGAAAGGTTGAAGTGGGGCCTGCGTGTGGAAATCACGTTAGTCAATATATTTGGTTTATGTGTACTAGTCAGCACTCAAGTGTGCACTAAATAGAGAAATAAAATGTTCATGGATGATAGGACACCGTAAAATTGGAGTGTGTAGTTGGAATTTTGAATATATGTTAGGGAGGCTTTAGAACATTTTCTCTTTATAAAAAGCAAGATGTTGGATCAAAGAAAAATAGATACTTTTGAGTAGCAGTACAAATTTACTTTTATAAGCTGAATTTGTTTTTACATCTCTCCCAAAACACTTTCAAAAACCTTGACAGAACTCCAACTACTAAAGCTGTTCCTCTACCTTTCTATAAATTCTCAACTGCCAAATAAGCCCTCCAGAATGATAAGCTTAAATTATTGTTGATAAAATAGTGCCGTCATTAATTTGTTTACACTATGCAACTATTTAACGCACTTGTTAAATTTCGCCGGCACATAATTCATCACCTTTTTTTTATTTATTTATACAGAGTACGCCATTCGTCCAGCGATAAATCTATTCCCGTTCCTACTTTTGAATTAAATAGTATTCTCCCTGATTACTTCTACTTGCTACTTATTTTTAAAATAAAGTTTTACTTTTATTTATCACCGGAGGCGGAGCAAGCTTTCTGTTAGGAGTTCATCCGAACCCCCTTCGGCGGATAATATTACTATTTATACATAGTTAAAATTATATATATATATATATATATATAGTAGATGTTGAATCCCCTTCGGTTAGTCAGTGTGTTTAGTTCTTCAAATTTTAAACCCCCTTATTAAAAATTCTTGTTCCGCCATTGCTTATCACTTTTGACATAGTAATGCTAAATTTCATTTAAAAGAATTGTTTGGTAAAATATTTATATCAATAATTATTTTTCTAATGAGTGTCAAAAAAACTAAACATAACAAGTAAATATGAATAGAAAAAGTACAATAGATTACAAAAAGGTTTACTTATCTAAACATGGACAAATTTAGAAAAAGATAATTATATTTTCTTAATTATGTGAATGGACCAAAATAAAAATTCATTTAAATGGATCGAGGGAAAAATATTTTTGTCTATATTTAACTGCCACAACTAGTGTCAATAAACATATAGCGTGATAACCAGCAAGACCCACACCCCATAAATAGGCGTGAGGGAGCATGTGGGAACTTAAGATTGTCACAATTCCTTAAAATGACAAGGATAGATTATTAACAAAAAAAAAAAACTAGTAGTTGATTTTCTTTGATTTGTTCAAGATTTACAAAAGCGAATATTGTGTTGATAGGAGCTAATAATAATTTCTTAAAATTAATTGAAGTCCACACAAGTCAATTCTACAACTTCAAGGTTTTAAAATGGCTATATTATTCTTTCTAAGAAAATTTTAGCACGATGATTGAGCTGTGACACCTTGAAAAGGCAGATGCAATTTGAGGTTGATTGTTTTGTATGATGCATTGTGTTACTCCATTCTTGGAAGAACATAGAAACCAACCTCCCCAACAACACGACAACTCTTTAGTCAATTAACTACAAAAAAGAACAATTTTAAGGTCTAAATAAGACTGGGTCAATGTTGACGACAACACTAATAAAGAAGGCATAAACGAATTTAAAAATTTGAAGTTTATGTTTCTGTAAAATTTTTAAATTAATAGTATACATACAGTTATATATGGGGTCTGAATAGAAATTACTCCCTCCGTCTCCAATTTATGTAATGTACTTTGACTGATCAGACCCCATAAATTGGTTTAAGAAATATGCAGACTTTGATATGTTCCAAAACACACTTTTTTTTTTCTTTTTCTTTTCAAAACACACTTTAAGTAGGACCTTTGGTGACTTTTTTTTTTTTTGCTAAATAAGTAAAATCCGAGTAAAATATTGACAGTGTTATTAAATATTTGTCACGTAAGAAAATGTCTCATTCTTTTTTTGTATTGATTAAAACGAAAGTATGTCATATAGATTGACACTATACAAGGGTTAACGTGAACCCAAAGTCATATGGTAGCTCCAACTATGAAAGTGGGTGAAAATCTTTGAATACAAGAATTCAAATTTCAATAGCTACAATCACGATTTCTTTTTTATCTGCCTAAACCTAGCTGATATCATTTTTAAGAAAAGAGAAAAAACTGCAACTACTACAACATAGGTGTGGCGGACATTTATAGCAGAACAAGTATAGTCAAATTGCCAATTGGTTATACAACATATGGCCAAAAGATTTGCATCAGGCATTTCACATGGGACCATTATGTTTGCATTGTTTTGTAACACCCAATGGCCTTAGTAAATGTTCATGACTATGACTATGAAGTTGTCAACCAAATCCAGCTGACGAATATTAATGACAAGTCATTGCTGCAGCTTTTGCACTTAAAAAAAATTCCACCTTTCTGCAACACATTTTCATCTGTTTCAAGAAGATGATGTAAATAAGGTTTATGGTTGTTGTATACTTATTTGTCAAGATGGGGAATTTCGAAGGAGCGTCCTTTGCTGAAACACCCACATGGGCCGTGGCAACAGTCGTAGCTGTTCTGGTGAGCATTGGTTTCTTGATCCATGGAAGTTTGAAGAAGTTTGGAAAGGTAAGAAAAAAAGACCATCTTTCTTTGGCAGTGGAAAACTTTCTGTTGGATATGTTGAATTTTATGTTCTTAAAAAATTCATAATAATGATCTGTGTTCTGTTCTGATAGTGGTTGCATAGGACAAAGAGGGAACCTCTTTATGCTGCATTAGAGAAAATCAAGGAAGGTAAGCCACCTATTAATAATCTGTCCTTTTATGATCAGTTTTTTTTTTTTTTTAAATTTCATAATAATGAATTTCCTTTTTTGGCTGCAAGCAGAGCTTATGGTTTTTGGACTGCTATCACTGCTTATGGGTCATTGGATCGTTTATGTTGCAAAGATTTGTGTCAAATCGTCAGCCGTGAGCAGCCACTTTTATCCATGTTCTCCGCCAAGAAACAAAATGGAGTTAGCAATTACGAGATTTGCTTTATCAGGTTCTTCATACTCGAATTTCTCAACATCAAGACTACTGCTAAGCAGTGGACATGAAGATTATTGTCCTGAGGTAGCCCAGGAATGAATGTTCTACTCAAAATTTAATCTGACATTTACTTTTAACAGTTTTTGGTCCGAATTTTGTCTATAAATAAATTTTGGTTGATCCTTTGCAAGCTATCATCTACTAAAAATAACTAATGTTACCGTGGAATCTCTAGTCTACTGTTGTAAGCTAAAATTTGTCACATGAGATTGTTCTATGTAAATCCTAAATGTAGCATAATTAATAGTCAAATGTTTTCGTTCACTGAAGTTCCATGATATTACTACATCTAATGCTCATCAGTTAGAAGATTGGTTGCGCCAAGAAGCAGTTTTTTTTGGAAATTTAACGTGGCTTGAACTTGAAAATAAGACTCATTTTAACAAAGACTCCTCCGCACTCCCTAGCCAGCAACAAGTGAGCTTGTCTTTATGAAGGAAAAAAATTCTCTCACATTTTCCCATCTTCATTTAATTCTCTTTGCAAGTTTCAAATTGCTTTAGTTGTTGGCTTTAGTAAAGTGGCCAGTGCTAATAGTGGATTCACATGAGCAGAGAACATTAATGTTTGTTTTACCAGGGTCTCCAATCGTTTGCTTCAAAGGAGAGCCTGGAGCAGCTCCATCGCCTTTTGCTTGTCCTTGGTGTTAGCCATGTATCTTATAGCTTTTTCGCCATTGCCCTGGCAATGATCAAGGTTGGATATCTTCTTCATGATTAACTTCTTATTACATCTCAAAACTTTCTTCCCAAATCCATCAAGAAACATGAATTAACCATGCAGATATATAGCTGGAGAACATGGGAGAACAATGCCAAGTCAATGGCTCTTCAAAGACTAGAAGGTGCTAAAATTTCCAGCCATACTACTATTCTGCAGACTTTATTTGTCATTTCCAGGACACTTACTTTGCAAGTTTAACCTTAGGTTCTGAAGAGGCTGTTCCAAACAACACGAGAATGGGGCGTCTATCAACTTTTACTTTTCACCAAACCACTCATCCATGGAGCCAGCACAGAGCTCTTGTTTGGCTGGTATTTTCACGACAAATCCTGTTTATCTGGTTGAGTGAATCCTTGTTATGTGCAATGCTTCTTCTATCTCAATTTAAGGGGAGTTATCATAGCCCAATGGTACTGGAGGTGGCTCAGTCATTGAAAAGGGTTCTGGACAACTGTGTATATTTGTTCTGGACAAGTGCGGCATGGAAAAGTGTTAGCATGTACACAATAAGAAGATAAAAAACTAAAAAGTAATAGAGAATAACAAATTCAGGTGGCTTTGCAGCTAAAACTATGATTTAGTGTGATACTAATCGGCAATGCCATTTAGTAATTCTATGCCTATGCAAACAAATCATTGTTCAGTCAGGTCCAATTCACAAATCTTAACAATACTGTAGAACTATGTTTAGGTCTTATAGCATTTGTTGTTACTTTAATTCACGTATTCAGATAGAATTATTGTAAACCAGTGTGCATCAAAGCATATTCCCATGTCGTGTTTGTATTGGCATCAATCAAATTTAATAATTTTCTCTTATCATTATCTACGTCTGACAAAAATTTCACCATCATGCTTTAATCTTCCCAACCTCTTGAGTCTTGACAAGTGCAGCAATGAGTCCAGTGATTCAAGATATTTAATTCAATATTCCCTTTTTAGCTTTGTTTCAGCCGCCAGTTCTGGAGTTCTATAAATGAAGCTGACTACATGGCTTTGCGCTTGGGCTTTATTACTGTAAGTCATGTACTGTCATACTCCACAAATGCAAATATTTCACTCAATCATCATTAAAATTGGAAGTGAAGACTGACTGACTTTCTATGGCGGACTTCATGCTGCTCCTATTTATTATTTTCACTTAATTTTAACAGTATAAATCAGTTCATTAATCATATTTGAATTTTGGTTGTTTTATGAAAATGACTCTTTAAGCTAATAACCACTTAAGACGACATTCGCTTATGTAGATGATGTGAATCAGTACATAATAAATACCAAGTAGGCCCTAATTTAGGTACTTATATGTAGTTCCTCTGATTAAGTTCTTTATTGATAGAAGCATTTTTACTAATCCATGAAACAAAGGGCTCACTATCTAGAATTACATTGTGACTTCCCAGAAATGGTCTAAACTGCCAAATGTATTTGTTGTGGTTGCGATATCACAGCTTACACCTCTATGTATCCCTTTGACAGAAAAATAATTCCATGTCTTTATATTGTTCTTGTGTTCTTGCAGACCCATCAGCTGCCATTAACTTATGATTTCCATAAGTATATGCTTCGAAGCATGGAGGAAGAATTTCGTGATATTGTTGGCATAAGGTACAATGGCATATCTATTTGAAGGTTAAGTTTTTGTTTTGAACATAACTATAGTGTCACAATGTAATATTTGGTACTACGTTTTCCACATTATGAATCATCCTACATGATGTCAGAGAAATAATAACTCCATATAAAATATCTGCAATCATACAGATATATGGAATTGCTAGTTCTGAGGTTACATAATATACGTTTTCTTCTTTATTTTCGTTCCGTGTTTCCACTTAATAGCTACAGCTATCATGTTTGGGTAAACCAGTAAAGATGTTAAGATTGACTTCTTGACTCTCCTTGGAGGGAGTATAAGTATTGTCTTTCTACTTCTCTGTTTTATCTTCACCAACAAGAACCTTTTGGTTTAAATCTATAATTTGGCCTTCCTATCTTTACCTTCAACTAGAATTAGTTATCTTTTCAATCTCATGGCATAAAAATAGCTGCTTCACGTGAACTGTCGTAAGTACTTATAAAAGAATTTATGCGAATTCATATAACTCATTCTAATTTTTTCTGTTCCGGACTGTCATGATCAACAGTTAAAGCTTTCCCTATCTCTAGGCATATATGATGTGTTGCTTATGTCCATTTATATTGTGCTGTAAGACAAAAGCTGACATATATGCCCCTGTTGGAGGACTAAATGCAATATTTCACAAACTATAAGATACTATGGTTATAGCAAGACATCTAAGATGTTCCATTTTTTTTTCTGTACTGCACAATTTCACTATGGATCCAGTCATCTAAGACACTCCTTTTCTTTTTCTTGTTGCAGTGTTCCACTATGGATTTTCGTCATACTTTGTGTATTTTTAAGCTTTCATGGTAATTTTTATCTACTAGATATTTTCTGGAATTTCTGCCTTGGAATGCTTTTTTCACTGTAATTTTAATGATCATTGTCCAGGCACAAATATCTACTTTTGGATCTCCTTCTTTCCAGCTATCGTAGGTCCTTGTTATTTTCTGTTACTTTTTTCATTTTGCTTCAGAAGAATTATTCATTCTCATATTTATGACTTTGTCAAAAATTGTTATTGGAAGTTGATCCTTTTGGTTGGTACCAAGCTTCATCGCGTGGTGGTCAAGCTGGCAGTTGAAATCATGGACAGTAGTCCATTGGAAGGATTTCATCATTTTAACCTCAGAGATGAGCTCTTCTGGTTTGGGAAGCCTAGGTTTCTGTTGCGGATAATACAATTTGTATCATTCCAGGTATGACCAATAACATCTTTTTTATCCTCGAATCCAAATGGTAACAAGAAGAGTATTACAAGTAATTTTTTAGCTCAATGATATAGCTTCCTCGAATATGCTTTACTGATTGCTCTTCTCTCAATCATACACAGAATGCATTTGAGATGGCAACATACATATGGTCACTGGTAAGAACTTGAGAACCTAATGTTCAGATAGAGGTTTTGCTTTGCCTGTAAATTATAATGAATTAAATTCTTCACCCAATATATCCCTTTTGTAGTCGGTAGATGCAAGTTTCAAACATTAATTATTCACATACTCTCCATTTACTCCGCGCCCTTGTGTGATCAAAGCGAGGGACCTAGATTCTTCTGCCTAGTGTTTTTCTTGTTTGACACTCTTGATTATTTTTCCTTGTTGGGTGCCACTACAATATAAGTTGACCAAAATTTTCAACTGGAGAAGCAATTAGTTTTGGTTGGAAACAGAACTTGTACAACTTTAAAGAACATACATAGAACTTTTCAACTCTTAGAACAAACTGCAAAGTACTATTAAACTATAGGCTAGACAACACAGAGAATTAAACAGACAACGCTTTCATATGTAGTTTGTGTCTGTGTTTATGTTTATACCTAATCCTTAGACGAGGCAACACAGAAATTCGTGTCACTGCATGAATACAATTTTTTTCCATATGTACATGGGGATGACCACTAATTTCCTTTTCTTGGTGCAGTGGGAAATTAAGGGATCTTCATGTTTCACAGACAATCACACATTTCTCGTGATTCGCTTGTCATTTGGGTACCTATATCTTGTGTCTCAATTCCTTGTTAACTTGTTGCTGAATACACTCATTTTAGCATTATCCTTGTAACGTGTTGCTGCAGGGTTGTTTCTCAATTCTGGTGTAGCTTTGTCACATTTCCGCTCTATGTTATTGTTGCTCAGGTAATTAAAAAACACAATGTGATCTCTTTCTATTGTCCTTGATAATCCTTCTACACATTTTATGTCAAGTTAGTGATCAATGTTTAAGCAGATGGGTTCGAGATACAAGAAGACCATCGTTTCAGAAAACGTTAGGACTTCACTACATGGATGGCGACACAAGGTGAAAACCAGATTAGAAGGTTCTGTTGTTTCTCGAGAAACATTGTTAGCAACCACATCATTAGACTCCATGACGGAGGATGAGGTAGATCAAATTCATACCATTGCTACTGTCAGCACAGAGGTGTTTGATGAGACTCTTGAGCAAAGTTGTACCAATGAAATCTCAGAATGTGATGAGCTACATATTCCACTTTCTCCTAGTAACCAAGGAGAGGTTTGATCAAAACAATGATGAGATGATATAGTTTCGCCCCTTGTATTACAGAAACCACAACCTTAGACCTACTAATCTTATTGATCATGCTTTTGTCCAAATTTTCCAAGCTATAAATGCATCTTTTTTTTCTCTTCATCCGCCATTCAATCGCAGTGCGGTGTTCTCAAAAAGCTTATTTAATGTCCATCCAGTTCTTGGCTATCTATTTAAGAAAATCTTTGTATGAACAATTATAAATTACTCCTATAAGAAAGAATAGGACAAACAAACACGGCTTGTTTTGGCAAGTATTGTCCAGTGATCCTTTTCCGTTTGGATAAACTATGGTAAAAAATTTAGTTGACGTGGAGTTTTATTTCACTCAATAACATAATGACATATAATACATATTTTTTAAAAATAAAATAAAGAATGGTTGTTATTTTCAAAGGTATAAATGAAGCCAAAAAGGGTGAATAAAAGGGTATTTTTAGACTAAAAAAATAAAATACGAGGAACTTTCACATATAGCCACTTAAAAATAATCTAATTACTCTCCATATCTATAATTTGATAATTACAATTCGTAGCTACATGCCATAGAGAGGAGAGAGGCGAGCGAGAGAGGGCAAAGAGTGGGAGAGAGGTGAATTGTATATGTATATCGATTAGATAATTGTATATTATACATATGTATTTGTATATTCTAGCGAATTATACATATACAAACGTGGCTAATTATACAAATTTGAAGTTAGTTTACGTAATTAATGTATAATGCTAGTCGCGAGTGGTAATTATAACAAACTATAGCTATGATGAATAATTAAGTAGTATAAGTTTGCTTAACAGCGTAATTTTCTCAAAAAAATAATAAGTGTAAGGGTTGTTTTAGATCAAAAGATTGATGAGTAGTATTTTTAGACCTTTTCTATTAAATAAAAATAATATATTCTCTGGTCTTATCTTTAATTTTTCAAGTGATACTGATTTATTTATCAATTTTTCTCTGAATTTTTTTAAATTTGAAATAGGAAAAGAGAAGAAGTTAAGGTGTAGATTCCTTTTAACCTCACAAAATTAATTAAACTTCGCTCTACATCTATTTTTCCCATTTTAGTTAATGTATCATTTCACAAATCTTAGTTACCTTAAATCATTAAAATTTTCAAATGGGATGATTTTAGAAGAAAATGACAACTTTTTCATAAGAGGAACTTTCACATATAGCCACTCAAAAATAGTCTAATTACTTAATTTGATAATTACAATTCGTAGCTACATGTCATAGGTAGGAGAGAGGCGAGCGAGACTGGGAGAGAGAGGAGAGAAGCGAGCGAGAGAGGGCAAAAAGTGTGAGAGAGGTGATTTGTATATATATATTGGTTAGATAATTGTATATTATACATATGTATTTGTATATGTGGCAAGTGAGATTGGGAGAGGGAGGAGAGAGGCGAGAGAGTGGGAGAGGGAGGAGAGAGGCGAGAGAGTGGGAGAGGAAGGAGAGAGGCAAGCGAGATTGGGAGAGGAAGGAGAGAGACGAGCAAGATTGGGAGAGGAAGGAGAGAGGCGAGCGAGATTGGGAGAGGAATGAGAGAGGCGAGCGAGAGAGGGCAGAGAGTGGGAGAGAAGTGAATTGTATATGTGTATCGGTTATATAATTGTATATTATACATATGCATTTGTATATATGGCAAGCGAGATTCGGAGAGGGAGGAGAGAGGCGAGCGAGAGAGGGCATATAGTAGGAGAGAGGTGAATTGTATATGTATATCGGTTAGATAATTATATATTATACATATATATTTGCATATTCTGGCGAATTATATATATACAAACGTGACTAACTATACAAACTCGAAGTCTGTCCACATAATTAATGTATAATGTTAGTCACGAGTGGTAAGTATAACAAACAATAGCTATGATGAGTAATTAAGTAATATAAGTTTGCTTAATCACGTAATTTTTTCTTTTCATAAATTTGAAAAGGAAAATATATAAATTGCTTTCACGCATCTATTTTCACACTTAACCATAATTATACGAGAAAACAAATAATGTAATCCTAGATAAAAGAATATGATCAATTGACATAATCTTAAATAAAAGAGCAAACTCTTAAAAAGCATAAAAATATCTAAAATTGAAAAACTCATTAGTTTGATTTGATTTGTATGTTTATCAGTTTATTTAATAATAAATTAATAGGAAACTTACATAAATAATAATTTAGTCGATGTTGTTCTAATTAGGGTGTAGTATCTAATGCTTAACAATATATAAAAAAAAATATCCCGTTATCCAATTTTTTTTAGGGGTGTACATGAATGGAATTGGTGTGAATTTTTCAAATATTAAATCAAATTATTTGTGTCGAATTTTTAAATATATGAATCAAACAAATTAATAAAATTCGGGGTTTTTCAACCTCGAGTTTTTTTCTTTATTTTTTCGAGTTTCTCGGGTTTGTTTTTGATTTTTTTTAGGTTTTTTTCGATAAAGTATTCATATAACATATAATTAACTTGCGCTCCAAATATTTTTTTACTGCTATCAAAATACAATTATTTACGGTGTTTCTTAAGAAAATAACACAAAATATGAAATGAGGACACTTAAATATAAATAAAACTCCATAAAACTAATAATGTAAATTAATAAGTCATAATGAAAATGTTCGTAATTTAAAAGTACTAAATCATACTAAAATAAATCTAAAAAATTCAATTACATGACTCAACATTGAAGAAAAATTAAAATTAAGTTATGTATTTTAATTATCTAAATCAATGTAAAGCTAAAAAATAAATATTCAACATTATTGTCATTCTTAGTGTTGAATTGATTTTTTAACATTAATATTAATTTGAGCTTTATTAAAGTACTAATATCTATGGACTACAACCTTTATTGTACCATTTAAAATTTTAAGTTTCAAACTTGAAATAATATCTTAACAGATAAAAACTATAAAAAGGTATAAGGAATAATTATGAATTATATCAAAGTAATACTTTATGTATAAAATAAAATTTAAAATTATACATATAATGTCAGATTCTCAAATTAGCCTTTTTTTAGTTAAAATTAAACCAATCCAAATAGAATCAATTTTTTTTTTTCAAACCAAATCAAATCAAACAATCTAGTCACTATTTTTTTTCAATTTACAATTTGATTCAATTATTGATACGATTTAACCGCCCCTAATTCTAATAGTAATAAATAAACATAAATTAACTCAATTGGGCCTTAGGTACATTTACTTGCAAGTCAGAAAACGGTATAAAATAGGGCCGCTTTTTTAGTTGGACCTTACAGTGTTCCCTAGGAAATCAACCCGACCCGCGTCACCGCTACGCGAACTCTCCACTTCGGATTGTGTTTTTTCCTCCTTTAAGCAGCAACTCCCTCCGCAAGTAAACTCAAATTCCTTCCAATTTTCAGAGAGAGAGAGAGAGACGAAACGATTTCTCAGTTTAATCTTCCAATCATTGGATTTTTCTTCAATCGTTAACCATGGTGCTCGAGGTCTGCATAATGTTTATTGATTCCAATTTCAGTTCTATCTTTACAATGTTATAGCAAACTAGGGTTAATTGTTGTTTTAACTTTTTTTAATCAGGCGACAATGATCTGTATCGACAATTCGGAGTGGATGCGAAACGGTGATTACTCGCCCAATAGGTTTCAAGCTCTAGCTGACGCTGTTAATCTAATCTGTGGTGCCAAAACCCAGGTTTCGATTATTTTTCTAAAGTTATATTCTTTCTAGGGTTTGTGACATATCTGGATGGTCTTGTACTTTTAGTGAAAACTAATTGCGCTAGGTTTTACTGTTTCTTTTTTTTTGATCCAGTCTAATCCCGAGAATACAGTTGGAATTTTGACGATGGCTGGTAAAGGGGTTCGAGTGTTAGTCACTCCGACTAGCGATCTTGGAAAAATCTTAGCTTGTATGCACGGTAAGCTCTGTTCCGTGTTTTTTACGCTTTTTGTAGAGGCACTTATTACGACTTATCTAGTTCTGAACTTTTGTTACCTCGACATGGAATATATTGGGGCGCTAGGTTTATTAAGGTACATGGAAGAGAGCAGACATGTGGAGATAAGTTTTGTTTTTAAAAGTGTCTTAAAGGGCTTAGTTTTCTTGTTGGCGTTAATTGTTTCCACGGACTTTGTTTTGGGTGTAACACATCATGTATAGAAGAGGTGTGACCAGACAGATTATGATAATCTATCATCAGAGGTGCTAGAGAACCTGTGATTGCATGATTAACTACTTCTTGCCTTACTCCATGGGTTGTTACTCTGGTTTTGTTAGTGACTTAGTGTTATCTGCCTAATCACTTGTTCTATGCCTTTCAGAAAGACAATATTGTATGTAAGGAGGATGATAGGTACACCAACAATAACATACCCAATGTGATCCCATAAATGGGGTTTTAAGAGGGTGGTGGGAGGGGGGGGGGGGTATGCATACTTTACCCTACCTTGGGAGAGGTAAAGTGGCTGTTTCCGATCAGAACCTCTACTCAAGAAATTTTTGTCAAAACAGGTCAAGAGCAAAAAGCTACGATGAAAATAATGAAGAAGTGAAAAGTATTGACATCATAATAGTATTGATAACAAAGTAAAAGGAACAACAACAATAATAAAATTGAGGTATAGGATAAAAATAGCACACTAGTAGTGATTGATAAGGGGGAGAAGATAAAGTGCTCTAAACTAGAGCCAAGCGCTCCCATAGAATAGAGAGAAAATGTTCAACTACCTACTAGCCTTCTACCCTAATCCTCGACCTCCATGCTCTCCGGTCTACAACAATGTATTGAGGAAGTTCAATTAGTTGATTTCATAGGATTACTGTAATTGGTTCCTCTTAAGTGTAAATTTTTGGAGGTGACCAGCATGCCTAGGAATGCGAAGTTACCAGTTCAAAAAAAAAAAAAAAAAAAGAATTTCAAAAAGGTGCTCTTATGCTTAAGCTGCTTAAATTCTGGAATATTTAGATGTAGAATTGAAGCCACTCTGTAATTTCAAAGAAATTCAAGATGCATAGAGCCTGAGGAGAAAAGATGGCTGGAAAGAAAAAAAAGGGGGTGGGGTATAATGATATGCCAATTATCTGTTTAGTGTATAGAGTAGCAAAATAGGAGTCAAGATGGGGGGCTAGGTAGGAAGTGAACTGCATAATTACATTATCTGTGAAGTGTTCTCTAAATGTTTGTACAAAAAGATATGTATAATTACACTCATGCATTATTGCTTTGGTTTTCTTGATAAAACCATCAAGAAAATCTGGAGAATGGTCCCAACTCCCATCAGTAGTTTTTGTGTGTATTCACCGAACGATATTGTGCTATGTTTTGATGGTCTACTCCAAACCACTCTTTGAAAGCTAGGTGCCTATGAGTTATTTAGCTGGAGCAAACTGTCCCTTGTAAATAACACTGATCTTTTATAGATTTTGGGACCTTCCAGTCTTAGCTCTCCATATTATGGAGCTATCTGAATCACTTTTGTACTCTTCGTATCTTCTTGATGCCTTCAATGAATATATTTTTTTCATCAAAAAGATGGTTCCAAAGTCCATGTGGCGCTTGAGTTCTATACTACTTTATGATAGTAGTATCTCTTAGTGTCTTGGGGTGTTCGATGAACTCTTGTATTAACTCTTTAGTTGCTGAGTGGGCCTTGTCTTCTCTCATTCAGGATTGGAGATAGGCGGTGAGATGAATTTGGCTGCTGGAATCCAGGTAGCCCAGTTGGCTTTGAAGCACCGACAAAACAAGAAGCAACAACAAAGGATCATTGTTTTTGCTGGCAGGTGATGTTCAGATGCTTTTCTTTGTATTGTATTTGCTGCTTTCAACTTCTGATCATTCTATTGACATTTCGCTTGTTTCAGCCCTGTTAAATATGACAAGAAGGTCTTGGAGATGATTGGGAGAAAGTTGAAGAAGAATAGTGTAGCTCTTGATGTGGTTAATTTTGGTGAAGATGATGAAGGGAAAGCTGAGAAGCTAGAGGCACTAGTTGCTGCGCTTAATACCAATGACAGTAGTCACATCATTCATATCCCTCCTGGTCCTAATGCTCTCTCTGATGTTCTCATAAGGTGACCCCTGATATAACCATCTTCTTATCTAATCATTTTGTTATCATAACTAAATAAGATTTATCTGCCTGTACTTGTGAAAAGCAATTCCTTAATAAGTTGTATCCCTCGCCTGTCATTGGCAGTACTCCTATTTTCACGGGTGATGGTGAAGGTGGCAGTGGATTTGCTGCTGCTGCTGCAGCGGCTGCTGCTGGTGGAGTGTCTGGATATGATTTTGGTGTAGATCCTAATTTGGATCCGGAACTTGCTCTAGCACTCCGAGTTTCAATGGAGGAAGAAAGGGCGAGGCAGGAAGCAGCCGCAAAGAAGGCTGCAGAAGAAGCTGGTAACCAAGAGAAAGGAGAAAATCAGTCTACTTCCCAGGATGTTGCTATGGCTGAAAATGTCAATGCAGGAACTTCTGAGCCCGAAAGCAAAGCAACCGACCTAATGGTTCGTATCTTATCCATCTTCTTTATATCTGATACCTCTGAATATTAGTTGGAAAAAAGAACTTTTTTTTTCTTTCGGATGTAATTAAATGTGTTATTTCCTATCAACTGTCTTAAGTTTGAGATTGTTTTGGTATATTTTTCTCCTTTTGGGGTGGGGGGTTGTGGGGGTGGGGGGTATGCAAGACTCTACTGGTTAGCCAAACCATGTATAGTTGCACATTGGTTTTCTGGAATTGCATGAATCCTCTATTTTCTTGGACCTTCTTAAATACCTTAGTAAGATTTGTTCTGGCATTGCACTTTACCTTGTTCACACTTATGCAAGAGGATATTGTTTCCTGTAGTTTGTTTACACTGAAATTTTCTTTAATAAAACTGGGTGTTAGCTTGAAGGGTATTTGATGCGGGCTTTTTAGAAGTCGAGATGAAATAACACCTTAATTATAATTGGATCTCTTACAGGATGATGAGAACGCCTTGTTACAGCAAGCCCTTGCAATGTCAATGGACGACTCGTCCTCCAATGTTGCTACACGAGACACTGACATGTCAGAAGCAGCTTCTGAAGATCAAGACTTGGCACTTGGTACGTTACGATATCTGCAGTCTTAAATGGTTGATATGCTGGTATCCTGTCACAATCTCATAGATACATAGTTTTAACTGTTAGCAACATACCTAACCTAGTTTAGTTCATTCACAATATTTATTCCTTGTTTTCTTGCATTTCTCACAACATACCTAACCTAGAATGTGCATAACTAATCTTGAATTATTCTATGCACTTCTAAGGATTTCCTGATCGAAAACAACTATTCCCTCCGCCTCAGTTTATGTGGCGTGGGTGACGAGCACCTAGTTTAAGTAAGAATGGAGGTCTTTTAAAACTTGTTACCTGAAACAAGTCGTGGTCATTCATGTGGCTATAATTCATCTCATTAAGCATAAAATGAGAGGTTTAAAGTTAAGTTGTTTCTAAATATAGAATAGTGTTCTTTTTGGGCAAATTTAGAAGGAAAGTGTGCCACAACAGGAGTATTATATTTTGAAAAGTTGAAGTTTGAAGGAAGAGAGGGAGCGGAGCCCCCACTCCTCTGGAACAAAAGAAAAAAATGATCACCCATCTGGTCTCATTTTCTTGTTTCTCCATGATAATATGATCGAATAAGAGGGCTTACGTAGTAGTTAAGGTTCATTTTCTGAAGAAAGGCCTATTATTCATGCTTTATTTGTCCCTTTTTGTCCTGAATTGTCCTTTAATTGCTAATGGGGGTTGTAATAGACTCTATTACTTGGCTGTACATGGCATTGGCTTACCCTATCAAATTCCTCAATTCCTTGAAAAGGTCGACACTTGCACAGAATTCTTTGTAGTTACCTTACAAGGTTTGCTCATTATTGTACACTTCTGATTTGTCTCAAACCTTCTGGTGCTTGCAGCTCTTCAACTGTCTGTGCAAGACAGTACAAATGATCAGTCAAATCAGACAGATATGAGTAAGCTGTTGGCAGATCAATCATTTGTGTCATCAATCCTTGCCTCAGTAAGTCTTCTGTACACAAAACTCTGTTATTTCATCAGAGAAAGTATGTGTTTTTCCTAAGGATTGCAGTGTATATCTTCTGCGACTTTTGACTTAATTTTGCATTTGATCGACAGCTTCCAGGTGTTGATCCAAACGATCCTTCCGTTAAAGATTTGCTTGCTTCCATGCAAGGCCAGTCTGAGGTGAGTTAATTAGTTAATTAATTAATCAAAGAGTATGTTCGGGTTTAGTTTCCTGTTTAATAGTTGTTTCTGGTTTATGCGTCTGTATTTGTACTTTGAGCTGAATATAGTGTTAGACTGTTAGTAATGCTGACATTAATAATATTGGTATCATAACTGAGATTATTCCTTATGTAGTTTTTGGTTCGGTGTGTGAAAAATAACTTGCATGACATAATTTCCAAAAAAAAAAAATTGTTTACAAAAATATCCTCCACAAAAATGGTGGAAAGGATGTGGAGAAAGTGTCTTTAACCATACTAATGCGTTCATCAGAACTACTTGTATTGCTAATACCAGGGTTTCTCATGTATTAGTTATACACATCATAATACCAGATAGAGATAGGTTGAGAAAGTGCACCAAATCAAGTATTAGGAGTACACAAAGTTCACGTAGCTAGCAATGCATTATTTTTTCTAATGCATTGTTCATTCCAAACGACCCCTTAAGAATTGGAGCTCTTCAGACAAGAGATGCAAAGCTGACCACACCTATTAAAATAGCTTTTTTGCATTCTAGAAGACCTCCATCTTAACAGATCCTAGGGGGGTTATTTAATATTTCCAAGTAAACGAAAAAAACAGTATGGGTGACAAAAATATCAAGAAGACGAGAATTCTTCTGTAGGTGCAATCATGTTATTCTTGATGCTTCTGCTTTCTTTCCTTACCTTTAGTTTCTTGTTGTCTTTTCATTAATGGTTATATAATCTTTCATAGTGGATGGAGGAAAGCCAGGGATGCAAGGGGTCATCTTTTTACCAAAATAGCATGTTTTCTGTTGTTTTTTTTAAATAGATTTGAAAAATGAACTAATTTGTCCTAGCAGAAGAAGGATGAGGACAATGACAAGGAACAGAAAGAGGACAAGAAGTAAAGATGCGTACACAACTATTTGCAGCTCAGGTATATAACTTCTTAATACTTCGTTTTTGAAGAAAGCTGCATCTTGTTATATATACCCCTACTATGCTCCGCTAGTATGAACATTACTGTTAATCTTTGTAGGCAAAGAAGTTCAAATGGTAATCAAGTATGCTGCTGCTGAAATTGCTCATTGGAATGGGTCTTATTACGTCTGTGGGAAAGGGATGTATCTCATTACTCTTGAGAGACTAATTGAATCGTTCTTTAAAATATACTGTTATAAGATTATGGAACTCTCAGTTAGATTGATTTGTGGCTTCCAGATGATTTGTATTTCTCTCTCAAAAAATCACGTTAAGGACAGATCCTAGCAAACAAGATGGTGTTTACCTTCAACGACACAGCCTTTTCTTCTGTGAAAAATTATGCGTTGCAAACATCTATGAAGTGACAATTAATGTTTCAAGGTGTCAAAACATTTTATTTAGCCTCTTGTTAACATCCTTCGTAATCTCTGAAAATGCAGATGCGGATTACTTCTCATTGCCTTTCTTTATTGATATACTCGTGATCTTTTATACCAAGAGTTCTCTTTTTAAGGGGTTAAGGAAAGTGTTGGAGAGGTCCAATTAAATTTGATGTCCCAGCATCTGAGACGTCCTTGTGTATTAAAAGGCATTTATCGTACAACAACTACCAAAGGACAAACCAAGGAACAAGGTCCATTCTTAAAGGCTTTAGTCTTTGCAGCACTAAATGTTAATATCAATGGGTTGTTATGGGGACCCTGTTCTCATAAATGGGCCAATGGAGATTGAATTTCGAATTACTAACAAACATCACAGGAGAATGATGACCATATTGCGTTACTCAAAATAATGAATAATGGGAGAAGTTCATCAATTGGTGGTTGTTTTGTAGTTCGACATGTATAAAGAGGAGAGAGAATTTATATCAAATTTGGACGTGTTGTCTCACGTCTTTATCTTGTCATCAATAATTGCAGTACAATGATTGGAACCATATGTGCTTAATAATATATATTGATGTTGAACCTTTTGCTGTTACTGGACTAGCTCGATTAGGACTATATTCAAAACTCAATTCTAATGGACGAAATAATCTAATCCCTTAAGACTTTCGATTACCCTTGTATGTATATACAATACAATATACAATATGCTCAATTTCAACTTTATATACCTCAACTAGCTATAATTAAGTATGTGGAGCCCACGACTTTGAAATGATAAAGTAGAGGTATGTGTCACTATGACTTGTTACACTAAAGGACCATGTCGCCTCCTGGTACATTGTTGGTGAATGGGTTCTTCCCGATTAAGAAAATTGATGGGGTTTTGCAGTTCGACTTTGTTGGTTATGAAATAGCAAATCTATTATTCATGAACTGTAATTATAACTCCAATTAAATATAGTAACAAGAAAATGGAAAAGAGAAATAACAACTATTGTACCACACCAAATTAAGTAATGATGGATCTAACAATATAAATAATCTAAATTATATATTGTATTTTACTACGAGGATGGCGAACAAAGGGTAGCATACCATATTTCTTTTTTTTTTTTTTTAAAAAAAAGATTCGATTTTTTACTTTTAATTGACTTTACGTGTTTTGTCCCTAGATATTAACTTCTTTCGTACCTATTTATTTACGCCACCAACAACATTTTTCCTCTTTTTATTTTTATTTTTTGGGAATTAAGACAAAAAAATAGGCAGGAATAATTAATAAAACATCCATACTTTTTGCACGTGAAATCCAATATCCGTTTCTCCTAATGTGACAGGAAGGCTGGTACTACATGACATGGGAAAAACCAATGCAGTTTTGTCAGATTTTACTACACTACTTCATGTTGATTTTTCTTTCAGATTTTCCGAGTCATTCTTGTTATCAAATCGATGAAGTGTGGGGACTTTCAAAATTATATTGATGTTTGTCATGGTTATATTGATTTAAAAAAACTAGATCACTATCTATTTATAAGTCGTTATTAAAGAAAATTTTAGTAGCTCAACTAATTTTGACTATCGAAAATTTCATTTTACTAGTAAGAATTCACTTCCCAGCTTGTAATCTAATTTTTTTTTAGAAACTGTGATAGATCAATTTACTTATATATATATATATTAATTGCATTTTTCTTCTAATTTAAATTTACATTAATACTAAAATAATATTTACTTTTTTTCTCCAATACTAGATTGTCAGACTATTTAATTAGTTTGACTTCTTTTTACTGAAAAAAAAAAAAAGTGTAACTTACATAAATAAGAAGTCAAACTAGTTAAATAGTCACAATCTAGTACTCTATTCGAGAAAAAAAATTAAATATTGTAGAATAAAAGGAAAATAAATGTTTTAGCATTAATGTAAATTTAAATTAGAAGAAAAATGCATTTTAGCAATTCAATCTATATATATATATATAAAGTAAACTGGTTTATCACAGTTTCTAAGAGAAACCATATTTGGGTTTCAAAATGAGAACTTTTGCTAATCCAGCTTTAGTTTTTCTGTTCATTTTCTATAGTAGTGTTTGTGCTTATGGGGCAATTGGCGTTAATGGGTACCTAAAGTACAATACTGGGGGTAACATTGTTGAAAGCAAATTGAATGTTCATTTGGTTCCTCATTCACACGATGATGTTGGCTGGTTAAAGACAGTTGATCAGTACTATGTTGGATCAAATAATAGCATTCAGGTCATATTTACATCTTAAGTTGAAATTGGAAATTATGTCAGTTTATGTGTTAGCTGTTGTTAATAAAAAATGATTGATGCATTGCAGGGTGCCTGTGTTGAAAATGTACTGGACTCTGTTGTTATGTCGTTACGTCGTGATCGGAATAGGAAATTTGTCTTTGCTGAAATGGTAAAGCTGTTTTTCTCCTTAATTTTGTGTGCATACAACTTGTTTGGTATTGAGGCGAAGTTGTTGTAAGGAACAAAAGATGCACAATTTATTAGGCACGTTTCTGTTGATCCTTCTGTAGGCCTTTTTCCATCGGTGGTGGATAAGGCAAAGCCTGGAAATTCAAGAAGAAGTGAGGAATCTTGTGGCTTCTGGTCAGCTGGAATTCGTGTATGTAGCTTTCTTGCAAGGAACTTCTATTTATTTTTTTCGGGTGATTTTTGATGAAAAAGAGAATTCTGGAACAGAAATGGTGGTTGGTGTATGCACGATGAAGCGACTAGCCATTACATAGATATGATTGATCAGACAACACTAGGCCATCAACTGATAAAGAATGAATTCAATATCACTCCTCGAGCAGGATGGCAGATCGATCCATTTGGGCACTCTGCCGTGCAAGCTTATCTTCTTGGGGCAGAGGTATGTAAGCTGAGCGTTCATAAGTTGGGTTTAGAAGTTAAGTTCTATGTACTGATAAAAATGATGACTAAATTGTTATGTTAAATTACACTACTGATAGTGTAATAAGACTTTATATTGCTAGTGTATATAACTTAAATTTTTATTGACATAAATTATTTTGAAGTTTATCATCCTGATCTGACTCGAAATATTGATACTTCTTTCACTTCTCCCGGAAAACTTTCACAGGTAGGATTTGATTCTGTTCACTTTGCGCGCATTGATTATCAAGACAGAGCAAAACGTAAGGAGGATAAAGCTCTTGAGGTTATATGGCGTGGTTCGAGAACATTTGGTTCTTCCTCCCAGGTTGATGAAGCATTCTTAAGCTTTGTGCATTTATTTTATATCATTGCTCACTTGTGGTTAACACCGTTTGTGGTTCCTTTGCAGATATTTACTAATGCATTTCCTGTACATTATAGTCCACCGCATGGTTTCCATTTCGAAGTGGATGATGCTGATTTTGTTCCAGTCCAGGTACTGGCAGAAATAAAAAATAAGTCTCTCTATGGTTTATTTTAGTATATCAAAGGAGAACAAATTTCTGATATATTTAGTATATGAATTGCAGGATGATCCTCTTATCTTTGACTTAAATGTCGATATACGGGTTAATGACTTCATCAATGCTGCAATTACACAAGTACACCCTGATTACAGTTCTTATCAGTTATTCATAATCATCAATTTTCGTAGAACTGTAGCTAGAAATAGATCTACATGTAAATGCAATCAATGAAAAGCTGGATGTTGTGATGTGCAGGCAAACGTGACACGTAAGAATCACATTATGTGGACCATGGGAGATGACTTCCAATACCAATATGCTGAATCTTGGTTCAAGGAAATGGATAAATTAATTCACTACGTCAACAAGGTAAATACTTCAGGTTCTGCAGAAAACTTGGTGAAATCCTTGACAAAAATCTTGAACATGTTTGTTCAACTGTATGAATGGCTGCTTCAATATGTCTTCTCCTAAGTTCTATTTCAAGAAAATATAATAACAAGATTCTTTGCCTGTTTTGGTGTTGTCCAGCACATTTATCAGCTAGCTCGAAAACTTCATTAGGGAATCCTTATGGAGAACATAAATAGCTCTATTTGTTCTATTCCAGTTTAACTATTTGCAAAATCATAGACTCACTTGCATTTATTTTCTTTTGACAGGACGGTCGAGTGAATGCATTGTACTCTACTCCGTCAATTTATGTAGATGCAAAACATGCAACCAATGAATCTTGGCCTCTAAAAACTGATGATTACTTTCCGTGAGGACTTGCTTGATATTCTTTACGTCCTGGTTTATCTTGAATATTTTATTGAGTTTATCTAACATCTCTAACTACTTTCAGATATGCAGATGGTGGAAATTCTTATTGGACTGGTTTCTTTACCAGTCGACCAGCTTTAAAGCGATATATTCGTATGCTAAGTGGATATTATCTGGTGAGCCTGCTTAGCTTCTTTCTTCTGGTTCCATGATTCCATATTACAAAATCAACGTCGAAAGGAACCTGAATGTAGTAAAGAAAATTGTGTAACTGTGATCTCCGTGTTGATAACCTAGTTCTTGTCACCGGTCTCTATAAGAAGCTTAATAAGATATCCTTACTGTTGGAATGTGACCATCTGATCTAATACTTTAAGTTATTAGAGAGAGCACACTTTTAATTGCTTAATTATATTATGTCTCAATGCACCTCTCACATGTGGGCTTAAGTTTTTTATTGACCTCGTGCTTGCTCTGATATCATGTTGGAATGTGCAATTAATCTCATCTTAAAGCTTAAACTGTTAAAGTGAGTTTACTTTTAAGTGGTTATTGTATTATGTCTCAACATTTGTTATGGTTGTCCTCAATGTACACGGTGATTGGTGAATTGTTCTTAATCTTGTTAACATTGGAGTCTATGTGGTTGTTACTTCACTTAATCTAGGATGAGGTCAAATGACGATAAACGGGTTCAACTAAACCCAACATTTTGCTTGCAGAGCATAGATATCTGTGAAAATTACTAAAATTTCATTATATACTAAAATTTGAATCCATATTTGCCAAAGCATAATGGGTTCAATAGTGAGAATATAGGTTGATGACATCAAATTTAACCTTGGATTATCCTTTGACAGGCGGCTCGCCAGCTTGAATTCTTAACTGGGAGGAAATCAAATGGCTTCAACACGTTTAGCTTGGGAGATGCACTGGGAGTTACACAACACCATGATGCTGTGACTGGTACTGCTAAACAGCATACAACTGATGACTATGCAAAACGCTTGGCTATTGGAGCTTCTGAAGTGGGCACCTATTCTTAATTTGGACTTGATCTCTTCTGCTTGAACTTTAGTTTTTATGCTTTTGTTTAGGATGATCTTATGTTTATAGTTCTTTTCATATGTCCGATTTTCAGTCTGAAGTTGTGGTGAATTCTGCTTTATCATGCCTGGTTAATTCCAAATCAGGTCCATGTTCTACCACTTCATCATTATTCAACCAGGTGAAATTTCGGTTACTTGGGTTTCCCTTCAGTTCTACAAGCTTAAAAAAATAATTGTTAATAAGATCATTAACATTTAGAACATTCAAATGTAGATAAAAATTACTGTTGGAGTTTCAGAAGTTTCGTTTGTATAGTTATTTCTTTCCAAATGACATGTTAAGGGGAAGTAGTAATTAGGCGAGAAGTAGTAAATAACCACTAGTTATTTGACATGTCCTTCTTTTCTAATTTCTTTCATGTCGTGAACAGTGTCAACTGCTCAACATAAGTTATTGTCCACCAACTGAAGAAGATATCGCTGAGGGGAAGAATTTGGTAAATTTGCCTTATATTTATTAACATGCTTCATACCTTATCAATATGCTGGCAAAAATGTTTTTACACCAATACTCCCACTTTCAGGTTGTTGTGGCATACAATCCTCTTGGATGGAATCGAACTGATATCATCAAGATCCCGGTGAATGAATAATCCTTTCTGTTTTTTCTTTCCGTTGCTCATTTTATCATTACACCAGCAATTTTCATTTGATATGTCAGTCCCATATAATTTACATAATTATATAACTGATTATGCTTTTTTGAAATGTCTTATTCACTGTTGATGGTTGTCTAATTGTATTAGCTTTAACAGGTCAACGATGCTGATCTTATTGTAAAAGATTCCATGGGAAATCTAATTGAGGCACAATTTATAGAGTTGGATAATACTACCAGCAACTTACGAAAGTTGTATGTTAAGGCGTATCTCGGAATATCACCCAAACGAACTCCCAAATATTGGCTCTTCTTTCGAGTGTCTGTGTCACCTCTTGGCTGGAATACTTATTTTATTTCTAAAGCATCGCAGAAGGGTAATACAAAATTTTCTGTCTCTCTATATCTCTTTTTCATCACTAATATGCTCATAGATGACTCAGAATCTCAAATATAAGAAGGCATTGCCTGTTTTCAAAAAGTAAAATGATAAATCCATCCTTCATCTGTTTCAATGTCTGCTGAAATTATACAGGGAGCACTGCTGGCTATGTCACAAAGATGGACATTCCACTGAACGAGACTGTTGAAATTGGACCAGGGAACTTAAAGGCGTCCTTTTCCTCAAATACTGGTCAACTTAAACGTCTATATAATTCTATAACAGGAGTAAGTTCTTAATTATGCCAGTATCTCAACCTGGAAGCATATTGAATGCATCCTTGCCATTTTTTTTCTTGCTGAGTTAAGACTTGTAAAGCATACTAGTTATTTACCTAGACGTGGTCTAACAGTCACTGTCAACAGGTTATACTCTATTACATGCTATCAAATGCATTATATTCTTTTTTCTTCATACAAGTCTCAGCCGTCCTCCCCCGGTTTATTAGGGCTGGGATGATTACATCTGCTGAAATATTTTTAAAACAAAGAGTAGAAAGAGAACTTTGACCCAATTGCTTAGGAATGAAGCTAAGGGTGGTTTATAAGTAAACACTGGCGTTTTGTTTGATTGTCATCTACTAAATTACATTACAGGAACTTTTAGTAACAAACAAAAGATCTTCCATTCTATTTCTGTGCATAGCTGTGACAGACATGCTTGGCGCTTGATGATTGTTATAGTACACAAAATAATACAGATTACCCCGTATTTATCTAGTTTATCTTTGTTTTTCTTTTCTATGTTGAGGGACGTTTCATCCTCTTGACTAACAAAGGACTATTATAGGTTGATATACCCGTACAACAAAGCTATCTTTGGTATGCTTCAAGTGCGAACTCAGATCAGGTACTTGCTGATGTTCTTGTAGGTATAATTAAATGTTAGAGAGCATTACTAAAGGAGACACAATAAGTTAGGATGTTAATTGTATTATCCATTGCAGGATTCTGGTGCCTACATTTTCAGACCCGATGGATCACCCCCGGTCATAGTTGCGAGATCAGTGAGTAGCCTTTTCTCCCTTTTGTTCCTGTTATTTAACAACTAAAACTGATTAAAGCAATTGTGGTCCTACGTCTTTTCCTAAATAAATCAATTAGTTATTTTACTGAAGTTTTGATTAGCATCTCTCACACACTATATAGTTTTCTTCATAGCAGAAACTAATATCCTCTTTGCTAGCAGGTTCCGATAAAGGTAATGCGTGGACCCCTGGTCGATGAGATCCACCAGCAATTCAACTCATGGATATCTCAGGTGTGGTGCATGGTTCCTTGATTAACTCAATTTTAGTCAGCACCAAAAACATTTGGATCTTTTCCAATTTATTGTGTTATAAACTGTATGCATTGATTCTATTATGTCTTGATATGTCAATGTTTCAGGTAATTAGGATTTACAAAGACAAAGAACACGCTGAACTCGAATTCACTGTAAGTCAACTTTGCCCAATGTCATTTCAAATTGAAGGGTAGTCTATGAACTGTATATCTGACATACCTCTTCAATTGAAGATTGGTCCTATACCAACAGAAGATAGTCTTGGAAAAGAGGTCATTACCAAAATGACAGCAAATATGGCCACTGATAAAGTGTTCTACAGTGACTCTAATGGGAGGGACTTTCTTAAAAGAGTAAGCTTGACTTTTCATTCCTCTTTTAAGTACGTATAAGCTGTATAAAACCTAAGGAGACAGTTTTTCATTAATATAGTCTCTTTGTTCTGTGTGCATATATCTTGTCAATATACTTTCTCTCCCTTTTTAGTTCATGTTTACTGTCTTTACTTTTTGACTTTCATTACATTATACTTGGCAACGTGTTGAGAGCTTTCGTCAATATCCATTTTAATTCCTTGAAGTGTTTATCTACAAATTCAAACAAATGTCATTGAGTTGTATCCCCATCTATTCAATTTGAAATAGATAATTCTTTGATGTTGGCTTTCTAGATGAACATGCTTTTTCTGTCTGTTATATTGGCTCAATGTGCTTGTTGATGGAACAAAAATGTTCTTATAAACATCTTTTATATTAGCAATTTATGAACAAGGAAAATGGTCATCAGGATTTCAATATACTGGGCTTCATATTTTATTCACTTTATCTCAATTTTCTGTTTGTTTTTGAACTAATTTGAGTGATAATTTGTTGCTTATCAGGTTAGAGATTACAGAGCTGATTGGGATCTCCAAGTTACTCAACCTGTTGCTGGGAACTATTATCCAGTTACTTTCCCAACACAGACTTTGATTGAGCACGCGTATTGTTACTTTCTTTATCATCAGAAATTTTCCTAAATTATGTTCAATTTTCAGGTGAATCTTGGAATGTACATAACAGATAACAAATCAGAATTATCTGTTTTGGTAGATCGCGCAACAGGTGGAGCCAGCATCAGGGATGGAGAAATAGAACTCATGTTGCATAGGTTCAATATCATTTGAAGTTTTCTCTTTTGTTTGTTTATAAAGATACCATGCAAAATATAATTGTTGGACTTACAAATGTGACGAATTTCATCTTAAACTAGGCGCTTGATCAATGATGATGCTAGAGGAGTGGGTGAAGCCCTTGATGAGCCTGTCTGTGTGGGGAGTACGTGTGAGGGACTCACGGTACGTTTGATATGGCATTCCAAAGCAGTCCTAGGCTGCAATAAGATTTCAATCGTTAATCAGGATTTCAATCCTACAGTTGACCTGGATGTACCTAAGCTGCTAATTAAGGAAAATTTCCTTCAGAAATACAAAATGTAGCAACCTCCGATTTGTATGCTTCTTTTGAAATTACCTGTTATCATATCCCTTGGTCAGGTTCGAGGGAATTACTATTTGGGAATTC
Source organism: Solanum bulbocastanum (assembly GCA_037074985.1). Lineage (NCBI taxonomy): Eukaryota > Viridiplantae > Streptophyta > Magnoliopsida > Solanales > Solanaceae > Solanum > Solanum bulbocastanum. The sequence goes on along the minus strand of CM073598.1, from coordinate 32,537,953 downwards.
ATAAAAACGGTGATGGTTCACGTTGGCGCAGAACAACTGGCCAAGAAATTTATTCACCTCTTATTTTAGCTTTTGGACATGAGGTAATTTCAACAATCTACATATTATGAATAGGACCAAATTCAGCAGGCCCTGCACACCTTATGATATTGCTTGATTATAAATGATCAATATTACTGCTTGATATCGGGAAATTGTACGACTTGATCTTGCAGAATCAGGAAGAATGGAAAGCTTCGCATATAACCAAAGCCACCATCATGAGTCCCAATTATAGTTTACCTCCTAATGTTGCACTGATTACTCTCCAGGTTATTGGATAGAACTTGCAGTGTTTAGAATGATCCTTTTCCTTTGATGAAATAATGAAGTCATTTCTGTTTTTTTTTTTTCCAGGAGTTGGATGACGGAGGTGTACTTATCCGTTTGGCTCATCTATACGAGGTAAAAATAAACTAGAAGTCTCATCTCATTTGCTTGTTTCAGCGTTACTTTCACCAAGAAACTGCGGCTTTACTACAGAAAAATCGTTATCTTCTTACATTTACTTGAATTCTGAAACAGAAAATGTAAAATTAATAGTGCGACACATGACATCATTATATGTTGGACCTATGTTGCACCTTGTTAACTGATATCACTACTGACCATGTGGTTTTAATGTTTCGTCGATGTGAATAGACTGGTGAAGACATTGATTATTCGAAAATAACCAAAGTTCAACTGAAGGAAATGTTTGCTGGAAAAAGGGTAATACAACTTTATAATATTGAGAACTACTCTCTGTCTGTGTTGATTGACTAATGCATATTAAGATACTAACCTGGACAGTCTACTGACATTGTTAGAGGGCATTGACACATGTTTACATTGTATATTCAGATAAAGGCAATCAAGGAAACAAGCTTATCAGCGAATCAAGGCAAGAATGAGATGAAGAAGATGAACTGGAATATAGAACATGACAGTGGCAGTGAGTCTGCACCAATTAGAGGGGGTCTGTTAGACATGTCTAGGCTTGTAGTCGAGCTTGGTCCTATGGAGATACGGACTTTCATTGTTAAATTTTGAAAACAATTTTTTCTCACTTTCTCCCCAATAAAGTCAAAAGAACTGGTTCATAGAGCCCATTAATGGAGAAGAAAGTTTTTTCATAAATATGATATATGCCAAAGAAAGCAATGCTTATATATATTCTGGAACATAAATGGAGGAGAATGTTTTATTTTCACCTCCCGCTATCGATTGTACTAAAGGCATAACTCGGATTATGTACTAAAGGCATAACTCGAATCATGATGTAAAACTATAAACTTATTCTTGACAAAAAATACTCCTATTATTTGTCTAGTGAAACTAAAATTGAAGAGAGACACAAAATAGGGGACTCTTTTACCCCCTATGTAACGAAGATTGTCTTGACTCTTGACTATGACTTCCGTCCGAAGCGGGAGCAAACGGCAAACGCATGTTATTGTCTTGACTCTTGACTATGACTTCCGTCCGAAACGGGAGCAAACGGCAAACGTAGGTTATGGTTTATAACTTTTATAAATGTGTGTGGAAAATTTAGCTCTTCGAGACTTGATTGATGACTAACTATTAGTTACTATTAGTTTTTGTTTATTTTTACTAGTCATTTATTTTTAAAATAAATTTTTATTTTATTTTTTATTTTTGACATATTAAGAAAAAATAATTATTTTTTGAGAAAATATATAAATAACACCTAAAGTTGTCTCAAATTTTCAAAAAAACAGTTTAAGTCCTTAACTATGCAGACATCTTATTACCCCCCTAAACAATCTTGAATTAATATTATTACATCATTTTTATCCACCTTACATATATAATGTATGCAATCTCTTACAGAACGCCAACAACATAAAATCATGAATATAATTTTATTTTTACCTGTATTTTGTTATAAAACATAATTCCTTATTTTTCTTATCATTTTAACTTTTTTTTCCTTGTTATTTATTTTTTCTGCTATATTTCTTCTTGCTTCTTCAAAAATTCATTGTCATCTGTATTAGAACTCCTCACTTTCAATGTCAATTTTTTACCACAACTCTACCCACTTTTATTATTATTATTATTATTATTGAAAAACCCATTAGATTTTAAGATGAATATGAGGGTATCATTTTGCCTTTTTATTCAATAACAATCAAGCTCTTTCAATTTTTGGAAAAATTCTTTGATTCTTTTAATGAGATAAGTTAATTGATGATACCTTCAAAATTTTGAATTTTCTTAGATAAATAATTATTTTGTTATCAATAATTCAATAGAGTCCAGAAAATACTATGATTTTTTTTAATAAAAGAATTACTAAAATAATGCATTTGACTAATGAAGAAAAAGAAAAGAAAGAAAATAGGGGTAGGGCTTAGCTTGACGTGGGGTGGCGTGAAGGTGAGAGGTAAAAAAGAAGAAGAAAAGAAAATGGAGGAAGAGAGTCATCTTGAAAGTGGGGGTGCGTGAGTGAGATGGAAAGTGAAGTGAATTTAAGATGAAAAAGCAAAATTAAAGTAATACAGATAAAATAAGTCAAAAAGTAAGAGATTAAAAAAATGGATAACAAAAACTTATTAAAGTGAAAAAAATATATTATATTTTAAATTAAATCAATATGTGTGAGTGTGTGATAACACATGTAGTTTAAAATCTGGGACTAATCGAACAATGTTGTAATTAATTAGTTCAAAATTCTTTAGAGGGTGATAAGACGCTCGCATAGTTAAGATTTTTTTTTTTTAATTTGGGATAGCCTTAGGTGTCACTTTATATATTTTTTCTTATTTTTCTATGTTTAATTCCTAGCATCAAAAATTCTTCTTCATATCATTTTCTAAGATCCAATACTAAACATTAATCAATAAGAATAATATGATAAAATACATATATCAATAATCATTTTTTTTAATGAATATGTCAAATCAAACGATGACAAACAATAATGAATGAAGGAAATAAAAGAAATTTCTTTATGTTGCAAAGTCTTACCCAGATAATGGCCTGCCTCTTCTAGAAGCAGTAATTCACACGCTTGTCCATAGGTAGTGATTTTGTTACCGTCACAAATTATAATAAAATCTCACTAAATTAATCTATATGAGAGTATGAAATATTATTATTTTATAGAGATATTATTTAATTAATAAATTAATATTTATTAATTTAAAGAATGTTTTGAGATTCAATAAAGGTTAATTTTGATTATATCAAAAATCATTATATCTTACTAATTTTTATGTATCATATTCACATTAAAAATAAATTATCATACATAAAGTACAATGTATACATTAAATTATTGTATCTTACTAAATTATGTATTATGTTTTTGAATTCATATAAAAAAAATAAATTCATTATACATAAAGTACAATGTATATGTATGATTCATTGTAATATATTATTTTGTTAAATGATTCATTGTAAAATAAATTCAAGAATTCAATGATTTATTGTAATAACAAATTCTTTATACATAATGTTCAATGTTTATTAATAATCAAATATTATTTGTTGCATCGTTACTAAAACATTCAATGTTAGATGGTGAAACAATAAACTATACAAGCAACATAGAAAATTTCTTGAAAACATATAAAAAATGTCTTCTCATTTAAAAAGGTGTCACAAAATCAACAGCAAAAAATATTGGATTTGCAATCGTGGCAACACCAAAGCTTTTGGATGCAATAAAAAAATTTAGGAATGAGCTTATACTAGATTTAAATTTTAACAAAAATAATAGAATTATATTTACTAAATTATCTTGGATATATTTGTACTTTTTAAGAATTATTAATTTATAATATTATTGGGATCATATATTTATATAGGGTTGGAACCGGAAAAAAAATATTATCTTAAATAAATTATTAATTTACTGAGTATTAATTTAGTTAGGTTTTACTACATTAGTTAGTATATTTTGTTTGTGAGTTCTCCACCAATATTCTAGCACTAATGTAAATCTTGGAGTGGAAGAAAAATGTATTTTGACAATTCAATCTATATATATAAAGTGAACTTTTGTTCTAAGAGAAACCATACTTGGGGGTTTCAAAATGAGAACTTTTGTTACTCCAGCTTTAGTTTTTCTGTTCATTGTCTATACTGTTTGTTCTTATGGTGTAAATGGGTACCTAAAGTATAATACTGGGGGTAACATTGTTGAAAGTAAATTGAATGTTCATTTGGTTCCTCATTCACACGATGATGTTGGCTGGTTAAAGACCGTTGACCAATACTATGTTGGATCAAATAATGCTATTCAGGTCATATTTGCATCTTATGTTGAAATTGGTAATTTTGTGTTAGCTATTGTTAATAAAAAATTATTGATGATGCATTGCAGGGTGCCTGTGTTGAAAATGTGCTGGACTCTGTTGTTATGTCCTTGCGTCGTGATCGGAATAGGAAATTTGTCTTTGCTGAAATGGTAAAAATGAATAACTGTGTTTTCTTAAGCAACTTGTTGGTATTGAGGCGTAGTTGTTGCAAGGAACAAAATATGCACAATTTATTAGGCATGTTTCTGTTGATCCTTCTGTAGGCATTTTTCCATCGGTGGTGGATAAGGCAAAGCCCGGAAATTCAAGCAGAAGTGAGAAATCTTGTGGCTTCTGGTCAGCTGGAATTCGTGTATGTTAGCTAACTTGTAAGGAACTTATACTTATTTTTTCGGGTGATTTTTGATGAAAAAGAGATTTCTGGAACAGAAATGGTGGTTGGTGTATGCACGATGAAGCGACTAGCCATTACATAGATATGATTGATCAGACAACACTAGGGCATCAGCTGATAAAGAATGAATTCAATATCACTCCTCGTGCAGGATGGTAGATTGATCCATTTGGGCACTCTGCAGTGCAAGCTTATCTTCTTGGGGCAGAGGTATATAAGCCGAGCGCTCATATGTTTTAGTTTAGAGTTTAAGTTCTGTGCACAGATAAAAATGATGACTAAATTGTTATGTTAAATTACACTACTGATAGTGTAATAAGACTTTATATTGTCAGTGTATATAACTTAAATTTTTACTGACATTAATTATTTTCAAGTTTATCATCCTGATCTGACCCAAAATATTGATACTTCTTTTACTTCTCCCGGATAACTTTCACAGGTAGGATTTGATTCTGTTCACTTTGCGCGTATTGATTATCAAGACAGAGCAAAACGCAAGGAGGATAAATCTCTCGAGGTTATATGGCGTGGTTCGAGAACATTTGGTTCTTCTTCCCAGGTTCATAAAACATTCTTAAGCATTGTTTTTTTTATCATTGCTCACTAGTGGTTAACACCATTTGTGGGTTCTTTGCAGATATTTACCAATGCATTTCCTATTCATTATAGTCCACCACATGGTTTCCATTTTCAAGTGGATGATGCTGATTTTGTTCCAGTCCAGGTTCTGTCAGAAATAAAACATAAGTCCCTCTATGGCTTATTTTAGTATATCAAAGGAGAACAAATTGATATATTTGGTATATGAATTGCAGGATGATCCTCTTATCTTTGACTTTAATGTCGACATACGGGTTAATGACTTCATCAATGCTGCAAATACACAAGTACACCCTGATTACAGTTCTTTTCAGTTATTCATAATCATCAATTTTTGTACAACTGTAACTAGAAATAGATCTACATGTAAATGCAATCAATGAAAAGCTGGATATTGTGATGTGCAGGCAAATGTGACACGCACGAATCATATCATGTGGACCATGGGAGACGACTTCCAATACCAATACGCTGAATCTTGGTTCAAGGAAATGGATAAATTAATTCACTACGTCAACAAGGTAAATATTTCAGGCTCTACAGAAAACATAGACAGTGAAATCCTTGACAAAAATCTTGAACATATTTCTCCAACTATCTGAGTGGTTTCTTCATTATGTCTTCTCCCGAGTTAGATTTCAAAAATATCTAATAACTTTATTCAAAATAGACAAATCGTAATCCAAAACAAGATTCTTTGCCCGTTTTGGTGTTGTCCAGTATATTTATCAGCTAACTCGAAAACTTCTTGAGGGAATCTAATGGAGAACAAATAGCTCTATTTGTTCCAGTCCAGTTTAAACATTTTCAAAATCATAAAGACTAACTTGCCTTCATTTTCTTTTGACAGGACGGTCGAGTGAATGCCTTGTACTCTACTCCATCAATTTATGTAGATGCAAAACATGCAACCAATGAATCTTGGCCTCTAAAAACTGATGATTACTTTCCGTGAGCACTTGCTTGATATTCTCTACCTTCTGGTTTATCTTGAATATTTTATTGAGTTTATCTAACATCTCTAACTAATTTCAGATATGCAGATGATGGACATTCTTATTGGACTGGTTTCTTTACCAGTAGACCAGCGTTAAAGCGATACATTCGTATGCTAAGTGGATATTATCTGGTGAGACTGCTTAGCTTCTTTCTTCTGGTTCCATGATTCCATATTACAACATCAACGTCAAAAGGAACCTGAATGTAAAGAAATTGTGAAACTGTGAACTCCATGTTGATAACCTGGTTCTTGTCCTAAATTCCACTGGTAACTATGAGAAGCTTAGTAAAATATCCTTACTTTTGGAATGTGATCACATGATCTAATAGTTTAAGCTGTTAAAGAGAGCACACTTTTAATTACTTAATTATGGACCCGTTTGGTCATAGATTTCCCAAGTAAAATTTGGGGGGAAATTTGGCAAATAGTGTTCGTCCATTCAATTGCCATTATTTGGCAACTATTTTTGGCAAATAACCTAAATTCCCAAATACTAGAAAAAACTAGTATTTGGGCCAAATCTCATTTTTTGGGATCTTTTAAAAATTAAAATTTTATACCAAACTTTTATCTTTTACAAAAACACCCTCTATAGTAGTTGTTTATGCGTATTACATATTTTTTTACGTGAACACCAAAGTAGTGATGAAATATTACGTGAATATGAAAGTGATGATATGGTTGTTGATGAAAATGATAAACAATCGGCTCAGGAAAACAAAGTCATGTGTTTTGTCTACTTCACGATGTATGGAATGATGCTTGTTGCATTCACTCCAAACTACCACATTGCTCCAGTGTCATGGACACTAATTGTTATTTATTGCAACGAAGATCCAATTGACTTGTAATACAAATTTATGGTTAGTTTTGATAGTTTTTAAAACTTATAAGTATAAATCAATTTTTTTCTAAAAAAGTGAAATATGTTTCCCAAATACTATGGTCAAACACATGGTGAAATTTTACCCAAATAATATTTGCCAAAAATATTTGGAAATCTATGGCCAAACGCTAGCTATATTATGTCTCAACACACCCTCACATGTGGGCGTAGGTTTTTTTATTGACCTTATGTTTTCTCTGATATCATGTTGGAATGTGCAATTAATCTCAGCTAAAAGTTTAAACTGTTAAAAAAGTATACTTTTAAGTGGTTTTGTAACAAACCGAAATCCTCACTATATTGATAAGAGCATTGGAACACTATTACAACTTTAAGATTCTAATTACAATAATCAAATTGCCGAATAACAATGGAAATATTGAAATAACAAGTAACTAAAGATAGAGATAAGAATGGAGATGAGAAACTTACTCTAGAAGAAGAGGAGATGACAAACATTTTCTTCAATATGCATAAACCCTCTTTTCAAACTCATTCTTCCTTTTAACCAAATGCTAATCGGGCATGGATCCCAAATAAAACACTCCAACATTTTACTTGGCCCTATCTCATTCACCACTTCTAACTCATAGGCCTTTATAGAGCTAGCTTGGTTCACAACAAGTTTATTGTATTATGTATCAACATTTCTGATGGTTGTACCTCAATGTACACTGTGATTGGTATATTGTTCTTAATCTTGCTAACATTGGAGTCTCTGTGGTCAGTACTTCACTTGATCTAGGATGAGGTCATGCGAAATGACGTTACAACTGATTTGAACCAAAATAAGCTGAAGAAGCGGATACAAACAGGTTAAACGGGTTCAACTAAGCCCAACATTTTGTACACGGAACATAGATCTATCCACGTGAAAATTACTAAAATTTCATCAAATATTACAATTTGAATCCATATTTGCAAAAGTATAACGGGTTAAATAGTGAGAATATAAGTTGAACACATTAAATTCAACCCACTGATTTTCCTTTGACAGGCTGCTCGGCAGCTTGAATTCTTTACCGGGAGGAAATCAAATGGCTTCAACACGTTTAGCTTGGGAGATGCTCTGGGAGTTACACAACACCATGATGCTGTGACTGGTACTGCTAAACAACATACAACTGATGACTATGCAAAACGCTTGGCCATTGGGGCTTCTGAAGTGGGCTCCTATTCTTTATTTGAACTTGGTCTCTTTTGTCTGAACTTGAAGTTTCATGCTTTCGTTTTGGGTAATGTTATGTTTATAATTCTTTTCATATGGCAAATTTTCAGTCAGAAGCTGTGGTGAGTTCTGCTTTATCATGCCTGGTTAATTCCAAATCAGGTCCATGTTCGACCACTTCATTATTATTCAGTCAGGTGAAAATTTAGAACAATCACATGTGGATAAAAAAATACTATTGGAGTTCAGAAGTTTCAATTTGAATAGTTTTTTCTTTCCGAATGACATGTTTAGGGGAAGTAGGAAATTAGGCGAGAAGTCATAATTAACTACAAGTTATTTGACATGTCCTTCTTTTCGATTTCCTTTCATGTCATGAACAGTGTCAACTGCTCAATATGAGCTATTGTCCACCAACTGAAGAAGACATCACAGAGGGAAAGAATTTGGTAAATTTGCCTTCTATTTATTAACCTGCTTCATACCTTATGAATATACTGACAAAATAATTTTATTCTAATACTCCCACTTTCATGTTGTTGTGGCATACAATCCTCTTGGATGGAATCGAACTGATATCATCAAGATCCCGGTGAATGAATAATTCTTTCTGTTTTTTCTTTCCGTTGCTCATTTTATCATAACGCCAGCTAATTTCATTTTATATGTCAGTCCCATATAATTCAGACAGTTATATAACTGATCTATTTTGCTAATCCTTTTTCTTTCTCTTATGCGTTTTTGAAATGGCTTATTCACTGTTGATGGGTATATTCTAATTGTATTTGCTTTAACAGGTCAACAATGCTGATCTTATTGTTAAAGATTCCATGGGAAATCTGGTTGAGGCACAATTTATAAAGTTGGATAATATTACCCGCAACTTGAGAAAGTTGTATGTTAAGGCGTATCTTGGAATATCACCCAAGCGAGCTCCCAAATATTGGCTCTTCTTTCGAGTGTCTGTGTCACCTCTTGGCTGGAATACTTATTTTATTTCTAAAGCATCGCAGAAGGGTAATAGAAAATGTTCTTTCTCCATATTTTTTTTTCATCAATAATGTGTTAATAGATGACTCAAAAATCACAAGGCATTGCCTGTTTTCAAAAAGTAAAATGATCACAAATTCATACTTCATCTGCTGAAATTATACAGGGAGCTCTGCTGGTTATGTCACAAAGATGGACATTCCACTGAAGCAGACTGTTGAAATTGGACCAGGGAACTTAAAGGCGTCCTTTTCCTCAAAAACCGGTCAACTTAAACGTCTATATAATTCTAAAACAGGGGTAAGATCTTTGTTTTTCTTTTCTATGTTGAGGGCCGTCTCATCCTCCTAACTAACAAAGGACTATTATTAGGTTGAGATACCCGTACAACAAAGCTATCTTTGGTATGGTTCGAGTGTGAACTCAGATCAGGTACTTGCTGTCGCTGATGCTCTTGTAGGTATAATTAAATGTTAGTGTGCATTACTAAAGGAGACACAGTAAGTTAGGATGTTAATTGTATTAGCAATTACAGGATTCTGGTGCCTACATTTTCAGACCCGATGTATCACCCCCCGTCTTAGTTGCGAGATCAGTGAGTAGCCTTTTCTCCTTTCGTTTCCTGTTATTTAACAACTAAAAATGATTAGAGCAATTGTGGTTCTACGTCTCTTCCTCGATAAATCAGTTAGTTCTCATTTTACTGAAGTTTTTATTAGCGTCTCTCACACAATATCTAGTTTTCTTCATAGCAGAAACTAATATCCTCTTTGCTAGCAGGTTCCAATAAAGGTTATGCGTGGACCCCTGGTCGATGAAATTCACCAGCAATTTAACTCATGGATATCTCAGGTGTGGTGCATGGTTCCTTGATTAACTCAATCTTAGTCAGCACCAAAAACATTTGGATTTTTTCCAATTTGTTGTGTTATTAACTGTATGCATTGGATTCTATTATGTCTTGATATGTCAATGTTTCAGGTAATTAGGATTTACAAACACAAAGAACACGCTGAACTTGAATTCACCGTAAGTCCACTCTGCCCAATGTCATTTCACATTGAAGGGTAATCTATGAACTGTATATCTGACATACCTCTTCAATTGAAGATTGGTCCTATACCGACAAAAGATAGTGTTGGAAAAGAGGTCATTACCAAAATGACAGCAAATATGGCCACTGATAAAGTGTTCTACACTGACTCTAATGGGAGGGACTTTCTTAAAAGAGTAAGCTTGACATTTCATTCCTCTTTAAGTACATTTAAGCAGTACAAAAGCTAAGGAGACTGTTTCTCATCAATATAGTCTCTTTGTTCTGTGTGCATATATCTTGTCAATATACTTTTTCTCCCTTTTTAGTTCATCTTTACTGCGTTTACATTTTGACATTCAGTACATTATACTTGAGCAACATCTTGTGACCTATCGTCAATATCCATTTCAATTCCTTGAAGTGTTTATCAACATATTGAAACAAATGTCGTTGAGTTGTATCCCTAATCCCCATCTATTCCATCTGAAATAGATAATTCTTTGATGTTGGCTTTCTAGCTGAACACGCTTTTTCTGTCTGTCATATTGGCCCAATGTGCTTGTTGATGGAACAACAATGATCTTATAAACATCTTTTGTGTTGGCAATTTATGAACAAGGAAAATGGTCATCAGGATTTCAATATCCTGGGCTTCATATTTTATTCACTTTATATCAGTTTTCTGTTTTTTTTTGAGCTAATTTGAGTGATAATATGTTGCTTATCAGGTTAGAGATTACAGAGCTAATTGGGACCTCCAAGTTACTCAACCTGTTGCAGGGAACTATTATCCAGTTACTTTCCCAACTCAAGACTTTCTTGATTTGAAATTGCAATTTTGTGATTGAGCTCACGTATTGTTACTTTCTTTATCCTCAGAAGTTTTCTTAAATTATGTTCAATTTTCAGGTGAATCTTGGAATGTACATAACAGATAACAAATCAGAATTGTCTGTTCTGGTGGATCGTGCAAAAGGTGGAGCCAGCATTAAGGATGGAGAAATAGAACTCATGTTGCATAGGTTCAATAAGTTTTTTCTTTAGTTTATTTATAAAATTTTCATGCTTTATATAATTGTTGGACTTACAAATGTAATGGATTTCACATTAAACCAGGCGCTTGCTCAGTGATGATGATAGAGGAGTGGATGAAGCACTTTATGAGACTGTCTGTGTGGAGAGTACGTGTGAGGGACTCACGGTACGTTTGATATGGCATTCCAAAGCAGTCCTAGGCTGCAATACTTTTTCTACTTCTTCAGTGAAAGTTTCTGAAAATGCAATACTACTCTAAATCAGAAGATTTCCGAACTCACAGTTGACTTGGGTGTACCTAAGCTGCTAATTAGGAAAATGTCCATCAGAAATACAAAATGTAGCAACCTTTGACTTGAATGCTTCTTTTGAATTATCTATTCTCATATCACTTGGCCAGGTTCGAGGGAATTACTATCTGGGAATTCATAAAAACGGTGATGGTTCACGTTGGCGCAGAACAACTGGCCAAGAAATTTATTCACCTCTCGTTTTAGCTTTTGGACATGAGGTAATTTCAACATATTATGAAGAGGACCGAATTTGGCAGGCCTCCACACCTTATGATATTCCTTTATTTTAAACGATCAATATTACTGCTTGATATCGGGAAATCGCACTACTTGATCTTGCAGAATCAGGAACAATGGAAAGCTTCGCATATAACCAAAGCCACTATCATGAATCCCAAATATAGTTTACCTCCTAATATTGCACTGATTACTCTCCAGGTTATTGTATAGAGCCTGCAGTTATTAGAATGATCCTTTTCCTTTGATGAAATAATGAAGTCATTTATGTTTTTTTTCTTCCAGGAGTTGGATAACGGAGGTGTACTTATCCGTTTGGCTCATCTATACGAGGTAAAAATAAACTAGAAGTCTTGTTCCATTTGCTTGTCTCAGCCTTACTTCACCAAGAAACAACAGCTTTACTTCAGAAAAATCATTAACGTACTTCTTACATTTACTTGAATTCTGAAACAAAAAATGTAAAATTGAGAGTGTGACACATGACATCATTATATGTTGGACCTATGCTGTGCCTTGTTAAATGACATCACTACTGACCATTGTGGTTTTAATGTTTTGTGGATGTGGATAGGCTGGTGAAGACGTTGATTATTCAAAAATAACCAAAGTTCAACTGAAGGAAATGTTTGCTGGAAAAAGGGTAATACAGCTTTATAATCTTGCTAATATTGGGAACTACTTCTCTCTCTCTCTGTTGATTGACTAATGCCTATTAAGATACTAACCTGGACAGTCTACTGATATTGTTAGAGGGCATTGACACATGTTTACATTGTATATTCAGATAAAGGCAATCAAGGAAACAAGCTTATCAGCGAATCAAGGCAAGAATGAGATGAAGAAGATGAACTGGAATATAGAACATGACAGTGGCAGTGAGTCTGCACCAATTAGAGGGGGTCCGTTAGACATGTCTAGGCTTGTAGTTGAGCTTGGTCCTATGGAGATACGGACTTTCATTGTTAAATTTTGAAAACAATCTTTTCTCACTTTCTCCCCAATAAAGTCAAAAGAACTGGTTCATAGAGCCTATTAATGGAGGAGAATTTTTTTTCCCATAAATATGATGTATGCCAAAGAAAGCAAATGGATTATGTATATTCTGGAACATAAATGGAGGAGAATGTTTTTTTCACCTCCCGCCACCGATTGTACCACTCTGCCATAAAAGATGATCAAAATGGATCACAATGTTGGACCTTGATTTTCTCTGTATCTGTTTCTATAGCATTCTCTTCAGTCAACAATAACTTTATTTTTTAATAAGAAATACCCCATTGTTTTACCTAAAAAGATAATGAGTGCTAAAATGGAAGGAAAATAATTCCTTTGTATTTGTAGGTAAATGATGTAGAGGGCATGGAGGTCACGAATTAGGATAGAATATTTGTCCTTCGATTTATGTTACTTATTTGTTGTTCCAAATGGACTTGCGCGGGAAAGATTCCAGACAGTTATAGCAGTTATTTATCCAAACAAATTTTCCACGTGTCTCGCCATGTTCGCCTCCTATTCCTCAAAAAAAAAAAAAAAACTAGTTTTTCTTCTTCCTCCGTCCTCAACATTTTTTTCTAAGCTCTTCAATGGCTTCTAAGAACCCTAATCTCCAAAAAGCCCCATTGTACCCACGTGTCATTCACAATGATCCAGATCTCCAATCAACCTCTTCTTCTCGTCCCAATTTGTATCCAATCCTAAACGAAACTGACCTCGCCGAGAATCTCATCCCTGAAAATGACCATATTATCCCTTCTACTCCATCTCCCCCTCCTGAGTCCCACGAGGAAACCCTTCTCGTTATCCCTGGTGTCCTCATCCATTTGATCGATAAAAATTACTCTGTTGAGCTAGCTACCGGAGATTTATCTCTGTTTCGTCTCCTGCAAGATAAGAATACGGTTGCTATCCTTGCTAATGTAGGAGACGATATTCAATGGCCGATAACTAAGGACCTGACTGCGGTGAAATTGGATGATTCACATTATTTCTTCTCATTTCAAGCTTTGAAAGAGGATGAATTGGATTGCAGTACTGATGACGACAAAGAAAAGGGTAAAAAAAAGAAAAAGAAAAAGAAAGATAAGGGACCGATGGATGATTCTTTGAATTATGGTTTGACGATTGCTTCAAAGGGTCAGGAGGCATTGTTGAAGGAGCTGGATGATATTTTGAAAAGTTACAGCACCTTTTCTGTTCAGAAAGTAGAAGAAAATGTGGCATTGGCAATGGGAGGAACAGTGGCAAGGGAGTTGTCTCCAGATGACTTGAAATCTGAGAAGAAGAAGGAGGTTTTAGAAGAGCGATGTGCTCAATATTGGACCACGTTAGCCCCCAATGTGGAGGAGTATAGTGGAGCAGCTGCAAAATTAGTTGCTCAAGGATCAGGGCAGCTGATTAAAGGGATTTTGTGGTGTGGAGATGTGTCAGCAGAACGATTGATGCGTGGAAATGAGGTTTTAAAGCAAAGGATGGCTACAGGAACGAAGGCCGAGATTAGTCCTGAGACATTGAAGAGGATCCAAAGGTATTGATGGTATTTGCTTGTTTCATCTCATCTAGACTATGTTGACTCTTAAATTATTATCTATTACTCATTAGGATTAGCCTTTTCTATGTTTGTGGCTTCTTAATTTTCTGCAAGGTAATTGTAATTTATACCAAGTCTCCTTGAATTTTAATGATCGACAAAGGAGCTAGAACACAAAAGAAAATCTTTTCCTTGTTTATTCACATAGTTCTTGCCTACTCTTCTATACATGTTTCAAGTTATGATACAAGAGAAATCCAGAATTTAAGTGCCCCAATATCTAGCCTTCGTTTGAGCTAGCTGTTGCTGGTGTGCATTTACATTAAATATATTATCAGGGACATACTCATATGCCTAGCTGTAAATCATCTAAGAGAAGAATCAACTTTCTACTCAAAATTATGTGCTGTCTTTATTTTCAGGGTTAAAACAGTAACAAAGATGACTGAGAAAGTAGCTTTAGGAGTCCTTTCGGGAGTTCTCTCGGTTTCAGGATTCTTCACTAGTTCAGTTGTAAATTCCGTAACAGGAAAAAAGTTCTTCAAGATGCTGCCAGGAGAGATGGTCCTTGCTACTCTGGATGGATTTTGTAAGTCAAACGTCTTCCCTTTTTTTCTGACTGCGTTTGTAGCCTTCCGGAGTCTATACGTTTTCCATTTTGTTATTTTTTCTTCTAAGAGTCAGATTTAGGACAAAAAAAAAATAAATTTATTCACATTCACAGACAGACACACGTATCAGATTAAAGAATTTTTGAGTGCTTTGCACACTGCATTTACTAGAGACAATCACAATGAGTATGTTGTCAACGTATATGATTTGTCTTTCAACAGAAGCCTGATATTTGTCTTTATTTGTTTTAGGCAAAATATGTGATGCTGTTGAAGTAGCTGGAAAGAACGTGATGTCAACATCATCCACCGTGACAACTGAACTTGTTTCACAGAAGTAAAGCTCAGTCTGATGAATTCTACTGGCTATATCCTTATTTATGAAGTCTAGTCCTACCATAGAAATACATTTCAACTTGCTTTGTCATGTGTCATCTCGTGAAAATTAACTAAAGTATATCAGACGTACTCGACTAACTGAACACACACTACGTTAGTTAAGCAATACAATAAGAATACATGCTACTTAAATCTTTTGAAATTAATTAGAAGAAGTGAATTTGGGTTTTTGTAGGTATGGAGAAGAGGCAGCAAAAGTGGCAAGCGAAGGGCTTGATGCAGCAGGGCATGCTGTTGGGACTGCCTGGACTGTGTTTAAGATCAGAAAGGCTCTTAACCCCAAAAGTTCCTTTAATCGCGCCACCCAACTTAAGTCTAGTGCTCAAGCTGCTACTATGAAGAAGGCCAAGAGCACAAAGTATTGACCTTTCTTGTTTTTTCACTGGTGGAGCTGTTAATTTAAGCCCTCTTTTAAATATTTTCAATATTTTTGTACATGTTATAATAATACATAGAGGATAAGGATTTTTGCCTTTGCAGTAAATTAAATTTCCCACACTAGCCCACCTCATGAATTTCTACTTTTTCACTGACTGTATAATTTGGTTGTAATCATGGATATAATGATATTCCAACGGGGAATTCTCTCTGCTTTTATTCCTTTCTGTACAGTTATGTTACTTCGTGGTGCTGCTGTTATCCAGATTTATCCCGTGACACCCTAGCTTAAGATAACAAGTCTCATATCGGCAAAAACACATAAGAGATGTTGGGTATATATGTAAGCAGACCTTACCATTAGTGACGCATTTTAAAGACGTGTGGGCCTAGGCTAAAGAGCGGATAATATCACTAACGGACTGGGCCATTACATGTTTCCGGAGGGAATATTATTGTTCTGCAAGCAGGATACTGGATACATTCATCTGATGGTTACAGAATGTGGGCGATAGAGCATTTGTGTAGTCTTTTGGTGATAACTGAGAATAATAAGGATTAACATTAATAGCATTTTACCTTTTAGTTAGAATATATTAACAAGTGGTATGGAAAGTGACATTAATTCATACCTAATTTCTAGCTGTCCAGATTTATGCTGTACATTAATCTGCTATGCCCAACTATGAGATTATCTGGTGTTGATTTCATTTAGTGGTATAACCAATATGCTGTACATTAATCTGCTATGCCCAACTATGAGATTATCTGGTGTTGATTTCATTTAGTGGTATAACCAAAATTAACTACAACTTGATATTAACAAGTTCTTATTTGATTGATTTCTTATTGATCACCATGGTTATCCAAATCATGGGCCGGCATAGGACTAAGCATTTGAATATTTTGCACCATCGCATAATGTTAAAACTACTTTACTGCGTTCGATCTCGAATTTAATTAGAATATTAACTTTAGTGTGATTTTTGAAGATTTGTGGTTATCTAATGGCTATCTTGCTCAAAGTAAGATTACTTTTTATTAAAATAAGAGCAATTAAGAATATATAAACACACTTGTCCCTTAGCGTCGGTTGGTTATTATCTTATCTGGCTATCACAATATACGTGGTTTAGACTTTAGAGTCTAAATATTATGTCACAAATCACTCTCCTTTGATTTAAAAATGTTTCTCATGATCAATTCGGTAAACATCGTTTTATGTATTATATCATTAGAAACTTCTTACTTGACATGTGGGTACGATAATTAATAATATGAAATTCATGCTTAGTGCCCCCATTTGATGTTATATAATGGATTAAATCATGTCCATTAATGTTGTTTGATACTACCTCTATCGAACAATATTTGTCCACTATTGACTTTGCACACTTCTTAAGAAACTATAAATTAAAGGGTAATTCTATTACATATTCACTCTTTGAATATAATAAATACAATGTCTTGAAAAATGTAATAGGGGAATGACTATAATTAATGATAAGGGTAAATTAGGAATTAAGTGTTAAATAATCCATTGATTTTATAAAGTGGACAAATATTGTTGGACATTTCAAAATAATATAGTGGATAACTACTGTTAAACGAAGGGATAAATAGTATAGTGAATAATTATTGTTAGCCGAACGGAATAGTTTTACAAATTGTCATTCGGATCTAACAATGTTATCTTTGGGTCCCCATATAACGAAAACCATGTAATATTGTGTAGGTTGTTGGAAACATGGAACTATTTGATTTTCTACTGAGGAATCTAGTGCGGTTAATCGTGTAAAATGACTCAAAAACTTTGATCAGCAAATTCGGTCGTTGTCTCCACTCTCTATCTTGTCAAAAATATTGGTGCAGTGTTTGGTATGATATTAAATATTTTTGGAAATGTTTTAATGTATGTTTTTTTTAAAAAAAAATAAGGGAAAAAGACTTATATACCCCTTCATTTTGTTCTCTAGAGTTCATATATACCCATTCATTATAAAAGTAGCTCATATATATTTCTACTATTACACAAATGACTCACATATACCTATGATATGCCTTTTTATTTTAAAAAAAAAAAATCATGTAAGGGGTATATTTGATCCTTCTCACATTTTTTGTGACTTTTTTTTTAATTCAACGACTAATTTGAATTAGTTATTTTGATTTTCAAATTTATTTTTTTCACTTATTTGTTGGTAAATTTTATTATAGATGCCTAAACTATCTATCATACATATATATATAACTGAATTACAATATAGCTGGAAAAAAATAGTTCTAAATTTTTTCATACTTTTTCTCTTTTTCCATTCACACTTTTTTAATTTCTCTTATTCTTACGCTAAGATTAAAGAAAAAATGAAATGAGAATAAGAAACTCAAATAATAATAATCACAGAAGCCTAAAAAATAATTTATGTGTGAAAAATTAAAATTAATTTTATCACTTTTATAACTGTAGGGGTATACGTGAGCCACTTTTGTAACGGTAGGGGTATATGTAAGCCAATTTTGTAATGGTTAAGGTATATATGAACCACTTTTATAACGAGGGGTAAGTCAACTCTAAATGACAAAATTAAGGAGTATATCAGGTCTTTTCCCTAAAAATAATTAAGTGGTTTTTTTTGTGTGTTTAGTTGTCAGAAATAAAGAAACTTGAGAAACTTTTTTCATCTTTTCCTTATGGAGGAATACCAATAAGCAAAGGGTGTATGTGATGCGCATGACCGAGGGCAGATCAATAGGACAGATAACATAAAAGATTTTATTGATATGCTATAGAATGACAAGCTTCTGAAGAAAGGAAACATATACATGATATTTAAGTGATCATCTCACATTAAAATGAGAGAGTTAAGTGAAATGTTTTATAAAGCGTAACACAATTTAACAATGACATGCATGCTTATGAGCTTGATGATAATATATATATATATATATATATATATATATATATATATATAGCCTAAAGGATAAATCTGTGAGGTATGTTATGACAAACGAACCATATTATCTGTGAATTGAGAGAAATTCTTAACATTATTTCAAGGTTTTTTTCCCTTCTAGAAACACTATCCAATTCACTAAAAGTATTACTCATCAATCTTTAAGAGATTATTTAAACTCTGTTAACCAAACACTTAATATATTTTCGAATAAATCTGTGTTTTTTCCAACAAAAATAAATATATGATTCCCCATTGTAGCAAACAGCAGCACTGGTAAGTAATAGACGGTGGAGATAAGCAGCTCTTAGTGATGACCATTGGACATGTCCTTAATTTATTAGTATAATATCTTAGTCGGTCTCTAGCATAATGCGGATACCAACTCACTCACCAATACTAAAATGCATGGAATTTAAAGTTTTCCAACTCTTAGTACCACACTACCACTACTAGCTAAGCTCTCAAATCCCACTGGACATAAAAAGAAATTATACTCTTTATCAAACTAGTATTAAAGTAACGAATCAAATACTCCAATTCATTTTTAGTGTCAAACAATTGACATTGACCTTCTTGCCAAACTATTCTTTTGTCGATTATGAAGGTTTTTTTTTTTCAATCATCTAATACAAGTTCAACAAAACTCAATATCCTGATATACAAGTAGTCGGAATTATAAGGGGTACGAAGGGTTTATTTGAATGGAAAATTAGCTATATATAGTAAATATTAATTTTTTTTTAAAACTCTCAACATGTTTAATTACTTCTCTATATTTTAAATTTTCTTGCTAAAAATTATGACACCACCATTTGCACCAACGCTGCTTCATTGCGCATATTATAACCCTATGATTGTTCAATTATTAAAAGTATTGCACACTTTGCTTCTTGATTATCCTTATCTATGTACCTCCTTAAATATTACATGAAACTGAAAATGAGATTCAAAGGGAGATGTTTCATTGCATATGGCAAAATATTTTTATTTTAATGTCATTAATGTACAACAAGTTCTAGCAAAGTGGGTCAATTCACCATGCGCACTGTAAAACTTAGTGAACTTGAGATACAACAATGGAGCTCACAGCAATAGAGGCTTCCGCCATATCAATACAGAGAGAGAATTTCAGAGAAACAGTTATATATACAGAGGAAAAGCTGATCTTCTATTCAACCCATCAGAGTTATATATACAGAGGAAAAGGCGTAACTAACTAGTGGAAAGTGTAACAAACTAATTAACAACTTGACTGACTGTACAAACTAATTAACTACAAGCTAATTAACAAGTGTACTATTACAGAATGTAAATACAGAATGTACAACTCTCAATACGCACGTTCAATTCCCCACTTTGCCCATAATGATCATAACATTGACTACATAATTGGTTCAAAGGGGAATTTTTAAAAAGTAAAAGTTCCACTAGATTACTCTCTTTGGTAAATTAGAGCTTGTAATTAACTGCTAGTTGATTTTTTTTTTTTAATATAGAAGTGAATAATTTATGTCGCCGACGATGATGCATCCTAGCACTATATATATATGTTTATTTTGCTCAAGTGGAAACAGATATGTATCAAATGAATTAACACCACAAATCAGACCACTATTAGTGAGTGATTAATTACTGTTCTTGAGGATGAACCGCACAAAATCAAAGCCAAAATAGAAAAGAAAGAGCTAAAAGAGTATGTTATTAATTTATAGCCACCACTTGCATTTATATTTGATGAACTTTATTTCCATTATTATCAGTTAACCACCCACTAATCGGACCACTATGTTAAGAAAACAAATCTTAAAATTAAATTGCATTATTTTCGTGCGACCTTTGACATTTTATGGACGCTAAAGAGAGCACCCCTAGATGTCAACTTCTATAATAAGTTGTAAATAACGTATCCCTCGACTGTTTTATTTTACTTGACTCCTATATTAAAAATAAGTGTTTTATTTATTTGTCCGTCGACAAGGATCAAGTAATATGAAACAGATGGAATAATAGTATTGTTGGTTACTTGTTTTATATGCTCGGTGTATAGGTTAACATGTTGTGTGTTTGTTTTTAGACTTTTATCACTTGGTTAAATGTGTTGATTGATGTAAATACTTAATACAGATAAATATTTACCATTTTCAAATATATTTGAGATACGTATCGAACCAAATTGGACCGTGAATACTCCTGCCTTTACGTATCCAGGCATCATATCATCATACTTACGCTCTGTGAGCTCTACCTTTTTTATTCAGTTACTTGTTTTTTGTCCATTTTCTTATATCGGCAAAAGGAGTTGCACCCCAGCGGAGATCGATAGGTCACAGGACAACCTAAAAAATAAATAAAAACTTTTGATTCATAAACTATGCTTTAAAAAGGTACTCCTATATATTTGGTATTACCAAACTACTTTTTTTTTTTTTATGTAGTGGAACCTACTATGAAAGCAAAACGATAGCATAAATATTAAATTATAATATATAAATATCTCAATTCTTTTTAATGATGAATAAAGCATATAGTGTCAAACTGATAGTTTGGTCACACAGTTGGGATGAATTAGCGTATAGTTTACAATATCTTTGTTCCAAAACAGTTAATTCGTTGTCTCAATTTATTTGATATAATTTAATTAAACATGAAATTTACGTAATATAAAAATACTTTATTAGATCGTCTTTAAAATAAAATGAATTTTTAAATATAAGAATACATTTTTGTTGACTTTTTTGCCAAATAAATAGGATTCACATAAAAAAAACGTGTCACATAAATTGGGACGAGGAAGTAAAGACGTGGCCTCTTTAGCACTACGAGTGTTTTTAAAATTGAGAGATACCCTTTTTGCCTTTTGCGGGGTGTAATTCCAGAAAAGATACACGTGTTGTGTCTCCCATATTTTGCAATCTTGCAAATCTATGGCTTGTCTGCATATTCGAATATTTGGGTTCTTCAAAATTTTGATTTATATGGTGAACTTATGACCTCTCTCTTTCAATTCTCTAATATGGAATCGGCCTTTAAATAATGCAAACTTTAGTATCATCAAAGTAGAGGGTCCTTGGCCCTTGGGGAAAAAAAAATGAAAAAGTGTATATAATGGCAAACTATGAATTCAAATTAAATGTTATAACTATAGTTTGATTTAATTGTGTCCCGTAGCAAACTGTTGTCAGGCGCCTCTCTTCCTTAAGCTCTTGCTCGCCACTCTTCCTCTCTCGCTCGTCACTCTCTCCCTCGCCTCGCTCGCTTAATACAAACAAAAATGTATATTTGTTTGTACAATACAAATATTTCCCTGCCCAGTTTTCTTGTCTTTATCTCTTTCTCGCTTTATACAAACACAAATTATACAAAATACAATGTATAATTTATGTTTGTATACAGCGAGAGAGAGAGCGATATTTGATAAACAAACGTTTTATTTTGATTCAATTGTATACAAATTCAAATTTTATACAGATATACAAACACATAAAATTGAATTGAGAGGATGCCAATTCAAACGAGAGGCTGACAGCAATTTATACAAATGACCTGTCAATGAAATTATACAAATCTGAAGAGGAGCCAGTGAATTATACAATTGTTTCTTTTGTATTATATGTATAGCTAAATAGCCACTGCCTTTTATATATATATGTATAGCGAAATAGCATAGCAAAGTTTTATATGGAGCATAATTATACAAATTCTAGTTATATCATACAAATATGATTTTTGTATTTGCTATATGTGAAAGTTGCTAAAAAAAAAAGTGTAAAAGGGTGGTCCTTCTCCTGATTTAGGACAAATATGGTCTTAAATTGGTGGATGTGTAGGATTGACCACCATTTATTATACCCTAAAACTACTTTAAGAATATTGTTCCTTTAAGTCGTGTCTGCAAATATCAGGAAGGAGAATGTCAAACAGATTCAATATTTACTTATATATATAAATGACTTTAATCTCAAATATATACAGTATAATTTTTTTAATCCTTTTTTCTAACATATGTGTTTTCTATTCAGATAAACAACATTACCGTATAATTTCTCTCCAAAGTATAGTGTCGTTGATTCACGACAAATATATGGAGATATTTTTTTTAAGAGTATATAGTGTTTACTTGTATTTATAGTACTAGTATAGCCTAATCTTAATTGCGATATTACTGACCCGAGTTATCAAGTTGAGTCGAGCCTAACAAAGCGTTTTTATAGTACAAGAGAGCCCAACAAGCTGAGTCAACTCGTTAGACTTTTCTTCTACCTATATAACTATGGTTCTAAAAAAAAAAAGTAGAATTCTTGATAAGCTTTAAATTAGCTATTACTCCCTCCGTTCCAATTTAATAATACCGAGGTGAGACAAATTTTGACACAACTTAGGGGAAACATAATCCAATTATTGAGCAATTGTAAATGGGGATGTTGCACGAGTACTGTAACAAACAAAAAAACAAGAAAGAGGGAGTCCAGTTCAACACAGCAAGGCAGTGTAGACCATATATGGATCCAAAAGAAATAATGTATTATGTACATGTCCCCCTTACATATGACCTCTAAAAGGGGGAACCCATCGGTGGCCTCCTAAACTTGGCACCAATTTTCACTTAGACACCTCAAGTAAGCTTTGTTCATTTTAAACACCTCAAGTAGGGGTCCGGTGTATAATTCTGACACTTTTTGTATTTTCAAAATCGCATATTAAGTGCGTACATCCAGACGCTCTTATGTGGAAAAATAAACGAATTGATATGTGACACGTGGAAATTTTAATTATTTTTTAAAGACTCAATTTTACTTTCTTTTTTCCTTTATTCCAGATCCCAAACCCCATGACCTCACCTCTTTTCATCTTCTTCTTGCGTTTGGATGTACACACTTAATATGCGATTTTGAAAATACAAAAAGTGTCAAAATTATACAATGGGCCCCTACTTGAGGTGTTTAAAATGAACAAAGCCTACTTGAGGTGTCTAAATAAAAATTGGTGCCAAGTTTAGAGGGCCACCGATGGGTTCCCCCACCTCTAAAATCAAAAAGTATTAAGTTCTTATAAGACAACTACATTTTTGCATAGCCAATGCCAGTACAGGATTTCGATGGTGACTACTCACTTGTCACTAGTCTCAATCTATCAAGTGGTATGTTTCAGCAAAAATATACCCCCAAAAAGAGAGCCTTAATAACCAAAGACTTATCAATTTTGAGGGATTTGCGTGACTTTTCCTTCTTTTTCTTTGGGGAATTTTCCCAAATAGCTATTATAATAAATTTAATTATGTTTCATAACTATAGTTGCATATTTATGAGTTGTAACTATTGTTTAAGTTGTCTCGTTTGTATAATTAGCAGGTACGTTTGTATAATTAAGCTATTTTTGTACAAACACAAACATCAGAACTTTAAACGGTTATACAAAATTCCATTATACAAAAGCTATATAAATTCCAAACTCGAAACCTTAGCCCACGTAATTATCACTAAATATTGATCGAGAATGGTAATTAACTATAACTATAGCTATGACAACTAATTAACTATTATATTTGTTTTACCGTGTAATTTCCCCCCCCCCCCCCCCCCCTTTTTTTTTAATAATTGCTACAAACCTTGTATCTTTTCAAGTCACATTTGTACAATTAAATCAGAAGTTACGTATGATAAAAAGTACTAGCTACTGACAAAAGAAAAGGGAAAAAGGTTTCAAGTGGTGGGATCAATGATTTAAGGATTTATCGTAATCTTATGATATCAAACCTACTGATTAAAAAACATTTGACTTTTTTCATTTCTGAGCCTGTTTTAACTTTTTCTTTTTTGTATTACCTGTGGTAAAAGTTTTACCAGTCACTCTATATACTCTTTCTGCCCTAATATAGATTGCACTCTATCCATTTGGAATATTGCAAAATGTTTGGTACATATTGTTGTACTAATAAATTTATTCTAGACGACTCGCATGTTGTTAAAATAGAAAGAGGGCATTTGACCCTTCTAGTAAATATTCCTCCATTCGAATTTTAAGAATGAAATGTTAGGACGAATTTTATTTTCAAGATTGAATTTCTCAAGCCGAATTTAAATTACTCAGGCAACAATACGAGTGATAAAAAAAGGTTAAAATCTTTTATACTGAAAAGTAAAGTCAAACTGATAATTGCATGACACGTACTTTTACACACAATCATCGTTTAATCATGATTTGTATTTTCACTTAATTTTTAAATTAGTAAAGTTTAAATTATTTAAGTAAATGAAAACACAAGTATGAGTAAGTATTTAGCATAACATGGTGTGGTGGGTGGGTGGGTAATAAAATAAAAGATGATTGAACAATGTAACCTATAACTAGTCATGCAATAAGAAAATAGTGATGGGATAAAATTTTTGTGTCTTGTTTGATTGTCATGCTTGGGATAAGTTATCTCATTTGTACCATAGTGATGAAATAAATTATCTCATATACATGACGGGGATAAGTTATCTCCGGATAATTTGTTCTCAATCAAACAACCAGTTAAAATAGAAGAGGAAATAAAAAATTTTATGTGGATGAGGAACAAAGTAAATAAATAACACACACAATTCCCACTATTCAGTGTCACACTGACATTAGTTCATTTCCACCAGTATTTTTATATAATAACACTGACTAGTCCATCTTTAAGTCTCTGTCATTGACACTACTTGTCTGTCTATCAGCTTCCAAATTCCTCCTCCAACTCTAATGATTTATTCTTTTTCTATACAGTTGAACACAGAATATCAATGGCACATAATAAAGCAACTTATGGAACTACTACTACTCTGAGCATTGAATCTCCATCACCTCCAATTACACCAAAAGGATCATTGCCTGAAAGGTTTCTCAGTAAGATGCTTGGATTTGCTGATTTTTCCAAAAGAAACCAATCTCCATCGCGTAGTGGTAGTGGTACCCCAAGAAATTATCAAGTCGATGAAGAACTTCCATTTGATAGTAGTATTTGTCACTCATCGTATCGTGGTGTTTTCGTTGTTCGTCTTGCTATCATGGTAAGCAACAATAGAGATAATTTTTGCAGTTTAAGTTTTGCTTTCCAATTTTTGTTGATTTTGAAAATTGAATCTCGACTTGTTCATCTTTGAGACTGTAAATGATGTGGAGATTGATTCGGATTGTTGATTTGGGATTTTTCTGTATGGTTATATGCAGGTCATGCTAGCTATTTTGATTGGAATGCTAACTTTATTAACATGGCATTTTACTAGAGTTTACACAACAAAATCACTGAACACACTCGCATTTGGTCTTCGTCATGAGCTTCTGCAGAGACCAATATTAAGGATGTGGAACATTTTGAATTCTACTGTTGAAATAACTACAGCTCAGGTTAAGCTGTCAGAGTATGTAATCAGAAAGTATAGCAAACCTGTTGATCAAGCTCAACAAGTTGAGGTTGTTTCTTTTTTCTCTTGCTCAACTTATTTGGTACTGTTATCTTTTATTAATTTAAAATGTTTGCCCCTCAGCAGCTGTACGAATCCATGAAGGATGTAACCTGGGCTCTGTTTGCTAGTCGGAAAGCTCTGAATTCGTTAACCATCAACTATAAAAATGGTTTTGTTCAGGCTTTCCATAGAGATCACAGGAGTAACAATACATTCTACATATACTCTGATCTTGTCAATTATTCTATAAGTAATACATATGATGTAAATTTGTTATCATCTCGTCAAGGATGGAATGACCAAACTATACACAACAACATCTCAGCAATTTGGTACCGAGAACCTTTAGATCCTTCAACTGGAGAAAGGAATGGAAAGAGAAGCATAATTCCACCAGATGAGTTGATTAACATTGCTGGTATATCACAAGTACCAGATGGTGCAGCTTCATGGCATGTGGCTGTAAGCAAGTATACAGATTCACCATTGCTTTCAGCAGCACTGCCAGTTTGGGATCCATCGAATAAAAGCATAGTTGCTGTTGTGGGAGTTACTACAGCACTTTATAGTGTAGGTCAATTGATGAAAGAAATTGTTGAGTTCCATAGTGGTCACATTTATTTAACCTCTCAAGAAGGATGGTTGCTCGCTACTTCCACGAATAGCCCTCTCTTGATGAATACTACAAAAGGACCAAAGCTAATGATGGCTATTGATTCTGAAGACCCTGTTATACGATCTGGGGCTGAGTGCTTACAGAAGGAATATGGAAAGAGGCTTCCCCCAAGTCAAGAAGTGCACATAGAGAATGCTAAACTTGGGAACCAGCTCTATTATATTGACTCATTTTACCTGCAGTTAAAGAGACTTCCAATGGTAAATTGTTAGCTTAGCAAACTTCAGTATCATGGTTGGATAAGCGCGTTCTGGTAATTTGTAGGTGCTTAATGATATGCAAACTTTGCAGGTAGGAGTTATCATAATTCCAAGGAAATATATAATGGGAAAGGTAGATGAGAGGGCTATCAAGACTCTTGTAATATTGATCTCAGCATCAATATGCATCCTAATCATTGGATGTGTCTGCATCTTCGTACTAACAGATGGAGTGTCAAAGGAAATGAAACTTAGAGCAGAGCTGATAAGCCAGTTAGATGCAAGAAGGAAAGCAGAGGCATCGAGCAATTACAAAAGCCAATTTCTAGCGAACATGAGGTGAATATTCATCAGTCCTTTTTTATTAGCTTAATATATTTGTACCTGCATTGGGGGTGTTAGTGCATAAAAAATGAGTTACATTTCAGCAGTTCTTCAAAAGAAAAATATTCACTTTGTTTTATGAAACACAGCTCATATTAGTAAGTAAAGGCCATTTTCTGATAGTAAATTATCTGAAATAAAGCTATCAGATGTTTATATTTCCTTTCTATTGGACTGTTTTCTACTTTGAACTCTGATATAGACAATAATAAGTAGCTTACTTCCGCTCTTCTACTCTACATCTTGCCTCATCGAAAGATTCATTCTCAGTTAAAATTTTTAGTTTCTCAAATGTACATTTCTACAGTTACTTCATGCTTTGTTTTTTCACAGTCATGAATTACGAACACCTATGGCTGCAGTTATTGGCTTGCTGGACATTCTTATAAGTGATGGTTTTCTTACAAATGAACAATATGCAACTATTACTCAAATTCGTAAATGCTCAACTGCCTTGCTTCGGCTTCTAAACAACATTTTGGATCTCAGCAAGGTAAGATGCAAAAGCAAACTAAGGATTGAAAACATTTGTGAACGTTGATATAGTAGAGCACAGTAACAACTCTTTTGATGATACTATTTGAAAGAGTTTACTCTTTGATTGACTAAAGTCACCCTACTGTTCCTCGGAGAAATTATAGCATAGATGAAATGGTAATAGACTATTTAGGGTAATGTTGCAGCTAGCTTAAGCTCATTTCTCAAAAGAGTGGTTTTAATTAGACCTGAGAAGAATCATATATTCAATTATGCTACCTTTTTATCAGGTAGAATCTGGAAAACTGGTGTTGGAAGAAACAGAATTTGACTTGGCTCGAGAACTTGAAGGACTTGTTGATATGTTCTCTGTCCAGTGCATTAATCACAATGTTGAGACAGTTCTAGATCTCTCTGGTACATCCATTGTTCTGCTTACACGTTGATTTTGAGACTCTTCACATTGTTTTCTGAATATATTGTTTTCTCATGTTTCTATCTGCAGATGATATGCCAAAATTAGTTAAAGGAGACTCTGCCAGAGTTGTTCAAATTTTCGCAAATCTAATTAGCAATTCTCTCAAGTTCACAACCTGTAAGTGCAACTTTTTAATAAATATATCTTCAAGTCTTTCTATTTGTCCTCATAATTGGTAAAGCCCTTGCAAGAATCAAACAGAGTGATTCTACTGACCCAATATAAGCTCCGATAAAACGAAGAGATTAGTGTCATGATTTTGGTGATTTTAATTTGAGAATTACCTTACAGCGGGCTACATCATTCTTCGTGGATGGTGTGGGAGTGCTCGTGGAGGTAATTCTTCACTGAATCAGAAAGACTCTTGGTCTGCTCCTAAAGTGAAGTTGAAGCGACAAGAAAGCCAGGGCAAAAGATTCTCCAAGAAAGATAACAAAATGATCCTGTGGTTTGAAGTTGAGGACTCTGGTTGTGGTAAGAATCACAGATCCAAAATAACCATAAAGTTCACAAGTTAACTTATTTTCCCACTTTCTGCTACTGCATATTAACTCTCTTTCTCTCTGTCCCTGGATTTTCCCTTTTTGTTGCTATAGGAATTGATCCAAGTAAATGGGAATCTGTCTTTGAAAGTTTCGAGCAAGCTGATCCTTCGACCACTCGCTTGTAAGAAGTTTTCACATCATTCTCATATATGGGTGAACTTCTTTAGTTAAATAACAGAATACAAGCATGAATGAATTTACTTCCTGCACACCTTAAAAGCTAGTTAGTACCTGGAAAAAAAACTCATTGTTTGATTACATTCATACTCAGGCATGGTGGGACTGGCCTTGGACTATGCATTGTACGTACCCTGGTGAGTTCAATTTTTTTTTCTTAAATAAATTTCAAATTTTATCTTATGATTTTCTAGGACTTGATGTGGTCTTAAGCCCCTTACAAGGTAAAGGATGGCATGAACAACAACTCTCTGAGCAAAGTTTCACTGTCCATCATTTCTGAAAAAATTCCCCTAGGAATAGGCTTTAAGCATTAAAGTGAAGATATATTGACTGCTTTGGCAGTTTCTAATGATGATAGGATGATATACAGGTTAACAAGATGGGTGGAGAGATTAAAGTTGTAAAGAAAAATGGACCAGGGACAGTGATGCAACTATGCCTTCAACTAAACTGTCCTGCTGAAGTCGCTGGGCAGCACTGTCAGTTTAGTTTTGAGGAACATAAAATGAGGGTAAGTATAAACTTCATGGACTAAATATATTCATTCAACTCACAGATTCACTTGAATGTTAGAGTATTACAGGTGTTATTATTATTCTCTGTGGATTCAGTCATCTCTAATCTTGTATAATGCGGTATTACCGCACATCCATCAGGTATTGCTTGCACTCAATGGAAAAATGGGTAGAGTTATAATGTCCCAGTGGTTAGAGAGAAATGGGGTGCATACTTGGGGAGCATCTGACTGGAATGAGCTCACTCAAATTCTTCAGGGTATTTCTATATCCAAAGGCCATCTGCAAGACACACCTTGTGAATGCTTAGATCCTGAAGATTTGAGCATTCAAGATCCTAATGCCTCATCACCTTTTGTCATAGTTGTTGACATTGGCATCCTTGACTTGAGCACAAGTATATGGAAGGAGCAGCTAAATTTTCTTGATAAATACCATGGCAGAGCAAAGTTTGCATGGATTCTTTACCATGATACATCGAGTACCATCAAGATGGAACTCCGAAGAAGGAGACACCTACTTATGGTCAATAGACCACTATATAAAGGGAAAATGATTCAGATTTTAGAAGCTATTATAAAAGAAAAAACTCTTGAGCTGCAGTCTTTTGGTAATGCACCAGTACAAGGAGATTCGCATGAATGCCTTGAAATTGATCCTAACCACTCTGATATCGCCTGCTCGGATGATTCTGACAAGTCAGATAATGGAAATGACAAATGTGCAAGTGCATTCCTTTCTGAAAAAAAGAGGGACGAAAATTTTGTCAAAGCCTCTCTTTCACATTATGGGACCTTAAACAACTACTTCATTGACTTCAATAGCGTAGATCTTGAAGAAAATGCTCCTGACAGGACTCATCTGGGACAAACTAGGGACGGAGAACATAACTTAACAAGCACCTCCACCAAAGAGGTCACAAATGCCTGCTCAAATAAGGTAGCAGGGCAGAAATCTCTAGCAGGTTTATGTATACTGCTTGCTGAGGATACCCCAGTTCTGCAAAGAGTCGCTACAATAATGCTGGAAAAATTGGGAGCTAAAGTGGTTGTTGTAGGAGATGGACTACAGGCGGTGGAAGCACTGAAACCCGTGCCTAATTCAGATGAATGTACTCAATGTAGAAATGAATCTCTTCAGGAAGATGATAATTCAATTACCTCCCAAGCTGAAGGCTCTTATTCCTTTCCTTATGACTTGATCCTCATGGATTGTCAAGTAAGTAGAACATGAATTTACGGTTATAAGAAATTGCTGTGTGTTTGCTAATATAATTGGTTCTTAACAGATGCCGAAGATGGATGGTTATGAAGCAACAAAGGCAATTAGAAGATCAGAAATGGGGACAGGAACACACATTCCCATTGTTGCACTGACAGCTCATGCAATGTCATCAGATGAAGCAAAATGCTTACAGGTTGGTATGGATGCTTATTTAACCAAGCCCATAGACAGCAAGTTGATGGTTTCCACCATTCTTTCCTTGACTAAAAGAAAAGCCTAACCATCATACCTCTTTATCAAAAAACGGAAGAAAGAAAGAAACAAACAAAATGGAAGAGCTCAGAAAACTCATGAGCTTAAAGCAGAGTTTTAATTAGCAATAGTTTTGCAATCTGTACAGCAAACTAACTTTGTATCTGTTCTACAGCTTATGCAAAAGTTTCAATAAGTTTTGCAGATTTTTTATTAGAATAAGTATGGCAATCTGTACAGGAAATGTCAGTATCACTAACTTTGCATCTGTTATAGTTTATGCAAAAGTTTGTAATAAGCATCGAAAACTAACTAGAACTAGAAATGGATGGATTTAGAGAATTAGATCGGAAAGAGGTCAACTTAGGGGGTAGCAACATAGATCTGCACAAGGGGCAGGTGACGTGTCCATCGTTCACCCAAGTATCAAGGCATCCCCTGTGGAAGACATGGCTGCAGGTGATGAGCTCTCTGACCTCCTCATCTAGCTCCATGGATTCAAGGCAGATCGAGCATCCCTTCACTGATTGGCCGCATTTCCGGCGGCAGCAGAGGAGGTAATCGCTGTAGAGGAGTATGGGGACTTTGAGCTTGACGGCGGCGGTGGCAACCTCGATTGGAACGGTGACAAGGGACGGGCAAGTGCCGTCTAATAGAAGGATGTAACTATTGGGGTTGTAGCTTGAATCCGCATCGTCTTCTTCAGGGGGAGGTTTGCAGAGACCCAGCCGAGTAAGGAAAACAATCACCATTAATTTCAGATATCTCCATAATAAAGACAATTTCGGTAATTCAATCACATGGAATAGGAACCCCATCACTCACAAAAAGAGTAAAGCCTTTCTTAGTGGAAAAACACAAGTATTATCCCTTTCCTACTACTTCTGGGTTTCTCATATTAATAATGTTTTATTTTAAAAAAAAAAAACATATATATTTAATTTTGAAAATAAAAGAAGCAAAAGTTTGCAACTTCTTAGAATATATAAGTTTTGAAGAATTAAACTATTTACATAATTATTCATTCAAATGATTAAATTAAAAATTATTTTTTCAATTATTGTATCAAAGTAAATGAAAACTCTCTTTTATATATGATGAATACTTCAAATTCTTTCTATAGAACGAATTAATAAATTCAAATATGGAGATCATCTACCCTAACAAAGGAACACCAACTCATGCTTTTAACATTATAGTAGAAGTCATCAGTGAAGAAAATTACAAAGTACTAAAAATGACAAAATATTTTTTAAAATATCAAACACAGTGCCGTGAACACATATTATATGTGATATCGAACTATTATATCATTATAGTAGAAGTCATCAGTGAAGAAAATTACAAAGTACTAAAAATGACAAAATATTTTTTAAAATATCAAACACAGTGCCGTGAACACATATTATATGTGATATCGAACTATTATATCAACAATAATAAAAAAATTAAAATGAATATTAAAGATGTAAACTTTTAACTTTGTAGTTTTTATTTTTATAATGAAACTAGAGGATGGCAAGTCCGTGCAAGTACGGGCCTTATCTAAATAAAGATAATTATAATTCAATTAAGTTAATTAATATTATTAAATTAAATTTATTTGATTTGAATATAATTTGCTATAGTTCTATAATTTTGAGTTCAAGTCAATGGGTTGATGTTTGATCTTCCATAAAATGAAGGGTTCAAATTTCAGTAGCGTTTTATCTTTAACATTAATTACTTATTTCCTAAATTATTTTTCAAGACTTAATATTATGCCTATGAAATTAAAAAAAAATAATAATCATGAAATGACAAACCACACATGTTGATACACCAAAAGTTAAACTCACTAAAAAAAAAAAGGAAAATATTTGAAAATATCGTTTTATACTTCCTCCAAGTACATAAATAACATCACATCACATCTTTAGTTGTAAATTGTATGTTGAATTTTATGTATTGTTTACTTCCTCCAAGTACATAAATAACATCACATCACATTTTTAGTTGTGAATTGTATGTTGAATTTTATGTATTGTTTTTTTATCTATAAAAACTATAATCACAATACATTATAAGAATAAATTAATTAATAAAACTCCATAGCCTTTCAAAATTCTAGAATTAATAAAAATTCTAAATTTTCAGTTATTTTTATGACATATACAAAAATTAATTTTTAATTTTTAAACGCTCCTTAACGTGTAAATTATAAATTTAATTTCGTCTTGAACCTTCTAGACGCAACGTGGCGCCGGTATAAGAATGAGAAGAGTTGAATGTGTTCATCAAATTACTCTATATATAGGATTTTTTTTTATGTACATATATAGATTTTGAATCTCCTAGACGAAATAAGAATTTAACTCAATCATTAAGGAAATTTTGAATTCACCGTAGATTCTAAGTTTAAATTCTAGTCACTATACTTTAATTTTTTGAACTCCCTAAACTACCAACCACGGAAATCTTATTATTTGAAAAAGAAAAAAGTTAGTAATTTACAACAGATCATGTGTTTAAAAAAAGGGAAAAATATATATGCAGGAAAACAGGACGACCCTGGGAAATTTCTTTTTAAAAATGTAAAAATGGCCCATGCAGGTCTCGAACCTGCGACCTTCGCGTTATTAGCACGACGCTCTAACCAACTGAGCTAATGGGCCTTTGATGAAAGTAACATACCTTTATTGTATATACAAATATTACTCGAGAAGCGTTAATGTGAGGTAGTATTAATATTTTTTCTATATTAAATACTGAGGTTATTTGAGGGAGAAGAAGGAACGGAGGAGAAACCCATTTTTCAGCCATGAAGGACGATTACGAGGTATCAAGCTTTCTGCTTTCTTCCAATATCCTGAGTCTGATATCCTTTAGCTTTGTGGTGCTAATTTTTTATTTTTTTTTGAGTTTTTAGTTGCGACTTTAGGTCTTTTGCTTTTGATTTTAATAGACTTTCGACGTTGTTTGTGATTTTTTGAAGCTTAATCGGAGCTTTTTGTTGGGTTTTTCTTTGAAGTCTTTAGTAAGTAATTTAGTACTTGTATCGGATGCAGTTGAACAATTTTAACCATTTCCTGTTTTGGTGGAAGAAGTGATTACATACAAGATCACGATTAAGTCGGTATCTTTGATCAATTTGAACCAGTATTACCAAACATAAAGTATTTATAAGAATGGAAGAAAGAATCTTGGATCTTGAAATCCTGTGCCCTTGGTGTTGGTAGTATTTGAGTCTAGAATGAATATCAAAATTGGGTAGAAATCAAATTTATCAAAATTCGATGATCAATCCAAATGCTGAAATTCAAAATATTATTTAGTGATATCTCAATTGGTTTAAATTTGTAATCAATCAATTCTTTGAGTAATTAAGGAGCTTCTTCTTGCATCTCTTTTTTTTTTTTTAAGAAAGTAGTGTTATTTTGTCTTTGTTTAATTACGGTGGTGTCACGGCAAACTTAGGCGCACTTCTACTATTCCACTGGGTACCCTACTACCTCCTACCAACACAGGTACAGGGTAATTCTGCATATCAAGGCTTAGTTGACAAATGTGAAGAAATCACCTAGTGTGATTAAGCTAGTAGTGAGTATTGATTTCTAGACTCTAGTTTTGCGTTCTGTGGCAAAAGGCAATTGCAATCAGTGAAGGCTTAAGAAGTGGCAAATCTACCCTTAATCTTTCCTTAAAGCAGGAACAAAAAGAAAAGGAGGTTTATTCCTCAGATTGTAACTTTGACTAAGTTTGGTGAACTGCTAGCTAAAGAAACAAAGAAAGGAACCGGATCAAAGTGAAAAATGATAATAAAGAATGAACCTCTTTTTGGCCATGAAATAATTTTGTATAGGAAATTTTGATTGTTAATAATGTTGAAGTGGAAATCCCCACTAAATGAGAGAGTTTTCTTCATATCTCTGAGGATTGATAGAAGTGTTTTGACTGCGAAATATAGAGATATAGGCGTATATATATTCTTCTCAGAAATAGTCTCTTATTTTTACTTAGTTTTTGGTGTACCATGAAGTTCTTATCAGTTCAGAAGATTGCGTGACATTCATAGAGCACCATATTATTGTGTGTTTCTCTATTTTCTGGTATTCAGCTTGTTTACAGGAGTTCTTCACATTAATTAAATTATCTAGCTTATTAAAAAAAATCTATTTAAGATTGGTTTGATTGTTATCGTTTTTTAAGAATTTGTTGTCATTTGTCTTTTTATACATGTGTTTGGAATGCCACTGGTGTGTAAATCAATGAGTTAACCCATCTAAGATGGAAAATAATATAAGATATTATTGCCGACCTTAGTGAACTGTTAATGTTCTCCTTATTTTTGGAGTGACCCCAGATTGATGAAAAGTTAAAGTTTGATTACCATTTACCATGCAATGTGCGAGACACTTGTGCAGGTTTTATTTCTATATTGTGTTATAAGTTTTTACTCTCATGTACAATTCCAGATCGAAGAAAAGAAGCAAGCTGCTGCAGATGTCTTGTTTCAATATTCAAATTTTGTTATGGCCTGTATTGGTAATCAAGTTCGGCCTTGTGACTTGAGACTGCATTTGATGAAGGTAAGATGCATTAATGACTTTTTCTTGCTGTATCAGTGTCACATGGGAACAATCTCATTAGTATAGGTATGTGATAAGCACTCAAGTTTGAGGAGCCCAGCCATGTTATCTTACTCTTCGCTTTCTTACTTGTATTCTTCTGTAAGTTGCCATCTTTTACTTAATGTAAACCGTTGCATGAAACCTAACAATGAAAGGACGCTGCATGAAACCCTGTGCTTCAAAACCTTAAAAAATAAAGGTAACTGTTCTTTCCAACAAAATTTTCATTTATTATGTGATCCAAATTTGGTAAGAATTGTTATAGGTCCATTAAATGGTGCATCCTAATAAGTTCCTTTATCTAGGGTTTGTAGTTCATGATTCATCTTCATCCTCTATGTTGATACTTTATGTCGCAGTAAAATTTTAAACTGTCCTTTGCCAAATATAAAACCGGGGGCTGACTAACTGGAAGCAGGCAAACAGCTTTTGCTACTGAGGCCATCTCCGAGAATGAAGCACTGTATTGTGTCTGTAACGATTGAATTGAAGCATTTACCTTTTTCTTCTTATAACCCTAAAGATGAGATAACTTCAGAGGAAATGATTCTTACGGTTTTATATGCTGTGGTGCTTCACCTGAGCACACATACCTGCATTTAAGATTAAACTAGTGAAGTCACTGCATTATGAAGAGGAAATATTACATTCTGCACCTGAGATTTCTGTCTGAAGGAGTCATTGCAATAATCTATATCCAAGCCTGTATTTCCAGTGGCAGCTGGTTTTGATTTGGCCAGAGTTGTTGATTTGCTCAAATTTCGAAACATTAATGGTATAAATAATTGCTTGCTATTGAATGTTGAGTGGAATATCAGTCATTTCAATTCTTATTGAGTGCAAACAAATTCAACATGACATTCTCTATCCTAATCATGGAAGTGTGTAAATTTAACCTAAAGAACTGTTGATCCTTTTAATTTTCTTTCAGGAAGTTTCAGGATTGCCAACTTCTTTGAAGCGAGAACCCCATTCAACAACTTCTCCTGATGTAATGGGAGAATCCTCAAGCTCAGGTATCTCGAGACTGGACAAAGCAGACAGTTTCCGAGGTCCTTAGATTTGTGAAGTGTTTCTAGTTTGCTGTCTGGAAAAATATACTATCAGTTGCTGTACTGCTTGAGGCATGTAGGATCTTGTTCATTTTGTCGGTGTCTTTGGTTATGCTATCTCTGTCGCATTTATGTTTTGAAGACAAAATTATTTCTTTATCATGACATGAGCACACACATTTTAGTTCTTCTTGATCACCAAGACTACCAGGTCAATCGGCACCCATCTTCCGGCCTCGTCAAATAGACGGGAGCATAACTCCAAGGCACAAGGCATATGCCTAAAATATCATCTTCTTTTTCGTTTACATTTTTAAAAGAAATTAAAATCATATAAATAGATAGAGATAATATTTATAATGATATTTCAAGTCAACAATTCTTATTCCCAATCTAATTTTATTAAGGACATTTTTCTTACCCCTCCGATATGTGTGTGATACAGCTTGTCTCCGTACAAAGTTTGGTTAATTTTTATTTTTTTTTAATTTTTGTGATCTTAAATATTTTATAATATTTGCTTGTTAAAGATACAATAGAATGTTTAAAATTAATTTATTTCAAATATAAAAATATATCTTTTAAAAAACTAGCGTCATGTAAATTCTAATGGGAGGAATACACCAGGCGTTTATGCTAATAGCAGGGGTAGATCAGGCATTTCAAACAATGGCACTAGAGGCCTTTCATTTGCCTTGAGCTAATTTCAATATTACATGCCTTAAATATTTTTAGTCAAAAAAAAAATATAAACTGTACTAGTATTTTTATTTGAAACATTTTTACAATTTTGAGATAAGAAACTACAAATAATTATTTTATAATTAATTTCTGCTAATAATTCTTTTTAAGTTAATAATATAGCTAATACATTTCTCTCTTGAGACATTGTTGTTTTTAGGTTAAAAATTATCAATTATAATATAATCAATATTTGGAAAAGAATTAACTCTTTTTATTTTAATAGTCTCTTAAGATTTGATTTTTCTTTTTTAGTCTTAAATATATATCATAATTCATCTTTTTTAATTAACAAATTTAAATTCTTGTCGTAAATAGTATAAAAGTAATATATACCTACAAAATGAAAAATCAAAAACAAATTTTAGATGGAAAAATTTTCTTTTTACTCATGAATTAACTTTTATATTTTTTTTTTAAAGAAAAAAACACATACAACCTTGTTGGTAAAAAAATGAGGCCACCAAAAGTTTAGGGGCCTAAAAACCCTTTAGTAAAGGTTTAGGGGACTTAAACCCTTTATTTTACTAAAATAAAAACCAAATCCAGGGGTGAATTAGAAATATACTGAATTTGGTAAATAAATAATGAGAACGACAACGGCTAGTAAGCGAACGGTAACCTCAACGGTCATAAATTTGAAAATCTTTCCCTAAATTGAACACAACTTGAATCGTTGTCAGTCCGTCTCTCTTCCTTCTTCCCTATTTTTGTTCTATTCTCCTAAGCACCTCTCGACTCTCCCTCCATTACTGTTCAGATTCCACATTCTTGTCAATTTGCTGTTCACATTTCGCAAATACGAAGATGTTGCAAGATATGTGGAATGCACCCCCGGGTTTCAGACCCACAAAATCGGCTCCATCTTCCCCGGCCAAACCCCTCGGAGTCTCCAGAACTCGTTCCGAATCCTTTCACGTTGCCCACAAAGTCCCCATTGGCGACAGCCCTTATGTTAGAGCCAAAAATGTTCAAGTAAGTTCATTGCCCTACATAATTTAATTTTAACTTTTGGGTGCAAGATAGCGGAAACAATCTCTTTGCCTCTGAATGTAGAGTTACAGTTGTCTACGTACACTCTACCCACCACTTTGTGGGATAATACTGGGTATGTTGTTGTATTTGGGGATAAGATATGGGTTTATTCGCTTGGAACTCGAGCCCAATTCAAATCCCAGATCCACTTCTGTTTAGATGCATATTTTCTTATCTTTGAAAGGAAAAGTCCAGTCATTTTATTGTTGGTTGGTTCTACTATGAAAGTAATGTGATTTATTTTTCATTTATACTTTCAGTTGGTTGAAAAGGATCCGGAAAGGGCGATTCCATTGTTTTGGGCAGCAATTAACGCAGGAGATAGAGTTGATAGTGCTCTCAAAGATATGGCAATTGTAATGAAGCAACAAAATAGGGCTGAAGAAGCCATTGAAGCTGTTAAATCATTGAGAACTAGGTGTTCAGATCAAGCACAGGAAGCTCTTGACAACATCCTGTTAGACCTATATAAGGTCTGCTACATTTTCAAAAAAAATTCTCATGTCTGATATATCAGAAGCATAATACTGTTCAAATAATGCAGTTCTTCTTTATCCTTCCTTTAAATATCTGCTAAATTTGTGATATCTGCAGAGATGCGGAAGATTGGATGACCAAATAGTTCTGTTGAGGCACAAATTGTTTTTGATACAACAAGGTTTAGCCTTCAATGGAAAGCGCACCAAGACGGCGAGATCCCAGGGGAAGAAGTTTCAGGTTTCTGTGGAGCAAGAAGCAACTAGATTACTGGTAAAATATACAATTGTGAAACTTGTACTTCATAGTTTTTGATCTCACCTATTAAAATGAATATTGTTTAAAACCAATATTTGTCAATCTTCCAGGGGAATTTAGGGTGGGCGCTGATGCAACAAAATAACTACATTGAAGCAGAGGATGCTTATCGTAGGGCACTACTGATTGCACCAGACAACAACAAAATGTGCAATTTGGGTATCTGTTTGATGAAACAAGGGAGAGTTGGCGAGGCAAAAGAGACACTTAGGAGAGTAAAACCAGCAGTGATAGACGGCCCCAGAGGTGTAGATTCCCATCTCAAGGCCTACGAAAGAGCACAGCAGATGCTCCGGGACCTCGAGTCGGAAATGATGAATAAAGGTGGTGATAGAATTGAACAAAGGAAGCTGTTTGATGCCTTCTTGGGCTCTTCTGCTATCTGGCAGCCTCAGCCTTGCAAGGAACATAGTACTAGCACTTCGAGTAAACATGCCAAGTTAAGCCAGCCTCAAGATGAATTTGCTAATGAGAACATCAATTCTAGTAACATCATCAGGAACCAGACAGCTCCTTCTCTGCAAAAGAGTATGAACCCAAATATTTCATATGGGAACCTACTCAATATCGACGCTCCACCATATTATTCAACCAAGAGTACGAATGAACCAGCAAATGTCCCTATTCCAGAGAGTCTTAAGAGAACAAGATCTGGAAACGCAACTCAACTAATGAGAAAAGAGTCTCTTGGGACAATCACTGAACCAGAAAATAAGATGAGAAAGCAGTCAATTTCACCAGAGAAAACAGAAGACAGATGGGCAGGGTTGCTGCCAGATAGCAAGGATTTTGAAGATGCTATAATTGCAGCCGCTCTGGGATCAAATCAGGAAATGGAAGGAAGCAAAGATACTGGAATCCTTCCAAGGAAAGTTGAGAAAAGATTGAGGGTTTTTCAAGACATTACCTTGTCGATGAGTCCACGAGCCTGACTAACTTTATTTATTTATTTTAGCTATATGATTAGTAGTCTAATTTCATTTTTAAATCACGATAACATCATTGATTTTTAACTATCATCGGAGATAAACTTGTTCTCCTTTTACTCCATACTTCCTCAAGAAGGTTGTTATGTGGTAACACCCTAATGTCTTTAGGCAGCGTCTAATTATTGATATTGTTGGTGCCTTGGCAATTATTCTTCAATAAAAAGTTATTTCTTCTTTCTCATGTGATGGATGGTAAATTTCACTCTTCCAGTACTAGATTTATCTTTCACTCTCCAAGAAATGCAAAATGTGATGCAATTTGTGACCAATTCTTGCTCAATAAGGAACAATTGAAACCTTTTTATAGAATGTTGAATGTTTACATTATAAGTACAACTGAAGGTTATTGATAGGAGATGTATTATTGATGAATCATGGTGTCCAACTGTCTGTTCATGTTGATTCAGTTTCCGATTTACTATATTTTTTGTTTCTATTGAGTTCACGACCAATGTTACTGGAACTGATGTGGCGAATGCTTCGCTGTCCTCCTGTTGATTACATAGAAGAAACTCAGTATTACAACAGCGGCTGCAACAGCAACTCCAACTCCAACAGCCTTTTGTGCCCCCAGCACCTTCTTCACTTGTGACGCGCTTTTTTCTAATGTTGATTTAATAAATGTTGAATATGGTAAGCCAAGATCAGCGAGCTTCTTGTGTGCCTCTTCGTAGTCCTCAAAGAAATCCTCTTTATGCTGAATATGAAAAACCATTTTGAGTATATTTAGCTAGAAAGTTGAAGATAATGCAGTTGTTTTGGGGCCACAGTAGATATGTTCATAATATTAAAGAGTTTTATGATGTGTTGCAACAATTGAACTTTGAGAATAGACATGAGCTATCATAATACCGTTGCATAACATCGTATACAGTTGTGAAATTCCGGATCGTCAAGTAGAGCTTTTTCTGCGGGACTTAAATCCTTCTTCTTGTCGACGAGGTCCCTAAGATATCATTTAGAAAAGTAAACATGACATTTTTTTCCTTGTAATGAATGGTGAAATATAGAAGAAGTCTCGGTGTATAGTAATCATACACAAAGTATGAGTTGTCCAATTTCAAATTCGCACCCTGAGCTCCAGCTGTGGCCTGCAGCAGCAAACCAAAAAGAGGAACCATAAGACGAAACAGCATTTATATACATGTGAGAAATATGAGTATATTGATGCAGATCCATATATGCACATACCAGTTTGAGACCTCCATATAAAGCTACTATATGCTTGGGATCAGAGATTTCCACTTTTCGGAAGACATCTCTTAGTTCTGCTGGACCTAAAAAAACAGCATCGAAACACAGTAAACAACAAGACGTAGGAGGAATATAGCACTTCAAAATGATATATAGATCAGCTAATTTACATATGACTTACTTTGTTTGACATCAGGAAGGCAGCTTTCATCTGGTGAAATTAATGATTCCTGGTAGAAAGTTAGAAAACTTAGTGATGGATTTAAAATAAATAAAATTTGGAGTACAAGTTAGTATTGTCCCAATGTATGTGGCGCAATTTTCATTTTAGTCCGTTCCAAAAACAATGTTATCTTTCTATAATTAGAAATATTAACTTTAAAATTCTCTTCTTATCCTTGATTTATAGTCCTAGACCACAAATTTTAAAAATCTTTCTTTATTTCTTAAACTATATGACATAAATTGCGACAGGATTATAAATTTTTCATCTTTCCTTTGCGTACCGTTCTACCAGGGACAAACTCGATGTCTAGACCACCAAGTTCTTTAACAGCAACAACCCCAGCAAGCTGCAGTACCAAATATTCAATTACTAGCTTGCATGCATCTGGTATTAATTAATTAGCAAATTACAAAATGGACAATAATTATTGATACAACAAGTATATATATCTCACCTGATAGAGGTCAGGATACGTTATTATGGGATGATTGGCCTTGATTTTTGCTGCAATATAAAGGCATTAATTAGAAGGTGCATATATAATACTCCCTATGTTCGTTCCAATTTATTTCGCTTACTTTCTTTTTTAGTCTGTTTCAAAAAGATAATTAACTATGGCACTAGTAATCGATTTATATGAAATATAAACTTACCAATTGTTTTGAGAGAATTATTATTGGGAGATTGAGTTTTCTTTTTTGTGGCATCATCAGTAGAAGTAGTATTTCCTGCATCATCATTATGATGAGAAGTGGCAATTGTGAATTGGGATGCGTATGCTAAACGAAGAAAATCAGGAGCACTGAACTCCTTCGATTTTACAAGATTTTCAAGTTCTGTTCGTGCTTTGTTAATCTCTTCCCGATATTTCTCATCTACTCGTGGTGCCATCAATAGTACACTGAAACTATATATTATGCCAAATGGTGGTCGCCTTTTGGCTTAACTTTGATTTGATGAATAAAGTTATGAAACGGGAACTATATATAGAGCTAGCAATGGGGAGGGGAATTTTATGAGGGTGTTGTAAAGAAGCAATGAATAGGGAACAATAAAAGAAACGAATTGGTTATTTTGCTTCCTTTGGATGACAATGATTATGACTCGTGAATAACATGGAGGGGAAAAAGGAAGTAGCCGTAGGTAGGCAATTTATTGGAGCAAAAAGAAAAGAATCATTTGTAATTTTGTAAGACAGAAGAAATAGGCAAATACTGTTCCTTTTTACTTATTCAAACTTCATTTTTTACAATATTTTTTATCTATTATATCCTCAATTTATTTAGAAAGTTAATGTTTTTGAATAAAAAAAAAAGAAAGATAAAAACTCTTTGATGAGTTTATTGATTTTGGAATTCTATCAATTAATAGGATAAAATGATAAACTCACTATGTTAAATATTATTTTCTTAATAGGTGTATCAAATTAAAAATAGACAAATAAATAGGAACAAGGGAGTAATAATTACTTTTCGTACCATTAATTAATATTTAATTATTATTTCAAAATTATTCAACATTTGAGTTCTTTGTAATGCGAAAAATAAAATTTGAAGCAAATTATTATTGGGAAGTGCTAAATGGCCAAAAAATTTGTCAGAATTTGGCCAGAAAATTAAAAAAAATATAATATTTTTCTATTTTAAAATAAATTGATCTTTTTTCCATTTTTTAGTTAAAAGATATTAAAGTTAAAAGGATAAAAATATTTAAAAGATAAAATATTATTCTGGCCAAATTTTCTTGCCAAAAAAAATTTTCCATTATTATCTAAAAATTTCAGTACATTCTTTGGAACGTTTATGTGTGGAACTCCGTGTCATTATATATTGGAGTACCAAAAAAATCCTAAAATTTGAAATGTGCAATGTATGGAATTTGAGTTGTTTCATTATCGAACTTGGGACAATTTCATATGTTCCCTGATCCCTTGAATTCCACTTTCGCTATTTAACTCAAGAATTTTTTTTATTTGAAGAAATTAAAACTATAGTTTATAAATGTATCATAAATTGATACATTAACATTTTTGTGAATGTAAAATAAACTGTGAACCCAAATATTGGACTGTTAGTTTGGTGTCAAGTTAGCTAAGAGTCACCAAAATTTGTAACTTTAAATTCTAAATTTAACTTTACATTTTACATTATAGATTCTCCTATAACTTATATAATAGTAATATATAATTTATATTGCAGGTGGACTGTGCTAGTTTGCATGTAATTATAGGAGTATGAATACTCCTACAATGTAGGAGTAGAATACTCCTATAATGAACAGAGAACTTCCAAATGACGAACAAGCAAAGGCCTAAAATAGTCGATTGCATTGATTGGACTAAAACGACCCCCATTTTGCCATTTCAAAATTGATACAAGCATTTGGATTTAATTAAAGGCTATATATTTACAGATATCTCAATAGAGTTTTGACTTAAGAGTGGAGACTTCTAGCGTATATGAGGTTAAAATTACAAGGCATCTCTAAGTTCTTTTATGTTCTTTTTGCAATAAACTATAATAAGTGACATTACAACTAGTAGAAAACGGAGAGAAATAACAAATGTGATGCCAATCCGTGAACAATTCTTTGTCAATCAGGAATATGTTTGAAACATGAGTAGACATATGATATTTCAAAGCCACCAAAGACATGTTATTTTACACTTGAGTAGCTACAATCAGCACTCCCAAGATTTATTGATCAAACATAAAGAAATACTAGCATCATTCTTAGCGGTGCCAATAACAATCGCCAATTTTGATGCCATTGAATTATGGAGCTATTCAGTTTCCAGTTTGCTTCAACTGAGTT
Source organism: Solanum bulbocastanum (assembly GCA_037074985.1). Lineage (NCBI taxonomy): Eukaryota > Viridiplantae > Streptophyta > Magnoliopsida > Solanales > Solanaceae > Solanum > Solanum bulbocastanum. Next base: position 32,493,312 of record CM073598.1, on the reverse strand, counting down.
CGCCAATGTAATATTGAGCTTTATGGAACTTGCGTGCCTACTATTGCTTGATTCTCCTGTTGACTTCATAAAAGTAACTCAATATTACAACAGCTGCTGCAACAGCAACTCCAACGGCACCTTGTGCCAACACTGTGCTGTTCTTTACTGTTAACTTGAAGCAAGATGACGGTGGTGTGAATCCAAGCTCTGAGAGTTTCTTGTGTGACTCTGCATAGTCTCTGAAGAAAGCCTCTTCATCCTGTCACACAAATTAGATATTAGCTATTACAGAAAACTTTCCAAGTGAGATCGCCAGAAATTTTGAAGAATAGTGCAGCTCATTAGCCAAATAGATATATTTGATAGCGGTTAAGTTGGAAGAAAGATTCTACTAGATAGTTGTGTATTCATTTGTTTACAAATTAAACATATATGGGAGTGAAAGACCTTGGCGCTGGGTGGACTAGTCAAGGATTGTTCCATAGGCTTAAATATTAAGTGTCTCGCAGCAAACCGGAACTACTTAAGGTTGCAAAAATTCCAGTACCCCTCACATAGTTCAGCGTTTGTCAAACCATCAATAGGAAATAATATTCTAGCATGCAAATCCTTAGTAATCATCAATGTACATCGACAGAGTGACAAATGAGTGGAGATAAACTTCCCACAGTTTAGTCAGCCTTGCTGGTTTTCTATGTTATTTTCCTCCATGCACTATGCAATGTAGTGTGGTTACAAATGTAAACTATGTGTTGCAACAATTGACCATTAAAACAATGCATGGAAATATGAGCTACAATACCTTTGCATAAAGTTCCACATAAGTGCGAAATTGTGGATCTTCAACCAAAGCTTTATCCGTGGGAAGCTTCAAGAGATCTTCTGAATCCTCCTTGAGGAGCTCCCTAAGAGATCATTGTACCATTTGGACAAGCAGTCATGAAATCATTCTTTTAACAATGATGAAATATAAAAAAGGTTCCAGCATATACTAATCTTACACAAAGTATGAGTTGTCAAATTTCAAAGGCTCTTTAGTCCAAGGGCCCTCAAAGCCAGATCTCTCTGGATGTGCTCTTCCCTGCAACAGTGAACACAAAAGAGGAACTTTAAGACAAACACCATTATCATTTGAGAGAAATATATAAATATCTAAATGCAGATTCATGAGACAAAATACCAGTGTGTGTCCTCCAGACAATGCCACTATATCTTTGTCAGAGAGTCCCATTCTGTAAAAGACATCCCTCAGGTGCTGTGGACCTAAAAAGGCATTAGAACATGGAACAAAGTAAGTGATGAGCAACATGCTGAGAATTATGTTTCGAAATCAGAGCACTGAGTTGTAGAGCCCTCTCAGAAATTCATGCCAATTCTTCTAATTAGTCAAAGGTAGCTGGCGGTTGTTTTAGCAATATTTACAATTTTTGCAATAGGATATCACCAAGTCCAGTTCAATGTTCATAATATTCAAGAGCTCCCACCGATTGGAATATATTTTCCTTCACAAAATTTTCTTTAGAATAATGGGAAGCCCACATAAAACATGTTTAGGAGGCAACCAGTGCAAATTAGCAAAGAGTCATCTCCAATATTATTGACATCACTTCTACATAAATGCAGAACCAAGTCAAAAAAAATTATATTCAACTTGTTCAAAACAAAATGATGCAACAACAATAATCAGGCACAGAATATGGCATAATGAGGACAATTGAAGCAACCAGGATAGATGAGGCTCCACTTGATTTTATGCACTGAATCAAGTTCAACTCAATTTTCCATTCGCACCTCAGGTGCCAGTAAGGTTAAATCTTAAACAAGCTGGCTATTTTTCATTATTTTTATCTTGTATTCTCATGGATTCCTTCCCTACGAAAGGATGACGATCCTTATCAATTTCTGATACTGAGTAGAGTAAGTTACCTGTTCAATCAAATGCGAAGAATCCCAGAAGGTAACTTCACATTTAAATTAGAGAAAAAATTGAGTGTTTTACCTCTTATCTATTACTTTAATTTTAAATAATAGATCAGCTAAGCTAACATTTTTAGAAGACTAACCTTGTTTGGCATCAGGAAGGCGCCCCTCTTCTGGTGAGCTTAATGAATCCTGATGTAAAGGTGGAATTTACTAATTAAAGACAAGCCCATCAAATGAATTTGAAGTTCAAAATACAAAAAGGAGGCATGTCTTCATCTTATATGTACCTTTCTACCAGGGACAAAATCAATGGTAGGACCTCCAGTTACCTCAACAGCAACAACTCCAGCAAGCTGTAGTCCAGAATAAAAAGGTATTTATGCACAAATCAAATTCGTAAAAACCAGAATATTTTGGTTCCTCTGCATTACTACTACTAATACAACTAATATTAAGGAAAACCTTCCAAAAATGGAAAACAGATCTTCGACACAAGTATTCTCACCTGATAGAGGTCAGCATACGTAATTTTAGGATGTCTGGCCTTAATTTCTTCTGTACTCCATATAACAGAAAAAGTTTATTAGAAGATAGGATTTAGTATCTCCAAAGTTGATTAAACTAACAAAAGAAACACTTGTTGTAAACAAAATATGGGCATCGGAGGAGGATGTGTGCTCAGCAGACAATGACCAGTCTATCTTAATTTAGAGCAAACTTGGAAATTGTCTGTTTTTCTTGAAAATAGTAAAATTTTATGCTAAACATGGAGGAGATGATAGATACATACAAAGTTTTCAAGCCGCTTAAAAACATGTTCTAGTAAAGGAGTTTATGTGGCTATTGTAAAATTAAACAGATTCTAACTTCTCCAAAATGTTTTCAACTGAAAGATGGTATCAGTATGAAGAAAAGTTCACTTCCGATACTAGTAAAGAAAAAAGAGGGTAAGAATCTGTTCAACCTAAAGTAAGACTCCAATTATATGCAGAACAAATTGACAGAATTTCATAAATATGATATGATCAACTTTTCTTCTTCCAATGTAAACTCAAAAACAGTATGCAGAGCGATACACTAAAACATAACGTGATTTGCGCAGTTAACATCCAAAATCAACCAAAAGTTCACGTACTTAAACTAAAATCATTAACCATTGCATAGGCAATCATTATCAATGAACACAAATTCATTTCCAGCAGATTATTCAATAGATCTCTTATATAGGCGAACACAACTCCAGAAAATCGAAAGGCTAAAAAGCTTACCGCAAAGATCAATTGCCATTTTGAGGCCGCTGTTAGCGCCATGCTTGTACTCGACCTCATTCCTGATTGATCCATCAGGTCCTCATGGAAGAACACAAGAAACGAATTTACTTCTTCTCTATATGAGTGAAGAACACTGTTCCTTTTTACTTATTCAAACTTCATTTTTTACAATATTTTTTATCTATTATATCCTCAATTTATTTAGAGAGTTAATGTTTTTGAATTAAAAAAAAAAAAGAAAGATAGAAACTCTTTGATGAGTTAATTGATTTTGGAATTCTATCAATTAATAGGGTAAAATGATAAATTCACTATGTTAAATATTATTTTCTTAATAGGTGTATCAAGTAAAAAATGGACAAATAAATAGGAACAAGGGAGTAATAATTACTTTTCATACCATTAATTAATATTTAATTATTATTTCAAAATTATTCAACATTTGAGCTCTTTGTAATGCGAAAAATAAAATTTGAAGCAAATTATTATCGGGAAGTGCTAAATGGCTAGAAAATTTGGTTAGAATTTGGCCAGAAAATTAAAAAAATCTATAATATTTTTTTTATTTTAAAATAAATTGATCTTTTTTCCATTTTTTAGTTAAAAGATATTGAAGTTAAAAGGGTAAAAATATTTAAAAGGATAAAATATTATTCTGGCCAAATTTTCTTGCCAAAAAGATTTTTCCATTATTATCTAAAAATTTCAGTACATTCTTTGGAACTTTTATGTGAGGAACTCCGTATCATTATATATTGGAGTACCAAAAACCTAAAATTTGAAATGTGCAATGTATGGAATTTGAGTTATTTCATTATCGAACTTGGGGACAATTTCATATGTTCCCTGATCCCTTGAATTCCACTTTCGCTATATAACTCAAGAATTTTTTTTATTTGAAGAAATTAAAACTATAGTTTATAAATGTACCATAGATTGATACATTAACATTTTTGTGAATGTAAAATAAACTGTGAACCCAAACATTGGACTGTTAGTTTGGTGTCAAGTTAGCTAAGAGTCACCAAAATTTGTAACTTTAAATTCTAAATTTAACTTTACATTTTAAATTATAGATTCTCCTATAACTTATATATTAGTAATATATAATTTATATTGCAGGTCGACTGTGCTAGTTTGCATGTAATTATAGGAATATGAATACTCCTACAATGTAGGAGTAGAATACTCCTATAATGAACAGAGAACTTCCAAATGACGAACAAGCAAACGCCTAAAATAGTCGATTGCATTGATTGGACTAAAACGACCCCCATTTTGCCATTTCAAAATTGATACAAGCATTTGGATTTAATTAAAGGCTATATATTTACAGATATCTCAATAGAGTTTTGACTTAAGAGTGGAGACTTCTGGCGTATATGAGGTTAAAATTGAAGGTTTACAGAATTGTTTGTAGAAGAAAGAAAGACAGACTGATTTGAGAAAGAAAAAGTAATCTTCATTAAGCTATATCACAGCTATTTATACATGTATTTCTCATTCTATTTTTGCTCTATAATGAACTAACTATCTAACAACTTTATAACAAACTAACTAACTCCTAACTATAAGTTTGAAGAGTAGTTATATGCTTTTATTTCTGTCAACACTCCCCCTCAAGCTTGGAGGAGAAAATATGTTTAAAACTCCTAGCTTGGACAATAAGAGATCATGTTGTACTCTATTTAGTCCTTTGGTTAGAACATCAGCTGGCTGATTTTGAGTTGGTATATAACTGATGTTGATTAACCCTTGTTGCAGCTTCTCTCTAATGAAATGACAATCGATTTCAATATGTTTAGTATGTTCATGATAGACTGGATTGGCTGCTAACTGAATTGCAGATTTGCTATTACTGTATATGTTTACTGGAAGAGTTATTTCAGCATCCAAACTCCTTAGTAGCCCTACTAACCATACTAACTCAGTTACAGTAGATGCCAAACTTCTATACTCAACTTCAGCTGAACTCATTGATACTGTTGTTTGTTTCTTAGCCTTCCAAGACACCATAGACTTTCCTAACTTGATCACAAAACCAATCACAAACCTCCTTGTAGTAGGACATGCTGCCCAGTCTGCATCACAGTAGGCTGTGATTTCAGTGTCTGAACTGCTAGATAACAATATACCCTGGCCTGGTTGTTTCTTGATATACTTGACTACTCTTAGTGCAGCATCCATGTGAGATTTTTTAGGTTGCTGTCAGAACTGACTTAATGTTTGTACACTAAATGAAATATCAGGCCTAGTCATGTTCAAATATAGAAGCTTTCTAATCAACTTTTGATAGGCACTTGGATCTACAAGCTTGTCTTCTTGATTTTTCTTTGTTTGATCATCATACTGTTTTTATGTTAGCTTGACATTCACATCTATAGGAGTGCTTGATGGCTTAGCACCAGATAGTCCAACTTCAGCAATCAGTTGAAGTGCATATTTTCTTTGATGCATAACCATTCCAGCCTCACACCTTGCAAACTCTATTCCAAGGAAAAATTTTAATTCTCCCAAATCCTTCATCTTGAACACTTGTTGTAAGGCTTCTTTTGTTTCCTTAATCAGCTCAAGATTACTTCCTGTAACCAAGATATCATCAACGCATACCAAAATTATTATAGTTCCTTTAGAGGTTTTTCTTGTAAACAGAGAATGATCATGCTGACTTTGATTAAAACTCAGTTTTTGTAATGCCTCTTTAAGCTTTTGATTCCATTGTCTAAGTGCTTGTTTAAGACCATATAGAGACTTTACCGGTCTACATACTTTCTTCTCCCCCTGACTGGTAAATCCTTGTGGTAAAGCCATGTATATTTCATCTTGTAGATCACCATTTAGAAAAGCATTGTACACATCCATTTGATGAATGTGCCATTTCCTAGCCACAGCTAACACTAGAATAGTTCTTACAGTCACCATCTTTACCACAGGAGAAAAAGCTTCTTTATAATCTATCCCCTCTTTCTGACTATATCCTTTTGCCACTAACCTTGCCTTACACCTCTCTACTTTACCATTAGACTTGTATTTTATTTTGTAGACCCACCTACATCCAATTGCAGTCTTTCCTTTAGGTAACTTAGACAACTCCCAAGTATTGTTATTTTGTAAAGCATGTATTTCAGCCTTCATTGCTTCTATCCACTTCGGATCTTTACTAGCTTCTGCATATGTTGCTGGTTCTTGCAGCATAGATGTTGAAGCTATAAAAGTTTGATAAGGCTTAGACAAATGATTGTAAGCCACATAATCAGAAATTGGAAATTGTATTTCCTTGTTAATGTTTAGTGATACAAAATACTTCATCCATATAGGTGGATGAACTCCTCTTGTAGACCTTCTTATGACCACTGGCTCTACATTTTCTTGGTTTTCATTAACCTCAGGATCAGATCCTTCTATCATCTGATCTAATAGTGGATCATGTCCAGGTTCTTCTGACATATCTCTTCCCTCTTCATACTCAGACCTTATGACAACATTTGTGACACTATCAGTCCATTCTAAATTCAGTATCTCTAGACTTAAGTCATTTACGAAAGGACCAGCATCATCTGTTGACAATCTGGACACAAATGGAAACACAGACTCTTGAAACCTTACATCTCTACTGACAAAGAAACTTTTGGACACCAAATCCAGCAATATATAACCTTTTTTGAGTCTTTGAATAACCCATAAGAACTGAAGCTTTAAACCTGGATGCTAATTTGTCACATTCTGATAAGACCTTAACATAACACAAACATCCTAGTACTCTTAGATGTGTTAGAATTGGCTTACTTCCATAGAGTTTCTCATATGGGGATTGTCCTCCTAGTACCTTACTAGGCATCCTATTTATCAGATATGTTGTTACAAGCACATACTGCCCCCAATATATCAAAGGAATGTTGCCTTGAAATCTTACTGCTCTAGTAACTTCTAACACATGCCTATGCTTTCTTTCTGCCACTCCATTTTGTTGTGGAATGTAAGGACAAGACCTTTGATGTATTATTCCTTTGTCTCTAAACATCTTTGTACACACAGAATTCACAAACTATGACCCATTATCAGATCTCACCTTTTTTACTACTTTACCAAACTGAGTTCTAACAAACTGCAGAAAATATGACAAATTAACACATACATCTGACTTATTTTTCAACAGAAACAGCCAAGTCATTCTTGAGTAATCATCAATCACTATAAGAAAAAATCAATTACCATCAAAAGTAGACTGTTTGTATGGACCCCATACATCCAAATGAATCGAGTCAAAACATCCAATACTTTTAATGCTACTACTTGAAAATACACCTCTTGTTTGTTTTGCACAAGGACACACATCACGCTTATTCAAAGCTTTGTTCACAACATCTGGACTAACAGAAAATAACCTAATTAATGCATGAGATGACATATGTCCTAATCTCTTGTGCCATACATTCACTTCTTCTTCAGATAACTGGTTTGCTTTTTTTCTTTTTCCTTCTGCCAAATACGACTGAACTTGTACCTGATCCTGTGTAAATTTCTTCAACAACAAATACAACCCAGCCTCTTCCTTACCAATCTCCTTCACCCTGCCAGTGTAGAGCTCCTGAAACACGCAGAAATATGAAAAGAAAGTGACTGAGCATCCTAACTCCTTTGTCATCTGACTGACTAACAATAAATTGTATTTGAACTCTAGAATATGAAATACATTTGTGATTACACTTCTTTGGGAAATAGAGCCAGACCCAGTGTGAGTTACATATGCTACTTCATCATTGGGCAAGCTTACAGGTTTTGGATTCTTGACATTCACTATAGACTCCTTAGTTAACATATCAATATTAGAGCTCGTATGATTTGTGGCACCTGTGTCTATAATCCATATCTCACTATGTTCAGAAACTAATAAAGCTTTACCTGCTGAATTTGCCTGAACTCCATGAGCTGCACTACTTGATATGTTTCCACAATCTTGATTTTGATTAAGCATCTTCAGAATTTGGCTGTATTGGTCTTTTGTGAAAGTACAACCTTGCAGATGCTTCTCACTTTCATCAATTGTACTAGTGTTAAATTGTGATCTTTGACCCTTATCACTAGAGACACTCCCATAGCTGGATAACAAATCATTTGACATCCCATCATATGCATTTTTTCTTGTAGTATTAACTTTACTTCCAGCCATATAAGCATTATGACCTACTCCAGTAGTCATTTTTCTTTTCGACATAAAATCAGAAGGATATCCTATCAACTTGTAGCATTGATCTTTAGAATGCCCTTTGCATCTGCAAAATTCACATATCACTCCCAAGTTCTTCTTGAATCTGTTATATCCTTGGCTGTTAGACTGACTTCTAGTTCTTGAATACATTACTAAGGGATCCACCCCAGTAGAACAGATAGAGTTCAGGCCTATATTAACACCACTTGAAGTCAATTTCCGACACTCATCATTCACCACCATAGCATATGCCTGATTGACTCCAGGAACTGGATTCATCAACAATATTTGACTCCTTGCCTGTCCAAATGACTCGTTCAATCCTATAAGGAACTGATAGAGTTTTTGTCTATTTAGATGTTCAATAAAACCTCTCGACCTTTCACAATCACACCCAGGAGATAGCATCAAGGTTTCATACTCATCCCACAATCCTTTAAGCTTTGTAAAATAGACAGATACAGAACTTGTACCTTGTTCAAGTGTAGCAATCTCTTTATGCAAATTGAAAGTTCTTGACCCATCCAGTCGATCAAATCTTTCTTTCAAGTCACTCCAAACCCCTTGGGCAGATATTGCAAACGTCACTCTTGCTAACAAACTTTTGGACACAGAATTTAGAAGCCAAGAAAGAACTATCGCATTTACTCTTTCCCACTGACCTCCTAACTCTGTACTCACATCTTTCTTTTTACAAGTTCCGTCGACCAGTCCAATTTTATTTCTTCCAAGCAATGCCAAACGTATAGATCGACTCCACACAACATAATTTTCAATCCCAAGAAGTTGAAACGAAATGAGATTAACCCCACTCACATCAGCAGGACTTAAGTACAGAGGATGATTATAATCCAATACTTGATTCGCAGCAGCCATCATTGATGTAGTATTTCCATGAACTCTACCATTGCTGACCTCAACAGTATCATCTTGGCCACCATTGTTTGTCATGATCCTATTCTTTTCTTGATTTGAATTGCGGAAGCTTGATGATTATTCCAGATTCTGATTTTCAGAAATCTGATGAATTTTTTCACACTTTGATTTTCAGAAATCTGACCTTATGCTCCTGATCTACTCAGAATGTGATCAGGGCTCTGATACCATGAAGGTTTACAGAATTGTTTGTAGAAGAAAGAAAGACAGACTGATTTGAGAAAGAAAAAGTAATCTTCATTAAGCTGTATCACAGCTATTTATACATGTATTTCTCATTCTATTTTTGCTCTATAATGAACTAACTATCTAACAACTTTATAACAAACTAACTAACTCCTAACTATAAGTTTGAAGAGTAGTTATATACTCTTATTTCTGTCAACAAAAATTACCAGATTTAGAGATCTCTAAGTTCTTTTATGTTCCTTTTGCAATAAACTATAATAAGTGACATTACAACTAGTAGAAAACAGAGAGAAATAACAAATGTGATGCCAATCCATGAACAATTCTTTGTCAATCAGGAATATGTTTGAAACATGAGTAGATATATGATATTTCAAAGCCACCAAAGACATGTTATTTTACACTTGAGTAGCTACAATCAGCACTCTCAAGATTTATTGATCAAACATAAAGAAATACTAGCATCATTCTTAGCGGTGCCAATAACAATCGCCAAGTTTGATGCCATTGAATTATGGAGCTATTCAGTTTCCAGTTTGCTTCAACTGAGTTCGCCAATGTAATATTGAGCTTTATGGAACTTGTGTGCCTACTATTGCTTGATTCTCCTGTTGACTTCATAAAAGTAACTCAATATTACAACAGCTGCTGCAACAGCAACTCCAACGGCACCTTGTGCCAACACCGTGCTGTTCTTTACTGTTAACTTGAAGCAAGATGAAGGTGGTGTGAATCCAAGCTCTGAGAGCTTCTTGTGTGACTCTGCATAGTCTCTGAAGAAAGCCTCTTCATCCTGTCACACAAATTAGATATTAGCTATTACAGAAAACTTTCCAAGTGAGATCGCCAGAAATTTTGAAGAATTAGTGCAGATCATTAGCCAAATAGATATATTTGATAGCGGTTAAGTTGGAAGAAAGATTCTACTAGATCGTTGTGTATTCATTTGTTTACAAATTAAACATATATGGGAGTGAAAGACCTTGGCGCTGGGTGGACTGGTCAAGGATTGTACCATAGGCTTAAATATTAAGTGTCTCGCAGCAAACCAGAACTACTTAAGGTTGCAAAAATTCCAGTACCCCTCACATAGTTCAGTGTTTGTCAAACCATCAATAGGAAATAATATTCTAGCATGCAAATCCTTAGTAATCATCAATGTATATCGACAGAGGACAAATGAGTGGAGATAAACTTCCCACAGTTTAGTCAGCCTTGCTGGTTTTCTATGTTATTTTCCTCCATGCATTATGCAATGTAGTGTGGTTACAAATGTAAACTATGTGTTGCAACAATTGACCATTAAAACAATGCATGGAAATATGAGCTACAATACCTTTGCATAAAGTTCCACATAAGTGCGAAATTGTGGATCTTCAACCAAAGCTTTATCCGTGGGAAGCTTCAAGAGATCTTCTGAATCCTCCTTGAGGAGCTCCCTAAGAGATCATTGTACCATTTGGGCAAGCAGTCATGAAATCATTCTTTTAACAATGATGAAATATAAAAAAGGTTCCAGCATATACTAATCTTACACAAAGTATGAGTTGTCAAATTTCAAAGGCTCTTTAGTCCAAGGGCCCTCAAAGCCAGATCTCTCTGGATGTGCTCTTCCCTGCAACAGTGAACACAAAAGAGGAACTTTAAGACAAACAGCATTATCATTTGAGAGAAATATATAAATATCTAAATGCAGATTCATGAGACAAAATACCAGTGTGTGTCCTCCAGACAATGCCACTATATCTTTGTCAGAGAGTCCCATTCTGTAAAAGACATCCCTTAGGTGCTGTGGACCTAAAAAGGCATTATAACATGGAACAAAGTAAGTGATGAGCAACATGCTGAGAATTATGTTTCGAAATCAGAGCACTGAGTTGTAGAGCCCTCTCAGAAATTCATGCCAATTCTTCTAATTAGTCAAAGGTAGCTGGCAGTTGTTTTAGCAATATTTACAATTTTTGCAATAGGTTATCACCAAGTCCAGTTCAATGTTCATAATATTCAAGAGCTCCCACCAATTGGAATATATTTTCCTTCACAAAATTTTCTTTAGAATAATGGGAAGCCCACATAAAACATGTTTAGGAGGAAACCAGTGCAAATTAGCAAAGAGTCATCTCCAATATTATTGACATCACTTCTACATAGATGCAGAACCAAGTAAAAAAAATTATATTCAACTTGTTCAAAACAAAATGATGCAACAACAATAATCAGGCACAGAATATGGCATAATGAGGACAATTGAAGCAACTAGGATAGATGAGGCTCCACTTGATTTTATGCACTGAATCAAGTTCAACTCAATTTTCCATTCGCACCTCAGGTGCCAGTAAGGTTAAATCTTAAACAAGCTGGCTATTTTTCATTATTTTTATCTTGTATTCTCATGGATTCCTTCCCTACAAAAGGATGAGGATCCTTATCAATTTCTGATACTGAGTAGAGTAAGTTACCTGTTCAATCAAATGCGAAGAATCCCAGAACGTAACTTCACATTTAAATTAGAGAAAAAATTGAGTGTTTTACCTTTTATCTATTACTTTAATTTCAAATAATAGATCAGCTAAGCTAACATTTTTAGAAGACTAACCTTGTTTGGCATCAGGAAGGCGCCCCTCTTCTGGTGAGCTTAATGAATCCTGATGTAAAGGTGGAATTTACTAATTAAAGACAAACCCATCAAATGAATTTGAAGTTCAAAATACAAAAAAGGAGGCATGTCTTCATCTTATATGTACCTTTCTACCAGGGACAAAATCAATGGTAGGACCTCCAGTTACCTCAACAGCAACAACTCCAGCAAGCTGTAGTCCAGAATAAAAAGGTATTTATGCACAAATCAAATTCGTAAAAACCAGAATATTTTTGTTCCTCTGCATTACTACTACTAATACAACTAATATTAAGGAAAACCTTCCAAAAATGGAAAACAGATCTTCGACACAAGTATTCTCACCTGATAGAGGTCAGCATATGTAATTTTAGGATGTCTGGCCTTAATTTCTTCTGTACTCCATATAACAGAAAAAGTTTATTAGAAGATAGGATTTAGTATCTCCAAAATTGATTAAACTAACAAAAGAAACACTTGTTGTAAACAAAATATGGGCATCGGAGGAGGATGTGTGCTCAGCAGACAATGACCAGTCTATCTTAATTTAGAGCAAACTTGGAAATTGTCTGTTTTTCTTGAAAATAGTAAAATTTTATGCTAAACATGGAGGAGATGATAGATACATACAAAGTTTTCAAGCCGCTTAAAAACATGTTCTAGTAAAGGAGTTTATGTGGCTATTGTAAAATTAAACAGATTCTAACTTCTCCAAAATGTTTTCAACTGAAAGATGGTATCAGTATGAAGAAAAGTTCACTTCCGATCCTAGTAAAGAAAAAAGAGGGCAAGAATCTGTTCAACCTAAAGTAAGACTCCAATTATATGCAGAACAAATTGACAGAATTTCATAAATATGATATGATCAACTTTTCATCTTCCAATGTAAACTCAAAAACAGTATGCAGAGCGATACACTAAAACATAACGTGATTTGCGCAGTTAACATCCAAAATCAACCAAAAGTTCACGTACTTAAACTAAAATCATTAACCATTGCATAGGCAATCATTATCAATGAACACAAATTCATTTCCAGCAGATTATTCAATAGATCTCTTATATAGGCGAACACAACTCCAGAAAATCAAAAGGCTAAAAAGCTTACCGCAAAGATCAATTGCCATTTTGAGGCCGCTGTTAGCGCCATGCTTGTACTCGACCTCATTCCTGATTGATCCATCAGGTCCTCCAGTCCTTGTTGTAGCATCATAGGTTCCTGCATCATGCCACCTGCAAATTAAAATATCTTTATCATGTCAGATCAAAATTTTATTTCAACACAAAATTTGATAATTATGCAACATACGCTAAACGAAGCATAATAGGAGCACAGTTTTTGCTGGAGATGAGAGCTCGAAGATCTCTTCGTGCCTTGTCTATTTCCTTCAGATACTCTGCATCTACTATTGGTGCTGCCATTGATAATATAATTCGATGAAACAGCACACTGATATCTTAAACTTTTAGTAATGAAATTATGAAACTCGAGGATTATATTATATAGAAGAACAGATGAAGAGGGAATTTTTTATATGAGTGGAAAGATAAACAATGAATATGGAAGAACACAAGAAACGAATTTACTTCTTCTCTAATATGGAGGGAAAACCCAAAAAAAATTATCCCATGCGCTTTCAGAAAGAACGTTAAAACACTCGTCATAATTACGAAGATGATCGGCGCGTGTATAAACGTGGGAGTTGAAAAGCGTAGGGTACTGTTGGAGAATGTGTTGATATGCGTGCTATGGCGTGGGCATTTCTTATCCTATGAGCCTCGTGTGCTGGGCTGCTGGCGGATCTAAGGAACCTTCATTTTCTTGGCATCGGGTGTCGTTCACTTTGATTCGATTTGGATCAATTATTAGTTAAAATTAAAATAAAATTAATTTAATTGGTATTTTAAATTTCTAAAATCAAATCAAACCAAATGAAAAAATAATTATCGATTTAGTTATTGACGATTTGGTTCAGTTGTTCTGATTCTTTTGGTTTGAAAATAATAAATTTTTTAGGACATACGTATTTTGATAGAAAAAAAATATCTAGTACATGAACAATCCACGTAAAAGTTATTGTTGGTTCAATTAAGCAATTAAGCAATACTAAAGTTATCATTACACAAACAAAGTTATTAAATTAAGAGAAAGTGTGTGACTATCTTATGAAAGGCAATAAATTTTGATGGAATTAGACTTGGGATTGTAATTGGGCTAAAATTTAAGTGTTAGGCTTGAGAAAAATAGTAAAGTTAAAGACTTAAATTACTTAAAAAATAACAAAATATTTATATTTTATTTATAAATAATTATAAAATTTATATGTCTAATTTATCGGTTTGGTTAGGTTATTTTTGCAGTTGTTTTTTAGTAAAACCAAAACCAAACCAAATAGTATTGGTTTTAAAAATTTAAAAACCAAACCTAACCAAATCAAACCAAATATCAATTTTTTTAATCAGTTTGATTCAAATTGCGGTTCGATTTGATTTTTTAATCATAACCATGAACAGCCCTAACTACAGGCTCATATATGACGATTAATGGTTTATGGGCTTTTAAAATTCGGACTCTACCTAACTAGTAGCGAAAGCCCGTAAGAGTCCATTTCTTTTTGTTTAGCCCACCGTAAGTGTTTTCATAGTACAAATTTGAAAAAATTACTGAAATACACGTCTTATATTTCTCTTATTTCTAATATTCTCTTCTATTTCTAAAAACCTCTAAAATTCCTTATTTCTCTCCTAATTCTAAATTATTTTATAATGTATCCGAGCTAGTTTTTAATGTATCCGAACTACATATTATGCATTCAGTTATTTTATAATGTATCCGAGCTACACATTATAATATGTATCCGATTTGTTTTACTTTTTCATGGATTAATGTAATTACAAACTTAATAGGGATAGACTGTAATTTCATATTAAAACTATGTGATTCCTAAAATTTATAATAAAAATTTCTCGAGAAGTCTATTTTGATGTCGTCAGTTCATTGTTATTCAACTTTTTTAAGTTTTTGTATGTATATATTTTAAAGAGTAAATTTTAGGTTTAACAAATATAAAAATCATATTAGCGCTCTATAGCTACAGTTTTGCTATTTGCATCTCATTTGTACAAATCGCAGGCAAGCAACTTCGTTCGTAGGAAAAGAGCAGCGATTGTATGTGGATATCGATTAGATAATTGTATATATGTAACTATTATGTATATGTATCAATGATTGTGTTTGTATATATGCATAAAATTTGAATTTATATATAATTAAATCGAATTAAAATATTTGTATATCAAATTTCTCTCTCTCGTGCTTTATACAACACAAATTATACATTGTAATTTGTATAATTTGTATTTGTATAAAACGAGAAAGAGAGAATGGCAAAAGAGAATTGGATAGAGAAAGATTTGTATTGTATAGTTATAAGTGTATAGGGCGAAGAGATATGTATTTGTATTTATATATACAGTTTTTCTCGCTTTATATAAACACAAACACAATTTATACATTTGTGTTTGTATAAAGTGAGAGAGGTGAGCGAGATTTCTGGGGAAAGAGGCAAGTACGGATTAGAATTAAATGAAACTGTAGTTATAACATTTATTTTGAATTAATAGTTTGTTATTTTATACAATTTTTCCTATTTTAAATAGAGTAAATTTTAGGTTTAGCGAACATACAAATCATATTTGTATGTTATAACTATAGTTTGTATAATTGCGCTCCGTAGTAAAATTTATGTTTGTTATGAAGCATCAAATTTGTATAAATCGCAGGCAGGCATTCGTTTGTATAAAAGCGTAGCGATTATATATGTCTATCGGTTAGATAATTGTATATATGTAACTACTATGTATATGTATCTATGATTGTGTTTGTATATCTGCATAAAATTTGAATTTGTATACAATTGAATCGAAAGAAAACATTTGTATATCAAATATCTCTCTCTTGCTTTATACAACACAAATTATACAATGTATAATTTGTATTTGTATAAAGCGAGGCAAAAAAGAACTGGTTGAAGAAGATTTGTATTTGTATAATTATAAGTGTATAGGACGAAAATATATGTATTTGTATATACAGTTTTCTCTCGTATTATACAAACACAAACGCAATTTATACATTTGTGTTTGTATAAAAGTGAGAGAGGCGAGCGAGATTTCTAAGGAGAGAGACGAATGACAATTGTTTGCTACGGATTAGAATCAAATGAAATTGTGGTTACAACATTTAATTTGAATTAATAATTTGCTATTTTATATAATTTTCCCTTTTAAATATGCAGTATTTGAAATTGGGATTGACAAAATAAAACTTTAAGGGCTCGTTTAGTGTGAGGGATTAAAAATAATAGTGATGGGATAAGGAAATAGGGATGGGATAAAAAAAATTATGTTTTTTGGTTGCCATGTTTGGAATAACTTATCCCATCATTTATATCGTAGTGATGGAATAAGATATCACAGGATAATTTGTTTCCAACCAAACGTCCCCTAATCATATAGTGTCCAAAATTACATAAGGTTGTATAGGCTATAGGCTATGGTAAAATTCTATATAGGCTATAGGCTATAATACAGTATTAACTCGAGTACTTGAAAGTAACACATTCAATTAAACTTCGCTTATATTCTAAGTATAAAGTTTTTTAAGTAACGAGGGTAAATACAATCTCAGTAAGAGTGATATTTTGAATCCATTAAATGTTTTTGACATTATCATCAAACATCAGTTGTATATAAAAGAAATTATAGAGCTTTTTACTAATTTAATATGAATGAAACATCTCAGATATTTCAAATGTTGCAAGTATCAAAGTAGAACCTTCTTAAAAAAATGATCACAAATCATCCCAAAATCTTAGTTGATCCTTGTCATACGTGGATCATCTTAATTGTATATACCTTGGCAAGAGTTTATTACTATAGAAATTAATTACTCCAATCTGGTATAAATGAATAGATTAATTGGATTACCACTTGCAGCCTGCAGCAGGTTTCCTCACGTGTTACCTCGTCCAGGCCAGGTCATAATTCCCCAAAAATATTACCACTACTCCACAACGTAAGCTTAACTAGAGTGGCAAATCCCTTTCGGTGGAGTGGTAAGTACTCCTTCATCCTTAATCAAGAGGTTTCGGGTTCAAGCCTCCTTGGGTACGGAGTTGGCCTTTGTTAGGGAGCGTTTTACCTATAAATGTGGGACTTCTCGACGCGAATTTGAATTTAATCGAGTTTCAATGTGGATATCGAACACCAGGTGAGAAACCAAAAAAAAAAGAGTGGTAGATCCCTTGAAATAATTAATTGCTTGGGCTTAAATGACCTCGTTTAAGAATTGAAACATACATATAAACTTTAATCTTGGGCCAATAATTGTTGATAATTAGTAGGCCATCGGCTTTGTACGGGCTCCAATATACACCGGATGGAAAAAAAAAAAAAAAAAAAGAAAGAGTGACCGATCTTTTAAATAATTGATTGTTTGGACTTAAATGACCTCATTTAAAAATTAAACATACATATAAACTTTAATCTTGGGCCAATAATTGTCGATAATTAGTAGGCGATCGGCTTTGTATATCCAAGAGAAACATAGTGGTCTCTTGTATTGCATATGACGAATTAAGTAAAAGTGGTTAATAATAATATATTGAGTATAATTTTATAGGTAAAGTATGAAGAAAGTAAAATATAACAAATTAAAATAAATATGAAAAAGTGAATAATGGTCCTCTAATTTCAGTCACCGCACAATTCTCCTATAAGATGAAATGTTGCAATAGTATATTTTCACTTTTTTTGCAGCAACTTTTTATGAGTGAAATTAGTTTAAAGTAGTGGGCATAGAGACAAAATTACCATTATTATAAGGAAGAAAAAAAGGAAAAGTACTTTGCTTTCTCATGTTTGTCAGAGAATAAAAAATAAATTAAATTAAATAATAAAGATAATGGTAAATCAAAATAAAAACAAAATGAAACAATTTGCTACTTTTCAATTTCGAAAAGGAAACGTTAATCTGGTAAAAATATCGGAAAGGAGAACAAAAATAGGACAAGGATGAAGACAAAAGGAAAAGCACGTTACGTAGATTCTCTTTTTTTCATAACGAAATAAGGGAAAATAAAATAAGTACTATTTTCTTTATTTAAAATTTAAGATTTATCAGAAGATAATTTAATACGGTAAGTTTTGATCAGGGTCGTTTATGTGGATCGATCCGACCCAATCTGTTTTGCCTTATTCAATTTAATTAATTGAGTAATACTTTTAAAAGATAACGGAGACCAGTTACTCTCCTCCCCTTAAAAGACTCCTAGTGGGAGTCACATTGGTGAGAACGTGAGAACTTGAAAACGTGAAGACAAACAAAATCAGGAAACAATATCACTCTTAGATCAAAGACATCCAGCAAAAGGACATTTAGTTTGTGAATCAAACTTTGTTTCATAGTGATTCAAAGAGAGATTTGAAGTGCAATCCTATCAAAGTAGCAAAATCAACGACTACCGCTGCAAGTTACAAGGTACACATCTCGTCGTTCTTTTGCTCAATATATCTTATATTGGTATCAGGGTCATCGTTAATTACCTCATAATTCGCTACCTCCATGTACTTTCATGGTACTATTGTTGATATGAAATAAATTGTGACTATTTTCCTTGAAAATTGTGAATAGAGAAAAAAATGGAAGATGTTAAGTTTTTTTAAAACTAGTTGAATGTGGATTAACTATATGGTAAATAGAATGCAAAATCCTAATTGATTTCGGCTCATAATGTATATAGGAATCCTTGTACTACAGAAAAAGAAATTCTGTAATTTTTTTTGAAAAACTGCTAATGTTTGTAGCAATCTAAAAATTAGTTGTACAATAATTTTGGTCGAAACATAATTTTATATGATCTACTTGTTTGTAGCTTTTTGAAAATATATTATAATAAAAAAAACGGATTTAAAACGAGTGAGATACGAATTTTTGAAAGTTCGCTTTTTTTTAGTTGTTTTCGAAAAAAACTGTTTCTGTTTGTAGCGATCTGAAAAATGGGTGTACAATTTTTTGGTTCGAAACATAATTTTTCATGATCTACTCGTTTGTAGCTTTCCGAAAGTATATTATTATAGAAAAACAGATTTAAAACAAGTGAGATATGAATTTTTGAAAAATTATGCTTCAAACCAAAAAATTCATATCTCACTCGTTTTAAATCCATTTTTTTATTATAATATATTTTCGGAAAGCTACAAACGAGTAGATCATGAAAAATTATGTTTCGAACCAAAAAACTGTACACGCACAAACAGAAGCAGTTTTTTCAGAAAACAGTAAAAAAAAAAAAAAAAAAACCAACTTTCAAAAATTCATATCTCACTCGTTTTAAATCCGTTTTTTTATTATAATATATTTTCGGAAAGCTACAAACGAGTAGATCATTAAAAAGTATGTTTCGACCAAAACTATTGTACAACCAATTTTCAAATTGCTACAAACAAAAGCAGTTTTTCAAAAAAAATTACAAAATCTCTATTCACTGATTTTTAAAAAAATAGTCACAATTTATTTCTTATCAACAATACAGTGAAAGTACATGGAAGTAGCGAATTATGGGATAATTAATAATGGCTCTAATACCAATGTAAGATATATTAGCAAAAGAACGACGAGATGTGTACCTTGTAACTTGCAGCGGAAGTCGTTGATTTTGCTACTCTTACAGAATTGCACTTCAAGTCCCTTTTTGAATCACTAGGAAATAAAATTTGATTCACAAACTAAATGTCCTTTTGTTTGATGTCTTTGATCTAAGAGTGATATTGTTTATTGTTTTTGTTTATGTTCTTTCTGTCTTCTCGGTTCACGTTCTCTCCAATGTGACTTCCACTAGGAGTCTTTTAAGGGGAGGTTGAACAGTTACTTTATCCTTTTAAAAGGATTATCTAATTAATTAAACACTAAGGAATCGTTTGGTTACTGGTCTCCCTTTTATCCTTTTAAAAGGATTATCCAATTAATTAAACACTAAGGAGTCGTTTGGTTACTAGTTAGAGTTATACGGGTATTAGTTATATAGGTATTATACAGATATTGGTTATGTAGATATTAATTATGCATGTATTGATTATGTAGATATTAATTATACAAATATTAGTTATGTTGTATTGTTTACGTAGGATTTAGTTATATAAAAATTATAATACATATATTATTACTTATTGATTATTAATTTATTGTAAATTAATATATACGTTATTTTTAAAAAAATCGAAAATTATAAAGCTTGTATCCAAGATAAAATGCAACAAACCCGGGGGTGGGGTTTTGTGGGGGTTAGGGGTGTGGGGGGGGGGGGGGGGGCGGGCGCAGAAATCTACAGTGTGATGTGCATAAATAATAAAAATGCAACCGTTCGGGTGGTTGGGTTTTGGGAGGAGGAGGGCAAACAGCCCCGGTTTGGTTTGGGGAGTGGGTGCGTGGGGGGCGCAATAACGAAACTAAAAATTTTTTAGTCAGGCCGGTCCTTTCTTTTAAGGAAAAAAAAATTAACATACATTATTATTTACAAACAAATAATTAAGTAAACAAATTAAGGGTAAATATATAATTTTATTATTTTAATCCATGTATAACTAAGATTTTCATAACTTATTCTATCTTCTACTCCGCATAAAATTATACATAAATTTCTCAATAAGTTATGTGAATATTAACTATGTAGAATTACAAAAATGCAACCAAACACCACATAAAATCAATACATGAATAATTTTTATACAATATTTGGAGACGCCAACCAAACATTGTATAAAATTTATACATGAATAATTTTGTTTCTATTTACAAGCCAAACATGATATAAAATTGATACATAATTATCTTTGCCTTTATCAAGTAACCAAACGCCCCCAAGTGTTTTCATAAAAAGAAAGTTAGAAATGAATTCTTTTGCTAACGCCTTTGTAATTTAGTTTATTACATTAAAATTTGCTTAACACGATTCACATTTTTTATTCAGTTTACAATCGATGGTATAATTGCGAATTCATTCATTCTACACTTGAAAACTAGTGATTACAATTTTTTGGGATATTAAAAAAAATATTCTTTATTTATCTTTATTTATTATTTTGGATTGTCCAACAATATTTGTTCATTTTATAAAATCAATGAATAATTTAACATTTTGTGTTTATTCTACTCTTGTTACTAAATATTATTTGTCCAACAATAGTTGTCTACTATACTATTTTGAAATGTCCAACAATATTTGTTCACTTCATAAAATCAATGAATAATTTACCCTTAGTTCCTAATTTACGCTTATCATTAATTATAATTATTTTTCCTATTACATTTTTCAAGACATAATATTTATTATATTCAAAGATAATAGCATAAAATTATCTTTCTATATATAATTTTTTTTAACAATATGTAATGTGAATAATAGACAAGTATTATTGGATAGGAAAGTATCAAATTACCCCTCTCATTTACCATTTCTTAATTTTTGTGTGAAAAAGCCAATGATAAATAACTAGAGAGAGGAGCAATTTGTAAATGAATTTTGTGAGGGCAAAAATGTCAGAAAGTGGACCTGTGCAATTTGTAATTGACCTCTTGTATATTCAACTATCACAGTTCCCTATGAAAATCAAAACAATTTAAACAGAATCTTCCGTCTAATTAAATCCTCTCACCGCATTGTCTCATGCAAACCACCTGTTATCCCGCGGAACGGCAAAAGGGAATACTAATACAAAAGGAAAATGTTTTATTCACAATTCATATTTATATAAATTATATTAATAAAAGTATTAATTTATTTATAGTTATTAAGTGAGATTCGAGCAAGAGTCGAATTTTTCGTGAACAGCATATGTGAGTAAGTTATCTCATTTAATTTATTTTGTCTTTTTCTAATTAATTCTTGCGACAATTAAGGTGAATTATTTTGTTGAGATGTTCAAGAGTTGCATGTTTTCAATAGAAAGAATAAAATGATTAGAAATATAGTACACTGGTATACACTTGAAATATACTTCCTTCCTCCCTTGAGCACTTTCATTTTTTAGTGTTTAATAAATCAAAAGTAAAAAAATAATTTTTCTAATTCATCTCTTAAAAAAATTCTTGTAAATTTTATAAATAAAAATACTTTAAAAAAGAATTAATAACAATGTTGATATAAAAAAGTAATTAATACTTTCTTAATTTATATAAGGTGGATAATTAATATAAAATAGATGGAGTAATTTTTACAATTGGATATTTCTTATTGTTTTTTTTACCAATATGATACTGATGGCACTTACTAGGCACTTCAAAATAATGATTTTTTTTTAAAAAATTTAGTATTATAAGAGGGATAGATGTTACGGGTTCATTTGAATTTAGTAATTTTAATTCAAATTTTGTGTATATGCCAGAAATCTATTAAAGTATGATCAAATAGTATAATTTCTAGTCTCTCCTCTAAAAGGTCATGCTCTTTCGAAAATGTCGAAAACGAGAGAAAAAAATAGTGAAGCAAATGTAAAGAAGAAAAAATGAAGAAAACTGGAAAAAATATTAATGAGGTAAATCTTAATTATTTTCTTTTCCCGTTTCAGACGAGGGAATAAATAACTAAATACTTGTCCATTAATTTAAAAATGGATTTTTATTTATTATTTTAAATATATTTTTAATTTTTTTTTCATATTTTATCCTTAATATTAATTATTATTTTTTAAATGATTTTTCAAGACTTAATATTAAACGTAAATTAATAAATATAATATTATAAAATAGTCATATTAATTAAATATTTTTCTTTATTTTATAAATATGTGAAAGTAAAAATAAAGGGGAACCCATAGGTTGCCCCGTAAACTTGGCATGAAATTTCAATTAGACACCTCAACTGGATGATGTTCATTTTAAACACCTCAGGTAGGATTCCGTTGTGTCATTTTGACACTTTTGGCTGACATGGCATGGTAAGTGTAATGCACCCAAAATCAGCACGTGAATGGGCTCTTTTTCAGGCCAAAAAAATAATATTTAAAAGGTTTTTACTATTTTTCTTCATCATTCTCTCCTCCACCACACACCATCCATTTACCACTGCTGCCACCATCGCTATTAATACAATCAAATTAATTTTTTTTATTCAGTTCTGAAAATCACCACAACCATCGTCACCTTCTCATTCTTATTCTTTAGATCCAACAAATACAACTTTTATTGCAATCTTTCAAGTTCAGTGCTACACACCATTGTACATCTATTACACTCATCAAGTTCATATATGCAGGTATTCATTCTAAACAGCAGGGACTACAACGTACAAATAATACATAGTATTCGTATCTGTGCTCCTTTTATAGTTTTATTCCTTTTGGAGGCATTGTAAGAAATCAGGGGTAAAGAGGAGGCTCAGGAAAAGTTTGGAAGAATGAGGAAGAAGGGGTGGGATAGTTTGGTGGGGTTTTAGAAACTAAATGCTTTTATTTATTATTTTTGGCTGAAAATTAATTTTTCCTTATAATGTTTTTTTTAAGTATTATTTTGTACTTAAATATCATGTGTCTTTCCTTAATTAGCCATTATATTATATTATTCGTGAGTGTGTTACACGCACAATGTAATTTTTGCGGATTGTCAAAAAAGTGTCAAAATGACATAACAAAATCCTACATGAGGTGTCTAAAATGAATATCGTCTAGTTGAAATGCTTAAATGAAATTTCGTGCCAAATTTAAAAGATCACTGATGAATTTTTCCTAAAAATAAAGAGAAGGAGACCATAAGATTAATATGGGTCGTTAACCCTTAGCCAGATTGACCTCGTAACCGATGCATTATCATCCCATTCATGAGTCATGACCCAACCCCCCTCGCCTCTCTGGAATTTAAACTCAATTTATTACCTTATAAATTGACTCGTGTCCGTTGAAATATTTATATTACCAAACTACCCATCACTTCCTCAACACAGGTCATGCTTTGCAGCTTGCAAGATTTCATGCATTTGACCACAGAATGTCTTATTTGGTAAATAGCACAACATCCTCAAATAGGGCATTTTGGCTCACCTGTTGGGATTATAAAAAAAAAAAAATGGGTACTCTGTCCAACACCTATTGCCTCTGTAATTCCAAATTTATGTTCCTCCCCCCATTCTCTCTCACACATTTCCCATTGAAATGGTGATTTTGTTGGTGTTCTCAAATTGGGGATAGCTGGTGTAAAGATTCAATTTTTGATCTGTCTGAGTAAGCAAAAAGAAAAAAGAAGAGTACTTTTTTTTTATTTATTCTTTTTGGTCTGAAATTGGTGTGTCAGTCTTTGGAGTACAACACACATGGAACATGGTTGATAGTTCAAGAAAGGCGAAAAGGTTAAAGTGAGGCTTGGTTTAGCTAAGCTTTGTCTTTTTGAGTTGTGTTTTTTTTTTTTAAGAAGAAGAAGAAGAGAAGAGAGGAGAAAAATTAGATAAAAAATGGGCTGTTGGTATTCAAGATTAGAGAGAGAAGAATTGGTTTCAAGATGCAAAGCTCGAAAGAGATATATGAAACAGTTAGTAAAATCAAGACAAGCTTTTTCTGTTTCTCATTCTATGTACTTACGTTCATTGAGGAATACTGGCTCTGCTTTGCTTCAGTTCGCTACCGGAGAAACTGATCTCCACCCCCAAAACCACCACCTTCCACCACTTCCACCGTCGCCACCACGGCGACTCACCACCCCTCACCCACGGCCTCCTCCACCGCCGATGAGTCCCACATCCTGGACAACCTCCACCACTACATCTTCCGCCCATCCACCACCCCCTCCGCCTCCGCCTCCGCCGCCGCCTCCTCCTCCGGCGGCATCAAATTGGGATTTCTGGGACCCGTTTGTGCCGCCTCCGTCATCTTCGAGGTCAGTCACGGAGGATGAATGGGACGAGACAATGATGACATCGGAGGCCGCCGTCACCACCACGGTTGGAGCGGCGAGCGTGGCGGCTCCTCCGTCGGCGGTTAGCCAGTTTTCTAAAGAAACCACTTCAACAAGTGAACTTGCGGTGGTGGTCTCTACTAAAAGCAAAGACTTGGTGGAAATCATCAAAGAGCTCGATGAGTACTTTCTTAATGCTGCTGATGCTGGTGGACAACTCTCATTGCTTTTGGAAGTTCCCAATTGTGCTTTTTCCGAACAAAGATCTTCAGGTATGTACACATATAACTGCACCAGGTACAACATGCTTACCCAAAAATATATAAAAATTGGTTCTTTGGGGGGTTTTGTAGATAAGTTGATGAGTCCTTTTTCATGGTCATTTGGTGGAAGTTCAAGATGGAATGGAATTGGAAGATTTTGTGATGACCCGATGAACAAATCCATCAATGGGGCAAATGGTGCCAAAGCAGCTTCCCACTGTTCCACTGTGGAGAGATTATATGCTTGGGAGAAAAAACTATATCTTGAGGTCAAGGTAAAATTAAACTTTTATATATTATATTGTTGTCCTAACTCAATTATATTTTTTTCTTATGAATTAGCATTTGATTATGATTCATAGCATGCTGAGGCATTAAAGTTGGAGCATGAGAAAAGGGGAGGTCATGCAAGAAAACTAGAGATGAAGAGGGCTGATTATGTGAAAACAGAGAAAGCCAAGAAAGAAGTAGAAAAGTTGGAATCACAAATGATGGTTGCTGCACAAGCTATTGAAACTACATCAGCTGAAATCATCAAATTAAGGGAGTCAGAGCTCTATCCACAGCTCGTTGATCTGGTCAAAGGGTTTGTTCTATTCATCCTCTTTATGTTCATCTCTTAGTAAAAAAATTCAATTTTATATTGTTTTAGCTGTCCAGAATGTTTACAATTTTGAGGGCTCAAAGTCAGCTATAGCAATATGTAGTAAAAAGCAACGAATGGCTCTCCGTACAAAATGGGAAACTTTTGACTCCTTTAACTGATTCGGTTCATGTCCCTTTTTGCTACCTAAAAATATACGAAAGCAGCATACAACAGTCTGCTCTTCTGTTAAAAATTGTGAAAAGCCCAACTTCTCTTTAAGAGTGAGACTGAAATTATTCAATGTGGTCAATTGTTGACTGAAATTAAGGTTACCCACTTTTCTTTTGGTGGGGTCAAATTGAAGTTAAAGACAGTAGATAGCTAGAAAAAAAGGCCCACTATACTCAGTTGCAAAATGAATACTGGCAATTAAGGATGAAGTTAATGAAATTCAATGTTGCTCCTTTATATCTCATGGGACAATCTTTAACTTTCACACTAGTAATTAATGTACAAACTAGCACCTTGTGAGTAAGGGAAACAATTTTTCAAGTTTCGGCGAAAAAGGATAATATTGCAAGAATCATTTGAACTTTTCCTTCTATCTTTTGTCTCCTTATTGTTTGTGGTTTACAGGTTGATGTACATGTGGAGAAGCATGTATGAGTGCCATCACGTTCAAACGCATATAGTGCAGCAGTTGAAGTATCTCAATACTGTGCCATCAACTTATCCTACCTCTGAGCTTCATCGACAATCAACATTACAACTTGAGCTTGAACTGGAACAGTGGCACCTATCTTTTTGCAACCTAGTGAAATCTCACCGGGATTATATTCAGTCCCTTACTGGCTGGCTCCGTCTTAGCCTATTCCAGCTTGGCAACAATCCTGTACATAAGACCAGCCAGGACAATGCAGTTTACTCCCTTTGTGAAGAGTGGCATCTTGCAGTCAACAATGCTCCAGACAAAGTAGCATCGGAAGGAATCAACAGTTTACTAACTGTTATCCATGCCATTGTGGTGCAGCAATCAGAAGAGATCAAGCAAAAGAAGAAGTCAGAGATGGCATTTAAAGAGCTTGACAAGAAGTCTTCTGAGCTTCGGACACTAGAGTCCAAGTATGGCCCGTATTCTATACCTGATTCCTCTAGCAGTAGTACAAGGAACAAGAACCCTGTGACCGAGAAACGAGCTAAGGTGGATGCAATAAGAGCAAAAGCTGAGGACGAAAAGGCCAAGTATGACAAAGCTGTGAGTGTAACAAGGGCAATGACATTGAACAATCTACAGATGGGTTTGCCACATGTTTTTCAGGCAGTAACGGGTTTTGCCAATGTATGGACACATGCATTTGAGTCGGTATATAATCAAGCTAAAAATACTGATCAGGTGCATGAAATGAAGAGGATTTTGCCTTGAGATACAGAGCGCTTCATTGTGGTCCAGGCAGCCAGCTGGAAAAATGTATATATGTGTTCTTGAATTCCCCCCTACTGGTTTCCCAGTATGTGCTATAATTTATTGGGGAACTTAGAAATGCAGATTTCTTTAGAGTGAACGAAAGAGATGATTACTGTTTAAGCAATCATCAACAGTGTAAGTATGGCTGGCTGATGGAGGTAGATGATATAGATTGCTAGCTTTTGGCGTTAGAGGAGTTAGGATTTTTGAAGTATGCGTTAGCTTTGCTCGGAAACAGTTACTAGTGTTTTCCATTTGTCCTTTTGGATCAAATGCTGGGAAAAAATAGTTTTGCCAAAGTTGCATTTGTATGTTGTTTTCAATCGTGTACTCATTGGTTTCTCTTGTTACTTTCAAGTTCTAAACCAGTGTGATGCCTGGGATTACTATACATCATCGTAGGCAGGATATATGTTGACTTTATCCCTACTTTTGTGAGGTGAAGTAGAGAGGTGGTTTGAAGAAGTGATTGGTTTCATTTAGTATCAAGTTAAATTTACCTCCTCACAATGAATAATAAATAAATAACTTATATTTGTTTACCTACAAGAAAGTGTGGAGTGAAAGTATTCTGAACTTGTGGCAACTACATAAGTAAACGAAACAAAACAAAATTGTGAGATTTATTATTTTTGCTTGTTAACCAGTTCGTGAGGTTATTTAAAAATTTACACTGGAGAATGGTTAAAGTACAATATTGATTAAATAACTAGAAGATAAAACTAACAAATATCCTATCAGTGAGAGCAACTCTTTTCCATTCATGGAATATGACTTGTGAGATTTATCAAAACAAATTTCAGATTCAATTCTTCAATGCCATCTGGAATAGTGACAAAACAGTACTTGTGTCCATATCTCCTCCTATTAAAGTAGTAACATAATTTTCCAGTTCCTTAGTGGATCATCTTCACTTTATTGAAAAGTCATAGGTTAGTAATCTAGAAACAGTTTGTTGAATATTCCTTGAACTATAAAACAAAGGTCTTTCGTCACAAATTCCTGCACTGATCAAAAAATTACTTCAATTAGTATAAACTAGTTGTATGTTTCCTGACTTTCCTCTAAAAAATTTACATAATTTCAGCCATGTACATAATTTACAGGTAAAAAAGAACCCGCATGGACCATATATTGATACACATTCATACACTGCTTCAAACTACCAATCTTCTATCTCATCGTCTGACAAATCCAGCTTATTCTCATGAAAACAGGTGCTATCCGAGTCTTCTTCAACCATGTCATCTGCTTGGAAACTTTCAGACGCTCTGCATCCAAGCCATTTAAGGGAAGGCCTAAACTCGGTTGCCATAACTATCTGACTATATGTGCTTAGGCTATTAGGCAAGTCATCCCTCTGATTAAACATTTGACGCTGCAAGCACATCAACTTAGTTAGGATGTGATCAAAATCCAAAATCAGTGGACAACATGAGGTCGTTTGGTTTAAAGACAAATAATGCAGTTTAGTAATGTAGGGATTATTGTCATGTTGGATGTTTAGTTTGATACAATTGCAATGTATTGCTTAAAATACGTGTTTACATTTTTAAACAAAAAGAAGAGGCTGTTTTACTATTATGAGGATTAATTTTGTCATTTAATGTTCTTAATCCATGTATTACTAATACCCGCATTCTTATTCTACATTATATCCAACATAAAATATTATATAGATTCCCACATGCGTAAGTATGTATTAGTTACAAGGAAAACAAAATAGCAACCAAACATTACAAAAAAATAATGTTGTAGTGCACTAGTGCTTCCTAAGCAACTACTTTAGTGAGAAACATTATGTTCAGGACTTGATCCAGACAAATCCATGTTATAAGAAGCTATGTGAGCAAGATCAAGAGAAAGGAGCAGAGAACGCGACAGGAAGAATCTTACCTTATTGCGGCGTGATGATTGTTCAACCTCCCACAGTTTGGGACGTCGAATAGCATGCCACCTGATTTCTCACGGGAATTTGCAATAAATTATTTTTAGGTACATTATATAAGCAAAACATAACGAACCGTGTAATGTCTTTATACCTGGAAGGCACTGGATGAGCATTCCCAAATAATACTCCTCTGGCAGCAACTGAGGCAGCAGCTGACTGTATGATGTTCTGAGCTCCAAAGTCTCTAGATAGATGTCCACTAAGTGAAGACAGAAGAAAATTCGCATCGCTTAAATATGATGCCACAAGCCACGCATCATCTATTGCGTCTTCACTCAAAAAGTCTAAAACTGCAACAAAGTTGAAAATCAGTAGTTGAATAGACAAACACAAACCACGTATATATTAGACAATAACATACTCTGTATATGTTAGACAATAACATACTCTATATATGTTAGACAATAACATACTCTACATTTCTATGTGCAGATATGATGGCTATAAGTCTTAATTACCCCCCATTTCATGTACAATCCATTAGGTAGTAAATGCAAGTTAAACAATAGAAATAGTATTTCTCCTCTAATCTAAGAAACTGGAAA
This sequence comes from Solanum bulbocastanum, assembly GCA_037074985.1. Classification (NCBI taxonomy): domain Eukaryota; kingdom Viridiplantae; phylum Streptophyta; class Magnoliopsida; order Solanales; family Solanaceae; genus Solanum; species Solanum bulbocastanum. The sequence goes on along the minus strand of CM073598.1, from coordinate 32,463,435 downwards.
GAAGATTAAAAACACAAGCTCTGTCAACATTTAGTTTGCCGGTGAAATTCACCACTAACGCAGAGGTTCAAGCTATTGGGACTTGTGGTGAATCTAATGTTGTTAGATATAGCCCACTAAAGCAGGTCGAATATGATCCAGAAATAGCTTTATGTCACAGAATGGCAGATTTTGGTGCTTGAATTAAAAAAAAAAAAAAGGTAGCCCTGAGTCCAGCATTGCCACCATTGAAATTCATTCCAAAAGAAATGCAAAAATCAAAGAGCAGACAAGATTATTGGAAAGCCCATCCACCTTAAGAAAAAAAATTACCATTTTCATGCAGAAAATCAGAAAGAGTCGTTGCTTGTCCATGTGCTTGACAAAGAATAACTTCTGGAGCATCCATTTTAAGAGGAAATCTGACAAATTTTTCCTTCAGAAGGAATGTGTCTCTATCTAAAAAAAAAAAAACAAGTCTGTATCAGAGGCTTTGCCAAAGACAGTTCTCTCAATTATTCACTTTCAATTCACATGGCAGAGAACTCTCATATCTTCTTACTCCAAAAGGGCATAAGATAACATGGTCAAAGAAGAGCTGTAGCTTTGTAATAGAAAAAACCTCACATATAACGTGTAAGTTCATACCTATGGCAGTAATTTACACAAGGTGAAAGCGTTAATCTTTTATTCTTCCAATTACAATCACTTGGGAGACTACTCATTGGATAATCACCAATGCTCATATCAGTCATTCTTAAACAATGTTTCATTATTACACCTCAGGGAATCTGCTTAACAACTTTATTTGAGCAGTGTCTACAAGCGCTGAAACCACATTAAGCAATTGAAAAACTCTTCGAAGATACAGTATTGCATATTGTGAATCATAAATAACAAACCAGGATTGCATGATTAGACCACTCAAGCCATGCTAAAATATGCATTCCCCATGAGGAAGCATTACTTGCAAAGATGGAGTAATTTGTCGCTAGAGAAAAGGTGCGGAAGCACACAGTTACTAAGTTCTGTAAGCACTTGCAACTCACTGTATCCTGAGAATGAAGTTTAGTCAGATGTACCTGATGCAATTGCGTGCTCACTTTCTCTTTTGTTGTGTAGAAATTTGCCTAATGCATGGAATAGAGAGAGATTTTCATCTTTTCCAAATGGCAAACAAAACACATCATCCAAACAACTAGCATTATCCAGTCTTTCTTTTGACGATAGAATAGGCCTTCTATGTGGTTTAAGACAGAGATACTGCAGAGAATTAATTGCCTGTCTGATATCACCTCCACTCGCTTTGGCTATTAGGTCAATTGAATCAGCGCCAACTTCACGCTGCTCCTTTCTGCTTATAGCTGTAAGTGTTTTTTTGATTGAATTAACAGTGACAGGGTTGAAGTTGACCTGAAAACCATGAACTCAAGTAAAAAAAGTTGGCATACTCTAGTAACTTAGAATCTAATGTTGGATAACTGCCTCCTCCCCAGCCTTTGAAACATGATAAACTTCCCTGGTGTTTTACCATCAAAGACAGGAAAAGATCCTTTAACTCAATTTGCTGATTTCAAAGAGTGAACTATTTTGCCCTTCGGCCTGCAGGCTGTGGGTGGTGTTGGTGTGTTGCAGGTCAAATTGCTTAAAATTAGCCAAGGTAGCTGATTTATCATGTTTTCATACTCATAGGGGATGTTTGACATTTGATTCAAGATAAGCAGATGAAAAGAATTCAAAATCCAAAGTAAGTCTATCAAGGAACACAACCTTACAAGCACCAGCACTATGAAGAGATAGAAGGAGTTCTTCCCAGCAGCGTGTGCTAAAGTCTGCAGAGTCATCCTTGTCATAGTTGGTGATCACTATGGCTGTTGGAATGCGGACTAATTGCACAAGTAGGGTCAAACACCTTTGAAGCCTTCCATATGCAGCTCTTACATTTACCACAGGAAGATCATCAACTAAGAGTATGACTGAAGCCTGTGATCCCTTCAACGTTGGAGAAGTTAATCCATACTTTCTCACCCTCTCAACAAAAACTTCAAACTCATCTATTTTTGACATGTATTTTAACCCTAGATCAACATTAAAAAAATATATGAAATGATAATATGAAGAAATCAATTTTCTGAACAAGCACTTGATAGCTTGGAGCAGCTCCGTTTTCCAACACATGAATATGTACCTGAATTAGAATTATGCAAATGTTCTGGCCAAACTGTTGGAGTAGGTGTGGTCCACTCCCATATTTTGACACCAAGATTCGAAGCAATAGCATGGATAGTTGCCTAGAAGACGACAAGCACCCAATGATCATGCAAGGTTTACAGACCTCGAAGGAGTAAGACAAGTTTCAAACATGGCACTCCTGATTCAGAATAGTTAAAAGAACTAAATTGTCCCATATCACTCGTGTTAAATTAAATAAAGAGCAAGGAAAACAGTGACATACAGTTTTTCCAACACCAGAAGGTCCAGCAACAAGAAGAACATTACTAAGACCATCCTGCATCCAGCAGAGGAAAAATCTCAGTTCCGACAATGTAAAATGTGAACATTGCAGAAAAGACTTGTCATGTCAAAAACACTGTAAAAACAAGTGCACCTGAAAAAACCAAACCCTCAAAATTACAGATGCTAAATGTCAGACCAGGAGAAGTCACCAATACAACTGTCGTACAACAATTTTCTGGATCAAACGTTTTTCCTTTTAGCACCATAACTAGTTATCGTTTCCACTTACACATCTAAACAATGACCAAGGCAAGCACGAACTTTTTTTGGAGCAAGCCGGCGCAAACTATGATACAAAAGTTTATTCCCGATTTGCTAAAAAACAAAGAATGGTAACCAAGACACACCTGACGACCATAAGTTGTTGTAAGATCCCAATTATATCCCGCACCCCCATGGATCTCCAGGCAACACATTGCAAAGAGGGAAACAAGAAAAAGAGACTTTATTCTGAGCATATGTATGCTTAATACTCCACTCAACCTTCATTACAAAATAAGGTTCCCCAGCAAAGCAACAATAAGTAACTATTTCCAGTATCAGAAAAACAATTTTAAGATCACTACCAAAGAATAAGAAACAGTGAACTTCTTTAAGATTATAGGGAAAAGGAAAGTAGATATACAATATTCACTCGGTTGAACCAGGAATTGATGACCATGTGTTGTCAGACTATTAGAAGTCGAAGAAAAGAAAGAAACTAATAAGGCCTATAAAACACTCTTAATTAATTACCATTGCAGCTTTTAGTCTTTCTTCAAACCATGTTTTCACTTCTTCGACCTGCAAAATCAAGCACAGGAAACAAACATTAAAACCTTTACATCTGAGAAGATTTAAGAGAAAAACATACAGCTCTTTACCTTCTTCTTTTGAACTGCAAGCTCTTCCAGGAAATGAGGCCTATGTTTGTCGATCCACATGTCATTGTTGCTTTGAAGACCTGATTCAGTTTCATACAATTTAGTCTTTTGGCAATGATGACTAACTGAAGATGAAGAGGTTCGGAGGACTGTTAAAACATATACATTGATGGAGAAGACAGGGGCTGGCAATCAAAACAACACAAAATCAGGAGGAGTTGAAGGATAAATCACTGTAAATGCAGGCCAATAAGCATTTTCCAGCTGAATTATCAACATGAAGTCTAAAGACCTTGCATAGTTAGATGATACTTGAGTCATGGTTCGGCACCAACATTTTAACATGTGAATACCATATCTGACACCCCAAAAGTGTAGAAATAAAACAGAGTAAAAATTATTTCTAAACTGGGCATCTTAGGTAATATTTCCATATGAGGTTTAGTGAGAAATAGCAAGTACCATACTGTTGAGTTGAAAGACCATAGCATCATGAGCAAGAGTATAATATCATAACTGAAGCTTGCACTGCATGCAAAACCTAATGAATGCAGTCTGCAAAACGAAATGATAAAACTAGGGCATCCAACTTCTGCAGAACATTTTAATGAGATTAAAAAGTGATAAGATGGATGTATAAGAAAGGTTCAAAAGTTGCTAAATGTTTTGATATGTAAATAAGGGTGTAGCCTATGACAAACTAACATTTATACTGACAATGATACTGTCACCCACACGGTCATAAGCCTTCATAAAACGGAGAGGCAAAACTAAACCCCAGTTCATTATTGACATTAATACAAATAAATACTAAAACCAAATCTTTTGAAACTAGCATACCAGCAGATACCTTGATGCCCGTGAAATCATCATCAAACTCCTCACAAAACCGTTTCATCTGCAATCAGTTAAACCATATGCCATTAATACTCTGAGGTACTCAAAGGCAAAAAGTAACAGTACAGTGAGTATCCCAGTGAAAACAGAATATATAGCTAATGAACAACCAACATGATCAGTTTAGTCGAGACATGAGAACTTAATCCATAAAGCAAACATCACCCAAGGTTCCTAAATAAAACTGTTGAATAAATATATTCCATAAAGCCAAGGAGTTTTTTACTGAATCTTGCATAGGTTCAAGGAATATTTGTAATCTACTCCTATAAGTTCTCTAGGTAACATGCACTCTTTCACTTCTGTGAAACAAGACATTAGGGGGAAAAGTTTGTTCTAAGGTTGTTAAACATAGCGACTGAATTTATTTATGTTTGTTCTTCTTCATGTGAACTAGGTGTCAAGCCCTTCTTAAGCATCCATAGAATGAGGCTGAAATATATTCTGATAAGCAAGGGGCCATTTGATTGGCTTGATGAGTAAAGATATTCCAGCACACAATTTTGCATAAGTAATACAATGTTCGCTTTTGGCCAAATAATCTCCACATAAGAAGAATAATTTCACATAATTAATCTAGTGTTTTATTGGGAGTATTAAACCCAACACAAACTTATGAGGGAATCCATAAGTAATTTTCAACTAATATATGCACAGATCAAACCGCGAGCAACGGATGCAGCCGCACTAACGCTCACTCAAATGAAAAGCACAGTGAGAAATAGTAGCCCTATTTACTAAACAATACTATAAATAAATCCAATGAATCCTATGTTTTACCTCATCGAAAACACTACCCTTTTTAGATGGGCGTGGACATGACGCCGAAAGTAGCGCCGTTTTAGCCCTTTTAGGGTTCTTCCTCGGAACTGACGCCGATACCGGTTTCGCTTTCGATTTCGATTTCGTGTGGGTGAAATTCGACTTCACTGAGAAGTCTTCATCGTCATCGGACGACGAAATTACAATGGCCACATTCCTCTTGACTTTCTTCATTACCACTGGAACGGTTATCAATGTTGTTTTTCAAAATCCCAAGAACTTTGAAGAGTTTCAAAATCAGGGAATTTTCGCGATTAAGGTGAGGATGAGACGAGACTGAGATTATTGAACCCTAGACAAAACTAAGCCAAATGCATTACTGCAGACAGCAAATGGGTAACTTCTCCAGTAGAAATAGTTGTTTTCGAAAGCCAAAAACGGCGGGTGTTTTTCAGAGCAAAACCCCGCTAGCGTAAGGGAGAAGCTGATGCCCGCGTTTTTTTAGTCTGGCAGAGCAAATAGAAATAACTTTTGTATTTAAAGAAAACTAAAGGGGCAGTTGGGAGAAAATAACAATGGTCTTTTATGTTTGAAGCTAAGTGCAGATTAGTCCGTTAAATATACTTTTGAGTACATTTTTCGTCCTTTTAAGTTTGTGAAAACTGAGCATTCTTTTATTTTTGTCAAATATGTAGTAATAAACAATAATGATTATATTTAAGACATAATTCCATAAATAGATTTTTAAACTTGATCTAGCAATTAAATATTTTAATTCTAGACATCTAGACGTCTCAACTCATTGAGACTTAAGTCAAGATAATTTGTTAAAAATAAAAATTAATCATAAACATTCTGATTCTTCTTTTTTGGTTTTTCCCCCGGTGTTCGGTACCCGCATTAGAGCCCGACTAAATTTAAATTTTATTTTGGTTTTTCACTCGGTGTTCAGTACCCACATTGGAGCCCGACTAAATTTGGATTTTGTTTTTATTTTCTACCCGTTATTTGATACTTACATTGGAGTCTGACTAAATCTAAATTCGCAAGTGCCACATTAGGTAAAATCTCCCTAACAAAGGTGACTCTATATCCAAGTCGAACTTTAACTTGAGACATTTAATTAAGGATGAAGGGGACTACTCCGCCCCCAACCCTTGTTGGTATCATAAACACTATTCAATTCTATAAACTATAATTCTTAATAGGGAAAGGGCATAAATCCCCCCTCAAACTTGTATCGAAAAATCAGTTTCACGTTTCAACTATTATGACGACTTATTACACATTCTTACTATTTAAAAGTGAATTTAATACTATCTTGAGACGCATAACACTACTTTCACAATATACGATGTTTTACACTCGCTATCACATCAACACCATGTCAGAAATTATAATTTTTTTTATTAATTAATTTTTCTTTTATTAACTTTATTTTACACGAATTAATCGCTAACTAATTATTAAAATTCTCTAATAATCATATCTTCTTCCAATCTAGATCCTATCCACTTTTATCTCTAATCTGACTAGAAAAATTATTCATTTGAATTTATATCACAATTTCCGTTGTCTTCTCCGGCGAAGAACAGTCAACCAATCACCACCACAAACCTACCTCCATAATGTTATCCCCTCATCTTTTTCCAACATCCAACCCATCTCCAACAAAGAACACCTACCTTAGCCACCACAAACAACCATCCAAAACTCCAAATCAGTTATTGACAAACACCGAATCAAACCTTTTTACCTTATTCCTTTTCAATTTTTTGGCTTTTAGTTTCTGTTGCAGGTGTTTAGTCGAGCTCAATGATTCAAGCCTTCAACCATGGATCTAATTACGTTTCAATGAGCATCGTTTTTCAAATCCATGGCGTTTCAAGCTAAGACATATTTAAGATCCATGAGCTTCGTTTCAATGAGCTCCCCCCTCCAACTTGAGTACAAAAGATGTTTTTCAGATCCATGGTGTTTCTAGTGCAGATTGTTTTGTGCTTCGACCCATTTCAGATCCATGGCGTTTCAGTAACCTTTGTGCTTTGTACAAAAATTCGAAAGAGAAAGTGGAAAGATTAGGAGAACAAAGTCTCAAATTCCTAGAATCATTGTGAAATTTGAATTAAAATATTACTTTTTCTAGGTATAATGATGAAATTGAGTGAAAAAATTATAAAAATGTGATTAGAAATCTATGTCTTTTCTCTTCTTAGTAATAATAAATAAAAATTACACGAACCCCAAAATAGACAAAATAGATGAACACGTTGCAAAACTGTTCAAATGTATCTTCAGTAGACTAGTATTTTGAACTTTATCTCTATTATAAGTGGTCATTTTTGCCATTTTCTCGGTGGTCAAAGAATTGTTTGATTTTTCTAAAACAATAATATAATAATAGAAGTATAGCCTGATTTTCAATTTAATAGATTGCAAATTATGTGTTTGCAAGGAAATAAAAAAACTATGGTGCATTTTATTAAAGATAATAAAATATGATATAAATTATAAAAAAAAAAAAAAAAAACTATGCTATACATTAGGATACAAAATGCAAAAGACTTAAATTTTCACAGAAAATTAAATACATCAACCCTCATATTATTATCCATAAGAAGTAATAGGTACTCCTTATAGAAAGAAAAAAAAAAGGTACATTTTTAGGAGGAAGACTTTTAGACTCTTTTTTTTTTGGTAAAGCAGAATACTTTATTATTAGATAATGCAATATTGTATAAAATAATCTTCTTATTTCAATACAAGTGGTGTCTAATATATAAACAGTCTTCTTCCTAATCAAACCAATCCAAGTAGTCGAAGCGTGTGTAAATATACTCGTTATATATAGTTAGTAAATAAATTTTATAGCATTAGTTTAATTAAATCAACAAAAGCACATCACTATTTTATTTTAAATTACTTTATTAAGTTTATTAAATATGAATCTACATGTTAAGTATGATAAATCAATTAAATTTAATGGTGTAAAGAAGTTGAACAATGTAAGAACTTATATTAGTCAATACAGGCATACAACATTAGGTAGTACGAGGATGGCTAAACTTTAAATAATTTGTAACCCTTGTTGATTGTGATAAGAAAAATATGAGAATGACTATACGTTAAGTAATTTGTAACTCTTAACTCGAGTTCCAAAGTTAGAATTTGATAGTTTATAGAGATTTGAGGTTTGTTATGAGCCACTTTTATAATTATAAATATATATATGAATTATTTTTATAATAAAAATATAATTTCAAAACACTTTTATAATTATAAAAATATATATGAACTATTTTTGTAATAAAAATATAATTTTAAATCACAGGATAGGTTATAAAAGGACAATTTGTGCACTTTTGTATTACAGTCAAAATAAAAAAAATAGGGACTCAAAAAACTTGTACCAGAAAAAGCATTTTCCAAATTTCCACCTACCACGCCCTCCATCGCTATTCCCACCTAAGCTAGTAATTTTTTTAATCTTATAACACTATGAAATGAAAGTCCCATAACCACCTAATCAGCCATCCGCAAATCGTCGACGCCACAATTTTTCCCCTTCCCTCCGCCACACCAACTTTCATGGCGTCGTCCTTCTGCCCAAAACAGGCTTTATCTTTCTCCAATTCGGCCCACCAACTCCACCAATCCAGAGCAATTCCACGTGACATCCACGTGCGTTTCCCTGCTTCTGTCTCTTCACCTTCTTCCAGGTGTGGGCTGAAGTCGAAAGCCACCACACGATTGAAGGTGTCGGCAACTTCTGCGACGAAGGTGATGGATCAGTCGTCCCGTAAAGCGAGTTCACAGGCTCCTACAGTTGTTGAAGTGGATCTGGGTAATCGGAGCTACCCGATTTATATTGGGGCTGGACTTCTTGATCAACCTGACCTCCTACAAAGGTAACTTACTTGTGCTATCTACTGCTTGAATTTCATCAAGTCTTCCTTAATTTCTTAGATTATATTCACATGCCTTGTTTTTAATAACGAAAGGGAAACTTTTGCATTCTTTAGTATTAGTTTGACTGACAGAGAGAACATAGCTACTTCTAATTGAATACTGGATGATGTTAAGTGAAATTAGGAACTTGGAAGTCTTTCCTTGAAAAGCCCGTGTGGGGAAAGAATAACTCTTAGCATCGGCAGGAAAAAAATATATACCCGGCGAACTGGAATAGAGTGCGGGATACAACTAGTTGATTATTTCTAAAGGCAAAATGACATGATTATATGACATTCTCAATTATCATTCTGGTGATATCCTAGGTAGTATAGAGGGTAGAATCGTGTGTCTGCCTCAATTCCAATGTTCCGTAATATTCCCCATGTCTTATGCTTTTAGGTGTTAGCTCATCATTGCCAATATCTTTCAGTTTTCATAGGCTGTATAGAGGGAAGTTCTCTTTTGGTGGTAGTGGTTGAGTGTGTCGGACTTTCTTTTTTGATAAGTGAACTGTCCTTTCATTAATTGATGTTAAGTGAAATTAGGAACTTGGAAGTCTTTCCCTGAAAAGTCTATGTGGGGAAAGAAGCACTCTTAACATCTGCAGGGAAAAAATATACCTGGCGAATTGGGATAGAGTGCACGATATGGATATTCAATCGTTTTTTAAGGCAAAAGAACAGGGTTTTTAGACGTTATCAATTATCATTGTCATGACATTGTAGTTGGTATAGAGGGTAGAATCATATGCCTGCCTCAATTCTCATGTCTTACGCTTTTAGTAGTTAGCTCATCATTGCCAAAATCTTTTAGTTTTCATGGGCTGTGAAAAGAGAAGTTCTCTTTTGGTGGTAGTGGTTGAGTGCTTCTTTTTTGATAAGTGAAATATCCTTTCATTAGTTGACCAAGATTACAGAGGAAAAATCAAGTACAAAGTGGAAATGTATGCTAATCTTGATTTCCTATTAAGCCTATACAACCATCTATACAAAAAATCTTTCTTCACACTAAAGTATAAATTATAGAAACAGTGTTATTTAAGCTTCTCTTGTTGCTTCGAAACATCTTCCCATTCATTTCATTTCATATAAACCAAAAAGGCATAGTGGACTAGTGTTCCATTATGCTTTCCCCAAATCCCTAGTCCTTCTACTTGCCATAGCCTCCTGCACTGTCTATGAATGCACTTCATTGATGTCGAACAAAGAGAATTACCGCCCAAAACTGTGCGGCCACTTTACAGTGTGACAGTAACTGATCACCTTCCTTTTCGTACTTCCTGGCACATGCAACAACAGCTTACAAATAAAGCATGGAGAGGAGGGCCTACTTGTTGGGCAATGAGTTCAGTACCACCTAAAGTTTCTTCATTTTCTGTTCCTATAGTTTGGTTCCAATGGAATTTTAGCTATGTCTTAATAAAGTTATCAAATTAGACGTATTTTCACAATATACTGGTAGTGTTATCAAACCCATGGATATTTTTCCTGTAAACCTTTCATCACATTGTGCAAGTATGTTACAAAACGTGGGCAGAGATTGGTGAAGTTTACATCGGATGCTAGTTATAAAGGATGGGTTACCTATCATAAAAGAAGTTATTTAACTTATTAATAGTCTTCTTTGTTTGTAAAAGCGGGTAACAGTGTGCTCAAAGAAGTGTTATTTTTATGATGCATATAAAGATTAGTTGGTGAAGGCGCATATAAAGGAACATTAACAATTTCTACACAAACCACCTCTATTTGAAACAATGATCTTCATGAAAACATAGTCCATTTCAAGCTGGTACAGTTTGAAAGTGAGTCAAAATTAGTTAATCTGCCACTTTGCAACATGAGATGTATTCAAATCAACTTAGTGACATCCAAACAGTAAATCCTAGGATGTCTTTACATCAATAGGTTTTGTTTTCTATAGCAAAAAATGACCAAGTATAAATGGACACAGAAAACAACAAAATAAAAAGGCAGTGAGGTGAACGAATGTTACTGTTGCCAGTCATGGTGAGCCCCACTTTGCTATAAAAGAGGGCCAAGCTAGTTGGGAGGACCAAGTAAGTTTCGATTGTGCTAGTCCGGGTTGGTCAGCACTAATACAAGATATTTCTCTCAAGGTTATGGTTTCGTTTGCTGATTTATGTGGATATTGAACTATAAGGTTTCAGAAAGAAATATTAAAATCTCAAAGTCTTGATTTCATTTGCTTGTTGGTTGGTTGTTTTTACTTGTTCAAAGGAAATTAAGAAACAAATTTGATCTATCATGATAACATATTTGGCCTAACTTGGAGTTGTTTCCATTTTATTTTAACTTATTTTATTTTGTGTGTGTCTGTTTGTCTTTATATTCGTTTGCGACTTCTTGTGAATTTCCATGTTAAATTTCCTGCCATCTTATATGCAGGCATATTCATGGGAAGAGAGTCCTTGTAGTTACTAACACTACAGTTGCCCCTCTATATCTTGATAAAACTATAAGCGCTTTGACAGATGGAAACCCTAATGTTACCGTAGAAAGTGTCATTTTGCCAGATGGTGAGCAATTTAAAAACATGGTAAGCAGCTTTGGGTTTTACGAATATGAGTTTCAAGAGAAACATTTCATCTTTAAGGTTTATGTGATGTTGTCAATATGCTATTTCAGGAAACTCTTATGAAAGTCTTTGATAAAGCCATCGAATCAAGGCTGGATCGTCGTTGTACATTCGTCGCTCTCGGTGGTGGAGTTATAGGTGACATGTGTGGATATGCTGCCGCTTCCTACCTTCGTGGAGTTAATTTTATTCAGATCCCTACCACTGTTATGGCACAGGTTCTATGAGTTTTTCTCTTTTCTATAATAAATTACATGTGACTTGGAATGTGCATTATCTTATCTAGTTTGATGAGTATAGATTCTTCTATTTAGTGATACTAACTTTTGTATCATGTTCTTTGGCCCACTGTCTTTAGGTAGATTCTTCAGTTGGAGGCAAAACTGGAATAAACCATCCACTTGGTAAAAATATGATTGGAGCATTCTACCAGCCACAATGTGTGCTTATAGACACGGATACCCTGAATACTTTACCAGATAGAGAATTAGCATCTGGCCTCGCAGAGGTGATAAAATATGGACTCATTAGAGATGCTGAGTTTTTCGAGTGGCAAGAACAGAATATGCCATTATTATTAGCAAGGTAAACAATCGTAGTCATTTGTATGTCATTGAGTAGTTGAATTGCCAACTTTTAGTTTGTCCAGCTTTCATCTCTAGAAAGAGACTTACATAGGCACAAAGTACAATTTTTCTACCATCGTATTTGCCCCATTAAGAATGTAAGAAAACCTTGATGAGAAATAGGGGAATCCAAGTGGAGGAGTTATGTGTCCTCCCCACCCCCCACCCATTTTTAGGAGTTTGTCAAGTCTTTTGACCTTTATATTGGGCTTCAAGTTGAAGTATCATAACCTTTTCTGGATAAGTCGTAATTGTCATTCTAAAAATCAAGCTGGTGTCACAAGTATATACAGCAATGTTTGTATGACTTGAACTGAATCATTCATATCATAACCTGAAGTTTTCATACTTGCTAATATTAATGTAACCTGGCTATCTGATGTGATTTCACATGTTACTGAAAATGGTTATCCTTTTCCAGGGACCCCACTGCATTTACCTATGCTATCAAGCGTTCCTGTGAAAACAAAGCAGAGGTTGTTTCTCAAGATGAGAAGGAAAGCGGAGTGAGGGCAACTTTGAACTTGGGTCATACCTTTGGTCATGTAAGCGTTTGACGGTTGTTGTGCATTCCTGTTGCTGATATTTTACATGAGCTCGATGACCATCTCATGGCGTTTCATCATTTAATAGTTTGTTTGCCTGTGAAGACTGTCATAGTTAAGAAGTTACCAGTTACAAAAAAGAAAAGAAAAAAAGACTGTCATAGTTAAGGGAAACTAGATAATTTTGTCATTACAGCTTTATGCGAAGTTCATAAGTTTCAAATTGTTGTTCTATTTCTCTTCATCTTAAAATGCTCAAGGCTTTTGATGCTTGTTTGGAAGTCTCTACTTCCTTGTCTGAAAAAGAATCTTTTGTTGATGGTGTAACAGTCAAATTGCATCTTAAGACAATATTGAATGTTACATAGGCTTGTTAAAGTCATTTTCTGAGATAATGTCCTCTCAGTAGAAGAGCTATTATTTGCAGGCAGTTGAGACTGGCGTTGGCTATGGACAGTGGCTTCATGGAGAAGCAGTTGCTGCTGGCACGGTATAGGTTTCATACTTGCATCACCTCCTATCCAAGTGTTCTCTTCCCCCTACTGGAAAGCTCTTCAGAGAAACGTGAAAGGAGAAAACATAAGAAAAGAAAGAGGGATGAATTCATATTAGTATACATGATGCATAAACTTGGTACAATGTTTTTTCAGGTCATGGCTGTTGACATGTCACGTCGGCTTGGTTGGATTGATGACTCACTGGTACAGCGGGTGCAGAAGATCTTAGAACAGGCAAAGCTGCCAACTTCACCTCCAGAAACTATGACTGTGGAGATGTTCAAGTCCATCATGGCTGTAAGAGTCCATAATTTTTTGAGCTCCTAATAGCTAGAAGTCATTGCTTCAACCATTGATTCGGTTGTTTTGGATTTCAGGTTGATAAAAAAGTGGCAGATGGCAAGCTAAGACTTATCCTTCTAAATGGTTCACTTGGTAACTGTGTCTTTACCGGTGATTATGACCAGAAGGCCCTCGATGAAACACTACGTGCATTTTCCAAATCTTAATCAACTGTGGTTGTAACATAGAAGTAATTGTTCGACAAAAGTACAAGTTCTGAGGATCTGCTAAAACCCTTATCATACTCTGAAAACGTTGGTCAAGGTTATAGGCAATTGGAGGTATGCTTATGCCCTCCATGAAATACAAGATGTCTTTTTGCTAGTTCTTACCCTTTGGTTAGTGTAATATTATCTTGAGCTTTCAAATATTTGTATACATCATTTCTGTGTGTATTTTACCGCTGTCAAATCTTCTTTATACTTGTAGCCTAACAGTGGAGCCCCATTATCTGCTAATAATATTCATAATGGATGAGTTGTCTCTTCAACTAATATACTTGCTGATGCATCTTCTTTAACTGTTTATTCCACAAATGTGATAAAACCACATGTACTTGTATGTTTGGTAAAAAATGTTTACTTATTGCTCATACAGCTGACTTATAGACGAAGGGGTCAGTCAGCTGGACACATGGAAATAAAATTGTTTGTGCAGGAATTTGCTATTTTGGCCACTTCAATTAGACAACTGACTTGCCTTCTTTATTAAAAAAAAAATGGGAGGGGGAGGGGATATGTAAATGAGATAACAATGTGGGGGAATCGAACCCTCTTCAGAAAAGTGGGAGTTTAGATAGTCAATCAACTGAATTATTATTATTCATGACAACTGACTGAATTTAATGACTCATTCTTTTCAAGTAATAGCTCTATGTTGGGAATTCTGGTGAACCCAAGATCCACCTGTTACGTACCCCCACTTTAAAACAGCTGGAATTTGGCCACTAAAATATGCAAACAAATCCACGAGAACATGGAGGTAGTTGTTGCACCAAATTTTCATTCTAAAAAAGTTTGTACCTAACAAAAAACGATATAATTAAGGACACCTACTTGTAGTATCAAATGTTAATATTATTGCGGTGGTCACACTCGTATTTAAAGCTCTGTCATTACTTTATTTTCGATTTTCAATGGAAGAATGGCATGTGAGCAAAAAAGAATGAAAAAGAAAAGGGTAGGTGCACATCTTTCATTGAAATGCTACCCACTAAGCTCCAATTTGTAGCAGTACTATGATTAGGTAGCGCAAATCAATTTCATAATGTTTTAATGATTATTTGGAATTTCAGGTACTTTACTTTCATACAAGGCACTAGTTGGTGGAATTTAATTACAACACTCTCACCATGATTTATGCTTTTGTTGTTAGAAAATATATTGTGGGACCTTTCACAATAAAAGGGTGAAAATTACCATCAAAAGATATAGTGTAGTGAATGAGGTTGAGTCTCTATTAATTAGAGATTTCGAATTCGGATTTGAGCTGTGTATGAAAAAAATGCTATCCCAAATGGGGCATCAGATTTTAATACAAATACAATACCTCAGACGATTTTTAAAAAGTCAAGAATTGTATCTTTCTCTTTTGAGGAATGTAAGAATTAGGAAACAAAATAGTCCGGATTTTTGTTTAAAGTGAGAGCGAGCCTTAATTTGAAAATTAAAAGAGGAAAAGGTGAACACACATGGCCCTAGCAAGATTAGACACAGTATTTTTACTACTTTTCTTTTACTTGCAACAAAAATTATTGGATTTCTATTATGTCCTAACTCCTAAGTTTATCACTGCATTTATCCCAATACTTAGCAACATAAAGAATATTTTAATGGCCTTCATATTAGAATTGAAAATGACATTTATTGTGTTCATAATGGTAAATATTTTCTCATTTATCATGGTGGAGATAAGACAATATATAAATATACAAAAGAAAAGATTGCCAGTAAACTTATATTATACATTCGAAATTTGATATTATAGTAATGATATCAAAATTATCTCTACATGTAATCAAGAGATGCTAAAATCCACTTTTAATTTGAATATAAAGCTAAGTTTAATGGTATAGACATTTAAAAAATAATTCAATTTGAATAAGCAAAAATAATAGCCACAAAAAGAAACATAATTGAATGAACACTTCAACGGCATTACTTCCCGGCTAAAACAAAGGGTTACTTATATACTAACTCGAAAAAGAAGAAAAAAAAACAGAGATGAACACCCATTTATTTTCATCCTTTCTCTCTCTACCTCTAACTTTCTCTTTCTAGATCTGGGATCCCCAAATTTCTGCTCGTTTTCTCTTTACCATTTCTCATATTCTCACTTTCATTCACCTTACTCCCTTTCCCCTCTTCTACAATTCTCTCTGAATTTTCCCTTTCGTAGAATTAGGGTTAGGGTTTCACCAAGAGAACAAAGACAACACCATTGGCATGTCTCGGTTTTCTTCTCTGCTGGGTTTTCATGCCATTCTGAAGAAACGATTCTGAAAGTAATTGGAGAGGTTAAAAGAACAGGAAACAAGAAGCTCCAAGATACCACAATTGAATCTTTTTTTTTTTTGTTTTTTTTTTTTAATTTTTTCTGGGATCAGGTCTTCTCAAGAAGATCTGAAAAGAGGAGGATTGTTGTTGGTTTTCTGAATAGCCCGGAAAAATGAGTGCTTCAAGGTTTATCAAATGTGTTACCGTTGGCGATGGTGCCGTTGGAAAGACGTGTCTCTTGATTTCTTACACCAGCAATACCTTCCCCACGGTTTGTATTTTTTCTTTACCCAGTTTCTTCCCTTCTGCATCTTTTTTCGTTAATGTGGTTCTTGATTTGATACTTGATTGATCGAAAACAGCATATATATTTGTACGGTGTTCATTGTAAAAGAAATTGGTGCCTCTTGTTTCTTTTTTCAACTATTGAGTAGTGGAATTGAAACGAGCCCAAGTGGAGCAATTGGGACTTAATTGTTGTTTGTTTATTTGCAAGCTTGTGGGATTTCGTTCTTTTGTTATTCAAGTTCTATATGGGGTTATAAAGAAGGTATCTTGGAGAAATTTATAGATTCACAAATTTGTTTGCTTCAGACCCCCGTTTAACCTATGCATAATTTATGTCTTATTATAAATTTATTCGGTGATAAAAATTGCATCTTCTTTGTTCTCTTGGAGAAAGTTTCTTAGTTCTCAAAATTTGTTTGTTTGCGCCACCTTTGTAATTATATGCTGAGTTATATTCCATTATTGCAAAGTTATTACATGCCCTTTTTCAAGCTAGCTGTGATAATTAGTGCTAGATGTGAGAAAACCAAGGATTATAATCCTCTCTTGTGTTTAATTGATGATTTTTGGATCATTAAAATAATTTTTCCTCTTTGCTGCCTTTACATCATTGTGGATTTGGAGAAAGTTGTGGTGTTATCATTTGGAGGATTTCATATGTTTTGTTTACTTTGAGAAGGTTCTCGGTCATGTTCTTTACAACTTGACATCAATTGTTTTCCTCTTGTTAACTGAAATGTTTGACAGGATTATGTGCCCACTGTGTTCGACAATTTCAGTGCAAATGTGGTCGTCAATGGGAGTACTGTCAACCTTGGGTTGTGGGATACTGCTGGTAATTATTTCAGACACCATTTTCATTTGCTGCTGAGCTTCTGATTTGATACATATATCTAATGTTAAAAGTTCTGTGTCCACATTTGATTGAACCTGACGAGTTTTGTATGGATTGCAGGACAGGAGGATTACAATAGGTTAAGACCTCTGAGTTACCGTGGAGCTGATGTTTTCATTTTGGCATTCTCTCTCATTAGTAAAGCCAGCTATGAAAACGTTGCCAAGAAGGTGAGCTTCTCATTCTGTTTCGATTGCAATGATGAGTTTTCTATTTCCTATATTAAGCTTGTTTTGTTTATATATTTCCAGTGGATTCCTGAATTGAAGCATTATGCCCCCGGTGTTCCAATAGTGCTTGTTGGAACAAAACTTGGTGAGAATTCCGTTAAGTATGATCTTATCTTATTTTGTTTCATATATGTGCATAGGATGATGATCAAGTTGGTCTCTTCAAGCTTTTCTATTGGTTCTTTAATTCTGAGTGGTAAAAAGAACCAAGTCTGAGAGAAAAGACCATGGAAATATAAGGATATTTTAGCACATATGACCTAACTTGCTTGGTTAAGTGAATTTTGAAACCTATAGTTCTGAGTGAGCCTAAATTGAGTGGAATAGATCTAAATGGTTCATATAGCCTGATCCCAACAAATTTGGGATTATTGATTGATCTAAGTGTTCTTAGTAATTGATAGAAAATTTACTTTAACTGCTGAAGAGAAAACAAAGAGAATGGTGGGATTTCTGTCTCGTGGAGCTGGTGAATGGTTTGTGTAGATGTGGGTTGAAACTTGAAAGAATTAACTCTTCCTATAGGTATCGATGCAATGCTTAATTAATATATAGGAATTAATCCCTCTTTTAAAAGATAAAAGTTAAATCAAGGAGGATCCTGGCAGTTGAATTTGAATCTGAATGCAATCACTGCCTTGTGTTGTGTCTAACTTGTGTTTCAGTTTTTGTTATTTTGTTTCTCGTTTTTCTGCTGACGATTTTCAAGCATCATCTCAAAGCCTAATGATCCTACTTTCTACCTGTTTTGGATGCAGATCTTCGGGATGATAAGCAATTCTTCGTAGACCATCCTGGTGCTGTGCCAATTACCACTGCTCAGGTAAGGATCACCTACTCTTCCTCATTTTAATGCTTTGCTGGATTTTATTATACCTTGCTGCTTCTTTTTTTCTATTATTTTGACTCAGCCCTGTTTCAACTTTTAGGGTGAGGAGCTGAGGAAAACAATTGGTGCACCTGCTTACATTGAATGTAGTTCAAAAACACAGCAGGTATGTTTTCTGTGGAGCATCTTGGTTTTTGCACTGAAGTAACTTTTTAGATACATCTTGTTAAGTGTGTGGTTGAAAATGTCCTTGCTGCAGAACGTGAAAGCAGTCTTTGATGCCGCTATCAAGGTCGTGCTTCAGCCACCCAAGCAGAAGAAAAAGAAGGGGAAGTCCCAAAAGGCATGTTCTATTTTGTGATCAAACAGTAGATCCAGTGTTATTAGTGGTCACACTTCTCCTTGTAACCTCTCTCTCGTATTCCTTTGTCATTCGTCTCAGAGGAAGTAGGAGGTCCATGTTGTATGTCTCAGTTAAAATTACTAGTGATCTCTTGAATTGTCAGGTGGCTTGGTTTTCTGTAATGCTGTGATCTCTAATTGTTTAGTCACAGCACCTTGTCGTAGGCAACTGTATTGTGCCCTCCCTGTTCTGATTTTCTTTATGTATTAATGACCTAAAGATCCAGTTAGAAAAAAAAGGAAATTTTTCCGGCAATGTTGACAACATATTTCTCTGAACATATTAAACGTTTCTTTTTAGATATTGCATTCAAATATATTACTACCTTCTTTCAAGTACCATTCTGCTCTTGCTTCTACGTAAATCTTTCAGTTGCTTCCTTGAGTATTTACGTAAATGGTACAAGAAAGGGAAAAAAGATCGTTTGAATGTTTATTTTCTTGGCCTGATCATGAAGCTACCCTTCTTCTGCCTTTCATTTGATTTTCTTTTTTTTTCTATGTTTGAAGGGAAAAGGAATATAAGTTTGTGAAGTTGTAAAAATTGGAAGGATACGATACCAGAATTAATTCGAGGTGATCCACTACTTGGTGTTCTTTCTATAATGGTCGTGGACAACAAATACACTGCATAATACTAGTTGACCAAAATCCTATGATATTCTCATTACATAATTTAAAAGATGCCAAATTATACAGTTTGATTAGATTCTTCTTAGCTGGCGAGGTACAATTCCTATATTAATCGAGAATAAAATGTGTCGATCCTGTGACTTAGTAGTAGTAATATTTTATAATGGATTACGAGATTCTGCTAATATATGATAGAGTACAACTTCTTTATGCATTGGCAGCGTAAAAAACTGTTATACAAATAAAAAACTTGTAAAGTAATTACAAGTAATTTTCTACGGTAAGCATTAATCTGCTATCACATGTTAAATTGTCTGTATATATAGTGCAAATCATATATCTGGTAACAGCAAATAACAGTGGAATATATGGGTGCTGTAATCCTGTAAATTGTATTAGTGCCAAATGATAAAGCTAAAGTTGATTGATTCAGGTACTTGTATGGGGTTTTTTTAAAAAAAAAATAAAATTAGGCAAATGGTACAGAAAGGTGGGGAGGAAAGGTGTATATTCACTCAAAAAATTGGAGTGAAATTCTGTAGCCTCACAATATTTGAATAATGTATACCGTCCATTAAATAAATATATGCCTCCCCACCATTCCCTTTCTAAAAAGAATATCAATTAAAAATATCCTATCTAGAGTATATTTTATGTAACGATTTTAAGCATCCAACCAACAATAAGCGGACAAATTTTGTAAATATCCATTAATAACTCAGACGGACTCATTCCTATGTAGTTTGCAGGCTATTATCTAGTGGGAGTCTATCTAGTGCTCACCCGAAGGGCAGAGACTGTTGCAGAGGTTGTAATGACTGTAGGTTATCTGGGTTCCAAAAAAAAAAGGACGTACTTAATTAGGTTTGATTTTTTCACTTACAATTTTCTTGATTTGAGAATCATATAAGGTAAAACTAGCGCGCCCCAGAATATTTCTTTGAGAAATGGATGAATCAAATAGGAATATATATAGTAATGATGGTGAATGAGGAAAGTGGAAACTACTAAGGAAAACATTATTCTTTTCAATTTGGAAACCCTAAAAAAGTTATGCTGAAGAATAATATTTTTGTGTTTTCACTAGGCTAAAAATCATCTATCCTTCTTTTTTAAAGTTGTAGAGTACATTGTTTTCTGCTACAGAATCTAATACCACAATGTAATGATGTGTGACCAATTAACAAAGTTCTTTTTCTTCTCTTGGCTTCTTTATATATACCCTTCCATTTCACCATCTATATCTCATAAAACCAATATCTTCATCAAGTTGATCTTTTCTCTCAACTTTTACAATCTTATCATTATCATTCTTCTTTAACTATTAATGGCATCAAGGAGGATTCTTAAGGAGCTAAAAGACTTGCAAAGAGACCCTCCCACTTCATGCAGTGCAGGTACACATAATATTACCAGTAGTAATTTTTTTATGATCGAGAAATTCGTCTGGAGTTTATCTTTGGGCCAATTCATGAAACTCGGGATGATGAACCTGCCCCTCTACCCTTCTCCACTTATATACAAGACTTAGTTTGCTTAGCACAAGGTTCGAATTTGTGAATTAAAGATGCAAGTCCCTCGACCTTTACCAATTAAGCCAACTAGTAATTTGAGGAATTCTTCCAAATTTAAAGCTAGTTTCAAGTAGAAGATAGTTTTGAAGAATATTTTTCAGGTCCAGTAGCTCAGGATATGTTTCATTGGCAAGCAACTATTATTGGTCCAAATGATAGCCCTTATGCTGGTGGTGTTTTCCAAGTCACCATTTATTTTCCTCCTGATTACCCTTTCAAACCTCCCAAGGTATGTTTTCAATTGACCTCCCCAACCCCCTCATCTTTCCTCAAAAAGGGAAACAAAGAAGGGAAAAAACAAAGGACTGGTGATATTAAGTTTTCATATATATTGACAGGTGGCTTTCAGGACCAGAGTTTTCCATCCAAATATAAACAATAATGGAAATATTTGTTTGGATATCCTTAAGGATCAATGGAGTCCTGCACTCACCATATCCAAGGTGCTACTGCTTTCTAGCTCTTCCTTTTCCTCAATGATTTACTACTTCATGAATCAAAAGGGTGAAATGTTCATTTTCTTTACAATAAAAAGTTGGAATACACATTAATTAGTTAGTGTTCTTTTAGACTGACATAAAAATATGATCCAAGTTGCATAAAGGATAACTATAAGTAATTGTTGATAAATAAACGGAACTAGCTACCTGAAAATAAGACAAGTAACTTGCAAAAACAGGTTATTTAAATTATTTAAACTGTCGGTATATATTAGTTAAATCCACTCCATAACAGTTAGCGACTATCGTACTTGTGAGCATAATATAGGATAAACTTCTAAATTTGCGTTGGTTTTGTGGATGCAGGTTTTGCTGTCCATATGTTCACTGCTAACAGATCCAAATCCAGATGATCCACTGGTTCCAGAAATTGCTCATATGTGCAAGACTGATAAAACCAAGTATGAATCAATGGCTCGTAGTTGGACTCATAAGTATGCCATGAACTGAGTCTCAAGAATTTGTGAAAACCACTGATTTATTGCTCATAAGTCACAAGCAATATATATAATATGTTCAGGAGGACTGTTGCTCTATCAAAAATGAGAATTCAGTGACAGTTGGATGTATTTATATCTCGGGATTTGTTTTAAATAAAAAGGGTGATTTTATTTTTTCTGTTATTCAACTAGAGAATTGTACTCAAGTTAATGATGCATATAATCCTTTCCTTCAAGTCATATGTACATGATTGAGTTTGGAAGTAAGATTCTCTCCACAAGAATTCCTTATTAAATTTAAGTTTAAACGCTGTTAAACTACACTCTTTTCTTCTTTCTGCTTTAAATTATGCCTTCTTGATTACTGAATGATCTTCAGGTCTTACAGAGAGAAATGTGTATTATGCTTTTGTGGACGAACATGTTCATATAGAAAACATGTAAACAAAACTGATTGATTCAAATGAAGACTTCCTTATTTCCTTATGATATCATATTTTCCACCAACAGATTGCTCCAATTACCATTAGAGAAATATCTTAAAAGTTAATGGTAATCTGCGAAATGTTTAAGCAAAAGGTCAAATGGGAAAGAGTATGTCGTACAAAACTGCAGGACAAAGTATTCCGGTACTCGTCATAATCACATTTTTGAACTAGATATTAATGAACTACCTCCCCACTCCTCGTCTCCTCGACCTCAAAAGAAAGCCTACCCTCCACCAAAAAAAAAAAAAAAAAATCTCCAGTGGCAGGCACTCGAAGTCATAGCTGGAGAGAAAATTGTTACAACAATCACAATCTTTATTAGGATATACCGCGTAGGGGTGGTCAGGATATATGCATCTTTACAGCTGATTCTGCTAGTCCGTTGTCAAATGCATTTTTCTCTAGAGCAAGTTGAAAAGGAATTAATTTTGTACTTTGTAAGAAAAATGTTCTGCTTCTGTGACACCAAGAACACAATTCCTTTGAGAAATGCTCTATTTGATTATGAGTTGATGGACTCGAATTTCTCCCCAACTGCACCACCTTTATCCTTCTGGAATTGGATGTATCGCAAGGTGCTTGCAAAGAAGGCATCTGCTGCAGGATCTGCTGTTGTATTTTCACTTTGCATTTCAGTTGTGATTAGCTCAATAAGGCTCTGGACAGAGGCAACATTAATCTGTGAGACCCCCTTCTCAAAGAAATATAGATACCTGTTATACAAACGATTCTATTGTGAATGACTTTCAAAAGAACAGTAGTTGAGAAGGTAAAAAGAACAGGAATGAAGAGTTGGTTTTACTTGTTTAGAATTTCTATAAAGAGTAAGACAGATCCACTGCTGCCTCGGGTTGCATTGGACATTTGTTGAGCAGCATTTGCAATTCTTAAGGCCCGCTTTAAGCAAAGCAAAACCCTGGATCAAAAGGGGAAAAAAGTAACACATAAGAAGATGGTTACAGAAAAGCATGAAATCAAAAGGAACTCCAAAGAGCCTTAACAGATTTGAATGTATATTTATCCCCTAAATACGCAAGGCACAGCTATGAACCTTTCTCCATCCTTGATATTGTCCTGATCGTCAACCCAGAAAAGATGTGAACAAGCATACACAGCTCTACATTGATCAGGTTTCTTCAAGAGCTTTGCAGAGTACTTGAGGGTAAAAAGGGGAAGAGTAGTTAGAATTAATTAGTAATAGAATTAAACTCAGTAAAAGGAAATAGGAGATGCTAAGATAATTACCCCTGTAGCCTTGTGCGTTAACGTGTCCCTGTTCTCAACACCAAAGATGTGCATTCTCTGAAGAGTTCCTATTATCAAGTGTATTGCAGTCACCTGTGCTTTGGAGTCCTGCCAAACAATTGAATTAACATTAGAAAAATCAACTAAAGCTTTCATGCAAACATGTAGCAGGCCAGGAATTCCAGACTCTAAAATTGAGACACAATAAGTAAACACTACCGAAATTTCTTCTTCATATAGTATATAAGCTTGAGTGAAAAATTCATAGGCAACAGGCTCTATGTCAGAGTCATTGGCAGCCTGAGCAACAAAGACAACTGCTTGTCAGTAAAAAAAACACACAAACTATCTTCCACAGTTTAAAGGAAAATCCAGTACCTCAGCACACTCCAGGTACAACTTCAGTGCTAGTTCAGGTACTGGAACAATTGAGAGCGCCTCAATAATCTAAACCAAGGGTAGCTTATAAGTAACAGAAATACCTCAGAACGTTCATGAGTATTGTAGAATTGTATGAATTACTGCAAATGAAGGAAGGGAGGCTAAATAAAGGAAGGACTAGAAGAATAAGAAAAGCTGAAACTTTTTCTATTCTTCTTCTGCAGATAATAGAGGTGTCTTAGCAGGTTCAACTGCACTGAGTTATCAGTCTTGACAACCCAACTCACATAACAAGATTTACACTGATAACGTAACATCCTCGTTATGTTAGCATACCTGATTCAGAATCTGAAAGAATTTCTTAGGCATAGCAGATGACTCTTCCTCAGGAACATTTTCATCATGACTATGTAGTCGCCTAACAAACTAGTAACAAAAGAAAATACATCAGCAGTGCAACAAAAGTAGGTCAATTTTATTTGCGAAGAAACTCAATTCTCTCTTTCTTCTCTTTAAAGGGGACCAACGGGGGATAATATATATTATTTATTGTTCTTAGAGCGAGTAATTCCATAGGTGAAGGATCATCCCGACATGCTACATATGCACAAGTCCACTTCATTAGCTTTGCACAAAGAAAAATCAAGGAATTTGAGCACCAGCCTCCTCTTCTAGCCCTTAAGTTGCAGATTCAAACCTTTAGTGAGTTGAAAATAAGGGGAGGGACGGTAAAAGGAAGTCTTTTTGGCCCTCCTGTCAAAATGTGCTTCTTCACAGCACAAATAATCTGCAATTCAATGAAATAGCAAACTATATGAACTCGAAGCAAGAAAACAACACTTTTTTTATACAAAACTATGAAAACAAACACTGTAGCCAAACCATACAACATTATCACCAGATGCATGCTTTGCTTGAGCAAAAACAATCATACAAAAGAAAATGGGGATAACCCCAGAGCCAGGAGGCAGGAGCTGTTCATTTTGGTTACAAGCTGGGCTTGTGATACAATGATGAGAAGTTGCAGAGTCCACAAAACACGGACCTTGCATAATATGTCTTGAAGATAGCCCACACACAAAAAGCACATGTTACAGCAATTGATTCACACTTCTTATATTGTTTTTTTTTTTTTTGAAACTGGTACTGTTGTATTCCTCAGCATTAAGGATATGCTGGAGATTCACACTTCTAATATTGTTACCTTCCATTTTAATCAAATGGAAATGCCAGTGTTTTCATTTTATTAATTTTTTGTACTTACTTTTATATGTTTACTATACAGACTAATCGGGGACACATAGTCAAGGCTATTATGTGTTTGACGTATTTTTTCTTTCTAATTTCTGTAAAATTATCCCCCAATTGAAAAGATTAGACTAGCAAATCATGATCATCTTAAAGTTCTCCTCTAGTGTTGGCAGTGACTTTTTCATCATTTTCTTATTTTGTTTTTCCTCCTTCACAATAAAGTGAAAACTTAACACTACAGTAGATCATTTATACATACATAAAATCAGGACATCCAATTCATCACTTACAAGTTGAAACTAATGTCAGAACTCGAGCTCATTCCTATTCATTACTTTGATTAGAAACTTTAGAGGGTAATAGGGAATATTACTGTCTTCTCTTGCAAGAGCTAGTGATTACCTAATCCATAAAAGGAGTATACAAGTAATTCAAAAGAAAGTACATCATAATTACCTTCAGCATCTCTTCAGGATCGTCATTGTGAAGCATTTGAATAAGCTGCGCAACAGAATTCTGCTCTTCCTGGAAATCATCTTCATCAAGCTGAAAATTAGAGGATAAAGAATTTAAGGCACAGCACAAACTAATTTTAAAAAGTATGTGATGAAAGGAAAATATAAGAAAGAACTAAGGAACTTTTAAGCAAGCACAGAGTTTCCAGTCCACCTCATCATCAGCACCCTCATCCAAATCTAGAATCAGTGCTTTCATCAACTCAAAAAGTGCCTCAACCTGACAAGACCAGTAATTCGTAAGTAACAAATGGGAAATATTTGTAAGCAATAAATTGAAGTACACAAAATTAACTAAAATCAAACCTTTTCAGCAGTTGAAATGCAAGTCTTATTTTTCAAAATATTTTGAACTAAAACATTAGCCATCTCTTTACTAGTTGAATCATCAAGATTCTCCATAAGACGAGGATAATTTGACAGCTTTAGCGCAGTATCAATATCCTTGTACTTCTCCAGAGGAGCACTTAGTAGGGCCACAATCTGTTTTGTTGCTTTGTTGTCTTTGAGCTTTCCTTTTCCAGAAAGTTTCTGTACACATGCACCCTGCAAGTGAATAAGAGTGTGATCATTATAGGTTCCACATGAACCAGGCAGGCCAGAAAATCGTCTAAATAGACATAGCTTTCAAAGGAGTGAAAGTTTCAACTTCAACATATCTTGTTTTAGTGTACCGTCTTATAAATTTCACATGTTCATTTTGGATCCAAAAAAAGCATCAGACTAATAAATGTGACACACTTATTTGGAAAACACAAAACATATAACCATAGAGCCTATGGCAACTAGTTATTGAGAGAGAGAGAAACCTACCAGAATCTGATCTACATAATCAAGGCGATCAGGGTGGACATGAAGAGAAAAAGTCAAAAGGGATGAATACAATGTCACCACTCCGGCAATAGGCATGTCTTCTTGAGCCTCTATCACCTGCACCAACAGAGAGGCATAACGGAGCCCATCATCATAATCAAAGAAATGCATAGCTAAAATTCATTACGATCAGGAGAAAAAACCTTGGTGCAAGGACTTCAAAGTCGCGTTGCTGGAAAACAATTCTGTAATTTAATATGATTTAAGAATCGGTTTGCCGTGCACTCGAAACAGCCTTTACGTTAAGTTTTTGTTTTCTGAGAACCAGATAATTCCTTCAGAAAACAACAGTATTGTTCTTTGTTCAAGCAAGATGAAACAATCAAGAATGTCTTGGAACACTTTCTGGTCAAATATCTCAAATGGAGAACAGATCAGAAATCATCTGGTCATGACTAAAGTCCAATTATCAATATATACTGTGACAAACAATAATCTTTCTGAATGAAACTTTCTGCTACGAAGCTATGAAAATACTTATTTCGTAGATTTATCTGAATCTCCTACAAGGGGAATATAATGGTTGTTGGTCAGTAAGTAGCTCTTATTGAAATTCTAAAACTTAAGCAATTTCCACTAAACTCTATAAGGTGGAGGTAGAAAATCCAAGATAGAAAAAAGGTTTCTTCTCAAAGCATTCCAGAACCCATATAGCAGTTTTAATATATTTAAGAATATTAATCTCAATTACCTTGCCTATGGCACTATTAAGTTTTGCGAAAGCTTCAACCTGGAAGAACTCAGGTAAAACCTGCAGGAAGAAATTATTCAGAAACTGGAAGGCATAAATCTCTTATTCCGGAGAAGTTTGAATTTGTTACTAACTTCTGCACTTAAAGCAGCATAGTTCGAAAGCCTTTCCATCAGACGAGCAAGCACTGTCTTGATATCAACAGATGGCTGAAAACACAAAGGCATAAGTTTTTAATAAAGACATAGGAAATGATCTGATAACATAATTGACATAGCAAATATAAGTTCTGATAATAAAGTACCATTGATTGTCCACTATTTAGAACCCACTATTTAGAACTGTCGCGGCTCACGGATAGAGTTTACAAGTAGAAAGAGTTCGCTTTAATATGGGTACATAAGTGATGCAGATCTGGTCTTAGCTCTTTATTTTTAATAGATAAAACAATATTGAACTTTTGCATACCTAGTCTCTTAAGTTGACAGCATATCTTCTAGCATTAGAAACGAAGTGCATTATTCATTAGCCTCCATAACCGATATTTTGGTTTGATAATATCTTAAACATTCTTGCAGACGGTAAACCATTGTCACACCCCTGGGATCCCACCAGGCATGACATTTTTGCTTCTACTGTTTGATATTGCAGTTGAGGAAAATCCCATTTTATGATTGTACAAGCTGACATACCTGAAACTGGGGGCAAGCACCAAGTAATGTTTCAAGAGTTTGTAAGTGGTACTCATCAGGGAAGACTTGAATGATGCAATCCATCAAATATCCCTGTGCAATCTCATCTTTACAATTGACAACCTGAAGATAACATGAGGTACACCACGAATTAGAATATCAATTATTTTTTCTTGTCTGAAGTACAATAAACTGAACGGCAAGTCGGCCACCAGAGGCAAATACCTGCTCTAAAACTCTTGGAAGCACCATATCTTTGTACAAATCAAGGTCAATGCCCTCAATTTGACCTAGAACATGCAGGTTCTTCCCCACCTACCAAATATAAGAGCAAAACAAAATCCTCACATAAGTGTGCACATCCATTGCTAATTTCAGTTGCTAGTAATCATGCCTAAAGAACAGCTCATTACAAGATCGCGAAGCTCGCTCCTTTCTTTTTCACGTTTTTCCTTTTCCCGTGCAAGTCCCTGCAGACCAGAAAGCCCGACGCAACCCTCAACTCATGATCAGCAAAGAGTATGTATCATTCAGAAGCATTAAAACACCTGCATGACCACAAAGTATGCCCTCATAATTTTCTTTTACCTTCATGACATGCAGGCGTTGTGGCTTATTCATGTCAAAGTATGAGAGCAATTACAGCATTCACAAACATTTGAACCAACCTGATGTTGCATTCGCACCCAAAGTTTGTTCATTTCTGTGAAATTTTGGAGCACAAATTCTACTGCATCCATGACAGTGTCAGCATCCCTGTGGGAACAGCATGTCAGGGGTATCCAACTAAACGTTCATTTTGTGAATTTTCTTACAGAGCGCCTAATTTTGCAACTCAACCATTGCTAGGTGACCCATCTAATAATTAAAGCTGGTGATAAAGCAGCTTGGTGATGCCCTTACCCTTCATATTCAGATCCTATATCAGGCAATTTATCCCTACTGACTTGTGAAAGGTAACTCCTTAGGAAGAGCCCACGTAATGGATGTTGTATGCTACGGCACATTTCCACCAGATCTTTGAGAATATCCTTGGCAGGAGCCTCCTTTGATTTAATGTACACTGAACCCACTGTACAAAGGAGATACCTAAGGAAGAAAAAGCAGGTATGAAAACCTGAATATACAGACATGCAAATGATATAAGAACAGAATTAGCATAAGATTAAGAAGGCAACCAGTGCCTTGTATACTTTTTTTCTTGATAACTGTGGTGTTCGGGCCAGCTTGCGCCCATCTTGACTAATTCCATGGGATACTTGCTACCTCCCACCCACGATAGGTACCAGAGTTTGTCCACCGAGGCTAGAAATAAATCACCTAGTGTTTTTGTCTTTGCTGGGATTTGAACCTGAGACCTAATGGTTCTCAATCCACTTTATTGACCACTAGGCCACACCTTTGGGTGCCAGTGACTTGTATACTAGTAACACCAATCTGAGTGCATTTCATTTCTCTTAACTCAAGACCACAGAAATAATCAAATCAAGTGTCCTTATAACAGTATTAGCATTTCTTTTTATTCAAGGTACGTAACCGAAAACTAAAGGAACAAAAGGTATCAAGTGTCCTTATTCCACCATTTTGTATCATCATCTTGAATGCAATCAGTCCTATTATACTAGTAATGAAGGCTCCCTACTTTTTGGTATATTTCGTGGAATAAGGTTTCATTCCCCCAGGACATCAACAAAATGCTACCTTATCAAGAAAAGAAAATTTTTAACGCAAATTTGGGACAGTATCTCAGCGTCCCTGGACAGGAAACTTGAGGTCTTCAGCTATACTTGTGACAACCTCCTGTTCCAGTTGCCATCTACAAATACTGCAAAGCAAGCATAATACCTACAAATCCCTCCCAGTTTGAAAAGCCATCACTAATTCACAAAAGATTTGTTAAGTTTACTTTGTAAAAAAATACTGGCCTATTGCTAATTACCCTATGGTTTGCTTTCCTAAAAATTCACATATCTATAATGGACGTTTTCCAGTTAGAAATACTCTAAATGCAACGTCAAGCAGATTCTCAGTTCCCGAACTGCTAGAGCAGTGAAACTTGCAGTCAACTTTAGTGCTAAACAAAACATAGAGACTGATGTCAGTGAACAGTTTAAGAGAAAACAACCAAAAGGTCAAAAGCACTCTAGTGTTACAGCGTTACAGGTCAAATGGACCAGAATATAATCATGTGATCGGTAGTACTTGGCCAACGTCACTTGCTTATCAAGTTGCGGTGAAGTAATTACTTGACCAGGTCCTCCTCCTGGTGAACACCTTATGAGGTTTAGTCAAATGTGGTTACTTCTTTGATTAATGTGGAAGTGTTGTTTGTGGGCTTTATTTTTCCAGCTAGTCTAATAATACTCTGAGTTGCAAGGACTGAAACATCCAACTGGTAGCCTCTTCCTTGACCCATGCAGGTTGAAACCCAATTGACTAACCCATTTTGGTTCTAAACCTTCGGTGTTAACAGATAAAATATTTATATTAGGACTGCATTTTAAGCAAATTATTCTTTTACCAGTAAAATAAGATTCCATTGATGACCAAACAGCAGTATCGAATATTTAAAATAGGATTAAAAAGAAAAAACCATATGTTTCAATCGGTCCTTGTGAAGACTCTATAGAGTATAGTGTCTCACAAAGCTTCAGCCTAATTTGCATACTCTACATCACACCAATTGGAAACAAGATTAGACAGTTAGATTTTACATTCCAAACTGGATTAGAACTCCCTACAAAACATCTTGAGCTCCTTTCCTTCCGTAATTAAGCTTTCAGAAATTGGAGTAACATAGGAATATACAAGTGAATCGCCATAACAACTTACAATCTGGGCAAAATGTTGCCAGCGTGCTGCACGAGCTCATATAACTCAACAATGGAGCAGCCACGATTTGTCTCCTCCCTGAAGAAGATCTCTAATTTCCTCAATTCATCAAATGCGCGCATATCTAACAAATCAAAGAGCACAATTCCAATACTGCAGTTAAAGGATCTTCGAGTTCCAACTTATACACTAAGAGCAGATCGGATCAGTGAAAATCACTTACATAGCTCATAGTATTTGTGAGGAGAAAGCTTGGAAGTTCGGAGCTCCGAGAGCATCTGAGCCGAGTATTTCAATGCATCTTTCAGATTGTTCGAGTCCTGAAAACTCAAAATTAGGGGTTTTGAACACCAAAAATCTCAATTTAACATGTAAAATTAAATTAGAGGCTTTGAGGATATACAAGAGCGCGATGCATGTAAAATGCGTTCTGCTGAAGGCCGGCGATCCCAGCGGCAAGCCACTTCTCTTCGTCTTCGACTCCATTAGTTATCATATTGGATCGTTCCTGGCAAATTTGGGAGATTTGGAGTTTGGTTTTTGCTGCAACTGTATTGGAGTGGTCGTGCAATTCCAAGTTTGATTGTGAAGTATAAACTCTGTTTAAACGTTAAGACCGATTTCTAATTTTTCCTTCTTCCGGTCAGGGGTCAAATGTCCTATTTCCTTATATATTATTCCCTTCGTCCCATATTAAATGAGGACTTTCTATTTACCGCTAATTAAGAAATCATATATATATTGATTAATTTTATTATTTTATCTTTTTTTATATTAATTAATCTCTTGAAAAAAATAACTTCAGATTTTCAAATTTATTTAAACTTTTAAAGATCATATTAATTATAGGGGTAAAATAGAAAAAATAATAATTAATTCTATCATAATTTAGTATGTGATCAAGTAATATTAAATAATTATTTTTAGTAAGATGTTCATCTAATATGGGAGACAGAGGAAATATAATAATAAGAAAATTATGTCATTAGGCAAAAATCTAATGATCTAATATGCATTTATAAATACACTACTATAGTTTGAAAGAATTACAAGCTATAGTTAGAATTTTGTACTCCCTCCGTCTCATTTTATGCGAGGTAGTTTGACTTGGCATGAAGTTTAAGAAATAAATGAAGACTTTTAAAATTTGTGGTCCAAAATGAATGATAGAAATTTGTGTGACTGTAAATCATTTCATTAAGGGTAAAATAGACATTTTATAGTTAATTTGTTACTTAATACAGAAATGTGTCATTCTTTTTGGGACTGACTAAAAATGAAAGTAAGTCACATAAATTGGGACAGAGAGAGTAACTATTTTCTCTCTCCTCTCTTCTACTCTCTCTACATCTCTCCCTACTTCTCTCCTCGATCTCCCTGTTTCTCTCTCCTCTCTCTCAATACAAATACAAATGATAACAATCAATTATACAAATGATGTGTCAACTATATAGATCCTTTTCGTTGATATAAAATATAAATACGAATGTATTCATTGATACATTATTGATACAATAACAAACAATTATACAATTATAAATATTAAACTTAATACAATTGTATTTGATGATACTATTTATTCATTGATACAAATTATATTTCTTTAATACAATTGTATTTCGTGTATTCATTTATATATACACACACATATATATAGAAGTATTCATTAGATACATAAATATAATCATTTGATACATATGCATACTAGTTACGTATATCAATTATCCAATAGATATACAAAAATAATTTGTCTTTCTCCTTTGTCTGCCCTCTCTCCTCCCTCTCTTAATCTCCCTCACCTCTCTCTCCTTCTAACATGTAGCTATAATTTGTAATTAACCAAATTATAAATATCTTGCCTAATTATGTTTATAATCTGAGCTATTTTTAAAAATTTCCTCTTTCTTATTTCATTGAAGTGATTTTTTTTTTATTTTTTCTTAAATATGGAGAAGGGTCGATGATAAAGTTCGGACATAAAAGAAGATCGAAATACATATTACTTGAAACAAATGTTTTTCTCATGAAAACTTATATTTTAAAACATTTTTTTATTTTTATTTTTCATCAAACAAATTCACTTGAAAAAATGCAGGATAGAAATAGATTTTCAATGAAAATAGTAGGAAATTTTTGAACTTTTCCATATAAAAATATTAGTGTTATTTTTTTTCCTCAAAGATTCAATCAAAATATACGTGAAAATAGCATTTTCCAATGAGAAATTTAGCGGAGAAATAATAAAAGTGACAATGTCAAATTCCTCTATTATAATGCTATAGTATTTTTTTTGCCTAACCCATCGGTGGCCCCTTAAAGTTGGCACAAAGTTTCACTTAGTCACCTTAAGTGGGCGATGTTCATTTTAGATACCTTATATAAGGTCTCGCTGTGTCATTTTGACACTCTTTTGCCAATCAACAAAAATATATAAGCTGCGTGTTACACTCACGAATGACGTTTAAAGTGGCGAATTAAATGACGACATTTGTCAAAAATAATTTGTAGATAATGAATTTTGAGTAAAAATATAAACTAACCAATGACTCAATGACACGTGGATTTTTGCCCAAATAATTATTTTAAAACAAATTAAATCAATAAAATCCCCACATGACCCCCCCCCCCCCCCGCAATTGTCTTCCCCCACCCCATTGTCTTCTCCAAATACCCCCATCTCTTTTTTGCTAAAACATCTAGACACCTACATACTCTTTCTTTTTTATTAGTGTCTTCTTCTTCAAAAAAAAAAAAATCTTTTTTACCCTAATTAGCAGGTTTATAATTCACCAAAAATTAAACTTACTCCTCTTTAAATATTAAATTCTTTCAAGAAAGAATCTCATGAATAATTTAATATTTAATCTTGAAATGGATCTATTCTTAAATTTCTAAAATAGTTTCCATCATTTTTCATCTAACTATTTTTATTCACCATGTTGGATAATTAAGTTTGCAAAAATGGTGGCTGGGAAAGAAGAAGAAAAAAATAATTAAGAAATCGACTAATATGTTTTTCACGCTCGTTTAACAAGCGTATTACACTCAATAAGTCATGTAAGCAAAAAGTGTCAAAATGACATAGTAAAACCCGACATAAGGTATCTAAAATGAACAAAGCCCAGTTAAAGTGTCTAAGTGAAAATTAATGCCAACTTTAAGGGACAATCGATGGGTTAGACCAATTTTTTTTTTAAGATATTACCTTTAAAGTAGTACTATAAACTATAACAACTACTTTCTAAAATAAAAAAAAATAACTAAAATTTGTAAAACAGAAAACATTATATTAGATTCTCCTAGTAGTGTTTCCTGCGTAACATTTTATGTTTGATTGAATGTGAATATTTAGAAATTAAAGAAACTTTGAAATATAAGTCAACTACATTGACACTACTAAAATGAGTGATTGGAAATTGTCAAATGTCTTCTCATTTTTTGAACAACCATGGTCAGGACTCAGGATCCAAATAAGGTATATGCCATTTTATATATAATTAATACGTAAAGAATATAATGTCCAATAAGATAGGATAGAAAAATAAGTTGTAACTTCATCACTTTTAATTTGCATATGTTGAATGTATTTTCTTCCCTTGGTCTCATGAAATTTAAACACTTCAAAATATGTACACTCCTAATTTATGCAACCCGAATCCCTCTAGTTATAATCTTTTGTTCTATAAATGTTTTTCTCCAGTATTGTGAATTAATAAAGCGTAATATCACTTGCTTCCTCATTTTTATGCATTCATCATTAAGAAAGCTATGTTTTATGTCTCATTTCGTAATTAAATTCCAAATAGGTAATGAAACTAACTATATAATTTAAATAAAATGAAAAAATATTTAAATCCAATTTAGTTATTTGCATGAAAAAGGAAATCAAATATACAAATTAGATCACATGATAGATTTGATAATTGAAAATTTGCACTACTTATATACAGGTCCTTTCGAGCCGTTCAACAATAAAGTCCTATTATCTAAGAATAATATTCGTTACATGTGTACATGTCGTAATTTGAGTAAAAAAAAACAATGTGAAATTAATATCAATACACATGAAATCAAACTGATATATACAACTGTCATAATATTTAACATACTACAAAATAAGTAAAAACTTTAATTAACAACCATACAAGTTACATCAACTAGTTAATTTATTGCACGCATCACCTGCAGCTGCGGGGCTTAAAATCCATAAAAGTCCCTACTCTACAGACTACAGTAAGAAAGTATATAATCACTAGCTTTTTTACCTCCTTTTGCTCAATTGATCTCTCTCACATAATCATGCACGCTTGAGGATTTTCATCACTAAAGGCAGTAATATAGTTGACTTCAGTTGAACTCGCCCTCGCCAGGTTCGAAGCCTGCGGGTTATCATAGACGTTGCGGACGTATCCTGCCGGAGCCTTCTTATCATACACGCCCCGCACGTAAGGATGATCCACCAGATCGTAAGGAACGTATGGCCAAAATTCAGCCTTCTTTCCCGTACGATGTCTTACTCGTCGCAGTACTTTATCTGGATCAACATAACCAATAACTGTCAGCTTGTGCTTCTTTGGCTCCACTTCTACTTTCGTCACCCCTCGCATCCCTTCTACCGACTTCCTCACCCTCCTTTCGCACCCTTCGCAGTCCATTTTCACTCTTATTTCAACTGTCTACACATTTAATATCAGAAAGAAGTAAGACATATACAACATGTTTGGCTTAGCTATACTGTCGGAAGACAATAATAACAATTGTTTTTGACTAATCAATTTTAAAAATATATTTGATTTGTCAATACTATGGAATAACAATTTGTGCTTGGACAAATTTTCAAAAGTACGTATGAAGAAGAAGTAAGGTAGTGCAAGCTTTTTCAGAATAAAAAAGAGTACGTACCTATAGAGAAGAAATTAATCAAATTATACAACTTTTGTTATTATCTAAAAGCACTAATTTTTTTTCAAAAAGACTTGATAATCTCAAAATATTAATTTTTTTTAAAATTCTTTTTTTGAAGCACGTTCTAGTAGGTTATTAGTAATAAAAGTATAAAATTGAAGCATGCACGTAATTAGGGAGCATATATACCGCAAGTTGATTTCTCCTAAGTTTACTGAGCTTCCTTCTGCTGGTGCCTCGATGAAATTCACAGAGCTCAGAAAGATGATCTAGAAAACCCATTCTCGTTGTGCACAAATCAGCAAGTACCGACTACGTACTCTTAATTAGTTTTCGCAACATAACAAAATAGTACTAGCTTGTATATAGACAGTAACCAAGACGGTGTAAGAGTATATATATAATTAGAAGCTACGGGAAGCAGCTTATCAATAATTGATTTGTACGTGCAGCTTGTACAAATAAGCCACGTACGGGTGGTGCCAGGCGGAACTATATGTGGCAATTCTGGGTCCCTACTACTTCATCTAGTGGGAATCTTAGCCTTATCCTCTTATTGCAAGTTTGCAACCGCCCCCCCACAAAAAGGGTTTATGTCATTTACGCGGTTAATGATGAAAATCAAATGTCATCGCAGTCTTAATAACCTCTGACTCCGTCCACTCCAACCGTTTTTGACTTAAAACCACGTAATTTTGTCTAGACCATATAAATTAAAAGATGTTGTAAGGCTTCTTAGATCTCCTCGTCTAGCAAAATCGTACTATATGGACCAATAATTTTAAGATACCTAGTGTAGTTAGAAAAAAACAAATGAAGAGAATGAGTCCAGCTGGTATGACATTTGCAACTGGTCAAATAGACTTGGATCATAGTACTCTAATTTTAGCCAAATGTCATATAGTGGCAGACATAATCATCGTTCCAGAGATAATTACTGTATCCTACAAACAGTTTCTAGCATGCTTACCGCTTCTAAAGCCAAGAATCTTTAACTAGGTCCCTAATTAAAGTTGAATCTACTTTAGTTTTTATTCCTGGCCCCCTTAATAGAAAAAAAAAACTAGGTACGGATCAACCCAAAAGAAAGACTAAAAGATAAACGGATCAAAACAAATGATATGTATCAACATTATTTATCGTAATTCATACCCATCGTATATGGTACTTGGACTACATATAACAAAAAATAATTGGGAATAAAAGCTACCAAACAAAACTTACAAGAAATTCCAACTAACTATGATAAAACTCGAGAAAATTATGAGAATAACAAAGAGTAATTCTACACGTCTTTTTCTATTTGATTCGTCGCTCTACGCTTCTACCTTAACTTAGCTACTAAGAAATGTAAGAAAAACATGTTAACAAGACGACAAAAGAAGAGGAACAAGAAGAAAAGTGAAGTCAGGAAGCAATATATATTCACTTTTTAAAAAGTTTTTGGCTAAGTATTGGTTAAATAGATAGAGTAGTTGAAATGGAGGCTCATATTTTGTGTAATAAAAATATTTTATCAAGATTTAAAGATAATAGTGTTAACGAAATATATATTGTGTGAGGTGAGTGTTGACAGGGGCGTATGCAGAGGAGGTCATCAAGTTCATGTGAATCCATACTTCCTTTTGAAACTATATATTATAGTGCTATAATATTTTAAATTTTTTTTGGAAATATAGATGTGTGAATCCATATTCGAAGTATCATATAATACAATGATGATTGGGTGCATCTCTCATGGTGAGGTTAGAAATCTGAATTTTATATCTATCTTATTTTATTTTTCTTTCTAAATTTGAGTAACGTCTATCTAAGTGGTTATTAGTAACACTTTTAGCGTTTTAATTTTGGACCTATTATTATATAATTTTAACTCTTTTCGATGGTAAGAATCTAAATGTCAAATCAATCAAAAAAATTTGTATCTTAGATCATCTTTTCATAATAGTGCACTTATCATATCGAAATCCTAGATACGCCTTTGTGTTGATTCACACGTCCACAAGATGTAAATTATGGAGATAAGAATGTCATGATGGATGTGTGATCATATATTACCATAGATGTGTTATGCTTTCTTGAGCTAAGAGTCTTCTAGAAATATTTTTTCTCCTCTTACAAGATATGAATAAAGTTTGTGTACACCTTATTATTTTTAGTATTTAATTCTTAAAATTACATTGAATATATTGTTATTGTTGGAAAATATTGATAAAATTTAAACAACTAAAAGTGGGAGTAATTTCCCTAGATAGTCACCCATGTTTGGGAAATTACCTAGGAATATCACTTATGTTTGTTTTAGGACTACAATATCACCCAACTTTGCTATTTTCCTCAAAATATACTTGACACAAAAAATACAGTATCACTCTCCTACTAGGATGCCATGTCACATTTTTTAATTTATTAATAATATTTTTTTAATTCTTTAAATGACAACATGTTTAATGTCTCTATAAGAGAGCATTAATCTATTCTATATGAAAATCTAGTTACTTCAATTTTATAGCGAAAATCTTTATTCTATGTTTCATTTACAAGTATTTGCGGTTATATCCATACGAAAAATTAGTCTTGCTGTCGAGGAAAAAATTAAACTAGTTTCTTGAAGCTGATGAAGAAGACAATAGGTCTAGTTGGATATTTAGAGATAAACTAGATATTAGGAACATTGATTTTTACACAAACCGTAAACATATGTTGCTTGTTCACAGTGAAAAATCAAAGATTTTTTGTTCATGGTAAAAAAAAAAAAAAAAGATGTTTACACAAACTATAAATATTTGTTTAAAGCTTAGACATATTCAAACAATACGATTCAAAAAAAGCAAGCAAAAAACCCCTAAATTTAAGAAAATTACTCCAATATCATGTTAAGTATTCAAATTATATCACAATTTACACTTCAAAAATAAAAGAATCAGAAGAAAACTTGAATTTTACCTCGTGGCGATTTCTTTGGTCGACATCAAATGTATACGGTGGCTTAGGAGACAATTCCTTATGCAAATTCGTTAATTTATTCTTTGAAGAATCGAAGGAGCTCATATTACAGTTTCTTATGTAATTTTTTTTTACTGAATATAATATATGTCTAGATTTTTTTAAAAAAATTGTTCATAATAAAAAAAAGAATAATGTAACATGGCATCCCATCAGGAGAGAGATAATGTTTTTTTTGTGTTAAGTATATTTTGAAGAAAATAGGTAAAATTAGACAATATTATAATCCTAAAATAAATATAATTGATATTCTTAGATAATTTCTCAAACATAAGTGACTATCTAGGAAAATTACTAATTGGCTACGTGGTGACATTTTCCCGGATTTATGTGGAACAGTTGGCACCCAACGCGGCAATGTGCAATAGGTCCATCTTAGCCTATATAAATGGGCTGCACCTTCTCTTTTTCTGTACCCGGTCCAACTTGTATCCATTTCTGAAGATATCCATATTCCATTGACGGGTACGGATCGTCCATCAGCAGGCCTTTCCCGGATTCCTCTCTCCCTGACTGTTAACGGAACTTTCCTTTCCTTTTCTTGTACATTCTTCCATACCCAAATCCTTCCAGAGTATCACAACTACATAATTGCAATAATCGCCATCTCAAGTACCTATCTTCTTCTCAAAACCAATTCAATCGATCAGCCAATCGCCGGCCGTTCAAATCTTTCTCTTCTCCGATCAGTTATAAATATTCCGATATGCAACACGGCGACCCTAGCTCTACCTATTACCAACATTACCAGCCTCCCTTTCAAAACCCTAACCCTAGCTCTACTCCTGCCGATCATCCTTACAATCCGGCTCCCCTCCCTAGCCAATACGCCTCTGCCCCGCCGGTTGCTTCCGGCGATTACTCCAATTACGCATCCACTTATCCGCCTTATCCTCAGGCCTCAGCCGATCATGCCCATAATCCACCTGCACCGTTCCCTTCAAACCCCAGCTCTCAATCGTCCTACGGTTTCCCCCACCTTGAGGCTCCGCAGCCCAACTATTACCCTTATGATCAAAACCAAGCACCTGTGAGTTATGATTATGCTGCCCCTGGCGCTAATTACCACACACCAAATCCACCTAATTATAATTCAGTGAATTCATCTGCTCCTTATTCATCAACGCCATTTGGTGTCTCCGCAGGGACTAATTATGGTAATTCGTTTGAGAATAACTCGAATTATGGTTCATATGGAGACCAAGGGTTGTATGAGAGTGGTGTTTACAAGTATAATGGAAAAAAAGAGGAGTCATATAGTGGAAATCAATCACAATCAAGTGCGGGTTTGATGTTTGATGATTATGGAAGACCTATCAATGTTCATAGTGGGAGTGGGAGAGAGCAGCAGCAGCGACCTGTGAATACTCCTAAAGTTGTGAAAGCAGCACCTAAGGTTGAGGACCAACAAGATGCCACAGGTGGTGTTCTGAAATTTCGGGTCAAGCTTTTATCAGAAGGCATTGGTCAGAGTGACATGGATGTGCTCTGTCAGGTTAGAGTATAGCATTGTTGATGTCTTTGAATCTTGAATCAGGCATAAAGCCTAACTTAGCGCCTTGTAGTTGTCAGTTTGCCTGCTTATTGATGTTTATTTAGTATACCATTTGGCAATTACTCCTACTTGTTGTTTATGAGTTTTGATTGAGAATTTTTTTGTTGTTTCAGATTGGTCTAGATGGGATTCGCATACTTGAGCCTGCGACTAGCAGAACCCTGAGGATATATTCACTCGAGAACGTGACAAAACTGGAGGTAAGTTTGTTGTGTTGAGCTTATTAATTCTGATAGACATCTATATTTGTGAATTAAGTTAATTTCTTATTATTATTTTTGTCAGGTGTTGGATTCATATATATTTGCATTTTGGGCTAAAACTTCTGTCGACAATGAAGCTAAACGTATCAGGCTGAAATCAAATAGCTATACCACAAATAATATTCTTGATGCAGTGACAGCAGCAAGTATTCAGGTTAAGCAATCAGTATTTGAAAATTTTGTTTGCATCTCTGTGTATGCCTTTTTTAATTCATTTATTCCCAAAGACCAAGGCCTTATCAAATGCAACTAATATAACCAGTCCAGCATCTAGGATACAATATGCCGACACTGATTTAACTCCTCAAAGTTGGGATTCAAAGAACTAACCACTTCTTTCCGGGATCACTTTGTGCATCATTATTTGAAGCACTCACTTCCTGTGACTTACTACAGATGGAAGTGTTTGATGTGGGATGGAAATGTTAACCAACTTATATAATAACTAATACCTGCCTCTTGTCAGACCAGTAGGTGTTAGACGGGGTCACTGTTATATAGGAAAGCAGCCACATGACCCCTTTTTTCCTGATTATGTAATATATTTACATCCATATTGACAAAGATTTTGTAACTTTATTTTTGTGTGAACATAGCTGTTAGTTTTCTTGTTCTGGCATATCTTACTTGAAATGCGTGATTTTTTGGATTTTTTTGAATTACACATATGTTGTTAAATTAGGTCTTAAGACCTAACTCATACTTCACAAGCTAGCTCAAAGGGAGGAGGATTTTTTCTTGTTCTGGCATATCTTCCTTGAAATGTGTGATTTTTTGGATTTTTTTGAATTACACATATGTTGTTTAATTAAGTCTTAGGCCTAACTCACACCCCAAAAGCTAGATCAAAGGGAGGATTGTCCAAGTCTTATAAGGAGTCCACCCATCTCATTAACCACAAATGTGGGACTTTTGTCATTCTTTAACACCCCACGTCGCGCCCAGTGCTTAGCATCTGGTGCGTGGACAATTTTTATTTTGGGGGTCCCAACATTGGGTGAGATGGCCCCTGCTCTGATATTAGGTGAGAAGACGAGAGTTTGAGAGAGAACTCAACTTGATTATTCCCACAAGCTATTGGGATTTAAATAGCTAAGTATACATGTCCTAAAAAGGGAAGGAAATCAATACCTAATCAATATTAAATCAAGCTAAAGTAAATCTAGGAGGAAATCAAGCTACCTACTATATTTACATATGCTACAGAATATTCCTAGGATTCTAACGTATCATAGTACTTTATATGAGTGGTTGGTTTGTGGATGATACCATGTACACCCCATCCCTGTCTCATTGGTATCCTATTCCCCCCCCCCTCCCCCCCCCCCCCCCCCCCCCGTTTTTGGGTATGCTTTGACCATCTCACATGATTGATTAGACGAACTATGGAGGTGTTTACTCTGTACAGAAATCTAATGTTTCTCCACTAGGGTTTTAATCAGAAGAATTCAGTTATTTTTTTTTTTTTTGATGACTGCGTTGTTCTGGCCAGCTTTTGCACACTTCGACTAATTCCATGGAATACTTGCCACCTTCCACTAGCAACAAGTACCATGTAACTCTGTTCACAAAGGCTTAGGACGTACTAGAAGAATCACCTAGTGGTTTTTTGTCTCCACTAGGATCTGAACCTAAGACCTCATAGTTCTCAACCACTTCATTGACCACTAGGCCACCGTGGGTGCACAAAAGAAATTCAGTTATAACTAAATATATATATAGCCCGTAGCCACTTTTTCTTCTAAAGGTGACAGTTATATTGCTGGTAGCCACTTGCCCACCTTACTGATATTTTATAAGCTTCATGGTTGATTCTTAATCTTCTATCAAGCAACCACTATATACAATCATTAAGCTTAAATAGTTTAACTATTTGTGTTAGCTTTAGGTGGTTTTCTTATCTTGTTGGCTTAGCATTTAAATACAATCATGATTTTGGAACCTTGATCTTGGTCTTTTCTGATCTTTTTCTTGCTATCAACCGTATATTGGGTACATATCTTCGTTATTTTACTAATATTCCTTCTCAAACTAGGAATAATCATGTACTCAGGCTGGTATGATTGTGTTTAGGTCAAAGAGATGGGCGACAGTAATATGCCTTCGGATGCAATTAAGGGATCTGAGTCAGCTGCTGAGAAGAAGAAAGGTTTTGATTGGATGAAGTTGATGAGGCCACTAAATGAAGAGAAAGATCACTGGGTTAGATTATAATCTAACGACTATCTATTTCCTTACTTATTGCAGCATTTTCTTCTATTTCTTCTGAATGAAACTTGTGCAAGGATATAAGTTTGGCAACTCACTATTTTCTACTATCCTCGTTTTTTCTCATACAGGTTCCTGATGAAGCAATTCGA
Organism: Solanum bulbocastanum; assembly: GCA_037074985.1. Taxonomy (NCBI): domain Eukaryota; kingdom Viridiplantae; phylum Streptophyta; class Magnoliopsida; order Solanales; family Solanaceae; genus Solanum; species Solanum bulbocastanum. The sequence goes on along the minus strand of CM073598.1, from coordinate 32,420,518 downwards.
AAGTGCACTGCTTGTGGGACAAATTTTAGTGCTTTTGTACGAAGGGTAAGCATTTATTCTAACTGTTTTATGTGGTTTAAATGTCTCATTTGCATCTTATATTACATTGTAAAAATTTGTTACAGCACCACTGCAGAAATTGTGGGGATATTTTCTGTGACAAATGTACTCAAGGTAGAACTGCTTTGACTGCAGATGAAGATGCTCAACCAGTTCGAGTTTGTGACCGATGCATGGTATGCCTGCATCAAAATATCTATCCTATGACTTTTTCTAAGTGTCTTTGTTGTTTTCATCTTAGCACTCTTTTCTAGCACATAGGATTGGGTCTTGCTTTTTTCTCAATAGCACTCTTTACTTCCTCACAATTTTGGTGGAATGAGCTCTCAATTGACTAATGAGTATCAAGTATTTTGGTTCTGTTTGTGGGAAGCCTGAATAGGAGCATTAATATTATTGTCCATTGCCATTGAAGAATTCCTCTTTTGCAGAAAAAACTTGGCCTCCTACTAATCAAGTTTGCTAATTGAACTTTTGCCATATTATTCCCAAAGTGATTATATTCATTCAAGTTCATTCTTCATCCTTAGCCTTAATATGGCTAGTGAGCAAGTCACTAAGGTCTCTTACTCTGGACTGAGTTGGCCCAGACCTGAAGTGACTCAAATATGATGTCTGGTGTCTGGTGTTACATGTCTATTCTTCATAAAAATTGGCTGCTAACTGATTTGAAAGTTTAATAGGAAGACAAAATGGAAAGAGTAGAATGTCAAACATGTTGAGGTGTAGAAAGTGTTATTGAAGATTCATTGTAGACTTCTTTAACCACTGAAGCTAGGTGCAAAACAAACTTTGCGCTTTGCCCGTGAGCACCAATTCATGCAGCAAGGTGCTAAAGAGTGTGTCTCATCCAAATGATAGCTGCAATACAGTTCTAATTTTTTCAATTCCTTTTGTCTATATAATCATCGTGATTTTCTCCTTTTTCCGGTTAAGACCTGGGCCTTATTTGTGCTTTGGGCTTAAAGCCCAACAAATCTCAGTACCTCTTTTTCTTTTGGCTTGCTAAAATTTTTTTTTATTTTTTTTGGGGGAGGGGGGGTGTGAGAGCAAGGGGATATTATTGGGATGGAAATTAGAAAGGCGTGAACTACTTTTATGTTACAAGTCATTAAAGAAACTTTCTACAACAGAGTTATAACAGGTCATAATTTATGTGCGTAAGATTTTTACCGAAAAGAACCCTTTGGTTAATCATTGAAAAATTGTAACTTGTCAAAAATATTCATTGAGATTAGAGATGTGATGCTCAACTACATTGTTGAGCTCATTTAGGATGTAAATGCATGTGTTTCTATCTATCTAAACATGTCAGAATATAGTGGTGGTTGCCCGTTGACGATTTTTTCATACAGTAAATATCATTAATTATGGAAATCTCTTGTATACCAGAAAGTTAAGGTAGAGAAATACAAGGATATTCCCCATATGTACAATATTGTTCTTTTGCGCTATCAAATGCTTTTCTATTCCTCTCTTTGCAAGAAGACCCACATAAGAAGTAGTGCGGAACAATTATATGCTCCTGGTTACTTGATCAAAAATATAAATGAATAATGTTCTTGGTCTTCTCTTCCTCCTTCCATAGGCCCAACTGTGTAGTTCTTCCCTTCACTATACCTGACAATCTGACATCATCTCTTCCCTTAGACCTGACAATCTGAAGTCATCCACTATACATCAAACTAACTAAATATCATCTACCAAAACCATGTTACCACCTTGCAATGTAATAGAAAGTGGTTCTTAAGTTTGCTTGAGCATTTGCACATAATATACTAAGGTCAAACCCATCGATGGCTCCCTAAAGTTGACACCAATTTTCATTTAGACACTTTAACTAGACTTTGTTCATTTTTGACACCTCATGTCATGTCCTATAGTGCCATTTTGCACTTTTTGCTGAGTTGGCATATTGCGTGCGTTACACTGTTTTTGAGCGCGTGAAAAGTTTAACTATTGTACATTTTTACTTTTTTTTTGGTTTCTTCTTCCTTCTCTCTCCTTCAACACATCCTCCATCATCCACCACCATATCCAACCTTCTCCCCCTAATTTTCTCACCATTCGATTGTCATAAATCTTGCTGAAATTATTCAAAAACTTTGTCGAAGAAGAAAAAGACTGGATTAGGCCGTGAATCTGGAGGTTTTGATGGTGGTGCATATCTTTTTATTTCTCACATCTTGCCATAATAATCTTCTAAGATCCCTTTCCTTTGCTATCTTTCAATATGCAAAAAATCCTCCGTACTGCAATTTTACCTCTAGGAAAGCAAAAATTATCTAGTCAAACTCAAAGCCTGATAATTTTGACTATTTCGTCAAAAAGAAAAAGATGAAATCTCATTGAAAGTAATTACTCAATGGAGAACAATTACAATAATCAATTAGGGGAGAATTTAGGTCAAAAAGGTCACTTCTTTTATGGAGGAAGTTAAGTTCTTGGTGCATCCCCAAATTCATTTATTTATGAAAGAGATAGAGGCGGAGGTGGAGATTGTTATGACCTGATTATTGTGAAAATAGATGGAGGAAGTACTTTTCATTCCGTTAATCTTCCATAATTTTATCAAATGTGAAAAGGAAGTTCATGGTGGTCAGAGGAGGAGAGATGGAGATGGTGAGAAAGAAAGTGGGCACTGCAAGTTTTTTATATTTTTTTTAAAATAAAATGTAACTTATTTTTTAAGTAAATAACTAATTAGTTTTAAAAATATGTTTATATTTGTAGTACATTATTGATAATTATTTTTGGTATATATATCATATGTCTTCGGTTAATTCGTTGCTTTGACACATCATCGGCGAGTGTGTTACACTCTCCTTAGTGTTTTTGCTGATTGTAAAAAGAGTGTCAAAATGACACAGTGGGCATCTACATAAGGTGTTTAAAATGAACAAAGGTGGGTTAAGGTGTCTGAATGAAAGTTTGTGACAACTTTAGGTGGCTATCGATGAGTTCCGCCAAATACTAATATATGTGAGCCTCCTCTGTTGTAGTTTCTCATCTGTCAAAATCAATCCCCTCGATGCCACCCATGCTCATTGATTACAGTAGCATCTACTGAATTTTGGGCAAATAATATCACATGTTATTTGTGGAAAAATTGATGACACCCTTTTTATTATTTTACTTTTCATCATCCAACTTGATTTTAAGGAAATTTCTTTCTGAAAAAAATGAGCCATCAAAACCTTTCAGCTTTTTATGACTTTTATGATCTTGATATGATTATTGTACTATCCAAAGCTTTGCGACTCTTTTGTGATGATGCTTTTCAATGTTTACATTCTTTATTGTTATCATTGTTCAACATGTTGATCTTCTGTATGTTTGCATTTTTTAATTTTATTGTCCATACGAGCTTTTAGCAATATCTTCACAAAATGTACTGTCCTCAAAAAGTTTCTAGTGTTCATAATATTGCTCCTCATTTTGCAGGCTGAGGTAACTCAAAGGCTCAGCAATGCTAAAGCAGTGGTCAGAGTTGCTGCAATGCCTAGTCATGTGGACCTTGCGAAAAAACTCCAGGTAGATATCACTTTGATGTTTCCATCATTATTTGCTTTTGTTGAGTGATTTGTTCTTTTGAGATAGGTTATCAAAACAGTAGTTTGACGACTCATAGTAGTACTACTGCATCAACAGTTTCTGAGGTTTTTGAGGGATAGCTATTTTTGGACAACATAATTGTAAAAATAGGATATACGATACGAGTTTGTGTGTTTACATAGCATCTTAGAGTTGCATCTTTGGCTGATGGTCCTTTTAAAGTTATCTTTTGTGGTTGCATCTTAAGCATTTAGTGTGAATATCTCTGATTTGAATTTCATCAACAGGAGGAGATGGACAAAAAGCGGAAGACATCAACAGGTATTAGCCATTGCCAAGATAATTTCTTGTTCAATTCAAATAACATAGTTTTGCAATGGATTGCTGTCTGGAACTGGCGTGCAAAGTTCTATGGCGGCTGCAATTTGGTGATTTTTCTTTTCCTGAACTGCAAATATCTATTATTTTCAGGTCATACATCCCAAGGATCCAGGAGGACGAGAGAGGTTGCATGCCCAACTTGCACAGTCCATTTGCAGGTTTAGAACCCTTTTTCCTATTTGTTTTATGGTTGAAACTAGCAGATTGATTTTCGCAGTACATAGTAGCTATATTCCATTGAATGAAATTGCCTATTTTCCCTTTCAAACATTCTTTGATCTGCTATAATTGAAGGAGGGGGCTCATGTTGTCCTGTTGTGTCTAGGTCCCTAAGAAAGTTATTCATATTTTCAAACTTGTAAAATTCACTAGTTTCAACAGTTGGCCAAAAGGAGGGGAAAGGGAACAAAGAAAGGAGTACTACCTAGATTAGCAGATTGTCTGCCATTGAAATGATTGGACAAGTTTTTGGGACCTAATGTATAGAGTAAAACGTGATGCCAAACCTTTTAGAACTTTTTACCAAATGAAAAAAGATTAAGAGAATGGTGAAATATGCATTTTGATATTACATGTTCGTGGAAAATATGAAATGCAAACAGCGTTTGCTTTCTACCTATTGCTGAGACTTCTTGTAGTGTTAACCCAGCAACTTCCGCTTGGGAAGTATCTGATGCAGTTACGTTTGTAGGTTGAAGTCCCAGCTTCTGGATCAGAAACGATTGAGTGCAGTGTCTGCCAGCACCCATTCCTTGTTAGTGCTCATTGACAGGCAGGGTCGGTGTGGTTTACTTTGCAGTTATCCTATATGCAGGGATGGATTTGAAGCCACCACAATGGTCCTTCCAAATTTATGTGATTGTTTTTAAGGCGTATCAAGTTGTGTCTTCATTGGTGTTTTGTTAGCTCTCTCTTTCAATATTGTAAATTTATTAACAGTAGTCAGTTCTATGAGCTTTTTCTCGGTTGTGTGCATGTATAGTACACGTGCTTCATGTCGTGAAGCACTTGCAAAAGTGATTCACACATAATATGATGCGAGGTGCATGAAACTAACTTGTTCAGTTCATTGTGCAAATCAATCAATTTTCAGTATTTTGAATCCTTTACACATTATTTTCATTTCATATCATTGTGAAACCACAGAACTCATATATTGATGAGCAAATAGGAACTAAATATAAAGCAGAGTGGTTATTTGTTGATACGTATGATAGACAGATCCTCTACAGGAGAACTATGTTAATTTTCACTGGAGTTTCCCTCTGTTCCAGCACAGTTTTATTTGCTCTCTTATCCATTTCTTCCTAGTTTGCCTCTTAAAAAATGATTTTTTTTTCCTGATTATATAAAGAAATGAATATAATATTTATAGGTTGAAAGATACAATAGGTGTAGGAAGTGCAAAAAGCTTAAATTAATTTGTGTTCCCTCTTCAACGCCCCGCCCCAAATGGAATGCAAATATCATTGCATAGTATACATGCCAACTCTCCTTGTTGGATATTAAGGATTGTGTTATAAGGTATTTCTAGAGCTACTCTGAAGATCTTGATATTAAAGTTTTGTAAAAAGTATCAGCTTCATTCTCACAATCAACTGCAGTAAAACATTGCATGTATTCTTTTCATTGAACTGCAACAGATAAAAGCAACAATCACTGCCACTCCAAAACCCAATGCAAGGAAGCTATATAGGACTATACACGACCAGTATCAATGTATTATTCGCTTCACAATCTTCAAACCTGTACAACCTACTGCAATCTTCAAACACCACATTAGGAGATGAGAAACTTAAACAGAAGCTAACGAAGTTTATTCTGAGAAACAGCCTGGCATAATTCATCCTCGTAAAATAGGACTCTATTAGAACCCAAGGGCTTACAAAGGGGTTTTGGTATAACAGATGGCACCAAATGCCTTGAAGGAAATGCAGATTCCTGGAAAAGAACAGCTGCAATTTGCTCCATCTCTATAAACTTGAGGCGAGATGGGGGCTTGGGACCATGCTTAGGAGCCTGAGGAGTAACAGGGCTGTGAACCCATGCACCTTTCCCATCCCCTTTGCTGCAAAGTGACAACTATATTTAAATTTAATGCATATAAATCAGTTAGCCAGCTAAAGGATGGTTGCAAGATCATAGTATTACCTTGCAAAAGGACAGTGATCAGTGGGGAGAGGAGTCATGGTTCCTAACATATCTTGTCGCCTTCTATCTGGAGTCGTATAATTGAAATGGAATTGTCTTGCCAAAGTTACCTGTCCCGTTTGCACCAGTAATTAGACATCACATCTTCTTATGTGGCTAAAAGGACAAAAATGGAGAGAGAGAGAGAATGACTCACCGCCTTCCTGGTCTTCTGAGAGGCATGGAAAACTGCTTTAAGTTGGTCATGTTGCAGGTGGCAAAGTATGTTAACCTTAAGTAGAATATATAAAAACTATTAGCTAATTAGCCCAGACAATAAACAGCAGGAATTGGATTCTGTCCTCAGTAACATAAGGGTTAGGTTAATTATTCTTCTCAAATGTCAAATATTATACTATCTCCATTTCAGAAAACACAAACGAACAATAAGTAACACACCTACTGTCATATTACACAATACTCATTTGCCAAACAGCTATTTCAGCTTATCTCCTCATCCTTTCGGCCTATATTTCTTATATTTTTTTACTTTCATTTTTTCAAGAATTCAAGTTCTCTACAACATTAATATTTGATTACGTAGCCAGGTACCTGGTACTGCTGATGAGGAAGCTAGGTGGAGAGAGTGAGGAAAAGAAACCAAAAGATCTACATGGAGAGGCAGTAGCATTGATGAATTAAGCATGCTAATAGAGGAATTCAAAACAGATACATAACTGATGTGTTGTAATGGAATGAGACAGCTAGGAGCTTCCATTCATGCAGGTGTTTAGATCAAATGAATCAGATCAAAATAGAACCATCTTCAGTTTACAAATGTCAACAAGCAACTGGAAAGTTGACAAAAAGTACTGATATTTTAATGATGACAATAGGTGAAGGATGACATATTTATTTGAACTAAGGATTATAAATTGACATGAATTTCCTTGCACTAATGAAATAATTTCTTGATTGGCATGAAACAAAAGATTATGGAAGCTTGAGAAAATCAGTAGGGAAGGGAAAGATATGCTGGAGAAAGCATACAAATTAGGGCACAATCAGTGGGTCAGAATCTATGCATGCAAGGGGAAGAGATCACTTTAAAGATTTGCAATCAAGGAGATTTCTTAAGACTAAGGTCTCATATCTCAGAATTTTTGAAGGAAGTTTGAGGTTTCTGCAAAAGGGCAAGGAAACGTCTGAAATATAGCTCTAATCCCAGAAACATGTGTTCCTTGAATCACACTCTATAAATAATTGCAGATAAACAGTCACTGAGATTCAAAGTTCAAGAACACAAAAAAAAGACAGCTTCCTGAAGAACATACAAAAAAAAGAAAAATCATTCTCTGTTCAAGAAAAGAGACAGCGATCTCCTTTCATAGTAGAGAGTGAGTTGAAAAAAATGAGTTATGTGGGATCTCATTGTTGAAGAACATGCAATTTTGTTGTTGATACTTGATCAACAAGTGCAACCTCCAAAAGTCGGTGGTGAGTGTTTGAAAATCACTCGAAATTGTACGAAACTCATGAGCAAAGGAACTCAAGTATAACTGCCTTGTATCTCAACTCTCCAGAACGGGATAATGGCTTGTCGAACCACTATAAAATATCACATGCCAATTTTACTTTTTGCATTTTGTAGCTTACTGTTAAACATGTTCAACCCCATATACACTAATGTTCAAATTGATTCAACTTTAACACTTCAAATTGGCTAATAATTTTAGAAGTAGCACATTCGACCTCCTATTGCGTTTCCAAAGATTGACAACAGGTTCTTATTCTCTACCTATAGCGAAAGAAGACTTATTAACATCTACATTTAGAGAATGCAAGCCAAGCAAATTGATGTACACAAGGATATAATGAACAAAGTTTGAACTAGATGATTAGGTGGGAGAAAAAGGAAGAGCACATTCAATACCAATAAATCCAACGGTAGTGACTCAAGCCTTGACTCCAACACACCTTCTACAGCTCTGGGTGTCTTTGGAGTCATTAGCAAATAATTCTGCTTGGCTAAATCCATGTGTGGAGCCACGTCCCCCAAATGAGATCTCACGGGAGATAGAACTATGGGACTCTCATCATTAACATCATTTGGAAACAGAACTTCCTTATTAGTGTCATCTGTATCCGTTACGACCACTCTTTTCTTCCAAAGATCAGCACAACATTTAGCAGCAGAAACCTTGGTATTCCGAAGTTGTGCAAGAGCACCTGGTCTCAGATACTTGCTCTTTGTACTCTTCGACCGCCTTTTCTGTTTCAGAGTGTTGGATTGCCTATCTTTAGGAGATATTTTCCCCATAATACTATTTCTGTTTTCTCACTTGACAGGAAATCAAGGTTCACTGACTCCCACACTAATGTATCCAATTTAAGATTAAATTTGACCCAGATTTCTTTTCATGTTAACCTGAAAAAGTGAAAAGGATAAGAGGAAATAACTTATCAAAACAGGAAAACATAGAGCTATTTGGTATACAAAAATATAGCCACAAGAAATAATTTTCATTATCCTTGAAATTTGAGTAGTTTAAAATGTTTTCTACAAGGAAAATACAGTCCATTATTAATAAAAGGGTAAACTGAGTTTCAATTATATATTGCAAGAAGTCATTTCTCTTTAAAAATACCTCAAACTATCCATATTAGGAGTGCATTGTCTTGTTGTCCATCCATACCAGTAGTTGTAGTATTACACGTGTTGTTTCTTGTAGTTACTATCTGATGTTTTTTGTACTTCAACTATCATATTATTTTGTTGTAGTATTGTACTGCTACTATCTGTTGTTCATATTACTATTTGTTGTTTCTTGTACTTCCATTACTTCTTTTTTTGGACTGATTTGAACTGTTTTTTTCCTTAAGCTGGGGGTCTATCGGAAACAACTTATCTAACTTTGAGGTATGATAAGATATGCATACACTCTACCCTCCCCATACTCACTTTGTGGGACTACACTGGGTATGTTGTTGAATTCAGACATTTAAAAGTATCACCAAGAGCTATTCTTAAACCATATCACACGCCTCGTACAACAACCATATGTTGCCTTTTTTCATAACAAGCCAAACAAGAAACTGATAGAGGAAATGATTTCACAAAGTACCAAATGCAACCTAAATTCACATGAAGCCACAAATTATGAAACTACAAGAAATTTGATGCTTTTCAAATAACTTGCTGATGAATTCTTACAAAAGGCTGGGCACGAATTCCTCAATAATTACCTTGATACGACTTAACTACATATAAACAATCAAAATTAACAGCTAAACCCCAAAATTCAAGTACAATAAATTCAGAAACACACATACACAAAACCAAACAAAACAACAATGAAGAGTAAGAAATTACGAACCTGAAAAGAGCGAAGCATAAACCCTATCAGATGGAGAAGGAACGACTGATGGATTGGAGAGAAAGATTTTTTGGGCGGGATGACCTAGCGATTGGCTTTAAGACTGCTTATTTGAATTTGTTGTGAATGACCCGCCAAAAAGCTTTTGCGGGTGGGATCCACTTGGGCCGGGTATTTCGTCAGTTACTCCACGTGTTGTCTTTCTATTGGAAGTGTTTTCTGGGCTCAATTTAGAATCCTATGTTGGGGGCTTCTCCACTCGTGGCGGAGTTTAGTTGTACTTCTTAAGATTTTGTGTACTTTTCATATATCTGATCAGTTACCAATGGAATAAAAGAAAATGATTTTTTTAAATATAGAAAAAGAAATAATTAAACATGTTTGTAAAGGGTTATGATTATAATCTCAGAATAAAATGTATGTTTATTATATTCTGCATTGGTTTGTGATAATTTTCCTAGTAGTTAACCCTGAAATTATTTATTCACCATTTATACTACAATTATAGAATAAATTATTGTATCACAATGGGATAACTAATCTTGTGAAATATTTCAATTCGTCAGATAATTTTGTGTATCTCACCCACCGTACCAAACGATCCCTAGAGGAAGCTGACCATGTCCATCTGGCAAAAGCCAAATTTTGCCTATAGGCCCAATAGAGGCCCATAAACATTCGAATATCCAGAAATAAAGAGTTCAATTCTTCCTAGTATCTGTTCAAGTCAGTATAACTAAATGGGCTCAAAATCCGTTATTAGAGCCTTGTGATTTCTCTTGAGGGAGAAGGGACAAAATGTTAGACTGTTTACAATATCCATTTTAAGGTTGCTATTTAAATTTTACTTTTAAAAGTTGTGTAAAATAGTCCTTGGAACTGATAAAACATTAATTAGATTGTTATCCACGCCTACAAAATTTTAAAACATGATCTAACGTTACTTGTAAGATTTTCAGTTTGCTCAAAAGAATCTTTAGACAGTAATCTAAAAGGTCATAAGTTGCAAGAGAAATAATTTTTAAAGAAGTCATTTAGTAGATTTTATTTTCCCCTTAGACCAAATTCTTTACCATATATTATCTTGTTCAATTATTTAAAAAAGAATATGTAGGGTCAATATAAATTATCGTGGATACTACTTCAAAAAGTTGTTAACTACCCTGATTAAAAGGTTGTGTTAACTAAGGCAATTAGTGACAATTGGAGCACTAAGGGTCCATTTGTGTGACATGTTTGATATGATTTGTTCTAGCACAATCACCCCTAAAGAAAGTGAATTATTTTTTTCACCAAACAAAGCCAACATTCATTGCTTCATACTTGATGGAATCAGTGCCAAAATTAGCGGAATGATAAATAGCCTTTTAGAAAGAGCATCTTTCTAAGCTATTTTTTGAGTTAGGTTAAACTTGATCTATTTTATTTTTTGAGTTAGGTTAAACTCAAGATCTATTTTCTTTATCGAAAGTCAAATATAATTTAATTCATTGTTTACCTATTGCATCCATGTCTCAGATTGTACACACTTTTGATGTCTACGATTCAAATGAAAGTCTATAGGACATAGATTAATTTCTCGATCTTTTTACCAGTTGATAAAATTTATTACAAAATAAAATTGAGTTTGCACTAAGTTTCACAATTCTATGTGAATTGGAAACTTATAACGAAAAGATACAATTTGGAATCATTTATTATTAACATATACATCGAATTAATCTTCTTTAATTTTTCTTTAAAATCGATAAATCACAAGACAAAAATAAGTATAGGCGGCTGAATATTTTTAATTAATACTATGATGGAAGTTAGAATAAGACAATGATTGTTGAGCTGCAAACAGAATATGTATATATAAAGGCGTGCAACTTTGGTTACGTTAACTCCACCATAAAATATAAGTTAAATATATATGACATTTGTGGAATCGCACCCGTGATACTCCACTACCAAAAAGGTTCCCTTCTTTAGTCTTTTAAAATTAGAGAAAAAGTTTAAAAGTACTCGGAGTATAAAACAGCCTGCACAAAAAGCCATCCTTTCGTAGGTTTAAAAATGTAAACATATATAGGCACTTATGATATAACTTTTCAGACTGTATTCCCAATATAACAGTATAAAAAAACACAAAATAATTAGCCTAATCAATCCTTTAGTTTTGTTGTTCATTTTGTTTGTTTGCTCGCGAGTATATAAAACAATGGGTTGTATGTCTGAGAATTTTCCTTTTTTTGGTGTATTTCATTTATTATTCCTTGACGACACAAAAAACAAATAAATAAGCAAAGTTGTATATTGAAATATATATCATATAGTGCTTTAGCAATTGTTGACAAAAAATATCTTACTGAATTGTCGCACGATAGATTTGCAGATAAGCTACCGAACTTTGGTTACAAGTCCCAGTTAGAGCATCCAGAAGAAAATCACTGACCGTTGAGCGAACTGAGAGTCTGGTTGAATTGTGATATCTAGCTTATGTGTTTTGACTTTAAAACAAGTGCTTTAAAATATTTTTTAATTTAATTCCAACACTATAAAAATGCTGGAAAGTTATTTAAACTAAAAAAAAAAAAAAAAAAACTTAAAGTAAATCAATTCAAACACGCTCTAAAGATAGTGCTTTCTAGTAATGATACTTTTCGATTCGATATTTTATATCCATTAGGGTCTTGACGGATTCAAAGTCGCATGATATAAGACCTATTAAAGAGGGAAGGGATTTCTATTGATCATATCTTTTTTTATTACTAATAGTTAAATCCGAAATGTTTAGTTAAAGGATAGCGAAATATATTTCCTCTATTTCTTCATTTCCACTCTACCTAAAGCAAGGAATCCTGTTGCATCCGTCCAAATGTCAGTTACCTCTAGCGTTGGGAAGTGACATATATTCCTCAACACCTAACATTTGCAACGGTAAACAATCATCATTAATTAATTAATAATTAAGTTGTACTATATACAAGTCTACAATCCTCACTCTACCCTAATTACTAATCCACTTTTTGGTTTATAGTTGTTTTTAATTACTTGTTCATTTTGACAAATCAAAAAATGACAAATTTTTTTTTACCTATTATATCCTCAATTAAATGACTAATTACTTTGCAAAATGTAGAATTTTTCATCCACTTCATAATTAATAGGGGTAAAATGATAAACTCATTATAATTGTTTTCTTAATATGTGTGTCAATTCAAAAATGGACAAATAATTAGGGACAGAGGGAGTAATATTATAAGACTTATCTATCATGGATTAAACAATTCCTTCTCAAAATGTATAACTTCCGTCGACAGTGCTATTCCCCTTAGTAATTATACTATAAATCTTCAAAACTCTCAATACCTACGTACATCGAAGCAAATTACTATGTACCAACAAGTGGTGGAGTGGTAATTGGGTAGTCTCGACTTCAAACCTCTCGGAGTAAAAAGTCGTTTTTATTAAGGAGTGTTTTACCTCAACGTGGGACTTCGGGCAATATTGTTGTCTCCTGTATTCAGATTAGCAAACCAGAAATAATAAAAGATGAAAAGAAAAATAAAAAAACTATCCAAATCCACATAACTCACTATGTGTCCTTAAGAAATTTAATCCCCTCAAATACCCAAGGTTGTAGATTAATTCCTCCCAAGATATAACGGATTAACAATTAAAGAAATAGTGGTACCTCAAACTTCGATAATTTCAACGAACTCAAAATGACATCAATGAATCACACATACAAACACGATCGATCGATTTTGTTTTGTAAGAAATGTATGCAAAAGAAGGGAATAATTCAATGTAAAAAAATGAGAGAAAGCATCTCTATTTATAGCCAATAAAGGATAAATGTCACAACTCTTTGGAAAGAAGACAACATTTCAGAAAGGTCACAACACTTTGGAAAAGGCACAACCTTTCAAACGGTCACAACTATTTAGAAAGGGCACAACCTTTCATAAAGGTCACAACCCTTCGGCATAGTCACAACCCTTCAAGAGATAGAGTCACAACCCTTCATTTCATGTTCACACCTTTAAAACCCAACAATCCCCACATATATAGGGAATGACTATTGTTAAAACATATGCAAGAAAAATTATGTGATTCGTAAGTAAGAACTGATTGCATCTGGATAAGTGGGCTTCCCTTTGAACTTTCCATAGTGAACATATATCAGGTATACTCGGTCAATTGATAGATTTGATATCTTTGAACCGTCGAGCTTTGGTGTACACCTAGACAACAAAAGTCACGCAATCAACCCTTGAACAGTTTTTGCCATGAACACGTCTTGGTTTATAAGTGCGTAGAGAACTGGCCTTACCGGATTCTCGTTGAAGCGGCTTACAGTTCACACTTACATAGGTGATTTCTAAATGCGTTAATCCAGTAGATACACTATTTGATATACCATGTATCAAATTTAGAAACCATTAAAAAGTCCTAATGTCTTTATCCTTTTTACTGAACATTGTCTATCATGAGAAAGGACTATAAAACAAATATTTTAACAATATTAAATCGTCATCAATGACTTTGTTTGATCTCCTTAAACCTATAAGATCTTGGGATCTCCAATCTTCTAGGTAGATTTACCGCCACAATGACTTGTCCTTGGCCATAGTCTCATTCCCTTTGATAATCTATCAACTCCCTCTCTAGTTAGGCCTTTTGTAAGTGGATCCGACACATTATCCTTTGACTATACATAGTCAATTATGATAATTTCACTAGAGAGTAGTTCTCTAACGATATTTTCGTTATACATCATGCTCCATGCCCTACCTATTGCAAATTAACTCTCACAGTGTATGCATACTGGAGCTAAAGGGTTGGGCCAAAAATCTTTCAAGAAATTTTGGAGTCATTCAACTTCTTCACCGGCCTTATCTAAAGTGATAAGCTCAGATTTCATAGTAGAGTGAGCGATACATTTCTGTTGGGAAGATTTCCAAGAGATTGCTCTTCCATAAAGAGTAAATACATATCCACTCATGGATTTTACTTCATTTGACTTGGTGATTCAATTTGCATCACTATATTCTTCCAATACTGTTGATTAGTTATAATGCAAAATAATAGTATTAAGTATTTTTTAAATACTCTAAAACTCTTGTCATTGTCATCCAATGAGTTTGATTGAGATTACTTGTAAACCGACTCAGTTTACTAATAGCACATGTTATATCTGATCGTGTACACTTCATGATATATATCATACTTCTCAATACTCTAACATAATCCAATTGTGAGTCACTTTTGCCTTTATTATTTTGAAGTACAAAGCTCATAATTATTGAGGTCTTGACAATATTGAAATCCAAATACTTGAACTTGTCAAGTACCTTTTCAATCACATCAGTAACTTCAATGTCTTTCATATCGAAGATACTTTCTAGCATATGCTTAGTAACATTTATGTTAAAAATGTCTTTTTTGATGATCAACTATATTTATAGAGTCCTAAAACATTTTCTTATTAGAAAATGACTAGCTACTCCAAAACATTTTCCTAAAAGAAAAGAATAAACCAAATATGAAAGAATATTATATTTTACTTTCAGAAAAAGTAAAAACATTTATGGTAATGTTTTGTCTTTTCTTTAAGGAAAAAATAAATCTTAAATTATGATAAGAAAATCAAGGCAAAACCCTAACAGAGACAACATTTGTTCATTTACTTCTTCTCTTAGTTATATAAAACCAAGAATATAGGGAAAAAATTAAAGTGCATATCTTAACCTTTATGGACAAAATAACTTTTCTTATTGAAAAGAAAACTGAAGGGGTGCAATGCTTCAATGCACTTGAGATGAAAATAAAAATAATCTTACCCATCCAAGGAATGCTCTATAGAAAATATACTCGAACATATTAAAGTAGTACTAATTCATCCCAAATCTCTTTTATCATATGATAAAATAATTCTCTTTTCTTCTGTTTTTCCAGCAAAAAGAACACAGAAAATAAAAGTAATTTCCTTACCACAGAAAATACCAACAATATTAAATTTCTTAAGCTTATTGTCTCCTGTATTCAGATTAGCAAATCAGAAATAATAAAAGATGAAAAGA
Organism: Solanum bulbocastanum; assembly: GCA_037074985.1. NCBI lineage: Eukaryota > Viridiplantae > Streptophyta > Magnoliopsida > Solanales > Solanaceae > Solanum > Solanum bulbocastanum. The sequence goes on along the minus strand of CM073598.1, from coordinate 32,404,944 downwards.
AAAATAAAAGAACTATCCGAGTCCACAGAACCCACTATGTGTCCTTAAGAAATTTAATCCCCTCAAGTGTACCCGAGGTTGTAGATTAATTCTTTCCAAAATAAAACGGATTAACCATTAAAGAAGTAGTGGTACCTCAAACTTCGATAATTTCAACGAACTCATAATGACAACAACGAATCACACATACAGACACGATCGACCGATTTTGTTTCGTAAGAAATGTATGCAAAAGAAGGGAAGAATTCGATGTAGAAAAATGAGAGAAAGCCTCTCTATTTATAACCAACAAAGGGTAAATGTCACAACTCTTTGGAAAGAAGACAACCTTTCAGAAAGGTCACAACACTTTGGAAAAGGCACAACCTTTCAAATGGTCACAACCCTTTTGAAAGGACACCATCTTTCATAAAGGTCACAACCCTTCGGCATAACCACAACCCATCAGAAAAGTCACAATCCTTCATTTCCTGTTCACACTTTTAAAACCCAACAAATATTTCTAATAATCTAATATTAGGTTAAAGGGATATGATGCATGGCTTGAGTCTTCCATGATTATGTCGGGTATCCTCTCACGTCTTTTTAACTAAGGAGTAATTTATTTATTTTTTTACCAAACACGTTCTACTATAATTATGCCGGATATCCGAATTATTAGTTCTTTTTTATAGATTGATAATAATAAGAATGTTCTCATTATTAAGAATTAATGTAGTGAATGATGAGATCTAATAACAAGTAATCGATAGAAAGTACATAGTATATATTCAGCAAATAGACTACAATAATTTTTCCAAATAATATAGTTCTATAACTCGAGAGTATAATGTCATGACAGAGTGAATATCTTCACGAGATTCTTATGTCAATTTTTTTATATATATAATAACTATGCATATTGGAAAAAAGATTCTTTAATGCATGGAATTGGGACTATAGTTTATATAGTCTTATATGAGTAGTTTCTTTTTTTCTCATTAAAATATAGGGAAAATAGGATGGGAAGAACAAAAATTGAATAATTAAGGAGTGAGAATTGATGAAAACAACCAACCGCTAAAGTAAAGGAGACGTGTCCTTGGGACGCATGTGCCCCTTGTTCCAAAGGATATCCGTTGGTCCCATTTTGACAACTATAATTTGTAATTTACACATATTAACGAAAAAGTGTCGGAATCGGGATTTTTAAAAAGTTAAAAGTATAAGCATGTAAATATGTGATGTAGTCACGAGTTCAATATTATCTACTATATAAACATAAATAAATTATCTTTAACCTTATAAAAACGATGTAATTTTCTGTCTGACGCACCCTTATTAATGGATATTCCTAACTGGAACAGTTTCCTTACTGTTTTTAGTTGCTTGTCCAAATGACACAAATGCCCTTTTCATTGCCAACCATCTCTCCGTGTATGCTTTCTGGTCAGCCTTGTATAAAAAAAAAAAAATTAATCTTAGCTAAAATGAAAGAGTTCAACATTTGTAAAATCTAAAATGCCTTATGAAGGCACATTTTGAGTCAAAAATTTTCTATTTGAAGCAAATGCGGGAAGATTCAGAAGGCAAAAGGTGGAGGGAAAGGAAGCTGAACTTCTAAATCTTTTTCAACGCATATACTACAATATTGGGCAATTATAAACTATTGAATAATATTGTACAGAAATATTTAATGAACATTTTCTTGTCAAATATTTTCTTGGGCAACGCATAATAATATTGTGTTTGGTTATAGAGTGAGTATTTTTTTGGTTTATTTTTTTGTGTCCACTATTTTCATGCAATTCAATTTTACTTGTCATTTTATAGCATATTAAGAGAAAATACTTTTTATTCTTCATGTTTACTCTCATAATAAATTACTTAATTCTCAAATTATTTTACAAAATCTAAAATTATATATCAACTAATAAAAATATTGTGATAAAATACTCATATTAATTTTTATTTTTTAAAAAACATACCAAGTCCAAAATGAACCAACAGAGTAATATTTGATTGAATATACTTTCCAAAAAAAAATTGAAATATGATTTAAATATACTCGTTTTGGGCAGTGCAGACTGCAGAGAGGTAATTAGGTTAGGTGAGACACCGCTTAACTAAAACCAAACTGAAAAGAGATTAACTTCTCTCAATTGACGGTAGAAAAAAAAAATTATACCGTTAATTCATTTTTAGAAATATATATTTTTTTTAATATAATATGTTCACATATTATTAATATCTAAATAAAAATAACAAAAAAAAAAATATATTGTAACTTAAACTTTAAATTAATTATAGGAATTTATTTAGAATTCTTATTTGGTTGCCAAAAATAAGGAGGATTTTTTCACCGCTTTCTTGTCCTCGTTATTTTCACCTCGTTCTCCATCAACACCATTAAAGCAATTTGAGACAATTATCAAGTAACTTTTTACTCTCTTTTGTTTCTTTTAAAATCTAGACTAATTAATCTCATAAAAGAATTATTCATAATTTATTAAGTCTTCTTCGCAACATGAAAAAGTTTTGGGATAGGTACTTCTATTGCTTCAGACTATATTTTTTCTTCTTAGTTCGTTCAATCAACAATACATAAACTAAGTGAAAACAAACTTTGATTCATAAACTATCATATGTACTCCAATTTATTTAAATAATACTCAAAGGCGATAGTATCAAAAATATTTGAACGTTCTTTCAAATAAAAAATATTAGATTTTTAAAACTTGTTTTAAAAAATCAAAAAGAAAAGAAGAAAAGGAGAAAATGAAAAATCATTAGTTTTAAATGAAAAAATATATAATTAATTTAAAAGAAACAAGTATTTTTAAAAACAATTTGATGATGTAATTTTCTTGTCCACCGTGAGAAGTTAATCTCAACTGAAAATAGTTGGGGCGACTATCCAAACATTTACTACCAGACCACTTGTCTTATAGTCCTCTTTACCAACGTGGAATCAATAATTAAATATACTTCATTCACTATTTAGCTCCCATATTAGATAGAATATCTTAGTAAAATTAATTTTTTATATTATTTAATTATTTATTAAATTAAAATAAAATTACTTATTTCTTATTATTACTTCTATAATTAATGTAGCCTTCTAAATATGAATAATTTTTAATAATAAAATTAATTAATAATTTTTTAATTATCATATAAAATAGAAATTGCTCATCTAGTAGTTATATACTCTAGTACCTAAATCATAGTATTAACAAAATCATATTACAGCCGGCATAAATACTTGTTGTTTCGTTGTAAAAATTCATTAAATTTAGTCCTACAGAAATCCCTTAACGAAATTCAAGTTTATATCTTACTTTTACAAAAATAATAATAAAAAATTAGAGAAATAAAGAACAGTATGAGCATATCATGTGAGTTTCACCGTTTGTGTCTGAAAAAGAAAAAAAATTAAGTCAAAAGATGAACTGTGACAGAAAAGTAGTAATGTATTCATTCAGTAAAGAAAAATTGCGAAACCGGTTTGACAAAAAATTGCAAAACCCGTGAACGGCAGTGGCACATACGTAAAACTAAAAAATATTGAGGGTGTTTCAGTCAATTAAAGGCAACAACACAGTGAATGTATGCACTCTCGGCCAAATAAAAGTCCCACGAGTATCCATTTTCTCACTCTGTAAACAGTGCAGATAACGGAGCTCCCCGACAACAGACACCGACGAGAAACGTGAGTCGTCTTTATCTCTCTCTCTTCCCTCTCTTCACTGGTTCACGGAGAAACAGTTTTTGGGAACTAAAAAATGTTCCAAAACTGAAGCTTCTTCTCGCAAACTTATGACTGTAAATCACAGAAAACCATGCCCATTTCTTCTCAATTTTCAACCTTTTTTTTTCCAGTTCACAGGAAATTGCATTAACAATTTTATTAGTACTAGTCTGTGTCGTTACCGAAATAACTGGATTTTTTGTGATTTCAGTTTGAAAAACTTGTACATTTGCATAAATCGAGTGTATTATTAGTGTGAATATATGCATGGAAATATGTGTAGTTTTTTTTTTCTTCAATTTTTTTTTTTTTGTTATGTAAATGTTGAATTGAATTCTGTTACAGGTTTAGCTTGGAAGGAATGCTGAAAGGACTACGGGATTGAGGTGGAGTACAGTGAGGTTAAAGGCGTCACCGTGAATTCAGGTAATGTTTGTTGCAATTTTGATGGAATTTTATTGAAAATGTGTCAATGCCTTTCCATTTTATGTGTCAATGCCTTTCCATTTTATTTTATTTTTTGGTGAAGAAAAAGCGAATAGGTAAATAGAATCATAGACTATTTTTGATATGTCATTGACTCATTCTTTTGGGATTCCTCCGCAGCTGAAATACTGATAGCTGCACTTCTATTACAACGGGATCTGTTGGAAACAAACCTTTTGGGTGCATTTTGATTACATGTGATGATTTTGAGCGTATTTTGACGGTACTGCATGTCTGCGACAGTGAATGGAACTTGAATCTGATGAACTATGCATAGCGGATGTTTTATAGAAGTCTATATTAAGTGGGCAATGTTGTTCTCTCCGTGTTTTAGTTAATGAATTCAACTTGCTTGATTAAAAGAGCTGGTGGAGACAGCTTGATTTTTTGTTAAAAGTTTTGAGCGAGTTGCTGTTGTTATAGTGGTCATCCTGCTGATCTGGAGATGTGCTTCTTATTGAATTGAAACTTAGAGAGAGTTGAGGGAATAATCTAGGATTTACGTATGGCTTCATTGGACCAATTTGGGGATGTTGCAAATATTGCACAGCTTACTGGAATAGATGCGGTTAGGCTAATTGGGATGATTGTGAAAGCTGCTGCCACAGCCCGGATGCACAAGAAGAATTGTAGGCAGTTTGCACAGCATCTCAAGCTAATTGGAAATTTATTGGAGCAGCTCAAGATTACTGAACTTAAGAGGTATCCAGAAACCCGAGAGCCATTGGAATATCTTGAAGATGCATTGAGGAGGTCTTATTTATTGGTCAACAGCTGTCAGGACAGGAGCTATCTTTATCTGCTGGCTATGGGGTGGAACATTGTATACCAATTTCGCAGGGCTCAGAATGAGATTGACCAATACTTGAAGATTATTCCTCTCATCACTCTGGTGGATAATGCTCGAGTCAGGGTATGGAGACTTTGCTCTTTTTGTCCATGGTGTTTTCCCTTCAGCTTTATATGCTTTCATTATCTGTTTGTTTCATTGCTCTTCCATCTTACGATCCATGTTTTTTCTTTCTCATTTTTGCTGATGACATGGTAAGGAACTAAAGATACATTCCGAGTTTGATATCTGCAAATCTTGGTTAAGTAGCCTTGCTGGATGTCTGTTTGATACCCATGTTGTGGGCTATGATATGAGGTTTTTCTATCCTGCAAATCTTGCACCCATTTTATATCATTAGAGATAACTTGATTGGTTAATTGCTATTCAATATTTCTTTTATGGTACTGAGGAAAAATAGAGACAGATTGGCATTTCATCCCCGTTTCCTTGCTTTGCCAAAGCCATCAAAACATGAATATGTTTGTAACAGGGAACCAGTAACAATTAAACCAACAATAGTGACACTAAATCCAATAGTTTGTTCTTCATAGCTTTCCAGGGGAAACCACAAAGTGGGATCAACTAATGTACAATAGCTTCTAATACTAATATTTGGTTCTAGCAAATTAGAGCTGTATGATAAATAGTCCATTTTTACTAAGGTTATCAGGTACATCATGTGTTTGAGATTTTGGGATGGTGTAAAATTTACGAGACAACTGAGGAAACAAATATGAGACAACTATATTATTCTGTACAGCATTCTTATGAAAAGCATAAACTGCATCAACTATCACAGATTTTACTGTACAATAGCTTCTAATACATTCTGCTTCCTGCAAAATAGAGCTATTTGATGAGTAGTTCCTTTTCCACAAGATTATCAGGTAGGTCATGTGTTGGAGATTTGGGCTGGTTTTCAATCCATGAGATGATTGAGGGAAAGAAAAAGCATGAGACAGCAGAGTTGAACTGTAGCGCCTCGAAATAACGTGAGCGCTCGAGCAGACGGTCTACTTGATGTGTCCTTTTCAAAGTCTCAGATGGATTCCACAAATGGATGGCACAGCCATTCTAATAATAAGTTGTTTCTTAATACCAATCATGGTGAAGAAGTTGGTGTAGAAAATATGGAAATGGGATTCATTTAGTCAAATAAAGAGCTTGACGTCATTTTTGTTCCATGTGCGTATGTGTGGGATTATTGCCGGAATAATTGATTTGTCTCCAATACCTATTAGATTTTAACTAATCATCCATCAAAGGTTCGAAGACATTTACGTTTCTCTCTCCCTGCACCATAATTTTGATTCTCTTATCTCCGCCTTCTCAAATGCACAACAGATGATGAGCACAGTTGAAGGCTAGGGTGTACAGATTTCTTTTAACAGCCATTAGCTCTTTTCATTACTATGGAAACCATACTGTTAGGTAACTCTCCATATGGACAAGTTATCAATTCTCAGAATATAAACGAGAGCAGGTCCATGCACTTTTGGATAATGGTGGTGTCTGGGCTAGCTTGAATTAGGTACCTGCTACCTCCCACTAGCGTGCACGTCTATCTGGTAACTCTTCTCACCTAGGCTTAGGCTGATGGGAAGCAATCACCTAGAGTTTTTTGTTTTCGCCAGTATCTGAAGCCTGGTATCCAAGGGTTTACACTAACTTCATTGATCACTTGGCCACATCCTAAACACTTGACTATTTTGAGTCTATTATAATGAAGAAGGGAGCAGCAGTGTTGTTTTACTATTTCAACCATTTAGATAAAATCTCTTTCCTCTTAAAGTGAGAGCTCTTATCATGTTTGAGTTAGAGAAAATTCTCTGATTATAAGACAGTGCATCTATTACAATAAAAGTAACCTGCTACTTTACCTATTATTCTTGTTCTTCTAATATCAACTCAAGCAAGTTTAAGCTTTATTTGACTGCAATCACTCACAATTGGAAAGAGTGTTTGCATACATACACTCTGTGTTCACAATAACCTATATCTGTTTTATCTTCCAAGTTGATAGATCTTGCTTTCCATATGTTGCAGGAAAGGTTGGAATATATTGAAATGGACCAGCGTGAATACACACTGGAGGTTGAAGACATGAAGGTGCAAGAAGTGATTATGAAGCCAGAGCCTTCTAAAGATGATACAATAATATTAACGAAAAATCTTTCCTGTTCTTACCCAAGAGTGCCTATCAATGAGGCAATTCAAAAAGAAAATGAAAAACTCCAACTAGAATTACAACGCTCACAAGCTAATTTAGATGTAGGTCAGTGTGAATTCATTCAGCATCTTCTGGATGTCACAGAAGTAGTTGCCACTAACTCTCTATCATTGAAGAGTTCACCTGCCAAACCTCTCAAAAAGCTGGATCAGAGTTGCTCAAATGTTGATAATGAGAAGGTATATTATGACGATTATGCTAAAAGTGATGAGAAACAGTCAACTTCAAGGTAAGTTGCTAAAGTATGGTAGCTAAACTGTAATTTTCTGTTGGAAGCTGTAGTATCTCTTAAATCAAGTGTAAGGCTAGAGTCCATTGCCTGCTTTCAACAGATTCTTATAAATGCTTAAAATATTTACAGAAACACTTCATCAGTTACGTCAAGACATGACCTGCTTTCCTCGAAGGGTTCACATCGATACGAAGAGTGGCATTCAGATCTGCTGGGCTGCTGTTCAGAACCTCTCTTATGTATGTTCCAAAATACTGGTTTATATTCTGCATGCCATGTTTCTTGTGATCTTTAATCCCCATTATGCTAAGTTAGAAAGCGCAATGTTTTGACGCTTGAAAGTGCTTGATAACAAACATCATAATTTTGGGACGATATCATTATATTAGGTGCAATATCAAGATAATCCTAGTTAATGCCAGATTTACTATGCAGGTATTAAAACCCTTTTCTTTCCTTGTGGTACATTTTCTAGAGTTGCCAGTGTTGCTGCGGACAGGCATATATGTAAGTGGCTTTATATTCCATTTAAAACTTTTTTGTCTATTATTGCTCTAGTTGTGAGTAATTTGGATTGTAAACTGAACCAAATTAGTAACTCTTGTCATTTATTCTTTCTCTAGAAGTTTGCGGTTAAATCTTAACATTACACTCTACTGTACAGTCAGATATTATCAAACTTATGTTTCCTTGGTTTGATTTTCATCTTTGGTAATCTAACAGAACTATGTCTAAGCAGCCTTGTCAACTAGTTTCAACTTTAGGAACTAGATGAACTGGTTCGTTGAAGTTCGATTTAAAAAGTCACTGGACCCATCAAAAGTTAGTCAATAGCTCTTTCTAAACTAGCATTACATTGATTATGCCAGAAAAGAACTACAAGACCATCATTATGTCATGTAAGTTGAATCACCATAAAATCTTGAACTTTAAATTGAATTCTCAGCATTATAATTCAAATTCTGTGGGCATAATCAGATATCTTATTGCAATCTTCTTTAATTGAAAATTCAAGAACTGTTTCCTTGCCTTCTGTATCAACTGCTGTAGTTGTGCTTGTTTTTTACTGTTTATTCCTTTTGATACGTTGAAGCTAACTAAAAAAAAACTTTTGAATGTGTGAGATGCAGCTTCAGCGGATGCTTGTAATGAATTAATGGCTTATTCCTTGATACTGTCCTGCTGTTGTTACACATGTTGCATCAGAAAGAAGCTTCGGAAAAAGCTAAACATCAGGGTAAAGAGAAAGAGTTATTTAAAAAATAAGAACCTGATCATACATGCTGTGTCAACTCATGTGCACTGGTGATTTTCTTTTTCTATTCTTTTCTTTTCAGGGAGGTTGTGTTGATGATTTTCTTTCTCATTTAATGTGCTGTTGCTGTGCTCTTGTCCAAGAATTGCGCGAAGTCAAGATACGTGGGACACATGGTATGCTTCACAGGAAAATTCCACTCTCTATTTCATATGTTTATGATACATTTTTTGTGTTACAAGATTTGGCTGGGGGAATTGCATAGTAATTTCTTAACTTGGCTTTTAGCAGATGTGGATTCCTAGTCTGACTTCCTTGTGATTGTACTAAGTTCATTTTTAATAAAGTGATTCACCTATTAATGATGCAGGTATAGAGAAGACGAAAATAAACCCTCCAACCACTCAATTCATGGAATCCTAAGAAGCTAAACCTGGCTTTTTAGCACTAAAAATATCAGAAAGCACTATACGGAGGTATGGTTCGTTGCTATTGTTACTTGATACGTGAGTTTCTTTGTGTGTTTAAATCTTCTAAGCAATAATGTTATTCTTTGACGCGCAGGTTCAGTGTGTATAAATGACCTAGAGTTGTTCATTCGTTTACATAGTTACTGGTGACTATACATGTATGTGATGTAAGAATCTGTTTTATGTGGTGTACATACAGGAATATTATGGTGTAACTATGGATGAATATCATGACGTATTTTTTGTGAAAATAAAAGATAACAACTATTAGGCTGTTGCTCTTTGTTAATGTGAAGATATTATCACACACACACACCCCTCCCCCCACCCCCACTGCCCCAAAATAAGAAGAAAAACGCCCCCTTTTTCTGTTGTTGAGTGAAGCTATGTAGCATAAAGTCTTAAATCAAGGAATAAAATTCGAATTCCAATTGTAATACAAATGCATGTCTGATAAAGGCCTTGCGAGCTACTATGGTACGCCTAAGGATGAAGCTTAAGAGTGGTGAGTCCTGATTTCACCAAGACAAAAAGATTAGCGAATCCAATATGGCTGATACTCTAGGGTGGCAAAATCAGTCCAAATAATCATGACCTGCCCAACCCGTTTATGTTATGGCAGGTTAATAACCCGTTTATTTTAATAACTGAGCTCAGTTTGACCTGCTCATTTCAGTCCATTTTAAAATTGGACTGATATGCAATTAAAATTAAACCATGAAAAATTGTGTAAGTACGTAGTTTTTAAACAAATATTTTTTTTATATGTTTTCTATAGTCATAATATAGGGAAAAAGTTAATTAGGTACTCAAATAAATTATAAGAAAACAAATTTTAACTCAAATCTTTGTAAGAATTGAAGGTCTGAGTTATAATCTACTTTTTAGCTCATTTCTGCCGTCCAAATGTAATAACCCGATCATTTATCAACTCAATCTATTTTAACATTCGCAAAATCCCATCCGCCAATTTAAAAGCTCTGTTAATAGAAAAGATAAACATGAAGCAATTTGCTACAGATAAATATACGAATAAAGTATAGAACAAAAGTTTAGCAGAATGCAAATTTGAACAATTTCAAATACAGGAGCAAATTTTGATCGCCCCCTTTGTACAAAATCATACTGTCTATGAGACAAATATGAAACAATTCGCTAACGACTAATGTCCTTGTTCTGAAATGCGAAACAGTAGTCACAACTAGAAATTACGGGTTCAAGCATTGAAAGTGAAGTCGTCTTAACAAAGAGCATCATGTATCAAAGTGGAATGGAATTTAGAGTAGTCAGACCCTAAAACGGGTTGGGAAGAAGAGAAAGGGTGAAACCGTGATGATGTCGTTTTCAAGCAACAGAAAATTGTAATGCTTAACTGTTAGTAAGGTTTGGTGAGAAATATGTATAAAAGACTTCTAACGAAAAAAATAATCCATATAGTCCGGAAAGACTTTTCGCATGTCTAAAAATATGAATATAAGTGTGACAGTTCAAGTAACATTATCAATTCATAATTTCTAAGTAACATATACAATTTTAGGAACTCAAAAAATACATTTATCAGATACAAATGACTTAAATAATTAAGTTTAAAAAGTTGGACTCAACAGTTGCATGTCATAAAATAATGGTTAGAAGTTGCAGTCTTTGTTGGTGCTACTCCTTTGTTGAAAACAAAAAAAATAAATCTAACCACCCTTCCAACCCACGCAAATTAACATAACAACCACTATTTCCTTGACCTTTCTCCTATAATACAATCAAATCCCACATTAAAATGTTTCATCACTCTTCTTCTAAACTCAAAATGGCTTTCAAGAAATTGCTTATCTCAATTTGTACTTTCAAGGATGTGTTGATGTTAAAGGTGATTCAAGCCAGTAATAATAATCAGAATAAATCAAGAGTTCATCATGAAGTGGCTGGTGAAAAGTGTTGTGTGTGCTTATCAAGGTTGAAGGATGGAGAAGATAGTAGAGTGTTGCCTTGTCTACATGAATTTCATCGCGAATGTGTCGATAGGTGGTTAAATGGTGCACGGAGAACGTGTCCTGTTTGTAGGTTTTCGATGGAAGATGGAAAGAAGTTGTGTCTAATAACAGAGGATTTAACAGAGGAGATGGTTATATGGTTTTCGTCTTTTCATGTTGCTGGCTTTTGATCAACTGGATATAGTAATAACATGTTGATTATGTAGCAGTGCGAAGCATTGCCTAGTCACTATATGACAATATATATGGTCATGAATGCTTTATCGCGACCATGCTGCATCAGCTCTTGTTTGGGGTGTGCATTGATTTCTAGATTTCGTTGTACACCTTTTGATACTTTAAATTGTCAATAGTATTGTTAAGAGATCTTTGAGGTGCATTGATTTCCAATTTTCCATTGTGAAAACAACATTTTTATTTATTTTTCCATAAAAACAGCAAAAACCAAAAAAAAAAAAAAAGTTCCGTTACCGGGAATCGAACCCGGGTCTCCTGGGTGAAAGCCAGATATCCTAACCGCTGGACGATAACGGAATTTGATGTTATATGAGTTGAGGATATATTTTTAATAACACTATCCTTTTTGTTATTCTGTTCACTATAATGCAATATTGATCTCCAACTTAAACATGGTGCAGTCGATTGACTTGTCTGGACCCATACATTTTAACTTGGGGGAATCCATTGGCAGCCTCCTAAATTTGGCATCAATTTTCACTTAGACACCTCAAGTAAGCTTTGTTCATTTTAAACACCTCAAGTAGGGGCCCGTTGTGTCATTTTGACACTTTTTTATTTTCAAAATCACATATTAAGTGCGTACATCCAGACGCTCTTATGTGGAAAAATAAACGAATTGATATGTGACACGTGGAAATTTTATTTTATTTTTTAAAAACTCAATTTTACTTTCTTTTTTTCTTTATTCCAGATCCCAAACCCCATGCCCTCACCTCTTTCTTCTTCTTCTTGCGTCTGGATGTACACACTTCATATGTGATTTTGAAAATAGAAAAAGTGTCAAAATGACACAACGAACCCCTACTTGAGGTGTTTAAAATGAGCAAAGCCTACTTGAGGTGTCTAAATGAAAATTGGTGCCAAATTTAGGAGGCTACCGATGGGTTCCCCTTTTTAACTTTAACTGTTCCAAACAAAACTTGTGTTGTCGTATATAATTGATGCACCACAAGAGAAAAAGAAAGAGCAGATTCACATTCAATTATATAGTGAAAAAAAGACAATTGGCCCACATTAACATCTGTTGACCACAATTGGCTAAGGTTCCAATAGACATGGATGAGGATGACTCTTCTCTATGCCCCTTGGAAATGACTCCACTCTTTCTGTGTTCTCTTACATCATGAATCCTTTACTTCGAAATAAGGTTATTTCTAAGATTACGGTTACTCCGTCAAAATTGATGTCAGTTGAAAATTTGAGATTCAAACTTCTAAATTTTGATAATGAATTCCAACACAAATGCTTGAAGTTTGTGTAAACAAATTGATTCACAAATTTCATATTGGAATTACTACACAATAAGGACTAGTAAAAATCTAAAACATTGTTTCTTCTTGATGCACTTGAGCATAGTCTTTCGAAAATATCCTTTACTTTTTTGAGATAGTGATAACGTCAGTATATATTTTAATTTACTCTCTCTAAACTCTTCATAGTGAATTTATTGTCATTGTAAGGATCGTAAATAAATGTCCCAATTTCACGTATACAACAAGACCATCATTCTTTGTTGAAAGTAATACGTCAAAATGCAACAAAAAAGGGCATCAAGCATCACCATCAAGTAACACAAGTACTAATAATATGGACGAAGAAAGAAATGAATATTCCTAGCAAAACATTGGGCTAAATTAGTGACAGTGATGGCACAACAGAAAAATAAATAAATAAATGAAAGTGATAGGAACCAAGAGAAGCAATTTCTACCCCAAATAACATATGATTCCAAACTTTTGACTGTATGATGCTACTACACATACTCCTTATTCCAGCCCAACCTATTAACAAAATGCAATAAAAGACAGTACCACATTACACGAGGCCTCACCTTCTCCCAACCACTCACTTTACTTTTTTCTCAAAATTCACTTGTCCAAATTATTCTTAGTTCCCATAATGTAGGGTTTATTTATTAGGGAGAAAATATCATTCATCTTGAATCAAAACCTTTGTTACCTTCAAATTTTCTATTCAACGAAATCACATTTTGGAGGTAAACCACAATTATTACTACAAGAAATAAAGGTTTTTTCATCATGAATTAATACAAAAAATTATGTTATAAAATTTGATTATTTTTTCACCTCATTACCATCAGACCAGTTTGCTATAAAAACGTTTACACTCTGTTTGGATCATTGTTACCAATTGTATTGTATTGTATCATTACTATACCTACAATGTTTGTTTTGATTGTTACTTAAATTGTATTGTTAAAATTGTATTGTTAAATTTCGTTGTTACGTAACAATGAAAATTCTTATTTTATAGAACAACCGATTTGGTGTGTTCCCATTGTTACTTAATTTCTTTCTCCAATTATATCTTTACATAATATTTCAAAATACTATTTTATCCTTTACCTTATATTGTTTAAGGATATTTTAGTAAATTTATAAATTACAATACAATATGATACAATTAAACCAAACAATTTAAATATTATTAAACAACAAATAATACAATCTAGCCAAACATTGTATCTATCACACAATACAATATAATACATTATGAAACAATCGATAACAATTATCCAAACAAAGTGTTAGTAGTTAAGCAAATTTTCATTAAAATACTGAAAAGCGTCATTGAGTGTTTTTCATTTCCACTATTTCAATCATCTGTAATAGTCACTACATTTTTTTTTATAGTGTATGTTAGCGAAGGGATGAGAACGGTTCAATTAAAACTTCTTTGCTAGAAAATTGTATTTTGCGAAAGGGGTGAAATCATATTATTTATGTACCATTTATGACAAATCATTTCATTATTGATTAGAGTTATAGAGATTTGAATAATATGAGAATTAATTACACAAAAAATTTGTTATTTACTTTTTATATCCCTACATAATTTAAACATTATTTTATATAAATTTGTGAGATTATAAAATGATGACCAATTAATCAAATTAATTTTCTTTAAAATAAAGAAAAAGAATACTTGTTTGGATTGATTTAGGGCTTTTGATTACTTTTTTTTTTGCGTTTATTTCAACTTTTAAACAAGTGTTTACCCAAAGAAAAACAAACACTATAAAACTACTTAAAAGCTATTTTAGCTTAAAATTATTTAAAATAAATCAATTCAAATGACTAGTCACAAATAACCTGCCAGCCAAATTTAGATAGAAAGGGATGGATGGAACAAATGAATAGATACAGAAAGACAGAAATACGAATTCCTGCTTGTTTGCTGGTGATTGTTTTCACTGCCATAAAAGACTAAACCGTCTTTCTATTTGATAATGCCCTACATTTTCCTTAATTCACATTACAAACAAAAAAAACCGCAAAATGGAAATTGTTCTTAATACTAATGGTAGAACGACAAATTATAATAAGAGGCCTTTGTATTCTCAAAATGGAGCGGTTGACGTCCGATGAAGAGAGTTCTTTTTTGGAACTTGATTAGCTGCAGCTAAGCGTAACTGTCCAAATTAAGAAAAACACCAATCAATTCTGAGTCATTTATATTTTCTTCTTTTTTTTGTTCTAATTAAAGAAAATCATTAGTTATAAACATAATTTAAAACATGGTGTAATAAAAGATAAAAGGACCTGTTGCTGCTGCTGCTTCAGCCTTGCATTTTCTTCAACTAAATGTTCCACTTCCGTCTCCAATTCATTCAAATAGGCCTGCAAATCATCAATGGCCAAAAAAGAAAACAGAGAAAATCAGCATATTGAAGCAACAAAAAAGTAGCAAAATCGAACATAGTTTATCTGTTGTCCTTTTCAGTATAGTTTATCTGTTGTCCTTTTCAGTTTTTATAAAGAAACATAATTTATTGCTAAAAATCGACAGGACAGCAGAAAATATTTATACGAGAACAAATGATTAAGAATAAGAGAGTTGTCACTTTCCTGCTTTCTAGCTCTTGATCTTGCAGCAGACTCTCTGTTCTTGATCATCCTCTGATTTCTTCTGTCCCCTGTAGAATTGTCCTCTGTTTCAGGTGCAACCCTTTTTCTTCCACTAACATTTGGTTGGTGCAAGATTGAGTTTTGCCTTAAAGGGTTATCAAAGAAATGAAGCTCTGGAACAGAGTTCAAATTCAACATAGTTGTAGCTGAAACAGTGGAGGCTGCTGCCGCTGTTGGTGAAGATTCATTAGCAAAAGGCCTTGCCAAAAAATCTTGTAAAATCATTCCACCAAAATTAGCACCTTGATGATTATGATCATGAAGATGATGTTGATGATTTTTGGAGTAATTAGTAGTGTGATCTTGAAGTGAAGAAAGGTTAATATCTTTCCACACTTCTTCCATTGTTTTGAGTCTTTGAGAAAATGGGGAATGAGATGAAGATGAAGAAGACCTGCTGTCACTGCTTGATGACCACATAATTGGATTCTTGAAAAAAAATATATAGAGAACAAAGAGAGGAGAATGTACTCTTTTTATGTTGAACTATTACTATTTCTTTCTAGTAGTAGTACCATTAACTAGGGAGCAATCTTGATAAGAGAAAATTGTTTGTGCTGTCCTGTCGGAGTGGTAAGTATAATAATCTACTTGACACTTTGGCGGTGAGTTTATACTATTTCTTCATAAAGTCACCTTAAAAAAGTACCAACTTGGGTTAACAAGACATGAACTGAGTTTTTGTTTCAAGAGTGAACTTGTTTATCAGCCTATTTCAAGCCATTTCATTTGAACTGGTAAAACTGTTGGTCAAATATTAAAAACAACTTACATTAATAAATAACGTACTCCTTCTGTGTTAATTTATGTGATACTTTTTGTTTTATGAGAGTCAAATAATTTAAGTTTGATCAAGAATTTTCGCATGAAATCTTCAATTTTTTTGAAATGAAATGTATATATTTATAAATTGTGTAAAAAGTACTATAAATCACATCAATTGATAAATTAAAATGTGCTTTCAGCCTATCGTGTTGGTATATTATCAAGTAAATATCTCAAAAGGTTATTCAACTTTGAGGAGTTCTCTTGTAAAGTCATTTAACTTTGTTTTGTACCAAAAAAATTACTCAACTTTGAGTTTTGCTTTTACAAAATCACTCAATCAAATTTATCATTAAGAAAATAATTTGACATGATAAAATAAACTAATTGTTTTCCTCAAATCTCAGTCCTTTATATGTTTTTCTTCTTTTCTTTTACTATTTTTTTGTGCAATAATTACAAAAAAAAATTACTCCCTTTTCAAAAAAAAGGAAATATCAGTAATTATTAATAAACATCTTCATGAAGAATCCTCCAACAAGGTTTCTCTCAAGTCTACTAGCAGGCAGCAGCTAAAGAAGGAAATTATAGTCTAAACATAATCTCCTCTTTGATTTGTGATAATCCAATTAAGTTCAAAATCATTAATATTATGCAAGTGAATATAGTAACTGTTTAGTACGTATAAAATCTCTCTCTATTTACCAAAAATAAAAAAGAAAGATATTTGAGTAGAGTTTTTATTTATGGAAGAGAGAAAGGAGGAAAACTCAAACTCAAACTCAAACTCAAGAAAAAAAGTTTTATCATGTTAAGTAATTTTTTTATAATAAAGTTGATTGAGTGATTTTATAAAAAAAACTCAAAATTAAGTGATTTTATTGATACAAAATAAAATTCAATGACTTTATAAAATGAGTCCTCAAAGTTGAATAATCTTTGAGATATTTAATTTATATTATCATAGAAGATTTAATGTTGTAGCTCATAATGTTGTTAATTTTTTAATTTCTTTGTTGTCTGTTTTTTTTTGGAAAAGACTATTTCCAAGTTGGATGGTAAATGATGTTGAACGATCCTTTGGATTTATTATGTCTATAATGGATTAATATATGACAGTTTTAGGCGAAAAAAATATCATTGGAAAAACACGTGTAGGCATTTTGACAAAATGTAAAAAGGGCCAAAATGGTTCTTGCTCAATTGGTTTTTGATATAAAAGTATAGAAATTTGTTCCTAAATTTTATTTTGACATTTTAACTCAATTTTATTTCATTTTAATCCTTTAATTTTAATTCTTATGTTTCATTTTGACACTTCTTTCCAAAAAATCAACAAAGTGGGATGTGTGTACTTTACATGCCATGACATGACACAAAAACCAATAAAAAACACATACACAACTTCTCTAACTTGGAGTAATTTCCCTAGATAGTCACCTATGTTCAAAAAATTACCTAGTAATATCACCTATGTTTATTTTAAGACTATAATATCACCCAACTTTATATATTTTCCTCAAAATATACTTGATACAAAAAAAACATCATCTCT
This sequence comes from Solanum bulbocastanum, assembly GCA_037074985.1. Lineage (NCBI taxonomy): Eukaryota > Viridiplantae > Streptophyta > Magnoliopsida > Solanales > Solanaceae > Solanum > Solanum bulbocastanum. The sequence continues at coordinate 32,387,232 of CM073598.1, read as the reverse complement.
CCTAATGGGATGCCATGTCACATTATTCTTTTTTTATTAATTAATAATTTTTTAAAATTTATTTAGACAACCCATATATGATACTCAGTAAGAAAAAAATTACATAGCACCAAAATTTTCTACCCTAGTTCTGGAGGATTCGGAGGCAAATTCAAATATGAATAATTGTCTGCTAGTGTCGTGAATTAAAAATTTAGAATTTTCAGTAGGCATATATAAAAACTTCAGTTTAAAAATAATTCGAGATTTAAATTTCTTTATCGAAATTAAAAGAGAAAAAAAATAAAAAATAAATAATATATATATATGTCATTCAAAATTAAAAGGAAAAGTTTTATAGAGGGGAGGAGAAAATCATTGTAGCTCTATGTGGGAGCATGGACGGAGCTAAGACTTTGATTATGAATTCGATCAAACTTAATAATTTTGATTCAAATTTAAAATTTATAATAATTAAAATTCATTAAATATATATAAATTATTAATTTTTTTTTAAGTTTAATATTTTGAAAAAAAAAATTAAATTATGATTCGGATATGTGATTGAGAATAAAGTGTGTCTATGTGTGTTTTATGTTTTCGTGTCATAAAGTATATTTTAATTAATCTGGACGTAAATATGGATAATTGTAACAGATATTAGAAAAAGAAGTTTCATATAGGTGAAGACAAATATATATATATATATATATATATATATATATATATATATATATATATAATTTGTAGAGTATTAGGTAGTTTGTTTTTATACACATAGCATTTATAGTCGGATACTTATAAAGTCTCAATTAGGTTAATATAAAAATAATTAATTATCTTAATCCAGATCATTTTAGCAATATATTTTTTAAAAAATTGGATTTGCCTCTAATCCCCCAGAACTAGGGTACAAAATTTTGGCGCTATGTAATTTTTTTATTGGATATAATAAATGGGTTGTCTAAAAAAATTATTAATAATAAAAAAGGAATAATGAAACATGGCATCCCATTAGGAGAGTGATGATGCTTTTTTTTTTGTCAAGTATATTTTGATGAAAATAAGTGAAGTTGGTGATATTATAATCCTAAAACAAACACAAGTAATATTACTAGGTAATTTTTCAAACACGGGTGACTATCTAGGAAAAGTACTCCTAATTTGCCCTCATTTTTTATTTTGTCATGCTAACTTAGCCTTGTTCCATTTTAATCCTTCAACTTTAATTTTTATAGTAACATTTAAACACAAAATACTAAATTTATGATTTCTTTATTTTCATATGTTCTTCATTTTCACTTTTTCATTTTAAAAATCAACGTCATATCTCTTTTTGTAATAATAATAATAATAATGGATTTTTAAAAAAAATATATATTTCTTAGAGTTTCTATACATTATTGTGTGAAAAAATAATCGACGTAAGTGTGTTGGTTTTCTTTTTTAAACAATTGATAAAATTGAATAACACCACAATTTTTTTCTTTCTATTTAGACTAACTCAAATATCAGCTTTTAAATTTTTCATTCAACTAAATACAAGTTAAAAAAAACTCATGTTCATTGCTAATTAATAACACTATAAAAAAATGTTGAAACTTGATAGAATTCGTTGGGCTGTCATTGATTTGCTTAAGAAAGAAAATCGACACACTTTCGTTGGTTATTTTTCACGCAAAAATATAGGAAAACACTTAAAAAGAAACTGTTATTTTTTGAAAAGAAAAATCAATGATCATTCGTCAAATTTAATTTTTTAAATAACTAACGGATGAACACCGATTTTTAAATCGCACAATTGTAGTTGAATAACATATATAGAAATAAAGAAATCATAAAATTAGTATTTTGTGTTAAATGGTACATAAAAAAAAATAGCTTAAGTCATCGTTGGCCCCTTAAAGTTATCCACATAATTCAGTTTGACACCTTATCTAACGCTGGTTCCAATTGAACACTTTCATTAGTTAAAATATATACCTATTGAATTTTTTCTGACAATCAACTAAAAATAGAGAGTGAGTGACATACACTCGCTGATGATGTGGCACAATAACCAAAAAAATAGACATGTGGCATTGACCCATGATAACAATTAAAAAAATAAATAAAATAAAACTACTTTTTTAGCCAAAAAAAAAAAAAAGGAAAAGAAAAAGAATCTTTCTTCCCCATTTCTTCTTTGTCATAGCACTCACCCAACCACATCGCCTCCATACACATAGGGTTGCCGCCGGCTAAAATCACAAAAACTCCGATAATCATAGTAACTCCACTTTTTCTCTCTCAATGCACACAAGGATTTTTTTTCCCAACCATACACCTGCCGCCTCACCTTTATTCTAAAACCCATCAGCATTGTTGTGCCATTTCTCCAAATCTCACTTTTTTATTCTAACGTCAATTCAGATTCGTATATTTCTTTAATTCCTCTACGTTGTGAGTTCTTTAGGGTTTGAATTCTTTAACAACTTTAAGAAAATAATTTCAGATTTGTATTAGTCTAGCCGGAAAAAATGGTGTTTCACCGGAATTATTTTTTGACACAATTTGATTATTATTTTTTTATGAAATTATCCTCTACAACTCCAAGATAATGACGACGATATTGAGAATGGCGGAATATGCTAGAAAAAAAGAATTAAGGAGTATATGGGGAAAGGTTGTGGCGGGGACGGTGGCTTAGGAATTTGGCCAGTAAGATTTCTAGGTAGTATGATATTGAGAAGTCCAAAGACGACTGCCATGAATTTAACTAGCAGATTCAGTTTCTCTTTTAAACAAAAAATGAAGAAAAAAACGTGGAGCCAAATTGACTGAAGAAGACGAGTGCTCTGAAGAAGGCGATCGTTGAAGCGGTATGGGGTGAGGTTGTTTTCCCTTTTTTTCATTAAGAGATTATTGTTGAACCAAATTATTATTAATTTTAGTTATTTAGTTAATATATCCAGGTTTCAAAAAAATTATAAAATTAACTTAAAAAATTAAAAATAATAATATTGGGATCCATTCACGCGCTTAAGGATAGTGAATTACACTTATCTTGCCAAATAAGCATTTTGTGTTTAATGAGTATATATTTTGAATAATTTAAGTGTTCAATTGGTACAAGTTCTAATTAAAATGTCTAAATAAATTATGTGGACAACTTTAAGAGGTTGCTTATGACTTAAGCCTAAAAAAATAGAGTTGAAGGGTAATTTTTTATTATTTTTTTAAAAAATATATTTTTTTGATCTTTCACTTTGCAATATCACTTAGAAATGCCAAAATAGAACATAAAAATTGAAGTCGAAGGGTTAAAACGAAACAAGGTTGAGTTAGAGTGTCAAAATAAAATTTAGAAACAAGTTTAAGGATTTACATGTGTTTGACCAAAAATATATTATGTCCAACTATTAAGATTAATGAAAATTAAAAAAAAGGATAATGAGTAAACACTATAACTTTGAGCATGAATATCTGCACATTTTTTAACTATGCCAAAATTTAGAAATAAATTAAAGAATCTATATATGTGTTTGGCCAAAAATATATTATGTCCAACTATTAAGATTAAAAAATAAAAAATAAGTATAATGAGTAAACACTTTAACTTTGAGCATGAATATCTGCACATTTTTTAACTATGCCAAATTTGAATGTCTAGTATCTATGTCATGAAGTAATTAATAATAATGACAAATTTAGCCTACTCATTACCAAATTATGTTCCTTTTTTACAATCTGTAGCATCAATATACATGAATTCATCTGTTGTGCATAAAAGGGTGGAATCATCATAATTCAAAGTTGTCCATGTGCTTTTGTTTCAGTGATTTTGTGTTTTTTGTCACTATTTTTTGTTTGTTTGTTATACTTTCACTATGATTTTCAATTTTTGACTGTACTTTTACTTAAATTAAACAACTCAACCTCATAAATAAATACTCCCTCCAAAACGAATAACCTCTTTCCTTTTTTTTAGTAACATTTTAATTTTAGCTTTTCACATAGCATGTTTAAAACCACAAAATTGAAGAGCAATTTAATACATTTGACATAACTTTAATTTAGGATCACAAGATTCAAAAGTTTTATTTATTTTTTAAAACTTTATGCCAAGTCAAACTAGATCACTTTTTGTGAAACGGAAGGAATAAACAATAGTGACTTTTCCTCTCTTCTTTTGCGAAAAGAAAACTAATTTTAACAAATTGTCAAAATAAATTGGCCAAACGAACTATCAAAACTCCAATTATATTGCGTCGTTCTAATTCTATGCTTGCCTACTTCTACCACATAGATGAAAAAGTTAGAGGAGTTGCTTTTATGTAATCTATTTTATGAATATGAAAGAAAGCTACTCCCACCATTTCAAATTAATTAAATTCTTGAGGTGTTTGACTCTTTAAAAGAAGATTAAGATATAAATTAGACATAATTTTTCATTTTTATCCTTATTAATTATTATCAAATTTATGATTAAAATAACTTAACACTAATTAAAAACTAATTCTAATACTAACTAATGAAGGATAAAATTGAAAGAACATTCTAAAAATAATCTTAAAAGTTGAACAATTAAGTTAAGTAATTTGAAAAATGAAAAATATCTCAACAATTCAATTAATTTGAAATGGATAAAGTACAAAACAACATTATAAGTGTTAGTTGAGACCGTTCCCTCCTTAATCAAAGGTCTCAATTTGAGTCTTAGATATGAAAAATTCTTAGTGGGAGCACTTCTTCTCAATGATGTCTTACACAACACAAATTCAAATATAATCAAATTTTAATATAAATATTAGAGATTTTTTTTTTAAGAAAAAGTGTTGGTTGAGAGAATGAAACAAGGGGAGAAAGAAAGATTAGAATCCATTTTTGAGAGTGGACGTTTACACTGCCAAATGGAGTAATAATAACCCTGGAGAATGCAGAGAAGCACCTGTCAACTCTTATTAATGTAGCCTTTTTGTCACTATTCATGACCCCCACCTGTTTTTCTTGTCAAGTAGAGAATCTGATAGGAGTTTTCCTATCTATCTAGTTTCCTTCTTGGGTTGCAATGTAGTCAGCTACAGATCCTAATTGTCACCCCAACAAGACTAACTTAGTGCAAAAAACAAATGTGTCATCTCAGTTTCATTATAAAGTCCAAATAGTGTCACTAATATACTAATTATGTTCATTGTGAATTGAATACTCTATAACACATTGCTATAGAGAGATTAATCAAGTGGCTGACAAACTAGCTTTTTTTTAGTCGCAACCACAACATACCAACATTTTATGCTCCAACAATGGTGAACTCTCCTCCTGAATCAAAGTGCTTAGGAAAACAGACCGATATTGAGAAGTCTAGAACTATTGATAGAGTTTTAGAGATTGATAGTGAGGAGTCTAGAACTATTGAAAGATGATGGGCTTAGTCTTTCTAGCTGAAGGTGGGACTCATAGTCTTCCAGGCCTGCTTTGGGGCTTCTAGTACCAATATGAATAACGGACGTGTCCAAATATATTCTCGCAGGGCCGGAGGGCAATTGATCATTGGAATCTTCTAATTATGAGAGTCTCCAACAGAAGGAAGAGAGATTTTACTCTTGACCCTCTGTGACAAATACATGGATCCTCCCATATTTGTGTTCGTATTGGATAACTTATCTTAGGCATTTACCTTTTCATCTCAACTTAGGTAGATCATCCCATCTTCCTCATGTAGGGAAGATTTGGGTTGTGTGTCTGCCTCAAATCAACCGTAATTGTGTTTTTGGAAGATGATTAAAAGTCTTTTTGTAAAAAAAATAAATAAATAAATTATGCTATTTCGACATTAGAAAATAAGCAAGTAAACTTAAAAGATCATATGATAGTAAAATATCGAACATGTACTAGATATGGTCTTCATTTTTTGTAATATTTTGAAGGATTCCTTATTAAAAATAAATAACATAGGTACAAATTTGGTTTGGTGTATGAATATATTTAGTGGCGGTACCATAATACCGTACTGTCACTCTGTCACCGTACCATAAATAAGCTGTCACTCTTTAATTAGAGATCTCAGGATAAATACTTAAGTGGGTATTAAACATGTTCTGGACTGCTTGTGACTCACTGGATTGTGCCACCAACTCCTGAACATTATTGAAGATAAGATCTTTTCGCTGATATATTTCAGGTTCTAATGGGACAAAACTTAATGTATTGTGAGCTTGAACCATTAGGTTAAATCTTATTGTAAGCTTGATTTACACTACCATTAGCTTTGACAACATTGACTTGTTCAACTATCAAAGTGTTTGAGTTCAACTTAATTGCTTTGAAAGAAGAAAATATTAGACTAGAATTGTAGGGCTTTACCCAGAAGGGAAGCCCTTTCAAAAATTCTCAATGGCCAAGGCAGAACCCAGGCCAATGAGGGGGTTTGGAAATAGTTTTCAACCAGCAATAGACGCGCCTCGGTTAGAACCTCACTAGCTGCGTCATTGCCCCAAGCGCAAAGATAACTATTCCCAAATTCTGCTATCACTTATTATATGCCTCCTTTCTGGAACGTTGTCTTGATGTGTCCGATGTGGGAGGTTATTAGTAACCGACTCGTGCTTACCATAAGCCATATAGGTAAACCAAAAGTTAATAGAAAAGGTTAGTGAACCCATGAATATTGTGCCTAAAACAGTCGTCATTTTTTTAATGGGAAACACAAACTAAAATGTCGTAAATGAATGGATTCGTATAGGGACGCCGTTGGGTTAACCAACAGCTTGCTTGCTTGCCTTTTGTAAATCGGATAAAGGACATCAATTAAGACAAAGTTAAACAGCACACCTATGTATTATCTCAATATTTAATGACACTATCAATAGTTTTACCTATGTTTTGTACTAATTATTTGATAAAAAATCAAATTACATCACAAAAATTGACTTGACCGGGAAAAAATAGTACAAATTACTTAAACTTCATTTATCTTGATTTGAACTAACAAAGGGGTGGCCCAATTTGTTTGGTATTTTGGGTGGACTCACAAAATGGGTCCAACTTTGAGGTTGGCCCTTTGTTCGAAGAAAGCTTGCAAATTTTGGACAGAAACTTTTAAAATTTATTTATTTTGTTGACATGTACAACAAAGTTTACAAAATCTGAAAACGGGTTGGGTGAGGGAGGGACTAGGGAGGCAACTTGGATGACAAAGTCCCATTAAGTAGGCGGTTCAGAAATAAGACTACATGGCATACCTATTGCTACAGATTACAAGATGAAAAGATTGCCAACCTAATACAGAATTTTGATTTCAAGCCTGGCACATAGTCATCTATTGAAACCATAAATTTATGGTAAGTTTTTTTTTTTGTGTGTGTGTGTGTTTGTCTATTTGATTTGGTTTATGTGTAACTATGGACTTAGCAGTATGTTGTAGATTTATCTTAATTCAATAATTTTGACTTGATAAATCAAATGAACTTTGATAAAAAATCGAATAATTGATTTTCCTTTAATTTGTTTTTTTTTTATATAAATTTTTGGAAAGGAAAAAGAAAACTGATTCAGAAACAAGATATTGATAAATAGTTGGTACCCTTTATAAAGCAACAATCGAAAGGTTTGTATTACTTTGTATGTATGAGAACCTACCTTTTGTAATTTGCATTCTCTTTTTTCTTTTCCGAATTGAGATTATATTATTCTTTAAGGCCTAAGCAGTAATATTAATTTTGTGAAGAAGGCATAACAACACAAAAGTGGAGTGTACAAGGCATTTTCTTCCAGATTTTGCTGTCTTCTCATATTAAATTCCTCATTCAATTGTTACAAGTTTCGAGGCCCATTAAATTAAAAGAGGTAGCCACACAATTAAGTTAATTTTATTTGTCCATCCTCACATGTAGGTAGAATAGCTAATTATGCTGGATATATAAGGGATGCCAGCTTTAACTTAGTCACTAAAATAGAATAATCTTGGAGTTCAGAAAAAGAATTAATCAGGGTCCCCAAATATCTTTTTTCAATGGAGTACTCGTATTTTTTTTTTGGAGTATGCTCGTTTAAACTTATAGTAGTGTACTCATATGGAAAAAGAAAGGTAAATATGTGTGTGACATACATAATTTGTGACGTTCTAAATGCATCGATCGATCCACAAGTATGTATGAAATAATAAATTATTGAATGTTTTGTCTAAATTCACAAAGAGAAGTTTTTAATAGACTAAAATGAATGAATGTATAACCTATAACAAAAGTGAGCGCATTATGATAAATAATCTATAAGCATCTCTAATATAGACATTAATATTTTCAACAAAATAACATAGACATATCAAGTACTTAATTATTACAAATTACAAAGTTTGGGAACCTCCTGAAAGCTAAAGAAAATGGCAACAACATAAAAGTCCAGGTTGTTACTACTAAAATGTCAAAAAATTAGGTGAGATTATCGATCGGGTGTCCTTAGCTAAGTTATACATATTAGCTGTTGCCTATATATGGCAGTTTGAAAACTTTGTTTTCTAGTGTAGTGACCAAAATAGAATAATCTTGGAGTTGAGGAAAAGAATCGGTGGGTCCTTAACATCTTTTAATTTCAATGGAGTATTTTAATTCAAAGAATATAGGAGGCCGGGGAGTGGAGTCCTCATATTTTTAGAGTATATTTTTAAAGTAATTTTAGTAGTCACATGGAAAAGAAAGACAAACACACCATATACAAAATTGGTTGATTAACAAGCTCTACTATTAAAATAGATTTATAAAGTATGTGTATAATGAGGTTAGTGCGAGCTGATCAGACAATTACTATGATTACCTTAAATCTCTTGAAATATATACGCACGCAGACCTAACTAGGGGCTAGAAAATTATATATACTATAGAAGTCAAATTTTGATTTAATAAATATATATACAAGTATTGACACCTCTTGACACAAATTGAATGCTTAGTCTAATGATTAAGGGTTGCAAAAATTCCTTTTAGGTCGCGTGTTTTACCCCATTTGATTCCCTCCCTCCCAACATATAGGATTTGGTACCATATTAATATTCATGCAGTTATTATTTTGGTAACAAGTTAACGTCAAGCTGGAACTTTGGAAGGTTACGTAAGTGTCCAAATATGGATGCATGTGTTGTTGTTGCCTTTTTTTGTTGCATCAATTTATTCACACATTTTAACTTGTAAGTGATAAGTTGTAACCGGTACACAACCTCTCATGCATCTTTTAATTTTATAAATACCCAACGTATAGCATCACTCTCCTTCACCGCGCATAAGCAATAATAGTAGTAACTAATTAAGAAGATATGGTGAAAGACTATGTTGATCCACCTTCAGCTCCGCTGTTTGATACAGTGGAGCTGAACAACTGGTCTTTTTACAGAGCATTGATTGCTGAATTTGTTGCGACGTTTCTTTTCCTCTATGTTAGCGTGGCTACTGTTATTGGCCACAAGAAGCAAGTTGGTCCCTGCGACGGCGTTGGACTTGTTGGTATTGCATGGGCTTTTGGTAGCATGATTTTTGTTCTTGTCTATTCCACTGCTGGGATTTCTGGTACGTACGTAGTACTACTCATTTTGTTCTTTAATTTTCTCTCCATTCTTTATGAATGAAATGTACGTACAGGTGGGCATATAAACCCAGCAGTAACGTTTGGGCTATTACTAGCAAGGAAGGTGTCATTACTAAGAGCGGTGGCGTACATGGTGGCGCCATGCTTAGGAGCTATTTGCGGCGTTGGTTTAGTGAAAGGTGTGATGAAGGATGACTATAACACGCATGGTGGCGGTGCTAATACCGTCGCAGTTGGCTACTCAACGGGCGCAGCATTAGGTGCTGAGATTATTGGCACTTTCCTACTCATGTATACCGTATTCTCCGCTACCGACGCCAAAAGAAAAGCACGTGATTCCCACGTCCCTGTAAGTCTCATCCATAACTATACATGCACAGACTACTCATCATATCACACACTTACTTTTTACTTCTTTTCCAAAAATAAAGCATACACTCAATTTGTAAACATATATATATACACACACACTCCCTCTAACATAAATGCTATGAGTTTCAAACACTAATTTACATGTCATTCAAATTATTTAACTTTACCAGGGACGAAGAGTTACCATAGTTAATTAAATTGTATACATTGATTTTGTAAAATTTATACCTATATAACTTAAATCTATTTTTAAATATTTACCAACTTTACTTGAGAAAGTCGTTTGATTTTTTTACACAATTTATAAAATGTTTAAGTCGTATACACAGCAACAAAATATCAAGTGTGTACAAATTTTAGAGAACAAGGCTTAAATCCTAACAGAAACAAAATAAACTAAGTGTTGAAGGGTAGAGTTACCTAATAACGGTATGATGGAAGGCACCAAACGCAAAAATTGATATGGAAACGATGATACAAAAAAGACATATTTACGCATATCAGCCCTACAATATACATAACTGTTGAAAACTCCGGATGTAACACTAACAAGACATAATTGAAAAAAAAGGAAGAGAGTGTTAAGAGATTGATATGGATCGGGAAACTTACGAAGTTCCAGTAAAAAGAAAAAAATGTTCATCGTTTGTGCACCCACAGGTACTAGCACCATTGCCAATTGGATTCTCGGTGTTTATGGTGCACTTGGCCACCATTCCCATCACTGGCACTGGCATCAATCCTGCTAGGAGTTTCGGAGCTGCTGTCATTTACAACGATACCACAGCCTGGAATGACCATGTAAGTACGATAACTACATCAAGCTGCCTACAGCTAGCTAATCTTTTAAAGCTAATCAATCTCATATATACAATTCCTAATCTGTTTAGCGTATAGTGGATCTTCTGGGTTGGACCCTTTCTGGGAGCATTGGCTGCTGTTATCTATCACCAGAATTAGAAATTCTGCGAGGTCACGTTGCCAAAGCATTTAACTCCTTCTACAGCAATCCCAGCAACTGAACCACTCTCATTACTAATTACTAATAATAATGCTATCTACTCAGCATAATGGTAGCACTAAAGTAGTAGTCTTGCTGGGCCTTCAATTCCTTTTGTTTTCACTTTATGTGGCTTCTAAAATATCCAGCACAGTTGGGATTTATCAATGTCTTTACATTATCTTCATTTCTAATTCTTAGTGACTCAGTTGAACAAATATGAGTCATACGATAAGTACTAAGAAATAAGTGAAGTTACAAATTCAAAGATATATCAGTCGGTAATTCAGTATAAAGGTAACAAATCTATTCTACTTTCAAGCTGAACAAGTGTTTTATACTTCAAGAATCAAGAGTAAACAACAGTCATATCTCTCCACATGATTAAGATGGAACGAACCAGTTCCTTTGTTCTGTTCTATTACCACTTACCGCAAATGTAAAACTTGTGTTCATGGTCAATGAAGTAGAGAACAGTATCAAAAGGTTGGAGACCTGATTGATGAAGATAGTAATAAACTTCAAGTGAGGTAATGGTTATATCCCTGATTCTAAAATCGAGCACCACTTGCTTTTCAGATGCATTTCTTCTTCATAGGGGCAAAAGCAATACAGGGCAAGGGATGAATTCAGCGAGAAGGTTTGCATCTACATGCTTGGAATGGATAGCTTCCATGCTCATAACTACCATATCCAAGTTCATATCATCAGCAATTTCACCAATAATGGCGGTTGGCTTGCTTCCTTCACCTAGCCGCTCTAACAGCTTGAATTCTTGATATCCACCTGTACAAAGGTTTGTGTATTCCAATCAGCAAACATAACAAACACATGTAAAAGTAAGAGTGAGGAACGACTTCACAGTAGTTAGTATTATGAGAAGTAGGTCAAAGCATATACAACATACAAGCAAACAGAACATGTTTCAACTTTCCTATCTCCATGTACCAGGATGCCGTGCTGCATGATCAAATAACTGCAGACTCACATAACAAAAACTCCGCAGCAGAAAAATGAGCTAACCATGTTATAATAAGATTGAAGAATCTGTCTCATAATGCAAGCCAAATACTGAAAGTTTCCCAAAATTACTCTGTGCTACAGGCTTGCATGCAAAAAGTCAGTTGTTTTGCAAGTCTAGTACACCCATCCAGGGTGCACTTTTAAATCACAATCCATCAACTGGTTCATACTTATTAAATACAGGGAAAAACAGTAAATACACCTTCAGATAAATGCCATCGGATGCTTGCTAGTTGGGTCTCGTGCTCTGGGTATGCTTCTTTCTCCTTTTCATCAATAACTGCAAAGACCAGAAAGACCTAGATTCCTTGAAATCTACCACTAAAAGTTTCTGTACCAATAAAGTCAACTCTGTAGTTTAGCTTTTGAAAGAACCAATAGCACACGACATTGGTGACATACCAACAACTGTTATATCAGCTCCATACTTCTTTGCCATAGCAGCGGCAGTTGCTGCAGCCTGATAATGTACCAAGAGTAAGTTACTTTTATAAGGTTCATAGGAAGCAAACATGCCACTTAGAAATCAACTGAACTAGGTGAATTGAGTAAGTATGGCCATTTTTTGTTCGAATTCTAAACTGGCGAGGCACTGCTGGATGCTTCTGATCAATAGAACACGAACAAGAGGAAACCCAATAATGTATGATGAGCTTAAGTCGAGTCTTTAGAAAGGTTATGATGAGAAAATTTAGAGAAAGGTTATGATGAGAAAATGTTCAAAAAGAAAAAAGGGAGAAAGACGACAAAAAAAATAATGCAGTTTGACAAAAGGTACTGACACAGTCCGCTTAATTTGTTCCAAGATTAGCCAATACATATCTTTTCTCAGAACCACAGTGTTGAGGAACAAAAAGGGCGCTGCATTTTATTGAAACCTTTACAGTTTACACCTATTTAGATTAGGTGGTTATACCATGTAAACACTTCAAACTGCTAAATTGGTAGTTAACTCCATATAAGAATGGCAATGGAGGCAGTGGGTTTGCCACTGGTAGCTATCTCCATCACAGTATAGTGCCATCAGCACCCCATTTAAATTTCTTCTGCACTTGCAACCCACTTCACCTTGCCTTTTCTACAGTTTTCTGTCCCGTTAAGTTAATATCCTTCTAAGTTTCTAACATTGTTTTTTTGTCAATAGCTTCTCCCTCTGTCTGCTTAACCCACCATGGCAATTATAAAGTTTCAAAAGAACCGTAAATCTCTCTCTCTCTCTCTCCCCCTCCCCCCCTCCCCACCTGCCACTTTCCCACTAAGAGTCACCCGAACCTCCACCTTTAAAGTACTCGCCCCACCCCCTCTGCCCACAAATAGTCATCCAGAGGTGAGATGTAATTCTGTCTTTGTCTACAGCTAAAGACAGCAAGTGAGGAATCAAAAACCTGTCACATAATTGCTACGGTGAATGAAGTTCACCAAATAAAAGAATTATAGAGGATCTCACAATTTTCCATCAAAGGTATCATACCATCAACTTCAAAATTCAAATATGACACTGGGAAAATGAAATTAATTCTTTTTTTTAAAAATAAAATATGCAAACTAAGAGGCTTAAATAGTTGGAAATCCATAATTTCCATAGAATTAAGTTAAAGGATGCAAGGGTTGATTTGTTTAAGCAGCACCGATACTAAGAAGGAAAATGTAGAAAAGAAGTAGACCTGTCTTGAACCCTCAGAGAGATAAGGATTTCGGTCTGTAATTGGTAACAGTACATGCTTGAAGTTGGTCAAAGCATCTGCGGCAGCGCTGGCTTCAGATGCTTGAGCCTTAACAGATTCTGGAGAAATTAGCCATAATAAGTTCCCAAGGTCCAAATTTTGAAAGACAAAGAAAATGCTTCCAGAGTGGTAAGATTGGATTAGCAACTCTTTCATGATACTCAAAAAAAGTAGACATCAACTAACAACTGAAGATTACTATTGTTCTCTATAGAGCTAATTTGTTCAATCAAACACTTCAGATAGGACACATTCTCTCCCAAGAAATTCTACAAAGCAATAGAAAATCTTTACAAAAAAGTTCCATATATCTCTATAGCTTACACTTTTATTAAAAAGTCCTTTGGTTCATTGGATAGAATAAAACCATTTTTTGGTTTTGGTTATGGGGACAGAGGAGTTGGGATGATACATTGTTTAAACTAGAAAAGCAGATAATTGATCAAAAGAGCTTGGGGAATCCTAGTAACTCAGTTAGTACCTTGTAATCTCCTTCCCATTTCCCCTACCCCCATTCTTCTTAAAAAAACTGTATATAAGAGATCATTTATACCTAATGGCCTAGAAACCCATAGTAGGATGGTGAACTTTTACACTGAAGTTCACTGGTCATATCATAGAAGCACAATAAAGTTGGGTAAAGGAAACTGTTAAGATATGACACCTGAATCTAACTCAACCCCAAAAGCTAGCTCATGAGGGGAGATTTGTCCAAGTCCATATAAGGAGACCAAATTCTCATCCCTCTACTGATGTGGAGCATTTTAACCCTCCCCGCACGCCCAGACCTCAACTGGAGGGTGAACACTTCTAAATGGGGGCCATCATCGGTGAACAACAAATTGGGATAGGCCTAGCTTGATACCATGTAAAGATATGACACCTGGGCCTAACTCAACCCCAAAAGTTAGCTCATGAGGGGAGGTTTGTTCAAGTCCATATGGGGATACCAAATTCCCATCCTCTACCAATGTGTGACTTCTTAACAGAAGCACTTGCGTGAATTTCAAGGTTTTCAAATTAACAACCAACAGATTTCAATTCTTTCAATTCAATAACTACCCTCACTAAATTGAATTAGTAAATGTTATCTACGAAAAACTTAGGAAAAAAAAAATAAAAATTAGCAATCTACTGAAATACCCAATTTATTCAGTGATAAGAATATGGAAAAAGAGAGAAAAAAGGTATTACCTTTGTGTCGGATTCTCAAATTCTTGGGGAAATTAGAGAGTCTGCAAGTGTTGAGGTTTGACGAAGAAAAAGAACTCACCGACGATGAAAAGGGGCGGGTAAGAATCGAAGTAGCGGTGTGGAAGTTTGAAGTATCAGCCGGGACTGTAATGAAGCAATGAGCAAATGCCATGGATGAATAAGAATTTCTGGGTATTCGACAAGATTTTATGAAAGTGGCTTCCAGAATATGTAGGATGATAAGGACTATATATCATGATTTCGAGTCGGGCCCTATTACAAAATTTAATCGAAAAATAGTTTTAAAACAAAATTCTAGTCTAGTCTAGACAAGAATTTTACAAATAGATGCCATTTTAGGATTTTGTTATATCTCTCAAAATTATTTTATCTAAAACTTTTTGGTTTTCTTGGTACTACATCAGTTTCATTTTTCTTGTTTCATATAAAAAATATTTCTATTTTTTTAAAAAAAATTTTACAAAAGAATTAGTACCTTTTTCAATCAATTTTTAGTATTAAATAATTATATAAAATAATAATTATTATATTTAAAATTCCAAAATATCATTAATAGATTAGGCAAGTAAAATATTCTAATTTTTTATTTTCTTTTAGCCTTTAGGTATATGCCGGATCAATAATATAGCGCAAAGTAATATAATTTCAATTTTAGGAGTTTTAGTTGTTGATCAAATATAAGTCACTCGTTAATTTACGAAAGTGACATACATGGACTTGTGGGGTGTTTGAGATTCATTGAATTTTTCTTTGCATAATAATATTACTCCTTCAGTCCTTCCGTTGGTAATTATTTATTTTTTAAATTAATTTTCAAGTTGAAATTATACATCAATTTTTTTATTTATATATCAATTAATATGAGAAATTATGATAGTAGAATATTTATATTAATTATTTTATTTTTTAAAAGGCGTGTAAAGTTGAAAGTGCAAGGGAACTAATCTTTGATGCTGTGTTATTTATGCTGGCCACTTGCGGTAACAACTTTCTTTGTCTATTCCCTTCCTTTTTTTTTTCTTCCCAATTATAACATTTGAAACAACTGATCAATTCCTCCATTTCAATCAATAAAATAGAGTAGTATGATATAGAAAGTGATAGACAATTAATCCAATTTTCCTGGATCATCTAATTTAAATTATACAAATATATCAAATTGCTAATTATAGGTAGAAGTAATAATTAATTAGTTTACAACCCTGCAATTTTTTCTAACTTCTTGACCTCCTGTAAGGCTACTCATCTTAATCATGGAATTAGAAAATGCCTTATGAAAAGCTGCTTTTGATGTAGCAAACTTATAAACTAAGCTCTTCGTTTTTGGTGTAGTGAGCAACGAATGATCCGAAAATAACAAACTTTTCTTTTGGAGAATTAGCCTGTAATGAGTATTATCAAATGTTGTTGGTGAAGGATCATTGCTTATTCCTGCATTTTTAGCCCTGTTTTTGAGTGGACATATGCCCTTTAAGCTTGCAGCAAACGATGGACGTAGTGTAGGATCGATGTCATGTGTGGCGTTGAAGTTGTATATACGGTTCATAAATGATGAGCAATGGGTAAATCCTAGAGTGTGTGCACCTGCAAGCCAGAGAGGATGTATAGTCGTATCAAATGTAAGTTGAGTGACCATTTAAGAAATTAACTCGTGAATTTTTTTGGAGCATTTGTTATGCCGACCTAAGAGAGCCACCAAGTCGTCTAGTGAGAGACCTCTTTGACGGAAGCTTTGTTGGAGTTGAGAAATGTTGAATGTAGGCTTTGGAAGCAGTGTTGTTTCACTAGCTCTTGATATTCGTCCATCTTTTCTTCCTTTAGGCACGTTCCAGTAAGGTCCGCCTGACTGAAAAAGCACTTGCCAATTAGCTTGTAGAATATAGTATTTGTAACACTGTAGGCAAATCCACATCATCAAAACACGAGAGATGTTGAGTATATAAAGAAACAGTCTTTAAAGTTGTGTGAGATGGGCTGTTACAGTAATGTTAGTCCTGATTTTTATAGTCTATACTTTAGTAATAACATCTTGAATGAAATTTGAACTTTGTTAGTAACATTTATACCATATATCTACACTTGTAGTACAGTATTTTCTTAGGAGGGGATATGTACTTACTAACACAACTGCATCTCTTGCAGCAAACGCTAAAATATCAGCGCAAGAGACTAAGCCAGGACATATAGCTTCAACTGCTCTCTTTGCACCATCAATAACATAGAATCCGTGCAAAGAACCATTTGGAGGTGCGTCCTTTTCCGCGCTATTTTTCCCCTTGGAGCTCAACAAAATTGAAGCATCACAACCCTTCAAGCAAGGTAGAACAGAGGAAGTAAGTACAGTAAAACTAATATGCTTAGAAATAACAAGGGAATATGGTTATATACCCGTAGGAAACAATCATGGAAATGCATCCTTAGAAGTGTAGCGGGCACTCTTCTATCTTTCTGTGCTTCCTCCTTAACAACCTTCATTACTATGTCTTCAGCTTGAGGGCATGTTTTTGCATAGTAATTTGAACTAAGTGCATTGCTTTGAGAATAGTAGATGGAGAAAAAAAGAAATGTGCTCAACAATGGAACAAAGTATGCCATTGGAAATCTACTAAAGGTGCAACTATTTTATGACTTATGTTATGTTGACAACTACAAATGCTTACTTATAGGTAGAGGGCCAAAACTTTGTGATTATTCTTTGATTTGTAGATTTGAAATGATTAACTTGAATAGTAAATTTGGTGGCATGCATGTTTGTCATAGATAGTGGAGTGTTTTCTAAGCATCTCTAATTGCTACAAGATTTTTCTCATTACTTTTTGTCTGTCCAGCAGAAATTTTGCTTTATGCCTAATGATTAACTATGGTGGTTAACATTTGAAATTTATGGGGGAAAAGTCATTATGTATGTAATTAAGCTAAATTGTCTGGTTCTCAGCATTGGTCATTTCAATTTGAAAAAAGGTGCTACCTAGTAGAGTAAGATGGTAAGTAGCCAAGTAAAATATCACTTCACGCATGGCTTTATAGCTATTCTATTAATATAAAGCATAGTATCTATTTGTTTGTTTGCAATGATAACACATAATTATGATTTGATCTTGCTGCTTATCTACTTGATTATTACTCCACCACCATTGTCCGCTGGCTAGAGCCCTCAATGTAAAACCAAAATGTCAAAAAGGTGATAAAGAGAATAACCTTTTTACTTCTTTTTTGATTAATATGCCTCGTAAAGATCTCTCGAGTGATTACTATACATTCAATCAGTCTCGCGATGGAAATCTTTCTAGTACAAAATGTATAGTTTATGAGAATCCAATTAGTCTAAACAATTACCTTGGATTCTCAATGATTAAGTTATAAACATGTTTAGTAAGCAAGATTTAGTTACTTTACATCGGACTAGGGATGTATGTATGTCTTCTACTCTTTATGTGTGAGTGCACTTGCTGATTTTTGCTGGTTAAAAGTGTGAAATTGTTAAAGAAGAAACGATAAATCTTAAAATCACATATCAAATTGTTGTCTCATAAGATGTATAACCTCTTGAAATTTATATGAATTTGCTAAGAACGTAACAATTCATACATGTGATGTTATATTTACACTAAAATATGGTGTTTGAAATGTTTGATTTTTTTGTATCAGTGGACATACAAGAGTGAGATCTAAAAAACATCTAGCTTTAAATTAAAGAAAATCTAGTGTGGCCTTTAGTTTGACCCTATATATGGACCTCTATTTGATTTTCCTGAATTGGATCATTGCTATCTAACTTTTTCCAAAATACTACAACTAGTAGACTGTAGACATTTGGACCATTTCAAGGAGTAACCCAGTCACAAATTCCGTTTGGTTAGTGATAAAGGTGCACATAAAAAATACTCATGTACTTATCGATTTGGTGCAAAGACTGAGCGTAAGTAAACTTGTTTTGTAGCACCAATAGTAGGACAAAAGAATGCCCATGAACCAATTTTTGATGTCTGACGTTCATCAAGCAGGTCACATGGATTGATCAGGGTTAAAAAAACGCAAGCCTTTATCAAATACTGATACATTGATAATGACTATTGAATGATTTATTTATAGTAAATTACAAAATCCAAACTGATACAATATTGATAATGACATTGACAAAAGCTCTGCTCCTCAAAATCCTGTAGTAACACTTAAAAAAGTGTTCTTAATAAGTTGCTAAATGAAATCTGAAAAAATATAAAAATACAAATCGCCACACTGCTTCCATTTTTCTGGATATTATCATTAATTTGGAAGGATTAATAATTAATTAGCCACCCTACAATCCTTCCTGACCTCTTGACCTCCATTTATGCTGCTCATTTTGATCATGGAATTAGCAAAAGCTTTAAAGAACGCGTCTTTTGAGCTAGCAAAATCAGTAACCAGACTTTTAGTCTTGGGATTACTGAGCAAAGCTTGGTCTGAAGAGAATAAACTCTTGTTCTGCAGAATTAACTTGTAATATGTATTATCGAACGTCGTTGAGGAAGGATCCATCGGACTTCCAGCATTTTTAGCCCTGTTTTTCAGTGTACAAATACCCTTTAAGGTTGCTGCTAGAGTTGGATGCAATGTTGGGTCAACATCATGTGTGTTATTGAAATTGTGTATCCTGTTATTGAATGATGAACAATGAGAGAATCCTAAGGTGTGTCCACCTGCAGATTGAGACACAGTATTTGTTAATTATAATTAGCTCAAATACAAAACAGTTCAATAATCCAAAAAGTAAGACAGGTAACATGACATAACAAGTTATATACATCGATAGTGTAATTTATTTATTTTTAACGTTATAAGTGTATAGAAGTTTGTGTAGATAACCTGAGAGAGCGACAAGGTCTTCAAGTGACAATCCTCTTTGAGAGAAGCTTTGTTGAAGTTGATTTATGTTAAAAGTTGGAGCTGGCAATTGTATAGTTTCACTAGCTTGCGATGTTCTTCCATCTTTTCTTCCTTTAGGCACGTCCCAGGAAGGTCCACCAGACTGCCCATAGACGTTAAGTTAATAACTGGAAATGCAGGAAGAATAAATTTTTAGATGAGATGGTCAGACAGTTCAGACATAAGAAATGTTTGCTTACAACAACAACAGAATCTCTAGCAGCAAAGGCTAAGATATCAGCACAGGAGACTATGCCAGGGCAACGCGCTTCAATGGCATTCTTTGCACTATCAATAACATAGAATGCATGCAAAGAAACATTAGGAGGACCATCTTTTTCTGCAGTGTTCTTCTTTGAGTTCAGTAACACCGAAGCATCACAACCCTATGTCAAATTTAAAAAGTCAGAACGAATTGTATAAACTATAGTACTAACTAGATTAAAAATATGCAAAAAGGTACCCTTATGAAACAGTCATGGAAGTGCATTCTTAGAAGAGCAGCAGCGACAGTTTTGTCCTTTTTTGTTGCTTCAGTAACAACTTGTGTAACAATATCTTCAACTTGAGGGCATGTGTTCTCATAGTAATTTGAACTAAGTGCATTCCCTTGAGAGTAAATTAATGAGAAAATTAGCAATGAGCTGAACAAGATTAATGCAGAAGAGGATGACATAGTTTCTAGCTTAGTTAATTCCTAAGTGGTGGTAATTAACAACTAAATGATTTGTGATGAAGAAAAATAAAAATTAGTAAGGCTATTTATAGGGATGATCTTGAAAGATAAGCACATATTTGTAAAATGGTTATTGGAATCTCAAATTGAAAATATTAGCTCTGACAGTGAATTTGGTAACATGCATAATCTCTTCATAATCGTGTGTTTTTGAAGCATTACTAAAACATTTATGTCCTTTCTTTTCTTTTTTCATCTTTAAAAACATTGCCATCGGTCCTTTAACTTTCATGTTCAACAACAACATATTCAATGTAATTCGTAAGAAAAAAAAATTTCAATAGACCCTCGACCCAAACATTCATGTTCATTAAAAAGTTCGGTTATGGTCTTATAATTTCTTTGGAAATATATAATACTATGTTAAAAAGAAAGGAAAAGCTAACTCCCCTTTAATTAAAAGACATTACTGGTAAAGTAGTTGAGATTGAAACATCAAAACCGTTTTTCATGTTATTATGGCTTGTTTGTTCTCCAAGGCTAATTTTGGTTAGTTATAATAATTTGACGAGCCTGAAATATTGCACTATTGATGTGATTGGTAGTTAGGAATGCAATGCAAGCTGGCTTTTACCGATTGAAATTTTTATTATTAAAACAATAGAGTACGATACAATATAATACGATAAATTATGAAATAATATGTAATAATGTCAATCATCCCAATTCTCATCAAAGTGTAAGTAACCATCAATACAAACATTATATTTAAACTAACAATACAATACAATATAACGCTTAACAACCATCCAAACAAGAATTGAAAAAACTAATTGAAGGGTTTGATGATTAAGATTCCTTTAAATTAAAGGCTAATTGTTTTAGCTGTAATAGACTAATTTTTTTCAAAAAATTAAAAAGAGTTCATAAAGTTTTTGTTTTGGTAGAACAGGGTTGAAAAAGATAATAGGAAAACCCCTCTATATACCACTCAAGTTTTGCAATTTAGAGTTTGATAAATAAAAAACTAAAATTATTTTTTTCACTTCAATTAGATCAAAAAATATATTTGAGTCATCTGCACAACAATAGAAATATATATAAACTATTTTTATACTAAGGTGTACAACAACGCATATATAAACTGAACATCGTAGATGTATCTATGAACCTTGAGTCCCATACGTGAACCTCTACCATTATATACTCCCTTTGTCTCATTTTATGTGGCAACATTTGACCGGACACTGAGTTTAAGAAATAAACAAAGACTTTGAAATATTTATCAAATTGCCCCTTCAAAAAAATAGTCATATTAAAAAGTAGACTCACTTTTTTCTCTCTCCTCATAAATGTATTGGAGTACTATCTTTAAGATTAAGTGAGACCAACAAGGGTAAAAGAGAAATTGTACCTTTAAACACTTACTATATAAGGAAATATGATTTTTTTTTGGGATTGATTAAAAAGGAAATGGTGCCACATAAAATGGGACGAAGGGAGTGCATGGACTCTTAATACAATGCATAACTTTATAAAATCTAGTAAAATATAAATATCATAAGTTTAATAAAATAAATTTGAAATCATTCTTTTTTACTATTGTTATTGAAAATAATGGCGAACTATTTGTCAAACAATAGAAATATATGAATCAATTTTATAATGAACATATCAGCTTTAGATA
Source organism: Solanum bulbocastanum (assembly GCA_037074985.1). NCBI lineage: Eukaryota > Viridiplantae > Streptophyta > Magnoliopsida > Solanales > Solanaceae > Solanum > Solanum bulbocastanum. Next base: position 32,365,090 of record CM073598.1, on the reverse strand, counting down.
AAGGTGATTATTGTATTTGTACGAGTATGTATTATGAACTCCTCTACTTAACCTTTTTATTAGTTGAACGGTTCAACTTGAACCCTTAGACTCAATTAAAATAAGATTTTTAAACCCCTTCTAGCATGTATGTAGTTCACCCGCCCTTAAATAAATGACATGTCAAATTCATGTCACATAAATTAATAACATGTAATAATTATTTTAATTAATATTTTTAAAAATTATTAACCAAAATTATTTAATAAAAGGTTAAGCAAGAGCACAAACCGATCACATCGGCTTTATTTAACATCAAATAAGAAAGATGCTATTTGATACAATACGATACCGGATATATTATGAAACAACACGTAATAACTATTCAAACAAAGGGTAAGTAACCATCAAAACAAACATTATATTTAAATTAACAATATAATACATTACAATATAGAATAAATTTTAGGTTTAGCAAATATAAAAATCATATTTGTATGTTATAACTATAGTTTGAATAATTGCGCTTCATGACAAACTTTATGTTTGCTATGGCTATTAATTTGTATATTTCGGTATACAAACAACAAATTGAATTTGTATAAAACAAACAAAAAAATAACAACAAATTGAATTCGGTAATTGTATATTTCGATATACAAACAACAAATTGAATTTGTATAAACAAACTAAAAACAGTAATTGTATATCGAATGGGTAATATATACAAACAACAAACTGAATTTGTATAAACAAACTAAAAATCTGTATTTGTATACTGAATGGGTCCCGTCATATGGCAAAAACATGAAATGTTTGCTGCAAATTACAAATAAAAAAAACTATGACTATAATATTTAATTTAAATTAATAGTTTGCTATTTTATATAATTTTTCCTCAATATATATGAGATAATTGGGTCAAAAGTTCAACCATCAACTTCCAAGGTTATTTATGGGGAGAACCCATCGGTGGCCCCCTAAACTTGGCACCAATTTTCACTTAGACACCTCAAGTAGGCTTTGTTCATTTTAAACACCTCAAGTAGTATAGGGGTCCGTTGTATAATTTTGACACTTTTTGTATTTTCAAAATCGCATATTAAGTGCGTACATCCAGACGCAAGAAGAAGAAGAAAAGAGGTGAGGCCATGGGGTTTGGGGTCTGGAATAAAGGAAAAAAGAAAGTAAAATTGAGTCTTTAAAAAATAATTAAAATTTCCACGTGTCACATATCAATTCATTTATTTTTCCACATAAGAGCGTCTGGATGTATGCACTTAATATGCGATTTTGAAAATACAAAAAGTGTCAAAATTATACACCAGACCCCAACTTGAGGTGTTTAAAATGAACAAAGCCTACTTGAGATGCCTAAGTGAAAATTGGTGCCAAGTTTAGGGGGTCACCGATGGGTTCCCCCTTATTTATGTAAGTCATCCGATTTTGATCCAGTTAAGTATTTGGGCTGGGCTCATCAACTAATGTAATTGGGCTGAACTTATTGGGATCTGAATGTCCATGAAACTGTGAAGTCGTCGCCTTCTTCTTCTTCAATGTTTAAACGGTCTGTAATAAATTTCAGGGTTTTAGGGTTTTAGCGAGAAGAAGAACGTATTCATGGAGTCAAAAAACAAGGATAATAAGAACAGAAAGGGCAAAAGGCCGGCCGATGCCTCCTCCGCAGCCGGACATGAAAGCGGCGGAGGAAATAGAACTGAGAGGAGTGTCATCAATGATTCTCGATTTGCGGCGTTACACTCGGATCCTAGATTCCGCGAACCACCGCAGAAAAAGTCTAAAGTTACCATTGATTCTCGATTTAATCGTATGTTCACTGATAAAAACTTCGCATCATCAAAAGCACCGACTGATATTAGAGGCAAACCCCGTAAATCTTCTGCTAAAAACCCTCTTAACCATTATTACCATATTGAGGAAGAAGAAGAAAAACAGGGTGAGAAACAGAAGAGGCAGAAGGAGAAATCAAAGGTGTTAGAATCTGAAAGCGATGATGACAGTGAAGAAGAAGAAAAACAGGGTGAGAAACAGAAGAGGCAGAAGGAGAAATCAAAGGTGTTAGAATCTGAAAGCGATGATGACAGTGAAGAAGAAGAAGAAGAAGAGACCAAGAGTGACAGTGGGACGAGTGAGGAAGAAATTGAGGACCATAAATTGAAGAAAGTTGGCGCCGTATCATCAGACTCCGAAGAAGATGAAGATGAGGAGGTGGGAAGTGATAATTCATTGGCAAGTACGTCCGATTCCGATTCCGATTCTCATTCTGATGATGAAATGGACGAAGTTTCTTCAGAGGAGGAAGACACTTTCGTGCAGGTATACAATGAAAAAGACGGCATTTTTGTTGGGTATGATGTTTGAATTTATGGCTTTTAATTATTTTGCAATTTTTTTGTTTTGGTCTGAAACAGAAAGAGGATGTGCCTGAGATTGACAAGGAAACTAAGAGGCTTGCTGTTGTTAACATGGATTGGGGTAGAGTAAAGGTTCGTTTTTTTTTCTTTCCCAATATGGATAGTTGAATGATCCCTAGAAAGTTTTTAAATTTGGAACTTTTGTTCTTTGATATGGTAATTATAATTGTTTTTCATTAACAATACTGTAATTAATAATTGCTTAAGCCAACCCTATCAAGATAAATTTGGCCCTGCAGGCGGTTGAATTGGTTGGGATGAGAGTATGGTTAGTTCAGTTTTGTTTGACCATTACTGGCTTTGTCTAAATGTCTCATATAACTTTGGAATAACAGTTTGAGCATTTCTGGATGCTGGAGTAAATTGTTAATAGATTGTGCTGAGCATTCAATTTTGAACATAGAAATAGTTGTGGAAAGGTGCAGCCTATAAAAAAAGGTTATGCACGGGTGTATTGTGGTGAAGTATTCCTTAGCTTAGAAGTTGAGTTGCAGGCAAAAATGTTTTCTTTTCTGGATAATTTACAAAATAATAAAAATTGTAGTCAGAGTATACGGGAGGTCATCTATGGGTTCATGCATTTGTCTATAGTATATGATAGTGTTGGGCGTTGTCTATTATTCATCATACCCTACCGTGGTCATAATGTGGATTGCACCTCAATTCAAACTTATAAGGGGTCACTTGGTTTGTAATATAGATTTCTTAACTACTGAAGTGATCTATAGAATGTTGTTGGTAGTAATCTCTGCATAGCTAATATTGTTCAGTTTTCAGTGTTAAGCTCTGCACTACTTTAAAGCATAACTTTTGTGGAAATCTATATATTGTTTATGCTGCATAATGTGAAATAATAATATATTTAGTAGCAATGCATGAATCAGAATAAAAGACAAAAAAAATCCCTTGGAGTAGGGAATCCCCGTATAATTTATTTTTTCACTGCACCTTACATTATTCTTTACTTCATAACAATCCTGACACTATTATTAAAACCCTGTATTATATTTCATAACTAGCCATTAACCAAAGTATGTCTTGATGTATTTAACTTCTATAGAACTATTAAGTTCTTTTCTCAGTAAGCTGTTGTGCTATGTAGGCAGTTGACTTGTATATGCTATTGAGCTCCTTTCTCCCAAGAGGGGGTCAAATAACATCTGTTGCTGTCTATCCATCTGACTTTGGTCTCAAACGTATGGAAGAGGAGGCTGTCCATGGTCCAGTTGGCCTATTTGACGAGGAAAAGGCAAAAGATGAAGACAGTGATGATGATGATGAGGAGATGGACAATGAGAAATTACGCGCCTATGAAATGAGTCGGCTCAGGTGATGATTTGGTTCTGTGGTTTTTCTGAGTACTGTATCTTTAAGTGATTCTTGGATTTTTTGCCGACTAAAACTGATAACTTGTTGATAAACCTTTATGAAATTTATTCGGTTCCTCTTCTTTTTTTTACCCTTATGCTCCTCTATTTCGTGTTCATTAATTCTCCATCTTTCATTATATATAGGTCTCTTTTCAAAGATACTTTCTTTTGTACTTTGCAGGTACTATTATGCTGTGGTGGAATGCGATTCAAGTGCTACAGCAGATTATCTTTACAAGACTTGCGATGGGGTTGAGTTTGAAAGAACATCAAACAAATTAGATTTGAGGTTTATTCCAGATTCCATGGAATTCAAGCATCAACCACGTGACATTGCAACAGAGGTAATTTATGGCTTCACTTTCTCATCATAGGAGCCTTTAGTTTTAACGGTTATTATTGGCTGAAAACATAAAATCTAATCGCATTTGTGTTTGATTGTTATATTCTTCTGGTACTTAGGCCCCTGCAGATTATGAAGGTCTAGATTTTCACACACGAGCTTTGCAGCACAGCAATATTGAACTTACGTGGGATGAGGATGAGCCGCAACGCATCAGGACCTTGAAGAGACAGTTCAATGATGAACAGGTTTACTCTTGTTTGATGTAGAGTGTGTATATATGTCTTTTAGTTTAGTATCTCCATGAAAATTTTGAACTTTGTCAAACTATTTCTCTTGCTGATATTAGCAAGTGTGAGAAGATTGTCAAGCACCTCTGACGTCTTTTTCTATTCTTTGTTTATTACTTGGGTGTAAGGTGTTGTATGTGGTTATCTATGTGTCTCGTACGTACAGGTGTTGTATGTGGTTATCTATGTGTTAGTATTGTGCTATCTATTATGGCTGCTGGTAGGGTTGTGCTGCACTTTCCAATATAAGGGATATTCATTTTTGGGGTTTTAAGATTTTATGCCTTCCCATTAACAAAATCTTCATGTTTATTAACCTTGTTTCTTTCCCTCAATACTTTTTCTATTACTCTGCAAATAGTGATATTGTTTCTTTGTTGGCAGCTTGCAGATATGGAGTTGAAAGAGTTTTTGGCATCTGATGAGAGTGGAAGTGATGATAGTGAGGAAGGTGATGACACAGAAGATAAATCTGCCAAAAGGAAGAAAAAACAAGATACCTACCGTGCGTTACTCCAGTCTGGGGAGGGTTCAGATGGAAATAACGAGGACGATGATCAGGACATGGAGGTCACATTTAATACTGGATTGGAAGATCTAAGCAAACGTATCCTAGAAAAGAAGGATAAACAGTCGGAAACTGTATGGGAAGCTTATCTCAGAAAGAAAAGGGAGAAAAAGAAGTCCAGGAAAGGTAACACCAAGGATTCATCAGAAGATGAGAGCAGCGATAGTGATCAAGAACCTATAGATGAACCTGAGGACTTCTTCATAGAAGAGCCTTCTGCAAAAGGGGATAAGGATTCCCAACATAAGAGCACCAGGAAAGGGAAACAGAGCCTTGAAGCATCTGAAGAAGCTGAAGCAAGTAGAGCAGAGCTTGAGCTATTACTTGCAGATGACAAAGGAGGAGACCCTAACTTGAAGGGTTACAACATGAAACCTAAAAAGACAAAGGGGAAGAAGGGTAAAGGAACTCCAGTAGAGGACAAGTTACCAACTATAGATTATGAAGATCCACGGTTTTCATCTCTCTTTAAATCACACCTCTTTGCATTGGACCCCACCGATCCTCAGTTCAAACGGTATATCCCATCTTGTTTACACCAATTTCTTGTTCGTGCTTGTAAACAAAACTGGTCTGGCATTTTCCCAATTCCAAAACAATGCCTGCTTGCTCTTTTCATTTGTTTACAGGTGTCTATTTTGGTTTTTACAGGAGTGCAGCTTATGCTCGTCAGTTGGCACAAAAGCAGCACAAGGTTGAAGAAGAAATTGTGAGTGCAAAACAACAGCCTGGAATAGCTGCACCACTGCAGCCATCCAGAACATTAGAGTCAGCAACAAATGAAAACTTGCAGTCTGATGATTTGCCTTCAAGAAAGGAAAAGCACGAGCTATCTTCTTTAGTTAAATCTATTAAGATGAAATCACAACAATTATCATTGTCCTCTCAAGGTAAGGCGGTAGTAAAGAATGAAAAAAGTCAAGCAATGGCAAAGAATATCGATGGAGAGCGAGGAAAGAAGGAGAATGAAAAAAGTCGAGCAAGGGCAAAGAAATGAAAAGAGAGTAAAATAAGAGAGTGAAAAGTAAGAGGTTATATAAATTTTGATCCAAGACATGGGAGACTTCTCATGGGATTACACACACAAGGTTCATGAAAACGGATCATGGTTCAGTATGGGTGAATAGTGGCCGCAGTGAATCTCAATACATAGCAACTTTAATTTTTTTATTTCCCTTATGTTTTACTGTATGGTCTAAATTTATGGTTCCGTCAACTTGGAAGAGTTGTACGTTTTACAATGTTCAATTTTTGTTTTACGGTAGTCTGACTGTAAACTTAATGTAATTCCTCTGTACTCATCTGAGATTCAAAATGCAGTGACTTCCTTCCAACTATTTTTCTTGAACAGCTTCTGAGTAATCTGGTTACTGTGCTGAAGTCTGCTTGAAAAGAAATACCACAAAAGTATAATTTCATGCATTATTTCCCCCCCTGATACAGCAAAGGTGATGTCAGTTTGCACGTACGTTGGCTTGTCTACTTAAGGATCCTCGCTAAGTCAACTAGTTTTCTTTTCCAGGAGTGAACTAGCCAAGAGGAAATGGGCGTCAAGCCTACAAGTCAAGTACACAAGAAGAGTTTATAGGCGAAGACACTCTCAAGCGTAGTTGGTGGAGTATGACCTCTTGATTTGAAATTTTCTGAATTCCTAGTCTACCATAACTGATTTACTAGAATATGGTATTAAATACACCTCAGCAATAGAATATGGTATTAAATACACCTCAGCAGGGCATAAGGCGAAACGAACTCACCTAACGTTTTGTAGTTGTCTTTGGTGGTGTCTTAGCCTTGGTCTCCTATGGTTTTTATTCGTTTCATTGACTATTAGGTCATACACTTGCTAATTTAGTTTCAAGGATCATACAGAACCAAAATACGAAATTTTGCTTCACAGGCAATTTTTAATGAACTTTGAAAGAAATGTATTTAATCTTAAATGAGGAAAGGACAGAAAGAAATCAGAGATATATTTACAGTACATATATTAGGTATAAACTGCAATATCAAAAATGTTGTGCGACACTTCAATTCTATGCTGTAACAGAACTCAATATTATACAGAGGACAAATATAAGCCTCATGAAGAAATAATAATCAAATAATAGCTAAAAAAGGAAAAGATAGCCATCATAAATTGGCAATAGAAGGAATTCAAATGTGGTGCATGGTTTCCTGCAGGTCTAGATGATGGAACAGATGGGAACGATGTAGCGGGTTCATTTGCACTTGCATTTCCCTTGGTGGCCTCTGGCACCACACTAGCAGGCGAAGGCGCTTCAGTAGAATTGTGCTTGTTCACGGGCAGAGTTGTTGATTTATCGTTTGATTCTCCAGAATCATAACCTGCCAAGAAAGGTTTCTAGTTAAAACATGAACAGGTGTGCACACTAAAAATGCCATACTCAGGATTGCAAACTCACAATCAGATGCTTTCCAACCCAAAATCATCTTCTCCCGATCAAATATTACGCGATAGCCAGTCATGAAATTTTCTGCAGAAGGATCTATATATTAGTTTGCTCCGTCATATATTCATAATATGGAAAAGAGGATCAGCGTAAATTGACAAATAGCTCAGGTTTTTGAGAATGTTACAAGTTCTACAAATAGGTTTCCAAAATCTGTAATTTAAGATAAAGTGAAGACTCAAGAGATCGATCGGAACTGAGACTTCTAAAACTTGGTAACTGTGAGATCATTAGTTGGTAGGAGTGCAAGTTACATTACAGATTTCAATGGAAAGGAACAAAACATCAGGAACAACAGATAGATGATAGATACTTACGTCCAATGATGTTGACATCCCCACTTTTCACAACAGCTAAACAGTATGCGCCTGAACCATCCTGAGGATAACAGCTGAAATATTAGAATATTTTAAAAGAGAATGCTCTAACATAAAAGGAGCAGAAACCATCTTACCGGGAGTGAGAGCATTATTATTGGATCGAAAAGATACAATTGGTTGCCACCTTTCATTGTCAAATTTACATCTGGAACTTCAAACGTAGTTTGATTTGCACTGCTTAAATGGAGCACATTAATCCTGAGAGTTCAAAGGACATCAAGAAAGTAAAAAGTAAAATAAAAAAGCTGGCTCACCTTATCCCATAGCAGTACTCAAAAGGAATTTCACCATCAGGTTGAATGCGTGGCTGTTTTGCTTCAGAATCGAACTGCAAAAGAAGCAAAGTATTCAGTTTTAAAATATAAAGAACAGACTCCACTGATAACTCATACAGTTAGTTTCTCACTCACGTTTTCTGTAATGACTTTGTAAACTGGGTCGTTCAAGTATGTGAATGAAGTGCCAGAGTCAAAAATGGCTGTGAAATCAAGATCAGTGATCTTGCTTCCTACTGTTATTCCTGTCAGGCTGATGTTATAAGTTGGGCTGCATTCAGAGAGAGAGAACTAGTAAATACATATTCAGTTGAAATTCCCTCAATGTTAAAACCAGAAAATCGAAGTGACAGCTCACTGTGGTTGATCAAGATTGAGTGGTGTTTCTCCTTGGCCTGGACTTCCTTTATCTCCAAAAACCATTCTTCCAATACCATCAGGTCCAAAGCACATAGAGAAAGAATTTGCAGCAAGACCTTTGCTTGCTAACATGCTTGGGACAGATATATTTTCAATACCAAGTCCAAATAGACCATTAGGAGCTGCACCAGTTAAAAATGCACCTGTTTGTCTTATCCCACACCTGGAATGAAAGAAATAGAATAAAATTTATGGTGGATAAAAAAATGCATCAGAAGATCCAAATTACAATGCTTTACCAATTTTGGTATATGGAACCAGTTATAAACACTATCATTTGAGTAGTTAAAAATTCCAAGTCTGCTCTAACTAGAATGTGACTGCATTTCTCAAACAACAAGGCATGTACTAGACCTTAATCTCTTCCAATGATAAGAAAAAGTAATTATACCCACCCCAGAGCAATTGGAGCCTCAATGCTTTTTTGTTGAGCATTATTTGTTTCTAAGTGCAAGATGTCTTCCACCAGTACCCCTGATGATGAGGTGTTATTGGAAAGATATGCAACTCCATAAGCACATGCGTTCTGTGAAGCTAAGCATCGTCTATTTTGTCCACACAAAGTGCCATTGCATGGAACAACCTCACTCGTTGAAGACGTATTACGGCTGTAGATATTAAGATTTATTCGCTGTTTCAAAAGCAAACAAAGGAAGATGGATGATTAAAGTGTCAACCAAGAAATAATGCACAGAAACATAAAAAGGGAAAGGCAAAAGAGGAATAAAATTAAGGCAAACTTTGGTGGAGTCAGTAGTGTCAAGTACTCAGGCTATTAAGAATCTCAAAATTCTTCAATGACTAACAAGCTACGAATGATATGGATCATAAATTTCGTTTCAATTTCAGGATATTACATGCATCAAACTCACTTTGCAAATATTGATTTAGTTGAAATCATCCATCTTGTGTTAGTTATGAATCTTCCTTAACAGAAAAATACTTCCTCAAATTCTACGTCCACCGCATATCTTGCTAACGTAGAAGATAATCTGTTACAGTCATAATGACTGATAAAGACAGACTAAGAGAAATCTGCTGTGTGCTGCCGCCTGCCATTGAGTTATCAGCAGGTTTCTTAATTACAAAAGGACGAAAAGTTTGTACGACTACTCCCTGTGATTATCAATATTCTTCATTGCAGAAGGCAATATACAGAAGGGATGATCAACTAAAAAGAAAAACTTAAACATTTGAAAGTTGAAAAAGAAAAAGTACTAGGATGAATTAACATACTCCTCCTCTGCGTGTCTGAAGGGCACGCACACAGTTGCTGCACTCACATGGTAGCCAAAATAAGTCACTGCCAGTGTCAAGTGCCACTAGAAATGATAGCCCAGGACTGCCCACGGTGACATTTGCATAATGCAAGCTGAAAATTGCCAAAGAAAAAATTAGTTACATCACAACTACAGATATTACAGACTTCGCAACTCTACAGTTAAAACTCATAATTAATTACAGACATGCTACTGCCAAAAACATCACAACAAGCCCTTGTCTTGAGACAGAACTAAAAGACAGCAGAGGAGAGGAAAATCCGAAAAAGAACGGAATTCAGAGCTTTGAACTGGAACTAGAATAAAAGTAAATTCGAAATTTAGAGTCAGCATTCTTATACAGTTAAATTACCAAAATAGAGCTATATGTCCTGTTTGGTTTGACAATCATACCAAAAAGGCCTAAATCTTTCTTCTTCAAACTATAAATGATACATGGACCTTCCTCTACTAATTCAATAATTCATGTTGCCTCCTACCAACACAGACATGGAAATTCTTCAGTTTAGGTAACCTATTTTTCCTGATATAGGATTACTATCCCTACACCTCCAACTACACAGACAAAAACAAACTAAACCACAGTCGACCTCTGACATCCAACCTAACAGAAAAAGCAAAAGACAGTAAACACAACAACAAACAGAGGGAGCTTACAATCCCAAAGAACTGAGCCGCAAAGTTTCATTTCCTCCAGAAAAAGCAAGGGGCACTGTGGGATTAGTTGTATCAGCAAGGCGGCGGCCCTTAACAAACTGATCACGTTGAGTCCAAGCTGAATAATATTCAACACTCCCCTTCTCAGGAAACCCATTAAGGTCCAAAATACCCTTCACCGGATCCGAATACCGGTGATGGATATCAAACCCGAATGTCCCAAACCCATCAGTTCTCTGCAACTGGTATCCAAGAATCGCCAAGAAAAGAATTGGGGCAATGAAAGAATTACGAATTTTACAAGAATTAGGCATGTTTGTACAAGAAAAAACAAAAAAGACTGATTCTTTGTATGTATATATATATATATATATATATATACAGGGAGAAAGAAAGAGAAAAGGTGAGGAGATAAAAGGGGATTTTGAGAAAGGAAAAAAAGATGGTTTGACGAGTTTGAAGCTGTGGAAGTTAAGCATTGCTTCCATATGTAGTTTTTAGGAGAGGGTAAAATGGTAGAAGAAAGTCGTCGACTACTGTGTGAAAGACGAAAGCGTCGGAGTTTGGTCACCTAGGACTTGTTTGGGTGGCGGGTTATGGGCTCCACTTTTTTCTGTTTGCTATACTGGGCTGAGGGCTCCATGCTCTTTTTACTGTAGCTTTTTTTGTTTTTTCGATATATAATATCTATGTTAAAATTTGATTAAAAGTAAAAAATTATAATAAAGCTAAGATAATTGAAGATTCATACTCAAAAATTCTAATTAAGAATAAAAGATTATTTATTAGTCTGTTATAATTGTCGTGTTATTTTTTTACTAGAGTTATTTGTTGCTGGTAACTGGCAAGTGCAGAGAATTTCTTGATTTCCTCGTATTTTTTTTAATTTTCTTTTGGAAATTTGTACATAAGAAATTGCATAGGGTTCTTTTGTAGTAGTAATGATTTTTGCACTCTACATTCCCTTTTGGGAAACTGCACTTGACTTTTCCAAAGTAATTTCTCGTGATGTTGTTTTTTCACAGCAAAAGAAAATTATTGAAGGGCCCTTTGTTAATTTTAAATATCAAATTATTTTAAATAAGAAAAAGGGATCATAGCCTTCGATATAATTAGGACTCACAGAGACGTGGGATGGAATTAAAAAGTATTTTTGCCAGTGAAAATTTAAAAAATAAAGCATAAATATAGACATCAAAATTTTATAAAATTCTATCGAATGAGTTCTAATCAATTATGATTTTAGACAATTCAGACACTCAAATTCCAAGTCAATTATTTATATCCAAGTACCTTTATTTATCCGTAATAAAAACAGCAATAATGTAGTTGTAGACGTGGCTAAAATTCAAGGGAAAAGGTATTGTGAATTGATTAATAGTTCTAGAAAGTGGTTTTGGGAAGATAAAATGAGTTATACTATATTCTAATAATCTCAATAACAAATGGTAGTTTACCTAAATATTTAAGTACTACTTAATCTCAAACTATTTATCATCCTTCTTATAAAATATGTATCTTCATTTTGAAGTTTAAAATGAGTTTAATAATTTTTTTCGTTTTATTTTTATTCAGTAGTAGTAATTATATTTGAATTATTACAAATATCTTAATTATGACAAATAAATAGAGTAATATATCTTAAAATATAAATAAAAATAAATAATCAAATAATTCATTAATTTATGTTATTTTTTGAAAAAGGTATATAGATAAAAATAAGATAAATATTTTGAGACGAACAGAAGTATTTTATTTATTTTTAAGCTATAGAGAGTTGTTAGATATGACGTGCGTTTGTTTGGTACAAACCGTTTACATTCGTCCATATCATATTCTTATTTCTCAATAATCAAAAGGGGAAAATAAATATGCCCTCAAATCTTTCTTCTGAGATTGTCCATGATTTATTTTTTTTAGACTTTTCAAGACTTGTTTAATAAATATTTCAAGTTGGTGTTTATTTAAGTTTCTTAGAATTCTTTTTTTTTTCCAGCAATGTTTTTGATTATTTTTTAATTATTTTAATTAAAAGAATACAAATTCCTTTTTGATAATATTTTTATTATTGAATCTTCTTTTTCTCAAGTTTTTTTGTTGGTTTTAATTCCTGATGCTTCACACCTATTTTAAAATTTTAATGCATGCATCACACTTTGATTTTGTTTCTCTTTTTAACCAAAAGTTAAAGAGTTGTGAGATGAATACCCCAAGTTTTGTAAAAGTAAAATAAAATTGAATTGATCAATTCTAAGGTAGAAGGGAAGAAAGCAGCACTGAAAATTATTAAATTACTTTATTACAACTACTTCCATAATAATACATTCTAACGTGTAGGAAAAACCTATTTCGTATAATTGGTTCCTAGAAAAATATACTCTTTCTGTCCCTAATTACTTATCCACTTTTCCTTTTATAATTATTCCTAATTACTTGTCCATTTTGACAAATCAAGAAAGCACAATTTTTTTTACCTATTATACCCTCAATGACTAATTACTTTGAAAAATGTAGAACTTTTCATCAACTTCATAATTAATTGGGGTAAAATGATAAACTCACTATGTCATTAATTAATTTCTTAATAGGTGTGTCAATTCAAAAGTGGACAAGTAATTAGGGACAGAGGGAATACTATATTAAAGTTGACTTGAAAATTCAAATATTCCGATGCACTCCCTTCACGTTTACTTGTTCATATTTCTTCACTTGTCCCTTAATAGGTAATAAAATAAAATAATAGTTTTGTTATATTATCCCTAATTATTGTAAGCTTTAAATATTAAAAATAAATAATATACATAATATTAAAGACAAAATAATAAATTATTCTTTAATTTTTTTTAAAAATAAAAAATAAAAAAGAATAATTATTTTTAGCGAATGAAAAAGTGTCTTTTAAGCTATGTTTCTTCTTTCATTAGACCGGCACTGAATTTTAGAGGGTAGTTATCCAAAAATAGCGCTGGGTCTAGAAGAAGCCTAACACATTGGAATAAGTTGGAAGCTTCCACCAACATACGCGGTGGATTATTTCACTCTTAATTAGAGGTTTCGAATTTGAGTTTTGAGTATGAAAAAATTCTATTGGAAGCGTTGTCCCTAAATAAACTTTGTAGTGTGTGATTCAAATTTAATCGAGGCTCTAATATAAATTATAGACACCAAATAGAAAATCAGAAAATAAATAAGTTGGAAGTTTCCTATATATTGTATATTGGTCGAAGTTGTTTCCAACTATTTCTAATGCTTTGACTAGACTTTCAGTAATGGACTTTCAAATTACATCCATTTACTAAAAACTGCCCTAGAAAAATGGTATGCAAAGATATTTTTTAATGTATTAAGTCTGAAATTTTAACATTTTTAATCAGATGGAAATATATTCTTGTGTAAAATATTCGAAGTCAATGGTCACAAGAAGACGTGTTTTTGGTTAGTACTGTGCCATTTATTGCCATTAAATTTTTCTCATGAATGAATTGGTCATACCGTCATTTAATTTTATTTATTATTTTTAACATATAATAATATTTTTTTCTCATGCTTTATCTTTAGGAGTAGTTATTTATTTATCAAATTATTTTACAGAGTTCTAAAATCAAACATTAATTAATAAAAATAATGTAATTATGTAATATAATATCTATATCAATTAACTATTATTTTTTAGTGGACATGTAAATCTAAAATGACAAATAAAAATAAACGAAGAGAATACTTTTTTTTTCCCGTACAGCCGCCAATCATGGTACATTGAATAAAGTAGCTTAAGAAAGCAACAATATACCAATCGAGTAGAGAAAGTAAACGACAACAATATTATTCTATCAAAATATTTCCTACTTCCAGAATGGCACGTAACAGACTGGCTTATTGTTTTCATGGGTAAACGTGGAAAAAAATGAGTTCAACACTCTACATAAGGATTTGAATTATATACGCACACTAATAGTGTAAATATTACTATTTTTTTTTTCTTTAGTGTAATTTAATTTGTTAAAACATTATTTTTTCGATGATCTGATTATATCATTATCTTCACCTTCTCTTTATAGCCTATATCTCTACCACCCCACACCCTTACCCTCCCTCCACCCACACCCTCCAACGTATTTGTTAAATATAAATTATTTGAAAATAATATTTTTTGTTTACGAAACACAAGAAATAAAAGAAGAGGTAAAACCTACTTATTTTTCTAGAAAACAGGTCACACATACCCTATATGTCCAGATTTTTCACTTTGATTCGTTTTGAAACGGAGATTCATTTTCTCAAGAGAAAAACTTATAAATATATTATTAATATCATGTTGTATTTTTCAAAAGTTAATTTAATTAATTTTTAAAATTGAATTAAATTACATTAATTCGATATTTTAGATATTCAAAAAAACTATATGAAAAATACTATAAATTACATTTTTTTCCATATCAATATGATGAAAAACTACATCTTAAATTGTCGGTCAAAATTCATATAGTTTGATTCTCAAAAAGAAAACTATGACAACTAAAAAGGAACGGAGGTAGTATTTACATAATACGTTACATCCTATTATTCTCAAATGTTATGTTAGGTCACAAAATAGTGGAACAGTAATTTTGTTTTGTTTGGAGGTCCGTCGAAAACAACCTATACTAAATAGATATATATAACCTTTTTCAGACCGTACTTGTACGATTACACGGGATAGAAATCTAATTTAAAGCAGACAACCCAACCACAAAATATTCCAATAATTGACCAAATGTGAAAAAAGAACCTTCCTGGCGGCATGAAAAACGACAACAACAAAAAAAAGGTTGCAAGTACAAAAAATGGGTGGAGAGTCGCATCGATTCTGGTTTCATTCTTTGGTACTTTTTTTCTCCTTTCTTAATTTTAATACGCAACCTTTGCCTACTTTATTTATCACTTCCTCCAAATTCATCACACTTCAAAAAAAATCCACTACTATATTATATACAAAAATAAAATAAAAGAGAGTCAAAAATGTTAATCATCGTCAAAGCTAAGGTTGATTCAAGATTTGAAGTTAGTATACGTAAATGCAGTTATTGGTTCAAGCCTAAAGTAGTAGATATGTTTTTAGCTGTGGCCTGTGGCAGTGGAACAAGGTGGCACTATACAATCTCACTGTTCTATTGCAATCATAAGGTACATAAACTACCATAGTGTACTGTATTAACATTTCTATATGTATACATTATATGGGTTAGACTCAAAATCAGATATGAGCAGACAAACCAAAAATTTCTGTCCATATTGGAGCTCTGCAAGTTTGATTATCTGCACTACATATGTGTTAAAAGTCCTAAGAAGCATAACTGAATCCTGAGTGTGAGAATGACCATATGGTAGCTATTATAAAAGTAGCAATATCAGAGATGCTAGGAAACAGTTTATGAGGTTCAAATAACATGTTTGAAAAACAGAAGATGCAAAAGAACTTTGACGAGTATTTGTAGTCCTTTCATGTGATCTTTCTGCATTATCATTTCCAGGCACAACAGCAACGGCAGGTGGAACACGGGTGGTATTAACGGGTTGTGATGGGAAATGGTCTATTTTCTCAATGTCATAACCTGCATGAGGGCCACAAGACCAAAAGTATGAAAAAACTAGTCTCTTGTCATATCTAAGTTATTGGAGGAAAGAACACCAAAAACAATACTCACAATCAAATTTCTTCCAACCGAGGATGATTTTTTCTCGATCAAACACAAAGCGGTATCCAGTCATGAAGTTTTCTGGAAAAAGATCAATAAGAGCAATAACAGTCAGATATCACAATTTGGAAATGACTAGTACCATTTTTTAGCTGCCCACTAAAAGTATATTATAGGTGATATACAACCAAAACTTTTAGAGCGCTGAGATTAGCTAGAGAGTTTATTACATTGCCAGGAACCTGAAGCATCAATTTCACAAGGTGCGGGACTCTTTATGCTACAAAAAGGTGATCATTCTATTCTATTTTGACTAACATAAAGGGAAAACCACTTAATTTAAGGTAATTAAAGACTAAATTGTTGTTGTCTCTTACACAACTATATTTTGCTGGTTGTCTTTCTGAAGTAAAGTGTCCTGAAAAATCAAATCACAGAAACTCCTTCCAGTTGAACAGAAGCTACCAAAATTGCTGAATGAATAATATAACAAATTATAGTATTAGAGTCGCATTGGTTGAGGATATGGTTCTTGTCTCCTTATATGGGGTCTTAAGCATTCCTAACCTCACAAGTTATCTTTTCGAGTTCACTTGGACCTAATGACCATTTTTTAACATGGTATAAAGCCAGGTCCATCTATATTTTTGGTTTGTCCAATATTACGCCTCCATGTATATTGTTCACGCTCCAACATTCAATACTTGACGTGGGAGGGTGGAAGTAGAGTGTGTACGTGAGATTCCCACATTTGTTGAGAGTATATGTTGTTGTCTCCTTATATGGTCTTGGCAATCCTCACCTCCTTCTAACTTTTGGAGTTAAATTAGAACTAAGGTCTATTTTTAACATACAGGCAATGTCTTAACTTAATCAAATGCCTAATGGTATAATCAAAGACGATGATTGTAAGCCATGTCCTCAATCACGATCTCGAATATTTTGGCAAAATTGCCCAAGTCAAATTCCTTCAAGTCATTTTATGAGACCACTAAACCTAATTCTTTAATGCAAAAGGTGCAACTTTTCCATGTAAGTTATGTTGTTCCCTCAGAGTTTATAATGCACTTCTCCGTTTGTTTCATGTTGCATTAGAAACAAACTTCCTTACCATGTGCTTGAAAATTCAGTTCAATTCAACGAAAATTAGAAAATACAAAAATATTGTTGCACTTAGAAAGCCTTACGTCCAATTATATTTAGAGCATCACTCTTCACAATGGCCAGGCAATACATTAGTTGACTCTGCATAGGAGACAGTATTTAGTACATATACAGGAAAGGCAATAACTGAAATTAAAAAGAAAATATTGTGCAAGATAGTTGAACGATTGTACCTGTGTGGATATGACAATAATTGGATCATTGACAGCAAGTTGGCCTCCCCCACTCATAGTTAGGCTTAAACTAGGAATCAAGCTAGTATTTGCATCAGGACTGTCCAATATGAATCATAAAATGATAAAAGGGAAAAATAAATAAATAAATAATATGTGTGGTTGTGTATTAGCAGATATTACCTCATATCATAACAGTATTCAAAGGGGATCCTCGGATCAGGTGGACGCAACTTGTCTCGTACTTGAGAATGGAACTATTGGGGAAGAAGACATTTGAATCTTAAACATTATCTAACAATGAATACAAATAAGTACCATTTGAAAAGGATTCTTACACTTTCTGAAAGCTTTGTATAGGATAGGTCCGCCAGATAAGTAAAGGAGGTTCCAGTATCAAAAAGTGCTGTAAAACCTGAATCAACGAGAGTTGTTCCAACACGTATTTGATCTACAGAAATGTTATATGTTGGACTGCAAAAGGTTTTCCACAAGAGCATGACTAAGTGGATCTAAAAGAGTCGGAAGGAGTGGACACAAAAAAATTAATTGGCATGATTGCCACTTACTGTAATGGGTTTATATTAAAAGGGGTCTCTTCCTGGTCAAAGCTACCCTTGTCGCCAAAACTAATCCGCCCTGCCCCATCACTATCAAAGCACATGGAGAAAGAATCTGCCATAAAACCTTCCTGAGACAGAATACTAGGGACTGATACCTTCTCGAGACCAAGCCCAAATAAACCATTTGGTGCTGCAACATCTAGAAAAGAACCAGTTTGCTCCTGTCCACAACTGCACACTTGAAATTGGCATGTATCAGAGATGAATTTGAGAACTTGGACAGAAGCAGAAGAACTCCTCCGTTAACCAAATGTACTTTCCATACAACACATCTAGCAGTTAAAAATACACTGCCAGAGATCAACCTAACGCCCAAACTTGATATCAATTAGAAAAAAGAAGTTCAGGATACTTACCCAAAGATCACATGTGCCTGGACAAAATTTTTTTCCTCACTATCTTCTGTTCTCAAGTGCAAAATATCATCCACCAAAATTCCTGAAGTTGAAGTTTCCGAGGAGACATAGGATACTGAATAAGGGCAGTGGTTATTTGAACTGAGACAATTATTGCGGTCTGTACACAAGCTATCACTGCAGGTGACCTTCTTGCTAGTTGATGATCCATTCAGGCTGTATATGCTAAGCTCAAAATCCTGAAGCAAAAGACATAATCCACTTCAGCCGGAGTGAAAAGTAAACAATATAAGAGAACCACAAAATAAAGTGCATCTCATTTCTACAACAGTCTGTCTAACCACCCTTATAAATTATCTTGCAAATCAAAGTTAACAATATATTTAACCCTGCCATCTTTATATTAGAGGAAGATAATTCTATCAAACCATGGCCTAGAGGAGGAAATGTCAAAATGAATGTACAAAGTTTGGACTAAGGATGTGATGGAATCAAACAATTAATAGTAAAATGGTAATCCCAACTGGAAAACTAGGCAATAAAAGTCTGTCACTTCACAACTCAATTGTTCATCAGTCCCCATAAAGTTCCATAGGGTAGAACTACTTAGTTGTCTGTTCACAGTTGACAACAATGTACAAGTGAATTAGATACAGAATTCTACAATCGTGCATACTCTCGTGAAAGTTTGGTTATAAAACTCTCTTTGGCTGCTTCACAAAACAATGGCATCCAAAAGAGTACGACCCGTAACTATTATCCCCTTGGCGAGTGATCATTGTCTAGTTTACTGTACCAATGTCTTATCAGAGCATATAATTACACACATGAGAGTCATGGAATACCACATTCCTAAAGGCACAGATTTTTGTGGATACTATTGCAGGCTTGTAAATGAATGACATTTGTTTTCACTTTTCACACAAAAAAGGTCATCATTTACTACTACGTCAGAGGTAAGCTCTCGAATAAGCTCCTCACGCTTCCATCATATGCATCTTGTGCCTAAATAGCATAGAATATATGGATGCAACAAAATGTTCTAGCTGTCAAAGGCACTTTTCATCAACCCTTTATGTTACACACCACAATGTTCCACTCAATATATCATTTCATACAGATATAACATAAACCCCCAAAAAAAGAGGAAAAGTGAGTAAAACATACAGAGCTGTAAAGTGTAGGATCATCAGTAGAAGCACATCTGCCGCACTCACAAGGCACCCAAAATAAGTCACTCCCAGTATCAAGAGCCACAAGAAACTTCAACCCAGGTGTCCCCAAAGTCACCGTGGTGTAATGCAAGCTACAAAATTCATCCCCCAAAACAAATTCAAACTATAAGCTCAAGAATCCGAGGGGCAAAACCAAGAACTTCAAGATTAAACACAAAAATACTCTCAAGAAATGGAATTAAAAGAGGGGTTTGGTTTGGTCTTACAATCCAAGAGAGCTGATCCGGAAAGTGGAATTGCCATCAGAGAAAGTAAGTGGTCCATCAAATTTGAAAAGCCTCCTGCCATGTAGCAACCTATCATGGTTGGCCAACTGAGTATAATACTGGAGACTTCCCTTTACCGGCCAATTTTGAGTTGGACCAGCAAGTTTCTGCAGTGACAACTTCTTGACAGTTTCAGAGAAACGGTGGTGCATTTCAAAAGTGAAAAGACGGCCATGACATTGTCGAAATGGGAAAATTGAGAGCAATGTTAGCATGAAAATCACAAAAGAAGACATCTTTCGTTTCTAAGAAAAACTCAGATCTTGAACTGTAATGGCGACTGAAATAATTTGGTTAGGTTTACAGAGGGAGAATCAAGAAAAGGAAAAAGAGAGAGAAAGAGGAGTTAGTTAGGGAGATAGTAAATTTTGACAGTTGAAAAAGATCGCCCTACTCCATTATAGCTTCATGGGGTTGTTCAGTGACTCAACTGGGAAATTTTTCCCTTAATTCACTGCTTGCTTGCCTTATACTTGAGATCAATCACGACATCATAATAATTTAGCGGGTCATTTCCATTGCTTCACTTATTTGGTGCTGGTGAATAATTTTTTTCATGGATATAAATTTATATTTTTGTATTATAATATATTTTTATAATTTTATAAAATAACACAAGTTATACTATCACTTAATTTTTAAGTAAAAGTTTGATTCACAATTAAAAATTATCTCGAAAAAGGCATAGATTTTATAGAGTCTTTGCTGATAGAGATATAAGTTCAATTTTAAAAGTCTATGTAGGCATAACTTAGTTTCTACATAACACATTTTTTAAATTTCCGTCGAATGAACTATACACAATTTATGCTTGATAAAATAACAATTCTCTAAACTTATATCGTGTGTAATTAATCAGGTCAATATTTAGCCTACAAATTTTCATTAAATGAACAACATATATCAAATGGATAAGTTGAGTCCAGTTCTCGGATGTATATTGTGCAATGTATTTGGGAAAATTCAACCACCAAGATTTGTATAGTTGAAATCTTGGTACCTTTACTCTAATTTCCTACAAAGTGCTTATGTAACTTAGAGTTTGTATTGGTTTTTAACTTATAATTTAAAAGTCAAAAATCTAATTTATGATTTCTCATTTATTTTTGTTATTCTAACTTTAAAATAAGTGTTTATAAATATATTTTAACTTTATTTAAATACTTAAAATTATTTAAAAGCTATTTAGGCTCATAAGCACCTAAAATAAATTAATCCGCTTTTAGCTCTTTGTTTGTGTGTTAATTTCTGTTCGTAAATTTTAGGCTTAAGTCATACGTGGCGCCTTAAAGTTATCCGCATAATTTACTTAGACACTTCAACTAAGACTTGTACCTATTGAACACCTCTACCATTCTGAATTTGAATCATTTAAACATTTTTTTTAGAATAAGCTAAAGTAGAAAATGTATGAAATACACTCACGCTGACGTTGACACTGACGTGTTAATTTGACTAATTATATACTGACATGTGTAATTTTTAAATCTAAAAAATTATTTAAACATTATATTATAAAGTGAAGAAAAAGGAAATTATTTTAAAGTAAAAAAATAAATGAAAAAAAACTTAAAACTTAAGCCACCCTACTTCCCCTGCGATCCACTGAAGCCCAAAACTCACATTTCCATCTACAATACCACCCCGTTAATGGCGACCCTCCCTCTCATTGTACAGTGCCATCTCCAACACGACAAATCTTCCTTTCCATCAGCTTATTTTTTAATTATAACTTTCTTCTTCGTCTCGTTTTAGGTAGAGTTAGATGGGGAAAAAAATATTGTCGGAAAATTAATAAGTTTCGATTGCCATTGTCGGAAAAAATGGAGTTATTTCAAATTTTTTTGTGTTTCACAATCGATTAACTTTTTTGGATGAAGAACATCCTTACATTTTGCCAATATACATCAATTTAAAGTCAAAAACAAATAAAAAAACTTCAATAAAAATTTGAGCAAAGCAAATAATAAATAGAAAAACCATCCAATAAATTCAAACAGCTGGACATCAATTTAACACCACCAAATTACTAAATTAACAGCAAAGAGACAGACTCCAAACTTAAAGCCCTTTACAAATTAAACATGATGAAAATGACGGCAATGGTGGTGCAGCCAATCCTAATATGGATGACAACAGGGCCAAAAATATAACAACAATGAAGGTAAAAGAACTTAAGTATCCGGAGAAAATATGAGGAAGAAAAAAGGCGTATAGCGGCAGCGGCGGTAGCTATAGCGGCAAACTGGTGGTTGATGGAGGAAGGGATGCCTACGAAGATGAAGAAGAAATAGTACTTTTTTTTTTCCAAAAAAAATGCCCAATTTAATACCTTTCACGCGCCTAAAGGGAGTGAATCATAAATAATGTGCTACCTAGGTAAAAAATGTTCAAATGGATCAAACTTAAAAAGGTAAAGGTGTTTAATAGGTACAAATCTTAATTAAGATGTCTAAATAAATTATACAGACAACTTTAAGAAGCTCACTTTAAAGAGCCTAACATGACTTAAGCCTTTAAAATTTATAATAAGCTGTTAGACTGTACTTTAAAGTTTTTTAATAATGAAATAATACTATTGTATCTGCATGACAACGGACAAGACAAACTCTTTTTTCGTTTGTTTGTTTCTTTCCACGTAGGGCATGAATATTAAATATTCTTCAACTTTATAAACTTAATTTTTACACTAATTAATATGTGTTGTTATCTCTTTGAACTGACATGTTCATTTAAATCTTTAAAATCTCAAAATTCTCTATATATAAATAACTTAGTGTAATTCTCCATTTTAAACCAAAAGAAAAGAGAAGTTGATGCATTAATTGCTCTAATACGTAAGCTTTTTACTCAAAAGAACTCAACATTAAATTAACAATATTATTTTAAGTACAAGTCACTTTCAAAGTTAACACGTACTACTGTCTACTAATAAAAAAAATCTTCCTACTAATATTTACATAATCTAACTTACACTCTTGCACTACGCAAAAAAAAAAAAAAAAAAAAAAAGAAAGTAACTCCCTTTAAAAGGGATCTTGACTTAATTTCTCATAAATCTTAACATTAAGTAAACAAAATAGTGAAAAAAAAAATTGTGATGTTTGTGTATTTTGTCAAGCTGGAGAAACAGAGGTAAAGCCAAATTTATCAGACAAATTAGTTCTTGTTAAAGGTGAAAAATGTTTCATTTGCTGAATAAATTGTACATCCTGTACCAAAGGATTACTTGTTCTCCCTGGAGGAGACCCTGAGTAACATGATGGTGAATTTCTTCCATCTCTTGTCTGCATTGCCAAAGAAAAAAAGATCATTAAGTTTGCGTTTCGACGTACATTTCAAATATTTTTCACTTTATTTGAAATTTGTGGAGTTGGAAATGAAAATTGTGTTCTCTGGTTATACTTTTTGCTAAGAATATTTGAAATAATGTCCATGTTTGAATGTATTTAAATACAACTTTAAAAGTGAAACGTGAAAATAGATTATAAGTTATTTTTCAAATTTGAAATAAAATTTCAAGTTGAATTTGAAATTTTCATGCTAGTGACTTTCGAATAAAGTGAAAAATTATTTCGAAAATAATTAATAAATTTTATAGTCAAACAAGTCTAAGAAAACCAACCATTGCCATTAAAATAAGAAGTATAATAGACTTGTAAAATTACCAAAGAATTACGTGAAAAATCAAAGGGGTATTTAAGATTTAAAGTCGTTAGATGACAAACCTTTTCAGCAACAATGTTGAGAATCCCACTTCTTCCATCAAAATTCTTTTGGCTGATCACATGAATTTCCAAATATTATATATTTCTCAAGAAATCTAACAAACAGAAAAGAGAATCATATAAATTGAGACGGAAGGAATACCTGTTATCATTGCAATTTAGGGATTTGAGGAATTCAGGAAGAGTAGTAGTGGATCCAAGTTTTCTAGGTTTAGGGCAAATAGGTGGAACATCATTTTGCTCCTCAACAAAAATGCTCTTCACTGAAGAATGATACATCTCTACCTCCCTTAATTTGTTTCTCTAATTAAATTAACATATAAAGAAGAAAATTGCATTAGTTCTACTAATTAAATGTCACAAGTACCATAACTTGTGACACTTTCTATAACTGGTCTTGTTTATTTATACCTTTTCTTGGAAAATGTTTTTTTACCATAAGTTAACATGTACCACATGTTTTGTATCAAAGAGGAAGAAAAAGAGAGATAAAATAGTGATAAGTTAGTTAAGTGTACTAACTTTGTACAGAGTTAGTTATAGTTAAAGGTTGAATGAGACAATTAATTGCTTGGCCAAGATTTTACGTAGGGTAAGGTCTTTGACTTGACTTTGTTTTTCATATATCTCCTTAAGTTTCTCATCTTGCCTATAATTCATTTTGTCCAAGTATTTAGGGTTCCTAATATTCATTTCAAAAATTAACTTAATTATTATCTGTTTAATACATACATTTACTAAAGCTGAACCTCTTTAATCATACAAGTAAAATTGTCAAATTTAGACAAGTTATATATCGCGTATTGGACAAGTTAAATAATTAAGGCTCAATTTTGACGTTATCCATCCATTTCATACCCTTATGCACAATTTTATTTTGTACTCCCTCTGTCTCTAATTACTTGTCCAATTTTAAATTGATACACCTATTAAGAAAATAATTATTGACATAGTAAGTTTACTATTTTAGCCTATTAATTATGAAGTAGATGGATTAAAAATTTAAGATTTTCAAAAATTGTAAATTTTTCAAAGTAATTAATTGAGGGTATAATAAGTAAAATTATTTTGTCCTTTCTTGATTTGTCAAAATGGACAAGTAATTAGAGACAACTATAAAAGGAAAAGTGGGGTAATTAGGGACAGAGGGACTAATAAACACGCAAAATATACATTTGTTATTTTTTATTCATCTTCTTTCCTTACATGTGCATATACCATGAATATCATTAATTCTTAATCATTGTATGTTTAAACTGATTCCTCACCTTCTGGTAAGAACAAAAGAAGAAGAAGAAGAAACAATCATGCCCCCTAGAAAAGAGCATTAAAGTTTCATTGAAAGAACATATTAAAATGAAATCGTTTCTAATTATAATAAGGTGAAATTTTTTTTGGAACGGACTAAAAAGAAAAGGATATCACGTAAAATGCCAAAGGGAGTACTAAATATTTTGGCATAGGGTTGACCTACCTGGACAACAATCATATGGCTAACGTGAACGCACGAGGAAACAGCAAACAAAATAAACATTCTCCAAAAACCTTGTTATTTAAACTTATCTTCCAGGTTGTAAAGCAATATTTTTAACTTGAAAAAAATACACTCCAGCTGTTACGACTACTAGGAAATGAGCGAGGACAGCGAAAAGGTAAACATCAATGAGAGCTCTAGTCCTTTGAGAAAGCCAAAGGTATATAAAGTTTCTCCCCCAAGCGAATGGACCAAACACGCAACAACCCTAAAGTAACTTGAGCAGATGTTGAGGTAAACAAACAACATCTATTCACTCTGTAGATTGGTCAAAGACCTGACGTAAAAATACAGACTATTAATACAGTGGAACCATGTTATAGACATTATAACATGTGCTCTTGTGGTCCTAAGCCAAATATCTGTTTCCAACTAAACGTTCCACCCAAAGGATGAACCAAGAAAAGAGGAGAGATCTGATCGATGCAGAAACACATCCAATTACAAAAGAAGAATATATACAAAATCTCAACACAAATCTTTGATTTTATTCACAAATCATGAATTATATGTATCCCAATCAAATGTAGGTTGTGAGAACACCTCATAATCCGTTGGCCCTTCGACAATGTTGTCAACAGTCTGTATGCCTTGTAATAAAGCTGGCTGAAAAGAATCCTTATCAGAGGGCAAAATTTTATACATTACTAACAACCCAAGTGTGAATATGGCTTGAAGCTTAGTTGAGTCTCCTCGTACAGAAAAGAAAAGTAGCATTGCGAGGAGGAACAAGTCAACGCAAAACCTCATGATAGATAATACAGTATCCATCAACCTCCCATCATTACCAGCAGGGAAACCTCGCACTCTGTATACAAACAGGAAGTTGTACTTGTCAACTACATACCGGTACCCAAAGTAGACTGCACCAACAGGAACCACCAGAGGAGCAAACGAACAATAGATCAGGGTTAGGGCAAATATTGTCAGATTGAAAGCATAATACTGTGCAAAATCGAACTTCGGCTTTGGAACTGGTGAGGTTTGACTGACTGGAGGGTATTCAGACAAATCTTGTCCAGGGAAATCAATTTCATTTGGAGAGGCATCACGTAAAAAACCATTGTTGTCAGCAATCACAGTTGAAATCCTTTCATGAATCAGAGGCCTCTCCAAACTATCAATGTCTTGATTTTCCAATCGGTAGTCCTCGCTCCTTTCTGGTACCAACTGAAGCATGTCATTTTTACGAAACTTTTGAAGCTTCTTCTTAATCCAAGGAATTGGAGCTAATAAATCAAAAGATATACCCAAGAAACTACTTGTAATTAAGAATGCAAGAGACGAAAGGCATGTCCTTGTCAAAAAGGAATCAGTCATGTACTGCTTGATCTTTTTGCAATCTTCTCCATCCAAATAACACCGACCCATACTTAAGAGAGCACCCTCAAGAGTCGATTCGACCAGATCCCTAAGCAGAATAAGATTTACCAGAAAGAAGCAAACCATTTTCAGTAGCTCAGCCCTTTGCTCACCAGATACAGTAAGATGTTGTTCAAATTTTGAAAGATAAGAAAGAACTGAAGGGACAACAATGTACATGCTCACAAAAATCAGAACATTGGGCAAAAATTGAAATATTATTGTTGCTAGCCAGCTCGAGTCCTGCACCCAGTTCAGCCACATCTGAGCATGATGCATAGCTTCAGCATTGATTATTCGCCCTGCACTTTGAATAGCACTAATCACAGCTAGTGGAGAACTGCAGAATAGCAGCATCAACAATAGGCATGTGTTCACCAACACTCTGCGCAACTTTAAAGAGAACTTTGTTGATCCCAGGTGGTTCCAGTATATGTCAGTGGCTAAAGGAGCTCTCTCTACTTTCCACTGGTTCCTCTGTAGTTGCAGCTCAATGACTGAGAAGAATCGACCATATCGCCTCCTCTTCTCATTTCGGAGGTCCTGGAGAGCCTTATTAGCTGTAAATACATCCTTAAATACCACAAAAGCTACACCAGCACCTCTTGCCCTCCCTTCTTTATAAGATGCCATTTCCATCTCCAAATCAGCTCTCAACTCTTGCAATTTTCTCAACCTCTCTTCATCTGAGAAGCCTAATTGATCCATAACACGATACCATGTATCCTTAGCCTTTCTCCACAGAAAGCACAGTCGTTCTAACAAACCCCGCCCATTCACACTATCATTATCATACTCGTCTTCCTCACCCTCATTCAAATAACCCCGTGACTCAATTCTTGACACTAGTTTAGAGATATCTTCTCGAACCTTCACCAACTCTGTAGCTAAATCATCCAAAGCGCACAAATCCATAGGCACAACTACTCTATATACCTTCCCTGGATATTTATGCTGAAAATACTCCACCAGAGGTGTCTTATCAAAGCCTAAGGTTTTAGGTACACCCTGCACCATAATGGTAAAAATTGCACTGACATTCGTACCAGAATTATTCGGATTTCCATAGCCGTCTCTAAGTCTAGTTATTTTCAACCTTTCTTGGATTTCACTTATACCATAATGTACCAAAACAACAACAATAACAACAAATATAAAGTGAATCCAGAGTAATGGAGAACCTTTTTCTATATGATTTATTGTAGTCTTTGAAAACTGATCAGCCATAGGAGCCTTACCAGCATATATATTCAACGGCAGCATTACTGCAAGAGAAAGAAGGGCGAGGAATAATAGCAAGGCGGAGCTGCCGCCCTCAATAAGGAGATATTGAGCAGCGTCGGCCCCGCAGTGGCGGGCGACTTCAACACCAGTGGCGTGCCAGGCAGCTAGGAGCTTGGAGACAATGGCAGTGGGACCGGGCATGCGACGGTGGTCGCTTCGAAGCTTCCCGAAGATGAAAATAAGAAGGCAAGTCAAAGCTCCAACGGCGGAGATATTGAGGAGGTATTGGATGTTACCATACCAAGCGACGTCGTAATTGAAGTCTCCGTCACCGGCGGACGGCGGAGGAGAGAAAGTGGAGTTGGCTGCCATGAAAGGTGGGTCTGCAGAGAAGCTGGATTGGATCATCTTGAATTGAAATTGAGATTCATCTAATGTTAGGGTTTTGGCGGGTCGATTAATTGCAGAACCGATTGACCCGAGAAGGTGATGAGAAATGAGGATATCGAAAGGTAATTCCTTTGGTGTTAAGATCCAATTTCAGGTTGTTAAACCCCTTTTAATTATTAAAGCCTATCATAATGACACAATTAGTAATTTTTAATTGGTTTACCTTTAACCGCCATGTGGGAAGGAGTAAACACTCACACAACCGAACCGAAATTGCTAGGCCCAATAGAGATGACCCGACTTTTTTATAATGGGCCTAATACGATTATGAGGCCCATATATTGTGTTACTACAACAATGGTACGTACATCCATCACAGATCTTTGAGCGAATGATGGTACTTGATAAAAAGACCATTATAATCTCAACACATTCAAATTTTAATTTATTTTAAAAGAATTCTCAACTCAGTCCAATCGAATCTCTAATTTCAATCTGTTTTAAGACTTTTTATTTACATTGATGTAATGTATGTTTCTATATTGAAGGTATGAATTACTATATATTTTATATCTTTTAGGATTTATCTATCTATTTGTAATTTTTTTTAAAAAAGAATTCTTGAGTTGAAATTCAAACTATGGTTATAAAAGGTAAATAGCAATATGTTAAAATAAGTGACATTAAACGGGTCAAATTGGGTGGGCCTTGACCCAACTCAATTGTTAGCTCATTTGAGTCCAATTCATTTGAGCCCAAAGTAAACTTGACGGGTCAAGACTCAACCTAATTTTTATTTCAACCCATTTTAATATTTTCAGTTTAAATCCAACCCACTCATTTGACACTCTAGTTGAAAGCATCTTTATTTTCCTTCTACAATTCACTTGCTTCTTTTGTTCATTTATTCCTATTTGCTACTCCATAATCTTTAATTTGTTATCAGTATCCTCTTTTTTCCTACCATCGTCATGAAATGTGTAAGGAAATAAATTAATTATTTTGGAATTAACTCAATCTCAAAAGTTAACTCAGAATTGTTCAAATTATATTAAAAAAATCTCATTCACCCTGGCTTGATGTAGGACTCTTTATGGCCAACTTCGAGTGATTGGACCTTAAAATCTTTGAGTATCTTAGTTTACCCCCATGAATCGTGATAATATATATTAATTGTTGGGTTCAAATCTTGAGATTTAGTGGTGTTGAAAACTCAGTTTGAGTGCTGTGCCTCAAACCTTTCATAATTAGGCGTTTCTTATGGACTCCACTGCTTCACCTTTCCTTTTCTTTGTTGACTCCATAATTTGCGCTCTCATCTTTCGTTGCATTCCATCATATACTTTTCTACACTCCATATTTTCCTCCCTCTTTTGTTATATGAGACTAAAACATCTAGAAAAGTCTCATTATGTAACATGATGTATATATACGTACGTACTACTAATCATATTAAATTAATTGTGGTACAGTGATGAGATTGTTTTGCCCTTAATCAAAAGTTTT
The DNA here is from genome assembly GCA_037074985.1 of Solanum bulbocastanum. Taxonomy (NCBI): domain Eukaryota; kingdom Viridiplantae; phylum Streptophyta; class Magnoliopsida; order Solanales; family Solanaceae; genus Solanum; species Solanum bulbocastanum. Next base: position 32,335,383 of record CM073598.1, on the reverse strand, counting down.
ATGTTCAAACCCTGGGTCTCAAAAAAATTATGTTGAGAGTGTCACTCCTTTAATGGGTCTTACAGTACGTGATCTGAATGCAGACGTCGTGGATTCTGAACACCGAAGTGGGAAAAAAAATTATATTTTGAAGTAAAAAAAAAAAAAAAAAACTCTTCACTTTTTTCATTCATTGTTTAATTTTATAATAAAAAAATAAAAAGTGAAATCACTTTGGTAACAAATTTAATGTTGTAAGAACCATTCAAAACTGGAATTAAAAAATATCTAACAAAAAAAAGAAGAAAAACAGACTCTTTCAAGGAACTACACTACACATTAATGACGGGTCAAAAAGGAAATGTGCACCTGACCTTTACCCCGTTTATTAAATAAATAAGTGATGTATAAAAGATGATTAGTGCGTAATCACATGGGTTGACATTAATTACAACCTGCAAATTTTGGTTAAATGATAAAGCAGACACTATTATAATGACCACATGCAGATTACATTAATTTAATAAAAAAGAACAAACTATTCTTGTAAAAAAAACAAACATATAATATGCGGCTTGATTTGGTCCGTACAGAAATAATCAATTAGGTAACGAGTTTAAAAAGATAGAGAAAATTGGAATTTTATTAATGTTTAAATGAGGAAGATTAAAAGCTTAATTTGTTGACTTAATGATAATCGCACTTGGCCTGTTCAATGAAATCAAATAAACAAGGGTAGCTTAGTCGGCTCTTAATACATGATCTCTTATTAATATTTCGGTCCGTTAATATTTTATCTATGTCATCTTAGTTGTTCATATTCCCTCACATTTTCAGAACTTTACAAATTTATTTACATTTAAAAAATTAATTGTAAGGATAAAAAAGAAAAAAAAATTACCTCTATGTTGAGTTTATAAATTAATTAATAATTTAAAATAATTATTTTTAATAATGTGGATAATTAATATGAGAGGGGAGGGGTAATAATAGCTTGGACTTTTTTTTTCTTCGACCATGTGAAAACTTTAAGATTTGAAATACATATTAAGAAGTAGTCAATTAATATACTAAGTAACTAAGTACCAACTTTCCTATGTATTCTTTTCAAGAAGTGATAAACTTGAGAAAAGTCAACGTGCATTAATTCTGATTAATTATTTTGGTAAAAGGACCTACTTATTATACGTACATCAAAAGTAATAGGAGTTTTATACGTATGATTTGAGATAAAGGAAAAATAATCTAAAATAATAGTACTTATTTTAAGACGAAGGAAATATTTAAATATATTGATAATATTAAAAAATATATTACATTATCTTGGTTTTATTATTTTTATTTATTGTCCCTATTCAAATTCTTTATACATATTATCCACTTTGAGTAAATAATTTTATGGTTTATTCTAGTGGTCGCTACAAAAGGGTTGAAATTAGCTAACACAAATTTGTAATAACATATGCTAGAACAACATATTTTTTTATTTGGTTATAAAATTTATTTATTACTAATTTTTTATTTTGTACGTAATGAATTACATTATTATTAGGTTCAAAAACATGCATATCATGTGAATTGATACTACAAATTTTTGATGTTTACTCACCTCTTATTTGGACAGTGTGAACTCTTCAATGACGTTTGATTCCCCAAATCGTATTCGACGACGAAATCATTTATTCTGGATTATTATGGTAAAAGTAGGAAGCAACAAAATTAAAAAAATGAATCACTAAAATAACCTTATAAATTTTTTATTGACTATAATACCCTTTGAAAGAAATTCTAAAGAATTTGAAGGGCTACTTAATAACTTAATACACTAAATTCAATATATTGACCATATTCATCCATCTACTATGCCTCTAGCTATTGATGAAATATGTAAAGACATGTTTTAGACTTTATTTTTCCTCATTCATTTTCTTTCATTAATTCCTTTATTCATCCATCTACTATGCCTCTAGGCCCTCTACCTATTGGTGAAATATGTAAAGACATGTTTTAGACTTTATTTTCCCTCATTCATTTTCTTTCATTAATTCCTTTAAATTCTTACATAAGGTTTAAGTTACAATTCTCCAAATTACTTAATTATTTTTCTCCTATTTAAGACTCAATTACAAGAAAAAAGTACATCATCTACCATTATAAAAAAAATGTTTTGTTATAACTGATGTTCCATCTTGCCTAATATCTCTTGTATATGTGAAAGTTCTCTATGTATTTTTCTTGATCAATTATAATAGTTTGTAGTTATTTTATTGTTGATCTATTTTTATCATGTAGCTAGATTACTAAGGCATCTTCAATCCTAAATTCTATTTTACTCTCCAAATATAGAGTTTTCTATTTTTTTCAGACAATCAACTCCAACTCAATTCTCTATTTTAATCTCTAAAAAAGAATCTTATTCTCTCTCCTCAATATTATATTATTATCTCTATTTCATTTTTTTTCTTATTTCATAATATAAATTTTTTCTTTCTTTTTCTAAATAACCATCCTATATAATTTTCATGTAACATAAAATTTTAATTTTTTGAATTTTTTTATTTAATATTTAATTATATTTTATTCTAAGTTTCTAAAGAACAACTTCGAATAATTGAAAAAAGAAATCAACAAGCACAACCGCAATCACAACCACAACTTCTCTAAATCATACACTAATTCCTTTTACGAACATTGTTAAATCTAGAAACGATCTACTGGATTACTAAATTATTGTTGTGCTTTTTAAAATTATTATGTTATGTATTGTATTATATTATTGTCTTGTAGTTAAATTATTGTGTTTTGTATAGTATTTTCAATTTAAATTTTTTAGCTTATCATTTAAATTTTATGCAATCTTCATAGTGAAAATTAATAATAACATCAAATTGTATCACAAAGTGACAAAAATTTAAAAAAATATTTAAAAAATTATTAACACGAGATGAATGTAATATATATAAAATAAAATATTTTGAAAAATGTTATATTACATTTAAAAAGAATTGTGAATATTAAAGATTTAATTAATAGTCTTATATGACAAATAACATGTTAATTACAAAATAATAAAAATAATAATATAATATTCAAAAAGTGAAATAGAGAGTATGAATAGTAGTTTTCCAAATTTGAAGAACTACTATTCAACTCTTTATAATTGGAGAGTAGAGGGTAAAATGGAGAGTGTTTGGAGAGGACATTCTCCATTTTACTATTTGAATATAGAGAATATAGAGTAGGGTTGGAGATGGTCTTGTCAAAATGAACAAACATTTATCATATAGTAATGGTTTTTCTTTCGCAATATTTGTGGGTTTCTTTGTCTATAATATAATAGAGATCAATATCCCCAATGGATAGTTAGGATGCCTACTTTCAACATGGATGTATTATTAAAAGTAGCAAGCTCTAAAATACAAAGTTGGATTACCGTTTTGCTTTTACACTAAATTATAGGGATAAGACATTAAGTATCCCTTAGACTATGACCGAAATCCCAAATATACACCTAAACTTAACTAAGGTCCTATTACCTCCCCGAACTCATTTTTTTGTATTTTTTTGCATCTTTTGTGCTGACGTGGCACCTTCAACCACCCAAGTTAGTTGTGTTTGTACACACTCGTCCGCCACGTGTGTAAATATTATTTTTTATTTTATTTATTTTTTACTTAATTTTTTTCTTTAAAAAAATCTTAAATAAAATTAATTTTTTTTAAAAAAAATATTCTTATTTTCTTTATCTTGTATTTAAATTAAGTTAATACACATTTTAAACCTTGTATCAAAACTTTTTTTTTTTACCTACATTCAATGTTTTTCCTCTTTTATTTTTCTATTGATTTTATTTTCTTTGTCTTTCGTTTTGATTTGATTTCAAATTTATTCCAAATGACTTGTATGTAAAATAAGTTAATTTTGAACGGATATCAAAATAAGTGACGAAAATCAAATAAAACATAAAAAAATTAAAACGTTAAAATTAAATGACACTTTTAAATTATTTTTTCAAAAAAAATACAATTATTTTTTAAAAATAAATGAAAAGTGAAAAGATAATAAATTAATTAAAAAAATTAAAGTGCAAAGAAATTAAAATAAATCTTTTACAAGGAAAGAAATAAAAATAATTAAATATATATAAATTTTAATATCAATAAATATGTGTACTAGCAATTATAAAGTTATAATAAAAAAATGACATGTGTTCAATTTGTGCACTCATCACTTGTCTTCAAGAGAGTGTGCACACTCTCAATGCCATGTCAACGTTTGTGGTGTATTTATTTCATTTTAAATTAATTTAGGGAGTAATAGGACCCTAGTTAAGTTTATGTGTGTTTCTGAAATTTCGATTATAGTCTAGGTATTATCCCCTAAATTATAATATTTTAAATAATTTAATCTCTTCCTCATCATGTTCATCATCCAATAACACAATTGCTTTACCCTCTTTATTTTTGGACAAAACTATTCTTACCAAGTTCATGTCTTTTTTCGTGATTGCTTGACAATCTCCATTATTTTTATTATCCTTTTATTTATTTGTTCATGTTTATCTAAATATCATTCTTAATTATTCTAAAAAATTGTTCTTTTCTCATTTCTAGATTGACATGTTTTTGCTTTCATATCATTTTGGTTTGTAGATTTGTCAATTTTGATTTGAAAAGTTAACGAAAAGGTCAACATACGTTTTTTAGGATGTTCAGAAATTGATATCTCATCGTGTTCTTATACTCAAGTTTAAGCATTGTATTAATTTGAATACTCACTTTCATTATTTTATAGTTATGATCGAGATCTATGCATTTTATAATTAATTTCAGCATTTTTATAATTATAAGTTTTTAACTTTTATTTTATAAAATTTTGTATGATTTTTTTGGATATTTGTATTTTTAAAATTTTAATCTTTTTACACGAAAATAAAAAAAAAATCATCAATTTTTTTCTCAAAGAAAATAAAGAATATATTTTGTTGGTATTATGTATTTTAATATTAAAATTAAAATATTAAGTGTATATGTTAGTGGGTATAAGTTGACAAGAATGTGGTCATTATTGTGTGTAACTCTTGTAACCAATATTGTCATGATCTGCCATTAATTTACTACCCATTATCTTCTTATTCATTGTAAGGAGAATTCCTCACCTATAAATAGTAATGGTCTTACTTTGTATTGGGGAAAAGAGAAATAATATTAGAAAAGATGAAAAGTTTATATGAGATTAGTGAGTGAAAGAGAGAGTTGAGACAAAGAAAAATATTCTAAGTCCTCAACTATATAAAAAAGAATAATTATATGTTGAAGAAAGGTGTTCTTTTGTGGAGCTTTGGACTCTTCAACTAATCCGGAATTGCTTGAGTTGTACGATGTTGTTGGGCTGTTGTATCCTAAAGGGGACAAGTCAAGAATATTGTTATAGATTATGCCGCAGTGGACTTGAATTTCCTTAAAGAGAATGAGATATCTGCGCCTCAGCCTAAATATTTATTTAGTCATTTTTGTTCATTTTATTTCAACTGTAATTTATTATATTTGTGGTATATTACACCAATATATTTTAGCACTCTGATTCGAGAAATTTGGATGTATTAGAGGTTTAGCACAAAAATTGTGAAAGTTTTCATTGTTTTTTTCCTATAAGGAAATCGAGAATAATATATTTTACCACTTGATTAGAGAAATTTTACCCCTCATAAGAAGTATACCTCTTTTTCATTCACCTTTATTTTCTTTCATTTTTTTTATAATAAAAGTATAAATATATTTATTGTTCATTAACGAGAGTGTCAAGTTGAATATGAACAAATAAAAATAGACGGAAGAAAGAATTAATTAGATAATTTTGAGACTGTTGTTTCTATGTCCACAAAATAAACGTGATGGCACATGTGATGGCAAATTCCACAAGTTCTTTTTAAAATAAGTTTTTATGAGAAGAATTGAGATAGCACGACTATTAAATAATCTTTTAGTACTGAAATATAATCAAATAAGAGCATGTACACACATATAAAATACACACACAACACAACTATAATTCTAACTGCATGAGATTAGCTATTGAAATCTAAAATCTTTTAATCCAAACATGTTTATTAAACGAGGGTGATATATCTAGAATAAATGTACAAGTATAGGAACTTTTAATGGGTTAACGGTTTATCCGATAAGGAAATTGAATAATCTACCCCATACCAATAAATCGTTAATTTTAAAATTTTAATCCGATCGGTTATAATTTGATTTTAAACACCCCTAAACTTAATTATTTTTTCATTTAACAACAAAAATTTCTCCATTTTATGGTTAATATATAATACGTACCATACTACCATTTATACTAGTTACTACATGAGGGGCACGTGCTTAACCAAAAAGATAACAAATCAAATTCATAAAGTTAAACATGGATGTTGGCCGACTAAACTTGGTTAGAAAGTATCATTAGGTAAATAATATCAAATTTTTATAAGAAAAAGTTTCTTTATAAATTAAAAGAGACGTATATATAAAGATGATTATTCAAAAATAGTCGGAAGCTTCATGAATTATGTACATCTGATTTTCATTTCAATAAGATATATAGACAATTTTTTTCTAGTATAAGGTGAACCCATGGCCATTTGGCAACCCATTTGCAATGCTGGTTTTCAGCCATCGATTTTGATGGTTCTTTTTTTTTTTTTTTTTAATCTGTCAAGACAATTAATTTTTTTTTTAAAAAAAACTCAAAATACTACGAAATTATTATATATTAAAAAAAAAGGACTTTCTCTTCAGTGGTTCAATAACACTGATTCAGAAAAAAGAGGAAAAAAAAAAAAAAACCTACCTTTTTTTCTTCTTTTATCTTCTTCATCTTCCTTTCCATTCTCATCTCCCTCATTCAACTGAAAAACAAATATATATAGAGAGAAAAGGAAAACAAAAACTGAAAAAGAAACCAACAAAACAGGAAAAAGACTTAATTTTTTTTCTGTATTTCATATTCTTTAACCGTATATTCGCATAAACTCTGATTGATCTTTAATGGATCTGTAGATCTAACGTTTATTGGCTACGTTTTATTGTCATTTTCACACTCTGTGGTTCAGTAATTGACCGGAAATTATACCATATAAGGCCTAAACACAACTGTGAGTCTTCTTTTTTTCTTCTTTATGTAGGAGAGAAATTGTTAAAGATGTGAACTTGGTATGGTTTTTATGTTCTCTGTGAGTTTTTACTGTTCTTTTGTTCATTTTGCACTTATGGTTTCACTGGGTTTTGGTTTTTACTATCTTGAAATTGACCCCTTTTTGATTTGGACGGTAATGGGTTAGTTTGACTCTGCTTTTTTCCCTAAGTTGTTTTCAAATCTTGGGAGATTTTATTCTTGCTGTTGAAATTGGGATTATGGGCTTTGTTTAAGCATACTGTCTTGTCTAAATCTTGGGTTTGTTGATAAAGTTATGATCTTGGTGAAGTTATTATCTAGTTGAATCTCTTGTTGTATGGTTGTTTCCTATTTGCAGAGTAAAGGGAGTAGTGGTGAAAGTTTTTAGTTTTGGAGAGCTGTTGCATCCGTTTGGATGTAGAGGAATTGGCGGTAAGAAAAGGTGAAATGAGGGATGTTATCAAGGTTGATAAATTTCTTGAAGGCATGTTGCCGGTCATCGGCGGATCGTTATGTACATAGTGGTACAGATTCAGCTGGACGGCAAGATGGACTTTTTTGGTATAAGGACAGTGGACAACACTTACTTGGTGAGTTCTCTATGGCAGTTGTTCAGGCCAACAATTTGCTGGAGGATCAAAGCCAGATTGAGTCGGGTTCTTTGAGCTTGCTTGATTCAGGCCCCTATGGAACGTTTGTTGGGGTATATGATGGTCATGGTGGGCCTGAAACATCGCGGTATATCAATGATCACCTCTTTCAGAATCTCAAGAGTAAGCATATTGGATTTTTTTTTTTTTTTGACTAAACTGCTTATTTGCCAACTGCCAAGTATTAAGTTGCATAAGTTGATTGGTAGTAATACAGGGCGGCTTGCCGGATAGTGTTTGTAGAATTAGTAGTTTGATAGCTTGATCTTGATTACACTGCAACTTAAATATTGCAGGGTTTGCAGCTGAACAAAATTCCATGTCTGTTGATGTAATACGAAAAGCGTTTCAAGCAACAGAGGAGGGATTCATTTCTCTAGTTGCTCAGCAGTGGCTAACGAAACCTCAGATGGCTTCTGTTGGAGCATGCTGTCTGGTTGGGGTGATCTGTGATGGGACCCTTTATGTTGCCAACCTTGGTGATTCCCGGGCTGTTTTGGGGAGACTTGTCAGGGCTACAGGAGAGGTTCTAGCCCTTCAGCTTTCCGCTGAGCATAATGCAAGTATTGAGTCTGTCAGACAGGAATTGCATTCTATGCATCCGGATGACCCACAGATAGTCGTTTTGAAGCATAATGTATGGCGAGTAAAGGGTCTGATACAGGTATGTTTTTGAGAATGGTAACAAGGCATACTCTAGACTCTTGTTTGCTAGTGTGTGGCTCATCTTGCCTCTTAGTTAAATGCAAAAATCATTATTGCACTCGTATTCTATTCTCATTCAATTGCAGGTTGCCAAGTGTATACTGGCTTTTGTCTTAGTTTTTTACACTCCTTGAAGCTGAAGTGAATTAAAAGCCGGTGATTGTTTCCCCAATTGTGTCTGTCTTTTTGATACCCCAAATACCTTATCCTTCTGTTTTGGTTTGCTTAATGAGGGATGGATGGAGTATTGAACTTCCAATTGTATCTAACCGCATGGCTAGGTTTTTATCCTGCATTATGTGCTTTACCTGGATTCCTGTTTTTCTAATTAATTTGTTTCTTTACCTCGCAGAACATGTATTTACTGTTTTGAGAATGTTTTTAATCTTTTGTATATTAATCTGTCAGATTTCGAGATCTATTGGCGATTTATATCTCAAAAATGCTGAGTACAATAAAGAGCCATTGTATGCAAAATTTCGTTTGCGAGAACCTTTTACAAGGCCCATATTGAGTGCGGATCCAGCGATTTCAGTGCATGAACTCCAGCCACATGATCAATTTCTCATCCTTGCTTCTGATGGTCTTTGGGAACATCTTAGCAATCAAGAGGCCGTTGATATTGTCCGAAATAGCTCTCGCAAAGTATGATCCTTCACTTGAAAGCATAAAATATCTTATTCTTCTTTTAATTTCTTAAAATTATTTATATAATGTCATGGATTGAAAGTTGGTCTGATTTTCCTTAGGCAGTGCCTGTCTATATTTTACGCACATTACAAACTGAAACCACGTAGCCTGGTAGTTCTTTCTTTGCTAATCACCGCATTATTGCACGGAAAGCTTTATACACAGTTGCATTGCATCTAAAAAATACATCATGTTACATGGTATTCACTTATTAGTGTGCTGATTTAGAGAGCAGATTGTTTCAGTAGTAACATCTTGTAGTCACTTATTATATTGCTCGTATAAAGCACAATGCGTTAAAAATGTTCCCTGTCCTTGACATACCAGAAACAAATTGAACTCCTAATCTTAGATCCTCATCTATAGTCAATAAAAGGCAAAAAATATGTACCACGAGCACACCCATTTGATGAAAACATTAGTTTCCTTAACAAAAGCTATCAGAATAACAAACGACAATTACTTTGTGAAGTATAAAATATGGAAATAAGAAACTTCAAAGTACATTGTTCGGATGCTTGAATGGAAGTGCAATGGGCTTATACTTCCCTGTCAAATTCCCTTTCGTATATGTTGTTCCGTGTGTTGCCAACATGAATATGGTTGAGGTTCATCTGAATGTTGATGGATTTCAATGTTGAGCTTATTAGGAAAGTAATTACATTTTCTATATTTCATTCTTCAGGGAAGTGCTCGGCGGCTTGTAAAAGCTGCACTGCAAGAAGCGGCAAAGAAAAGGGAGATGAGATATTCTGACCTGAAGAAGATTGATCGTGGTGTGAGGAGACATTTTCATGATGATATCTCGGTCATAGTTGTGTTTCTTGATTCAAATCTTGTGAGTAGAGCCAGCTCACTTAGAGGGCCCTCTGTATCTCTGAGAGGAGGTGGTATGAACTTCCCAGCAAAAAGTCTGGCTCCCACTCCCACATAACTTGGCATTGCTTAACCTTTTCACTGTGTTGTATACTTCGCTGTATCCTTTCTGAAACTTCTTATGACAAGATCCTTTAGTAGATTAAAGAGAAATAACAGAAAGTGCGGCACTAATTTATTCTTTTGTTGTGCAATGTAATGTTTTTGATGTTCAATGTAACGTTTAACTTGGAACAGACGTCTTTATTAACTTTATTAGTAGGCAAGAAGATCAAATTTTCTTTCAATATACTTTCTTTCTTGAGGATGAACTTCTCTGCTTATATTCTATCAATTTTACTTGCTCACTTTTCTGTGGTAAATGTAAATGAACGCCTCTCATTTTGAACCCACTAACGACCGTTTTTCCTGGAAATGGATTCTTGACCGTTGATTTCAGACACTGTTTTCTAGTTCGGTTACCATTGGCCATGGATGGACGTTGATTTTTCGAGGATTTTATTTGTCTAATATCTCGAATTCTTGGCACCTAATATTCAGCCTTCAGGAATTCGCTGATAAGTTTATATTTGACAGTACCCCAATAACACCCGTGCTTGCTAGCATCTTCCAGTAGCAGCAGTGAATAATGGACCATGTACGTTATTGGCATTATTGGTTTGATTGACCAACAGTAGTATGTGGGGGACAGCTGAAAATTGACTATTTCTCTGTACTTCTGAACTTTCTCTGAATTCACAGGTCATCAAATCATCCATTTTTGTGTATGTGATAACTAGTTTTATGCTAACTATCAACTCACTGCTACCCGAGCTTGAGACCAACAATGTGAGTAAGGCACATGTTACAGTAGCTGCTGATTGCAGTGTAATGACTAAATTCTAGTAAGATGGGATAAATAAGATTTATATGACAATGAAACTCAATTAAATATCAAAGTATGATCCCTTCCTTTTCTACTATTCTGCCAATACAAAGACGGTAGGTACTGTTTTTAGAAACCTTTTAACCAAAGGTCTCGGGTTTGAGGCTTGAGAATGGAGAAACTCCCAATAGAGAGAACCTAAAATATGTTCTTTGCCGACTTACATTCATCAAACTTTAACTGATATTATATGTTAAGCCTATGCTCTTCGTTTCCACTTGTGCTTGTTTCCTTGGAAGTTCCTGTCAGTTCAAATGAGTCATCTTCAAAGCTTGTACTAGAGGTATCTAAGCATCTCAACTTTACACTCCCAAAGGATAAGCCATCTATGTCCATGTAAAATTTCTGCAATCTAATGCCGTCTATGCTAACTGAGCTTTGAGAACAATCAAGTTGTTTCATTCTATGGCTTCCCCTTACGAATGGTCGGTTTGACAAGCTAGCTAATTTGAAGGAACCATTTGAAGGTTGTTTATGTATGATATTTTCTGCAGAAAAGAAGGCAAACTCCAGCTCTTGCCACACTTGAGTCATGGTAGGCCTTTCTTTAGGGACTTTGACCACACATTTCAGTCCTAGTTGTCCCATCTTCAGCATCATTTCCATGTTGCATTCCTCCATTAAGAGATTAGCATCTATTATTTCATCGATGCTTCCTCGTTCTAAGCTAGGTCTTGCCTGCATAACAAACAATGCAGGAAATTAGTTGAGAAAATGAAATTGTGCGAGGCAGACAACTTAGAATGTTTTGTACATTGCAACTATTACCCAATCTATAATGTGATAATTCGGATGACCTCTAGTTTTCTCGACTACAGGTCTAGCAGCAACAAGCTGCAGTAATATAATACCATAGCTGTAGACATCAGTAAACGGAGTCAACTGGAGAGACGTACAGTAGGCAGGGTCAAGGTACCCTGGTGTCCCCTTTATCTGACTGCTAACATGTGATTGATCCCCAATAGGACCTGATTTCACTAGCCCAAAATCCGAGACCTTGACTTCAAAATTTTCTCCTACTAAGATATTGCTTGGTTTTATGTCCCGGTGAATTATACTTGGTCTGATTCCTTCATGCAGATGAGCTATCCCTGGGATAGCAAGTATTAGCGCGTGTCAAAACTTAGTCCTCTCGTCTTCTATTGATCAACACAACACACTGAAAAATTACCTTTAGCAGCTCCAATAGCTATCGTCACTCTCTGCCTCCATGTTAAGCTCCTTCCACCCCTCCCTACAACAAGCATTTCCACAAAATGTTGAGCTTCAGAGCTAAGCAAGAAATCATGACTCTGGAGTTGGAACTTTACCCATGATGTAGTCTAACAGAGAACCGTTTGGAACATACTCATACACCAGAATTTTTGCTCCCTTTGGACCTGTTGATGCATAAAACAACATGATGAACCTTATAATCTTTGACTGTAATATTAATAAAGCATGATGAATTTACCAGCTCCTTGGCAGAATCCCACCAAGCTAACGAGATTTTTGTGCTTCACTTTCGAGACCAACCTGATCTCTGTATGCAGATAGCAGTTGTATCAATAACTGCAAAGTTTCAGGCGTCTAAACAGAAAGAGGTATGCTTGATTACCATTTTCAAACTCTTCAGTACTTGTGTATGATTCAGTATGTGCCTTCTTTATAGCTAGTGTTACCTCCCCATCAAATGTCCCTCGATAGACATTTCCAAATGCACCAGAACCAACCAGACACTCTTGACTGAAATTATTAGTTGCCTTCTGTAATTGTTCCAACCGGAAGGGCTTCAACATCAGCTGTTCAGCTTTTAGAGTTCCTAATTACCCAGAAAATGTCAGTAAAGCAAGAACTAGTTTTTCAATGCTCCATGACGAAGAAATAGTATCCCTTGAAGATTCACTAACCTTTTTGGTTCTTCGGTAACCTAAAGCATGCAAAAAGCTTTCTCTTGAAGCAGAAAAAAGCTGAACAACCAAAAAATAGTATTAAAATTCCAGCTGATACTCCTCCCCATATGTGTTGCTGACTTTGAAAGAAACCTCTACTCATTTTTCTTCTAGTTTATCCTACATCTGTTCAGCTACGCCTTCCATGCCTTAATTTTTCTTTGCATTCAACTGCTTTACTAAGTGAGCTAAAGCAAGAATAGGTAGGTCTGAAATACTTATTCAAAGGATTTAGCATCTCTGCCGGCTTGCTATTCATTTGTTGTCTTTCCATGCCAATCCCAGACTTGGTCAGTTATCCTTCTGTCCAAGCGGCACATATGGCCAAAGAGGACATGAAAACATATATATATATATATATATATATATATATATATATATATATATATATACATGTAGATATGCAGAAATATTCATATGAAAATGACTTCACAGTAAAAATCAGAGAATGTGATGTATTCATTTCATATTATATAAAGATATATGTATAACTGGGGAGAAGCTTCTAATTGCAATGAAATGATGGTCATTTTTTCCATTATATTATATAGTTGTTGGCAGCATCAGACACTGTATTTAGGAAAGACATCACTGTATGCTTTATCTTATTAGAAGTATTAAAGATACGTCCATCTATTGATAGCAATTTCCTTTATTATATTAGCAGCAAGACAAACACCGTCTTCATAATCAAATACGGTATACTACTATAAAATTCATTGCAGAGCTGTACAATTAAGTCGCGAACAACTGGTAAACATTAAGAATTCAAGAACCAGGATCAGCATCCTCTTGTCCTTCCTTGATTCTCAAGAACAAAAAGATCGTTCAATTGCATAAGTACAACAACTATGTTCTTTTCAGTTGTGTGTAAGTTCATACCATACTATGTTATAGGAACAACAGAACAAGTCATCCCATATTGTCTTCTTTTTTGATAGTGCAATTTGATTCACAAAATGATCTCGAAACGTTTATGAATCCATATACAAATAAATCAACAACACTCAAAACTTCCTACTTTTACACAACTGGGAAAAAACTCAACCAAAATTAAGCTATACATTAATCAGAGCTCTATCTTGTAACAAAGTTTCCGCTGCTTTTTTCCCAGAAACTAAAGCTCCATCAAAAGTAGCACTAGTCACATAATCTCCACAAATGTACAAGCTCGGTTTTATTATCGGGTTCTTCTTCAAGTTAGTGGGTGGGCATTGGTTCGGTTGGGCAAACCCGATCCTGTACATCCTCAAGTAACTCCATGACCCAACTACCGACTCCCCAAACCAACCCGATAGCTCCTTCACGACCCGATCCACCAAATCCTCATCTGCCACATCACCATAAAGCCCCACAAGCGTGACAGAAACCAGTGCCTTCCCTGCCGGAGCATAAGAGGGAGCCACATTGGTCGCGAAGAACATGTTATTGACGATTCCTTTACCCGACCCGTTAAGAAGAAGAACCGGATCTTGCACCGGAACTTTGCCTTGGTCAGCTGAAAAATACAAACATACTGTGCTCCGAACCGGTTGCCGAACCTCACCGGTTTTTTCTCCCGCCAATAACTTGACAGCTTCAGGCTCTTCAACTGCCAATATTACCCCAAATTCACTTTCCAACATTTCTCCATTTTGTAATGTCACTCTTATTTTTGTGCTGGAATCCGATCCTGAATCAATGGAAACAACTCGTGTATTGAACAATATTGAATTCGACGGCAATTTTGCCGCCAATTGTTCCGGAATGGCAGCAATGCCCTTCGCCGGAAGTGTGTTGTCACCAAGAGCTAGGCACTTGAAGATGAAATTGAACAGCCGCGACGTTGTTTCAAGCTTTCTATCGAAGAAAATTCCGCCAAAAAACGGTCGAAAGAACCTTTCCAATATTGCATCAGAAAAACCGATCTTCTTCAATAAATTCATCGTAGGTTCTTCTTCAGCACTCAATATTTCATCATCTCCTTGCGTCAAAACTTTCAATCTAGTCAATCCGATAAGCAATTTATCCACAACTGAACCAATTGGGTTAGTTAAAGATTGCAGAGCATCGGCGAAATGCCGGAGAGGATCAGCAACGGTGTGGAAACGACCACCATAGTAAACCTGAGCCCCCGAATAGAACTTTCTGAGGTCTAAAGAGTCATAATCAAGGACTTTTCGGGCTTCAGGATAACCAGTAATGAAAATCTGGAAACCACGATCAAGGGTATATCCGTCAACTACATCGGAGCGAACGCGACCACCAACGGCATCAGAAGCTTCGAGAAGGAGAAATGGGATGTTGTCGGCTTGAAGCCGAATGGCAGCTGCTAAGCCAGCTAAACCGCCGCCGATGACAATGACCCCGGTGGTATTAAGCTGAGAGGTTGAGTCAACAGATTTATTTGAGGAAACATACGGCGGTTTTAGTAGTGGGAAGCGGCGGCGCGTGGAGAGGAGAAGAGTTGGGGAAGGGAGAGGGAGAGTGGCGGGAAGGCAGAGACACGGCGGCATTTAGGATGAACGGAAACGGGAAGGACAGTATCTAATGTGGATTTCGTTAGTTACATGCTATCCATTTGGTGGGGCCGAATTCTGTGGTGGAAGGCGTAGATAAGTTATCCAGTTCCTTATTTCTACATTTTTTAATTTATTTGTGATGACCCAAGAAAAGAATGATCTACGATATTTAATCGCAATTGTAAAAATTGGAACATTATCCTGTACTGCTGTACTTTAATTTTACTGTTACATATTAGACAAACAATAATCGAACTCCCGTAAATATTTTTCTAAAATTCAATTTTTTTTTGTGTGTTTGATACTTTGATTGGTAAAAATTATGAAAAATGAAGAAAATGATTTCTTGAAAGCGAGAAAAGCAACTTTTCATTTCATTTAATTTGTTTTTTATTTTTTATTTTTGGTTGAACCTGTTTTTCCATGAAGCTACAAGCAAAATTGAAAAGGTTTTCTTTCAACATGTTTTATTAAATAAACACTTTTGGGAAGGAAAAATGTTTTATTTTTTGGTTGAACCTTTTTTTCCATGAAGCTACAAGCAAAATTGAAAAGGTTTTCTTTCAACATGTTTTATTAAATAAACACTTTTGGGAAGGAAAAGTGTTTTATTTTTTGGTTGAAACTAGTCAAAAGAAAATTAAGGAAACGCCTGCATTGACGAGTGAGTGATATTTTCAATATGCGCAAATTCAACGTGATATTTGGCATATATGAAGGTCTGTCTATTTGAAAATTGAATGAAGCGTGTTTGATGTAGATATTATATTGGCATTTGTTCTTTTTATTTTGTGGCAAGTGTCTTTGAACAAGCATTCTTTGACCTGCTCAAATCCATATAATGTTTCAATCTGTATCATGTTCAAAATGGTGTCCCACGAACAATAATGAATATATGTTTCCTGGCCAATGGTTGCACTACAGAAATAAAGCATTTATGGGCAAACATTTGTTCAAGTGTAAAACGCTTTTCATTTCATAATTTTCTGCCTTTCAACTTTCCCGTACGCAAGAATCTCCTATCGATACAAAGTTGTGACTGGATCTCTCCACTACTGATTTGAATTTTTCAAACATTAATAAACGCATTCCCAACTTTCGAACCTAATTGCTGTGACAACAAGTCCCATCATCATGCCACTTGGTCGCCATTTGGAATTGGCTTTTTTGCCATGCAATAAACTTTATGTGTGCAAAGAAGCCGGTACTTATGGGACAGTTAAAGAGAAGTATGAAGATTTCACTTAAAAAACTCTAGATGTATGAATTTGCTTGGAAAGTCCTTGAAACCTTCTAAGCTCGTATAGAATTCTAGAGAAAAATCTTTGTATTGCAAAAATGAAGGATCTGTAAACATAGTACATTATTTGAACATCAGCTCCTTGAGATTGGTACATAAGGGAGCCATTCATTTGTAACTAACTCATCAAGCAAATTATTCAAGTCTTTGAGTAATATAAAAGCTTTCATTCGGCAAATTTCCCTTGTCTTTCATATCTAACGTTTCTTTAACGATCTTAAGTGTAATAATGACTAATTAGCATAATAAGAAGTGAGAGCAAATTGTCAAGTGTCGTAGTAGGGGTGGGATTACAGCTAGTTGTCAAGCAAATAGTACGAGGCAACCTACCGATTTAAGTCGAGCATCCTACCTAAAAACAAAGAAAGTGTAAGGAACAGGGAGAACTTGCAGCAACCCTCTAATGCAAAGCAGTTCCAAAAGTCAAGTAAAGGTACATTATAACTAACTTTTATAATGTTGCAGAAGTCAAGAAAAGTGTATAACTAACAATTGTTGACGAAATTCAACAATTGGCACCGGCAGGCGAAAAAAAAACTTATCATCTACTGGTTACAGGCCTGCCTAGTAGAAGCATAGACAAAAATAATATTATTTTACAGCAAGTACCAAATTTAGGTATGGCTTTATGCAAGAGGTGTGAGTTGAAACATCAGCAGCATAATGGTTGGTGCATGAACATAAAAATAAAACTCAGTAAACTAATTCTTCAAGCATATTCATTTCATTACTTAAAAACTACCTTAAGTAATTTTACAATAGGCATAAGCCAATTACTTTCTTGAAAGCACCTTATCTACAACAATAACAACAGACCTAAGTGCAATCCCATAAGTAGGGTCTGGGGAGGGTAGGATGTAGGCAGACCTTACCCCTACATAAAGAGGTTGTTTCCAATAGACAACTTGGCCCAAAAGAATTAAAGCACCTTGTCTAAGAGGAGAATCGCAAATGTCTTGTTAAGTCAATTAGGATCAAGGTAGACGTTATCCTGCACAAGGCGAATGCAAAACAAAAGGCACACCAATACAAAGTGCTCTTTTGTGAAAGTAGACTACACTAAGATTGCTCAAAATTCTATACATAGTGGTAAGCAACTACAACGATCAAGCTCAAAGGAGCGCAACTCTAATTTACATTATATTTTCAGGAAAATTGGTACAAGCGAGGACAAAGAAACAGAGAAATCCTACAGCCAAGTATGAGGAAATAAAATAACCACATTATAATTTACAGAGTACAGTCACCTACAGATCCCTTCTGCACAATGGACAAGATCCATGTCTCAACAGCCATGTATCGATGCACGGAAGGTGAAACATGTGATGACATTGTGGTAAACATCTAGCAGTCTCTCCCCGCTGAAAGTCCTGGAAAGATAGAAACCGAGAACAGCGTTCAGAATCAATTAAGTAGTTCAATAACAGACATTAGAATAGCAAAACAAAAGGTATAAACGTGTCTTACCTGTAGGCAGACTGAACAGGAGACTCTCTCTCCAGAATCATCCACATCATTATCATTAGTAATTACAATCTTAGGTATCTTTTCAACAGAATCTCCAGGTAAACCCTTTGCCCCGCCTACATCGAAAATGTTAGGGAACTCGTCATATGCAGTTTCAATGGCTCCCATCTGTCCAACAATAAGAGAGTGTTACAAATGAAGTTTCAAGCAGAATACCACAATTCAACCAATTAGGCTGCAACATACCTGACTTTGTACTGCACTTAGCATTGCAGGACCAATCCGCTCACGAACTAGTCTACCACTTAATAGGCTCGCGATTACATCAATCTGCACAATTCAAGAGTTGTATCTATTAATCGAATGTCAATGGATCATGAAATAGAACTCACATAGAGTTGTCCCTTTTATACTAGTTACATAATTAGTCAGCTCAATGAGAAGAAGCAACAATGCTTACCAAGTAAAGAAGACATCCAATTCCAGATTCATCAGACTGCCATAGTAATAGAGATGATTCAAAGACTTCAAGAGAGAAAACAGCACCAGATATGGCACCAACTGCAGCACCTCTAACAAATCCACTTTCTGTCTCCTGGCCTATCAAAGCTCCAGTCATTGCTCCTAATAAGGTGCCCACTGCAACAACCAAATTTATTCTACATTAGCTTACCACAAAACTAAGTACGGGGAGTGTAGAGTATTCGCAGAGCTTACCACTACATTAGCATCACCAAAAAGCGAAAAAAGAAACAAGTTTTTATAAATTGAAGTAAGTAATTCCATCCTAAACATTTGGAACATAATCACCCACAAAAATAGAAGACATAGGCTTAAAAATTCAAAAATTGTCCCTTCTCAGATTCTCTTATTTTATACCCTAATTTCAACTCAAAGCACAAATTCAACCAAATTAGAGATTGTAGAACAAAATTTCCCAGAACCCCACGTTACAAAACTGTATGCCATCAAATGGGATTGCACAATTTGGGGCAAATCATAAGAAAAACAAAAATAATACCCACCTAGTGCAAAGAAAAAGGTGAAGATTGCAGAGAATACGTTGCCGACGATGGTAGATACGGCAAAGCTAAAACAACATTTAACCCTTTCAACCAAATCTCCGATTGAAAAATTAGAAACAGAGGATGATGAAGGCAAAGCACGAGATGGGTATGCATAAAACTCCATTCTATTTTTGTTGGTCGATCGATTCAAGAAAAATCTTGGGGTTTGTCCTTATTACTATAAAGATTCTGGGGCTCCAAGAAAGCAGCAAATATATCTAGTTTTTTTGAAAGTAGCGATGTATATATAAGAGTAATCAAAGAGGAGAAGTTATAAAGAAGGGTGTAAAGGAGTAATCTTCGTTGCTAAGACAAGTTGACAATTACCCTACAAAAATCAGCTCGCATTTATGACTTTGCTTACTTTTTCCATCAAGATGACAGTGAAAAGGAAAGAGAACAAAAAACAAAAAGGAAAAGAGAAAATTATATAGTATGATCGAGATTGAATTAAAATTTGGCTTTTTTTTGCGAAAAATTCAAAGGGTAGCACGGAGAAAGTGAAGTTTTTTTTTGGTCTTTAGCTAGGGTTTTTTTTTTTTTTTTATGTGTGATACACGAATTGAAATATTTCAGGCTGTCTTTTATAGAAATCTCGGTAGATATTTTGGCTGATTACGTAGACAAGCTATTAAATTTATTAGGAAATTTTAGTTATATACCCGTATTAAGATGTTTTATTATAAAATATTTTTATTAAATGCTTTCTGACATAAATTTTAAAAATGTCTTTTTACATATTTTTAAAGATTTGTTGAATACATATATTAATCACTTTGAGATAAGTTTTTTATATTTATATGTATTAGCCCCCAGTAAGTTTTGAAACTCAAGTATATATATTAATCACTTTGAGATAAGTTTTTTTATTTATATGTATTAGCCCCCAATAAGTCTTGAAACTCAAGTATGATTCACTTGAGATGTATAATTAAAAAAAAAGGCAATATATATCATGTAGTCAACTTATATACGTAGTAGTGTACACTATATATATATATATATATATATATATATATATATATATATATATATATATATTATAGATGGTGTTTTTTTTCTGTTTTCGCTTTTGTTAATGCAATAATTCAAATTGACTGTAATAACCTACGATAAATAATATCTGGAAAAAGAAAGTGTCAGGAGAATTTCAATCTGATGAAAAAAAGGAATAAGTGATTATTTTATATAAACTTGGATACTTATTCTTCCGTGAATTAATTTTTGATATTGAATTAGATGTAAAATTTATTTTTTTATATAGTATCAAAACATGATCCATTTCAATTTAATGTTTAATGATGAACATAGAATCGAAAATTAAATTGTTCACGTATCAAATATTTAGTCTAAACTAAGGCAAGTGTTAAAGAGCTCCACATTAATTTTTTTTAAAAAATCTTGTATAAACTTCAACAATACTCCCTTTATTCATAAGCTAACTTTTAAAGTTGAGTTAAAGCGATTATTTTTCTTTTCCAAATGTATCCCCTTCTCATTTTCTTTTTGAATTTCCCCTTCTTTTTTCAGATCAGACTTAATAAGAGCGAAGAGTATTAAAGGAAGTGGTGGTTTGGTGAAAGGTGGATAGATCACACTACATCTTATTAAAGATTTAGGCAGAGATATTTTGGGGGAGGGACAAGGAATGTGCATGTCAGAGCAGAAAAAAAACCCATTTTGTATCTTCTTTCTTTTTCTTCTTATTAAAAAAAATTCGCGATTGTTATTTTTTTAGATGCACATAGGATAAAACGTTGTTTCTATGCAATAGTTGCAAATTACATAGGAGAGAAACTCACGCTAGACAAGTCCGATGCGATAAGTTCGACCCAGACAAACCGAATATCAAACTTGAGACTTTCAACTTGAAAGCCTCAGGCTCAAACCATTAGGCCATATCGAAGGGTCTATTTATATCATATGCATTCGATATTGAATACATAAAAATAAAGCTGTGTGTTTTTGTGTATTCATTTTAATTGATTATTGTTTAAAATAAGTTATATTTTAGTTGTAATTTATAAATTTTAGAATGTAGTTATATGATTTTATATAAATATCAAAGGCGAGTAACTCTACCTCTTCAGTAGCTCACTGACTCAACTAAACAAAATGCATATAATAAATATAATTAGATTATTTTTTTTAATTACGATTTGATTAAATTCAAATTTACTTTCAAGCTATCCATTTAGTAAGATTTTTTCATTTTGAGAAATTTGAACCTCAAATATTTGACTAGTTAGTAATGTAAGGTTGGAATCAGAGCCAAATACATTTATGTGATAAAAAGAAAAAAAGACAATATTAATGTCGGTATTTGCACTAAACTAGATAGTATATGAGTTTTGGTGTGACGCAAATGCGTAAGACAACTAAGTATTTCTGTATATTTAATTACATGTTAGCTAATGGAAGAGTTGTTTAAAAAATTAAAAATATGCCTTATGGGGTAGGACATTAGCATTCTTAGATTTGTTTTTAAAAATACAAACTACACATTGGACTTATCACTAAAATATATGCATTGTTATGTTGGGCAGCCTTTAATTTGTTTTCAATTAGAGTGATGAGGATCGATACATTGACTAGATATTGATGATTAACTAATTGACGGTATCCATCAAATTATACGGTAGAAAAAATTAAGTATTAAAAATATATACATTTCAACGTAAGTATGCACAAAAGTCTTACCTGCTTACTATAGTATATGTTCTATTTTCTTTTTTATTCGTTTAAAAAAATATCTTTTTTTTATATATTTAACATTTCTTTAATATAAGATGATAAGATTCAAAAATCTTTTCTATCTTTTAAATTTCATAGCAAATCGAAAAAGGACAAACAAATTAATAGAAATGACACACTATATCTTTAGTTTTTTTCCCTAGGAAAAGAAAAAAGATCTGAATGATTTGTTTTCATTGTAAGATTAATTTGAAATACTTAGGATATGTTCCGGAGAATTTGTTTTTAAATTTTTTCATATATGATTGATCAAAAAAATTGAAATAATGGTTTTATAAAAAATCTAAAGTATTTTAAAAATGAAAAAATGAATTTTTTATTTAAGTATAAAAAACAAATTTTACTAGTGACATTATATGTTGATACTAGAGGTGTACAAAATCAAATTAAACTGTAAATCGAGTCAAATAAAAAAAAATCCTAACTAGTGGTTTGGTTTGACTTGATTTAGTATTGGAAAAAAAAAAACCCCGACTATATTTGGGTTGGTTTGGTTTTAATTAAAAAAAAACAATCCGCCATTATATATGTAATTTTAAAATTTTATTTTATACATAAAAATATTTACTTTGATATAATTTTAAAATATTTCTTATACTATTTCATAGTTTTTATCTTTTAATATATTATTTCAAGTTTGAAACTTAGAATTCTGAATAGTTTAAAACTTATAGTTCATAGATGTTAGTCATGATAATAAAGCTTAAATCAAAATCAAATTATTACTAATGCAAAAAGAAAATCAATTCAACACTAAAAATGACAATAATATTGAATATTTGTTCTTTAGTTTTACATTGATTTAGACAATACATAATCTAATTTTAATTTTTCTCAAATATTTAGTAATGTAACTAATACTTATTAAACTTATTTTAGCATGATTTAGTACTTTTAAATTATCATAATTTTCATTATGACTTATTTGTTTACAATAGTTGTTTTATGCGATTTCATTATTATTATTATTATTATTATTATTATTATTATTATTATTATTATTATTATTTATTATTATTATTATTATTATTATTATTATTGTTGTTGTTGTTGTTGTTGTTGTCGTCGGATATTTTAGTGTCATTAATCATATCATATTTTGTGTTATTTTCTTAAGAAACACCTTAGATAGTTGTGTTTTGGTAGGATTAAAGAAATATTTGAAGTACAAGTAAATTATATGTTTGTATAAATACTTTATTAGAAAAACTCGAAAAAACCCCAAAAAAATCCGAAGTTGAAAAACTCGAATTTTATTGATTTGGTTTAATTTATAAATTTAAAAATCTAACACGAATGATTTGGTTTCATATTTTTTAGTGATCTGATACTTAGATATTTTTACAATATTATGTTAAAATAAAAGCATCAATAAAATATCTAAGTATCAGATAAAATAATTTTCCAATATCGACCAAATATAATTTAATAAAAACTTTTCTATATTTTATTTACACTTTTCATAGGACTTAATGATAAGAGGATGTTTGGATTGACTTAAAAGTTGGTCAAACCTACTTTAAAATCAGTTTTTGACTTCTGAAAGTGTTTATCAAATATAAAAATAACTTAAAATAAATCTAAAATAACTTATGATAAGTTAGGAAGTGTTTGACAAGGTAAATCAATTTCTTGAGAAAATAATCATGTAACTAAAATAATATTTGTGAAAATATTAAACCTACTTCCCCACAATATTGAATAGTTCATGTTTTGATGGAAAATCATAAAATCAGACGGCAATAGAAGAAGCATTCAACTTAAAACAGAACAGTATCGTTAAGTAACTCTTTTTTCTCGTTTTTCATCTAATGTCTGATATTAACATCATAATTTCAATTAATTTAGATTCATTTTATGTATGACTTGTTTAAGTAGGACTCATTTCCTTACAAGATGTTAGTCATATCCAGAATTGAAATCTAAAATCTCTTATTGAGAATAGAGAAATCATATTCATTTCACCACAATTTTTATTGGTCTCGTTTAACAACCATGGTATGCAATTCGAAGAAAATGAAAGACTATTAAAAATATTTTGCCGTAATTGAAGCCGCACATAATACGTTCACTTGGTCTAAATTTGAGGGGCCACTTGGGGTGTGCGATCGAAGAAATTAATTATATTGAAAATGGAGTTGTAACAGAAAAGTTACAACTAATTAAAAGCAAGTGGTGATTTGTTTAAATTGCTCATTATAGTTAGAGTGCTTAACGTGTAAGTAATCTTTTAAACAACATTAGGCAGATCATGAAAGTTATTTATGCTTCATTTAATCATGAAGGCATGAATTTTTTTAATGGGAAAATTGTATGAAATAGTAAATTATTAATTCAAATTAAATGTTATAGTCATAGTTTATTTTATTTGTAATTTGCAGAAAACATTTTATTTTTTTGCCATTGGTTCGGTATACAATTAGTCATTTTCGATATAAAATTACCCATTCGGTATACAAATTTATAAAATGTATAAAATGCATTAGTGTTTGTATAAAATGAGAGAAAAATATATATGCAAATACAAATACATATATTTTCGTCATATGCACTTATAATTATACAAATATAGATTTTATTATACAAATTACAATGTATAAATGAATTTATACAAAATTGAATAATTTGTATAAAATTGAATGTATTTAGTGAATTATACAAATCTAACCATAACAAACATAAAATTTGTTATTGAGCGCAATTATGTAAACTATAGTTATAACATACAAATATGATTTTTATGTTTGGTATATGTGAAAGTTGCTCACTTTTAATAGCCCACACATCAATTATTAAGTGTGTGTGTTTTAATTAGATCTGGATTTGATTGTTTAGATTGAAAAATAAATTTAATGATGTTTTATTTATTTTACAATCACTTAACATATGTTTGAATAGATTTAATTTAAGATCTATAGTAAAGTTTTACGGTCTGTTCGATTGGAAAATCAGAAGTACTTCTTTTTCTTCTCCAAAGAGTGCTTATTTTATATAGTTAAAAGTGTGGCAAAGTTTATATAGAAAAAAATAAGTAGTTTTTACGAAGTTGCTTGTTTGAAGTTAGAAAAAAAGTATTTTTTCCTAAAAAATAAACACTTAACAATGGCCAAAATAAACTACTACTATTCTCTATAATTACTTTTTTTCGAAAAATACTTTTGATGAAATATTTCAAAATAAGCAAATTTCATAAATTTGGCCAAACTGACTATTAAAATTTAAGATGATATTCATCCAATAAGATGATATTCATAATTCATCCAAGAATTTTGGTAAATATGAAAAAAAAAATTATTAATTCTATAAGATTAAGATTTTAATATTTAAACATATACTCAACTTTAAATGTATTAATTTCAATAAAAGCAAATGAGTTATTACTCCCTTTGACTAAATAAAAATTCAGGCTTGCTACGTTTTTTAACTTATAGTGGGGAAAAAGTATTAAATGAAGCCATTAATTTTCGGAATAACGTATAGTACAACTCAAGAATTAGTAATCAATATTAGGATGTGAAATGTCACTATCAACCGTACTGACTTTGCACACTTTTTAAGAGAGTTTGGGGTGGGTGTTTGGTTCTTCAATTTTCGGTTTTAGAAAAATGTGCATCATATTTCAAATTAAATTAATTCGGTTTAATTCGGTGTTTTTAAATTGATTTTTGATGCGAATGAAAAATAAAATGAGGACAAAATTAAAGTATAAGATACTTTAGGGTGTGATTGGTATGAAGGAAAATGTTTTTCTGGAAAACAAGTATATTTTTGACTTATTTTCTCATGTTTGGTTGGTGAGTAGAAAATATTTTTTGAATTTTTTTTTAATGTTTGATTTATGAATAAAAAATATTTTTGAGAAAATATCTTTTATTTTTACTAGAGATTACAAAACAATTTTTGAATTGAAATTAAAAATATTTTTTAAAAATAAACTTAATTTTTTTGGGGGTGAGGCTTGCGCGGGACCCGAGGGGGGCAGCGAGGGGGGGATGGATGGCTGGTGAGTTGGGGGTGAGGGGTAAAAAATAAAATTGAAATTGAAGTAATTTTTAAAAACAAACTTTAATTTAATTTAATTTTTTTTTTGGGGGGCTAGTAGGGGGCTGCCGGGGGTAGGGGTGGAGTGGGGTGAGAAATAAAAATTTGAAATTGAAAGTATTTTTTTAAAAACAAATTTTAATTTTTTTTTTTTGGGGGGGGGGAGGGGGCTTGTAGGGGCTGGCGGGGGGGGGGGGGTCAGGATAAGGGGTGGAGTGGGGGTGAGAAATAAAAATTTGAAATTCAAAGTATTTCTTAAAACAAATTTTAAATTATTTTTTTTGATGGGGTGGGGAGTGGGGTGGTTGGTCGGCTGACCGGGGGTCAAGGGTAGGAGTGGGTGGGGTGAAAATAAAATTTTGTAATTGATTTTTTTTAAAAAAAAAACAAACTTAAAAATTTTTTTAGGGGGTGGTTGGGGACTGGCGGGAGGGGGGTCGGGGTGAGGGTGGGTAAAAAAATAAAAAAATTGAAGTTGAAAAATATATTTTTAAAAATAAGCTTTAAATTTATTTTTTAAACAAAAAAAATTGTAATTTGAAGTTGGAGGAAAGTTTTGAAAAATATTTTCCTTAATTTTTGAAGGGAAGTCATTTTCCTTAAATTTGAGGAAAATGAGTTGATTTAAAAAATATTTTCCAAAACATTTTACTCAACCAAACATGAGAAAATTGAAAAACATTTTCCGAAAAATGTTTTCCATCATACCAAACACACCTTTAATATTCAAAACTTTGTTAAAAATAATGTGTCTCTACATGAATCACTTACTGTGCTAACTAAAAGACTATATTTGTCTTTGTCAAGAACATTGTGTCTCCAACAACTTCTCGAGAAAAACAAGAATGAAGACAAGTTCCTTTACACAATGTACATTGATAAAGATATGTTTGGGTTCCTCTTGAATTATAATTAATGATAATGATAAATTAGGAACTGAATGTAAAATTGTTCATTAAATTTATAAAGTGGACAAGTATTATTAAATATCTTAATATAATATAGTGGATAACTAATATTAGATGGAGGGAGTACTTAATTACCTTACAAACAATGTGTGTATATATCACTTTCACTATATTAATAGGTTCGTGTTTGATCAAGTATTCCTAAAATTTCCACCTTGAAAATGTTTAACGTGCAATATGTACCGCCTTACTTATTTTATATGAAATTAATTTATTACTATGGTAGGGGCATGCTACAAAATTAATGGTTCTATAAATAATACAATCGATCATTCTAGTTTGTTTCGTACATCACTTATAAATTGTTTGGTACGATAGATAAGCGATAATAATTCTAAAATAAAAGATAAATGTATTTTATTTGTGTTTGATTAGAGATTAGTTAATCTCGTAATTATATGGAGTATTTCATCATTTATACTATAATGATAGGATAAGTCACTTCAAATATAGATATAGTGGAATACCTAGCTAGTCTCATAAGATTATTGTCTATCATATCCCCAAATCAAACGATTCCTTAGCATGTGTTCGGTAGGGAATAAATAATTCTAAATTTTTTCATATTCGATTGACAAAAAAAAGGGTTCTATGATGGAAGTAAGAAAAAAAAGATTCAAAAGTGGCATTTCACTTTGATATAGTCCTCACTCCTCCCAACCCTCTCAACACACTTTATCTTCACTTCACCCCTACCCCACCCCCACCTCCCATTTTATTTAATTATCAAGTATTTTATATAAAAATATATTTAGGATAATATTTTGTTTATATATCGAACACAAGAAAATAAATAAGACACTCACTTATTTTCTAAAATATCTTTTTCATGTAAAATGAATCTATATACCGAACACACCCTTAGCTATTTCTCTTAACCATGAAGAAAAATATTGATAACCAACCATGTTTGTGGTGGAATGGTAAGTACTTCTTCATCATTAATCAAGAGGTTTCGGGTTTGAGTGCCCTTGGGTATGGAGTCACCATTATTAGGGAGCGTTTTACCTCCAATGTGCGACTTTCCGACATGAATTTAGTCGGACTCCAATGGGGTACTAGAGCGAATTCGAAGGGGCCAAGTAATAATAAAATTATTATAAGTTTTTTTTGACAAAAAAAAACATATTATATTTTACGGAGAAGGGTCTAAAATATCCTTATAGTATCGAAATTGGTACAAAAATACCCTTTGTTTATCTTTTGGCCTCAAAATATCCTTGGGATTAACCTTTAGGGACCTATTTTGCCCTTTAGACTAACGACTACTTAGTCCATATATTTAATTATTTCATTTATTACGTGGCATGCTGTAATTGGTTAGAAATTTAATTAATTAAATCCTTATTTGTTTGACCCAAACCATCCTATCCACCCGGATCCGCCCGACCCATCTTTCAAAATACCCAACCCATCCAAATAAATCACCCATTACCCATTTCTTTAAACAAAACCCTAAACATTTCCCCCAAACTTCATCAGTTCTTGGAGCTCTTTTGGAAATCATCTTCTTCATCAGTTTGTTAAATTTTGTGTTGTTTCAATGTCGTCCTGGCTCATTATCTTGTGGTTATTGGATTGGATCGATAGTAAACTTCCAAGTCATGTGTCATTGATGATTCACAATCAAAAGATTGAATTAGATTCAATTCGGAAGGAAAGAAACCGATTGAAGAAGATCCTAAAGGAAATGGGTGGCATTGAAATTCATAAACCAAACATTGGTTCTAACTTGAATGATATGACTTTTTTGAAAATTCAAATTTGGAGGATTGAATTGAATGTTCTAATTTGAAGAACTTGGATGATAATAAACCAAAGTGGGAGTTGAAAGGGCTTTAATTGATAAGCTTGCTTCTGATCTCTTGGGGTATTATTGTTGGTTTTGTAGCTGCCAAGTTGATGTAGTGTGTTGTAGCTATGTTTGAACTTCTTTTCTTGGATCGTTTGTAATGTGTAGTCCTTAGTAGTTTGGTGTAGCTCTGTTCTAGTAGTGTGTAGAACGATTGTTGGCAAGAACGATTGAGTTCCTATGAGCTTTGATTGAGGAAGAAGAGATGAAATTTGAAGAAATGAGTGTAAAATTCTTTTTAGGTTAAAAGTTTTGGGGTTGGATATTGGGTTAAAAGGTTTGGATAATAATGGGTTAAAAGATTTGGGTTATGGGTGGGTCTTTTGGGTGGGTTTGATTTTTTTAATTAATTTAATTAATTATTAGGATAGTCAATAGGATAGCGACACTTCATAAATGAATTTGTTAATTGATGTTATTATTTAGGCAGTTAAAAATAAGGGCAAAATAGAGCCTAAAGATTGATATCAAGGGCATTTTAGGCTCGAAAGATAGAAGAAGGGTAAATTTGTTCCAATTTGGATAGTTGAAGGGCATTTTAGGCCCTTTTCCATATATTTTATAATTTATTTTTCAGTTTTTAGTTTTTTTTTTTTGAAACGTTAAAAAATGTTTTTTTTTGGAATCAATTTTTAAATTTAACTTCCACGTAATATGTTTAAGACCATAAGATTAAAAAATATTTTGGTATATATATATATATATCTTTAGTTTAAGACCATAGACAAAATAAAACTGTGTTATTAAAAAGAAAAAAATAACTTTGAATTTCAGATATAAAAAATAATTATAAGTTAGGCCTCCAATTTATTTTTGACTTTAAGCCACTAATTAGCTTGAAAAAAATCGTCACTCAACACCCCATAGGAAAAAAAAATGATAAAAGGATGATCTTATTCTTGGAATGGGCATGAAACTGTACCCATAAATTCATATTCACTGGGTCCAAACTAACTATGTTCAAACATTTCAAATTTAAGCTAATTAAACAATGATATATGATGATTATTGTTCACAGAGATCTTATCACATCAGTTGACACGAGTTAACTATTATTGTAGCTCAACTAATTAATTTAATGATATAAAAAATTTTAATGTTGAAACACAAAATATAAACTCTTATTCTTAAATTTTTTATTTATTTTATTTGACAGTATTTGAGGAGCAATTGAATTTATTATAGAAATAAAATAATTTGAAAGTTGAGATATCAAACAAATTAAATCATTGCCATGAGTGATTATAGCTCATCTATTAAAAACAATAATTTAATTTTTTAAAAATATTTGAAAGTCTTTTTTTTTTTTTTTCTAGAGTTTACACTCTTTTAATAACTTGAATTCATCATTTTAAAATTAAAAATAAGATATGGTAAGCATCCGAATAACTTTCTGGTAAATCTTTTTTTTGAAATATGCATATTAACATGAAATGAGCAGTAATCATTATATAAAAGAAAACCTTACGCCCGCCTACGTGGCGCCACCACAAATTAGAATTCCCTTTTAATTTATTTATTTTCAAAAATAGCCTTTTCCTTTCATGAAAAGTGACTTTTATAAAAAGTTGCGACTTTAATGAAAAGTTGTGACTTTTATGAAATGTTATGAACTTTTTGAAGGGTAGCAACTTTTCCAAATAGTTGCAACCTTTCTGATAAGGTACAATAAACATTTGGTCACACTATCCTTTGTTGTCTATAAATAGAGGGAGTTTCTCTCATTTTAAACAACGAAAATTTTGAACCTCTTGTTCTTCTTCTTCACAATTAAATATTTATGTACTTTGCTCCTGTTGAGTGGCTCATTGACATCATTGCTTATGTTACAGATTCTGGTATGTATTTTTACAGTCATTAATTTATGCTTATGTTATTAAGGATAGGGAAAATGTACAAGTACCCCTCTATAATATGACCGAAATTTCAGTGACACATCTTAACTAAACTAAGGTTCCATTACCTCCCTGAACCCAGTTTTTTTTTGTAATTTTGTGCACCTTTTTGGCTTATGTGGCATCCAAATATCTCTCACGTGCCTCAATTGCGTGGAGTCGCGGAGTTTGCCACGGAAGATAAAAGGTGTACAAAATTAAAAAAAAAAAAGTTCAGGGGGTAGTTAAGGTGCGTCTCTGAAATTTCGGTAATAGTCTAAGGGGTACTTGTGCCTTAACAATAAGATGTAATAATTTTCATTTTTCTTTACATTATTAATGTTTGTTGCTAGATAATCTTGTATGTATGATAATATAGTGTTTTAATTTTAATGACTAAGTAATATTTTATAAATTCCGTAATGTTAAATTTCCGCGCAAAGTGCGAATAATTTTACTAGTATTCTAATACATCCCCACAAATCATGGTGCACCCAAAGGCCCTAAATGATGATGTTTTGAAGGCAAATTAAATGAATTTCAATTGCCAGCAAGTAGTCTGCTAGAACTGACTGTATTCAAATTTTAATTAATTAGATGGTATGTTAGGAAATGATGACGTTTTATTCAATTTCAAAAGTTAGTTTATAAGATAAACGATTATTTATTACAAGTCATATTACTCTATCAAAAATGGTGATATCAATCTGTTCTAATAACATGTTAAGAAAATAAATATTGATCTATTAGTTCAAAAGCTGAAAATTATTAGTTGAAGTTATATTAAAAAGACTACCTCCCTTGATAAAATTGATGTGAAACGTTTCCTTTTTTCTTGTGGTTTTATCACTACCAAGCAAGCAAGCATGCATAGAAATTAGAATCGTAGATAGCTACTTCCATTATATTTCTTCACGCATTCAATTCTAAATCTCTTGAATGCAACTTGATAATCTTTGTCATATCACTAAGCTAAAGCCACATTAATTACACCAACTCTTTTTTTTTTAAAAAAAAATTGTTTTTATTAAATGAATTGAAGGGAGAGAATTACAAGGTGGTGAATAGAATCCTCGCCAATTATAAGGTAAAAGTTCAAATAATCAATCAACCAACGGAAGTATTTATATATTCTCCTAATTACGCCAACTCATGTTTTTCGGGATTAAAAAAGGAAAAAACTTCTCTTTTGTTTCTCTTTTGGTCCTCATTTCTTTTCTTATTGCATGAGCCATTCCTATAATTGACAAGAGCATAAATATTTTCTGAATCCAGGTAGGTTAGTTCAGGGTTGAAGCTGCCGCTATAACTACTTATTTGACAGAAAATTCAGTAGCCTTGACTCAAATTATTCATTTTTATTAAAAATTCATCCAATATGGTAAGCAAGAAAGATTCTACTTTAGAATTTATAAATTAAAAAATCTGACTCCGTTTCTGAATGAATTTACAACTACGAAATGATTATAGAAACTACAAATGATAGATTTTGTTTGGCTACCCTAATTAGTAATTACGTATATTCCAGGGAGAATCTATTATGACATATAATTCAACTTCACTAAAGATTATGTTAAGTAATTTGAAAGCCCAACTTAGCATGCCAATAAACAAACAAATTCATTTTCTTACTTTTTCTAGACTTTTCACGTAAAATGTCATTAATTACTCAACTTGAATTAATAATTACTGGCTAATAAGTGCTAGACCAAAGAGTCATATATTAATTTTTTTTTAAAATAATAATAATAGTACGTTCTTCTAATATTGCCTTAGAGACTGCTTGAGGATATTAAATTAAATTAATTATGAAGTGACCATGAATTAATTTGAAGAATCGTATACAAATCTAGAAATAAATCTTATAGAAACAATAACTGCATGCGCAGAAACTGATCTGAAAATTCTAGATTTATTTGGGGATAAGGGACATGGTCCTTGTCCCCTTAAGCTTTTAATTCCTTTATCTATTTTTTAAAAAATATTATATATATTTATTTATTTTATTTATTGCATTCAATGTCATCTTTTTGAATGCCATCATAGGCATAAAATGGGTAGGGATAACAATTATATTATATAATGTCACATAATATTATAAGCATAAAGCACACCAAAATATCTGCTTTTTCTTATTCTTTTTTATTTATTAATTTCTTGAGCTTAAAATGTAATGTATAAATTAATTGATTAAAACAAAAATAAATTAATACGCCCAATTGAAGTACATTTCAACTATTACCCAAACAAAAATAAAATAAAATTCTTCCTCTGTGATTATTGATGACAATTTTCTAGTGTCTTGTTGTGGTGACGAAAAATTGCCTAAGAATGAAGACTCCTTTTACCCTTTTCTTGACGTAATTATAATATTATAGTAAAATACTTGAACCCAAAAAGGGTGGGAAAGTAACGTATTATAACAAAAACAACTTTTACCAGCCTCAATAAATATAAGTTAATATTTTTAAAGGTCACTGAACTATGAGAAATTATCTAACAAAATCATTGAATTTTGTTTTATATCAATAAAATCACTTAAAGGGTTTATCTTCAACTTAAAGATAAAACCTTTTAAGTTGAGTGATTTTATTGATGTAAAACAAGTCTAATGACGTTAAAGATATTACCCCAATAAACATACACATTAACAATAAAGACCACTAACTAAAATAACGAGTGATTTAATTGTATAAATATTTTTTTATCTTTTTATCTCTAGAGACCGAGACAGACACCATGATATTGTTACTTTCTCTGCCTATATTTGGTAGGGAAGCTAGAAATAGAATATTGTGCGACTTAAAATTGAGTTTCCTTAATTTTCTTAAAGGCTCTCCAATAATTATTTCCAGCTTCAATATTTATTAAATCTGTATATATGTATGGTCCTGTCCATATGTTTGTGAGCGATATATAACTTGGAATTATTATTATTGATGCATTATGAGAAGAAAAAAATTAAATTAATTTATACACATGGAATATAGTATGGCTAGCATGATTATTGAACTGACTTTTTTGCTCGTTTAATTTAATAATCAGATAGTATGATCATTAAATTTCATCATGCATTGCTAGTGTGTTTTTCGTATGGTGTAGGCTCGTGGATATATAAGATGAAATTAAGAGTATGGGAAATTTCAAAACTTACACCTAGCTAGTGGTGTATAATACTCTAATAATCACTACAATGCAACTAACTTTTAACAGGCAGTGACGGAGCTATATAGAACGAAAAGTGGTCAGTATAATATCTGTAAAGTATATATATGGCAATTAATTCATGACGTCCAATTTGATATAAGAGAAAACTATGTACAAATTAGAAAATGAAGGGACATTGTGTGTTTAATTTCAAATGAATGTACAAGAATTGTCTAGCTCTATTTTTTCAAAGGAGTAGTTGAATTATTAATCAGCAATATCTTTCGATAGATTTATGTTCCAGTGTCTTCTCATCTCTTTATATTTATATATTTGCTATATTCAGTTAACTTATTGCTACTAAATCATTATAGATATATATTGTCTTGCCATTTTCAAGTAGTTGCTGCAACTTGCAGATCGAATTGACCTAGAGAGGCAATGCCTAAACAAATCTAGAATGTTGTCACTACCTACATTGTTCTATTTTTACAAATATAAATTTAGTTATATGGAGTAGTAAGTGTACAGGGAACTGATAAATGAATATACCAGAGATCTAGTTTTTGTAATGTCATCTTCTATTATATGACTTGTAACTGATAGTAAAAGATGTTCTGTCTCTTTACTTTACGAGATAGAGATAAAATCTGCATGCATTCTATCCTCTCCACATCTCACTTATGAGGTCATATCGGATATGATGGCTGTATCTATCATTTACCATTAGAAGTGATATTGATTCAAGCTTTGAGAATTGAATAGTCATGTGGCAATGAACACTTTCCTTTTTCCATGCACAAATTTAAATTAGTCGGACCAATACATCAAATGTTTTTGAACAAAAAATTTTGCAAAACCTGTGATAGGGCACATGACGATTGAGTGGTGGATGCTCAAATATTACTGTACATACGAGAAAATATTTACAAGTGGGATTAAAAAAGGTGTTGATACTGTATTGACAAGAGGGAGTTGCTCGGATGGTGAACATCCCTCATTTTCTATCCTAAGGTTGCAAGTTTGAGTTATTAAGGGATCGGCGCAAAAAGGTGGGAGCTCCGAGGGTTAAAAAAAAAGTAGCAGTGTCAAGTGTGCAGTGTGTACTGTGTATTTATGGATAGTGTTGGGCATTCTCTAAGCCTTAAAAGAATGAGAAAAAGAGGATTGCAAATGTTGTTCCAAATGTATATGTGCTACAGGCAAGGCTTTAGCCATGTGGGCCACATTCATCTATGTTTAGTAATCCTTTTCTTGTTTATTCGAATGGAGACTAATTCCTTCCGACTAATGAAGATACTACTCCAGTCTTTCCAATGGATCCTTCCCTGTGAATAGAACGAGTCTTTCCCTAAGAATAGAACGAGAGTGAGGAATAAAAACCAACAATCAACTTATCATTTTTTATATCCCATGATTCTACTAGTTTAGAAAGAAAGTAAAACCGGAGGCAAGTGCTAGATCAGGAAAGCTATAACTAAAAAAACCTTCCTTGCTTCTTTCACACTGCTTCGTTGGTGGTAGCTCTACATGGTAAATTTAAAATATAGTATAACAATTTTTTAAAACTTGTATTTAAAATTTAAATACTATCGTACGACTTTTTAGGTAAGTTGAAATATTCTTCCCAACTAGTAAAATGTACTACCACATACCAAAAAGTTAATATCTCAAAAAGGTTCCTTCTAGGCATGATTCTGACAATGATCAGTGCAACTCACATATTTTATTTGACTAGTCAATTATTGCGCAGAAATTCTCCCTTTCTCTGTTTTTAGAGTTTGAGTGAAAGGTGTTTACCATCCGAATTGAGAGCTCCCTCAGTGAATTTATCAATTTTGAATATTTTGCTACTTTTACTTGTAACTTCCTCAGAAATCGAATGAAGCTTCTCACATCTTTATTGTTCCAATTAAACCCACAGATGAAAAATACAACTATGTAAGCATCAACTTTACAGAAAAGAAAGGAACAAGAATGTTGAGAATGAGTACTATCAAAGTAAAATTGAAGCTTCATGTGTGGTGGCTCTATTCAAGACTATGCTTTTGATACAAATGGCACAACAGTGACTGCATCCAAACTCAAAACTGGACCTGCACAACCATATCCAAACTCACATAAACAAGCAAACATTTGAGAATATAATCAACAAAAGTACAGAGCTCATTGCTAGCACTAAATTTAAAGGTTGTAAAAGTCCTTATTTCCTTTCTGTTTCATAAAGACTCTAGAAATATTTCGCACTGCATTCCTGTGATTTCTGTTGGGTAGAAAAGCATGATGACATATTGGTCATATAACCATAACCTAAAATCCTACTCTTAATCTTGCTGTCTGCATCATCAAATTCGTTTCCTGAACTAAAATCATGTCATCCAAACTGCTAGGTAACTGTTTCCAGACAACAGCGCTGGATAAGTCAACATAGTTCTTTCTCCCTGGAACTTTTCTTCTTTCCGTCACAAGATACACCATGCTGCAATCTCAACATAGGCTTCATGTGCACTCAAAGGTACACAAGGTATAGACACCCCCCTTCCCACAAATAAACATTTTCTCATGCATGGCTGCAAACTTCTAGGATGGTATACGGGAAAAAAATACACTAATTGTTCATTTCAAGGACTTAGTACTAAGTTTATGGGTCTCAAGGATCAAAACTAAAACACCAAACAAATGGAAAAATGCATTGGAAGAGTTTAAAAAAAAAAAAAGACCACTGAAAAGCTTCAGCAAGATTCATCAACATAAATGCAAAGTACTAGCAAATAAAACAAGTTAAGTACATATAAGAAGACAGCAGAGGGTGCACATATTTTTTTTGTATTTAATACCACTCAGGCGAATATGTTTACCTCTAGCAGTAGGTTAAGCCTTGTATTCATGGACGCGCATCCATTTTGTAGATGACCATTTGTTACCTTTAATTACAGGGCACCCACCTAAAACAAGATATACACAATACTACTTAGTTGCCAATCAAATAAACATTGCTCATTACTCCGGAATACAGTATAGCAATTAAAACTTTGTGAGCTAAAAGATGGATGTCAGTAAGCGATAATCAGTTCTCAACGTTCAGCGCCCATTATCCATATCTGCTTGTATGCAGATTACTCACCATGCAAACTTGATGGATCTAGAGTTGCATCAGGCTTCATGCTCCAGAAAAGCAATGCATCACCCATCTTTGGTTTTACAGAGAGTCCACCTTTTCCACATTCAGATAGTTCATTCCACCAAGGGACTGCACTATAATTTCCCTTTGCAGCTGGGAATACTGTTTCACCCCCTTCATCAACATCTGACCTGCAGCACGCCAAGAGAGTTGTCTAAGGGATTCCACGAGAATACATTAAGAATAAACCTTGCCGAGGAAACGTCACTTACAAGTACATTAAAACCGTCGCAATGCGTTGACCTCCATTTTTAGTGTTAAACTCATCAAGAAAGTAATCGTAGTGGGGCTCATACTTTTGCCCCACTTCGTAGTGGAGAATTTGAAGACCTTCACCATGCTCTGTAAACGGAAGCAGATATATCAATTCACATGCAGTTTAAGGCATTACATAATGACAAAGTGTCACATAGCTCACTACTGAAAGAGGCAATTTGAGCACGTCTAGTAGTGTCAACGAATCACTGGGTAAGCATGAAGATGATGTATCTAGTTTAAGGTTCTTTTCAAAAGAAAGTTAATGAACACTAAGGTTCACAGAATAAGTGATATCTCTGAATATGGAAGGAGCAGAAATGAAACTAGTGGTTGACAATAATAATGCCTGCAAATAGTCACTAACTAATTAGTAGACTTAGACTAGCAGGATAGGCCACTTATCCTCAATTCAATGCATATTAAATCTGCATCCAACAACTGACCAAAAATAACGCATCCAATTTTTTCTTGGACAATGCATACAACTCCAGAAATCATTAATACGACGAAATTACATTAATTGGTTGGAAAGATACGGCTCTTTCTGTTGGATCTCTAAAAAATCATTCCCCTTGGTGTACATCTATATTTAGCTTAGTGAAATTCCTAACAAATGTACTCAGTATATTTCTATTACTGGTGATGCCAGAGAAAGCTGTCCTATTTCCTTAAATTATGGACAAATAGTATTGCTCCCTCAAGGTCCAATCTGTTTTGGAATAATTTGATAGACATGGTTTAAAAAAGGAAAACAAAAAAGACCTTGAAAGACATTCTAAATATGAACAAAATACCAAACTAACGTTAGACCAAACAGTGTCTCGTATAAAATGGAGCACAACAAGTCAAGTCAATGGAAAATGGGAATGTAAAAATATTTAGTTTCTAAATATAAAGGTTTTGCCTAGCTCAAGTGGCAAAAGGTGGAGGATTTGTGGCTTAGGTCGCAGGTTCAAGCCCCACACCATGCAAAGCGAAGCCTGGTATTTAAGTGGAGAAGGGTAGAGTGGCGGGCCCATTATCCACCGAGTTTAGAAGGCTGTGATTGGTCCAAAGGGCGGGTCACAAAACAGTACCAAAGAAATAGTGACAGAGAGAGTACATTAGACAACACCATTAAACAGAGTTCATCAAAAAAGGAAGAGTTAATTAGTGAACTAGGTAAAACCATTTTCAGACACCCCCAAGCTTTATTAAATGGCTATTCTTTCCATAACAGCTAGAGGGAAAATGGATCCTTCAGTAATAAAATACATATTCATTCAGTTACATCCTTTCTTTAAAAAAACAAAGGAACTGCATACCTGCTGGTATGAAGGTGAAATCTGCAATCCTTTTCTCAATATCCCTGATCACCTTATCACGTCCTCTTGCCAGAAATGTTCCGGAACTGGTTCGGACCCTGGCAAGGAGGGAATAACAGGAGAAATGAATTAGAGAATAAATGATGGTAGTACAATTAAATCTCCATAATCCTCAGCTGTACAACCTAGATTAGCAAGTCCGGGGTATGCAAATAATATGCTTACCTGCTGTCCATACTCTTGCCAGTAGAACTATCTACGACACTTGACTTTTGCATGTGAGGCTTGGCAAGACTAATCAGATACTCACATTCCTCCTTGGACTGCCAACGAGATAACAATTAAATTAGAGTCTTTACTCTTTAGGTCAATGAATCCGATAGATAGCAGTAAACGTATCAATCAATAGATCAAAGCTCTAGATTTGCAACACCAGTATCATTTCCATAGTTGGAAAAAGAAATTTCGACATTGAAAACTTCCATATGAGCCTATTTTTTTTTATTGAAATCAAATCAAATCAATTCTCCTCCAGACTCCTACAGGTTTCTTTGTTATTCTTTTTTTTTTCCATACACTAAGCAACAGAATCCCGGTATCAAATTCAGCTTGATTTGTTCACAAATCACAAACTAGTTCTTGGTAAAACAACAGTGGCACTTACAAAGCATTTCTTATTTTCTTGACAAGGAAATTTAGCTCTGATATAAGTATTAGCAATAGAAGCAGCCATAAACACAATGTACCCAAAAGGAATCACTAATTGTAAGAGATAAAATGTTAAAGATAGATACCAAGAAGTTATGGTAAACGTAGGCTCTTGGTTCCGAAGATATCACTTCAACCCACTGATCTCTTTTTCCATCGTCGTCATAATCTTGTCTGCACCCAAAAACAAAAAAGCAAGAATCCCCTCAAAAATCAGATCCCTACACCAATTGCGAAAAGAAAAAAAAAACAATCTCAAATGAATGGCACCTTTGAACAGTGTTGTGCGCTATAGAGGTGAGATCGTGTGCTTTCTGAGAGCCCCTGGGAATGGAGATAATTCGGAAAGCAAGAAGAACGAGAGCGAAAAAAGACAACACAATAATCCCACCAAAGATCACTGTGGAATTCGACGATTTTCGAGGCCCCATTCGAGAATGCCTCCCTTTCACTGCCATTGTTACTCAAATCAAGAAAACCCCACAATGAAATCTGCAAAATCTTGAATTTTTGGAGATCTAATCAACAACTTTGATCAGCTAATGCGACTTGGGATCACAGCTCTGGCAGTTTTCTGGGGAAGAAAAGGAAACTGTGGGTTTTAAAATTTTGACTAATGAAAGACAATTATTTATTTATTTATTTTCGCTAAAACAATGTACTTTGTTTGCAGACTTTCTGTAAACTGTGTGACAGATGGATGCATTATTACTTACTACGCCTAACTTAATCTTTGGATTTTTTTGTGACAATAAAGTTGACCTTTATACTTCACCCAAAAAAAATTACTCCATATTTACTTATTTATTACTCCCTTCGTTTCATATTATTTATTCATTTTCAATATTTATTTATTTCAGAAACATGTTTAAAATCACGAGATTTTAGAAAAATTTACTTTCTTAAATCTTGTATAAAATTATATTAGAACAAGTACATAAAAACGAATGAAATTTTTAAATAAAAAGAGTAGTTTAACGCACTAAACTTTCACGATATGCATGGAATTTGGAAAATAATCGGATTATAAGAATTTATTGTATGAAATTTTATCATATATTCTTGCAAGACACTATTTTCACAGTTCAAAGCATTTAATTATAATTTTGATTATTTAATATAATATCATCAAATGAAAATAAGTCATATTTATTAGAACTTGTCACGACCCGATTTCTCGAGTCATGATGGCACCTACTATACCCTACCAGTAGGTAAGTCACCCCATAACCCAGAACATCAAGCAATGAATGTAAGGGCAGAAACTAGCAAAAACAATAATCTAAACAAGGACAACAAGGCGGAGACAAACCAAAATAAATATATACAGAATCCCTCCAAGAACTTGGAAGTCACTAGTACAGAGCTATCTAATAAAGAGTACAAGTCCCAAAAGTGGACCACAACAAAGCGTGTCTCAAAGACAACAAGACTGGCTAAAACAAAAGAAGGAGACAAAACAAACTCAAAACGCCAAGTGCTCACCCTCGTCTCCGAATCACAGCTGCAAAAGAAGATTGGAACTACTCACCTGGTCTAAAGCCTCCTGAATCAAATCCATACCCCGCGGCCTAGGCTCTGTAGACTCAAACCAGCCCATCGAAGAGCGACAACGCCTACCATACAAGGCCTCGAACGGGGCCATCTGAATGCTAGAATGGTAGTTGTTGTTATACGCAAACTCTGCCAAGGCAAGAACTGGTCCCAATGACCACCAAACTCCAAAACACAAACCCGCAACATGTCCTCAAGGACCTGAATAGTAAGCTCCGACTGGCTATTCGTCTGTGGGTGCAATGATGTGCTAAAGTGGACATGGGTGCCCAACTCCTCCTGAAAAAGCCCTCTAAAAGCTGGAAGTGAACAGTGAACTTCGGTTTGAAATGATAGAAACAGGCATATCATGAAGATAGACCACCTCTCTAATGTAGATACGAGCCAACCTCTCGGCACTGAAGGTAG
The DNA here is from genome assembly GCA_037074985.1 of Solanum bulbocastanum. Classification (NCBI taxonomy): domain Eukaryota; kingdom Viridiplantae; phylum Streptophyta; class Magnoliopsida; order Solanales; family Solanaceae; genus Solanum; species Solanum bulbocastanum. Next base: position 32,294,073 of record CM073598.1, on the reverse strand, counting down.
TATGAACAGGAAGGAAGTGTGTTTACTTGGTCAATCGATCCACAATGACCCAAATACTATCAATACCTCTAGAAGTCCGACGCAACCTCATTATGAAGTCCATAGTGATATGCTTCCACTTCCACTCCGGAATGGGTAATCTTTGAAACTCGCCACCAGGCCTCAAATGCTTGGCATGCACCTGCTGGCAACACAAACAACGAAATATGTAGTCGGCAATATCTCTCCTCATACCGCCCCACCAATAATACTGTCTCAAATCACGATACATCTTAGCCGTGCCCGGATGAATGGGATATTTGGAATGATAGGCCTCGCTCAAGATCAACTGAATCAAACCCCCATGTCTCGAAACACACAATCAGTCATCGAATCTCAAAACCCCATCCGAATCTAAAGTAGCCTGTCTAGCATCACCTGCTAACACCCTATCTCTGAGTGCCACCAAAGACTCATCCTCGAACTGACAACTACGGATCTGATCTAGCAAAGACGACTGAACTCTCACATAGGCTAACACTCATCTGGAATCTGAAATATCAAGTCTGATCATTGGTTAGCTAAGGACTGGATGTCCAAAGCCAACAATCGCTCCGAAACAGAAAGAAAGGCTAGACTACCCATACTCTTCGCCTTTCGGCTCAAGGCGTCCGCTACTACGCCTTGCCCGGATAGTAAAGAATAGAGAGGTCATAGTCTTTTAGGAGCTGAATCCAGCGATGTTGCCTCGAATTAAGGTCCCTCTGGCTCATAAGGTACTGGAGGATTCGGTGATTAGTGTAGATTTCACAACGAACCCTATATAGATAGTGCCTCCAAATCTTAAGAATGAAAACTACCGCCGCCAACTCCAAGTCATGGGTGGGGTATTTGCGTTCATGCTGCTTAAGCTACATCGACTCTTAAGCTATAACCCGGCATCGCTGCATCAGTAAAACCCAAACCATTGTCGGATGCATCATAATATACTGCAAAGCCCTCGCCCTCAACTGGAAGAGTCAATATAGGAGCGGTAGTAAGTAACTCCTTGAGCTTTCAAAAACTCATCTCACACTTTTGTGACTACACGAAGGGTACATGCTGGCGAGTCAACCGAGTCAAAGGGGCTGCAATAGTAGAAAAGCCCTCAACAAAGCATATGTAGTAACTCGCTAACCCAACGAAGCTATAAACCTCAGTAACAGAAGTTGGCTTATCCCAATCACGAATAGCCTCAATCTTCGCTGGATCAACCCTAATACCCTCTTTGGACACCATGTTCCCCAAGAATGCTACAGACTCAAGCCATAACTTGCACTTTGAGAACTTGGCATAAAGTCGTTGATCTCTCAAAGTCTGGAGCACTATCCTCAAATGTTGTGCATGTTTACTCCGGCTTCGCGAGTATATCAGTATGTCATCAATAAAGACGATAACAAATGAGTCAAGGTATGGCTTGAACACACGTGTCATCAAGTCCATGAAGGCAGCAGGGGCATTAGTCAGCCCAAAAGACATCACTAGGAATTCATAATGGCCATAACAAGCCCTAAATACGATCTTAGGGATATCTATTGCCCTAATCCTCCGTTGATGGTACCCGAACCTCAAATCAATCTTAGAAAACAGGGCGGCACCCTGAAGCTAATCAAACAAGTCATCAATACGAGGCAAAAGATATCGATTCTTCATTGTCACCTTATTCAACTGCCTATAGTCAATGCACATACGCATCGTACCGTCTTTTTTCTTAACAAAAAAAACGGGAGCACCCCAAGGTGACACACTAAGTCTGATAAATCCCTTACCCAATATATCTTGAAGTTGGACACTAAGATCCTTGAGCTCTGCAGGAGCCATCCGATATGGCGAAATAGAAATAGGTCGAGTACCCGGCTCAAGCTCAATCGAAAAATCAATATCACGCTCTAGGGGTAAGCAGGTAGGTCGGTAGGAAACACATATAAGAAGTCACGAACAACAGGAACTGACTCAACCGAAAGGACCTCCCTACTCACATCATGTACATAGGCCAAATATGATAAGCATCCACTAGCCTCTTAGCCCGAATAAAAGAGATAACCCCAACTAGTATGCTACCACGAGATCTCTACCACACCACCAGAGAAATATCGGGAATGGCTAAGGTAACGGTTTTAGAGAAGCAATCTAAAAAAACGCGATAAGAGGATAACCAGTCCATGCCCAGAATCACGTCGAAATCAACCATGTTAAGCAATATAAGGTCAGCCCGGGTGTCACTTCCTTGGATAGTAACTAAGCAAGATCGAAATACCTGATCCACTACTAAAGACTCACCCACAGGGGTCGATACACGCAACGGTGATACCAGAGGCTCAAATTTCATACTCAAGCGAGAGGCATAGTAAATAGAAACATACGAAAAAGTAGATCCTGGATTAAATAAAGTAAGATGGGTTGTTGGCATAAAAGAATCGTACATGTGATCACATCGTTTGATGCCTCTGCCTCCGCCATCGCTGGAGCTGTATAGAAATTGTTATGTCTACCTCTACCCTGACTATCAAACCTACTAACTGACCTGCCTCCTCAGGGACCACCCCGTATATCCTGATGACCACCTCTACGATATTGACCCTAACCACGGCCTCTAGCTGGAGGTGTTGGTAAAGATGGAGGAGTTGCTTGAAGAGCGGGAGCAATCCGACTATGCTGAGGATAGTCCCTGGCCCAATGACCCATCTCACCACACTCATAAAAACCCTGTCGAGGGCAACTCCCAGAAGAACGACCATCATAGCCTGAAGAACCTAACCGAAATACCTCGCAGCCCTGACTCGAACTAGTCTCGCTCCGACCACTACCTAATACCTGAAGAGATGCATGTATAGGTCTGCTAGACTGACCCTGTCGAAACCGTCGTCCGATCCTGTCATGATAATTCCTAGACCTAGGGTGGGAGTCACTGTAGCTGCCCTCATATCTAGCCCTCTTCTCGCTGCCCCCTTGGGCCTCGCGACGAAGATGTTCCATAGTAATTGCATGGTCAACTACGTCTAAAAAGGATTGACCCGCAGAAACTAAGGATTGAGTCTCAAGCCAAAACTGTAATCTCAATCCACGGATAAAGCACCAAACCCTCTCCTCCTCTGTAGGTAATATCGTCTCTGCATAACAGGAGAGCTCGTGGAACCTAGTTTCGTACTCTGTTACTAACACTGCTCCAACCTGCAGAACTGATCCCTAAGGCGGTCTCTAACGCTACAAGGGATAAACTTGGCCAAGAAGGCTTCAAAAAACTTATCCCATGGTACCGATGCATATTTAACTAGCTTGGTCTGAATGAATATGTGCCACCACTGCCTGGCAGGCCTATCTATTTAGTAAGCAATGAAGTCGGCCCCTCTAGACTCCACTAGACCCAAAGTGCGAAGCCTCTTACGGCAAGTAGTAAGAAACTCGTGGACATCCTCACCCACAGCCCCAGAAAACCTCGGCAGTGCCAACCTGAGAAACACACCAAGCATCTTCTGGTCCTCAAACGGCATAGGTCTGTCCGCTGACAAAGGTTGTACTCCCTCAAGTGGTACCTGGACCTGAGGTGCCCTCACTGTAGGTTGATCCTGCGGTACTAGTGCTAGTGTAGCTGGGGCGGGTAGTTGATGTATACCCCCAAGCACACCAAGAGCTGAGCAATAGTGACCTAGAGATCTGGAGTCAGAACTAGTCCGGGTGGCGGCTGGGCAAAACTAAGGTCTATCAGTTTAGAATCATGCATTTTTAAGGCAAGCCCTAGTCAAACCTAAACTAAGGCCCAACATGCTTCAAATAAACAGTAATTAAGCATACAAGTACTCCACATAGAAAAAAGTGTCAATTAATAATACATAGCATGCTCACAGTTACCCGATAATTTACGAAATATGCCGAAAACATGATTTCTAAACACCAATGCATGATTCAATAACTACCCAACCCAAATCCCAATTAATCAACATGTATCCACATTCTCAAGCTCAATCTAGGAGAGGGAAGTCGTAACCAACCTGTAGGCCGATCACGCGCGCTCCAAAATCACTTCTCCAGAGCTTTTCATTCCTGAATGACCTTTGAACGCTGTCATGCTATAAAAAATCACAAAAAAGGCTCCAAGCCTATACTATCTCAATCCCACGCCTCTAGTGATGTACCGAACCTTCGAGAACGCGTTTAAACAACAAAATTAGAGGGAGAAGATATAGAAGTGCAGCAAGCAGCGCTAACACCTAATCTAAGACTCAGCTATTAGACTCAAGTCTGTTATTCAAGTCTACAAGGAGTTAAGTTAAGGTTATCCAGCCCACACAAGTCATAAGTCTAAGGCAATGCTAGCTTAACCTAGACTAAGGACATCATGCTTACAATTAAGAACGAACAAACATACAACACATAACATACAAGTATACAGTATCATTTAGCACATAAGCATGCAACTCTACTAAACCGGTTAAAATGATACTACACTCGAAATTTGGCCAATCGATCCTAACATGAGATATCTGATCAAAGTAAAGTAGGAAACTGGTACCCACCTCCAATTCACTCCAATCGACATGCTTTTACACAATTAAGCTCAATCTAATAGAAAGGAAGTCGTAGTCTACCTTAAGGCCGATCGCGCGCTCCAAATCACTTTGCCGGATCTTTTCCTTCCTGAACGACCTTTGAACGTTGTCACTCTATCAAATATAGGATCACAATGTTAGTACGGTCGTTTACCTGACATTTTTACTAAAGTCCACTATTTAAGTTTCAAAAGCTCCAAAACGGGGAAACGGGCATAAAACCCAAACGAACGACCAGACGATCGAACAGTCAGTCCCAGTATGTCATAAATGACTTAGGGTCGCTACAGAAATGCTCTAAACGATACACAGAAGACAAAACACAGAAATGACCAGGTGGGTCATTATAGAACTCTTCCAAAAATGTTTCTTTAGATGGTAGACCACTACATTTGCTACATCCTACTATGCTAGTATTTAGTTGCACCACATTTTCTTTAAAACTTTTTAGTTCATGAAACTCAATTAGATAGCTATTAATTGATTGTCATAGAACTTTTTTCCTTAACCATGCTTAGTAGGGAAACAAACATTCCATGTTTTCTTACCCTCTTTTGAAGGTATATTTGGGTAACACATCATGCTTTGCTAGTACTAATTTTGCTTCTTTTATTTTCAGTACTATTTTTTTTAGATATGAGTTCTGATAAAGTGGTAGGACTAATCCTTAATCATAGATTTCGAGCTCAATCTGTGAGTATGAAAAAAATTATATTGAGAGTCATCCATGAATTGTGCAGTACACAATTCGAATATTATCGGAATTTCAATTGGCTCCGAGTAATTATGTTATGTAGATATCCATTACACTTTTACATCATTTAGTTTGTGATTATCGTTGTACATGCATCTCCACTATTTTGATTAATTTCAAAGATTCTCTCAAAACACTAATAATAATTTCTAGTAGCTAGCACTTTTAACCTTTCTTATCTCTAATCTGTATTTCCTCCCACCTTCGTTCAATTTTAAATTATATCTTGTATTTATTATTTTTTAAACTATATTTTGTATTAATCATTTTTTTAATTAACAGGTGAAAAGAATTAAAGTGACACATAAATTAGGATGAAGGGAGTATTTGTTGGAGCAAATTATCAATAGGAGATTTCAATCTCTAAATCAGTATAAGTTGCATTAAAGAAATCAGATAGAATTTACATTGTCAATGAAAGACTTGGCCGAACATAGAGGCAAAATCGTGCTTTAATTTATTTATTTATTTATGTGTTTAAAAAAAAAAATGTGTGTTTTATGTTTATCGTTGCAGTAATTAGTTTTGCAAAATTTTTACAGTCAACTACCATCATCAGCCTAACTAGTTTGAAAAAATTATGATTCACAAATTTTTGGCTCCTCATCGATATATAGATTAGGTCCCCCAAGCTAGATATAATTGACTAACGGACTAAAATAAACAACTATCTATCAATGGAAATAATTTTTTTTATATATTTTATCTGTGTAATTCAACTCAGATAGATACATTATAGATATGTTTATATATTTCATACCAAAAGCATATAGACACCCATTTAGAAGTGGGTAAGAGGTCATATCATAGACGAATCTAGGATTTAAAGTTTATAAATTCTCAACGATTTAAATTAAAAAGAAAAACTTTTAATAAGTGTCCGAGGGAAATCCAACCCTCACTGAGGAGAGCAACATAACTTAAGCAAATTATATATCTGTAGTTGGACCATGTAGTTGGACCAAGAGCTTACTTTGTTATTGATTCCCACACTTGATGCCCTAGATCCGCCCTTGGTCACCATAATATATGGCATTTTCTCATGATTCCCGGACAAATCATATTTGCAATGCGTCCTTCCTAGTAAGAGGAGAAACGCTCTTTATCAGAATTTTTTTTCTATTCTTCGTGTTCAAACTCAGAGATCCCTAATTAAAAATGATTGAATTTTATCCGTCTCATCACAACTCTTAATGGTACTCATGATGATTTTGCTAATAGACACTAGATCATAATGGTTCTCTAATAAATTGTTGTGCAAAATCTTGATGAATTGAAAGCTGAAATCGATGGAGTATCACCAATAATAGAACCATTATTTATTAACAGTAGTTTCCACCACAGATGCAGTAGAGTAGTTCACAACCCCAATACTACAATAATTTCAATGATCATATATATGATACTTCCTTTGAGGATCACACACTTAAACAAACAATGATATATATATACAAGCACAATATACACACATACATGAAATATGACTTTGTGTGATGCGTGAACGGCATCATGAATTGGCTAGAAGATCCCAAAAGTGCTTGTGACTGGTGGAGGTGGAGCCTTGTAGCAATATAGTTGCGGAATAAAAGTGGAGCCGTGGCGTTCCATGGACTTCAGTGCTGGCTGGTTTAGATATGCATATTTGCTCTTCGTCCACCTGCAACTCTCAAATATGTGAGCGGGCAAAGTAGCTGATAAGCATCAAGTACTGAATCAGATTTTTTATCACAAGTACATAGTTACGTCTCACTTACCAGTCCCTTATACCAACTGTCTTCTCCTTCATGTTCTCATTGATTTCGGAGATGTTCTTAGGTACCATTTTGGTCTCCATGTCATCATCATCCACCTTCAAGGAATACACGAAGTATTTGTATTCCTCCGCCTTAACACAACCAACAATTTGTAAGCAAGTTAATTCGAAATAATGGAATCTAAATCAATTACTATAATTTAGGACAATCTTATTTCATTTTGTCTATGATTTCTCACAATCAGGCATCATAAGGTATCCCCGAGAAAAATAAGTTTTTCCCTCGATCGATCAGGAGATGGGACTCTATTTATACATTAGTTGCCAGTAGCAGATACAGAGTTGTCAATTAACCTGCTATCAAAATCTACCTCTTTAATAGTATAAGTTCCAAACTCATCGATTGGGACAAATAGAAGAAAAATTGGGTGAACGAAAAGCTAGGTCACAGTCATTGGCTATATTTATCACTAAGTGCAACTTAAGAATCTCTTTTAGCTTATATTATATTCATACTGAGCCAGAAAATAACAATGGATCTTCATCCAAAATTTTTTTTTATCATCTTTGTATAGTATAGCCTACTGGGACCATGTATATATAATAATGCAATATAAGCTTTTGCTTATGGGCAAAGAAGTATAGTAATTATCCATCAATTAATTATTATTATTGGCCCTTTCGGCTGAATATATGACTTTTAAGGAATCTTATTAGTAGGACAATACGCAAAGAAAGTGGAACACTCAAGTATTATCTATTCAAAGTACGGAAAAGTTGCAGAGTCATATTGTGTGATTTTGACATATCTCCCACTTGCTATGCTTTATCAAAAGATTTATGGCAAGCAGGACATGGATCAGGATAAGGAAAGATGCAATTCAATATGCACTATTTTCCTATAGTTGTTCACAAAGTGTATGTACATGACATGATTCATCTATATATAAAAAAGAACTGTGATAAATTGATATGAAAACTTTACTGAGAGATTGCGCGCTCTGATTCTGGCTGCAGCCTTGATAGCATCAAGGAAGTGGTCTTCTTCAGTCTTGCGCTTCTGCTTCCAATACTTAGCAATCTCCTGTTTGGTCTGGCTTGGTGTTGTCACTTTCCTGCTAAGAAGAAACCTCGACGTTGGTGGTAGTGGTGGAGGTGCTGGAGCGATCTTCTTTGACTTTTTTCCATCAGCTACACTTTTACCTCCCCTTTGCTTCATGATTTCAATAGATTCTTGCTGGATTCAGAAGTTTGAGCTTTCAAGATTATGAGACGATGAAGAATATATTCATGTACTACGCCACAATATGACTTTGTTGAGACCTCTCAGTAGGAACGGATTTTAGACTAGTTGGTCAGAGTCAGGCCAGTGCACCATACCAACAAACAAAAATAAAGATAGAATCACAATTTTGGGACTAGATGTTGGAGGACTTACAGGCTTGATATACAATAGAGTCAGCAAATAACAGAAAGCTATGCTGCAGAAATTGCTGATACTTGATCTAGACAGACGCCTTTGAAGACTGTGAAGGAGTCTTTATGCTTGATTACGGCAAACTTGCGGATATATATTTACGATAAATAACAATAGAATATGACCCTGATAGAAGACCTTTAAGCCACTTGCTTAAATAACTAAGAAATTAGAAAACGGCCTGTCATTATCATTTATCCTTATGTCAGCAATTTGGTGGGGCATTATCAGTTAACCACCACCATTGTCTCTGTTTTTTTGTGTGTCGTGATAAAAGTTTCTTTCCAAAAAGTAACATAGTTTCCATCGCAAGTGCAATGCTAAAAATGATATTGGATGGATACTTTTGACGGCTATAGTGGACAATATGCACTACTTCAAAAATTTACAAGCCACGACATCATGAAAAGATTATTTTCTTCTATTCATCCTCTCACACAGTAAGTCTAATTTTCTTTGGCAGCCCATCTTGCCAGAAATACCAAATTCAACCTTGAGCAGTCACTGAAGTGAAATCATAGAAATGAACACCAACCCTTCTGTTTTACGTGGTGTTTGATTGAAATAATCCCGCAATTCAACTGGAAACATTGGAATGGCTGGTTCTTGATAAGTAGCAGGTGCGATAACTATGTTCTCAATTTTTACAGTCAAAACTCCTATCTAGTACAATTTCTACATTCTACTATAAAGATCGCAGTCATAGTTGATTTTAACGCAGAGTAGTTTCAGCATCTCTTCTTCCAGCTTCATAAAATATTCAAGAGGGAGAAACACGGTATAGTCCCACCCACATATTTTTATCATCCACTTTATTGTGGCCCATCAGCCAATAAGAGAGCACACTTGAAAATTAAAATAATGCAACGTAGATTGCTTTTGCTTATGGGGCAAATATAGAATACTAATAAGCATCCCATATTGAACCGATTGTCTATCAAAAACAATTTATCTACCTTCATATAACCTCACTTGTAGAATTACACCGAGTATGTTGTTGTATTAGTAGTAGTACTAGATGTCCATCAAACAATAATTGACCCACTCAATCAATTTGACTTTCTAAGGAATCTTATTAGGAGGGATACACAGAGAAAGTTTAGCACTCAATAGTTTGTATTTGTATTCTGAGATGGAAAAGTTGTACAATAAGTTATAAATGATTTGACTGATCTCCTACTTCCTCACTAATCACTACTTTTGATTGCCTAAACTTTAAAATTGAGAAAGAATATTCAAAACAATTATATCAATCAGGACAAGAATCAGGATGAGTCCTTGATAGAGGGGAAGCAATTCCAATGAGCTGGCAGGTGTTAAACAAATGATAAACAGGACAAGAGCCCTAAATTAATCAACCTCCTAAAAAAAAAAAATAAGATTGCTTTTTGTTTTAGTTGTCGTCAAGATTTATGTAAAATGATTCATGTATCAAAATTTACTAATCTGTAAGTTCTAATGCTGTCTTTAATGAAATCGATATTAAACCTAAGCTTCCAATATATTCACAATCTCCTTATTGGTTAGACTTACCGCAGCCATCTTCTCAACTGGCAATTCCCTGCTAGAAGAAAGCCTCAATGCTTGGTGATGGTGGTGGTGGTGGTGAAGCAGTGCAGTGATCTTCTTAAACTTTTTTCCATCAGCAACACAATCAACTTTGTTCTGCTTCATTTTCAGAGTCCCAAGTGACTATTTTTTTCAATAGGATTCTTGTTGGAATTAGAATATCTTCCTTAATTGACCTACAGAAGCTATAATTGAGCTAAAGCCCTTCAAAAATGATCCTGGCAAACTTTCAGAAATCCTAGAGTAAATGTCAGAAGAGTATGCTATTCAATCCAGACCTCTAAACCACTAGCTTAGTTTTACTATAGAACAGACATCATCATCCTTAGTTCAGTAGTTTGCTCACCAATTAACTAGAAATTACAACCACCATTATGCTGTTCTTTTTTGTGTCTTGCTACATGTTCCCTTTGCTAAGCAACACTGAACACGAACTCATTATCAGTGGAGTTTGAATGGTAGGAATGATACTGATGTCAGAAATTTGTGAATGTGCAGTTGCCAATGGTCAATATGTACAACCCCTTTGGATCAAGAAACTTAAGCATAGCCTGCCTCTCAAAGAGAGAGATATACATAAATTAAAAGGAAACAGAACTTCAACATGAATCTTGTCCGGCCATGATCATGATAACTGATTATCTCAGTACATGTCAGCACTAGGATCTCACTAAGTTACAACTACTAAGATCAACCTTGCTAGAATTTTTATCTTACTTCCTGCCCAACTCCCCACTCTTCTATCTGGGAGAAGATCCATTATTGTACTGGGAATTGGCTGCTGAAATGTTTCTTTTCTCAGCACAAACGTACCAAATGACACAAGTTTGAACTTGATGTACATTATCAACACAAGTATATAAAAGATTTCTCCACTGTGAAAGGGAGAACCAACTACTCAACAACTTATGAAACTGCAGATTACGAGGAAAAACTTAATCTACAAATGTAGGATAAGCAAAAACATAACGGATCGTTAACCTCCATCAGTTGGGTTATAATTGAATCTTTCAGCAGAATTGCAGATAAGATGACTAATAATTTTGCAAAGCCAACAGTCAAAATAACGACAAGAAATACACCTCAATACAATATAGTGGAGGCAGCTATATGAATCATCAGAATGTATATTGCTCTATTAGATCCATCTCAATCAAATATTTAATAATCTAGGCCCTCTATCACTAAAAGTGCTCTATATTTTCTAATAGCACAGAAATCTTCTCGCAAAATAATTTATATCTCCTTCTCCGGTGGACATAACTCTGAAGGAAAAGGTAGTCTACAGTTCCCTACACTAGAAAATGCACCAAAAGTTTGCTGCAGTCTTGTTCTGTCAAAATAAACAATAACTTATAAACCAGACCACCCTTCTTTTATTCCTACTACACTACTATAACAATGAACCTTTTAATTTTTATAGCAACATAACAACAAAAGTTCAAGACAAATTTATATAGGTAATGATTGAAATGGACAATCAGAAAATGGATCATCAAATATCCTATATATAAGCCAAATAGGGGCAAAGTTCCAAATAAGAGGAACCACAAGCAGAAAATCTAGAATAAGACCATAAAATAGTATACCAAGTAAGCATATATATGTACATTCATATGTGTGACCTCAATAAGGATATCGTGGAAAACATATTTCATGTCATAAAGACCCAGAATGCCAACAAGAACAATAAGGATTAAATGACCATAGTTAATTTAATGGAAGCAAAATCAACTCATCAGTACCAGAGGTTCTCGCAGGAAAGATAGTGCTGATGAGCATGGACAAGGGACATATCATTGAAGGACAATGAAAGATGAAAAGCTACGAAGCAAACACGTATGCATGGCTATTTGACATGATTGACTACAGAATCAACCTTCTTCTATCAAGGAAAAAACTAAAATAAACAGGACAACACAGGTCGTGCCTCTTTTCTCCAATGAAGAAAATTGTTGCAATAATCAGAGATGCCAAATATACTAAGAGACAGCCTCAAAATTAGTTAGCAAAATCTTAAATTCATTAGCTTTTTCAGTACAAAGCCTAAGGTTTATCTATAGGTAGGAGTCTCTGAACATCTAATTATCCAAATCACGAATCAGCAATCGTTTAACATTATACTTCCAGCATACAAAACAAAAATTGATCTTAGCTTTCATCCTTCTTTTCAAATGGAAATTAAAAACTTCTGTAAAGAAAAGTCATAAAAGGTGAGTCTTTCTATTGATCCAGTATGAATATTTACACAAAATATGAAACAACAACTCACAAAACCAACAAAATGTAAAAATCAAAATCTCAACATCTAAAAATTGCCCCCCAAAAAAAAATCAAAAATCAAATAGCATGTCAAGTCTCAAAAGTAATCTTCAAAGCTTTATTCTTTATCCTATACCTTGCAGCTCTAGGAATAACCTGACTAGGACCAAAATGAAACTGACCCGGACTATCAGTCATGGGTGGCCCATCATCATACACATAGCCCACAACCTTCCCACAATTCATACACATCATCTTAGTCCTTTTCCTCTGAATTCCCCAATAATCAAGGGTTTCGAAAAAGGGTCTAATTTTGTCTTCTTTCTCGAACTTGAATTTGGATGAATCAACAGCGGAAAAAGATAGAGTACCTTTATTGCCTGCTTCGAAGTAAAAATCCGGTGGGAAAAGATAGTTGGTATGGAGATTGAAGTTTGTATTGCACTCTTTACAACTGTAGATTGATGCCATCTTTGACTGTTAAGGGGTTCGATTGTGGAAAGGGGTTTTTATGAAGGGAAAAATTTGGGGGAGATGAATTGGGTTGTTAAGTGTCAAAACCGCGTTCTCCCTGAATTTGGGAAGGCGTTGAAAAGTCTGCTAATCTAGACGCTAGGCGGCAAGAACAAGATTTCCGGTCCGACCTAGGGCAATGGAAAAAATCATTTCATTTTCATACATATAATAAAATAATATAAAAATTAATACTAATATTTTAAAAGTATATATATATATATATATATATTAGGAGAAAAGGTCAAAAATATCTCTCAATTTTTATTCATTAGTTGACTATATCTTTATAATTAAAATAAAATTATTCTTATCCATGTTGTTATTATACGTATCATATGTGCCCCTCTGTGGACGGAAATTTCCAAATCACTTAAAATTATCTGATTTTTTAAAAAATAATCCTAAATCAAATCCGACCTAATTGACTTAACCCAAACTTACTTTTCCTCCATCTCTAAAGAAAAAGCTCAAAAATTCAATCCCTCTATTTTCCGATGAATGGCAATTGAAAGCCTTTTGTTACTTGAAGAGGATCCGAAAACAAGAAATAGAGTAACTAACATTGCATCTCCTTTACATGTTGATTTAGTAGAGCTTAGAACTATCAAAGAAAGACGAAAAATAGGTGACATGATAGAGCAACTATTCATACAAGATTATGCTAAAATCAAATATGATCAACTAGGGTTACAAAAAAATCAAACAGATTTGGGACTTGAAAGTTGAAAAGGGAAAAGGGATAAAATCATGTCGGAACAAGAGGGGATGAAATAGAGCTTTGGGTTTCCATTTTAAAACGGGAAGGAAACAAGAAATTTTCTAATATTGCTTATATAATTTATTCTCTAACCATCATACAAATCATTTATGGCTATGGTTTCAAGAAATTTCCTATATTGCTTATATAACTTATTTTTTGACCATCATACAAATCATTTTTTGATATGGTTTTAAGAAATTTTCTATACTGCTCATATAATTTATTCTCTAACCATCATACAAATTATTTTGGATATGGTTTCAAGAAATTTCCTATATTGCATATAGAGAAAATGGTCTAAACCCCCCCCCCCCCCCCCAATCTATATCCGAAATTTCAACTACACACTCTAACTTTACGGGTGTCCTATCACCCCCTAAAATGTTTAAAACTAAATTATCATCACCCTAAATGCCTACATGACAAAGTGAGTGTATTGCACTCTCCTTGAGAGAGTGAACATAAAAAAAAAAATTAAAACTTTACTTTTAATATTTTTTCATAAATTTTCGTATTTTTATTTTTTTTCTCCCTTTTTCTTGTATTTGTTTCTAGTTCTAATTTGTTTTCTTCTTCATACCTATTAGAAGTAGATTATCAATGGCAGCCACCAAATTGCATCGTCACTCGTCATCTTGCCATTACTAATTTTAGCTTCAAATAATATTCTTCAACTTATTTAACAATTGATAACTTTCCTGCAAATCTAAAAATGCAACCCGATTCTTCATCTTCTTTAGAACAATTTCTATAAAAATTTGATGTTGAATCACCTCAACTCTTCTTCAAATCACTCTAAATTCTAGATATAAACTTTTCTCACCGTTTCGATTCTTTTGGTATATTACCCACTTAAAACGGATCGTTTGTGGCAAGTCGAAATAAGAACTCAAACTTTTAAACTAACTTTAATGGTGGTTTTTAGTTGTGGTTCACGATTTCAACCTCGAACTTTAATTTTCAGCCACACAAAATTCTTCAAACCATCAACGAAATCACTTGCTTCCAATTCAAGCATATAGATTCAAAAAAAACATATTGAAGCTTACCCATTTCCACGGAAATCCGGCGTTCTTAGAACTAAAATTTGCAGTTATGAAATCATTTAACTAGTGTTTTCAGCTTCAAACAACTAACAATCAACATTATAATCAACAAAATTCAAATAAGAAGATCAAAAGACACAGATCTATAAATTTTGACCTTTTAACCTTCAACAAAATTTTTAAATGATGAATCAATAAGGGAAAAGCTAAAAAAAAAAAAAGTTTTTAATAAAACTTTCACCTGTCAAACGCGTGCACTTCACTTATCAACATAAATGTGGTTGTGACTTTTTAGGTGTGTAATTATTTCAATTTTTAATAGTTTAGGGGGTGATAGTTTAGTTTTAAACAGTTTAGGGAAGTGATAGGACACCCGTGAAGTTAGAGTGTGTAGTTGGGATTTTGGGTATAGATTGTGGGGGGGGGGGGGGGGTTTAGACCATTTTAATTTATTCTCTTACCATCATATATATGTTTCAATAAATTTCCTATGTTTCATATATAATTTATTCTCTAATCATCATACAAACTATTTTTGAATATAGTTTCAAGAAATTTCCTATATTGGTTATATATTTTATTCTCTGACCATCATACAAAATATTTTTGGATATGATTTCAAGAAATTTCCCGTGTTGCTTATATAGTTTATTCTCTCACCGTCATACATTGAATGTTTTTAATAAAAATACAATGAATAATATTTGATTATTAAAAACAATGACCATTATGTATTATGAATTATTTTTTACAATACATATAATTAATGTTCCTTTTACGATTGTTGTGTGAAAGAAGTAATTGTTGCCTTCAAATGATATATATTTTTAGAGAATAAAATCAATACTTATAAATCATATATAATGGTGATTGATTTAGAAAGTTGGGAAATGGTAATTGAGAAAAATAATGTTCACATGTGGACTATTTCTATATACTCATTATCATTATTTAGCATTGCCCAGTAATAAACTAAAACATTTTCCCTATAGAAAGGTACACATATTAAAGACCTATATTATTTCATTATTAATTAATAAAAATAAATCTAACTCAATTTTATAATATAAATAAAAGGCCGACTATTAACGAATGGTAAATAACGCAAACCTAGCACAAGCATAAATGATAGAATTCAAAAATTATTGAAGGAACTTTTCTCAGCAAATATAGCTGATACGTTAATTAATAAAGTAAAAATTAATATAAAAACAACTAATTGAAAAGGTGACAGTCAATAACTAATCACTTAACTAATTCAAGTGGTAATTTAAATCATTCAATATACTAGTAATAATTTTATTTAAATAGCTGTTGAAAAGAACAATATTCAGCATCATAATTAATGTATAAAAACTTTACAGAAAAATATTAGTCAGTAAAAGTTTAATAAAAGTATCATGGTGTCAACCACTTAAAATATTCAAGAACAAAAAGGATATGAAAAATTCAAATGACCGGTAAAATGGTTAGAATATTTTACACGAAAGAATAATTTTTCAGAATTGATTGTTATGTTATCCACTTATTCTACATACACATTTAAAATAATTCCTACGAAACTATAATTAAAATATATTGAATATTATCGTCTAAGCTGATGTAATCTCTATTGACACTTATAAAAAAGATATGAAGAATTTGAATGAGCGGTAAGATTGTTAGGAATTTTCACACGAAAGAATAGTTTTTCAGGATTAGTCGCTGTGTTTCCCACTTATTCTACATACTCGTTTAAAAATTATCACAATAACGCTATAATTAAAATATACCAAATCTTACCATCTAGCCAACGTAATCTATATTAACACTTAAAAAAAAAAGAATATGAAGATTCCGAATGACCGATAAGATGATTAGGATTTTTTACACGAAAGAAGAATTTTTCAGGATCGATCGTTATGTTTCCCAATTATTACACACTCGTTTTAAGATTAACACTAAGAAGCTATAATTAAAATATACTAAATCTTACCGTCTAGCCGACATAATCTCTATTGACACTTATAAAAAAATACGAAAAATCTGAATGACCGATAAGACGATTAGAATTTTTACACGAAAGAATGATTTTTCAGAATTAGTTGTTATGTTATCCACTAATTCTACAACACATTTATAATAACCCCTACAAAGCTATAATTAAAATATATCGAATCTTACCCTCCAGTCGACGTAATCTCCATTGACACTTATAAAAAAGACATGAAGAATTTGAATGACTGGTAAGACGGTTAGAAATTTTTAGACGAAAAAATAGTTTTTCAGGATTGGTCGTTATGTTTGCCGCTTATTCTACATACTCGTTTTAAAATCATCACTACAAAGCTATAATTAAAATATACCGAATCTTACCATCTAGCCAACGTAATCTATATTAGCACTTAGAAAAATAATATGAAGATTCTGAATTACCAGTAAGACGATCAGGATTTTTTACACGAAAGAAGGATATATTTTTCAGGATCGATCGTTATGTATTCCAATTATTACACACTCGTTTTAAAATTATCACTAAGAAGCTATAATCAAAATATACCAAAGCTTACCGTCTAGCCGACATAATCTCTATCTACACTTCTTATAAAAATACGAAGAATCCAAATGACCGGTAAGACAGTTAGAATTTTTTACACGAAAGAATGATTTTTCATAATTGATTGTTATGTTATCCACTTATCTACACACGCATTTAAAAAAATCCCTACGATATAATTAAAATATACCGAATCTTACCGTCTAGCCGACGTAATCTCTATTGACAGTTAGAAAAAAGAATATAAAGAATCCGAATGACCGGTAAAACGGTTAGGATTTTTTACATGAAAGAATGATTTTCAGGATTGATCGTTATGTTTTCCAATTATTCTACACACGCGTTTTAAATTTATCATTACAAATCTAGAATTAAAATATATCGAATCTTACTATCTAGTCGATGTAATCTCTATCGACAGTTATAAAACAGAATATGAAGAATCCGAATGATCGATAAGATGGTTAAGATTTTTTACACGAAAGTAAGATTTTTCAGGATTGATTGTTATGTTCCCACTTATTCTACACATTTTAAAATTTTCACTACAAAGCTATAATTAAAATATACTGAATCTTACTATCTAGTCAGTAATCTATATTAACACTTGGAAAAAGAATATGAAGATTCCGAATGACCGGTAAGACGGTTAGAATTTTTTACACGAAAAAAGGTTTTTCAGGATCGATCATTATGTTTCTCACTTATTACATGCTTGTTTTAAAATTATCACTAAGAAGCTATAATTAAAATATATCGAATCTTATTGTCTAGCCGACATAATCTCTATTGACAGTTATAAAAAAAAATGAAGAATCCGAATGACCGGTAAGATGGTTAGGAATTTTTACATGAACGAATTATTTTCAGGATTGGTCGTTATATTTTCCACTTATTCTACACATGCATTTTAAAATTATCACTATGAAGCTATAATTAAAATATATCAAATTTTACCATCCAGCCGACGTAGTCTATATTGACAATTATAAAAAAGAATATGAAGAATTCAAATGACCGATAAGACGGTTATGATTTTTTACCCGAAAGAAGGATTTTTCAGAAGAGGAAGTGCCTGACGCGCATAAAAGCGCACTTTAGCATAAAAACCCAGATAGCGTAAGTTAGCAACCCTTACCGAATAGGGCGGTGTCTATCCTTCTATAAATAGCGGTGTATTGCCCTTATTCTGACTTTGTTCTCAAAGCCTCCTTTCTGAAATAGACGAAAGAAGCGAAAACCAGATCTGTACTGAACAAGTGAAATTGACTGAAGAATGGAGTCTTAAAATAGAAACTTACATATAGATTAATCAAAACCCTCTATTATTTATCTTGTTCAAAAAACAATTATTCTACTGTTTAATTTCTTCTGTAGAGGTGTAACCTAGGTTGGGCCACCATGGATTTGCGCTTCCCCTTCTCGCCGGCGGAGGTTGCCAAGGTCCGGAAGGTCCAGTTCGGCATTGTCAGCCCCGACGAAATTGTAATTTTCACAAATCTTGGTTCATTTTCTTGAATTGTCTAGGGTTTATTTTGACCGAAATTGATTTGGGTTTTGTTTCTTGGTTTCTTGATGTAATTGCAGAGACAAATGTCTGTGGTGCACATTGAGCATGGTGAGACTACGGAGAGAGGGAAACCAAAGCCTGGAGGGTTGAGCGATCCTCGGCTTGGGACGATTGATCGGAAGATGAAGTGTGAGACGTGTATGGCTAACATGGCTGAATGTCCGGGGCATTTTGGTCACCTTGAGCTTGCAAAACCTATGTTTCATATAGGGTTTATGAAAC
The DNA here is from genome assembly GCA_037074985.1 of Solanum bulbocastanum. Taxonomy (NCBI): domain Eukaryota; kingdom Viridiplantae; phylum Streptophyta; class Magnoliopsida; order Solanales; family Solanaceae; genus Solanum; species Solanum bulbocastanum. The sequence continues at coordinate 32,275,043 of CM073598.1, read as the reverse complement.
CTGTTCTTAGTATCCTTCGGTGTGTCTGCTTCAATTGCTCTAAAATTCTGGCGGATGAGGTACTTTGATGGACTTGAATTGTTAGGTTGAAAGTTTGTGTACAGTGAAATTGTGTTCTTTGGGTATTTATTTTTTTGTTGGTTAAGAAGGATTGAATTACTGATCATATGTTTTTCACTACCTGGTTTGAAGTTCATGATGTTAATTTAGTTATAAGTGGGTAAACCATTAAAATTTGGAGGTTTGAGGTTTGCCAGTGGAGGTTTAGAAACTAGCTGAACAAGTTTCAAAAGCTTTGATAGAGCAGTATTTTTCTATTACATCAACATGACCCTTTTTAGGAGATAGCTTCTATGTACTTACTAGTTAATCAGGATTTGGTAGTTTAGTGACTTATATTTTTCTGGAAGGTTGCAAATTTCGTCATGCTTTTTATTTTTCCTCCTGTTAGAAGGGAGAGAGATGGGATGTTTTTATCTAAAGAGTAGTCAAACTCACTCCCTTTTGATTGTTTATTGAACAGTGAAAATCGGATTATAATTCGTGTATAGAGGTGATTCTAAAATTAGACAGCACTTAATGGTCTTACTACATTTCCTTATGGTCTCACTGATGAATGAAGAAGAAAAAACTTGGTCTAATCTTGACGTCTCATAAGGAAGGAAGTTGTCGGGTCTCTTTCCATTATTTCTGATACTCAATGTAGCTTTGGGATGGACAATTGAATCTGTGGGTTTTCCGATTTTGCACAGGACGATCCCAAATTCAAGCAAGCCATGAGAATCAGGAATCCTAAAAACAGGCTGAGAAAGATGTTGGATGCTTGCAAGAACAAAACAAAATGTGAAGGAGGGGATGAAATTGACGTACAAGGTCATGATACTGAGGAACCTGTCAAGAAGAGTAGAGGTGGCTGTGGTGCACAGCAGCCAAAAATTTCAATAGATGGTATGAAAATGGTTGCTGAATATAAGATGCAAAAGAAAAAAAGTGATGATCCTGAGCAGATGCCAGAACCAGTTGAAAGGAAGCAACAACTCTCTGCTGAAAGGGTATGTGCATGTTTACCTCAGGTGTTCTGATTTGCTTGGGACGACCTCTCATTGTGTGTATTATCATAACCTCATATTGTAGGTGTTGAGCATTCTGAAGCGGGTAAGTGATGAAGACTGCCTCTTGCTTGGCCTAAATCCAGAGTTCGCTCGCCCAGATTGGATGATTCTTCAAGCACTTCCCATACCACCACCACCTGTTCGGCCTTCTGTGATGATGGATACTTCATCAAGGAGTGAGGTATTCATTTTCCTGTTGAGGTTCTAGAGCTCAGTGTACTGTTGCTAAAACTTTTGCTTTATCTCTACTTTCTTCTGTTCTTTGATTCTAGAAAATTGTGCCAGTTGGATTACCTTTTTCTGTTAAAATTTCATGTAGGATGATTTAACACATCAACTGGCCATGATTATTCGTCACAACGAGAATTTGAAGAGGCAGGAAAGGAATGGGGCACCGGCACACATCATTTCAGAGTTTGCACAGTTATTGCAATTTCATATAGCTACGTATTTTGATAATGATCTGCCTGGACAACCAAGAGTATGCTGATTCTCTCTTGAACATCCTTTTCTTTAACTGTTAGATCCTTTGAAACTTCAATAAGTTCTAATTACTGGCTTTTACTTTCTCTAATTTGCAGGCTACGCAAAGATCAGGTAGACCTATTAAATCAATATGTAGTAGATTAAAATCAAAGGAAGGTCGGATCAGAGGCAATCTGATGGGCAAAAGAGTAGACTTTTCTGCTCGGACAGTGATTACCCCCGATCCAACTATTAACATTGATCAATTGGGAGTCCCATGGAGTATTGCTCTGAATCTCACTTATCCAGAAACAGTGACACCATATAACATTGAAAGGTGTTTTTTTTTTGTTGTTGTAGAAATGAAACCCCACACTCACCAACCCATTTGAAACAAGAAGGAAATTGATCTGTATATGTTTGTGCTGATTGAAGCTGGGTTTTTCACACAGGTTAAAGGAACTTGTTGAATATGGACCTCATCCACCTCCTGGTAAAACCGGGGCCAAGTATATAATTAGGGATGACGGCCAAAGGCTTGATCTTCGATACTTGAAGAAGAGCAGCGATCAGCACCTTGAACTAGGATATAAGGTTTGTTTCTTTCAGTTCCAAGTAATTGAGGGGCTTTTGATGTCTGTGGTAGCTCCCTAACATCCAATGCTGCCAACGCAGGTTGAGAGGCACTTAAATGATGGGGATTTTGTTCTCTTCAATCGGCAACCCAGTCTACATAAAATGTCTATTATGGGACATAGGATTAAGATCATGCCATATTCAACTTTCCGCTTGAATTTATCTGTCACTTCTCCTTACAATGCTGATTTTGATGGTGACGAAATGAACATGCATGTTCCGCAGTCATTTGAAACCAGAGCAGAGGTGCTGGAGCTTATGATGGTCCCTAAGTGTATTGTTTCACCCCAGGCAAATAGGCCTGTAATGGGTATCGTCCAAGATACCCTTTTAGGTTGCCGCAAAGTTACTAAAAGAGATACCTTTATAGAAAAGGTGAATCTGCATGTGCCATTTCATAGTTCTTTATCAAATCTTTCATGATTTTGCATGATCTAGTAAAGAATGCTTACTTTCGGTTTGCAGGATGTCTTTATGAACATCTTAATGTGGTGGGAGGATTTTGATGGGAAAGTACCCGCTCCAGTGATTCTTAAACCAAGGCCACTTTGGACTGGAAAGCAAGTGTTTAACCTCATCATACCAAAACAAATAAATCTTTTAAGATATTCCGCATGGCATAATGATTCAGAAAAAGGATACATAACTCCTGGAGATACTCAAGTTAGAATAGAGAAAGGGGAGTTGCTATCTGGTACTCTTTGCAAAAAGACCCTTGGGACGTCCACTGGAAGTCTGATTCATGTTATATGGTATGCATTTTCAGAATTTTGTATTTCTATACCCCCCCCCCCCCCCCCAAAACACCCTGTCTTGACTGCATGCACTCAGGGATGTTGAACCCTAAATACTTTTCTGGACAATAACCGTCTTGTGACACTGTGTGGGGCTTGCTTTCCTCCTCCTGTTTATCTGCGGATGCTGTCATTAGTTGAATGTGAGGTGGATGAGATGATAGCTGCAAAACATGGGCTTTATAATTATGTTACAGTAAGCAGAGTCATTGTCATTTTTTCCGTAGTTAACTTTGCCTCTGCAAACAGGGAGGAGGTTGGGCCTGACGCTGCTCGGAAGTTTTTGGGACATACACAGTGGCTGGTTAATTATTGGCTTCTTCAGCAAGCGTTTAGCATCGGAATAGGAGATACAATTGCTGATGCTTCAACCATGGAGAAAATTAATGAAACTATCTCGAATGCAAAAGCCAAAGTCAAAGAACTTATTAAAGCTGCTCAAGAGAAGCTGTTAGAAGCTGAACCAGGGCGAACTATGATGGAATCATTTGAGAACAGAGTGAACCAGGTACTTTTTGTAAATGGACATCCTTCTTTTCCTGTTCCTTTTGCGTGATGACTTTTTAATAATGTTTTCGTCGTAATCTTAGGTGTTAAATAAGGCTCGTGATGATGCTGGAAGCAGTGCAGAGAAGAGTTTATCAGAGAGCAATAATCTTAAAGCTATGGTTACTGCTGGGTCGAAGGGAAGTTTTATCAACATATCTCAAATGACTGCTTGTGTGGGGCAACAGAACGTTGAAGGAAAACGTATTCCATTTGGATTCATAGACCGTACTCTTCCTCATTTTACCAAAGATGATTATGGTCCGGAAAGTCGTGGTTTTGTGGAGAATTCATATCTCCGTGGACTGACCCCGCAAGAGTTCTTCTTCCATGCTATGGGTGGTAGAGAAGGTCTGATTGATACTGCTGTGAAAACTTCTGAGACCGGGTACATTCAGAGGCGGTTAGTGAAGGCCATGGAGGATATCATGGTCAAGTATGATGGCACTGTTAGGAATTCATTGGGGGATGTCATCCAGTTTCTGTATGGGGAGGATGGGATGGATTCTGTTTGGATCGAGACACAGAAGCTGGATTCTCTGAAAGCAAAGAAAGGAACATTTGATGACATGTATGCATATGAGATCGATGATCCTAACTGGAACCCAAGTTACATGTTGCCAGAAGCTGTTGAAGATTTAAAAGGTATTCGGGAGATTCGTAGTGTGTTTGATGCAGAGGTCCAGAAACTTGAAGCTGATAGACATCAGCTTGGGACAGAGATTGCTGTAACGGGTGACAATTCTTGGCCTCTTCCTGTTAATATTCAGAGGCTTGTCTTAAATGCCCAAAAGACATTTAAAATAGATTTCCGGAGGCCCTCTGACATGCATCCTATGGAGATCGTGGAAGCTGTTGATAAGTTACAAGAGAGGCTTAAAGTTGTTCCTGGTGATGATTATCTAAGCATGGAGGCTCAAAAGAATGCTACTCTTTTCTTCAATATCTTGCTCCGTAGTGCCTTGGCTAGTAAAAGGGTTCTGAAGGAGTATAGGCTTAGTCGAGAGGCTTTTGAATGGGTAGTTGGTGAGATAGAGTCTCGCTTCTTGCAATCCCTTGTGGCACCAGGAGAGATGATTGGCTGTGTTGCTGCACAGTCTATTGGTGAACCTGCCACACAGATGACTCTTAATACATTTCATTATGCTGGTGTGAGTGCCAAGAATGTTACTCTTGGTGTGCCAAGGTTGAGGGAGATCATCAATGTTGCCAAGAAAATCAAAACACCTTCTCTTTCTGTGTACTTGAAACCTGAGGTAGGCAAAACAAAAGAGAGGGCCAAAACTGTCCAGTGTGCGTTAGAATATACCACTTTGCGGAGTGTTACTCAAGCCACAGAAGTGTGGTATGATCCAGATCCTATGAGCACCCTTATTGAAGAGGATGTTGAATTCGTCAAGTCATACTATGAAATGCCAGATGAAGAGATTGACCCTGACAAAATCTCTCCATGGTTGCTTCGCATAGAGTTAAATCGTGAAATGATGGTGGATAAGAAACTTAGCATGGCTGACATTGCTGAAAAGATCAACCTTGAATTTGATGATGACTTAACCTGTATTTTTAATGATGATAATGCGGAAAAGCTGATCCTTCGAATTCGTATTATGAATGATGAAGCTCCAAAAGGTGAGCTGGATGAATCTGCTGAGGATGATGTATTCCTTAAAAAGATCGAGAGTAACATGCTTACAGAGATGGCTCTCCGGGGTATTCCAGATATTAACAAGGTGTTCATAAAGAATAGTAAGGTGCAGAAGTTTGATGACAATGAAGGATTCAAAGCAGAAAATGAATGGATGTTGGACACTGAAGGTGTAAATCTTTTGGCTGTTATGACACACGAAGATGTGGATGCAAGTAGAACAACAAGTAATCACTTGATTGAAGTTATTGAAGTTCTTGGTATTGAGGCAGTTCGTAGATCACTGCTGGATGAGTTGAGGGTTGTCATATCTTTTGATGGGTCCTATGTGAACTACCGACATTTGGCCATATTGTGTGATACCATGACCTACCGTGGTCATTTAATGGCCATTACTCGTCACGGTATCAACCGGAACGATACTGGTCCCATGATGAGATGCTCGTTCGAGGAGACAGTGGACATTCTTCTCGACGCTGCTGTATTTGCAGAGTCAGATCACCTGAGGGGTGTAACAGAAAATATCATGTTAGGTCAGCTTGCACCAATTGGCACAGGAGGCTGTTCTTTGTACCTCAATGAGGAGATGTTGAAACAAGCTATTGAGATACCATTACCTAGCTACATGGAAGGTGGTCTTGAATTTGGCATGACACCTGGACGTTCACCTATCAGTGGAACCCCGTATCATGATGGAATGATGTCTCCAAATTATTTGCTCAGCCCAAATATGCGGATGTCACCGATTACAGATGCTCAATTTTCTCCTTATGTGGGTGGCATGGCTTTCTCTCCCACTTCATCCCCTGGTTACAGTCCATCATCCCCTGGTTACAGCCCATCATCCCCTGGTTACAGCCCGACCTCTCCAGGATACAGCCCCACTTCCCCCGGTTACAGCCCCACATCTCCTGGTTACAGCCCCACTTCCCCCACTTATAGTCCCAGCTCTCCTGGCTACAGCCCGACAAGTCCTGCATATTCTCCAACCAGTCCTTCATACTCACCCACATCACCCAGTTATAGTCCAACATCTCCAAGCTATAGCCCAACCTCTCCTAGCTATAGCCCAACATCACCTAGCTACAGCCCCACTTCTCCGGCATACAGCCCCACTTCTCCGGCCTACAGCCCAACTTCTCCGGCCTACAGCCCCACTTCTCCATCTTACAGCCCCACTTCGCCATCTTACAGCCCCACTTCACCTTCTTACAGCCCCACATCGCCTTCATATAGCCCCACCTCACCCTCTTATAGTCCGACTTCTCCATCATATAGTCCGACTTCTCCTGCATACAGTCCTACCTCCCCTGGTTACAGCCCAACATCTCCCAGCTATAGCCCAACATCACCATCCTACAGTCCTACATCACCAAGTTACAATCCCTCGGCAAGATACAGCCCCTCCCTTGCATATTCGCCAACCAGCCCGAAGCTGTCTCCTTCTAGTCCATACAGCCCGTCATCTCCAAGTTACAGGTAAACAACCTTGGTTTGATACATGTGTCTTTGATACTTCTGCCGAGACAGAAAAGGTTCTTAAGTTGGTTCTGTTTGATAATAACACAGTGACTTTAGTAGCGCCTTAATCTTCTTAATTAGGTTACTTTACTTATCTTATATCTGGTTTCAGCTTCATAATAACTAGTTAGTTTCTGAAGTTGTTGGGTTTTTGTATTGGTGGATTCCAGACCGGCTCTAGATATATTACTAATGATGTGATTAAATGTGGTCTTGTGTTTGCAGTCCCACATCACCATCGTACTCTCCAACATCTCCATCATATTCTCCTTCAAGCCCAACCTATAGTCCCAGCAGGTAAGTGATGTGCACAGGTTTCTGTATTTTATTTACTGCCTGAAATCTTTGTGGAACTTATATTGTTGGAGGGTAACCTCCTTTTTAGTTTCAATGCCTTTTGCTGCATGTTGAATTTAATGAGCACTATTACCTGATCTTTTTTGAAATAATTCTCTTTTTTTTTTTTGCCCCCCCAAATCAGCCCATACAACAACTCAGGTACAAGCCCAGATTATAGTCCCAGTTCTCCCCAGTACAGGTTAGTTGGCTTTTACTTCTCTAGATTGTCTTGCAGTGTGATTTATGTTCGTTTCTAAAATCGATTTTTTCTTCAGCCCAAGTGCAGGGTACTCACCAAGTGCTCCTGGGTATTCACCATCATCTACTAGCCAGTACACCCCACGTGTAAGTGAGAGAGACAACAAGAGTGTCAAAGATGACAAGGCTGGTTGATCATTAGGGAATAAAGTTGTATTTACTTTTCACTTTAATCTTTCAGTGGCCTAAACTGGTTTATTAGTCATTACTGTGCTTTCTGAAGGCATAAGATTGCTGTATAATATTTTTCGAAGAAGGCAGGTTTTGTTCTAGTTTCTGGGTTTCTCTTTTCCAGTCTAGAATACTTTGGGATTATATAGATGCAGAAAACGTGGTTCCTACTTTTTAAGTAGTCTCAGAACTTTGGTGTTTTCGAATAAAAGAAGATTCCAATGGTCACTCTTTTACTGTTTCTGATCCTTTTATGTATAGACTTGGTGTGGTGTTATACTCTGCTGGAGGGAGTTGTGGGAAGGCAGTTAGATTAAGATAAAATCTTTGTTCAAGTGAAAGAATATCTATATGTAGATGAGAGTATTGTTTTAGATATAGATCTTTTTCTTCTTTTGCTTGTCGTGTGGGATAGACAAGTGTTGTTACTCTATCCCGGTTAACTGCTGACCCACATGAAGCGGATAACCAAACCAAGCTCTGCAAGCGTATCAATACATTGTTTGCAAGTATAAATATATATATGAAATTCGTTGGAATTTGAGTAGTGCCACGTCTCGCGCTATATGCGCCGGGATACGCAGATGCCTCGTTAAATGTAGAATTCTCAAATGAAGACAAGCAAGGAACACTATTAGTTATGTCAAAATCAAAGGCGGTTACGTGGAAAGCGATTATATTGTCTGCTTTAGAATTAAGTGAAGTAACTGGTAACCTGTACTAACAAGAATTGGATTGTGCATATATATTATCAATCAATTTTATTATGTTAGTTTTTTTATTAGATTGTATTAATAAGCTATTAAGAGACCCGACATTTTTATTTTTTACTTGGTTGGAAACATCACTGTTGCATAATAACTAAAACTAAGAGAGTAGGACATGTCACTGTAACTCTTTAATTGTGGATATTTTGATGAGGTGGACAACCAATCACTGTCCTTCATCATGAGACATTATTGTTATCGAGTTCACCTCCACAAAAATGTGTATTCAAGTCAATAATTAATGATGAGCATTCTTGTTTTACGAAAATATTAATATTTTTATTTACACTAATGAACTTGTTCTAATGTACACTTACGAACATATGTGATGATTAATAGGCAAAAAAGAATAAGAAAAGAAAAAGGAGTTGTTCTAATTAACTGTTGGTCTGTAAAGTAGAGGCTTTAAGTGTTGCTATTAAAAACGGCAGGAGAAGGGAAGAATATTAGCAACTTTACTTATTAATTCATTTTGGTTTCTGTAAAGCTAAAACTTATTTAGCCTCTACACTATTTCTTTAGCTCTTTTTCTACAAGAAAGTTAGCCACACACTTTCATTAACTCAAATCTTGATGATCGATCTCCACAAAATTGGTCCAATAAAAAATGCCGGCCAAACCCTCTTAAGTCAAATATTATCATAAAATCAGTTTCTACAACCACCAAATCAATGGATTTTTCTCTCTCTCAAGATGTGCACACCATAAAATTCCAGAAATATACAACTTTTATAAATAAATAAATAAAAATAATATAAAAAATGCGACTTATATGCCTTCTAAATTAACTATGATAATATGCTGCCGTGTGAATTTAGTTTGTTATGTACTCTTATTATTTGTCTAATGAAAAATGTTTTTAGTTTTATCCTTTTAACTTGTCTACTTAAATATTTAATAAATCATTAAGTTCAACTTTTACTTTACTTGTTAGTCATAAATGCATTTAGTAATTGTAAAATAAAAAGGTCATGTTCTACCTAAAAATTACTATAAAATAACATCTTAATATGTAACTTTAATTATCATAAAAAAATAACGATGATAAAATTTATATACAATTCTTTTTCTGTGTCATGTTACTTTATCTTGTTGATCTCACATACTCCTTAAATTTTTTATTTAATCAAAGGTATATTTTATTATATTAATTTTGTTAATGACTATTACTATTTTATATAGTTATTTAATATTAAAAATAATATGTGAACAAAGTTTTTCTTTTAAACTAAAAATGAACAAGTAAAATGAATATTATTTTTGATATAAGGGAACAGTATGTCGAGATTCTAACATACGATTTTACCTCCCTTTTGCTAAATACAAGGAAAATATTCTTGAAAATGAGTTCCAAATTTTCAAAATGTGATTTTAACTCTTTTTTTTTTTTAAGAAATATTTTTCAATTACAAAAATACTTTTTTTTTCCAAATAAAATGTCTGCTTGATCCCATTTGCAAATGGTACTCTATTAAATCTTTGGTTATTATTACATAACATATACAATCTCTACTTTTAATGTCAATACCTTAACCTCCACCGCTATGGTGTCACCTGTTCTGAGTCGTAAAATCTCAGCAAAAGCCAACGATTTGCAGTTATTCATCACAACGTGACGCCACCCCAATTTCTCTTCTGCAATTTCTATCTTCAACACACCCTTTCTTCTTCTTCTTCTTCATCTCTGTGAAGATGGCAGAAAATTCATCTCAAGAAAACTTCATCTGTTTACATGGAGATTTGGAACTTCACATCATTCAAGCCCGTCATTTACCCAATATGGACTTAACTACTGAGCGTATACGCCGGTGCTTCACCGCCTGTGATGTCTGCCGGAAACCTCAAACTGAATCCACTGCCGACGACGGAAACGGCGAACTACCCAATGTGAAAAGCACCGACCAGAAAATCCACCACCGGCACATAATCACTAGTGACCCATATGTTACTGTGTGCGCACCCCATACCGCTCTTGCCCGTACACGTGTTCTACCTAATTCACAAAACCCTGTTTGGGATGAGCATTTCCGTATCCCTTTAGCACACCCTATGGACTTCTTGGACTTTCGCGTTAAAGATGATGATGTTTTCGGAGCTCAAGTTATGGGTAAAGTTACAATTCCGGCGGAAAAGATAGCCTCCGGTGAGGTGATTTCCGGCTGGTTTCCCGTAATTGGCGCTTCAGGGAAATCTCCAAAACCCGACACGGCTCTCCGATTATGGATGAAATTCGTTCCATATGATACAAACCCATTGTATAAGCGAGGAATTGCTTCAGATCCTCAGTATTTAGGGGTAAGGAATACGTACTTCCCATTGAGAAAAGGGAGTTCAGTGAAGCTATACCAAGATGCTCACGTTAGCGATAAGTTTAAGCTGCCGGAAATCCAGTTGGAAAACAATACTACCTTTGAACACAACAAATGCTGGGAAGATATATGTTATGCAATTACAGAGGCTCATCACTTGATTTACATTGTTGGGTGGTCTGTTTTTCACAAAGTCAAGTTAGTTCGAGAGCCCACCAGGCCATTGCCGCGCGGCGGTGACTTGACACTTGGTGAATTACTTAAATATAAGTCCCAAGAAGGGGTGCGGGTTCTGTTGTTAGTTTGGGATGATAAAACTTCCCATGATAAGTTCTTTGTTAACACGGTATGGATATTTAAACTATTACTTACTGATTTCTTTGATAAACTATATTGAAGTAATTTTGGATACTTTATTGGCTGTTATTTTAAGTATGTGCTCAGATAGCTGTAAGATAACAATATTGTCTGAGTGCTCCTAGTTGTTATTATTTTAATGGTGTGCTCAATTTACAATATAATGAATTTTTTTTCTCTATTTGCTTTCAAATGACTGCATCATTAGTTGTAGTTCTTGTTGGTCAATCTCACAATAGTTTGAGATGGCATTGGATGCAGGCGGGAGTAATGGGAACTCATGACGAGGAGACCAGGAAGTTCTTTAAGCATTCCTCTGTAATATGCGTTTTGTCACCACGTTATGCTAGCAGTAAGCTCAGCCTTATCAAGCAACAGGTTAACTTTCATAACCATTGACGCATTTGTTAGATTATATGTACTTTGAGATCTTCTGATCATTGAATTCTCTATGTGCCTGTGAAGTTATTGCCCCTTGAACCATGCCTTCAATAGTTTGCGTTCAGAATAAGGCATTCCATTTGATGGAGGGTGTTCTTTCTTATGACTTTGTAGAAAGTATTCTTATATAAGTTTGTGGAAGAAAGATAGGGATCAAGGAACAGCTAGGTCTCATCAGAAATACGTAAATATGAATGCTTGCCTTTTGTGGCTTGACAAAATATTTTCATGAATGAGTGGAATAAAGTAATATAATTCTTCTAAAGCAGCAGTACTTGAAGTTTTAATGGGCTGTGTGAAGCTATATTTTGTATGGTCGGCATAAATATTCCCTTCTGAGAGTTTCTTCAATCTTTTTATGAAATATAATATCAATTACGCCAATTTCCTTGCCTCTGGATTCTGTATTTCCCCTCTACCAATATTGCAATGAAGTGATTTTGTGACCTGAATATTCTTGCTTCCAGGTAGTTGGAACCATGTTTACACACCATCAGAAGTGTGTTCTGGTTGATACACAGGCACCCGGTAATAATAGAAAAGTAACAGCATTCTTAGGAGGTCTGGATCTCTGCGATGGTCGATATGATACACCTGAACATCGCTTATTCCGTGACCTTGACACTGTATTTAAAGACGACGTTCATCAGCCTACATTTCCTGTGAGTTGTTTTTCTTCTCAATTTTTTTATGACCAGTTCTGATATCTGTCATATGTCTCTGGGATGATTCTTTACTTTACATAGTTGATAATTTTCCAGAACTGTGAAGGTGGTTAAGGGATCAGCACTCTTGCGTGTAGATTCACGAAAAACATTTTTACTATTCTTGCTGATTTATTCATTTCTAGAACATTGTTTCTAAGAATTTTATGAAACTTGGGTTATCTTTACTATTGTTGTCAGTATTTTTCTTTTCTACAGTATTTTCACCATAGTTTTTACTCTTCTATTTGTCAAATCTGTTTATGAAGCGACTTTTCTTGAGCTGAGGGTCTATTTGAAACAACTTCTCTACCTCACACAAGGTAGGGGTAAGGTCTGTGTACACTTCACACTCCCTAGACCCCACTTGTGGGATCACACTGGGCATGTTGTTGTTGCTACGTTTTTCCTTGCAGAATTTGGAACAACAATGATTGCATTCAGCAGACATTGAAATGGGCTTGTGGAATGCGGATCATAGAAATTGGTTGGTTGTGGCAAATGGCTAGTGTAGTTGATGCTGGTGGGATGTTGTGGGCACTAACAACAGAATTATTATACTTAATTATCAAAAAGGGTTACAGCAGACTTATCATCACATGTTATTGTGACCAAGTCTTCTAGAAAGAAAGAGTTTTAGGTTTATGTAAAGTATCTAATAAATTCTTCTTCTGAAAATAACAAGTGTAAGCCATCTTTTCATATTTTGGGAGACAATTTGCTGCTAGATATTTAGTCAGTAGCTATTATCACTCACATGATCTAAATTTTGACGAGCGAAGGGCAGATCTGTAGTTTACAGTGGTCCAAGCTCTCAAGTATGTTGTAGTTAATTGGGGAGGAAAGCCGGAAAACATATGGTTTGTTCAGGAGATTTATTACCTGTTTAATAATGAAAGTTAAAGGCTGAACACTGAAACTTATGTCCCTGGATTTTGAATATTTACCTTTCAAACTTAAATATGGTTCTTGACATCCATAATTTTTGTAATTATTTTCCAGAAGTGTTATGAGCTGTTTGATTGCTATTTCTTATTATCATGATTTCTTACCTTGGATGTGTTTTTTGAAAAAGTGGAACTTATTACTGACTCTGTATTGGTCATGTGTTAGTCATTCGCCTTAATTTAGATAAGCCTATTTCATCTCCAATGCTCAATCTGTAACATGTAAATCTGTTAGCAATGGAATTATTGAAAATAATTCTTCATTAACAAATAGCTGTATAATACAATATACAAGAACTGTGATAAAATAATTTCTAACATAAACTATGACATAAAGAAATTTTGTAGATTATTATCGATATGTTAGTGATTGATTTAATGTATTTCAGTGTTGTTTGCCATAAAATATTTAGTATTTGATAGATAGTGAATATTTTTTTAACCCTAACAAGCATGTCTACCGTTATATTTTGTACATTCAACTTTGAACATTCTATTGCAAGTATTGAATAGGGTTATCTAAAAAGTCCCTTAGTAACTTATGTGCAGGGCCCTCGCCTTCTGTCTCAATTGAAATCAAGTTGAATACCAAGCCCATTTCAGCATGTTGCATGTTTACATGTGTTCTCTGACCTTTTTCTGTAACATTTTCCTTTCTTTTCATTATTTCTTTCCTGCATTTTTCTCAAAAATTGATTATTCTTTTCTCTGTTTTGATTATTTTTTTTTGGTTGCATGCATTAGGCAGGGACCAAGGCTCCAAGGCAACCATGGCATGATTTGCATTGCAGAATTGATGGACCTGCTGTATATGATGTGCTTATAAACTTTGCTCAACGGTGGAGGAAAGCGACAAAGTGGAGGGAATTCAAGTTTTTTAAGAAAACAATGTCCCATTGGCATGATGATGCTATGCTAAAAATTGAGCGTATCTCATGGATACTCAGCCCTGCTTTGGCTGTTTTAAAGGATAGTACTGTAATCCCAGAGGATGATCCTAAACTACATGTATATAGGGAAGATCACTCAGAAAATTGGCATGTACAGGTTGATACTTTTTTGTTTTGTGGGTATCTTTGAATAACTTACATCCTTTTCAACTTTCATCCTCATTCTTTTATTGCAGATCTTCCGTTCCATTGATTCTGGTTCGGTGCAGGGATTTCCCAAGACAATTGATGTTGCGCAGGCACAGGCAAGGAAACCATAGCCTTTGTTCTATTTTCGAACTTTTGCTAAAGTAGCTGTAATCCGTTAGGAACTCTAGGAAGAAAGCTTGTCTTCCCCTCGCACTTCACATTTTCTTTGGCATTATATCTTTTGCAGAACCTTGTCTGCTCAAAAAATCTGATAGTAGATAAAAGCATTGAAGCCGCATATATTCAGGCAATAAGATCAGCTCAGCATTTCATATATATTGAAAATCAGTATTTTCTTGGATCGTCATACGCTTGGGAATCATACAAAGATGCAGGTCAAATTTTAATCTTCTTGCTATGTTTCTGAATTGCAATGTACAAGATTCCACTCTGTAGCATTGTATTAATGTTGGCTTGGCTTTATATTCTTGTCCATATGAAAAGTGGAAACCTGAATTGTTGCAACTTAATGCATTGAAACACATAGGTAAAACTCAATAGTGCGGTCAGAATATGGTTCAGCAATAGAATATCATCTGAATGACCACTTTGTCACATGGAATGCATCCCCATTTTAGAAATTTAATAGGATGTTGCTTCAAACTTGGTAAGATTCCAAATTATGCAGCTTCCTAGAAAAAAATGAAATGGTTTTGAGATTGTGCAACCTCCTAAATAAAAATTGTAGCTCCTACCTCATTTTCAGCACTCTTGGAGTTGTTACATTGCTTCCTGATTTCATTTGATGTTCACTTGATCAGGAGCTGATCATCTGATACCGATGGAATTGGCACTGAAAATCACTAGTAAAATTAGAGCCAGGGAACGATTTTGTGTATATGTTGTCATGCCCATGTGGCCTGAAGGGGACCCTAAGTCAATCACTATGCAGGAAATACTCTTCTGGCAGGTAATTTTCGTGAAACTCTTCGATTATGTCTTTTGGATTTTATGAAGAAGATAGGTAGTTTTAAATGAGCAATGATTAGGTGATACTGATACTAGCCATAACAATTAAAAAAAAAATGATTAGGTGATACTTGCCTCAAATAGGCAGTTATATCAAGGCAAGGATACTTTCAGAATAGAAATGCCAGCTATCTTGAACGGTTACTGCATCCAAATATCTGAATGTACTAGTCAGAAGAGTGTGCATTAGCATAAACAGTGGCCATCTCTTTCTAATATCTATAATCATGCCTATCCAAAAGAGAGCTTTTATTTGCTTTAATATTTGAATGAGAAAATATTCTTATCCTTTAAAATGGTATATTTCCTTCCTTAGACATGGAGGGACAAGCCAGAAAAAGGACATTGAAAAGGGATGTTTTTGGGCATTGTTGTATGTTTGAGGACCTGGCAGAATGAAAAATGAGTGGTGATTTTGATAAAAGACAATACTTTCCATGACATATTTTCCTTCATGCCTCTCATTGTCATTATATTACTATGCAATTTTGATGCTTCAATATGTGATTAACTGAATATTGAAGGAAGAAGCCATCTGAAAAAAGGTATACAAGAAGAAATGAGAAGTGCTTTTTAAGATTTTTGTTTGCTTTCGACAGAGCCAGACAGTACAGATGATGTATCAAGTTATTGCAACAGAGCTCAAATCGATGCAGATTTTGGACTCGCATCCGCAAGATTATTTAAATTTCTACTGCCTTGGTAACCGTGAAGAAATTCCACGCTCTATTGCTCAATCTTCTGGTAATGGTGATAAGGTAATAGGGAATTTTCTTATTCTTAAAATATTCTTGTAGTGTATTTACAGTATTATACACAAAATACACTTAAACTGAAGCAAAAGCTGCCTTTAATATTAATGAAAATGGGTTCTAGAGTCTTAAAAAATGGCTGACCTTTTAACTTTAAACAATATCAAATTTCCTAAACTCTGCTTGTTTTACTTCTCCCCGAACTCTATATTGGTCGCTCAATTGGTGAATGATTATTCAAAAGCTTGATTACAAAAGTTGTAGCATGCTTTACTATGGACCACTAGTTGGGGTGGGTAAACCATTTATGATAAGAGTGAGACTGACTTATAAAGGTGCAATTGAGATGAGTTCTTCAGGTGAACAGAACAAAGTTGTTTCACGAACCACCCACAAACCTAATAGTTGGATCCATGAGGAAATGCCAGTAAGGTAGTACCTGAAGCCTTACTCTAATTATGTCGAGAGGCTGACTGAATCCAATCATATACACCCTGAAATGAAACGAAGTTCAATTTTATCAAGTAGCTAACGTAAGCATATGAGTTAGTGCATAGATTTAGGAAACACCAGTGACCAAATCAACCCTCATACAGTAAACACAATTTTATTCGTTGTGAGCTGTCACCCTCTATGCTTTCTTGTTTTTTGTTTCATTTTGCTTATCTGAATTTGATCGAGCTTGAATACTTTTGTGAGAAGTTTTCTTTGACGTGCAACCAGGTCTCAGACTCATATAAGTTTCAGCGTTTCATGATATATGTTCATGCCAAAGGAATGATAGTGGATGATGAGTATGTTATAGTGGGCTCTGCCAACATAAATCAGAGATCTTTAGCTGGGTCGAAAGATACAGAGATAGCTATGGGTGCCTACCAGCCTCATTATGCATGGACAGAAAAGCAAAGGCGTCCACAGGGACAGGTTTGAAAGAAAATCACATAATGCACATACTTTATCTTGAGAAGACACGTTAACCAAACACTGATGTTAACGAAACCGGATACATTTATTTATTCATCTTGTCTTGATCTCCAGATCTATGGATACAGAATGTCCCTGTGGGCAGAGCACCTTGGGAGGATAGAAGAATGTTTCAAGGAACCAGAGGCGCTAACATGCGTGAGGAGGGTGAATGAGGTTGCTGAAGTTAACTGGAAGAGTTACACAGCTGAAAATTTCACTCAACTACAAGGACATCTTCTCAAGTATCCAATACATGTAGGCGCGGACGGGAAAGTAGGTCCATTACCTGAATATGAAATTTTCCCTGATGTTGGGGGTAGAATTCTGGGAAATCATGCCCCTACTATCCCAGATGTTTTGACCACATAGTCCTCAATAATTAACACGATTGTGAGTATTTGGACACTGTAAAAATATATAGCTGCAATATCCTTATTTGTCATTTTGTACATTTGTTCTTGTGTTGTACAATACAGGGTGAAAAAACAGGTCGAAATGATTTGATTGTGGGCTTCTATTTGTGCTGGATATTGTGGGTCTCATGGGGACGATAAAGTTGAGATGTTAATTGTTTTGATTCATTTTAGTTCATGTGCTACAATTTTTCTTTTAAAATTCAATTATAATAGTTATAGATGACTATTAATCAATTAACAATCTAATACTTTTTATTAGAAAAATAAAAATAAATCCATTGATTAGAGAAGTTTCTGAATGCCAATGTCTAGCGTCCCTGATAACTTAGGATTAGTGGTGATAGGACTGTTATTGTGATCATTAAAGCTATTAATCAAGATCTTCTTGTTTCAGTCGTATGAAATCTTGATTAAATTTGAACTTCTATGCATTTGAAAAATATATAAGACAACAATTTTAAAACGTTTATTTTACACTCTGTTTGATTCATTGTTACCTATTATATTGTATTGTATCGTATCGTTATCATACCTATAATGTTTGTTTTGATTGTTACTTAAAATGTATTGTAATGTATTGTTAAATTTCGTTGTTACGTAACAATGAAAACCCCCATTTTATGGAACAATCGATTTGGTGTGTTCGTATTGTTACTTAATTTCTTTTTTCAATTATATCATGGCATAATATTTCATAATACTTTTTTACCCTTTATCATATATTATTTAACTCTAGTCAAACCTCCTACCTTATAACAATTAAGAATATTTTAGTAAATTTATAAATTACAATACAGTACGATACAGTCAAACTAAACAATAAAAATGTTATTAAACAACAACAAATAATACAGTCTTGTCAAATATTATATCTACCATACACTACAGTATAATAGAATATAATACAATACAATATATTATGAAATAATGAATAACAATGATTCAAACAGAATATTAGTATGAATGACACGTTAAGTAACGGGGGGGGGGGGGAATATTTAGACTTTAATTCTATTTATCCACGTATAAAAGAGAATATAATTTGAATAATACTCCAAGACAAAAGAGATAGATACATCATGAATGTATCTAGAAATTATCCACATTTGGAGTTACCGAGGATTTTGTTTTGTGGGTAAACAACATTGTCAAATCAGTCTTGTTTTTATTAAAAAATGTCTTTCTTCACTTAGAATATTAGGATTTCTTTTTGGAAAAATGCTTTTGACCAAAACTTGGCCATAATTTGGTCAGGATGTAAAAATAACATATTCACACTATAAATTAAGTTCATTTTAGATATTTCTATCCTTTTAATTTAAATACTTTTTAATTAAAAATAAAAAAAATTTAGTTTATTTTTAAAATAAAAAAAATATTATAAACCTTTTACATTTCTGACCAAATTATGGCCATTTAGCATTACTCTTTCTTTTTTGGTTAGCAGAAGCTTAGCATGGCTCGCTCCCAAACGAAAAAAAAATTATCCTTTTTTTTCTTTTGATTATTTGATTCAATTAAAAATTGAGTTGGATCACGTCCAATTGAGGCGTATACTTACTAAGTATAGTATTTTTAGTTAAGTAACATAATAAAGGACAAATTCCACTACTAATAAATAAAAATAGAATATTCTTAACCGTTTTCCTTCACATAAATCACATATATATATATATATATATATATATATATATATATATATATATATATATATATATATATAGAAAATCATAGATCTGTCTATGTGGTGCCACCATAATTAGGAATCCCTTTTAATTTATTTTATTTTCAAAACTAGTCTTCCCCTTTCATGAAAAGTTGTGACTTTCATGAAGAGTTGCGACTTATTATGAAGAGTTGCGACTTTTATGAAAAATTGTGACTTTTTCGATAAGACATAATAAGCATTTGTTCACACCACTTTTTGTTGTCTATAAATAAAGGAATTTCCTTTCATTTTAAAACAACAAAAATTTTGAGTTTCTTCTTCTTCTGGACAATTAAATAATTGTGTACTTTGCTCCAGTTGAATGACTCACTAACACAATTTTTTGGTATCAATACACTGGTTAATAGAATCGTTCTTTCTTGAGATGATCTATTCCTTTAAATTTCGGGTACTAGGGGGGAATAATTTTCTTAAGAGAACACTGTACATACAGTGGACTCGATTTTTTTCATTCTATTGTTACAGATCCTGGTATGTTTTTACAGTCATTAATTTATGCTTGTATTATTAATTGTTATTTTTTAGTACATGCTTTAAATTTTGTTGTTTATTAATCTGCAATATTATTGTTGCAAGTATTTGTTAGTACATATTAAATAACAAACGTTAATTGAGTATTCAAGCAAGTTTTGTCTACTAGAATTGTTAAAGGTACAATAAAAAAAACCCTTACAAATCTATAATTTGATCATCAACAACGTCATTGTATGTGATGAAATTTTATGTTCTTTAGAAAATCCTCTGAGAGTTAATAACTTTGCATGCTCATATTTTTTTTTTTTTATGTTGTTGTTATCTATTTTTACTAAATTTTATCACTGGATATTATGAGCACTTTAAGGATTCAAAGTTGATTGAAGTGTTAGTCAATTTTCTGAGGTATATTATTTTAAAACATGAGAACTTTTCTGGTTAGAATGATTTGTTAGTATCATTGAATATCTCATAGTTTACTCCCTTTAATGTATGTTTTTCTAGCTGTTTTATTGTCTCCTTAAAATTGTATTGATTATTTTTCGTTTGGTATGTATATGATCTCACTTGGACAAAGCTTTCATCCTTTTAATGTTTTTCTTTTTTTCCTTCTTATTCAACTCTATAAATATTTTTTGTGTGAGTTATGACTATTTTCAGCAAGCTTAATTTGAAGAATATGAAACAAAACATGCTCTAAATAAAAGTAATATCTTAAGCTACAAAAAATATGTCTATTAACGTAGATTTGGTGTCCATTATATCCCAAGTCATTGCGGAGCATTTGAATTATCTAGTTTAGACTCATTTTTAATTTTTTAATGTTCAAGAATATTTCTTTAACATGAGTCTAGAATCCAACATTTTGATCTACTTGTACTTTCATAATGCAACAACTATACATACATATTTCTGAAAAAGTCGTAAAGTTGCATTGATGAAGCATTTAAAAGGGCCTTCAGAGTAGCAGTTTAATGAAAAATGAATTTCTAAAAGGGTCAACAATATTATTTTGTTGTTGTTTCAAATTTATTTTTCTCCTTCTATAGATTTTGTTAGAGTAACAAAGTAACAACAACGAAATGTGGTGAACGTTTGACCTCAGACGAGTAGATTGCCTCTAGAAAAAATTATTTATGTTGTTGTGGTGTAGATTTTTAACGGCCTTAACGTATTTATAACTAATATTGATTATCAAAAACTTTTATATAATTTATTTTTAACAAGGAGTTATTCTAACCATAAAATTATCAGTTCTATATTTTTCATGTACAAAAAAATAGAAAATAATATGTTTAATCGCTACATAAAAAATCACTCAGTTTTAACAGGACAATTATATCATCAAACATATATTATGATAAATTATGTAAAAGATAAAAATGATTATATATCAAGATATTTTAAATCATTCATTATATATTTAAAATTCTTGAAATATGTGATAATGTCAAATCATTTAATTACTGTTGAAATGTTCAGAAAACCTATTAAAATTTACTTTTTTTTACCTTATAACAGTCGATTATTGAAAACACTGTTCAAAAACTTAGCAAAATTAATTATGTCTGCGCGAAGCGCGGGTAAATTCCTAGTTATAGAAGAAAAATAAATATTTTTTCCTATCTCAAAGCCAAAGGGGATTGAAGTGGTGTTATTCAAAATAAGAGGGCACAACTAAAATTCTGGTTATTTATGACAGGCACGCTTAAAGCCTGAACTCTTACATATAATTACAGCATCATTCTTGTCGCGTCAAAATCCCTCATATTGGCAATTTAGGGTTCGCTTCCCTCAACTGAAATGGCAAGCTTTGCTCTCTCTAATCTCCCATTATCTTCCTTCCAATAATATATATGTGTTTTGCATAATTTCAGAATTTTTTAACCTAATTAATTGTCGAAACAACAAATTTATGATCCTTATGATTTCTTGCAGGCTGATTCTCCTCGCAAAAGGTACCACTCTGTTTCTTTATCTAACTTTTGAGAATTTTCTGTGTATTGGTCGAATCGCCTTGATCCATCTTAACTTTCGTTAATTGATTTAGGATTTTTTTGTCTGTATTTCGCTGATTGATATTTCTCTATTCGGTTGTTGGCCTTGTGAAGGGTGAATACATTGTTTTATTCATCAGGCTAGTTGGGATATATATGTGGCGTAAATAAATTAATTGGGGTTTGTTTGATTTTGGGGGAGTTCATTTTGATTTGTGTTTTGGAGAGATGTTAAGGTGCTAATCTTTTTTAATAGAGAAATAGTAATGTATGAATCTGGTTTTGGAAGAATTGTTTTTATGTTTATCATGTAGGGTTAGTTTTCCGTTTGTTTTCTTGGGGAATGTCACTGAAGCATAAAACATTTCTGAGGCTCTCATATTTTGTTTATATGGGTAATTCTGTATAACAAAGTCATTCATCCTATATGTTTCTTATGCAAAGGATAAGGTTCGATTTGAAGCAAAGTTTTCCAGGGAACATCCTAATGAAGTGTCCCACTGTATGGTCTTCAAAGATCGTCCTACTTATTGATAAAAATGGTTACGTGCTAGTCTTTCTTGAGTTAGAAACTATCGATCAATCTTTATGGATAAGTTTTTGACAATTTTTACAAGTACAATTGTTGAGCATGTTTATGGAGAACACATTTACATAATCTTAGCGATGCATTTCTGTTTTCTTTTTGTACACAAATAAATCTCCAACGGATTTCTTTTAAGGCACTGTCTTTAGTATTATTAGTTGACAGAGAAATTTTATGAGCTACATATACTTGACAAAGATGCCATCATTACTCAAGGAACCATCTTTAAAGACATGTGGTTGGTGTTAATGTTTTTTTTTGAGGGCTAATAGGACTGAACCGGTTCGATGTTGTATTTTTTGGACTCCCAGGTATTCCCGCTCTCCTTCACCTTGGGAAGAAAAGTCAAGGTCTCGCTCTCGATCCCCAACTAGATCACAGTCAAGGCCAAGAGGAAGATCCAGGTCCAGAAGTCATGGAAGGTATGAGTGGAACTTTAGTTTTACTTCACCTTCTTTATGTTAACAGCTTTGTTTCGGTTTCTCTAATTTTTCCTCCATGACTTGATTAGGGCTGAAGAAACTAATCCCGGAAACACACTCTATGTGACTGGATTATCTTCAAGGGTCACTCAAAGGGATCTTGAAGAGCATTTCTCAAAGGAGGGAAAGGTTGGTTTCTGGTTTACGTATAAGGAAGTTGTTTTCTGGTGATGTTTCTGCCATGATTCAGTGCTCATACGGCATACCAACAGTCTCTCTCGTTCAAAATCATCCGTATTGTATCTACTCTTTATAATGGAAGTTTTTCATTTATGATGATTTTCTTAGAAACATCTAGTTTTCATTTAAGTTTATTGTATGAGCAAAGTCTTGTCAATGCATTTGCCAAGATATTTGATGTGTTGTGGCATTTTGGCTGGATTCTTTTCTCATTGTTCATACTTTAAAGCTTGATATTGAAGTTTCTCTTTTACTTTCTTTTGATTAGGTGAAGTCTGCTTTTCTGGTTGTGGAGCCCCGTTCTCGCATCTCTCGTGGTTTTGCTTTCATAACAATGGATAGTCTTGAGGATGCCAATCGCTGCATTAAGCACCTTAATCAGTCTGTCCTTGAAGGCCGGTCCATAACAGTGGAGAAGGTGAGCTATTTATACATTGATTGATGAACCATTGTTCTGTTGGGTTGCTTTTCTTTTTTCTTGACTTGGAGGTTTTCTGATTATATTCAGAAGACATTACGTCAGCTTTGTTGGCAGCAATCAAAGATGATCAGTTCTTCCATTGCAACATTATATTCACTCAGCTTGACCAAATGGCCTGCTAAAACAGCTTTTCACATGCATCTGATCAACTAAACTTAGCAACTATTTTGCCAAACAACTATACAACCTCAGCAAATACTTCAAACTCTCAACTAATCAACGATCATTATCGACAATATAATCAGGCTTTTATGGTATCTCATCCTGGCGTTGGTTCTATCTCCATTTTTTAGCTGTTATAAGACGTGCAAAAATATTTAAGCTGCTATCCTGTGTGACTAGTGTCATATCCTATTTCTTAGTAATAGACATGGTTATGTGCTTGTGCCACCTTCCTCACCAGTATCTCCAGTTATGCAGAGGTTTTTCGAAGAGACTTAACTTTTTTTGGTACAAATTAGTTGAATGTTATGTTCTTCCTTTAGGAGTGCATTTTCTGGTTCTCGTTTGTTTTGGATGTTAACATCATAGGTTAAGATTTCATAGAATTAGAAATATATCTGTTTTTTTGTTGTGAAGAGAACACCCGAGAAAAGCAATTTCATATTCTTCCATACAAGGAATTCATTCTCTAGAATACGTTATCTGGTCGAGATAAGCCATTTGTTCTTGATGTAAATCTCATATGTTCAGATTTCACATATTGAGATGATATATTTTGATTTTCAGTCTCGTAGAAAACGCCCAAGGACTCCAACACCTGGTCATTATCTTGGGCTTCATCAGAGCGGAAGGGGTGATGGTAAGATTCTGATGCTGTGTAAGTTTCTATTCTATTCATACTGAATTGTGGGAATCTCTAAAGTACTCATTGCTTTGGTCAAAGGTTATCATGGTGATCGTGGTAGGTATCGTGGCCGTGGTGACTATGGGTACCGAAGATCTCCAAGACGCTCTCCATATAGAGGTGGGCGAGATTATTCTCCTAGACGCTCACCTTATGCTGGAAGGTCGAGACATGCGCGATCCCGGTCATATTCTCCTTATGAAAGGAACTACCCTCGTGGTTATAGATAAGGGGGTTTCACAAGGCATATGCGGTTTCCTCCTCAGCAATGAAAACTGCTTGTATAAGGATCTATAAGTTCGATGTGGACTAGTCCTGATGGTGTGTAAGGTGTTAAAGAGTACTGGTTAATGAATGTATGTCTGGTGTATACCTTGAATGTGGATAATCTGTAATTTTTCTAAAGCTTTATGATTGTATTCTCTTTCGTTGCGTGTCATTTTGTTGTCTTCATGGACGTGACATCGTTTACTATATCTGTTGGTTCATTCTTCCATGTTTAGCAACTTTCTGGCTTGTGGTTTTGTCTGTTATTGTCAAGATCCTCTCTTTCCTTTGTGTTGAGCAAATTTTCAACTCAACTCGTAACTTGGATACTAGTTTGAAAAGAAAAATGTACACTTCATCTAGTAATTTGCTTAATGGTATTTTCTTGAACAAAATGGAGTAGCTGAGTTTCTTAGATATTTGTTGATGACTTGATTTTACAAGATATGACGTTCTTGGAGAAGTGGCGTGATAAAACACCCATGTTCGTCCAACCTCAACATGACATTTGCCTCATTCTAGTACAGACATAAGGGCCTACGAGCTTATCAAGTTATTAAAAGTAGGTTCTTTAGTTAATTAGACATCCAACATAGCTACTGAATATTATAAAAAGAGTGACAAATTGATAAGAATTAAGATGACTAGACATCGAACAAGCTTCCAAAAGTCAACAATAATATCCTACATTTTCTAAAGAGCACGTGAAGATATTTTTCAAGTGTAAGTATTTATATTTGTTAATAACAAACGTTGAAAGAGAATGTGCCACAATAATCATGAATTGGTATGAGGATACATGGACTATTCACTAGTCAGTCTTATATGACTTTTTCTTCTTCTTATTTATACATATGACCTAGTAGTAGCTATTGAAAGAGCTTTGACTATATCTGTGCAAAAATTTAAGGGAGACCCTTGTGAAATTAAATATTGCTAGCTACTTCAAAATGTTTGAATCTGTGAACAGAAGGGTTAAATAAAAGAAAATTGGAAAAATGAAATTGAAAGAAAGGGGCTTCCAACAAAATACGAGTGTTAGGAGCACGCGATGCAAACGTTTTGGCGCACTCTTGCCTTTGGTGGATCTTGTGCTCTTCAAGCCAACCACATGTTCTATAACAATTAACAGACAACTAGTATTAAGTAATAATGTTTGATGCTTTGATTGATTGAATATAAAGTTTAATTTGAATAAATAAAGTAATTTAAAATTGAAACTTTAGTGGTTGTTTGTAGAGTATCTTTTATCACCCACCTTAACAAGTTACTAATAAGTACTAAATGCTACTCCCCCAAAAAAAGTAGTGGTCTGCTTTTTTTTTTTTTTTTTTTAAGTTAATTTATAAAAGAATGAGCAAAATGTTACTTTCAATTTTTAACATGATATGTTTAAGATTATGACATTAAAAATATTTTAGTATATTTAACATAATTTTACTTTAGTATTACAATATTTTTTTATTTTTTTTTTATAAATTTTATGTCAAGTTAAATTAGATTATTCTTTTTGAAACGGAGAGAATCTATTCAATATTGGTGAATGATGATAGAGAAGAGTATTTTGCCAATAACAGGGTAGACCTAAGAGGAACTTATCTTCCTCGACTTAACTTTTTCCAACACGTTATTTTTTTAATAATAGAAATGAGATAAACGTGAATCTCAATTCATTGCCTAGCGCGATACTTAGAAAATATGGCATCTCTAAAGTATATCAAAATAAAAGTTCTACGTGAATTCTAACATTAAATTTTAAACTATTTGGAAATTAAATTTGTATTATTCCTCATTTTTAATTAATTTATTTTATTTTCTTTTTACTCCGTTTTAATAAAAATTTCTCTTTTTCTATTTGATAATTCTTTTAATTTTACACAGATAATATATTTAAGACTATAAAATTAAAACACATTCTAATTATATATATATATATATATATAAAAAAAAAAAATAAGTAAAAATGACATAATAAAAAATATCTAGAAATAGTATTGTAAAAAATGTTGTAGGTGTTTTTGTATTGGGGAAAAGGAATCTCGTCCTCCGTGTGGAAAGTGTAGTATTTTAAAAGCCACATTAACATAAACATGCTCCATCATTTCTTCGCCCAACAAGAAATATTTTCATCTTTTCCCACCTAAATTCTTTTATCCCTAAATCCCCCTTTTTTCTCCTCTCTGTGTAAACCCACATTGAATTTATCGTCTAATAATGCTCGGCGTTGAGTTAAGGATCTCTACCGTCGCCGGAGTTTTGACGGATCTACCGGAAACAAGTCGCCGGAGTGCCAGCTGGAACTGTAACTCCTCGATTCGAAATATCTCATATCATCTCTCTTCCAGGAATAGACATTGTAGAAAGTCGAGATTCATGGTAATCTGTAGCAAGTCATCACGCGGAAGCTTTAATCGGAAATCTAATCAGAGTGATGAACCGGGTGATGATTATATTGAAGCTGTCGTTCTCGTTTCAGGTATTGGAAATTACTGTTTTGCCCTTTCCTCCGATAATTTTTTGTTGAGAAATGCAGATAATATATCCATCATGAACATTACTTTGTTGAAATGTATGAGAAAGATCCGATTTTTCTCTCTATAGTTTTGCCTTTTTAATCAATGTAGCTCAACTGCTATTAGTAGGTGAAAAATGGAAAATTGGTAGCTTTGCTACTCGCTCCACGGACTTTGAACAAGTTGCTTTCCCAGTAACATTTGACGATCCTGTACGAATTAGTTTAAAAAATCCACTGTTATGGGATGGAGGGACTCGGGCTCTCCAAAAATGTTGTGGCACGCGTGGATCATTCAAAAGAAACTACTTTTGGAGTGTCTGATACACACATTTTCAGAGAGTCTGCAACATAGCCTATAATCATTTAAATTTGTATAAAAAATGACTTGAGATGGGAAACCATGCACTCTACTATAATTTGAGAAACTAAATAAGTCTATTGATTATATCTCGAATACTGAATCAGTTGAGTTCCCTATTTGATTCCTATATTCCATTTTGGTTTAGTCAGGTCTATTTCATGTGGTACCAAATGAATATTAGGGGTTTCTTAAATCACACGTATACCTGTGCAGATAACTAGTGTAATCCCGACTAGTTGGTATAAATGTATATGTGGATTTCTCTGCTGCCATTATGTATCTTTCTTAAGTTGTGACATTGGTCCCGGTAGAATTTTCATATTTTAGATATTTCTACCTAGTCCTTTTCTATCACCTTTTGGAGGTCTGTTCCAGACATGACCAAACTATCTCAGGCTCTCTCTCTTTATTCTCTACCTGTGCTACTTGCATCTTTTGTTATTATTCTTCTCCAATATTCTACGCTTGCACGCCTGTCTTATTATCCTTATTCATCCATCTTAATATCCATATGTCAACATTTATTCTGTGGATGTGATGGGACATCGGGGAAGAGCACTCAATCTTAATATAATATTGCTGGTCTAGCTACTTATATAAAAATAGCCTTTCACTTTGTTAGGCATCTTTTTATTGCATAGCCACTCATCCATCTCTCAAATACTTAAGTTATGTGTACTTTGAAATCTAATTGCTTAATACATTTTATCTGTAGTCTTTCTTCTGTATATTAGTATTTTCTTCCCAGCATCTGAGGCTAAGCATGTTTACCAATGCTGCAATGACTACAGATACTATGAAGCACTACAAAATGCATATGGGTGGATTTCAAGAAGAAACAAGATGGCACTCATCTGCTCACCTGATTCCCTCTTCTTTTCACCCTAAGGATCGTATCGCTGACGCATCATCTTTAGGGACAGGATTTCTTCGCCGTTTCAAGAATCCAACTATTTTTCTTAAGATTTCCTGTGATGCAGAATATGTCTTACCAATTATTGTTGGTATGTACTTTTAAATTTCTACTTGGACAACTAACACTGTCTTGTAAACAGTTATATCATACTGTTATCATAACTCTTACTCCCTGCTACTTCAGGAGAACATGCTGTCAAAAAACTTATAGATTCATTGCATGAGGAGGAAACTGGGGTAAATTTTTTCAAGATTTTGAAAGCGGATTCTCTGATTTACTTTTCCTTATCTTTCTCTTAACACTTCTTTGAGATGCTGATGTTGGGCCTGCTGCAGGATTGCCCCGACGAGTTCCTGCTTTTGAGGAATCTATTGTTGAAATCTGGCTATGAAGTATGTCAATACCACTTTTATCTATTTCATCATATTCATCCTTTTTCAATTATTTTTTAATGATAAATAGTATCAATCTTGATTTTAGTCTTCATGTTTACTTTTAGCTTCTCTTTTTGAATTTGCTACCACATTCCCTGATCACCAGAAATCTTTGGTTTTTTCAGAAGCATGTCACTCTAGATGTTCATATTTTTTTAGTTTTATATATTCAAATGAAACTTTTAGGAGGCAAACTTTTACTCTTTCTGCCTTATCTTTTAGCTGCCAGTTCACGATACTAATATGCTTTTACCAAGAATCATGAAAAGTTCTTACTGATTGCTCTGACTTGTAACATGGCAAGTGAGCAGGAGGCTACTCCTCACTTAGTTCTACGTGTTTGTAAGATGTAACACTTCCTTTGAGATGTGATCACCTTTAGATTGGGGAAACAGACACTGCATCTTTAATTATTGTTTGAAGTGCTGGTCTTTCTTTCTTAATTTGGTGATATATCATTTCCAGGTTAAAATGGTGAAGATTACAGAAAGAGTGACTAGTACTTATTTTGCCAGAATATTTTTCCACAAGGTATGTTCAAAATACTTTGTTAGGTAGATTCAAAAATATACTCCTACTTCTGGGATTGCATTTAATCTGAACTTAACATTTTTGATAATACCCAGGCAGGGGAAAAAGATATTATTAGTGTGGATGCTCGTCCTTCAGATGCCATTAATGTTGCCAGAAGATGTAAGGTATTGTTCTTATGGGACTTTGAGATTCAAGTGTGATAATGAATTGCTTCATATAACTTGCTTACCATTGTAGAAAACATTATGTCTCTCGACTGTTTTCCGTTTGACCTTTTTGTTTTCTAGCATTCTGAGATGAAAAGATTGATCTCTCTTCCTTGAGCCAAGGGTCTATCTAAAACAACCTCTCTACCTTCCAAGGTAGGGGTAAGGTCTGCATACACATGACCTCCCTAGACCTACTTGTGAGATTACATGGGGACTTGTGGTAAAGTTGTATGTGTATGATCAACTTCTTTTCAGTTTTAGCTCGTTTAGAATCAGTCTTATTAATCTTACTTGAGCTGTAATGACCTAACTACAATTTTGAAAGCCGCTATCTGTCTTAATTGAGCTTGTTCTGGTTTATGCAGGCACCAATATTTGTGAATAAGCAAATTGTCTTGACTGATGCAACAAGAATAGGTTATGGAATGGACCGATCTAGCAGAATTAAGTCCACCTATGATGTATTATTAGATAGGTTGGTCTTTTTTCTCTCCTGTGTGCATTTCCTTGGACTTCTTCCAAACTTAAGATTAATTCTGTTTGGCGCAGTGCATCAGATGGCCCCGATTTACTTTCTGAAGAACTTAGTATGTTGAGAAATATGAACTTAGCAGTGAATGAGGAGAGGTACAATGATGCAGGTACATCAAAGTAAACTTGTAATTATTTTGTTGGAAGCATCTGCTATAGTTTTTCTGTAATTAATTTGTTGATACATCATCAATATTTTCCGGTTCCTGCAGCTATGTGGAAGGACAAACTGGTGAGACTTCGTGAGTTCAAGACATGAGCTCTAAAATCTTTCTCCAGGTACATCTTTCTACTGTTTGATGAAAGAGCTCTTTTATTACATTAATAGTGTCATGGAATGAGCATATTTATATTATGTTGGATTAAGGATATATTATTCATCTGGCTCTTGAAAATTTACATTATTCTACAATGCACATCTTTCAAGTTTTGCTGCTATTCATTGATACTCTCTCCTTGTCTTTTCAGAAATAAAATGTAAATATTCCTTCTGGATTGATGGCGGCTATGACACTGCGCTGTATTTCAACTTTTCAACATCACATTAACAAATGTTTCAAGGAATCAATAATCTTCAGGGAAGTTTGAAAATTATTGGTGTGTACATGTTCCCCTTGTTTTAGAAATCTTGAAGAGTAAATGCCTTACCTACGTTGTGTCAGTTGGGTTTTTATCTAGCTAACCCAACAATGCAACCTCCAGGTAAAAATGTTTATAGTTTGATTGTTGTGAAGAATATATCAACTTTGTATGTACACATTCAAGATGAACTCCTTCTGTGCCAACAATAATAGTACTAAACTTTCAAAAGAAGAGAGATGAGATCAAGCTTTGAAGTTGGTAGCTGAAAGAAAGCTGTCTGTGAAGGTCAGCAAAGACGAGAGTTTGTTTAGTGCAAATCAGCAAATAATGCAAAGATGGCAAGACTTGAAAGCCATGTGGTGATATATTACCATGACACAGATGGTGTCTTTCCTGTGCCTCTCATCACCACTCATAGATAGTTGTATATAAGTTAAGAGAAGGGGCAGGAGTGGCTATGCCCAAGTTATATGTTGTACATTTGATTCCATCCATATTGGCAGCATTTGTTATATCCAGATTCCAGATTATTAGAAGAATTGGAGATTTAGGAATATTTAAGTTAGACTGTAAAGAAAGAATTACCAGAAGGGGGTTCCTTGTCAAATTACCTTTCAAGCAATCAACATCTCCAGTTCTTTTTCTGTAGAAGGCAGATTACATAAGCTGTCTTCACATAGTTATATTGTTTTCTTTGCTGTTTTCTACCAATAATTGTCAACTTCCCCTTCCCTTCTTTTTTGCTTTCTTGTCAATCACTAACTACGTCCACTAGTTCATCACTTCAGTTATGCACTATGAACTCATAGTAGCGGTGGTAAAATTAGCATCTAGCTTGTGAGCCGTACATTTATTAGCTCAGCCCATAAAAAATTGGGCTGGGCTGATATGTAGAAATTGTGACTAAAGTATTTATCAAAAGACATTTTTTTTTTTCATTTGATATTTCTATTATGTAGAAGAGTGAAGTGGTAGGACGACTAAGGGTAAAAATGTAAATTCATTCTAATAAAAATCTATTAACAAAGGTAGTAGATAATTCTAGAAATATTTTTTTATATATGAAGTGAATAATGATCAGGGGTAAAAATGTAATTTCACGCTAACAAAAATCTATTAGGAATGATAACAAGAAAATTATATAGTTCTAGAAACATCTTTAGTTATTGTTATTACCATTAACTTATTTTGTTATTACTTCACTTTCTAATCTTTTGTGAGTTATTGTGATATCTATTTATTACTCTATTTTACTATTACTTTAATTTAAATCTTAATAACTTTTCTATTCAATATGCTTATAAAAAATGCCTCCTTTTAATATAAAAATTTATTATGAATTAATTATTTTCACCTTTATTTTGGCTCTAATTAATATACTTGAAAATAAATAAGTGTAATAAAATTAATAATATATATAAGATTGAAATTAAAGAAAGAATGTTAAAAAGTAACTTTACAAATAAAAATGAATAGGATGATATATTTGCATTTAAGACGACCAAGAATAAAAATATAATTTCATTCTAACAAAAATCTATTAAGAGAGATAGCAAGAAAAATAGATAATTCTAGAAACATTTTTCTATATATTAAGTGAATGATGATAACAAGAAAACTAAATAGTTCTAGAAACATCTCTAGTTATTGTTATTACTATTAACTCATTTTGTTATTGCTTCACCTTTTTTTATGAGTTATTGTGATATCTATTCATTACTCTATTTTTACTATTACTTTAATTTAATTCTTAATATTTTTTCTATTCATTATACTTACTAAAAATGCCTACTTTAATATAAAAGTTAATTATTTAAAAATATAATTGATTATTTTCACTTTTATTTTGGCTCTAATTATTATACCTGAGAAAAAATATGTGTGATAATTAGTAATATATATAAGATTGAAATTAAAGAATAAATAAAATTAGTTTCAATGTTTTTTTTATATTAAACTCTTTATAGTATCAAAAATCTGAATTATGTTGAAGAATCATGACGTGGTACAACTTGATCCAAAAATACTATATTCTTGAATCTGTTATCTACTTTTAACTTTTTACTTTTAGTTGTCAAGAAAAAATGTCATCTTCGTGCATCTTTTCAAAGAAAAGGTACTACTGTTCTTCTGACCATCTATTTTTTACACTATCAGCTAGTAAATTATCCTCCCCATTTCAATTTATAGATATATATCATTTGACTTGACATTAAAGGATGTTAAAAAGTAACTTTACAAATAAAATAAATAAGATGGTATATTTGCATTTAAAGTAAAATAAAAATGTTTACTAGATTATAAAAGAGTAGTTCTTCATTAAATTATATAATCAAATTTTTACTTTTATGTGATTCAAACATATTAATATAAATAGTAAACTAATGTAAGTTTGATTTAAAATTTAAAATTGTCCATCCAAAATTTGATATTTTTCTATTATATAGAAATATAGAAATATAAAGTTGAGGACAATCAAGGATAATATGGTTATTTCATATATATTTCATTTTAAAATTCTATAATTCTATTTTTAAATTTGTCAAAATATTTTTTCAAGTGGCTAAATTTCCTCCATAAGTTATATGATTATTCTAGAAATTATAAATAATAAGATTTTTCTAGAACTAACTATGACACAAATAAATAGACACTAACACATTCTTCATTTCATTTACTCCTCATTCTCTCCCTCTCATGTGTTATACCAATAAATTTCTCGCCCTTTATTTCTAATTTGCATCCTAAATGTTACACACTTCGGTATAGATCTCTTATTAGGAAGATCAATAATGCAATTTTTTTCAACATTAAGAACTTCATTTTTTATCAATTCCCTACATAATGACCCTACTTTTGTAAAACAATGATAAGAAAAAAGTAAAATTCATTATTTCTTAAAAGTGAACACATCACTTCTGGGACTTGTTCATATTAACAATTTTTCAGCAAAATTCAACTGAACATTATAATAGACCAGGTAACATGTTAAATCCAATATCAATCACAATTGCAATTCTCAAAAGGCCTAATTCATAAGAAATGCAACCAGTGAACAAGCTCTTCAAGAAAAAAAAAATTTCAATAATTTCGGAGCATGTTATGTCCTTTTCTTTGGTTCTCTTTAGACTTTTCAATTTCATGGTGTTGCTTTTCTTTTTAGATTGTAAAGATAATTTTTGAAGTATCTAATTTTCTTGATTTCTCTTTTTATGTATAATCCCAAAATTTCACGTAACATTTATGTCATTATATAATTTATTGAGAAACATATATTTATTTATTACTATTATTTTATCATCAGTTAAAATCATTTTGAGCAAGTTATATAAATTATTATTTTAACTACCTAATGTTTAATTAGTGCAATATATATTATATTAACTTTTGTTAATATTTCATTATAGGTAAAACATTCATTCATCAGGTATATAAATTAATTTAGATTTTTTTTTCCTTACTATACTAAATTGTTCTCCTAATTTTAATGAATATAAAGACAAGATATAAAGTCATAACTTTTTTTTTTCATCCTTTTATCACTTTGTAAAGAATGAGATATGAGATTGATTCATTCTAATTTTCATCAAGTAGGTCATTATTTTTGTTTGTTAAACACCTATAAAATAAACTTTAAGTGTATTCAAAATTAATCTATAGATGGATCAATAGACTTTATTGCTTCATATAGTTTATGAAAATTGTTAATATATTGAGACTCATAATTTTAATCTATTCTCTCGAATAATTATCAAATAAAATAGAAAAAATATATCATTAGATTAATTATTTAATTCGAATAAATATATTTGACATGATGTTAAAATAATCACTGGAGCATGTAATATTTTATTATTATTATTATTTCTTATCATGTTTATTTGAAAATGTCATAACAATTTTTCTTTTCGAAAACTAATTAAATTTCTATTATAAATATATATAATATTGTAATATCGAGCCCATAAACAGGCCTTTCATTGTATTGGGCCTATATCATGGGCCTTAAATTATCTAGTGTTATATATAGTTGTAATAAGGAAAAAAGAATTTTATCAGATACTAAATATCATATAAGAACAAATAAAACAACCAGAATTTAGTAATAACATAATAGATTGAGTTATTTTATATATATATATATATATATATATATATATATCACTTGCCTAAATTTAGCCCAACCCGGACATTTAATATCTCTAACTCAGATCAAACAATAAGTTTGTTCATCAAGCTTGCCTCTTGAATTGAATTCAGTTCCTGAGCTTACAATCGAAACTCTCAAAGAAGCAACTCATATAAATTCTTCATTGACTTTCACATTTCTGATGTTGACTTTGGTATTTGTATCATATAATTTGGTTGTAAAGGATTCTCTAAACACTCTGCAGCGTCACTCATAGCTGGAAACCTCAATGCCAATGACTCATCCAAAAATATGAAAATTATTTCTTGCTGGTTTTCGTACACTTATTACTTGCCTTTTAACAACTTTAGAAACTTATTCTTTTTCAAAATTGCCTCTTTGACTCTTTCCATCGTGTTTCTTTTAGACAGTTTGCATGCCCCATCTCTACATAGAGGTAGAAGAGATAGTTTTTGTTAGACCTTCGGCTAAGAGTATACAAACTTGAGAATTTATTATGTTAATTCTAATCAAGAATCTTGTAAAACTAGTGAATGTTTCATATATGTGTCATTATTAGTTTGAGGGGAGTATAATGTTTTATTTTACCAAAGTTTTCAAATTTTCAAAATAGTTTTAATCTTGAGAAATTTATACTCCCAACATTTTAGTATTTAGTTTCTACTTTCTTATTAAGATTTTCATTGAAAAAATATTTTAAAATGGTATAGATATTTCACTTACATATTCAGTTAGACCTTTGTATATCTTTTTTTTTTTTTTTTTGCAACAGTAAACGAGCAAGTTTAGATTATACTATCTACAAGAATAATATATTTATTTAATAATTGGTACATCTATTAAATGATAGAAAAAAATAAAAAAGAATAACGAGAATCATACGATCCTAAAGGAAACGTATTTGTATACACTAGTACTCGAAAACATGTATAATATATATCCAAGGATATAAGAGTTCTATTGGAGTTATAAGCTGCATTCAAATGGATCTATTACTTTCAGCTCGAACAAAATATATCCAAAATAAAATTAATATAAGAAGATAGACTTATCAATTCCAAACTATTAACTCTAAGTATGGGATTCGACTGATCTAATTTCCAATTTATACCGTATGTGCTTCCAATAATAGCAAATCGATGAGGTAAATATCGTTTAATTCCATTATTATGTATCAACAAAAAATGCAATTATATATACACAGAGAGAGAGACAAAAATGATGCATCCTTCAAAAGGTTGAACAACATAATTAACAAGAATATTAATGGCATATATATATATATATATATATATATATATATATATATATATATATATAATGATGATCAAATGCTCTTATTGTATCGATGCCAGAATATTAGCATGATGATGCATCTTCTTATGATATATAATCTTGAACGTTTCTCTTTCATCATCACCGATAAATACCCTTTCTTATGAGTATTGTTATTATTAATCAACGTTTCTCTTCGATATCGATGATGATGTTCTTTTGCATGCCTTGGCCTTGATGTTGAAATTGCCTCTCTCTTATGCTCATATGCAGACGTAGATACACATTGACCCATTAAATTTAACCAAAATCAACTAATAATTCGCAAATATTCAACCCCTCTTTAAGAATTAATTTTTTTTTCTCTATCTAGAATTAAAGAGCGCCATTAGAAGAAGATAGAGCAACCTAATTGATCCCTATTTTTGAGCCAACTTTTCAGCATTTTTTGTGTCATCGTTTTTTTTCTCTTCTATGTGTCTTTATATATTTAAAACGTATTAGTTTAATATTATTTATATTTAAGTAGGAAAAGCATATAGTGTGGGTGGATTTTCTCAATTTTTTACAAAATATAAACGTGTTTAGGAGTATATTTTGTAGTCGTTATCTGAAGAAATTTTATTTATTTTTATATCCATAAGAAACAACATATCGTCCGTTACTGACTATGATTGGGACAACTCAAATGTGTGTTTCATGGCTTACGTTTCTGTAGTCATGAGGCGGCCTCCAAAAAAATCGTGTAAGAAATTTTTATTTTTACATTATCAGGTTTAATGTCATATGTAATTTATTTTATTTTTAAAATTATAAATCTTACGTTTAAGGTACTTGTAGATATCTAGAACTACAAATCACACATTGTAAGTGTACCTTGTTGTAGATGTATATACTTTTGGATGATTTGACGGTTATGATATATATACACATGATGGTGACAATATTTATAAGTTATAACTTCATTAAACTGTAAATCTCTACTCTCACGAATATCATTAAACTGTAAACTTTGAAGTTGAATTAAGATAGACTTAAACCAAAAAAAAAAATTGTTGAAAAATAAAAAATAAAAAATATGGGGGAATTGAAAACCTCGGACAGTGTTTAGGTGGATGGTGTATGTTTATATGAATGATTGATCCTCATGAGTTGTGTATGATTAGGATGAGGAAAAACAAGTACATTAAATTAATTAGCAATTATGTATTCTACCAGAAATATGTCCTTTTTTTTGTATAATGCAATTATAAAAGGTTCTTCAAAGCTAATTGTATTTGTGAATATTAAGGGAAATCAGCATGATTGATTATTATTAATTATGTAATTATGAAAGTGATTAACTAATTAGACGCATGAGTCACTTAAATAAGTTAGTAGTTGGAGCATTAAGTCCTGAATGATATGTGTGTGGTATGGGCTATAATTCACAAATATATATATGATCCTATTTTGTTATGGACTATAGTGAAATAATTGGCTTGGAATAATGCCCCAAACCTATTTAATTAATATATATATAAAATCTTCGGGGTCATATTGATATATACACAATATTCAATATTAAGTACTAATCCTGAGATAAGTCAGATTTAGTCGAGTGGTTTAGTACCTCGATTAGGGCTTGAGTTATTAGGATTTGAATCACGTTCAAAAATAAGTATGAATACTATTGATTCTTTTGAGGGTGGGATGGAAAAAAAAAAAGTACTGATCATATAGCAGTAGCAGGAATGGCATGTCAATTTTTGTTTTTCATTAATGGTTTACTTAATTAGGTGGGCAATTAAATTTGAAAATTCAATCCATGCATTATTTCTCAAATAAAAAGGTTTAAAATGACTCTGAAATTAACTATTTCTTCTGATTTTATTTATTATTTGACCTACTCAGTGGATCAGATAATACTTCTCCATGTCATCAAATCAATTAAATTGGTGCACTATTATATTTATTCTCGTGTTTGACCATTCTTATCAGTTGATCTTTTTTTTAAAAATTAAATAATAATAAAATTATTGAACATATAAGGAAAGAGGGAAGGAAAAAGGAAATTAAAGGATATCATAAAGCGGGAATCGAGCAATTAACTGAACTATTATTTCTCAGATTAATTAATTCCGTTTGCAACATATATTGTGTTTCAATGAAATAAACCAAGAAGAATAAAAGGAAAAAAATATTTAGTTCTTATTAATTGGACATTGACTTGATAAATATTTAATTTGTATATTTGGGTTGATGAAGAGTTAACATCAGGTGGATTTTTGGAAGTCCCCTCATTTGATTGTTAGCTAACAAACAAATATTTGAAATACTATGTGCAGAATGAAGAGAGAATTCAATAGTTTGCTTTGTCCTTTTATTTCTTCTGTGGGATCCTTTCATATTTGAGCCTCAAAAAAATTGATGCATCGTCAGCTCAGTGCCATAAAGACCAATAGTAATATTATGTCATGACTCGATGCTTAATTATCTGTAGTTAGCTCACCATATATCTATGTTGTGTGCGCTTAATAGGTAACCCGACAATAAGGCAGAGCAGAGCAGGTTAATTTTGATTTAATTCTTTTAAAATCACAGGCAGTTATTTTATGATAAGAAATTATGATCCAACAATTTGAGACACCAATTTGTAATTTAGGAACTAATTGAAAGTTTGAAACAAACTTATATACTTGAATAATTCAAAAGCCTCTTAAAATTTACTTATACTGGTATTAAAAACAACGGAAATAAGTTAAAAGTGGTAAAAATTATCAATAAAAAAAAATTCACTCTTTTCAAATAACGGGGGGCCAATAAAAAACATTAAATGAACAAACAAATGCAAGATATGTATTATTTGACTAAGTATTTCAATTCTGGTGTCGGTAAATTTATGAGCATGTATTGTATTTGAAGTTATTTCATCAAAATTAATCATGCTCTCTCCAGTAGTGGGTTAATTAGTTTCACCTCTCGTATGAAAAAATTAAACATCAGAAAAGTTTTCTAGACTTAGTTACTTCAAATTATCGACCTGTTGTGCAGCAGAAATACATTTTGCAACAAAACTAAAATTTTGAGGTTGCGGTTAAGAAAAACACTTATGCTAGAGTGGTAAGTCGAAAAAATATTGAGGAGAGGTTATTAGAGAGGACAAGATATGCTTACAACTTATTGATCGAGGACATAACACTAGATATAAAAAGATATGGAGGTAAATAATTAGAGTAGAATGTTAGTGGGTAGTCGAGTCATGTCTAGTTTCCCTTATCAGGATTGTTAGTATTACTCACATACTAGCCATGTTCTTTGATTTTATTATTACTTGTCTTTTCCTTATGTTGGTTATTGACTTATTGTATTTATCATTTATGTGTTGTTATTGTTCTCTTGTATATTACTGTATTTTTCTTTACATATATGGTTTTATTATGTTTTACTTTAAGTTGAGGGTATATTGAAACAACTTTTCTACATTCACAAGATAAGGGTAAGATTGCGTACAAATCACCCTCCCAAAAGCCTGTACACTGAATATATTGTTGTTATTAGGTCAAGAAAAATACTTATGCACCTGTGATGTTCATAAAAAAAACAAATAAAAGCATGATATTGATTTATTTATTTTTCATTAGTCAATCATAAATATATAGTTAATTAAATGTCATTAGTTTAATATAAACATCGAATATAATAAGTTCTACCTCTTCAGCCAATAAGGTGACTGGTTGGAATTTTGTCACATCCTATATGTGAATTCAAAAACCCAAATGAAAGAGCATTTAATTAGTATAGAAACTTAGTAATAGTAGATATCTACAGCACATATTAATTGCTTGAACTGTTTCTCTGTAATATATATGTACCACAATGTTTTAGTGTTTCGAATAAAAATTGTTTGAATTGGCGTGACCATGCCAAATTCTTTTGTATCCATTTAATTTTGGACTAGCTAGCTCAGC
The DNA here is from genome assembly GCA_037074985.1 of Solanum bulbocastanum. Lineage (NCBI taxonomy): Eukaryota > Viridiplantae > Streptophyta > Magnoliopsida > Solanales > Solanaceae > Solanum > Solanum bulbocastanum. The sequence goes on along the minus strand of CM073598.1, from coordinate 32,235,289 downwards.
ATACAGCTTTATCAGTAATTTCGAATTTTAGCTCCATCTTGTACACTTAAAATTTTCCTTCTTCTTCACTGTTTGGATTGAAAGTAGAATTTAAATTTATCCAAGAAAAGAAACAAGGAAAAAAGGAATAATTAATTATGTAGTAGGGTCAGAAATTAAATACTACTTATAATTTTTGAAAAAATTAAAATGGTTTGCTAAGAATAGGAATTGGTCCCTAGTGATTCTGAAAAAAGAAGTTGCAAGTTGCCCACTACAGGAATCAAATCTAATATTGGTTGGTTTTATATGCAGAATAGCCAGCAAATGTGAAGACTCTCTTAAATGACTCCCATATATCTGAATTTGTCACGAGCATAAGCTTAAAGCATTAAACACACATACACGCTCTCTTGCCAAAAGGTAAATAATTCATGCGAACCCCTTTCGTCAGAAAATTTTAATAGATATTGAATTTTCTTAATTTATGTGCGAGTTTACTTCATTATATTTTGAATCCGTTAATAAAGAAAGTAAATAAAACATACAAATCCTTTTCGTCAAAAATTTTTATTAGATAATATTGAATTCTCTTTGACTTCTATACGAGTTTACTTTCTTATATTTTAAATCAGTTAATGAAATTTTTTAGAGATGCCGCACAATGGCACAACTATAGTACAAATGATACGCCGTTGATGAAGGAAGAGAAGAAGCTAAGCCGAGATTCCGAAGTAGTTACGTTGTGCTTCTTTGAGTGTAGAGGCAGATCTAGAATGCGGTATGACCTATGTACATGTAGGTTTAGCTATATATACATAAAAGGTGTTAACTGAGCAGGTTAGACTGAATTTACATAGGTCAACTGAATTGAATTAATAAATAAATTGAATAGAAATAGGCTAAAATGCGGAAATAATTCAACTTGCTCAATTTTTATTTAAGTTTTAATTATTTTATTTGTCTATCTTTTATAAATTTCTAGTATACCTAATTAAAAAAATCTTTAATAATATATAACAATCAAATTTAAAAGAGTAAATGGTCTAAAACCCCCCCAACCTATACCCGAAATTCCAACTACACACTCCAACTTTACGGGTGTCCTATTACCCACCTGAACTTTAAATTTCCCTATTTTATACACACCTAAGTGCTGACCTCAACACAAAACCAAATAATTGGGGCATGCGTGATTCCACTCGCTGGGTCCCGCCTCTTTAACTCCCATTTCTTCTTTTTTCTCCTATTTCCTAAAACATAAAAGAACAAAAAAAAAAAATCCTCCTTTTTCATTTTCAATCCTTCTCTATTAGCATTCACCAATCTTGGAAGGATAAAACTTGATCTTGGATCCACTTCTTCTTTGTCCTTTTTGATCTTGGATCCACTTATGAAAAACTTTTTTTTTATTCTTTTTCCTTTTTGATTTATTGTCTAGTTAAAGGTCACAATGCCAAAATTTATGGATGTATTTTGGATCTTCAAATTTGAAACTTGTTGATAACTTAGATGGTTGGTAATAATTTGAAGCTAAACATGATGAGTTTGACTGAGTTCATGGCTAAGATTTTTAGATTTAAAGAATAGCCGAAATTCCATGGAAATCGATGAGCTTCCATGTGAAATTATTGGATCTATATTCTTGATTTGGGAGCTGCTTTCGTTGATGGTTTTGTGGTGTATGATTGACGAAGTGTTGGCGATGATTTCAAAATGGTGATGAAATTTGATGCTTGCCATATATGTTGTATCAAGAAGAAAACAAATTAAAAGAGATAAAAACAATTAGGAAAAAAAGGTGGGGAAGAAATAATGGTAATTTTCGTCAAAATTACCTTCTCACACGCCTAGAGGAGGTGAGAACACCTCCCATGACATGTCAACACTTAGGTGTGTATAAAATAGGGAAATTTAAAGTTCAGGTGGGTAATAGGACACCCGTAAAGTTGGAGTGTGTAGTTGGGATTTCGGGTATAGGTTGGGGGGGTTTTAGACCATTTACTCAATTTAAAAAAAAGATTTTTTTGTTGTTAATTTGAACTATATATCAACTTATTTTTTTATGAATCAAAATGAATTAAGTTATTTTTTATAAAAAGAAAGCTAATTAAGATAATAAATAAGTGAATAAAATAGAGTAAATTTTTGGTTTAGCAAACATAAAAATTATATTTGTATGCTATAGCTATAGTCTGTATAATTGCGCTTCATAGCAAATTTTATGTTTGCTTTGACTATTAATCTGTATATTTTTGTATACAAATTACAACATATATACAACACATATGTATACCGAATGGGTCTATTTGTATATTGCGGTATACAAATGGGTCCTGCAATTAATTTTTATACAACACATATGTATACAGAATGGGTCTATTTATATATTTCGGTAACAAATGAGTCTATTTGTATATTTCGGTATACAAATGGGATGACAAAAAACATGAAATGTTTGTTGCGAATTACAAATAAAAGAAACTATGACTATAATATTTAATTTGAATTAATAATTTGTTATTTCATACCATTTTCCCATTATATTTTCATTAACTAAGCTTACCTCCTCCACATATACAACTATAAATATATAACAACATTACAATTGTAAATCTGAATTTTGAATTCACCTATGAACTTACGTTAAAGGTAAAACTCCAAAAAGGTCGATAAACTTTAATTTGATTCCCTTACTGGGGTGGGGTGTGGCTGGTTAGTTTTACATTAAATATGTGGGATGCCCTATATGCCTATCCATCTCCCCTTCAGTGAATTTATTTATGAGACTGAGAGAGAGAGAGAGAAAGAAAATTAAAGAGAGATTCCCTTTCCCTCTTCTCATTTATGATTCATCCTCACTTGGTTGGTAGCCCTTCAGTATCACCATCATGGGCCATCCTTTTCTTTTCCTCTCAATTAATTTTTTGAAGTTTATTTTTTTTTGGTAATGTTTCTTTCTCATGTCTACATTTGTATCAGAGCTTAATTAAATTATATTCATGTCAAATAGGACTTCTAATTAAGAATGAAACAATGTCATCCACTACAAGCGTTCTTTTTGTGTTGTCACCTACTCTTGAGTAACAATTTTACCCCTTTGTACCATTTTATATCTTTTAACTCATGCCCTTTGTACCACTCTTTTGCTTATATTAGTTTTTAAGATAGTCAATCGATCTCTAGCTAGAATATGTGTAGGGGTCCGTTAAACTCTAACCATGCATATCGATTCTCTAGACTACAAGGATTTCAACTTAGGTCAACGTACATATTATGCATGCAGCTAGCACAGAGCAGTAACTTTTTAAATGAGAAATACTCCCTCTGTTTCAAGTTTTCTGGTCCATGTTGATTTGTGCATTGTTTAAAAAGTATTTATATAGTTATTTAATATTAAAATTAAAATAATAAATTTCTCTTAATTTGTTAAGACGAACAAGTAAAAAAAAAATCTATTTTAATATAAGTCTAAATAAAATAAAAATGGAATGAATAATGTGAAATAACTATTCTTAAAAATATATCACGATAAATAAGTTGGATTGAGATGGAGGCAGTAACTAGGAAGAGGGGGTTGATAAGCAAAGTTTAAAAGTATAATCGCATCATATATAAGTGAGAATCAAAGACAAATAATCTTAAAGATTTCAAATAATAATTTTACTTTGACTGTTCAACTTATACCCCAATTAGTTTCCACTTTACTAAAAAGTGAATACTTATTTTTTCTGTTTTAATTTACTGTGACATAATTTTTTTTTTAAAAAAAAAAAGTCATTTGGAGTTTGTGTAGTCCTAAAAATACCATATTATTTGATTATAAAACTTTTAAAATCTATAATTTAAATAATTACACAATTCAGTTTTCGTGTATAAATTCATAATATAACTACATGTAATAATCGTTAATGTACAGTTGAAGGAGATGGGGAAAGAATAATGGAGTTAAATGCAGTGGCCCTGTCCTTGTGCTTTGGTAGTCGCGGTTTCAAATGCACTCTACACACACCACCTCTTCTCTCCTTCCTCCTTAAATTTACCCCAAGACATTCCCATCCTTCTCGCTCTTCTACTCAAAATATTCACTCTTTTCTCCCTCTTTTAGGTTTTCAGTTTTTTCTCGTTCCGTTCAAATAAATTGGGATTGACTATATGAATTCTCAGTTTTCACTTATAATTATTTTTCCTCTATGAAACAGTAACTTTGATATTGGCCTGGTTCACTCAGACAACAAAATGAAACTATATTTAAATGGTGGAGTTTCCGTTTTCGGTCTGATTGAGCCGTGCCAATATCTCAGTTTCTCTTTCACTTTCTTTACCTAATATATATAACTGCAGGTAATTCGTCATGCATTACCATCTAGGGTTTGTTCCTCTAATTTATAATTGCATTATATACTGTGGTAATTAGATGAATAAAATTTCTCTGAGGTCTCTCGCTAAGTTCAATTCCTGAAAAATAAAAATAAAATCCATGGAATTTGAATAGTAAGTCAGGTACCGGACCGGCTGAAAATGAAAATTTGAATAATTAATTAGTATTGATTATAGTCCATTCTTATTTTATTTTTTTCTTCCTTTTCATGTATGTCTGTCCCAGACTTTGCATTTAGCTAATAATTAAGCATGATAATAAATGAACATTGTGCAATATTTGGTGGATCTATATATGAACGTCCAAAGCGTTACAGAGGCTATAACCAGCTCGTTTTATATATATGGTCCATCTTTTTCGTGCGCAAATTAAACAAATTCACTATTTTATTTTAGTTCCGTTTCGATTTTTCTCTAAACTGATGGACTTGTCCTTTTGCTAGGATTAATGAAGAACATACTATTTGTACTTGTGGATTCCATTTTGCAATTTGTGGGGGAATTTAAAGATAAAACGTGTTGGCAACTTAAAATGTTTCTCAAAAGTTATGTAGGAACAAATAAGAATGATAGGGAGTATTTGTCTTTTCTCTATTTTTCCCTATATATACCTTATTTGTGTATTATGCTAATCTTCTTTAAATAGATTCATTGTTTTACTTGGCAGTGGTTATAATCTTGTGAATTATGAGGTTGCGTCTCTTTACTTGTTAGAGTATCTGTCCCTGAAAAGGAAAAGGTAAAAATAAATAAATGTTATAGTTATAGTAGAAATTAATTATATTGGTCACAATCATAATTGTTAATATCACAGGATGACTTGGTTCATTGTCTTCATTTTCATAAAATTAATGCTACAGTTTATAATAATTACTGGTTTTGTATGGCTTAAACAAACTTGCAAAAAAAGTGCATTTGCATGTGCTAATGTCCTTAATTGTTACCAGTATATATGGTTCTTCTTATATGTCTGGTTGTTATTCCTATCGGGGCTAGAAGCTTTTTTATGCGTAATGTGTTTAGATGGTTTAAAATTTAAAGTATATGAGTTTTCAATTTAAGGAGGCAATTAGCAAAGCTTTAGTGTGTTCTTTTTTTGCCATTGGACCAATATAGTTTGTTTTGGTATTGAGTTTCCAACACATTTCTTATAGTATATCTTATAAATTTCTCAATATCAATACGAAATTTCCTTCCCATTTAAGATTTAAGGAGATTTGTTTTTTTCTTTATTACAATTCCTTCATACTAGTTCTCTAGACTTTGGAAGATTTCATTATGTTCATGTTTATAATTACTAACGCTTGCTGGTAACATATTTTGGTCGGTATATTTTTACCAACCATTAACATAAGACTTTATTTACATAGAAAAAATATTCTTAAAAATTTTGTTTTCCTTCAATCACAAATAACATACCATATATCTATTAACCTATGCAGTATTTTAACATTAAGTTTTGAATTTGAATTTGAATTGCATTAAAATTTATTTAGATAATTAAATTTAAATATACATTTAAATATTAAGATATATATTTAAATTTAAAAACACTTGAATATTAAAATTTCTACTCCTATTAAGATGTGATTACAATTTTGTGTGAAGTTACCTAACTCATTCGATTGAACAATATATTTCAATGTGCTGGCAATTTGGGCCTATAAAGACCAGCCTAACCCACCCCAAGTGGGTCAGAATTAGGACGGGGCTATACAAAACAGATGATATAGTACAAAATTAAAACTTTTAACCATTTGCCAAAATAAGGTTAAGTAAGTTGCAAAAATTCATTAATCTAGCTTAACTTTACTTCAAGCAATCGCAACATATTCACCAATCACCACCACCAAACACATGAATTCACTCGTGATAAATGTAAATTCTTGTATTTAGAATTTACTAGGGAATTTTACACAAAACTCATAGTGTTAAGAGCTAATTACATTATATCCCTACTCTTTTTCAAATTACAAATATCCCTTAAATTTGGTGGAATCTGGATACATCTCAAAACGTTCCGGTTTCAGATACATCGCTCAATGTCCCAATACATCACGTCTTGATTTTGAATACATCATTCAACGTCCCGTTACATCTCGTAAAGTAATGTATCCGAGAATAGAAAAGAATAAGTATTTTTATAATTTTTTCAAATGATAGGGAATTTAAAAAAATATGATAAAAAGAAGTTGTGTTTTAAGATTATTTTTCCTATTATTTTTTGAGAACTTGCTTTTATCTTGGGCCTTATCGGCCAGCTTCGGCCCAATCTTTGAAGTTGATGAGCCCAATGGGGCGAAGATTAAGAGCCTAACTTCTAAGAGAAAATTTTAGAAATTACAAACATAAAGCTTTATAACTATAGTTTTGATAATTGTGTTCCATAGTCATAGTTCTGTTTTCTATTGAGGCTGCAGTTTGTATATTTCTGTCAGTTTGTATATTTAGCTTGCGAATATAGACATAGCATAAGTATATGCAAATTCTATATTAATACATTTAAGAATTTTTCAGAACTCCGTATGTATATTTCGCTTGTTGATATACAAACAAGGTAATTCATTGTGATATTTTCATAAATCGTATACAAATAGCTAGGGGCAAGCATATACAAAATTCTGGATATATAAAATCAGGAGCCAAATTATACATCTGAATTTATACAAATTAGACAAATAGCAAAAATTGGAGAAACTGTAGTTGCGAATTACAATTTTCTTAAACTGTAGCTATAGTACCTAATATAGGCTAAATGTTTATTATTCTACAGAATTTTCCCAACTTCTAAATGAGCTTAAAAAATCTTAACCCAAAACCCCTACGGGGTTGGGTTAGGTCGGCATCAAGGATGAAGGTATGTTTTTCAAGAAATCACGTTCAATGATCTTAAAAATTGTTGGTCTTGAACTTTTAACCCCCATTTGTTTTCTTGATAAATTTTTAAGGTCAAAAGTCGATAATGTTGTCCAAGAGGGAAAACTTTTTAAACTTGAAGTTATTCTTATGAATAAATGTTATAAAAAATTCAAGATAAACTCTTTTGAAAGTCGTTCTTATAAATCACCAGTATGTCTTTACCTCTTTGTCCCTTGTGGGGTATACCCATCACAAAAATGAAGGGGAAACTTACATAAATATCTTATATTAAAAAATATTTACCATCTATAACAATAACTTTATTTTTTCACTCGATCACTTTTAATACATTTATAATTCAATTTTAATACATATTATAAAGAATAATTTATTATTCACATATAATACAAGTTTTATTGATGGATAACAAAGTTTCACTTGGAGGGTCGAGAATACCTGACTTTATCAATTTATCCAACAAATTGTCAATACTTTAAATTTCAAAATTGAACATACAAGTGAGCATGTATAGGTGGACTAACTTCAGCCAAGATTGGTGTCAAATTGAGAGGATAATACTTTCAGAGGTGGCACTTTTATGACCTCCTCTTTTGTCACCAAACCCCATTATTAATTCCAATAATTTTCAAGCATCCCTTTATAGTCCTATAAAATACTCGATACTATATGCATTTATTGTTAACGTTGAAAAACGTACTTCTATCAATATTGCTCGCTATGTAAGAATTTTGAAGGATATATTCTTCTCGGACGATAACTGGGCAGGTTGAGTTAAGTTTGGGCGAGTAATAATAATGAATTAAGATAATAATCGCCAATCGGGTTATGATTCAACCCAATCCAAATTTGCTTAGATCAAAAAAGGGTTAGGTAGTAGGTTATACAACGGGTCAAGATCCAATCCAACCCAACCTTCAGTAAACTTAATTGTTGTATTCGTTTTTTTAAACTATTTTAGTACCTAATAAAAATTTATGTTTTTATTATGACTATATAATATATCAAATTGAAAAACAAGTTTTTAGAAATATTTTGACAATATTACTCATGAACCAATTTGAGTTACATATCAACTCATTTTTTAATGAGTTGAAAAGGATTGAGTTAATGAACTAACGGGTCAATAACATGTCCAAACTTAAACGGATTGGACGAATTGGTTTTGATTTAATATTTTTATATACGTACGTCTCTTCTGTTTTTAGATGTATATAACAGCTTAAGCAAAATTCAATGACTGTTTTTATATCTTTCTTTTTCATTTATTTCTTACATAAAAATCAGCTATTATATCTATGTGATTTACATGTTGAACTAAGTAAATATAACAAAATAATATAAATATATTTGTATTTGATGAAAATTGAACTTATTATTTCTTAATTGCTAGTTTGGTCAAACTTATCTTAAACAATTACGAGAAGCAAAAAATCAAGTTCATTGAGTTCTTGAAATTTGTGAGCAAAATGATTCATCTAAGTACTTATAATTTTTTTTTAAAAAAAAACTATGTTGGATCTTAGCGTTCTAAAAGAGGAAGTAGCTGCATTAACTTAATTAAAAAATAACTGGACAAAAATATCGTATTATATGACGGCTAATAATTGTAATTATAATAATTAGGCTGACCATGTGGGTGAAGACGACTAAAGTAGATAGGCAAAGGATACGATTTCAATTTCTTAATCCATTTTTACTTCATCTCAATTCTCATGTATTCTAGGTTCAATGTATGTTAGTAAAAAGATGTCAACGAGTTGCATTAAAATATATATAATTACTTGGTAATGTTGGAACTTGAAAAAACTAAAAATAGAGAAGTAGATAGAAACAAAATATACATCATACATGGGACATGTTGATGACACATATTCCCATTAAACATGGAAATGGATTTCAGGTCTTAACTAAGAGGTGCAGACAACACATACATGGCTCATTTTGACTATCTTCATCTCACCTTCTAATTACTTCACCCGTCACCATTAAGCCGAATTACATTCTTCCTTTTATTTGAACTGGTCGAAAGAGATGAACCCGCACCACATTTTTACTTCTTCTTTTTCTTCTACTGGCAAGTAGCTTTCCTTTTTTCCTATAGTTTAGGATTACCTCTCTATGCCCAAGAAGATTATTTTGCATATTTTTTTGATTTATAATATGTATTTACTCGGCTTTTTTAGTTTGATCTAAAATAAGTTTTTCACATAATTAAAAAGGAATTATTTATTTTCTTTCAAATATACTTATTATTCTCCTATTTATATAAGTCATGAGTTTTTATGTAATCATAAAATTATATTATAATAGATATTCCCTCTAGTTCTAAAATTAATATGATAGTTGATAAAAATATTTCATGTTAAAAATAAATAATTTTTTTTAAAATTCAAAAATTTATTATTACTTTTTATTTTCAGAATCATCTTTCTTTAGTAGAATTCTCATCTACTTTTACCAAATAATGAATATATGTACTTTTAAGAAGAGTTTGAAAAAAATCAAAATATAGTATTGATAAATTAATTTTTTGATTAATGTTCTTAAATATTTTTTTTAAGAAATGTGTCAAAATTCAATAATTCATTCATTAATTTAATTTAAATAATTAATTATTATGTTTGAACAAATTAATATATGTTTGACTTCTCTTGAGAACTTAATTAATTACCTTAACAAACTAGTAAAAAAACCTACTTGTCCACTTCCATCAGGTAGTCAAACAAACATCATATTGACTTTGAAGATGTAGAAATATATATCTACATCAACTTAATAATTACATCATACTTTCCTAAAAGAGCACACTACGTAATATTTTAAGCCATTAGCAAAAGCTTAAAATACAATACACGTCAGAAGATAAAGAAGAGCTTAATTTTATAATCCAACATTAAACATCATTAGCTTAGTTTTATATATAGAAAAATCAAGAAAGGGTCGTATTTATTGTCAGTAGATTTTTATAATACAATTTGTTGTATGTTACAGGCTAGCGGCTTCGTTTTGCCACATCAATGCCCTATGGTCCTTCTGAGCCAAAAGAAGATGAAAATACTATTCTTTTATTTTTATTATTATTATTATGTTTTATATTCTATTGTACAAAGTCATACTGACCGTAACATGTGGATTCCACCTCATCACTTTTTGGTTTTATGCTCAACAAAAGTTTTTATTTAATAAAGAAAACTATTCCACATAGGTGTTGTTCAAGAATATCTCCACTTAGATGCTGAATATACTTATGATACTCGCTATTAACGTACTATATCACGATTGGTGCCAAGATTTTTATTAAAAATAGTCTATATATATATATATATATATATATATATATACTTGTTCAGAAGGAGTGTCAATTAACGCCTCTCGCATAATAATAACTTTGCCATGAGCTATGGTCCATTTATAATCCAACTATTTTAACAAGTAGTAGGGTCATAGTAATTTTTAGATAACAACAATGTATGTCTTTGTAATTTAGCTATAAAGCAAAATAACATGAATTGACAACTTTCATTGAAAAACATATCTATCACTTTTTAAGATATAATCATCGTTTATTAATGGAAAAATTGTATAAAATAACAAATTATTAATTCAAATTAAATGTTATAGTCATAGTTTATTTTAATTGTAATTCGCAGCAAACATTCCATTTTTTTGGATTCGGTATACAATTAGCCATTTTCGATATACAATTAGGCATTTTATACATTTCGGTATAAAGTGTATAAAATGTGTTTGTGTTTGTATAAAGCGAAAGAAAATTGTATATACAAATAAAAATACATATATTTTCGTCATATACACTTATAATTATACAAACACATATCTTATTATACAATTTACAATGTATAAATGAATTTATACAAAACTGAACAATTTGTATATAAATTTGATGTATCTAGCGAATCATACAAATCAAAAGCTCCATAGCAAACATAAAATTTTGCTATGGAACGCAATTATGCAAACTATAGCTATAACATACAAATATAATTTTTATATTTGCTATATGTAAAAGTTGCTCTTTATTAATTCTTCTATCACCTAGATTACATCGATATAGTTACCTTATAAAGTGAATTAATATGAGTATCCATTTTGACCACTTCTATTAGATATAAAAATAAATAAATTATTGTGTAGAATAATATATCAATAAAATAAATTGAAAAAGTCTATGAACACAAGGCGCTCATTCTTGCAAGAAAAAAAAGGTAGCATAAAAGTCAGAAGTTAATAAAAAGTTCAATGAACAAGAGATATTTAAATTTTAAATTCCTCTATTTCATTCCCAGCTGAAAAAAGAGCTCTTTTGAATGCAATAGCCAATATTATCATCCACAGACATATAAAATAACTAAAATAGATTGATTTGTATTTTTTTTTTTATTTCTTATTGATATTTGATATCTATATTAACCATTAAAAATATATATATCAAAATTAAAATTGGAGAAACAAATCTTAACAATCCGCGTTGATCTGATCCCCACAAGAGGATAAGCTCGTGAAGAAATGTGGAGCCACTGTTTGTTACAATGGGAGGAAAGAGATGCATACTTTTTTCTTCTTTTCCTATATGCCATCTTCGTAAGCAGTAATAAATCCCCGCACCCAAATTATAACTAGAAAAACAGAATCTTCTCATTCTCTCTCCTCCATCTTTTCCCCTAAAAAAATTTGTCCCCTTTCTCGTATTTACCCATCAAATCAACTACAAATCCATTCCTTCTGTTCATCATTAAAATTTTCTCTAAATTATGGAAACTGCTTTCTTCTGCTACTCTACAGTTGCTTGCAACTTTTTCTCCTTGTAATCCATTACAAAGAGGAGGAGATTTTGTAAATTCTGTAATTTTGTATTTGTGAATGGCGATGGACGACAACGAGAGTTGCGGAAGCAGAGTGATGGAGCCGCTGTCGCCGAAGCAAAATCGGCTACAGAGGCAGAAGAATGAAGTGTTTAACCAAGTGCTTAGTAGACTCCAGGATTTGAATCTCGAAGAGGTTAAACTCCCTGGCTTTGAAGACCAGCTTTGGCTTCACTTTAATCGCCTCCCTGTTCGGTTAACTTCAAAAACCCTATCTTTCCTCATTTTTCGGTTTTTTTTTGGACATTTATACTGGTTAATTGAGTAATTGATCCGTTTTCTGTCTCGAAAGTTAAAGTTTTGAAGTTTTTTGGTACTGAGTTTGGGTGCGTGCAGTTATGCATCGGATGTAAATGTGGAAAGAGCAGAAGATGTGCTCATGCACAAGAGGTTGCTGGACATAGCGGAGGATCCTGAGAATAGACCTGCCTTTGATGTCCGCCTTGTGCAGGTTATACTCTTATCTGCTTTTCGTGCATTTTGATGTGTCTTTGCCTTGTAGATGCTTTTTTCTCATGATAACTCTGAGTATGACATTTGAAAAACTTCTCCCTATGTATGACTAGGAGGAATCTCTAAGTTGCTCTTTTTCTCTTGATAACTCTGAAAACCCATGCCAAGTTGATATGACATTAGAAAAACTTCTCCCTATGTATTTCAAGGAAGAATCTCTAATTTGATCGTAGCTGAATAAGTTGGGGATTTGATTCAACACGTAAGATGTTCCCAAGAAGCACAGGATCTGTTATTTGATTGCTTTCACAGTACTCGAGAGCAGTTGCAAAAACTAGTAAATTTGTCAATAATATTGTCAAGGCCATATTTTATTTCTTTCATCCATCCCATACTTCTCTTTCATGCTACCTTAGGTAGGGCATGAAGAACTTTCTTTAGTGCTGTTCATTTTTACATTTGTTACACTCTTCAATGACCCAAATTAAAACCATTTAAAACATTTCTCTTATTCTGATAGGATTCAGTTGACATGTCTAAGGGGATAGAAGTTTGAGTTCCAAGTAGAAAGAGAAGACGCTGGAAGCTAAAAGATAAATGTTATAAAATTATGGATGTGAGATCATAGAAGATTTTAGATGGTCATATTCTGCAGAAAATGCAAGCAGGACTCATTGAGGACAAAAAGGAAGAAGATTTGAAATGTTCATGTTGAAAACATAAATAAGTTAACAACGATGTTTCTTCTCTATCAAGTTAAGCTTTTAAATCAAGGAAAATTTCCTGAGTTTGAGTCTTATTGTCACCAACAATCAAAAAGATTCTTCACATACTTACCTCATGAAAAAGTCAAGATGAATGCAAGTTGGCATGTTGAGAACATAATTTAGTAAATGAAAGTGTCATTTCTAACAAATTAAGATTTTGGATAAAGTGGCCACATAATTCAACAGTTTACATTCAACAGAGAGTGCAAGTAGGACTCATAGAGGATAAAAAGGATAAGAACTACTTCAGATTGGAGACGAGTTAGACTTGTAATCACATGGAGGGAAATTGTACCTATAGACTTACAATTTCTGATTTCTCTGAATCATGTGGATGAAGCTAAGGATAGAACACAATGAAAGCAAAAGGATCCGTATCTGTGATACTAATTTGTTGAAGTAAAATTTAGTTTTTTTTAATCTTCAGCTTGCATTAGTGTTCGTGTTTGGTGGAGTATTTTTATTCTGGTCAGCGACTTATTCTTGGTGTCAATGTAGAGAGTTGTTAATCTCATAACCAGTTGTGTTTGTAACAGTAATATAAAAATATGGATGCTCATTATAGAATAGGTATACTGGATTGACTTGTTTGAAGAAAGTTAAATGGATATCATATTTGTAAATAAGTACTCATAGGAGATGTGCTGTAATCTTAAAACATGAGATCACCTTAATATACACAAACTTATTTGTTGGTTCACCTTAGGCACATCTCTATTGATGGCAACAGGGTGTTATGCAAAGAGCAAGGTGTCTATTGAAGGTAATGAGGATAAGATAAAATTGGTCGTTCTTAGTATAGAGGCTATAAGCCTTTGTGATTTTGTGGGTGATGGATTGGCAATATGGGAAGTCAAATGGGTTCTTAAGTGTTGTAACTAGACCATACGTCTAAAGGCATGAATACTTTGAGAAGAGAATTTGGGATTGACATTTACTCATTCCCTTTAGATCATATGAGATGTTTAAGAGGGAATGAATTGTACGTAAACCTACAGTAAAAGCGATTTTGATATCTCCTCTATATTCTAAGACAACTTTGTATTGAAGAAATTTAGATCAATAGGCCATTCTTCTAAGAGAAAAGAATTAAAGGAGCATGTAAATGACTATTTATATAAAGGAATTAACATATTGGCTATAAATGACTAACCAGTCAAATATTTGAGCATGTAATAATCCGTGACCAGCTTTGACTGTGGTTGAAACAGTTGCACCATAACAGGATCCAATTGGATATATCTTGTAAGTCCTGGGAAATCTTGGAAAATAATGTAGAAAGGATAGTCTCTTAGTAAATATTCATGCACTAATATTGGAATATATATTGTAAACCAACAGAAAAGAGAATGCAGTCATGGCCTGGCCTAAGACAAGTACTTTATAATTCAAGAGATTCTTGTTACATGCATGTTCACACTTTAAGTTCATAATGCAGGTTCATCCTATGTACACTGGAGTATCAACCAATACTGTTGATGTAGATCCTTCAGTTAATGAAGAAATCCCAAGGTATGCTCATTAGTTTAAGCATTAAAGTTTTTCTTTTTTCAGTATAACTTCTTTCTGTATATTACTTTTGCACATTTGATTTTTCTCTGTTGTGCTTCCTAAGTCATTTAATTTTATGTGCTTCATATTGTCCCTCTCCAGCATCCATCCTCCTCCAACTTTTGGTTCCTCACCCAATCTTCAAGGCCTTGAAATTCATGATGATAAAGCTCATGTAAATCATGGAGATAGTGATATCAATTCAACTTCACGGACAACCAGGTTGAATTGCCTTAATTCTTGAGTTGAAGATGATAAGATTCATGATACTAGTTTGGCTTCATAGCTTTGATATAGAGTGTATTTATTGTTCACAAAGGATTTCTAGTTGACTTTTCTTTCTTATGAGCCAAATGATTTTGTGCAGGCCAATGCATGAGATTACTTTTTCAACAATTGACAAGCCAAAAACGCTCACTCAGGTGCCTCATTATTTTAGGAATCCTCCTCCCTTTTTGTTCATAAATACATCTGTAGTTTCATGAATTTATCTTATGCATAGCTAGTGCGAATTTAACCGTAAATAAGGCTAAGCCCCTAGAATTCCTGTTGTGCGTGGATATTATGAGTCCAATATTTGACAGGAAATAAGGTTAAACCCCTTGAATACCTGTTGTGGATACCTGTCATAGGACTCGCTTCTAATAACTGAAGATAGCCGCATTCTAGATTAATAAGCAAGGATAGAATGACCTTTAGCTAAGTCAGTGAGCTGATATTGTATGGTGTTTGATTTCTATTTCTCAAGTGCATAGTATAGGATAAGCATCTTAGTGAAGATAAAATTTGATAGAGAAGACTACTTGATCCCCCCCACCCCCTACACACCCAAGAAAAAGGTGATAGAAGACTACACGGAAGGGGAAACAGAGGATAATAAGGAAAAGTTGTTTTTATGGACCCACAGATTGATTCTTTGATTAACTTCTGCACCTAAGATATAAGGGTGGGGTTAGTCAGTTAATACCTTGCTTTGAAGAATATTTGTCTCAACTTTTCTGATACAATGCTGTTCCAAAGTTAATATATGAAATTCTTTATGTTAACGCTCTGTAGTTGTACCTACAAAATCTAACAGTCTCTTTAAAATATTGAGATAGTTTACCTGGACCAAAATCTGTATCTTTTATTTGCTTTCTGTCTAGTGCAATTTAAGCTTATATAACTGATTATATTATTCATATCTGTTCAGTCCTGGAATTTATGTAACTTCATTAATATGCAGATTCTGCCATATTTTCAGAGTTCTATCAAACATATTTATCTTACCATGTTAACTTTGTTCTTATCTTCTTTACTTGCATTGATGTCCATCCTGGATTTCCAGTTGACCAATATAATTTCTGAGATTGGTCTGAACATTGAAGAGGCTCATGTTTTTTCAACTACTGACGGTTTCTCCTTGGATGTCTTTGTGGTTGATGGATGGCCATATGAGGTACAGTATTAATGTTCTCTCAAGATATAATGAAACGCTTACTAGCAGTTTACCAGTCGTTTCTTAGCTTTAATTTGTCTTTTCTTGTTAACAAGGGTAAATTTTGAAACTATGTTCCTTGATCATCTAGTAGATTGTTTATTAGTTTTATGCCTGTTTTTTCGTCCTCATGTCCCAGTATATATGGCTCCCCTCAATTTTGGACAACCTGAAATATTTGACACCGTATCATTCCTATACATCTTTCAATAATTCAAACTCATTAAACTTCTAAACTCTGAATTGTGATGAGATTTCTTTTTCCATCAAACGTTTAAACCAACTTTGCAGCCATACCTTAGTATATATTCTTCTTCTGTTAGTAATACAGTAATATATCAAATTAAAATCTATGATATGTCCACTGTAAAGTGTCATTATATTCTATGAGATGGTGAGGATGAACAACTTTAGTGCTGATAACTTTCTCATTCTACTCATATTTTTCAACTAGATATATTTTCGCTTAATAGGATGCTCAAACCTTGAGATGTTATCGGGTGAATTGAGGATGTAGTATATTTTTACAATGAAAGTTTGGAAATTTAACCCCTCATTGTTCTTCTTGAAGTTCTTCTTTTCCCTTTTGCAGTAATTTACTTTTATACTTATTCATTTGTGTTTGGAATTCTAGGAGACGGAGTTGCTTAAGAGTGAGGTGCAAAAGGAAATTATGAGGAGCAAGGTAGATATTATTCTGGCAGCTTAATGTGGACAGGACTGGCACTCAAAATTATTTTCTTAATATGATTTATGTGGCTCTATCTTCTTTTGGGAAAAGTAACATGCCGATCCTTCTGTATTTTCTTCATAATGGTGCTATGCATTTTATAGTTAGTATGGTGTCCACTTTTAAAAATACTCAAAATAGATATTCAATGAATTTCTCGAACACGGGGGCTCACTTGCTAGTCTGATGCTTTCCGTGAGTAAGAAAACATACTTAACAATTGTGTTAATATTCCAGACAATTTATTGAAGAGAGTTGTTGTTTCTACTAGAGTAATGCTGTAAATGCTCTGTTGCTAACTCTCCCTGAATTAGTTTCAGTAATTGCAGCAACAGCTATAGCTTAAGTAAGTATTAACATCAACTGACATTATGGTTCATATATGTATTGCATAGCAGATTTTTAGAAGTCATGCAGATATCCTCTAACATCCTGCTTTACTTCGCATGATAGAGATCCTAAGGTTACATCTGAAAAAAGAAATATGAATCCTCACAGGAAATTTTAAAGCTCAACTGGGCTTGGATGCCTGACATAATCGTAGGTTGGTAGGATACTTATGTTAAAATGGGGTTGTAAGAAAATAAAATTAACCAAGTATTATTGTTGTTGATTTCTATGACCGGCTCGATTTTTTCAGCAACTGGTACACTGTTATCTCTTCAACTTTCTCCTGTTTGTTATGTGAAATATGCATGAGATTTTGGTTATAAAATGATAGAAGGAATCAAAACAATAACTACGCCTCAATCCAGTCAAGTTGGGGTCAGTTGTATGAATCACTAATCCTATATTTAAGATCATCTTAAATTAAAGTTGTCAAAATAAAAATAAGAAGTACTAAAAATTCACTATTTTTCCTTCTAGCATATAAGCCTTTGACACGACTTAAAGACTCCTAAATCATAGGAGCGTAAACTTTAGTAACTGACTAAAACATATTTCCAACTGAACCTACTAATTGTAGGTTCAAATTTGAACAAGTTTTCTTGTTATATTGTCTTCTAGATTTTGATTATCATATTGGACAGATGATCTCAGTGCTTTGTCATCTGGTAATGTTTTTCAGGAGCAGCCACAGGTCCTGCCTCCAATCAATGAGCCAGGTCAAACATCTGAATCAGGCTCCGATAGTGTAAAAATACCTACTGATGGATCTGATGACTGGGAAATTGACATCCGCCTGCTGAAATTTGAAAACAAAGTAGCATCTGGGTCATTTGGAGATCTGTATGAGCCAACAATCCATATCTTGATATCTAGTTGAGTTTGTTGAGTCAGTGGATTTATACTGTGTCTTTTCAGGTATAAAGGCACATACTGTAGCCAGGAAGTGGCTATAAAAGTTCTCAAGCCTGAAAATTTGAATATGGATATGGTAAAAGAGTTCTCTCAGGAGGTCTTTATCATGAGGTGTGTCTGTTGTACTATCATGGTTGATAATTTCTTTCAGTATAACTTAGAGAATCTTTCCATACTTGAAAGTCTATCTGAGGATTGTTTTTTTTACTCCTAGATAGAGTCGTACTCTATTGAAAAAAAATATTCTGTGCCACTAGAGAATTTCTTACAATATTTTACTCCTGCGGTTAAATTGAATGTCCTGTTTCCTTTATACTTTGTTGAGTCACTAGGTATTTCTTCTATATGTGGAATTTGGCTATTTTGTTTTCTTTTTAGTGGCATTAGGCTATTTGGATGAAAATGCTGGATCATACATAATGCAAGGGACTAGGTTCTCCCAAAACACACTTAAAAGTCTTGGAAAAACTACAAATTTAAACATTAGTGGATATGTGAATTTGAATTTTATTACTAAAATTGTTTTATCAGTCTAGCTTCCTATTTCCTGTTTCTTACTTTCTTTGATCAAGTTTTGAGATCTTGTCTCACTATGTTTTAGGAAAATTCGGCACAAAAATGTTGTTCAATTTATAGGGGCATGCACACGACCTCCAAACCTGTGCATCGTGACAGGTATATTTCAAGATTTTATATATTTAAAGTGAACTTCTACGTCGGTTAATAAATTGGAGAAACTGTTTGTTCTCTGCTGATTACTGTTACATAATGTTTGCCGGCAGATCCATAGTGTTTTATATGCAGAGGTGTGCTTTTATTCATTTTCCAAATTTTGAATTTTCTCCTCACACTACTGCACTTGAATGGCAGCTTATTTTTGTAACTTTTTGGTGTACATCTATCCTTCTTCATCATGTTAATGACAAGGTGCATCTGATAATTTTATTGATCAGAGTTCATGACCAGAGGAAGCATCTATACTTTTTTGCACAAGCAAAGAGGTGCTTTTAAGCTTCCTACTCTCCTGAAGGTTGCAATTGATGTTTCTAAGGGAATGAGCTATCTGCACCAAAATAACATAATTCATCGGGATCTGAAGACTGCCAATCTTCTGATGGATGAACATGGAGTAAGTCAGAGCTGTACTGCAACTGTTTCAAAAAGCTTGTCTAGATTATTATTTTTCTAGAGTCTAGTGTATTATTTCATCTGTGACTAAGCTATCCTAAAACCAGTACATGCATTCTCATGCAAAAATTTGGGTGCAATTAAACATGAAGCAATTCAAGGTTAATATGCAAACACTGAGATCTGTATGGCTTAGAAGTCCAAGGTTTTTCATTGCTCAGAGCCCTTTTAATAGGTTATTTGAAATGTCTAATTACATGGATGATATCTTCTGAAAACTATTTGAAGAGAAAGAACCATAATCTGTGTTTGGACTGCAGTATTGAAACCTTTAGAAGAAATGCCAAAAAAAGTTGACGGAAAAGTTCATTTGCAGGGTCCACTTATTCATTGAATCCTATAAAAGGAAAATCTATGAGCAATAGTAGCAGCATTAAAGCTTGATCAGTGGCAATTTAATTTGGTTCATATTTTGAAAAATGTGAATGTCCAAAATAGTACATTGTTTCTTGTTAATTTCTACATCACCAGTTTTTGCATTTCCAAGGAAATCGATTGATGAACTTCGCTTAATCACACAGCAACACCTAAACTGCTGCTGGGTGGAGTTACTTCCCACGTTATTTGCTTTGTTTACAGAATGTTCACTCTGACTATAAGATCCATCCTCTCCTTAACAGGTTGTTAAGGTTGGTGACTTTGGGGTTGCTAGAGTGCAGACTCAAACTGGGGTGATGACTGCAGAAACTGGAACGTATAGATGGATGGCTCCTGAGGTGCAGAAGATCTGAACTTAATTTTTTGCAGATTTTACTGCAATATCCTCAATCCAGTTGAAATTCATGATTCCAAGTTCTTTGATTTTCTTGATGACAGATATGCATGATTGCTCCACTAATTTTCCGTTTATCCTCATACTTAGATTTTGTTGCCACCATAAAATAACTGCAATAGTTCCCTTCGAGCTGGTTTGGGACTAGTGCTTTGGGATACACCTCAAGCATCTTGTGTGGTTTAAGCACGAGGTGCTTTTAATATGTGTGATTCTCTCTGACTTTTGCAATTTTATCCTTGTACTTGGATTTTGTTTCCACGCTGGTTGTCACATTCTCACTTTCATGCAGTTGTGAGTTGTGAGTTGTGACTTGTGTTTCTGTGTTCACCTTGATGCATCTTGGATACTTTAAGCACAAGGAGCTTTCGATAACCTTCTACGAGGGTTACTTTACGTAGGTTGTCATTGGTAATATGCATTGCAGGATTCCTTTACAATATACCATGCAGATACATTCGATTCTGCAATGTTAAGTATTAAAATATGAACCTCTTGGTGTAATGGTTTTGACTTATTTTCCTCGTAATACTACAACATTCTCTTACATTATCCCCATCATTTCTATCCCAGTTTTGTGCTTAACCATCCTGCAGCATGCAAGTCTCGGTCTTAAAATGGTTTTTATTTGTTGAAGGTGATTGAACACAAACCGTATGACCACAAGGCTGATGTTTTCAGCTTTGGTATAGTGCTGTGGGAACTTCTGACTGGAGAAGTAAGTCTCTGTGTTGCATCTATTTATGTTTGCGTGTTAGCTGCTTGACACCTCAACTAACGTTCATGTACTGTGATGGGGCAGATTCCATATGCGTACTTAACACCATTACAAGCAGCAATAGGTGTGGTGCAACAGGTAGTATAAAGTCCGCTGTCATCATCAGTACTTGTGGTATCTTCCCCAGTTAAACCAACACCTCACATTTGGTTTGACATGGTTATCAGGGTCTACGGCCAACAATTCCTAAGAACACTCATCCAAAGCTTGCTGAACTTCTTGAAAAATGCTGGCAGCAAGACCCAACTCAGAGACCAGATTTCTCGGAGATTTTGGATATTCTGAAGCAACTAATTAGGGAGGTAGGCATTTGTATTAAATAAGCTTGGTTTTATTTAAGTTTGTTCATTCCTTTGAACCTAGTTTTGTATGCTTGAAAAAAACAGGTTGGAGATGATGGAGAGGACAGACACAAAGACAAATCAATCGGTAGCTTTTTCTCGTCTCTTAGAAAGGGCAATCACTGAGAATTTACTAAAGAGAGGAGGGTGATCGGCCTTCAGCTTTTGTCACGGTGTACAGATTCTCAGATGACCAGACTTGATCTGATTAGTTTTTGAAAATCACGGTTTTTATCTAATGTCGCTTGGCATTCTTTTACTATTCCTAATTTAGTCAGGGGTGCAAGCTGGTGATAAAGCTTTGCAACTCTGTACAGAATAACTGTGAATTTGCGCAAGTTCTAATTCCTAACCCTTTTTGTACCTTTCTTATTGAGAATTTTTATCCTCTTTTTCTGGTTCTAGCTACTAGATCATTGTTTCCAAATTGATGTTCTTGAAGTAAACCAAGATGTCTATAAAAAATAAACATTGTCACAAAGAAATGAGTAAACCACTTTCTGCACCCCTGACTAGCTTTCAATGTATAGACAGATACCTCTGCAAATGAATTGCGCGTGCGAAGTGAAATTTGAGGTTCATAGAGTCTAGATGTATAATTTGAAAAGAAATAACGATGAAAACAAAATAGCTTTTTTGGTATTAAGAGATGGAAAAGAATCAACTGTTAGCAAGACATAAAGAAACAAGAATAGAAGAAAATTAGATCATATTACAACGTAAACACATACACACATAGTATATGTACTTTAGAAGAACATTTATATCTTTCAGATAATCGACATATTCTTCAAAAGCTTACAAAAATCAAGCCTATAAGATCTATATAAATCTAAAAGAAAATACCATATGCAAGTACAACACTGGAAACTTTTGTTAGTTGCAATACCAAGTTCTAAACAAGAAGCACAAGAATTATACGTACAACATTACAAGTCATGTTCAGGCACTCTGACTCAGTAATTCCTTCCATCCTATGATCTGATTACCCTATAATTAATTTTCGTTGAATTGCATCTGAAAATTGGTCAAGACTTTAACTTCCATACGTACTTTGACGGTGTAAATTTTTTTTTTTTTTTTACACTATCAGATTACCTAAAAAGATTCTTTATCAATGGTCATTGCACTTGCTGAGGAGTTGTCTAGCTCGGACAGTAACTTGCAACCGTGCAAGGGCGTGCATGCAATGCAGAGCTATCCTCGCTTGTCTTCTCACACATGCCCCTCGTACCACTGCTTGAAGCCTCACAAGGCTTTTCAGTGCTTTAAACGCCCGTCTCGCCTAAAATATTGAATCAACAACACATGTATTAGCAAATGTTCACTACTAAAAAAATCACTATTTCCCATTGAAAAATGTTCAATGATTATTTTCATAGATATTTTGATTGAATCGATGTGGAAGAGAAGTAGTACTGTAATTATTGTTTCACATGGAAAAGTAAGGAAGCTTCTTAGTATTTCAACGAGAATTTGTTTCCCACCATGCATTTTTCCAGTGAGCTGATTTGGTGGGAAAGGAGTGGAAAAATCATGTTCTATTAGCACAATTTTCACCGATTAGCAGTGAGAAAAAAAATTGTTTCTAGTGGTGAGTAATGTCAAATTAAAGATAATTGACTAAAATTGGTAAAACTTACAAGATGACCCCTAAAATGAGATTGGATAGTAATAGCAGCCATATCCTCTTTAGACATAAAATAGATGTGCCCATTATTTTTCTTTGTAGATGACCGTCCATTGGCGCTGCTAGTCCTATTGGTAATTGTGTTGTTATGAAGAACAATGATATTTTTATGTGGAGAAGATGACCTGAATAGTTTCTTTCTGATATTACCAAACCAATTCTTCTTGGACATCCTCATCTTTGATACTGCTAATTAGTAATATTTTTGTCAAACTCAATTCTGGCAGAGCTACTGAATTGGACAGATTTTATGTGTGTTATACTAACATTGTGGAAATAAGGAAGCGTGGGCAACATGTTTGTTAGGAAAGTAAGAGAAATGGAAAAATAGGTCTACTAGAACGTGGCAAGATGAAATTGATTTTGTGTAACTTTTAAGTATTTCAAAGGACCATTCTTCCACCAGGGCAGGGGCCACTAATATTACGACATGGCCTGAACATATACCAACTAATATTTGTACAAAGTCAAAGAAGATAAACATAAAACTAAAAAAAGATTTAGCTTATATACGCTAACGTCAATATAATTTAACATGTTAATATGTTATAATAGACTGATATAATTACTATTATTAGCAAGTTATCCAATTAATAGTTATCTTAAATTTTAACATGTAATGTAGTTGATTGTGTAAATAATTTTCACACCAGAGAACTCAAATTTGCAAATGCATAACCATTCTTTTTAATCATATCTCCATCCGGCTGTTATTCGTTAGGATTCCTTAATTTAAGAATGAGATTATTTAATGTACCTAATCTATATGTACCTACCGTCTACTTATTTATCTTTGTTTTCAATCCAAAGCAAGGAAGTAAAATAAAGCTGGCTTGTCAGTTTTCCTTGTTTATAATTAATCCCAAGAACATGTAACTATACAAGTGTTTATATCAGCCCATCTGTTCCAAATTATTTAACCGCTTTTTGTTACTTCGATATTAAATCTCTCGTAATAGTTAAATTCATTTTTCGAATTAGATATTCAATAATAATTTTTACAAGTTTGCAAGTTTCGTTGGAAAAATTTTGCTATAGTATTTATTAAGTGTCCCTCATAAGTAAGGAACTGCTCTCTTTTTCCTTTTTTTTTAAAAAAAATTCCACCCATTGTCCAGAGTCCGCATTAGAGCTCCGACTAGATCTCACAATGAGTTCTTTACGAAAGCAAACATTACAACCATTTTGGGAGAGGGGGGAATTCATCAGATGAGAGGCATTTCAGGCCAATATTATTTATTACAGCAGAATTAGGAGAACAATATTTACACATTGCTTGCAATACAGATTCTCCCACATCGGATATCACCTAATATAAATTACTATACAAAAGATCTTGCAAGTTGCTTCATTAATTTTCAGCCACATTTTGATGTGATGAACGGGAATTGATTTCGCCATGTTGACTACTGGTTATTATATTCATAAGTAATTAAGAAGGTGTGCTTATTTATTAATCTACCCTTTTATATGTGAGTAAATAAAAGGCTATTAATGCTTTATATTCAAGACTCAATCGGAAGTCCACTCTCTGTCCAAGCAGCATATCCACCAGCAATGTCAGTCACCCCAGTAAATCCCTGCACAATATATAGCACGTAATTAATTAGTAGCGTACGTAGGACTTTATGTTAACGTGTCGATTTATTATCACAATTCAATCCGTAGAGGCTCTAAGACTTTATTTTTTGGCCCTAATTTCTTTGGGTTATTTATATTACTTTCATTTTCAAGAATTTTCTATTCTAAAAGCTGTAGCATGTAAGGGACTTACAGCAGTAAGAAGTTCAGTTGAAGCCATAAATGATCTCTTACCCAACTGGCATCCCTGTATAATGCGAAGTCAACAAAAGATTTTACTAAGCAAAAAGAAATTGACATCTTAACTCGTGAAATTGAAGCTCATATTATTAAAATAAAATCATATACTAGTGGTTTTGTGGACTTACAACTATAATTTCATCATCCTTCCCAAAATGTTCCAACACTTCCTCCAAGAAATTGGGGTTCTTTATCATCCCTGCACCAAATATACAGAGCTAAAGAATACTACACTAGCAGAGTGCTAAAAAACTACTACTGTAGAGATGGATATTTGTTAACAAAAAATTATTTTGGACTTTGGTAACACTATCTATTAGAATATATAAGGTTCAATGACGTGAAATTCACCCCTTAAGAATACTATACATAGATTATATTTCTTACTTAAGAGTTGCCAATAAACATTATGAATGTGTGGGTAAGTAATGATTGGAGGAAAACCTAACAAAAAAAAAACATTGAACTTGAAATGGTGGGGTGCGCCAATCCCGTGCAGTAGTGCAATGCGTGGGCGACACGCAAGAGCCAAGGCAGCAAGCTACCTTAAACAGACTCATTCCCTTAAAAAATTGAGTTGAAAATTGAATTGATATCATGTGGGACCAATAGCCCACATATTAAATATTTAACCAATAAAATCAGATTTAAGCTTAATCTTAGCTAAAAATTAGATATTAAACTAATAAAAACACATATTACACTTAAACTTAGCTAAGAGCCGAGAAAGGTATGCTTAGTCCATTGTTAGTGACTGACTTTTATTACAAAACACTTGCGTTCGAATCTTGCTTTGTCCTCCGATGTGGGAAACTTACATACAACTCAAAGAAGAATAGATACTTGGACTAAAAAAAATGAGATGCACTTGCGTAAAAACATTATCGTGAAAAACAAATGAAACTTCAGAGAGTACTCTTTGTTCATATTTGAACACATTTCATGCAAATTCTGGTCTCTAGCTCTTCCTTTTCTTAAGTGAACTTTAAACAACTCTTTTCTGGTTTTTAGTCCTTAATATGTACTTGGACATGAATGGAGTGATATACAGAAAAAATAGTATTTAAAGTTGAAGTAAAAAAGGGGCATTTGAAAGTAAAAATTGTGTTCAAACATGCAATTAACTTGAAAAAAATAATCATTTTGTAAGCAGGAAAACTAAATACTTGAAAAACTTATCTTCAAAGACTAACCAAAAATACTCTTATGTACAACCAAACAATATAATATACTTTAATTAAGTTGGATTGAAGTTTTAGTTGTGTATGAGTTGTGTTTTCCAAGTTGCCAAAATATTTTCAAAGGAATAAAAATGGAACAAGAGAATTGTAACAGTCATGTGTATATAATTAAATAACCCTCCATCTATGAGCAAGTAAGAAAATTGAAAGAGAGCTAAGATGAACAAAATACATTTTACATGTAAACCTTGACACTCGGCAAGGAGAAACCAGGCATAATAATTGCCACCATTTGAATTTTTGAGAATTCAATGAAATTTGTACAAAATCTATCATGCATGGTTGCCGCTTGGAAATAAAGAGGACACTTGTAAAAAAAAATATTTGAAAACTTAAATATTGTTAACATCGAGTACTATTGAATTACTAATAATCAAACCTGAGCCAATTCTAAGCATGTAAGGAATGTTTATGGCGCCAGCAGCATGCCCATCATCGAACTCTTCAGCAGTTCTGCACAAAAAAAAAAAAATGTTAAGAAGATTGAATCTTCCATACTAATTGATTGATATATGTGACATAGATCGGATTTCGAGAGCTAAATTTTTTTGTTTTGATCATAAAATTGGACATATAATCTTTAAAAAAATTGAATAATTTATATATGTTTAGAAACTGCAACATGGCAAGAAATAGTACAAGTCAAAAAAAAATAACAGCTTAAAATACTTAATGGGCATATGCTTGTTTGATTTTCAAAATTCGAACTATGTCATATAAATTGAAACAGACAAAACTGCATAAATTTGCATTACCTGACATCTAAATATCGATGGCCAGCTTGAAGCAATTCCAGTGCAACTCGAACAGGAACAGAAGTAGGAACAGTGGAGTTCTGCACTTTCTCTCCAACTGCTGCCATCCAGCTACAAAAATTGTTTGTTCAAACACCCATTGTGAAGCCAAAAACAGAGAAATAACATAAAACAGGGGATATAGATATACTCGAAAACCCACCTAAAACTTGGATTTCTATTGCTAGTACCAATGTCACGTCTTTTTTTAGGCTGAAATTGAGACCTTGCCATTGGAATCAACGAAACCGATCCATTGATCCTGCTGCTGCATAGCATTCAAATCATAAAACAGAATAAAAAACAGAAACATAAAACACCCGTTGGAAAAAAAAATGAAATTAATCAAAAGATTTCAAATTTTCAATGCATATAAATATACCTGTGTGCCAAATTCTTGGTACCATGGAACTCAAGAAGTGAAAATGAGGTTGAATGAAGAGAAATAGTTCTCATGATTGTTTGTTCCTACTTTTGTTGGCTCTGAAATTCAATAGAGGAAGTTCTTGAATTATTGTGTTGATGGTGAGAAATGAAAGGGAGATTGATATTTAAGGGTGAAGACAAGGCATGGAGTAGACTAGAGGAAACAACATGGGTCTTAAAGTGTGGATAGATAGACACGCAAAGAAGAATTATGTATGTTGATTTTTGTGAATCCCAATTTTGCACAACTTGTAATTCAGATAATTCATAAAATGATGCGAGAGTGACTTGGATTATTCTATGGTTGGATAAGTTCCAAATGGACCTACCTTTTTTTTTTCTTCTACAGTCTAATCTCCTTTTATCCACAAGCACACTTTTCAATGTCCTAAATATTATTATTGACCTCTCGATCAGTTACATATTGTCATATTCATAAATCATAATGAGTAATAAAATGTCTTGCTAAAGATTCTTCTAACAATTTTATATGTATATTGTATGGGATCACACTCCCACAATGATAATTTTGATGATAAAAAATGAGTTCGAGGATGTTTGGTCAATGCTATAAGTATTGGGGTTGAATAGTGATGCAACCACCCCAGTCCCCATATGTCCTGGAGTTGAGTGTTTGAGGAGTAATTTCTATTTATGTTTTGAGAAATTATCTAATAATATTATTTTTGTTTATTTTAGAATTATAACATTATCCAATTTTATACATTTTTTCAAAAATATACTTGATACAAAAAAATATTTTTTCCCTCTCCTATGTCACATTATTCCTTTTTTACTAATAATTAGAAAAATTAACTTTTTAAATCAACCCATACGATATACTCGGTAAAAATAATAACTACATAACGTAAAATGAACATTTTTAAACAACTCATATTTGTTTTCTGTTATTACGGTTAACACTTATTATTTATTCTAAATCATTTTTCAAATCATTTATTTTTTAAGTTCTTATAAAATGTGCAAGGTGAACATTAAAAACAAGTAAAAGTGAAGGGGAAAAAGCGACGTTAGAGAACAATTTTCACGTACTCATAAAAAATCAAAAGTATTATATCAACTAGCTCTTTTTACGAATTTTTTTCTAGCAACTATTCCCTCTGTCCATTTTTATTTATTCATTACACTTTAGAAAATCAAGTGATAATTTATTACTTAATTCTTAATTCACTCTTATTAATAATTATAGTCATTTGTCAATGTATATTTTAAAATATAAAATTTATTTTAAAAGAATGATATAGAAAAATTATTTTTATTATTTCTTAAAAGATATGTCAAATTAATACTGAACAAGTAAAGATGTAAAGATGGAAGGAATGAGTAGAAATTAAATTTTCCAGTTTAAAAAAAAAATTATAAAAAAAAATAATATGACATGAAATCCCATTAAAAGTGTGCACTTTGCATATTCTTTAAGAAATTAAAGAAGGAATGATTTTGAGAAATGATTTAGAAAAATAATTAATATTAAATGTAATAATAGAAAAAAATGTCTATCTCTTAATATGCTAAAAAATAATAATTAAGAAATACTTATTTTTTTACTTGAATATAACATATGAGTCATTCTAAAAAGTTAAATTTTTTAAGCAAATTGAAAATGTGACATAGCATCCCAATAGGAAAGAGAATAATTTTTTCTTGTGTCAAGTATATATTGAGGAAAATATGTAAAGTTGGATAATATTATAGTCAAACATAAATAATATTACTAGGTAATTTCTCAAACATGAATGACTATCTAGAAAAATTACTCGGTGTTTGAGCAGTTCCATTGAATGATTTTGTACATATGTAACAGGGAGGAGTCCTCCCAATATTTTTAGAAGCTTAATTGTGTTCACCTGGTTGTTTTAACACTAGGATCAAAAACTTGTGTAGATATAATTTGGTGGATATTTGATTTTTTGATTTGGTTTTATCAAATTTAAATTTGATTTTTTTATTTTGAAAAGCATGCACTAAATACCGAATCAAATAAGTTGGGTTTGATTTTTTCCATCTTTGGTACGATTTAGTTCGTTGATTCTAAAACATTTTTTTTTCCAATGTAAATGAGAAATAAAATGAGCACCACATTATCGACCAAACTTTTATACTTTTTAGACCAAACATACATCAATTAGATACAACGTTCTTATATTAGCTGCAATTTAGATTATTTTTTTTTTTTTTGAAAAATATGAATTAATTTGTGGCAACTAAATAAAGAGTAAAGAGAGTAAAAAAATGGATCAAAAGGTTTTGGGCCAAAATTAAATATAATTTAGATTTTAAAATATTTTCTAAAAATCTAATTAATAAAAAATTGATTTTTCAATTCATCGAGGAGCACCATTACACAAAATCAAAAAATTGAAATATTACAAAGAAAAAAAAACTGAAACTGAAAAAAAAAACCGTTAATTTGATTTGGTCCAATATTTTGATTTTTCGATATTTAGGCTCACCCTTCATTTAAGTGGCTCAGGAATTTCGTTATAAGGATATTGAAGATTTATAATTGTAGATTTCTAGACTTCTGTTTAGAATCAAATTGTATTTAGGGATGCCTAATTTACTTAATGTTGTTTAATAGGAGAAGTCAGACACGATGTCTCTTACTCCATACGTTCTCTTATTGGATAATATATACAGGTACCAATTATGGCATTTACTACCTCAATACTAAAAATTGTTAGAACATGACGTATCCAACACTTAATTTAGGTTCTTAATTTTCGACTTCTCACAAACTTGCCCATAATACATTTGGAAATTTGGTCCAATGTGTAATTACAATTTTTGTGCATTAATTCATTTAGTTTTTAAATATAATCGAAAATGAACACTTAGACTAAACTTCATTGAAAAGACAAAGAAAAAGCCCAAAAAACTCTCAACTGGAATTGGTGGGGTGCGCCAGGCCCGTGCAGTAGTGCAACGCATGGGCGACTCGCAAGAGCCCAGGCAGCAAGCTACCTTAATGAGCTCTTCCCCTTTAAAAAATTGAGTTAATATCGTGTAGGTCAATGACCTACATATCAGATATTAAACTAATAAGAACAGATACTACACTTGATCTTAGCCAAAAGGCCGAGAAAGGTATGCTCGACTTCATGTAAACAGGTTATTTTTATTACAAGCACTTGCTCTCTAAGTACAGCTTTAACCAACGATGAGGGTAATCAATCTAGATTGTGAGCAGATTCAACTTCCAGAAAGACTAGAAAGTTATTAGGCTTCTGCTATTAAAACAATGAGCATAGCCAAAATATGAGATGCGGTTTTTTTTGTAGCAAGAACCTCCTTGAGTTGGAGATGGGTTTGGCTGGCATGACGACGCTTAACAGTAGATTTCTATGCAAAAAGGATTACAAAAGGAGGACATTGAGCATTGTCACTATGACAAATAATATTCATTCCTATACAAATGCTAATACTCCCTCCGTACAAGTCTATCGGAAGAATTACCTAATAGATGGAGCTTTTACAAAAACAAGGTGGGGTGATTCTATAGAGCCCAAAAAGTTATTTACTATGTATAGACTATCCATCAGAAGTTAAACTATTCTCTTTGGCCTATTTTGAAAGTTAAATAAGATACTAGCAAGTTGATTTCTGTCTTAATTTAACTTTCTAGTGCAATTTTGAGATATATTTATTTACAACAACTGGAAAATTGCATCTGATAAAATTCAAGAATCTATTTGAATTGTGTTGACATGAATATCACTTCTATTTGCTTGAACAATTAAACCACGTATGAACCAAACCTAAGAATTAAATGAAAGTGAAATTGTATCCGTGTGAACATCTATAGATTCTCTTATATCCAATTCAAATGAGAACAATTTTTCGTTTGGGAACAGGGCAAACTTGCCAGTTCATGTTTGTTAAATGAATGGCATGGCATTATTGTGTGTTTTACTTTCTAGTAACAATTCCAAAATCTGCATTACTACTATCAGAGCTTACTAATCTCAAACCTATCAGCATACTGTTTCATACACAAAGTAACAAGAAATTTGTACTTGAATTGGTGGGGTGCGCCAGGCCCGTGCAGTAGTGCAACGCATGGGCGACGCGCAAGAGCCCAGGTAGCAAGCTACCTTAATGGATTCTTCCCCTTAAAAAATTGAGTTAATATCGTGTGGATCAATGACCCACATATCAGATATTAAACTGATAAGAACAGATACTACACTTGATCTTAGCCAAAAGGCCGAGAAAGGTATGCTTTGTGTGGTGTAAGTGACTGGCTTTTATTACAAAACACTTGCGTTCAAGTCCTGCTTTTGCCTTCGATGTGGGAAACTTATATACAGACATAAGAAAAATAAAAGAAACTTGAACTAAAAAAAGATGAGACGCACTCACTTGAAAACATTAAAGTTTGAAAATAAATGAAACCTCAGAGTACTCTTTATTAATATTTGCTCACATTTCATGCAAATTCTGGTCTAGCTCTTCTGTTTCTTGAGTGAACTTTTAACAACTTTTTTTTCTTTCTGGTTTTAGTCCTTAAAAAAACTTGATAGACACTTGGATATGAATTGAGTGAAATTCAAAAAAAAAAAAAAATGAAAAACTGAAGTTGAAAAAAGGTATTTAGAAGTTGAAGTTATGTTTGAACATATATTTCACTTGAATAAATAAATAAATTTTGTTAGCAAGCAAGAAAATCACTTGAAAAACTCATCTTCAAATACTAACCAAAAATCATTCTAGTTTACAACCAAAATGTTCTTTAAGTTGGTTTGAAGCATTAGGAGTTTTAGTTGTGTATGAGTTATGTTTTCTAAGTACCAAGATATGTTCAAACAAAATCTAAGCATTAGAATGGAATAAGAGAATTGTTACAAAGTTTTATGTACATAATTAAACTCAGTTCTGATTATCTTTTAAAAGGATTGTGGCAACCAATGAATTTAAAAGGTCGCCTTCCTTCTTGATAATTAAATAATTATGGGAAACATGTACATCACTTAGCATGTTGGCATCCTAAACTATATAATTTATTGATTGAATACCACCAACATTTTTTCACAAGAAAAATCAAGATTAGGAGCAACAACACTTACAACATGAAGGTGAATAACACTGTTTGTGAGCATGAAATACTATTTTATTATTCTTGTAATGTAACTATACTTGTAAACACAAATTTTATGTAAAGTGTAGAATAATATTGATTTGAAGATGTATTTTTAAAGTGAAATGTTGATTTACACTTGCAAATCTTGAACTTTTACAAGTTCATTTCTCAAGTTCAGTTCATATTCCAGTACATACACTTTCACAAACTTCAATTGTGGATGCTTACTAATCATATATAAAAAAAAATAACCTGACGAGATGTGTATAGCATTTTTAGATGAGAAAGAAATCAGACCTTGATCCAAAAATTGAAGTGACTCAAAATTAGCAAGGAGCAATATTTTCTGTACTAATTTGTCCATAAATATTCATAAATACTTAAAGCATTTAATCTTAATTGAAATATTGAAAATTTTTCAATATTTTGAATGTAAGCAAAATATTGTTTTCAACTCAAAAAATCTTTAAATATTCACAATATTTTTATTTCAACTCAAGTTATATCTAAACAATAATAACATACTTAAAATAATTTCACAAGTGAAGCCTATACACAAACCTTATCCCTATCTTGAGATCCCTATCTTGAGAGACAGAAAAATTATTTTCGATAGATCATCATGTCAAAAAATTAAGTTACATCTAAACAGTAATAGCTACGTATTTCACTTGCTTTCCTATTGAACTCCAGCCCAAAAATGTTCAAAGGCATACTAAAAAGTTTACCAAAGGATGTTTTTTGTGTAAAATAAGCCAGAGCCCAAAAGTTGTTCCGGTCCAAATCCATATTCAGTAATGACTAACGAGCAACACTTTCCGCACCTCAATTAACGACCAACAACCACCGCAGCGCCAGTCAAACCAGCACTGCTCACGGAGGGTGGTATCCAATTCTGAGCTGATGGCCAGTATCATCGGCGTAGCATCTTCTCCTTTTCCCACCCAGACCTCTCATCTCCTTCCATCTCGATCTAATTCCATATCTTCTCTCATTCAACTCAAGGTACAGTTACTCTTCATCTCTTCAAGATTCACTTTTTTTCTTCTCAAATATTGACATTTTTATTGCTTGGTTCTTAAAGAGATATTCGGTTCGGCGACTGTTGTTGCTTCGAGTGAACTGCTCATCAAGACAGGTCGGAGATGCAGAGACAGAATCAGAATCTAAGGTGGTATTGCCAGATACTCCTGCTGATACAGGCATTTCAGCATACAATTGGTGTGCAGCACTTGGAGGGATTGGGTTTCTTGAGACTTCTTACTTGACGTTCCTCAAGTTCACTAACTCTGAAGCATTTTGTCCTGTTGGTGATGGTGCCAGCTGTGGCAACATCCTCAACAGCAGCTACTCAGCTGTATTTGGTAATATCCCATGCTATTTTTCAACTTTCTACTTTAGGACTATCTTTGTAACCTTCTATAAGTATCCAAAGTTTTGTTAAAAGAAACAGATTTTAATATGAAGATATTAACGCATCTGTTCAAGTAAAATTGGTGGGAACCTGAAGAAGTGACTGGATACAATTCTATTTAGGAGTTTGGCAAAGTCTTACCGATTCACGCCTCTCTTTTATGATTAGCCTCTTGTTTGATTCTCTTTATAAATTATATACTTACCACATAATAATCTTTATCCCTATTTCCCCAATTGAGTGTCTTATTTTGGCTAAGAAGTTGAAGAAGCCCCTTTTAAGTATTTTAGTGAAGAACACATAATTCTACCTTCATGAGGTAGGAGTAAGGTCTGGTGTACACGGTACACCACCCTCCCCAGACTGCACGTGGGATCACATTAGGTAATGTTGTTGTATAGAAGACCATGTAATGCAATAGGATTGCTTTATCTGTTTGTAAGAAAAAATTGTTTGGAAGAATAAATGGAGGAATACATCTATTTATGTAGTATAATATCTCTGAAAACATATCCTTTGTAACGAAACAGACAAACCAAGACGACAATGGTAAAGCTTCCATTTACTGATGGTGATAGTAAATCTGTTGTATTGCTAGTAATAGTCGTAAATTGATTAGTTATATATGGGTTGTCAAGCTGGCATAACCTTCTTCCTTTATCCAGGCCTGGGATTACTTATAGAGCAAACTCACACAATCGGAGTTTCCCCGGGGATAACCCCATCCCAATACTACTCCAGCCAAAGCATGTTACCTTTGGAGTTCATATAGCTGAACCAACTAATTAGGAAAACTTAGATGTCGTTATTGTTGTACATGGAGATAGTAAATTTTGCTTGTTAAAAATATTAATTTAGGACATAAAATGAAGTTGGTTCAAGAAACCTTACTAAATACAAGAGGTTCTTAGCCAAAGGAATCTATTGTTAATTAGACCAGCATATATTGATAATAGCCTTTTTTTAAATTACATAATCTTCGGTTGTCTTCAAATGAGACTCTGTAAGGTAGATAGTTTGTATTACCAATGAATGGGATGCCTAGAAATGCAATTGGTCTGAGAAACCTGAGCCGTGACTAATTTGCCTCCATAAGGTCACTATCATTTCCACCCATACCAATTCCAGTATTCATTGATGAATCAAAGGACTTTTCCCCTATCTCAGTGTTACAATAAGCATTGCACTGAGGTTACAAAAACTCCAGCGTGGAGCCACAATTAGAAAAACCAATATTAATTGGTCCAACATACTTGACAAGAAGATATTGACAGTAAACATTGCTGTAAGTTGCAGCCCTTTTATCTCATAGTGGTGAGGCCCCAACATAAACCAATTCCTGGAAGTAACAACACCTAATCCTCGTACTGATGTGACTCTAATTGCTCGTAAATCTCATATACTTTATGTGCATAGTGTGCAATGTGCATAACACAGAGGTGAATTGTTCGACCTTTATCTTATTCAAAAAAAAAAAAAAAAAAAAAAACACGGGTGAATTGTCATACTTGGGCCAGTTATGGGCTGGGATAGATTATCTTTGCAGCTGCCCATCCCATTGGACCTGTTACATCTGTTTGACTCCTAGTCCTTGGAAGTTTGTTGAAAACCTACCCTATCTGATTTCTTCTTCTAACAAAATGTTTTAACTCCTTTTGATGGTAAATCATATCACAGAGGAGGTAGCACATTCTATTATATAGTTTATTTTGTTATCAGACTTAATAACTAATGCAGTGCTAATTTTGTTACATTGTAAGTTGTATTTATTTGATTTGAAAGACATAGATTGGAAAATCATTAAATTGAAGGCAGTATATCACTTAAATTGCAGGTAATATGTTTGGAAAGAGATTCAGTTTTAATCCTTTTTCATTTGCCAGGTGTTCCTCTTCCATTGATTGGTATGGTTGCTTATGGAGTAGTTGCAATACTTGGGATACAATTGGGCCAGAAAAACAGGCCTCTTGGAATTGGTGAAGCTAATGGGCGTTTGGTTTTACTTGGAACAACTACTTCCATGGCAGCTGCCAGTGCATACTTCTTGTACATCCTAAGCACAAAATTCACTGGGGAATTTTGTCCATACTGCTTAGCTTCCGTCCTGTTGTCATTTAGTTTGTTCGTCTGCAGTATAAAGGTTATCTCCACTAGAGAGAACATTGTTTGGTTAGCTTCTATTGCTATATGCAATGCTAATGACAAAGATATTTCTTTTGTATACAGGGTTTGGGGTTTCAAGAGGTGCAAAAAGATGTGGGTATACAGTTTCTTATAGTTCTCTTGGTGGTTTCTACCCTAAACAATTCATACAGTGACTCTCAGCCTACAAACACAGGGTAAACAATCCGTACACATTTACACATTGTAGGATGATATTAGGCAACGTGTCTTTGGATTGAAAGGACAATAGGCAAGAGTTCCCTTTTCTTGCATTAAGTAGTGAATGTTTGATTGGCATTGATTACAGAGATAATCACACTAACTTATATAAAAACTTCCATGAATTATTTAAGCTACAATCTTAAAGCAAGAGAAGCTTGTTTCAGTTTCTAGATTTAGCAGTAACAAGATATCTTGGTCATTTTAAGATAGAAAAGCTCTTGATATATAGTCATTTAGTCGCAGGTAAAACTCTAGATCATCTGAAATGTATAGTTGGTGAAAAAATCATGCACGTTATTCAAGAGAACAATTACTCAAAATCCTTATCCCATCTTTTGCAGTTCTGCTATGGCTGAGATGGAATACTTTACAACAGAGATCACATCAGAGTCTACACCTTTTGCTATATCCCTAGCGAAACACCTGCATTCAATTGGGGCAAAAATGTATGGGGCTTTCTGGTGTTCTCACTGCCAGGAACAAAAGCAGGTTCTCTTTCTTTTGCAAATGTGCTTTCTTAGTACTGCATTTTGATGGGTTTCTCAAAAAACAAAAAACTCCATATGAAAATGATAGCTTTTATAAAATTATTTCCATTTGGATTGCCTCAATGGCATTGTGACATCATTTCACTAGGCAAAAAACAATGGGGAGATTCAGAGAAAGAAATACTTGCTTACATAGAAAACGGGAAAGTAAAAATCTTTCCCCATTATCTGATTGCTACATTCCTAAAGTAGCATTCTATAAGGGAAAAGACAGAACCTGATATAAGGGAAGAATATGAATGTGCATCAACTACTATTGGGTTGAATATTAATGTCTTCCATAAGTAAGTAAGAGCGTCATTAAAGGGAAAAAGAGAGACCCTTATATTTCCTTCTTTCATATACTGGTGCTGGAATTTGGGCTAAGAGCTTCAGTGGATTTATCTTTAGAGTTCAGAAGCAGTTTCTCACAGTTCTGACCCGAACTGTTTGTCAGTATTGCAACTAATCTTTAAGAATATAAAAAAAGGGCGTAAAGATCCCACTAGAAATTCTGATTTGCATCATGCACTTAGCAGTAAAGGTAAGAGTTGCATGCATTCTGTACTAAATTGGTTTATTTCTTGTGTCACTGCAACAAGATGTTTGGACGAGAAGCAGCAAAGTTACTAGATTATGTAGAATGCTTTCCATATGGACTTAAGAAGGGAACTTCTATGATCAATGCATGTCAAGAAGAAAAACTCGAAGGGTTCCCTACATGGGTTATCAATGGGGAGGTGAGCAAGAACCTTCTTTATGCTTGAAAAATCTTTTGTAACCTATACAAAAGGCACCAGTCATTCACACGTTCGATAAGAAAATGAACATCTTGCTGTGAGGGACCTTAAAACTATAATATTCTGGCAGGTTCTTAGCGGAGAGAAGAAGCTTTCAGAGCTGGCTGCACTGTCTGGTTTCAATATGAAAGAAGAACTTACTGAGGCTAAATGAGCTCTGTTGACCAAAAGTCACATATTCTTAGGATATCGAAGTTTATGAGTTCTTATAACTGCCCTCTGGTATTTACTTAGTTTCATAATGTAATTATCTTCTTATGTTAGTAAAACTGAATAGATAGTATGATGAAGTGAAGGATCCGAGTGGATCGTCTTCTGAGTAAATATATCGAGCAAATCCTATTACCCACAATTATTTGAATGTTGTGGTACTGTTTTCTTCTAATGTTGTACGTGTCCAACTTCCCCCTGAAAGTCTATTTCTCTTCTTTTTTTTCTATGCCAAACTTTGGCGATAACTTTTTCCCTAATCTGAACCCATTGTGACGACAATTGACAACAATCTAATGGCAGAGTAACCTGAAGATGAAAAAGTCTGTCGTGATTATTCTTTTTGTAAGTGAGAGTGATTGTGTCCCATAATGTGAATGATCAACTCTTGAAATGAATTTCCCTGTTTAATTTCCTATTTTGCAAATGCTGTCTAAAGTGAAGACGATACAGATTGAAGGAGTAGAGATGTATGCCGTGTATGAAATAAGTAAGCAAAACATATAGAGATGTTTTTAGTAGATATTAGAACCTAGGTTGCGTTTGGATTTGTTTTATAGTTTAACTTTAGGAAGAAAAAAATGTGTAATTAGTGACTTTTGAAACCTTGGATGAAATCTACTTAAGGAGTCCAATTTTAAAGAGTACATGGTAACTTTTGAAAATCATTTAACACTTCTTTATCTTAATGTACAATGTATATAAGCTAAATTCTATTTTATATTACAGGAGGAACTGACTTTCCTAAATTGGAAATCTTTTCTCTAGACCTATCAATACAAGTATTCATTATTTTGTGATCAAGAACGTCAGGTGGAAGTTTGGAACAATAGCTTCTTTTTAAATGCAATCAATTCTTATTTTAAAATTTCAATCATCGTGTCAAAGCAAAATAGAGCACATAATTTGAATGTTGAGTTTAATACTGTAGTCAATATAAGTTAAACAAAACTGAATGTTCAATAAAAATTACTTTTGAACATGGAAACCCCCAAATTCAAAACTAGATTGATTTAGTTCAAAATTAACTTGCTTTATTTAAAAAAGGGTCAATGTTCGACTCTATTCAAGATCCAAACTGTAATTTTTTTTTATATTTAGTGAAATTTAATTGTTGATAATTGTAGAAATAATTGAAACAAAATTGTGGAAAGTCATAATGTTTTGTTTTTTAAAGAAAAATAAATAAAAAAGTCCTCTTGTAACTACCGTCCTCTGTTGTTTTGGCTATTGAGCGATCAGTTCCTTCAATTGTGTGAATGATGGTGACTGTAAATCTGAAGTCGCTGCTGATATTCTCAGCATTTCTTAGGCTGCTTTTGATAATATATGGAGAGTGGCAAGATACCCATATGGAGGTTCGATACACAGATGTGGACTATCTTGTTTTCTCAGATGCAGCTGCTTTAGTTGTTGCTGGAAAATCCCCTTATCAAAGATCTACATATCGTTACTCACCTTTGATTGCTTTTCTTCTTGTGCCCAATTCTTTCATTCATCCTTCTTGGGGAAAGTTTATCTTCTCCGCTTCAGGTAAAATTTGCCCCTTTCTCTTCTCCTTTTTTTTTTCTTTCTATGTCCCTTAATTTTTTGGGTTCTTTTTATTCCCGTTGAATGCTGAAGAAGTCTGAGCTTCACCATTTTCGTATGATTTGTGTTTGTTATTTGTTAGAACAGACAGATACATGAAAGCTTAACGATTCGAGATTTTTGGTTTATTAATTTTGTATTAAGCTCTTGTTAGGTTCTAATTTCAAGACAATGCAAAGGTTTCATTTTTAATCTACTCATTTGGAATTCTTGTTTTCCCTCATACAAATGCTCCTTGTATGTGGTTTCCAAAAGATTTTTGCATCTCTCTCTGCTTAGGTTTCATTGGCAATCTTTGGGGTTGTTGTGGATGTATAACTAAAGACTGGATGAATTGTTGATTGGGACTTGAACTTGTAGATGATCAATCTAAGAGTAGACAAATAGCTTTTGAACTTGCACCTTTGTATGTGGGTTTATTGTCTCTTCTTATTGCAAAAAATGCATAATTGATATTCTTAGAAGACATCTTAATTATGTTTCCAAAACAGATAAGCTTAGTGAAACTTACATTGAGTTCGTGCGGCAGATCTTCTCGTGGGATTTCTTATCAACGCCATTCTAAAGCTAAGAGGGGTGCCTGAGAAATTATGCACCTATTCAGTGATGGTATGGCTTTTGAATCCATTTACCTTTACCATTGGAACTCGTGGGAATTGTGAGCCCATCATCTGCGCCATAATCCTTTGGATTATTCTATGTCTAATGAATGGTAAAACTTCCAGTACCTTTTAATTACATCTAATATAGTTATGTTGAGAACTTACTCCTAAATTTTTCTTTTTCATTGTAAGTTTACTTCCCTACTGCTACTTATCTGTTATTATCTCTTTCAAAATGGTTCCTGTCTCCTTAATCTACCTTAATTATCATTGGGGCAATGTAAATGACTGTAAAGAGGGGGCATATGGAAGGGGAAGTATTTAGGGGAATCATGATTTAAGTGATGAAACTGTAGAAAAGAAGGTATTCTCATTGAACACCGTTCAAGATTGAGTCTTTCTCCCACTCCTCCACAGGGTTAGGTGTATAGTGGCCCAACCCAAATTTATCGGACAGTGAATGAGGTTTTAGCAACCAATCAATGTAAGCTGAATATTTTTCTTTTACTTGATTTCTCCAATAAAGCATGAAACAAGATTTGCCCTGAATCTACCTCTGTTTCTTTTCATAGTTATTATGCAATTTGAAGTTATAGTGAGCCTCTAGTTGGGAAAGTAGAAACCATGACAACAAACTCTTTTAAATTGAGAATTTTTCCAAGAATCCTCCGATATTTTGGGTCAGATAACTGTATTTCCACTTGGGTTAGTGGGAACTGTGGCTTCATTTTTTCTTTGGAAGTTATAAATCTTCACGCTCTATTGATTTTGGTGATGTTTCACTGATCAGGTCGTTTAGTACAAGCTGCATTTTGGTATGGGCTTGTCGTCCACATGAGGATCTATCCAATAATTTATGCTCTTCCAATCATTTTAGTTCTTGATCCCCTGTTCTTCCAGTATGGTACAAAACCTGCTCTTGTGAATTGGAGTTCTAGAAAAAGCAAGTCACAGCAGACTTCCAGCTGTAAAAAGCTTATGGATCCTTGTTGTATATGCAACTTTTTAACCAGCTTTTTTACCTGGAGGAGGATAATGTTTGGGCTTATTTCTGGAGCTTTGTTCTTTCTCCTTACCGGGATTTTCTTCTTTTTATATGGCTGGGACTTCTTGCATGAAGCACTGCTCTATCATCTCACACGTACAGACCCAAGGCACAATTTTTCAATTTATTTCTACCATATATATCTGCACTATGAACACGAGTTATCAAACTTGGAAAAGCTCGTCTCATTTCTGCCTCAGATTATGGTGCAGCTAGTTCTTGTTTTCCGCTTTGCGCAAGATTTTCCATTTTGCTTCTTTGTGCAGACTGTGGCATTTGTCGCATTTAACAAGGTTTGTCAGCAATGCTTGATTATTTTTTATGTTGAGAACCAGAGAATATTAGCTTGATTTGCCTTTAGCGAGATAATGTTCTTTTCCACTGACAGGTTATGACTGCTCAATACTTTGTTTGGTTCTTCTGTCTCTTGCCGCTAATCCTGCCATGGACCAACATGAAGCTCAGAGGAAAAGGATTGGTCTGCATCTTGTTGTGGATGGCAGCTCAAGGTCACTGGTTATTGTGGGGTTATTTGCTTGAATTCAAAGGAAAGAATGTCTTTCTTCAACTCTGGGTGGCAGGTTTGCTATTCTTGGCTGCAAATACTTTCGTTCTAATCAATATTATCCAGCAACACACATATAGTCCAGTCTTCCAACAGTCATCTCGTGCCGCTTCAAAGAAACATGTCAAACAGAGATGAGGAATCAGATCATATACCTCCTAATTCAATGGGGGAGGAATTTTCGAGCTAGTAGTGTATTTAGCCATGTTCGGGACTCGTAGAGCCTTTCATCATCAGCCAAAGCACTTGGCTTTTTCATAGCTCCAAACGGAGAGCTGCTTAAAAATATCTTCACCAAAGATGTAGCAAGAGATCGTAATGACATTATTTTTTCTAGTTTTGGTCGTTTTTCTTAGTGCTACTTCACTATGATAGCAATTTACAATTGTTTATTGCAATTTTGTTGCATTTGGTATAGTTGAAGTTCTATTAATTCAGTTAACTTCTCATTTGATGTCACATCCTTTCCATCTGCAAAGCTTGCTTAAATATCACTGCAAGGCCAATATGATTGGTATAATAAAGGTATCTCTTTTGTTGTTCCCTCCATTTACCATTTATTCCGTTTTCTTTCAATGTCCAGTTTCTCTTCTTTGTTTTCATTTCCTGTTGCCTTGTTTTCTAGCGTGATTCCTTGCGTCTCATTTGCTACTAATTGTATCAGAGCATATTCAGGGAGACTCCGTAATATATGCCCAGTGTAGCTCACTATCAAATTGCAGATTTCACCTTCAATGCATATATGGACTGAAATGATCACGCTTACGAGCAGTTTCCTCCAGATGCTACTGCAATCCTTGAGTATTCTAATGTTAACTAGAGTAGGGATTAGCCTGTAGGTAGTTTTTTTTAGTCAACTTCACTTGATAATTCATGTCATATGGGCAACGGTGGAAAGAAGGTGAGAAAAGTCGTAGTTGTATAGGTGCTCAGCCAGCCTTAGAACGCTATAACAGATTAAGCTTATTCCGGTTCAAACTCGTAAATAAACATTGCAAAGAAAATCCTTTAAATACTTCAACATTATTATTACTTCAACTGTGGTTCAATTGTTGCTCTTCACAAGTTAATTACGAAAAAAATTTTAAACTCTTTAATTTATTATAAGCTTATTACTACTAAAAAAATTTAAACTAGAATTGTAGGGCTTAACCCAGAAGGGAAGCCCTTTCAAAAATTCTCAATGGCCAAGGCAGAACCCAGGCCAATGAGGGGGTTTGGAAATAGTTTTCAACCAGCAATAGACGCGCCTCGGTTAGAACCTCACTAGCTGCGTCATTGCCCCAAGCGCAAAGATAAGTACACCTCGTATCTTCTATCTCTTATTATAGGTCTCGTGCCTAGAACGTTATCCTGATGTGTTCGATGTGGGACATTATTAATAACCGACTCGTGGTTGCCATAAGCCATATAGGTAAACCAAAAGTTAATAGAAAAGGCACAAAAATAGCTCTACTCCAAACTCTAATTTTCTTGTGGATTTATCCTTCAAATTCTTTAAGTGTGACATTACGTAGTGGCACATTCTATTCAAATATTATATTTATCAAAATAATTTAATACAATATAATACAATACATGAAACAAACAACCATCCAAACAAGGTTATAGCTCTAGCTCGGCAAACTTGGACTCATGAAATTTCCCGCAAACATACAAAAAAAACAAAAAAATCATACCATACAAATTTTATGTGATAAACTCGACTTAAAAAAGGGTTTTTGAACCTTCTACGCTTTGATTGAGAGATTTCCCGTTCAAAGTTGTCAATCTTGGACAAAGAAGGGAACCCGTGCACGAGAGCATCATGAAAATATTGTAACCTAGTTGTGTTATATTTATTTTTTGTATTTGTAAACCAAAATTGACTACTTATTCTAACTTCTCATTTGATGAAATAAAGATAGAACAAGAGGGCTCTAAAAATAATTGTGATAAAGCAGTATTTGCCAATTTGGTTATGATTAATTCCATATGGTTGAAAATATTCCAATATGTTAATTTGATGTGTCATCATTTTCCATTTCTTATGTTGTAGTGCTTTTTGGCTTCTTTTTAAAAATTATATCTATTAGAATATCGTATTAGAAAATGCAGGTTAATTAGGGACCAAGACTAATAATGCACAATTCCTTATCTTCAATAAAAGTGGTCAACAACGTACTAAAGGTAGGGAAATTAGTGCTTACAATTACTAATTTATTTCTTTTTCTGGCATATGCTTCAACTTTTCTGTCTTTTCTTTTTCTTCTAATTGAATTTCCTTCTCTTGACTTGAATTATTCAAACATAATAGCTTATTCAACTTGCTAGTGCCTTAATTTGAATATAAATCAACTTGCTTGGCAATTGGCATGGATCATTTCTCTAATGCAATTTGCAACATCATTAATTATCTCTAAAGAAGCCGGCACTATATG
Source organism: Solanum bulbocastanum (assembly GCA_037074985.1). Classification (NCBI taxonomy): domain Eukaryota; kingdom Viridiplantae; phylum Streptophyta; class Magnoliopsida; order Solanales; family Solanaceae; genus Solanum; species Solanum bulbocastanum. Next base: position 32,191,177 of record CM073598.1, on the reverse strand, counting down.
GATAAACTATATGCTAACGGTGTTAATGTACCTTTATATAAACTACTATCAAACAAATTATGCTTCAAATCTAAAATCAATTATTGATTATTAGCTATATTAAATCCTCCCACTAAATGAAAACCATTAATTATCATTATTAAACTTGAGACAATATTTAAAAAATAATTTCTTAATCAATAACAATCGATTTAATATGTTCGTTCTACCCGCATTTTTACCCTAAAATGAAAACCAGATGATTGACTGAGCCCATGGATTGTGATCTTGGCTGACACATTAGCATTTTAGATTACTGTGATAATTCATGAAAAAAATCAAGAAGTATGGTGGGTGATTTTCTTTCATTGGTTTATAGTACAATACTATGGACAAATTACATACCACTCGTATAAAGTTTGTGCAACATCTACTTAACTATTATACCTACTTCCAAATAATACAAAAGCGTTTATTATTATTATATTAGTTTTATTTAACAAATTTCTATTATTAAATGGAATTTTGTTATGAAGAGACAAACTTACCCTTGCAGTATAGGATAGGCTGCAAAGAATTCGGTACATTGTGGCAATCGGATGATTAAAAAAAGAACAGAAATTTAGCACATACGTTTGAGACGGTGGCCAATCCTTCTTTTGTAATTTTATTGGTGAAGATTTATTTTATACATCATACTTTATTTCAAGAAATTAATTTCTTCTTATAAGTTTGAACAATAGGCCTTCTTCTAATGCTATTCTAAGATTGTTTGTTTTATACTGTGATATAACAATTATGAGTGCGTGCGTTATTATTATTTCATTATTAACATGAGAGTTGTTTCACCAATTAGTCAACTGGTCTATTATTATTCAGATGTTCTATATGATTAAATATAGAATTACTTTTTCGGATTAATTTTACTTGTCACTTATTTTTTTTAAAAAAAAATTAACTTCTCATTTTGACATATCAAAAAAAGACAATTTGTTTTTTCTCATGTTTTACTCTCAGTATTAAATATTTTTTTTAAAATTATTTTTCAAAACTTAATCCTAACATTATTTAATAAGGATAATCTAATAAAATATTCATATCTATAGTTGTTTTCTTAATGAGTTGTCAAGTCAAACATTAACAAATAAAAATGAACCGAGGGAGTAGCAATTGTGTGGGGGCAATAACCGAACCTAACAAAAGAGCGGATCAGACTGCAAGACATGGTTAAAAGAGAGATGCTTGCAGCGGCCCGAGAAATTTAGGATGAGCCATCGGCTCGACTAAAGTTACTTCCTCTATTTCATATTAATTGATTTTTTTAGGATTTTTACATTGTTTAAAATAATTAAATTGTTCAACGTTCATAATATATAAATATGACCCTTAACTTGGCTTCAACGGACAACTATGTCGTCCAACTTTGAGTGTGCACAAATAGGTACTTAAACTTGTATAAACTTGAACAAACAGACACACTTGTTCTACATGACATAATACACAGATGACGCCACAGAGGACACAAAATTGTCATGTAGGGTGTCATGTAGGACGAATGCGTCAATTTGCTCAATTTTATACAAGTTTAAGTATCTACTTGTGCACATCCAAAGTTAAAGATCATAGTTGTCAGCTGGTAGCTGATGCCAAGTTAAGGGTCAAATTTATCTATTATGCCTTTAAGAGATATGTTTGAATTTTTTTTCCATATTTACCCTCGTATCTATTACATTTTATAACTTTCTAAGATATACATTACATTAATATTTATGATTCCACAAAGAACAATATTGAAACTTTATGGTTTGAATTATGTCCTTGATTGTTTTTCTTAAATAATGTACATTACTTTACAAATTCAATTAATATGGAATAGAGAGAATATTTCATAACAGAGCAACTTACGAGACCCATCTCTCTCTAGGTATTTTATAGTCCATAGTCATCATAATGATTCTTGAGGAGACCAACAATCAATTTCGAATTTTGCAATGACCTTCTTTTAGTTAGCCTTAAGGCTAGCGTTCTAAAACAGTAGTCATTCCACAATGAAGCGATCGATTTTTGGACTATAGTAAAACTGCACTAAATTAAAATTCGTAAACTAATAATCTCTTTAAGATAAATATTTTCTCCGGTCTTGACTTGTGTCAATAAAAAAAATCACTCATTTTGATAGGATTATAAAATAATATATTTTTAAAAGACTTCTATATAAATATATGACTCCATTAATATTATAAATTAATAATTATTTTAAAATATAAATATATATTAGACCGTATAGTGAAATATGATTTTATCGTGTTTTATTTTTTGTTAAAAAATTAAATCTAGTTGAGGTTCATCTCAACTTTTTTACTGTATCCGAAAGTTTCGGTGTTGCCACGAATGTAATCTTTTTTAGTGCATGTGGAATGATTTTTTTTTTGTACTCACATAATGCTTTTTTGATTTGTCATGATTGATTTTGTGATACATGTTAAATGAGAAACATTTTTTTTATATGATTTCAAGAATTTTCCTATGTTGCTTATATAATTTATTATCTCACCATTATACATAGAAAATTTTGAGCAGAGGTATAATAAATAATATTTGATTATTAAGAAACAATGAATATTATGTATAATGAACTTATTTTTACAATAAATCATTGAATTGTTGAATTTATTTTACAATGAATCACACGTGCTTTATGTATAATGAAAAATTATATTTTTTATAAGAATTCAATAAATGTGATACATAATTTAGTAAAATATAATAATTTTGATGCATTCATTGTAATTTATATACCGTAATTTTTTTTATGTGAATTCATTAAATATGATACATAAATTAACCTCATTAAATTTCAAAATATTCTTTAAATTAAGAAACATTAATTCATTAATTAAATAATATCTCTACAAAATAATAATATTTCATTATCCAATCAGTCTAGTAGCCTCTTTTATCTTTAACAATTTATAGTTTTGTATTGGTGTTTAATTAATAGGAGTAAGAAATAAACTTAATTACTGTTAACTAAAACAATAATTTTTTCGATAAACGAGAATTGTGTTATCTAATTAATGATCGATCATATGATTATACATTAATAACCTCTAGAAATAATCGACTGTAATAATAATAGGGAATAAATAAATAAAAAAGATAATAGAGCGCAAAAGGAATATAAAAAAAGAAAGGGCAAATAATTGATCCAAAATCCGAAAGAAAGGGTCCCACGAGTGATCCAGTGGATCACGGGGAGTGTCTCAATGATAAACACAAGGAAACAAATTCGGTCCCACCTACAAAACGGAAGATCCTTACGAATATTCCCGTACTATTCCTCTCCCTCTCCGTAAAATGGATAACATTTCTCTTTACCTTCTCTTTCCTCCCATCGCCCATCTTCTCCTTTCCTCATTTACTATATAAATCCTCTCCGGCCTTCTTTCTCATATCTCATCCTAAACGGAGCGTTTTGCTTTTGCAACAATCTCTAATCAAAATTCTAAAAACAATGTTTACAGAAGTTGAACAAGAACAGCTTATTGAGAAACTCGAAATCTTCAAGATCCAAGGCAGAGATAAACGTGGCCGCAAAATTTTGCGCATCATCGGAAAATTCTTTCCCGGTAAGCAATTTTTTTTATGTATATATATTTCGTATTCTTGATTATTCCTGTTGAGTTTTTGGTCTGAATTGTGGATTTGTTTTTGTTTGTGGATTATCAGCTAGAAATCTGAGTGTTGAAGTAGTGAACAAGTATTTAGCGGAGAAGATCTTTCCGGAACTTGAGAAAAGGCCGTTCGCCGTGGTGTATGTTCACACCGATGTGGAGAAAAGCGAGAATTTTCCCGGAGTGTCAGCTTTACGATCGTTCTACGATGCGATTCCGGTGAAAGTAAGAGAGAATATGGAGGCTATTTACTTTCTTCACCCTGGCCTTCAAGCCAGGCTCTTCCTTGCCACATTTGGTCGCTTCATCTTCAGCGGAGGGTAAGAATGTCAATTCCTATGATACAGGACATTTTTTGAAAACCTTTTTTAGAGTTAATCCAATTTTCAAATAAATTAAATCTGTAAATTGACAAGGGAGAAATCTAATTGGGAGTTATGTGCACAGGTTATATGGGAAATTGAGGTATGTGAGCAGGGTTGATTATCTGTGGGAACATGTGAGAAGGAATGAGATTGGGATGCCAGAATTTGTGTACGATCATGATGAAGATCTTGAGTACCGTCCGATGATGGACTATGGCCTGGAGAGTGATCATGCCAGGGTCTATGGTGATGCGCCTGCAGTAGACTCACCTGTTACAATGTACTCAATGAGATGCATCTCATAAGATAATTGGATGCCTTTTGCTGTCTTTTCGATTCATAGTTAGATGTGTAGGAACCTTATGGCTTTCTTCTTTCTTCTTCCTCCATCTGATGGACTTTTTTGGTCTGTATATACGGTTAGATGGAGGTTAGCAACTAGCAAGCACTTTTTCTTCTTGTTGTTGTTATATAGTAAATAGTATAAAGGTCATCAACTTTGAAAGCATTGATGATTTCCAATATGAAAAATCCTGGAATGTTGTTTTGTTCCTTCTTGAAGATGAATATACTTTATGAGGAATTTTGTGGTGTTGCTAAAGAAAATAAAATGTTGAAGTAGAAGAAGCATATTGCTAATTTCTTCGAGGATACATAGTGCTTCACCTCTTCCCGTGAATAATGATTAGCAAATCAAAAATCATATTCAGGCTGGGTGGGTGATCTGAGAACCACATTTCTGGGTAGATATGTGGTGTTGTACAAAATGAGGATAGACTTGTGTAATATGAACAGACCAACAAATTGATCATATTTGATAATTTGTTTATCATAATAAATTATTGTAAGGACGAAACAATTTTATCTTCCACTGGATTCGATTAAAATGATAATCTGATTCCGCGTTCAAGTCCTCTTGATCTGGTACAAATAGAAATATGCATCACCAGCCAAGCTAGTCACTTGGAATGGAATTAGTAATAAAGAGTACACGAGCTAAGGAATTCGTGTGAACACATCACCAGCCTAGTTACTTAGAATATAGAGGTATTCACGGGTCAAAGTTACCGCCTATAGATTGAAATTTATTTTAGTTGGAATTCCTATAGTTCTCCGTAAAAACTGATTCTTCATCTTCCGTTCTTTCTTTATCTTTTTGTTTCTTGCACTATTGTGTGTTCATCCTTTAGTTTCCTGCATCATTGATTCATTGTGTATTAAAATAGTATGTTATCATTGTGTATTAAAATAGTATGTAATTGGGATTTCTAGCGGCATTCCCGCTTTTCCTCTCTCTGCAGACTCAACCTCATTTATTGTTTTGAAGGCAAAAAAGGACTCAACTACTCGAGATAATCTTCATAATCAATAACAATCTAGAGGCAGTAAAGAATAATGCGCTGAACTGTAGCATTAAATATATTCTCCAAATGTTAATTTCTGCAGAGAATTTGTCCTGTAGTCTCACAAGGTAAGAGGGAAACATGTGAATGTGTTTAAGTTATAGCATGAAATACTCTAAATGTTTTCTCCGGAGAATTTGTCCTGAAACCTTTTCACAGGGTAAGAGGGAAACATGTGAACGGTAATTAGTTCGGTGAGAAAAATCAATGGAGTTGTATTAGGCATAGTGCATGCTTTTGGTGCACTCATTTTTTGGGGTCATTAAAGCACAAACATTTGTGATAAAAAAGGAATAAAGACATGTAACTTTCAGAGCGTGCAGCTCAACACTAGTGTTTCTGTAGAAGTCCATTCATGTGTGTAACCCAAAAAATGGTTGCAGTTAACCACAAATGAAAATGTTTAATTCAATTAGAATGACTTCGTCTAGAATTTACTGAAGAAGCAGTGACATACAATATTTTTCACTTTTCAAGATTCAATCTAACACATAAAATGGATCATAAGAGTACATTTAACCATGGCATTGGAGAAAAACTCAGCTGAGTCAGCTAGGATGTGGCCAGAAAAAATCAGTGTAACCAGGGAAACATGCCATTGGTCCGATAAACGCATTCTCCATCAAATCCCCCAAAGTGAGTAGTCTTTTTCATGTTTAAGCGCATCCAAAAAATCATGGAGATCTCCATCCCCAGCTTTCCTGAATTGACCTGTGAAGTAAATTAAATTTCCTCTACACCCTGGAAAATCTTTAGCAGACACACAGTAGGACCAGTAAGATGCATAGTCTCCGACAAATATGACTTGGTCATTCAAGCTTGTAACTTCCTTCCAACAATGCTCCTCTTCCTCAAGTTTATACACTCTGAATCTAACTGTCATATCGCACTCAGAGGTTGCAGCATGTTGTTCAGCGTAATTTGTTTGCTCTGATGGTTTGTCCAAGTACCTGTCCACTAGAAATAGATCTGCATCCCCTGATGATTTCACCAAGTATGACCGGTGGTTATGAAAGTAACCATTCCTGTTTGGATGAAACAGAGGATCTGTAACTAGACTCACTTTCGAAGAAGAATCCACCATAACCCCTCGCCCATATTGATCAATAGCGAACCATTTCTCCTTATACTTCACCACATCATGATAAAAAGGCTTGTTCAGGTTATGGCCTCTAAGAAGACTATCCATCAAATAATTTAAGATAACTATCCCTCTTGTATTACTTGTAAATAAAGACACTTTTCCACTCCCAAGAATAGCAGTTGCTTTCGGATTATGTCCGTCAGAGGATTGGCGGAGAGCGGAAAGATGAACAACTTTACCAATACGACAGCGATTTGTATCTGCACGCAACATCAAGGAAGATTTATGCAGTATAGAGACGCGAAATTTGTTCAAATTAATCTCTCTTGGGAACAAGTTTGATGGTGATGAGTAGATAGGAATAGGACTTCCAGTGACCGGGTTCAATAGGCGGAGTTGGCTTTGGCCGTCTCCTTTGAATTGTTCCGCCACAGCTATCAAATAACTGGTGGGTGATGGTGTGGATGATGAAGGTGGAAGTTGTTGAAGATCAAGCCGGAAAACTAATCTTCTGATGTATTTACTATGAGGCTTTTCACTGGGAATGTATTTAGGGACAATTGAGAGTCTTTTATGAGGGGGAAATGGAACTGCGGATCTCCAAGAGGTACAAACAGCACGAAAATGACCAACTTGAAATGAGTATTTGAGGCACTTGCTGATCTTAACAAGTAGTCCTTCAGGAAGATCAGCCCATATGGGCCAAGAATATATATTCTTGGTCTTCTTCTCTTTCATCTTCAGCAAAAATTGCAAGTTAAATTGTAGTTGAAGAGTTGTTTAATAGTAATGGACTTGAATATCACAGTACTTGGAGATGACTTTAATCTTATAGTTCATGACAGTACTGAAGCAACTAGCTATTGGTTGAGATAAATATGGAATAGAGACATGAAACTTTTGGAGTACACAGCTCAACTATGTTTTTTCTATATGCCAGTCTTTCCTTATTGAGCTATAAAGCTAGCAACTCATTTCTACTTTGGAGTCTCGTGTGTGGTCTTTTTTCCTCTTTACTATCAAAGGGACTTGGTGCACTCAAGTGGATGAGACCGACATTTTGGATATGTAATAATCTTTGGTAGGAGGGTTAATCCAAATGAGCCCTATCTAGTGTAAACTCAAATTAGTGACTCCAATATGATCACGAAACACCGAATGAAAAAACAAAAAAATGTGTGGTCTTCTTTTCACTTTTATTCCTTTTTTTGGAAAGGTCAGTGATGCTTGTATTTAATCTTTAGAATAAAAAAGGGTTGCATTTTTATGGATTAAATTAGAAAAATTAAACTGTTTTTTTTTTTTTTTTTTTTTTTTTTTGGTTTGGGCTGATTTAAATGAAAGATTTTGAAAAATAACTTATTTTATATATAATTCTTCACATATGGAGTCTAACCATCTTTTTATGATATTATTGTGCAAGTATATTCTTGTTAGCCTGTTGCATTATGTTTTTAGGATACTTAGGGGTATTAAAATTATCTCATCAAATACGTATTTGTATAATTATTTTATTAAATATTGTTTAAATCATATGAATTGAATTTAGATAACATATTTTTAATAAGTTGGTCCTTGCCAATGAAAAGGTGGAATCCAGGATTTTAAGGCACTAAATGTGACATGTCCCTACATACTTACATAAATTTGATAATGGGTTTAGGCATTTCAAAAAGTTCTCTGTAGATACAACACATCTCCAATAAAAAAAATGGTTTATGCGTATGCATAGTCTTTCAGTTGAACCCATCGGTAGCCTCCTAAAGTTGGCATCAATTTTCACTTAGACACTTTAACTAGACTTTGTTCATTTTAGACACCTCATGTTGAGTCCCGCTATGTCATTTTGACACTTTTTACTGACTTGATATATTGTGTGCGCTACGGGGTTTTTTTTTTGGATTTTTTTTTTTAAAATTCCTTCTTCTTTGACTTTTTAGCCCTACCACTTATTCCACCTTCCACCATGAAAAATCATGATAAAAAACCTTACAAATTATGAAAAAATAAAATAAAAAAACTATCACACTAATTTTAAAAATGTTTATAAGAACAAAATTTTTAAAAATCATCACACTAATTTTGAAAAGATTTTTTAGAACAAGACACATTTTTTTCCCAAAAAAAGTAGAAGAAGAATGTCATATATGATTTTCAAAATCAAATTCACAACCAAAAAAGGAAAAAAAACCTAAAACCTAATGATTTTTTTAAATAAAAAATTGGAAGAAGAACCAAAAAATGGTTGTAGGGTTGGGGAGGCAAAAGGGACGTAAGACAGATGGGGTAGGAGTGGGGTGATGTAAGGTGGGGTGGGATGGTAGAAAATAGGTAATTTTATTTATTTAGTTTTGCTGAAAAATTAGTTGTTTTTTAATTATTTATTTTAAAATTATTATTTTTACACTCAAATGCCACATGTCAACTTTTAATTAGTCATCATGTCATGTCATCCACAAGTGTTTTACACACACTTTGTAATTTTAGCTGATTGTTAAAAAGGTGTCAAAATGACACAGTAGATCCCTACTTAAGGTATTTAAAATGAACAAAGTCTACTTGAGATGTTTAAGTAAAAATTGATGCCAACTTTAGTGAGTTGCCGATGTGTTCAGCCTAGTCTTTTCAATGAGACTACTTGTAAAAAAACTCTTATGGATGAGAGGAAATCACGAGAAATGTGCAAGCAGTGACAAACAATGAAAAAGTGTAAAGAAATTAGTTGAAATTTCGAGACAATATTATATTTCAGAAATATCATAAAAATCAATCAAATCAAAGTGAGAAGACTAGGGTTTTTAAGCCATTCAGGTGTAGGCCAGAATATAAATGATAGCTCCCGATCTCGAGGTCATAAACTTCAACACTGGGTCCACAAATTCTGAAGCGTCTATTGTATCAATTTCCTTCTTCTCCTGTGAAGTATATGCAATTACCTTTACCTCTTGGAAATTCTTGAGCAGATTGAGAGGAGGAGCAATCACTAGCAACAAAAAATATTCGATCGTCCAAACTTTCTACTTGAATCCAAACCTTTTCTTCCATGTTTAATCTGTAAATTTTAGTTGATCATTATAGAGCTCAATCAGAAAAAGCTCTTCACTTGCTTCCACTAGCCGTTTCCAATAATCGCAGTTGTGATTCTTAGGTCGTGAAGTTTTTGTTGCTGCAAATGACGAGTTAAAAAGTAGCGTCCTTCCATGTACGTCAATGGCACAAACTTGTCCCTTACAGTTGATAATGTCTTTCCAATCACCAAACATATCATTTCTAATCCACTCTTCTTCTCCTGATTTATGATGATAGAATTGGTGATCATCATCAACAGCCATTGTCAATTGTCTGTCCGCCCTAATCTGCAACCTACATATCTCGGTTACACATTCAGACATATAAAATTCCTTATACTGAGGCGAACCCACATGCACCCGTGAGGGGAAATTTTAAAATGTATATATATGTATAGATTGTTGATAAAATGGTGATATATTTAATTATGCACCCTTATAACTAAGAAGCTCTTGAGTGCCCTGGTCGAAGGCTTCAGTTTGGACTGTGACTGTGCAGGTTCGAATCAAGAATATCCATTGAAAAATATTCTACGTGTACTTACTTGTGAAGTTGACCTTGATTTTACTTGCTGCTACTACGACTGTAGAGAGAGCATTCTCATCCATGAAGCATATCAAGAACGTGCGACTGTAGATTGAACATTCTCATCCATGAAATATATTGACAACGTTTAGTTTGTTACATCGAGAAGGACATTTTTGTAAATATAAATAACGCTACTATCATTGATCGTTTTTAGAATATAAAAATGTGTCGGTGTCAAATATGAATGGATGATCTATTTGTATTACATTAGTACTAAATTATTGGCATTCGATCACTTTATACTTTGGCCATAATATTTCACATTTAATTGTGTGTCAACTTTTGTAGTGAATAAAAGACTAGACATTTGTTTGCAATACATCACGTTGGATGTTGATATAAAAATTTATTTATTAATGAATATTTGAGTTGTTTATTCAAAGTTCTAAAATATTCTTGATAAAAAGTTGATTGTTCTTCTTTTAATTTTTTATTATTTTTTAAAATTATAATGTTCAATATTGGTTAAAGTGAAATAAAATAATAAAATTCACTATTAAAATTTATTGGGGCCTCAAAATTTTCGAATGCCAAGCAAAGTGTTTCACTAACCTTACCTTTAAGCTACTCCCAGCCTTACCCTTGAGTCACTCTTAATGGTGCCCTTATCTTTAAATCCTAAATTCACCTTTACTGACACACTTCAGTAGCTCGAAAATTCAATAGATCCAGTACGCTAGTAGTGGATTGGGATGGATTTTCTCTGTTATCCAATACTGAAGAGGGGATAGAAGACTCTAAGGGATCATTCGGTACAAAGATCAATAATGCAGGAATTAGTAATACACGAATTAGTAATGCAGAGATTTGTAATACATGTATTAGTAATGCAGAGATTATTTTTATCAAATGTTTGATTTATTGCTTCTTACCGAGTTTTGTCCGCGGGTTTAAAACTCTGCAAAAAAAATTCTTTCCAATTATACCCTTGAGTTATTATGGGATTTTCTATTTCATGTAATTGGGTCAAGGTAGATAATTGACGGACAATATTATTTTTTTTATAGCATTTTAACTAGCTAGGAGAATTAAATTTTTATTGTCTTGTTCACTATTTTCTCACTTAAATTATTTGGGGGTAAATAATTGTTATCTTAATAAATTGGAGTTAATATCTCAAAAGGTCACACAACTATAGTAATTTTTAGAGAAAATTTATTGAACTTTGTTTTGTATCAATAAATTTTAAAAAAACTCTTTATCATAAAATAAAAAAAAATTAAACTATTTTTATACTCGAGATATTTTTTTTTTTGTAAATATATATATATATATATATGCTCTTGTTTTAGACTACTTGTGTAATGGACTTCCGTTAAGAGGCAATATTTGACTTTTGAATTGTTCTTAAATTCATACATCAGCATTAGCATATTAGTCGGATTATAATATTTTATATTAATAATAAATAGATTAAATAACTCATATTTTAGAAACAAAATATTCTATCTAAATAATAAAATTTGTATGCTAATTTATTTAAATAAATTTATTAGTATAAATATAAAACACAAAATCAAGAAAATAACAAAATAATTAAAATTATTTGAGGGGTATTGTTGTCTTTATCTAGATTAGACTCATGATATTAGATCTCATGTATTACTAATACCACCAAATGGAAGGTATACCCTATAATACCATGTAGGGTGTATAACTAATCCATGGATTGATTATACATAGATTCAAAATTCCTACCAAACACAATACTAAATAATATTACACATAATACTTAGACTATTTCTCCTAATACTCCCTACCAAACGACCCCTAAATGCAAATATTGTCACCGGATAACGATTCACTAACCTTGATGAGGAAGTTCGTTTAAACTTCTTCATTTGGGCAAGTTCCATAAATTCTCCCAAATTTGGAAAAGATAGATAGTTTTCTCAACAATGTTGGGCTTTTTTTTTTTTGTGTTGGATTTTTTCGAGATGTGGATGCGAAATAAAAATGAGAAACTAGGAAATGTGGAGAATCAATTTGGAGGAAAAATGAAAAGTCATTTCAAAGTGAAGAGTCATTTTTCTCGTATTGATAAAAGAAAGAAAAATGTTGTCCTTATATTAAAAAACACTTTCTTTGGCTCTTAAAGAGTTAAGAAAAAGATCTCCCTCGCGCCGTCAAAAATTGCAAGTTAAATGTGGTTGAAGAGTTGTTTAATAGTAATGAACTTGAATATCACAGTACTTGGTGATGGTTTTAATTTTAGTGTTGTTTGGTTGGGAACAAATTATCCTAGGATTAGTCATCCTGGGGTTAGCTATTCTGGGATAACTCCCAAACATAGCAACCAAACAATATACAAAAATTTTATTCCATCACTATTATTTTTATCCCTCACACCAGTCCATGACAGTACTGAAGCAGCTAGCTACTGGTTGAGATAAAAATGGAATAGAGACATGAAACTTTCGGAGTACACAGCTCAACTATACTTTTTCTATGAAAGTCCATTTACACTTTTTTTGAAATGTAAAGCCTAGTTTCCTTTTTTTTTTTCACCCTACCTAGTTTCCTTAATACAGAGGGAATTAATACGTATCACATTATCTCAAGAACTATATATCAAGGATGAGCACCTTTGTTTTTTTTTTTTTTTTTACTTAATAATTAAAGGATAGTCATATACCACTAAAACTCACGTCCCACCTTATGAGTTATGAGGAACACTTTTTTTACTCCTTTTTTCCCAACAAAAGCCCCACATTTGAAAAATGAAGAGGGTTAATTATTTCAACTTAATTAAAGGATAATCATATATATGCCAGTGTTTCCTAATTGCCCTATATACATAGATAGCAACTCATTTCAACTCTCTCAAATCGGAGTCTCTCGTGTGTGGTCTTCTTTCTTTACTGTCAAAGAGACTTGGTGCAACGAAGTGAATGAGATTAGGAGTGTTAACAGAAATGAGCCCTACGGTGTGAACTCAAATTAATCGACCTTTAATATGAATATTGAACATATGATAAAAAAAATAAAAAAAAAATGTGTTTTTGACTTTGTTTCCTTTTTGAAAAGGTTTGTGATGCTTTTATTTAATCTTTCGCGCAAAAAAAAAAAAAAATGCATTTTGCAGATTACATTAGATAAATTAAACTCTATTTTTTTTTGGGGTTTGGTTTGAGTTAATTGAAAAGATTAAAATTTTTGTTTTACATTCTTTTAAAAAAAAAATCAACTTATTTAATCTATAATTCTTTATACATGGAGTCTACTATTTTTTAATGATATTATTCATGCAAGTATATTCTTGTTAGCATGTTGCAATATGCTCTTTTGGAGACAAGGGATATTAAAATTATCTCATCAAATACGTATTTGTATAATTATTTTATCAAATACTATTTCAATCATATGAATTGAATTTAGAAAACATATTTAAAAAATCGACATTACTTTTTATTTCAATAATTGATACTTTTTTAGTTAGTCAAATATAACTTTTTGATAGTGGAAAAAAATAATTTAAAAAAACATAACTATTTGATTATATCATACTTATATTATCTTTTGTAGTCTAATCGAATATCAAAAAATCAAATCAAATTAAATTTATTTTGACTCAAATAAATAACATTTTTCAAACATTAGTAACCGAAGGTAAATCATGCAAGATCAAACTGAAAAATTGATTACAAACCTAAAATAATGTGTACTATTTAGCTTATATTATATGCTATATACTCTTTTCTGACCAAAATAAATAAATAAATTTGCACGCACGGACGCAGTCACCCAAATCTGACTTATTTAATTTATTTTTATGTTTTAAAATTTCAATAGCAAAAATGAGAAAATAAAAGTGTCCCTAATTAGCAAATCAGAACAGAATCCCAATTCCAAATCTCTCATCTTCATCTGCTCACTGTCACTGTTGCCTCACTGCCGGCGGTGGAGTCTCCGGTAAAAAAATTTCCGATCTCATTCTCATCTTCTCTGCTCCTATTTATTCCGTTCATGAATAATTTCTACGTTCGTTTTTGATGCTCGTATTTTTCTTTAGCAGAAAATTTAGTGAATTCTTTACAGATTAAGTACTTGATGGTATTTCTTAGCTGGACGCGTCCATCTCCTGAAGAGCAGAAAGCATGTATCGACAAGTAAAGAATGCCCAGAACTTATTACTCGCTTCATTCCAATTTATTTGTCTTATCTTGCTTTTTAATCCGTTTACAAGAGATTCTAGACCGCTATATCATTTTGGTACATTCTATGTATGTTTATTTTAAGATTAAACTCTGTGTCAAATTGAAATCGGATAAACAAATTGAAATAGAACGAGTATTATTTATTTCCCTTTCTATTGGTTTAATTGTGGGAATCATTATTGAGGGTTTCCTCTGTAACAGGTCTGGTTCCTTTAACTATGATAATAGATTTAGAGGAGCTACTGAGAAACCTGCTCCTCTACTTAAGCAAGACATGGAGCTTGCAAAGGATGGTTTCTCTGTTAATTGTGCTCGTGTATTAGTCGGTTCAGGCCGTGAGACTTTTGAGAAGGGAAAAGCTGCCCTTCAAAATTGGAGGTTAGGTATATCAGTTATTCATGCAGAAATATCATGCGATCAATGGTCTGATTATGTACCAAACCAACGTTGCAGGCATTTTGGATTGAATTGGGCGTTTGTTGATCCAAAAGCTCCAATTCAAAGTGGGACAAAGTTCTGTGTTTGCGTGAAGGAGTTCTTCCCGTGGCTTATGATGCCTCTGCAGGTGGTTTATGTCACCGAGAACAAGAACTCGAAAAAGGGTGCTTCATTTAGTTTTGGCAGTGGAACTCTCCAAGGACATTTGCTGGTCAGTTTGCTCTCCTTTCTTTCAATTGTTTGTTTTACAATATACCTTTCAACTGTTTAGGTTTTCTGATTATGATATCATTAGGTTCATTTCACTCTAGCTATATAAAATAAGTATTAAGGATTTAAGATTCTGTTTCAATTACAAGCTGCTAAGCCAGCCATTGCAAAAGGTTAATATTGGCGGTGGTAGTGTCTAAGTCTAACACAATGCTTACAAGAATGATAATGTTATGTCCTATTTTCTTTGTTTGAAGTTTTAAGTTTACCATCACATCTTAGACCTATCATTCTCCTTTATATTGCTGCGTGTAAAACTTGACAATATATGAGTTTGTGATACCTAGTGTTTGAGCAGGCTGGTGAAGAACGTTTTTCAATAGCATTGGACGAAAACGATCTAGTTTGGTACGAGATACTTTCCTTCTCGAAACCTGCACATCTGCTGTCACTTTTTGGATACCCTTATGTTCTTCTCAGGCAAAAATACTTTGCTCATCATTCAGGTATTGCGGTGAAGAAACATTTATCTGCTTAAAACATGTGGGGCTATAACTGTGTGTAAAAAAATGCTCTTCATTGTAGACAGGAAATCTTAGTTGTAAAAGATTCCCATCCATAGTTATATTGGGTCCTGTTTCATGTTTTTTTCTTTGCATTATATGCACGACCTAGTTACTAATAATGCAATTCTAGTCCTTGTTAAAGAAAATGTAATTATAGTCCAATAGCTGGACAGTCAGTGTGATATAATTAAGTGAATGCATAGAAGAAAAACTATGCATAAGAATCAAATAGCGAGAATCATTTCAAGAAAGGGTCATTCCATTCTATGTATATTTATCTACTTTTCCATCTTCCTTTGAATAGCTGTTATTCTTGTTCTGGTGGACCTACAGAAAGTGCGAATGTGAGTTCCTTATTTACCGGGACAGTTAATTAAAAGTCGTTTCTTAGGCCTCTCACCTTCCTCCCCCACCCAGAAGAAGAAAAAAAACCAAATGATCATGTTCATCTGCTTTCTTCTTCATGACTCAAAAGAGAAAAATGCAACACATACTCTTATTTTGCTCTCAATTATCTCACAATCAAGATTCTATAAGACACATAATTTGTTGTATGTTAAAAGGTCTATACAAGTTCCTCGAATTGTGACCATCGTGCACCTTGTTTGAGCTTTTCTTCAGCTAGCTCTGGTTTTATACTTTGAAGATCTGACAGAGGTTTCGCTTGTCCAAGGGGTAGCTTTTAGGAAGGGGAAGTTACGTGGGAAATAGTTAAGGAAATATTTATAAAGTAATTTTAGGGGATACTAGTGTATTATTTGAAGCTAACCACGAAAATATTGAAACCACAGCTGTTAGTTCCATCATTGGTATGTCATACAGTCGATGGTGAGAAATTCGGAGAAGTCACTGGAACTCACTTTTGCGAAGAAATCTTATTTTGTTGAAACGTTCAGTTGGAATACTTTAAAAAGTGGTAAGATAAATGTAAGTTCTAAGTAGAATGGGCTATATACCTAAATTGATAGCTGACCATAGAGGGAGAGAAGGGAAGGACTGAGAGCAGAGAGTGCTGCACGGAAACTGATTAAGTTGGGGCTTGCACTTTGTGTGTCTGAGCTATGGAGGAAGAGGCGGTATGAGTTTGTGAAAGAAATTGTCTAATCCTCTCATCTCTTTGTAAAGTCTAAGTTTTTCATCCTCGATCTTTAGTTACTTGTTATTTCAATATTTTCCATTGTACGTAATCCGAAGTATTGCCATTGTAAATTGGCTATTATAAATAAGACATACTATAGATTACTAATAGCCACTAATCTATAGTATGTCCTATTACTATAACACAAAAGAAGCAAAAGCAATAACAATTTTAATCTCCAACTATTACCTTTTTATGAATTTGGACTATTATAGCCCTCCTTTTCTGCTTATTTTTCCTCATTGAGATTTTGATATACAATTTATTCATAAACATATACAAACTGCTATACATCATATTATTTATACTTTTAACTACAATTTTTTTGTAAACTCGATTCAATTATTTCATATACAATGAGTCATAATTTTTTTGTCAAAAAGAAGAAATGTCATACTCCCTCCTCCCTATTTACTTGTCCACTTTTTCTTTTATAGTTGTCCTAATAACTTGTCCATTTTGACAAATCAAGGACAATTTTTTTTTTACCTATTATATTCTCAATTAAATGATTAATTACTTTGAAAATGTAGAACTTTTCATCCACTTCATAATTAATAGGGTAAAATGATAAATTTATTATGTCATTAATTATTTTCTTAATAGGTGTGTCAGTCCACGTAATTAGGGACAGAGAGGTGTGCCAGTCCACGTAATTAGAGGGAGTATTAGGTAATCATTTTCCTTTTTGTAACCAAATTGCTGGCATTATTTAAGAGAATTTAATAAACAATTTGTATAATCAATTAAAAAAAATGGAAATATATACAAACGCAAAATCAATTTAGTCATTAAAACTATAGCTATGTAAATATGCAAAACTCTAGCCATTGACTAACACAAAAGAAGCAAAAGCAATACAAAACAAAGTTCCTAAAATGTTCTGTTCATTAGCCATTAACTAAGACAAAAGAAGCAGAAGCAATACCAAAAGCAAATTAAAGGTGAAACGACAAATTAGAAAGAACAGAGAGCACATGGATTCCTGCATCTCTTCTTCATGACTTGATCTCGCTTGCTGTCTCATCCTTGTTTATTTATAGATAATAACGACTCTGCAATTTCCTGTAATTGAGAAGATTTGCATTTTATTGACAAGTTACAATTATGCCAAACACTCTAAAAAATGAAACAACTCTGAAGACTTACATGAACATGTGGATGAGGCTGATCCTCCCCGTTAAGCCAAGATGGCGGTGGCCATAAAATTTCTGCATAATCAAGGGATGATAACAGCGATCCAAGTTTACCATCTTCTAAGGTAAACACACAGGTGTTATCATCAAATACTCCTTTGTATTTATCTACCGCTTGTTCCTCTCTAACACCACCTGATTTGCTAGTAGAAGCATTAATCCTGCGATCACCATTGCTAATACTGGTGTTGATCACACCACCACAACCTGATTTGCTACCAGATTCATTAGTCTTGTCATCATAATTGCTAATAGGGTAGGTAATCTCATCACCACCACCAACATCATCATCAAGAGGGCAACAACAACCACACATACCAAAATCATTGTCACTGTCTTCATCGTCAAAATACATCGATCCCTTTACATAGTAAATGCAGTTTCCTCTACTGTACTTATCACCAAAATCACACGATGAAACTGAGAAGCAACAGTCATTAACAGCAAAGAAAATTTGATCACCCAAAGTATGCACTTCAATCCACTCATATTGTTTTTCATCCATTCGGTAAATTTTAATTTCACGGCTGCCATCCTTACCGAAATCTGAACTATAATCAACCAAAAACAACTGCCCTCCTGATTCCACCAGTCGTTTCTTCCTCTTACCACCACCGGAAAATCTGGAAGCCACCGTCTCATTAAACGAGGAATCAAATTTCATGGTCTCACCATAAAATCTGGAAGCCACCGTCGTCTCATTACACGAGGAATCAAATTTCATAGTCTCACCATATCGATCAACGGCATGAAAATTCCCCTTATACACAATGATATCATCAATGTAAGAACTAGAATTTTTTAACTTAGTCCACTTGTCATTCCCAGACTTCAAATAACATAACCGATTATCACGATCAATGGCCATTAAAGAAAAACTATCCTTCTCACTCCCTGCATTGTGGTTCATAAGAAGCAAAAGTTTCCTAACATAACCTACATCATAATCACTGAACAAAGGTTTCGAGGGAATGTAGTACTGCACATGATAAGATTTGCAAACTTGAGAAACACGAAAGTCCAGTAAATTCAATACCTTAGGCATATGATTCTGTATTTCCCTGCCTGTCAGTGGATTCAAAATCTTCAATTTTCCATCTGCTGTTCTTATAACCTGGATCAACCATCCTTTACAAGGCGAATCAATTGAATCGCCGTCAAGTGGTTGAAAAATGTAAACAGTGCTTTCGATGAGATAGTAACCAGGCCTCCCTTTATAAATGTTACGGTCATCGAGAGGGAAGGGGATTTCAACAGGAAAATGAGGAACGGTTTTGAAAGGAGCAAGTGAGGAACGCCATGTTGTGCAGACTGAACGGAAGTGAAGGACGTCAATTTCAGTGTCCAGGCAACTACCGATCCTCTCGGCGAGTTCTTTCGGAATATCAGACCAGGGAACGTACCTTCCACTGCCCACAGTTTGCTGCTCCATCAGAGCTTAGATGATAAATTAAAGCCTTAGTATTGCTGCTATATATTTTGGGGCAGGCGGAGCGAAAGCGTGAACCGCTTGGGATCCACTATAACAGTTGTCAATCGAGAGCGGATTCTGCGCATCCGTTATTATTTTGGCAATAAATTTATATCCAGCTGGTAATTTTGGAAAATACATCCTTTTTCTTTTTTCCGCTACCGGCCAAACTTTAGTTTCTGTGGGTAACAAACCTGTTTTCCAAAGTTATAATTTTATTTTATTTTATTTTTTGAGAAAATGCATTATTTTTTAAAAGTTTAGTCTAACATAAATCATCAAATTGGTTTTTCAAAACTATTTTTAGAAAAATATTTTTCGAAATACTCTATTAAAAGTTTGGCCAATAGAATATAGATTTCTTTTCTATGTGCACTCCAAAGGGAAAAATGTACGTTTGTGCTCTATTTAAGAAAAACCTAATTCATCGATGGTCTTCTAAAGTACTTAGACACCTTAATTGAATAATGTTCATTTTAGACGATTTATGTAGGTCCCACTGTATCATTTTGACACCTTAGGTAGGATCCCACTGTATCATTTTGACATTTTTTTTAATAGCAACCAAAATATATTATATGTGTATCATACTAGCTATTCACATGTAAATTGATTAATTAAATGATGACCTTTGTCATTTGTGTCAAAACTAATTTTTGAAAGGATTAATTTTGAATTAATTAATAAAAGAAAGCCCCCACCCACCTGTCCCGATTGTCTTCTCCTACCCCCGCCCCAATACCCCTCCTGAATGTCTTCTTCAAATGCCGCCCCCACCAATTGGTCTACATAATTAAAAAACTAATAAAAATATAAAAACTGTAGAGAGAAAATCTCCCCATAAACAAACTCTTTAAACAACTACATTGTGGATTCTATTGTGTTATACTATGAGAATAGGGATCTCCAAAGTTTTTCTCTAAGGAAAGAATAAACTAAATATGGAAGAAAATTATATTTTCATTTCAAAAAAAATTCAAGCATTTATGGTAATACTTTGACTTTTCTTTAAGGACAAAATCATAGCAAAATCCTAACAAGAAAAAAACACCCTACACTTGTCTTCAACTACAGCGCGCCATATCACTTTGTTCCTTCTTCTTTATCTGATAAATAGCCTGATATGGTTTGCTCGTTTAAAGAAATTTCCTATCTTAGTTTATAGAAATTTATTCTCCCTCAAATTATCAAGATAAGTTGCTTCTTAAATTCAATTCCCAACGAATATTAAATTCTTTAAAGAAAGAATTTCATGAATGAGTTTATTCTTAAATTTTAACAACATTTTCCGTCATTTTACTTAAACCTTCATTCACAATGGATAAAATTTAATGTAGGCAAAATGAGTGTATCACACTCATTATGACATGTAAGCAAAAGGTGTCAAAATGATAAAGCGAAACCTTATATGAGGTGTCTAAAATAAACATAACTCAATTGAGGTGTCTAAGTGAAACATCTTGCCAACTTCAGGGGCCATTGATGGATTAGGCCTTCAAGAAAAAATATGCATAATACCATAAATATACCCTTTAATTAGGTCTCATTTTATATTTATAATCTTCAATTTTAAGTGTGTATAAATAGACACTTAAATTTATATAAAATTAAACAAATAGACACCTACGTCGCTATCCTAAGAATAACATATCAATTGAACAAGCAAGTAGAATGATTACCACGAAATCGAAATCAAAGCCAGTAGTAACACAAGAATCAAATTGAAATCAAACATAAATTAAAGTAAAATGACAAAGATTAATTGGAGTAGGACCTGCATCGATATGTCTCTTTCATGAATTAATCGTTCTGCCTCTTCCTTATATGTAATAAATAAAAGAATCACGACTCAGCAACTTCCTTTTTTTTCTTTTTTTGAGCAACTTCCTGTATGATTTCTGATTAAGCCAAGATGGTGGTGGCCAGAAAATATCTGCATATTCAAGGTAGAATAATAGTGGTCCAAGCTTATAACCAGGTTTAACAGCAGTAAGCACACCCGTGTTATGACCCTGTAATCCTTTATATTTATGTACCAGTTGATGTTCTATAATAACTCACGCTACAATGACTACCTATAGGATAGCCAAAAGATATTTGACTAAAATTATTGATGCTACGATAGTCATCAAAACGATGTATATGATATCTATATCGGTTATTATTCCAATTAACCCAAACTTACTATCATACTTCTGCAACATGTTAATATATGCAGATCCATTTGTATAATATATGCAATTCCCTCGGCACTGATCACCAAAGTCTTTTGAAGAAACTGAGAAACAGCAGTTGTCACCAACAAAGAAAATACGATCAACCAATTTATACACACGAGTCCACTCATGCTTTTGTTTATCTGGCCAATATATTCTAATCCTATCAACTTCATTGGGATCAGAGTCATATGAACTCATATCAACAAGAAACAATTGACCACTTGATTTCCACAAGTCGTTTCTTCTTCATACGTCTAACAGCAACCCTCATATTGTGCAACCTGGAAGCTACCTTGGTCGCATTAAGCGAGTAATCAAATTTTATGGTCTCAACATCTAGATCAACAGCATAAAAGTTGCCTTTATACACAATGATATCGAGAATTGACTTGCAACTGTCATCTCTTAACGTAGTCCATTTCTCGTCCCCTGACTTAAAGTGACACAACTCACCCTTATTATGATGAATTGCCATTAGAGAAAAACAATTGTGGGTAGAAATTAGCAAAATTTTACTAACAAGATAACCTACATCGTGATTAGCTGGGAAACAAGGTCCTGAGGGATTGAAGTATTGCACACTATAAGATTTGCAAACTTGAGAAACGCGGAAGTCCAGTAGATTCAATACTTTATTAGGCACATCCTCTGGCGTAACGTCCATTGCTTTGTGGCATAGTGGATTCAGAACCCGCAATTTTCCATCTGCTGTTTGCATAACCTTCACCAATCAGCCAGATCTAGAAGACGGAGACGAAGGCTTATTAGTTTCAATGGGTTGAATGAGATAAACTGTGCTATCGATTAAATAAAATTCAGGATTGCTTCCAAAAGTGTCCGTGTCGTTGGGGATGATGGGGACTTGCAATTTGAGAGGTAAAGAAGGAAAGTTTTTGAAAGGAGGAATTGCTGAACGCCATGTTGTGCAGACTGCACGAAGGCGAAGGACGTCAATTTGTGTACTACCGGGGCAACTGCTGATCTTCTCGACAAGTTCTTTAGGAAGATCGGCCCAGGGGGTGACACTTCCACTGTCCATGATCGGCTGCTCTCCGCGTAGGAATTCAGCGAAGAGTATAGTAAGTAGCTTTAGGGCTCTGTCTATAGTAGGACCTAAATTGATGAGGATACAGGCATCCTTAAAAATAAGTTATATTAAGTAAAGAACTTTAGAAAAGGGAAAATTACACAAATTTGATTCTTTCAGCAAAGTATTTACCTAAATTGGACCCAACCTGATATATTTACCTTGATTAGACCTACAACCTAAACTATTTACTGCGTAGAACTTTAGAAAAGGGAAAACTATACAAATTTGACTCTTTAAGCAAAATATTAGCTAAATTGGCCTCAACCCAATATATTTATCTAGATTAGACCTACGACCTAAACTATTTATCTAACTGTCCCCTTCTTCATCCTTCATACCATTGGAATAGATATATCTTATGATGATATTTGTATTTGGGAGTACCAGTGTTCTTTCCCCTTTAGAAAATGACTTCTTTCCGTAGGTAAGAGAAGTCATGCTCTATTTGTTTTTATTAAATTAAGACGTCTAAAGGGATTGCATTCAATTATTTTTTTTTAAGTGAAACTCGTAAATCGCTAACTAGATTGATAGGAAAAAATAAGATTGATGTAAGAATTGAGAGATAGGAATGAATATGTGTAACCTGTAAGTGATTGGTAAAGTTATTGGTGAGATTAGTTATGAGTTCTGATGCAAATATATTGCAGTTCAAGCGAAATTGGTTGAAGAAAAATCATTGTTTCCCAGTTCCCACACTTATAAGGTAGGCATTCGGTCGGTTCAATTTGAGAAATTTGGTTTTTTGGATTTTGATTTGATGAAAATGTTAACCGTAATCAAACCAAAATAAATTTGATTTATTCGATTTTTGTATTATTGAGGAAAAACTAAGTAAATATCCTATAAAAGCAAAACAATTACAAACACATACATCTTTATATTCATACCCCACTAAATATTTACACTATATATTCCCAATTAATTTACTGATACTGATTTAGTATTGTATTGGTATCATTAAGGGCAAAGGACGACAATTTCCGTATTATAATTCAGAGGTAACTTGTTCACCGACCAAACAAGTTATATTAGGTAAGCTTTGCGAATAAATAGATTATGCTTCCCCTTTTCTTTTTAGTTTATAACCCAAAAAAAGACGCTATATATTTTCATTTAAATTAACATATAATCTATAGGTATAATACACACATAAATGTGACATTTAATTTGACCTTATCTCATAGGTATGTCCTTCAACTTTGAGTGTGCACTTAAGCTAGTATAAAATTGAGTAAGTAGACACATGAATATCCTATGTGACATAATACACGTAGGACTCAAATTGACATGCATGTAGGATGTTCATATCTATATATTCAAGTGTCTACTTGTGCATACTCAAAGTTGAAGGAAATAAATGTAAGTTAAGGCTAAATTATAGGGCATTATGCCTAATTTATACCTAAAAAAATTCTTACTAGTAAAATTTATTTTAGACCACACAAGTTTCAATAGTTTTTATTTCTCAATAATGGAGTGTGGTCTTTACTTCTGCCCAATTCTCCCCCCTCTCTTTAGAAAACAGAAAGAATAAAGAGATACCGTCTATACCCAAATAAAAATTGATGTTTTCATAAGGAAGCCAAGCCATGGGAGTCCACGTTTGTGGTGAAACCCGACTTGCCTAGAACTGATGAATTTCAGGGAAAACATGGAAGCGGTCACTATACTTGGGGGCAAGACATGACTGCGTGGTCGAAGCTCTGCTCTAGCCGATAGGCTAGCTGTAACTTGGACACAAAGGGAGTATTTCTCTTGCAATACTATTCCTCTCATCAATCTTTTTCATATTTCTCTAGTATTTCAAATGCTCATTTAGCATCTGCAAATAGAACCAGTGCATGGTGCCTTTTTAGGCACCAAATAAATGTTAAAAAGTATTAATTTAGTGCTTCATAATATTTGACATATTGGCTTATTAGCACTAGAACACATGGTCCATAGAACAAGGATTCCTTTTTAACAAGAAAACTAAGCAGGAAAGCGATAAAACAGACCAAATATATATCGGATGTAACAATGGTTTTTAATTACAATATCAGACAAAAGGCCATATGCATTATTTTTACAAAGAGGAACAAAATAATATAACCCCCTCCCTTTTAATTAGACCATATTCAATTTTATTGGTGATTGATGAACGTTCCGTTCTAATTAACTACGCTGTTACCCCCTCATAGTTTTATTTCATTGCTTTTGGTCACATTTAATATAGTTGATAGTTTCAGTGTTGAATAGTTGCCAATGTAGTGAAGTTGATGGGCGTCACAAATTCCTGCCCAGTTGCATAAAGAAGAGACAAAGCTGCCATTTCAGATGCTTTCTGAGTTGGGTGAAACCAATCCCAAAACAAGTATTCATCGCGCTTTTTGCAAAGATCAGAGTTTTGAGTACATTTATAGCCTCCTTTGTAAGGTCCCGTACCACAGCATGCTGCTTCAACTTCTACGAAACCTATACAATTATTCAATTTGCGTTGACCTCAACTAATTAATTTCAAAACGTAGTTGAAATATCAATCCATTCTTGTCTAATCTTTATAATTTTTACCTGATGCAACTGGATTATCAATAACACCCGTGGTCATCAAGAAATAATTTCCAAGTGAATAGTTCATTCCTGGATTTGCTGAGCTGAAATCTTGCAGCAAACTGAGTGTTGTGTTAAAAAATATTTGAGCATAACCATTAAGTGTCTCGTTACAGGCACCACCAGGTGTTACAGCACGTATACCCGGAAGACATCCAATCGTTGGAATCCCACAAATTCCAAAATTCCTTGCACCTAGATTATATAAATTCTGCATTTTAAAAAAAAAAAATTTCAACTCATCATTAATTGTGCAGGAAACAGAACCTTCTTAAATTGAGAGATAGGAACGAATATTGTAACCTGTAAGTGAATGGTAAAAGTATCTCTGAGATCAGCGATGAGTTCAGGTGTAGATATATTGTAATTGAAACGAAATTGATCGAAGAAATCATTGCTTCCCACACTTAGAAAGTAGAACGCATTTGCAATCAGCTTTGAACCTTTCACATCTCCCAATATTTGTGTAATGTTCCCACACACTGTTTGGAATTGTTCTATTTGTCGAGTAAGTGATGTAACATTATGCTGCAACATCGATTATTAAATTAAATTAATTAACTATCATCAGCATTAATTATATAAATACATATGCTATCTCTGTCTCAATTTATGTGACACACCTTTTAAGTCAATTACTATCACATAAATTGAGACAAAAAGAGATTATTAAGAGTAATTTTGAGATCTCACAAATCCTTGATTTCCAGTATCATCAAGAATGCCAGATCCTGCTGATGCAAAGTTGACACCACGAAGGATGCCACTCTTGAATGTTGACTGTTTCTGAACTAAGGCTAAAAACGCTGGCGGGCTTTCTGTATAATCACCCAAATGCCTTGCTAAACAATCATCATTAATTTCCTTGTTAGATAGTCTAACTCTAAAGTAAATCGATGTATAATAGTAATAACTATATCGAAATCTTGTATTTAAAATCTAATAATATCACAAACACAGGTGAATATAATTATATTGAAAGTTTGAAACGGGACATTATATTGAATATACGTACCGATGAAATCTGCAGGGTTATAGCCATTGCTAAACCTTCCTGTAGCAACGTGGTGTGGATAATCAATTCCGTAGTAAGGATTGTTAGCTGTAGCGAGACTTCCATGTAAATAATTATTAGTTCCAACATCTACGGTTGAATCGCCAAAAACAAAAATAGCTGGTACATCTGCCATGACGATCAACTTATAATTTGCTGACCAAATAATAACATGTAACATGAAAATCATAACGCTATATCGTAAGAGAATATTTCCCAGCTTCACCATTTTTCAGACCTTAAAGTTTTTGTATGTTTTTTTTCGTTTCTCAGTTCAGTATCTTGCTACATCTCAGAACTTATTTATAAGTAAGTCTTGGAAAATATGGACGAGAGCAAAAGGTTAAAAATTGCCGTAATTCCACATGGAAGAATCTTATGAGTTCTGACATCATAACCCTAGGCCAGTTGGTTTACCTAGCTAAAAGTTACTGTCTTCTTTCTTTTTTTAGTCGTCATCGAGTCAATAATTGATTAATTTTTAAGTTGAATTAAATTATATTAATTTGATATTTTAAAATAAAATTTTAAATATTCAAAAACTATACATAAAGTATTATGAATTGCAATTTTTTTCATATCACTATGATTGAAAAAATATATTTTTAAAATGTTAGTCAAAATATATTGTTTGATTATCAAAAAAAAAAAATTATAGCAGCTAAAAAGAAATGGAGGGATACTTTGTACACTTATATTAACTACATATTGATTAATCTACTCTTCGGAATTTATGATTTCGCTTTAATTTAGGGATACCAGAACATATGTATGCAACAAAGTTGAGTAATTTTTTTTGTTGGTTATATATATAATAACATAACTAGCTTCGATTCAACAAAGTAAAAATTAAATGATCATCGGTAAAAATTACTTGCCTCACTTACAATTATCTTCACCTGTAACTTCATTCATATATATATATGCAATATTTGTTGCACCAAGATATTTTTTGATGTGCTATACTAAGATCAATAATTTTTTAAAATATATTATATTAATTGGTGCCGAATAATATTTCACTCATAAACTAATTATAAGGAGGTGAATAACCAAGATACTTCTGCCAATATTCCCATTTGAAAACCGACGATAAACTAGCATAGGGATATTAGTTCATTGAATAAGAATATCAATTAATCAGGTGACGTTTTACTAAACTACCAAACAAAGAAGATCCATCTAGAGTTAATTAGTTGTCGTCGCGGCGACATGAACAAAATGGAGTTAATTATTAATTAATTACTTTAATTATTAATTAATTACTTCTCTAAACGAGTATCGCTTCTAATCTAGTTTTTTAAAAAACAAAAAAACGTACATCATTTTCAGTTTTACTATGAGTATATTCCCTTTTAGCTAATCATCATGTCCAGATCAATAAAATCTAGTACTATCTAATATGAATATCCTCCACAAATTGTATCTTTTTATTTCATTAATTTCTTAATTAAAGCAGACCATCATAAAAAACATGTGCCAAATTAATGAGAAGTTAAGATCCCTTTTTTTTTTTTATCACTGGCAAGTCAAAAGATAATAGTTCATTGCACTTTGGTGGAGCAACATTTACAAACACCAAAGAAAAGGGCATGCAATTTGATAAGCTCTAAATCGATTAATTAGAGGCTCATGCAAGAATACATTTGTCAAAATTACTACTACACTAAATTAGATTTTCCAATAAAAAAATTGATTCCTTGAAGTTGCCCTTTCTTTTCTAAAATAAGAGAGAAAGAGATGAATTGTTCGAGTTAGCATGTTCGAATTGTGATTTCATCTTAAAACATTTCATCGAACAATCAATTTCCATCATGCAATTTAATATATATATATATATATATATATATATATATATATATTTAACTTGTAGATAGTGTTCAACCAATAATCATATAGTTAAATATCCGTTTTTCTGAATGGACAAAGTATATCTTGTATACCCAGTAAGATTGTGTAATAATTTGCTTATGAAATTTTGTGTGTTAGAATTAGAGGAGCTTTTGGTTTTGGATGCACCAACCCTTACAAAAAGGACGCCTAACGTTACTAGAAAAAAATAAATATCATTTTTATGCAAAAATAAGTGTTTAATTAAGATCGAGTACCATTGAACATGCAAATCTACGCTATAAATATGGTAAAAACTAAATCGACATAACTTATCTATATCTTCTAAGCAACAAAATAGAATAACTAAAAATGAAATCACAACAAATAAACAAATTAATAGCTACTACATACATCACCAATTAATTAGTTAAAACATCTTATTAGGGAAATTCAAGCTTAGAATTTATGTCAACTCTATATATACATGTATGAAGTTAGGCTTTATAAGCACGTAATCAACTTCATCTCTGTATATTTTAAAGTTTTTAGAAACTTTAATCTCATAAATCTAAAAATGATTTTGAAGCAGCTCACAAAACATTTATGAATCATATTTTCTTTATACATTTTACATTTTAACAAATGAAATTGAAATACTTTAATTAAAATCTCTCGGTAGATATTTAAGATAATTTCTCTATTTTTCTTAATACAAAAAATTGTGAAGTTGATTTTTGAGTATCTTTCTTGCTAAAATGACTCTTAAAAACACTTAGTGAAATGATTAATCAAACTCAAACTCTTTTTCTAATACTAAACAAAAGGATTGTTTCAATTAATTTAACCAAATACAAATTACATTGCTCTTTTAAAATATTTTTTTCTATAGGTCCATTTGAAAATAGGAATTCATTCCAAAATCAGCAAAATTTGGGAGTTTGGCACGAGTAAAAAAAAGATGCCCCTAAATAAGTTAGGGCCAAGTGTTACATTTTGAAAAATGAAGGGGTTGATTCGTTATTTCAGTAGCTTTGCTCCAAACGTCGGGCAAATTCTGGACCGTACCCAAAGTCTTTCTCTCTCTAGATTTGTTGTTTTCAAGTTTCAACTCTCCGATAAGTTCAGACTAAACTGAAAAACACTTGGTTCCTGCAACTGATTATTAAGGCCGCCGCGTAAATTGTGTACTCGGAGACGGCGGGGAATGTGTATTGAGAAACAAGTGTTATCTAGTGAATGAATTTTTCAAAGAAGGTGAAATGGGAGCATTATGCGCTGGCCACTCACGCGACACCTTGGATCGTTTCTCCGACCGATGTCTCCACGTTTCCCCATGTCTCTCCGATCCCGGTATCAACTTTTTCATCTATTCTATCGTCGTAGTTTAATTTTAATGTTTTAAACCTTACTCTTTTTTTTTTTTTTTGGTTGTTGGGTTGATTGATTTTTAGCTCGGAGATCCACTTGTTGCTTGAGAATAGCCTTGGTGATGCTGCACTTGATCTATCTGGGCGTTCTATTTGTTTTTGACAAAGATTTGATTCATAAAACTAAAGAAGAGCCATGGTATTTGCTCTTACTTTACTTATTGGGGAAAAAGTTGTCTTTATTTTTCTTCAGAATTAGCAGGAGCCAAGTGTTCACCTATGAGGGAATTGATGATGGGAGAGCAAAACTAAAAATTCAGTGCAAACAACGAGTCTTTGTTCACCTAATAATTTGCTCTCGCTTTACTTTATTGTTTGGTTCGCCTAATTCATCAGTATCTAACTTATAAAGGAATTAGTCGTCATGTTACATTTTAGCTAGAACCACAATACAGTGCATTAAATAAAAAAGATAGAATCTTAAGTTATGCAGCAACGTCTTTCAGCTTGGTAGAGAAATTTGTTCAATGCCTGTATTATGGTTCTTGCTAAAGTGCACCCCCTCTTCTGTTTTATGTGATGTACTATTTACTCTTTAGTCTATCTAAAAATAATGAAAGCCTTTCTATATTTTGGATAATCTGACCAAAAAGAAAAACAATACTCCAATTAGATATAATCCTATTCAAATTAGTCCCCAATTCAAAAGGAAAATGATGGAGTTGGAATAAAGTGGTCCTATCTTGATCATTTTTAATGCTTTTGTAGAGATTCTACTTTTACTTGGGTGTCTTTGGTAAAACTGCTGATACCCTCTTCCTTGCCTTCAAGGTACACAACTGTCTATTTGATCCTGTTTGCTGCTACATTGGCTCAATACTTCATCACTTCAGGTTCTTCTCCTGGGTAATTTCATGCACACTCTTTACTTTCTAATTTACAGGCCATTGTTATTCTGTATGCGCTTCAGTGCTACTTCTCTGAAGAGCCAGTAAAGTTGCATTGTGTGATCAGTATATTTTTTATTGAACATGTAGCTATGTTGTTGATGCAATGAGGGCTGTCAATGAGGCAGATGCATCACGTAATAGGGCATCAATTACCTCAAAGTAAGAGAATTTCCTTTCTGGTTATTAACATGGAAAGTAAATTACTGGATTCTCTTGCCATATCTGTGAAATATCAAAGTGTAAATATGTGGAGTGTTCTGCAGAATTATCTAATTGCTACTATTTTCTGCCTGTTGTGATGTAAAATGATCAAGCAAAGACAGCCTGCTTCAAGCAAAAACGGCGATGTAGTTATTGCAATCGACAGTCTTCAAGGCCGTGGTACGATAGCGTGGACAAAGCTAGTGATGGATATGTATCCCAGTGGAACATCTCTTAGGTAGGAATGACTTGAAAAATACCTCGTTTATGCTTTTCCTTTTGTCTATAAAGCAGCTGCATTGTTTTCAGCCTATTTTGCAGCCTTTACCGTAGTGCTATTTGGTTCTT
This sequence comes from Solanum bulbocastanum, assembly GCA_037074985.1. Classification (NCBI taxonomy): domain Eukaryota; kingdom Viridiplantae; phylum Streptophyta; class Magnoliopsida; order Solanales; family Solanaceae; genus Solanum; species Solanum bulbocastanum. The sequence continues at coordinate 32,160,185 of CM073598.1, read as the reverse complement.
CTAGTTTCATCTTACATGTTGGTTCAGTTTGACTTAAATTGTTTATGGAACAAGAAAAGATTTGATTCAATCATTTGAAATCTGCTGTTTTGGGTTGTCTTTCTTGTTGGACTGGGAGGATATAGGCATATAACCCCCCCTCCCCCCTTAAAGATTAGGATATTGGGAGCACCTTATGGTGATGACAAAGTTGTTTCCATTCATTATCAATTTCACAAGTGATGCTTATATAACTATGAGATTTAGATGAAAAATTGTCAATAGTTTTAGATATAGAAAGCATCTCAGCATCAGAAGGTACCCCCAACTGGCTAAATGGTATATTGCGATGATTTGGCTTACTGCAGCATGCAGTAGATTTTATATAGAGGGGAGAAGCTGTAACAGCCCTGTATGATTTCCTGAGAATGTTCAGAAATTCATAATTTTTCATTCGATAACAAAGGAAGTTGAAATATAATGAAAATTTCTGCTGAGATGTGTTATTAGAATCATTTCATGGCATAGCTAATAGTCATGTAATGCAAGTGCCTCCAGCATCAAGTTTGGTCTTCTCCCTCTCAAAATACCTTTATAAACTGGATTATGATCTGAAACTAGATGACATTATTAGGAAGCCAGTCATCAGTTATCACATTAATTTATGCCTAATAACCCATGCTTGCTTGTTTATTACTTTTGGAAGTAGTTAGAGATGCATTGTGAATACTTAATGCTTAGCTAGTGGAAAATGTTGGGATAGGCTTCTCCACTATGAATTCATCCTGGCTGTCCTTGATGAAAAGTTTAGATTTTTTTTGGGGTTTATGATAAACTTGAATTCTAATAGTGATTAATTCAGTTGCTAGGGAAATATTAACCATGTGAGTGTATGCCCCTGGGCTTTAGTCTTATGGTAAGATTACAATACATGATCTGTGTTCTAGTCCCTCGTTACAAGTTCAAATCATGCCTCAGAAAAAATCCTGGTATTTAAATGGAGAACAGGGTGGACCCATTATCCACCGAGGAACCTTGTGCCGTTGGTCCCTGAAGATTTCTGTGTTAGAAAAAAGAAAATGACCATGTTAATTTAGATGTACTTTTATCTTTCCCATATTCTTTCCCCTTACACCACTTTTGGATAGAAGTATGGCTCTGTTGATTCGGTAGTTATAGATTGCATGATTCAATTTGCCAAAGCATCAGTTCCCTTACTAATTCATTTTTGTTCTCTTTTCCAGAGGTGTGACTTGCAGTCACTGTAATGTTGTGCAGGTAAAAATTTCTGCTTTCTGGCTTTCATTTGTTTGCAGAACAAACATTTTGGTACTTCTGATGATACTTCGTGATTTTAGGAGTATTTTAGGATTAGCCAAACTAGTGACGTGATTTGAGAGCCAAATACTGACTACACCTAGATTTGGAAGGCAATGAGGCAAACTTGTGACAGCAATTTGGTGCTAATATTTTCCTGTGTTGTGCCTCACTTAACCCTTCTCATTGAAATGAGGTTGAGGACAGATATATATTCAATTGTTTCAAACGGTTTATGACCTTTTGATTTCTGATTTATAAATCAACTATTGTGCTTATCCTAATATTAGCTCACTTATTTATCCAATAAGTTTATGGTTACCATTTGCCACAGTTTACTTATGTCAGAAGAACCAATTTCTATAATGGACCTTATACAGTGACTCCTGTCTTGTTAAGTGCCTAGAGCTTATACTTCCACTAGTCTAAATTTGTCAGTTATGTCAACAACGTTTGATTTTTACTCTGCTTGATTTGCAGCCTCCACGCGCTAAACATTGTCATGATTGTGACAAATGTGTTCTTCAATTTGATCATCATTGTGTTTGGCTTGGCACATGCATAGGACAGGGTAATCATTGCGCTTTTTGGTGAGCATCCATGCTACTAAGTTGATGCACCACCAATGTGTTTATCTTGCTTGCAGTTCGGTGAAATTTTTCTTGCGATTTAATTGAAATCGTTTATTTGTACCTTCAGAAAAACTAAATGAAAGAAGCCTTGTTGTGTATAAAATTGGATAAAGATTTATTTCTATGATGGTTTCCACATGTTATTTTGGAGCTAAAGTGGAAGTTTGATGTGGAAACCATGTGGATTTAATATGATTAGGACATGTCAAATTGGAGATTTATGTCCTAGATGTAGATGTTATTTCAGAAAATGATACTAATATAGTTATCTCGCTAATTAATGAATATAAAGCCTCATTCGAGGTTCTGGCTTTCACGAAGAGGCTTCAATTTTAGCTTGAATCGTGCGAAACATATCCGTGTCAGCATAGTTTGTCAGTTCAAGAAACCTAGAAGAGGATGTTGGTTCATTTTAAAGATCATTGCGAGAATATAATGAACCAGTTATCTGGGCTTGGGATATATGTATACTTCGATGTGTCTAATTCAAATTTACAAGTTTTGTACAACTGACATGATCCTTGTTCTACTCTTAAGACCACAATGAAGACACTATTTAGTAGGGGGCTTGTCGTATTGTGCTTTCCTGTAATTTTATGTATTTTTCTTCATCTATAAACTTGCATGAAGCATATCAGGGTGCTTGATTTTCCTAAACTTTTAACTGGTAATAGCTACTTTGTATTACATGTCAGGGTGCATGTGCACTGCATGTTATTTCTTTTTAGGGTTTCAAGTAATTGGTCTTGGTTAGGTTATTTATTTTCCCAAGTATAACAGGTGGTACATTTGTGGAGAAACAGCCTTATCCCTTTGGACGGGCACGTTATATATTCAATTCTTGAAGTCTGATATATCAAAGCCTTGGTATGTACTTTTCATGATGCTTTATCATTTAAGAACTTTTCTGCTCCTTGCTAATATCTTCCTTCCCAGTAGAAAATAAAGATGGAGGTTCTGGGGGGAGAACTGGAGATGGACAATATGCACACCAATAAAAAAAACTAAGGGAGATGTAAACTGCTCAGTTGTCATACCCAAACTTATAATAAGATGTTAATTCATTTGCTTTAGTTGGCAAAAGGCAAGCTTGCACATATTGGAATATTTTACTTGCTGTTTGAATTATCATATTGTCTTCTGAGAAATAAGAAGCTTGAAGAGAGTCAATACCACTACCCTTATTGGATCTTATACAACCATGACTTGTAAGCTATTGTTATTGTCCTAAGATGGCAGTTGAAGACTTATCCTGAAAAATTAGATGACTATCTTATATTGGCTGTCAGCATAGCGTAACCCATATTCTATTATCTAGATAGGACCATCCATACAAAGCTCATAGGTGGAATATGCACTACCTTGATTTTTAAAAATTGCTGACAAGTACAGCAGTTAGTGTGAAAGCAGCAAGGGAGCTGCATCTGGTTCCGACTTCTGATTGGGCTCCCTTAAAATGCCTGAGCATGAGCTCTACTTTGGTTGTATAGGTTGCAAAAACCAAACTTCAATAGATAAAATAACAGTGGGAAACAGTAGTTAAAGAAGGGGCCTGCATCCTCATGACAAGATGGTACTGACATGATTGATATTTTTGCTTCTGTTTTCATGTTTTTGTTGAATCTGCATATATCCTTCCATAAAAGAACAAGCCTTGTGAAATTCATCCAGTTTAAATCTTTAGATGAATCTGAAGTGAAATGCTATAATGGCTTTGTTGCAGGTGGTTATATGCAATTATGATCTTGCTGCTAGCTACTCTGTTTTTCTGCCTCATCTTCCTTCTCCTCCTCCTACTTTTTCATAGGTAAGATTTCTCTTTGCTAAAGATGGACTTCATTTAGCATTGCCTAGCACAGTAATTTTGTATTTGTTGGAAGTTTGTTAGATTTATGTTCTTAAAATTATATGCGTTGGTCCTTCTAAAAATAAGGTTATATGAGATTCTGGAACCTCTGTTTGGTCAGCAGAGTTGATAATTCTGGGAAAGGATGCAATCATTTCTGTAAGATAATAAATATCTCGTGTAAAAAAAAAGATTTAAGTGTAAGATGCTTGGTTACCTCCTTTCAGTCTGTGAAGGAGGTAGAAACATATTAGAGCTAAGCTATGCAAACTTCATAACTTGCGAGTGAAAGCCTGTTATTTGTGCCTATATTATTCCCCATACTTCTGTTGAACCTGTAGCTAAACTGTCTGAACTCATGTTTGTTGAATCAGCTACCTAATTTTGACAAATCAGACCACTTATGAGCTTGTGAGACGACGGCGCATCCAGTATTTGAGGTTGGTTATATCTTTCCAATTCTTGTGTGATATTATTTACTGGGTAGTGGCAGAGATGTCTATGTTGTTGCTTTGAGCTGGATGATATGATTAAAAACATTGGACAATGTTAGTTGCAGATATGGTCAACATCTTTGAGTGATTAATTGATATCTCAAAAGCAAATGGAACATGTATTCTCATCAGGAATTTGTCTCGTCTTTAAGCTCAAGTTTAAACTTGCTTTAATTTGCAGGAACATTCCTGAAAGAGTGTATCCATTTAGTAGAGGAGCATGCAGAAATTTGTATGAGTTTTGCTGTGCCCAGCGTAGCAAATATAGGATGGAACCGCTGCCAACAGGACAAGAACTTGAAGATAAGTTGAGACCCTACACATGCTCAGATGTTTTATCCTGTCGGTGTTGCTGTTGATCACTTGTGTTGTATCCTAATACTAGACATTGTATGTTACTCTTTCTAATTTATGTGACTACATATGGAATTTGGAGTCAATTTAATTTGTTAATTATTGTAATTTACATTATTGGTAGTATCATTTTCAAATGATATATGCTACTTTCTCTATACCCCAATTTATTTGACATTGATATAATTTTGAATGTCAACCACATTTTATGCCTTATAAATATTTTAAGTTGTTAATTATTGTATTTTATAGTATCGTTTATTTAATTTTTAAATATTATATGTTACTTCTTTTTTCTCAATTTATGTGACACTAGTAAAATTTTGAAAGTCAATCAATCTTTCTATTTATCTTTTAAATACTTTAAGTTGCTTATTATTATTTACAATTTCTCTCAAGTAATTTTTAAATAGCATATATTATTCTTTTTGTCCCAATATATGTGGCACAAATAAAATTTCAAGAGTCGGTCAAATTTTTTAAATGTTCTCAAAGATATTTCAAGATGTGTAGTATTTTTTACGTCATTTGCAAATAATACATGTTAATTTCTTTGTCTCAATTTATATGGTATCGATAGAATTTCAAAAGTCAAATAATTTCTTTATATATCTTATAATTATTGTGATTTATAATATTTTTTACGTAATTTTTCAATTTATATAAAAAAAGAGGAGAAAATCATTAAAAAAAAGAAAGTAAAATGATCCTACAAGTACATGCCAAGCAAGCATGTTGACCTACTCACAAAATTAAATCATGTTTTGATACATTTTATATATATTTTAAATTATGAAATTTAATTATTATTTTCTATATTTTAAAAGCTCAAGTTAGTAATACATGCATTATTTTTTTCCAAGACACTCTACCAGCTGATCCTTACAGGTTGAGGCATGAAAGTAAAGGATTGTCTTTGAACTTGAATCAAGAGGATCATTTTTCCTTTTTCATTTTCCCTCTCTATGAACCTCTGTGTTTAGAAAGGAAGAGTGGAAATGAAAGACGAGACACTAACTATTTTCAGCATCATGCTAAATTACAATTAGTGTGGCAAAAGCTCATGATTATGAGATAAATGAATCTTATGTTGTGGCTTACAAAGGCAAGGGCAGATAAGAAATGGAAAATATGTATTATCAATGCGTACATGCTATGCAAAATTGATTTCCTCATAAAACTAGCTATTTCTTACAAGCCGACGAGAAAAACTCACGAGGGAAGAAAGAATTGACTAATAAAATTATGCTACCCATATCTGGATGTGCATTGTGAATTGAGACCTGTACAGATGATTCTTAATGGAGGTAACATCACTTTCCACTACTCCTCCACCTTTTGATGGGGAAGATGGTGACTTTTTTCCGAGGGGGGTGAAATCCACCCTCTGTTGGTCGCAACACTGAAATACATGTTTCACGTTCATCATCCTCGTCGACTGTTAAAGGTTTTAGCTCAAAGGTCCCTTTGGTAAAACCTCTAGCAACCTGGTTAATCACACTTACAGAAATCAGCAAATACAGAATAAAAGTGATATTTTGTTATGACAATGAATAAAATGATTAAGCATACCTTTAGAAGAAGCCAAACTTTGAGAGAACTACTCAAGATTGCTAGCCTTGTCCTCTTTCCTGAAGTTAAATAGTTAGACATGTACTGATCAACCCTGAGAATAAATCTGGGCCAAGACTTGGGGTTTTCAGGGTCTGCCTTCAGATCCGTTGTGGACTGATCAACACAAGAAACAAGAATTAGTTTTTGGGAAAGCGGCCATTATGTCGAATCATGTTGAACTATATTCAGAAAGATCCAAAAAAAGAGGAGGAAAGATGGAGACCAAGTGGTAAGAATGGATTAGCTTGCAAAAGAACCAAAAGATTTTGGATCAACCTTTTTGCAGCTTAATAGATAAGGAGATAAAAACCCAAGAAGATAAACCAGGGGCGACTCAAAGTAATTAGAGGCCTAAAGCGAAATTTCAATTAGAGGCCTAAAATCTAAAGAAACTTCATATATATTTATTTAAAACTCTCAGATGATAAGCACCCTTCACTTCCAACTCGAAGGTTGCGAGTTCGAGTCACTATTGGAGCAAAAGGGGTGGAAGAGCTACTAGAAAGGGTAAAAAAAATATATATATATATTTTTCTAACTTTTAAATTTCAATTAGAGGCCTAAAATCTAAACTTTATATGTATTTATTTAAAAATTATTTTTCTAACTCTTTAGCTGTAATTTTTTGCTTAAAATTTCTTTATAGATGATTTCTTCAAATTTTTTTTTTTATTATTATTAGTTTTAGGTAAGATTTCTTCAAATATTTTTTAATATTATTATTAGTTTTAGGTAGGTTTTATCAATTCAACATTAGAAAACACTCTTTTACTAAGGCCATTACTATATAAGTTGTTAACATAATTCTTAGTAATAAGTTGACAAACTTAAAATAAAAAACAAGAGTTAAAATCAAAGAATTTGATTCAAGAAGTTGATAACTTGGTATATCCTACTTTAATATGTTTGTTGCATTGCTTGAAAATTTAAGAAGAAATAAAAAAAATTGTAATTTACTTTGTTCAACACTTTTCGACTATTGATTCATATTTTTGACAGACTATTACTCTACCTTATCCAAGATTTGGATAAAAATAGTTCAAACAGATAAATAATATGAGTGTTAGCGAAAAATAATTGATTTTTACTATTTGAATGGGTTAAGGAGAACAAAATAATATAATTTTATGTAAAAAAAATCAACAAAAAAATTATTCTTGGTAAGAATTTGAGGCCCCCAAAATTGGGGGCCTCAGGCATATGCCTCAAATTTTGTATGCAAGAGCCGCCCCTGAGATAAACCTTGGAAAGGCATCTCAAGAGTAGCTAGTTTACTTACTAGCAACCGGCAAATTTCACGTTCAATCTTAGAGTATGCAGTCGCTAAAGCTTCCACTCTCCCCGTACCATGACAGCACATACATGGTTCACTGATCATGAATGTCACACTAGGTCGAACCTGTCAGGTATAAGATGAAATGACCAACCATGATTAATTAGACATTTACACTAGTGTAGTTATGACAGAGAAATTCAGCACCAAATAACATACTCTTTTCCTGGTAATCTCCATAAGCCCATGTCTGGACAATTCAGACACCTTAACTGTTGATCGATCTCTCTCAACAGCCTTCTTGACCTCCTCATAGACCAATCTCTTATTTGCTGGAAAACAAAATTAAAGAAAAAACTTTCAAACAGTTGCATAACATATGTTCATGCAGGTATACACGTTTTGTAAGTACATCTGTACCAAATAAAAAGAGGACTACGTCTTCAAAATGTATTATTGACTTCAAGATATCATGTGACAAATCATATGGTATGAGCTTAGTGTCAAATATAGTTTTGAGAGAGGCATAGTAGGCTCGCGCTGATTATGAAACTTTCAGTCTGATTACATGCCGGTTTTAGATGATGAACAGTAGGTGTTATGTACTACAAGTAATGTCGTTTAGTTACCAAGCATTCAACAAGGTTAACTTCAATTTTAGATTTACATAGAAGACCATGATATAAATTTATATCTCTTCTCTTTTCTTTCTTAGTTTCAGCAGTAATCCCATTTAAACAAAATATTGTGCATCAATACAACATAAAGACCACACGCATCATAATTTTAGAAGAACATTGAGTTCTGTGCTAAGAATTTAAAGGTTGAACTCATCAAATTTAGTCTTGGATCCGCCTGTGACACATACACACACATAGAGAGGAGGGGAGTGGGTGGAGAGAGGATTGTTTACTTACAATCATCCAACATATCTATGAAATCCACCACAATAATGCCACCAATATCTCTCAGCCTTATTTCCCTAGCAATCTGATAATAATTTTCAGTATATACTTGATGACCACAATTATTAGATAAAATAAAAAAAGGGAATCTGCTGTAAACAATAAACTTAACATATAGAAAAAAACCAATGCAATCCTATGTTGTCTTTATCAACAAAAAAGATCCAATGTAATCTTGTGTTGTCGTACATTTCAGTAACTAGCTCGGGGTCTCAGATAAAAGGTTCAAATCTAACCAGAAACACCTAATGAAGCTAGAAGTGCAGTATTTCTTTGAATTAGAATGATGAATACTTGCTTATGGTTAAAGCAAAAATGATTACGCGACATCTCATTTGGATTGGTTTCTGCTGTCTTCCTTCTCCTTTAAAAATGTGTGTAATTCTGCAGCCCAGGCTGACTGCTAAATTGGATCAAATTAACGCGACTTAAATAGAGGTGCATAAAAGCAACCAGAGATTACCCCCGTTGCTTTGGTCTAGTGGTAAGAGCGCAATGTGTGATGTGTGGGTTAGACACACATGAAGAGCTCGAACCTTCCTACGACAAAAGCGTGAAGAAAGGTAGAGAGTGGGCACATTATCCACATAGCCCTCAGGGATGTCTTGGTTATCCCCTCCAAGAAAAAAAAATAGAGGTTTAACACGTAATTGAGACATGCTATGTCCAAACCAATAGCAGACTAAAACGGCAACATGGACATGATACCCTGTGTAGTTTCTGTTTTTAAACAAGAATTAATTCTCCATAGAAGACCATCAACAGAATATTCTTCTGTTCTGGGATCTGACAAGATACTACTAAGCTACAAATGAGGCCTTGTCTACCACAGGAAAAAAGAGAAGCAGTGTAGCTTGTCAAGAGACAAATTTTAGTGTCGGATTGAAGTATTTCCATCAAACACTAAGCATCTTCTAATTCATTAAAAAGGATCTTCTAAGCATATCCTAGTTTGTTTTCTGATAACCAACTTTCTCAGATGTAGAAAAACTACGCTCTTGGAATACAATGTGTAATCAAAACAGATGCAGGTCTACATACTTGTCTAGCAGCTGCAAGGTTAACGTTGAGAATAGCCATCTCTTGTGAAGTCCCTTGACCAAGCACACAATGTCCACCATTTACATCGATGGAGACTAAAGCCTCTGTCTGTTCGATCACTAGATAACCTCCATTATCAAGGGGGACCCTGCATATTTTATAAATTAAAGGATTAAGGAGGAATATCAATGAAACAGGAAACATGTTGATTCACGAGAAGTTAAAATACATGTCATAAAAGACATAAAGTTAAAAGAAAGTAATAGAAAGAAACTAAGTGATCTCCACCTTTTGCTAAGAATGTTGTTTATTTCTTCCTCAATATTGTATTCATCAAACAGGGGAGTTTTTGTACCATGCAACTCAACTCTTTCACAAAGATTAGGTGCCATTTCTTGAAGATAGTTTGTAACCTGAACAGAGTCCAATACATCTATATTAGGGTACACCATAATTTAAAAAATTCCCCAACAAATTCTAGTCCACAGGTTGTGGAACACTATACTGCGACTACTTGGTGCATGACAAGATCTCCAAAATAACTTTTGCAGAGTTGGAATAAAAGAGGACACAGAAAGGCGACAAAAGTTGTGGAACACTATACCGCGACTATATGCTGAACTGTGTGAAACGAAAGAAATCAGGATACTTTGAGTCAAAAAGGAAAATATTTGTAACTTAAAGCACAGATGCCCTTTTAGTTTAAAGATGAAAATCAATGTCCTCAGGTTTATTCACAAGTAGGTAATGTACTGAGATGCATATTGCAGTGCTACTCATCATTGCACACTCTGGGCGCTATTCTTAAACAAGCTAATTTTACTTCTTAAATGTCTCATTAACTTGGGCTTAATTTAATTCAAGATAATCTCATTCATAGCCAGTATATGCAAATCTTTATGCCAAAAACCACTCACTATTGCAAGTGGTTATCAAAGACCGCTCCCATGTGAAAAATCAACCTAGAGGAACATTAAAGTTCAAGAAAGACATGCAATTGTGCTTGTAGGTCAAAAATCTTTTCATTCCATTGACTGATAACTGGCTAAGTCCATACCTCATGATATGTCCTTGGAGAATCAACCACCAAACTCTTCACCTGAACATCAATGCTAGAGTAAGAAAGTATAATTGTGTTTTCATGCTAATTTGAGAAAACCTATGAACAGAAGTTGCTTAAAAATAAAGAACTGAACAATCCATGAAGTAATGACCCGAGAATGAGCAGACCTTATCGCTAAAATAATCTTGAACAACAGAAAGTGTTTGGCCCATTGCCTGGTGAAGCATAACAGGAACTGCTCCATCAACACCTTCATCTGCGGCAAGAGCTGCAGACTTTGCATGCTCAATTATACTTTTCCAAGTTGAAAGCAACCCTTCCAAGTCCTTCTGCAATTCATTTAGTGAATGACCAGCTGCAACTGTCCTTACTGTAAGACCATATCCTTGAGGCTGTAAAGTTTTTGCAATGACCCTTAAACGTGTGCGCTCAACACCAGCAATCTTCTTTGAAATACCTATCGTGTTGCCGCGAGGAGCTAAAACCTGGGAAGAGGAGAACCAATTAGATTGGGTTTTCTAATAATGGACTTTCAGCTGTGAGACACAGAATACATGATCATGAAACATGTAATACCCAGAATCTGCTCCTTAATTTCGGATAAGCAGTCAGTGTTGGGCCCTTCGTACCCAAGCCTTCTTTAACAACTTGCACAATTATTTTAGTGCCTTTTCGGACCTGGACCCACTTGCTTTCATCTCTTTGTGAAACTTTCTTACCATTCATAGCATGCTCAATAGTTGGATTCTGCACTCGGTACCCAATTCCACTGGATTCTTCTGGATATTTCTCTGAATGAGTTTCAAACCCATGCTCAGTTACACTACCATTACAATTTTCTGCAAGGACTTCTGAAATATCACAAGCATCACCACTTTCATGGTCCCCAAACTCATTGTCCATGTATTCCATGGATTCATCCTCTATATCAGCATCATCAATCTCATCTGTGTCCACTTCTTCTAAAGTGGATTTATTTCTAGGAAGACCTAGGTTCTCTTCAAGCATGTCAACAGCAGCACCATTAATTACCTTTTCCCTTGAATCATGACAAAATGGGGGAAAAATAAATGGTTCTCTGTTGGGCTTTATATCCATAAAGGAGGGTCTTGAAGTGCCAATATTTACAAATGCACCACCCATGTGTGGAGCTAATTTTGTAACTACTCCTAGATATACACTATCGCACTGCACGTTATTTTTCACTGGTTCCAGCAACAGTTCAACCAGTTTCTCATTTTCTAAAACAGCAATTCTTTGCACTGTACAAACCGAAGAGTTAATCAGAATAATTGTTGTGAAAGAGTCTTCCTTGGAAATAGCATCACATTGATCAACATCCAACAGCTTCTCAGGTATTTGTTCATGTTGATTGCTAGATGAAGGTTGAGCTAACTGTTCGAGTTGATCGCTAAATGGAGGTTGAGCTTCATCTTTATTATCTGACTGTTCAACTTCACAGTCATCAGGAGCCATCTCAGCATCAAAACTAGGAGATGACGTACATGCTTGCAATAGCCAGGGCTCCTCTACATGGGCATATGTTGCACACAAGGTTCCTGACGAAGCATCATTAGCATTGACCTCATACTTGGACCATAAAGTCTCACTAAGTGTGGACTGATTTAAGAATCCTGATTCTAAATTTGCACAGTCAAGACCCTCAACAATCCTGTCGTCACAAATGACATCACCAGAAGCATCAGACTCTGCCAAATGATGAAGAAGCAGGGAAGACTCGCATAGCCATGGCTCCTCAATGATCAAAGGTTCGGTTGAAATACTTTTGCCACAATCTGAAGCTGTATCAATCTCATCTGAGAAAAAACTATCCTCATCTATAAAATCACTAAAGACCTGCTTTAGGATGGAAGAATTGCTGTTCAAGCATTTCACAGTAACACTCCCATCTGCATTTCACTGGAAGTATTTAATATCCAAAATAATGCATAAATTAGAAAACTACTAACGAGTATAACTGTCTGCTGAAATATTATCATAAAAGTAATACCTCTAGCGCGAGCTGGAATGAATAGACGGATAGGTATAGACCTTTCTACTAGCCAGGATCCAAACATGCTGCCCAAAGGCATCCTTGTATGAGATTTAATCCATAAGTTCCTTGGGAAAAGTTTTCCTCTTTGTTTAGAAGGTACTAACACAGAGACATCATGCCTAGCTTTGCATAAAGCAACAGATGAAGTTAACATATCTCCCTTCACAGAAGAGTTGCAGCTCAAATGTCCTGAATGCAGTATCTGCTAAGACCAACATGAGCTCAGGCGCACTAGATAATGAACAAAGTATCTAGTAAATTCTCAAATCATTTATCATAAGATATAAACCTTGAGCTTAACATAGCTAGCTCCTGTGGTGATGATCTTGTCTAAAACCATATAAGGAGATCAAGGACCTCATCCAAAATCGATGGGGAAATCTAACACCCCCTCCTTCCCCTCACATGTCCAGGACTGGGCATCTTGAGCTGATGCTATACTATATGGGGGTCCAACATCAGCTAAACTAAGAATTGTAGATTTGATATCAATCTCTATAAAATAGATTAGATTAGGTAGATATTATTCTATTCTTTTTCCTTTTCAACAAGAATAGACGTAGCTAAAAGGAAAATTTTGAAGTTTTCTTTCCCTATGACTATTTTAATGGTATATGATAGATTGAGATGGTTACCTTTGACGTCTCCCATAGGCTAGAGAGTTCAGTACAAGACAAGAGAATAACCATCTCCAGAAATGGACCATCCACTGAATCAACTTCTCCAACTCAACGCACCTCAAATGATACTTCCAATTCAACAAACGAAGTACTTGAGAAATCATAATGTGCTGCATCAAGCAGCCATAATAAAACTACACTACCAAGCGCCTGAAACGTTCTGAAAACAACAATGAAAAAATAAAATAACTCCAATCAGAACAGAGGATGTTAACACAGCGCAGCTAAATTACCCCAAAATCAGAAACATCATCTTGCACTTTACAAAAGACATACGTGACCCATGAATGGACTAATTCATATCCTTTCTTGATTTTGTTGTCAAGAACTAACTTTTAAATAGCAGAAATGGAGGGAATTCTTCTAAACAAACGAATGTAATATGCCAATAGCTTCAAATAAAGTATCCAATCACAATTGCATTCAAGAAAGAATCCCCAAACAATCTTTTCTTGAATTCCTACCGCCACCCGCCCCGGACAGCCAGCCCACAAGAAAACTGAGCAACCCCACAAAAAAAAAAAGAATGAAGGGAAAGATAACATATGCCTTCAATAACATAAACACAGAAAAATTGAAGTACAAGACTTGACGGAAACCAAGCAGCAAGTTTATTCGTCCGAAAACTGAAGTCTTGCAACTGATAAAGGAGAGGTTAAGATTATGGAATGAATGGGAAGTAGCAAATAGAAAGAGAGAAGATAAAGAAAATAACCTGATAAAGCTATTGAACAATAAAGAAGAGTAAGAGAAACATATGTAAAGTCCCCTGTGTTATCTAGTACTACCTCGGACAGCAAAGAGAACGGCTAACTCTGGTTCTTGAAAGATAAGGAGCCACTCCTTCCCAATTTCTACGGGGTTTTCAATTTCTCTTTTATTTTCTTTTCTTACTTCTCCTTTTAAAGAACGAAAAAAAAAGAAAAAAGAGAGAGAAGGGTATATTGTAACTATTCTTTGTCGATAATTATATTCGAAATAGGAATCAAATGAGTAGATATATACAACACGAAAATTTGTTTCAAATTATAATGAATATATCACATTATATGAGAAAATAAGTAGTAATTGTGTTTTTCTTGTTGGTAAGATATATATATATATATATATATATATATATATATATATATATATATATATATAAATTGAGATGGGAAATGGAAAGGAGATTAAAATGTAGAGGATCGAAGGATCATCAATAGCATGGAGTTCACATAGTCAACCACCTAAGCTGAGAGTATAATATATATATATAAATAAAAAATTGAGATGGGAAATGGAAAGGAGATTAAAATGTAGAGGATCGAAGGATCATCAACAGCATGGAGTTCACATAGTCAACCACCTAAGCTAAGAGTATATCATTATTTTCATTACTTGCTTGGTTGTATTAGGAGTTAAGTTGAGAGTGTATAAAAATTAAATTACTTCCTACCCCATAAAATTAGAGCAAGAAAATCTAAGACTACAATAAGTCTGTTATTTGTTGTTGTTTTGAAACTTGAAAGGTAACGGTTACTAACAATACCAAATGTCACAAAAATAATTAGAAATTTTAGATGGTCTTAACTTTTTTTCAACTTTCTTAAATAAAAGTAAAAACACCCATAAATTATTACCTTTCCTCGAGTTTGAATGCATTAACTATCCATTGTTTCATTTAGCTACCTAAATTATCACTACTTTGTATGTTCACATCGATGCTAAGTTGACCTTCAGGAGCAAGACAAGAAAAATGCACCCAAACCTTTTTCTCAATTGATCAAAGAGTTTAACCAAGATTTTGAAAAATCTTAAGGGGTCGTTTGGTGAGAGTTTAACCAAGATTTTGAAAAACTTAAGGGTTCGTTTGGCGTGAAGGATAAAACCAAATAGTCCTAGAATTAAATTATAGTACCACTTAATTTGTTGTTTGGTTGGCTAGTTCGGGATAAGTTATACCGGGATTAATAATTAGTACCGTGATAAGTTATCCCTCCCCTTGGGTGGTATAGTAATCCCGGGATAAAATAGATAAATGACAAAAATGTCTCTTTCAACTCTTTTGTTACATCATTTTTTACATTCATGAAGGACATTTTTGTAAACAAATAAATTGTTCTTAAAATTTATTATTTTGAATACAACAAACCAAACACTCAATAAAAAATAATGTCATCATAACTTATCCCATCATAATTTATCTCATCATAATTAATCCATCATAACTTGAATTCAAACCAAACGACCCCTAATAGTATAGTATAGTTGGCTAAGTACTTCAACTTTTACCTCGTAGATGAGCGTTCTCCATCTTCCCTCTCCCTATCCCAAATTGTTTTAAGAAGTAAAAAAGAACCAAGGTTCTTGTTCTCTGAAAATTTAAACAAAATAAGTATATAGTTTATGAAATCATAGATATACGCTTATATCATAAAAAATAATATATATATATATATATATATATACACACACACACAATCAAACTCAAGAATAGACAGGAAATATATCTAACAAAGAGACAGAGAGATCCGCAAAATGGATATCCAAGATTTATTACACCAATATTTATAAACTCGACACAAAGGGAATAAGTAAACTCCACGAAATGATGCTACATACTACAAATGAACCATTTTTAACATATTATTTGGCACAAAATGTATCCGACTCCATGAACCCTGGATGATCTAGGTACGACGAGATTTCTGGGACTTGAGAGACTCGAAGCGAGCAGTAAGTTTGTCGTAGTCAGGTAAATTGGGATGAACCCGAGGCACATGAGGTGCAGGACGATTAGGAGCTCGATTGGTTCCTCTAGTGATTTCTTGAGTTTCCATCTCTTCTTCACCATCTGATTCATCAAACTTGATACCTGAATGTGCTGATGGAACGTTGTAGCTGTGCCTTCTGTAGAACTTCCCACCATCAGTATCAGGTGGTGTGCTGGGTTTATATGTCCCACTTGGGGGATCTTCCATCTCGATTTCCTCGTCGCAATCTGAATCATCATACTGAACATTACGATTTGAGGATGGAACATTATAGCTATGTCTCCTATCAAACTTCTGTGATCTTTTCATATCTAATGGCATCTCTTCACCAGCAGAACTATGAGAATTTTCAGAATTCCTGATGTTCTTACTACTCCAGTGCATATCATACAGATCAACTATGGACTGAGAAGGTGGTGCAACTTCATTTTGCAAGAACTTGGGAGCCTGAACACCAGAAATGAAAGGGATATTGTCAGCAGTTGCATTGTTCCTAGAGTTGTGACAACCAGCAGAAGATGCTTTTGCATCTTTATGGGCCAGATATGCAGCTGCTTCAGCAGCCGCAATTGCTTGCTTGGCAGATTCAGCAGCTGCTTTAGCAGCTGAAGCTGGGTCATCAAATTTGGCAACTTTCGATTCTCTGTCATCTGAAGCCCTGTCAGTAATTGATCAGCCAAGTCAAATCCTTTTTTTGTCAAAGAGAACAATAGAAAAATCATGGTTTAACGGTAGGGCAGGAAACGAACTTTTACTTATGAATGAATACCTTGGGAGGTTGTTAGGATCAGCAGGTTGCTTTGAGGTCGGCTTCAGGGGTAAGCTAGTGGCACTTACAAAGCCATTTGGTCCTTCCTGATCAAAGAGAATATATACTAGTTAGATGGTCATCGAACGTGTTTGGCATCATATTCAGATATAGATGGATTTTGAGAGAGAGACGCACTATACGCTCTTCTGGTGGCTTGAGAAGCTCCATCTCTGAATCTGCGGTGTCCCATTCAACCTGGTATTCCTTGGCTATTTCTTTCATGATTTTTAGTTTGACTTCACCACTTGGAGTTTTCACAGAGAGCTTTTCGATGAGCTGTAGCAACAATTACCCACTTCTCTTAGACCCCTCCCAAGCACACAAATCTAAATACATTTATTATGATAAAGAGAGACACAAGTTTTAAGAGAAGAAATATGATTACCGTCCGGTTTACACCAGCGTTGGGTCGCAGGTCAGTCGCTGCTGAAACAAAATCTTTTCCATACTTTTTCTCAAAAACATCTTTAATTCCCATCAATTCTGGAATATCTGAGCACCTTGGAGCAGCAAAAATCAAACTTGATATCCCCTCTTTCAAATCAGCTGGACATTGCCTGCAACAGGCAGATAAATAGAAAACAAGGGTATTTGTGACCTTTGTCTTCTAATCTTAAATTTTTGAAGAAAAAAAATTATATAGCTTGAGACATCTTACTTTTGCTTTGCAATAATTGTTAGTCTAGCCACAATAAGTTCACAGAAGAGCTCGAGGATCTCATTTGCTTGCAATATATTTTGTTCTCTTATTACATGTTCGACCTATAAAAAATGAAGCACGTGAGTGTTCTTTCTAAACGATTAGTAGAAAGAGACAACCCTAAGAACAGTAACTTCTTGAAAAGGATCATGAACTACAGAAATAAGAAGATTCCACTTTAACATGAGAAAGATGACATCCTAAAATCACAAGTTGGTATATCAAAATAGAAGAGGTTTATTGAGATCCACCATTATAGACATGAAAGATAACTTTCAACAAAATCCCTGCCCGAAAGATAAGGTACATGATGTATTTCTGCCTTCTCATATAGCATAATATTATGGGTCTTTTTAAGCAACTTCAAGATTACCCAACAACAACATGCCCAGTGTAATCCCACCCGTGGGTTTTAAGGAGGGTAAGATGTATGACATCTTGCCCATACCTTTGTGGAGTAGAGAGGTTGTTTCCAATAGATCCTCAAACTTCAAGATTACCCAACAGGACAGAAATATTATTGGAATTTCCATACTCTTTGCATTAAACAGAAGAGTTCTTTCCTAGCACATTGATTAGTATAATCTATAGCCACAACCAGAAAGATCTAATAGCAAGGTATCTTGGCTCAAACATTAAGGTAGACATCCAGCATAGCTGCTAAAGCTTGAAGGAGGAGGGAAATTCAGCAACTAAATCTCATGGTATAAATTAAGAAACGAACAGGGTTTTAGCAAAATCACATAAATTTAAAGTAAACAAAGTGTTTCAGAATGAGAAAGATCATAAATACAATCAAGATAATTCAACAAGATTAACTTAATCACAGCCTCCAGGTTTTGGTGAAAAGCCCCAAAAAGGTCCTAAAAAGAAGTCATCTCTATCCACATATAGAAACTCTATTATCTTTAAGCAAAGCAAAATTCTACGTTTCAAGCTAAATGATCCATAAGGGTTTCATAACTAATTCTAAGCAATAATAGGAGAGAGCTAACCACCATGAATGATATACCAAATTCCTCATTCCTACGAGTTGATTTCGAGGTTACATATAAACAATTCAATTAATCAATCAACCAAGCCCCCAACCCTAAGTTAGAGGTTAAATTCGAAAATGGAAAAAGGTACCCGAATACGAGCAGTGGCATCCTGACGGGATTCAAGAAGCATAGCAATGTCTCTCCTCATTTGCCTCACAACCACCTCCCTCTTGTTTCTCAGCAATTTTATTCTCGCCACCGTCATCTTCGCCATTGTCTTGCTGCATACACACACAAACATACACAAAAAGATTTAAAATAAAGTTGATTTTTTTATCCAAGAAGTAAAATTGAGAGGGAAATTCACCATTTAGAGGAATTGAAGGTTCTGCAGAAGAGAGAAAGACCCATCTTCATGGCCTTCTTGCAGTGCTTGGTGGCAGCGTTTGCTACTGTCATTTTTTTCTTAAAAGAGAAAGAGAGTGAAGCAATGAGAAGAGTGTGCGTGAGAATGTTAGTGAAGAAGAGAACAGAGTTGTATGTGTAACGGTCGTTTGGGATGAAAACAAAAATATGATTATATCAAAAAGTGGATGACGTGGCGGTCTTCTTGGGGTCCAGCGAGGAGCGACAACAGACAATAGACAAAGAGCCGTTGTTTTATTGACGACGTGGCGTTAGTTTGTAGGGCTCTTATTATGGACCTTCAGAGGATCCCATGTATATTCAAAATTTCGAACAGTGGGCTTTGGCCTTTTCTTCTCCTTTTCACATTGCTTTTTTCTTTCCCACCTTTTGTCACACTACTGTCTTCACCATTAAGATACCATCCATATTTAAAGACAACGAAAATTATAATATATTTAATATTTTTTTCGTTCATTTTTACTAATCATATAATTTACAAAATCAAATTTATATATTAAAAACTATACTAAAAGTACTATAAATTGTCATCATTCTTCTATTAATTGATAAGAAAAATACATTTTTTAAAATGTTCGATCAAAAAATTCAAACAATTTGGAACATCTTAATGTTTGGTCCTAAATTTGTAGTGGTTGAAAATCAATTTCCTCTTGTTCATGAATTTCTCTAAATAATTTTTTAAACCTCGAAGCACCTTCTTTAGAAGGCTCTCTTGTGGTGTCTACATTTGTTGATAATATCCCATTCGAGTTGTTAAAAAGATTCACCATCATCCTTGTTCTATAGATATGTTAGCTTGTATTAATTTGAGCACATAATTATAACCAAATAGAGAGGAAGGAGTTTTCTCCCATGTAGTTAGTACACCTGCAACAGATCAATTAAGAAGCATCCATCTCACAAAAAAACTTCACAAACTTCATACACAATGAGGAATTAGATCCATTAAACATACACAACAAGAGGCTAAAATCCCTTAATGGACTGAAATACTGAATGGGCCTACCCATATCAGATCAGCCCAATTCACAACTACTTGTTACTTGCACACACTCTTGGACATCTTTGGGCTAAATCCTTAGAAGTCCAAATAATCACTAATCTTGGCCACAATTAGCACCTCTGCAAAATTTTGGCACTAATCTGTAAAACTGGAATAACACAAAAGACAAACAGAGAAAAGGATTAGGAAATTGGAAAACTTTGTCCATGTTTCTCAATCCTCTTCCTCTCCTTAGCTGCTAATACTATACACAATATGTTCATTTACAGGACTCAATGACTAAAAATTAAATATCTATACATCACAGCTTCAATCATGCAAAAAATACTTGAGCTGTCATGCATGATACCTTAATTTATCTACTGAGAGAAAGTATGTTGAGTAGAGACACCCTTGTCCGGATCAAAAGCTTGAACAACATCTCTAATCCATTTTCAAGATCCTCAATGCTACTCTCCAAATTCTCCAGATTTCTTTGTGCAAATTCAAAACTTTCCAATTCCTCTTCATGTCCAGAAACATGATCCAACAAGTTGTTGAGTGCAGTGTCAACTTTCTCCAACTCAGTCAGCTTTTCCCTCTGCCCTTCACTGCCTACAACCCCTTTGTGTACAAGCTTCGAAACCAATGACCATTTATTGGACTTTGGTTTCGAGGCTGGCACAGAAAGAAACATTAGCAATGACTGAAGAGTAGAAATAGTTGTGAAACTGGCATCTTCAAGAACTCTGATTATAGCAGAGAGCTGAGAGTCTTTCATTGTGGCTGATGGGGTGTTATCTATCTGTTTCAGTATAGTAAGGGATTTTTCAATTTCCTTTTGAGTGTTTTTTCTTGAAGAAATGTAAGCACTAACACTACCCTCAATAGTCAATAAATCATCTCCTGCTTTGCTTCTTCGAAGCGCGGATTGAAGTTCTCTCACGCTTTCTTTCAAACACATAACAGTATCCCTTGTGTTGCTGCAGATATCTATGAATCTCACTGATCTTTCCAGCAATTCCTTCACAAAATTGTCATCTTGATGCTGGAGAAGCGCCCTCTGAGTCATTGGCAGCGCAAGTAGTTCCTCTACACACTCGTATAATTCTACAAGGCCGCTTGACAGAGCATTTTGGGTTTTTTCTTCTGCTTTTGGAGATACAGGAGAAGATGATTCCCAAGTTTTGATTTTGTTCAAAACTTGTTCAATCTTGATTGTGCTGGGGTGTGATCTAGCAGGAAGACTAACACAACGGGTACGATAAGAGCTATGAGAATGAGACCTTGGGGAAAGAGCAGCCATTGTTCGAATTGTTGAAAGGTTCATTTTCTTTTTCTTTCTCAAAACAGGTTATGTTCATGAATCATTCTTTAAGCTGGTTGTTTATATATGCAGAACATCATGGAAGGAGACAAAAATTGGGAGAAAAGAATAGTTAATTTGGAATAACGTGTCAATGTGATGTACATGTGAAGAAAGTGTGGGTTTTTTTATTTCTTTGTTATGCTTCTATCTGTCAGAGGCCTCAACCAACAAACACGAGTACAACTTTCATACTTGCATCAACTATAGTATAATGATAGGGATAGAGGCATATCTCATTTTTTATTTGAAGGATTTATTTGGTACAAGCTTAGATTTTTTAAGCTTAAAGGATGTGTTGGGTACGAAGAAAAATGTTCTCCTAAAAATTAAAAAAAAATCAAAAAAGAAGTGTTCTTCTATTATTTTTTGATGTTTGGTTAGTAAAAACGAAATATTAGCCAAGAACATTTAAATATGATCTAGACAAATACTATGACACCAAATCCAAATCTTACTCTTTAACACGAGCCTAGACCCTTGTCCCGACAACGACCCTAGACCTAATACTGACCCAAGACACAACCCTGACCCCCACTTCGACTTAGAACTTAATCCTCTCCACTAGACCCTGACTAACCCTAACTTAGGCCCGACAACTAACCCCTAGCAACTACTCGTGATCCGATGCTGACTCATGACCTAATCTCGACCCCAATCCTTGGCCTCATCCCAGGACCCAAGATTTGACTATTGACACTGACTAGACTTCAACCTCGATGTTGATCCAAGACCTAATTTACCCTTGACTTCGACCTAAGACTTTACCCAACTCCAACCCCGGCCCTAGGCCCAACTCCCAACTCCAGCTTGAGACCTGATCCTTACCTCCATGGGGAGTCGGGATTAGACTCGGGGCTCACCTTGCTCCCGACCCATAATTTGGGATAGGACTCTTGATCGGATCTGGTAAAAATCGTTAAAATTTATCACTATAATCTTATTTGTTTTTTAAATTATTATTTTTTCATAATTCTATCTGTCAAGGCTTCAACCAGGGAAAACAACTTCCATACTTGCATCAACTATTGTATAATGATAATTGATAGGGATAGTAGCATATCTCTCTTTAATTTTTTATTTATTTAAAGGATTTATGTAGTACAAACTTAAATTTTTTTAAGCTTAATTTATTACTTTTCTCAAGCATCTAGGCCACCGCCAGCTCGGGCTTAACAAAGGTTCATTCATCCAGAAAAGTCGGTTGGCATAGAGAAAAATGGGGGTGGGCTCCCAAATATTGTCTTGATTGGAGGTACTTTGGATTGGACATTAAATTAAAGCATAAATGTACCACCAAAGATTGAATTTGAGTTCATAGAGTGAGATCTAGAGAGATCTACTGCTACATATGGTGGTTAGCTCTGGTTTATTGAGACAACTCATCAAGTTATAAGGTAGGTACTACATCGCTGTGCTCGTATGAGTGGCATGTTCTCTCACTGTTCCCAGGTCCACGCACTTACCCAAATAATGTTAATACTCTCAATTTATATGATTATATTTGACTAAAAAAAATAATATCACATAAATGAAAACAAAAGAGAAAATACTTTTTTTATTTTAATTTATTTTTCTGGTTTTAATTTGGTTTAAGAAAGTAAAATATTTTTTTTTTTGAATTTTATGATCTTAAAAATAAAAGATAAAATATAATGTATCAAATTGAGCTTTAATTTTGTAATTTTAAAGATATAATGTGGAAAATTATAATTGAAGAAATGTCAGATAAAAATAAAAAATACTTATTTTTAAGCGGACTAAAAAGAAAGTATACATGAAATAAAGGAGTACCATTTATAGTGCTTCATTGCATTGACTATGATTTTGTATGGACAAATTCGTGTAAGTACGTACATATTTTTTTAGTCTCCAAAATGTAACCTAAAAAGTTACATGAGAACTATCATAGTTCATTAAACAATGGTTCCAAGAGTTGCAAAAATTTTAAGAGCTAGAGACCGACCTACATCAACATGAAAACTATCATAATTAATCATGGAAATAGTATATTTGGATGTACATCATGTGGGGTGAATAGAAGTTTCGAGGATCATAATTCATAACAAAATAGAAAATATATAAAAATAAGCATATAATGAAATTTTAGGAGGTGGTGGTCACTCACTACACTTGGCTATGGCTTAGCTAGTAGTTGGATTTGGACACACTCATTAAATGTTGAATGAGAGGGCACTTGACACAAACAATGAATTTGTTGTTTGGTAGTCCCTTTCTTAACTCCTCCATACCGTGTTGTTTTGGGCTACCTATCCACATTTCAATAATTCAGGAAGAAGCAGTAATGCACTTCAATTGGTAGGGTTATTTATTTTAATTTCTTGCATTACTAACCATGACTAGTAAATGCATAGTTCATAACAATATACTGATAGTTGAAAAATATTTATGCTGTCAATTTGTCTAAAAATTAAAATTATTTTTCGAATATGATGTAAAAATATTTAAATATAGCTAAAGCAAGCTACTAGTATTTGCTTGCATTGAAATCCCAAATCTAGCAGAGAAAAAATAGAAATGTTTGCTTTGATGGCAAGAAAAGTTCTGAATAGGGGTAATTATAAAACACCTGGTGCAATGTTCAAGTGTATATTTTTGGTTCATTTTCCTCATAACTAGGAAATAGGAGATGAATATACTTTTTAAACATATTATATTTTCATTGTACCATATCTGAGTGGTTATAATTTATTGTATCTGAAGATCCTCACAAAGTCCCATTTAGATTTCCCTCTAATTACTCTTTATCCAAGAGCTAATTATGCATATGTACTTAATTAGCAATCAACAAGTGTCCCGGAAGCTTTACTTTTGTTGCTCAAAAGGTCGTATTTTATAATTATACTTCAGTATTCATCACGGAATGACACGTTATATTACCTGGTTTCATGTATCTAAATATGTTACTATAAAAATTATTATGTGCAATAGCACGGATATGGTCCTATCTAGAATCATCATTTCACTATGATTATTCTTTTGCAAAAAGTGGAAACTTTTGTTTGATGCATCCAAAAAAAAGTTCAAAATTACTTATTGGCGTGGATATTATATAATACTAGCAATTAAGGATATGCTCCTATATATCTAGAAGATTCGTCGTACACTATCATTACTTCTTTTGCCAAAAAGTGGAATTTTTTTGTTTGATGCATACAAAAGTGTTGAGAGATCTTTATGAATGAGTACTGAATAGTGAGACATCGGCAAAAAAAGTTGTTATCGGTTTCCTGCTTGGAACATATCACAATTTTCATTAAAGGATCTAAAGTATAAAAAAGTAAACAAAATAATTAATCGAAGAGGTTATATATATAAAATAATTTTAATTATATATAAATAATATATTTTTTCATTATTTTTTTTTAATAAACCGGACCACTAGTTGGGTCCGCCAAGTATCTTTTCAACACTATATATATATATGTATATATATATATATATATAATGTATTTAATCTTTCTCATACATTACCTCTTTAAAGTATGTTAATCGCTAATGGAAAAGCAATTATTTATTTAATTTCTGTTTCAAACTCTAATCACACACCATTTTCGTTTAACCACTTCTTAATTCAAAGAAGAAGAAAAAGAACCCTCAGCCAACCCAACGTCTCATCTTCTTCGGCCTCGTGATATGCAGAGTGAGATAAATAGATAATATCATCTCTTATATGAAATAATTAATTTTATTATTTTAATATTGTGCATAGCTCTTTTTCTTAAACTAATCTTTCCAAATAATGAATGAAGCAATAATTGAAAAAATTAGTTAAAGAAAAAGAATCAAGCACATCCCAAATTATCAACATGTTATTAAGCTTTGTTGCCTTCTATTATAGATAGACTAAAAAATTAAACAGAGTTCTTTTTGTAGCACTTTGCCCGTCTTTGCTTTGTTCCCTTCTAACTAGATTTATGAGAAATCAGAAAAAGTCCAAAAATAGCTTCTTCCTTTTTTTTTTCTAAAAGAAATTCAAACTTTGAATCATAGTCACTTTTATTGTTTAACTTGAAGGACTAAAAATGTTGTAACTATTCAAAACTAGTGCAAATATAGTCCAAGTCTTACTTAGCTGTTAAAATTAACTAACTTGTTAAAATTGTAAAATAAATCGGCCCTGAATGTAAATAACTAAACTTGTGGCATTGACTGTGAACCATATCATCGTGAACTGTCAGTCTACTTTCACCTTTGATCCCAAAATTGCTGCTACTGTGTTAGAAAATGGCCAACAAGGTTTCCAATTTCTCGGATCTGATCCAACGTGTCACAGCTTCTTGCTTGCTCCACCCACTTTCCTCCAACGGCCACATCTCCGATGCTCGTGACGCCGACGAATCTGAAGATGACAAGTACACTACCGAAGACGACGACGAAGAAGAAGAACACCCACCTTATGTGGAAACTCTGCAAAAATTCCAAAATTTTGAGGTAAAAAATGAGGAGATAAGAACTGAGAAAGTAAATGAAATGGAAATGCTTTTAGGGGAAGTGTTCGATGCAGTGTCGGCAATGAAGAAGGCCTACGTTAGTCTACAGGAGGCGCATTGTCCTTGGGATCAGGATAAAATGCGCGTGGCTGACGTGGCTGTGATATCTGAACTGCGAAGGCTTGGAGTGTTGAGGGAAAGATTCCGGAGGAATGTCGGCGGTGGAAGTGGAAGAGGGGACTGGAGAGTCGGGGCGGCGACGCTAAGAGAAGTGGTGGCGCCGTATGAGTCAGCCGTGGAAGAACTGAAGCAAGAAGTGAAGGCGAAGGATATTGAGATCGATGATATGAAGGAGAAGCTAAAAAGGGCGACGTTACTTGGCAGCAATAGTGGAAAGAAAAACAAGTCAAAACGGAGAGTTAACTGCAGCAGTCAAGCTCCAGTTAATATGTCGCTGGCACCTGACCTGTTCGAATCTACAGTGAGCTCAGTAAAAGAAGCGTCAAAATCCTTCACGAGTTTGCTCCTCTCTTTGATGCGCTCTGCTCACTGGGACATTGCGGCGGCAGTGAGATCCATTGAAACTGCTTCATCTAACTCCACCACACCGACGGCGGATTCAATTGTCGGAGCCAACCACGCAAAATACGCACTGGAATCTTATGTGAACCGCAAAATGTTCCAAGGATTCGATCACGAGACATTCTACATGGACGGAAGCTTGTCATCACTGCTCCACCCAGACCAGCACCGCCGTGAGTGTTTTACACAGTACAGGGACATGAAAGCAATGGACCCAATGGAACTTCTTGGAATTCTCCCAACTTGCAGTTTTGGGAACTTCTGTTTCAAGAAGTATTTGGCCATTGTACACCCCAAAATGGAGGAGTCTCTGTTTGGTGATTTGGAGCAGAGGCGTCAGGTACTGGCTGGGAACCATCCGAGGAGTCAGTTTTATGGGGAGTTTCTTGGGCTAGCAAAGGCCGTTTGGCTGCTGCATTTGCTGGCCTTTTCTTTGGATCCTCCGCCAAGTCATTTTGAGGCAAGCAATGGATCCGAGTTTCACCCGAAGTACATGGATAGTGTGGTGAAGTATTCCATTTCCATGGGGATAGGAGGGAGAATGGGTATGGGTCTAGTTGTTGGGTTTCCAGTTAGTCCGGGGTTTAAGCTTGGAAATGGATCGGTTGTTAAGGCTAGGGTTTATTTAGTCCCCAAAAATGGGTTTTAAGTTTTTGGGATGGACATAAATTAGTCCATGCATTACTTGCCTTGTCTATGTATTAGTCGTTTAGTTGGTATCAAAATAAAAACTGATACATTTGACTTGGGGATCGTTTCTATGCAAACCAATGATTGAAATTATGTCTTTTGTTTACCGGTGAACTTCAAAAGGTCAGTATAGTTTTTGCTCCGGTAGACTTAAAAATGTAATTTTTGCTCGGATTTGTGAAATGAATCTATCACCTATATAATGGGTATCTTCGAACCTTAAGTTCCCTTTACTAATTTTTGCAGTTTCTGGTACAACTTCGTATATGTTCATCTTTCTTTTCTTGTTACTGATACAGTATGCTAATATTGGACTTAGTTTATGATGCTTTGAGGAAGTTGATAAAAGCCCCTTTTGGGGTCTAGGCCACTGGCCGTACGATAGAAATTCTGTGTGTATATATGTATGACATTCATTTTCTTTTCAAGATCACTCTTGTGAACCTTTCATGGTTATTGTTTTTGACGTTTGATTGAACATATAGAGTTCTATTGCAGCTAATTCTTTCTATATAATGTAGACAAACAAAAGGATTTTAAAGAAGACTAACTTTCTGTGTAACTTCTTCCTAGAAGGTTAGTTGCACTTCTTCTTCCTATGCTGTATTTATTTTGTGAAACATGTCGTCACAACAATTTCTGTTTCTATTAATTTGATTTTTTTTTTCTGTTCGGACATTGCATATTCTAGATGCTTCATTTATAGGAATGCGTCTTATGAACATCAAAATAAAGTCTCATATATGTAGTATGGTCAATAAGTTCCCCACATTGGTTCAGCGATTGAGCTTGTTGTCTACTTATATGGTCTTTGGCTATCCTTATCTCACGAGTTAGCTTTCCAGGTTGAGGTCCATTTTCTTAACATAGTATCAGACACAAGACCTTATCCCTATTGTTATGTTTTCCAATATTGGTGGCTCATGTCACGTTAGATGTCTTGTTAACAACGTTGGACCCCTGTGTGTGTTAGATGTCCGGCCATGAGCTTGTGAGGGATTGTTAAGTGTTCCACATTGGTTGAGAGAACAAACTGTTGTATCCCTATATAGTCTTGGGCATTACTTTCTTAAACTCAGTGCCAAGTCAAAACCAGACAAACAAATTGAAAGAGAGGGAGTATTTTCTTTCAGTTCCATCAACATATCTAGTATCATCCTGGCAGTGCTTTTGTTGTGAGACTTGAGTTAATTTGTGCACTACAACTTAAAACTATTTTGGGGATAAAACTTAACCTGACATCAGATTTCGACAAATACTACAGAAACTCTTTCTATACGCTAAAACTCTACGCATGTTAAATTGGACTCTTATTCAGGTATTTGAATTATAGTCCTACTAACACAGTTTATGCAGTATTCATGCACACTCCATATATACTATAGAAAAAGACACGAAATTGATGTATACTCAATCACCTGAAAATTGTATATTTCTACATAACTACAAAACTGTGTATATACAATTTACAGTATATGGAATATCAACTGTCACATTAGCAGGAGAAAACATTCAGTAGTGAGCTTCTAGATCTAATCAGGCATCTAAATGTTGCTTCCAATCCATCTTCGAAGCTGACAAGATAAGCCTCAAAGTTTTCAAGCTTGGCATCTAAGCTCATGTTTTCTTCTAGGACTAGTGGAACTATTCTTTCTTTGTTTACCAATCTTGAAAGCAGTGACCATTTAGATAGCTTAGGCTTCAAAAGTGGCACACACAAGAAGGACAAGAGCATTTGGAAAGTTGAAAGACATGCTGCATTAGCTTCTTTTATTGCTCTAATCGCAGGTAATGCATCTTGATCTGCATCTAGCAAGACCGATACTGCAGTCACTTGATCCATTTGCTTCAAAGTGGAGACTAATCTTTTGGCATCCCTCTTGATCTTCTTGATGAATGAGGTAAATCTTTCAACGCTGTCATCTGTAGTTGAATCTCCTTTTCTCCTTCTGAGGGAGGATTGAAGATCTCTTACATTTTCTTTACATTGTGAGACGAGTTCCCTTATTGTGCCACAAAGGTCAAGAAGCCTCACTGATTTATCCAATAAATCGTCAAGCCACTTTGCATGTAGATTCTGGGAGAGGGCTTGAAGGGTTTGAGGTAAGTTGAAAAGATCATCAATGCACTTGTATAATTTCTCCAAACCAAGTAGATCATTGCTCACAGCTGCTGGTGCAACTGATACTTTCAAAGATTTGAGCTTGTTTAGCTCCTCTTCAACTCTCTGGGTGGTTGGGTGTGATCTGCCAGGAAAACTGACTGATCGAATGTGATTAGGTTTTGAAGAAAGAGCAGCCATTTCTTATGATTTTCTCTCTGATGAGGGGAGTTTTAAAACTTGTGTTGGCATTGAAGCTCGAGTGTTGGTATTTATAGGTAGACATCCATAGTAAGAGAGACGAGATTAACAGTGGCCTAATTAAATAAGCATGTGATTGCACGGCTGGATTGCTTTATTTCTTCAGTTGTTTAGTTAGTGTTTGTCATGTAATACGTAGCCGGTAAGGTTGTCTCCTCCATAAAAGCTTAAATCCATCAACTACTATAACACAAAATAATTAGATGATTGAGATATAAATAATTACATAGTAATGGGATTATTTTAAGGTGTCAAAACTTTCAAAGGGGCTAGCAAATTAAATATAAAATTCATAATGCACGACTGAAGTTTATTTTATGGAACATGTACATGTATGGAAGTATTCTTTTGGATTTGCTTGGCAAGGGGTTGGAATCATATCTCTATAAGCTTCTCAACTAGATGTAATGTTCCTAATAATTCCGAGAAATTTAGAAAGGCCTAATGTACTTGATTAAAATAATGGGTGGTTTCCATGAGTAGCTTATTTATCAACTGTAGAAGAGCACATATGAGCTGTATAATCTAATTGTTTAAAATGTTTTATTATATGGTGGGCAAGGTGAAATAATAAAGGAATACATCATCAGATTGCAGGAGTGGTCTTCTTTCCTATTTTTCATGCTTTAATTTTTTGTACTCTGCGAATTTAGTGAAGAACTAAACAATAAAATTGGAATTATTACCTAAATTAGAAACAAAACTAAGAACTTACGGTATGAAAAATGTAAAGATAAAAAATCATATAGGCAGAGCTAATTAATACATGCCAGTGCAATCATATCCTTTTATTTTCTTTGGCTCCATTCGGAAGATTACAGCTAAGAAGTTCTTCTCAAAGATTTCCAAGATATGGCTATGGTTTCTATCCTTTTAATTAGTTCAGCAGCAGGTGGCTTAGCAATTTTTAATTAAATCAATAACGGATACATGAGTGTATTGGAAATTCAAATATTTAATTTTGTGCATGCATGTATGGCTGGATTTGCTGTGCTTGTTTAATGTTTATCAAATTATTGACTGAATAATTGTTCTCCTCTACAACTCACCCTCCAGGGCAAAGAGAGGGAAATTTATATTTTTTACAGAACTTTTATGAGTTAAAACCATGAGTTTCACATTCTCTCTGAGATATCTTATTTTTAAAGTATGCAGGGAAAGGAACACATAAGAATGCAGAATGAAATAGATGGAGAGAATATATTCAGGAGACAACCCCTCGATCTAATCAGGCACCTAAATGGTCCTTCAAATCCATTGTTAAGCACTCAGGGTGACGGTCGAAGGATTCCAGCCAAGTTTCAAAGTTAATGTTGTCTGCATGACTTACATATGCTATTCTTTTGCGAAATTAAAATGCACACTAAATTGGCTCCTCTTAGTAACTAATCACATAGGTAGTGTCCAAATCTGAATCTTGGAA
Organism: Solanum bulbocastanum; assembly: GCA_037074985.1. Classification (NCBI taxonomy): domain Eukaryota; kingdom Viridiplantae; phylum Streptophyta; class Magnoliopsida; order Solanales; family Solanaceae; genus Solanum; species Solanum bulbocastanum. Next base: position 32,129,339 of record CM073598.1, on the reverse strand, counting down.
TTCTGATTCACCAATCTCTTCATCCATTTATTTTAAGAGTTTAGACCAGGAATAACTTTTGGGCTCCTCTGGTGAAGCTGGCTCTGTACTTGAGTCTCCTTTTTTCCTTCTGACAGAGGATTGAAGATCTCTGACACAGGCACAGACACACTTGTAAATTGACTCTGCAAAATCTAGCAAGCCTGTCCATGGCACTATGCACTTAATAGCTAGCCACGGGGCACCATGAGGCATGACCAACAGGTCAAAGGGAAGGCTGTTAAGCGTCCCATGAACATTATATATGTGAAAACTAACTAGCCAACTCCACATGTGCAATAAAAGTTTCGCAATTAGCATGAGAAGATTAAATAGGAGAGAACTCTGTGATGTAATCAGGCACCTATGTTCCTTCCAAATTACATTTGAAGTTGTCAAGCTGAGCCTCAAAAGAGTACTAGCCACATTTTAGTTAGTCGAGCTCCCCTTTAAATTTTCATTTGGGGAGCATACAGGTCGTCTTCAGGGACTGCTAGTGGACTTTTTGGGAGCAACGCAATTAAGCTTGCTGAGCAAGGCCACAGTAGTCTGTCGGATTAAACTGATATGGAGTCGAACGAAGTGGCAGTGTTATTTTTTCCATTTAATTGTTCGAAAGAACGTTATGTTGTCTGTTTTGCCCCGCTGATATCTGTGCAGATCTTTTTGCTGGATCTTGATTTTCTTTTCTTTTCTTGAATTTGGCCAAGGAGCTAGAAAAAAAAAGGACTTGATTGAATATGCCTCCTGATTAGATCTAGTGCTTCCAATTATCGAAGAAGACATATGATGAAATTAAGATTGTCACAGTTACAGTTGTCACCATATCTAGCTGGACTATGAACTAAGATTAAGCAGCTCATAAGCTGTATTTCTAACTTCTTAGTGACGCATAAAAATATGGTGGATGAGTAGAATAATGAAGAAATTCTTCATCCTTATTATGACCTTTAATTAGTTTGATTTTTGGAGCCAATTATGTAAAGTAAGTATGTAATGAATGTGCTATGCATTTTATCAGTTTCCCCTCTAGTTTTAAGTGGACCATTTCAATGGATATGAGCTACCCAAGCTTAACCTGACATCAGGTACATAGAGAGACTGCTAAGTGCTTTCTTTGGGGTGAAATTCACGGGCATAACCTTTTAAATTTTGATCTGAGAGAGAGATGCAATAAGTGGTGTATAATCTTTCACTTGAAGTTTATGTATTTCTAACATAACTACAAAACTGTTCATATACAATTTACGGAGTATGGAATAACAACTTCCAAATTAGCAGGAAAGAACATTGAGGAGCGAACTTCTAGATCTAATCAAGCACCTAAATACAGCTTCCAGTGCATTTTCAAAGCTGTCAAGGTAAGCCTCAAAGGTTTCCAGCCTGGTTTCTAAGCTCTTGTTTTCTTCTTGGACTTCAGGTGCTATTCTCTCTTTGTGTACCAATCTTGAAAGCAATGACCATTTTGATTGCTTAGGCTTCAAAGGTGGCACACACAGGAAGGACAAGAGCATTTGGAAAATTGAAATGCATACTGCATTAGCTTCTCTTAGTGCTCTAATCGCGGCCATTGTATCTTGTTCTGCATCTAGCAAGACTGGTACTGCAGTCTCTTGATCCGTTTGTTTCAGAGTCCAGACAGATGTTTTGGCATCCCTCTTGATCTTCTTGCTGAAAGAGGTACATCTTTCAATGCTGTCATCTGTAGTTGAATCTCCTTTTCTCCTTCTGAGAGATGATTGAAGATCTCTTACTTTTTCTTTATATTGTGAGACAAGTTCCCTAGTAGTGCCACAAACATCAAGAAGCCTCACTGATTTGTCCAATAAATCGTCAACCCATTTAGCATCTAGACTTTGGGATAGGGTTTGAAGGGTGGGCAAGTTGAGAAGATCATCTATGCTATTGTATAATTTCTCCAATATGAGTAGACCATTGTACACAGTGTCTGCTTTTGGTGTAGCAGGTGCTTCTAATGATTTAAGCTTGTTGAGCTCCTCTTCTACTCTCTGGATGGTAGGGTGTGATCTCCCAGGGAAACTGATTGATCGAACGTGGTTGGGTTTTGAAGAAAGAGCAGCCATTTCTTATGGGTTTTTTTTTTCTGATGAGGGGATATCTCAAACTGGTGATTGAATTGACGCTTCAGAGTTGGTATTTATAGGCAGACAGCCATAGGAGGAGACAAATTGAGCAGTAACCTAATTAAATCAGCATGTGGTTGAATTGCTGGATCTTTTTGGAACTCGTAAACCTGCTACACATTTGGCCAACAAAGGCTCTGCTGATTACTTTTATTAGTCCTCGTAGTTATGGGATGAACGTGAGGCATCTCATTATCATGTGGGTACTGAGTAGATTCCCCTTTTCTGTCTCCAGAAATGGTGCCAATACTATGACACATGATTTTTTTTATCGGTATTATGTGATTGAAGATGCATTAGCTTCAAGGAGCCTGTTTTACTTGTTCAGTTGTTTAGTTAGTTTCTGTCTGTAACAGGTGGCCACCTAAGCTTGCCCCCTCCATAAAAGCTTAAATTGTCAACTACTAGAACAACAAATGCTTAGATAACTGAGATATAAATTATTAAAGAATAGTAGGAATATTTTATGGGGTCAAAGACTTTAAAAGGGGCTAGTAGATCAAATATAAAATTCCTATTGCACGACTGAAGTTTATTTTATGGAATTGTACACGTATGGAAGGTTGTTATTTGAATTTGTTTGACAAGGTGGTAGGAGCATATCTGTACAAGCTTCTTGACAAGGTGTAATACTTTTATAATTTTGAGGTCAAATTCAGGAAGGACAAAATTTACTTGGTTCTACTAATGGTGGTTTCCACAGACCACAAGTAGTTGGATATATGAACCAAAAAAAAGCAGATTGTGAGCTGTATTATCAAATTGATTAGGATGTGTTAAGATATGGTGGGCAAAGCGAAAAGCAAAGAAATATTTCATATTCATTTGTACACGAGTGCCTTTTTGTCCAGATATTACCCTTAAATCAGGTTCTGTCATGGTAGGTGAGTTCTAGTACCTGTGAAACATTGAGCTGTTCTTCATGCCTTCAATTATTTTTTATGAAGCTTCATGCCTTCATTTTTTTTCTCTATGCAACTTCGGAGAAGATTATCTATACAATAAAGTGAGATTGTTCCCTTTTTTACAGTATGATAATTTTAGTTTTCACTTGTTCATCCATCAAGGGATTTAGCATGTGGAGAAACACTAAAGGTTCTCTGAAAACGAAATAATCTCAGATGAAGCTGATGATCAAACACAATGAAAACTATACTTGCAAACCTAATAAATATGACGTGTGTCCTTTGAAGAATTTATCAATTTCTATTTCATTTAGGTCCCAAAATAGGTTAAATTACTCATTAGTCTTTGAATAATTTTTAGGTTCTCATGGCTATATTTTTATAGAAAATGACATAAAAAATTGGAGACTGGGAAGCTTATCCTATTGTTGGATCAACCTTAGAAACTTGTGATATGCGAGAGTAATATCATTCTATTGTAAATTTAAATATCTGTTAATTGCACACAGAGGGGAACAAAATCATGAAAAAAGAGAGACACAAATAAGATTTTCCGTATTATCTTTCACTTGTATATTGTTCTTTTCTATCATAACTACAAAATTGTATCTACAAAATTGTATATACAAATTTGGTCAACTATATAGTTTAGAAGGAAACTGCATTTAGTAGAGAGCTCCTTGATCTAATCAGGCATCTATATACTCTTTCCAATCCATTCTCAATACTATCAAGTTGAGACTCAAAAATTTCCAGCCTGGTTTCCATGTTCATGTTTGGTTCTTGGACTTCACATGATACTCTTCCCTTATACACCAATCTTGAAACCAGCGACCATTTAGATGATTTAGGCTTTAAGAGTGGCACACACAAGAAAGACAAGAGCATTTGAAAAATCAGAATGCATGATGTACTGGCCTTTTCCATTGCTCTAATGAAAAATGCTATTTCCGTATCTGCATCCCGGAACAATGATCCTTCAGTCTCCTCATTCATTTGCTTTAAGGACAAGACTAATCTTTTAGCATCCTTCTTCATCTTTTTTCTGAAGGAGGCGAATCTGACTATGTGGGATTCTGTGTTTGAATCTTGCTTTCTCCTTCTGACGGATGATGCTACATCTCTTACGTGTTCCTTACATTGTGACACTAATTCCTTTATAGTGCCACAAACTTCAAGAATTCTCATGGATTGTTCCGATAAATCTTCAAACCATTTTCCATGTTGGGAGAGGTGAGTCAAGTTAAGAAGATCATCAACACATTTGTGTAGGTCTTCCAAAACAAGTAGACGACTGCAAATAGTCTCTGATGTTGATGCAGTAGATACTTCCAGCGTCTTGAGCTTGTTGAGAATTTCTTCCACTCTCTGATTGTGTGGTCTAGTGGGTAAACTGATTGACCTAATATGACAAGAAGTAGTAGCCATGGTTTTTAGCGTTTCTATGTTGTGAGAAAAGCTGAACTTTGTGATGAACAATAAGTACCAAGAAAGGTCATTTATATAAACAAAGAGGTATTCAAGAAGAGAAAATGTGGTCATGTGGGTATCCCTTGGAATTTGGTAAATTGCTATGCATTTGGCAAACAAAGGCTCTAATAATTAGTCATCAAAATGAATAAATTATGTGGCTTTGCCTTCATATGGGGTTCAATTACAGGTTGCCCCTTCGCTAACTACTAAGCATTGTCACATCACTTGGTGGTGCAATCAAGATGCTAACAACGTGGGTCTACTGAGGCTGTCTCGTTTGTAGGAGCTGATGTCCATTAATTACACAAAATACAGATTAGAAGATCTGAAAAGATATTTTTTATCAATATTCAAATGGACGTGTAATGTGTATTTAATTTATACACGTATGTGTGGTTGTTTGCCATATTTTATTTGGAAGAGGAAAACTAGTTGATTACTAAATTGCACCACGGCCAATGAGTAATTTATTGCCAGAAATTGTTTCAAGTAAAGTGGCATGGGTAATTGCTCCATTAATTTGTTCAAAAGAACAGTCTGTTGGCTGCTTTGTCTGTTATTTCATGCCAAATCCTAGTTTGAATCCTGATTTTGTTTTTGTTTAATTGGCTGGGGAGCTTGATGAAATTTAATGATATAGGATTAGCTTCTTGACTAGATCTACATGTTTAATGAACTTGAGAAGGAATTCAAACAGATACTGAATCAACATGGTCACGTTAAGGTGGTCATGTCATAGTTAGTTGGACTTTTAACTAAAGAGAAGCAGATCATGAACTATATTATCTAATTTATTTGTGATCTGTATCTTACTGATGAGTTCAGGTTCAAGGAGGCTGATCAAGGGACCCAGGTTTTGGTCTTCCTTTATAGAGGGAGGTTTCTTTTATATCAACAGCGTCTTGGGGAGGCTGGTGGAGTTTATTAACACCCTAGGGTCACTGTGCAGAGGAACTGTTAGCAGAACTCCAGAAGCCTGTGTAGCAAGCACTTATTGTGAAGCTTCCTCCACACAGACCTCATTCTTCTGCAATTCATGTTATGAATTACTATCACTTTTCAGGTCAATTATTTATGTCATCTGACTTTACACGAGAAGCTTCCTTGGTTTGATTAACAAAACCAGTTATGTGGCGCAAGTGTGTAACTGATGGGCTATGAGTTTTATCTATTTCAAGCCCCCCAGTTTTAAGAGAGCCAATATTTTGGGCTATTGGTGAAATTAAATTGGTGTATATTCATTCACTTGAGATTTGTGTATTTCTAGCATAACTACAAAACTGTTTATATACAATTTACAGTGTTTGGAATAACAACTGACAGATTAGGAGGAGGAAATATTGAGGAGCATGCTTCTAGATCTAATGAGACACCTAAATGTTGCTTCCAATCCATCTTCAAAGCTGTCAAGGTAAGCCTCGAAAGTTTCCAGCCTTGTTTCCAAGCTCATGTTTTCTTCTTGGCATTCAGATGCTATTCTTTCTTTTTGTACCAATCTTGAAAGCAAAGACCATTTTGATGGCTTAGGCTTCAAAAGTGGCACACACAAGAAGGACAAGAGCATTTGGAAAGTTGAAAGACATATTGAATTAGCTTCTTTTAGTGCTCTAATCACAGCTACTGTTTCTTGATCTGCATCTAGCAAGACCAATTCTGTAGTCTCTTGATCCATTTGCTTCAAAGTCGAGACAGATCTTTTAGCGCCTCTCTTGATCTTCTTGCTGAAAGAGGTAAATCTTTCAATGCTGTCATCTGTAGTTGAATCTCCTTTTCTCCTTCTAAGAGATGATTGTAAATCTCTTACATTTTCTTTACATTGTGAGACTAGTTCCCTTATTGTGCCACAAAGATCAAGAAGCCTCACTGATTTATCCAATAAATCGTCAAGCCATTTTGCATTTAGACTCTGAGAGAGGGCTTGAAGTATTTGAGGCAAGTTGAGAAGATCATCTATGCACTTGTACAATTTCTCCAAACCGATTAAACCATTGCTCACAGCTGCTGGTGCAGCTGATACTTCCAATGATTTGAGCTTGTTGAGCTCCTCTTCAACTCTCTGGGTGGTAGGGTGTGATCTCCCGGGCAAACTGATTGATCGAACGTGATTGGGTTTTGAAGAAAGAGCATCAATTTCTTATGTTGTTTTTTTTTCCTCTCTGATAAGGGAATATCTCAAAAGTGTTGATGGAATTGAAGCATCAGAGTTGGTATTTATAGTCAGAACACCAAAAGGAGGAGATAAGATGAGCAATTGCCTAATTAAATCAGCATGTGTTGCAGTGCTGGATCTTTTTGGAACTTGTAAACCTGCTATACATTTGGCCAACAAAAGGTTCTACTGAACGTGAGGCATCTAATAATCATGTGGTTTGATCCTTTTTGTCTCCAGAAATGGTGCCAATACTGTGAAACTAACATTTTATTCGATTGAAAATGCAACAACTTCAAGAAGCCTGCTTTGTTTGTTTAGTTAAGTTTTTGTCATGTAGTAATAGGTGGCTTTTAAGTTTATTTTATTATGAAACTCTGCACGTATGGAAGTTTTTTTTTTTTTTTTTTTTTTGGCTTCGGCGGGAATGGTTAAGTGGATTCAAAATTGGGTCAATCATAAGATTATATTAAATTTTAAAAATAAAAGTTAATTATTTAAATTTATTTTCAAATTAGTATATTCAATTGAATTAATCATAAAAACTAACAAGATTTTTATGAACATCATGAAATGCATGTTTGACAAAAGAATTACTATTATAAATAAAATGTCATAAATTATTAAAATATTTGACAAAAAGATATTCTATCAAGTTTAATTAAAAAATAAATGACTTGCAATGTGAAATCTCAAATCAATACTACTAAAACAAATGAAACTAAAAATATAACATAAGTTCTAAATTCAAAACAAAAAATTTAACATAATACTCTTATGTCAAATTTCAACATAACATACATAATTATGATTGAAAAGAAAAGGAAAACGTAAGTCTATAACCTTACTCAACAATGAATTCTACTTTAATTTAAAAATCAAAATACTAACAAAATCATGCTAATGAAAAAAACAAAACATGGCAAAAATAATAGACAATACGAAAAATTGTATGGAATCACATGAAGTAAAGATTGAGAATGAGAAGGAAATGAAATATAAATAATAAAAAATAAAATTTAGAAAATTTTAAAATAATAAAATAAAAAAGAATATAAATAATAGATAAAATAAAAATAGAAATAGAAAGAAGAAATTTAAAAGTAATTACACCATGTAATTAACAACAATTCAGTGCCTCTCCCTGAGAATTGGAGATTGTAATTACTCCTGTCAATTACACTCAATTACCTGCTGATCAAGTAATTACACGGCCAACCAACATAATAGACAATGTAATTACATCAAATTATACCAAATCCAATCGGATGAGTGACTTTCCAAACAGACTCTTACTTTATTCTATTTGTTTTCTTAGTCTATTCTTTTTCTTCCTTTTGTTTAAGATATAATGATATACTTTGTTTTTATTTTATTTTATATTTGATCTCTTACTCAAATTTTGTAGGATAATTTTATTATGAATTTCACTCTAAATAACCAAAATGTTCTACAAAGAGAATTGTTATAGTATTTTTTAAAAATAAAAAATATGAAAGTGTAGTGAAAAAAATTTATAATTTATTTGCTAGTTCATCTTAAATTAGTTTATACTAAGTTATTTATTGAAATTGTTAGTTTTACTTTAGTTGGTTTATCCCTATAACTTGTGTTAGTTTAGTTTACGTTGTATATCTTTTGTTTATAACAAACAACATTATTATTTATCAATGAGAAAAATATTTTAGATTTTGTCAAATTTTTTTAAGTTTGATAAAAAAATAATTTGGTAAAATAATTTTATTTTTTGTTAAAAGTTTAACAAATTGTAAAATTGTTAAATTACATTTTCTTTTTACATTTTAGTGACGTGATAACCTTTGTTATTAAAAATCCACCCCCGCCCCCCGCCCCCTCCCCGGAATTCTTCTATGCGAGCTTCTCTATCCCCTAAGTTGCTAAGCTCCTCATCTAGGGTTTCATAATCTCTTTATTTATGTGAAACTATCCAGAAAATGTTATTACCTTTGATTTTTGGAAAATTATTTTAAATTTGCAGGAGATGTTTGTAACAAGAATGAAAATAATTCTCCATTAATTCAGTTTCAAGAAGATGACAAACAATAATCTACTTCATGTCTTCAAACAACGTATTTTGTTATATGCAAATCTTCTTGAATTCCTTTCTTGTATCCTTCATCCTTGGTTTGAAAGATGCCAACAACTTATGTTGCTCGAGCTTTTAAAAAATATTGACACAAAATACATTATTGCTAAAGTATCGACACACACCCGTTGATATTCTTTAAAAAGTGATATATAACAATTATGTTCAATATATTTTGAAAGATTCCAGTCTTTGTATGAGAAAAATATTCTTTAGAATGAAGTAGCACATTTTATATTTCGAAAATATTGTCACTTTTTATATTTTATTGTCATTACTCTTTTGCCACACCAAATTATTCGTATATTAATAAAAGTAGTGCATATTTCCTATTGATTAATATATTAAAGTTAAGCCATAATATTGTGTCTGTGTTCAATCTATTATTATTGTGAATCTATCATTGAATTTTCAAAAGCATAGAACTTAATCGGATTGTCTAAAATGGTTTGCACCTTTTTATTGTTAAAAAAATAGAAACTGTAGTACTATTTATAGCTGATTACATTACACTTCATTAGATATCAAATATTACAATAACATACTCAATATAATTTCAAAGTTAAATTAGAAAATAGTGTGTACGTCATTACTAAACACTACTTATAAGCTTTGTGCACATTTACGCTATTATCAGGAAACCTAGCCATTATTCCTAGAAATATATATATATATATATATATATAAGACCAAGAAAAATAAAGTTCAATGTGTTTTCTAGTAACTCTCTCATCCATTTCCAACAAACCATATGAAAGAGGAATAAATATACAAATCAAGCAATACAATCAGAAACATAAGATTGCGATTGCAATTGCAAAGTCATAAGGATAAGCTAGTAAAACGTATGCTTTAGGCCTCCAAAATTTTGAGACCCCAAAAGATTTTAATAGTGAATTTTATGATTTTAGCTTCACTTGAAACAATATTAAACATTATTAAAAAAAAAAACTGTATCCTTTTTATCAAAAATATTTTAGAACTTTGACCTAAACAATTAATAAATAAATTTTTTACATTAAGATACAACATGATGTATTGCAAACAAATGTCTAACATCTTATTAACTACATTTTTATGTATGTGTGTATATTTAAGGCTTATTATTATAATTTTATCTTACGCCATTAGTTTTATGAAGACGCTCTTTTTTTTTTTTTTAGTCAATCGCATTTTATTAAATAAGAGTCAAAGCTCTGTCTATACAAAAAGCTAAAATGAGAAATGACCTCATCCATAAATGGACCGATTCAAATAAAATAATGAGACAAGATTCCAAATCTACCATTAGCGGCTCTTGCAAAGTCATGTGAGTAAATAAACACACAACCAACAATATAAAATGCAAACTTGAATTAAAACTGTAATAGTGATTGCGAGTAAAATTAAAAATAAAATCTTAAAAGGAAAAAATGTACTTTAGAATTATTTTCTATAAAAAAAAACAAAGAAAAAACTAAACTCTAGATATTTGTCTCTCCACGAGTCTTTAAAAATTGTCCACGAGACTTTCAAAATTTTTCAAAGAAACTTCATTAGGTTATCCACATTATAGATAAGCCTATTGGCTTCTTCAAGCCAAACATCCTAAATGTCCATGAGTCTTTCAAAAATTTTCAAAGAAACTTCATTAGGTCATCCACATTATAGATAAGCCTATTGGCTTCTTCAAGCCAAACAACCCATGGTTTTTTGAGTATGCTGGTAGGAAAGGTTGCACAACCAAGTTTTACAGTATCAACCATTGCCTGAATCTTAAAGACCATCCTTCGGCATCTAACACCTAAAATCTTGCATATTTCTAATATTGCAAGCTTTGTCAAATTTGCAAATAGATGTGAAAAAAGAATAAGGGGCAAAGCCAGCATGAATGTCTTTCATCCATATATGCAAAGTTCTGTTAAGTTTTTGCAATGCCAGTCTTAGTATCGATGCTTTAGGTTTCTGTTTCGACAATAATTACCATCAATAAAAATAGCTAGGCCCTCCTACACCAAAATGACATAAAAATCAACTTATGCAATATACTAATATAAATGAATAAGACAACAAAGATAGTATTTTATGGATATAAACAAAGCTAACGTTTATATGTGTCAGAACACAAAACAAAAGGCAGAGTAGTTGTGAATAATCTCGCTCATCACAGTAATAACAAACACACAGCATATAAATACAGAGGGTCAAACATTAAGTTAAAAGAAGAAACAAACACACCAAAACAATATTAATTCCAAAACTAATCATGACTAGTAAGTTTAATATTCAATTATTTTCCTCTTAGTTGCTTTCTTGCTTTTATATTTGGTATTATCATCTTAGAGGCTAATCTAAGGAATTAAAGGCATCATCACTTGCTTGCTGACAAACAACTTTCAAACAATTACTTCAGGAATATGATCAAAAAGTCACTAAGTTCTAGCTTTTTCAGTTCACTAACTTGTAACTTTTCTGAATCCCGTTGCTAGAATTCATCGCTCGGTCACAAGATGTGTGGACCTTAAATCTAATTTTCATTAGCCTACTCAAGGTGTTGTACTTAGCTTGTAGTTAATCACATAATCTGAACCAGTGCAACAAGTCCACCAAAACATATAGCTAAGTGTCTCAAGGTTATAAATAGAGGAAATTGAAATTAAAAGGAGCCCACTCTTACTAGAAACACTGAAATACTCTTATTAGAAAGTTGATTTACCTCTTTTCTGGAACAAAGTAGTCTGAAAATAACTTCATGAGCAACTCGTGTACTACTATGTAAAGTAGAAGCGCTATCGTTATAAATTTCATCAAAAGTACCTGAGCAAACAATCAGTTCTAGAAATATGTGCAGTAAGGCTCCTCATTAATTAGGTGTGGGCCTGCGGTGCAATTATGGAACCTGTAATCTACCGGGCTAACAAGCCAGACATGAGAGGCGGAGCCAAGATTAGGAGTTTGAGGTTCTAAATCAATTTGTTTGGGGGTTCACAAGTTAATATACATAAAAAAAAAAGAGTTAATTTTCTAATATAAATATAGGGTCAACGAAAAAGTTAGTGGGTTCGTCCGAACTAGCTCCGTTACGTATACCAATTTACTAATGGAACAGAAACTCCTGAAAAATGAGACAACAATTAAGCAAAGGCACATGATTACTTTGCTTTGATCGACAAATGCATTGCAGTTCACACTAACCATTGAGCATTTTTCTGTTACAGGCTTCTTGTTGGAAATTCCTAGCTCAAGCATGTTTTAAAAGTCTTGTTCAGGAAACTCGAAACTGTCTTCTAAGTAGTAACCCGTGAGATGCATATCATAGCTGATTTTTTCTAACAGATTGATGGTTCTTAGCTAGGAAAGGGGAGAAGGGAGCTAGTCAGATGAGCCAGATAGAGAGAGATTGAAACAAACCCTATTTTCAATGCAAACACTGATATTTATTATTATCGCTGAATACAAGTTACAACGTATAATACTCACAACAAAGTAATAACACACAAATTACAGATTGATTAGCATAGAAGAAGGTAACTAGAAGGAGATGAGATACTAGAACACAGAAAGGGGATGAGAGATAACTGAAAGCCAAGCTTCGACATAATTTGCATAACCGTTCTTTCTAATCCCTAGACCGTTTTAACAATAGCTAATTGGGCCTGGATCCCATATAACTCTCCAACATTTTACTGGGCCCAATAATATCAATTGGATCAGTCATATTTGCCATGTCTATGCCATAGGCTCTTATGAAGTCATCATGGATCACAACAAAGATAAACGATGTTTTAAGTATAGTCTTTCAATTTTTGTAATATATATTTCTAGCATAAGTACAAACTTTCCATGTACAAAATGTGGTGAACTACTATACAATTAATGGAGTAGGAACATTCAGGAGTGAGCTTCTTGATCTAATCAGGCTCCTAAATGCTCCTTCTAATCCATTCTCAATGCCGTCAAGTTGAGCCTCAAAAGTCTCCACTTTTGTTTCAAAGATTGTACTGTTATCTAGGCCTTCATGTTCTGTTCTTCCGTTGTGTATCAGTTTTGAAACCAATGACCATTTTGGCTGTTTCGGCTTCAAAAGTGGCACAGATAAGAAGGACAAGATAATTTGGAAAACTGAAACACAAATTGCATTGGCCTCCCTAAGTACTCTAATCACAGCTATTGTCTCCTGATCTGCTTCCAGTAATGCTGCGCCAGGAGTCTCACAACCCACTTGCTTCAAGGAAAAGACTAATCTTTTGTCTTCTGTCTTCAATTTCTTGCTGAAAGTGGTGAACCTAGCGATTTCAGCTTCTGCACTTCAATCTCCTTTTTGTCTTCTGAATGAGGATTGAAGAGCTCTTATGTTTTCCTTATACTGAGAGACTAGTTCCCTATAGTGCCACAAACATCAAGAATCCTAATTGAGTTCCCCAATAACTCCTCAAACCATTTAACATGTTGGTGTTGGGAGAGTATCCGAAGAGTTTGAGTCGACTTAAGAAGATCATCCATACACTTCTGTAACTCCTCCAACCCGAGCAAACTATTACAAGTTGTCTCCGCGGTTGGTGCAACTGATGTCTCCAATCCATTAAGCTTATTCAACACCTCTTCAACTCTCTGAGTTGTGGGGTGTGATCTGACGGGCAAACTAATTGATCGAAAGGGCTTGGTTTTTGAACAAGGAAGAGCAGCCATGGCTAGCTTTTTGTGTTTTACTTTTTTCTTTGTGAGAAGAGAGAATAAATTTGGTGAGCAATGAACATCAACCAAAGGACATTTATATAGGTCGATGGCACAACAAGGGGGACGCTCAGCATGTGAATTGTAATGTGGCCGTGTGGATATGCCTTTAAATTGGTAAAATAACACGCTTTTGGCTAATTATTAGCCTTCACTGTTTTGCAATTGAAAAGAGTTGTGTGACTTTGCTTTCATATGGGGCTTCAGTTACAGGTCAGTTCCCTGCCAATGCTGCCGGATGGCAATTAATAATATGCTTACCATGTGATGCGGTATCAAATATTCAGCCACTATTCAATTTGGCACACGGTTGACGCGGCTCAATAATAAATGGTTAAAGTGTAGATTGGATGTGGTGCTAATTCAGGGTAAGGGTTATAATCAAAGAAGGTGGTATGACTGACAAGGTTGTAATGAAATAATAACTACTCCTTCATTCTTAATTAATATGTCTCGAGTTCGAATTTCAGGTACGGAATCACCTTTGTAGGGAGCCTTTACCCCCTGGGATTTGGTGCGAATTCGAATTTAATCGGACTCCAATATGAATATCAAATACCGGATAAAAAGAAAAAATAAAAAAGGAAAAAAAGAAAGAAAGAAGATGTTTTAATAAATAAATAGTTGTGCACGAGTGGCTTGTTCTTCTAATGCTCCCTGCCATCCACAGCAGACTAAAGTGAGGTGGACCCTTATACAACACGTTTTAATTAATGCTCAATTGATCTTTACTTGCACCAAACACTTCTAATTTCCCCCCTAATTATCAGTTAGAAATAGACTTGTCTCAGAGGTTACTGGTGGAGGATATACAAATCTACAGGTCGGTATTAGGGAGTTCGGAGTCAAAAGAGCAAATATTTCAAAAGGACAATAAACCAAAAAGATAATATTTGGACGGAACGCGAACGCAATGAAATTGTTTGTTGTAAGACGTAGCTTGACATGCGCCTTAGTGCAAGGCGGCGTGCGCCATTGTATTGTATGGCGCATGTCAGGTGCACCTTACAATTAAGATGCAGAGGTTGAGTCGTCTTTCTCAGATAAACTAATTAATAGAACCCAAATATTAATTAGGGGCACAATATATTTTCACTTCTTTTTTTTTTTTTTTCTTTTTACAAGAAAGGTGTGTTTAATTGCTATTATATTTGCTTGTTTTGGTTGAAATCAGTGATGGGTAATATAGGTATTTATGATGTGAAAAGAATTTTTTAAGAAATTATTTTTCCCACGATTTAAGGCCATATATGTTGCAGTAGAAAAATAATGATTTCATTCTAGAAAACGCAATACTCTCGACTAGGAATTTTCACGATTTAGATAAAAGTCGATCCAAACTGATTAAATGAATAAATTTTACATTTTAAATGATAATATTTGATTTGATTTTGGTTTTGTTAAAAAAAAAAAGCCAAAAAAAATAATTGAATTTTAATAAATGTGTTATCTTAATTATTTAATTAGGTATATACTTTTAATAATGTTCATAAAACATTATATATAAGTATATAATTTTACAAAATATGTATATAATTTGTGGATTTGGTTCGATCCAAACTACTTGTGTTTAGTAAAGTCGCCGTGTGTGCAATACATTTGTCGATCAAATCAAAGTAATTATGTGGATTTGCTTAATGTTGTCTCATTTTTTCATGAGTTTCTGTTCCATTAAGAAATTGGTACATGTCTTTCTAATTACACTCCAGGCTCGCACTTAATTAACGAGGAAACTTACTGCTGAAACTGATCGTCTTCTAAAATACTATAAATGAAATTTAAGACGCGTAAAGATAGTTTCCAACTTTACATAAATGTGCACGAGTGGCTTATTAAGTTATTTTCAGACTAGTTTGTGCAGAAAAATGGTGAATTAACTTAACTTGATCAATCAATTTTCTAGAAACACTGAAACACTCTTTTACTAGAAAATGCATCTTATTATAGTTTTTTTTTTTGTTGTTGGAAATCAAGCTCAAGCAAGTTTTCAAAGTCTTTTTAGGAAACTCGAAATTGTCTTTGGGAAAAAGGTCTGAAATATATCCGAATTTTGATTGAAATTGCTTTAACAATATCGAACTTTAGAAATAACCATTTACCCCTGCACTATTTAATAGCGTATTTTAAAGGTATATATGTGCCCACGTGGACATTAGAAATATTGCATCATTATAAATAGTAATGTGTCCACTTGGACACATATATACCTTTAAAATACACTATTAAATAGTGTAGGATAAAGGTCCTCCATAAAGTTTGGTATCGTAACAACAGTTTCGGCCAAAGTTGGAGTATTTTTCAGACCCTTTTCCCTTTTAAGTTATAACCCATGAGATACTTATCATAGTTGATTTGATTTTACAGATTCATGTTTCTTAGCTAGGTAATGGGAGAAGGGAGTCAGATAGAGTGAAAGAAACACGAAGTTTGAGTAGTCTTTCAATTCGTGTAATGTATATTTCTAGCATAAGTACAAAATTATCCATGTACAAAGTGTGGTGAACTACGTACTATACAGTTAATGGAGTAGAACTTCCAGATTAGCTGGAGAAAACATTCAGGAGCGAGCTTCTTGATCTGATCAGGCTCCTAAATGCTCCTTCTAATCCCTTCTCAATGTCGTCAAGTTGAGCCTCAAAAGTCGCCACTTTTGTTTCCATGTTCGTACTGTTTTCTAGGCATTCGTGTTCTGTTCTTCCATTGTGTATCAGTTTTGAAACCAATGACCATTTTGGCTGTTTCGGCTTCAAAAGTGGCAGAGACAACAATGACAAGAGCATTTGGAAAATCAAAATGCAAACTGCATTGGCTTCCCTCAGTGCTCTAATCACAGCTATTGTCTCCTGATCTGCTTCCAGGAATGTTGCGGTGAGAGTCTCACAATCCACTAGTTGCTTCAAGGACAAGACTAATCTTTTGGCGTCCTTCTTCATTTTCTTGCTGAAACTGGTGAATCTTGCAATTCCAGCTTCTGCACTTGAATCTCCTTTTCGTCTTCTGAGTGAAGATTGAAGAGCTCTTACATTTTCCTTATACTGAGAGACGAATTCCCTTATAGTGCCACAGACATCAAGAATCCTAACCGAGTTTCCCAACAACTCGTCAAACCATTTAACATGTTGGTGTTGGGATAGGATCTGAAAGGTTTGAGGCAATTTAAGAAGATCATCCGTGCACTTCTGTAACTCCTCCAACCCAAGAAAATTATTACAAATTGTCTCCCATGTTGGTGCAACAGATGTCTCCAATCCATTAAGCTTATTCAACACCTCTTCTACTCTCTGAGTTGTGGGGTGTGATCTGTTTGGCAAACTGATAGATCGAAAAGGCTTGGTTTTTGAACAAGCAAGAGCAGCCATGGCTTTTTATGTTTTACTTTTAGTTTCTTTGTGAAAAGAGAAACTAAATTTGGTGAGCAATGAGCATCAACCAAGGACATTTATATAAGCACAAAAAGGGGTTCTACTATACTCTGAGCATGTGATTGTAATGTGGCCATGTGGTTGTGCCCTTTAAATGTGGTGAAGTGATATACATTTAGCAAACAAAGACTCTAATCAATTGTCCTTTTAAAAGAATTTTGTAACTTTGCCTTCATATGCGACTTCAGTTACAGGTCAGCTCCTTCCTGGCTGCCAAGAGTTATGCCATTGCTACCGGATGTCAATTAATATTATGTCTACCATGTGGCTCCAACGCGGTATTCGATTTGGCACACGAATACACGTTGGCTCAAGAGCTTCGTGTTCAATAATACTCCCTCCATTCCATATTAACTTAAGCTTTGATGTGTTTCACATCCTTTAAAAAAAGTAGGTTAGGACATAAGTTGAACATAATTTTCTCTTTTTACCCTTATTAATTATTGTCAAAAATAACTAAACATTAATTATAATAACTAATTCCAATACTAACTTAAAGGGTAAAATTGGAAGAATATTTTAAAAATAATCTTGAAGATTGAAAACTTAAGTTAATTTGAAAAATAAAAAAGGGCTCAAAGCTTAAGTTAGTATGGAATGGAGGGAGTAAATGGCTAAAGTGCAAATAAATGTGGTGCAAATCAAGGCGTATAATGAAAGAAGGTGATATGATTAATAAATAGTTGTACACGAGTGGCTTGTTCTTCTAATGTTCCCTGCCATCCACAGCATACTAAAGTGAGGTAGACCCTTATACAACACGTTTTAATTAATGCTAAGTTGATGATTATTTGCACCAAACACTTTTGATTCCCCCCTAATTATTGTTACTAGTGGAGGATATACAAAGCTAAAGGTCGGTATAATTAGTGTTAAAAGAAAGATTGATTAATGGTTTATTTGTATTATGCAAAAAGCTTATGGATAAATACCCCTTAAAATAAAAAGTGGGAGACGAATCTTGAGATTTCACAAATCAAAAAAGGAGATGAGAAGATAATGACGAATATAATTTAGTTTAGTGTGCACGTTGTGTTGATACTTATTTCCTCCATGTTTTCTACCAAGAGAATCTCCAAATTAATGCTTATAATTATTGGTTCTATCATAAAAAAATCACTTTTTCACCTTCTCAACACTAATAAACAACTCTCTTGGACACATGCAGTGAAAATGCCGAATAACATTAAGTAGACGTTTGGTCATGAGGATAAAAAATTTTAAAAATATTTTTTATGTAAAAATGTAAAAATTGAAGCTGTGTTTAATTATTATTTTTTAATAAATATCCCTTATAGATGTGAAAGTTCTCTATGTATTTTTCTTAATCAATTACAATAATTTCTAATTATTTTATTGTTGATGTATTTTTATTGTAGATTTCTAAATCAAAATGTACAAACATTTATCATAGTGTAGTTAATTTTCTTTCATAATATTTGTGGGTTTCTTCGTTTATAGAGATTAATATCCCAATGGATAGTTAGGATATCTATTTCAACTTGATTGTATATTTAATTGTGTGGAAAATGTGATGAATATATTATTGTCTAGGATAAAAGAGGATCACTTTTCTTTTTCACCTGTCCGGACCTTGGTTTTTATCTCAAAAATTATGTTTAGCCCAGCTCCGCCACATGAAGAGTTTGCCCCAATTGCCATCTCTATACCCCATAAAGCGTTTTAGAGATAGTGGAAGCAAAGGCTGAATTCGTTGGTTTGAAAAAACATTTTCTTATTGGTTTGATTTGCTTTATAGATTTAAAAAAATCGACATATTTGTTTGATTTGGTAAATGAAAAAAAAAAAACATCTAGGTACACTCTTCAGGGCCTTGGAACAACAAAGAATTAACTAATTGGTTCATCAAAGATATAACCAAAGTATATATCTAAGTACATTGCCAGATTTTTGTTTGATAAATATAGAAAAGAGAGAGAAAAAGGAGAGGCAGAGTTTGTGAGTATAACTATGATTTATATATGTATGTTTTTGTTGTATATCTGTAATTACAAAAATTGTTCCTTCACAAGGTTTTTCATAAGCATGTCCTACAATATTCGGATGCTTATGCAATAATGCAAATACAATACTACTACTATTTTCATTGGCAAGAGATAACATTTAGTAGTGTGCTCCTTGATCTGATCAAACATCTAAAGATGTTGTCAAGACCACTCTCAATGCATTCAAAATGAGCTTCCACTGTTTCTAATTTGCTTTGCACAAACTGGATTTTCTCCATTTCATTAGGACCAGACTTGGCAAGGCTGCTTAATGCAACATCAACACTTTCTATCTCATTCACATTGTCTTGATCTCCCTTGTTCACCAATCTTGAAACCAAAGACCATTTGCTAATTGGCTTATAAATTGGAGCTGACAAGAAATTCAACACCATTTGGAATACTGAAATTCCTATTGTGGCAACTTCTCTTAGGATTCTGATAACAGCTGAGACAAGTTGATCATCAACTTCCATTACAACAACTACTTCCTCATGGTCCATTCTTTTCAAAGCTGTAATTAAACTTTTGGCTTCTTTCTTCATCTTCTTCCTGAATGTGGTGTAGTTATTGATACTCAAATCTCCCTTTTTTCTCCTCAGTGAAGACTGAACATCTTTAACATTTTCTTTAAACTGTGACATAAGGTCCCTTGTTGTGCCACAAATATCAAGAAATCTGACAGATTTATCCAAGATTTCATCGACCCATTTCTTATTTTGGCACTGGGAAAGGGCTTGAAGAGTCGAGGGCAAGTTTAGAAGATCACCCATACACTTAAGCACCTCCCCAAAACCAACTAGACCATTATAAACAGCTTCTGCAGTTGGTGAAGCAGAGAATTCCCAAGTTTTAAGCTTGTTGAGCTCCTCTTCAATATTCTCAGTAGCTGGATGTGATCTGCTTGGCAAACTGATGGATCTTTTATTAGATTTTGATGTAAAACTTGCCATTTGTTCTCTGTTTTTTTTCTTTGGACTTGGGACTCAAAGTTTGGGGATATGATCAAATGCCTTTGAAACTGAATCCTATTTATACCAAAATTGTATTAGAAAGCGACAAGAAACAGAGTACTCTGTTTTTTAGGTTGGCATGTGCCAAAAGAGAATGGGCATTCCCTAGGGTGAGCTTATTGTGCCACTTTGCATTACCCTATTGCTTGTTAGTCATAAAAGATGTCTCAGCAAATACGTGGCTTCTTAATATTGTTTTGGTTGGAGGAGCCATATTTTGTCAATGACCGGTAACAGCAAAGCTCAATTATTAAATTCAGTTTAAGATCTGTTATTGCTTATTGAAGATCTTTTTCAGAAACAACTTTAATAAAGTTAGATTACATATTGAAGGGATAAGGGAACTCTAGTGCTACTGTGGCAAAGGTGATAATATTACACGTATGGCTTGTTGGTTACCTTCCTCACAAGAAAACAGGATTACTAAATTTCTAAAAGTAATTTTCAAAATATGACATAGTTAACCAATTGAGTTACTAGCGATATCCAAATATGTTGCGGATTAATATGTGATTTTACTGTAGGCAGTCCATTAACCTAGTTGACCTGTCACATTATTTGTGCAACGAAAAACCAATAATTTGCTAGTTATTTAATTTGTTCTATTTATGAGATGGTATGACAAGATCATCTAGATGAAGCCACGAGTAAATACTAGGCTCCCTTCCTCCCGGGCATTGCGCCAGTACAACCACCTCATGTGTTAGTTTTTTATAAAATATATTTTTTTTTCTAAAATTTTGTCTGCAAGTACATTATTGTCTTAGCTGGAGGAGTGAAATTCTTTGAAACCAGAAGGAGACAACATCAACATCATTATATTATATTATATTAATCAACTGATCATAATGGAGATTAAGAATAATGAGACAATTTTAAATTGTGCACGAATGGAAATTTGGATTTGTTTGTCCGTGATGATTAACTTAGCAATCCATATAAATATATTGTCTAACCTGGAGAGTACAATCCTCTTCTTTGTAGTATACTTATAAACTGCTTAATTCAATTAACGCGTTATTATAAATGTATCCTCCCCCATTTTGTGATGGATTAACTCCTAACTAAGATCACTGATTTCTTCCTGATAATTTAATTTGATATTGTTAAAGACGAATTTTGATAATGGTTTATTTGTATCATTCAAAAAGATTATGGAAGAATATTTTTTTTAAAAAAATCAACAAATGTAGAGAAGAATAGGTAATAGGTTATAAGCATTCCAAGGATTTGTGATCTAATTAAACTAAGGAAGAATCTCGTGATTATATTTTTCACTAATTAATAAATAGATTCAGTGGTTAAGAAGATAAGAGACGAATAATACATATTTTAGTGCACGAGTGGCTTGTTTGCATAGATGTTTCCTTGGTCCGTTTAAATACAGCTAATTTCTTCTTCTTTTTTTATAGTAAATAAAAACTCAACATAATACCATCATTCATGAGATCATCATTTCCGCCATGTCCTTTATTTGCACTACTAAGATTAAGTGCGTAGTACATTTTAGAGGTACTTTTATTACTTTCACTTTCATCATTTCATTTTACGTGGTTCATATACTAAATATTAATTTTCATTTTTTACATATATATGGCCTATGCTACCGTCATATACCAATAGAGATTTCTTTTTTCTTTCTTCCGATATTATTAGTTAAACTTAGATTTCTTTAAAAATAATTAAAATAAAGATAATATAGTAAAACAAACCCCTCAAAAATGTCTTAAGTTCACATGAGTCAAATTAACTTGTTCATTCAAGGAAGCATTTCGTGGATTTAACCAAAGTATATATATCTAAGTTCCTTGCCAGATTGTTGTTGATGGTAAATTAGAAAGATACACGAGAAAGACAGGCAGAGTTTGTGAGTATAACTAAGATTCCGTATATGTATAATTACAAAAAATTTCCTTTACAAGGTTTTCATAAACAAGTCCTACAATACTCGGATGCTTATGATATACAAGACTATTTTCATTGGCAAGAGACAACATTTAATAGTGTGCTTCTTGATCTGATCAAACATCTAAAGATGTTGTCAAGACCCTTCTCAATGCATTCAAAATGAGCTTCCACTGTTTCCAATTTGCTTTGTACAAATTGGCTCTTCTCTACTTCATTAGGACCACACTTGATTTGGGTGCTTAATGCAGCATCAACACTTCCTATTTCATTTACATTATTGCCTTGATCTCCACCCTTGTTCACTAATCTTGACACCAAAGACCATTTACTAATTGGCTTAGAATTTGAGGCAGACAAGAAATTCAACACCATTTGGAAAACTGAAATTCCCATTGTGGCAACTTCTCTTAGGACTCTGATAACAGCTGAGACAAGTTGATCATCAACTTCCATTACATCAACTACTTCCTCATGATCCATTCTTTTCAAAGCTGTAGTCAAACTTTTAGCTTCTTTCTTCATCTTCTTCCTGAATGTGGTGTAGTTGTTGATGCTCAAATCTTCTTTTCTCCTCCTTAGTGAAGACTGAACATCTTTAACATTTTCCTTAAATTGCGACACGATCTCCCTTGTTGTGCCACAAATATCAAGAAATCTCACAGATTTATCCAAGATTTCATTGACCCATTTCTTGTTTTGGCACTGAGAAAGGGATTGAAGTGTGAGGGGCAAGTTTAAAAGATCAACCATGCACTTATGCACCTCCCCCAAACCAATTAGACCACTGTAAACAACTTCTGCAGTTGGTGAAGCAGAGAATTCCCAATTTTTGAGCTTGTTGATCTCCTCTTCAATATTCTGTGTAGCTGGATGTGTTCTGCTTGGCAAACTGATGGATCTTTTATTGGATTTTGATGAAAAACTTGCCATTTTTTCCCTCTGTTTCTGTTTGGGGATGAAGAAAGACCTTCAAAACTCATCTTATTTATACCAAAACTGTATAGAAAGCGACAAGATACAGAATAATCCGCTAATATAGCGTTGAGATTGCCATGTGACGAGGTGTGGGCATCTCCTAAGAGTTCGGTGAGCTTGTTTTGCTTTAACCCAAAAACAAAAAAAAAAACTTAGTCATTCGTGAATTTTTTAATGATTTAGTCTTCCACAGGTTGCAACTTGGCGTTACCTTATTGCTTCAAAGTGGATGAAAGATGTCTCAGCACATACGTGGCTTGTTGATGTTACTCTTGGTTGAAAGAGCTTCAGTTTGTCATGAATTGGAAACAGCTAGTCGCCACTATTAAATTGAGATGAAGATCTTTTATAGAAGATTCTCGTTCGACTTTTTATCAAAAAAAATTCAATTGTAAACAACTTTAGTGAAGAAGTGTATGTATTCAATAGTAATTTTTATTTATCAAAACTTAGATATGTGATTGTTATTTTGAGATATTAATTCCTCTTTCGTTTCGGGGCATTGTGCCAGCCAACCATCTTCCTCTTTCATTTGTTAGGTTTTTTATATTCTGTTTCTTTTAGTACTTTGTCTGCAAGAACATGGCTTTCTGAGATTGTCTTAGCTGGACGAGTGAAACTCTTCAATACTAGAAGGAGACAAGCACCGATATCATTATATAAATAAATCATCTGCTTATAATTGAGATTAAGAATAACAAAGAAAATTTTTTTAATTGTGCACGAATGGAAGGCCTGGATTTGTATGTTTGTGATAATTACTATATTGTTTATTTATAAGTCAGCATTTAAAGGATTTCAGATCTAATTATTAGAGTTTCTTATTTAGTTAGGTGTGCACGAGTGGCGCTGTTGCGTTGATGTTTCCTTGGTCCCTTTTTTCTACTAAGAGGATCCTCAATAATTAATGCTTAACAGCTAATTACTTACAATCTAGTTTAACCGATGGTCATGATATTCAATTATAGGTTGAATCAGTTAATTACCTCAAAGAAATAGTACTTTAACATGTCAAATGATCATCATCGCATCTAAGGTGTAACCTTGTGGTCAATGAAATGATTGAAAATCCTAAGATCTCATGTTTGTGGTCAATGAAATGGTTGAAAATCCTAAGATTTCATGTTCAAAACATTCAGTAGGCTGAAAGCTGGTCCGGACACCGTGTTCACCAAATTAAAGTATGTTTTACATTAATCCTTTTATTTTTGTTTGGTTGAAGTTAGAAAAATAGACTAGAGAGAAAAAGAGGCACAGTGATATAGCTATATAATAAATTTCACTGTATGTATGTTAATTACAAAATTGTTTCTTTACATGGATTTCACAAGCATATCCTACAAATATTTGGATATGTTTATGCAATACAATACAGGACAATTTCATTGGCAAGACACAACATTTAATAGTGTGCTTCTTGATCTAATCAAGCATCTAAAGATGTTGTCAATACCATTCTCAATGCATTCAAAATAAGCTTCCACTCTTTCCAATTTGCTCTGCACAAATTGGATCTTCTCCATTTCATTAGCACCAGGCTTGGAAAGGCTGCTTAATGCAACATCAACACTTTCTATCTCATTCACATTCTCTTGATCTCCTTTGTTCACCAATCTTGAAACCAAAGACCATTTGCTAATTGGCTTAGATATTGGAGCTGACAAGAAATTCAACACCATTTGGAAAACTGAAATTCCTATTGTGGCAACTTCTCTTAGAATTCTGATAACAGCTGAGACAAGTTGATCATCAATTTCCATTACATCAACTACTTCCTCATGATCCATTCTTTTCAAAGCTGTAATTGAACTTTTGGCTTCTTTTTTCATTTTCTTCCTGAATGTGGTGTAGTTGTTGATGCTCAAATCTCCTTTTCTCCTCCTCAATGAAGACTGAACATCTTTAACATTTTCCTTAAATTGCGACACGAGCTCCCTTGTTGTGCCACAAATATCAAGAAATCTGACAGATTTATCCAAGATTTCATCGACCCATTTCTTATTTTGGCACTGGGAAAGGGCTTGAAGAGTCGAGGGCAGGTTTAAAAGATCACCCATACACTTATACACCTCCCCAAAACCAACTAGACCATTATAAACAGCTTCTGCAGTTGGTGAAGCAGAGAATTCCCAAGTTTTAAGCTTGTTGAGCTCCTCTTCAATATTCTGTGTAGCTGGATGTGATCTGCTTGGCAAACTGATGGATCTTTTATTGGATTTTGATGAAAAAGTTGCCATCTTTTTCTCTCTTTGTTCCTTTCCTTTTACTTTTTAAGTTTGGGGATGATCAAATACCTGCAAAACTGAATCCTATTTATACCAAAATAGTATTACAAAGCGACAAGAAACAGAGTAGTCTTATTTTTAGATTGGCATGTGCCTAAAGAGAATGAGCAGTCCCTTGTTGTGCTTCCTAAAAACAAACATTTAATCATTGCTTATTCTTTTAATTTTCTTGTCTTCAATGGGGTTGCCACTTTGCGTTACCTTATTGCTTGTGGGTGATGAAGAAAGATGCCTCAGCATATACGTGGCTTCTTAATGTTGTGTTGATTGGAGGAGTCATAGTTTTGTCAAGTGGAAACAGCAAAGCGCCATTATTAAATTGACATGAACATCTTTTGTGGCAGATTTTCATACTAGTTTTTTACTAAAAAAAAATACATTAAGGAATTTTCTAGAAACACGTTTGTTGCAACTTTGGCGAGGTGTATATTATATTTGGAACACGTATGGATTATTGGTTACCTTCCATTTTGACGTTAATTGTTTAAACTTAACGAACACTAATCCATTATGATAGAGAACTGTCTAGGTTTAGCCACGACATACATATGAGATTATTTTATAATCCGTTCGTGATTAGTTTAAATTGAAGGGAATCAATTTGAAGGATATCAATCTAATTGCAAGAAATAAACTAAAGGGTATTTGGCAATCAAATTTTTTCACTTTTTTCCCGAGTTCAACTTCTGATCAATTTTCAAATATCACTTTTTTACTTTGAAAAGAAATAATTATTTTTTCCATTTGCACAATAAAACATAAACATGGTTAATGGATATTGGATTGTGAATATATTGTCTAGTTTGTAATTGAAGAGATTAAGCACGCAGATCAATCTAATAGACAGGCACATTTCCAGTCTCAACAAATGATTGGCTAACTAACATAATTGATGCAAATTACTGGGGTATTAATTGTTTGAGTGTGAAACAAATATGATGACCATGGGGGCGTAGCTATACTATTTGAACACCTTTCGTCTAAAAATTATATCGTATATATAAGTAAAATAATATTTTAAATGGTTAATTAAGATGTTTTAGACACTCTTGAGGTAACAAACGTTCTTAGCTTGTTGGAATTTGGTTGTTAGCTAACAACCTTCACGTGAGTTTGATTCCCCACACCTACATTTTATTTTTACATTTTTTTCAATAATGCAAAACTAATATTATCTATCTTAAATTAGAGACCCACAACTTAAAATTTAAGAAAAAAAAAGTTTAGTAGCCAATTAAATTTTAAATCAATTTGACTTTTGATATTTTTTTCTTTTCATTGAATTTTTAAATAAATTTTAAAATTAATTATTTAATTTAAAGTTAATGAGAAAATCTTGTTTTGTTTTTTTATAAAACTATTAAAAGTGAAAAAGGTTTTATACAAAATTTCTTTTAAAAAATCTCGTTTGATTCTACTCTTTATTATCGACTTCTCGGTGAAATCTTTAAGTATAAATGTGATTTCATTTTAAACTGATTTTTTTTCTTTTTTTTTTCAGTTCACTTCCTATTAAATAAATATGAACATTCAAGCTAAATATTATATAGTTTGATTTTTTTAAAATTGGTATATTATTTATGTTACATAATTTGATTTACAATATTTTATAGCACCTTAATTTTCTTTTTTTACCTATGCAATTTTTGGACATCTTTTATGAAATTTCTGACTCCGCCACTGAATTGGGTATCACAATGTGGGAAGTCAAATGTGCTAAACTCCTAATTGTGGCCATTTGCAGTTTTGCCTCTATTTTGTGCTGATTTTTAAATAATTTTTTTTTGTGGTGCATATGTTCATATAATATTTCATAAATATATTTGGACATGACTTCAATTTTTAAAGAACGTATATTACACTAGGCATAAGTTTGATTGATAAAAGGTAAAAATTAAAGACGGACTAATTTGAAGTACAAAATGTATCATTTTATGCCTAATTATTTTGGTTTGCTTGAAAACATTTCGAAGTAGATATTTTATATTATTATATACGTTTCATCCCAAGTTGAGCTTCTGTTTGATCCGAGGTTTACTTATTTTCTTGCTAAATTTTTTTCGTAATTTTACCCATCAATTAGTCGTATTATTCTTCACTGCACCCGTCTTTTGGAAAAGGTAAATTATTCGGAACGAAAAATAGATAAAATTTAAACAGAAAAAGGCATTTGGTAAAATAATAAAAACAAGCAGACACTAATAAACTATTGTAAACAACAACAACAATAATAATAATAATAAAGAAACAAAAAATATCATAGGGTACCTAGGTCCCAAGGAAATTAAATAAAAGAGAAATGGAATAGAACAAGTTAAATAGTTTTCTCCTATCATCATGAAGAAATGCAATGCATAGACAATTGTTAGCTAGGTATGACTATGAGCATGAACAGACAAAAACATTAAACATATATGACATAAAAATGTCGAATGAGTTGAATCTGTGTGATGCAAGAAGCAGTATATATAAGTAAAATTGTTATCTATTCAAAGAACTTATAACCAAAACACAAGTACACAGCAACATGTATTCATGTTATACATGCATGGGAATTTAATGTTAAAGAGGTGAAAAATTGACCATTCACGAATGTCTAGTGTGGCTATTGGGGATGGTGGAGCCACAAATTTTTTGTCTATTTCCTATTATAATTAGGAAAACTCAAAATTAAAAGTTTGAACTTATCTAAAGTTTTATATGAATTTAATTTGATCCATTGATCAATTTTATATAGTAAAAACAGTGTGTGTGAGGTAATTATCCAACTCTTTCCAACAAGGCTGTTCATCCGTTTTCATAGATATTCCTATTACTTATGTATTGTACTTAATTACGTATTGAGTAATTTTACATGAAGTTGACTTTTAGTTAACTTCAATTAATTAACATACATGGGGCATGGGCCTTTGGTGGTAAGGGTGACACAACGGACATTATATCACATGAAAGATGGGCTTTGATTTGATCATACAATAACTAAAGTTTTACTAGTAGGATACATTGAATTTGAGTATATGTTCAAGTCGATTCTCCTACTAAAATTTCAGTATTGAACATTCTTACGTAATTGGCTTATTATTATTATTATTATTTTCTGGTTCCTGTTCATTTTTCACTGTCATAATTTATTTTGTTTTATTCTATTTTAGGTCATTGAGTAGTATCAATAAAATCAAATATAAGTCAGGATGGCCGAGTGGTCTAAGGCGCCAGACTCAAGTTCTGGTCTTCGTAAGAGGGCGTGGGTTCAAATCCCACTTCTGACATTTTTTTATTTTATTTTTCCCTCACAATACTTTAAAACCAATTATCTCAACAACTCATTTTTTAGTCGCATTTTCACTTGAAATACTGCTTACTTGATGGAATAACATTTTTCACCAATTATCTCAACAATTCAATTTTTAATCGCATTTTCACTTGAAATGCTGCATACTTGATGGAATACCATTTTCAAGAGCACCGGGGATTAATCATTTCAGGAAATAAAGGTTACATCATCGATCCTAATCATAAAGCCACATTAGAATAATAAAACAGTAACTTTAACATTAGTTTATTTTATATATATTGAATTAGGAGAGCACGCCACTTAACAAATGCAAAACAAAATTTTAGGCTAAAGAGTAGGATTAATTTGCAATTAGTGCTTGCAATATAATCTCAGTTTTCTTGGACGGTGCCATCAGCCATCAGCCATGTGAGTGAATTAGTCGAGAATTAAGCTAATTAATTGAGAAGAATAGGACAAGACCAACTGGGATAAAGGAAATGGGGGAACATACATTAGCACATTAATGTTACGTCTCAAATTAATTGTTACTTTATCCTTTTCATTATCATGTGTTTCTTTCAGTTTTTTCGTGCTCTAGAAATTAGTGCGATCATATTATTAATCTATTTGATTAAGCTTTTGAAAGGTCAAGAGTGTTTATTTTAAAAACTAAAGTATTTGGCCAAACTTTTGGAGAAAATAAGTGTTACTCGAAGAAAAAACGTTTACACTTTGAAGCATTTTAAAAAAGTTTGGTCACACTAATTGCTGCTCAAAATGATTTTTAAACTTATTGATTAAACACAAACGGTTTCTTGTACTCTCTTTAAAGTACTCTCTTTGTCCAGTAGTAGTTGTCCACTATTGACTTGACACACTCTTTAAGAAATAATAAATAATAGGGGTAATATTACTATTTTAACATTTGACTTTATTAAATTTAATACTTTGAGAAATGTGTTAGATGATAAATAATATTTAATAGCAAGTGTAAAATAGACATAAAAGGTAAATTATCTCTTGATGTTCTAAACTTGACAAGTATGGTTGGACAACTATTTTTAGTATAGTGGATAACAATTGTTGAACGAAATAATTTAAATTTACTTCAGCTTTGTTTTTCCTGTTTACATTTGATTAAAATGCAACTAATTACTACTCCTATTAAGATCGAGAAGAAGTAAAAATAGTATTAAGATCGAGAAATTTTTTAGAATATAATCACTTTGATTTAATTAGCAGTTTTTTGTTCAGTTAACGTAAACAGAAGCGTCATTTTTTTTTCACTCTCCACGCTTCAGTATTAAGTACCCAATTAACTCCAAATACTTGATCAAGAAGCAGCTCTAAACTTATAATTAACTAAATTCTGATTTATTGTTTGGTATGTATTCTTTCCCTATTTTGGTATGAGTATTTAACTTTTAATTTTAGATATTTAAATTAATCTCCTGATATGATATCAAAAGAATCTGTAAAATTGACATGATGAGCTATAAAGTTGTTAGACAAAAAAGATTGCATAGAACTAAACAACAGTAATATTATTAGAGTGAAACAAAGAAGAAAGAGAGCAGTGACAGCTCCTTCTTTAATTCAGAAACAAGAAAACTTCAAACTTTTGGAAGGGGAAAAACAACCCATTTGGTTGAAAATAGGAATTTATTTGTTTAAGCCAGTGGCATTTTTAACTGCATTAGTCGCCTCTTGTGCCTTGGCCTGCATTTGCTGCCCCGCCTATAAACCAAATATAAAACATTATTTATTTACCTAATGAATCAGCTAAAAGTGTGTGTGTGAGTATTTGTATATATATATATATCAACGACCAAATTACCTCCTGGATTGTTTCCCTGGCAGATTGTGCAGCATTGGCGGCCCTGTCCATCATCTGGTTACCTTTTTCCTGATGTAAATATAACAACATATATCGCACGTTATCAAAGGCAGAGCTACATAATCTGAATAGAATAGATTCTATTTGTGTTAAAAATCATATGTTAATAAGTGAAAAATAGTTTTGTTTGGATATACATAATATATTGTTGCATTCCCTCGATTTGTTATTCTTGCATTTTTTTTTCCAAATCCATTTATTAGAATTTCTGGTTCCATCAATGATCTTCGAGCATGTTAAAAGGAAAATTGAATGTGCAAGTAATAGCATGTAAATTACCTGAGCTTGGCCCTTGGCTTGGCCAGCTTGGTAGCTCAAGCTCTGGGAGTTATCCATGATTTTGGAATAGAAATTGAGAAAGTAGCGTTACAGAGTGAGAAATCAAACTATTTGTCGAAGAAATTATGAATTGCTTGTTGATGTTTTGTTTTAGGAAAACTTTGGTATTTATAGATCTTGAAATACATTCAGTGCTCGACATTTGCTAATCTTGGTTGAAGGGTAAGACACATTTCTAGGCATCAATATTGGGAAGCAGTTAAGAAAAATTATCCTTGTAGTAACGAAAAAACATAATTCAACAAGAATGAGTCTCACTATCATTTGGCTCGTCATATAGTAAATATTAATCGAATAATGCAAAACAAACAAACTAGTAAAGAGGAATGATTGAACTTTGGTTTCCAAATATTACAAAAATTGGTGTTCAAGAATAGGCATATGCTTATAAAAATGTATGCCTTGAATATTATACAAATGTACAATATCTTCTAATGAGTAAGGATGTTAAGAAGGCAGACTCTGTTTCTGATTAATAGCCTTGATAAGCACTCTGTGCCAGCCTCAATAGCTTGAAGGCCAGTATTTAATAGCTGCAATTTTCTCTGAATCATCGATACATCAACGTTAAAATCACTGCTGTGAAGGTAAGAACAAAGAGCAAAATCAACACATTCAACCTCATTGATTGTCTTTTCATCTCCCTTATAAGCTATTGATTTTGTCAAAAACATTTTTGATAGCAAAGACCACCCGTTTTTCTTCGCCTTTGAAGCTGGCGAAGACAAGAAATAAAGTAGGGAACTTTGGACTGAGATGGTCAAGATTGATGCTTGTCTTAGTACTGCAAATAGCTTAGATAAAGATTGGTCTAAATGAACTTGAGTAAATGATTCTATCTTGTTTTCTACTTGTTTTAGTACTTTGAGGCTCTTGGCTATATCCTTTTTCACTTTTTTTCTTGAATTTATATATGCATTGAAGCAACTCTGTATGCTTGAAGCTCCTACTTTTCTCCTCAATGCTGATTGAAGATCTTGCACTTGTTCTTTCATCATCAAGACTAGTTCCCTCGCCGTGCCACACGAGTCAATTAATCCAACAGAGGCCTCAAGAGCTTCCTCTGCTAATCTTCCCATTTGATGTTTGAGGAGAACTTGTTGAATCATCGGTGACTCTAGAAGGTCTTGAACACAATTATACAACTCTGCTAGCCCTACAAGGCCTTGTTGAATAGTGTTTAAACTAAAAGGGGTTGTTGTTGAAGAAATTGATGTTGATTCCCATGTTTTGAGCCTGTTTAGCTCAATCTCAACTCTTAGATACTCTGGCTGTGAACGAGACGGAAAGCTAATCGACCTAACATGACTTGAATTAGCCATCTCTATATCTACGTTTTACTATAGAGACTTAGTTATCAAGTGAATGCTAGAGAATGATCATTCTTGCCTCTACTTATACTTTTTGTGGAATTGTGTATGTTTCTAATTTTTTCAATTATTGTAGGTGATGTTTATTGGTGTAGTAGCCAACAGCCGGCAGTGTAGAATTGTTTTATTTGTTGGCTCTAAAATAGGTTATATTAGGCTCTAGTCCCTTTCTCCTAATAGTGATTTTCATATTGAGAATAGTTATATTGTTGCTGCCCCAATCATTATGTGTAACCGGCATCACTGCCTAAGAGTTGAAATTAGTAAAATGGCATCGTTTAGTAGTTATTCCTACTACAATTCTACAAGTTCCAACATCACTAGCTGGCTTATTATTCTTGCTGGATAAAAAAGAAAGCAAACCTAAACATATCCCAATTAGTAAACTCTTAATTTCACCAAGAAAAATACAAAAAATGAATTACTGGATTTTGTGTTCTTTGAATATAATCTTTCACAATCGTTGTAGTGTCTAGAATTATTCTTGTCGCTATTTTCTTAAGAGGGGTTTGACTTTGGTTCCATTTTTTATTTTTTTTAATGAAAAAGAGATTTTATTGATGAATATTTGTGAGTAAACCTTATTTATGCCTTGGTTCTTCTCTCCTAAATAATTTCTGAAATTCGAGAGCCGTTAATATGTGTTACTCGAACATAGGATAATATGGAGCTCCTTGTGTTATATTTGATCGTCAAGAACGGCAGGCGCACAACACTTGCTTTGTGTTATATCAGAAGGACTGCTCATTAGTCATAACCTTTCATTTTGGTTAAAAAGTTGTGTACATTATCTTACTACTGCTCATTAGTCATAACCTTTCATTTTGGTTAAAAAGTTGTGTACATTATCTTACTATTAATGCATTGATTATTTTATTGATTACTTGGTTAAGACCTAATATGATTATTAGCTAGAGCTAGATGATTATTGTAAAACTACACTCTTAATAATTCAACTACGATCCTGAAACCATTGATCAATAGATCAGTAATTAAAATCAATGTTAGTCTAAACCTTTAAAATGTTAATTAAATATCATTAGACAGGAATCGAAAACCAATTAGGTGATGTTTAATCAACCGTAAACATTCTTTGTCTTGATGTCTGTCATTATCATGTGATTTTTATAATTTAATCATGCTATTTTATTTTTTTGGCAGAAAGGTCGGAAAGCACGTTAATAAAATAGAAAACATAATAAAGAAGACATTTTTAATTTAATTAGGTTGACTATCCAGTGTCAGGTGACCGTACATGGCATAATTCTTCTGTACAAAGAATTAATTAGGGACGGTTTTACACCTAAATAGTTGCTAGTATGTCCGGCTAAAAAGAGTACGTTCGTCGCATGTTGATTAATTAGTGTTAATTACTATTCATTATACTTCTTAATGGCACAAAACAAATTAGGCAGCAGAAAATGAAATCTACAGTAGTTGGAATAAAAATTCAAAACTTTTGATAATTTGTCTTAGTTCTAGAAATTTCATCAGAATAATTTTATGTCACGAAGTAAAATTGAAGTTACTATTGCCAAGCCGTTAGTTATTACGCGGCTTAATTGAAAGGAAGTGTTTACCTATCTGAAAACGAGGCTTTCTTCATTTCCGCTCTGTAAACTACGAATCACCAACATGGGTTGTGGGGCACTGGTGTGAGTGTTTCACCCTTAATCAGAGGTTTTGGGTTCGAGCTCTGGGTATGGAGAAAATCCTATTGGGAGTGCCATCCCCGAATGGGCCTTGCAGTGCGCAATTCGAATTTAATCGGAGCTCTAATGTGGGCTCCGAACATTGGGTGGGAAATTAAAAAAAAAAACTACGAATCGAGATGGTTTCAAGAAACCATGCTTCTTTACTGGGTTAAATTACATGATGCAAGGCCATTGGACTGATCATAGTTCAATTGCATGAAAAATAATCTAACTAATTTTTCTTACCACAAACTTAAAATCACATAACTTTCAATAAATATTCGCAAATAACATTAAAGCCTTTTTGGCCGCCCAATCATCAATGACCAAATTTCCTATTCTAAAGTCCAAGAGAGACATATTCTAGCAAGTAGTTAGTTTTTTTTTTTTTTTTTTGAGAGACAAAAATAGTGAACTTTCAAAATCTACAGCTAGCAAATCATTTTTGCTATTGTACGTAGCAAGAATATACTGAAAACAAATTCAAAGAATTTGAAAGAATTTAATTAGCCTGGTAAGAATTTCAATGTGCTAGATTTTGATTAAACAACATCAAACAATTTTGATTAGGCCCATTTTCTGCGGAAAGATACACATATGGACAAATCCACTGCAACTCATAATATTTTACGGTGAAGTGCATATGATGACAGAAAGGTGTAGCTGCTTCAGGTGACACACTACATTATTTTAAATTAATTAAATTCCTATTTCATGATCTGCCTAATTTATTTCAGAAATGTCAGATCCATCACTGAAAAATCCTACTTCTTGTGATCATTACTGTACTACTCGGGGATGGAGCTATACTCCACATTGTCTGATTATATTGTACAAAATAAGATCAAAATATCTTTTTTCGCATATATATACAAAATAATTATTGAATCTCCTTAACATAAAAGAAATGATTCATATTGTGTAAGAAGCGAAAGGTCTAAATGTTTTGAAGAATGTCAAAGTGTCAAGTTGCATAGAACAGGTCAGATCAACATGTTCTAGCTAATCCAATTCTAACTGGGAGAAGGATTTGAAAAAAAGTAGCGTCTTATAATTTGGCAGGAGGAGTCCTACATAAAGTAGGAATTCTACCCGTGAGCTTCTGAGTTTCGTGAGGAAAAAGGAAGTAGAGCACAAGTAGGATTTCTAGTTGAGCAGGGAAACTGAAGTCGAGTTCGGGTCAAACAAAGCTTTGAGGCGTGAAGACAAGTTCAAGTTGAACAAGACTTTGAGGAATTTCTGATCTATAAATAGGGCACTATTTTCATCAGAAAAATGTGCGCACTTATATTGAGAGTAATATCAAAACACGATCAAGAGTTTTTGTGAGAGTTTTAATTTTTATTTTGGGAAGTGTTGCGAGTTGAGAGAAATATTGTACGATTGTAGTCAAGAGTTTTTGAATACAATTAAGTGTTTGTGGGTAGGTTTCGTTTGACAAGTTTGAATAACTTGAAGAACGAAAGAAGACTTAAACCTGAGATTTTTTGTCTTGGGTAGTTAGGAATTAGAGTTTATAATTCCTCAGGTTACATAGCTTTGTAGTCATTGTGTTATTTAAAGGTGTTATTAATAATACAAAGTGTTGAGCAAGGTGTTATACGAAATTGTTTATTGTTAAGCTTTAAATAAAGAGGAACAAGTAGTGAGTACGTGTTCCTTTATAGAATTCAGAAGGGTAGAATTTTAACAAGTGGTATCAGAGCAGGTCATCTTAACAAAAGTCTAATAACTTAAGATAAGATTATCATGAATTTTGCACCTCCTCTTGGACATGGTCAGGGAAACACATCAACAGGCCACCATTATTCAATGGACAATACTACTCATGGTGGAAGACAAGGATGGAAGACTTCATTCAAGCCGAAAACTATGAACTATGGGTTAGAATCACTGATGGACCACTAACTCCTACTGTTACGGATAGTGAAGGAAACACTATATCAAAACCTAAAGAAAAATACGGAGAAGCTGACTACAAGATGTTGGGAAGGAATGCGAAAGCCAAATGCATTCTTGTATGCGGACTAGGACCTGATGAGTTTAATCGCATCTCAAGTTGTACCTCTGCGAAACAAATATAGGACACCTTACAGAACACTCATGAAGGTACAACTCAAGTTCAAAAATTCAGAATTGCTAGGCTATGCACTGAATATGAAGCCTTCAAGATGAAATCTGCAGAATCACTTCAAGATATGATCACCAGATTCACTACTGTGGTAAACGAGTTAATTTTCTTGGAGAAAATTTACACCACTGAGGAACAGGTAGACAAAGTGCTTAGGACATTGCTTAGATCATGGAAAATAAAAGTTACTGCAATCAGAGAAGCCAAGAATTTAACAAATAGGACTCTGGATGAACTGATAGGAAATCTCAAAACATATGAGATGAATGTTGATAAAAGAGATGAAGTAAACAAAGAGAAAATCTTGGATTCAAAGCAACTGAAAGTGATGAATCAGATATAGATGATGAGGATTTAGCATTGATCAGCAGAAACTTCAAGAAACTCTTCAAAATGTGAATGAATTATGAAAAAAACTCACCACCCACTAAGGAATAGACTACAGAGAAACCACAAAGTGAAGGATGCTTTAAGTGTGGTAAAACTGATCACCAGATTGAGTACTGCCCTATGTGGGAAGTAGAATGGAGAAAGGAAAGGGTTGATCAAAATCACCTATCTTTGCTTTACTAAATAGACTATGGTCCTCCATAACATTATATGTTAAGTTTAATAATTTTTATATACTATAACTAAAGATGTTGCCATTCTCAAGAAATTAGTAACTCAAAGGGATCAAGACTTCAAAAGGCTATCATCTCACAACCAAAGGTATATACACTATACTTCAAAAAAGTGGACTAAAAATAGTAACGTGTCTTCCCACCTGTTCCCTCATTGAATGAACTCTGTCAGATATATATGATTAAACCGCCAAAAAATCCAATCAATCTTTCCACACCATCAAATCAATCCTATTCCTCTCTTCTCCGTCTAAAAATCCATTCACTTCCCAACACCAACTCTTCAGAACACATCTAGCTTCCTCTTCCTTCACAGAAACCCTAAGCTCAAGTTATCTCTCAAATCATTACTTCACCATCTGAAAACCACAACCTTGCTATTATACCATATGAGTACCCAGAAAGTCCGTTCATTTTGCCTAATGTCATGCTTGTCGATTTCTTCGGTGTGACGCATCTTGTATATCCACTAATGGTAGACTCCTCGATTCAGGGGGAAGAATATTTTCAGAGAATGAACTCACATTGTGAGGGGAACTAAAATCGTCTAAGGAACAGATTTACACTACGCATAGCGATGACGACGATACTCCGTTGGTTAAAATGATCCCCAAGCAACTCCGTTCCCGACTTTGTCAAGCCTCTAGAAAATACCCACCCTCTACATCATCCGTGGTGATTCCAGCAAAGGTTACTAGCGCGGTACAGCGTGATTTGGATGCAACACTACTAACTAGGTCTACCAAGAAGTCCCATGGAATGAAAAGTAAGTTTATCCCTCCTGAAAATCCTATTTATATTCGTGACGATGTCGTTGAACCTAAGAAAGATAAGAAAAGAAAGAGAAGTACATCTATGGGTAGTTTAAAGAAACAGGAAAATGTGTCTAAATTAGTCAAGAAATCTAGTCATACTGATGATTCTGCTGACGATGTGGTTGCTATTGCTAAAACTAGTAAGGCAAGGATTATGACATTTAAGAAAAGAAAGGTGATTAAGGGCAGGGTTGTTACAGGTATTCGGGGAATTAATATGTGGGAATTACTTATATTGCTACAAGCACAAGGGTGGAATGCTCTGTTTCTTCAGGGGAAGGGGAATAGAAGGCGTAAAATGGGGAAGAAAGAAACTAGGGTGTTTTACATCAATGCTGTTGGGTCTGCTTCATCTATTACAAGTAAGGCAGATGGGATATCTTTCACCTTAACTGCTGAGGTGTTGTCTGAAATTTTGGGTGTACCAAATGTGGGATGGTGTCACTACGTCAAGCCCTTAAGATATTACGTAGGTTTGCACATGATCCTATGCTTGAGGGTTACACTAGGGTGGATAAAGGAGTCATGCTTCCTTTACACAAGCTCCTTTTTTATGTAGTACATAAGATTATTCTTCCCCGATCCCAGAAGCACACGGAGGCAAACTATTTGGATCTTACTCTCATGGAACTATTAATTTCTGAAGTTTGAATTAATTTGCCTAAATTAGTTTTGAATCACATTCATAGGATTTGTGTGCATGATGATAAAGACCATGGGCTTGGGTATGGATTTTGGTTAGGAGAAGTATTTGAGTATTTTCAAGTTCCTGTTGCAGAATGGCAAGAACAAACCATTAAGGATGTGTTAGGGGAAGTTGATCAGAGTGTCATACCTGCTACATCTAGGGGTGCTAATGCTCTTGTGAAACTCTTGAAGACATTGTTGACTATGAAGAATGAAGAAATTGTTGCTCTTAGGGTCACGCACTCAGCTGCAATGGATCAACTGTATCTTAGCTATGGGCTTGAGCATGCTGGGTTGGTGGAAGAAAACTCTAGACTCAAGGAATAATTAGCTAAAACTCATGGAGACAGAGCGATCTTCAAACTCAACTCATTTGAAGAATCTTGTTGATCTGTTTGCTAAGAGTTTTCCATCCTCCTCTTTCTGTGTGCCACCCTCTGTGTAGACATACCTACCTGTGATGTGTCATGTGTTTTTGAAGTCCTTTTGTAGTTGTAATGTATTTTACTAACTGTTGTGGATGATGACTTTTTGGTGCTTTCTTCTCTTGTGTAACTTATGACTAAACTTTGGTGGTTTTTTTTTGTTATGATATATTTGGTTATTACTGTTTTGCATATTTTTGTCTGATGTCAAAAGGGGGAAAGCTTGCTTGCATACACTGCATACACATGCGTGTCAACATGTTATTTTGTTCAATGCAATATAGATTCAATACAAAAGCTTGAATAGTTTGCCATCATTCAAAAAGGGGGAATTTGTAAGAAGCGAAAGGTCTAAATGTTTTGAAGAATGTCAAAGTGTCAAGTTGCATAGAATAGGTCGGATCAACAAGTTCCAACTAATATAATTCTAACTGGGAGAAGGTTTTGGAAATAAAATAGCGTCTTATAATTTGGCAGGAGGAGTCCTACATAAAGCAAGAATTATACCCGTGAGCTTCTGAGTTTCGTGAGGAAAAAGGAAGTAGAGCACAAGTAGGATTTCTAGTTAAGCAGGGAAACT
Organism: Solanum bulbocastanum; assembly: GCA_037074985.1. Classification (NCBI taxonomy): domain Eukaryota; kingdom Viridiplantae; phylum Streptophyta; class Magnoliopsida; order Solanales; family Solanaceae; genus Solanum; species Solanum bulbocastanum. Next base: position 32,090,383 of record CM073598.1, on the reverse strand, counting down.
GAAGTCGAGTTCGAGTCGAACAAAGCTTTGAGGCGTGAAGACTAGTTCAAGCTGAACAAGACTTTGAGGAATTTCTTATCTATAAATAGGGCATTATTTTCATCAGAAAAATGTGTGCACTCACATTGAGAGTAATATCAAAACACGATCAAGAGTTTTTGTGAGAGTTTTGATTTTTATTTTGGGGAGTGCTACGAGTTGAGAGAAATATTGTACGATTGTAGTCAAGAGTTTTTGAATAAAATCAAGTGTTTGTGAGTAGGTTTCGTTTGGCAAGTTTGAATAACTTGAAGAACGAAAGAAGACTTAAACATGGGGGTTTTTGTCTTGGGTAGTTGGGAATTAGAGTTTATAATTCCTTAGGTTACATAGTTTTGTAATCATTGTATTATTTGAAGGTGTTACAAATAATACAAAGTGTTGAGCAAGGGTGTTATACGAAATTGTTTATTGTTAAGCTTCAAATAAAGAGGAACAATTAGTGAGTACGTGTTCCTTTATAGAATTCAGGAGGGTAGAATTTCAACATAGTGGATGAAGGATACTCAACATAGGTTTTTATCTAACAACCCGTCTTGCTGATCATGGAAGTGGATTTACAAAGATACGATTTTGTCCATATGATCTGGTTCAATGTTAGGATTGATCACACTAAATTGTGTAATCATTTTCTTGTCCCTTCAATTAATTATTCCTCCTAGATAAATTCATATAATTAAGACTAACGATGCAGCATTCATCGTAAATCCATGAACCATAATTTGGACAAGAAAAGCTGAAATAATTGAACATGTTTTATTATCCATGATCCCATGTGATCGTCATTATCGTGTGTTTTTTCATAAATTAGTCTTGTACTCTAATTAAGTACATTGCTTATTGTATTCTCCAGAAGACTAGAAAATAATTAAACAAAAAGATCTTGTCTTCTACAGTTTTGTCTATGGTAATTCAATCTCACATAATCGTACAAGACATTGTCCTTTAGCAGGTCAAAATACAAATAATTAAGGATTCTACTCAAATGGTTACAAATTATTAAAGCAACCAACGTAATTCATGCATGTGGTTTAATTTATTGATAACTATTTGAGCTTAATTCATTGTATTTTGATTATACATTAACCAAATCTGAAGCACTGCTGGCTAAATATCTATCTAATTATTCCAATTATCATTACAGAATTCATTCGCTTTTACAGAAGGGATCGATGACAATTATTATTAGTACTTTCAAATTCATGGATCCAGGAACATCATATAAACTATAGATTATAGAATATACTACTCCGTTTAAGATATATAAAACTTAAACCCCTTTTTCATATCATCTTTTTAATCATTGGATTATCATATAACTTAGATTGTTATTAATCAAAGTATTTTAAAAGGTGGGGGCGTACACGTAAAAAGTTAGCCCCATATAGTTTTATTTTTCAGATTTTTAGAAATAAATAGAATTAAAAAGAAATTTTATAATAAAATAAAATAGAAGTTAGAAATGTATAATCACTATATAATTTGTGTAATAGATTGGGTATACATCTGAGATGACTACAAATTATTACTAGCCCGTGACCAATTCAAGCTTGCATAGTCCCAACTTCAATTGAGAATCGCCACATAATTAGGCATGTAAAAGAGAATCGCGACATATAATTTGAGATAGAAGGAGTAGTAAACAAATTAGCTCAGACGTGATAATTGTAAAAAGATAAAAAACAAAACAAGAAGATGTATCTCAAAGTTAAGATTTAATTATAACTTTTTCTCAACTATTCATCTTCACTACAACAAAATTTGTGTATAACCTATAGGTAAACTCTTATATATGTACAAGAAAGAATATGTATTGTTAAAGTGCTAGAACATTAAGAAATGAAACTCTAGTTTGGATCAATTGCTTATACAAGCTTTCTAATCCAGCTTCAAATCCCTTTATACTTTGATCAAGCATATCTAATCTCCTTCGTGCAATATTGACATCATTCCTCTTAATATCTTCGCGAAGATCACCAAGAACTATATCAACATTCCCCATTTCATTAAAAAATTGGCTACTTTTAGAAGAAGCTGATTTTGTGATCATCAATTTCGAAATCATCGACCATCCTCTAAGCTTAAATTTTGTATCTTGGCAGGACAAAAATACCAAAAGAGCTTTAAAAACTGATATAGTTATTCCTGTTACTTCTCTAAAGTGTTGTTCAATGTCCAAAAACAGAGAACACCCAACTCTGTTCTCCATATGTTTCAATTTCCTCAAGTTTTTTCCAATCTCCTTGTTCATTTTCTTCCTTAAGGTAAAATAATTTCCAATGTCTCTTTCGATGCTTGAATTTCCACCTTTTCGTCGTAAAGATGACTGTAGATGTTGCACTTGTTCCTTAATAGTACAAAATAAGTTTCTAATTGTAGCACATGAGTCAAGTAACTCAAGTGATCCTTCTATTGCCTCTTCTACAAAACCCCCATTTTGATGTTGGACAAGAGCTTTTTGTGTGCTTGGACACTGAATTAGTTCCTGAAATGAATTGTATAATTCTACAACCCCAACAATACCAGCTTGAATTGTATCTGCACTATGCGACGACGACGTTTCAGAGTTTTTCAGCTTGTTTAATTCATCTTCAATTTTTAGGCCATTAGGATGTAATCTTGTGGGCAAGCTAATAGATCTAACAGGAAATAATAGACTTTTAGATTTATATGAGATTGCCATGGTTTTTTATTTGTTTTGGAAGAAAGACTCACTTGTTTTTTTGATGTAACAAAATAAATCATTCAAGAGTTTATTTATAGGTACATGACCTTTTTTCCTGGAATTAATTTGTATGTGACAGCTATTAACCTAGGCAATAATTTGTTTTTTTTAGTAATCTTGTTACGTCATTAACCAACAATATGCAATTTGTTAGAGTACAATTTTTTATTCCTTGCGTTTTATGGCCTCAGAATTTGCAACGTTTTGACAATCATTACTTAATTGGATGAATTCTAAATTCAATCATCGAGTATTGAGAGTGCTCTAGAGCTGTACTATGCCTTGTTTTTCTCCAACAATTTTCTGCAAGATTCCCTTTTTTTTAGATTTTAATCGTCTAGTTGAATTAAAGATTTTTTTTAACATACATGGGGAATTGTACATGTTTCTGGACATTACATGCATCTGGAAAATTTCGATTGGTTAACACTTAACAGCCCTAGTTACCGGTTGCATTGATAAAGAGCTAGCTAGGTATAGGGTTTTTGGTGAACAAGAATCATATAGCTGGATAACATTTCTGTATATATTTATTTGGTTTCCCACTCGGTGTCCGAAGCCCACATTGGAGTCTCTGACTAAATTCAGATCACGCATTGCAAGCTCTCAACATGATCATTACTCAAGGCTCGAACCTAAAACATCTAATTAAGGATAGAGCGATACCAAAATGGATGTTGGTCAAAATTAGTATATTTGTTTGGAATGGGTAGACAAAGGATAAGTTTAGGTTATAGAAAATTATGGTATCTTGGAAATTGAGCTGAGATTGTGTTTAAAGATTATATTTACATAGGAACAAATAAAGATTTGGTAAGGAGGAGGGCGGCGATTTGTTGGGTGACTAATGCAACAGAGGAAAATATAATATACTCCATGCTTCTTGAGTGAACCATTTGCCATTAATTCAATCACAACTTCAGTTTTCAAAGCTCGTTTTACCTCATTAGACATACAACAAACAAGGGTTACTTAGAGTTAGTGGGGGTTCAGAACAAATGTGAACCATATATGTATTTTTGTCATAAATTCTTGTTATTATCATAAGAAATAAAGATGATGAACCAAGACACCCAATTGGAACACTGAAACCTAAGGATAATAAAGAGAACATGTTATTTCAGTGTCAGAAAATACAGAGCATAGAACCTTATCCATGTATATGTATATTGCCATTTTCAAAAAAATCATTGCTCTGCAAACAAACCAAGAGACAATCAAGAAGATTTCTTGTTTGCAGATCCCATGAAAACAAGAGACATCAACATGTGACAGAATCATAAGCGCCAAAGTTCATGAATGGAGCAATACAGGATGATGTACCCTGTTTTTTGTGGCCCGCCCATTCTAACCAGCCCAGTCAGCCATCAGCTGCATATACGGAACCTTCTTCAGTTAATGGTGTGGTGCTTCCAATCTCTGATAACACATACACAATTACAGGATGGTTTTTAAATTTAGGAGAAAGTTCAATGAAGTTTCAAGTCGGCCAAGCTGAGCAGGCCTTGTGCTTTAAAATGGAAGTCAACCTCTTGGGATCACTTCCTGCCATTCCAACTCTTTGCATAATGAATCAGCTCTTTGAAAGGCCAGTTACTGACCTCATTAGACATCTTTAGGTGCTATACCCATGTTCAGTTCAAAGATTCCAAATAAGCGCACAACTAGACAAGGTATAGTTAGTAAATGTTTTTAAACACTCCCAAGTCTTCGAGTGTTCTACATTTGCTCCACTGATACTTCAAATGATTATCAAAGCAGTACGACTGTCACTGGCAAGAAACAAACAAGAAGGATTCAGCGAAGTGTTTAAGAAGAATAATCTTTGCTGGGTTAAGGAATACAGGTAAAGATACATGACATTGTGAACTATTCATCAGCATAATATATGCTCCTCTAGCACCATTTAGGTTAAAATGACAATTATCAAGAGGCATAAGATGGGAAAATCAAGTTAAAGAAAGAACAGAAAGGTTTGAGAAATTTCAGGACCCAAACTACCATGAGTAATAACATAGACAGATCCGTAGGAACATAATAGTCTTGATTACACAACTACATTAAATAATAAATGGAAAATAAGCCTGTTTTCCTCCTATCATATTGAAGTCTGAATTTTTCATCTTTCATGGCTGCAAGGATGAAACGTTAAAAGGGACCCAAGGGTGTGACTTTAGAAGTGTAGGAAGTGGGGGAGAATATTGAGACCAGTTCAAATCTCATCGCATATGTGAATTCTTCTCATTTGTGTAAGCCTTGGTACGCAGAATTACCGGTACATATGCTACTGGGATTTAGCAGGTACCCAATGAATGAAATAGTCAAGTTGCGGGGAAGCTGGCCCAAACACCACCATCATACGTAAAATGGATAAAGTGCTAAACAATTCAAGACACTAAGATGACTTTATACATATCCAATCTTATGCAAATAAAGATTCCAGCTCAGCAGGGTGTATTGTATACAACGAGAAATTTAGTCTTAATTTTCTAAATGATTGGAAAATAGTTAATGTTCCATACTCTTCTAGCTTGAGAACTCCTGTTATATTTACAATTAATTCAGACACATACTTCCTGCCATCTGTATAATAAATTCAAACACTCCTGTGTATTTCATAACATGAAAAAGTACATAAAAAGGATCAAATGATGAGAAGATTATACTTCTTAAGCTCATAGAGGAGCACTTGGAGAAGTGACAAATCTCTAAGCAAGATTAACAATGCCCATGAATAAAACACTTCAGATGAATCAGAATACCAGCAATGGGGATCAAATGACAAGTCCCTGCTCTCTAGCCTTCTTAAGCCACTTCAAAGTACTCTCCAATGTTGTATATGCAGCAACATCAGTCAAACTCTTGCTCTCTATTGCATAATCAAAAACTTCATAAGCTTCTGCTACTCTGCCATTCCGACAGAGTGCTCTGAGAAAAGTTCCATAAGATCCTGTCTCAAGCTTCGTACCATTCTGCTTCATAACATCATACAGTTTCATTCCCTTATCCAACAATCTTCCCTTACATAACCCATGAAGCAATGTATTATATGTACACGAATTAGGAGCACAGCCCCGTGCTTCCATTTTCTCCAACAAAGCCACTGCCCCTAATGGATCTGCTTCTCTACACATCCCATTCATTAACGAAGTATATGTGACTGCATCTGGAACATGGCCTTCCTCCATCATAACATTCAAAAACTTCTTAGCATCTTTAACCCTTCCCGACTTGGACAATCCATATATCAATGTATTATATGTCACAAGGTCAGCCTTTACTCCTTCCTCCTGCATTTTCATGTATACACCTAACACTTCGCCCCCTTGACTTAACATACAATAACCCTTCATAATTGTATTATAAACATAGCAATCAGGCTTGTAGCCTTCCTCACTCAACACCCCCAACAATCGAGTCGCTTCCCTAAGATTTTTACTATTACAAACATTGTCAATCATAATTGTATACGTAACAAGATCAGGTTTTATATCAAAACCTTCCCTCATTTCTTTAATAAAGTTATTCATAGTACTCAAAGGCCTGTTCTTGCATAAATGCCTAACAATAAAATTATAAGTATACGTATCAGGCGGAGAGTCTTTGGAGGAAAGTTCTTTCACCAGCTCAATGGCTTGCTCTTCATGGCCCAAAGAGCAAAGGGTCCTCACAGCAATGTCTGTGGAGACCTTATTAGGAGGGAAACCATTGGTAGTCATAAGATTAAGAACCTGATGAACAGGGGATAAAGAAAGGTCAACAGACTTACAAGATTGGATGAGGAGAACATGGTATGTAAACCTGTCAGGGGAGAAAGGAGGGTGAACCTTGATCATGTGATTAAGGAAAAAGATTGAATCTTGGAGAGTTGAATTGGAGGAAAATGATTGAAGAACTGCATTATAAAATTTATTGTCTGAAGTGGGGTTTCTTGAATTGGAAATTAGAGAATTGAAAAGGGTTTTAGCATCTGAAAGAGATGTTGAATCAAATGCTACAATAGATGATGGAAGTTGGGGTTCAGTATTTGATGTGGGTTTTTTCTTGGGTGGTTGTGATTTTTTGGGATAACAATGGGGTTTTGAGTTTGGAGATGGAGATGGAGTTTTGATGAGAGTGTTTACAGCAAAGTTAGCTGACCTTAAGGAAGGAGGTAGTTTCCCCATTTTCTCAGCTGCTTCTTCGTCTTCTTGTTACTCAAACTCTAACAGTTCTTCCTTCTGTGTGACTAAATTAGGGTTCTGCAAGGGTTTATCATTTCGATCTCTGTCATGCCAAAGAAGAAGAAATGCTGAGTACAGATACGGGTCATTTTGGCCCATTAAGGCCCATTGGATTGCAAAAGGCCCATTTTCTTTTTTAACAACCCCCGGCCCACTGGGCCTTACGGGGATTGAAACTCAAAGCCCAAAATATATTGTACAACAGATCACACATGGATCAATTAGAATTGATTAGTAGTAGTAGAGAGAGAAACTACTTTTGTCAACAAAAATTGATTTTGAATTGGGAAGCATGTTAGTGGCTGGCCATATACGCACCAAGTGGAAACTGAAGAAATAACTTAATTAGCGGCTCATTCTTTAAATTAAAGAGAGTCGTCAAATGTATAATATATGTTAAATCATATATAATAATGTATAATTTATATACATCGACTAGAAAAAGTAAACAATGAATTCAACAACCTATTTGTGTAAAGATCCCTTGGAAATATACACATTATTAGTTTTTTTGGCACTACAAGTTCATCTTTATAAAAAGGGTCTTTTGAAAATGCTTATTTTCTCAAATAAAAATAAACTCTCGTTCGTCCTTTCTTTGTAGAATTTATCATGATTTTGTCCATTTATTGTCTATTTTCCTTTTCATAAGTTCTGTTACTGTAGTCTAAATTTTGATTAGAGTTCAAGTTCTATGTATTAGCTAATCATTCAAAAGATAAATTTAAATTTACTCTATCTAATAAGCATTGATTGATTTATGTATTAGAAAAGAAATGCATAGTAAATAACATGTTAAATTGCTATGATAATATAACTTTCTTTTATCATATAACTGAAATATTTTCGATGACATATTTCTCACCAATCATCACCAAGATAACATACATTAAACACAAAGCAGTGAAACATTATTTGAGAATATAACTTGTAGTAGTTTATTTTACTGCCCAAAAGGCGTTTGTTTAACACAATCCAAATTGACGCCAGGATTGACTCCAAGAATCTGGCAATATCTCTTGTAAACAGGGGCGGCTTTTGCATAGGCATATGCCTTAGGCCCCAATTTTGGGGGGCTCAAATTCTTACCAAGAGTAATTTTTTTGTTGATTTTTTTACATAAAATTATATTATTTTGTTCTGCTTAACCCATTCAAATAGTAAAAATCAATTACTTTTTGCTAACACTCATATTATTTATCTGTTTGAACTATTTTTATCCAAATCTTTGATAAGGTAGAGTAATAGTCTGTCAAAAATATGAATCAATAGTCGAAAAGTGTTGAACAAAGTAAATTACAATTTTTTTTATTTCTTCTTAAATTTTCAAGCAATGCAACAAACATATTAAAGTAGGATATACCAAGTTATCAACTTCTTGAATCAAATTCTTTGATTTTAACTCTTGTTTTTTATTTTAAGTTTGTCAACTTATTACTAAGAATTGTGTTAATAATTCATATAGTAATGGCCCTAGTAAAAGAATGTTTTCTAATATTGAATTGATAAAATCTTACCTAAAACTAATAATAATATAAAAAAATATTTGAAGAAATCATCTATAAATAAAATTTAAGCAAAAATTTACATCTAAAGAGTTAGAAAAATAATTTTTAAATAAATACATATAAAGTTTAGATTTTAGGCTTTTAATTGAAATCTAAAAGTTAGAAAAATATATATATTTTTTTTTAAAACCCTTCCTAGGAGCTCTTCCACCCCTTTTGCTCCAATGGTGACTCAAACTCGCAACCTTCGGATTGAAAGTGAGCGGTCTTTACCATCTGAGAGTTTTAAATAAATATATATGAAGTTTTTTTAGATTTTAGGTCTCTAATTGAAATTTTGCTTTAGTCCTCTAATTACTTTGAGCCGCCCTTGCTCGTAAAATCCAATTCTATTCTCCATATTTTGATTAGAACCTTTTCCACATTTTAATGATGTTGGTGATTAAACCATAGCCAGGGACACGACCAGCAGACAAATCAGCTCCTGTTGGTCTCCATTTACCAGTAATAACATAATGGGCCGATGGCTTTGGTCTCTGGGGTGTCATCCAGAACCACAAGGCTGTCTTAAATGAAACTACTGGATCATTTGCAACAGCATCTGGATTTCTTAACAAATCAACTCCTATGGCTTTTCCTGCTGGTCCATAGTTGTAGTTGCTGCATGTCACAAAATTGATAGTTGAGTTGATTATTTATAGAGACGGATTCAGGATCTCAAGTCTATTGTTTCAATCGTTTAAGATTTGTTGAACTTATTATAATTTTAAAATTATCACGAGTTATTGAGTTTAGACCTATTATTTGTGTGGAAAGTACTAGGTTCAGATAAATTCATGGAAAAACTAGAGTATATATACACTTTATACTAATGGACATACACGTGTTATAATCTTATTCACCTATCGACATTTATTTAATATTGGATCGACGGATAAGATTGCGCTACTTGTCCCTATTTAGTCGTCTGTTAGAGTGAAGGGCATATATGCTCTAGTTTTTGGATGGCAGGGGCACCAATGTCCCAAAAGTATGACGGACAGTATCTGCATACCATTTACGATAGTTCGAGGTGTATGGGTCATTTTTCCCTAAACTCATTGCAAATTAGTGACTTGAAAAATAAAATAGATAACTTGGTACAAAAATTAAAACTAGAACATTATACTTACTAGGATATTTGGATGGGACCTCGACCAAAGTATTTTTTACCAGGAGCACAAGGCCACTGTTGATTTGCAACACAGTAATCTGGTGGGGTACCTCGTTCTTGCTTGAAGCAATATCCCCATGAAAATGGACCATCCGGAGCTGTTGGCCACCCCCTAATTATCAACATAATTCATTCTAATTATATATCTTGTGTAAGATTAATTTAATTAGTAATAATTGGTTTCATACTTGGAAATAACGTTAATTTTCTCATGCTTGTATATACAATAATACATGGTTGTGGATGTCACGTTGTTAAAAAAGTTGTAAATAAGATCTCAAAAGAAACTGTTCCTCGGTAAAAACGACTTTTATTTGTTCTGGTAAAAAGCTAGTAAATTTGCCAATCACCAGTTGTTTCAAGAGAAGTTTGAGCCAAAAATGCAGCGATTTCCTTTTTACGAGTGTTGGTGTTTCCAGTAGTTCCAAAAGCACCAAAGGACCTTGCAGCTGTTATAAAAGCATCATAAGTGTAGAATCCTTTGCCATTACAGTTGGCATCGTTGCGATGCAATAGCATTCTCTCAAATATGTCTTTACTAATAAGAACACCAACATCTTGTGCCAATGCTCCTCTTAGAGACAAACACACAAAACAAAACCACTCCCCAAAACATAATTTTGTTCTTGATTTAGTTTTTACCAAGATTATTTGGGAGTGATGGTAAGGTTGCTATTTATAGGGAACAGAGAGTGATTGGGTTAATAGACTTTTCAAAATGAGTAGAAAGAAGAAATTTATGTGTCTGTTTATTCCAACACTTCCACTTAGCTTTGAGTGCAGCATTTGCTTATTAAAATCAGTTGGATGAATCATTATGGACAAAGTTGGGAGGAATCCACATAAATTAGTCTTGGGTAGGATTCCTTGCTATTACATTTTCTTTGGCATATAACACTTAAAGTGAGAATACAACTACAAAAACAATTCTTGCATTATTTGATTTGATATAAACATGTATATATAAGCTTTTTCCCATCAACAACATGGTGCACTAATTGAACCTTGGACTATGAAGGTGCTTCAGTTCATTCAAGAATAAACTAATTCTATCTTCTTTTTTTTGTACCAATTAGTGTCATTGTGTATGAATCACAAGTAAAGAAGGTGTGCATATAAAAAATGATTCCAAATATCAGGAACTCCAGGAAGGCACCAATGTATACAATCTGCATAACTACTTGGATTTGCCAATTGCTCTTTGGTCAGAGGATCCCAGTGCTTTCTGTATATTGATGAATGACCTTCCTTTCTATATTCGGAAAGTTGAGTAATGTTGAGCAGCTCAACTTTGAAACCACTCTTCTCATTCAGTTTCTTGATGGCCACTTCCACCAATTTCATCATCTCTGGATCTGAATCTGATCCCCAATACTCTCTATTAGAAATCGGCTCTGTTTCATCATAGCAATTCTGACCATTTGCCTTCCCCCAATCTTCTCCCCTGCCATTTTATGTTTCAAATATATAATTAGTACTCGTACAACTCAATATACTAATTCAAAGTCAAAAACCAACAAGATGTATATACAATATATAAAGCCAAAGTCAAAGAATAAAAGATGATTCATGACATGATCTCACATCATACAAAGACTTGTTCCTACACGGAGCTTGACATCAGCTACAACTTATTTATACTTATTTTCATGGACTTGCCATCCCCATGCTTGGTTTTGGTTTACAAAAGGAATAAATAATGGAGGCATTCAAAGATGCAACTAACAAATTCTTTCTGAAAGGGTTGTTGAAGGCACTAAAGTTGGAAAGGTTCTTCATAAATGAACTCATTTTGTCACAACAATGAGTCCATTATACTACTTTCAAAATAGCTTTAATTATACCGACCATTTGCTTAAACAAACCATTTACCCCCTGATCACGCTTAATTAACACTACACTAATTTGAATAGTAAGAGTAAATTTGAGAAACATATTATATACCTGTTGTGAGTAGGTGATAAGCTAACAAAGAAAACTCGAGTCTTGGTGCGATTCACATGAGTATCCAACCAATCTGCCCATGTCTGTAGCCCCAACTCGTATGTTCGCAGCATCCCCAAATATTCATACTTTGCATTTGCACTTTCAAAAGATCCCCACCTGAAATTACACAATCTCTATCATAATTAACGAACATCTATCTTGTGCCTAAAATCTTGAAATGAAGAATCATAATTTTCTTATGAATGGACAAAGGTTGCAAAGGTGTACTCACAGAACCTTCAAATTCAATCTCCACCATAGATATGAATTAAAAACAAGCACATCAGCATCTTTCCAAATTCTGGCATGTTTTTCTATCGAATCGATTCTCACTATGCGCTCTTCCACACGATGATATGATGGATCGTCGCAATTTGATTCAACTAACAATGGTGCCCAGTAGAAATCAATAGTAGCATTGTATTCCTTCATTAATGTAAAAATACAAAAAAAGAAACTACTAATTAGAACTGCAAGCAAAGTTCAAGGAGAAGAACAAGGTAGCGTATTGAAGAAGCAATTTTCGAAACTCACAATAGCTTTAAAGGTGACCAAAGAGCCATTATAGTTAACATATTTGAGATGAATAGGAATTTCCGATTCTAATATGCAGACCATTGAAACCCATTGATTCCTATTGAGTGAATCTCCCACATAAACAACCCTTTTGTTCCTCAACTTCTCCAACATCGCCGTAGCATTAAATCTTTACAAAATCAAGAACTACAATCAAATACCCAGAACAGAAAGTAGGATAAAATTGAAGAAAAACTGAATAATACTCTACCTTGGAAGGTCACAATCATTGGGTTGCCATTTCCAGTAGAGATATTTAAGATTCTTTCTCCCAAACTTCTGACAAGCCATTCCATCATCCATGAACGAACAATTTGTCCCGTTATAAAGAGGGCGAGATTGATTATCAAATACCCATTTACCAGAATAGAAATTACAGCTAGATAACGAGCTTATCTGGGTCTGCTTCTCGACTAACTTTGAAGCTTGACTAATCCCTCTGGACATCGACAAAGCCGTAAGGACTAAAACCGCAGTGATAATCGCAACCAGCAACTGAAAACTTAGCTGAATACCCATTCCCTTGTTCTTTAAACTAGAGCCGAAAAGTACTGGTCTTCCATTCATTTTTCTCTGCTTTTTCAGGCTTCTGCTTTGGATTTGCAGCTCGTTCCTCTTTAAAAGTGGTGGGAATTAGTCATGATTGGCGGAGATGAAAATAGCGAGCTCGTCAAAGAAGCAGCCATTATGCCTGATTATATTGACCCAAATTTGGGACTTATTTGGAACCAGGTGCTTTTCTATCTGCAGCAATAACAAATACCGTACTTTTTATTTATTTAGTTCCACGCGCTCAATAATCTTATTAAAATCATATTAGTAAATTCAAATTCAAATAATCAATTAATTGAGTTAGTAAGATTCTCTTAAACAATTTTACTTTTAGATCTTAATAAGATATTTTTTTAAATTAAATTACGATAAACTAGGAGTATTATTTTAATACTTAAATTTAAAAGTTCACATCAATCAACATGCTTTTGAACTTTACTGAAAGCGAAAGTAGCTCTCCAATTTACATATTTGTGTAAATTGTTAATGACGAGTGACGTGGCAATAATCAAGTTGTAGAAGAAGCAGATAAGGGCAAAACTGTCTTTGTATATTAAAGTTATTTAGGATCAATTGCTAAAAGAAGTTATCTAGTTAATTAGAGTCCTAAATGTAGTCAAGCTACTAATTACCCTAGATACTATCTCATCACACCTATAATTACCTAATGTGTAGTGATGTATTAAGTAGAACAATTAGGGTTCTTGTTCCTATTAATAAGGTTTTATTCATCGATCTCAATTGATGATTACTTAAACGGAATGATTCCCCACTTGTAATTTTCTTCTCCAATCCCTCTTTTTTCCTTTTAATGATTTTCGATTTGAAGTTTGAACAAATGCACCTTTCAGATCTCTACGTTTGGCAAAGTCCTAAATACACTATTCACTAGTCACGTACAGCTGCTAATTAATTTAGAAAGGCTCTTTGATTTTATCAAAAGGTCTTACTTATGCATTGAAATATTTAGAGAAATAATAATAGTTGTATGATTTTCTTAGGCAATTCTCAAATTTTGGATGAATTGATAACCATTCATTTAAGTGCCTGATAATAATTAATAAATTTTCTTATAATTAATTGTTTAGGACTATATAACCTATCAAATATAATATCTTATAAACAAATTTTGACAAAGTATCTTATAAGTCAATATGAACTACATATCAACTCACCTTTTGTATAAGCTAACTAGATGAATCAAACGAGTCATTTATATTGCCCAAACTTGAGCAAATTGGACGGATCATGATTTTAGTATGCTAATTTTGCCTCCCCTGCCCTTGTCATTAATCTTCACGGTTCAAATCTTTGACATGATAAGAAAATCCACCTCTTTAAAAGAACAAATGAATCCAATCACATTCTTACTATTTCTGTAAGAACTGAGTCTCATTCTAGATGGGTCACAAGTAAAGAAGGTATACATACAAGAAATGATTCCAAACATCAGGAACTCCAGGAAGACACCAATGTGTACAATCTGCATAGCTACTAGGATTTTCCAATTGTTCTTTGCTTAGAGGATCCCAATGCTTTCTGTAAATGGATGGATGTGCTTCTTTTCTATATTCAGAAAGTTGGGTAATGTTGAGCAAATCTGCTTTGACACCACTCTTCTCATTCAGTTTCTTGATGGCTGCTTCCACCAATCTCATCATTCCCGGAGATGATTCCGATCCCCAGTACTCTGCATTAGAAATTGGCTCTGTTTCATTGTAGCAATTCTCACCCTCTGCCTTCCCCCACTCTTCTCCCCTGCCATTATATCAAAAAATGGTTCTTTGCTTTACATGATTTTTTGATATGAGAGAACCCCTAATGTTTAGTCTAAAGTACGGAGTACTGAAATATTATGGACCCAAGCGGAGCATATGTTATTGAGGTTTCATACAACCGACCCTACTAATTGTGTTTGAGGAGTAGTAGTAACTAGTGTCGTTATCGCATGTTCAATGTAGGGACGAATGTAGAGAGAGAGTCAATTACGGGTTCACATGAACTCAATAACTTTTATCTAGTTCTTGTAAACATATTAAGAAATTACTAAATATCTATAAATATTTGATGCTGACCTAATTATTGTTATATTATTAACTTGAAATCATTATAGAAACTCATAAACTTCAAATCTAAAACCGCTTCTTAAAGTGTGCAATTAGAAAAACTTGAAGTGGTGAATTATATACCTGCTGTGCGTGGGCGACATGCTAACAAAGAATACTCTTGTTTTTGTGCGGTTGACATGAGTGTCCAACCAATCTGCCCATGTCTGTAGACCCAACTCGTATGTACGCACCATCCCTAATTGTTCATACTTTGCATCTGCACTTTCAAAGGAACCCCACCTGAAATTGCACAAATCACTGTCACATTCAATAAAATCTTGAAATTTAGTACAATTTATTATGATTGATAAAATGTTGTATAGTTTACTTACAGAACAGTCAAATCCAGTCGCCACCATAAATAGGAATTAAAAACAAGCACATCAGCATCTACCCAAAATCTAGCATGTTTCTCTATTGAATCAACTCTCAATACACGATCCTTCACACGATGATGCCAGGCATCGTCACAATTAGATTCCACCAACAATGGTGCCCAGTAGAAATCAATAGTAGCATTGTATTCCTTCACCAATATAACGTTGGAAACAAGATCTAAGTCCACAACTTCAATAACCAAAGAGCGAACACATAATAATGGTTGAAACTCACAATAGCTTTTAATGTGACCAAAGAACCATTGAAGTGAACTTGTTTGAGATGAGTATGGATTGATGACTCTAGCATGCACACAAGTGAAACCCATTGATTCCTATTGAGTGAATCACCCACATAAACAAGCCTCTTGTTCCTCAACTTCTCCAACATCGCTGTGGCATTAAATCTTATCCAAAATCATAAATACCCAGAACCCAAATGAGGAAAAACAGAAGAAAAAGAGAAAAATTCTACTATACCTTGGAAGGTCACAGTCATGGGGTTGCCATTTCCAATAGAGATAATCAAGGTCTTTTCTCCCGTAATTCTGACAAGCCATTCCATCATCCAAAAACGAAATGAAGGAACAATTGGACCCATTATAAAGAGGGCGAGATTGGTTATCGAATACCCATTTACCAGTAAAGAAATTGCATCTGGATAATGAGGTCAACTGGATCTTTTCCCCAATTTCCTTTGGCCTAATGGCTCTTGACAGGGACAAAGTTGTGATAACTAAAACCGCAGTGATAAGTGCTACCAGCAGCTGAATTGTTAGCTGAATACCCATTACCTTGTTATTCCAACTACTCCACAATAGTAATGGTCTCCCATTCATTTTTTCTGTTTTCAATTTGTTGAAATATGCCATCATTCAAACATGTTCTTCTTACAAATAACAGCAACAACTTATTAATATGTCAGAGTATAGGAAGAAAATAACAGTAACAACAACAAATAATACGATAAACGAATAAAAAAGAACAAATATAATTATAATAATACTGATAAGGAAAACGACGTTTAACTACCTACTAACCTTTTGTCTTGATCGTCAAATTCAATATCTTTCCATCATCGCTATTTGAACATGTTCATACTTATTAGGATTGTAAATAATAAAATAATACACTACTACATCTTTATGGAATCTTTTTTTTTTTTTCCACTTAAACTGAAATCGTTAAGAGTTATATTCATCGACTTCCTTGAATTTCAACCTTATTAATACTGAACTGCATAATTACTGAGTAATAAATTTAATTAAAAATGAAGCACATGTGGAAGATTGAAAGGTGACAAAGGCTTTGGATATTTAAAAAGAGAAATTAGCTGTCAATGTGGATATATGTGTGTCTTATTAATGGCCAATCAACAACTCGTCAGAATGCCAACCAACCATACTGGTATCTTCAATCTGGGAAATTATTCTATTTATTCTTTACTCAAAAGTTCACTGCCTTTTGTTGAACTACCACTTACCACTAAAAGTCTGAAAGAATGAACACTTTAACCCTCTAAATACACTCATGTAGCCAGTTGAATTACTAAAATACTAATGCAAATTGGTCGACAAATTGCTTAATTTACACTTCAATTTACATTGTGTACAAAGTGCTCACTCGAAAAGCAAAAATTGTGGCAAAAGTTATAGCGATTACAAGTTATCGGTGCTTTAAAAAAATAAAAAAATCTTTTAAAGACAAGATGATAATAAAAAAAAATTCTAGTAAAAATACTACACACTCTTTTGTTCAATTTATTTTTTATCTTACTTGTAAATTGATCAAATTAACACGTGCCGAATTATTTATCCGCCATAGTAATGACCAGTAACTTTGAGATCTATTTTTTTAATTATTACTCCTTCTGTTTTTTTTTTTTAATTGTTCAATTTTAACTTTTTATTTATTCACTTTTACTTGTTAATTTGGACAAATCAAGAAAATATAATATTTTTTTTAATGTATTATGCCCTTAGTTTATTTAGAGAGTTAATGTTTTTGAAAAAGGTAAAACTTCTTTAATGAATAAATTGATTTTGGAATTCTATCAATTAATAGGGGTAAAATGATAAATTTACTATGTCAATTATTAGTTTCTTAATAGATGTGTTAAATACAAAATGGACAAGTAAATAGGGATAGAGAGAGTATTATTGTAAATATATTTGAACATTCAAATATTTTTATTGTAAATAACAAGCATGTGTCATTCACATATACTAGTAGTTATTTCGAGCAGTTATGGCCTTCATATTTTGTCTACAAATTAGAGAACATCCAAAGCAATTCAAACCCTTTTTTAGATTTTAAAGTTTTATCTTTTTGAGCTGAGAAAAGCAAGAACTATATAAACAAGAAACTCTTTATTTCTGAAGACAAAATAAGAAACTACATATCTCCTTATCCCATTCTAAATGGGCATCCAGAATCCCTTTTATTCAGACATAACTTTATATACCGTCATCACCATGACT
This sequence comes from Solanum bulbocastanum, assembly GCA_037074985.1. Classification (NCBI taxonomy): domain Eukaryota; kingdom Viridiplantae; phylum Streptophyta; class Magnoliopsida; order Solanales; family Solanaceae; genus Solanum; species Solanum bulbocastanum. The sequence goes on along the minus strand of CM073598.1, from coordinate 32,072,596 downwards.
AAAACATAAGCCTAGGCCTCAACAAAGTTCCTCTGGGTGTAGCAATCAAGGTTGTCCCCAGGAGCAACATTCAATATGGTACAATATCTTCTGTAAAATCCAATCCGATCTTCCACTTGTGGATTCTGTCCTTTGCCACATTCAACTCCACCGTTAATTATGTTTGTAATGACACCGTAGCCTGGTTGTCTATTTGCTGATGTATCGGCTGCTGATGGCGTCCATTGCCCTGTGATAACGTCGTGGCATGATGGCTTATTGTCTTGTGCCGTCATCCAGAACCATATTGCTGTTTTAAAAGATACAGTGGCATCCAGAACCATATTGCTGTTTTAAAATATTTAAAAAAACTTTTAAATATTTGACAAGATTCCGAACTGGATCTATTTGAACTACATATTATTCCAATTTTTTGATGGACTAAATTATGTAGACCAAACCAGGCGGAGATATTAATGAACAAGTTATTAACTCGACCAAACTTTGGGTGAGTCATGTTTTCGTAACTAATTTTATGTGGGGTTTTTCTACAGAAGTCTTTAGAAGTCAAGACGTTAATAATCTTAGTAAGCCTTTTACGAGTCCTCTAATAGTTTTCAAAAGTAAAATTACAAGTTTGTCATGTTTGAAATGTCTTTGTACTTTTAATCTAACAGTAATGGTAAAGATAGTCATAAATTCACAATTTTAATTTTCATCAACATAGATTGTGGTGAAATAATTAAAATTCATGTATCTTTAATCAATGGTCAAAAACTCATGGGAGCTTTTCTGAACATCGCAATGTGCGAATACAAATTTAGTCAGATCTCAATGTGAATACTAAAAAAACAAAAATTGATCCAGTTTTCCCCTGATTAATTAGTCAAATGAATTGATCTTTCCTCCAAGATTAAGTCCTAACCATTTCCCCTCTCCTTCGTAGGCATCCATGTTTTCGTACTTTGTTTTGTCTTATTTAACTTTTATAGAGTTTAATTTATAGATTCTTGATCACAGAAGTCCTTGCATAATTTATTCTCCTTTTTTATATGTATTAGAAAATATTGGTTTTTACCTATCTGGTATGGGTGTTCAATTATTTTAAACAGGATATGTCGCAGTTGCTAATTTTTTCCTTGATCTAACATCACTTGGTTTGACCCTGAACAATTCTTATAACGTGATAGAAATGATCAACGTTAAGAATAAGATTAAAAGTTGGAACCTTGACCATGACTGGAGTTGAATTGGGGAAAACATATTTAGTTGTCAAATTTCAAAATTCAAATTAATTTCAAAATAAAATAAAAGTGTTTTCATTCTTTTCACTCCAAATTACTCATCAAAACTAAAAAAGAACAACTTCAACTTTCAAAATAATATTTCACTTTAAAAATAAATTATTTAAAAAAAAAAATCACAATAAAACATGATCAAACGCCCACTAAAATGTGTTGGATAGAATGAAGTAACACCGAATGTAAACTGTGACCCATGTAATTAGGTAGTTAAATTAGTTCCAATGTACTCTTAACGACTACCAAGTCTTCTCTCTATACTCTTTAGTTCAATGAGATATTCTCTCCTTTCTCTCTTCCTACTGTTTCTCATCCTTCGGAACCTCATTCTTTAAGGATCTTGAACTTAATAGTTAGTTCAAAATGATACAACATAATCTATAACAAAAGATCAAAATCTACAACATAAATCATATAACTTTTATTTCTGAAAATAAATTTCCATTTTTCTTAAGTGCAACAGCCTCACTCAAGCACCACATATTATGTAGGATATGCGGTCCTTTAATTTTTAAGAAGACAAATATATCTCCCTATTCTAAATGGGCATACAGAATCCCTTTATTCATTACATCCAAATATAACTTATAGACTGAACAATCTCCATGAGTAATAGTAATACATAACATAATTTGCATTCTATATATATATATATATATATATATATATAACGACGCTTAGCCCTGGGCGAAGTTCCTTTGATTGTAACAGTCCAAGTTTTCACCAGTGGGAACATTCAACATACCACAATACCTCCTGTAAAATCCAATTCGACTTTCCACTGCATCATTCTGACCCATCCCACATTCAAATCTACCGTTAATGATGTTGGTAATGACACCGTACCCTGGCACTCTATTAGCTGCCGTATCTGCAGGGGATGGCGTCCATTGCCCAGTGATAACGACGTGACATGATGGCTTATTATCCTGTGCTGTCATCCAGAACCATATTGCTGTTTTGAATGATATTATAGGATCTGTGGCTACTAAATCAGGGTTGTTCACTAGGTCTTGTCCAACACCAATACCTTGTCCAGCTCGTTCGTAGTTAGATTGGCTGCACAAAAATAATGTTATCATTGATTTCAAAATTAGTCACGGTGTGTTGATATTCTATTCAATTGTCTTACTGTGTCAATTGGATAGGTCCTCTGCCATAGTATCTTTCCGACTGATCTATTTGCCTAACAAAGCAATATCCTCCAGTAAATGTTCCTGCAGCACCACCTGCAAAAGAGCAAATTATAGAATTCAATTGTTACATAAGCAGGTCACCTAAAATTTACATTATTAAATTACAACAATAAGAAGGATGACCCAAATTACCATTAGTTTCGTGAGATGTTTGACCGAAAAAGGCAGCCATTTCCTTCTTACGGGCGGTATCATCACCAGTAGTACCAAAAGCTGGAAAGGAGTTGGCTGCAGCTATGAATGCATCATAAGTGTAGAATCCTTTGCCAGGACATACATCATTGTTCCTAAAACTCAACATTTGTTCGAATAATTCCCTTGTTACAATTGAACCGGCATTTTGTGCTAAAGTTTCTGTTAGGAACAAGAAAAAGAGACAAGAGAGTGCAACTGGTGATACATTGAACTTCATTTTTCCTCTGTTTTTTAAGAGTCTTTAGTTATGTGTGTGGGTACTTATAGTGATTAGATTAAGACTTTTCCACTAACAATGTTAAATGATACTTTGTACAACTATGACTATTTTCCACATAAATGTAGTTATCAAGTTTGCTTCTTTTTTGGGTCATTGACGTGTGTCATCATAAATGGCCGATACAATGAAGAAAAATCGCAGGGGAATAGATACAAAATTGTCATGAAGACATGAACTGCCTAACACGTAGTAAATCAAATCGAACTTTACTTGTACCTTCAGGGATATTTGATAAAATTGGAACGATATAGAAAAGATTATCATGATCCCTACATAAGGATAAAACACACAAATCAAAAAATTTAATTTTAGTTTTTCTCTTATTCATGGGAGAAGAATCGGCATGATAAAATAGGAAAATTTATTGAAAAGTGTGGAGTCCAACACGTTGATATGGTTAAATAGGACACAAATTTATCTTTTGTAATCAAGTGTAGTTGTAATCAAGTGTAGTCAATAATTTGTGACCGTAAGGAGTCATTTGGTGTGAAGGATAACATCAAATAGTCGTGGGATTAAATTATAATGTCACTTAGGGGTCGTTTGATAGAGTGTATAAAAATAATACCCAATAGAGTGTATTAGTAATGCAAGCATTAATAATGCATGTATTAGTTATACTTGTATTAGTTATGCATAGATTATTTCTTATGCATTGTTTGGTTTTGTGTATTAAAAATGGTATGCATTGTATAAAAATATTTATTTACAAAAGTATCATTCACAATTATGGTGGAAAAAATGTAAAAGTACTTTTGAGGGGTAAGTGGGTCTTTAACTATATTAATGCATGTATTAAATCCTTTGCATTACTAATACCTAGAAATCCATGGTATTAGTAATACACTCCTCAATACACAATAGAGGGTATTACTAATGCAAGCATTAGTAATACATAGCATGAAAAAATGCACCAAACAACGAATAACTAATACATATAATTAATGCATGCATTATTTTTACAAATACATTCTACCAAATGATCCATTAATTTGTTGTTTGGTTGACAAGTTCGGAATAACTTATGCCGCAATTAATAATTAGTATCGGGATAAGTTATCATTCCCCTTGTATGGTATAGTAATCTTGGGACAACTTATCCCGGGCTAAAGGAGGTAAAATGACAAAGATATATCGTTAAACTCTTTTTATACATCACTTTTCACATTTATCTATATTTACATTATTTTTAATACCAAATATAATAACATTCACAAGTTTCAATACTCCTTATTTTTACCTAATTCTTCGCTTTTTTCTATCAAAAAAATATCTATATAAATATAATTATTATTGATAAATTTATGTTTGACTAATTCTTATGTTTATTTATATAATTAATTTCTCATAAATCCTTTTTTACTTTAATTATAAACTTACGATGGAAGTTCTATTTTTAAGCTAAATAAAAAAAAAAAGTTTTATTTTTAAATACATATGGTACCAACATGTGAATGCACACACAAAAATATTTGAGCTGAATAAGATAAAAGTTTCATTTTTAAGATTGAAGAACTAAAGCTTGCAAAAGAAGAAAAAAAGTGAAGAGTTTTTTTGTAAGCAAACAACTTGTTCTTAAAATTTATGCAAGACATTATTTTGAATACAAGCAATCAAACGCTCAATAAAAATAATCTCAACATAACTTATCTCATCATAATTAATCTCAATATAACTTATGTCATCATAATTAATAATCTCATCATAACTCACATTTAAACCAAATTACCCTAACAAAATCCATGCTTGTGGACAAGAGCGTGAATTACTGCATCTAGAAGAGGCCATTTTATGTGCAAGACTTTTCAACATGAAGAAATTTCTTTATAATTATAGTGATAAATTAATAGTAAGTCATCGATCTAATTCTTGAAGAGCTACATTTTCCACACACGTTTAAAAGTTATAAACCATAACTTACGTTTGCCGTTTACTCCCGCTTCCCACGGAAGTCATAGTCAAGAGTCAAGACAATATTGGTTACATATGCTCGTACGAGGGGTACAACAGTCATTTGGATCATAATAACCTACAAGTTATGTTTATAACCTTTAAAAATGTATGTCCTGCCAGACCTAAATTCTAATGACAAAAATTAAAGATAAACTCATTTGAGGGATAACAATTACAGACAAGTCCCTTAAATGGGCAAATCATGCAACTAAATATCTTACAAATTTTCTTATTTTTTTTCTTCCAAATGATAATTTTGTGCGTAATTTATTTTTTAGTAAATATCGACAATCTTCAATAACAACCATGAGAAAATAATATTTCTACGTCCTCATTTTTTACAAGTTCGACAACAAACATGTAGTCTGTTCCACTCTATTCTATGTATAAATCGTCCTTTTATTTATATAATTAATACATAGCTGGTCGTTGTTTTGACGTAAATTACATTCTATTCATATTGATGGATAGAAGTATTCTTTACTCATTCGACTATTCCCTACAACCTTAATTTCATGCTCAACTAAATGTTCACTTGCTGGCAACGTACATATTGCACACAAAAGTAATTACTACTTGACAATATCATCGTACGGTAAAATCATACATGACTTAGTCATCGGTGAAGCTAGAGAAGGAAAATCACACTAATTTTTTTTTCTTCATATATATGGTAAATGTTGAATTCTTTAATAAAATTTTTGCCTACACCACGGAGTTGGTTAACTACAATAATTTTTTCTTTTTTTATCCATCATGTGGGGTTGAAAAGATTAGATGAGATGGCCAATTCTTAGGCCTGTTTTAGTTTGCAAAACTCCATTTGAAAAGTAAGGAAAACAGTCACGCTGTAATATGAAAACAAAAATAATCTTATTTAAAATACCGAAAAACTATAAAAGCATATGTATATTGTTGTGGTATTATTAAGATTTCTTGCTCAGAAATTACTCATTAGTCAATAATACTATAAGAGTATATATATTTTTATGGTATCATTAAGGTTTCTTGTTAGAAATTACTCATTAGTCAATGATAATAACTCTCATAGTATCATTGACTAATTAATGAGTAATTTCTGAACAAGAAACTTTAATGATAAAATAAAAATATATTTTATATATATCAGTCTTAATGATACCAATACACTATATGATACTGATTTAGTATCACTTAAGCAAAATTAGTTGCCAGTATATTGTGTAATTATTTAATCGGTATGATTATAAATAAGTATATGCTAGTAATTATTTTGCTTTTATAATATATTTGCTTAGTTTCCCCATATTTAGGGGTGCTAATTGGGCCAGGAAAATGTCGCACTAATCAAAGTCTTCTAAAGTATTAGCCCAATTATATCCATGTTTTAACCCAACTTTAATGGCCAGCCCAGCATTAGAGAAATCGAGAAATATTGCTTTTCATATAAATTTATAAGTTTTGTGATTTTAGTGAACATGGCCCTTATTAATTATCTCCTGAACATAATGTTCTTAATTCCTTGCTACTTTTCAATAATTACAAGTAGTAATAAAAAATTATTAGGTAGCCTCCCAACTAAAATTTAATATGGTAAATTTGAGATATGACTGTTTTTAGCATGAAAAGTAATTTATAAAGAGCTTGCTAAAAATGTGATATACATTTATCTCAATAAATGCATCATTAGGCTAAATCAATAATGACACCATTTTGAAAATAAATTTATTTCCATACAATCAAATTAGGGAATAAAAATGTTTTATAAAATACTTACACATTTGTCTCAATTCATGTGATACAAATGCCCCTCAATATTTAAAACTAAACTCAAATATAAAAAATAAAAAAAACTATGCATAAAACACTATAAGTTTGCAATTTTTTGAACGCAATTAATATGATAGAAAAAAAATTATTGATTTAAATGTCGACAAGTGAAAAGTGTTAGCACATAAAACTTGACAGATAAGAGTATAAAAAAAAGTTTTTTATAATGTACATGTTGTATATAACTATATATTAACAGCGTTAGTGAATTAAAGAAGACTAAATTAAGTAGCACTCACATGTACAGCCATATCGAGAGTGGATTATAACTAGGTTTAGCATATGTAAATCGTATTATTGATGATTACGGAACTAAGCAAAGCAATTAGCTTAAGGAAAAGTTTGTATTATTGATAATGACAGAAGTAAGCAAGCAATTACCAATTAGCATTCAGCTTGACGAATGACGATGAAGTCATTTTCTATTAATTAGCCAAACTTTAAAGTTTTATTTTCTTTTAATTAAATAACATTCCTTAAAATGTCTGATTCATTTATGCCACGTCAAAACGCGCTCTCCACGAATTTAAAATGAATTATATTATTTCCACATTGCATCATGCGCACAAAATTTGACTGCTAATGTTGTAAATATAAATAAATTAATACTAAAGTAGTATGGCAATAACATTTCAAAAAGAAAATGTTGGGTTGTCGAATTACTGTCTCTTACAACGTTACCACTAACGTGTCCAAGTGTGAAAGAAGTGTCACACCGGTGGTTAATGGAATGAGAGGTCTCTTTATATGATTTTGAACAATCTCCTTATATGAGCTGGCTTTTGGAGTTAAGTCTGAAATCTATTTCTTTCTAAATATGAAATGGAACAGATAGGCAGAGTCAATGGTCGATCTAGGTGGTTGTCAGGGCCTTCAGGGGCAGAGTTAGAAGCTCGGGTACGGATTTGATTGAATCCAGTAATTTTTTTTCTCAAATAGTGTATTTATATCAAGAAGTTTATTAAATATGTACTAATATTAAGTTTGGAACCAACTAATTCATACTTGAACTCATTATTATAAAATTTAAATCTATAAGATTAAAATTATGACTGCACTTTTGAGGTTATTCACCTGAACCTCTTCAGCAAAAAATTACACTACATATTTAAGGTTACTCTTTTCTTTACTCTTTATATATAGATTTTAAAATCTCTGAACACAAGATTAGAGGTTGACTCAGTGGTTAAAAGAGTTCAAAATTTTCCTTGGGATTCCAAGTTCAAACTCCATGCAATATATTTTTATTTTTCGAACCCCTAGTGAAATTTCGGAATCCACCACTAGGCGAAGTCAGAATTTAAATTTAATGATTTCTGCTTTTAAGATGTTATATATAGCATGTCCATATGGAGTGAGTTGTGGAGGAAAAGATGGAGGGATTGGTAGTTTGCCCTGCAAACCACGTACCATTGACACCTCTAAGTTTTTTGGAACGTGCTGCATTTGTTTACCGCAAAAACATAGCCTTAATTTATGGAAACATAAGTTATTCATGGGAAGAATTACATGGAAGATGTATCAACCTTGCATCTGCTCTTTCTCAACTTGGAGTTTCCTCTGGTGATGTTGTAAGTCTAATTTCCTCCTTTCACTTACTCCTCCATGTTCAATATATATTCATATACTACGCAATTATATACATCTGTTCATGCTTCAAATAATCTGACTAATTCTATATACACATATGTAAGTGCACCATTTAGCCGAAAGTAATTGCACTTGATTAATTTCCATTCAAGATCTATGTTCTTTTTTCTTTAGAACTCTTTCGTAATATAAATATGATCAAGAACTCTCTGGCATGAAAACAATATTACACATATATTGGACTAGAATTACATCTAGTTCTTTGGCCTTGATCTTTTTTAAGTCATGCATGCCAATTATTTTCTTTGAGGCAAAAGTTAGTAGAAGTGAGCCATTAGAGACTTGATATATTAACCAAGTCAACAATTCATTCACCCAAATTAATTGATGCGTAGAAGAAGGGTTCTTAATTATCCTTTTTACATATACACTTATAATAAAAAGAAGAATCGACAACAAACTTTAATTCCTCCACTTAATTCTTAGTTGACAAGCTTAATAATTATGTCTCTTACGAAGATAGACTTGACTTACGTATATGGTTCTACTTCTCTCATATTTATTCATCTCATAGACTTGACCAGCTAGATGTTAAAGAATGAAAAAGTCCATATCGGTGGTTAAAGAAATGAGTGGTCAGATTTGAACAATTCTCTTATTTGAGCTAGTGTTTGGGGTATGAGTTAGACCTAGATAAAATCTAATTTTACATGGTATTTGAGCTAGTGTTTGGGGTATGAGTTAGACCTAGATAAAACCTAATTTTACATGGTATCTATCTCACTCGATGTTGGATCCCCAAATTAAAGTTGTCCACGCATCAAATATTTTGAGGTGGGTGTTAAAGAATAAAATTTTTTGCATCGGTGGTTAATGAGATGAGTGGTCTTCTTATAAATCTTAGACAATCCTCTATCCTTTGAACTAGCGTGTACAACTTGATTTAGGTTTAAGATCTAATTTTACACTAGCTTCTTTATTAGTAAGTCATTGTATAAAATTATAAGAATATATATTGAGCGGTCTTTTTCCAATGACGAAGCATCTTTTGTCGACTTACTAGATATTCAAAATCATTTTGAGTGTTCATACTTGTAATAGTAACGACAGAATAGGCCCCTCGAGTTTCATGCTCTTATATTTCCTTTGGAAAAACGTTCATAACTTGCGTAATGGTGTCAAAATTAGGGGCTGAGTGGGGACAAATTCACAATGTCATGTAAAAACGATTAGTTAACAAGTCATATAACATAGTAATGTAAGAGATGAAATTTTTTGTTGTCTAACTCACATACTATATATGTAATAAACACATAAGCTATGTGTACTATATGTTATAATTTATACTACAAGTACAAACGGTATATATTTCCATTTCATGCTTTAAAAACGATAAATATACGAGTAATCGTGTGTAACGGTGTGAATACACGTTTTGACTTTTTTGTTTCCTGTTTGAGTACTGCTCTATTTTCATTCTTTTTTATTAAACAAATGACCTAAGACCACAAGTCTTCGTCTCAAATTGTAATTAATTAAGTACATCTCACATAAAATTTACTGTAATATTTTAGAGCAGAGCACATCTGCACATGATGATACACCTTGAAGGGATTTTTTTTTTTTCTTATATCAGACATCAGTGTTATATTATAATTAAAACTCCTTAGTACTGTACCTTGTTTTCCTCATTCTGCATGAGCCTGTGCTGGCTATGATTTGGAATTGTACAATATATTGACTTTGTCATGTTTAGCAAGCAACGTGTTAAAGACCCACATTATGAAAAATAAATATATTGATGACTAGGTACAATTGATATGCATTACGATCAAAAGATACATGAATTTAATTAATAGTACTAAACAAGTCAATGGACTTAAATATTATTTGGAAGTAAGGAGGCTCTCTCGAATCATATTATTTGTAGTGTTATTTAGTTTGACACAAAACACCGAATATAAATAAATAGTTTTTTTATGTCTCTGATCTAACGTTGGGGATGGGCGCACAACTAAAGTTACAGATAACCTAATAGTTTTGGCTCACCCCATATGTGTTAATTAAAAAATCTAGCTAGTACTAAATTCGAATTGATATTACTCCGACGTTCTCTATTATTTTATCTAGTGAATTGTTAAGACATTTTTCATAGTTCAAATTAATTTGTTTGTTCAAAAATAATTTTAGATTTTTCTTTCATTTTTACCCTTCATTTGGATTTCCTATGTGATAATGAGTTCAAGAAACTCTAACTGCTTTGAAGTACTGGGAGTACGTATCATAATCAATATTTAATCATTCTAAAGAGCAATTTAACAATAATTACAAAGGGTAAAAATGAAAAGTAATGTCTAATTAATGTGTTAATATTTTTTTTTAAAGAGTGTAATATACTCGTATAATTCACTTATTTTGAAATAGGGAAATATTGAACTAGTAAGAAAGAATCAATGAAGCATTTCAACCTACTAACTCAAATGATCAGTGGATTTTCAACGACATCATGAACATATAAACTTTAAATTCTAGGTGTAACTCTGAGTTCAAACCTTCTTTATTTTTTCTCTTCGCTTTTATTGGTAGCTTATTTTGTCATACTTAACCAATTATAACAAGCTTAAATTATAAACCTATTAATCCTAATACAAACAGGTGGCAACAGTGGCACCTAATGTACCAGCACAATATGAGCTACATTTTGGTGTACCAATGGCTGGTGCAGTCCTTTCTGCATTTAACACAATGCTAGATGCCACCACATTAGCACAAAAACTCCAACAATTAGAGGCCAAAATCATTTTTGTGTACTCTGATTTCATTGGACTAGTGCTTCAAGCACTTACTATTCTTCAAGAAAAAGACAAGTCTTGTCTAATTGTCTTAATCCATGAAAGTAACAATGTAAAAAAACCACCAGTTTCATCATCAGGGCCATCAAAGATTCTGGATTACCAAACACTTCTTGAAATGGGGCAGCCTAATTTCAAGATTATGTATCCGAAAAATGAATTTGATCCGATTTCGATCAATTTTACTTCTGGATCAACAGGGAAGCCTAAAGGAGCTGTGTATAGCCATAGAGCTGCTTATTTGAATACAATTGCTGACATTTTTCGATTCGAAATGGGAAAAAGCCCTGTTTTTCTATGGACAGTGGATATGTTTCGATGTAATGGATGGTGTCTCCCCTGGACAATTGCTGCTTTGGGTGGCACTAATATTTGCCTAAGTGAAATCAATGGAAAAGAGATTTTGGATGCAATTTACCTTCACAATGTGACACATTTTTGTGGTGCACCAATGATTCTTACAAAAGTTGCTAATGCTATAGGCATAAATCAGCCTCAGTTACCCCTCAAAGTGAATGCAACAGTAGCAGGGGTATTGCCACAACCAGAAATTCTGATCAAACTCGAAAAATTAGGATTTACTATCAATCATGCATATGGTATGAGTGAAGCACTTGGTCCAATGATATCGATGCCTTGGAAGTGTCAAGATGAATATTTATCCAAGTCAAATGAAGACGTGGATGTGAAAATTCGGGAAGGGGTTCACAACATTATGATGGAAGAAGTTGATGTAAAAGATCCAGAGAGTATGGAAAGTGTGCCAGCAGATGGAAAAACTATAGGGGAAATCATGTTTAGAGGCAATGCTATGATGATGGGGTACTTGAAAGATTCGTCAAGAACTGAAGAAGCTTTTGAGGGAGGGTGGTATAGGACTAAAGATCTTGGTATTAAATATGCAAATGGGAATATAAAGTTGAAGGATCGCGCTGTTGACGTAGTCAAAACTAAGGGGAAAACTATAAGCACACTTGAAATTGAAGGTGTTTTGATTAGGCATCCTAAGGTTTTGGAAGTTGCAGTTGTAGCAAGATGTGATGATGTTCTTGGAGAGACCCCTTGTGCTTTTGTGAAGCTGAAAAAAGGGTGTTTTGTGACTGATGAAGAAATTATCAAGTTTTGTGAAGAGTGGTTGCAGGATTACATGGTTCCTAAGGCAGTAATCTTTGGTGATTTACCATTCAATTCTTCAGGGAAAATACAGAAATTTATACTTAGGGACAAGGTCAACAATGCATTGAAATTGTGTCTACAAGTTGGGTGCAACTCAGTTGGCGAGCTGCCCACACCTTCATCCTAGTGGTGGGGATTCGAACCCTGCGCTGTATTCTCTCCCCACCCTCCAAAAAAAAAAGCATTGACATTATGCATGTCTTAATAAAAATTGTCCCATTTCAGTCTTTGTTATGTCTAGCAAAAGCATTGCTCACAATCCCAAATAAATTTATGTATTTGGCATGAATTTACTTGATTGAAACTTTGTTGAAAAAGTTTAATTTGACATTAATAATATTGAAAGCTTTAAGGTTTGTTTTTTATTATATTATAAAAATAGGAAAAACTACATGTTGGTCCAATTGGGTTTGGACATTGGATGGATCTACCCACAAAAGTGACCAAACTCGTGTTGTTTCAGTCCAATTTGCTCTACTTTAAAGAAATTTCTTACCCATTTATTAAGCATTTTCTATATATATAAAAATACCAATTCAATTTTTCGAAATATACATCATCATAACATTCATAAAACTAAAGATCTTAACCGAAAATAAATGTACTTATTTTTATCAAATAAACCTGTAGACATAAGATATATCAATCAATATACACCCTTAATTATACAAAGTAAAAATATATACAATATTTGAATGGGAAAAGTAATAGTGTTGACAATGATATACATCCAAAGACATTTTGCCTCAAAATTATTGTTGTGTTTGAACTTCTTAGGCTCTAGCAAGAAAAATAAGAAATTTTGGAGAAAATTTCAGAAATTGCAAAGATAATTGACATAATAAAGCTCTATAACTATAGTTTCGATAATTGTGTCCATAGCTATAATTTAGTTTGCTATGGATACTGCGATTTATATATTTCGCTTGCGAATATACAAACAAGCTAAGTATACATAAATTTTGTATTTCTACATGTAGAAATTTTTGAGAACTCCGTTTGTATATTTAGTTTGTCAATACACAAACTTGGCAAGTATATTATGAATTTTTCATAAATCATATGCAAATAGCTAGGGTAAGCATATAAAATTTTGGATTTATAAATCAAGAATCGAATTATACAAATTCTGGATTTAGACAATCAGGAATTGAATTATACAAATTCTGAATTTATACAATTAGGAAACTAAATAGCAAAATTTCACCAAACTATAGCCTCAGATTAAAAATAATCGAAACTATAACTATATTACATAATATACTCTAGATTAGGGGTGTACATGACCGGGTTGGTTCGGGTTTTTTTAATATCAAATCAAACCATTTGTGTCGGATTTTTAAATCTATAAACCAAACCAAACCAATAAAACTCGGGTTTTTCAACCTTGGGTTTTTTCGGGTTTTTTGGATTTTCAGATTTTTCCGGTAAAGTATTCATACAAACATATAATTTACTTGTACTTCAAATATTTCTTTAGTCCTATCAAAAGACAACTATCTAAGATGTTTCTTAAGAAAATAACAAAATATGATATGAGTAATGACACTAAAATATCCAACAAAAAAATAATAATAATGAAATCGCGTAAAACAAATATTGCAAATTAACAAGTCATAATGAAAATGATCATAATTTAAAAGTACTAAATCATGCTAAAATAAGTTTAATAAGTATTAGTTACATGACTAAATATTAAAGGAAATTAAAATTAGATTATGTATTTGAATTGTCTAAACCAATGTAAAACCAAAGAACAAATATTCAATATTATTGTCATTCTTAGTGTTGAATTGATTTTCTTTTTGCAGTAGTATTAATTTGATTTTGACTTAAGCTTCATTATAATTGTCAACATCTGTGGACTATAATCTTTATTGAACCATTCAAAATTCTAAGTTTCAAACTTGAAATAATATATTAAAAGATAAAAACTATGAAAAAGTATAAGAAATATTTAAAAATTATATCAAAGTAAATATTTTTATGTATAAAATAAAATTTTAAAATTATACCCAAATATAATCGGATTTTTTTTTCAATACCAAACCAAGTCAAACCGACCTCTAGTCGAATTTTTTTTCTCGATTTGCAGTTTGATTCGGTTTTCGGTTCAATTTCATACTCCCCTACTCTAGATATTTGTCATTTCGCATAAATTTCCCAAAATTTAATGCCCATAAATAGTGGGAGGAAGAGTTAAGCCAAATAGAAATTCTTTGGTGTCCTTGTATAGATCTTCTTCACTAGTATTTCTTATCGTTTTATAATTTGTTTGGTCAGATTCCTTAAATTGACTTATTTTTTTAAAAAAAAAATAATTAAAAAATGTACTTTTTAGGAAAATGTTTCTCCTTGCTAGTTACTCAATAGAGCATCAAGACCACCAAACAACCCTTTTTTTATCATCACAATATCAAGTCTATCTGTATTATTTATAAAAGAGTCTTTATTAAATCATAAGCCCAATGCATGCAGACCGTTTCTATTAATTTTTCAAGTTTATTCTAGTCTTTAATCTTTAAAAAAGTAACTTATGCTTATGCTACTCTTCAGAAATACTTAATTTTTACTCTTAAACTTGATCAGACATTTCACTTCCTAAAAATAAACAATTTTTAGAAGAAAGAAAAATACATCGATATAGATTGCACAAATTTATGATTAATTACGCCACATTTAATAATTGATAAGCTTCAGGTGTTTACCTTTCATCTTAAACACGTTAGACTATATATTTAGTACTTTGGGACAATTATTGTTTGCAAAAATTTATTTATCATTTTTAAAATTTTCCTATATAAGGCAGGAAATTGTCCTTAATTGACTACTTTACAATTCATTTTCCAAGCGATTAAATTCTCATCAAGAGAGACATGAAGGCAATTATTAGGTATGGAGTATTTCATTTTTAACAGAAAAAAGAAAAGAAAAATATCGTCAAGTAATTAGCATTATTAGAATGAATATTTATGATCGTCCAATTATTGATAATTATTTTATATCAATAGTATCATTCAAATTAAGTATGTTTACCCACAAAGCTATTCTACACAAAAAACAAATAAAAAGTTAAAGAAATAATTTCACAAACCTACTTTCAAGTCTGGCTTCGTTAAAATTAAGGCAGGTTTATAAAATTATCTCCATACATTACAAAATGTTATGTTTAATTGATGTATGACTTGTTGAATTATTTAACATTCATCGCTCGTTATTATTTATGTATTTGAGGTAATGATTGATTTAAAAACATTATACCTGTGCAAACATTGAATAACTTTTTATTTGAATTCAACCTTATTGCAAGGGTAAACCAATAATAAATCTACAATATAATCGACATCTAATACTATGTTAAAACAAACCTGTTATGAATATGAGGAACTGGTTTTTGGTTTCTAGTCTTATTTTATTAGTAGCCATGATTGGGGCTATAGTACTGACTATGCATAGGACTACTAAGGTGAAAAGACAGGATGTATTTCGACGAAATGCTCTGATTCTGAAAGTTAGTTAGTATGAACAATGAATCTGGAAAAGTTAGTTACAGAGTCTGTTACAATATTAGTTAGAGTAAACTGTGGTTAAGTTAGATTAACTAGATCATATAGCTATAGTTAGTACACACTATATATATCTAAGTTTAGATATTTTGTAAAGATTAGATTCATTTTTTATAAATAGAAATTGCAGTTCTTTTTCTCTGTTCATGGACTGTTAATTCATATCTTTGAATCTCCATAGCTAAATTCTTCATAGTATCAGAGCCATCAGCGAGCTACTGATTGGTTCATTGTTTCGATCATCTGCTTATAGTGTTAGCTGCTTCAAGAGTAGCTGAATTGTTCGAGAAGCAGTTTGAATTTTTTTCTTCTTCCGCAAGTTTTCAATCTGCATCAATGGCGATCAGTGAAGGTCTTAATTTTGGTTCTAATGCCTCTACAAATGTAGGTAGAGAAGTGATAGGTGATTCTCATCATCCATTGTATCTACAATCCAATGATACTCCAGGTATAGTCTCACTTCAACTTACTGGATCTGAGAATTATTCTCAGTGGAGTAGATCAATGAAAATAGATCTGCTAGGAAAGGGAAAATAGACTTTATTGATGGTACCAGTTCCAAAGATAAGCTCCCCCTACTTTCTTACATACTCTATGGGAGAAATGTAATGTCAGTGTTCTTTCATGGATCATGATCTTTGTTAGTCGTGAACTTCTTAGTGGTATAGAATATGCTAGCAGTGCTCAGCAAGTGTGGATTGATCTGAATGAGAGGTTTGATAAAGTGGATGAATCTTGTATTTTTTACATGCACAAGGAAATTGCAACACTATCTCAGGAAATTTAATTTATTTCCACCTATTACTCCAGACTTAAAAAGCTATAGATAGAATTTGATTCACTTATGTCTGTACCTGGTTGTACATGTACTGAATTACAGGCTTATGCTGTGCATTTTGAGTACCAACGCTTGATGCAATTTCTTCTAGATTTGAATGAATTTTACAATAAGTACAGGAGCCAGATTATGATAATGGATTCTGCACCCAGTGTTAACAAAGCCTATTCTCTAGTAATTGCTGAGGAGAGTCAGATGATACTTGGTAAGGCTAACTCTGTTGGTGATGTTTCTCCTCCAACTGGTAATTTGAATGAAGCATTAGCTTTCTTCAATGGGAATAATGCATACCAAAGCTTATCAGGTTCTACTACAAGAGGATCAAGTTATGGTGAAGTAGGATCAGGATCTGGTATTGGTGGTTCTAACTTCAGACCTAGGAAAAATTCTAATAGCCACTTGTATTGTGACTATTATAATTGGAAATGTCACATACAAGCTCATTGTTATAAGCTCCATGGCTATCCTGCTGATTGGAAGGGCAGCAGATGGCCTTCCCCTAGTTCAGCTAATCTTGTAGGTTCCACTATCAACCCTGGTGCTCCTCCAGGTGGTGGTAACTCTACTACTGGTGTATCACATGCTTTTATGACTAATATTCCACCTGTAGCTTTGTCTCAGCAGTCTCATTCATCTCCACAACCACATCCACATACTCATTTCTCTCACTAACAGTACATGCAGATATTACAACTTCTAAACTCTAGCATAGAAAGACTGACATTGATTCCACTATGAAAACCACAGTTAAATTTTCTAATGATAAGTGGATAATTAATTCTGGTGATTCTAAGCACATGATTCATAATCTGCACATGCTAACACATTACAAACCAATTTATGCCTCTCAAGAAGGAAGAGTCTATTTGCCTACTGGTAATCTTGCCACAATCAAACACATTGGTTCATCTCAGATCCTAGAAGGGATTGAAATCTAAAATGTTCTCCATATTCTCGAGTTTCACTATAACTTATTGTCTGTCTCTAAACTCACAAAGAAATTGAACTGCACTATCATCTTTTATCCTGACTTCTGTATTTTTCAGGTGCTCTTCAATGGGATAGTGAGGGGGATTGGTAGGTTGGAGAATGACATGTATGTGCTTACCACTGCCTGTCAGTTACAGCCAAAGAGAAATCCAGTACAAGCACTCCAGATTCAGTCCATTCCAGTCCCTAAGACTTGTCATGTATCTGCATTAATTCCTTCTAGAATAAGTTTGTTTGTATGGCATAAATGATTAGGCTATGTTTCTTTTACTACTTTTAGAGAATTAGGTTGTTTTACACATCTACATAATTATATTGATATTCCTTGTATTGTGTGCCCTTTGGCTAAGCAATCAAGACTATCTTTTTCTTTAAGTAATACTACTACTTCTTGTTGTTTCCACACATTACATGCTGATGTATGAGGTCCCTATCGAGTTCCTACTCATGATGGTCAGATGTATTTTTTAACCTTGGTAGATCATCATTCTAGATACACATGGATAATCTTACTGACATCCAAGTCTATAGTTATAGTAGCACTAAAAAGGTTCTTGGTGATGATTGGCAATATCTTTAGTGCATCAGTCAAGATCCTCAGAACTGATTATGGGTGTGAATTTTTTAATTCCCAAGTCACTGAACTTCTCCAATCCTTAGGCATTTTGCACCAAAGTTTTTGCATCTACACTCATTAATAAAATGGTGTTGTTGAAAGAAAACATAGGTATATTCTATATGTTGCTAGGTCCCTCAGATTTCAATCTGGCTTGCCTTTTAGGTTTTAGGGTGAGTGTGTCCTTACTAGTGTCTATCTCATAAATAGATTACCTCTACTGTCTTCAAGGGTAAAACCCCTTATGACCTGTTGTTCCTTAAATCTCCTTCCCTTACACACCTTATAGTTTTTGGTTGCTTGGCATTTGCAACTGAGGTGAGGAAAGTTGACAAGTTTGCTCCTAGAGTAGTCCCTACTGTGTTTCTTGGGTATTCCACTCTCCAGAAGGGCTACAAACTTTTTTCATTACACTAAGGAATTCTTGGTGAGCAGGGATGTCATCTTCAAGGATGAGTTTTTCCCTTTTCTTCACACCTCCTCTACTTGTTCCCCTTTGTTTCCAATAGTTCAGTTCACATACTCTTCTCTATCTCCAGCTGAGATACATCCTGATATTGTCTCTCATGTTGCTACTTCTATCTTTCCAAATCAATATGTATCTCTTAGTCATGATATTGTTGCTCCTGATTGTCCTAGCCCACTTCTAGATCACTTTGTGTCTCTTAGTCCTGCTGATTTTACTGTCCTTTCGCCATTAAGAAGATTCTCTAGACCTTCCAAACCTCTCATCTGGCATCATGACTATCTAACCTCCTAACTAAATTCCTCTTGTCTATATCCCTTATCTAATCATGTTAGCTATCAATGTTTATTTATTCCTTATGTTGCAACCTTAGCTGCTTATTCCAGCACCCATGAGCCTAAGTCCTTTCATAAGGCTGCACTTGACCCCCTTTGGGTGGAAGTCATGCAAGCTGAAATCACATCTTTGGAGGAGAATCATACTTGGAGTATTATTGACTTACTTCCAGGCAAACATCCTATTGGTTGCAAATGGGTTTTTAAGGTGAAATATTTGGCCTCTGGGGCTATTGAGAGATACAAGGCCAGATTAGTTGCTAAAGGTTTCCACCAGCAAGAAGGCTTAGACTACATTGAAACTTTCTCCCATGTTGCCAAGATGGTTACAGTAAGATCAATTTTAACTGTTGCAGCTACCAAGCACTGGCCTTTTTCCAAATGGATGTCCATAATGCCTTTCTTCAAGGTGATCTCCTTGAGGATGTTTATATGGTCATTCCTCCTGGGTTTGGTAGATAGGAGGAGTGTGGCAAGGTCTGCAAGTTGCATAAGTCACTATATGGATTAAAGCAGGCACCTAGACAATGGAACCTTAAATTGATTGAGGCATTACTTCAACTGGGATTTGTTCAAAGTCACTATGACTACTCTCTATTTATTAAAAGAGAGAGTAAGGATTTGATAGTTGTTTTTGTGTATGTGGATGATATCCTGGTAACTGGAAGCTGTAGTGACTTGATAGTCAAAACCATAAATGACCTTAAACTCAGATTTAAGATGAAGGATCTAGGAGAATTAAAGTTCTTCCTTAGAATTGAGTTTGCCAGAACCAAGGAGGGGTATGTCATGAACCAGTGTAAATATGCTTTGGAGTTTATCTCAAAAATGGGATTAAGTGATGCTAAACCTGTTCATACACCACTGGATCCAAATATAAGACTAACATCTATTGAGTATGACTCACATATACAAGATACAGACAATATAGCAAGAGATAAACCTTTGGCAGATGTTGGCAGATATCAAAGACTTGTAGGTAGGTTATTGTACCTAACTATGACCAGGGTGGATATTTCTTTTGCAGTACAAGTTCTGAGCCAGTATATGCATGCCCCTAAGGAATCTCACATGGAAGCTGCACTTAGGATAGTCAGGTATATCAAGTCAGCACCTGAAAAAGACATGTTCATGCCCTCCCAAAGTTCAGAGTTATTGACAGTTTATTGTGACTCAGACTGGGGCACCTGTGTGCAAACAAGAAGATCTATTACTGAATACTTGATGAAGTTTGGTGGTGCTCTTGTGTCCTGAAAATCAAACAAACAAGAGACTGTAGCTAGAAGCTCTGCAGAAGCTGACTCCAGGAGTATGGCATCCACTGTGGCTGAGATTACTTGGCTTATTGGCTTATACAGTGAACTAGGAGTGAAGATCAAACAACCAGTTGATCTATTCTGTGACAGCAAAGCTGCAATACAAATTGCAGTCAATCCCATCTTTCATGAGAGAACTAAACACTTTGATATCGATTGTTACTTTGTTAGAGAGAAGCTACTCAAAGGAATGATAAAGACTCATCATGTATCCACAAGAGAACAGCTGGCAGATTTACTTACAAAAGGTTTATGGAAAGCTTCACACTCGCATCTTATGTCCAAGCTGGGATTGAAATTCATATTTCAACCATCAGCTTGAGGAGAGGTGTTATGAATATGAGGAACTGAAAGTTAGTATGAACAGTGAATCTGGAAAAGTTATTTCTGTTATAATATTAGTTAGAGTAAATTGTGGTTAAGTTAGATTAACTAGATCATATAGCTATAGTTTGTACACACTATATATATCTGAGTTTAGATATTTTGTAAAGATTAGATTCAATTTTGATAAATAGAAGTAACAGTTCTTTTTCTCTGTTTATGGACTGTTAGTTCATATCTCTGAATCTCCATAGCTAAATTCTTCAAAATCAACTTCTGGCCTAACTTATTCTATCAATCAATGTCATTAATAATTTACTGTACTACTTATTGTTTAATAGTAGTGTTGTGTAAATTAAAATGAAATGATTTAACCTAAACAACTTTATTAATATAAATAAATATAAATAACTTTAGTAAATAAGTTACTTACCCACTCTATCATTATATGCAAATAGCTTGGTAAAGAATAAATAATTCGGGGCGTGAGAATTGCGAAGCCGGCCTATACGGCCAAGAATTTTTCAACATACCAGGATAGTTATTTTATTAATCCAATCAATTGTAGTTTATATTTTCTTGAAACCGATAAGTTTGAAAATCAATTGTATACATCATCATTATTTTTATTTGCCATTTAATTTTTTATATTTAAAAGTAATTTAACATAAACTTTTTATTTAACTATTTCATGAAAAAGGATATATTTTTATATTTAGAGATTATTAAATTTAACCTTTTCTTTTTATTTTGACCTCTAGAACATACTTCTATTTTTTTAAAATGGTAAGTGTGAGACAGCAAAGTAAAGCAGAAGGTATGGGTTCAAAATGACTCCAAAGGACTCAAATCTAAAAACTTATCAACTTCAAATTTTTTAGGATAAATTTACTTCAAATTTTAGATATGACTTTCTTTCTTTTTAGAAAAGTATTAAAAATATCCCCAAATTTAAAACTAACACCTTTTTTTTACTTGATTAACTAAATTAAAATACACCTCAATTTGCCATATAACATAGCAAGTGGTCTCAAACTTTTGTAAGAGCATGAAGTTCTTAATAAAAATAAAAGAAATATTGAAAACACTACTAAATTTGTTGAGAATTTATAAGTGTATTTCCCTCAAGATTGGAGGTGTGTTTAAATTTAGTAATGATATTTTTAATACTATCAATAGTTCAAAAATTAAATTAATAATTCACGACAAAATTTAGACTGTATCTCTTCATATCCTTGAAAATGTGACTTTGTCATAGTAGTTACGCCACAAGGATAGAAACAAATGGAGTAGTAGATAGGAGCCACATTTTGGTATAATAAGAATGCAAACAAAGATGAATACAAGTCAACTAATTCTCTCACATACCTTCTTCTTTGCTGACGATTTGATAATTTCTCAATGTTAATCCTTCATTTGCTCTGCTATTCACACTAACCAGTCAAGCTAAACTTCTTCCTCTTCTACAACAACTGCAAATATGAGTTCTCCGCTCATCTTTCTAAAGCCAATTTTAATATCAGTAATAATACCCGTTATTCTCGGAACAGTTTTCTATCAACTCGATTCCTTCGACCCGGCATCTTATCCGACCCATGTGCTCTCTACTGACCCGCCAATTGTTGCACCAAAGCGCAATAATCAGATGCTCCGTCGCTCGGAAAAAATCGGAGTTAACCAGCTGTTATCACCCGAAGACGTAGCGTACGATCAAAATTCCGGAGTTATATACACTGGATGCGTTGATGGATGGGTTAAAAAAGTGAAAGTGAACGAATCGGCGGCGGATTCGACGGTGGAGGATTGGGTTTTCACCGGCGGCAGACCTCTCGGACTTGCTCTAGGACATCACGGCGAAGTTATTGTTGCAGATGCGAACAAGGTCAATTGTAGTGGTCCTCCTTTTTTATTTGGGGAAATAAATTGTTGAGTTGTTATTAATAAGCTAACGGAAAAGGTCTGATATACTGTTAAGCATTTAAAGCGAATATGCGTTCAATATATAGCATACTACCCCTTATAATTTTGTTACTTATTCTTATGTTTGGTACATGATCATAAACAGGAAATATTAAGTGATATTTTAATTTTAAAATATTATTAGCGTTCAAGAATGAAACTGATTAATATGGAGTTGCCTGTCTAGCTTGCCTTTTACGCAGAGGAGATAGATTGGTCTATTTTCAATAAATTAGGACAAAGAGATTGATCCAATTGAGAGCGTAGCGGAGTAGACATATAAGATAATTGACTAACCAAACATTAAAAAGTTGGGAACTCCGTGCCCAAACACATGAGAAGTGCAGGCAGGACTATTTTGTTTTGCTGGATATGATTACAACGGAAAGTATAAAAATCACACCATTTTATTAGAGTAACAACAGTGAGATCTGAAGGCAAGAGATCTTAATTCCTTTGTATTTACACCATTTTGATATCAGTTCAGTATAACCTTGTATAATTGTTTAGAATGAAATGTTTAAATGCGACAGGGGTTACTACTCAACGTTACTTCGGAGGGTGAAATTAAAGTGCTAACAGAGGAAGCTGAAGGCCTGAAATTCAAATTAGCAGACGCTGTAGACGTTGCAGAGGATGGAATTATATATTTCTCCGATGCTTCTTACAAATATAATATCGAACAGTACATTTATGATTTTCTTGAAGGAAGACCCAATGGAAGATTGTTAAGTTATGATCCATCAACTAAACAGACCAAAACGCTACTTAGCGACCTGTATTTTGCTAATGGTGTTGCAGTCTCTCCAGATCAAAATTATGTTATTTTCTGTGAAACACCTCTGTAAGTACTCTTCATATTTTTAATTTCCTTAGCAGATACGTACGTAGAAGAGTACTTCTCATTTTCCATCTTTTTTTGTAGGAGGGAATGCAAAAAGTATTACATAAAAGGTGAAAAAAAAGGATCTGTGGATATGTTTGTTGATAATTTACCTGGATTTCCTGACAACATTCGTTATGATGGTGAAGGACATTATTGGATTGCATTCGCCTCGGTAAGTGTCTTCATGATATTTTAAACTTGATGTGTTCAACCTTTAGGTTACGCCGCTCTCTCATATTTTGTTTGTGATAACTCGACAGGAAAAGACATATTCATGGGACTTGGCACTAAGGTACCCATTCATCAGAAAGATAATGGCCATAATGGTGAAGTATGTTGGACAACCAAAGGCAGAGAAAAATGGTGGTGTTTTATCTGTTGATTTACAAGGAAATCCACTGGAACACTATTATGATGAGGATTTGACAATGGTGTCAAGTGGCATTAAGATTGGTGATCATTTGTACAGTGGCTCTGTTAAGTCTCCGTACATACTACGTCTCAATCTCAAACAAAATCCAGCAGTTCAAACTTCATAAACAAAGATGATCATGACGATTTTCCTAGTATAGAAATGTAAGTGTTTGATTTCAAAAAATAATGGGGGTATTTGTTTGTACAACTAGAGTCGTTAAATTTTGCATAAGATTTCCACTATATAAGATGTGTAAGTGTTTTCTTTTTAATTTATTTTATTATAAATAAAAAGAGTCAGCATATGCAACTAAATCATGATCTACTTTTTGTATGTTTTTAATTCTATGAAATTTAAGAGGATAAACATTTTTATTGAAAATTCTTTTTTACACCTTTGATTAAAAAAAAAGATCAATCAATATTTTTTAAAATATTCATTTTTTAAATATTATAAATTAATTACTATTAAGTATTAAAAATAATTTCATTACATTTAAATATGTAAGTTATATAATCTACTTACCTGCATACACATTTCTCAAATTATGTTAAATCTACTTGGATTAAATAAACTATGTCCTCTCATTAAAAGTTTCAGCAATGAAATAAATGGACTACACATATTCAAATTTACCCCTCAATTTTAACTATATTTTAAAATTATCCTTACATTGGAACTCCATAAAGGGCAAAAACAAAATATTTTCCCAATGACAGAGTGAGATATGAAAGTAAGAGTTGCACAAATGACAAAATTGCTAAATTTCAGATCATACGGCTCCAAATCTTATTTTTTTTTCCTTTTTTAATGGAAGGATTAGCAAATCTTTGAGAATTGATTTTTCATATTATCACTAACTACTTAATAGTTATGTTCTTTGTCTCAATTTATTATGACAAGTTTGACATTTCAAGTTTTTTGAAATAAAATTTATATATTTGAAAATTAAAGTATAAATTAAAAAATATTATAAATCATAATAATTGACAATTTAAAAGATATATGAAAAAAATTGCAGTCAAAAATAGATTTGTTTGAATCTAAAAATCTTAAAATCTGAAAAGATGCCACAACTAGAGGGAATATTTCTCTATTATTATTATCAGGGGCGTATCTAGAGGGGGTGCCGTGGGTTCACGTGAACCCATGCTCCCCTCTCTAGATCATATATAGTAGTGTTATATTTTTTTACAAAATATTTAAATATAGATGTGTGAATCCACATTCAAAGTATTATATAATAATACAATGATGATTGGGTGCACCCTTCTAAGTGAGGATAGAAATTTAAATCTTATATCTATCTTGTCTTTTACTAACACCTCTCTAAGTGGTTATTGGTTACACTTTTGGTGTTTCAACTAATTATTCTTTTGTTTTTTTTCTTTAATCTTTCAAAATTTTCAAGTGTGTTACATTGAAAATTCCTAAAAAAATTAGCATTGTAAAATTTTTATATAATTAAATCAAATGTGTATATTAAAATTTAAAACTAGTAGAATTATATGTTTTGGACCTATAATTTTTAAAATTTAATGGTTCATATTAAAAACCTAAAAGTCAAACCGATCAAATTTATATTTAAGATACATTTTTTTTTGTAATTGTGCACCCATCTTGCGGAATTCCTGGATACGCCTCTAATTATTATCTCTGAAAATTTATTTTCCTTAACCATGTAGGAATACTATTACCGAGTTCAACTTGTAGTTGGAAAACCTCATTAACCTAATCTCAGTAATTCAAACCTATATTAATCCCTTCTTATTAAACTTAGTACTACTTGTTCTTGTCTTATTTTATCTTCCTTCTTGCTCTACTGTAATTTTCTGCAAAAGATATGTCTCTCCCGGACCCGGTACAAAATAATTGTAGCTTTTGTGACCGTTATGAACTAGACATTTATCGGGACGACATTATCATGAATAATTGGGATTGGTCCGGTTGTGGTGAAAAGGTATTCTACATCGAATGTAAAGTTGATTATATACTCGAAAAATCAAAAAACAGAAGAATTGACGACGACGACGATGATGATGAAGAAAGAGTTGGTCATGATTGTTCACCTGAACTGATCGAGTCCGCAGTGAAACCTTACGTATTTAAATTTGATTTTTTGACACAATGCAGAATTAAGGCACGAGTAATTTGCAATATGTTAGGTGTCCCTGAAGACTCTGCTTCTGATGTAGCTGTACAGGTTTCAACTTTTGCTACATCACAGATAAATGATCCTCAAAATAGTGGTTGTAAAATTGTGCCTATAGTAATGTCGTTTACTATTATTTATGTCCAACAAGATGGTGAAGATATTAATACTGCTCGTGCTCGTGTTCTTCTCAATACCAACACGGAGTTTCGTCTTCCTCCCATTGTTCCTCCTCCTAATCCGACAAACAGAGGTGTAAATCCATTTTCCTTTGAAATATTGTATAGATGGACTTTAAAACATGGTGATCCAGTACATCCTGTGTGTTCCATCTGCATCAATGATCCTTCAATTGGAGAGACCATAGCAATCTTACCGTGCTGGCATTCTTTTCACTTACATTGTATCATCAAATGGCTGGAGATAAACCACCGATGCCCTATGTGTCGTTGGTCCTTTTCAAAAAATAGCAAATATTTGTACTGATAATATGCCCCTTTTGACTAGTAAGTTTTAGTTTAGTGAGCATATTGCGATATGTTTAGGCTTTAATTTGCAGTGTTTGAATCTATGGATGAAAGACATAAGTCCTTCCTCATTCAATTTCATGTTTGGTATCCATTGATATGTTTTTATGTAATTTAATTTCTTTTTGTATCTAGTACTATTGATTACTCTTCTTATTTGCACAACTTTTGCAGCAATTTGTTTGTTGATTTTGCTTTATGTGCATCTGCCAGCCTTTTAACTCTTTAAGCAATAAGCTACACAAATACAGTAAATATTGTTCCAATGCTTTTTAGTCGAAAACTCTGGATGAAGAGAGATGGTCTATACATGTTTGTCAAGTAATCAAATGTACACACTGACAATGCTTGAGCCTTTTTTATTCATAGAAAGCTTCGTTATGTATGACCTCAAATATAAGATTACAAACAGAAGAGCCAAGACTTAATGTTGGAAATTTCTAAACAAATGTTACAAGAATAAGGCTTTAGTCTCAAGTACTCTTCAGACTGCAATCTCTCTTTTGATTTGACAAAGACTGCCTAAGGCTTTTGCTTTTTCCCTTAGGACAAACTTTTGTATCTTGCCCGTAGAAGTTGTTGGTAGATCTTCAAATATGACTGTCCGGGGAGCCATATAATGAGGCAAATGATCCCGACAAAAGTTGATTATGTCTTCAGAGCCAAGACTAAATCCCTCCTTCAACTTCACGAAAGCACAAGGTGTCTGCCCCCAGTGATCATCTGGTCTTGCTACTACAGCTGCTTCAAAGACTGCGGGATGACTGACCAAAACTCTTTCCACCTCAACCGAGCAAATATTTTCACCTCCAGAGATTATAATGTCCTTCATCCGGTCCTTAACTTCTATGTAGCCATCTGGATGTCTCACAGCAAGATCGCCAGTATGAAACCATCCACCTCTGAACGCTTCTTCTGTTGCTTTAACATTTTCTAAGTATCCACTCATCACAGTGTTCCCTTTAATCATAATTTCACCAAGGGTCTTTCCATCATACGGTACCCTCTCCATTGTGTCAGGATCTCTTATGTCAATTTCCTGTGTAAAAAAGTGCTCCACACCTTGTCTTGCTTTCAGAGCAAATCGTTCATCAGGAGGTAATGATTCCCACTCTGGCTTGCGGAGGCAAGACATGCAGGGACCATGAATCTCTGTGAGCCCATATATATGAGATACCGAAAAGCCTAACTCTTCCATCTTGGAAATGATATGAGGAGGCGGTGGTGAACCACCTGTCGTTATTTCAACCTTGTGAGGAAGTGGTTTGTGGTCACTTTTTGGTGAATTTACAATCATATTCATGACCGTTGGTGCAGCACTCATATGTGTGACCTTGTGGAGGGATATATTCTCAAAAATGTCCTTCGGAGAGACACGCCTTAGGCAAACATTCGTGCCACCAAGTGCAGCCATGCCCCAAGTAAGGCTCCATCCATTACAGTGAAACATTGGAACAGTCCAAAGATAAGTAGGCATAGAGCCCATCTCATGAGTATAAGGAGTTGCAATAGCATTGAGATATGCACCTCTATGATTGTAAACGACTCCTTTAGGATGTGACGTTGTCCCAGAAGTATAGTTGACACTGATAGGGTCAAATTCAGTTAACGGCCACTTTATAGCAAAATCATCGCGTCCACTTGCAAGAAGAGTTTCATATTCATGAACATTGGGAGCAGCAACAGGAGGCGGGAGGTTTTCAGGATCAGGGATTAATATTAGAAGAGGTTTTGTTTTAGCATCTGCAAGAAGATCCAGTGCTCCTTGAGCAACTTCAAACAACTGCTGGTCAACGAAAATGATCTTAGCTTCGGAATGCCTCAGGAGAACTGATACCATAGCTGAATCATGACGTGTATTCAACGTACAAAGCACTGCTCCTGCCATTGGCACCGCGAAATGCAACTCTTGCACTGCTGGTACATTAGGGGCAAGTGTTGCAACCTATTCAAGCATTTAAACTAACCACCATGAGAAAACAACTTCTTTTGATAAGAAAATGCATAGTAAAGAGTTCAAGATTGTTATAATATATACACTATTAACCATGCGTTTAGACATAATATTCTGAAGCAGAAATCTTCTGAGTAAGTAGAAATTAAACTTACAACATCTCCACGAGAAATACCCAATTGGGACAGAGCAGAAGCCATCTTTAGACACCTATTATGAGTTTGTTCCCAAGTGAATTTAACAGAAGAACCATACACAACTGATGTCCTGTCTCTAAAAACCTTAGCAGCTCTGTCCAAGAAACTAATGGGTGTTAAAGGGAAATAATTAGCTGAACACCTCATTAGTCCCTCCATGGATTCCCATGGGTGAGTTTCAACATTCTCATGAATAATTTGGGACAAATAACGAGACCTCTGACTCAGAATGGGGTGAACTCGAACTCTGTTTAGAGAATGTAACAACCCCCTCAATCTTGAAATATTGAAAAAAGGATTCATGATAGATGAAAAAATGGACAGAAAATGAATGAGCAAGCAAAAGTTTGTTTGAGGGGATTTTATTTATACAAATACATGTCTAAATATAAAAATGCGTCGATATTATTTAGGAGCATGCAATTTCTGACTGAATGTCAACCAGCTTTGTTTATGCATTCGTTCGCTATTACTTGTTTAATATTTTTAAAATATATTTTTATATTAAATAGTCATTTTTTATATATTAAGTAAAAGAAAAAAAATTGTTTCACCTTCAATGTTAATTATTTATTCTCTAGATCATTATACATTACTCCTAAATTATATTGAGTCGATTATTGGGAGATGGCAAGGAAAATATTTAAGAACATAAATTAAAGGTTTTTTTACATTGTTATTCTTTTGATTATTTTCAAATTATTCTCTCCAAAAATGTAAAGTAGTTAAAAATCTTATTAATTAAGGGTAAATATGAAAAAAAAATATGTCAACAATTTTTTTGAATTTTGAATAATTCACTTATTTTGAATTATGAAAAAGGATTCGACAATTCACTTAATATGATCTAAAGCAAGTAACTAATATAAATATTATCGTAAAATACTCATATTAATCATTATTTTTTAAATAATGTGCAAAATTAAAAGTGAACAAGTAAAAATAAACTAAGAGAGTAATAACGTGACGAGACGCAAAATTTTGCCACGTATGTTACTAGGTCATTTGTATTTTTGCCCCTATTTTATATTGATCTTTAATGTTTTCCTCACAAGATATATAACTATTTTGTGAAGTATAAATTTAATTTTTATATCATAGTAGTTTCAATCTCAAAGAACACAAATTAAAGATCAACTCGCCAAACCGTGACATTAATGTATAGCCCCTCTATGAGTCCTATATATTCAATTTTCTCAGCTTATAAATTATAATATAAAACTATAGCATAAATACTATTTGTCTTTTTCAGGCAAATATTTGTTTGACCGTGATTATTTAATCTTCTTTTCACATAGAAATTATTTAACCTTTTTTAAAATGAAGTTTATGCCCGTATGCAACTGTTTGGACAAATTGTAAGAAAAGGTTATTGTCAATATATATTTTTTTTTTAAAAAAAAAAAAAGACAGTTAGTATATAAAAGCAAAAAAAGTTCGATAAGTTATAGTAGTTATTTTAAAGATTTGTGAGTGAAATAAACTTTTTTGGTGAAAAAGTACGTTAGTACGGAACTCGTTTTTACTGATAAAATGTAAACAAACGTAAGAAGTTGAATAACTTTTTTAAAATATTATTTAAAATACTCATAAATTTGTATTATCATTTTATAATGAAAATGTTTAGTGGAAAGTCAAACCAACAAACATAATTAATATAAATTTGAAAAAAGAAGAAGAAAACAAAAGAGAAAATACCATTGATTTGTATACGAAAAACTAATATTACAACGTGTAATTGAAAGTGACTACGAAGAGGAAGCTCGGATAAAAATTATATAAAATAATATGCATATAACGGTATAAATTATGACTAGGAATGAAATTTAGTCCAAAACTATAAATGATGGATGTTTTAGTAAAATATAAAAATTTGAGGGGATTTTTTAGAGAAAATTTTCTATATTTATCAAATATATTTGTCAAGTAATTGTACGGCCGAAAACTAGTTCCTAAATTTTTTCTAAATAATTTGTGGCCAAAGGACCCACAGAAGAAAGAATCAGAGTTGTTGTTTTATGTAAACTATAGTAAATAATATTTTACAATCCTCAACATTATCTCACTTTTTCATTTATTTTTTTCATTTTTAGTTTAACTTCAAGGCAAGAAACAATAATTTCAGGCATTATTTTAAAAGGACTTATATTGTTGGCTGACGTGAATGTCCAAAGATGATAACATTTCCAATTTTTTTAATTGAAATTGGTTACAATTAACATCATCAAATATACTATAAATTTTACTTTATACACAACAATTATAGGGTATTGTCATTTATTGGATCTTTGTACCAACTACATCAAATATGCCTGACACAAAATGCCATATACGAGTGATAATTTTTTATTTTAATAATTGGAAACGACAACTGAGAAAATGATAAAATCAAGATCAAGTAACAGAGTCGAGGCTAATGTGTTTAGGATTTTCTGCTTGTATTTTGCCAAATTATAATATAGTTTATAGAGTTAGAAGCTTGGATGATAGCCTTATTTTCTTTTTGTAATTATCTATCGTAGATATTTAATTTTGTTTTTTTACAAAACGTCATTTAATTTTGTCAAGTTAGACGGTGTTTGAATTGACTTAAAAATTGATCAAACCTACTTTTAAATAGGTTTTTGACGTCTAGAAGTGTTTAATAAAATATAAAAATAAGTTAAAATAAGTCAAAAATGACTTAAAATAAATTGGGAGTGTTTGACAAAATTAAAAATAACTTAAAATAAGTTTAAAATAACTTTAAAAAAAAGTTAAAATCCAAAAGTAGGCATCTACTTACTTTTTATTTTAAACTTAAGAGTCATTTCTGTTTGACTTTTAAATTTTTAACTTAAAAAAATATTTTTTAAGCCAATCCAAACTAACTCTTAGTTTTCATAGTTCATTTTAGCTTGAAATATAATTTTTGATACTTATGTAATGATGCGGAAGTGGTAAATTTATAGGATTTTTTTTTTTAAAAAAAAAAATAGAATTAATATTTAAATTTATTCAGGACTCAATCTATCATAATGACAAAAAAAATAAAAATTATAGATAGAAAATTAACATATTCAGAAGGAAAAAGTCATACTTCAAAAAGAAATTTATCAAATTAACTTTCATTTACGTTATTGAATTGAAAAAATAAAATTAAAATCTTGAGTTCGAGCTTTAAAAATATAAAAAAAAATTATAGGAAGCACTCTTTTGTAAAGTTATATAGATTTTTAAAACTTGGTGGTGAGCATAAAAACTAATTTTTAGAATTAACCTGAAACATGGTTATTGAGAGCTTTTTTTCTTTTTTCTTGTGTTTGAAAATATTTAATATCAAATTTTATCGATAAAAAACATTTATAGAATCTTAAAATTTAACGATACTTTTTCAAAGAGGAAGAGCTATGTTTTCCACTATAATTCTTCCCAATTCTTTTTGCATACACTCCTATTATTTTTCAACTCGAAAACCAAACCAAAATTTAGAGTCACAGGTCAACAAAGAGTTGGTACATGCTAACTCTTTATGTAAACCGATTTTTTTAATGAATTGTGTTCCAAATAAATTTAAATATTTATTTTAATTTTCTCAAATATTTTATTCTAAAAAATTATAGCTGATATATCATTAAATAGGTTAAAAATATATATATATATATATATATATTTGCACCTAAAATAACTATGAAAACTAACCAGGCAAAATTGAATGACCATCCAACATTCTAAATATCATTATTTGTTGTCGAGTTTTTTGTCTAACATATGATATCCTCTTTACTAATACGTTAACGGTGACCTTACAAATAACTTTTAGTAGAATCTAAGTTATACACAAAATAATATACGGAATAATGAAATTAAACTTCATTAGCAAAGAACATATCATGTCCACCATGTACAATATGGGGATTATTAGTTGCATATCATTTTTGAAGAAACTTCAATCTTCAAACACAGTAAAAGAACAATTTGCCAGCATTGGACAATGTTGATAAACAGAGTTATCAATAATTATTATAGTAAAAAAGAGAGAAAATACTGCCCAGTGCTTTAGCTTTCTCTCTTAATTAGCGCGATTTTCAGTATCTTGCCAGTTAAATTTTTTGGAACATCTAGAAATATTACTGTTCGAGGCGCCATGTACTGAGGCAAATTATCCCTGCAGAAGTTGATAATTTCGTGATTGTTAGAACTATGCTTCAATTTCATGAAGCAGAAATGTAGCAATGACATTAAGATATGCACCCCTGTGATTGTAGACAACTCCTTTGGGTTGCGATGTTGTTCCAGAGGTATAGTTAACACTAATAGGGTCAAGTTTACTTGTTGGCCACCTTATAGTAAATTCACTAATTCCACTTCAAAGTAGGCTTTCGTATTCATGAGTAATAGAGTTAAAATTGGTAGGATTGTCAGATTCAGGGATTAGAACAAGAAGAGGTGGTATCGCATTTTCATTAGTGAGAATATCTAGTGCTCATTGAGCAACTTGGAGCAAATGATGATCCACAAATATGATATTTGCTTCTGAATGTTTCAGAAGTACTGATACCATAGCTGAATCATAACGGGTATTTAATGTACAAAGAACTGCGCCAACCATTGGTACTGCAAAATGCAGCTCTTGCATTGCATACACATTTGGGGCCAATGTTGCAACCTACAGAAATAATTTCAAATCAATGATGAAAAACTAAACCTTTTAACTTCTGAACTTGTTCTAGTATCTATTTATCACCATTTAAATATCTAGTATCTAGGAAGACCAGTTCAGAGTTGATGAAGCAAAGAAACACAATTGAATATTAGTTGCTTCTTCTTTGTGAGCGGATAAGATGGAATTTCCAGCTAGAGCCAAGAAGTATACCTTTAACTTTATGAACAATCAAAACAAGGTATAGACAACAATTGTGCATCAATTTTGAAGTATTACCACGACCGTACAGATAAAGTTGAATAGGATTTAAATTATATACGCTGACAACATGAATTTTAATATTAAATTTGATAGTCTATTGCAATCAATCAGAAGTAGAATAATGAAAATTAAATTTCATTAGCAAAGAGATACCACGTCCAGCTTGTACAACATGGAGATTAGCATACACCTTTTGAGGAGACGTCAATCTTTGAACACAAAAAAAAAGTAAGATAAACAGATTACAACATAGAAGTCTTTCCGGTTCTAGAAAATTCTCAAATTGTAAATGGAATAGAAGAATGACAGTCAGACTTAACCGCAATTATAATCAAAGAAAAACGAAGTTCCTTTTCCGATCTCCTTCAGCAAAGACTTCCCAAGGCTCTGGCTTTCTCTCTTAGAATGAATTTTTGTATCTTGCCTGTTGAAGTTTTCGGGAGATCTTGAAATATGACTGTTCGAGGTGCCATGTAATGAGGCAAGTTATCCCTGCAGAAGTTGATAATTTCTTGTTCACTAGCATTAGAACCATCCTTCAACTTCACAAATGCACAAGGTGTCTGTCCCCAATGATTATCTGGTCGCGCAACCACTGCTGTTTCAAAAACTGCTGGATGACTATACAGAACTCTTTCCACCTCTACCGTGCTTATGTTTTCTCCACCAGAGATTACGATATCTTTCAATCTGTCCTTAACTTCTATGTATCCATCAGGATGTTTAACAGCCAAATCACCACTATGAAACCATCCACCTTTAAAAGCTTCTTTTGTTGCTTCTTCATCTTTTAGATATCCACTCATTACAGTATTCCCTCTAAACATAATTTCACCTATTGTTTTACCATCTTCTGGTACTTTCTCAATTGTAAGAGGGTCCATCACATCCACTGCCTCTAAACACAGATGTTGCACCCCTTGTCTTGCTTTCAATTTGTACTTTTCATTTGGTGGTAAAGAATCCCACTCAGGCCTCCACAAACAATATGTACCTGGACCATATGTCTCTGTTAGTCCATATAAGTGATGTACTCGAAACCCGAGTTCCTCCATTTTGGAAATGATTTGTGGAGGTGGTGGTGAACCACCTGTCATTATGTTAACACTGTGAGGAAGTGGTTTTCTGTCGTTTACGGGTGAATTCACAAGCATGTTCAGAACAGTTGGCGCCCCACTCATGTGTGTGACCTTGTGCTCTGCTATGTTTTCAAATATGTTTTTTGGATAAACCTGTCTGAGGCAAATGCTGGTGCCACCAAGTGCTGCTAGACCCCAAGTCAGGCACCATCCGTTGCAGTGAAACGTTGGGACGGTCCAAAGGTAAACAGGCCATGAACTCATCTCGTGAAGCAGAAAGGTAGCAATGGTATTGAGATATGCACCTCTGTGACTGTAAACAACCCCTTTGGGTCGCAACGTTGTTCCAGAAGTATAGTTAACACTAATAGGGTCAAATTCACTTGTTGGCCACCTTACAGAGAATTCGCTATTACCACTTTCCAGGAGGCTTTCATATTCGTAAGAATTCGAATTAACAATAGTAGGATAAGAATTTTCAGGTTCAGATATCACAACAAGAAGAGGTGGTGTTACTTTTTCATTAGCAAGAATATCTAATGCTCCTTGAGCAAGTTGCAGCAAGTGTTGATCCACAAATATTACCTTTGTTTCAGAATGTTTCAGAAGTACTGATAACATAGCTGAATCATGACGGGTATTCAATGTACAAATAACTGCTCCAGCCATTGGTACTGCAAAATGTAGCTCTTGCATTGCATATACATTTCGAGCCAATGTTGCAACCTACACAAACAATTTCAAATCTATGAATATGACAGAGTAAACCATTTAAATTCACAACTTCGACAAGATTGGGTCTGACTCTGATACAGAGTAAAGATATAGCACGTGGACCTAACTTAACCTCAAAAGCTAGATTGTAAGGGAACAATTGCCCAAGTACATATAACTAGACCAAAGGACTCATCTCCCACCAATGAGATGAACTTTCTCTATAATGCATGATAATTATTCATTTCTATTAATCTAATAACAGTCTTATACATCATATTTTCTTTCGAGTTCAACCAAATTTTAATAATTTAAAAATAAACAAATGTAAAACAATTCAATAAAGAATACAATGAACGGCTACATTCATTTTTAAAGTTATCAAAAACATTTTATAACATAAAGAACAAGAGATAAACCTAACAGTTACTTGAAACCTAAAAGAACAAGAAGATTGAGTTATTTCAATAAAATAATAGTACTTGATAAGAAAGAGATCATACAAGTCACAATCTGTCATC
Organism: Solanum bulbocastanum; assembly: GCA_037074985.1. Taxonomy (NCBI): domain Eukaryota; kingdom Viridiplantae; phylum Streptophyta; class Magnoliopsida; order Solanales; family Solanaceae; genus Solanum; species Solanum bulbocastanum. The sequence continues at coordinate 32,036,504 of CM073598.1, read as the reverse complement.
TATTTGTAAAAAAAACGAATCCTCAATAATAGTTATATTATTTTTTGGTAATTATTATAGTTGTATTAAAGATCCCCAATTTAGGATCACAAATAAATCTATACAAATTTTCAAATATAATGTGGGCACGCAATACATTAGCTTTTTTTTTTCTAATGAATAATTAGAGTTCAACGTGATCTAGTTTACAAAATAGATTGTATATATATTTGGATCAAATTGGTAAATAAGTTGGTAGACACTTCATTTTCAGTAATTTTAATGAGTTAGAATTTAGAAAAGCTTACCATATCCCCACGAGAAATGCCAAGCTCAAACAAAGCAGAAGCAAGCTTTATGCATCTATCATATGTCTCTTCCCAATTATACTTCACAGAAGTTCCATCAATAATTGAAGTTCTTCCTCTAAATGCATTTGCTGCTCTCTCCAAAAAACTTATAGGTGTCAATGGAGCATAGTTTACAGCTGAACATTTAAGTAAACCCTCCATAGATCGCAACGATTTGGTTTGTAGGTCCATCGATACCTGCATGCACATATAATGGCGAGGCCTCTGATTACTTGTGGCTTGAATTTGTACTGAATTTATACTACATATAAAATTTCGTGAGTAACTCATGATGCAGCTGGTAATGGCGTTCGCTGAGAAAATTAAAGTAATAGTAATATTGAAGATTAACACAATGAAGCAATTTGAGAAATTCACATTTTAATAGCAAAGTGAAGATAAGATTACAGTTGGCAAAACAAAGAAAACTTGAATTAAGTATTTATTATTTCTTGATTGTGATGGTAATGACCAGTATTATAAAGCAGTAATTAAAGCTCAAACGTGGGCTGAACCGGATATGTTGGGATTTTGCAAGCCATAAGTCAACCAGTGAGTTTATGTAATCTATGCATTACGTTTCACCACAGGGGCAGCTGGTTAGGCAAAAGAAAGTCTTTAGCCTCCAATTTTAGGTGGGGCCTCCTTTTTTAGTTAATTAGGTAGAATTAAATTTTAAAAAAAATATTAGAGCTAAGACAATAAATGCAAAGACCCCTTTTTTTAGTTAATTAGGAAAGATTAAATTTCTAAAAAAAAATTATTAGAACTAAGACCAAACGGCTTTATGAAGTGATTATGATAGATATGACTACGGCTTTTTAAATTTCCAATAAAAAGTTGTGTACTTTTTTTTTAATGTATAAGTTATCTTTTTTTTTTTTTTAACCTTTTTCTTTTCTAATTTTATTTTATATATTCTATCATCCTCCCTTCTATTTCTTCTCACTTTCTCTTTTCTAATCTTACATCTCTCTCTTATTCAAAGCCATTGATAGTTTATATTTTAAATTTGGAGAAAACTATATTGCAGCAGCCTGATTCATTTTCGGAAATCAAGTCTTCATAGCTTTTGAATTCAGTAATTTCATTTTAATTTCTAATATAATTTTTGTTTTGTGTCTTATGTTTATTATATTTTTTATTTGATATTGTAAATAGTGTTTAAAATATTTGTTAGATTTTAATATGTCAACTAGAAAATATGAATCCGGTCCTTCAAAACTTAAAAGAAAAAGAAAAGTTGATAACTTGATAAAATCTCAAAAAGGTGTTCTTCATAAATTTTTGGAAAACAATGTTAAAATTAAATCAAAAAAGGTAGGGGAATGCACTTTAGAAGAACAAGTTACTAACTTAGTTGAAGTTGAGTTAGATAATGATATAAACCAAAAAGAAGAAGAAGGAGAGGAAATTAGTGAAAAGTCGGATGTAGATTCCCAAGAAAATCAAGAACTTATAAATGAGTTAAATAATCATACTCCTAAAAATATCTATGATCCTAGTCAATGAAATATTGTTGATACAAAGTTAAGAGACTTATTAGTAGAAAAGGGACCAATTAGAATTACCGACACATATTTTCCAAAGGATAAACTTTTAAGGCACTTTTCTACTACGTATTATTTTCAAAAGTTGGCAAATGGAGAAAGACATGAAAGAAGATGGCTAGTTTATTCCAAAGATTTGAATAAGGTATTTTGTTTTTGTTGTAAGTTATTTAATGCGACCTTTAATGCAAAGAATAATAAGTTAGCTAATGAAGGCAGTAGAGATTGAAAAAATCTGACTACTAAGCTTAGAACTCATCAAAACAACTAACCAACATATTATTAATATGAGTTAATGGATTGATTTAGAATTTAGATTGCGTAATAATAAAACAATCGATAAAAACATTCAAGACCAAATTAATAGAGATAGAGAACATTGGAAAAATGTATTGTCAAGAATTCTTTCCGTCATAAAAACTCTTGGAAGAAAAATTTGGCGTTTAGGGGGAAAAATGAAAAAATCTATCAAGAAAATAACGGAAACTTCTTGAGTCTTATTGAAATGATTTCAGAATTTGATCCAATTATGCAAGAACATATTCGACGAATCAAACATGATGAAATTCATAATTATTATCTTGGACATAATATACAAAATGAATTAATAAATTTATTGGCAAGTGAAATTAAGAACAAGATTATTGAAAAAGTTATAAAAACAAAGTATTTCTCTATCATACTTGATTGCACGCCAGATACAAGTCATCAAGACCAAATGTTTTTTATAATACGGAGTGTAGATATTTCGGTAACTCCAATAAATGTAACTGAATATTTTTTAGAATTCTTAAAAGTGGATGATACAAGTGAAAAAGGTCTTTTTGAAGTTATTTTAGATGAAATAAAATGTATTGGACTTGATATTGATAATTTAAGAGGACAAGGATATGATAATGGGTCTAATATGAAGGGAAAACACCAAGGAGTGCAAAAAAGACTTCTTGATATAAATCCTAGATCATTTTATACACCATGTGGTTGTCATAATCTAAATTTGGTACTTTGTGATATGGTTAATTCTTGTACAAAAGCTATATCATTCTTTGGAGTGGTACAATGTATATATTCATTATTTTCTTCTACTAAGCGGTGGAAAATTTTAAAAGATAGTGTACCTAGTTTAACTCTTAAATCATTGTCACAAACACGATGGGAAAGTCGTATTAAAAGTGTTTAAGCAATAAGGTTTCAAACTCCACAAATAAGAGATGCTTTATTTAAATTAGAAGAAGTTAGTGATGATCCAAAAATTAAAAGTGAAGCTAATTGTTTAGCAATTTTTGAGCTTGAAAATTTTGAATTTTTATTGGGTATGACTATTTGGTATGATATATTATTTGCTGTAAATTCAATTACCAAAAGTTTACAATCAAAAGATATGTATATTGATGTTGCTATAGATCAATTAAGAGGTTTAGTTTCTTTTTTTAAAACATATAGAGAAGAAGGATTTATAAGTGCTATGATTTCGGCTAAGGAAATTGCATTAGAGATGAATATAGAACCTGTATTTCGTAAGAAATGTGTAATTTATAGAAAAAAACAATTTGATGAGAATGTTGATAATAAAATCACAAGATCTCTTGAAGAATCATTTAGAGTTGATTACTTCTTATACATAGTAGACCAAGCCATCTTTTCACTTCAAAATAGATTTGAACAATTTGAAGTATATGAAAATATTTTTGGTTTTCTATTTAGTGGGAAAAATTGAGATCATTAGATGATGAGAATTTAAAAAAATATTGTCTTAATCTTGAATGTTCCTTAAAACATAATACTCACTCCGATATTGACGGTTTAGACTTATTTTCTGAATTAAAGTGTTAAGGAAAATCATAAAAATAGAAGACAATACTCTAATTGAGATACCCAATCAAATAAAAAGACTTGATTATTTTCCAAATGCTTACATTGCTTATAGAACAATGTTAACAATTTTCATAACAGTCGTCTCGGCCGAAAGAAGTTTTTCAAAATTAAAAATAATAAAATCTTATTTAAAATTGACAATGTCTCAAGAAAGATTAAGTGGTTTGGCTATATTATCGATTGAGAAAGAATTATTAGAAGAGATTGAATACACAAAAATTATTAACAACTTTGCATCTCAAAAAGCTAGAAAAATAGATTTAAAATAAAAACATTTATAATTTTTTTTAAGGCCTCTAATTTGATTTTGGCCTTAGGCCACCAACGGGTTTGAGCCGCCCCTGTTTCACCAGAATCAAATGAGAAAAACTTACGGATAGACAGCGATTATGGTAGACGGATAAATACTCCTTTATTTTAAATCAAGAAATCTCGGATTTGAGTTTTCTTGGGTATTGAGTCGCCTTGTTAGGAAAGCTTTACCCCAAGGGACTTCCGACAAAAATCCAAATTTAATCGAGCTCCAATTTTCGGAAACAAAAAAAATGAGAAAAACTTTGCGTGAATAAACCCTTACATCACTATTTTTTATGTCTCGTTTTAAGCGCGATATTGACTTGAATTATAAAACTAAAACTAGAATTATACAAAAATGCAGTGATTAAAATCACTATTTCCCCATTTAATTAATTAAAATATCAGAAAAGGTGCATCTTAGATTTGGTCTTCTCTTGAAGTGGAAAATAACGAACAGAAACAACTGCAAAAGGGATAAATTTGGAAGGTACGAATCACCAGTCATTTCACTAACCACGGAAAATAAATATTTAAAAAACAAAGGAATGAAATGACAACGAAAGAAAGAGAGAAATAAGGAAAGGAGATTCCACTACACATGGCAGAATAAAATAAAAACAGATCTCAAATAAATAAATGCAGAAGAAGAAGGCATGGGTTACCACTACTCACAGAAATAAAAATTAAAATATCAAAGATCAGAGAAATTAAACACAAAAAAATAGGTCACAATATATCACCACGAAGCAAAATTCCTTCAAGTAATATGGACAAAGCAAAAAGTGATCTTTTACAGGTTCTTATGCACAGGGCACGGACAGCAGTCATGCATCCATTTTGAATTATTAACCAATGGCAAAGATAATTAGAATTGTAGCAGCAAATATTCTCAGAAAGTTAAAACAAAATTGCAGCTGCGCAAAAAATAGGTCAAGTAGATCTCTGGACAGTGAATAATTCTCCTAAAAACTTGACGAGTGTCATTTCCGATTAGTCTAAAGCAGCTATAGTTGCATCAACAACTTCTTGGGTGGTGCTATCCCCTCCAACATCCTTGGTCCTGAATTTTCCCTCTTCTATTACATGTCTTACAGCAGTTTCTAAACGATCAGCAAATGACGGAAATTCAAGATGTCTCAGCATCATTGCTGACGACAGAAGAAGTGCCACTGGATTTGCTTTCTTAAGCTTCAATATCTTTTCGTTGCCGACATTCCCAGCTGAAGCACCTTGCTCAAAAACTGCTTGATCAGCGCCAACATTACCTGAGAAAAAAACAGTCCTACATTATGTCTCATACACTGCCTAATACTTGAGGAGGAAACACTGAGAATATTCTAATTGTTCCCTGAGAAACGCTATAAATGATCTGTAGAATAGACAAGGACGAGGCATTTAATCTTTCTTCCAACAAATAAAGTGTGAACAAGTACTGACGAGCATAGTGATGATGTCTCGCAAGAAGTAGCAAGCACTCACAAAAAGGGTTCTACTCCATTTTGTTAAGTATTAGCAACTAATCTGAGCTGTCCCATATAAGCAAAAGGGCATTAACCAATTCAGGAACCAACCAGTGAACATCTCATAATCAAATGGATATCATTATACTGGAAGCTTCTTTATCAACACTTCTACTCACAGTCATGGAGGAGGGGGGAAAGAAGCGATGTAGAGGCTTGGGGTCAAGCATCACAATTGTTCACCCGCACCAGCCCCATTGGGAAGTTGGAACTTTCAAAGTCCTTTCAAGAGATATTGAAACCACAAAAATAATTGACCAGCTGCATTTATTTTGGACATGCTGAGTAAGCCAACAGTGAAGTTTGGAAAAACATAAAGATCCATCCAAAAGAAAAATGAAGAGAAAAAGCAACACTGAACAAGGTAATTGAGCTGCAGTAGTGAAATCCCGCTAGTGGGGTTTGGGGAGGATAAAGTATATGTAGACCTTACCCCCTACCTCATGGAGGTAGAGAGGTTGTTTCCGAAATATCCTCAACTCAAGGAATGCAAAGAAGTATCGAAGAGAAAATACAAAGTACAAAAGACAGCAAATAATAATGAAAGCATTATATAGCATTTAACAACCGCAAAAAAAGAACAACAAAATAATGTGAAAACTGAGGCACGAGAAAAAACAGGTAGTAACAGAAATTGGAGGACAAGACACTATGCGGATAATGCTAATACTATCCACAGTGAAAATGTGTCGTTCACCTTAGCTACCCATGTTCTGAGCCTTCTCTACACCTCCAACAAATGAGAGACCTAGGTTATGTGAGCTCCAGTTTTCAAATTAAACATTTGCTAAGATGACCTAATCCCTAGTGTACCAAAATTTCTTACATTGAAATTCTGTTATCCTCCTCTACTAAATTTTGTGACTTCAGCTATTTTCTAGCCCTTAGATAATCAACCTCTGCAAAAGACTTCTCTGTTCTAACCTAATGTGCATAAGGTTGTCTAAATCTGATACTCTTGACCGTTGAATTTTCTGTAGTTAGGTTATGTCTTCGCAGTCTGAGTCTGCTTAACCTATGGCATGACTGTGTCCGGCCTCCTTTGCCTAGCACTAATCAAATGAGAACACACCGAGTAAGTGGTAGCTATAGCTGTAATCTCAATCTGCAACGATTTCCACTACCTCTGCCTTGATTTCCCAGCCCTAATGTCAATCTGGTTATACTGAAGTCCAACAGATGATGCGCCCATCCACTGTATTTCTTTTTCTTTTCAAGTACCTCAAGTTCTGTAAGATATGATTCTTCTATCCATTTAGAGAGTTTATTGGATCAATTTTCCATTCTTATTGCAGTATAGCTAGACTTAAGCTACCAAGAAATCAAACTACAAAGGAGTTTGTTCATTTAGCTGCCAGAAAGTTTAACAGGTTTAGATCACCAGAATTATGTTTGATGAAATGTGAGCTACATACTAGACGTATCTTAACTTAGTGAAAATCTTAAGATCAAATTGTCATCTATAGACCAAAAAAAGACTGCTAATGCCAGCCAAAGTCAACAACTTAGCATAATAGAGAGATGTAAATAATTCAATATATATATATATATATATATATATATATCAGAAAATTTTACCTCCTGGCATGACTCCTGTGCCACCAGCTATGCCAGCAGCCGTATTTGCAATCAAATTTCCATAGAGGTTGGGAGTCACCTACATAATTGCAATTTGTTGTACTTCAGCAACAAGCTTATCAGTGATGTATCAAAATGAGGAAAGAGGTTAATAAAAAGAGGCAGAATAAAACACTAAAGCTTGCTTCTGGACCGATGCAGGAAAGCTGATGACTCTTAATCGACAAAGCCCACCATGAGAAAGACATGGGGGAGATACCTGCCTTAGCTAATCTTAAATGTTTTTCCATCCATACTTTCTCAGTGATATCCTATTTTTTATAAGGTAAGTTTTTATAGATGTATGACAAGCAAAAAGGGCATGCTGGAGCATTGAACCAGTTACAAGCTTCGGTCAGTTAAAACAGAGTGTGTAAGGAGATAAAAAAGGTAAAGCACGGCCTCACATTCTGAGTAACATTTATATTTGCCATGTTATCCAAAAAGAAAGCAAAAGTGTACATTTAAATTTAAGATTAAGTACATTCTCCTGTTTGTGTTAAAAAATATCCTCTCTCTCTGGGTAGTCCACCAAATAGCTGCCGGGATAACATTCCATAATCCCCTTTCTCTTAAGTTGCACTGAGTCAGGCAAGCATTTTTTCCCACCAATCAAGCTCACTGATTCATACTAATAGTTTCTTATACTTCGGTTATTGTATTATTTTGTTGTATTTTACTGTTCAGCATGCTTTGTTATACTTTCACATCCACTGCTTATTTTTCTGGATTGCTTTGATTTGTTTTTGCTTGAGCTGCGGGTCTATAGGGAACACCCTCTCTACCGCTGAAGTAGGGGTAAGGTTTGTGTACACTCTAGTGCTCTACCCTCCCCGCCCCCTCCCCAGACCCTACTTTGTGGGACTACATTGGGTATGTTGTTGTTGTAGTCAAGCTCGCTGATCCATATTATTTACAAGAAAATCAAAGAGGACGCTAGGAAATCCCAGGTGCAAGATTATCCAAGTTGTAGAAGGAGAAGGAAAAAGACTTTTAATATTTTTGCTGACATTGTCATTTGGACGTTGTTATTTCATCACATCACTTGTCTCGACCATTACCAGTAAGAACACAAAATAAGAGTCAAAGTAGATGCTAGAGACACCCTGCCAAGGGTAGGCCCTTCGACTACGTAAGCAACTCTGTGAAGATACAGTTTCCAATATCATTTGTGTGTCGTTAATCCATAGCCAAGTACCATATGAACTAGTCTCATAGCATCTTCAAGGAATTCTTGAACTTCAAAAGTCAAGCTAATTATCCAACTACACACAAACAACAGACAGAACAAGCTCTCAGTATGCCCATCCTCTCCCCAATGACTACACAAGATTGATAGCACTCACCATTAGACTTCATTTTGTGATACACTTATCTGACACCATTAGATATCAGATGTATAAAGGAAGCTAGAATTTAAGGACTTAGTAAAGAGAAAAGACAAGGAAGCATATCCCCATACCATGACATCAAATTGCTCCGGCCTTGAGACAAGTTGCATGCAGCAATTATCCACAATAATCTCCTCATACTGTATTTCTGGATATTTAGCTGCAATTTCCCTACAGGATTCTAAGAATAGACCATCTGCAAGTTTCATAATGTTGGCTTTGTGCACAGCTGTGACCTTCTTTCTTTTGTTCACATCAGCATACTCAAACGCAAATTTTGCTATTCGTTCTGAGCAATATTTTGTTATCACCTGGAAAGGGAAAACATGAAAGTATAGGATAAAGCAAGTTGTGGAACAGGAAAACTTTACAGACGATTTGATATAATAAGAACCACAAAGGAAAATTGGTGAAGAGAAAAAACAACTCCTTTTTTTAGAAGAGTCAAGAAACGCGCATAATAAGAATATCATTAAACCACATAGGCTGAAATTGGTAATGTTACAAAAGAAAGAATTTTATAAAGAAAATATCACATGTCCATCTTGCTAAGCTGGCCCATTTCTCTAACGTTGTAACCAGGTAAAGATAAGCTCTAACTGTGCAATTCTTCCTCATGCACAAACCAAGATCAAACAGGTTCAACTGCAACTGACAATCCGTACACTTCACTCAAGATTACATCATCTATCAAGCATATTCTATAAATGGTAATAATGTCGAGGATACGTAAAATGAAGAAGATATGCAATGCTTCTGAAAAATTGCACCCTCCAGCAGAAGGATGGAGCGCAAAAGGTACTCCCTATTTAATCAAGCAATGTGCCTGTGCCCAACATGGGGCCTGCCATAGCAGCCATACTAACCTATTAAGGAATCAGTGCTTTGTTGTGCCCCCTACTGTCATATATAGGGCCTTGTGCACACTACCCAACAAAGGGGCTAAACATGACTATGATCTAAATCTTCAAGGATAAGTGCACATTTGGAACACCACATAGTTGCATCCTTTTAGGAATTTGAGAGTACCCAAATGTACATGAGAGCCATCTACACGTCCAATCCTACTTTAAAAGGTAAATGATCCCATTTTTTAGATACAGTAAAGTTGGATACAACAACAAGAACTATGCCCAATCCCATACTAACATGAGTTGGCTATATAATCCATCCGAACCATCTGGACCTACTTCATTGCAATAGTCAATAAAGACTCCTGAAAAACACCTAAAGTTGTACCAGCATGACTCTAGGTATTTTGGCATCCTTGTGTTTGTCTTGGCTAAACACACATGCCTATTAAGAGAGGTCTTTTGGACAGCTTCCTAGGTTGTCATTTTCTTAACACATTCAATATTCACCAAAATTTAAATTTAATACGGGGAAAGTTTCCACAAAGGCAGAATCAAGCAAAAGATTATGAATCTAACAGACTCACCTCACATACTAAAATAACAAAGTTCTCAAAATGAAAATTGCAGTACCTTAAGGCTCTCAACGACACCAGGAACAACCTCATGCTCAAGGCCAGCATACTCTCCCTCAGTGTTCTCCCTAATCACAACAATATCCACATCCTCATGCCGCGTAGGCAACCCTGGCAGAGTAAAACAATGCACAATGGAAGCGTACAAATCAAGCTGTTTCCTCATTTGCACATTTAGCGAACTAACACCTCCGCCAACCGGAGTCTTTAACCCTCCTTTCAGACAAACCTTATTTTTCTTAATCGAATCAATTACTTCCTCCGGTATACACTTCATATCACCACGCACTTCGTACCGCTCAAAGTAAACAGGTGCCTTCATCGCCTGCATCACTTGTTCGACTGAATCGGTTACCAGTGGACCGATGCCATCTCCTGGGATCAGCGTGACCGCTCGCGGCGAAGCGCTAGAGGTGAAACAACGATTGGTCGATTGTTGGATGAGTTGTTTTAGGATCGGAAAGGATTTCCGAGCCATAGCTATTTGATTTTGATTTGTGTTGAATTCTTCAGATTGATAATGGCTTTAATTCGCCATGAAAGGGCAGGGAAGAGAGTCGTAGTAGCGAAGGAAAAAGGAGACGAAGAAAAGCAAGTGAACGAGAGTGGTATGGTAGCAATGCGCGCCACATTTTGCGTGAACCGCTGAAGAATAGCTGGTTCATCTGATTCTTCTGACCAGACACCCACCTCATGTACTCATGGTTCATGGACTTCTAATTTCTACATTTAATTTTAAAAAAAAAAATCCTAAATTTTATATATATATATCTTTTAAAAATATTTAAATTATTAATTATTATGATTGTATTTTTTTTATAATTTTAAAATATATAAATTTCATCTCAAAATGACGAATTTTTTATGTCTTAAGTCACAATTAAAATTAAATCATTCAATTCCGGAAATTTGAAATGTGTCACATAAAATTAGGACATATTAAGTAATTTGAACATTTGAGAACATAATTTAAATCATATTTTTTATTACTATCCTTTGTGAAATCATAAATATAACTTTGCAACTCCTTAAAAATATAAAACTTCATTAGAAGAAAGGGTAAATATGGAAAAAAAATTCAAACATTCATTTTGAACTTTGAACAATTTAATTATTTTGAACGATGAAAAAAAACCCTCAAAAATTCACTTAATGTGAAATGAAGGGGTGGATCACAAGTTTTTTTTTAAAAAAATAAAATAAAATCATGTACCATTAAAACATTTCATATAAATTAAAATGAAACAAGTACTTAATAGTTTAGCAACCAAATATAATATATATCACTGCCATTTATTTAGGAAAGTTCAAATTTATCAATATAGTATTTGAAATTGTTCAAATGTATCTTCCGTTACATTTTTTGTATGTTCATATTCTTTCATTAGCAAATAGTTTTGTATTTGCTCTTTGACGTTAATAACACTCCAGCGTGAAATATCGACTATCTATGTTCAAATACTTTTTTTAAAAAAAAAAATTAAAATCTATCTCTCAACTTTTGATTTGATTATGATTTAGAGTGACTACATCTTAAAATTAAGTAGAGCTAGTAAATTGAGTTTCTTTGATGAAAAAGTAGTTGTTGATTGAGCTTAATTGCCCCTGCTAGTTGGGTCACAATCCCTTTTGCTTGACCCATTAGATTCACGGCCCAAAGAACAACTTTTTTAGCAACGTTAACGCTTCGGACACCATATATTAGCCAATAATACGTTAAATGACCAATAGTGTATGACTCAATTGAAGGAAAAAAAAATAATGTGATTGAAAATCAATGTCTGATAATTCAGAGGAGAAGATAGAAGATTAGATATGGATTCAGTTGAACTCCGTATCTTTTGTTCAAACGATACATTTGTATTAAAAAATTTATTAAATACGTACAATTATTAACTTTTGAACTCAATTAATTATTGTCACATGAAGTGGTTATTCTACTATCCATAATTCATAAATTTAAATTGTAAATCTGCCTCTATCTGGGATGCAGGTACAATACACTTGATCTGTTCAACACTTGTTGAATGTAAAAAATTATGTTCATCTTTAAGATGAATATTAGAATTATAGAACAATCTAAACACATATTAAAGAAAATCTTCATCGAAACAATATTCAAGTCCAATTCCCCACATTGTTTAAAATGATATGTATATAACGTTAAAAAAATAATATGTTTATTGTTTTCTATGACATAAATTTTGCTACAAATTAAAAGGAAAGTTATTGTCATGTTAAAGGCAATTTTCAAGCCAAGTCTTATGGATATGAATCTCCATTAGTTTACTCTCTTTTTCTCAGGAAAGGGCGAATATTCCAATATTTTTTGGACTATATATGTCTCCTTGTGATTTTCTTTTTATTCTATTTTATTTCATTTTTACATATTATATGATTCTGTGTATTTTAGCCAGCTCAATTACCTTTCTAATCTAGATCTAGAATAATCATTTCTTCAATTGCTTATTTTTAAAACCAGGCACAATAATTTAGTTACCTTTGTTTTCTAAATTAAAACAAGTTGAAAACGTTTTGGATCAATTCTATTTCTAAGATTTAAATTTGTTTTGCTTATAATTTTTGCCAGAAAAGAAAATAAAATGCTTTTTTGTCTCATTTCACATGATGTACTTTTTTTCTTAGTAAGTCATAATATATTTATTTATTTAAAAACTATTAAAGTTAGCATTTAAATTTTATCCTTAATGATATGACTTTTTTTAATCCACTTGATATAAAAGTTCATTTTTTTACCAGAAAAAATAAATAAAAAATCTTACGCATTAAACTATAACCACCATTCATTTAATTTTTAGTAGGAAGACAATTTTCATATTCGCTGAAGTATATATTAATGAAAAACCTAAATATACAATTTAAGCACCTAAATAACTCTGATATAACAATAGTGTGACTTTTCACTAACATAGCAATAAAATTTACAAAATAGAACAAAATAAAAAATAAAATAAAAAAATCAGTAAATTAACAAATAATCAACGCATGATTCTACCATAAATAAGATTTGAATTCCTTAATTTATTCCATTTTGTTATTTACCTTTCATAAATATCTGTCAATTATTAGTTAATGCTTCTCTCTCTAATTACCTCAAATGGTAGTATTTTTTGGTGGAAAGGGATACTATATATATTATATATATAAAGTGATTTATGGTATAAGTTACTACATTATATGTTGTATAAATGGTAGTATTTGTTTCAATGAAAGTTGATATATTATATGATACCATATTGTTATGATACATATTATATTGTGTATATATAGTATAGTATTTGTTTTAAGAAAATTGGTGTATTATATGATTCCCTATTGATACGATATATGATATAAGTGGGTATATTATATGGTATAAAATTGATAGAATATATGGTATATGTCGATTTTGTTTTGTATAGCTAACATTATAGTGTAGTCTACTTTAGTCCCTTACTAGGAGGATCACTATGGAGCTAACTGTATAATACTAAAAGAAATCAAGTACCTAAAATATTTAACTTCTATAAATCACAAAACTATAAAAAAAAAAAAAAATGCTTCAAATACCAAATTAAATAGTTATCCAACTATATATATATATATCCAAAACATATTCAAAAACACATTTTATATAGTCAGATGAATTGTTCCTTTATATTTTTCTTTGGAGGCATTGTTCAGTTGGACTTTTCTTGAAATTGAAATCTCATCAGCATGATACTCCACAGTTGTAATCTCTTTCTTTTTGACAATTTGAGTGTGAAAATGATAGAGTTGACACCAATGTTGTTCTCTATATTCTTTCTTTTTGACGTATTATTGGTAACAACTTGAGAAAATTCACTTTCAGATGATTGACCTTTTTTCAAATTTACCGGTGATAGAATAAAAACAATCAATTCAAAGTTTGGTCTTGAACAAATAATGAGGTTGTTGATGTTGATAGTAGATTGTCTTAAGCGAGGATTCTTTCTAGGAGGTATAATCTATATGAATTTTCTTACACCAAGAAAAATATATATTTTTTTGTCTAATTAGATGATTCTGAAAAAATAAAAAACAAAGAATGAAACAAACCAAGCTTGTTGACAAGAAATTATGGAATAATACATTCTTCATCCTAGAAACTATCGATGTAGTTGATGAAAACCAATTAAATGATCTTCCTTGAAAAGGGAAATAAGAGAGAGAGAAAAAAAAAGTCTTTAATAAAAAAAAGTATCCAACCATAACTCAAAAAATAACTATAAAAAACCGTGTAGTTCAAATTGAGTCCCATATATTTAGCACATAACCTCCCTCTCCCCCCTCCAAGAAAAAAAAATCTGATCCTAAAAAATATATAAAAGAAATCAAAAAATAAATATTACGTCATGTTTGTAATTAAAAATCTAGTTTTGTAAATTTTTTTAAAAAAAGTATATACATATATTGTTAAATAGTGTATTCTAATAATTTTTCCTTAATTAATATCTATCAAAAAATAAATTAAATTAAACTCCCACTCTTTTACATTTATTTTTGAAATCGACCTATCGCTCTCCTTTATGACAAGATTCTACCGAAATCATTCTCATTAATATATTCATTATCCTTTCAAATAATGGAAAGAGATAAATAAAAAATGAAACCTTTTTAAACAAAATAATAATAATAATAATTGTGTGTGTCCAAACGGAGTATATTAACAAATTAAAATTGATTAGAAACTGTAGTTTGACGTGATAGAGAAATGATGGGGCTTCTTTATGTCAATTTGTGAATTGAATATTAGGGAACAATTATAACCAACGGACAAATTAAGAAAATGGCTTTATATTAAGGTCGTTACGTGATAATGTTTAATTCTTGACGTGATTAATAAATTTTCGTCTAACAATGCTAAATGTACGTTTGAAGACTTATTAAAAGTTTACAATAAACAAATATTGTTTTGTTTTAACTCGTTAAACTATGCATGTAGTTTAAGATTAAATTATTGAAACTTAATTATAATCTTAGGGCAAAAAAAAAGGAATCATGCCTTAAAAGGAAGAAACAAAATTATTATTAACTTATTTCTAAACAAAGAAATATATGTCAATTTTGAATGAAAGTGAAAGACATATACTCTTTCGTCTTAATTTATGTAACAGTATTTGATTGACATAAAATATAAAAAATAAAAAAGTATAAAAGTTATTAAAACATATAATCTAAAATAAGTGATTAATACATATTTCATTATAAATCATTTTAGTAAGAGTTAGTAAATAAAATATTATTACTAAAGGATATATTTGGTACGGAAATATAAGTTGGGATTTAGTTAAGTCTTTTTTTTTTTTTTGGTTTTCTGATGATTGACAAGTAAGCAAATAAAAATTGTTATGTCAAGAATATTTTATATAATTGAAATAAATACTATTGAGTGAGGGGTGGAAGGTGGGCTATGTTGGGAGTGGATAAGAGACAATTTATAGAGAATTAACATTTATCTATTTTTACTAAAAAAAAAAGTCATAAATTTGTTTTTTTAAAGTATTTTTAAATTTTATTGATCCTTCAAACGTAAAAAGAAATGAAAAAATGTTGTTTTATTCCTACCAAACACGTCCCAATATAAAAAGGCTATATCATTTTTTTTTTTTAATTTGATTAAAAAATACACTCATGGAAATTTGGATCGAAGTGCCATAATGAAAAAGAGGCTAGTTTGTTTTTAGAAATGCTAGTAAGTTCTTATGTTTTTTAATTTACTTTTTCATTTAGTGTTTAATACTGTATTACAGTTTGAATATATTAAATTTACACCCACATAAACTCGAGATATGTGATTAACGGAGGAGCATCCCTCTCTAAAAATCCACTAGATGTTTTGGTATTCCTAAGGGTGATGATACGAAAAGATGAAAGAGTCCCTACTAAAAGAACTTTTGGCAGGGTCATTGGTGGCACACGTGATGGCCACGAAGGGACAATAGAATAAGGCCATGTTCATTTGTATCTAGTCGTATAAGCGTCCACGTACATTATAATACTCCCCTAACGAGTGCCCAGTATACTTTAACAAGGGTATCATCAATTTCCTAAACGGTTTGTCTTGCTAGTGAAATTTTAATAGTAGTAATTATTTAATAATTGTATTTGATTACTTCTCAAATCAGTTCTCATGGCTCCACCACCCAACATTAATCATTGCAGATATAATATAATATATATATATATATATATAATCATTTTTATTAGTTCGTATGTTTACTTTTTATATTTTTAATTATATTTTAATAAAAATTTTGATTCGGACATTATCTTCTACATATAAAATCTCTGTTAGGTCATTACATTTTCAATACAAATAAAAAAGTTTTTCTTCATTTAAGGATATTACTTAATAAAAAGTCTAAGATCAGATTTTGATCAAAGATTTTGAATAATTCAAGAGAAAATTGTAATAGATATCCATCCTGAAAGTTAATAAGAATTTTCAAATGGAGCTCCTACTATTTAATTACTTGGTGCTTGAAACCTTTTTTGGTTTTTGACGATGGAAATCAACTTCTTCAAGAAAACCAAAACTATACATCTATTTATTTAATTGAACTTGGTCACCAGAAAAAGTCCTAGGGTTAGATATATAATTTGTAGGATTGTGAAAATGTAACTAGTTATGAATTTATTAACTTTCTTTAAATCTTAATTAGTTAAAGATGAATATCTTTGGAGATTTTAATTTAAATTATTTCTTATTATGTTTTTAACATTAAAAAAATGATTCTTTTCATTAATTTTATGTAAACTAATTAAATAAGTAATTAAACATTAATATTTTCATATGTGAACAATAATTTATTATCCTTTCATTTTAATTGTTTGTTAGATTTTGATTTAATACAAAACATAAAAACTAGACAATATTTTTGAATATACTAATTATCTCATATCAAAAGTTAAAATCAAAAGAGTTAATAAAAAAATTATATATTTGAAATGTATACGAAAAAAACGACTGCTATAGTCTATATGGCAGTTAAATTGTTCACACCTTTATTAGATAAGTATAATTACACACACCTAGGAAACCAGAAGAAGAATAAATAAAATTCGTATGGTCGGAAAACACCGTCTTTCTGAATCAACCACAGGGAACCCCAAAACCTAAAAGATAAAAGAAAAAAACGAAAAGTTTCAAACCCCAAAATACATATAATATAGTGTTTAGTGTGTATCACCATCATCATATTCTTCATCTTCTTTCTCTCTCTCTCTCTCTCAACGCTTCAGATTTGCATGCACCTTATAATGGAACCCTAAAACTACGTTCTTCCTTATATAGAGTGGTATATCAAAACTCTAAAAATAGTAATTCTTAAAATGGCTTGTTCTTGCTTGAGCGACGATACTTGGTTCGCTCTTTCTCAAATGCGCACCACCACGTTGCAGGTGGAAGATCCACAAATAATCGGACCCAATTCCGCCGGCATGCCCGAATACCGTTTAGAAAAAGTTTTCCCCGTTTACGCTGTTGGTGTTTCGGAACCCGACCCGAACTTGATCGTCTCTGTCGCTAACACCGCTTCAACTCTTGGTGACCCTATTTGGGATGCTGTTAAGCTTGAAGCAAAACTTGAGGTCTGTTTTCTCTTCATAAAGATTCTATCTTTACACTTTATTTTTTTAACCACCGTGTATTGACCAACTTGTGTGCACCCAGCTGTTTTAACGTCTTCACAAGAATCAAGACACGTGCAAGTTTAAACAGATGAAAAGAAATCACGATTTCATTGGGATTTGAGCCTGCTTTACACATAATTTGGCCACAAGAGAACTGTTTCATTCAAGTTAACAAAGAATCAGTTGTTTTCATTTCTCTTTCCATGTGAAGTTCTTTTTATCTTTTCTTTTGGTAATAGTCTTTCTTGGGGTTGGATTTATGTTAGTGGTATAGTTGCTAAAGACTTAAAATTATTATATTGGAGTAATAGTTTAATCGGTTGAAGCAAGTTACTTATCCTTGTTTCCAAGTTACCTATTCACATATGCTATAGATAGCTACTTGGAACTTACTTTTAATCTATGTTGTTCGGACCCTCCGAAAATTCTGCAACACAGTGTCTACATAGACTTTTGAAGGAAGGATCTGACACACATCCGACTCTATTTTTAAGAGTCTGAGCAACATAACTTTTTAGTCATGAACTGATAGATTAATTCCCAGTGGTGGATATCAATCATACCCAGGTTCTAATACTCTATTGTTGGTCTTAGATCAAATGGATGTTTTCCAGTATCCGGTGTTTGTAAGCTTTCATAGTGGAGTTAATGTAGCAAATTTGGTAGTTTGATAGTGGAGTTAATGTAACAATTTGACGGTGGAGTTAATATCACAAATTTGATAGTTTGATGGTGGAGTTCATGTAAAAAATTTGATAGTTTGATGGTGGAGTTCATGCAACACATTTGATAGTTTGATAGTGGAGTTAATGTAACAATTTGACGGTGGAGTTAATATCACAAATTTGATAGTTTGATGGTGGAGTTCATGTAAAAAATTTGATAGTTTGATGGTGGAGTTCATATAACACATTTGATAGTTTGATAGTGGAGTTAATGCAACAATTTGATTGTTTGATAGTGTAGTTAATGTAACAATTGTTTTCAGCTATCCATCATCAAGAGAACATGTATAATAAAGATCCGAAATCTACTATGTAAATTTAGGTAGCTGGATTCTCTTAATTTGTTAGTTTTTGAAAATGTGTTTAGCTGATGGTTTCGTGGAACCATTTAATGTTGTTTCTATTATGCGATCCAGGCAGAGAAGGAGCCAATATTAAGCAGCTTCTTGTACGCGAGTATTTTGACTCATGATTGTTTGGAACGGGCATTGAGCTTTGTTCTTTCCAACCGTCTGCAAAATCCTACACTTTTGGCAACTCAATTAATGGACATATTTTCTGATGTAATAATGCACAATCGGTGCATTCAATGCTCCATTCGACTTGATTTACAGGTGCACTCTGGATTCCATGAATCTCAAATATATTCATCTTTATACTTTTTGACAAGTACTAACAGTTCCTTTTGTCCCTCATCCTTGACAGGCATGTAAAGATAGAGATCCTTCATGTTTGTCATACTGTTCTGCTCTTTTGTACCTTAAGGTGCTGTCTTTTTTTAAAAAAAAATTCTATTTAGATGATTATTGTTAGTACTTTTATTTTATTTGTTCCTATCTCTTTCCCTCATCGGGACCTAATTTTATTTCCCCTCCAGTTTGTTGAACATTTGCTTACGGTTATATCAACTTCTTTTCTAGATGCTAACAGTTAGAACGCTAAATCCAATGAACTTGTAAAGGAGCCTCACTACGTTTACGTTCTCCTAAATTATAGCAAGGCAAACTATCTTTCTGCAAGTCCGTTTCTTATCTTAATACCCTCCAGGCTTCATATCAGTGTTTCTTTATCACCGCCTTTTAGTTGATTTATAGAGAGAGGAACACTAAACAAGAGAACTGTGGTTCTCAATCTACTGAGGATTTTGCTTTTCTGATAGTTGATTGCAAATTGTCAAAATGCTGATATCAAAACTAATCTGTTTAGGGTTATCATGCTTTACAAACACATCGAGTTGCACATACGCTATGGAATCAAGGGCGCAAAGTCTTGGCATTGGCGTTACAAAGTCGAGTTAGTGAGGTAATATGATATCCTCTACTTGGTGATAGCCATCATTGTCATTTTCAAAAGGCACTGGACCTATTGCTTTATGTTACTTCATTGTGATTTAAAACTGTCACTTCAATACAGGTTTTTGGAGTTGATATACATCCAGGTAATCATTCAGTTTCTCCACCCCACTATCTGCACCAAAAGATATGGCTTCTGTTCTATTCCTGCCAATTAAATTCTCACAAGTTACTTTTGTAAAAACTACCAGTCAATTGTCTTATTAGTGGATCTGCATCGATAATTATGACTAGGTTATACCTGTGTTTGCCTATAAACAGCTGCCCAAATTGGAGACGGAATTCTTCTGGATCATGCCACTGGTGTTGTAATTGGTGAAACTGCTGTCATAGGGAATAGAGTTTCACTTATGCAGGTGAGTTATGCTGATTCCTCTACGTTGCGTGTTGGTGTGTCATTAAATACCAATCTTCTGCACTGTAGATTATCTGATTGATGGGAGGATAAGATAATTAAGCTTTTGCTTCATTTTGCTTATTCACTTTGCCTTCATATTAAAAGATCTAACAGAAATTTGAGTATCATGGCTATGGCAAAATACAAGTATTTATATGCCTGACAACATTTATTAGAGTTTTCGAGCATACAATGTTAACAAATCATTGATCAAAAGTTTTCATTGTCTTGTATTAGTACTATTTTTTTCATTAACTAAAAACTGATAGCAAATTCTGCTATTGTAAAGGCTGGTACAGATGTTTTCCTTTGGAGCTTGTCAGCAATGGTTTCCCTAGCCCTCTAAGTGATCGACTGAATCCCGGTAGATGTTCAGGAGTACCTTCAATGAGTGGAGTGTGTTTTATGTTTACCCTATAATTTTAAATTTACAAGTAAAAATTTGGTTAGTCTTCTATCCCTTTTCAATCGTTCATCCTTTAACTTCTTGAAAATTTTGAAAAACCCTTCCAACAATACTCTAGAATCCCCTACCCTCTCCTCCCAACAACCAATCCTAAAAATCTTTTTAGCAAAACTTTCCTCGATTTCAGTTCTCACATAAGTCAAACCCCCTTCCAGAGCTCTGCCAGTTCATGAGGTGTGGATTGTTTTGCTTGAATTTGTTGTGGCAGGTAGGGTATACCATCTAATCTATGTGTCATGTGATGCAGAGAGTATAGACAGTACAAGAATCAGTACATTCACCCCACCAGAACACAAACGTATTTGTGGACATGAGGGGAATCCTGTCAAAAAATTCTTCACATGAGGGCAATAGTATAGTTTTTGTGTAGTGATTTCTAGTGATGTGTTGAGGTGGCAATTAGCGGGAATTCTTCTACATGAAAGGAAACAGATTCCTTAAGCATCTGTTACCTAAAGAATTCATTCCATCACCTTGAATATCATCAATCTGTGCTATATAAGCTGGGAAACTTGAATCTCATGGGGAGGTTCATACTCCCTCTATCCTGAAGATAGTCTAAATCTCCGATTTGGTCACTCACAAAGTTGTGTCCATTTTTCTAAAACAGAAGTTAATAAACTTTGCACAACAAAAAGTTTGGATGTTTGTTACACTCATCAGTATTCTTCCATCCTATTCTTCTATAACACTAAACTCAAAATACAGCTCACTTGTCCTTGCAACAAAATACTAAACAACTCGTATTTTTAAAGGCTTGTCCTATTAAGTGCACAAAGTGAAAGCTGGATAAATTGGGAGGGATTAGTAGCATTTTATTTGCCTCGGCCAATTTGGGGAAGAGTTCTTATACTTGTCATTGGACAAACTTTAACTTTTGAACCCTGTATCATATAATGAAGCCCATTTATTGGCTCCCAGGTACTGAGCAGGTAATAAGTAGACAGTCTGCCCCTGTGAACCTGTGCTCTGACCAGCATAAACTTTCAATCTCCGAATCCTTTATGAAGCTCATTTATTGCCTCCCAGCTGCTGAGTGGGTTATGAGTAAACTGCAGATACCCAGGCTCCTCCTCTTGTATTTGTATTTAACACAATATAACTTATTATTTATGCTCCACATCATGTCGGTAGATTCATTCTGTGGAGATGCTTGTCGGTAGAAATTCTGTTTAGTACTCCTTTTTTCACCTGAATATATTTTGCACAGGGTGTAACCCTGGGAGGAACTGGGAAAGAGATTGGTGATAGGCATCCCAAAATAGGTCAAGGTGCACTTATTGGAGCTAGTGCAACTATACTTGGAAATATAAAAATAGGGGAAGGTGCAATGGTTGGTGCTGGTTCCCTTGTGATGAAGAATGTTCCTCCCCACAGGTTGAGTATTATATATTTTAAATTTCTGGTTTATCTGTAAAGTAGTTCTGATAAACATTGATATACTGGCTGCTATGTGCCGTCTTTTGGTTTGCAGTATGGTGACAGGAATACCAGCAAAGGTGATTGGTTATGTAGATAATCAAGATCCATCTTTAACTATGAAGCATGGTATGTCAAAGATGTTTGCTTTAGTAGTAGTATATTCTTTTCTCTCGTAAATCGCTCTACTGTGGTTAGTTTTATATGATAAATATGCCACATATGCATGTATCTGTCCTCTCTTGCAAGAGTTAACTCATTTGTATGATTTACTTGAGGGATAAGAGGAACAATATGATGGATCTTCTTTATTAGGTTGTTTGGGTCTTGGAGGATGGTAAAAGAGGCAATTCCGACTCTAGAGGTTTTCCTGGAATATCTGATTGGAGTTGCTTTGTTTAAAATACTTTTGCTTGTTTACATGAATTTGGGAACAATAAGGGGGAGAAAAGAGATTCAGCATTTAACACTCAACATTTAATCCCTTCCCTAAGTTTTAAGGAAGCGACACAATATGTTTGGAAATATGAGAGAGAGAGAGAGAGTAGTTATTGAGCAGATTGATGTTATCCTTGCCATGAATTAAAAGAAACGAGATCCTAGATGGAAACTTTAAACAGAAACATAAAGGTGTAATACAATTGGAAAGGTAAAGAAAGCGGAAGGCCATGATCAGTATTCATCTTTACTCAATCAAATTATGATGATGTTTAATAAAGTTGAAGTAAAAGTCGTAATGAGAAGACTTTCTAGCTAGAACTCTTTCTTTGAATTAGTAAGAGTTGACTTATTAGACCCCTGAATTGTCACCAGTCTAATATCCTGATGGTTCATACTTGCTCGTGTTATACTGAAACATTCCTTTGTAGTTTACAGTGATTGCTCAAGAGATACCAACAGGAAACTTTTTTTTCTTCTTCTAACCCTTTGCTTAGAAGTTAACTGCTCATTCCTTTTCACTGTTATATTGCAGATGCCAGCAAGGAGTTCTTTAAACAAGTAGCCATTAGCTGCAAGGAAGCAAGATCCAATGGTGAGATTTCGTTATGCCAGTATGCTGCTTTAAGTAGGGATATATTGCCTTAGTTGGAACAAACTGAGAGCCATCCAGTTGAACTTGAGCGTTGCCCCTACAGCAGCTTTTGGCACATCCAAATCAATGATAACGATGTTATAGATATTCCGAACTTCAGTAGTCAAATCTGTTTGAAATTTTTACTTGCCATCACGAGCGCTCAAGTTTTTGTTGTATTGATAGAATCACATAACTCTTCTCTGTATCTCTCTTCTTGGCAGGAGCAGTTGCTTCAAAGGACGATGGCTCAACATGAGATTAATGAAGACACATCTTCATTTTACTATTAACCCCAATTCACTTCAATGTGTGAAAATGATTTTAGTATTTTCACCATCTTTAATACTACTATAGGATTTCTGAAAATAGAAAAATAAAGCTCATTCTCCTTTAAAGATTGATCATCATTCAATCGACGTGTAATGCCATGTAATGTGTGCCGTTCTAAATTATGTATTTCTTTCTTTCTCCAGCAGATTTGTCACTTTGTATATTTGTTTGAATTAATGCTATAACGAAATATTGGAACATACTGTTTATTAATGTTGACTGGATTCAACAATATTGGCACATACTTTTTAATTATTATATATTCACTGGTGTTATTAGTGTAATAATAGATTAAATTAATATTTTAAATTTCATATTCCAGTAATATCTTCATATATATGAGCCGGTGAAAGTACTTGAGAGAAATTTATTACGTTTCATGTTGCCATCGAAATAGAAAAAGAAAAAAGAATAAGAGGTAGAATAGAGTTTCTATTTTTTTTTTTTAAATGATATGAATATATTCTTACGGCTACTTATTGAGTATTTTGAGAAATTTGCCATAATACTAGTTTGATTTGCCGACAATTATATTCCTTTACAAAAATTTCATAATAATTCAGTGTAGCAACTTTTAGATCATGCGAAATAAAAATATTCGAAAGTATAAAAAATTTCCCTCATTAATCATTTACCCGAAAAAAAGAAAAAGAAATTTAGTCAAGATAATCAATATCCTAACATTCAAACAATTAATTTTATACAAATATTAATTCATATATTTATGGTATTATAATAATTTACAAAATATAGTAGTAATTTAATTATGTCGATCTAATTTATAACATGTTACATAGGATATTCATTGTTTTCTTTTCTGACTGCGCGAAATATGGACAACTTCACTAGTTATAATAATATAGATAAATTATATGTAATTATATTTTTCAATACAATTTTCAGTATTTTGATATTTTTTAAAATAAAAATAACAAAAGAATTTGAAAATACACATGGAAACTACACTAAAAGAAATTTTATTTTTTTATTAGATGACCGCAGATAGTATGCGGGAAGGTGTAGCAGGGAAAACGTGAGATCTCAGAATTTTCTTCCCTGCTTTTTTGCGGATTATTGAGATATCTCCATTGATACTCTTCTCAATAATAATAATAATAATAATATTACACACCGTTTTGCCGCTTGGACATTTTACAAGCATCTAGATCTGCAGTTTCCCACTGCTTCATCCATATTACTTCTCAGGTCAGCCTTTTAATACTTTCCAATTTTATCTAAATGATGCTTTCTGCATACATTTTTGCTCCTTTTTCTGTGTTAGTGCATTGGTAATTTAGCTCTGTTGAGGTCGGTGCAATTTTAGTTAATCGTACGATCTGGTTGATACTGTAATCTGCACCTGTTTAATTTCTTTGCAGCACAACTGTTGAAGTAAGCCTAAATTCTCTTCTCGAATTTTCTCAAATTTCATTTTCTTTGCGAAACTGGTGATAAACCTCAACTACCATCGGGTTTCCAGTAGCTCATTGGAAAAAAAAAATGGAGGAGGGGGCAATTTCCTTTGTGCTTGTGGAAACTAAAGCTACATTGGTGTGATCACTGTGAGATTGTGATACAGAGAGAATCTATTTTGATGTTTTGAATCTTGTACTAGCTTCCGTTTAATCAAATTAGCACGGTGGATCTTGCTATGACACTTTTATTTACTTACCAGAATTTGGCATTCAAATTAGGTTTTTTTTTTTTGTTCATATTAGGAGCTTTTGAAGCCAATGTTTGTGTCTTTTTTATCTTGATTCTTTAATTTTAATGCTGAGTTACGTGATCCATATTAGTGGATTATTTATTTTTTGTTTTGTGATTGTTACTTATTGCAGTTGATGGATGAAACAGTTTAATCCCTACTTCTCAGAAGCAGAAGCGGGAATCATGGAGGGAGATATTAGTAGTGGGGCTGCAGATAATCACACAGAAGATGCTACCAAAACGGAGGCACAGTTCAATAGCTTCAATATTGAGAGTGATCATGTAAAGGATAACGGAATTTGTGATAGTCACGAACATACAGGTGATAGCCATGATGATCTTGTACAAATGCTCGTAGAACTTAATTTCCAGAATGAATATCTGAAATCTCAGATTGTGGGATGGCAAAGCATCAACATCTATTCTGACGACTCTGGTCAACAAATTAAAATGGCTGCACAAGAAAATGTGGCAAGTGATAATTCAGAAGACCTTAATGAGCAGATCAAATCTTTGAATAGAGAACTTTTAGAGGAAAAGCAAACACGAGGTGCTGCAGAGGTAGCACTAAAGCATCTTCAAACTCTATACTTAGAAGCTGACACAAAGGCCCAAGAGTTGTCTGTCAAAGTTGCTGAAGGTTGTGATTTGCTTTGACTTCCATTTTCTTCTTCATGTTTGTTGAATTCAACATCAAATATAGAACTCGGGTTTTATGATAAGTTCTAAAAGTGTGGTGATGTACTTCCATTGTTAGTTGCAGATTTTTTGGTTTTTCTTTTTTAGTTTCAGTTGATAAAGAAGATATGCTATTCTGAAGTCTATAAATGGTTTGTTTGAATAGTACAACATAAGATGGATCAGGAAATAAAAGAACGTGATGAGAAGTACTCAGAGCTAGACTCGAAGTTCAACAGACTTCACAAACGGGCAAAGCAGCGTATTCAAGAGGTGCAAAAGGTAAATTCTGAGACTATCCTCTTTTATTTGATAAGTCTGATGTCTTTCATGAATTTTTCATCATAACTTGGTCAACTTTACAAAAGGTGTTTTACTTCTACAAAACCTTCCGAGTTCTAGCAAAACCTTCTAGAGATAATAATATATTCTACAACAACAAATGAAACTGGAGAGAGCTTCTGATTATAGATGGTTTTCATCTCCTTCAAATTTTACAACTCTTTTCTTTCTGAATCGTCCGAAGATGCAAATGAGGCTTCACTTCCATTAATCTTTCTTCCTTATATCCATCTTATTGCCCTTCAGCTTCTTGTTGCTTTTGCACTAGGAGTCGCCCATGATATATTGAATAGGGAGTACCATGGACTGTAACTACTGCTAAAATAGACTTGAAAACCATATTTTTATCTTAATGTCCAAATGAAGTTCCTGTTTGTTTAGAGGATTGGGTGTCTTTTGGTGAGGACCATATTTTGTAGGTTTTTCCTTTTCTGGTATACCACTTGTATACATCCATGTTGACCTTGTCATTATCAATGAAATCTGTTACTTGATAAAAAAGATGCGATTAAATTTGGACATTAAGATAAAAATGTGGTGGACAAGTTATTTAAGTTGTACATTAATTGTTTACAATTTTTTTTTTATTTTTAAAGCAAGAATCACGATAATTAACTAATTTTTGTTGCAATTCTGTTTCTTTAGGAAAAAGATGATCTTGAGGCCCAGTTTCGTGATGTCAATGAGAAATCTGAGCGCGCGTCCTCTCAATTATCTGCATTGCAGCAAGAGTTGGAACGCAGTAGACAACACGCTCAGGAGGCACTGAAAGCAATGGATTTGGATAGGCAACAGTTAAGAAGTACAAACAACAAGTATGTCCTCCTTGTGAACTTAGTTGCACTGCTCCTCCACAAGTGATTTTGATGGATTCTCTGTTTATTATTTGGATTAGATTTGAAGAAAAAGAAAAATGAACACGAAGAGATATCATCAGAGCTATCTATCGAACAACTTCTTGATTGAGCTACAACATTACCCCTTGAGATCTTCAAGTGTCCATATACTAAATGAGAAAATAACCTTTTAACATAATCACCTAGCATTTTATCAATTTGTCTCATCTTTTTCACGTTGGAATCGCTCGCAGTAATGATAGAATATGTTTTTTTCTCTTTTTTGACGGAAGTCAAGTCTTTATTAAATAGTTGCATCAGGCTTTGGAATTGTCAATTTTGTTTAGATACCAAGCTAGTTCATGTCAACTGGTCCCAGATGTTCTATTGATTTTGTTATATCAATAAATTCAGTATTGCTTTCTGTGATTGGTCCAAAGGCGGGTCATAGACAGATTTCTCGGTTATAAAAAAAAAAGAACTCAGTATTGCTTTTCTAAATGTGAAATTTTCTTTTGGATTTTCTAGTCATAAGATGCTTTCTATCATTATTTATTTTCAGTACACAAATTTGTTGATTTTTAGGCTCAGAGACAACATTGAAGAGCTGCGCCGTTCCTTGGCACCAAAAGAGAATGCTCTGGAGGCATCACAACAGGCACTTCTAGAGAAAGAGCAGGTGTGCAACTGTGAGAAAGTTCACATATTGTATCAAGTTAAATGCCTATAATCTAGTGTCGATTGTTTAATGGCTTCCTGAGTCAATCTTATGTCCTTACCTGTCTTCTAAGTATTTCTTAAATCCTTTTGGTATTTGTATTCAAGTTTATGTACATAGGTGGTGAAGCTCTAAGTTGAAGCAGGAATATACGCTGCCACATGGGCACTCCCACCTGACGCGCACACACCCGTGAAAAAAAAAAAGGCAGAAAAGAAGAATTAGTTGAAAGTTTTCATACTAGTAAATAGGCAAGTAGATCTCCAAGAACCCATTAAAAAAATAGAGCAAGTTGATTTGGCAGTCTGGCATTTGTAACTGATCTCTCCCTCCTTACTTTTTTTCTTTTGTAAGAAAATTGTTGGTAAGTTAACTATTCAGTTTTTTTGTTCCCTAGCAAAAGGGCATCTTAAAGCTCTGTTAATTTGTAAAAAGATTTGTCTAAGGAGACATTGCTAGGAGAGTACCATTTGTCAGCTGCGGCTCTAAGATGGTGCCTGAGAAAGCTTGTTTTGAGCATCTTTAAAGCTCTTTTAATTTGTAAAAAGATTTATCTAAGGAGACATTGCTAGGAGAGTATCTTTTGTGAGCTGCGGCTCTAAAGATGGTGCCTGAGAAAGCTTGTTTTGAGAAGAAAGGCAAGATGCAAAATAAAAAAACATAATTTAAGAAAAAAAATTAACTATAAAAAATAAAGCAGTGGACTGCAAATAACTGAAATTTGTGAGATAATTCTCATGTCAATCAAGTTACGAACTGTTTTAAATCTCTAAATAAGCAATTTTAAGTTTCTAATTCAGATACTTGCTGGTTTACATATACGAAATTCTAGTTTTATGTACTTATTCACTAAAATATTCATGCATAATGTTTTTCTTTTTTTTAAAACAAATTTGTGCATCAATTTATCATCAATATTTATCATTTTACTCACTTCAAGATAGAGCCCGTGGGTAGTCATGTTATCTAGCCAGCTTATTAGTTTCTGATTTTAGTGTTGTTCTCTTGTGTCATTACAGATAAATGCATTTAATTCTTTTGAGATCTAGACAGTGTTAATGATAATTGTTCTCATTTGAACAAGATATCCAGTAAAAAGAATCCATTTCCCGGGTTACTCTTTTAGTATTTCCTTACTTATTGCACTCTTCATGTGTGGTGACGTTTTATGATTTCTTGTGTTTTGCATTTAGTCATCTAAAATAGATTGCCAGCTGCCTAGCAGGGTTCAGATTCAAATTAGTGTAAATCTCTGCACTTCAAGTGTAGATGGAGTGGACAGAATTTTATTCCAGAAGCAAAGACACATTTTATCTTTTAAATGGACTTGTGCACTTTCTCGCTTTTAAATGGATAAGATTAAATAGAAGTTTATCCAGGTCTATAGAGATGCTTATTGTATTTTTCAAGGAGAAGTAGAAGATAATTTGAGGACCAGGAATCTTATGTTGAAGGAAAAGGCTAGAAATAAAATGGTTGTTCAATTACGAAACCCAGGATATGTGTAAAGGTTCATGGCCTATTGTGGGTATATTTGGCCTATGTCTAAGTTCACTCCTGATACACCTCCTGAACTGAGAGGATCTTTGCTGAACCTTGGTTTTGCAGAAGTTAGAAGAGATGCAAGCATTGCTGCAGGCAGCAGATGAGAAGAGACAAGCTTCAATTGAAGACCTCTCTTCAAAGCACCAGAAGGTACAAAGGCAGTATTACTATTGCCCTGGTGCTTTAGCTTCCTTCTTTAGTTCTGAATGGTTAATATCTTAAATAAATTCCTCTTTTACATCAGCAAAAAGAGAGTCTGGAAGCCCAAATTGCTGAGGCATTGGCTGAAAGAAGCAAAGCAGCTGAAACAATCTCATCTCTGCGGGTAATGATTCTATTCCTAATTGTACACAGAGATGGAAGAATGCAAGAGATATAAAACAACTTCATCTTGCTCATATATGTTTTGGTAATTTAATGAGGTATAGATGATCTGAATAATGACATTTAATGATTTATATTTCTTGCTCAGTGGATTGTTGGTTCCACAACATTCTCAGGATCCTGTCTATTATGTATTAGTTGTTCAATTTTGTATCTTCTGGATATTTGGAGTTCTGATCGTGTGTTGTACCTTGTAGACTCTGGTTGCAGAGAAGGAGTCTAAGATTGCAGAGATGGATGCAGCTTCCACTGGTGAAGCAGCAAGACTTAGAGCTGCTGTTGAAACAGTTAAAGGAGACATTATTCATCTGAAAAGTGAACATGTATGAGCTAACACTTTTTCAATTTGACCTTAAAAGTCATTCAGAATTGATTCTTTTTGGTGCATGTCAGTCATTCCAACATATATTATTCCAAGACTATAAGTTGCTAAAGTTCCGCTCCTTTTTTGAGATTGCCAATTTGAAAAGGAAGTTTTTGCTTCACTTGCTGTTAAGCACCAGATCACAGGCTTAGTTGTTGGGAATCCTAAATTATACTTGTTATTCTCTGCTAACCAATATGTCTTTACCAACACATGCCTTTTTAATTGAGTAGAGGTAAAAGTGGTGGATGAAAGTTCAAAATGTTAATCTTTTAAAGAATAATGTTGCAGTTGCTCCTTAGCAGTCATCTTAATCTTGATACAAGAGCCAGTTTGGGAACATAATTAAATATGTCCTGGGAATTGCCCCTTTTGATTAACAATTTGATGTGTCCCCATAAGGGTCGATTCTCAATCTCCCGTGATGCAGTCTTTCATAGTAATATTTGATCATATGCCCACTATAACTTGTGGTTTGCTCAAGTGTTTTGTGTAATGGAGCAAATAGCTACTCTAATTAATTTGGCATAACCATTTTCTAAATGATTTATCCTTGTCTCTGGTAAGATGGTTAATCTGCTTTGTTTGGTTCTTACTTCTGTAATGTTTTGATGCGTTTAGGAGAAAGAAAAAGAGAGTTGGGAAACCACCTGCCATTCACTCAGAACAAAGCTGGAGATTGCTGAGAGTAACTGCATCCGTGCCGAGATTGAAGCAGCCAAATTTAGAAGTATAATTCTGTATGCTGGTTAGTTACCTTGTTTAGGAGATGAATTTGGAGCTCATACTTGTTTTGACATTGTAGGTCAACTGGAGTCACAGTTATCTGCTCAGTCTCAGGTGTTAAACTCAAAAGAGGCTGAATTGATGGTGGCCAAAGAAGAGGTGATTCTAATATCTTATTTTTCTTACCTGTATTTCTCCTCTCACAAATGTTTAGGTCCCGCTCGCTTTTATAAGATTATGACGTCTAAATTGTATACAGATCTAGATATTAAATATTTTATCTAGATCTGAACGCTGAAAAACTAACATTGTTTTTTCAGCATCTGAATGTTGATAATTTATCTTTATTTTAAAACTAATAAATATAGAGTTTCAAGTAAATTACTACGAATAAATTTTTATCCACAAAATGTTGGAAAATATTTATTAACAGGGAGTTAAATAAATTGTTTATTTGATGAATCACACTCTAAAAAAACTAGAAAGAAAGGTGATGATCAGCAACAGTAGTTGTAAGGTGATGGTGGTCATGATTGTATGGGGGAGGTTGCCTATTATGGTTGTGCAATGGTGTCGGTTTTGGTCAGATAGAAGTTAGTGGTAGAGGTGGTTGGTATTGGTGGTTTTGTGAAGGAGGGTGTTAGTGGTGGTGACTAGTTGTGAAGGTGCTTGGTGATTGTGGTGGTGACCGGCTATGGTGGTTGTGCAATGGAGGCTGGTGGTGGAGGTGGTTGGTGGTTGGTTAGTGGCAGTAGTTGACTGTTGTGGAGATGGTTGGTCAGTGGTATCAATGCATCTAGAATTTTTATTGATGTCTAGATATCGAGATCCTCCTGAGGTGACAGATTAATTGAATATTGGCATCCTCCCAACCTCTTGGCAAAGAAATTATATATCAATTGGATCTATGCACTTTTCTTATTTTCTTCTTGAAATATGTGCACCAATTGCATATTTGACATTTTACTAAAAGAATCATTTGAAGCGAGAAAAGAAACAAAGAATCTGCAAGATATACATATATTTTGTTCGCCTTGACAGTATGATATTTACTGATTTAAAGTTATTGAGAATTCAGGTAAAGATTTTTCTTCCAGTTGCTAGACTATGCAATGATAGAATCAGGCAATTTTAGGATGTTGAATGGCTCTTTTTAAGATGAATCTAGGATGCTGAATAGCGTGTCATTGACTTTAATTATTCCTTAAGAGTTCGGTATTAGGGAGTTAGTTGCATGAAAAGTGGCTAATATTAATTATGGGAAAGTAGCAGCGAAGGTTGACACAAATGTTCTTTGTTTTATGTATCTCATGATTTCCTCTTCTATGGTAACTTGCAGATCAATCGCACTCAAAGTGAATTTTCATCTTACAAGGCTCGTGCTCACGCACTTCTTCAGAGAAAGGATGCTGAATTGGCTGCTGCTAGAGACAGCGAACAACTTAAAGCACTGGAGGAAGCATTGAAGGTACATGCTTCCGGGTGTAACTAGTGAAATGCTTTGGCTTAATAATTTAACATTAAGGTCATTTAATTGTTGCTAAGACATTTTGCTCTTTCAGGAAGTGGAGAAAGAGGTAATGTCAGTCTCTTCTGAAAGGGATAAAGCCCTTCAAGATCTAAAGAACACTTTAGTTTATCATGAGAAGGAACTTTCAGACAGGTAATCTGAGTTTGATGACTTGTTTGATGTCCACCTGAACGCAAATTATACGCAGTTTATTTTTGGGGTGCTTTTTCACACATTATACTCACAAACATTGACATGGACACACTCTTAAGTTCATTTGCTCCATCGGGTAAAATAGTTTTAAATCTAATTTGTAGTAGTACAGACTTTTTACAGATTTGATTTAGCTTCTTATTTTCTGAAAGAGAATGAATTGACACACTTCTCCATTAAAATCATTTCCAGAGATGAAGCTCTTCGTGCTACAGAGCAACGGATCAGAAGCATGGAAATGAAGCTCAATTCTGCTTTTTCTGCCCACCAAAAAGAGAAGGAAGCATGGGAAATAAGCCTTCAAAATGTAGAAGAAACATGGCGATGTAATTTTTTAGGATGATATAATAATCAGCTTTCTATTTATGAATTGCCATTTATTCAGCTTCCAAATGGAAAACTTATTTTAAATACTGTTTTGCAGTGAAATGTGATGCATTTAAAGCAGAGAGTGTGGTTACCTCTGGTGATAATGTTCAAAAAGAACTAGATGACCTCAAACAAAGCTGCAAAAAACTGAAGGTGTGATTTATAATCATCAATATGATCATAACACTTTTTAGTTTGGTGACACCGAGTTCTTTAACTTGTAGGAAGAGCTTGATTTTTTTCGTGACCTTGCTGATAAGATGATTGAGGATAAGGACAATGAAATCTCTAGACTTCTAGATGATAACGAGAACCTTCGCCACAAAGTTCAGTCTGAATTTTTTGTAAGTGTGGAGCAGTCTCCAATCACCTATTCATACTGGTCATTCATGAATCTGCTTGAGCAATGCACCTATTTAACATGTGTATTTAGGCATTCTTTTAAAATTGTGATTTTTCTTCTGCAAATATCAGGCCGATCACAATGGCAATTCCAATACAGGTATGAAGATCTTCAGCACCTTTTATAGCTCATTCTACAGTTTAAAATAATATTCTTTAATAGCTGCTTCAGTGACTAATATTGCTCTTTGAAATGATTGTACAGTATATGACAAGCAGGATCCTCTGAATTCGACTACCTCAGATGCTGATCAGCAGATTCTAGTATGGACAATTTTCTAGTTACATTATTGTGCAATATTTTCATCAGTTACTGCAAAGGGGAAAAAGGAAACCAAAGAGTGAGACAGAGATTAGTATAAGTGGCAACAGTTTAAAGTCCAACCCAAACATGGTCTGACATGCTTTATGCTTTATACATGTCCTTTATCGCCCTAATATACACCATCGGGACACCTTTAGCCTCCAAACGCCTCCAGAGAACATCCCTCAGGACTTTGCCATAGGCCTTTTCAAGGTCAATGAACGCCATATGAAGGTCCCTCTTCCTCTCCCTATACTTCACCAATCTCCGCACAAGGTGGATGGCTTCAGTAGTCGAAAGCCCCGGCATGAACCCAAAATGATTCTCAGAAATGGACACTCCTTTCCTCACCCTCATCTCCTCTACTCTCTCCCAAACCTTCATAGTGTGGCTTAACAATTCGATACCCCTGTAATTTTTATAGTTTGGATATCACCCTTGTTCTTGTACAATGGAACCATTGTACTCCACCTCCACTCGTCGGGCATTTTTTCCGTCTTAAAAATAGCATTAAACAACCCAGTCAACCACTCCACACCTGCGTTATCTGTTATATATATGAAAGAAAAAAAAAGTAGTATTTGAAGTTAAGTCGAAAAAGAATATTTGGAAATTGAAGTTGTCTCGGGACATGCATTTAACTTGGGAAAAAGTTGAAATTTTGTGAATGGATATGGGTTTTCACTTAAATTTTAAAAACTCAACTTCAATTTTTTTTCCAGAAAATCAGTTCAATGTATAACCAAACAGTGTTTTGGAAAAAAATAATTAAAAAAGGAAAAATAATCCGTGGACAACTGGCTCCTTAGTTAAGAACAATAGTTTTTAGCATTCAGAGACTCCATTTCTATCTCACTAGTCAATGCCACTACTTAAAACCTCTTGATGCTTCAGGTTTTGGCGAGACAACAAGCACAAAGAGAAGAAGAGCTTGCTCAGTCACAACGTCACATTCTAGCCCTTCAAGTAAGTTATTTGCTCCGAGAACATCGATAGTCTTAAGAGATAGTTCCCTCATTAGAGTCTGATGTCTTGATTCAGGAGGAAATAGAAGAGCTTGAACGTGAAAATCGTCTCCACAGCCAGCAGGTATGTCTTTAAATAGAAGTCATGTGTCTGTCATGGCTAATTCTCTCCTTTCTTGGGGACTGGAGGGTGGCTTGAGTTGTTTAGTCATGGGCATGATATTTGAGTGGGCTTAGGCAGCTGGTTCTTGGCTTAGACAATCATATGCTTTGCTGTCCTTTTACTTGGACTTCTTCTGATTTGGATTCCCTTATAAGTTTGCCTTAATGAGTGCAGGAAGCTAAGTTGAAAGAGGAGCTTAGGAACATGGATAGATCACAGAAGAGGGAAGGGGTAGATCTGACGTATCTTAAGAATGTCATTTTAAAACTTCTCGAGACAGGTAACTTTTCAGTGTTGCAGTGAAAAGGTTTAAAATTTGTTCCCTGTAAAAGCAGAATTTTTTTAGTTGAACTAATTGCTTGCATAGGTAATTATTTACATCATAATTTGCTTGTGATAAATATTTCACAGGTGAAGTGGAGGCTCTATTACCTGTGGTTGCAATGCTTCTTCAGTTCAGCCCTGAGGAGGTGATGTTCTTGTTTCCAGTAGCAAACTACTATTTTCATTTCTAAAATATTGGTGATTATTAGGCCTACTCCGTTAAAATAAATACATTAAGACTTATTGTGACTCGGTACCTTTTAACTCATATGGTATGTATTTGCACTGCAGGTATAGAGAACTTAATTCTGATAATCATCTTATTTTGCTATTAATTGCAAAATCTGGTTCTATCAAATGATTAGAAATTGAAAATGTGCTATAACTTGATTAGGTTTCAAATAAATTTAATTGGAAGGCATATGCAGACAAACCTTTTTGTATTTATCGTTCTCATGTTGATATTTACTCTGTTGATTATCATATATCAATAGTGAGTAAATCTATAGGAGTGTAATACAACCCGCAGACCTCATGAGTTTACTCATGCATTTGCAGATGCGGAAGTGCCAACAAGCCTATCGCTCCTCTATAGAAGCTCAAGCCAGCCCAGCAAAAGATACATCAGGATCTGGGAGCTCACTGTTTTCTAGATTCTCATTCTCTTAACAGCCAATGAGGGCTGCAGAGATGCTTCCCAAATGTTGTCTAATCCAGCTTCAGTAGATGGATAGTCTGGAGCAGACGTGGAAGGAGAGATACAGTAGAGGAATTTTTTGTGTTCTTATGTAATTAACAAAGAAATGCCTTGTGCAAAGAATTTTCTTTTTGTTGTATAGAAGTGATGCAAAAGAAGAATAAAACACAAGCATGAGTAGGCATCCCTTGTCGTTCTTCACATGATATGTATACCAAAGGTATTTCGTTCTTCCTTTTTTTTTTTTTTTTTTTTTTTTTTTTTTTTTTTTTTGTTTAATTGGGTGTAGAGAAAGCAGGAAGAGCACATTTGTTAGAAATTGTAAAATTTTGGTAGTAAATATCGCGCAAGGAAATCAATTGAACTGATGACTTCCCTAGAACTTCAATACGGTGAAGCTTATTAAAATATACATCTTTACAAGATATATATACACCATATTTTGAGAAGAGCCACTACCACCTTAACTTCTTCGTGATTATAGTTTTTGGTTTCCCAAAATCTCAGAGGAAAAAGGAAAAACGATGATCTCCCAATAATTATATTAGTTAAATAGAAAAGGAACTTGAAAATTTTCATTCAGTATCTTTAGTTGGAATTTCAAAGTTGAATTGCAATAGATATGATAAATATTAAATACCCCTAGACTAAAAAATTAGAGTCAAATCCCTATGTTATACACAATTTGATTATACAATGTCTTTAGCCAGGCAGTAAACATGCCAATCTACCTTCCATTGCTCACAATGTCTTTTTTTTATTTCGACACTAAAGGCAAGGGAAATTGGTCTTGAGATGCTAGTATTTAAATATCTAAAATCGGGAAGATGCAAACAACTTGGTTTGAACTTGTAGACTACATGTTTAAAAATGAAGCATTGACAATAGCACGTCACTTGTAATGTTTCCATCACTGTCTAGTGCACTAGTTGAGGTTGGTGAGATAGACAACGATTGGTACTTTAATGTTGTTAGTATTTGACAAATAAGTTTTACTAACTTACATTAGTATATTAAACTTCCAATACACTATTTAATGATGGTTCACTTTTAGAGGCTGCGGTTTGTAACTTATTCCACCAATATACATTTATCTATTTCTTTTATTCTTTTAAAAGTAGTGCTAAGTTCTGAAACACAATAATTTGTCGCCATTCTCTTTTACTCCCAACCAAAACAAATGATTTTTTTTTTGGAGGTGTGGCACTAAGCAACAAGTTACAAGTCAAACAGAATTGAAAACAGGGGAATCAAGGGTGTGCCACTCGTTCATGATTCTGTAACATCAACAAATAACATGGCAAGAAGAAGATTTCAGCCTACTTATTCAACCATATTGCAATTTTTCCTCATAAAATGGAGTGAGTGCTGCTCAACAATGAAC
This sequence comes from Solanum bulbocastanum, assembly GCA_037074985.1. NCBI lineage: Eukaryota > Viridiplantae > Streptophyta > Magnoliopsida > Solanales > Solanaceae > Solanum > Solanum bulbocastanum. Next base: position 31,999,388 of record CM073598.1, on the reverse strand, counting down.
CCAAAAACCAAATTGAAAATACTTTTTCATTAAAGTTCTAATAGGACTAAGTAATAGTTTCCATATTTCTAAAAAAAACTCCTACAAGTACACAAGAATCAATAGGACCAACACATGCTCAAGTGTTGTCATTCAGACTCTCTCTCAACTCAAATAAACCAACAGAACATAAAGGCACAAAAAAGAAAATTATAAAGGGTTGCAAATATTAAAAGCCAAAAGCATAGAAAGAAAAATACTATAACCAGAACAAGATAGTTTTAACCATGCTTAGCTTGGAACTCCTTCATGAAAGCTACCAACTTTTCAACTCCAGCCAAAGGCATAGCATTGTATATTGAAGCCCTCATTCCACCAACAGACCTATGTCCCTTAAGCTGCACCATCTTCTCACCAGCAGCTGTCTTCACAAATTCAGCTTCCAATTCTGGTTTAGCCAATGTAAATGGCACATTCATCAAAGACCTCACTGATTTCTCAACTGGGCACCTGTAAAATCCATTGCTAGAATCAATAGCATCATACAAAATCTGAGCTTTCTTCTGATTCTTCTTCTCAACCTCTACTAATCCACCTTGATCCAACAGATCTTCAAACACAAGCCCACACATGTAAATCCCATAACAAGGGGGTGTGTTATACAATGAATTGTTCTCAGCATGGATCTTGTAATCCAACATCACAGGTGTACTTTCCTGTGCATTTCCAATCAAATCTTTCCTAATAATCACAATGGTAACTCCAGATGGACCAACATTTTTCTGTGCACCAGCGTAAATGATGCCAAATTTAGAAACATCTACTGGTTTTGAACAGAAATTGGAGGACATATCAGCAACGAGAATGGTTTTCTCGTTAAGGGGTGTAGGGTAATTCTTGAATTCAACCCCATGAATAGTTTCATTGGCGCATATATGCAAATACTTGGCATCTGGGTTTTGTACCAACGAATCAAAACTCGGGATCTTGGTGTATTTTTCCGATTTGCCACTCCATATGACATTGGGTTTGCTGTATTTAACTGCTTCTTTGAAAGCCTTGTCACCCCATGAACCGGTGACGATGTAATCAACGGCGTCGTCCGGTGAGCAGATATTGAGAGGAATGGCGGCGAATTGGGTGGTGGCCCCACCTTGAAGGAAAAGAACGGCGTATTCATCAGAGATATTAAGAAGGGTTCTCAGATCTGATTCTGCTTTTTGAATAATGGAAAGGAATTCTTTGCCACGGTGGCTCATTTCCATAACGGACATGCCGGAGCCCCGCCAGTTAACGAGGTCGGCTTGGGCTTTTTGGAGGACATTTTCCGGGAGTGTGGCGGGTCCGGCAGCGAAGTTGAAGACCCGATCTGAAGAGGTGGAAGGGGGTGTTTGGAAGGGGGTGGTTGTTGTGGAGGCGGCGGCTGAGCAGGAAATGGACATAGATTTGTATGTGGAAGTTAGGGTGGTGGTTGGGTGGACATGAGTGTAGGGGAAGGCGGCGATATGGGTGGCGGATTTGAGGGTTTGGTAGTTCTGGCGGGCGGTTTTGTTGTTAAGGAGGAAAGATTGGGTGGCAGCAGCTGACATAGCCATGGCTGCAGATTGTTCGTTTGCCCTTTTTTTTTTCTCCCTTTAGAGACTCTGTGTGTAGAGAGAGGGTTGGGCGATGCAGGGGAAAAAGGAGAAGTTGGTGTCTTATTTATACACAGCAGTACTAGGGAAATGTGGAAAATTTGGCATGGTCGTTTGATAGTCGGGTAAGAAATAAATTATTCATGCATTTAGTTTTTGTGTAACTTACGAATGTTCGGCAGATAGGAAAGAAATAAGTCATTTACATAAATTTAATATGACGTTTGATTGATAATTTTAAAATTCACCTAATTAATGTATTGTACTGTATAAGTTATGAGAGAATCTATAAACTATTATAGTTATTTGAATTTCTAAATCGTTAACCAACCGTCGTAATTATACAAAAATTAATGCATGAATAATTTGTTTCTTATCCAGCTATCAAACGATCCCTAACTACATAACTCTAATCACCTACCAAACGATCCCTAAGTATGTGTTTGGTACAAAGTGAAATAATTTATATGAAAATATTTTTTATTATTTATTTTCTAATATTTGATATTTCCTTCGTTTGACAATAAGTGACATTTTAGTCATTTTATTTTGTATTAAGTCGCAATTGATCTTTTTTTTTTCAAAAATATTCTTGTTTACATAACAAAAAATGATTGATTATAATATTTTTCTTTAATTAAGGATAAGTTGGTAAAAGTATATTTTTATTGTTTAGGATTGAGTAGTTTTTTAAGAGGTGTATTCAAGCTAAAAATACTAATCATTTTGAAATAGAATAAGTCCACAAGTAGAAAATGTTATTTCAAAAAAATTACTAGTGAAATAATTGAAGCAAACACCAGTTTTTGGAGGTAAAGTAGTGTAGTGGGATATAGCACAGTGTTTTGGAGGGTGGAGAGAAGATGTAAATTTATTTTAAAGTCGAAAAAACTTATTTCCTAAAATCTTTGAATAACCAAATATGAAGAAAAAAATAAATTAAAATACCAAACACATCCTATAGTGAGCTCCCCCACCCCAAAATCAAATTAACACAGTCAACTAATGCTCCTATAAAGTAGATTCGGGGTTCTTATATAGTAATTATTGAATAGAAGATTCCCACTAATATTATTATATTATTAATTTTAGTAATACATTCGAATTTTTTGAATAACTAGATTTTTTTTTACTTTTTTTTTTAAATATAAAGAGACATAATTTTATTGATCAAGATTGTGAGTAAAATTTTATTCCTCCTTGATTCTCGTCTCTTTAAATTTCTCCGTAATTTGATGACCGTTAATGACATATTTCTCTAACTAGGATAATTTGAACTTAATCTTTCATGAAAGGATTCGTGAATTTTCTTGAAGTATTTGATTATCAAGAAGACTCACATATTTTGATCTCGTCTTTGTGAATATTCCATAAATTTATAGAATTTTCAAGATATTAACTAGATCTAATTATATGGTTCTAAGTATTTTTAAAACATATTTTATAATATAATATGAACCAAGTAGTGTCCATTCTACTTTGGTTAAACTTATCAAATTTTATTCAAATATGTATAATTAGTCCAATTGGTCAAATTTTAGATTTGTTAATACATTGCTAAGTCAACTTCTATACAATCAAGTTAAAGTATTTAGAATTTTGGATCAATTTGGCACATTTTGGACTGGACTTAACTTAAATTGGTTAATAAGAACCTAACGAAACATGCCCCCACCCCCCACCCACCCAAGTTGATTCAATTCATTTTGACTTAAATTAAATTATGAATAGTTATGTTTACTTATTCACTTTTCATTTGTAAATTTCTTTAAAAAATTATATGTCTTCTCTATCAAGATTAAGAATGGAAGATTTTTTTTAAAACTTTGTACGAAATATTTATATTTTCTTAAAATAATTTAAGAACATAAAGGGGAAAACTACATTTATTTTATTTTGTAAATCGATAAATAATTTATAGAAAAACTTAATAAGTAATGTAGATAAATAATATGGAACGGAGAAAGTATAACAAATATATATATATATATATATATATATATATATATATATATATAGAGAGAGAGAGAGAGAGAGAGACTATTTTCGAAACTAAAATATAAAATTTAAAATAGCAGCAGAATTCAAAAAGGTAACTTTAACCTTTTCACTACCCATTTTAATGCCTCATGTTAAGAGGATAAATAACTGGAGGGCCCCAAAAGGTAGGTGTTTCTAGATTTTTTTATGTTCGTTATTTGTATTGAAATTTCAACTAAATTATGAGTGGAACAATTTCACTATGGTACTAGTGGCCATGTTGGTAAAGTAGGTGAAATATTTAAAAAGTCTTATTAGTGAGGTTGGTGACAAAAGTATGTACCAATTTTCAGTGAACATTTTGTAAGATTAAATACTTTAAGATTTTGAACACGATAATCTTACATGGAGATCGTTAGGAAGCACATACCTAATGAGAAAGACATCATCACAGAGAGAAGCGGAAGCGTTAGTCGTAAATTGGTTTCTACCTCCTTGCCCTAACTTTATGTTACCACAACCGTCAGCGATGGAATTATTGTAGAGAATATATGGTAACCCTAATGGGTGGAGGGATGACCAATTTATAGAGGTTATGACTTAATATGGTACGTCCATCAAGTAACCAATGTACGGACGAGATCTATTCCTTATTAAATATTATTTATGGTATTACTTGGTTTCCAAGTAGACTTGGGTCATAAGTAAGAATTAATTAATAATAATTAATAATAATTCCTACATTCTCCCACTTGGCCCAATGACCATATATAACATTAATATTTAATAAACATTAGTTGCGCATACAATAAATCTCTTCTATAATGTCCATCATACATACCACAATATAACAAACTACTAATGTGAGTTATGGCGGTTGTACATAAATTTTAAGCTACATACTTCCTTCCATATACTACTACATTAGCAATTTATCATACCAGGTTCATAAGCTATAAAAACATATAACATTACAATCCACAATAATGTCTCATAGAGACTTATCTTGTAATATCTCAAAACAATAATGTGTACACCATTATGAGAAATAAGAAATTCATTAATGTATATCAGAAACACATAATTTGAGCTCAGAGTATTAAAAACATCATAAATGCATCAATCATAAGTACAACCAAGACCCATTCTTTGAACATGTTCTTTAAATGTCTTTGGTTGTATGCCTTTTGTTAACGGATCTGCAATCATGAGCTCAGTTCTAATATTCTCAAGTAACACTCTTTGTTTCTAAACTTCTTCCTTGACGGTAAAGTACTTTAATTCCATATGTTTGGCACCTTTGGAGTACTTATCATTCTTGGAGAAGAATACTGCTGCAGTATTATCACAATAAATTTTCAGCGGCTTGGTAATGGTGTCGACAACCCCAAGTCCTGAAATGAAGTTTCGCAGCCATAATGCATGAATTGTGGCTTCATAACATGCCACAAATTCTGCTTCCATTGTGGATGTAGCAATGACAAATTGCTTAGCACTCTTCCACGATATTGCTCCTTCAGCTAATAGGAACAAGTAACCAAATGTGGACTTTCTAGTGTTAACGCATCCAGCAAAATCTGAATCCGAGTATCCAATAACTTCTAAGTGATTGGATCTCCTATACATGAGCATGTAATCCTTCGTTCCTTTCAGGTACCTTAAGACTTTCTTTGCAGCTTTCCAGTGATCAATTCCAGGGTTACTTTGATATCTTCCTAGCATTTCGACCGCAAAACTAATATCCGGTCTTGTGCAAGTTTGAACATACATCAAACTTCCAACAATAGAAGAGTAAGGAATTGTTTCCATTTCTTTCCGTTCTACATCATTCTTTGGGCATTGCATGAGATTAAATTTGTCCCATTTTTAAATAGGAACTATTTCTGCTGAACAATTGTTCATATTAAATCTCTCTAGAACTCTTTCGATATAACCTTTTTGAGACAGTCCCAATAATCCTTGTGATCTATCACAGAATATTTCTATCCCTATCACATAGGATGCCTCACCCATATCTTTCATTTCAAAGTTCATAGAGACAAAGTCTTTTGTCTCACGCAATATGCCTAAATCATTAGCAGCAAGTAAAATGTCATCAACATACAGGACTAAAAATATAAACTTACTCCCACTAATATTTTGGTATATGCACCGATCAACGGTAATTTCCTTAAAACCAAAAGATGTTATGGTATCATTAAACTTTATATACCATTGCCGTGAGGCTTGCTTGAGTCCATATATTGACTTCTTTAGTTTACACACCATCTAATTTTTTCCTTTAATTTCAAAACCCCCTGGTTGGTCCATATAAACATCCTCCTCGAGGTCTCTATTAAGAAAGGCAGTTTTCACATCCATTTGATGTAACTCTAAATCATAATGAACTACCAAAGCCAAAACAATTCTTAATAAGTCTTTCTTTGAGACCGGTGAAAAGGTCTCTTTATAATCAATGCCTCCTTTTTTAGTGTATCCCTTGGCAACAAGTCTGGCTTTACATCGTTCAATATTACCATTAGAATCGCGTTTGGTCTTGAAGACCCATCTACATCTGATTCTTTTAGAACTTTCTGGTAATTGAACAAGATCCCAGACTTTGTTGTGTTCCATGGATTTTAACTCTTCATTCATGGCATTAATCCATTTATCAGACTCGGTGCTTTCTATGGCCTATGAAAATGAAATCGGATCTTTATTAATTCCAATGTCAAAATCTGACTCTTGCAAATAAATTACATAATCATCGAAAATGGCCGATTTTCTTTCTCTTTGAGAATTTCTTAATGACACTGTTTATAGTTCATTTGCGTCAGATATTTGTGAGTTAGTTCCTTCTTGAAGTGTTTCACCCAAATATTGTTCAACATTGTTAAAGTGTTTTTCAACAAGAGGAACAACATTTGTTATTGGTGTGGAAGTAGGTACATTTATAGGTAATGAAATATTTACCCTTACCTCATTAATTTCCACACTTTGTCGTTCAACACTCCCACTAAGTTCACCATTCTCAATAAATTTTGCATTACCGATTTCAACAATTCTCGAACTATGATTTGGATAGTAAAACCTATACCCTTTAGATTTCTCTGGATAACCAATAAAGTAACCACTTACTGTTCGAGAATCTAATTTCTTTTCATGTGGATTATAAACTCTAGCTTCTGCTTGACAACCCCAAACATGCATGTGTCTTAAACTAGGCTTCCTTCCCATCCACAGTTCAAAAGGGGTCTTTGAAACTGCCTTACTAGGAATCCTGTTTAATAAATATACAGCGGTTTTAAGAGCATACATCCACAATGATTTGGGTAATGAGGAATTACTCATCATACTCCTAACCATATCCATAAGTGTTCGATTATGCCTTTCTGCAACACTATTTTGTTGAGGTGTTCCTGGCATAGTATACTGTGCACTTATGCCATGTTCTTTAAGGAATTTCGCAAATGAACCTGGACATTGTCCTGATTCGTTATACTTTCCATAATATTCACCACCTCTATCTGACCTAATGATTTTCACTTTTTTATCTAATTGTCTTTCAACCTCATTAACGTACACTTTGAGAGCGTCTGCTACTTGAGATTTTTCTTTCAACAAATAGATAAATCCATAACGTGAAAAATCATCGATAAAGGTGATAAAATATTTTTCTCCACCAAAAGATGGAACATCAAACGGTCCGCAAATATCAATGTGTATAATTTCAAGAAGCTGAGTGCTCCTTGTGGCACCTTTCTTGGTATGTTTGGTTTGCTTTCCTTTAATGCAATCCAAACATATATCAAGATCAGCAAAATTCAAATTCAAAAGAATTTCATTCTTTACTAATCTTTTTAATCGTTCTTTGGATACATGACCTAAACGTTTATGCCACAAATAAGCAGAACTTTCATTTAGTGAACTACGTTTAATTCCAATATTTTGATGAATAGTAAGCAGGGATTCAGAAAAATTATTATCGAGTTTCAATCTATATAAACCATCAATAAGAACACCAGAACCATAAAAAATAGTATTCTTATATAAATTGAAACATCCATGTCCAAACTTAAAATCAAATCCAGAAACATCAAGTCTTGAAAGGGAAATCAAATTCCTAGAAACGGAAGGAACATAAAGAGTCTGTAATAGATCAAGGTGATGTCCAGTCTCCAAGATCAATCGATAAGTCCCTATGCCTTCAATTTGAGCCTTCATGCGATTTCCCATGAACAAGAAATTCTTATTTGGATTTGTAGTTTGGATCGTAGTGAATCCCTGCAACATAGTGGATACATGAGTAGTTGCACCAGAATCAAGCCACCAAGTATTATTAGGAACTTCTACTAAATTTGATTCGAAACATACAAAAACACTAAATGTACCTTTCTTTTCAAACCAAGCTTTACGTTTCAGGCAATCTTTCTGATAGTGTCCTTCCTTTTTACAGAAACGACACACATCAACCTTAAGTTCCTTATGAGCATCCTGTGGAACTTTAGCAGGTGCTTTCCTTTTCTTAAACGTGTTGGCCTTCACTTTAAGTCCTTTACCAGCTCTTTGACCTATGAGGTTAATGGAATGACCTCCTTGTTTCTTAAGTCTTGACTCATCTTGAGTAAGCATACTGGACAATTCACTAACATCCCACTTATCATTAATAGTGTTATAGTTAATTTGGAATGGTCCATACTCAAGAGGCAATGAGTTCATAATAAACTGAACCAAGAAGGTGTCATCCACTTTTATCCCCAAGGTCCTAAGTCTTGCTGCAATGTTAGTCATCTCGATGATATGATTTTGCATACTACGCAACCCATCAAACTTCATGGTCGTGAGTTCAGCCATTAGTGTACCAGCGAGAGACTTATCAACAAAACGAAAACGTTCTTCCACAAACTTTAGGTATTCCCTGGCACTTTCTATTTGTGGAATAGTACTCTTAATGTTATTAGCAACAGTCATTCGCATGAACATTAGGCTTAATCTGTTAGAGCGTTCCCATGATTTATGAAAAGACTTCTCATCCTCACTGCTCTTATCAGTAATGGCAGTAGGTTTGTCATTCAGCAGAGCCAAGTCTAGGTCCATTACACCTAAGTGGAACTGTACTTGTTCATGCCATTCAGAGAAGTTCAATCCATTGAATACAGTAACAGACGAAGCATGCGAATGAAGAGAAATAACTGCAAAAAATATACATGCTCACAAATTAAAAATAATGTGAATTCAGTAAAACGATAAAAGTACATCGTAATTCTCCTTTGGGTAGATACTACGACACACTATCATAATTTAAATGCCTTTTTTTTTTAATCTTTAATAGGCAATTAAATATATTTAACCAAACATATACGACATCTTTGGATATACAATATATGTTTGACTGAAAATATTAATTTACCTCATAATGTTCACTATTCGTAGAATAATTAATTCACCTTCGGGTAAATTCTTAAGTTCTAGCAATAGTGAAAGTCAATTTATCTATTTATTTTCAATATATATAGACATTTAATTAACTTTCATAGATAAATGACAATTTTATGAATGCATATTTTTCTTAACCATACTAGTTTGGCCACTTTGGTGACTAACAAACTATATAAATACAAATGCACACATAATATCATAAAATTTTGTGCATGTGAATAATTTTATACATTTTAGTTTGGTCACTTTGGTGACTAACAAACTATTTTGTACAAAATACACACATATTATTTATTGCTTAGTATAACGACCACTTTAAGTTATTGCACAATCTAAAACAAAACATAATTATTACATCATAGAAAAATTATTATATGGTATACAAATTCATACATTCTTACCCAATATCTCATCAAAGATCATAATATTCTGCAGACTTATAAAGTCGGAAATCTTAAGTGTATGCGGATATGCAAAATATGTGCACAAATTGTTCAAAACAAGAAGAAATAATTTGTGGAAAATTCGTCAGAAGAATGGTGCACTCATGCACGACTTTATATATATTTTGACCAAATTTTCAATAATAAATTAGTTATTATTTATTTATTTACTTAAGGGCTAAGATCACACGTCTTAAACAAAACTTTCCATACGCACAAAGGCTTGAGGCACTAATTCGTTGACATTATCCTATCAGAATTCCATTGCGTTACATGATAAATATTTTTCATATATATATGTAAGATTATTCGTTCAAACAATCCAGGCTCTGATGCCACATGTAAGATTAAATACTTTAGGATCTTGAACACGATAATCTTACATATAGATCGTTAGGAGGCACATACCTGATGAGGAAGACATCATCACAGAGAGAAGTGGAAGCGTTAGTCGTAAATTGGTTTCTACCTCCTTGCCCTAACTTTACATTACCACAACCGTCAGCGATGGAATTATTGTAGAGAATATGTGGTAACCCTAATGGGTGGAGGGAGGATCAATTTATAGAGGTTATGACTTAATCTGGTACGTCCATCAAGTAACCAATGTACGGACGAGATCTATTCCTTATTAAATATTATTTATGGTATTACTTGGTTTCCAAGTAGACTTGGGTCATAAGTAAGAATTAATTAATAATAATTAATAATAATTCCTACACATTTCTTTATTACGTGAATGCAATCTAAATGATGTGTTAATATGTACTAATTGATTATACGAAAAAAATTACTTAGTATGAAGTAGTGTCGTGCTATTATGACAAGAAAATGTGTTTGGTGTCCATGTATTTGGCATATTAGGTCGTACCTAGATTTATCAGAACAAATTATATTTTTGTGGCTATACGAGATATAATATATGACATGGATTCTTTTACACTAGATAAATTTGAATAAAAAATTTATTTCAATTTTGATATTTTTTTTAAAGAAACTATAAAAGAAAATAAGAATATTTTTATTATTTTATTTCGAAATTATTATTCCACATCAATAGCATTAACTTTTTATAACATCACACCTAAGATTATTCATGTTAGAAGCTAGGTGCTTTCTTAAACTAAAAAATATAAAATCAGTTAGGTTGGTGAATGGTGTCAAAGAGCAGTATATTAATAGTAAAACTTTTATTAAACCAACTTTATAAGTGACGTATGAGGAAAAATAATAAAGCTCTATTGATTTGTTAGATTGAACAAGTAAATACAAAAATGAAGCAAAGTATAAATGAAATGGTGGGAATAAAAAAAAAAAAGCATATGGTCAGAAAATGGAATGGAGGGAGCAGAGAAGCGAATTGGGCAATTGGCAGGCTAACATTGTTGTGTAGTGGGTGGGACTGCTTCACTTTTAATAAAAGATATTGGATTTGAGCTTCAAATATGAAGAAAATTATATTGAGAGCATAATCCCCTAATGGTCATCCGAATTTAATCGGTACTCCATCGGACACAGGATGGGAAAAAAAATAAGAGAAGACATTTGGTTTCCTTTTCTTTTTAGAATATACTTAACCAAAATACTTGTCCTCCAAGTATTTGTTTTTCTCATTTGACAGGCATCACAGCCCACAAATAGACGTCCATTAAGATTGTTGGACTTAAAAATCAGCTCACAAATGGACGCCCCCTTATGAAAACAGCAATTCCTGGTCTTTTTTGGTTTCTCACCTGTAGTTCGGTATCTACATTGGAGTCTGATTAAATCCGAATTCATTCTAGGAAGTCCCATATTGAGAGTAAAATGCTTTCTAACAAAAGGCAGAACTCTAATCCAAGACCTTTGATTAAGGATGAAGGAGTGACTACTTACCACTTCATCACAATCTTGATGAAAAAACCCAAGAGTGACCAAAAGCAAATTCAATAATAAATAACCAACTCAAGCAAAAACCACTCACAGAAAATTGTGAAAAGTTTTGATTTTTTATTTCTGTTTGTAAATGAAAGTAACTGAAACTGAAAATCCAGGCATGTTCAAATGTTGAACATAGTAAAAGTGCAACAACAATGAACTCTATAAAAAGAAATAAACAAATTCCCCGGGGCAACCACAGTTGCTAAGTTATCTTTTTTCCTGTAATTCTCCATTACCCCACAAATATATCCCCAATTGCATATAAAGTTAGTAATAACTGTACATGCCCCTCTTCTCCTCTCTCTATTGTTGTGTCTGCTGCACAAGAAAATGGGCAGGCTCACACTTGGCTGCATAGCCAAATTTCGATATGCTGTATTTCCTATGTACCCCTGTTAGTTTCCCTGTTGCTGCCTTCTGGTGGTAGCCAACAATCGATCTTGAGCACTCCCTAAACAGCAAGAAAAAGAAAGAAATAAGTAACTAAATAAGAAGAGCAAGGTGTGAGTTGGAAGATTGGAGTTTGTAGACTTACAAAAGTTGATCTTCTGAGTAAGTTGTGTGCACCTCGCACGTCTTGCTCCACTGCTGGACACCGTAGAGTGTGGTCTGAGCTGTATAGATTGCTGCAGCAGCTATGAAGGATGGTGGAAATTTGAGCATTTCATACTCCACAAGGCAAAGCTCAACCAACATGAAAGACAGCAGCTCAAGCTGTTTTAAAGCCATGAGTAGAATTAGAGAAATATTATGTAGTCGTTACGTGTAAAAAACAAGTATAGTACATTCAGAACTATCAGCTACTAACCTTCCTATCACATTGAGCAGCCTTGAGATATCTTCGCATAAAAACATATGCAGTTGGGACTGACATATTAAACTGCAGTGTGTTGAGCATCATGCTTTCCTGCATGATATGAAGAAAAAAAAAACGTCTTTAATTATATACTAAACGTAGAGTTTGTATACTAATTACAGCTATTATGAGACCAGAATTTACCATTTCAAGAACCTCCTTCCTTGTATAGGCTTTGTCCGAAATCAACACCAGATCCTCCACCAGTGGAGCACAAACCTCCTCATACTTGCATGCTACTAGCATTGCAACCAATCCAACAAGCTGGAGCTTCTTTCTAACAATACCTTGCTTCTCCAAGAACCGGTCAATCAAATTGACGGTCAGGAACAACGTCTCTTCCCTGAGCTCAAACTTGTGATGCACCTGTTGATCAGAATGAGCAAGTATTAATTGCTATACTTTGGAAGAAATTTATCAACTTAGCAGAGGAACATTTACTATACCTCAATTAGCCAGTCAATCAAGATAGATCGCATTCTCTCGTTGATGTCAACCTGTTGTACCATATAGTTTGGAGAAGCACAGCTATAAACCTGAATATAATGAACAATGATTTAATCATTCCCAAACACATACATTGACTAACTTCAACTCATAAAACTGAGTTCTGATCCAGTCCAGTGGAAGAACTCCCTAGGCCTTTTACATAGATGGAAACTACCACAAAACAATATGGTTTCTATATACTCAGTACTTTACTAAACATAGATGCTACCATTTGAAATAAATAAAAGCAACTATATGATCTATCCTAGTGAAGTTGTATAAACAGTGTAAAAAGGTGTGATATGTCGATATGGTTTCTATATGTCGGACCTTGCTAACAATTGAAACTCACATCAGACAAAGCTATAAACATTTAATTAAGCAGTTAATCTTATGAATTAAGGTTCTATGCAACTGTTAACTAGTAAGTTACTGAGCTAAACTAACCTCCATTGTTCTGTAGTTAGCAAACAAATCTCCCACATATTCAACAGCTGCAAGATGGTTCTTTGCATCATCACCGTCGATATCTATTACAGCCTCCTCAAAGATATCCTCCATTTCAACCTCCTGAATAATTAATGATCAGCTCATTAATTAAAAACATATACATTAATATACTAGTACTAATTAATGCAAGTTTTAAGACGGGTTTATTTTTGTTACCATTTGATCCTTGCCCTTTGACACTTTTTCTGTTTGCTCCAAAGACATAGGGACAGGCTTATCATTAGCTGCCTCATTCTCCTCCATATCATCCTCCCATACACTGAAACTTTCAGCTGCTATCTTAGGTTTCTTGTTTTCCTGTTCAAAAAAATCGAAGACATGTCCCAAAGTTATTTATAAAACTTTATAAACTATATATCTGAGTCATCAACAAAGATAAAGTCCCAATTCATTAAAATCTTGTACCTCTGAGCAGTGTTTCTGGGAGCTAGCAATTTGTGCTGCATATTTCCTTCATTGAAAAATTAAGTTATATAAGTATCAGTTTATTGAACATCAAATGCCAATTCAAACTAAGCAAAACAAAGATCGAACAACAACAACATACTCAATGTAATCCCACGAGTGGGGCAAAAAACAAAGATGGAACAACTTTCTAATATTTTTTAATGCCTAACCTCGTGATGGGTCGATGACCACAAACAGGAAGATTCTTGTCACAGATTCCATTTCCACTGAGAAAAACAAGAAAATCACCAAATGAGCTAAAGAACTACAGTAACAAAAAATGATAAAGACACAACAAATGGTCAAAGATTCTAATCTAAAAGATTAAAGCTGAAGAATAATTACTCAGATAATCCTCTCTTGTTAACAACACAAGGATATCCCTGACCACCCACTAAATTCTGATTAATCGCGCCCAAAACCCTTCGGTTGCTTCTTGTTTCCACTCCAACAAACTTTCTGGTAGCCATTTCAGCCCCACCTTTAACTTCACAATGACAAGAGAAAAAACATATCAGAAACTCACTTATCACAAACTAGCAACTTCACACATAAAAAAAAAAAAGTTTTTATACCTTGAACATCAGATGGCTTAATCAAGGCAGGTTTGTTCTCATCAGTGATAGCCATATCTTTTTCTTGATTACTAAAAAAAAAAAAAAAAAAACCCAAATCAAGAATGAAAAAAAAAAAAATCTTTAACCCTCTTCTTCAGTTACCCTCCACCAAGATTGAATCTTTACCAATCTTGATAACTGAAAAACCCCAAATCAAGAATGAAAAAAAAAAACAATAGAATCTTTAATCCTCTCCAAGATTGAATCTTGATCAATCTTGATTACTGAAAAAACCCAAATCAAGAATGGAAAAAAATAGAATCTTTAACTCTCTTCTTCAGTTACCCTCCACCAAGATTGAATCTTGATCAATCTTGATTAAGAAGAACCAATGAAAAAACAAAGAGAGTTGTGAAAAAGTAAAACAAATGCATAAGGGGGAGAGAAAGAAGGAGAATGTGAGAAAAAAAACTGGGAATGTGTCTGGTTAAAAATACCAAAAAAAACACAACACAGATAGACAAAATCTCATTCTTATATTCAAATGAAACGGCTAGTAAAAAAAAAAAAGGGCCGTTGGATCCAATTAAACATGACTTTTACAGTCCAGCTAGGTAACAACGGTCACCTAAAAGCTGATTTGTTATGACAAGTAGACGTTGCTTTCAAATTAGTGTAAGAAATTAGTTAGTAGTAGTGTAATAGTGGTATAATCTTAATTAACTTACTATATAATTAAATGTTGAACTCATTTAATAATCTAACTTATTGAGATTTGCACTTTTTAGAAGACCCATTCTATACGCTCTTGCCCACTTTACATTTTTGGCCTTTTTGGGAATAGGGCTCCACTTATTTTGGCTCCTCTTACTAACATAGTTTCAAGAAAATATGATGAAACTTTTTGTGGAATGTGACAAAATATGAACTAATATTGCACTAAATTTTGTGTGTGAAATGACTTGTACCCTTTTCCTTTATTTGTCTATGTTTTAGCGCTAGTTGAAAATGTGCATGTTACTTATGATTAGTTAATTACTTTATCTGTCCATTTTTACAAGTTCGGTATTAATTTGACACATCTCTAAAAAATAGAATGATAAATATAATGATAATTAAATCATTATATGTATTATATCATCCTTTAAAGATAATAAGTTCAATATTTTGAAACTGACTTTAGTTAATAATAGGGGTAAATTAAGAATTAAGTGATAAATTATCTCTTAATTTTCTAAACTAGATAAGTAAAAATGAACAGGCGGAGCTAGTTAATCTTTGTTGTTAGTAGGCACTAAGTAATTCGTATTTGTTATTTCAATCTTAATCATGTGAAATATGTTATCTAGTAGTTTATGACAACCGAATTATAAACTCAGAGAACTGCCCTATCATACATGATATAACTATTACGGCTTTTGATGATTACACAAGAGACTTAACAAACGCATTAACGTTATTAAAAGAGTGTTTATTACTTATTATTGGTTAGTTAACTAATTTTTGTTGTTCGTACATAATAATAATGATTCGTCAAAATGTATTTAGAATTTCAATCTTAATTAAGTGTAGTAATAATATGTACTTATAACACATGCATTGGATGAATGGCATATAATTATTGGCTTACGAAAGACAATCCCATTACCTTAATTGAAAGTGTGCTTATTACTCACTGATTACTTAAGTACTAGTTAGTTTTTGTCGTTCGTACGCAATTAATCAATGACTCGTTAAAATGTATTTATAATTTCAATCTTTGATTATGTACAATAAGTTATTAGCTAGAAGTAATTATAAACTCGTGCAACTTTAAAATAAAACAACCCTATATACAATTGTGACATTGAATGAATTACGTAACAAATAGTTTTGAATCGTGTTTGCATAGGTATATAATGAATTTCTTCATGCAAAATCTAGAATTTTATGACAACATAATTATAAACTTACCATAGTAACTTTTAAATGAGATAATCCTAGCATACAACCATTATGACATTAAGTAAATTATACAGCAAACACTTACTAAAGACAAGTGCATTAATTAATTCAACCATGCTTGATATACGATATTTAAAATTGAATAACCTAATGGAAAATATTTTCTAAGTACTTCCAGCGACCCGTTAAAATTTATGACAATATGGTTCATAACTGATATTAACTTTATTAAATGTGACAACCCATTACAATCATGTTACACCACAAAGTTAAATAATGTCAAATTAATTTTCACATTGACTTGAACCATGTTAACGTTATTGAAGTTGGCTTGTAAATTGAATTGAGATAAAATAGATAACTCGTTTATGTGTAAAATTTAATTTTGAAACTAGATTAAATTAAATCACACACAAAAAGTTAACACTGATAGTTGATTATCATGAAATTAAATAGATTTGCAACCTTAATGCAAAATTTAGAAATATTAAAGAAGTCGAATAACGTAGATACGGAATTATAAGGTCAAGCCATACGCACAAATAGAAGATAAAGAAGATTAATTTTATTTTTTTTAAAAAAAAGAATTTGTTAGTTAATACTCAATCTGTTTCAATTTGTTTGACTAGATTTGGATTATGACGATCAAAATCACTAATGTTTAACTTTTATATTGATTTAACAATAATGGAGAAAATAAAATTCAAATGTTATAAGCGAATAGTTTTCCTCCTCCTGCTTGCTCCAACGTATTTTAATTAAAAAACAAATAGTTTTCCTCCTTAACTAATCGATTAGATAGATGCAAAAGTTTTTTGCATTAATTATGTCGCACAATTACAACGAGTATTTTGAGGCAAGGTTTATGACATTACTTTTCTATCAAGATGGAATTTTAATATTTCAATCTACTTACCAGGGTAATATTTATCATTAGTATTACAAAACAAACATGAAAAAAGTCCCTCTCAGGCGTTTCTTAAGTTAACATATACTAAAAAAAAATTAATTTATTATTTTCTCTGATCTATTTTTGCTTGTCGTATTTTTTTTACACGTCTCTTAAAAAAATATTAACTAAAAGGATAATATTTACTCTTTAATTTCAATTTAATGCTATTCTCTTTTTCAACACTTGAATCTCTCTCTATTTATTGAGATGTAGTGAAGATCACGTAATAAGTTATATTTTTAATCTCTTAGAATAACAATTATTTTTAATAAATACGACAATAAAAATGGATCGGAAGAAGTATAATTGGTTTATGAGCATAAACATGGGGATTCATAAACGGAAAGTCATAAACTTTTTTACTACCACCTATTGTATTAGTAGTCCTTCCTATATCTTATTTTTATATGTCATTCTTATTATAAATAGTTGATTCATAATACTTGTTATTTCATAAAATTAATATATAAATTGCAATATTCTTCCTAATTTACAAGTAATTAGCCATGTAAATATGTATTTGACCAACATAGAAAAACTATATAAATAATTCATGTTCATTGGTCAAATTAATTAATTCATATTTATCGATTGAAAACTAAAATTAAATTAGGATAGAATAATAAACTTATATAATTTATTAATGCATATGAAATCTAAAATGGTGACATATAAATAGAAACGGAGGGTTAATTTAAAATCCTCTTGCAAAATTACTGTGTGCCTTTTGGTCTGCAAGTGATTTATGAAATTTACTATATTAATTATTGTCCTATATGTGTGCATATAATTAGTGAGGCATGTTCCGACATGCTTTATAATGTCATTTTTAAAGTGGATCTCTTTTGCAGGATTGAATTAAAGTTATAATCCAACGATTTTATACGTGAGAATGGGAAACTTCCTTTCTTTTTTTTCTTTTTTTTAAAATTTTTTATTTATTTCTCACTCGTATTCGATATCTACTTAAGAATTTAATTAATTTGAATTTGTGTCGAGACGTTTCACTTTAGAGTAAAACGTTTTATCAAAAGTGACTTCATACCTAGCTGGACACCACAATTTTCTGAAAGTTCAACTTTAAGATAATGCGCTCTCTATTTCATATTCAAAACTCAAACTCGAAAGAACTACTTGATCCAAAGTGAGAAACTTCCTTCCACTTCCATTATTTTCAGTGAGATGTGAATCCTTTTCATTGTCTCAACTGTACTTTTCCTCCTCTTTTTTCTTTTCAAAATGTAATCCTCACCTATCGTCTAGTTGTCTTCATTAACTCTAACAAGAGCCAAATTCTTAAAAACATTTTCTCCAATAGTTATTCCTTACATTGGAAAATTTGAAAAAATATTGGGGAATAGGTTCTGACACAGTCTGAGATATTAAGGACCATGTGTGCAATTGGTTATCTGCTAAAGGCACGTGAACATTTATTCTACTCCCTCCGTCATCAATAGTTGTCCACTATTTTAAAATATCCAACAATATTTGTCTATTTTATGAAATCAATGGATAATTTTACATTTAATTCCTAATTTATCCTTATCATTAGTCATAGTCATTTCCTAAAAAGAGCATTAGTTTGGTGTATACGTCCAGTGCGGATAAGTTTTTTCCGACAACTATTGTTGGACAGAGAAAATACTTCATTCATATTTTGCCATTGGTATTATTATTTTTTCATAGCGAAGGCAAGCAGTAAAAATTATTTGACTCTAAAAAAAAATGATAAGAGGGGGATATAATGAAACACTGAAGACAGCTTACGATGAAATGAATGACAAGAAGACAGAGAAGAGTACTTCAAACATGAAAATGAAACTACTACGAAAAATTGAAGCCTACCAATTGATATAATAATTACCAAGTCACAGTCAAAAAATGGCAATTGCTACTCATTCTATTGCCATGTACATGATATCTAGACACTCCTATGGTTAAAAAAAAAAAAAGGGGGTAAACAACGTAAGACACAACTCTTGAGGAGGTTTTGCTCTTGCTCCTTTTCTGAAGATACAAAGTTAAAACTCACCTCCTGAAAAGATCTGAAAGTGTTTGGTTTCCAGCTTTTGGTTTACTCTTCTCATCCGAAGCCAACTTACCTCCCTTCAAATCCTGTTTTCTGCTATGTAACGACACACTCTTTTCCTCCTTCTGTTCTTGTGAGGAATCACGCTTCTCTTTCAAACTGTGCTGCTTGGTAGTCGCACCATTGTCAACATTGTGTGAAAGTTTCAAATGGTTTACTGAAGCCTGCTGATATTTATCGCCTCCCTTTCGCTCTTTTTTGTGAGGCGGCACTTGATGCTTCATTCCTTCAAGCACCATTCTTGTTCCATTCTGTGGCAATTCACTCTGCTCACCCTTTATTTTTTTCTTAGTTACCGCATCCCTGTTATCTAGTTTCTGACCAAGAGATTCATTATCATGCTTCTCGACAGCCTTCCCCTTGGATTGCTTGGCAATAACCGTGTTCCACTTCTCATCTCTATTTTGTTTAATTTCAGAACTTGCATTGGGCTGATTATCATCTTCACACACGAACTTCCTTTTCTTGAAGTTCACATTTCCACCCATATTCTCCTTCGGAGCATTTTTACTCAATTGAGCATCAACTTTAATGAGGCTATGTTTGATCACTTCACTGCCTGGAATGACCCCAGGAGCTATCGTATCAAGGATAACTTTACCGAGAACGAACCTTGTCTCACGCGTTTGTCCTTTCCCAAGCAGAGTATAATCTATCTCAAAACTATTCCTCCTGGTTTTGAGAGATCTAACATCTCCTATCAGAACGTCAAAAATTACTTCAACGACCTTCCTCATGTTCTTAGATACAAACACCTGAATATAAATATCTCATTAAATAGTCAATCAATGTCTACAATAATAATAGAGCAATCACCACTACAGGCTTTAAAAACTATGAACGCTTCACCAAAAAATTGACAATTTTTAGACACTGCTTGTTGTTCTACGTTATTCAAAGCATGAAGAATCATGACTAAATAGGGATACTGTTGGCAGAGGAGGCTCTGCTAAATCACCATCTCTTCAATGTAAAAGCTGAGGTGATTTCCCGATGAATATAATGAGGCCTTTTAGATGTGGAGAGAGTGTGAAGTTTATTCTAAGTGTAACTCGTCTGAAATACCAAGAAAAGTTGAATGAAAGGCATACGTTAAAAATGCAACCAAATAAACAACACTCTTCGACAAGAGTGGGAAATATGAAGCCGTCTTAATTGTAGGAAATATTATGACTCCACCGTTCTCAACATGTCACCTTTTTCGAATTTATACGAAGCTCGGGGCTTGGAGATTCCCTGTGATGGACTGATGGTGGGCCATTATGTTCCCTTTTCCCCCCTTAGATGAGAGGGATAGAAAACCGTGGATAATCTGCTCCCTGTGACTATGGAAAACTAGTTTTGCTAAACCAAAAGATGGTCTGATCAGTCAATACTACTTCAGATCCTATGTAAGCAGCAGGGGGTTTAAATCATTGTAAGCGCTCTTTTGCAGTACAATGCACCAGCTTCAAAGAGGTTATAAACGTTTTAATGTCAAGTATAAACAAATGAGGTATTGTGGAAGATAAGGCAAACTACTTCGACTTTATCTCTGGATAAGTCATCCAACCAGACCACCTGCAGATCTGCAATCTGGGATCCTACCATTACATTATGACCAAATGTAATACGGAATAGCAAGCACCCAAGAGCTAAGAAGGCTTCATTGAAAGCTTTGAAAGAGTGGGAAAAAGGGGACGCATGAGCGTTGGATAATGAAAAGAAGGTAGAATTGATCGGGACCTAGTGGGCGATGCTTTTTCTTTTATAGGCAGGGTTGGGCAGGAACTCTACTCCTTGAAGTGAAGAAGCGAAAGTCGTTGTTTGTTAGACAAGGACCACATGAGTTCAAATCTCAGTGGAGTTAAAAAAGAAACTAGGTGATTTCTTTCCATTCGTGTGCCTTGATATGGAGCCTAGAAACCGAAGTAAGAATACTTACCAAACCAGAGCATGGGGAACCTGGGAACTTGGACATTGCTTCCTGGAGGCTGTCCTTATCAGTCAAAATGTCTAAAGAATTTTGCACTAGCACTGCCAGCTCTGTAACTCTTTCCACAAGCTCATCATCTGATATGGAGCCTTGGGAATCTGAAATTTCACGTGCATAAATAGATGCAGCATCAGAATGTCTTCTAGCAAAGTTAACACCTTCCTTCCAATTTCCATGGTACAACACAGAAGCAAAAGTCAGAACGACAAATGCCCCTTGAGGATCAGTGATTAGTGCTAGATGAAATGCCAAGAGTGCAACCCTGCTCACATATATCAATCAAAAAGGAAAAATATTGTCAAGAATCATATTCACTAGAAGCCAATTTCTCAACACTAGCTCAAGCCTGAATCATCCGATAGACTTTCAAAGGCTATAACACCAGTGAACTGAAAAATAGCAGACAGTTTGATTGCAGAAATCCAGATTATGACTTATGAGCTGCTATGCTGATAGTGAACTATTAACATGACTCCCCAGGTTTCATATGGCTGGATGTAGTCAAAATGCACTATAGAACCATGAAATGCACCAAGCTCAAAATTATAATCAAGCAATGCACAATAATGGTCACGCTATTTTATGCAAATGGTAACAAAAACAATAAGGACCATGCTATTGTCTTCCCCCAGCTTAAATCTACCATCAGACTCCCTATAGTGTTGAACATACATGAGTTCTTCAACATTTGAGACGTCAAATGCTCCTAATTGTCAATTTAAATGCTAAATGCAGGAGCAGAGTAGAAGTACCAATCTAAGATGCAAAAAAAAGGATGATCCCAACTTAGGCTTTTGATATAGGAAGAGGCAGCACGATGTGCCACAGAGATGGTCCAGAATGTGAACACGAAGTATAAAGACAAAAGTTGTTTTTATTATCCAAAACTTCAATCTCCTTCTATTTCTTTACCATATTCATCATTGTATTCAGTGTGAATTCCCTTGGCATGAGAAGTGAAATGCAAATTGCCAAAACCAGAAGAGGTGTTTCAATTTGCCAGTGCTTATAAAACAAGTGGCATTCTAGCAGGCCTCTGATTGATGAGAAACCGTAAACAAGGGAGATCTTAAACCAAAAACAACTTACAAGTTACATCAGAATGAAAGAGTAGTAGAAGACGACCACAAGAGAACAAAATCCCAAAGATGGGTGTTAAGAACTTTACTTCGAAGCACAAAAGAAATCAAAGTCAACTCCAAATATTCTACCCTAAGCTATAAAATCACTGAACCTTCAGTTAACCAAACAATGATATCTACTGCAAACATCAACACTCGGGACCAAAAGAGAAAGAACTCTTCTCCTATAAAGCTATTAGCTATGATGATCGAACAAGATAGGTTAAACCTTAGTAGTTTAGGACTTTAGGTATATAGCTCACAAAATGGTGATAGTTTGGGGGGAGGGGGTTTAGTTTATATTATTCACTTTTATTTATTTAACTTTTTTTGCCCCCATGCAGGATCGAACTCAAGTGACAGAGGTTTGAAACAGAGGTCCAGAACCATTAAAAACACCTCATATATGAATACAGCTCTCAAAATGACAGTAAACACTAAAAGAATGCTAGCCAAAGACAAAAACTCTCACTTTAGGAAGAACATGACACACAAGGAAATGAAATAACACTAATGACTAAAAAACAAAATCCAGCAGAGCTATCAAGAATCAAGTAACCATATTCTGAAAGAGATGTCAAAAAAAATGGAAAAAGTTCAACCCTACGAGAGAGCTGCTGCAATATATGGATTAAGGTAATTGCAGTAATTGTTACAAGGGTGAACAAAGCACCCATCTCAAAAGAAAAGAACCAAAAAATATCAGTTAACAAGGCCAGATGTGATACTTAGTTCAACAATATATCAACTTACACAAACTATCTCCACCAATGGCTAGAAATTAACTCAACTTACCACAAACTATCATGAGAAGGTCGATCACAGGTAACTAGATGATCCAAACTGGAAAATAGTTTCTGCAAAATGTTCAGACCAATAAATTTAATGCATGAAACACTACTAAAAACTCAACAAAAACATGCATCAGCCAAAAAGACAACTATGCCCAGACAAGTGCATGCATGAGCTCACATATGGCGGGAAAAGCTAGACTTCAGGAGGATGCATGGAAACAAGCAGTCCAGAGAAAATATGTACACAAATAAGGGAAGAGTTGACATCAAATAAGAGAGGAAGCACATAGAAGGAATTATACAAATTTATGGAGTAAAAAAAAAAAAAATACAAGATACGAAGATATACCATCAACATAACAGAACTTTCACTCAATTGTTTGTTAGACTGTTGAGCAAGGTGTGCTGCCTGTAAATGACACATTTAGTCAAGTATAAGCTACTTTCCTGAACCAAAAAGTCATGGAAGTCACATCATACCAAAATGAAACGAAACAATATGACATACATGAAATGGTAGCAGCATTTCAAGGATGCTGAATCTCTGAAGCAAAGAAAGAGAAGGCTCTGCAGCTCCATAAGACAGCATATAGTTGACTTCCATCATTAGTCTAGACTGCACAAGAAAAAATTGAGGCCATGCAGGCAAAAACTACAAACCAAGAAGCAGTTATATAGAAAGATTTCATTGTGGTTAGGAATCTTTTTAGCACCAGGGATGTCAGGCAATGAGAAGAAGGCATAATAGCATAGAGAAAGCTAAACCTTAGGAGGGTTAAACTTAAAAGAACAAACAGAGGTAATTAAACAAGTTAACAATGGTTTACATGAATTCATTGTTCATACCTTGTTCAATATCATTATGGACGGTGAGAATTTGTGCATAGCAATTTCAATCTCCTTTGAAAAGGACAACTTGAGGCGAGCAGCCAGTCTCAAGCCACGCAAGATCCTTGCTGAGGACAAAGCAAATTCAGGATCAGTTCCATCAAAAAATTTAAAAGGAAGGCATTAGGGTAAGTTCATGTGACTCGTCTTCTATTTTTTCAATTCACCAGCCCTACGACCTCCTCCTAAACTTTTAGAAATGCGTACTCTTACTAGTAAGACCTCTGAAAACGCTTTTCATGTTCACCTGACATAAGGAATGATGTTCAGTTGGTTCACGATAGATGGAGTCGATGGGATAGTGTTTTCCAAAGCACATAACGAATTTTTTTTTTTATGATTGATGGAATGAAAAAATATGACCTTTTCCGTCAAAACTTTTCACCAAACTCTTCAACTCATCCTGTTACCTCCATGTTTATGCCTAATGGCACATTCATCTCCCACAATCCACCTATGGAGCATTATCGCCCGCATCTTCAAGGCGGTTCAAGCACCACTCTGCCCCTTTTCACCAGCATGCTACTAGCACTCTTTCTCTCCCCCAACCAAGCGGCACAAGCAACAAACCCAAGCTTTCTCTGATGAAACAACAAGTCCCATTCTAAATATCCATGTTCCTCATTTCCTCTGTGCACTTAAAAAAAAAACACCTATCTCATCCCTCCTTTGACAAAAGACAAACTCCACTTCAGACGCAATCTCACCAAGAATGATCCCTCCACCATATATTACTTAAAAATACAATCCTGCATTAATGATCTGATACAGAGTGATCCCTTTCTTCACAAATAAGTTATGCAGGAACTGTAATACAAAGATTTGTAAATATCTAGGGCGCGTCTATTTTTGGTCAGATATTTGACTTATTGTATTAATAAACTGGACATACTGTGGACAATCTAAAACGAATATTAGATTTTCAACTGAGTAACAATTTTTTTCCAATAATAACTGTAGTCTTAAACTCAACAATATTCTTGGCTAACATGTCACTTCTTTGTCATCTTCAAGAACTATATAACAACAACTAGGCTCAATCTCAAATTGTTGAGGCTGGCTGTATTAACAAAAAACAACAGGATCAATATCAATGTACAATGCATAAATTATAGTTCCAATTCTCAAGTCAAGGCACATCTCTAAAATAGTTGCACCTACCACAATCCTCTTCAAATGACAAGTGTGCTGGTACCAAAGTCCTTAACTGCACAAATATGACAAAAGACTTGTAAATTCCAAAGCACATCAAAATGAGACCTTCACATATTTGAAGTAAAATAATTTCACCTGTAAAGATTTTAAGTCCACTATTGCATCGGCATAATCATAGATTGTATTCACGGACGGATCAAAAAACAAACTGTTTCCACAATTTTACAAACACAAAAATGAGTTAACTAACACCACAATGAACTGTTTCCACAATTTCATACACACACAAAATGAGTGAACTCGCATGACGTATCCAAAAAAAAATCAAGAGATCCAATCAATCACCTAAAAGATAAAGAACATCTATAAACAGGAAAAAAAAAATAGACTTTTTGAACTGCAGACAAGCATGTATAGACTGTAATACAAATGTGTTGCTTTCCACCAGAATAGAGAACTGTGGAGAGGTTCTTCAAGAGAAAATGCTTACCACGCAAATAGTCTCCGCAATAATATTGATCCTCATAGTTCAATTGAGATAAAGATTAGCGGAGAGGTTCTAACCAGTCCTGGAAACTAAAACAATTTTCCAACAAAAATCTACATTGCTTTCCGATAAGAATCGAGCTCTGTTTTCCTTGCGACATATTTTGTTTTTTAAAACTGATTCTTTTTATATTATTTTGGCTGTTCAAAAATAATTTTTTGTAGCAAATGAAGATTTTAGGAAATTTTACTCTATTATGTTTTTAGCTTTTTTTGTAAAATGCAAATGTTCCCTAAAACAAAACTCGAAACGCATTGGTTTCCAAAATCAAAACCAGATCAACAACATACTTGGTTTCAAAGTTACCAAGTTAAAAAAAAAACATACTCGATTTCAGAACAACACTGCCTAAGGCCATCTTCAGTTCTTCATCTTTTATATTACACCCTGTTCTAAATGATAAGATCAAACTGACAGAATCAAGTGAACCAGTGATCTTGTATAGCTACAAGAAACAATTTGCCTAGCTGAACCTATAATGATGCCACTTGTCACGCCAACAATTTCTCATACTTCTACTTCCCACCTTGGAGTATCCAATAGCAACTCCAAGTTCCAACTTCTTAATCAAAGCTCAAGGCATGGCGATGCTTTCCGATCTCAATCACTTTTCTCATCCAAAAGGATGTTGATAAAGCTTGATGATTCATCCAAAAGTAGGTATTCAGGTGCATTTATGACGTCATCATGGACCCCACATAGGAAATCAAACACGAGACATTGTAGCAGTACCTCTCAAGGATCCCACAAAATGGAAAACACAAGGACATTGTTACACTACCACCGCACTAGTAAACTTCTCATTTTATACCTTGTCTCTGTTACTAAATAAGGTTATGATTCTACAATGCAAATAAGCACCATAATAGGTTTCTAGATATTAGTTGAGGACCACAACATGGATAAATCAAGCATGGCAGTGCACAGCATAGATCCTACCTCTACATGTCTGTCACCACACTGCATTCCTCCATTTTTCTATCAAGACCTTTGCCCATTATCTCCTATAGCTCTATAATTACTATCTTTTGCATCATCTTCTGAGCATAGATAAATATAACTACTCAAATAAAATGTTAATGTATGATTAAAACAACAATTTTGTTATGAGTTTCAATTTTTCAGCTTTTCTTTGCGCTATGGCTGCCTACATAGATATTCATTTTGGGTTGGTGGTAAGAGGAAGCAGGCCGGGCATTGGAACCAAGACAAAATCGAGTCCACCAGTAGAATTGAACAACCTACGAAGCCTTCCAGATCTCCCTTTCCCAGGGAATAATTTACAGAATAGAAATCAGATTTAGCTCCATTTTCTTAAGGGAACAAAAAGTAGAGAGATACCTGTTAACAGTGAAGTCTCGGTGCATGGAATCCTTCCAGAGAATGAAATCCTTCTGATGAAATTTCTTTGGCATTTTAGGAACAGAAAGTTTCTCACTTGCTCCGGTTGGTTTTGCCCTAGTATCAAAACTTGATACCTAAGAGACGGAAACCCGAATTCTTCACTACTTAAAGTTGTATAGTGTGTGAAAGATGATAACCAATATATGTAGCCATCTAGGAGAAAAAGACTTCAGATATATTGTCTGTCCAATGTAAGTTCAAAGGGAGGTAAGACACCAATGGAAGTTCTTCAATGAATGTTCTCCTTTTCTTAAACAATGAATAATTTTGATCAAAATGATAAATTTACAAATAACAAGTTAGAATAAAAAATTAAACAATTTTAGAAAATGATAAATTTACAAATAAATTTCAACAGTAAGACTAAACCACTTCTCACTTCTCAAAGCACTTTAGTGACTTTCATTTTACAGCAATTACCTACTTATAACAAAAGATAAGTATTCAAATGTGAAATAGACCATGCCCATGTACAGACATACAAGTATAGAATGTGCAATAGATCTATAGCATAAAGCTGCACCAACCTCCACAATAGAACCATTGACATGTACTCTACATATTGGAAACCGTCGTCCAACAATTATTGCACGATGAAAACGCCTTTTTATCTATGACAAATAGAACAGACCGACATAAATATTGAATCATGGGAACGAGTAGTTGAAACCAAACATAACTGGCTTGTTATTAGGATACTATTTGAATGTATCTTGGACCTGCGGAAGTGTTGCAGTTGTGATTACATCAAAATCTTTTGGTATTTTATTGAGAATTAGATCTCTGACACATCCACCAACCAAGTAAGCTTCAAATCCTGCATATTGCAACTTTTGGTCAAAGGCTAACCTTCAAGCAGTGAGATATCTAAATATGAACACGCATGCAAATTAAGTAGTGCCAAGAAAAGGGTCAAATACAACCAAGGAAAATGTGCTTAAACTAGTATCTTATTGTGTGGCTCTTCATCCAAGCAAACTACAATTTATTGGGAGCTTAGATAGTGATAGTGATTATCTTTAACTGAGAAATCCGGATAAACAACAAAGCATCATATGTAAGTATAACCTCCACTTTGGAGACTCTTCAGAACAGTCCATGCATATGCTGGTATCAAGGAGTTACTTATCCCAAAGTCCCTTGAGTAAAGCTTCCTCCACTTTGAGAAGTCAATTTCACCTGTATCATCATCACCACAAATCATAGTGTTACTCCTAATCACATAAAATCTACTCATCTTACCTGCAAACCATTGCCACTCCTGAACACGCAATGGAGCCGAGACACCTTCTCTTTATGTGTGTAGAACATTATGACACTGGACTTAACAGAGGTACGTTCTTGTTAATAACTGATTTATGGAATTCATGGCGAATTCTTGTTGAAAATTATCAACTTTATAATGTTTAAGACTAACATATCATGCTTTTTTTAAAAAAATCTTGAATGTTTATTACAGAACATTCAAGAATCCACTTGGCAACAGAGACTGCACCAAGAACCAAGAAAGAGATAACTAAAGTAAAAGAACAATGAAGAATCAATGTGTACCAGTATCAACCACAGACCCAGAACCCATATTAGCAGAGTGCTGTTCCCGATGTGTGGCATTAGAATACGTGTTGTGATTAAATTTCTAGAACACGGAAATTCAAGAAAATTGTTATAAACTGTTCGACAATTTGCCTGAACGAAATAACATTAGACTATATCACAAGAACAAGATAATCAAGTTAGCACCTGAAAGACAAGAAAGGCTTTAAAGCGCGACAGAAAGAAATTGGCTTTGGTTTGTTGAGCTAGCGCCGCCATGAATTTTATTAATTTAAAGAAAGATGGTTGCCGTTTGAGAGCGGGATCAAGAAAAAGGCGCCTCTTTCATGTCTGGTGACAACAATGTTTGCGGCTTTGATTTAGCCATTTAGGTCACACGCTCTTAAAATCGAAAAATTGGGTTAATATAAGCAAGCTTTTGGCAACCTTCGATTTGTGGGTTTCAAATTTATGCCTAAATTAACTTTTTATTTCTACATTCAAATCTTCTTGACAGAATCCCCTCTTCTAAAAAAAAAATCATATTTTTCTTTAACCCAATTTCATTTTTTGTGTGTGTTTTTGTTTCAAATATACGGAGTAAATAACCATTTGAGTATTCGAAAATGGTTACGTGACTTTATTTTTAATGTTTATTTTAATTTAAGTATTCGGAAACGGAGCAAGACCAAAAGCAAAATTCACAGTATGGTTGATGCTACAAGGGAAACTACTCACGACATATAGATTGATCAATTGGGGACTCATTTGTCAATGGAAAAATGAGTCCGAAAATCATTTCTTTTGAGAATTCTCTTTGACCAAAAACATCTGGTTAAGACTCCTCAAATGGTTACACAAGGAGGAAGTGATAAGGACACGTGGGACCAATTCATGCACTATACTATTAGCAACTCATAAAGAAGATCACAGCTTGCTCAAATTTTTGAAATGCTCTAGTTGGATATTTGAAAAGGAAACTAGATGTCGGGAAGACATAGCAAAGAAAGTTGTGTATATGTGCAAAGTAAGAGGAACCATTGGAATAAGAACTATAGTCCAAAACTATTTATTTTAAACTCATCACATAGTTGGATAGTTTAGCTATAGCTTGATGTTTTATGAGTTTGTTTAATTGTGGAAGGCCGGTTATGTTAACTGGACCTTATCTTTTATAAAATCTCTCTACTTTGATGATTAATACAAGTTCAATTACAAAAAAAATAAAAATGAATATAATAAATACAATGTCTTGAAAAAATATAACAGAAAAATGACTATAATTAATGATAAGAATATCTATATACTGTTGGACGAAGAGAGTATAAGATTATATATTTAATAACAATTTTGAGGAAGTTAAAACAATAAATAAATAAATAAATAATATATATATATATATATATATATATATATATATATATATATATATATATATATATATATATATATATATATATATATATAACAACATTTGTCATTCAAAAAAAACTGAATTGAATTTTTAAAGACTGCGATCTAGCATTCAAAAATTTCCCCAAAATATGTATAGATTGAAGTTTGAATATCCAAACTCAAAGAACATAATTGGACGATCCAACATACCCAGAGGCAGCCTTTGTCAAGCAAAGCCAACTTGTTCATTATATCAAATCGATAAAGTGATATTATGTGACACCCTTTTCTTAATTTCTGTATCATCATATATAAAGTCATATTTTTAATAAAGATGGAGACGCATATATCCTATATCTTGTTTGTAAAGTAACCACTCACTCCCTTCCTATTTAGTTGTCACCGTTTTAAATTTCATATCCCTTAAGAATACATGCAAGTTTATCATGCATCCTTATTTAGTGTTCTATTAAAGTTAAGTTTTTAATCAATAAACATGAATTAATTTATTTGGCCAAATTACATATTTTCAAGACTAATAACTTTCCGCTAAAATAAGAAGTATTTGTCATGCAACAAGAACTAGTATGTGTTGCATAGTTTTGAAAAGAAGAAGAGACAATAAGACAATAGTTATGTTCACTTCACCCACCAACCAATAACCATATTGCATTACCCTCAATGCCGGTGGAATTCCACCATTCCTTAATATCGTTGTTTTCTGGTTTCTCCAACTTCAAGGCACCTTCGATTCTTATTGGTTTGTTTTGTTACTTCTATATTTTCTTTTAAAAAAAAAAAAAAATCCTTGTCAACAAAATGTCATATTTTAATTAATTACATCCCATATTCTATACCACATATTTAAAATTATAAAATTTTTAAAAAAATTTACTCCCGCAATAGTTGTCCTGTCATTATTGACTTTACACACTTCTTAAGAAACTATTAATAGAAGGGTAATTTTTTATATCATCATTTGAATATAATAAATATAATGTTTTGAAAAATATAATAAGAAAATGACTATAATTAATAATAATGGTAAATTAGAAACTAAGGGTAAAATTATCTATTGATTTCATAAAGTAGACAAATATTATTTGACATTCCAAAATAATATAGTGGACAACTATGATTGGACGGAGAAAGTAATACATTACACATATTTTTAATTTAAAATTACTACATATATCTTTTTTCCTTAAATTTCTATGTTTTATTTTTATTTGTCCATTTGTATATCAATTAATATTAATTGGTATGTATTATTAATTTTTAGAAATAATTTAAAAATAAATACTTAATAATGAAAATAAAATATATAAATAATATGTTTTTATATATTAAAATATAATAATAAAATATTTATTTTTAATGTAATAGATAAACAAAAGTGAACGGAGAAAATATATTCTTTTATAAAAAGTAGTATTTCATTTGTTATATTTTTGTTTGTCCACTTTGTGTATAAATTTTATTAATTGATATGTAATACTAAATTTTGAGAAATAATTTAAAAATAAATACTACTTAATAATGAAGAGATAAAATATATAAATAATACTCTTTCCTGTTCAAGGATAGTTGACCACATTAACTTGACACACATTTTAGAAACAATAAATAATTGATGTGTGATATTACTATGTCATCCTTTGAATATATTAAAAATGTTTGGGAAATATATTAGATATTGAATAATATTTAATAACTAGTATAAAATAGATAAAAAAAAAAGATAAATTATCTCTTAATTTTTAAAGTGGACAAGTATTATTAAACAATTATTTTTAATATAATGAATAGATAAAATAGACAAAGGGAGTATATTTTTATAAATAATACTAAAAGTTAATATAATAAATAAACAAAAGAAATACATTGAATTATACATTTTTCGTGATTTGGTATCTGGAGTAGGAGTATAAATTGGTTTTTATTTTCACAAATATAATAAAACGCAATAAAAGAGTCTCTGTCATTTACTTTTCTTTATTATCTTCGCTTCACCATCTTCGCCCTGAAATCGTGAAATCATCTGAATTAGGGCTTCTTCTTCATTTTCCCGTTTCCGATTAATCGGCGATTTCGATTTCATCACTGTTCGTCTCAGGTTTCAATTCGCCATTGATTAGTCGACAGGCCTCCCGAATTGTTGAAAGGGGAGGGTTTTGAGTATGGGCGGCGGTGATGCTAGTGCTGCGGCGGCAAAAGAGGAAAACGAGAATAACGCCACTGGCGATCAAAAAGTTACAATCAATGTTCGATGTTCCAACGGCTCCAAATTTACCGTTCAGGTGGCTCTAGACTCAAGTGTTGGATCCTTCAAGTCCACCCTTGCTCAGCACTCCGACATTCCTGCCGAGCAGCAGAGATTGATCTATAAAGGCCGGATCTTAAAGGACGAGCAAACCCTAACAAGCTACGGTAATATTAATTATCCCCATCTATATTCTGATTTTGATACACGGAGGACTTGATTGCTTCTGCTTAGTAGATATGCGGTATAGTCCTGGGAAAGGTCCCTAGTTTATTTAGGCAATTTTTTCTGTCATGGGGATTGGTGACATACTATTGTCTTGATTGTCGTTATTGATTTTTCTGTATAATAATTGCATCATGTAAAGGCTACTCCTGGTTTAGAAGGTTTGATTTTTGGGGGTTTATCTATTTATGGTAAGATAGGTGATTAGACGGATTTAGGTTGGCTCATGCATATGTAGTTTCTTTGCTAATGAATTCAAGAAAATGAATAACCGGACTTAGGTTGGCTCCTGCACACGTAGTTTCTTTGCTAATGAATTCAAGAAAGATGAATAGATGGAATTAGGTTGTCTCCTGCATATGTAGTTTCTCTGCTAATGAATTCAAGAAAAATGAATAGACGGACTTAGGTTGGCTCCTGCATATGTAGTTTCTTTGCTATTGAATCCAGTAAGAAAGTGTTGTGATTCTCTCCCTTTTATCAACAAAAAAGAATAAGAAAGATTTGTGCCTTATCACTATTTATTGTCCAGTCTTGAAATAAAATTCACAAACACAAGATGTTAGCCAAAATGGAGAATGATTTCATGTTTTAAAGTGGAATTAAGGGTTATGTGTGCATACATTGAAGAACAAGTAATGAATATGGAGACACATATTAGAATGGGTAATGGACTAAGTAGGCTTTGTATGCTACTATTACCTTGTTGACTACCTGAGAATCGAGGGGGATAAACTAAGGAGTGATGAACTGAATGTGATTTTTGTGAAGTTTATTGATAAGTGGGCCTAAATGTTGATAGTAAATCAGTGAAAATGATATTAGCTGATCAATAGTCTTCAATAGTTACTATTGAACTAAATCTTTCAGTAAAATTCCTCTCTTTTCTTGCTCTTCAGAACTATAGGTAAAGATGCGACATTTGATTTTGGTTGTAGAATTGTATGGAAGTGTTGCCACAAAGTAGGACCTCTACTTAATGCTCTCTCTGTTTAAAGGTTGCATACTTCAGTTCATACTTCATGGTGATGATAGCTAATGATGAAAACGGCTTCCATTCATATGATTGAGCATCATCTCCAAAAAATATATAAGAAGTGATAATATATAGATTGGCAAGTACTATAGCTTAAGAGAAAGGTCTGGTGTGTTGACTTGCTCTGCAGACCCTAGATTCCTAGTTGAGAGTTGTGTTCCAAGGAAACTTTTACAAGGATTATACTCTATAGAAACAAGGTGCTGATGGTTAATAGCGACCTCTAAAAGATCAGAACAGACAAGGAGGGTATCAGAGTTGTAAAAAGCCGGGGCTTGGGGATGAAATATGGTTCCATTTTCCTACTATTGGGAATGGATGGAATATCTTGTCCTCCACCCTGTCATTAGTTAACATCTAATTTTGCATTATGTTTTATATGATTATATTCTATCTCTGTGAAGTATGTTTTTGACGTGTTACCAGGCTGTCACGGTAATATTCTTTTATGTCTTGCTCATCTTATTTATATGTGGTTGATAGGTCTTGAGGCAGATCATACCGTCCATTTGGTTCGAGGTTTTGCACCAGCTGCTGCTGTTAATACTGCAAGTGCAGTCAATACTGGAAATCCAAATGCTAATCAGAATGCACCCTCTGATGCTGCTCCAAATGTAGGCGGACCATTTGCTGGATCGGGCCTTGGGGCTTCATTGTTTCCTGGTCTTGGAAGTGGCGGCAGTGGTGGTGGTCTACTTGGAGCTGGCCTTCCGGATTTCGAGCAGGTGCAGCAGCAGTTGACCCAAAACCCCAATATGATGAGAGACATGCTGAATATGCCTCTCGTTCAGAATTTAATGAATAACCCAGAAATCATCCGTAACATGATTATGAACAATCCTCAAATGCGAGAGATCATGGATCGTAATCCAGAGCTCGCCCACGTTCTCAATGATCCTGCTACTCTTCGTCAGACAATGGAGGCTGCACGAAACCCTGAACTTATGCGTGAGATGATGCGTAATACTGACAGGGCAATGAGCAATATTGAATCTTCTCCCGAGGGATTTAACATGCTGAGGCGCATGTATGAAAATGTCCAAGAGCCTTTGCTAAATGCAACAACTATGGGTGGAGATGCAAGAAGTGATGCGGGTTCAAACCCGTTCGCAGCTCTTTTGGGGGCCCAGGGTGCGGGGCAAGGCAGAAACCAGTCAACTAATCCTCCAACTACTGGTTCTGAGGCTACTGCTAACACACCTGCTCCAAATACTAATCCACTTCCTAATCCTTGGGCTTCTGCTGGCAGTAAGCTACTATCATTTCATATCCTTTGATTTTGTACAAGATTTGCTTTCTTTACACATGCTTAATTACTTCACCTCTTTGTTTTTTTTTTGGGGGATAACGGTGGTGTCTGGGTTGCGCACCTCGACTATTCCACTAGATACTTGCGACCTCCCAAAAACACATGTAATGGGTCTTTGCCGCCATGGCTTTGGCAAATGAGAAGAAATCGCCCCATGTTTTTTGGTCTCTGCTGGCGTTTGCCTCTTGTTTGATTGAAGTCGAGTTTCACTTGTAATAGGCAGTGACTTCCCCTCCTCTTGTGCTTCTGCAAGACTTCTATTCTTGGCTGCTTTGTTTGGTTGTGAATGACTGGTGCAATGTGTGTTTTGAATTTGCACACCAGGGGTAGCATTTCACACTACAAACAAAATGTTAGGTTCTCATAAGCTTCTCATGCTTGTTTTGCAAGAATTTTGTCCTCCATGGCCCATGCTGTATGTGTAATTCTATGGTTCATTCAGCTTTGAGCAGGTCGTATTTAGGCATCAGGGTATTTCATAAGCTTTTCTTGTTATATGTTCAATTTTTATTGTTTTTTTCCTTACTTTGCCATTTTTGCAGCTGGAGCTGGCCAAACTAATACCACTGCTCGGTCAAACACTACTGGGGAAACCAGGGCACCACCGCCTGCTGGCTTAGGTGGACTTGCACTCCCAGAGCTTGAGGGAATGCTGGGTGGCATGCCAGATGCTGCTTCACTAAATCAGATGATGCAAAACCCAGCCGTCTCACAGATGATGCAGTCTCTCCTCTCAAATCCTCAATACATGAACCAGGTATAATTTGTGACTTGAAGCTTGCTTGCAGTCATCTATGTCTTTATTTCCTTTCTTTATTTCTCTTCTTCTATTTTTCATGGAAAGCTTCTTGTCAAGTTCTCATTCGGCAGTATCTTGGTGTTCAGGTGCTTGGGATGAATCCACAGCTAAGGAATATGCTTGATTCCAACTCCCATCTTCGAGAAATGATGCAAAACCCTGAATTTATTCGGCAGATGACTTCTCCTGAGACAATGCAGGTAAATCATTTCTGGTTGCTATCTTTATCTTGCTTCCTTGATGTGTATGGTGCATTGAATGTATTGAATATGGTGTTTGGCTAACTGAATCCTAATAAGTGTGCTTTTCACTAATTTAGCCTCATTGCCTATTTGTGGATGAGACAAGCCATGTACATCAACATGTCCAATTGGAATGACACTTTATCATTAGTTCAGACTGTTGGTCAAAAGAAGTTATAAGCTAACTATGTGTGTCAAAGGGGAAGTGTAAAAAATCGATCTACTGCACTTGGTACTTTTTGGCTTTGGATTGGGCATTTCTAGATCCACTGTTATACCTCTGTAAATCACTGAATTTCTCCCATTTTCCATAACATAAAAATTAAGCTGTGATGAAGTTCACTTATCTCAAAGGGAAATATACTTATTCAACAAAATTTGCAGCATATTAGTTGCTCCCATTTCCTATAAAATTACATAAAGCGGTGATAGTTTCCAGTTTCTTGAAAGGAAACGTCAGATATTTGAAACAATTGTTGTGCTATACCATGGAATTCTTATCTGTAGAATTATATTTAACTCATAATATTGCCTTCTTATTTTAATTTCTCCACCAATTAAAGCATAGATTTGTGAGTCTTAACAATATCTCTCTCTTAGATATATTACATGTTCTCTTATGATCTCCTGATTTTGTATATAATGGACACAAGTGTCATGCTTTCATCCAGATGTAGAAATTTGCATTTTTCATTATACTGATATACTTTTAAGACATCAAACCGCTCAAGGAAATACACACAGGGAGTCATAGTTTCATTCAAATGTTGAAATTGATATGGATATAGATTTTTGCCACGAGGTGAGTTTTGAGGGGCAGCTGTGAAACTAGACTTTTTGATGTGTGAACAAAGAGCTTGACAAGTGTATTTTGGTTCGTAATCTATATGTATCCTCTGACTTCTTATTTTTTGCTTCTTTATAGCAACTTATGACTTTCCAGCAAGGGCTTTTGTCTCAACTTGGTCGACAACCAATGAACCAGTAAGTGGATACCTATGTTTTAAGTTCACTTGGCTGGTGTTCTGCATGCTTCATGATTTATGTTACAACTTCTGTATATCTTTGTTAATTCCCATTAGTCAGCATTTCTTGTATACACTTGCAATGAAATTGGTAAGTTACTCAGACATATTCTCAGATTTCAATTTTCCATTAGTAGAGAACCATCACAATTCTAAAATTAGGAAGGAAGAAGGGCATGCTTTACTTTTTCATGTTTCAGATCTTCTTTATGGTTGTTGGATCATATTGGATAACTTTATGGTATTTCTGGCTCCATGCTGAGATGATGTCTTTTTCCCTCTTGCAGACCGGGTCAGAATGTGGGAGGTGCAGGTAAAATTTTATGCCCTCGAATACCTCAAACCCAACCCCCTAACTGCAATGTTACCAGCAGAGTGTGTAGGTTACTTCAATAAGTAGTCATGTTATAATCTTATCCAAGAGCCAATATATTTCCGTTGCCGTTGTTTTGAAATTTTGTTCAAGACTATAAATTTTTGTGCAAAAAGGGTCTAGTAGTTATGTGATGGAAGGATGTTTATCAAAGTGAAAAGTAAGCTCTACCGTGAATGTTGCGCCACTATAGTTCAACATATTCACAGATGAGTGTCGCAAACATACAGATGCTAAATTGGATGTGTACCCAAAGGGAGCGGCTGCGGGTTTCCCTTGTCATAAAAAAGATTGGTTTAGTTGAAAAATGACACATTCTCCCGAAGTTTTGAGGTACCACGTATTGAGGATAAAATGCGAGAAGGTTGATTGAATATTTATTTTTAGTATTGCACTTGGGGGATAAGTTAGGATAAGTTACGCGGGATAACTTATCCCATCACTATGACACAAATGTGGTATAAATACTCCAAGGACTACCTAATACTTGCAACCAAACACAGTATAAAATAATCCTACATTTTATTCTGGGATTATTGTACCTTATACCTCACACCAAACGATTCCTCATAGTCTCTGGAGGCTGGGTACTGACCAGATCAGGCCCTGAGAATAAGGGCGTCCTTTCAAACAAAATCAAGACAAAGTAAAAACGTTGAAATAGCTAATTATAGTAAGCATGAAGGGGCTAAATTAAATGAAATATTTTTTACACATATGTTAAAAAGGACTTACCGAAGTTTCAAATTGAAAACCAACACTCTTAAGACCAAAAGTCGGGGCGGAAAGGGGGGAAAACCCTCCGTTCCTGGTTCTGCTGTAGTTTTTGGAATAATTACCAGCCCAAAATATCTTTTAATTCCAAAACTACTAAGTACTGTTGTAATAGCAATTGTAATTGTATCGCTTGGGATGGTATGGTCATGGCCTGCGTCAACCTAGAGATGCAGCGGTCAAATTATGTTGAGTGGATATTTAAAAGAGGACGGTGTAGACCTAAAATCACGTGGAAAAAGTTGCGAGAAACCTGCAATTTATTGAACTCATTGCAGACTTAGCTAAATACACGACACAAGAAGAAAAGATCCGTATAGGTGATACTAGTTGAGAATAAGTTTGTCTTGTTATAGTACTTCAAATATTAGTATTTATTGGAGAAGTTAGGACTCATATTGCATGCACACCTCAACTTGTTTGGGAGTGCTTAGGCGTAGTAGTAGTAGTTGTGAAAAGGGTCTAGTATTAACAATTTACACCTTTATTTCTTAGGCAGAAATTCGTTGTCATTTTATCGGTTGCGACTGATTCCTAGGTAAGTTGATAATTAACTTGATGTTGTGGGATTTAAGTCAATATACAAAAAGTCGAGCCTACACCAAATTATTATTTTTTGAGATAATACCTAGGTGATTTATATCAAAAGGAACATCATGGCTGCACCAAATATGATTCGATACCAAAACTAGGGCCCAAACTGTCTAAATCCATTTTCTATCCATCAACAGATTTCTCATGTAAGGAGTGTTGACGCTACGCTAAGGGTTGCCACCATGTTGAGGTGATGAGTTTAACGGAAAGCTATTGGGGGTGGGTGTTATAGGTTGGGAAGGCTGGTAAAAGGTTTGGGGGTGGTGGGGACACAAGGATATGGGTGTTGTTGGGGTTGGAACTAATGGAGTGGTTTAGTTTCTCAATACATTCCTGTCATGTGATCTGATAATTGCCTTTCAAGATGACTATAGTGCCTCCCAATTTGTTTGTCTCGGCGCTAGCCAGTTAGTTCAGTCTATTGGCTAGATATGGAATCTGAACATTGAATGCATTCATCAGTTGCTGCTACTTTTTAGATGAAACAGCCTGTATATAGTAGTTCCACTTTTGACACACATGAAATCTAGTTGTACTAAGATATGCTCAGCTTCAGTGACATCCTTCAGCATCCCTTATTGAAATGCTGAGTTATGCAATGTAGCTATATTAAGATACAGTCGCGTCACTACTATCCATCCTTTATATCCTCCATATAGGGGAATGTATGGTTAGTTTGATTCTTTTTCTGGCTTCTTGTGATATATAGTACAGTGGAGGAGGACAATACAATACTATTTTTGCATACTGCTGTTTAGTATTTAGTTTGACCCACATCATTACGGTTCTTTCTATAATTGCAGCCCCTGACAACAACATGGGAATGGAAATGCTGATGAATATGTTTGGTGGACTTGGGTCAGGGGGTTTGGGTGGTGTCCCCAACAGATCCAATGGTTAATTTTCTCCTCTCTATTTAGTCAAACTCTCTCTCAAATTTTTATTTGCTCTCACCTTTTTAATGTTGATGTCTTGCTGTAGTGCCTCCGGAGGAATTATATGCCACTCAGCTAGCACAGTTGCAAGATATGGGTTTCTTTGACACTCAAGAAAATATCAGAGCATTGGTTGCCACTGCAGGCAATGTTCATGCTGCAGTAGAGAGACTTCTTGGAAATCTTGGACAGTAATGTTTTATCATTCTCTTTCATATGGACTAGCTTCTGATGGGGACAAGATGAAGTCTGTTAATTTGGACATGGCAAGCGTCAAATCTTATTAGGAAGGAGCATTAAGTTTTAGTTGGAAATATTTGTTTTGGAGTTTATTTTTGGAAGGACTCTCAACTGTTGTCTTCCATTCTCTTTTCCCTTGGGACCCAAAAAAAAAAAGGAAATTGATGGAAGAACATGTTGCTTAGTCCCTTGTACATACGATGTTAAAATTGGTCCCATAAATTGTTTGGTATATTATAATTTGTACTTCACTTGTGTCTAGCATCTCTTTTTTGATATGCTAGGCTAAATGGATTTGCTTGATGCTTAGTTAATTCAGCTGTAGCTGTCTGTATTTTTTTGCTTGTTCAATTGCGTGCTATGTTATGATGTGTTGTTCGTGCCTCTTGTTTGAGTTTAACGGTATGTTTCACTTAGAATATGAAATTGTAATGTCTTGTGCAGACAACAGACTACATGGCTATCTTGTGTATTCCATATTGTAAGATTTTCATTAACTCAGCTCTATTTTTCTTTATAGAATATGCCCGTTCTGTTTTGCTTGACGCAATTTTTTTCGTTTTTATAGTTCCGCTTTTATTGCTACACCGTCGACACAATTATGCAGATCACAAGCTAAATGTTTAATGGAGTCAAATAATTGGATTTTCATACTGTATATGATATATCTATCAGGTAATATTAGGGTTAATCGCATGCAAGGAAATATACTTCATCTGCTTCAGTTTACTTATCTTGCTTTTTTTAGTCCGTTGAAAAATGTCACTTTCTAACTAAAAATGAACAAGAAAATGTCTACTCAATTTAACTCTTCTTTACAAAATAAAATAAAATAGAATTGTTGTCGAAAATAATTAAAGTGAAAATTAAGATTAAACAAATAAAATATAGGAATGGTAGTATTTGAGTTTGTATATAGATGGTTAAAAAATATATTTTTGGACGTACACCCCAACAGAACAATTGTTGTCCAATAACCTATTATAATGGCAAAAAGTAAATCAGACTTTGATGAAGTTACTTGCATTCTTCTAACTGATATCCAACTTCTCATACTTATGCAGGAACTTATAGTTAAATCTTTGTTATGTTTTAAATATGTTTCTAAGTCGTGGAATGTTATAAATCCGTTGCTTTTTATGAGAAAAATGAAGAAACAAGAAAAATAGGATAATATGTTAAATTGAGTAGACATTTTCTTGTGCATTTTTACATAAATCCATGAGGAATGTGAATGGACGATGTAAAAGCATTATTATCATGGAAGCTGGGCAAACAATAAAAACAGAATGTGAAAAAGCATGTAAATATGATAATATTAGGAAAAACATGCTAACAATAACTCTTGGTAGATTGAAATAATTCTCAACATTTTCCCTATACAATAATATAATGTAATTTATAATTTAATGAATGGTACATATTAACAAGAAGTAATTAAAGGACTCAATTGCATTTATATCCTCAGTCACCCACGACAACCGGAAAGCAAACCAAGTTGTTGATGGTTTGGCTAAAAAGTCGTTCAACTTTGTAGGCCTACTTTTGTATTTTGGTTTTTTTTTTTTTGGGACTTTCTATCTTTATAACGGTATATATAAGATAAATAATTATTAAATAGGAAAAATGAAATGAGCTCAAATGTGGATCGAAGTTGATAGAAATGATTAATATAATTAATCCTGATAATATTTTTGAATTATCATATACTAATTGATTGTTATTGTTAAAGAAAAATTTAACAATCATTCTCAACTTTAGTGTATTTTCAATTTTTCCACCCTAAACAAAATATATAATAACATCCACATGGACCCTACATAAGATAAAAAGAAAATATTATAATAATTTTATTATTCAAATATTCATATCAATTTGCATGTATTTCAATTCATTAATGTAATTGTTGACACCCAATTTTGACCAATCTTTAGCTCCTTTTGGAATAATATTCGATTAAATACGTATTTTTTTAAAAAAATATTTCAATTTTAAAATTTTAATCGATTTTGTCTAAAAATTTTATATTTTAGTATGCATGCTTAGTAAAATTATCGTAAATATTATTTTATTTCAAATGTTTTAAAAGTTAAAGAGATTTTTTTTTTAATATTTGTAGTATTTTAATTGGATAACATTTATCTAATTTTCCTAAAAAATCATTTAAACTGTAGCCAATTTTTATTCTAATTCATTCCAATTCTAGCACATTCAATTCAAATTGTATTTTAATTATAGCCAAAGTCATTTCAATTCTAGCCATTCCAATTTCACAATTCAATCTAATTTTAAATTTCTTTTAATCTCATCCGTCCATCCGTAAATTAAATTCTAAATTAAATATTAACCGCTCATCTAATTCTAATCCTACGGATGAGATCGAACTTCATTTTCTCTCCTATTCTAACCTAAAAAGATCCCAACCCCCTAAAAGTTGGCATTCTTATTCTTTCTCCCTCAAATCCGCCGCTCCTCCTCCATTCCTCTCTCCTCTCCGCCCCTGTTCCTCCTCTTTTCCGTCACCCTTCTCCGTCTCCTCTACGACAGCAGCAACAGCTGCTCCGTGCAGTAACGATGGACGACGCTGGTAGCAGCTACAAGCGGCGACAATTGAGCAGAACTCCAGCGACCGGCGAACGACAAGCCAACCGGCGAGATCCCAGGCGACTAGCAGTCGCCGGCGACAGTAACAGCAGCGCCGCCCAGTCTCCTCATCCCTCTCTTTTCCGACAAAGCTAGCACCGGCGAGGCGAGCAGCCGGTGTGAACACCAACCGCAGCAGCAGCGAGCCCCGGCGAGCAGCAACATCAACAAACAGCAGCCGACGAGAGCCAGCTCCGCCTCCGGCGAGCAACCAGGCGAGAACCAGCCGACAAGGACCACCGGTGGAATAGCAACGCCAGCCAGCCGCTCCGGACAGTGCAGACCAGAAACAACAAGCAGCTCCGGCGAGGCGAGCATCACCGGCAAGAGCAGCCGCTGCTTTCCCTCCTCTTTTTTCGCTACTCCTTTTCTCTTTTCCGGTGGAGGCAACACCATAAACAGCGGACCAAGGATTTTATGATTTTGGCGTATTGAAGACGGATCCTAACAAATCCGTCTGGGTTAGTTTTCTTGTTCGATTTATTATGCAATTTCTTAGTTTTTTTTTTTTTTTATGAAATATGTGATTATTTTTCGTGTGTGCGCTATTGTGAAAATCATCACTAATTATGAAATTTCGTGTGAAGCATTAGTTATTGTTCATGTTGTTTCTTTGGTTTTAATCTGTTTCTTACACTATTGAAATTAATAATCTTCATTCTAATTAATCCCTTAGTACTTGCTCTGGTAGATCGACTTGTTAATATTGATAATAATAGTTTAATTTTCTGCTTTGATTGATTCTCTAATTGCTGAATTAGTTATTTAGTCGTCCTCTACACTGAACTTATTATTTTCTTGCAATTTGCTCATTCGTCTAATTACGGTAAGCTATTTTTATTTGTGAATACTGATTTGAATTAGGCTGTAAATCTTATTTCCTTTCGTAAATAATTATCTCTTAATTGTCTTCCTATATTAGTGATTGGGTGACTTCTTAATTGATCTCTTTGCCTTATTCTTATTTGTTTATTTTTGGTTAAAAATAAAATAAAATAAATCCGATTTGGCTCTCTCTTTGAATAAGGAATAATAATTTTATAATTGATTCCTAAAATATTTCCTTTCCTTTAATTTTACACCTCTCATCTAGTATATAAGAAAGCGCTTCTTGTTGATCTCACTCACTCACATGCTGATCCAACCTTGACAATCATTAAAATACTTTCAGACTCTATTATAAGAATTCAAATTTCCTTGCTTGGGTTTGCCGTTTCAAGTACAATATTGATTCAAGTTTGTTTGCTGATCGTATACTTTACTGCTTAACCGGTTAGTTTTCGATGCTTAACTTTTTGTTTTACAATTATATAGTGCGTAAATTTGCATAAAGTTGGTAAGGTTGAAATAAAAAGGGAAGCACACGAGCCAGTCTGCTTCTCCTCTTGATGTATGGTGTTATGTTTATTGCTTTCAGTAATTGCTTGAGGTTATATGTGTGACTTTGATTATAATGTTATATTACTCTTTGATTTAGACATGATAACCATATAACATGTGTGTAAGTATTTTGTAGTATTGTGCCCATTATTGTTTAGCAGGTTGAAGAGTCGCCATGGAAAGGGATTCCGGATTGAATCTTTACCTTATTTTGTCTTAATATTCATATTTGGATTATTGATTCGGTTTTGTAACAACTTGTATAAACTCTAACTCTTTCTCTATATATATAATATTTGCGGGAATCATCTAAAGGGGGAGGGAAATAATTGCTACTTGTTCCTTTATTAGAAAGCACGCCTATAAGAGTGTGGCTATGTACTATTCTTACTTGGTGATTTCTTAATACAAAGCCATGCCTAAAAATTGGTTATTTGCTTGCATCAATTTATCGATAATTTTTGCTTATCTTAATAATAAAATAAAGCTCTAATCTACCTAATAATCCAGTTCATAATAATAAAGTAATGTATAACCTCTTACATGCTTATCACTTTGTGTTATTTGTATCATTAATTTTTTTTTTTTATAAAATAAGTGCTTGGTTGAATAACGTATTTTCTATATCAAAAATGACTTAAATATCATGCTTGTAGGATCTAAATGAATCTTGATATATTTGAAAGTAGAAATCATGCCTATAGGTTTGTGATCATTTGATAGTTTTGTAACATTGCTTTAGATCTAACTGTAAATAAATAAAACTTTTACATGTCTCCCTGCCTTGCTTGTTTTGATCATTCATTTTTTTTATATATGAAAATTTAATAAAACAAAGTTTTGATTTAAATCATCAACTTGTATTGAGTGACATAAAGCTAGAAAGCATGTCTGTAGAATCTAAACAACTTTCAATATGTTTTGGGCTTAGAAATTATGCGTATAGATTTAAAACTTTGTTATATATTATATGAGATAGACACCATGCCTATAGGATTTAAATATCGCTTATTGTGTCATTCGGATGTTGAAATCATGTCAATAATTTGTAGATCTTGTTCCTTATTTAGAAACCATGTCCATAGGGCTTAACTAATAAAATTGATGTCTAAACAATTTCTACATTTTCG
The DNA here is from genome assembly GCA_037074985.1 of Solanum bulbocastanum. NCBI lineage: Eukaryota > Viridiplantae > Streptophyta > Magnoliopsida > Solanales > Solanaceae > Solanum > Solanum bulbocastanum. Next base: position 31,954,390 of record CM073598.1, on the reverse strand, counting down.
ATAACTCAAGCCTGCCATTTAATATCCTAATGTATCTGATAATAATATTTTCAGTTTGTTAATCACTTAGATAGCATGCCTATAGGCTTCTAATATTCTTTAGCATGATAAATAACTGAAATATATTTAATTATGCATGTTTTTGCCACATAAAATAATTTAGTTAATAGTTGCCAGCATGCCCTAAAATAACAATTTATGAGTTCTGATATCATGTCTAAAAAGAAAAGTGTTGAATCCTATGTTAGGAATTATTTGCTACTGTTCTATAAACATATTTGTTTTCTGCAACTTGTAATATTCTAATTAATTATTTCCAGCATGTTATAACTGAATAAAATGAATTTACATTATTTTTTCTTTAATAATCTGAACTGTTTTAAAATTGAGGTTTGTTGCCTAGATTAATATCTGCTCAAAATGTTTCAGTTTTTGTATTATGATTAATTGTTTGATCACTTAAAATCAATTAAAATAAATAACTAAATTCTGCATTATGTTATAACTATCTATCCTTTTATTAATTAATTGTTATATTGTTGTGTTACTCGCTGCCTGTTTACACATACTTCGCATGCGACCTTTCCACCGTATTTGTGTTTGCTAGCATGTTAATAACCTAATTTAGAGGCCAATCTGAGACTTTATGTGGTAAATGAACGTTTTATTTGTTTGACTTGGTGTCTAGGTGGGCCTATTAGAAATATTTATTTTTGTCTAAAATCATTCTAATAGTAGTCCAATGTCTCGTGGACATTAAGCGGGGGGGCACTAGGCACTTTTTAGGAAGAAATGCATGCGGAAGGTAGGGTAGGAGTAGTGTAGGCTCTACGGATATGATGATATCGACTCATGCTTAAAACGACAAACTTTGATTTTGTCTGTCCCTACACGAAAGCTTATCGAAAAATAAGTAAAAGTTGAATGCTGATCCGTAAAGTCCTTCAGAGTCTCCCTTTCCTTTTGTCCCTTTATTTGCTTATAATTATATTTGTTTGGGGTAGCTTAAATAAAAAAATAAAATTGTTTGCCTATTTGATTGTGCAATTTCTGTCTCCTCGCTTATCTCTTTATTAATTGTTTGATATTTATTTGTTATATTATCACCTAGTAAACATTTTTAATTAAATAATAATTAACTGAAATAATCGTAAATGCTTATTTATTGTTACCACTTAGTAAGCATATTTTAATAAATAATGAAATGATCTTAATTGCTATTTGTAACCCCCACATAAATTGCATGAGATACGGTCGGGACCCACATTTGTGGACCTCGAGGGATGCTTAACACCTTCCCCTCGAGGTAACTTGAACCCTTACCCGATCTCTGGTTCGTTGGCCTTAGTTAAAAGTAGTTAGGTTAGATAGGTGCCTTAACGCGCCTTAATTCGTTAGGTGACGACTCTTCAATCACCTAAAGCCCAAAAGAGTTGTTAGATCGTGCGTCCGAAAGAAAAAGTTCATTTTGCGAAAAATAAGGTGCGACAGAATGACGACTCTATTGGGGATTTTAGATTCTAACCATTACGTGTTACATGCTTTATGTGGACTCTACTTTATTAGGTTATTTCACTGTTTATTTGAATTTTACCATGCTAGTTGTTATTTGATTTCCGTGTTTATTCGTTTTTCTTATATAGATTTATTTTATGTTTAGTCCATTTTCCACTTTCTTATTTGCTTATTTTCATGTTTCGCCCTTTCCTTTTTTCTTAGGTGAATTTTCCATGTTTAACCCCTTGTCCCCTTTTTTTTGGTGTGATTCTTATTTATTTGTATTTATGTATTTATTGCTTTTCTTAACATTGTTTATGTGTTACTATTTTTTCATCTACATGCTAAATATTTACTACTCTGATAAACTGGCATTTCGCTCATACTTTCCTCAATTGGGACCCTCTTTCCTTTTTATTTTTATCGTGATGTTGTGCCTTTACACCTTTCACAAGTACTCCAATTCTTTTCAAATACCTATTATAGAGAATCGGCATATGCGTGGACGGAACAGGTAGTTTTACTATCGAAAAATCACGAGCCTTCTCGCATAGAATTTCTTTTAAGTCCGTGCCAAACCAACTCTTAGAAATGTTATTTAGGTCATACATGATGTATAAATTCTAGGTGGTTTGACCTTTGGTGTCAAGCCGCATGACTAGTAGTCACTTTATCGTCTAAAGGGCTCCAACTCCCTTTAGACAAATTGCATAATTATGTGTCAATGTGGTCATAATAATTAAATTAAGCCAAATTTGCCAACATGGAGTTTAGAATTTGTTTGATTTGTTTGCCTCGTCAAGGCCTATCCTCATTTTTCCAACACACAAATGGTGGTCAAAGTAAACCCTACTCTGAAGGTTTGGTGGAGGGATATTGAGGAGAATCGAGGGTTAGAGGCAATCGAACAACTAAGTGGCCTTACTGCTCTAATCTCTGTTGAGTCAGATCGTCACTTGATCAAAGCATTGTTGAAATTTTGAGATTCTAACAGATTAGCTTTCAAATTTAAAGACTTTGAACTAACCCCGACAATTGACGAGATTAGCGAGTTTCTTGGTTTCCTTTATAAAGAACGTGAAATGATTGTACCACACAAGCCAACACCAAGGTCTTTTTTGAAGCAAATGGGCATGCATCATAATTCGAATTTACTTTGTCTGAAAGAGGGATGAATTTCTTTAGAGTTTTTATATTTATGTTTTGGAAACGAGAAAGGCAATGAAAACTTTCATAGGAAATTTGCTTATTCTCTGGACTGTTAAGTACTTCTACTAAATGGCTAGTATGGTAGACATTATTAGAAGAAGTATGGGAAATAAAATCACCAATCATACTTTAAGATTGAAATATGTTGTTTCTCTTGCATGAACAGAGGACTGGTTTGTATACTTGAGAGAGCGTTCAGCCACTAAAATTCAATGGAAGTATTATTGGTTGAAGCCTCGTCGTGTCATCATAAGGGATAGTGAACTCTACTTTATCGAGCTTATTGGTTTAAATGGCGTGCAATCATACGCACCACTCCGAGTCCTCCGATAGTTTGGACAAATACAGATGATATCTCTGCGATCCCATATGAGCCACTATGGATATGACTTTGGGCCAGAAATACCACAAGTAGGCACCATACTGTGAAGGTGGGAAAAAGTAGTGACTATTGATGTTCAAGAGCATCGAATGTGTGCCTTTTGAAGTATGCGGAACATGCAAATTTGAGCGAAGAAAGCATTCCTGGTTATGGTGATGAAAGGGAAAGAAGATGGGATCGCAACCTCCTCAACAACAACTATGAGATCACTCCAGAAATGAAGCAACAAATTGTGCCCAGCATTAGAGACCAACATTGATTGCTTTTAGGATTTTTATTTCACCATGTTATCCCTAGCCATTTAGTTTATGTCTAGTCTAATGTAATTGAAACTATTCAATATATGAAGATTGTTTTATTTCTCTAACTTTAAACGCTAATTGACAAATCAGGCTTAAATTAATCATTGTGTATCACTTATATGTTGTCTTAGGCCTACTTCTGGCTCAACGAGGTCCTTTGCATCTATGGCGTTTATTTCAAACAATGTGCTATTATTATTCTTACTTGCTCTAATTTTCTAACACTGTTTTCTGTTGATTTTATTGTTTTTCCCATTTCTAAGGTTGATCTGTCCTTTATCTTGGCACATACACGATCAAAAGGGACCCCTCTTCTTTAGAGAATAAGCTACAGAAACAAGGGTAAAATGGTTGACAACACCAGCAGCAACGAAAGAGAAGAAAATTCTGAGGGAGAGCAACTTTCAAATGACCTTGTCCTTAGACTTGAGCGCAAGATTTCTGAGTTGGAAGGAGAAGTGGTGCATATGTGTGATTTGGTTAAGTTGTCTATTTCTGTCGGAACTAATTTCAGCGAAAATATAGATAATCCTCCTCACTATAACCAAACAACCTTACCGAACAATCCTTCAATCAATATATCCTGACCCGAACCCACTCATCCAAATATACTCCCCCAACTTCATGCCCAAAATACCCAAGTTCTTTTTTACCACTACCACCAACAAACTAAGCCAACCGTTTCAAAACCAATTCCAAATGCAAATCCTTCATATACTCCTGGAAATAACAACTTCAACCCCATATATGTGGAAGCTGCTCTCGTGACCCTTAACTGCCATGAATCAGAGTCCTCCCAAAAGGACCTGCTGGCAAAAAACCTGATCGAGAGATTAGATAGCTTGGCTAACAGGGTGTAACATGTGAAAGATAGCAAGAGGTTGGGAGGATTGAGTTACGAGGATCTGTGTATGCACCCCTATGTAGAACTGCCTGAAGGATACAAGCTTTCGAAATTTGAAATGTTCAATGGCATTGGAGATCCCAAAGCTTATCTGCGAATATTCTGTGACAAGCTTGTAGGGGTAGGAAGAGATGAGAGGATACTCATGAAGTTGTTTATGATGAGTCTCACTGGGGAGACTCTATCATGGTATATTGAACAACATCCTTGAAAATGAGTTGAATAGGTGGACATGGCAACAGACTTCATGAACAAGTTTGGATTTAATATAAAAAATGCATCTGATTGGTTCTATATCCAAAACCTGAGGAAAAAACCCAGTGAATCCTTCAGGGATTACACCATAAGATGGAGGCCTAAGGCGGCCAGAGCCAGACTTTCCATGGAAGTATCTCAGATGAAAGACTACTTCATCCGTGCTCAAGAGCCGCAATATTATGACAGGATGATGCTGGTATCTGAGAAGAGTTTTGCTGAAATTATCAAATTAGGTGAAAGAATTGAAGAAAGCATAAAAAATGGGACTATCATCAACTTAGAGGCCCTACAAGCCACTAATAAAGCTCTACAACCCAGTGGAATAACAGAAAATCGAAAGAAAACAGGTTCGGTCATGATGGCTCATGGAATCAGAATCCCTTATAAGTACCATGCAATAACCCTACCTCTATCTATATATCCTCAAACTCTATATCCCTCAGCTCCACCACCTATATCTCCCCATCCCATGTCAGTATATTACCAAAATGCTCCTCCTCAATATCAATAAGCTTCATATCCCATCTATAATGTCTAGCCAACATACTTTCAATCTCCACTACCCACTCAAACACCGAACTATCAAAATAGACCTCCATATGAAAAAAGACCTGCAAAAAACTATATCCCTCTAGCTGAGCCTATAGCCCAGCTTTATGAGAGACTGAAAGAGGCTGGCTATGTAACCCCAGTTTCTGCACTGCTTGTGGATGTCCGCGCAAAATGGTATGACCCTAACAAAATTTGTGCCTATCATTCTGGGATAAAGGGTCACACTACTGAAGTTTACAGAGCACTGAAATATAAGGTTCAATTGCTGATTGACATAAAGGTCATCCAACTCAAGGACTCGATACCAAATGTTACAAACAACCCTCTGCCTAACCATCAAGTCAACATGGTAGAAGTTGATGATACCTCGAATTGAGAGCAGTCCATTTGGGTCCTTGAGTCAGAAGAGGCGACGACTGCTACCATCCAAACGCCAATTGTAGTGCACAGGCGTGTTTCTTTTGAGGTCAAGGTTGTCATGCCCAAGCCTCCATTCACTATTTATAGGGCGCCTTCCCCTGCCCAATATGATACCCATGTTGTCCCATGGGACTATAAAGCAAAAAAAGCAAGAGTGAAAGAGGAAGACACTGCAGCAAGAGTGACTAGATCCGAAAGAATTTATACTCTCGAAAATCTAATTCAGGGTAGCTCCAACAAATCCAAGGCACCAATTGTAAAGCTTGAAAAGCAAGGTATCTGAAAAAAGGTGCAAGATAAAGAGTACTCTATTGTTGAGCAAAACTACATCCCAAATATCAATCTTGTCATTGCTGCAATCTTTCGAAACTCATCGAAACGCTCTTTTGAAGGTCCTGGGTGAAGCATATGTCCCATCTAGCATCATTCATAGAGAAGTCGCCCAAATGATTGCGCAGGTTTTTGAGGTATACATAATATCTTTTCATGAAGATGAGTTGCCACTTAAAGGAACAACCCACAATATGACTTTGTATATTTCAGTTCAATATCAGGACAAGGTTATCACCAAAGCTTTGGTGGATTCAGGTTCTGGTTTGAATATTTACCCTCTCAGCACGTTGACAAGACTAGGTGTGGACAGTGCAAAGATCCAAACCTGGCAGATGAATATGAAAGCATTTGATGGCTCTCTGAGAGGTACCATCGGAGAAATAACCCTGGACATGCTCATTGGTCCTGCAACTTTCCCAATAACCTTTCAAGTCTTGGACATTCCATCCTCATATAACCTATTGTTGGGTCGTCCTTGGATTCATATGGCTGGAACGGTTCCCTTTACCCTTTATCAATACTTGAAGTTTGAATGGGATCATGAAGAGGTTGTAGTCCATGGGAAAAAAGGACATCATGTATATGCAATAGAAGGAAGAAGTCATCTAGACGGTGAAAGATACCCCACAGTTGAGCTTGTCGGCTACATTGAAGTGCAACCCTGGTTTTGCCAGAAGATCATAGATATGATGGCCTGGTTTGGTTTCAAGCTCGGAAAAGATTTGGGAGCCAATCTACAAGGAATAGTTGAACTTATATAACCCATTCGTCATTCAACCACTTTTGGCTTGGGATACAAATATACTACGGAGGAGTGGCTTAATTGGCAGCCACCCGGAGATGGGTACTACTATCCATTGAAGAAATCGATACCACCGTTACACCAATCATTTTGATCAGCAGGTTTCATGGATGGTATCATTGATGAGCTTCTGGAAGACATAAAGGGTTTGTCTCTGACTAAGGAGGACGGAAAAGGCTGCAATGTCGTGATCAACGAGAAAGAGAAAAGGGACCCTAGAAGAAGCAATAAAGCGAAGATTAGCATCAGCATTTGGACCTCAACTCCATCCAGACCTCATCGGGCATCTGGGTAGCCTTGGAAGATTTTCTATCAAATTTTTTAAAAAAGTTTTCAACAAACAGTTTTAAATGTTGATGTAAATCTTCGCTTCGTTGCTTCCTCTAGGGTCCCCTTTCTCCTCCTCGTTGATCACGACATTGCAGCCTTTTCCTTCCTCCTTAGTCAGAGACAAACCATTCATATCTTTCAGAAGTTAATCAATGATACCACCCATGAAACCTTCTTATCGGAATGATTGGTGCAACGGTAGTATCGATTTCTTCAATAGATAGCAGTACCGATCTCTGGGTGGTTACCAATTAACCCACTCCTCCGTAGTATATTTGTATCCCAAGCCAAAAGTGGTTGAATGACGAACGGATTGTATAGGTTCAACTATTTCTTGTAGATTGGCTCCCAAACCTTTCCCGAGCTCGAAACCAAACCAGGCCATCATATCTATGATCTTCTGGCTAAATCAGGATTGCACTTCAATGTTGCCGACAAGCTCAACTGTGTGGTACCTTTCACCGTCTAGATGATATCTTCCTTCTATCACATATACAGGATGTCCTTTTTTCCCATGGACTACAACCTCTTCATGATCCCATTCAAACTTTAAGCATTGACGAAGAGTAGAGGGAATCGTTCCAGCCATATGAATCCAAGGACGACCCAACAATAGGTTATATGAGGATGGAATGTCCAAGACTTGAATGGTTATTAGGAAAGTTGCAGGACCAATGAGCATGTCCAAGGTTATTTCTCCGATGGTACCTCTCAGAGAGCCATCAAATCCTCTCACATTCATCTGCCAGGTCTGGATCTTTGCACTATCTGCACCCAGTCTTGTCAACGTGCTCAGAGGGGAAATATTCAAACCAAAACCTGAATCCACCAAAGCTTTAGTGATAACCTTATTCTGATATTGAACTGAAATATATAAAGCACTATTGTGAGTTGTTCCTTCAAGTGGCAACTTATCTTCGTGAAAAGATATTCTATATGCCTCGAAAACCTGCCCGACCATTTGGGCTACTACTCCATGGGTGATGCTAAATGGGATTTATGCTTCACCCAGGACCTTCAAATGAAGGTTTCGATGAGTTTCGAAAGATTGCAGCAACGACAAGATTGATATTTAGGATTGGGTTTTACTCATTTGTTCAACAATAGAGTACTCTTTAGCTTGCACCTTCTTCTAGATACCTTTCTCTTCACACTCTCAAATTGGTGCCTTGGATTTGCTGAAGCTACCCTGAACCAGATTTTCAGGATTATAAATTCTTTCGGATCTAGTCACTCCTGCTGGAGTGTCTACCTCTTCCACTCATGTTTTTCCTGCTTTGTAGTCCCATGGGACAGCTTGGGTATCATATTGGGCAGGGAAAGACGCCCTACAAACAGTGAATGGAGGCTTAGGCATGGCAACCTCGACCTCAAAAGTAACACGCCTGTGCACTACAATTGGCGTTTGGGTGGTCGCAGTCGTCGCCTCTTCTGACTCAAGGACCCAAATGGACTGCTCTCAATTCGAGGTATCATCAACTTCTACCATGTTGACTTGATGGTTAGGCAGATGGTTGTTTGTAACATTTGGTATCGAGTCCTTGAGTTGGATGACCTTTGTGTAAATCAGCAATTGAACCTTATATTTCAGTGCTCTGTAAACTTCAGTAGTGTGACCCTTTATCTCAGAATGATAGGCACAAACTTTGTTAGGGTCATACCATTTTGCGCGGACATCCACAAGCAGTGCAGAAACTGGGGTTACATGGCCAGCCTCTTTCAGTCTCTCATAAAGCTGGGCTATAGGCTCAGCCAGAGGGATATAGTTTTTTGCAGGTCTTTTTCCATATGGAGGTCTATTTTGATAGTTCGGTGTTTGAGTGGGTGGTGGAGATTGAAAGTATGTTGGCTGGACATTATAGATGGGATATGAAGCTTATTGATATTGAGGAGGAGCATTTTGGTAATATACTGACATGGGATGGGGAGATATAGGTGGTGGAGCTGAGGGATATGGAGTTTGAGGATATATAGATAGAGGTGGGGTTATTGCATGATACTTATAAGGGATTCTGATTCCATGAGCCATCATGACCGAACCTGTTTTCTTTCGATTTTCTGTTATTCCACTGGGTTGTAGAGCTTTATTAGTGGCTTGTAGGGCCTCTAAGTTGATGATAGTCCCATTTTTTATGTTTTCTTCAATTCTTTCACCTAATTTGATAATTTCAGCAAAACTCTTCTCAGATACCAGTATCATCCTGTCATAATATTGCGGCTCTTGAGCACGGATGAAGTAGTCTTTCATCTGAGATACTTCCATGGAAAGTCTGGCTCTGGCCGCCTTAGGCCTCCATCTTATGGTGTAATCCCTGAAGGATTCACTGGGTTTTTTCCTCAGGTTTTGGATATAGAACCAATCAGATGCATTTTCTATATTAAATCCAAACTTGTTCATGAAGTCTGTTGCCATGTCCACCTATTCAACCCATTTTCAAGGATGTTGTTCAATATACCATGATAGAGTCTCCCCAGTGAGACTCATCATAAACAACTTCATAAGTATCCTCTCATCTCTTTCTACCCCTACAAGCTTTTCACAGAATATTCGCAGATAAGCTTTGGGATCTCCAATGCCATTGAATATTTCAAATTTCGGAAGCTTGTATCCTTCAGGCAGTTCTACATAGGGGTGCATACACAGATCCTCGTAGCTCAATCCTCCCAACCTCTTGCTATCTTTCACATGTTGCACCCTGTTAGCCAAGCTATCTAATCTCTCGATCAGGTTTTTTGTCAGCAGGTCCTTTTGGGAGGACTCTGATTCATGGCAGTTAAGGGTCACGGGAGCAGCTTCCACATATATGGGGTTGAAGTTGTTATTTCCAGGAGTATATGAAGGATTTGCATTTGGAATTGGTTTTGAAACGGTTGGCTTAGTTTGTTGGTGGTAGTGGTAAAAAAGAATTTGGGTATTTTGGGCGTGAAGTTGGGGGAGTATATTTGGATGAGTGGGTTCGGGTCAGGATATATTGATTGAAGGATTGTTCGGTAAGGTTGTTTGGTTATAGTGAGGAGGATTGTCTATATTTTCGCTGAAATTAGTTCCGACAGAAATAGACAACTTGACCAAATCACACATATGCGCCACTTCTCCTTCCAACTCAGAAATCTTGCGCTCAAGTCTAAGGACAAGGTCATTTGGAAGTTGCTCTCCCTCAGAATTTTCTTCTCTTTCGTTGCTGCTGGTGTTGTCAACCATTTTACCCTTGTTTCTGTAGCTTATTCTCTAAAGAAGAGGGGTCCCTTTTGATCGTGTATGTGCCAAGATAAAGGACAGATCAACCTTAAAAATGGGAAAAACAATAAAATCAACAGAAAACAGTGTTAGAAAATTAGAGCAAGTAAGAATAATGATAGCACATTGTTTAAAATAAACGCCATAGATGCAAAGGACCTCGTTGAGCCAGAAGTAGGCCTAAGACGACATATAAGTGATACACAATGATTAATTTAAGCCTTATTTGTCAATTAGCGTTTAAAGTTAGAGAAATAAAACGATCTTCATATATTGAATAGTTTCAATTACATTAGACTAGACATAAACTAAATGGCTAGGGATAACATGGTGAAATAAAAATCCTAAAAGCAATCAATGTTGGTCTCTAATGCTGGGCACAATTTGTTGCTTCATTTCTGGAGTGATCTCATAGTTGTTGTTGAGGAGGTTGCGATCCTATCTTCTTTCCCTTTCATCACCAAAACCTGGAATGCTTTCTTCGCTCAAATTTGCATGTTCTGCATCCTTCAAAAGGCACACATTCGATGCTCTTGAACATCAATAGTCACTACTTTTTCCCACCTTCACAGAATGGTGGCTACTTGTGGTATTTCTGGCCCAAAGTCATATCCATAGTGGCTCATATGGGATCGCAGAGATATCATCTGTATTTGTCCAAACTGTCGGAGGACTCGGAGTGGTGCGTATGATTGCACGCCATTTAAACCAATAAGCTCGATAAAGTAGAGTTCACTATCTCTTATGATGACACGACGAGGCTTCAACCAATAATACTTCCATTGAATTTTAGTGGCTGAACGTTCTCTCAAGTATACAAACCAGTCCTCCGTTCATACAAGAGAAACAACATATTTCAATCTTAAAGTATGATTGGTGATTTTATTTCCCATACTTCCTCTAATAATGTCTACCATACTAGCCATTTAGTAGAAGTGCTCAACAGCCCAGAGTTGCAATAGAAAATTACACCCCTCGAAGTACCTTTTGCCTTTAGCACACTTAGTTAGTGTCCTTATGATTTCTGTCAGTATCATGAGAACTATGGTCCTCCCGCCTCTAGCCATCATACGAACGACATAACTTAGGTTGGTGTGGAATTTTCCCCTTTCCATAAGAAAAACTAATGAGCCTAAGAGTATGATAACAAATGCATTAAAACGGTATCTTTCCCATTTTGCCAGAGAATAAGCAAATTTCCTATGAAAGTTTTCATTGCCTTTCTTGTTTCCAAAACATAAATAAAAACTCTAAAGAAATTCATCCCTCTTTCAGACAAAGTAAATTCGAATTATGATGCATGCCCATTTGCTTCAAAAAAGACCTTGGTGTTGGCTTGTGTGGTACAATCATTTCACGTTCTTTATAAAGGAAACCAAGAAACCCGCTAATCTCGTCAATTGTCGGGGTTAGTTCAAAGTCTTTAAATTTGAAAGCTAATCTCTCAGAATCCCAAAATTTCAACAATGCTTTGATCAAATGACGATCTGACTCAACAGAGACTAGAGCAGTAAGGCCACCTAGTAGTTCACTTTCCTCTAACCCTCAATTCTTCTCAATATCTCTCTACCAAACCTTTAGAGTAGGGTTTACTTTGACCACCATTTGTGTGTTGGGGAAATGAGGATAGGCCGTGACTCTACAAACAAATCAAACAAATTCTAAACTCCATGTTTGCAAATTTGGCTTAATCTAATTATTATGACCACATTGACACATAATTATGCAATTTGTCTAAAGGGTGTTGGGGCTCTTTAGACGATAAGGTGGCTACTAATCATGCGGATTGATACCAAGGGTCAAACCACCTAGGGTTTATGCATCAAGTATGACCTAATTAAGACTTCTAAGAGTTGGCTTGACCCAGACTTTAAAGGGCTTCTATGCGAGAAGGCTCATGGTTTTTCGATAGTAAAACTATCCGTTTTGTCCACGCATATGCCGACTCTCTATAATTAGGTGTTTGAAGAGAATTGGAGTAGTTGTGAGAGGTGTAAAGGCACAACATCACGATAACAAAATAAATAAAAGAAAAGTATGAGCGGAATGACAGTTTATCAAAGCAGTAAACATTTAGCATATAGATGAAAAACAGTAACATATAAACAATTTTAAGGAAAACAATATATAAAATAAATACAAACAAACAAGAATCACATAAATAAGGAAAGGGAACAAGGTTAAATATCGAAAAATCATCTAAGGAAAAGGGAAAGGGCGAAACATGGAAATAAACAAATAAGGAAGTGGGAAAAGGACAAAATATAAAATAAATCTATGTAAGAAAAACGAATAAACACGAAAAACAAATAACAATTAGCATGATAAAATCCAAATAAACAATGAAATAACCTAATAAAGTAGACCCCATATAAAACATACAACACGTAATGGTTAGAACCTAAAATCCCCAGCAGAGTCACCATTCTGTCGCACCCCGTTTTTCTCAAAATGGACTTTTTCTTTCGAACGCATGACCTAACAACTCCTTTTGGGCTTTGGAAAGATTGAAAAGTCGCCACCTAACGAATTAAGGTGCATTAGGGCACCTAACTAATTCTAACTAAGGGTCAACGAACCAGAGATCGGAAAAGGGTTCAAATTACCTCGAGGGAAAAGTGTTAGACATCCCTCGAGATCCACAAATGTGAGTCCCAACCGTATCTCATGCAATTTAGGTGGGAGTTACAAGTAGCAATTAAGGTCACTTGATTTATTTATTTTAATTTAAACATGCTTGCTAGGTGACAACGATAAATAAATATTTGTGATTATTTCAGTTAATTATTATTTAATTAAACATGCTTACTAGGTGATAACATAACAGATAAGTATTAAACAATTAAGATCATTTTAGTTGTTTTAATTAATTAATCATGTATGCAAATCTAGGTGATATAACAAAGAATAAATAAATAATTAAACGGACATTAATCAATTAATAAAGAGGAGTGAGAAGACAGAAATTGCACAAATAAATAGGCAAACAATTTTTATTTTATTTAAGCTACCCCAAACAAATATAATTATAAACAAGTAAATGGGCGAAAGGAAAGGGAGACTCTAAAGGACTTTACGGATCACCACTCGATTTTGATTTTTTTTTTTTGATAGGCCTCCGTGTAGGGACAGACAAAACCAAGGTTTGTTGTTTTAAGCCTAAGTCGGTATCATCATATCCGTTGGCACTAAGCTACCCCTACCCCACCACCACATCCATTTCGTCTTAAAAGGTGCCTAGCATCCACGCTTAATGTTCAAGAGGCATTGAATTACTATTGAGATGCGTTTAGACGGAATAAATATTCCTAATAGGCCTACCTAGACATCAAGTCAAGCAAGTTGAACGATCATTTAGCACATGAAGTCTCATGTTAGCCTCTAAAGTTTTAATTGTCATGCTTTCAAACACACATAATTGTGAAAGGTTTTATGCCAAGTGTGTGAGCATATAATCACTTTAACAAGTATTAAAACAAATTAATTAGAGAGGGAAGAAAATTATGACATAATGCAAAATTTAGTTACTTTATTAATAAAGCATGCAAAAGAAAAATTAATTTATTTGTTGATTAAAGTGGCAAGACAATTATTCATAATGCAGAAATTAAAAAAAAGAGCAGAATGCTATTAGGATAGCAAATTTATAGTGACAAATTATGCAGAAAATAGCTTGTTAATGTAGTAGCAGATTAGACTATTATGTGAAATTTGTTGTTAAGTAACAGTTAGATTTATTAATGCGGAAGTTAATTATTATTATACAAGAATTACTCGGGCCACGGATATCTAAGGTAGCAAATTTTAAGAAAAGACACGCAGCAAAATAATATCATTAACTTATTTAAGTAGCAGAAGAATATAATTAACAAACATACTGATCAAACGGACAGTAGTGAATACAATTTAAATTGTCTAGTTTTAAAATCTCCTAATTATTTAACACACTAAGTAAGTTCCTATAAGCTAGCCTGATTCTTGACTTACTCGAGTTTATTAGAATCTAATTGACACTTACAAAAATTATTTAAGTTAATTGATTAACATGCCGAGGTTTGTTTAAAATCAACTAATTAATACCAAGCTTTTAACTAAACCTTATATGAGCCTAATATCTAGCGGGTGGACTAAGACAAGATTGTTGAATAACAATCAATATTATTCTTACATTACTCTAAAAAGGAATTGCTTCAATTAATAAAACAAGGGACAACCACAGTTATTTTAATGACCTAATTAAGAAAATAGCCGTACATATCAAATAGATGTACTGTGACGAACAATTGAAATATCTAAGGACACGACCAACTTAAAAAAAAGGTTAAATAAGATTAAATAGGTGATTAATGGCAATAACAAATTAATCTTATTTTAAATTAGATCTAAAATGAAGTTTTCTAAATATGAGCTACCGCACAATCACGAACTTAGGCATGCTTTTCTAACACGAATAATTTGCGATAAAGTAACAAGTAGCACGTATATCCCCACCCCCCTTTAGACCCCAAGTTCTTTCATATATGCAGTGAGAGTTAGAGTTAGGAGTTCATACAAATTATTACAAAACCATATCAAATTTAAATGACATAATAAATTAGACATAGCTAAACAGAAACTAAAGTCCACGGACTTCCCTGGGCGACTCTTCATGTCTTGAACTTTACGTACAACCCTACTAGATAGAATACCAAATACAAGATTATAGAATAATAATAGCTTCATAGATAGCAAATATAAGAGTTATTCACAACAAAACAACGAATTTTCGAACAATCCATATAACATATACAATCACAAGTTGGAAAGAGGAAGGATAAGAAAAACTACTAGATGCCTCCTTTATTTCAATGTCCATTTTGGACTCATGCATAAAGGTGAATAAGCAATGTTGCAACAAAAACAAAACAAACAAGTATATAAGATACTAACCAATTGAGCAGTTAAAGAATAATCAGCAATGTAGACAAATGAATTCCACACTAATCCACCCGAACGCAAAAAAATATCTCTTAAACCCTCACCGAAAAGAATCTTTTCAAGCAGCAAGTAGAGAACAAAGTATGTTAATATTTTCCCAAGTGTAAGTAATGTTCGGAATGGCTAAACAATGAGGGGAGGAGTCCTATTTATATAGTCACTAAAATACAGGCAAATAAGGAAAAGGAATAAAGGGAATCAATTAATATTTTTTTTCTTATTTCAAAGGAGCCAAATCAAATTTTTAAATTATTTTCTTACCAAATAAGAGCAACTAAATCTACTCATTTTTAAATAAGGCGAGGCAAACCAATCATATATTTACATATTCTTTTTATCAAATATAAACAAGTAAAAAAAACTCTTCCCAACTTAATTAAGGCAAGACAAATCAATTAATATAAAAAAAAAATAAGCAAGTAAGATCACTCCCAAAGTTATAACTACGTTGAATAAAAAGACATTCACGCGGCTCAAAAATCCTTCCATGCTATATTTATTTTACCATATTTTAATCACAATTAAGGAAAGACCATCTTGACTAAAAAAAAAAAAGAAACAAACAATTAGTCACGATTATAGAATCTTGCCAGTAAACATGCATAGTTTAAGCACCAAAGCAGTACAATATGATTGCAAAAATTCAAATATCCACATCAATGCCTATAGATTTCCCAAAATTAAAATTTTCAATTTGACCAATCACATTATGAGACACCAGTAAAATTGGCAATAGCTACAAACATTCCCAAAAATAAGCTTTCGATCAATAACTAAAAAAAATTAAACACGCTAAGTACACAAATTGACCCAATATTACAAATCAATCAAGGTGAATACTGATTTACAAATACCATAAGTAAATTCAGTATTTCATTTGATCAAACCCATTTTAGATCATAATCACTTTGTAACTCCAAAATAATAGACAAGATCCATTATCGCTATGACATACGACGGTAAAAATCACATTATTTTGGAGTTGTCAAATTCATCAGAACTTAAGGATGTGTCAGCACTCATTTAGTAAGAAGCATATTACAATCAAACACTAATATTTTAGTCAATGGCATTATACTTGAGATTCATCAAAGAAAACATGCTTAAGGAATTTTCAACATCATTAATGGATTCCACACAAAAGCAAACAGGCAAAGAATAAGATCAAACTAAGAGACAACACTAAATTGAGCAAGAGAATGAACCTGGATGGATCTGTTAAGACCCATCTTTAACACACCAAAACTCAAAACTTCATGCCGACCAAACCCTGTTCAAATGAAGCTTGTCTTCTCCGCCTTCTGCTGGCGTTGATTCAGAGGAGAGAGCTGGTTGCCATTGGAGTTCGACTGACCGGAGTTGCTTTCGGTGTCGCTTCTTGGAGCTGTTGTTTCGCTGGTAGCTGGCTACTCGTTCTCGCGGCTGCTGCTGCTGTCGCCGGCTGGAGCTGCTGGTGGTCCTCGCCGGTTGCACGCCTCGCCGGAGCTCGCTGCTGGACGGAGAGGAGAAAGAGAGAAGGGAGGGGAAAAGAGGAACGGCGAGTGGAGAAAAATAAGGAGAAAAAGGTGCGCCGTTCGACTCCCGTCGGCTGCTGCTTGCCGGTTCTCGCGACAGTTGTGGATTTCGCTTGAGCAAAGAGAGAAATGGAGAAGGGAGAGAGAGAGAGCCTGCGGCGCCAGAGAGAGTAGAGCTAGAGAATGAGAGAATAAAATTAGGGTTTGGTCCTTTAGTCGTGAAATAGGAAGATAAGGGGAATTGATCTTAACCGTAGGATTAGAATTAGATGAGCGGCTAGGATTTGATGTAGGATTTAATTTAAATGACGGACGACTGGAATTAAATTGAAAATCTAAAAATTGAATTGAAATGGCCAAAATTGAAATAAAATTGGCTAGAATTGAAATAAAAGTGGCTAGAATTGCAATGACTTGGGTAAGGAAAAGGCTAGAATTAAAAGGAATTAGAATAAATTAGGCTAAAATTTAAATGATTTAAGAGAAGAAGAATGAAATGCTATTCAATTAAAAAATACTACATATATCATAATAGTTCATATAAATTATATACATCTAAGTCTTAAAACATTTGAAGCAAGTAATTATTTCGAGCTTAACTATTGATAAAATATAATAATAAAATAATTACAATATTTAGACAAAATTAATTAAAATTTTAAACTTTGAAATATGTTTCAAAATACGTATTTAATCGAATAGCATTCCCGAAATGGTTAAAGGTCGGTCAAAATTGGGTGTAAACAGTAATAATTCTTAATTAATTTCTTTTGGAAAGCAATTTTAACAAATAACAAATTTATAAATGTATATCTAGTCAAATTGTATGGCAAGTAAATCTTAATGAATATTTGGCAAGTGAGTTAATTTTTTACTAAATATGACCGTACCTAAGATGACAAGTGAGAGCTATAAATAAGACTCTTACATTACTGATTTTTCCCATCTCATCACTCATTTAGCAATACTAATCTTACTTATTCTTTCAAATTAATTAAGTTGCCATGGCTTCCACCAGCACGATCTAGCAATTGTGCTTCAATTAGGAAAAGGGCTTCTCAGGATAACAACAATGTAAGCTTTCTAATTTGATTATCTATGTAGAAAGTTTTTAAATTTTAATACCTTACATGACATGTTTAATTAAATCTCTAAATTACATATATTTTTAATTTTAAGATCACCTTTCTGTGTTATAAATTTTGTGTTCAGTCAAATTAAGATGCTAGTGATTGTTCCATTCACTATGCATCAATAAAGTTACTTCCTTAATTTCTTATCTAATTTTTCTTCGTTTGGATGTATGAAGAACAATACCGGCATTGATGAAGAACACACTTCTTCACCAAATCTCATGGTTGAGAATGATGTTCCTCCTGCTCGTCCTCTTGTAACTAAAATTGAGATGAATACGAATCCCTTTTATAACTACGGTGAACAATTGGTATTACAAAGGGGCTGGGGTCTCCTCCCGTACGTTTGCAAGGAAGTTATTAAAACACCTACTGGTCTCCGTGCTATAGCAGTACGGAGACGTAATGTGGCTGATGAAGGATCATGCATAACATCGGTTGGAGGAGCCACTTCATCAACTGAAAGCATTGGTAACAAGAAAAATCCGCCATGAAGAGAGGCTGCTACTATCTGGAGATGATGGATGAAGAATTTTAATTTGATCTTCTGTTTGTGTTTCTTTTATGTGTTGAATTCTCTATCCAACAATTGCAGCACTTTGAAGTTTTTGTTTTATGGATATTTTGTTATGTGTGTTTTTTTACAGTTAAAGTTGTTTTCAATTTTCACTTTTTGTTTCAATAATATATTATATTACTTGTTATAATTACTAGCGCACAAGGCAATGCGCTCTATATATGATTGGTGTATTCAAAATGGCTTTAAGAATGGGTAACTGACAACCTCAAGCTGAAGAATGCAGATGTGGATTGCTAGAGGGATCAGAGGCAAATCAAGCAGCGGATTTTCATGGCTAAACTTGCATCTACAAAAGGAACTCTTACAACTTGACAAAATGCGCGACTACTAGTATAATTAGGATGAGATATAAGCAAATCCAATTTCTTTGTAAGCTGATATATATTTTTTGTAGCATCATTGAGGATTTTTTCTCGCCTAGTGTATCGTTTTGTAGACTATTTTGTACCTGTCATTGTGTTATTTGAAGGTTTGGTCATTGTCCCCCTCCTCTTTTTGTATGTTACAATTAGATGAATGGATAAAAAGACAAGCAGCCCAACAATTTGATTATCTAGTTTAACTAAAGTATTTTAGTAAAGAGAAGTTGTGTATAAATACTACATGTCATCTATTATATAGCATCATGTACAAAATTATATTCTATGTATATATCACGACTAGCTATATACTATAAATGTATATTTAGTAAATTAATTCCTTATTAATGATGCTACGCACCTTAGAACTCTAGAACTCTAGTTTGTTTCAATTTTACATATTATCAATTCAATTTATCAGTTTTTGATTTGTGAACACACTATATATTCAAATGGAGGACTATAACAGATATTTTGTTTTATTCCAATTCAATGATTAATAGGTGATATATATCATTATATAATTTTATTAAACTGATATACTCCTAATATATAACTTAAAAGTATCTAATATCAAACTCGTGCATGCATGAAGGTTGCATTCACGAATCATGATGCAGGAGTACTTTAATTTAATGCTTTTTACTCAATAAAATGAAATATCCATTTGTTTGGGGGTTACTGAAAAAAATATATATATGATTCTTATTTCTGGCAAATTACTTTTATAGGTGGAACGAAGTTGATACAATAAATTATTCATATGGTTAACTCTAATTACATTTTTGAATTAAACATTTATGGAAAACTAATATAAAATTAAACAATCATTTTCTATTCAATCTGTTTTTTTTCCTTGATCGAGATTACACATCAAGAAAGAACTCTAAGTCAGGCTTGGCTCACTACTCAGTTGAAATAGAAATCTCAAAACAAACTCTGCTCATAGAATTATCATAAATAAAATACTTTACTCAGTATACTCAAATGAGCATATTAATAGAAATAGGATTGCCACTACAAGTTCCTAATAATTAATTATATGTCTGAGACGATGATGAATTAGTTCTTTTAATATTCATAATATTAACGATAGAAGAATTATTTTTAGTGGTTGATTTACCATGATGTTGAAAGAAAATAATACTTAAATAAATAACATATTTCAATTATAAAGTAATTTTAATGTTGAAGAATTACATTAGTAGGATGAAATCCATGTTTTTTCTGTGGGTTACTTATAATTAGGATTGAGTTTTCCTTTAATATCTTTTATTATCATGAATTAAAATTATGCAACAAAGGTACATATATTACCTTTGAAATAATCCGATAGTGTAAAAAAAGTTGTACATTCATGATGCACAAAACTTAAATTCTAAGTAAAAAATAATAACATGCTATAACAGGTCAATGCTTCCAGATGACGTATCAAAATTATACAGTGATGACTGATGGTGCAAAAATATTGTATGTAATACTCTCTTGGTTCGTATTTATATTCCACTATTTTAGATATCATGTGAATTACGAAACTAAGTAAGTTTATTATTCTACCCTTATTTAATGTTTTTTTTGAAGTCAAGTTTTCAATCAATGAGAACATGAATTAATTTATTTTGATTAATTAATTTGACCAATGAACATAATTATTTACTTAATTTTTCTATGTTGGTCAAATGTATATTTTCAAGGCTAATACTCCCTTTGTCCATTATTAATTGTCAAGGTCTCCTTTTTTAAATTCAAAATATAAGAAGTTTGACTAAATATTTTACGATGTATTTTTTAATCATATTGATATGCAAAAAATTGTAATCTATAGTGTGTTTCGTATAGTTTTTGAAAATCTATTTTTTTTAAAATATCAAATTAATGTAATCTAATAATTTAACTTTGAAAATTAGTCAAATTGACTTTTAAAAAATGCAACATGTCAATTGAAAGTAGATGGGGGGAGTAACTTACAAGGGTAAAATAGGAAGAATAGTGTCATTTATGCATTGATTTTGGGAAATGACAAATATTAAGGATCATTTATTTTTAGCAAGGATGACATATAAATAGGAACGGAGGGAGTAATTTTTATATTCAAATTTTATTACTCCCTCTCCCCTTTTAGTTGTTAGGATATCATTTTTAGAGTCAAATGATAAGAACTTTGACTAACATTTTATGATGTATTTTTTCATCATATTGATATGCAAAAAATTTAAATTCATAGTACTTTTCGTATAGTTTTTGAATATCAAAATTCTTAGTTTAAAATATCGAATTAATGTAATCTAATTTAACTTTGAAAATTAGTCAAATTGACTTTAAAAAAGTGCTAACATGACAACTATAAGGGGATGAAGGGAGTGTCAGTTTGCATGTAATTTAATTCATTAATGTTATAATATCCTTAATTAATTGCTTCTGCAAAGTAGTTTTAACAAAATATAAATTTTAATAAAATTACATTAATCATAGCAATAAATCTTATGGCAAGAGAGTCAACTTTTTAATAATTACTATATTTAATAACAATACTTTTGATTGCAAGTGAGAGCTATATAAATAGGACTCTTGCCTCACTGATTTTTCTCATCCATCACTCATTTAGCAAATTAATTAAACAATTATGGCTTCATCAATGGGATCTAACAATGGTTCTTCAATTGAGAAAAATTACTTGGAGGATACGTATGATGTAAGTTTTTTCTAATAGGATCTATCTGTGTAGAAAGTCCTTTTTGTTTTCATTTTATTCTCAATTCAAATAACGTATGAATTTTCCTAATTAATGTAATTGTTTATTTTTCTTTGATATATGAAAAACAAAGAGCGGTGATACCAATGATGATGGAATGGTCGTCACTTCTACTTACAAGAGGAATGATCAGTTGCCGGTGCGAAATGACACTCATCCAGATCGATCCTTTTTTGGGAATAATATAATGTATCCGTATCTAGTTCCACCATCATACGCTGGTAAGAAAAATAATGCATATATATATATATATGGTATGTATAAGTTCTAAATACTTATTTTATAACTAAGTCTATTAAATATAATTATAGATATTCCCGGAATACACTTGACGATTGATCTGCACATACCACCAAAGGACAAGCCAGAAGATCAGGTTTTGGAGAAGGGGGAAGCACAAGTAGGAGGGACTGCTGCTGTTGTTGCTGCAGAACCACGTCCAGCTATACGCGACGTGACTGGTGAAGGATCATGCATATCATTTGTTGGAGGACTCATTCCATCGGCTGAAAGCACTAGCAAAGAGAAAAATCAGGTGCCTGAAAAAGAGACTCGTCCTTCAAAGGACCAGCCATGAAGAGAAGCTGATGCTGGAGTAGTAGCTGTGATAAAGTACCGAGGAACATCATTTATTGATCAAAATTAAACTTGAGCAAATTTAATTTGATACTTTGTGTGTTTTTATGTGTTGGACTATCGATCGAACAATTGCAGTACTTTGAAATTTTAGTTCTATTGTGTTTTATGGATATTTTGTAGTGTTTATTTTATTATTGCCGTAGTTGTGTTTATTTTTCTGTTTCTTCCAATATAACACACACATATATATATATATATATTCCTTGTTTACTAGCGCACAAGACTCTGCGCACTATATATGCAGGAATTGATTGGTTCAAGAATGGGCACACGGGACTACCTCAAGCTTACCGCAATATGATCAAGATTGGCACACGAGACAATATAACCTCAAGCTGAAAAACATCATCGGAGATATTACAAAACAATCTAAAGAATGCAAATGTAGACTACATTGCTATACTGAGGCTAATCAAATAGCGGATTTCATGGCTAAACTTACATATACAAATGGAGATATATAACATCTTCTTCTACTCTTTCCAACATCTTCCTGAAATGTTGAAGGAACTCATTCAACTTGACAAAATGCAACTCCTATTATTAAGAGGAGATTTGTAGCACTTGCAGGACTTTTTCACACCTTGTGTATTATTCGATCATTACAGTCATTGTGTTGTTTAGAAGTTTGATCATTGTCCCCATCCTCTTTTTCTATGTTACAATTAGATGAATGAATAAAAAAACGAGGGTTCAACAATATGATTTTCTAGTTTAACTAAAGTGTTTTAGTACTAAAATAGTTGTGTACAAATATATGTCATGTATTGTAGCATCATGTACAAAATTATATTCTATGTATTATGACTGAAGTTATAATTATATATGCAAATTTGAGTGTTACGAAACTAAGCAATAACTTCTTCTAATGTTGACCCAAATTTGTTTTATTCATTATCTCTCTTTTGTAATCTCAAATAATACATGTGATGAAAGCTTTTTTGAAGGTGAAAATCCTTCAAACTTCTCTCTATATCAAAAGAGTAACCAACCAAATATAAATGGTAGTACTGACTTATTTTCTCCGGGCCACTTTACTTTAAATATTTTTTTATTTACATTCCACTTGAGAAACCATGTTTTATGGATATTTTGTTATGTGTTTGTTTTATTATAGTTGAAGTTGTTTTCACTTTTCACTTTTTGTTTTAATAATATAGTATATCACTTGTTATAATATAGTACGTCTTATGGCGGAAAACTTTAAAGCAATAATCACAAGCAGAATGATATACTGGAACAGGCCTAATGGAAATAATTGGAAGCTCAACACCAATGGGAGTTACATGAGAAACTAAAACAAAGCTGGAGCCGGAGGAATTGTTAGAAATAGTATTGGGGACATGATTATAGCTTTCTCATACCCTACTCAATGCTACACTAACAATTATAGTGAGGCTTAAGCAGCTTTGATTGGTATCTCTTGGTGTCTTGGTCAATAATTTGAAGCTTTGGAGGTAGAACTGGATTCTCAAGTTGTGGTTCGAATGATTAATGGGAGTTGTAAACCACCTTGGAGAATCCACAACCTTATTGAAGACATCAAGAATAAGATTGCTCAAAGAAACATAATAGTAAAGCATTGTTATAGGGAAGAAAATGAAGTTGCAGATGCTCTTGCTAAGTACGCTACTACCATACAAGAGCCGATCATTTACTTTCAGGAGTCTAAACTTCCGGCCGAGGTTAGGGGTCTTTTAAGAATGAATAAACTTCAATTGCCTTCCTTCAGGAGAAGATCCTTTTCTCATCATAATCTTTATTAGGATATTTTTTGTATTCTATGATGTAAAAGGAGGTAAGGCTTGATGTCCCCCTCCAACTTATGTATTTGTTTTTTTTATGTATATGTAGTGAAATGAATATGGTAGGGGTCTTGCCAAACCCCCATAAAAAAATAAAATAAATTACTAGCGCACAAGGCATGCACTCTATATATGCAGGAAGTGATTGGTGTATTCAAAATGGCTTCAACAATGCGTACACTGACAACCTCAAGCTGAAGAATGCAGATGTAGATTTTGTACATTGTTGCTAGAGGGAGGCTAACCAAGCAGCGGATTTTATGGCCAGATGTTTAATTAGGATGAGACATGGCGAATCCAATTTCTTTGTAAGCTTATATATATATATATATATATATATATTGTAGCATCATTGAGGAAATTTTTTACGCCTTGTGTATCGTTTTGTCGACTATTTTGTACAGTGATTGTGTTGTTTGGGATGTTTGGTTATTGTCCTCCTCTTTTTGTATGTTACAATTAGATGAATGGATAAATAAATATATATGTTCATCCCTAAGGTTTTCTATGTTAATAATTAGTCAATGTTTATTACTGTCAAAAATAATTATTATTATGGGCAAAATGTGAAGAATATACTCATGAATTATTCCCTTTGTTTCATATTACTTGACCTGTGTTGACCTAATCTATCCATTAAGAAGACTTTAAATAGAGATGCATTTTAGTAAACTAATTTGATTAATGATGCTTTGAAACTCTAATTTAGTTTGAATTTACATATTATCGGTTCAATTTATTGATTTTTGATTTATGAACATACCATTCAAATGGTGGACTAAAATAGAAATATAGTCCAATACACTAAAACTCCTGCCATGCATATGGTCATTAAACTGATTTTAGAACTTGAAAGTATCGATCTAATATTAAACTCATGCATGAGGGGTTCCATTCATTAATCACGATGCAAAAGTTTCTCGAAAACCCTTTATGCGTAATTATCAACCTTTTCAACCATCTTGTTCTTAAAATCATTTTATTCTACCATATAAACAAACAGAATCCATTCAATAGCTCGTGTGAGGATTCATATAATTTTATAGTAAAACATTAAACAAATTAGGAAATTTGTCTAGAATAGCTATATATAGACTCATTTCATCTTGACTATATATATATATATATATATATAATAATAATAATAAAATAAACATCATTAAGTAGAAAAATGAAACGAGCTTAAATGTGTATCGAAGTTGATACAAATAATTCATATAGTTAACTCTAATAACATTTTGAATTAAAAATATATGAAAAAACTAATATAAAATTGAAAAATCATTCTCATAACTCAACTCAATATATTTTTTACTTTTACCCTTGACCATAAGTGAATTAAAGAGTCATTCTGTCCCATTCCTTGAGATAAGACCCTAGGTCAGAGGGCCAATAATAGAAATAGTGTTACCGCTAAAAGTTTACTATATGATTAGGTGTTTGAGATAATGAATTATTTATTTAAATATTCGTAATACTGAGGATAGAAGAATTACTTGTAGTAGTTGATTTATCATGATGTTGAGAGAAAATAATATATACTTAAATAAATAACATATTTCAATTATGAAGTAATTAAGTGTTGATCGAATAATTACTTTACTAGGATGAAACCCGTTAAAACATCATATTTTAATAAAAATTATTGAAAAAATTATTTTTTCCCGTGTTACTTATAATTAGAATTCAATTTTCATTTACAATTTTTCCAGTTATAAATTAGAATTTTACAAGAAAGGTAATATATTAACCTTGAAATAATCTGATAGTGTTAAGATATTGTACATCAACAATGCACAAAACTTAAACTCTTAAGTAAAAGGATAATAACTAGCTAAGAATCAATGCTGTACTATGTATAACGTTAAATTTTTTATATTATTTTTAACCAATTTATTTATTTATTATTATTATAAACATATATTATAATAGTTTTCATATTCAAATATTCTTACCAGTTGCATGTAATTCATTTCATTAATAACTATGTTATAATCCTTAATTAATTGCTTCTAGAAAACAATTTTAACAAAATATATATTTTAGTAAAATTACATTAATTATAGGAATACATCTTATGAAAATTTGGTAAGAGAGTCAACTTTTTAATAATTACTCTATTTAATAACAATACTTTAGGATTGCAAGTGAGAGCTATAAATAGAACTCTTGCATTATTGTTTTTCCCATCCTATCACTCAATCTTGCTTCTTAAGTCTCAAATTAATTTTAAGCAGCTATGGCTTCATCAAAAGGATCTAACTATAGTGATTCATTTGAGAAAAGCTTCTCTAAGTATATGAATGATGTAAGTTTTTCTAATTTGATTATCTGTCTATCTAGAAAATTCTCTTTATTTTTATTTTATTCTCAATTCAAATATGTACGAGGTTTCCTAATACGATTGTTTATCTTTCTTTGATATATGAAAAACAAGAACTACGATATCAAAGATGATGGAATGATCGTCACAATTACTTACAAGGGGAATAATCAGATGCCAAAGGGAAATGACACTCGCCTAGGTCAATCCAGCTTTTCTAGGAATATGATGAATCCCCATCTAAATTCATCATGCCGTGGTAAGAAAGAAAATGCACATATATATTATTGAGTTCAAAATATTTATTTATAACTGAGTTTTTAAAATATAATTATAAATATTCTCCGTATACATTTGATAGTTGATCTGAACATACCACCAAAGGACGAGCCAAAAGATCAGGTTTTGGAGAACGAGGAAGCACAAGTAGTAGGAGAGGTTGCTGTTGCAGAACCACGTCTAGCTATACGCGACGTGACTGGTGAAGGATCATGCATATCATTGGTTGGAGGACTCATTCCATCGGCTGAAAGCACTGGGAAAGAGAAAAATCAGGTGCCTGAAAAAGAGACTCATCCCTCGAAGGACCAGCCATGAAGAGATTGAGGCTGTTGCAGGAGTAGTAACGGTGACAAAGTACCGACGAAGACGGATGATAAGATTATTGATTAGTCAAATTTGAACAATTTTAATTTGATGTTTTATGTTATGTGTTGGACTATCGATACTTTGAAGTTCTTGTTATATTTTGTTTTATGGATATTTTAATTTGTAGTGTTTATTTTACTATAGTCGTAGTTGTTTTTATTTTTCTCTTTTTGTTTCCGTATAACATATATATATTCCTAGTTATAATTACTAGTGCACAAGGCTATGCGCACTATATATATATATATATATATATGCAGGAAGTGACTGGTTCAAGAATGGGCACACGGGACAACCTCAAGCTTACCGCGATATGATCAAGATGGGCAGACGAGATACAACATAAACTCAAGCTGAAAATGATCATCGGAGATATTTCAAACAATATGAAGAATGCAGATGTGGACTATATTTCTATAAGGATGCTAATCAAGTAGCGGATTTCATTGTTAAACTTGCATCTACAAATTAATGGAGATATAACATGTTCTACTCTTTTCAGCATCTTCCTGAAAAGAGTAGGAGGAGATTTGTAGCACTTGTGTATTATCATTAGAGTCATTGTGTTGTTTGGAGGTTTGATCATTGTCCTCGTCCTCTTTTTCTATGTTACAATTAGATGAATGAATAAAAAAACGAGGGTTCAACAATATGATTTTATAGGCGAACTAAAGTATTTTAATAAAGAAGTTGTGTATAAATAAATGTCATGTACTATAGCATCATGTACAAAATTATATTCTATGTATTATGACTATAGTTATAATTATATATACAAATTTGAGTGATACGAAACTAAGTACTAACTTCTTCGACGCAAATTTGTTTTATTCATTATCTCTCTTTGTAATCTCGTGATGAAAAAACTTTTGAAGGTGAAAATCCTTCAACTTCTCTCTATATCGAAAGATTAACCAACCAATTATAAATTGTAGTACTGATTTATTACTTTTAATTTTTTTTATTTACATGCATTGAGAAATCATGTGTTTTGACTATCATATTTTTATTTATTATTTTTAACAATTAAATATTAATCTATCTTCAATAAATAAAAAGAGAATTAATCTAGGTAATTATAATATTTGAGTATGTGTATATGTTCATCCCTCGGGTTTTCTATGTTAATAATTAGTCAATGTTTATGAGTACTTTTTTATTAAAGGAAAAATGTAAATAATATACTCAATTATTTTCTTCTTTTTATATTACTTGACTCGTATTGATCTTACATATCCTTTAATTTTTTTTTATATAGATGTATAATTTACTAAACTAATTCCTTATTAATGATGCAGCGCGCCTTAGAACTTTAATTTGATTCAATTTTACATATTATCGATTCAACTTATTAGTTTTGATTTGTGAACATCTATTCAAATGGAGGACTATAACAAATACTTTCTTAATAGTTGATATGTATCATTATATCATTTTATTGAACTGATATAATAACTTAAAAGTATCTAATATCAAACTCGCGCATCAGGGTTGCATTCATGAATCATCAGGCAAGAGCACTATTCTACCCTTATTTAATGTTTTCTTGAAGTTAAGTTTTCAATTAATGAATATGAATTAATTTTTTTTGATTAATTAATTTGACCAATGGACATTAATATTTACTTAGTTTTCTATGTTGGTCAAATTTATATTTTCAAGGCTAATACTCTAATTGTCATGGTTTCTTTTCTGGGCAAATTACAGAAATCACATATTTATAAGGCAAAATTACTATCTATCCCCTAAAAGTTTATAATTACAGAAATCTCTCAAACAGATACAATAATATAAGCAATGATACATTAATCTGATGCACTAGATACATTAATCGTTAAGTAAGATACATTACATTTTATACATGATACACTAATCTGATGTACATTTTATACATGATACATTAATCTGATGCGCGAAAATGAGGGATTTTGGAGATTTGTAAAACTTATAGGGGATAATGGTAATAAGTAAATTAAAAAGTGGAATTTCTGAAATTTTTCCTTCTTTTTTTAGAGTCAAACTATAAGAATTTTGACTAAACATTTTACAATGTATTTTTTCATCATATTGATATGTAAAAAAATTACAATTTATAGTACATTTCGTATAGTTTTTGAATATCTAATTTTTTTGCTTAAATATAAAATTAATGTAATCTAATTTAATTTTGAAATTTAGTCAAATTGACTTTCAAAAAGCACAACATTACAATTAAATGTGGACGGAGGGAGTAACTCACAAGGGTAATGTCACGACCCTGGACTTGGTCGGCACTTGAAGACCATTGCTGGTCCCCAAGCGAACCCTCATCCTGACTGACTACAAGCGGAAGACTAACCCAAGCATGCAAAAGCTTAAAAATTGAATAAAATTCATGAAACTTAAATACAAAGCTTTAACTGAAAAGAAAACATTGAATAATATAAATAATTCCACTCGCCATAAAATAGGCAACTTAAGTCTTTAAAACATTTAATAAAATAAATGATACAGACTTCTCAACTATATTGACTATCTATGAAGCCTCTAACTGATAAAGATGAAAGTTGGGACAGGACCTACGACATCCTAACAACTGATATAACTGAAAGGTAAATGAAATCCTCCGGAAGCAAGGAGGCTCACCATAGCTAACTCGAACTCTCAGATGTATCAACGAAGCTCCTGTTGATGATTTTAAATACCTGTGTCTTAGTACGTGGAATGTACAAGCATGTAAGAGGAATTCTAAAGCATAAATATAAGCTTGAACTTTGATAAAAAGGAAACATACTTACCTCTTTTCAGCTCACTCAACTCAAAAAAGCATAGCTTAAATCAATGATTAGATATTCAACTCAGAGGTTTACTCAAGGATACTCAAAGCTATTAAAACTTACTCAACTCAGAAGTACTTAAGGAAAAGATATTTAACTCGAAAGACTCAAGATAATGCAACAGTAAAAGATGCAATATATATGAAAAGCTGTAAAACTGTAGATAGCAACTCAATGTATTGAAAAATACAATATAACTTTGTGGGAGTTTCTCTAACCAACAACCATCACTTAAGAGCTATAGTGATGATACAACACTTTACCTCATGCTGCCAAGGACCATCCTATACCTTGCTAGGGTATAGAACCTAACTCACTAAGTGGATCCACTAGTTTATGCTAAAAGCATCTTAAGGAGTCATCTAAAAAGTATAATCATTTACTACCTATGATGACTACATGGTTTACGGAGACTTGAGTTATCTGAACTCGCATCCCCATATCGGTGCTCAATACTACTCCCAAAATATACTTAACTCATATGTTTGTAACAACAAAACTCTTTCTTTGGTTTGAGATAATTACTCAAAACTTATCTTAAAAGTTCTCTTGGAAATAATAGTTTCCTCTTTACTGAAAAACTAGCTCAAAGGCTCATTTGAAATCTCAGTTTCCTTTCTTGTTTAAATGTGAAAGCATTTACTCTTTGGGAATACATAGTCCCGATATACTCTTTTGAAGAAATAAATTCAACTCTTTACTCTTTACTCTTTGCTTAACTCAAAACTTAAGTCTTAAAACAAAGTTAAAACGTTTGTAAAAGACTTCTTAGAATATAGTTCACGCCGAATTATGGACGTGAACGACTCAATGCAAGGTTTTCAATAACCATAAATAGAACTCAATAATTGGAACTCAAGAACTTTAATAATACTACTCACTTCAAGAATTCTCAACTTAGAGGGTTCATACGGAATTATGAGCATGAACTACTCAGCTTAAGGAATATTTAGATACTTCTCGTTTCAAGACTGCTTGACTTTTAGGGTTCATGCGGAATTATGGACATGAATAACCCAACTCAAGGACTTCATGGGTAACATGTAATAGTCCCATGATTAGGAATGTAATCTCAAATGCGTTAGAAACTCAATACTTAAGACTTAGGAAATGGTGATATTACTCCTCTCATAGATACTCAACTTATGGAGTTCATGCGGAATTTATAGGCATGAACGACTTGATTCGTAGGTCTACATAACATTCTGGAACTCATGATACAAATCTTCTCATTCTCATACTTACTTTCTCAAAATTTAACTCAAATCGATTATAGATCTCAAAGGATTCACAATTGAACTCAAAACTTTTTGGAACTCTACTCTTAACTCTCTCTTGAATGTAAATTATGAATTCAAGAGTTATGGTTCATGATATGAAGGATCTTGTGATGACAAAGTAGACTTATGAATACATTCTCCTCATTCTCATACTTGCTCGAGTCTTGAAACAAATTACTAGAAGTTGTAGAAGACTCCACAAAAAAACTCAAATGGACTTTCTTAGAATGTTCGAAAGAATTCTCAAAACTTAAATCTCAACTCTACCTTGAATTTGAATTATGAATTCAAGGTTATGATCATGTTAGGAATGATTTTAGGTGTTTAAAAGTAGCTTAGAGTAGTTAGAATCGAAAAAGAGTGAAGGTACCCTTCGAAAGAACTCAAACGAAGCAACCGATTGCAAACTGGACGGGGCAGGCGACCCTGAGGCTATGGGTGACACGGAGCGCCAACCCTTGAAATTTAGAGCCTACTTTGGGGCGCTCTGGCTGGCGGGACACATAAGGCCCCAACCCAGAAAACCCGACGAATTTCTTTGCTCGTTTTCCCAACCTAACTAGCCTAGAATTGAACGGTTTCTTCCCCAATCACTTAGAACTGATTACTTAACATAAGTAAACTCTAATCTACTCAATACATTCCTTAAAACACTCACTTTGATCTCAAGAAATCATCCAAAACCCAACACAACAAGATTTATAATGAACTTCAAGAATACCTATCAAGAACTCAAATATTTCAACTTCAAGAATGAAATTTTCTCTGAAAATAACATGTTTTACATACCTCTTAGGGATCAATCCCATGGCGAAAATCTGCTACAACACGCAAGAATCTCGATGAACGCTTGATCCTTTCCTCTTTTCTCCTTTTTTCTCTTCTTTTCACTTCTTGAACTCTCAACTAAAACCCTTGGCGTATTTTAGAATTATAACTAAAACTAATAGGATTAGACCTTTAAAACCTTACTAAAAAGGAATTAAATCTGATTTGGTAAGGAAAAGACCAAAATACCCCTCTAAAATATGGTTTTGACTTTCCTTATCTAGATAGCCCAACTTCAAATGCACATATCTCCCTCATACGAACTCAAAACTGAGCAAAATCGGTGGCGTTGGAAAGATAATTCAAAGATATTTCCTACAATATCTAGTAGCACACCTAACTCATCCTGAGCTAGGAGTTATGGTCATTTGAAATCAACCCAAAACTAATACTTAGCTTAACTTGAAAATTTTCAGATTTTTGCTATTTCCAATTTAGTTCTTTTTGAACCTCAAGGTGCTACATCTAGTGGCCTGACCATAATACTTAGAAATTTTAAATTTCTTAGTAAAATCCTACTCACAACGAAGGACGGTTCAAGTCTTAGCTCAAATTTTTTCTGGGGTATTACAGGTAAAATAGGAAGAATAATGTCATTTATACATTGATTTTGTGAAATGACTAATATTAAGGACTAACTGTTTTTAGTAAGACGGCATATAAATAGGAATGGAGGGAGTAATTTTTATATTCAAATGTTCTTACTCCCTCAGTCCCCTTTTAATTGTCATGATTTCCTTGTTTAGAGTCAAACGGTAAGAATTTTGACTAACATTTTATGGTGTATTTTTCATCATATTGATATGCAAAAAAAATCAATTTATAGTACTTTTCAAATAGTTTTTGAATATTTAAATTTTTAGTTTGAAATGTCAAATTTACGTAATCTAATTTAACTTTGAAACTTAGTCAAATTGACTATGAACTTTTGAAAAGCATAACATGACAATTAAAAGGGATTGAGGGAGTATCAGTTTTTTATGTAATTCAAATCATTAATGTTATAATATCCTTAATTAATTGATTTTGCAAAGAAGTCTTACCAAAATATAAATTCTAATAAAATTACATTAATTATAGTAATAACTCTTATGAATATCTAGTAAGAGAGTCAACATTTTAATAATTACTATATTTAATAACAATACTTTTGATTGCAAGTGAGAGCTATAAATAGTACTCTTGCATTACTGATTTTTTCCATTCATTTCTCATTTAGCAAATTAATTACGCAACAATGGCTTCATCAATGGGATCTAACAGTGCTTCAATTGAGAAAAATTACTCTGAGGATACATATGATGTAAGTTTTTCTAACAGGATCTATCTATGTAGAAAGTCCTTCTTGTTTTCATTTTATTCTCAATTCAAATATGTATGAATTTTCCTAATATCATTGTTTATCTTTCTTTGATATATGAAAAACAAAGAGCAAAGATACCAATGATGATGCAATGGTCGTCACTTCTACTTACAAGGGGAATGATAAGATGCCGGTGCGAAGTGACACTTATCCAGGTCGATCCCTTTATGGGAATGTAACGTATCCCTATGTAGTTCCCTCATACTACGCTGGTAAGAAAGAAAATGAGTGTATATATATGTGTGTATTACTGAGTTCAAAAATGCTTATTTTATAACTGAGTCTATTAAATATAATTATAGATATTCCCGGAATACACTTGACCGTTGTTCTGCCAATATCACCAAAGGACAAGCCAGAAGGTGAGGTTTTGGAGAACGAGGAAGCACAAGTAGGAGGGGCCGCTGCTGCAGAACCACGTCCAGCTATACGCGACGTGGCTGGTGAAGGATCATGCATATCATTTGTTGGAGGACTCATTCCATCGGCTGAAAGCACTAGTAAAGAGAAAAATCAGGTGTCTGAAAATGAGACTCGTCCCTCGAAGAACCAGCCATGAAGAGGAGCTGATGCTGGAGTAGTAACAGTGATAAAGTACCGAGGAAGAATGATGAAGTTCATTTATTCATCAAGACTAGAACAATTTTAATTTGATATATTGTGTGTTTTTATGTGTTGAACTATGGATCGAACAATTACCGTACTTTGAAGTTTTAGTTATATTATGTTTTTATGGATATTTTTTAGTGTTTATTTTATTATAGCTGTAGTTGTTTTTGTTTTTCTGTTTTTCTTTCAATATAACACATATGTATTCCTTGTTATAATTACTAGCGTACAAGGCAATGCGCACTATATATATATGCAGGAAGTGATTGGTTCAAGAATGGGCACACGTACGGGACAAACTCAAGGTTACCTTACAAGGATATGATCAAGATGTGCACACGAGACGACATAACCTCAAGCTGAAAAAACTTCATCGAAGATATTACAAACAATCTGAAGAATGCAGATCCAGATTACATTGCTATATAGGACATTTTCTCACCTTGTGTATATCCTCATAGCGTTGTGTAGATTATTTTGTACAATCATTAATTGAGTTGTTTGGAGGTTCGGTCATTGTCCCCGTACTCTTTTTTATGTTACAATTGATGCACGGGCTCAACAATACGATTTTCTAGTTTAACTCAAAGTGTTTTAGTACATGTCAGGTACAAAAATATATTTAACTCAAAGTATTTTAGTAAAGAAGTTAAGTACAAAGAAATTTAACTTTTTTAATTTTGTAGGGCTATTTTCATATTTCAGTTGTCTTCAACTTTGTAGTGCTATTTTTATATTTTAGTTGTTTTCTATGGGGTATATATATGTGTGTGATTCATATGTGGATCGAAGTTGATACAAATTATTCATATAGTTAACTTTAATAACATTTTTGAAGTAAACATATATGAAAAAACTAATATAAATTTGAACAATATAATCATGCTCAACTCAAAAGTGTTTTTTACTTTTTTCCTCGATCATAACTCCATAAGTGAACCAATCATTGTGTCCCATTCCTTTGAGATTACATATCAAGTAAGAACTTTAATTCAGAGTGTTAATAGGAATAGGGTTACCGCTACAAGTTCCAATGATTAGATGTAGCGGTGTCATACAAGACCAGGTCACATGCAGTACTGTAATTGATTTGAATACGAATCCCTTTTATTATTACGGTGAACAAGTGGTGTTACAAAGGGGTTGGGTCTCCCCCCGTACGTTTGCAAGGAAGTTATTAAGACACCTGCTGGCCTCCGTGCTATAAAAGTACGGAGACGTAATGTGTCTGAGGTTGGAGGACTCACTTCATCAGCTGAAAGCACTAGAAACAAGAAAAATCACCCATGAAGAGAGGCTGCTGCTAGCTGGAGATGATGGATGAAGATTATTTGTTAATCAAAACTTTAACCATTTTAATTTGATCTTCTGTTTGTTTATTTTATGTGTTGAGTTCTCCATCGAACAATTGTAGTACTTTGAAGTTTTTGTTATGTCATATTTTATGGATGTTTTGCAGTGTTTCTTTTATTTTATTAGAGTTGAATTTGTTTTCATTTTTCACTTTTTGTTTCAATATAGTATATTACTTTGTTATAATTATTAGCGGAAAAGGCATATATGCTGGAAGTGATTGGTGTATTCAAAATGGCTTTGGGCACACTGACAACCTCAATCAAGTTGAAGAATGTAGATTGTAGTGGTTGATTTACCATGTTGTTGAGAGAAAATAATATATACTTAAATAAATAACATATTTCAATTATGAAGTAATTTAGTGTTGATCGAATAATTACTTTACTGGGTTGAAACATGTGTAAACATCAGATTTTAATAAATATTATTGATTTTATTTTTTCGTGTTACTTATAATTCGAATGCAATTTTCCTTCACTATTTTTTTAGTTATAGATTAGAATTTTACAAGAAAGGTAAATATATTAACCGTGAAATAACCTTGTAGTGTCAAAAAGGTTGTACATCAACGATGCTCAAAACTTAAACTCTAAGTAAAAAGATAGTAACTAGTCAAGAATCAATGCTATACCAGGTATAACATTAATTCTTTTTTTTTTCAACCAAAAAAAATAATTTTGTTTTATTATTACAAATATATATTATAATCATTTTTAATCCAAATATTCTTATCAGTTTACATGTAATTCAATTCGTTAATAACTATTTTATAATCCAATTGCTTCTAGAAAATAATTTTAACAAAATATATATTTTAGTAAAATTACATTAATTATAGCAATAATTCTCATGAATATTTGGTAAGAGAGTCAACTTTTTATTAATTACTACATTTAATAACAATACTTTAGATTGAAAGTGAGATCTATAAATGGAACGCTCTTGCGTTATTGATATTTCCCATCCTATCACTCAATCTTGCTTCTTAAGTCTCAAATTAATTTTAAGCAGCTATGGCTTCATCAAGAGGATCTAACTATAGTGATTCATTTGAGAAAAGCTTCTCTAACTATATAAACGATGTATGTTTTTCTAATTTGATTATCTATCTATATAGAAAATTTTCTTTGTTTTCATTTTATTCTCAATTCTCAACTCAAATATGTACGAGTTTTCCTAATACGATTGTTTATCTTTCTTTGATATATGAAAAACAAGAACTACGATATCGAAGATGATGGAATGGTCGTCACATTTACTTACAAGGGGAATAATCAGATGCCAATGGGAAATGACACTCGCCTAGGTCAATCCAGCTTTTCTAGGAATATGATGAATCCCCATCTAAATTCATCATACCGTGGTAAGAAAGAAAATGCACATATATATTATTGAGTTTCAAATACTTATTTATAACTGAATCTTTAAAATATAATTGTAAATAGTCTCGATATACGTTTGACAGTTGATCTGCACATACCACCAAAGGACAAGCTAGAAGCAGGGGCGGCTCTAAGGCTTGGTCAGTGAGGCCATTGCTTTAGGCCTCAAAAAATTGAAGGCCCCAAATTTGTTTAAATTATAATTATTAATTTTATTATTTATTAATATAATTTATATAAATAAAATTGTTATGGTATATTTTTTATTATTATTTGTTTGAGAGTATTTTTTTACCAATAAGTTCATAAATTCTTATAATCTTTTCACTCATTATTTGATATATTTGTTTTAACTTCCAATTTTAAATTAGTATATCCTTTTTATATTAGAACTAAGTTATATATATTGATAACATAATAATTTTTTTTCTATCTTTTCTTAAACTACGTGAACAAAAAATATTCATGCACAAGTTTTCTTTCGATTTAATTTAATACTTACTTGTCCATTTTGACGAATCAAGAAACGACAATTTTTTTTACCTATTATACCCTCAATTAATTAGTTTGAAAAAAGATAGAACTTCTTGAAAATATTAAGTTTTTAATTCACCCACTTCATAATTAATAGGGATAAAATGATAAACTCACAATGTCAATAATTGATTTCTTAATAGGTGTGTCAATTCAAAAGTGGAAAAGTAATTAGGAACAGAGGGAGTATATTATATGAAAATTTTATAATTTGTTTTAGATATTCACCCATGAGTGCTACTTAATGGAATGAGTTATATCACTTAAAAAGAATTATAACATTTAAATTGATCAGAAATTTGGATATTTTTGTTACTATCCATGCTCAAAACTTCAACTATTAAGTTATGTATGTTCTTTTCTTTTTCTTATTTGTGATGATAGCCAAATTAAAATTTCAATTTGAGTTTTGAAGCTTAACATCGATAATCCATCACTTTTATTTTTTTGTACTCTTCTTCATTTCTTTTTTTGTGTGAAATTTGATATTTTTTTGTCTTAAATAATTAATCTATTGTGTAGAAAATAGATTTTCTTGTTAGTGTATAAATTTTATAAAATAAATTGAAGGGCCTCTTAATATGATTTTGTCTTAGGCCACGAGATCTGTTGAGCCGCCCCTGGCCAGAAGATCTGGTTTTGGAGAAGGGGGAAGCACAAGTAGGAGGGACTGCTGCTGTTGTTGCTGCAGAACCACGTCCAGCTATACGCGACGTGACTGGTGAAGGATCATGCATATCATTGGTTGGAGGACTCATTCCATCGGCTGAAAGCACTAGCAAAGAGAAAAAGCAGGTCCCTGGAAAAAAGACTCGTCCCTCGAATCGATGATGATGATTATTGATTAATCAAAATTTGAACAATTTAATTTGATGTTTTATGTGTTTTTATGTGTTGGACTATCGATCGAACAATTGTCGTACTTTGAAGTTTTTGTTATATTTTGTTTTATGGATATTTTGTAGTGTTTCTTTATTTTATAGTCGTAGTTGTTTTTATTTTTCTCTATTTGTTTCAGTATATATATATATATATATATTCCTTGTTATATTTACTAGCGCACAAGGCTATGCGCATTATATATATATATATATAATGCAGGAAGTGACTGGTTCAAGAATGGGCACACGGGACAACCTCAAGCTTACCGCGATATGATCAAGATGGGCACACGAGACAACGTAACCTCAAGCTGAAAATGATCATCGGAGATATTACAAACAATATGAAGAATGCAGATGTGGACTATATTTCTATAAGGATGCTAATCAAGTAGTGGATTTCATGGCTAAACTTGCATCTACAAATTAATGGAGATATAATATGTTCTTCTACTTTTTTCAACTTGACAAAATGCGACTACTACTATTGGGAGGAGATTTGTTGTACTGACTTCTTCATACCTTGTGTATTATCATTAGAGTCATTGTGTTGTTTGGAGGTTTGGCCATTGTCCCCATCCTCTTTTTCTATGTTACAATTAGTTGAATGAATAAAAACACGAGGATTCAACAATATGATCTTATAGTTTAACTAAAGTATTTTTCAATAAAGAAGTTGTGTACAAATACGATAGCATCCTGTACAAAATTATATTATATGTATTATGACTATAGTTATAATTATATCAAATTTGAGTGTTGTGAAAGTAAGTACTAACTTCTTTGACACAAATTTATTTTATTCATTATCTCTCTTTTGTAATCTCGTGATGAAAACTTTTGAAGGTGAACATCCTTCCACTTCTCTCTATACCAAAAGAGTAACCAGCCAATTATAAATTGTAGTACTGAATAACTGAATTATTCTCTTTGAGCCACTTTACTTTTAATATTTTTTTTATTTACATACCACTTGAGAAATCATGTGTTTTGACTATCATATTTTTATTTGTTATTTTTAATAATTAAATATTAATCTCTCTTCAATAAATAAAAAGAGAATTAATCTAAGTAATCATAATATTTGAGTATGTGTGTTTTTTATGTCGATGCTTATTACTTTTTTATTAAAGGTAAAATGTAAATTATATACTCAATTATTTTTTTCTTTTCATATTACTTGACTCGTATTGATCTTATATATTCTTAAAAAAGATGTATATAGATGTATCTTTTACTAAACTAATTCCTTATTAATGATGCCGCACGCCTTAAAACTCTAATTTGATTTAATTTTATATATTATCGATTTAAATTATTAGTTTTTGATTTGTGAACACGCTATTTAAATGGGGGGCTATAACATACACTTTGTTTTATTCCTATTCAATGCTTACTAGTTGATATGCATCATTATATCATTTTATTGAACTGATGTAATAACTTAAAGGTATCTAATATCAAACTCGTGCATGCATGAGGGTTGCATTCATGAATATTGATCCAAAAGTACTATTCTACCCTTATTTTGATGTTTTCTTAAAGTCAAGTTTTCAATTAATGAACATCAATTAATTTATTTTGATTAATTAATTTGACCAATGGACATTAGTTATTTACTTCGTTTTTTTATGTTGGTCAAATGTAAATTTTCAAGGCTAATACTCCCTCGGTCAACGTTTAATTGTCATGGTTTTTCTTTTTAGAGTCAAATTATAAGAATTTTGACTAAACATTTTACAATGTATTTTTTCGTCATATTGATATGTAAAAAAATAACAATTTATCGTACGTTTTGTATAGTTTTTGAATATCTAAATTTTTTGCTTAAATATCAAATTAATATAATCTAACTTAATTTAAAAATTAGTCAAATTGACTTTTAAAAAGCACAACATGACAACCAAAGGAGGATGGATGGAGTATCACTTTGCATGTAATTCAATTCATTAATGTTGTAATACCCTTAATTAATTGCTTTTGCAAAGCAGTCTTGCCAAATAAATTCTAATTAAATTACATTTATTATAGTAATAAATCTTATGAATATCTGGCAAGAGAGTCAACTTTTTATTAATTACTACGTTTAATAACAATATTTTTGATTGCAAGTGAGAGCTATATAAATAGGACTCTTGCCTCACTGATTTTTCTCATCCATCACTCATTTAGCAAATTAATTAAACAATTATGGCTTCATCAATGGGATCTAACAATGGTTCTTCAATTGAAAAAAATTACTTGGAGGATACATATGATGTAAGTTTTTTCTAATAGGATCTATCTGTGTAGAAAGTCCATTTTGTTTTCAATTTATTCTCAATTCAAATATGTATGAATTTTCCTAATTAATGTGACTGTTTATTTTTCTTTGATATATGAAAAACAAAGAGCGGTGATACCAATGATGATGGAATGGTCGTCACCTCCACTTACAAGGGGAATGATCAGATGTCGGTGCGAAATGACACACATCCTGATCTATCCTTTTTGGGGAATATGACGTATCCCTATCTAGCTCCATCATACATTGGTAAGAAAGAAAATCCATACATATATATATATATATATATATTACTAAGTTCAATATACTTATTATAACTGAGTCTATTAAATATAATTATAGATATTCCTGGAATACACTTGACTGTTGATCTGCCAATATCACCTAAGGGCAAGCCAGAATGTGAGGTTTTGGAGAACAAGGAAGCACAAGTAGGAGGGGCCGCTGCTGCAGAACCACGTCCATCTATACGCGGCGTGGCTGGTGAAGGATCATGCATATCATCGGTTGGAGGACTCATTCCAACGGCTGAAAGCATAAGTAAAGAGAAAAATCAGGTGCCTTAAAAAGAGACTCATCCCTCGAAGGACCAGCCATGAAGAGAAGTTGATGCTGGAGTAGTAACGGTGATAAAGTACCGAGGAAGGATGATGAAGATCATTTATATTAAACAAAACTAGAACAATTTTAATTTGATATTTTGTGTGTTTTTATGTGTTGGACTATGGATCGAACAATTGTCGTACTTTGAAGTTTTAGTTATATTTTGTTTTATGGATAATTTTTAGTGTTTATTTTTATTATAGCTGTAGTCGTTGTTTTTCTGTTTTCTTTCAATATAACATATATATATATATATTTGTTATAATTTCTAGCGCACAAGGCAATGCGCACTATATGCAGGAAGTGATTGGTTCAAGAATGGGCACACGAGACAACGTAACCTCAAGCTGAAAAGCATCATCGGAGATATTACAAACAATCTGAAGAATGCAGATTCAGACTACATTGTTATATAGGACTTTTGCTCACCTTGTGTATTATCCTCATAGCGTTGTGTAGATTATTTTGTACAGTCATTAATTGTCTTTTTTATGTTACAATTAGATGAAAAAATGAAAAGCTCACAAGCAGCCTGCAATGTGATCCACGGGCACAACAATATGATTTTTTAGTTTAACTCAAAGTATTTTAATAAAGAAGTTATGTACAAATATTACATGTCATGTACAAAATTATATTCTCAAATACAAATTTGCTTCTAGTGTTGCCCTTCTTCCCCCAATTCTTCCCATTCTACCAACGAATTCTCTATAATAATGCGTAAATCTAGATCGGCTAATTGTTCTCGGATAGCACCGATGCAAATTTGTTTTATTCATTAGCTCTTATTTGTAATCTCAAATACAAGCAATGAAAATTTTTGAAGGTTAAAATCTCTCTATCCTAACTTCATCACTTGATCCAAAGGATGCAGTTGCCATTGATGAGATTAATCTCTTTCAGAAACTTGGTCGTCAAACTTTCATCAATCTATCTACCAATTTCTACAACAGGTCCATCCCCAAACTCAAATATATAGATGTCTCTACAATCTTCAAATTGGTATCCTAGAAAACACATTAAAGTTTGAGGCTTTTGTTGAATTGCGCTTTCTGTTTTATTGGTTTATTTGGGGAAGAGAAAATGTCATGACCCAAACCGTCGTGATTGGCACCCACATTAACACTCCGGTGGGAGAACCACTATTACAACTCAAACCAAGCAACTACACCAAAACTAAGACATTTAAGCATACGAAAGCAGGAAAAATACTAAGGATCGCGTTGGGTATGTATTGGAGCGCTGCTGTACGCGTTTGTTGTTGCTGTATGTATTTTCTGGGAAAAAAAATGCTGAAACATATGTAACTGTATTGTATTGCTGGGTTCCTTTATTAGAAAATAATTGGGCTGGAAATATTTGTTGAAATTAGAATTAGAATGGGAAATTAAGTAGGCTGGAAATAATGGAATGGATTGCTTAAAAATGAAAAGAAACGACCCAAAAGTGGTCGTGCAAATGAGTTAAAGTGAGGCTAGAATTGCAATACAAAAAAATGGCCACAAGAATTACAATTATGGGCCAACAGGAATTAAGAAGTTAACCAAATTTAGTTAATTTAGAGAATTTGACTAAAATTTAAACAAGACGAATTAATATTGATTAACTAGCGAGCTTCTTAATTTTAACGATATAAAATAATCAACTTAATTATAAGTTAATAACTCAAAAATATAAGTATTAATTAACTAAACCTAATTAAACCAACTATTAAGTAAAACTAAAAACTTTTTGAGGCAATTTTCAAATATTCATAAAATCTACTAATTAAATACAAAATTATATAAAACATATATATCATAAAAGATATATGAGAGAAGTATGGCAGCTACTCAAGAAAGTGAACACAAGTCTCAAGCAAATCAATGATAGAGAGTTTAAAGGGGTAAGGATGAAAGTGGAAGATATTAGAAAGCAATTGAAATCATTACAGGAGGACATGAGGGACCCTGCTGCAGTAGCTCTACATAGACAACAGGAGAGGGGCCTCCAAGTAAGTTTAGAGAAGTGGAGTGTTATTGAAGAGAGTGTTCTCAAACAGAAATCCTAGATCCAATGGTTGAAACTGGGGGATGCAAATAATGCTTATTTCTTTGCACAAATGAAGAATAGAGTGGCCCCAAATACAATTAATAGTCTAGTAACAGCAGAAGGGAACATAGCACAATCACAAGAAGAAATAGAGGGAGAAGTGTGTACATTTTATAAGGAGTTACTTGGGAAGGCTGCTCAAAAG
Source organism: Solanum bulbocastanum (assembly GCA_037074985.1). Taxonomy (NCBI): domain Eukaryota; kingdom Viridiplantae; phylum Streptophyta; class Magnoliopsida; order Solanales; family Solanaceae; genus Solanum; species Solanum bulbocastanum. Next base: position 31,911,261 of record CM073598.1, on the reverse strand, counting down.
ATACCTAGTGTTAATATTGATACAATGAAGCATGGAAATACTTTGAATAGAGAACAACAGGTACTATTAGCAGCAAAGATGACTAAGGAGGAGGTGGAGAAGGCTCTTAAGGATATAAATGATATGAAGGCACCAGGTATTGATGGTTTTAATGCATGTTTCTTCAAAAAAGGCTTGGACATTAAAGAAGCTGCATACTATTCCAGAATTCCATTATCATCCCAGGTGTAAGAAGCAAAGAATAATCCAATTGAGTTTTGCTGATGACTTATTGATGTTCTGTAGGGGTGATACAAATTCTGTAAGACAATTATACAAGTGTTTTATGGAGTTCTCTAATGCATCAGGGCTGGTAGCAAATGTGGACAAAAGCAGTGTCTATTTTGGAGGAGTAAGGCAAACAGTTCAAGATCAAATACTACATGAGCTGCAAGTTGTGAAAGGAGAACTACCATTCAGGTACTTGGGGTACCTTTGAGTACCAAAAGAATGTCTGTAGTCCAATGTAAGCTTCTTATTGATAGAATGTTGAGTAGAGTTACAAGTTGGACCACAAAGTTCCTCTCTTATGCTGGTAGAGCCCAATTGGTAAAGACTGTTTTGTTTTCTATCCAAACTTTTTGGGCACAAGTATTTGCACTACCTAAGAAGATTATCCATGTTATTGAGAGTATTTGCAGGAAGTTTCTATGGACAGGGAATGTAGAGGCTTCTAAAAAAGCACTTATTGCCTGGGAAAAGTTATGTTGGCCCAAAGCAAGTGGAGGTATGTATTTTCTTGATGTGTTCACCTGGAATAATGCAGCTATTGGTAAATTATTGTGGAATTTATGTAATGGGTTCAGTGGATAAATAGCTATTATGGGCAAGAGGGGGTAAGGGGAAAACAGGCTAAACAAGCATCATGGCTAGTCCAGAGAATCTTTAAAGCTCACAAACACTTAACAGCTGCTGGATACAATAAACAGAGATTGCTACAAATGGAACAATATTCTATAAGAGAAGTATATGGACAGATGAGAGGAGATACTGAGAAAGTGGAATGGAGTAAACTTGTATGGTCAAATTATGGGGCACCCAAGTGGATCTTTATACTGTATATTGCACTTCATGGCAGACTCTCAACAAAAGGCAGAATGGCAAGGTGGGGGATAACAAATGAATTGACATGTCCAATGTGTCAACAAGGAAATGAGGATATTGATCACTTGTTTTTTAGATGCTCCTTCACTGCTAGAATATGAAACAGACTGTTGGCATGGCAAGGAATATGCAGAACAGGATTGGATTGGCAAGGAGAAATACAATGGGCAATCAAACATATGTCAAGTAGGAGGAGTACAGCACAAGTATACATGATGACTTTGGCTGGTACGATATACCATCTATGGAGGGAACGTAATTATAGAATTTTCCAAAACAGAAAGAGGAATGAGGAGGTTATGATCAGGCTTATTACTCGAGAAATACATGGTAGAGGATCCCAACAAAGGAAGTTGAGTAGTAGATTACTAGAGTTAAATGTATATCCATAGAACTATTAGAAGAGGATAGGAAGATTACTAGAGTTAGCAAGTAAGCTTGGGGCTATTTGTCCAAGACTGCTTGTGTTTTTTTTTTGTGCTTTGTAATGTTTCACTTTGGTTAGTAAAATTTTATTTACCAAAAAAAAAAAAATTCAAATAATATATGTTACTCACTTTGTCTCAATTTATGTGGCACATGTAAGACTTTGAGAGTCAACCAAATTTTTAATATGCTTTTAAAATATTTTAAGTTGTTAATTATTGTAATTTATAATGCTCTTAATTAAAGCGATTTTTAAATAATATATGTTGCCCTCTATGTCGAAATTTATAAGGCGCATGTAAAATTTTGATAGTTAACCAAATTTTAATATGTTTTTTTTAATATTTTTAACTTTTTAATTATTGTGATTTATAGTGTTTTGAGAGTTGATCAAAGTTTTAATATGGTTTTTAAATATTTTATTTTTTAAATTATTGTAATTTAGAGTATTATTATTTTAGTAATTTATTAATGCATAATATAGTAAAAAGAGGAAAATAAGACAAATAAATTAAAACAGAAAAATTATTAAATATAAATAGAGGAGAAGGGCAAATCGGTCAATAGACCAACTGACTCTGAGCTCCTCTATTTGCTTCAATATAATAGAGTACTATTTTTTTTAGTAATTTATAATTAAGCATAATATACTAAAAAGGAAAACAATACAAATAAATTAAAATAGAAAAATTATTAAATATAAATAGAGGAGTAATCCTAAGCTCCTCTATTTTCTTCTGTATGATAGAAAAATAGTAAAAAATTGTTGGGTTATGAAGGGTGAGATTCGGGCGTCATGCGGAAGCTTACAATTTGCAAATCATATAGTTGATAAATTAGACAACACATAAAACTATAATAAAAGAAATAATATTATTATTATATGATATGACCAATTGGTCTACATAATTAAAACTAATAAAAACATAAAAACTGTAGAGAGAAAATCTCCCCATAAACAAGACTCTTAAAACGACTACATTGTGGATTCTATTGTTCTTGTGTTAGAAGAAACAAACCTATATTTATAGAGTCCTAAAACCTTTTCTTATTAGAAAAGAACTCTAGCTACTCCAAAACCTTCTCCTAAAAGGAAAGAATAAACCAAATATGAAAGAATATTATATTTTCCTTTCAGGAAAAGTAAAAACATTTATGGTAATGTTTTGTCTTTTCTTTAAGGAAAATAAAATCTTAAATTATGGTAAGAAAATCAGGACAAAATCCTAACAAAAATTTCATGAATCCGTGTATATATATATATATATATATATATATATATATATATATATATATAAAATGAATCCACTTAACACTATGAGAAATTGTGGATCAGTGGCTTGTGGGTTCAAATTCGCCCAAATGAACCCGAAATCAAACCCCGATTTAGGCATAATTTGTGTTCTTTTGAAATTATTACTTTCATAGTTTTTAAATTGTACCATATTAGTTTAATTATTTTTTTTGTAATATTCAAAGTTGTGTATTTTATTCCTTTTTACTTGGTATATACAGAGAAGTTAAATTAGTATTTTTTTATTTATTTATTATCTAAATTATTTTTTAATTTTATTTATGGTTTTTCAAAATTGCTACAATTCATTCTTATATATTAGAGTCATAAGTAGCGTATTAAATTGAAAATATGTGGAAAATTTTCTTGAAGTAAATAAAAACTTAATAAAATATATATTTTGTGGAAATATCACCTCAAAACAACATTTTAGGATAGAGACGGATCTAGGATTTGAAGGTTGTGAGTGCCATATCGTTAGGTTGATTGAATCAATCAAATTATTAGTTGTTAAGTCTCAACCGTTCGTAATTTTTCATCACATATAGCATATTATAAGAATGTCTATTAAAGTCAAATGTTGCCCATGGCCTAATGGTATAAACACTGTTTTTTCATGTGTGGATTGCGGGTTTGAGTCCAAGCCCTAATATTCTTATTTTGCAAAAGAAATAGAAAATGCATTAAAAAAATGAGCTAATGGTGAATTGAACTTGTGGCCCCTATTATTCATAAGCTTTTTATGCAGATATACATATATATGCATGTATATATAAAATTTCAATCAAGATCAGTGGAAGCTGTGGCACCCCCACCATGATACATAGATCCGCCCATGTTTTAAGGGAATGATGAAAAAAAAGAATAAAAAGATGATAATATTCACATTTAAGCTCATTTCATTTTTCTACTTAATGATTGTTTATCTTTTATATATATATATATATATATATATATATATATATATATATATCAAGTACTAGAGAAATAAAACAAGCTCAAATGTAAGATCGAAGTTGATACAAATAATTCATACAGAAAATCTTAATTAATAATATTTTTGAATTATGATATACTAATTGCTATTGTGTTACATAAGAAAATTGAATAATCATTCTCAACGCATTGTGTTCTTCATTATTTTTTCCTTGATCATAAGTAACCAAAACATATATTACCATTAATAATGTGGACCTATATATGATAATAAGAAAATATTATGATAATTTTTATGGTCAAATATTCTTATTTGCGTGTAATTCATTTCACTAATGTCATAGTCCTTAATTAATTACTTTTGAAAAGCAGTTTTTAACATATTATAAATTTTAATAAATGTATATATCAAATAAAACTAATGGCAAAAAAACATTATTAATATTTGGTAAGAGAGTCAACTTTATAATTCCTACACATGACACCTTAGATTGCAAGTGAGAGCTATAAATAGGGGTCCTACATTACTCATTTTTTTCATCCCATCACATTACTCATTTAGTAACATTAATCTTCCTTAGCTTCTTCTTTCAAATTAATTAAGAAGGTATGGTTTCTTCAACAAGATCTGGCAATAGTGCTTCAACTGAGAAAAGATCCTCCAAGGATAAAAACAATGTAAGTTTTCGTAATTTGATTATCTAATGATACTAAATATCTACGTAGAATCTATTTATGTTGAAAGTTCTCTTTGTTTTCATTTTGTGTTTTCAATTAATTCAAATATGTGCAAATCAATTATTTATATTTTCTTCTATGATGTTGATATGACTAATTTTCTTTATTTGGATATATGAAGAACAAGTTCGGTAGTGATGAAGAAAACACTTGTTCATCCAAGCTCAATCGCGATGTGAATGATTTTGCTTCTTCTGCCTTTCTAAGTGATCTCACTCCTCCTGCAAGTGAAACTGTTATCACAGGTAACATTGACATTGGATTTTTCTTTTTAAATCTCACTGAAAAATATGCGCGCGCGCCCACATATATATATATATATACGCATTTGGGTCATGTATAAACGACCAACTAAAACAGCCAATATTGCTTACAACAAGAAAGATCAAGTGCCTACAGAAAGGACACTCATCCACTTGATATTTCTGGTTGTAAGCAGTATTGGCCGTTCTAGTTGGCCACTTACACCTGACCCGAATATATATATATATATATATATATAAGTATTTATTGATTGAAAATAATTATTTATAATGATTTTTAAAAATATAAATAAAGAAATTTTTCCGATACAATTGACTGTTGATCCACCCATACATAGAGCTCAATTACATCCTCATTTAATATCTAACAACGATGAATCTACAGAAGATCAAACACCAGAGGCCAAGCTAGAGAAGGTTTTGGAGGAAAAATCAACAAAAGAGGTCCTTTTTGCTACAAAATAACAAAAGGAAGCACAAGTAAATGAGAGCATCCAGGTCATGGCTAAGCGGTTGCGTCATGTGTTTGGTGATATACCACGCACATACACTCCACGTAAGCGATTATGTGATGTGTTTGGTGATGGATCAGACACATCGCGTCCATTTAGAACGGTCAATGATGCTTACATCAAAAAACATCATGTGCCTACAGAAAAAGACACTCATCCACGTCAACTTTTGTGTGGGAATAAGTTGCACTCCTATCAAAATTCATATTACTCAAGTAAGAGAGAAAATTTGAAATCATAACTCCTTTTATTTATTGGATTCAAAATACTTATTTTAAACTGAACTTTTAAAATATAAATACAGGAATTCCCCCAATACGATTGACCGTTGATCTGCCCATATCTTCTCCTGTGGCTACAACAACACAAGAAAGAGAGGCTGTTGTTGATGCTGCTATAATACCAGAGGAAGGTGTTGGGGACAATGTTGCAGAAGAACAACAAGCACCAGAGGGTCTTAATGCTTCTGCAGAATTATGTTCAGCTATACACAACGATTTGGTTCCTATTGTGAAGAATTATTGTACGAATCTCAACATTCTTCCACCAAGGAAAGATGATAAAGATTATTATTGATCAAAACTTGAAATTTTTGTTATATTTTGATTTATGGATATTTTGTTGTGTTCTTTTTGTTACAATATCTAATTTCATTTTTCTCCTTTTTGTTTTAATATAATATATTTCTTGTTAATTTATATATAGGTATTGAAAATGGAGTGGGGTGGGGCGGGTTGAATTCAACCAAAATTTATTGAATTGCTCCGCCTCATCTGAACCTGCTCCGCATAAATTTCAAAGTTTTTTCTTCCTTTTTAATTGAATTTAATATGGAAAAAACAAATTTGTAATTTTTTTTCATTTTTCACCAATTAATTGTTTCTAGTTAACATTTTAACAATTATTTCTTAATTTCTAATTAATTATTTCTAATTAATATTTCAACAACTAACAATTGAATGAATTTAATTATTGATGCAAATTTATTTTAATCTATTCTGAATTTAATTATCTTATTTGTAGTCTCAAACATATGTGATGAAAGCTGGTGATGATTTTCAATTTTCTTTATATTGACAAAGTAACTTGCAAATATAAATTGTAGTACTATGTTATTCTTTTTGGGCCGCATTACTTATCATATGTTTTGTTGGGAAAATTATAGGTAAAATTACATAAGTGAAGGTCTTTTATTTAATAATTACCACTTTTAAGTATACTTTTAATTTATTACCATTTTTGTCAACTTTTAGCAATAGTTACTTAAAACAATTTTAAAACACGCTCATATCCTCTCTCTCTTTAGGGTTTTGTTGTTCTTTCTTCTCCATTCCATTCGCTCATATCCTCTCTCTTTTCTTTCTACTCTTCTGTCTGAAAATTTTAGGATATTATTGTTCTTTTTTCCCCATTTTTCAGCATAGAATTCTAATGGAAGAAGGTAAACGAAAATCGCCTAGAAAAAGTCCGCGAATACATAGTGATGGTGGTGCTTCGAATCAGAAAGTTTATACAAGAAGTCGAATGAGGGGTCAAGTTTCATCTCCTACTGCTACGGATGATGTTAATGACGGTCCCAATTTTAATTTGGGAATCTCACAATTCGTATTTGGGTGTTTCAATAGAGATTCAACAGCATAAGAAAACTAAGCATTGTGTAAAAACTTGAAAGGGAATATACAAAAATCACTGGAAAAAAGTGTATTTGTCCCTTGGGTTTTGTCTGTTTCTCTTTAAAATATACCAAACTCGGAAAGTTTGGCCACCATAGCTCCCAATTCACAAATGAATCTGTTCACATCATTTGAATCAGCCATTTGGTAAAACTGACTTAGAGCAAAGATTGTCTTCTACTTACTTCCAGCGATTCTTTTCACCCACGAAAACATTTTCACCTGACTCCTTGAGTTGCTCCCCAACTTTCACCTCCTGCAACGAAGTTAAGAAATGATTTAAAAAAGTCATCAAATCATAACAAATCAAACCAACAAACTGCAAAAATGAATAAAACTTGAATTAAAAGTGTATTACACTGTATTAAAGTTGAATTAGAAGAGTGAATTAAGAAAGAATTTAAACAAACAACTAAGGAAACAACGAGAGAGTCTTCTATAGATTGAATTAAACTTGAATCTATTATGAATTAACCAGGAAAATCAATCAGAAGAGTGAATTAAGAAAGGATTTAAAAAAGTCATCAAATCATAACAAATCAAACCAACAAACTGCAAAAATGAATAAAATTTGAATTAAAAGTGTATTACACTGTATTAAAGTTGAATTAGAAGAGTGAATTAAGAAAGAATTTAAACAAACAACTAAGGAAACAACGAGAGAGTCTTCTATAGATTGAATTAAACTTGAATCTATTATGAATTAACAAGGAAAATCAATCAGAAGAGTGAATTAAGAAAGGATTTAAAAAAGTCATCAAATCACAACAAATCAAACCAACAAACAGCAAAAATGAATAAAACTTGAATTAAAAGTGTATTACACTGTATTAAAGTTGAATTAGAAGAGCGAATTAAGAAAGAATTTAAACAAACAACTAAGAAAACAACGAGAAAGTCTTCTATAGATTGAATTAAACTTGAATCTATTATGAATTAACCAGGAAAATCAATTAGAAGAGTGAATTAAGAAATGATTTAAAAAAGTCATCAAATCATAACAAATCAAACCAACAAACTGCAAAAATGAATAAAACTTGAATTAAAAGTGTATTACACTGTATTAAAATTGTATTAGAAGAGCGAATTTAATTTAATTCAGCCAAATTGTCATATATGGTAAAAAAAATAATGTTGACAAATATAGTAAATATTTTTAAAAAAGTATACACGTAAGTAATTTCCCCAAAATTATATAATTAAACATAATATATCATTATTACTTATACTATCAAAATATTACATATCTTATCACTAATTAAGAGTTTTCTACCATATATTGAGGAAGATACACTTAGACGCATGTATTTTTCCTACCATATACACTAAAATAGGGAGAGAGGTGAGCAAGATTCGTTATGTATTCCAGATACATGTGAATCACACTAGATACATGTATATCTATGTATTCAATGTGACTCACATGTATCTGGGATATCAAATACATAGGAGAGTGGCGAGCAAGATGAGAGAGAAGTGAGTACAACTTGTTATATATCTCAGATACATGTGAATTCACTTGGATACAATGTATCTAGAACAAATTACACCTAATTTTTGATTCATGTATTTCGAGTTTTTAGACGTATCTAAAAGTATCTAGACCCACCAAAATCTAGTAAGATTTGTAATTGCAAACTAAAGTATATCTAAGTAATTAACTTCTAAACTTGTGGAATTTATGTAAGTCCCCTTTTTTGTTTACATGCCACTTGAGAAGGTATGTGTTTTGACTACCATATCCTTATTTATTATTTTTAATCATTAAAATATTAATCATTCTTTAATAAATAAAAGGAAATTTAATCTAAGCTATCACAACATTGGAGTATAAATATATGCCCATCCCTTAATTTTTCATGCTAACTAGTCAATGCTTGTTACTTTCGGATAATTATTACTAAGGTCAAAATGGAAAGAATATATTCAATTACTACGTATTATACTACTTGCCCTGGTTGACGGACACATTACTTAAAAAAACTTTAATTAAATATGTATTTTACTCTAATTTTGACTATTATATTTTGTATAATTATTTAATACAATTCGTTCCTAAATATTTGTGATGATTTTTTTTCCACACCCCTTAAAAAAATATCAAATAGAGACTAGAGTTAATTTGATAATATCCTTAATTATTTATTATTCCTATCAATTTAATATTTTTTTCTTTTTCATCACAATTTAATAATTTTTTCTTTTGCATCATACTAATATCTCTCCATATTTATGACCAATAGTAAAGGTGATAATAAATACTCTTTTTGTCTCTATTTACTTGTCCACTTTTGAATTGACACACAAATTAAGAAAACAATTAATGACATAATGAATTTACCATTTTACTCTATTAATTATGAAGCAGATGAAAAATTTTACATTTTTCAAAGTAATTAATCATTTAATTGAGGGTATAATAGGTAAAAAAAAGTGTTCTTTCTTAATTTGTCAAAATAGACGAGTAATTAGGAACAATTATAAAAGGAAAAGTTGACAAATAATTAGCAACGGAGGGAGTACTATTTATGCAGCTCCATCATCGATGGAAGCTGAAAGGATGCATTTGGAAGGTTGAAAGAAGGAAAAGTATTTTGAAATGTTTTAAGTTGTCTTTTTTTATTTTACTACTTTATGTTCCTAATTACTTGTTCATTTTAACTAATTAAGAAATAACAAAAAAAATTTACCTACTATACTCTCAATTAATTACTTTGAAAAAGATAGAACTTCTTAAAAATCTTAAGTTTTTAATTCATCTACTTCATAATTAATAGGGATAAATAGTAAACTCGCTAAGTCAAATTGTTTTTTTAATAAGTGTGCCAATTCGATTGAATTTATTAATGAGTATATTTATTATCGTTAAAAATTATTTTTGTTGATGTATAGTCCAAGTAAATGAGTTAATTCAAAATTCAAGAAAATTATTGAGATTCATTTTGATATTTATCTTTCATAACCGCAAAAAGAATTTCGATAGATCAAACTAGAAAATAAATAAATTAACATATGTAATAGTTAAATATTTTGTGGGCTTCCTCCTATTATAAAGTTCTTCCAGGCGACCTGTCTTGTTTCCCATTTTCTTAAAAGGAAAGCCAAGTTCAAACTTTAAATTTATTCAAGTCAAAGAGGTTAAAATTTTCAGTTTTTCTGGAAGTTTACTAAAATGAGACAAATATAATCAAAATTTTGAAGCATAAGAATTCACTCTAACAAATTAAACTCTTTCAATCATACATGCAGTGTATTCAATGGCGTACATAAAAAAATTTCTGTTAGTAATGTCATCTTTTAAAATAAAAAATAATAAATAAACAATATAACACTATATTAGTATATGCACAGCTTTTCTCAAGAGTGTTTTTTAATGTATTCAAAAAATAACCTCATTAAAAACAAGAGTGCTAAATATACAAAACACCAAATAATCACTAAAGAATTTTATTCATTGGATTTTATAAATTATTCTTAATCAAAGAAGGTCAATGGAAAAAAAACATTAAAAAAAAGTTATAAAACGAGGCTAACAAGGTTTAAACACACAAAATAGCCTTTGAAATTGCAGCACCAAACCATTTGAACTACGGTTAACTTTAGTCAAACGTATATCATTTTAGTTATATTTATCACTATTTTTCCTTTTCAATATATATAATTTATTAAAAAATTTCAACAAATCAGTGTCACGTGACACACTTAAATCTTTCTAAATCCGCCCCAGAATGTATTGGTCTTCTTAGTTACTATAAGAAGAATATTTAAAAATCAAAAATCAAATTAATATTACATAAAATCAAACTGAATCGACGGATCTTTTTGACCTGGCCTCTGAGATGACTTTTAAAGTTAAATTTAGGCCTAAAATCCTAAAAGTCATTTTGCTGAAACAGTGTGGGGTCTAGCACTGATTATACAAGTTAGGTCCTTAATTTACCAATCACCAGTAATATTAGTGGTCGTTTGGTTAGAAACAAATTATTTTGAAATTAGTTGTTCTAGAATTGTTATTCACCTTCAATATGAGAAAATATAACAATGCAAATTCCAAGATAATTAATCAAGAGACTTAATTTTATCCTAACTAAATATGAAAGAAAATTATCTTACAATTAATCTCAAAATTAATTATTTAACGAACCCGTTACATATGTTCTCCTTTTCTGTTACGTAATTCACTGAAAGAAAGTTGACAATCACTAAAGTACTCTTTGCCATTCTTGCAAATTCATGAACCACAATATTTTACCTTGGAAATTTCACGTTTTTAAAGTTATTTTAAATCTAAAGTTGTAGGTAAGTGAGTACTTTCCAACTACATGACGTGTACTCTTTATCTTCCTCTATTTTTTTTTTCCCTTCTTCTCTCCAATCCCACCAAAATCCAAAGAATAAATATAATAGCAATGTGAAAAGGATCTTGACGTACATTTTTATACTGACAATTGTGTTTCTGCTATTTTCTATTCGTTGGCAAATGTTCCATGTTACATTTTGTGTGGTTCTAAATGACTCCTTAGCCTTTTTTTCTGCCTTTTAGTGGTATCGAGAAGCTTACATATTTATTGTGGCTTTGTTGCTACCTAAAACTTAGATGTATTTATTTGTAAGAAATAAAATAAAACAAGATAAGGAAACCTCCCCTTCAATACATTATGTTCTCATATTATTTTTCAAGTATTATCCGAAGTCCACTATTTATCATCTTCACAATAAATATAAATTAATTCTATTTGGACCCACATTTTTCTACTAGTGATTCATAACCAGTAGATTACGCCACTAATTCTTGGCCATTTAATATGTTTTACCATTTTTTTCCGTAAAATTCGGCATGTTCGATTATATATGAATCAGACATTTCTATTTTTTTTTTTTAATATTACAATTTTTTATATCAATATTTGTTTTCATAATAAGGAGTATATTTTTTTTTTCTCTTCTTAGTGAACATAATTTTTATTACAATCAATTACTCCCTCTATCTAATTTTAATTATCATGTTATGTTTTTCGAAAGTCAATTTGACTAATTTTTAAAGTTAAACTAAATGCATTAATTTGACATTTTAAACAAAATATTTAGATATTCAAAAACTATACGAAAAATATTATAAATTTCATTTTTTTGTATATCAATATGATGAAAAAATATATCCTAAAATGTTAGTCAAGGTTATTATTCCCTCCGTCCACTTTTAATTGTCATATTGCGCTAAAGTCAATTTGACAAATTTTAAAACTTAAATTAGATTACATTAATTCAATATTTTGAAAAAAAAAAATAGCTATTCAAAAACTATACAAAAAGTACTATCAAATTCAATTTTTTGCATATCAATATGATGAAAAAATACATCATAAAATGATAGTTTGACTCTAAAAAAGAAAATCATGACAATTAAAAGTGGACAGAGTTAGTATTATTTGACTCTAAAAAAAAATTATGACAATCAAAAGTGGACGGAGATAGTATTAAACTTACCTAATTAGTTGGAATGGACAAATGTACTAAATAAGCAAATTAAAATAAGCCATTTATTAGATCGATCTCACGCTTATGGATCCTTATTTAACTTGTTTAATCTCAATTACCTCCTAAAATAATTCTTAATTGACCTTCACTTGTACACCCAATACTTAATTTTTCATTTAACATAAGCTTACTACATTAAGTATGAGTAAACTCTGTGATATATTTTTTCTTTCCTTGCCCTGATTTTCTGCCAAAGGGTCTATATCTGTGCGTATAAGGATGACCAGATTATTCAATACATCGAATGATTGTGATGAAATGATAAATATTTCTTAACAATTAATTAAATCAAGTATTTTAGGACTTTCTGATATTAATTTAGATTACTCTGTCCTAAAACGGCATTGGACGCCACTTAAAAAACCCAAAAGAGGAGAAGAAAGTATTCGATATAAATAAGACGTGCCGGCCACAGCTTTTATTATATTCATTTCCAGTGACGAACTCTATTGGTTAAGACCACAAGTCCCCTTCTCTTCTCCCTCTTTTTACTTTAGTTAATACTCTACACCTCTCTTTCTTTAGCTTTCTAATGGATCCTTACAAGGTACACTTCTTCTTCTTCCTTCGAACTTAGCTTTTGATAGATAATAATGGTACTTTTTTTGTTATATCTCTTTTACCTAATTGCTAATTTTCCTGTGAAACTTATATATGCATGGTTTTGCTCATGTTATAATGCAGTACCGTCCGTCAAGTGCTTTCAATTCACCGTTCTGTACCACAAATTCTGGTGCTCCTGTTTGGAACAACAATTCATCTCTTACTGTTGGTGCAAGAGGTGTGTTTAAAATTCTTCAATTGACTCCTGTCTCTTCAGGACTAATTTTGGTTAGGGCACAGAAATGTACTTTGCCAATTATTTTTAGGTGTTTAACTCGGAAGAAATGGTTTCCTAGCTTTTTACAGTTCTTTTTTGAAAGTTTTAGGTATCTTAATTTGACATCTGAAAAGACCATTTTCTTTTTTTTTTTCTTTTCTCTTAAACTTATTGTCAGGCATATTATTTGGCCGATGGTTGGTTAATTAGAAGTTGCTTTTATTTATTTATGTCTATGACAGTAGCTTTTCCCTAAAATTATTACTAATAGATTCTATTGTCAAATCTAGCCTAGTTGGTCTCAGATTTGAAGGCAATCACCATTTGTTTTGGTTTTCCCAGAGGTTTTTATACCACTCTGTATATACTAAATGGATGGATGACTCCTATTTCACTGTAGAATTGCTTCTTCATCATATATGCTTATCCATCTATCTACTGGCTTGAAGATTATGTCGTGAACCTATTATGCTCATTTCTTTAACAGTTTAGCTCTGGAAAAAAAAAACTTACCCTTGAATATAGTGGTTTATCAACACAAATAGAGCTTTGTATCTTGATGATATTGCAATATCAGTTCGAAAATAGGTATTGTTAAGCTATTCTTCTAGATGTTTGCTCACATAACTTGCACTCTGTAGGACCACTGTTAATATTACGTTGAACTTAAGTTATACACACTTACCGTGTAAAGAGTTTTTGGATTACTGGTGCAATTTAACCAGTTATAGATCAAAGGTTACTACCCTACTTTTACATTCCTATATCAAACCTGATATGGAGAGTGATGTTGTCGTATGATAGATTCTCTTACATATTTGTGCTTGTGGCTGCTCACAATTTTCTTTCCAGGTCCCGTGTTGCTTGAGGATTACCATTTGGTGGAGAAACTTGCCAACTTTGACAGGGAACGTATCGCGGAACGTGTTGTTCATGCCCGAGGTGCTAGTGCCAAAGGGTTTTTTGAAGTTACTCATGACATTGCTCACCTTACCTGTGCTGATTTCCTTCGAGCTCCCGGTGTCCAGACTCCAGTCATTGTGAGATTCTCTACTGTTATTCATGAGAGGGGTAGTCCTGAAACTCTGAGAGATCCTCGTGGTTTTGCTGTCAAGTTCTACACCAGAGAGGTATGCCAACATCAATTTGATGAGTTACAGCTACTATAGTTCTGTACCTTCATACTTCAATTTCCATATACAGACTGGAGTATGCATGTTTTGATGATTCCCTTGTTGGCACACGGCTTAATAATATGTACCTCATTTAAATGTTGCCTGGAGTGCTTCATCGATGTTATGTTGCAATTCAAAAATACTATATGGAATTCATTTAATTTTTTTCAGTAGTGTATCTGCACCCCATAGGGTTCTATCTTTAAGTACCCTGCATATGGGTCCACGTGTTTGTTAACATTCTAGAGGTTATGAAATATGAAGTGATTGTTCATGTTGTTTAACATCATACTAGAGACTGTAAGGTCCTGTGATATTCAATTCCTTTCAGTGCATTTTATGCTGCTAATTGTCATGATTAACACCCGTCTTTTTGTAGTCTTTTTGAGAAATGATCTCATTGCTTTTCAAAGATGCTTGCGTTTGTGATTTGTTGGTTGCATTTGATTTTAATCCCTAATTCCTGCTCAATTTGCAATATACCATCAGGGAAACTTTGATCTGGTAGGGAACAACTTCCCTGTCTTCTTCATCCGTGATGGAATGAAGTTCCCTGACATGGTCCATGCTCTGAAGCCAAATCCTAAGTCCCATATCCAGGAGAATTGGAGGATCCTTGATTTTTTCTCTCATCATCCTGAAAGCCTGCACATGTTCACTTTCCTCTTCGACGATATTGGTATTCCACAAGATTACAGGCATATGGACGGGTCTGGTGTCCACACATTCACATTGATCAACAGGGCTGGGAAATCAACTTATGTGAAGTTCCACTGGAAGCCCACATGTGGTGTCAAGTCCTTGTTGGAAGAAGAGGCAATCCGAGTCGGAGGAGCAAATCACAGCCATGCTACTCAGGACCTCTATGACTCTATTGCAGCTGGAAATTATCCTGAATGGAAGCTCTTCATTCAGATTATGGATCCAGATCATGAAGACAAATTTGACTTTGATCCACTTGATGTGACAAAAACTTGGCCGGAGGATATCTTGCCTTTGCAGCCGGTGGGAAGATTAGTTCTGAACAAGAACATTGATAACTTCTTTAATGAGAATGAGCAGCTAGCTTTCTGCCCTTCTATTGTGGTTCCAGGGGTTTATTACTCAGATGATAAGATGCTTCAAACTCGTATTTTCTCCTATTCTGATACCCAGAGGTATCGACTTGGACCAAACTATTTGCAACTTCCTGCTAATGCTCCAAAGTGTGCTCATCACAACAATCACTATGATGGCTCTATGAATTTTATGCACAGGGATGAGGAGGTACGTTCTCTCTCCTTCCATAACGGAACATATCTATCCATGAATTTTATGATCTTAATCTTTTAAGATTTTTTACGCAATCAGGTTAACATTTATTTTATATTTTTACTATGTGTAACAATAAGTTAATTTTCATAGCAAAGGTGATATAGTAACTTAAAAGATGGGGAAATAGCCAGTTATGTTGCACTGATATTGTAAAAGTTCTTTGACCAAATAAAAAAAAAGATATGGTAGAAGTTCTTTACATGTCGGTATATGTAACTTAAATCGTATGCTAATACCACATAATATCGATACGTTATTGCAGCAAATGGCATGCCTTTAGCTTAGTGTGGAGGTTCATACACATTTAAATAGTTTGTCTGATATGTTGATTGTAGTGTCATAACTTCAGTTTATGTGATGTTTTAAGCATGGTGTTACTTTATAATAGTTTATGCGTGGTTAATTACAGATCGACTACTTCCCTTCAAGATATGATCAAGTTCGCCATGCTGAGGTGTATCCTATTCCTTCAACAGTTTGCAGTGGCAAACGCGAGAAGGTTTGTTCCTTTTTACCTATTATCTGAACGCTTGAAGCTGAATTATGACTATAACTTGTGAAGCAGTGTAACTAGATATCCAGGAAATGCATATTGAAGTGGACCCTTAATCCAAGACAAAACTTATTTACTTTTGTGCATGTGAAAATTTCTTACAGTGTATTATTCAAAAAGAGAACAATTTCAAGCAACCAGGAGAAAGGTACCGCACATTCACACCCGACAGGTAAACATGATTGACATATCTTAAACTGTGTTGTTGTTAAGTTACATTTTCAGTTCTAAACCCATCTCCTTCATTCTGTTTGACATACTTGTTTTTTCATTCACAGACAAGAACGCTTTATTCGTCGGTGGGTGGAGGCCTTGTCTGATCCTCGTATCACTTATGAAATACGCAGCATTTGGATCACATACTGGTCTCAGGTCAGTACTTTATCATATCCTATAGTTATCTCTGTGTTAGGCAGAGGTGGATTTAGGGTAAATTTTTCTGGTCAATCTGAACTCGTGCTTTTGTAAAAATATGCAAAAAAATTTTAGAAGGCATACATATTATAAGATCATACTCATTCTAAACCTACTAACTACGAACTTAGAACTCGCTTCTAGACTATTAGGTCAATTTTTCTCAAGCTAGACTTTATCTTGGCAGTAAATTTCCTAGAGCGACGATTGATTCTGTAAATTTCCTGACAATGATAAATGGATTACTGCAGGCTGACAAGTCTCTGGGTCAAAAGCTTGCATCTAGGCTTAATGTGAGACCAAGCATATGAAGACGAAGCTTTTAAATGTTTTCAGAGGAGGTGATGATATCAATGCGAGAGTTTTAATAACTCATTCCAGTTATATAGCAAGATGTATAATGTGACGGATGATCATATTTAGATGAAATAAGGAGCATTCCCAATACATATGCATTTGTTATTGTGTTGCTGTTGTAATAGAATGAATGAATGAATGAGTGAAGCAATGGTAATTACAAATAATATTTCTGTACTAAGTTGTACACTAATTTATCAGTTTTGTCATGAATGATTTTGGGTCCCAACATATAGCATACAGTTGATTCGTATGGATATTGTAAATATGCATTTGCTGCATCGAGAAGGAAATGTTTAATTAAGAAGAAGAGAGTGAAGTGCTTTAATAGATGTGGAGCACCAACCATCTTTTTGAATAAATTGAAACCCGTATGAGGAAGTATTAAATCATGATCTAAAACCTAATAGTCTTTGTGTTTTAATTTATGTGAGTTAGTTTGACTTGATATGGAGTTTAAGAAAGAAGGAAACTCTTTTAAAATTGGCCTAATTAATCGGTGGCTCTTTAAAGTTGGCACAAAATTTCACTTACACACTTTAACTAGACAATGTTCATATTAAACACCTTAGGTAGGGAGTTGTTGTGTCATTTTGACACCTTTTGCTTACATGGCTTAGTGAATGTAATACACTGGTTGACTGCGCGTAAAAACCTATTTAATTGACTTTTTTATTTTTTTCTTCTTCTTTCCCATTTTCAGCCACCATTTTTGAAACTTAAACATCCAAAGATCGAAAACAAAAATAGTTACCGTAAACTGATGAAAAATGATGGAAATTGTTTGAGAAATAAAACCCATTTCAAAATTTACTTAGTAAATTAATTCATGAGATTCTTTCCCGAAATAATTTAATATTTACATAGGAGTTAAATTTAATTTTTTAGTGAATCTGAAGATTAAGGTAAAAATAGCAAGAAAATGACATTTGAGTGGGCGTGTTTCCTAGATATTTTTGCAAGTATTGGGAGAAGAAACATTTCTGCAAATGGACTGGGGTGTTTGGAGAAGAAGACTGTGCGGGTGGGTGGGGTCCTGGGGGAATTTATTGACTTAATTTTTTTTAAAAATTATTTGGGCAAAAATCCATATGTCATTGATTGATTATTGCCTTTTATTTTTACTCAAAACTTATTGTTTTTGACGCAAATAACAAATGTCATCGCTTAATTAGTCACTTTACACGTTATTCGCGAGTGTTACACACACGCCTTATCTATTTTTGTTGATTGGAAAAAAAGTGTCAAAATGACATAGCGGTATCTTATATGAGGTGTCTAAGATGAACATCGTTCAGTTAAAGTGTCTAACTGAAATTTCGTGCCAACTTTAAGGGTCACTGATGAATTAGACCTTTAAAATTTGTAATTTAAAATAAGCCACGGACATTATTGCTACGGTTGCATTAATTAGTTAATTATGGATTAAGTATGAACAAGTTTGATTCCTTTATGGGAAGAGCAAAACACGGAGGCGAAAGAGTACAATTATAGAGGTAATATATTTATTTATTTTTATCAAGCAAAAACAAAAAAAAAAAAAAGAAGCTACTTTAGTTTAACAACAAAAATATATTAACAAGAATTATGTATATATTGTTGGTATAAATTGAAATTTTCTTAATAATTTGTTGTTCATCTTTTATCAATTATTATGCATATATTTTCAAAATTTTACTATTTTTTAAAAATACAATTGATGTAATTATAATTAAAAGTCGTAAATAAATAAATTTCCACTTACTTTCTACTTAATAATTTGTCTAATTCACTTCAATTGGATGTCTTCTCATATATTTCAAGGCTTAAATTAATTATATTATCAAATAATAGACTTTAAAAAGACATTATATTTGGATATTTTCTAAAGCGTAACCATCACTACAATATTATTGATTTAGACCTATTTTTGTAATTAAAAATTATATGAAATATTATACAAATTAAAAAATAATAGTTTATTTAGCAAACTAAATTAAGAGAATCTTAATTCTATTTTTAAATAGTTCTACAATAATTTTGATAAGTTTGTATAACAACTGAGTTAATTGAAAAAGTTTTCAAAATATAATCAATAAGAAGTTGGGTAAAATCTAAACATTTGTGATGTTACATAATGTACAATAATTTATATATGTCTATTTATGTCTTATGAAATATTATAAGAAAGAGTATACTATTCAATGGGGAAAAAAAATTAGTTATCAAGTTATAATTAATTATAATGTAGATTTTTTACGTTCCCTTTTCATTTTTTCCATTTTCTTGATGCAAGCCCTCTACACTATAGATTTCTTATTTCCCTTTTCATTTTTCGGTTCAAGTTTCTCAGGTACCTAATGTAATCATCTTAATATGGGGTTTCTTGATGAATATCCCTGAAAGTGTTGGCCAATTAAGACAATAACCAGTTTTGATGTCAAGAATGTTGTTAGATACGTTTCTTGAGATAATGATCTTGTTTCCTAAAACTAGTTTAATGTCGGAAATATTTGAAGGGGAAACCTAGGTTTGAGTTGTTCTTGATTCTTGAATGAACAAAAGGTTTATGTTGTTTTCTTTCTCGTTATATGATTTTTTTAATGTGATATGTATGAAAGACAGTCTATGTATTTTTACATCAATATATCTAGACAATTTTATCTATCGTCCTAGATTTTTTTATCCAAAACTCTTATCAGCATGGAGGAGAAAAAGGCCTATGTGAAAAGTTTGTAAATGCAATGCAGCATGTTGCTGATGTGAAGTAGGTTTCTAATTATCTTTCTTGTGGTAAATCATATGGATCTTTTTAAGAACCACAGTTCATTCTAATATATTGTATTGCTGTGATAAAATGTTTAAACTAATAACTCTTGTAACTTGTATTACTTTCTCTATGTGTTCCCTCTCTTTTAATTATAGAAGAGGGCTTGATAAAACAAAAGAAGAAGGAATCGAGAGTACTAGGGTGGAGAACATGATGTCGTCCGAATAAAGACGGTTTTGGTGTTCGGACCATTTTATATAGAAATCCCACTTCGAATGTACTGCATTATTTATTTGACTTATCAAAGTTTTCTCGTGAGCTTACTGATAAAATAACAGTTCAATTCTCAGTACAGGACCTCTTAGATGCAATGTACATATCACGACCCAAGTCTACACTCTGGACGTGGCCGGCACTCAAGAACCATTGCTAGTCCCCAAGCGAATCCCCATCCTGGCTGACTACAAGCGGAAGACTAACTTAAGCATGCAAAAGCTTAAAACTGAATAAAATTCAATAAACTCAACTTTTCAAAACTTTAACTCAAATGAACAACTTAGAATAAAATAATAGATTTAACTTGTCATGAAATAGACAACTTAAGTCTTTAAAACATATAATAAAATAAATGAATAATATAGACTTCACAACTATACTGACTATCTATGAAGCCTCTAACTGTTAAAGATGGAAGTCGGGACAAGACCCACGACATTCTGACTAAACTGAAAAGTAAATGAAATCCTTCGGAAATAAGGAGGCTCACCATAGCTAACTCGAACTCCCAGATGTATCAACGAATCTCCTGTTGATGATCTCGAATACCTGTGCCTGCATCATGAAAAGGTGCAGGCCAAATGGCTCAGTACGTGGAATGTACAATCATGTAAGGGAAATTCTAAAACATAAACATAAGCTTGAAACTTGATAAAAAGGAAACATACTTACCTCTTCTCAAACTTACTCAACTCAAGGAATACTCAAAGATACTCAAAACTATTCAACTCAAAAGTACTCAAGGGTAAGATACTCAACTCAAAGATATGATATTTGACTCTAGATACTCAACTCAATATAAAGCAACAATACACATGCAATATATGGAAAGCTTTATAAAACAGTAAAAACAACTTAGTTTGTTAAAGAAAATACAATAACAAACTCAACTTTACTTATATAATAAAGTAATATAGTTTCTGTGGGAGTTTATCTAACCGACAACCACCACTACGAGCCTAAGTGGTGATACAACGTCTTGCCCACGCTGCCAGAACTGTCATATACTTTACCTTCATATAGGACGCCATAACTAAGTGGATCCACTAGTCTATGCTAAAAAACACTTACGGAATCATCTAAAAAGTATGATCATTTACTACCCATGAGGGCTACATGGTTTATAAGGGCTGCGAGTTATTTGAACTCTCCCCCATATCGGTGCTCAATACTACTCCCAAAATACTCAGTTCATATGTTTAAAAACATAACTTCTTTCTTTGGTTTGAGATAATTACTCAAAACTTACCTTAAAAACTCTCTTGGAAATCTCAGTTTCCTTTCTTGCTCAAATGTGAAAACATTTTAACTCTTGGAAATACTTAGTTCCCGTATAATCTTTGAAGAATGAACTTTACTCTTACTCTTTACTGAAAACTAGCTTAAAGGCTCTTTTGGAAATCTCAATTTCCTTTCTTGTTCAAATGTGAAAACATTTACTCTTCGGGAATACATAGTCCCGATATACTCTTTTGAAGAAATGACTTCAATCTTTACTTTTTACTCAACTCAAAACTTAAATCTTAAAACAAAGTTAAAACATTTGTAAAAGGCTTCTTAAAATGTGATTCATGCCGAATTATGGACGTGAATGACTCAATGTAAGGTTTTCAATAACCATAGATAGAACTCAAATACTTGGAACTCAAGAACTTCAATGAAACTACTAATTTCGAGGATGCTCAACTCAGAGGGTTCATGTGGAATTATGAGCATGAACTACTCAACTCAAGGACTCAAAGATACTTCTTATCTCAATATTGTTCGACTTATAATATGTTCATGCGAAATTATGGGTATGAACAACTCAACTCATGGACTTCATGGATAATAGGTAATGGTCTCATGATTAGGATTATAATCTCGGAAGGGTTAGGAACTCGATACTCAAGACTTAGAACTTGAAGATACTACTTCTTTCAAATATACTAAACTGATGGAGTTCATGCGGAAGTTATGGGCATGAACGACTTGACTTAAGGGTCAAAATATTAATAAGAAACTCAGGTATACGACTCTTCTCATTCTCATACTTCTCAAAACTTAACTCAAATCTATGGTGGATATCAAAGGGCTCACAATTGAACTCAAAGACTTTCTTGAACTCTACTCTTAACTCTCTCTTGAATGTGAATTATGAATTCAAGAGTTATGGTTCATGATATGAAGGATCTAGGTGATAGTGTAGACTCATGAATACATTCTCCTCACTCTCAGGCTCACTTACTCGAGTCTTGAAACAAGTTATTAGAAGTGGTAGAAGACTCCTCAAAGAACTCGAAGGGACTTTACCTTGAATGTGATTTATGAATTCAAGGTTGTGATTTGTGATAGGAATGATCTCGTGATGTTTAGGAGTGTTTTGAGATAGTTAAACATGAAAATCGATCAAGAAATCACTGTCTGGAAGCAAGTCTGTGATGCGGAGATGAATTAAAATATTTGATTGCGAATTAACTTTTGAGCAGAGAGGTCCGTGACCTCTCCGCGATGCGAAGATAAACTTTATGAAATGGAGAGGTAGGTCCGCGACGCGGAGCAAGGTGCCAGATTCGCCCGACTTTTTCCTTCTTCGTTTTCTAACCCCAATTCACCTAAACTCGGTTCTTTTTCTCAATTCTTCTTTAGATTTAGATACCCAACACATGAACACAAGAACTTACTCATAAACAACTGTAAAATCAACATGATTTCATCAAGGAACTCAATAATCTCATCTAAACTCAAGAACTAAAGCCAATTTCAAGAACATCATACTTTCAACTTTCTAGAACAAACTTAACGCTGAAATTAACATGATTGGCGTGTGGGTGAACAAACCCAACACTCTGGAAGCTTACATACCTGAAAGAACCATCTTCTTGAAGGACTTGAAGGAAAATCTTGAAAGATGAACCCTAGCCTTAGCGTTTCTGGAATCCCTTGAGCGTAGAATTTTTGGAGTGGATGAGAGGGTTTGATTTATGAAAAAACTGGTTTTCTACACGTTTAGGGCAATTTAGATGACCTCCTAAGGGGTTTTAGGACTAAAATACCCTTAAAGAAATAATTAAAACAAGCTGGAAGTCGAAATAATTTTTCACCAGGCAGTGAGGTCCGTATTGGCTCCGTAACGCGGAGCTGCTG
The DNA here is from genome assembly GCA_037074985.1 of Solanum bulbocastanum. Classification (NCBI taxonomy): domain Eukaryota; kingdom Viridiplantae; phylum Streptophyta; class Magnoliopsida; order Solanales; family Solanaceae; genus Solanum; species Solanum bulbocastanum. The sequence continues at coordinate 31,887,954 of CM073598.1, read as the reverse complement.
CCAAATTTGTGTGTCGTTAGTAAATCAGTCGTAACTTTTTACTCAGAGCTCGGAATTTAGCAAACTCAGTGGCATTGGAAAGAGGATTCGAAGGGCTTTAATTTTATATCTTGTAGCTCACCTAACTCATCCTGTACTAGGAGTTATGGTCGTTTGAAGTTGACCTAAAACTTAAGAAAAAACTTAGGAATGACTTGAATGAACTCTCTTTAGTTCTTCTTGGAACTCAAGGTGCTATATCTAGTGACCTTAATACTCAAGAAATTTTAAATTCTTTGCAAAAATCTCACTCACTACGAAGAACGGTTCGAGTTTTAGCTCAAAAATTTTCTGGGCTGTTACAATACATTTTGGTATGGCAGAGGGCAATAAAACTGAATCTTCTGCGTGACAATAACACATCTTCCATTTGCTAGAACACTCATTAGTTACTTCCTACAGGTTTATAGCTCACTCTGTCAAAAGGAAAAGATTGAATCCACAAATGAAGTAGCACTCGAACTATGAAGCAGACAAGCACTAGATAATATCTCTCATTAATATCGTGATAAGAAAATTGCTTGAACACTCATTAGTTACTTCCTACAGGTTTATAGCTCACTCTGTCAAAAGGAAAAGATTGAATCCATGAATGAAGTAGCACTCGAACTATGAAGCAGTAGATAATATCTCGCATTAATATCGTGATAAGAAAATGGACCTTGGGCTAACTAAATTCAAAATATAGGACTCAACAATATGGAAAATGAATATTTTGGCTAGCAGAGGAAGGGAAGGTTGGGAAATTCACAATCTTGAATGAAATGCTTGAGCTTTGCTGAAACATCACATATTAGAATGCTTCATAGTTTATGTGATAGATTTAAGAGCATCTGTTCATTTTTTTTCACTTTTTGTTGAGATATTCTGTTATTTCGTTAAAAATTTTGCCTTTTTTGTTGGTCAGAGGGTCAATCCCATTACTATGGAATCAGATTGTCTTCACTCTTAATGACTCTGTTGAGTAACATTCTCCAGCCCAGAGTTGTTGAGCGACATTAGTTGGATCTGAGAAAAAAGTACGGAAATGTTTTATCAATTGATCCCATCAATAAGGTAAAATATTTTAATTAATTCTTGGTTTCCCAGACTAGTTGATCTATTTAGAAAACATGGCTTGATTCTCTTTCTTTTGTGCCCAAGTGAAAAGTTTGTACATTGCTTCTTTTGTGCCCAAGTGAAAAGTTTGTAAATGCAATGTAGCATGTTGCTGAAAATGTGAGGTAGATTTCCAATTATCTTTCTTGAGAGGTAGATTTCCAATTATCTTTCTTTGAGGTCATTAATCTTAGGACTTCGACAGATACTTGTGTTTGCAATAAATTTTAAGCATATGGAAATAAATAAATCACACAAATAAAATTTGAAGAAATATGAATATTTCATTGATAATAGTGCGGGTACAATACCCAAGAGTTTATGGGATATTTGAGATGCCTTTTCAAGGAAATATAGTATCCTTTATATAGGCATGAACTAGGATTAAGGATTTAACCTCCAAGGATCCCAATAGAAATTGAACACATATTGTAGAGTCCCAACTAGAATTGAACACGTCTTGTAGAGTCCAATAAAATTTCAATGTCTACAACTTGCACTTTGATTTTAACCACATATGCTTTCTATCCTCTATGATCAAATTGAGGATCTTTTCATTAAAAATAGGTACGTCTCATCAAAGTATAAATCTATTTATAAACACACACACTGACACACACACATATTTACTATCTTGTATAGAGTTTCAGTTTCCTCAACCCCTCCTGAAATCCTGCATACGGACGGGTCTGGTGTCCACACATTCACATTGATCAACAGGGCTGGGAAATCAACTTATCAACTTATGTGAAGTTCCACTGGAAGCCCACATGTGGTGTTGTAAGTAACATTCAGAAGTGGTAAATCCCATCTCCTTCATTCTGTTTGATATACTTGTTTTTTTCAATCACATCGACCATGTCTGATCCTCGTATCACTTATGAAATACGCAGCATTTGGATCTCATACTGGTCTCAGGTCAGTACTCCATCATACCCTGTATAACCTCTAACCTATCTATCTTGGCAATAGATCAACCTTGACTCCTGTCAACTTCACTTAAAGTCGGAAAATAATCTCAATCATGTCATATAGCGACGAGTGATTCTGTAAATATCCTGACAATGTTAGATGGATTACTGCAGGCAGAGAATCTCTGGGTCAAAAGCTTGCTTCTAGGCTTAATGTGAAGACCAAGCATATAAAGTCTAAGCTTTTAAATGGTTTCTGAGGAGGTGATGATCTGAACGCGAGAGTTTCAATAACTCACTCCAGTCATATAGCAAGATGTATAATGCGGTGGACGATCATATTAAGATAAAATAAGGAGAGCATTCCTAGTAAATTAATTTGCATTTGTTATGGTGTTGCTGTTGTAATATGAATGAATGAAGGAAGCAATTGCCAATGGAAGTTACAGATAATATTTCTTTTCTTGTGCTATAAGTAGTACTTCTTTATCAATTTGGTTATGAATGTCTTTGGTCCCAACATATAGCATACCGTTGGAAACTAGGAGCGTATATTAGTTTAACCATGGCTTTTTTTTTTTTTTTTAAACTATAAACAATTCTACGTTAAGAATTGATTTGTACGGAAATTGCAAACATGCATTTGCTGTATCGAGAAGAAAATGTTTAATTATGTATTTAATAGTTAAGTGACTGGTCAAAAATGAATTTTACTGTGACATAGAGGTTCTTTTTATGCGTCTTCTTGAGTGAGTGAAGTGTTTGACATCTGCATTCTCTCAAATTTCAATAGATACTGCATTTTCTGCATCACTAATTCTAGCTGAAGGTGAGAAACATCAATTAAAATAGATTTAGCTTCTATGGCTTAAAGTCATACGATCCAACTATTTCTTGTACCCTTAATTGGCACTTGGTAGTTTTAATCTTGGTATTCATCACAACTCCCCATGCTAAAAAGAAAAGGGTCTGGTAGCGCATCAATGTTTTGATCAAGCAGAGGCGATCTCAAACATAAGAATACAATATTTTTCAAGAGACGGAAGACTTAAGAGAGATTAAGAGCTTCTCTTTAATCATCTTTTCTTGAGCGTATGTAAGCCCTACATGGAGCACGAATGATTCTTTTTGAGTAAATTGAAAAATCTTAGGGCTCGTTTGGTGTAAGGGATAAGAATAAATAGTTCTGGGATAAAAAAAAAAAAAAAATCCTAGGATAAAATTTAGATGTTTTGTTTGGTTGACATGTTTGAGATAACTTATCCCACCATTTATAGCATAGTGATGGGATAAGTTATCACATGTACATGGTGGAATAAGTTATCACATCATTTATAGCATGGTGATGGGATAAGGTATCACATTTATATGCCATATACATGGTGGGATAAGTTATCCCAAGATAACTAATCTCAGGATAGTTAATCCTGGGATAACTAGTTCCCAACCAAACGATCCCTTATGATTAAACAATAGACCACAACCTAAAACTAAATAAGTTATTACAAACATTTTAAAATAATATATTACAGATTTAAAAATTAGTAATAAAATAGTATATATCACAATTATTGATAACTAATTTTTTTCTAAAACAATCGAGAATTCTTTTAAATTTCTAAATCCAAAAGGCGCCTGATTAATAATTTCAGTATATAAGAAGGTGACATGCAGTATTATAGGGCATTGTAGCGACATCTAAGGGCATAGTTCGGTATTCCGTTAACTCTATGCGAATCACTCCTTTAGTGCCATCTGTGTTTTTCCGCACAAAAAATAGTGAGTAACTGAAGCTAATTTTCCATCTTCTCTTCTTCCCTTTCTTACAATTTTCTTGATCTAAGCCCTCCAAAGACTGTAGATTCGTTACTTCCCTTTTCGTTTTTCAGGCAAATTTTCTTACTCAGGTATCAAAATTTGTCACTTTCTTGAATTTAATCATAGGCAAAATGGAGTTTCTTGATGAATTCATAGAGGCAATAACTTTTTGGTACTTTCCGTGTCAAGAATGTTGTTTCTTGAGATGACGATCTTGTTTCCTAAAACTAGGTTCAATGTCGGAAATATTTGAGGAAAGTTATTCTTGAATATCCAACAGAAAGAACAAAAGTTTTCTATTTTCTTTCTCGTATGATTTTCAGTCTAACAAGATAGAAATCAAGAAAATACTGAAGGCAATTACTCCCTTACGGAGTTTAAGAAAATAAAGAAATTTTTGGATCTTGTAATTTTCAAGTAAAAAAACGAAAATAGACGTTCTTGAATATCTATCCAATACAAACTCATTATATGATTTTCAAGAAGGAAAATCAAGAAACTGCTAAAGGCGATTACTCCCTGGTTTCATTTTGTTTGTATGGTTTTTGAATTGATATGGGTTCAAGAAAATAAAGTAAGTTTTGAATCTTGTGTTTCATTTTGTTTGTATGGTTTTTGAATTGATATGGGTTCAAGAAAATAAAGAAAGTTTTGAATCTTGTGCTTTTAAGTCAAGAAAAGAAAAAAAAACATTTGTTTTGTAACAGACTAAAAAGGAAAGTAAGACAAACAAATTGTAATTGAGGAAGCCCTTTAATGTTTTCCGAGGAAAGAAAGGACTTTGAACTTACGCACATAATTTCTGCATTATTTTGTTCTGTTAATTTTATAATAGAGTTGCTCTGTTTGCACTACTAATTGCTAAGGATGTCACAGAGTGTACTGAAGTTGACACATCCATCTATATTACTTGTATAAACCTAGCTGCTTAATTATTACATATGTTGCAAGTATCAGAGGGTACAATTCTTGTGTTGATATGTTCTTATATTTTGCATATCCCACTAAAATTGATTCACAAAGGCGATGGTTTGGTAAAAACTTTGTGTTTCAGTGTCTGTAGCGTTTTAATTATGATGGAGAAGGGAGATCCTTCACAGAAATTATATACAAGGATGCGACTTTGGGAATTTCCAGACCAGTATGTTGTTGAGCCTACTGATGGATCCTGTGGTTCGTGCTTGGAGATCAGTCGCGTAGATGGGTCTGTGAAACTAATAGGTTGCTTCTTTTCCTCTTTATGAATTTCTTCCGGACTTAAACTATTTATTCAGCTAATGATATTTTATTTCTGGTACTTGTTCTCTATGTCAGATGAGGTTCCAGAATGCAATTCGGTTCGTGTTCCCAAAATTCAAAAAATATTTGGTGTTATAGGCATACTAAAGCTTTTGGCTGGTAAGAACTTTTAGGAAGAACTAAAAGATCAAGATTTTGTTTTTTATATTTCAATAGCAGGTCGGCTCTCAAGACATACATCAATAAATCTTACATTATCAGAAAAAAATTACCCTTTGTTGCTCATTCTCATGATTCCATAAAATGATCTCACACATATACAAAGTATATACCAATGTCTTGGTTTTGCTCAATTATGCATTTGATGGATATCTTACATCTTAGGTATTGAGCAAAAGCAGGAGTATGAAATTTAAGGCAAAAAGTTTATTATGTCATTGAAAACATTTTTTTGACTATTATCCTTTTCTCAAGAGAAGATTGAAAAGACATAACATGGTAGAAAGAAGTTGGCATTTGATTGGTTGATATTAAAGCTTGCTCTGATCTAGTGTGTGCTGCTCTTGTGTTCAGGTTCATATGTACTGGTCATAACGGACCGTGAATGTGTTGGATCTTACTTTGGGCACCCTATCTTCAAAGTTTCATCTATGAAATTTTATCCTTGTGATCAGTCTCTCAAGAACTCTACTGCTGAAAAGGTAGGTTTCCAAATTCCTATTTAATTTCCTACCCTATTTCTTTGTAATCTCATGCTGGTGCCTTCTATTTCTGTTCCTATAATCTTGCTTTGGCTTTGGAAGAAAAACATGGAAGCTCAGTTTTCGGCACTGCTTAATGTCATAGAGAGGACTCCTGGTCTGTACTTCTCTTATAATGTCAATATAACATTGAGGTGAATTGTCTTTACAACCTTCTGACTAATTGTATGCTGCCTTTTTTCTTCTTTCCTTGTCTTGGGATACCATTAGAAGTTAACTAACAGCGTAGGTGCTTATTTCAATTAAGAACTACTTATTAAAATAAAATGTTATCATTATAATACGACTAAATTGTGTTTTAGCATTTTGGAGGATCTTTTTTTTCCTTTTTACTCATTGAAAATTTATTTGGTATAGTGGAGGAGATGGTATCTCGAGCTTACCATCAGTAGCATTTACATAAATTTTAAGCCTTCAAAATCTTCTTCCTACTAGCGGACGCTTATTTGTTTATCCTATGCTTTGAGATGCAATTCTACTTAAAGTTGAGTATTTGCTGTCGGGCATATTGCTTGTCAATGCTGGATGAGTTGTAAAACTCTAACTATCACTTGATTGTCTTATTTTGGGATCCTATGTGTTATGTCTTCATCAATGCATGAACGATGAAGTTTAGTGATGAAGAGATATTGCAGTGCAAATCCAGTGAAGGATCCTGTACTGGCCTGTACAGTATTTTTATTTTATAGAACTTCTACAACGATGACTGTGATACCAGTAAAAATAAATGATGACCTTTGATATAAATTTTTATCTTGTTATGTGCTGAGCTGCATCCATGTGGGAACAAAGTAAAATAAGTTTCAGAGCTAAAGCCTATCTCTTTTGACCACTTCCATTTCAAACCTCAGAAGGAATCAACATATTATTCCACATTTCCTGTTTAGCCTTGTGACTAACAAACTCCATGCAGCATCAGTCTGTAATATTACCAATTTTCCTTGTAGAATAAACTCTAAGAGCCTTTTTTTTTAATGTTCAGCTAGGCACACAATCCATTTTCTACATAAGTATATATTTCCAAAATTCGAAGCTTAGGACTTTAGTTGTTTGTTCTTTATGGAGGCAGTTGGTTAGTGTATACCAGGCTACTTGTTTGAACTCCTCTATGTTGATCTCATATCATTGAACCCCTGAGAAGATTTTAGGTTACTTTCCTCAACAACATATTAAGGCAATTTCTCTTCTTCTTTTTAAGTTCTTTTTTCATCATCTTTCTGTATGGACTTATTTAGGGTACCATTTTTAGAGGTGAATTTTATGAGTTAAAAGAACTTTTAAAATATAAAGTATCATTATTTGCAATTTGGAAGTGTTACCTTATGCAGCCCACATGGAATTTACTCGACACATTCATATTCCTGATTATCTTTCATCTGATTGCTAAGATATCACGGTGCAGTGTTTAACAGAATGAAACTATGGTTCACACTGCAGTGCTCAGAGACTGCATGATTTGGGTGATGAATCGATGCTTCCTCTCTGGAGACAAGTAAGTATTTTATACGTCCTACTGCTGTGATGGCGTAGCTCTGATTGCTTATATTTATCTAGTACATGCAGTAGCTTTCTTGCTTCCGTTATGTCTTAGTTGGTTGACTAGCAACCGTGATTCAAATATTGCTTTAATTTATTTTATGCAGGCAGACCCTCGATTTGTTTGGAACAACTATATGATGGAACAACTGATAGATAACAAGGTCAGGTATCTATGTGCTTTGGGTTCATTTTATTCTCCCATTAGAGTGTTGACTCATTTGTTATGCCTTGCATTTACAGCTTGACCCGTTCTTGCTTCCTGTTGTCCAAGGCAGTATCCTTGTAATTCAGTTAAATACATGAATTTTTTAAGTAGTATAGCTACTTTAACTCCTGCATAACTAGAGTTATTATTGTTACATTTTGATGAATACCTTAACTTATCATAAGGTTTTCACAATTTCCAAGCTGCAATTGGAAAAGACATTATTGATGTTACGCTGATTGCTAGGAGGTGCAACAGAAGAGCTGGTATTCATTTCTTTTTCTTGTTTTTTCTCTCAACTTTGCAATTTGATAAAGCACAGTGAATGCAAGTAATGAACAAGGTCGCAAATATTGTTATGTTTTTTACGTATAGTCATCCATTCTCATTTACTTGTCTATGAACTGAATGCAAATTAATAACAATTCATGTTGCAACTTGCTCCATGTTATTCAGGTCCTCTGTTTATTTAATTTTAGTCTTAACCTATTCTCTTGGTTACTGCAATTGGCTCGTTAATGTAGGCACTCGAATGTGGAGAAGAGGTGCTGATTCTGATGGATTTGTTGCAAATTTTGTGGAAAGCGAGCAAATTATCCAGTTGAAAGGGTATACAGCATCATTTGTTCAGGTACACTCGCTCAAAGTTTGATTATGACACTAACAACCTTGTTGCTCATGAAATACTCTTTTATACATATGTAGATAACTGAGGGAGATATCTAAAAATTCTGTCACAGTAGAGTTTGATGTTGAATTGATATTGCTGTGATAAAATGTTTAAACTAATGCAGTAACCGTTATAACTTGTATTACCTTCTCTGTGTGCAAGTTGTGTGTGTGTTCCCTCTCTTTTAATGATTGAAGAAGGGGTTGATCAAAAAAGAGAAGAATAAGGAATCGAGAGTACTAGGGTGGAGAACAGGATGTCGTCAGAATAATGAAATAACTAAATCAATTATCAAGATGGTTTTTGGTGTTCGGACCATTCAATATAGAAATCCTGCATTATTTATTTGACATACAAAGCTTTCCGTGAGCTTACTGTTGAAAGAACAGTTGAATACTCAGTGCAGAAGCTCTCAGATGCAATGTACATTTTGGTACGGCAAAGGACAATAAAACTTAATCCTCTGCAGATCTGCCTGGCAATAACAAATCATCCACTTGCCAGAACTTCCATTAGTTGCTTCATACAGGCTTATAGCTCACCCGTCATAAGGAAAAGACCGAATCCTCGAAGAAGTAGCACTCGGACTATGAAGCAGTAGATAATATCTCGCATTAATACCATGATAAGAAAATAGACCTTGGAGGTAAGTCAATCCAAAAGCTAGCTCATGAGGTGAGAATTTTCCAAGACCATATAACAAGATCAAGTCCATCACCCCCAACCAATGTAGGACTCAACAATATGGAAAAGTGAATCTTTTGTCTAGTAGAGAAAGGGAAGGTTGGGAAATTCACAATCTTAATATAGATTTAAGCTCATTTTTTCATTTCTTCACTTCTTGTTGAGCTATTCTGCTATTTCATTAAAATTTTTTCCTTTTTGTAGGTCAGGGGGTCAATCCCATTACTATGGAATCAGATTGTTGATTTGACATATAAGCCCAAGTTTGAGATAGTGAGAATTATAGAAGCAGTTGAGTAGCATTCTCAGCCTCATTTAGTTTCTTGATTCTATAACACACTTAATGTGCTTTTCACTCCTAATGACTCTGTTGTGTAACATTCTGCAGCCTAGAGTTGTTGAGCGGCATTACTTGGATTTGAGAAAAAAGTATGGAAATGTTCTATCAATTGATCTCGTCAATACGGTATAATATTTCAACTAATTCTTGGTTTTCAAACTAGTTGATCTATTAAGTAACATAGTTTGATTCTCTTCTTTTATTTGTGCATGTGTAATAACAACTCGGAGGCAGTGTGGTCTTTGATTTTTTTAATGTAATTGTATGAAAGAGATTCTATGTATTTTTACATCGATATATCTGGAAAATTTTATCTATCATCCTTGACCTTTTTATCCAAAACTCTTATCAGCACGGAGGAGAAGGACGCCTATGTGAAAAGTTTGCAAATGCAATGCAGCATGTTGCTGCTGATGATGTGAAGTAGGTTTCTAATTATTTTTCTTGTGGTAAATCATATGGATCTTTTTAAGTACCACACTTCATTCTAATATCTTATGAATCTTGCAGATACTTGCACTTTGATTTTCACCACATATGCGGGCATGTTCATTTTGAACTCCTTTCCATCCTCTATGATCAAATTGAGGATTTTTTCATTAAAAATAGGTATGTCTCTTCCGAGTGTAGATCTATATATAAACACACACACATATATGTACCATCTTGTATAGAGTTTCAGTTTCCTCAACCCCTTACTAGTCGTAAATTATGTGGGATTACATGAAAATATGCTCTTAATTCTGAATCTCATCTACCTGGAGAGGGATGATAATGGAGCTGGGATGTGCATGGACTCATTCTAGCTAGAAGCCATTGGGCCAGGCTTGGTCTGTAAATCGTGGAGGGTTTGATGGGTTAACCGTAAATAATTTAACTGTTCATTTTACTTTTTATTCTTTCTGGGAGGACAAACCAGTTAAACCGGGCTTACCAAGAACTAGTAAAGGAATCCAGTGTAAGTCAGCATGTTACACTTTCATAGAAAGAACTATTAGAAACAAATAAGTGAAGTAGAATGTGCCATTTCATGTTATACATCTCTAGAGCAAAAGATTATGCCAAAACACCTGTATGCATGAAGAGACAGCAGCACTAGTAGCAAGGAGAGAACTCTTTTGGTTTGAAAATTTGGGAGAAACTGAAAATCTAAACCAAATAGCAGACCGAGTCAGGAAATATTATGAGAAAGAGAGAGTGAGAGAGAGATGGGGAAAATAACAAAATTAATTGCATGGTGTTGTTTAGAGACTCTAAATTTGCATCCATCATAAAGTAATTATTTCTCTTTGGTGTTTTGTCAGGAACAGATGCGCTTTCTTTACCACTCTGTTTCTTGTAGTATCTAATTGTTGACTGTTGTTTCACCTGACTTTGATGTTAATTTGGATTTCTTATTCTTATGGTATAGGTACTTTCTGTTAAATGAGAAAGGTGAGAAAGTTGAACTGCAACTTGGAGTTTTGAGGACCAACTGCATTGACTGCTTAGACCGTACAAATGTAACTCAGGTACCTTCCCTCCTGTGGAAACATTAGTATCATTGGTGCTTGATGTGGATGCATTTAAAAGACGAGTTTCATTTCTTAGTTCAGAGAGGAAAATACTGACATCACAACTGCCTGTGCATATTTTCCATTTAACTCTTTAATAATAGTCACTTAGCTTTCTCTACTTACCTTTGGGTGCCTATTTGAATCTCCTTCACTAGCTTCAAGATATTCAGTTGACAATTTTTCTGTACATAGACATGTTAACTAGAGATGATTTGCCAGTTCATAATCTGTGTACTGCCTTTTTGGTTCTAGGCAGGCTTCTAGTGAATGTCCCGACTTGGAGTGAATGTTATTTCCTAAAACTAGAAAGTTGGAAGATTCACTCTGGCTTAATAGTTAACACTGTTTTCTATACTTATTCATTTGCTGGTCGTGGGAACTGGGATCAGGACAGGGAGGATTGAAATGGTCGTGCCTTGGGACTTAAACCGCTAGAGAAGCCTGTACCAACTAATAGATTTGGATCCACTTTTTTTCAACTTCTCATCACACTTTACGGATGCCCTAATTGATGATGTTTGTTTGCAGAGCATGCTAGGTCGGAAAATGCTTGAATTCCAACTGAGAAGGCTTGGTGCTTTCGATGCTGAAGAAACTATTAGCTCACACCCCAACCTTGACGAAAGCTTCAAACTCTGTGAGAAGTTTTTGCTATCTGTGTTAAAGCTTCTATGTTGGATAGATGTTAAGCTTCTTTATCTTGACCTATTTATTTTTTTACCTTAAAAACTATTTGCAGTGTGGGCCAACCATGGGGATGATATAAGCATTCAGTATTCTGGTACTCCAGCTTTAAAGGGAGATTTTGTCAGGTAACAACTTTCTTGTTCTGCTTAAAGAAGATGATATCATATGAAGGCAGCATTAGTACAAAACATATTTTTGCAGAGTGCATTAATATAAATGCATAGATAGTAGGATTCAAACCCTAACAAAGTTCCTAAATCAACGAACATTATATAACCATCATTGACATTGGTACTAGTTTTTGGCCATTTACATTCATATCAAGAGTAAGAATCTGGGATTGGATCTTTAAATGTCAACTGCACAATTCCATCAATAGTTTATCTCGAGATCATGATGGATATAGCATACAACTTTATAAGTTATATTAAAAAAATTGATCTTACAACCTCAAGATTTTTGTTTCGTGATCAATGTCACGATAAAATCGACATTGTTGTTTGATATGCAGATGTGGTCACAGAACAGCCCAGGGGGTTCTCGCTGACGGATGTAATGCCCTAACACGATACTACTTGAACAACTTTGTTGATGGTACTAAACAGGTAATGATGCTTCTTTCCAGCAATTAGTTGTTACTCAGGTTTGTACGTCATATCAAGTTGGTAGCGTTCATTATGTGCTGTCACTTGCAACTTGGTTTCTCACTTATCTGCCGATTGAAATTTTGGGATGCAATCTTTAAATAGTACTAAGCTTCATGTATGCAAGCCATCTGCAAAGTATTGAACCTAGTATTATCATTTGCAGTGTGCTGCCATTTTATTGGTTAGTTTCTTGTTGACTTCTAGGAGATACTCTATTAAGAATGTTTAACCCGTTTTCTGTCCCAATATCTAGGTTGGAATTAGCTGCAACAACTTTGAGCTTCTATATTTCCAATTTGGACACTGAATTCGTTTATGCTATTTTTTATATCATGAAGGATGCAGTTGATTTATTGCAAGGACACTATATTCCGGCTGTCTCTCGAGATATGAAACCATCATCCCAAAAAGGAAGCATTGAGACTAAAGCTGTGAGTCTCATTACTTATTCTGCTGTGATCATACTTAACATGCCCCTATTTATCAGATTCCTGTGATTAGACCATATTGACAAACTAAATTATTGACTTCACCAACACTCTTAATTGCATCTGCAAAGTTGTTTTGACTTAAGACCAAAGTGTTCAATCTATTGACTAGTGACCCGTCGTCTTATTCTTTTCTTTAACTTTAGAGGATTGACAAGTTTACTATTTTACCAACACACAGACTTGGCCCAAAGCATATGCTAGGTCTTTATTGAAGCCAAAATTAAATGTGTTCCTTACCGGCTTAATTCTCATTCGATTTTTTATCCAATTAGCTAAATGATGAAATTTTCTGTTTCTGGGCTGGTTTAACTGTTTTTACATCACGGTATCTACTCTCCAGCTATTTAGTATGACAACCCTTAATCAGGGCTTATACAATGTTCTTTTTACTTCTTTCTATCTCATTCCCTTTTTCCTTTTTCATGAATATAGTCTTAAATGTGCAGTATTAACTTTCATTACCATCCGTTGTAATCAAGGCCTACACTTGCCTAACAAGTATCTTATGTGATTACAGTCGTTTCCTCTGGCATTGGCACTAATATTGACTGGGTTGTTCTTTGCTATGTTGTCGCTAAGGAAAGGTGAGTTGGCATAATTTGAATGTGTTTCTTATTGTGCTCTTCAACAATTATCTTTGAAGGTGTGTTAAAGAATCCAAATCACGTTAATGCCTAACAAGTATCTTACCCATGTTTCCTGTTTTGTACTTCCCGATCTATAGTTCGACATGATCTCCGGAGTCTGCTATATGCAGTGGTTTGGGCAAGCATAAGTTTGGGCATAGCTGCATTTGTGAGAGCCAATGGTCGAATGTTCTGTAACAGGCCTAGCCTGCACCAATCAAGGCGTTGATTTGGGTTCAGAATGCTTGGTAGGAGCTATGTTTGCTAAAATTGCCAGATTTTTCATATGCTTTGTAAAAATTTTGGTTATTGTGTGTTCTTTTCATGTCTTTGATAATTTTCTTTTTGATCATTCATTTAAAAGGTCCTAGTTACATGATTATTTGTATATTGAAATGGTTATGAGTTGATATTTCTAGAAATTGAATCTGGGCTTCGCTGTGATTTGGTAACGGTTACTGTTACTCTCTAAGTTGTATGATCTCTTTGTTTGTCTTATGATCCTTTCTCCTTGATGCATTATGTCAAAGTCCCAAAGGAGGGAAAAGTGTGGTGGTTTCAGCTAGTTCTGGAAATGTTATGTCATGTAGTCATCCTACACAACATATTTTTTTTTAATGTCATGTGCGCCAGTTTGACCGCACTTGGACTATTCTATTAGGTATCTACTACCTCCCACCAAATAGGCATCAAGTAACTTTACCCATCAAAGCATATAGATAAGAAGAAATCAACTAAAGTTTTTGTCTTTGTTGGGATCTGAATTCTGGTCTCTCATGATTTTTGCCCACTTCATTGACCATAAGACCGCACTCGTGTGTGCAAACATGATGTGTATTCAAGGAAATATTGTTTCTACTAAATGAGGTAAATAATTTGGTCAAATTAGATCCACTAGAATTTAAATCAGAACATTGTGGCATCCAGATGAAGTATTTTTAGGGTAAACACTTGCTTGGCCTGCTTCATCTATTCCTAATAATGCTTCAAATTTTATTTCTACTACTGAGAAAAATAGCGGAAATATGAAAGCTGTAAAAAGATAGCTTTGTAGCCTTAAATACATTACTTGGGATGACTCGGAATGGCATAGGGAGGCCAATAGAGGTGAAACTGGATCTTATAAGTAACAGTGATCCCAGACAGATCCACTGGAGAAGATGTCACGTAACCTTGAACGAACAGAAAATCACCAGTTCCTCCGACAACAGGATGGTTAGATGGCTTTGTATTGTGTGTGCCTCCCACAACTGATATTGACCCTTTGTAATGATTCATCATCAAAGTGATCTTAGCAATAGATATGCTCTGCAGTCCATTCAACGAGGATGTGATTGATGTTCCTTCAGCTGTCCCAACTATCTTTGAGTTTGAGTTGGCTTTTAGAGTTAAGGGATCTTGGAATACATATAAGGTGCCAAAAGGTGTCGTAGTTTGGCTTATGGCCGGTCCTGCAACACCATTCACTATAAGATATGCTGTTTTATTTATGGTTTCGTGTTGAAAGAGGGTAAAATGGATTGACTTTAGTTCATGGTGGTGGTGGTGAGAAATTGAACTAGCCTCATGAGACAAGAGGACAAAAAGAAGAAGATAAGAAAGAAAAGAAGAATAGCATACAGAGAGAGCCATTGCAGTCTAACAAAGCAATGTGGTTCTATTATAATACAGAGGTTACCACCTTTTTTATAATAAAAATGTTTGTGTCAGTTTGTATGCACTTCTACTATTTCATTCGGTGCCTGCCACTTTTTATTAACACAGTTATCAAGTAACTTTGTCCACCGAGAGTTAAACAAACAGGAAGAGATCACTTTTAATTTTTACTGGAAATTGAATATTGATCTGCCATTTTCACCTACTTCATAAACGCGGACCCACCATTGACTTCAAGTCTTACCACAGCCTTTGGCCATGGAATTAACGAGTCCTGCCATCGCTTTACTTGGAAGTTTCAAAGTCTCCAAGCAAGACGACTGAGATGGACAGGGTCTCAAAAGTATTTTCGTGAGTGGTAACTTTTAGGTAAAACGTTATTATCATGAAGAAAATGAAGTCAATAGAAGAGTTTTTCCACCATGCCAAGTACGTGATGATTGGGTTATTAGTCATATATCTTGACAATTCTGGCACAGAAGGACCAAATAATTGTTCAATATTAATATGATTTTAATCCTAAAGAAATTTCTTGGTGTTGAATATTGTCTATGACTTAAAAGAAAGAAACGAAACGACGTCAAGGCAGAACCTGAGATTCTAATTACGGGGCCAACAGGTATAACCAAGTGCTATTTACTAACATTGACCTATGAGGCTTAGCTGAAATTTTAAAAAAAAACTGTAATTAAAGGAACCACCAGAGCTGACTCTATAGTTTTGAAAGAATGAACTGATCATCCTTAATATCAGAGTCAATAAACTTGGAGATATTCCCTTTGAAATGTTGTGGACATTAGCAATGTTGAATAATTGCAACTACTGATCTGAGGAAGAACACGGTAAAATTCATGTAAACGACTCGTAATAGCAATGAGTTTACAACTTCTTTTCCTTCTCCAAATGAGGATACAGTCGCTGGAAGTTCCAACACTGCCCATACCAAGTGTCGTAAACCAAAATCAGGAAACTATACCTTTGGGGAATACAGTTTGTAGTCTACCAAAAGAGGATATTGCTCATGTGAGACGCACGTGAAGTTCGGATCTGAAATCAGGATCAGGTGCCAGTCCCATGTATTTATGCCTCTCTATATCTACCAGCTTTATGACATGATCTAGCTGCATTTTTTCTTCAGTTATTTCTGCATTTTGAGATTGGTTCGCATTTACTTCTTGGATTTCGTTCCATTTCTCTTGGCAGGATGCTTGAACGGCGTGCACGATCTCATCAGTAGAAGTGTAGGCCACACAGATAAGGAGACTGCTCTTGGTGTTTTTGGCAGTGACTTGCATCACCTTCTCAGCTGCAACTCTAACCGGCTCGTCAAGAAGCTTCAGGTTCCCCACGAAATGGATTCCCACTCCATATTCGTTGATAACAGTTTCTTGCTTGAGTAGTCCTTCGATTTTCTCCAGCATTAAGTCCATCAAGTACTGAACTTCCTCTGGGCTTCTTCTGAAATTATCAATGTTGAATGCATATATTGTCATGTATTTGACAGCCAATTCATAGCAATACTTGAGCATGCACATGAGAGTCAAAAATCCAGCTCAGTAGCCAGTTCAGCAGCATTCCATTGTATGGCAAACCTCCGATGCCCATCCAGAATAAAGGCAGTGTGGTTTGGAATTGGACCACGGATAAAATGCAGAACAGAAATCTGTGCATATTGACGAATGAACTAGCAACCAACCCCCTTGCTAATCCATCAATTGTCTTCAACATTTTTCTAATCCCAAATTCAAATAATTGTAGTTCAAGTGTCAAAACCTGCAGTCAACGTTCATATAAAAAAGAAAGAATATTAGGACTCCAGACATAGACAAATCAGAATGCATCAAAGTTTCCAAATGCTTAAGGATTTTTATAGACAAAACATCAATAACCATGACGAATTAAGATTACCATTCAAAGGTGGTTTCTTTTGGGTCAAGACCTCGATATTTCCTCAGACTCGCACCAGTAATATAAAGTACAAGAACGGTAAATATTGAAGAAAAAAGAGTAAACCAGAGAGGTATATCAAACAGAAACACCCAAAACATGTTGCTGGAGAAGGTATTCGAGTGGACACTGAGATGGCCGAAAGCTGGAGAATGATGCGTTTAGCTAAGTAAATGTTAAAAGCTAGGGATCTCTAGTTCATTAGCAACATCCTCCATGTGGTCGAATTATAAGGGCCTGCATTTACATCACAATACAATTCAGAGTTTTGGTCTTTTACCTAAAATCAACCTAATTTCCAAACCTCAAGAACCTATGTATTTGTTCCTTATGACTTGCAGAAAGAAACAAACAAACATGATAAAGGGGAAAGTAGATTCTCTAACTATATCTAGGAACAAATCATCAAAATGGGGGGTCATTAACACTAATCCAATTTAAGGGCTTAGGCTGAAGCTAAAAACAATTTATGTAGTAAACATGACAGTCTTCCAATCTTCTCTAGTTGCAACGAAATAGGAGGGGTTAAGCAAGCATCAGATTAATCTTTCTCAATCCACAGACTATATCAGTTAAGTTTTATAAGAAATTTTTAGCAGTTAAACACATGCAATATAGAGGTGACAGAATACAAAAATAATGAAGTGCACAAAAGATACTGATTAATAAAATTTAATTCCAACCAAATCAAGGACAATTGAATGTATGAATAAACGCATGTCAAAAAACCAATTTCTTCAGATCATATTTTCCCCCATCATTTTACCTATCACCTTCCATATCCGGTTCTGAATCCATGGTAGCTTGTAGGATATGCTGCAGCTTCACTGCTGGGAAATTTCCAGTGTTCGTCTGTATCAAAAATGTATGTATGTTAGTGGAAACAGCCTCTTCACCCCATAAAAGGCAGGGGGTGAAGTTTGTGTCCATCCTACCCTCTCTAGACTCTACTTATGGGATTACACTGGGCATGTTGTTTGTTTCTTAGAAAACCCAGAAAAACACCTTTCTTTCTTCATCCAGAACACAACCCTAGTACAGTTCACAAGTGTTATATGAACTAATTCAAGATAAGTTCTGTTTAGTGCGTTATTAGTTTCCTTCTCTATGTTCATGAAGATTGAAGAGCTTCTTTTCTATGCTCTCTCTCTCTTCCACTGTGAAAACTTCTTTTCTATGCTCTCTCTCTCTTCCACTGTGAAAACTGCTAACTCGTTTTTCTCCTGTTGTCGTTGCATATCTTTCTTCAAAAACATTCATTCAGGCAACAAAACCAATATAAGAAACATCCTTAAGTCATCCAACTTGTGAACCAATATCAGAATAATATAAGATTCTAAATAAAGGATAATAAACAAACAGGGTCTTCTTTTATTCGAAACGTCTAGTGATCTTCAACCAATTATGCACTTCAATATAATTACCGGGAGTAAGCGCTATAGCCTGCTTCCAATACTCAGCGGCTTGATCGAACCAAGCCTCTGCAATTTCAGAATCTGCCTGTCGAATGGCCTGTTCTCCCCAGCCAGAATAGGTAGTTCATTCCTTTCCTTAGAACCGTACTTGAGAATGTCTTACCTCATACAGCTCAGCAGTCAAAGTTTCTTCTAGCACTGAATAAGAGATATTGAGTGTTACAAGACCGTTATTGTTTGGTCCATCTAGTAACATTGAACGATTTCCTAGTCATTGCCACATCAGACATTAACTATTCCCTTTAAAAGAAAAAAGATTTACATATACCAAGCAGCTTCTTACCCTGGTAAAAGAAACGAAAAGGAACACAAAAACCATAGTGAACATTCAACGACAAACATACAAAAGAATGATTTATTTTCTATATAAAGCACTATTAAGTTGTGTTCTCCCCAATTCACCTTGCAGCATAAGATACTGAGACAGATGTGTAGCCAAGAAAATTTGTAATTGAAGTCGGGGGGCTGAATAGAGAAATTCTCGGTGAAGCCTATAAAGATGCAGTGGATCTAGTGAAAGGTCTCGTCTCAATCCTCACGGTAATAATTACGCCAATTCTGCCTAAAAATCTCTTCAGGTGATCAAGGGGGCTAGCCGAAGTAAGGGACTTTCTTACTGGAGCATACATAACGGACAAGGACTTATAAGAATATCCAATATGAAATTAAAGCGGATATTGCTTCAGTCCACATCCTGGTAAACAGAATCAGCAAGTTTTTGTTGCACTGTTATTTTTAGCTCAGTTCTAATTTATAGAGCAGTCTTCCGCTTCTTTTTTCTTTTTTTTTATTAGTCCTCCACTAATTATCTATCAAGATAATCTTCTCTTCTTTTGACTTTGTGTTAGTAATTCTCTATCCTATATGCATTTATATATAGCTTTGTGTTAGGTACCAAGAAGGTTCAAAATAGTGCTAAGGGACAATTTGGAGGCAAAAGTAGGAACTTGAGAGCTATTTCGAGCAATAAAAAAGAGAGAAGGTCCACTGTCACGCTGAGAAGCTTGCGGCCAGCGTGACGTGCTGGACCTTCACTTCTCTGCACCACCTTCTTTTATTGCTCCACAAATAGTTCCCGTATCTCCATTTTGTCCCTTCTTGGTAACTAACGCCGCATTAAACCACTAATTAGGCCAATTCCAGAACACCAAACAAATCATTCAAATATGGGGGAAAAATCATAAATTAAATTACATGATTTCGACTGGACCTAGTATAATGGAAAATATTGTCCCAAGAACATGAAAATGCACTGAACTTTTAATTGCTCAAGTGCTCTTTTTGGGGGGAATGTTTACAGTGATGCATAGGTCGGTGTAGGTATACCGAACAGAGGAAACGAAGAATTGGAAGAGAGGGAGTATTTATTTGACGAAATGAATAACTTTGAGGAGGTTAAACATACTCCACCATTAAATTGTACAAATTTGACGTATCTGCTCAGTTTGTAGGGAGCTTTAATGGTGTATGGAAATGCATGTTTGTGTACTATTCCTTTTAATTTTTTCTGTCAAAATGGAAGTGCGGCAGAGACGTTACGGATTCTTCCCACTTTTAACTCTTGTTTTATCCACGGGGCTTTTAACTCTTGTTTTGTCCACTCTCTTATTCAGTCGGGATAGAACTTGGAAGTATACGTATGAATTATGACGTAAATTTTTCACCTATATCACTCGAGTTTCTTCTTCTTTTTTTAACAGAGAGCATAACTGCCTCTTCAAGTTTATAACATGCAGCTTCAATTCTTTTTACTAGTAATAATTCCCATAAATGATTAAACTTTTAAATCTTCGAATATTATTTTTAAAAGTCAAAATTTAATCTACATCAAATTTTCCTTTATAATCTCTGTTGAATTTAACGAAGTGACATACTTTGGATATGGAGGGGAAGCACGTGAGATACATTAGAGACATTCTTCTTTTAAAAAAAATAAAAAAAGGTTAAGTATTGGGAAGTCTCAATTTCAAATCAAAAAATTAATAATTGCAAAAGTAGATGACACCTTTAGCAGTCCAAGTCTCATGCCAAACCTCTACATTCAATCCTGTTAATTGTAAGCCAAAGAAACTCGAGCACTATCGATATTACCTTTACAACAACAAAGTATTTCGAATAAATCGCTAATATTGGTATGTAGGGACCGACAACTATATTATCATCGCCATTGTCAGTGAGGCACATCCAACCCTCACCGGGTATGCTGTTGTCATTGTCAAGTAATATTCTGACACCATCCATCAACTAAAATGAAAACATATCCAGCAGCATCATTGGTGTCTAGTCCTCGAGCTCTTGGGCAGCACCCTCCTCGGATGAGGTTGATTTGGGAAAGAATTCCTCACCAGAATACAGTTCTTGAAATATCTGCACAAAATACAAGAACACCAAATCAGGATACTGTCGGAGTATCTACCCTTCTCCTACATCACTATAAGCCCTTGTGAAATGCATGTAAACGGGTCATGGCAAAGACGGAAGAAGAAGAAGAAAGAGGGCTGGAATAGGGGGAAAAGAAGATAGGGACCAGCATAAAAGAGGTCCATCTAAGAAATGCATGTTTACCTTTTCAGTAGCACCCAGAAGATTATGGTAATATGGACTCCCATCTGGCATGGGGGTACGGATGATGTTATCTACTACATCCTGAAACTGATGGACAAAAATTGGAAAAATCAGGACAACTAACACAAACTCAGTGACCATTTGGTGGCATGTCAGATTAACTGAGATTATTAGTTCCTGGATAAATAATTAACTATTTGGGGATTGTAAGGTCAACACAACCTGATATGCTGTGTTTGCCGCTTGGTACAGTTGGCTTAATCATGCTGTACCTTAACGGTAACCCAATCTTGCCTTATACACTCTTGGATTAAATTACCAGTATAAGAGTAGTCCTCAAGCAGAACAAGGACTTTTTATGATATATATATAAGAAACTAAATTTATTAACTGCTCTACAATTTTTTATTTTCCATCACGAATTCATCTCAGTCCATCAATCTAACACTTATTATCCATAATTTTCAACCATGAAGTATATAATGTACAAAAACCCTTTGGGGTGGCCCAGTGGTTTCGGCTTGGGACTTCCATGTTGGAGGTCTGGCCCAGTGGTTTGGGCTTGGGACTTCCATGTTGGAGGTCTCAAGTTCGAAACCCCTTGCCAGCGAAAGTAAGGGGTTTGACTTCTGGGTTGAGCTCGTCACACCGGGCTTGCCTAGTGTGGGTTACCTCTCTTATGTGGTTTGCGAGCTATTGCATAGGAGGGGAGTTTTTACCCTATGCGCACCCAAAGGGTAGCGGCTGCAGATTTCCCTTGTCATCAAAAAAAAAAAAAGTATATAATGTACAAAAGAAGAATCACAAATTGGTTTAAAAAGTAGAAAACAAGATTGTGCATAGTTAGCAAAAATTATATATTTCAGGACATAGAAAGAAAGGCAACATGATATTTGAGGAACAGGAGAAGAATAATGAAGTGAAAAAAACAAAAGAAAATGCAAGTAGGAAGAAATACAAGACAAAAACAGAAGGAAAGAGATGGTGATCAGCTGAATGGAGGAAACAAGAGGAGAAGATTGGAGGCAGGAAAGGGTATATGTCAGCTACATGGCTTTTTTCTCTCTCAGGGTTTGTTTTTTTTTAGGGGTGGGGGGATCAGCCTGGCAGCAGGGTAAAGCAATCTGCAGGAAAGAGGAGTCACCGGAGGTAGCAAGATGTGACTAGAAAGGCTCTGTGTTGGAGGAAGATGGAAAGCAAGGAAGTAGGAATAGAAATGAAGCAAACGCTACCCCTAACCCTATTTATAAGTGAAGATCAGAAGGGCAATTCTCACACTTACCATGAGATCTAATCCCTGGATATAAATACCAAGGCCTTCCTCTGGGATAAAATTATGAGCAAATTGGCTAATAAAGTAATCAAACTGCTCCACTCTGACTTCCAACTTTACACAAAAGATGGGATTGATAAGCTTCAAGAATGATTAATTTCTGTGTCAACCGACTAATGAATTATGCTAAGTACTAATATACATGTTAGACATTCTATATGATAAGTTGACAGCCTATATCAAAATGTGCAGAAGATTCTGAACAAAGATAATTCAAAACCCTGAAGAAACAAAACTGGCGGACTGCAACAACCCAAAATGAAATGCTCATGACAGCTGTTTCACTGCTTTTGCAAAGAAAAAAAAAGCAAGATGAAAACCTTAGACAAATGAAACAAGAACTGGGGAATATCCTTATAGAATCAAAATGGAAGAGCAACAGCGTAGAGCAAACCAAAAACAAAACAGGGTATTAAAAGGTTATAGCAGATACCTTAGCAAGTTCCTGAGTATACAAGACACTCCAAAATAAAGCAGGCTTTGCATCCCCTGTTTCACTTTGGTCCTCCGCAAAATTATTATTCCCAGGACTTCCAGAAACAGGAACATGAAACAGCACATTGATGGCTGCATGTAATAGCTTCTTACCCTGAACATCATCCTCACATATAGCTGAAAGATAAGTCAAAAACCTGAGAGAGAAAACAACAGACCGATTGAGATAGGGTAAGAAGACACTCAAGGAATTAACCAAATACGTGCAACTCCATTCCATTCAACTTAATAGTATCAATTACTACTATATTTAGATATATTCACAATCAAACTACTGAAACCACATTCTTAGAGTTGCCAACATGGCTTCAAAAGCTAAACAGGGAATATTTGTTATATAGATAGCTGAACAAACTTGATAGATGTCTGAGGATGAAGATTGAGTCATATACAGAACTTAAGCATAACAAACTTGGTGTTTTTCAATGTAATATTTTAACTTTTGAATAAAGGTAATTAACTTGAGCAGTAACATTCTAAAAGTGGAAGGCAAAGGTAGTTAACGTGAGCATAACATTCCAAAAGTGAAAGACGGACTAAAAGCACATCCTAAAAAAGAAAATGAATTCTGAATTGTGATATGTTTATAGGGGTGAGTCAGAAGACCATACAGCATTAGAAAAGTGGTGAGTAAAATAGACATTAAGCGGGTGAACTCACATTCCAGAGGGGCAAACAGCTACATTGCTACTCAACTGAAGCACATGGATTGCTGTGACCTGCTCAGGGAAGAGAGCTGGGGGGTTGGGGGGAGAGGGAAATTGATAAGGTAGGAAATTCAAATATTCATCACTTAAAAACAAAAAGTGGATTAGGAATCTATCTTACATCTAGGAGGAAAAAATGCCAGACAATTGGCTACATCCAGTTTCAAAGAGTGCTTTGAGATGCATATACTCCTCGCCAGCTTCTCAGTTGTATTTCGCAAGCCAAAATCATGAGCATCAGGGGAGGAATGAGGGAGTGGTAATTGAACCACAAAAGATGGAGCTAATATCAGCTTATGGCTGAACAATTCTTGTTCAGAAGCCAAGCAAACACCCTTGTAACTCCCACTAGCCTGTGAAGTAACAAAGTGACATGTCAACTCATGAACTCGACAAAATTCCAGTTGCACCAAATGAGAGGTAGTTAAAGGTTTATATGAACAAGAAGAGCATCACTTTGAACCTTGTCCATAAGGAGAGAATTAACAGGCATCCGAAGAACCTGGAAACAAGTTGAAGTAAAGATAGACAATTAGCCTCTGGGAAGACACTAATGATAACAACAATTCAAAGAATTCCAGAAAATTAAACATCAATTAATGAGTATTGAAGAATGGAGACCATAAACAATGATTCATATGTTCAGCACAATAAGAACTTCTTTTTGCAAATTTCCGGATACAACTAAACAATGAACGACGGAATCAAGACAAAGAGATTTTTTTTATTAAAGAAAAAAGACTAACAGAAGAGAAACCCAATCAAGGTGATATCTTCTAATTGACACGTAAAAAGCTGAGCCCATTGAGTTGTCAAAAAAAATAAAGTTAAACTCATTTAGCAGTCGTCAAAAGTAAAGAATACTCAAGTTTGTTTGAAAAGAGCTTTTTTCAATACTACAAGTAAGCTCATCAACATCTCTAGCTGTAAAACAGTAGGGCAAATCATCACAAACGTATAGCTAGCATTCTGAGGAATAAAAAAACAAGGCCAGCAACTAGCTATAAAACTTTCAATAGACTCTGTGGCTAGAGCTAAGCTCCCTAAGTTACATGCTGGGAGACCTGATACATCATCCAACTGCAAATTTAAGACCTTTAGTAGCACTCTTCAGAGCTATGTTTATGCACCTCTCGTACTTCCTTATGATAGATTTTCACAAAACACAAACTCTTCTCTATTTTGAGGATGATGGCAGGGTGGTGAGAAAACTATACAACCAAAATGAAAAAGGACCACAAACATAACACATATATGGAATATCTTATATTCTCTACCACGAATTAACAACACGAGGGGAAAAGGGAAAAGAACCTCACTGGAAACAAAATGCAAACTAAGTGATAATACGGTGGAGTTATCCAAGCAAAAAGATATTAAAAGACGTACATAAATGCATCCTTTGACTGCAGCACGACGACAAAAGGCCTGCGGAAGTTCCCCTTGACCATAGATGGGGTAAATCATAGCACCAGGTGCATTAGGAAACCTAATGTTTGAGAAAAATGGGAAAACTATATTCATGAGAAGGAAGCTTCAGATCATAAGATGTCAAGGCATATAAAGATAACTTTCCATCTAAGTGGACCAATTATTATGATTAATTACCCTCAAGATCAAATCTCATTCTCTTTTTCTGATAGTTCCAAAAAATGATTAACTAGTTTCGAGGATTTGCCTTGTCAAAAAGGCAAACCCAACTGTACACAGAGCTCTCCAGGTTGACTCTTGATCTCTCAGTTAACCATCTTACCACTACAAGATCAAGGTTTTGACTTGGCATAAATGCTCAGGGAAGAATTGACGGACATGAAAACACAAATGATAGGCATTCCAAAGTTAGACCTGTTTAATCCACACATGCAAGCATAACCTAAGCATGCATCCGATTGAACTTATTTTTTGATATACCAGAGATGCAAATGGACAATAAAAATATATTAGCCTGATAATATTATTTCAGGATTTCCATAATTATGAGCATGAATCTCAGTTGTGGACAAAGCCGAAGCTAAACAGCAAGTAAATGGAAGAGGTACTTTCATGATTAGTACACAACCATTTATGTACAGATGGTCAAGGTACATGCAGGATTACTACACTAATGTTTTATGTATTGAAGAAAAGATGGAAGAGGTATTTTCATGATTTCTACATGAATGTTTTAAGTACAAAGGAAGGGTGAGAGTAACCTGCCAACGGATGAGTGATAAAGGGCCAGTCGATCAATACCATCTTTTGTCTTAAGAACACTTTTGCAAACATCTCCATTCTCTTGATCATATTCTGCCATAGCTATTGCATATAGAACAATCCTAGAAAACATAAAAAACAAGTTCACTAATAAGTCAGATGAATTAGCTCTACCTAATGTATGGTAAAAAAAAAAAAACTCCAAGTGACATACTAAATTTAGGACAGACCACGTAAACAGTTAATATTCAAAAACCATTCCAATTCTGGATACACAACCGTAAACAGTTAAAATTCATAAACCATTCGCATCAGTTGAAAGCAATGATTCGTAGACCTTACAACATTAAGGGAATACAAGTTTCATTAATAAAACAATCTAATATATGGTTTTGTATGTCAGAGAATTCTAATGAGCTTATCACTTGCACCATAATTTTATTTTATTTTTATCACTTACACCACAATTATAAGATCCATGTCTAGACCATGGGAAAGACGTCGTACCAATTTTTCAACAATCAAAAAGAAGATGCAGTAATGTGTCAGAACTCCATTGCAATAGCAGGAATCATACATTCACTACATTGATGTCATAGAAATCAGAAGTAACATGTAAAAAAAAACAGAAAATTACTTTGGTCTAAGATCAGAACAAACAATTATCCTCCCAGTTCAAATTGCTTATAGTATAGTATAATATATTACAGAAGTAAATACTCTACTTTTGGCATGCTTTCAATCAATCTAATGAAAAGCTTCCTAGTTCCTAATAAATTTTTTATAAGGCTTCCTACTTTACTAGGCTGAGACATCACAATCATACAGGAATCACACAATCAACTAATGTTGCATCTTCCTACTGTCTATGGAATGGAACACGCATAAAACATAAGCAAACGACACTGAAAGCAAAAAAGGAATAGCAGAAAACAGGAAACTGTGACTAACAGAGAGAGAAAGGCGATTCGATCTGTACGATTTTAGCTTTGGAGAGAGCCCCATTTTGCTTAAAAACTCCACAAACGGACTCTCTAAATCCTGCTCTGAGATGCTCTTACTTTCGCTACTCTCCCCACCATCAGCAGCTGTTGCAGCCTCAAGATGCCCTTGTACTAGCTTGAAGAATCTCATCAGCTGATTCTTCTCCGTAAAGCTTAGTTTCCGATCCTTGAATATTGCGCTACGCGAGTCAGGTACACTCTCCAAATTTCCCTCTCCATCACTGATAAAACTCCCATCTACGCTCTTGAACTCCATGTACTGATTCACCTCAGACTTCAAAATTAGATCAATCATAGCATCTGCACACAGAAAAACCCTAGGCCCACTCAAATCAATGTTAAACTTTCGAGATTGCTCCAAGGGTTCCGAGGAGTAAGAGGTGATTTCAACGGAGGAGTAGAGCGGCTGGGTAGTGAGAGGGACCCGAGTAAATCCCGAATCCATGTCGGATTGCGGAATTGGGAGATTGGAGGAGGATTGAGATGAATGAGATTCAATGTATGAAGTGAATTCCTGAAGTGGAAGCGAGGCATAGTGGCTACCGTATGAGGGGTTAGGATCAAGGTGAAGGACTGATTTTCCGGCGGCTGAGGCAGCGGCGGCGAGTATGGCTTCCGGCAGACCGGTGCCGACCACTATAAGGTCGAAGTTGGATGGTTCAATAGGAGGATACGACGTAGTTTCATCCATCAGGAAATCCGGCAAAATTTTTAAATTCAAGGCCTTTCATATATCATAATATAGGTGGACTTGTTTCTCATTTTCTTGCCTTTGGGGTATTCACGAAAAAAATGAAAAATGAACTCAACTCAAGTGAATAGATCAAATTACAAATATATAATACATAAATATATCATATAATCTGGTATCAAAATATATATAAATAAACACTTAAATTTGTATAAAATTAATTAAGTAGATACATAGAGTGTTTTAATAATGTCAACATTAGTAATGCATATATTAGTTATACTTGTATTAGTTATGCATAGATTTCTTCTGCATTGTTTGGATTTGGTGTATTAAAAATAGTATGCATTGTATAAAAAAAAATATTTCCAAAAGTATCCTTTACAATTATGGTGGAAAAGATGTAAAAGTACTTTTGAGGGGTAATTGAATCTTTAACCATAATAATGCATGCATTAAATTCTTACCTGGATTTCTAGGTATTAGTAATACACTCCTCAGTCCTAAATACACAATAGAAGCATTAGTTATACATACCATGAAAAAATACACCAAACAAGGAATTACTAATACATATAATTAATGCATACATTATTTTTATTAATACACTCTACCAAACGACATATATATTAGATGAGTTCAAGTTAAAGAGCATGTATTATGCCTAAATCAAATGATTTAAAATTCAACAAAAAATTCTGGCATTTTGTTTGGTATTAATTACAAGGGGAACACAGTGGGGAAGGGGGGGAACACATCTGGTTTTGATTTTAGTCCCTGTTGATAAAGTTTTATTGTGATTTTTTAATTTTATTGTTTCGTTTTTCTCATCAATTTTATTTTTCTGTCTAATAGGATTCTTCCTTACGTATTTGTTAATCATAATCATACACAAAGATTAAGCTAAGTTATTGATACCTTCAAAATAGCAAAGATTGCAATGTATAAATCATAGTTGTGCTTTCCAGAAAATGGGACAAGGATAGTGACAGAAGTAAAAAAAATTGGGCTAATCTTTTATAATTGAAACAAAGAGCTAAAAAGGGTAATGGGTTGTTTGGTAGATAGTGCCGAATAGGATTTATTCGTAATGCTAATATTAATTAGGGAATTCATTATGCAGAAATTATTTTTATGCATTATTTGGTTTGATTTATTAAAAATAAGTCATTGCATAATTTCTATATATAAAAAAAAATGCTTACAAAAATACCCAAATTTGTGAAAAGGCTTTAAAGGGCATTTGTATTTTTAACCATACATTAGCATGTATCAAAAAAAATTGGATTGCTAATACCGTGATTTTTCATGTATTAGTTATATATCATATGATACCAATTAATAGTTATTCATAGATTTAATATGTGTACTAAACTAGAAGAAAATGCGAATAATACATCATACCAAATAAACCCTAAAGGGATAGTGGAATCATATGATACCAATTAATAGTTATACATAGATTGAATATGTGTACTAAACTAGAAAATAATGTGAATAATACATCATACCAAATAACCCCTAAAGGGATAGTGTAACTAAACGAACTTCAATTAACATAACAAATTCCTAAGACCTAACGGCTTAGTACCACCTCCTAAAGCTCAACGTACATCCTCCTTTAGCTACAAAGTTATTTCTCTCTTCTATTCAAATCCAAATTCTCTTGTCCTCAAGGTAAGAAAACAGGGAATATCACCCTCCTAGCCGCATAACTCTCCCAAGTAGTTTGTTCCATAAGCATTTTCTTCCATATGACCGAAATACGATGTACAATTAGAGGTGGTGAGTTCTTCTACTCTAATAAATAATTTACCCCTATTCTAGCTTCTTTGGCCCCTATTCTAGCCTCACCAAAGAAGACCAATATGTCCCCCACACTAATAAAACCTAACTCCATTAGACTATCTGTAGGGGACAATTTTCATCCACATCAACAGGAGAATGACCCTTCACAGACAGAAAAAGTAATAATAAAAATTGTCAATGCTCAGTTGGACAAAGATAGAACCCCACAATCCAAAAGTCAAATATCTTCTATTAACCCTATCAATACATCAATCATCTCACCCCCTAAAACTGATGCCTTACCCCCTCAAAATAGCTCTGACTTAAAAGACATGATTGATACTAGAGCCAAAAGTTCCTTTATTCCTAGTTCCCATATCTCAGGAACACTAGAAGCTCCAATAAAAGAATCCGAAGATAGAAACACCTCACTAAATGATTGTCCTAGCTTATTCACAAATCTTCCAGAACCTCCGAGACATAGAAACATAGGGAGCACCTCAATGGAACGAACTTTTCTACCTGATTATGAGCCAATCAATGAAGAGCATGGGAACACTTGTGTCAAATAGCAAAGCACACACACCTTCGATACCACCCCTTGTAAAATTAGTATCGTTGAGACCGATGAATATGAACACCTTAAGGTAGAAAAAACTCTAGAACTAACGCAACAGACAAGAACCGAAATAGTTGTGTTATAAGAGATAAAAGCAATAATATTCAAGGAAAAATTTGAAAAGAAATACATCCCTATTTATCCATCAAATCCATTAAAAAGCTTAATAGATATCAGAAGCCCTTACATCTCATAGATAGGGAGTTATGTGTTGATAATGAAGTCAAAAATGAGAAACCAGGAAGCCTCGTAAATGGCAGTGTTCAAAATACAACAAAGTGATAGTTAAAGGGAAGTCTAATGAGGAAGATGCCAAAAAATGAATATTCATGAAAGGCATAGTTTACCTTTTCCTTTTCCTTTTCGATCGGCCTGATGTGCCTTGAATTTCTTGAAATCTCCAGCCTACATTAAAATAATGTATTAAACACAATGAGCTGCTTATACAAACAATTTACAATAACTATAGTATTAAATCTGAAATTTAGGATCGGGTATAGTTTTTTTTTTCCCTTCTCATCGTCTGAGTGTTGTTCTTTAAACAATCTTACTGCTTCTCTCAATATTGCAACATGGATGGCGATTTCATATTCATTTGCAGATATTGCAATCATTCCTACGACTTCCCCTCGAATATTAAATGCCGGGCCACCTGAACAACCTTCTCCACAAATAAAGCCATACATTTGAATTACAGGAACAAAAGGGTGAAGATTATTTTCATAAAGTTGCCCCTCAGACGAATCAAATACATATTCATTCCAAATATCCCCCATTATTCTATATTCAGGTGTAGTCTCTAGGGCACTAGGTGTATAATCTTTGCAAGTTAAATTGGTCGTAGGTATTTCGATGTTGCATTTACATTCAAAGGCAACTTTACTCGTCAAAAACGAACCCACAAAATTTTTAGGATTTCCTATATGTAATAAAGGTTGACCCACCGACAATTAATCACTATTGTTCAGTCCAACATATTAGCAATCATTCATATATATGACCTGCAGTAACAAAACATCCCATTTCGGCTTTTCATACACTACAGTAACCGACTGAAAATTAGGTTCATCTAACCTCCTAACGTCAATTCCATAGAAAGATTTTGGGAATAAATGAGCAGTAATGAGTAACAATCCTTCACTACTCATAGAAAAAGCGACTCCAAATGTTTCCAAATGTGTTGTTTTTGCCATATGTTTAACTCTAACAACCCATACCACTGGCTTAGATCTATAGTACAATTGTTGCATTTTCATCACACTTAGTGTGGTATCATGTAATATCAAAACACATTTGTATTAATACACCCATTTAAGCCACTAAAAAGAAAGAAAAAAATTGAAGGAATTAAAAGTAACTCAGAAAATATTTACCATAATTAAAAAATGTGGGCTCTGATACCACTGTTATGAAATTGAAGAAACTAGAAAGAGAAATTAAAGAGAGAATAAATGATAAATCTTTATATTGATTCTTGCATTAATTCAAATAGAAGAGTACATCTCTATTTATAAATAATTAAGGAGAATCTTTTCTAAAGAAGAATCTTTCTAGATACTAAACTAAAAGAGAATCCTTCTAGATAATATAATAAAATTAAATTAAATATTTTGCAATTAATGTAAATCCTAGACTTGAAAGGAAATTAAATACTATAAAATATTTTTAGACTAAAAAGAGAAAAGTAAAAAATAATTCTACCAAATTTCAACATTCCCCCTCAAACTCAAGTTGGTGTATCTAACTTGAGTTTGAACACTTAATTATTCTTCAAAAATATCTTATACTTATTTTTGTTGTGGCAATTAATTGAATTCATTCTCACATTCTTCTTCTACTAATAATGCTTGTGATATCTTGAGTGTCTTTAAACTTGCACACTTTTATAACATAACAAATTTGTTTGCAACTTCCACACAGTGTATCAGATCTCCACAAACAGAATTTTTCCAAATATGTTTTCTTTTTGCAATATTTGCAAAGAGGATAATCAACTTTTCTTTTTTGATAGTTTGCATAAAAGATACTTTCAACAATTTTATCTTGTTTGAAAGCTCTTCTTTGTTCTTGTGCTTGAATAACACTTATCAATTCCACAAGAGAAATGGTAGAGAGATCTTTAGACTCTTTCAAAGCAGAGATTTTAGACTCAAATCTCACGAAAATAGTTACAAGAATCTTTTCAATTATTCTATTATCTTTAAAATCCTCACCAAGCAATCTGATTCTATTGACAATCAAAGAAATTATATCAGAATAATTAGTGATAGTCTCACCCTCTTGCATCCTAAAATATTCAAAATCTCTTTTTAAATTCAAAATTTGATTTTGTCTACCCCGTTCACTTCCCCGGTACTCATTCTCATGTTTTTCCCAAGCTTCTTTTGTTGTCTCACATTCAATGATTTTAGAAAAGATTGAATTTGCAATTGAATTTTGAATTACAATTTTGGCTTTGTATTTTTTGATTTTCTCTTCTGAGTGAAGTTTGATTTCAGCATCAGACGATTTTTTAGTGAGTTGTTGTAAGGGTTTGTCTTCCATTACAGCTTCCCACAAATCATAAGCCTCGAGATAAGACTTTATCTTAATGGCCCAAATTTGATAATTTTTACCAATGAAGGTTTGTGGGCATTGAAAGAAAAAGTATTGTTTGTCATGGTTTAAAAATAAGATTTAAAATAGTATAGATTAAAAATTGAATAAAAGTAGCCCTGCGTTAAAAATAAATGCACGGGTTAAAATTGGGTTGAAAATAGATATGAATTAAAAATGGCTAAAAGTTCTTCTACAATGAACTCACAGATCCATTAAGATCAATTTAAGGCTCTGATACCACTGTTATGGAATTAAAGAAACTAGAAAGAGAAATTCCAGAGATAATGAATGATAACTCTTTGAATTGATTCTTGCATTAATTCAAATAGAAGAGTGCATTCCTATTTATAAATAATTAAGAAGAATCATTCTAGATATTTAACTAAAGGAGAATCCTTCTAGATACTAAACTAAAATAAAACTAAATATTTTGTAATTAATGTAAATTCTAGAGTTGAAAGGAAATTTAATACTATAAAATATTTTTAGACTAAAAAGAAAAAAGTAAAAAAAAATTCTACCAAATTTCAACATTTTTTTTAAGAGAGATTCATCATTTCTCGTGCAATACAATAGGGTTGTATCTTTTATAAATCTTTTGCAAATAGCGGGCAAGTTGCATACTTTCGTTAACAAGAGAAAGTTGAACATTTCTTCAATCTTGTTGAACCATTGGATCATTGAACTCTGATACCACTTATTGGGTTATAAAGGTAAATAGGGCGTCATGTGAAAGCTTATAATTGCATATCATATGGTTGCTAAATCAGACGAAAAAACTTGTACTAAAAATTAAAATATTATTATATCAAAACTAATATAAAGAAAAACATTGAAAATTTAGAGAGAATAAATCTCCTCATAAACAAGACTCTTAAATGACTATATTATGGATGCTATTGTTTTTCTGTTAGAAGAAACAAACCTATATTTATAGAGTCCTAAAACCTTTTCTTACTAGAAAGGACTAGCTACTCCAAAACTTTCTCCTAAAAGGAAAGAATAAATCAAATATAAAAAAAAATTATATTTTCCTTTCAGGAAAAGTAAAAATATTTATGATAATGTTTTGTTTTTTATTTAAGGAAAAATAAATTTTAAATTATGGTAAGAAAATCAAGGCAAAACCCTAACAGGTTTCTCCTCAAGAATGAAGAGAATGAAATAGTGTTAATGGCTTCTCCTTGATCTGCGACTGCTATTTCAGAGGAGGGAGATAGTTTTTTTTTCTTTCTGCAGTTCGACATTATGCGTTCAAAGGGTTTTGGTCTTTAGGCAAGAAGAAGAAGATGAAGAAGGGAGAAGACGATGTATATATCTTTTACATGTTAAGAAAGTGAACTCTTAGGAAGGAAATTTTTATAAATATTTTAATATGTAGTATGATCCAAGATCAGCAGTTAAATATGTTGTTCGAGTAGTATTCAATTATTTATTATATGAGGAATTTTACAAGTTTAATTATTTAACTATCTAAACATTGTAGTTGATTTCATAGAAATATCCTTTTTGGATGCTAAAAATAAAGGATACATTATCCCTAGAATCCAAAATGAATCATACACACCGAAAAATCAGGACAAGATCCAACATACATTTTCTATCTCCAATACTGACACGTTATAAAAATTAATAAAAAAAATAATATTGCTAATCAGACCGACTTAACAAAGGTGGTGAGTACTTCTACTCCAATAAATAATTTACCCCCTACTACAGTTACTTTGGCCCCTATTCTAGCCTCACCCAAGAAGACCAATATGCCCCCCACACTAATAAAACCTAACTCCATTAGACCATCTGTAAGGGACAATTTTCATCCACATCAATAGGAGAATGACCCTTCACAGACAGAAAAAGTAATAATAAAAACTGTCAATGCTCAGTTGGACAAAGGTAGAACCCTACAATCCAAAAGTCAAATATCTTCTATTAACCCTATCAATACATCAGTCATCTCACCCCCTAAAACTGATGTTTTACCCACTCAAAATAGCTCTGACTTAAAAGACCTGATTGATACTAGAGCTAATAGTTTCTTTATTCCTAGTTCCCATATCTCAGAAACATTAGAAACTCCAATAAAAGAATTCGAAAATAGAAACACCTCAAATCTTCAGAGCATCCGAGACATAGAAACATAGGGAATACCTCACGGGAACGAACCTTTCTACCCAATTATGAGCCAGTTGATGAAGAGCATGGGAACAATTTGTGGCAAACAACAAAGCACACACACCATCGATACCACCCCATGTAAAATTAGTATCGTTGAGACCAATGAATATGAACACCTTAAGGTAGAAAAAATTCTAGAACTAATGTGACAGACAAGAACCGAAATAGTTGTGTTATAAGAGATAAAAGCAATAATATTCAAGGAAAAATTTGAAAAGAAATACATCCCTATTTATCCATCAAATCCATTAAAAAATATAATAGATATCAGAAGCCCTTACATCTCATAGATAGAGAGTTATGTGTTGATAATGAAGTCAATAATGAGAAACCAGGAAGCCTCGTAAATGGCAGTGTTCAAAATACAACAAAGTGATAGTTAAAGGGAAGTATAATGAGGAAGATGCCAAAAATTGAATATTCATGAAAGGCATAGTTTACCTTTTCCTTTTCCTTTTCCTTTTCCTTTTCGATCGGCCAGATGTGCCTTAAATTTCTTGAAATCTCCAGCCTACATTAAAATAATGTATTAAACACAATGAATTACTTATACAAACAACTTAGAATAACGATAGTATTGAATCTGAAATTTATGATCGGGTATAGCTTTTCTTTTCCCATCTTCATCGTTTAAGTGTTGTTCTATGAACAATCTTACTGTTTCTCTCAATATTGCAACATGGATGGCGATTTCATATCCATTTGCAGACATTGCAATCATTCCTGCGAGTTCCCCTCTAACATTGAAAACCGGGCCACCTGAACAGCCTTCTCCACAAATAAAGCCATACATTTGAATTACAGGAACAAAAGGGTGAAAATTATTTTCATAAAACTGTCCCTCAGACGAATCAAATACATATTTATCCAAAATATCCCCCATAATTCTATATTCAGGTGTAGTCTCTAGGGCAATATGTGTATAATCTTTGCAAGTTAAATTGGTCGTAGGTATTTCGATGTTGCCTTTTCATTCAAAGACGACTTTACCAGTCAAAAACGAACCCACAAAATTTTTAGGATTTCCTATATGTAATAAAGGTTGACCCACCGACAATGAATCACTATTGTTCAGCCCAACATATTGGCAATCATTCATATTTATGACCTGTAGTAACAAAACATCCTATTTCGGCTTTTCATACACTACAGTAGCCGACTGAAAATTAGGTTCATCTAACCTCCTAACATCAACTCCATAGAAAGATTTTGGGAATAAATGAGAAGTAATAAGTAACAATCCTTCACTACTCATAGAGAAAACGATTCCAAATGTTTCCAAATGTATTGTTTTAGCCATTTGTCTAACTCTAACAACTCATACCACTGGCTTAGATCTATTGTACAATTGTTGCATCTCCATCACACTTAGTATGATATCATGTAATATCAAAACACATTTTTATTAATACATCCATTTAAGCCACTAAAAAGAAAGAAAAAGAATTGAAGAAATTAAAAGTAACTCAGAAAATATTTACCATAAATAAAAAATGTGGGCTCTGATACCACTGTTATGAAATTGAAGAAACTAGAAAAAAAATTAAAGAGAGAATAAATGATAAATCTTTGTATTGATTCTTGCATTAATTCAAATAAAAGAGTACATTCCTATTTATAAATAATTAAGGAAAATCTTTTCTAAAGAAGAATCTTTCTAGATACTAAACTAAAAGAGAATCCTTCTAGATACTAAAATAAAATAAAACTAAACATTTAGCAATTAATGTAAATCCTAGACTTGAAAGGAAATTAAATACTATAAAATATTTTTAGACTAAAAATAGAAAAGTAAAAAAAAATTCTAACATATTTCAACATTCCCCCTCAAATTCCACCAACAGAATTTCTTCAAGTGTGTTTTTTTTTTTTTTGCAATATTTGCAAGGAGGATAATCAATTTTTCTTTTTTAATAATTTGCGTAAAAGATATTTTCAACAATTTTAACTTGTCTGGAAGCTCTTCTTTGTTCTCGTGCTTGAAGAACACTTATCAATTCTACAAGAGAGATGATGGATAGATCTTTAGACTCTTCTAAAGTAGAGATTTTAGACTCAAATCTCTCGGAAATAATTACAAGAATCTTTTCAACTATTCTATTATCTTTAAAATCCTCACCAAACAATCTGATTCTATTGACAATCAAAGAAATTCTGTCAAAATAATTAGTGATAGTCTTACCCTCTTGCATCCTGAAGAGATTCAAAATCTCTTTTTAAATTCAGAAATTGATTTTGTCTTCCTCGTTCACTTCCCCAGTACTCATTCTTATATTTTTTTCAAGCTTCTTTTCTTATCTCACATGCAATGATTTTAGAAATGATTGAATTTGCAACTGAATTTTAAATTACAATTTTGGCTTTTTATTTTTTAATTTTATCTTCTGAGTGAAGTTTGATTTCAACATCAAACGGTTTTTCAGAGAGCTCTTGTAAGGGTTTGTCTTCCATTACAGCTTTCCACAAATCATAAGCCTTAAGATAAGACTTCATCTTAACGGCCCAAATTGATAATTTTCACCGTTAAAGGTTTTTGGGCATTGAAAGAAAGATTATTGTTTGTCATGGTTTGAAAATAAGATTTAAAGTAGTATAGATTAAAAATTGGTTAGAAGTAGCCCTGCGTTAAAAATAAATGTACGAGTTAAAATTGGGTTGAAAATAAATATGAATTAAAAGTGGTTGAAAGTTCTTCTTCAATGAACTCATAGATCCATTAAGATCAATGTAAGGCTCTGATACAACTGTTATGGAATTGAAGAAATTAGAAAGAGAAATTAAAGAGAGAATGAATGATAACTCTTTGTATTGATTCTTGTATTAATTCAAATAGAAGAGTGTATCCCTATTTATAAATAATTAAGGAGAATCATTCTAGATACTAAAATAAAGAAGAATCTTTATAGATACTAAACTAAAATAAAACTAAATATTTTGCAATTAATGTAAATCCTAGAGTTATAAGAAAATTAAATACTATAAAATATTTTTAGACTAAAAAGAAAAATATAAAAAAAAGTTCTACCAAATTTCAATATTTTTTTTAAAGAGAGATTCATCATTTCTTGTGCAACACAATAGGTTGTATCTTTTATAAGTTTTTTGCAAATAGCGGGCAAGTTGAATACTTTCGCTAACAAGAGAAAGTTGAACCTTTCTTCAATCTTGTTGAACTATTGAATCATTGAATCATATGCTCTGATACCACTTGTTGGGTTATGAAGGTAAATAGGGTGTCATGCGGAAACTTACAATTGCATATCATATGGTTGATAAATCAGACGAAAAAACTTGTACCAAAAATCAAAATATTATTATATCAAAACTAATATAAAGAAAAAACGTTGAAACTTTAGAGAGAATAAATCTATCCGTAAACAAGACTCTTAAACGACTACATTGTGGATGCTATTGTTCTTTTGTTAGAAGAAACAAACATATATTTATAGAATCCTAAAATATTTTCTTACTAGCAAAGGACTAGCTACCCTAAAACATTCTCCTAAAAGGAAAGAATAAATCAAATATGAAAGAATATTATATTTTCCTTTCAGGAAAAGTAAAAATATTTATGGTAATGTTTTGTCTTTTTCTTAAGGAAAAATAAATCTTAAATTATGGTAAGAAAATCAGGGCAAAACCTTAACAAATCTTTCCTTTTTGCTGGATTTTCTTGACAAAGCTTGATATGTCTTCTTCATTGCATAATAATCTTGTTCTTCACAAAATCTTCATCACTGTTGCTTGTCATGGTTAAAAATAAAGTTTAAAATATATGAGTTAAAAATGAGTTAAAAATATTTTATTTTTATTCTTAAAATTTGCAGCAACAGGAATGTTGAAAATATGATCGAAACGTCTTCTCCATATGCAGTTTGACAAAAAATCTTCATTATCATCAAATTGATTACAAATTGATTTGAAACCATCTTGAGCATGTCTTCAATCTCGTTGAACCATAGGACCACCAGATCTTTAAACCATGTGCTCTGATACCATTTGAACCTTTCTTCAATCTCGTTGAACCATTGGATCATTGAACTCTGATACCATTTGTTGGGTTATGAAGGTAAATAGGGTGTCATGCGGAAACTTACAATTGCATATCATATGGTTGATAAATCAAATGAAAAAACTTGTACCAAAAATCAAAATATTATTATATCAAACTAATATAAAGAAAAATATTGAAACTTTAGAGAGAATAAATCTCCACATAAATAAGACTCTTAAACGACTACATTGTGGATGTTATTGTTCTTCTGTTAGAAGAAACAAACCTATATTTATATAGTCCTAAAACCTTTTCTTACTAGAAAAGGACTAGTTACTCCAAAACTTTCTCCTAAAAGGAAAGAATAAACCAAATATAAAAGAATATTATATTTTTCTTTCAGGAAAAGTAAAAACATTTATGGTAATATTTTGTCTTTTCTTTAAGGAAAAATAAATCTTAAATTATGGTAAGAAAATCAGGAAAAAACCCTAACAGGTTTCTCCTTAAGAATGAAGAGAATGAAATAGTGTTAATGGCTTCTCTTTGATCTGCGGCTACTATTTCAAAGGAGGGAGATAGTTTGTTTTTACTTACTTCAGTTCGACATTATGCGTTCAAAGGATTTAGGGCTTTAGACAAGAAGAAGAAGAAGAAGAAGAAGGGAGAAGGTGAGGTGTATTTCTTTTACATGTTTAAGAAGTGAACTCTTAGGAAGTAAATTTTTATAAATATTTTAATATGTAGTATGATCCAAGACCAGCATTTAAATATGTTGTTCGAGTAGTATTTAATTATTTATTATATGAGGAATTTTACTAGTTTAATTATTTAACTATCTAAACATTCTATTTGATTTCATAGAAATATCCTTTTTGGTTTTTTTTTTCTTGCCCTTAATGCTTTTTTAAATATTTATATTTATTAAAATCTAAACACAAAATCATATGTGGGTGAAATTAAATTATCTCTATACAATTATCAATAGTACAATTAAATTATAATTATACTTATAATTAGAAAAAAAAATTGGTCGGTAGGTTGCACAAGCAATCCAACACACATCTATTGAAAAAATTTCATTAATTTATAGCATGATTTTCAAAAATATGTATTTCTTATCAATAGAAGTATTTTAATGTAGAAATTACATAAATTTCATAGTGTTTGGGAGCCAATTATACTATAATTTTACTCTTTTTCAAATTACAAAATCTCTTAAAATTAAAGGATTTTATATACATCAGCAGACACGTGGACATACAGGTCGCGATACATTGTTATTCAGGAAGCCTACAGATACATAGCTTACGGATGTGTCTGAGAGGGGGTGAATGTCACTAAGAAGGGATGGATGCATGCAAGAGTGGAGGAATGTATCGAGAAGGATAGGGATGTATCTAAGAGAGGATTATGTAAATTTTTTTAAATGGTAGAAAATTTTAGAGATTATGATAGAATAAGATATGTATTTAGGTAATTTTTCCTTTTTAATATTTGAAAAAGCTACACAAATTGGATCCACTAGACAAAGTTTTTACCCAAATTGGACTAAATCCAGTATATTTACCTAGATTGGACACACATGTTAAACTATTTGTCTGACTGCCCTCTTGCTTTTTTCACTGAACCATTATTGATACCATCGGAGCATATATATATATATGGTATCAAGGAGTAATTGAACATTCTTTTCACTGAAACACTGCATCTCTCTCTTTGATGCATTCAGAAGGTCGTTTGGTAAAGTTTCTAAAAATAATGCTCAATAGAATGTATTAGTAATGCTTGTACTGGTTAAAATGCATCAAATAAGGGACTCCTAATACACATAGTTAATGCATGAATTATTTTTGCTAATTATTTTATCTTTAGTTATTCTTTATCTCAAACTCAAGATCCCTGATTAAGGATGAGAAATACTAATCACTCTATGACAATTTTTGTTGTAGTTTGGTGACTTGATCAAACACTAGTTGGTGCTTAAAAATATATTTTAAAATTGGTTTTGTTTAGTGGTTAAACACAAGTTCTTTCTCACCAGTAGTATACTTTTGAGAAGCACTTAGAAAAAAAAAAATAGATTTGAAAATTTGACCAAACACACTATAAATATTTGTGGTGTTAGTTTCATTTCAACGAAGAGTATTTAAGATGAGCACAAGTGTACTTAGTCGATAATACTATAGTAATTTGTATCGATCGATCTTTAAAGCATTTGAAGATATCAAGGTAATATGAGTTTTCAACGTTATCCTAGTAATATGCTAGATCTCGTTGTTTTATATATGTAATATGATTTAATCTCATAAGGAAAGTATGTATTTTTTTTCTCTCGATCTCGAGAGCCAATTCTAAATTGTATATGCACTTTAAAATCTACTCATAATTTACCTATTCTTTTCACGACTTTATCAATTTATCACAATAATCAACTATGATCACACCCTTATGTTTGCACTCGATCAACGAGCTTTTAGCCTTTAATTGGACTTGTATCATCACAATTTTAGCTATTATGTCTTGGGGGAGAGATCCTCCTCTTCTTATCCTCATTTACACAAATCTCTTTTTTCTATTGTCTCCGTCTACTATCACAATATATAAATACTATGTTTCAGTACATTATCACAATATATAAAGTTTAATACTATGTTTTGTTCATTGTCTCAACTCACGAAATAACGAAAATACAAAAGGGGCGATAATATTTGAAAGAATTTTCTAAGTTCTCTCATCAAACTTATCATAATCTATTTATATGCAAGAGATAAACCTCCAAAACCCTAATCCAATGGTAAAATTAATAATTTCACTAAAAATATTCAAGAATTTAGTACATATTTTGAAAGGTTATATATATATATATAATATAATATTTCAATAAAGTATGTTGTAAGTGACCACCTACTCTAACCTTAAGGTATTAGGCCTACAAGACCTAAGTTTATCACAATATACACTTTACCATATAAATAACCTATTTACATTTTTATTTAATAAAAAATATACACTTTTATTGTACAAGTTGAATAGCTACTGTGATTTGGCTTAAGACTTGTATGCTCCTTGTTTTCTGTCGCTTTCCTCTATGAGAGACGAGAGCTCACATATTTCGGAGATTTCTGCCCTCTCTGCGAAGCTCATACTTCTGAGATTTCTTCGGACTCTCAGTCTGGTAAGATCATATTTGAAATTTGGAGTCTTCTTTGATGTTAATCCTTGTTAATGGGTGTATTATCGTGATTTTTAATTATTTTTTTCATCGATGATGTGTTTGTTTGTTCAAAACAGAGAATGAAGCACAAAGATTGATTTGAGTTAAGCTAATAACTAACTAAACTAGTGATAGAGCTACACAGACTTTCATTGATATATACCTTCAAAATAGTAATATATAAACCCTAGTTATGCTGAGATTAGTTGTATTATGTTGGGTATATTTGGTTTGGTGTATTAATGGTAGTTTTGTCTTTAACTGTGTTTATCCATATATTAATAACCCTTATATTGCTAATAGCCTAATACCATGGTTTGCTATGTATTAGTTATACATCATAGGCTGAACATCCTGCCAAACAAGGGATTAAATAATACTGATACATAAATTATTTTCTAATAAATGTGATTAAACAACCCCTAATTCCTAAAGGGCTAAACTGTAACTAAATCAGCTTTAATTAATTTAACTAACACCCAAGTCCCAATGAAAAACCAGGTACAACCTCCTATAACTCAAATCCGAATTGCATCATCATCTCTCCTCAAGAACTCCCATGTACAGCCTTGTTGCCTTTTTTGATCGTATGTCTATCCACAATTTCTAACGAAGACTAGCAACATTGGTAGTTGGGACATAATAACATATTTTCAATTGGGAAACATGGAATGCAGGATATAGAGCAATGTGGAAGGCTTCTTTTGTCAGATTTATTTTATTTGTTGTTGATTTTTTTTTTTCCTGCTCTATTGTTCCTTCGTGTGTTTCATTCAAATGTGTTTTTTTTCTCGATGTTTTTGTTGTATGTCCCTATTCATCCTCATGTGTTCTAACCTGGTTTAAGTATCTGTCTTTTTATGGATGTGGTGATGTTTTATTGATGTAGTGATACGGGAGAGGGCTTGGTATGATTTGGTACAATTTAAGTTGAATATTCAGAGGTGTTGAAATCAGATTATGTTAAATGCTAATTTGATTGCATATTAGTGGTTATTTGATTTTAATCATTGAAATGGTTGTCGGAGTAAAATGACTTATTTTGTAGGTAAATTATGACTTTTGTTGGTTTCAAAAGGAAGTGGGTGGAAGCTTTTACTCTGTGGAAGAGGGAGGCAAAAGAGGCTCAGTACAGTGAGTTTCATAAAATTTCTCTAACTTTTTGATATCAAAATTCATTTTTATGTGTTGTTTGTTGGAAATTATGCAGGTTCTTACTTTGTAAGTGAACCAATAAAGTTGAGTCCAATAGAACAGGGATTTTATTTGAATCCTCGAAATAATCATTTAGATGTTTACACGAAGAGGGCTGCTTTAAAAGTTTCCACATCTGTCGTCAGTCTTAAATCATACTCGGGTATTTATTCTTGATAGTTTTATTTCTTTTCTCATATTTGCTGTCCTTCGATATTTGTTTCTTTATTGCTTTTGAGATTTAATTTTTTTCCCACTTCTATTAGTTTTTAGTTCCAACTTTTGTTAGCATTTTACCTGTTGTTATTTTTATGTTCATTGTCAGGGGAAAAGGAGATATTTAAATGTTCTGGGACTATTATAGAAAGTGTGGACGGTTATAGTATAATATTAACCACTGCAAGTCTCTTTAGGTGTTCCACGAGTGGAAATTCTATAGCGGATAATATCAAGGTTGGTGACTTATTTTTATCCCGTTGTCAAATTTGTGTAATAATTTCTTTAACCAAATTAGTATTTGTTAATTTCTTGATCATTGGTAATCCTCTTTATGTCATTTCTTACCAAATTCTTGCTAGATTATTTGATAATTATGACTATTTATTTAGGTTATTGTGCACCTATTTGATGGAAGATTATTTGATGGTCAAATCGAATCATATGACCTCCACTACAATGTTGCTGCCGTAAAGATTCAATCAGACACACCACTTCCAATTGCATCCCTGGCTCATTTAAGTGATTCTATCACGATTGATCCGAGCCAGCTCCGGAGTACTGAGGATAAGTCATTTCAACTTCGTCCACATTCAAAGTCATTTAATCTTATTCCTGGAGATATAGTTCTTGCACTTGGACGTTTTTATACGAAACCATATGATATCACGGCTGCTCCTGGTGAATTCTGGTTGGTGTTTTCATTTGACTTTTACTTTATTGCATACCTGATTGTCATGTTTGTTATTGAGACATCTCTCTCTATTATTTTTATGGTTGATCCTTGTAGAATTGATCGCTGCGACGATGACTTTGAGTGTAAAGAGCTTCTCAAGGCGACTTGCTCTATTATGAGAGTAACTCTCTTTCACAATTTTTTAAAGAAAATCTCTCTCACATTTATCACTTACTTTGGTAGTTAGTCACTTTGTTTATTTTGCTAATGAATACTCCCTTTTGTTCCAAATTCAAGAGTATCAATATTGTCACATGAATCATATATGCATGAAAGTGATGTACCAAGAAATCAGCGGTTCCTAATAAAAGCACTTCTCTCTAAGAGTGAGTAACTTTTTAATGGGCTGTGACAAGCTAATAGCATCACTTAATATGAAATTGAGGGAGTATATTCTTAATTAATGACAAATGATATGTATGTTTTATCTATATCTATTGTCTGTTAGTTTTTCTAACATTGCTAATTTAGGGCTTTTTCCTTGTTATTGTAGTGCGGTATTGGGGGGCCACTTATTAACCACTATGGAGAAGTCATTGGTATCTGCTTTTATGATCCAGGTTCTTTTGCATTCTTGCCAATCAATATAGCTTCCATATGGTGGGAGCATTATAAGAAATATAGGTACGCTCCAGATCTTTGCCTTTATAGTTTGCTTGATATGTCCATTTTTCTCTTTGCAATTGTCAGTAATGTGCTTGAATCTCATATCCGTAATGGACCTCTGTTTCAACTGTAATGAAGAAAAGTGGAGAGCGTATAGGCTTATAGAAAATCTAATTACCAATGCCTCGTACTAATCTTTAGGTTTTATTTGTATCATAGGCAATCACATCGACCTTTGCTCGGGATGGAAGTAACTAACCTTTATGAACTGACCTACAAATTCTGGAAACAATTATATCAAAGTTCCCTGATGTCTTGAAAGGTGTCATTGTTGAAGAGGTATGCTCTATATTATTACAGTTTTTTTTGTGGAAAATCATTCTTTTGATGGTATTGATGGCTCGGTATAATTTCATAAACTGTTAAATAGGTCATACCTGGTTCTTCTGCTGAATATGCTGGGATAAAACCCAA
Source organism: Solanum bulbocastanum (assembly GCA_037074985.1). NCBI lineage: Eukaryota > Viridiplantae > Streptophyta > Magnoliopsida > Solanales > Solanaceae > Solanum > Solanum bulbocastanum. The sequence continues at coordinate 31,842,957 of CM073598.1, read as the reverse complement.
TGATGTTATAATTCAGTTTGGTGGAAAAAGTATTCAGAGTTTCTTGGAGGTATATTACCTTTCTTGTTATTGTTAAGAGTGTATTTAATCGTGTTACTTAGATTGTTTATTGAGCTGGGGACAGAGAAGTATTCACTGTTCTCTTTTCCGCCTTGTTGGAGTCCTAATAGTGATTGTGGATTAGCTTGTTTATTATTACGGTTCAATACAAACTTATTAATTTTTCCTCAAGAGTATGGCAATTGCTTCTTCACAAGTTTGTGAGCTCCTTACGTTTGTATCGCTCTGTGAGCAACTGAGCATGTTCATCTTTATCGTTGTAGTTAATCTTTTGTACTTGCTTTGTGTTTATCATTGCAATGCAGGATGCAAACTGATTCTATTATGTGTGCTTTTTGTCATTAGCTATTCGAAAACATGTGGAATAATGTTGGAGAATCTGTGGAGTTGGTTGTGATAAGAACAAGTCATGATGTTCCTGTACATCTTAGCATGGTGGTGGAGGAGTTCACGTCAGATAAATTATACAGGTATCCTTTTTTTCTTTCTTCGTGATGATTTACCTTCATTCTCGGTGTCTTATAAAACACATTCGTTATTTCAGCTGGCCACAGTGGGAGGTATGATGACTTTCAAGAATAGTTACATCTTAAGGGTTGCAGGTAATGGTTATATTATCTGATACTGCTTGGACTTCATAACATGTCTTGTCAGTTAAAGCTAATTTTGCGCTATATTTTTGGTGATGTTTGCAGATAGAGTAGTAAGCAGTTTGGCCCCAAAATACAATCGACTTTTTGGGGAACACTTCTTGCAATGGGATGTTGTCCAAGCATTTTGTTGCATTAGTATAACACCATAGAAAATATACAATCGACTTTTTGGGGAACACTTCTTGCAATGGGATGTTGTCCAAGCATTTTGTTGCATTAGTATAACACCATAGAAAATCTAGTTAGTAGTTTACCAAATTATCTTTTAGTAAGTAATTTTTGGCTTATCTATGTATTTGTTGGTAAATACAGAAAGTATTGGCTTATGAGGTATAATCAGTCAAAAAGAATCATAAGTTGGTCACCTTCAACTTATGATGGTATAGTTAATAGACGCTTTTGATTTGATTTAAGCTTTTTGCTATTTTATCCGTAATATCTTTTGTAAATTTCCTCTTTATTCTATTTTTATCGTTCATTTTAGTATTATATATTTATATTTTTCAATATTTTTAAGGAAGTTTAAGTCAATTTCATGAAAAGGAAAAAAACACATGAACTGATTAATTGTAAAATCAGTTCCTAACACCTAAAAAATGCTTGTCAATTATAGGAAACTGGCTATAGTTCTTTTCATCCAAACAAATAACAGAATTTTCCAAATTACAAGTTTCATCAATACTCAATTAGGTTATAAGAAGCTAGCAAATAAAACTCACCACAATAAAGTGAGTAACAAAAAGAGAATGAAGTAGTGAATTAAAACAAGGAAAAATTATATAAATACACCACTTAAAATATCATAATCTCTAAAAATTTCTTATTATTTAAAAAACTACAAAAATTCTCTATCGGATACACCCTTGTCCCCTTTCGAGCAAGGAAAACTTGGTATTATGAAGTCAAATTTAAAATAAGGTCTTTGAAATTATTTCAAAACTTTATTGGTAGGTTATTTGGTTCCTTTATTCGCCCTTGAAAGTTAGCGGGTTAAGTAAATGCATTTAAATTACTCCAAATTGATTTAATCATTTTTTAAAAAATAAAAGTTAAACATTTAAAAGTTAGTACATAAGACAAACAATTGGAATAAATTACAATGTCATAGTTAATTATATACTAATAAAAGATGATTAACTATGCATAACTAATTTAGCCAGTTCTTTCTAGGTTTTTTGCGGAAGAGGAGAGGGTGGAGTACATGTACATGTAGTCATGAGTTTTTTTTTTGTTTGTTTGGGTAATTTAGCTGCTCTATCAAAATTGTTTATTGACTGCTACAATTTTCCAGCCATTTGACAATCAAATGTGTTTTCTTTTCCCTTTCCTCTGTTTGTATTTTCTATTGTTTGAGAACTGGGAAAATAACTCCAATAAACAAGACCAAGATCCACAATAAACATAAACAATAGAAGTGCACTAGAAACCAAAAAGGCAGAAGTGATCATGCAAGTCATGACGATCACAAAAAAAAAAAAAAAAAAAAAACTTCTTTTGTATACCAATTGCGCACACTATAATTTCACAGATCCACTTCATGAACTCTACAAATTTATACCTCAAAAAACCCAAGAAAACGAACTGCATTTGCTTTTTTTCAAAACCAAAATAAGCCGTATAGTAGCACCCCTTTCAAAAATGACATCTAACTCAACACATTTGTTCCTACTTACAGAAAAAGAACAAGGTACTTCTTACAGAGGTATAGCACATTCAATTTACAGATCTCAATGAATTAGTAAGAAAATAAGATAGATAATGAAAGGAAAATTTAAAAAAAAAGGTCTGGTACACTGATGTCACTTCTACTTTCTCCTCCTACTTGAATAATCTTCGGCTGATAGATTTGCCGACTCTAGTAGACAGTATCAACCACGGAATAATCCCCACCTGCAAGTGCGTTAAACAAACTATTAAAATGCCATTCAACCAAAAGACGAGCAACTTTGGTGTCTTAGGAAAAAGCAGGAGCTGCTGCTTTGATGTGATATGTTGCACAAGTGCTGGCTCTACCTTCAGAGTGTCAAACCCAAGATCTACCCTCCCCCTTACAGGTATGCTCTATTTTCAGTCACTATTTCCCCTAAAAGAATAAATGGCAGTAGAGAAACAATGGCAACTAATCATTACCATAACATTTTCATTGGCAGGACCTCCAGCTCGCCAAGACAACATCTTGCCTGCAGAAGTGGAAGAACAATAGATCAGTATGTCACAGGAAGATAACTATCTATGGAAATAAGAACAAGGATCTCCATAAAAGTTGGTGAAAGCAATAAATTATAAATCACAAAATGTCGTGTAGGTATGGCTACAGCTCAATAATCAAGGAATCAGAAGTATTACCAAAAGGCTGTACGAGCTGCTTAGATATGGAAGCCACAGGAATATGCCAAAACCAGATAATCAACAAGAAGTATGTGAAGACCTGTGTGATTAAGGGGGGTAAATAAGCATCTTACAGCTTAAAGGAAGCTGTATAAATCACTAAACGAATCCAATGCATACCTGAAAAATAGTTAGGCCTTTTGTGTATGAATCATGTGACAATTTCGCCTCTTTGTTGTGAATTTCTTGATCTGCATCAGAGGATGAGGACTAATTAAGTTTGTTGATAAATTTCATCCAAATGGCATACGCTTATAAAGAGAACACCAACAACAACAATAAGTACTAAACCTCGATCCCCAGCTGGTTGAGGATAGTATGATTTATCCTCACTACCAATTTCACTTCATCTGGACCCATTTCATTCCAATTCAATATGTTAAGTTTTCTAACACTAAAAATTCTCTAGTTTGTAGTTAAGCGTACAAACATACCTAATCCTCAGAATCAACTAGTTTGTATGTGCTGTAAAGACTGATGTGTAACTTACAAGTAAATAAGACAAAATGACAAGAAATAAATATCAACATAAAGGAGAGCACAAGATAGGGGGAGGTGATATACTTTGGATCATAGCTAGTCGCATTACCAGCCTAGAAATCCACCTTCAAGTTTGAAAGGTAGTCTGTTACATAAATTTCCTCAATCTGGCAAACCTACTTTAGTGATGTAAATCCATGGTTTACCCATCTTGACTACCAAATTTACTTGCTTGTAGATCTCAAGTCCACTAACATTACTAGTTTACCCATCTTGACTACCAAATTTACTTGCTTGTAGATCTCAAGTCCACTAACATTACTATCTCAGCATTCCTATCTCTGATTCACTCGTTTAAGTTCAACAAAAGACATCCCTATAGTGTCTCAGATAAGGGAAGTATATTTTTCATAATTTCAGTAATAAATTGTGGATTTTTCTCTTCTTTCCTTTGGATCAATCCATTTGGTAGCATTGTAGCTTATGTTTTACAACTTCCAATATGAAGGATCGCAAATTGACAGAGTTTTTTCTCCTAGAAAAATCAGAATCCAAAACGCAATGCCTTCCCAAGAATGTCATCCAAGGAATTTACTTCTCTGAAGGAGCTGTCAATGCTAAACTTAATGTTTGATCAAAGTATGAACAAAATCTGTGCTTACTAACAAGGAAGAGTCAGCATATTAATCTGTGCTTTGAATGTGTTTCTGCTGGAACAGATATGGTTACTTGAACGGCCAGCAATTTGCAAAAGACAAGTTCTAACCACAAATATTCATAAGTCTAACTATAAGCAGGAGACAGACTTGGTTCATTTAGTCCAGCTTCTGGAAGAAAACCTCAACTATCAGAATATTGTAGAAATTTCCTGTTGAGGTAACTTTAAAGGTTGAACGGTTTAAGTGCCTCATCGTAGGCATCCGCAATTGGTATATGAGCTCCAACATTCACGGGCTCCAAACATACAGTCCTTTGAAAGGAGTACAGCCACTGAGACCCCTTGTCACTGAAATCTCCACAAAATAACAATTAATTTGCTATCTATATGCAAGCTTAAATTCCTTCATATGCTAGAATAGAATAGGATAGGGCAATACTAAGAAGAAGTCATGTTCGGATGAAAGAGTTAGTATGTGCACCTTGCTCCTTTACAATAAGCCTCAAAAAACAAATGTTTTACTCTTTCATTCAGCTCAATCCAGGCATTCAATAGCAAAAGTACTAAAGGCGATTTGGAAAGATCACCATAACATTGGCAGTTTGGCACATCCTAATGTGCTTCCAACTATTTCCAGGTCTTCATTCATCTCATGGCTCTCTAGTGATGGTAATTTGTGTACACTGGAGAAATTCACATTCATTTTGGAACTCCATCACAGAATGCTTGTTCTGTGCTTAGTAATGCTATTCATAAAAAATCATTAGCTCTCTCAAGGTGATTCTTTCCATAAAAAATGTAACTTGGTGGGATGGGGCATAATGCATGTATCTCTTGTCTATATTACAGGCAGTATAAATCTGGGCACAATCTGCTGAAATCGCCATATAATTCATGGAAGAAGAACCACAATATTAAGTGGGTCAAGAAATTGTCCCTGGCAGCAAGTTAGTGGAGAAAAGACAGAAGACAAGTCCAATATTCCTTCCAAAAGTTACTATGTCAAGCCATGGCAGCACAGCCTTCCTATTTGAATAGTCATTAAAGCTGCAAACTTCTAATCATTTTGAGTCGAGGTTCAAAAGAGCAGATGAAAGCAGGGATCATAAATAATCTATCGCTCTATCAGCCATGAGACCTTCAACTATAGTGTTAGTCGATTCTAGATATGGATTACAAATACAGCAGGAACTATGCTAAAGAAGCTAAAATATAAGCCATACTTTTTGCGAGTTCCTTCTCCTTGGCTGTAGCTAACCTCCTCAGTTTTGCAGCTTGTGCAAATGTTGAAGGCCTGAAATACACGTGAAGGCATAATCATTTTTTCCATATCATAGAACTTCCGTAATGAAAAGATCAGATTTATATATTATATGAAGAAAGAAAATTATTCTGTATTCTCTTGAAGACTCCACTTCCTATTTTAATTACCTGATATCAACTTACCAACAAGTACTTTCAATCAAGTATAACTACAGTAAGTAACTCCACAAATAAGGATAGTTCTGAAAAATCACAACAAAGAAAACATAACGAGATCTTGTTTAGGATACTTTGACGTACAAAGAAAAGATAATAGTTATGACCAAAACTATATGTAAGCCACTCCATGGCGTGGCCTAATAGTCACTGAAACTGTGACAAACAGTACAAATTCAGGATCCAAATCTTAGCAAAGACAAAAACGACTAGGTGACTTTTTCATGTGTCTAAACCTTGGTAGACAAAGTTACCATGTACTTGTGCTAGTCATAGACGAGATAGCAGGTTCCTAGTTGATTAATTGTACTAGATAGCAGGTGCCTAGTTGATTAATTGAGGTGTGAACTCAGTTCCAAACACCATCACGCATCATTGTCAAAAAATTGAGAACCTCACTTACTGTGACAAGGCACTTGCCTCCTTTAGCAGCTGTTTGATTTCTGCGCGCAACTGCATATCTTCTGAACTTGTGGAACCTTTCTGAAAAAATTAACATATCATATGATAGAACAAAATCAATGGCGAAACAAGCAAGTATTCAATAACACACTACGATATCTATAATTGAATAGAACAAAGCGAATTGGCTCAAGCACTCCACATTGAATTAATCAAATCATTGAAACAGCGATGGAGATTTAAAAGCAACTATTTCACTAAATCAAAATTAAGATTAAAACATCTATGAAATTCATATCGATTCATTTTGGAATTAACATAACCCGAAAATTAGCATCAGAAATGATGAGAAACTAACCTTTTTATTGATTTCAAAAAAGCGAGAAAGGAACTGCAAAGCTAAGACTATGATGAATATCATCGGCGCGGCTACCGATCTCTCTAAGTTCGCCGTTGATTCTTCCATTTTCGTCTCTGCTGATTTCCGTCCGAACCGCTCTTTTCTGCTAATCTATTTAGGATTTTCCGATCTGTATGAGCGTATCAGTTTCGTCTTCGTCTCCTTTGGGACCAATATGAGGTTGTACTCTCCAGCTTCTTTTTTTTTTTTTTTTTTTTTTTCTTTCTCGTCTCTCTATTCTCCTTTCTTAAAAAAAAAAAAATTATCAAAAATATTTGCAAATAAAGTAATTATGCTCCTCGTTTTTTTTATATAAAAATACACTTATAAGTAGACAACTTATTATCGATAGAGTCAAAATCTAATTATCACAATCAGTTATTGTAATGGCTTGATTTCTTAATAATTAATTTTTCTATATTATATTTTACTTTTCTTTATACAGTATTTGTAAATTACTCTTTATAATATTCATATTAGAATATTGTGTAACATTATTTTGTTTTATCTATTTTTATTGATTAATTATAGGTTTTATACTGCTCTTCTTATTAATTGTTATGTTTTCTACGTGATTTTCTTTTTTTTATTTTGATTTGCTACTCTTGAGTTAAGGTCTTTTGGAAACAACATATCTACCATCATGAAGTATCTGTAAGGTGTGCGTATACTTTAGTTATATCCTCGCAGATCTCACTTACGAAATTTTATTGAATATGTTGTTGTTGTTATTGTATTTATTTTTCTCCTACTTTATGTTTTAGTATTTTTCTTCTCTTTCTTTTTCTTTATTGAAGATACGAATATTCTCTAATTATTTCTATATAGATAAAAAAATGTATATATATATATATATATATATAAAGCAACTAGAAAATTATAAGTTATATAAAAAATAATAAATTATTCGGTTCAAATAGAAAATGAAATAAACAGCACATGTATTAGTAATAATATGTCAATAGCTAAAAGTATATCAAATACAAAAAAATATCCTTACAATATGTAATCATTAAAACAATTCTCATTAATATCCACTCACTAAAACAATTTTCATAATATCTACTCATTATATAACAATCCTTGTAGTATTTATTCTTATGATGATTTTCGTACAATAATCATATATTACAATCTCGATACAAATAAGATACAATTAATACATCAAACCACACGACTCTCAAATGTATTTTTTTTTCATTTAAATCACTCGGTATAATAAACTGTATTAATATTGTACAAGTATTTACCCATTAATTATTACTAGGGGAGGATCCACGTGAGTTTCAGGGTTCACCCGAATCCCCTCAACAAAAGATTACACGGTATATATAAAGTAAAATTTCTATATATATTTTTGTAGATATATATTTTTTGAACCCCTTCAATGAAAAGGAGAAACTGATGGCGCAATGGTAAGTCCCCTTGAAATTAAACTTCACGTCACCAGTTTGAATCCCTGTGACAACGCTTTATTGTTTCCTATTTTGGTTTCAGTTCTGTTTTTCACTCTTTTTTTTTAGTTTTTTTTTTTTAATTTAAAAAAACGTGTTAAAAGTGTGGTTATAAACCCAAAAAAAATTCAAGAATTTCATTTCTAAAGGCTTATTTACATGTTTATATTTTTATTTTTCGAACTTTTTAAATGAAAATCTTGAGTCAGCCACTGATTGTAACCTCATGTGAGGTATGTCGATGACTAACAACTTGTCTCAAGTATTGGTAGTTAAATTACTCAAATTTTTATTTTACTTTTAAAAAATAAAAATTAAGAAGTTAAAATATCCCATGAATATATAATTTAGTTAACTATTTTCATTGAAATAGGTGTTGATACCATGTTCATCTCTTCGTTTTTGAAAGACCTTTGACTTGGAAAAAATATAACATGTATGAAAAATAAATAGTAATAAAAAAAGTAAAATGAATAATAACAGTTACAAATAATACGATAATGGAAGTAAAAATAATAACAAAGTAATAATAAGATCTAAGGGATCGTTTGGTGTGAGGGATAAAAATAAATAGTGATGGGATAAAAATATTGTATTGTTTGATTGCCATGTTTGGGATAACTTATCCCACCATTTATATCATAGTGATGGGATAAGTTATCCCAAAATAGCTAACCCCAGGATAACTTATCCTGAGATAACTTGTTCCCAACCAAACGACCCCTAATTAACTTTCCATCCTAATCTTCGACTGTCATATCCCTTACATTAAGGAAATCTCTTCGGTGATTATGCAAGCGTGCAATGTCTTGTCTAATCAATCTCCCGGATATTTTTTTGACCATTTCTACATTTCTTCAAACCCATCCTAACAAAATTTAACTTCTCACTAGGCATCTATGCACCTCCTCTTTACACGTCAGAGCCATTTTAGCGTCACTTCCCTCGTACTATCTGCTATGGAAGCATTCCAACCTTATTTTTATTATTGTCATACTTAATTTTGTCTCTTATTCGGGAGAAAATGAAGGAAGCGAAACTCAGATGATTTAGGTGTATGAAGAGAAGGTGCGTATATGTTCTGGTGAGGATGTGCGAGAGGCTAGTTGTATGGGGTAAGCAAATGGGTAGAAGTAAGCCAAAAAAATATCAGAGATAGGTGATTAGAGAAGACATAGGCACAAGTTCATATTATTGAGGACATGATTTTAGATAGGATAGAGTGGAGGTCGTGTTAGGGTAAAAAGTTAGTACGGACATAGTATTGTCTTACTAGTGAGGGTTTAGGTTTGTTATGCGTGGTTCTTGCTTTTGGCGTTTATTGTCATATGTTATTTGTTGTATTTGATTACACTATTTTATTGTTGTCATTATTATTTTGTCAAATGCACATTGCTTTTCTTATTTAACTACTATGCCTTCTTCATTGTTTTCTTCTTGTTTTACTTGAGTTTGATGCACTTAAGGCGAAAGTCTCTCTACTTCCAATAGGTAGTGATAAGGTTTGTATACGCTCTACCCACACAGATCTACTTAATACAATTTCATGGAATATATTATTATAATCCTATCTCTTATAACATAATTGCTCACACATCTCTCTCAACGTTTTTTTTTTTTTTTTTTCCAATTACAAGAATGAAAATGAGACAAAAATATCTTATTGACTTTTTTTCTTAAAAATAATTGCAAAGAAGAAACTAAAGAAGAGATTCTTTCATCTCGTGAATTGACCAAATCACCCTCCCACTCGCGATCCGTCATCAATGATTCCATTTGTCTAGATTTGTTTAATATACCCACACCGCCCCTTTACAGAACCGTCATAACACAAAAGGTTAACTTCGTCATTCCACCCCTAAACCACTACACGTGTGTGCAAAATTACCAAAAACCCCAAACTCCCAAGATCCCTCCACGTGTCCGTGAACTCCCTAAATCATTCCCCATCAACGGCCAGGATCCTCCCTTTGAGAAACACAGAGAAAGCACAACGCCCAAAACCCAAAATATCTCAAAAGAGAAGGGCACTATATCCAATTACACACATTCACGCGGATCGATGACGTGGCAAAAGAATTTTCGAAATCCCGCCCAAATCATCTCCGATTCGATTTTTTAGAGGCAAAATTCTTTTAGAGTCCCTCAGCGCGAATAGCCCTTGTTATCTCTCGCTCCCCCTTCATATAGAGCCCTTTCCCACTCACAACTCAACACACAAAGCAACGCACCAAATCCACACAATCGAATAATATATCTCTCTGTTTCTAACTCTCTCTAGAGGTAAACCCTACGGCGCTTTACTCACTGTCCGGCCGAGTTTTCACCTTTTTCCGCCGGTTCAACACCGATTCTCAACGGTTTTCGTGTTTTCGTTGCAGGTTTCATCATGAAAGGAGCTAAATCAAAGGCTAAAGCCGATACCAAGTGAGTTTGAGTCTGTTTTAGTTGTAATTTTGATTTGCTTCGTGTTTACGGTTTTAGATCTAGGTTTTTGTGGTGTTTCTATGTGAGAATTTGTTGGATTCGTGTTGTTTAAATTTGATGAATTGTTACAGGCTTGGCGTAAGGAAGAAGGCTACTGAGAGTAAGAAGGCGAAGAACGCTGCTAAGGGTCCAAACAAGCCTAAGAGGCCTCCAAGTGCCTTCTTCGTTTTCATGTATGTATCTAATCGTTGTGTGTTTTGTGGTTTAAGTGTTTAAGCTAGATATACTTAAACGGTGTTCCTTTGTTTTGATGAATGAAGGGAGGAGTTCAGGAAGACTTACAAGGAGAAGCACCCAAACAACAAATCTGTTGCTGTTGTGAGTAGTTTACCCTAAGTAGATCCTGATTTTCAGCAGCATCTGTCGGTTTTTGTGTTTTGACCTTTTGTTTAATTGATTTTTGTTCATTGAATTGTAGGTTGGCAAAGCTGGCGGAGACAAGTGGAAACAGATGTCAGATGAAGTGAGTATAAGCCTCAATCATATACTGAAATTCTATTCGAATTGACCTTTTGACTTTATGCGCTTTGTCTTCAATCGAATTATGTACTGAAGTTCGACTTTGTTTGTTAACTTGCTTTAGGAGAAAGCACCTTACCAAGCCAAGGCTGAGAAGAGGAAGGCTGAGTACCAAAAGAGCATGGATGCGTATAACAAAAAACTGGTAAATACTATATTCTTACTGATGTAACCTTTTAGTGTGTTCATGCTCTGCTTTTTTCCGTTTTTAATTTTAATCTGATGCAACACAGGCTGCTGGTGATGCTGATGATGAGGAATCTGACAAGTCCAAGTCTGAGGTACATGATGATGATGAGGAAGATGATGGAAGTGAAGAGGTTTGTATTTATTAGTCTAATAATCATCTATTAGTTTGATTATTTTTCGTGATTTGTTAAGTCTTATTGATGATTGTTAATCATGTTTTCACAGGAGGATGATGATTAAACTATCAGTAGGCTATTGAACTTCAGAAAATGGTGGAGAAGTTCATGTAGGAATTGCTATCAGTCCTTCCCTTGATAAATAGATGCCCTCTTTTTTACATTTTTTCCCTTAGTTTTTGTTCTTTGGGGGTTTAGTTTGGACAGAGAAAGTGAAATTCAGATGACTTGCCTTGAAAGCTCAAGTAGTTTATGTAATTTCTCTATTATGTTGGTGTTAATGAAAAATTTAGCTTGGGAAATTCCTTATGTTGCTAGTATACATTTCAATTGATTATGCCAATGGTTTGATGCAAATTATCTTTGTTGTTTTCGTTTGTTATATTGAATCAACGGTAACTTTCTGCTAATTTTCTTCATGATGTTTGGGTCCCGATCTGAGTCTCTCTAGAAATCTCCATATCCATGTGAGTCCACATTTTTGTACAAGAGGAAATTTAATACTATAGTCGATTTGAACACGTGGTTATTATTTTAACACCCTATGTGATTATTCAAGAGTGGAGTTATCTAGCTGTGAATTAACGTGTGTGACAGATAGAATAATGTAATTTATTAAGTTTTTCAGTGTCGCCAGCCATTTGAATCATAGCATTAAGATATTCCATTTCTTGTGCAGTGGTTTAAGTGTCTATTGTTTGCTTTATCGTTCCTTTTGGCATATTGGACCATTTCCTTATCATATCCTCTTCCTTCTCAGTTGACCAATTATTCGTATTTTAGTGTGTTTCTCCAATATGACGACAAATGTTGGGGGTATTTATTTGATTGTCGAGTCCCATCCAAATGATGGGGAACACGGGGGAAAGAAAATGACAACATTAATAAAACAGTTTCTTTGAAGCCTCAGTCTCTTTAGTGTTAAACTATTACCTTCTCCATCCATGTCCTCGGAGAACTAGGACTTGGATCAAAATAAGTTCTTAAAAACCTCCCTTACTAGAATGTCCAAGGCTTGTATACAAATATGTTATTCTCTTACTGTGTGTCCTCCCTTTTTCTCAACACAAATTGATCTTTCTTCCCATTTTATATGGAGATTGATTAGACATGTCTAAGAGGAACTACATTTGCTGCAAACTTGAGAAGAGCGTAGAGGGAGTAAATGATTCTGCTTTTGCCTTCTTGCCGTCCTAGTGTTGGATAGTGAAAATAGTGAACTTCAGCAATTTAAACATGAAATCAGCATATATGTCTTCAATAATATGGATGTCAGATTGTATTGAGTTGCAAATACGAATACATTAATTACCTTCAATTTACATGAGAGGCATCAACATAACTTCATACTGGGGAACACTGTCTACCCTCCTAACAAATATCATCTCTGTGAAAGAATCATATCAAATGTTGTGTGCCATTAAAATATAATAAATAGAAGAAAGAAGAAAAGAAAATCTCAAACTCCCAAGTCTCATAGAAAGGAATAAATAGGTAATATCCAGAAAAATACTCAATTGTAATTTACTATACATTTCCAGCAAAACATTTTTGTGTGGAGCGAAGTAATCACGAATTTGCTCTGTCATTTCCAGAAAATCGCAACACCTCTTTAGCCAAGGAAGAAAATGACTTGGCTTGGTCCTGCATCTCAGCACTTCTAATGTTGATGCCCTGCACATACAAATTCACAAAACTTCAGTACCTTCTCTGTTCTGCTTTCTTCTATCTTAGATAAGCTAAAACATAGAGAAGCAGCCTTTTCAAATTTATAAGCAATATTCCCTTTCGCCATACAAAATCATGTAGGGTCAACATAGTTTTAAAAATATGTCCACCATGAGTAATGAGAGCCACCATGTAGTACCTGCAACTTCTTCAGATTTTCACTGAGCTTTGACTTTGCTTCCTCTGCAGCACTGGGTTCCTGCTATCATCATAGGAAAATTTACTTGCATTGTCAGCTTGCCATGGAACTAGTTGCAAGCCAACATCTCAGTCAAATTGCTAAAATAGTTGAAATAAGGATGATCGTTGGGGGTTACTGGCTTACTGCCCCAACAGTTAGGAAGTTAAAGGGATGCCAAGTGATAAACGTTGTTTATTTCTCAAGAAATATATCTTTTTCACTTCTCTTTTCTATTAGACAAAACACATTTAATGCCCTTGCTTCCTCTTCCTCGAACCAAATAAACTGTGAATGCAGGAAAGAGAACTTACAGCTGAAGCAGTATACCCATATCTTTTCTTAATTTGACAAACAGTATCTGCCTTGTCATCTTGTGGTGCACCATTTATTGGGGCTTTATCGTTTTTGACCTTCATGGGCATAAACCTTCCTGTAAAAAGAAGAGCAATGATTTATAAGTGAAAAGTATGAAATGATGTAGAACTACTGGTCATTCAGCACCGTTAATAAGTGTAGTAGAAAAGCCATCTAAAAGAAGAGGGGAAAACTGAATAACTGGTGAATGGAGATTCGTGAGACAGCATTAATATTATTTAGTTGAAAGCTGAAAGTGTTAATAACACTTCGAAGTAGATTAAAAAAATGCAGATAAAAGACTGATGGGAAAACCTAAAACTAAAGAATGTAGACTCGCGAGACTGCATTATCATTACACTGCAAAAAGCTGACAGTGTTGATAACTATCAACTTCTTCACTCTAATAACTTACCTTTCAGAGCCTGAAATGTATTTGTAAGGTTCTGCTTGTTTAGTGCTGCTACCATTGGATTTCCCTTCTGTTTCTCTACTGGATCTTCAATTTCAATGTCATCTTTAAGGGAAAACAGAAAGTTAGCAGCAGGTAGTTGTATAGTTTGAAAAAGCAAAAAAGGATCTTCTTGAAGGGAAAACTATGAGCAACTCTTTAATGTAATGCTCTCCAGAATTTCATCAACCAAAATTTTCATGAAAATATGAAAAACAGTTCAGCAGGTTATTTTAGGTTGCTATTTCTTTACTGTTCCCACTTCAACTTTCATCTGCGTCTGATTTTCAGTTTAGTCTGAGAAGAGCATTATGTAGGCCCTTATCATGTCGTTGCCAGGTATTCAGTTCAATGGAAGAAGTGAATGATGAAGAGGCGGACAGCCATTATAAGAGTTAAACAATACCTATATCCAAGTCAGCATCCTTTTCATTCCTGCCTAACTTCTCTTCACTGTGTGTGAGTGATGGAAAGTTGTCAGCTGAAAATATTGCACACATCTCTTCAACACTTACTCTTGCATTTTCAACTCCGGCATCAGGCACATTGTTTGCCTTATTTCCCTTGGCATCTTTGAAAACAGATCCAAAAATTCCCTACAGTCAAGAAAGTCAAAGAAATTATTTTATAATGAACTAAAGGTTAACTTAAAATTTCAGAGTCAGGAGAACCCCTACCTTTTTCTTTTCTTTTTGGATGATGGGTGCAGAGATCTTCCCTGGTTCAACCACTAGATCTCTATCATAAACATCAGAAGTACAGTCCAGGAACCTATCATGCAGCAATACTATGAATTGCAGGTGATACTGTATTTCTTATAAAATAATTGGATTCTCAGTAGGAAGTGAAGGAGGTGGGGGATGCAACTATGTTCGATTATTCGTCCACAGTAATATACATACGGAATAAGCCAAAAAGAAAGTAGGCTGTCAAATGAAAAATAAGATTAGGTTGCTGAAACATTTGTCACCTGAAGGTGTCATTTTGCAAGGAAACTGAGACGAAGAACATTTCTTGATCCCTGTCAACCTAGTCATAAATAATTTTGGAGTTTAAGTCAGAACTTAAGGTATATAAACTCATCAAAAATAGAAAAAGCTTGAAGTGTCAGTGCAATACCACTATGAGTTCACCAGTTTTTGACGCGCATACAGAATGGTCAGCTATGGCATTTGCCTTCGGAGGCGAAAGTACGAGGCCTCTAACTGAAGTTTCCTTTAAAAGGGACAACTCTGGAAGAGACCTGAAGTTTTACAGAATAAATTCAGTAGGATGTATATAATTTCCCCCCTTCAGTGAAAACATATAACTAAGGAACTGAGGGAGAAAAACAACAAGTGCAATTTAGACACCACAAGCTTCTAGTGTGCACTCACAACAAACCCAGTCTAATCTCATGCGTGGGGGGGGGGGGGGGGGGGGGTCTCTGGAAGAGTAGAGTGTATGCAGACCTTATCTCTACCTTGAGAAGGTATATATATGTTTTCGATAAACCCTCGACTCAAAGAAAGACGTAAAAGAAAGCAGTAGCAACAAGTAGAAACAACAACAAGATAGTACAATAATTGAGGCTAAAGAATAACAGGTAGGAATAAAAATCTAAGAATATAAAAATACAAGAATAATACTAATACTCTGGGAATGGGATAGCAATACGCCCGACTACTTACGAACCTTCTACCCTAATTATTGACCTCCACACCTTCCTTTCAAGGGTCATGTCCACGGTGAGATGAAGTTGTACCATGTCCTGCTTAATCACCTCACTCCGATACTTCTTAGGCCTACATCTACCCCTCTTCAACCTCAGTACGGCCAACCTCTTGCACCTCCTTACCGAGTCATCTGCACATCTTCTCTACACATGCCTGAACCACCTCAACCTCACTTCCCGCATCTTATCCTCAATGGGAGCCACTCCCACCTTGGCCCCAATGTCATCATTCGTAATCTTCTCTCTCCTGGTATGCCCAGATATCCATTTCAACATCCTTATCTTCGTTACACACTCCACCCCATATAACATAGTCGGTCTAACCACTACTTTGTAGAACTTACTTCTAAATCTCGACGAGGTAAATCTCTAGTGGCACTCATATATTACATTTAAATGCACTTTGTGGCTTACCCTACAGGACTTCAGAAAAGGATATGATAGAAACACAAACTAATAAGCTCTCTTTTGAAGAGGCAAAATCTACATGTTTTCAAAAATTGTATTCTTGTTCCCAAGACAAGATCAATGGTTTAGATATCTAGTATCTAGTATGCCGTAGTATGCTTTTGAACTAGAACCGAGACTAAACATTTCTAAGCCAGTAAAAACTTGTATGATCCATGACAGAATCAACAATAAAGGAGTAGTTCATGATAATACTACCGAGCAGAATAATTCTCATATGTATTTGGTTACACAATAGAAGAAACATCACCTAATCTCAATCTTTCCATTTGAGAAGAGAAGCATAAGGCCGGCCTCAGGCGTGTCAAATGTTGATGCCCAGCAACACAGAGAGGAATGAAACTTCTTTTTGTAGTATACTTTCTTAATACCCTGAATATATTTCAAGCAAAGAGAACACACGCTGAGATGGATCGTGCGCTAGTTTAATATAAGCACAAACAAGACAAATAGCACATACCTGAATAGTATGCAATAAGGAATAGACATACACAGCTTTTTCAGAACAAATCAATACTAATGGTTGCTTTGATGCAATATTATCCGAATTCCCCTTAATCATGTCTATACCATCTGAAATGCTTAATCCTCGACCAGACATCTCTTGTCCATCTGCAACAAATGTAGAGAAAAGGAGAATACATGAATGCTTGTTAGTTTTAAGCATTCATGAGAAGTTTTTCCGAGAAAATGAACAGATTCTATAAATAACGGTGAAATACCCAAAATCTGCATAAATAAAGCTCTGGAAGGTTTCTTTGGATGAACACTGGAAGGGCTTAGTATAGTTCCTGTTTCTGTCTCAAGGGCCGAGACTGATGAATCCTTAGTCGCTACCACTAAGATATTCTTGTCGAATCCATGCAAGCTACACGTGTTGAACTGCATAGAGATGACACCTGCACAGAGTTCACTGGCAATATGTGTTTGATACAGTATGGTCTTGCTGTCAGAATCAATTAATACCACCTGCATACCACAAATTATGGGATTTCAAACACTCAATCTTTTAATATAAACAGTCGACTTGGAAAGCATCTTCAATATGTCACATACTCCCCCTTATACAATCACAGGAAAACAGGTCACTGGGAACTTTGTATATCAAGGGTCCGAATAAATTCTGTTAGGGTACTTGTTAGAAACTCTGAGTTACTCGAGCCTTATAAAATGTGTGTGTAAAACCAAGCTGCTTTCCAGGCTCCTCCTTACTAGAGAACCACCATATTAAACAGAAATAACAATAACATTTAACAAAAAAATCTGAGATATACAGTTCAAGTTCTGCACATATCCTACAAACTTACTGTAGCGGCATTATTCCCAAATGATTGAGACCAACATTTGTGTTGGAAGGAGAAGGGTGCAGTACTGAAGTGCTTGAAAACCTAAAGGAATAAAATGAATGATGTATAGCTGGAGGAAAAATAGAAGCAGAAGCTTACATATCCTTGGTCAGAACCAACAGCAAAATACTTAGAATCCTCACTGGTGCTTATAGAAAGTACAGCTCCATTAACTTTAACAAGCTTAATGCTCTGGATTGGGTTGCTTCCTTTCTTTGAACCTACTGGAGTTGGGTGAATAAGTCAACAATTCATTCTTTTTGCTGATTCTTGAAACATTTGCTTACATAAAACAAGAAAGGATATGTTTATGTTTTAAGAGAGCAAAACCATTAATAATATAAGATCTAAGATCAAATTCTCAAAGTTTTCCTGACATTCATGCTACATACCTTGAAAGGATAGAAAACTAGTATCTGGGGCAAAAAACTCAGTTTTGAACTTATAGATACGTACCTGCACGACAAGTATACAAGAATTATCAGAATGCAGAAAATTTCTTCATTTTGGTAAATCCATTATAGACAGTTTACCGTTCCACTTTGATCACCAGAAATGAGGATATGTAAGTCAGAGGTCAGACACAATGCCGTTAAGGGTACACCACTTAAGGAAAGGTTGTCCTCACTCTGCAGAGTAGAAGTTACAGTAAATTCAGAAGGCAATAAACAGAAGAAGCTAAACATTGATGGATAGGCTCACATTATTGAATTGATTGTAAATTGCTAATCTTTCTACTAACTGTTTACATATCCAACTGAAAAAAGTAAGGCTGTTGATGAGACATTAAACATGCTTTATCATGACTAGAAAACAGAAGAATACATGTTACTTTTCCTGACAAAGACACCTTTGTAACCTATCAAATATAAGTAATGGTTCTGCTGCGACATGGTTGTTTGACAAGTCGTGGTTGACTAACAAGAAAGAGAAAATGGATTTCAAGATTACCTGCTGAGTTATTGACACAATAGGAAGTGGATTTGGGCACGAGACATCCCATAAGTTTATGGCTCCATTACTGTGACCACTTAAGAATACATTCTTGGCCTTAGAAAATTGAGTTGAATTTGATCCAGTTCCATCTTTCTGTCCTCTCTCGAATGGAAAAAGAGGTAAGCTATCTTTTATCAGGCTACTATAGTCCTGCATTACCAGAAAAGTATGTCGTTAATTATAGCGTTGAAAAAGAACAATTGTAGAAGTAAATGTATCAGATCAAGAAAAGTTTACACACCTGATCCATGGAAAACAACAAGTAAGGATTGTTTACTACGAATTTTGCAATGGTGATGCTTGAATCAACAAGTGGGAGCTTCACCGTCACTTCCCTTGGAAGTGATGGTGGTGACCTAGACTGGTACTGTATTAGGTACCTTTCAATTAAAGAATCATCATATGTGTAAATTTGGCCAGACTTTGATACCAAAAGTAATGAATTGTTAATGTTCTTTCTCAATGTGGGGAAGCTTGAGATAATCTCCATGTCCATACAAGACTCAGGAGGGTGAAGTCCCAACTTAATTGTGCGAGATTCAGTGTGTTCATTTAGCAGAACTACCTGCCAAATGACAAATCATACGACTTCAATTGAAAGCAGGCCTAATGACGAAAATAGGAGAGCAATCCAATACAGAAAACCAACTTAATGTTGTTCTAATAAAAGCCTTATTTTGTGACTACTCTTGAAAATAACATGAGAAAAACCAAGACTAATGCATAACTAATTGTCAACAGATTAAAAAAGAAAACTATGTGGCGAGTGATTTTCAACAATAATATACTAACAGTGCCTAAGATAAATAGAAGCTATATAAGAGGACTGGACTCTGAACTCTGAATTCATCGAGAAGAGAAAAGCAAAGTTACAGAATAAAATACACACACATATAAGTAGCCAAAAAATAAAAAGTAACCTGTAGCAAGTTTGCTGCTTGACAATCGGGGGAGCCCATAGCATATAATCGGCTTGCTTTACCTTCTGCATAGGCCCATATTAATTTTGCTATAGGGATTTTGTCAAACTTATATCCAAGATTCAGTTTACAAATTGGGGCACTTTGAGTTCCACTAGGCAATTCCTCAAGTTCTTGATCTATGCTTGAATTTGAAGTAGCTGGAATACTCCAGATAAATATCTCTCCATTGCTGTATCCAACAACTAGTTTACTTCCATAAGGACAGCACCAACATGCTGTGGTTGCTTTTTTTGTCTCGTGACCCATAGATTGCAGAGGACTCCCCCCGGTTATAAAGATTGCTTTACTTTCACGAATTGACCATAGTGTTATAACACCATCTTTGTAAACAATAGCCACCCTGCATCAAATAAAGTTTTTTTCACAATGGTTATACTAACGTAGTTATCACCACATAATGTCAAAATAATAATAAACCTTTGGTCTGTAACAGAACATTCAGTTGTAACATAATATTGTATGAGGGCAATTCTACAAATAAAGTTATCAGTAGTGCCTCATTTCATGCCTGGTAAGCATAACTTTAATAAGCTCAAATAAACCCTACATTTCACAAAATGAACTTCTGAACCTACTTTTGTAACATTTGGATATGCATGGATTAAATTATTTTCAAAAAAAGATATGTCGAGTAGTAACCTCCAAATTTTAGAGCTCTATCAATTATAATCAGATTTTGGGTACTAGTAACTTTATTCACAGCAGCAGAATTTCTCTTACAGTGAGAGTTAAGAACAACAACAAAAAACCCAATGTAGTCCCACAAGAGGGGTCTGGGGAGGCTAGGATGGACGCAGACGTTACCCCTACCCTTGTGGGGCAGAGAGACTGTTTCCGGTAGACCATCTTACAGTAAGAGTTATGAAACAAAAAGCTCCAGCAAAGAAGAGAAGGAACTATTGATAAGAACAAAGTTTACCTCTTATATTCTTTTAGGTGACATTGATTGAAAGATTGATCAGTACAAATTTTATTGAATTAAAAGCAGCACTAGCTTGTGCCAGAATACGTACCAGATGGAATTCTTTTATCTGGTCTTTAGAAACTGAGAAAAATAGCATAAAAGTTACCTCTTAGTTTCTGCAGCAGGTTGAGGTAGTATATGGACTACAGCAGCATCCCCGGAAACTTCATTTGATAGGCCTGAATCAGTATCGTGTTGTCAGGCCAACATGGGGTAGTATGCATTGAGGATCTATGTATGGAATAATGACTGAACCATCTGTTTAATAGTTCTCTTATATTTCTTTTCTATTTTCGGGGAATAACCTTTGAATTAGCTATAAAAAGTTTTTTCCGTTGTTCCTGAGGTCAACTTCAATCAACAGTTAGATGTTTCTGAATACAAACACTGTGGTACACTAGAAGTCTCTTATATTTTGAAACAAATAAATTTAAACATTACATGTGTAAATTTATCCACAAACCCCTGAACCATGCTACGAGCATTAATGATCACAAATAATATGAGAACCTCTCAAGCAACTTTATGTCATGAGTAAAGAACAGTAGAATTTAAGCATCAGAGAAAACTGAACAACGAATAAGCAACAGGTGTAAAGAGGATTTGGTCTCACCATGAGATGCTGAAAGAGGGATACAATATTTCATTTTCTCTATATTACAGGGTTCTTTAACAACCTTCATAACTGAAACATGTCCTGACAAGTCTCCAAGATACCTGTGGACAGCAAAATGAATAGCTGGTTCACATCTTCTTCGCGTAAAAATCAGCTTAACCTAGATGTACCTTAGACGCACTTACAGGTAGGGCGTGTGCTGTATGAGTGTAAAAGATGTGATATCCCGGTCGAAGTCATGAACATTACACAAATACCTTTGTTCTACATCCCAGACCTAATGATGACCAAGCAATCAAATTATTAGTCCCACCACACAGCTATGCCACACTCATGCAGGGATGTCTAGCCTAGAAAGTTGAACTTTTGAGTTGGAATAATGGGAACTCCTACTAGAAATCACAATAGTACTGCTTGTAGTGTACGTGTATACTAAAGGAGCTTCATCAAATAACTTGCCTCTATTCGGTTATTGGAGTTTATGTTAATAAGGAGCCCTTGGTTCTCCATAAACTGCAAGACCAAAACAATAAATAAGCATAAACTAGCAACTAAGCATTTTCATCAAAGATAAGTCTTATAAGATGCATGATCATGGTAGTAGCACCTATTTCAATGAAGAAAATTCTTTGCAGGATTCAGAAGATGCATACCTGCAAAAATTTGCTTGACACCGTCTCTGATGATACCAACAGAGCTTGTGTGCTATCTTTCCCAAATAATTTGATCCGTCCATCTCTGCATATTAACCCAAACTTGAATATTTCAATACCTCAAATCTTTGGCCTAAAGGATTGATTTTTATTAGTGTCACTGAAAAACATGTTCTCATGAGCATTACTCTCCCCTTTAAAAGAAACTATTGACACCTTGATGAAAAATAGATGTGAAAAGTTGTCACTCCAATCCTTCGAGACTAGACTCCGCCTAGCAGTATAGTGGCTAATACACCTCCTTGCCACGAATGTGAGGGCAAGGAGCTATGACAAACCCCATAATTTGTGCCCCGTTGGTAAGTTAGATAGCCAAAGGAACCTAACTTATGGGATGTAATGGAAAAAACAGGTCAGCTATCTACCAAGTATTCCTTGCCATCTGATTCTTGAGGTAAGTAAATAGATATCCTGTTCGCATCCAAGGCACAACCTGCATTCCATCTTTTCTTTAATGTATTTCATTATCTACTTTTTGGTTCTCTAGTTCACCTACTGCACTGTCTAAGAGAATCTTATCATCATGATTTAGAAGCACAATCAAACCACTTTAATTAGTTAGTAGAGCAGATGATGAGAATAGAAGACTCCTGTATCTCTGGAACATAAGAAAGAGCATCATATTGGCAATGGCTCTGTAGACTAGAGATAATGAAAGAGGAAGCTTTTGGCATGATATAAAAAAGGTTGAATAGCAAACTTCATTAAATTAAAAGCCTAGATGCATATGCAGCCAGCAGCCAGCAGCTTCTCTTGGAACTGTTTAAGCAAACTGCTGATATGATCTATCATTGATTTTTATATAAGCAGCACTTCAGTAGATAATCAAGTACATTTAGCATATCCTTGTTTCGTCATCCCCTGCATTAGATTCTAAAAACTATCGAAAGAATAGTCTGGTTTGGTGTATTAAGGGTAGTTCTGTTTTTAACCATGCTTATCCATGTATCAATAACCCTGGTAATGCTAATACCAAAGCTTGCTATGTACCAAACAAGGTATTAAACAATACCAAGGCTAATACATATATTGTTTTCTATAATACATCCTACCAAATGACCCCTTAGTGTCCAAATTACCTGCACCTTACATTGTCAAAAGTCATACTGAAATTAGCAGTTAAGCTACACAATCTTTCTTTTCTACAAGTCTCTTAAATTTAACATGAATCTTCATCCAAACTAGGAAAAAGATCCAATTCAATTTTCAACATAGAAAACAAAAAGGCAACTTAACTTTCCCTCTTCTTTTGGCTTTATATCATGACTGCAAGTTTCATCTTACAAGTTATAAATGTGCCAATGGAAGCCTAGATAGGCATTTTCAAATTGCAATAGATACTTTCTCCAATAGGACTTCAACATCAACATATCTAATTTGCTTTCAGATTTAGCAAACATTCATCCTCTAAACCATTCATAACTTACACTCCACAAACCTCATTTTAGAAAAACATAATTATACAGAAATATAAACTATCTTGCAGCTTGTCAAGATATTTCGTGTTTATTCCTATCCACAAAAGAAAAAACATAAGCCCTACAGTGCAAACTGATGCATACTATTAAGTGGATGTCAACTATGCATCATTTCTACAAATAAAAACTGGTGTCGTACTCCATTAGATTGTTCTTTCGCATATGCTATCAGAAACATCTTCACTTACTGCTCCTTTTATCCTCAGTTTTATTGCCAATACCATGGAGCATGACAACTTGTTAACTCTTCTTTCCTTTCTATTACTTCTCTCAACAAGTAGCAATTGATGATAGACGCAATTTTTTCACTCAAAACTGAGGATACATATTGACATTGTCAGCAACAGTTCAGAGAAACGAGAAAAGCAAATAATTCAATTACTTAAAACGACTGCCCCATTCACTCATTTATCTGGCATTTTTATCCACCAAACCACAGAGCAGAACTGAATGCAGCAGAAATTTCCACATCTAATATCTAGAAGAACTCGCATGGACTGAAACTTGACTGTCTCAATAAAAGAGCAGGTAAAACAGGTTCGAAAGAGCGACTCCAAACAGCTAATATCAACACATATCAAAGAGACGTAACAGATGGTAATATCAAAGATAATCCAGAGCTCCAAATGAAATTTGAATGGAATCCCAAAAATGGAATTAGTCGTGTAATATATTCAAATATGTGACAATGTTTCCCCTAAGCTAAGAAGCACATCATGACCTTGTAGAAATTTTGTGGAATCCCAAAAATGGAATTAGTCTTGCAATATATTCAAATATGTGACAATGTTTCCCCTAAGCTAAGAGCACATCATGACCTTGTAGAAAATTTGTGAAAAGAATACAACCACTGTAATCTTTCAAAGCAATACTTTCATTATCAAAGGTCAGATACATCTGTGTTACCTCACATACTCTAAGATAGCTTAATTGACAAAGACAAACTCGACCAATATGTCAAATTGCTTTGGCCACCTTCCATTAAACCTCATTTTCACAGAGCACATGCTCTATCTCAATCAATTCGTACAAATGTTTTGACAAAACCAATGGCAAACTGTTCTTTCTCTTATTGCTTTCATCATCACTTTATAAAATCTCGCCTGTATCTTCGTCCTCACTGTCCAATAAGTAGTCCCCCTCCTCTTCGTCGCTGACTATGGAGTCCTCTGTATCATATTCGTCATCACTTCGTTGATCTAATCTTGCTCGAAGCCAGTCCTCCTCATCCAGTTCTTCAACTTCTTCATCCTCCTCCCCTTCGGAGAAAGCTGAAATCCTCGTGCCAGAAGACTCCAAGTTCTCAACAATGTCATCCATCAAACTTCCTAAGCTAGTACCCTCCTCTCTTATCCCACCATTGAACTCACTTACAGAAAACTGTGCTTTACTTCTATCCCAAGACTCCTTCCTCCTCTCACTCTTTAACACTAATTCCTTCTCTGTTATCTCTCCATTTTCTACCCCATTCCATGGAACCCATAAATCAGCATGCCTCCCCAATGCCCTGTCCCAATCCCCAACTACTACTGTTCCCAAATTTGCTTCCTTTGCTCTCCTCAACATATCACAAAAATCTGAATCATCAGAAATCAAAAACAACCAATCGATCCCTCTACTCATTGAATGCTGCATTTGCTTTTTCAATGCCCAATCTGCTGCCTGTGGCTTATCTGCCACAGTCTTTACATAAACCCCAGCTCTCCTCAACTCAGATGCTAAACCATAACCCACCTTAGGTGTTATCAAACTCTTAGCAGCCTCTATATACTTATAATTACCATCAACAAACCTCTCTTTAAATCTCTGTCTTTTCTTGCCTTTTAATGACCTCATACGACTAAGTTTTTTTTCCCTTTCCCTTTCATGTAACAGCTTAAAATGCTTCTTTAAATCCATATGGGTCTTACATTTTCGTCCACAGACAGAACATATGTAAGGTTGGGATGGGGTTACAACCCCTTTACGTTCAAGAACATCAAGATGTCGTCTTTCACGCCTTTCTTCAACAACCCATTGAGGAAGATGGATGAAAGCATGACGATTAGCATATGCGGACATATCCACAACTTCCCCAAAACATTGCGCTACCCTTTTCAGCGACATGGCTGCCTCGTAGGGTGGGCCTCGTGGTGGTTTGTTGTCTAAGTCCCACAAGATTACAACTTTCTTGGGTTTTGCGGTGTATAATCCTTGTTTGGTTCTTTCCATGTCGATTTCTTGACCAGCTGCACAAGCACTGATGTGCCATTTAATGGGTCTACGAGGGGCGGCGATTGGGGAATTGGGTCTGAAGGATAACGTAAGATTAGTGGAAAGTGAAATTGGGAAAAAAGAAGAGGTTTTGAGATGAAGGGGTTCAATGGAGCTGAAGACTGTGCTCATCAACATTGAAAATATATGTTGATTCTCTTGGTGTGGAGATTAGTGGTAGAAAGCGAAGAAGTAGGGTTTATTGATAGTAAATGCTTGAGGACACTTCAATGGCATCATAATCAACAAAGGAATATCCAAGAAAGAATTGTTCGTGCTGGGGATTTTTTTCCTTAGATGAATGAGATAGAAATAGAATATCAATTGTATGGATGAGGTCATGACCCTCCCCTTCCATTTAATATTCTAGTTTAGTGATGTCGACTATTTATACCAAATTTTAATTGCCATCACAAATTCTTAAAAATAAGTTGAATTATTATGTAACAAAAAAAAAGAGTTACTTTTTTATTGCAAAATTTTAGGTCAATTGTGAGGCAAAATTCCTATTTTTTTAACGCGATTTTTTTTTGCTTTCTAACTTTTGTTAGGTAAAGCGCGATTTGAATTCGTTGTCTTTGATTAAACATGAAAAAACACTTGTCACTTCTCAACAACTTTTGTTGGTGACTCCTTCACATTAAATGTTATATAAATAATTAAATAATAGTTTGACGAAATACTTTAGGAGTAGCGTGTTTAAAATGTGCTCCTAGTAGGGGTAGAACACACTACCAAAATTCCTTAACCAATGCACTAAGTTTTTCATATGTGTCAAAAGGTGACAAAATTTGACATATATACAATACAACATTAAATGTTATAAAATGCTTACTTGGTAGCAAGGGCAACAATTTTTTGGACAGAGTCATATGCCGATAGCACAGATCCTGATGGAATGCCATAATGAAAAACACACCGAGGATTTACATCATCAGGCTTCAAACCATCTAAATCTCCTCGAGGCTGCACTTACCACAAGATCAATTAGCAATATGATTGAAAAAAAAAACTAAAATGCAACTCTGAACTTATCAAAGTTACTAACTTTAACACAGAGGTTTCACAAGATAATCTTCTGTTTAATACTTCATCAGTAAAGTAATAGATCTTGATTTGATGCATTTAAATCTCATTGGAAACATAATCAGCAAAGTAAAAGATGTTCATAAAATAAAAAAATATGTATTGCCAGACGTTTTCAATTTCTTAGGTTCATGGGCTGAGGGGGCCTACGGCCCACTTCTCTTTAAGCTGGTCCATAATTGCGAGTGGACTCTGGAGTCTTGATTTAGTCAAGATACAAATTTCCTTTTATATCCTTTCCTCCGACAGATATTATGTCCCTCGACACCTGTCTTAAATTCACAGGTTCTCCCAAAAATATATTTTTTCTATTTTGTATGCATTAATTATTTATTCTTCAAATCATTTTCAAAGTCTAAAAATAAATATAAATATTTAATTAATATGAATATTATGATAAAATATTTTTCCTCAATCATTATTTCGAAGGGAAGTAGTGTATTCGATGGGCCACAAGCAAGCAGAAGAGCGTCACTCTTAGCCTTCACTATTAGGACCAGTATCTGACTATAGTAGTTGATACTTTAAAAAGATTGCGTGCTACTTAATTCAGTCCACTCTGCTACCAGAACCACAAAGACCACTTAATTCAGCTGTTTGTTACACTCTTATTCTTACAGAAGATCCTATCATCTTTTTCAATAATGCAACTTCTAGAAGGCCTTGTATTTAATCACATTTTTTAGCCAAATTTAAATAGAAACTAGCAAGTAACAGACATAATTAAATGCATCGGATCATTATTTGAAACGATTTTAATTTAATCAGATTCCTAAAACTCATCAAGTAAATGATTCGTTCCTCATCTTTTATTTATTTATAGAAATAGAAGATACACTAATTATCAATTTCAAAATGTTCTTAAACTAGCAGCGTTACAGTATTTCGAAAAGGTGATATGCTTATCCAAACGCTTAAGATGAAGAAGTACTAAAGCTTAGCAGTAATATTGCGTGATCACATCATGCTTCACGACAATTGAGATCAATCAATTCAAAATTCATTCCTTTTAACATAAACACACCAATCCAGTTCTATTTACTTTTAGAATTGAAACAGAAAACTACAAGAAATTAGTAAGATTAACACAAATCGGAAATGCAAAATCAATGACAGGATTAGTTTTAATTTCTGAAACTTCTCAGAAATTCGAATTTGAAGTGAATCGAAAGTACAAATCCGAAAAACGAAGGTAAAGAGTTAAAACAGAGAGATCGTGACTGACCTTCTTGACAAAAGAAGCCTTCTCGACAAGCTTCTTCAACATACTCATAAATATTACTTATTCTGCCGGAAAATCGCCGGAATTGTATAGATCGAAGTTCTGAACAGAGAAAAGTGATCGGAGTAGAGAAATGAAGAAATTTTGGGGAAGATTTTGGTGAGTGCTTAGTTGGACTTGGGGAAGAGAAATGACAAAAACGAGAGAGAACAAAAGGGAAACGGTTTAGTTTTTTTTGTGATTGGACAAAGATAGGCCGGAGTTTTTATTTGATTTTTGTCGCATTCTTTCCTTTTCAAATTTAGGGACACGTGGCGATTGATGAGGTTGATCCGAAGATTGCGAGAGAGAAACGGGTTGGACGGTGCCATCGGGTACCAACTGTCTTAAGTACGACAAAATAATACTATCCATTTTCAACACTGCTAATACAAATAGTAATTCATTTTTATATATAGAACAATAAAAAAAATGGTCAAACTCATCTGTGACCTCTTAAAGTTGGCATCAAATTTGACTTAGACACTTCAATTAAATCATGTTCATTTTAGACACCTTATTAGAGTCCCGCTGTGTCATTTTGACACTTTTTGACAATAAACAAAAAGCAGAATGAGAGTGTAATACACACGTTGATGACGTGTCAAACAACCAATTAAATCATTACATGTGTAATTTTAAGTTAAAATTATTTTAAAATCTATTTAGTAAATAAAATAAAAATATTATTCTAAGAAAATCAATTTACCTCCCCACAAGGTAGTTGTCTTCTCTACTAGGATCTCTTTTTTTTTTCTTTTCTTTTTAGTGTTGTTTTGTGGGAAGAAAGAAAGCGAGAATAAATATGAAATATGAGTGTTGGTATTTATTTTTCCCGTAAAAAAGTTGGAGGGAGGTGATTGTAGATTTAGAAAAGTAATACAATGAAGAAGAAGAAAAATGACTTCAAAATAGATTTGAATAAACAATTTGACCTCCATTGAAGGAGTTTAAAGTTCAAAAAATGGTGGGAGGTGGTAGCTTGAAAAATGGATAAGAAGAGAAAATAAAATAAAAATTAGCTAACTTGAGTCTTTCACGGTCTATTGTTGAGTGTATCACACACACTTTGACATGTCAGCAGAAAGTGTCAAAATGAGATAACGAGACCCTACATGAGATGTCTAAAATGAAGATCACCCAGTTAAGGTATCTAAGTGAAATTTAGTGTCAACTTTAGAGGGTCACCGATGGGTTTGGCCAAAAAATTCTCAACAATTCACTTGATTAAACGATAGAAATTACTACTCCCTCTGTCCCAATTTATGTGACACTTTTCGTTTTTCGAGAGTCAAACAGTTTAGGTTTGATCGAGAATTTGTGGATGAAATCTTCAATTTTTTTGAAATGAAATTTATATATTTGTAAACTACGTTAAAAGTACTCTAAGTTATAATAATTGATAATTCAAAATGTTTAAAAGATTTATGAAAAAATTACGGTCAAAGATAAACTTGTTTGAATCTTGAAATTCAAAAAGTGCCACATAAAATGAGATGAAGGGAGCATTATTTAAGTATGTATAATATATATATTTATTTATTTTTAATTTTCTCTAATCAGGTGGTTTTGAAAACAATGAAATTTGTGATGGTGTAGTAGAGGGTTTGGACCACTCGACTATATATACGTGTTACACTTTGATTTTTGACTTTGAACAAGTTGGATAATAACACGTGGATCCTCAATTTTGTATCTTTCTTTTTTTGTATTCTAAATTGTATTATTGATTTTTCGTTATTAATGTTTCAGTTCCTTGTGAGAAAGAAGTATGTGCTGTAACGAAAAAGTATAAAAATATAAGTAATTATAACCAACATTTCAATTGGCCTTAGATCCTTCCTCACTTTATTTATCATATTATTTATGGGACTGTTTTCCATAAAAATCGTTGTTGAGCTCATTAGAAGTATATATATTTTTAAATCTTTTGACTAATAGCAAATTAAACAAAACTCATATATTATGGTTCATTTTGAATCGTTTAGGATTCGGAAATTGAAATATCTCGTGTGAGAGTAAAGGATTAATATACGTATGTATTAAGGATGAAAAGATTGCATATTTGTGAGTTTAACTCAATCAAAGATAACCTTTTTTAAATGGCTGGGACTGAGTGGTACGGGTTGAATTTGAGAGTAGGTCAAGGTTGAACTTGTCCTGCAATCGCACTGACATTTCTATTTTTTGTATATCAGCTTGTTTAGTAGTAATACTTAATAATCTGTTTGATCAAATTTTTGAAAAGTTAAAAAGGTTTTTTTTTTTTTCCAACAAATGTTTGTTTAATAAAAGTGAGGTGTCTGATAAAGTTGTTATGGAAGAAAATAAGTGCTTATGAGACGTAGTAGAGATTGTTTTTCAGATACAAAAAAATTAGCTTCACCCCAAAAGTATTTTTTCGTACTTTTAAAAAGATGAGTCAAACACTAATTGTTGCTCAAAAGTGTTTTTTAAATCTATTTGTCAAACACAAACTGTTACTCACTGAAATTTTTTTTAAAAAAAATATTTTTTTCAAAATAAATTGATTTTAGAAGTTTGACTAAATCGACAATAAGTCAGTTGATATCCTAAGTCAGCCTCAACGTTATCATGTGAGATCAACTAGAAGTCTGATGTTTCCTTAATTCACGCAAAATCAAATTTTATGGATAGTGATGCATAAATGAAATTACTTTTGGAGATAGTAATTTTAGAATATTGCAAGTTAGGTTATTAAGCAACATTCAACTTTAATTAAGGTGACTTCACAGAACCGAAAGTGGAGTTTAAGGGGAAAAGGCAAAAATATTAACTCGAAAAAAGTTTATCATGATTTATTTTAGTGCTTCACAAAAGGGAAAAACCTATTAAGACAAATTCAAAAAGTGGATTTCCATTTTTTTTTAAATTGCATATAGAGGAATTAGAATAAAGTAATTGATTAGTAGGACAATACAAGGATCAACTGGAGAAATAATAGAGAGGCAAAAAGACATAAGGAAAATGTTCAAGAAATTAATAATCTGAAGTGAAGGGACTTTGAACAAGTCAAAGAGGGTGAAATATTTTGTTGTTTTGGTAAAAGCAATATTGAAACTTTCTTTTTATTGAACTTGTTACTTTGCTAAGGGCAAACGTCGGTCATTTTTTACTATAGTTATGACTTATGACCTTGAAAGACCTAACTTCAAAAAGATAATGATCGTACTTGAACATATAATGGCTTGCCAAGATTAACTTTTGAATTTTTTTTACTGAAGTTATGTTGAGACATTTTGGTATAAAGTTCGGCTGACCAAATTTTTGTTATGAAACAAGAACTTGTTCTTCAAGTTTCCACAATCTAACACACAGTTTAATACCCAATTTACCTCAAGCGAGCTTAAATTTAAAACATAATTAAGTTTCATATAATCATAAATAACAAATCTTGACCATCAATTTGTCAAAACAACAAAACAAACCCCTTCTGCAACAATGATAATTTGCCATTGCTTTCAACTTTTTCCAATTATATTCACTTGATTTAAACTTACTTTCCATATTCGAAATTCAAGACTCACTTTTCCAAAATATCATACTTCAAATGCTTTCGAAAAATACACTGTACAATAATTAAGAAAAAGAAGAGGATGCAATATTCTTATGACATGGGCCTGAAGTTTTGGACCTAAACATTTCATACACCTTAGAAATAAATAGGGATAAAGCCCAACTTATATGATCATTTACTTTGAAAACAAAACTTTCACAAACTATTTTAGACAAAAAAGAATAATAGTCTAATTATTAATTAAGATAAGGTCCATATGAAACTCTGGAACTATAGACATTGACATGCAATTGCAATAGCTAGGTGGTCCATATTATATAACGTAACTAAATAAGTTAATGGGATTTTTTCTTTTCTTATTGCTTTATCATAATAAATTTCATGGCTTTAAGTCCATTGCATGCACATGACACTTGCCTTTGAACCATCATTATTTGATAAGGATTCCTTTGTTCTAACTTTTGTTGTAAGAAAAAAATTAAGCCCCACATAAAGCTATCATCCTCTTCTTCATGAGTTGTAAGTGATAGGGTTTGCCCCCATCCCCCACATCCCCCCCCCCCCCCCTAGCTACTTCATTTTTTTGGGGTCATCATATAGCAATAGCCCCCTAACTTTTATATTTTTTTCTAATATTACAATCATGTAACCCCAACTTTTGAAACTCATTGGGACCTAATTCAACCTTGTCTATTCCTTTTTTTTTTTTTTTTTTTTTCATATTCAATGTTTGATATCTGTATTTGAATTTGTGCTTGGAAGTCCCACACATTAATAAGGGAGGGGCAGAGGCAAAGGTAAATTGCTACCTAACAAAATAAAGACAACTTTATATCGAGAAGGGCTCGAACTTAGACATTTAATTAAAAATAATGGAATACTTATCGCTTTATCATAGTACTTTACTCATGATTGATTGTCTACTCTTTTTACCTTGTTTTTTGTGCATCATGTAGTTTTCTTGAACATTGTAGTTCTTAAAGCTTATCATGTTATAGTATTTCTAGTTCAATTTAATTTAATTCTTTTTCTCTGAATGTTAATTTTGTTAGGTTTCATTTCAAACTTTATTGGTTTGATGTTACACAAATGAACAGACAAAATTAAGAAGTTTATAAACATGATGAGGAACTTCTGTTTAGTTCAATAATGTCCATATATATATATATATAGAAGTTTTCAATTTTCAATATTTTGTATATATTAGTCATAAATAATGTGTCAAAAACACAAACATTTGACATGATTTAAAAAGAAAATATGACAAAAGGTAAACGCGAACATCCAAAATATGCCTCACCCAACTCATGCCTAGTTGTGCTATGAAGGTAAACGTGAAAAACATTTACTTGCACCCAATATTATTTATATCCAAATTAATAAACTTTCATTTTGAGAACATGATTTGAAAGGTGTTCATCCACACAGATGACCTGGGATCAATCCTCCCTCAGTGCCTTCTGAGTTGAGCAGTGTGGTTTGCAGACTATTACATAGTCGTGAGGGTTTAGCCAATGCTCACCCAAAGGGCAGAGGTGGTAACAAATGCGGATTATCCTGGAGTTCCAAAAAAACAACATAACATGATTTAATATTAAATTATATAGGTTAAATGATGTCTTGCAATTATTAATTGATACTAATAAAATTAGTTATTCCATCTTCTTGCGTAATTTTCTGCGTGATTTTTTTTTTAAAAAAAAACTTTTGACAAAAGACACTAAAATGTCTTGCGTGAAGGAAGGTGGCCAAGTCCACGATGAGGACGATCTTACTAGCAATTATAAGTCAAAAAGTAAATAAATGAAACTAATTTGCTTTTTTTTTTTTTGTATTAATTATTTATGCTCATAATTTAAGTAATATTTTTTTATCTCATTGAATGAAGGATATTGATATTGGAATTATTATTTTCGAGATATAAAATAATTGAGTGACAAAATATGACCTTCTCTATAGCTCTAAGTCCAATGTCTTTTAAGAAGGCAATGTTGAAATTATATATATAAAAAAATTTAATTAATAATTAGCTATATATCTATCAAAAATATATCCACTAAATAATTTTATTTATTATCTTAATTCTATATTATATTCCCCACATTTCAATCATAATATAACTTGGTTGTCGTCAATTTAGGTCTTCCACATTAATTAGAATTTCAAAAATTAGCTCAAACAAAGATTAGGAAGCTCGGGTCCATGTGGAATTCATTCCATCAAAAGTTTTCGACCAATTAACTACCCTAATATTAATATGAGTTTGTGACTTGTGATGTAGTAGTGAGACTGTTTCATTCTTAATCAGATGTCTCAGCTTCGAGTTCTGTGTATAAAAAAAATCATGTTGGGAGTATCACCCCTAAGTGCGCAAACCGAATGAGAAATAAAAAACAAACAAACTATCCTAATAGTTGAAAAAATAGAAAGAATAATATTTCATCATTTGCAACTATTGTTATCAATGATGTTATTGCTTTAAAACAAACAATTAAAACCTTTAAATGTTGCAATTTTTGATATTGACTATACATACAAGGTATATTTATAATGGATGAGAAAAATATCTTGTGGTAGGGAGAGGGGACTTGCAAGTACAATAATCATCTTGTGCTTGTTTTTTTTTTTGGATTGGATAGAACTTGGGGAGATGCATGAGGTTAGGTAAAGATGAGTTTTTTTTATATAAATACATGTACATATTACTTTATTAAAATCATTTTATGTAATTATATACTTTTGTAAGTATTAGTTAATTAATAATGATATGTTTGTCATGATGAATGCACGTTCGGCTAATTTGACTATGGTGAGGGGAATTTAATTAGTCAAACTACGTGCCTAAAGGGCTCAACTAATTAAGTTACATTTTGTTTATTTCTAAGGCCCAATGTGCATTATTATTTCACAATTCAATATATTTTTTTTCCTTTCGCTCAGTATTTGATAAAATGATATTGCTCAGATAGTAAACACTTTTTATATCAAACTCTAGCACTATAAATTTGAATCACCAAGAAGTAAAAAAAATATATAATATCTATTGTAAGGTCTAATTTTATAAATTTACATTAAAAAGTTTGAGAAAATCCTCCATTTTCAGTTATTTTTTAGAACTACCATAAAGTTGGTAATTTAAAAAAAATGAGAGAGAGACGTAGAATCATTTCTTTACTATAGAGAAGAAATATAACATACTTTGGTTTATTTTTATTTATCATTTTTACTATAAATTTATTATTTTAGAAAATTATAGATTGAGATCAAATAATAATTATTAAGTAAGGATAATTTGACTTTAATATTCCCTCCATTACCATATAAATGAATTTCTAGCAAAAAAAAACTATGGTCCAAATTACCATATATGAATTTTTTGAAATCCAAAATGTATCAATTATTTTTTCTAAAATTACTCTTTTGTGAATTTTTCATTGACTGTTTCTAGTTTTAAGAAAAAAATTGAAAAGAAGTAAAAGGCTGATAATTAATTGACAAATTATTAATTAAATTTATTTTAAAATGAAGATCCTTTTAAAGTGACAAAAAAGAAGAAGATAAACCTAACAAATAAAATAGATCGAAGGAGATACTCTAGTACTTTTCTATTTACTTGTCACTATTTTAGATTTCACATTAAGAAATTAGGTCAGTTTATTATTTTCCTCTTATTTAGTGTTCTCTTGAAGTTGTGTTTTTCAATAAATGAACATGAATTAATTTACTCCCTCGATACACTTTTACTTATCGTTATTTGACTTGGCACACCATTAGAAAACAATTATTGATATATGTATTTTACCAAACTATTCCTATTAAATGATGTTTCCTTTAGGTCTTGTAAAATGATTTGGAGATAAGTATTTAATGCTGAGGGTAAAACATGGAAAAAAATAATTGTTTTTTTCTTGATATGCCAAAAGTGATAAGTAAAAATGAAAATTTATTTTATGAATAAGTGATAAGTAAAAGTGAACGAAGACAG
Organism: Solanum bulbocastanum; assembly: GCA_037074985.1. NCBI lineage: Eukaryota > Viridiplantae > Streptophyta > Magnoliopsida > Solanales > Solanaceae > Solanum > Solanum bulbocastanum. The sequence goes on along the minus strand of CM073598.1, from coordinate 31,807,497 downwards.
TATTTTGATTTATTAATTTAACCAATGAACATAAATAAATTACTTGATTTTTCTATGTTGATCAAATTCATATTTTCAAAACTAATTACTCTCAAAAACAAAATAAAAAGAATAATATCATATATACATTAATTTTATGATATAAATAAATATTAAAAAATATTTATTTTAAGAACGATTTATAAATATGAACGAGGGAGTAGCAGAGTCAAGAGAAATAGGGTAGTGTTAGGCGCCAAATGGAGAATTATGAGCTGTGCCTGTTTATGTTTGTTTGGGAAATTAAGAGGCATTAAAGTATCATATGAAAGAATACTATAATGTTTTTTTTTCAACTTACAAGAAAAGAAGAAATTCCGTTAAAATGACAGTTTTTGGATAGCATTTAAGACTAGTATTTATGTTACGTGCAGACACAAACAACCAAGCTAACATCGTCTCTCCCAACTATACTTATATCGTGTCGGTATAATTAAATCTCGTTATAGTAATAATTTTTATTCCGTCTAAATATTTTTTATTTTCTCCTAATAAAACAGTTGAAGAATTTAGGTTGATGTAATATTAAATGGATGGACTTTAAAAACACTGAATTGCAAAATACGTAATTTAATTAGTGTCCTAATTAATGTCTATTTAAATCAATTCCCCCTTTTCTTATTTGTTGGAAGATTCGTCCAACCAAAAAAGAAAAAGAGAGAAGAAAAACTTGAGTTATCATAAACACAGTTACATTGTTGTTGCATTTACAAGTTTACACTCATAATAGAATCAAAGTATTTATTTTTCGAGGAAAAAATCAAAATTATTTTCTGAATTTTTTTTTAAAGAAATTACTACTTACTACTCCCTCCGTCCACTATTGTTTGTCAGGTATACTTAAAATAGTTGTCTAAAATTAATTGTTAATTTAAACAATCAAGAAATAATTAGTCATTTTTTTCCAATTTTGCCCTTTATAATTACTCCTGGTTTCAAAAAGTATTGGTCATTTTAAAGTTACAAGACTACGTTAATGTGAAAAAAGTTGCTTTTACAGTTTTCAAAAAGCACAAACCATTTTAGTAATGCTTGATAGTAGAGTTATATTAGTCAAAATGCACTTTATATTAAATTTTTCTTAAGGATTGGGCATGATTATATCCTGAAACAATAGTGGACGGAGGGAGTAGTTGGTAAAAATAAATAAATTAGTAGTTGATATATCTAGGAATTCATCATCACTATTAATATGTTTTAATCAGTTTTTTTTTTTTGGGATAAGGGTCTGAAAAATATTCCAACTTTGGTCGAATTTGCTGTTGCGATACTACACTTTCATGAGGACATATTACCTCCCTAGACTATTTAATAGTATATTTTAAAGGTATATATTTATCCACGTGGACACATTACTATTTATAATTTTGCATTATTTTTTATGTCCATGTGGGCAAATATATATGTTTAAAATACAGTATTAAATAGTCTAGGAAGGTAATAAATCCTCATGAAAGTTTAGTATTGCAACAATAAATTCGACCAAAGTTGAGATATTTTTTAGATCCTTATCTTTTTTTATGGTTGGAATTTTATATTCTAAGAAATTGATAGTTCTCTTGTATTGGTACTCAACAAACTATGATGAAATTAAATAATTAATCTCACATGGCCACTAAATCATGTATTTCTTATAAAAATAGGTTGCCGTCTTAAGCATCAACTATTATATAATTTAATGTCCATCAGAATCATTCTGTCAAGGCAAATTTAATTAATTAATTATTGAGTAAGGATGGATCCATCAGCTACACCTAACCGCATCATAAACATGAATATAATATATGATTTTATTTTATGAATACATGTCTCGTGGTCAAACTAAAAAAGTTGAACATAATTAAAATACACATCTTCATGAATTTTAGTTAGCTAATATTTCATCATATAATTAAGAGCAAAGTGTAGTGAAAGAAATGTTTTCTTAAATCACGTAAATAATAAAGAAAATTCACAATTTTCCCATTTTTAAAATTTTTTTTTGAAAATATCATCATCGGGATTTTTAAATTTTAAATAACTTAGTTTAGGTGTTACTTGTTTATTTATTTATTTTGGTTGGTTGGTAAAATCTTTTGAGTACGTGCTACTTGATTCCTAAACCATACATACATGACACAGCTCCATTACCAAGGAAAAACTGATTATTAACCCCCAATTATAGTACTAATTTCACTTTTATATTTTACAAATTAATATTAAAAGATAATATTAAAAGCAGTATTGGATACTTAACTAAATATACTACATTTAAACTGAAATTTGATTAGTCAAAAGATGTAAAAGTTATACAACAACACTTCTACATTCTTATTCTTACCTTGTGACTGTACAATGTATGTTCTCAATAAACACTTGACTCAATTAAGTATATCAAAATAAAGTATGAAAATGAAAATATAGTACAATAAATTAAAAAAAACACTAAAAAACAAATAATAGAAAAATTTAAGCAAAAGAAATAACAAATAAATTCTTTTAAAAATATAATACTGTGGTAGATTATATAAAATGATATTTGACACATTGGTATCGTACATCTTGAAATATCTAAAAATGAAAAGATTTATCATAAAATTATGGAATTTGGAATGACAATAATAATATTTCCTTAATCTCAATTTAGATGACATAATATAGATTCACGAAGTCAAATAACAAATTTTTTGACTACAATTATTCATATTATCTGAATTAAAACTTTTGACTCCCAAATTTCAAAGACAAAAATAATATTTTCTTAATTTTAATTTATGTAACATAGTTTAGATTTATAAAGTCAAATAAAAATATATTTGACTGCAGTTTATTCCTATACCTAAATTGTTTTAGAAAAAAATTAGACTCTCAAACTTTAAAGTATATCATATAAATTAAAACTAGTAATAGTGAGAAATAATGAGAGTAGAGAGACAAGAAGGGGTTAGCTTTTTGGAGAGTGTTTTATTTCCAGAGATGAGTCTCATGCTAAAAAGTAGCAATTGTACTACTTTTTCTTCTTCTTTTCAATTCATTCATTAATTATTGTCCTTCTATTATTTTTATCCCTTTCGTTACTCTCCACTTTCTTCTTCTTCTTCTTGGAAAAAAAAAACCATACGTCAACTCCAGCTCTTACAATCAGCTTTTCTCTCTGTCAATACACATTCCATTTTTAACCATTTTTTTTTTTATAATTTCCTCTGTTTCTTCAAACAATCTTGAGTTGTTTGATGAAGCTTTTTCTATGGTTATTGAAGTTGACGTGATGGTTTGTTCTTTTTCTCTCTCTCTCATTGTTTTCATGTTTCTTGGATCGTTGATCACGAGGAAAGATAAAAACTTGATTTTGACTTGTACCCTTCTCTCCTCTGCTACTTTCTTGAATTTTTTTTTTTGCAAAGTTGGGATTTTTATAACATTGAATGGCTGATTTTATGTTGAAATTTGTTTAACAATGTCTAATTTTGCTGTGGGTTGAATCTTGAATGGTTTATAAGTTTGTTCTATGGCTGTCACTTTGTGTTATCTCATAATCCTTTCTATTTTCTTCTTTCTGTCTTATAAAGTTTGTTTGTTGAGTTATGAGTGCCTAATGTTTACTAGATCAGTTGAGCAATCAACAAAATAATTACTCTTTGCTGAACTAGATCAGGAGTAAGAAATTCCCTCCTACGTAAAATAATATATTCCACTTTCAAGCAAAACCATTTTATTAGTACTACAATTTGTTGATTTTTTTGGCAAAATTTACATATAGATTTTGAGGTCATCTGTCATCACAGAGAGTTTTCTCTATTCTTAAAACTAAATTAGTGACTTTGTGGAAAAAATCTGATTGGGGCTTTCAAGAATAGTAGTGCCTATAATATATATGAATTGAAGTTGTTTTCTGTCTTCAAATGTTATTAGACTATAACAAGAAAGGTTCAGTTTTATGAATATGATAGCTGTTGGTTATACTTCAGCAAAAATGCTATATGAAATCTTCTTTTTCGTTGAGAAAAATCGTCAATTGGTAATATTGTGTCTGCAGGGTGTGGATTAGACATGGAGTTACTAGCTCTTTAGGATTATTGTACCAGTTGGGATTTTGTGCTGCATGGGAAGCTTGTTGGATCTCATTGATTTTGATCAAGGACGGATGGCAAGGAAGTTTCTTTCACAACAAAGACATGGTGGTACGTGCTTTTGTTCTCTAGTTGCATCACGAGCATGATATTGTCGAAGCTAGTGATGTTGGCAAGATGTTAGTTGCTCAAATTAACAGCCTTTTAACAAATGTTTGATGAATTTTGCCTATGATTTGTCATGAGTAATGCACCCTTTGAAGGGTCAGGGAGAATCCTGGATTAATTTGGTTCATTTAGTTCAAAATGATTCTTAGCTTAGTCAACAGAATTATCATTCAAGTCCTGTTACGCAATGGTTTCTGCTTCTACTCTAGCAACTATGACAGTACGAAGAATTTGTTAAATTACCAGTCATATATAAGCATAATATCACCATTTAATTGGGACAGGGAGGATATAGATATATCTTCTCTTTATTTCCCCCATAAACCAACAGAAAATATGATGATGCATTCATCTATTGTGCAGGTGTCGATACTCCTAGAAATAGCTTGGAGCTTCCTGTTGAAGCGTCTCAATGGCTCTATGCTGGAGGGGACAAAGCACAGGTAAACGTTTTATTATGTCATGTTCAAATTCTTTTATCTGATGTTGGAATACTCTTAGCACATTGAGCACTGAAAGAAAGGATTAGGAAATATTTACATTTGATAAAATGCTATAACCTGAAGTGTAGGATTTTTCCTGCCTCATGTAATCCTTGTGACTATGATCTTATAGCGTGGCAAATTTTGCAAGTTCAGGGTGACAAAGAACTCCACAGCTGCTACTTGAAATTTGCTTCGACGTGCAGCAGTTGTACCACTATCTATACCTGTCTAGACTTGGAAAACAGCCATTTCTTAACTTAAATAATATTGTGCATTATGTATTTTCTTGTAATCTCAACTTAATTGGTTTTCCAACTTCTGGCATCTCCAAATCTTCATGTATTATTTGGTACACTGCAAGAATTAAATCAGGCTTCTGAATTGTCCTGAGAGTTGAGATGATTCCTTCTTACTTGTTTGATCCTATGCAAACTCATTCCACATTTGAACGCAGTGCACTTATCAGATGATTGATTGGCAAGACAAGAACTGTTATGGGTACGAGGCTCCAATGAAGAAACTGATCAGTGAAGAAATAGCTAAAAGACCAAACACAGGACATAATGCACCTAGTGTGGTGGCACGTCTAATGGGAGTGGATACGCTACCATTAGATACAAGAAGACCATTACCAAAGCATGTAGAGAAAAAGAATGAAATGAAGGATGGGAACCCTTCGAAAGAGGAATGGTTGAGAAAGGTTTCCATTGATCATGCAACCCAGTCCTCCAGACAGAAAATCTCAATTCCCTTTAACCATGATGAATCATGTGACTCTGACCGACAGATTGATAGCCGAAAACCAAACAAATATAAACCTCGAGAACATCCTCAGGAGGAGGAACTACAAAAGTTCAAAAAAGATTTCGAAGCATGGCAAGCAGCAAGGTTCAACGAATGTTCGAAGTTTGTTGAACATGGCACCAGTCCAAGTCAATGGCTGGCACAACAAAGCCTGAACAAGGAAAAGTTGACTCTTTATGCGAATTCAATGAGAAAGGCAGCTTCTGAGAAACCTACAGAGCTTAGAGGGCATACAGTAGCAGTAAATCCCTGGGAAAGAGGCCTTTTGAAGCATCAGAAAAATATAAATGAATTTCCTGTACCTGCACAAAATAAGACCTACTGTGTTAAGGAAGTGATTCCGAACCCTGATTTTCAGAATCATCCTCTGACAAATTCTTCTCGCGGACCTGATGTTGCTCCAGCTCCTACAAAGATAGTAATTCTGAGGCCTGGTCCTGAAAGGATGGTGACTAACGAAAATTCGTGGGCCAGTTCTCCGGGCATTTCTGAAGACAGGGGTAGCATAGAAGAATTTCTTGAGGAGGTCAAGGAAAGACTGAACTGTGAATTGCAAGGAACGAGTTCCAAGAGGAGCACTACTGTCAGGGGAGGAGGAATTGAGACCCCTTATAGTGAAAAGTCACCAGATGCGAAGCAAATAGCTCAATCTATTGCAAAACATGCTAGGGAGAGTGTTACTAGGGACTATGGAACAACATTACCTCGATCAGAATCCACCAGCTCTTATAGAAGTGATATTCAATCCGATGAGGCGAGTTCTCCTGAGTTTGTCAATGGAGATACAAGGAAGTTTTTGACAGAAAGGTTCAGGAATGTCCTCAAACAAGAAACATCTCATGGTGTACACAGGCTTGCTCGTGGAAGCTCTAGATCGATGGAACTGAATAAAGAAACGTGCAGCTCTGAAGAAATGAGGCATACTTCTAATACGGGAGATAAAGCAACCAATCTGGACAACATGAAAGGTGAATTAAACATGCACAACAGATCTTTCAGACGGGATCATGGCAATGACATGCTTGAGCAGGAACTATCTCCTAGGAGCCTAATTAGATCTTTGTCTGCTCCTGTGTCCGTGACATCATTTGGAAAGCTTCTCCTAGAGGACCGACATATGCTGACAGGGGCCCATATTAGAAGACAGCATGAAGCTATTGAGAAGGCCACAATGAATGTCAAGAAACGGCAAAAAGAGAAATTCAACCTTAGGCGAAAGGTTTCCAGCTTTAGTTATAGTTTCATACTCAAGGGAAGGCTCTTTGGTAGGAAAGTTCATTCTTGGGAAGAACCACATGGACAAACATACAATCTCATGAAAGATTTTCCAAGCCCACCAACCGGTACACCGAATTTTTATGAAAGACATGTAAGGAGCCTAAACAGTCCATTGCATTATTAAATATCTGCATGATGCTGATTTGTCATTACATCTAACTATGGATATTATTTGGTTCTAGGAAAATCCTACTGAAGTTCCACCAAGTCCTGCATCTGTATGCAGCAGCATCAATGAAGAATATTGGAGACAAACAGACTACCTCACCCCATCAACAACTTCTGATGTACCTGCACTGGATGATAGTGAGATGCCCCGTGTTTTCAGAGATATCAGCTCTAATCTGAATGGTATAAGTAAAAGCTTCTATAAGTGTCCTCAAGCATGAGTTGTTCTGTTTGTTGGATTCATTGTAGGCAAGATCATACTTCCTGTGAAACAGACTTAAGGAATTCTCACCATGTTGCTTTGGCTCATATCATTTCACTTTAAAGTATTGTTCAAACTGAGAAACTTTAGCTGTGATCACATAACATTTTTCTGACAGGACTTTTGTCTCACATCATGTGCTTGCAATAAATAACCACATAGATTATATTCATGGACTTGTATGTCATCCCCCCCTCTCTAATTTAGCACTTTCCTTAATTGCAATATAATTGGTTTTAATTACTGTATCTTGAAAATGTGGAACCACATGGGACTCTAAAAGAAGTTGCTATTTTATTTTTGCACATCAGAGTTAAGGAGGCAACTGAATCAACTAGATACTTATGACTCTGAGGAGACCATGATCAATGAGCAGCCAGTTGAAGAGGAGATGTTGGAGATTGAAGACCAAGCCGAGGCATACATTAGAGAACTGCTCATTGCTTCTGGTCTATATGATGGTTCGCGTGATAAATATATATCAAGATGGGATCCACTTGGAAAGCCTATCAGCAACCAAGTTTTTGAAGAAGTAGAAGAGTCTTACAAACAACTGACAAAGGATGAAGAAGGGTATACTAAGGATCAACTACAGAAAATAAATCACAAGTTATTGTGTGACATGCTGAATGAAGCACTTCCAAGTATACTTGGAGTACCTTCCACAATGTCTAGGTTCATGAAACATGCTGTCGGTCCAATGCCACGACCTCCTCAGGGAAAGAAGTTATTGGAACGTGCATGGGAACTTGTTGGTGTTTATGTTCACCCTCCATGGGATAGGGCATTTCAATCCCTTGACAATATAGTAGCCAGGGACTTGAGTTCCACCCCTTGGTCTGGATTGATCGACGAAGATGTTAATGCTCTAGGTAAAGACATGGAATGCCAGATTATTGGCGATCTTATTCAAGAAATGATCAAGGATATGTTGTCATAACTTTTTTTTTTTAACTCTTTATTTTGGTCACTGATATGAAGAAGTTTTGGAACTTCTGAGTGGCCAGGGCATAAAACATGCAAAATGTTTATCTGCCCAAATTAGAGTGTATTTGATTTACAGAAACTGTAATGTGCAGTCTTTCTAGTGTTGGATACATTTTTTCATAATGTGTGGCTTGATCTGGTGATATTTATTGTACATACTAGTTTTCGGGAACGTGCTTTGCACGTTTGTCCCTTATTAGTATTAAATTTCTATATACTAAAAAGTTGAGTTAAAATGCTGAAATTAACAATAGTAGTTTTACCATTTATATTCTATTCACTAAATAATAAAAAAATATATTCTGAAGAAGAACATTAAATAGATCATATACTCGAGCATTTTTTATTATCCTTCATTTGCAGTTTCTCATTCTCTTTTCTTCTCATGTTGAATTGTGCAATTTCTTCCTAAGATAACATCAATCTTTGTAAATTGGTTCTTAAAAAGCATATTGAAATTTTAATTCTGAAAGTGATTTTATATAATAGTGGAGAAATGACTCTTCATATTGAACTTTCAATTTTAAAAAATTATGGGTATGAGTAATAATTAAAATTCAATAATTAGGCAGAAGAATATCACATTCTCGTAATGAAAATAATATCTCTAAGGCAAAAGTAGACATTCTAATTTGGACAATTACTACTTAATAATCTGGAAACTAGAGTTTGACAATTTTCAAGCCATAGTTAAAATTTTACATCAACAATAAATAGTTTTTCATCACAGTAAATAGACGTTTGATGCATATACTTTATAAGTTCTAGAAGACCTCATCAGTTTGGTACATATGCAAATGATATAAACACTTGATACATTACGAAACACACTTGCAGCCATCACCATAATTATTATGTCAATTATTTTTATTATTATATCACATATACATCTTCGTTTTAACCTTAGAGAAGTATTGTACATATGATTTATGAAGAGAAAAGAACAATACTCTTTTTTTTCATAAAATTTCTCTTTGATACATGGTCAATTTGAGGAATGAATGTTTCCACAAATAAATAATAGACTAATAAGGTCAATAGATTATACAATATAAACGAAAATTTAAATAAAAATACAGTCTCAAAATCACATACTATGATCCATCCTTTATCTCCAATTTGGTGGCCCATTATATTTTAGGGCATGGATTTTTTTTTTAAAAAAATCATTTGAGATTTTTCTCATTTAGTTATTGCTCTCTCTACTAATAAAAAATAATCTCAAAAATATATTTATACTAAAGTAAAACACTCTATCGAGAGTCGCATATCAAATTAACTGATTAATCTTTCATTATGAATTTCATCAATAATTAAGAAATATAGTAGAACATGAATTGTATATCACTAATTTCTTCATGTAGGACAGTAGGACACAAGATATTCCAATAGGCAATAGAAAAACAAAATCATAAGAAAGTATATCAAAATATTAAAAAAGGACATACAAAATACTTAGGCTGGAGAAGGAGGAGTGGATAAAAACACAAGAAAATTACTGCACATACAAAATGATGAGCAGGATTAATTTTTTGCTTGATAATCTCTCATCCTCCTATTATCATTTACATGAATACCATGCTAGGCATTTTATAGCAGTAGCTAGGATACCTTTGAGTGGATAAAATTAATTTGCATTAAATTAGTTCAATGATTTTAGTCCATATCAAATTTATTTAATGGAAAAACTCTTCAAATACTCTTGAGTTTTACCACAAAAGAGAAATAAATTATTAATGTGAATTTGATTCATGCACCGATTTAAATGAGTTATTAATTAAATATTTAATTATATTTTATAACATTTGTTTTAATTATTTTAATATAAGGATAAAATGATAATTCAACTTTGAGCTTTGAATCTTCCCACTTATAATATAGTATGATATATTATTAGTTCATGTATACTCCCTCCGTCAATCTTTACTTATCCACTATACTATTTTGGGATATCCAACAATATTTTGTCCAGTTTATAAAATTAATGAATAATTTACATGTTGTGTCTATTTTACCCTTGCTATTAAATACTATTCATTTTTCAATGTTTACAGGGAGTATTAGTTTATTGATTTGATAAATCAGTTTTGTTTGTCATATTAAACAGCCTTCTGGAAATGTGAAATTTCCCTTTGTATGCTGCAGTTAAGCATTCCACAACATGCTCTGGAATATTTAAGTCACTCTTCTAGTTTGGCCCGTTTGACCATGCGATATGGAATCATAATATAAAATCATGATATGATATCATAATATGGAATCATGAGATGAAATTGAAGTTTTGTTTGGACATGCGATATGAAATTTTTGTGTTATATATTTCCTCATACTCATAAGAATTCCATAAGTTGTAAAACTATTAAAATATCCCCAATTGTTTATTCAATCTTACCAAATAAACAAAAATTTATAAAATTACATAATAAATTATTACAAAGCTATTTATTTCCCACTTAAGTAACCGTTTCATCAAACTTTAATTCAATAATAAAAATTGAACATAAATTGTAGTGAACTAGTCTTTAATATAATCCTCTCACATAATACAAACAATCTCTTCACGTTGAACTTGCATTTCTCGATCATGTGACCGAGAAGCAGTGGCGGAGCCACCTTAGAATGAGGGGTTCATCCAAACCCCCTTCGGCGAAAAATTATATGATTTATACATGGTTAAAATAATTTTTTAAGTATATGTGGTAGATGTCGAACCTCCTTGGGCTATCTTGTATGTCTATTTTTTTAGATTTTGAACCCCCTTATTGATAATCCTGGCTCCGCCACTGTCGAGAAGACGAACCAACATTGTTACTTTGAGCCATTTTTTGGTCAATATCATCCGCAACTATATTTTCATGATCATAGACCATAAATATTTCATTACTCCTTTTTGCAAATAATTATGTAACACTGTACAAGCTATGGCAATTTTGTGTCAACATCATAATGGTTCATGCGTTGTTTCAATATTTTGAATATATTTTTCCAAGCTTCAAAAGTCCGTGGGGTTGTTTTAACAAAATATAAACTTGTGGATCAATTTTTGTGTTTAAAAAATCTCAAATCATGATATGGAATTTTCATATAATTTCATATCATGATTTTTGAAGAATATGGTATTCCATCTCATGATATGGAATCATGAGATGGAATCAGCTTGAAATCGCATGTTCGAACGCTGATTCCATCTCACGATTCCATATCCATATGATATTGCATGGCCAAATGCTTACTAAATAGGTTGGTGTTGACTACACAATGTTTGTAGGTTGTCATTGAGCATTCCTAGTCACACGAAAAAAGAGGTCAAATACAATGGCATGGAAAGACCATACGCTTCATTATAGCTCACATCCAAATATCTGATCAGCAAACAAGACAACATCCATGAAGCTGCGCAAAAAGGGGAAGGCCCTAATTTGTCTCTTCTTTTACAAGAAAATTAAGATTAAGACCATTGGGCCAGTCCAAAAAGAATACAAAAGATCAAATGTTAGGTAATGGTTCACAATCTTAGGTATCTTAGAAGAGTTGCAAATCATAAGGTGGCATTCCATTCTTAGCCAACAGGTCCAATCAAAAGCCTTTTAACATCACTTAACAAATTAAAATTGGACTCAAGCTTGTGATACGTGTTAGGTCACACAAGAAATTAACCGCGCAGGAAATTTGCTCCATCGACAAACTTCAAGATAAAAAATCAAAACTTATTAAACATAAAATTTTGGTCACGATGCAAATAAGGTCAAAATCATTCTTATAAATTACTGGATAAATACTTTCGTCTATTTATATTTAATTTGTTTTTTTTTTTTTTTAAGAAAATCATTCCTCTATGTATTTTCAACAATACCAATATATTTTTAAAAAAAGAGGACTAGTTTTTCAGAGGAAGTAAACAGCTTTTTTTGTTTGATGGACTTTGTTGTCAAAAAGATGCGGTCCAAATTGGGAACCATTGAATTTCGTGTTAGTCGTGGAAAGTTGAAACAGTGTTTGGTTGTGTGGTAGTTAGTCATTTTCCAAGCACACTTACCAATTTCTACACTCTTTTTTTCAATCAATTAATCAAACGTTGGTTTTAGCCATGTGATGCACCATCATCGTGGAGGTGCAATGACGTAGTTAAATTTTTTATGAAAGATTTAAATTCGGGCACTATATAAGTTTTGAACACACCTTTGTTACTGTGCTATAGGTCTTCATTAGTTTTAAGGGTATTTAAAATATTAAATGTAGTAATATAAAATAAGATTTGAACTGTATATGGTGTATTGGACATCCTGACACTATCGTAGCTTCGCTCGTGCAGGACACATTAATTAGATGACAAATTTCATAGTTAATTTTATATTTTATAGTTATTTAATGAATTTACATTATGGTTTGAGCCAAATATACTCTCGTAAATTCATATGTTGTACTCTAGATCTCTTCTAAGTGAAACCTCAATTCACTACTAAGAAAAAAAATTACTAATGTTTTTTATTTATGCTAATGATTTAATTAATAAAAAATGCAATTTTTTATTTTTTTATTTTTCACCCCTTCCTTGAAACTTCTATTTTTGCTCATTTAGTGAATTGAATCCAAAATTTTAAAATTTAAAGGTGAAATATGTTTACCAGATGAACAATCCTTTTTATCATTTAAATTTGCATCGAGTAGATTTATCTTTTTTTTTTAATTAAAAAGAAGGATAACATGATTAATGAAAGATTCTATTAGATTGTTGATATTTCCTTTATTGAATTTCAAAGAGGGAATTTGACAAATAGTATCAACAGAAGTTCACATGTTAGATTAGATTTATTGACTTGATTAACTCTTTGCTCGACGGATTTGTCATTATGTTCTAAATACAATTAACACTCATTCAACATTAATTAATGAATAAATTAAAAATGTAAACATAAACGAAGAGAATGTTGTTCATGTGCGCTTACATGAGCGTATTTGAGTTGCTTAGACTTTTCAAGGGGGAATGATATAATAGACCTTATACTTGTATTATATTGTAAAGTGGATCCTTTTATTTATGACTTTGTTAAGTGAACATTTAAACTTAACGAAATACAATATTTTAAATTCTTTTTTCATTTGAACAGAGTGCTTGTAATGCAACCAAATACATATAGAATCCAACTCATTTTTTAATGTCATGTCAGAAATTAAATATAAAAAATAAATAATATTTTTAAAAAATGTTATTTTTTCCTCTCTCTCGTTGCACTTTCTTTCTCATCCCTTAGTCCCTTCCATTCTCATCAGGTCATCCCAGCCGCCCGCCCCACCACCCCCAAATCCAAACCCACCTCCCACTCCCACTCTCAGCATTTTCCATCCGTCTTAAGCATAAAACATACACCTGCTGTCGTAGCTTGAGAAGTGGAGCAGTAAATATATACCTGCTGCCATAGCTTGAGAATTGGAGCATTAAACATACACCTGCTGCCATAGATTGAAAATTGGGTGTTCTCATTTGGCAAGTTTCTATAAAAGATAGAAATTCCTCTTCTTGATCCAATGTTTGCAAAGCTATACATGAATTTTTCTTCCCAGAACATTCAGAGGTTCAAGAATCCTTAGAAATTTTTTGAGAATACATAAATCTGAGGCGACAAAAAAAAAAGCTTGCTTGAAGCAACTATGAAGATTTTATCAATGACGCTTGATTCAGCCGTCTTGATCTGAAATCAAGTTATCAGATTAATTTCTCAATTCAACCCCTATAATCTTGTAATTTGAGCATTCAATTTAGAGAGAAGTTTTCAATTTAAACCTTCAAATTAAAAGCTCAAATTATGTAACCCATTTTAGATTTGAAAACAAATAAATCAGCCTAAAGAAAACAAAAAAGTTCTTCTTCTTTCCAATTTGTATGTTTGTTGTGGGATGTTAAAAGAATGAGTAATTTCTTTTAGATGGGGCAAGATTACAAAAATAATGGTGGAAGCAATGAAATGACCTAATTTTTTTTCTACAGAAAAAGGAGAAGAAGAATGGGATACTTTTGTTTTTCCCAATTTTAAATTATTTTTCTCTTCATAATAGGTTTATTTTTGATGAACACTATCAATATCACGCTCTTAATTTGCGTGTACCTCACACATTTTTCCAACTCAATAATTTTATAGCCACATATGTTTGGTCAATGGTCAGAGGTGTTTAAAATATTGTGTTTTATTGAGTTTAAGTATTCATTTGATAACGTAATATCCACTTTACAATCCAATACAAGTATAAGGGTCTATCATACCATTCCGCCCTTTTCAAATCACTCGTGGTGCAGTAGGATGAATAAAATTTGTTCATCTTTAGTTAAAAGTCTTGAGTAAAATTGAGAAAGGAAACAATTTTAGTAAAGAGTATTTTTTTTCTTTATTGAATTTTATGCGGCGCTAATCCAAATTAATCATGATCCTAAAATGGATACTTCAAATTTGTTTTGATTTCATAAAACTTTTTTTGATTTTCATTTTTGTGGTGAACAAGATGAGAGATTCGAGACTGAGATAGTTAGGAGTTAGGACATGTGAAGATCAAGATGCATAAATGTCTCATTGTAAGGAGGTGTGAGAGATTGATTATGATGTGTACAAAAAGGGATAGAAATAGTTAAAAAAAGTATTGAAGCTAAGAGACGTGATTAGACAAGATGGGGCACTTTTGGATTTACGAAGACATAACCTTATTAGATAGAAGGGTATGAAGGTAGAAGATTATGATAGAATGTTAATAAGTAGCCGATCATTTTCTAGTTTCGGTATCAATTTGATAAGTATTACTCCATATGTTTCAGTTTATATGACTTACTTTCATTTTGAGTCAATCCCAGAATAGATGACACATTTATATATTAAGTGACAATTTAACTTTAAAATGTTCATCTACCCTTAATGAAATGATTTATAGTTCCATAAATATCTATCATTTATTTTAGACCACAAATTTTAAAAGTTTTTTTTATTTTTTAAGTTTTATTTCAAGTCAAACTAATTCATATAAAATAGAATGAATGGAGTATATAACTATTGCTTCTATTCTATTCTATTTTATTTTCAGCATGCATTAATATATTTTTGAAGGTAATCAATCTATAAAGAAGAAAATGAGAGAATAAAAGGTCCATGTCACAAGGGGTGGGGTATATAAAACAAAAGGAAGAAAACGTGCCTCATAAATTGGCGGCAAATTGGCCGCGTCTTCCGGGTAGTTGATAGACCTTTTTTATTTTTCATTCTTTTGGACAACACAAAAGACAAAAACAAACTACTACTTACAACTTATAAGTATTTAATAAACTAGTGGTATTCATTAATTATGTAAAAATAATTACATTATTAATTTAATCAAATACTATACTAAAAATTACATGTTAGTATATATGATCATCTAAATAATGAAAACAACTTACGTAACTAGTGATATCCCACAAACAAAGTTTGGAAAGGGTAGGACGTACGCAGATTGTATCACAACTTTATTGAGAAAGAAAAACTGTTTCCAATAAGATCATCAACTCAAGTGCAACAAATTTCAATATAAAGAAGAAGACAATACAAAGAATCGAAATAAGAAACAATGCAAAAGTAGCCAAAGCAACACTATAATCATGTGATAATCGAAATACCATAAATAACATACTATACTATGATAATATAACTATAAATAATAGAAATAGTATTATTATTTTTTTTAAAAAAGAACTACACCAAGACAACACAACACTACACTACCTACTACCCTTCTACCATAATATATATCATCTACACTCTCCTATTTAGAGTTATGTCTTCGATAACCTAAAATATCCCGTCTTCTATTGATCTCTAAACTACTTTTTTTTTAAGTTAATCAAAGTAACAAACAAGAAAGCATATACTTCCCATGTTTAAAAAAGAATGGTCTAGTTTCCTTTTTAATTTGCTTAAAAAAAGGATTCCTTATCCTTTTTTGCAACATTTTAACTTTAACTTTTCATGTGACATGCTTAAAGCCACAAGATTAAAGAGCATTTTGATACATTTGACATAACTTTAATTTAAAATTACAAGATTAAAATATTTTATTTCTTTTCTTAAACTCTATTTCAAATTAAATTAGGTCATTTTTTAAAAAATTGAGTGAATATATTAATTTAAGGTAGTGAGTGATGATTGATCAATCTCCATGAACATTAATGAGTAAATAGTTATCAGTTGAACAAAGTCAGAACCGACCTTCCGCCTTTGGCGTGCGCTAATGTTCAAACATTCACTCTGACATTTATTTATTAGTCTTACCCTAATCCACAAGCAAATTCTAAAAATAAAACCATTATTTCTGCTACGGATATGACTCAATGTCTCAAATTTCATGTTTTTTTTTTATTATTAATATTTGAAATCACATTTAATATATTATTATTATTGTATCGTTATTCACTCTAGAGAGGCTAAAAATCATGAACAAACATGTATATAGAGATTTTTGTACCAAAGACACGAAATAACATTAACTAAATCTTATTTACACACTTGAACTATAACATTTTTCAACCGAACACTTGATGATAATCTAATGTTCATATTAAACATCTCTGCCTTAATATTTACGTTCTCAAGCGCCTAAGCTATTACATATATATAGCCACATAAAATGTTACTATCTTCTTTAATTATGCATATCAATATCAATAGGAGAAACGAGGTTTTATAACTTATATATATTGAGGCTACTAAATCGTCGTTCTGTTTTAATTTGTTTGTCTAATTTTAATTTGATACGAAATTTAAGATTATTTTTTTTTTGAATTTTATGGTATTAGACTAAATATATGTAAAAAGCATCAAAATTTCTTTTAATTTTGTAGTCTTAAATATATCGTGTAAAAAATTAAAAAATTATCAAAAAAAAAAATAGACATATTTTTAAAACTGACCTAAAAAAAATAAGTAAAGAATACACATCAAGAATATCTAAACAAAAATATTTTATCATATATTTATGTGGTCAATAGAAACAGATCAGTGCCTTGAAACTCTTAAATTTAAGTGAGTGTCAATTTATTCATCCATGCTATAAGTGTTTTCACTTTAAATGCCCCCAACTCTAAATTAATAGTGGTTTCTTTCAAAATCATAAGAAAATATTAAAATTGGAAAAAAAGAAGGATTTGTGCTTAATATTACCTTTTAAATTTTTAATCGAATAATAATATTGATGTAACATTTTAAATTTTAGTCGAACACTAATATAAATGTAAAATAAATAGTGAGTGGGAAAATAGAAAAATAAGAAAGTTTCAAACTTTGGCTTGGTATCTACCAAGATATATGAAAATCCCTCCCTTTCCATATAAAAATATATCATGGGTTGGTGAAAAATTCTGAGCCAGTTGAGCTTTGATGTTTTCCATTTTCAGAAATTCTATTTATCATCATAAATCATATTTATATGAACAAAAATACACACATATGTGTGTCATGAACATAGTAAATTAATATTATATTCATTTTTCTATTCTTTGGTATATATATTTACACCCATTTTGATTCTGAAAACACTCTAGATATACTATTACCTAAATCACTAAAAGGTAAAAATTAGATGAGATAGTCAACTTTTGAGCCAGCAAATTAAAGTTAAGTATAGTTTAAAATTTGTAATTTTAATTATATCATAATATTTGTATAAATATAAAAACTTCTCATTAATAGTAAATTTAATTATTTTAAATATCAAAAATATATTATTATTGATAACTTTTCTTTTGAGCGGATAATCTTTCCTTACCTTACAAAAAGGTAGGGTGAAATTTGTGTACATCTTATATTTTTTCATATTCATTTGTAAATTTATACTAAATATATTATTATTGACATATATATTTTAAATGTACTGCATCAACAACGTATCATAGAATGGAATATACAAAAATCTACCAATATAAAGAAGTTTTGAATAAACTCTCGACAAAAGAAAAAAAAAAAAAAAGCAAATTTCCAATTTTTGCTATTCGCCTGATTGGTATAAATTTAGAATCTTGTATGTGCTTACCCTAGCTATTTGTATACTATTTATGAAAAATTCATAATAAATTCCCATGTTTGTATATTGCCAAGCGAAATATATAAACGGAGTTCTGAAAAATTCTTAAATGTATGAATACAAAATTGATATATATATACTTACCCTATTTATATATTCACAAGCGAAATATATAAACGAATAGAAATATACAAATTGCACGCTCCATAGCAAACGAAAGTCAGATTGAATTTCTTGATGAGTTGTGCTACTACATAAACTCATAGAAAAGATAAATCTTTATGCCCATAATTAGGATGAACATTAACTTCCAAAATTGGCATGGTACATGACCAAGAAAATTAGAGAATCCTAAAAGAAAATCGTAGTCCATCTTGTTTTATGGGTGTACCTCAATCCCAAGAGAATCATTTCTCTAATAGTTATTTAATTCCTACTCTAATAATAGACCCTAAAAAGTCATTCAATTTTCAATTTAGTAATATTATAAATTTAATTTTAAAAAAATAAAAGTATGGGACCTACTTGAGTGTATATTAGAGAATATACACTATATATACGTCCAAATCTTGTCTTTTACTGTTGGAGTAGTAAGTAGTAGTCTTCTCCTCTCCCGCTTTTGCTTTACTTTCTGGTTACCCTTTTTTTACTCACTCTCTGTTTATTTCAACTCTCAGAAACAGATACAATTTTGTGATGACCCTTTTAAGGAATTGACTAAAACAAGAGGAAATTATGGATTGGGAAAAACAGCAGCAGCAGCAGCCACCGGTGTCGGCGCCGCAGCAGACGGCGGAGGAATTGAACGGAGCAGTTAGTGGTGGGATGTTTGTGAAAGTGATGACGGATGAGCAAATGGAAGTTTTAAGGAAGCAAATCGCTGTTTATGCTACTATTTGTGAACAGCTTGTTGATTTGCATAAATCCATGGCTTCACAACACGATCTTGCTGGTTCGTCTGTTTTTTTTTCTCTCTCTAATTATTGCTCTGTTTTTTTTTATTTATGTTTGGTGTTGATATGTAATTGGACCTTTTTTTTCTGTTAATTTTATGAAAATATGGATCAATTTTGTGTCTTTTTAGCTACCCATTTTACTGGTTTCTTCATCATCTTGTGTTTGGTGTGTTCTTTGGTTGATTTTGTCTTTTTTCCCTTTAGGAATTAAAGTTCAAAAACTTGAGAGAATAGAAAAAGGAAATCATTTCATAATTCTTACCTTTTCTGTTATTTGGTAAAAATAATTAAATTCAAATAGTTTTATTCAACTTAAATGTCTCAAAATTCAAAGTCTTATGTTTCCTTTTGGTATAGAATTTCATTGTATTGATTCCTTCTGATTTTCTAAGTTTTTGAATTTTTTTACTCTTGGTATAGAATCACATTTGATTCTTTATTTTTATTTCTTACTCTTCCAATCCAAATATAGTCCTCTAGGTTTTCTTTCCCACATAATCCTATGAGAATCCTGTAAAACAATAGGCAGCTCGGTTCACTAAGTTTCCGCTATGTGTGGGGTTTGGGGAAGGACCGAACTACTAGGGTCTATTGTACGTAACATTACCATGCATTAAATTGAACCCTTGACCTCCTGGTAACATGACAACAACTTTACTAGTAAGGCAAGGCTTTCCTTCGGAGTCTTGTAAAAAAATGTAGTAGTGAAACTTACCAGTAACATGGAAGCTGGAAATCTTTTAATCCATGACTGTATGCTGAAATCTTTAGTTGATTGCAATGATCAATGACAGGTGGATTTTGCAGACTTCAGGTTTCATACTTTTATTCGATGAAATCACTTCAAAGGAAACCAAATATAAACTCCTACTTTTGTGTGGTTCTTCAAGTTTTATGTATATGAAAGATTGCCATTTCCATGTTTCAAGATACTAGTATTTGTTTTATTCAACTTCATAGTAATGATTGTATTGTGGTATTGTTGTGTTATTTGAATGGTTTGCTTTGGTGATGGGATACTGCTACTGTTAACCATGATGCAAGAAGCTGGAGGGTGATAGATTTCTCAGTTAGACTTATTAATGGTCTTAATATGTTGTGTTCAACATCCATATATTCGACTTGCTGTGTTTGTTGTGATACTAACTTTCTGAATTTGAATTTCATCTAACGTGAGTAAAATCTGTACCTGCTATCTCAGGAGCCAGGCTGGGAAATTTGTACTGCGATCCAATGGTGACATCCGCTGGCCATAAAATCACTGGTAGACAACGCTGGACTCCAACGCCTATGCAACTTCAGATTCTTGAGCGCATATTTGAACAAGGCAATGGAACTCCAACCAAACAGAAGATCAAAGAGATAACTTCTGAATTATCTCAACATGGCCAAATTTCTGAAACAAATGTGTATAATTGGTTTCAAAATAGGCGTGCTCGATCTAAAAGGAAGCAACAGGTTGCAGCAACAAACAACACTGAATCAGAGGTGGAAACAGAGGTTGAGTCGCCCAATGAAAAGAAAACAAAGCCAGAGGATCTGCAGTCTTCTCACATGCCTACTTCAATGGCTGAAGATCTTGGCTATGAGAACCCTGGCGTGAGCTCTGGAATGCATTCACTAGATCCACGAACCAGTAAACCCGAGCCTGTGTTTCCATCAGACAGTAGTTCAAAACCTGCTGCAAGTTATGGCCAAATGTCCTTCTATGGAATGTCTAATCCAAGTATGTTTTTCTAGTTCCTATAAAATCATATTGTTTTTACCACTGTACTATCCTATGCTTTAATAGTTAGATATAAATGAAGGTGCTCTCCTGTCAAAATTCAAAATATGAGCTCCATAGCCAAAATTGTTTCTGGTCTCGAATTCTCAAAATGTCATCAAAAGTGATAGACACACTAGGTGATGGGAATCCCTGCATCTAGGGAATCATAATGAATTATATGTACTTTCTGCATTCATTCGATGTTTCACGAGGATATCAATAGCATTTGAAGACCTGCATTTTAAACTGTTATGATTCACACTTCTTTGTCGGAAAAACTTACTGTACCTTAAACTTCTCACGGAGTTAATGCATCACATTCACAATTATCACCTACTCTAGCACAAAGAATTTGTCTTCAACTAAAACTTATTCCAAACTCGAAGCACCTGTAACAACAATTAAAGAACAGGACTAACAAAATCCATCTTTGGCCAACACCTAGATCAAATGGAAGCTTGAATTGTTATTCAGGATTCATATAGTCGATCCTAGGTAGCTGACCTATAATGGTTAGTTCTGTTTTTATCTTTTTGATGCATTTGATGTGATAAAAATGGATATGCAGGAATGGACCAGCTAATGGGAAAGATGGAAGTGCCAGGGAGCTATCATCCATATCTACATGCAGACGACTACAACATGACCGGCTAACTACCAATTTGGAAACTAAGTTCCATGCGCGTTTCAACAATTTAGAATGAGACTAGAAGCCCCAAAACTCTAGCCAGATTTTTTGATACCGTGCATTAGCCACTGATTGATGATTATATTACAGAACGATTCTGTGTATGAAAAAATGTACTTATGGACCACGCTTATAGTAAATAGTATTTTCGTTTTGATTTCTCCATTTGCTTTGTATTTTTTACTTTTGGAGTGAAGATTTTGTTAAAGGATGATGCAGGGTCGTGTTCTGAATTTCAAAGAAATGTTTTTAAGTGGTTCTCACTGTGCAACGCGTTTTATACAATTTTATTTATTTTTTTAAGCACATTATATGAGCTTTTTTACTTTTCACAATAAAAAAAGAAAAAGTTGTTGGCTTTTTTGTCCCCTTTTCGTATATCTTACCGACAAATGATCTCTGCATTATAAGAGAGGAAATTGAACATATACACAAATTATTCTTTTAACAGAAACCAAAGGAAAAAATGGAAGGCAAATAATCTCTTCTAAGTCTTGTAAGCAAAGTTAGTCAATGTTGTACTAGTATTTTGGTTAAAAGTAAAAAGTGTATTAGTGAAAAATACAGTAGCAAATATATGATGAATTAGTCTAAGTATACCAAACTAGCCTAACGCCATCTTTTTTTATTAAGAAAAAGAAACACTCATGAGGAGTTTCAGCCTTTAATGCCATAATCATGCCTAAGGATTTGAAAATCTTTTAGATCAAATTTTTAGTTTCCTGGAATTATTCTTCCTTTGCTTGTTGGCATTTGAAAATAGGAAAGATTTCAAGTGATGACTTGTAATCCATGCCACATGCTTTGCATAGATCAATTCACATTTTCCATCTTTCTGTGCCTTAATTGATTCTAGGAATTGCATTCCCTAGTCAAGACTTTAGCCCCCTCTCGAGACAACTTCATACAAACTATATTGGGATCCAAAATGTCACCGGATCAAATACAACTCTCATCAAATGTGTACTACATTTAAAGTTAAGAGTATAATGCATGAAGCTCAAATCAAATCATAGAGAATTGATTTTACATTCTCATTTTCTAACAGGTGTCGCTAGACACTTTTTAGATCGAAGCATGGATAATGAATAATCACGAAGCGATTAATACGTGTTAAGCATGTTGCTAACGACAATTTATTTTCAAGTAATAAAGGGATCAGTTTCATACAACTCTTCTGCAGCTTGAGTTGTGGGAGCATAGCTGGGTTGGGCAGTGGCTCCACTGTGACAGTGACTAGAACAAAAATGTAAATGGAAGTTCCATATCTACAGGAGATTTATAGTACTATTGTTCCAATATCACTTCATATTGTCTAGCAAAATGAGAAGGTTAGAATGGGATATACAAATTTAACTATGACAACAATTGAATGATGTTACAATCAAATAACCTATTTCACTATCGTAACATTTCTTTACAGTCTATTCAGAGTGAGTTACTATGGCTATACATGGAAAGGTATACTAACGAGAGATTTTTGACACTAGGATACGGCTGATCTTAGTCGCTTTGCTGCACGCTCTACGTTGATTGCATGCCGATGTAACCCATGCCATGCCTCGGAGGAACCCTTACTCCACGAACCTAACTTAGCAATCTGCTCATGCAGAGCACCCAAGTTGACAAGAGGTACAGTAGTCGGCCGCCCATGAGCACACTACCAAATGAAAAGATATTACAGTCATTAATAATATGAAATTCCTCCTGTAAACATACCACCAAATGCAGTTCTAATACAGATATTTCCTGAAATGCAATTTTCCACTCACTTGAAAACACAATGAAGTCTGCTTCAACTCCTCAACAATGAGAGAACACTCCGAAGGCAACAATGCATCTCCAAACATAATTGCACCTACAAAAATAAGTAAATAAATATATAGAATGGCAACATCAGGAATCAATTCATCAATTTTGCTTCACCCCCAGAATTAGTTGGCCTGCTATGTTGATCCTCATTCCTCTGTATCTGTTCCACTATATCCATATCGGAGTTATTGTTCCAACACAAATGAAAACAAAGATATCAGAAGAAAGAGAAATATCTCAAATCGAAGTGATTCTAATTCCCTGTTCTCTTTCTCTTTTTCTTACGTGGGGGTGCGTGGAGGTGAGAGAGCCATCAAGGTAGCTCCAAATTCATAAATTAAATATTAACTTACTCCTGCAAGCCTTGTTATTCAGGACCCGATTCACTGATGGGGGTACTATTGATGATCCATCTGTGTCAGCAAGCTGTGAGTTGAAATCGAATACATTATTTTAGAGAACATGACACAGCATTTAAGCAAGAACAGAAGCAAGATTCCACATGAGAACGATTAGAGTTAATTAAATGAAGGAGTGAAATATGAGAGCTAGCTAGTGCCAATGGACTAACCTGTTGAAGAAATTCTAACAGATCCACATCTGTTAGATTAACGCCCAGAATACAAGGAACCTGTAGTATCAAGAAAACAACCATTTTCTTATGAAACGTGCAAACGTATCTTGTTAGCTAGTGCAGTATTCCCTTAAACACGTGTAAACCTCTAGCATTGTCTTGTTACTGATGGTATTAGAACAAAAAAGATATTCCCTTTTAGAAGTTACAATTCATATTTCACAAGCTATAACAACCCAATTAAAACATAAAATGAACCTTAAGCGACAATGCGCACAAATGACACGTGAAAGCCTAAACCCAAAAATCCTTCTTGCTTTAAACAAGATGGAACACAGGACTGATATAAACTGTTGTATTGATACCTCAGAATGGAATGACTAGACTGAGAAGAAGTGCTTGTCATGCTTTGTTTTCCACAATTAGACAGGCATATATACTTCAGAAGGAGGAATAGGAATGCTAAAGTCAATAAGCTATAAAGTGAAGTAAAAGGTTCGAGAGTGTAGGTGTGAAGTCTCTCACAGCCCTTGTGTATTTACACTATACAACTTAGCTTTATTCCCAATAATTCCTAATCCCAATTTTTCTTTCCTAATAGTTGATGTCACTTCCTAATCCTATATTAACAACAAGAATCAATACTATATTATCTTTTCCCTTCCAAGACTGATTTGCAAATGGTCTACATTTACTTAAACTTTTTGAATGTATAATATGACAGACAAGTACTAGAGAATGTTACCGCAAGAAGTTTGACAGATTTTGGCTGCTTGTGAATCAGATTCAAGTTCCTGCTTTAACCAAAACATATAATTTCATGCTAGAGTTAGGTTCAATCTTAATGAATGTTGCAAATTTGAATTTCTGGTAAATGGTAATTTTATCAAGTTCCATAGACTGGTTGTAAGAAAATCCAAACAAAGATCCGTAACTTACCTGGTAAATGATTTTGAAGCTTGAGAATGAATGTTGCAGATCCAACCCCAGTTTTGAATTTGGTCAGCATAGTTGTGTAATAATTGATAACCAATTTCAGGCATGACCTGCAAAAGCATGGTCAAAGACTCAAAATCAATGTTACCGATTATAAAGAGTTTCAAGAGTTCCCCACAATCCGAGGGGCGCAAGGCAAAGATAAACTCTAATTCACATAAGATGACCATAAACATACCAATTCTTGCTCGGAATCAAGATAGGTTGTTGACCTCTTTTGTCCAGATAGAACCTGATAATTCACTAATTACCAACTCCACATTGAAATGACACATCAATGAGTTTTGAAATGACACATCAATTAGTTTTTAGACAATCATTACCTTCTCACGCAGTTCTTCCAAACGAATTCGCTCGTCTGCAGCATGCTGTAGAACATGACAATGTGTAATGCTCAATGAAGATAAATGCTAGAATCAAACAAAAGATCATAATATCTTGACCATGTAAAAAGGGACAGACATTTATTTTGACATGGGCCACAGCTTCTACATAAGAATATACTCAACCTGACGGTCAGAAAGTGATGAAACAAAAGATAAAGCACCCTATATCACTCTCCTTTTCTTCAGTACTATCACAAAATTGCAATACAAAAGAGTATGACATTACGTGGTTAAAGTATTAGTCATGCAGGGAATGTTTATGTGGTAATAATAATGTAAAAACTGTTATGCAGTAAATAATAATGTCACGATTCTTACGCAGTGAATAATAAACGAGTGATGCTATGCAGGGACTATCTACTTTATAAAGAGATTTCTTCCCTGTATATACTCATATCCGTGCATTGTTGACATGTGTTCTCTTAATAATGCATGGTTAAATACCGCCAACCAAACGCTGCATTAGTTATGTCAAGCTTACTTTTTTATCATGCGGATAACTGAGTGATACATGGTTATGTAGATATAACTTTTACTTATAAATATTAAACTATTTATGCAGAAGTTTATGCAGAGATTAATATTTGCTAATGAGTCCAACCAAACGATCCCTAAAAGAAATGATCTTTTAAAGTAAATGCATTATAAGGAAATTCATGAGAAATCAAGAAAGACCATAATGGACCTGATCAATTATAGCAAGTGTTGTGCCACCCACAATCGGAATAAACTTCTTATCAACCTGTTGGAGAACTTTGGCACCCCCCAAGCAGTTTTTATCAATGGTATCAGGAACCAATGAATCACCAACAAAATGCAATATGCCAGAAGTGACATTGAGTATAGTATCCTGATTCTTAAAACTCTCTGTTCCAGTACCACTCTGCATCTCATATTGGAAAAGGAAATCCGTCATCTTAACAAAACAGAAAAAAGTCACAAAAACATTTGAGATATAGCTTAAGTACTCAACTGTAATCTCTGGACAGAGGCCCCTCCATTTTGTCCCAGAATCTAAGATACTTTGAGTTTCGCTTGTTGGTGCAAATTCTAAAGATTCGAATAAAAATGTCAGGCATGACAATTCTATCACAAGATCAGCACATAAGCAATATGGAATTTGAAAGAGACTATGTGGCCTAGGACACTGAGAAAGAGACGTTGTAATCTCTAATGCTTTCATGATTAATAAGAATGCAGTCTAAGATAATCTTGAAAAGTAGGTGAAAGAAATGAAGCTAATTAACTGAAACATGCACTACAAAAATTAAGCTCTTATTCAGTACAGGAACTGTTAGAGTGGGGGGTTAGAGTCTTGCATCGGTTGGAGAATGGATTGGTGGTCTATATGGACTTGGGCAATCCCCCCCTCATGAGCTGACTTTTGAGGTTGTGGTAGGCCCAAGGGCCATACCTTTACAGGAATAAATGGTAGGATTGGTTTACCTTCTTTTGACTCCCCATAGCGTGTACTTATGCACTCCCCTTGAGTTTGTAATCTGCTGTTCCAGATGTTAACAAGTTTCATTTTAACACTTAGCCTGAAGAGAGAAACATGAGGTTGTGTGAGTTTCTAGCATATTTGATTGAGATAATATCAGAAAGAGACCTAAACTTCCCTTAAAAAATTGATATCATACCTTTCATCAGAGTAAACACCATCACCACAACTTGGGGTGGAAGATTGATCACATAGATGGGATGACTGCTGTAGAAGCTCCGAGCAGATAGCTTCTGTAGAATCCTCCAGTCTTCTTACAGCTCTAGTTTCTGCACGATGGACAAGAACATTAATTAGTTCCACAAATTTTCTGTCATCATTGATTATTAAAACAAACAAACACTCAAGGACAAATTACCTGGCATGAGTGGCACATCATGAACAGTCTTAATATTGTTATTTCCTGCTGCTGTTCTTGAAGATTCACTCGTGGCAAAGAACTTCTTCTTGCCTTGGTAAAATGGAGGAGCTGAATGACTTCTTCTACTCTTCTTCTTCCTTATAAGCTCATCTGTTTTACCTCGATTCCCAGCATTATTCCATTTATGCGAGTTCCCATCCACCCAAGAGGAGATCATAGCTCGTGGTGTCAAACAATTAATAAGATCTTCTTCACCATGAGATGGTATATGTGACAAATCATCTCCGTCATAATAGAATTCAGAAGGACCTGAACTATAAATGTCCCACGGATCAAGTCCCCATATACAGCCCAAATTCTCTTTAGAACAAGCATAAAAATCGAGATCAAACTTTGCAGGATTTGGAAACAAGCAGTCCTCTTTTCCCAAATTATTTATGGCCGGAACCAAGAGATTACGTTCCATGTTTCCAAAATTATAAGTGACACCAACTTCATGTTTAACAGAAGTTTCAATCCCATTTTCAGCGATGTAAGGATTAACATCTAGAAACCTGCTCCCGAGCAAAGGATCTGATGGCAGAGGAGACAGTTCTGGACTAAAAGATGGTAGGCCAGAATGAAAGTTTTCAGTCTGTTTAAAGAAGTGCATAAGATGATCATCTTCATCTAGAATGTTGGTTAAAGAAAATTTTTCTGAATCACCTGAAATTTTTTTTGGCCGCTGCAATGCATTGCTCTCAGTTTTGCACCTGGAGAACTTCTCAAAATATATTTCCTTGCCTCTAGGAGACCTTTGATGTAAGACCCGGTTAACATCATCAACAACTTCAAATTCAACACTATAATCATCTTCAAGGCGATTTTGTTTAGTTCTGCAGTCACTTTTTTCAAACTTAGTATCTTCATCACTATCAAAAGATGTTCCATCATGTATCAGGCTTCTGTGCAAAGAACAGCTTCGCATAAATGGTTTCCTTCTCTCATGCGTCATATTTGAATTGTCAATAAGTTCAAGATACTCCCTAAATGAGGCATCCTCTGTTGATTTGCCAGCTTCAATTGTTCGAGACCCATTCTCCCATCCTGAACCCAACAGGCAGTCTGATTTATAACTGGAGGTAGCTGAAGCATTGAATTTGTTATTCAGGAAATAATCCTCTGTAGGTAAAACATTAGATGAAAGGGGTTGCACAGAGCATCTGGATTTCCGGTTTACATCAACTGTGCAATGAGCAAGAGATCCATCAATTGACCGACTTGAACTTTCAATCTGACAGAGAAATCCGGACCCAGGATCAGGTTTCTCAGAAGCACTTTCCCACAGAGTATTCTGTGGAGACTGAATATCTCTCCTGACAGTGCACTCTCCGGTCACTTTCTTTGGCAGCGGGGAAAGAAGGTCAAATGTACCTTTGCAACTCTGAGCCCTGCACCTCTTTTTCCTGATCTCATAATTCATAGGTATATCTGGAAAGAGGAGCAGGGAATGGGATAGCAATAGATGAGAGCTATATTCTTATCTAGGTTTCCCAAAAGTAGTTTTAAGAGAAAAGAAACAGATAAAACTAATATGATGGCATAATGCTGAAATGCTTTGCACCATCTGATGCACAAGTAACTCTCTCTTCCACTAAAACCAACCTTCCACAATCCCCCCCCCCCTCCCGGCATCTCCACTTTTCTTCTAGGGGGAGCAGGTGAGGGGCTACAGCCTATGGGAAAGGGACTGTGAAGTGGACAAAGCCACATGTACAAATAATATCATATACAATGAATACTAAGTGATGTTGCATAAAAATCTCACCAGCAGAGTTACTTTCAGTCCAGAGATTCGCAACAGTATCCCCAATAAAGAGAAGGACAGGGCCCCAATCCTACAAGTAACATTAAGAACCAATTAGTTACCATAAGAGATTCTCGTAAAACACATCAAAATAGCTTAATGAGATAAACATAATCAGTATCAATGGTGACAACAAAAGGGAGATTAACACAATCAGTATGCAGATTAACATAATCAGTATCATGGTGCCATCAGTGAGATTAATACAATCAGTTAAATGCTGCACATCATTTCAGGCAATTTGATTGCACATCTAACATGGAACAAAAATGAACAAGTGACATGCTCTAATAGACAAACAAGAACCACACCTCGCCTCTCCCCCCTGTCCCCTTTTTCTTTTCTTTTTGTGGTGATAAGTCAAATCACTCCTGTTAACCTACATATGGCACACAGAGGGATATCATACTCCTCCGTTGACTCAAGACAATCTCAATAGGAAAGACTTCCAATTAGTAAACAGGTGCTATCTATGTTTGGAAAAGAGGGGAACTGTAAACCATTTGTTATTGCACTGCACAGTAGCCACAGATCTTTGGAGCATGTTCTTCTGTATTTTAGGTTTAAAATGAATCATGCCACGGACCATAAAAGAGGCACATCTGAAGGAGCTTGTGCAGAGTTGATAAAGCCATTAAAAGGATTTGGAGACGATCCCTGCTGCTATCTTCTGATCCATATGGAATGAGAGGAATAGGAGGTGTTTTGATGGAATCTCTAAACACCTCCTGTTTTGTATGGCTATTAGCAAGCGGAGTTGTGCCTACACTTGATAATCTAATGAAGAGGGGAATTCCAATGTGTTCAAAATGTTTTTTGTGTAGGGAGACTGCTGAGACAGTCAACCACTTATTTCTACATTGCAAGTTCACAGGCAGGTTATGGAGTATTATCTTTAACCTTAAAAGCCTAACATGCGTCATGCCAGGCAAGGTTTCTGAAGTTCTGAGAAGCTGGGATGAAGTAGGAGTAATAGCTAATAATAGGTGTAGGTGGAAACTCATCCCAGCATGCATCAAGCAAAAATAAGAAAGTCTGTCAATTCCTCAGTGCCTATTCTAGTTTTCCCTTAATCCTTTCATTCTAATTAATGATTTCTAGTATTTATTAGAACCGTTAGAACGCTAGAGTAATTTAAAGTGTTCAAATGGAGCAGGTTCTTCCTAAGATATGGATTGTATCTCATACAAGTTAGACCGTACTGACAGGCAACCTAAGCCAATACTGGCAACTAGCATTACTCCTCTCCAACAATCCCCCCTCCAAAGACAGGCACCGTTTACAATCGGTGCCCTTCCCTATTCAGTATCACATCTCTTTTTGGAGAGAAGTGAGAACATGCCTCTTTTTGGCAACTACTCAAGAAGACCTCCATCTGACGATAGCTCCAGCTGTATCATGACTCTCTTCAACAACCATTCTAATAGAGTCACGCCCCTTTCATATAACTTTCTGGCAGAGTCATGACTCCTTTCAGATGATCGTCTGTCTGTGTCAAGACTCTTTTCAGATGATTGTCTGGTCGTGTCAAGCCTCTTTATGAGGAATTATCAGTCTTACCTAACACATTGTAATATGAAAAAAAATACCCCAATCAGTAAAACAAATATGTATGACATGTCCTTGTTAACATCGGCCTGCTTGGTTTTGCAGCCACAAGAAGCCAGATAACTTTGTTCTCCATTAGCTACAGTGATGCAAGGACCTTGCCGGGTCAGTTTAATACTTTGAATATCTATAGGATTAGTGATAACTAGTGATGATTAGCCAGTTTAACCTATTAAATTTACCCATATTGAAGTTCCAAAAAATGATTAGGCATTTTGAAATATATATATATATATTTTTTAAAAACAACCCAAACCAATTCTCACAAAACAAACACCAATACAAACTCAATTCTTATAAAATAAATCCAAAGCCTCACATTTGTTTCCCAACCTCAAAACAAATTAAACCATAAATCACAACAAAAAATTCCACCTTAAATTCCACAGAGGTCTTTGAAGGCTCCAAAGTAAAATCATAAAAAGATCTTGGACAGTTTAGGTTCAGCATAAACAGAGGATATATCTGAGATCTACTTCGCTTCTCAATGTCAGACGCACTGTCAAAACTCATAGCTGTGTTATTAAGTAATTTATGTATTGGGCCTTTGGAAACAAATCTTGAATTGATATCTGCATTACGAAGGTCAAGGAAAACAAAAACACCGTAAAAACAGGCAACTGATATAGAAAATGTTAACCAAAGATTAGTCTTCCGTTTTTCTTTGGTCAGGAAAATATACTGAAATAAGTGGATACAGAAATATTGAAGGACCTGCAAATTGAACAGTGGTTGTTAGGGAAACAGAGTGTAGAAAAGATAACATATCACATCTCTTATTCATCAATTTGGGCCTGTATACCTTCACTGTGTGAACATCAGGACCTGAAATGTATCCTGAGAGCTTGAATGAACCATCACTTGCATTCAATTTGTTAAGGGAACTCAGATGAATTCCAAACTCACCGGACAATAGTGGCAGTGGAGAAGGAGAAGCACGTGTGCAAAGCAGGTCGTCCTCACTGCATACAAATGAACAAAATCTAAGAAACCAGACAGAAAATATCCTTAAGTTAGCTGATATAACAAAGACGGACCTTTCAATATCAACAATTTTGAAGGAGACAGTGGGATGCACAAGGGCGATTCTTAGCAGAGAATCTTTCAGAGCATGCAACACCTTCTTTGGGCTTCCAGATTATATATGTAAACCAAAAAACCAATCAGGTCAGTGTACAGCTTTAAAAGTTAAGTATGTAATCATTATTTTTCATTTGTTTGAATTGTGAGAAAACTAGAAGTACTTGGAGTGCATTTGCTTCCTTCGAACTGGTTGGTTGTAAAATACATCCCGAACAATGACTGCAAGGAGAGAAATCCCAACAAATTTCCTTATTGGCAAACAAGTCAAACTTTTGTATCAGGTACGCTTATACAAAATTACCTGTTGTACCAACATCTTGTCTACAATCATCAATTCCAAGGTACAAACACTTGCCGTCCTGTAAACATTGGCAGGAACAAAGACCAAATTAGTAGTTTTATACCTATACTATAGGATACTACCAACTAAATCTTAAAAGAATCTTACCTTCAAAACCTTACGATATCCATTTGGCCTCCCATGAGTTTTAGTAACAATTTCCAACAAAGAAACGTCAGAAATAGAGCTCAGAGCCTCTCCTTTAAAGCCAAAGCTTGCTGGGAAAGCATGCATATCATCTGAATGGCTGTATTTTGACGTCGCTGGTGTACATATATGGTGAATGCTCTAGAATTACAACTACTAGACAGCAACTCGAATAAATACAAACAGAACCATCCTACATTTCTAATTCAGACTCAAATACAGTTGGCTCTAATTTTAACAAATGCAACCTAAAACTATCCTGCATTCAGCTACCAGAAAAGGGGTTTAGGTGAGGGGCAATGTTAATCGAATCACTAGGTCATTGTTTGAGTTACCTGGGCAGATTTGATGGCCGTTGAAATGGCCAGAAAAAAATGAAGCATGACAGAAGATGAAAGAAACAGGCACACATACTGTCTCCATAAGCTAGGCTTAAAGTACCTAAGCACCAATATGTATGTTCTGTTTCAATTTCAGCAAGAATAAATAATCAAAACATCTGTACATACAGTAGTGATCAACAAAATATATTTCATGTCTCTCTCTCCCCCCATCCCTCAAGCTACCCATTTTCTTTTGGGGAGACAGTACAGGTAAAGAAAGTATTTTATTGCAAATGAAGAACCAGGAAAGCAATGTACATGAACTTACAATACAAGCAAAACCAAATTGTAAGCATCAATATTTGGTGTTGTGTACAGCCATACAAGTTTACCCATTTACAAGTAAAACCACATAGCAATAAATAAAAGAACATCGGTAAAAAGATACTAATGAACAAAAACCGTCAAACAGCCTATCAACTGAGCAATGCTGCAATGCATGCAATCCTATAGACTACAACAAACATTCCAAGAAATGAACATCATAGTTGTGAGGCAAAAGAAATTATGTACAGGAGCATCACTACAATAGAAAAGATGATGTCAGCCCAACATTTTGCAAAAAGATTACCATATTTTTCTCCCATCAGCACCAGTCCATCTCGTGAAACACCAGATCCTTCAAGAGGAAGTACAACTTCAGATGATGAAATAAATAATAAATTGAGTAGAAGTTTATTCACATCAAAATGCATTAGATCAATGTCAAAGAAACTTAAACTTACCATTGTCATCCACCTTAACATAGCAGGTCCCAATGCCTATAGCAACAGATACCTGGTGGAAACTGGGTAAGGTTCAACTTAGGAGTACACTACTTTTTAGAATAACAAACATAAAAAGAACAGCTCTATAAGGAAGCAAATCTCATGGTAAAAAGAAATAGAACTGTTATATATTGGAAAAAAAATTATGATACCAGAATGGAACATCATACTAAGAGGACAAAATGTACATCAATTTTCATATAAAGCATATGCCCTCAATATCAGAAGTAGCAAACAAAGGAACATAAGAATTCATTGAAGAGTTAGAGCAAATAGTCTAAGCAATTAAATTGCATAATAGCACAACTTTCCATATTCTCAGCAGCTCACGTCTATTGATCCGCAAAACTTTAACAAAATCAGAGAACATATAATTCCCCATTCTCTTACATGGCACAATTTCAACTTTTAAGAAACAATCAAAATCAGAAAGTCTAGACCGTGTAAATGAACTGGCCACTGAGAGAGTTCACGGAAGTCTGTCCAATGGAGCATCTTTCATTCAAAATACTACAAATCAAAATTTCTTGTAATTAAACTGCTAAAAAAAAAATTCAAGTTGTTTGAGTGGGGTCTTCAAGAATAAATCCACTACTTTCCATTCAATACCTAATAAAATCATAAAGGTAAATAAGTATACCTTGGCAGCACCAGCATCGAGGCTGTTGAAAACCAACTCCTCAACAACCCTTGTGAAATCATACAAGATGACGCCCGACCGAATTGAGCTCCAAATATTATCGGGCATTCGCTTAATGCTCCCCATCTCCCTAAAAAAGTAAAAACAAATTCTTGAACATCCTTAAATACAAGAATGAGAGCACAATTCTTATTAAAAAGAAATAGATATCTTGAATTTCCTTGATATTTACAATACCAATATATTGTTGAAAACAACAATTTCTTTGATTTCCTTGAATTTTTCTTAAAGGGAATACATGCAAGAATTCAAAGAAAATCTGACGAAAGCGAGTTCTCAAATTTTCCTTCTTTTTTTTTTTTTAATAGGGAGAGCAGTAGTATTACTAGAGCAGATAGAACGACCGGAAAATTGAATCAGGGTTTAGGGTTTTGATCAGAAATCGTCAATACAAAAGAACCCCTGACCGAACTAAACTCCAAGTAGCCTCTGGTATTCGCTTAATGCTTCCCGTCTCACTACTCAAATTCTTGAACATTGGCTGCAAGAATATTAACACATGCATTCAAGAATACCACTTTTACTTTAAAAAGACAACAATTTCGTTTGACTTACTTAAAATATGAATCAAAGAATACCAATTTAACTCAAAAAAGGCAACAACTTCCTTAAAAAATGCATTTTAAAAAGCCATTAAGTTCTTGATTTTTTCTTAAATCAAGAATGCCGAGATAATCAAGTTCTTGAATTTCTTTCGAAGAATACGAAGATAATGGGAAGCGCAAGTTACTTGGGCAGATTGATGGTGACGAAAATTGATTTTAGGGTTTATGGGTTTTGGTCGGACATCGTCGCCGGGAAAGTTAATAGCAGCAATCCGGTGGAGTAGCGTACGAAGGTGGTGAGTGGTGACTTCTTTTGCTTCTCTAATTTGACGGTGGTGACATCTAAATGAAGCAGCGACTATTTTGTATATAGGCTTTGAAGGATGGTGGTTTCTAACTTACGCAGTGTCTCTTTTGTGGTAGTTTTTTATCGGTGAAAAAATAAAAACGACTACACGCGGAAAAAAAAAAACTACTACTTAATATTAAATATATTATTTTTTTATATTTTTATTTTTAAAATAAGAGAAATTCAATCTATTGATAATGTGAAATTTACTATCATCATATATAACTTTAATTATCTAACTTGCAAAATTTTAATAAATTGATTTAGAATATGAAATTTATGATTTGGAATTTTGATTTTAAGTTATGAGATTATAAATTAATACTTTATACATATTAAATTATTTTTTATAAAATTAAATATAGAATTTAGCCTAAAATAACTATATTTCACATATGCAGTCGAATAGTACATCTATCTATAATGACCGTAATTTCATCTTAAACTTTTCAAATATTCAATATTACTTTATTTTACTTAAATATTGATAATTTTACAATTTTTGCATATTGTCTTCTTCTTTTTTTAACTAGCATTCAATCATGGAAGTAGATCACATTCTTTTTTATTTAGTGATTGCTCATAAGAGATCTTAGCCCGTGATCTAGATTATTTTTCTACTAGTGTATTTATCTAAATATGTATTTTTAAATAATTGATATCGCTAATTGACCATTTTTCAATAAAAAGTGTATAAAAAGTAATACAAATCAAGTCACGGTTTGATATTGTCTATTTAGAAAATTGCTAGAAAGATATTTTCAAACTTTAATTTCCGCATAACATAGCCGATAAAAAAAAGAAAAACACATAAAGTATCTTAAGAAAAAGAAATTAAGTTGATTATGTAACATTATATCAGAGATTATGCTTTGCAATAGAAAATAAAAGAATTGAAACACATAATATAAAATAAAATGTATATTTGTAAGAAGTCATGATATCAATAGTAATTTGATGTGTTACTTATCTACTCGATTATATAAAAATTATCATAAAGTAACAAAATATTAAATTTTTTAGAGTAGATGAAGTGTCAAGTTGTAGAAAGGTATATCCAAAGTTGGATCAATGTTTGTTTCTAACACATGTAGAAGAGTGGAAGAGTTTTATAACATTAATCTAATTATTATTGTGGTAAAAAAATTAATATATGATAATAATTATTCAAAAGATAATTCCTTCTATAATGTGAAAAATTAAGATAGATAATTTTTGCTTTAAATAGCTACAAGTTAAAGACATATTAATCACAAATGCACATTTATTATAGCATAACTATAAAATAATTTTTTATTAAATATGTACACATAAATGAGATTTTTTACTTCATTCTTTTCATTATATAATTTATTTATTAATTAAAAATTTTAAAAATAGTAAAAAGATAATTTATTTATTTTGTAATTGATTTCTATATCATATATTTTTAGGGGCAACAATATCTAATAGCAATGAGAAATGTACCATAGGTATTATTATGCCTTTCAATAATGACAAAAATCTAGAATATTAATTAGAAATTGACAAAAAAATACACACGTAGAGGAGAGAAAGAGTTTTATATATTAATCTAATTATTGTTGTAGTCATCACTAAAAAAAATAATATATGATAATAACTATTCAAAATATAACTCCTTTAATGTGAAAAATAAGATAGATAATTTTTATTTTAATATACATATTAATCACAAATGCACATTTATTATAACATAACTATAAAGTAACTCTTTATTTTATATGTACATATAAATGAGAATTTTTCTTCATTCTTTTCATTAAATAATTTATTTATTAATTAAAAGTTTAAAAATTACTAAAGATATAGTTTATTTATTTATTTTGTGATTGATTTCTAATATGATAGACCATATCAAACATTTTTAGGGGCAGCAACATCTAATAGCTATGAGAAATGTACCATTGAGAATATTATACCTTTCAACAATGACAAAAAATTAGAATATTAATTAGAAATTGACAAACAAATACACACAAAAACAAAAACGTGATACTTTTCATCTTTATTCATTCGCATAATAATAATAATAATAATATTATTAATAATAACAAAGTTAATTAACAAAAAATGCTAATTGAACTTTCTAATATGTTGGTTAATAGAGTTTCATGATTTAATTTTTGTTGAATAAAAGGAAATTTATATATATGATCAAAATGAAATAAAAAAAACAAAATAATATTAATTGAAATCAAAACAATACATTAATGAAACTTCAAAATATTTGGAAACCATTCGAACTTTTATACTATTATGGTCATCTCTTTTGATGAATCTTTGAAGATAATTAAGTTTTTTGCTTCATTTTGACAAACTTGTACCAAACTAATGTGAATATCTCTATTATGAATCTTTGAAAAATTTATATATGATCTTTATCAAAGTGAAGACCATATCATGACATTATTAAATACATGAAAGATGAAAGAGATGAAAGAAAAAAAAATTAAAAGGAGGAAAAAACTATACTAATAAAGAGAAAGAATTAAAAAACGAAAATGAACACTGAACATCTCTATAGATCATTGTTATTTATAGATTGAATAAACCATAACAATAGTTAGAAAAAAGTTGGAGAGGCATGTTATTTAAGTGGAGAAATAAATAGATGGAGGTTTTTTTTGTAACTTATTAGACATAACTAGTTTTCGAATACGTGCATTGCACGTGTGGATTGTGCTAATTAGTATAAACACTTCTAAAATAAAAGTGTACGATGTGTAAAATACAAGCTCAAATCAATGAACAATGAGCATATTCTCAACTATATTATGATCATTACAAGGCACATCATACAAAAATATTGTTATCAAGTGAATTTCAAAACTAATACTATAATGACTTCAATTATACAATTCTTATAATATATCAACTGTTCAACTTGTTAAAAGTTCTTTTTTTAACATGTTACAACACATAATTTAATTGTCAACATTATAGTTACAAAAGATTTAATGCCTTAAAAGTTTTCGCCTTCTTTTTAAGGAATAATACCCTCCACTTTTTTACATATGCATACATATCGAGAACTTGTCGTTGAAGGAGAGTGACGTTTTGTAATAGTTGTAGAGAAATTCGATCAACATATGTCTTCCTAAGGATGACTAGTAGATCATTATCAATTTCATAGTCTAAACCAACAAAAAAAAGTATTTATTTGTTATAAAATAATAATTGTTTAAATATTTATTTGACTTACATAAATAATAATTACATGTATATGTACCCTTCGTCTTCTTTGGCTCATTCAAAATTATTAATTCTGTCATCTGTAAATTTTGACAAAAAGAAATTTTTATCAAGTTATATACATATATTTGAATTATGAAATACAACACAATTATTTGTGAGATATTAACAGTATGGTAGAAAAAAAAATAATATAAACCAAAAATTATATGGTGCAAAAAATAAATGCATATAAAAAAAGATAACTTTGAATATATATATATATATATATATATGGACCAACCTAAAAAACAAATGAATTGCATATAAGAAAACTTGAAATCATATATTACAAAAATAAAATCAATAGAGCTACATAAGAATAAAGATAAAAGGGATCATACAAGAAATAGGATAAATGAGAGGATATAAGTTGTCAAGTAACAAAACAAAATGAAAGAAGAAGAGGCAATAACCTATTGAGCTTGTTTCATCCAACTATTGATTAGTTTAAGCAAAAATAAAATAAAATTTAAAAACAAAATCCTCTCTTATGTCCATTTGTATTTTCATAACATTGTAGTTGTGAACATAATAAGTATAATTATTAGTAAGAGAATACCAGAATAGTAAGAGAATATGGCCAATGAGAGAATACCAAAATTACTCCAAGCCAAATAGCACCCGATACATTGCAAGGCAATATGTATAGTGATTTTACATTTCTACACAAAATAGTAACAAGAAATTCCAAAAAGAGAAACAATCATAAACAAAGAATTAGAATTGAAACAATCCTTTCTAATTTGAAAAAATCTACAAATGATAAAAATCATCCAAACAAACAATAGAATATGGAAAAAGAAGGAACTTTACCATATGAGTACGTAGAAATGCTAGTGGAAGAATTGAAGATAACAAATTTGTATTTTGGTAGTGGTATATATTGATTTAGCTACAACTCTTCATATTCTTTAATTTAATATTAAAAGGAGAGGAAAACCTTGATTCATGTACTTATTTAATATTGTAGAAATCCTAATTGACTCTTGTTCTTCCACATTCCCTTCCTAATAAATAACTTACAATTCAAAAAATAATTAAAATAATATTATTTAATTATACTTATTTAATATTCTAGAAATCCTAATTGACACTTGTTCTTCCACGTTCCCTTCCTAATAAAGAACTTACAATTCAAAAAATAATTATAATAATATTACTTAATTAATTAGATGTTTAATTTAGTCTAGGGGTAAAATGGTAATCCAACTTTTCATGTTTAAGGCGACACAGAGCATTTGGTTTCGGTTGGCCGTTCATTTCTTAATGTGGTTGACCATGCCCGATCCATGGAGCATATTCATCGTAAGGCCCAAGGGGGCAACGATAAGAGGGCACGCTACAGCGGGTCCCAGACTAAAGGGAAGGACTCCTACGATAGGCCCCGCCAGAGGTTCCAGCAGGGATCAGTCCATTCGGCCTGTTCAAGTGACATTACCTGCTTTTGAAGAAGGCCAGCATCAGTAGGGTAGTCCTAGTATGGGCCAGAGTTCGAGGGGATCAGATTCCCTCCCTTCTTACCGCGGTTAGGTTACTTCAGGATGTTCAGCTTCGAGGTGTTCTGATTGCGGTGCTCTTGACCATTGGTTCAGATGGTGCCCCCGGCGAGGGCGAGGGGCGATTGTATCAGCTCCCCTTGCATCTAGACCAATTTCAGCAATGCCCTCTCCAGCTAGAGATGGTGGTTAGGACCAGGGCAGTCGGGGTAGCCAATAGGGTACCAGAGGTGGAGCTCGGGGAGGTAAGTCAGGTGGTAGATCGAACGCACTGGGCAGAGGTGCTCAGGGCATTTCTACATAGCCCCGGTGAGGGCGACAGCTGAGGTATTTGACGATGTCATCATAGGTATGCTTTTATTATGCTATCAGCCTGCTACAACATTATTTGATCCTGGGTCCATATTCTCGTATGTATCTATTTATTTAGCTCCCCGATTGGGTATGAGGTCTGAGTCCTTGGCAGAGTCGATTCATGTTTCGAACCGGTGGGTGAGTCTTTAGTAGTGGATCAGGTATTGCGATCTTGCTTAGTGACTATCCAGGGTTATGATACTAGAGTTTATATTATTTTGCTAGATATGGTTGATTTTAATGTGATTCTGGTCATGGACTGGTTATCCCCATACCGTGTAGTCTTGGATTGTTACGCCAAGACCATTACTTTAGCCATGCCTGACATTCCACCAGTGTTGTGGCAGAGTGCTTATAGTCACACACCGACGGGGATCATCTTTGTTATGCGGGCTAGACAGTTGGTTGCTTCTGAGTGTTTAGCTTATTTAGCCTATGCAAGAGATGTGAGTAGGGAAGGCCCTTCAATTGACTCAGTTCCTGTGGTTAGAGAGTTTGCAAATGTGTTCCCTACGAACCTACCTGACCTACCCCCAGAGCATGACATTGATTTTGCCATAGATTTGGAGCCCGACACCCGTTCGATTTCTATTCCGCCTTACCGGAAGGCTCCTACAGAGCTAAAGGAGCTCAGCGTTCAATTAGAGGACTTCTTAGGTAAGGGGTTGATCTATCTGAGTGTGTTGCCTTGGGGTATTCCTGTTTTGTTTGTGAAGAAAAAGGTAGAAAAAGGACGGGACTATGAGGATGTGCATTGACTACAGGCAGTTGAACAAGGTAACGGTGAAGAACCGTTACCCCATGCCTCGTATTGATGACTTGTTTGACCAGCTTCAGGGTGCCGTCGTGTTCTATAGATTGATTTGAGATCTGGGTACCATCAGCTGAGGATTAGGGCAGTGGACATCCCTAAGACCGCATTTAGGACTCGTTACGGCCACTATGTATTCATTGTGATGTCTTTTGGGTTGACTAGTGCCCCTGCCACTTTTATGGACTTGATGACACGTGTGTTCAGGCCATACCTTGACTCATTTGTTATCGTCTTCATGGATGACATACTAGTATACTCGCGGAGTCGAAGTGAGCATGAGCAGCATTTGAGGATAGTGCTCCAGACTTTGACAGATCAACGACTTTATGCCAAGTTCTCAAAATGCGAGTTTTGGCTTGAGTCTGTAGCATTCTTGGGGCATGTGGTGTCGAAGGAAGGTATTAAGGTTGATCCGGCGAAGATTGAGGCTATTCATGATTGGGATAGGCCTATTTCTATTACTGAGGTTCGTAGCTTCGTCGAGTTAGTGAGTTACTATAGACACTTTGTTGAGGGCTTTTCTACTATTGCAGCCCTTTTAACTCGATTGACTAGCCAGGATGTACCCTTCGTGTCGTCATGAGATGAGCTTTCGGAAGCTCAAAGAGTTACTTACTACCGCTCCTATATTGACTCTTCTAGTTGAGGGCGAGGGCTTCACGGTATATTGTGATGCATCCGGCGTTGGTTTGGGTTGTGTACTGATGTAGCGAGGCCGGGTTGACTTACCTACTGGTGGGTTTATAGTAGGTGCCATCATAGCTTGAGAAATCGGATCGTGACAGAGAAACATCATATCATCTGAGTTACTAACATATTTTTATTCAGATAATATAAGAAAGATACCTTACTCTCCTAAGAAATTTGATAACATTACATCTCATCAAAGAATACACAATTAACACAACTTGGGGTGGAAGATTGATCACATTGGTGGGATGATAGCTATGGAAGCTCCAGAAAGCTTCTGCAGTCTCCTTACTGCTCAATTTCTGCGTGATCGAAAATCAGTTGCACACATTTTCTGTCATCGTTGATTATTAACACAAACAAGCACTCAAGGAAAAATTACTTGGTATGAGTGGCACATCATGAACAGTCTTGTATTGTTATTTCATCTAGCCTTTCTGAAGACTCACTAATGCAAGGAACTTTTTCTTGCCTTGGTAAAAGGGATGAGCTGAATGACATCTTCTATTCTTCTTCGTCCTTATAAGCTCATCTGTTTTACCTCAATTTCCAACACCAATCCATTTATGCGAGTCCCCATGCACCCAAAAGGAGTGCATAGCTTTTGGTATCAAATAATTCTTCAAAATTTCATGTCTACAGTCATCAAATCCAAGGTACAAACACTTCCCATCCTGTAAACAATGGCAAAAACAAAGACCAAGTTAGTAGTTTTTTACCTATCCTAATGGATACTAACAATCATATCTCAAAAGAACTTTACCTTCAAAACCTTGTGATATCCATTTGGTATCCCATGAATTTTAGTAACAATTTCCAACAAAGAAATGTCAAAAATAGAGCTCAGAGCTCTCCTTTAAAGCCAAAACTTTGTGGGAAAACATGCAATACTCTACTAACTAACAAGATTTAATTTAATTTTGGGAAAGCATGCAATAACAAAGAAATAGTTCAAAGCAGAAGAAACACCATGAAATGAAAATTTAATTCAAAAATCTCATAGACCAACTTGAGGTGCCGTGCGAAGCAACAATTTTTCAGCTTAAGAAAAAATAAGTTTTATTGAACTTCAACAGAGACAAACCTCCACATCCTCAAGGTTGATAAAACGTAGCAAAGAGAGTAATCAGAATAAGAAAAGAGGAAGCTGGCGTGTAATTTCACAAAAAGGGTAGTTTGGTGGGAGGGGAAAGGAAACAGAACTTTGCCAAGCCATAACACGAATCAACTCAAAAGCTTTGAAATCTGTCATGGATGCAAGCATCAGTTAAGCCCTATGAGAAAGAGAAGACACACCATACAATGGAACTTTCTCCTAAATCTCATATACCCACTTGAGGTGCCATGCCAAACAACACAGTTTTCAACTCGAGAAAAAACATGTAAAATTGCTTTTTTGAGTTATACCAGCAAGAGTAATAAGAACAAGAAAAGTAGAAGGTCGTGTAGTTTCACCAAAAGGGTGATTTAGAGACAAAGTAAATTGAACTTTGTGGTGCCAAAACAAGATAAGCTCACAAGCTGTGAAACCCAGCATGGCTTCAAGCATCAGTTTGCCTATGAGACAGAGAAGAAGGCCCATAAAATGGAACTTTTCCCAAAATCTCATAGACCCACCAGAAGAGCCACGCCAAGCAATAGTTCAATAGCTTTAAAAGCAACATGTTTGATTGAGCATCAACAGATGAAAACATCCAAATCTTCATTGTGTATAAAACGGAGTAGAGTGAGTAATAATAATAAGAAAAGAGGGAGTGCATGTGTAATATCACTAGAAAGGTGGTTTGGTGAGGGGTGCGAAAGAAACTGAACTTTGTCAAGTAAAAACATGAAGCAGATCAAAAGCATGGAAATCCGTCGTGGCTGTAAACAATAGTTAGTCTTATGAGACGAAGAAGAAACTTCATGAAATGGAGATATAATTCAAAAATCTTATAAACCCACCTAAGGTGTCGTGCCAAGCAATAGTTTAATCAGCTCAAGAGAAAACAAGTTTTATTGAACTTCCACGGAAGACGAAACCTCCACATCCTCATCGTTTATAAAACGAAGGAAAGAGAGTTATAAGAATAAGAAAAGAGAAAGCTCATGTGTAATTTCACGAAAAGAAACTAAACCTTGCCAATCCAAAAACAAGAATCAACCCAAAAACTTTGAAATATGTCATGGCCGCAAACATCGGTTAGCCTTATAAGATAGAGAAGGCGCACCATGAAATGGAACTTTCTCCTAAATCACATATTCCCACCTCAGCTGCCATGCCAAGCAACAATTTCAACTCGAGAAACAAACATGT
This sequence comes from Solanum bulbocastanum, assembly GCA_037074985.1. Lineage (NCBI taxonomy): Eukaryota > Viridiplantae > Streptophyta > Magnoliopsida > Solanales > Solanaceae > Solanum > Solanum bulbocastanum. The sequence continues at coordinate 31,763,510 of CM073598.1, read as the reverse complement.
TAAATTATTTTGTTGATCTGTACCAGAGAGAGTAATAAGAACAAGAAAAGGTCGTGTAGTTTCACCAAAAGAGAGATTTAGTAACAAAAAAAAATTAAACTTTATGGTGCCAAAGCACGATAAGCTCAAAAGCAGTGAAACCCAGCATGGCTTCAAGCATCAATTTATCTATGAGACAGAGAAGTAGGACCATAAAATGGAACTTTTCCCAGAATTTCATAGACCCACTTGTGGTGCCACGCCAAGCAACAGATCTTTAGCTTGACATGCAACATGTTTGATTGAACATCAACAGATGGAAACATCCAAATCTTCATTGTGTATAAAACGAAGCAGAGTGAGTAATAAGAATAAGAAAAGAGAAAGTGCATATGTAATATCACGAAAAGGGTGGTTCGGTGAGGGGTGGTAAAAAAATTGAATTTTGCAAAGTAAAAACATGAATCAGCTCCAAAACACTGAAATCCATTGTGGCTGCAAACAATAGTTAGCTTTATGAGACAGAGAAGAAACACCATGAAATGGAAATTTAATCCAAAAATCTCATAGACCCACCTGATGTACCATGCCAAACAACAGTTTAATCAGCTTAAGAAAAAACAAATTTTACTGAACTTGCATAAAAGACAAAACTTCCACACCCTCATCATTTATAAAACAGAGGAAAGAGAGTAATAAGAATAAGAAAAAAGGAAGCTCATCTGTCATTTCACTAAAAGGGTGGTCCGGTGAGGGGGGAAAAGAAACTAAACTTTGCCAAGCCTAAACTTTGATTGATTGATTGAACATCAACAGATGAAAACATCCAAATCTTCATTTTATATAAAACGGAGCAAAGTGAGTAATAAGAGTAAGAAAAGAGGCAGTGCATGTGTTATATCACAAAAATGGTGGTTCGGTGAGGGGTGAGAAAGAAACTGAACTTTGCCAAGTAAATCTATGAATCAGCTTAAAAGCATTGAAATCTGTCGTGGCTGCAAACAATAGTTAGCCTTATGAGACAGAGAAGAAACACCATGAAATGGAAATTAAATTCAAAAAGCTCATAGACCCACCTAAGATGTCATACCAAGCAACAACTTAATCAGCTCAAGAGAAAACAAGTTTTATTGAACTTCCACAGAAGATAAGCCTCCACATCCTCATCATTTATAAAACAGAGGAGAGAGAGTAATAAGAAAAAGAAAAGGGGAAGCTCATGTGCAATTTCACGAAAAGGGTGGTTCGATGAGGGGGGAAAAGAAACTAAACTTTGCCAAGCCCAAAACACGAATCAACTCAAAAGCTTTGAAATGGCTGGAAGCATTAGTTAGCCTTATGAGACAGAAGACGCACCATGATACGGAACTTTCTCCTAAATCTCATATACGCACCTAAGATGCCATGCCAAGCAACGGTTTTCAACTAGAGAAAAAACCTGTTAAATTGCTTTTTTGAGTTATACCAGAGAGAGTAATAAAAACAAGAAAAGTAGAAAGTCGTGTAGTTTCACCAAAAAGGTGGATTTAGTGACAAAAAAATTTTGAACTTTGTGGTGCCAAAACACAATAAGCTCAAAAGCAGTGAAACCCAGCATGGCTTCAAGCATCAGTTTGCCTATGAGACAGAGAAGCAGGACCATAAAATGGAACTTTTCCCAGAATTTCACAGACCCACCTGAAGTGCCACGCCAAGCAAAAGTTATTTAGCTCAACAGGCAGCATGTTTGATTGAACATCAACGGATGAAAACATCCAAATCTTCATTGTGTATAAAATGAAGCAAAGTGAGTAATAAGAATACGAAAATAGAAAGTGCATGTGCAATATCACAAAAAGAGTGGCTCGGTGAGGGGTGTTAAAAAAACTGAACTTTGCCAAGTAAAAACACGAATCAGCTCAAAAGCATTAATTCCGTTGTGGCTGCAAACAATAGTTTGCCTTATGAGACGGAGAAGAAACACCATGAAATGGAAATTTAATTCCAAAATCTCATTGACCCACCTGGGGTGCCGTGCCAAGCAACAGTTTAATCAGCTCGAGAGAAAACAAGTTTTATTGAAATTCCACGGAAGATAAAACCTCCAGATCCTCATCGCTTATAAAATGGAATAGAGAGAGTAACAAGAATACGAAAAAAGGAAGCTCATGTGTAATTTCACGAAAAGGGTGGTTTGGTGAGGAAGGACAAAGAAACCGAACTTTGCAAAGCCACAACACAAATCAACTCAAAAGCTTTGTGATCTTTCATGGATGCAAGCATCAAGTTAGCTTAGGAATTAGAGAAGACACACCAAGAAAAGTGGAACTTTCTCCTAAAATCTCAGAGTATCAATTTTCATATAAAGCATATGCCCTTTGTGCAAGCAACACACAAATTAGCAGGTGCAATTAGTCGAAACAATTAAAACTGCATGAAATCGATCGTTAGTCACTTCACTATGATGTTCTCAGCAGCCCACCTCTAGTGAACCTAAAAACATTAACAAAATAAGAAAAAAATGAGCTATATAATTCTCATTCTCTAGCAGGACACTATTTTCCATTTTTAAGAAACAATCGAAGTCAAAAATCTAGACCATGGAAAGGAAAATAGCTAATCAGGAAACAATCCATCAATTATGCTTCACCCCAGACAACCTTAGTCTTTCTGAGAAGAGTTGCTCAAGTTATCCATATTGATGGAAGGTTGCAGGTACCTAGTGGAATAGTTAAGGTGAGCGTAATTATAATAACTAAATCAAACAATGAAATCCAGATTGACTCAAAACTGATGAAACAATTAGTATTTCAAAAGAAAAACATCTTGGTGGAATTGTGAAATGGCACAACTCACAATAAGAGTGGATATGGATCCCAAGGCAACAGTTCTAAAATGACCCCAACAATGGCCAACCCATTTGAAAGTGGCAGCACTCATGTTATTATATGTCATCAAGTAAATTATCATGTTGATTTGTAAACCATAACTTACTACCTTTCAAATGCTTCTCATCCACTGAAAAAAAAAAAGCTTTCTTTTAAAAATAATTAGTACTTAATGCATGCAAACGATTTAAAGACGAAAAAAAAAAAAAAGAGAAGTAGTAGAGTACCAATGATGAAAGGCATGGTGCTAAGACCACCCTTTCTTGGGTTCTCATCAACTAATTTCGTTTCTGTATCCATTTTCACTACCACCAATACAGATAACCTGTTCTTTCGCTTTTTCCTATGCGGGGTGGATGGAGGCGAGAGCATCAAGGTAGCTCCAAATTCAGAAATTAAATATTAACTTACTTCTGCAAACCTTGTTATTCAGGAACCGATTCATTGATGGGGGTACTATAGATGATCCATCTGTATCAGCAAGCTGTGGGTTGCAAATACATTATTCAGAGAATATGACACGGCATTTAAGCAGGAACATAAGAAAGATTGCACATGAGAAAAATTGGAGTTAATTAAATGAAGGGTGAAATATGAGAGCTAGTTAGTAGATGGACCAACCTGCTGAAGAAATTCTAACAGATCCACGTCAGTTAGATTAACGCCCAAATAATACAAAGCCTGTATTATCAAGAAAACAACCGTTTTTCTTATGAAACACATGCAAAATAATCTTGTTAGCTAGTGGACTAGTGGAGTATTTCCTAAAACATGAATGATGTCATGAACCTCTAGCATTGTCTTGAAAGACTTAAACCCTTAAAAATCGTTGTTGCTATCAACGAGATGGAGCACAGAACTGATATAAATTGTTAAAACGAATTCTTGAACACCCTTAACATAAATTGCGAGAATAGCAACATAATTTTTTTGAAAAAAGAAAAGATTTCTTGAATTTTCTTGATATTTGCAAATATTCTTGAAAGCTTCGATTTCTTTGATTTCCCTAAAATCTGCATTTACACATACCAATTTAACTTCAAGAAGAAAACTAAGAATGCCAATGTAACTTCACAAAGACAAAAATTTCTTCGTTTTTTCGTAAAAAGAATGCATGCAACTTGCAAGAATTCCAAGATAATCTAACAATCCATGTAACTTCAAAAAGACGACAAAGTTCCAAGATAATGATAATGTCTGAGTTTCAAGTTCCAAGAATACACTTCGAGATCACCGGGAAATTTTCAACGAGTTCGCCGGAAAAAATGATTTAGGTTGTCGAATCGTCACCGGAGAGCAGCAATATTCCAGTGGAGTTGTCTACGCGTAGCGTATGTTCTAAAATGAGCGCTGGGTTACTTTTATTTATAGTTTTAATTTAGTTTAATCCACGCGCAAAAATATGGTTCATACAAAATATATACTTTATTTATTTTATTTATTTTTAAATTTTATTCTAGTACTTCTTTATAATGTTTTTGAAAATACAAGATTCTATTTTATTTTTAACTTTTTTGACTCATTTGTTTTTTAGTGTAAATTTTGGAAGGTGAAAGAAAGGCTTTCATGTTCTATTTTGAATTGAAATTAGTGTATAATATTTCTTAAATTATGAAACCTACTATAGCTACAATCTTTAGTTTTTAATTTATATCATTTAATTATAGTTTGGATACTTTGAATGTCACTAATGGAGAAAATGACATAAATGGTCCATAAACTATCATAGTAGGTCTAAAATAGTCCTTTAACTATATATTTAATGGATATAGTCCTTTAACTATCCACCGTTTTGTCAAGTTTGGTTTCTATCCACTTTTTATATCCACCGTTAACAAACGCCGTCATTCAGTACTCTCTCTTGATTTTCTTTTTCCCTCCTCTTTTCTTCATCGTGAGACGCTACAGTCAAGAAAACCCTAGAATCTAGATTTTGGCGCAGTTTCTGTGATAGTTTTTGTGTAGTTTGGTGCTGATTTTTTGTGGTTGGGTGTTGCTGTCTGTGCCACAGTTTGGTGCTGCTGTCTGTGCAGCAGTTTGGTGCTGTTTTTTGCGCAGTTTGATGACGTTTTTGGAGTTGTTTTGTGCAGTTTGATGACCTTTTTGGAGCTGTATTTTGTGCAGTTTGGTGCTAATTTTTTGGTGGTTTGATGTTGCTGTCTAGTGCTGTGTAATGTATAGTTTGGTGTTCATTTTGCAGTTTTCTGCTGATTGGGTGTTTTGGTGCTGCAATTCGATCGAAGTTTGATAGTTGCTATTTTTTTATTTTTTTTTTATAGTTTAAGCTATTTTCTGCACAAAAACTTTTGGAAACAGAGCACCATAGTTCAATTTAGTTGCTGATTTTTGAACTTTTCTGCAATTTTATGCAATTTCATTGATGTAATAACCGATTATTTATTGAAACTACAGGAATTACATAACTTAATTTCACTTACAAGTTGTAATTAGTTATAGTTAAATCAGTTAGTTACTAACGATTAGTGATTAGTTAGTTAGGCCAGCTGTCATGTTAGTTAGTTAGATGTGAATATATATACATGTGAGAATGGTGTGTATTAAAATTCATTCAATATGTGAGAAAATTTCCAAAAGAGCAGTTATCAATTCTCTCTATCCTTCTTCTCCATTCTCCATTTCTTCTCAATCTGATCAGCAAGTTCAGATTTCATCATAGTATCAGAGCTTCGAATCGAAGATTGAGTAAAGTCTGTTTATCGATCATTTTCTTCTTCAATCTCTGATTAATCCTTGCTAAAACATCTCTGCAATTTTCACAAAATCATGGCGAATAAAGACACAATTGACACTATTGAAAAACAACGAAGTCATCCCTTTGTATCTTCACCAATCGAAAACGATTTAGAAGAGCATTGGGAGAAATGTAATGCTTTCGTTCTGTCCTGGATTCTCAATTCTGTGTCAAATGAGCTCATGAGTGGGATTGTGTATACTACAGATGCAACAATTGTTTGGGCTAATTTGAAGGAGAGATTCGACAAAGTTGATGGATCAAGAGGTTATCAATTACATAGGAAAATTTGTACAATTTCTCAAGGTACTTCATTTGTATCTGCTTATTTTACCAGATTGCATGTACTCTGGGATGAGTTTGACGCACTTGTTCCTCCACCTTCTTGTGGTTGTGATAAGTCGAAGGGGTATGCTAGTCATCTGCAGTATATGCGTCTATTTTCTTTCTTAATGGGATTGAATGAGTCCTATAGCCAACAAAGAAGTCAAATACTGATGATGATACCTTTACCATCTCTGAATAAAGCATACTTAATGATCATTGTTGATTAAAGTCAAATAATGATAGCAGGTTCGTATTCAGGAACTAAATTGGGTGAATCATCGACTGCTCTCTATGTAAGAAGTTCAAGCTCAGGTAGATCTAACTATAATTCACAAAACACTAATATAGGAAGTAATAGTTATGGTAATTATCAGCAAGGTGGGAATAATGTCGATTACAACAGTCAGAATGTTTCTCAAAGGAACAAAAGAAACTATACTTTGCAATGTGAGGTTTGCAAATTGAAAGGGCACACCAAGGAGACTTGTTACAGAGTAGTTGGGTATCCTCCTGGTCATCCTAAGTTCAGGAAGAAATTTGGTGGAACAAGGATGACACATGCTGTTGACTGTGATAACCCTTTTAGTACAGCTATGCAAGGCCAAGGTATGCAAAACATGCAACATCTCATGGAGCAGCCTGCATTTACAAAGGAACAGTATAGTCAGATACTAAAATTGCTGAGTAGAGAGAAATTCATTGAAGAACCATCAACCAACACAACAGATGAAACTCATATGGCAGGTATTGCACATACTTTTATAGTAGCTAGTAATAATGATAGTGTTCACAGACACTGGATAGTGAATTCAGGAGCAACTAAGTATATTACCTCAGATTTAGATGCATTGTTTAACATATGTGTATTGCCAAATAGAAAGCAGGTTCATCTACCTAATGGACAAACCACCACAATTTCTCATGTTGGAAAGTATAAGTAGGTTGGTAGAGATGTCTTAAAAGATGTGTTGGTGGTGCCTGATTTTAAGTATGATTTATTGTCTGTTTCACAACTCACTAAACAACTGCAGTGTTCAATCAAATTTTTCCCTGAGTTTTGTGTGTTTCAGGACCTCTTCATTGGGAAAGTGAAGAGGATTGGTAAGGAAACTAGAAGTCTCTATATTCTGCTAAACCACAATAAACATTATGACACCAATAAATGACCAAAGTTAATAATTGTTAATGTACAAAATGTTGGAGAAGACATGTTGTGGCATAAAAGATTGGGTAATCCATCTATGAATGTTCTCAGGAAGATGTCATTGACACTGGAAGGACATAACAACATCATTAGGGATATATGTAAAGTTTGCCCTCTGGCTAAACAAACTAGGCTACCATTTTCTTTGAGTTGTACTAGAAGTAGTAATATCTTTGATATGGTGCATTTGGATGTAAGGGGTCTCTATAAAACAGCTACTCACAATGGTTTTAGATATTTTCTAACATTAGTTGATGATCGCAGCCGGATGACATAGTTGTATTTGCTCAGATTGAAATAAGATGTTATCACTATTTTGAAGAAGTTTCTATCAATGATAAAAACTCAATTTGCAGCCTTTGTGAAGATTTTTAGGTCTAACAATGAGAGTGAATTTTTTAATAAAAAATGCAACACTTTGTTTGAATGTTTAGGAATCATACATCAAAGTAGTTGTCCTCACACACCACAGCAAAATGGTGTTGTGGAAAGAAAACATAGACATATACTAGAGGTAGTTAGAGCCCTCAGATTCCAAGGAGTTATTCCTATCAGGTTTTGAGGTGAATGTGTCCTAACTGCAGTTTATTTGATAAACAAGTTGCCTACACCAGTGCTTAAAGAAAAATCTCCATATGAGTTGTTTCATAAACACGAACCTGTAATTGCACACCTGAAAGTACTTGGTTGTTTGTGCTGTGTAACTAAAGTTGTCAAAGTTGACAAATTCTCACCTAGAGCTTCTGCTCGTGCTTTGTTAGGATACTCCACAACACAAAAGGGGTATATTTTTTATGATCTACATGACAAAATATTTCTTGTTAGTAGAGATGTAGTTTTTTATAAAAATGAGTTTCCATTTAAAGGTGGATCATCACAGAATTTACTTTATCCTTCTACTTTGTCTACTGTCCCTTCTTATTTGGATGAGAGTGAGGATAAGACCTTGATTCATGATGAACCTTCAGTAGACTTCAATGATAATAATGAGAGATCCCAAGATAGTGCAGTAAGAGATGTTTTCATAAATACAGATCCTCCATCAGATTTGCCTCCACCTGCTCCTCATGTTGCTCCAAGAAGGTCAGCAAGGATCACTGCACCACCTGGATGGCATTAGGATTATCATACTAGCACCAAAGTTACCAAACCAGTTCCTCATCCTATGACAAACTATGTTTCTTTCCAACATATCTCTTCTCCATATCATGCATACATAGCCAAAATATCCACAGGAATGGAACCTTCTCCTTATGAGGAGGCTGTAACAGATGCAAAATGGGTTGATGCTATGAAATAAGAATTGCAAGCTCTAGAAGACAATGAGACTTGGAAACTTGTTTATTTACCTAGTGGTCACTCAGTAATTGGTTGTAAGTGGGTATATAAGATCAAATACAAGGCTAATGATGATGTGGAAAGGTACAAAACAAGACTTGTCGCTAAAGGATACAATCAGACTGCTGGGGTTGACTATCAAGAAACCTTTTCTCCAGTTGTGAAAATGGTGACAGTAAGAATTGTCATTGCATTGGCTGCTGCTGAAAATTGGCCCTTATTCCAAATGAATGTGTATAATGTTTTTTTTCAAGGGGATTTGTTGGAAGATGTTTTTATGGGAACACCTAAAGGTTTGAAGATTCAGAGAGAGAAACATATGGTCTGTAAGTTTGTTAAGTCTTTGTATGGACTAAAACAAGCATCTAGACAATGGAACTTCAAACTAACAGAAGCATTGGTAATCTCAAGGTATAACCAAAGTCCTTTGGACCATTCTCTATTCACTAAGAAATAAGGGAACAAAATTGTAATCATACTGGTTTATGTGGATGATTTGCTCATCACTAGCAATGACTCCTTTAAGATTAAAGACTTGGGAGAACTAAATTTTTTTTGGAAATTGAATTTAGCAGGTCCAAAAAGGTAATTCTGATGAATCAGAGGAAGTATGCTCTAGAATTGTTAGCAGAAAATGGTCTGACAGAAGGCAATGTGGCTTTAACTCCTTTGAAAGGTAACATGAAGCTGCCTATAGCTGAGATGACTGATGGTAATGGGGAAATGAGGCTATTGAACTGTTTGAAGAGGTACAATAATACCAAAGAATGATTGGAAAGATAATCTACCTAACCATTACTAGGCTTGATATTTCTTATACAGTGTAGACATTAAGTCAATTCATGTAGAGACCTACAGTACAATATCGAAATGCAGCATTAAGAGTCCTAAGGTATATTAAAACTCAACTAGGGTTGGGATTATTAATGTCATCAGAAAAGGACATGAGACTAACAGGTTATTGTGATGCTGAGTGGGCTTCATGTCCACGCACTAGAAGATCTGTGACAAGTTATATTCTCATGCTTGGTGAATCACTCATTATCTGGAAATCCAAGAAGCAAGCAACAGTTTCCAGAAGCTCAGCTGACGCTGAATATATAAGTTTAGCCAGCTAAAGTAGTTTGGGTTACTAACCTGGTTAAGGAATTGGAGATTCAGATTGAAGGACCAATATCTATATACTGTGACAGCAAAGTAGCAATCCAAATAGCAGCAAATCCAGTGTTTCATGAGAGGACTAAGTACATCGAAATAGACTGTCATATCATCAGGGAGAAGATTCAGCAGGGCTTAATCAAGGCAATGTATGTTCCTTCACATGAACAACTGGCAGACTTATTGACTAAAGCTTTGGGAAGAGCTCAACATGAGTTCCTGTTATCCAAACTAGGTGTTCTGAATATTTTCTTAGGCCCTAGTTTGAGGGGGAGTATTGAAACTACAGGAATTACATAACTTAATTTCACTTACAAGTTGTAATTAGTTATAGTTAAATCAGTTAGTTACTAACAGTTTAGTGATTAGTTAGTTAGGCCAACTGTCATGTTAGTTAGTTAGATATGAACAATGTATATATACCGGTCCCGAAGGGGTCTTATACAAGTCACATAGTCATTCATTGCATTCAATAATGAAAACAGTGTGTAATTATAAACTTATTTAAATCCAAAACATCAAAATACTCATTTAAACATCTTTCAAAGAATGGTGTATATTAAAATTCATTCAATATACGAGAAAATTTCCAAAAGAGTAGTTATCAATTCTCTGTATCCTTCTTCTCCATTCTCCATTTCTTCTCAATCTGATCATCAAGTTCAGATTTCATCATTATTAACATGAAAATAGAATCATAATTTTTGCTCACAATATTTTCTCAATTGTGTTCGTTACTTTGCATTTTGCTTTAACTCGCATGAAATAACGATCAACGACATAATTGCAGACAATGAAGAAAAAAAGTGAGGAAATAGTGAGATAATAGACAAAGGAAATGACAAAAAAGAAAGTCAATGGAGAAGAACTGGAAAAAAGAAAGTGAGGAAACAATGAGATAATGGAGAAAAAGAGGTGGAAAAAAGAAAGGAGATAGAATTCAATCATGTATGTTAACGGTGTTTGTTAACACTTTTTATAAAAAGTAATATAGACCAAACTTAACAAAAGGGTGGATAGTTAAAGGACTATATCTGTTACGTGTATAGTTAAGGAACCATTTTATATCTATTGTGATAGTTTAGGGACTATTTATTTTATTTTCTCGTCACTAATGTATATGTTAAGTTGATAACTATTTTGAGTTAAAAAATCAACTTTCGATAAGAGGAAAAAATATATTTAAGTTGGTTAGTTTTTAAAGATTTTTCTTATTTTCTTATTGGTGTTGGTCCAGCAGGCCCATTTAGGTGTCTCATCTCCTCCCCTTTAATGGTCCTGGGCTGGTCCTTGTTCCAAAAATAGGCCGGGCCGATAAAGATGGCCCAATCTGATTTGAAGACATATTAGACCATCTCCAACACCAAATTTTACATCAAATTCTAACTTGGTGTAAAATTTGGTGCTTTGTTTACACCAAATTTTAATTTGGTGTAAAATTTGGTGTTTTGGAGCTCCAACCAAATACCAAATTTTACATCATTTTGGTGTGTGAATAGTGTTACATCAAATTTGGTGTAACAATATTCATCACACCAATTCACTTTATTAAATATTTTAGTATTATTTCATTATACAAAACTTTTAATTAAACATTATATAAATTGTATCTTGTAATTATCTTGTATATTTAATTATTTTTTATGTAATATTTTTATAATATTAATTTTAGATATAAAAGTTACCTTTTTTTATAAATTAATTTTTCTATATATGACTTTTTAAAAAAAATTAAATTTATTATAAATTATAATTGGATATAACTACAATTAATCTTCACAAATTCTTTCTAAAACATTCACCATATATAATTCATATTAAACGACTATAAAAGAAAATAATATGAATTATATATGGTGAATGTTTTAGAAAGAATTTGTTTTAAGAAATAAGAACATATAAATGAAATAAGAAATAATAATATAATAATAAAGAGAGAAAAATATTTCTTTTTGGTGTAAAATTTGATGCTTGGGTTGGAGATGCCATTAAAGATTTTCTTTGATAAGATCCAAGTCCAACCATAAAAACTTACTTACTAGCTAATTTTACACGTAATGGCTATTACTTATTACAAATGCTATTTTAATTCTATGATCATTTTATTTCAAATACTCTGGCAACCAAGACTTAAGTATATGAGAAAGAAATTTTTGGGAACGTTAATTAATTATACCAACTTTTTAAGATTATCACCCTCCTTCCATCAAGCAACAACTAAATCGATCGAAGCAAGTTTGATTCACCTAAAATGAGCAATATACCCAAATCTTGTGCATTTTGAAAGAAGTGAAGACACTATTTAGCAAAATAGCAGAAAAACTCGAAGTTCAAGTTCCCTAAACTTGGGCTAGCTCCTTCAACCAAATACATGAAGCAAAACAGTCTTTCTATGGATTCAAATGATCTGATGAAGAGGAATTACAAACAACTAAACTTTCAACAGGGAAATCACAAGTATGTAAAGAAACGTGACCAATGATCACACACAAAATTATCACATACTCAAAGTTTTGCCATTCACTTAATGTTTTTGCTTGGCCAACACATCTCGACCACTCTATAATTTTGAACAAATTGAAACAAAATTCAATGTAGTGCCAAAAGGACTGGTTGATAATTTACAATCAATAGACACAAGTCCTAAAAGCAGAAAGAAAAACAGAGTTACTGATGATGACTCCAAACATTCGTCAGAAAGAGAATTACCTGGAATGGCACACAATAAGACAGCAGCATTCTGTCAATGTGACAAAAATGTGTAGAAAGATTAATCTGATTTCATTCATCAACCCTAAATCATTAAAGTAGGAAGTAGCTACGTGGACATATGTAATCCGGATGGTCAATGAACCAATATCATATGAGGAGTAAAGTTGGTTTCCAGAGTTCCTATAGGCCATCCGTGATTATTTTAGCCATCTTTAGCACATGGTTAAAACAACGCATGGCCCTTCAAAGAATTATTTCACACATGACTTGAGTAAACAGGAAGCTGTCTGAAAACTCTGAATTGTCTCTCCATCTTATTTCTGTGCTGCCACTTGCTAGACAAAAGTATAGGTGGACATCTTTCATGTGCAATACAGAATAGGTAAGCAATTACATATCAAAAATATACACGATTGTATGTTCAAAACATTACAATGCCCATAACAAGGAAAAATGGAACTGGACGGAGAAGGCCTTAACTCGAAAAAGAAGGAAAGAAAACATACATGATACTACCTCAGACTACAAGTCCCATTATGGTAGCCGCACTTCTTGAAACGAAAATACCAAGACTATGACTGCATCACCTTGTTTTGTTCAACACATGTAGGTGCCTTGAATGTTTGACACTTCCACATTGGCCTCTCAAGCGGAAAAATGGGATTATTAATTGTAGTACCTTTGCTGATGTTCTCGTCAAATGATGATGAACTCTTGGATTTCAAATCCTCTTTAGGGCTTGCTTGATCCCTGAAGCTGCAAATGCTGAGTGGTAACTTTTTCTGCTTAAGCCTTCCTTTCTTTTTCTCAATGCTGCAACTATCATTTACAGAATCCCCAACTTTCTCCTTTGAGATAATTGATTCTCTTTCCTTGTTATCCGTATTTACATAGTCAGCTTTACTAGAGTGTGATGCTTCCCCATTTTCCATCTTTGTGTGGTCAGATTTATTGAATTTTGTGTTTAAATCTACTCTAACAAGGTCTTTATCCGAGCTGTGCCTATCTGACTCTCTTTCTCTAGTAAAACCATTCCCATTGCTCGTGGAAGGACGGTTCCCTTCCAGGGATGTACTTCCATTCTGAAGCTTAGATTTTTCAGAAGGAGAAGACCTCTTCAGCCTCTTATGTTTTTGATTTCTCGAGTCAGAGGTTGAGTTCTTCAAAATTCTTGGAGAGCTATTAATGGCCCTATGCAACGTCCGAGCTAACTCTTCATCTGTTCTACAATTATCAGTCCCCTTATTCTTATTGTACAGTGTCTGAACAGGAACATGTTTTTTCATCTTATTCCTCTTCAAATGTTTGTTCCTACTGGTTCCCTCATCAGAGAGAGTAGCAACCAATTCTAGAGCGCTCTTAGCAGCAGCCACAGCCTTTGCTGCTTTCGCAGCCTTCTCTTCTGCAATGGCTCTTGCAGCTTTTGCAGCCTTCACAGCTTCTAGAGCTGCCAATCTTGAGGCCTCAGCAATCTCCTCATAAGATCTATTAGAGTCTCCAAAATGAGACTTCAATAGATTATTAAGACGGATATCAAAATCACACAGGGGACTACTAACAGTTGGCGGGGATGGGGTAGATGAGTAAACATCAGAATTCTGCTTCTTCAATCCAGCAAGAAGCCGCTTACGTGGAGGCAATAGCACATCGGCATCCAAGTGATTAATATCACATACATTAGCTTCCATCTTTTTCCTACATCTACACACTTTCAAACTACAAAAACAACATTAAAAATCACACCTTTATTAGCACAAAGTTTTTAAAAAAAAAACTACCAGCTGGAAGCTTGTTATTTCCAAACCCTACATTAGATTCACATACTATTAACCCTAAACTACCAAAAACTCAATCGCTTCATTCAATTCAATCCAAATCAATCAAAAAATTCCAAAATTCAATCCAAACCCACAAGCAGAAAGCAGAAAAATAACCCAACAGACTAAAAATGAATCAAATTCAGGTCAGTTCAAGATTTTCCAACCTTCCAATATCAAAAACAGATGGTCTGTACATAATTCACCATAATCCAGGATAATTAGCAGCTGATTCAAGATAATTATGCAAATCTAATTGAACTTAGCTCCTTAGATAAAAATCAAAAATGAAAAAAAAAGCCCAATTTTGATGTGCAATTAAGATGAAACGCCGAGAATTGAACACAATGAGAATCAATGAAGGCTAAATACCTGATCTTGTCATTTTACAGAAGAAGTTGAAATTAGGGTTTTTAGAGAGAGAGAAAAAGAGAGATGTGGAGAAAGAAAGATGGTGTTGAAAACCAGTTGAAATGAAATGACACAAAATTTTGAAGATCAAATTATTATTAATTTAATTTAATTTAATTTACAGGAAAAAAAATTATTGGCTCTGATTATACAGAACTGAAAAATGTTAATATATGTTAACTATACATTAAACAATTGCTTAGTTAGAGCTCAAATATAGGTTCCGAACATCGAATAGAAAATCAAAAAAATAATTTTTTATCAATCTCTCATTCTATCCAACTAAATTTGAATTCGTGTATTGTAACACTTTTAATATAAAATCTTTTTAAAATTTTTGAAGCTCGAACAGAGAAGCTTGAATATGTTACTAAGAATTACTATACAAAATATATGAATTATAGTATGATAAGTAATTATTATTTAATAAAATATGTATATACCTTTATATTTGTGTAGTTATAAGTTGGATAAGTAAATTTGTCAAGTAATCCACTTGTCCTACATACGAATAGTCCTTAGTTACATTGAAGAATTGTTGTTGAAAAAGGTTCAAATCTTTTCCATTTATTAGCATGAAATTCTTTACTTTAAAGTGATGAGGCCCATCTTAAAATATTATAATTATCGTTTTATAACGTAAAATTTACATGTTTTCTCAATATATATTTTGAGGTTGTTTGCAGTAGCATACAAAAAGATTTCATGAAATTAAGTTTATAAAAATAATAATAATAATAAAAATGAATAAATAGTGATGAGGCCTATCTTAAAATATTATAATTACCATTTTATAACGTAAAATTAAAATGTTTTTCTCAGGATATATTTTGGCATTGTTTGTCGCGTACGAAAAGTTTTCATGAAATTAAGTTCATAAAAATAATAATAATAACAATGAATAAATAGTGATGAGGCCTATATTAAAATATTATAATTATCGTTTTACAACGTAAAAGTCACATGTGTTTCTCCGTATATATTTTGGGATTGTTTGCAGTAGTTTACGAAGAGTTTTCATGAAATTAAGTTCATAAAAAAAATGAATAAATTTTAAAAAAAAAGGTGAATAAATTTTAACTAGAATGAAAATATGTGCTTGTTGAAGGTCGAACTTAGAACCTGTTACACAAGCCATGCTCCCAACCAACAGACAAAGAACACTTATGTATCCATAGGTTGCGATTTATTTTAGCAGTAGATATTCTGTTTTTTCAGGTTATATATATATATATATATATATATATATATAAATTCGATAAAGCCGTGTCGGGTGACACACCTTGCTATAAGGTGGGTCCGGCCCTGGTTGTTTGGTGGTGGAATCGAGTTATATATATATATATATATATATATATATATATATCCTGGTTGTTTGGTGGTGGAATCGAGTTATATATATATATATATATATATATATATATATATATATATATATATATATATATATATATATATATATATATATAAATTCGATAAAGCCGTGTCGGGTGACACACCTTGCTATAAGGTGGGTCCGGCCCTGGTTGTTTGGTGGTGGAATCGAGTTATATAGATATTAGTAAATAGTGATGTGTGTATTAGATATGTATTAGTAATGTCGATATTAATTATGTAGGATTTTTAGTTACGTAAGGCTTAGTTATATATAAGGGTTTCATTATATAGATATTATTTACACATGGTCTAGTTTATAAATATTACGATATATTAGTGGCTAATTCTTATTTCTTAATTTTAGAAATATTCAGTGAGTTAATAATTATTATAATAATTAAAATTAAAAATATCACTAGCTAAAAACAATTGAGTAAATAACAAATAATTAGCGATTAATATTTTGTATTAAATAGGATTAAGCAATTAAGTAATTTAAATTAAAGTAAATATCAAATAGCTAAGATAGATTAATACATGTATTCGCAGCGCGTTGCAACAAATTAACGAAGCAAAAAAAAAAATCAATTGGATTAACACGAAAACAATTTAAGATCACTACCTTACCATCAGAGAAAAAAGTAACAAGAAATTAAAAGTAACTAAGCAATTATTAAGATAAAAAAAATCAAAGAAAAAATTGACAATATATTTTATATATATATTAATTGTTGGTTTGTTGTAAATTAGTATACGTCTGGTAGCTAATTTTCGCTACACCTAATATACAAATATCTTTGTCATTCATATATTTATTTCATACCACAGTTGGTATGTAAATAGGATAAAAATTATCAATTTATTAATTCTATACAATGTTTAATTGGTAGGTTGTCAAATGTTATATAAAAGTTATTTATGTAATAATTTTATACAATGTTTGATTGGTAGGTTTCTAAATGTTGTATAAAAGTAATTCATATATTAATATTATATAATGTTTGGTCATATTTTTCAGTAACTTTATATAATTAATACTTACATAACGTATAAAAAGATGATATATAATTTATGTGAAATAGAAGGTGAAATAAATGAGTTGATTATTGATCATACATGTATTCATGTTATTAATAAGTCAAGGGTGAGAAAATAAAATAACTATTATTACTTGCGGGTTACATAGTAACAATGTTTAAAAAGGCGGGGACGTGAGGCAAGGCGTAAGCCCTGAGACACGAGGCATAAGTCCCACGGATCTACGAGGCATAGTCTCATATATATTCAATTTTATAGTTTTATTACTAATAAAATAAACAAAAATAAATCTTTCAATGATTTATGATTTTTATTTGAGATAAGTATTAATAATCAATAACGAAAAAAAAAATGTATTATAATTATTATTTGAAAAATATCAGTACACCAATAAAAATTATGATTTAAAGCAAAAAAGGTTAAAAAAATAAATTAAAAACTCCTGAACGTACGTTTTTGCGCCCAGAACTTACGTTTTTATGCTCGAAACTTACGCCTCAAATTTTAAAACTTACATATGAATCTCCCCGAGACTCGTCCCGAAACTTGCCCTAAAAACGTTTCAAAACACTGCACAGTAACATCAACGATCAATCAGCCAATGAAGACTGTACGTGTGACGCTTAACACATCTTTGTGGGCCCTATTATACAATTAACGAGGTGCAAAGAAAAAAAAATCAAACTCCCACAAAATTTGTGAGTTTTTTTAAAAAATAAATATAATTATGGTCGAAAAATATACTCTATTTATGTGGTTTAAATCATCTCATTAGTAATATAATTAAAAAAAAGTTGAATCTATATTCTTCGCATTTTTATTTGTTTATTTGCTTTTGATTTGACATGAAGTTTAAAAATATAGAGATGACTTTTAAATCGTATGATCTTAAATTAAAATTATATAATATATCAAAAAAAAAATTAATTTTATGTTCTTAAATATATTTTGTGAAAACGTGAAATTAAAAATTGTAAAAAAAGAGATTGTTCTTTGAAAAATAAATCAAAAGGATAAAGAAGATAAATAAATTAAAATAAATGAGTTAAAACGTTAAAATAAATGTACTTTACTTATTTGTAAAATAGAAATTTCCAAAAATAATTTTTCTTACGCTACCTTCCCTTATTTTAGGGCATCTCCAACCCATACACCCTATTTTACTCTCAGAATATAGAATTCTCTATATTTTCAGACAACCAACTCCAATCCTATGTTATATTTTACTTTCTAAAAAAGAAACTTTTTCCCTCTCTTCAATATTATATTATTATTTCTATTTCATTTTTATTTTCTTATTTCATAATATAAATCCTTTATTTTTTTCCAAAAAAATTACTTTATATAATTTTCATGTGATATAAAATTTTATTTTTGTTCAAATTTTTTATTTAATATAAAATTATATTTTATTATAAATTTTTAAATAACATAAATTGCAAGAAAGTATTATATAATATACAAATTCAAATAAACGTGAAATACAATTACATAAATACTCAGTTTTTGAAATTATTACGTTGCTTTCATTTACCCATAAATGCTCTGTTAATGCATTAAGGAGTTCAAAATGAGCATTTTTGTCCTTAATTTTTTTATATCTAGCTAGAAATTGTTCAAATCGGAGATTTTCATCTAACACCATTTATGTCGTTGTAGTTGGAGCCTCTACGGCATCTTGAATTGGTGCATTAGAATCACGTTCATCCTCAATTATCATGTTGTGCAGTATAATGCATGTAGTCATTATATCATGTAGCACTCTCTTTCTCAAAAAATGTGTCGGTCTTGCAATAATTACAAAACGTGATTGCAAAACTCCGAATGAACGTTCAACATCTTTTCAGCATGATTCTTGCTTTATCGCGAATTAATTATTATGTTATGTATTGTATTTTATCTTGTATTTAAATTATTATGTTATGTATTGTATTGTTATCTTGTATTTAAATCATCATATTATGTATTGTATTTTCAAACTAAAATTTTCATCTTATCATTTTAATTTTGTGTATTCTTTATAGTGAAAATTAATAATAAAATTATATTATATTATTGACGAAAATTAAAAAAATTTAAAATACTATCAATTTGGGATGAAAGTAGTATATATTAAATAATATATTTTTAAAAATATTATATTATATTTAAAAATAATTGTGAATATTAGATATTTAATTAATAATATTATATATAAAACAATATGTTAATTAGAAGTAATAGAAATAATAATAAAATAATTAAAAAATGAAATAACTATTCACTTTTCTAAATTATATTATGTAGGAATTCTTATATGCATTCTTGTTTCAGAAAAATAATAAAGAGATTGTTGTCTTTTTGAAGTTAATCTTTTCTTTTTCAAGAAATTGTAGTTATAGGATGTTCAAGAATTTGTTTTACCTTTTTTAAAGAAACAAATTTTCCAAGTCGGTAATGCATTTCACACAGGGAATTTGAATTTTGTTTCAAAGAAACTGTTTCTTGTTTATTTGCAGGCAAGAAGATGAAGAAAAAAAGAAATTTCGAGTTTGATTCCAGGAAACCCTAAATTGATCAATCTGCTCATTGTTGTTAAATTTTCTTGGAATTTCGTACATGAATTGGTTTTAAAGAAATATTCAAGAAAGTGTTGTTTTTTTGAAGTTACATTGGTGTTCATAGGAAATTGTTGTTTTCAACAATATACTGGCACTACAAATATTAAGAAATTCAAGAAATCTTTTCTTTTTTAAGGAAATCAAAGAATTGGTTTGTGTTATTTTTTGTATAAAATATTTCAAAACACGTAATCTTTTTTTGAAAATCTAATGCGGGTGAAATAAATAGGTTAAAACAGGCTAAACATCATTATTTATTACTAATCGTATAGGTTGATCTTCACTCTTCAGATGTGGAGGTTGGAAGCACAGCTTTGACCTATTAAATATGCCAACATTATTCTAGAGACTCAAGGTTCAAGGATAGTTTTCCATGTATCCTTTGTTTCAAAAGGTATCAACTTTTACCTCCTTCAGGTTAGAGTTACTGAGTTAGTATCTTTTCTCTTCTTTGGAGTAATAAAAGAGGGAAATATATTAATGACTTTGATCTTAGAGGAAGTAAATTAATTTGAACATTTAACACTACTCTAATGTTCTAATAGGGTTAACAAATACTAGAAATCATTAATTAGAATGAGAGGATTAAGGAAAAGCTAGAATAGGCTCTGAAGAAGTGACAAAGTTCTTATTTTTCTTTGATTAGTGGAGGAAGTTTCCTCCTCATCTATTGCTATCCCATTCCCTGCTCCATTTTACCGATATACCTGTGAACTATGAGATCAAGAAAAATAGATGCAGGGCCCAGAGTTTCAAAGCTACTCTTGAGCTTCCTTCTCCTGCAGCCAAAGAAACTGACTAGAGAGTGCTTGTCAGGAGGGAGATTCGATCTTTGCATTCTTAATATTCATGAAAGCATTATAAATTATAATGTCTTTTTCTAAGTGTCATAGTCTCACTCAAATTCCATCTTGCTTTGTTCTGATCTTGTGTAGAATTGTCATGCCTGCTATTTTATTCAAATTTTCAGAATTTGCACCAACAAAAACTCAAAAGTATCTTAGATTCTGGGAAAAATTAGAGGCGCTTCTGTCCAGTGATTACAATTGAGTACCTTAGCCATATCTTGGATGTTTTTTCGTGACTTCTTTATTTTGTTGAGATGATGCGACATTTTTCTTTTCCAATCTGAGATGCAGAGCGGTACTGGAACAGAGAATCTTAAGAATCAGGATACTATACACGATGTCATTTCTGGCGTCTTGCATTTTGGTTGGTGATTTTTCGGTTCCTGATACCATTGATAAAAAACTGGTTGGAGGGTGCCAAAGTTCTCCAACAGGTTGATAAGAATTTTATTCCGGCACACCACTTGCTATAATTGATGAGGTCTATTATGGTCTTTGCATAGTCCATTATGTCTGTTCTTGGTTTCTCATAAATTTCCTTATAACACATT
The DNA here is from genome assembly GCA_037074985.1 of Solanum bulbocastanum. Classification (NCBI taxonomy): domain Eukaryota; kingdom Viridiplantae; phylum Streptophyta; class Magnoliopsida; order Solanales; family Solanaceae; genus Solanum; species Solanum bulbocastanum. The sequence goes on along the minus strand of CM073598.1, from coordinate 31,742,531 downwards.
TCTTTAAACGATTGTTTCTCTTGGGGATTGTTTTGTTGGACTCAGTAGCAAACATAAAACTCAGCATCAACTTCTGCATAAATAGTAAAATATTTGTTGGCTGCGTAGGTCATAGTAATAATTGCATATGTATCACTCAGTTATCCGCATAAGAAAAAATAAGCTTGACATGACATATGCATCTTCTGGTTGGTGGTATTTAACATACATTATTAATATCCTTGTGACTTATGTGAGAATCTGTGTTATTTATGTGGGATAGAATATGGAATAAGAAAACACGTGCCAACAATGCACGGATGCTTATTTACAGGCAAAAATTCCCTTTATAGTAGATAGTCCCTGCATAGCATAACTTATTTACTATTCACCGCGTTAGAATCCCTTTATTATTAGTTACTGCATAACAATTTTTACGTTATTATCACTGCATAAACATTCCCTGTATGATGACTCTTACTTTAACCAAACAATGTCTTAGTCTTTTGTATTGCATTTTTGTGATATTACTGAAGAAAAAGGATTATGATCTTTTGTTTGATTCTACCATTTATCTTCGTTGAGCATTACACTCATCGTCGTGTTCTGCAGCATGATGCGGATGAGCGAATTCGTTTGGAAGAACTGTGTGAGAAGGTAATGATTGTCTAAAAACTCATTGATGTCATTTCAACGTGGGGTCTGTAACTTAGTGAATTATCAGCTCCCATCTGGACAAAAGAGGACAACAACCTTTCTTGATTCCGAGCAAGAAATAGTACGTTTATGGTCATCTAATGTGAAATAGATTTGCCCTGTGCTGCTTGACTTATAGGAAAGACTTGAAACTCATTTTCATTGGCAACATTGATTTTGAGTCTTTGGCCATGCCTTTGCAGGTCATGCCTGAAATTAATTACCAATTACTACACAACTATGCTGACCACATTCAAAACTGGGGTTGGATCTGCAACATTCATTCTCAACCTTCAAGATCATTTACCAGGTAAGTTACGCATCTTTGTTTAAATTTTCATCAGAACCAATCTATGGAACTTGATAAAATTGCCATTTACCCAAAATTCCATTCCACTAAATTTTGCAACTTTCATTGAAGCTGAACCTAACTCTAGCATGAACTTTACAGTAACAGTGGCAGCCAATTCAAAAGTACACACACTACAAGCTAAACAAATTTGAGGCTGTGATACTGAGGACAGTTGAAGTTAATTATTCTTAGTATATAGTAAGTGTTAAATGCTTAAACTGCCTGTTACTGTTGTCCTTTCATTAACTACACACACTATTATCCTGTATTATGGTGAATTATGTACAATCTGTTTTTGATATTGGAAGGTTGGAAAATCTTGAACTGACCTGAATTTGCTTTATTTTTTTCGCCTGTTGGGTTATTTTTCTGCTTTCTGCTTGTGGGCTTGAACCTTGATGATCTCTCGCCTCCACCAACCCCCACATAAGCAAAAGAGAAGGAACAAGATATTTTTCTTTACTCCTGATGTCTTTGTTTTCATTTGTATTGGAACAATAACTCTGATATGGATAGAGTAGAACAAATACAGAGGAATGAGGATCAGTATAGCAGGCCAACTAATTTTTGGGTGAAGCATTATTGATGGATTGATTTATTTATTTTCGTAGGTGCAATTATGTCTGGAGATGCATTGTTGCCTTCAGAATGTTCTCTCATTGTTGAGGAGTTGAAGCAGACTACATTGTGTTTTCAAGTGAGTGGAAAATTGCACTTGAGTTTGTGATCATCCAGAAAAATTGCTACCTACCAAGCAATAAGTCATGCCATTGAAATGTAATTTGGATCTAGAGCACAGTACATCTATACAGATTCAACAAATAAATGTATTTTACAGATCCAATCATACCATTTCTGTAAGTCTATTTATTAATACCTACTTAGAGATACAATTAATGTTCTCAAATTCAAAATATACACTCCATGGGAAGCACTAATCACTATAGGTAAATAGATGTTGCTTTACATTTTATTGACGAAAAGTTGTATTTTTCTTAAATTATTTATTTTCTTCTACTTTTTCTGACTCTGGACCTTCACACTCCCTGAGGTTTGGGTGGAGAGGCACATGGTGGTCATAATGGGATGCCATCCTATTCCTTCTCCTCTACTCTTTTGTCATCTTCTTTCCAACACAATGTGTCCCTACTATAAGTTGTGGTTCTCTCTTAATATAACATTGTTTTTCATGGTAAATGACAACAATATAACTACTTTTCCATATCCTTCTATGAACCATATGAGTAAAACTAAAACCAAGCCTACTGAAAATAATTGTTTCATATCATTCTCTTTTGGTCAAAATTACAAAAGTCTTGTTTCCACATTTGTCAAAGATACAAGATATGTTGAATACACACATGATAAAGTTTGATTGCTAGCTAAAAGAAATGGATACAACTTACAAAATTTCAGAATCCTGTATACAAAAAATTTATGTCTTGTCATAGGGGACTTCATCATTAGTTAGAAATCCTTTTCCAGATTTTTGCATCACTAGCGTCCATCATATAGTCGAGGCTGTTCCTTTCTAATGTTGAGTATACAAAGGCAACCCCCCTTTTTCTCCTTTTCGTATGGCTCCTCAATACTTCTCCAAAGTGACTTAAAAAGCAAACTTTCTCAGGCAGCTAAGGTCTCTTGCCTTTGGGTGGATAATGCTGAGTTCAAATGATGCCATATAGCAGTCATTATGGAGCCTTCTTTGTTTCCTCAGGGCCCTCAAAAGAACACGGTCAACTACTTTATCACGGGAAAGAAGGAATCATTCCTTCAATGACAGTCAACTTCACTAGAACCATGAATTAGGACTGAGGTCAATTTCTCTTTCGGAAGTCATTTCCCCATCATGATCATCCAAAACTACCAATGAATGAATCAAATCTTACTAAGAAACTAAAACAATCCAAAAAATTAAATCACATGTGGCACTGATACAGGTGGAGAGTGGGACATAAGCAGTGACAAGACTATTCATCCCAACATCACTTACCCACCTTAATTTGTAGCTTGCTCATACCGACATTAACCCTTTCCACACCTGATTCATTCTTCACCTCTACTTGCTTTAGATTTTTAAAGTTGAGCCATGGGTGTTGCAAGCACTGCTCAGCAGTTGGTCGTTTCTCTGGCTCAAAATCAAGAAGAGGACTGAGAAATTCCGTGAACTCATGAGCATCACTTTCAGAAAATCTACATTTGTTAACTAGTAATTTATCTAGACAACCATATTTCAGTCTACGGATCCTCTTCAAATCTCCGTGCCTGTCAAAGTAGTCTTTGGATCTAGCCCCACCTACGGCTATCTGCTCCACCATAAGTTCGTAAAAAAAAAAATCAGCACCTATTTTCAGAAATAATTCTTCAAGGCTACAAAAACAATATAATGTGCTCACCTTCCGAGGGATCTTTCCTAGAAGCTCCATCATCATAGCTAGATGATCCTGCAACCCGCCAAAATGATAACAAAATATAGTCAAGTGAAGTTATAAAATTATTCCTCTTCAGGAAGTAAAATCTATTGGACAGAATTCTTTCAACACAAGGTCGACTCCACCTTACACCCAAAAAACCAGACCTCAAATCAGAAAAATACTCCATAACACTTATTCAGATTATTATTTTTTTACTGAGAAACGGGTTGCATTATGCAATGAAAGGACAGCTAAACAAAGAAACACAGATGAAATCATCTTACCTCATCTTCGCTGAAACCTTCTCCACCTTTGGGAGTGAACATCATCTCACCAGTAGCAAGCTCAAATGCTATACAAGCCAAAGACCACATGTCAGCAGAGAATGAATATCCAGATTCAAGTATAACTTCAGGGGATCTGTACTGTCTTGTTTGAATTTCTTGTGCAAATTGCTTATCCTCCCAGCATGCATTTCCAAAATCCACAACCTTGCAACTCAAGTCTATCCCATCAAGAGATCTATTTGATTTTGGAGTCCCTCCTACCCCACCCATTGAAGAACGTCTTCCCGATATCCTAGCTGCTGCTCTTCTTGCCCTTTGCTTTAGCTTTTTCTCAATGATATTCATTGTTACTCCTCCATTAGGGTTTCCCTTAGGCCTTTCAAGTATGGGAGTCATTCTGGATCTAATGGGATCTTTTGTGGCATTTATCGTGGTAAGTAAAAGAATATTTTCAGGTTTCAAATCTGTATGAACAATTCCAAGCCCCCCATGCAAATAATCTAAACCAGTCAAAACACATTTGCATATTTCCCTAACTTTGTTCAGTTCAAGACCCTTATAGTGATTATGCTTGATAAGCTGCAATAAGTTATCACCAAGAAATTCAAAAACCATACATATGTGCTGTCCATTAGGGCCTGTGTGCTTAAAATGGTCAATAAGCCGTACAACATATTTACTGTTAGATTGATCACCATTGGCAATCGCAGAAAGGACTTCAATTTCATGAAGAGCTGCTTGAGCAAATTGTGGTGCACTTTTCTGGATCTTCAAGGCAACAAAACCCTAGGAGAAAACAAACATACTAAATTAAAGTTCTTAATGATCCTTATGAAACTTCCAAACCAATAAAAGGAAATCTACGAAAATTATTGCTAAAGTTAATTTTATAGAGAAAGGGTTTCTGAAACATTTCAGCGCTAAGAAAATGGCTAATTATCACTAAAAATTCAAAGCAAATAAACCATGAAGAACATCAATTGCACTTAACTGCTTAATCATAATTAGAGGTTGTTCTTGAACACCTACAGCAGGTGCCGCTAATAGATTGATATTTAATCTCAAAAAGTCATTCTACCATCTACCCAACTGACTCCAATTCAGGTCAAAGTTGTTCCCAATTTCCCAAAGACCAATGCTTTTCATAACAAAACAAAGTCACCTAAAGAAGCAAACACTACAAAATTCTTGAACTGAGTCATGCCCTTATTGTGAGGAAAACATTACAAGCAACGCACCATTATAAGGGAGCATGGTTCTCATGCCCTTATTGTTAGGAAAACATTTCAAGCAATGCACCATTATAAGGGATCATGATTCATGAGTGGAGAATGGAAGCATCTCAAACAATTAACAGGTACTTCAAACATTAATTTTACTGTACACAGGATCATGCTTTTCATAAAGGACCTAACACTTGATGATGTGTAACGACTCTTACATACTTGTAAAGAAGCCATGCATATTCATTGTCATGTCTGTCAAGAACATAAGCAATAATGCTAATTACAATACTATGATTATTCTTTCATCAAATAGGATTTTTCAATGAAGATTAAATTGGAAATATTTCTTAACATAACCAGAATGATACAGATGCAACAAGCATTTGTGTTGAAAGCAGTGAAACATCAATTGCTTCTGGCCTAATAACTAAGATAATTCATTGCTTGAACAGTGACAATCATCTATTTTTGTAATAATAGTGATAATTACAACAACTACAACTAGTACACCTCAATCATAAGCTCTTCGTAATCAAAAATCGAAAAGAAATAATGAAAACAAAACTCACGGATGATTGAGTATCATAAGCGAGCCAAACGGTGGAAAACTCTCCCCAGCCGAGTTTTCGTTGAGCGATATATCGGCCACCGGAAAATGAATCGCCGACTCTCACGGCATGGTACCCTCCCTTCCGGTAAGAATTGAATCCTTCATCGTCATCCTCCGACGCCGACGACGATGAACAAGACATTGTTTATGACTGAATCAAACAATCGTGATCTGAAAATTTCAAAACTACATTCCCTTTGTTTACGAATTTGATTATTAGTTTAGAGTATTAACAGAAAGTAGCAAAGAAAATATCAAAAGCTCAATAAATTTTGGGAAAGAGAAAAGGTTGATAGAGAAACGAGACAGTGCGTTTAATGAGGGATCATATGTGGCCTTCAATACAAGACTCGCTCCACTTTTTGCTCTCTTTTATTACCTCCTCCGTCTCATATTAATTATTACTTCTTTCGTCTCATATTTTATAATTGACTTTGTTAAAAAATTAAAAATTAAAAATTATTTTTTTTCATTTCAAAATAATTAAATTATTAAGCTTTATTTCTATAATTTAAAATAAGTAAATTATTTATAGTTCAAGAGAATTGTTGGGAATTTTTTCCATTCTGGCCCCTTATTTATATTTTCTAAACGATAATTTTAAGAGAGTAAATTATTTATATTTATGATTTTATTTTGAGTTATTTATACTATTTTTAAGAATAGTTTAAGAATAACTAAAAGGATAAAAGTGGAAAGTAATGTTTATTTTATGTTCTAAATATTTTTTCTTAATAAGGTGTGTTCACTGCTTCAGCAATTTTATTTTGAAATTAACTTTTTATATAATAATATAAACAAGTTTGTATTACTCTAGTAAAACCATTGGAGTATTAGTTCATTGCTCGTAATTGAGGGAAGTGTGGTTTTTAAAATAAAATTAAAAAGTATAAATAATTTGTTAGGGGTAAAAAATAAAAAGAACAACTAATAGTGACTAAAAAGTACTATTAATTCAGAGATATTTCACCAATGTCATTGGAGAAATGAATTTTATGACTTCTTTTTACGGTAAATAAGTGGAAGTTTCCATTTGGTACATTGTGGACTACTTTGACTATTTTTACATGGTACGTTGTGGACTATATTAACTATTTTTATGTGAAAGTATCTAGAAAATTTTAAATTTGATTTTTGAAAATAAAATTATATATTTAAAGTAGATATTTTTGATGAACACTCCAAAATAAGTACGTAACATTAAATATTAAAAAGGGACTATTTTGAGATTTGCTATATTGGAAATAGTTTCATGATTGGTCATGAGGGAGATCGATATGGTGGGGATGGAAAAGGAAGTGGTGTGTCCTTGTTGGTCCTTTGGTTGGGGTTAGGAGGTAATCAATGCGGAGGGTGGGTGGGGTTGAGGGAAGATCCGCGTATAAATTTTTAGTAGAAAAGATTTTCTCTGAAAGAGGTTTTACGCGATATTTTAAAATAATTGAATTTTAATGTGGATATTAAATATAGAGTGAAAAATAAATAAGTATAGCACTCATATTTTAAGATGTGTGAGAAAATATTTTTTTGCTTTATAATGTATTTTCTCACCCCCTTCTTGTCGATATCATTTGATAAGTTTTTGGGTATAGTTTAAATTCAAAATTTAAATTTGTATTTAATATTAATAAATTATGCTTATTAGAAAAGTTGGTGTAAAACACAAAAGTAAGATGCTGAGATAATATATTTTGCAGATGATATAATATTGATTGACGAGACGCAAGAGGGCTTTGATAGGAGACTGGAGGTTTCACGACTGACCTAAAGTCTAAAGATTTTAAGTTAAGCAAGATAAGAAAACGAGTCTTGGAGTATAAGTTCAATCACGTGATTTATGAAGCAAACATAAATGAGGTGTGCTTGACACAGAAGTTACCTCTCTCAAATAGATGAATTTTCAGGTTTATTTGAGGTCAATAATTTAAGGTAGTAGAGAGATTGATGGGAAGTGGGAACGTCACACTTATTAGGACAGAGTGGATAAAATAAAGGCTCACATTCAGTGTTTTGTGATAAAAATATGTTGTAAAATTTTTAAGATAAGTTCTACAGAATTGTAGTTGAACCAACTGTGTTATATTAAACGGATTGTTAACCAGTCAAGAGCTCTCATATCTAAAGATGATAGTAGCAAAGATATGAATGTTAAGATAGATGTGTAGACATATTGGAAAAGATGAAATTAGGAATGGAGATAGGTTGAGGTAAGATCGTGCCCCTGTGGAGGACAAAATGCGAAGCTTGTGGTGGTTTGAATATATAAAGATGAGATGTTTGGAATCCCCGAAAAGAAGGTCCGAAAGGTTGGTCATAGTTGGCTTGAGGTGTGATAAAGATAAGCCTAGAAATATTGGAGTGAAATAATTAGGTAAGACATATACTACTTCAACTCAATGAATACATGATCCCTGATAATAGGTGCAAATCAAAAATTAAAATAGGATATTTGTTGGTAGCTGGACCTATTACTTTCCTATTTGTGGAGTATTAATAGTACTATATAATATCTAGTTTTTTTTATATAACCCTTTTTTTTAAATAAAAATTGGATAAACAAATTGAAATGGTGTAGATAAATACAAAATTTACAGGACACGATGAATGATATTGTCGAAAAAAAAGCATAGTTTATTTTTTTTTTTAAAAAAACAAAGGTGTGAAGGTGCAATCAAAAGAGAGAGAGTAATGCTATGTGCATTGTGCTGTCCGAAGCACAAACCCCATCGAACTTCTGACATCACTTTTCTCGATCCTCCGCCTATCGATCCCACCACTGCCCACTGTCCGGCGGCGGCGGATCACCAGCTGGGATCTTCTTAAACCTCTCTAATTCCCTGCCCTAATTCCTTATCGCAGATCTAATTCAGTATTCTCAAACTGATTGAATCGGTTCAGTAATGGCTGCGCAGAACCAAACGGATCAATTTGAGGCTTATTTTCGCAGAGCAGATTTGGATCAGGATGGTCGGATCAGTGGTGCTGAGGCTGTTGCCTTCTTTCAAGGCTCTAATTTGCCTAAACCAGTCCTTGCTCAGGTTCGTTCGTCCACTTCTGTGTTCTCTTATCGCCTTGCTTCTTCATCTACTAGAGTGAAGGAGAAGTAAGGAAATTGAAGCTAGTTATCGACAGTTTACTAAGTCATCATGTAGTATGCGTTTTTTTTCGGTGATTTGAATTGTTGCAAGTCCAGTTGCTACTATTACTTGTTAATCCGTATTTTGTTTGAATCCCAACAAAATACCACCTGTGAAATCCAACAAAGTGGGTGGGGAGAGTAGAGTGTAGGTAGACCTTACCCCCCTACTCAGTGAAACTAACATATGGATGTTGGTTTGCCTCACTTCTCATTGCAATGCCATGCCTTTCTACCTCTTTTTCCATGATTTGATTTATTGCTATATATGGCTTATACCTGTTCTATGCTTGCTGCAATGGTGGGCTCAAAACATTTTATTGTCAAATACCTTGAAGTGTTCCGGTCATTTGAGCTTTCAAACTTGTTTCTGTACAGCAGGAATTGGGTGTTTCGGGGTGGAAAGATATGGTTTAATTCAGTAAAAAGAAGCAGAGAAATTTACAATTGTTGCATTTGATGAATATTTGGAACTCAACGAAAACAATATGAAAATGGGTAGCAGATATGAGATACATGAAAAGTTTAGTCAAAGAGTATTAGTGAAATGACTATGCATATTATAATTTTTGAAATCTTAACGTTTATGTCCAGTAATATAACAAAATGAATAGCAGTCTGGTAACTTAGAATAGAAGATAGTTAATAGTGGAGTTTGAAATTTGAAACTAGGCTGACTACTAAAAATGTGTTAGAGCCACTTGAGAATGTAACAAAAGTTGCAGATAGTTCTGTGGTTCAGACTGCTAGAGTGGTAAGACTCAGATATTATTGTTGTTGATACTTGGTAAAGTAGTGCAACAACAATTATGATGCTTGCCAGAAGACAGGTCTAGAAACAGATTGCAAGATAATCTAGATGTGGAAGAATTTATAGTTCGTAAATAGTCCATCTGCAACTCCTGCTAACGTCTGGATCTATCAATTTCCTCTTGTCTTCTTACTACAGTTCACGTGTTCTTTTGCCTTTATGCAGATATGGACATATGTTGATCAAAGTCGTACTGGTTTCCTTAGCCGCCAGGAATTTTTCAACTATCTTAAGCTTGTTACAGTGGCGCAGAAACGAGAGTTGACCCCAGAAATAGTGAAAGCTGCACTATTTACGCCAGCTTCAGCTAAAATTCCTGCCCCACAGATAAACCTTGCAGCTGTAACAGGGCCTCGTCCAGCAAATAGAGTTGGTTCTGCAGTGCCTCCAGTCACTGGTGCTGCAGTGCCTCCAGTTAGTCATGCTGCTCCAACAGCAGCACCAAGTTTTGGCATTAGGGGTCAACAGGGTTTACCAGTTCAGCAGAGCCAGTATATGCGGCCTCCTCGACCCTCCGTTCCGAGCACCAGTTTCCCGTCTCAACCAGGTGTTTCTAGTCAAGGAATGCCAGGTGGTACCATGGCAGCTTTTAGTCCTGCCAGTTCTTCTGATTGGATTTCTGGTAATGGTGGCTCCCAAGCAGCTGTCACTTCCCAAGCTCCTAATATCGGTATAAATTCTAGAAGTCAGGATGGATTTGATCATACTTCTCCACAACAAAACCAACAAAAGACCACTTATTCGGCAACACCAGGTTCATCAAATTCAAATGATGCAACTCTGCGTGGTAACCAGCCAGATGTTAAGGATCCTCAAGCCATTCCAGTTTCAGGAAATGGATTTGCATCTGACTCGCTTTTCGGAGATGCTTTTTCAGTTGCATCAGTTCAACCAAAACAAAACTCCGCACCTAGTATATCTTCTGCTGGCAGCTTCCCAGTCTCGTCAGCCATGGTCCCTGCATCTGCAGGGCTCCAACATCCAGTAAAGGCCAGCCCAATTGTTTCACAAGTTGCACTTCCACAGCAACCAGTAAATCAGCATCAGCAAGCTCAGTTGACTGGGAGACCAAACCAACAGGTCTTAGTGCCAAGTGCTGCTGCAAATCCAAATGCAGCTGGAAATTCTCGTTCTAGTCAGTCTCAGATTCCTTGGCCAAGAATGACCCGGTCTGATTATCAGAAGTACAGCAAAGTATTTATGGCTGTGGACACAGACAGGGATGGAAAAATTTCAGGCCTGGAGGCAAGGAACCTCTTTCTGAGTTGGAAGCTGCCTCGAGGTTTGATTTCCTTACTGCCATGATGATTTGTGAAATACCATGTTCATTCTGGTTGTTTAATTACGAGACAGATATTTATTTGGTAATTACAAATATCTATTACCAAGTGATTTGGGACATCAATATTTGCTGCCGTTCTTGCAGTTGGATGCCTTCGATTTTGATGATTGGGACTCTGGGACATTGATTGATCTCTGTGGTAGCTTGTAATTTTAGAAAGTTGGTCATGAGCTTGTTTGATTATTCTTTGTGGGAAGGGCGAGCGCTTAATGCCCCTTAATCTTCTTAAACTTGCTATTTGCCCTTCAACTTCGGTAGCTGTGTCATTCCGCAATTGTTTTTTGAGAAATGATAAGTTTTATCAAATCTGCAGTGCTGGGGAAGTGCTGAAATATGTACAAGTGAACAAAAAACAAAAGAAAATCATGTTCTAATCGTACAGGGACTCTAAGAGGCTAAGTATCAATTCTGCTTAATTTATGAATTCCTCTTTACACCCAAAAAAAAAAGTGTACACTCAGATTTGATTTGCTAGATTGAACATGTTTTGTCTTCAACACATCTGACATTCCTCTCAGCTTAATAAGTAATTGTACTTTGTTTATTAACTAGAAGTACAAGTTGTCTAGGCAGGTATTCCTTGATCCACTTATTATTTACTTGGATTCCATTAGTGATAGAGACTTACGAGTTAAGTGGATATGTTAGAATCCAATTATTCTTATAAAAGATAAATCATCTATCCTTAAATTTTTTTCGTATTCATCTACAGTTTTTTAGAAAGTTTGTTTACTTCTTACAAACTTAAGCTCTTTGTTTGGAAGAGCTTAAACCAGATAAGTTATTTAGTTAATCATGATATCTCCCTGTGAAATTGGCTATTTGAAATACCTATGTTGGATGCACCATACTATTAAATAGTGGAACTTGATCAGGTAGCTCACTTCTTGTCTTCACAAACTTTTTCTTTCTTGGTAAGGGCTTTGCATCATAAGATTCTTAGGCTTACAGTGACTATGTTATTTATTCAAACATCTAGTAGCTTTTCTTGAAATTTGGAATGTGTGGCGACTCTTTACTTCTCAATAGTTCTAGTATAGCGCATCGTTTTATGTTCCGTTGGGGTTATGCACTTCATACTTTTAGCAGGCTACAATGTTCTTACAGGTCTTTTAAGATATTGTTGTGCTGTCTATTATGACCCTTGGCACAACATCTTTCTTGCTCATGAGAACTCATGCTGAATTTTCTTTATATCTCTGAGCTTTTGGTCCTTCAGAACAATAATATGGTATGCTTTTCGTTTGTCAGAGGTGCTGAAACAGGTTTGGGATTTATCTGATCAAGACAATGACAGCATGCTGTCTTTAAGGGAATTCTGCATTGCTCTTTACCTGATGGAGCGGCACAGGGAAGGTCACCGTCTTCCTTCAGTCCTTCCGACCAATCTTATTTTCGATGAATCATTATTGCCTGCTTCTGGTCAGCCTGTCCCACCACATGGTGCTGTTGCTTGGAGACACACACCAGGTAAATTTATTTCCTCTGTTTATAATAGTCGTTAAGCACGGCTCATGATTAGTGAATGCACATATGTGTATTAGCAAATAGAGCAGCTGATTCTGTTTTGATCAGTATATACAGGCATCTAAAGGCGTTTATAAAGGTCTTGATTCTCTCCATCTATAGACTGAGGTTTTCGACTAGTTACTTAAGGGTGTTTGGATTGACTTTTTTAAGTAGCTTATAAGGTAAAACGCTAAAAGTCATGAGTTGATCATACCCAACTTTTGCCTTTCAGCTTATTTTTGTACTTTTTTTACCTAAAAGTAGGTGCTTAAAAGCACTTTTTGTCTGTGAGAAATATAGGAAAAGAATATTATTGAATTGTTGTTGTTTACATTATTACATTGAGACCCTATTTATAGACCCTAGAATACCATCCTTTACCAAGTAGGATACTATTTAGTAGTCCTATTTCTATTTCTATTTCTATTCCTATTCTAATAGGATTGATAAACCTATTCCTATTCTAATAGGATTGTATAAATATATTCATGTTCGAACACTCCCCCTCAAGCTAGTGCATACAATTCATGTACCTATCTTGTTACATATGTAATTAATACGAGGACCGTGAGGGGTTTGGTGAGATATCTGCAACTTGATTAGTCGACTTCACAAAATTGACAGTCAATCTCAATGTGCTTAATCTTCTCATGAAATATTGAATTTGATGCATAATGCCGATAAAACACAGAGTGATAAAATTACAGTGTTGAACTTCCCGAACCAAACTTACAAAGACTGTTTCAGACCATAAAGTGACTCACACAATCGGCATACAAGGCTACTAAACTCCCCCTGAACAACAAAGTGCTCAAAATCTAGTATAAAGTATATGGATCATGTTGGAATCAACAGATGAGTCGAAACAAGAAAGTCACCGAAAAATTGGTCGGAACATGCTCATATGCCGGAGTATTAGATTTGATGGCTAAATGTGGTCACAATCTAAGAAATAAAATTATATGGGTAGGGTCGGAATGATGGCACACCCCAACTAGAAAATAGAAATTATATAGGATAGTTTGAATTGATGGAACGAGCCCATTGAAAAAGAGAAATAATATGGGTATGGTCGGAATGATGACACGACCCTACTGAAAAAGAAAAATTATACAAGTAGGGTTGGAATGATGGCACAACCCTACGCAAATCAGATTTGAGGAGTCACCAAAAAGACGAATGGAACTATGCAAATCAAATTTGAGGAGTCACCGAAAAGACACATGATGGTTGCAACTCAGATATGAGAAAATAGTTCAGAAAAATCCACGATACTACACAAATTAAATATGAAAAGTAGTCCGGAGAGATGCACGGTGCTACGCAAAACAGATATGCAAAAAAAAGTTAGTCACCGGAAGAATGACACGATGCTACACAAATTAAATATGAAAAAAGTAGTCTTTGGAATGATGGCACGGTGCTACACAAATTAGATATAAGAAAGTAGTCATCGGAATGATGGCACGGTGTTACACAAATTAGATATGAGAAAATAGTCACCAGAAAGATACACGGTGACCCAACTTTTGCTAACATAATCATTGGCAGGACGGGCAACATATATGGGTAATAGCCACCCACCGGCAGCGGAAGCTCTTTGATTTTCTACCAAGATCGTAGAGATTCTGATACTATGTGAGAAATATAGGAAAAGAATATTATTGAATTGTTGTTGTTTACATTGTTACATTGAGACCCTATTTATAGACCCTAGCATACAATCCTTTACAAAGTAGGATACTTTTTAGTATTCCTATTTTTATTTCTATTCCTATTCTAATAGGATTGATAAACCTATTCCTATTCTAATAGGAATGTATAAATTGTATAAATATGTTCATGTTCTAACATTGTCTTTTCCAAACACTTCCAAAATTAAAAAGAGCTTAAAAGACAAAAGCTACTTAAAATAAGTCAATCCAAACAACCTCTTAGACTCTTCCCCATTACATGATATCAGAGCCTAACCTTTGGTGCCTGATTTCATACTTGAAGTCAGCATTCAAGTCATAGTGGGACGACCAAAAATCTAGTTACAAATGCGAAGGGTGTTGAGATGTATAATCTTTCCATTCCCGTTTATGTCACACACATCCTTTTTTGTCTGTTCCCAAAAAAGAATGACACCGAAAACAATTAACTTTATACTTCCCATTTTACCCTCAATGAGAAGCTTGTAACAACACAAATGTTACAGCATGGTCAAGGCAACAAGATTCATATATTTTAGAGCTGCACAAATGCCATGACGTGTTTTGGGTCACAAGTGTTCAGTTTCATTTTATTCTTCAACTCTGTGTTGAGTCAAACTAGGTCACATAAATTGGAACAAAGGGAATATAAGGGCACTCAAAGTGGTCTTTAATTGTCTTGTTCCGATCAGCCATAACTTTAAGGTTTTTGAGTTCGATGCTAAGATTCTTTCACTCTTTGCATTATAAGCATTTCATCTGATGATAACTTTGTATATGGATTGTGCCCAATTCACAATTTACTTAAACTTGAATAGCAAAATATGAGTAGCCATATTTTTATCTGTAATAATATTATTTGAATGTTGAAAAATTATCTCTGAGCCTAAAATTTCCTCCAGAACATGCCTTAAAAATATCTCCGCGTAGACCAAGTTATATTGGATGAGATGAGAGACTAAAAGTTGTCTTCTCTTTTTCTCCCACATATTTGGGAGTTAATTGTATGGCCAGTTACAGGCTGTTGTCATCTTTGTAGCTTTTAGAAATATATTAGCCGTCACACCCAAGGGTGTGGCCTAATGTTCAATGAAATGGATGGTGAACCATGAGATCCGGGGTCCAAATCTCGGCGGACGCAAAAACAGAGGCGGAGCAAAAACTTTTGCCAAAGGGATTCAAAAAGGTAAAAAGAGTGTTACCAATTATGTTAAAGTTACCTTTTCTCAAAAAAAGGTAAAAAGAATGTCTCTAGCGAGACTCAAACCCACAACAATGGGCTACACATTATGTCCTTTGGCCGCTGAGCTGCAGTGCATATTGTGTTAAGGGAATTCAACAACAAACCCAGTGTAATTCCCAAGTGGGGTTTGGGAGGGTAGTCTGTAGGCAAATCTTACTCCTACCTTCACAAGGTAGGGAGGCTGTTTTAGAAGACCCTCGGCTTAAGTAGGAACGACAACATCAAAATATATATATACATGTCCGTCGCATACAATCTGATCAATCAATCAATAACCCCGAGCAGCCTGTTAAGGGGATTCAAAACTTAATATTTATATATAAATAAGTAAATTGACCTCATATATAAAGTGTAAGTTTCCAAAAAAGGAACCCCCTTGTACACCCGTAGTTCCGCGCCTAGGCAAAAGCACTAGGTGATTTCTTCTCCCGTAGTTCCGTGCCTAGGCAAAAGCACTAGGTGATTTCTTCTCCCGTAGTTCCGTGCCTAGGCAAAAGCACTAGGTGATTTCTTCTCATCTATCCATGCCTTAGTGGACAGAGTTACCCGGTACTTGTGTTGATGGGAGGCTGTGTTGGAACTTGGAGCCATATTTAAAGTTTTGAAAAAAATGTTTGAGTATTCAGGTATGAAATACAAGCATAAAGCTTCATACAATAGAAGTAAAAGCACTTTATATTTATTTGAAGAGAGTGCACCAAATAGAAGAAAGAGAAATTAATAGTATTCGGCAATCTATTCTTTCATTTGAACCTCCTTCTATTTTCCAAGGTAGGTACCAGTTCCCAATCAAACTCTCTTCCTCCTCATTTCAAGAAGGGAAGATTGCATCATCTAAAAATTTGTCCTCGTATTGCACGATATAATTCTAGTATATATTGTATAGCAGAAAAAGAACCGTCAATCTGTCTAGGACTTTGCTAGTATGTTATTTGGTATCCATATCAGTCTGGATAATTCTCCTCCTGTTTCTTGTCTTTTGATTTAGTTTCATGATTCTTTTGATTTCCAGCCTCCCATCAAACACAGGGGCAAAGGGTTCCAGGACAGATGGCTTCTGGTGCTCCAGGAAGGCCTCCACGTCCAGTTCCCATTCCCCAGCCCAATGAAGCTGTGCAGCCTGGTCAACAGAAGCCTAAAGTTCCTGCACTGGAGAAGCATCTTGTTGACCAACTTAGTCAAGAGGAACAGGATGCATTGAATTCAAAGTTCCAGGAAGCAACTGATGCAGAAAAGAAGGTGAAATTTAACTGTTCTTCTCGGCTACTATTTCCTTTCTTCCTTACTCTTTCTCAGTTCTTCCAAGACTCCCTTCTTTTTCCATGATTATCTGAATTTACGTTTCTCAAATTGGGTCTTTAACCAAACAAGTGAGAAAACAAATTTCAATTTGAGATGGATCTTGAACAGTATGTGTATACTAGTGAAGTGTGTGAATGCGACCGCCTTTTACCACTTGCACCTGGATGCAGTTTTGTACATGCAGGAAACTTGGCAGTATTTGGGTGTGTTCTGTCTTCTTTTATTTCAACACTAGATTATATTGTATTTATTTGTTGGGTCTGATGTACTAGAAGGCAAATGAACACTTTTCTTTCGGAACCAATTGACAAGTATGATGTGTGAAACAACAATGCTACATTTAATTTGCTTCAGAATGTGAATTATATGCATGGTATGGATACTGTTGTGTCTGTCTTGTCATAATTTCCTTGGTTATCATGTCAGTTGCAGCACTAACTTTTGATTATATCTCAGTGTTTAGAGAACTATAATCAATGATTATATGGCATTTTTTGAATTTCCTTAATTGTTAATTTGATGCTATGGAGGACCAGACACGGATCTTCATGTGTGAAATTAACTTAATTCTAGTGGAGCCTCTTCTTATGTCGGTTGGTGCTTGCTTTACTTCCAAGTGCTTCTAACTGCCAACATTTGTTAATACAATTTCCCCCCTCTATGCTATTATATTGAAGGTCATGGAATTGGAGAAGGAAATTTCGGAAGCAAAAGAAAAAATTCAGTTCTACCATGCAAAGATGCAAGAAATAGTGAGTGTCTGATCTTTATGCACCTCAACTTCAATCAATTATATTCAGAGATCTAGATATTCTTTTTTTTGTTAAGGTAAATCATTTCATTAACAATTATATACCAAAAGAAGACAATGCTAAGATGGTCTGCTTTCTCCTGTTATTTCTTTTACCAGATTTTATACAAAAGCCAATGCGACAATAGACTAAATGAGATCACTCAAAGAACTTCTGCTGACAAAAGAGAGGTAAAAACTTTTCTGAACATAGGGAAACCACATCTCGTATATGTTGTTTAACTTAAAATGGAGAATTTGACAGGTTGAGTTATTGGCTAAAAAGTATGAAGAGAAATACAAGCAGACAGGAGACATTGCTTCTAAATTGACAATTGAAGAGGCCACCTTTCGGGATATTCAGGTATTTGTGGATTTGTTTTGTTAAATACATTGGTGTAAAGCTAACTTCCCTTTCTCATATTTTCTTTGTAAATCATGTGAAATTGGCTTGTGTTTAAATGGTGTTATGTTGCTGAACCTTTTATAGGAGAAAAAAATGGAGCTATACAAGGAAATTGTTAAAATGGATCAAGATGGCAAGACTGATGGTATCCAGGTTGGAATATTGTCTCACTACTCAATTTGGTAGAGATAAGTAGAACTTTTTTGAAGCAGTCATTTCTCTTTTATAGGACCGTGCTAGTCACATTCAGGTGAACCTTGAGGAGCTAGTAAAATCACTGAATGAACGGTGCAAAACTTATGGTTTACGTGCTAAACCAACTACACTGCTTGAGCTTCCATTTGGTAATTGTACAAGTCTTTTATTCTCTGTGTGAAGATATGAGCTTTCATTTGGTTGTCTCATCTATTGCTATATTTTTATTTTTAAATCAGTAAAATCTAATAAAGAAGATCGTTTCGAAAATATAACTCCAATGCCTTGTTATTTTGGGTGCTGAATTGTGACTTAAGCTATTGTTCCTAAGAAGAATCTTGATGATAAAAAATGGTTCCCTGGAAGAAATTGTGACTCTAGCGGAGTCTGTTCTGTTTTAGAAGTGCCATTTGAGTTTCACCTATCTTGATTCTTGTCTAATAATATAATGAGCTGGACGGGCCTGCGAAAAGTATTTTCCATGAGGCACGTTAGCTGGACATTCGAACGGCTATAACAGCGATCCAAAAGTCACTGGTCAATCTCAAGCCGAAGCCTTTCATTCTTCCAGCCAATTTGAGTGTATTCTTTATTGGGGCATTAGAATTAACTTGTTACTGACTGTTTATGGATGTGACTCTTTTGGCCAGTATTTCTCTAAAGAAACCTCCAATTCAAAATACAAGGTCTTCCCTCTTTATATTTACCTCATGACCATTTAATTCGTGATATGATGCTAATTTTTTTCTTTGGAGATCCGTGTGTATTCTCCGTTGGTTAGCAATTTGTAGTGCCAAGTAGGAGGTGCGTGATGTATAACTTTAGCCACTGTCACAAGTGTCAAATTTGTGTTACCTAACAATGTGTTTTCTGGTCCGTAATTTTCTTTGATGTAAATTCTTTTCAAATGCTGTCTCATACTATTAGTTGTATTTTCGAAGGTTGGCAACCAGGCATCCAAGAGGTTGCAGCAGACTGGGATGAAGAGTGGGATAAGTTTGAAGATGAAGGTATGTTTTAAGAAGTCAGCTTGTTAATCGAA
Organism: Solanum bulbocastanum; assembly: GCA_037074985.1. Lineage (NCBI taxonomy): Eukaryota > Viridiplantae > Streptophyta > Magnoliopsida > Solanales > Solanaceae > Solanum > Solanum bulbocastanum. The sequence goes on along the minus strand of CM073598.1, from coordinate 31,723,497 downwards.
GTGCTGACACTCAAAATGCCTCCAGAGGCCAGTGAATCAGTTTTGTTTCTTCTTTGTGTTGCTTTTGGATGTGAGGGCAAATTTGGCTCACTTTGTTGTTGAATTCTTTTTCTTCCAGGATTCACATTTGTTAAAGAGCTGACACTTGATGTGAAAAACGTCATTGCCCCTCCTAAAACAAAGTCTTCATTGGTTCGCGAGAAAGCATCTTCTTTAGCTGAACATGATTCTGGAAAATCATCTGCTGATGCTGATACTGATGCAAAGATAGATAAGCTGCCAAACCATGTACAAGATAGAGAAGTTAGTGACATGGAATCTGCACATGGACATGAGCAAACAGCAAGAAGTCCAACTGATAGTCCATCAAGGAGTAATGCAGTTGAAAGCCCGTCAAAAGAATTCCAAGAGTCTATGTACGGGAAGGATGTCAATTTTGATGGTTCACCCCATGGTGCGCAAAGGTAATGTGGCGGTTCTCTCTTCTTTTGACCATTTAGTCTATCATGATCTCTTGTTTCCTGTTATTAAATAATTCTGAGTATGTTCTATACAGGAAGGACACTAGTTTTGATGGTTCACCCCATGCTGCTCAAAGGTAATATGGTGATTCTTTTCCATGTTTTTGTGATTCAGTATACCACGTTCTTTTGTTTTCCAATGACCACAAATTGCCTAGAATACTCAATTGTAGAGGGTTTTCACCTTCTACAAATTATTGTACAGTTCCCTAGAAATCTGAATCTCTTCGTTTGATTTTACGAGTGCAGTGACCACTGGGGTACTGAATCTGTGTTCTCGAGGGATAAAGGTTTTGATGGATCTGGCTGGGGTACATTTGATACCAACATTGATACTGATGCCGCATGGGATGTCAATTCTGTTGCAAAGGTAAATAGATTATTTTGCATTTTCTTTTCCAATTTTGCAACTGCTTGGTTAGATGAAGACCTTATCATGTTGTAGAACATTACTGTCTAGGCAACCTTCTACTCGTTCGCAGTGTTTGTCTTGTTTGTGGAATACCTTTGACATTATTTAAAAGCTGAAAGTCCACGTTATATTGCTTACTTTCTTTGTTTATGCAGGATTCTGATCATGACAATCTCAAGGAATCTTCTCTTTTTGGAGATGACGATTGGGGCTTAGCCCCTATTAAAACGGGGTCCAAACAGTCCATCAACACACTACCGAATCAAATGCCATCCTTTGATTCTGTTCCTAGCACGCCTAGTTACAATGCTGGGTTAGACAACACGTTCCCTAAGCAAAGCCCTTTCTTTGATTCTGTTCCTAGCACTCCAAGTTACAATGCTGGATTCAGTTATTCAGACAACACATTCCCGAAGCAAAGCCCTTTTTTTGATTCTGTTCCAAGCACCCCAAGTTACAACTCTGGATTCACTCAGACTGATACCTTGTTCTCGAGGCAAAGTCCCTTCTTTGATTCTGTTCCTAGCACACCAGCTTATAATTCAGGAGGCTCCCCGAATGCAGATAATATGTTCCAGAATAAAAGTCCGTTTGCCTTCGGGGACTCAGTTCCTAGCACACCTATGTACAGTTCTACAAACTCGCCTCGAAGACATAGTGAAGGGTTTGAAGAAAACTCAAACAGCTTCTCCAGATTTGATTCCTTTAACATGAATGATAGTGGCCCCTTTGGCACTCGTGACTCTCTTTCAAGATTTGATTCAATGCGCAGCACCAGAGACTCTGATTACGATCAGGGTTCTTTCCAGCAACGGGACTCATTTGCTAGGTTCGATTCATTTCGCAGCACCGCAGACTCTGACTATAATTTTGGGCTCTTTCCTCGTCGCGAATCACTAAGTAGGTTTGATTCCATGAGTAGTACCAGGGACACACGTTTCACATCTTTTGATGATGCCGATCCATTTGGTTCAAATGACCCATTTAAGACGTCGGCCGAGAATCAGACACCAAGGAGAGATTCTGATAGTTGGAAAGCGTTTTGATGGGATGGAGTACTAGTACGAAGTCTTTATTTCATTTTTATCTTTTGGCCAGTTTGTTGTTTGTAGGTATGTAATGTTGTGACTAGACAAAAATGTGTACGGCGTGCATTAGTATCACGATAAGCTCTGTTGTACTATTATTTTATTAGCTTGATTTTTATATTTTTTTTTTCCATATGAATTTTGACCTTTTCTACCACATTATTTTTTCGATTCAAGGTGGACACAACTTTTGCTGGTCACCCATATTGAATGTATAAAGTGTATAATGAGCATTTTTAATCAGTTTATAATGGAGAGGTATTTTGTTTTATGAGGTGGATTTGGGATCCTTGCGACTGATTTTTTTTTTTTTTTTTTGGGTGCATTTTGTGCTTCCATCTTGTCACTTATGTTGTATTGCTAAACTAATTGAATTATGGATTGGTAGTAAAAGAATTTATCTTATATTGTTTTTTTCTTTATTTCTTGTTGGTATGCTGTTTATCATCGGCCAAGGGTAACTTGAAAAATTTATCAGGGTGCGAAATATGCATCTTATAAAAATATGTTCACATGAAAAATAAAGAAAAAGCTAAGCCATTTCTGAAAAGATCTTTGCCAAGGATGAAGAGGTTCCATACACTGCAAAAGCTGCGCCATGAAAATAAATGCAGCATCCAAAGCCAAACTATACCAGCCCAGCTCATCCTTAAAGACAATCAGGTGAAAAAAAGCAGGCAACACAAACCCCAAAACAACACTATCACTGCTACCAACCAACGACATGAAATCAGCAAAATTAGTACTGTCAATGCCACACAACAGACTGTCAAAACCACAAGCCATCTCAACCACAAGCAGTATCTGCCTTCATTGAATCTCCTTTCCATCACTTCATAAACTGGATTCATCATCAGTGGGAAAGCCAAGAAGAGGTTTATGCAAAGGCCAAGCTGCACCAGGCTGCTAAGCGATCCCTGTCGAAAATTAGTAGTGATTATATCCTTGGTCTCTTCCCCAAAGGCAAAGTAACCCAATGCTCCAAAAGCACCATATAAAAATGCTACAAAGGCAACTGACAAACCCAATATTTTCCCAAATTTGTTTTTGTCTCTTGTCTCAGATTCCAGAGACAACACCATTCCCATCCCTTCAAAAGCAAAAACAGCCACACCAAGACAATAGAAAAACACACTGAATCCACCAAACATTTCTAAACTAGGCCTATTCTTGAGGTAAATTAGCACATCTTCAACCATCACTACACCCAAAGCTCCTAAATCAACAATTTCAGCAAAATACTCAAATGGGTTAAAGGGTTAGTGTTGGAATTGAATTCAACCCCAACTGGAAGGGGAAACAGCTCCAAATATACACCGATTTAGGTGAAAATCCCAAGATTCTGGGACTTGATTCTATGACAGAAGAATTAAACAGATATACTGAAGTATTACCAATGAAAATCATGTATCCAACTGAAAAACATGCTTGGGAGAGAACAATCATAACATCAACAACAAAACGACCAATAGGTCCACACACAGCAAATCCCAAATCACCAAAAGATGAGATTTTTGCACCTTCAAATTGGGATTCAAGCTTACGCCTACAATAAACAAGAAGCATCATACAGTAATTAGAAAGAGTGGCTATTGAGATGATCAAGAGAGACCCCATTACCCATCCTGTTCTCTTGAATGTGCATGGAAGTTCAAGAACTCCTGCACCAACTAAAGACATGAAAATATTAGCAAAAGTCTTTAAAGGAGAAGAAAGTTGTTGATTTTGGCCCAAAAATGGCACATCCTCTCCAGGTACATGGGTTGATGAACTAGCTTCGTCTGTCTCAAACCCCATTGTTGTCTAATCCCAATCAAGAACACAAGAAAGATCGACAAAAATGAAATCTTTTTCTTTGTACATAAAAGAAAATCCATTTTGGGGCTCCCCTAATATAATTGGACTGATAAGACTTGTCCTTTATATGGTATACACAATCTTCACGTTTGTCTAATGTCCACTCCACTCAGGTAATCTCGATTTTCGATTTTTAAAATTACTATATTATTATTAAAAACATCTCTATTTTCTTCCAATACTTTTTCTTAATTTGGATGAAGTATTAATACTGTATTAATACATATTGATGTGTTATCTTTGGATTCATGAACTAAGTATCTGTCAACTTCTTATACTAAAGTCATTGAATGAAACAAAAATCTATAACAAAAACATTTAATTAATCATAGTTAAGTGTAAAAACATCTATATACAAACATATGTTATGCATCTATTTGTTTTAGTTCCGACTGTAAATAAATTAGCGTATCACGTATTTCGATCACAGTGAGATACATCCATATGATCACAAGAACTTCAAATGTTCATGTATTTTGATAGCACAAGAAACCTCAAAAACCAAGTTCATACAAGGATTAGTCTTTGAAATGATTTCTACCAAGCAATTTCAAGAGTCTTTAACTTCATGTTATAATGCATAACATAACAAGTGGAGTTCAGTATAAAGAGGAGATAACCAAGTATAAAGAGGAGATAACCAAATAGACCATTTTTGAGTAATTATAGCTTCTTGCAGTAAATAGTCAATCATACATGAACATGACCCTCACACCCCTCAACATACTCACAAACAATAGCTTAACAAATGAATTACTAGTAGGAACAAAGTGTGGACTTACTTGCCCTTTGCTTAGGAATAAAAACAATCTCTTCAATATACATCTTATGAAATGCTATGAGGAAAAGAAACTAAGCTTTTTTTGCTAATATCTCCATCAGGGAAGAAGAGGTTCCATAGACGGCAAAAATTGTGCCCATGACAATCAATGCAGCATCAGAAGCGAAACCATGCCATCTCAATTCATCTTTGAACACAATTAAGTGAAACAAAGAAGGCAACACAAACCCCAAAACAATGCACACACTGCTCCCAACAAGTGACAAGAAATCAGCAAAATTGGGCACCGCCAATGCAACAAAAGTCACTGCTAAAACCATAAGCCATCTCAACCACACACAGTACCTGCCTTCGCAGAATCTCCTTTCCATTACTTCATAGACTGGATTCATCATAAGGGGAAAAGTGAAAAACAGGTTTATGCAAAGGCCAAGTTGAACAAAGGTGCTGAGCAATCCCTGCCCAAGATTAGTAGTGATTATATCTTTAGTGTCTTCCCCAAATGCAAAGTAGCCCAATACTCCAAAAGCACCAAACAACAAAGATATGAAGCCCATTGCCAATCCCAAGATTTTCCCAAACTTGTCCTTGTCTCTTGTCTCTGATTCCAAAGGCAAAACCATACCAATCCCTTCAAAAGCATACACAGCCACACCAAGTCCATAGAAAAACACATTGAACCCACCAAACATTTCAAGAACAGGCCTGGTCTGGAGGTAAATCATCACATCCTCAACCATCACTACACCCATTGCTCCTAATTCAACAATATCAGCAAAAATACTCAAAGGGGCTAAAAGGGTCAGTGTGGGAACTGAATTCAACCCCAACTGAAATGGGAAACAGCCCCATATATACATTGCTTTGGGTGAAAATCCCAAGATTTTGGGATCTGGTTTTGCAATTGAATAGCTGAACAAATATGCTAAAGTATTAGCCACAAAAATCAAGTAACTCACACAAAAACCAGCTTGAGATAGAATAATCATAAGATCAACAGACAATCTACCAACAGGTCCACACACAGCAAACCCCAAATCACCAAAAGATGAAATTTTTGCAGCTTTGGTGTGGGATTCAACCTTACGCCTAGAATATACCAAAAGCATCATACAGTAGTAAGTAAGAAAGGCAACTGAGAAGAGCATGATAGAACCCATAACCCATCCAGTTCTCATAAAGGTATAAGGAAGACCAAGAACTCCAGCTCCAACTATGGCTATGAAAACATTAGCAAAAGTCTTGGAAGGAGAAGAAAGATGTTGAATCTTGCCAAGAAGTGGTGTATCTTCTCTTGGGATACTCAAAACATGAGAAGATGAACTTGCTTCATCTTTCTTAAACCCCATAGTCTTAATATCCCAAAATCAAGAATCCAATCAAAGTTCTACCCAAACCCCAGATATTAAAAAATCAAAACTTTAAGATTTGATTAACAAGAACACAAATCAAGATTGAATCTTTTTTCTTGCTCTTTTTGAATCTTCTTGGAAATAAGGTGTATATGGTATGAGTTTTCAGGTTTAATATTCTAGTCTTTAAGCTGCGACGGCTGTGGGGCATGCAGAGCTGTAAGATTTCCAAATCAGAGCAAGTTGAAACTACCAAACAATAACAAAAATAAAATAGTGACAATTGTGTTGGTTATTTCAAATACTACATAAATTCTCTTTATTCTAATTTTGCTCATGAATGAGCCATTTAAACATCTACAAGTAGTTGTTGTTTTGGTTTTTTTTTAATCCATTAATTTGAATTTATGTCGAAAGTCTTTCAAGCTAAGAAAAGGAAATTTTATTTGTTGAGTGTAGTCCAAATGATATTCCATATTTATTTGCTTAGATTTGATTTGGCATATTTCTTAAAATATACTCTCTCTATTTCATATTAATTGAATTGTTTGAAACATTTTTCATTTTTCAAATTAACTTAATTGTTTAATTTTTAAGACTATTTTTAGGTTGTTCTTCCAATTTTATCCTTCATTAGTTAGTATTGGAATTAGTTATTAATTAATGTTTAGTTAATTTAATCATAAAATTGATAATAATTAATAAGAGTAAAAATGGAAAATTATACCTAATTTATATCTTAATCTTCTTATCTTAAAGGGTGTGAACACCTCAACAATTCAATTAATTTGAAATGGAGGAAGTAATAATAAAATATTATTTTTGAACTGAATAGTACTTAATAAAATATGTATAAAATGTTAATTATCTCAAAAAAATTTCAAATTGAACAAATAAATAAAAGTATACAATCCATATTTTTAATAAAATGAACACGTAAATGTGAAAGAAAATAGTAACTAATATGTCATCATCGATTCAGATTCACTGATAATATTAAAAAATTGCAATCAGTACATATAAATTAATTACATTTTTTTTACATGATTTAGACATTAGTTGTATATTAGTAGTAAACTTAAGTAAGAGAAACTTCTGTAATAATAAACGAAACATTAAAAAGTAGATAGTATTATATAACCAAACGTTAGAGAAAGTTTTCTTTAATTTTCCTTCTTTCTCTTTGGTTTGTCTGTGGTCAAAAAGAAAAGATGATAAAGATCGTTTAAACGTCGTTTTCCCCCCCTCTATTATTAGAAGGAATAATAGAACTTTTGAATTGGTCATTTATGGAGGCTCTGATAATAAATTGTCATTAGTCAACCATCACCATCATTAAAAGATGGAAAAAACACTAATAGGAACTAGACGCGTTGCATATTTCTTAGGCACAAAAATTTCAGGGAAAATACGATATCAACACTCCTACTTTTCATAAGAAGAGAATGAGCAGTTTGAAAAACTTGGAATAATTATAGATTACTTACCGTCTTTGATTTGATCTTCGAGTGTATGATAAAACAGTAGGTATTTGAAGTTTGTTAATTTCAAAAGTCTCTTTATCTTTTGAATTACGAAACAAACACCGAACCTAAAATATTTTGCACTAACAAATGTGTCTTAATATTATTAACCTGCGTGCTTAGATATTTTGCAGCATATCTTCTAAGATACGTTAGCATCAGGAATATTTAAGCGTTTTGATCGTAGAAACAAAAAGAAGGTAAAGTGATATTAAAAGAAAGAAAATAAGAAAAATCACAGCAACTCATAGAATATCCAGAAGCATGTTTTGTTGGTCATCGTTCGTTTTTCTTTCTTGTTATCGTCTAATCAACAAGTCCCAAATTTATTTATTTTGGGTGGCTCATCAATTATAATCCCCTTTTGGATAAGAAGATTATGTCTCTTCATCAACTTTTGCTCTTTTTAACCCCATTTGTGGCGCCTCGCCTTGACTTATTCGTTTGTCCTTTCTTGATAATAAAGATATTAAACTTTGGGGACAAGGTCACTGTTCCTTTTTGTAACGACCTCCTGGACACTACCCCCTTTTTCATGCAGATATTTGCTGAACAAAATGCAACACAAGGGTAGTTTATAGAGTCTTGAATATTTCATCCCCTGGTGTGTTATTGAACCAAAATTAATGAAAACAGTAGTAATATTCACCTTGGAGCAGTTTCACTGTCTCCTCCTTCATTTGAGTCGAGGGTCTCCTCCACGAGGTAGTGGTAATGACTGCGTATATTTCACAGGGTATGTTGTTGTGGTTGTTATATAATATCAGAGCATTAAAAAGATCTTTCAAGATTCCAGATAAACTGAGAAATAGCTTTCAAGATTTCAGTGGAATTCATACCCACTTTGGTGATATACCTCACAAGCAGGCATATCATTGCTTTGGAAAAAGGATGAAACTTCATTTATGCAAAAACATGAACAGAGACTAGCAACAAACCATTGCTGCCAGTAACCCTGGAGCAAACTTGTGGGCATAACAGAACAAAACAAGAGACTACATGCAGGTATGCACTAAAACCCCCAATAACCAAGAGTCTACATAACACCAGCATGTCTACTTCACAAATTAAAAGGTCAATATATGCTGAAGTTGGTTGGATATGCATCATCAAATAATATATTAGCTCTACAACTATGAAGAGACTATGCAACAACAAAAAATGTGTATTATCAGATCCAAATAACCACAGTAACCTAAGATCAATACTCGTAGTAAACTGTCCTCTTAAAACTTCTAGATAACCCAAGAACTAAGACCAAAAGAAAATAAAGAGAAACAATGTTTTGATCATGAAGTAAATAGAAACAAATAAACAAAGTAGCCCTTTATCATAAACCGTGAATAGATATCTTCTATGTACCCTTCTTCACACTAGAAAGAAAAGTAACACTAGAGTGATCATGAGTTTACGACATTCCTCTACCCGATGTAAAATTGTGTAATGCAAATACTTCCAGGATTGTCTGGGTTAAAGAAAACTATAACAGCATAAAACAGTAACTTCAACAAAGCAGTAACACCCAAAAATACCAAAAATCAACCGACCATGTATTCCTGTCATAGCATGAAAAGATTCGTTCTTTCATGCCCAAAACTAGAAAGAAAAATGTCAAACGCAGAAGCATCAAAAGTCTAGATCAAATGAAGTTACTATATCAACCAGGTCAATCAAGTACAAGTCAAAGTCAAAGTTCACAATGTTAAAACTAACAAAAGTCACACTTCCAGCTAAGGTGCTTGGATTTGTATCTGATACAATAATAAGGCCAGCAAAGTTCTGGCTTCAGCTAGATTTTTTCTCAATGAGTCCTGGTAATTGCAAGCTGTAGTATAATACAAGTATAAATAGTTGACAAACATGAAGCAGAAATAGTTAACGAACATCAAGTATAAATAGTTAACAAACATAGGTTCATAAATGGTTTGAATTATGAAATACTGCTATGCAATCACTGATCAAACCTGGCACTAACTGACCACCTCCTGCCAGGAAACTTAGATGCGCAAAAAATGAGAAAGAACAGAATGAGGCAAAGAAAATATAACAGCAATAATGGTTTCAACAGCATAGTGAGGCAAAGGGGACTGACAATTAAACATAAAGACAGACACCAAGCACCAAATCGATGCAAAATGCAAGAGGTGGCTAAGGAATCTATTTCTACACGATGACATCATGAAAATATCAATAGGTCTATTTTAGATGACTAAGATTATGGACTATCACCAATGGAAAAGTATTAAAATCAGGAAAAGCAAAATTTATGAGGAGGATTTGACCCCAAAAAAAAGGGTGTGCTGATTGATCCTTAAAGAATGCCAATCTAACAGATCAAACACATGAGATAAACTAAATAAAATTTCAAGTAAGGGATCTCCAAGGAAACCCTAAAGAGTCTAATTGTATTCGGTGACAAAAACAGACAGGTAATTTTGGACCAATCCCCAATTGTGCATCAGGAGCAAATTCGATATGAGAATTTTTGTATTGTTTTTTTCTTCCAAACATTAGATTCTCTAATGCTATTATTCCAATTCTATTGGACGTACCCAAAGGAACAGCCAGACACAAACAGTTAAACATACAATTCAAGATGCAAAATAAGTTGTGACAACATGCACCAAGTATGGATCGGTATGTCTTAACAGTTAACACCACAAAGCAGGTCTACTATCTTAACTACTATTCCTAAGCTGCATCCTTATAAGCACAATCGTCCTTTATCTAACCAAGATGCCACTTAGAGGGAATACTATCATGGTAAAAGAATGTACATCAACAACAAAAATTGTAGATTAATTGTTCATCCTTAGTTCTATCTGAGGGAAAACATGCCCTAATGCTTACACACAAAAATAGAAAAAAGAGTGGCACTATAATCGACATGTGTTAGCCCATTCTGCTCTTAGATTCACAATAACAGTATATTATGAAAAGCACTGAACTTGCTTGGATATCTCTAATGAACTTCAAAAAAAAGCTATCTTTATTACTAGGAGAACATCCCTAACACATATCATGCTTCCTTACACAACAAAATCATTGCTTTAAACAACTTTATCACTCTCATTTCCAAATCTTACAAAGAAAAAGAGAAAGATACAGAAATACCCACACAACAGTTTCAATCAATCCAGCTCTTTCTGAACTTTAATCCCCATAGAATTCGCCGTCCCAATAATAGACTTACAAATTGACTCCAAAGGCATGTACTGGCAAAAAGGGTCACTCTGCTTGATTTTCGCAATTTCATAAACGTGCTTTAGGGTTAACGTCGACGCCGTTACATGGCCCGGGCGGCCACTTCCCAGATCAATTCCAGCGGCCTGCTTTAGGTACCAAGTTACTGACGGAGACTTAACCATGAAATCGAAAGTCCCATCCTTGAATGCGGTGATAGTCACCGCCATTGGTGTTCCAGCCTTGAACTTCTGGGTCCTAGCGTTGAAGTCCTTACAGAATGCCATGGAGTTCAGCTTGTACTGACCGAGGGCCGGACCTACTGGTGGTCCGGGCTTAGCTGCTCCCGCATCGACGGTGAGACGGATCGTGGCAGAGATAGGGCGGCGTGTTAAGATCTCTTTAAGCGTCGCCATGGTTGAAATGCGACGGCGAAGACTGGGGTTTTGCTATTGCTTTTGCAGCGCCGGTGACTGTTTGTGCACTTTTAATTAATGGGCTTCTGGCCCATCATATTAATGGGCCGCTTCATTCTTGGTCCAATAGGAAAAGTAACAGCAAGTTACACTTTTTGCGGTTGGTGAAAAATAATTATATAATCGTTAGCCAAATATAATTGTACCAAAACATGTTACTCTAATATATAAAATTAAGGGAAAATTAGCAATTAAGTCATAATACCTAATATAATTAGTCAAAATAATAATACTTTAAAATATTTATTTAAAATAACAGAATGACAATATTTTAGAAAATAATATGTATTCAGATTTTACTATTTAAAATTAATTTTATTTATAAAAACAGTTCTATATTAGACTAAATTCTAAATCAATAACCGTTTAAAAAGAAGAAAAAAATTTAAATCAATATCCATTAACCTTCCTTCTTCACCTTTCATGTTTTTGCCCCACCTTTCACGTTTTCAAATTCTCTTTCTTCAATGTGCTCACAAATTGTTCATCAAAATATATATATTTTTTAATTCAAGAAATTTTCTTGATTGTTAAACGAAATTTCTTTATTAATTCAAGAGATTTCTCGATTGTGATTTTGTTTTCATATTTTAGATTTAGTAGATTTTGTTAATCTATAGTAGCACCCCATACATCATATATTGTTTGATCTTTTATACATTCATGTTTAATAATTTCGAATTTTGCTTATAGAGTTACTAATGCACAAGTGAATACGGATTCATATTCGGTTTTGATGAAAAAAATCGAAAAAGAGAACATAGAAGAAGAATGAGAATGAGAATAAGGAGAAGGAGAAGGAGAAGGAGAAGGAGGAGGAGGAGTCTGCAAAATTGTATTCATATTAATTTTTGTTTGTCAATTGTTTTTCTTTTACTCATCATTTGCATTTTTATTTTAAAACATTGTATTTCTTTTTTAGTTTGTAGTCATTCAAATAGGTATATAATGTATTCGTCACAATTCTATATATTATGATTGAATACATAATTTGTAGAATTGTGACGAATACATTATAAGAAGGGAAATAGAAACTTATTGATATTCATTTTTTCGTTTGAAATACAAAATCATACTGAAATACAAAATACAACCTGATATTTGATATACTAACTTAGTAAGACATATTTTGTATTTTATTTGGCTAAAACAATATAATTTTTATGAATACATAATATATAAAATTGCGACGAATACATCATAAGAAGGGGAATACAAAATTATTGATATTCATTCTGTGTTTGATATTCAAAATGATATTGAAATACAACCTAATATTTGAAATAAATACTGATCCAGAAAATACTTTCTGCAAATTTAAAATGAAATAATAATATAACAAAACTGGATATTGAAATATAAATACAATTTATTTTGAATACAACTTATTCTATGTATTATGTATTCATCACAGATTTTTCAAAATCATTTCGATTACAACTAATTTGTATTTATATTTTGGTATATACTTCACAACTGCCTTTATTTTTGTACTTGAACTAGAATGCCAAAGAGTTGTATTCATTACAAATCAATACCAACAATTTTTATATTTTAAATTAGTTAACATATCATTAGGTATTCGAATATATTTCGGATGAACACATATTCAAAGAAGTTCAAATTTATTAACCACATTTTTTAAAAATATTTTTGTCTTTTATTCTTCTTATTTATATTGCTCATTTTATTTTTACATAACTTTCTTCTCATGTATTAACTCAAAGAAACTTTCTAAAATAATGATGAATTGTTATTAAATTTAAAATTGAATTAGAACTATTAAATAAGATAAAGTAAATTAAGATTAATCGAATGAAATTTTTTTAAAGTAGTGAATATTCTTTTAACAAAATCTATATAATTGATTTTTATTCTTAATTTCATAATATCTCTTTCTTATTATTTTCAATTCGATTCTGAAAGATGAAAATTAAACTAAACTTATTTGATTTGTTTATCATTTGTCTTTTTTATAAATGATTAACCCAGTAAATTGGATTACATGAACTAAAAAATCGATGATGTCATTTATTTATCTTTTGAATATGCACTATAATATTAGTAACATTATACTTTGTTTAAAGTAACATATGATTGAATTGACAACAATTCAAAATTCAGAAAGTTAAAAAAAAGTAAAACACTGCAAAAAAAAAAACTAGAAATTTTAAAAAACTCGATAGAGAAGGGTAAAAGTAGGAAGAACCTAAACACGACATGACAATATAAATTAAATTTTAGCAGGTTGAGATTAATATTTCTCTCACATCTTACTATGTTTTTCATTTTGTAATTTTTATGTATTTACTTCTTTATACTTTGAACTTCCTTCAAAGAGATCTTGGCTTTGCCACTGAGCGCAATAGAAAAAATAATGCATGTATTATCTTTGTGTATGCCTTATTGACTTATTCGATACACTTTCATAGTTAATTATATATTCTATTTGATATTAAGGTGTTTAATATTATAAATTGAAAATGCAAATATATGAACACATGACGTTTGTGACCTTTATATATATATATATATGCGCGCGTGTATGTGTGTGTGTCGGATTTTTTGTAATTTGAACAATTTATAAAATTGTATACATATTAAAACTACAACTTACATTTTGATGTATATAGACTTAGATGATTTATTCTTAGTGTGCCAAACTTCAAATGGGGGATATATCTAAACATTTTCGAATAGTTTAGGAGCACGTTTAATCCTTTTCCCTTTAAGTTATATTATTCCTCTCGATTTTGTGATTTAAAGTTTATATACCTCTATTATAATTTTATATATATATTACATAAATAGCTTAAGTAGTATACCTTTTTAAAATCATTACTTTACTTTACTTCCTTATATAGAAATGAGAATTGAACGAGAGTTAGGGGTATTTTTGGTTTTTAATTTATGTATTGCAATACTTGATTGTACGGCACTGGATTTAGATGGTACTTTACTTGAAATTTACTTTAAAATTGTAATATTGGGCTCGTTTTTATTATATATATATATATATATTTGATTTTTTGTAATTTGAACAATTTATAAAATTGTATACATATTAAAACTACAACTTATAATTTTTATGTATATAGACAGATGGTTTATTCGATTTTACTATTGATTACCATTTTTAGATTTTAAAAGTAGATTTTTTAAAATTATGATGTTTATGTGTGATCAATATATTAAGAAGAAAATTATTTATCCTCAATAATTCAAGTAAGAATTTAGCAAACATGACTACAAAATTGTTTTTACCTAACTTCTTGGAAGATTATAAGAAAATAATATTATCCAACATTATTTACATGAAAAAGAAATTTTCATAACATTTCGAGGATATAATTTTAAAGAAGATTAGGTCAAAAATAATAAATCAAACAATTAATAAAAAATAATCTCGATATTATTAATATCTGTCTAACTAAACCTTAGGTTATTAATCTATGTGTCAATTGCCAAACGACCCTTTTATTAATAATAATTTCCACTAAGCACCAAATTTCTGAAACAGACGAAGACAACTTCTGCGAGTGCTTTCCCTTCGTTTCCGTCAATGTTGTAGAATTCCGGCGATTTCTTCGGCGGCGATTTCTCTCTAATCCCGGTAATTTTTTCCATTTTTTATTTAATTTTAAAACTGTGGAGGAAAAGAAATGGGGTTAGGAGAACGGGGAGGCTAAAACCCTAAACTCTATTCTGGTTTGTAATCTCATTGAATGCTCTAAGATTTTCACAATTGTTGTAGGTTATTCGTCAATCTCTGCAACAAGTGTCTGGACTATCAACGTCATGAACGGTATGTTTTTTGGGAGATGTATTCTATTTAGACTGAGGGCTACTATCTTGTATGATGATGTTATTTTGCTACTAGTTTCAGGGCACATTGACATTGCTTTTGAGGCTGCTGTCACTGTTTTACTTAAAAGTAATGTCTACTATATATATATATATATGGTTACTAAAAGTTTTGGAATTTGTTACTGAAGTTCTTTCACTCTCTAGTAGTTTGATCTTCTTAGAAAAAAAGAATCAGATATTAGTCGGCTCAAACTGGACAGAAAGGGAAATAAAGGCTGTTTTAGAACAGCAGTTTTTCATTGAAAAAAAAAATGGAGTTCGATTGAACTAGATTTACCCGCCCTTTTCACCTTTTTTCTTAATTATGGAATTGAAGTTATCTATTGCTTGTTCTGCACAAATGTCAGTTCAAGTTCATATAATTTTTGGTTGTAGAATTAGAAAAACTCCTTTTTTAGCAGTAATGGAACTTACTGGAATGCACTCTTCTAGCATTAGCAAAAATTTAAATGATGAAACTTACTTTTATTCACGATTAGATACATTAGTGATCTTGTTCTTTCTTAGTTTTGCTTTATTTCAAGGCATGTATTAATGGTAAATTTTGCAGTAAAGAGGCCATTTCCTCCCTAACTTGCACGCATCTTTTTGTCATCATGTCAGTACTCATTAAGCTTTTTGACGACACGGTGAAGGCCATGTCACGGCCTTTAGCTTCGAGACTGATAAAAGGTGCTGCTTTGTACCCAAAATTTAGGCAGGCAACCATCAAAATGGGTCAGGTAACTGAATTAATTTTTTATTTAGGCTGAAAAGTTGTAGCAATTCTTGTATTAACCCTTGCTATCTCTTTTATGTAATTTAGAAATTCTATGATAATCCTGTTGATGAGAAGCTAGCAATGGAGACAACTGTCCAATATCTCGTTCAGTCGACGGTATTCAAAATTTATTGTCGTTGATGTTTACTTTCAAAGTTTAGCAAAAAACAATATTCAGTGAACTGTGTTACAAGGGTTGCCTCTGATGACGCTCATTTATCACATTTTCTTTTTGTTCAGATACTAGGTACTGCATGGATCGCCGTATTCTTTCAAATGGATAGATATTTTGACCACCAGAGGCAAAGAGTCTTGGTAGCAGATCAAGCAAGGGAACAATCCCGTAAAAAAAGACAAGAAAATAGGAAAGAATATGATAGACTCCGGGAAGAAATTCAAGAGTGCGAGCTCAGGCTAATGTTGCGAGGTAAATAATAACTTTTGTGAACTTATATTATCAATTAAGTCGCATTTTGCCTTCATTATTTGGAAGAATGAAAACCCGTTATTTTGGATTTTGGCAGAAAACTACATATGGCGCAGAGACAATTAACAAAGTTGAAAAATCATGAACGGCAACAATTATGCTAGGCTTGAAGAACTAAACAGATGCTGAAGTTTTTTTCTTAAGGAAGCGAAAGAGAGGATATGGATACTATTTGTTGGGATAATTTAGCATTTCAATTTCTCTCGTTCATATGTATGTAGTCAATTTAGCTATTGTTAGATAATTATACTATTTGGTTCAGCAATCTGACCGTAGTTTATTGTTTTTGTATGCTTACCTAAAGTTTATTGTTTGATTTTCAGTTAATTGTAATATGTTGACGTATGATTTGCTGTTAATATAATCGTATTCTCACTCATTTGATTGGCTTAATTGTGATTTGGAACAAATTTGTAGTTAAAGTTGCTGTCTTTGCTGATTAGGCTTTGTGGGGTGCGGTGGGGTGTTGGGTAGCTATCTGGACCCCTTGTGGAAAAATATATGCAATTCGTGTAATTTCAACCAAATATATGTATGGGTTCAAAATGTTGTTTGAGCAGGATGTAAAGAAACTGTTAGATGTGATGATGTAATTTTTTGAAGACATGGCCCAGTATAAAGTTGATGTGATGCTTAACTTGTTGCTTTTGTGATTGTTAATTGATTAGTTTCTTAATAATTAACTAATCTAGGATTTGGGTGGGGCTTTATTGTTGTGCCATGGATTCGAACTTAGCATAGTTCTTTTTAATAAAACCTTAACTTATATAAGTTGAGGTGAAGTCACCACACCGAGGGTATGGTAGGGGAGGAGCCAAGGGCTGAAGGGGTTAAAATTATTTTTTATGTATACGTTGTAGATGTTGAACTCCTTTTGGCTTGGGGTGTGTTTAGTGATCTGGACAGTCGGTGGTTTAGTGGTCAGTGAAGGGGAGAACCATATGGATGCAAAAATATTAGGTGATGTCTAAGTGGGCGGGGGTGATTTCTTCCCGTCTAAGTCTTAGATGGTGGAGTTACCTGGTAACCGTGTTAGAATAGTCAAGCTGCACTTCGACTCGAATACCGCCATCTCCAAGAAAAAAATTAAGCCGGAGTCGTTATACATCTAGTGTAGTTGCTAGAGCAAATAGTAGTTGTATGGATGATGATGGTATGCTTAAATATGCTTCAGATTTCTAGTTGTTGGGTGCAACTCTTTCTTGTAAACCAGCATTGCTTTGAACTTAGCATTAAGCATATATATATTATGAACTTTTTAACTATATGAACTTATTCGAGTTGAGGTCACTATACATCTGCCCTTAGCTGTTAGTTAGACCAAGTAGAATTAGTACAGAATGAGGCTACCTTTAAATATACCTATTAGTACTGTTGCGTCTGAATCAACTTTCAGCATTGGAGGACGAGTAATTGGAAGATATCAAAGTTCAATCTTACCTGAAAATGCAGAAGCCAAGTTGTGTGCTCAAAGATTGGCTCTATGGACATGGAGGTATAATTTACTCGTCTTGATATGTATTATGCCATTGTTTTCTTTGCTCTTTCTATGTAGTTATGAGTTCTGTTTTCTCTATTTGTAGCGGCAGATGATTCTGACGAAGATGATATTGCAATTGATATGGAGAGCTTGTTGCTTAATTTTGAATGTTGATCATCGTTATTGCAATCGTTAGTATATCCTCCTAGATTGGATTTACTGTATAGAGTAGGCTATGAACACTGTAGATTCTAGGAAATACACCTTTGCACTTAAATAAAAGATTGGCTGACTATATTTAGCTGACAGTACTAGTTCACCAATAAGACGTTGAAGCCTTACTCTGTATAGAGTAGGTTAGGATGATTGCTACCTGGAGTTTTCTGTTCTCTCTGTTTGTGCTCCCTTAATTTTGAAAATCGGTTTGTCTGGTTTGTGAGCTTATCTGTTCTACAGTTGGGTCAAATCTTGTATTTTCATATCTTTGCATTTCATTTTGTATACAGATTTCCATCACATAGTTGGAAAATTGAGTTCCACTGATTCTGTTTTCCTGCCTTTGTTGTCATTGAAGGAAATTGCACTGACAGATCTGCCTCCAACACATCCCATAAGGCTTGGTCTTGCACTCAACTTCTCTGTCTCTTACTTTGAGATACTGAAATCATCTGACAAAGATTGCAGTATGGCAAAACAGGTAAAGTTAAGTGTTTATGCAAATATGCTTCATTTGCAGTTTTATATGTTCTGAGCAGGCTGGCTGTTGTTTAGCTTTGACTAATAAAAGAGCCATCAAATAAAGTTGGGGAAGGGTAATTGAATATCGATGAGATGCAGTGAAATATGTAGAATGGAAGGCCAGTGGAGTGGTGACTCAGGGAGAAGAAAGTGATCGGACTCATTAGAAAAGGGAGGATTAATGAATGGGAAATGGATGAAAGAGGACAAGTCGGAGACAGTTGAATCCAAGTGATTTAGAGGAAGTGGGTTGACAACTTAATATAAGAGAGATGACAGTAGGATAAGTTGTTTAAACGTAATATGTAGAAGTGATCTGCTTCGGTGCGTGTATGTTCTTCTTCTAAAGTTTGCATAGTCTAAGTCAAGAACGAGTGTGCTGTTAAAATTTGCAATATGACAAACTGTGTTTTCAGGATCTTGCAAATTTGGAGTCACCAAGGGGTCACCATCTGTGTTTTTTGGCAGGAAGATCAAGAGAAACTGTTCTAGGGCTTGCTTACTTAGGGAGCAAACATCTAAACAAGAGCCACAGGGTAAGTTTTTATTGAATAAGCAGTTTTCCTAAAGAAACCCCTCTCGACTCATTTTGTTCCGAATGCCAAAGGTATTCATCTGATTTAGCTTTTGAATCTGCTGTGAATATTGTTATCTTTTGACTCGTTTTGTGCTGAATGCAGAAGGTTGATTTATGATCACCTACTCTCAACTTATTGCAGACTTCTCGAGCATGGAAGATGTGTCTTAACAAATTTGAACATGAGTTGCTGCTGTGAGAGATGTGATTATTCTTCTGAAAAGAGTAAATTTAAGTGTTCGAAGTCTTGATTTGAAGTATTGTGTGTAGATCTATGTATTAGAATTCTTTTCATTTCTTATCTTCTTTGGCATACAGGTGTATCTAGAATACAAATACGATAGTTTCTTGTATTGCTTAACATTTTTATGATTCAATTGATATTTCTTATTATTTAAATACTTGTGTTGTAAGTAAGTTGATACTCCTACAATGCTTGACGAAGAGACAAACTATACCAAGAAAATCTTATGTAGCAATCAGTTTGTTATTTGTGAAATGTTTCAATTAAGCTACTTCATCTCTGATTCTTTCTACTTCAAATGCCGTTCAATCCTATGTAGCAATCAGTTTGTTATAATACCCCAAATGTATACTATGACAACACATATAACATATTGCAATGGCATAGGTATATATTACGACAACGTCACGTCATGGAAAATCACTTGTCAGATAATTTTAATATTTTTTCTATGTGACTTGTCAAAGACCACCGATTCTTAAACATTAATATTTCACGCCTTAAACCACGAGGGAAAACTAACAATATCACTATACAAATTTTAATATATATTATTAATATAAAATTACAAGCCTAAATTTTTATTTTCAAATATTAAACGACTAATTTAACTTTTAAAAAAAAAATTAGTTACACTACACCTGAAACAATATACTCTGCTCGTACCACTCAACACATACTCTGCTCGTACCACTCAACACTCTGCTCTTACCAGAGAAACGGGAGCATTTTGAAAATCGTGACCTGACCTCCACATATACATTGTTTGCATTTCGAAAATCCGACGAAATCTGAGTAGCTAAAGCTGAAGGATGAGTTTAATCAGAGCTTTGAGTTGAAGGTACAGTAAATCTCCATTTTTATTTCTTTTTGAATGAGTTATCTCTTCATCTGGGTACGTCGGATGATTTATTTTTAGAAAATTCTTGCAGAAATCGAGTTACCCGAAGCATCGACGACGGCACACCTCCATTTTTGTTGTACGAGTTATCATCTTCTTTGGGTATGCATGGTTTACTTTTTATTGCATGCTAGACTTTTTATTGCATGCTAGAGATGGGTTTTACTTTTTAAAATGTGTGTGCAACTCGGGGATGAAAGATTTACAGTGATATGAATGTAATAGTGTTTGTGTTCATTTGATGATACTGATGTTTGTGTATATTATGAGTACTGCTTGTCGATGTTTGCCTGGATTTTAGGACTAAGAGAAGTATATCAATAGGAGATTTACAGTGATATGAAAATAATAGTGTTTGTGTTCATTTGATGATACTGATGTTTGTGTATATTATGAGTACTGCTTGTTGATGTTTGCCTGGATTTTAGGACTAAGAGAAGTATATCAATGGGAGATTTACAGAATAGTGTGATGTAACAGTTGGAAATAACTTCTTATAGCATATCACTGATGAATGGGTCTGTGAACTGCCTTGTCGAAAAGAAACTAATTAGTCGACCAAAAACTAATTAACTAAGCACTGCAATCTCCATCAACAATTGGTATTGGGTATTTGTCCTTGATAGCTATGTCATTCAAACCTCTATAATCAACACAGAAGACCCATATTTCTTTTTAACCAACAAAACTGGTGATGAAAAGGGGGATAGGCTAGGTTGGATAATACCATGAAGCAACATATCTGAGACCTGTTTCTCTAACTCCTCCTACTGGTAATAGTCGTACTGGTAGGGCCTTAGACTTATAGGCAACGCTCCAGGTTTGAGGGGTATAGCATAGTGTAATGTCCTCACTGGTGGCAGTGACTTTGCTTCTGCAAAAAACATCTTTGAACTTATCCAACGCCTCCAGTATAGTAGCCTCCTCTACAACTCTTTGTGGATCCATTATAGTTCTGATCATGAACAAGTAAGCAAATAGTGCCTGTCCTTTCTTCATTAATTTTCCCTCATGTTGAGTTTGCCTTCTTCAGTAATTCCTTGAAGAACCAGTTTCTCACCCTTCTTACCAATAGTCACACAGTTTTTTTCATGATTAAATTTGGTTGGATTGTGTTTCTTCATCCAATCATTACCAAGTACTCCTTCTGGTAATAGTTGTACAGGTAGGGCCTTAGACTTATAGGCAGCACTCCAGGTTTCAGGGGTATAACATGGTCTTAAGTCCTCATTGGTGGCAGTGACTTTGCTTCTGCAAAAACATCTTTGAACTTATCCAATACCTCCAGTATAGTAGCCTGCTCTACAACTCTTTTTGGATCCATTATAGTACTGATCCTGAACAAGGGAGCAAATGGTGCCTGTCCTTTCTTCATTAATTTCCCCAGATGGCCACTGGATATTATGTTGAGTTTGCCTTCTTCAGTAATGCCTTGAAGAACCAGTTTCTTACCCTTCTTATCAGTAGTCACACAGTTTATTGCATGATCAAATTTGATTGGATCGTGTTTCTTCATCCAATCATTACCAAGTACTATATGTCACGTCCTCCTAAAGGAATACAGTGAAGGGTCTGTCCTGCATCTTCCAAGAAAACCCTTGGCAATGTGACATGGTTTCCATCATCAACTGTCGCTCTTACTGGAGGACAATAGCTTACGTCTGTACTACTCTCATCAATGAAGCTGTGTGTGCTTCAAGAGTCTACGAGTATGGCCAGATGTCTGTTCTTCACGGTTCCCTTGACCAAAATAGTGTTTACCCCCCTATGGTTGCCTGAGAGTGCACTAAGACACAGCTTCTTGTTCTATCTCACCGTAGCCTCTTCTGCTACTTGATTAGGTTCAAGTTCTCCTATTAGACAGTTCAGTTGTTTCCTCTTGCATTGATGGCCAGGTCCATACTTATCACCACATCTAAAACACGAGAGATTGTTCTTGCTGTATTCATAAAACTCAGGGGTCAACCTGTAAGTAGTAGGCCTAGTAGCCGGCATACTAGTGCTCTTAACAACAGATGCATTTCCAACAGGTTGGAAGGTGTTTTTGTTCTTCTTAAGGGCAGCCTCAACAGCCTTATCTTGCATTCTAGCTTGGTCAATAGCAAACCTAAGAGAGGTGGGCTTAAACAGCTTTACAGTAACCTTATCTCATTTTTTAAACCCCCAATAAAACTGGAAACAAAATGAGACTCAACAAGAGTTGGATTTCTCACCAACATTTGAGCCTTAAGATCTTGAAATTTGCCCAGAAACATATCCACAAATTCAGTCTGTTCGAGCCTATTAAATTCCTCCACTATATCATGTTAGTGTTCCACACCAAATCTATCACATGGCTCCTCTTTGAATTTGGGCCAAGTCACCACACCCCTACTCAAAACTAATAAATGGAACCATGTATCAGCTAAACCATTCAAGTAAAGAGCAGCGGCCTCTACTTTTTCGTTCTCAGCCATTCTATACAGGTTACAATATCTCTCACATTTTCGAAGCCATACCTTAGGTTCTGGGCCTTCAAAGCTGGGTAGCTCCCATTTAGGAGGAGGAATTGGTGTTAGGACCGAAATGTAGTTTTTGTTTGTAACGTGTTTTGTTTGTGATGAACTTATGCAGGGTGTAATTGTATATATAGTCATGTTAACATAATTTATTTTTTTTTGACAGGACCTCTAACCATGCCTGATACGACTCTGATTATGAAATTTGTTGTGGAGCCAATTTCGAAGTTCCTAGCGACTCGAATCAAAAGTAGTAAAAAAGTGGCTGAATTAGCGGATACTCTTGCTAAGAATGACTTTGTGCGGTCAAAAGTTATACACGGAGTTACTAAGTTTGGGGCGGCCATTTTAACGTTAAGCGTAAGTATGTTTAATTTTAATTTTTTATTCATTTAGTGATGAATTACTTAGTTTTGTTTTTGTTAGGTTCTTGGTGCTGCGGTTCTCTACAAGAAGAATGAATTACCAAATGCAATGAACGTACTTAGGAAAGAATTCAGTGAGGAGATGGAAGGACTGACAACAGAGATGGAAGGACTGACAACAGAGATGGAAGGACTGAAAACAGAGATTAAAGAAGTGAGAGAAGAGAACAAAAAACAATGGGAGGTGGAGCATGAAAAACAACGGGAGCAAGTTGGTTTGTTTCTACGGATACAAGACAAAATGAAAGAAGATTTGAAGGAAATTATCATCAATGAGGTACCGGGTATTGTGAGAAAAGTATTGAGGGAAGAAGGTGCGAGTGAAGGGAAAGAGGGTATATAGAATGACATAGTTGATGAGGGAAGAGGGTACAAAGGGAAAGAGGATATATAGAATAGAATGACATAGTTGACTTGCACCACCTTTACTCTGTATCTGATACTCTTTATCTTTTTTGTGGTTTTATAGAATGAAGGGGGATTTAGTGTAAGTATTGCACACGGATTGCTATTAAGAAAATTTGTTCCACTCTCTGAGTTGTACTAAGAGGATATTAATTCTATTCATGAATTTGTAAATGTCTATGAAATCTATTGAAGTTGCAAAATGTTTGGGTTGATATGCTTTGAAAACTGTAATTCATTTGCAAAATGTTTGGGTTGATCAGAGACTAACAAATATATGATGCAATGTTACTTATCGAAATACACACACAGAGAGATATCTGGAATGTATTAAGTTACTGTTGTTAGTGAGATATGTTTGTCAGTGGAACACATGATTCCTCTGCTTCACATATAGCCGGTATATCCTTGTTTAAAGTGTAATCTTTTTAGTTTGGTCATGGGACAAATACGTTTATAGCAAAGCAAAAACGACATTGGTAAAGGGAAAATATATAATAATCATAGCCTTGACCACAACAAGGAAAGATATCAACCAATAAGGGGAGGAAAACTCATCCAAATATAAAGAAAGCAAAAACAGAAAGAAAACCATGGCCAACAAGCATGATATATAGGGGACTTGTAGCAGGTATATCCTCGTTTAAAGTGTATCTGGAAGTTCATTATGCTGTTCTCCATGACCAAGAGAGAAATTAGCACCCGAACCAAAAGAGTACAGAGTCCCATCATCAGACACCACAAGTGCATAACTAGGACCAGCAGCAATCTGAACTACAGAATCAATATACGCGAGTAGTTCTATGCATGTCAGTGTTGTGTTGGCCTATCTGATGTGTCACCATGACCAAGTTGACCGTGTCCATTAGTTCCGCATGTGAAAACATGACCTTTCCTAGTGAGAAACATAGTAAAACTGAGACCTGCAGCAACCTGAACCAGTTCCAACAGTTGTGAGCGGTGTATTCGTGACAAAACTTAACAGTAACATCCTTATCTCTACCATGCAATTTGCATAGCATAAAAAATTCCAATTGGTTAAGATGAATTTTAGAATGTCAAGAAATTTTTTTACACCACATTGGACATTGCCTCAATTCATTAGATGATGACCGGAGGAACCCCAAGTATCATTAATTTGGCAATTTCTTTATTAGTCCCTCCGTTTCAAAAAGAATGCCTCTTTCCTTTTTTTGGCAGCTTTTAACTACAACTTACCACA
This sequence comes from Solanum bulbocastanum, assembly GCA_037074985.1. Lineage (NCBI taxonomy): Eukaryota > Viridiplantae > Streptophyta > Magnoliopsida > Solanales > Solanaceae > Solanum > Solanum bulbocastanum. The sequence continues at coordinate 31,698,700 of CM073598.1, read as the reverse complement.
TGGCAGGTTTAAAACCACAAGATTAAATAACATTTTGGTACATTCCACAAATCTCATTAAAATGTCTTCTTTACTTTCTTAAACGTCGTTCCAAATTAAAATGGTGGTTTTTCAAAGATACTCCAAAAGTAAGCCCAGCTTTAAAGATAAACGAACCCAAAACATTTACAGACAATGACAAAATGCAGAAGAGCATCACATACACATTGCTGGGAACCAATTAGATCCGCATAGCACGGTAGCACCTACAATGGTATTTCCAAATTTGCTACTAAAACTAATGGACATTTCATAGGTATTGCCTAACTCTGTTTCTCACCTTCCGTAGTTATATGGGAAATAGAAGATTTATCCTTGTGATGCATGGGTTTTCTGATTTTGGATCTTAAAAATATCTTTGTTTTCATTTTTAGCCTTCATTTATTCAACAGTGGCCTGTCGATCCATTCTTATCAAAAAGCGTTTCAGGAAATGACAGAAAGCTTATTGCAATTAAACATAGGAACAAGAAGGTGTTTATGTCATTCACAACTTCAATCATGCTATTTAAACTTAACGGAGTTTATCCTTTGGTTCCCTATTTCTTTCGTAGCTGGTCTTGATAAGAGAGACCAGAAATTCCTGCAGATTCTAAAATCCTCCTAGTATCATCACTTTAAGTTGCAGATATTTCAAATCAGATATTCACCAAAGAGGAAAAAGCTGTTCAAATCATCACATCATTTTTCTTTTCAAGTTCTTCTCCAAACAAAAGAATGAATTTTGAGGCAGTACCGTTTATTTCCATAAATTGATCTAGCAAGTAGTAAAAGACTAACTTAGTCGTAAACCATGTAAAGAATCCCAATCTCTATTTAACTTACCTTTTCAACAAAAAAAAAAAAAAAAAGAAAAAAAAGAAGCACAATCTGTATATATATATATATATTGAGGTAATCCCGTCAATTAGATGGCACAACATGATAGAACGAAATTTACCTGCTTGACAGGAATATTTTTCAATGCTTCAACCATTCTTGGCATGAAGATTGGGCGTCCGGTGTCGCTACGCCCACAACAGTATGATGAGTTATCTCCACATGCGAACACCTATACCAAGAATCGTACACCTCATGAATGATAGAAATTTCATTCCAATAGTATGTACATACATCCTATATTGTAGAAGAAGACAAAATATGACAGTTTTTAGCATATCTACAACAGAGAGATTCACTAACACACTTCGAATATTGTAACCTTCTGTGGACTGTGGTAAAAGGTAGAACAGTTGAAAGGTTCTCTCATTGTAAGGTGCATCAATCCTCTCCATATAGAATTTTTTTTGCGTCTATCTCATTTTATTGCAGTAGCACGAGCCACTATAAATTGGCAGAATGATGCCTGATTTTCTCCATAAAGGAAAGGAAAAAGTGGGCAGAAGTATTTGACCAGCACTTAGATAGAAACATAGGAATTGAACCCTGGACTAGTGCACTATATTGATAAAAAAACATCTCTAACTAAGGGAAATCACGACCCCGTGTCTTTCAAAAACCCAACACTCTTGGGGTGAAGTAACGGAAAGCAAGCATGAATGCATGATAATTGGATGGAATACAAGCTAAGCTGATATCCAAAATGCTGGATATAATAGAAGTATTTGGAAGCTTTAGGTCTAAATAATGGATCATCCATATTGTTATCATAACAATGGCATATGGGTCAGTTTCCACTCACCTTAACTATTCCAATTACCTCCCACCAGTAAAGTATCGACTAACATTGTTCACTAAAGTTTAGGCAAATTGGAAGAATTCACCTAATATTTTTTGATACTAGTCTCCAAGTTTAAGCACCCACTTTATTGACCACACCTTGCCCGTATGTTTTAGGTCTAACCCATACTAAAATAGTAAGAATTTTTTTTGCAGAGTGGCATGCTGTGGCAGTTCTTGCATTTTTCGAAGTCCATAGAAATTTCAGCAATATTAGTATCAGTCTTCCAAAGGAGCCTCTCCTAAAAGAATTCTCAAAAAAACCGAAAATGAGATTGGATTGCTTGTTTCCAATTACATTCTTCTTCTTTCACTTACTTTACTCCTCAACAGAACGAGGATTTCCACTTTTTTTTTCTCCTTTTCTTGACTTTTGGTATCTTTTGTTACTAGTTTACAAGAAAGTGAGAGACTTATTTTTAGATCTCTTACTTTGCTTTCTCTTAGAAGAGAGAGTTGAATCAAGAAGAGAGCAAACTAGGAAAAGACATACTACTGCTAACGGACTAGATAAACTAGCCACAAAAATAACGTGAAAGCACACCAAGTAATTACTTGAGGCAGACAAGTTATGTATAATCCCTTGAGGTTAACCTAAAGCCTCCTCAACCATAAATAATACATTATTAGCTCTGCAATTTTTTGATACTCGGAAGTAAAAAGAACAGAAAAATCTTTTACATTATGCATGCAAAAAACAAAGTGCACGTAAAAGGTAAATTACTGGAATAAAAATAATAGTAGTTGAAAAATCCATGACGCTATGCAACTCAGATATGAGAAAATAGTTCGGAAAAATCCACGGTACTACACAAATTAAATATGAAAAGTAATCCGGAGAGATGCACGGTGCTACACAAATAAGATATGCAAAAAAAGGTAGTCACCAGAAGGATGACATGGTGCTACACAAATTAAATATGAAAAAATAGTCACCAAAATGATGGCACGGTGCTACACAAATTAAATATGAAAAGTAGTCACCGGAATGATGGCACGGTGCTACAGAAATTAGATATAAGAAAGTAGTCACCATAATGATGGCACGGTGCTACACAAATTAGATATGAGAAAATAGTCACCTGAAAGATACACGGTGACCTAACTTTTGCTAACATAATCGTCGACCGGACGGGCGATATATATAGATAATAGCCGCCCGCCGACAGCGAAAGCTCTTTGATTGTTTACCAAGATCATAAAAGCTCTGATACTATATGAGAAATATTAAAAATAATATTATTGAATTGTTGTGGTGTCTACATTATTACATTGAGACCCTATTTATAGACACTAGAATACAATCCTTTACCAAGTAGGATACTATTTACTATTCCTATTCCTACTTGTATTCATATTACTATTCTAAATAGGATTCTATAAACCTATTCCTATTCTAATAGGATTGTGTAAACCAATTCCTATTCTAATAGGATTGTATAAGCCTATTCATATTCTAACAAAACACATAGTAAAGTACTTTTAATATTCTTTTACTACAGAATTAAGCTAGGTGTACTTGCAATGTAACCATTTCTCCGAGAAAAAAAATTGATAGGTTTCTGGGTAAGAAGTTTCATCAACTTTTCTTTCTCTTCAAAGTAAATGCAAATGCCTGCACCTGCAATTAATAAATTGAAAAAAAAAACCATACATTTCAATAACCAAGAAAAACAGGAAAAACAAATTTTGAAGTAAAATCCATAAATAGGTAAAGATGGAGAGGAGGAGGGGAGCAAAAGGACCAGCAACCCTGGGAAACAACTAATGAAATATGAATTCAGTGCATGCAACAATACTACAACCCAAGCACTAAATAAATCAGCAAAATTGAAACAAAAAAAAAGCTAATCAAATGGAAAATCGATAAAAAGGAGACCTGAAACCAAAAAATACTTAAGCATGAATCAATGGAAGAAGCAGGTGTTAGACTAGTTAGCAACCGAAACAGAAATTTTACTGTTTAACCTTGTTCAGCATGGAGGAACTGAAAGGCAAGAGATAGAAACACAGAGGAGATAAGCAACGATATTGTGTCAAGAGGCTCAATATCTAGAATATGGTGCTACAAGAATGAATCTAGTGCTAAATTTAGTTAGATAGGTAAAATACTAGAGGGCAATGGCTCGTGCTTGAGCACGGGCCCAATATTTTACAATTTAAAGCCCAACATTTTATAGTAGTAGATGCATAAAGATGCACAACAATAACCATACAATTACATTGATGCAAAAGTACTAAGATAGAGAACTATAAACATTTATAACTATTTTGATGCAAATGTATGTTAAATAAGTACTTAAATTTTGCATAAAGAACACCCTTTTTTTTCTCCCTACTTTTATCTAAATTACTACACTTGACTTGAGTTTTCAATAAATCAAAATTAATTTCAAGATAATGACAATGAATGTAGGAGATTTAAACAATTTTTTATCTAAATCATAGACCAACAAAATAGAGAACTGCAATAAGGACATAATAGTATTGTGGATATCCAACATACAACTATTATGTTTTACAAAAAGGGGACATAAATGAAATAGACAACGATACATGTTGCTAATGTTGAGCAATTTTACATCATGGGTTCTTCAAAGATAGATGATCTTCATAAAAAAATTAATGTTCACTGTGAGGAGCTTAATTCAATCAGTTCATCTAGAGTGAACAATTGTAATCAAAATAAAAAGAAGGAATACCATTTGTATTGTCCGAATGGTAGAAGCAACAAAAAACACGATCCTTGTCAACTTTAGAATGCCCTTGGCTGGAAAATGAGCATACCCTCTGCTCAATTCTAGTGTAGATCAGTACCTTGTAGTTGCCTTGTTGTTATTCTTGGACGTATTGTAGGGGATGAGGAACTCAAGGCATAGGTTGGCATAAGAATTTGGTCTATTTCACACATTTAGCTAAGAATAAGAAGAAAGAATTTTGAAATTTGAAAAAAAAAAAATCAAGTCATTAAAGAGAAAGAGAGGAATTTGATTAAAGGCGGTTGCAAAGGATACCTTGTTTGGGATGGGATTGTCAAGCTTACCCTAGGAACAAAAGAGCAACATCTATCTCATACTCGAAAAATAAATTGAAGAGCTTGGGATTGAGCAACGCCTCTGGATGATATGAAAATGCAATAAGGAATCCCCTTCTGCTTGTCTACAAGTGTAGTTGTAATAGACATAATACACCAAAAATGTAACAAATGTTTTGAGTCTTCATTTAGATCATAAGCATATCCTATTTTAATAATGGTAGGGCGTTTCAGTTGGAGTCCGAATCTTTGTAGCCAATCTTTCATATTTCAAGAAATCAGGGCATAGAAATAGGTCGAGGTACCTGAGAAAAACATATAAATATCAGTCATTCTAGGAAGTTAGAGATTCATGTATTCAAAGCTTCAAACATTATACATAATAAAAGAGACAAATGCAGAAAAAAAAAATCAAAAATCAGTAAGTAAGGTAAATGCAAGTACAGATACTTACCAGTGTACATCCGCAATTTCGTGCCTCCTAGATATACACAGTGTGACACAATGTTATCATTCTCACTGCATTTACTAAGTAATCTCCCTCCCCACAAAGAAAGTTTAATGAGGAATGATAAGAGTTTATACAATGCACACATTAATGGTACATGCAAGAAAGGTGTGTAATAAAAATAATGATATGAAAAAAATATAATGATCATCTACAGTGCGATTGTTGACATTATAAAATCTACAATTGTGTCTTCATTTAAATTTTCCTTCACAAGGGAAAAAAAGAGTGAATTAGTAATCAAAATATACATGAATGCACTGGAAATTGATTATGTTTTTCAATCATGCCTAAAAAAATGTAAACTTCTTATTAGCTTCTCTCATCTCTCATCTCTCATCATAGCATCTATAATCCGATTTCATATTCATTTACTCATAATTTTTGCTTGGTATATGCATACGTAACAATCAATATAATAGTAATAAGTCAAAGCCATTGAGGGTGTTCTCCAAATTATGGCTTTTACTCTTAATTTTGTCAACTTCTTCATAAAATTTTCACATAGTAAATGAAGATATATAAGAAATTAATTCGTACAATGACATAGAATAAAAGGAATTCATCAAGAAATGTGAGTAAGAACGTGTTCTAACTTAAGAAGAGAATGAAGAGGAAAAAGAGTTAAACAGAAGTCTAGCAGGAGAAAATTTGTCTATGATATTTGTGCATGATCCATACCTTAATACAATCGAATATCCTTGTTAGTCACTTGAAGGTAGCCGACCTCGAAATTAATTAGTTGTGGACAAATTTCATGACCTCGAGCAATGTAGCCTCTATGAGTAACGTGATTCTGTACCGCAAAAATTTTAGGGATAGTACCTTAAGAGAAGCGTCAGTGATGAGATCTCTATTGGAACAGTTTGATTCCATACCTAGTAATATTCCTACCTTATTCTTCTTCTTCATCTTATTCATCTTTGTGTGTGTGTGTGTGTGTGTTTCTCTCAACTCTCTGGTTTTGTCTGGATCTTGTATATGAACAGATTATCAAGGCTCTTGTTGCCTGCAAAATGAGGTTTGAGTAACATTTTCTCAACGATTGCATAGAAACTGAGAAGAAAACAACACATTTTCACATATATGATATTTTTTTAGCAGGTTCATAATGCCTCCTATAGCTCTATACATACAAATGCTCTAAATAACCGTTTACTAAGTTTGGCCTCACCTTTTGCTCTATCTGCACTTATGTTAAAAGCTAATAAGCTCCATACTAATGCTTTAGGCCAGTTAGTAAATATTTCGGGAGGTAGACAATAAGAATTTTAAAGACAACCAGCAAAAAGGAATTCTTCAAATTTTCAAGCAAGTAGCAAGCACGCACATTCACAATATTTTAGAGAATTAACTTTCTAAAACATTAACCTAGTCATATCTACACAATATACTGCACTATGGGCTATACAAGTCGATTAATGTTGATTATTGTTATATTACAACTCATCAATAAAAAAACTCCCAGAAGCTAAGATTAATCAGTTTCATTAACTCGTTAACCTTCTAAAATAATTTCTTAATTTTGCTTGAAACAGCAGGGAAAAAATAGTAATGCACCTTACTTTACCATTCTCAAAAAAAAAAAATAGTAATGCACCTGAGCAAGTGTTCAAATTCAAAAAGATGGTGGATAGCAATTTTGTGTTCCTACTTGTGTGTTGATACTTCAACACCCTGCAGTCAAAAGTGACATATTGTGTTAAGGATATTCGGATCAATTTGGTGCATGCAAAACATATAACTTCTTCATGAGTAACTTCAACACATTTTTTTTTTTTTGATAAGGTATTCAACACATATAAGATGCACCTTTGTCTTCTCTTTACAAATTTCAGGGAATAGCTTCATGACATGGATAAAACATAAAAGATTAACGAAAAACCAATTGTATGAGCTCAAATCTTTCAGATCATAATGAATTATGACACCTATTTCTCTATCACTCCTTTGTGACATCATTGTAAGACGGTATGTGTATTCCTAAAAAGCTTCAAGAAATGATAATTAACACATAAAGATGGTATGAAAATGAGAAAACTTTACCCAATATGATCAAACCAAGATTATTTGGATAATCTCAACGCCACCAGATTCCTAAACCAACATATGGTACCAATTCAAATATGCACTCTTCATCCTTTCTTTTATTATGTACGCAACAACATATCAGCTACGAAATCAGCTTTCAGAAAGCTACGACCAACAGGTTCCTATTATCATTAGAAAAAGAAAACAGGTATTAGCAAAATCATAAAAGCGACCGCAGTATCTGTCACATATGTAACTGATCATTTACTAGTAGATTAAGATCAATATTTTGTTCATAAACAAGACATCATTCAAGTAATGAGGACTTCGTTTAGATGATTTTGGTCAAATCAAAATATATATTTTTTAGGTGTGAGCATTGGAATTCATTTTCTTCTTCGGGCTTTCTCGCTGTCAACTCATGTTCGGGATTTCGAATTTGCAAGTCCAATCAAGAGTCTCTGTTATTACTTCATCAATGTTGAATCTTAGTCCATGTGTCTACGAAAGATAAGTTGAGTTGTTAACAATAACATGGGCAGAGAGAGCTGGAAAATCATAACAATTAGAGTTCTCTCCAATTTATGGTATCTTAAACTCGGAAGCATCTAATCTTTTGTTAATGTCCAAGCTCTCACAATAAGAAATAAAGGAGGATAAAAGAAGAGTTCAGTCTAAGCAATGATGAAACCAGAACATACCAAGACCTTTGCACAAAAGATTACTTGAAAAGTCAGTAGAAGTGAGAAATCGATTAAAAATTCTGAAAGATTCACATGTAAATATAGAGTAAATTATACATTCAGATTGAGTTACTCTGAGTTTTGCCAGATTCAAAATCCTTCCTTATTATTCTTTAGAAATCGCAGAAATGTACTGCATCAATTTTTATCTCTATATTCAGCGAAACAAACAAAAAATGGAGAAAGAACTTACCAATAATAAGGAAAATCAGATCATAGGAATGACGAAGAGGATTCAACATAGGAATTCTGTACATGCAACCACATACCAACAAAACAGCAAAAATTGAAAGCAATATCAAAATAAACATAACAGGATGACAATCCAAAAAGGAAAAAGTGAAAGGTTACGACTTACGGCCGTCCGGTAGATCACCCGCAACAAAGTTTAACCAAAACTCTTTGCAAAAAAGTGGAGTGAAAGAGGGAAAAGAGGACAGACGAGAAATAAAGAAAGTTCAACAAAACCCGGCAATTGGCGTACCGTTTGCAGGGCGTGTTACAGAAAAATAGGTAAATTAATCAATAGCCAATAAAATAGAGACACATCTATAGTGCCATTATGATAACTTTCAGTAGAACACATTAAGGGGTCGTTTGGTACAAAGATCAATAATGCAGGGATTAGTAATGCAGGGATTGGTAATGTATGAATTAGTAATGCATGGATTATTTTTATCAAGTGTTTGGTTCATTGTTTCTTACCTAGTTTTGTGTGTGGTTTAAAACTCTATAAAAAAAAAACTCTTTCCAATTATACCCTTGAGTTATTATGGGATTTTATATTTTATGCAATTGGGTCAAGTAGATAATTGATGGACAATATTATTTTTTTATAGCATTTTAACTAGCTAGGAGAATAAAAATTTTATTGTCATGTTAATTATTTTCTCACTTAAATTATTTGAGAGTAAATAATTGTCATCTTAATAAATTGGAGTTAATATCTCAAAAGGTCACACAACTATAATAATTTATAGAGAAAATTTATTGAACTTTGTTTTGTATCAATAAATTCAAAAAAAAAAAAAAAACTCTTTATCATAAAATAAAATAAAAAAAAATAATAAGTATAGCAAAATAAATTAAACTATTTTAGACTACTTGTGTAGAATAAAATTAAGAGGCAATATTTGACTTATGAATTGTTCTTAAATTCATACATCAACATTAGCAAATTAGTCGGATTATAATATTTTATATTAATAATAAATAGATTAAATAACTCATATTTTAGAAACAAAAAATTATATCTAAATAATAAAATTTGTAAGCTAATTTATTTAAATAAATTTATTAGTATAAATATAAAACATAAAATCAAGAAAATAAACAAAATGATTAAAAAGATTTGAGGGGGTATTTTTGTCTTTATCTAGATTAGTCCCATGGTATTAGAACTAATACCACCAAATGGAAGGTATTAGTTATACACCCTAATCCATGTATAACTAATACATGGATTGATTATACATAGACCCAAAATTCCTACCAAACATAGTACTAAATAATACCACACATAATACTTGGACTATTTCTCCTAATACTCCCTACCAAACGACCCCTAAAGCTCCTAGCCCTTATTGGCTTATAAAATAGGTTAATAATAATAAAATATAATGAGTTACATATTAGTGTTATTATATTATGTGCAAATATGTAAGAATAATACTTCCTTGTACACAAATATTTTTAAGTCAGATCCAGCGTAACTATGTTTAAATTGCTCTGTTATAATCATAGCGTTTGTTGTGTATTTATAATTCTAAGCAAATAATTACAAAAGTGTAGAAATGTTACAAATTAAGTTTCGTAATATAATTATCCATGTAATAATGAATTGTGAAATCCATACCAAATAGTAAGACAATGAATCTGAAACATTTAAATAAAAAAATTGATATATTATTTAAAATAATTAAAAGTTCTTACCAAAAAGTACAAAATACAAATAATATACTATAATTAAAAATTTAAAACTAATTGTTACAATCTAACAATTGTGCAGGGAAACAAAAGCCTCCAAGCAAATGTTCTAATGTGTGAAATCATATTAGCAAATAAATATATTTGTGGCAATGCATAGACAAAAAGGAACAATGAGTTCTTACCAGTGAGAAGAGGAGCCCCGATCAATACGTTCAATAACTATTGTCTTTACACCTTAAAAAAATATAATCAGATTAATCTATAAGAAAAAATTTATTAATATCAATCATATAATTAGCCTTCTGAAAAAATCAACCCATCCACAATTGATGCATTCCGATTATATCGGCTATCACCCAAACACACTACAATACTGGTAGTTGAACATGAGAAGAGATGGTTGTTTTCATCATTATTTCGTAGAAGATCATATTATAGTAAAAAATTTAAGAGTATTGAAAATTGAATCTGACATATCTACAATAATTTGGGATCAAACAATTTTACATACTTTCCATTAATTAACTTCCTTCTCTATTTTATGCAAACTCTGAGAGGGTATTAAAAAAAGGGGGTTGAAATTAAAGAATAAAAAATATGCTTAAAAGTTACATAGCGGAAGATGAAAAATTAGCAACTCCATCTTGCCTCTATATAGTGTTCATTTCTAGTTCTAACGTCCTTAAAACATTTACTAATTGAATTAATTTACTCATTAATATTCAATTCAACTTTTCAACTTTTCTCACGTTCTAAAGCAATTAATGAAAAATTTGCAATTGGTTGATGTAAGTTGTCACTTGTAGCAATCAATTTGAGTCATCAATGTTTCATACTAAATTATGATCATTATCTTTAATAAATACAAACACTTTCTTTTTATGGTATGAAATGCGTGTATTCATATTTTTATATTAAATTTTCTTTTAAATGATAGTTCTTTGAAGGATAAAATAACTATTTAATTTTAAATGGGTGATTTTGGTAATTTAATTTTCCACTCTTAGAATAAGTACGATATAGTAGATGATATGCTAGTGTGGGGGCAAAATAATATGATATGATGATTGGTGATAATCAAAATTTTAATATAAAAACAATAAAGAGGAAAGAAAGGAAAAAAAATACATTTTTGAGATATAAATGACGGAGAATATGAATGTCCTCAACTATTATTAAATTGATTGAATTAAGTGTGAGCACTGAAGTGCATTGCTCCACTTTCAAATCATCCGTTTCCGATTCATGTCTGATTGTAGTTATTTTGTTTTAACTTATGGTGCAAAATAATTAATTACTATTTAGTTAAAGTATTAATTTAGTAGAAGGATAGAATGATAATCTAACTTCGAAAATAATATATTGTTACTTATAATAATACTAGATATGTGGTGCCCGTGCAAGGCACGGGCAACGGGCGTATAACTGTTATTATTCTTTATATTATCCGACGGTTATTTTTAAAATATAACTTAGTTTTACCTACATGACCTTTTTTTAAATAGTACTACTTTATTTTTATTTTTAAAAAATAACTTGGTTTTACCTACGCGGCCCTTTTTTAAATAGTACTACTTTATTTTTATTTTTAAAATATAACTTAGTTTTACCTACGTGACGTTTTTTGATTGGTTTGGTCCTAACTTGGTTTTACCTACGTGGCCTTTTTTGATTGGTTTGATCGGACGGTTATTTTTATATAACTTGGTTTTAACTACATGGCATTTTTTTAAATAGTACTACTTTATTTTTATTTTTAAAATATAACTTGATTTTACCTACGTGACCTTTTTTGATTGGTTTGGTCCAACGGTTATTTTTAAAATATAACTTCGTTTTACCTACATGGCCCTTTTTTAAATAGTACTACTTTATTTTTATTTTTAAAATATAACTTAGTTTTACCTACGTGGCCTTTTTTGATTGGTTTGGTCCTAACTTGGTTTTACCTACATGACATTTTTTGATTGGTTTGGTCCGACCAAGGAACCACCACTTATTAAGATTTTGATTGGTTTGGTCCTAACTTGGTTTTACCTACGTGGCATTTTTTGATTGGTTTGGTCCGACGAAGGAACCACCACTTATTTTTTTGATGATTTGATTGGTTTGGTCCGACGGTTATTTTTAAAATATAACTTGATTTTACCTACATGACCTTTTTTTAAATAGTACTACTTTATTTTTTTAAAAAAAAATATAACTTGGTTTTACCTACGTGGCATTTTTTTATTGATTTGGTCGGACGGTTATTTTTAAAATATAACTTGGTTTTACCTACGTGGGCCTTTTTTCAATAGTACTATTTTATTTTTATTTTGAGAATATAACTTAGTTTTACCTACGTGGCTTTTTTTGATTGGTTAGGTCCTAACTTGGCTTTACCTACGTGGCCTTTTTTGATTGATTTGGTCCGACGGTTATTTTTATATAACTTGGTTTTACCTACATGGCCTTTTTTTAAATAGTACTACTTTATTTTTATTTGTAAAATATAACTTGGTTTTACCTACGTGGCCCTTTTTTAAATAGTACTACTTTATTTTTATTTTTAAAATATAACTTAGTTTTACCTACGTGGCCTTTTTGATTGGTTTGGTCATAACTTGGTTTTACCTACATGGCATTTTTTGCTTGGTCTGGTCCGACCTAGGAACCACCACTTATTAAGAATGAATGATAATATTGAATTGTATTTACACCTCACAAAGGTAAAGTCTTATTTCAATACTTACGTCAAGTTAATAAATATATACTTGATTTAAATTAATTTGACGTTTTTCTTAATGAATTATTTATTAGGAGTTTAATTTTTTAAAATTAATTTTATTAAGGTGGCATTTTTTGATTGAGCCAAGTGACATTTTTTGATTGTTTCAAATTAATGATGAATTATTTATTAGGAGTTTTATTTTTTAAAATGGAGGCACCAGCACTTATTCACAAAGATAAAATCTTATTTCAATACTTACGTCGAGTTAATAAATATATACTTGATTTAAATTAATTTGACGTTTTTCTTAATGAATTATTTATTAGGAGTTTAATTTTTTAAAATTAATTTTATTAAGGTGACATTTTTTGATTGAGCCAAGTGGCATTTTTTGATTGTTTTGAATTAATGATGAATTATTTATTAGGAGTTTTATTTTTTAAAATTAATTTTATTAAGGTGGCATTTTATGATTGAGCCAAGTGGCATTTTTTGATTGTTTTGGTCCAACCAAGGAACCGATTTAAATTAATTTGCGTTTTTCTTAATGAATTATTTATTAGGAGTTTAATTTTTTAAAATTAATTTTATTAAGGTGGCATTTTTTGATTGAGCCAAGTGGCATTTTTTGATTGTTTCGAATTAATGATGAATTATTTATTAGGAGTTTTATTTTTTAAAATGGAGGCACCACCACTTATTCACAAAGGTAAAATTTTATTTCAATACTTACGTCGAGTTAATAAATATATACTTGATTTAAATTAATTTGACGTTTTTCTTAATGAATTATTTATTAGGAGTTTAATTTTTTAAAATTAATTTTATTAAGGTGGCATTTATTGATTGAGCCAAGTGGCATTTTTTGATTGTTTTGAATTAATGATGAATTATTTATTAGGAGTTTTATTTTTTAAAATTAATTTTATTAAGGTGGCATTTTATGATTGAGCCAAGTGGCATTTTTTGATTGTTTTGAATTAATGATGAATTATTTATTAGGAGTTTTATTTTTTAAAATTAATTTTATTAAGGTGGCATTTTATGATTGAGCCAAGTGGCATTTTTTGATTGTTAAAAATAAGACACAAGATAAAATGACGGTACTACCCTCAGAATCATTTTTTAAAATTAATTTTATTAAGGTGGCATTTTTTGATTGAGCCAAGTGGCATTTTTTGATTGTTTTGAATTAATGATGAATTATTTATTAGGAGTTTTATTTTTTAAAATTAATTTTATTAAGGTGGCATTTTATGATTGAGCCAAGTGGCATTTTTTGATTGTTAAAAATAAGATACAAGATAAAATGACGGTACTACCCTCCGAATGTCGGACGAAACCTTCTCTTATTAAGAATGATATAATGATGATATGATTACATGATTGTAATTTGTACTTTTATTTTTACTCTGATTTGATCTATAATTTATTTTATACTATTACGAAAAAGGGAATAAGCACACGCATCTCCGTCAATTGCTTTCTTGAAAATGTATTGAATTTGAAGGGTATTTCAGACATTTCAGCGTTCACATGTTTATCTCTCCTTCCATGTACAACATCGCCAAACACCTCTATTTCCAGTCTATGCTCTCTTCTCTTCCTCTCTTGTCTTCTGTTTGCTTTTTAGCAGTTGCATTCCCCACCAATTCTAACACCACCGTCAAATTTTACTATCGAACGCCTTCGTCTCCACACATCTGCCCTCGCTTCGCCTTTTCTTGTTCTCAATTTGGTACTTCGGTGGAGTTTGTAACTACCTACTACCTTAGGTAAGTTGTTTCTGCTACTGGCTAGGCATTTCATTGCTTTTCAGAATCCGACAAATATTATGGTTATATAAAGCTTGTGCATAGTTTGATTTTATTTTACAATTTTTTTAAAATTTGTTTGTATCCGATAATTTTTGAGGGTTTCTTCAGCCCCTATTAAATGCACTTTCAATAATAGCAGAAAAACAAATAATAGAAGGCAAGAAATAAAAGACCCAAATAATTGCGAAATAAATTATTCCGCATGAGATAAAGAGAGAAATATCAATTGCAACTTTTTTTTTCTTCTTGATATCTAATTTATTATATATTTATAAAATTAAACTAAATTTACAAGACATCTCTCCGTCAACATGTTTTCTTGCTGACGGGAGGTAGTCTAGTAATTTCAACATATAATGATATCAATGTCCATCCTTTCAATTGCAAATATTTATTGAAAATTGTTATCATTATGAAATGACTATGTTTCGTTTTACTTATTTTTATACTTTCTAATAAACTTACTAATGCCTTATTTTAATTTCTTAGTAAAATTAATTTTTAAATTTTTACTTATTTATTATGTTTGCCCACCCCCTCTGCAATTAATTATTTTACTTAACTTTAATACTTTCTAATAAAACTTACTAATTACTTACTAAAATATTAATTGAGTTAATTTAATAAAATATACTCCTAATAATATTGATAAAAAAATAGTTACTGAAAAAAGTATAAAGAATAACTTAGTCAAATTACTTTCATACTTAATTAAATTAAATTATATTGTCAACACATATCAATTTAAACGAAATTTTTTAACTCGTGCTAATCAGCGCGATATGAAAATAAGACAAATCTTTTTTTTAAATTTTTAAATAAAAATCTGAACCAACTAATTTATGAAGTTTTTTATGATAAAAAAATATTTTAAATCTTTAACATATATTGTTGGGCCACTACACAACACATACTATCTTTTACTAGTATTTTCATAAATGTCAGTTGCAACTTTATTTTTATTTTGTGTTGATATCTAATTTATTATATTTTTTATAAAATTAAATTTAATTTAATTTACAAGGCATAAATCAATACTTTTATATCCTTAAAAATTATATTATGACATAACTTTAGTTTTTTATAAAAAAATGTTTAATTAAATTTATTTTAAATATATCTATTTTAAAGGTAGAAATTAAAGATAAGATAAAACCAAAAAGAAATAATACATAAATGTATTTTCTTAACTTAATTTTAATTGATATTTATGTTTTTTAATATTGAGTATATATAAATAAATACTTAATTTTTAATAAAAATAGTTCACAATACAGTTAACCTAAATATAGCTTATTTTCCAAATACACATCGACGGCGGTAACTCCTCTGCATCAGCTCCGGGCGGTAAGTCCTTTTACGTCCGTGCTCTGCCCTTTATTATTTTCATGTACTTTATTTTTTCAGGGAAGGGAAGGAAAAGGAAAGGAAACCCTAAACTTTATTTAGTTTTGTGAAAGCTGTAGCAAATTCACAAAAAAAAATAAAATTTGTAGGTTATTCCATCTCTAGAACATCAAGAACATCAACATTATGAGAAGCCCTAGTAAGTTTTTTGGAGTTCTATTTGTGTTTTATCATTTTTGAAGTTTATGACTTTTATGTTATTGTGAGTAAATAGTCCAAAGTTTGCTGTAATTCCAACTTCCTATTCTTAGTTCGACTTATAACAGAGCATTGGCACTATCCTGATTAAACCCCAAAACTGGTGTTAATTCAGAGTGCATCAATAGATGATAGAAACAAATAGCTAGATACTTTTACATATACTGTCTATACATACATGTGGATTTGGGGTGATCATAGAAAATCAAGTAGGATTGCAGTATTAGTCAATTTGGAATTATCTTGATTAGTTGGTCCAGTTGCATCCCCAATTTAGCAGAGTGATAGTGAGCTTCAGCTTGGTCTTTCCGATTAAGTTAAAGTCGCCTCCAAAGTAGGCTTTGGAGGCCAGGTTATAATTGGTCCCGTCTATGGGCAAACCTAGCATGCATCAAATTGAAAGTTTAAATCGTATGTATTTTGCACTGTTGTGTATTCTTGCACATTCAGTTTCTTAACAGTTCTTACTTAGCCTCATCTTTATGTAATCATGGCAGTATTCGCTAAGCTTTGTGATGGTATGGTACATATTATGTTGGAGTCATTAACTTCTGGCCTTAGAAAAAGTGATGCCTTGCACCCCAAATTGAAGCAGTCCTTCGTCAAGTATGGTCAGGTAAATGAAGTATTATGTATTTTAAGGCTTGAATTTGAAAAACAGTTCTCAAGAAAGTTTTGAAATAATTTCAAATTAGCAAAACTTTACTTAGACAACCCAACTATTAACAATTGCTATATCCCTTTCTGTAATTCAGAGATGCCATGGCAAGCCTGTTGGTGAGGAGCTAGCAATACAAACAGCTGCCAATTTACTCATGCTTCATGCGGTATTTAGAATTAATTTGTTGTTGTTTTCTGTCAGAATTGATGTTTAAATTTCAATGTTTAGCAAACAATAACATTTAGTAAGCTTGTGTAACAAGGATGTAGTATCCGCCACCTCAGCTTAACGCTCGTATTGCTGTATTGATTGTGAGAATGTACCCTTTTTGGTGTAGGCGCGAGGTGTCGTTTGTTTCCAATTGGTCTTTATAGCGAGAGTTATTTATGTGGACCGCCAAACTCTCTTGGAATATGAGCAATATTCAAAGGAATACATCGAACAAGTCGATCAATTTAGTGAAGAAAAAGAACATGAAATCAATCGACTCAGGCGAAAGCTTAAGGTGTTAAAGCAAGTAGAAGGTAAAGCAAGAATTGTACCCTTGGGTATATCTCTATATATAAGCTAGCTCGCACTTCAAAACAATTAATGATAAAAGCATTCTAGAAACCTATCTTTCTTATTAAATGTTAGCGTAGATCATGTATTTGTTGCACTAATTGTTGAGAAAAACGAAAACTTATTATTCTAATATGTTGCAGACAAAATGTCAAAAGCTGCAATTCGAGCTAGGGCCAAGGCGACTGAAAGTGAACCATGACCGAATCCTGCAAATCAATTTCTTCTTGTTCTTATTTAATATATAGACATTAATTAGTAGAGACACAAAAACGTTGAGGAGGCTAAAATTGTGAAATCTACCTCCTCAGACCCTGCTTTTGGGAATGCGTTGTTCTTTTTTGAGGCTAAAATTATGTTCTCTTCAATTTAGCTGCATGTGATGAATTGTGGCTGTAATGATCCAGGCGATTGCATATCGTGTGAATTATGTTTGGGTAATTGAAGATGATTGCAGCGAGGTAGGAATTGCGACTCTTTTTAACATGTTGAAAGTCTCCATTAAAGAGTAATTGATCTTTACAAGACTTATATTAGTGCTTCCTTAATGTTGTTTTCTGCTCTGCTCTTCTGTACCTGGGATGAGGAAGAGGTTGTAGTGAACTTCAGAAGACAATAATGTATGATTGTTTTTTTGTATCATACAACAAAATATTTCTTTACACAAGAACACTAACAAAAGATTTAATCAATAAACAAATAAAAGACGAAGCAAAACATTTAAGACATTTTTGAAATGTTATATAACACTCTACAAACAATATTGGTCTGGTCAATATACATTATTTGATTAGTAACATGTACTAGACGACTTTGGCACTGTTGTGCTCGATATTAGTACATTCTTGTACGAGGCGTGTTTTCCGCTATTGCTTGCATTATTCATGCTTTCTCCATAAACATTTCAGTAGGTTCAAGGCATCCCCTTACTGCATCATGCCCAAGTTGGGCTCTTTCGTTGTCTCCAAATCCAAAGACTCGTCCACAATTTGTAACAACTACGGTGTGGTATAAGCCAGTGCTAATTTGAGATATGTGATGGGATCTCAAGCTCTCCAGGATTCGAGGCTTCAATACTTTATCTGTTGCTCCTCTGTCAAGGAATCCGAGGCTACCAAAGCCCATCCAGCCAAAGCCATAAACAGATCCATTGTCCACCAGGACAAACGTTTTCCTCTTGCTTGCACAAACCTATCAAAATCATAAAATTTAATAGAAGTAAATGATTAAAAGACGGGGCAGGCAAAATAAGCTCGGACTTGGAAGACTGTTATATATTTTACAAGCCTTGAATTATTTTGTATCATATTACTTGCGTTATACACTAGTTTGAGTTATTTCATGTTTCCAAATGTTGCCTTAGTTAATACTGGTCTTGTAATGTCGACTAGCAAATGTAAAAGAATGCCAGACCTGAACTGCTAGATGGCTCTTAAGGCTGGTCAAGTGTGACGGAGTAGTCTTATCAATCTCATCACCATGCCCCAATGCACCACAATAACCTTTCCCCCAAGTATATACCTGAAATCACGAAAATCAATCGTCAGTCATCACTAGCACTTTATTCTTTTCTGCAGCTATTTTTTCCCGGTGTATAGTGGTAAGTCAACCAACTTTTAGCATACATCTTAAATGAAATTATACTATCGTGTTATTTTAGGTACAATGACTTACATATCCAGTGGAATCCAGTGCCACAACATGCTCATCGCCAGCAGAAACACAAGCCACATTAATGCCCTTCCTCTTAAACAACTGGTTTGCACATGGCTGAAGTTCATTCTGCTGTTCTCCATGACCAAGGCAGAAATTAGTACCCGAACCAAAAGAGTACAGAGTCTCATCATTAGACACCGCAAGTGCATAACTAGGACCAGCAGCAATTTGAACTATAGAACCAATAGATGCCAGTAATTCTATGCATGTCGGTGTTGGCCTATCCGACGTGTCACCATGACCAAGTTGACCATGTGCGTTAGTTCCGCATGTGAAAACATGACCTATCCTAGTGAGAAACATAGTAAAACTGAGACCTGCAGTAACCTGAACCAGTTCCAACAGCAGTGAGCATTGTATTCATGACAAAAATTAACGGCAACATCCTCCTGTAGGACAATGAAGTGTTTTTTATCTCTACCATGCAATTTACACAGCATAAAAATTTCCAATTGGTTAAATTCATTAAATGATGACTGGAACCCCATGTATCATTAATTCGGCAATTTATTTATTATTCCCTCCTATTCAATTTGTTTGTCATACTTCACTTTTTAGTATGTTTGAAAAAGAATGTCTCTTTCCTTGTTAGGCAACTCTTTAATTCCAACTTACCACATGGAATGTTTAAGACACAACATTAAAGGGCATTTTAATACATTCCATATATCCTATTCAAAAATCTTCCTTACTTAAGAAACTCCGTGTCTAATCAAAATCAGACAAATCAATTGAAACGGAGAGAGTACTTTTTCAAATATACTACAAAAGTAAGCCCAACTTTAAAGAAAAGCGAACCCAAAACATTTACAGACAATGACAAAATGCAGAAGAGCATCACATACACATTGCTGGGAACCAATAAGATCCGCATTAGCACCGTAACACCTGCAATGGTATTTCCAATTGGCAACTAAAACTAATGGACATTTCATAGGTGTTGCCTAACTCTGTTTCTCACCTTCAGTAGTTGTATGGGAAATACAAGATTTATTCTTGTGATGCATGGGTCTTCTGATTTTGGATCTTAAAAATACCTTTGTTTTCATTTTTAGCCTTCATTATTCAACATAGGCTTGTCGATCCATTTTTATCAAAAAGCATTTCAAGAAATGACAGAAAGCTTATTGCAATTAAACATAGGAACAAGAAGGTGTTTATGTCATTCACAACTTGAATTATGCTATTAAAACTTCAAGGAGTTTATCCTTCGGTTCCCTATTTCTTTCGTAGCTGGTCTTGATAGAAAGACCAGAAATTCCTGGCAGATTCTAAAATCCTCTCAGTATCATCACTTTAAATTGCAGATATTTCAAATCATCACATCATTTTTCTTTTCTAGTTCTCCTCCAAACAAAAGAATAAATCTTGATGCAGTACCGTTTATTCCCATATATTGATCTAGTAGAACTAAAAGATCAACTTAGTCGTAAACCATGTATAGAATCCCAATCTCTATTTAACTAACCTTTTCAAAAAAAAAAAAAGAATCCTGATCTGTTTACATGTATTGAGGTAGCCCGTCAATTAGATGACACGACATGATAGAAAGAAATTTACCTGCTTGGCAGGAATATTCTTCAATGCTTCAACCATTCTTGGCCTGAAGATTGGGCGTCCGGTGTCGCTATGCCCACAACAGTATGATGAGTTATCTCCACATAAGAATTGTAAACCTCATGAATAATATAAAATTCATTCCAATAGTATGTATATACATTCTATGTTGTAGAAGAAGACAAAATTTGGCAGTTTTTAGCATATTTACAACAGAGAAAGATTCTCTAACAAACTTTGAATATTGCAACCTACTGTGGACTATGGTAAAGGGATATGTCTAAGCGGTACAACACTTGAGAGGCTCTCTCGTCGTAAGGTGCACCGATCCGCTCGGTATAGAATTTTTTTTTTTTGTCTATCTTATTTTATTGCAGTAGCACTAGCCATTACAAATTGGCAGAATGATGACTGATTTTCTCCATAAGGGGAAGGAAAAAGTGAGCAGAAGTATTTGACCAGCACTTAGATAGAAACATAGGAGTAGAACCCTGGACTAGTGCACTATATTGATTAGGAACATCTCTAACTAAGGGAAATCACAACCACGTGCCTTTCAAAAACCCAACACTCTTGGGGTGAAGTAACGGAAAGCAAGCATGATAATTCGATGGAATACAAGCTAAGCTGATAATCCAAAATGCTGGATATAATAGAAGTATTTGGAAGCTTTAGGTCTAAATAATGGATTATCCATATTGTTATTATAACAATGGTGTTTGGGTCAGTTTCCGCTCACCTTAACTATTCCTGTTACCTCCCACCAGCAAAGTATCGACTAACATTGTACACTAAAGCTTAGGCAAATAGGAAGAATTCACCTAGTATTTTTTGTTACTAGTCTCCAAGGTTAGAACCCACTAAATCCACTTCATTGACCACTACTTGCCAGTAAGTTTTAGGTCTAACTCATACTAAAATAGTAAGAATTTTTTTTGCAGAGTGGCATGGTGTGGCAGTTCTTGCATTTTTCAAAGTAAATATATATTTCAACAATATTAGTATCAGTCTTCCAAAGGAACCTCTCCTAAAATAATGCTCAAGAAAACCGAAAATGAGATTGGATTGCTTGTTTCCAATTACATTCTTCCTCTTTCACTTTCTTTACGTTACTCCTCAACAGAATGAGGATTTCCACATCATGCATGCAAAAAACAAAGTGCACGTAAAAGGTAAATTACTGTAATAAAAATAAGAGTAGTTGATAATATATGACGATTGTACGGGAACAGGAAAGCTAATTTGAGTAAATTCCACACACAGAGTTGTTTCACGCCCATGACCAAGGACGCCGCATAAACTGGAACCACAAGAGTATGCTGCTGAATCATTGATTAGCAGTGTGTGATACCTGCCACTCCTTATTTGCATCTGCCGATAACTTGTTACAGTAAGTAACAACAAATGATGAAGTCCTAGCTGCAGATTATTCTAGTAGAGCGAGTAACTAAAATCTAGTGATATTAAGATCAGAAAGATAGAAATCAATCAACAACTAAACCTCAATCACAAAATAGTGAGATCGGCAATATGAATAATCGTTATCCATTCCATTCTATTTGGTCTCATTTCTTTGCAATACTAAATAATTCACTAAACCTTACATACAATTCCCTAACCAAACAAAAAAAGATACCCTAGTACTGACTGGTATGTGTGAAGCAGAGGAATCACACGCTCCATCCCATTGAAGACTCTAAATTTTCACTAAGGGGTTTAAAATACGAAGAAGTAAACACATGAAGAAGCCGAAGGGGGTTCAAAATACGAAGAAGTAAACGCACGAAGAAGTCGAAGGGGGTTCAAAAAGTGTCATTTTTGGCCCTATCTGGCTCCACCCCTGGCCTCCATCAACAAGCATATCTCATGACTAACAACAACAAAAATAGTGTCTTAAAACATTCCATCCATCTATGTGTGTATTTTGATAAGTAACATTTCAACCATATATTTATTAGTCCTAAAATAGCAAAAATAGCAATCAACCAAACAAATTAAACATTGGTAAATGAATTATAAATTTTCCAAAGAAATAGAACATTGCCTGCAGAGGTTTCAACCATATCAGAGGACTGTTCCACAGCCATCAAGAACCTCAAAAGACGCTTCCAATTGCCGTTACATCCAACAGCTCTTCCTGAGCTACAATGCAAAGAAGCATAGATTGAACTCAATCCACAAAGCTGAAAAGCAGCATAATCTACCAAAGACTTGAACTTTTTAGGAAACAAACCATGTGTTCCCCTAAAAGTCCTTGAAGTTAGCTCTAAACTTATTAAATCAATAACAGCTAATCGACCCGACATCACTATTTCAAGAATCAAATGAACTGGCAAATCCTCCATTGAAGTTGACCTCAAACGATCCCCCATTTTCCCTTCACAAAAACAATCTTTTAAACGAAAATGGAAACAATTAACACACTTTATCAAGAAAATATCAAATGTAAGAAAATTAGATGAAATTGAATAAGAAAATGAAGGACTTGGCGGGGAAATCTTATAATCTAAGTCGAAATAAATCATCAAGGAACAACAACCCCAAACACAAACATGAACAAACAAAACAAAATTAAACTTTTTTTCTAGCAAATTACAAGAAAAAACTCCAAAACCCCAGATAGGAACTTTATAAACACAAATTTGTGCAAATATAGGATCTATGAATGAAAATTGAGTTGTGGGGGCCTTGACAAACAAGAAATTAAGCTAAAAGTAGGTAAAGAAACAGTCCAATAGTGGAATTTTTTTCATTATGTAGAAGTGGGAAAAGAGGAAAGCGACTAAAAGTTAAAGCTTTAATAAACCGAAATGATGACTGGAGAATAAAGTATTAAATATTAACGAGCAAAAATGTCCACCTTGGAAAGACACCAAATTTACAGGCGAAGATTTCTCCTTTTTTTTTTCTTTCATTCATGTTCTCTTTTTTTTTTTTTAATTTCCGCTAGGCACGATTAAATTTGAATTTATCTTTAAAAAATTATAAAACGTTCTTTAATAAAGATAATTTTATAACTGGAGTTTAGATTCTGACTATAAAATTTGATTTTTTATTTGAATTTTTTTAGGAATTTTACTCATAATAGTTTTATAACAGTAATCAAATAATAACAAAATTTGATTTGTCAAAGTTTTAACTTTTAAATTCATAATTGAATGAGAGCTTAATTAAAGATGAAAAATACTTATTACTCTATTACATAATAATTCTTGTTTATTTTCCCCCTTTTTTTGGGTTGTTGTTTGTTTTGATTTGGGCAAAAAATGCTCTACTTGTTTTTTTAATCTTTTTTCTTTTTGGATTGATTATTATGTAAAAGTTGCCTGTTAGCATACACTACTATGGGTCATGTCTTTTCCTTTTTGAATTGATTATTAGATTTTTTAAAAAAAAATGTATTTCTATGTATATTTAGGGTTATTCAAAATCAATCTGCTAAACGCACTGCAGGACTCATTCGGGGGTGACGCTCCCAACAAGATTTTCTCCATATCTAGAGCTCAAACCCGAGACCTCTGGTTAAGGGTGAAGCACTCCCACCAGTGCACCACAACCCATGTTGGTTTGTTTTACTACACTTAAGAGTCTTTTGTTGTAAAGAATAATACCAAACAGTCTTAGAATTAAATTATAATTTGTTATTTGTTTGATATAACTTATTTCGAAATTAAATAATTAGTATCAAAATAAGTTATCCCTTCTTTTTAATGGTATAGCAATCCTGGAATAAAATAGGTAAATAACAAAAACACCCATTTAAACCTTTTTTTAAACGACATTATCCACATTCATGAAAGGTATTTTCATGAATAAATATTTTTTTCTTAAAATTTATACCAATTCACATTATTTTGAATCATACACACAGCTAGGGGTGTTCACGGGTCGATTTGGATCGATTATTGGTCAAAAGCAAAGTCAAACCAACTTAATCGGTTTTTAAATTATCAAAACCAAACCAAATATAATATATATTTATCGGTTTCGATTTGGTTTGGTTTGGTTCGGTTATTCGGTTATTAACCATACACAAAAATAAAAGAAACAATTCATTCAAAATGTGAAAAAGTGACAACAATCCATTCAAAACGTAATATAGTTAGAATGACTTAAATTACTGAACTTTCGATCACTAAATTTACTATCAGTAAAACTTTAAAATTCACTATATTGGCCTAGAAGGAAGAGACAATAACATTTTCAGTCCCACAAAAAATTGTCATAGACACTCATATACATGAAATCAATAAGATAAATATTTCATCTTGGGCATTTTCGTTTTCAATAAGTAAATTATGAAGAAATTTTAATGAAAATATGTATAAGATCTTTAAAATCTATATACTATCTTAAAAGCATGAACTCTCAAACTTGAATGTTGAATTACTATAATACCCCAAATTAAAAGCACTCAATTTATTTTATTTATTAGTTTAATTAATTTTATTATATTGAAAGTATACACCTTTTCAAATTAAATGATTGTGACTTTTTCAAAGGGTTGTGACTTTTTCTGACTTTTTCGAAGGGTTGTGACTTTTCTAAATGGTTGTGCCTTTTCATATGAGTTGTGCCTTTTTCAAAGAGTTGTGACTTTTCAGATAAGCAGTGACTTTTTCGAAAGGTTGTGACTTTTCGGATAAGACATAGTTAACACATATTCATACTAATATTTGATAGCTATAAATAGAGGGGTTTCCTCACACTTTTTAACTATAATTTTTTCCTCCTCCTTAAAAAAATCTCAAGTGTTATTTGCAAAAATTTATTAAGTTTGAAATTCAACAAAATTCGAGGTACCTCATAAGAAAAATTTGGTGAAAAAATTGTAACAAATCATTCATTAATTCACGCTCATATTTTTTCTTACCATTTTCATGAGTTAGCAATGAATAAAAGTTACAGGAGAGACAACAATATTAAACAAATATGAAAAAAAAACATATGATTTGGGTAAGATATTTCTTCTTCTTTTTTTTATTTTTTATTCTCTTCCCTCAAACGAAGGAGTTTCTTCCTAATTTTGCTAAAACAATGGCTATCAATGTAGTCCATTGAATTATTAGTTTTGATGTTAAATTCAATATTTCAAAATTAATTTTTACTTTTACTTATAATATGATAACATAGCCATGATAATAATTATTTTTTAATGGATATGTATGTAGAAATGAACGGAGAAAGTAAAGTGTTGGTGGCAAGAATTAAATCAAACGGAACACTAGAACTCTGAATATAACATGAACATATATTTTCGTCTTCCTTCTTTATTGACTATGTATTGTTCCATATAATTTTTCTTTATGTCACAAAACAACCAATTAAATCCATACTTCTTCACTACTCGTACAAGTTTGACGGAGTTAAGCTGTATTGAGGGAATCTTTTTGTCTCAATCAATCAAGAATGCCCGAGATATACTCCTTACTAGCTATATAAAAATAGATAAGGAAATAGTGATTGATCATAAGATGATCTTAAATCAAATTAACGATTCTATAAATAATACTTTAAATTTTATTCATCTATTAATTTTTATCATTGAAAAATTTAAATATTTTATATCATGATACAATTTCTATAAGATACTAGATACTTCCATTAGACAACAACTATAATATATGTATATGGCAGAAAAAAGGAGAAGACTACAATTCCACAAAGATAAGATAGAAACTTAATGAAATGAAATATTTTTACCATAGGTGATGTTATTCATATATTAAAATTAAATTATTATACTAAAGTATATATAACCATCATTCATAACAACCAAGTACACTTTTTTTGGTAAAATTACCTCTCTATGATAGACTTTTCAAATATTAATTGAGTAATAATATTTTGTAAATGATATGTTACATATAAAGATAAAATATTGAAATGCTTATGGTAATTTTTATTAGTGTCGTGCACGTACTATATTTCAAGTATGAATATTTAAGACAAAATTTCTACTTAAATGATTTACATCATTTATGTTCATAACCTCAATAGGAAAGGCAATTGGTGACATTTTTTGAATGAATATTTTTTTTTCAGTTTTGTTGGTTAGATTTGTTTACAAAATTGAGTCGAGTAAGAAATAATATACTTTCTTCCATATATAAATTTTGAATGTATTTTGAAATGTTTTAACTTTTAATGATATTTGGTCATTTTGATTTCAAAATACAAGTAACTCTGTGACAATATGTATTAATAATTTAAAAACACTTATTTTATGTTTGTTCAATTATAACTATTTACTAAAAAAACTTTAATTTAGTAATATTAATTCAATTTTATAACATCATATACTATATCTACAATATACATGCAACCCACGTGCCATAAAATTAGTTATTTTAAAAGATACGACATTTCATGATCCATAAATTGACACTTTCTTTAGAAAAGAACATAATCTCAAAAACCTAAAGTCACCTCTCTCACGCCCAACATCCCCGACCCATCCCCGACCGGCGCCGTCTCCGCAGCAGCAGCAGAGGGCGGCAGTAGCAGAAGTAAAGGGCGGCAGCAGCAGCAATCTTGGTGAGTTTTAAATTTTCCATTTGCTTATCAACAATTTGAAAAAGTTTAGGAATATCACTAAAACAAAAAAAAAAGACAACTCCAACTTATGCATTGACTTGTTTCAAGCCTAAAAAACCAATCTTGATTGTTGATATTAACTTGTCTGATTATCTAAAAGAGTTAATGTATGTGGGGTTTGCTGCTTCTACAGAGGGGAGTACTTAATTGCATAGTATTGAGAATTGGAGTTTTCGAACTTATGGATTTGGCCCTGCGAGGCATCCTCATAATGTTTCTGATAATGCTGTGATTGTAAAGCCTCCGATTTTTCAAGATTCTGGCCATAAACATCATAATAAGAGTCTTGGGTTAGGTTTTGGAATTGGTGGTCCAGCTTTCTTTTGTGCTGTTCTTGTAGCTTTTGGTTGGATTTCTGTCAAGAAATGGTGGTCTAGCTTTCTTTAAATTTGCACAAATTAGACATCTGTAACAGCAAAACGATGAAAATAAATCCAAAAAACATTGATCAATTGAAAATAGGAGTAATCTATTTTGAATTATCGAGAAAAAGAAAAAACAACACAAACTTGTTTACTAATTGTCAACTATTAATAATGACTGAAATCTCTCTATAATGACCATTGAAGAAATTCTTAATTGTTTCTTTTCGTGCTAGGCAACTGAGGAAGCTCAACATCTAAAAAAGTTGACACAAGACTATACTGCTTCTTTCATCAAAGTAGGAGATAAGGTTTGGTGTTTTTAAATTTCTAAAGTTCAAGTACAGTTGTTTTCTATAATGTGTTTGTGTCCATCTAGTTATTTATAAAATCAATATATTAAGGATGTATAATAATAAAATATATGTATATAATTCATCGGTTCGGTTTGGTTATTTCTTCGGTTTTTTCGAATAAAACCATAACCAAACCAAATACTATTGATTTTCAAAAATCTAAAACCAAACCAAACCCAAATAAAATCGGTTTTATTTTATCGGTTTGGTTCGGTTTGGATCGATTTTTATCCAAATCGTGAGCACCCCTACACACAACAAACCAAAGCACTCACTTAGAAATATTAATTTAAACATAATTTATCTTATCATAATTAATCTATCACATTACAACTTGTATTCATACCGGATCAGGTCTCGGTTTAGACAGATTCAAATTACAATTCTACCCCTGACTAGATTGTCTTCAGGGTTAGGGCTACGGCCTGGCTGATGCACATTCAGAAGTTGCGCTCAGCGCCATAGCTGCTCACTGCTTTCATCTCTCACACCTCATTGAGACAGTGCTTCAATCCTCAATCGCAGACGATAATTTCTGATTCAGAAGTGCAGAAGCTGTGTATCTAGGTAAAGTAGTGAACTCAGAAGCTGCGATTTCCTCGTCTCTCAGTCTTCTCTTCCAACTGGTAAAGTTAATTTTCTGAATTTCACTATACCAATTTGACCATAAAAGCTTTGTGTGAGAGTAGGACTTGGATACAGTATTCAATGCCTGTTTTGATTAACTTATTTTTAGGTGATTTTGATTTTTAAGCACTTTTTAAGTTTTGTAGGTGTTTGGAAAAGTTAAAAAATTGCTTTTAAAAGTAGGTATCATCCTGTACGATTTTTATTAGTAATGGCGATGATCATTTTTGTTTGTGGACAATTGGGAAGCTTAGATTAGCTGTAATCTGTAAAGCCACCCTTTTTGAAACAAAAAAAAGTTGTATTATAGAACTACCAGTTTACTCAGCTTAAGGAAGATACATGGAAACAAGTAAAATTTTGTCATCTTTTTTTCCCTAGTGGAGAATATACTCTAAAGTCGAAAGAACCGTCACAACCTGACAGAGAACAACTATTTGGATGCCAAAAGCTAAAAAAAAAAAAGCAGGAAAGAGAGAATGAAATCTTTATATCAAAAAGAAGGATACAACATGGGAAGGAACAAAACTTCAGCTACTTTATACCAAAAGCTTACAAATCATGAAGTGTATATCAAACCAAACGGGTAAAAACTTGAAAATGATCACTTTTTATTCACTGTTGTAGTTCCGTAAGAGCTAGCTTATCCTTTATTCTTCATTGACACACCATACCTTTTTGAAACAAATTTTGAGTATCATAAGAAACACCAAATCAAACTTAGTTCTCTCATTTATTGAGAGGATTAGATGGAATGTTAATTTGTTTGTCTCATAAGAAAGAATAATAAAAGAATTTGAATACTGATTTTTTGTTCGGAAAATATATCCTAGTCAGACGAAGGAATGCTGACATGACTCGTGTTGTTTTGACTTCACAATTACTCAAATATAAGGAGATTTTAAGAAGTTAACAAAATTGATGTTCTGAAGCACAATAGTAATGCACAGGCTGATTGTAAGAAGAAGGTGTCTTGTTTACTGTTTAATACGTAATACATTTGCTGCATTATGTCATTGATTGAAGTTTATGGGGCAATGTGGCATCTATATATAAAGTTGTTGTACAATGAAAAAGTAAGGTTTTCCTTCATCATTGTTTTACACGTTCTCTTTTCTCTTTTCAGCTTTTCTCCTTCACTTCTTTCCCTTCCTCTGTGTGTATCATCCATCTCAATTCTTGGTGTTGTTATTTCTTGCTGCGCTGTATGATGGAAAAGCAGTCACTTTGTGATGACAACATGGAGGAAGCAGAGTATATATTGCTTGATCTGGATGACCTTCCCTGCGAAATTTACATTCCCCACAATGCACCATATGTTCTCTCAGTATGATCCCAAGTTCACCTTTCTGTTTCAATGTTTTGATGTTCTTATAGATTCAAAACTAAGTGATAACCCTTTTGGCCTTTCCTTTTATTTCTTTTGACTTGTTAGGTACTCATTGCTTCGTGAAAACTATTGCAATTGCTTTGTTTCTTTAATTTTGTAACTTTTTTTTTGCAGGGTCTTGACACATTGAACCCCATCTTGACCATCGATGGTAAAATCAAGCTGGTGAGTTGGTGTTTCGAGGCAGATTCAAGTTCATTTTTGTTTTGAATTTATCAATCATGTTTACAGAATTATAATATATCTCCTTAGTGAGATTAGTTGTTTGTGTGGTAATATTCTTATAAAGGTATGTATCTCCTTAGTGACATTAGTCATTACAGTGGTCAGTCATCTTGATCCCCGCTGACATCCTTACACCAAAAGGCCGCCACACTTACATCAGTGACATTACACTCACTTTATTGTCTAGCTATTTCTTGCAAAATAGACAATAATGCACTTAAATAAAACTTTTTGGCTGATAGGTCTCAGTCCTCACTCCTCACAGTTTTGTCTTCCATTCGTGAGAGGATATAGACAGATTGTATCCATTTCAACTCCCTTGTTATTTCTGGTGAGTCGTTAGTTGAGATCTTTCTAGAACAAAAGAGTTGGTGAAGGGAAAACAAAGTATATATAATGGAGAGTGGGTGTAACAATTGTGGTTATACACTCCAAATATGTTGTATCTTTTGATTATCCTCACATGCATTTGAACCCCCGTTGGGCAATTAAGCTGATTTGTCTGTATGCTATTTTCATACCGTAAAAGTGTGTTTATCTCAACTGTTGTTTATTTCTGTTTTGCAGATTGGACAGTACGATGAGACTATTGGGACATGCCTTATTTTTGATGAAAGTGGTAAGCCATGTTCCTCTCCGCAACATATTATAATAGAACAAGAGAAGGAATGAGCTACTTTTCTGATTACTTTAATCTAGCTTCAACGTTGCTGGTGGTGTTCCATCTCATCCCAAAAAATATTTTAAAAAAAATAAGAGGGAGTTCTTCTTTGCTTGTTTCTACCATACCAAAATCTGCCTGGGGTCAGAACTTGATTCTTTATAACTGAACTGCAGTTAGATGTTTTTTAGGGGTGCAGATTAGTTTACTGTTTTCTAAGTTTGGTCTGGTGCAATTCTGACACTGGGCTGCCTCCTGGTATCCGTGAATGATAATTTGTGACAACATTAGGCACATAGTAGACTGTGAACCAGGGAATCTGTCGTTTTTAGGTTCATATGAATGGAGTACGTTTTTTCTGGAACCTGTCCTCTAACACAATGTTGCATTCGACACAATGAAACATAAGAATAGGAGGGGACCTTCAGAATTTTTTAGTCCACGACTCCTTGGCACAAGTCTTTTTTCTATTAAAACTTGCATCCAGTATTTCTAGTTTCATGATTTTTGCATATTAGTTGGATAATATAAAAAAAAAAAAAAAAAATTCTTCAAATCTATCTAGAATTTTATCACCAAGTAAACATTTCTGCAGATACACCTCCGGTGGTCCGTGAAGAGGCGGGGCCTTCTGAAGCTAACCTTTTCCCAGGAAGGCCCACGTTAGAAACCAAGTCCAAACAAGTCAAGCCTGTAACACAGCTTCAAAAGATACTTAAATTCAGGTTGTTGCAGAATAGTGAAACTAAAGATGCAAGAGAGAAGACAAAAGAAGATTAGGTAACCGAGTGTTTTAGCAACTTTTATGCTACTACTTGAGAATGTACGGTGGAATCATGTACAGGCTATTCCATTCTTAAATGTGGTCTACTTTAAACCATCAACGGTATGTCCAGAGATCATAAGATCTCCTTGATCATCGTTGAAATGTTAAACTTTACGAACTACTCAACATGTTGCACTTCCACAGTAAACTCGTGAATTGGACTATTGAATGAGATTGTAGATACTAATATTTTCCGACACAAAGCTTTGAACTTATTATATTGCCTCTTTGCGGATGGGTACAAACTATAAGGCTGCATTGATTCCACAGAGAATAAGAGAAACGATCCATGGATGGGGAAAGGCAGCAAGAAGAAAAAGGAGGATGCGTATGTTCCCAGATGATTCAACTGTGCACACTGATACAAGCACCATAATGTCACTCGAGGAATATGATCATGACCAGTTGGTTGATTGCCCTCGAACAGTGCATGGTGCAGGTACAGAAATTGAGTTACAGCCACCAACAACTGTCACAGAGGATCATCATTCAGTAACAATTAACGACACTTCAAGTCGTATTGGTACTCCTCTCCTTCGACCCTGTGCCTCTATATCTTCCGCAACTTCCCCAAGTCTTCCACCTGAAGTAATATCAAGATAATCTTCAATGCCTGCTAGAGGACATTTGGGTTTGGATAAACAATAACCACCATAGTGAAGTCGCAAAACAATACGAAGTGAAGTTGGTGTTGATACTTCTGCAGGTTTGTTTAACGTTGCATATAACATATATACGTGAAGATGTTTGACATGTGAATTCAAAGAAATATGCAGGTAGGAAAGAAATAGTTTCTATAGTTGCAAACATATTTGCCCCAAAAAGGCTCTGGATTGAAAAATCTATAATAACTGTTTCTCTATGTAGTATCCCTTGTATAATCAGTTACACACATGAGCTATCTAGGTAAGATGGAGCATCTTAAAGCTTGTATGTTTTCCCTCGTCAAATAGTTAAAGAGTTTAACTTGTATACATTGACAGTTTGGAGGATTATACACCATCAATGTACTTTAATATGTCGCAACATATAACTTGTCTTTACTTTTCAGATTAGTAATTCCATTTTTTGAACGATTACATGTAGTTATCAGTTCAATGGCTGATCGTATAGAACTCTTTTATGAGCAAGGGCGTTATTATTAGTACTTGCCTATGCAGGCGTTAGCTTATCTGCTCCAAATTAGTCATAGTTCTCAATATTTTTTGCCAAGTTTTGGAAATCCCTGGTATACATAAAGGCTACCAACTCTATTTATTTACTTGTCCATTGTAACACTTCCACTGTACACACGATATAAACTCGTGAACTCTATATATCAATTTCATCGAAGCAAAAGCTAGCTAGCCTTCTTCAGTATTAATCAAATTAAATTTCTTCTAAATCTAAGTCCTTAACTTCAATTATACATATTTCCCAACTCGAATATTTGTTCAGCAATGTCTTTCCGCTTATGAGGATCGCGAGTAATTATTACAACAGAACAGTTTCCAGAGCATGACTCAGACTACCAAACGATAAGAAAAGACGCCTGATGAAAATGTATAGCATTATCATAAGTCCCATGATATTCAGCTTTTCTCACTGGCATCTATACTTGATCCTGCATCCGCCAGTGCTTCAGCCATCATTTTTGCTCTATTCTGAGTTTGTCTTTCCACAGCAACCATATAGAAGCCTAACAAGCAAGATACAAATAAAGAACAACATCAAGTATTCAAACAGAAGAGCTAAAAATAATTTAAGCACTCAGCAGAGATTGGTCACAGTAAACGCATAGATCTATCCAAAATCTTGATGTATCATTAAACTATTCATAAATTTTCATTTGTCAAGGAGTCATTGCGCATACTGAGTATGGAAGTAGATCATCTCAACAATCCATACCCCATCATGTCCCATGGCACCCCTCAAAGCTTTCTGGAACTAAAAGAACCTAATAATTGGCAAGTGAATCAAAATCTACAGTATATGAATAATGATATGAATTATGATCAAACTTTGATGATCACTATAAAAGGTGAAGAGTTGATCCATTCGCCTAGTGGGGTTTTTGGTTCAGCGTTTATCATACTTCTCAGTTAATAAATTCTAGTATGCACAAAGATGGTTGAGAATTAGTTATTCCAAATGTAAGAAAAAATTTAAACAAAATTATAACATACTGCATCAAGGAACAAGTTTTCACTTGACTCGGAAGATCTCTATGTTTGAACTGGTGGAGATGTAGAGTTTCTTCTAGCCAATAACTTTTCTGAAGCTCATGTGATTTTTTTTCTATAAGCTCTTTTCCTATAGAGCAAACACCTTTAGAATTTTAACCAATACCATAAGTTGATGAACACCACTACATGCAATATTTTTGGATGAATACGGTAAGCAGTTGGCAGTCACTAGGTACTTCTAGGTTAATAAAGAGCTTCATTGAGGAGATTTCATATGTATTACATTATTAATTAAGTCTTGGTATACTAGCTAATTTGTTAGCTGTTGACATTCAGCCAGTCCAGTACAGGCTAAAAATAACCATTGCTTGTCTAGAGAGAAAAATCTCAAGAAAAAATCAAAGGAGATTGATGGTATACCAACAGCACTTCCAATTGCACAGACCCATAAAAGCCTTCCTGACCATTTGTCAGCAACGATTCCTCTATTCCCAAATCCCATCAGCTAAAACTGGAGCAAAGACAGCACGTATTAGAATGTGAATTTCTCACCATGAACTGCAGCAGTAAAGTCCAGTTTAGCAAGGAAAACACATATTAGAATGTCAATTCTTCACCAGCTCCAAATGCTTTCACATTGTTCAATGTAACTGGTGTACAACGAAACATATCATTTTCATATTTCTAAGTCTTGGAAATCCTGGTATACATGGTTTCAATATTTTCTTACTGTTTAAATTGGTTTTCTTTCCTCACTTTCTACTGAAAAAAAGCAAACTGAAAAAACTAATTACCATTTTACTATATGGTCACACTATTTTGCAGAAAATGGCTTCATAAAAGTACAGAATGCTCAAAAAGAAAGAAACAGACGAGAGCAACAAACATAATTAAATGAAATCCAAACACTCATGTGTGAGAGAATGACACTGTCAAATTGTTCTTCAAGGGACCAACAGATCAGCAAAAGAAAATGATTTTCGTTACATCAGTCACCAAATACACTCAAATTATTGATGGTAAAGTGAATGATGTCAATTGAAGTGTGTTTATTTGTGTATATCTTCATTCGTAAATATATTTAAATCTGTCATGCATCCGGAAAAGCTCTAATTCATCCTACCCCAAACAACATAATTCATCTCGCCCTATTACCATGTCAACTCGAACAAGTTTCAAATTTCTAATTATAGGAAGAAGAGCAGAATTGAAGAAAAAAAACTTAGTATACTAAAACATAAATAAGCTAAAGTTAAAGAAGCTAAGAGTAATTTTCGAAACCAACAATTCACACATTGAAAAGCTAGGTTTTAGCTCTACCGCCTCCTCTTCTTTGTGGAGTGTATACTCCAAACCGGCCGAGACGACTGAGGTATAAACGTTAATCGCCGATTCCTAAACCCTAATTTTGTTCTTCGTGTATCGGGGATGGCGAAGAAGAAAGAGAGATCGGTGAATGTATCGGGAAAGCCAAAGCATTCCTTGGACTCCAATAGGGATGTCAGCGCAGCCAAAAATGGCCGTAGCGCCGCTACTGTGCGGCGGCTAAAGATGTATAATACCAGGCCGAAGCGTAATCCTCAGGGTCACATAATTAAGCATGACTTACAATCAAAGGAGCTGCCATCAACAAGGATACAACCAGATCGTCGTTGGTTCGGTATGTTCCGAAAAGTTTCACACTTTTCACTTCTATGTTCTTACTAATTACAAAATATAGTCTTTTGCCTTCAGAGATAATTTGTAGTACTCGTGTAGTTTGTGTTTCTGAAGATTAATTTGACAACATGACTTAATTTAGTTGCTGAAATCTATTAGAATTGGCATTGGATTAGTGTGGAAGTGTTGATATTGAGGTGGAGGGAGTATTAATGATTAAATTGAGCTGGATTTTTTTTATTTTCATCGTTAAAATATCATCTTTGGTCAGTTAATACTTCTTTCGTGTATGGCTGAACTGTGTTGAAATAATTGAATTAGGAATTTATTTTCTGACTTCACAGATAATACTCGGGTGATCAACCAGAAGGAACTGGAGTTCTTTAGAGAAGAGCTCCAAACTCGGCTTTCCAGTAACTACAATGTTATATTAAAAGAAAGGAAGTTGCCGATGTCCCTTTTAAATGATCATCAGAAGGTATGTAGGGTGCTTTTTCCGTGGCCATTATTTAACGACTTGTTCTTATGTTCCTGTTGAATCAACGTGAACCTCCTTACTCTGCTATCGTAATTCTAATGTGCTTTCATTATTGTATGATTTGGGAGTTTCCTGTGATACACATTACAACAGTTTTGAGTTTTTGCAAGTATTATTGAGCTTTGTTATGTAATATGTATTGAATAGCTATCAAATAAGAGCATGAGCTAGATGTTTACTTAACCTGTTTAATTGGAATAACTTGACTTCATTAAATAACAATGATGTTTGGTTCCGTTTGCTCCCTGATCTTACCCTAGTTTGTTTCTGATGTATTCGAGCTAACACACCTCTTGTTTGTAATTTTGCATCATCTTGATACTTTTTAATTATAACCCTCTTATTACTTCACAAGAAATAAGGGCACTAGCTATATCTTGCTACACTCGTGCTTGATTCCCCATTATGTTTTACTAATTTTGTCTTCTTTTTCCTTTATGAAGAAAGGAAATGCTCATCAACTTGGCAGTAAGCCTTCTGCTGGAACAGAGAAGAAACACTCAAAACATTTTAAATCATTAGCCAAGAAGGCCGATACACCTTAAGGTATGAAATGAGAATGCACAACGTTAAAAGTTTATGCTGCTTGTTTCTGTGTATGCATTGTTGTACTAACAAAGAAAAATTGTTTCTAAGTATTCACCTTTAGAATATTAGAAAAAATTTGAATCGTTTGATACTTTATCATTCACTACTAAAAATTATCTATTTGAAACAACCTTTATCTCAAGGTAGGAGTAAGATCTGCGTACATCCTACCCTCTCCAAACCCCATTTGTTGAATTATATTGGGTATGTTGTTGGTCAAAAATTTCTTTTGCAGATCGCCCCCCACAATTCATGAAGAGACAGACCATCTAAATCGACCCTTTTCCAAGATGATTCGAGGGAGACGCCAAAAATAAGATTGGATAACTCAGATTTTAGTAAATTAGTAGATGCTTCAGTTTATTCAAGAAATTTAGGGAAGTAAAAGTAGAGTCTTATATAAATATCAAGAAGACAACTATGGTACTTGGTTTTTTGGAATGCTGGTAGAACAGTGACTATTGACAATTGCTGTTGATTTTGGCTTTGAGGAATAACTCCTCTATGAGTTGATTTTTTTTTTCCCATATTCTGAGTTTGTTTAACGTTCACTTTCCAGAAGTTCTTTTGGCATTTGATATTCTGGGAAAAGATTAGCTTCAGAAGGTCCCGCCTCTTCATGAACCACGGGAGGTGTATCTGCACATACGTTTGCTTGGTGATAAAATTCTAGATTGATTTGAAGATTTTTTGTTCTTTTATATTATCCAACTAATATGCGAAAATCATGAAACTAGAAATGCTGGATGTAAGTTTTAATAGAAAAAAGACTTGTGCCAAGGAGTCGTGGACTAAAATATTCTGAAGGCCCCCACCTATCCTTACGTTCAATTGTGTCGAATACATATTGTGTTAGAGGACAGGTTCCAGAAAAAAGGTACTCCATTCATATGAACCTTAAAACGACAGGTTCCTGGTTCAGAGTCTACTATGTGCATAATGTTGTAACAAATTGTCATTCACGGATACCAGGAGGCAGCCCAGTGTCAGAATTGCACCAAAAAACCAAAATTAGAAAACTGTAAACTAATCTGCACCCCTAGAAAACATCCAACTGCAGTTCAGTTATAAAGAATCAAGTTCTGACCCAGGCAAATTTTTGTATGGTAGAAACAGGCAATGAAGAACTCCCTCTTTATTTTTTAAAAATATTTTTTGGGATGAGATGGAACACCACCAGCAATGTTGAAGCTAGTAGATTAAAGTAATCAGAAAAGTGGCTCATTCCTTCTCTTGTTATATTATAATATGTTGCAGAGAGGAACATGGCTTACCACTTTCATAAAAAAAAAGGCATGTCCCAATAGTCTCATCATACTGTCCAATCTGCAAAACAGAAATAAACAACACTTGAGATAAACATACTTCTATGGCACGAAAATAGCATACGGACTAATCAGCTTAATTGCCCAACAGGGGTCATATGCATGTGAGGATAATCAAAAGATACAACATATTTGGAGTGTATAACCACAATTGTTACACCCACTCTCCATTATATCTACTTTGTTTTCCCTTTCACCAACTCTTTTGTTCTACAAAGATCTCAACTAATGACTCGCCAGAAATGACAAGGGGGTTAAAATGAATCAATCTGTCTATATCCTCTCACGAATGGAAGACAAAACTGTGAGGAGTGAGGACTGAGACCTATCAGCCATAAAGTTTTATTTATTTAAGTGCATTATTGTCTATTTTGCAAGAAATAGGTAGACAATAAAGTGAGGGTAATGTCACTGATGTAAGTGTGGCGGCCATTTGGGGTGTGAGGATGTCAGCAGGGATCAAGATGACTGACCACTGTAATGACTAATGTCACTAAAGAGATACATATTCCAGGTTTGTTTGTACAATCATACTTCATTTTTTAATTGTTTCGTCTATCTACAAACGTTCTTTAATGTCTATATACACTAACTTGTTTTTGCATGCTTACTCTTGCAGAATGCATTTGAGCTAGCTTCATTTTTTTGGTTCTGGGTATTCACTGGTCCCTTTCTCGTAGCTTAAGAAAAAAATTCCTGTACGTTTGTACCGAACATTTAATACCTAGTCAAAGCATTTCCCTTTTAACTGTATTAAACATTCGCAATCTTTAGTATTTGACATTGGCACATTCCCTGAAATACTAATGATTTTTTCCTTTTAACTCAAATTCTTTCTCGGAGTTAGACAAAACCATGTTTCTTCCGTTAAATACTTCTTTAGACAAAACCATATTCTCTATTCCATGTGCTTGTATAATATGTTCTACCACATGCATATGTTTGTTTCCATTTGTAGTAGAGACTAATGTTCTGAATATCTGAGTTTTGGCAAAGTTACGTCTTTATTCCAGTGGCAATTTGGGTATAACTCATGCTTCATAAAGAACCACACACTTGTGTATCTTCGACTCATTATGGGGTATGTGTAATTACCAACTGTATTTGTATGTACTATTGTTTAAGGTTTTAGATTTACCAACGGATATTTATTTAGCACAACAATCTAAACGTATGCTGTTGTTTGTCACCCAGGTTGGCTGGACAATTCCTTTGCAGTTATAGCACCTTGCCACTCTATGCCCTGGTTACACAGGTATTATGTCACGATGGATATAGCTAAATTGAGAAGTCAGAATAGTATGATCCTCTCGTTAATGTTAGACTTTGTACACCATTACCTCTCTGCCCTTCTACAGTATTCTCATAACCACCTTAAGGTTATGGATGACATGTCTCAAATTTTCTAGTTCCGTTTTCCTTTCTCTTTCCGCTTCTTGCTCATGACAAACAAACACCAATAGATGGGAGACAGTAGAGACTGGAGTGGGTGAGGTAAATGAGGATGATGGCGTAGGGGAAACGGAAGGGGCTTTATTTTTTCTGTTCTCTTTAGGTATATTGTTAAAAATCATGTACAGGCTATTCCATTCTTAAATGTGGTCTAATTTAAACTGTCAACGGTATGTCCAGAGATCATAAGATCTCCTTGATCATCGTTGAAATGTTAAACTTTACGAACTACTTCAACATGTTGCACTTCCACAGTAAACTCGTGAATCGGACTATTGAATGAGATTGTAGATATTAATATTTTCCGACAACAAAGCTTTGAACTTATTATATTGCCTCTTTGCAGATGGGTACAAACTATAAGGCTGCATTGATTCCACAGAGAATAAGAGAAACGATCCATGGATGGGGAAAGGCAGTAAGAAGAAAAAGGAGGATGCGTATGTTCCCAGATGATTCAACTGTGCACACTGATACAATCACCGTAAAGTCACTCGAGGAATATGATCATGACCAGTTGGTTGATTGCCCTCGAACAGTGCATGGTGCAGGTACAGAAATTGAGTTACAGCCACCAACAACTGTCACAGAGGATCATCATTCAGTAACAATTAACGACACTTCAAGTCGTATTGGTACTCCTCTCCTTCGACCCTGTGCCTCTATATCTTCCGCAACTTCCCCAAGTCTTCCACCTGAAGTAATATCAAGATAATCTTCAATGTCTGCTTGAGGACATTTGGGTTTGGATAAACAATAACCACCATAGTGAAGTCGCAAAACAATACGAAGTGAAGTTGGTGTTGATACTTCTGCAGGTTTGTTTAACGTTGCATATAACATATATACTTGAAGATGTTTGACATGTGAATTCAAAGAAATATGCAGGTAGGAAAGAAATAGTTTCTATAGTTGCAAACATATTTGCCCCAAAAACGCTCTGGATTGAAAAATCTATAATAACTGTTTTTCTATGTAGTATCCCTTGTATAATCAGTTACGCACATGAGCTATCTAGGTAAGATGGAGCATCTTAAAGCTTGTATGTTTTCCCTCGTCAAATAGTTAAAGAATTTAACTTGTATACATCAACAGTTTGGAGGATTATACACCATCAATGTACTTTAATATGTCACAACAGATAACTTGTCTTTACTTTATTACATGTAGTTATCAGTTCGATGACTGATCGTATAGAACTCTTTTATGAGCAAGGGTGTTATTATTAGTACTTGCTTATGCAGGCGTTAGCTTATCTGCTCCAAATTAGTCATAGTTCTCAATATTTTTTGCCAAGTTTTGGAAATCCCTGGCATACATAAAGGCTACCAACTCTATTTATTTACTTGTCCATTGTAACACTTCCACTGTACACACGATATAAACTCGTGAACTCTATATATCAATTTCATCGAAGCAAAAGCTAGCTAGCCTTCTTCAGTATTAATCAAATTAAATTTCTTCTAAATCTAAGTCCTTAACTTCAATTATACATATTTCCCAACTCGAATATTTGTTCAGCAATGTCTTTCCGTTTATGAGGATCGCGAGTAATTATTACAACAGAACAGTTTCCAGAGCATGACTCAGACTATCAAACGATAAGAAAAGACGCGTAATGAAAATGTATAGCATTATCATAAGTCCCATGATATTCAGCTTTTCTCATTGGCACCTACACTTGATCCTGCATCCGCCAGTGCATCAGCCATCATTTTTGCTCTATTCTGAGTTTGTCTTTCCACAGCAACCATATAGAAGCCTAACAAGCAAGATACAGATAAAGAACAACATCAAGTATTCAAACAGAAGAGCTAAAAATAATTTAAGCACTCAGCAGTGATTGGTCACAGTAAACACATAGATATATCCAAAATCTTGATGTATCTTAAACTATTCATAAATTTTCATTTGTCAAGGAGTCATTGCGCATACTGAGTATGGAAGTAGATTATCTCAACAATCCATACCCCATCATGTCCCATGGCACCCCTCAAAGCTTTCTGGAACTAAAAGAACCTAAAAATTGGCATGTGAATCAAAATCTACAGTAAATGAATGATGATATGAATTATGATCAAACTTTGATGATCACTATAAAAGGTGAAGAGTTGATCCATTCGCCTAGTGGGGTTTTTGGTTCAGCGTTTATCATACTTCTCAGTTAATAAATTCTAGTATGCACAAAGATGGTTGAGAATTAGTTATTCCAAATGTAAGAAAAAATTTAAACAAAATTATAACATACTGCATCAAGGAACAAGTTTTCACTCGACTCGGAAGATCTCTATGTTTGAACTGGTGGAGATGTAGAGTTTCTTCTAGCCAATAACTTTTCTGAAGCTCATGT
Source organism: Solanum bulbocastanum (assembly GCA_037074985.1). Taxonomy (NCBI): domain Eukaryota; kingdom Viridiplantae; phylum Streptophyta; class Magnoliopsida; order Solanales; family Solanaceae; genus Solanum; species Solanum bulbocastanum. The sequence continues at coordinate 31,656,947 of CM073598.1, read as the reverse complement.
GATTTTTTTTCTATAAGCTCTTTTCCTATAGAGCAAACACCTTTAGAATTTTAACCAATACCATAAGTTGATGAACACCACTACATGCAATATTTTTGGATGAATACGGTAAGCAGTTGGCAGTCACTAGGTACTTCTAGGTTAATAAAGAACTTCATTGAGGGGATTTCATATGTATTACATTATTAATTAAGTCTACGCATACTAGCTAATTTGTTAGCTGTTGACATTCAGCCAGTCCAGTACAGGCTAAAAATAACCATTGCTTGTCTAGAGAGAAAAATCTCAAGAAAAAATCAAAGGAGATTGATGGTATACCAACAGCACTTCCAATTGCACAGACCCATAAAAGCCTTCCTGACCATTTGTCAGCAACGATTCCTCTATTCCCAAATCCCATCAGCTAAAACTGGAGCAAAGACAGCACGTATTAGAATGTGAATTTCTCACCATGAACTCAGCAGTAAAGTCCAGTTTAGCAAGGAAAACACATATTAGAATGTCAATTTTTCACCAGCTCCAAATGCTTTCACATTGTTCAATGTAACTGGTGTACAACGAAACATATCATTTTCATATTTCTAAGTCTTGGAAATCCTGGTATACATGGTTTCAATATTTTCTTACTGTTTAAATTGGTTTTCTTTCCTCACTTTCTACTGAAAAAAAGAAAACTGAAAAAACTAATTACCATTTTACTATATGATCACACTATTTTGCAGAAAATGGCTTCATAAAAGTACAGAATGCTCAAAAAGAAAGAAACAGACGAGAGCAACAAACATAATTAAATGAAATCCAAACACTCATGTGTGAGAGAATGACACTGTCAAATTGTTCTTCAAGGGACCAACAGATCAGCAAAATCAATGCCATTACCAGATATCAAATAGTGAATACTATTGAAAATGATTTCATGTACAACACCTATTGATCAAAATGAACATATTGGGTTTTTTTTATTTTTTTTTTAATGACAAGGAAAACCCGCAGCTGCTATTCTTTGGGTGCGCACATGGTAAAACCCCCGCTCCTATGCAATAGCTCGCAAACCACATAGAAGAGGTAAGATATGATGAACTAGAAGACATAAAATAAATTGTTTCAAGAAGAAAAGACAGCACTACCAAAAAAAAGGAGGGAGAAGCTAAGAGGCAGGAAATAGGAACGACAGAACAAAAAAAGGTAACTTTACGAGAGCAACACAACAAAGACGAACTTTATGGGATTTTCTCCTTTGCTCAAACATATGTATTGGAAAATCAAGGGGTTTAGGAATCCAATTTTCCATCTCCTTAGTTCTGACATTTAGGCACTCGGGTTCTAGTTAAAGGCATCTACGAAATTCCATCACTAATACTCTGCCTGCTGAACTGAGGTAGTAAATCAAACTAAATAATCCACCAATTGGATGATCACTCGGTTCACAACATGATAAAAACAACATACCCAGTGAAATCCCACAAATAGGATCTGATATCCCATATGATCATTTGAAAAAAAAAAAGTTTCCGACCGTAAAAGCTAAACATCTCAAGCTATTTCTGTTTGTATTCCTCACTCTTCTCTTTTCTCTATTTCTTCATGAATCATGCCAGTGCTTACACTTTTCATTTAGATCATAAAATAAGATCATTTTGCAAAAGGAACATTAGGAATATAGTGAGCACTTCATCTGTTTCACTCTAAACTGAAAATATAACAATAATTTTAATAGATAAGATAAATTTTCATGGAAGAAATAAGGCGGTGCTGTATTACAGTAGGAACTACTACAATAAATCAGACATAAGCTATTAAACCAGAAAAAATTGATACGTTAATGCATATTTTTGAGTTTCTGCGAGATTATTGATAAGAAAAGGAACAGGAGAAGGAAGAACAAAGAATTACCAGTGGAAATGAGCTACCGCCTGCCGCCGGTTGCCTGATATTCTACACTTGGATTTCGCCGGGATCGAGAGAGACAGAGATAGAGAAACCGGGTGGTAAGTGGCAAACGGGTAAGGGCTAAGAATTTGGGCTTGGGCTTATGGGTATTGCATTGGGCTCAAATAACGCTTTTTGAAAAATAAAAAGAGTAAATTCTCGCATATAGCCACAAGAATAAACTTAGTTAGGCTTCTTAGCTATAATTTACATATTTACATATTGTAGCTATAATTTTAATGATTATAGGCAAGCGTATTTGTATAATTCGCTATTATTTGATATTTATACAAAATGAAAATTTAAACTTTCATTCTTTCCGTAAATGTATAAATTGATTTCTATTTGTTATTGTATAAATTATTATTGATTGATTCAATTCATTGATGACTGTAGTTTATGTGGAATCAGTGTTTGTATAAATTAGTTATTTTCGTACATAATTGTATAAACAAATTCTTCAAATGTTATTTGTATTTGTATATTTTGTATATGTATAGGTTTGTTTTATTTTTGGTGGAATTAGTGTTTGTATATGTATAATTGATTGGTGACTGTAGTTTATGTGGAATTAGTGTTTGTATATGTTTAATTGATTGGTGACTGTAGTTTATGTGGAATTAGTGTTTGTATATGTTTAATTGATTGGTGACTGTAGTTTATGTGGAATTAGAGTCTATATAAATTAGCTATTTACATTTGTAATTGTATAAAATGAGTAGTGACACTAACAACTGATTTATATTTGTATATTTTGTATATGTATAATTCACATATTCTATTTTATTGGTGAAATTAGTGTTTGTATATGTATAATTGATTGATAATTGTTTATTATGTGAAATTATTTTTTGAATCACTGAGCTATTTTCGTCTGTAATTGTATAAAAGGAGTAGTGACAATTGATTTGTACTTAAATATCTGTATATGTATAATCCACAACTGATTTGTACTTATATATTTGTCATAATATATTCCAAAGCTATTTTGGATGTTTCTTCATCCATAATTTTGATTGTATCTAATTATAAATCTGAAAAATCATATGAAATTGCAGTCATATACAAATTCAAATCAAAAGGATAAGAATGAAACCACAAAAAAGGAAGAAACTTAACTGCATAACAATTGCCCTAAAAATTAGGAAGCGCGATTTGAGAGGGAAGAACTGAAATTTTCAAATTTTGAAATCAATTTATGTTGAGGGATTTAAGGAGTAAATAAGGTAAATAATTATGAAGAAAGAGAAGGAATCATTTGTATATACGGAAAGGGACAGCTATTCGCTTAAACAAAATATCACAATATTATAAAACATTTTAATATATTTTACATATCTATAGATTAAAAGCACAAGATTCAAGAGAGTTCTTTATTTCTAAAGTTATGTGTCAAATAAAAACCAGTCAAATAAATTTGAAGGCAGAGAGTATTTTCAAAACATAATGATGCTTTGATTTCAAAGGGTAGCAAAATACATGTTTTTGTACCATAAAATATTTTATTCTAACTAAAAATGGCACATATTTATTATGTGGTCATAACTAGATATGTATGAATGTATGTATATGTGACCAATTATATGTGTATGTATGTGTGGGCTAGAGTTTTTAAATACATAAATACGTGTAGAAGTATTGTAATTTGTATATGTTGTAAAATTGTATAATCTCGCTATTTTCATGTAATGTTTTCAAAATAACACTATAAAGAGTTAGGTTGACATGATTATTATTTGTTGTTCAACAAAATATTTTTCAAATTTGTAATTTTAGTTTTGATTAACCAACCCAATATATGCTCAAACGTTATCAATTTTGAAACAAAAGCCTACAAACATCAATATAAATGATCATCAAATCACCTAATGCACAAGTGAATACGGATTCAGATTCGATTTTGATGAAAAAAATCGAGAAAAAGAACATAGCATAAGAAAAAGAAGGAGGAGGAGGAGGAGGACGAGCAGAAGGAGAAGGAGAAGGAGAAGAAGAATAAGGAGGAGGAGGAGTCTGCAAAATTGTATTCATACCAAAATTGTATTCATATTAATTTTTGTTTGTCAATTGTTTTTCTTTTACTCATCATTTGTATTTTTATTTTAAAACATTGTATTTCTTTTTTAGTTTGTAGTCATTCAAATAGGTATATAATGTATTCGTCACAATTCTATATATTATGATTGAAAACATAATTTATAGAATTGTGACGAATACATTATAAGAAGGGAAATAGAAACTTATTGGTATTCATTTTTTCGTTCGAAATACAAAGTCATATCGAAATACAACCTGATATTTGATATACTAACTTAGTAAGACATATTTTGTATTTTATTTGGCTAAAGCAATATAATTTTTATGAATACATAATATATAAAATTGCAACAAATACATCATAAGAAGGGGCATACAAAATTATTGATTTTCATTCTGCGTTTGATATACAAAATGATATTAAAATACAACCTAATATTTGAAATAAAAATTGAGCCAGAACATACTTTCTGCAAATTTAAAATGAAATAATAATATAGCAAAATTGGATATTGAAATATAAATAAAATTTATTTTGAATACAACTTATTCTATGCATTATGTATTCATCGCGTATTTTTCAATATCATTTTGCTGTACAACTAATTTTTATTTATATTTTAATATATACTTCACAACTGCCTTTATTTTTGTACTTGAACTGGAATGTCAAAGAGTTGTATTCATCATAAATCCATACCAACAATATTTATATTTTAAATTAGTTATACATATCATTAGGTATTCGAATACATTTCGGATGAACACATATTCAAAGAAGTTCAAACATTTAAATATTCAAAACAGAGGGCATTAAAAATTTTTCAACACTTCCACTCATATAAGATATAAAATACAAATTACTGTTTTAAAAAAAAAATTGAAATTCTTAAGAACAAAGGAAAAAAATGCTAGAAAGAAAAATGGCAACATATGCTCTTTCAAAAACGTAACTGATGTTAAATTTTAATATTTTTTTTTATCTTTTTTGAAATTTTCTGTTCCATGATTTTTTCTATTCTGTTATTAATTATTTGTATTCTTTCAAATTAATCAAAATAAAATAAATACATAACTCAGCCCTTAACAAACTAAAATTGACATTTTAAATAAATAGTGAAAATGTTGCTAAGGAGTCCCATTAAAAGCTAAAATATTGTTGTTTTGAAAATTTTCCTTAAAATTAATATTTGCCGGTTATTATTTTAATGGGCGACTTTTTATATCGATCCTGATATCAATTTTAGTTAATGCCTCCAAATCTCCAACTAAACATTGGATAAATTTAGTCCCAAAATTTAAACTAGGATAACCAATCTACTCCCTTAAACCAAACGGCTCCTTGTTATGTAAGGAATTCTCAAAATTCGGGTTAAAAAGTTGTGAAAGAATGTTTATCTTAATAAGAATCGTGCATTCTAGTTATATCGATAAATAATGTTTTTAATAGTTCAACTAAACTATAAAGAAAAACTCTGAGTAATATTTATCTACAAGAACCATTTGTTTTAAAATAAAATATGGATTCGATACAATTCAACCGATGTTTGCAACAAATTTTAAACATATGAAAAATAAATAAACCACACAAATAAAATCTAAAGAAATATGAATATATTGATAAATATGTGGGTACAATTCTATTCCTCCTTTGATTCTACTCTCCTAAAATTTATTCAAGATTCGAGGGTCGTTAGTGGCGTATTTCTCGAACTAGAATGATTTAGATTTGACCTCTATATGAACATTTCATCAACTTATGAAATATTCGAGATCTTGATCTTTAAATATACCCAAGATTTTATGTGATATTTTGAGATGTCTTTTCAGGGAATTTTGCACCCTTTATATAGGCATAAACTAAGGTTTAGGGTTGAGTAGACTCCAAGAATTCTAATTGAAATTGAACACACCATCTAGAGTTCCAATTCGAATTGAACACTTCTTGTAGAGTCCGCAAAATTTCAATGTCTACAAATGCCCCCAGCTTCAATGCTTGTCGGAGTGTAGACTCGATGAAACTCAAAGGCTTGTCGGAGTGTAGAATCGATGAAACTCAAAGATGAGATTTGAAGTGCTCATTCTTCCACCTTTGCAGCTTCAGATTTTCAAATTTGATTTAAGAGAGAAGAGATGAAGGGCAGATTTGGTCCCGATGGGCGTGCCAATTTGTTTGCAACAAATTTCAAACATATGAAAAATAAATAAACCACACAAATAAAATCTGAAGAAACATGAATATATTGATAAATATGTGGGTACAATTATGCTCCTCCCTTGATTCTACTCTCCTAAGTTTTATCCATGATTCGAGGGTCGTTAGTGTCGTATTTCTCGAACTAGGATGATTTAGATTTGACCTCTATATGAACATTCCATCAACTTATGGAATATTCGAGATCTTGATCTTTAAAAATACCTAAGAGTTTATGGGATATTTTGAGATGTCTTTTCAGGAAATTTAGTACCCTTTATATAGGCATAAACTAAGGTTTAGGGTTGAGTAGACTCCAATAATTCTAATTGAAACTGAACACACCGTCTAGAGTTCCAATTCAAATTGAACACTTCTTGTAGAGTCCGCAGAATTTCAATGTGTACAACCGAATCTAAGAAATGTCCAAAATAGAAATAATTTATTTTGGAAGGATCAAATATGCACCTGTTGGCATATATAAAGAGTCCGAACAACATAGTTAGTATCAGTGGCACACTTCTGTATTACTCAAGTAAGTGCTTTTACGGAAGATCCATTGTTACAAGGGAGTAGATTTGAGGGATTTGTCATGCATGTGCTTTTGGCAAGTTGATCAAACATAGAAGCTATTTAACAAAAATGAAGAGAGATCAGTGTTTCCCCTTTTCATACATAGTCACATTACATCATATTTGCACCAGTAATGCAGCTTTACAATCATTTTGTAGAGAAAGGAAACTTTTCAACTTTTTCTTCTGAGTTCTGGAGGGAAGGAAAACACAATCCCCTCATTTCATAGATTTTATGGTCTTGGTATAAATGCATCTTGTATCTTATATTGATATCAGTACATAATTTGAAGAATAATAACAGCAAAAGGACAAACATTGAGTTCTTGGAGGCTCCAAGGTTACACGAGCTCCGTATTTGTCGTCATCATCAACAATCAATATGAACCATGGCCAGCAGAAACTCAGAAAAATTGCTGACCATGGTGTATGCTAAGATATATCTGTACAAACAGCTGCCGGACTCTCCTTCATATGTCACTCAACACCCCCTTTAAGAGATCCAGTCCTTCAGCTGATATACTTCTCCTTCTTGTAGTTTTTGGTATTTCAATTCGAGGTGGTGGATCAGGAGAGAAGCAGATTACAAGAACGGTTACATTATCACAACAGTTACGCTTCAGTGCCTCCTTGACAAGAAATTTTGAGCATTTCTCGGGATCATTATGCAGCATGAGCTCCTTTCTTACGATTGTTACTGCATATTGGCTACTCATGACATCCCATAAGCCATCGCAGCCAATTATCAAGAATTCATCCTCTTCTGACAGGACTATCTCTTCAAACTCTGGGTCAGAGATCAACAGGCCCTTTGAACCTTTGGCACCCTTTATGTGCCAGTCACCCAGAGCTCGTGCAACTGACAGTTGGCCATTGAGGTAGCCATCAAAAATGATGCCCCCTAGTTTTTCAATTCTCAACTTCTCGGAAGTAGAGTTTGGTTTGTGGTCTTTTGACAATTCAATTGCTCTTCCGCGCTTCCCTAGTACAGCTCGAGAGTCCCCAGCATTAGCTATCAGCATGGTCCTGTGTATTACAACAAGATACAACATATAAATGAGTTGTTGCCATTTCAAAAAGGAAGTCTGTATATACTATTTATATATTGATATAGCAAATAATAACGTAAGTAGAATGTGCCTTCATAAGTGAAAATCAGAACGAAAAATGGGAAAGATATGCCATATGGAATGTAGTATGAAGGCCAAAATCAGTAGGAAGACCATTTTTACGAGATAGACTTACACATTTCAAACCAGTAATGCAATCTACTCGGACATGAACTTTGAACAACACAAGGACCTATGCATGTGTTTAAAATACTCTTTTCGAATCAAATAAAAACCTTGTCATCTGTATACTAAACAGAGTAAAATTTGGAGAATTCCTTGGAAAAGTTGCAAAACCCACATGCCAAAAGTAAAATTGGACTAACATGAACCATCGACATTTGCCTTACAAACTAATGAAGCAAACAACACCAAACAAGTACTGTGAATTGATTTTTTGGCTACATATAGAATGAGCAGCATTTAGTTCAATATGAGGAGAAACGATGACTATCATCAGTTTCTCTTCCAATTTTTTTGATACAAAGGGATTCTACCACTATTTGATCAAAACACAGACGATACTTCAAGAGATTCATAAATTAATATAATTAGGGACAGTGATGGTTTCAGTACTTGTTGCCCCCTTCTGACATGAAGAATTGGAACTTAGGACTGAACTACACAAAAGCAGATCAATATCTTACCTTCCTAAAATAAGTGCAATCAGAGCAGTTGTTCCAGAGGAACTATCGAGAGACTTCGTATCTGCTAACATATTATCGGCTTTCTGAAAAGCATTCCTGACAGCTTTTTTAACCATTGATGGGAAATGGGAATCCTCTAAAATAAAATTAAGGAGATTATTTTGAGTGAATGATGCAGCATCAATGCCACCGTGCCCATCAAACACCTGGGAGTACAAAAACAACAATCAGACAAGTAATATCATCAAAACCCAAGGAATTGACTATTCAAGTTGGCGCATTCTAGTTGATATCATACAACTACCAATAACTAGATAACAATCATTGAAATCAAAATAATGTGGCTTATTAAAATATAATACTAGTGCTCAGTTTTCAGCTTTCTAATTTAAATACTGAATGTTTAAATTTTATGACTAGTACTAGAATTCAATACAAGACATTCAAAGAGCACCAGTGACATCAGGTTGTATCAGCCAAAAAGCTTGTTTTGCCTTCACCTACATAATGTAATTTTCAACAAATGTATGCAGTACTTCAGCCCCTCCTCAAAAACTGATAGTTTGAATTAAATAAGAAATTACATACACCATAGTATGCTCCTTGTGAAAGAAGACCTTTGGATTCATCAACTTGTTCCCGGAGATTATCAATACGGATATGCTCATCTTCCATGTACTGTTTGGGTCCCATCTCAGAGTAGCTTCCTGAGCGAAAGATGGGGACATATGCACAATTGTCACTTGATGGTGATTTGAGACCAAGCATTACTGTATTTGGTTCCTACAGATTTATAAGACAAATACAACTTTCAATTCGCAACCAGAATAAACACACACTGACAGATAAAAAGCCTCTCCAGCTAACAACCTACAATTGTATTTGCTTGCGAAACAGTTATCGTGCACAAATTTATGTATGAAAAGCAATTTGAGTAATGCAATAAATGGAAGTTCATCAACAGCTTATAAATCATGATGGACCTACAAAGCCAGTGTTGGCATAATCATCATGGTATTAAATTCATAAATGCTGGAAACAGTCAGAAGATATTAGAAAATCTTTTAACGGTTAACTAGAGCAAATGATATGGAAATGAAGAACAATGTCTGCACTGGGATCTACTTTCCACTGCTAACAACACACCAGAACAAGGATTTAAAAGCAGACACTGCTGTTAATTAGCAAGTAATTAGGATTGCCACTAGTAAAAAATCAACAGGAACCACAGCACATATCCGATCCAATTTTCCTCTTTTTGCTTTTCAAATAGTTCATTTCCACAATAGGAATGTACTAATCAAGCCTCACAGATCACCCCTCAAGCAATTGATACAGAATCCTTCTAAAGGATATAACTTCAGTACATAACATACATCACACATACTATTTTGCAATCAAAAGACTTGGTCTTTTCTACATAATTAAACAACTTGAGGTTCTGCAAGCATAAGACCAAACTATCATGTAAAAAAAAGGAAATTTCCAAATTGGGATCCACTCACCAATGCAGAAGTAGCTCCCAAGCTTGCTTGGCTGATACAATGCCTCATCCCTGGATTGTTTCTTGGTGGCTTCCCTGCATTTGGCTGACTCAAACCATCAGACGCTTCCTGATTTTCTTCAATTGCTGACATATTTCCCTTACAGTACCCATTTTCAATTTCCCCATTACAGGGTGACATATTGGTGCCTGGAGCCATCATTTCTTTCATTCACTCCATCAATAGATCCCTTAATAATGTGCATTTGCTTTCATGGTTTAATTATTAAATTTTCTTTCTTCACATGGACAGCTGTGCGACTGTTTCTTGATCCCAGGTCAGAAACACCACAAGAACCCACATTTTTAGGCAGAAAATGAGTATGACAGACCCTTCTTTGAAATTGAGAAAGAAGCAAAGTCACCCACATGCCAAGATTTAAACTTTATCAAGATTTGAGATTACCCAAATGGTACAAGATTTGGAAAAATTAACAAAGATTGATTAAACCAAGAAATGTAAAGAAACAAAACATTTTGTAAATGTGTAGCAAGAATATGAGATTAGATGAATGTATATGGATAATAGAGTGGCGATCCCAGCTTTGAGCTTTTTCCATGGCCGGCTTTCTAGGTTATGGCGATTGGGAGATTGGGTTTGTTACACGTGGCACTGTCATTGGATGGCTGGTATTTTCGTTGACCACAACCGTGTATTTTGCCAATAACAAGAAACTTATTATTCCCGATATATATATCAAATCATACTATCTTCCTTTCAGGTTAGTTGTTCATATTTCTAAAATTAGTTGTGTTTTTTAATAAAACTGAGATAGAATTAATTACTTCCTCTATCATACAATAGTTATCCACTATTAGTAAAAATTAAATGCATATACCTTAACTTAAGCTAGATAAAATTATTTCTCAGAACACTAAGTATTAACCTAAAATTCTCTAAACCAATTAGACAATTGTGTTTATGTTTCTTCCCTTGATCCTTTTAGAAATTGCATATCAAATTAATAAGAGATCTTCTATAATTTGTATTAAGTAATCGTAGTTAAAGCATCAACTATAATCCAAATATACAGTAATTAATTATAATTAAGCTATATATAAATGACACATGTAATACATTAATTAATTTAATATAAATAGCAGTCAGCAGGTTTATATTAAATTAATACCGAATGAGGTAAAGATTAATGGTTAAAGAAATGCAAGTGGAAAATATTAAAACCTAATATTATGCAGAACATTTGTGGCCAATCTATCTCAATGATTACCAAGGATGTGGTTTCAAAGGCTTCTCTTTTAAGTAAGAGGTTCCGGATTCAAATTGTACGTATGAAAAAAATATTTAATAGGAAACGTTAGCTTAAAAATGGGCCTCTATCCCATACGAATTTAAATCAATCAAACTATTCAATACGATTTGAATTGGTGGAACAGTAAAAAAAACAAAAAACTATCTAATTGGAGTAGGTAGTAGTACACTTCTGACCTTTTCCCAATAAGAATGATACTTGATGTAGATATGGCAATTGTTTGTTTATTTTTACTCAAAAATGTAAATTACATGGGAATTTTTCTGTGGATTACTATGAAAATTTGTAGGAAATTTATTTCCTGCAAATTTTCATACTAATTCCCAGGAAAATCCCCATATAATTCACACTTCTTTTGTAGTGACTCCCAATCAAAAATTTCAATACAGGTTGAAAAGAAATTGATTTATAATATCATCACTCAATTAATGTTTATCATTTAAAAGTTATTTTTTTTTGATAAAAAATGTTTTTTAAAATAATAATTATTAATTAAATAATCAGTTAAAAAATTAAAATCAACATGACATCAAATACGTACCGACAAAAATAAGAATAATTGAGTTATTTAATGTTAAACCCAATTCTGAACAAAAAGAAATGTCCATGTAGTGGGCATGATGATCACTTTGGAGCAGGACCACTTATAGAAAATTTAATGAAAAATTGTGTTGGATATATTCAAACCGTCAAATACTATCTCCAATTCATTTCTATTTTACTCTTTATTTTTTTAATTTGGCGAGTAAATTAGAAAATGAGTTCTTCAATCACTCTCTATTCTTCAATTATAGAGAGTTGAATAGTAGTTCTCCAAATTCTTTAATTATGGAGAACTACTATTCACCTCTATTTTACTTTTTAATTATTATAATATTATTTTAATTATATTACTAATTGAGTCTTTATCATTTGTAATTATTTTCTAATGTAATATAACATTTAAAATATATTATTAGTAAGTTACTACTTCCGCCCAAATTAATAATTTTTCTATTTTATATTTTAAAATAAATGGTCAATGTAATTTAAAGTTATTTTAATATTATTTATATTATATAAGATTATTAATTAAGTCTCTAATATTTGTAATTATTTTCTACGTAATGTAATATCTAAAACATATAATTGTTAAGTATACTACTTTCATCCCGAATTAACAATTTTTCTAATTTAATTTTTAAATTTTTTTTGTCATTTTAAATATGTAATTTAGATTATAATTATTTTTCATTATGAAGTATGCACAAATTCTACATGACAATTCAAACAATCTACTTTTATGTTTTAGTGATAAATTATTAAACTACACTTTTTTAATGAGCATGAAAATATATGATGCGATAGTTTAAAATGTAATAGGGGAAGTAAATTAGTACACGAAATAATTTGATACAAGATGAAATTGTTAATTTAAACAATTTTTAGCTACACATAAAAAATAAGGACAAAAAATACTTATTTTGAACTTCGTAACATAATAGTTGAGTATTTATGTAAAATTTAAAATAAATTTTACAATAATACAATATTTATGATGCAATTATATTTCATCAATGATTTTACTTTTATTTGAATTGTTCGTTAATATGTATTATATATAATATTTATTGTAATTATGCTATTTAGAAATTTAGAATAAAATATAATTTTATATTAAATGAAGAATTTTAAAAAAAAAGAAAATTTTGTTTTAGATAAAGATTATAGAGTGATTGTTTGCAAAAAGAAGAAATGATTTATATTATGAAATAAGAAAATAAGAATGAAATAGAAATAATAATATAATATTAAGGAGAGAGAAAAAAATTCATTTTCGAGAATTAAATTGGAGTTGGTTGTCTGAAAAAATAAAGAACTTTATATTTGGAGAGTAAAATAGATGATAGGGTTGGATATGCCCTAGGTATAGAAAAATCAACACATATAAAATAAGATGGAGGTGTGGCTCATTTTCATGAAAATATATCAACACCAACATTTATACCGAATCAATAGTGATACATATTTATAAAGTTCAATTATTTGACAATGATTAATTATTACATATATTTATTTTATAAAATTACTTATAATAATTAACAAATTTATATGATTTGATGCATACATACGTATCAAATCGGGCCATTAGCCAATGCATGGTGTTCGGCCGATCAAAAAGAAGGAATAGTTGGTTTTAAAATTGGTAAACTTTGAATAAAATTGCATATGATATTTTAAGCAAATAACACTACATAAAAATATCAGTCATATTATCTCAACAGGGTGGTAGAGAAATTTGTTAGGACATTCAATCTCATTTCACATTACTAAGTTCCCAACTATAGTATAGTAAGTAGTTTGGGAACAATTATACAACTGCGACATTAATTATGTCTTACAATAGTAAGAAAAATCATTTAAAACTGATTAACAAGCTTATAACAAATACGTATATTTTCTTTTAGAATCCCAAAATAATCCGATAAATAGTTATACTTCAATAAGAATGCTGAGTCATTAAGGATGTTTCTAACTTCCTTTTGGGCACATAGCTTAGTGGGCAAGTCCAAATGCTAGTATATAATAATAATGGAAGTTGGAAGAAAGTGAACATTTTATACCTCTATCTACTGTCACACGTCTTCATTAGTATACACAAAACGCACATTTTTCAGGTGTTTTTGCTACAATTTTTTTCCATTCAGTCTTCCGTGTTCATATTTAGCTCAACTAAGTTCAAATTCATGTTGGAAGTCTCATATTGTGAGGTAAAATACTTCTTAATAAAAATGATTTTATACTCAAAGATTTTCAAATATAAAAATTCTGAAGGAAAAAGTACGTATTTCTGCACTACAACTCCAAGGGATATTTGTGCTACAGAAACAACACTTTTTCTGTCCTATTTTCTTGATACCTGATTGGGTTCACCATTCAATCATCTTTTAGTTCCAACCAAAAATAGCAAATTCAGATTTTGTAAGTCATACATGAACTAGGTGAAAAAAATTCATTAGCTCAGTTGATTGATTATTTGAATTTTGAATTCATAAAATTAAAAAAAATCCATATTTTTTTCTTGCTGAAACTCAAGATTTCAATATTTGCACTTATTTGCTTTGCCCTTTATGCTTTATTAGTGGTGAAGAGCAGAAGCAGATACCCACTAAAGAAAACTACAGCTTTTTTTCCTTTTCCTTTTGCTTCTTGTTCTTTATTTTCCCCCTTTGTCATGGCGGTTTGATGTTCTGTAAGTAAATTTCTTGTCCCTATTCAATACTCATCCATTTTTTTGTCAAGATTTTGTTCTGCTCTTTTCAGAGTTTTAATATTCTTTTTGTCTGCTCCATTATCTTCTAATGAAATATGTCTCATTTCACACTCTGGGTGGGAAAATTACTTTTCATGTCCTTCTAGTGTGAAATTGAGGCTACCCCTTTCTTCCTTAATCCCCCTTTTTTGTAATATGCTTTGACTGAACTATTATGTGTTTTGAATTCTTGATGTTACTGCTTACTGTGTATACTTTCTGTTAATGTATGTTTACTAAAATTTTCCTATCTGTGCTTAGCAGTGTCAAGATTGCATATTTTTGTACCCAAGTTCACTATGAGACTATTTTGGACATTGATTTTGATAGTTCTCTACAATGGGTATTCTTCAAAGGGGGTTAATTCAACTCTTTCTGCAAGGCCTAAAGTTGTGAACATTGGGTGTATGCTGTCTTTCAATACACTCGTTGGGAAAATTACTAAAATCGCTGTGGAAGCTGCCGTTGAAGATATAAATGCCAATCCAGATGTTCTTGGAGGAACCAAGCTGAATATGATAGCATTGGATAGTAATGCCAGTGGATTTCTTGGAATAGTTGAGGGTAAGCTAGCCCTTTGCAAATATCTGTAATTTTGTTGCCTTTGTGGATAGCATTTTCATTGTTTCAATAATTCTGTTCTTGCTCTTTGAGTTTTATGTAAATTGTTTGGTTTTTATAACAGCTATTCATTTCATGGAGACGGATACTATGGCAATTGTTGGCCCCCAATCTTCTGTTATAGCTCATGTGGTATCAAACATTGCAAATGAGCTGCAGGTCCCTCTATTATCATTTGCAGCCACGGACCCCTCTCTTTCTTCGCTTCAGTATCCGTTTTTTGTTAGAACTTCCCCAAGTGATAAGTTTCAGATGGAAGCTATAGCTGAAATGGTTGAGTACTATGAATGGAGGGAAGTAATTGCTATATATATTGATGATGATTTCGGAAGAAATGGTATAGCTGCATTAGCAGATCAGCTGGCCAAGAGACGATGTTCGATCTCTTACAAAGCAGCTATGAAACCTGGAGCAACATTGGATGATGCCCGGGATGTTTTGGTTCAGGTTGCTTTGAGAGAGTCACGAATAATGGTTGTTCACACTTATCCTACAAAGGGTCTGGAGATATTCTCTATGGCACGGTATTTGGGGATGATAGATAAAGGATATGTGTGGATTGCTACAAATTGGCTCTCAACTATCCTTGATGCTGGTAGTCCCCTTTCTTCGGATGAAAAAGAGAACCTTGAAGGGGCTATCACCTTGCGTATACATACTCCAGGTTCAGAATTGAAACAGAGGTTCGTCTCACAGTGGAGCAATTTGACAAGGAAGGCAGGAGTTACTGGATCTTCAGGGATGTCCACTTATGCGCTCTATGCTTATGATACTGTGTGGCTACTTGCTCGTGCCATCAATGAATTCTTTAACCAGGGTGGAAATGTTTCATTTTCTAAGGATCCAAGGCTAAGTGAACTGAATAGTGGAAGTATGAATCTTGATTCTATGAGCATCTTTAATGGAGGGAAGTTATTGCGAGACAACATTTTTAAGGTTAATATGACAGGTGTAACAGGACCATTTAGTTTCACTTCTAATAAGGAACTCTTCCGCCCTACTTTTGAAGTCATTAATGTAGTTGGTACAGGTTTTAGGAAAGTTGGTTATTGGTCTGAATACTCTGGTTTATCAATTGTGCCTCCTGAAACACTGTACTCTAAGCCGGCAAATCGTTCCTCTTCAAATCAACAGCTACATAGTATAATCTGGCCTGGACAAATAACGGAAAAACCTCGTGGATGGGTTTTTCCGAACAATGGGAGACAACTGAAAATTGGAGTTCCTAACCGAGCTAGCTTTCGTGAATTTGTTGGAAAGGTACCAGGCGCTGACTCGTTCAGAGGATACTGTATTGAAGTCTTCACTACTGCCATAGACTTGTTGCCTTATGCTGTCCCTTACAAACTAGTTGCTTTTGGCGATGGTCATAACAATCCAGATGATACAGAGCTAATACGCCTAATCACAGCAGGAGTGAGTACAAGACTACCAAGGTTCTATTGTACTGTCATTTGAACAATGTGCTTTCTAACTGTATCTACTTGATCTCTTATTTCAGGTTTATGATGCAGCCATAGGTGACATAGCAATTACGACTAATCGAACAAAAATGGTTGATTTCACTCAACCATACATTGAATCTGGGTTAGTTGTAGTGGCACCAGTTAAGGAGCAGAATTCTAATGCTTGGGCTTTTCTCAGTCCATTTACTCCTAGGATGTGGTGTGTCACTGGTGTTTTTTTCTTAATTGTGGGCACTGTAATTTGGATTTTGGAACACAGATTGAATGATGATTTTCGTGGACCTCCGAGTAAACAGATTGTCACTGTTTTATGGTGAGTTGGCAAAACATAACTACTAAATTAGCATATATTTACCTGATGAAAGAGAGTGTCATATATTGTTCACTCTTCCTTGACTTTCTCCCTCACCTTCTAGTTTCCACTTGCCAAATTCACTTTGTAGAATATCAAACTCATGACCCTTTCCTATGTAAAACTCTTTTGCAGGTTCAGCTTTTCAACTCTCTTTACTGCCCAGAGTAAGTAACGTATGCTGGTTGAGTTACTTCTGTACTACCATTTGAATGAGCTTCTATAACCACAAAAAAACACTTTTGTATGCAGGAGAAAACACTGTCAGCACCTTTGGCCGTATTGTCCTTCTTATATGGCTATTTGTGGTTTTGATAATAAACTCAAGCTATACTGCCAGTCTCACCTCAATTCTTACAGTGCAGAAACTTTCTTCCCCAATTACCGGAATTGAAAGTTTAGTAAATACAAAGGAACCCATTGGTTATCAGTTGGGTTCATTTGCCCGTAACTATCTGATTCAAGAACTTCGCATTGATGAATCTAGACTTGTTCCTCTTAACCTCCCTGAAGATTATGCTAAAGCTTTAAAAGATGGTCCTAGCCGTGGTGGTGTTGCAGCAGTGGTAGATGAGCGTGCATATATGGAGCTTTTCCTCTCAACACGTTGCCAATTCAGTATTCTGGGTCAAGAATTCACAAAAAATGGATGGGGTTTTGTAAGTAGCTCTCTGTCAACTTCACCTTTTTGCTTTTACATGTCCTTGTCAACTTCACCTTTCTTATACATGTGAACCTGCCTTTATTGAATTTGTCTCACACCGTGATGAATTGACCATACATGCAAATATGCCAAGAAACTGATAATGCATGAGAAGTATCTTAGATCAAACACATGCAAATATGCCAAGAAAGTTTATTCCTTACTGATCCATGTTTTTCTCCATTATTCCTTAGTTATAAGGAATAATCCTGCTAGAAACATGTCTTCTGAAGGTGAATCATACTACTGTTAGCTCGATATATGGAAGGCCACCTGAAAAGTTGGGAGATCATTAACACTCTTGGCATAACATGGTGCTTGCTTCACACAAAATTTGTCTTATGATACCTTCAAAACATAGGGGGTTGATTGCTGAGAACGTTTAAAGTAAAGAATAAAAGTATAAGTTGGTGTATTTGGTTTGGCTATGTTTATAACTACCTTTCCTTTCATCCTATGCCATCAAACTAATCAATATAAGACCATTTTGTTTTGAAGGATTTAAGCCAGACCTGTCCATGTTTTGAGAATAATGTCCTTTCCTGACTTTGCTGTTTTATGACTAGTGCTTGATTTCTTTTCTATTTTTTTTCCTCATAGGCTTTCCCTAGGGATTCTCCTCTAGCAGTAGACATGTCAACAGCAATTTTGAAACTATCAGAGAATGGGGAACTTCAAAGGATCCATGATAAATGGCTTTCTGGAATAGCTTGCACTTCACAGAATACAAAGCTTGAAGTGGACAGGCTTCAGCTGAAAAGCTTCTCAGGTCTATTCTTTCTATGTGGGTTGGCATGTTTTCTGGCTCTGCTCATTTATTTTGTTATGCTAGCATGTCAATATTGCCAATACTATCCCAATTCTGAGGTAGCTAGTGATAGCTCACGATCAGGACGACTGCAGACATTCCTTTCTTTTGCTGATGAAAAGGAAGAGTCGGTGAGGTCTCGATCCAAACAAAGGCAACTAGAGGTGACTTCCATAAGAAGTATTGATCAAGATGCATCAGTAAACGGTTCAAGGAATGACCGTTCTGACATATACTCAAACAGGGTTGTAAGTTTTGGAGAATCTGTATAGTTCATAAACAAAACTCTATCATTCTTCCTCAAATGTAACTATAAAGGTTGACTGCATATTTGTGTAGACGATGCTGTAACTGTATCAAATCTTACAAAGTTCTGGTGCCATTGACATATTATGTCATACAATCCAAGAGCCTTACAACAACTACTACTATGACTCAATCTCGAAATAGTTGGAGTTGAATATATGAATCTGCAACTGTCTGTGTCGTTCCATTTAAGCCTATTTTTGAAAAAAAATAAAAAATCTCTAGCATTAGAATATCCTGCTAATCCATATGTATGCGTACTACAAGCCCTTTCAGCTCGAATAAGAAACGTATTTGAGCATTTAAAATAAAAGGAGAGAAATGTTGGTAAACATACTTTAATAAGATTACACAATTTGATTTCATATTTACATTATTTTTGTTTCCAACAACAGTGCTGTCCGTACAGCTTTCTGGTACCTCCCCGGAACAGGCATATTTACATGGTGTATATTACAATTTACAGTACATGTTACATCATACATATAATGTAAGAATGGAACAAGATTCAGCTGCTATCTGTAGGAGCCTAAAGTACACTGCTTGTGAAGTACTTCTGAAAACAGGCATCATGTTTACAGTATTCTGACATCACTTTATACACTTCAATTAGTAGTTGCGGAAACCGCCTCTTAAAATAGCCATCAAATCCTTCTGGAACAGTTCCTAAAATTTCCTGAAATGAAGTTGAGATACACCGGAAGTCAGCAAATACAAGCAGAAATCAACGACAATATTTCCACCTTGCAGCACACTGCTTCTTCGAGAAGTTCCCACACAAACTAATTCCTCAAAGGAAGTCTTGACCAAATGTTAAGTCCACCAATTTGTTGAATAACAATATGTATTAAGTAGTACTATATAAATTGATCAAAACTAACCTGAATTTCGGTGGGAAGCTCTCTATAATGATTTAGCTTGTTCCGCATCACACGCAGCAAATCACGAATACTGTCAAATCTATATCGCCTGTAATGGCCAATATTTTTTATGAAAGGAGGCTCCATCTTCTCATCCCATTTTCCACCCAAAGCCACATGCGCTGTACCTTCTAATGCTTTCAGAAGATCAGAAGAAGTCTCCCTATCTTCAAGTTCCACCCTGTCGCTTGAGTCACGAAGAAATGACAGTCGCATCTCAGCAGTCCAAAAGAAAGGATGAGCAAGCACCTTCACTGCCTTTGGTCTTTTACAGAGTTTTAAAAAAAAGAGATTAGCAATAGGCAGGTGCAGTGTAAATAAACTAGCAGAACATGCGCTTTATCCAAGAGAAGCTTTAGCAGTTTTCCCATTACAATGTTATTATATTGATTGAAAATACAATGCGATAAGATAGCTACCAATTCATGAAGCAAAAACCTCTAATTTTCTTTATCTTCTCTTGCATTTTGTCTGTTTTTTCTTTCCTTTTTTTTCCAAAAATTATTATTTCTTGGCAGGGATATTGGTGGCCAGGGTGGAGGAAAGCGGTGCCTATGGGTCTTATGTGAGGATCAAGCCTTGCACCTCAAGTATGCAAAATTATGATTCCAACTCTAGCCCCTAGTTAGTACTGGATTTTCTAAGAATCTTTTTATACGTAGTCATTTTTTAAGATCTAAAGAGATAAAATAGGTAATACTGATACAGAGATGTTTCTTGCATTCCTGAACAGCACTGAAGTAATAACTGCAAAGCCTGCTTAAAACGTTGAATGGGTCGGAAACTTATCAAGCACATTACCAAACAAAAAATTTAGTTGATAAGTTGTACTTAGCTAAAACTTGATTGTATACATGCTAATAGTCATAATCATTATGACTGCCTTCTTATTGTGATGAATAAGCTAAAAATATTCTTTGAATTTTGAAAATCACCATGCAGGAGCTGTAATTCTAAAGGGAGATAAAAAGGGTATAGTCATCTTCACAAACATTTTTAGAGTATGAAAACAGTGTTGCAATTCAAAGAGAAGTTCCAGCCATAACTAGCTACAAGGATGTCATGGTCAATAACGAACTCTAAATTTGTCCATGGTTATTGGTATGTGTGGGATGTAATAGAATTTTTATTATATAAAACATGTGCACTTCTTACCTCAGTTCAGCATTGGGATCTAACAAACGAGAAAAGAGATCCACAGCTTCAGGGATGTGTTCCGACAAGAAAAGATCCACTTTATTCTTTGTAATGTTAATGTCACGCTCAAGAGGACTTCCAAAGGGATGACGACCACCAGTCATGCAGAAAAACAGAACAGACCCCAGGCTGAACATATCAATAGCACGTGTTTGACGTCCATGAAGAAGTTGTTCAGGAGCTTGCCATCCCGAACTTCCATAACCTGCAAATAAAAATTGCCGAGTAAGAACAGAGAGAAATATGCGTTAAAAAGTTAAAGACATCATGCTGAGGCAAGCTCTGAAAAAAAAATATTAAAAGCTAAGGCCACTAAAGGAAGAATCTGGTGTGAGAAACTGAGAATTGAACTCAGCTGTCAGTCAAACAATCTTCTCCAGAATGCAGCAAGGACAACATTGTAGAGATGCTCAATGTGTCATGTAAATTACTAGATAAAGGAGCATACTCAATGGTGGTGGGACTGAAGATAACTTCACTAGCAGCTAATGTTTAGCTACTTAACAATTACTTGCCTGTTGGGTGATGACCCAATGAAGACATATCTCCAATGAGGCGCTTGCTGATTCCCATATCAGAAAGCTTAGCACATAAGAATTTTTCCTTAGTTATCAGAACATTTTGGGGCTTCAGGTCTCGATGAATGATCCCCAGATCATGAAGATGCACAAGACCAGAAACCACATCCCTGTCCTCCAGAAAAAAGAAAATCAGAACACCAAAACAAGTGCATGCCCAAACAAATTGGAATTCAGAACATTATAATCAAAAGATAAAAATGGAAAATGGTTTTCCAGATCAAATGTATGTTTAACATCCACTACCAGGGCACATATTACAATTTCTATGCACAGAAACAGCAATATATATCTTATAAGCGCTTATTAACCAAGCAGAAGATGACAGTCGGGAAATGCAAGATGCAGAAAACTTTTAAGGATTGGTAAAGGAAGGAGCATTTGTAGAGGGCCCTTCTTACCCACTGCAGATGGGATAAAGTGTAGCAGACTAGCAGGTAACCTATTTTATCAGACCATTCAAAAAATTAGCAAATAGCAAAATCATAAAAGAGAACAGATGAGACAGCATGGATAAAAAAGTACCAAACCCTAAAAATTATAAAGAGAAAAGCACTGAAAAGGCCAATTGTAAAGCCATTGTCACGAGAAATTTTGAGTCAGAAGAATGTGATGGAATTTTCTTGTCTAACTGCCCAGCTCTATCCGCGGGCGGGATAAGAAAAAATTCAACAAAGTGAATTTCGCTGAGCACTTCACCTAAATAAAGGACCTCCATAGACCTGATGTCTAGTATAGCATAGGAAGCAAAACCCAAACTGTATGATGTTTTGGAATTAAACAGGCAAGAAATAAAGGAGGGGCCTTTCTTCCGAAGTAAGCTCAGCCTTTTTCAAATCATCATCTAATGGATTGCAAAGTACCCTCATATACTATGAAACAATGATAAGAGGCACAAAGCTGTTATAAAATAATTCAACGAACCTCATCAATTTGAGCAACAGAGGTGAAGGACAACCATTTTCATTCATTAAGTCAGTATCCAGAATAATACCCTTCAAATTGTCCAAATAAAGTCTATGCTTCGTAGATTCTCCATCCAAGTTCTGGTTAGGACATGCATTTTCTGAAGTGTCAGCATAAATCTGAATAAGGTCACTCAAGCTGCAAATGCAGCGTTCCAACGCAAGATAAACAAAATCTTGGTCTTGTTCCACACCATACCACCGAACGATATTTGGATGTCGATCAGATGCAATAAGATTTTGTATCTCTTTGAAGGCAATATCATGATGTGCCCTGACAAGCCTTTTCACAGCAACTGCACGACCTTCATAAATTCCTTCAAATACAACTGTACCATTGCTCCCTTTAGCAATCTCTGTACTGGAGACAAACAATTTACCAATAGAGCGTCCACCTTTGGTACATATACTTGGTTGAAGAAAGTTCAACAACAGTTTATTATCAGCATCCAGGTCTACAAATTTAAGTCCAATACCAGATGAGGTGTCTTTTTCACTTTTAATGCCATTGCTCCCATTCTTTCCAGACTTCCGAGACTTCTTCCTTTTTGAAGGTACATTTGGTGAATGTGGGTTCCCAAGCTGTCTATCCAAATTGAGTTCAGCTACTAAATCACGATTATGTGTAAAAGCTCCCACAAGAGTAGCTAAAATACTGTGAATTGGCATGCTCAATCTTTCAGAGCACTTTGTTATTCCTTCTTTGAATGGGCTTTTAGCATCTTTTAAAATTTTGTTTTTGGTGAAAAAAATTATGAACACCATCAATATGCCAAACATAGTTTTTTTAATAATATCTTCTAAGTGGAAGGTGTCTACATTCTTGTCGGGCACAGGCGTAGCTGCATTATCAACATTTGGTTGAGAGGTAGGAATTGGCAGCATACCCTGACTATCAGCCTCTGGGAGCATCTTGTTATCATGACCTCGGCGTCTGTAGATAAGGGCCCTTGACTGACATGGCAATGGCATATTGAAATGCACATCAAGTTCAGATTTGTCAGACTCCGTAATATCCCCACTAAATGCATCATCAACTTTGCAAAGAGCAGCAGCCCCTATTTCAGCAACCGTCATGTTCCACAACACTTTGTCTGAGTTTGGAATAAAGGACGTTAATGCATAGTCTGTCCTGGTGATGTAAAGTGTGTAGCTGGGCAGACTCTCTTCCTCAATAGTGCCATTATGATGAAAAGCAGTGTCGTTGTCCTGAGTTGCTGGAGAGCTAGGCATACTATATGTGTGAATCAGGCGTCCAGTCTTAGCATCAACAAGAAATGCAGTAGTTCTTTTAGATCCCAGAACAATTCCACCATCCTCAGCTATTTGTGGAGTTGAACTAATATACTCATCAATACTCTTCATAAGTTTCTGTCAAAAATATGGAGCAAAAAATAAGAGACTAGAGTAAAATAACAACAGCAGTGTAGGGCCAAACATATGTCTTCTAAAACATATATCTCAAAAGTTTGAGGATGGTCATTGCTTCTAACTTGCTGAAAGAATATATACCTAATGACTCATGAAACAGATATTTATGTCATTGTATCACCCTTATTAGCAGAACAATTCAGGATGCGATCCATCCCCATCAGCTTAGGGTTGTATAACAAAATCTTTGGACCTGACCCGTCCACTATTTTTACTTTTTCTATCTATAATAATGGGTAACTTACTTGGACCTTTCCAATTGGCAAAACCAAGTGGGACATCCACTTAGTTTGAGATATACTTATGAACCTCCCCTTTTATTGAGACTTTCCACTTATACTCCATTTACTTGTGAAAAGAAAAAGAAGAGACTTGCCACTACTATATACATTAAAAGAGAATGGGTATAACAAAAGCCCCTTCTTAGCTACCTTTTCTTTTCTTTTTTAACTTTTTTCCATTACACGCTTTTTAAAAACTGAAACTGATTCCAAAATTGCCTTCGATCAGCCACTACATAGAAAGGAGGGTATATTAGTCAAATCATGCTCAGAATTTACACCTTCATGTTGTGAGGTTGAAGAGGGGAGGTTGTAAATATTTTTCGAACTAAGGGAATATTCATTTCATTTTGTTAAGATAGATGGGTATCTAGTTGATAATACTATATTAATTGGTATCATGATTCATTGTTTGAAACCTCTTTTCCGGTTACCTTTCTCAAAAAAGAATGGTATCATTCCTCATTATCAATCAATGTTAAGTGGATATCATTTCACGTTGTATTGCACAGAAGAGACTTGCATAAAATTTAGAGACAATACCAATTTACCAAGCCTGTTGTGTGCATACAACTCCCAATCATCCCCGCGGCCACAGTCAATGAAATAACCACTTCCTATATCAGATGATTCCTCCTTGCTGTTATTGTAATTAACAGGAGCCTGATAAGAAGAGTAGATTGATGATCCAGATCTAAATGACCAGAGTGGTGGTTTCAAAGTATTTAAGCTATTTTGCTCCCTCAAAGAAACTGTACCATCCAGTTCAGCAAACAGAGCTGTCTCAGGTTTCCTGGTTCGAGAGAGTATAGCGAAAACCAAAGCCAAATAAATGTAATGAATCAATAAGCATACCACAAGTATATCAAATTACCAGTATGACACAAAGTGAACTTAGAACAAACAAAATAAAGGGCTTTAATTTATCATTTCCAAAAGGAATCTCGTTTACAGCTCATGCATCCAGTTTGCGGAAATTAAGTCGATTTACCTACAAAGACATTAAATAGAATGTTTCTGGGTTCAAGAGAAGAACAGAAATGCTAGTGACGTTTTCTCTTAGATCCTGTTCATTTTTTCGAGCAATCACAGATGCATGAAGCATTTCATGCAGCGACACATATGATCCATAATAACTGAGTCTCAGAAGATCCCACTCCCCTCACTCATAAAAAACACTATTTTTCCACCAATTTATATTGTAAATTACAGGGTAAGACAAACTACTAACCAAAAAGTATACTGGTGTTTATAGAAACTGATCTCCTCCAAGAGAATGTTGTACTTACAAAACTAGAAATCCTGAAATTATTAAGCTGTAGTTTGGCAACTTGGCATGGTTTCGACATAGAGCAATATGAAGCAAAGAAAGGCAGGATAAACAAACATACATTTTGGCCCAAAAAAGAGCATAAAAATCTTTACTAATTATAAGGAAACTAGAATGACATATCTGTTTGAATAAACCACGAACTAAAGAAGAATTTGACTGACAATTAGTCAAAAACAAGTTTTATACTGACAAATCTAAGTGTACAATTTGTACATATTTAACATGATTCAATTCTTTAGCCTCAAGAACCATAAAAAGAACATGGAAAAACAACTGCAGTAAACAATTTGAACCAAAAGATCAAAATATGCATTAGTAGAAAATGAACAACAAACATTAACAAGAATCTTGAAAAGCAATAATAAATCTTTGTACAAATTACTATTAAAAACTAACCAAACCAGCAATAAATTCAAATGGGTATAGGTTAAAAACTCTCAAGAAATCAAGAATATAAACTAACTTTAATTCCGACAGCAAATTCCTCCTCGCCGGAGCTAGCGTAACCCCATCGGAAACTCCCTCAATTGAACCACTGGGTAAGCCAAATAACTCACTTGCCAAGACCGTAAAGCTGAAAAATAACAGTAAAATGCCGGCCGGAATCAGCCAGTAGCGTTTCATCGACCAGAAATTGACCGCCCCGGTTGGTGGGGGTGAGGGTATCAAATAAATTAGGCGAGGTGGCGTATGATAGAGTTATGGGTTACATAGAAGATTGCGATTGAGGAAATCTAGAGATTCGATTCGAACTATGGAAGAAAGGGCGTTCTTGTCTGGATTTTGGGTTCCTGGGATTTCGTCTGTCGATTGTCTTTTCTTAACTGTTCTATTTTCAGTCAACATTGTTCTTTTTATTTACTAGTCCGATGCTATCTCATTCCTTTTTAATTGTCATAATTTTCATTTTTTAGAGTCAAATAATAATACTTTTGATTAATGTTTTATAATATATTTTTTTATTATATTGATATGAAAAAAAATAAAACTTATATCATTTCCTCCGTTTAAAAAAATGGCATCCTTTTCTTTTTAATCTGTTTCAAAAAGAATGTATCTTTTCTCTTTTTTTATAACATTTTAATTTCAGTTTTCCACGTGGCATGTTTAAGGCCACAAAATTAAAAAATAATTTAGTACATTTGACATAACTTTAATTTAGGACCGCAAGATTCAAAATTTTTTTTTATTTTTTAAAATCCCGTGTCAAGTCGAACTAGGTTACTCTTTTTTAAACGAAGGGAGTATTTTTCTTATAGTTTTTGAATATCTAATTTTTTTTTGTTTAAAATATCAAATTAATGTAATCTAATTTCACTTTGAAAATTAGTCAAATTGACTTTCGAAAAACGCAACATGAAAATTAAAAGTGGTCAGAGGGAGTACTTTTTAATTTGATTTCAATTTTTACAAGTATTTTTTTATGTTCAATAATACTCCTTTCTCTACTCACTTTTATTTGACACTTATTTCTAAAATAGATTTTCATTTTTAGTTTCTGTCGTATTAAAAAAGATAATTTTTTCATGCTTCATCCTCAACATTAATTATTTATTTTTACAAATCATTTTTCAAGACACCATTTAATAGGAGGGTTGGTTTGGTAAAATACATATATCAATAATTATTTTCTTAATGAGTGTGTCAAACCAAAGTGTAACAAGTAAAAGTGAATGGAGTGTTTGTCTATTATTGACTCTGCACGCTTTTTAAAAACTATGAATAAAAGGGTAATTTTAGTATATCACTCTTTGAATATAATAAATATAGTGTCTTCAAAAATGTAATAGGGAATGACTCTAATTAGTACTAAGGTTAAATTAAAAACTAAATGTAAAATTATTTATTAATTTCATAAAGTGGACAATTATTGTTGGATATCTCAAAATAGTATAGTGGACAACTATTGTTAGACGGAGAGAGTATCATTTTTGCCAAATTAAGGAAGGACAAAAAATATTTCTTCATATTATATCCTCAATTTATTAACATAAGTTAATATCATTGAAAAATATAGTAAGTAAATATGTTTAAGATGAATCAAAATTAAAATAAGTCAAAAAGTAAGAGAGGTAAATAAAGAAAAAACTTAGAATGAAAAATAATAATATATTTTTAATT
This sequence comes from Solanum bulbocastanum, assembly GCA_037074985.1. NCBI lineage: Eukaryota > Viridiplantae > Streptophyta > Magnoliopsida > Solanales > Solanaceae > Solanum > Solanum bulbocastanum. The sequence continues at coordinate 31,629,271 of CM073598.1, read as the reverse complement.
AAATTAACATATGTCATGTAATGATTGGTGTGCAATAACACTTGCTTCTTAAAATTTGGGGCTCATAAAAAAATTATATAATAATATCAGTTCAAAATTATTTAGTTAGGATAATAAGATGATTAGAAAGTTAAGATTTTTTAAAAAAAATCTGAGACAACTTCAATGGTAACTAATTAATTTTATGTATCTTCTCTTCTTTTTTTTAACGAAAAATGGTCAAAAATACCCTTAAACTATAGGAAAAGGTCTAAAATTATCCTCCATCCATCTTTTGGTCTAAATATACCCTTCTACTCATTTTTTGGTCTAAAAATACCCTTCCATTCACCTTTTAGCTCATTTATATCCTTGCAACTAACAACCCTACCTTTATTTTATTTTATTTTTTAAAAAAGTATTTATTATTTGTCATTTTCCTCATTTGATGAAATAAAATATCCATCTCAACTAAATTTTCCCCCATAATTTATCCAAGCCAAAAAGAATATACTTCTTCAAGATCTCAATAATTCTTATTTTTTTTATAAAAAAATCTAATAGTTTTTTATATTTGTTGTAGATTTTTTTTTTATCCGACTCCTCTCAAATTTTTCTCTATTTTTGCCAAGTTATTACTTGTATTGAAGACACATGGCATAAGAAAAAATTAACAGCTAAGATTTAATCAATTACATTAAAATTTTAAATACGATATAAATAATTAATATATCATAAACAATTTAATAATATTATGATCATAATAATATTATCTTATCCATAATATTTTATATTTTTTTTCTCTCTTTTCCTATTTTTATTTTCCCTACAGCCTACGACCTACAACAGCTATATTTTTTCTTCTTTTCAATGAATTGTTACAGAGATTATTAGTTAAAAAAATTAATTGATAATATTTTTTAAAAAAATAAAGAATTTATTTAGGATTTATGATATTATGATATGTCCCTATAATTGTGGCATGACTAATATTCTTAACATATTTTAATTATTTAAAACAATTTTTTTTTGAAAAAAGCTATAGAAAATAGAAATTACTAGATTTAAAAAAATATATTTTTTGGATCTTGAAAAGATATATTGTTTTGATTTGGATAAATTATGAAAAAAAATTAATAGAGGTGGATTTTTATTTCATTCAATAAGAAAATGATACATAATAAGTATTAAAAAAAAAAAGAGGGTTGTTAGTTGCAAGGGTATAAGTAAACCAAAAAGGTGGATGGAAGGGTAATTTTAGATCAAAAAGATAAGTAGAAGGGTATTTTTAGACCAAAGGATGGATGAAGGATATTTTTAGACATTTTCCTGTAGTTTAAGGGTATTTTTGGTCCTTTTCCCTTTTTTTAAAGTAACTTATAAGTCAAATGGCATAAATTTGTCGTATCCAAATTTTTATTTTTAGTTAATTTTTTTACTTTTTGGATAAAATTGCCGCTTAATCATTTTTTATTTTTCTCAAACACCTATAAATTAAAATAAAAAAAAAATTAAAACTTAAAAGCTACCTGAAATAAGTTAATTCAAACCCTCTTATTTTATTTTTTTTATACGTGAGTATAATAAATTATATGTATAAATATAATGTATTTTATTATGATTTGAAATTAAAATATAAATATGTTCTGAAATTAAATAAAATAATACTACTTTTTCGTAAATACGAGAGGAAATAATATTACTCACAAAATTCAATTCAAACACTTTCTATCGAAAGTGATTTTATACCTAAAATTTTAGATTGATATTTAATAGTTAAAGATTAAAAAAGTATTTATCATTATATTACAATATACATTTCATTATTTTGCAAGTTATAGATGATCTTCTACTACTATTAGCGATACTTTATTTTAGTTGGTCTTGTTGGCATAGCATAGTTTTTAAAATCTTTTTTATCAAAAATTTATAATGGAGACGAGACTTGAGATGGACAATAAAAGAAAATTCAAAGGATTATTTCGTATTGGTGGGGTTGCATGAGGGTTTAACCCTTAGTCCATTTATATTTTATAGAGTTGATGAATATATTGATGTGATATATTTAAGTAGAGGCGTCCTAATATATGATTTTATGTATTTACGAATTATGTAATTTGTTTGACGAGATTCACAACGGATTTAACACTAAGTTAGAGGTTTAGAGTCATGTCCTGAAATTTAAATGGTCTAGATTGAACATAATCAAGAGTGAATACTTGAAGTGCAAATTCAATGATGTAATGCATGAATGCAAGTATGCAAGTGAGACTTGATACACATGTCATTCAAAAGATAAATGATTTCAAGTATCTTAGGTCGATTATTCAAGAAAATAAAGATATTAATAAGAATATCGCTCACGATAGAACCTTCATACTTATTCGATTTGAGTTTAAAACGAAATTGAATTGCAATAGGTAGGTGTTTGTATGGACTTCTTCTTTTTTTCTTCGATTTAGACAAAATATAGACTAAATTGTTGTTGTTTTTGTCTGTAGAATTTTTTTTTAATATGAGGTAAACTTCTAATTGATTTAAAAGTATTAAATGTTACGATTTTTCATCTAGATCAACTAATTTTTTTAATTAGTTTTAATGTCCTAAATATTTGGAGAATGATTAATGATGATTATTTGAGAAAACTAGTAAATGATAACTTTTTATCTATTATATAATCTTTTAATGGAGGGCAAAAAATGCAATCTAACATTCAAAAAATCTTCATACGTCTTGGATATAAGTTTAGAATCAAATTGAGTTGCACTTTGGTAGCTATTTTTTTAATGGGCCCTCTATTTAAAATATATTTAATTTTAAAAATTCATTTCAAATTTTGTCAGTTTAGATAAAATTTAGACTAAATATGTTGTTAATTTTTTTTACATAAAGTAAAATTTTAATTGATTTAGAGTACTAAATATGATTTTTTTTACCTAGATCAAACGAGTACCTTAATTATTTCTAAATTCATAAATATAAGGATAATAATTATGCACATACAAAACTGTTTTATTCAAAAACTACCATTCAATTGTTCAACGGCAGATGTTGTAGCATCTAGGTCTCAAAATTTACAAACCCAAAATATCTGAATTTTCCATTAGTGTCTATTATAATTAAGACACTTGTAATGATGTTGTACTTCTCAAAAATCTTATTAACATCTTCATCACTTGTAGACTCAAGAAGGTTTTCACATAAACATTTGTGAATTTATCACAAGCACTTCCTCGACTCATTTCTTGTCCACGAATGATGTAGCCAACATATACTTGTTTATCATTTATCAACATACGAATGAAAATGACTTCGGAAAAAACAAACTTAATATCATAACTAATAATAAAATTATATTTTGATTGCTTTAAATTTGAAAAAATATATTATTATATAGTAAAATAAAATTAATGTATTATCTTTCTCCTTTAAAAAAAAAATAGAAATAAATCACGTGATTATAAAAATAAATATAGATTAAATTGAGTGGCTTTCCTTTACAACCGTAATATTTTTTTTTTTCCTTATATTCTTGTTATTGAACCTTGTACATAATTACTTTTATCTCTCAAACTCTCTCACTCTCTTCCTATTTATCCCCATATTGACCCATCAAATTTTATATTTATCTTATAATAAATTCACACTATATTTTCTAATAGAGAAATATATAGAAAGTTTAACGTACAAGATTTTTTATATTTATTTTCTTAAAAATACGTTAGATTGAATTTGATAATTTTTTCTTGTAAAACAGTGACTTTATATCGAATATGTTGTGGGTTATTCATATTTGACATTTATGTTAAAAAATGTTTCACGTTGTATATTGACTTTTCTTAATTTTGTGTATACTTTTATTTTCACATGAAATATTTTGTGAATTATATGATAGTAATTGTAAACAATTTGAATTGTATTTTCATATGAAATATTTTACAAATTTTACGAATTAAAGAATGGAAAATTTATAAGGATATTTTGTTTAAAACTTTAATTTACAATATAAAATGTATTCTTTCTTATTTATAAAACTAAGTTTTTAATTACGAATATGACAATTCAAAATTATACACATTTTTTTTTGGTCAGTGTGGTATTTTTTGGTACTCATAACAAGAACATTCTCTCTTGTACTCTCTTATCTATTCCATTGTTACTTTATTAGTATCTTCATCTCTTCCATTGTTAGTATCTAAGATAAAATCTTCATTCTTGATAATATTTTTGGGTTATTTTCTACTCATAGAAAGAGCCTTAGGTCAAGGCTTCACAATATTAACGGCCCCATCATATGCTTTAAATTACGTTTTAATTTGAATGCATACACTCTATCCTTCATATGTTGGCTAAAAAGGTTGATTTTAGTTATATGTTTTAAGTTAATTTGTCAAGTTCAAATTTTAATAAATATAACAATTAAAAATAATTGGTGGATTTGTTGGTTAAAAATAGTGGTGATTTGTTGATTTAAGGCCTTGATTTAAAGTTGCAATATCTTATAGTGTGTATTTTGATGTATGGTATGGCTAACTTTTTGGCGATATGTTGGTTTAGAACTATAAAAGATATTGATTTATAATTGATGATAAAATTGATTTTAGTTATATGTTACAACCATATAACAAATAACACCATAATTTAATCAAAGGGAAAAAAGATAAATATACCCCCGAATTATCATAAATGGTGCGTCTATACCCTTCGTTATACTTTCGGTTTGTGTATACCCTTACCGTCAATATTTTGAAACGTATATACCCTTAAAATAAACGGAGGGACACATGTCATGATCTTAATGGTCTATCTGACACGTGTCATGACCATTAAGATCATGATACGTGTCCCTCAATTTATTTTAAGGGTATATACATTCCAAAATATTGACGGTAAGGGTATACACAACCCGAAAGTATAACGAAGGGTATAGACGCACCATTTATGATAATTCGGGGGTATATTTGTCCTTTTTCCCTTTAATCAAATATATACCAACTTTTTAGTATGATCAAATTAATTTACATGATGTACACCATAATTTTACCTTGATGTCAAATTCAAATTAATCTAATTCAATTTTACTGTAATGAATGAATTATATTAAATTATAACCAAATAAATTAAAAAATAAATAAATCATTGCATTGATGATAAATTTGAATTTTGGTTATATGTTCCAACCTACATTAGTATAAGAAATGATTTTTTTTTAAAAAATGAAGGGAGAGAAATATAAAAGGACAAAGAAAATTTTCAGAAAATAAAATTAGGTAAAAAATAAAAAGAAAGAGAAGACACAAGTGAAAAATAAGAAAAGTAGAGAGAAACAGAAAATCTGTCAATATTTTAGGAAGAAAATTAGAAAAGAGGAAAAAGATTAGGAAGTAAAAATATTGAGGGAGATATTTTAGGAAGAAGAAAGATTTTTTGGGGACAAAAAAAAGTCTGTTTTTTATAATTCCTTTATTATATTTTGGTATTTTTTATTTTTATTTTAAATTTTTTAATTTTGTTCTTGTTTTGTAAAGATTGAAAAGTCAAACTAATATTATATAAGAGTAATTTGGATGGCTAAATTGTATAATTAGGTTTTTTTCCTTTAAAGAATTGTCAACAATTTTATGTTGATATACAAATATGTTTTGATATATATATTTTAAAATGGATTTTACATTTTATAAAATCTCTGACAAATAAAATATTTTCTTTCACAAAAGACTTTTTTGTCAATTTTAAACGATTTTTTAAAAATTACTCATTTAGCTATGATTAATTAATTAATAAATTTATATATGATAAAGCTATTCCTACAATGATTAGCCTTTTGCGTGGAAGCTCTTACTTGACCTTTTATGCAAGAATTTCATTATTTGTTAATGAAATAAATCTTGAGAAAAAGTATATGATTAGCAAATAGATGTTTGTGTTGTTCGAAGAATGATAAATAAAATATTGATTACCTCTTCATTAAGAGTAAGCTTGCTATAAAAATCTGAAATATTAAATTATTAATTTAATCGATAATTAATAGATAAGATCATAATTTATTTTTAAAAAAAATGCAAAGTAGCCATTTTATCCTTTGTTTTATCAAATTACCCAATTTTTAAAATTGACCCAATTCCATCCTCCTCATTCTTCTTCGTTTGCAGTATGCTTCGTCTTCTTTTTTCTTAAAAAAATTAAAATAAAATAAAAAATTGATGTAATGAAAATCTGAATCGTTTCAAGCAAATTATATATCAAAAGACTTAAAATATCAAAAGAATTTCACATGTAATTTTTTTGGACGGTTAGAGGTGGTTTTGAGTTGATTGAAATTGAATAGACAGTGTATGCTTCGTGTATAGTTAAGCTAGATTTAATTTTTTGAATATATTATAATTTACAGTCAGTGCATACTGTCTATGACTTTTGGCAAACTATATTGCATAGTCAATGTATATTTCTTGTGATTTTTGACTATTTTTATGCAAATAAAACTTTACTATATTATTATAAATTGATTACTTTTTTATTAAAAGAATTAGAACTAAATGGAAGGCCATTAAACATTACTTGACCAAAACTTTATCCCTATTTGGGACAAATTGCTCCGAGTAACAAATTATTTTTAAGAAAGAATGATGCATGGAGAGGAAAGAAAAGCGATATTTTAGGGTCTGTTTGGAAAGCCATCTGATAATTGGAATTGGTGTAATTACTAGAGTAATAATTATCAGCCTAGTAATTACATAATCTAATAATTACATTGACTTGTTTGGTTGTCATATAATTATACTGTAATTATACATTTTCTGTTTGGATGCCACAATGTAATTACACATATTGTGTTTATATGCACAATTGCAATCATAAAGTTATATTAAATTTTAAAAATGAAATAATTATTTAAAATTTATACAAGATAAATAAGAAACTATATAAATGATATTAAATTAAATATTTGAGATATATATTATTTTTTGAAAATATATTAATTAATAAACATATGTTCTTAACTAATATTATGAAAAAAATAATTGATTTATATTTTTTCAAATTAATATATTTCAATTAAATTGATCATAAAAACTAAAAGTATGAAATTTCTACGAACATCGTGAAATGCATGTTTGATAAAAAGAATATATAAAATGTCATAAATTATTAAAATGTTTGACAAAAAAAGCAATCTATCAAGTCTAATTAAAAAATGACCTGCAATGTAAATTCAATATTACTAAAACAAATGAAACTGAAAATATAACATAAGTTATACATTCAAAACAAAAAATTTAACATAATACTCTTATCGCAAATTTCAACATAGCATACATAAATATGATTTAATTTTTTTTTTTTTTTTAAAAACGTAAGTCTATAACCTTACATAACAATAAATTCTATTTTAATTTAAAAATTAGAATACTAATAAAATTATGCTAATGAGAAAATAAGCATGGCATAAAGAAATAGATAATACAAAAAAATTGTATAGAATCACAGGAAGTAAGATGGAAACGAGAAGAAAACGAAATATAATAATATAAAATAAAAAATAAACTTTTAGAAATCTTTAGAATAATAAAAATAAAAACTTAAAATAATAGAAGTAAAAAAATTAAAACCAAAAAAAAAATAAAAAATTTAAAAGTAATCAGCTGGTAATTACATCATATAAATTACCAGCAATTCACAGCCTCTGCCTGTGAATTGGAGAGCCCTTAATAATTTGGATATTCAATTTTCAATTTGGTTAGAGAAAGCACACTTGCAAATTATGAGAAGTCAAAATTCATAGATACATTCAAGAGTAAAGGTGTAGCACTATTATATATATGTATTCATAATTCTATATTCTTTTTCCACAATATTTTGTTTTTAATATATAGATTGGGGTATATTTAAAATTTGTTAGTCAAATGAGTGTTTTTAATATTGTTAGAAATGAAATTAATAGTTCACACATAAATTAGGATATTTCCATTACCTCTCTCTAAATAATATATTAAGTAATAATTATAGATTGATTTTATTTATAAAAGTTAAAATACAAATGGAGGTATGCACATACTTTATTCTATTACTATAAAAATATAGATCCTTCCCCGCTTGCTTCTTGAAATCCTAAAATTTCAAGAAAATAGAAAATCAAAAGTAGAGCCGCTACTTTTCATTTACTCTTGAACAGCATTTCAAGAATCAAGAACCCATAAACCCCAGTATCCAAAAGCTTCCAAGAACAGCAATATGTTGAAGAACAAAGCATTCTCGCGGCAAACCAGACAAGGCAGAATAATTAAGGTTTAACAATTAGGGTGATGTTTCTGTATTTGCTTCCTTTTTTTTCTCTTTAGGATTTTAATTTGAGTTGTATTTTTTGGGTTTCAGGAAGTTAGGGAACACTATTTACGAGATGATATTTATTGCGGAGCCCCATATTGCAAGAATGGGTGTAAAGTTTCATCTCCATGTTTAAGCGACTCTCACTCCACCACTATTCTTGTTCTTGACACCAACGTTGTTCTCAACCAGGTGAATATATTTTGAAATCTTGGATTGTGTTAACTGTTCGGTTGGGTTTATTGTTTTCTTGAAATCTTGGATTGTGTTAGATTGATTTGCTGGAGAATCAAGCTATTGACAATGTGGTAGTGCTATCAGTGGTGTTGTCGGAGGTCAAGAACAAGAACATTGCGGTTTATAACAGACTCAGGGCTCTGTGTAGCAATTCTTTAAGGAAGTTCTTTGTCTTTTCTAACGAAAATCACAAGTATGCTCCTTTCTTTCTGCCCTTTTGTACCTCTAGTTGTTCTTCTATAAATTTCACTTGCCTTTTGATCAAAAGCAACCATTGCTTATTGCGAAAAGTTTATCCGTGTTGATTTGTCATTTATTTTATTCTCAAAATATTGCTTTTCCTTCTGCTTAGAAATTAAATGCATCATTCTGGGGAGAGGGCAGGGGTGCAGGAACTATTGACTTTGAATGCTAGGGTTTGGTCAATGTTTTAGTAATATTTGTCATTTGATCCACTTAAACCGCATTGTGTCGTTTGTATTTTTGGGATAGAGGGAGTAGATAGATTATTGAATTTAAAAAACACAGTGAGAAAAAGAAGTAGGATAGAGTATGCTGTTTAAGACTTTGGGCCCGAGAAACCAATTACTTTAGTGGTCCATGTAATTGTATGTCCAGGACTAGTCCTCTATGAAAGAGTGTTCCAATTGCTGAAAACTCTTTGGTCAAAGCTCATAAGATAATAGCTAAGTTACATTGGCAGCGTCCAGGATAGTATGGTGGTTATCACATGTGTGGCATTTGCTGAAACCTCTTTGGTCAAAGCTCATAAGATATAGCTAAGTTACATTGCATTGACATCGGCTAGGATAGTATGGTGGTTATCACCTTACACTTGTTGATTACTTGGATTCTTGGTCTGGGTCTCTTTTCATTCATAATGGTTGATTATCCTAGAAACTTCCTTTCCTGGCTTCAGTATTGACACAGGAAAATATTTTAGTATTTATCTTTTGATAAGAAAGAAAAAGATTGTAGTATATCTTTATATATTTGCATTTTGACTGATCCACTTATACGATACAACCACTACTAGACATCGATTGCTACTTTACAGCCAGGGCTGAAATCTGATTAAAAATTCCTTCTTCCGCTTATCGTTCAGGGATACTTATGTGAAGGCCATGGCTGGTGAAAGTCCAAATGATCGGAATGATCGAGGTTTGTTTGTTCACCTTTTTGCAGTAGCAATTGAAGTTGTAAATCACTGCTTTTCTTGAACAATTTGTGCTATGCATTTCTGCGTATCCATTCACCAGTTTTATGGGCCCTCCATTCTAATTTCTCTAAGTCCTATGGTATGTGCTTGTGTTAGGTGAATTAAAGGTCATACTTAAATACCATGTTTATTATATGCATACAGATTTTGCTAAAAACATGCATTAGAGTTCATACTTATGTGTTTGATCAGTAAGAAAGGATAACTGTATATTTGTACTTTCATGCTTGATGAGAACTGGACTAGTCAATAACCTATATTGAGGAACTATGCCTTTGTTCTATATCTACACACTATTTTATATAGTGAAGCTGCAATGATTAGTTTCTGTTTCTGTTTGGAAGAACGCATTGCACTATAACCAAGTTACTTAGGGGTCATTTGGATCGAGTCTATTCAAGGATTGTAATTTTGTTGGACATTTCGTTCGTCGTATTAAAGTTGGATATGCAATATATAATGTAAAATGTGTTTGTTACTTCATCAAAATGAATGTAAAATTCTATGATTTTGTCTACACAAATTCACAATTATTATTACTTTAATTCTTTTCAAAATGTTATGAGTAGCTAAATATCATAATTAGGGTTATGGGACCTAGAATAGGGAGAAGGATAATGAATTCTTTACGTTAAAATCTTTGCATGAATGTGTTGATCATTGTGCATTAAGATTGTCTTTTTAATGGTTGCGAATATTAGAAACTCGTTATCCCTAGATTTTCTTTTGAATTAATGTTGCAATTATATCCCTAGATTTTAAGCAGCAATGTTGAGTATCTGATTGATAATCTAAACTGATGAGGAAGTTTTGCTCCTGCGAAATACAGAGTGAAAAATAGAATGCTAGACTTTATTCCTTTGCAGTTGCATAATGTGATTGAATAGTTAGGGCTTTATATATTATAACTTCACTAAATTTGGGGAAAATCAATTGCTAGAGAAGTTAGGTAACCTGTCTATTTCTCCCATGGACTCACGCCGATGATGCATTGGGTTCTTAGGTGCACGGAGGAGTGAAGCACTTCAATCTTGAGGTTATCTTTTTGTGGACTATTCTAGACGATGTTAGGACGAGTGCCTTTGAATTAACATTTAGGGTAACTTTTGCCTTTTTGATGTTTATCCAAGTATAACTAATGCAAGTGTTTTTATTCCACCACTTATCCAGTATAAAATAATACATAGATTCTCTACGAAGGCTTCAAGATCTCTTAAATTTGATTATCTGAGTGCAAAACTCTAAGTAAGTCTAGCTATATTAAGTTTAGTAGTCAAGAAGTGGAATGGGAAAGGTTAACATGATTTGTGGAGGTATAATCGAGAACCATGGTCGTCTATCTCTTATAGGTCTTTACATCTATGCCTTCAAATCTATACTTAATGAAGCTGAATGCTTTTGTTCGTAATCACCAGTAGATTGACAAACGTCAACAATTTTTGGTGGTTCAGCTATTAGGGTTGCAGCTAAATGGTATCAGGATCATCTTGGCAGCGCAGTAAGTGTCTTGCTAATTACGAATGATAGAGAGAATAAGAAGAAGGCAATTGAAGAGGGAATTTCTGCAGAGACAGGTAAATCTGTCTTCTTGTTGTCTGATGACAATTGTTTAGTATGTTACTGTGGTGTACTGATTTGACCACTGAGAGGCTTCTGTTAATGTTCATGAAAGTTCTCTTTAGTCGTTATTGTGTATAGAGCTGTTTTCTTTAGTTCCTGCTTAGTTAAATTTATCTTCAGCAATCTTAACCAACTTACTTCCATTGATCTCAGTTGAGTGCTATGTAAAGTCACTTGGTCAGCCAGAATTGCTTGACCTAATAGTACAACCTCCTTCTGAAGATGTTAATATGGATGATGTTGAGGATTTGAGGCCTTCAAAGCGAAAAGTCATTTATAATGAGGTATATTTAACTTCTTAATACAGTTTATCTAGGGGATTTTTTTGGGTGCCGTTTTTAAGGCTATGACCTGCTAAATTACACCTGTTGTTCATGTTTTCTATAGCATAAGCCCATGTCAGAAATTACTTCTGGCTTGCTTCGGGGACTCCTTCACCAGGGGAAACTTCGCGTTAACCGTTTTAATCCATTTGAAGCATATGTTGGAAGTGAAAGCATTGGTGATGAGATAATTATATATGGACGTGCAAACATGAATAGGGCTTTTGATGGTGATGTAGTGGCAGTTGAGCTTTTGCCTCCAGAACAGTGGCACGAGGAGAAGTCTTTGGCATTAGCTGATGAAGGTTTGTCCACTTCTTTTTTTCTTTAATGAATATGACTTTCTTGTATATTGCAAAAGGGACCTAAGAACTACACGAAATGGTCTAGATTTGTCCTGTATTAACAATTGAGTCATCAAATAACTAAAAACAATTTAAGAGTAATTAGTATCTGATCAAACTAATTAGCACTATCATTTGCCACATTTCTATTACGTGGCTTCATCCACCTCTTTTACCACCCCCTTTAACTTTTTACCTGACCTCCATTCAACGTATCAATCCTTCACCATCCACCGTCGTCATTGCTGGCCATGGTTATGGTCAAGGGCAACAATATCATCAACATGTGCATCTTGACCTTCCTTTTATCCCCTCACAACATAACTAACCCTTTTAGTGAAATTACACATGACCTACCTTTTTTCTTATTCTTATTTCTCTCTGGTCTGTTTTATACATAATGAGGATTTAAAGGTTTTGTCTTATGTGGAAGCTGAGTCAAACATTTTTTCTCTTGAGTTGAAACAATGTTGCTCAGCATGGCACCTCAGGTGGGTCTATGAGATTTTCGAAAATATCCATTTCTTGGTCTTTCTTCTCTGTCTCATAGGCAAGCTGATGCATGCTGAGTTTTAAAGCTTTTGAGCTAATCGTGTTTTGGCGTTGCAAAATTCAATTTTCTTGTCACTAAACCACCTTTTTGGTGAAACTACACGACCTTATACTATTCTTGTTCTTATTACTCTCTCTGGTATAACTCGAAAAAGTAATCAAACATGTCCTCTTTTGAGCTGAAAAACTGTGCTTGGCATGGCACCTCAGGTTGGTCTATGAGATTTAGGAGAAAGTTCCACTTTTCATGGTGTATCTTCTCTGTTTGATAAGAACTGATGCTTGCTTACAGCCATGACAGATCTCAAAGCTTTTGAGCTGATTCGTGTTTTTGCTTGGCAAAGTTCAGTCCCCTCCCCCCTCCCCACCCCCCAACCAAACCCACTCTTTCCGTAAAATTACACATGGCCTTCCTCTTTTCTTATCTTATTTATATCACTCTCTGCTCCTTTTTATAAACCATGAGGATGTGGAGGTTCAATTAAACTTGACTTCTCTCGAGCTGAAAAACTGTTGATTGGCACTGCACCTCAGGTAGGTCTATTAGATTTTGGAAAATCAATTTCCATTTCTTGGTGTTTCTTCTCTGTCTCATATGACTAACTGATGCTTGCAGCCACGACAAATTTCAAAGCTTTTGAGCTAATTGTGTTTTGGCTTTGCAAAGTTCAGTTTTTCTCCTCACCAAACCACTCTTTTGGTGAAATTACACTTTCCTTATTTTTTTTTCTGTTTGGTATAATTCAAAATGGCAATCAAACAGGTTTTCTCATGAGCTGAAACACTGTTGGGTCTGTGAGATTTTGGAAAAAGTTCCATTTCGTGGTGTTTCTTCACTATCTCAAAAGGCTAACTGATGCTTGCAGCCATGACAGACTCCTAAGACTTGAGCTGATTGGTGTTTTGACCTAGCCATTCTTTCCTCCCCTCTCCGAACCACCCATTTCGTGATATTATTCTTGCGTTCCTTCTTTTCTTCTTCTTATTACTCACTCTGTTCCGTTTTATGCACTATGATGATTTGGAGGTTTTCATTGGTCGATGTTCAATCAAACATGTTATCTCTCGAGCTAAATAACTGTTGCTGGACACGACACTCCAGGTGGGTGTATGAGAATTTTAGGAAAAGGTCCATTTCTTGGTCTTTCTTCTCTATCTCATAGTCAATCTGTTGCTTGCAGCCATGCTGCGTTTCAAAGCTTTAGAGCTAATTATGTTTTGGCATTGGAAAGTTTATGTTTTTTTTGTCACTTTAACCACCTTTCTGGTGAAAGTACACGACCTTCCACTTTTTTTTTTTCCTTATTATTCTCTCTGGTATAACTCAAAAAGCAATCAAACATGTTCTCTCTTGAGCTAGAAAACTGTTGCTTGGCATGGCAACTCAGGTGGGTTTATCAGACTTAAAAGGAAGTTCCATTTCATGGTGTATCTTCTCCGTCTAATAAGGCTCCTCAACAAATTCCAATGCTTTAGAGCTGATTCTTGTTTGGGCTTGGCAATGTTCATTTTCTTTCCCCCTCCACACCAAACCACCCTTTTCGTGAAATTTCACATGACCTTCCACTTTTCCAATTCTTATATTTCTCTTTTCTCTATTTTATAAACCATGAGGATGTGGAGGTTTTTTTTTTCATGCAAGTTTTGTGAAACTTTATTTTTCTCTCCACATCAGGAGGGTCTATGAGATTTTGTAAAAAAAATTCCATTTCTTGGCATTTCTTCTCTGGCTCATAAGGCTATAACTAATGCGTGCAGCCACCACATAAGCTTTTGAGCTAATTGTGTTTTGGCTTTGCAAAGTTCAGTTTTTTTCACACCAATCCACCCTTTTGCTGAAATTACACATGACTTTTCTTATTTTTATTTCTCTCTCTGGTTTTACTCAATATGGCAATCAAACATGTTCTCTCTTGAGCTGAAAAACTGTTGCTTGGCATGGCGCACCTCAGGTGGGGGTCTGTAAGATTTTGGATAAAGTTCCATTTAATGGTGTTTCGTCACTATCTCATAAGGCTAGCTGATGCTTGCTGCCATGACAAGACTCCTACGCTTTTGAGCTGATTCGTGTTTTGACTTACCCATGCTCCCCCCCCCCCCCCCCCTCTGAACCACCCTTTTCGTGATATTTCCCATGCACTCCCTCTTTTCTTATTCTTAACTCAATTTGCTCTGTTTTATACACAATGAAGATTTGGAGGGTTTCATCCGTCGATGTTCAATCAAACATGTTATCTCGCGAGCTAAAAAACTGTCGCTTGGCACGTCAATTCAGGTGGCTTTATGAGATTTTAGGAAAAGGTCCATTCCTTGGTCTTTCTTCTCTGTCCTCGTAGTAAATTTGTTGCTTGCACCCATGCTGCGTTTCAAAGCTTTTGAGCTAATCGTGCTTTGGCATCGGAAAGTTTATTATTTTTTTGTTTAACCACCGTTTTGATGAAAGTACTTGACCTTCCACTTTTCTTGTTCTTCTTACTCTCTCTGGTATATCTCAAAAAGCAATCAAACATGTTCTCTCTTGAGCTAGAAAACTGTTGTTTGTATGGCAACTCAGGTGGTGTATCAGACTTAAAGGGAAGTTCCATTTCATGGTGTATCTTCTCCATATCATAAGGCTGATTGATGTTTGCAGCCACGACAAATTCCAATGCTTTTGAGCTGATTCTCTTTTGGTCCTTGCACTATTCATTTTCCTTCCCCCTCCACACCAAACCACCCTTTTCGTGAAATTAAACATGACCTTCCACTTTTCTTGTTCTTTTTACTCTCTTTGCTCCATTTTATAAACCCTGAGGATGTGGTGTTTTTTTTGGTGGAAGTTTTATAAAAATTCTTCTCTCTAGCTGAAAAACCGGGACTTGGCACGGTACATCTGGTGGATCTATGAGATTTTGTAAAACAATTTCCATTTCTTGGTGTTTCTTCTGTTTTTAAGGCTAACTAATGCCTGCAGCCATGACAGATTTCAAAGCTTTTGTGCTAATTGTGTTTTGGCATCACAAAGTTCCTTTTTGAGCTGAAAAACTGTTGCTTGGCATGGCACGTCAGGTTGGGGTCTGTGAGATTTTTGATGAAGTTCCATTTCATGGTGTTTCTTAACTATCTCATAAAGCTAACTGATGCTTGCAGCCATGCAGACTCCTAAGCGTTTGAGCTGATTCGTGTTTTGACTTAGCCATGCTTTTCCCCCGTTCTCCAAACCACCTTTTTCGTGATATTACTCTCGTGCTCCCTCTTTTCTTATTCTTAACTCAATTTGCTCTGTTTTATACACAATGAAGATTTGGAGGTTTTCATCCGTCAATGTTCAATCAAAGATGTTATCTCTTGAGCTAATTAACTGTTGCTTGGCACAACACTTCAGATGGGTCTATGAGATTTTAGGAAGAGGTCCATTTCTTGGTCTTTCTTCTCTGTCTCATAGTCAATCTGTTGCTTGCAGCCATGCTGTGTTTCAAAGCTTTAGAGCTAATTGTGTTTTGGCATCAGAAAGTTTAATTTTTTTCACTTTAACCACCTTTTTGGTGTAAGTACATGACCTTCCACTTTTCTTGTTCTTATTATTCTCTCTGGTATAACTCAAGAAGCAATCAAACATGTTCTCTCTTGAGCTAGAAAACTGTTGCTTGGTATAGCAACTCAGGTGGGTCTATCAGACTTAAGAGGAAGTTACATTTCACGGTGTATCTTCTCCGTCTCATAAGGCTAACCGATGCTTGCTGCCACGACAAATTCCAATGCTTTTGAGCTGATTCTTGTTTGGGCTTGGCAATGTTCATTTTCTTTCCCCCTCCACACCAAATCACCCTTTTCGTGAAATTACACATGACCTTCCACTTTTCTTATTCTTGCTAATCTCTTTGTTCCATTTTATAAACCATGAGGATGTGGAGGTTATTTCTTCCGTGGAAGTTTTGTAAAACTTGTTTTCTCTGGAGCTGAAAAGCTGGGACTGGGCACGGCACATCAGTTGGGTCTATGAGATTTTGTAAAACAATTTCCATTTCTTGGTGTTTCTTCTCTATCTCATATGGCTAACTGATGCGTGCAGCCACAACAGATTTCAAAGCTTTTGACCTAATTGTGTTTTGGCTTTGCAAAATTCAGTTTTTTCTCACCAATTCACCCTTTTGCTGAAATTAGACATGACTTTTCTTATTTTTCTTTCTCTCTCTGGTTTAACTCAATATGGCAACTAAACATGTTCTCTCTTGAGCTGAAAAACTGTTGCTTGGCACGGCACCTTAGGTGGTGGTCTAGAAGATTTTTGATAAAGTTCCATTTCATGGTGTTTCTTCACTATCTCATAAGGCTAACTGATGCTTGCAGCCATGACAGACTCGTAAGCTTTTGAGCTGATTCGTGTTTTGACTTAGCCATGCTTTTCTCCCCCTCTCCGAACCACCGTTTTCGTGATATTACTCTTGCACTCCCTCTTTTTCTTATTCTTATTACTCATTCCATTCCATTTTATGCACAATGAAGATTTGTAGGTTTTCATCTGTCTATGTTCAATCATACAAGTTATCTCTTGAGCTAAACACTTGTTTGGCATGGCACTTCAGCTGGGTCTATGAGATTTTAGGATAAGGACCATTTTTTGGTCTTTCTTCTCTCTGTCATAGTCAATCTGTTGCTTGTAGTCATGCTGTGTTTCAAAGCTTTTGAGCTAATTGTGTTGTCACTTTAACCACCTCTGTGGTGAAAGTACACGACCTTCCACTTTTCTTATTCTTATTACTCTCTCTGGTATAACTTAAAAAGCAATCAAACATGTTCTCTCTTAAGCTAGAAAATTGTTGCTTGGCATGGAAACTGAAGCGGGTCTATCAGATTTAAGAGGAAGTTCCATTTTATGATGTATCTTCTCTGTCTCATATGGCTGACTGATTCTTGCAGCCACAACAAATTACAATGCTTTTGAGCTGATTCTTGTTTGGACTTGGCAATGTTCATTTTCTTTCCCCCTCCACATCAAACCACCCTTTTCGTGAAATTACACACGGCCTTCCACTTTTCTTATTCTTATTATTCTCTTTGCTCCATTTTTATAAACCATGAGGATGTGGAGGTTTTTTTTTTCCATGGAAGTTTTGTAGAACTTGTTTTCTCATGTGCTGAAAAATTGGGACTTGGCATGGCATATCATGTGGGTCTATGATATTTTGGAAAACAGTTTCCATTTCTTGATGTTTCTTCTCTGTCTCATAATGCTAACTGATTCTTGCAGCCACGATGGATTTCAAAGCTTTTGAGCTAATTGTGTTTTGGCATCGCAAAGATCAGTTTTTTTCTCACTAATTCACCCTTTTGCTTAAATTACACATAACTTTTCTTATTTTTATTTCTCTCTCTGGGTGTACTCAAAATGGCAATCAAACATGTTCCTTCAAGAGCTGAAACTGTTGCTTGGCATGGCACCTCTAGTCGGGGTTGGTGAGATTTTAGTGAATGTTCCATTTCATGGTTTTCTTCACTATCTCATAAGGCTATATGATGCTTGCAGCCATGATAGACTCCTAAGCTTTTGAGCAAATTCGTGTTTTGACTTAGCCATGCTTTTCCCCCCTCTCCGAACCACCCTTTTCGTGATATCTCCCATGCACTCCCTCTTTTCTCATTCTTAACTCAATCGGCTCTGGTTTATACACAATGAAGATTTGGAGGTTTTCATTTGTCGATGTTCAATCAAACATGTTATCTCTCGAGACAAACAACTGTTGTGATTTTAGGAAAAGGTTCATTCCTTGGTTTTTCTTCTCTTTCCTCATAGTCAATCTGTAGTCATGATGCGTTTCAAAAGCTTTTGAGCTAATTATATTTTGGTGTCAGAAATTTTATTTTTTTTCTTTTTAACCACCGTTTGGTGAAAATACATGACCTTCCACTTTTCTTGTTCTTCTTACTCTCTCTGGTATATCTCGAAAAGCAATCAAACATGTTCTCTCTTGAGCTAGAAAACTGTTGCTTGCGTGGCTACTCAGGTGGGTGAATCTATGCGATTTTGTAAAACAATTTCCATATCTTGGTGTTTCTTCTCTGTCTCATAAGGCCAGCCTGCAGCCACGATGGATTTCAAAGCTTTTGAGCTAATTGTGTTTTGGCATCGCAATGCTCCTTTTTTTCTCACAAACGCACCTTTTTGCTGAAATTACAAATAACTTTGCTGAAATTACAAATAACTTTTCTTATTTTGTTTCTCTCCGCTTTTACTCAAAATGGTAATCAATCTTGTTCTCTCTAGAGCTGAAAAACTGTTGCTTGCATGGCACCTCAGGTTGGGGTCTGTGAGATTTTTGATAAAGTTCCATTTCATGGTGTTTCTTCACTGTCTCATAAGGCTTACTGATGCTTGCATCCATGACAGACTCCTAAGCTTTTGAGCTGATTCGTGTTTTGACTTAGCCATGCTTTTCCCCCGTTCTCCAAACCACCTTTTTCGTGATATTACTCTCGTGTTCCCTCTTTTCATATTCTTAACTCAATTTGCTCTGTTTTATACACAATGAAGATTTGGAGGTTTTCATCCGTCGATGTTCAATCAAAGATGTTATCTCTTGAGCTAATTAACTGTTGCTTGGCACCACACTTCAGATGGCTCTATGATATTTTAGGAAAAGGACCATTTCTTGGTCTTTCTTCTCTGTCTCATAATCAATCTGTTGCTTGCAGCCATGCTGCGTTTCAAAGCTTTAGAGCTAATCGTGTTTTGGCGTCGGAAAGTTTTTTCTTTTCACTTTAACCACCTTTTTGGTGTAAGTACACGACCTTCCACTTTTCTTGTTCTTATTATTCTCTCTGGTATAACTCAAGAAGCAATCAAACATGTTCTCTCTTGAGCTAGAAAACTGTTGCTTGGCATGGCAACTCAGGTGGGTCTATCAGACTTTAGAGGAATTGTGTTTTGGCTTTGCAAAGTTCAGTTTTTCTCCTCACAAACTACTCTTTTGGTGAAATTACAGTTTTCTTATTTTTATTTTTGTTCGGTAGAATTCAAAATGGCTATCAAACAGGTTCTCTCATGAGCTGAAAAACTGTTGGGTCTGTGAGATTTTGGAAAAAGTTCCATTTCGTGGTGTTTCTTCACTACCTCATAAGGCTAACTGATGCTTGCAGCCATGACAGACTCCCAAGACTTGAGCTGATTCGTGTTTTGACCTAGCCATGCTTTCCTCCCCTCTCCGAACCACCCTTTTCGTAAAATTACTCTTGCATTCCTTTTTTTTTTTTTTTTGAGATAAGGATAACTGTGTATTCACTAAAGTCTCATCATCAAATAATGACGAGCATAGGTCACTTACCATCTCATCAGAGCATAACAAAACCTACTCCTAGGGAGATTACAAATTTCCTATGAAATCAACAAAAAGTTCTATATCCCCCCTCATATCCTGTTTACACTAAAAGTATAAAAGACTAAGGCTATTCATCTTTATCTTCTCGATGTTGTTACTCTTGTCCTCAAAACATCTAGCATTCCTTTCTTTCCATAGAGTCCACCAAATGCAAGTTGGTATTAACTCCACCTGTTTTCAGTAGAATGTCTTCTTCCTATCTCCATACCCTTGCATTCCTTCTTTTCTTCTTCATAATACTCACTCTGTTCCGTTTTATGCACAATGATGATTTGGAGGTTTTCATTGATCGATGTTCAATCAAACATGTTATCTCTCGAGCTAAATAACTGTTGCTGTGCACGGCACTTCAGGTGGGTGTATGAGATTTTAGGAAGAGGTCCATTTCTTGGTCTTTCTTCTCTATTTCATAGTCAATCTGTTGCTTGCAGCCATGCTGCGATTCAAAGCTTTAGAACTAATCCTGTTTTGGTGTTGGGAAGTTTATTTTTTTTCACTTTAACCACCTTCTTGGTGAAAGTACACGACCTTCCACTTTTTTTGTTCTTATTATTTTCTCTGGTATAACTCAAAAAACAATCAAACACGTTCTCTCTTGAGCTGGAAAACTGTTGCTTGGCCTGACAACTCAGGTGGGTCTATCAGACTTAAGAGGAAGTTCCATTTCATGGTGTATCTTCTCCGTCTTATAAGGCTAACTGATGCTTGCAGCCACAACAAATTCCAATGCTTTTGAGCTGATTTTTGTTTGGACTTGGCAATGTTCATTTTCTTTCTCCCTCCACACCAAACCACCCTTTTCGTGAAATTACACATGACCTTCCACTTTTCTTATTCTTATTATTCTCTTTGCTCCATTTTATAAACCATGAGGATGTGGAGTTTTTTTTTCGTGGAAGTTTAGTAAAACTTGTTTTCTCTTGAGCTGAAAAACCGGAACTTGGCACAGCACATCAGGTGGGGTCTATGAGAATTTGTAAAACAATTTCCATTTCTTGATGTTTCTTCTCTGTCTCATAAGGCTAACTGATGCTTGCAGCCACAACAAATTTCAAAGCTTTTGAGCTAATTGTGTTTTGGCTTTGCAAAGTTCAGTTTTTTTCTCACCAATCCATCTTTTTGCTGAAATTACACATGACTTTTCTTGTTTTTATTTCTCTCTCTGGTTTTACTCAATATGGCAATCAAACATGTTCTCTCTTGAGCTGAAAAACTGTTGCTTGGTATGGCACCTTAGGTGGGGGTGTGTTAGATTTTGGATAAAGTTCCATTTGATGGTGCTTCTTCATTGTCTCATAAGGCTACTCAGTGTTCTTAAAGGCGAGCGCCTTTGGCGACGAGGCATGGCGTGGCGAGGTAAAAAAGGCGAGCCATGGCAACTCGGTGACGTGGAATGGCAATGCAATAGGCGTCGCCTTTTTGATTTTTTTTTAAAAGTCCGAATTTTAATAATTAAAAGCCAAATTAGGGTTTTTTTTGGGTATTTTTTCAAACTTGATGTCGCGACTGCTCCTTCTCATTTCGCGACTGGAAACTTGAAATCAATACCTCGACTGGAATTAGAGTTCGCGACGACTGCTGATGCTGCGAGTTCGACTGGAAACTTGAAGTCGCGAGTCGCGACTGCTGCTACTGCGAGTTCGCGATGACTGCTGTTGAGAGTTCTCTCCTCTTACGTGAGTCATGACTTCTCTCTTCTCTTCTTTTCTCGAATCTCTCTTCTGTTCTTTCCTCGAATCAATCTCTCTTCTCTTCTTTTGCTCTGTTTTTAGTACTCTCTCAGTCCCTCTGTTTTTTATTGTGAAGTCTAATTTCTGAAGAAGAATTGAAGCCACTGCCCACTGCCTACATTTAAAAAAAATAAAATATTTGACTTATTTATACTCATTAACCTAAATCTCTTATCTCGTTAGGGTTATGTTTTTGAATTGAAATATTTGCTAATATATGTTATTGCTATTGAGATTTTGGATATTTATATATGCAATTAAATATTTTTAATTTTTGGTATTAATTGGCGCCATGATTCAAAAAGGTGAGTGCCTCGCCGCGTGGCGAGGCAGGCCCATGTCGCCTTTTGTCGCCTCTCGCCGTCCAAAACACTGGGCTAACTGATGCTTGCAGCCATGACACACTCGTAAGCTTTTGAGCTGATTCGTGTTTTGACTTAGCCATACTTTTCACCCTCTCCCCGAACCACCGTTTTCGTGATATTACTCTTGCCCTCCCTCTTTTCTTATTCTTATTACTCACTCTGTTCCGTTTTATGCACAATGAAGATTTGGAGGTTTTCATCTGTCGATGTTCAATTATACATGTTATCTCTTGAGCTAAACCACTGTTGCTTGGCACAGCACTTCAGGGGGGTCTATGAGATTTTAGGAAAAGGACCATTTCTTGGTCTTTCTTCTCTGTGTCATAGTCAATCTCTTGCTTGTAGCCATGCTGTGTTTCAAAGCTTTTGAGCTAATCTTGTTTTGGCATTGGAAAGTTTTTTTTCCCTCACTTTTACGTCCTTTGTGGTGAAAGTACACGACCTTCCACTTTTCTTTGTTCTTATTACTCTCTCTGGTATAACTCAAAATTGCAATCAAACATGTTCTCTCTTGAGCTGAAAATTTGTTGCTTGGTGTGGTACCTCAAGTGGGTCTATGAGATTTTGGAGAAGTTCCATTTCTTGGTGTTTCTTCTGTCTGCTAAAGCTAACTGATTCTTTCAGCCATGGCAGTTTCCAAAGCTTTTGAGCTGATTCGTGTTTTGGCTTGGCAAACTTCTGTCCCCTCTCCCCCACCGCCCACCACAAACACAACAAACCACATCTTTGATAAAGTTATAAATGACCTTACTCTTTTCTTAGTACCTTCTGTGGTATAACTCTTTCTGGCCCGTTTTATACACATTCAAATATGTTTTCTCTTGAGTGAATAATTGTTGCTTGGCATGGCACCTTAGGTGGGCTTATGAGATTTTGAAAGAAGTTCCCTTTCTTCATGTTTCATAAGGTCCTCCCCCCAACCAAACCATCCTTTTGGTGAAACTACACAACCTCTTTTCTTATTCTTATTACTCTCTCTGCTCCGTTTTATACACAATGAGGTTGTTCAAACTTTGTCTTCTGTGGAAGTTAATCAATATGTTTTCTCTTGTGCTGAAATCTGTTGCTTTACATGGTAATTGGTACCTCAGGTGGATCTTCTATATTTTGGGAAATAAAAAAATTATTTTTTGGTTGTGCTTCTTTACGGCGAATTTCAAAGCTTTTGAGCTGATTCATGTTTTGGCTTGACAAAGTTCAGTTTCTTTTTTTTCCCTCACCAAACCATCCTTTAAGTGAAATTATACATATCCTCCCTCTTTTCTGTTCTCATTATTCTCTGGTCCATTTTATACATAACGGGGGCTGTGAAGATCTTGCTTTCTGTGGATGTTGAATCAAACATGTCTTCTCTTGAGCTGAAAAACTGTAGCTCAACATGGTAGTTCAGGTGGGTTTATGAGATTTTGGGGAAAAAATCCATTTCTTGGTGTTTCTTCTGTCTTCTAAGGCTAGCTGATGCTTGCAGCCATGGCTGGATTCAAAGATCTTTTCGTTTATGTCTGAGAAAAGGTCAAGTCTGGGGCTACTCTTTTGATGCCTGATTTAGTTAAAAGAATGAGGCTTTTGAGATGATTTAAGGTTTGGCTTGGCAAAGATCAGTTGAATCTGCGAGCTGGTTTATTTCTCTCACAATATTCCATCTGCTCTTTGCAGCCATCGTGGACTAGTGCATTTTTCTGATAGTTTTTTGACAATCTGAGCCTCGTTTCTTTTGAACTTGAAATTCCTTCTATAATCTATCTGGTTTTCACATGTTCTTTAATGTCAGGAATTTTCCAACATTGTCATTATCCCTTTTTTCATAAATCTGAGAATCTCAATTCCTAAGAAGTATTATTTATTCATCCTCAAATTCGGATTCGTCCCCTTATCTGCCTTCATTCCTGAAGTTAATTACTGGCATTGAGATTGTGAAGGTGATGAAGATAGTGGAGGAAGTGAAAATAATGACAAATATAAGGGTAATTTATTTGAAAATAAGGGAAAATATAACCTACTTTGTTATTGCAGGGACATGATTGTCCCAAACTATTAACAGAGGTCATATCTAGACCATTTCACATAGTTTGGTTGTAAATATAACGTGTTTCTCTATTATATTGCAACTCGACTATCTCGATTAAGAAGGAGATCTCTACATTTCTCTCCTGAAAAAAGTCATAAGTGGTTCACTTTCTATGATATTAAGGAATCCTATTTTTAAAGGTAACAACTCTATTATTAAATCACAAAAATCAAACCTGTTGTGGCTATCCATAATTTTTTTTTGATGAAGCAAGTGAATAATAAATGACAAAGGCATCAAGGAGACGCATAATTACAAAAGAGGGGGAGATATCAGCTCATAAAAAGATAACAAAAACCTAACATAAGTCTACAGAGCTGACAAATCCAATGGTCTAGCACAAGACTAAAGAGCTAATAAATTCGAAAAAAGAATCTGGCTTATATACAGGGGTGAGATTAACCCAGCTAAAAAGAGTAGTCATTTCCATTTCAGTACGTTTGACCCATTTCTAATTATTATTACACCATTACTTGTACAAATTTTACAAATTTCAAGAACTTAATTCATTCCATATTATATTTTAACTGTAATAGTGTATCTTCAAACTTACTCTTCTGGAACTGCTTTAATATTTCTCTAGTGTGATAAGTTATTCAATTATTAATTTATGTTTTGTATCTTTTATGCAAATCAAAATGAATGATTGTGAACTTGTCCTTCCTCTCCTGCATGTTCGTCCATCACGATTGTCCTCACTTGCTCTCATTATGGAGGATTTTTTTTTTGTGCATGTAAATCTCATAACTATTTCGGTATCCTGAAGACGATGAAGAAGAAGATGTTCATTTAGCTCCAAACACTGCTGATGATGCTCCTAGAGTCCTGAATCAAGGGCAAACTGCACCTGAGGAAATGAAACCTTCTCGTCCAACTGGATGTGTTGTTGGTATCATAAAGCGGAACTGGCACTCGTAAGTTATTGTTTATTATCTGCTGGCTTTAGATGTGTTGTTGTTCTTGTCATTCAGTGTGGTTTTTAGCGTGATTTTAAAGTTTTTTTTGTCGTCCCCCTTTTTTTTTTTGAAAAAGCACCTCAAAGGATATTTTGAAATGCGCATGCATTACACAATCATGTTTTCAGAAAATTCAAATAGACATTTCAAGTCTATTTCTTAAGATACCTTCAAAACAATTTTCCTTTACTTGTTCTTGCCTGAATAAACAAATGAGTTAGCAAAAATTTTAAGGTGACTTATCCTATCACCTTTAGAGTACAATATGTTTTCTCTCTTTAAAAAGATTGTATCCTTTTATTTTTCATTTTGGTATTAGAAAAAGGACATCGCCTTGGTCTGCACAAATAGGTCACCACCTAGCAACACAGTTGTGGTCATTTAACTTTAGGAACCTTTCAGCTACCATGTTTTGGGTCAAACTTGATTTGTCCATGGCATATTGTTTGATTGTTTATTCTTCATTTTTCAAATCGTTAAGTTTTTTGAATTCTTTTCTTTCCTTGAAATGGATAAAATGTTTGAAATTTTTTGACTTTAATCAGGTTGAAAAGCCTGCTCTTTCTTTTTCTGACATGATAGATATTTGTAAAAGTGTTTGTGGTTTGCATTTGGGATTCGCACAATGACCATTTCTGTCCAGCCAAATACTTTTTCATACTGACGGGTCACTCAGAACTAAAAACTAATGGGACCCCTTCTTTTACACATTTGAACTACGTTTTTATACTTTTGCTTCGTTTGAGCCGTCGTCGCTTAATGCGTGTATAGGGGCTAGGGCTTTTTCCCTGAAATTGTTAGAAAAAATTATTTAATTGTCTTTACCATGCCCCATCATGTGTTGGTCATTTCGCCCTAAAACATTTTTAAAAAAATTATATAGAGAGAGTCGTACTTTGCTTGCTGTGGTTCCATGTTAAAGCATTCACATCTCACCTAAATCTTAAGCTAAGAGGTATAGTAAATTTGGATCATCATAAATTCCACGCTCCAAATGTTCAGCCCTTGGCATTTCAAATGTGTGAGATTTTGTACCTATTTTGCTATCATGCATCTTCTTGATGCAATTTATAACACTATTTCATCAAAAGAATGTGTGAGATTTTGTCTCCTTTTATGGTCTTGGATTTGTCTCATGTGCTAGCCTTTGAGGTTGGGTTAGATCCAATGTCCATTTCCGTAACATGGTATTCGACCCTCTTCGATTTTGACATAGCTTATGCTACTGGTGGGCGGCTTACACCCTCTGGTGCCACTACTCTTCTTCCTGACGACTGTTCTAGGTATTGCTCTTCTATCGGGACAGTTCAGACACTGCTTCTGTATATGGCACCTTTTCAGGTGTTGGTCATTCCTCTTGAGACTGTTTCTTACCTCTTGTGATAGCTTTATGATTAAGTCAGGCCGAGTTCAATTTCCGTAATCATTTGCTAAGTGACATGGGGATTAGAGAGTTCTGCCTCTTCAATATGTGAAAATCCTGCAAAAGTTATATGGTCGCTGGACTCTCTGCACTGTCACTGAACTCTCATACTTTAAATTGCTGTATGCCTGTATCTATTTCCACCAACAAAGTGTTCATTTATCTGGTATATAATATTGTATGTTTCATCATTGCAGTTACTGTGGATCCTTGGAGCCAATGCCTATGCCAGCTGGTGATGGTGGTCGTGCCCAAGCCTTATTTGTATCCAAAGACCGCAGGATTCCGAAGATACGGATACAAACTCGTCAATTGGGAAATTTGCTGGATAAACGGATTATCGTTGCGGTTGATTCATGGGATCGTTTGTCCCGATATCCAACCGGTCACTATGTGAGGACAATTGGTGAAATAGGTGATAGGGACACCGAAACAGAGGTATGTGATGAAATGTCATTCATTGCTCTTTAAAATTTGAACAAATTATCCTTCTCTACTCTTTCTGTAATGTACTTTTGAGATTGTTTGTAGTTTTTCTATTGTGGCTTGTTGTTGAATACCTTCTAATAAGTGCTCAGGGCGTTGGTGTCCTTTGCTTGTAGGTACCTATATATTATCTTACATGCTTAAATAATTAGGATTCGATTTATTTCTTGATGCTGATGAATAACGGTCCTGACTATATTTGTTCTGTAATAACTTCAGGTGGTACTAATAGAGAATAATATAGATGCCAGGCCATTTTCTGCCCAAGTGTTGGCGTGCTTGCCACCATTACCTTGGTCTGTGTCTTCTCAAGATTTGACAAATCCTATTAGACAGGATTTGCGACACCTGCGTGTATGTAGTGTGGACCCTCCTGGTATGTTGTCCAAATTTATAGTGCTTTTCGTCTTCCATTTAACTGCAGTGCCCACATTTAGTTTGTGTCAGCATAGATGAGATACTTTTTACATGTGATGTCAATCTGAGACAGAATTCTGCTTTTTCTGTGATGCAGGATGCAGAGATATTGATGATGCATTGCATTGTATGCCTCTTTCAAATGGAAATTTTGAAGTGGGAGTTCGTATCCATGTTTAATTTTGAAATATTTTGGCTAGAATTTACAATTTTTTTTTTGAGTAAAGTAACTTCATATTAAAACCAGCACTTCGGTAGTACTGAAAAAACCAATTTACAAATGGATAGATATATAATATACCAGATGTGAAACCAATCCTTAATGGTGCCTAGGACATCTAGGATTGATTCAGTGTCACTAGAATACAGTTTAGTGCACCAAAAACGGAAAAGCAAAATGCATTTTAGCTTAATATCCTGTACTAAACTCCTCCTATCCTCTAAACATCTATCATTTCTTTCCTTCCAAATAGTCCACCAAATACATGATGGGATGATCCTCTTTACAAAGCTTAACACTGATCTCTTTTGCTAATTTCCTTCTTCAAGAGACAGTGATCTCCTTGAAGAGGGGTGTAATGAGGGTTTTGGGCACATGAGGCTGTTCGAATCATCTTTGGCTTATTTCTGTGTACAACCAGTGTAATGATGGGTATTCATTTGTGATAACCATCTCTTATTTCCTTTGATGCTTTCTATCCTCATGATTTTGTACCTAAAAATCTTTTGACTCCCCAAATTTTGTTGGCCCTAGCTACAATAGCTGTGCACTCCCTTCACATGGGGAAGGACCCTGCTAGACGCCTGAGTGTGTGGTGTGTAGTGGGTGTGTCTTAGTGTCTTCTTACTACGAAAAAGAAATGAGACTATAGATGATTCTCATTCTCGAAAATCTACTAGTTCTCACTTTTCTTTCGCCTAAACAATTTCATTGCCTCACTCCGCTCGCCTCCAACAACTTTGTTAGTTTGCCTATAAAACAACCTTTTGTATTCCAGGACTTTTTCGTTATTTATTTATATTTATAAATAAATTTAACGTCTACATCATGGGAAAGTCTAGGTGTGAGTCTTTAATACATACCAGATATTGCCGATGTTACTAATTTTGTTCATCCTGGAACTCCACTTGATGATGAGGCTTCACAAAGGGGTACTTCTGTATATCTTGTAGAGCGTAGAATCGACATGCTTCCAAAACCTCTTACGGAAGGTAAAATTTACTTTTCAGGAACTAGCCTGGACTAGTTTTTGCTTGTCAGATGGCTTGGAGATGGATTTGGATCAATTGTTTTAATTTCTTCAATTAATCTTGTCTTTTTTCTTTACTTGGCAGATATTTGTTCACTTCGTTCTGATGTTGAAAGACTAGCTTTCTCAGTTATCTGGGTATGTAATTTATTTTTATGATATTTCTAGAAGTAATAGCTGATCTTCTATTTCTGACAGGCTTCTTCTCTCTCAAATATCTGCCAATTATCTTTGTTATTTTTCTTTCTTGCTGCATATCTATCTACCTAGAGCTTCGCACAATTTCCCCAGTCTGAAGTCAGTATAGTTTGTCTTTTACTAACAGGCAGCTTATACAAACCTAGTTAATGGTCAATTATCTAACTGCATTAATTGTCAGTCATTTTGCGCTGCTATGTCGCATGACTAATCCTTCCATGAGGCAGATAGCTACATATAAGGAGATAGAAACTTAATTGTTGCAGGTTGTTGATGAAATACATTTGTAGCATTCTGGATTGTATGGCTCAATTATACTGGCATACTATAACAACCTTCATTAGTCCCTGTCTGCTTGGTTTGTGCTTGTGTCCACCCCCCACCCCCACCCCCACCCCCCCGACATAAGTTCTATATCTGTATTTTCACCTAATGTGCATTTATTTGTCTTTCAGGAAATGACACCTGATGCTGAGATTATTTCTACAAGATACACTAAAAGTGTGATTAAATCATGTGCAGCATTATCCTATGTCGAGGCGCAAGCAAGAATGGATGATAGGTGCTCCCATTTGATGTTTCTGTTTACATTTTGTCTTCTTGGTTCTTTTCTGGTCATATCAGATTCTAAAGCGTTATCTCCTCTCAAACATCTTGAACCAAACGCATTCTCATCAGTATTAGGTATGCAGATGGCCCCTCATTAACCACTGTATCCTTGGAGTTGCCTTTTCCAGTCTATGTTGTTATTCTTTGCCCTCAGAAATAGGGAAACCTAATCCTTCAAGGTATATGAAGCCTTCAACAAGATCAAATTGGGACCCAGTTTTTTGGCACTGAGAGTATGGAAACTTCAACTGTTATTAAAAAAGTTTTCAGATATCTGACAAATTCGTTTCGTTGCCAGTCTTCTGCTGTCTTCCCTTTAATCTGTCTTGTGGTCACTATTTCTCATGATTTTTCATCTTCCCAATGTTAATCATTTGGAAGGTAGATTTATCTTTATTTGTTGATCATTTATTGATAAACTGAAAGATCTCATTGATGTCAAACTAAGTGGTGTTATCCTTAAAGAAGTGTTGTAGTATGTACTTTGAAGCACTTTAAAGCCTACCAGTATCCAACCATCTCTACGCGTGGTGTACTTTGCACTGAAAAGTGCTTGACTATAGACTAGTGTTGTGAAAAGTGCTCGTTTCATTGCTTTAAGTGAAGCAAGGCGAGGGTTCAGAGCTACTGGGGAGGGGGGGTGAGGTGATGTGAAGTGAATAAAGCAGTCACCTTTGTTTGCGAAGCGTGAAATGAGGTAGCGACAAATTGGTCGCTTCTTTTTTTTTTAAGATATTCTTAAAAAGCAACTTTTTGAAGAAAATGGAGAGGTGAGGGAACCTGTTTTAGAAAAAAATTTCAAAGAGCTTCCTCTTTCTCTCTGGGACTACGGTTCTTCGACTGGCTGCTGCTGCTTCTTCTTCAAAATCCAGTAATTTTCTTCTACTTCTTCTTTCCTTTGTTTCACTGCATCTTCTCTGCGGTGCTTCTTCTTCTGTTTTTTTTTCCCCAAAGCAACTTTTAGAAGAAAAAGGAGAGGTGGAAACCTGTTTTGTAATAAAAATGTTCAAGGAGTTTCCTCTTCTCTCTCTCTTTTTTTTTTTTTTTTTTTTTCTTTGAAAATGGTCATGTTGTGTTCTTCAGCATTAAGGATATGCTGGTGACCTTCAGCAAGCAAAGGGGAACAAAAGAAGAGAAAAAAAGATATTTACAAGGATCGTAATAATTCTACAATCTATTTTGTTTCCTCTAAACCTTTCTCTTTACACAAAAAATAAAAGGCTACAATACAGTTCCTCTTCTCTTCTTCTTCTCTCTCTTGGACTAGGCTTCTTCGACTGGCTGCTTCTTCAAAATCCAGTAATTTTGTTCTGATATAGAAGTGTTGTGCGTTCTAGCATTGCATACTAAGTGAAAAACGTTACTTATTTGGAGCCATAGACTTCCATAACAAATTCCGTGATAGATTAGGATGTTCGCCACTGAGAAACCGTTTTGTATTGGGATTTAAGTTGACGTCTCTTCTTCCTTGAAAGACCGCGTTGAAGACAAAAACCATTCATCTTGTGAGAACACTGGTAAAGCAGTATCGAGAGAGGGAGAGAGACGTATGCATGGTGTGTTTATTGAGTATTGACCTAGACTAGAAAAGGCATATAATAAAGTGGCTAGGGAGGTCCTATGGTGATGCTTGGAGGCTAGAGGTGTGCATGTGGCTTACACTAAGGCGATTAAGGACCTGCACAATGGAGCTAAGAATCGAGTAAGGCCAGTGGGAGGGGACTTGGACCACTTCCCAGTTATGATGGGACTGCACCAGGGATGGACCCTTAAGTCTGTTCCTTTTTGCCTTGGTGATGGATGAACTAATGTGGCATATCAAAGGTGAGGTGCCATGGTATATGTTATTTGCAGATGATATAGTACTGAATGATGAGATTTGCAATAGGCTCTTCCCTTTTTCTTTCTTTTCCTGACCTGGCTTGTAGTTTTGGCGTGTTATGCTTTGTATCCTTTATGTATCTTAGTAACAAAAGTGAAATACATGAAGGATTGTGGGGATATGATAAGTTCCTTCGTAATGCCTATATAGGCAATGAACATTTCCATTTCCTTACAAAAAATATGGTTTGTATGAATGATGTCAGGTCATGATGTGCTTTTACAGTTTAAATATCCTAAGAGGGGACTTGATTGAGCAGACCCCCTCCCCCCGCCTTCATGCTAAATGGAGAGGCATATGACAGGACTCCTTTCCTTTAGAAAGATGTTAAGATTACACAAAAATGTTATCTGATTCAAAAAAAAAAAATATATGTTAAGATTACACAAAGTACAAAATGTGTTGGTGGAACTTCCATATCAAAATGTGAAGTTGCTTTTCTTGCCCAATTTTGAGGTTGGTTAGCATCTGTATCTTGTCCTG
Organism: Solanum bulbocastanum; assembly: GCA_037074985.1. NCBI lineage: Eukaryota > Viridiplantae > Streptophyta > Magnoliopsida > Solanales > Solanaceae > Solanum > Solanum bulbocastanum. The sequence goes on along the minus strand of CM073598.1, from coordinate 31,597,450 downwards.
CTTGTAGTTCGTGCTGGAGGTTAAGTTTTTGTTTGGGCTTGTGATCAAGTAAATAGCAGCCAGATTAGATGTGTGTTTTTACATGTAGTAGAAATTGAAATTCTACAGTACCCACGGGCCTAAAACTGTTTTTTTTTTTTAAAAAAAAGAACTAAAAATTTGTTTATTTCAAAGCATCTTCCTTTTGATGTAGTCGCAGAAAATAATTCTGAAGTATAACTTATTTCAACTGAAAGGGCCATAGATGGTTAGAAGTAAAATCCACTACTGATGATTGTGGAAGTGGATTTTTGTATGGTCTGACAGGGTGAACTGCTCAACCTGAAAATTTTTGAACTTATGAGTTTGTGTCCTGTTCAACTTTAAACTAGTCAGTACTTGCATGCCTGTCTTCTTGAACTTCGAAAGTACTTGTATCTGCCATTTTGTTATTTCAATCATTTTGTAATTCCTAGTTCCGATACCTAACAAGTTATGTTTGTTATTCCAGTCGCTTGGTGGATCCAATAACTTCAGATTTACGAAATTTGAATGGTTTAGCCAAGGTGTTGATCTTGTAGTCCTTATTCTCCTTTTTTAATTACTATATCTTAGCTTTGGACTTTCAGTTCTAGTATCAATATATTAAAGGCATTCTAATGAGACCAACTTTTGCAGATAATGAGGCAAAGACGCATTGATAGGGGTGCACTGACACTTGCTTCTGCTGAAGTCAAATTTCAGATTGATACTGAAACTCATGACCCTCTTGATATCGGTATAATCCAACTCTTTTCTTACTCTCTCTGTCCCTCTCTCTAGTTTCTTTTGGTATCTTATTGTAATTTAGATAAAGGTGCCCAATTACCTGCTTTTTGGAAAGCCAAGAATTTTTCTTATAGATCTCCTTTAAATTATATATTTACAGTGCTTAAGATTCAGTTTAAGGATCATTGTTTCAAACTGGTGCAGTATTGTGACATTAAAATTTCTTAGCTTTGAGCTCTTAACATATCCCTTACCAATTTTTACATCGTCCTTTGTTAGATTGTTTGACTAGCCGTGTGAAGTTAATTTTATGATGTGTGTATAGGAATGTATCAGATTCGTGAAGCAAACCAAATGGTTGAGGAGTTTATGCTTGCTGCTAATGTTGCAGTTGCTGAAAAAATCCTTAAGCATTTTCCTGTCTGCTCACTATTAAGGTTTGTTGCTATTGTTACTTAGAAACAAATCTGTCTGTATAGTTTGCTTCTTTTACCTAGAATATCTTCCTTAACTGGTGTCTAAACTTTCTGGTCTCATATCTATATCCTGCTATGCTGTAAGTCTCTTTCCGTATCCTTCATGTGCTAAAAAAAGAATGTAATCTGATCCTGTCATTTTGAAAGAATCAACTTTCCTAAGATGGTATAATATGTGATTGCAGCCTGCAGGTAATAATGAGAAGTTTTTTGGAGATCTAGCAGTTCGATGAATGCTTATATGCAGTTATTTAGAGTGATTCCTTGCTCACAGGCATATGTTTGTAAATAAGGATAACAATTAAAGAAACACACATGTGAGGCTACATTTCTTTAAGGGCTTCAATTCTTTGAAGGGATGATGACATATTTTTTAAAGGGCTTCAGTTCCTTGTAGGGGTGATGCTTGTCTAGTAGTGACAGGCTTAACATACTCAGTCTACTTTTACATGCAACTCTGCTTCATATTCTCCCCTCCTTCACCAACCTGTTCTTTCTGTACAATTTTCATACATCAGATAGCTATTCATAGTTGTCTAAGATGGAGCACTAGAGACAGATATGGTGGCTCTAGTCTAATTCCAAGTGTTCCGCAAAAAATCAAATTACATGTTATGCCAGAGAGTTGTGACACTATGAAATGGCTATTAAAGATACGTTTGGTACTTAAATTAAATTTGATAATTCTCCCAGTTTACATGATGCATTTTTATTTGCAGACGCCATCCAAGCCCAACCAAAGAAATGCTTGAGCCTCTTCTCCGCACAGCTGAAGCAGTTGGTCTTAGTTTGGATGTGACATCATCCAAAGCATTGGCTGACTCTCTAGATCTTGCCAAGGTGAGTTGTGGCTTATTGAACCTGATGTGCACAGTGAAACTTAAGAATGAAAGAATGAAGTTTCTTCCTTCCACTATATTTCTGAAGAGATTTTAGCTATAAATCAAGTCGTATATTAAGATGAGTTCACAAGCTGCATGTGTCGACTCATTTTTTGCTTAGCCCGGCCTGGCTATTATTGAGCTGAGCTGAGCTGAGCTGAACAAGCATCGACCTAATTCCAGAATAAGCTTGGGTATGGGTTCACTGACCTAGATGAGAAACGAGTTTCATCTCTCCATACAAGCTACATAGAACTCTAGCAGACAAAGCTTCATACAACACTACCTGATATTTCCGATTACTTATAATGTGCAGCCACACAACCTCTTTCTTTATAAGTTTTTCAATCATTCTCTCGTTTTGCAGCCACACAACCTCTTTCTTTATCAGTTTTTCATTCATTCTCTTGTTTTTTTGATGAAATAAATAATTTCATTGCTGGCATCAAGTGAATGCATAATAGTTACAAAAGTAGAATAGCATAAAGAACTTATCACCTCCATTGCATATCTAGTTGAGAGCTAGTGAGCTGGTAAAATTCACGAAGGTAACAGGGGAATTTATTGGGGACATATAACCCAACTATACAACAGCATAAGACAACTAGATTTTAGAGATTGGTAGGTAGTTGATATTCCATCAAAGCATCTCCTATTTATTTCATTCCAGATACTTCAAAAAATAGCAGCAGGTATCATCTTCCAAATTCTCTTGATGGTGTTAAGAACTTTCCCACAACTCCAACTCTCAAAACCATCCCTGATATTCTGTGGCATGACCCAATTGAGTCCAGAAAGTGTGATAAACATACTCCATAAGTCTGCTGCCGCTGGACAATGTATAAAAAGGTGGTTGTGTGACTCTGCTTCCTTATCATTCCCTCTCATATTGTTTTTACAAGACACTGCTAAAGCGGGATGCTTTGTGCACCGGGCTTTTTGTTGTATTAATACCATTCATAGGAATGATTTACTAATCTCTTCTCTATTCAATTGATTGAGATGGAATCAACAACTTATTTTGCAATTGGCTTTTTCGTAACATTCACTTGTATTAAGTTATTATTAGGATACTTGATATTTTCAAGTCATGTTTGTTTTTGGCTTAGAGGAATAAAGTTAGTTTGCTGATTTAAGTGATCTGTCCGTTCATAAATTATTAGGATTTTTATTTCAAATTTGGCTTTCTTTAATTGGAACATAGGGCTTGTGGCAGATCAACTCTATATGTTCAAGCTTTTTGCAGCTTAATGTCAAGCCCCTTCGAATTCTCCAATTAAGCTGAGCTCGAGTCATGGAATTTTAGGTTCAATCTATTTCAATCCTAGCCTTAAATGGAGGCTAGACTAACTTTTACTGTTAAGAATTTCGAATCAGTTCTTTTATAACACAAGGTGCTCACTATTGGCTATACTTTTCGGCCAAACATAATGTACTAATAATGTGTTTAGCTCACAAATGAAGGTAATTTGGCTAAAAAAAACTGTTTTCTCTTCAAAATAAAAGGAAAATTCAAGACAATCGATGAATGCCTTATCTTATTCTTGTTTCGGCTGTTCTGTTATTTGTTGAAAGATTGCATTGGTCTTTCACTAAAATACCCGTAATTCTATTGCGTACATTTACATAAGTTAATTTGGCTCAAAATTGACTGAAGGACTACTTCTGTGGAAGAATTATCAATCAGGGACTTAGTAGCCAAGAAAACACTGCATAGAGTGATGATATTGCACTCCTCAAAGTAGCTAAGGGACATCTAGTTCCATTGGTTGCTGTTGTGCATTCATATGCTAACTTTCTATCTTCCCCCTAGGGTGACGATCCATACTTCAACAAGCTGATCCGGATTCTGGCAACCAGATGCATGACACAGGTGTTCCTTCTTCGTTGGTTTGACCAAATCTCCCCTACTTCTGAAATATCATGTAATTTCTGAGTTGGTGTTGCTTTTGGTATGCATTTTCAGGCGGTTTACTTTTGTAGTGGAGACCTTAGTCCTCCGGAATATCTTCATTATGGTCTTGCCTCTCCTCTTTATACTCATTTCACCTCGCCCATTAGAAGATATGCTGGTTAGTAAAAGTTACCGTCCATTTATAATGACAAACTGCAATGGATGTGACCAATTGTGAGCCTCTTTTTCTGTCTTGTCTTGTAGATGTCATCGTCCATCGATTGCTTGCTGCTTCTTTGGGAAGTTATCAGCTTCCTGGTGTTTTCCATGATAGACCCAAGCTAACTAGTATTTCTGACAGTAAGTATTGTTTTCCATTATGCTTGGCATTACGTTTTAAATGCATTAGACTTCTTGTGGATGTGGAGTATATGAGCTTGCCTTTATAGTTACTCTTGTTCTTGATTAATGCTTTTATGTTTTTGGTTGTGTCATCTGTCCAGAGGTATCAGAAGAAGTTTGTATTAATGCTTTTACGCTTTTTTCCTCCACTGAGTGAATAGTGGGGACTTGGGATTGAATGTGTCTGTTAGTCTTGAGGTTTTACTTGGCAATAATTTAAGTATTTTTGGCCCCTAGGGCTTTGGTCTAGTGGTAAGAGAACAACTGTGTAATGTGTGGGTTAGATGTATGCCACGGATTCAAACTTGCTGCAGACAAAACATGGTATTTAATTGGAGAAGGGTAAAGGGTGGCCCATTATCCCATCGAGTTTTGAATCGTGCGCCACTGTCATTGGAGGATTTCTCAGTTATCAAAAGAACTTGAGTACTTCTGTTATAGCCCATCTGTTCAAAGTAAATAGTCTATTTGTGCAGTGTTAGCTTTCTAGTATTTATGCATTGCAGAACTTTGGACATTAAAGGGTTAAAACTTATAATGAACTTCTGTTCAGACCTATTGTTCACTCTCATCAACATTTACTATTTATGGCAGTGTGAGTTTTCTTTACTGAATGACACATGAAAAGGAAAAAAGAAAAAGAAGAAAAGTAGCAGTCTTTCTCATAGGAAAATAGTAGAAATCTTTGTCTAATTTCACATTTTATGTGGTTGTGTTTGCTCATTCCTATTCCAAAACAGATCTAAATTATCGGCATAGGAATGCTCAGATGGCCAGCAGAGCATCAGTAGAGCTCCATACTCTCATTTTCTTCAGGAAGCGGTATGAAAAGCATCTTCTTGGCTATCTCCCTTTATGTCCTTCATATTCTCTCATTTTTACTTTTCCATGCTTGTGCAGACCAACTGATACCGAGGCGAGAATAGTGAAAATAAGATCAAATGGCTTCATTGTCTTTGTGCCCAAGTATGTTATCCCTTAGTTGTTGCTTCTTCATTTAGAGAGCAAAAGTTTACTATACAAGTTGATGGATTTCCTTTTGCATCAGTTTAGATCATTGATTATTGTATACCTTCCCAGGTACGGTATTGAAGGGCCTGTATACTTGACATCTAAAGGCGACAATGGAGGGGAATGGGTAGTCGATGAGAAACAACAGAAAATTAGAAAGCTTGATGGAAGTGTTTCGTATGGTGTACTTGGAACAGTGAGAATTCACATGGAAGTCGTTGAGCCTCAGCCTAATCGGCCTAAACTACAACTAACCCTTGTATGAGACCGATAACTTTACCAAGAAAGTGGGGTTCGTCGAGGTCGATAGCAAGTAGTTGTTATTCCAGTGTGATAGTTGAATTATTTTTTTACGGACATTTGTGTATCAAAGATTGATGCAGCTCCATTAAATGTTCAAAAAATTGATGATTATTCTTTTATTACTTTCTGCCACTATTATATGTTGCATAAATGTTCTGAAGTGTATTTTAGCTGGTTACCATAGACTGAGATATTGGAACATTATCTAAATTGCATAGGGGTGTGGTAGTAACATATGCTGTTTTCGTTTCAATTTATTGATACTACTTGACTGTGAATAGAAACTTACGGGTCGTTTGATTTGAATATGAGTTATGATGGGATTATTTTTTATTGAGTGTTTGGTTTGTTGTATTCAAAATAATAAATCTTAAGAACAACATATAGGTTTACAAAAATACCCTTCATGGATGTGAAAAGCAATGTCTAAAAAGTGTTTAAAGGGACATTTTTGTCATTTAGTCATTTTATCCCGGGATAAGTTATCCCGGGATTACTATACTACTCATAGAAAGGAATAACTTATCCCGGTACTAATTATTAGTACCGGGATAAGTTATCCCGGCCTTGCCAACCAAACAACAAATTGAGTGGTACTATAATTTAATCTCGGGATTATTTTATCCTATTCTTCACACCAAACGACCCCTTAGAAATAAAGAGTCTATTGAAACTTGCGGTCAAATTATCATATTAAGGGATTGTTTGGTGTGAGAGATTAAAAATAATCGTGATGGATAAAAATGTTTTATGTTGTTTGGTTGCCATGTTTGGGATAACTTATCCCACCATTTATATCATAGTGATGGGATAAGTTATCCCATATACATGGTGGGATAAGTTATTCCAGGATAGCTAATCCCAGCATAACTTATCCTGAGATAATTTGTTTCCAACCAAATGACCCCTAAGGGTAAAAATTAGATAAACATTTGAGTCTTACTACTTAAGACAAAGGAGAAAAACTTCCTTCTATACAAAGGTAGGCTATTTTTTTAGGGTTGTATGTGATCGAGTTGGTTTGGATTTTTTAAATATCAAATCAAATTATTTGTATAGGATATTTAGAATTACAAATCAAACTAAACTAATAAAACTTGGGTTTTTCAACCTTGGTTTTTTCAGATTTTTTGGTAAAGTATTTATACAAGCATTTTATTAACTTGTTTTTCGATCAAATATTTCTCTAGTTCTATCAAAATATAGTTATTTAAGTGTTCTTTAAGAAAATAACACAAATATGGAATGAGTGATGAGATTAGAATATTCAAGAAAAAATAATACTACAATTGCATAAAATAAATATTGTAAATTAGTATGTCGTAGTGAAAATATCATATTTTAAAAGGATTAAAATAAGCTTAACGTGTATTATTACATATTAAAATTAGGTTATGTATTTTTAATGTCTAAATCAATATAAACCTAAAAAACAAATATTCAATATTATTGTTATTTCTGGTGTTGAATTAATTTTTTTTTTTAGTGATTTGATTTTGAATTGAGCTTTATTAGAGTTAGAGCTGTCAATATGGGTTAGTTCATCCCATTCGGGCTAACCTATACAAGCTTTGAAATTTAACGGGTTAGGTCAGGCTATCCCATTTTTAGTGTGGGCTAGAAAATGGTCACCCCAGCCCACAAGTACGTGGGCCACCGGCTTTGTCGGGCCAACCCTCTTTTCTTAAAAGTATATTTTTTATAATTTTTTAATTAAATTATAATTTTAAAATATTATCATAAATATTGACAAGACAATATTATATGGTGTTAGTGTTACTACTTGTTAATCAAATCCACAAATAAAATTATCTTTATTATATTTATTAAGTTTGATTTCAAGTAAAAAAATTGTTTTCCAATGATAATAATAAAACACAAAAATCATGACAATATTCCATAGGCTATGGCCGATATAGTGATTCCCTAGAAGTTTTAGGGAATTTTAATTTTATGTAGTACATATTTTATAAACATAATTTGTATTTAAATTGTAATATTTCAAACTTTAAACAGATTTTGAGTTTAGATACTTGTTATTTTAATACTCTATTTTATTTTTATTTGGCGCACGGGCCGACCCTATCCATATTTCATAAGCCCAAAAAAATAGGCAGACTTACTCAGGCCGGGCAAAAAAGTATTTTTCTTAAATGGGCTCCACAAATCATAGTCCAACCCTATCAAATCACGAGTTAGGCAAGACAGGCCCAACGGGCCTAGCCCATATTGACGACTCTAATTAGAGTTACTAATAATATCTATGAAATATAATCTTTATTGGGCCGTTCAAAATTCTACGTCTAAAAAAACTTGAAATAATATGTTAAAAGTTAAAAAATTATGAAAAAATTAAAGAGATATTTAGAAGTTATATCAATGTAAATACTTTTACGTATGAAATAAATTTTAAAAATTATATATATAATGTTAAGTTGGTTTGGTCTCGAGTTTGACTTTTTTTAGTTAAAACCAAACCAACTCAAATTAAGTCCAGATTTTTTTTTTTTTTGCAATACCAAACCAAGTCAAACCAAACTATTAGTCATATTTATTTTTTTAGATTTTGACTCGATTTTCAATTCGGCTTTATACGCCCAGATGAGAAATAATGATTCTATATATTCATAAATATATGTAGAACAGTATACAAGAACAATCATAAAAGAATTTTGGCTAAAAAAAAATTGAAAAAAATCCTGCTTTCAGTATCTAAGATTTGTAATTTATCATGATAAGAGCCACATAAATACAGTGGACCAAAAGGTGAGTGCTAATGCTGCTACCAAATAAGTCCACATGATTAGAACAGAACACTCTTCTTGTGCTACATCAAATAATTGTGTCATTGTACCTGCATTTCATCATGTTCAATAAGCATTATGATCTCTTCTTTGTTTAACTCAAGTTGATATGAAATTTTTGTAACTTACTGATATTCATAGCAGGTGGGACGGTGTACTGAAGCATTAGCACGAAATGGTACAGAGGATCTGCTGGAAGGAACCCTAAGTTGGCTGCTGTTTTAACAATTCCAATTCCTATCAATGGACTGAAGATGAATCGTACGCAAACTACTGCTATTATAGTTGATGGTTTTACTTGTGCCTTCCTCAATCCTGTCAAAGTTGCTAGAGTCAGTGAGTTCAGAATGAGTATACGTGTACATATAACATCGTTTTAGATTTGCCTTTAATGATACTTAATTACCTTGGGTGAGGTTGCCTCCAAGTATAAGAGTGATGCATGGAATGGTTCCATCCCTGATATGTAAGAAAACAACATGTCATTTGATAGAAACCTTTCGTTGATGCAGCATGATCGCGATTGTAAATGTCTTATTTAGTAGTACATACCCAAGTAACTTGACAGAGTCTTGAATAACTCTAAGGGGAGCAGCATCCCCAATCACCAGATTTTTCAGCCATGTCACTGAACCAAACAGGAATCCTACAGTCTGAAATATCACTCAAAAATAGAAAAAAAAAGAGAGTTACTTAAGAACAACATGTAATTACATCCCTTCAAAAATCACAAGTGAAATCAGAAATGTGTACTACTTACAGCTCCAAGTGTTGGAGGTGCTGTAAGCTCTTCTAAGAAAGTGTGTACCACACCAACTATTTTTCGCCATGATGATACTTCTACTGTTTGATTTTCGGTGGTTTTTGTGCTACTAATAGGAAGCTGATCTTGAGAATTGTTGTCAAGAAGATGAGACTTTTCATTTGTCTCCGAGTCATTGTTTGGTCCCTTAAACGCTTCGTTTTCTTCTGCTGTTTTTAGTGCTTTGAATTTCAAGGATGAACTTCTTATTAGCTGATAAGTGAATGTCCAAATGTAGAAACCTCCTAGCTACAAAATCAAAGAAATTTTTTTGTTGATAATTGGAACTTATGAACATAACTTCAGGGGAGAATGTGATGAATTAAAACTTACTGCCATTGAGAAAGATGCATAGGACAGACCAACAGAAGTACAAGTTTTATGATCACCAAATGGACTTCCATCTTCTTTGCAAATTGCAGGAATGACTATCAAAAGAAGATTTCCCAAGTTTCCTGTTTGTTAAAATTATGTTAAAGCAACTTTTACAATGTGGAGGCGTTTAGAGCATAGGCAGATCCAGAATTTTGAGTTACTGTCTTTATAGTAACTAGAACTCTAGCTCCACCCCTAGTTCAGGAGCAACTAATTTTGATGATGTACCTGATGAGCATGTAGCAATAATGAGTCCCTCAAGATGTGGCTTTGGTTTCAATATTTTCATAGCTATCCATCCAAGAATCCCTCCAAATAGAAATGTTAACCCAACATTTACTGGCATAAACCACCTGCATAGACCATAATTAAATAAGATTTAGTTCATTTGTACAAAATGCCACTGAAATGACACACTACAACAAAAACAACTTTTAACAATAATAAATATTCACATTAATAAAGAGTGCTAAAGTTTTTACCGACATTAGTTAAGTGTCATTAGATCCAATATCGCTAAAGGCTTTAGCGACATATACAAAAAATGCTATTAGCGGCAATTAAGCAATTGCCACTCAAAATTTAAGGGAATTTTTTTTTTTTAATGTACCATTTGATGATATCTTGAAAGGTGACGGACTCGGCCAAACTCGCAAACATCAGGGCCGGTGTAAATACCACAAACACTATCTGCAGAGATACGTCAATATATAAAAGTTAAACTCTTAAAATATTAAGAGTTGGACAAACAAAAATCGCTAAATTAGGAAGATAACTTACTCTGTTAAGGTATTTGCGGGCATCAGCAGGAAGCAGCTTAAGATAATCAGTGGCCATTACAGCTCCTAAACCACTTACTATTAGCACTTGCAATATTGGCATTGATGCCACTTCTAATAATGTCATAAAACCCATTTTTTCTTTTTTCTTTTTGCAAAATTTTGTAGATAAAAAATGTACTATTATTTGCTAGTTGTAATGCCTAACTATGGAGTTTCAAAAATGTCTTTTTTTCCTTTTAATAAACTATGTCTCTGTCTCTGTCTATATCCTGCAAGCCCCAAACCAAAAAAAAAAAAGAAGTTAATTCGTGGATAACAAACAAAAAGAATACATGAACAAATAAATAAATAAGCAAAAAATTAATGTGTGCATTGTTTATGATACTTTCTCCTTTTCATCATTCGTTTTGAAATAACTTCTACCTTCTCGAGGTATGAGTAATGCGATAGTGTAATACTAAGACCAGTAAAAGTGAATGGGCTTCATCCATTCGGACAAAACCCATGCCCCCTAACCAGTCGACAGTCGTGCTCTGTACATTCTCGTTATTGTTGCATGGGTCTATGGGCGTGACATTTGTTTATGGCATAGGAATGACCAAGGAAACAACAGTTCCTTTACATGACATGGGCTCATGTTTACACATAATCACCGTCTAAAATTCTTCGCTGAAATCGCTTTGATCCACCCCTCGGTGAAAAAACAAATTTGAACACTTCTAAGTTTACATTTTTCTGCTGTTATTCTTAGTCAAGTTAAGTTCAAATACATGTGTCAGCAATAGAAACATGTCTTTTAATATATATATATATATATATATATATATATATATATATATATATATATATAAAGGGTGGTATTAACGTGACAGAAAACGACTAAAGGGGCATGTGATACACTTCTATTAATAGCAATTCTGTTACTTTACGTCAGCAATAGCGTTGCTAAAGTACTTTATGCTCATTCAATTATGAGAAAATTAGGATTCACTACGTATACAAAAAAATAATACTATGAGTTTTTGGGCTAAATATTTATCAATTAATGAATGGATTTGTGGCTTACTAAACTTTAATTAAAGCTTAAATGTTTCTTTATCTCAGAAAGGCTTATAGCGTACTTGGACAAGATAACCATTAGTGTTTGATTAAAAAATTTTAAAAGTGATTATATGTATTTTTCTTAGTGTTTTTTTTAAAAAATGTTAACAAAAATTGTTTTTTTTAGCTTTTGAGAATCAGCTTCTATTGTTTCTCAAAAGTTCTTAGTTTCTCCTAAAAGCTTAGCCAAACACCTATTTTCAAAAAAATAAACTTAACCAAACAGTATTATTTGTGTTAACCTAAATGTCAGGAAAACGTTACGTTTGTGATTAAAAGAATTCTTCATTGTTCATATCAAAACTACAAAATAAAATATTCGTAAATACAATAAATTGCATTGAAAACACCAACACATTCCCATCTCTACAAATAAAATCAACATTACTCAGCTGATGTTCTTGCAATAGGACCTAGAATAAGACAATTTTTAAAAAAAGATTGTTTTCATGCTTATATAAATTCTTTAATATTCTAGCCAGCTTCATTTTTCATAATAAGAAAAGAAAACAAAGAATTCTAATGAACGCAACAAGAATATTAATTCATGCATCTTATTTTTGCTTGCGAAAATAAATTCCAAATCACCCTAAAACAGACTAAAAAGAAAAATAAAATTATCAAGAGAGATAAGAAAACAAACCTGGAATTATTTTTTCAATCGGAATTTTTTCTTCTAACATAAATCGATAAAGAAGTTGAAGTTTAAATATTATAGGAAGAAAATGGAAGAAGAAGAAGAAGACGAAAGCAGTAGAAATTCCAATTGTATGGGACTTTCTTATATAGTAGCAAAATAATATGAGTGGTGGCTGGTTATTAGCTGTTGTAATAATACTAATGTCTAATCTCATTAATAAGTATGTACTAATTATTATTTTTATTATTATCACAATTATTTAATAATAAATAATTATTTCAACTGAAATATATATATTATATGGTCCGTGTTGGACTCAAACTCTATGTACATAATTTGAAAAGAAAAAAAGGAGTTAATACCGCCCCAACAACAAGACAACGCACACCAAAGGAGGAAATATTTATAATGACATATTGTAAAAGCGCTTCTCATCGAATGGAATTATGGGAAAATCAAAGAAAAAAATAATTACAATGATTTAATTTTTATGAAGGATTTATTTTATTAAAGTTAGTGATGTTTTGAAGTTTTAAATTTGACAATTACTACTTTACATATTTATTTAATATTAGGGGTAATATAAAAAAGAAAATTTTAGAAATTTGTTAAATAAAAAGGATAAGTAAAAGAAAAGATTTTTAATGTAAGAGTCAGGTATGATAATATTGTTGTATGGGTGCTGACTCTAAAATGACATGTAATTTTGTTGAATGTAAATCCGAATTGGCTGGCTGCTGCAACTTGTTTATTTATTTTCTTTTTTTAGATTTTATTTGGAAGAAGAGAAATTCCAATTAGATTTCGACTCTTTTTTCTAAATTAGTAGAATCTTTATAGAGAATCAAAAAGAAACTTAGACTAATATTAATTCTTATAGGTAATAGTTAAGATTATAAATAATTTCACTTTACCCTTTTAACATTTAAGAACTGTAAACAATACTCTCTTCAGATTCCATTTATTGATAAAAACGGTAGAGATTCGTTAAATTAAATGAGAAACAATTTATCAAGTATTCAATCGAAGGTAATGCAAAAAAATATTTGATTTTGTGTCAATCGGCGTTTTATTTGATAAAGAGATTACGTTTTATTTTATGAAATTAACTTAAAATTATAAAAATATTTAATTATGGAATGTACAAGAACCTTTAAGAAAGATCATCAATTATTGAAAGTTAATAAATCAAGAGGACATAAGTATTTAATTAGCACATCTACCAAATTAAAGTTCGAACTAACTAACTCGACAAATTTCAGCCTTTTCTTTGATGGGGTTGAAATTACGTTTAATACTTCAATATATAGGACCCAATAAGTTAAATAATATTGTTCAGTATGCACTCTTTTTCTTTCTTAATTCTAGTTCATGCACCCCTAAATCAATAATACTCCATTGTCTACTTTTATTTGTCGTATTGTATTTTTCGAAAAGTTAATTTGACTAATTTTTAATATTAAATTAGATTACATATTAATTCAATATTTTTTAACAAAAAATTTAAATATTTAAAAAATATATGAAAAGTACTATAAATTACAATTTTTTCCATATGAATATGATGAAAAAATATATCATAAAATATTAGTCAAAGTTCTTATAGTTTGTCTCTAAAAAGAGATACCGTGACGATTAAAAATGAAACAGATTAACTTGTAGCCTTGACTAGTGATTGCAACAACTTGGTCTTAGGCTGCGTGTAATAACTGTGTACATACAATATGTACATTACTATAACACAATAAAATTATATTAACATACTCCTTCGTTCTATTAAAATTACCGTCTTAATGTTTTTTCACAATTATTAAAGAAAACTTCCCATAAAATGGGATGAAGAGAGTTAATCATCTCAATCTTAGCATTAATCATGAAAAATTAATATAATGTGCTATTAGAAATATTAAGTATAACTATTTATTTTTTAAGTCATATGAAACCTTGGTTAATAATTAAGTGGAAATACTGGGGAACTAGATAAGAAAAAAAAATGAATTTAGTCAAAAACGTTTTTATTTCGACACAAATTAATAATTGGCAATTATTGCTTGGGTGATCACGTGGCGTTAGGCAGATTTAGCCATCTAATTAAGGACTTGATGCTGATATTTAAAATATTCACATGGTTCTTCCTTTAAATCTTACGTGAAACTTGCTATAATTTTCTCGTCCCAAAGTAAGTGTCATTAGTAAAAAAAAAATATCTTTAAATAAATGTTACTTTTAAAATTTAAGGCAAAAATTAATAACCATCCACCCTTAAAATAAGTGTCACTTCAATAAAAATATTTATCCCATAATAAGTACAATTATATCGAGATGGTTTTTAATAAACTATACATTATATTTACTGATTTATGAATGAGTATGATTTTTCTAAAATATTAAGATTTTCAAAGTAGTTGAATACAAATTCGATCCCCCGGGGGGCACTCATTAACAAATCATTTATATAGGATTTGAGAGGGTATCCGTTATTTTACAATGTAATAAAATTATCATTATATTTATTATTACTATTTTAAAAAAAAGTCCAATTATTGGACAAGTCGGGACTAATAATTTTCTAAGTATGATATAGTTGTTATTTTTGTAAATACTCTGATGACTGTAGAATGACATGTGGAATGACATACTCAATTTAGTTGAATATGCAGTTTTGATTCAAATTGGCTTCTGACCAATTATCCGTATGCTAAATAAAATATGAGAAGGATAGAATATTCAACATTTAAATTTAGTGATCAATTTTAACAGTGTTTAACATGATTCCCACAATTTCAACTCTAAAAAATGTCACAAAAAAATTGTTGAAATTCAACGATGATTCCACTTGACGTGACTTAAAAAGACTAATTTTTGGCGTGTGAATAATCATGATGACAACTTTGCATTTTCTACCACTACAAGTCTACATAACCATTACTTTTTCTCATACCAAAATCCAATAATTGGATCAAACTACTAGGTGCTAAAATTGCCAAGTGGTAGTAATAATATCGATCGTGGTGTTTTTAATTTGAGTACGTCCTTTGAAAATTATTTATTTCTGAAAAATGGAGAATATTTACTAACTTATCTTTTATGAATATTTTGAATTTGGTCAAGATTCTTTTTTGAAGTTTACAATCTAAAATAAACATCTTAATAGCTGTATAATTACAAATACTTTCGTAAAGATTATCTTTTAAAAGAAATATTTGAAAAGTCGAACAAATTAAAATAAAGTGTCA
The DNA here is from genome assembly GCA_037074985.1 of Solanum bulbocastanum. Lineage (NCBI taxonomy): Eukaryota > Viridiplantae > Streptophyta > Magnoliopsida > Solanales > Solanaceae > Solanum > Solanum bulbocastanum. The sequence continues at coordinate 31,581,996 of CM073598.1, read as the reverse complement.
CATTATTAAATAAAAGTTGTATTTCGAATTGTTAACGTAGACATTGATGTGATTCTCATACCTTTGACTTCTTGTGAGTAGCTTTAATATTAATCCATAGTTCGCTCTCAGAAATATAGTCACCGTAAAACCTATTTTATCATGTTAATTTTATCTCATATTTTTTGGTATCATACCTCCATTTGTATTGAATGTTATAAAAGCAAATTAGCTAGCATTCTATCATAAGAGACTAGTGTCTTCTAGGACATCGACTTCTACTAATTATTCTTCTAATAGGTACGTTTTGTATAATCTTCACTCCCTTTTTTGGTTTGAACGTACTTTAGACCTATGTTCGGTCGTTGCCCCTAGTATTACTACTACTTAATTAATAAAATAATTTATTTTTTTAACAAAAAAAAAAAAAATCTCCAAGCAGCCAGTTAATGAGAAAGAAAGTTATTGAGTAATGACAATGAGGAGATGATTGAACATTAGTTAAAAAAGACATTATGGAAAAGTTGAAAAATTATAAAAATTCAAGTTAATTAAAGCGACGGAAAACTCCCACCAAACTAAAGAAAATTCCAGTACCCCTAATGATCCTCCAGATGGTATCCCCTATGGATACTGATAAGACCCCCAGCCTCCTTTAAAAACATTCTTATCTCCCTATGTTTGTCTAATTTTTAGCCTAATAAATACACAGCAACAAAACCTATGTCTGTCTAATTCCCAAATGCAAGAATGCCACCTCCCTTAAAGAACTTTCGCCCTATCAGTCTTTGTAACCTTAGCTATAAGATCATTACCAAAATAATTTCCTATAGGCTCCGACCTTTTATGAACAAGCTCATAGGACCATGCCAAACTAGTTTTCTCCAAAACAGACATGCCTCTGACAATGCCATCATCGTCCAAGAGATTATCAACCACTATAGGAGAATGAAATGCTTTTGCTCTTGGTCCTGCCAGAGTATTAATAACTCTAAATCCAAAATTCTCTTCTCAAACAACTGTAACGACTCTATACGCTCTAGAATTGCTAGCTCCCTAAAAATCAAAGCCACCCACTCTTTTGGCAAATACTTAGGCTTCCCGATCTTCCATAAAAAAAACCTTGGCAAGCGACTTCCAATTCATCCTGGAAAATTTGCAAAATCGTCTAGCTAGTTGTAAAACAAAATTTCCCAACATAGCGGGACACTCTACCCTGATTAAATCTACCCTAAGCAGTATGGCCAACCATGTCATGCAAATTGTTAAACTCACTGCCTCTGTTACTAAGCGAATGGACCAAATACAACATAATTTTCTTTGGGGTACCACCATGGCAAAAAGAAAGCTCCACCTTGTTAATTAGGACACTACCACTAGAGATAAGACCACTGGAGGACTTGGACTCCAACAATGTAAAGATAAAAACAATGCTCTCCTAACTAAACTAGCTTGGCGCTTGTACAACCAAAACAACTCCCTGTGGGCGATGCTGCTCAACAGAAAATTCACTAGAAACTATGGCCTTCACAACCCTCACAAGCATTTGAAATGCTCCACTCCCATCTGGAAAAAAATCGGCTGGGGTATATGCTTGAGTAATAGTAGATGGGACCTTGGCAAAGGAGATAAAATATCCTTCTGGTTTGATAAATGGATCCCCAATATCGAAGCTCTTCTCACACTGGTAGCAGGCCCCCTAAGTCTCAAAGATAAAGATCTTAAAGTTAGCGACCAAATCAAGGACAACAAATGGTCTCTTAATGACCTTTCCCTTGAACTCCCTGCAGATATTAAGAATATTATTAATAATGTCCATATCCCCCAACATTCCCCTTCTCAGGATCGTATAACCTGGGAGCGAGCATAGCGAGTCTGGAGCCTTCTCTACAAGCTCCGCCTATAAAGCCCTGAAGAGCCATAAAAGCGACTTCAATAGAAATATTAAGTACAACTGGCTCTGGAAACTTAAATGCCCTAACAAAATCAGGTTTTTCCTCTGGCTACTCTCTCACAGTAGACTCCCCACCAAGCAATACCTTGACTACATAGGAATTTCATCTGACCCGAAATGCACTATTTGTGGAGAAATTGAAACGGGTAAACACATTTTCTTGGAGTGTGACATCGCCACCTAGCACTGGACTAGCCTTACCATCGGACTCCGTAGCCACGATCAGGGCAAAAGATAGTCCCAACTGGCTCTATGAACTTGGCCACATCAAAGCTAGCATCCTTAATATCGATTGGGTCACAGCCTTTCCCTTCTTCACCTGGAATATCTGGCTAAATAGGAACAACAATCTCTATCGGAACACGTCTAGTGAAATACCGATGGCGCTTCCAAAATGCAGAACTCTGGAATTCCTCCACTTAGCCCAAGGTTACTCTACCACAAGTCACCAAAATAAGAAAACTCCCTCCGAGGCCTATTGGCTTGCACCAACTCGGAATTTTAAACTAAACTTAGATGGCACCTTCAACAATGTTACAAGAGAAGGGGGCACAGGCAGCGTCATTAGAGATAAACTAGGGACCTGGGTAGCGGGATGTAGTGCAAAAATTAACACAAATTCTGCTACTGGCGCTGAAATTACAGCTCTCCTCCATGGACTGCATCTAGCAAGGAGGAACAACATCACAGATTTGGAGATCTCTATGGACTCAATGGAGGTAATTAATATATTAAACTCCAATCTCAATACTTACTCCAACACTGTTTCTGAATGCAGGAAGCTACTCCTACAGCTGGGGATGCCCCCAATCAAGCATGAATACAGGGAGCAAAACAGGACAGCCGACTTGTTAGCAAAGAAGGAGAAAATGCTGGAAAACTTCTGTTTTGATGAATGGCTAGTTCCACCGTTGTTTGTTCTCGATAGCCTAGAAGTAGACAAGGGTGGAACTTCTTTTGTTAGTACTAATGGATGCCTAAATCCAATACGCAACTTAGCTTTTATTGCTACGAGCAATATGGCTGAACCTGTTGTATTGATGCATATTATCTAATTAATATTAATCCATTGACTACCAAAAAAAAAACTAATTCGAACACTATGAAAGAGAGAACCCAGTGCGTATTTTAGAACTTACCCCATCAATGCACCGACCGCTGGAATTTCTACGCTACCGGCTATCAGAAAATTTATCTAATATTCTTACATTAAAGAATGAAATTTCAAGAAGTCGGAAATTCCTCAAGTAATTCTATCCTCTATCGGAAAATTTCAAGAACTCGGATTTGCGTCAAGTTCATTGAACTTGTTGGTACAGTTCAAGTGACTATGTCCGATCAAGAACTTGTTGGCTTCCCATAGTAAAATCGGAAAATCTATCTATGGGTATTTTACTGCTCTTCCCATTATCTTGATTTTCTTCCAGGAAAATTCAAGAACTCGATTTTGCATGTTGGAATTCAATAACTCGATTTTGCATAATGGAATTCAAGAACTCATGATCAATTTTTATAAGAAAAGATCAAGAACTTGTTGGTATTCTTAACTACTGCTGTCCAAACTTTTGCATAATGGAGATCAAGAACTCGACTATCATTAAAAGTTGCAGGTTGGAATTCAAGAACTCGATATTTGCATGCTAGATTTTTAATAAAAGTTCAAGAACTTGTTGGCTTTTTCAAGAAAATTCAAATAGTCATTTTCAAAAAAGTAAGTTATGTTGTCATCCTCTCAATGTCTGTTAAGGATGTTCAAGAATTTGTTTTCCCCTGCTTAACTGACAAACAGGGACTGAGAAAAGACATGGAGTTGTTTTGAATGAAGACACTGAATTGTAGACTTAAAACATCCTCACTGGCCTCATTCCTTTGCAAGGTCTAGACTTGTTGACTTTGATTATTTCTTAAAAATGGAAAATTGTGCTAGGTAAGGGAATGGGTAGTATCCATTAAGATATGTATAAAACTACTAACTTGGTCTTTGTTGTCCTTGAAGGCCCCACTCACATAATTACGGAGATGAGATATATTTGTTGTTGATCATTACTATATGTAGTGATGTTTGATTATTTATTCTTGCTTAAGTTGAGTTGGAACATACATATTGGTGCTCAAGTACTTTACTTATGGAGACAGTATGTGTGCCTCTTTCTTTCATATTCTTTTATGCTTCCTTTTTGTCTGGCCATTCTAACCATGGTTTCAAATGCTTCCTCTACACTAGCGACATAAAAAAAACAGCCGATATGCATGCTTTGCCAGCAAGCTTTGACTTTAAAGCAGAGGCTTTGAGCTCTATTTCTGACATTGTTTTGTTGGAAATTGTTACTAAAGCTCACGGGAGGCCAAATAGATATCGTAAGGTTTTGAAGGTAAAGTTCTTTTGAGATTTAGTTGAGTAGTATTCAGTAGGATAGGTATAAAACTTCTAACTTGGTCTTTGCTTTTTCCTTTTTGCACCTTAATGTTGATGAGTGTAGACAAGTTGTTCAACAGGTAATTCTGCATAAGCATTGACTGTTGTTTGCAAATAAGGAAATTTCTCGGGATTTTTCTTTTTGCAGTCATTGTTTATGATGTATTTACAACCAACCAGTTCGAAGGAACCAAATGCACTCCAGGTTTCAGGATTTTAATCCTTACATCGCTGAAAATTGGATTGAAACTTCTGTTTAATAAGAAGTTGTTGTCACATACAATTTTTGAAACATGGAACGTAATCTCTTGGTCCCTGTCATAAATAATTTGGAAAAAGAGAACGGCTCGTTCCCAAATCCTGCAAAGTTTGATCTCAATTTTCATGCTCTTTCTAGAGAGAATATGGCCAGTATTGGGGGACTTGAACCATGGGATGTTTATCATCTATTATGATAAATATGATTTCACACATAAGTATTCTCATGGTGAAGAGAATCTTAAGAATTATTTGATTCCGTGAGTTATGCTCTCCTTTAGAGGGTGGATGGGGACTCGCATAAATGGGATTGATGCTGGAAATCGAGGAAAAACAGATGATCTTATTAGGTAGAAGAAGAGTAGAATATGCCATTCAGCTCCTCCATTTTACCAATGCAAGAAGTTCTTTGCCAAGAGTGAATCTCGAGGAAGGCAGCAGGACAATATTAAGACTGTTCATGATGTACCACTAATGCCATGTAACTTGTCCTCGAGTGCTTGTTTGTGTTAATAATCAATGATGACAGAACACGTGTGCCACTAATTAATGTTCTTTTCCATCATGCAGAAATCAGAGCGGTAAGGAGACTGCATCATTCTGCAGAAGTTATCTGCTTGGAGCTTCCATAGCAGTCATCCCATCAATGTGATCAATCTTCCACCCCAAGTTGTGGTGACGGTGCATTCTTTGATGAAAGGTAATGTTATCAAATTTTTTGGGAGGGTTAGGTATCTTTCTGATATCTCAATCAAATATGTTAGTAACTCACACAACCTGATGTTTCTCTCTTCAGTCAAGTGTGAAAATAAAAATTGTTAACATTTGGAATAGCAAATTACAAACTCAAGGGGGGTGCACAAGTACCCGCCATGGGGAGTCAAAAGAAGACAAACCATTCCTGTCATGTGTTCCTGATCTGAGTAAGAGCTAAATTTTTCTAGTGCATGTTTCAGTCAATTAACCTCATTTCTTTCACTCAATTTTCAAGACTATCTTAGACTGAATTCTTATTAATCATGAAAGCATTAGAGATCACAATGTCTCTTTCTAAGTCTCCTATGCCGCATAGTGTCTTTCAAATTCCATCTGTCTTGTGTTCTGATCTTGTAATAATTCTGTCATGCCTGGAATTTTTTATTCAAATTTTTAGTATTTGCACCACAAAAAACTCAGTTTCTTAGATTCTGGGATAAAATGGAGGGACTACCTTTCCAGAGATTACAGTTGAGTACCTTAGCTATATCTTGGATGTTTTTGCGACTTCTTCTCTATTTTGTTAAGATGGTGGACTTTTACCTTTTCCAATATGAGATGCAGAGCAGTACTGGAACAAAGAATCAGGATACTATACTCGATGTCACTTCTGGTTCGCATTTGTTGGTGATCATTGGTTTCTGATACCATTGATAAAAAACTGCTTGGAGGGTGCCAAAGTTCTCTGACGGTTTGATAAGAAGTTTATTCCGATTGTGGCAGGCACAACACTTGCTATAATTGATCAGGTTTTCTGGCCTTTTGCATTGTCAATTTATGGCCATTCTTGGTTTCTCATGAATTTCCTTGTGTTGCATTTACTTTAGACGATTGTTTCTCTTAGGGATTGTTTGGTTGGCCTCATTAGCAAATTTAAATCTCAGCATAAACTTCCACATAAATAGTATAATGTTTCTTGGCCGCGTAAGAGAAGGTTATATCCACATAACTATGTAGCACTCAGTTAGCCGCATAAGAAAATATAAGCTTGACATAACTAATGCAGCATTTGGTTGGCGGTATTTAGCTGTTCATTATTAATATCCTCATGACTCGTGCAAGAATCTATGTATTATTTTATGTGGAATAAATTATGGAATAAAAACACACTGTTCCACAATGCATGGATGTAAGAGTATTTACAGGCAAAAATTCCCTTTAATGTAGATAGTCCCTGCGTAGCATTACTCATTTATTATTCACCGCGTAATAATCCCCACACTTTTATTTACCACATAACAGTTTTTACATTATAATAACTGCATAACTAATACTTTGACCAAATAATGTCTTACTCTCTGGTATTGAAATTTTGTGATATTAGTAAGTAAAGAAGAGTGATATAGGGTGATCTATCTTTTGCTTCATCACTTTGTGACTGTCTGGCGGAGTATATTCTTGTGTAGAAACTGAGGCCTATGTCTATATAAATGCTGTATCTTTTTACATAGTCAAGGATTATGATCTTTTGTTTGATTCTAGCATATATCTTTGTTGAACATTACACTCATTGTCATGTATTACAGCATGCTGCAGATGAGCGAATATTCGTTTGGATGAACTGCACGAGAAGGTAATGATTGTCTAAAAACTCCATTAAGTGTCATTTGAACTTGGAGTCTGTATACTGAATTATCAGGTCCTATCTGGAAAAATGAGGACAACGACCTATCTTAATTCTGAGCAAGGATTGGTACGTTTATTTTGATAAAGGTAACATTGATTTTGAGTCTTGTGGTGAAGTCTTGAAACTCTTTATGATAGGTAACATTGATCATGCTTTTGTTGGTCATGCCAGAATTTGGTTACCAATTACTACACAACTATGCTGACCAAATTCAAAACAGGGGTTGGATCTGCAACATATATTATTAAGCTTCAAGATCATTTACCAGGTAAGTTACGATCTTTGTTTAGATTTTTCATCACACAAACAGTCTATGGAACTTGATAAAATTGCCGTTTACCAGAAATTCCATTGCACTAAATCGCAACATTCATTGAAGTCAAACCTAATTCTGACTCACAAGCAGCCAACGTCTGTCACACTTCTTGCGGTTACACTCTCTAATACTTGTTTCTGTCATATTATACATGTAAACCATTTGCAAATCAGCCTAAGAAGGGAAAGGTATTGTAGTACTGATTGTAGTGGATTAGTTGCTCACCTACATTCTCAAACCTTTTACTACACTTCATAGCTTATTCTCTTCAACATTCATATTCCTCCCTCTGAAGGATATATTTCTGTCTAAAAGCACTTCTATTCTGAGGTATCAATAGCACAGTTTATATCAGTTCTGTGCTCCATCTTGTTAAAAGCAAGAAGGATTTTTGAGGGTTTAAGGCTTTTCATTTGTGCCCTTTGTCTCTTAAGGTCCATCTTATGTTTTGATTAGGTTGATTATAGCAAGTGAATCATGAATTGTACCTTACACGGGAAGAGCTTTTTTGTTCTAATGCCATCAATGACAAGGCCTTGAAGCTTGAATTTCAAGCTTCCAACTTTATTTGGAGAACTATTCATGACATCATTCATGTTTTAGGAAATATACTCCACTAGCTAACAAGATTCTCTTGTACGTGTTTCATAAGAAAATGATTGTTTTCTTGATAATACAAGTTCCCTGTATTTTGAGCGTTAATCTAACTGATGTGGATCTATTAGAACTTATTCAACAGGTTAGTCCATCGACACTAACTAGCTCTCATATTTCACTCCTTCATTTAACTCTAAATCTTTCTCATGTGGAATCTTGCTTAAATGCCATGTCATGTTCTTTGAATAATGCATTTACAACCCACAACTTGCTGATACAGATGGATCATCAGTAGTACCCCATCAGTGAATTGGGTTCTGAATAACAAGGCTTGCAGGAGTAAGTTAATTTTTGAATTATGAATTTGGAGCTACTTTGATGCTCTCTCGCCTCCACCATCCTCACATAAGGAAAAGAGTAAGAACAGGGAGGGAATTAGAACCAAAAGTGATTTAAGATATTTTCTTTATTCCCGATGTCTTTGTTTTCATTTGTGTTGGAACAATAAGTCCAATATGGATAGACTGGAACAGATACAGAGGAACAAGGATCAATATAGCAGGCCAACTAATATTGGGGATGAATCATAATTGATGTTGCCATTCTATTTATTTACTTATTTTTGTAGGTGGAGATGCATTGTTGCCTTGAGAATGTTCTCTCATTGTTGAGGAGTTGAAGCAAACTTCATTGTGTTTTCAAGTGTGCTCATGGGCGAGCGACTACTGCCAACTTGGGTGCTCTGCTTGAGCAGATTGCTAAGTTAGGTTCGTGGAGTTGGAGTTCCTCTGAGGCATGGCATGGATTATATTGGCATGAAATCAACCTAGAACGTGCAGCAAAGCGACTCAGTTCAGCCGTATCCAACTGTCAAAAAGCTCTAGGTTTGCGATCTTCACAGTCACCATCTATTTCAAATCGTGCATTTGTCACCTCTAATTTATGTGAATCAACCAAATTCCTAAGATATGGTCTTCGTCTTAATTTTTGGCATGCGTCTATTATGAATTGAACATTTCATAATCTTTTGTCTCGTATTTGATGTCTTCAAAAAGAAACTATGACCAATTCTTTCAATTTGTGTCAAAAACAAAAGAACAAAAAATGAAATTTTAATTTGACCTGTTATATTACTAAAAAAATAATTATTGTGGATTGTGTAAAGTTGCAAAAACGTGTTTCCCTGCTGACGATCAAACTTTATTTAATTCCTTTTAGGTAAAATACAATGGCTTAATAAAAAGTTGTCGATGTTACCATGCATTACATTATAAAATTGATAATAGAACAACACTTGTTTTTTATTCAACGAAACAAAGCAAACTAGCTTACAGATTTCTTTGCTCATGCATGGATCTTTATATTAACTACTCCAATCATACCATGTTTTCATATCTTCGTTTCGTTTCAATTTATATAACAATATTTGATTAGAGTTTAGAAAATTTAGCTCGATAAAGTCATTATTATAAAACGAACTAATAAAAAATAATATATCTGTTTGAAGAGATCCAGCCGATCATCTTATTGACTGGTTCACCGAATGGGCAGTTGATATAATCCCTTAAGACTAAATTTGGATTGCACATTGCAAGGTTTAGGGTGGCACTCTCAATATGATTTTCTCCAAGAACTCTGATTAAGGATGAAACAGTCTTACTATTGCACCACAATCCATGTTGATAATTCCTTAAAGATTTTTTTGTCTCGAGTAAACACATAGTTTTAACTAATTAATTTATTTTCTTACAATTATTTTTTTATCTTTTTTTTTTCCTTAATAATAAATAGATTAGCAACTAGATTCTCAGTGAGGTGCCCAAGTCAAAGTCAGCAAGAAGAATAAGAATCAAAAGAATTATTAGATGGCTACTGAGAATTATTGATATTTGACTATACATTTAATTAAACAGTCCTTTCTTAATTAAATAGTTCCTTTTTTCGCATTTATGTTATTTTTCCGCATTTATTGAAAGCTATAAAATTAACCCACAAGCTTCTTTTAGAACTCATATTATAGCGCAACTTGGACAACTTCTCTTGGTCCGATCAAAATCCTAAACCCCAAATCAATTTTCTGACAATCTCAAAGGATAATTGGAGAATTCGTTGAAGTTACATGGGTATTTACAGAAAATGAAAATAAAATAAATTGTATTGGGCTAAGTGGAGCTAGCATACATATGCACGAAACTAAAGGTCCACATCAACTTGGCTCAGCTCAATTGTTGGTGAAGAAAAAAAAAGAAATTATGAAAAAAATAAAAATTCCTTTTTTCGCATTTATCTTTTTTTTTCATGTTTATTGAAAGCAATAAAATTAACCCACAAGCTCATTTTAGAACTTATATTATACGCTGCGCTCAACTTAGACAACTTCTCTCGATCCGATCAAAACCCTAAACCCCAAATCAATTTTTCGATGATCTCAAAGGAAAAATGAAAAACTTGTAGAAGTTACATGGATATTTGTAGAAAATAAAATTAAAATAAATTGGGCTGGGCTAAGTGAAGATACATATGTATTAAATAAAGGCCCACATCAACTGGGCTCAGCCCAATCGTTGGTGAGAAAAATAAGAACATACGAAAAAATAGAAGTTTTTTTTTCCGCGTTTATTGAAAGTTTTAAAATTGACCCACAAGCTCATTTTAGAACTCATATCATACGTTACGCGCAACTTAGGCAACTTCTCTCTGTCCGATCAAAATCCTAAACCCCAAATCAATTTTCCGACGATATCAAAGAAAAATTGAAGAACTCGTTAAAGTTACCTGGCTATTTACAGAAAATGAAAAGAAATAAGTTGGTTTGAGCTAAGTGAAGTTAGCATACATATGTACGAAAATAAAGGTCCACATCATCTAGAGCCCAATCGTTGGTGAGAAAAATAAGAAAATACGAAAAAATAAAAGTTTATTTTTTCCGCGTTTATTGAAAGCTTTAAAATCACAAGCTCATTTTAGATCTCATATCATACGTTATGCGCAACTTAAATATCTGCTCTTTGTCTGATCAAAATTCTAAATCCCAAATCAATTTTCCGATGATCTCGAAGGAAAATTGAAGAACTCGTTGAAATTACACAGGTATTTGTCAAAAAAATGAAAAGAATAAAAATAAGATTGGGCTGAGTGAAGTTATTTACTTAAGTTTATTATTTAATTTTCTTTTAGTTGAACATGCATACAAACATGTTGGGTAATTAGCCCAACCCAATTTATTTTAATTTTATTTTCTACAAATATCTATGTAACTTCTAAGTTAATACAAATATGGTCTGCGTCTTAATTTTAGGCATGCGTCTATTATGAATTAACATTTCATAATCTTTTGTCTTGTATTTGATGTTTTCAAAAAGAATTTAACTTACTTTATTGACCAATTCTTTCAATTTGTGTCAAAAACAAAAGAACAAAACATGAAATACAAGAGGAACATATAGTTTTAATTTGACCTGTTAATTCATTCACATTACTAAAATAATTATTACTATGTATTGTGCAAAGTTGCAAAAACGTGTTTCCATTATGACGATCGAGCTTTACTTGAGTTCCTTTTTAGGTAAAATACAATCACTTAATAAAAAATTGTCGATGTTACCATGCATTATATTATAAAATAGATAATATTAGAACAAAACTTGTACTTAATTTAATGAAACAAAGTAAACTATCTTCCGTATTACTATAATAATCATTATATTGACTACTCCAAATATGTACCGTGATTTTATATATTCGATCCATTTCAGTTTATATAACAATATTTGATTAGTGTTCAAATTAAGAATGATATTATAAAATGAACTAATAAAAACATAAAATATATCGTTGAAGAGATCCAACCAATCATCTTAAGACTTCCTTTTTGTTTCCTGTAAACACACAGTTTTAACTAATCTTAATTTATTTTCTTAAAATTATTTTTTTTTCTATTTTTTTCCTTATAATAATAAATAAATTAGCAACTAGATTCTCAGTCTGCTGAGGTGCGTACCAAGTCAAAGTCAGCAAGAAGAATAAGAATCAAAAGAATTATTAGATGGCTACTAATAATATATATATAAAAAACAATATACTATATTTGACTATATATTTAATTTAAAAGCCCTTTCATAAAATAGGCCATACCTAAATAAAAAGACGAATAATTGCTAATATTTCTTTGTTCTTTACTCAATCAAATTCAAACCTCCACTTTTGGTGAAAAGGCAACATTAATTGTCAACAAATACTATATAGCTCTTTTGGTTTTTTATTAGGTGTTCGGCGGTTGCATTGGATCCCCGATTAAATTTAAATCGCACACTGTCGAATTCATTGTGGGGTGTGCTTCCAATATCCATGACTCAAATTCGAGACCTCTGATTAAAGATGAAACAGTTTCACCACTGCATCACAATTTATAATGACAACATATACTATATTATCTAAAACTATATATAGTCAATCTCATTGGCCTAAAGTAAAATAGCCAAAATCATATAGAATTGTCTTTTGCTTGATATGTATTTACGTTTAACTTTAGTGCACTAACCATATTTAAAAAAACAATATCAGATAATTAAAGGTAAGAAAGAGAGCATCGAGCACAACTGTTGGTGTCACCAGAAAATCCTTTTTCATTTAGAAAAATAAATATTAAAAAAATTAGCGATGAACAACTTCTATTACTTAATCGCGAAAATTAGTAGTTAATATATTTAACAAGGATTAGTAAAAAAAAAAAATCTTATTAGCTACAAATTTTTTATTAAAAAAGAAAAAAAAAAAGACTAGACGAGAGTTTGGGTAAGAGCTTATCCATTTAAACTTATATATATGGTGGCTTTTTACATAAAAATACAAAAAAGATATAGTTTTCCATGATACAAGTTGGCCATGCCAATTATTATATTTTATTTGGCCAACATATAAGACTTGTAATTTCGAAAAAATTAAATAGGACTCACTTTTATTTTCCTTTTTCCATATTAATAACTTGATAAAGTATGTCAGCTCCCATGTGAAACTATATCCATTTAATTTTCACACATTTTTATCACCACAAAAATCGACTTCTAAAAATAGAATGAAATATCATCTTACAAAATTACACTATCCCAATATGTTATAACCCGTTTTTAAAATAAAATAATAGTAATTTGGTTACGTATTAAATTCTCCGTTGATGTCATTCTTAGGCAGTAAATTAGACATCGCCAAGTGGATTATTCTTTTTCAACTAAACATTCACATTCACGAGACAAATTGTTGAGATCTTCACTTCCTCTAATAAACTAAAATCAATGTAAGTCAACTCAACTACGAAGAAGTATTAAATGCTCTCACATTCTCCTCTTTCCCGAAGAGTTATCCCATCTCCCCTAATTACTTGTCCACATTTTATTTTTTAATCGTAATTAATTACTTATCCATTTTGATAAATTAAATTTTTAAAAAAGTAAAACTTCTAGAAAACCTTACATTTTTAATTAATCTACTTCATAATTAATAGAGGTAAAATGATAAACTCATTATGGCAATTATTATTTTCTTAATAAGTGTGTCAATTCAAAAGTGGACAAGTAATTAGGGATAGGGAGTACTACTGTGTTGCTTTTGGTTCCATAATAATTGTCCACTATACTATTTTGGGATGTCTAATAATACTTGTCCACTTTATGAAATTAATGGATAATTTTACACGTAGTTCCTAATTTACTCTTATCATTAATTATAGTCATTTCGCTATTACATTTTACAAGACATTGTATTTATTATATTCACAATGTGATATAATAAAATTATCATTCTATTTATAATTTCTTAAGAAATGTGCAAAGTCAATAGTGAATAAGTATTATAGGACATAATTAATTTCATGTCAATTCATGACTAATTAGACCCCTCAATAGCAAAGACATACATAGAATTTCAAACTGATAAGTATACTAATATAAAAAGATCGATCGAAAACATAAATTTGAGGTCAATTGAACATATTGACCGTATAGTATAATTTCACTACTAATGATCTTAATATACATTTAATTATATAGAAAAAAAAATTAACAACTTTGAATATGACAAATTTGAAAATTTTGAAATATTAAAGAGAAAAATAATAAATAAAATTTAAAAGGTGCTACCAATAACTAATTTGAGAAAGAACAAAAACCTTTATTTCAATCAATTAAAATATAATAACATCAATACATACTTATTATAACAAAAATGACATAGATGATCCTTTTATCAAAGTTCGATAGCATATTTGAGTCTTTTTCTTTAAAAAAAATAATTTAATTAATAACATGATCAAATCATAATTGATTGTGTATTATAAAATTAAAACTGATTCAATTAGCAAATAATGACATAAATGAATTTTTTTTGAGCACTTGTTAATTAAAGCTTATCCATTTGGTAAAGTAATTTCACATAAAACCATTTTTAAGAAAACACGCTAAAATCCGAGGTCCCTCATTACGTTTTAGCGTTACAAAATTAATAAGTAATTTTTTTTATATAAGAGAGTGGACGGACTTGTTCTATTGTGAATTGCTCCCTCAACGACGTGAGAAATTATACCAACTTGTCTATACATTATATGTGTGAAATTATTATACCTACCAAGTCTGGTCATAACTACTAGCAATTCTATAAACTTCCCTTTCACCACTAGAATTGTTTATGTCCTACTTATTACAACTCTGTTTTCTTGAAAACTCTATCTATAACTGTATGTCTTTTTGGCATTTTCTTGATTCTTGATTGTCTTTTGAGGGTTTTAACTAGAACCCATTTGTTTTCTTGAAATTCTTGATATACTCTGAAGCTGAAATTCTGTGTTTCAAGATAAGTTGAAATTTTTTTGTGTTGAGGGTTAGTAATGGCAGGTGGGGGTGATGGTACATCAAGGCAACTTGATCAAACACCAACTTGGGCTGTGGCTGGTGTTTGTGCAGTTATTATCCTCATTTCTATTGCCTTAGAGAAGATATTACACAAACTTGGAACGGTATGGTGACATAAAAACTTAGTCTTTCTTTGTTTCTTTAATAACCCTGTTCGTTGACCTTCTTGTTTTGCTTTTACGAAGAATAATTCTTGAGTTTTGTTGTTGATGTTTCTTGAAAATATCCTGGTTTTTGTGAAAGGATGTTGTCTTTACTTAGTTTTCACCCTTAATTGTTCTTGTACTTTATTGACAAGTCTTAGCCAAGAGCTTTTATTAAAGTGGGACCTGTAGTAGTTCTCTTTCTTGTTTCCTTGTTTTGGAAATCAAGAGTTTTAAGTTGCAGCTATGTTGATAACTGAGTATTGACTTCTTAATTTGTAACCTAAAGGAACATCATTTGTCTCTTGAAGTCTTGCCTTGCCAAATTGGAAATGATATCGTGTTTTTTTTTCCAACTATAAACTCTAGAACCTACAAACTGTTCTTGATTGCTCAGATGCTTGTTGCCAAATATTGTGTCCTTGCTCCTCTATATAATGATGGTTGCCGAGCCTGCTTGCACGCATCTTGATTACTACTCTGTGTGTCAGCTATAAGGTATATGCACAATGGGTAAAAAAGGCATTAGAATTGTGGGAGTATATGTACATGAGTTCTCGGTAATCATTGTTTTACAATGGATATTCACGTTAAGCTTTTTTTACGAGTTAGCCATTAGTGAATCCCTAATTTGTCATAAAAGGTATATGATCGAACAACGTAGTGAGTGGATCCAAATGAAGCAGCATTGATATTGATGATTCATATAGGCAAACCAGTCTAGAGGGGCAGTAGTTATTGTGTTTCTGTTGTTCTATCTGTTGGTGTAATATTAACTCTTTAAGAAAGCTTTAGTTTTTATATGTGTGTTTCCGAGATAATTTGCTTTAGTACTATTGCTTCCTCTGTTGCATATCCAGAAAGAAGGAACGGTACCGTTTTCTCACTTGGTTGGGATTATTTGTGCACCTTTAAGTTGTTTTAAGCATCCTTGGGCAACATAACTTCTGATTGTTGTTATTGGATGTTGTTGCATTTATCTTAAAATGAAAAACGATAAAGGTCTCTTTCTGCATCTTATTTAATTTTGGCCAATAAACCAGGGACAAGAGTGAAAAATAGTTCAATGTTTGTGTTATGCCTTGTGAACTTATTCCTTTTTACTGCAGAAAATATCAATAAACATCTACTTCGGATTCATTTTTCGTCCTTCCATTTAATTGTAATAACTTGCTTCTTTTTTTGTTCTTCTTTTTTCCCTTTTTTGACTTTTGGTCAGCTTTTTATAACCAAGTTTGCTCTGATATTACACTGATATTGAAGTTTGTTGTCTTAAAGTTTTTTACTTTTCACAACTTATTTTGATTGCATGAGTTGATGTAGTATCTCAGCTCATTTGTTGGTTCCTTAAATGACTACTACTATAGAAAATATGTATAATTGACGCGATGAAATCTTTGCTCAGTGGTTGACTGACAGGCATAAAAAAGCTCTCTTTGAGGCCTTGGAGAAGGTTAAGGCTGGTAAGATTTTGTGTTTCTCCTCTTGTTATCATTTTTTTTTGAGAGTCGACTTGTTTCCATTTTGATTGAATCCTCTAATTATTGCAGAGTTGATGATTCTTGGTTTCATCTCGTTAACCCTTGTATTTAGTCAATATTACATTGCTGGAATTTGTATTCCCGCAAGTGTTGCTGATACAATGCTGCCATGCCCTGCGAAGAATAAAGACGCTGCAAAGGAGGAGGAACACCGTAGGAAGCTTTTATGGTATGAGCGTAGAATTTTGGCAGGTGCAGAGCCTAAATGCAAAGAGGTAATGTGTACATGACCATTGATAATATGGGTAAACCTTCACTGATGTATTTAGTTGTATTAATGAGTGCCGATGGCAAAAATGGCTCTGGGAGAGTTGTGCTTTTGGTAATTTACTAATCCTATCTTGAATTAGATATGGTGGCAAGACTAAATGTTTTTTTAGTTTCTATCAATTGACCTAGACAATGAGATATTTTGAGCAAACGCAAACTGGCTTAGGATTTTTGACTCTTCAATTTAAATAAATGGACATTTCAAATAACATGGTGTCATCACAAAAAAGAACTGCAAAAGAAATTTTACACGAAGCACCTTCATTCTGTTAGGTGTATGCCAAGTGATGGACTCATGTAGCCTAATTGAAGATTAGGAAACACTTAGCTTTTCTTCATCGCTGTTTTATTCTTAGGTTGTCCTGTCTGACGTAGGAAGAAGGAATTGAGCTAACTAGCTGATATATGTCAGATCCATCCAAAATGATTGTTCTGCTCCGTCTTCTGTAATGAAGGAGTACGTCAACACCTTCCTAGGTTGTTGGGAGAGGGGTTTAGTGAGACCATTAATCAAAAAGGGGTTTAAAATGTTCTGTGTTCCTGAAATAACCTAAATGGTCCATTGAATTATTGAATGTTAATCACTTCAATGATGAAATGATTGGGCTATTCGTATGAGTATCTATATCTTGCGTATAGATAAGATAAGGAGAGTTTTTTCTGGAAGAAATTAAGAATTCTGTTCATCCCATCAAATTGAACAGGTGTGACTTGCACTGGGTATAATAAGAGTGGATGACTAAATCGTGTCTTCATAGCTCAGATACAGCTTCCACCAAAAAAGCATCATGTTTGTGCTTCAAATGTCTTAGACTACGAGCTTCAAAAAGTTGTTAAGTCAGCTTAGGTTTTGGGTAAAATTTTAATGTAAAGTTAACATTTGAAGGTAAAGTTGTTGTTCTACCAGATGCAGCATCCTTGCATTCCATTAGCACTATGTTCCTGCCCATCTTTTTCAGCTATATTTTGGACCTTTTATGTGGTACTTCATATTAGCATTAACAGCATGATTTCATTTCTTCATCAAACTAATCTAAAGTATTCCTAACAGGGTGTACCTCTCGTTACTGTTGAAGCACTGCATCAAATACACATCCTTATTTTCTTTTTGGCAGTCCTTCATGTGTTATACAGTGCGATTACCATGTGGTTGGGAAGACTTAAGGTAATTCATGATATACTTATTTAGTTATTCCTCTACTATGCTTTAGTTGCCATCTATACTGCTTCTTAGGTAATCCAGGAAAGTTGTAGATCCTATCATTGACTGCATTTTTAGTAGATTTTCAATTAACTGACAAGATCAATCATTTATCATGGTGATGCAATACTCTGGTGGTATTAATGGAAGGATGCAAAAAGCTATGTGCTTTCTGCTTCATATCGAATCGTTACTCTATCTTACTTGGTTGACACATTCAAACATGTTAGGAAACTAAGTTGCATGACAAACTGGTCTTGGTATGATAAGAAGTGTTCAACATCAAATTATTTTATGGTAGTTAATTGTTTGGTTCATTCAAACTGTTTTCCCCTAATCCTGCTGTTATACTCCTAGCTCTAATTGACCAGCTACCAAGGCTCAAAGTTGTTACTAGGACTGACCACTTGTCTAGAGTGATAACTATTTTAGGATGCCTTTATGGTATTAATCCATTTGCTAAATGCCTGAAACTTTATTCTTCAGATTCGTGGCTGGAAAGGTTGGGAGCAAGAGACTTCAACCCATAGTTACGAGTTTACAAATGGTATACATTTGCTTGCTATAAAGCCAGAACTTTGGACTGTTGCTTGCTCTCTGTGTTTATTTGCTCATTTGGTTTTGACTCTGTCACTACGTTTCTAACTTGGGACTTGCAGATCCTTCAAGATTTAGACTCACTCATGAGACATCTTTTGTCCGAGCGCATACTAGTTTCTGGACAAGGATCCCGATCTTCTTTTACATTGTGAGAAATTAATACAATGTGAATTCATAGTTTTGTAGCAGAAGGCCAAACTAGTGCCAAGGTGACTGACTGTTGCAAACTTAATTCATGCAGGGATGCTTCTTCAGACAATTTTTCAAGTCTGTCAGTAAGTCAGACTACTTGGCTCTGCGCAATGGTTTCATAAGTGTGAGTACTCTTGGTGCTTTGTTCTTCCTTGGTAATTCTTTGTTACCCATGAAACTAAAATTCCTCCTTTTCAGGTTCATCTGGCTCCTGGAAGTAAATTTAACTTCCAAAAGTATATCAAGAGGTCCTTAGAGGATGACTTCAAGGTAGTTGTCGGTGTCAGGTAGCTAGATATTCTATTTGCTCTCTCAATTTTTTCAGCATATTTTTGTGTGCCTAATTAGCATATATCTCCTTGCTCTCTGATTGGCTTTTTACTTGTTTTTTTTTTTGGCAGTCCAGTTTTATGGGCATCATTTGTGCTTTTCTTGCTTCTGAATGTTAGCGGTAAGTCATGTTCTTGGTCTGATCCATTTCTGTAAATCGATTAGTTCTTCCGTTTTAGTCACTATCTACTACAGTTTTCATATGGTCTGAACTATTTGACCCATTGCAGGGTGGCAAGCATTATTCTGGGCATCCTTAGTTCCTCTGATTGTAAGATTCTTTTCCATTGTTCATCTTCCGGAATTACTCTCTGGGGAAATTCTTATGAATGAAATCTTCTCAGATCATTTTAGCTGTTGGAACAAAGCTTCAAGCTGTTTTGACTAGGATGGCCCTTGACATCAAAGAGAGACATGCAGTAGTTCAAGGAATCCCTCTTGTACAAGCCTCAGACAAATATTTTTGGTTTGGTCGACCACGACTGGTTCTTCACCTCATCCATTTTGCCTTGTTTCAGGTTTGCATTTCCAAATTTGCAGAATTCTAATTAAAGCATTATTGGTGCACCAGTCATTTGGGTTCAACTTTGCAAGTACTATAGTTTCCATAAAACAAAATCACAAAAATGGTGCACGAAATAGTTTGCTTTTCATATCTTAATCTCTGTATATTCCCTTGGCTAAACTTTCTTTTTTGTCCTAATCGAATGCTAATATATCTTTTAACTCTGCAGAATGCGTTCCAGATAACATATTTTCTGTGCATATGGGTAATATTTCTTCTCCCTGTATCAAGATCACATTCTAATATTGCTAGATATTCTTTTTCCTTTTGTTTAATGGGCCATAAAACTATGGTAGAAATGAGGATTCTACTTTTTCTGTAGTATGAATATGGGCTAAAATCTTGCTTCCACGAGGCGTTTGAGCTGGTCATTGCAAAAATTGTTATAGGGTATGTTCCTTGCTACAGAAACTCACTTAAAAATATTCATTATCTCAGTTCCTAAGCTTCACGAATCCAGCTTTAATCAAATTTTTCTTTGAATTACAGGGTGGGAGTCTTATTCCTATGCAGTTACATCACTCTTCCACTTTATGCCCTTATAACTCAGGTACTATCATAGACTAGTCTCTCTAACTAATAGCATAATTGTATCTACGTTTTATTTCGTGCCATATTACCTTAGACATTTGCTATTGCTTCGTTGAATGATGTAAGCTCACTACATAAAACTACTGAAATTTCTAGCCTTATTAGCATGATCTGTTGTTAAGTTAGATAAAGCATTGGCCTTTCTGCAGATGGGATCCCATATGAAAAAATCCATCTTTGATGAGCAAACCTCCAAGGCACTAAAGAAGTGGCATATGGCTGTGAAGAAGCGGACAGGAGCGAGGGGAGACAGGTCCCCTACCCGAACGTTGGGTAATGCAAGTCCAAGGTCTGCAATGAGCTCACCTGTGCACCCATCAGGCCCTGGTCTTCATCGATACAAAACCACTGGTCACTCATCGCATTTCCAGGGCTACAGCGATCAAGAAGCATCCGACCTTGAAAATGATCCAACAACACTGATGACTCGTGCAGAGATAGCAACTACACATATTGATCATGATGACACAGAAATTCATGTGCATATTCCTCAAAATGGAGAATCTACTAGGAATGAAGATGACTTCTCATTTGTGAAGCCTGCTCCTCATAGTTGAAAAGGAAGTAGGTAGCCAACTATCTTGTTACCTTTTTTTTCTCCTTTTCCTTTTCCCTCAAGTCGTATCAATGTGATTATACTTTTTAGGTATATCATATAAGCAGTTTGGCACATATAGGTGAACTCCTTGTATATTTTTACTGTGTAATTGTTTGCCTTAATAAGAATTTTTTATTGATGGTTACCAAGTTTAATAAGGTTAAATCTTGAAAAGAATGTTCTAGGTCACAAGCACTACACGATTCTTTTCATCTTCCTAAGCCTTGATCTGTAGAGTTACTCAGTACTCGGGTCAAAGCTAGAGGGGCAGAACAGAAAGGTCAAATTTATCTTTTATTTATTGTATATATAGTAGATAAATGACTCCCTGGATGAAAACTGTCTCCGTACACTGGCAGCAGGTACATGCAAGTTGATCCGAATACTATCCTTATCAAAAAAGTGAAGAAAAAAAAATATCCTAGGTCGGATGCAAAAGTTTTTTTTGCTTTCCAACAAGGAGAAAAAAGCAAGTAAATGAGTTAGAATCAATCATTTTCCACTATTCCCCACTGCTAGTTTTTGTTTGTTTTTTTCTCTTTAGCTTAGTAGTGTTGATAACATGACTTACAAAAAGGATGACCAGCATCTGATCTTTTAGCAATGGTACAGAAGCAAAATCACATGGAGCACTAAATAATTTTATGAATGGGAAAGATGCTTTTAGCGTATTTTCTTCTAATTATGGATAGTCTTTTTTATTCATATGATGTTTTGAGTTTGTTTAAGTTGGAATTGGGAATTGAATCCTCCAATAATTGAATGGACCATTTTTTTATTCTGTTACCTGCATTGCAGTTCAAGCTAGATATACTTAACTTTTTATTCTCCGTCAAAAACATTGTCAGTTTTCTATAATTAGAAACAAATTCAACTTTAAAATTCCTCTTTTACCTTTTAATGAAATGATTAATAGTCAAATAAATGTCTAAAATTTTGTTTTGAATTACAAATTTCAAAAGTCTTGTTTTCTTTCTTAAATTTTATTTCAAATTAAATGATACCACATAAATTGAAACGGAGGAATATAAAAGCAAAATTATGGCAAAACTTTTTTCTTGTTTTTGTTTGATTCCTGACCCAGGATGAAGGACTTTTTTGTTATAAAGAAGAAACAATATAAAGGTATACATACGGAAAGGGTGAATAATTTTAGGTGAGAGTTATTTTCATTAACTTTTCAGATTGAGTTAATCCTTCCGTCCAATTTTTAAAATTTTGTACTAGAGTTTGACTCATCACTGATTCTCTATCGAGAAAAAGAAGCTAATGAGATTCAACAAATAATATTTATGTATACATAAAAAAAAAAATTATCTATTTGCGCAATATAATTTTGAGCAACTTTCACATATAGCAAACATAAAAATCACATTTGTATGCTATAGCTATAGTTTGCATAATTGCGCTCCATAGCAAACATAAATATGTATATTTCGCAATACATACACAAAGAAAGCATTTGTATAATTCGCTATACATATACAAAAGAAATCAGTTGTATAATCTGTTTTGGTATACATATACAAAAAATCAATTGTATAATTTGTGTTTGTATAAAGCGAGAAAGAGAGAAAGACAAAAAAAAACTAGGCAGGGAAAGATTATATTTGTATATCATAAGTGTATATGATGAAAATATATGCATTTGTATTTGTTTATACAATCTTCTCTCGCTTTATACAAACACAAACGCAATGTATACATTTGTGTTTGTATAAAGTGAGAGAGGCGAGTGAGAGTGGAGTAGCGATCTGGGAGAGGGGAGAGAGGGGAACGATAATATATATATATATATATATAATTTTCTCTCGTTTTATACAAACATAAATGCATTTTATACATTTGTGTTTGTATAAAAGCGAGAGAGGCGAGCGAGACTGCCACCAAAACGAGAGTGGCGAGCAAGATTCCACCAGGAGAGAGGCGAAAATAGCAATAGTCTGCTATAGGGTACAATTAAATCAAACTATGTTTATAACATTTAATTTGAATTAATAATTTGTTATTATATACAATTTTCCCAATAATATTTTAGCGACTTTAGACAAGGGTGGCTCCTCCACAAGCCCATTAAACCTCTATAATTATGTTTTTAAGAAAACAAGAAACAAAACAAGTGGGACAGAATGGGTTTGCACAAAACAATTGAAGAAAATAAGAAACAATTCACATGTAGTAGGGATGGCCTATGAGCTATACAAACAAAGAAGATGCAACCATTGTTGTCCAGGTTGTCATTCTTTATTAAAATATCAAAGAAAAAATCTAAATCTTTTTATGAAAAAGGGTCAAAAATATTTTTGAACTATGTCAAACTGAACACAGTTGTCATCAGATAATAGTTTGGCTAAAAATATCTCTACCATTAATAGTTTGATCCAAAAATGTGATAAATATAATTCTTCAAAGTGAATTCAAGTATATATTTTATTTTTAAAAAAACTTTTTTGAAACAAAATTTATATAATTAAGAGTTATATAAAAATATTACAAGTCAAATTATTAATAATTCAAAAATTAAGAATATATAGCTCAAAGAAAAAATTACCCTACAAATTATAAAATATTCATATAATATGAAATGGAGAGAGAATCAATCTTATCCACTTTAACAAATATTAAATTGAAGTAATTATCAGTTTGCATTTCTTTCTCACTAACTTTATTTTATTTTTTTAAAAAAGGAAACAAGAAGTCAGGTTAGGAATCTTTTAAAACAGACCAACATATGTTGCAGTAGAATTATTAGAATCCTATCTTAATCAAAGTTCTCAAATTTACGTTATAAAAATGAAAACAAATCTTATTCAAAAATTACTTTCAAGATTCGTCTTAAAATGCGTTAGTTAAAATAAAAAAGAAAACACTTTAAAGGAAAAAGAGGAGAATCTTTTTCTTTTTAAATTAATTGTTGTTCTCACTCTAGTTTAAGATTAAAAAAAATATGGGTAACATAATCGTATTAAGTTGTCGAATCCAACTTTAAATAATTGTAGACGAAACAAAAATTTATAATTAATTATAGGCAAAAAGTACGGACATGCCACTTGTTGGATAATATAGACTTTATAAAAAAATGTCACGCAAAATAAATATACAACGAACATGTTGCCCATCTAATCCTCAAAACTTTATAATGTTACTGTCTTTCACAAAAAGTAATACTTCACTTTAGCATCCATAATCCCCACTCCATAAGTCTACTATTAAGGTAAGAGGCGGAGTGGGAGTTGTTGAATTTAAATAAATTCAATAGCTTTTTTCATAGATTTTGTATTTGTACTAAAAAATTATATGTGTTAATTTCTGAACCCCTAGCAAAATTGATTGCGGTTCTAAAGAAAATTTAAAACCCCCAAAATTTTAATCCCGACTTCGCCTTTGATTAAAGTTAAAAAGTAGGGGTGTATAAAGAAAATGATAATTCAAGTTAAATAAATAAAAGAAAAAACTTGATTAATTATAATATATAAACATGTTATTTAGCTTAGTTTCAGTATATTTTTTTTAACTTTAAATATATATATATATATATATATATATATATATAAACATTCAAATTTATATAAAATTAAGCAAATAAATACATATATTTTACGTGGCATAATAAATTCATCCCGAATGATATTCAAACACAAACAAAACTATTCTACATTAAAATTAAAATGAAGATGGAGACTAGTTTGGAATCCAAAGAGCAAAAATATTTGGAAGTTTGTTCCTTTTACTCGGCACGTTCAGTTTTATTTGTCACAATTTGACTTGACACACATATTAAAAAACAATTATTGATATAGGTATTTTATCAAATTATACCTACTACTCCCTCCATTCACTATTGTTTGTCAGGTATACTAAAAATAAATGTCCAAAATTAATTGTCAATTTAAACAATCAAGAAACAATTAGTTAATTTTTTCCAATTATGCCCTTAATAATTACATTACTACTAATTTCAAAAAGTAGCCATTTTAAAGTTACAAGACTACTTTAATGTGAAAAAAAATTATTTTTACAATTTTCAAAAAGTACAAACTATTTTAATAATGATTGATAGTAGAGTTATATTAGTCAAATTGCACATTATATTAAATTTTTCTTAAGGGTTGTGTATGATCTTACCCTGACAACTAATAATGGATGGAGAAAGTAATTAATATTTATTATTGAGTCTTGAAAAATGATATAGAGAATAATATTTAATTCTAGAGGTAAAATATGGAAAATATAATTATCTTTTTTTCGTATGTCAAAAATAACAAATAAAAATAAAAATCTATTTTAAAAATAAGTGACAAATAAATATAACTGAATAGGTATTTCTATGAACACAAGTGTAATAGCAATGGTGGTTTTCTAGGGTCGCCCTCAGTTTATTTCATTTTTGTCTTCCTTCAATACAAACAAATCCAGGTAACTTCACGTCTTTGTTTCTTATATTAATTTATGCCTATTTTAATTATTTTATTAAATATTAATACTCTAAAAACATTTTTAAAAAAATATTTGGCAAATACATACTATTAACAAATAGACTTTTCAAATAATATAATTAAATACAAATTGCTATTTTTTAGAAAATATTTTTTTTAATATAACAATACGTAGAATAAATTGATTGCGATAGTTCGGCAAACAGACAAATCAAGAAAAAAATCGCGTACAGATTTGTTGTTGTATCTACTGAAATTTGACTTGTAGTCTAACATATCAAAAAGATGATAATCAAGATTTAACCCCACATCATTATTCTAAACCGCTAATTATTTTCTTCTTTTATCATTTAACCAAAATGAAACGTGTCTGCTTATATGATACCTTTGTACAATATTTAATTAAATTATGTACTTCAGAAATAAGAATAGTAGGGACCTCTACAATTATATGTACTGTACACCACATGAGTTACCTTCAATACCTTCCGTTCAACGCACACGAATCATCGAATTAGCTAAGTAGATGATCTTTCAAATGAATGATTAAGATTCAATGATTGATCGCACGAGGTTTATTTAATGCAATTTTAAATTTTTATGTTATTTATAGATATTATTATATTGAATTAAAATTTATTGGGATTACCCTGTGAATCCAAAAAAAAAATTATATATATATATATATGAAGAGTCTACAAGCAGGCATGTCTTCGTCAACATGCCTGCTTGTATGACAAGGGCATTTCGTAACTTCCTACTTTTTCTTTCCTTAAGCCTTTGTATCCTCTTGCTTTAAGATTGTACCTTTTCTTTATTGGACCCAAAAACCAATCAATATTTATCTAATGGCTTATATGTCCTATCAAAAGATTATTCTTCTCTTGAATTATGTGGGCCCAACCATTGACTCACTTTACAATATCGGCTCTTTATTCATTTTTCATTTAAACATTTGTATATATAGTATTTTCATTACTATTTAGTATTTTCTTTGTATTAAAGTTATTTCTCAGATTCTTTTTGTTGGTTATAGATTTAAGAATAATATAAATAATACTATAAATCACAATAATTAACAACATAAATATTTAAAAGTTATATAAAAAAATTCGATTGACTCTTGATATTCTATTGATATCACATAAAATTGGTTAGATGATAAACATATATTATTTGAAATTGATGTAAAAAATATTATAGATCACAATAATTAATAATTTTAAAAAAATTAAAATACTTTTAAAAAAACACTTGACTCGTATTATAAATTGAAAATTACGTTAAAAAGGTATTATAAATTGCAATAATTAATAATTTAATATATTTAAAAGACAAAAAAAAGTTAATTTTTGAAATTCTATATATGCCACATAAATTAAAACAAAGAGAATAATATATATTATTATTTTAAAATTATGTAAAAAAAAATTATAAATTATAATAATTAACAACTTAAAATATTTTTAAAATCATATAAAAATTTTGATAAGTTCTTAAGTTTTATGATATCACAATTTAAATTACAATGTAATATATATTGGCCCGGTCCTATATCTATAATATATATATGTGTGTGTCTAGAGAGTTTCAAATATATTTCACATCACTTACCGACATTTCAACCATACCATTGTCCCCTTTCTTCTATATTGTTCGATTTGATTTTTAATTATGACTCGTCCTGCTAGATTTCTACTTAGCACCAGCTCTTCTTCAACGCCGGCGGCGGATCCACCGTCGACGGTGACAGTGGAGTCTGATTTCGTTGTCATACTAGCTGCGTTGCTCTGTGCGCTGATTTGTGTAGTTGGTCTCATCGCCGTCGCGAGATGTGCGTGGCTCCGGCGAGGAATCGGCGCCGGCGGGAGCAGTGGTAGTCAGCCGTCGGCGAATAAAGGATTGAAGAAGAAAGTGTTGCAATCGTTGCCTAAATTCACCTACGATCCAAGCAGTACAGCGAATGGTGCGGCGTTTACGGCGGAGTGTGCGATTTGTCTAGCGGAGTACGCCGTCGGAGATGAGATCCGTGTGCTGCCGCAGTGTGGACATAGTTTCCATCTTCAGTGTATTGATACTTGGCTGGGTTCACACTCTTCATGTCCTTCTTGTCGTCAAATTCTCGTCGTTGCTCGGTGCCGGAAGTGCGGTGAGTTCCCGGCAGTTTCCTGTAAATCCGACGGAGCTACGGTTACAACACCGGCCGAGTCTCGTTCATGTGGTGCATCTATTAGCTCAAATAATTTCTTGGTCTAAAGTTAAAAAAAAAAAAAAGGAAATTAGCTTTTTTAAGTTAGGCCTTTGAGTTATATACACCTTTGAGTTGTATACGTTGACGGTGTAAACGAGGAATGTAATTTACGCTATCAGTGCAGTTTTACCTGTGGTAACATATCAGTTACTGTGTTTATGCAGGTTAGGGGTACTCATCTAGGGAAGTTACGTCTTTGAAATGATCTGTGTAAATTTTCTTTTAATATAGTGAAACATAGTCTGATGTACTAAGCTCAGTCAGACCTCAACGGGTCAATTATATGTAGCCTTAACAACTTAAACAATTACGTCGAAGTTTCATTCCAGAACTCACAAAGTAGTAAAATACGAAAGACTTTCTTCGTTTCAATTTGTTTGGTTACGACTTTGTCAAGTAGCTAACTATAGAGGAAGAGAACAAAAATGAAGCAACGTGGTTGTGATGTGAATGAGTAGAAGATGCCAAATGTGAAACGATAGGCTTTGTTGGCTTCTTTCTTGTTGGGGAAGAAGGCCAATTAGTAATGTAACTCTGAAATTTGGTAGGCCAAATTGATAAGTAGTCTAAATTGGAGGGCGTTCTTAAATTTTTGTCTACTAGTCAAGTAGTCCGTATATGTCTGAATTTACTATCAAAATTAAGAAATTTACCTTCGAAATTTGAACGATGTTATATAAAAAAATTTTAAAAAGATAAAATAGTAGACTTCAAAAGCTTAGTATTAGTTAATTTTAATATTGAGCCTTGCTAAATTGTAACCTTTAGTTGAATCACTTGAATAAGGATATGGTAGTTATTATAAGAGAAACAATGACAAAATGGTCCCTGTACTTTGAGATACGTTTAGCATAGTCCTCCGTATACTTTTGGACAGTTTCTTCTATTAGCATAGCACCTTATTATGGAAAAATGTTTTGTTTTCCACCCCAAGAGTTTGTTAAATTGAGATAAAAATTGCTCACTTTTAATAACTTAAAGAATCAAAATTGCTCAATAATACTCTTGATCTTAGTATACATTTGCATGTTAGTTTTTTATTTTAATTGTATACATTCGTACATAATTTGAGTTAAAAACAATCGATCAGCTGAAATGTTGCACTGCCGTAACTCACTTTTGATCCTCCTCTTATCAACTTTTAACTTGAACAAAAGAGGTGTTGGGATCATGAAATTGTAGTGGTTGACGACTTGACTAGTCCATTATTTCTTTATTGTTCACAAATGAATTCTAGTATTATAGATCAAAAGATACTTTTTGGGCAAGTTGTGGTAGCCAAAAAAAAAGGGAGGACCAAACTATAAAAACAGACTTCACACTTCCTTTTCCAACTAATTAAACAACCATATATTATCCGGATGTTGCACTTACGGCCCAAACAGGAAAACAAGTCACTTTTTCAGCACTGAATTTAAGAAGAAAAAAATTATAAAAAATGTAAAAATATTTTCACTTGAGTCTCGTATTAGCTATACAGTATAAAAAATCATAAATAATGTAACAACACTTTGATTTGAAGTCTCGAATTATCTATAAGCATACTATATAATAGTAATAAAAAAAAAAAAAAGTTATACTAAATAAGATTACACTCATTCTACGTCAAAATCATATATTGACTCAAAGATCTTTGGATTTGGATTTGCATATGATATCATCCATGCAACAATACCTTGAAAGCAATTTCCAATTTCCTCATCAAAAGGAGGAACATCTCCAAAAGAGAAAAGTAATAATAAATACTAATAAAGCTTAGATAGATACGAAGAGTGGACACAAATTAACATTTCTTTATTGTACTCAACTTGTGATTCTATAGCCATAAAAACACTTAAAGAAAAAAACTAAAGATCTCTTTTACAAAAACAATATTATAAAAGAAATTAATATGTGATGGAAAAGGGGAGATGAATATTAACCTAAATGCCTTTTCAGAATAGATTTATACTTAAATCAGTAGTTTTGGCCTACAAATATATATGCTAAGTACCTTTGACTAATAACTACCGTTCTTTTCTTAGAAAGGTTTGGCTAATGTTGGCCGGAAATAAAAGCATCGACACTTAATAGGTATTATAATGTGCCACGATATTCAAATTAATGCCTAGCTACAATTTGACGACGTGTCAAGTCGACTGATCAAAATAGATTGAGTTAATAAATGAGCACCGAGCAATTTATATTGATCCATTCAGAATAAGTTATATGAATTGAAATAAGTTGAGCTAAAATGTGATTCGTAACTCAATTCGTTAAATTCTTACTAAGTTTTAATTGTTTTTTGTAACATATCAAATAAATTTATTTTTTTTTGAAAGTATTTTTAACGAAATTTCTTATGAGTTAGTTTGAGATGCATATCAACCTGATTTTTGATGAGCTAGTTGTGCTAATAAATGAGTGTATTATTAACTCAATCAAATTTAGAACATATTATATTTTCATGAGCTAATTTTACCGCCTCTATTAAAATAAAATAGTATCAAAACATTGGACTTTTAGAGTGTGTTTGGACATAGTTGTGTAATTATTACTATTAATGCTTTCAAATGTCCTTCTTAGATTGGAGCAACACAACAATATGGATAGTTCGCTCCATGACATGAACCTAACATGATTGTTGTGCAATTGCTAACATCATGTTTGATTGCATACACGTAACACTCTAGGGATTCCATGAAATATAAGAGAAATGTTGAATATACAACGAAACAAACGTTATATTTTAGCTATGTATTTTAAAGTTATGCAAATCTAAATTCAAACGAACAATAGTAAAGTAGGTTGTTTCAATACAAGTGATAATTACATAGTTACATAATTTATTTGTTTTTTTTTTTAAAAGTAAACAATAATTATCAAAAAGTAAATAAGTCTTTCTAAAAAAAATTGATCAACATAAATCACAATGTTTAATTATCAACATATATGTGTTTATTTAAGACATATTAAATATTATTTCTTACATTAATATAGGTTGTTATTCAATGATGAGACTGTTTCACTCTTAATTATAGATATCAAATTTGAACCGAAATATCAAGAAAATCTTGTTGGGAGCATACCCAATTTATTTTGGGTGAAAGTGTGAAAGGGGATTAAAGATAAAAACAAAGAGAGGGAAAAGCTTAAAAAGAAAAGTAGTGCGCATTATTTATTTTAAGTTCATTTCATGTAATGTTATGTACCTTCCAACTTTAGCGGCCTACCATAGATGCTTCAACACAGGAAGCTAACTTTTTTTTTTTTTTTTATTCGGAATTTGATATTAATATTAAAATTTGACTAATTTAAATATGTGCTATCTAAAATAGGGAAACGTTTTCTATCAGTAAAGTTTTTTAAATTCAAAACTAAAAATCTAAACCTCTAAATAACAGTCTTATCCGTTACACCGTATTATCTGATTTGATAGTGACATTGAAGGAGCAAACTTGTTGAGTCAATGCTGGCAAGAAGTTACATAACCCATTATTACTATAAAGTGGATTAGAGATAAAAATTTTAAAAGCCACCACTATAACCAAAACCCCTTATCATTGGGTTAAAAACAAATGGAAGGTGAATATTCAATCCCCATCAACTTGTGTAGGTAAAGGGGGAGGTAAATATCCATGACTTCGTTCGTCTCATTTTATATAAATTAATTTGATTTAACATAAAGTTTAAATAAATAAAGAAAGATTTTTAAAATTTATGATCCAAAATAAGGGATATATATTTGTTTGACTGTAAATTATTTCCATCATGATAAAATGTACATTTTAAAATTAAATTGTTACTTAATATAGAAATGTGTTATTTTTTTGAGATGGACTAAAGAAAAAGTGATCATGTAAGTTAGGACAAAGGAGTAATTCATATATAATGTTTATATCAAATTAAGAATGTAAATTACTCAAATATAAGCATCAAATGTGAGTATTTTTCTGTAAAAAGTGTCATTAGTAAGAATTTTCAAATCGAATCGAACCGAACTAATTTCAGTTCAGTTTCAAATTTTATTGTTACCAAACCAAACACTTAAAATCAAACCAAACTTTTCAAATCACCGAATGTCCAATCCTAACAGGACAGGTAGGTTAGGAGTAGATAATTAGGTAAATCAAGAAAATATCTAAACCTTATTTTATCTAATAAAAGGGGCTACAAATATTTGATTTCATGACCAGGAAAAGTGAAAAAGATAAACTTCAATCCTCCACATAAAAAAATCATGATTACCTATTATTTAATTATGATTATCTGCTAAATTTATATTAAAATAATATATTTTATATTGACAAGTAGGAATAGATATTTTGCTATCAAAAAGGTACTCTCTCCGATCCAAATTATATGGTGTTTTTTCGCTTGCACACACCTTTTAGAAGATTTACTCATTCTAAGAAGATAAGAGGTGTTTTTTACTAAAGTATTTCTAATTAATGCTCTCTTTGTTAATATTTTTTTATGCATTGTATTAAAAATAAATGTCCACTTTTATTTATTCAGTTTGAAAATCAATATATAATTTATCACTTTGTTACTAAGTTACTCTTATTATTAACTATAATCATTTTTCATTGCAACTTCAAAATATTGAATATATTCTATTCAAAGCGGGATATGATAAGCTTATCATTTTATTAATTATAACTTCCTCTATCTCAATTTATGTGACTTACTTTTCTTTTTGGTCAGTCTCAAAAAAATAACACATTTCTATATTAAGCAACAATTTAACTATAAAATATCTATTTTACCCTTAATGAAATGATTTACAGTTACACAAATTTCTATCATTCATTTTGGACCACAAATTTTAAAAGTCTTCCTTTCTTTCTTAAACTCCGTGTAAAGTCAAATTACCTCATATAAAATGAGACGGAGGGAGAACTATTTTTGAAGGAGTGTGCCAAATAAAAATGGACAAAGAAAGTAGTTCTTATTTAATATTGGAAAAAAACACTATTAATAGCTTTTTAATTATGTACAAAATTATTTGTTTTGGACAAAATGTACTCTCTGTATTCAACAATAGTTATCAATTATGAATTTAGTATACACCCTAAGAAATAATAAATAATAGGGGTAATATTTCTATATTACCTTTTGAATATATTAAATTTTTAATACTTTAAGAAATGTATTAGATATTGAATAGTATTTAATAGCAAGAATAAAATAGACACAAAAAACTAAATTATCTCTTGTTTTTTTAAAATTGTACAAATATTATTAAACAACTATTTTTAATATAGTAGACAAGTAAATATGAACAGCGGAGGGACTATAAGCTAAAACAACCATATAATACATGAGGGAATAAATATCTGAAAATATCTTTTTGATGACATGAAAAGTGTAGAAGATATTTAAATTTTTGCTTAAATCATCCACGGCCCCTTAAAGACGTCCGCATATTTCATTTAGAACCTTAACTAGGACTATTACCTATTGAACACTTAAATTATTTTAAAAATGTACCTATTGAACACAAAATGTTGATATGGCATAAGAAGTGCTCTTCACTTTCCTTTGGGCGCGTGAAAATTTTTGAAATTCTGTTTTATTTTTATTTTTTCCAAAAAAACTTACACTTTTTCTTCTTTAATTGACATTTGGCATTTAAATGAATTAAGATAATTTTTTAATATTTTTTAAAATAATAATTCTTAATTCAAAAAAGAAAAAGCATCCCTATCCCCCTTCAAGTCATCTTCTTCCCCAAATTCAAATTTTCAAGGACAACTAAAGAATCTCCATTTTTTATTTTTGTTTTTTTTCCTTTCTACTTCTTTTCAATATTCATAAAAAAGAAACTGAATCAAGTAACTGAATTTGCAAGAAAAATAACAAAAGCAAATTTCTAAATATTGTGATGAAAAAAGTAAATCGAGGTTCCATCTCCATTTCCAATCACCTTTGAATAAATATCACCATTCAAATTAAATTATAAACCCACTAAACTTATCAAAAACAGCATCAAATAATTCGATAAAATTAATTTAGGTCCTCTTGATTTCTCCTTGCAATTGATTTCAAGATGATTAACCATTGACAAACTTCCTTTCTTCATTACTCTTGTACCGATTCTACGAATATCTTTCTCTCACGTATTAGGAATGAAAAATAATTTTCGATAAAATTAATTTGGGTCCTCTCGATTTTTCTTTGCAATCGATTTTCGGATGAGTAACCATTGGCAAACTTCTTCATCACTATTGTATCAGTCTCTTTGAATATCTTTCTTTCTCACGTATTAGGAATAAAAAAAAATTTTTTTTTTTAAAAAGGGAATCTGCATGTAATTTGTAGTGAGTTGTGTTATGCCATAATTTTTCTATCTTTAGAAAAAATTACTTTTTTGAAATATTCTAAGCATAAAACAATTTGAGAAAAATACTTATAAAAGAATCGCCACTTAATTTTTTAAAAAAATTAAGAAAACTTGATTTAAAAAGGCTTTAACAGATGAGCCTTTAAAAATTTAGTGAAAATGGGTAAGAAGTTCTTATTTCTACTCTAAGAAGGTATTAGCACTTAAAGTAGCCGCTAGCATGCGGTTATCCTACGACTTGACTAAAATATATTTTTTGACTAATTTTTAGGAAAATGATTTAACATAAAATATTTAATAATTTACAATATTCGATTAACTTTGATAAAATAGTTAAATAAAGAACAATTTTTAATTTTTAAGAAAATGGGACCTTAATTGAAACAACTTGGTCAATTAGGATTTTAACAAAATTAGATTAATTAGAATTTATTTACATCATTTTTTGAAATAATAATTCCAACCAACTTGGTAGATAAACCAAGAAATCATTTTAATCTAATTAAAGATAAGTGAAAGTTTTGACTAAAAATATTTGAATAAGTATAAGAGTTGATAAAAATGAATTATATTAAAATAAACTAACATACAGAATATGGTTCATCTTTTGGGGAATTTAATTAAATTAAATCGAAACAAATAAAAGGTTAGAGAGTTAATGCAAATAAATAAATGATAAAGGAAGATAATCCAATTTGGGCTTTTGAACTAATTTCCAGCAGTATGTTGGAGCCTTGAAACCTGTAACAGCTTTCGAATATATAGGGGGGCTGACTCGATGGAGAAAATGCGAAAGGAGGAGTCCAAGAGACTCGAGGGAGAGTATTCATGCATAAGAAAACAAAGGAGATAAAAATAACTAAATGAACAAATTATTTGATAAACTAGGTGATAAGATTTAAGGATAATCATTTCAACAATTTTTCCTTCACCACAATTTAACCAACAAAAACAGTACTATTAAAGAGCTACTGTCTTGACATGTTGGAATTAATCATAAGGCGAGTACAATTATAACTTAAAGCCAATGAGAACTAAGAATGTTTCATGACCAATATATACTTCTCATAGTGAGTAAAGAAAGTCAAATCAAATTGTATATTCATAACAACCGATCATGACATAAGGACCATTTAAACAACAATCAACACTTTAGAAATATATAGTAATTAACAGAGGAATAAAATAGATTAGTAGCTTTGAAAATCGTCACACATTGACTTTAATATTTAAACACAGTGAGCACCAAAATGACAACTAAAGAATTAGATTTAAAGCAGCATCCCGAAAGGTTACATTCACATGTCTACATATTCGCATATATACAAAGTGAAAGCTAAATTTTATTTAACAAAACGGTTAACTTCTAAATAAAATAATCGGCAGAACAAATAATTTAAGACTTAAACCATATGTCTCCTCACTTGCACTGAGTTGTGAAATGATGAGAAACTTGTAATGACTACTACAAGATCAACATGACCCCAACCATCAAACCTCAAATTTATAGGTGCATTTATAAATTACGGATTTAATACTAAAACAAGACATAACTTAAAATCTGGGAACTTAACTTAGGCTAGGAAAAAGACTAAACTCCTAATTTGATCAAATAGAAGTCTAGACAAAAAAAAAAACTTATTATGTTAGTGGAGCAAAGGTTCTAATCACCTTGGAACAATAGAAAAGCAACCAATAGTGAACTAGCATTTGATAAATATCAACTCAACACTATTAGCTAAAGATGTGATGAATTAAAACTCAACTATTAATCACAAAAAAATACAAGTCTATAACTTAGACGATATTGAGGCAGATTCAAGCAAGTAATAATAAATTTGAATTTCAGGTGAGTATACCGGAAGTCGAACACAAATATAAAAGACGGATGACTACATGAATAGTCTATATTCACACTAAATCAGAGATAACAAACAAATTGCTAGCAGATTAGAACTTTGAACAATCATCAACTATGAAGAAAACATGGGCAAGAGTAAATCATCATGCCAAAGAAGAAAATACCAAGAGATAAATAAATAACTTAAAAAACATAGCTCTAAACAGAGAAACACATTTGATAGTTTTCAGCAAAATACTAACAGTAAAAAAATATGAAAGAAACATTATTAGCTAACAAGCATCAACAAAATTCCAACATATAGGGACTAAAACAAAGCTAAGAACACATAAACGAAACACACAGAAGAACTACGCATTAAACAAAGCTAAGAAAGAATTTATCTCTTTTTAGACAGCGACTGGGACGACAAGCTTGAGCAGAGGAACGTGACTTCTACCACGAAACTTAACCACGAACAGCGAAATGAAGAACCTGGATAAAATACGAGCGGTTCTCAATTCGGGAGTGTATTTCGAGTGTATTACTACTTTTGCTTAATCCTTTTCTCGATATTTTCCCTCAAATTTTTTTTCGACCCCTAACAACGAATTAAAGGGGGGTTATATAAATGGAAAAATTGGGGTCCCTTTTTTGGGGGAAAAAAGAGTGAGAAATCGGATGAGCACAAGGGTGAAATAGGAAATTTCCTTCCATTCCTCAATTCAAAATTTTTCTAAGGATGAGAAAAGACTGCTCTTGGTGCGAGATTTTCCCCAAAATCCCAGGAAATCCGGACGAAGGGGTAGCGCGGATGGCTTGGATCGATTCCCTCTTCCATGTGCTTGACGTGGCGCCATCTAGTAGCCACAAGAACGATTGCACGCGGCTGGCAGGGCTGGGATGAGTTGGTGAGGGCAGACGCGGTTGCTTCTTTCCATGGATTCCGCCGTTTGATTGCTGTCTATTGGTGCTGACTTTGACGTGTATCGCTGCCAATGTTTCTGAGTTTTGCAGCACGTTCACGCGTTAGTGAAGAAGAAGGAGAACGCAGGTGCGGTGGGTCGGGTTGCTGTTGTTGGAATCGTTGTATGTTGTTGCTGGATATGGTATGGGCTTGGGTATGTGTGGAATGGGCTGCTGAGAAATCAGAATTGGGCCGGGAAATGTTGAAAATTGGGCTGCTGAAGGGTTGTCTTTGCTGCTGGAAATTGCTGAATGAATGGCCCAACTTGGTTTCTTACATTGAGTTTATACTGAGGTAAGTTAGATTGGATTTAGGAAATAGCTTTACAGATTGCGAATTCGGCAAGCTAATTAACAATTTAGCTAAAATTGGATGAATATTCGTGAATTTGGCTAAAAACTATATAGGATGAATTAATATTAATTAATTAACGAGCTTCTTAATCTTAAAGAAATAAAATAATTAACTTAATTGTAAATTAATGATTCAAAATTATAACCATAATTTAAACTAAACTAATTTAATAAAATAGTTACTAGAATTAAAATCTTTTTGAGATGATTTTAAAATATTTATAAAATATACTAATTATGCACATAATTATATAAAAGTCATATTTATTATTTAAGATTATAAAATTACTTGAAAAATAACTTGCAAAAAATATTTGAATTTTATAAAGTTAATTATTTCGACTCGTTTGGAATTTAAGAAGCTCAATGATTAATTTATATTGTGGAGGTCCAAAATTTGGTGTCAACAAGTAGGTTTATGTGGTTTGAGGAAAAAAAAATTGGTGAGAAGAAGATGAAGAATAAAGGGAGTTGGGTAGGGTGTGGTTGAGTAAAATGTGTTGTCATTTCATTTGTTTTTTAATTAAAAAATAGATACAAAATTTATTTGAAATAACTTTCATTCTTTTTAAAACATTATTAAAAAAATCCATAGTTGTTGGGGTCAAGTGACACATGTCATTTTTTAATTAGTCATTTTTGCCACATCATAGCAAGTGTATCACACACTTTACTTTTTTTTTACTGATTATCGAAAAAGGTGTAATAGGAATAGGTTTTGGATAGATAAAAGTGTTCAATAGGTACCAATCTTAGTTGAAATATCTAAATAAATTATGCGGACAACTTTAAGGGGCCAGAGATGACTTAAGCCTCAAATTTTTGAGATAAAAAATGATGATTACTAAAGGCCACTTGCAAGTTCCAAGAATCCATTAGAAAGATACTTGGGAAGTTGTAGATCCAAATGAATTGGACATCCATTAAGGTTGCTTTCATTGCTTATTCCATTCTTTTTAATGTTTCATTGTACTTTCCTCCTTCTACATGACACCACAAACCAATCTTTAAATTTTTCAGTAACCCGAAGTATACTGACATCAAATGAAGTCAAGACAAGAAATGTTCAGGTCATGATGTATTATCTTACCATAAAAAATATCGTTTACTGATTATTTTTTTGGTCATATCTTAAAGAAAATAACCACTATACAGGAGTTTCAAATGTGTGACCATGTCGTCTAAAATTTTGAGTTACCAGAAACATCTTACTTTTATTTAGGTAATTATATCTTTAACAAAGGCCTTCTAATTGTAACATCATGGTATAAGATGGATTTTGATGATCCAGTATGGGTCTTAGGCAAACACAAACAACTTTACACATACCACTAGATTATATGTTATAATCCCAAATCAGATTATCACTATTTTGACAATATGCATTCTGAAGAACTATTCACTGGTGAATCAAACTTTAAGATAAAAATTCAAATGAAGACAGATGAGGTGACTGTATCAATAAAATGGTACAAAAACTAGCATCATAAAGTGCCTAAAAACAAATTTATATTCAAACAGAAAAACTAATTGAAACCTCTTCTAACCATAATACTGTTAAGTGGTTTATCTTTCTTCTGACTACCCTTTTCGTAGTTTTACCGCGAAGTGCCTTCAGTCATGATAGAAGAACAGTTGATCACATAGCATACCTCACATTCAGCAAGGATAATTAGACAAATTTCAAAATCTCCACCGCGTTTATTCTTTCCCAGGTTGCTTATTAGCACCAACAGCAAAGAATTCTGTAATGACTTCAAGGGGCATGCCTTTTGTTTCAGGAACCTTGAGGAAAACGAATACCCAAGCAATGGCACATACTACAGCATAGATGCCAAAGACACCAGCAAGTCCGATAGTGTTGAGCATAACAGGGAGTGAGTAAGTGACAATAATGTCTCCAATCCAAAATGTGAGAGCACATATAGCGATACATATACCACGAACACTAGTGGGGAATATCTCAGAGCAGAGGATATTGGGGATTGGACCAAAACCCGTGACAAAGCAACAGAAGTAGATGACAACACTAATGGTGGAGATCACAGCATGTGTGACCTCACCCATGTTGATTACATTACCTAGGACTAGTACGATCAGTGACAGTAACAGGACAGGCAAAGTAGTCAGCAGAAGCAACCTGGAGAAGTCATATAATTACATTATTTAAAAGTGTAAGTCAATAGTACTACTTGTTAAGTTTTGAAATGAATAAGTGTGACTAGAGTTAGCATCAAACTTGAAAAAAGTCTAAGTGACACTCTTCTTAATTTGTATTACCACATTATAGAAATCTGATTCAAGACATGAGTGTTTCAGTGAGACCAAATTTATATACAAAGAATCCAAGTGTATATGTAACCAAGTAAATGGTGCAAAGCTTGATATTTTTGCTATTTTTGCTATTTCCAGGTTTCATTGAGATTATGGGAATAAGCGAACTAGTGTTACCTTCTGCCAGCAATGTCCATCAGTCTCATTGCAATGCCTATACTTGGAAGCATTAACAAAGTTGTGAGGCCACTTATGAGGAAAGATGCCGATTCTGAACCAATACCTAAATTTGATAGCAGAACTCCTACTCCTGCTTGTTCAAGAATTTGGGGAGTATAGTAGAGAACCCCATTTATACCAGAAAACTGATCAAGAAACAAAACAGATGTGAGTTGCCGTGTGATCATCAACAACAGTAACAATTCTACTCAATCCAAAACAAGTTGACTAAGCTATATGGATATTGTATATACATTTACACTATTTGGACACATCTCACTCTACCACTCAATAAGTTATCTTCAAATACAAATTAGGGGTTCTCCAAAACTCAAGGTTTTCTAACAAACGCTAAGACCACATGATCAAGATTCACTCCCACCTAGTTGATATTTGCTTTTCCTTCATTCTCTTATGTTCTTTACTAAGTCCTCATGCGAGAAAAGTTTTATTTTAGCACAAAACATGGTGGTAAAACAAGATCTTAGCAGAAAGTCAATGATTATGCAGTATATAGATCTCAACACTGATTCTACATAATTGTGTTTCTTCTGAATAAGAACCAAGCTAAAATACGGTAAAATCTCTGATGGTTTCTATTCATACTCTGGAGATATCATAAAAACAAACATAAGCCCCCTTTACCTGCTGCAGTATTTGAATTCCAACTCCAACAATGAGAGCATGCTTGACTCCCGGCTCAAAAAGAGCTCTCCAGCCTATCGCCTTTGTAATAGGTCCAGTTTGTTTCTCTACTGCTTCCTCAATAGTCTGTTGAGCCGAGATGCTCTCTGTTCGAAGAACGGACTGACTCACTAAAGCAGCAGCATGTATGGTGTCACCTTCTGCATGAGCATCACAACCTGGAAGGGACATTATGGAACCACGCCTTGATCCAACACCAGCCTCCTGATGCAAATAAATCCTTTTGAGTGCTCCTTCCTTTTTCTCATCTTTTCTGTATGCTAGCTGCCAACCACCACCTATACCCATACTGGCATTTTCTCCAGCATTTGCAGTATTGTAATTGCTACCCTGTCTCATGCTTAATGAGGTTGGAGGCCCTTCTGTACCTGTCCCTTGCCGTGAGAGCAATGGGCTCCTTACATTGTCATCAGATTCTGCCCCGGAATCATCAGAATGCTTGTCACCATCTCTTTGACTTTCTTCATCCCAGTTTTCGTGTTTTACTTGATTCTCTGATATATTGAACACGCTGCCAAAATTTGTAAAAAGCATGCTGCGCATACTTCCCATCTCTGGTAGCTTCTCATGAACACTGCCAAATAGAGTGACCATAGGATCCATAAGAGCACTTTGGTTTGCTACACTCCCATGACGGGAGACCAGACCAAGAGTACTTTGTCCAGTAACAGGTTTGGCTATCCATGACTGACCCTCTTCAGCTCCATATAGCTTGATCCGATCCTTATCTACTGCATGCTCCTGGTTATCATCAAGTTCATCATCTGGACTGATTATGTACTCCTCTATAGACACTTCGCCTCCAGCGCCTAAACCTTCCATCAGCAAGGCCATTTCACCTGCAAGCGGAAAGGATTCTCGTGCACTTAGAATTCTGGTTACTTCAACTGTTAAAACCCAAGAAGTACCTTTAAGTTGGAAAATCCTTAGTTCACCTATCACCAAACCTTAATATTTTCAAGAAATAAATTTTGTTCATAAATTGGAGATACTTGTTTTCCTGTAAAACTTGACTTCTGTCTGTAAGCTCTTTTGGAAAAAAATTGCATTCAGAAAAAATAATGGCTGCTTTCATATAGAATTAAGTGACACATGAAAATGAACCAATTCTTTTATCTGGAGCTCATGAAAGTTTATTTCCTGAAATTCAGTAGGCAAATTAATTGAGCAGAATTGGACAAAGGAGGTTCTGCAAAAACTCAATTAAATGAAATGAATCAATGTGGAAGAATGGCATCTAATGTGTTTATACCCATTGCATTTAAATCAATTTGAAGCTCGAGAAAAGAACAAATGGGCTTTAGTCTTTACTAAATCAACTGCAAATTTGAGCATAAAGCTTGCAAAAAGTTTCTACTTATGAATAGTTGATATCTCTATTACAATCTTGAACTTAATTTGCAGATGGGGAAAGGATAGGCAGGGCAGGGCGTTCAAGAAAGTTAGCTCAAACTCTTGTAAGATTACACTGAGGAGTAAACTAACAGAACTTAAGAAATAAGTTGTTTCTGTAAAGAAATATGGTAGCTGGAGGCATACCTGAGACGTCGTCCCTGCCACGTAGTCTCTGTAAAACTTTTTTAGCCTCTTTCATCTGACCTTTACTAACAAGCCACCTCGGAGATTCAGGCAAATAAAACAAAGCCAAAAAGAAATAAGCAAGAGAAGGAATTGAGAGAACCCCAAGCATTAGTCTCCAACTAGGTGACACTGTCAATGACATTGAAAAGACCATACAGTATGAGAGAAACATTCCAACACTTCCAGTGAACTGAGGAAAAGTATTAAGACGCCCTCTTATTTCTGGTGGGGCAGTCTCAGATATATAAACAGGAACAAGTGTTACAGAAAGACCAATACCAAATCCATCCAACAGCCTTGCTAGAAGCAACACATTAATACTTGGAGACCACAACATTACTAAACCACTGACAAAATAAAGGACAGATGAAATAATAAGCATTGGACGCCGACCAAACATATCAGATACAGGTCCCGAGAATGTTGTGATCACAGTCGCTCCAATTAGCGACATAGCAACAATTAGCCCTTCTATTCCTGCCTGGGTTTGCAAATTGAATTCCTTCTTGATGTAAAGAACAGCTCCTGAAACATATCACAAACAAAAAACGGTACCATGCTTTAGGATTAGTATATTCCAGATCTTGCCAAAGTTGGAACATGCATGTTGCTAAAAACGTTGTGAAGTTGGAGACTGATGGCCATACTAGAAATCATTGTACAGTGTAAATTCCCTAAATCATCAACAAGCTAAGTCTCAATCACAAGCAAGACAGCTATATGAATTCGCCCTATCCATGTTTCTCCATTTAAACTCATTTTAATCCACATTTTATAAAAGAAAACTAGAAATAGAAATATAGAAGCACTAGAATTTCTCTATATCTTCTATTAGCATGTAGATCTCTGGCATGACAAAATCTGCAAAAACACACACACAAATAAAGGAACATGAGATTAAGCAGAAAATACCTGCTATTGTTGCATTGTCCCATCCTTGCAACAAGTTGCCAATAGCAGCAGTAAGGGCAACTAGCACAGCTCCATCCATCCTTAATAAATCAAATCTTTTGCCTTTTGTGGAAATAATGAATCCCAACTTCTCCTAATTGCAGAAGCACCTAGAATCAGAACACATACAAGATAATAGCAATAAGAACAAACATAAAAAAATCAATGCCATAACCCCAATTATTCAGTGCTAAAAAACAGGATCATATTATATTACAGGAAGAAAGATCCAATAAAATGCTTCAAGAATCATATGTGTTAATTGCCTGCACTACATTTGGATCCATCACAAACTACT
The DNA here is from genome assembly GCA_037074985.1 of Solanum bulbocastanum. Lineage (NCBI taxonomy): Eukaryota > Viridiplantae > Streptophyta > Magnoliopsida > Solanales > Solanaceae > Solanum > Solanum bulbocastanum. Next base: position 31,538,960 of record CM073598.1, on the reverse strand, counting down.
CCTATCGAAATTCCAGAACCCCACAACATAACTACAAAAAAAAAGTGCACTAAGCTCCCCTATGAACGGTACCACAAGCGACTATTGCACGTAGCCGTACTCTTGCAAAAATCTGTTTCCACAACTGAAAGCCGTGACAACAACTCTACCCTCCACACAACATAACTTATAAAGAAACCCGATTCCGTAACGATTAAAATCATTATGCACCTTCTCAAACTGCTAAAATAGAAAGACCCTTTGCATCAAAACAACTTTAGTAAACCATGTAGCCATGATTGATTCACTGAAACATACATAAAACTAAAAATTCTCTCTTTAATTTATTCATGCCCACAAAGAAATGATTATACCTGGGAGTGAAAAAGAGTGAACACAAATACATGAAAGAAAGAAACTTTTTTATATAATTATAAAATCCCAATATTTAATTTCTCTTGAGAAACAAAAAAAAAATGGGGTTAATGTTAGTATAGACAACGAGAACCTATGTTTTTTTTTTGTGTGTATTAGAGAGAGAAAAAGAAACAACAGAAATTGCAGACAAAAGAGAGAGAGAGAGAGAGAGAGAGATTTGATCTGTTAGAATTATATACTCTCACCATTACTTGGTTCTCATTATTTTGCTCTTCCATTCATAGCAAAGATTCGGAATTTTCTGCGTTTGCATAGTTCTAATTCATCTCTTTTGCTGACAGTTGTCGCTTTACACATTTTTCACTAATCATATGCATATTCCCTTTTCTTTTTTTCTCTTTCTTCGTTTTTATTCGAATCAGCTAACGAGCATATTTGTATCAAATTTATATTTTTCATGTTAGAATATCAAGTTAATTGATTTCAAAATATTTGTAATACGATACAATTTGAACATTTTCTAATGAGTTGTGTTTTTTCCCTTTTTGAGAACTTTATTCGTCGTTTATATTAGGGAGAAAAGAAAAGAAATGTTATTTTACACTGTTGAATTATATTAGTTTATTATGGTTGCTGATACATTTGTTTTTAATTACATAAGTAATTTAAAATAAAATAAAAAGTAAGAAAGAAGTGCACTTTAAAAGGTGGTGTCTGTCAATGAACGTTACGTTAGTGCATGAAAATTATTCTATAAAATCAGAAGATCTGATACGTTGTGAAATACTATTTTAATATTTCTTGGTCCCATGTGTTAATAAAGACTTTATATTATTTAATGTTTGGCACTTTTAGATCCCACATGAGTGTCTCTGTAACTCATGCATATACGAATTATATTCATTGAATCGAATAATGTTCAATAGATATATGTTTTAAGTTGTTTTTTTTTTTTTTGTTGTTGTTGGAGAAATTAACAATGAACTAATCACGTTTTATCTTCTGTTTTTTTTTTCCATTCTCTTGACTTACAATAGTCATAATTATACGGTAGCACATGCATTACATTGAGATCACGACAAATATATAGTGATCGAAGAGTCTGTATCTTTTAATCTCTATCTACTTATTAGTTAGAAAGTTTGTTTTGCTAGCTTAGTATTTATTATGTGTTGGTGATTGCATCACTATTATCAGTCTGCAGATATATTTTTTCAAATTTAGATGATTTGATTTGATACAATTACCCGCTTTTTAATTTTTGTGTCAAGTCAACAGTGGACAACAATTGTTGAACAAAAGGAGTATTATTATTACTGCTATTGCTATGTGATACTTATTTTTCAATCCTGACCAATGCTGCTGGCTTGAAAGAGCAAAATACATGCGTATCTCAACAATAGATTATTTTTTTCCACCATGTGGCACACATTTTCAGCTAAAGGAATTTTGTGATGCCAGTGAATTGGGCGGGTTGTTGTCCATTGACTTGGATATCAACCACAATGTACATTGTGTTACATGAGGATTCACTCATTTCATGACGTTCTAAGAAGCAAAGAGTTGTATCTCGTCCATCATAGCCGAGTATAGGGCAATGACTAGTTGCAAATCTAGTCTGCCATGAGTGAACAAGAAAAACAATTATCACATTTTGCATCAGAGAGAAGAGTTTGAACTATATCATAAACAAAGGAGAACAGACACGTACGTACATTCTCCAAGCAGTGAACTAGTAGCAGAAATCACCCAATTGCCAACGGGGATTAGCTTAACAATAAGAGGGATGTCGGACATGCTTGGGAGCACATTTGTTTTGTGTACAAAATGAGAGGGTCAAGGCAAAACATCAATGAATTTGAAAAGGAAAACCCAATAAATCAGGTCCGCAAATGTTTCAAAAGAAGATGTTAACCCTGTGAAACAAAAATCGTTTCAAATTACTGTACATCCCCAAGGTCTCTTAGTGGCTTTCAAGTTGGAGCTGTAAGATGCATCAGGGCTAATGTACATCCAAAGTTTTGGCTGATGACAGTAGGGATTAGATGAAACAAAAGAGTCATTTGCGGCACTCTTTTCATGATTACCAGATAGTCAGGTGGTTCACAAGCATATGTACATAGCAACAGAATGGAACTACTCCACCACCTATTTAGTTTGAACAGGATTCCTTACAACTCGAATGTGGTTGCTGCACCTGGGCTCTGTCATTACTGAGCACATTTGGATAAATTCTATTAGAAGTGAGAAAAACAATCATATTTAGCAGAAGAGATGAACGCTCAAAATTTTCAGGACAAGAAGCAAATGCAATACTTGGACTTCTTAGCAGATACTAATCTAATAAAAGAGACTCCTATTTCGCCATATAACAGTCTATATCTGCAGAATTGAAGTAATGAGCATATTAAAGAATTTGTACTAGTGCAAGAGTCGATGTGGTAATGGTGTAGGAGGAGGGAACAAAGAGAAGTTCAAATCTCAACAATAGCTAATAACGTAGAGAAGCAGCTAAATAGTTGTGCATTACTGAACTAACATAGGAAAGAAACTGAATTATTCCACTCACCATTCAAGGTCCTTGAGATCAGCTACAGCTTTCTCCAGTGCATATAAAGCCATCTTCTTCACCTAATACAAACAGCAAAAATGAAAAGGTATACTCCCGTGGCCAATACGGAAACAAACTTCATAAACAAAAAGGAGGAATTTTAAGTGACAAAATAAAAAGATATAAGTTGTACTTTACGTCCCCTCTTTTTCCTCTCTTTTTTCAGTTTTGCTACTTCTTGATCAATTCGCCACCTAATTTCACTTTACAATGTTCTTCTATGGTCAGGTCAGCAAACAGCAAAATTTGTCCTACCCACTATTAATTTATATTTCAGTCTATTCGTATCTAGGCCGCATAAACTCTTCCATACAACTAAGACTAATAGATTGATTAGCTCAAGTACTACACATCTAAAGAGAAAATCAGTCTGCAAAATCTTTTATGTTCAGTAAAACAATGTAAGACAAATAGGACACGAGGAGAAGCTAACGAGAAAGAAACATAGTTAAAATCCTACAATAACACCTAAATTATCGATTAGCTCGTGTATAAAACCTACTATGGCTAGTGAGGAAATGTTGAGACAAACTCTTCTCCTACACATTGTCCTAGCCATAATGAAGGAAGAATCACTAAGATCTTATCACTATTTTAAGCTACCTTAAATCATTTAAGCATTAAACAATCTTTTCTAAATTTGTGTGTAAAACAAAATGTTGTTAAAAGAGGAGCTAACAGCAACAAACTTCGTTTATGAGATGCCATACAATTGCAGTATAGGAGAGGGTACATAGTCCACTTTAATAGAATAAGACAAATTTCTACAGAATCATTCCCCAGACGTGCTTCCATATTCAAGTGAATCAAAATATACAAAAAGAAAAGGAGAAGGAGCAGAGGTGGGGATGGCAGAGCTTCTCATGGATTTCAACTGTACCAACAAATTCCTATCATAGCTCATTAATACGTTCACAAATGGGACCAACATGGGCATAAAGCCTTAAACAACTCGGAAAATTACAAGATCACAAATGAGTCCAGGATTTAAAGCGTCAAATCCCATGAGACCATCCATTCTTTTAAAAATGAAAATAAATCAAAAAACAGCTTGCAATTCCCTGTTTCGCATGTATGTACAGAATTCAAGTTTACAAGAAAGCACATTTCACGAAAGATTTCCCCTTCTTTTTCGAATTTGTAACAACACTTGTTGAGCTGCCATGACTCCATTGAAGGAGTATCATATCAACAATCATTTCCTCAAGGCTTCTTGTCCGTAACTCAAAATTTAAAGAGTTACTGAAGATCACAAACAGAAGTATTTAGCATGACTCTAGAATCAAGAAATAGAGCTCACCTCCAACTTGTCCTCTTTAGCCCTGTGTTTTTGGGGAAGAATACGAAATTCCTCGGTCAAGCGAATGCACTCGCCCACATTTTCAGGTGAAACAAAATCGAGAGCAACCTTTATACAAGACTTTAATGCCAAAAAGAGAGACAGATGAGATATAAGGGGAAAACAGAATCATGATGCAGAATGAAGCAGGGAAACTAAAAAATGTATTCACATGTCCTCTAGTGTGTAATACCCAAGATCACGAAAATTTCACCATATCACACTCCTTGCGCAACCTTCTAGTTGAAATAGCAAGGAAAAGTTCAGAGTTGTAACTCACAAGTTTTGTAAGAGATCTATTGTGGTAATTTGCCCTTTTGATAGTTCAAGTAGTGTAATGCAATTTGATTGCACAAGCAAAAAGTAGCCTAGAAAAATGAGCTACAAGAAACAATATCCGTAGCTGTTACTAGGTACATAACATTTGCAATGAACCAAGAGATGTGATGACTGTATGCAAGCTCCATCCTTGACATTTTGCATATAAAAGAAGGTTCCTACTCTAAAATTTCAAAGGAGATCAGATGATTATAAGCAGACAGTTTAAGGTTCATGCAGCATGGACGTGCATGAAGATGAGGGGATAAACACCATATAGTTGTCTAGCGAAATCTGTCATACCAAACCTATAGTGAAAAGAAAAATTAATTTTCCAATCTTTTCTTATGCCTCAGGTTTATTTTCCCCTATTTCTTTGTGCATGACTGAACCTTTTTAACAGGTTGGGGGCAGCTGGCGAAGCAAGCAATATGGTACACGTGAACTCAACTTCTACAATTACGTTCACGATTAAGAAGTATGGCATATAAGTAACAAAAGATTATTGTACCTTCAGATTTCTAACTTGATGGGGACACCCAGCAGGTATGAGAACTGCTTCTCCAAGTTTTTGCACAAACGTCCACGGTTCAATGCCTACAGTATAAAAATAAGTTACTAAGGTGAACACAAAATAAATGACATCTAAATAGGTATCGCACTAACCAAACTCTTCCTTGAGTTTCTCCTTGTGATACGTGGTTAAGTAGAAAACTTGATCATGAATTGGGTGAACAACCTACAAAGTTGAATTAGCAAAACAACAAGCATTTACTATTAACATTTCAATTAGATGAAATCTTAAATAATTTGGCAGCATCAGAATGTATGTGCTATTTAAGACAAAACAAATAGACCAGAGGACAGTTAAAGAATTTGATAGACAACAAAGTTCTTGCACCTACATACTGCAGTTTACAGGTTAATGAACAGCAAAGTAAGCAAGATAACACAACTATCACCAGCCAACGTGCACTGCTATGGAACTTATGCTCCTAAGCTCTATAATTGTACTTTTGTCTCTTGTTTTTTGATGAATGTTCATTTGTTTATATGATGGAGAAGAAAAACACTGCATATTTATCTATTTATTACAATACTGGTGTCCGGACAAGCTTTGCATGGACCTCGACTAATTCCACGAGCTACATGTCCCCCCACCACCACCAACATCAAGTAGCAGTTAACTTTGTCCACCAAGGCTAAAACAAATAGATAGGAAGAAATCACATAGTGTTGTTGTCTCTATTGGGATTTGAACCTAAGACCTCATGATTCTCAATCCACTTCATTAACCACTAGGTCACACCCTTGGGTGCAATCATTATACTCCATATTATATTTTGGTTGGGTCTCTCCCCAATGACAATCCTAAATAAGTAACTAAAGTTGAGTCAATATTGAAGTTCTTCACTATTACGGATATGAATGTACAGGGGAAATTAAGAAGACTTTTTCTTTTTCTGTCCTTTGCTAGTCCTTCCAAATTGTTCACATGTCCCACCAATCACATTTCTTTATATATTCTCAGATACAAGACAACTTTAAATAATGGCAATATGTTCTTTAGATTTGAAGTTGGCTCCATATCCACAAGGCACTTCACAAGCGTATCATCTGCATACCAGGTGAGATACCTGTACTTGTTCCCTATTTATTGCTGCATTGCCTTTTAGATACTCACCTGTTGCTGCTATATTCATCATCTTGCTAAGGACTTCAACTACCGGTATGAAGCATGTTCCATAGACGATACCCATGTTGCAAACCCATGTACTTGCGAAAACACATGTTGTGTTCCCATATGACCTATTTTGCTCTTTTGGTTTAATCTGTAGTACTTCATCTCTTTCTTTAAATGATAAGTTTCTCTCTGTCCAACAATTCAAATAAATGCAACTAAACGATACCATCAAAATTGACAAACCATCTTACAATTATCTATCCACTTTTTACATTACAAACTACTACTTCACATTTCTCTACAAAACTATCAATTAATATTAATTCAAATTATTTACTCTAAATAATAGTGCAGCTCAAAGTAGGACACATTATGGATTGAAGGAATATATTCTTTCATCACACTTATGGATATGCTTCACATTAATGAGGGATATGTACCTGGTCTACCGGAGAACCAAGCGTATGCTTGAATTCCTTGTGGTGCTCTTTAAGATAATTCTCGAGCTTGGAAACATCCTGTCTCCTAAAGATATCCCAGACTGCACCACCATTTTCTTCCTCTGGTCCATCAAACTTGTTTTCAAGATCAACCACCTGATCAGAAGATAAACTGCCCTCCAATTGCACATTCCGGTCAGAGGAAAAAACACCACTTGCTTTTTCTTGTTTTGCAGATGCAAAATCACTCTTAAGAACTAGATGATCATCTGTATCAGTAATATGTAGTTCTTTTTTATCATCTGAATCAGAAGCTTTCTTTTTCTTCAGCTCATCAATTCTTGAAAGCTGCCACTTAGCAATAGTAACATCAGCAGTATGCATTAAAACATTCACCTGCAGCATCAAGAAAATAGCAAGTTAATTTTTACAATTTAAATAATACTGGAAAATGGTGTGAAATTATATGAAAAAGGTATTTTTAAGTTCTTCAGAATTTACAAACAAATACCACCATGTTTAGGAAAAGGGAATCCCAAGGGTAATTAATGGCATCAAAGGTCAAGACCCAAGGGTAATTAATGCGCTGGAAACCAACTATTCAACTAATAATGCATACCGCATCAGACATATCACAATGAAGCTTTGTAACGGAATCTCCACGTCCAAGTTCTTCAGCATATCCATATGCTATATATGTTTTTGGACCCAGATCTGGCTTCAGTATACCATTTGGAAGTTTGGATGCAACATTAAGAATACCAGAAAGCGGATGTGTGTATTCTTTGTATGGCAAGGCTCTAATAAATTCTGCTCCATGGCGTGGCAACCGCTTCTCGAATTCTGTAGATGGGGGCCAGTCCTTAAGCTTAAGCATTTCGGGCCATGAATCTGAGTGTGCTCGACCTTCAAGATAACCCGTAAAAAATTGACGAATATTTATATCCACCTGAAAGACATGAAGATAAAAGAGAAGTTTATTTCAGCATTGACTCAACACACATTTTAATCAGCGCCATGTTGATTCCGTCAACCAAGTATCATGAACCCCCTGAACCAACAATATCTTAGTTCAAGTGAGCTAAGCATAAATTCTGTGATAATCTTTTTATAGGTAGACCATGCAGTGGTATAGTTTCCAGTCTCTCCAACGAACATCTCCCTCCCTCCCATTTGAATCATTAACTCTCAAGATGCATCCCAAAATGTTAGATACTTAAATTTTGATATTACTGGTAGACAATAAAAGGCTAGCAAACCGTATTTAAATATTTGATAAGATGCTCTTTCTGCTCTTACCATATGAATCTTTAGAGGTAACAACTTTTAATTAATGGATCAATCCATTGATAATGGACTATTATCTCACCTCAAGTTTGTACATATCAATTCAGGCTTGAATTAGATCAGACAACAACCAGGCTACGACATTTAAAAGCTACATAGTATTCTCTAAATATCATGAAAGGACACCTACTGCCAGACAGCACTGCACATCATAGCAATAACACATGGCATATATGAGACTCTTCAAAGACCTCGAAAGTATATGAGAAAAAGGATTACATGATTGTAACTGGGTTACTCACAGACAAAATATCTCTCATAGAAAAAACTGCACTTGCACAATATAATGCTGTAATTCCAGACTACTCATTTTGGTTATGTCCGGCTTGAACTCTTAAAGTTTTGTAGATTAGCAGATTAAGCACTAGTTCTAACATAAGATGACGACATCAATTAAGACAGGAAATAAAAGAGAAGGGACCATCGAAGTTGATGCACCTCACACCAATCAAGACAATCAACTGCTGTCACCACCAAATCTGATAAGCCCTCCTTGATTGCTATATTACGGAATGCACGCCACATCACCATTGGCTCCCAGCTTAATCCAGATGCTAATTCAAGAACGTTGCTTACAATGACAGGTTCTCCCATTCTCCAATGTTTCTGGAAGTGTTCCAGGTGCCCTTCCTGTATGTCACTTGAAGGGCAGAACAAATAATTGTCATCAGAATCTGATCTGGAAGCTGCTTTTCTTCTATTTTTAGAGTTACAGGTACACTGTTCTTCAACAGAGAGGGTCTCACTGGCAGATGAATTTGCTTCGACTAAGTTTTCAACTTCCCTCATTATTTGTTCAACCTGTTTTACACCAAAGAGACACTTAAGCTCCAGCCAATTATTTCCACAGCCACCTCTTTCGTTTGGTGGGCAAGGTATTTCACCCGTTTCTTTTGCTCTCCATTCAGGGAGCCTTTTATCTTCATCTGCACAATCAGCATTATTGATCAAACTAGGAAGAAGTTTTACAAGGTGAACAGTACACAAGATTCCCTCATTGCAGGTAAAGTTATCTATTATGAAACTAAACAAGTACCACTATCTCACCTCCTAGAAAATGACCTTCTCGAATTTCCTGACAGCAGGTCAGACAGAGATCATAAGAACAAGTTGTACAATTTCTATGAAGATCAGCAATGGAGGTACTGCAGTTGTTGCTGCCATGAAAGATAGCATATTAAGGCACTGGGAAAGACAACCAGAATAAAGGGAGAAATTCTGCAAGTCAAGAAAGGGGCATACCAATAAACACGCTCATCCTCATAAAGGACAACTTTTGGTATTGTTAACTGTGTCAGTGACAAACCTGCACCATAGCCACCACTTTAACTAAATAAATAGATAACTACTTTGAAAAGTACGAAAATTCACCAGAAAATAGCAGCAGAATAGCGAGTTAAACCAACACATCACAAGAAGTTCCCTTCCTACAGTTACATCATGTAACTAAATCCACCCCAACTAAATCCACCCCACGCTTAAGACCTCAAGGAAACAGGAATTATGCTTTGCATCAAGCTGACTATGGCATATAAATGGAAGGAAATAACTTTCCAAGTGAAGTCACATTCTATTGTAGTTATTACAAAGAAAAGTATCTCCTGCATTGGTTAAACACTGCATCCTATTTGAAAGGCTTCCCAACTATTTGGTTATAAATCTTAGAAAGGTGATAAGATTTAGTGAAGTGAATTCAAGTTACTGCGTAATGGACTTTGGTCTAGCCTCTTGATATTTCTTCAAGCAACAAATGCCTCCACAATAAGAATGACGGCAAAAAACTTGTATACAAAGTTCAACCCAAGAAGGAGCAAATAATACCTCAGAACAAAGGCATTGTGCACAAATAGCAGCAGATGGAAGGCAAAAGTCACTAAAAGGGTATGCATATATCACCAGGAGATCATTTATGTACAAGAAAAAGAGTGGTACACATAATACCTTTAATTGATGCTTCCATCTCCTTTTCAATGGTTTGATCATGGATAAATGTTTTCAAAAATGGGTAAAGCGCATCCACAAGATACTTCAAGCAATTAATTTTTTCGTTGTTTTCCTGTGGTATTCCTAAATATTTTGGTTCCTGTAATATAAGGAGAAGATAATGCATCAACATGCCGCAATCACAATTCACAAGCCCAGGGTCTGTAGCAGAAAGTGGAATGTAGTAATATATATGTGGCAAAATCTAACCTTAGGACTAATGTTTTTGCGTAAACAATCTTTGCAATTGCAGTTCCCACGACAAACGGGGCATTTCTCGGCAATTGCTTCCTCTGACAGATGAGGGTACCTACATACGTGGTTCGAAGAAAAATGTTTGCAAATAGATCATTTACCAACAGGATAAACATATGTGTGAGTGTAGGTTTGCAACTAGATTAGCTAACAGATTCTACATTCCGATGGGGGCTTGTTCAGCGAACTTCTTTTGTTATTAATTACAGTTTCAAAATAAATTCATAATGTAGTCGATGGCAGGGAGATGAGAAAACATTTGAAATAGCAGCTGCTAACAAGTCTGACCCATCTTTGAAGCTAGTCAGTAGGAGGTGGATTCAAGAATAGATAACTCCAATATCACCCTAGGTGAAAAGATAATTAATTGGCATTCTACTAAGCATTTCTCCACAGGCATCCCCCCTCAGTAAACACTAAAATATCCGGTAAATGGAACAGCTGATTATCTGGCCAGTTTGGTCATTCAGCTGGGAAATTAATTTGTTATTGTGGATCAACCTCTACTAGATATAGCCCTGTGCTTTACCAAACATCTGAGACGTGTAGCCGTGTAAAAGATAAAGTGACATATCCTTAGAATAAACCCTGCATCCCACACCACAACGCTAATGTGGCATGGATATTAATGTGGTTATGTTGTGCATAAACAATAGCACTACTTAGAAGGAAGTGCATCTAAAACCCCGAATGACACCAAATAAATGACAGCAGAAGACTCATATCACCAAACACAGAGCAAGGTAAAAATGTTGTATTTTTCCACAGGTAACTTGCACCTTTGAAACGGGTGTTATTATCAGGTATTCTTATTCCATGTAACCCACCAAACCAAAGCCCAAACACGCACTAGTAAGAAATACGGAACATAAGACACTATAAAGTAACACATTTCTCCTGTTATATCAATCTACAAGTATGTTGTCAAGTGAAATATGAGATGACACCAAAAAGAAGCTTCTTTGACTTTAAAAAGAACAGATTTCAGTAGCCAAGAATAGTGAGAAACCATCAAAAGGTAAAACCAACAAAACTATTACCATCTATCAATACATGGGCTACAATAGCGTTTACCACATCTTTTTCCACACCTAACAACCTTTCGATCACTTTTCATGCACTGATGGCACATCTGGCAATCATCATATGGGTCCTGCTTAGTAAAATTATGTCAGGTTACGCTCAGTAATTACAGCCTACAACAGAAAAATTAAATCTTGAGTAGAGCAAATGAACTCACATCAGTACTGAAATGCCTTCTCCTTGGGTCAGCCTTCTTGTTAGTTACTTCACCATTCTTCTTTTCCTTTGGATTTGTGCAATCATTTTGGTCATTATCATTCTGCTTTTCCAAAGCAACTTTCACTTTTTTCTTCTCTGGTAATTTCCTATCGCTTCTCCTAAGTAAAGACTCATTTTTAACACCTTTTGCAATAGGTTCCGGCGATTTGGCTGAATGTTTCCTCCTTGAATCATAAACATTACCACCATCATTCTCCTCATCACTTTGAATACTCTTCCCATTTAACCTTGACTTCTTAAAATCACATCCCATCCCTTTCTTCACCACACTACTAACCCTCCTCTCACCATTCCCATGTTCTTCATCCTCTTGTGAAATCATTTTTATTCCTTTCATTCTATCCTTTCCCTTCGAAGAAGATTCAGTCCTGGCACACTTATCAGAAGATTTGATAAAATTAGAACAAGCTTTCTCCTCATTGCCACGCTTTTTCTTTACCCGAAACCCTTCATTGTTCATATATTTCTTCTTGTCACCCTCACCCCCTGCTACTTTCGTTGGATCACCTAAACTAACAGTCTCATCCTCCTTCCTACCCTCTCCCTTTCTCCTGATTTTCGTCCCAGGAAAACGAGGTTTCCTCACACGCTTATCGTCTTCTAGTTCACTTAAATCATCCGCCTTCTCACCAGAATCACTCGTGTCGCTCCTCGCAACGTATCTTCTTCGCCGTTTCTTCTCCGGTTCCTCCCCTCTCCTTTCCGTCCTCTTGACGACAGAATCACTTGCGTCTCGCGACTTAACACTAGCGGATGATATCTTTACCCGGTGTAAATGCTGCTCACACATGGATTTACCTTCGACCTTAAAACCTTTGCATCTCCATTGTTTACCATCTGATCTATTGCAACGGAGATCATCCGGCGGTACCGAGGACTGTTGCTTGCCGTCGCCGTCGCCATGATTCCGCTGACTCATTGATCTCCGTTGTGGTTTTTTAGGTTTGTTGAAAGAGTTTTTTTAGAGGGAAAAGTGAAAAAGGAAACGGTTCAATATTTTGTTTTGTTTCTTGGTTTTCGTGTGTAGTGGGGATTTACAAAGAGAACATTCTTTATAAGTAAGGTTTTGGAGTTCCGTGATAAAATAATCTATTTTTCAGATTTAATTTGACACACGTGTTATCTGGCATAAGTTTAATTAGTTAAATTAAAAAATATTTTTAAGATTATCAATTATTTAAAGATGAAATTAATAATTTGTGTATATTTCAATACTTTTCTCAATAACAAATAGAAGATTATTTTTAATATCACTCATATTAATTATGAGTCATCTGAATATTTAAAAAATAAATAGTTTTTAATAGCAACAATAAAATAGATAAATTATTTTTAAATTTTTCAAAAAAAAGAAATAAAATTAAATAATTATTTTTAATGGACTTCCTCCATCCCATATTAGTTGATCACTTTCATTTTTACATGCATGTTAATAAATCAAAAATAAGAAGATAATTTTACTTATTCACCCTTTAAAAAAAAATTAAAAATTTTACAAATAAATGTAAACACTTTCAAAGAAAATTAATTGCAAGGATAATATAGGAAAAAATTAATTAACGTAGTGAGGTGATCAAACTATAATTGTAGTACACTTTATTATAAAAGTATAATTTAAATTCATTAACATTAAAAAAAAATTGAGGAAAGAGTTTGATTATTAAAGTCAAATGAGAAATGCAGAGGAGAATGATCATGGTTTAAAGTTGAGGAAAGAGTTTGATTATTAAAATAAAATTATGAGGTATAAATAATTTTTACTTTTAATGAACAGATTTCTTTTAAACGTAAAATAATTGTTGTCGGTATACAAGACAAGTCCAATTCTATATGTCAAATGTCGTCAAAAAATTGTTAGTCGTTGATTATGTCAGTAATTGTTTATATGCAAATCATCGTTAAGTTAATTTTAAATAAGCTTTTTCAAGTTACTCTTAAACGTACCATTTAATCGATTATAGTAGTAAGGAGCAATCATTTCTCATATGCATCACACATTACAATGTCAAAACAATGGTGTATACGTGGAACGCTTAACCATTTTATTATAACAAACTAAATTATACATTTTAGAGTAACTCGGACTATGGGTGGACATGGTATGTTATATTATGGTATTTGAAATTTGGGTATCATAATTTTGGTATTAGATTTTTAAAACTAATATATCATTATCATATTAATTTAATTTGGTGTGATTTGATATTTTAAAGTTCGGTTTCGATATTTTGCGGTATGATAAATCAGTGACCGTAGTTTGTTCAACTTCAACTAATATAAACTCGAATAATAAAGTATAAAAACTTTGATATACCATATGCCATGTCCAATACTATAATATTAAAAATACGGTATCAAAAATTTCGATAACTTGGTATATATCATACCATGCCTACCACTAATTCAAACAAATTTAAAATTTATTTTTTTTTTTCAAATTGATCTAACGAATAGTGCTTGAATATATAGTGATCAATTAATATAGGACGGAGGAGAGAGTATTAAGCAAAAAAAAGTGACAGGAAAAAGTACAATCATTAATCACTTTTTTCTAAGATATGAGATGCTACGGACCTTATAATAACTTTTCCCAGGTTTCTGATTTTACGTTAACTTGGAAAAGAGCTCTGTGGAGTAGCACATATCTCAAGGATCGAATCCTTATTAAACCAATATGGATTGTGAATGAAATGGTGAGATTATTATATTTTTAATTAAAGAGTTATTTAAAAAGGAAAAATATTTGACTCATTTATCTCATTTAATAATAATGATAAAAATATTTTTGGATCCAAATTTTAGTGATAGGAATATTTTTTGATTAAATTATTAATAAAAGGGATATTTTAAAATCAAATTATTAAGATAGGATATTTTTATTCAATTTTACATAATTTATACCTCCCAGATTTATTTTAAAAGTCAAACTTCTTCCTCAATATTGAAAATTTATTATTCTTTCCCTCTTATTCTACATATAAATTATAATGTCTACTTTGCCTTAACCTTTTTAAATTTCATCCTATATGTAATATTTCTTCTTTTAATTATATATGCTAATTTTTATTAGTTTACCTATAATTTTTATTGTGGTATACCTTATTATAAGAAGTATAATACAAATCCATTGAAATTAAAAATAGAACAATCATTTTATCAGTTTAGCACATACTCTACCTATATATATAAAAGCTACATTTTGTTAGTGAGGAGCCTTAAATTCACACAAGATTTAAAGAAACATATTTAAGATTAAACTTGTGAGTTAAAAGTATATTTTGTACCCTTTTATCATTATAATAATGACATCTTTATATATGTTAAAAGGAGTTTTAACAACTCATACATAACTAAAAAGTTCTCTTTTTTTTTACCATATTTGCTCAAATCTTATTTCATTGCAAGAAGATTTAATCGAACAATATTGTCTTCCTTTGGCTTCGTCCCTGATATTTTATTCTTTATTATGTAAATAAACTTTTATATATACTTCCATTGTTATTAATGAAAAAAAATTAAAATTCATAATACAAATAGATAGTGTTTTGGGAGTTTGCTACAAAATCTACCTCTATTTTTAATAATTATACTTTCATGAGTATATTTTATAAGGCTCTCACCATCTTTTATTTTTAGTTACTTAAACATATTTCAAAACTTCTATTGTTATTGATAAAACCATCGGCATGAGTAAGTTATTGTGTTTATCTGTTTTACTATGCTCATTATTTAATTATTCAAATTTCAATGTCATTAAATTATATGTTCGATACTATTTTATATTCTGTAAACGAGACTTAGGTATATAGGTAAATATAATGCATATATTAGAAAAAAGAAAAAATATATCATCATATTAAAAAGGAAAAATAAAATTAAAAAATAAAAAATAAGTGAGATAAATATTGATATAGAGGTTAAAATAGATATTTTAAAGAGTCAAATGAGAAATGGGGAGGAGAATGATCATTATTGAGAATTGAGGAAAGAGATTGATTTTTAAAATGAAATTATGAGCCCGCATCTTTTAAATTCAAAATAATTATTATTGATATATAAGGTAAATTCAGTTCTACATGTCAAGTGCCAACGAAAAAAATCTAATCAGTGATTATGTCAGCAATTTTTCTTATATGTGAATTAATCATCAAGTTAGTTTTAAAAAGTTTTTTTTGTTCGAGTTACTCTAAAACATATAATTTAGTTGGTTGTAGTAAGCCTACCAACCATTCTCCGTACGCAACACACATTACTATGTCAGACAAATATGTATACGTGAAACAATTAACCTCTTATTATAATTTGTTAAATCACACACTTTTGAGTAACTGATATAAATTAAAAAATATCTTTCTTCAAATTGACCTGATGAACAGTTTATGAAAACATGCCTCTTTTATACTCAAAATATTTTTTATCGGTATACCAGACAAGTTTAATTTTATACGTCAAATGTCGATAAAATATTGTTAGTCATTGATTATGTCCGCAACTGTTTATATGTAAAACAATCATCATGATAATTCAAAAAAGTTTCCTTTTTTAAAAGAACTTTTTTCGAGTTATTCTAAAACAAATAATTTAGTCGGTTATAGTACGGAGGCAATCATTCTCTGTGTTTAAATAAATGTAGTTGAAGTTAAACATTTTTATTTTATTGCTTATGTGATAAAACGTAAAAAAAAAAAAATAAGTTCTTAAACTATGTAAAATTTAACAAAAATATCATATGTTAGTAGTTTATTAAAATATATTTGTTGTTAATAGTTTGGTTTAAAATATCCTTACCAACTGGGTCAAAATGATTTTTTTTAAATAAACATATTGTTTTTAAATTAAAAAAAATTATTTAACTATAAAAATGTAGAAAGTAATATTTCCCCTTTTAATGTAGCTTTATCGTTGAAATAAAATAATTGTACCTTTTTATCTAATAATATATTTCATACGTATAAAATTATAGTAACTCATAATTAATTTTTATTTAGACAAAAACTGATATTATAAAAAGTGAATTGTTTTTTTTTTTATTATTCATGGATATTTTTCTTTTCGTTATCCTTTTAAAATTATTCATAGACATTTTTCTTTCCTCTCTTTCAATTATGTGGTTGTTCACTTGTTTGGGGATTTAAGTGGTTTGTGCAAAATATGAAGTGTTCTACAATGAGAATTGACATAATTAAATAATAATTTAAACATTTTAGGCCAAATTATTAACAAAAAAGATATTTTTGAACCAAACTATGAACATAATAATTTTTTATTCGATTTGGCTTAGTGTAAAATCATTTGCTATCCTTTTCCATTGCTTTTAATATTGTTCGTGGTTATTTTTCTTTCCTCTCTTTTAACTCTGTGATTGTTCACTTGTTTGGTGATTTAAGTGGTTTGTGTCAAGTGTTCTACAGTGAGAATTGACCTAATTAAATAATAATTTAAACATTTTAGGCCAAATTATTAACAAAAAACATATTTTTAAACCAAACTATGAACATAATAATTTTTTATCCGATTTGGCTTAGTATAAAATCATTTGTTATCCTTTTTCATTGCTTTTAAAATTATTTATGGGCTTTTTTCTTTTCACCCTTTCAACTCTATGGTTGTTCACTTGTTTGAGAATTTAAGTTATTTTTGCAAAGTGTCAAATGTTCTACGGTGAGAATTGACCTGATTAAATAATAGCATAAGCAATTTAGGTCAAATTATTAACAAAAAAAAACATTTTGAACCAAACTATGAACATAATAAATTTTGATTCAATTTTGCTTAGTGTAAAATTATTTGTTATTATTTTCCACTGCTTTTAAAATTATTCATAGACTTTCTTTCTTTATATTAAAAGGAGTTTTAACAATTTATACATAACTAAAAAGTTCAATTTTTTTTACTATATTTGCTCAAATCTTATTCCATTGCAAGAAGATTCAATTGATGAACAATTTTGTCTTCCTTTGATTTCGTCCCTGGTCTTTTATTCTTTATTATGTAAATAAACTTTTATATATACACTAAAACCTCTCTAAATTAATATAGGCGAGATAGTGAAATATTATTATTTTATAGAAGTATTATTTAATCGATAAATTAATATTTATTAATTTAAAGAGTGTTTCGACACTAAAAAAATTATTTAGGGATGAAATCTCAAAGAATTTGAAAGAACCCGCTTGTGAAAACGTGATTCATTAACTTGAAGTCGTGATTAATGATCTCAATTAACGCAATGAAATAGACGTTAATACCCTATTAAATGGGTGAAAATGATACATGTTCAGAAGTGCAGAGTTTAGAACAAATTGTGGATATCATTGGAAAAATAATGTTGAAGATGATACAATACCATTGAAACCAGTTACACTTAAGGAAACACTTGCATCTTTAACTTTTCACAATGTTATGGTGCAATTAGAAAAGACAACACCGAAATTTTTGGATGCAATAAGAAAAATTAGGTGAGAGCTTCAACTAGATTTAAATTTTAACAAAAAACAAAACATGATAGAATCATATTTCACTAAATTTTCTTAGTTATATATATTTGTACTTTTAAAAAAATTATTAATTTATAATATTAATGAGACCATATATTTATATAGGGGTCTTCTGAAAATATATTATCTTATCAAAATGAGTGATTTTTTTCATTGGTCCAAATCGAAATCGGGAAAAAATATTATCTTAAAGTGATTATTAATTAACCGAATATTGAGGTTTTACTGTACTTCTATTGTTATTAATGAAAAAAATAAAATTCATAATATAAATAGATAGTGTTTTGGGAGTTGCTATAAAATCTACCTCTATTTTTAATAATTATACTTTCATGAGTATCTACTACTTATATATAGGTGTGGATACCACACAGGTGGCGGTCAACATGCTGCTTCACCTGTGTGGTTCCACGCTAACATATATATTTGCCCTTTTTATTTTATTTTATTTTAATTTATTTGTTTTATTTTATTAATTTTTCAATTATTTAAAAATTACAAAAAAATAATTATAAAAGCATGATAATTAACAATTAAAATTAATATATTTGGTCGCATAAAATGAGACAAAAAAAGTGACACGTAGTATTATTTAATTTGAAAACTACGTAAAAAGTACTGTAAATCTCAATAATTAACAACATATTGACTCTTGAAATTCTATTTGTGCTATATATATTGGGACAAGGAAAATAACACAAAATATTTAAAAATTACGTAAAAAATACAATAATTAGCAACTTAAAATATTTTAAAATCGTATCAAAATTTAATGGCCAAATCCATCGGTGGCCCCCTAAAATTGGCTTGACTCTCTAAAGTTTATCTATGTCACATCAAGTGAGACAAAAAAAATAACAGATATTGAGCCTGTGCTTATATATAAGTGTGGATACCACACAGGTGGCGGTCAACATGCATGCTTCACCAAACAGAGAAAAAAGTAGGCAAATATATATGCAAGTGTGCACACAGTTGAAGCAAGCATGTTGACAGCTACCTGTGTGGTATCCACACTTATATATAAGTAGTAGATTTGCCTACTTTTTTCTCCGTTTTAATTTGTTTGTTTTATTTTTTAAATTGTTTATATATTTAAAAATTACATTAAAAAATACTATAAATCACGATAATTGAAAACTAAAATTAATATATCCGTGTCACATAAAATGGGACAAAAGAAGTAACATGTAGTATTGTTTAATTTGAAAACTACGTAGAAAGTATTGTAAATCTCAATAATTAACAACATATTGACACTTGAAATTCTATTTGTGCTACATATATTGGGACAAAGAAAGTAGCATATATTATTTAAAAATTACGTAAAAATTACAATATTAACAACTTAAAATATTTAAAAATCGTATCCAAATTTAATGGCCAAACCCATCGGTGGCCCCCTAAAATTGGCAACAAGTTTTACTTAGACACCTTAACTAAGCGATGTTCATTTTAGACACCTCATGTAGGCTCCCGTTATATTATTTTGACACTTTTCTGACAATAAACAAAAAACAGAACGAGAGTGTAATACACTCATTGATGATGTAACAAACAATCAATTAAACGATTACATGTGATATTTTCAATTAAAAAATTATTTTAAAATCTATTAAGTAAATAAAATAAAAATATTATTCTAAAAAAATCTCTTTTTTCATTACACTCAAAATCTCTTTTGTGTTTTTTTTTTTAAAATATTCTTTTCTTTTACTATTTTTCATATTTATTCTTCTTTTTTCTTTTTGGTGTTGTTTTTTGGGAAGAAAAGAGGGAGAGGAAGAAAGAAAGAGAGAATAAATATGAAATATGGGTGTTGGTATCCATTTTTTCTGTAAAAAGTGGAGGGAGGTGATGGTAGATTTAGAAAAGTAATACAATGAAGAAGAAGAAAAATGACTTAAAAACAAATTTGAATTAAAAAATTGACCTCCATTGAAGGAGTTTAAGCTTGAAAAAATTGTGGGGGGTGTTGGCTTGAAAAATGGAGAAGAAGAAGAGAAAATAAAATAAAAAATGGCTAAATTAAGCCTTTCACGCATTGTTGTTGAGTGCATCACACTCACTTTGACATATCAGCAAAAAGTGTTAAAATGACACAACAAAACTCGACATGAGGTGTCTAAAATTAACATTGCCTAGTTGAAGTATCTAAGTAAAACTTGGTGACTATCTAACTTTTATCGAAGTCGCATAAAGTAAGATAAAAAAATAAAAGATAGTGAGTGCGTGTTAGCACAAACACTTATTTATAGTATTTTATAAGGCTCTCACCATATTTTATTTCTAGTTACTTAAATCTATTGCAAAACTTTTATTGTTATTGATAAAACCATTGGCATGAGTAAGTTATTTTGTTTATCTGTTTTACTATGCTCATTATTTAATTATTCAAATTTCAATGTCATTAAATTATATGTTCAATACTTTTTTTTTTTTTTGTAAACGAGACTTTGGTATTTAGGTAAGTATAATGCATATATTAGAAAAAAGAAAAAATATATCATCATATTAAAAAGGCAAAATAAAATTAAAAAGTAAAAATAAAAATAAGTGAGATAAATAGTGATATAGAGGTTAAAATAGACTTAGTCAAATGAGAAATGGGGTGGAGAATGATCATTGTTGAGAGTTGAGGAAAGGGATTGATTTTTAAAGTGAAATTATGAGCATGTATCTTTTAATTTCAAAATAATTATTATCGGTATATAAGGTAAATTTAGTTCTATATGTCAAGTGCCAACGAAAAAAATCTAGTCATTGATTATGTCAGCGATTTTTCTTATATGCGAATTAATCATCAAGTTAATTTTTAAAAAGTTTTTTTTTTTCGAGTTACTCTAAAACATATAATTTAGTCGGTTGTAGTAAGTCTACCAACCATTCTCCGTACGCAACACACATTACTATGTCAGACAAATATGTATACGTAAAACAATTAACCTCTTATTATAATTGGTTAAATCACACACTTTTGAGTAACTGATATAAGTTAAAAAATATCTTTCTTCAAATTGACCTGATGAACAGTTTATGAAAACACGTTTCTTTTAAAACATACAATTTAGTCGGTTGTAGTAAGTCTACCAACCATTCTCCGTACGCAACACACATTACTATGTCAGACAAATATGTATACGTGAAACAATTAACTTCTTATTATAATTGGTTAAATCGCACGCTTTTAGTAACTGATATAAGTTAAAAAAATATCTTTCTTCAAATCGACCTGATGAACAGTTTATGAAAACATTTCTTTTAAAACATACAATTTAGTCGGTTGTAGTAAGTCTACCAACCATTCTCCGTACGCAACACACATTACTATGTCAGACAAATATGTATACGTGAAACAATTAACCTCTTGTTGTAATTGGTTAAATCACACGCTTTTAAGTAACTGATATAAGTTAAAAAATATCTTTCTTCAAATTGACCTGATGAACAGTTTATGAAAACATGTTTCTTTTATACTCAAAATATTTTTTGTCGATATACCAGGCAAGTTTGATTCTATACGTCAAATGTCGATAAAATGTTGTTAGTCAATGATTATATCCGCAACTATTTATATGTAAATCAATCATCATGATAATTCAAAAAAGTTTCTTTTTTTAAAAAAACCTTTTTTGAGTTGTTCTAAAACAGACAATTTAGTTGGTTATAGTACTGCGACAATCATTCTCCGTACGCATCGCACAATACGATGATAAATAACGATGTAAGCAATGATGTATATGTGGAACAATTTGTATTTTATTACAACTAATTAAATCATACACTTTTGAGTAACACATACAAGTTAAAAATTTAACTTTTTTCAAATTAACCTAATGAACAGTTTATGAATATATAGTTAACCTGTCTCATTTCAAATTCAATATATTACTATTGTTGTATGTGTATATAGTTGAAGTTGAACATTTTATTTTATTGCTTATGTGAAAAAAGATTAAAAAAAATGTTAAATATATTTATTGTTAATAGTTTGATTTAAAATATTTGCATTATTACCAATTGGGTCGAAATGATTTTTTTAATAAAAATATTGTGTTTAGATAAAAAAAAATTTCTTTAACTATAAAAATGTAGAAAGTATTTTTTTTAACCCCTTTTAACGTAGCTTTATCGATTAGAATAGAATAATTGTACCTTTTTAACTAATAATATATTTCATACATATAAAATCATAGTAACTCATCATTAATTTTTATTTAGACAAAAAACTAATATTATAAAAAGTGAATTGTTTTTTTTTTTATATTATTCATTGACATTTTTCTTTTCGTTATCCTTTTTCATTGCTTTTAAAATTATTCATGGACATTTTTCTTTCATCCTTTTCAACTCTTTGATTGTTCACTTGTTTGAGAATTTAAGTGGTTTGTGCAAAATGTCAGGTGTTCTACCATGAGAATTGACCCAATTGAATAATAATATAAGCCTTTTAGGCCAAATTATTAACAAAAAGACATTTTGAACAAAACTATGAACATAATAAATTTTAATTTGATTTTGCCTAATGTAAAATTATTTGTTATCCTTTTCCATTGCTTTTGAAATTATTCATAGACATTTTTCTTTCCTCCCTTTCAACAATGTGGTTGTTCACTTATTTGGGGATTTAAGTGGTTTGTGCAAAGTGTCAAGTGTTCTACTGTGAGAATTGACCCAATTAAATAATAATTTAAACATTTTAGGCCAAATTATTAACAAAAAAGACATTTTTAAACCAAACTATGAACATAATAATTTTTTATTCGATTTGGCTTATTGTAAAATTATTTGTTATTCTTTTCCATTCCTTTTAATATTATTTATGGTTATTTTTCTTTCCTCCCTTTCAACTATGTGATTATTCACTTGTTTGGTGATTTAAATGGTTTGTGCAAACTGTCAACTGTTCTACAATGAACATGACCAAATTAAATAATAATATGAGCAATTTAGACCAGTTCTTAACAAAAAAAGACATTTTTAAACGAAGTTATGAACAAAATAAAATTTTATTCGATGTTGCCTAGTGTAAAATTATTTGCTATCCTTTTCATTGCTTTTAAAATTATTCATGGACATTTTTCTTTTCTCCCTTTCAACTCTATGGTTGTTCACTTGTTTGTGAATTTAAGTTGTTTGTGCAAAGTGTCAAGTGTTTTACAGTGAAAATTGACCTGATTAAATAATAATATAAGCAATTTAGGTCAAATTATTAACAAAAAGACATTTTGAACCAAACTATGAACATAATAAATTTTGATTCGATTTTGCCTAGTGTAAAATTATTTGTTAACATTTTTTACTACTTTTAAAATTATTCATAGACATTTTTCTTTCCTCCCTTTCACCTCTACGGTTGTTCATTTGTTTGGGATTTAAGTGGTTTGTGCAAAGTGTTAAGTGTTCTACAGTGATAATTGACTCAATTAAACAATAATTTGAGCATTTTAAGCTAAATTATTAACAAAAAAAAAACATTTTTGAACCAAACTATGCACATTATAAATTTTTATTCGATTTTCCTTAGTGTAAATTTACTTGTTATCCTTTTCCATTGCTTTTAAAATTATTCAAAGACATTTTTGTTTCCTCCCTTTCAACTCTATGGTTGTTCCTTTCAACTCTATGGTTGTTCATTTGTTTGGTGATTTAAGTGGTTTGTGCAAAGTGTCAAGTGTTCTAGAGTGAGAATTGAGCCAATTATTAATTAATATGAGAATTTTAGTTAAAATTATTAACAAAAAAGACATTTTTGAATCAAATCACAAATAAAATAAATTTTTATTCGATTTTGCTTAGTGTAAAATTATTTGTTATCCTTTTCAATTGCTTTTAAATTTATTCATGGACATTTTTCTTTCCTCCCTTTCAACTTTGTGGTTGTTCACTTGTTTCGGGATTTAAGCGGTTTGTGCAAAGTGTCAAGTGTTCTATAGTGAGTCTTGACCCATATACATAATAAGATGAGCATTTTAGATCAAATTATTAACAAAAAAGATATTTTTGAACTAAATTATGAACAAAATAATTTTTTATTCGATTTGTCTTAGTGTAAAATTATTTGTTATCCTTTTCCATTGCTTTTACAATTATTCATAGCTAATTTTCTTTCCTCCCTTTCAACTCTGTGATTGTCCACTTGTTGAGAAATTTAAGTGGTTTGTGAAGAGTGTCAAGTGTTCTACATTGAGAATTGACCCAATTAAATAATAATATGAGCAATTTAGGCCAAATTCTTAACAAAAAAAAAAAGAAATTCTTGAACCAAACTATGAACAAAATAATTTTTCATTCGATTTTACTTACTGTAAAATTATTTGTTATCCTTTTTCATTGCTTTTGAAATTATTCATGAACATTTTTCTTTCCTCCCTTTCAACTCTATGGTTGTTCGCTTGTTGGGAATTTAAGTGGTTTGTGCAAAGTGTCAGGTGTTCTACCGTGAAAATTGACCCGATTAAATAATAATATAAGCATTTTGGGCCAAATTATTAACAAAGAGACATTTAAAACCAAACTATGAACATAATAAATTTTAATTCGATTTTGCTTAGTGTAAAATTATTTGTTATCCTTTTTCATTGCTTTTAAAATTATTCATAGACATATTTATTTCTTCCCTTTCAACACTATGGTTGTTCGCTTGTTTGGATATTTAAGTGGTTTGTGCAAAGTGTCAGGTGTTTTACAGTGAAAATTGACCCGGCTTAAAAATAATATAAGCATTTTAGGTCAAATTATTAACAAGAAGACATTTTGAATCAAACTATAAACATAATAAATTTTGATTCGATTTTGCTTAGTGTAAAATTATTTGTTATCCTTTTCCATTGCTTTTAAAATTATTCATAGACATTTTTCTTTCCTCCCTTTCAACTATGTGGTTGTTCACTTATTTGTGGATTTAAGTGATTTGTGCAAATTGTCAAGTGTTCTACAGTGAGAATTGACCCAATTAAATAATAACATGAACATTTTAGGCAAAATTATTAACAAAAAAAGACATTTTTAAACTAAGCTATGAACACAATAAAGTATTTATTCAATTTTGCTTAATGTAAAATTATTTCTTATTCTTTTCCATTGCTTTTATCATTATTCATGGACATTTTTCTTTCCACCCTTTCAATTCCGTGGTTGTTAACTTATTTGTGGATTTAAGTGGTTTCGTACAAAATGTCAATCATTCTACAGTGAAAATTGACCAGGAAAAGAGTTTTAATTTTTATTGCAAATAATAGTCTAGTGAAGAAGTTACAACTACAAATTGTCTTCATTTGGAGTACAATAAATGACATCTAAAGAAAGGAAAAAATAATAAATATTTAGACATGTTTCCCAAGAAGAAGTTTGCCTTTCTTTTTTTTCTTTTGCAATGGCTTGTTTTAGTTGCACAATTTGTGAGGTGTTTGGTCAAACTAATACAGTAGTAGTTGTAATTGTAATTTACTTGAAAGATTGATTTTCTTTTCTTATTAATTAAGTAGAAGTAATAATTAAAAGCGGAAAAAGATAATAATACATTTTAACATCAAATATGGACTATATACACTTTTAATATCATAAACACACTTGTTTGAGTCAACTAAAAATGAAATTTGTTTTTAATTATAAAAGAATATATTCAAAGATCGATAAATGAGTGTAATCTTCTCACCATCACGCATTAATTTTGGTCGCTTTTAAAAAGACTCTTCTCAGCTATAAAAGGACACAATTATGTGACTCTCTAACACATCAATTATCAATTGAGTTATTAGAGAGAAGCATTTCTCCACTATAAGTCATTGAAGTCCCTCCCTCCGCCTTCTCCCCCACCACCCCACCTCTGTTTCTTCTTTCAATGGATTGGCCTGAATTTCTAGAAAGTTCAAACCCTCAGGAGCCAACAATTGATCTATTTGGTGTATCACCTCAGGATAATCATGAGGTGACCACACAGACAAATAGGTGGACTCCTGAGGAGAAACAAGTTTTTGAAAATGCTTTTTCTAGGTATAATAACCTAGGTTCTCAAACCTTTTTTGAATTTATTGCTTCAAAATTCCCCCATAAATCCATGGAGGAAATGAAAAACCTCTACATAAACCTCTTTAAAGAAGTTGAAATGGAGAATTCTTCGAAAAACAAAAATGTTGTTGTTGGTGATGTTGTTGATGATGATCATCAATGGCATCATCAAGTGCCACAAGAAGATAATTCATCAGACAAGGAGGCCAATCTCAATGACACTCTGCCTCAAGTCGAAATTAGTCATTCACGACATCATCGACGGGGAATTCCATGGACTGAAGGAGAACACTCGTAATTAAATTCTATTTTTTTTTTCATTTTCTTAAAGTTATGAATAATTTATACATAAACTACTTTATAACCTTTATTTTTATGCTTTCACACACATTTACATGCTTTTTTTTTTTGCATGTTAGATTTGATTTTTCTTTTTGCATGTTAGATTTAAGTTCTTGACACCTCCTTTGTGTGAAACCTTTTTTTTTCCTTGAAACAAAAAAAATAATAAAAAGAAAAATATTTTTCAGCTATAATATATATATATATATATATATATAGAGAGAGAGAGAGAGAGTCAAAATAATTTTTTTTTCCGTCAAGAATTTTATTTGTTGTTTTGTGATTGATTTCGATTACTTCTATTGTCTGCATGTAGATATCATTAATATTCTAATTTTGATATAGAAAAAATCCAATCATCATTTTTGATGAGTCTTGAAATAAAATAAGTTAGTAACTACATCATGTAAAACCGACTTTGCTTGTTGGTGCATATAAACTTAAATTCTTTGAAATTAATCTTTTGTAATAAGCTTTATTCTAATTTACTTTTTTTTTTTCAATATTGTTTTTAATCACGTGGCATGGTATATATAGGTTGTTTCTCATGGGACTGAACAAATTTGGGAAAGGAGATTGGAAGAGCATCTCAAGGCACTATGTTGTTTCGAAGACACCGACTCAGGTGGCAAGTCATGCTCAGAAGTACTTCTCTCGTCGTACTAGTAAGACTCCAGTGGGTCGTCGTCGCCCCAGCATCAATGACATTCAAACTGTCACCCTTAATTCTAGGAGGATGACAACAACAACAACAACTGTGACAACAACTCCTCATATCAACAACAAACTTGCTTATAACAACAATTATCAAGCTGGTTCATCATCAAGGCCTTTTCACTATTCTAATTACACATTTGGTGGTCCAACTTTTGCTAACAACTCCAATGGAAATTTTGGGAGCTATCATCGAGGTGAAGCATCTGGAAGCAACTCGTTCATTATGGAACAAGACAACAACAATCTCCATAGGCCAGTGTCACCTCGCCCTTTTCTTTCGATGTACTTTTCTTCTACTAGGGGGAATAACCCCCAAGTCTAAATAGAATTGGGCATCTATTGTGTTCTAGTTTTAGAGTAAGAAAAAGTTGGTGTTTTAGTTTTTATTAAGTCATAAAAGTGAGTAATGTATGAGTCTTTTTAATATAATGAATGAAATGTGAAATTGAAAATTTTGTTTGTTCTCACAAGTCACAAACGCAACTACAAATTGTCTTCATTTGGAGGACAAAGTGACTCTTTAGATGTCATTTATTGTCTTTCAAAAGAAGATAATTTGTAGTTGTAAATTATTTAATTAAGTAGATAATTTAAGAAATTAAATAATACTTTGACTGAAATCCAAATATATGCTACATATCAAAATTATCATTTAAATTATCATTTTAAATATGCAGGATCGGAGTTTTAGGTGTTGTTTTACTTTGCCTCTCCTTATAAAAGTATATATTTTTATATCTAGGAGCTCTCCATAAATCATGTTATTCAAGACAAGACAGAGGTAATAAGATTAAAATAGTTTTTAGAAATATAAATATGTTATTCTTTTTAAGATAAGATTAAAAAGAAAAGTTGTCCCACAAAAAACTTAACGAAAGAAGTACTTAATATTACGCCCAGGGTCACTTTTTACTTATGTTTTTTTTATCATAAATATTTTTAGCAATTTGAGTATAACTAATTAATTTCGAATAAAAAGGAACATAAGAGTTACTATACCTATTTACTAAATAAAGGGTCCCGGTATCTCAATTATAAGATCCCAACCTTCAAAAATAATTTAAACACATGAACATCTCATAACTCTACTTGAGATTATAAAAAGTTACTTTTTTTTATATAATATGGATAGGTAAAAAAATATTGAATTGGTCGTATTCTATTCAATTTAAGTATTAGTATACGTGTTAATGGATAGAACTAAACCCAAATATTAATCAGAATTGATGTATGTAGATGATCTCTAATTGATTCGATAAATACTTCATATAAAAGTAAATAAATAAATAAGGAGATAATCATAATTTAGTAAATAAATAAAGAGATAATCACAATTTAGCGCCTTTGGTTGATCTAATATATATATAATATATATTTTTGTATATTTAATCTAATGTTAGGCGCCAGTAATATAGTTTGGGTAAAAGAAGCCCATAAATAAATACTGACAAAATAACTAAATAAATAAAAATTTCAAATTTCATTTTACATGAATATGAACTTAACTCATACACAAAGAACTTATCTTGAACATATATAAAATTTTTTTTTGGTATTTATTTATATATGATAATAATTTAGTAAATCAATATTAGATTTCTCTATTATAATAAACATGAAGTGTCAAAAGAATGTCGTGAGCCATGTCAGAACAATGAGTATTGATTATCAAAATTGTTTTGAATGGACACATTAAATTTGGAACATATCGAAGTATGGATTAATGCACATCAAAATTTTAAAAATCCTCAATTTCTTTTTTATAATCCTGAAATGTCAAAAAGATGTTGTCAGTCATGATAGAGCAGTAAGTATTAATAACTATAATAGTTTCGATTGGACACATCAAGTTTGAGGGAAAACGAAACCAGTTCAATCAATTCTGAAAAATCGATAAACTAAAAAACACAATTGAAATTCCTATTTTCTATGTGTTATACTCGGATATGGTGAAGGACTTTCCAATAAAAAAAAAATATTTAGTATGTTTCATGATATTTAAGTAAAATTGACTAACTTTTTTTCTGACAAAAGATAGTTTGTGATTCTCTTTGATAGTTATTACATCGACAAAATTGAATTATTATTTTATTATAAAAAAATATTTTAGTGAATTTTATGTAATAAATAAAAGTTGAGTGATGATTCAATGGATGGATCTGAATTTCTCGAAAGTTTAAACTCTCAAGGCTTGATGATTGATATGTATGGTGCATCACCTCAGGATAATCATGAGGCTACTGCACAGGCAAATAGGTGGACTTTTGAGGAGAAACATATTTTCGAAAATGCATTTACTAGCTATAATAACCTGGTTCTCAAACTTTTTTTGAATTTGTTACTTCAAAATCCCCCCATAAATCCATGAAGGAAATGAAAAACCTCTACATAAACCTCTTTAAAGAGATTGAAATAGAAAATACTTTGAAAAACAAAAATGTTGTTGTTGATGATGATCAACAAAATCACCAAGTGCCACAAGAAGATAGCTCATCAAGCAAGAAGGCCAATCTCAATGACGCTCCACCTTAGGTCAAAATCAGTCGTTGATATCTTCGATGGGGAATTTTATGGACTAAAGGAGAACACTCGTAATTAAATTCTATTTTTCTTTTTCATTTTTTAAAGTTATGACTAACTTATACATAAACTACTTCTATCGTCATTTTCGATGAATCTTGAAACAAAATAAGTCACCTTCCCTGCTACATGTAAACTGACTTAGCCAAACTAAATATTTTTTCAATTACTTCTATTGTCTGCCTGTAGATATCATTAATACTCTAATTTGGATTTAGAGAAAATTTAATTGCCATTTTCGATGAATTTTGAAACAAAATAAGTCACCTCCCATACTACAACTTGTAAAACTAACTTTGCCAAAATAAAAAAAAATCCGTCAAGAATTTTGTTTGTTTTTTTTTTTTTATGATAGATTTCAGTTACTTCTATTGTCTTCATGTAGATCTCATTACTCTAGTTTTGATATAGTGAAAATCCAATCGTCATTTTCGATGAATCTTGAAACAAAATAAGTCCCCCCACTACAACATGTAAAACTGACTTAGCCAAAAAAAAAAAATTTTTCGTCAAGAATTTTGTTTGTTGTTTTGTGACAGATTTCAGTTACTTCTATTGTATGCATGTAGATATCATTAATACTCTAATTTTTAATATAGTGAAAATTCAATCGTCATTTTCGATGAAGTCACCTCCCCTACTACATGTAAAATGACTTCGCCAAAATAAATATTTTTTCTGTCAAGAATTTTGTTTGCTGTTTTGTGATAGATTTCAATTACTTCTATTGTGTGCATGTAGATCTCATTACTCTAATTTTGATATAGCGAAGATTCAATCGTCATTTTCGATTAATCTTGAAACAAAATAAGTCACCTCCCCCACTACAACATGTAAAACTGACTTAACCAAAATAAATATTTTTTCATCAAGAATTTTGTTTATTGTTTCGTGATAGATTTCAGTTACTTCTATTGTCTGCATGTAGATATCATTATTACTCTAATTTTAATACAGTGAAAATTCAATCGTCATTTTCGATGAATCTTGAAGCAAAATAAGTCACCTCCCCCACTACATGTAAAATGACTTGGCCAAAATAAATATTTTTTCCATCAAAAATTTTGTTTGTCGTTTTGTGATAGATTTCAATACTTCTACTGTCTGCATGTAGATATTATTAATACTCTAATTTTGATATAGAGAAAATTCAATCGTTATTTTCGATAGATCTTGAAATAAAACAAGTCACAATATGTAAAATTGGCTTAGCTTGTTGGTGCACACAAACTTAAATTCTTTAGGATTAATCTTTTGTTATATACTTTATTCCAATTTACTCTTTTTTTAATAATTTTTTTTAATCACATGGCATGGTATATATAGGTTGTTTCTCATGGGAATGAACAAATTTGGGAAATGAGATTGGAAGAACATCTCAAGGCACTATGTTGTTATGAAGACACCGTATCAGGTGGCCAGTCAAGTTTAGAAGTACTTCTCTCATCATACTAGTAAGACTCTAGTAGATTGTCATCACCGCAGAATCAATGATATTCAAACTGTCATCTTTAATTCTAGGAGGACGAAAACAACAACAACAATAACAATTGTGACAACAACTCCTCAGATCAATTATCATTTTAAAATATATTATTT
This sequence comes from Solanum bulbocastanum, assembly GCA_037074985.1. Classification (NCBI taxonomy): domain Eukaryota; kingdom Viridiplantae; phylum Streptophyta; class Magnoliopsida; order Solanales; family Solanaceae; genus Solanum; species Solanum bulbocastanum. Next base: position 31,507,579 of record CM073598.1, on the reverse strand, counting down.
TCTTAAAGATAGATTAAAAAAAAAAAGTTCACACAAAAACATGACAAAAGAAGTACTTAATCATGTGTTGCACGTGTGTAGCGTATATATAGTTTATGGTGTTATAAAATAGAATCAATATTACTAAATTAAAGCATTTTAGTAAATAATTATAATTGAACAAACATAGGACAAGTGTTTTTAAAGTATTAATACATATTGTCATAGGCTATTGATGACATTTCTTTAATAATATTATTTCTTACTTCACTCAATTTTATAAACAAATCTAATGAACAAAATAGAAAAAAAAAATATCATTAAAAAAATGTCACCAATAGCCTTTCCTCTTGAGGCTATGAACATAAATGATGTACACCATTTAAGTACAAATTTTGTCTTAAATATTCATACTTGAAATTTAGTATGCGCTTGACACTAATAAGGATTACCATAAATATTTCAATATTTTATCTTTATATGTAACATATCTTTTACAAAATATTATTACTCTATTAATATTCCAGTAAGACTATCATAGAGAGGTAATTTTGCCAAAATGTGTACTTGGTTGTTATCATAAATGATGGTTATATATACTTTAGTAGAATAATTAAATTTTAATAAATGAATAACATCACCTATGGTGAAAAATATTTCATTTCACTAAGTTTCTACCTTATCTTTGTGGAATTGTAGTCTTCTCTTTTTTCCTACCGCATACATATTATATAGTTGTTATCTAATGAAAGTATCTAGTATCTTATAGAAGTTGTTATCATGATATAAAATATTTAAATTTTTCAATAATAAAAATTAATAGATGAATAAAATGTAAAGTATTATTCATAGAATCATTAATTTGACTTAAGATTATTTTATGATCAATCACTATTTTCTTATCTATTTTTATATAGCTAGTAAGGAGGTATCTTGTGACATAAAGAAAAATTATATAGAACAACATATAGAGACTAAAATATATGTTCGTGCCATATTCACTCTATTGTTCCATTTGATTTAAATCTCTAGCCACCAACACTTTACTTTCTCCGTTCATTTTTACGTTCATATCTATTAAAAGTAATTATTATTATGGCTAAGTAAAAGTGAAAATCTATTTTTGAAATAGTGAATTTAACATCAAAACTAATTCAATGGACTACGTTGATACCATTGTTTTAGAAAAATTAGGAAGAAATTCCTTTGTTTGAGGGAAAAGAATAAAAAATGAAAAAACAAACAAGAAATTTCTTATCCAAATCATATGCCTTTTTCATATCTGTTTAATATAATTATCTCTCCTACAACTTTTCGCCACTGTTAACTCATGAAAATGGAAAGAAAAAATACGAGTGTGAATTGATGAATGATTTGCTACAATTTTTTCACCAACTTTTTCTTATGAGGTATCTCGAATTTCGTTGAATTTCGAACTTGATCAATTTTTGCAAATAACACTTGAGATTTTTTAAGAAGAAGAAGAGTAGAGAACTTAAAGAAATTTTTGTTTAGAAGTGTGAGGAAACCCCTCTTTTTTTTGGCTACCAAATAGTAGTATGAATAGATGCTAATTGTGACTTATCCAAAAAGTCACAATCTTTCAAAAAAGTCACTACTTATCGGGAAAGTCACAACCCTTTAAAAAAGGCACATCTCATCAAAAAAGCTAGGCACAACCCTTTGCAAAAGTCACAACCCTTCGAAAAAATCATAATCCTTCGGAAAAGTAACAGCTCATTGAAAAAATCATAACTCATTGAAAAAGTCACAACCCTATGGAAAAGTCATAACTCATTGAAAAAGTCACAACCCTTTGGAAAAGTCACAACTCATTGAAAAAGTCACAATCCTTTAATTTGAAAAGGTGTCTACTTTCAATATAATAAAATTAATTAAATTAATAAATAAAATAAATTAAGCATTTTTAATTAGGGAATATTATAGTAATTCAGCACTCAAGTTTGGGAGTTCATGCTTTTAAAATAGTATATATATATATATATGACAATAATTTAGTAAATCAATATTAGTGATGTCTACACGGTGCAGACTACACCTATCAATTTGATCAGAGAATCCGAGCCAGTTTTATTCAATAAATTACATCATACACAAAGAACTTATCTTAATATTTATGGTAATATACATAAACTTCACTAGTTTAGGAGGTAATTACATAGATATACGTTAGTTTTTAATATTACGAATCTTAGTAAATTTTGATGTGTCAAGATACAATCAGATTAATGTATCTCAGGATACATGAGGTCAAAATTATGTGTAATTTTATTCTAGATACACCCTTTCTAAGTGGATTCACGTATATCTTGCTCGCATGATTTAGACAAATCTCGCTCGTCTCCCTCCCATCTCGTGTCGCCACTCTCCTATCTCACTCGCGTATTTGGTATCTCAAATACTCTATTACATGAAAATCACATCAGATACATGTATCTGATGTGTATCTAATATACATAGACAAATCTCACCCACCTCCCTCCTATTCTCGCTCCCTCTCTCCCTATTTCAATGTATCAAGTAGCGAAGATACATGTATCTAGATGTATTTGACTTGAAATCTGGATGAAATTATTAATATTGAGATGATATTTAATTATTTCAAACTATAGAAAGATTAGTAAATATAATAGAAATATTTACGTAATTAATTAGTTTCTCCAATATTTAATTTTTTTGTCGGTATTTGTTTTATATAATTTTGTAAATCAATTAGAGATTGTCTACACTTATAAACTTTGACCATAGTATATGAGCTACTTTTAGTAAAATATGATAGAAATATTTATATAATTAGGTAGTTTTTTCAATATTTTTTTTGTCGATATTTGTGTATATATAATTTAGCGAATCAATTAGAGATCGTTTACACTTATAAACTTTGACCATAGTATATGAGCTAGTTTTATTCAGTAACATTCCAAAATTTAAATTGGAAATAATATATTCAATTCAATATTTTTATTCCCCGTCCATAATAGAAAATGAAAAATATGAATTTTCATAGTTCTCTTTCTTTAGTCCCTTCATATTCCCTATTAACTCGAAGAGCATCTCTATTTGAAATAAAACATTCAATAAGAGGCAATGAGTGTAATCTTTCACCAAGTAATTCTTAGTCCTTTAAATGAATTTTCTCAACTATAAAAGAACACAATTTCACTAAATTAATATTTTAAAGGTGAATTCAAAATAAACATACGCTCAATAGCATTTCAGTATAATAACATGATTTTCTTAAAAAAATATTTTTTATATTATAATGTATCTCTCTATAACAACAATTACATTCATTATAGCAGTAAATTCTTCGTAGAATTTCTTCTATAATAATAATAGTCAAATTTTGTGAAATAATATTTTATAAAAAATATATTATGTATAAAATTATATATTAAAATATTTATATACTCATCATAGACGTTATGTATATAGTAAAAATGATGTCCATCTTATAGTCACAACTTCACAATGAAGGACTTATTCTTTTTAGTATTCATATATACTCTTTCTATTTTATTTTATTTTGGGTAAATTGGTTAACCAATACATTCTTTCTTCTTGAACTCAAGGAACTTTTCCCTCTGATTTTCCTGTGAGAATTATGTTTCCAACTTTCCAAATTTTTGCAGGAAACAAAAAGGGGCACCACTACACCTCGAGGTCATAACATCATTCTCTCTATCGAATGGGCTTTTGTGAGAAATGGCGGAATTTTATACATGGATGTTTATGTAATGAAGACTTTGGAGTGCTTGTGGATGGTGTGCCACATGGGTACTTTCCAGCTTCTCGAGGGCTGCGGCTACGCGCATGTGTCCCAAAGTGACGTATATTTTTTTTTTGGTAATGGGTATACTCGAAAACTTTCCCGGATTACTGAACTGCTTTTTTATTGTACTTGCACCTTGAGTTCTGTTAGAATTGAGAAATTCTATGGCTCGGATCTTTAGTATTCTCTTATTTATTACCTGTGTCTACTATTTAGTTCCCATTTCCTCGCTGACCCATCATGCAAAAGGTACGCCGTTAGAGTGAGTGCGCTTTACATAAAGTAAAGGCTCTAGGCATTTCTGTTTTAGTGGAAGATTCCTCAACTATTACTGTCTATGAAGCCTCTAGATACTACGATAGATGCCGGGATAAGACCTATGACATTTTAACAAAACTGAAATATAAATGTGGAACCCTCCGAAAAGCAAGGAGGCTCACCAAAGCTAACTGGAATGCAAATGATATTAACTGAGGGCCTGTTATATACCTTGAATACCTGCATCTGCATCATAAAAAAATGCAGGTCGAATGACATCAGTACATTGAATATACAAGCTTGTAAGGGGAAAACTGAAAGCAATAGTAACTTAACTGAAAAGGCTGGAAGAAATACTCACATCAACTCAACTCAATACAAAGCAACAATGATAGATGCAATATTTAAAACATTATAAAACAGTAGATAAAACTCAATGATGTAAAAAATACAATAACATACTCTTTACTCTTATTTGGGAGATTCTCTAACCGACAACCATCACTAAGAGCTATGTGATGATATAGCGTCTCGCCCACGCTGCCAGAACTGTCCTATACTTTGACGGGATATAGAACACCTCAACTAAGTGGATCCACTAAGATATGCTTCAAAGCAATAAGGATCCATCAAAAAAGTAAGATCATTTATCCATGTTGGCTCATGATTTATGAGGAATGTGAATTGTCTGAACTCATCCCCATATCGATTCTCCTAGTTTTAAGTGCTTATTTAAGTTGGTTTTGTGTTCAGATGTGTTGAATGCATTTGGTATTTGTGTACGAATGAAATATTTATCGAATCAATTAGAAATTGTCTACATCTATCAATTTTAACCAATATCTAATTTAGTTATCTTCAATAGCATACTAAAACTTGAACTTAATAGAATATGTCCAACTCAATATTTATTTTCTTAACCCATAATAGAAAAAGAAATATATATTCACTCATTGCTTTTTTTTTTTTTTTATTAGATTCTTTCAAATATTGAGCGAAAATATGAAATCATGGATGGGGTAGAAAAATATTGACTTTACAAATTATTTCCAGTTAAAGTTTTAAAATGCTATTGAATAAAACTTGATCAAAATTGATAAATGTAGACAATTTCTAAGTGATTAGATAATATAATGTGTATAGATAACAATCAAGAGAGAAAACAACATTTTTTCCTTGTTTGAAAAATTCATACTTTACTCATAATATCAAACATACTCATATATTATGCCTTGAACAATAAATACTCCCCCCCTACACCCAAACCCACCCAAAGCTACAACACAGCTAGAATTTGTTTCACCCAACAAAAACAAAGATGTCTAAATAAATGACTTATTTGATTAGTGTCCACCATTGTTCATCCAAGGAGAAGGCAAGTACATTGAAAGGAATGGATGAGGTGACATTGGCATAAGGAGATTGTTGTGGTTATAGGAGTTCTGTTCCATACTGAACGAGTTATTGTCATATGCTTCAACTAGGTTGAATCTCCCAATATTGTTGTTATTGGGGTTCTGCTCCATAGAAAACGAGTTGTTGCCATATGCTTCAACCTAATTGAATCTCCCAAAATTGTTGAAATAGTTATTGAGGTTTTGCTCCATAACGAACAAGTTGTTGCCATATGCTTCAGCCTGGTTGAATCTCCCAAAATTGTTGTTATTGGGATTTTGCTCCATAACAAATGAGTTGTTGTCATATGCTTGGTTGAATCTCCTAAAATTGTTTTTGTTAAGGTTCTGCTCCATAACAAACGAGTTGTTGCCATATGATTCAGCCTGATTGAATCTCTCAAAATTAGTGTTATTGGGGTTCTGCTCCATAGCAAATGAGTTGTTATCATATGCTTCAACTAGGTTGAGTATCTCAAAATTGTTGTCATTTGGGTTCTGGTCCATAAAGAACGAGCTGTTGGCATATGCTTCAACCTGGTTGAGTATCTCAAAATTGTGGTCATTCGGGTTCTGGTCCATAACGAATGAGTTGTTGTCATATGCTTCAACCTAGTTGTTGGGATTGTTGTTTAGATATGGTATACCAAAGGTGTAAGGGTAAGATTCAGGCTGTAAAAAAGAGGCAAATTTGATGGTTGTTAATATAAGCAGGTATGTCACTATTGACATGATGATCCATGGGCACAATTATTAGTGTCATAGGGTTAGATGTGATAGTTCGAATATCATTTATACTAGCGCAACGACGTTCTACTGGAGTTTTACAGTTCATGCGAGAAAAGAGCTTTTGCGCAAGACTGCTCACTTGTCTCGATGTTTTTGAAACAACATACTCCTTCGAGATATCCTTCCAATTTCCTTTTCCAAGATTGTACAGTCCGATGAGAAATAGCCTACATATACATACCTCATGATTAGAAAAAAATACTGGAGAGAGTTTTTTTTAAAAAAAAAAATAGGGGAAAGGGAAATGGGGAGGGGATTACAATATGAGAATCAAATCCTTACCCTAAGGTGGGAATTCAGATAGTCAACCAACTGAACTACTAACATGGAGTTTTGTGATATACAATTAATTATTTTTTTTGAAACAAAGGAGATACACAACTAATTTAATGGAGTTTCAATTTATGCTTTATAAGTATCAAAAAAGAACCTAAATGAATTAAAAATTTACCAAGTAAGAAGCAACAATGAACTTTGAACTCATAAAATTAAATCTACCATGTAAAAATGTGTGATGAGACATAAAATAAAGAATGCAAATATTTATGTGTAAGTTTCTAAAAAAAACAAGCAGAATTTACCGGAGGTGGTGGTGTGTCATTGAGAACCTCCATATTTTAAAACTGGAGGTGGTGGTGTGTTATTGAGAACCTCCATATTTTCAACTTGAGGTGGAGGTGTGTCATTGAGAACCTCTATGTTTGAGTTATTCAACTCCATTGATAGAAAGAACAAGAGGCTAGCATATATTGGTACAAGCGAGTGTTATCATTCTTTTTGTATAGTCAATTGTTGTGTTAGAGTCAAAATAGTTGTCCTTTTATAGTTGAGAATTTTTGATCTAGTAGACTAAAATCGAATTCTCAATGGTGAGAAGATTACATTCAATTGTCAATAGTTTAATCACTTTACCAAATAATGTTGTTGTCCGCGCTGGACAAAAAATTTACATTCCTTAATCAATTTTTATATGGATGCTTCTAGAATTTATTAAGTTATATTTTCGGTGAAATCAAATGAAGTGTTTATGATATTGTTTGTTTGATTTCACCAAAAAAATAAATTAATAAATTCTAGAAATTAATTAAGGAATGTAAATCTTTTGTCCAGCTCGAACAACAACATTATTTGATAAAATCATTAAACTATTGACAATTGAATGTAATCTTCTCACCATTGAGAATCTACTAACCCAAAAATTCTCAACTATAAAAGGACATTACTATTTTGACTCTAACACAACAATTGACTTTACAAAAAGAAGCATAACACCTCTCCCGTACAATATATGCTAGCCTGTTGTTCTTTCTATCAATGGAGTTGAATAACTCAAACATGGAGGTTCTCAATAACACACCACCACCTGAAGTTGAAAATATGGAGGTTCTCAATGACACACCACCACCTCAAGCTCAAAACATGGAGGTTCTCAATGACACACCACCACCTCAAGTTCAAAACATGGAGGTTCACAATGGCACACCATCACGTCGGAGACGGGTGATTCTATGGACGGAAGAGGAACACCGGTAAATTCTGTTTGTTATTTTTTTTAAAAAAAAACTTACACATAAATATTTGCATTCTTTATTTTTATGTCTGATCACACATTTTTACATGTTAGATTTAATTTTATGAGTTCAAAGTTCATTGTTGTTACTTGGTAAATTTTTAATTCATTTAGGTTTTTTTTTTTTCATACGGATTGAGCATAAATTGAAACTCCATTAAATTAATTATATAACTTCTTTTTTTGAAAAAAGTATTAATTAATTATATATCACAAAACTCAGATGTTAGTAGTTCATTTGGTTGACTATCTGAATTCCCAACTTAGGGTAAGAGTACAATTCTCACATTGTAATCCCCTCCCCATTTTCCTTTCCCCCAATTTTTTTCTTAAAAAAACTCGATCAAGTATTTTTTTCTTCTTATCATGTGGTATGTATATATAAGTTATTTCTCATCGGACTATACAATCTTGGAAAAGGAAATTGGAAGGATATCTCGAAGGAGTATGTTGTTTCAAAAACAGCCAGACAAGTGGGCAGTCATGCACAGAAGTTCTTTTCTAGCATGAACTGTAAAACTCCAGTAGAACGTCATCGCACTAGCATAAGTGATATTCGAACTATCACATCTAACCCTATGACACCAAAAATTGTGCACATGGTTCATCAGGTCAATAGTGACATACTTGCTTATATTAACAACCACCAATTTGCCTTTTTCTTACCGCCTGAATCTTACCCTTATACCTTTGGTGTACCATATCTAAACAACAATCCCAACAATCAGGTTGAAGCATATGACAACAACTCGTTAGTTATAGACCAAAACCCCATAACTACAATTTTGAGATACGTAACCATGTTGAAGCATATGACAACAACTAGTTCGTTATGGACCATAACCCAAATGGCAACAATTTTGAGATACTCAACCAGGCTGAGGCATATGATAACAACTCGTTTGTTATGGAGCAGAACCCCAATAACAACAATTATGGGAGATTCAACAAGGCTGAAGCATATGGAAATAACTCATTTGTTATGGAGCAGAATCCCAATAACAATAATTTTGGGAGATTCAATCAGGCTGAAGCATATGTCAACAACTTGTTTGTTATGGAGCAGAACCCCAATAACAACAATTTTGGGAGATTTAACCAAGTTGAAGCATATAGCAACAACTTGTTCGTTATGGAGCAGAACTCCAATAACTGCAATTTTGGGAGATTCAACCAAGTTGAAGCATATGGCAACAGCTCATTTGCTATAGAACAGAACCCCAATAACAACAATTCTGAGAGATTCAACCACGCTAAAGCATATGACAACAACTCGTTCGGTATGGAACAGAACCCTTATAACAACAACAATCTCCCTTATGTCAATGTCACCTCATCCATTTCTTTCAACGTACTTGCCTTCTCCTTGGATGAACAATGATGGACACTAATCAAATAAGCCATTTATTTAGAAATATTTGTTTTTGTTGGGTGAAACAAATTCTAGTTGTGTTGTAGTTTTGGGTGGATTTTGGGGGGTGGGGGTGGGGGGGGAAGTTATTTAATGTTCAAGACATAATATATGAGTTTGTTTGATATTATGAATAAAGTATGAATTTTTCAAACAAGGAAAAAGATGATGTTTCCTCTCTTGATTGTTATCTATACCCATTATATTATCTAATCACTTAAAAATTGTCTACATTTATCAATTTTGACCAGAATATTTGAGCAAGTTTTAGTCAATAGCATTTTAAAACTTTAATTGGAAATAATTTGTAAACTCAATAATTTTCTACCACATCCATGATCTCATACTTTCTACCTATGCAGACACCATCAATATTTGAAAGAATCTATTAAAAAAAAAAAAAAAAAGGCAATGAGTGAACATATAATTTTTTTTCTATTATGGATTAAGAAAATAAATATTGAGTTGGACATATTCTATTAAGTTCAAGTTTTAGTATGTTATCGAATATAACTGAATTAGATATTGGTCAAAATTGATAGATGTAGACAATCTCTGATTGATTCGATAAATACTTCATACACACGCAAATACTAAATGCATTTAACACATATGAACACAAAACCAACTTAAATAAGCACTTAAAAATAGGAGGACATAGTTAACATTTTAGCACCAGATCAAAATTTGTACATTCATCACAAGTAAAATTAAAAAGAGCAGCTCAAACTCATAACAATATAAACACTCTAAAAGAACATGCCGCATAAACCACAAAACTCACAGATGTAACTACTCTCGATCGATAATTTCTTTATTTCAACAACCAATAGAACTTGGTTGAGCATCTCTCAAACCGAATATGGTGTCAATAACAGCCAACTCTGTTGCTGTAGTGTCTGAGCCACAAAACGCTGTCCAGTCATTAACGGTCAATCCAGCAGCAATCACATTACTACCCCTATTCACAGTTCCAGCAGCAATAGGTAAATCAAGAAGAGTGTCCAGTTCATTCAAATCTTCAATGGACGTACGAGGATGGACCTGGTGTTCCATAACAAAGTTTCACAGAAATTAGAAAAAAGAGTAACATAGTTATGTGTCTTGTTGCTCCAGCACCTGTCTACAAGGTGGAGCAAGAAAATTGAACTTACCAAGACCCCTTTGTTGGATAAAGAACAATAGCTGCCAACAAGAACGTTCCCAGCTATCGTATGCCTTGAAACGTCAACACCAAGAACATCAGCAATCATCTCTTCAGTGTCCTGGAGAAAAATAATAAAGCACAACACATTGACGTGGGTAAAATTCAGGATCTAACCTACTCCTTAATCTATTTTATTGGTAAGGAGGAAAAGGCAATTGTTGAATCTTGACAAACTCAGGCTACAGTAAATATATTCATGTCATAACAAACTCCAAAGCTTGTCATCAATATATGTGTGATAGGATATGTTTAAATAGCATAAAAAACGGTACAAGTAGTGGAGAGCACCATGGGCTAACCCGAGGAGATGAAAACGCTTCCCCTAAGAGAAGTCCATCAAGATATCCCCCTCCTTAAAGCTAAACATAGTATAAGATAACATAATATCATATGGAGGACACTTTAGATACAGGAACATTTTACATAAAGGATTAAGAAAGAATTTTTTTTTTGATAACCCAGAAATCCCCCAGGACTAGGACCACAATTTTCAAAGATGTTTTCTGTAGTTATGCCCATCCCACAAAACATCACAATCAGCAAATCTGACTGCTCTAATTTTAACAGACGTTTTGTGTTTTCTATATGAAACAGAGAAAAGGCCAATATATAGATAATTATTGACAATCAAAACATCACAACAGCTACTTAACGCACGACTCAAATTTTGACCTATAGGTTTGCTCAATATCCGGAATATGTACGGAGGGAAATGAAATTTCATACACCACATAATGTCATCCCATTCTAAAGGAAAAGACACGAACAGATTACCTTGTCAAGAGAAGGATGTATAAGAGCAACATGATCATTGCATGCTATGCAGTTTCCCAAGGCAGAATGTGTCTCGTCGATGCATTGTACCTTAACAGAATCAGGCAGACTATTCCTCAAGTGCTGAAGTTCTTCGACCACCGAAAGAGACACAAAGGCAGATGTGAAATCAAGGAAATAACAAAGGATAAAAGTGAACGTAAGGTATTTTGACCAAGTCACATAAATAAACATGAAATGGTAGATTGAAACATTAGCCCGAACGAAAATCAATTTTCAACATTTTGTTAGTTTATATAGACATATCAGTGGCCTCCAGTCCCAAAACTGATGCAAGGAATCAAGGACAGCAAGTGCAGACCGACCACTAAAGAAAGTGTTTTCTTCTAACCCACAAATTTTGTCATATCAAGTCCAATTCATATCCATCCCCGACATATAGATAAGTATTCCAAAGGCTCTATTGAATACAAGCGACTAGAATGACATATGTTTGCACGATCAGCAATTATTTCACTGTACAAATACCCATCACAAATGAAAAAGAATATTCAAAGAAAACTAAAAACTAAAACTGAAATGCCTAAGATAGAACGAATGATGTTATTACCTTGAGGTGTAGTGGTGTAAGGCAAGAGAAGCCCATTTTTGTTTCCTGCAGAAAATTGGAAAGTTGGAAACTTAGTTCTCACGGGAAAATCAGAGGGAAAAAGGGCCTTGAGTTCCAGAATATAGTCTAAAAAATTGTTGAATACCAGCACAAAGTCTTCCAACCGACCAGCTTCCGTTAATAGTTGTTTGAATCACTTGAAAGCCTCGAACGGGTGCTAACTCATCCTCAAATGTACTGGAAAGAAATCACAGAAATTACAACTTTTTCTATAAACAGGGAAAGTTAACAAGAAAGACTCATTATACATCTTTAAGCATTTTATATCCCCTGCTTAAGTATTTATATTCACTTCATGTTTCCTTTTCTCATTGTTCCACATTAAACGTTCAACTTTCATTTGCACCCGAGAGTGTGGCCTAATGGGTAGATTGTGAACCATAAGGTCTCATGTTCAAATTCTAGTAGAGACAAAAACACAAGGTCATTTATTCCCGTCTGTCCTAGCCTTGGTGAACAAAGTTTAGTCAAGGTGGACGAAAGCTATCCCAGACTCCACGGTTATCAAAAAAAAGTTCAGCCTTCATTTTTTTTCTCTAATCTTTTAGTTTATAACTGCAGCTTCCAAAAATATTAGTTTGAAAAACAAGAAAGATGAACCTGTAGAAGTTTTGAGAACCCCCAATTCCAACTAAGCAGTATGCATTGGTGAGCTTGGAATAAACTCCAATATCACAAGAATTCTCAAATTGCAGCCCTACATTTTAAAAAAGGAAACTTTACACACTAGAAAATAATACAATGAATATCAGAATGAGACAATATTATGTAACTCACTTATGGCCATTACTAGCTGAAAAGGGCAAAGCTGATACAATCGTGGAAGATTCTGCCAAAATTTTAACAATTAGTCTTCTTGGTTAAAAGACACATACTAACTTTCAAATTCAGTAAATACTAAATTCAACACTAGGACACAAGTGTAAAGCATTTCATCCTATCGGACTTACTATTGGCCATCTCTTAAGATCACATGAGAGAAGCAAATAAGAAACGGAACTCAACTTGTATAATCACAAGGAACTAGGAAATTTTGGAGTTAGTGCCTTCAACAACAACAACAACATATCCCGTGTAATCTCACAAGTGCAGAGCAAATTTATAGTAAAAGATTGGGGGTATTGAACCGATTATCTCTCCATAAAACTAGATATTTTACTATATATTTTTCCAAATTGGTATATATTATTATAGGCTGGCACCATTGAAAGAAGATTAAATGATGCACTCTAGAGATCAATTCCATCTAAATACATCTTTTTCATTCTTTTTTAGTAGGGCATCCATGTTATAAAAAAATCTAAATTTGTCGCTAATATGAAAGGGTTGAATGTAGACGCTCAACTCAAGTAGGAAAAAAACAATTATGAACAAATACGGAAGTGAAGAAGTTATGGTAAAGATAGTTAATACCTTGTTGATCAAGTAAAAAATAACAGACTACTGGAATTCAACGTACAATTTTCTAAAACTACAATAGGAGTCACCGGAAAAAACTTACAGAGAGAGAGAGAGATAGGTGGAGCCGTTTACTTGTTCTGCAATCTTTTTGGTAACTGAATTTATATAGGTTTAAGTGGGCTGTGGGCCCAAATCCATTTTGTTTTTGGGCTCTTTACATTATTGCGGCTTACAAAAGCTCCTAAAAAAGGAAAAATCACGTAACACATTTATTTTTAAGAGTTAATATTACAATTTTTAGATCTATTTTTTTATATTACTATTTATAACATTTAATTGTAATTATTAACAAATTAATTTTAATTTATAAATTAATTAATTATATATTATTAAGTAATATATATTATATAATTAATAGGTGAGAGAAATAATATTAATGAGAGAGAATTAATTTGTAATTATTTATTACACTGTTTAAGGAATTTTTCAACTTATTCACATGTCAACTCACACCCCACCCTCACGTTACTCTCAAAATATCTTTTTCATAAATATAGTAATTTATAATTGACAAGATAAATTTTTCCCTTGATATTCTCATAATTAGTTGATTTTTATTTTGATTATTTTATTATTTCCAAGATAAATATTGATTACTATTCAAATACTTTTTATTTAATAATGACTAATGGGGCCTTTAGTTTTTTTTAAAAAAAATAAATTTTATCACCGTATATTGTAACATGTAATTTTCTCTCTTTAATCTATCTTTTTTGCTTTTCTTGATGTTTTTTTTTATTTTAAATTTTGATATTATTTTTAATTTTTTTTTAAATCTGATTATTTTTAGAATTAAGAATTCTATATTTTGAAATTTTTATTTTGTTTTATATTTTAATTAATCTGAAACTTTATTTTTTGAGAAAAAAAATCGTTTTACTAAAATTTTGAACTCGTTTTTGGTGTGTTTTTCTATATCTAAAATACTATTTTGTTCGTGAAATAAGTATATTTAATTCTGAAATTTGTTGATATATATAGATAATATGAGATGATGAGATCTTAAATAAGGAGTTCCTAAGTTTTAGCCTGAATATGATTTTAAAAAAAATCAAACTTAAATACGGAATATAAATTGAAGAGAAAGAAAAATATAGAACTTGTATTAATTATTGAAGTTTAGACTTTTAATTACATGTTTTGATTTTTGGGCGATGTATATTTCTTTTGCTACAATTTTTGACAACAATATTTAATATGCATTGTTTTACAATCAGATTTATTCTTCCCAGATTTATACCCGTTGGTTATCAATTTCGTACATTTTTATTTTTCGTCTTTTTGTTCTAAAATTTCAAGTTGGATACCTAGTTTATATAAATTGAATACAACATTAACTTGTTTTAGATTGTCAAATTTGATTGAAAAATCAGTTACATTTTTTATTTTTTTTTCATTTTCAAGTGGGATATATGTTGGATACCAATTGAATACAACATTAACTTGTTTAGTCTGTCTAATTTGGTTGAAATCTCAACTACATGTTGATTTTTCAATTTTTCAATGAGATATCAAATTGATACTAAATTTATACAAATTGGATACAATATTAACTAGTTTTACGTTGGCTATTTTAGTTGAAATCTCAATTATATGTTGTTGTTTTTTCAATTTTACCACTAGGACGTCAGTTGGATACCAATGTATACCAATTTCATACTAAGATTTGACTTAATTTTTTCAACCAATATCAATCGCATACCAACATTACCTATTTTTTTTAGTATACATTTGAAAAACACTGAATACTCAAATGATTAACTAGCACACATAATAAATATTCTGAATTATAATTCATTAACTCAAAATAAAAATAAATTATGTCTTTTTTCAGAAGGATAATTTGAACATGTCTTTCTGTTGTGTTCCTCCCGACGACATGTACTGCACATAATCTTAGAATTCTTGAATTTCACATTAGCAAACCATTTACAACGTTCAAGTTGTGGTCTCCAGACAACAGTTCATTTTGAACCAGACGACAATAATTTATGCTCCAACACCTTTTGAATTGCATATTTTTCTGTTTCATCATAAATTATTGTGTCGGTATTACATCATACAAAAGTACAAATAACTTTTATATATATGTTATATCAGTATACAAATTTCATACCATTTTTATGCATACAAAATTCATACAAAGTAAAAATACATATGTTATCTTTCAACAATTTCATATGTTATTACAGAATACAAAAGTAAAAACACATACGTTATATCAGTATGTAAATTTCATACAATTCTTATTCACACATTTCTTACCTGTTTTATGCCAAAAGTTATCAATTATTCATACCAGGATCATGCCACTAGAATACCAAAATGATTTCAACTTAGAAATATTAATTGTCATTTATTTTAATAAACAGTATACCAAATTCATTACATTATTATTCTCAAAATTCATTACAATATAATGCCAAAAAAAAAAAAAAATCCAATCAAACCAGAAATAGTACCAAAAAACATTATCGATTGTCATACATGCCTGGTAGTATTAGTCTACAAATTTCAAAGAAAAAATTATCTATTTTTTAACCAGAAATAAACCAAAAAATAAAAAATGGGTCAGACAAATAATGAACAAATTCAAAGTACATACCAAAATATAACTTTATACATTTAAAAAAAGCGTCATAATTCAAATTATTATACACAACAAAAAACCTGAAATCAGTATACAAATTTCGTACAATTATTTTGTACACTTTTCATACCTATTTCATGCCAAAATTATACCTATTTCATGCCATAAGTCGTCACTTTTTCACAGCAGAATCATGCCACTATAATATCAAAATAATACCAATTCTAACTATTAATTGTCATTTATTAGACAAATAGTATACGAAATTCATTCAAATATAATTTTAAAATCGTACCAAAATGGTATAACCAATATACCAAATTCAAATAAATTTTATGTAATTTTTTAACCAGAAACATACAAAAAAATGAATGTCCAAACCAAAATCTATGCCAATTTTAAACAAATTTTATGTAATTTTAAAAGTGAATATTCATACCAAAAACGCCATAATTAAAATTATTATACACAAACAAAATCTTTTTTTTTTCTTTTCAGAATCACTATTCATAATTGTTTTTAACGCTTGGTTTGTATTACAATACAAATAAAAAATCACAAAGAACACTAACCTGAAGGATCCCATCTACCACCATGCTTTATTAATACTAATAAGCATTCGCTATTACAAGACAATAAAGATTATTGAATAAAAACGAATATGAATTAGATGAAAGTGACAGTTTACATAGAAAATATTGAGAAGAGAGAGAAGCCTTCTAACAAAAGAAATATGCTTGAACGAATTTTAACTGCTTTGAGCTAAACGAGGAAAACAAATATTCTTTTTTATGAATTAATTTTAACTGATTGAGTAAAAAAAGGAAAATAAATATTCATATTTTGTTTTGAATCCCCTAAATTTATGGCATTATTAATTATCCTTAATGTATTCAAATTAATGACATTTTTTTTTTTTATGATTTTCAAAAAAAAAAAAACATTTTTTACTATTATTTTAAAAATCTTTTTTTTTTAATAAAATGTTACAACTTGAATTTTTTTATTGTTACAACTTGAAAGTTTTATTATACTGTCATAACTTGAAAATATTAGTCTTATATATGTCATTTATAAAATTTTCACATTAAAAATTTAAGGAATATGTACTCATTTTTTTTTTAAAAAAAATTATACTCTCTCCGTTATATTTTATATTAGTTAGTTTGACTTGACACTGAGTTTTTTCTTCTTTTTTTTGGTTTCCTAACCAGTGTCCGGTACACACATTGGAGCCCGACTAAATCCGAATTCGCGCCGGAAAGTCCCACATTAGGGGTAAAGCAAGCTTGACACTGAGTTTAAGAAAGAATGAAAGACTTTTGAATCTTGTGATATAAAAAATAAGTAATAGAATTTGAGTGGCTATCAATCATTTTTATTAAAGGTAAAATGAGTATTTTAAGATTAAATTGTTATTTATTATACAGATGTGTCATTTTTTTAGGTCGACTAAAAAGTAAAGTAAGTCATATAAACCAAGAGAGAAGGAATATAGAACAATTTTCCAATTCCCAATTTAAGATATATATACATATATATATAAAAATTCAAAATACACAATTTACATAATTGTATACTTATATCAAAATAATTATTTTATCAATCAATTACTAAAATTTCATAATATTAAGTAAATATCTAATAATAGATGAAATAATAATGGTCAACTTAGGACTAGAGATCACAATTGACAAAGTTAGTACATAGAGCAATCAATTCACTTCCTAGAAATTAGAAGATCGCAAATCCGATTTCCGAAATATACAGCTAAACAAAATTTGGTTTCTTGAGCTCCAAGTCACTTATTTTTGCATAATTTTTTATGAATAGCCAGAAACCTATATTTATATTAAATGACGAAATTAATGTGGCATGCCTAAATGGGCGAAAGGTCAATTACTTGTTTAAAAGTTACTTGAGTTGTAACATGTTAGGCTGAAATGAACTAAAACATTGTGTCATAACTCAATCTTTTCAATTCTAACTAAATTTTAAATATTCGTTTGTTTCCTTATTATTTGTTTGCATACCTAATAAAACTTATTTTATCATCTTAAGAATATAGATATAATATATCAAATAAAAATATCTTTATAAAAAAATATTAAACAAAGTTTCTCATGGTACAATCTAAATTGCATATCATTCCTATTTTAAAATTGATTGAATTAAACAAATCAAAATGAACCGAATTAATAAAATAAGCGGGTCATTAACTTTTTTTGAATTTAAATAAAGTGAACCAATAATAAATTTAGGAACTAATTTTACCACCTCTAAACGAGTCGTATGAAATTACAATACACCATATTTGTGCTGTTCACTTGTCAATTGCCATATAGAAAGAAAAAGAAGAAGTAGTGTTTTTTTTTTTTTTTTGGTTTCCCACCTGGTGTTCGGAATCCACATTAGAGCTCTGACTAAATTTGAATCGCGCTTTGCAGGGCCCATTCGGGGGTGGCGCTCCCAACAGAATTTTCTCCATATCCAGGGCTTGAACCCGAGACCTCTGGTTATGAGTGAAGTAATTAGTGTTACAAGCACACAACTTTAGGCAGTTTTTGGTTTTTGCTTACACGTAATTGTACTAGTATTAAACATTTTTATTGTGTTTTTAACTAAAATTGAAGGGTCTAATGGAATGGGCTGAAATTACACGACACTCCTACTATTAATTATTCCTTCTCTTTCTTTTTTTTTGGTTTATACCAAAGTTTCATGTATCAGTTATCATAATTATGGATTTAATGAACCATCAGACTACCGTTACACGTTTAAGCTGTGACCAAAATTACAAGAAATGGACGATTATGTGCTAATTGTTGGATTGGGTGCAATGTACGTGAACAAAATCTTATATTGATAGTTGAAAAGATAAGCACCTTAATATTTTGTGCAAAGTTGATCTAAAAAGTATTACTATCATATTATGTTAAGAGTACCTTTGAGTTATTTTAACCGAAGAATTGATTAGTTTGAGATTACTAGAAAAAGCGTCTTTCTCATTCTAGATGATAAGGGAGGTGTCATTGTTTTGGTGACTCTCACGGACCTACTAATCTAGGAAGGACATCATTAATTACTTTAATCGTTTTAAAAGCATAATCAGTGCCAATATTATGATACTTTACAGAACAAAGTACTCAGCAACCATCATTATATTGATTTCCAACGTTAACAAAAGTAATGTATTTATATAAATTAAAATATTTGTACAAACATCTAATATTTACAAAAAAAAATCATAAATATTTAATTATAAACTCGAGTATATATTATTTTGAAATAGTAGAGTGAGTTAACTAAAATACTCCTCCCAAATCAATTTAAATGAAGTCGCCGGCGTTGCTGCGAGGTAACGTACTTGGATAATTTGATTGAAAAAAAAATAATGAGCCTTTCCGCTTGATTGAAGTAAGGTCAACCACTTTTTAGTTAAATCATTTGTCTCGAGAAATAATAATTACTTATATAAAATACTATATAATAGAAAATGATTCAATTAGAAGAATATATAACAGTTAAGAAATGGCTGCTAGACTAGGGGCGTATTTATATTTTTTTAATATAGAAATCTCACCAAAAAAATTAGGTCAAATGTATTTGGTGCAGAATATAATGGCCGCCCCTAAAATTTTATCGACAACATTGCGTTTCTTAGCCATCCTTCTTTTTTTCTTCTGCCCACTCGTTTGGAGTCCACATTGAAATTCGATTAAATCTAAATCACAAGATGTAACACTTTCAACATAATTTTATCTATATCCATAACAAAAACCCAAAATTTTTGATGAAGAAAGCCATCCTTTATTTGGATCCGGCTCCTCTCCATTTCTCTTCTCTCAATTTTCCCCAAGTTCTAGCTTGAATAGGAGACCCATGTCATAATTTAGAATTAATGATTGAGATCTAATTAATTAAAACAAAGTCCTAATCATAATTATTTACTTCTATATATTTCCTTCTTAAATATTTTTGCAATCCATTATATTTTCCCTAAATATATTTAAAACTTTTCTTTACTACCCTGCATACATATTTAAGAAGCAAATATATGGAAGTAAATAACTATGGTTAAGACTTTGCTTTAATTAATTAAATCTAAATCATTAATTCTAAACTATGACATATGTCTCCAATCCAAACTAAAACTCGGAGAAAATGGAGAGGAGTTGGATCCCCTTTATTTGACCTTAACAACATATTTCCTCTTCAAAAAATAACAGGATTCCAAACAAATTCGCCGTCGGTTGGATAATGACAAATTAATTCAGGCTGACTTTTGCAATTTATTCAACTAATCAGATATTCTGGAATTCATTGAATATATTGAAAGTCAAAAAATAAGATAAGATTTTACATCTCATTTGATATTTTACATAATCGAGGAAAATACAGCAAAGAGCATTAAAGAATTATTACATGAAATGAGAATAAAAAACCACGTGGCAGTGGATTAGAGCTTATCTGGAACAACAAGAAAGTTGATTGAATCTCGCTGGCAAAAATGTTTGAATTCAACTGAAATTTTGCAGCTTTCGTCCAGCCAAATCACAGCTCATTTCCCTACAACGGATAGCACAGACATCATGTGAGCCGTTACCCTTACAACCCTTCATTTTCATTGTTCTAATTAACACAAATCAGCACCATGTATAATGCACCATTCCAATTTATTAACAATTAAGAAAAAAACTCTCTCCATCGTCTCTATAACGTTGTTTGACTTGTCATGAAGTTTAAGAAATACGGAAAGTTTAGTATCATATTGACTAACTTGTTAAGAAGGAGAAATATATAATCATACCAGATTTGTGTGGAACACATTAGGCATTAACATAGTCCATACTGCCATTGCGCTGACGTTTGTTGGAACTTGAAAAGCAGCATATATGAGTCCATGATTTCTTCTTCTTCTTTACGGGTTGCGTTTTTACATCTCTATTGGCAACCAGATCAGACATATATTGAACAACAGCCTGAACATCAGAGCGAATAAAACATTAGTGATCGATATATCCAAGAGAAGAGCTGAGATAATTAAATAGTAATAATTCTGAAAGCATAATAGTTAAACGAAACAAAATTAAACCTGTGCTCCCTTCTCAACGATGTTTCCTGGTGGAACTTCCAAAGGATTTCCATCGGTTTTAAGGACCCGCAAACTTGAGAGCATCCTAAACGAATCTGGAAGAACGCGTATCTGGTTGTTACTCATGTCCAATTCTTCAAGCAGCTCAAGGTTACCAATGGACCTTGGTAGTGATCTCAGGTCTGCAAAATTGTTGCTTATGTTCAGCTTTACCAGTGAAGTAGCAAAACACAAGCACTCAGGCACTGATTCAATTTCGTTGAAACTAACATTCAGCTCTTTCAAACTTGCAAGAGATGACATAGTTGTAGGCAACAGCCTAATGTTATTGTACCGCGCAGTCAGAATCTCCAAAGACTCAATTCGTCCCACTGCTTCAGGAAGAGCTTTAAGATGATTATAGTCTACACGTAGCTCTTTGAGCGAAGTACATTGACCAATAGTGTGAGGCAGTTCCTCAAGGTCATTAGTTTCCACAATCAATTTCTTAAGACTTACTAAGGAGCCAATTGTCTCAGGGAGTGCTGATAGCATGTTAGAGCTCAAATCAAGCTCTTGAAGGTGAGCTAGTCTAGCAAAACTCGCGGGCAACAACTTCAAGTTATTTCCACTGAGATCAAGATAGACCAAGTTAAGAAGATCTCCAATACAATCAGGCAGTTCATCAATTTTGTTTGAGTGCAAATCTAGCTTTTGCAATGATAAAAGCCCCCCTATGGTGGTGGGTAGGACCGTAATTCGATTCTCAGACAGATCCAAAGTGATCAAACTTGATAGCTTCCCTATAGAATCTGGAAGCCATTCTACTTGGTCAGACAACTTATTCCGAAGGATAAGTTCTCGACTTCCTTTTTTGGATGACACTTCAATCATACTAGCAAGCTTAATTAAACTTAATTTCTCACCATCTTGACCTACAAACAAAGAAACCAGTGTCTTCTTGATCAAAAATACGAACTTTGAGTCACCACAACAAAACAACAAAACAACAAATTATATAATCAAATTCACTAGATATGCATATAACCAAATACGGTGCAGCAAATAGATGTAACATACCACTTATTGACGCCGGCTTTAAGGTGGAATCAACAATCTTAGGCCCTGATAAAGCATCCCCAGATCGAAGCCCAACACCAATTCCATCCACAAGAAACGTGGCTTTTGCCTTATTCAAGTAACTGTCATCTCTAGTATACAGTTCAGACGCTTTACTAGGCTCTTTTGAGTTATAATAGCTCGACGAATAAGCAGCCGCAGTTGGAGTTGTCGGAGAATTAAGGCCGCCGCCGGAGAAGGAAACTTGGTTTGCCAAAGATAAATCATTCGGCTCAATTGAAGAAGAAGACGGGTCATTATCGTGAGATTTAGAAGGCAAACATTTCGTTGCTCTCTGAATCAAATCGTCGAACACACTGTGAATATTGTCGAGATCTAAAAATTTCAACGCCTCCCTCTTTTGTTCTTTACTCTGAAAAAGAACAGCGTTCCTCTGCATCTCTTGCATAATTTTGAACAGCTCTTCTGGAACACCTTTTCTTTTATTTTGCCTCATGATAGCTTCTATTTTCAACTGATCTTCTTTCTCCAGATTTCCAATTAAAGCTCTTGCTGCTTCAACCTCATCAATCGATGGCCTTGTCGGTAGAGATCCATGAATTCTCATAATTTCTTGCACAATCTCATCAATCGACATTCCTGACGACCCCATTTCAATAATTCTCTGAAAATTCCTCGAAAACAATAAACACGCAGATAAATTTAATTGAACATAAATACAACTCCGGCCACAAAAATTAGACTCAGACTACCCTTTTCCTCGTTGTGTATGTATTATTCAAAGCAAGAAACAAAGACGACTTCCGCTATATGTAAACCAATCAGCAGATCAAGAAAAATGAAAACCGCAGCTATTTCTACAAGTTTCTAGAAAGCGCCAATCAACGATGACAGCAAATTCAAACCTTTACCCACATGAAGGCATGCAAAGTAAAGCTTATTTTTCGCCGTATTTTCCTATATGGAAAACAACTGTTTTCAAAAACACGGAAAAAACACTCATAAAAACGAAAAACAAAAACTTCCCATTAAAACAAACTCCTAACAATTATTTAAGGAAAGAAATTGACTCACACTATTCAGTGGCTTTTCTGTCCAAAGTAAATCAACAATGTTTCTAAAGGTGTACGTGAAATGTGGAGAACAGAGAGAAGAAGAAGAAGGGAAGAGAAAGGATGAGTTATCTAAGACAGAAATGTGTCTTGTTCGGATCTGTGGAAAATCCAACGACATCTATCGTGGGTTACCAACTTATATACCTTAAAAAAAAAATACTAATTACCTCTATCTCGTTTTAATTTTTTTTGTCTTAATTAATATATTTTTAAATTTAAAATTATAAAAATTGTCATATTTAATGAATATTATAAAATAATATTAAAATTTTATTAATTGAATAAATAAAAAATAATTGGGTAATTAATGATAAGACAATAATTTGATTTAATTTTAAAAATACGGTGGAGTCGATTATGACTGAACGGATATTAAACGGAAATCCGCTTATATTAGAGCATAAATGAGAGATTTCCGGAAATGGCCTTGGGTGAATCTGAAATGACGAAATTAACCCCAGTTCTTCTAGGATTCTCTCGGACGGCTAATGGAAACTTTTTCAAAATGACTCAACTGACGACACCCTTTTGATTTGATCTCACGCTTCCGGCCGCCGGTATTAATTTTGCGGTAATTGATTTTATAGATCACTTATAAATTACAAATTAAATTTTATATTTATATATAAAAGATTTGAAGAATTATTATTATTTTTTATTCAATTTGTATTTTAAAAGATCTTGTTGCCTTAGTCAATTTAAAGTAAGTTTATATTTTAACAAATTATTTTTGGTAAGTAATTCGACTATATCATCATTATACAATTGAGGCCTTCTTTTATAGAAGACTGTAGGTTCAACGGTTAGTTGACAGGTACTTGAAATGGTCCTTGATGAATTAATGTATTTGCCTTTTGATGTGTTAAAGCAAAAATTTGCTAGAATTTTAAAGTTTTATAATATAGGTGACCTGTAGTTGATCAACCACATGTCACTTATATTATAGACTTACTGATATTGAGTTAATCGTTAAGTGAAACTATAAACATTTAAAGATAGAGAATTTTGAGGTTTTAAGTTTAAAACTTAGTATAGATGGAAAAAATATTAGGTGATTCTTTCCATCTATTCTAGTTTTGATAAGTAAAGCTACCTGATACTTAATAAATATGACAAATATCTCGTGAAATTAGTCTAAATAAAAAAATTTTTTAACCCACACACCATGTCATACACATGAAACAAGCATATTGCCTTTTGATGAATGATCTGTTTAACTAGGGCAACGAGAAGAGTGAAAAAACTTTATAGCTATACCTATACCTATACCAAGTGATTATCTAACTGTAATCACTATGGAATATTTCACCTACACGTCATTTTATAATGCTAACAAGGAACAAAATATTGTCATACTGAAAACACGTCATCAAACTTATGTATGAACTTTTTTCTTTTTCTTTTTTTCTTTTTAAAATTTCACCATGTGAAATTTATTTCTTATCTGTTATCGTTATTCAGAAATTTTCAGATTTTTCCGCTTAAAACTAGTGTCTTTTTTGTTTATATTACTTATTGTATATTGACTTCACACATAATATAATAAATAAAATGATAATTTATTATATTTTAAACAAATAAATTTATTGAGGATAGTTAGTACTACTTTTAAAGCCGCAGGAATCACGAAAAGATTCTAAAGTTCAAACCCCATCAATCTTTTTCAACATTCATGAATTCAACTTTTTTACATAAATACTAAAAATAATTGTGGAAAAGAGTATGTTGTCCTTTTTTTTATCTACGTTTCAGATTCACCTAACTATTTAATACAACTAGTATAGTATATATCAACTATACTGCATTCCACAATCAATTTACGGATAAGAACCAATATTGCGTGGACTATACTTTTATCAATTTTTGAACATGATTCATTAACTAAGGAAAATGTTGAACGTATATATATACATGGGCAGATCTATGAAGGAGTCGGGGGGTGCCACGCCACCCCCCAACTTCGACGGAAACTCTACATATACATAGGTATATATATATAATATTTATATAAAAATAAAGCGTGGCACCCAATGAATAAAACTGGCTTGTGGTGCCACGGTTGGCGGGCAACTTTAGATGGTTGATATTGCGGGTTCGAATTCCATTTGTGCCTATTTTTTTTGAGAAATTTGCTGCAGACATTTTTTAAGAAAAAAAGGCTCCAAACACATTTTTTTTAAGGAAAAAAGCTGGCACATTAATCGATAAGTCTATTTGGCACTCACGGACTCTAAATCCTGAATCCGCCACTATATATATATATACGGATAAGAACCAATATTGCGTGGACTATACTTTTATCAATTTTTGAACATGATTCATTAACTAAGGAAAGTGTTGAACGTATATATATATATACACACACACTTTGTTTAATCTGAGTTGTCACGTGGTTTTGCAAATTGCAATAGTATAATTCCCTCTTGCATGTTTATCGACTAATTCAAACATTCAATGAATCATTTATAAAAGAGATAAAGTGGAATAAATGCAACCTCTACAAAGGAATGAATTGAGGCAAGGTATATTTAATATGATGCTAGTCATGCTACAAACAATAGCTTTTGACAATATTTACACTTTGCGTGAAGGTAATAATTAAGGAGTAGTTTAGCGGAAGATGTTAAGGAAAATAATGTAGGTATTAGTTTTGATGTCACTAATCTTTTGTTTGATATATTTTTCAATTTATGTATAAAGTAACTAAAGCAACTGTTAGTATTAGTTTTGATGTCACTAATCTTTTGTTTGATATATTTTTCAATTTATGTATAAAGTAACTAAAGCAACTGTTAGTTGGTATTGTGTTAGTGAAATTTCCACATAAAGTCATTCAAAAATAGCTTAATTATGCTTCATAGCTATAATTTGCTAATTACGATTCGTAGCTACATGTTATAGAGACGAGAGTGGTGAGCGAGTTTGGGAGAAGGAGGAGAGAGACAAGTGAGAGAGGGTAGAGAGTGGAGAGAGGCAAATTGTATATGTATATATGTCAAAGTAATTATACATGTGTAACTAGTATACATATGTATTTGTATATCTGGCGAACAAGATTGGAAGAGGGAGGAGAGAGGCGAGCAGGAGAGGGTAGAGAGTGGAGAGGGACGAACTGTATATGTATATCAATCAGATAATTATATATATGTATCAATTATTGTATTTGTAAATATGCATACAATTTGAACTCGTATACAATTGAATCGAATTAAAACATTTGTATTTGTATATCCAATCTCTCCTTCATTTTATACAAACACAAACTATACATTGTATGTATATAATTTGTGTTTGTATAAAGCAAGAGAAAGATAAAGACAAGAACTGGGTAGGGGGAATTTGTATTTGTATAATTATAAGTGTATATGATTTGTATATCCCATCTCTCTCACTTCATACAAACACAAACACAAATTATATATTTGTGTTTGTAGAAAGTGAGAGAGAAAGACAAGAATTGGGTAGGGGGAAATTTATATTTGTATAATTATAAGTGTATATGATTTGTATATCCCATCTCTCTCACTTAATACAAACACAAACACAAGTTATATATTTGTGTTTGTATAAAGTGAGAGAGATTGGCAGAGAGAAACAAGAAAGAGATTGGGCAGGGAGAGAAGAGAGGCGAGGGAGATAAAAAAGAGAGTGGTGAGCAAGATTTAGAGATAGCGGAGAGAGGCGAAAGAGAATAAGGGATGAGAGAGGCGAGAGAGAATGTAATTATAGCAAGAAGTAAGTTCCAAATTGTAATTAATGCAAACTATAATTGTGTTTGCTAATTAATTAGTATATGTTTGTTTAACCGCGTAGTTTTCTCATTGTATTATGTATAACTAATACGGGGTAAGAATTATGATATTAGCAATATTAAAGGTATTATTAGGGAAGAGGGTAAAAAATGCCCTTCAACTATGTGAAATGAATAAAAATGCCCTTGTCATCAATGTTTTGATTCAAAAATGTCCTTACAGTCAATACTTTGGTCCATAAATGCCTATATAGTTACTAAATGGGTCAAAAATGCCCTTTTTGAATAAAATATTATTAAAGAACTTTGTTCTTGTTTTCTTTCTTTTAAAATTACTTTAACAAATAAAAAATATATTTCTGTTTAATCTCATTTTATTAATTAAAATAAAATTACTTTACGTACTCTTTCGACGGATAATATGTCATATATATAAGGTCATAGTACATCCATCATTAATTTTTATTTTATATAACGATGAAAAATAATGATAATAAAATAAGAAATATTTTTATTTTTCATTTTTATCTAAATTGAAGTAGGATTAAAGTTTGCTAATTTTTAAAAGTATTATCAGAAAAAATGTATTCAAAAAAATAAATAATATATTTATTTGAAAAATGAGTATTTTTGACCCATTAAATAATAATAAGGGTATTGTTGAACCAAAATATTGACGATAAGAACATTTTTAACCAAACTATAAATAACGAACATTTTTAATCCTTTTCCCATATATATTATACATTGTCATTGTTAAAAACACAATTATATTTAATATTAATTTTTATACACCTATCAAGCAAGCTCTGAAATCATGGTAAATAACAGGGTGGACACGATGCACAGCGAGATGTGATCAACTCATATGTAATCATTAAAGTGATGTAAATAATTAGTGAGTTTTTATTCACAAATTGTGGAGTGTGTTAAATTAAGATTTTCTTATTTCATGTAGTGAAACGTTGTCCAATTGTTTTGAAAATAAATTCTCTCTATATATAAGAATAAAATTTGTACTCTTTTCATCTTCTTCACCACTTATAATATTTGTTTGTCATATTTTAGATTCGTAAAGGATGAATTAACCATTATAGGAAGAAGATATAGGCCCCACTGTATAAAAAAAGAGGTCCAGATGTCGTGGTTTAAGAGATCTTTGGAATTCGGTTGGATAATAGGCACGTGCATACGTATGTAGCCTGCCATTTCCGTTTCTTCTGTTTCATTTTCCTTTTCTCTTTTCCTCCTAATAATTAATAATAATAATAATATCAGTATCTTCTGATTATGGGCTGGCATACGAAATTGGCCCTCCCTAGTTTTCTCGACATGAAAAGATGGCAACTTCATCATCCACGTGGACAACCACACATGCCATGTCTCTTCCCGATAGATAAATGTATAAGAATAATATTAAATATAATATATTTGTAATTCTGTTTGATGTATTAAAAATAATATTTATTTATAAAATTATTTTTCACAAATATAATAGAAAAAATGTGAAAATAAATTAGGAGCTATGCTAATATATGCATTAAAATACAGTATATTGCTAATAGTATGATTTCACATATACTAGTTATACATAACATATATCAAATAAAATATTAATAACACATCAAATTACACATCCTAACAAACCACCCGTTTGGCCATAGATTTTCTAAGTAATATTTGGGGAAAATTTTGGCAAATAATGTGTGTTCATAAAATTTGTCATTATTTGGCAAAAATCTCAAATTCACAAATACTAGTTTTTTCTAGTATTTGGGTCAAATCTCATTATTTGGGATCTTTTAAAAATTGAAATTTGACACCAAACTTTTATCCTTTTACAAAAATACCCTCTATAATAGTTGTTTGCGTTGTATTACATAATTTTTTACGTGAACACCAAAGTAGTAATGAAATATGAAAGTGATAGATGATATATGGTTGTTGATGAAAATGATGAACAATCGACTCAGGGTAACAAATTCATGTGCTTTGTTTACTTCACAATGTATGGAATGATGCTTGTTGCACTCACTCTAAACTACCACATTGCTCCAGTCTCATGGACACTATTTGTAATTTGCTGCAACAAAGATTCAATTGACTTGTAATACAAACTTATGGTTAGTTTTGATAGTTTTTAAAACTTATATATATAAATTATATTTTTCAGAAAAAGTGAAATATGTTTCTCAAATAATATGACCAAACACATGGTAAAATTTCACCCAAATAATATTTGCCAAGAACATTTGAAAATCTATAATCAAACCCTGGTACAGTGTTAGAGAATTATCTTGCGACTCCTTGCCCCGTTCGTTTGTCTCCTTGTCTGCTTTTCGTTGCCAGGCCCATCCTATGTTATAAGACAGCCGAAGATATTTATATCTCTTTTTGGAAGACTTGGAACAAGTTTGTATTAAACATCAATATTACTTATATTTTATTTACATAAAAGATGGAGTAATAAAAAATCATAAAAAGTATGTACTGACTACATATATAATATAACTTGTTAAAAGTTATAGAAAATATACATTGATTATACAATATAACTTACGCTATACACTAGCCTATATATTATTATGTACGCTCAAAAAGGTGGATATAACTTAACTATACATGAAGTACATACGAAGCAAGGAAAACGAAGTTGAAATTAGAGGAGAAACAATTCATTATCTTCATTGCAGAGGCAAAAGCTATATTCAGATTCCGGCGAGAGTTGGCATTGGCCGATTAGTTTACCGGAGAAGTCGCTGGAGTAAAGCAATGGGAGATGAGATCGCATTTATACAAGTGTGTGGGCGCACTTATTTAAAGCTCTGCGTTTAGCTTTCCTAACTGCAACAGTAGAGAATATTTTTTTCCCCTTTTTTTCAATTTATCAGACGTACAATCTCGTGTGCACAATGTACAATCTTGTATGCACAGTGTACAATGATTGTTTAATAAATTAACCGTCATTTTGCCCACTAAATCCTCTTAATGTCGTTAAAGGAAGCTCTTATTACAATACGAGTAACTACTCGCGTGCATTTTATACTATCGAGTCAAGCTTTATTATAACAATCATTTATTATAATATATTTTATCGTAATAATTTGATTTTTTTAAAAAAATACTTTTCATATTTTATTTTACTTCTCTATAACTATAATGATATTTATTGTAATTTTTTTTTTTATCTTCACACTCTTTCTAATTTTACATATTTTTATTTATAATAGCTAAATAAAAACAAAACGTCAAATACATATATTATATATACTATATAACAATGCTTCACTATAACAACATGAAACTTTCAAATAAACACAAGGACGTTTTCTCATTGACGTATTAAAAATGTAAATCGTTTCAAGGGAATTATATATCAAAATACTCAAAACATGAATGTTGTATCAACATTTTGGAACAACTTAGAGATGATTTTGAGTTGATTGAGATTTGATAGTTAGTGTATACTTCATCTTTTATCAATATATACTTCATGCATAATTAAGTTATATCCTTTTTGAGTGTAACATAATATATAGTTAGTGTATAGCTCATGAATAGCGTAAGTTGTATTATATAGTCAATGTATATTTTCTATAACTTTTAACAAGTTATATTATATAGTCAATATATCCTTTTTATTATTTTTTATGTAAATAAACTATAATATTGATATTTCAGAGGAGGAGGAGAGGAGGCGGTAGCCATTTTAAAAAATAAATTAATATTGCCGAATAACCTTATAAAGTAATTTGTCTAAATTGGGATAAAAAAGTGGCAAGTAAATTTTTAGGGAAAATTACATGGTTAAGCAAATATATACTAGTCGTAGTTTTAGATAATTATCACTCGCGATCAACATTTAGTGATGATTACGTGGGTTGGGGTTTTGAGTTTGTATAATTTGTATGTTTGTATAATTCGGAATTTGTATAACTTTTGTATAGTGTAATTTTGTATAATGTAATTTGTGTAATAGTTTAAAGTTTAGATGTCTGTGTTTGTATAACTTTGTTATTTCGAGTTTATACAAAAATAACTCAATTATACAAACGAACCCGCGAATCATACAAACCATTGAATTATATACAATACAAATGAGACAACTTAAATTGTAGCTGCAACTCATAAATATACAAATTATAGCTATGGATCATAATTAAACTTATTATAATGGCTATTTGCGAAAATTATTGATTGATATTTTGCATAATTCAATGCAGAAGAAATCAAGATTCAAGATTAAGCCTGTAGGCCCAAGAGGCCGGCCTTAACAAATCCTTTGAAAGTATTATGGGCCAATATCGCTTTAGGCCTAATTAATTTACACTGATTCGCCCAATTAACAACAACAGAAAAGAATGTTGAAATAGGCGCAAATTGAACTTTCTCAGCCCTCAAATTGTTGCCACTGCCTGGCGCCGCTTTGGTTCCTCTCCAGCTCTTCCGGCAACTCACTTTCTCCTTCTCCGACGAAATCAAAGTGTATGGTTCTCTTTTCTCTACCTAATATCGTTTTTCTGTATGTATTTAGTAGACAATAACACTTTTTCAGCGAAATTTAGTGGTAAAAAACGATTTTTTGGTGAATTGGATTGTACTATTCTGTGATTGCCTGAATACGTACACACATGAAGTTACTGATTATATTGGTATCATTGCTGTTTTTGAATTGAGAAATACTTGTGATTTCATGCTTGAATTGAAAGGGGTCAGTGATTACAAAGACAGCAAACCAGTCATTCTTTTGAAGTCACTTTTAATGTACATGTTATGATAAGGAAAATTTTATAAAGATTAAAGTAACAGCTTAGAACTTGATCTTAAGTTAGAAGACTCTAATATTATTCTGTCTTGTTGGATGATCATCTTTTTATAAATTGTACTTATCTTCCCAAAAAAAAAAAAGAAGAGGAGGAAAGACTATTGCAAAGATGTGCATTTAACTGTTTTTTTTTTCCTTGAATAAGCATTATCATGAGTTTATTGATGAAATGATTCAAGGGGTTTTCTACATGATTATGTTTCACAGGAAATTTGCGCAATAATTCAACCCAGGTCAACATAATGGGAATGGAATTACATGCTGAAAAGGCGGGTTGTGCTGAGATGGAGATTGCTGAGATTACGGATTCAGATTTGTTCAAACTTGTTAGACATGCCCTTAAATCTGCTATCCAGGTTGGATGCTTGGATACATATTTTAAGGAAAATTATGTTCTTATATAATTGCATTGGGTTGGGTTTGGTGGTGCATGCCACTGTACGGGAAATCAAGGTTCAACTGTATGAGTCAGCATAAACCTTGAATTTTTTATTAATTTTTGCCTTAATTCTTTGCTAGCCACGGTTTTTGGTGGCTAAATTACTTATCTAAAACCAAAAGGAAAAGTATCCTTCATGCTAAGATGTCTCTTTTGAATATCTGATTGAAGTCGACATAGGTGCTCCAGATTGATTGACCTGCTCGAGTGTTGACTTCCTTGGAGATTAAGAGTCAAATGTTTGGACGTTAGCTATCTCTTTGTTATTCAGCAAGTACTAGCCGGCCAAATATTTTCATTGATTCCTTATACTGAAATTAATGTATTTTTTTTTTTGCCCATCCCCACTTCGTTTACTTTCCTGGCAAACATCTTCACAAGATGTGAAATGTCTGAACCGTCTTAGTTGCTGTCTTCACTGGTGCATGTGCAATGCAACTTCCTTTATAGTTTCCATATATTTACTATAGCACTGTAAAAACAATTTTTATAGCTGAATGTTGGTATATTAGGGTGATCCAGACCAATATGAGCAGCTTCTTCGTGTTATGCACCCTGATGAAGGCGTTATACCTGATGTGGCCCTACTGGTGGTATGTCTTCCTTAGAGATTGCACATATATTGGTCATCTTCCAATCACTTTTTGTGGTGGTTTCTTTTACTTTGTATTTTAATTATTGCTTTATTTTGGATTTGCATTTCAGACATGTTTAAAAGCTCTGTCAGGATCAGTTTCTTGTCTAGACATTGTTCACCATAAATCTCTTATTGCATCTGTAAGTTCTAAATATATGTATTGACTCTCTCAATCTGTGTTTTTGAAGAATACAGGTTGGCACTGGTAAGATTGTATACTTAAAATGTCTTATTTGCTTGCAGATTTTACAAATGAGCATGTGGAACTGTGGAACTGATGTAATGGATGCTTTGATGGAATTTAACATATCCTTGGTATGTAGCTCTAGTGCTACTATCTTCAGTGTTTTGGTCATTAGTCTCTATGATCATGACTCTTCTGCTATGCTGTAGGCTACATCCAGTGGGCAGTATGTCGATTTGTGCTTGGAAATGCTTGTGAGCAATTTTATGCCTCCTGATTCCTTCATATCATTGTTGAATCAGCCACATGGCATTCTACGGAAGGGCCAAGTCATTGACCGTGTCCATTCAACATTAACATACATTGCAAAGTTAGTTCCTCTCTCTCCCTTGAGACTTGAGAGAATGATAACGGAGAGGATGCCACACATTTTCACAAAGGAACCAGTAAGTGCAGATTCATACTTTCTTTCCAAATAAAATTCTTCCATTATGTAGCTTATTGTAAGTGTTCCATTCCTACTGACGTTTGCTTGAACTAGTTAAACCTGCATTGCCAGAACCTTGTTGTTGGTACACTTTCTTCTGTGTTGTGTTCCTTATTGCTGGAAGCTCCTAAATTCTTAGCCACGTTTCCTCCTCTCCGCCCCCTTCCCCCTCCCGTGCAGTTGATCTTGATATATGTGGAGAACATGTTAAAACTAGAGAGTGGAGCAATTGGTGATCTTGTTGGGAGAACAATGCTTGTGGCAATTATGGATAAGCTAATAGATTTGGATGTAAGTTGTTTGAAATCAACCCTTCACTCAGGCACTGTGTAAATTCTAAAAGGTGTTGCACCAAGTTAATTTGGTTCTTGTCCTTGGGTTTCTTAGGTAGATATAGCATGGGATGATATCTTACAAGAAGATTTCACCAAAGGCATCTTCGATATGGAGCTGGGAGATCTGGAATGGCCAATGGATGATTGCCAGCAAAATGGTGATGAGGTGATTTTCATCTTTCAACTGATATTCTACTGTAGGCATTGCCACTAAATTTGTTTCCTGGACTTCTTTTTTGTGTATGGGGGTGTATTTCAGAATCACGTAGTTGTGTAAAAAAGCGATGCCCTGTCCATAATGTTGCATTATTCTGTTCACTTCTCTCCTTTTATTTGATTGGAATTTTTTTCTTGAGGGTAATATGGAAGGAGAGAAATAGGAGATCGTTTGAGGGGAGGATGATTTTGTACATGCGTGGGGTAGCCTTGTCTCTCTAGTTTCTTTTGGTGCATCTGTAAGGATCTTGTATTGTGTTAGATGATTGGGTGAAATTTTGTATAGAACCATGTTTAGCCCAGGTTTCTTTAATTTTGGGTATAATACTTGTATAGAGGGATTCCCAATATGAGTAAAATCATTAACCTTATTAAAAATGATTGGTCTTAGACTCTTAGTTTTGAAGAGACGTAGTGTAGATAACGATTACATGATGATTCAGAAGAGGGTTTCCTAGAATGTTTCTATTTAAATCTGAAGTGACTGTCAACATTGAGGAAATTTGCCTTTTTGACACTCTGCAAACTTTAACCAGAGTTCAAGTGGTTAAAAGGACTATTTCTTCAAATCTATTTTTCCCTAATAAAGTTCAGTTTGCCCACAACACTATTTTCAGCCTTCCCATATTCAAGTGTAGACAAATTTCCTTTTTCACGGTGTTGATCAACCATTTAAAGGTTGTATGCAATTGGATTTGGGTATCAATACAAATAGGGTGAGTCACAAATACCATCTATGAGAAGGTGTCTTTTTTTGGTTCTAAATGGTCATTCTTTCCTGTTGTGTTAAGTTCTATCCCTTTTTTTCCCCGATGAACTAGTCTGTGGTTGTCTTGTATCAATACAATCTTTAGGAATATCAGAAATACTGTATTGTATTGTACGCTAGGCTTTCAAATGATGATTGATTATATTTTATTGTTTGATTTTCATCCATTTTTTATTTATTTTTTTGTAAGTAAAGTTATTTGAGGGCTCACTGTGGGGATTGAACCCATGACCACAAGGTTAAGTGCCGTGCAGTCTACTGACTGAGCTCATCCATATTTTTTATCTGGTGTTTGTCATCTGCCCTTTATATACTAACAAAGTCTTTACTTCCAGCTCCAAATTTCTTGGATGGAACGGTATTTTAATGGAAATCTCAATGCTCAGAAATTGGATAGCTTAATTGTGCTTGCCTTTGAACACCTTAACTTTTGCAAAGAGAATGGACGCCTGAGTCAGGTAAAGTGGATGCATCAGCGTGTAATTTCTAACTCCGCTCCTTGCTTTTCTTACTTTTATTTTTCTTTCAAATGGTGTAGGTTTTTCATACTCTTCTCCAGTCTTTTCAGCAAACTGTTTTGATGGCATATAAGTCTAAATTTGCTCAGGTAACATGCATGATTATCATCGTCCGCTTCTTAGGCTAGTCTTTCTTTTCCCACAGTTCTAAACTTGATGAACACCTTGTTAGTTAATTTTTCTTACTTCAATGTACTTGTTGCCCTTTTGAACTTAAATTTGTTGATCCTGTTATTGCAGTTTGTGTTGTTTTACGCCTGTTCACTGGATCCTGAAAACTGCGGTAGGAGATTTGCTGATACGCTATTTCATAAATTTAAGTCGAGTAAATACCCAGAATGGAGGTGAGGATTAAAGAATTTTGGATCTTGGGTTTCTTTTTCTTGTCCTTCCCCCACTTGTTTCGCGCTGACATTCCGTTTTGTTGATCAATATGTTTAGTCATGTATTATGGATACATAACTGCTTGCTAAGTTTGGTGTTCTGTCTGAGTGCTTAGCATGTAACTCTTTATGATACTGGGTGGATGAACTCAAGACCTTTTCATCTTCAAACATAATTTTGGAAGCTAAAATCAACAGTCTGCAGTCCCTGTTTATTAGAGACATTTTTTTAAAAAACTCTGCATTCATCTCTCCTCTCTTTAATAATAAATATGCTATGTTGGAGGTGTGCTTGTTTAGATTTTGTTGGGGTATTGCTTGGGTGTCAATATTATTCCCTTTATGGTCCTGCCATTGAATTTTCGTGCACTCAAAGTCAAAGTAGTATTCCTTACTCAAACTAGCAGACTTTCTGCATAGGCTGCTAAGATAACATGCCATCAAAAATTCAAAATAGTGGTCCTTAAAACTCAGATTATCGTGCTTCAGTAACCCGTCAGTTGTGTTGGATAAGACAAAAGGCATTTGCCATTTTTTTTACTTGTCAGAAGGTTTGACGTGTTTTTTGTGATCTTTTGCTTAAAATTTCAAATGCAACTGACCACATTTGACAGTCTCTTGAGTGTTGATAACTCTGATAGTTCTTCGCTTATTAGTTCATCGGGGGGGGGGGGGGGTCTGGTAGTTATATATTTTCTAGTTATATTTATTTTGTTCATGATTGTTTGGAGGAACTAATACTTTTATTGGTCTCTTGCAGAATGAGTGCTGTTGCCTATCTTGCTAGTTATTTGGCTCGTGCGAAGTTTTTGCCCATCTCATTTGTTGCTGAATATGTAGAAAGGTTTATCCGATGACCAAACATCTTCAACTCTATACACTATATTTTATAGAGTTGAGTTGCTTCCATTGGTAAATAATGAATTGAAATGCATGTCAAGTCATAGATTTCTTTTCTTTTTTTGTGTGAGCGTTCAGTTTGCTGGAATGGTGTTCCACTTATTGCTCCAACCAGGGTGGCAGCATCAATCCAAAAGCTCACAAGGAATTCTATGCTGGGTGCCAGGTACTTGACAGCTTTGTTCTAGTCAGAACCTTCAGTAGTCTGTCCCACTCCCTCACTCACAGAGACCTTCATTCTTTTTATATTGTTTGAGGAGTGGTGGATATTTTCTGTACCTTTCCGTGGATCTATTTGAAGGCTTTCCAAATTATATTCCTGGTGTTAATTTTATTTATGTATCATTTATGTGCCAGGAAGAGAAAAGAGAAGTGTTAGAAAGTTAACTTCTTTTTTTCCGTGAATTACAGGAAACTTCTTAGATAAATGGTTAAAGATTTTCAATTAAAAGGACTTCTTTTTTTAATTAGTATAAAGAATTAAAAAGACTTCTTTCAAATTAAGTCTGCAAAATATGTAGGGAATTTGAAGGAAGACTTACCTTGGAAACCAATCACAGCGAGAGAATAGTTTTTCATTTCTTTTTTTTTTCTTTAGCACATCACTTTCAGAAACTTTCTTGACATCCAAATAAATTGTTACTGATTCTGTTCATTATATTGCAGGCCATGATGTATGTACTTTGCTTTCGCATGAGATCAATGCTTGCTATTCCTCGCATCAGATCACGTATATCAAAGCATATAGAGGATATCCTGAGGCATCCATTGAGCCCATTGATGGTAATGTGTTCATTTTCTATTATGATTCTTACGCGTTTTTTTTATTTTGTATTTTCTCTCTTTTTATTTTTTTTAATTATTTCATTCTGAAAGAATAAATGCCTGGCAAGCTTAGACAACATAGGAAAAAAGGCTCATTGAGGATTCATATAACTGTCCCCAACTTGTTTTGGTCTTAGGTGTTAGTTGTGTAAGCTTCGATAACATAAGAAAAATTAAAAAATTGACATGGTAAATGTTAAATACAGGTACCAAGAAGGTACAAACCCAGCAGACTAAACTGAACCAGAAAAAGAACTACATATGCCCTATATCTTCTAAGAAATCTAAATACATATCCATGTTTTTCATAACACTCTTCTGCATCAAAATAATATATTCAAAAGACATCTATTTTTGATCCTGGATGAATGTTGTATAGTCCCTTTAAAGCAAACTCTGTTTCTCTCCTGCCATATTGTCCATAAGACAGATAGGGGAATTGTTCTCTGTAGTGACTGCTGACTCTTAGCCATTGTTTGATGTTGCTGTGTCTCCAGTAGACTCCTTACATTTGGTGGCACAACCCAATTAATATTGTACCTGTAAGGGATAGCCCCCAACACTGCCTTGCCACTTTGCAATGACTGAGAAGATGATTGTCTGTTTCTAACTCGTCTTCACACATGTAGCATCTCTTACTAAAAAATAATGTGTCTTCAGTAAATTTATCCCGTGTTAGACAAACTTCCTTTGCTGCCTCCACCCAAAGCATATGCTACTTTGACAGGTCTATGAGTAGAAATCAGCTATCTTTCCATTCTTCTTAGTGGAGCATCCAAATAACATTGAAAATTTTGACTTGAAGCTTAAGGATATTTCTACCATTCTCCAGCTTCAGCTTTACAAGTTAACTGTATTCACTCCACAAACTTCTAACAGTGCCCGACCCCCCCCCCCCCCCCCCCCCCCGCCTGGATGATGATTGGACTGTAGGAGTTCAAAAATCTTTCCTACCATATTTGGCATTTATGAGATGTTTCCGTAAACTGTTGCTCTCATCATTATACCTCTGAAGCCACTTAAGAAAGAGAAACTTGAGTGAGATTATGTGGTTTGATAGAGGTACAGTGCTTAAATGCAGACAAACAATTTAATAGAAGGTTCAGTGTTTGGTGTATCTGGACTGAAAGGAACCGTAGACATTTTGATTGAATAGCAACTGCTAATCAGTCTCAAGGCTGAGCGTCTTATAATTTTGTATAGCTGGAGTAATTTATTCCCTGTAAACTCCCCAGACAGATTTTTGGACTTTGTTGGCTCCTTATTTTTAGTATGGGCTCACTGTAATGGAGCTAACAAACTCACTTTTGTTCTATTTGTATCTGCTTTTTGCCTTTCGATGAAAAAGCTTCATCTAAAAAAATGGTTCAATGTTTAGGGAAATGACTAGGTGCATATGTATCAGAAAACCAAGATAGGGGATTAAAATAGTGGACAAGTTCCTTTTTATATCTCATAGATACCCTACTGGAATAGGCTACAACCATTTTTGGGCTCTTGCTTTGTATGATATCTTGTTGTGTACATTGTTCTCTAGTGTTCTGCCTATAATATATTACCATTTTCGAAAAAAAGGGGGTGGGGTGATATAGGAGTGTGATGCAATTCGTAGGAGGATTCTTTCAAAGTGAAAGAAATTCTATAGTCCAGCTCGTAAGAAAGTGAATGCTAAGTTTTGAAGGCCTGAGTTGCAGATGTTAAGATGATGGATGCACGGTAATTCATGATTAGGCAAGACTAGCGATTTTCTTTAACAAAAGACAGAGATTGACTGAGATGGTTTAAACATCCCCGCTTTCACCTCCAATACACTGATTTGTGTGTCATTAAGATGATTAAAGGTGTTAACTAAAAGCATGTAGAGGAAAATTTTAATAGAATTAAAATCTCTTGGAATGCATGTGGATTAGCGAACTACAGAACATAGTGGAAGCTAAGTTTTCATATAGCTGATACCAACTAGGTGATATCAAGGTATATAGTCACTGGTTCCATCTGCATTAGGCGGATGTTTGAAGTGCTCTTCCAAGTTTTTGGTTAGATATTTATGTTAGTGTCGGAATAAACACGAGATTTAAAAAATCTCTAATTTTAGAGGACCCTAAGTTGTTCCAAAGGCAAATAATTGAGTGTTGGTGCAATGGGCGCAAATAAAGTGGAGGAGTTGATAGCCAATCCCAAATTGGGATTAAGGGGTAGTTGTTATTGTTTAAAAGTTCCTTGTGTTTTTTCTTTGATATTAGTGTCCTCAAATGAGAAGTCATCCAAGGCTTGTATGGGCTTTTGCTAGTGGATTCTCTACTTCTTTGTTAATTCTAGTGTCCAATGAATATTTTGCCAACAGGTATGCTTGCCATCAATAGTGGAAGAATTTCTTCGGTTGGCAAAAGTGACTCATCTTGATGTGCCGGATAACATTGTATCAAGTAACCTGCTTGAGTCGGAACTTTCAATGGCTTTTGGTGGTAGAGAGAGGCTTGACACGTTTTTCCCATTTGATCCTTGTCTGCTAATGAAATCTGACAGGTTTGTTTCTTTATTGGCATTTTTGACTTCTCTTGTTAATTTTAATTGGTTGGTTGGATATTGAAGCTCCTTGCTTACCTCAGAGTGAAAATTTACTGGTGATCCTTCCATTAATTAGTGGGTAATTTTGTCTCATGTTTCCATATGTTTTTGGAAGATTCATCCGGCCAAATTTTGTGTACTGGTCAATGGTTCGGAGCTCTTATGACAACGATGATGATGATGATGATGAGGGTACTAGTGATGAAGACGATATTGAAATCTGTACAGCAGGGAACTGGATAAATATACCTAATGATGGAGCTGCCCGAAGTTATGATCAGGATCTCGATGAATTTGGTAATAAAATGAGCAAAATGTCCATTACACCTAAAGTTGCTCAATGGGGGGAATTACAATCCGGCATGCGGATGCCTTCAAGTTTGCTACCTTGCCCTGACTCCTTGTAGAGATTGATCTGCACCATTTGATGACCTTGAAAGAGGAAATGCTTGCCCTTCCATGGCAAAGAGTCGTACCATGTCATGAAGAGTTGAAACTGCTTGTCCTGGTCCGTGGTTGGTTATGGCAAGACACTGAGATTATGTGATATCCATTGTATCCTAGATTCATGAGAGGCCTTCGCCCCTGCCTGAATACATCCCGCGAGATGTTAGAGGTCAAGTTTTGTATTCACAGCTAAAGTTATTTGTAACATTTAGCAATAGTTGGTTTGATGATGAGAACTAAATGTGGAAACACTCAAATTCTCTTGTATTTTCTTGTTGGTGTTAATATATATGGTGCTATATGCCCAATATAAGAGTATTTTAAATGTATCGAAGGGTGCAATACCATACTGTACTTCAAGAGGATTTTAATTAGGTGGAATGGCCTTTTAAGAGAGAGACCCTTGTACTTGTTCCGGATTGTTTTTTCAATATCTAAGGTTTAATCCACCCCTGGACATGTTTAAAATAGGTATTTGGTGCATGAATTAATAATTTTTATTAAAATAAAAATGGATAAAAGAAAAAGAAAAAACGTAACCCCCCACCCCTCTTTTCTCTTGAGTTTTCTTCAAATTTTTATTTCTCTTTCTGAAAGGTTTTTGATACTTTTTTATTATAAGGAAAAAAAAAGTTGTTATTGGAGGTGATGGCGCCCGTGGTGAAGGAGCCATGGCAATTGGTGTGTGGCTTCGAAGATGGGAGGAGGGTTTTCCTTTAATTTTATATTTTGGGTTGCTATTTTTATTTTTTATTTACGAAATTAGAACTATGTGAAAATTAAATAGTTACTTTGTCATAGAATCCGATTCGGATGCTGATTTGTCATACACGTCATATGAATTTGGGGGGTTTAAAGTAGCCCGTTTTGAACATGTTGAGGGAGCTAGTGGAGTAGGAAATGACAAATGTCTTGTAGGTCATTAATGAACTTTTTATTCTAAGAACTTTGTTCATTATGTACAGATAATTTAAATCCCAAGTAAAGCAAAGTAGCAATATATGACACGTTTCCTACTGAAAATGATAGCAATAAACCACATGCCTCTTTTGGACGTTTTCAGATTGAGAAAACAATTAACCTGGAATAACGAAATACTAGTAAATAAGGAATGACGAAGCTGTAAAGTAAAACTAGAATTAGACACTAATGTTTCTGTGCATAAATCTGAAAAAGGATGTCATATTTGTACAAAAAAGATAACTGCCCAGTAATTGCTCAAACATAAGGGAAACATGAATTGCTAAGCTGCAGAATCCATTCTCACATCACACATGTATTATCAACATGAAACATAACAAGAGAAGCATTCCTTTTCCAATGGTTGAGGGAAGGTATTATCAACAAGAGAAGCATTCTTTTTAAAAGGTTCTTTCATTTCCAGGGCTTCTGATCCTTAACTCCAGGAGAGCTTCTCTTCTTCCTAGTTTCATCAGGCGGACTATCAGGCCCACCGCTAGACCCACTTAAAGTTCCAGCTGACTTCAGCGGCCTCTGTTTCTGTGTGCTGAAGCTACCAACAATAACCTGGGCACCAAGTAACAAGGGGTAAGGCTCCCATAGGCGGACCTAGGATTTGAATGTAAGGACAGTTTCAATATGTCAAACCTGAACAGCAGTTGCTGCTGTAAGGAGCCCTGCCACACTGCCCCCCCTAATATAACCATCTACTTCACCACCAAGTAGCACAGACAAGCCACCTTCTGTGCTGCATTCACCACCAGATTCCGAGACAAAGAGGAAACCAGACAGATTAATGATCTGGAACAGTCCCTGCACCAGTTAACCAACAATTATTTAATCAGAATGTGATACTATCATGTGATGGTACTGAAGAATATCCAGCCAAAAGTTTGATACATTTGATCGAGGGGTTACATACTAGGACATAAATGACAAAATCTAAGGTAGATCAGCATATGACCACACAAGGCAAAATACATGCTAAACTTGATACAGGTCCACACCCACTCTCTATTGTAAGAAGAAATATTAACATGGAAATACACACCTCATATGTTTCAATTCCACTTGTTTGGCGAAGTAATACTTTAGATATGGAACCATTGGCTGACAGAACGCACACTGATTTTGAGGTACTTTTGCAGAATGACATTATTTTTGCCAATACATCCTGAGAAGCCAAAAAGCTGGAAATACTGAGTTGAATATTCAAACATATATAGAGATATTGAGAAAATATCCTTTCCTATATAAAGAAACATTATATACAATTCCAAACACATGCTGATCAAAAGAGAGGTTAATTAAGACCACACCTCCCCAGCTTCTATCTTGATCACGTGCGATTGCATAGGTTCAAACTCTGCTGGTTTTGATCCTGCAAGTTGTATATCAGAGGTTTGGCAGAAAGGAACATACCAAGACTGTTAAACTCCAAACTACAAATTATCAGCTATTAAACTCTAAATTCAGATTCGGGAATAAGACGTTTTCTGATGAACTTCAAATCAAAGTATGCTAATAGGACAAAATAAATCTTTAATATTAAATTTCCAAATTGCTATGAAGAAATACACAGTAAAATAAAATGCATCTCCTTGTTTTCATGCACACTAGAGGAAAATGTTTCTTTATACTAGTATGAAAGATCATAAAGAAGGCAATTATTCAACATTTTGCAGAAGAAAATTCAACTGGATGCAGGGGAAAAAAGATTTTGCAGAAGAAAATTAGTTAAAGTTGCAAAACTCAACAAGAATCCAGAAAATCACACAAATCGAGCAGAAATATTCATATGGTATAAAGAATTGTAGCCCTAATAATAAAAGTAAAGCAACGCTAGTTGTCCACATAAATACAGAAATACATTTATATTTAATTATACATGTGCATAGTATAAAATTTCACTTCAGATATATATTTACCCGAACCAACACTTTTCTGCTTGCTTTTAGAACCAGGCGGTCTTCCCCTACCCCTTTTCACAGGCACAGTAGAAATCGCCGCTTCTGCCTGCGGCTGCGTAGGAGACGAAAGTCCACCGCCGACGACCTGAGACGGTGGAGGAGTAGTCATCCCAGGGCTCGCTCCATCTTCCTGCGGCTGCGTAGGAGACGAAAGTCCACCGCCGGCGACCTGAGACGGTGGAGGAGTAGTCATCCCAGGGCTCGCTCCATCTTCCTGCGGCTGCGTAGGAGACGAAAGTCCACCGTCGGCGACCTGAGACGGTGGAGGAGTAGTCATCCCAGGGCTCGCTACATCTGCCTGCGGCTGCGTAGGAGACGTAAGTCCACCGCCGGCGACCTGAGACGGTGAAGGAGTAGTCATCACAGGGCTCGCGGAACTCTCCGTAGCATGCTTCTCAGGCCTTCCGCGTTTCCGCGTTTCAGTTGGACTGACGGGAGGGACACCGGTAGTGCCGAGGGGAGCTGGAAATGACGGCACCGGAGGAGTTGAGGAGGAGATTGGTTGCACCGGCGTATCATCGTCGGCGGCGGAGGGGGAAGGTGATCCCACGTTTTCCATTGATGCTTTGAACTGATTCTTCAACTGATTTTTTCGCACTATTTTCACTTATCGTTTCTACTCCACCAGTAGTATTGTGCTCTATTTATAGTTTTCAAAAACAAAAACCGTTTTATCAGAATCAAACAGATTCGAAATATATTAATTTAAATCCCATTTTTTGAAAAAACCAAAATTGGTCAAAATTGTGTTAAAAACATAAAGAATAAAAAATCATTTTTATTTACTCCTACCGATTTAGTTTAAAGAAAGAAATTTAATGACTTTCGTCATACTTAACTAATTTAAATGTGTAATAGCAGTGAATAACTAGTTAATTAGTTAGTTAGAGTTGGTTAGAAGTCAGTTAAGTTGTTACACAATTAGAATGTACAATCATTTTGTAAAAATTTATTCATTTATTCAATATAGAGCGCAATGCACATAAATTCTTCTCTTTAGAAACGGTTACTTTCCTTCTTGTTGCTTATGCTCCTAGTTTCATCACCGTATAGGAGATTTCAAAAAAAATATTTTAATATATTCATTTTATAAATGACC
Organism: Solanum bulbocastanum; assembly: GCA_037074985.1. Taxonomy (NCBI): domain Eukaryota; kingdom Viridiplantae; phylum Streptophyta; class Magnoliopsida; order Solanales; family Solanaceae; genus Solanum; species Solanum bulbocastanum. The sequence goes on along the minus strand of CM073598.1, from coordinate 31,463,101 downwards.
AAGAAATCTCTAATTTCTTTGATCATCTGTCTAACTTTATTCAATAACTTAACTTTGATGTTATGAAAATAAGGGTTTGTAAAGGACCACTAATGGTAAAACCGCATACTGTTTTTTTGATTAAGTGTCTTATACAATTTCTTTTAATGATTATGGAGTTTGATTCTTATTTTGAGATTAAAATCAAAAGAGAAAATGTAGGTTTATGAATCTACATATTTTATTTAGCATCTCTTTGTTTTTATTTTTTCTAAGGATGTTCACCTTGTTTAATTAGGCGACTCGACTGAACTAGATAGATTAGAGAGAAATTTTATATTTTGCCTTGCTTTTTTTATATCTTATTTACGAAATTAGAACTATGTTAAAATAATGTGAAAATTAAATTGTTACTTTGTCATAGAATCCGACTTGGATGCTGACTTGTCATTCACATCAAGCAAGTAAGCATTATATGAATTTGGGGGTTTAAAGTACCCGTTTTGAACATATTGAGGAAATTTTGTACAGTACGAAATTACACTCTGTAAAAAATAAGTACAAATGTATTCTAAGTATGGTTGAGGGTAGTTTTAGACCAAAAGGTTGAAGGAGGGGTATCTTTGAACCAAAAACAAAGGTGGGGGTAATTTTAGACCAAAAAGTGGAAGGAGGGTATCTTTGAACCATTTCCAATAGGTTAGGGTATTCTTGGGCCTTTTCCCGAAAACAATTAATCTTGTATAACGTAATACTAGTACTAGTAAATAAGGAGGTAAAACTAGAATTAGACTAATGTTTCTGTGCATAAATCTGAAAAAGGATGTCATATTTGTACAAAAAAGATAACTGCCTAGCAATTGCTCAAACATAAGGGCAAATGTTACAATATGAAAAATACAACATGAATTGCTAAGCTGCAGAATCCATTCTCACATCAGAGAGCTTTTCCAATGGTATTATCAACAAGAGAAGCATTCCTTTCAAAAGGGCAACCTAGCAGCAACTCCACGAGGGCTTCTCTTCCTAGTTTCAACCTAGCGGACTAACAGGGCTGACAGACCCAAATAAAGTTCCAACTGACATAGGACTTGTGGACATTGATGCTAATGTTGCTGGTGTACCAAAGTTGTCTGACTTCACCTGCCCCTGTTTTTCTGTGCTGAAGCTACTAACAATAACCTGCACCAAGTAACAACGTAAGGGATTTGAATATGGTACTTTAGGGTGCATAATCAATATGGTGATGGAAGTAGAGCTAATTCAGACATATAAGGACAGTATTTTTGAAAAATTTCTATGTCAAACCTGAACATCAGTTGCTGCTGTAAAGAGCCCATCCACATTGCCTCCCCAAACATCACCATCTGCTGCATTACCAAGTATCACAGTCAAGCAACCTTCTCTGCTGCGTTGACCACCAGATTCCAAGACAAAGAAGAAACCAGTCAGACTAAGGATCTCGTACAGTCCCTGCACCAGTTAACCAACAATTTTTTTTTTATCAGAATGGTGATACTATCCAATCTATCGACCCAAGAGAGGCATGTGATGGTACTGAACTATATCCAGCCAAAAGAATGAAACACTTGATACATTTGATCGAGGGGTTACATACTATGACATAAATGATAAAATCTAAGGTAGATCAACATATGACTACACGAGGCAAAAAACATGCTTAACTTGATACATGTCCACACCCACTCTCTATTGTACAAAGAAATATTAACATGGAAATACACACCTTATGTGTTACAGGTTCATCTGGTCGGCAAAGTGATACATTAGATATGGAACCATTGGCTGACAGAACGCACACTGCTTTAGAGGTACTTTCGCAGAATGACATTATTTTGGCCAATATATCCTGAGAAGCCAAAAAGCCAGATTAAATAAAGTAAAGAAAGATATTGAGAAAATATCGTTTCCTATATAAAGAAACATTATATACTATATTCTCGTTGTTTCTACTGATAAGATAACTAAAGAACGAGAGAAAGAACAAAACACATGCTGATCAAAAGAGAGGTTAATTAAGACCACACCTCCCCAGCTTTTATCTTGATCACGTGTGATTGCATAAATCCAAGCGCTGCTGCTTCTGATCCTGCAAGTTGTACATCAAGAGTGACTTGAGATTTGGTAGAAAGAACATACCAAGACTGTTTAACTCCAAATTACAAATTATCAGCTATTAAACTCTATTAAATACCAAATTCAGATTCAGACGTTTTCTGTTGAACATCATATCAAAGTATGCGAACAGGAAAATTGGAAGGGCAAAATAAATCTTTAATATTCAATTTCCAAATTGCAATGCTGTCCCAATGAAGAAATTCACAGTAAAATGAACTGCATCTCCTTTTTCATGCAGACCAGAGGAAAGGTTAAAGAGAATAAGAATGGCTTCTTTATACTAGTATGAAAGATCATAAAGCAGACATTCTTTTGTGCTAGGCAATTATTCAACATTTGCAGAAGAAAATTCAACTGGATGCAGGGGAAAAAAGATTTTGCAGAAGAAAATTAGTTGAAGTTGCAAAACTTAAGAAAAATCGAGAAATTCACACAAATCGAGCAGAAAACTGGTAGCTAATATTTAAGTCTTGGTATAAAGAATTGTAGCCCTAATAATAAAAGTAAAGCAATGCTAGTTGTAACACAAATAAACAAATACAGAAATAATTAGACATGTGCAGAGTATAGAAGTTCACTTCATATAACTTTACCAGTAGAAACCACCGCTTCATCTGCCTGCGGCTGCGTAAGAGACGAAAGTCCACCGCCGGCGACCTGAGACGGTGGAGGAGTAGTCATCCCAGGGCTCACTCCATCTTCCTGCGGCGGCGTAGGAGACGAAAGTCCACCGCCGGCGACCTGAGACGGTGAAGGAGTAGTCATCCCAGGGCTTGGCCTTCCGCGTTTCCGCGTTTCAGTTGGACTGACGGGAGGGACACCGGTAGTGCCGACGGGAGCTGGAAATGACGGCACCGGAGGAGTCGAGGAGGAGATTGGTTGCACCGGCGTACCATCGTCGGCGGCGGAGGGTGATCCCACGTTTTCCATTGATGCTTTGAACTGATTCTTCAACTGCTATTTTTCGCTCTATTTTCACTTCTTGTTAGTACTCCACCAGTAGTACTGTGCTCTATTTATAGTTTTGAAAAACAAAAACCGTTTCATTCAGAATCAAAACAGATTGGAAATAAATTAATTTAAATTCCATTTTTGAAAAAACCAAAATTGTGTTAAAAAAACGTAAAGAATAAAAAATCTTTTTTTTTTTTTTACTCCTAACGATTGTCTGTGGTATTTAGGTAAAAATGTGATCATTTTGTTTAAATTTTTTTTTAATTACTTTTGTTTCACTTATCTAATTTAAATGTAATAAAGAAATAAGTGGCTAATTAGTTTGTTAAATATAGTCACAGAATTAGTTAGAGTAAGTTAGAAGTTGGTTAAGTTGTTACACGAATATACATCATTTTGTAAAGATCTATTCATTCAATGCACACAAATTCTTCTCTCTAGAATCTGTTACTTTCCTTCTTGTTGCTGACCTCAACCTCCATTAATGGAGGGAAGCAGGTTCGAGCTTATGCTCCTAGTTTCGTCACCGTATAAGAGATTTGAAAAAAGCTATATTAATCCATTTATTTTATAATGGCCAAGAAATCTTAATAAATAATAATGTAGAAATATAGTAGTATTCAATAACTTGACTTTAATGTTATGAAAATAAGGGTTTGTAAAGGACCATTAATGGTAAAATCGTATACTGTTCGTTGATTAAATGAAAGCAGAATGACAATTGAAAAAGAAATACATCTAAAACCATTTAAATATTCATTGATTTTGTGATTCTTGTACTCCCAAAGTTATTCTTATTGCAGGGCATATCGTTATTAGAGTAATGTTAATTCGAATAATTAATAAGTATCGTATACTATTTCTTTTAGTGAATATGGAGTTGATCCTTATTTTGAGATTCAAATCAAAGAGAAAATACAAGTTTATAAATTTATTTATTTATATTTTACTTAGCATCTCTTTGTTTTTATTGTCTAAGGAAGTTTACCATGTTTGAATACACTTCTCAACCGAACTAGATAGATTAGAGAGAAAAAAGAGAAAATATCAACCACTTGACGTCACTCACAATTGATATGGTTATCTCATATGCCTTTTTCTTTTCATTTGATTTTGTTTCCTAGCATAAAATGTATTGTTATACTTGTTGCTATCCGGATAAATTTAACCCCTTCATAAAAAAAGATACGAGAATTTACCTTCAATAATATGAGAACATCTCTGTGATATAAGGTGCACAACAAAATAACATATTTCACTATCACCTATCCCAACATATAATTGTACTAACAAAAAGCCGCTGCATATTGACAACATATACATACGTAAAGATACCTGCACAAGAAGAAACGGCATGTTTCAATATAATACTAACTTTTCCTACAACTCCTTCGGAGCCTTTTACGTGTCTGTGCAGATGAGTTTTTTGCTTGATCGTCTTCCATTGTATGACTTGAATCATTCTCACCCATGTCTGCATAAGAAACCAGAAGCAGAAAATATGAGAAAAGAAACAATGTGACCTAGCAAGCATAATCCTGTATATGGAACATCTGCAGACTGAAAGTTAAATCTCATTACAATCACTCAGAACTGTCAACCTCAGAACCTTTACAATAATAAATTCTCATTTAGCTCTCAAAATTTACGTCGATCCAGTTAACACAAGTCTAATGCAAAAGTAGAGGCAACAAAACCATAAAAAAATTGCACCCTATTAAAGAGCTGGAATGTTTCTTTGTTTCCAGCCCAGCAAACTGAAACCGTTTAACATGAAATATCCTAAACATGTGTTGATATGTTTCCTTTACTTCAAGTAACGACAATGGATGTGGACTTTGGTACTATGTACATAAGAAAACTAAAATTAATGAAAATTATCCATTCCAGATTTTTCGTCCTGCAGACCTTCTCAACGAACATTGATATCTTGCAATAATGCATCAGGGAGGTTTTCAAGATCCCATGGCAACTCACAAAACAAGGGATATACAAAATGCTCTACCAGATTCAGATTGAGTTATTCACCACTGCCTTAAGCGAGGCCAGCCAATCCAGTGGCTGACAAACTTGCTATCTTGAGCTTACTCTCTGGAAATGAGAAGACTTATAACTCTCTTGATAGCCTCACAAGGCAAATGAGCGGTTTACTACAACTGGATAAAAGGAAGATCCCTAGCCTTAGTGTTAGGAAGAAAAACCTCATGAACTGGTATTTTGATGATATATGTTGATTTGTACATTTTTGTGAAGCTAACTTTTGTAAGGGAACTGCCAAAAGAGATCTTTTATTTCTTGGAAATCATAAAAGGGGAGTCTGTATAACATTTCTAGTAGAGCCAAAATCTGAGTTTCTGGCATTGAAGTGTAAACGATTGGGTCTGTCCAATTCCTTAGTCTCTTTTGAGGAGGTTAGGCTTCATATACCCCTCACACATGTATTTTTCTATTCATATACGAGGCAGGGGTCTAGACTCTAGCCTAACCCCCCACCAAGACAGTGGCTTCAACTAAAAACAAAACACTAATATAATGGGTCAACCCTATAAATAGAACTTAAACGACCATCTAAAATTATATATCCTTGAGCTGCTTCACCTAGACGTGGAAAATTTATCTAATTAAGCACAAATCACTTCAACATGCACTTCTCACCAGGAAAAAGAGTAGCTTAACTTTTTACTGTATACAATGTTACACCCACTGTTCGCAGGAAATGGCACTTGCAGCACTGCAAGTAGCATTTCATTTTTTTTCTTTATTATTTGTTTTGTTTGTCATTCACTGCTAAAAACACTGATGGCAACATAATATAATAACCACTCATTTCTAGCTGCAAACCAGAATAACTAAGGAAGTGAACAATTTCAGTGTCATACATTTTGATGTCCCCACAGCTTGCCTGGAGAGCTTGCACTTTATCTCTTCGGGATCTTCAGTGGAACTGTATCCCAGACGCTTGCTGGATATCGTTATCACTCCAGGTTCAACTTCCTGCTCTGATGCCTCGCATTCCCCGTTAAAAGGTTTCATGTAACAGAACCTATAGTAATGTCAAAACAGGACATGCAGAACAAAACATATACTTTTTCACAAATAACATGATGACAAATTTTTGTACATGAGAAAAAGTGAAAAACAACAGCAAAACAAATTAACCATTATAATGACCTAGTGAACAAGTAGAACTTCACTGTGGAGTTCAGACAAGAAAGCAAACAATATAGCAAAACTGAACACAACCAAAATAAATATCATCTTGCAATAAATTAGATTTTCTATAAAAGACCACATTCCAATGGAACAACATATTATCTTTGAATTCCATAATTTCTGTTCTTGGATGTGCATTACAAGGGGAACATAATTAGGAGATGAGAAAGAGTAAATTTTTCAGAACTAAAGCAATCTCTATATCAATTTTCTCATGAATCTAAATCTGTGGGTACCTATCAATTTTGGAAATAATACAGTAACACCTATCAATTAAGTCAAGGGAAGTCAGATAAGACTCTTACCACTGAAGTGGTAAAGTCTTGCTGTTGAAGCCATGGCTCAACATTCTCCACTTTCTACATTTGTCACACTGCACCCACTCGTTGTCAGGTTTGTATACACCACTACCTGCCTTCTGTAAGAGAAGAAAACCCATGTTAAAAATTGGTGAGAATGAGATCTTTGACAAATTGAACCATGAACTCTAAAATCTAAAAAAAGCAATAGAATGACTTGAGAGAAATCAGAGAGATCCCTTCTCCCTGCTTAGATCAGTCTCAGAAATGCCGGAAAAGCTACATTGTGAGTGTACTGATATTTCAAAAAGGGAATCTTACAAAGAAGAGGATTAATGGTTCTATTTTCAATAATATTTCTTGAAAGGCATCAACATGAGATGAAAGTAAAGGCGTACTGCTGCCTATGAAGGCAGTAGTTTGGATAATCATACTCACAAATTAGTAGATTACAGCACCAATTTTGAATTCTGAAAATAGTTTTGAAATATTACGCATGAAGCAGAAACATTTGAACGCTTTCCTCATGCTTTATTTGTTATCAGATGGACCACACGCCTCTTTGTGGGTATGGAAAATAAATCACTTCATCAATCTCCAAAAAGGGGAAACCAACAGCGCCATTAACGATGATTCCTAAACCTGAGGCAACCTTAACTCTATCATCACTGAACTGTTATTTTTTCTTCGAAGGTTTTATATTGCCTTGCTTATCATTGCTTAACTTTGCCCTTTCAGATCCAGCTCTGCTAAAAAAATTATTTTGTTTTGGTTGCATGAATACGGCAACCATTTTATCCTTCAAATTACTCCCACAGAACTCATTTCATAAGTCCTCATTCAAAGTTGATAGGGTGGTTTTAAGTTATTAGATTGCATCCCCGATATTAAACAAGTTATCCCATCAAAACTGAGCAATCAAATGATAAGTTGAAGAGCATATCAGCTTCAAATCCATGGCAAATTACAATAGCCCATTAAGAATAAAATAAAGATTGGGATGAGGGAAGGAAGAAGTAGCTACCACAAATAAAGTTTATACTAGGGCAGTGTAGTGAGGAAGTACCAATTCAACTTTATCAACATGTTCATCCAAGTATTTGTCTGATCTCTCACCCAACCACTTCTCCAATTCAGCATACACTTCACAGTCCTGGAATCCTTGCTTATTGTTGTGCACCCAAACATGACCGTTATCTTCAGCCTGTGCCATGAAACATTATTTTGAAAATGAAAGTGACATGGTATGTCTTATGTACTTCTTTTATCATAAGGAAAGTCTTAAAAAAAGTAAACTGAAAGGTTCTTTGTTAAAGCATCACTTTCTTTACAAATATTGTCAGTAAATATTCAGTTCCTTTTCTAATTTTAGTAAGAAAAAACTTTTATTGATACATCAAGACAACAACTACGCCAGTATCCAAAGTGTAGATGATCCCAGATCCAGATAAAGGACAAACGAGACAGTTGGTTGTGAGCCACCATAAAAATAGTTAAGTTATGATGAAAACTGGCGAATCATAGCCCACATCAACTGGTTTAGAATTAAGGATAGTTGATTGATATCAATTAATATACCTCAAGAGGGTGTCAGATACACAATAGTATTATACTACAAGGATATTTTCAAATCGCAAAATCTACTGAACTATCAAGAAAAAATGGTATTTCCTCTCTACACCAGAAAACATACGATCATAAAATCAAGAAATTCTATAGTAAAACATTGATAGACAAAAATAATCTCGAACGGTTGGTACTTGGTAAACATGTTACTTCTCACATGAATTCATATCATTACTTTGTTAAGTGATCTAGGAGTCTTCAAGCTCATCAAAGATATCTCGTGTTTGATCATCATTAAACTTGGAACTGTATATGTAATGATTTGTTTGCTTTTGGCCCCTTTACTCTGGCCAGTAATTTCTCAAGCCTTCCACTGGCTCAAAGTTTAATCGCTCCAAGTCACCAACAATTACCACCATATCGTCTTCATAATTTCTTACGCTCCTTTTTTACTCTTTATCTTACTTATTTGGAAACATTATAATGTAAGTCACTGTACTAAACTTCTTTGATACAGAATTGCACGCAACTTGGTTTAGTAAAACTCTGGTTCTCTAGAGACTAAGTAACAACAACAAACCAAGTGAAATCCCACAAGTGGTGTATGGTATGGGGAGGGTAAGATGTAGGGCAGACCTTACCCATACCTCATGGAGGTTTGAAATGGGATGTGAGAGTTACATCTAAGAAGAATCAAATTAACTTTAATGGAAAGTTAAATAATTTGGGTATATAAAGTTCATCTCAAGTTTCAAGCACTTCATGTGAAAGAGGGCGAATTGTCTCATGCACGTATATTGCAAATTTCCCTCATTTTCAATAGTTGAATCACAACTTTGCTTTGTAAAAACATCCTAGGGCTTAGGTGTGACCTTCTAAAAGTTGAAGGGACTCAAAATCTATATTCTAACAAATATATTCACTCAATCATCATTTTAGGGAACACCACAAAATAATACAACACATTACTATAATTCTTTTAAAAATAAAATTGTCTAGGATACAGAAGTTTAAAATTGCAATGTTATCGCAATGTAAATTTAAAGGGAAACCAAAAACAACATATTGCAAAAACATCAACTTGAAAAAAGAAACTGAAAGGAAGAGAATGTTCACCATTAGATTTGTGACATCAATAACACCAATGACACCACGACCTCTATCTCCATTATGCATCATACTCCCAACTCTCTTGTAAGCCTGTGATAGAATAACCATGTCAGCTGCTATACTATAGATTGTCAGCTAGACAAGTGATTTCCCTGCCAAAAGTGGACATAAATCCTTATATATTTACCCAATTTATTGTGAAAATAAAATGATCTTTTTCGTCATTTATTTTCTAGGAATCTAAATGCTAGTATCCTGATCTCCTTGAGTCAATAGAACCTCTTATTGACTTCAGCGAATTTGGAGTGAACACATAGGAATCAAGATATGGATTCAGCAATCTAAACTATTGATATAAGAGGCTCTGTTGTCACAACCATATGCTGCTTCATCATAGACTACAGTTTGAACTCAACAAGAGACTCAAAACTGGGGAAAGAAAATGAGTAAATAGTCCAATTCATCCTGGATTTTTTCAAGTAACTAACAATCATTCAATATCAAACCATCTTGACCTTCAAATCAAGTATATGCTGAAATATACGTACAGGAAGGTATATTAGGGGGAGGTGAATAATCAAATGTCAGCTTCAGGAATCCCAAATCCATACGATCAAGTAATACTGTCTAAATGGAAGCCATAATGTCACCCATCAAGTAATATAGTATAAGAGTACTGCATATTTATGATCAGAACACCTTAAAAAGTCATTAGTTCATCATATAATCAATCATATTTTCGTTTCAGAGAAATGGAAAGCTAAATCACAATGAGATTATGAACAACTATAAGCAAAAAAGACAACATCTCCTTTCTGAAACAATGAAGAAGGCAAGAATGAACGTCCAATGCTTACCTCTATTAGACGTCCATGCCAATACAGAAATATTCCACAATTTGCTTCTTCCCATTCCAATTGATTGCAACCCAGCGTAAGCTGAACCAATTTCCCCATTATAGTACCATTTTCCACAACAGTCCTGTTCAAAGATCTTGCTAATGGTCGACTTTTAACCTAAACATTAAAAAAAGAATCAGTTTCCAATCTTATTAGCAGTACATAGGGATCAGCCTAGACAACTGTTACACAAAAGCAAAATGTATGTATAAATACCTGTGATCCTTGGACATATATTTTTATACGTGGATCAAGAAAGATCACTTCCAAATAAGATCTAAGTGAATAGTCCAAAGGAACCTAAAACCAAACAATTGTAACTTAGAAATATGAAAAGAGAGAGAGGAGGGGGGGGAGGGAGTGGAATATAAGTTATTAAAGAAGCCAACCAACCATTTGAGTCATCTGGCCTGGACGAGCTCTGACCCGTCTAGAACGAATGAGAATATCACCCTGATGGAAGGAGCTACCACCAGTTATTCCAGACTCCCATTGCAGGCTATAATTGGGTCCCCACTCTTCCAGATTCCAGATATATATATGTGTTCCCGTGCCATCCTTACTGAATAGACCTACTTTTTGACCAATGAAGTACTTATCAAACGGTGAAAATTCCTTAATAGCTTTCAAGTTGTGTTTGAACAAAGTCTCATGTTGCTTATCCAGCTCCATAAACTGCCCATATCTGTAGTAGCTTACAATGGGTATCTCCAGATTCTGCAGCATAAGAATGAGCAGATAAAGATAAGCACTACTGACAAAAATCGCAACCAAAACAAGAAGTCTAACAAGTTCATCTGGTGCATACATCTTTTCCTTCATTGAGTGTCTGGGAAAGGAAAGCAATTGATCTAGAGTTAGTAGTCTGTGTCAGAACCAATGCATCTTTCCCAAGCTTCATTGCCCCAGTCTGCACAAAGAACACCAATGGAACAGAAAGATATCATGTTATCAAAAGCTATGAAGAATGGCAGCTTAAGGTGAGGAGATGCGTCTGTATGCCAGCACTGCATTACAATCCAACATTACTAAAAATGAGGAAGTCATTATCATTAATTACAAGATTCAAACTCCCAAATCCCTACAGTTAACCATGAAGCTTGTTACCAACAAGCATATGGTTTATAAGTCAATTGCATGTATACTTTGTGCAGGATCATGCTTTCGCTTAGCATTCACAAGAATCACAACTTTTTGTATACAGCCTGTATGCACGTTGCCATGTTGGTACCACCATAAGTCAAATTATTAATTTAATTAAATTGTATCATTGATTACTGGAGTCGATATGGAACAAACTTTTTGTTTTCATCTGGTATTTCAATAGAGGCGTGCAATTAGTCAGTTAAATCAGTTTTAGTTAATTCACTCAACTTATACAATTTTTATGTTTGTAGATAGGCAAATCGATCACCTACTACAAAAGTTTTTTGCCATAAAACTGTAAAAATGAATTGTCATATTCCTTTGTTTAATTGAGAGGAGTTTGTTCCCCTGAACGATTATCTCACTTAGGCCTCATTAGTTTGCACTTAAAATAGCTCAGACCTTAGACCATTAAGTGCATTTGTTTACATTAAGATTAAGATTTAAACACTTAATTGGTCTATATAGGTCTTAATCATTAAGATCTTGAACAAAGTTTTAATATCATTAAGAGGTACATTGTGTAGATCATTTTCACTATCACTCTGTCCACAATCACCAGCCTTTGAGTTGGACAAGATAAGAAGTGAGGTAGATGGTTCGGGCATGTGAAGAAAAGAAGCACAGATGCTCCAGTGAGGGAAGTGTGGGAGGTTGGTGGTGATATATTTGAGGGGTAGAGGTAGACAAAGAAGAAACTGGAGAGGTGATTAGGTAGGACATGATGCACCTTCAGCTTACCGGCCGAGGACATGACCTTAGATACAAAAAGTGGGAATAAAACCACGATCGACAACAAATAGGGACCTTGAGAGTTTCACATCTTGTGCATGCAGATACTAACCTACCTTAAAACCAATTCCAAATCTCCCAATACGATTAGGGTCATCAGCATCAGGTTGCTTGTGTCCAAATGATACCATCTGAAGCATCTCCTGATGGTTCATTCCACACCCATCGTCTATAATGCATAGCATAGGAATTTCTCTGCCAACCACTCTTGAAAATATCATGTCAATAGAAATTTCCAACCTGTCAAATATCCAATAAAAGCAACATGAAATGAGAAACTATGCAACTTTAGTGCACAACCAAAAAAATGGTAACCCCTGCCTTCCCCCACTCCCCACCTTTCTAGCACAGTTAGAAGAGAGAACTGCAAGCAAGGTAGAATGATCAAGTAGAAGGAAAAGGGGAGTACAAAAACAACAAGCATTTTTCTAAAAAAATCATGGTAACAGTACCAAAAGGGCAAGACAAAATTAAAATAAGGAAGCCAGTGAAGAATCATTGACCAGGAAAGTGACTTGTCTACCTACTTAGTTGCTTTGGCGTCTCTAGAATTGTCCACAAACTCCGCGATTGCTCCAAAACTCCAACCAGAATGGGTATGACCTAGAGTTTTCAAATAACTGGGATTTGCATGCACAAAATTACTCTCCAGGGAAATATTCTGTACATTTGTTTTTTCAGGTCTTCCACTAGCTTTGGCTGACAAATCACAAGTTTGGGCACCTATAACAGCCTCCTCATTGCAGGGAGAACAAGCATCCTCAATCACATGAGAAGTTGATCCAGAGGCCTTACCTACAGGACATTCACTTGGTTTTCTCCTCTCCCGGTAACAAGCAAATGTACAATTGAATGATGAGCCTTCTTTGGGAGGAAGTATGAAAAATTGAAAGCGCTCATGTTTTCCAATAGCAACCTTCAATAGCAAAGTAATACAAAAGATATGTATTGGATAGATAAATAGAATTTTAAAGTAAAATGAGCACCTAGAAATAGTAAGTAGGAAGCAAAACATTAGCTGCACTTTTTTTCCTTTTTTTGGGGGGGGGGGGGGGGGGGGGGGGGAATTAATCAATGCAATAAGGTATCAGGATTCTAGAACAGGTTACCTTTTTGTATTTCTGAAGGAAACCAAGGAATGCATCCCACTCCTTTTCCTGATGAGAATTTTCTGGAGAACGACGTAACAAGCAGCGGGATAAATCAGAGAGGAAGTCCAATTTTTCTTGTCGGACAATGTCTGTTATATTCCAAATAGAAGGCCTGACAAGCATTTCAGATTAGTGCACATCATGATTTGCATCAATTGAGCATTGAATTGAGGGAGGGTAGAAAACCTCAGGACAAGTAATGCATTACACAGTCGACAGCTTTAAATCTTCAAAAGAACAACCCATGATTTAGATTAAAGTCAAGAAAAGAAATAAGAACAGTAAAGCCTTGTTAATGTAGAACATGAAAGAAATCAATCAGAAATCAAGTTTAGGCTTTTAGCACAACTTATCATGATAACCCTTCTGCGTCACCATGAAACAATCTTTTCTCTATTTTTTGAATGGATACATCATTTTCATAATTATTTTGATGGATATATGGTACCTTACTGCATACTTGGATTGGATAAACAGGTTGTATTTAAATCGCATCAAAGGCTACAAGGGAAAAGTGACTAAAACCTCTCCTCATGCTTTTGCATAATGTATGCATCATTTTGAAGAGGAAGAAACATTGGACCAATTTGAAGATAGGACAGTATTGATAATTGAATTGCATGGCGCAGAAGATGGTCAGGAATATGATGACATGGTAGTAGCAGAACAAAGAGAATGATGCCCGCTAAAGAGAGTAATTTGAGGATTCTGCAGCATCACTTAGTTTTAGAACTGGATCATGCAGTTGTTACTAGGAAAGAAGAGATTGGACTTACAAAGGTGAAAAGGAAAGAAGAAATTCTGTTGCCAACAGATTCAAAAGCTATATCTTTAATTTATCATAGAGAAAGAAAAAAAAACATGTTTGCCAGTGAAAAACAACTCTACCTCAACAATAACTACCTACCATCGGAAATTGGAACAAGAAATCACTTTATTATTGTTATATATTGGAATGAAAAAATCGATGAATGCCAAATAGAGAAAAATGCTTCAAGAAGGAACTTCTAAGTTTTCCGTTGAACAAACTGCTGAATTTTCTTTTTTGATGAAAGAAAAGAAAATAGAAGTTTATTCACGACTAAAACTGGAAACTTATAGTAGCAGATAAACATCACATCAGCTCGCAATGTTCCATAAAAGTCACCATGACTTAGTAAGAAAATATGCATGAGCTATTCAGAAGATGAAACTAAAGCAGAGGTGCAGGGAAAGCTGGCACTGCATACATATTGACAGGTGGATTGAGACACTGTGTTGAGCATATGATTTTCCCGTCCTTTTTCACCATTACATACTGTTTGAAGCGATCTACAAAAATAATTTTAGTCAGATAGGCACTGGGAAAAAAGTAAATGAAATAATGGGTTAGTATTTTGCTTAACAATATATTTCAAGAGGAAAACAGAGGAAACAAAAGGGAGGAATTTGGTAATAAACTGCTCTTTAAATATAAAGGGTCAACGAGCCCAGTTTAAACTTCCAATGTATTGATGATACAAAGCAATATTGAATATCACATGATCATTTATTTCTTTTATGAATAAGATCATCAGCGGCTCTCAGCGCTAAGGACTGGTACACAAATACATCCATGATTTCTTTATGCCTGACCATGCAAAAAATAACATATAGCATGATAGCCGATGACGGCTCAAAGATTATAACAAGAGAACAGATTATTGAACTAACTTCTTCTCTTTTGGATTAACGAAAAAGATTTTACCTTCGAATGATAACTTGTCCTCCACGCCAAGATCTCCCATCATAAAACCTAGAATAACATACCATATAGCAACCATAAGGACATTGAATTCAGGAATAAAAATTTCAAGCCTGATGCGTTCAAACATTCATAATATCATAAAAGGCAAACTGAAGTAACTCTAGAAGTACACTGTATAGCTACTTTATGTAGATGCAGAAGAGATAAGCAAATATAAAGCCCAAACTGCACAAACTAGATTACAGAGTTGCTCGTGTTCAGACTTCAGAATTCACAATAGTATCTCATACCAAAGAGAGCTCCCTAACTTGGAATTGACCACTAAAGTAGGTGAATAATTTGCTCCGTTCATTTCTCACATGCATTCTTTTTCTATGATATTGCTCGGTGTCCCAAAGTATGAGGCGGAACCACTCAATATTTGACTTATTTTGTTTCAACTTGTTCTTTAAAGTGACCAGACTTAGACCGGACAAGGATAAATTTGCTAGTTTTCCACTTTTTAATGCCTTGATACCAGATGATAGATGGCTTGAGAATAGAGAGCTAGATTTGGTTCTGATTATGTCCAATCAGAAAAAAATTATATGCATCTTGTTCCAAAACAAAGAACCAATTAGAAGGGTTAGCCACCAAGTCAGGCAAGCAAAAGGGGCCCCTGAAGAAGCTAAACAAGAAACAGGCGTTATTTGTGTCAATTCCAACTAAGAAGATGCTGCTTCCCTTTTTTTTTAATCTCCGGTGACTAAGACAAAGTAGAGTTGTGGATCAAATGATCAACCAAAAGCAGAAGAAGTCATTCTAAAGAAATGACACTAAAATCAAATTATGAAGCTCCTATATTACTAGGGAACATATAAAATATCTCCCTAACAACGGGAAGAAGTGAGTTCTTATAAAACAAAGATTGGAAGTGGAAGACCCAGGATCTAGACTTGGTAAGGAAGAAAACTTTTGGCTCACGCATATACAGCAGGTGAAAACATATAACTCAACAGATTGGCAGTCCAGTATTCAATGACATTTTTTCCCAAAAAAGAATTAACGAGAATGTATGTCTAAATATGGTTTAACAAAGGATTTTCAAACAAAAAATTATGTAGCATAAGGAAGTATGAGATAATCCCCGAATAAAAATTTAACTAGAAAATATAATTATAATGAGTTCATCAAGCAAATAAAACAAATTCACACATAATAGACTTGATTTTAAGGTAGACAAAATTATAGACTATTAAAATGTGGCTTTGGCTTGAGAAGAAACAAAAATTAGTTCACTTTTGGGTGATGTAACTGTTTTAAATCGGAGGGACAACGACTCCGGTTAAAGATTTGTCATAAGAAAAAACAAGAAAAAGTAAGGAAGAGAAGGGGTCTAGAGAAAATTGGGAGGCAGGTGCCAGACACCTCTGTACAGAACAAGATTTATTTTTTGGGGGGGTGTGTGTTTTGGGTGGAGGATTATGTATGGACATATTCATCCTTGGAATTCCTCCAATTTTTGATATCAAAGCTACTGCAACCCCAAAGAACTGTACCCAAAATATGAACAAGATACATTGCCAAAAAGTGGAAAGTGACGGTCAGACATGATAAGCTTGATCTTTTTCATGAGATGGTCAGCAATAATAAACCAAACTGTCAAACAATAAATGCACATCACAAGATAATGTAGTACAATTATTCCACCAAATAACAATAAATACTCAAAGCTCGATTTTTTAAGTCCAAAATTCCATCTTTAGTCCTGTATGAATGCTGCTGTTTCTTGGGTTTAACAATGCAAAACTTGTCCGTGAACCAAACTTCCAAAATTAACAAAAAGAAAAGTGCTTTTTTAATACAGGGGAAAAGTTGGAAGTTACACAAACGGAAAAATAAACACAACTTTACCATCATCAAACTCTTCCAACACAAACCTTACACCGTACATTGTAAAATACTACTTAAACAAAGCAAGTCACAGAATCCACACTTTTTTCTTCCCGTTTCAACCGAAGTCAAAACCCTAGTAAACAAATTGGACTCTCCAAAGAAAAAACTATTTTCATGTGTTTGAGCAACAACATTTACTTCTTGAAGAAACGACGGGCATTATGGAGTATGACTTACCGGCGGCCGATTTTACGTCGGAATATCGGCGAAACGGCAGAAGGGAATGTGTATTATTGATCGGTTGAAAAGGCTAAACTTTATAATGTTTTGTTTCACCTAAATAGCAAAAAATATTTTCATTATAAAAAATAATAAATTATCCAACATTCTTCAAAAGGAAAAGGGTCCAATATAGCCATGTACTATTAAAAATAGTTTATATATATTCTTTGTTATATTTTTAGGTCATATATATTCCTCCCGTTATATTTTGATACATATATCCCCGTAATTTTAACGAAATGATACATATCAGCTTAAAAATAAAAAAACTCATCCCCAATTTTAATTACCCAATTCCTTTGAAAACCACCCATTTTCCGGGTGACCCACCTTCAACCAAATCCAATTTCACAAGTATTCTTTATCTAAAACCTCCATTAAAATCAGCCACAAAAGCTCACTGGGAAACTAAAGGAGGAAGTGAAACCTCCATTAAAATCAGCCACAAAAGCTCACCGTGAAACTAGAGGAGGAAGTGAGAGGCATTGCTTCCATTTTTTTTAAACTAGGATAAAGTAATTTTATTAATAGTAGCAGTACCAAGGGAGTACTGCATAAGTAAACAAAAATAGAAGTTCAACACACCAGATGCTAAATCTCCTTCAACTGTAATTTCCCATATAAGCTTCAATATCAACTTTCCTTAAAAGGTAAATATTTGCATCATTTGTGTTACGAAAAGTTTTTCATTTTACATTGTGGGATGCTCTTGCTGGTGTTAGTGCCAAAAGTTGAGGATTCAGTCCAGATGGTATTGGCTTTTCACTTCTTCCTTGAGTTTCACAGTGGGCTTTCACTGTGGTTTAGGCTTGATTTTAATGGAATTTTTAGATAAAGAAGATAGACTTAAGAAAATGGGTTTCTTTGAAGGTGGGTCAGTAGGAAATGAGTGGGTTTAAGGAATTGGGTAATTAAAATTGAGGATGGGTTATTTGATTTTTAAATTGATATGTGTTATTTTATTAAAATTAAGGGTATATATATTAAAGTATAATGAGATGGGTATATATAAATCGAAAGTATAACGAAAAATATATATAAACTATTTTTAATAGTATAAGTACAGGTGTATATTTGACCATTTTCCGTTCTTCAAATGTACGAATAGTCTTTGCACGAATAGCAGCATCTCTGAGTACATTTTTTTCAATATATAGAAAATTATTATTTCTCGGTCCGTTATAAAAAAAAATTACATAGTTATTTAACTATATTATTCATATTAATTAATGTTTAATATTAGATCTTAAAAAGTAATTTAAAAAATAAGTAAATAATATTGAAAATAAAATATTAAAAAATAATAATTATCTTTTTCTAATATGTTAAAGTAAATAACTAAAAAATAAAATTAAAATTAAAATAGTGAACAAATAAAATTAAACGAATAGCCAAAACGATTTGGGTGCACATTTTTGGTAAAAAAAAGAATCCTTAAAAATATTTTCTAAGATATAAATTATGTTTTGGGCAATCTATAGAAAATATATCTCGTAACATGTGTCCTTCGTGTGTGAAAAATATTGTGAAGTGTATATAAATGTTAGATTCGTGTTAGTGAAAAAAATGAAATTTTAATTGTTAAAGAGAAAAACATTTTTAAAAGTAGTACTTTGAATTCAACTAAAGCTTGTTCGAGATATACAATATTGTCAAGTTATGGTATTTTATATGAGATAAAGACAAGATTTAGTACTATTGGAGAATCAATGAAGACTTTATTGCATTGGATTTTATATAAATAAAATTAAAAAGAGTCAAAAATACCTCTAAACAATTGAAAATGGATCAAATATACCCTCCGTTTGATTTTGGGATCAAAAATATCCTTACCGTTAGTGTATTGGCACACTTTTACCCCCTCAAAACTAACAGATGTCGTATCACTTTAAAAATCACATAAAAAAAATATATATTTTTTGCTGACTTGGAATTTAAATGGACAAAAAGACCTAATGAGTAAATTATAGTGAAACAATCATGGATCCGTAAAAGAAATCACCGAATGCAGAGATGCAAATCCAACCGAAAGTTATCTACAACATCGATGTTGCCATTGTTGTTCTCCTACCCGAAGATGATGAAGACGCCACTAATAAAACTCAATGAAACTTTTTTTAAAAAAACGTTAAGCATTGAAATTTTGACTCAATCGGTTGCCTTCTCATCATCTTGGCCTTTTCTTACTTAATTTTTCTTTTGAAATTGGAGAAGATTAATAGCACAGGAAAATATATTGTGAAGAATTGAAATTACACGAAATAATATAATGAATAAAATTGTACAAGGATTTTGACTTATGGAGTAATTATCCCAGTCAACAATATTGAAACCTCTGTTCTTTTATTTTTCCTCATCAAAATTTTGAGGTTTTTTTCCCCTTACCTACTGCCACAATGAGAGAAAAATTTTTAATTAAAAAGAATAATGATAAAATTAGTGTATAAGGGAGAGAATTAATTTATCTTTGAGGAATAATAGAATTTTTGCAAGTACAGGGGGAGAAGATAAGAAATAAATTCAGATGAAAAAAATGAAGAAAAATTTCTTACACAACCACTGGTTCATTCTTTTCTTCAGAGAAGAAAAAGAAGTGAAAGATAAATTTATTTTTATTTTTTTAAAAATTATTTTTTAGAACATCGAAGACACTCCAAAAAAAAAATTTGTTAAGTAGAAATCCACTTCTAAGAAATGGCAGCAAAAAGTGATCATTGAATGCTGCATTTTGAGAATAAAAGAATAGACATAATGTTTTTTTCACTAGACATTTACGGCACCCAAAAATTGAACTCAATGGACAAAGGAATGGGCCAAGTTGAAGGTATATACTACGGATTAAGAAATGTCAACAAATCATGTAGCTTCAAGAGCTTACGGAAGACTTCGGGTAGGCACACGATTGCTATTCTCCCACCAGATGCCTCGTAATTCATTACTAGTCGAGGAAGATGGGTCAAAGAAAAAAATATTTTTTTAGATTTTTTTGTCCATTTGAATTTCCAAGTCAGCAAAAGAAGAATTGTTTTATGTAATTTTTAAGGTGACACGGCATCTGTTAATTTTGAGGGGTAAAAGTGAGTCAATGCATTAACGTTAAGGGTATTTTTGACCCTAAAATCAAACGGAGGATATATTTGATCCATTTTTAATTGTTTAAGAATATTTTTGACCTTTTTCCATAAATAAAATAATATATTCGAATTTCAACAGAAACTGAATTTGTTACGAAGTTTCAACATTTTGAAGTAAGAAGACAAAAAGATTTCAACTCTCACCTCTCCTACATAAATGACCACATTGATGTTATTGTCTTGACCACTATTCACACATATTAAGATATTTTTTAGCAGATAATTATCATTATGAGAAATGTTTTATGAGAAACAAACTACCTACAAAGAGAATATGTTCCTAAGGAAGTATGTGTTTTGTTGAATGAGTTGTAAATTTTTTCTTGAAAAAGTCGGTTACAATTAAGAAGAATACGGTACTGTAATTTATCTATTTGGTAATATATAGAATTGAAATCTAAAATTGCTCAATTTTTAATTAAAGATTTGATACAAATCCTAAATATATAGTCATGATTTTCTTACTCTTTTAAGCAAATAGCTTTCAACAATAATATTTCTTTTGTTAATTATATTCTTTCTTCTTAAGAAATCCTACACTTGTACAAAAGTATCCACGTAAGACCCAACAAAATCAATATATTTTTCTTATGCATACTATATTTGGACTCGATGTCTAAATCACCCCTATGATATTCATATTACCAAAAAAATGTTATTACAGCTCATACATTTCCTTTATTACAATAGGGACAAGTATTAATCGTAAAGTTTGTTAAATTTTTACTAGCATTAACTTGGATGTCTAAATCATCCATAAGTTTCATTTAATTACCAGAAAATGATTGTTTGTATTATTTTTGGGTGGACACGTAAAACCTGTAGGGTTGTTGACAATACAATCATATTCTTTTATTATGTAAGATAACTTCACTCTATACTCAGTGATGGTTTGTAATTGTACAATTTGTTTCTCACAGGACAAAAAAATTATTTGCCATGGTCTTATAAAGATGCTCCTATTCTCAAGTTGTTTTCTTTGATTCAGTTATTGTATTATATTGCTACAGTTCATTAATTTCTCAATTATTTTTGACATGACTTCTTTCATATTATTTTTCTCTCATACATGTTTTAATATGTTTCAACTGAGCTGTAGAACTGTAGGAAACAGCACATCTCTATCATCACAATCTCTCATACATGTTTTAATATGTTTCAACTGAGCTGTAGATCTGTAGGAAACAGCACATCTCTATCATCACAAGATAGAGATAAGATTAAGATTGTACACACCACCCTTCCAATGTAAAAGTTGACTTCGATAAGTGATCTCAGTTTTTTTTAAACACAGGTATAAAGGAGTGGATATTATGACGGAGAGTACAATATAACTATGAACTGTTGCTCCTTTTGCCTTATCTATGTTAAGGTAAAAACTAACTTCCAAGTGAATAAAGAGATGAAACTGAGAGTGGATTCTTTTATCAGAATTCAGAGCCAGTAACCATAAAGTTTCAGAATATTTGCATCAACAGAGCCAAATAACCGGTGCCACCTCCTGAATCAAGTTATCTATTTAGCTCAATACAAAAACAAAGAGCTGGTTTCGTATTTGTAAATGCTTAAAACACATATTTTCTGGAGTGTTGGAAAAATAATTTTATGAGCTAGTGTGATTTACCAAGAGATCTGATCCTAAAAGCTCACCGCTCGCCCTCTTTCAGAGATCAGCAACACATTAAATGATTGTACAGATAATCAAACGGAAGAGAGCACACTGCTTACACAAATCTGTCTCCACCAAAGATTCCCCGTGGCAAGCATTCAGTCAAAATGTCATGCCAGCATCTTGAACTCATACATTGTAAATCCACAGGCGAGAGAGCATTCCACTTATAGTGGCTTCAAATAATCCAGAAGCATGCTTTCTTATCATTAAGCTTCTTCGACTAATCAGCCTCAAAACTTAAAACTTGAATAACTTTTCGTAGAAACCTATTCGGCTGCAACAGATTCCATTCTCATCTCTCCAATATCCTTCAACCCAAAATGAGGCTCAGATGGGAATACAAACACCGTAGAAGCTGCAACTGAAGGTTGAAAGCCAGCTGAGTATCGTACTGAGGTCAATGTAATTTTAGGAAGCTGCTGAAAACCTGAGGCAAGCGGTACAAGCTTATAACTAAGTATGTGCTCAGACTTTGGCAAAATAAAAGTCGTATCATTATGAGGCCCTGATAAAACAAAACTCTGTGAATCCGCTAAAGAGTATTTGACCTCCTGAAGAAACTGAGTTCTGTTAGTAATTTTGATGGAGTACGTAAATGGATTTCCAAGAATAGCATGAGGAGGACAATCTAGACTCACGATCAGTGGAGGTTGCTCCACATTTACATCAGGCAGACTGTGTTTCGTTAGAACTGCAGATGTTGTGCTACAGGAAGTTGATCTTTCTCCATCTCCATGATCCCTTCTCCATCTCAAACACACAATACCCATGTTTAGCTTAGGAAGATTAACCTCGGGAGTGACTGCAAAAACCTGTTTAAACTCTTCTCCTGCCACAAGCAGCACATGTTCTTCTGGGTTCTTACTCTTAGTTTTCACATCACAGGTGCTAGCATCAACTGCCTCCATGGACATGGACAACAAGCGCAAAGGCACCTCAGTGCAGTTCTTAGCACTAACAACTAGCATACTTGTTTCATTCAAAGGCAGAGATGGTATTTGATCAGAATCGGAAGCTGGTTTGGTCTTTGACAGCAGCAGTGGTTCCCTCCGAAATGGCAACATAAAGCGATGGCTCATCACAACAGCAGTCTTACCTTCAATTTGCAAGCTTTTGTGCACATGAGCTCTCTGTGAGCTAAGTTCCGGATTTTGAGGAAAGTAACCCAGTGACACATAAAGCATGATGGGCTTAGGACGGTTCCATCTAATTTCTAATTTGCAGGACCACGACTCTCCCTCATCCAAAAATGGGACCGAAATCAATCCAAAAGAGGGCTGGATTTTTTGAATGTTCTCTGAATTAGCAAGATCTTCACATTCTCGTCCAGATATTCCAACAAGTTCTACATGAAGATTATCTGATGAAAAAGATTCTGCCTCCCTTGGACTAAGCAAGCCACCACCTCTTGTATCAACAAGGTTAATTTTCAATTCACCAGAGTGAACACTATGGCCCTTTGAGGTGATAATCACAGGAACAATAAAACTCTCTCCGACCAATGCAGGGCCGGACGAATCTAACTTTAGATCCACTTGGGGGTCTGGTTCTTCAACTTGGACAGCCTTCTGACCAGAGAAAGCCAGACCAGGATCCTTCATTGGTATAGTTTGCATTATGTCTTCAAATTTCCAGAGGGGTAAATCACTCATGGAGGCAGGACTTTCAGCTCGGCAACAGATAGTAAAATGTTGACCCCATCTTGCAGTTACATATATGCATTCCAGCTTTCCGCTTTGCTCTGCATCATTCAAATGTTATGCCACTTTAAGATGCAATAAAAAGGCATATTTTAATTAAAAATTAGGGTGGATAGCAGAGTATTATTATGTAAACTGCTTTAATTCAGTATCTCCTCAGTGAAATACTCAGTTTTGATCAATGGTGGTTCCACTGGATTTTTCTCACCTCAGAGAGGTATTAGACAATGAGATTTTCTCTCCCTTCTTGTTTATACTGGCAATGGAAGGACCGGCTTCTGGATAAAGAACTACAGTGACAGTGAATTAAGTGTTTCAGTGTGGGCAGAAGCTGAAATCAGGACTCAATGGGATGAGATTGAATTTGGAAAGCCTAATCAGTATGGTCCCAAATGATCAAATGGAAAAACATAGAAAACCAAAGAAAAATCAACCTGATGAGGGAGGCGCATAGTCAAGAAACAAGATCCAATCTGGACATTTTACACATCTATCATGCGCACACCGGCAAGTGCAACTGAACAGTTGGAAGGACTTCAGAGGAACTTCTCACTTCTTATGGAACTCAAATGACGAGACACAAAAGTTTCATTTGATAAATTGGGACGTGGTCCATTAGGTAAGAAAGGCTCAGAGTAAAAGATCTGATGGTTTTATCAGAGTGTTGTTATGGAAGTTGTTTTTGAGGTCTGGGAACGAGAAATAGGCATCATAGATGATTTCTTAGTTAATTATTAGGGAGGATGTTCTGTCCATGGGATGAACATATACAGTTTGACGTGTTCTCCAATCAAACATGAAATAGTTCATGCTTGGAGTTGCAACAAGTAAAAGTTAAATAATCAGCTTACCAGGTTTCACATCGTATGTGAGCCGCAGCCATTTGTTTGTGCGAAGTTCCAGGGTGGGAGCTGTCTCCACTCGACGACCAGGCTGCAAACAGGATATTGCAGCTAAATGGGATCTTTGAGCATTAACAATGACAAAGTTACACTCCGACTGATTAAATTGGATTTCTAATTGATCAATTTCAACGTTAAGGGGCAGTTGAGATAGAAGGGAGAGGGTAATCACTGTTTCTGCACCAGGCTTAACTACTTGTTCATGAAAAGCAACTGAAGCAAGAAGTACTGCTCTGAGGGGACTGACGAGATCAATCTCAAGATAAAGGGGATTATCAGCTGTTACTTTCAGGCTACTGTTTTCTTCAGTAGATGCACTTTCTGATTCTCCTCTTATTACTGAAAACACTTCATTGTGTATTATTTCTCTCTGGGAAAGACTTGCAGGCCCAGCTGGACCACAGTCTCTTTGACCAGCCACATTAGTAGATACTGGTAGAGAAGCCATTTCAAGAGAGTACTCAATGAAATCTTTAACGAGAGCAGTTTTCTTGGAGCAGTCTCTGAGGTAACCCAAGACATTCCATAATAGAGTAACCCAGCCTTCCTGTCGATAAAGACTAGCAACATTCTCAAAAACTTCTTTTGCATTACTATATTTATCTACTGTGAAATATTCTCTAGCCATTTGGAAACCACAGTAGGCAG
Organism: Solanum bulbocastanum; assembly: GCA_037074985.1. Classification (NCBI taxonomy): domain Eukaryota; kingdom Viridiplantae; phylum Streptophyta; class Magnoliopsida; order Solanales; family Solanaceae; genus Solanum; species Solanum bulbocastanum. Next base: position 31,437,914 of record CM073598.1, on the reverse strand, counting down.
CCATCCGAGAGGCTTTGTCATTGTTGTATGCTTCAAAAGATTTTTTAAGGAGAGCAATAATTTCATAGGAGTCCTGCAATCTCTTTCCTTCAGCCAGAGCATAACGGGAATAATCTTCATCACTAAGACTGCAAATATATATGTAGAGAAAGTAAGAAAATAAAACTTCCTGAACTAATTTACTAGGAGGAAATCACCACACTCACGATTGCATAATAAATGCATCTCCAATCTCCAGCAGTTTTGCAAACTGACCAACATAAGAAGCAGCTATCACAGAATCGGCATTCCCATCAATCTCACCAGAAGTTTCAGACATAGATAGTGCAAGTTCAAGGGAAGAACTCTTTTCCTTCAAGTAATGAGCTGCTAGCTGTTTAAAATAAACCTAGATAAGCAAGCATATGAATAGAGTCGTATGACTCTTGCGCTATAAGGATAAAGCAGGTAAAGTAGTACATAAGAATATACGGTTCAGCTACAGATGGGGCTTTAAGCAAAAATTAAAAATTGGAACACGGTTGCTGGCAGCTTGTTTAGAGAAAGAATACCAAAACTGCTCCTTGGGGCCTAAAGTTGATGGAACTCATCTCCCCATTTATTGTCATCTTAGTGAGAGACAAAGAGACATAATCAAGAAACTAGGAGCTTATTTTTATTAATAATGGGCAAATATTCAAATACATTAAGTTAGCTTTTGTCCAACAATGACACGATTCTATAAAGAACTGGTGAAACCTGCATCTGCTATGGGGAAAAGCAGTGCGATACGGTGTAAAAGAAGTTCCATATTACTTGGTTCTAGTTTCTCAAATTACGACCGTCTCATACCTAATAGTAATTCCAATTTGGCAAATGAAAATGTCATTTGTCTTTGATGTGGAGGTCTGGAGAAGCTTACTAGTAATGCCCATTCCCATATCCAGTTCAAAAAAAAATCTTCCAGGAAAGTTAAGAACTAGAGGTTTTTTTTTTAACTGGTAACAACATAAAACAAAAACTTGAGGTCTGTTAGTATTTGTTACAACTGTCTTTATGATGGGAACTTCTATGGGAAGATGACGACCAAGAAAGGTATCTGCATTAATGGAGAAAGTGGCTAAAGGTTATTTCCATCTTGCTCTTACGTAGTTGTGATTTTTACATTTTGATAACAAAGAAATACCCAAGGGCCAGTGGCAAACGATACAAAAGTCGGTGGATAATAGGTCCATCCCTCTACCCTTCTCCACTTATTTACTGGGCTATTGTCTGTGTGGCAGGATCAAAACCAGTGATGGACGCCTAACGCACACATCACAGGCCGCGCTCTTACAACTAAACCAAAGCTCTGGAGTCTCTTACATAGTTATAAAGCCTAATCATTGTTCAACTTTAAGGAGCTATAGGCTAGCTATCAATTATCATCCATTTTTTCCTACTTACTCTGGTGGTTGACATTCAAGAAAAGAAAATGTAATTTTCAAGATAGCTAAATCGTATCTCCATATGTACTGTAATTTTCAAGATAGCTAAATCGTATCTCCATATGTACTGCTCTATAGGTGTGACATTTCAATAAATGAAGGTGACAAGAGGAGAAGATATAGACCTAAAATCACATGGAAAGAGTTAATTTCTTGATGAAATAATGTAACTGTCTCAAAAGACTTACAATCTCTATGGAACAATCTAAACTTGACTAAGGATCGAACAAAATGAAAGTAACAATATATAGACATGATACCACCTAATTATAATTGAGTCTTGTGGTCACACTTAAATTAGATCCTATGTTATCTATGAGTTTTTTTGTTTTGATAGACCTGTATATTAGTGCAAGGATAAGCGGGAGATTTAGATGACCACTATTTTAGGAACTCCTAACGGAAGGGTCTAAAAGGAGCAGAAAGAATACATAGGATTCATATAGCAGACTCCAACTAATTTGATTGAGGCTTAGTTTATTAGTCATTTGGCTACAAATCGAACACGCGAACCACAATAAATGAATAGCTTGACAAGAAAAACTGTCCAACCTGGAGGTAATAAGCTGAATGAAATTCCCACTGAGTTGCTCTATCAGTAGCTTCTGAAACCAAAGTGGAAACATGCTGAGCAGTGATAGAGCTTGTCTCTAGTAATTCAGCAAATACTAGAAATTGCCGGCTTAACCATTGCCAGTGAAGGAAAATAACTTCTGGTGCTCCAACAAGCTTCCTGTAAGAAGCATAGTGCAGGCGGAACCAGGCAATTGCTTCAGCAAGTTTTCCACCATGCAGCAACAATGTAGAAATCTTGAAATGCAGTTGCTCTGCCACACTTTTGATCTCAATCAACCGTTGAATAGGAGGCAATCTAGTTGATGTTGCAACCATCTGTATCGTTTATAGGTCTCTATTTATAAGAATCAAAAGATTCATAAAATGCAAAACGTGTTTATGCAACAGTTTAAGGCTTCAAAGCAATTAATCTGCTACAACTCAGGCAATCTGCTAAGTTATTTCTTACTAATGGAACTATGAACGTATCTTGTTCATAAAGAAGTTGGAGCTGGTAATGACAATTCAGCCACCCTTTTATGCAACTATTCCTAAGAGAAGAAACATTAAGAAAGTAAATCAATGAAAACATGTGCAACTATAATTAAACACGAGAAAGGAGACACCACTTATCTACTGCGGTCAGCTATTCCCACGACAGGGATGGAAATATGCCCCTCAGGGTTGCTTCTTTGGATTTCTATTTGGATGAGATGGTTCCTTTGGATTTTATAGATAGTCAAACATACAAGAAATAAAGGAACACGCTCAAGCAATAAATTTGGTTCTGTTGAAATACGCAAGTGAAGCTCTCACAGCTCAGATCCAATGGTTATAAGTGGACAGGAGTGACAATACATCTAAATGAACTTGGGTCAGAAATACACCTACACATGAATGAGAAAGAAACAGAAAAAGTTCTCCATTAAGTTTCACCAATGAATCTCTTCAACATTATTAGAATTCGCTCAAATGACCACACTCATGCAGACTAAGGGATAGAGGGGTCAAGGAAGCTCCAGCACTTTGTCTCTTCCATTTATATACATTTGGAACTTTGACTACACTACAATCATCTTCCTAAACAAAGAAATGGAAGAGCAAAAAGAAGCTAACACTCTGTTCTCAAAAGTTCTTTACGTCTCATCTCTTGGTAATGCAAAGTACTTAACCTTGTCTAAAATGCAGTAAGACTCTATCACGAAGTGGTCTTGAAATTCTACAGGTCAAGCACACTACCATATATATACCTCTCGCACTGCATGATAGGCATCCTCGTACAGCCGTAATGCTTCAACCCAATCTCTGCAAAATTCTGCATATACAGCAGCCTGTCACAATGTTAAGAAGAGCATAATCATTACATAAGCAAAATTCCTGGGAATAATTGAGAAAACATAATAAAGGGCACAATAACTAGTTTCTAGGTTAGTATTTAAATGATAAAATGTGAAATAATACTATAATGTTGTATAGTACCAACAAGGTTGGGTAATGTGGAAACCATACTACAAGGACAACACATATTGAACTTCAAAGGGAATCCTCACTTTGAAACAGCATCGAATATTCAGCTCCGCAGAATGGAAATTTTTCCTTTCGAGACGTGCTTTAATTCTTCTTCCTTCCTCCTTGTAATAAGAATTAGCTAATTCTGAAAATGTATTTCCCAACCTGCAATAGGTATCTCAAATAACAAACACCACCGGGTTCTGTAACTCAAATTTAGCTATAGTATGAGAAATAACTGCATGCCTGATCAGGGACTGTTGAAGTTCTGATTCGCTCGGAACAAAGATGATAAGATACTTGGAGTCCAGTTCTGCACGCTTTCTGAGAGCAATCATACGGTCTTCACTTAAATCATCTGTTTAAAAGAAGCATCACAGGTGTGTCAAATTCTCAAATTGTGAGAAGATGGGAGCAGAGTAGGAAAAAGTTGTCATAGGAAAGACCTCCCACCAAGAGAGATAAGGGAGAGAGTCAAATATAGTTTAATTATTCTACTCGTTCTTTATCAAATTTCATTCATCTCTCTTGTGGCAAATACCAGTAGCAGGGAAAGAAAAATTACAACCCATGACTTGATATATTTCCAGTAACCAGAAAACCACAAGCCTGAGTGCCTCTGAATATGATGAATATAATTGCACCCAACTAATTCATTTGCTTCAACTTACTGTGAATTTCCTTCGTCTAATCAATCATTTCTAAATGTAGCTTAGGAGGTTAACCTAGCAATCAAATGAACAGTAAGGGTATTGAAAGTTGAGATGGAACCCATATTGGAGAAAGTGTCAAATTCTATTCCTGTTCTATTAAAACTCTTCCACATGAAAGTGTATGAGTTAAGAATTTGTGATTAAATGTTGCGTAGTCCAATCATGCAAGAAATCCATAAACAGATAGATAGATCACAGACAGAGGAATGTGTAAAAGACTCACCTTTAGAATTTGATGGAGCAACAACCACCACGACCAATTTTACGTTCCTTCCGCGTAATACACCTCTGTTCATTCAGCACACTATCTTAAGCAACTCTTTTAATGAATATACGTCTAAAAACCAGTATATAACGCGTGTTTGATATGATGGAAAATGTTTTTCCCTAACTGATAGAGTAACGGAACATTGGAAATGATCCAAGTACTACTTTTTTATGGAAACAATTTAACTTGCATTGCAAAAAGTAATTGGAAAAGAACAAAAGAAGCGTACTTGAGATTTTCAAGATCGGTGCAGACCTGAAGCCACTGAGCGGGATCGCCGGAGACGTGATCGGAGTTAAAGAGAGCGGCTACAACTGCCGGAACTCTAGTCCGATGTTTGAGGAGCCAATCTTTCTTTAGGATTCCGGCGACAGGTGGAGGCGGAACAGAAGCGTCCTTTGAAGGCTTAGCGAAAATCGAGATCTTGGAGAAATCAGGCAATGCGAGAGCATTAATAGGCGGCTGCTCGGAGTGAAGGTGAGTTGTGATTGAAGCGTGAAGCTCTGGACATCCTACAAGAGATACTAATGCTACCGGCGGAGTTCGGAGTTCTTCTGGGTACTCCTCCATTGCTTTCAATGCTCCGATTCTGATCCCCGGTGATATTAGAGTTGCTGATAATGGTGAAGAGGTCTGGAAATTGATTTCAGAGCAGAATTTACAGGTAAATTGATGAGATCTTGGGAAGAGATGGGTGAGTTTGGGGACTCGGCTGGGTTTGACTCGCGTTGATTTCAGTTGGGAGTCGGGACTTAGGAATCATGATGGATTCTTGACTTGGGCCGGTCCATATAAAGCGAACCCAGACCAATGAACTCTAAGGAGTCATTTGGTACAAAAATAAATAATGCGGGGATTAGTAACGCAGAAATTAGTAATGCATGGTGTATTTTTTATCAAGTGTTTGGTTTATTGCTTTTAACTTCATCTTTTGTTTGGATTAAAACTCTACAAAAAAACTTCTTTCCAATTATACTCTTGCATTATTACGAGATTTTTTATTTTATGTAATCGGTCAAGGTAGATAATTGTCGGACAATATTATATTTTTATGGTCTTCTAACTAGCTAGGAGAAGAACAATTTTGTTGTCGTGTTTTCTATGTTCTCACTTGAATTATTTGAGGGTAAATAATTGTCATCTTAATAAATTAATCACTTAAAAACGTTAATTTTCAATTAAAAATAGATAGACCATCTACTTTAAAATTGAAAAGACGATAAAAATAATAAAATAGAATAAATCATCTATATTTACATATAAAAGTTTCAAGGTGTAGCTTTAATCTGTATGTAATTTATAAATTGTTCAAAATACAGACAATTAGAAACCACATATAAACCAACAAATAAAATATTCAATTAAGATCACAAACGTCATGTGGTGATATATTTGTCTTTTCAATTAATAAATGTTGAACAACTCACATTTTAAATATTGTATTGATATGTATTGTATTTATTTATTAACAAACAACTCTCTCTAAATAATAAAATTTGTAAGCTAATTTATTTAAATAAATTTACTAGTACAAATATAAAACATAAAATAAAGAAAATAAATAAAATAATTTGAATGGATATTTTTATCTTGACGTAGATAATCCCATGGTATTAAATCCAATGTATTATTAATACCATCACATGGAAGGTATTAGTAATACATCCTATAATACCATGTAAAAAGGGTCATTTGGTTTGAATTCAAGTTATTATGAGATTAATTCTGATGTGATAAATTATGATGGGATTAGTTATGATGGGATAAGTTATGATAAGATTATTTTTTATTGAGTGTTTGGTGTGTTGAATTCAAAATAATAAATTTTAAGAATAATTTATTTTTTACAAAAATACCCTTCATGAATGTAAAAAGTGATGTATAAAAAGGGTTGAAAGAGACATTTTTGTCATTTACTTATTTTATCCTAAGATAAGTTATCCAGGATTACTATACCACCCAAGGGGAAAGATAACTTATCCCGGTACTAATTATTAATCCCGAGATAAGTTATCCCGAACTTGCCAACCAAATAACAAATTAAGTGGTACTATAATTTAATCCCGTGACTATTTGATATTATACTTCACACCAACGACCCCTAAGTGTCTTGTACCAAATTATTATTACAAAAAATATTACTAATAAACATAAGGAAAAATTATTTAAATACACAACTTATTTTATCATACTCTAAAATTTCCTACCATTTGAAAAAATTACAAAAATAACTAGTCTCTCATCTTCTCGAATACATCACTTTACGCTATGTATTCTTCGGATAAATCACTTTACGCGATGTATCGGACGTTGAGTGTTGTATCTAAAACCAAAATGCGATGTATCGGGATGTTTTGGGATGTATCCGGATTCCACCAAATTCAAGGTATTTTTGCAATTTGAAAAATAGTTGGATAAAATTTAACTAACTCTTAATACTATGAAATTTGTGTAAAATTCACAATAACTAAAAGAGCAAACAACACATAACCCACTGGTTTAGAGTTTAATTATGTGATTTTACTTTACGAGTCAACTTAGGTATAGTTTCTTTCAAAGACACTATATTAATTCAAGCGTGATTTACATTTATTTGAAATACACTAACTATGTCGCTCGTCTTTCTCCTTTATTGCTAACACCAACACTAACTTTTACGAAGTTACGAATTATGATATTTGAACTTGTAAAGATATTTTCATGAAGTTTTAATATTATACAATAGAGATAAGTGTCAAAAACACATCTAAATTATCCTTTTTTTTTGTTTCATACTAAACTATCACTTATTAGTTTGAGAAACACACCTCTGTGGTGTGAATTGCATACTCTCTTTTATTTGAAAAAACTTTGACACATGACATTCCACATGAATAAAATATTTCACCTTGACAAAAATTAAATAATAAACTATTAATAGTAATTAAAAATTAAAGTAATACTATCCCAAAAAAAAAATTAAATTAATTTTCTTACCCCACTCCACCACCTCCGCCCCACCCCAACCCGCTCCGCCTCTCCCCGTCCTTTTTTTCTTAAAAAAGAAGTTTCTTTTATAAAATAGTTTATTAAAAAATTTATAATTCACCCTTTACCTCCCCCCTCGAAATCACTCGCTCATTCCCCAAAAAGAATTTGATATTATTTTATTTAAATAAAAGCTCTACCCCATTCTATTTAATTCTCCGCTCCTCATTTATTTATTTATTTTTACATTTTTCTCGTTTTGTGTTAGATATGTACATATATTTTTAGGAATCATTTTCTTCTTGTGTATCGAATATAACATAGATATAAAAATTTTTTTTAAAAAAGTCTTGCGGTGGCAAGTAAAATATATTTTCAATATGTATATATCTAACACAAAACAAGAAAAAAATTGAAAGCGGAGGGTTAGATGGAGTGGGTAGAAAAATAAAAAAATAAAATAATATCCAAACTAGTATTTAAAGGGGGTGGGAGAGATGAAGTGATAGAGTGGGGTAAAAAAAGAATATTTTACTTTTAATTTCATAAAAATATATTTCTTTTAGATAATAATTTTTTAATCTTTAATTTTAACTAATACTAATAAATTATTTAATTTTTGTCAAGGTGAAATGTTTTATTCATGTGAAGTGTGATCAGATGTAACAGTTTTTTTTCAAATAAAAGAGAAAGTGTGTTACACACATGAAAGTGTTAAAAAAGAGAGATACTCCCTCCGTCCCTATTTAGTTGTCCATATTTCCTCTTTTATTTGTCCCTATTTAGTTGTCCATTTTGATAAATCAAGAAAGGACAACAATTTTTTTCCTATTATACCCTTATTTAAACTTCTTGAAAATTTTTAGTAAGTTGTAATTCATCCTTTTTGGAACCAGACAATACATTTATTATGCTTGGAGAGTTACACAGTCCTTTAAGTTACCCATAAAGCATTTTGTTAGTTTATGAGTAAAAATTTTGAAAAATTTTTTTACTAAAAAAATGGACAGAAATAAAGTTGAAGTTACAACTAATACTCCTATCAAAGTAGAAGGTTCACTTATATTGATTGAAGATCCAAAAATTATTGAAGTCAAAAATTTAAAAAGAAAAGATGAAGATCGGGTATATATTGAGCAACACCGTAAGAATCATCCATTTCAACCGAAATATTTAAATCTATTCCATTCATTGAACTTGATTTATTTGTCTTGTATCCATTGGTTGTTTGATTTCTCATTTCATTGAAGCATTTTTTTATAACAAAATATTTTGGTGGGAAATTTTTAAATGTTACAAAAAATTGTAAAAATGCATGTTGTTGCCCTCCAATTTATTTCACTTGAATTCAAAGAAGTGGCTGTAACTTTGAAGTGAAAATTTATCATAAATAAAGTAAATAAACTTATGAACTTCCCAGCATTAATTACTTATCTTGAGTGAATTTATTTTGAAATTGTAAATTGTACTATAAGGGTAAAATTGTAACTTCACTATGCTAATCATTGTTGCCTTAATCTGTGTGCCATTTCTAAAGTGGACAACTAAATAGGGACGGAGGGAGTATGTGTTTCTCAAATTAACAAATGATAATTTAAATATGAAATTCACACTATAATTTAGATATGAAACTCAAAAAAATAAAATAGTTTAGATATGTTTTTTAACACATATCTTTATGAAATATAAATAATGATCAAGTTTTAAAGTAGTTACCCATAGAGTGCAATGAAGTTTAAATATATAAATTTTGAGACAAGTCTCATGAGTGATAGATACGTGAAATAATGAAAAGAGGATTTGACCCACGACATCTTTTTTTTTTCAACTCCACAACCATGTTATGTAAGTTAAAATTTCATAATTGCGTCCTGGGGTGCAAACAAGCCTACCGCTATAAACATTACAATAGGGAATTTTGTTTTTCAAACCGTATCAAAATTCTAGCATAATAAACTGTAGAACACAAAGGGAATTTTGTTTCCTTTATGAATCAATGTCAGATTCTGAAATCCAGCTCAATGTGATGGGAGATTTCACTTGTAGGGTAGTAGCATGTTGGAAATTCACTTGTAAGAGCTACAAACTTGAACAAATTATATTGGAATTATTCAGTGTTTTAGGTCAAGAGTACCTTTTTTTTACAGGTATGCTTTTTTCGCGTTAATATAGGGAACATCTCTGCAGTAGCGGCTGAAGTAGCTCTAGTTTGATCAAGTGCCGCAGCTGCATTTACTAACGAGTAATTCGGCTATTAATGTAATTGTTCTCTTCCAACTATGAAAACAATTTGTTGGACATGAAAAACAAGCATATAAAAATGACTATCTAGGTATCCACTGATATTGGCTCAAACTGAAGGATCAAGAGTATGCAACTACATTCTCGAACCAAAACCCGTGCACATCATATAATCGCACGAGATCTTTGCCCAGAAGTCTTCTCCAGTTCTTCAAAGTAGCCCTGCTTTACTTCCTTTGGTCCTCCTTTACTTTCTCATTCTAATAAGGGAGAGGATAAGGTGAGAGACTTGGTTCCTAAACAAACACACTAGAACATATATTGAAAAAACATAAAAGAGACAACGAAAAAAGGTCCCTAGAAAATAACAATTCACAGATGGATATGAAGACCTGGATATTGATCCCCTATCCCTAAGGAGATCAAAACATCGAAAAGAAAAACAAATAAAAGAAGCACGTCAAATGGACATTAAAGAGAAGTGTACACCTACAGACCAGGATGACCCAGGCCTATTTAAAGAATCATATGTTGATTCTACTAAATCTGATTCAGGAAACCATCTTCCACAATCAGTTCAATTATATACTTTAATGAATGAGTGACTTGACGTCCTGGCAGGATTGTCCATACAGACTACGAAAGAGCAGTCCAGGCACTTCCTCATTTCTGATATGGTTATCTGAACTTCTTGGTATCTTACAAGTGATTCCCCCGAGTTCTTGGTGGTCATGACTTTGGAAGACCTGAAACACAAATGCAAATAAACCTTAACAAATGACTTTGGCGGTTAAACCATGCAGTGTGTATATATAGTTTAGAATAAGCAGTCATTTGAGAGACCACTAATGAAAATCCATCCAACAGAGAATCAGTACCTCTGTTTGCCTCCCCATCTGACGTTCAAGGTCATGTTCCAAGTCTTACCACACAAATAACAGCGAGCCAATTCCTTGAATTCATCCTGCGATTGAATCACCATCAGAAAAACATAAATAAGTATGTGTAAACTTTCAAGGTAAATCCACATCAAAGCAAGATATAATGAAAATTCATGCTTTCCTTACCATGATACATCCAGTTAAACCATTCAACCTGCCATTTGGTCAGATCCACTGCTCTGAGTGAATTGTGGTGAACGAGCTTGTACTGCATTCTGCGGCTGACGAGGAGATGGCATAGTGATGCCTGAAGAAATGGGGTAATCAAGCACCTTCACTACAAAAAGATAACAACTTAAAACTTCTTTTTTTTTTTTTTGAAACTGGTAAATGTAGATAACTTAAAACTTTTTTACTTTGACACAACCACATAATTGACTAATAGAGATCATAATGATAAAAACAGACCACATTTGGGACAGAAAAGCTTGTTGCCTTGTGCCATACATTTTGGAAACATCATCGTTCAAATTGAAACACTCTAGTTGTTCAGATCAATATACAAGTATATTTGCTCCCTTAAACAAAGGCTGAATTCATCTCTCAACACACATAGTTAGACCCTTCAACTGGGTGAATCGGTGCTAAAAGGAACATTATTTTTGTTTTGGGTTGGAAAAAACATGTTTGCATATACAAACATCAAATGAAGAAACAGACACCAAAGAGACACTTGCTGATTGCACACAGACACAGGGAGCAACTCCTACAAAAGTGGTACCTGAATGATATGGTAGTTGCATCAGAGGAACATTGTCTGTCGTAGTTCCGCTAGCATTAGGTCTCTGATATTGCACTATCTGAGGACCTGCCATCAAATGACCGCGAAACGCATATGCAGGACTGCCAGGCGGAGCACCAAGTTGGCCAAATTGCAATGTGTTTGTGCCAACAGTACTTGGTATCCCATACATCTGAATGAAATGCAAAGGCAAAAGATATAGCCGTTGATGGAAAATGATGCATAAAATATTCACATCCGTGAATAGGGGAATGATGCACAAAATATTCACATCCGTGAATAAGGGAATGGTGCACAAAATCATGTCCACTAGCCCTTACTCAAATTAAGTAATAAGAATCCTTGTAAGAAAGAAAAGAATAAAGAAAAGAAAGTATGCTACTTAACATCCAACTATGCAAAGTTGAAGTACCTGTGGGTAAACATAGTCTGGCCCATATGCAGGAAACCTAGGAATACGACATTCAATAATGAAAGAAAATTAGGTATAATCAATGAGAACAGTAACATATTTCAGATAGTACTAACATATTCATGAGCATTTCTTAAATATATCTGATACCACAAATTCTAATCAAATCCAAAGAACCACAGGAACATGAATCTACAAATATATAGATGTTGACACATGTATCAACAAAAGACATTTGTCACAGGAAAAGCATGACTTATTATTTATTTATTTTTAGGAAAAGATTTGTTTTATTGCCTTCACAACTTCAATTTTTGTTTGGGGAAGCATGCTTGTTAAAGAGAAAGATCCATCTCTCCCCTTCTTCTGTCATGAAATTAAATTGCAATACATGACAGTTGAGGTGATAAAGATGATGATGCAAGATTACAGTGCTAATTCACAAGTCTATAAAGTTGCAGGGTAATTTTGAGATGAGTAACTGTTAAGTAACTCGAAGAGGACAAATATATACTGTGTTAACTGTATATATATCTTTGGCCTACTAAATTTGCTTGGTATATCAGCACAGCAGGGTTTGATACTCTGCTTGGGTAGTCATTACTGACCTATATGGAGGATATGAGAATCCAGACTGATAGCTGTAAGGAACTGATAACTGGTAATAGGGGCTCCCCATATACATACCCCTCGGGGCCTGTGGATTTCCCAGATAAGGCATTGAAGATCTCAAACGTCCTACAAGAACAAAAAATTGAAGGGATGAGAAAGATAATTAGTAATTGTCAAATGTTGATGGTGCACCAAATATGCTAACTTTATCACTCCAAATTTTGGTTTATTGTTAGCACTACCGTTGTTATATATCTTTATTTGGGTTATTATTAGCACTACATCGTTACATTAGTATCCTATCTGCAAGCTAGTAGACCAGCTCAGCCACACCAAAGGAAAAGGACATATCTTGAAACAAGGTATATACAAGTTATCAACAATTAATGTTATTGCTGGCTCTCCTATCTCTCTCTGTAAAATCAGGTTTAACTTCATTCTTCCCTATCTATGCACCTTCCCTTAATACCTTTGTTTAGTAATGTGGGAGAAGAGAAATAAAGATAACATCACAAAGATCAACTGACAGATTTTTCCCAGCTATCCCCCACATGAATGCCTAAGCTTAAGGTGCAAAAAAGGGAGGAAAAGAAAAGGAGAAACAACTACTAGTTAGCAAAATGATACATTATGAAAGAGAATATAATGCATTACCATAAGGTAAAAGTCCTTGGGGTCTCCCAAGTGAAGCCAAGTTGCAATTAGCCCTTCTACCATCAATGATTGGATTAGGATTGGTGCAAGCCCTCCATGCAGCTTCAGGATCATGGAATGTAACCTAATTTCCACAGTAAACTAATCAGCATAATATCAAATTATGAAAAATTATGATCAGAAAAATTGGATTTTGAACATTATCAAGCACGTATACTGTCACCATAAAAAAAGGCAAACACTTCCAGTTGAGAAGTGGACACAGAATTAAGAATGTTTTAGCCAGCTTTTGCATACCTCAACTAATTCCACTGAAACTAGGAAACTCTGTCCATGAGGACTAATTGAGAATGTATTTTTGAAACTGTAATTTTCTTTTAAAACAGACATTATTCTTCTTAATTAATAATCAAGATAGTATTAATAAATTATTACCCAACTAACACACTACAAAGAAGGGGGGGCCTAGAGTGTCATGCTATGCATATTTCTGCCATGTAGCTAAAGACAATTATTGCCAGATAACATGCACATAAGTCTTTGCCTGATAAAATTCAACATGGCCAGCTCATCAATCACAGTAGTACATACCCAAAAAAATAGCACAAGAAAACACCCCCCTAAACTGTCAAGTTACAGTCTTTCAGTCTTCAAACAACAGTGTTTAATTTGCCTCAAAATTGTTTGATTTCTCAAACGACACAAGGAACAAATCTTTCAACAACAACACTACAACTGAAAAGTGATCCGAGTAAAAAAAAAATAACCCAAAAGAAACTGCTCACAATTATTAAAGAAAAAAAAAAAACTCACAAAGCCATAGCCTTTAGAGCGTCCAGTATGTTTATCAGTAATAACAACCGCTTCAATAATATCCCCAAACTGTTCAAAATAACTGCGGAGTGATTCACTCTTAGTCTCCCAAGCCAACCCACCAACAAAAACCTTCGTATACGTCGTATCCCCAACCCCATATGGGCCCCGACCCGCAAACGGCGAACCCGACCCCCCACCACTACTACTCCCACCTGGACTCATCTGATACGCCATGAACAACAAAACAAAACAAGATTTACCCAAAACCCCCCAAAGCCCAAACCCCAAATCACCCAATAGAAGAAAAAGAGGAAATCTTTATATGGGATCAAGAAAAAAAAAGAATCTTGAATTGTAAGAAAACAGAGAGGTGGAGTGAGGTGGCAGTACAGGGTAAAAACCTCTGAAATTGCGAAGGAGGAAGAAGAGAAAGAGAGAGAGAGAGAGAGAGAGGGAGAGGGAGAGGAAAACGTGTGGGGCCAAAAGGGGAAGAGGAGTACGCGTTTTTGTAAAAGACAGATGGATGATGATGAAGAAAGAAGAAAGGAGGGGTATTTTAGGTATTTTAAAAGGTGTCTGCGGAATCTTCCCGACAATTTAATCCTATTTTATATATTTGGAGAATACGTTAAATTCGTTCCTATCCTTCCCTGTAATGTAATAATGCTAATCTATTTTTATTTTATTTTATTTTTTCCTGTTATAGAGAAAAATAATTCTCTCACGCAAACTATTTTTGGGAAACTACTAGTAATTTTTGTTTTCCACAATTATTTTATTTTCATGGGTAGAACCATGGTTAGAAAATATAAAATTAGTTCCGTTCATTTTTACGTGTTAATTTTTTCTATTTTTACTTGTCAATTTTAATTATTCAAGTTTATATCCTTAATTTATTTACGTTGAGCTAATATCTTTGAAAAATGCAGTGAGTAATATGTTTGAAACTCTATCAATTAATATTGTAAAATAGTAAACTTACTATACTAATTATTATTTTTTAATAGATATGTCAAGTCAAACTTTAACAACTAAATTCGAACAAAAAAGTACTCCCTTCATCCAACAATAGTTATGCAAAATCAATAATGGACAAGCCTTGTTAGACAAATGGAATATAAATTTGTTCAATTTATTTAAAGTAATTTATCATTAAGTAAATTTTAGTTAATTGAATTATTTTTTATAATTTAACACTAATTCATAATTAAATAAAATTAATATAAATATTTTGTTATTTAACTATAAAATTTTATCCTTTATTAATTTTTTTATTTATTTTTAGCAGTGGACATCTAAACAACTATGTCATCAATCACAAACAAGTTGGATTGAATATGAAAATCAATTATAAGCAAGTTGGACATTTAATTAGTCTGCTTTTTATCTCACAAAATGAACTAAAAAAATTCATGGACCAAATGATATAAGAATGGGTCCATTTCTTTTTTTGAAACATAATTCTCCCCAGTCCTTATTTATTTGTCTATTTTTAACTTAGTACACTTATTAAAAAGGTTGACATAACAAGTATTATTCTTATTAATTAATAGAATTTCAAAATCAATTTACTCATAAAAAGATTCTACCTTTTTTAAATATAATAATTTTCTAAATAAATTGATGGTGTAATTGATAAAAAAAGATATCGTATTTTCTTAATTTGTTAAAAAAGACAAATAAAATAAATAAAAAATTTAAAGTAGACGAATAAAAAGGAATAAGGTAAGTAGCACAATTAGTACTAATGGTACTAATTGTGTAAGAAATACAACACTCATTTTTTTATATGTACTAGACACAAGTGTTCGTGCCAGCACAGACCAATATCTATTTTTGTTTCACTTTATGTTATATAGATAGAATTTAGAGAGTCAATTAAATTTTGATATGATTTTTAAATATTTGAAGTTGTTAATAATTGTAATTTATAGTACTTTTTACGTAATTTTCAAATAATATATGTTACTTCTCTTGTCCCAATGTGTGTAGCACAGATAGAATTACAAGAATCAATCAAATGTTATTAATTATTGAGATTTACAATATTTTTATGTAGTTTCCAAATTAAATAATACATACTGCCTATTTTGTCCCATTTTATGTGACACGAATAGATTAATTTTTTGAATGAATCGATTTTTTTATAAGTAGTCGAATTATTTATATGTTTTTTTGAAAATATTTGAAATTTTCAATTATCATAATTTATAGTATTTTTACGTAATTTTTAAATATATAAAAAATTAAAAAATACATCGACATGCTTGGTATCCCCACTTATATATTAGTAAAATAGATTAATTTTATGAATGAATCGATTTTTTTATAAGCAATCGAATTATTTATATGTTTTTTAAAAAATAATTGAAGTTTGCAATTATCATGATTTATAGTATTTTTTACATAATTTTTAACTATATAAAAGTTAAAAAAATAAGACAAATAAATTAAAATGAAAGAAAAGAAATTGAATATATAGGTAGCTATCATGCAGGCACGTCGACCATGACCTTCCTGGTATCCCCACTTATATCCCACTTTTATATATATATATATATATATAGAGAGAGAGAGAGAGATATATACTAAATGAGAAAGCCCGTGCTTCACGGTTATGAATTTAAGGAACAAGGAAAAGAAATAATGAAAATATTAGTGAAAAGCGGATAACACAGTGTAATGTTGGTGTTGATTACATTGAGTCAGTCTGCGATTTTTGTATTGCTCTCTTTCATTTTTCTTGAGTCTTCATGGCTTATTGTGGCTGTATATATCTGGAAAAATTAAATACTATAAAGTTAATATTTGAGATACTAAGGGGGTGGGTGAATAGGACGGCAGACATCATAAGCTGATCATGGAAGAGGAGCTCGTTACCGCTTTAATCATCCTTGGTTGGCGAGGTGGGTGTTGAAGTCGTCCATGTATATTGAATTTGTTGCATAACCATATAACTTCAGGGTAACTCACTACGGGAAAAATTTAGTTCAAGTATTTCTAAGTTCAAACTTGGTAGATCCATTTGTAGTAAATCTTTTTGGACGGAAATAAAGGAGCTTGTTACCGCTTTAATTACCCTTAGTTGGCGAGAAGATGGGTTGCGCCATCTTCTTGGCTTCTGGATAAAGAAGAGATTGCATAGAAGTGAAGTTTCAAAAATGAAACAAATGAAAATATATTTGAGCTAGCAAAGTTGAAACTCAATATGGACATAGCTCTTATATAAATTTAAATAGTGACTTAGTGTGGAAATGTAAATGGTAATAGGTTCTATTATCTAAATGAAAACAGTCCACTGTCAAATATCTTGGTATCCAAGAATTGAAGCAAGTCACTAAAATTTGAAATATGCTCTTCAGAGTATACGGAAAAGAGGATCTGGTATGCTTTAACATCAGTTGCTCAATGAACTGTTTAGTTACTGCAATTTAATACCTTCAGCTTGCCAGCTTATAGCAGAAGCAGTGATCTTCAGATATCGTTCGGCCAACAGTTTTTCTCATTCAATTGAAAAAGCCCATGAATCACGTGTAATGATATGCGGCAAAGAGAATGCAACTTTGGTAGTATCATAAGTATTCATTCATACTTTCAGCAATTCTGAGATATTGGCCTGTCCTTTCTTACTTCCTTAGTGATTTCAAGAAATAGGTATTGCGCTCAAGTGAATCCAAACAAAGATCATCCAAGCTTGTCAAACCTCCATTGTGGGGTCTAGTAGATGCTTGAAAATTAAGGATATTCGAAAGGGAAAAGGGCAAGAATTAGGCACGATTTAACAAGCTATTACATACAATAGTGGTCAAAGTTTGATGTTGTATGCGAAACTGTAGTGTGAAATTTTGTAGCTGCAAGCAAAATACAAAATATGTTTAAAAGCATACTCGGTCTAAAGATGTTGGCAAAGGGACCACGATGGTAGAATTAAATTAATAAAAGAGGAAACATTTCTCAAAAAGCGCTGGAGGTTCTCGAATGATAAGTGGAGCTTATTTTGAAAAATCGGCTCTGTACGAAAGATGATGTTGGCTGAAGTGGGGTGCCAATAGTGAAATTTTCAAGAAGGTTATGTCTTGTAGTATCTATTTGCTGACGACGAAATAGCAATAATGTCTCCCTTTTGTGAGCAGACTCCTCGCTATAGGTATTGCACCGTTTGAGATGCATAGCATCCTTTCTTTTTTCTGCATATGAACAATCATTCACTTTTTTGGAATCCATCAGCTATGGAATGTAAGTTGTCTTTATACTGGAGATGTATACAACGAGAATTGTTTGTGAAGCTTTTAGAGATTACGCAAACATTATATGTTTTAAAGAACAACAAATGTGTAAATGTAACCATCAAGATCCTTTCTTTATAATCTTATCAGAGGAAAGTGTATAGATTTAAGTACAAACATGGTATGAAATGTTTGGCAGGCTCAATTGTCACTAGATATCACTGAACTTCATATAAGGTCAGTTTTAAGTTATTGCTACTCCCATTTTCATGAACATTTATGATAAATATCATGTATATAGTATGCATGTTTGGTTATATTTAGTTCTTCGCATGCGCTTAGTCACGGGCATGCAGGGTAACTCGTGCATAACAAGAAATTTAGTACACTGAGCAGCCTATGTGTGTTATGGAATGAAAGAACCAAGATTTTATGGGAATACAAAGTAGGAAAAAGTAAACATACGAAGAAGTTAAGAGCTCAATATCTATTATATCTACATAAAAAATAATTGTAACCTTGTATATATAGTGTAGTTCGGATGAACCCCTTCAGGTTCCCTAGCTCTGCCCTGAATGAGAGATGAATGTGAAAGGAGGATCCATTGACCCGGATTAAGGTTTAATTAATTGAGATATTGATACTGATGTTTTGTGATTTTTGGTGTACTGTGACAAGAAGCAAATCATGGTGAAATTCAGATGTGATGTATATGATTATAATTGGAAATTGAAGTGGTTAAGGCAGCATATATTTAGTTTAACCAAGGGTTTGTTTGTTTGATTACTGTCAATTGCATTCTGCTATTAAAAGATAATTGACAGAGAATCATGTCAGACAAATTTGGCGGCAACGTGAAGTTCTCATTACTTTCCTGGACCTAGAAATTTAAGTTAAAGTTTGGAACATTAAACAAAGTGATACTTGGATCCAACTTTATAATTAAAATCATTGTTTCCTATAATGAAGTAGCTACACAGCAACTACAAAACAATGGAATCAGCGGGAAGAAGGTAAACAACAAGAGAAAAAAATACAAGAAAGACAATAAACGGCAAACCACGAAGAGGAAGAAGCAAAGCGCTCACCCTAAAAACTTGTGCACAAGCTGAACTATCAAGAGGTGCGAACAAAATAAACAATTTCAACAGAGATGATGAATGGCGGAGTTGACAAGAGGAAGACGAAGCGGTAAGAAGAGGAAAACGAAGCGGGCGAAAATTCTATGGGCACGCGTGGTTGGTGAGGCAATTGAAATTGAAGGGACCGTAATGCCCTTTTTTGATGACATAGACACATTGAGGAGCCAAATTTTCAAAAAATATGTATACACATAATTCTAACATGTGGGTAAAATTAAGAAAATAAAAAAAAAATTGGGAAAAAAATAATTGTATTTGTAGCTTTTATGAATATATTATACTCTTATTTATGTTTTTATATATAAGAAAGTGGATAGATGTTCGTCAAATTTTAAAGCGCAAAACTACAGTTGAATACATATAAATAACAAAAACATTTGACCAAGGAGCACAAGTGATTAATTAGTGGCAAAATTGTTCAATGCCATGGTCAGTTTGATTTCGAATTGTTACATTTTCATTTTTAATTTCTTCAAAATAGAGGAAGTATTGAGTCCTCGATTTATTTATTTATTTACTTTTATATCTAATAAAATAAAGGGAGTGTTGAGTCCTCAATCTACTTGATTTTAGGCCTTAATTATTGACAAATGAACATCGATTTTAACCTTAATTTTGTGATTTATGTTTAGTAGTGGACAACTGGGCATGTATTAAAATAACTTGTCGTACTAATACATGTGTTACTGATCGAATTAGTTGGTTAAAAATTATTATTAACGCTGTGAATTGATACGAGATCTGCATGGGATATATATACGTGTTTTAATATAATTTTCTTAAACGCATTTCAAGGGCATATTTGGTAAGCCGTGACAAGCATTAAGGGGTCGTTTGGTACAAACATTGATAACGCAGGGATTAGTAATGCAGGGATTAGTAACACAGAGTTTAGTAATGCAGGGATTAGTAGTGTAGGGATTATTTTTTGTCAAGTGTTTGGTTCATTCTTTCCACTTAATCTTGTGTTTGATTTAAAACTCTACAAAAAATTTATTTCCTATTATACCCTTGTGTTATTATGAGATTGTTTATTTCATGTAATTGAGTCAAGGTAGATAACCGAACCATAACACTACGGTAATTTTTTTTAGAAAATAACAGCAAAGAAAAAGAGTGTTATATAAATTGAAACAATTTTTTTTCATCTTTGTGCATAATTAATAACAAGAATTTAATACTACGCAACAGTTGAATAAAATTCATAGTAAAAAAAATGCTAAATCTTTATTTATTTATTTTTACAAATTTTAACCTGTATAATTATTGTATATGGAAACCGGATGTTGACAAAAGAGTTTAAACTTATCAAAAATGAAGATCTAAAAATATACTTATACAATTTTATACCAAAGTTCCTTACCTGGATAATAATTAATCAAAGTTGTTGTGGGACAATATTTTTTTTTAGGATTTTCTAGTTAAGTTATATATATTATATAAAATAAAATAAAATTTGAGGTATGATGCACCACTTTTTTTGTTGGTCAAGTATATCTTAAACTTAACATAGATTTAAGACTACTTATATTGTTCAATAGCTAAAGCTTATTAAAAAAAATAGTTCAAGTGATTAATCGATGAACTACATTGAATTAAAAAAAAGGAGAAAAAAATATTAATGAAATCATTAAATTACACTAAACGAATTTGGAGAATTGAAAAGAATATTTATAATTATTTCAATATAAATAAAAAGAAAATTAAATTACAAAAGAAATTTAGGAAAATGAATAAAGGGATAATTTTGTCATTTAGGGGTCTTATCCAAGGTTTAACAAACCTTGGATTAGTTATCCCTCCATTTAGTAGGGATTAAATAAGACCATATAAAATGTATTAGCAATCCATGGATTAAACAAAATAATGTAACCAAACAATGTATTAGATGGATTAAATTTTAATCCAGGGACCATTCTATTTAATACCGCCTACCAAACGAGTCCTAAATAACTAAAATTCAATTTAACTTGAGTTAATTGTCTGTTTGGATGAGCTAATTCTTTATTTATTACTTATAAGTTAAAATTATAATTTAAATTTTTTAATTAATGATTTTTGATTTGGTGTTATTGTTTTTTACTTTAAAATAAGTACTTAAAATATTATACTAATCTTCTATTCGAGAAAATTCTACTAAAATTACTTGTGAATTTTTCTTCCTTTATTAAACTATCTTTTTTTCTCACTAATTAAATTTCTTGACATGTAATGTCATATAAATTTCTTGTTTTTTTTTTATATCTTGTAGGAAAAAATATAAATTAATTTTAGATACACAAAAATTAAAATTTAACTATATAATTCTAAAAGTACATCAATCAAATATATTAACTGGCCAAAAAACAAATTGCCAATGACTTGCTCATAACTCTAACCTGATATAAAATTGATCGAAATTTCAAAATACCACTAAGAGGTAACTGCATTTGTATATAAACTCTCTAAATAAATGTAGATACACCGTAAAATCATTTCACAAATTAAATCGAACACCATTAATAATAAGAAAAAATACTAGTATAACATTAAAAAAATAAAAAAAAAATACTAGTAATAATTAAAGTAATAACAATTCAACTTTCGGAAACCAAGGTAACTCGTTTGTCTTTTCTGTTGTTCTGTGGGAAATTTTCAATTAATGTCCAAACTTCAAAGCATATAATATACATGCCAAATCAATACTATAATTGGTCAAAGATTTTAAAATTAATCCATTGACTCGTTTAATCGAATGATTATCGAATACCTCCATCGAACATTAGATAAAATAAGTTTATAATTTATTCTGCAATTATTATATTGTCTACCTTACACCAAATGAAACCTTAAATTTATATAGATTAATGATCCATTTATTTTATCAATGAGAAAATTACGATGCTATATCTCTAGGTCATCAAGTTTATAGATTTTACCCTAACTCATAAATTATCATTCGTATTTTCTACTCTCTCAGTCTCATATTAGTTGATCACTTTTTATATGTTTAAGAAATCATAAATAAGAAAATAATTTTACTAACAAATGTGAACACTTTCAAAAAAAATTAATTACAAGTCTAATGTAGGAAAAATTAATTATTGCTTTCTTGATTTAGTAAGGTGGACCATTAATATGAGATAACTATTTTTAGTATAATGATAAACTAATATGGGACGGATGAAGTATAATTTAAAATTATAACCTAATTAAACCCTATCATATTTTCGTTAGCATATCTTCACCATCACGATTCTACCGTCTTTTAATTATATTAGTATTAGTATAAGAGGTATAATAGATCGGAAGATTAATTTAAATATTAAATTTATTTCAAAATAAATTTAAGATGTATTTAATTTAACGTCCTTTTCTTTCCTTTTTCCCGTAGCTCAAGTATTTGTCGACGTTTGGAATAATAATTTTATTAGATATTGAAATGGACATTAAGGTATTTTTTAAAAAATTTGTCTTGATATTTTTAAAAAGATATTTTTTATTTGTTATTTTATACCCATAGTTGGGGTAATTACCTCTATCATCCTATCTCTTCATCATCAATAATATAAATGATAACTCACATTGCCTAATTAATTTAACGACCTAAAAAATAATTATGGGTATTTATTCATATCTTATTTCTGTTTGTAGGTTATTAATGATCTAACCTTACAAAACGAAGATTAGACATATCTATAGAGAGATCAAGCAAATAACTAACGCACTAACAAAGTTTGACAAGCACCTAATTAACTCCTTTTAACGAACATCAATCTTAGACATCATTGCGCTATATCTCTCCCTTCCCAACTAGTATGTATTTATTGCTTTCAATAAGGACCGTTCCGAAATTACTATATATGATGACTAGTACGGTCCCTAATTGTGCTTATTCCTTTCTTTCCTAGTTCTTATAAATAAATAATACCATTTCTCTTAGGACGTAAAAAATAACAATAGATATCTCTTGATCTTTCTTTCATCATCAATATATATATATGGTAATACTCACTCGCTTAATTAATTTAGCGACCTAAAAATAACAATAGATATCTACTCATGTCTTATTTCTGATTGCATATTATTGATGATCCAACTTTACAAAACGAAGATTAGACATATCTATAGAGAGAGCAAACAAATATCTAATGTACTAACAAAGATTGACAAGCACCTAACTCCTTTTACAGAACATCAACCTTAGACACCATTGCGCTACTCCTCTCTTCCCAACTAGTATGATTTATTGTTTTCAATAAGTATCGTTCAAAAATTACTAGATATGACTAGTACGATCCCCAACTGTGCTTGTTCCTTTCTTCTCTAGTTCTCGTAAATAAATTAAATCAACTTTCTTAGCCCAAAAAAAAAAAAGAAAAAAGGTATCCGCATTCTATCATCATCATTCACCATAATAATATACTTAATGGCCAAACTATGTACTAGCATCTGTTTTACTTGCGTAAATTCAACTATCCGAAAATATCTTCATAAGATACTTTATTCGAGCCAAAATCAGTCCACTTGCGCACCATTCTTTTGTCATTCACTCGGGAGTTCGTTTGGTTTGAATACAAGTTATGATGGATAAGTTATACTGTGATTATTTTTTATTGACTTTTTGATTTGTTGCATTCAAAATAATATGCATTGCATAAATTTTAAGAACAAATTATTTGAGGGTTTAAAGGGCTATCTTTGTTATTTACCTATTTTATCTCGAGATAAGTTATTCGGGGATTACTATGCCACTCAAGAGGAGGGATAATTTATCCCGATACTAATTATTAATCTCGGGATAAGTTATTCCAGATTTGTCAACCAAACAACAAATTGAGTGGCATACAATTCAATTCCAAGACTATTTGGTGTTATAATTCACATGAAACGACCCCAAGAGCTTGTTCGAATGGATTTTTGGCCTATAACTTATAAATTGGAAATTTCAACTTATAACTTTTGGCTTATTTTTATTATTTTGATTTATAAATAAGTATTTATAAATCCCTTTTTATTTTATTCAAACACTGCAAAACGACTAAAAACCTATTTTGATTTAAAATAACTTAAAAAAAGTCAATCTAAACTTGTATAAGTCAGGGTTGAATGACCCAATTACCCATAGTTAAGAACAATCTCAGAATAT
The DNA here is from genome assembly GCA_037074985.1 of Solanum bulbocastanum. Lineage (NCBI taxonomy): Eukaryota > Viridiplantae > Streptophyta > Magnoliopsida > Solanales > Solanaceae > Solanum > Solanum bulbocastanum. The sequence continues at coordinate 31,413,522 of CM073598.1, read as the reverse complement.
GTCAATCATACTTTAATTGTGTCACATGCAAAATTAGCATACAAAAAAAAAAACCAAAAACAAAGAAAGGACCACTTCAATAATGAGCAGAAAAGAGAGAAGCAAGAAAAAAAAGAATTCGACCAAAACCCATAAAATTTGGGACCATCAACGCACATCAAAAATACACACGTTCACGATATTATTGTATCATTTACAGAGGTATTTTGCTAAAATAAATTTAAATTATGCTTACCTGTGCTAATAAAATTAATTAGTGTGATACAAATGAAGGGAATCTTATTTGTCTAGGGGACGATAGTTTTTATTTATTTATTTTGGACATGTGTCAAAATTTTATGCTGATAAAATTAATTAAGGTTTGATTGATTTTTAAGTGAGAGTTTTTAGTAATCAGATATTTATGAACCACTTTATTTACTAGAAGGGTATAAATGACCCCAATTTTTCATGGAGGGTAATAAGCTTATTTGGATTAGCTTTCGAGAGGTAAAAGTGACTATTTATTTATATAAAAAGTGAGGCATCTAGTCAAGTGCTTGTAGTAAATTTTCTAAATATAATTATTTTAAAAGCATTTTTTAAAAAAGTTTGATTAATTTTAAAAATTGATTTTAATACATAGTTTTAAGGGAAAAAGGTTAAATATACTTCAGAACTATCGTAAATAGTATGCGGATAGTTTTCGTCATACTTTTGGGACATTAATGCCCTGCCGTCTATAAACTAGAGCATATATACCCTTGATATTAACGGACATACACATGTCACAATCTTATTCATCGACCCGACATTTATTAAATATCGGATCGACGGATAAGATTGTGCCATGTGTCCCTATTTGGTCTTCCGTAAGAGTGAAGAGCATATATGCTTTAGTTTTTGGATGGCAAAGGCACCAATGTCCCAAAAGTATGACGGAAGGTATCTGCATACCATTTACGATAGTTCGTGATATATATTTATCCCTATTCCCTGGTTTTAAGGATGATTTTAACTCTTTTCCAAGATAGATAACAATTTACATCACTTATTTTAACCCATAAACCAATGAAATGATGTATACACTCGGTATTAAAATTGTTTAAGCAAGAATCTGAAGGGATGGATCACGTGGTTGTTGGTAGCACGTGACATATGGAGATAACGTACAAATAATTTAATTCACCTTCGATTTGCTAAAGGTAGTACCGGATAATTTATTGAGAAAATTTTAGAAATGCCAGACATAATAGACATAATAAGGTTATATAATTATGCTTTCGATAATATCGCTTTATATATATAGTTTCGTTTGTTATGGAGGTTACGATTGTATATTTCTATCGATTTATATATTTCGCTTGCAAATATGCAAATGGGATAAGTATATATAAATTCTTTATTTATACATTTAATAATTTTTTCAAAATTCTGTTTGTTATTTCACTTGTCAATATATAAACAGGGTAATTTATTATTAGTTTTTCATAAATCGCTTTCAAATAACTAGGGTAAGCATATATAAAATTCTAAATTTTTATAATTAGAACTGAATTATATCAATTATGGATTTATACAAATCAAACTAATAGCAAGAAGCTACATATGCAAATTAAAATTTCCTAAACAATAGCTCTAACATTTAGTGTGATTTAAATGTATGCTATTCTACACAAATTTTCCTATATTCAGCGTCACTAGACATTTTTACGCATGTCGCAAATCAATACAATTTAAATACACCATCATTTTAGAGAAGGTTGGATGATAAAAGCTCGTTTTATTATGTTCACGTAAATCTAATGAACTTTATCCATATTTTGTACAAAAATTTTCAATTTTGAATTCGTCCGAATATATTTTGAGAAGGAATTTAGTTCTTGTGCTTGTATCCATTTTTGTGTCTACTCCCATTAATCCAATTTACCAGTCAACATGACTAAGTAAAACTTGAACAAGCCCTTCTCTTTTTTCCTATCAAACAATATAACACTCCTTTTTTAAAAAAAATAAAATAAAATAAAAAATAACATTTTGTCCCTAAACAAGAAAAAATAAAAACAAACAAAACTAATTTCTACTACAACCCTTTAGCTCTAAAGAAGAAATTTAAAAGACAAGGAAAATTAAAAAAATAAATAAATAAATAAAATGAGGAGGTAGGTAAGTAGTTGAGGTATATTACAAAGTATTTGGACATCTAAAGTATGGGTGTTAAATTTAGTTGGACAAAATATGGACAGGTTAATATATGCTAATTTAATAAATAGATAAATTATTAATCCGGTCAATTTTCTTTTTAGACGAAAAATAGACTAAATGATGGGCCATAATATAATGTGTCCAACTCTTATTAAGATTTGTTTTTTTTTATATAATTTATTTTATTTAATTATAAAATAGAAACTAATAAAATCCAAAAACTTTATTCAAGAAATTGATTTTGAAAAGATTTCTAAAGCTAAGTGGTTTTTTATTTCATGCAAAAGATGAACGTATAATGTATTAATTTCTTACCTCATTTTTCTAAACATGAGTTAAATGAAATTACTCATTTGCATGCAATACATGCGGTATTACCCTCCGTTTCAATATGTTTAAAAAAGAAGGGATCTTTCAATTTTTTAGCTAACTCTTTAATTTGAACTTTTAACGTGATATTTTTAATATTATAAGATTAAAAAATATTTAAAACGTGATATATATAAAGTTTTTTAACTCTTTTAAAAATTGAAGGAAGTATGTCTTTTAGTTGATCATTTCAACGTCTAGAAAAATACACAAATTGATACTCTCTCTGTCCCAATTTATGTGACATGTTTCATTTTTTGAGAATCAAACAATTTAAGTTTGACCAAGAATTTGCTCATAGAATCTTCAAAAATTTTAAAATGAAATTCACATATTTGTAAACTAGGTAAAAAGTACTATAAGTCACAATAATTAATAATTCAAAATATTTAAAAGATATATAAAAAAAAAATTTATGATTAAAAAAATTGTTTGAATCTCAAAATCTGAAATATATCAGATAAATTGAGACAGAGGAAGTAATAATTATGGTCATCTTTTACATTTTAAATATACATTCAATAATCTTATTTATTTTTGATGGATGAATTAAGATACGGGGAATTAGTGCCCCTTTCAAAAAAGGGAAAGTGGAAATTAATTTTCAATCTCAAAAGATTAAAAGGGTTAAGTGAGATTTACTTAAACTAAAACGAAGATAGTAATAAATAATATAATTTTTTAAAAAGGGGAGATAGTATTAATTAGTAATATCCCATATATTCCCTCCGGTCCTATGCATATGCCATCATTTTAAATTTCACATTTGTCTATTCTATCCTTATTTATTTATTTTTGTACTTAAATTTCAATCAATGAATATAAATTAATTTAACCAAAGAACATTAATTATTTACTTAGTTTTTATATGTTATTCAAATATATATTTTTAAGACTAATAACTCACAAGGATAAAATAAGAAAAATATTATAATTTATGTATTAATTTTATAAAATGATAAATATTATGGATCAACTATTTATAATAAGAATGACATATATAAAAAAAATGCTTAATTTTTAAATAATTATATGGAACGTAAGTACATAACAATAAATTTAAAGATACAATATTATTAATAAGCAAACTGCAAATAGCAGAGGGGCGAACAACACGCGGTGGGCGTGTCCCCAAATTGTAGCGCGCCAACCGCTTTTCACTCTATAAATACATTTCCTCAACTTACGCTTCTCCACACAAACCATCACTGCTTAATACACAATATACTCTCTCTCTTTCTCTCATTTCTCTGTTTTTTTTTTTCTTCTTTTCAAAACACCGGTGTTCCTACCGGCAAATCAACTAAATTTACAATGGACGTTCGCCGGCGACCTGCAATGCCTCTATACACATCTAAAGATGCTTCCGCCGGCGAACCTCTGAAACAACAAGTTTCTTCTCCTAAAGCATCTGATGCGCTTCCACTCCCGTTGTACCTAACCAATGGGTTGTTTTTCACCATGTTTTTCTCTGTTATGTATTTTCTTCTCGTAAGGTGGCGTGAGAAGATCCGTAATTCTATTCCTCTTCATGTGGTTACCCTTTCTGAATTGTTAGCAATGGTGTCATTGATTGCTTCCGTTATATATCTTTTGGGTTTCTTTGGGATTGGTTTTGTTCAGTCGTTTGTGTCCAGGTCGAATAGTGATTCATGGGATATTGAGGATGAGAATGCTGAGCAGCTTATTATTGAGGAAGATAGTCGCCGTGGACCATGTGCTGCTGCCACTACTCTTGGCTGCGTTGTCCCTCCACCACCTGTTCGAAAAATTGCCCCAATGGTTCCACAGCAACCTGCTAAGGTAGCTTTGTCCCAAACGGAGAAGCCTGCGACAATAATTATGCCAGCATTATCGGAAGATGACGAGGAGATTATACAATCTGTTGTGCAGGGTAAAACACCATCATATTCGTTGGAATCAAAGCTTGGTGATTGTATGAGAGCTGCTTCAATTCGAAAAGAGGCGTTACAGAGGATTACAGGGAAGTCATTGGAAGGGCTCCCATTGGAGGGATTTGACTATGAGTCTATTCTTGGACAGTGCTGTGAGATGCCTGTAGGATATGTGCAAATACCGGTGGGTATTGCAGGGCCTTTGTTGCTTGATGGGAGAGAGTACTCAGTGCCAATGGCAACTACAGAAGGATGTTTAGTGGCTAGCACCAACAGGGGTTGCAAGGCTATCTTTGTCTCTGGTGGCGCCAACAGCGTTTTGCTCAGAGATGGGATGACAAGAGCTCCGGTTGTCCGGTTCGCCACTGCCAAGAGAGCCGCCGAGTTGAAATTCTTCGTTGAGGATCCCCTCAACTTTGAGACTCTTTCTCTCATGTTCAACAAGTAAGTCCTTCTCTTATTTTTCTTCTCATGCTTACGCATATTCTTATTGTTTCCTTTACGATAAATAGCTGTTCGTAGTTGGTGAGTTTTTTTCTTTCTGTGAGCTCCCGCCTTTTCGCTTCCTTGTGACTCGAAACCAAAACCTAAAGGGATGTTAGTATGCTTACCATTTTAGCAACCCGTTGTTGGTGAGAGTTAGCATGAAACAATTAAGACAGAACATTTAAGTTTTGCTTCTCTCTTAATTCTATATCTTGATTCAATATTTTCTGTTACAAATTCTTTGTTCACCCGCAAAGAGAAAAGAAATGATTTGTAATTTCTAGTATCTTGAAAGCTCATGTTCAAAGTTACATGTCATGTGCATTTTATTCAATACTATTATGTTTTCAAATTTTAAAATTTGTTTCTGTAATGGAATTTTTTGCAGATCAAGCAGATTTGCTCGATTACAGGGCATTCAATGTGCTATAGCTGGTAAAAATCTGTACATGAGATTTAGCTGTAGCACTGGTGATGCAATGGGAATGAACATGGTATCCAAAGGTGTCCAGAACGTTCTGGATTACCTTCAGAGTGAATATCCAGACATGGACGTCATCGGCATATCTGGTATTCCATCTACCTGTTTATGTTTTGTTTTTATCCCAACATGATGCTAGAGATGTTTATTTAATTGGGAATCATGTGAAATATTGACAGGGAACTTTTGTTCGGATAAGAAGCCAGCAGCAGTTAACTGGATTGAAGGTAGAGGAAAATCAGTAGTTTGCGAGGCAATAATCAAGGAGGAGGTAGTGAAGAAAGTGTTGAAAACTGAGGTTGCTGCTCTTGTGGAGCTGAACATGCTTAAAAACCTTACAGGGTCAGCCATGGCTGGTGCCCTTGGTGGCTTCAATGCTCATGCCAGCAACATCGTCTCTGCTGTATATTTGGCCACTGGCCAAGACCCTGCTCAAAATGTTGAGAGTTCTCACTGCATTACTATGATGGAGGCTGTAAATGATGGCAAGGACCTGCATGTTTCAGTAACTATGCCTTCTATTGAGGTATACAGCCAACATGCACTTTATTACTCTCTCCATGCATATTATTGATCAATATAGAAAATCAAGATAAAATTAGTTACATTTTACCCTTGCAATTAAAATTTTGATAGTATAAATCATGTTTCTATAGTTGTAATGATTTCTTAGGGAACGTTTAAAGGTGAAAGTGAACAACTAATATGAAACGGTGCTAGGTTTTAACGAAGTGCATGCAGGCTTTGATTTCAACAGATCTCTATTTTAATAGTAGCAGAATAAGTCCAGATGAAATATTGACATGTAGCATCGTTTACATTTAATGAGTGAGAGAGAGGGTGTGGTTGAAGTGGGGTGTGTGGCAGGCAGGTTAGGTCATGGCAGAAATATTTATAATTAAGTGGCATGCTAAGGAAGAGACAAACTTGCACATGTTTTATACATGCGTAATTTGTCCTGTCTTATACTGTTATGTATGTAGGTTGGTACAGTGGGTGGTGGAACTCAACTTGCATCACAGTCAGCTTGCTTGAACTTACTAGGAGTTAAAGGTGCAAACAGAGATGCACCAGGTTCAAATGCAAGACTCTTGGCCACAATAGTAGCTGCTTCTGTTCTTGCTGGTGAGCTATCTCTCATGTCAGCTATCTCTGCTGGCCAACTCGTTAAAAGTCACATGAAATATAATAGATCTATCAAAGATATTTCCCAAGTAATCACCTCCTCTTAATTAGCCTACTATTTCTATATTCCAATAATTAAGAATAAAATTTTCACAATTAGGGAGATCTAGAAGTAATTTGAACCAAAATAAGATCTTCTTTTATGAAAGAAGTTGTTCATTAATAATGTGGGAACAAGTTGGAATGTGTTGTATTCTTTCTATGAAGCCATGTGAGGGTGTAGGGTCTTTTTGTTTCTGCAAATATATTTAGTGAACATGTTAGGTGGGAAGTTACCAGTGTCCAGTGGGGTTAAACTTGTAATTTACTCTCTTCTCAAGATGATCCATCTTTTCTGTTGTATTGTTTGTAATTTAGGGAGTGTAATGGCATTTTAATATTTCTCAGAAACTCTGCTTTTGTATATAATTTTTTTTTTTTTATCTTTCTTTATTCAATCATTTTAGTTTGTTTACTATGGATGTATGTGTTTAAACACGTTTAAATTTGATGGATCTGTTATGTTCATGTGAAGATTAGTTGTATTTAGGCACCACTACTACTATTTAATTAACTAAAAATTATTCTAATTCACAATTATGGATCCAAGTCAGAAGAGAATTTAAGAAAGAATCATTTTATATTCGCATTCCCTGGATCTTGTTTTAAATATTCTAAAAGACGCGGAATGAGATTGTTTTACCTGGACAGTGAACAAAACAATGTGCTATTCTCGTAAACTATGACTTCATTTCGGTTTCTGACTCTCATATGGTCACTCAACGAATAGTTAACTCAAAAAATTACTCAATTATTTTGTTGACTTGCATCACTTGGCACAACCAGCTTAAATTACTCAATTAGGTCAAACATATATCCTTTTATTTTATCCTCATTTACTCCTGAATCAACTTCTCTCTCCCTCTCACAAAATTACAATGAAAAAAAAAAAAAAAGAGTATTACAGTAGTGTTTAAAGGAGTATGATCAGATCTGGAACCATATCATTTTAAGTTGTTTCTATATATTTGTATTATGATTCTTTTTAGTACAAAAAATATTTAACTACTGCTTTCTTTTGCTCTTGATAATTATATTGAAAATTTAGATTCGCGCAGTGGATCTTGAATAACTAATTATTACTTTGATGAAATATCATAAATTCAGATCTGCACAGTGGATTCTTAATTTTAATTAATAGTACTGCTGTCTTATTTCATTTTATTTAGATCCTATATACTAGAAATAAATGTTCATTTAGCAAATTGACAAAGAGTTTTTACTTAAATGGTAGAAGTCAAATTGCTGCTGATGAGTGGGAAAAAAAAAGTCAAGAATGATTATATGGGAAGATCCAAATTTGCTGTCAAATTTAATTTAAATGATTTAGATGTTTTGTTCTCATTATTATCAATTAGTTAAGTAGTCTATTCCTTTCAATTAGTGATGATACATCCAATAAATCTTATAAATAAATAAACTCGCCCTTCTGTCTCTATGATTTATGTTTCTTATATACTAATAAAGTTGAATCATTATTGATTCCAAAGGAGGAAAAACAAACGGATCGATTTAAGTGGAGGAGGGTCAACAAAACGATTAACAAAGGATATCATGCTATTTATAACAAATCTAGCTTAAAATAAATACAAAAATCTGTCAACAAAATGAAATGGAAATATCATCACCTAAAAAGGTTGAGTAATTTCATGAGTAAAATATCAATAATTAAGTAATTTTGAATTATAAAAAAAGAAGAAGATATTTTAAATAAATAATCCTAATTGATTGATCATCTGAAAAATTAATGCATACGATGACTTATACCTGTAAAGGACATATTTTCTTTATTTTCTGTTGAATAATGAGTACATATTCTTGAGTTTGATGCGGCCTATACTGAAAAAAAATAGTTATATCAATGATAAAATGTCAGATTTTTTTTTTCTTTTATTGTGAGCACCTTGACTAATACCAAATAAAAGTCTAACCCTAAATTGGAAATTAACTAAAGTTTGTAAAATCTGTGGGGACTCATGGGAGTAATAATAATCATGATGGGTGAGGATCTTTCAATATTGGGTCAATAATTTCTTTTTGTTGTGCAGTGGTGGGACTGTTCCACCCTTAAACAGAGATTTTGTGTTTGTGCCTTGAATATGAAGAAAATCATGTTGGAAGTGTCGCCCCCAAATAAGAGGCGATGCTCCAATACGAACTCCAGAAAATAAGAAACCAAGAAAGAAAACCTAAATAAATGTTTCTAGTGTTTTTTGCATCTAAATGAATGCCTAAACTTATCGATTCACTTAGTTAGCCATGACTATGAGCGAACAAACCTAAATAAAGTGGTCTTTAATGTATTCATAGCTACAAGATGCAAAATATGCGGAATTAAAATTGATGTTAGTACGTCCGAAATTCTATTTGCAAGTAATTACCGGTCATTGGATTGTCACATTGATGTGAAACTTAAATAAAACATGAATATATACTCCCGCCGTCCTTTTATTTTACTTGTTCGTGTTCTTGCAGACTCAATTTCTGAGATCACAACGGAAGTTAAGACTTTACTGTCAATTGCCATTTTGAAGAAGGATTAATGGCTGAAGAAAATGTGATAAAGGCCAATTAAGATATGTTGTAAATGAGACGTAACAATGGGAAACGTTACAAATATCAATTGCAACATTAATATTTGATTTAGAAGTGATTACCAATCAATGACTGTTTACTGTATAAACATAAATATTAACCCTTAAAAGACCCTATAAAGTCAATGTAAGTGCCTATGTGTCAATAACAATTGAATTATTTGATATAGTTACCATCAAGCTTGTTGCAACTTCATTATAAACCTTAACCACAAGGAGTATGGAATGATCATTACTCGACTGGAAAAACGAAATGAATTAATCACATAATCAATCCATTTATGTTGGATAGCTATCATATTTGGCCAAACTCTAATTACTAAGTTGATTTCATTGATTGATGGATGCTTCGACCTCATTGTTTAACAAGGGACGAACCATCGCTCAAATAATCATTTAATAAAAATATAGTATATTCTTTTCAATCATAAACATTAGTGAGGAAACAATTCTTAATACATGGATATCAAATCAATCCAGACCTTTGCAACTCTAGTACCAGAGTTACTTCAATGGAACAACACAAAGCAATCAATCACTCTTTCCCTCTTGGGCACCGATTTCTTGCAAGTAATGTTCAGCATCCAAAGCCGCCATGCACCCTACAAAAGCATGCCCCAAAAGAAAGAACAAAAGCAACCTTAAGCCATATGTTATCTCGAGAGGAAGATGAGGAGTCAAGATGCAGTTTGTTGCACTCGAAGATCAAAGTGATAAACGAAACAAAAGCACATGGATATAATCATCACAAGTACCAAAGTAACAAGTGTCAAAGATGTTAAGGTTATCAATACCAGTATGCCAAGGATGCTGATACATATAGCAAGAAAATGTTTTAAAAAGAAAAAGGCCAGAGGCACAATTAAAAAAATAATAATCTAGGCACCAAAGGCAAAGGTACCAACGTAACAAAGCACACCCAACAGACATCAAATTATCTCACAAGGTTCTCCATATGTACACTGCAGCCAACAGGCATCATATTTCTTTCACAAGTACATAAGCATAATGTAAAATGCAATGCTGAATGGAAAAGGCCAATAGAACATTGTTCAAGAATGTAAACCTAAACTTAGTAGGATCCTTGAGACACATTCCTGTAAATTAGTAACTAGAAGTGCAGGACTAAATAAAATATGTGAAGCGTGCAAACAAGTCCTACAATGTACACCATAATCATCATCCATATACAATCATGTCTCCCAGAAAATCACAACACCTCAAGACATAACTAGAATAATAATGAATATGAGTTGCCCACATAAAAGGCCCATATCATTTCTGTAGACTATCAGCATCTGACATCTGCACAAACTAAATCTAACAATTGAATAAACCTTTTTTGAACTAGAAAATCAATATTGACTATAACACATCACAAGGACAACTCTTAAAACTTGAACACTGAGTTTTTATTTTTATAAGAGAAGCTAAGTAGGCAATAACAAACCATAGATATCTTTGTGGCTATAAATTATCTCATTAAGGGTAAAATGAAAAGTTTAAAGTTAAACTGTTACAAAATACAAAAAGATGTTTTGGGGACTGACTAAAACAAAAGAGTAAATACATAAATTGGGACCAAAGGAGTATTTGCTTTGCAATCGCTCTGTCTGAGATATATCTCTAGGAGCTAAATCCTGCCTTAGAATGGTAAAATAGTTGGGGAAAGACCCATTCTTTTGTCATAAAACATCAAAAGCAGAGAAACAAGTCCTGCTTCTTTCATCACCAAAAAGTCCATTCGTGTGATGCATTATCAAAAGTTCAGATTCTGGTTGATGGTAGTATTTCATTAGTACGACAACATTGGTTTCATAGGATGGAAATTTTATGATTATAGTTAGTAAGACATGGGGTCACTAACTCTCGAGTCCGGAACCTATTTGAGTGACAGAGAGAAAAACTTGACCAAAATAAGCTACAATTCTAGAAAGTACCTAAAATAGGCTTAGTGTAGTTTTTTTCTTCCGTTTTACACAAAATATAAACGGCAAAAATTAGACTGTTAACGTCTATATTTTAACATAATACGGAATTATTTTTTTCTACTTTGTAGAGTGTAACGTTAACTTTTTCTTACACTTCATCAACTGGAAGAAAAAAAATTGTTTTACAATAAGGAATTTTTTACATTTACACTAAATTATGTCTCTTTATGCAGTTTTTGCAGTTACGATAGTTTTTGGACAAATATACTCTAACTTTTGGTTGAGAAGACATTTTTTCTGATTAAAATGAAGAAAAATAGAATATTAAAGATGTTGAAGGTGCTATGTTTGATCATGCTTAAATAGAGCTCGGAGGAGTTTTCAGATTAAAAACAATAAAAATACATAATGTAATAATTTTTTCCGTTTTCATGATATGTCAAATCAATATGATTGTATGAAAAACACTGCAAAAACTGCATAAAGAGACACAATTTAATGTAAAATGTAAAAAATATTCCTTTTTGTAAAGTAGGATTTTTTTCTTCCACTTTATAAAGTGTCAAAAAAACTTAAACTTAATAAAGTGTAAGAAAAAGTAACACTTTATAAAATGGAAAAAAAAATTATTTTATGTTAAAATATAGGCGTTAACAGACTAACGTCTGCCATTTATATTTTTGGATAGAACGGAAGAAGAAACTAAATTAAGTCTATTTTAGTTACTTTCTAGAATTGTGACTTATTTTGGTCATTTTTATCTCTTTGTAGCTCAAAAATAGGTTCCGGACTCCTAATTCTCTTACTAACTTCCCAATTATTTTAACAATTCCTAAAAGATAGTTTAGAATAGACTTTCTACCTAGCCAAAAAAAAAAAGGGTTAACCTAAGCACTTGGAAAGATACCATATCACAGTCTGCCGAAAAAATTGTATTTTTTTTCAAAGAACTTTCTACTTGGACTGGTTTCATATCAAGGCAACTTTTTTACTAAAATTAAAGACAAGCAAGAACATTAAACAATGAGAATTCTAAAGTTTCATAAATCATGGCAAGTCTAAACCGTGATAAGGTCCGCTCCCACCCACCCCACACACAAAAAAATAGGCACTTCTCTAAATACTACTTAACTAAATCAGTATCAAACCCTTCGGGGTGGCCCAGTGGCTTGGGCTTGGGACTTCCATATTAGAGGTCTCAAGTTTGAAACCCCTTGCCAGTGAAAGCAAGGGGTTTGCTTTCTGGGTCGAGCTCGTCACGCCGGGCTTGCCTAGTGTGGGTTACCTTTCCTATGTGGTTTGCGAGCTATTGCATAGGAGCGGGGGTTTTATCCTGTGCGCACCAAGGATAGCGGCTGTGGGTTTCCCTTGTCATAAAAAAAAAAATCATTATCAAGTAATCTATTTTATGAGAAATTCCACCTATGATAACAAAATCAAATTGACATAGCTAAGCTGGTGTTGGTTCTTTGTTCTTCTTCTTCCCCAAATATTACACCTCTTTTTCTTCTCCATTAGCAGTGCAGTCGCACCACTGGAATGGAGTCCTTACCCTAAAACCTTGTCAAAGAGCATTCACACTTAACTACAAGGCACAGAGTAACAATCAAGTGATACTTTAGGCGGCATGGTGCCTTGGAACCCTCTAAGACATTCTCCACACTACCATTACTTTCTTTATATCAGACTTCCATTCCATTCATTCTAGCTTTCAGTAGTTGAACTAAACCATATCAATGTAAAAAATATCAAACAAGAGTGAAACACAATAAAGACAACCATAATGTCACTAGGAGGTATTCTTTTCTTCAGCAAATATACAGATGACATTGCTGCAATAAGTGCATTCTCTATTTTGTCGATACAACTAAAAGTTCTCTATACAAATGAAACATGTCTGTGCTAAAATTGTAGGCCAATATCAACAAAAGAAATGACTACAAACATGTTTACAAGAACATCAAAGAGCATCAGACTAGTGATTGATATTTATATTCTAAAAGGTTAAAAATAACAACACGAAGAAAGTAGCATGCATACTCAGGCAAACAAAACCAAACCACTAACCTGAGCCAGCAGCAGTAATAGCTTGCCTATACTTCTTATCCTGCACATCACCAGCGGCAAAAACACCCCTAACACTGGTCAGTGTTGTCCCCGGCTTAGTTACAACATATCCATCAGAATCCAACTCTAATTGCTTATCCAAAAACTCGGTAGCTGGTTTGTGCCCAATGGCGAAAAACAAGCCTGAAACATTCAAATCAGAAACTTCCCCTGTAACGACATTTTTCACCTTCAATCCACCCAAAAGTTTTTCCCCATAAGCCTCCACTACAGTAGAATTCCAAATCACCTCTATTTTAGGGTTACTCAATGCCCTATTTTGCATTATCTTCGATGCCCTAAATTCATCCCTCCTATGAATAATATACACTTTCGAACCATATTTAGTTAAAAAATTAGCTTCTTCCATAGCAGAATCTCCACCACCAATTACAGCCAATGGCTTGTTACGGAATATCGGGGCAGCGCCATCACAAACGGCGCAAGCTGATATCCCCTTATTCCAGAAGCCATTATTGCCGGAGCCGGGGAATTCAAGCCTCTTAGCCACAGCACCAGTAGCGAGAATTACGGCGTCAGCTAATACAGTCCTATCATCAGAAACAACTTTAAAAGGACTTTTAGAAAAATCAACTTTAGTTACCGTTTCAGTATAAATTTGTGTCCCAAAACGAACAGACTGCGCACGACATTTTTCCATAAGCTCGCCGCCGCCAATACCTTCAGGGAAACCAGGAAAATTCTCAACATCTGTGGTGGTTGTAAGCTGACCACCTGGAGCTATGTCGTTAGCCATCCATCCTTCGAAAAGGATCGGCTTCAGCTCGGCGCGGGCTGCGTAAATGGCAGCTGTGTGAGCTGCAGGGCCACTGCCGATAATACAAACGCTAGTTTTTAGGGTTTTATGAATGTCGTCCATGGAGGAAAATTTAGGGGAATTCGCGGCGCCGGTGGTGGTGGTGAGGGTGGCGACGGGAATTAGGTTACAGGCTTTTTTGAAAGTATTTAAGAGTTTTGGCCAACAGTTGCCGGTCATATTTTTCCTTTGAATTTGAATGGGTTGAAAGTTGACTTTTGCTGCTTGTTACTATTTAATATGAATATTTGAATGGAAATGTGTACATATGATATTGGAATTGGAATTATATAGTTTTGGAAGCAAAACATACTTGGAATCTAATTACATGCTTAACTTAGTTCAATATCTTATTTGGAGAATTAAAGCCCAAGTTATTCCATATTCATCCTGATACTATATATATTAGTGTTTAAATATGATTTTTCCATTTAATCAGTAGTTTCTTAAAATAACACAACTAACATTTTATGGAAAAACATAATTTACCATCTTAATACAAAATCAATGGAAAGTTACATTGAAAAATGCAAAGATTATTATTATTTTGTATGCGTTGAAACAAATCACAAAACGCCTAGTTTAAAAGTCTAGTAAGTTCATAAGTTTAAAATCTAAACTATAAAGGTTGATCACGTGTATTTTGTGATAAAACTCATAAATGTGAGACGAATCATAATAAATATTATAAATTTTTCTCTTAATGCCCATTTCTTTTCATTGCGGAAAAGAAAGTTATTAATAGGAAGGGAAGAAATAAAAAGAGAGATTTAGCTATCTTAATGTGAAATCTAGGAATAATGAATGAATTTTCTTTGGATAAGGACAATTCAAAGAATCACATCCAAATATACTATGATAGATTATAACTCATATCTCATAAAAAGAAATTCTTTGGCTGCTACTTTGAGTTATCTGATTCCAAATAATAAACAATAATGTCACATTTTTTTTTTCCAACAGAAGTATGTGTACGTATACCTACTTTTTTTATTTTCATATTAAACCTTCAAAATACGATGGATTGACAAATTCAACTTTTCTAATTACAATCTACTAGTATTTTTCAGTTTAAAATGTGATGGTTATGTTTGACTCACTCCATTGTTGTTTGTTTTTAATTACATCGCTCATTTGACTTGTCAAAGTCTAAAACAAATAACATAAATTTTGAAACATCTCGATACCCTCAAAAAAAATCAACAATATACATAATATTATATCGTCCATTTTTTAAAAGTTCCGGGGTGTCTTCCTCTTTCCACTTCAAAGAAATAGAAAGAAGGGTTGCTAGCTTGAGTCAATAGACTTTTTTTTTTATACCTTTTCTATAAAATTTATTTTCAGATCAAGCCTAAGTTTTTTAGTTATTTAAATAAGTTTGGTCTGAGGTCGTTGCTCTTTGCCACCTATTGACAAAGTAGGTTGATGGGTAAGCGTCCCCTTGCAATGGTGTGGGGATTAGAGGTAAACAAAATTTTATTTTCACGGTCAAACGCCCAGTGATTAAAGCTTTCCGATCAGATTTTCTCCATGGACTTAGCAATGTGATTTAGACGTGAACGGGCCGAGGAACACAAAATGGAAGTCCAGTTAAAAGAAAGAATTTTAGCCCATACGAAGGGCCAGATCCCCAGATAAAAGAAGGAAACAACTTCACAAATACTCAAATAGCCATGTAGCAAAGTGCACTGCTTAATTTAATTCTATTGTGATTCGCAGTCATAGTTTCCCCGAATTTGCTATTCGCTTAATTTGTATAATTCGTCTGATTGTAGAAATTAAATTTTGTATAATTCGATTTCTGATTATATGAATCCAGAATTTGTATATGCTTACCCTAGCTATTTGTATACGATTTATGAAAAAGTACACAATAAATTACTCTATTTGTATATCAACAAACGAAATATATAAATGGAGTTTGAAATATATAAATAGAGTTCTGAAAAAATTCTAAATGTATAAATACAGAATCTGTATATACCTACCATATTTATATATTCGCAAGCGAAATATACGAAGGGTGTGAAATATACAAAATGCATCCATAGCAAATGAAACTATAGTTATCGAGCGTAATTATCAAAGTTATAGTTATAGAGCCTTATTATGTCTATTATGTTTGGTATTTCTCAAATTTTCTCTTAATTTAACATGTATCCCATTTGCATTTCAATTATGTTCACAAGTCAATGTTGATTGATTTCATTTCCAACCTTGACAATTTACTCCTGGTTTTCTTCTCTGTCATGTGAGTAGACACATTTGCAAAACCTACTACACCCATAATCCTGATTCGTGGCTGACGTGTTGCTATATCTACATACTTTATACATATAGACTATAGTATATATTATGTGATTGCTTAAACGAGATCTAGACCATATATATTAGTTAAACAATGTTTATCAACACAGTCTTGATGTATCAAATGAGCATGGTTGATAAAGTCATGGGCAGAGGGCAGAAAGAGATTATTTAAATCTTAGTCGTCAGAAACATTATATTAGAAAACGCTGGATATAGAAAGAGGAATATAATTAAAGGTGATTATCTATATTATTTGGTGATGTAATGCTTGCAAAATTGTATTTGTTGAAAAAAATGAAAGATAATATTTCATAATCATTTTTTTTGTGATAAATGTCACCATTAGTTCAAGCATTAGTTGTGCCTTGAACTTTCTAAAGTTAGTTTCCTTGAAGTCAAATGTGTTTAATTAAGTTTGTATCATAATATTGATAAATTATATTTAGACATTACTTTAGTTTCTAAAGACTTTATGCCTTATCAAACATAAATATGATTGTTAAAGGATAAAATCTAAAAACTAGCTCGTTTAAAGGTCAAAATGTCGTCCTAACTTTTTGAAAAAAGGCACTCTCTATATAGTGCTGGCTAAGAATTGCCTTTGCCCACTCCAATCTATTTTTATCATAGTATGAAACCTAATCTACTTAGCTAAAACCAAAAAAGTCAGTGAACAAAACTGATGTGAAAGTGATTATAAAGGCAAAGAAATAAACTTTACTTTAATCTCATCACCAATTAAAGAAATCAAAAGTGATTATCATTATGGAGACATGTAACTAAATCAACTTTTCTAAAGTTTGAAAATAGGATGGCGCCATAAAGTCTATATGTTCAGATTTTTCAACCCCTCAAAAAAAAAAAAAAAAAAAAAACCCTCAGCACCTTTTATTTATTTTAATCTCTCAAATTTTTATTTATTTAAAATTAGTCAAATAAAATGGCCTTGGGTTAGGTGGTCAGCACATCTTTCAAATCTTTATTGGTACCTACTACATTAATAAGATTGCCACTCCCAACGTGAAGTTATAATATAAGTAATTACCAAATTAATCACAACGTTAATGCCATAACACAAGGTTCAAATTTGAAATTTGAATACTGAAAACTTCTTCATGAATTCATTATATCAATTTTTTCAATAATTTTTTAGTTTTTCTCCATATGCATATTTCAGGGGGAAACACAAGGACAGACAAAACTCTGTCCTAGACTCCTAGGTGCAGAAAATAAAATTATATTATATATAAGGATAAAATAACCTTTGTTATCATTTTCAAATTGAATAGAAGAAAATAGTTATAAAAGATATACAAAATTAAAATTAAATTTGTAAATAATTACAAAATCAAGTTTTTATTGGGGTAGAGTAAAAGGTGTCCAACTATAAAAGGTATTATTTTTTATTAACAAATTGAATAAAGATCCATTCATCTTTAATAAGAAGTTACTTATTTAAAGTTCGAATGCCATGTATTTTCAGTTTTGTGAATGCTTTCCTTTCAACGAGTATTACCCTAATGAATTCAGATTAGTTAAGTCTCCAAAACATCATATGAAAAATCAAAAAAATACTAAAAATACTAAACAAAATCATATCTCAGGCAATTTTTCACCTGATTTTTTTTTATTCTAATGTACACTAAAACATGATGAAGAAACCCCAAATACATATGAAGTGATAGAAGTAAAAAATAAAATAGAAGCTCCTCAACATATACTAAACTAATACATTACACAAGAAACATTAATTTGTGTTTCTCTAATTAAATTACTTCTCCATAGCTAACTATAATTAACAATTAATTTCATGGCTGATGAGAACTGGTTTTTCCTCCATGGAAAGTGAATTCCTCTTAATAAAATCCAAGCAATCAGCTATAGCTTCAGCATAAAACGAATTCGAACGTCCGTACGATTTCAATCTATAATCACAATTACTTTTGTTATAATTTCCATACATAGCATAATCTGCTTGTTCGCTCACCAAATTCTTGTTGCAGCTTCCTCCATTAAATTGATCGCGACTATCTTTCGTATCGTTAAAATTCTTCTTTAGTAAACGAAGAGCGTGTCGATAGGATGATCTCCATGATCTGCTGAAGAGTCTGCATAAATAGAGGAATTTAGCACGGAGTCTTTGTACTGAGAACCTTCTGGAATTTACCTTAAAACCTCTTGTAATTCCACAACACCTTCTTCCAACTCTTTTATAACTCATATAACCCATGATGAGAATTTTTTTGTTGAAAATATCTTGTTGTGAATGAATGAAGAAAGGAGTTTGTAGAGAAAGAAGGATGCTATAATTAAGGGAAATATATTAGTTCAAGTTGGGAGATGATGGTACTTATATATTGGTTGGTTTTGGGGGAGGGGGGTGGGTTTGATGGAAACTAAATTTGGAATATCGGTCTAAAGTGGAGGTAAGACTTAAAAACTGACTGAGCAGGGTTTCTGGTATAAGTATTATTTTATTCTTAATCAAAAGTTTTAAGTTCAAGTCTCTTTGGATATGAAGTCATCTCGACTCATTTTGGATATAAAGTCGTTTTTGTTAGAAAAAAATTTATAATTCAATATGAACTTCTCGATATGAATTTAAATTTAATCAAATTTTAATGTATGTATCAATGAGTAATAGCTGGTGTAATGTATATATTTTTAGGATCATTTTAAAAAAAACAATTGTTATTTAATAGTACCATCTTCACTTTATATGTAGTCTACTTAAAAAAAATCAACAAAAAATTAATATTAAAGTAACTTTTTGTAATTTGGTGAAAATAAAAAAGCTTTTTCTTATTTTTTAAAATTTTATATTGATTAAATGATACTATATAAATTGGGACAAAGAAAATATATGAATTTTGATAAATATTTTGAAGTATACTCTTTACCCTATATAAATATGAGAAGAATCACAATTTATAGTATTTTTTTCTATGTATAATTGTTGACTATTTTACTTTTAATTTTAAAATATTAAATTAACCTATTTTAATTTAGTTATGTAGCATTAATCAAATTGACTTAGAAAAAAACCTAACAATTATTTTGGAAGGAGGGAGTATTTACATATATTATCCGCAGAAAAATAATGAGGGTATGATCTCAGAAGATTATCATAATCCGATTATGTATGAACAAGATTTTCTGATTATGTTAGTATTAATTATGTAATATTTAATGGGTTAATTCTAAGGGTCGGTTTGGACAAAAATTGAGTTGAAAAAAAAAAGTTTTTTAATGTTGAAGTTGCAAACAAAAAAAATTGTGGAAGCGACATTGTATTTGTATAGTTGGATTCCAATATGCCATAAAAAAACATTTATATAGTCTGGCCTTGAACTTTAATATTCGATATCTTTTGGGAAATATTGGAAAACTTGTTTGATAAGTCTTTTAAAGTGAAATAAAACATATTTCTAATTCTCTTTAATCAAGTATAATTATGGTTCAGAAACGGGTGCACATTTACGACTTAAATCCGAAATCTAGTCTTTTTTGAGCTCATAAATTTTAGATTTTGTTCAAATACAACTTAAATTTTTAAATATTATTTTTTAACTTTAATTAAATACTATCCAAAAAAAAGAGTTAAAATTATAATTAAGATTAAATAAAGTAATTTTTTTTGGTAGGGTGGTGGGGTTGTAGTAAAAAAGTCTCTGTTTCACAAATTAATCAAGTGACTGGAGTTGTTGAAAGATAAGATAGGCATAACAATTTAAACAACAAAACTAACTTCAATCATGCAATAGACAAGGGTCCATTAATTAATTAATTAACAATTAATCTCGATTTCTTAAGTCTAATTAGTCTCACAAATTTGTCCCATCAATTGCATAGTTTACTTCAAAGGCCAAACCTGTCGGTAAAATATTCCACTAAAAAAAATTATTATACTACTCTATATATGGTCTATATTACTTTTATAACTTGGTGATGATTATATTCAACTAATATTCCATCATCAAAAAAATGGACGGTACAAGTAATTTTAAAGACATTGGTGTAATATAATATTATATGAAAACATGGTGCATATAATAAAAGCGGTGAGCAGTTTCTAACCACAAAAATGCAAATAAATAATTAATTAACTCATAGATATTATTTATGTAGTGTGATAAGAGGACAACACTGCATGCATGGACAATATATTTTCAATTAATTAAAAAGATTTAGTATTATCGATCACGATCCTAAAACATAAAAAAAAAAATGAAGTTAGAGATAACTTTCTTGAATTTATTAATCTAGTGATTTGTTTCTTCTTTCAGTTTCTAGTTCTTTGTGTCATAGTTAACTATTGGGGAAAAAGACATTAGTGTAGTAGATAATTGTGCTTCATGTACTATTGCCTAGAAAAGTAGGGAACTAATTTTTTGTTGTTTTGTGTTTGTTGTTTGATTAAGGTAATCTAATTAAGATTACTTATAAGTTAGTATAATAATAGTCATGCTTCATTGCAACAACTATACATGACTTGTATGGTTTATAAAGGGCTGGATGAATCTAGTAGAGTCGCTTAAATAATTAGCGTGTATATTTTCATTTTCTCCGTTTATTTTTTATTTTGTAATTTGCATGTCTTTTAAAAAATAATAATTAATATGAGAATTTTACTTCAATATTAATTGAACTTCGGTTGAAATTTTTTTTATTTAAAACATTCAACCATCATTCTCCAAGGGCCTGAATTCTGCTTTTGAAATGCCTACTGTTAACTTAGTTTATCATCTCTATTGAATTGCTTTTGCTATATATGCACCTAAATGAAGTTACTTTCCGATGTACAGTCTTAGGTCTTAAGAAATAAGCTAAAAAATCTGTAATTGATGTTAAGGGTGAAAGAAAAAAATCTTAATTATTAAAAGCGACAAATAATTAATATTGAAAAAAAAAAACGTAAACCAATGAATTATCCTTTAGGTTGGATGTTGATTAGTACTCTAGCTAGTCTGCTTAATTTGGTCAGTACCCTTGAAAATAAGACCCGCCTTGGGTAAATACATTTATAATTAATTCAATCTATTTTAATCCGCAACATAAATTTAGCTCAACTAAATTGATTGATTTGAACTAAATATATAATCTAAATTAACCTAAAAAAACCTTGTCAGAATATTTAAAATAGTTTATTTTACTTTTTTAATAGTGTCAACTCATTTTGAACCACCAACATGGTTGTGGTGCATTGGTGGGAGTGTTTCACCTTAACCAGAGAGATCTTGGGTTCGAACCCTAGGTATGGAGAAAATCCTGTTGGAAGTGCCACCTCAGAATGGGCCCTGCAGAGCGCGATTCGAATTTAATTGAAACTCCGATGTAAACTCCGGACACTGAATGAGAAACCAAAAACAAAAAAATCTCATTTTGAACCATCTAAACTCAGAATTAGTGATTCTTTCAGCTGTTGCGGCTGTTTGCTAGTCTCCATGAAATATTAAAGTAGTTAGCCGTAAAGTCATAATCTACAAAAGCACAAATTGAGGGGAGCTTGACAAATACAGGCATTTCCAATTGCCAATTCACTAACTACTATATGTACTATGATACCTCAATTCATGACTAAGATACATACATATAACACTCAGAAGATCATACTATAAAATTAATAATAATATTAATGTGGACTCAAAAGCACATGTAGGTTACCCCCTTTTTTCATTTTCTAGGCAAGTTTTAGGTGAAAAGGTCTAGGTCCTTTGTACATCATAACATCACTTTTCAAACCAATTGAGAAGTGGCATTTCAAGGTGGAGGCCAAGTGTCTATGTCCAAAACCAAAAGGGAACACATGTATCAACAAAATGTAACACAATAATAATAAAATGACAAATTAATAAATCAAAGAGGAAATGTTTGCAAGTTGATCAGTCTCATGAAGACCTACATGTTCCAAAGTTTGGTCTCTTTGTTAGTGTGAAAAAAACACAATTCTTGCTACTTTCTACCAACTTATATATCTTACAATTATATAGGATTTGAAATTAAGATTTGGTTGCATATTTTATGTTTTGTCACTCTTGCACATAAATTGACTGCCACTCATCAGTCCAGTGCAGAGCACTTTTTCTTTTTCAATGTTTGATATTTATATTGAAGGTTGACTAAATTTAAATTCACATTTTAGGTATATTTTGTGGAAGTGACTCTTCTAACATGATTTTTTCCATTTGAAAAATATCGAACTCTAAACAGTGGTTGATTCAGAATTTTCATTAAGGGGTTCAAAAACTAACAAAAGTATAAGCATGCGAATAAGATAATAAAACACGATTCCAAGAAAGTAGTAGTATATAGTTTATAGATACAAAAAGTTAGTTATAATGTTTGACAATGAAATTCGAACCCTAAAACGAGGGTGGAAGAATCTCATGTTGGTAATGTAAGATGGAAGTAAATCTCTTTGTAGTTCTCGTGTTAACCTGTACAGGGACAGTAAAGATATACAGTAATACTAACTACTAAATTGTACATACATTGCACTTGATAGATTTATTTTCATTTTCCGCGTACATGCTTCCTCTATTCATATTTTGTTTTCAGAATAACCTTTTACACGTCATTTAAGATAAGATTAATAAAAAGATAATTAGATTAATTTATCCTTTTTCAGCACATTAATCTATTTTTAATAAATAATTTAAATAAATCTACAGCCTTCTAGTTTAGAATAATTAGTGCAGTGGGCAATGTTTCAAAAATAATTTATTTTTACTTGGCATTTTAAACATGACAATTAAATGAAGACACAAAGAAGTAAGTTTTTCTTCACGTTTATATATCTAGCTAACATTTGCATATAAATTTTGGATCAGATTTTAAAATTTATATTTAAAATTAATCATAAATTTGATTAGATTTTAAAATATATTTATATTTCCACAAATCAACTAAGATCAGTTTTTAAATTTTTGGAACCACCATTCAAAAAAAAACTTCAATTATTTTTTCAAAATTTATGACGAAACGGAAGCTAGTACTGTTTGAGATATTAATGAGGGGACAAGGATTAGAAGTAGCATAGAAATCCTTGTCCAATTTTTTATTTTAGACATGTATTACTATATAAGCAATTTGGAGATTGATTTGAAGTCCTTGTCTAATTTTTGAAATTTGGACTTACATGCCAGATAATTTGTCATTATTTTAGTCCTAATCAAGTTCAATATATGTTATCCGATATTTTTAATGGCAAAATAGTTAACTCCGTTCAATTTAATTGTTATTTTAAGTGCATTTTGAAGTTAACAAATTAGAACACGACGTGCCATGTTTTGATTTATTTATTCTTGTCCATTAAAGAAGTAACATCATTAGGCAAGAGGACCCCCTTATTGATATTGACTGACATGTCAATTAGCATTAAGTTGGCATTTTGCATTTGGTTAAAAAACTTCACATCCAATCATACTGACTTATCATAAGTTATGATATTTAATAATAATATAAAAATATAATATTAATTAAATAGGAGTATAATTTAGTGGAAAAATTATTTTTAATTTATTGTCTTCTTATTTTTGCAATTTGGGTTGAAATCAAATGGGCCTAACAGTTGCATGCAGCATTAAGCTCCGAAGGACAATCTGTTGGATCGGCCCAATTCTCTCCCATGGCTTCAAAACCCAAATTTCATGGCTCAGTTTTAATTTTGGGAAAACTATCTTATTAGACATGCATCCATATTATATATATATACAAATTCTACATATACTTTTAAATAATTATGTATCTTACCACTGATGAAGACTTTTCTACCATATATTGAGGAAGATACACCTAGATACATGTATTTTTGTTACCAGATACACTAAAATAGGGAGAGAGACGAGCAAGATGGTCATGTATCCTAGATACATGTGAATCACACACATGTTGTTGTATGTATCCAATGTTATTCACATGTATCTGGGATAACAAAAACATAGAAGAGTGGCGACTGAGATGGGAGAAGACGAGCAAGATTTGTCTATGTATTACAGATACATGCAAATCCACTTAGATACAGTGTGTCTAAACCAAACTACACCTAATTTTGACATCATGTGTCCCGAGATACATCTATCTAAACGTATCTAGATACATCAAAATCTAATAAGATTCGTAATATTAAAAACTAAAATATTTTTAGATAATTAACTCCTAAACTAGTGAGTTTTTGATAAGTTTTCCTTGAGATTGTTGTCTCCGTGGGCCACGGCTAATGCTTACAATTTTGGTCTATTATTACTTGCAAATCCAAGATTTAGGTCCCCATTAATTACTAAGAGAACTTATAAAATAACAAGTGCTTTGTTTAATTAATTGTTATCCATATATGTGGATGTGTGACGAAATCACAATATTGATAATATTAGGTACTAAATATTTGATTACTCCAATAATATTCTGCTGATGTTGTATCAAATCTTTAACGCAATCAATCTTCTCTAATTTGCGCAAATAATTACGCACAAGATGTCAAGCTAAATTCCTTGGCTTTAATGATTCCATAAACATACCGGCTGAAATTTAAGTTAATTAAGGTCAAATTAAATTGATTGCATTAACAAATTTACTTTCATAATAGGATAAACTATAAGATCATAATAAATTATAAAAATAAAATTTCAAAAGTAGAATGGAAAACAGGGGCAAGAAAAATGGAAAACACAAACATTTAGTAATATTAAACTTTAGATGCCATGAATATTACTAAATGTTCGTGTTTTCCATTTTTCTTGTCCCTGTTTCCCATTCTACTTTTATAATTTTATTTTTAGATGCTATGAATATTATACTGAATGTTCATTAAAAAAGATCATCAACCTTTGTGTGAGAAAAATAAAATATTTTATAAAAATTAAAAATAAAAATATTTTTCTAATTACACGGGATTAATTTTAAAAATTATTTTAAAATGATTTATATTTAATTATTATAATTTTATTTTAATTAGTTAAACATATGTTTTTACTGTGTTTTCCATTCTATGTTTGCAATTTTATTTTTATTTTCAATTTTTATATGTTTCAATCTCTCTCTCTCTCTCTCTCTCTCTCTCTCTATATATATATATATATATATATATATATATATATATATATATATATAGTTACATGGAACTAATTTTTAAAATAACTTATATTTAATTATTCTAATTTTATTTTAATTATTTAAAAATATAATTTTTGTGGTGCTGACACATAAGCGTCTTTTCCTCTCCTATATATATATATATATATATATAAACTATGATTTTTGTGGTGCGGATACATAAGCGTTTTTCCTCTCTTATTAGATATAGTCATAAAGATAGATTATAACAAATAAAAAAATTTTGATCAGAAACTTGAATGATCTTATCAATGATCACTGTTCTTACTGAATTTTTCGCTCTTTATAATACTAACAAAGAAGCAACAAATTATTTATATTGAGTCTTCATAAAAATTGTCAAAATAACTGAAGGAATGAATACTTAAATGGATGATGTTGAAATAAACGTTGTTAAAATAGGACGAAATGGTTGGTTTTCGAAACTTAAGGACCCAAAACGACATTTTCTCTTCTTTTACGGTTTTCCCACATCGAGCTCAGTGGGAAGTTTGCAGCAGAATAAGAACAGTAGCGAAGCAATGGAGTTCGTCCCTTCGGGGACATCCGATAAAATTGGAACGATACAGAGAAGATTAGCATGGCCCCTGCGCAAGGATGACACGCACAAATCGAGAAATGGTCCAAATTTTTTTGCCGGTCGTCGGCGCTGATGCTCCGGTCAGTCTGTACTTTTTGGCGCGCGCCTATTCGGAGTTTCTTTCAGTCTGTTTTATTTCCCGTTTCGTCTGGATTCAATTAGTATATTATCAACATTTGATTTACATGGCTCCTCTCGTATTTCGAGATTCAGAAAAACCTAGTTCAATTAGTATATTGTGATTCTGTTTTACTTCCCCAATTAATTTGAATCTGAAGTTTTATCAGAATCCCCAAATTCATGTTTTTGCTAATTAGGTTTAGACATGTGATTGACAAAGTTTTTTTTTTTTTTTCTTTTGTTTGTAATTCTCTTGTAGTTGGTCAATCATTTTAGTTTAGATGGTGAATCGAGCACCGGTCAGAACAAATAACTCAGCCTTCATTGCTATTTAACTCAGCCTTCATTGCTGATGAGGTGATTCACTATTTAATCTTTCACTAATAATCAATATGCTTTCATATCTAACTTCACAATTTGAATCTGTTACCTAAAAGGAGTGGAGGTCAGGATTAGGTTAGAAGGTTTGTAGGTAGTTGAGTGTTGTTGCACTTCCTTTTTTTTTTCTTCTTCTATGTGTATTAGTATTAGTTGCTATCATTTGATTTGTATCTTGCTGTTTTGCCGTCATATTTTCTTGCTACCATGCTTCAGTTTTTTTTTTTCTTCTGTCGAGACGACGGTCTATAAGAACGACCTCCCTACCCCACAAAGGTAAGGATAAGGTCTTGCAAATCCCCTACCCTCCCAGACTTCACTTATGGGATTATATTGGGTATGTTGTTGAACGGATTCATTATAGTAAATGAGGGTGTATAAAACTGGATTGCGTCATTGGATTGAATATGTTCTTAAATCTTCTTTCTGATTCCAACAAACTACAAAGTGGAAATAGGAGACATCAAGTATACTGTTAGTGTTATGGCCCCCTATCGGCAAGTCAATTCCTTTGATCTTATTGCAATTGCAGGGAAATTGGAATTTTAAATTCATATTCTCATTGCGTACTTGCAAACTGGTTAATGTAGGATACAATCACTCGATTTTTTACTAGCAGGAGTTGGCAATGTTGATTCGAGGAGGGAAACTATCTTATTGTCGATTCAAGCATGTTTTCAACTTTTTGTTCTCTCTATTATTGTGATTTAATAGCTGAAGAAATTATGAAAGCGAGAAAATTGAGGTTGCCTGATTAGGATTGTTAAGTTCTTGGCAGTGATGGAGCTTTTTACGTTTTCTATCACTCTAATTTATTTTTTGAGAAAGAACGTAATGTATATATATTTCCATTTCTTATGGTTTAGAAATAGCGGTGAAGCAGATTGAAGATTCTTTTAAAGAATTCATCACAAGGGAGAACATTGGGCAATAGTGTTAATCAGCCAATATGTGAGTTTCTATTCTATTTTTCC
Organism: Solanum bulbocastanum; assembly: GCA_037074985.1. Taxonomy (NCBI): domain Eukaryota; kingdom Viridiplantae; phylum Streptophyta; class Magnoliopsida; order Solanales; family Solanaceae; genus Solanum; species Solanum bulbocastanum. Next base: position 31,385,959 of record CM073598.1, on the reverse strand, counting down.
CTCTTTTTTATGGCCAGCATCCATAGCATAACTGCCTGTTATAACTTTGTTATGGAGAATAGCTTTGAACTTGTGAAGTACCTCATCGCAGGAAAAAATTCAATTGTCCTAGACTGTAGGTAGCTTGACATGGGAAACCTGATTGAGAAGTGGAAAACAAATTTTAGTCGGAATATGATATAGGAAGTTAAGCTTCATTAAAAAATCTTTCATGTGACGGTTCTACCACTTGCCTGGTATACTTGTTATTTGCAAAGTCAACCTTGAATGGCGTGCGGCCCTCGAAGCGAAGCCCCGGAGCAACGGTAAAGTTGTATTCATGTGACCTATAGGTCATGGGTTCGAGCTATGGAAGCAATCACTAATGCATACATTACAGTAGGTTGTCTACATCATATGCCTTCCCCTTGGGGTGCGCCATTCCTCTGACCTTGAATGGCGTCTAAATAGCAAAATTGAGTCATTGCCATATAATGCCAACTTCTATGACTGCAAAAGAGGAGGGCGTTTGTCTACCTATGAGTCTGTCCTCCGCAATTGCACAATAATGAGGACATTAATTACTGTTAACACCAAAGAACTTGAGAGAAAGTAGAAACACTTTCCATAGTAAAAGTGGCTAAGGATTTGCTTTAAGATAGACTATCAATGGGTCCAAATTTGTGAGACTCAGGCCAAATACCATTAGCAGGATGGTTCTTTGGACAATGCCGAATCAAGGAAGTATCAAGATTAATACCGATGGAGCTACATAGATTATAATGATAAGGCAGGGATTGGGGGGATACCCAGAAATTGCAATGGGGATTTTGTTTTCGCTTTTGCTATTCCTGTACAGTGCCAAAATCTTTGGGGGATAGCCAGAACGTGTTCCCTATCAGTGGTTTGATCTCCATTCACAATTGGACAATATACTATTATTCATAAGAAACACTTGCTTCAACAAAAAAACATCAATTCTGACGAAATCATGTCTCCAATTTTACATCCATGTACTTTGTTTCAAGATTTTCTTAATCGTTACATGTCATAAAATGTTAACAGTTCTTGCGCTTATGATGAATATTTAGCATAGAAGTTGCTACTTAAAGGTAGTGAGCCACGTCATCGACATAGATGTCGTGTAGCTGCTCCACAAGAATATGTTGAGCCTTATCCTGTTCCTCAGAGCTTATGGAAAAAACCATTGGATTTTTTCTGTTGTATGGACTGCATATACTTGTAAAACTTATGGTTATTTGATCAGTCATCTGTCATGCAGACTTTGATGATTGTAAGGATTGTTTTGATCTTAATGGCAGAGAGAAGACTCGTTGGACGGTGAAAAAGGATGCTGGTGTTGACTTCTCTATCAATGAAGTGATAGCATTAACGAAGGATGGAACGATTAGAATTGGGATGAATACTGGAGGAGGTGTAGCTACATTTGCTGTAAGAATGAGAAAAAGGAGCATAACGATTGTATCGACTTCAATGAAACTTTGAACATTAGCATCTCACAAAGACTTATCTACTACATGTTGGATTCCAATGACACTTTTACACTTGTTTTTTGATATTTTACAGGGTGTTAAGGCCTGGTGTGCTGTTTTGGCTACTTCTTCTGTGTTGGTTGAGCAATTGGAGAAAGTGTATGCACCACTTATCGATGGGATTATGTACCTTTCAGCATTGTTGGAATAGCCATTGAAGAATTCTTGGTGAGACTACTAGATGTTCCATTATTTTTCTTTTATATATATTTTTTTACTAATAATTTAAATAGCCTCTATTTACAAAAAAAATTTTAGTGGGAAATTAATTATGTTCCATCTACTTCTCTTTACCTTAAATTAAATCCTATTCCTAAAGAATGTAGGAGAAATAAATAAAATAGGAAAACTTTTTGTTTCCGCCCTAGGTTTCCAAAACAAAAAAATAGGAAATTAAATCCTTAAATCGTAGAAGAAATAAATAAAATAGGAAACTTTACATAAAAGAAAGTATGATCGCCCCACTCTATATATACTCTGTTCTTCACCTTCATACTCTGTTTCTTCAAAACCGTACTTAGAAAATCTGGTGTTGAACAATGAGTCACTCGCAATTTATGTTTGTCAATTCGCGTAGGATTGGAATTAGAAGTAGGCAATCCCCCTATGATTGTTCTTCCAGAAGACGACAACACGATCATCCCTTCGTTTTGGGATTACAAGCCACAATTACTCCACACAGTGGCGGAATTACAATTATTAACGTCGGTTGTCGTGATTTAGTGGAAAGGGTCTTGATGCAGCTGCATGTACAAGACTATTTCAATGGCGGATCATCACCAAATTCTCAAATGATTCTCAACCAGCAAGTGAACTGTTTGATGATCAACGGGCTTACACAGAGGAGAAAGAGGATGATGCCATATTATTGGGGTATTTTACAACAAGAATTCATTGTGTTGCTGTAAATAATCCCACAGAAACTAAAGAGATTTGTGCCATATGTCAAGCAGAATTTGAGCATGAAGAGTCCATTGGGACACTTGGGTGTGGTCACGAATATCATACGGGCTGCATCAAATAATGGCTGTTGAGGAAAAAAGATTGTACCATGTGTCAAGCTTCTGTTTTGCCCTGAATACATAGCAGATACAGAAGTTTTATTATGAAATTCTGTTGTATTAATCTCAAGTTGTGGATGTAGCGCACTATACATTTTTTATACATACAAGATCAATTTGTTTGATATCGTAAATATTGTTAAGAAACCACGAATTGCCAATCATATACATTTAGTTCATGAAGACACTCTAATTTGTCAATGAGCCATTTAACAGAAGCAAAATACATAAATATTTAATTGTTCAGAAGAAGAAGTACAAAATTTTCGTTGTTTTAAAATGAGAGGAAAATTCTCTATTTATATACAACAAAAGGGAAGGGTAGTGTGAACAAATGATTATTGTGTTTTATCGAACTCTTTGGAAAAATTACAACCCTTCAAAAAGGTCACAACCTTTCATAAAAGTCACAACTTTTCATGACAGGGAAAGATTAGTTTTAGAAATAAATAAATTAGAAGGAAGTCTTGATTTGTGGTAGCGCTATGTAGGCGAGTCTAAGATTCTCATATATATATATATATATATATATATAATATGATATTCTGCTGATGTTGTATCAAATCTTTAACACAATCAATCTTCTTTAATTTGTGCAAATAATTACGCACAAGATGTCAAGCTGAATTCCTTGGCTTTAATAATTCCATGAACATACCAGCTGAAATTTAAGTTAATTAAGGTCAAATTAAATTGATTGCACTTAACAAATTTACTTTTACAATAGAATAAACTATAAGATCATAATAAATAAAGAAATTGTAGGGGCAGAAAGAAAAATATTCCTAAAAGGCTGCTAAATACATTTCGACGTAATGCAATTTTTGTCACAAAAAATTCATTGAAGTGAACACAATTAAATAATTAATAAACTTCATACTCATAATATCAAGATACCATATAGGACCTAAGATCCTAATAGCATCTTTATTTAAAACTTCGTAGACGATTTTTTCCCAAAATGCTCGAGGGATTTGATTAGAAAATTATCTAAAATTTGATCGAAAAACAAGTTTTTATTAAAGACATAGTAAATTTAATTACTAATAATACTAATTTGAATTACTCGTTAAACTTGTTCCGCTATGGAATTTTATATGAACAGACGTACATTACATGCATATGAATACAAAGAAACTGAAGCAATATGTATAAATGATTATGTTTTTTTGTTTAGAACATCACAAAAATAATATATGAAATATTATATGTGGTGAAAATGTAATTAGGTATGTGGACAAATTAGGAAATAATATGTGAAATTAAAGATAAGCCATATGATATGTGATTTTAGCAACAGTAGATATCACACTAACAAACTTGTTAAGATCCGAAATCATGAAAACATATATCAAGTTGTTTATATTTTGAAGGATAATTATGATATCAAGCTTTTCCGATAATGTTATCAATTACCAACACCAAAATTTAGACTTATTCTATTTACCTATATATTTTATTACTTTAATTTGATTATGCACTTGTTATTTTATTACGTTGTTTTATTATTATCAAGACGTAATACATAAATGTGTCCTTTAACTTTGCTTTATTTAACATTTATACCCTTTAACTTTGGGTGTGCACAAATAAAAACTTAAACTTGTACAAAGAAGCACTTACCGCTTCAATACAACTTTTGTTAGTCAAGATTTCACAATGTTGCTAATGAATACTCTTATGTGTGGTTGAAAGGACGTGTTTATTTTATTAAGGATAATTATATCTTTAATCAAGTTAATACATGCATTAAAAATATTTATATTACTAATATTATAATTTGCCATATATTAATTTGAAAAATCTTTTTGGCCAAAATGTATTTTATCTATGCTATTTTACCTTTTTGAATATTTTTATTCTTTTAATTTTAATACCTTTTAACTAAAAAATGAAAAAAAATTTAATTATTTTAAAATAAAAAAGATATTATAAACTTTTTAAATTTCTAGCCAAATTTTATGATCATTTAGCATTACCCATATTAATTACTCATATACGGATATGGCTTTTTCCCTCATTGGGGCTTGGATTCGAGATTTGGGTATGAATTTTCTTTTGGTAAGGAATATTTTTCCCTCATTGGGACCTTATAATTCAAAATAACTGAACTTTAATATAGATACTAATTAATAAACATTAAATGAGTTAAAATAATTAAATTCTAATATAGATATCAAATATAAAATGCGAAAGGGAAAAAAAAGTCTCAAGACATCCCTTGGATACATATATTATGACAATCTCATAAATTTGACTAAATTATGTCCAAACGAACTGAGCTGACCAGCAGTGAACTGAGCTGTGAATGACACAGCACTAACACAATATTAATTAATTTATTTACTATTTTGGCTTTTCTCTCTCATTTCCCCATGAACATACTCTGTCAACAAAACTTCTTTTTCTTTTTAAAATATAAAACACTTGTCTCAGTTATTCTATCAACTCAAAAAAAAAAAAAAAAAAATTAACCAAAAAAATATTATTTCAAGAATTAGAGAAAATTAACGAAAATCACGCATTCAGTTGAAATGCTATCAGAATCAGAACCACCGGCCGCAGCCGCCAATTTACCATCAGCCACCCCTCCGCCGCCGTCATCCGATGAGGACTTTTTCTCGTCTGTATCGGTGGCATCGACGTCCTCCACGTCATCGCCGTCCACCCCGATTCCTTCACCACCACAGCCTCATCCAGAGATCCCAATTTCATGGCCTGAAGACGGGACCTTAACCCTAGCTTGGGTTACGAACTTGATGCTAGCATTTGATTGGTCATCCAAGAATCTTGCTCCGACGGAGCTGCCATCGGTGTTACCGGTAGCGGTTTTTGATCGGCTTATACTAACGGGTTCGAAGATCTTGCATAAAGAACCCAATTGTGTGCATATCGATAGCGGGTCGGGGTTGGGAAAGGATTCGAGGGTTATTGTGGTTGGCGACGTGCACGGCCAGTTACATGATGTCTTGTTCTTATTGAGAGATGCGGGTTTTCCCTCTGATGATCGGTTCTTTGTGTTCAACGGAGACTATGTCGATAGAGGTGCTTGGGGTCTTGAGACCTTCCTTACCTTGTTGGCTTGGAAGGTAAAATCTTTTTAACAAATTTTAAATTCTTTGTTTCCTGTAATGAAATTTTTGAACTGTTTTTTATGAAATATTTAGGTAATGTAGTTTGAAATTCAGTTTTGGTAATGTATAGTATCAATTATGTTGTTACTTACTTGGTTATCTTACTGTTACTACGTAGCACAAGTTGTGTCCGGTGATAAGATAACAACTTTGTTGAGTTTGTCCATGGAATTTATATCAGCAAACGTAATTGTTGATCATAATTATCAGTTTTATGTGGTAACTTAGAATGGAGAATTAGGTTTTTGTAAAGCTTGAGTAGGTATTCTTCCTAGAGATAGATATTTTCTCACCTTGTCAATGACAACGTCATTTGACATTTTGGAGGTTGTACAACAACAAAATGGGATGGTGATGCTAAACTTTAAAGTACCAGGCTTTGTATCATGGTAATATGTAGAATAGGCAAATTTAGTTTTGGTTAAGCTTTATTACCCTTCATCTTCCTTTAAGTGTTGTATCAATTATAATATTTCCTTGGTAATATTGATTCATTCTTGTGCCTTGGTATCAATTATATAATATTGGTAATATTTCCTTTGTAAAGCTTGAGTAGGTATTCTTCCTAGAGATAGACATTTTCTCACCTTGTCAATGACAACGTCATTTGACATTTTGGAGGTTGTACAACAACAAAATGGGATGGTGATGCTAAACTTTAAAGTACCAGGCTTTGTATCATGGTAATATGTAGAATAGGCAAATTTAGTTTTGGTTAAGCTTTATTACCCTTCATCTTCCTTTAAGTGTTGTATCAGTTATAATATTTCCTTGGTAATATTGGTTCATTCTTGTGCCTTGTTTAGCTGGGATAGGGTAATATGCGTCAAGCAATAGTGAGCTTGTAGCACTTTACTTCAACTTGATATTTGATATGTGTTGCAACTTTTGAATTCAACTAGTTCATGTAATTGACTTTCTAGCATATATCAGCCAAATGTAACTGTGGATATTCAATGGAATTGTACATTCTTTCAGGTTTTTATGCCCAATAGGGTGTTTCTCCTTCGTGGAAATCACGAGTCAAAGTACTGTACTTCTGTTTATGGTTTTGAGAAGGAGGTTTTAGCCAAGTATGCAGATAGTGGGAAACATGTTTACAGAAAGTGTTTAGGATGTTTCGAAGGACTTCCTCTTGCCTCCATTATTGGTGATAATGTCTACACTGCACACGGAGGCATTTTCCGTAGTATTGCTGTCACTCCAGCTAAAAGAGCTAAAGGGAAGAAGAACCGTAAAATAGTTTCGAATCCTGATGTTACTGCTTTATCTCTTGGTTCTATGGAGGAATTATTAAAAGCTAGGAGATCTGTCCTTGATCCTCCTTGGGAAGGTACAAATTTGATACCGGGTGATGTCTTATGGTCAGACCCGTCAATGAAACCTGGACTTTCCCCGAATAAAGAAAGAGGAATTGGTCTCTTATGGGGTCCGGATTGCACAGAAGATTTCTTGAAGAAGTTGAATTTAAAGGTAAACTACTTGAATTGTATTTCTTTTTTTGCATACGCTCTTTTCTTGTTATTGATATTGCCTGCTGCTAAATTACTTTGGAGTTGTCTTTTATTAGAGCTTACAGTACATTTTTATCATTTGTTTTTGAATGAAGTTCTCCAATATATTATGTCTTGTTCGGACGGTTGTATGGTGCGAATGATGTGATTGGACATAATATTTTTCAGAATATAATCTGTGAGTTTGTAGTTTTTGGATTAGATTTCAATAGCTTCAATTTTAAACTATGATTGAGGTGTTAGAAGAGGGGTTTGAGGAAGAATAAGGGTTGTTACTCTCGTATATACAAGGAAGTGAAAGAAGAGGTGAAGTGTCCCCCCTCACTTTTACTCACTTTCCAACTTTTCTAACCGTATTAATATCTGACCTAAGTAACTTATTGTTAACCAACCTTTGTGCTAGAACCATAGTTCCTGCAGTTTTTGAGTCATCCATCCATGAAGCAATTCAGATAGGATGGGACTCACAAATTGAAGTTACTTCATATTTCTCTCTCTTTTTTGTACAAATTATGTATTTTACCGTAGTCATAACAATTCTGTTACACATGACAGTTCAAACATTGGGTTGCTGCCTTATCTGTATACTCATGGAGTTCTGTGTTCATCTCATCACCATTTCCTCCTTGAAGATGAACATTGAAACTATACTATAATCCAAGGCTGTAAGGGAAATGATCCAATGTACTTTTTCAGATGGAAACTAATTAATTATCTGCATAATTTGAGTCCACGAGAAGATAAACATAACTAATCAAAGCAACTCCAAAGATCAAATAAGATTTATTGCACGTGTTCGACTTTCCTACGCACAGATAATGGACAAGGCTGTACTATTTTTAAAAATATGGTGCACTCTCCTAGTTAGTGGACTGAAGGGCTCTCATCTCACCTTCCTTTCATCTGGTTTCATCATTGACTTGGTTCATCAATTTACTTTCGTACCATGGAGGAAGATTCTTTTGGGATCAGTGCCCCTTGGATCTAGTAGTCAATTAGGTGGACATACAAAGAGTTGATGCACCTCTTTTCAATGTTAATAAAAAAGTCTTTTCATCTTCATGAAAAAGGGTCTTTTCATGTTTATTTACCTGAAGGGGGCTGGTTGTAACATGTTTTTCTTGAGGAGTGCATTGGTCTCTATCCAGTTGCAATACTAGTAGTATTAACCAATTACAAGCGCATGAGTTTAGACATAACTATACTGGGTATATAAGAAAATCATGCGATTACCTGCACTCATTTAAGAAAATGATCTGGTTGTTGTTTCCTTAAAAACTAGTACGTTAAGATAGTAGTGCACATTAATATCTGAAATTCTTTCCTCTTTCTGACATAGTGGATCCAGTGTAGCTGGAAAACCGGAATATTTCCCAGAGATTACTGATGAACCTTTGGAGATAAAATTTACTTGTACTTGAAACCCAATCATTTCATTGGAAAAAGAAAAGAAAAAAGTTGTATGAGATCTTAATTCAAAGTATCTGTGAACAAAGCATTTAACCACTTAAAGACCCACAAAGAAGTGAAGAAACACAAAGGATTGAATATACTTTTGTGAGACATAGGCCTCTCATGTAATAATTTGCATGTTCAGGACTATTCTTATTTCACATCTATCCTATTTATGTTTACATTATTCATGTAGCTTTAGGTTCTTGTATTTTCTGTGAGCTTTGACATCTTCCTTTGTGACTTTTATCTGTGAGAAAATTGCTAACATTTTGGTCTTTGATTGCTGCAACCTCAGTTGATTATAAGGTCACATGAAGGTCCAGATGCAAGGGAAAAGAGAGAGGGAATGGAAGGAATGGATCAAGGGTATACCATAGATCATGTGGTCCAATCCGGTAAATTGATTACAGTGTTTAGTGCCCCAGACTATCCACAGTTTCAGGTATCTTCAATTTTACCGTTCACTATTTCATACTTTTTCACCTTACATCGTCCATGGTCAGAGTTTGTATTTTGTGTTATACTTGAGTATGCAGTTCATCTTTCCTTTATGAAAACCTTTGGTGTGTTTACTTTCAGATGTCTTGTAGAAGTGTAGTGCTTCTTTAAAGTTACACTATGTTTCTGTTGATAGAAACTGTGCAATGCATCTGTTGATTCAGAATTTCTTTTCCTGAAATATGTGCCCAATGAGCGCATTAATGGTGTGTGTATATATATATATACATATATATATATTGAAACAACGTATTAATGGTATATTAGGAGCATTTATCTTCTATTGTCGTTGCCTGTGTTCTTTCAATGATGCATGTGTGCTTTCAATGATTGCATCAGCCAGATGTAGAATGAGTTTAGGAATTTTTATACTTTGGCAACCAATACTTAATAAAGATGCATAAAGAACTTCACTCTTCAGTAGTTCCATCTTTCATGGTATATTAGGTGAAAAAGTATCTTTCATGGTCGGAGTAGTCTGCTTTTTTTGTTTGTTTTGCATGTTGTCTAATCAGCATTTTCTCACGTTTAGCCAACATTCATTTACTCTAGGTTGAAAATGGTTAATTGACCGGGTCATTGCAAGGTAAAAATCTTGCATGACTTGATCGTCAACTGTCACTTCCTCCCTATTTTGGGAAGTAGTATGTGGGCTTCATTCATCATATTATAAACAAATTTTCCAATAACACACCTGCTGAGCTTCTGGAATTGGCCCATGCGCAAATTTTGGTGTTAACACAGCGAATTGTCAGTTTGTCACTTCAAGGAGTATTAAGAATGTGCTGCAATTATTACTGTTTGCATAAGGTTCTACCGAAATAGATTCAATTTATGCGTGAAGTTTCTTTCTGGAGCCTAACAGGAGTATTTCCAGCTTGGGAATTAAGCCTGGTTTCTAGTCATGTGTTATACTCTACTTAATGAATCAATGGATGCCTGAAACTGCACTAGTTAGAATTGTCAAACCACTTTGAATCTACTTAATGAATCATTGTGTTCTATTGCTTCGAGAGCCTTTTCCTAGTGATGGATCCTTTTCAATATGGTAGGAATAGCTAGCCATCGCATCAAAATTAGGTTTTATCATGTTTGTTCACTTTTTAATACACATGCAGAAAGTTTAAAACATCTGTTGTATGAAATGGAGAAGCTTATCTTTCTGTTTGTGCTCTAACTGCAGGCAACAAAGGATAGGTACCGAAATAAAGGAGCATATATTATTTTGGAACCTCCTAATTTTGACATCCCCGTTTATCGTAGTTTTGAAGCAGTGGCGCCCCGACCCAAGGTATAGAACAGTTTGAAGCTCTGTCTTATCTTGAATCGAAATTCATGGGGTGTTCTCTTTTGTAAACGAAGAGTAAATGTGTTTGAAGTTACTTGCATTGTCATGGCTGTTTAATTTAGTAATAACATTGACTAAGTTATTGTCACAGGTGAATCCGTATTATGATTTTGAAGATTGCATTGATTCTGATGAAGAACTAGACTTGGCGTCTATGGCTACATGAAGGTAGTTCTCATGATCAGCGCGACATTTGCAAAGCTTAAAATATTGTACATGCTTCTATATTATTTTTGAGGTGATACAAGTAAAATTATTCCTTCAAGATTCCTTTAGAGAGATATGTATCATGGTTTTCTACTCAGAGCAGTTACCGATGTACAACCCTTTTTTGTATCAAAATTTGGACAGACTGTTTCTTGTACAACTTAATATCTTTAGTGCTGCTTGTTTTTGCAACCATGTAGTACTTTGCCTTCATGCTACATACCCTTGAGAAGGTTTATCTTTCATTGGAATGTTCACTTGACTTCTCTAGCAGATAGTGAGTACTCACAATTGGCTGCCTTTCTTTGTATTATATCAAAGTGATTGAGAAGTTTAGTACTGGTTCAAGGGTTTTTTCTTTGGGTTGCTTAATTATTACTGGTGATTGTATTCAAGAAATTGAGTATCAAATTGGCACGCTATGAACTTTATGGGGAATAAGATGCTAGCAGAAGGTAAATGACTAAAGTCTGGGTAATTAGTTTTCCTTTGTAAGATTTTCTGCACGAAGGTTGTTGCCCTAACTTCTTTAAACTATAATACTGCATAGCTCTGAATTCCTTTTCTTTTATAATTTTATAGCTGAAAAAGTAACAATTTTTTAGGATCACTACTTTGAACCATCTAAATGAGAAATCTTCAAGTACTGATTCCTTATTCCCTTCTTCGAGTTTTAGTTATACATCTTTTTTTCCTCTCAGAATGGTCCATATTTCGTCTATGGGAGACAAGACCAGTATGAGGTTCACTTTGTTATGTTCTTAAGAGATGCTGGGTTCTCTTGGTAGTTTTCGACGAGGCATGAAGCTTATAGATGGGTGTTTATCTGTAGCGTTTTTGCACCATAATTTATTTGTCATGTGTTTTGAAATTCAAATATGACAAATTATGTGTTTTTGCACCATAATTTATTTGTCATTTGTCATCTAAATTATGTGTTTTTGCACCATAATTTATCTGTAGTTTTCGACGAGGCATGAAGCTTATAGATGGGTGTTTATCTGTAGCGTTTTTGCACCATAATTTACAATGCCGTTACACAAAGATGAAGATGCTATTAAGACTATTAAGTCGAAAATATGATACAATCCGTTACATGAGGGCCTGCCATGAGACAAAAAATAAAGCCCTCGACCTAAAGATATTTGTCGAGTATAACAAATGAAAAAGCAGCTGTAAAAATATGAAACTGCAAAATCTGAGAATCAAAAAAACCCGGAGAGACCCCAATCAAACAAAATTTCTTGTAGTTCATTTTAGATTGGATAACTACAACACCAAAAATCTGAAACCAAATCCAGTAGCACAAAAGCAAACCAAATAATAGGATGACACCCTTGCTATTGATCCATCCCAAAGCAAAAACCCTAGGAAAAAGAGAGATCATATCATCTGCACTACATTTCAGCTCAATAAAAATTTATTACGGGCAGCAAAAATTCAGTTATGCAAAGCAAATGCGTGTACAAGATCTCTACAAAAGTCTAAATAAATCCCACTCAAACGCATACCCTATCCCCACAACATCAAAAAGATAAATAACTGCAACACTGTTCTCTTTAATGTCTCATTTCACTCTAACCAGACCAACACATGAAAATAAATACTAGTCACTTAGCATTTCTTTCATGTTGTTCACCCCAAGCAAATGGGGCAGCGCTAAGGACGAGCACAATCTTCCTGCTCCCACATCTTAATGCATGGCTGGTCTAAGTGTATGAAATGATCCCAACATGAGGAGAAAATATTAGTTCTTCAACTAATGTTACAAGGAAAATCAGGTAAGCGCAGCAATCAATGGTGTCAATTAACACTAACAGCAGATTTCTTCCACGGAAGCTTTTGCTCATTGAATGAACCATCCATAGTTGCAAGTGGCAACAAGTTCCAACTTCTACTGGAATCAGCACTCGGTAGACCATAAATGATTGAACATACAGGAACCCTGCTAAAATAGGAAGTGTTCAATCAGCAAGCAGACTAAAACTCGTCATTTTAGGTTCAGAGTGGAGAAATGCATAGGTGATCACCGTGATGGAAATCTCTTCACCAGTAATCTGTTTCCATTTCCTTTAGATATGCAATAATAAAGATTCACCCTTCACTCTTTTTTGGAACACTTGGGTACCACCCAAAAGATGAAGTCAATAATAATGCAAGCACAAGAGAATTAACGACCAGCAAATACTTGTCATTACCTTTATGCATTTTGCTGGACTTGTCGGTGTACTTGCAGAATCCAATCCTGATAACCCATAGAACCACCAACTGGGTCCTCAATTAGATTTGCAAGCAAGAAGAAGCCTTCTCTAGGCTGTTCACCTTGCCTCACAAGATGGCATAGTTGATAGTATGATCTGTCGCTCTCCCTTTGCCTTTTAAGCAAACCCATCAGTTCTCTTGACATTTCATTATCTAGCTCTTGAAGTGAAACCTGGTTCACAATTAGAAAAACAAGATCACATCAGAGAGTTAAAGACGAGCAGAAAATTTGCAGAAGCTCTCTCAAAACATCACACAGTGAAGGCCATAGGGTTGAATCAGCGAAGAAACCAGCTGAGTGTCAAACTTGGTTCCTCCGTTCCAAATAAATTCCATAAGTTGTCTCAACTCAGGTTGCGCCTAAGTTGTCCTCTGTCCTAACAGGTAAAGTCATTCCCTGCACTCTCAAATACGTCTTTTTCCTTCAGTTTTTTTTTACGCAGGGGACGGGGTGGGTGGGGTGGGGTGGGGTGGGGGGGATAAGCAAGAAACACATCCCTTCAAAAGAGTATTGCTGCACCAAAGAAGAAATCCTTTTTTATGGATAACACCAAGAAATCCAGATGTCCAGTGATGAGTGGTTCAAATAAAATTTCAACTCATGACTTTATATTTGTTCGCAAAGAAAATGGGGAACCTATATTCAGAAGAACGGAGGCACATACACCCTATTTTTAATGATGGAGGTGTCTGGGCCAGCTTGCACACACCTCTATTAATTCCACCAGCTTGGGCAGATAGGACCATACACCCATGTTTTAAGGTTTCCATAAGCAAAGAACGGCCCTCTAGGCAAACACATCGTAAATTCTCAGTGAACGTTATATCACATGTAAGCAAACTTATTCTAAAATGAAGTGAATTACCCAAACAAGGATTTAAGACCTATAGTCATCAAGGACCTCTTTCAACAAAAATCTTTAAGATTCAGAAAAAAAAAAAAAATCCTTCTTGACTCACTAAGTCCAAATTTGCAAGGCAACCAAAGAAGAGAAGTTATCTCTTCAAAAATGCAAAATCATTATCAGGGCTAAATTGTCCATCCTCCAAGTACTTCCTTATATCTTGACATCTGACAACTTTGTCAGAGTAACATACTAAATTTTGGTCAGTGAGATGTAGATCTTATGACCTCACATATTGAGTGCACTTCATTTCTCTTTTACCATATATCTCCATTCCAACTACTTGAATCTCAGTATTTCAGGGAAGTGGCAGATCTAAGCACTTAAGACACTGAAGGAGTATGTGCCTTCATCAGACACGATGGATGGTATCAAAGCAGCTATTCTTCATTGCAAACCTAGTTAGATGATAATTAGTACTGCTGACATACAGTCAGTGTTATCAAAAGTGTAAAGTGCAAAAAGACTCTAGGGTTCTTTGGGGCTTTAAGCGCAAAGTGCAAATAAAACACGGGTTTTAATGAGAAAAGGTGCGAATGGAGAAAAACTACAAATCTGTATGTGTAGTCCAAGATAAATAATCACAAGCATGAGTAATAAATATATGGACAAAGAAATTGCAAAAAGATAATGATAAAGTGAAATATTAATTGTATAGTGTCAAATCTTTAGGATTGCACTCATTGGCAGGGAAAAGTATGCCTTTAGAGCCTTGATGATGAGACTGAAGCGCCTATAAAGCGAGGTGAAGTGCTCAACATGTTTAGTACCTCGCTTTAGGGTTTAAGTGTGCCTTTGACAACACTGCATACTGCATGCTCAGAAAACCAAATATGCAGGAAACCTTTTTACCTTCAGGGAAGAGAAATCATATGGGAGTTTTGAACCTTTGGGCCTTCAGTATACACTTGCACAAAGGAAAAGAAATCCTGCTCTGAGGTTATCCACAAACCAGAACATGAAATCAACTGGAAGTACTTCTGAAGTACAACTCATTCATATCTAGGAAAACAATAAAAAGGAAATCCCAAAAATGTAAAAAGACTAAATCTTAAGCACCCTGTTAACCTAGTAAAAAAGCCACACAGAATTAACCTCACAATAGTCATCAAAGTGGAATAAAGTTAAGATGACAACATTTAGAGCTAAATACAACAGCAGAGAACTAAAGAGCTCTTCATCATCCGATGAAAAGAAAAAATATAGACACCTAAACCAGAAGCAACTGTGTTTTACTAATTCTGTCTACATGCAGGCTAGATCAAGGAGATAAGGAATTAAGAAAATGTTATAGATTCCACAGATTTAGATGATGCAGTAATAAGGAAAATGTCAATAAATCAGTGTGAAACCTAGAGGGGCAGAAGTAGAATAAAGAGAACAAAATTCAGAAGATGGCAAGAGCAGAACCTATCAAAGACAAATGACGAAGTATAAGTAAACGGATTGGAGATACTTATCTATAACCTACCGAGACCAGAAAGTTCTTATCTATAACAAAAAAGAAACAGATAACTAATGGTCCTACATAAAATGAAAAAGGATGCTATAGGTGAAGCTGAGTAGAGGTTTAGATCCTTTTAATCAGCAACATCTATACTGGAGACAATTCCACATATGCTCCATGGAACTACATTCATTGTCGGAAGTCTAATCAGATTTTACCATTTAAACCAAACTACATAGTTGGCATTTAAAGTGCATATTCAAATTTCATATGGCTTACTGTTTGGTCCATTCAGTACCAAACGGAACGTGCCTACTATGGTGTGATGATAAAATAGCAGTCTATAAATCTTACCTTAGAGAAGTCAGCAGCAAAGTTTTCTCCGAGCAAACTCTGGATCATATTAGGAGAAAGCATTCTACCAAACCAGATGACAAACCGGAAACCATCATCATAGAGATAGAGGCCTTGGGGATCCAAGCTCTCTGATGTAAGTGGAACCCCTTTCAAGATGTCTTTAGACTCCTCAGGTGAAGATGGTTTCTAGAAATAGAAAAATCATAGGTTTTAGAACCTTTTAAGAAAAAACAGCAATAATGTGGAAGGACTGTCAGATGCATACTTTTAGAAGATATTCATCTATACGGATCAACTTAGGATATAGAAGCTTCAACAATCTTTTTACGGGCAAAGCCATCATGGTATATCCCGCAGCACATCGTTCATCAAGCTGAGCATCAGCATATCCACCACGAAGGGCAGTTGTTTTGCATAAAGCTAATCCATACAATGGCAAGTACTTTAAAGATTCTGGATATATCATCCTTCCGGCCACACGGTGCTGAACAGCATGGAGATTTCGATATTCTCTAAGAGCTTTCACAATCCTGAGTTGAATAGAATTTCGAGCGTCCTCTAATTTAGAGGTCAGAGTTTTCTCAATGGCTGAAAGACAAGAACTTGCGCATAAGAAACTTAAAAGTACTAAAGGGAAAAATCTCAAAGTCAAAGGACCAAATACAAGAAAAGTATAGCTAAATTTACCAAGCCTGGTAAAGAGAGAAATGATAGCACCAGTATCAGACAGGCGATACATTTCTCCTAAATCT
Source organism: Solanum bulbocastanum (assembly GCA_037074985.1). Taxonomy (NCBI): domain Eukaryota; kingdom Viridiplantae; phylum Streptophyta; class Magnoliopsida; order Solanales; family Solanaceae; genus Solanum; species Solanum bulbocastanum. The sequence goes on along the minus strand of CM073598.1, from coordinate 31,369,487 downwards.
GAAACAACAGGTGCTGCTGCTGTATGTACTCTAATGCGCCTTTCTCCAGAAGATGATGTGTATCTTTTAATTGTTAAGAAAGTGTTCCAGGAAACCCTATTCCTCATTCATCATGGATAAGTTCATTCATTATCAAAAAGATACATTAAAAACTAGGAAATTAATGATTCTATGAAATATTAGGAGGGGAATTTTCATCCCAGAATAGACATCACCTGGACTTCTATTTAAAAAGTATCTGGTGCAGGAGTACTCGAGAAAATATATGAAGTGAATTGAGCTCAAAACATTTCATGCTAAAGGATACAGTAGAGCAATTTGGAAAAATACTGTCTGGGAAGTGAGTAGTGTTTCTTCAAGAGATAACTGCATTGCATATGCTTTATCACAGTCAACAGCAGGAAGTGCTATTAGATCAGTGGATCTCAGCATGAAGTTCCCATGATAAGTTGTAAAACGAACACCTGAAAGCACCAAACATCTTAGTGACCTTTACCAACATAAACTCCACAAACTCTCTTTATTTCACATGGAAGTGAAATCCAGCTTCTAGAAGTTAGAGTAATATAGCAAGATAACCTTTTCCACATCTTATGCGCATGACAGACTCCCAGGCAGTCTCCCTTGTAAGATCTCGGGTTAACTCGTGACGCAATCTATCTTTGTGAATGGAAGCTTGAAAACTTGGATAGTAGTATACCTGACCACCTGTATACTTTGCCAGCGTCCCTACAACATAATTAAAGAAAATTATACACAATATCTCATGAGGACATACCTAGATATTAATAATTGCAGTCACCAAGACTATGAACTCCCATTATGTGCAACTTTCCATCAAATAAATTGAACTACCTTGACTGTGGCAATACAGAGTACAGGGAAGGTTTCAGTATACCAAATAATTTAAAGCATGACACGATTTCATCTAAAAGAAAATTTAAAGCATGACACAATTTTTCACAGATCCTTGGTATGTGATTCCTTTCTACTAATTCTGCTTTTGCTTATACTTCTAACAAACGTCAAAGTGAAAGAACATCCAAATTCCTCACAGAAGTCACTCAATCAGCCTTCCCTGATTGCCTTCTGCACAAGGTCCCTTTATAAAACAAGATTATGTTTGACAGATTAAAAGATCCCATAGAATTCAGTGAGAAAATTTTGGGCATATGAAAGAAAATGTTGATGTAAACTGAAGTATTCATCAACTGACAACTTGATAAAGAGGAGGATATTAGTGAGTTAGTGTTGCATGTGCAGAGAAACTGGAGAAGATACTAAGTATCCATTGTTGCATTGCAGGTTGACAACACAATCGTGGGCTGGGCCCTTGCATTCTAGCTTATATAATAGATCAAGAGTGTTACACAATGGAAGTAGAGGATGCAACCACGAGCTAGACAGAGATCACAGAGGATCAAAAGTGGGAGATAGACAGCCTGGAGCATCACTAATACATCACTTTTGGTGCTTATGTAATGCAAAGAAGAAAGAATGCTCCAGTGTGCTCCAATGACATAAAAGGCATCAAAAGATCCCTCATGTCCCACTTGTTAATTTGGTGTAAAGAGTGAATACCATGTTGTATTGACAATTGGAAACTTGTTTAGATGCCAGCAGACAACTTGGTTTGAGTCAAACAAACAATTTGTACAATCTTTTGACAGAAACTTGATGCTTAGTAATGAAACCTTTGACTTATCAAAAGGAATAATTTTATTTTTTTAAAAAAAAGAAGTATTCATCAGCTTAAACATGAAACACAATTTAATCTGTGGGGTAGAGGTCCTTTATCGTTAGAGTTCAATTACCTATAGTAGCTATGTCAGTATATTTGTCGCTGAAAGCATATACATTGACTGCTATCTGGTACTTGGTGAAATCAGCAGCCATCTGTTTATAAAAAGGATCTTCAGGTACTCTCAATGTATGTTCTTTATCAGTTCCATATACACGAAGATCATCTCCTCGCAGTTTTAAGCGGCCAACACCAAGTGATGGAAGGCTGCTTTGAAAGATCAGCAATTTACCGCCAAGTTGGTTCTGGAAGCAGAGAGGCGATATTAGTCGGTGTGAATCAACATAAGGCAAAAAAAGTGAATTTACAGAATGTGAAAGGAAAAACTTCTGTGCTACCAAGAACTTGAATGTCAGAAAATCATGTGAAGAGCATAGAAAGAAGGTTGCGCACCATAACCATGAAGGCTGTTTTAAGAGCTGGACCAAAAGCTGATTCCACATTCACATTATCCTGAAACATTGAAGGAAGGCTGTCTAGAAATGCATCTACCACAGTTCTTGATTCTGACAAGTTGACAAGAAGATCATCTGGCAATGGCACAAATACATCTTCGAGATCTGACATGACCATCATTTGAGGTTGAGTCAAGGATGACTGGTACAAGAGGAAAAGAACCTAAGTTATTTAACAGTAAATGGATATTGATATTATGTAATAAGATTAATCATTATTCGGCTGACTTGCCTTCATGTTATAAAAGTGTACTGTACTGTCGTAAGTTATAAACCCGATCTGTGTTCTTGGAAATCCAGGCAAGCTGTCCAAGCTGTTCTTGATTGTTTGTGCTAAAACCTGACATAGATGTATAAATGGGATTAACAAAGGGCATACCAGATAAACTTGCAATTTATCAAATTATTCTACAAAAAATTGCTCCAGTAGCCAACAAAAATATAAGTTTAACTAGACAGGCAATTGATACTTAATGGAATATCAAATTAAATGATAAAATTTGACAAAGAGCCCCACATGCTTATATATACAAACATCAGACTCGTCTATGTGAATGCTTTCTCAGAAGCATTCTAATATAAGGTGGTAACAGCAAGACTTGCATCAACAAGAATAATGACGAATAGAGAACCATCTGCTAGTCAGGTAACTTGCATGTAAGAAGGCTTAGTGTCCATAATTGATGTGACGTTTGTTGTAGTTAGATACAAACTGCAAAGCTCAATAACTAAATCTCTTACCTCAAGCATTCCACTTCTCACAGCAGTCAAAGACACATCGATGAGAAAGAAGTACAAGGGAGGCATCGGAGGCCGGACCATGTACTCAGCTGGAGCAATGAACTCCACGCTACCTTTGGTAAGTTCAGGCCTTTGATCCAAGTCGACTCTTCTGCCACTGGCATCCAAATGGGCAAAATATTCACCAGGAACTAGACATAAAGAGGAAAAATGAGCCCATGCATTTCAAAAAAGGACACAATATTCTACATTCTCAATATGCAATGCTAGAAATGAGAATCTGTAAGGGGTCGTTTGGCGTGAGGGATAAACATAAATAGTGATGGGATAAAATTTTTGTATCTTGTTTAGTTGCCATATTTGGGATAACTTATTCCACCATTTATTTCATAGTGATGGGATAAGTTATCCCATATACATGGTGGGATAAGTTATCCCAGGATAGTTAACCCCAGGATAACTTGGAATAACTTGTTCCCAACCAAACAACCCCTAAGATTCTTAAAAATGACAAAAAGCACAACAACATAGCTGGGAGGCCTTGACATTGGATGCTAACTTGTACATATATGGCAATGAAATAAACTATTGTAGACAAATTAAATCCAGCATCACAATCAGAGAGGCCATGGTGGAGTATCAAAGTTCTCTTAGCAGCAATTTGAATGGAAGGTGAGCAATGAGTAGAAGAAAGTCTGCTAAAGATGCAATGAGCAGGAAGTGAGGTCTACATAGAAGTTTTTGTTCATTAATAAGATAGCACAGTTTAGTGTTAAAGTTAAGTGGGGTCATTTTATTTAGGCATTTACTCATTAATCATCTGACCTTCAACCATTACTTAATCAAGGTTAAGGTTGTTTCTAAAATCGGGATGCATGTATTCTTGCAAGTACGTATTAGGGTGCTAGCCTCATGCACATTAATCCACTTCCCTCCATCTCTCTCGCAACCCAGTCCCATCCTACCCACATATTAGGAAGTCGATCAATGCAAAAACCAAACAGAATATTCAAGAAGGAATTCAACTATTCTAGCTAACACCTAACTGAAACTTTTAAAGTATACTAAAACCAAAAGGAGAGCTCCGACGATATACTAGTTAAATACTCAAGACCTGAAGCAATATCAGTAGTGACAGTACTTACCTTCATTAAGCAATGCACATATATTACATCTCCACTTTCTTCCACTATCAGTGAATGTCACATAAGGATTTACGTAAGTGCGACACCTTCTACAGCGGATGATACCAGTTGGGGCAAAATTAACCACAGGAACTTCTTCCTGCATGATGTAGATTTTGCACGTAGAGCAAGTGAGATTCATATGAAACCCTTAAACTGTAACTATCCAGAATATGAAAGAGTACTATGTCATGAATACAAACCCCATCAGGTGCCTCGGCGAGAGGACAAACAACTGCTCCAAGAGATAAGTGCCACCTTGAAGCCAAAGACTGAGAATTTGGTATGCCACTAGTTGTCAGCCTCAAAAATCTTGAACTGCAGTTCATGGGATACATCTCAGACAAAACGTTCCGCTCAAGATCAACGTCAATTGGTCTCGGTAGAACCTTAGAGTCAAGGCCGGAATCAAATGATCCTGGAACAGACCCAATTGAGAACGAACTGAAGTCTTCCACCAAACCTTGCATAGCTGACGTAGGAGGCATAGATCCTGGACGTTGAGATGTTAGAGGTGGCGGTGGTGCAAACCCTCCTTGTTGAGAAAGATAGGGACTAGAAGCTGCTGGCACTGGTGGAACATAGCCGCCTGGCTGAGAAGGAAATGGTACTGATTGTCTAGGTGGAGCTTGTGCAAACCCTGAAGGTTGCTGAGTTATATATCCAGGAAAACCAGATTGAAAGCCAGGTCTAGCAGCAGGATAAGCTGAACCAGCTAAAGGGGAAGATGGCTGTGTGGTTGCTCTGGCAACAGAAAACTGGGACTGCATGGAACCCTGATGAACATGTGGACTAGGATGCACTGTATTTGCACCTTGAGGAGGAGATCCCATCGGAACAGTAGGAGATTGGATTTGTGGATGATGGGCACCAGGAGGTGTTGAGAAAGACCCTGAAACAGGTCTAACTGGGGCTGCTACAACAGGCTGCCCTGGCATTGAAGTGCGTGGAGGTGGTACCTGAGCTGTAGAAGGAAACTGCAGTGAGGGGAAACGTGGGAAAGGGCCAGAGACTGTCGGCCCATATGGAGGTGTTGCTGTTGGAGGTGGCCTCCCTGCATCATTAGGCATCCCGGGTGGCATCGGTCTAAAAGTAGAGATCCCTGGTCCTACCATGGGACCAGATGAGGAAGGAGGTGACATAGCCGGAGAAGAAGTAGGAGGAGCAGGCCGAAAAGCAGAAGCATCGGATCCAACCACTGGACGAGATGATTGAAAAGGAGTTGTACTCTGCGGTACACCAAAAGGTGTAGCAGCAGGCCTTGAGGGAAAGGATGGACGATTATATTCGGTGCCCATGGTCACAAAGGACCGCTTCCTGAAGTTTCAACAAAAACAATACGACATGTCATTTCCACAAAAATCAACACTAAAGCACAAAAAAAAAGAAAAATAATGCAAGACTTATGCATTAGCCAAAAATAGTAGGGAAACAAATATTTGCAAAGTAATAGAGCAACCCAAGAATGGAAAAAAAAAACAAAGACAAGGAGAAAGAAGAAGATAAGCAACTCCATCTAAGTAGATAAATACTTACTAAAGACCTTTTCCATTTCATAATGAGCAGTGTTCAGGGAAGCGTGAAGCGGAAAAAAGTGACAAGGCCCCGCTTCATGCGATGAAGCGCTCACATACTCATTCTAGTCTGTGAAGCGTAGAAGGCTCGCTTTCCTGAACACTGCTGGTGAGTTTTCCCAGCAAATAAGGAATGGTTGGGAGAATGAAGGACAGGGGAAAGGGAGACATAAGAAGGGCATAGCTCAGTTCCACTTTCTTTAGTTGCCTACAGCACAGAGAATCTAGTTTCTAGTTGCTAAAACTCATAGAGAAACATACAATAGAAGCCAAATCATAACAAGGTTTGCCTCAATTCTAATAACTTCCTTTGATCCCTAGCATTAATGTTGTTCCAGCAATCTATATTCCATCATAATAGAGGACAAAACAGTTCATTAAGAACAGTATCGGTAAATTCTCAATCTAGAGCAACATTCAATTCTGATGTTGATGTGCATATCCGTTATTCGAATCAAACTAACAAGAGCAACTAGCCAAATCCATACTTGGTTTAATGCAGAATATAAATCAAACTAATAACTCAACAATAGAAGTCAGCATCTGATCTCAAAAGATAAAAATTAACGCATTATCAAATTCCATAAAACACGAAATCCTATCTTTGATGTCCAAAACAACAGTTCCAAATCGCACAATCAACGCGAAATTGGCATAGAAGTCGTCGATTTGGAGTATAGGGAAAATTACCTGATTAAAGATCTCGCCGGTGACGCCGCCGGCAAAGAGTGGAGTCGAAGTTGAGAGAATCGGCGATCACTCGTAGAGAGGTCGAAGCGATGGGTTAAATCGCAGGCGAGTGTGAGGAGTTAAAAGTTGGGGATATAACATAAGTCTTTTTTCCGTCTCCTTACACAACAACTGTGAAGATCCAATTACGAAGCGAAAAACAATTTCACTGCAAGGGCAAAAAATAAAACGAGAAATTAGAAGACCAGAGATTTCACTTTTGCCCCCGGGTAATTTCATTATTCTTATACATCCTCCTCCCCGGCTTTGCCTATATTGCATTTTGGCCCTACTCTAATTTTTTTTCCCAGATTCGCAAATTTCACATTTAAATTATAGTTATTCTATTTTTTTTACTTAAACTATAATCATTTGATTTTTCTATTTGAGCTATCGATAATTTCTTTTTTTCTCTAAACTATTCATCAATTATTTCATTTGCTTCTTTTTTTTCGAAAAAAACTCTCGATAACTATGTACAATAATGGAATTTCCAACCTTTGTATCAATAATCAACATTTAGTAATAAGAGAATAGTAAACATGTGCCCTTATTTTATCATATTCGTTATTGCAATCTCTAAATGCACGAGTAATTCTCCATCTTGTTTTTCTACTAACAAAATCAATCCAATGAATAAACACATAATTATTAGAAATAATTATATGTAAGAGTTTTTGAGACTTAAAAAAAATCTTGTTTAGAGAATCTTGCCCAAAAATGAGTGATGCAATATGAAAATTCAAATTTAATCAGACTTTAAAGAGGATATCAAACATCGAATAAGAAATCAAAAATAAAAATGTGAAAATGGCTTGATACACCCTTCAACTTTGTCATTTAGAGCTAATATACTCCTCATTTAAAAATGACTCATACATACCTTTACGGTTACACAAATAACTCATATATACTCTTTTCCTCTAACATGATTTTGAAAAAATTTATATTAATTAAAATTATTTAAAAAAGGAACATGTAGAAGTAAATTTGATTCTTCTTATATGTTTTTTCCTTTTTTTATTCAACTGTTAATTTAAAATTACTAATTTGGTGGTCAAATTTATTTTTCAGTGATTTCTTTGTAAAAAATATTATGAATGCCCCAATTATTATTTTTATAAATACAAAAACTAAATTACAATATAGACGCAAAAAGTTAGTTTTACAATTATAATATAGTCGCACAACAAACAATTTTAATTTTTTCTTCTTACTTCTTTCTCTTTTGTCGGTTTCGACTTTCTTTTTATACTTCTCGTGTTTTTATATTAAAGAACGAAAGAAATGAAATAAGAATATGAAACTCAAATAAGTTAAAAATGTATGAAAAATATCAAATACACCCTTGAACTTTGCTAGAAAGATCATATATACTTCTACATGATTTTTTTAAAAAATAAAAATTAATCTTTTTTACTTTAATTAAATGAAAACGATAAAGACGAGCTACTTTTATAACAATTGAGTATATGTGAACCATTTTTATAAGATAGTAATATATATGTGAACCACTTTTACAATAAGAGTATATCATATCATCAACCTTAATATGACAAAGTTAAAATGTATTTTCATCTATATGGTGAATATTAAAGTAACAAAGTAAATTGATTGTATTATACGATGCGAATTGACGATTTTTTAACTAAAGTATTTTTTGTGCACAACATTTTGTTAGACACAAAAAATTATTTATTGAGAAGTGATTTTACATTTACATTATCTAGAAATGATTCAAGCGATTTAAATTTCAAAATATTTTTGTTGATATAATGACAATGAAAATTCTAAAAAATTTAAAATGTATTATATTTATTTTTGAAACAATATTACAAATGTTCTATTTTATTTTTATTTTTGTGCAACTTCACTTACTTACCATAACTCCCAATGATATCATAGTAATGAAATTATGTGCTATTTGACTCTCATTCATTTGATTATTAATCTCATACATAGAAGTTAGAACTCACTAACTAGAAGCACAAAAAATTTATAGAAAAACTAAAAAGTTCTAAAAATAAACATTTTTTACTCGCTTAACCAAAGAAGCTCAAAACATGACTTCATTGCAAATCCAAATTAGATTCTAACATGTGACGGTGCGCGTGAAAAGTGAAAGAAAAAAGAAAACCAAAGATTGGATCCTGAAAATGTTAAAAGGACAAAAGCTGGCCACGCGACGGGAGAAGTATTTACTATTTACACCGTGAACAAATGAGGTTGCAGCTGGGATCTCGTCGGAGGCGACTCTCTCCCCACCGCGCACTCATCGCCACCGCAGCTTTCACTGTCGTCGGATTATTGATCCTAACTTTGAGGTCCGTCGATCCGTCCACTCCGCTTCCAATCACCACCTCTGAAGACGTGAATGCTAAGCCAGCAGATACAAATTTCCACTCGAACCACTCCGATGCTCAACCACTAAAAACATGCGCAACCGTGGAGGAGATGGGCGAGATGTTTAGCCGTGGGTTTTCGGAGGAAAGTTACAGAGTGAGGAAAATTATCGAAAGTCACTTTGCTATAAATGGTACTACTAAACTACATTTCATGCTATTTTATTGTTATCTATTCGATTTGTGAACCGACGCTGTACTTATTTTTCCATGATATTACTGGAAGAACTGTTATATGTTTGGCAATTAAGGAATCACTAATAGTTGATTGCTTTTTTACAGGTGCTTCGAGAGTTCGAGCTCTTTCGCCGGAGGAGTTCTGCAGACATGGTTTTGTGTTGGGCAAAGCATCAGAAGCAGGTTTTGGTAATGAGATGTACAAAATCTTAACTGCTGGAGCACTGAGCGTGATGTTGAATCGGTCGTTGATAATCGGGCAATCCAGGCATATTGGTTCTCTCTCAAGCCTTTCTATTTGTACTGTTTGTTGTACATGTTTAGTTTCGGATTCCATATTTGTTGTTTCTTTCCCTTGTAGTTTTGACATTGAACTATTTCAGTTCACTTGGAAGCAACCCCCAATATAGATGCACGGAATAACTAGTCCCTTTTGCATTTGCGCTTTTCAGAAATATCTTTTATCTCATTCCAGTAGAATAACATGTCTTAATAGAAATGCAATTTTTCTTCATTAGCGAGAAACTATTAAACACACACACAAATGTATGCATTATATAGGTGAAGGTCTGCTTCTTCACTCTAATAAATAAGTACTGATCATGCATAGCTCATGTTCTGGAATCTGGCCTAGTACTCCAGAAATATCTTCTTTATGTCTAATTTTTGCATTTTCAAAACGTCAGGGGTAGATTTCCTTTTGAGGATTTCATCTCTTACTCGAATATTACCTTCACATTGAAAGAAATCAAGCACCTTTGGAGACAAAATGGTTGTCTTACCAAATATGGGAGGCATCTTGTTATCAGAATTGATGATTTCCAGAAGCCAGCACGAACCAATGTTCTGTGTAGCAATTGGAGGGTCTGGGAACAACCTATTATCTGGTAAATGAGAATAATCATTCATGATCCTTCTTCTCTCAACTCTTCCAAAAATTTGACAAGAAAAGAGTAATCATTTGACTGACTTCGTTGGGACAGGTTTCAGAATACAACAGATGCTGTGGCTGCTCAATTTTTCTTGAAGAATGTACATGATGAGATGAGGATAGCAGCTTCTAATTTATTCGGGAAACCAGATGACCTTCACCACAGGCCTAACGTTTTTGGGGAGCTAATGAGACTTCTCATATTTCCGTCAGAGAATATTCAGCATGCTGTGAACTGGGCATTGAAAGGTGGTGCTGACCCTGATATTGCTCTACACATGCGGATGCTTATGAATAGGTAGTGTACCTCAATTATTCTTTCCTTCGACATAGTATAGATTATTATTCTGATTTCTTAAAAAAGAAAGAACACTCTCTGAAGTTTGAAAGTGTCTGAAGTTGAATAATTTGTTTGGTCTCTTACCAGTGTTCTGTAGAGTAATCCCTCCCCCTCCCCCTCCATGTTTTGTAGTGACCGAGAGCACTCAAATCATAGTCGTAAACTAACCCAACAAGATATGAATTGGAGGATAAGGAGATTTGGCCTTACCTTCTTACTATATTCTGCAGTCCTCTCTTGCCACTTTAGTCCCTCGAACTCCTTTCGTCTTTTTTCCCCTCCCCATCATGTTCTTTCATCAGTGACTTTTTTCTTTTGAATTCTCCAAATGAATGTGCATTTGATATTTGACGCTTTCAATTTTAATCTTAGATAGACTATCTCACCTTTTATGATGATATAAAGCAAATTTTGTTGGATCTATTTTAATCTAGAAAAGATACGAGTCAAAAAGTGCACAAGCTCTTGATCATATTGTTCTCTATACCAGGATACTAGTTGCCGAAGACATTTAAGCACCAAATTTGAAGTTAGTTCTTTTAATCATAGAAGCTCCTGTTTAGTTCTGTCCTTGAAGTCCATATGGACAGCAGGCTATTATAGAACGTAGTTCTACATCTTCCCTCATCTTTCCCAATGCATGAATGAACAAACGTTATTTAACCTCTGGTGCTTTGTTTCTGATATAAGAGTGTGATTTACAGTAGATAATCATTTTTTGATAATGTCATCTTTTACGCAATGCTCAGAAACTAGTGAAGGGAAAAGAAGAGAATGGAACTGAGAGTTTGAAAAAACCTCACATTGTTTGGTTTGGATGATGGAAGAGAGAGAAAACGAGAGGTTAATTATTTTCCAGACCAAATAAAGAAAAGAAAATAACTTTCTTTCATTTCTTTGTGATAATTTTTTTCGTTCCTTAAACAACACATTAGTTTTTTCTTGGGCAACAATTGGAGCTCAAGAGAGGATTGTTAATTTTCTTTTTACTTTTACATTGGTTAAGTTATTGTTCCAAATTTTCTTTTCATTTTGAATTGTGATGCTTTTAGGGGGAAACATTGCATTTTAATACCTTTATCTATCCAAATCTTATGCTATGTGATCCTTTTCAAGACCTCAGGATCTAGGTTATACGACCCCAATTTCGTTAGATGAGGGCAATAGTTCACCGACTTGTATGGGGGTACTCCCCCTTCTTTTCTTTTTCCTTTTTTTTTTTTTTTGTGTGTGTGTGTGAATCAGAAAGAAAGTAAAAGGAAGTGAAAATTTCTACATGAAATTAGTTTATCCTCCCTTGGAACACTTGCGATTTATTATAATGATACACTTTTATAATAGAGGTTATCAAAACTTTTTGGGTGCTGCTGTTCCTTTCCGACGAACCTGGATCATACATGTAGTGCTGGGATGGTTGATGTTTTGTGTATTTTCCATTTTTGCACTATACAGTTTTCAGTAGACTGACAGGGAGAATTGGCATGAGCCCTTACCCCTTAATTAATTATCAATATTCCTCCTTTGTATTTTCTCAGGTCCATTAGAGCAGTTCAAGCAGCCTTCTCTTGCATCAGAAAATCTGTGGAAAATCTAAAATTGATGTCCAAGCCCAGAATAATTTTGGTTTCAGATAATCCTTCTCTAGTCAAAGATATTACTCCAGATTTGAATCAGTTTGCAGAAGTAAGCTTCTTTTGCCAATTCCGTATTACTTCATAAACTTTTAATACAGCAGGAATCACTAGTTATGAGTGATTCAATCTGTAGTGCTCGACAACAATCTGATGGAACTGGGTCATTGACATTCTTTCATTTGTTTTTGCTAGGTCCTTCACTTTGATTTCAAACACTTCAAAGGTAATATATCTGGCAACTCAAATTTTCATACTCTAGATTTTAGAACAAAGGATTGGGGTACAGCGCCAAGATGGGTGGCATTTGTCGATTTCTTTCTTGCTTCACGTGCAAAACATGCGGCCATCTCTGGGGCTCACCGGCGTGTTGGGACCACATTTGCTCAGCTGGTTGCAGCTTTGGCTGCAGCTAACAGCCTCGGTACTTCTGTAACTTCACAGTGGTTTAGTTTCCAGCTGTAGGTGAATGTGCCTCTTTTTTAATTTTCTCACTCAAATATATCTTTCTCAGAAGATGGATCCTCTGCTGGATCAAACTTCACCTTCCTCAGTAGCTTCCAGAGTAACTTGCTTAGAGAAGGTCTAAAGAATCAGATTGGTTGGGGGCACGTGTGGAACCGATTTGCTGGTACGTTAAGCTGCCACAGCCAATCAAAGCAATGTGCTCGTACTCCAATTCTTCCGCCTGCATGGTGGGATGGACTTTGGCAGTCACCTATTCCACGGGATGTGAACAGAATGGAAGCATATGGCATCCGTCTTTCTGGTTTTGGGACATTTGATGACAATCAGCTACACTCTTTCTGCAGTTCGAGGAAAAAACCTGTGCTTACCATTCCATTAATATAGACATATGCTGCTATCTACATTCATTGGAGATATCTACTAGTTAGGCTGATTTTGTATTGGCATTCAGCTATTGTTTTCAATCGATTTGCACTTGCTGAGCCTGATAATCTGTTGAATGCATGGTGGAATGTTGTTGTATTTCCAAATTGCCTGACAGTTCTTAAAAACTTTACTGAATTTATAATTACCAACAATATCAGTAAGCTATGCCACATTCTAAAGTAGTAGTTCTCGACTATATGAATCTTCATTATCAATTTTGCTTCAGTTGGATCTATTTCATTCTAATATTCAATAACTCCGGTTCTTTTTAATTACTAAACCTTTATGCTTTCTGTTGATATTCTCGTTGAATCTAATATAAAAGTATCAAGCTTGTTTGGACGTGACTTAAAATTAGATTGAAGGGAAGTTGAAATTTTATTTGGCCATGCAATTTGAATTTTTTAAGTTTTATGTTTTCATATAAATATAAAAACCCCCATAATTTGTGAATAGTACTGCAATTTCTTAAAACTTTTGGACAAGTATTGGAATATTCGAAGGCGCTGAATTAACCCAGGAAAATGATAAATCACGCCTACTAAGAATTAATCCAGGAAAAAAAATAATTAATCACGCCTATTAAGAATTATCCCAGGAAAAAAATTAATTACGCCTGCAAAAAAAAAAAAAAAAAAAAAGGTCCTACCGGGAGTCGAACCCAGGTCGCTGGATTCAAAGTCCAGAGTGCTAACCACTACACCATAGAACCAGATGATGATTAGTTTTAACTTTTCTCTATAATAACTCTTGCAATAAATTCTGGGGGTTATTTTCTAAAGCTCCAGACTTTAAGTAAATTTGTGTGAACAAATTTCACTTCTGTTGTCATTTGTCAATCCAAAGAAAAATGTTGTGTTCAGCACCATCGTTGTCATATCAATTTTGTAAACAGCAATGTGTTGTTCCAATATTGGTTACCACTGTTGTAGTGAATAGTGATGCAGATATTTTTCCTTAGAGCAACGTTTAATTTATATTTGAATTAGGGCCAGATATAAGATCACTACCACTGACTATATATTCCTCACAGTAACCCCTGTCTCAGTTTTCTGCATCTTTTTATTTTTCAGATAATCATATACTATAGTTTTGGCAATAGGATTCCCTGCCATCTCAAGTATCTAGAGTTCAACTTTTAGGAGCTTCTTTTGCCTTGCAATTACATGACTTCGCAGTGAGGATTAGTGGTTAAGAGTTTGTAATTTTAAATTGTTGTGTTATTTCCACTTTCTGCTGAAGAGCTTGTAACTGGAGTTGACGCTCTATTAAAGCTAAGAAACGTGCAAAAGCAACAGCCCTACTCAATCAAATCCAAAAACATTCAAGAGTTGAAGTTCTAAAATAAGAAATGTTTGTTCCCATCAACTGCATCAATGCAGAGTTTGGGGAAGGGATGGGGTGTAGTGTAAGCATTCTCCAATCTCCCATAACCAAGCACCAGTGGTCTGATTCCACGACTCAAACCTGTGAGGCTGTGACTATAGGTATCCCATTTCTGATACTGCCAATTCATGCCCTAAAAATATCACATTACTTCACCGCTCATGCACTCTTCAATGATTGCTTAGTAGATGCAATTGAAAACCGCATTTTCCAAGATGTCTTCATAACTTAAAGTTAACATAAGAGAATATTTTTAATATCTGTAGTAAGAATAACAGACACCTGATAGTCCATACAATTCAATAAAGGGTTTATTACATCTGAATCTATCAGGAGCACAATGTCCTTTCTAGCAATTCTTGCAACTCTCCGCTCTTGTATGCTTCTGTAATAATAAAACAATGCAACTTGTTAATCTCCAATCAGTATGAATCAAAACTTGACACAAACCATGATGACAGCAATTGAATTGAGTGCTCAATATTGTCTTTGAGATGAAGAGATGAAGGCTGAAGTAAATTCCAAAACTAAAAGAGTAAAATATCTAGACCCAGCAAGAGGTGTGAAGTTCATGTCTGGTCTAGCATTTGCTTGCAAGCTCGAATTGACAGTACTACATATGGAGTTTAGGATGCTGCTTTAACTTAGGTGTATAATAACAGTAATTGTGATTGAAATTTTTGTACGGATCACATCAAAGTTTAAGGTTTGAATAGTTAAATGAATTCAGATTCATAGAAGATGTATAAAGTAATAATATAGGTGGAAGTATGTCAAAAAATTTAGAATGTCCCCAAAATGGAAGGAGCATCACATACATTTAAACAGATGGTGTAGAATATAAAGTCTTGTTCATGATACATATTTTCTCTATTCACTTTTCTAAGAGTAGCTTAAACCCATGTGAACTGATCATTTGATCTAAGGAGTAACAATCTACTATCTAGCAACAAGTGACAAGCAAAGTCATTTGCATTTTCAACGAGGATAACTATAATTGGAAGGTGTTAACTCAATGTAACTATGTAAGTACTCCCTCTGTTCACTATTACTTGTCCACTATTCAAAAAATAGATTTTCACTTTTACTTGTCACTGATCTAAGTCATAAGCTTGGAACTTAACAGACTGATCTTGACAGAAGGAAAGGTAGTCTTCCCAGTGAAATCCTTTTCCATTTAATTGGTGTACACTATAGAGGCAGGACGGAAAATGTTGAACGTCCGTGGAAGTTCATCTGGAAGACAAAATCTGCCATAAAAGTAGCCATCTTTGGGTGAACAATAGCATGGAACTTGTAATAACTCAAGATTATCAAACGACAAAAGGGAGAATACGTGGAGCAGCGGCTACTACATGTGCATTCCCCGAGTAAAATCAGTAAACACCTTTTTCTACACTGTGAAGTAGCCAAAGATATCGAGAATATGTTTTCTTTAGATGTCTGCAATGAATCAGGTCATATCTAGACAATTCTTGAATGCCCATCCATATGGAAACCTTCCTAATTAGAAAGACAGTTAGGGAACTTTTGGGATACAATCCCTTTATTGTGTTATCATTTAGAGTCAACTTATAGAGATTACTAGTTTGGGACCTTACATTGAGGAACTTGGCAATAAGAGAGCAATTTGATAAAAGTACAATAGCGTTAGCAATCTAGATGCAAAGACTCAAGAGGTAGCAAAGATATTCCTACCCATCACATTTTTGAAAGAATTGAAAAGAGAAGCCAGTTAAAGGTGGGCCCACCATCCCCAAATTTCAAAGGCTGCAATTGGTCCTAAGGGTTGGATCCAGACAGATTTCTTGGTATTAAAAAAACCAGTAAAAGACTTCAATGGATGTGAATGAATGGAAAAAAGGATCAGCTTAGCAGTTGAGTGTTTGAGGAAGAGAAGACATGATCAACAAGGTGAACAATGTGGTGTAGGAGGTTGAATTGACTATTGAGTACAGAGAATTCTTACATTCTGTCCAAGATATTTATGGTAGTTATGCTGGTTCTTCTCAGCAACAAAGTGCTCAATCCCAAATTTCAAGAGCTACGATAATTCACCATATTATGAACAAAACTTCAACTTGACAGTAGTTCATCAACATAGTAAACAACTAAGAAAGTACGAACCATGTACTACACCTTCAAGTTTGGTAACATAACCTAAAAACACAAAAAACTCTTCTTACGGACCAAGGTTAGAATCCAGGCAAACACAAAAGACACTAGGTGATCTCTTCCCATCTGCCTCAACTTTGATGGGCAAAGTTACTTGTAGCTGTGTTGGTGGGAGGTAACAGGTACACATAAAGAGTCGAGGTGTGCAAACATTTCAAAAAAGTTCTGATGCATATTGAAGTATCAATTTGTATACCTACCTACAACAATGTCACAGCCACCAAAGAACTCTCCATCAATGTAGAGTTGTGGAAAGGTTGGCCAACTGGAATACTCCTTCAATCCTTGACGAAGTGCTTCATTTTCAAGGATATTTAGTGTCTCGAAGGGTGCATTTAGTGCTTTTAATATCTGAACCACTGTATTTGAGAATCCGCATTGTGGAAATTCCTTGGTCCCCTTCATGAACAACACGATTTTTTGTGATGTGACAACCTTATCCAGCGTAGACTTCAAGTTAGGATCCAGAGCTACAAGAGCATGAAAGTGAATTAAAACATGTCAGCAATTCTTAAATGAGTGACTTACTTGCTCGGCTGTTCTTAAATGAGAAAATAAGTTTTACATTCCAAGCATAATAAGAGAGAAATATATAAATATGCAATGATAAATAAACACAAAATGAGCAAAAGGACCCCCTGTATATCATAACATCACAAGAACATAGATGCACACAACCTGGAGCAGCCAAAAGGTTGGGGGAAGATTTCTCTGACACTCTTTTGTAGGCATAAATTGAAAGATTGTAAATTTATATGTCCTTTACTTAAAACCATCACGTAAGCATCTGTTCCTCAAAAGCCTGATTGACAGGATGTCATTCACCAAACTTTTCTTTTTGAACAAGTCCATCCTTGTCATCACAACTCTTCTAAATAACCTACAAAGAATGCCAACAGAGAAGATTTGCAATATCCTCAAATATGATCTTTTTCCCTCTAAGTGTTGCCTTACTAATTGCCTCCGCTAGCAATTAAGGGTCTTCCATTCTAAGTGAGCTTCTACCACCAAATAGATTATTAACAAACTTATTCATATCTAACATACCTTGCACAAAACTTTAATCTTTCTCTCCACCTATGAGACTAAGCTCCCCAACTTGCAGGACTGGTAAGAACTTAAGTCTAACTGGCCGAGTATTTCTACTTGGGATCTTGGCCTACTATAATAGATGCTTCTGATAATGGGTGACTTACTTACTCAGCAATATACTTTGTTTGCATTAAGGATAAGAATTACATCATAGACAGCTAAATTTGAATCTAAAGATCCATTTTTTCTTAAACGAAACGATCCCGAATTCTGCTTAAGAAACATGATTTAGACAAGACAATAAACTGATACTATAACTTACTACTAACAGAAAATGCATTAATATACAACTAATTAACGTAACAGAAAGCAATTACTTCCAACAGCATGAAAAAGTTAGATTTCTCCTACATTAAATCAGAGAAACTAGTACTAAAAAATTTGCAGGAGAAGAAATGAACACACAACGATTAAAAACCCTATAAGTTAGAATTATATCATGATGCGAAATTAAGAAGGGAAATCCGTTTTACCAGATAGACAACGAAGGGATCTTAACCGTCCATCCCGTTTGTCGGTAGCAATTGAGCTACTGGGAATGGTCGAGCACTGAAGAGCACGACCGGAATGAACCGTAGGAAGCGACAGTAAAACATCGGTCGTACGTAACTGAGCTGCCGAGGTTCTAGTGCTACTGATAACGGACGGGAGTTGCCATTGAAGCGATATTCCGAGCGACATCCTCAATTTCCTGTTAAGTCGTCTTTCACACGAATCAGCGCTAATATCTATCCCAACGCCATTGACTAGTCAAGCGCTCCTAACCGTAGATTTACTTCACAAAGACCCACCCAAAATAATAAATTTATTACATCAATTTACTAGTAGTAAAAAAAGGCGATAACATACTTATTTCATTTGTAATTTTCAGTTGAAACTTACAGTATTTTAAATTAAAAATATATATACAATAGAATATATCAAAATACTCTTTCTTACTCCCATGTTGTTGTTTAAAGGTCTATTTGTGCCAGAAGGCAATTGTTACATGGAAAATCAAACAGAACTCTTGGCTTCTCCTCTGTGGCATTCATACATACTTGTATACTTAACGGTACACTAAAGGTCTAAAGAAACAATCAACGTAAACTGGAAGTGGATATAAATGATAGTATAACAAAACTTTGTGCGAAAACTATCCATAAAGATCGAATTAGGTCTCAATGAGCAATCCAATCTTACACTCGAAGTTTCATGTTGGAGCAGGTAATCAAAAGAGTTTTTAATTGTTCAAAATAAATGCCTAAATTAACTTGCTGCCGCTATAACTCCGTAAGAAAGACCGGAGTTTAGCTCTATACCTAGATAACCTTAACGAGAGAAGCTGTAAAACCTATACATATCGACCGGAAGAAAGGCACTAGCAAAATTTGATTGATAAGAGATCACAAGGCAATCGACCCGAATAGTGTTTTTACTGTTTCCTTAGACATGTACACCATTCCCATTGCGATATATCCCATTTAAAGATCCATTGGCAAGAGTCGTTCCATTTCGATGAAATTTTTCACCAGATGTACCATTGCTAAGTACATGAGTCGGCGCTCCACCCTTCTTCAAAAGAGAATCAAGCTGCCCGCATGCTGCTGCTATAAGCCCTGTTCAGAGAAATAGGAATAAGATCATAACGAGGAGCATTAGATTCAAAATAAGAGAGAGACTACTCATAACATTAGGAGTTGAACTTCACGGTTAGAAAAGACCTTCATTCACTTAATTCCATCAAAGTACCAATCTTTAGTTTTATGTCTACAAATCAAATAATCTGTAAGATGTATACGTTGACTTCCGGATCAACTAGAAGCGAACCACATATAATGTGAAATGATACTTCCAAAGTAAGCATGAGTTATTCAAGCAGGCTATGAGCAGAAGGATAAAGAAAGGAGGAATACCTAAGAACACGGCAGACGGTTTTCCTGGCCTTGATTTAAATTCAGGATGAAATTGAACGCCAATGAAGTACGGATGATTAGGCAGCTCAACAATCTGTAGAAGAAATAGAAAATTAAATCAATAACACTACGAGTATCTATCATGAATTCATAATTCAATTATATAAAGGTTCACCTCCATGCGGCGACCAGTTTCATCTTTGCCAGTGAAAGAAAGGCCAGCATCTTCAAATTGCTGCACCATATCAGGATTCACCTACACACCACAAAATAAGTTTTTAGCATACATCCCTTACTAAAGATATCACATCTTATAGTCCACATATAGTTAAACCAGTCCACCTAGATGTGCAATAGTTACACCACGGTTCCAAATTTACAGAAGAAAAAAAAGTGGTGTACCTCATATCTATGACGGTGCCTCTCATCTACAAAGCTCCGGTTGCCAAATCTGAGAAAAGATATAGTTTAACCACTTGGTAATATCAATAGGAGAAGCCCTCCAGAATGACTTCAAATCAAGATGTAGCCAATGCAGTGCGGTTGGAGGAAAGGAAGTACTTACAGTTTTGTAGATTTAGAATCTTTGACTTGAAAATAAGTTCTTCTTGATCCAAGACGCATGGTACCACCCATATGCGTTTTTGAACCCTGTGAATATGATCTACAGATTAATATAGCCAGTACTAAAATGAGACCTAAAATACATGAAAATCATGAGGGTAATTCATGATTAAGGGGAAGTGTCAGAACTTAACCTCCGGCATAAAAATTACACAAGGATTCGGAGTGTTGGGATCAAACTCTGTACTGTTCGCATCTTGCAACCCAAGAATGGATCTAGCATACTCGATAACAGCAATTTGCATGCCTAGACATATGCCCAGGTAAGGAATCCTGTTTTCACGCGCATATTTGGCAGCAAGTATTTTACCCTCCACACCTCTATCACCAAATCCTCCGGGAACTAATACAGCATCCGCCCCCTATTAACAGATGACTCAGTCATACGTCACAAGAGTATATAAGATTAAGCAGGGGTACTAAAGGGTAAGCTCAGCTATCATATAACGTTGAGGAATCAGACTATTCGAACCTTCAGCAAATTCCACGAATTTCTATAATTTTCAGGATTCTGCAATTGGAAATTATAAGTCAGCTTTTGTCATACAAGATATAAAGCAAAGACACAAAGACGGTCAGCTTTTGTCATACAAGATATAAAGCAAAGACGCAAAGACGGACAAAACATACCTCTTTGGCAGTTTCATTTTCAAGGTCACTGGCTGGAACCCAATCTACAAAGAGTTTCCTGCGGCAAGCTACAGAGGAATGCAAAAGCGCCTGAAAGGACAAACAATAAATCAAACAGATGGTTATTAACTCTACCAGAAACTATATGAATTTAAAATAAGTCAGACTACATCAATCGCCTAAAAGAAGTAACGAGATCAAAATGAGAAGGGCATTAGAGCAGAGGAAAGTGTTTGTTTATTCTATGCTGGAAAGTGTTTGGGGGGCTAACCATATAAACCCAACAACAATCACATGAGTAGATAAGTGCAAGTAAAAAGTGTCAGTTGATCTAGATTTGACTTAAGAGAAGTCTAGATGAGATATTCACCTTCAGTACTGAGAGATACGAATCTGAAAGTCCTGTGTACTTTCCCACCATGGCAACTCTAACCTGTATGGATGGCAAATTATAAAAGGTTTAGACAATATGAGAGATAAACTCCAAAACGAAAAGAGAACTAACATATATATCCTATGACATACTGGCTCATGTAGTCTGTCACAAAGTTCAGTCCGAGATGTCCATTCTCCAAAGACAGGTTCCCGAGCAACTCTATGAATGATAAAAACCAAAATAGTTTACCATACACGAAATGTCACAAAGTGAAGATACTGAAAGCTGAAGATTGGAGACTACAGGCCATCACATAACAGAAACGAAAGACATTTGAAGTGGAGCTCATCAGGCTTACCCTTTAAGGTTCAGGACTTTCAGAATTGCTTCATGGGCCTTCTGATCCTGGTCCAACAAAGAAAATATTTTTTTTCTTAAAACTCACCGTGAAAATTTATGCAAAAACATCAAAATAAGAGCACCAACACTACTCACTCTTAAAATCAAAGGAACTCGCCAAATGTTTGAGGCATCGTAAAGACTGATGATGCTATCTACCTGGAAACCAAGATACACAGAACTTCAGCACCGGAGAATCACATATAATACATGGCCAGATATAAGATATAGGTGTTTGGAGATATAGATTGTATAAAAGAAAGAAAACAATACCGGAACATGGCAAAAACGGGAAAGTTTCTCCTTCACATTATCATCAAGTCCCTAAATAAGAAAACGAACTTCAAAAGCTGAACTTGACAAACCTAAACATATACATAAATAACACGGATAGAAAGCTGATGAAAAGACACTTAGAGAGACATATATATATATATATATATATATAGAGAGAGAGAGAGAGAGAGAAACCGTTGTGCTCCGGCAGGCTAAAATATTTGGAGTCAGTCCCAGGCTTCTCAAACCCCTGACACTGTGTTGAGTTGGCTTTGTTTTCTGAAAATTGAAAAGAGCTTAGGCACTCAACTAACTAGTTACTTAAACAAGAAAGATTAATGTAAATACACTTTGATCAGAAGCTACCTGCTCACCAACTACATTCAAAACGGGCACAAGGCTGACATGTATCAAGCAAAAATTTCCAGCACCTAAGAAGCAGCAAATTGAAAAATGCTGATTGCATTCAAGCACTAAACTTAACAATTGTATTTCCTGGGGCACAAAATTCATTATGTGGTGATGTCATAGTTTAAACTTGAACTCGCAACCTTACCTACACGATATGAGAATTGTCCTAAAGCTTCAATAAATGGCATAGACTCAATATCTCCTGCACAAGGATCAGTTACTTTGAGAAAACAGATCCATAAACAACTTATCGTGCCTACTGTCAAACATCATTTGACCATACCTATAGTTCCACCCAGTTCTATGACACAAACATCAGCTGGACTATCCTCTCCATCAACTGGTATGACAGCCACACGTTCAATCCACTCTTGAATGGCATCTGTAATGTGAGGGACGACCTAAACAAGTGGGCAAATTAGTAAGAGCATAACTTAAGGTAGATAGAAATGCAATCTGGAAGAGCGACAAACCTGAACAGTCTTCCCCAAATAATCTCCTCTTCTCTCCTTATCAAGAACAGACTGAAAATGAAATTCAAGCAGTTTCTCAAGCTAAACATCTTGCATTCATGGATTTCATTACATGAATTTGAGGAAGCATGAATCCATAAAATCTTGTAGGAAGAAATTACTGATTTTTGACAACATACCTGGTAAATTTTTCCAGTAGTTATATTGTTGTCACGTGTCAACTTAATATCCAGAAAGCGCTCATAGTTACCAAGGTCTAGGTCCACCTACAAAACCAAATAAAATAAAGCAATGATCTATTGGCATCAACACAAAAATTCCACTTTACCTTTCCTGAGTCTTAAATCAATAATGTTTGTCTCTACTCTCTCTATATAAAAGTTGACACAATAACAATAAAACAGAGCAACCGGAAGTTTTCCCCTAAATGAAGAACAAGAGCTATGGGTAACACTATCAGGGCACAGAGCCGCCATCAGAAAATTAAGTAACATGTTTAGCTTAAGTCTAGAAAGACCATACTGATTACAGCAAGATATCACATTAATAAGTTCAAAGTTTAAGGAACTTGTTCCAGCTCTGACCACTCCACCTGACCTCTACAGATGTCTAGAGAGAAGATGAAACAAAATCTTTTTCAGAACACAAAAGCACTAATGAATTGATAATATGAAAGATTACTGACTAACCTCTCCGCCATCATCCAAGACAAATACTTCTCCATGCTCGAATGGAGACATTGTTCCAGCATCGGTGTTCAAGTAAGGATCTGAACAAGGGAAATCGGATGAAAAAGGAGGACAGATACATACCATGACAATTAATATAACTTGATGGAGAATCAAGCAAACCAAAAACAGCATATGCTTGTCAAAAATTATGAATAACAAACTCAAAAGAAAGGAACAAATACAATTAGGGTTGGGGTAGTAAATGGTTTCTGATCAAGAAAATGTTTGATACTTCACCAACTTAGCATCGATACCACAAAAACAACATAAAGAAAAGCAATGCTCCTTAACACAAGGAAAACTTATTAAGTTTCTCCGCTTCTCCTTTGCACAAACAGTAGTTCAAGATTCCGACCGAAAAGTTTAAAAATACAATTAGGGTTGGGGTTGTAAATGATTTCTGATCAAGAAAATGCTTGAAACTTAACAACTTAGCATCAATACCAGAAAAGAACATAAAGAAAAGCAATGCTCCTTAACACAAGGAAAACTCATTAACTTTCTTGGCTTCTCCAGTAGTTCAAGATTCCATCAGAATTGTTTAAAAATACAATTAGGGTTGGGGTAGTAAATGGTTTCTTGATCAAGAAAATGCTTGAAACTTAACCAACTTAGCATCGATACCACAAAAAGAACATAAAGAAAAGTAATGCTCCCTAACACAAGGAAAACTTATTAACTTTCTTGGCTTACTTCAAGATTTTGTTTTTTTATAAAAAAAAAAAAAACAATAATCTCTTCCCACAAAAATTTACACGGTGGCCAAAGTAAATTCCCATTCACATACACGAGAGAAAATCACTATGTTTCTTGTAACAGGGTATATACATATGTTATAAAATCAGCTGAGACCAACCTATCTTAATGGAAGTAACGCGAAGACCACAGGACTTAAGAATAAGACCGATGCTGCTGGCGGTGACTCCTTTACCGAGCCCGCTAACCACTCCTCCAGTAACCAACACATACTTCATCTCTGATTCCCCTCGTCAATCTACAATGAAGAACAACACTATTTATCAACTGTTTTCGCCAGTACAAAATACAGAAACTCGAAAAACAGTGCAGTAACTTAGAATGTAGAGAGAATATATACATATCAATTAGCTTTACCTGCTAAAGATGGATTTGAAATTATCCGGCGCACCGAACAGCAACTGGTTTGAAACTTTGCTGAGATATGAAGGAAAGATGAAAGGGGAAGGAAGAATGGTAGGAGAGAATGATGGCGGAAACTTTGTTAGGTATGAAATATGAAGCGATGGCGGCTTTATGGCTATATGTATTAAAATGTCAGGGCGAAAGAGAGGATTTCCCTAGTCCCTCTTTCAAAACTATATAATAAATACAATTAATATTTCTTTCCTTTTGAGAAATTATTTATTACTTTATTTTTACCTAGTCCTTTATTAACTAGGTATTGACTAGGCACGTTCTTAATATATCGTCAATTCCAATAAATTTGAGAACTAATAGTAACCTAACGTTCTCGTTTGATAATTTTGAATTTGAAAATTACCGTGTTTAGATATTCATTTTATTTTTATTTTTGAAATATTTAAAGTTTTGTGAATGAAAATGACTTGAAAAAATTTTAAATTTTTTTTTTGAAATTTGATCCAAAATCTATGATTAAATAGATATTTAAAAACAAAATTTACTAGCTTAATATAAAATGCAAAATTGAAAGGAAGTAATAAAATTTAGTTGATTTGTTAGAAATTAGAATAGATGAATAAAATAAAAAAATACTTTTTGATGAAAGAAAACGTAAGGTATAATATTTGTTAAAAAATTAGTTCAAGAATATGCCGTCTTATCCAAAACTTTTCCACATATGTTCTTTAGGTCCAACTCAGCAAATTGAAATTGACAATATTTATGTCTCTTGTTAAAGTGGAGAATTCTAAGTGGCAAATCTATTTGCTATAATCACGCTCCTAAAAGTCGCTACTTCTTAGATTCCACTTTCGTCAAATTTTACGCGTTTTAGTTTGATTTAGGTACGAAATTTTAAAGTATAGAATAATTTTCAGAAGTAGCATTCTTTTGAGTATGCAAGAAAAAACGTATAGATAATTCTTTTTTCAAGATCACATAAAACGCTATTCTTATCTAAAATGAATATGACACGTAAGATAGTTATATATTAGTAATTGAAAATCTCTCTCAATCTTGAAAATGATCTTTTACGCTGATTTTCATCTTCTTGTGTTCTCCTTAATTTTATATCCCTCAAAGATGCACCTTGTACTAGTCTCTCTTTGGAAGATAAAAAAATAAATAAAAGGACATTAATAACAATTTCATGAGTTGGTTAGAATATGAATCATCTAGAATTTAAAATGCACCATTTCAGCTTAATGAATCCAGAAGATTAATTCCAGTTGATACTTTATATTGAACATAAACAAACACAAATACTAATACTAGTACAGATAGGCTTGATAACTTCACATTCTCAAACTCAAGTACAACAATTAGTTTAACTTGAACAAGTTAGTCTCCTATAGTAGAACATTTCCACAAAGGGTGTAAGATTTCTCAGCTTTCACAATAGAAAACACAATTCCCCAATCCTAGTACTTTAGGCCGCGCTGCCATTGAGCTCAAACAGCCCCAGATTTTCTGTCCTGTTCACAAGAATTCCA
Source organism: Solanum bulbocastanum (assembly GCA_037074985.1). Classification (NCBI taxonomy): domain Eukaryota; kingdom Viridiplantae; phylum Streptophyta; class Magnoliopsida; order Solanales; family Solanaceae; genus Solanum; species Solanum bulbocastanum. The sequence goes on along the minus strand of CM073598.1, from coordinate 31,343,509 downwards.
AATCAATCTACAACATAATTGGGAGCCACTGCCAAAATCCGGTCATTTCTGGATGCTGATTGCCTTCCACTTTCCTCGCCTGCTTGTCTACCATCATCTACAACTATCAAATGGCCTTCTCTTCGTATCAAGCTCTGTCCAACATAAATATGGTCCAAATAACAGTTGAGTATAGGAAATATATTTATCAAGACCATTGTAATGCATAAATATCCAAGTTTACCTCTATAATAGCTTTCACTTTCGTGACTTCGGCTGCTGCCTCTTCCATGGAGCTGTAGCTGTTCTTATCATTCTGCTGACTCACGTACCACTGTATAAGATCTTTCTGCCTCATTCCAGCTAATCCAGTCCCTACAGGTGTATAAATGGTTATGAGCATTCCACATTCAACAAAAGAAAACTGTCTTCACTTGGATTAAAACTTAATTCTCCTCTAGCAAATGAATGTTTTTCAAGCTTGCATTACTTGAACCTACTGGCCCTATTTGTTGTGTCCCTTTTTCATTATTTCCCCATATATCATATCACACTGAAAATTTAACGTCATTGAAACAAAGCATTGTAGAACTTCAATTCAACTTTTGCTAACAACCCTAAGCAAAAGATTCTGTAAATTTTGTACGTGCTGACTTACCGTCTTGCATTACAGTCTCTTCATGCTGCCTCAATCGCAGAATAAGAGCACGGGTGACTCTCTGGAAATATTCATCAGTAATGACTAGTTTCTTTCCTTGCTTGCTTGTAGTTCCAGCACCATTTTCTACACATGGATAACCAAATTAAGACACAAGAAGTCTGCATTTTGAAAATCAGATCCTAAAAAACAACCAATTGAATACTGCATACCTGCATTCCCAGATACTGACTCAACCGGAGCTTCAGTTGGTTCAGTTTCCCCTTGACCAGTACCATTTTGAGTATCACCAACACCATCCTCAGGATTCTCATTTTGGAACTCAGATAGATCAATTTCACTGGATTCCACACTGCATAAAAAGTTGAATTGTCCAGTTATCTGCATAAATTGCTTCTGTATTTTTCTTAATCACCATTTGGTGCATACATCCAGCTTTTTACGTCTTTTCAAAATTTCACTGTGAGGTACTATGCATTTCTTTGTACCTGATTATCGATGTCTTCAACAATTTCTTCGCAATTTGTACATGACGCGGTTGCACCTATCCCAAAATACACGGTTGAGAGCATATATTCAATGTACTTAAAAAGCCAACATGAAAATTCAGCACTTCTCGCACCTGAATATCTAAGTGACATCGAGCAATAGCCTCCGAAAGTCTGATCAACGCCTCCAGCTGTCTTACAGTCATGCGGTAGGCAACTCTACTCCCTGGAGCAGTGTCATCTTGACGTAAAGCAACATATGAATCAACCAACAACTCTCTAGCTTCTGTAGATAGCTGGATAATACAAATATCTTTTTAATACAACAGTAAGCAGCAGATAGCAGAATCTACTACAACCTTGATATACAAAGGTGCATCACAAACCTTAGGTTTCAGTGTTTTAGCATACATTATGTATCGCTTCACTTGTGCAGTGCTAAACGGAGGGTCAACTGGATTTTCCCGCCTTTGGTGAACTCTCACTATGTGATGAGCAATATTATAGTCTGTTTGATCATCAGGGTCATCAATCATAACATATACCAAATCAAACCTTGAAAGAATGGCAGGAGGTAGTGCCACATTATACTGTAGAAGAAAACACTATTATTAGACAAATAGAAATGACAAATGAAATATGCATGAATGAAGACAAACACCAGCATCAAGAGGAAGCATTAGTAGCAAGAACAATAGTCACCTTCAGAGGTTTGGTCTTATCATATCGCCCACCCGTGGGGTTGGCTGCAGCTAAAATTGAAGTCCGGGCATTCAGTGTTGCTTGTATACCAGCTTTAGTTATGCTTATTGTCTGCTGTTCCATTGCTTCATGAATGGCAACCTCAAAGATGGCAGAAATCTCCAGTATCAGAGCTAAACTTGTTGAAAGTAAACAGAAGTGCTGAAGAAATGAGATGGCATGAAGAGTAAATACCTGATCTCTAACATCCATTTTGTCAAATTCATCAATACAACAGACACCATTGTCTGCAAGCATCAGTGCACCAGCCTAAAAAGCATAAAGAAAACTTATTAGGATATGGGATAGAATGTAAGATGATAAAAATATACTGAAAATAAACCCAAATAAAGAAAAGAAAAACATAAGAAGAATTAACTCAACTGAGTTGTCTAGAGATACTCATTTCCAGATTAATTTGCACAGACACCCCCCCCCCCATCATGCACTTGGAGTGGAGTTGCAGATAGCATAGTCACAGGCAATTGTTCAGTGTCATCACAGATGACATCTTTTAGACTTTCTGATGCAACTTAACTTATTTTATACTCCGTACAACAAATTACCCATTTTTGTAACGAGAGGAGAAAAAGGTTGCAAGCTACCTCAATACAGAATTCTCCAGTTTCTGGTTCTTTGGCCACTGTTGCTGTCAACCCAGCAGCAGACGAGGATTTCCCTGATGTATAGACAGATCGAGGAACCAGACCTGCTGTGTATCTAGGCAATATATGAAGTAGCAGAAGTTAGTCATTTGCTCAGAGACAAGTCGAAGAAATTAGAAAGAAGAGAAGAAAACACACTTGAGGAACTGAGATTTTGCACAGCTAGGATCTCCAACAATGCAAACATTGATGTCCCCTCTTAAATTAATGCCTTCATGAGTAAACTTGTGAACACCACCCAAAAGCATGAGCAGTATTGCCCTCTTGATATCTGAGTGACCAAAAACAGTTGGAGCAACACTCTCAACAAGCTTATTGAAAAAATCTGGAATTTTCCTCATTCGTTGGATGTCTTCTAGCTCTTCAGTCTGCCAATGGAGTGATTGACCAAAACTGATTCAGTTGAGTATATTAAAAATTTGACTAGCACATTACGACAAGAGAAGGAGCTTGCATACTGCGATGCAATTGTTACATATGCATGGACTATGGGCCATAGCCTTCTATAGTATATACATAAGGATGAGCCTGACTGACTAGGTCTGATCCCAAATATTCTTCTCTCCTCCTCCCTAAAAACATATAACAATTTTATTCATATCTTATTGGCTATGAATGTGTTGATAAATATCTCGAGTTCTATAGCACGAAGCTACCCAATTGTGATTGCTTTTATGCACCATATAAAGTGAAGCTATGCACACTGAAATATATACCATATACTCTAGTTATATTTTTTGTTTGATGAAAAGTGAAATAGACAAATGAAAGACCAACCATGAACTGGGGACTCTCGTCTTCATCAACATCTCTCCTTCTATTTCTGATGTCATTGTCCCTTCGACCATCACATATCTGAGTAACAGAGATGAATACAATATCATTATGTAAAATGCACAGTAAAGAGCAGGAAAAAAGACTGCATTTCCAAACAAATAGTATATTCATTCAACTTCAAAGATGTTTAAATTAAGGAATCAACAGGAGATGTTCCTTTATCGGATCCCAGTCAAAAACAGAAGTTATCTGATTTGAAAGTGTCACTAACCTGAACCGAGTTGGCAATAAATGCTAACCGATACGAGAGGTCCCTAACGCCCAAGGCTCGAAGACCCTTCACACCTTCTTGCGCACCAGTACCATTCTTTCGCTGAGATGCATCACGGCGACATTCAGCTCTCTCCCCAGGAGAGGCAAGTGCAAGTATGTCAGGTATCACCACAACGGTACCAGTAAATATGACCCTGCAACAGAGTAGGCACACCAATGAGAATGCAACATATCCGAGTTAAGTACTAGGTTACTCTACTAGTATAAAGTGATTGTACTTACGTGTCACCTGCTCTGGCTTGTTCCACAATGTCATGGCGTAGAATGACATCAAGTGATCTTGGAAGGGACCCTGCTGGTATCTCCTTGGATGTCTCCTGCATTCGGACCCTCTGCCAGTCTGCAAATTTGCTCTCTTGCCTGAGTAATGCCCACCTTGCTTTGTTTTGACATGTTGCATTCATACAAATTATGGGCTACAAAGACATAACAATAAGATTAAAGAAGAGTGATAAACATTCGAGAGAAGATAACAAGTAGTAAAATTGGTAGACATGGAGTATAGAAATCACTAGATAAATCAGTGCATGATCACAAAGCCTATTCTTGATCACTTCTGGAATATCCAACGTGGTGTTGCTAATTGTGAGCTATTGAATTGTGGCATTGGTTGACACAATTGTCACTATTGTTAATCATAGCATGACATAAGTTCCTATTGTGCTCTACATTAGAAAAAAAAAGGTATACTCTCCATCTTTGAGAGAGTCCACAACTAACAAGGCCAATTACTACACAACCATGAACCAACAACAACAACAACAATAAAAATGATCTCTTATTGACGGATGAATGACTAGGAAACTAAACCTCGGTATATTTGAATTGCTGTTCAACATTCTTGATCACAGCTCCACAGTCCAAGCATTTGAAGGTTCCCTGTAGAAGCTCTGGTCGGACCTCACTGGTACGAGTTACCACTCCAGTTACCGACACCAATTTCCCTATCTCTGAGGTAGTCAACTCTCTCAATCTGGGCCCAATTTTCCAAATTAGCAAATGGCAATTAACTAGAATCACATAAAAGGGAGCAGCTTTATAATGAAGCGAACCTCTTAATCAGGGGAAGATTGTAAAATGCGACGTTGATGTCCTTGTTAGGATTATCATCCGTGATGAAAGTGGGCTTCAATTCCATCACGAATCTCTTGCAAGCATTTTTCAGATAGGATTCAAACCTACAAACGAAATTCAAAGTTTGAGTCTTTGTTTACTTTTTCTTCAAGATACACAGTGAAAAAGCAATATCAACAGCAAAATACCTGAGAAACTCATCGGAAATGGCCTTTTGAAGAATATCGTTGAAGCGCATAACGTGAGAGAAATCAATGAACATAGTGTTGGACTCATTAGGTCTCATGGCTTCAATCTCCGACTCGTAAAATGGCTCACGTGAGTTCGCATCCACTCGAAAACTGAAAGCACAATGTTAGATCCTGAAAGAAAAAAGGGAGAAATTGTTCGATACAAATTGTAAGAGAAATTTGAACCTCTTGAGGAACTCCAAGAAGATGTTTTCGACCCTGACGGCTTTCTCGTCGACGAAGTACCCGCCACCGCCATAGCTGTCCATTTCTTGATCTTCAAATTTCTCAAAAATAGATCAAAAAACAAGTGAAAGTTTCAGAGAAAGACAAAATAGATATGGAGACGATTAGGGGTTTGGCGGGAAAAAGATGTAGCCGCCGTTCTCGGATTCCCGCCAAATTAATCGTGCACCACTCGCGTCATGTGGGCTATTGGGCCGTATTAGGTGTCCAAAGCCCAATCCAGTCGTAAACGAAAAGCCCAAAAGCACTTTTTTTTAGGTTATGGCCTATGTTTGGAAAAATATTTAAAGTCTAGCCATTCCTGTAACAACTTTTGACATTTGTGACCAAATTTCAAATACTTTTATCTGAAATTATAGAATTATTGGTAAGGAAAAAATGGAGGAGATATATAAATTAGGAGACACATATGATTAAACTTCAGGCTTATATAATTGAACTTCAGTCGAACCTCCCAGTTGATGATAATTTTATTTTCGAGTGTATTTATATTTCAGACATTGCTAGTAAAATATGCAACGAAGATTTCTTCATCCGAAAAAGTTTGAGTTCTAATCTGAATGATAAAATTGAGAAAAAATAACATTTTCTTGGTCATCTGATCTAGAAATGAAAGCTTGTCGGAAAGAGATAGTGGGAAGATTATATAAAGGAATTGTTTGTTATTATCACCTCCGGAGGTTGTTATAATTATAACCGAATCAATGACAAGTTTGATTATGCATTAATGCAGGGGCGGCTCAACGTAATTTGGGGCCTAAAGCGAAATTTCAATTCGAGGCCTAAAATATAAACAAACTTCGTATACATATTCATTCAAATTTTATTTCTATAAGTAATAGTTGACAAATATTGAGTAAAGATAAGAGTTAGAACCATAGAATCTCAAGAAGTTGATGACTTGGTATATCCCATTTTAATATGCTTGTCGTAATACTTGAAACTATAATTTAAAAACAAATAAAAAAGAATTTGTAATGCACTTTGTTCAACACTTTTCACTATTAATTCTTATTTTTAACAAAGTACAAAAGATGTTCAAGTGGATAAAATAATATATTTTTAAAATTTATACTTTTAATCATAAATAATCAATTTTTTCTATAATTTTTTTAACACTTCATTTATTCTTAATAAAAATTTGAGGCTCCCAAAATTTGGGGGCCTAAGGCGAAAGCCTTATTTTATAAAGCATAGAGCCACCCCTGCATTAATGTATTTCTCTTACCTATCTTGTTATTTTGTTGTTGTTGATTGTTATTAATTATGTTATAAGGTTGTTTTTTTAACGGAACATATTGATTATACATAGATAATACAAACTTATCAGTATTTTTAATAGTTTTTAGAACTTATGAGTATAAATCATATTTTTTGAAATAATTAAATATTTTTGGGAAAACATGGGGCCAAATATAGGGTGTTAACTTGGGAAAAACTTGGCCCAAGTATTACTTGACAAAAATATTCAGAAACTTGAGACCAAACGCTAGCTTAGAGGGGGAAATGATTATAGTTACTTGTCAAACCGAATTAAAATGTTTTGTATTTCCCCTTGCAATTAATTGAACTACTTAACTTGTTAAACCGAATTAAAATGTTTTGTACTTCTAAAATCTACTCTTTAATTTTGATTATAATTTAACAATAACCTTATGTTAGAGCTCTCTATTAAAGATAAATAAATGGAGAAAGAACAAGATATTTGAGATTATACATGAAGAAATTCTACCCATTTTCTTAATTAATAAAAGCACTAAAAATCTGCTTTGTCCTCTTCTTTTACATAGACAACTTACAAGATACACGAAGAATCTCTGTGGATATAATCTGTGCTAGCAGTTGCATAGAATTAATGCATACTAGGAAGACTATACATATACGGTAAGATATAGGTAGACCACAAAATTATGTTATCGAGGACTCTCGTTCGATGAATATGATTCTTTATCTTTAATTAAAGTTATTGGATTTGGATTCGGATTTTAAATATGGAAAACTTTTTACTCCCCCTGTATCTTTAACCAAGTTATTGGATTCCAACTTTGGGTATAAATTTTTTTTTTTACTCTCCTGCGATTACTTTGCTATTTCTCTTGTTTGAAGCAAGAATCTAATTATTTTTTCAATGAATATAAACTAATCGAGACTCCAATACATTTGTATAGTTATCGGATTCCAACTTTCGGTATAATTTATTTCTTGGAAAAATTATGCATATAAGCAAACATATATTAGTTAATTACTCAACATAGCTATAGTTTGTCTTAATTACAATTCACGATCTACTTTTAGTTGTAATTACGCGGCTCAGCTTTTTAGTTTTGTACAATTTGCACGTTTGTATAATTCGAAATTTATATAATATAATTTGTATAACTTCTGTATAATTCAAAATTTGTGTAATATAATTTGTATAACTATTTACGCTTCTGATATTTGAAATTGTATAAATTCGTTATTTCGAGTTTATACAAAAATAATGGAATTATACAAACCTGCGAATTATACAAATAAAGCAACTTAAGTTGTAGCTACAACCCGTAAATATGCAAATTATAGTTATGGAGCATTAAATTTATTATAATGGCTATTTGCGAAAGTTTCTCTTAAAGTTTTTATTCTCGTGCGATTACTTTGCTACTTCTCTTGTTTGAAGCAAAATCTAATTATTTTTTCAATGAATATAAACTAATCGAGACTCCAATACAAGTCGTCGTCGTCATAAATCATAAATAAGAAAGACACGTGTTCAGCTGGGTAAAACTGACAATTACTGAAAATAGATGGGCTTTAAAAATGATACTGTAAAAAAAAAAGCGGTAAAATGGCAGAAGAGAGAAGAGTAACGAAGTAGTCAATGCAAATCCACAATATAATGAATAAAACTAGCAGATGCAACCGTTTCATTTGGGGGTAAAATGGTTGCTTTCTGTTTAGTTAATTGTCTCTAACCACCCTCCTCTCATGCATGCATATTTCTAGTACTAGAACTGTTCCACTACAAAACTTAACCCCCTCAGGTGACGGCATAAGTATTTTAGTGGTTTAAAGCTAAAAATAAATTGAAGGCCTTAAATTTTAATTATGTGTATCTTGAATATATGTCTAGTCTCAATTTTTGGTTTGTACAACCATGCCCTCAAAAGTTTTGATGAATATTGAAGCACAGCCCAAGTTTTTATACTTCATTTATAAATCTTGGTCAAGAAATGCATTCTCTCTTAAATGTCATAGTTTCCTTTTTGAGAGTCAAAAAAATATGAATTTTGACTAACATTTTAAGATATATTAATTGTCATATTGATAGGAAAATAATTGCAATTATAGTATTTTCCGTATAATTTTCGAATATCTAAAATTTTATTTTATAATATTAAACAAATGTAATCTCATTTAGCTTTAAAAATTAACCAAATTGACTCTCGAAAAACACAACATTACAACTTAAAAGGAACAAAGGAGTATATAATTTGTTTGAATGATTCACAAACAATGGATCTACTCTCCCTAATTATTTGTCCACATTTCCTTTTTTAGTTGTCCCTAATTACTTGTCCATTTTGACAAATTAAGAAAGGACAATTTTTTTTACCTATTATATCCTCAATTAATTACTATCAAAAATGTAAAACTTCTTGGAAATCTTAAGTTTAATTCATCCACTTCATAATTAATAGAGGTAAAATGATAAACTCATTATGTCAATTATTATTTTCTTAATAAGTGTGTCAATTTAAAAATGGACAAATAATTAGCGCCAAAGGAGTAATTAATAGCATAGTCGAGCATTATCCCAATGATAAGCCAGACGGTCTTTGTTTCATGCCCCGGTTGCTTCGTTAAATGTGTTTGATTAATACGATATCCACATAAGTTACTTCATTTCATCCTGTTTCTATTTAGTTGTGACCATTTTAAATTTCATGTTTCTTAAAAAATTAGGTAAGTTTACCATTATAACATTATTTAGTATTCTTTTAAAGTCAAGTTTTCAATTAATGAACATTAATTAATTTATTTTGATTAATTAACCAACAAACAAGGGCTAATTACTTAATTTTTTTTTGTTGGTCAAATGTATTGTTTCAAGGCTAATAACTCTCGATGGTAAAATCGAAAGAATAATATCATTTATTATTGATTTTGTGAAATGACAAATATTAGACACATATATTTTTAGTAAATAGGAAGGGTCCCTTTGGTTGGAAATTTTTCATCTTACTTAAATTTTTGCTAGTTTTTTGTTATTAGAATTTCAACAATTTATTTAGTACCTAAATCAACTCCAAATAAGCTCAAATTTAAAATATAAGTTTCATTTATCATAAAATAAATAAATTTTAATCATCAATTTATAAAAACAACAACAAATCTAGCAAACCAATTTAGCACTCTTTTAAATTTTTCATGTATATCGGCACTTCAATCGTATATGACTTAAAGTACAAAAAATAATAATTTAAAATTGACCAAAATTTCAATCATATGTAAATGATACGAACGGAGTATTTTTTTTCATAGTAAATAATTTCCAAAGAGAGTGTGGTTGCTGAGTGAAATACTTTAAAATGAAGAAAAAGCATTTTAATTAAAAAATCATGTATAAATTGATAATAATGTATGATTGTGGTGGGATGAAATTAAATGATGTCAAATTATAAGCGAATATAGGAATACTATCTTTTGCTTATAATTAAGGTTGTCAAATACACGATTAAATTGAATTTGAGAGAATTTAAATAAGTTAAAAGGGAAACTTACGTAAATATAATATATTAAAAAAATATTTACCATGTATCGTAATAACATTTTTTTTCATTTGATCATTTTTAATACATTTATAATACAGTTTTAATATATATTACAAAGAACAATTTATTATTCACATATAATATAAGTTTTATTGATGAATAATACATTTATCACACATTTTAATACACTTATAATACAATGTGTCAATTTCTTACCAAACAAGCATAATATATTTTAAAAAATAACTATAGTACATATATATTGCATCATAATTCACTTTTAATACATATTGCAAATTTAACATATATAGTATTGCTATGTATTGTTATAAATGACAAAAAATAAAAAATAGGGAAAATAGTCTGAAAAATACTTCAACTTTGGCCGAAATTGTTGTTACTATACCAAACTTTAGGGAGGACCTTTTACCCCCTACACTATTTAATAATGTATTTTAAAGGTATATATGTGCTCACGTGGACACGTTATTATTTATAATTATGCAATATTTATGATGTCCACATGGACATATATATACCTTTAAAATACACTATTAAATAGTGCAAGGAGGTAAAAGGTTCTTTCAAAAGTTCAGTATCGTAACAACAATTTCGGCCAAAGTTCAGATATATTTTAGATCTTTTTTCCTAGAAAATACCGCTAAAATCAGTAATTATTTATTAAAAGGTACCCATTCAAGTAATTTTTTCAACTAAAAATGGGGTGATAACCAACTCATCCAAATTTGAACTAAGCTTTAAATTGAAAGTTTTATTTTTCTTATAATTTAGTTGAGTACATAATATGAAAAACCTCAAAATATGATTATATAAACACATAGTATCATATAAAAGAATATATTTCCAAATATATTTGGACAAAACTTCTCGTCGGTCAATTTAAACTTTATATCAATCCAAATTCAAAATAGATTAAACTAAGCAAATCAAAATAACTTAATTAATAAAATATGCCAATCATTAATCGATTCAAACCAAAACAAATTAAACCGAGCATAATTTCATGGATTGATTTTTCCACTCATACTTTAAACATGAGAATATAATTTAACTTAATTGTAAAAATTTGTTAACAAGAATTTTTCGTATTAATGACAAGATTATTAGTTACTACTTCTCTCGTTCATTTTTAATTGTCATAGTTTCTTTTTTTTGAATCAAATGATAAAAACTTTGCCCAACATTTTATGATGTATTTTTTCATCATATTGATATGCAAAAAATTATAATTTATCGTACTTTTTTCGTATAGTTTTTGAATATCTAGTTCTTTTTGTTTAAAACATTAAATTAATGTAATTTAATTTAATTTTAAAAATTAATTTAAATTAACTTTTATAAAATGCAACATAACAATTAAAAATAGACGAAAATAGTTTAAGTGATTTAATATAAAAAGACATCATAGGTTTTGTAAATTATTTCAGTGCTCGCTCTCTACTCAACTCTAAAAAGGCAAGGCATTCGTCTCATCTGTCACACAACACAACACATTCTTCATCTTTTCTCCGCCGCTTCCAAAATTCATACCAAAAACCAATTAGCTTTTCAGCAGAGAATTAATGGAGTTGTCAGCTCAACAACCACCAGCAGCGCTCTACCAAAACCGACAGCAAGATCATCAGCAGGCAGCTTATGAGTACTCCCCGGCCGCATGTTTTATCAGATCAGTACTGGCGAAGATCATCATGTGTAGCAACAACAAAGGTGGTACTGGCAGAGTAAGCACCAGATCCCAAATGCAAGCAGAAATCGGAAAGCGTTACTATATGATTTTACTGGGAATCAATTACATGTGTCTCTTCTTGGGTTCCGTTTCGTCTAGTCTGCTTTCGAAATTCTACTTCAATCACAAAGGTGGCAGTAGATGGGTTTCCACTTGGGTACAATGTGCTGGTTTTCCTCTTCTGCTATTCCCAATTTGCTTTTTCAGAATTTTCACCCACAGAAAATCGTTTACTGGGTTCACCCCTAAAATCCTTTGCCTCTCGATCCTCATCGGGTTGTTGTTGGGTGTCAACAACCTTCTCTTCTCTTGGGGGAATTCTTATCTCCCCGTTTCAACGAATTCTCTGGTTTTGTCTACTCAATTGGCTTTTACTCTCGTCACTTCCATGATTATAGTCAAGCAAAAAATCACATACCCGAATCTGAACTGTGTCGTCGTTCTCACCCTCAGTTCAGTCATATTAGCCCTGGGTTCAAGTCACGACAAACCGATTGGATTAACAAAGACGAAGTACTTCAAAGGATTTTTCTCAACCGTAGGTGCAGGATTGATGTTCGCTCTTTACCTCCCTGTCATGGAGAAGATATACCAAAAAGTTGACTGCTACGCCATGGTAGTGGAAATGCAGCTGGTTATGGAGATAGCGGCAACGGCGTTGGCCACGGTGGGTATGGCGGCGGACGGTGGTTTCTCTGAGATGAACACGGAGAGCTTGAAAGTGTTCGATTTAGGACCGAAAGCGTACTGGCTAACGGTAGGGTTTAATGTGGTGACGTGGCAGCTGTGTTTCATGGGTACAGCGGGGATGGTGTTTTTGACGACGTCGTTAACGGGAGGTGTATGCATGACGGCGTTAATGGGGATAAACGTGTTGGGTGGAGTATTAGTTTACGGTGATCATTTCGGTGGGCTTAAAGCTGTGTCGACTTTACTATGTGTATGGGGATTTTGTTCATATATTTACGGCATTTATATGAATATGAAGGAGGAGGAAGAAGAAAAGAAGACAGAAATTTGCAGAGAGAAGAATGTGAAGAAGATGAACAGTGATCATATTATGGAACTTGCAGAGATTGTTACGCATAACGCCTGTGGCTGATCACGTGACATCTCTCTTATTTTGTTTTTGTTTTTGTTTTATTCGAGTATAATTAGGGGTATTCTGGAGCTGGTTTATAACTGTACTCTAGTAGGGGTATCAGTAACAAGTGTTTGTATTCATGTTAATTAATGGAAAAGTAAGGACTGGAAGAGTGGAAGTAGTAGGAGTAATTATTTAGGCTTTTCACCAAAAACAAAAAATGGAAATGTTTGTTCTTATCTTTGTTTAATAAATTTAAGTTAGAATCAAATACATAAATATGCTTTTTAATTTGATCGCAATTGATATTTATGTTTTTCAATTTTAGATGTGTACAAGTAATAATTTAAACTTGTATAACATGTTATATGGCTACCACATAGAGATGCGAATTGTCATGTAGGACGTATGTACTTGTTTCTTTTAATTCTATATAAATTTAAGTGTTTATTTGTGTATGTTCAAAGTTTGAGGGTATAAATATGATCATATGAAGTTAGTTAGAAAGCATATTTATGTATTATGCGTTTAAATAGGGATAAGACACAAATAATCTCCGTAGATTATGATCGAAATCTCAAACACATTAATTAAACAAGGGTCCTATTACCCCCCACCCCCCTCTCCCTCCTCCTCCCCCAACCATATTTTTGGTAATTTTGTACATTTTGATTTGCGTGACATCCAAACATCTCTTACGCGTCTCAACAACATAAAGTGATAGAGTGTGCCGCGTAAGGCAAAAAGTGTATAAAATTACCAAAAAAAAAAAGAGTTTGGAGGTAATAGGACCTTATTATAATTAAGATGTATTTTTAAAATTTCGATCACAATTTAGAGGATACTTCTGCCTTATTCCAATTTAAATATGTACACTATTTTTGTGAGATTTTTTTAAACCATCCAATCATCTTTAACTTGATTGAGCTGATACAAATTGGAAGTTGATTTTGAAAATTTATTTCAAATATTTGATTGTCACGAATTTTGATTAAATTTTAAAGAAATTTGAAACTTAAATATTTTCAAGTTTTAAAAAATTGGCTCAAACTAGTTTTTGAATTTCTGAGACTTACACTCACAAAATTTCAATTTTCTAAAAGTAAAATATCTATTAAAACACAACTTTAAAAACTCAAATTTATAAATTTCAACATTAAAATATATTATGAAAATTTATAAATTTCAACATGAAAATATATAATGAAATAAGAGGTTTAATTAGGTCATTTTTTTGGATAACCTAACAATGGAAAAAAATGTTAATACTCACTGTGCATATATGTGACTTAAGCTCCCCTTCAATTTATTGATCTTATCACTAACATAAATGACTTCTCATCCACTTCCACGAGCTAAAGAAGGGGACAAAATGATAGATATCTTTAATTGTGAAAGTTAATTATAAGATAATTAAGTTAAAACTTTGGTACTACAACCTTTTTCTTCATTCATTTTATCCCAAGGATAAATTCAAGGGCGTTTACTCACTATGTTCTCATTTTATCTGATACACTTTTTTTTTAATCTATACACTATTAACTTTTTTCTTTTATATAAAATATTTTTTTAATTTTATTTAAAATAAATAATCTATTTTTTATGATTTGAATAACATCATATAAATCAGAAGAAGGGAATATCACCAAATTAGGTGCGTTTTGGTCACTCTTTTGGAGAGGTAAGACAAAAAAAAATATGGATTTGTCGTTTATTCAAGGGAAAAGGCGTCTCTCATTTTGCCAATATAAGATTAAGACCTTTCCAGTACTTTTTCATTATGTATGAACTTTTCAATCAAAACGTTATTTAATTAATCTGTGTTGGCCAATTAACGAGACGAAGATTAATTTGAGGTATGGTGCATGGTGGTGATATGATTGCATTTGTTTAATTAAATTTGTCTCATCTTATGCACAAACCACCTTTCCATTATATATATATATATATATATCTCGACCAAATGAAATACTCTTTAGCGCTCTATTGGCTAAACTTTTCTTCTCATAATAATTAAGGTTTAAAATGAGAAACAGCTAAACAACAATGGTGTACCAATTTGTGTTGTAGTACAGTAGTGAAATTGTTTCATTCTTAATCAGAGATTTTAGGTTTGAATCCTAAATATAAAAAAAAATCATGTTAGAAGCGAAACGCCTCCGAATGAATCTGCAATGCGCCATTCAAATTTAATTGAAACTTCAACATGAGTTCGAGACATGATGGGGAACCAAAAGAATAAAAAATATAACAATGGTGGTGGATGCACTTGTGTTATGTTTCCCTCTCTTTTTTCACTCCATTTCTTAATGGTAAATTTAAAGTACTCATGCCGCAAAAATGTACAATTTTAGAAATGAAAATGGAGTACTTAATAGTATTTTTTGTACGTGAAGTTCAATATCATTGACTACAATTATCTCATTACTAAGGATAGATTGTCTATTTAGCTAAAAAATATTAGAGTGACATTTTCATTTTTTTTTTCCCGTGTCCGATACCCACATTGGAGCTCGACTAAATTTGGATTCACGCCGGGAAGTCCCACGTTGGGGGTAAAGCGCTTCCTAACAAAAGGCGACTCTGTACCCAAGGAAAATCGAACCCAAGACCTCTTGGTCAAGAAGCACTTCAATATTGATGTGCTTATGTTTAAGATCAATCTTGACGGTATACCTTCACTTAGTTTAAGATATAAGGAAATGATGTCTTATGTTTATTTAATTTAGTTTAAGATATAAGGAAATGATGCCTTATGTTTATTTACAATTTAAATAGAGTAACACACTATAAAATCTCCGATATTTTTTAAATTACTTTTTTGGTGAAAAAAGTCATACAACTCAAATCAAATAATAAACACAAAGGATTAAAGAAACAAATAACACATATGCAAAGTTTTGGATTTGCCATTACTTAAAACATATATATGTTCATTATAATGAACATATTACATATATAACACCTATCGACCCAGGAAGACGTTATAGAGGAACAAAAATGTTTGATTCAATTCAATAGTCTTGAATATAGAACTTAATTAGAGCACGTCTTTAATTAACCCAATTAAATATCTTTTAATTAGTTTTTTTTTTTCCCTTTCCTTTAGCATATTTGATAGGTAACTGGCGATTACTGTTCTGGATTTCATATCTAATTTTGCTGAAAAAACTAAGATGTCTCAACATACCAAATTTAATAAGGGTGCACCAAATATGATCTCTAAGTAAAACTTGAAATAAAAATAATGAAATAGCGCTCTAGCTGGATTTGAAGTGGTCTCGTACGTGGTTCTTCTGCCTTATACCAACGGCACAAGAACACTCGTATGCTCTTAATGGATAGTTATATCCTAATTTTTATCAGTTTTTCAAAATAAATATACTACACATATATATAATTTATTTTTAAGTTAACATGTGCATGTGCAGCAGAAGGTAGGTCCATCTCTGGTAGCAGCCAGTCACAATTTTTACATGAGCTTATTACTATGCCTCAAAAGCATATGGTAAAAAAACAGCATTCTATTGTCAACAGAAGATTAATTATTTTCTACAGTTTATTCTTTAACCTTTTCTAAGATGCGCGAGAACTTGATATCTACTGCATGCATAATATGATAAAATTGGAATGTTTACCACTTGCGCAAAGATATTTTATTTTAGAAGCATTTTAATCTCAGTGTATTCATTTTAATATATGGAATTTGATTGCTAAACGATACACAAATTATTATGCTCTCATGCGTCACTTCATCTTTGTAAGTATTTTAATTTTCTTTTGCACCTTATTGCTAGATGAATATTGAGTTTAGTAATAAACAAATGGTAGAGTGGAAATGACGTATCTCATGACATAGTTATAATCTTTCTGTTTAGTGGTCGTGTGATGAGTTGAGTCTACATCAATAATGTCCAAAAAAGGTTAATTTGGGGGGAAAATAAGGAAGAAGAGGAGGAGAGAACTATGTGGTTTGCCTTCTGAATTAAGCTTGTCGTATTAAATTTGTCTAGTGCAAGGTTACCTCTCCTTTACGATTTGCTACCTATGGCATAGAATAATTTTTTAACCTCTCCTTAGCTTGAAGAATGAAGGTACCAATCAAAATATTTAGCTCGCAATATTTAAGATATACACATATTTTTCGAAGTTATCAAAGCTAAGACACATGACTCAAACCTATCGTCTAGCCTTGCTTATCATCCACAAAGACTAACAAAATAAGCAACTGATTTTAAGAAAAGCCAAAAGCTGAGATGATGTAGGAACATTATAATTCATAATATAAAAATGTAAACATGAAAAAGGTTAAGGGGATCAACATGTGTGGGTAGGATTACAAGCGCTTATATGTATAGTGTAATTTTCTAGTAAGTCCGAGCTTTATTTTTGCTAAATTATATTAGTATCTCTCGTCATGAGCCCGTAAGTGTGATTGTAATATCTTTTTGGATGATATTGGACAAACCAATTATTTTGAGTTAACACGTTTGAGGTTGAATTAGACTAATTAAATGTTCATTTTATTATTATAGTCTTAGAATCGAACATGCATGATTCATTCCTTCCAGCTTGTTTCACCCGATTTTTCGGGTTTCATATTATCTTGTTCACGCTCCAATGCTAGAAAAGAGGTGAATTTTAGTACTCCCTCATTCATTGATAAAATGACAATGGACTTGAATAATCAATAGTCCGTACCTTTTGATCTGATTTTTAAGGTTAAGTGAAGTTCTAATTCAATTTGCTTATCAAGCTACAAATATGAAGAGTATATGTTCCAATTACGAATGCTTATTTTCTCGAATATAAATATATTGATATGAAGGGTTAGGGAGTGTGTATTACAGCAAAGTTTTTGATGACATGAGATACGTAGAATTAAAGAAGACTCTGTGGTGACCGCTAGTTAAAAGGCCGCCATGCACGCTTGTTTGCTATAGCTATATGCCCAAATGTGTGGCTGGGTAATCGAACCCATCACCATTGCTGCCTAATGGATTCCCTGCAGTTTCCCTTGTTGATGCGACGCTTTGTCTTTGATACAGATTTGACAGAACACGTACAGTAATTTAAATTCAAATCATGTATTATTGTTTTTTTAAAAAAATAAATACATAGAATTCAGAACTTATAAACTTAAAATTTTGAATTTGATTTTTATTTTGTCTCATAGTTGCTGCTTATAGGGATCTTACAAGGAACTGATGAACTTTTTGAAGATTGCATGGTACATAAATATCAAGCAAGTATTGTACCTAAGACTATTTTCAACCTTTGATTGGTTTCTCCTTTTCGTACGGTATCTCCCCTTCAGTATAGGTCCATCCTCAAAATTTCACCTGTACTTTTATTCGATTCCATACATGTCACGTCACGCGTACAACTTAGCACTCATCGGAAATGGGGACTGTCCATTGCCCAATGGGTTTTAAAAGATAACTATTTATGACTGGGCTGAAAATGGAAATTTGATTCATTTCCAGACCTTGGCCCAGATTAATCTGGTTTGGCCCACAGTGAAGATGCGCCATTTGGGCTTTTGCTTTATTGGTATGCATCGGTTAATAGGGGTGGGCGTTTGAATTGAATATGAAATTTTTTATTTTCGAATTCAAATCCAAATCCTAGCCATAAAGGTAGGATTGAATGATTTTTTATAGTTTAATGTTAGATTATTCAATTGGATTATTTTAAATTTTAGTGTTTGAGTTTATAAGCTTAAGTTTTCACAAAAAGGACAACCTAGTAAAGTATTGATCACATAAAATTGTTTTTTAATAATTTTTCATCCTATGACAATCATGTAAATAAAATGTTCATTCAAGCCATGAAACAATTATCCAGGAAGTTCTTACTCTAAACAAATTAAAATTATGATTAAATAGACATAGTGATCGTGAACATACTAACTCAATCTATATACTTAATCTTTATAAACTCTATGCCATTCAATATCATTTGGTTGTTTGGTAGGTGGTTGGAGTTAGATGTATTAATTATGAGAGTTTTAAAATTATTAAATAAATGTCATATTAAATCTCAACATAAATAACTTATTTTTTTATCGTATAAGTTGTACGTAAATAAGTTAATTTGTTATGTGCAGTTGTTGTGGAGATGTTGCCATTGGAACTTGGAAGTGGTTGGATGAAAATGGTGATCGGGATTCAGGACTATAAAGTCTATGAAATTCTTTGTTTTCTAATATAAAACTTTCTTCTTACGCAAAATCGAGATGAAATGATTCGATTTTCAACTCTAGTGAGCAGTTCCACTTTGCGGAAAAATGGAACTCACTCAATATTCAAAATTTCTCACTTCAATGCTACTGAGCTATGTCATGCTTCAATCCTCCAAAGACTAAAGGAACCAAAGCCTATTGAACAAGTTCATGCCCACATTGTTATCTCTGGTCTTTCTCAGAATACACGTCTTTGTAACAGACTGATGAATTCATATGCATCATGTGGAGTTATAACACAAACCCACAAAATATTTTCTCTGTTGGAACACAAAAACTTAGTTTCTTGGACCATATTGATAAATGGGTTTACAAAAAATGGCTTTTTTCTTGAAGCCATTGAGGTGTTCGGTAAGATGGTTAATTGTGGGTTAATGCCTAATGCAATCACAGTTTCAAGTATTTTACCTGCTATTGGAAAATTAAGGTTGAACCTGATAGGGAAATCACTTCATTGTTATTGGGTTAAACAAGAGTATCCATGTAATGTGTTTGTCCAAAGTGCATTAGTTCATATGTATTCGAAATTGGGGTATCCCATTGCTGCCAGATACGTGTTTGATGGTATGTCTGAGAGGAACATTGTGTCGTGGAACTCGATTATTTTTGCTTATTCTAATAATGGTCTGGTTGAGGAAGCAATTCGACTTGTCAATTTAATGAGAAGGAGCTTGTCAGTGGATACGTATACTATAGTGAGTTTAGTTTCTGCTGCTTTTGGCGTTGGGGATTTAGAAATAGTTACTCAAATACATGGTTTAGGAGTTAGATCTGGTCATGATAACAACCAACGTGTTGAAACTGGTCTAATAGAGATGTATATTGGTGTAAACTGTGTTGATGATGCTTACTGTATATTCTGTGAGATGCCTGTAAAAGATGTAGTTGCTTGGACATTGATGTTAACGGGGTTTGTGAAGAGTGGAAACTGGAGTATGGCGGTGGAACATTTCAATCAGATGATGGCAACGGATGAGGTGGAGCTTGATTCGGTTGCACTGATAGGTATCCTTTCAGGATGCAGCAGTTCAGGAGCTTTGCAGCAAGGCAGGAGGGTGCATGCATTGGTGATAAAAATTGGTTTTGAAGGTGATACTTTTTTGGGATCGTCTATTATAGACATGTATGCAAATTGTGCTGAGTTAGGTGATGCCAGAAGATTTTTTGAAGGGATGGCTACAAAAGATGCTGCATGCTGGAACGCACTGATTGCTGGTAATGGGATGCTTGGACACGGTAATGATGTAATAGACCTTTTCCTGAAGATGAAGGATTTAGGTATAGATCCAAATGAGTCAACCCTGGTTTCTGTCTTGAGTGCTTGCGGTCATGCTGGGTTGGTTGATCAAGGATTGTATATTTTTGATAATATGGTAGCAAGATGGAACCTTTATCCTAATCAAAAGCACTATGCATGTGTTGTTGACCTTCTTGGACGCGCAGGGAGATTAAATGATGCTTACTCAGTAATTAGGAACATGCATTTGCAACCAGGTGTGGATGTTTATGGTGCTTTGCTTGGTGCTTGTAAAGCTCATGGGAATATTGAGCTAGGCGTCGAGGTATCACAAAAGCTTTTTGAGCTGAAGCCACATGATGCAGGATATTATGTACTTCTCTCAAATATTTATTCTTTGTCTGGAAATTTGGAGGATATAAAGTCGACCAGATTATTGATCAGATCGAAAACTTTGAAGAAGGATCCAGGCCTGAGCTCAATCGAGATAAGTGGAACCGTTTACACATTTATGGCGAGCGAAAAGGATCATCCCCTATACCTTGAAATTTCTAGGTTTCTGAAGGACTTAATCTTCAGAATACAAGAAGAAGGATATGTGCCTGATTTAAAGTCTGTTTATCAGGATGTGGCAGAGGATCTGAAAAAGGATATTCTTTATCACCATAGTGAGAAGTTGGCCATTGCTTTTGGATTGATGAGAACAAAACCAGGAACAATCATACGGGTGACAAAAAATCTCCGAGCATGCAATGATTGCCACTTGTCGTGTAAATATATCTCCAAAGTTTTTGGAAGAACGCTTGTCATCAAGGACAAAAACCGCTTTCATGTTTTCCATGGTGGGAACTGCTCATGTGGGGACTATTGGTGACAATGTACTCTGATTAATCAACATTGACTTATCCCACGAAATCACCTCATCTACAAAATCTCTGAGAGTAATTTATACTACTTAGTTTTGATGTTTACATCCCAGCCCAATGGTGTAGCATTTCAAATGGACCATGAACACCAATCAGGATCCGCTTATCATCAAATGATTCTGACCAGGTAGCAAAACTCCTCTTTCAGAACTCTCTGAGATCCACTTATTGGAAGAGAACTACTCCTCTATCTGCTTTTATGGGATACAGATTTTAAGATATTAGTTTGACCAGTGTATTATAGTGGAAAAGTAATTTTGAAGGAACGAACCTCATGTATGTAATTGTCGTGTAAGTTGGAAAGGACGAAAGTAGTGTAATAGGCCACATAAGATATATTCAGATCTTTGATTTAATGGATTCTTAAATACTATGCCCTAGTAATGGCGTTGGTATCATCATCAGCCAACTAATGGCTATGTACTATTCATGTTGGATTCAGGTTGAAGCCGAAGAAAAGCAGACCTAGCAAATCCCTGATGCAAAAGCCACAGACACCACTGTCAATGCAAAAGCAGTTGCCATGCCGCTCAACATGAACTGGGATTTAGCAGAAGAGATTGAGGAGGCCGATGAGAGTGATGACCCTGAAGTTTCTGTAGCTGTGGTAAAAGGATGAGATAATGCTAAGAATCTGTGCTTTTATATTTAGCAGTCTGTATCTAGTATCAGTTAAGTATCATTTAGTCTGTGCGCAATCTAGTGTAGCCTTAAGAGCACCAATATTGTTCAAAATCTTCTGGAGCTGATTCTGACGAGGGACTTCTTCACGCAGGGATATGGAGCTCTGTACTTGGTCTCTCTGCATTCTCCATCCTAATTGGCATATCTGTTGTGTTGATTCTGTTAGTGAAGGTTTTTACATTTTATATCTGTAAGTAGTCTGCGTACATCCCTTGCAAATAAAACCTATTTCTCGAATATTAGTTAGTTTGATATTATACCATGAATCTAATTTTGAATTTTCTGATGCTCATGGGTAGGATTTCTTCCCGTCTACTAAATCTTGATGGATACAGTTACATGGTACCAGTGCAAGTGAAAGGTAGCAGGTACTCAGTGAACTAGTCGAGGTTCACGCTACCACCAGACACCATCATTATATTATTTTAAAAAATATGATGCTCATGGAATGAAGCAACTATATTTCATTTTGCATGTTCTCAAGGAATGGGTACTTGAATGGGTTTAATCTCTTTCATGTGCAGTGTTGGAGCATTGCTGTCTATTGTTTTTGAGTTTTATATGCCTACATTCTTCTATTCTCCATGCTTTGGTTGGTTATATACTTCTAAGCAACCGTGTGGCTGCACGTTCACTACATTATTTAATTTGTTTGAGCCTTTGAGGTCCAAACACACGAGTGAAGTTGACTTAATTAGGGCAAATCGTTATGTCAAAATATCAGTTCAATTGAATCAATGAATCTCCCCTTCAATCCTCATTTTGTTTTTCTCTTCACCTAAAATTTATAAAATTATTAGTTTCCCAGCTTACTAATTAAGGAGACTCTTTTGTGTGCCACCCATCAGACGACTTTGTGATTTATTATTAAAAGAAAAAAATTAGAATTTTTTTATTTGTTAGACGTGGGTATCTGTTACACTGAATTAGTCTTCCAGATTATCTATATTTTTTTGGTTAGTTTTCAATATTTATTGGTCCTACTAATGGATATTCATTATGAGAACTCGAACCTAAGACATCTAACTCAACCATCTCACTAATGCTTCTAATTGGTTCTAGAGAATTGCTAAAACTAAATCAGGTAGTGCATCCCATGTCATAGAAATTATTATACTGAGTGAGAGTGAGAGACAGAGAACGTGGGAATCATAACTTTTAAGGTTTGAAAGGCATGGCATCCACATTCTAACTCTACCCCATTTGCCGCATTTCTCCTATAAATACCTCATTCATTTAACTTGCTGTTCACCTCTCATCAGTTTTAATTAGTTACTCTCAGCTTCACAATCAGCTCAAATATATGCCTGCCTTTATGGATCCTCAAGAATCTGATTACGAAACTTTCATTGAAGTAACTTACCCCTTTATGAACAAGAACCAGGGCAGTGAGAAACAGATTTCAGTGGATCCAATCTCCTTGAAAGAACCAAATGAACTTACAATCCCTTATTCAAAACCCAAACCTCTCAATATTTCTAAGAAAATTTCCAGCTTCAGCTTGCCCAATTCAACAACCTCAACTCCTGAGTTTTCGAAGAAAAACCATATCAGTCAACTACCATCTCCTTTGTCATCATCAACAAATCATTTGGCTCGTCAACACTCCGTGGCTCTAACAAACCTTGAACGGTTAAGAGAAATCCAATTACGGAGGAGCAAGTCGTGTGGTGAAGGCAGAGCTAGTGCCCCACCTGAAGAATTCGATATTTGGTTCACCCCTAATAGTACCATTCAACAAGTACCAGATGACAACAATAAGGACATGATCAATAACAATAGCTTTTCCCCTGAATCAGAAATTAGCAACAGAAATGAAGAAATTTATGAGAAAAAAACGTTGGAGGGACGAAATCAGGACGAGGAAAAGTTTAAATGTGGAGCGTTGTGTTTGTTCATTCCAGGATTTGGGAAGGGAATTAAACATGTAAAATCAGGGAGAAGGCAAGTAAGTGGAGTTTCATCGTCCGATATAGGACCACATGTTGTTTCAAGGACAGTTTCGTTGGAGAAATTCGAATGTGGGTCGTGGACATCATCGGCAGCTATAATCAACGACGTTGGAGATGCTGCCTCCAACAACATGTTTTTCGATCTGCCATTGGAGCTCATCCGGTGCAGTAATGTGAACGACGACACGTTTTCCCCTGTTACGACTGGGTTTGTTTTCGATAAGGAAGTGAAAGGGGTCCTCAAAAATACAACAACAATAACAACTTCTTCGAGGAAATCACATGAATCGACCCGACATGTTCGGTTTTCTACCTCGTCCCCGACATCGTACCCGCCATCACCTACGTCCTGCATAACACCACGAATGCTTACATCTAGAGAAGATTTCACTACATTTCTAGAAGCTCAGAGTGCATGATATTGTCCGAGAGATGATTTTTATGAGAGGATTCATCATCTGCTATATATAGAGAGATAAAATTATGTTTGTAAATATACCTGTGATTTGGGGGCGAAGAAGATTCGGATAAACCCATACTACATAATCCCCACCCCTGAGTACTTCAATAGAGCCTTTTTTTGTTTTGTTAAACCTTTGTTCATGTCATGTGGATCTTGATATATATTATATATAGATTGAACGAGAACTCATGAGTGATACCAATTGTAACTTATTGTATATGAGTAATTTGTTTTCAAAGTAAAACTCCGTATTAATTTAATTTATAACTAATTGTAACTTTGCTTGATTAATGCATCCTAAGTATTAAACATTGTACTAATTGACAAGTGAAGTTTGCTTCAGTGGTTGAACACCTCTCCTATAAATCGGAAATTATATTTGAGGATAAGTTGGAACACTATTGATCCTCGTGAAGAAAAGGAAAAAAAAAAACTTACAGTCCTTATGTTACTATTCACCGTCTGGCATCTTATATTACGATTATTTACTTAAAAATAACATTCTTCGGGTACAAGATTAAAGCCGATTACCCAAACGACCTAGTTAAGGGTGATTTGCAAAAATAGGGTATACTTTCATTGTCACTATTTAAACTTTGATTCCATTTTAAGTAGAGCAAATAGCTTGTGGGTTAGAATAAGTTCGAATGCAACAAGTCTAAGTGAATTACCATGATAGTACAAATTGTATCGTGATCTTTAAAAAAATTTGTTTACGAATGTGGGGCGGATCACCAAGAACTTCTTGATGGATGAAAAAAAAACTTGCCAAGTTACAAATTGTTCACAAGTTCACATCACCAAAACTTGCACACAAATGCGAGCAACTATGTTTTTATTTCAAAATTGATCCAAAATTGTGCCCGGTGAATTTTTTGAGAAAATTACGGAAATCACATTCTAATATCATCATATCCCAATAATTTTCTTAATTACAAAAATTTCACATTTTTCACTGCTCTTGAATACATTCTTTGATTGTTTGATACATTATTTAATGAGAGATGTATCTAAGAAGAGATAACAATTATCCGAGAGAAAGACTTTTGTAATTTTTAAAATGATAGAAAATTTTAAAATTATAATATGTAGACGGTGTAATAGAAAGAAGGAAAGTAATCTTTTCGAAATTTGTACGTCATAGAGGGTACTTGCTTAGAAGACATTGGGCCCAATGGATTAAAGTTCAATGACACATCAACTTTCCTAAAATGTCAATTTGCAATTGTTTTTTTTTACTACCTTTTTTGGTAATGAAAAAAATTATCTTGTGGGATCGCGGATTTTACTTGGTGACTGTTTTTTTTTTACCAATAATCAAAGTACATTTACTACCTGAGATATCTGACAATGAACAAAATAAAAGTATGCGAAATACGTACTGTTATGTTCTATTATTGAGTTAATTTTGAGACGGTGATTTAACTGTTAATTTTTATTTCATAAAGACATTTAATTTTGTTTAGTAATAAAAAATCAAGCAACTTATGATAATTATTTTTCAAAATCACTTACCTTTATTTTGTAACAGGCTAATCATTTTAATTACAAAGTCAGTCAACCAATACAAAGTAATATTTCCTATAGATGCTAATGTGGAAAAACTTTAGTCAAATTTTAAATAGATAAAAACCTATTTATTTTAATTAACCATTAAATAAACCTGCTTTCTGGCATTATTATCATAATCACCTTTGCTGCCATCTTTTTTTTTTTCTCTCTCTCAGTCGATCACCAACTACGACAATGGAAGAAAATGCACTAAACGGCTTAAACATGTACTAATATAATTTGATTCCAATATAGAATGACAAGAATGTAATTGATCCTAATTATTACTCCCCGGTTTCTATTTAGTTGTCACTATTTTTGTCAGGATTTTTCCCTGATCTTTTTATCTAATTTGAAGTTTATTTTTTTTCTTAAATAAAAATCAAAGTATTACCATTAACTGTTTAAACTTTTCCTAAATGGAAAATATAATTTTCTTTCATATTTGATTTATTCTTTCCTTAGAACATCTTCAACCCTATCCTTTATTTTACTCTCCAAATAGAGAGTTCTCTATTTATTGAGAGAACCAAGTCCAACCCAATTCTTTATTTTACTTTCTAAAAATTAATTTTCTTCTCTCTCCTCAATATTATATTATTATTACTATTTCATTCTCATTTTCTTATTTCATAATATAAATCCTTTCTCTTTTTTATTTTTAAATAATCACTTTATATATTTTACTTTCCAAATATAGAGTTCTCAATTTTTAGAGGAAAAGTTTGAAGATCCCTATTATCATACATGACAGAGTTTCGATTTAATATTTTTTGGCTTTAAGAGATTAAAGAGTTTTGTTTACGGGGAGATTTTCTCTCTTTAATTTTTATGTTTTTAATTAATTTTTAATTATGTATGCCAATTGGTCATATCAAATAATAATATTATGGCTTAGCGTATAGTTTTATGTGTCGTCTAATTTAGCGGCATTTGATTTGCAATTGTAAGCTTCCGTATGACGCCCTAATCACTTTCGAACCCAACAATTTTAGGTTTCACGCTCCTTAAGATTAAATAAGTTTATCATTGTACATTTATTTAGTGTTTTCTTGAACTCTAGCTTTCAATAAATGAATATAAGTTAATTTGACCGATGGACATGAATAGGATACTTAATTTTTCTATATTGATCAAATTCATACTTTGAAGGCCGATAATTCTCAAGGAAAAATAGGAAAAGTAATATTATTTATGCATTACTTTTGTGAAATAAAAAGTACTACTCCCTTTGTATCTAATTACTTGTCCACTTTTGAATTGACACACCTATTAAAAAACAATTAATGACATAGTAATTTACCATTTTACCTCTATTAATTATGAAGTAAATGAATAAAAAATTTAAGATTTTCAAAATACTCTATATTTTTTCAAAGTAGCTAATTGAGGGTATAATAGGTAAAGAAAAATTCTATTAATTTATCAAAATGAATAAGTAATTAGAAATAACTAAAAAAATTAATTAGAGATGTAAAAAATATTAAATAACATCTATTTTTAAATAAACCAGAGAGAGTAACGGAGGACAAATATGAGACAGGTAAAGAGACAAATTTGCCGACAAAAGTAAAATGGGAAATTAGCGGAAAATTGAGTAATCCCTTTCGCCATGAATTCTCGTCGACATGAACCCGTGTGCTTAAATTACTCTTCGGTCACAGTTTTTCTACGATGCAAACAAAAATAATACTCCGTCTAATTCATATTACTTTATCTTTATTTGTTTCAATTTATGTGATATATTTTGAATTTTAATATTCAAGTAAGTCTATTTTTTATCGTAAATTTTTAAATAATTTGATTGTTAATTATCGTGACTTAGACTTTTTGTAGTTTACAAATGTATAAATTTTATTTTAAATTATTTGACTCTCAAAAAAAAAATGTGTCACATAAATTGAGACACAAGAATAAATGAATTGTCGGGACATTTTCATAGTTTAAAATAAATAAATAAATAATTTAAAATTTTTAAAAATTATTAAGACTATTTTATATTTAAAGAATTTCTTAAATATTTTATCTTTCTAGGAAACTATAGTGTGATAACAATAAGAGAAGTGATACCGGAAAGTAAATTTTAATTTGTGTGCTTAACTATTTTTCTTGAAGAGTATACTATACCCAACAATCACTTAATATGAAATAGAGGGAGTTGTAGATACTCCTAGTAGAGTAATATATTTCAGAAATTTAAATTGAATGGAAAACAACTCCAACCTCCACATCCTTGTATCGACATTATTATTAACGGTGAAGATTCATCCAGTAAACTCCACCAGCTACCACATTCACTGCTCCCAACTCTTCCTTTCATCTATTATTATGTCTGATTTATCATTTTCGTCCATTTTTATTTGTCATGATTTTCTTTTTTAGAGTCAAATGATAAGTATTTTGACTAATATTTTACGATGCATTTTTTCCTATTTAACTTTAAAAATTAATCATATTGACTTTCGAAAGTGCATATAACAGTTAAAAGTAAACAATTAAAAGTGAGTAGTTGTTTATGATAAATGGTAGAGCACTCTCTGTCTATGGTCCCATTGTCTACCAACCTCAAGGAAGCTCTTATTCCAAAAAATCACTTGAGCTCCGCTTTAATTAAATTGATCACAGTTGTATTAAACTCCATTGGTCCCCTCTTTTGAACTGACATTAAATCATATCCTCCATCACCATGCTGTTTTGGGCCCATTCAGTCTGGTAGCCAGATGATTAATTAAATATATTTTATTGAAAAATTATAACATATATGTCAAATTGTATAAATTTTGAATATTTTTTATGAAATTTCTGACTTTGGTATTATCCCACTCCATACTGACAATTGCTTTTAGTCAGAGTCGATCCAAATTAGTCGAATGTGAAAACAAAAGTGGTTTGGGTTTGGGGACCAATCTTTTCTCCGATTCATTCGCAGCTCATCAAATTTGCAATTTCTACAGTATATTTTGTTTCTTTCTCTCTTCTTGCCTATTCAGAATGCAGTGAACAACTACCATGCAACCATTGATATGCTATATGAGGGGCCCAAAGGAGAATTAACATTCTACCAAATTTTTGTGTATGGAGCATAGGTTAATTAAAAAAAAAATAGCTGTACACATGCAAGGTACTCCAATTAAAACACATCCTCATCATACCCTGCGCGGTTTTCTTTAACGTATCTAAGCTCAGTCTTAATCATACATTATCATATTTCATTTTGAGACCGTTGGTTTTACACAAGTAGCCAAAAATTGACAAATGGCATCACACCTATCGAAAATACTCATATGATTGAAGTACACTCGAAGGCTTCCAGTATTTTCTTCAATAATTGCATTTATGAGTCCATCAAAGATATAAGCAAAGTTGGTATGAAGGGAAAAAGAAATGCTCAAATTGGGGTGTAACTTATAAAATTAAACAAGTGAACACATCTACGCGACACGTTTGTTAATTTGATCAAGGGAAGCAAGTAACAAGGACCCTTCTGTCATCCACATGACTTTGTTTCACTTAAACGATACTATTTTGATTGTTCTAGAGGAAATACCAACCCTTTTGGCCTTGGACAATGAAAGAAAAAGCAGAAGCATTCCCCATAACTAAGCATCAATCCGTGAATATAATAATGATCATCAACTTATTCAAATCCAATATTTTAACTGGAATGCTTGGACACTTATTAAGGGATCGTTTGGTCTGTATACAAGTTATGCTGAGATTAGTTATGTTGGAATAAGTTATACTGGAATAAATTATGCTAGGATTAGTTATGCTGAGATTAATTTTTGTTGCTTGTTTGGTTTGTCATATTCAAATTTATATTCATGGCATAATTTCTAAGAATAAGTTGTTTGTTTACAAAAATACCCTTCATCTTATTTAGTTTTTTTGTTTTTTACATTTTCTTTGTAAGTTTTAGTTATTCATTCTTAAAAATAAATTTTTCCATCTTATTTAGCTTAAATATTTTTGGGTGTGCATTTACATGATTGTGCCGTGTGTTTTTAAAATTAAACTTTCATCTTATTTAACTTTATAATAAAACTTCCATCTTGTTTAGCTTAAAAATAAAATTTCAATCTTATTTAGCTTAAAAATAAAATTTTCATCTTATTTAACTTAAAAATAAAACTTCCATTTTAAGTTTATTAAAAGTAAAAGAATTTTTATTATTAAAGTTATCTACATTTTAATTGATATATAAAATATAATTTTTAAGTGAGTAATAAACTATTTAACTAAAAATATGCAATTTAGTAGTGGAGTGAACATTTTGAGAGAAATCAAAATATAAATAGCATTAAGAATTAGGCAAATAAATTCAACTTATATTATATTTATAAATAAAAATTATATTTATAAAATGTAATTTTTTAATAGAAATATATATTATCATAAGAACAAGGAATAATTAAGGTTGTGAATGTTATTATAAATGTTGTTAAAAATTATGTTAATATACATGAATGTAAAGTGGGGTTTAAGGAGGGTATTTTTGTTATTTTACCTACCTAATCCCAAGATAAGTTATCCTGGAATTACTATCCAACCCCCAGGAAGGGATAACTTATCCCAGGACTAATTGTTAATCCTGGGATAAGTTATCCCACCCTTGGCAACCAAACAACATATTAATGACCACTTAAAAATTATCCCTAGATTAAATTCTCTTGTCAATCACACCAAACGACCCCTAAAGTTCTTAGCACTAAGCTTGTTGTACTCTGAATGTTCAGATGAACCTGAAAAGAAATGGCATCTAAGCCTTACTCAACCCCAAAAACTAGATCATGAGGAAAGAATTGTCCTAGTCTATATAAGCAGATTGTCGGTATACTTTTATCCACTCTAACATCCCTATCACTCCCAAGGCCAACTGGAGCGTGAATCAAGAGCCCAAAACAGAATTGAACCTAACTCTATACCACCATATAAAGGTATAGGCACCTAGTCCAAAACCATATAAGCAGACGTCTAATGCGTTCTCTAACCAATATGAAACCAGATCTGACCACTAATCAAGAACTCCCCAAAAGAAAGAATGAAAAAGCGAGTTTAGGTCCCTCTGGAAAAGCACCAAACCAAGATAATCATTTTTCTAATATGATTCAGTTATGTTTTTGTACGTGCCAGTTGTGTTGATAAGAGGTGGGAGGCCCCTTGACACCGACAAGCATAATTAAATCCAACCAACTTTTTGGCAAAAGAAACCCATACCAGTGAAAGAAAGCGAATAAATCAGTGTTATAAACAAAGACAAAACAGTACAAAACACCCTGTAATCCTACAAATATAAATAAACGAATCATATACTAATATGCCTGTCACTGTTGTTTCTATACCCATGTTTCTATTCCAAAAAGTATAAGAAAATTTTATCATACAGAAATGAACAAGAGAAGAATATATATAGCTCTAACGAAAATAAACTTAAAAGTAATAACACATGTTGAAAAGAAAGCACCGGCAATATTGACCTCATTGCCGCGTTCTTTGTAATGTAGTGCCAATCATCTTAAGTTCGAATCTCTTAACAGTTGCAGCAACATCTCTCATTGTAGTGTCAACATTATAAGGGATACCGTCAACGGTGATTGCCGTGGTGTTGACCAGCTGCCGGCATGGTTCACGGTGCTCTGCGATGGTCCCGTGATAGTGGAAGTACTTGATACGCCCTTCTGTCTTGTGTGTTGTCTTGCCTACTGTATTCTGAGACATATGCACACCGTTGGCGATCACATTGCGAGGTTGTACTGCATATTTTCGATCCCTCCTAATACCCGTCTTCACGTCCTTGTACACTAGCTTCTCAAACCCCCATTTTCTGTAGCCAAATTAGCATTGAATCATCAGTTAAAGTGTTTGAATTCAAGAAATTTCAGCACATACATTACATAACTTCATGCAAAATATATAAAGCAACAACGATTGCTAGTTGAAACGACTTGTCAAAACCCACAAATCGTTTTCTTTATCCAGTCTTCTAGTCTATCAAAATCAAGCATACCATATACGAACAGTAAACTCAATTATTCAAAGATACAATTTTTACTCACTATCATACGAGCCTCGAAGTCAATTCATCACTAAAAGAACGCTCAGTCACAACTAGGTAATGATAACTATATATAAAAGAAAACCAACTATAATTGGTTATGAGCATTAAGTATCTAAATTTTTTCAGGACAGCTAATTCGGTCTAGGTTCCAATTCCAAACACCATGGAAAAAACATTTGATCCAGCTAAACAGGTCTCATTAAGGTAAATAGAGTATTGACAAATTAAGACAGCTAAGCTTCCACTAGAACAATACAAAATAAGGCATTAATCATATTTTAAGCCAAAATCACAAGACTAATCACCAAACTAAAGTAGCAATCAAGAATTCCTTTACTCGTGAACAGTCTAATAATTCATCAAAGCATCTCAATTATCTACCACTACAAGACATCAACAAATAAAGATCAAAACCCCCTAGTCAATAAAATATTAGCAGAATATCTACCCATCTCCTACGGAGTTACCTCGTACTTGGTGGTAGAGGAGGTGGAAGGTACCCGTGGAATTAGTCAAAAGCAGGCCTGAACACCTCGGTTATAAAGAAAATAATAATCTAACCATCTCCTAATCATGCCATTTCAGATGCTCTGTAACAGAGAAAGAACTCATGTCTAGAGAAACCACAATCAACATAACATGGCCAATATTGTTTAATCTCTCATAGATACTCGACAAATTTGCTTAATTAATCCAAATTGGGATAGTTGATTTAGTTCAAGTACCAAAATTCTTTATTTCAATTAAAAATACCAGCACGGGTCAATGGAAATTCAGCATCTTGAATGTTTGTTGAGAAACATGTTGACCAATTCGAGCTTCGAATGCATAAGTAAACACCAAAATGAATTAAAATAAGAAATTAACAAGTTGAATAGGAGTTTGGAAGGGATACCTGTAGGATTTACCGCGGTCCTCTTCGAGACAAAGCTTGTTAGACATTGGCATCTGTTCAATGGTGAACTGTGTAAAATCCGATAAGGATTTCACTACAGATTTAATGGTGCTCTTCTTGGGTACAAAAATGTACTCATCCACATCAAAGAAGAACATCCATTTAGCTTGAAACTTATACCTATGTAAGCAATCATTGACAATAAGGAACTGATTATGATAGTAGCCATCAAATCTCTCTTGGTCCCTAATATCCTGTAACGTAACGTATCCTTTATCCATCCATGGCTTAAGCACCTCCATTACCCCCTCATGTACACCTCCAGCATCGTGAATTACGAAATGGGACTTCTCTCCGAACAGCCTAACGTGAAATGCCAGCCACTCTCTTACTCTCTGTGGGCTCAAGTTCCCGTACAGAGACGAGCCGCAGTAGAAGAAATCATACTTTGGGGGAGCTTCATATACGGAAGTAAAGTTGACAAAATCCTGTCCCGTTTCCGACAATGCCTCGAAAGTGTCGGTGGTGTTAAAGCTAGTGTCGCCGCCGTCGTTAGTGGTGGCGTGAACGAGGAGTTTTCCGCCAGTTTCGCCGCTGCCAACTGGTACAGGGAAAGTGCAATTTATGACGAGCACAGTATAAACCCTGCCATAACCCCAGTCCGGGAGGATCTTGTGACCAACGACGGAGATGGGGTTTTTCTGTTTATCAGAAGAAACCCACTCGCAACGGTAACTGGCTTTGCCATAGACGTGAAGAGGCTTTGAACCTAAACCCATTACAGCAAAAGTGTTATAACCTCCTCTATAAGCAGACATCAGAATAAAATTGTACGCGGCGGAGCCAAAAGGGTTGAAAGTTCTCTTAACGACGCCGTTTTGTAGCAGTCTGTCTTTCTCCAACGACGGCGGCTCCGGTGGTGGAGTAGTAGCAGATGGGGTTGATGAATTAGTAGCGTTTAAGTGGGAAACAAAGTGAAGTGGGGCGGCGGGAGTAGAAATACAGCTGCCAAGATCTATAGGGGAGAAAGTGATTAAGCGAGAAGGGATAAAGTGAAGAAGTGTAATGAGAGAACAGAAAAAAAGAAGAACAGTAAGAAGAAGCTTAAGCTCAGCAGCACAATTCCAAACAATACCAACGAACATCCTCCGTTCTTTCTCTTTACTCATACTGAAAGATAAAGATGAGCAGACGACAGAGCAGTAGAGATAGATAAGAAGAAGAAAAAACAGAAGAGAAGGCAGACAGGCTTTTGGTTATTCTAGAGTATATCTAGATGTCTCTTCTTTACAATGCTACTGCTTCTTTCCAGTATTCTCTCTCTATATCTCTCTCTATACTGAAATCTGCATTGAGAGAAGGTGATTTGTGTTCTTATAAATCAACAATGGTGATTTCTGCAATTTAATTATGAAAGGGAAAGGGTGGCTGCTATAATTTTGGGACTAAATAATAAGTATGCTGTAATAACGTGGACATAGTGATTTATTAGGACTAATTGCCGACGGTGCTGACCTAATTACCCGTAAAACTCGACTAAAGTAAAATTAAAGAGGATGCCCTAGGTTTGTCTAAAACAATTATTCTCTCTTTATTTTAATCTTTTACTTTTCCTAAGACTTTTCTAATTGGGCACGGAGCTAGTAAAAGAGTTAAACTATATGTGGTGAAAAATTATACTAGTATTGTCTTCATGATTTGAATACGAGTTATATTAGAATTAATTTGGTATGTTATATTAAAATAACATGCATTTTGTGTGATTTTTAAAATTAAATTGTTTATTAATAAAAAATACTAGTCATCTTATTTAGTAGAATTTTTTTAATGATCTTAATTTTTTTTCTTTATCATTTTACAGTTTTGTAATGGGATGATCTACTTCAGTGTTATTATCTTCAACCTCTAGCAAAAATAATTTATCACAATACTAATTACTAGTAAGGTAATAAGAGATAAACAATATTAAATTTTATTGGACTAAACTGACTTATACAATATATCAAAAGAACCCTAAAAAGAAAAAAAACATTATAGCACTAAATTAAATCCGACGTTTAAATCATCAATTTACTTTTAAAAATAGATAAATAAAATTATTTTGTTTTTGCATCGAAAAATTAATTATTTTTTCTTATTTTAAAACAAAAACTCATCTAAATCATAATGGATATATTTGATCTTTTTTAATAACATGACACTTTATTTTTGAAGACGGTTATAAAATACATCAAACTCAACAAATATTAACTAAATTGTCTAAGATCTAGTTTTACCTTTCACTCCCTTTGTACTCTATACATTCACATTATCCTTGTAATATAATATAATCTCTTATATATTGTTTATTTTATTACACGCTTTTGTTCCAGGGTAATTGTACCTTTTGAGGGTAACTTATCTTATTAGCTTTTGTTTCTATTAGAGAAAATAATATTATTTAATTTTTTATTTAGTACTTAGTATTTTTTAATTCATTTATTATATAACCAATAAAAGTATTTATTAGTTATTCATTTTTATATATAGTAATTATTAAATTAATAATACAATATATTATTTATATTAATACATTATTCGTACTATCATGTTTATTACATATAATATGTTATGACATTAATACCACGTAATATTATTTTTATTTTGATACACCATATTAAATATTATTCCTATTTTAATATATTCTATTAATTTGTCATCATAATAAATAAATAAAAATTAATTACTTTTATACACTCTATCAAACAATCCGATAAGAATATATTTTTATGTCAAAACAATAAAAGAGAGAGAATTTTGTTGGAAAAAGAGAGAGGAAAGAAAGTAGTCTTTAGGTACTACAAGCTGAAGGAATCAAAAGCAAAAGGAAAAGTAACAGGTGGAAAAAGGGGTTTAATAATCTTCAATGAGAGGCAACCTTGGAATTATTAGGTTGTATTTAATAATAATGGAATTGTTTAATTTAAGAATAATTTCATCTTTGAATATTTTAATTATTCAATTATAATATATATTTTTTTTCATAAAATTATTCTCGCATACTTTAATGGGTATTATTTAATAACACTAACCAAATAAAGTTATGTATGAATTAAAAAAATATTTTGCCCGTCCAACTAATTGTTTCAATTATTTTTTTCAAGTCATTCCAACCAAACATTGTATTTTTGTGTCAGGATTATGTTCTGCTAATATTTTCTGACCAAACAAAACGCAGAGTAAAATTTTTACAATTATAGTATTATTATTGATGTAATATTAGGCACAATAAATTTAAATAATGGACTGCGTATGAAATGCTATTGTTTCTTACGTATTTGGAAAAGAATGGCTAAATAAACACATATAATGTTTTAGAAATATATCAGTATTATTGCATCATCCATTCTAATTATCACTAAAGTCATTCACTTTTTTCTTAATTATTATAAAAATAATCATTATATGATAGACTTCAATAGAAAACTGAGAAATAAGAACAAGTAATTGAGTTCAATAATTTCTCATAAAGAATTATTAGGAAGAAATTGAAGTGACATTTCACATATAATTATA
Source organism: Solanum bulbocastanum (assembly GCA_037074985.1). Taxonomy (NCBI): domain Eukaryota; kingdom Viridiplantae; phylum Streptophyta; class Magnoliopsida; order Solanales; family Solanaceae; genus Solanum; species Solanum bulbocastanum. The sequence continues at coordinate 31,307,168 of CM073598.1, read as the reverse complement.
ATAATAAAATTTAAGTGATATTAATGAACACGATAAATTTGGTCTAATCATGTGAAAGAAACAAATAATTTGGGACACAATGTCTCAACTTTTCTTCATGCATGTTAGCATATGGCTCACAAGCGACAAATCAAGTGAGTTGTTGTTGATCGAATGAAATGTTAATATTAATGAGTTTTGCGTAATATTAGAGCAAATCTGATAAATATAAAATTAAAAAGGCTTGAAATTGAATAATTGATAAGAAATTTCACGTGCCTATAATAGTTAATTATAACTTGTTTCCTGGTGTAATTAAGAAAAGAAAAAGAAATGCAGTATTTCTATTTTTGGTTGAAAATAGTTACATATGTGTACCTCACTTTGAGTGGAAGAAAAGCTTTTACTTTTCCCACTCTCCGACTTTACTTACAATTATGAGTGATTCCTCTTTTAACTTTTATTTTTTAAAATTATACCATCCACAAGAAGTGTGGAAATTTTATATATATATTCAAATTTTAGCAGTTTATTGGTTTTTAATATTTTAGTACTAATTATGATTGGAGTTATAATACTGATTGCGGAGAGATCTATTAAGTAAAAAGGCATGATATATTTCAATAAAATATTCTGATTTATTTTTTCACATAGTTTATCGATCAAATCAATAATCCTCATTTCAAAATAAAGAAAGAAAATCGAATGAACAGTTTAGTCGTAAATAAAAATATCGCTCGCATTCGATACTTAAATTTTGTCGTCACCATGTTAGGTGAAATTGTATTTGGTTTGATTTTATATAGTCAATCTAGGAATAAGAATACCACCAAGGCTTTATTTGGTATGCATACATAAGAGGATGCTTCTAGAAATTGGTTAAGATGGATCCACAATAAAGTGACATAAATGATGAAAATTTCTATAATCCATCAGTTTATTTTATTTTATGACAGATAAATGTAATTTATATTGTTTGTTATTTGATAATACCATCCGAAAAAATAAATCCCAAACCAAGTTTTGGGAGGAAGCCTGGGAAATATGTTTAGTTCAAATCTATATTAATATTTAAATTTTTATTTAATATGAATTAAAAACTTGTCAAGAACACAATATCCTATATTATGTAAACTACTGAATACATCTTATTTTACCATAATCTCTAAAATTCTATACCATTTAAAAAATAAATAAAAAATCCCCTCTCGGATACATTACTCTCCTCTCATTGATACATTCCTATCCCTCTCTCGGTTACATCCCTCCCCTCTCAGATACATCCCTCACCTATGTATCCGGATGTCCTATCCCCTTTGTGATATATCCTTCCCCTCTCGCATACATCCCTCACCTAGATATATGCAGATGTCTGCTAATGTATTCGGAAGTCCAGCGATGTATCTAAAATTCATAAATTTTAAGGGATTTTAGTAATTTGGAAAAAAATGGGGAAATAATGTAATTAACTTTAACACTTTGGATTTCTGTAAATTATACTAAATTCAATATCTTCACTTTAGCAATGATCCATTACTTATGTTTGGGCTGACTGCTCATATTGTTCCGGCCCATGAACGGACAGCATTTTCCAACATTGAGCCCAAAATTTTCCTCTTCCCTCTAGGCGTATAACTGCAAAAAAATTCTTCCTAGTCCTAATTGTCAATCCAACCTAGCCGCAATGAAGAAGAAACAGAAGTCCACCACCATCTCCGCCGAAGATACGGCTGACGCCGCCGCCGCAACCACCAGCACCACCATAGATTTGAAAGCCCTAATCCGGGATAACAGGCTATTCTTCGACAAGTTGATTGACCTAATTCCTCCTCGATTCTACCTCCCTAAAGATGAACCCGATACCTGGTATCGAGGCCTTCCCAAAGCCGCCAAAGCTTCATTGAAGAAACAATCCAGGGAGAACCTCAAACTCGCCCGCCGCAACCGGCTTGACCCTGAGAAGAAAGAGCAGTCCTCTACTGTCGGCCTCCTCGAACAATCCCTTCAGAAAAAGCAAAAAACTGATGAGGAAGATGATTCCGGCGAGGATGATCATGGTGAACCTACGCCCATTAATTTGGAGGAAAACGATAACCCTAACAACGATAACTCCTCTGGTACTTACGAAGAGTTGAGGCGAAGGCTACACAGAAAGATCGAAATGCTCCGTGGTAACCGGGGTGATGGCGAGAGTTCGGAGCGCAACAAATTTAATCAGCGCAAGAGTAGTGGAAATGATGCATCTTTAGAGAAATCCGAGGGTAAGAAGAGAAAGAGGGGTGAAGACGACAATGGAGAAGATACTTCAATGGAAAAGGACATAGAGTTTGGGAAAGTTAAATTAGGAGACGACTATGACAAGAAAAAGAAGAAGAAGAAAGTATCCAAACCTAAAGAGTTGGAAAGACTGAAGAGGCTGGAAGAGGTGAAGAGGGAGAATAAGACGCTGGCGGATAAGGAAGCATGGAAGGCAGCAGCAAACAAGGCAATGGGATTGAAGGTGTTTGATAACCCTAAGTTGTTGAAGGAGAGTTTGAAGAAGGATAAGAGAAAGAAAGAGAAGAGTTCTGAGAAGTGGAAGGAAAGAATTCAGACTACGGAGAAGATGAAGAATGAGCGTCAGCAGAAGAGAAGGGATAACATTGCTGGCAAAGCCAAGGAGAAGAAGATGAGGAAGATTGCCAAAAGGGAAAAGAAGCTCATGAGGCCGGGCTTTGAGGGGAGAAAGGAAGGCTACATTACTCAGGATAAAAGCTAAACTGGTCATGAACTCTTTCTTATGGCTTCTTATTTTGAATTTAGCTGCTCTTTCATTTGGAGAGAGTTTTGTGTTTGGTCTGAAATCTTTTGCTAATTCTGTGCTAGTCAAGTTTAAGCCTTTTCTATTCAGTAGTAATATGTTGGCTCATTAGCCTATCCCAACTGGATTGGGATTGAGCATGGTTGATTTATAGTAACAGGTTAGTTCATGACTTGTTTTCATGAAGTTAGCATGATAATACATGCTTGTCACCCAAATATCATTAGTTTGATTAGAACATATTGTCTGCAAACATTTTTGTTTCTCAAACAGATGTGGAAATGGAACAAATATGAGATTGACCGTGGATCTTTTTGCTCTAGAACACATTTGGCATTGTCAGTATCTTTTTTATGAATAAATGTTTTACATGTAAAATCGACACATGTTCCTGATAATTTCAATTAGCTACACCCTTGAGAGATATACCAACTTATGCTCAAGTATCCTTGACCTGATCTCATCAGTCTATTTCAGTGGTAGGTTGGTTCTTCATGCTTTACTTGGAAAGCTTGCTTTCTTAAGTAAGCACGTTTATTTAAGAATCCTTTGAGAAGCTAAGCTTCTGCTTATAGTAAGATTATCTTTACTTCGTAGGGCTTGTGACTATTAGATGATATCGATAGTAACTTCAATGCTCAAATGTGACCACTGTTCTTGTAGTTAGTACCTATAAAGTAATTAAAATTGGGACGTGCAAAAAAAGGGAATAGTCTGGTCGAGTTTCAAGTGCAAATTGCAATTAGGGCTTAGGGAAGAAAAATACCAAACAAATAAAAAGATAGAAAATAGAAATGTATTGCACTTCATCAAATATAAAATAAAATAGAAATGTAATGCCAAAACTGTTAGTATAAATGCAAATAATAATGTTTTGTTCAATATGGAAATATTATAGTCAAGCTACATATATCAGATATGTTGTTCTGCTCTTGAAGATGTGAAGGTGCACACACCTTAGCAACTTGACGCCTACACTAAAGTGCCAGTTAAGCAAGGTGAAGCTATCAACCTGGGCTAACTGAGCTTTGTAACTTACATGTGCTAAGGGCGTAATGTATTTACAAGGCACATCACAGTCATTGACATATTATAATTGAAATCTCAGTATGCAGCCTTCACTAAAGTCCAGTTAAGCAAGGCAAAACTAACCTTCACTAAAGTGCCAGTTAAGCAAGGCGAAACTAACAACCTGGGCTCACTGAGTTTCATAGCTTACACGTGCTAAGTTTAATGTGTTTCCATGGCCACACCACAGTCATTGACACATTATAGTTGAAATTCCAGTATGCAGCCTTCAATGTTAGTTAAACAAACAGGGATTTCATTGTAATATAGCGAAGTTGTAGACGGATGCTGTTGACCGATTTATGATTTCTTGCAAGTGTCTAGCCATGAATCAAGTATGTTAAGATAAATCCAGAGATACAATGCCATTGGATCAATAAGAGATGATTTGTAGGTTAGATGAATATGTTCTTGATTTTTGTTGTGAAAGAAGAGCTCAAGCACCTAAGGTCTAAGGATGTCCTGATGGTCAATTTAGACAGGATGAAAAAGGAGAACAAAGTCCAAATTCCAACATAGGAAATTTTTTATTTTTTAGGTATTTTCTTCTTATCTAAGCTTTTGTGGCAAGTTAGCCAAATACTTGTGTTGGTGAGAGGTAGCAGGTGCCCAAAAGTATAGTTGAGTGATGCACAAGTTGGGCTGAGCATCACCTTTATAAAGAAAAAGAGAGCTTAAACCTTTTGATTGAATTGTAGTTCTATCTTTTATGCTTGTTATGTTCTTTCAGTTCATGCTTAGAGGATCAAACACAAATTCTCTACCTCACATTCTTCTTCATTGCTTATCCACTTCCCTATTTCCAATCTCTTTCCAATACTCAAACTGTGAGTTTCCCACAAAAAATTCTCAATATGCTGCTGTATCAAATCTCCCACAAACTTCTGGGGTATAGCTAATGAACTACTGCAATATTGCATCTATTGCAGCAGCATAACTGCAAGTAGTAATAGTAAGCTGCAGAAACCATCAAGCCATGGTAGGGCTTTAATTGCAAAGTGCAATTAAAAGGCGAACTATATTTTTTTAAGCTCTTTTTATGCAAGTATTTTAGTATGGTTGCTGTCTAATAAATGAAGCTTATGAACTGGTTGTTCATCCTTTGTGCAGTATATGGTGTTCTAAGTGCTTAAAGCTTTGAGTTGTGACTGAACTCTAGTTTGTCAATTCTACTTGGAATTTGTTTTGTTTGGTCAGCAGGTTCAGTTGGATCCTATTGATCCGCCAAGAACAGAGATCTTTTATGCTTTCAGTGCTTTGTGCTTTAATAAAATGTTTTCTAACGCATAAAGGTGATAAATACATCCATGGTTGAGGTCTCTCTCCCTTTTTTGCCTAAACTGCAATATTCATGGAGTTCGATTGTAGGACATTACTACTCATATCTCTAACCTGTGTAGTTATGTTCCAACTTCCTTTTTGATGGAGATCAATTAGCAATCCGATGAACTTCATTTTGTTTTATGCCTTAACTTTCTACATTGTTATGAACACTTCTTTACAGCTTTGCAGGACCTTGTGGCTTTCAGAGCACCACTCCAGCCTCTTATGTTTTCATTCTTAATTTATCATTGTGGTCTCTTGTGCTTTGTATGCGCGAAGTTAGTTCTCACTTTCACTGGGGAATTTCTTGTCGTTCCTATCTCCCTTTACCCTATTTTCCTGCTGGATTGGTTCCCCCCCCCCCCCCCCCCCCCCCTGTTTGGTTTTTAGAAAAAGGTTGGTATTCCACCCGTTCAAAAGAAGAGGAAAAGAAAAGGTTGTGGCTGGTGTTTTGTAAAATCTATAAACGGCAGAACTTAAGAAAGCATTGCATCTGGACATACATATTGTTTGCAAATCAATGTTAGCAGGGAAACACACTGTTGACAAACGCCAATTTTTCAAGTGAAATTCATGTCAAAAAACTATGTTAACTTCTAAACTTACATTTTGGCTTCATCTTTAAATATTTGTTACGTGACCTCAACTAAATTAAGTGCTGTTTTCCTGCGCAAGAGAGCCTTTACTTTAAGATTTTATTTCCAATCCACTTTCAAATGGTGCAAAGAAAAGCAATGAACTGCTGAGCTATACATCCCATGTGCACATGTGTGGGGAATATGCTTTGCTTTTATCATCTGATCTCCAAAGTGACTTTTAAAAGCTGAGAAGCACATGTGATGTAGAAGAAGATGCTTAACTTATCAAATTGAACAGAATCCAGAAAAGTGCATCCATAAAATATCTTGATAACCACTAAAATCCATAATAGAATTACAATCTCCATAAGAAAAAAAAAGGCCAAAGAAAAAAACACTCAAAATTCCACACTAAACATATGATACAAACTGCAAGGCACTTTGTGCTTGCCTCTCTGTCAAGTTAACATATCAAGATGGGGCAACAAACATAACCAAACTAATGGCCCTTTACTTTTGTGTTAAGGTGCACGTGGCTTCATTTTTGTTGAATGATGCAGGGAATAAATCATTCACTATTTATTCCCTGCAGCAACAGGAATGAAGGGCCTATAATGGGGAAAGCAAAGGCTCCTCCTCTGTGTACTTGATGTTGATGATGATCTTATCCTTGAAAGATAAGTCACTGTTCAAAAGCACGCAAGTAAATAGTGGTGCAGTGATGGCTTTTGCTGCTGATGGTGGTGGTCAGTGCCCACACAAAATTAAATCAAATGGCACATGCCATTGGCATTCCCCTGCCCACCCTGCACATGCTTACTGTCCCCCCATATCTATACCATCCTTGCTTTATTCCTTTCTACTTTCTATACATTTAACCAACTCCATATCTTACATCATCAAATTAAATCACTTAAAACATCTAAATTCATCACCCCAAAAAAAAAGAAGGTAGAATATTGTTAGACAATCAACTAGGTTTCCTCAACAAATTTTGTTTGCTAACTTAAAACTATGGCTTAGTAGAGTAGTTGATAAAGGTAAATTATAGGGGTTGAGTTGCCAATGCCACGCACTGGAGATGTCGTGGGCAGGCGATCAGGTGGTCGTTGGTGAGGCCGGCTGCCTGCATGAAGGAGTGTATAACGGTGGGGCCAACATAGCGGAACCCTCTTTTCACCATGTCTTTACTAATGGTTTCTGATTTTGAAGTCTTCACTGGGATTTTGTTACATGCCTTGTATTGTGTTGCAATGGGCTTGTTGTTCACAAATCCCCACAGATACTTGTCGAACGAACCAAATGTCTTGTTTATCTGAAATATATTCAAGAAAATCAGATACTTGAAGATCCCCACTTTCCAAATTTTTATTTAAGAATCACAGGAATGCAACTATGTGTTTACTGTTTCTTAAGCCTAAACACTTATTTAATTATACTAGTCTTACTTTATGGTTGTACTTGTCAAGGCCAGGTATGCAATACTTATTCCATATGGCCCATGTGGTTATGTTACTTAACAGTTGTTAGGTCCATGCATGATTAGAAGATTAATTAATTTAAAACTTACTTTCCCATCTATGCTTCCTATTAGGGTATCATAAATGTCATTCTTAACAGAAATGTTGGGAAAAAGAAAGGACAGTTGAACAGTTCTTAAAATTCTTTACAGGCTCATATTATATTATTACCTCTAAAATTCTGGCTGAGTTGTCGACAGCTCCTCGGATTTGGCTAAGCTCTATACCATATTCGACACTTGTTGAAGTGATCTTCTTTTCATTGTACTTGGAAACAATTTCTGGATCAAATCCTGAAAAGGCATCCCTGGAGGAAAGTAGAATGCACAATACAGCTTAAGGCCTCTGTTTTTTTTTTAAAAAAAATGTTAATCGAGAGTCAGTTAAAAAAGTAGCAAAACCTACCTGAATTCTTGCCTTTTCTTTAAAACTGAAGTCCAGTCTGATCCAACTTGTGCACCAGTTAACACCAGCAACTCAAACAGCAGACTGAGTAGGTAAAACAAGGAAATTAGTCCAAGAACGACGCTGATAAATATGCGAAAAGCAAAAAAAGAGGGGGGAAAAAGATGCTTACTTATCATCATGAACGGGAACTCCCCATTCTTCATCATGGTATGCAATATAGAGTGGGTCTGAAAACACAACAAAATACCAAGAACTTTAGTCCTATTTATCGAAATGCATTAATTTGTGTGTCTTGTGTTAGAATATACATATATTTATTTGTCCTTTAAGCGTAGAATTGAGGTGGTCGTTACCAGAATTAGGTGTGATAAAGCTACATCTTTTTTCCTCTCGAGAATTGGGGATAACTGCTGAGGCGAATGAAGGGTCAAGAGAAGATACTTTTCCTTCATACTTGGCTGATTTTGTTCTTCCATAATGCGCAATTTTCATTTTCCTCTGCACTTGCGCAATTGCAACTTGTTCCCTTCTTGCTGCTGCTATGCTTCCCGGAGCCTCGACTATCAAGGAGGAAGAATATTTCAATGAAGAATTCTCCACAGAAGGGGGTGAACCTATGCCCACACTGCTTTTCTTAGGCTTCTTTAACAAAATTGGGGCTTTATTAGCAGTCCCTTTGGGAATCACAATTTTCTCAGCACTTGAACTCAAGCCATTAGGATCAATGTTATTCCCTCTCTTGATAGCTGGTAGTCTTGGCGACTTCATTTTAGGTGAGACCGGTGGAGTTGTTGATGAACTCGTCTTGACTTTAGTACTTCCATTTGCAGTAACAGGTGCAGCAGTGCTAGTTGTCTTTTTAAGCGAGTTCCGGCGTTCGTAAAGAGGAACTATATTGCTATGTGGTTGAAGAACAGGGCGGCCATTAATCTGGGAGAGAGTTTGTGGGCTGCTCTGCAGTTTAGTTTTGGAATTACACATCTTTAATTGGTTTTCAGAGAGGTTTTCTTTTTTATTCTTTTTTTTTTTTTTGTATCGAGTAGGTGATGATCAAAAGGTTAGGATTAAGAAATGAGAGAATTTGGGGAAGAATGTGAGAGGGTTTTATAGAGAAAATATAAAGCAATGGGGTGGGGTGGAGTGGGGGGGTAGGGACAGGGGTATAAAGGGAAAATTGAAAATTTGTAACATGGAGAGGTTGGAGTCTGCCATACATATAGACTTCATTACTTGTGAGGTTGGCACTTTCTTCTGTTTAAAGTGACCACGAGGATGACAGTGACTCAATCCTTACTCTGCATTTTTAGGACTATACTGTATTATGTTTGGATGAGAAGATAAGAAAATAGTACGCCCTTAATTAGACGTTTCGTCTAATAATATCATATTGTTAGGGAAAAAGCTACAGTTTTGAAGTTAACCTCTACCTTAACGTAGCTTCAATCTGAAATCGGAACTCTAGTCAAAAGTCGAGAGGTAAATTTGAACTTTTTTCCTCGAAAAAAGTAAATAGAGAATGATTTGCTAACGATAAGAGTATGAATGAACTAAAGTGGTGCCAGATACAGTGCCAGCAGGTCAGGGACCTTGGCAGCCCAGCCAAGTTCGAAAAATTCCTAGCGAGCTGGAGTGGGTGTGAAGTTTTAGGGTCCAGAAAATGACCAATCATTGATCTCGTCTTTAGAGCTGGCTTGTATTTTCCTTTTCTTTCTTCCCTTTAACTTGTACCTCAATATACCAAGTTGAAATTGTTATTTTACTGTATTTAGAAATGATGATGACATCAATTGAGCGTAAACGAAGAGATATGATCGGTGAGAATTCATATAACTGGAATCGGAAGTTGAACTTATTTGATATTGTTATTGTTATATTTACCAATTTTAGTTAGTAAATATTAACTTAGTTGTTGGCTTTAAGCTTATCATAACTCTCCAAAACGGTTTTGTTGAACCACACTTTTGTCAAAGTTGACATCTTAATTCAAGATGTAACCACTTTTAGTCTTCTACTACTAGTAGTAAATTATTTCATCTAAATAATACACCTTTTTAGGAGATCACCTGAGGACAAGGATATCTCATGTAGAGCCTCTTAAAACCTGTCGTTATTAGTTTTTTTGAAAAAAATAATTAAAAAGTTAAAAGCATGGATTAAAGAATAATATTAGTTAGAGATTGGGCAGTTAGAGAAGAATAGTTTTGGATTTATAATAATATTTTTTTTGAAATCGTTAAAACGCGTGGTGCCAACGAAGAGAAAGATTAAGGGAACAGGGTGTCATTTCTCCCTAACAAGTAATAGAGCCAGCTTTAAAGTATTAAACATGAAGCTCATCATGTAATTTCCTTAAGAAATTATGGTTAAAAGATTCTCCTATTTTTGAAATATAAGAATCTTATTCTCCGTGTCCTTCTACGCATGCAAGCACAACCATTCTTTTATAATGCTATGGTGTTGTTGGTGTTCAAATTAGTATCTGGGCGTCTCGATTATTCTATCAGATATGTTCTACCTTGCACTTTAGTTATTTCATCAGATATGTGTTATTTCCTACAGGTTTGCCCACCAAAACTTAAGTGGATGAGAATTGGTTTTGTTTGAAAATAACTTGTTTGTGTAATTACTATGGTAATAATTACATGTTGTGTGAATATTTGTTTGTCATAACGCAATTATAACATAATTTCTAGTGTCATTTTGTAAGTGTAATTACATGATTTGATATTCTTTTATTTTTTAAATAATATAAATAGTTATATTTATTTTTTTTGTTGACATGAGCATGTAATGTGTTTTCATGTGTGACAAATATATCTATATGTAAGAAATAAAAAATGTTGGGTAAGGCACAAGTACTCCTAGACTATGACCGAAATCTTTGATACACACCTTATTAATTAAACTAAGGTCCTATTACCCTCCGAATCCATTTTTTTGGGTAATTTTGGACACCTTTTTAGCTTACGTGACATCCAAACATCTCTCATACGCCTCAACTACGTGGGTATATAAAATTACAAAAAAAAATGAGGTCGGGGAGACTGGGATGGTAATAAGACCTTAGTTTAGTTAATATGTGTGTGAAATTTCGATCGTAGTCTAGGAGATACTTGTGATTTTTTTTAAAGAAAGCCATGAGATAATTACACCATTTCTCACTCACCAATTTTTTGTCCATATCATTAAGATATTAACCATTAGGTAACAATATTAGGTGATATGTACGTATTCAGACTTTCAGCATCAAAATCCACTATGCAAGTCTGAAATAGAAATCAATAAGAAATGTACAATCCAAGAATATATATATTTCTTGGGAACAGTAAATGTTAATACTATGAAAGTAATATATTGTAGATATCAGAATATTTAACTATCCATTTTTTGGTGCCTTGTTCCTTTCACTAGTAATTAGTATCTTTCCATTTCTCTATGAATTTTTTTTTTAATAAAATATAAACCTTAAGTTGCAAGCAAATCCAATGCTGGTAACTTAGACAAATAATTTTTAAAATGATGGAACTAATTAATTTTTTTTTTAATGTGAGTAAAGAATTTTAAAATACAAATTATAAGAACCGAAGCCTAAGAAAACAAAAACAAAATTTAATTTATTTTGGCTTTAATGGACTCCTTTAAGCTACTGAAATTAGACCACTCATTAATCATGTTTGAAGAGGTTAGAAGTAGAAGTACACGTAAATAATTAACGTTTTAATTAATTACTTTATCTCTTCCCAATCAAATAAAGGCAGCTAGTTAATGCCAATCACCTAAAACACTGATTAGTGGATGGTAATCACATTAGATTTCAAGGAAAAAATGAAACAAGCCATGTGCAAGTCCCACATATATAATTGCATCAAATCAATAATGATGATCAAGGCAACTATAGTTCAAAGACATTAACACATGATATTTTTTATTTGGTAGATGACATCTTATATAATTGTTCAAATATTTATTAAGAAATTAACATAATATGTATCTACCTTCCCTACCTTCCTCGTAAATTCTTTTGTATATCCTTTTCCTACTAGGAAAACGGCCAACCAATGATATATGCAATATGTACATTTTACTCCTTGGAGACAATTTCATTAGGGGATATTCGATAGAATTAGAACGATACAAAGAAGATTATATATATCATGATTTTGAGATACAAAAATCTAACAAGTAGTTAAAATTTTAAAAAGTTTTTACCATGATCGATCATTCTCATAAAGCATCACATTATTGATTGAAGATTATCCGTGACCTTCTAACATTGTTGGACCAACTATCATGATAACATCCTCCAATGGTCCATTTTTTTGGTCCATATTTCCTATGTTACATTGAGGTTTTATGACTTGCAACATTTCAACTTGTAATTTTTCCAAAATTGTCTAAAATTGTCCTATACTATTATATTAGGAGTATCTTTTAGTTGGGTATCTCTCTCAGTCATTGGTTAAATGAGCCCATCAATTGTACTCTTTTTGTTTAAATTTATTTTAACGTTAATATAGTTTTAAAAAAAAAAGTCTTTTAAATTTGTGGTCTTAAATTAAAAAAACAACGTCTCGTAATGAACTGGGATTAAGTTGTGGTCTTTAAATTACCTACAAATTGCTCACCCGAAAGGCAGAGGCTGGGTCAGAGGTTGTAGCGGCCGCTGATTATCCTGGAGTTCCAAAAAACAATAATTAAAAATATGTCAAATAATACCCTTTAATAATTGCTAAAAATAATCATTATTTTTTAAAACGAATTTAAAAAATAGATCAAACAAAATAAAATGAAATTATTATTAATAAATGTACTCTCACAATTTAAAGACACATGATCTGGCAGAAAAAAAGTGGTCATATAATTAGGAAAATGTCAAAGTTGTCATACACACACACACACACACATATATATATATATTTGCACATGTACGGCTCTAGTAGTAGGAATTTTCTTTTATATTTGTCTTATTTTCTTTTTCTCCATATATAGAGGAAAAAAGAAAAATAAAGTTATCCTTAAATTATTTGAAGAGGAATTAATTATTGCTCAACTCATATCATTGTGTAAGTACGATGGAGAGTACAATATAATTTAGAAGTATATATGAAACCCGCATGTTCGTTTGCCTAGACATATTTATACATTTCAGAATTTTCAAAATTCCATTTGTATATTTCGTTTGCAGATATTGAAACAGGGTAATCTATTGTAATTTTTTCATAAATCGTACACAAACAGCTAGGGTAAGCACATACAAATTAAAGATATATACTATCAAAGAATCGAATTATATAAAATTCCGATTTATACAATCAAATGAATTATACAATTTTGATAGAATGATACGAATTAAACAAATAACAAGATTTAAGGAAATAGTGAATACGAATCACAGATTTAATTTTCAAAATAGTAGCTATAACAGTTGAGCGTTTAAATATTTGTTTTTGTGCGTAATTTTCCTTAAATTTATTGTACTCGTATTTATATGACACTAGTTATGTACACCAGTATGCATGTCTTTCAACCATTTTTATAAATTACAATTATTACGAATAAATATACCTTTTCTAACTATTTACTCCTCTAATAATGGCACTTTTATGAATAGCACAGCAACCTAAGATAAGCCTAGTGCAGCAAGTGAGCATTGTCCTTTGGCACCATGTACATTTAATTTGCAGAAGACACAACATCGTGGCCCAATTTAACATTATTATTGATTTGTCCTTGCCTTTGAATTATCTTAATTACTACTTAGTGTTGCAATCAAATATGGTATGGTCTTTGATGAGGTCAAATGTATGTTAAAAAAAGGTAATTTTAGCCCTACCCATGTGACCAACGTAGAGATTTTTGAGACAAATCACACTGCCCGTTTTGGATAAAATTACTTCACTAAAGCCATCATATCACATGCAGCATGACCCTAGTATTGGGCAACCCAATGTCAACACGTCGCAAAGGCAGGGTGAATCGCACTATCTTGCTCATATGAATTTGCGAAGATCGATGTACATTCCATTCAGCGATATCATAAAAATTTCCTTTAGTATTTGAGATTTACTGATCTAACTAATCCAATTTTGCTTGAAGAAAGAAATACTTTTATTAGGATTTTTTTGTTTGTTTTCTAAGAAGACTCAATTCCTCATACTTTTAATTAGGGGTGTATAAAATCAAATTGAAAATCGAATCAAACTACAAATCAAGTCAAATCGAAAAAAAAAAATTCGACTAATGGTTTGATTTGACTTGATTTGATATTGGAAAAAAAACCCGACTGTATTTGGATTGGTTTGGCTTTAACTAAAAAAACCTACCCAAGACTAAACCAACCTGATATTATATATGTAATTTTAAAATTTTATTTTATACATAAAAATATTTACTTCGATATAATTTTAAAATATTTCTTATACTATTTCATAGTTTTTATCTTTTAATATATTATTTCAAGTTTAAAACTTAGAATTCGGAATGGTTCAATAAAGATTATAGTTCATAGATGTTGCTAATTATAATAAAACTTAAATCAAAATCAAATTAATACTAATGCATAAATAAAATCAATTAAACACTAATGGGTCGTTTGGTAGGCCGCATTAGAAGAAATAGTCCATGTATTAGGTAAGGTATTATTTAGTACTGTGTTTGGTAGGAATTTGAGCCTATGTATAACTAATCCATGGATTAGTTATACCTCCTACCTGGTATTATAGGATGAATTACTAATACCTTTCATTTGGAGGTATTAGTAATACATGAGATATAATACCATGGGATAAGTCTATGTAAAGACAAAAATATCCCTCAAATCATTTTAATTATTATTATTTTTTTTTTATTTTATAATTTATATTTGTACTAGTAAATTTATTTAAATAAATTAGCTTACAAATTATTTAGAGAGAGTTGTTTGTTACTAAATAAATCCAATACAAATCAATACAAATTTAAAATGTAAGTTGTTTATTTGTACATGACGTTTGTAAGTTGTGTGCGTGTTTCTAATTATTTCTGAAAAATTTAAAACATACATACATATTAAAACTACAACTTGCAATCTTTATGTGTAAATGTAGATGGTCTATTCAATTTACTATTGTTGACCATCTTTTCGATTTTAAAAGTAGATGGTTTATCTTTTTTAAATTGAAAAATGACATTTTGTGAGTGATCAAATAATTAAGATGACAATTATTTATCCTCAAATAATTCAAGTGAAAAAATTAGCAAACATGATAACAAAATTGTTCTTCTTATAGCTTGTTAGAAGGCCATAAAAAAATAATTTTATCTGACAATTATCTACCTTGACCTAATTACCTAATAATTCAAGGGTATAATTGAAACAAAACTTTTTATAGAGTTTTAATCCAAACACAAGATGAGGTGGGAAATAATGAACCAAACACTTGATAAAAATAAATTTTGCATTGCTAATCCCTGCACTACTAATCCCTGCATTACTAATCCCTGCGTTACTAATCCCTGCATTATTAATCTTTGTACCAAACGACCCCTAAGAATGACAATAATATTGAATATTTATTTTTTAGTTTTACATTGATTTAGACAGTTAAAAATACATAATCTAATTTTAATTTTCCTTAAATATTTAGTAATGTAACTAATACTTGTTAAACTTATTTTAACATGATTTAGTACTTTTAAATTACGATCATTTTCATTATGACTTTGCAATATTTATTTTATATGATGATTTCATTATTATTTTTTATTGAATATTTTTGTGTTATCAATACTCATTTCATATTTTGTGTTATTTTTTTAAGAAACACCTTAGATAATTGTATTTTGGTTGGACTAAAGAAATATTTGAAGCACAAGTTAATTATATGTTTGTATGCAAACTTAACTGAAAAAATTCAAAAAGCTGAAAAAATCTGAGGTTTATTAGTTTGGTTTGATTTATAAATTTAAAAATTCGACACAATGGTTTGGTTTGGTACTTGAAAAACCCAAAAAAAATCCGAATTTTATTAGTTTGATTTGATTTATTAATTTAAAAGTTTTACACAAATAATTTGATTTGATATTTGAAAAATTCGAACCAACCCGGTCATGTACACCCCTACTTTTGATTAATGATTAAAAAGTGTCACGTAAATTGTGGTTCATACGACCTTTATTTTTTAATTTAAAAAATTAGTAAATAATTTGCTAGATCCTAATTGGATTAGGGAAGTTAATTTAGTTAGAAAATCCCATTACCCAATTGGATGAAGACTGGAATTAATTAGCACGTCATGGGTGGTCCTCTCTCACGTTAGAATTTGTATTAAATCATTTATTATTTATATTTTACAATCTAGAATTAGTTATATATATATATATATATACGTATATCCCCCACAATCCTTAATGGTATATTAATAAAGTGCTATTGAGTCCTCTTTTTTGTCTTAAAAGCTACAAATAAAATAGTGTCCCAAGGCCCCAACCCAACCCCCACCCCTCAAGACAAAAACAAAATAAAGGAAATAATAAAAACGAAAAGATGATTACATAAGTGTACTTAATTCATTGTAGAAGGCAGAGGCCCAGGGAAAATTAGTTACTACATTAAAGATAATTGATGTTGTGGGGCGCCGTTAATGAATAATATTCATGCATACTCACTCTGCCAGGCTTAATTTGAACTTTATGAATTTTGATTTTTTTTTAATATAAATACAAATTTTGAATGAAAATAACTACTGAATCCGTATACAAGCTTCTAGCTCTGCCTTCTTGCTCCACGACAATGTGCCTTTGATCTTAAGGATAGACATGTATGGCGCTGGGGTTTTGCGCCATAAAACTGTGCATAAGAATTTATGAGAGGATGTATATAGGATAAAATGAGAATTGGGAAAGTGACCTTTCCTATCAAGTGTCCAACTGATTACAAACACACTGAATCTGCCCTTAGCAAAGTTCTGTGCCCATAAATATATATTTGGGCAATGCAAATCTTGTAGCATCACTTTCATCAATAATATGTAGGATAAAATCATAACCCTCCTCAATTATTGCATTCTAACTTTAATTTTGTCTTTTTCTCGAAGGAAACTTACCTTTCTACGAGGGGGATCTAAAGGTTGCCGAGGGGTTCACCGAAACCCATCAGCAAAAAAATATGCTGTATATTTAAGGTATTTTAAAATTTTTTTATGTCTATATATTGATTTTGAACCTCCTAAATATAAGATTTGAGATTGACTTAGTGGTTGAGGGGTTCAAAATTCACCTTGATGTTCTAAGATTTTAAATCTTAGGCACTACTTTTTTTTTTTTCGAATTCCCTTAATGAAAATCCTAGATAAGTCACTGCTTTCCGAGGGAACCATTTGTATTTAGTTACTAGCTAGAAAATATTCTTAATATTATATTACTCCCTTCCTGATTTTACTTCGTCATACTAGTCTCACTTATAATTTACCAAAACTCAAAAAAAGAAGATTAAAATCCAACAATATGAATAATTATTGAAGTGGTGAATAATCAATCAACTCAATTGATTTAATTAGATTCTAGCATTTCAAAAACTGAGTTGATTGATTTAATTTTTTGTTTGTTTGAGAGAAGTCGTTCCAACCAAATCTTAATCTCGTTTGCTTTAATTTGTTGATCCGTTTGAATTACAAATCAATCTTACTTTATTTTGTGATAATAAGCTTTCATTTGATTGGCCAAGTTATATTTATATTATACATATTGCTCAACATGTGGCATCGTTTTGTTGGATATTTTTGATTGATTTAGTGCCATTGTGCCACGTATTTTGATATGCAACACTAGCTTGAGCTTCAAGATGAACTAAGAACCATTTGGACCTTGGCCTAGTAAGATTAGCTCATCATTTGACATCCTATTGGACCTTTATTTAAGTCCAATAGAAACTCAACTATAGCAAAAGCCATATAATTATAACGAAATAAGACCCATTATTACTATTTTATTGACATTTTAATTTCAAGCTCATTATTTAAAATAACAATTGTTTTTAAAACATAACAAATTTAAAAAGTACGTTTACCCTTGGTTAGGGATCCAAATAGTTTTATCTCCCCAATCCCTTTATCTTAATTATGTTTCCAAGAACCCTAGAATGCAAATTTATCGAACGGGGGTCAAGTATATCTTATATTATTAAAAATGATTTAAATTCATCTTATTATACTTTAACACACACATATATATATATATATAATATCCTAATAACTAACCGAGTGACATATGAAAAATTCTCATCTACTTTTGTTAAACTTTAAGGACCTATTGTGTAACAAGTCAATATATGAAGGACCAAAGTTGCTCTACGCATATACATAAGGGGCCATTTGCAATTTTCTCTATTTTAGTTTCTTTCCAGAACCCAATCTCTCTCCCGTCGTAAAGGACAAAAAACAAATCCTCCCGCCACCGGTTCGCCACCGCCTGCGGCAAACCCACCTCCCTTGTAGCCGTGAAGTTTCCTGCCTGCGGTGTTTGGTTGTCTTTGATCTCAAACTCTTGATCATACCTTCTGCTCTATTATTGGTATGTATCTCTCACTATTTCTGTTAGCTAATCTTTCTACGTTTGATTTTGCTGGACTGAAGGAATTGCTTTGTTTGAACTGTTTCTCCGGTTATGGGAGTGATTTACTTGCTCTTTTCTTAGAACTTCTTTCGTTTCTCTTTTTCTATTTATTTGTTTCTTTTTGTTCTCCATATTTCTTTTAGGGCTTTTCGATGTTGGTCATTGAATCTAATTGACAAAGGTTCAATCTTAAGAGTTGGAAAAGAAGTAGAAAAACTGAGGTTCAAAATATGATTGAAAGAATATTATTTGTTTGTCCTTGATAATCTTCTGTTTACCTCTCTTGCTCTAAATATGAGAATTAGTCAATGTATTGATGTAAATGCGTCTAATTTATTTGCAGAGTTCATAAATTGCTAGATAAGATCAAACTGGTCGTAATTTTTATGGTAAAATTCTCAATCTGTAAATGTAGATGTTTTTTTATTTTTTATATTAGCAATATTATTGAAAGTTTATTTGCTTTAGGTTTTTGCCATTTTTAGCCTTGTTAGCTCGATTGATTTGTCTTTATAAACTGAAAAGACGAATAAACTGAACCAGAGCCCAAAATATTAGATATTTGACCAAATGTATACTCTCTCTGGACATGTTAATGACAACATGTTTATGTTCAAAGCAGTGTGGCACCTGGAACCTCTAAATTCTGAAGCCTCTCTTTGACCGACTTCGGTGAACTACTCGACCGTCTCTTTCTCAAAGTAAAATCTGAGTGGTAAGTTCCCCTTTTCCTCATTTTCTGTCCATGAGTCCATGTGCTTCCTCCATAAACTGATTCTCTTTGTCTCTGCTTATACCGAAGCCTTTACTTTGTCCTCTTTCCAATGCTTTTTATTGTTAGATGGAGAATTCAAATACTCCAGCATCTGATTCTAACGCTGCCAAAGCTGAAGCTGAACAGCTGCCAACAGCTCCTGGTAAGAGACCTCCTCCTCCTTCTCAACTGGAAACAACTCTACTCAATTTATTTGTGCTTACTGGCGTCCTGTCATTTGGGATCTCATCTCAAGTTGATTTAGAATATAGATCCTAATAAATATCATACCAAAGTTTTGGGACAAAAGTGGAAATATGTGTAATTAATTTTCATTACATATCATATTACGTTGATGATAAGTCACTGTAATCTGATTCCTACCATCACCTTTGTCAGATTTTCAGAAGCTGCAGCTACCACTGTGCTGCGTATTAGAATTAAATCTTCTGAATGGTTAGTGTATAATCTGATAATGCACTGTAATTTGACTCTTAGAAGCTGCTGTTACCCCCATAGTAAGTATTAAAATAAACTGTTCAGAGGTTTAGTTCAAGTCCATATATGATTATCTCGTGTTCGGCACTGAAGATGACTGTACGAATGTTCCAATCAGTACTGTTTTTGTTAGTACCCTGGGTTTGCATATATTATAAAGTATTCTATGCTAGCAAATATTAATCCTAAGTTCGTTTTCTCTTCTAGCTCGCTTTTGGCTTCTTTTGTCAATTTACTGTCGCTTCTTTTGCTTAATATGTTTTTGTATACTTTCCTCTATTGCAGTATGCAATTTTTTCAAAAAACCATCCAAGGGAAAAAATATCAGAAAGCGTCCTACGGTTGAAGAGGGAGAGAATGAAGATGCAGAAGTAGATAGTTCAGTCATATATACCAAGAAAAAGCCAGCGGTTGCGAATAATAAGCTGCACTTCTCAACTGGACCTTCAAAGTCCAACAAGGATACTGAATCCAATGTGGATTCAAAAGCAGCTCGTTTTCATTTTGAGTCCTCAAAGGAAATTCAAGTTCAAAATGATAGTAGAGCAACAGCCACTTTAGAAACTGAGACTGAGTTCTCTAGAGATGCCCGGGCCATTCGAGAAAGAGCTCTGAAGCAGGCAGAGGAGGCTTTAAAGGGAAAAAGCAAGACAGGTGGTGATGAGAAATTGTATAAAGGTATGAATCAATATACTGATTACAAAGCTGGTTTGAGAAGAGAACATACAATTTCTTGTGAGAAAGCTGGTGGAGCGCATGGTCCTCTCAGGGCTTCTGCTCACATCAGAGTTTCAGCAAGGTTCGACTATCAACCAGATATCTGCAAGGACTATAAAGAGACTGGATATTGTGGATATGGGGACTCCTGCAAATTTATGCATGACCGTGGAGATTATAAGTCTGGGTGGCAGATGGAAAGGGAGTGGGATGAAGCTGAGAAAGAGAGGAAAAGAAAATTGGCTTTGGGGATGCTCAATGAAGACGATGAGGATGCAGAGAAGAGTGACGAAGATGATGACGACGATGCATTACCATTTGCTTGTTTTATCTGCAGAGAGCCTTTTGTGGATCCTGTTATGACCAAATGCAAACACTACTTCTGTGAGCACTGTGCATTAAAGGTAATTTCAGTTGCCTTTTACTCTTTTTTGCTTGATCATGTCATGGGGTCTGCGAACAGCATCCACTTTTGTGTACCTTCTCCATTTCTCTTTTTAAAAAACATTTTCTCTTATTTGAGATGACATAGTTTATCCCCCCACCTTCTCAAAATCTCAACCACCTAAATAAGGAATGGCAACAGAGTGAAAGAGAGATGGTTGTAAAAGACTTTTTTGGTGCCTTTTTCTATTGTCACTAATATATAATGAAATTACCCGTTGCAACAGGCAAGAGTTGCAAGTATTTTAATTTACCCTTTTCCTCAAGTAAAAGCTGCCTTTTCTATTGGTTTGGACTTTTGTCAAACAATATAGACTATTGAAAACAGTTTGAGCTACTGTCACCTAGGGCACAGAGAGGTATGATTTATTTAACTTCTATTTATACTTTGCATGTGGATTTCAAGTTTACCTTTTTTTTTCTTTTTGGTGGTTGTGGTTAACAGCACCATGCAAAGAATAAGAAGTGCTATGTATGCAACCAGCCAACCCTTGGGATATTCAATACAGCATTTGAAATACGCAAGAGAATGGCGGCTCAAGGGAAATGATGGATTTTCTGCCAGTTCTCTCTTTCACGATGCCATACTAGTGGATCTTGCTTTACTGTAAGTGCCTTCAAATTGGATACATTAGATTTAAAATGTGCATTTCCTTTATATGTAAAGTATAACCCTATCTGTTTTCTTGCTAGAGCTCTCGCACAACTGATTCTCGACCTGCTATGCTCCACCTACATACTTAGAGCATTTGGTTTTGATACGTAGGTACATGTTAGCGTTGTAGAAATAGGAATACCTACATGTTTACAACAATGCTTAATGTAAAAAATAAAGTTTATTTAGAAGAATACTTCCTTATAGATTGGAATTAGGGCTGCTCAAAATCGAACCTAAACAGACTTTTTTCGTACCTAAACCAACAAAAATTGGAAAAATCGGTTCATCATTCAGTTTTTCATTTTAAATTGTTGGGATACATGGTTCAATACTTGGTTCTTATCAATATTCAGTTTAAACCAAATACCTAACTAATATTATTTTAATTTAAAATACTATTATACATTTTATTTTATACAAAATTTGTACTTACGAACTTAGGTTTTTCTCTCACTTTCAACTTCCAATTCATGATCAACAGAGTAAAGAAATCCTTAGCCCTAGTTTCTCTGCTGTTGCCCTCTTACAACTCCAAGGCTCTGCTCTCTGATATGATATGATCCTTCAACGATGAGGACAAGTCTCCACATTCTGTTGCTACTTTCCAGCGTCATCAGCAGCAAGCCAAAGAATTTTTCACTATTTCCTTTCAGTGAATGGGTTATACCTTGTTTGTCTTGGGTTTCACAAAGTTCCCTTTTTTCATTGCTTCATCAAGCTGTTCGAGGTTTTGTTAAAGTTGGGTGATTGTTAACATATGCAAGGAGAACATGCTCCTTGTGATAGGGTACTGGAAATTTCGAGCCTTCGAACGTATGCAGTTCGCAAGTTTAACCTTTGTTCATCACTTTTAAGTTTGTAATTCTACTAATGACATGGTTATCACTTTCCAAAAATCTCACACTTAGAATCCTTACTTTTACCCCTGAAGCTTCAAACACCGGCAGAAATGGTAATATGTAGGTGAACTTTATGTTGTTCGGACTCTTCAAAAATGTCATCGGGTGCGTGTCGAATCCTTCAAATTTAGTACATTTTTGGAGGATCCGACATGGGTGATATATAATACGTGACAAGTGCCCCACTTCCCAAAGATAAACAGAAATTGTATAATTAGGGGAAGCAATTAAGAGTACCTGAATTGGTTTCTTTATTTGACAGGTTGTATGATGATTCAAGTAACAGGTTGTGATTGATGTATGATCAGGAAGTTTGAAACAATACCAACGCTGGTGGAAGATGAAGAATAGGACATTGACTTGAACGTCCATTATCACCATCTCTCCTTTGATGTGAAGAGTCGATATATATGTTCTTATATAAGTACGACAACTTATATGGAATTAGTGTATGTGTTTTTCCTTTTTTTCGTTTGCCTTGGTCATGTATTTTGGAATTTTAAGCCTACATGATAGATATAATGAATCACTTCAGTTGCTGGTCTATCTGTCTCAGCTAGATATCTTTTGGCTGGTTTGAATTATTATGAGGGGACTAAAATTGTAAACTTGATGGTTAAATCAACCTTTTTAACTTCTATTTTGATCTCAATGGAAATGACATTACCCTTTTTAAATCTGATGGTTTATTTGAGTTAACATGCATCGATGACCAAAGTCATAGTCCCAATTCTTTTTCTTTGGGAAATTAAAGGGCTCACTACTTTGGTAAATCAGAAAATAATGCTAAGCTGCTTTGTAGCTTCTTTACATGTAAGGAACTCTTCCAATTTTCATTTGAATTGTTACAAAGAATTTGAAAATACACAATTTCTAATGTCATAGAAAGAACTTTGCTTTCTTTTCTCCTATTGTGTACAAAAGATGGTTAGTGAAAACCAGGGGAGAGTGAGCATTCATCCACTAAATCTAAACCTGTTATAGACAAATAAATTAGCCATAAAACAGGTCCATGGCTCACAAGATTCAATTAAAACCAAAAATAACGAAAAATCATCTTCTCATTGGGCAAAAAGTTAGACATCAGCAGAACAAAATCCAGTTAACCTGTACGTCATGAGTGTATATATGCACGGACAACATCTATTATGGGGGTTTCACATATCGGGCATTTTCCGGTGCCCCAAAGCAATTCATGGGCACACCTGAAACAGGTGCACATATGCCCACACCTGAAAATAAAGGACAAATGTTCCCACAAGATTAATATTTACTTATTTCTGGTGAACTTTAAGTTGCCTAAGTGAAAAATTCTTGCTACAATCAATGCCAAGTACCTGTAAAGGAGAGAATCAACTTGCTGCTCATAACAAATACAACAATTTGCTATGTTTGCACCCTTCTTATCTGAGTTACTCCCAATCATTGGACCTGCATTACAAAATTGTTACTCCACTTACTCTAAAGAACCAAAATTGAAATAGATGAAAATAGAAAAAAATAAGATCACATGTAGATGAAGCTCATAAGTGAAGCCTGGTCTTTGAACTTGTAAGATTTTGAGGTTCAACAAATAGTTCAACAAGGTAAAGAATATAAGAAGTACAGAATATAAGAAGTGAAACGACTTCACCCTTGGGTATTTCCCCTATCAAGTTTTTCTTATAGGTTACGAAGGGTTTAATGAAGTTGGAAAACACACAAAAAAATCATGGTTTTATGATTAATGATGGAGAGCATAGTAAGTTTCTTATATTCAGATTTCAGTCAACCAACAAACCTGACTGAATTATTGCAGCTGCAACCTCATCCTTAATGGAATGTTGTAAATTCTTTTGCATGTTCATGCAACTACTTATTGATCTTCGTATTTCAAAAATCTCATGGTGGAGTTGCTCCATATGTCCTCGCAATTCATATATCAGTTCCATTTCCTGTTAATGCCATGTTGTTATGACTAGTCTCAAACTCAGGAATATCTGGCAAGTCATTGCAAGAAAAGGAAAAAAAGAAAAAACTTACGATTGAAGGGTGTCTAGTGGAGGAGGAGCATTGTTGATTGTGGTGGGAGTAAATGTTGGATAATTGAGGTTGTGGTAAAGAATTAGACGGAAGGTGATAGGAGTCATCACTGACACACCTGTCTTGATCATTGCTCCATGATGGTAAAGTGTCCTGATTATTTCTCCATGAGTGTAAAGTGTGTGAAGCTTTGTTCTGATCAACTAATTCCTCAGGTTTGAGGTATTGTTGTCTAATGGGAGTATTATCATCTTCAAAGTCATCCTCATAACCCGAGTCTGCTTCTTCCTCATCATCATCACACCCGGGTGCTTGTGTTTCTATATGTGATAGCACTTCCCCCTCCTTGGCCTCTTTTTTAGTCATGTGTGCCCCTACTTTTTTCTCAAGCTGTCCGCTTTTTGCGTTAGGTAGTTCTTGTGAGCGAGACGCCATTAGTTGATCTATTTTCTCTCTCAAACCACTGTTGAGAAAGATTGAAACACTTTTTCTGCACATTTATGAAGAGCAAAAGTAAGTGCAAATCATGAACTATGGTTATACTACAAAAGCTGAGAAATTAATATCTTAGGACAGCAAAAGGAGATACAAAGACTCTATTTTCATTTGAGTATCACTTTCCCTTGGGAAGCAGGGAACAATGACTTCTTTTCCAACTTGCAAAAAGTTCTTTTACTGGTAATCCCAGCTCGATCAAAATCCGTTTCACATTCTTTTACACGTTAAAGTCAGTAAGTTCTCAGAGATGATCTCCACACCAGCATGGACAAGTACAGAAATGATCCATACACTAAGTGAAAATTATATTCTGAGGTAGAATCACTTTTGTCATTGCCTTCATTTTTATGAACTTTGTATATGTCTATGGCACCATTGTGTTGTAACAATGGTTTCTATCTGATACGCTTGGTGAAAATCAGATTCTAGTGGTTTGTTATTGATTCTCCCTTGATTGTTTTATGCTTCATTAATGCGGGCAGGCAAACTGTCTATGGATCGTACTGATCGTACATAAATACCCAAGTAAACCTAAATCCAACTATTGCATTATGACAATAATAAATATATATATGATTAGTCTCAGATCAGATGCAAGGAATTTGTAATTACCTGTTAAGAAGTTGGCGAATATCATGATTCTCTAGGAAAGGATCAAGCATCTCTTGGTATCTTTCTTGCCTAAGACCTTCCCACTCTTCACGTGGACGAGAAACATCATTTATCCAGTCTTGGTTGGATTCTGATTGCTGCTGGTAGTTAGACTGTAGTCCATCCCATCCACTTGGTGTGTGCGAATAATCACTTACCCAGCCACAGTCACTGTCCACTAGATTTTGGTTGGTAGCTTCCTCTTCCCAGTCACTTTGAGGTTTGGTGCTCTCACTAGACCACTCATTACTAGTTCCTGCATGCTGCAGTTTATTTGCATCTTGTTCTTCTCTATGGACACTTTGTTCACTATCCTTAGGAGATCTTGATGTCTCTAAAAATTCCAGCGACTTGTCATGGTTAGCTTGACAGCTTGCATTTTCCCAGCTAGCTTGGTCATGGGAAACATCTGAGCTCTGCAGTTGTGAAGTACAATGTAGTAAACTGGGGCAAACTGCTTGAGGACTACAGTCTACCTCATTATGTTTCGGACTACAAGAACTGTCAGAATATCGGATATGAATTGGCATTTCTGTCTGGGGATTTGATGAGTTAGTAGTAGCTTTTACATTTGTTGTCAGCATTCGGGGACTTGTTTTCTCATTTACTTCCCCGTGGTGATTCTCTTCTTGCAGTTGATTGGATGTAAAAACTTTTCCAATTTGTGTATTGTTATCTATCACCTTTATGCAGAGAGTCATTGGGTCACTAGGCTCAGGATGATCCTCTCGTGTAGATGTGGAAGCAATTTCGGATTTAGGACTGCTATTGCTTCTTGAGTCAGCTACACCAGGCTGCATTGCAGCACTCTCTCTGATAATCTCCTGCTTCTGATTCCCTTCTCTTTGCTTATGGGATGCTAGTTCACTTCCAACTTTTACAGCATTATTACCTTTGTTCTCCTTATCACAGTTCTGTACTCTTAGCTGATTTGGTGTGGAATTCCGGCTTTCCTGGGTGTTCTCTGCCGCTTCTCTTGAGAGGCTTCTTGAGTCAGCTACACCATTTTGACTTCCTGTATTGAACCTTTCCCTGAAATGGATTATGATCCAAATTATGTATATTCCATAACTTTAGGTTCCATAAGGTAGAACCAAATGGATTATTGATTTCTTTTGAACCACACAAATTGTAAGGAAAATTACCCTGATTTGAAGGGTAAGTTGAGACTTGTGGTAACTTCTTTTGGACCTACTACTACCATTAACGTGCAATAATCAACTTCATTGTTAGGTTCTTATACATTCCAAAAGGTATTTTATGCTGAGCTCATTCTGATATATTCAAATAAATGGAAGCTAAGAGATGGAGCATTTGTCTACAACATCAATAGGTTCCAACGATAAGATTTTCCTTCGACTGTGTTAACACACCATAATCTTTGCCATAGCATGCTAAACAAATAAAACTGGTAAAAAATTTCATTCTTCATGTTATTTTTTATATTTTTTTTAACGTACTTCAGATTGAGCACGATAATAGCATTCTTGCTCCAAATGTTTCATATTTTAAGCAGTTGAATATTCACATCTTGATGATCAACAAACATTCTCCATAAGGTAAGGTAACTGCAGATTATTCTTTTTGCAATGTACATATGGAATCAATAAAGACATGGCATTTACCTGATATGCATGATTGCAGAAATAGACACTCTATTTGATTCGGATGATGTGCCATTGGATGATCGATCATCTCTGGCGTCTGTGACACGACGCAGGAATCTAACTTTAAGCAAAGCCTGTTTAGGAAATTGGATTGTGAAGATCAATCAGCAAATGGTACAATGATCCTTTAAAGCAAAGCTACGCGTCAACGATTAGAGAGCAAAATGCAAACCTGGATACGACCTCTTTGTTGGAACTTGGAAACGGCCTTACGTTCCCTAAGAGTGTCAAGTTCCCGGAGTCTGTCACGCTCCATTTGCAAGAGCAAATCGCTTAATGCCTTTCGACCTCTGATGATTCGAGGCGAATGCAGAACTGGGAAAAAATTCCTTTGTTGTAGTTGTTGTTCTGAATGATCAAATGATGTTTTAATTCGAGGCAAACATTCGCCAGTGGCAAGAGGAGCAGCATTAGTACAATTGTGTTCATTCTCATGATTCTCTTCACCATTACTACTTGCCAATTTCCTAATGATATCAGCAACTCTAAGCTTTTCCCTTTCTTTAATAGTATCTGTTTGTTTACAACCCTGAATATCATTCATAGCAGTTTTATACGCCTGTTCCCAATCCCCAGACGATTCGCCATTCACGCTCGTGGCCGGAGTTTCAAATCGTCCATCGACTGAAGAAGATTCATCACATGTATCATCTCCTCTCTGAAGTACATTTAAGTCCGCAAATGCAGCATTTTCACAATTGCTTTTAGCGCTGCTTGGATTCGAATTCGAATTCGAATTGTTACCCAAATTCACGCTCTTAGACACCGTTTCGAAATCCCTCCACCGTTGGACAAGAGTAGAAACGCCGCCTGAATTAGGCACTTCGACGGTGGTGGTGGTGGTTGTGGCAGTAGTTTCAAGCGAACAAGAAGAAGTTTCTCCTCTCTGTTTCGATGGCCTTGAGGAAATCACCATTTCTCTAGCTCTATCCCATTTATCAACGGTTGTGGGACTGTTCTCATTGTTGTCCCATTGCGGTTTATGAACCCATAAATCTGCATAGTCAACATGTCGGTGGTGCCGGGAATTTTCATTGGAATCAGAAGAATTATTAGTATTTGTGGGTTGACTTGAAGAAATGCAAGAATGGATATGTGTATGGACCAAATCTTTTAGATTCTTCTGGAAAACATTGGAATCCCTATGAGTACATCGATCACGCCTGTTACGATCTCTAAGTACATGACCAAATGAAGAAGAAGAGGCAATTTCTACCTGAGAAGACGCCATTTCTTCCGAAACTTGCTCAATCAAGAATGCTATATTTAATGTTTGTTGACAAAAAGGAGGAAACTTTGAACATTTCAACGTTCCCCAAAGTAAAACATTAAAAATTGAAAACAACCCATCTGGCAAAATTGACTCGTCTTTCAATAAACAAGAAGAAGAAATTAGCAGAATTAAAAACGACCAAAGATACATTCAAGAATAACAAAAATGACAACCCATTTCTTTCTCTCAAAGAAAAAAATCCTAATAAAATTGAATGCAATACAAAGGGGGGTCTCCTCTCTCTGTTTTTTTTTTTTTTTTTGGGTAATTAAAACGTCAAACCGTTGAACACGCAGAGAACGCAAGTCTCGCCGGTTATTTCTCTGTTTTTCATCTTGATAAGTTAATCAACATTCTTCACAAACAGAGACTCAGAAAATTCCACACGGGAAAAAAAAAGAATGAAGGAGATAAAGAGAGAGAAAGAACGAAGTGGCTAGAGAATATAGATGTGAAGTGAAGAGCAAACAAACAAAGATGGGAACTCCGTGGAACTATAATATCTTAAAGAAGACGAAAAACAGAGGAATGGGACATGTGGTGCGGTGCTCCTGCTGTTGTGATTCATAAATAAAACAGTTGCACTGGAGTAAAGTTAATATTCTTCCTCCCCGTCTATTTTTACTTGTTCAATATTTGATTTGATAAAGATTTTCTTAAAAATATTTCATCGATCCCAAATTATATGATTTAATTTTATTAGCATAAAATTTAAGAAAAAAAAGTACTATTAAAACTTATGATTTAATTATTATAATCAAGTGAGTTGTGATGTAGTAGTGACATTGCTTTCAAAAAATATGTTAGAAGCATAATTTTCGAATAGACCTTATAGTGCGCCATATCTAAACACCGAATAAAAAAAAACATTTTATTATAAATCAAATTCTTATTAAATATAAAAATATATAATTCTTTTTGAGACGAACTAGTTGAAAATAAAATAAAAATGAAAGGAGCATGTGCGTGGGTAGTATCATAGTTTGGTGTAGGAAAATGAGGGAAGATGGAAAAAGGGAGAATAGAGAGACGTTGGATTAGAGCCGTTGGAAGAAAATGTGGGGTCAAGATTGGATTATAAAAATGACTCCGTTTCTTAAGCTTCTTTTTTCTACTTTGCGGTAAAGCCAAACTATTCCTTTCTTTCTTTTCTTCTCATGAGAGCGTCTCCCTTTTTTCTTACACACACTGCCACTATTCTTTTTTACTTCAACTATTCTTTACCCTATTTATTATTTGGAAAAAGGTTAAAAATAATCAATTAGAGTGATACACATAATAGTAACAAATTAAATAAGTTATAATAAAAAATATATACATCTTATGTAAAATTTTACTTATTTTATCTTTTAACTTATATGATAAATAATGCACAAGAATTTGTTATGCGAGTTTCTAAAAATAACAAATTAAATTCATCGCAAATGAATGATATCAAATATGATATTACGCATGAATGCTTTAATACATGAATAATTTAGCTTTTATTCAACTATCAAACGACCCTTAATGTATTAAAAATAGCTTAAATTAATACTCTTTTCTTCTATTGAATTTCATATATTTTTAACGTTAGTTTTTAGGTTTAATCTTACGTGTATTGAATCCAATTTTCTTAATAATAATAATAATAATAATATATTTGAGTTAAAAATACTCCTCCTTATGGGAATTATGTGATGTCACATGTGCGCTTTTTAATGCAATAGGTGATACTGATTTATTAGTTCATGTGATCCCCATAAATAACCTAAGAGAGTGTTTAGATTAGCTTAAAAGTTGATCCTATTTTTAAGTCAGTTTTTTTACTTCTGTAAGTGTTTGACAAATATAAAAAATAACTTAAAATAAGCAAGGCCAAAAATAACTTATAATAAGTTAAAAATAACTTAAAATAAGTCAGAAACCAAAAGTAGGTCTCTCCTATTTATTTATTTTTTGACTTAAAAGTCATTTCAATTTGACTTTTTATTTTTAACTTAAAAGCTACTTTTTTTAAACCAATTCAAACGGGCTCTTATCATATGGGTTAATCTAGAACAACTAGAAATCATTTGTTCATATTAAATTTTTTCAAGATTTCACATTTTGTCACCGAACGGATTTAAAAGACAACAATGTCTTCTTCGAAACAATTTTTATGAATCCAAACCCAACAACTCTGAACACTTGGATGGGTCACGAAATGCATGAGGTATGTTTATATATAGATTTATCTCCTTTTGATATCGTCAATTAATAAATATTTTCGTCTCATTAAACACCGCTAGAGAATGTCATTTTTATTTCACACATTTCTCTACATTTTCATCTTCATTTCTATTACGTTCAATGGAATTGATTAATTAATTGAATCATCCTCCAAATGTATAGTGGTAAAAAGCCAAGTTTTTAGGAGTTGGAACATGAAAGTTGGCATAAAGAGGATTAAATGTCACAAGCATTGAGGATGGTGAGCAATAATGTTCACTATGGTTACAAGTACATTGCTAAAATTCAATGTTTCAAACATAACACACCGTTGGAAGTTGGGGGTGTCCCTTCAAATTAATAGATACTTCTTTAATTAAATAAATGTTATTCTCTCAAATTTCAATTTATACAATAATGGTTGGTTAGACATAAAATAATAATTTGAATTTGTTATCTCAAGTATATAACAATATTTTTTATTTATGCGGTGACCAACACAAAAGAGGGAAAAAAAGTGTAAATGACCATATAAAGTGGGGGCCAGATAATGTGATTATTATAGGGGTTTTCAATAATACTCATTTGGACATTGAACTACCAAAGTGTCAATAATTCTCATGTATCATGTAGCTAACGTCGATCACGCAAAGCATATACATATTATATACAGTATATATAATACATAATATTTTGGAGAGTAAGGTTGTGTCAGAAAAAAATTAAGATTTAAGTTCTAAACGTTAAAATTCCACAAATATGAAAAAATCTCATTTAATCAGAAAAATAATAATCTTATGTTTCCGAAAATGTTTTTCAAATTAATCTAAATATGTAGCTTTTTCGGATTAAATATTTGGTTATAGTCTATCTTACTTTAATAGCAATCAGTTATTATTTCATATTCATATGTTTCTGGCACAGTCAAAAATTGATGAAATGGATCACCAAATTCAAATCAAAGTCACCTAAAGTGTCACGACGAGATGGGTAAACATAGCATTTTACTATTTGAATTAAAATAAATAATACTAGAAAAAATTATACAGTAAGAGGTGCTGGTGGAAGCCAACATACATTGAATCGAAATCAAAAAAGTCAAAACTGAATAAAGTTAGAAACAATAAAGAGAAAACTCAAAATTATTTTAAAGCGTATTATCATCTTTAATTTGGAAATTCACATG
This sequence comes from Solanum bulbocastanum, assembly GCA_037074985.1. Lineage (NCBI taxonomy): Eukaryota > Viridiplantae > Streptophyta > Magnoliopsida > Solanales > Solanaceae > Solanum > Solanum bulbocastanum. The sequence goes on along the minus strand of CM073598.1, from coordinate 31,275,445 downwards.
AAATATAAAAAAAGAATAATATAATATTCAAGTAATAATACATCAGGACTTGTGAAAGTATAAAATTTTATTTAATATTATAAACCAGTTAATTAATCATTAAATTATAAATCATGTATCATATTTTTGCATTTTTTCACCATTTTTATAAATATTTACTGCCTTAATGACTTAATAAAATTCTCACACCATAAATGTTAAAGTAAATTCCACGTAGCAATATCTCTAAGACAAAATGCCAAATAACCACTATTACCACATACAATACTAATTAAATTGGTTTGCGTTTAAACACAATTAGTTTTTTTTTTCTTTTGCATTATCTTTTTCAGGTGGCTAAGGAAGCATTTGAGTGTAAATTATTATAGGTAGACAAACATATCTCAAATCTAATATAAAAATGGTGTGACGTGTTCTATAAAAAAACACATTTTAAAGAAATATTGTATTATTTTACACCATAGAGTAACATGTATGCAGGTTTAATATAAAGTAACTATTATATAATATCAAAACTATCTTAATTTGTGTTTCAACTCTAGAAATATTAAATCCATTTTGAATGCAAATGTGAAAAGATTAAAATATAATATTTATATTCATTCTCCTTAGAAACTTGTATTTTTCGATATACTTAGAATAAGTCGCTTCTTTTTCGAAGACCTTTCCGCAACTCCTTTTCATTATTTCACTTTTTATAAAACATAGTATCAATCTTCTTACTTTACTAGGTAAGAGAAGGTATCTCAAATCTTTGTATGATAAAATATTAACTTCATCTAAAAAGGTAAATATTGATGACATTCGATTCAAATGGCTAAATAAGGTAAATGTTCAAACATATCACTTATTTTTGTTTTGACTTCGAGAACTCATCCAAAAGAATAATAATGGAAATTAAAGTAGCATTTAATTTTTGTCCTTAAATATTTTTCTAGAAGTCATCCGACTGTATCTAGTCAACATTTTACAGTCATTTTAGCTTGAAATAAAATTTTCAAAATCTTGGAGCCTACTATATATATGAAAGTTCAACCAACCAAAACCCTCAAAACTAGCAAACCATTTTGTTCAAAGTGATAGTCATGGCCGTCAAAAGCTCATCTTGCAAAAGAAAAGAATCTCTCATGTCACGAAGATGAGGATTATGAATCTTCCATGTGGATGATTTTGATCGAAATTCTTTCAACATTGTCAATTAAGCCCATTTTCCGATGTAAGACTGTGTAAACTTTGGTACAATCTTTTATCCTACAATCCTTTATTTGTTAACATCTATGAAACAAGACCCCTGAAATTATCCTACATTTATCTTTTCGATGGTGTGGGCAAGCCTTCGCTTCTAGAACTCAAAGCAGAGTATAATTATTATGTTCGTCGTTGTAACAGACTCATTCAGTTGACCACTAAGTTTCACTACCCTCCAGGTAGAGTGTTTTTAGTTGGTTTGTGTAATGGACTCACTTGCTTCACGAATGGTCCAATGCATATTGAGAAGCATTTTGTTTATATATATTAGTTATCCTTTTTTGGGTAGGTATTTCGAACTCAAATTGCCCCAATGGGAGACAAGTGTTTGTCATGTTACTTATGGATTTTGCTTATAATGTATTGAGATTAGTAGTTAGAGAGATTACTAACTTATCCGAATTGGAGGTTTATACTATTGAGTTGGTGAGAAATGACAAAATGTGGATGAAATTTTGTGTCTAGTTTGGTATAATTTTGGCAAGGTTAGTATCAATGGTGCTCTTCATTGGATGGATAGCAAAAAAAAATGACATCATTTACTCCTTTGATATTGAGACAGAAAAGGTCAAGTCCCTGCCAGCTCCACCGGGACTAGTAAATCCACCCTGGAACCTGAAGCTAGTACATATACTAAGCAACAGATTAGAAAACTGTCGTATGTGCCACGTCATTTAAAATGTTACTTTAAGGTGATATTGCTGGACTACATGGCCCAATTGCCACAGGCCCATTTGAGGCAGAACCCGGATAGCTTTACCCTTCTTTCAGTTTTAACCCACGGTAAAGCTTATCTTGTAACCATTATTTAGCATGGCCATTATGTTTTCATCAATCGCTCAACAAGGCCAGGCTTGCCAATATTTAACATTTCATTTCCTTGATAATAAAATAAAATGCTTATTCATGTGTACAATCACTTCTCTAAGGCGCAAGCTTAATTTGAGTTAGCTTTGAGAATACAAAAAATTCTATTAGGAGCGCCGCTTCAGAAGTAGATCATACAATGCAGTAGAAATCTATTGTAAATTTCAGACACCATGCAAAACAAAAATGAAAACTTTAATTCGAGTCGTGCACGGGCTTTAAAAAAAAAAGAAAGAAGTATAAAGAGGAACCTCAAATTGAGCTTTGCCATAGGACACATTTAGTCGAAATTTTAAAAACCAAACCACAAACTTAACAGTTAGCCCTCCTTTATATAGAGAAAAAGCAACAGCTAGCTCTTTCTACGTTTACACTTCTCATGATCATGTTTAAAGAGCCATTATAAAGTCCTCATTGATGGTTCCACGATGAGAAAGACTGAAAATACCATTAATTCCCAATATCTTTATTTTACTGAAATTTGTAATATTTTGGAATAATTCATACTTCTTTTTTATTGTGAATAAACCATCTCATATTTATCCTTGACTCTAATAAAACCTTAATCTGAAGACTGAAGTATAACGAAATAACTTCAATAAATCATAGCCAAGCAGTAGAGGGGTAAATTTGACTTATATATAAATCATAGCCAAACCACATTTTTTTAGTAATTAAAAGATTTCGTTCACAAAATTAATATTATCATTACCGCCATTCCTTTTGGATTATGTGTTTTTCAAATAAACTATTTGATTAACTGTAAAGATAAATTAGATAACACTAATTCGATATTTTAAAAAATAAATATGAAATAACTATATAAAAAGTACTATAAATTGCATATTTTTCTCAAATATAATAAATATATATTAAAATAATAATTTAAGTACATATAATTTGATCCTTGAAAAAAATTTGATAAGTAAAAAGAAACGGGAGCTGAATATTTGAAACCAAACAATTAATGGCCACGTGTACTTGCCAAGTCCATTGCACTTCCCTTTTTAATGTTTATTGATAGTCAATGTATACTAATATAATTAACCTTTGTCTCCCACCCGAAATAATCAAAATCCAAATATATATTCCTTTTTATATTGTCAACTCAACATTTGTACATGTCCGCACGTCTCGATAATTACATTTTCAAAACCCATTAAGGTGCTTCTCACGTATAGCTAGCTACTTCAAAAAAAGCTATATATACATACTGATAGGAATAAAATGTACAATAACAAATCAAGCAATTCCTCTTGAATTCATCAAATATTTGAAGCTCCTATATCCTCCTCAAATATCGTAGAATGAAGAGTTTTGTTTTCCTCACGGCGACCTTGTTTCTGGTGGCCGCCGTGTCTGCTTCAGCATATGATGAGGACGACCTTCCTTATGACTACTACAGCAAGAGCTGTCCGAAGTTGGAGTGTATAGTGCACAAGAAAATGGAGGAATGGATTAAAAAAGATTATTCACTTGCTCCTGCTCTCATGAGGTTGCATTTCCATGACTGCTTTGTTAGGGTACGTATCGATCTCACTTATATAGTTTCACTACGTAGCTAATGTACAAACTACTTGTGTTAAATACCAAGTCTTTTGTTTTTTTTTCCTTTATAATTATTTGATGTTTCAAATTTTATTGATCTGACTAATTCAGATTTGAACCACATATGACCAATTTTAATGGAAATTGCTCCATGCTAGGGGTTTTTCTATTTTTTAAGCTTGAACTTAACAATTGAGGTTATGGCTAAGAGTATTGAAGGGATCTCATACGTCCCATTCTATCCTTGTTGGATAATTATGAGATAAAAAAAATGGATAATTTAACCCAAAAAAATGTCTAGTAGAAAGTTTCTCCCTTTTTGGAATTTTTATTTATTGCTTTCGAATTTCAACATTTTTGCACAAACTTACCAACTAATCTTAAATTTCTCATTTTATCCTTAATTAATTACATATTTAATAGTCGGAAAAAAACTCATTAGATAGTTAAGACCACAAATTTCAAAAAATTTTATTTCTTATTTAAATTTTATACGATGCCTTGTCACACCTTAATTCAAGATTTTGACACAACTGTTCACCAATTAGTAGATTGTAGTGTAGATGCAATAACAAATGCATTTTTTCTAAGAAATTTCTAAGTATTGTAAATGAATGGTACGTAGGGATGTGATGCTTCCATATTGTTAGACTACGAAGGAAGTGAAAAGAATGCGAATGCAAGCAAGACATTAAGGGGATTTGAAGTAATTGAGGATATCAAACGAGAATTGGAGAAAGAGTGCCCTAAGACAGTATCTTGTGCTGATATTATAACAGTAGCTGCAAGAGACGCCACACTAGCAGTAGGTGGTCCTTACTGGATGGTTCCATATGGCAGGAAAGATGGCACCGTTTCCAACGCTAAAGAAGCTGATCAATTAGTCCCAATGGGTCACGAAGTAGTCACTGATTTACTTGAATTATTCCAATCCAAAGGATTAAATGTTCTCGACTTGGTTGTCCTCTCTGGTCAGTACTTTTCAATTATCAATGTTTTGTACTTTGTAGTATAAAATTTTAATTATTTATTACTCTATATTTGACGGTAAGATAGTTCTAATCGAAGTCTAAAATGTCAAATAATACAATGCATATTTTAGTTAATCAAAGGTTAGATGTGCTTAGTTAAATATTATCAGGACCAAAATCAACATTTATCAACAACGAGGGATCAAAAGTAATATATATAGTAATCCCTTATTTCGAATTGAGCTAGTAATTTTTTCCATTAATGATCATAAATGTATCGTTAAATATTCAATATTGATTCCACAAGATTTAGTTTCGTTGTAACTATACAATTGAATATCAACTTTGGTTTAATTTAAGTGTTACATGTATGTAGGAGCGCACACAATTGGAAGAACAACATGTGAATCTCTACAATACAGGTTATACAATTATAATGGAACTAAGAAATCAGATACAAGACTTGATCATCTCTACTTAAATTATTTGGAAAGAAAATGTAGATGGGCATCTGAATATGTTGATCTTGATGCTGTTACTCCAAAGAAATTTGATGTTCAATACTACAAGAATCTTCAAAAGGGAATGGGACTATTGTTGACTGATCAATTGTTGTACAAAGATTCAAGAACTGCACCAATTGTAACAGCTTTGGCTACTCAACCAGATGAATTTGGAAGCCTATTTTCAGCATCTATGGTCAAGATGGGAAATATTCAAGATTATCTAAGTACTGATGGTGAAGTCCGACTCAATTGCGCCCGTGTTAACTCCCCTACTAATTATTAAGATATATATTGATAGTGTAAAAGATTTAATTTCTTATGCTATCAGTGCGAGTTTGTTTCTTTTTTTTTTTTCGGGTTTTTACTATACTAATATTTAAATTTGTACTTTGAAGTTCGAATATTAATGAAGGGGCTGGTATGAACTTTAAAATCGTACTAAGCTATGGATAAATTCTCTACCAAAATTATGTACTTGCAATTAATTGAGGAATTTACTTAAAGGCCGTGAAGGAGAACTATATACTCCCTCTGTTTCAATTTGTTTGGCCAGTGTTGGCATATATATGCATCGTTAGATATAGTTTTACATTACATATATACTACATATACATTCTTATACACTTTTATATATATATATATATATATATATATATATATATATATATATATATACTTTGTATAATCACGTATAAATACAGTTAACCAACGAAACCAACAGATACCTTAAAAAAAAGAAAAAGGAGGGTTGAATAGAAAGTGATTCTCATCTATTGTACACTAATTTAAAGGCAAAAAGTATGAGCATATGAAAAAGGACTTCAAATATTAAATTAATCAACCAATTTATATACTAATGATCAAATTTATAAATTATTATTGCTCTATTACAACCTTTTTTTTTTCTTTTTCCTGTTTGGCAGTAATTAATTATTGGATAATTATGTCTACTCAAAAACTGTTTTCAAACCTGTGACCATTTTATTTTCTGGCATATGTGACTTCCCCACGGTTTTTTTTTCCTTGTCCCTTTATAGAATTTGTCCATTTTCGTAGTGTCCAAATTGCGTAACAAATTGCATCAATGATCCAAAAATCCAAAGAAGGCAGTGAGTCAGTATTTAGCATTTGCATGTCTCTTCTCACGTCTCTCTTGCTTATCTCATTCACCTACACCTTTTGGCTCCATTCATTCTCTTTTTCTACTAACAGACGAACTACTTACCCCACCCACCCACCTAACAATACATTGAATCGATCTCGTCCGTGACGGAGCGAGAAATTTTATTAAGGGTGTCCAATAATAATGGTGTGTGGCGGTCAAAATAAAATAAAATAAATTTTATTAAGGGTGTCTAAGAATAATGGTATGTGGCTGTCAAAATAAAATAAAAAAATATTGTGATATTTGGGTTCAAACCCGAAACTCCTTCGTTCAAATAGACACTCATTACCACTGCGGCAAATGCATAGCATTTGTCAAAGGTGTCCAACTTTAAATATATATATCTTTGTAGAATTTGACATACAACGTAATTTTTCAACGAAGGGTGTCCAATTGGACACTCGGGGTGGCTGTGGCTACACCACTGGATCTTGTCATCTTTAATTAAAGTTCTTCAGTTCAATTTTTTTTTTAAAAAAAGATATTTTGTAGAGAGTGAATTTAATTCAAACTTTATATTTGTGTTTATAATATGATATAAAATTCTAAATTCGACTCTGAATTGGATATATGAATTTCGGACACAAGTCATGAGCTAATGTTTTTTTTTTCCTGTCTCTCTCTCTCTGTAATCTTTTAAGGTCACCAGACATTTATAAAGTAATTCATATCTCTCCTTTCCACTTTTATCTCTTTCAAGATTATATTCTCTCCTCTTGTCTCTCTTTTATTTTCTCTCTACATCTCTAAAGTTTCACTCCTAATGTTTAAATTAGCTTTGTCTTTTTCGGATTTTCACATGAAAAAGTCTAGTCTTCCTTCTTCAATTTGTAACTTCTTTTATTTTTTACTGGTGACAGTAAAATCGTGACTCGTGTTGATTAAAAAAAATTAAAATCAATCCTTCTTGTTCTTAACGTCTCAACCCTTATATATATAAGTGTTGAAATATAGTTTATCTTCTTGATATTTATTTAGTTTTTGTTTATGGCTAGGGATGATTTTCTAGCCTCTCATCATCACTTGTAAAATGACTCTCTACAACATTATCTCATTACTTACTCTCTTCTTCTTTCTTGTCACTATTGTTATGTCTGATGACCAACAAGTCGAACCGAGTACTTTACAAGATCATCATCATGATGCAATCAAGAAGAACATTCCCAAACCTGTGAGTACTGAAAGAAGAAACTACAAAGAAGATCAAGTTTCTAGTACAATAATGGGAAGAAAAGGAAAGAATCATCAATCTCAAAAATGGAGAGACAAATCATTGAATGTTAATGCTCATGAAGTTCCTAGTGGTCCAAATCCAATTTCTAATAGGTAATTATCAAGGGGTTGGGGTTTGGGGGGGGGGGGGAATGGTTTATTATCTTCTTAATTCTCTAGTTAATTTGTACCTTCCAATTACTGTTTTCCTAAAAATATTTATACATTTACTCGTAATATATATATGGAATATATTATGGTTTTGGTTCAATTTTTGTAATATTGATGTGATTTTCACTAGTTTCACCCATCTATCTGAATGATCGGTCTCAAATGATAATGATATATCTTTTTCACTATGTCTATAAAAGAATTTTTGTTATGATTGTATTTAATCATTTGGTAATGAGAATGCAAAGATCATGAAATTCATATTTGTAAGTACTAATTATATATAAGTAGTACAGTTGATTTCTATCTTTTCAAATCATGCATCTATTGATTCATCATTTTAATGTCAGGGACCCTTAGTTTTTTTAAAAAAAAAACTTTAATTTTCACTTTGATAAAGCTGAAAATGTATGCTGTTTCCACCACTATGCCCAAAAAGATAAGACAAATCTTACTTTCTCTGTACGTATTATTCAATAAACCGTGTTTAGAATTTAATTAGTACTATATTAGTGCCTACTAGATCACTACGGATTGTTTACCAATTTTGAAACAGAAATTTCCTATTATTCGTAAAATATTGAAGACAAGACAAATATTTGTGATTATAGTGGAAATTGAGAGTGACATTTAGTTATTAATTAAACCCGGAGCATTTACAAAAAAGTAACCCCATCCTTTCTTTTTTTACTTGGGAAAATTCTGGCAGTTAAATCAAATTTGAAGGAAGGCTTTAAATTTAGTATTGCTTTTAATGAAATTTAATATAACCCATCTTTTTAATCTTTCATGAGACATAATATTTTAGATTTGACAATTTTCTATTAATCTCTTCACTTATATGAAAAAAGTATATTTTCTACAAATAATCCTCACTATTTTCTTTTTAAATTATCTATAACTTATTATTGCTCGAAAATAAATGAGGCCAAACCTTAGGCAACTGGCTCTTGCGGGCGAATTACAACAATTATGTTCATTACACAGACACACACACACAAAAATGAATAATCTTAATTTACTATCACGAGAACAAATATATTTGTTGAATATTATTAATTTGATAATGAATATAAAAGAAAAAAACTTCAAATTTATACCCCTTTCCCTTCTAGAGGCGGAACCAGAATTAAGAGTTTGGGGGTTTTAAATTTTATGATAAAAGAGAAAAATATTGCAAAACATACTTTTTTTTTTTTAGTATGAATGTGTTTCCATGAAACCTTCACTGTGCTATCAATTAAATTTGTTAGGGAGTTCACAAGTTAATATACATATATATTTATTTAATTTTCTAAAATACAAATATAAAATCTACGAAAAAGCTACTGAATTTATCCAAACCCACAAACTCTCACTTAGCTCCGCCTCTTCCCCTCTCATTTTCCTGCCTTAACAGGAACTTATTTGCATGGGTCAAGCAACCAAAAGAATACTGGAGAATGTTTATGCTAATTAATACTCTATTTGTTAAACTATGTTAAAAGCAATGCATGGTTGGCCTTTTTTTCTTTATAGAAATAATAAATGGAGTGGAACCAAATGAGCTAAAAAGTGTTGAGTACTCTAAGGAACACAATGATTAATATAAAGGGGGGAATTGTAAGGATTAGAGATTGGTAAGATGAGACTGCATGCAATTATGACAAGTCAAGTAAGGCTGACCATATAATATATCTCAGCCTATTTATTACTATCACTATACTTAATTACTTATTCACTTTTTCCTTTATAATTGTCCCTAATTACTTGTCCATTTTGATAAATAAAAAAAGGACAATTTATTTTATCTATTATACCCTCAATTAAATGATTAATTACTTTGAAAACTGTAAAACTTTTCATCCACTTCATAATTAATAGGACTAAAATGGTAAACTCATTATGTCATTACGTAATTGTTTTCTTAATATATGTGTCAATTCAAAAGAGGACAAGTAATTAGAGACAGAGGAAGTATTTGTTAAGTATCTTTAACTTCGTTTCCTATCCTTATTGATTGTATTTATCTAGCTAGTTTGCTATCGTTATTTTGCTCTCTAAGTTTGATAATATATTATTATAGTATATAAGGGTTTATTTACTATAATAGTTTTACTTTATATGAGAGTAATGATAGTGACAAGATTTACGTATATATTATCTGATTTTTTTTAAGAAAAATCATTTATAAAATTGTATTGAGCATCTATATTACTGTTGTAGTACTACCTTCTGCCTATCTTAAATGCTGTTTTAGTTATATATATTTTATCCAAATAAATATTTCCTCTATTTTTAGTTGGTTATTTATTTTTTTAAAAAGGATGTCTCTTTTTTATATAACTATCAGTTTTAATTTCAACATCGTATATGATATGTTTCAGAGCACAAAATTAAATGATATTTGATATATTATACATCTATTTAGTTTAATTAAGATCATAAAATTTAAATTTATAATAATAATTTCTTAAATTTGCGCTCAGTCCCTCGGTCTATTTATGTGTCTTAGGTTGGTTGGTTGTCCTTGGCACAAATGCAAGAAATGTAAAATTTTCTAAATATTTTTTTATGGTCTTAGATTAAATAATGTAGCATAATGTCTTTGAATTTTATGATCATAAACATGTAATGAGTGATAGTAGAGTTAAAAAGTTACTAAATATAGAAAGCGATATTTTTTTAAAAAAACACTTAAATTGAAACATAATAAATAAATAATTTTTCGGATCTGTCCTGCTTCAAAAAATGATCTATGTAACTTTTTTTTTAAAGAGTCTATCTAGGTTATTAATTAAGTAGTTATATTGTGGATAATATAAAGTGTAATTTAGTAAAAAAAAATCCTTATGATTAATAACTCATTTTTTTAAATAGATATATCAATATGTACTACATATTTCTTTCATTTTAGTTTACATAGCATAGTTTAAATTCAAGATTCAAATTTCATTATTTAGATGGTGTATTTAGATATACAATCTTCAAGATTTTAAAAAAATAACTTATATATTTAAAATTATATGAAAATACTATAAGTTGCAAAAATTAATAATTTAAAAAATATACGAATAAATCATACTATTTAATATGTGTGGTGGTTGGGAGATAACCAGAGGGCAGTACGTAGAAAAAGAAGGGTCTTTTTCGTTGAGCTGATTTTTATGCGATATTGTTTTATCAGTTACCAAGCACTGCTTCTTGGATCTTTCTTCCTTCCTTTATTACTAATCTTATCTGTTTTTTCTCTCTATGGAATCCCTTGTTTTCATGGCAAACGACATCACTTTTTTTTTATTTCCATTTTCCTTTCTTTTTTTTCTCTTTCAAATTTAATACTAGCTTATTCATTGTGGTAACCTCACTAGTTTGGATGTTAATTAATTAGATACATGCTAATTTACAATATTACGAATTTTGTCAAATTTTGGTGTGTCCAGATACGTCGAGATACATGTATCTCGTGATATATGTGGTCAAAATTATGTGTAATTTGTTCTAGATACACTATGTCTAAGTGAATTTACATGTATTCAGAATACATAAAAAAATCTCGCTCGCCACTCTCATATTTCACTCACGTATTGGTATTTCAGATAAATGTGAATAACATCATATATATATATATATATATATATATATATATATATATATAGTGTATATCTAGTGTGATTTACAAATTACATGTATTTTACGTGAAATTAGGTATAAAATTACTAAATAGTGACATAAAATGTAATTATGTTAAATTATAGAGAGAATTAATAAATATAATAGAAATATTTATGTAATTAGATATTTTCTCTATTAACGGAGTCGTGCCTCAATGGGCCGAGATCTGAACTAGCAGATGGGCCCGTCTACCGACCCAATGCGTTTAGCCTAGCTCCTCAATCCGGGACTCCCAAATCGGGTCGAATACACACCGGCCCATTTTACCAAACTAGTTTATTTTGTGATTAAAGAAGACAAGATGAGTCTAATCATCTTTTTACAATTTCAACATTGTCTAATTATAAGCTATTGCTTGTGCTCAGGTCATTCACAAGGCTTTCATTAAAAAAATAAAGTAATTACTACTTGCTTAAAAGATAAAACTTTATTAAAACTCAAACCCAAGGTAACAGACAAAATCATGCCAAAACTTTCTCTCTGACTAAACTCTAGTTAGTCCTAAAAACTGTTTCAGATTGACATAAATAATATCGTACTCAAAGTTAATTAGGAAAGATATGTTACGTATTTTAAAAATTGTTGAATGAAATTTAACTAGTAATTTTTCTTAATATAAGCAACTATTTGCTTGATACAAAAATGTTAACAGGAAAGGATATCTTCTCGATCATTGCTACAGGGAAAAAAAAAAACAAAAGCCGAAGTTTTCTTTATATCTATATACACATACTAGATACGTACACTTGTGTTAGTTAGATGTCCAATTTATGTGGCATTATTAGAGTGACTATTGAAAGTATCTTGAATTTGATATAAATTATTAGTTTCGTTCTAGAATTATGGACAATCTTAAAAATACGCACTTTCTAATAAAGGCGTCTCCGTACTCAGGAGGACTCAAACCCAAAACAAGTTCCACATTGGGAGTAAATGTTGTTCAACCTGTATTACTAAAATACTTACAACGATAACTTTGAAAAATTTGGTAAGAAGCAACAAAGTTTAAAGAATATTTTCAAAATAAGAAATTTAAATTCAGTAAAGAAAATAAAATATGAAACAGATTAGAAATAATATACAAAATATTTTTGTCAAAGAAAAAAATTGAGTCTACTGATTGCAGAGTGTGCTCTTAAGGAAATTATTCACTCAAGTACCCAATGTTAAATAAAATATATCCTTCCAGGATAGAACGATCTTACTCACCTATGTATCAGTACCTAAATTTACGGTGTTAGCGAATCAATCAACAACAATACAATACTAGATTTAGTAGTAGAATAAGTCAAGGAATTCGTTAAATACGTTGTTGAAAAATAAGAGGAAACCCTTCTACTCCCTCTATTTCAAATTAATTGAATTGTTGAGATGTTTCACATTCTTTAATAAAAGAAGATTAAGACATAATTTAGGCATAATTTTCCACTTCTACCCTTATTAATTAATGTCGAATTGATTAAAATAACTAGACATTAATTATACTCCCTCCATTGCATATTAATTTAATTTTTGAGGTATTTCACACCCTTAAAGAAAAGTAGATCAAGACATAAATTGAACATAGTTTTTCATTTTTACCATTATTAATTATTGTCAAATTTATGATTAAAATAACTAAATATTAATTAATCACTAATTCCAATACTAACTAATGAAGCACAAAATTGGAAGACACTCTAAAAGCAGTCTTGAAAACTGAACAATTAAGTTACTTTGAAAAATAAAAAATGCCTCAAAAATTAAATTAATATGGAATGGAGGGAGTAATAACTAATTCCAATACTAACTAATGAAGGGTAAATTGGAAAAATATTCTAAAAGTAGTCTTGGAGATTGAATAATTAAGTTAATTTGAAAATGAAAATTTTCTCAACAATTCAATTAATTTGAAATGGAGGAAGTATTAGACAACAATGGGTAATATGAATAAGTGTTTATTGTGCTTAATCAGAAAAGGTCGCAATCCTTAAAAAAAGTTAAAAGTCATAACCTTTCGTAAAAGTTGCAACTTTTAATTAAAGTACCAACTGTTTAGAAAATTCACAATTATTCATAAAAGTTACTACAATGTTTCATAAAAATTACAATTGTTCATTTTTCATTCACATTTTTTAAAAATTCAATAATAAACTCTCCCTAACAAAGACAATTCTATACTCAAAAGAATTTAAATCCGAGACGAATCACAATAAAGCGGTCTCTAACAAAGACATCCTCAAACCAATGAGATATCTACTAAATGATAGGAAAATAGTAGTACAAGTTCAAATGATAGGTATAAACTTTGTCCTAAAGCGTATAGTACAAGATAGTACACATTACACAAACTAAACCCACCAACTCCTATTCTCCTCCTTTTTCATCTTGATATTCTCATCATTCTATCACACCTTATCATCATCGAGTCGAATCGAATCAAAAGGCCCATACTTGCGCAACGAATCAACAAAATACCCATCTTCTCCTTAAACCCATCTTCTCCAAGAACCCAAATCGGCAAGAACTCAAAATCGGAAAGCAAATATGATGCACATGACCTTTTATTGGGGTAAAAATGTAACCCTTTTGTTCGATTTCTGGAGAACCAATTCATGGACTAGCTATGCAGTTACTTTACTTGCTTGTTTTATCTTCGCCCTATTTTATCAGTACATGGAAGATCGTCGTCAACGATTCAGGATTATCTCTGCCAATTTCAGGAGGAATTACCCTCCGCCGCCGCCGTCTAGCGCCGCCGTAAATGCTCCCCTTCTTTACACTTTCCCGACCGTCGGCGGTAAATGGAACTCGGCGAGATTCGCTACGGCGATCGTTTTTGGGATCAATTCGGCAATTGGGTATATGCTTATGTTGGCTGTTATGTCATTCAACGGCGGCGTTTTTGTGGCTATTGTTCTGGGCTTGGCGATCGGATATTTGCTGTTCAGGATCGGCGATGAGGATGATGTCAGCGTTGATAATCCTTGTGCCTGTGCTTGATATGATATTAGTTAATGGGTTTGATTGTTGTATGTATGAATACTGATTCAATGATAATGAAAATGTTTTCCTTTTTTACATAGCAGTATTGGATCTGTTGATCTTTCATATTTCCTTTTGTTCTGTTGTATTTCTTGATCTTAATGGAGTATAATTTTACACCTTTTCTGCCTAGCTATTTGTGCCCATCTGTTTCCCACGATTCTGTGTACATCAATTATAATCCTTTCTTCTTCTTCTTCATTAAAACAACCCCTTTTCAGATCTGGCCTTAAATAATTTATCCACCGAAATTAGTAAAGAAACAGTCAAATCTCTTTGTAACAATGTAATTTGTTGATGCTTTTGAAGTAGTACAAAAAAACATGGTTATTATCCTGAAATGTTGTTATTGAGATTTTAATTCAGAATAAAGAATTAAGATAGTAGTAGTAACAGCTAGTTTAGGGACAGAACCACAGCAGGAATGGCCATGGGTGGTGATGTTTCTGATGAGGTTTTCATGTTCTTCTGGAGGCCAAAGACCTCTCTTTACTTTCTATTTGCTGTAGCATTGATTTCCCATTCTCAACTCATCATACTTAAAGTACAACAAAAGAAAATCTAGTGGGCAATAGATTTTCCCTTGGTGAAAATATTTTTTATGACAAAAATATTTAGATACTCTTCATTGCATACAGAGTTGCCAAAGCATTTAGCAGCATTTATATAGAGAGAGGTCTGGTTATAAATATCCTTTATTATAGTTGCAAAATTCTTTATTCGTCGTAGTGAATATTCTAGTTATCAAATTCCATGATTATTAGAGGTAGCAATAACACACAAATTATATTTTCTACTACAGCTAAAACCAGGAGTTTCAGTAACATCAACATCTTCAGGCTTCATCTCATTAGGCAGCTTCCAATTGAAATGGTAAATAAGTTGAGCTAATAGAAGCTCAACATTTGATAAACCAAATGAAATTGCCAAATGGTAAATACTCAAAATTCTGTCCGATAAATTCCAAATTATTACACTACTATTACTTTTGAACCTCTCTGGTGTAAAACTCTCAGAATCCTCCCAAAATTCAGCATCTCTATTAATTGCCCAAGCATTCACTATACACAATGCTCCCTGCATTCTTTTTGAAAGTAACAAAGGAAGTGGTGGATGTAACCTCTGAGTTTCTTTAATTACTAAATTTTGGTAGATAACTTTTTTCAAATCAATCCCTGTTACTTTTCTTTTTCCTTTGAGGATTCTTCTCAATTCTGTTTGTGCTTTTTCCACAACTTTGGGTTTTTTCATCATTTCAGCCATTGTCCATTCAAGAATGTCTGCTGAAGTATTTTTTCCTGCTAGAAACATGTCGTGCATATATATGCATTTGTATGTCACCAGTATGACTGCTTTGATAGCAAATTAACCAAATGTGACGTATGGTGAAGATTCCAAGAGTTAATTATTTGTATGCCTTTTTTTCAGCATTACTTTTGAATTTCTGTACTACTTTTTAGAAAAATACAACTGTGTGTATTGCTGGAAGAGTGTTTCTTTTGTGTGACTCAGAGAAATAGTATCTCAATTAGATAATCGAGGAAATGTTATAAATGGTCTTGAATTATTGGAGTAGGTCTAAAACAGTGCACTCAGCTTAGCTGGTTAGGCATGTCAGTTCCATGGTCAAGGCTGCGAGTTGTCCATTCATCCTTCTTATAGGCTTATTTCTTTTTATGTTTTTATGAAGAACAATTTATGAAACTTAATGAATAATAAGTTGCTTAGTCATCATATGATGCTCTACGTAAAAAATAAATAAATTAATATTAGTATTATATTTAAAAAGTTATTTCGAATACATACAAAAAAGAACTCATGGAAAAAATGTGTCGCGGACAAATTATCCTCGAAGCAAACAAAAATATGCTTATAAAAAGAGGACTAGCAATGAATCCATTTTATCATTCAATAATGGAGCTACAACAGTTTCCCCTTTTTCTCACTTTTCTCACCATATTGCTTCTCATCTTCACTGTGAAGTTATTATCCAAGAAAATACGATAAAAAAAACCAACTCTAAACTTGCCTCCATGCAGGTTCATGGAAATCGCCTTTCATTGGAAGCATTCACCATTTAATTGCAAGCCAACCACCTCACCATACTCTTAGAAACTTAGCCAAAAAAACATGGCCCCTTAATGCACTTGCAGCTCGGTGAGATCCCAACGATTGTTATTTCGAGTCCTTGTGTAGCCCAAGAGGTACTAAAAACTCATGATCTCGCGTTCACAAATCGGCCTGAGCTTTTAAGTATCAAGATTTGACATACAACTATTCAAACATTGCGTCTGCACCTTATGGAAATTAGTGGAGACAAATGTGTAAATTATGCACGTTGGAACTATTGAGTGCAAAGAATGCTGTATCATTTACCTCTATTAGGGAGGAAGAAGCGTTAAATCTTGTTCAATATGTTGAATCAAAATCTGGATCAATTATTAATCTTACAGAAAATATATATGCCCTCACAAATGCTGTAATTTGTAGAGCAGCTTTTGGGAAGAGGAGGAAAGAAGAATCAGTCTATTTCATGTCTTTGATAGAGGAATTCTCATTAATGATAACAGGTTTGGACCCTTTTTTTTTATCTCAATTTATGAGGCACACTCTACTTGCTCTACTTTTCATCTGTCCAGAAAAAAAATGTCACATTTTTATTCCAATTTCTATTTCAATTTATTTGAAACACTTTTCTTTTTCGTCTGGCTGCCTTCCGTCGGCATACCACAATTGTGTTTTTAGTATTGATTGCATTTTCTTTCCAATTATTTACTAATAGGTTTGGACATAAGTGAGGTGTTTCCTTCGCTCAAGTTTCTTCAAGTCATTGCTGGCACTAAAGAAAAATTATTGAAGCTTCACAAAAAGTTTGACAATGTGCTTGACATGATAATAGAGGAGCACAAGAATGATGAAGAAGAGTCATCAAGAAAAAATGATTTAGTTAATTTGCTATTAAACCTCCAAGAAAGTGACACTCTTGATTTCTCCTTCACTACAGACAATATCAAAGCAGTCATACTGGTGACGTATTTCTTTTAATTTCTCAATACATATTCACGTAAACTCATAGATTACACTCGAGTAGTAATTATAAATGCGTATATATGCAGGGCATGTTTCAAGCAGGAACTGATACTTCAGCGACTGTTCTTGATTGGGCAATGGCTGAAATGATGAGAAACCCCAAAGTTATGGAAAAGGCACAAACAGAATTGAGAAGAATCCTCAAAGGAAAAAACAGAGTAACAGAGAGTGATTTGAAAGAAGTTAGTTACCTAAAATTAGTAATTAAAGAAACTCTGAGGTTACATCCACCACTTCCTTTGTTACTTCCAAGAGAATGCAGGGAGCAGTGTGTAATTAATGGATATGACATACCTATTAAAACTAAAGTAATAGTGAATGCTTGGGCAATTAATAGAGATGCTGAATTTTGGGAGGATTCTGAGAGTTTTACACCAGAGGTTCATAAATTGTGCAAGTAATAGTAGTAATAATTTGGAATTTATCGGACAGAATTTTGAGTATTTACCATTTGGCAATTTCATTTGGTTTATCAAATGTTGAGCTTCCATTAGCTCAACTTATTTACCATTTCAATTGGAAGCTGCCTAATGGGATGAAGGCTGAAGATGTTGATGTTACTGAAACTCCTGGTTTTAGCTGTAGTAGAAAATATAATTTGTGTGTTATTGCTACCTCTAATGATAATGGAATTTGATAATTACAAGTGTAATTGTGGTTGTTTTTCTTTTGTTGAGAATAATGTATGCCATGTATATCATTGTATTGATGGGAGAGTGTTTGTTTTCTAACTTTGGATCACTATACTATGCTCCTTTGAATTTAGCTATAGCTATAAATAACCTTATTTACTAAAGTTTTTTTGGTCACTCTGCCAGCTATCAACACGTGTACTCAGACTCCTTATATTCTATTTACACATCTTAATTTTGTATTTGTTACTGAGTTTGAGTAAACAAATCGTCCACGGAATATATATGATTTAATTTTGTCACTATTATCTGTGTGAATCTTGTCCAATATATGCTATTCATGAGAATTAAGTAACACAAAAATGAGCCAATTTTTAAGTTTAAAAACTTCATTGGATCATAAAATATATAACATTGGGTTCACGTAAATATATTTTATTAGTTTTTGAGAATGTCATCTGACTCTAATTTTTACTCAAAGTTTGAATTACAAAATAATGAATCAAAAAGCTATTTTAGTTAAAAGTTATATCACTTTAAAAAAATTCAATCGTTACCAAAACAAAGAAAGTAGATCAATGATTAACTAACTTTAATTTAAACTGGTTTCATTTAATTATGTTAAATTTTCTTTAAAGGGTGAAATGGAGACTGTATGTGACAAAATATTATGCTAGATATCAGCTTAATATTAGAACTTGGGTGTTGGAGTAGAAATTCACCGTAACATGCCAACAACAAATTAAAATGCTTCCATTCTATAAAGAAGTCTCCTTTGTAAATTAAAATGGTTCCATTCAATAAATTAAATTTGATTTAAAATAATAAATTTGGTGAATATAAATGGTAAAGTAGGAATAAATTTGAAGTAATAATAAATTTTATGTTAGTGAGAATAATTATTATATGAGATATAAATGATCTAAAAAATAATGATACGAATTTTTTTTAATAGTAAACGAATTATAAATTTTGTTTCATATGTGTTGGATTATTTGTAATATATAAATGTCTTAAATTGAACAGACACATTTATTCGTGAAAGAACATAACTATTATAAAAAATCATATTTTCATAAAAGAACATGACTTTAAGTTCTATAAATATAAAAATTCTCTAGAAATAGTCCAAGAAAAATATGCATACATAAACAAAGAATTATATTGTATCATGAAGGGATTTGTTTGTATTTTCTCCAAGTATACAGACATATAGCGATGTATCATTATATCTGTGGATCAGCTGCTGGAATATAATGTTTCATCTAAAAAGCAAGCCTGCATTTCCCGATTATTACTCTCTATGTCTTTAATTATTTGTTCATTTTTAAATTAATATATTTATTAAAATAATAATAATTAATATAATGAGTTTATCATTTTACTCTTATTAATTATGAAGTGGATGAATTAAAAACTAATTCTACCATTTTAAAAATAATTAATTAAGGAGTTAATAGATAAAAAGAATTTATTATTTCTTAATTTATCAAAATAAACAATTAATTAAGAACAATTAAAAAAATAAATATAAACAAGTAATTAAAGACCGAGGAGCAGAAAATAGTTGTTTGAGGGCTTGAAATGACAAGGTTTTGCAAAATGTGTCTTTTGGGATAAAATTTCTTTTGTGATCCTGACAGCCCTTGAAAAGTTTTGCCAGTGACATTTAATCGGTAGCCCTACCAATATATTACTTATATTTTGATTGAACAATATTTATTTTAGATACCTCATATAGGATTTTGTTATGTTATTTTAATACTTTTTTTGATATTAGTAAAAATATATAATGTGTGTAATATTTGTGAATAACGTGTAAAGTGATAAATTAAACTATAATATTTGTCATTTGTGTCAAAAGTGATTTTTAAATAATTAATTTTGAGAAAAAATAAAATTTGACCAATAAATTAATGACACATGACCCAAATAATTACAAAATAGAATAAAATTTAAATCAATAAAAGAAACACCCCCACCCCCACATTGTCTTCTCCAAATAGCCTCCTCTGTCTTCTCCAAAGACTAAATCTGCGTGTTTACAATCACTTTCTCTCTTCTTTTTTTCTCTAATAAATAGCTTGATAGAGAATGAGAGATTTTTGTTAGTTCAAAGAAATTTGGTGGTTGAAAATGGCAAGAAGAAGAAAAAAATAATTAAAAATTAACTAAAGAATTATTCACACACTAAAATGTCAAAATGACACAACGAAACTCTACATAAAGTGTCTAAAATGAACATTATTCAGTTAAAATATCTAAGTAAAACATGACGTCAACTTTAAAGAGTTGCTGATTTTATTTTTTTTTAAAAAAAGTGAAATCAATCCCAAACATAATTGTACTTCTTTCCACAACCATCAGTAATGAATGGCATCTGCAACTTCGTGTCACAATTAATTATTATTGAAAGTATATAACGTTATACGTTATACAAGAGTCCTAACTATAGGAAAAGTCATGAACAATCTCATAAATATGTGAAAGGTTGTAGAAGAAGGTGAAGACAACTGATTTGACTTTTGATAAGAAAAATTGGTCATATGATTAATATGATAGGACAAGAAGAAAGCGATGAAAATTGGTTGTTAAAATGAAAGGAAATCTATTTATTTATAAATAACAAAAGGTAATGTGAAATTTTTTTTATTGTATCTTGATGCCTGAAGCTAGACTTCTTTTTCCTAACCCGATTCACAATTTAATCACACTAAGTCAGAGCCCAACTAGGGTGAAAAAGGCATAGAGACAATAACGGCTGCATCTCTCGATGAAAAGGCCAACAAAGAAAAGCCCCTCTTCCTTCCCCTTCGGGCAAGCAACTTTCCTTCTTTTGCCCTCTCTCCTGCCCTTTACTTTAGGGCATGGAATTTCGGAGTGAATGAGTGCTACTGAAAAGGTCACAATCCTTTGAAAAAAAAAATAATCTTTCGAAAAGATCACAATTTTTTATAAAAGTCATAACTCTTCATAAAAATCACAACTCTTCACTTTTTATTCTCACATTTTAAAATAGAAAAAATCTTTTTGACCAAAAAATTTGATTAAAAAATTTCAAACGGTCACAAGCCTTTAGAAAAGACACAACCTTTCATATGCAATTCACACTAAAATCCAACAAAATACTCATAGGAAAAAAAAATTAGAATTGCCATTAATTTTTACTTAACCATATGTCCACATTCCAAATAAAAATTTGCAGAAAATGAAAGAGAAAGAGAAATGGAGAAAGTCGGATCCCATAAAAATAGTGAAATACTTCCACTAGCAAATACTGTAACAATTACTGCATCATAGTTTCATAACTAACAAAAGTTTCTAAATAAAAGCATAGTATAGAGATTCATAGTTAGAAAACACACTCTTCCATCAGTACAAAGATATACAGAGCACACATTATTAGAAAAACAACCACAATTACACTTGTAATTATCATCATACTCCATGATCATTAGAGGTAGCAATAACACACAAATTATATTTCCTACTACAGCTAGAACCAGGAGTTTCAGTAACATCAACATCTTCAGGCTTCATCCCATTAGGCAGCTTCCAGTTGAAATAGTAAATAAGTTGAGCTAATGGAAGCTCAACATTTGATAAACCAAATGAAATTCCAGGGCACATTCTTCTTCCTCCGCCAAATGGTATATACTCAAAATTTTGTCCGATAAATTCCAAATTATTACTACTATTACTTGCACAATTTATGAACCTTTCTGGTGAAAAACTCTCAGCATTTTCCCAAAATTCAGCATCTCTATTAATTGCCCAAGCATTCACTATTACTTTAGTTTTTATAGGTATGTCATATCCATTAATTACACATTGCTCCCTGCATTCTCTTGGAAGTAACAAAGGAAGTGGTGGATGTAACCTCAGAGTTTCCTTAATTACTAATTTTAGGTAGCTAACTTCTTTCAAATCACTCTCTCTTACTCTGTTTTTTCCTTTGAGGATTCTTCTCAATTCTGTTTGTGCCTTTTCCATAACTTTGGGGTTTCTCAACATTTCAACCATTGCCCAATCAAGAACGGTTGCTGTAGTTTCAGTTCCTGCTAAAAACATGTCCTGCATATATACGCATTTATAATTACTGCTCAGAGTGTAATCTATGAGTTTACGTGAATATGTATTAAGAAATTCGAAGAAATATGTCACCAGTATGACTGCTTTGATATTGTCTGTAGTGAAGGAAAATTCAAGAGTGCCACTTTCTTGGAGCTTTAATAGCAAATTGACCAAATTGTATTTTCTTGATGACTCTTCGTCGTCATACTTTTGCTGCAGCTTCTGCTTGTGCTCCTCTATTATCATGTCAAGCACATTGTCAAACTTTTTGTGAAGCTTCAATAATTTTTCTTTAGTGCCAGTAATGACTTGCAGAAGCTTGAGTGAAGGAAACACCTCACTTATGTCCAAACCTATAATAAATATTTGGGGGGGGGAATGCAATTACTACTAAAAAAAACACTTTTTTTCAATTGTGGTATACCGACAGAAGGCAGGCTCGTAAATGGGCATAGTCTATAAATGAAAGTGCGTTACATAAATTGGGATCGAAGAAAAGGTCCAAACCTGTTATCATTAATGATAATTCCTTTATCAAAGACATGAAATATGCTGATTCTTCTTTTCTCCTCTTCCCAAAAGCTGCTCTACAAATTACTGCATTTGTGAGAGCATATATCTTTTCTGTAAGATTAATCATTGATCCAGATTTTGATTCAACGTCTTGAACAAGATTAAATGCTTCTTCCTCCCTAATAGAGGCAAATGATACAACATTCTTTGCACTCAATAGTTCCAACGTGCACAATTTTCGCATTTGTCTCCAGTAATTTCCATAAGGTGCAAACGCGATGTCTGAATAGTTGTATGCCAAAATCTTGACACTTAAAAGCTCAGGACGATTTGTGAATGCTATATCATGAGTTTTTAATACCTCTTGGGCTACACGAGGACTCGAAATAACAATCGTAGGGATCTCACCGAGCTGCAAGTGCATTAAGGGG
The DNA here is from genome assembly GCA_037074985.1 of Solanum bulbocastanum. NCBI lineage: Eukaryota > Viridiplantae > Streptophyta > Magnoliopsida > Solanales > Solanaceae > Solanum > Solanum bulbocastanum. The sequence continues at coordinate 31,252,339 of CM073598.1, read as the reverse complement.
CCGTGCTTTTTGGCCAAGTCTCTAAGAGTATGGTGAGGTAATTGGCTAGCAATTAAATGGTGAATGCTTCCTATGAAAGGCAATTTCCATGGACCTGGAGGCAAGTTTAGAGTCGGTTTTTTTGCTTGTATTTTCTTGGATAATAACTTCACAGTGAAAATGAGAAGCAATATGGTGAGAAAAGTGGCAAGAAAAAGGGGAAAATGTTGTAGCTCCATTATTGAATGAGAAAAAAGACTGGTTGCTAGTCCTCTTTTTTTAAGCATACTTTTGTTTGTATTTGATAATTTATTGGACATGCGTTTTCTTTGAAGTTGATTTATTGGATAATACATCAATGATAACTCAGCTATGGACTTTTTTCTCAACTTTGATTTTTAACTCAGAGTTCACTCAACTATGAGTATTTTACTTAGAAAATCATTTAATTATAAATATTATACTTACAAAGTCATTAAGCTATTTAATTAATTTTTAATTAAGATTTGTTCACATTAAATTTTTATTTGTAAACAAAATAAAAATATATTCACTTAAACTATTTAATGACATTTTTATTTTACTCTTATTCCCTAAAAAAAAAGTCATGCTATATTTTACATTTTTTTTAACCCTATTACACCATTTTATCCTTCTATTTAAATAGTTTTCTTCATTTATTAATTTGATATTGTATGGTTTCTGTTAATTTTCGATTAAATAATGAATTTTTATTAGATGGATTTTCTTGTATTTGAAGTTAAAATGTAGAAAATTTAGCAACTGTACGTATATTTTTGAGGTGGGTTTCTCTGAATCCCGTAAAAATGTAATAATTTGAGATGGTTCATGAAACTTTTTTAGTGGAATAAGAGTAAAATAAAAGGGTTATTAAATGGTTTAAATGAATATTTTTTTACTTCTTAAATTTTTTTTGTTAGAAATAACAATTTAATGTCAACAATTTTTTAATTTTTTTTAAAAATCAATTAAATAGGTCAAGTGACTTTAAAATAAAACATTCATAGTTGAGTGACTTTATAAGAAAAACACTTATAGTTTGTGAGTTTTGAGTTAAAAAACAAAATTATATTGAGTGACTTTTTGAGAGAAAAATCAATAGTTGAGTGATTTTTAAGTTAAAAATCAAAGTTAAGTAACTTTTTGAGAAAAGAATTAATAATTTATATCCATTTAAAATATTATCTCTTAAAATATCTTCACGTGAACTGTACATTATATTTATGATCCAGTGAAAGTTACCTTAAACTTAAATATTGACACATTTTGTATTATTTTATTCTCATGAAAAGCATATGTCGGATGAGATTTCACGTGATGTAGTGATGAGTGACACGATAAAAATATATATTTCGTTAACGGTTTGCTTACTATAACTCGCTTTGATTGAGTGAATAAAATAACACAATGAAGTAACAAATACGTAATCAAATTGATATAATAAGATGAGCAAATTGAGTATAATGAGTTAAAAACCACATTTTTATACATTACAAAGATACACAGAGCATACATTATTCTCATCAAAAGAAAACCAACCACATCTACAGATTCCACAGTTTCTTTAACAGTGCACAAGAAAAACCAAACAATTCAACAAAATCAAAGCAGAGTACTACTCAATACCATACATCGAATGTATCAAACGACTGGAATCAGAGTTTGTCCCCTCTGCTTGTTGCATTCAATGATCTTCATCAGCTCCTCCAAACACCACCACGAATCTGCGTAGTTTTTCGAAAAAATAACAACTGCAAACCTCGACTTTTCTATAGCGTTAAGGAGTTCAGGGGAAATCGATTTTCCTCTCCTTAACTCTATATCATCACAAAATACATATATTCCTTTTTCGTGTAAACTAGTATAGAGGTGATCAACCAGGGGCGGCTCAACATAATTCGAGGCCTAAAGCCAAATTATAATTAGAGGCCAAAAATTTAAACAAACTCTATTTGTATTTATTTATTTTTCTAAATTTTTTGATGTAAATTATTTCTTAAAATCTTTTTTTATAAATGGTTTTATAAACTACTTTTTTTTAATTATTAATTTTAAGTAAGATTTTATCAATTCATTGAAAAACATCAATTTATTGAGACAATTATTATATGAATTGATAACATAATTTTACAGGTAATAAGTTGATAAACTTTAAATAAAGATAAGAATTAGAATTATAGAATCTGATCCAAAAGGTTGATAAGTGGTATACCCTACTTTAATATGAAAAGTAATGAAGAAAAAAAAAGAATTTGTAATTCATTTTGTTCAACACTATCAAAGATTTGAAAAAATAAAGTGAAAAAGGAGTTCAAAAGGATAAATAATGTGAGTGTCAGCGAAAAATATGTAAGAGTTCAAAACAATGTTTTCTTGATTTCTTCTATTTTAATGGGTTTAAGAATATATATATATATATATATATATATATATATATATATATATATATATATATATTACTTTTTATTATAAATAATTAATTTTTTTATAAAAAAATTAAACAATTTATTATTTGTAGAAATTTGAGGCCCCCAAAAATTGGGGGCCTCAGGCATTGGCCTTAAAATTTATAGGCAAGAGCCGGCACTGTGATCAACAAAGCTCTTTCGAGTATCTTCACCTCTAAAACTCAAGAAAACGTCATAGGACCAATGTGGATGAGATGTAATTTCATGACGAGTACTATGAGAAGAAGACACATTGTCTTCTATGTCCATTGTAAAAGGAGGAAGAATTTTTAGAATGCTTGCATCTGCAACCCATGAATTGAAGAAAAGTATGATGATTTGCTTATAGGCTGATCATATCATCTACCTATATATATAGATGATATTTAGTTAGTGCAACTTCTCTGAGAAGATTGATGCATCTTTTCTTTTTAGAGTTCAAGTTATGTATAGTGACTTTGCAATTTAAATTGTTATAGAATATTACTTAGCATTGTCATAGAATATTACTTACCATAAGACCTACAGGTCGGTCTGGGCTATGTGCTCTTTCTTTCTTTCTGTGTGGGACGAGAGAGGAGAATGTGTTGAGGTGGTGAGCAAGACAATCAGAGGCGGAGCTAGGTGGGGTTCATGGGTTTCCATAGTTGTAAATCTCTTGTAAAGACTCTCTTCGACCACTGTTCTGATCTTCATATAAATAAATCGGTCGGTTTTTCAGAGTTACTTAAGCTTCGAGACAATGTCCTTTATAAGGTAAATTTTTTAGTCTTTCTTTTTAGTACGTATCTCCTAGCTAGGACTATGTCCGGCTAAAGATCTTATATCTATATCGAATAAGTAACTTCTCTCTTATATAGACCATGAATGGATCTAAGCTTTATTTAAATATAAAGGAATTTTAGTATGGCTTCTCAACTTGGTTCTGGGATTGAGGTACAGTCGGATTTAGTACTACTCTTATTGGCTTTGCCTTAGTGGCTATGTCTGGCTAGCCGTGGTTTTTAGCCCGAGAAAGGAGTTTGATAAGTAGGGCGCCCTTATACCCGGTTAGAACTGCCATGACACATGGGCTCAACAAGAGTATGTATTAGACTCCTGACCGACCCTTTGCTTAAGTAAAAGTAGCATCATGCAGTCTGAGAAACTATACCAAAATTCTTGCGCATTTCGATTCTTTCGCAGACGGACTATCGCTAGTTTAAGGATGCTTGACTTGTTAGATCTACGACTGGGCGAACTACCGTCAGGTCACCGTTACAACAACAACAATAATAATAATAATAACAACAATAACAATAATAATATAGTATTCATGTCCCATAAGAAACTATGTAAGTTTACCATTGTAATCTTATTTAGTATTTTCTTGAAGTCAAGTTTTCAATAATTGAACATAAATTAGTTGGCCAATGAACATGGATTAATCATTTAATTTTTCTATATTGGTCAAATCCATATTTTTAATGCTAATAAATCTCAAGGATAAAATAGGAAGAATAATGTCATTTATGCATTGATTTTGTGAAGTGACAAAAATACTCCATCTGTCTAACAATAGTTGTCCATTATTGACTTGACACACCTCTTAAGAAACATTAAATTGTTACTCCCTCCGTCCCATTTTATGTGGCAACATTTGAGCGGGCACGGAGTTTAAGAAATAAATGAAGACTTTAAAATGTTTACCAAATTACCTCTTCAAAAAATAGTCAACTTTTTTCTCTCCTCATAAATGTATTGGAGTACTATCTTTAAGATTAAGTGAGATCAACAAGGGTAAAAGAGGAATTGTACCTTTAAATACTTACCATATAAGGAAATGTGACATTCTTTTTGGGACTGACCAAAAAGGAAATGGTGTCACATAAAATGGGACGGAGGATGTACTATTTTATCCTTTGACTTTATTAAATTTAATCATTTGAGAAATGTATTAGATGATAAATAATATTTAATATCAAGTGTAAAATAAACAGAAAATGTAAATTATCTCTTGATTTTTTAAACTGGACATTTAGTGGTGCACTGTTTTCTGTACTTTGATATTATATTATAATATGATGTTATATTGTATATTTTTTTTTTTATGAATATAATATTTAAATAGATTGTATTGTTTTTCGTTATTATGTATTGGTACATATCATTAATTTAATGGATAAACTTCATGAAAAATAGGGTGCAAAATAAAGCTATTACTCTTCCGTTCACTTTTATTTATCTTATTTCGACTTAGCACACTCATTACGAAAATAATTATTGATATGAGTATTTTACAAAACTATCCCCTATTAAATGATATTTACTATTAAGTCTTGAAAAATGACTTGACGACAGAGTATTTAATGTTGAGGGTAAACATGAAAAAATATACTTCAATTGTCTTTTTTTAATATGGCAAAAGTGATAAGTAAAAATAAAAATCTATTTTATAAAAATATGACAAGTAAAAGTGAATAAAAGGTGTATATAAAAAAGTCGTTGGATTTTAAATTTGAATAAGCGATAAAACAAGATTATTATCTAATACCACTAACCACCATTATCACAACAATTACGAATCATCATATTTAAATATTAACGATCACCATCATTATTCGCTGCCTTGGCTTGTTCACAAGAGCAATTATTTCTTCGTATTCAACTTCAACTTTTCCTTAGTGCAAATTTTTTGCCCATGCCTTAAGCCTGTAATTATACTTGGTTAGATTCTCAACAGATAATGTCAATTTACCTACTCCATCATCAATATCATTAATTAGGTGGACCATTGTACGAGACATATGATATTCAAAAACGAAAAAGGCATTATATCATTTGTGGAAAGTTTGACTAATTTATATTATTTTTATTTGAGGAAATATCCATTTATGTCGTTATTTGTTAACTAAAATGATACAAATGAGTTGAACTTTAAATAAATGATACTGATAAACCTTTTCTCAAATTTTGATAACATATATATTTGAGTCTTTTACGTACCTTTCAGAAACCACATATGGTCATGTTTCGTTTTTTCTAAACTTTAATCACATAAGCGATAAGTGGACCCTTTGAACACATTATTGAGCTATCAAATTCCAGTAGTGATTAAGAATTGGAGCAGAGAAAAATGAAGAGAGGACCTAAACTAACATAGTGTTAATTAAAAGGTATTAAAGTTAAATATTCAAAAAGATAAAATAATATAGTGTTAAATATGTTATTTTACCATTCTGACTAAATTCTGACCAAAAAGATTTTTCCTAATTAAATTATCATTTTATTTATTGTTTGTTCAAGGTGCATCAAATCAAAAACAACATTTAAAAAGAAAACAGGAATTGCTTTCCCTTCCAAAAGGTGATGTTGAGTTCTTTACTTGACTAATTTCCAAAGAATAAAATATAACAATCAATAGAAGACAATGCAAAATATAAGTTCAAAGATAAAATTGCTTAGGAGACTTATTTGTCACAACAATAAATAAAGGATTTTTTGGTAATTATTTAGCAGCAATAATATAATTATTTTTATATTATATTTATCAATAATAATATAATATTAATATTTATAACCAATAGATCTCATTAAAGGCTATATAGAAAATTTTATTGTTACTAAATCTTTTAAATTGATTCAGTTATCTTATTCTTTGTAACTTTTTTTTTCATTTCTTGTGGTGGTGGGGGGGATTAAAACTTGGAATGTAATCTATTAATATGATTCTAGCGTTAATATGGTACAACTGAGCATCCAAGAAGCTAAATACTTCAAGATTTCATTAGAGAATTATTCTTTTCTCACACAACCAACAATTATAAGAATCTTGCTTTTTTAAAATTAAAAAAAAAAGCCAAGTATTATATCCATTGAAAATAAAACGCATGGCCCCTCATTATTCCATAGTTATCCACATATTTAGATTCTGTTTATCTTCCTTCTTAAGCGTCTTTGTCAATTTCATATTCCATTGCCTTCGGGATCAATGCAAGTCACACCTGGACTTGAAAATTATAATAGATGCGGATTTCAAATTTAAATATTATAAACGCAAGATTGAAATTTTAGCTACTATCATTGATTTGATTTACTGAATTTGAAATTTATTTAATTAAAAAAATATTTATAGGGTGATCATTTGTCTCCCAAGTCACAAAGATTAGTACTAGGCATAAAATATCGAAAATCAAATTATCGAATTGAATTAAAATTTTTGGTTATTTAGTAATTGGTAATTCGATATTTGATATGGTATTCGGGAATAAAAATTTAGAATTATCGCATTCGATTGGGTTTGGTATGAGATAGTAGTACAAATCCAAAGAGAAAGTTAAAGAATAAGCATGAATAATCCAAATATATGTCTTTTAGTTGTATCAATTTGTTTTTCTTAATGTCATTTTACTTGTTGATCTTTTATTATATTGTGCGTCCACATGAAAAAATAGAAATGATTGGAGAAATAGTATTAACGTTGTAATACAACTGGCTATAACTTCAATACAGTATTACCGAATATTGTACCAAACCGAAGTTTAATTTACCATTTTGTGAATTACAAAATAGAAATTTAAAATTTTGATATTTGGTATCTACTTTTAAGTACTAATTACCGAATTACCAAATCCAAAATTTGAGAAACCCGAACCGAATACTGAATGCCCACCCCTACCAAAGATCTCAATGTGCTCCAAATTAAGTGGATGATTATGAAATACCTTATATGATGATTAGGGGTGTCAAAAATGAGTCCAATTATAGGTAACTTGTCTAACTCTTTCAGAATTTTAAGGGTTAGGCTCAGGATAGTTTGAATTTGGTTCAATCTCAACCCATTCAAGTTTTAACCATTTTAAGAGAATTCTCGATTGAGCCAAACTTAATCTACAATTACAATATGTTTTAAGACTCTTTATTTACATTGATGTAATGTATATTCTTATATTGAAGCTATGAATTACTATTTATTTTATACTATCTTTTAGGATTTATTTATCCATTTGTAACTTCTTCTTTTTTTAAATTTTCTTGAATTGAAATTCAAATTGTGGTTATAAAACTTAAATAACAATATATTAAAATTATTGGGATTAAGCGGATCGAATTGGGCGGGTCAAGACCCAACCCATTTTTTAGCCCAATTGAGTCCAAAGTAAACTTCGGTGGGTCAAGGCCCAACCCAATTTGAATTTCAACTTAGTTTAATATGAGAAAACTAACCAAATAGCCTATAAAAGCAAAATAATTATAAACATGTAGTCCTGCATTCATACCTCACTAAATAATTACACTATATACCCCAACTAATTTCGCTTAACTGATACTAAATAAGTATCATATATTGTATTAGTATCATTAAGACTGATAATTTCGCTTAATTAAGTATGTGTGTGTGTGTGTGTGTATATATATATCATTAAGGTTTCTTGTTCATAACTTACTCATTATTCAATGATATTATAAGCGTATATACTCTTATAGTATCATTGACTAATGAGTAATTTCTTAACAAGAAACATTAATGATACTCATACATTATATATATACTGATTTAGTATCAGTTAAGCAAAATTATCAGTCTTAATGATAACAATACAATATATGATAGTGATTTAGTATCAGTTAAGTGAAAATTATCAACCTTAATAAAGGGGTTTGTGATGTAATTATTTATGAGAGAATGAACATTTCTTGAATTACTTTGAATTTGGGTATGAACATGTAATTATTTTGAATTTATAGCTCATAATATCTCAAATTTCAATCCAACCCCCCATTTGACACACCTAATGATGATAACGCCAATTAAAGCGTGAACAATATAATATGACGGTACAATAGACTTGAATGACTTCTCCACCAAAAATTTTTTTTAAAAAAATCTCATGCTAATTCACCAAAGTTTTTTTCTGAAACATATATAGTTTCCAATTTTTCTCCTTTCCTCTTCGATGCTAAACCAGTAAAATGAAAACATAGAGTAACATTCATATAGTATGATATAACACTAAAATTTCATCTACATAACATCCTAGTTAATTAATATGCTAGAAAATTCAAAAGTCTATAATTATTATTGCTATTACCTTAATATCTAAAAATAATTTGATCTAATTTCGATTTGACATCATAAATATCTTGATTTTATCTCTATAATCGAATATTGTATATTTGATTCCATGGATAAATGGAAGTGGGAACCCAATTCTTGAGGCCCCAAATTCCACAACTCAAAGAATTTGTCTTCAAAGCCTGCAAATTAAGCAAATGGCAAGAAGCCCCTTTTATAAATAGCCGAAAGACCTCTTTCATTTTATTGCATTCACCAACAGATTAAAAACAAAACAGCGTTTTTGAGATCCTCCATGGCAGAAGTGATCCTCCATGTTTACGACATAACGAAGAGTGACGGGCATGACGCAGTCAATTTCGGTGTAGTCCAAACGAACAGGCTACTCAAAGACACCATCTATTTCGGCGGCATCTTCCACACTGCCGTCCAAGTTTACGACAACGTCGAATGGGCCTACGGGTCCTGTGAGAAAGGCAGCGGGGTTTTCAGTTGTCCCGCTGCCAAAAACCCCAATTACACGCATCGCGAAAAGATTGTATTGGGCAGAACAGAGTGCTCTGCCCACAAAGTCAATCAGATCTTAAAAGATCTTCGCGATGCATGGCCAGGTAACAAATACAACATGGTCTCAAGGAACTCAAAGCATTTCTGCGATGAGTTCCTTGAGAAATTAGGGGTCCCAAAACTACCGAATTGGGCTAACAGATTTGCTAACATTGGTGGTTTAGCAAAGGAAGCAGCAGGGACGGTAGTTAAAGCTAAAGATAAAGCGTTTAAACTTGTGTTTCATCCGGTTGATTTTGCTTTCAACATGACCACTGCTAATAAAAACTCTAAAGCAATATATAGCCCTAGTCATGAGTTTAGGTTCCGCTTTAATTTTGCTGTTGATAATTTTAAGGTCGCTGCACCGGTTATCCGCTCCGATCGATGATAAGCCATGTGTACGTTCATGCTCAATCAATTGACACTACCATAAGAAAAAGAAGAATTTAAGATGTATGCCTTGTAGTTTTCTTAAGTTTGGTTTGTCTCAAAATAATGTACCTACTTTGTATGGTTTGTATTTAGATAAATGTAACTGTGTCTACTTTGTTTGTATAAATAGAAAAGTGCTTTGTATTTTAAAATCAAATACTTGCACCCACTATATTATGAAAATGATTACATCCGTAACAATAATATAAATTTTTTACTAGAGGTCTAAGGTTGTGTGATCATCCCATTGAAAATGGATTTTTCACAATTTTCTAGAGTTAATGACTGTCTATTTTATGTGACTATGAGATTGTCTATAGATTCACTTTCTGAAGTTAGAATGTGTTCGGTAACAGACATCGGGAACAACATGTCCAACGAAGAAAAATTAAATCGTGATGTTTGGTTGAAACAATGTACCTGATGTTTGGGCCTGAATCTAATTGTTGAAAGCCTGGAAAGTTTGTACCACGAATCAGTGTTGTGTTGGAGTTGAGATTTTTGTATGGCTGTGTTGTCTACAGGTAATTATTTGAGCACAATATTTTGGATTTGTGCACATTTATAGTCCATATTGCTAAGGACACAATTGAGATTTAGAGTTACTCCATCCATTTTAATTTGTGCGATATAGTAAACTCGGCAAAGGTTTAAAAAAAAGAGTTTCTTGTTTATGCAAGAATTCCAAAAATTATGAACGGTTTACCTATTCTAACTCGCTTTGATTGAGTGAATAAAATAACACAATGAAGTAACAAATACCTAATCGAATTGAATTAATAAGATGAGCAAATTGAATATAATGAGTGAAAATACTTAAAATAATAATAATAATATACAGAACAGAACATACATTATTCTTAACAAAAGAAAAACAACCATTACATTTACACATTACACGGTTCGTTTCACAGTGCACAAGAAACCAAACAATTCAACAAAATCAAAGCCAACTATTATTTCTAATTTCCATTGGTAGTAAGTAGTAGAGTACTACTCAATCCAATGCATGGAAGTAAAGCACACACAAGCAAACCAAGAAACGTGCCATCGACGAGAAGAGACATCAAGCAACTGTTCAATTGAAGATATAAACAAACATTAGTACTATGGAGTAGCTAGAGAACACTACTCTAGCAATCAAAAGAAAGAGTCTTCTGAATCTTATAGGCAAGTGATTTCCTCAAATTCGCAAGCTGAGTGTTATCTTGCTCAATGGAGTCAACGTCCCAATTCAAAACGTTAACCCCAGCCATTAGTGCCATGATATCCTCTTTCACCTCTTCTTTCCTTTTTGAATCTCCTTCCTCGTCATACACCGTCAATTCTTTGCTCCCAGCTGCCAATGATGTTGTCAAGTCTTTTTTGTACACTAGCTGAATCCCACACCTCCTCACTTTGGTCCATGGCTCTTGTCTTAGGCTAATTGAAAGGCAACAGCAAACCTTAATCCAATCTTCAGTTGTGAATTCGGGGAAGAGGAGACGAAAAAGATGGAAAGAGATATAAGCTATCCACAAGTGATCGTATTTGTACTCCTCCCCCATCTTTGAAGCAGCAGATGCTGGAGCATTTTCAAATGTGTATTCTCGGTGGTTTGGACTTATCAACTTGAAAGTAACACCTAGTTTTGATTTTGGAACAAGGCACTCGAAAACAAATGAGAATGCAACCCCTGCAATGTTGTCTTGCCAATCTGTAGGTAGCTGGACTGAGATTGATCGACCCATTTTTTGATAACCAAACCACTCGGGGATTTTTCCTCCAGCAATCAGTATACTAAATTGACTATAAAAGGTGGAGTGACCCTGTTGTACAATTAACAAATTCGATCTCTTGATACTTTATTTTGGAAACATTATAATTTTATAAATTCATGAAATAGAGACATTACCTGGAGAAGCAAATGCAGCAACAAATCCGCAGCGCCAATGCTGGTTTTTTGGCTTAGTTGGTACAATTTGAAACAATTGAAAAACGAGACCTTTTTCAAGAATGCATGTTGCGGTGAAAGATTTCCAAGACTCTGCAAGGAAAGGCACTCATTTGCCTCTATCATTACAATACTCCAGGGAAGATCAGGCAAGGCTTCAAGGCTTTTGCATTCATCCACTTTCAGGACCTTGAATTGCTGTAACCCATATATTCTTGATGGAAATTCTTTAAAATTATTTCGGCTCAAATTTAACTCTTCCAATGAGGACAGCTGCCAAACATCACCAGCAATTTCATCTACCAAATCAGAGTCACTAAGATCTAGTTTCTTTAAGGTACACAAACCAGATAATGATGGTCCTGATATTTCTGGCTTTTTATTTCTTCCAGTATTTAATCGTCTTGTGATGCGCCTGACATTTGGCAGTGAAGTTAACTTTAGATTCAAGCGAAAGCTAAAACTGTTTTTCCAGAATGCCTTATCCTTTTTTTTTTTCTTGCATCCACTGAAAGAAAGGATTTTCAAGTTTTGCATCTCCGAGAGGGTTGATGGTAACTTGCTAATTGCAGTTCCATCTACAAGTAGTTCTTCTAAAGTTTCCACTTGTCCAAGGGTTTCTGGCAATGTCTCAAGTTTTGAACAGCCAGAGAGATTTAGAGTCCTGAGACATCTCAAACCACAAATGCTATAAGTTATACTTTCCAGATCCTTGCAATTCCTAAGGTTTATGGACACAATCCCACCGAGATTTATGATGGACTCGGGTAGCTCTTTGATTGCAGTCCCTTCCAAGTGAAGTTCTGAAAGCTTTGGCATTAATCCTATGATTTGAGGGAAACTTTCGAGTTTTGTGCAGTCCCACAGAAGAAGCTTTTCCAAAGACTCGAGATAGATGTTATTCGAAATACTCTTTAGCTTTGAGCAGTGAGACAAATTCAAGTACCGAAGCCTTGTAAGATCTCCAAGTGATCCGTGAACTTCTACCAAGTTCGTACAGTTGCTCAGGTTCAACTTTTCAAGATATGGCATTTGGCTAAAGTTGGGAGTGCTGATTAACCCTTTGGAGTAGCTGAGGTTCAAATACTTCAGCTTGTCAAGATACTGTTTAAATCATGAAACATATAATAAGTGACTTATTTTGCCTAATTGCAAGAGAAAAATGAACACTCAATTTAAGGTAGATATCTGTTTGTAAATTATTTTACAATAGTGGTCACTCGGACAAAGAAAAAATATGTACGAACAATATTTATGAGGGCAATGGTACCTTATCTTCTCGCCAAAGTTGCGAAATTTGGCCATGAATTAGTTTAAGTCCAACTAGCTTTTCTCCCGTAAAGTCTTGTGGAAGTGAGGTTGAAGGGAAATTGTGCCAACTGAGCCATTGTAACTCATTTGGAAGATAACTCGGACCTTTACGGAAGTAAGCATTCTGAATTTTCAGAAGACGTAGATTTTCCATACCCTTTAATGCTTGTGATCCTAAGTTCATCTTCTGCTTTTCAGAGTACGCCAATATTATTCCCTCAATTGCTCCTGTACCCTACACATTTAATAAGAAAAGTTACTAGTAATTTTTATTTTTACGTCAACAACTCTCTAGTTGTTGTTCAATATATCAACCATGTAGTGTAAACTTACTGATTTCTTTGACATAACATCGCATATGTCGTCAGGAACCCACAACCTGCTGAATTTCTCTCTGGGATGTCCATGGCGAACCATGTACCAAGCAGTTTCTTGAACTAAATCATGCATCTGGAACCTGTCATCATCAGATATGGATAAAAGTGATCTTTGAATAAGTACTGGTACTCCAATTTCAGGTTTGAAACCAAAAGCAAGGAGTTTTCTGGTGACAGGTTCTCTTCGTTTCGCCTTGAAGAAACAAGCAATGTCAAGCAATATTTGCTTGTCTAGATCACTCAATGCATCAATGCTCAATTTAAGTTTCCCTATCACATCATCATGGGGAATTTCTTTCAGCCTCTTCAACTCGCTCTTCCATTCTGCTTTTGCTCTTTTATGTAGAAATGAACCCAATACTTTGAGAGCCAGTGGGAGGCCCCAAGCACATTGCACGACTTGCAGCGCCAGATCATAAAATTCACCTTCCGGTTCACCTCCCTTGAATGCAAACTTGTTGAAGAGCATCAAAGCCTCATTACTCCCTAAAGGACTAACTTCATACACATGATCCACCCCATGAGACAATAACAATTGCCTGTTTCTAGTGGTGATGATGATTCTGCTCCCAGCTCCGAACCATTCATGCTTTCCAGCCAAATAGTCTATCTGCTCATCATTATCCACATCGTCAAGAACGACCAGCACTCTTTTATAGCACAACCTGCTCATCAGAAAACTGGTGCTGGTGTAAAGATTGTCTTTACTCTCTTTCAATGTATCAGAAATCATCTTTTCTGACAATGGCTGAAGTCCGGATTTTGTTGAAACTTCTCTAACATTATCAAGAAAGCAACTACCTTCGAACTCTTCCTGAAGTTGATCAAAAACAGCTCGCGCAATAGTTGATTTGCCAATGCCTCCCATACCCCATATCCCAATTATGCGAACATCAGCTTCAGAATGCAAATTCATCATAGATATAACATTTTGTACATGGGGCTCTATGCCCACTAAATGATCTGCAACTTTAGGTCGTACACGCCCCAATCTTTTTAAAATTGTTAAAGCAATCTGTCTAATGCACCTTGATTCATGCCTAAAAGTAAGATAAAGAAATAGTATCAGATTTGCAATCCAAAATATTATAACTGGTGCATGCTGCATTTCGATTTCCCTTAAATTCAAATATTTTCCAAATGTCTGGGTTTGATACTAATGTTTTCTTTTATAATCAACTTGCTAAATTTCATTTAGACACTTGAGTTATTTTTGAATCTTACCTATCGAACACTAATTGAAGATATACCTATTGGAGGCACACTACTGGCATTGCAGAGTACAGTTTTTTTTCTTCATCCTCTCTCTGCCATCACCACCATTGCCACTGCCTCCACATCCACTACACCGTCCCCCTCCACCACCACCACCACCACATTTGGCTTTTTGATTATAGAAACTCGGGAAAGATTAACATTTTCCGATTGGAAGGATGCACAAATACACATCAAAGGACCACCAACAGTTTCAACCGTCCTAAGTAGCGGTGAATGGAAGAGGACCAGGTGTATTGAAAGTCATTTACACATAACAAATCCAATTTTGGCGTTCTAATCACGAAAAGGGACCCAAGAAAAAAACTACAATATTTTATTCATTATTTGTCAAGAACTAGAAGATTAGTTTTATTCATCCTCTATATTCCGCCGCCACCAAAAACAAACATCTTCACCCCCAATTCCACTACCACCTCCAAAAGTCATATTGAAGTGTGAATGTGATGATTCCAGAGGCGAAAAAGCCTGGTTTTGGAAGACGGAAAGCTTGATTGTGTGTATTGCAATTGCGGGAGGTTATACGGTGGTGGAGAATTGAAGTAGACGAAGGGGGTTGTTTTTTCTCTTATTTGGAATTTTCTCCATGGCACAAATCGAGGGATTGTTTTTGTTAGATAGATTTCAATTAGATTAATTTTTAATATTAAATTAAATTAATATTTGAAATATCAAACAAAGTTTCTGTAATTTAAATTATAAAAAGTATTTACATAAACCAAGACACAAATAACATACTTTTTATACCAAAAAAATTGATTTTGTGGGTCACTTGCGTATTTCTAAAAAGAAACTTATTACTTTTTTTAAATAAATTTCCATTTTTAGACATAAGATATTTGAAAAATATATATTATTTTCTTTTATTTAATTTATAAGTAGTTGAGAGATGAGAATGCTCCAATAATAGTTGTCCACGGTTAACTTAGCACAGAAACTATAAATAGAAGAATAATGTTACTATTTCACCATTTTGAATATATTCATAGGGAAATGACTATTAATGATAATGGTGAATTAGAAACAAAATATAATATTAACAATTAATTTCATAAAGTAAACAACTATTGTATGACGGAGAGAGTAGATAAGACAAGGTGAGAGTGTAAATGAGATTAACCGTCTCTATCATACAAAGATAGAAATAAAATTTGTATACATCCTATCCTTCTCAGATCTCAACAACAGTGAAACTATATTGGGTATGATTCACTAGTAGAACTATATTGGTAATGATTCTAAAAGTTTTCAGCATAGAGTATCCATTAATTGAACTGTGAGCAATTTTCAATACTAGTTATTTCTCTACGCTATTTTTTTTCTAACTTATTTCTTAATAAATCAGAGCAATAGCTGTGAGTTAATTTTTGATAACTTACCCATCTTCCATGTGTTGGACGTCAAATCCAGAGATGTTAGCAGCATCCTTTAAAGCATCCCTCCATCTTTGGATCTTATTCCTCTCATCTGATCCCTTCAAATTCTCTTCATGTTTAGCGAAAGCTTCTCCATAACTCTCCTTCTGTTTTCTCACAACAGAAGGATCCACACTATAAAACACTGGAATCACAGTTTGTCCCCTCTGCTTGTTGCATTCAATGATCTTCGTCAGCTCCTCCAAACACCACCACGAATCTGCGTAGTTTTTCGAAAAAATAACAACTGCAAACCTCGACTTTTCTATAGCGTTAAGGAGTTCAGGGGAAATCGATTTTCCTCTCCTTAACTCTATATCATCACGAAATACATGTATTCCTTTTTCGTGTAAACTAGTATAGAGGTGATCAACAAAGCTCTTTCGAGTATCCTCACCTCTAAAACTCAAGAAAACGTCATAGGACCAATGTGGATGAGATGTAATTTCATGACGAGTACTATGAGAAGAAGACACATTGTCTTCTATGTCCATTGTAAAAGGAGGAAGAATTTTTAGAATGCTTGCATCTGCAACGCATGAATTGAAGAAAAGTATGATGATTTGCTTATAGGCTGATCATCATATTATCTACCTATATATATAGATGAAATTTAGCAAGTGCAACTTCTCTGAGAAGATTGATGCATCTTCAAGTTATGTATAGTGACATTGCAATTTAACTTGTTATAGAATATTACTTACCATTGTCATAGAATATTACTTACCATAAGACCTACAGGACGGTCGGGGCTATGTGCTCTTTCTTTCTTTCTGTGTGGGACGATACCGGGAAGAGAGGGGAATGTGTTGAGGTGGCGAGCAAGACAATCAGAGGCGGAGCTAGGTGGGGTTCATGGGTTCGAACGAATCCACTAGTTTTTCTATAGACCTTGTATTTTTATTAAAAAATTAAATAAATATATATGTATATTAACTTGTGAAGCACCTAACAAAATTGATTGAAAACCCAGTCGTAAAAAAAGATGGTGAAAATGTTTTTCACACTCATATTGTGGGTTTGAACCCCACTATCAACAAAAATTTCTCTTTTCCTTTATAAAGGAAGCATGCTTTGCAATATTTCTCTTCAGTTTCAAAATTTAAAGCCCTAACTCTCTGACATAGATATGAGTCTCATGCTAAGGTATAAGTATATTTACAAAGCAATATTTTTCTCTTCTGTTACAAAATTCAGAATCCCAAACTCCTAAATCTGACTTCGCTTCTAAACACAATTACATTTTAATTTTTCCCTGAGAGTTTAAGTTATATAGTGACATTTCTTTACGCTATTAAGGCAATTTAACTTGTTATAAAATATTACTTACCATAATCGATGCTCATTGATTTAATTAAGTCATTTCGAAACCAACCTAAATTCAGAAGTTAGGCATATTACTGTTGGTATTGAAAATCAAAAAGTCATAATGCGAAAGTTAATACTAGCAACCCTATCAATTACTTGTGCAGATAAACTTCATACATTTTCAGTATTGATACTGAAGTCTTCTTTTTGTTCTATTCCTTTTATACTGTGCTCCATACACTAGGGAAACTTTTTCTCTCTCTCTCTTTTTGTGAGTGATAATGTTGTGTATTATACATGTCTGTTTTCTATTTTCTCTCTTCATCTTTATTTATTCAGTATATTAAAAATATTTAAAAGATCAAGAGATAATTTATTATTTTGTGTCTATTTTCTCTTTGTTATTAAATATTATTCATTCCCCATTATTTAAATGACTTATAATTAATAAGAATGATATAATTAAATGGGTAATGCTAAATGACCAGAAATTTAAAAAGTCTATAATTTCTTTTCTATTATAAAATAAATTGATACTTTTTCTATTTTTTAATTAAAAGGTATTAAAGTTAAAAGGGTAAAAATGTTCAAAAAGGTAAAATAACATAGTGTTAAATATGTTATTTTACCATTCTGACTAAATTCTGACCAAAAAGATTTTTCCTAATTAAATTATCATTTTATTTATTGTTTGTTCAAGGTGCATCAAATCAAAAACAACATTTAAAAAGAAAACAGGAATTGCTTTCCCTTCCAAAAAGTGATGTTGAGTTCTTTACTTGACTAATTTCCAAAGAATAAAATATAACAATCAATAGGAGACAATGCAAAATATAAGTTAAAAGATAAAACTGCTTAGGAGACTTATTTGTCACAACAATAAATAAAGGATTTTTTGGTAATTATTTAGCAGCAATACTATAATTATTTTTATATTATATTTATCAATAATAATATAATATTAATATTTATAACCAACACTCTATATAGATCTCATTAAATGCTATATAGAAAATTTTATTGTTACTAAATCTTTCAAATTGATTCAGTTATTTTATCCTTTGTACCTTTTTTTTCTTTTCTTGTGGTGGGTGGGTGGGGTGGGGGCGGGGGGGATAAAAACTTGGAATGTAATCTATTAATATGATTCTAGCGTTAATATGGTACAACTGAGCATCCAAGAAGCTAAATACTTCAAGATTTCATTAGAGAATTATTCTTTTCTCACACAACCAACAATTATAAGAATCTTGCTTTTTTAAAATTAAAAAAAAAAGCCAAGTATTATATCCATTGAAAATAAAACACATGGCCCCTCATTATTCCATAGTTATCCACATATTTACACTCTGTTTATCTTCCTTCTTAAGCATCCTTGTCAATTTCATATTCCATTGCCTTCGGGATCAATGCAAGTCACACATGGACTTGAAAATTATAATAGATGCGGATTTCAAATTTAAATATTATAAACGCAAGATTGAAATTTTAGCTACTATCATTGATTTGATTAACTGAATTTGAAATTTATTTAATTAAAAAAATATTTATAGGGTGATCATTTGTCTCCCAAGTCACAAAGATTAGTACTAGGCATAAAATATCGAAAATCAAATTATCGAATCGAATTGAAATTTTTGGTTATTTAGTATTTGATAATTCGATATTTGGTATGGTATTCGGGAGTAAAAATTTAGAATTATCGTATTCGGATTAGTTGTATCAATTTGTTTTTCTTGATGTCATTTTACTTGTTGATCTTTTATTATATTGTGCATCCACATGAAAAAATAGAAATGATTAGAGAAATAGTATTAACTTTTTAATACAATTGGCTATAACTTCAATACGGTATTACCGAATACCATACCAAATCAAAGTTTAATTTACCGTTTCGTGAATTACCAAACAGAAATTTAAATTTTTTATATTTGGTATATTCTTTTAAGTACTAATTACCGAATTACCAAATCCAAAATTTGAGAAACTCGAACCGAATATTGAATGCCCACCCCTACCAAAGATCTCAATGTGCTCCAAATTAAATGGATGATTATGAAATACCTTATATGATGATTAGGAGTGTCAAAAATGAGTTCAATTATAGGTAACTTGTTTAACTCTTTCAGAATTTTAAGGGTTAGGCTCAGAATAATTTGAATTGGGTTCAATCTCAACCCATTCAAGCTTTAACCATATTAAGAGAATTTTCGATTGAGCCAAACTTAATCTCCAATTTCAATACGTTTTAAGACTTTTTATTTACATTGATGTAATGTATATTCTTATATTGAAGCTATGAATTACTATCTATTTTATACTATCTTTTAGGATCTATTTATCCATTTGTAACTTATTTTTTTAAAATTTTCTTGAGTTGAAATTCAAATTGTGGTTGTAAAATTTAAATAACAATATATTAAAATTATTGAGATTAAGCGGATCAAATTGAGCGGGTCAAGACCCAACCCGTTTTTTAGCCAATTGAGTCCAAAGTAAACTTCGGTGGGTCAAGGCCCAACCCAATTTGAATTTCAACTTATTTTAATAAGAGAAAACTAAGCAAATAGCCCATAAAAGCAAAATAATTACAAACATGTAGTCCTGCGTTCATACCTCACTAAATAATTACAATATATACCCCCAACTAATTTCGCTTAACTGATACTAAATAAGTATCATATATTGTATTAGTATCATTAAGACTGATAATTTCGCTTAATTGATATTAAATAAGTATATATATATATATATATATATATATATATATATATATATATATATATATATATATATATATATATATATATATATATATACTATTATAGTATCATTGACTAATGAGTAATTTCTTAACAAGAAACCTTAATGATACTCATACAATGTGTGTATATATATATATATATATATACTGATTTAGTATCAGTTAAGCAAAATTATCAATTTTAATGATAACAATACAATATATGATACTGGTTTAGTATCAGTTAAGCAAAAATTATCAACCTTAATAAAGGGGTTTGTGATGCAATTATTTATGAGAGAATGAACATTTCTTGAATTACTTTGAATTTGGGTATGAACATGTAATTATTTTGAATTTATGGCTCATAATATCTCAAATTTCAATCCAACCCCCCATTTGACACACCTAATGATGATAACGCCAATTAAAGCGTGAACAATATAATATGACGGTACAATAGACTTGTATGACTTCTCCACCAAAAAAAATTTTAAAAAAATCTCATGCTAATTCACCAAAGTTTTTTTCTGAAGCATCTATAGTCTCCAATTTTTCTCCTTTCCTCTTCGATGCTAAACCAGTAAAAAGAAAGCATAGAGTAACCATTCATATAGTATGCTATAACACTAAAATTTCATCTACATAACATCCTATTTAACTAACATGCTAGAAAATTCAAAAGTCTATAATTATTATTGCAATTACCTTAATATCTAAAAATAATTTGATCTAATTTCGATTTGACATCATAAATATCTTGATTTTATCTCTATATTCGAATACTGTATATTTGATTCCATCGATAAATGGAAGTGGGAACCCAATTCTTGAGGCCCCAAATTCCACAACTCAAAGAATTTGTCTTCAAAGCCTGCAAATTAAGCAAATGGCAAGAAGCCTCTTTTATAAATAGCCGAAAAACCTCATTCATTTTATTGCATTCACCAACAGATTAAAAACAAAACAGAGTTTTTGAGATCCTCCATGGCCGAAGTGATCCTCCATGTTTACGACATAACGAAAAGTGACGGGCATGATGCAGTCAATTTCGGTGTAGTCCAAACGAACAGGCTACTCAAAGACACCATCTATTTCGGCGGCATCTTCCACACTGCCGTCCAAGTTTACGACAACGTCGAATGGGCCTACGGGTCCTGTGAGAAAGGCAGCGGGGTTTTCAGTTGCCCCGCTACCAAAAACCCCAATTACACGTATCGAGAAATGATTGTATTGGGCAGAACAGAGTGCTCTGCCCACAAAGTCAATCAGATCTTAAAAGATCTTCGCGATGCATGGCCAGGTAACAAATACAACATGGTCTCAAGGAACTCAAAGCATTTCTGCGATGAGTTCCTTGAGAAATTAGGGGTCCCAAAACTACCGAATTGGGCTAACAGATTTGCTAACATTGGTGGTTTAGCAAAGGAAGCAGCAGGGACGGTAGTTAAAGCTAAAGATGAAGCGTCTAAACTTGTGTTTCATCCGGTTGATTTTGCTTTCAACATGACCACTGCTAATAAAAACTCTAAAGCAATATATAGCCCTAGTCATGAGTTTAGGTTCCGCTTTAATTTTGCTGTAAATAATTTTAAGGTCGCTGCACCGGTTATCCGCTCCGATCGATCATAAGCCATGTCTCAAAATAATGTATTTTGTATTTAGCTAAATGTATTAATGGAAGAGTGACTGTATTGTAAAATAAAATACTTACACCCTCACTAGGGGTCTAAGATTGTCCAATCGTCCCATCAAAAATGGATAATTTTGAACTTCGAATGTTCTCTATTACATACATACATGTCCAACAAAGAAAAAATCAACGGAGAACAAGTTAAAGCAGACATGTCAATGAGTAAAAATTGATATAGTGAGTTTACTATTTTAGCTCTATTAATTGATAGGGTAAAATTAATTTACTCATTAAAAAGGTTCTATCTTTTTTTAAAATATTAGTTCTCTAAATAAATTGAGGATATAATAAGAAAAAAAAATATTGCTTTTCTTCATTTATAAAAATGACAAGTAAAAAAGACAACTAAAAAATCAAAATTAGACAAGTAAAAAGTAAAAAATGAAGAAAAGAGTAACATGCAAAAAGATCCATGATCTTTTCTAGATAGAACTGCAGCCTTAAATTTTAAGGTTTTCTATATACTCCCTCCGTTCAACAATAATACTTGTTCATTATATTAAAAATAGTTGTTCAACAATACTTGTTCGATTTAAAAAATCAAGAGATAAATTTCTCTTTTGTATCTATTTTACCCTTATATTAAATATTATTTATCATCTAATACATTTTTCAAAACATTAAATTTAATAAAATCAAAGGATAATATAGTGATACTCCCTATGTCCCTAGTTACTTGTCTACTTTTCATTTTTTAGTTGTTCTTAATTACTTGTCAATTTTGGCAAATCAAGAAAGGACAAACCATTAATTAATTACTTTGAAAAAAGTAGAACTTCTTAAAAATCTTAAGTTTTTAATATATCCACTTCATAATTAATAGGGGTAAAATGGTAAACTCACTATGTCAATCATTTTTTTCTTAATTGATGTGTCAATTTAAAAGTGGACAAGTAATTAGGGGCAGAGGGAGTATTATCCCTATTATTTATTATTTATTAAGGAGTGTGTCAAGTCAATAGTGAGCAACTATTATTAGACAGATGAAGTATATTTGACAAAAACAATGTAACTGATGTTTGGGCCTAATTGCTGAAAGCCTAAAAAAATTGTACCACAAAGTTAATGTTGTGTTGGAGTTGAGATTTTAGTATGGTTGTGTTGTCTACGGTGAATGAATTGAGCCCAAACTTGGATTCATACATTTTAGAGAAAATGGTCTAAAACCCCTTCAACCTATATTCGGAATCCCAACTACACACTCCAATTTTACGGGCTTCCTATTACCCACCTGAAATTTATATTTCTCTATTTTATATATACCTAAGTGTTGACCTGTCATGGGAGCTGTTCTCGCCTCCTCTAAGCGCATTAGAAGGTTAATTTTGACCTCCATTAATGGCATTGCTAGCCTCCCAACCATCCGCCACCACTGTCCCCTCTCCTCTTATCTCTCTCCCATTACGAGACAACCACCATGAAGACCTACCTCTGTTCTCACAACAAGGTCGACTACAACAACAACAACAAAACCTTGCGGCTGTACTGCTCCAACCAGCGAGCTCCGGCGAAGCAAGCAAAACTTCGACGTAGCAGCGATATGCACAGATCAATATTCATCTTTGTTCCTCACAATTCCATAGGAATTTGAAAGAATTTGGGGAAGAAGTTACTTTAGAGATTTGAAGAAAATGGGAGAGTATAGGAAAAAGTGGAAAGGAATTATAAAAAAATTGAAAAAAAATAATAAATGAATTTAATTTTCACCTGTAAAACGCGTGAAGTTCACAGGCCAACACAAATCTGGTTGTGGCTTTTTAGGAGTGTAATTATTACAGTTTTAAACAATTCAGGTGGGTGATAGGACTCTCGTAAAGTTGGAGTGTGTAGTTGGAATTTCGGGTATAGGTTGGAGGGTTTTAGACCATTTTCTCTACATTTTATATACTTCATATTGCAAAGGCCACAATTGAGAGTTACCTCATCCGTTTTAATTTGTGCGATATATTAATAAACTCAGCAAGGATTTAAGAAAGAAATGAAAACTTTTTATATTTATGATTTTAAATCTGTGATAATATTTATGGATTATAAAACTTATATTCTTAAACGGGGCATAATATTTTTGTAACTATAAAAACTTTTTAAGTATTTTTCTTTTTCATATTCAGACTTCAATGCGTGAAATTGACAAATAACAAACTTTCAAACTGCTAATTGAAACTTAGCCAGCATTTCAAAATCATTCAAACTTAGCCGCTTTTTAATACGGAAATAAAATTTAAATAAAAAACTATTCCTAGGTAAATATAACTAAAACATTTCCAGCATAATATGATGAGCTAGACTAAGTCAATGTCTTGTATAAGGTGCTTTCTATTGAAAATCACACTTGAAAGGGAGAGATAAATCATGCACAAATTATAAGTTATTTCACTTTTGCAAGTTAGACTATTTTTTCAATTACTCATTCTTTCTCCCTTTAAAATAGCTCATTATTATATGTACACATTAAAAAAAAAAAAAAAAAAGCACCAAAATATGACAACTACCATTTTCTCTTTAAAAATTCTGCTGAACCAACATGATAATGCAACAGAAATTAAATAAATAACATGCAACATTTGTATACTGAAAATGTTAATCTTTTTTTAAAAAAAATGTTAACAACCACTTCAATTAACAATCCCATGCAAGTTGATCAATAGAATTTATGCTAGTGAAAATTTCACACGACACCAATTCAGAATCCATAAACTCAAAATCAAAGTCAGAGCCTTCATCAAACGTTACATTCTCCGCGATTCGTCGTCCATCATTGTTGAACTCGTGAAGATCTTTAGCCTTGTAGAGCAGTTCCTCTTGACAATTCTTTTCCTCAACCTGAACTTGTCCCTCTTGTTTCATTTCTTCATGTCCATTACCAAATTCATGATGTGGAGATTCAAATCCAGTAACAGACCACATACAATTTTCATTAATAATAGTACTCTGCTTTTTGTAATCAATGGTACTGGCGACGTTTGAGTTTCCAATAATATTCGTAGTGGTGGGAACACGATTCTTAAAATCACAAACAGATCCATATAGCCGACTCAAACTTGTTTGATACTGAGGCATATTAGTGTAATTAGGAAAAGTTGACAATGCGGCAAGACTTGCTTTGATCATGTCCATTGAAACCAACTCTTTCGTTGATGATGACGATAAACTAGTTTCAATAGTGAAAATTGATGATGTGGTATAATTATTGTTGGCTTTTCTCTTTGTAGAAAGGAGATTGTGGGTGTTTGGATCAAAGCCTTGAGAAATAAGTTTCTTTTTTATGCAAGAATTCCAAAAATTCTTCACTTCATTATCAGTTCTACCAGGTAAATGTTTTGCTATTTGTGCCCATCTGTTCCCCAAAATTCTGTGTACATCAATTATAATCCTTTCTTCTTGTTCACTAAAACAACCCCTTTTCAGATCTGGCCTTAAGTAATTTATCCACCTAAGCCTGCAGCTTTTTCCACACCTCTGTAGTCCTGCAAAGAAACAGTCAACTCTCTAACAACGTAACTATAATGAGACAGAAAGCATGATTCTTATAGTGAAATGTTGTTATCGAGATTTTAATTACATCAAGAAAATGAAGAATTAAGATGGTAGTACCAGCTAGTTTAGGAACAGAACTCCAACAGGAATGGCCATGGGTGTTGATGTGTTTAATGAGTTTTTCATCTTCTTCTGGAGACCAAAGACCTCTCTTTACTTTCTGTTTACTGCAGCAGTGATGACCCATTCTCAATCTCCTATGCCTTTTTTGATTTACTTTGTCCTTCGCATATTACCTGCACCTATCTATATACTGCTTGCCCTGTCTATCTGCTTACTTTGTTTCGAGTGGCGGAGCCACAATTTTAATTAAAAGGTTCAAAAATATGTATATAAAAAAAATGTTTAATTTTATATATATAGCGTAATTTTTCACTCGTAACCCATGTCTGGCTCGGCCCCTGTTTGTTCCCCCAATATTACGAGGCTAGCTAGATTGTCCAATTTAATCATTGTATAAATTAAATACTGCTCTTTTGTCTTGTCTACATTGATAAGTAAGCACAGAGAGAACTATCTACTCGTGTGTTTTATTTTCCTTTCTAATAATATTAGACAAATGCTATACGTGTTTGACAAATTGAGGTGAAGTAGTCATCTTTTTTATCTATAAAATAGTCATCAACATGATCCACGGACAGGGACGCATTTGAGAGAGGATATGAATATTCATCTAAACCCAAGAATTATACATATAAAGAGTTTTTTTTGTGTGTGATATGTAGATTTTGAAAGGTTGACTTGTGATTAAGAATTACAAATTTATCTTAAAGTCTCAAATTCAAATTATAACATTATATTTTTATTTTTTAAATTCCTTTTTAATAAAAATCTTAGATTCATCACTGCCCGGGAATGGAGATTTTAACTTAAGATGTACTCACGAGAGGACCACCCCAGGTCTTGTTGAGTGTTTTAATTAGGGAATTAGCTCCTCTAGGCAAAGTCTTCAAATATGTTTTTCTTGTGCAACACTAATTACTTGGTAATTGGTAGATTTATTTAATTACAACTGTACTGGATAATATAACTTTGTACGAATTCTTAACGTCCACACCATTTACTAGCACTTCTAACTTTTTTATATCTTGGCTAAATGTATTACTCCTATATTTTATGTGGTATTTTTTTTCTTTTTTATTGCTTTAATATTTTTACTATACCTTCTCTTTGATTGATGTATGTTCATTCCCTTGTTGTTAGCAAATCTTTACATATACACAACTCTTTTTCTTTCTTTTTTCTTTTTTTTAGCTTAACCTGTACTTTTCCTTTAAGATTTTTTAAGTTTAATTTGTGGACCAATATAACAAACATTGTTAGTACAAAATGATGTGCAAAAGAAAACCCTAATACAAGAAATGTCGACTTAACCAACTGAAGATAAAAGAAAATGTAATAAAATAACATCAAACGCCATCATAATGACAACTAATAGTACTCCCTCGGTACTGAATTACTTGTCTATTTTTAAATTGATACATTTATTAAGAAAATAATATTAACATAATGAATTTATCATTTTATCTCTATTAATTATGAAGTGAACGAATTAAAAATTTAAGATTTTCAAGAAGTTCTACATTTTTTAAAATTAACTAATTGAAGGTATATAGATTTTAAAAAATTGTCTTTTCTTAATTTATGGAAAGGGACAAGTAAAAAAGGAAAATTAGATAAGTAATTATGGACAAAAGGAGTAATTTATAACAAACATTTGTCATGATACTCAGTTGCGGAGACATGAATTTGGCAAAGGACGCGTGAATTGTCTTTTTAGTTATGTTAAAGATGTGCAAACAAAATAGTTTCTCATATTTACTAACATATGTATACCACATAATTTTTTAGTGAAGAATGTGCACTAAATCACCTTTCGCCTATATTACATAGTATATAAATTAATTATTATACTTGCAAATAGAACTCAGACAAAAACCTTTTAGCTAATTACCCTAAAAAAGTAAAATGGAACTCCACTTTTTGATGATTATAGATGTGATTTACTTTCTAATTGTAGATATTATAAGTGTACCCATAAAGCCTGCCGACAGACATAGTAGTAAATGTTAAATATGGAGTGTTGTGATGGTATTTCTTTGAAAATGTGTTTAAAATATGAGAAATTATTATTTTATTAAATTAAAATGTGTATAAAATTCGTTAAAATAATAAAATGTTATGATGTTAATCTTACTTTAGATCATTATTATACCACAAGTTTAGCAAAAGATATGTAATTATTGTAGGAGAGTGAATGATAAGATGGATGTTTATGGGAAGAGTAATGATTTTGTATCATTTCTTTTCCTCTAAATTCAACACTAGTAAGAATCTTTTTTCAAATAATTAACCTTCTCTTTTTCTCCTTTTTTCCCACCCTCTAGTACCAGAGGTTAACTTAGTGAAAGAGATAGGGTTATTTCTAAAATAGTTAGGCAAAAACTTTGAAATTATACAAAAACAGAGATTATTTCTTTTAGTAAATTCTTGTCAATATTGATTATGTCTTATCCTATAATAATAATAATAATAAAAAAAAAAAAAAAAAAAAAGAGTATGAATTTGAATTTTGCGTGTGAAAATAAATCATTTTTCACAAAAAACGTTTTATCTTTCGTAGGTAAATTTTTAATATGAATTTGAATTAATAGAACTTTAAAACAAGTACTACGTACTCAATAACATATATTAATAAAGATTTCCTCCGTTTATTTTTATTTGACATATTTGGATTTGTCACATTCAATTAGAAAATAGAAAATAATAATTAACATAATTATTTTATCACACTATCTCTATTAATTTTTATTTCGTATTAGATCTTGAAAAAATAGGAATAAGTAATTAGTGCTAAGAGTATGACATGGAAAAAATAACTCATGTTTTCTTAATACGTTAAAATTAAAAAGTAAAAATGAACCGATAAAGTATATATTGGAAGAAAACAGAAAGAAAGTTCTTTATCGACTAACATGGGTTGTGGTGCACCATGAATCAGAGGTTTCGAGTTCGAATTTGGAGTATGAAGAAAATCTTGTAGGGAGCATCACTCCCATATGAAAAAAATGAAAGGGCCCTCAAAAAAAGAAGGGAAAATTATGCAAAATGACAAACATCTAGAGTATATTATATAATATAGTTATAGTATCGATTATTTTTAATCTGTGGCTACAGTTTCATGAATTTTTGCTATTCAATTTCTGTATAAATCAAAAGTTTGAAAATATTCGGTACATGATTGTATAAATCAAGAATTTGTATAATTCAGTTCTTGATTGTATAAATCAAGAATTTGTATATACTTACTTTAGCTATTTGTATACGGTTTATGAAAAATTCTTAGTAAATTACCTTGTTGTATATTGGCAAGTGAAATATACAAACAAATATTCTGAAAAATTCATAAATGTATAAACACAACTTTTTATATATACTTATCATATTTATATATTTGCGAGCGAAATATACAAACGGGCAAGCGAAATATACAAACCGCAACGTCCATTTGTATATATACCTTGTTTGTATATTCGCAAATGAAATATATCCAAATCACAACCTTCATATCAAACAAAACTATAATTATGAAGCATAATTACTAAAACTATAACTATAGAGCCATATTATGTCTATAATTTTTGTTATTTCTGAAATTTTCTTTTACCAAAAAAAAAAAAATTCACTTCAGCCAAGCCAAAAGTCATTTTTTGGTGTCAACGAATTAAGATATCATTGATGATTGGGTGGTTCTATTTTCATGGTTTTTTACCCCAAACACTTTGTTATTTCTTTCTCTGATTTTTTGCCTTTCCTAAATAATTCCACTTCTTTATTTACTCTCTATTAATTTGTTAATTTAGAGGAAATCACGTGATAAAGCAAAGTTTTGAGAAATAGAAAAAGACCTTTGATAAATGTTTCTTTAATTATTATGAAATTGACTTTGTCTCTTAAGTATTCATCATTAGAGATGAAAATTACCTATCGTCATTCTGATGTAACAAACAAAGACACATTTTCTAAAACCAAATCTCCTTCGAATTTCCAATTTTCATCAATCCAATCTTTTTAATGTCTTTTTTTTTAATGATTTCATCTGTTTAAAAGTTTTCCTACTTTAATGATAAACGTATTCTTTTTCAACATTAATTTCACTTAAAAATAATGAATAGATTTCAATATTATTTATGCAAAAAATATTTTTACTCGTTAGTTTGACTTTTGATTTTTTTTTTTTGAATTTTAGAGAGTATTGAATATAAAATAAAGTTTAAAAATAATTTCTTTCGAAAATATATATTAGAAAGCAAGTCTTAATTAATCATAGTCTAAAGTTGTAAGGGAGAAAAAAAATTACTTTTTCCTTCTCAAATTAGTTGTTATGTTTTATTTTTTGAAAGTCAAACTATATATAAAAGTGTGAATTTTAAAATACATTTTTTCATTAAAATTGAAATGAGAAAAATAATTAGTATTGGAAAAAATATTATAAAATTGTAGGAGATGTTGTTATGATAAATGTTTTATCAATTATTTAATTTAATTATTATTTTTTCAAATCTAATCAAATTAATCCTCCAAAAACGAGCATAGAGATGTTGTTATTAAGAGAGGGGGCAGAGGGGGGGGGGGGGGGGGGTCCGTTTCTTCAACTTTTATGTGTAGTCTCCTTTTTTTTCTTCCTTTTTTAAGAAAATAAATTAGTAATAAATCCCTCAAATTTCACGTCCCGACAAATAAAAGTGAAATTTGGAAATCTATAGACATGTTTATTCCGCAATGGTAGAATCGAGCGGTAAAGTTTTTCTTTTTCTCAAAATCAACTTTTGTCTCTCTTTAATTTGTACATTGCTTTTGAAACATCTACTCTTTATTGAAAAGTGAAAGTACTCCGCCCCGTCCTTAGGGGCGAAAAGAATATAAAAAATCGATTGAATCTAATCGAATCGAATTAAATTATGTCATATTTTCAAAAAAATTATAAATTTTTATCCAAGTGTATAATCGTATCGAGTAATTAAAATGTCTTTTTAATTTATGAAAAATATCAAAAAGATTCTGAACCGAACTGAATAATCTTATGTGTGTGCAAATATATTTTTATATATTAAAAATATGTTAAATTTATTAGATAAATAAATTGTATAACATTTTTCAAATATAAATATAACCTAGGTCCTAGGCCTCTGGTGAGTGATGACTAGACGACTTTGAGTCTTTGCTCTTTAATTAACTTTTAATTAATTAGCCTTAGAATTAAATAATACTATAGTAGATACTCTATCAAACAATACACCTAAAGATATACAAATATACGACAACAAGTTTTTATATTCTTGACTTCTTGGTGAAGAACTGAAGTGCTTCTTGACGAACATATTTGCGAAAGAAATATTTTAATAATAGTATATGTGAGGTGATATTAAAAAAAAAATACCCAAAAATTAAATGAACCATACTAATACTGAAGAGAAACTGATATGAATCTTGGAATGGTTTTAAAAAATCTAATTTTGATTATATATCATAAAATACCCAAAATTTAAGATGGAAATAACTTTTTAAAAATAACTGACTGAACTATCATAGTGACACCCTTACCTATCCCTATGTACTTGTTAATTATTATTTTTCATAAAAAATAATAATAATTGATATAGTGCGATTATCATTTTACCCATATTAATAGATAGAGTTCTAAAATTAATTTACCCATTAAAGAGGTTCTACCTTTTTTTCGAAACACTAACTCTCTAAATAAATTGATAATATAATAAGTAAAAAAAAATTATTTTTTCTTGATTTGTCAAAAATGACAAGTAAAAAGAGACAAGTAACAAGTTAAAATTAGACAAGTAAAAGGGACATAGGGAGTATCTAATTACACAAACATTCTTATCATATTTACTATATTTTCTTATAATTTAAAATAATTACACTTTATCACTATTTAATAATTTCACATCAGATTCTAATCAGATATATATATATATATATATATATATATATATATATATATATATATATATAGTGTGATTCACATGCATATTAGGTACGCGGGTGATATAGGAGAGTGACAACCAGGATGGAAGGGAAGTAAGCGAGATATGTTTATGTATGTTTATGTATTCCAGATACATGTAATCACACTAGATACACAATATATACATATATTTAGTGTGATTCTCATATATCTGGGCCGGATACCATATGCGAGCGAGATATGAGCATGACGGCGAGCGAGAAGGGAGGGAGACGAGCGAGATTTATATATGTATTTCAGTCCCCAGATACATGTGAGTCCACTAATATATAGTGTATCCAAAACAAATTACACATAATTTGATCGTATGTATCTCGAGATATATTTATGTGGACTTATCTGGATGCACCAAAATTTGGTAAGATTCGTAATATTTCAAACTAGCATGTATTTAAGTAATTAGTTCCTAAATTAATAATATTTCTGTAAATTACCCATATAATCACAAATTTCTGATTTAGTATTTAAATCTATTTTCAAGGGAATTCAAATTTCAATTCATCCAAAAATTATAATGTGCAGATATGGCAAAATATGATATTTTTTTATTGCATATGAATTCTTAAATCCTCTTACGTAAGAGAAAAATTTTGTACATTCGTAAAGGATTCTTACACGAATTTCTAGCTTGCTCCACCGACGTCTATAATTTCAACCCAAACTATACTAAACAAAATAAAAGCAAATAGTTAGCTACTTTGCTCAACAGATTGACGTGACATTAGAATTAGTTTTCATGATAATCATCATAAAAATTAGTACTAATGAATATCAGAATATATTTAATTTGTTTAATCAATTTTGATTGATATATAGTGATGGGATTTAAAGCAAAATGATGGCTTTGAAGGTAGGGAGTCAATTAGGCTTTGAGAAAAATAGTTAGGACCACACATTGCTAGGAAAAGAGAAGCCCTAATAATCATAAGTACAGTGGACCTCATAAGTATTAATTTAATGAATTTATCATAGTTTTCTAGATAAATCAAACTTTAATTATATTTGCCGACAAACTAAACTTCCTATTAAGTCCTTTGTTGACTTTTCTGTTTGCACTTTCCTATTTTGTTTCAACCTATGAAAAAAGCAAAACTCTGGTACTGATGTGATGTCGTTCATATATAATTTTCATAATTTTCTTATTTAGAATCAAACGATAAGTATTTTAATTAATATTTTACGATATATTTTTTAATTATAGTGATATGTAAAAAATTATAATTATCGTACTTTTTGTATAGTTTTTGAATATCTAAATTTTTTGTTTAAAATATCAAATTAATGTAATCTAATTTAATTTTGCAAATTAATAAAATTAATTTTTGAAAAGCACAATATGACAATTAAAAGTGGACAAAGGTAATAATATTTTTTTTTAATTTTCATTTGGTGTATTAAGGCTCAATTAT
Source organism: Solanum bulbocastanum (assembly GCA_037074985.1). NCBI lineage: Eukaryota > Viridiplantae > Streptophyta > Magnoliopsida > Solanales > Solanaceae > Solanum > Solanum bulbocastanum. The sequence continues at coordinate 31,219,809 of CM073598.1, read as the reverse complement.
ATTTAGTTTAGTGTCGAAAATATTCATATTTATAGGTAAAACTATTTTTAATAAAGACAACTTCATATATTTTGTAGAATTTAAATACAAGGCCTCTAATTTAAAAAATAAATAAAATGTATCGCTCCCCCCATAATTCTCATTGGTAAAGCAAAACTAAATTTCATTAGTCCCACTTGCCTAGCTATTCAGAAATAATGAATTGGTTCTTTGTTCTATTTACTTGTTATATATTCATTACAAAAACTGATTAAAATATTTACTGTATCCCAATATAGGTGAACTAAAAATATTTACAAAAAATAGTTGAGCATGTGAAACTGGCTCGAACACTACTATTATACAGGGAATATTTATTGTCTTTCGAAACCCAAAAGAAATTGATTTATTTATTTTTCAGTTTTACCCTTACTCTATTAAATGTGGTGAAAGAAAAAAGTAATAAAATAGTATCAAAAAATTAACAAGGATAATTTAATAAAAAAAATGTAATTCATATTATTAAATTTTGTTGTCCCAAAATTAAATTTTTAATTATATTTCCAAAATTAGGGATCATGACAGAAAGTGACAACCACAAATAAATAAATAATTTTTTTAAAAAAAATTAGCTAAAGATTTAGGTAATTTATGAGTAAGTCATAAGCATCAGCTTAGTTTCATCTACACCGATATACATTGGTTGATTTGTTTGTTTTTTCTTTTAATTTTTCCAATCGAGAGAATATGCAAATAAATCAATTAGTCGTGTTTTAGGATGGATACTGAATTTCGAGATTAAATCATGTGATCTGAATATGATTTCTTTATTTTAACTAGAAATTATAAATTTAAATCTTAAAATTAGAAAAAATTCTAACAGAAGCTCATTCGCCTCATATGATGAATTCGAATTAAATTAGTAGGGGCTCCCAAAAAAATTGAACAATGGTATGGGAATAGAATTGAGAACTTGTATTTCAATCCATAAATAAAATTACACTAACTAGATTAAGAAATATCATTTAACTAGATAAAAAATAAAAATAAAATAAGAGTGGGAAGACGTACGATGTTTTAATTTGTTTGAAAAAAATCATATTAATTGTCTAGCCACGGATATTTTGTGGTGTTTTATCATTTTGACTAATTATAAGATATGAATCTAGAACAGGGCTTAATTTTCTAATTAAAAGATCATTTCAATTAGAAAAAAGAAAAAATTTCTTGTGAATATGTATTCATTTTAGGGGGTAGAAAAATCATTTACATTCCTTAATGTTTTAGCAAGCTAATACTATTAAACGTTCAAATAGCCATATATTCAAAAGTCATAGAACATAGTCAAATACTCATGAATTCCAAATATTACAACGGCATCCTAAAATTTTCTTTTATTTTAGTTGGAAGTTCATTATATTATCATGGTTAGGATTTTCACAGTAAACTCAAAAACTGAATCAATTTTTTTATATATAAAAAAGAAATCACACACACTATTTATTTTCGTTATAAATTTTAAAAGTCAACAAAAATCTGATTTGTTTTGGTTTTAATCAACTATAACCAAAAAATTAAATCAAAATAACATATGAGTCTTTTGCGCTCATGAGTCATGACAATTGAATTTTTATCTGTCTAGAGCAATGTTTTTAATCCTTTATTTGTTTTAGTATATAAAGGAATTTTACAAGATAGATAAGAGGTTTTTGGTCAATATTTTTTTTTAAAAAATTGGCTTAAAAAACTCAGATGTCACATCGTTAAAAAAATATCGAATATATTACTTTTCATTTTGAATCATCTTTTAAGTAAAAAAATAATAAAAGCTAAATAATCTTTTAAACATATATAAATAAAATAAATTATGCACGTATTTTAAATAGTTCAGTAATCATTTAAGTAACGAAGTCATAAAACAAAAATCAAGCAAGCACTTTCTTTTGATATTGCACCTTGCACTAAAAAAAGTACGATTGGTGTTTGGACCTTTTTTTCCAAGTAAATACATTCAAATTAATTTATGCAATCCTCTATTAGTCAAATATTTTATAAGCTACTTTCCCACTCTTTTTTTATGGTAATCTAATATGGTATATAGATTACACGAAAATGAAATGAGTTAAATTTATTCTATAGTGTCTTTAGTTATTATTCAGTAAGTTCTATGACATAATAAATTACATTCCTTAAGCTTTTAATTTACCCATCTTTTTTTTTTGGCTAGTTGATCCAGCAATTATCTTGTTTTCACATTATATATATATATATATAATCACTAATACACTCTATTTAAGACATGGCTATGAGCAAAGCTTCATTCACTTTGTTCTCCTTGGTGTTTGTAATTCTTCTCTCAATTGGTATATCTCAATCTTATAAAATACACATATATGTTTGTTATTGATGTTTTATACATCGAACTGTTCTTATTTAATCGTGATTTATGAATTTTAACTCAAGTTTTTTTTGTATGTTTTATAGGTTTGCAAAGTGTGGATGCTTCTGGACCAACATGTAAGACTAATAAGGATTGTGTAAAGTGCCCCTGTTAGTAGAGGCACTGCAATATGCTTTGATGGATATTGCACGTGTGAGAAACAAGAATCTATCAGCAATGCTAGGAAATTTTTACATGACTAGAAATAGGGATATATGAAAAAAATTATGTTTTTTGTTTGTTTTTTTAACCTTGATCTATGATTTGAATAAAATGTGACAAGGAATTCGATTTTTGATCAGTTAATTTTTTTATTATGTTTGGAGGATGAAAATCAATGAGAAAATAATGATTTATCAAAGTTAATTATTTATCACCGTCTTAGTTTCTTCTCATTAAAGATAAAGCAAAACTTGATCCTTTTTTGTTTTCATTTTATGTTCGTGTATTAAGGCTCAATTTTATCTGAATTCTTATTTTAAAAAATCACATTGGAAGGTAAATTATTTCTTATCACATGAAATTTTGTTTATCTAATAGAGTTTGAGTACTAGATCTATAATTAAGAATGAAATAATTATATTTTCGGCGTCACCACAACATTGGTACTACTTGCCTAGCTATTCAAGAATAATGAATTGGATCATGTTCTATTTACTTTGTTATATATATTCATTACAAAAAAATGATTTAAAATACTTATTGTATCTAGGTGTAAAAAAAAAAAAAAAAAAAAACAACTTTCACATATAACAAACATAAAAATCATATTTGTATGTCATAACTATAGTTTAATTTGCATAATTGTGCTCCATAGCAAATTTTATGTTTGATATGGAGCTTCTGATTTGTATAATTCGCTCGATACATTCAATTTTATACAAATTGTGCAGTTTTGTATAAATTCATTTATATATTGTAATTGTATAATAAGATCTGTATTTGTATAATTATAAATGTATAGGACGAAAATATATGTATTTGTATTTGTGCATACACTTTTCTCTCGCTTTATACAAACATAAACGCATTTTATACATTTTATACCGAAATGTATAAAATGGTTAATTGTATACCGAAAATAGCTAATTGTATACCGAATCAGATGGCAAAAAAATAGGACGTTTGCTGCGAATTACAAATAAAATAAACTATAGCTATAACATTTAATTTAAATTAATAATTTGCTATTTCATACCATTTTCCCAAAAAATAATAATAATACGTGAGATTGTTGAGAGTTGTTCCTCTCTCTTTTTTCTTTAGTTTTACCCTTTACTAAATGTGGTGAAAGAAAGAAGTAATAAAATGATATCAAAAAATTAATAAGGATAATTTAATAAAAATATTTTTTATATCAATATAAGGGATGTGCAAAAATTAATATGACATAGATAATAACGGAGGGTAATGGTGACTAGCTATGGAGTAATAAATTTTGTTGTCCCAAAATTAAGTTTTTAATTATATTTCTAAAATTTGGAATCATGACACAAAGTGACAACCACAAATTAAATAAAAATATGTTTTTAAAAAATCAGCTAAAGATTTAAGTAATTTCTGAGTAAGATCAAAGGAGCTTAATTATTTCATCTTCACAGATATATATGGGTTGGTTCGTTTGTTTTTTCTTTAGTTTTTTCCAACCAAGAGAATATGCGAATAAATCAATTAGTCGCGCTCTAGAGTGAATATTGAATTAAGGAATCAAACTATGTGAATCGTATGTGATTTATTTTATCTTAAGTAGAGATTTTTAATTTGAGTCTAAAAATTAAGAAAAAGTTCTAATAAAAATTTGATTGGCCTTATGTGATACAAATTTGAATTGAATTAGTTAGGGCTCCAAAAAAAATACTCAAATTAGGAATCATGAATTTCAAAAATCACGATGGCATCCTAATTTTTCTTTTGTACTTAATTCATTATATTGTCATAATTAGGAGTGTTCACATAAACTCAAAAGCCGAATCATGTTAGGAAAAAAAAAGAAAAAAAAATTACTTGTTTTGTTTATAAATTTTAAAAGTCGACTAAATCTGATATAATTTAGTTTTAATCAACTATAATTAAAAGAATCAAAATAATATAAATCGTTTGCACTCATGAAAATTGGATTTCTATCTGTATAAAGGGATGCTCTTTGATCCTTTATTTGTTTAAATATATATAAAAAAAAAAATACGAGTCAAAAATAAGGTTTTTGCTTAGAACAGGTCGGTTAATGACCAAATATACTACTTTAAGTTTGAATAAAACAATAAAAGATACAGTAAGTGATTTTTGCTAATATATAAAAGCTGTAAAGTTCATTCACGTTTTTTAATTAATTCATTAATCGTTTGAGCAGTAAGGTCATTAAAAAAAAAAAAAAAAAAAAAAAAAAAAAACCAAGCAAGCACTTTCTTTGGCTATTTGCACCTTGCACTAAAAAAATATTACAATTTGTGTGTTGAATTTTTTTTTCCAAGTAAATCAGTCAAATTAAATTATGCAAATCCACTATTAAATAAACATTTAATAAGTTATTTCCCACTGTAACTTAAGTAAATCTATTCTATAGTGTCATTATTCAGTAAGTTCTATGACAAAATTAATTACATGCCTTAAAAACTTTTAATTTTCCTTCCATTTTTTTTTTGGCTAGTTAATCCAGATAGCATTTACCTCTAATTAACTTACTTTCCATGTTTTGGCCAATTATTAGAGATATCAATCACCTTGTCTACACTATATATATATCTCAATAGGGGTTGCAATGATTTGTACAAATCAAATTAGAGTTTCTCTTCATAATTAATCACTAATACACTCTAATTAAGACATGGCTATGAGCAAAGCTTCATTCACTTTGTTCTCTTTGGTGTTTGTGATTTTTCTCTCAATTGGTATATATCTCTCTTATATAATACATATACACTTGTTACTGTTGCTTTGTGCATCGAACTGTCCTTATTTTATTGTGATCTATACATTTTAACTCAATTTTTTTAATATGTTTAATAGGTTTGCAAAGTGTGGATGCTTTTGGACCAGAATGTAAGACTAATCAAGATTGTGTAGTTTATTGTAATGTCCCTATTAGTAGAGGCACTGGAATATGCCTGGGTGGATAATGCACATGTGAAAAACAAGAATCTATCAGCAATGCTAGGAAATTTTTACATGACTAGGAATAGGGATACATGAAAAAAAAATATGTTTTTTGTTTGTTTGTTTTTTCTACTTTGATCTATGATTTGAATAAATGAGACAAGGAATTCGATTTTATGTTTGGAGGAATAAAATCAATGAGAAATTAATAATTCATTAAAGTTAATTATCCATTACCTTCTTAGTTTTTTTTTTTTCATTAAAGATAAAGCAAAACTTAACTTTTTTTTATGTTTTCATTTGAAGTCCATGTATTAAAGTTCAATTGTATCTGAATTTGTATTAAAAACATTCGCATTTGAAGGTATAATATTTTTTATCAAAGGCAATTTCGATATCTAATAGGGCTTGAATATTAGATCTCTAATTAAGGGTGAAATAATATTTTCTGCCCCTCACTATATATTCTCGTTGATAAAGCAGAACTAACTTTATTGGTACCACTTGCCTAGCTATCATATATATATATATATATATATATATATAAAAGAGAACCCTAGGTCCGTTTACGTGGCGCCACCACAAATCAGAATTCCCTTTTAATTTATTTATTTTCAAAATTAGCCTTCCCTTTCATGAGAGTTGTAACTTTTATGAAGAGTTGCGGCTTTTACGAAGAGTTGCAACTTTTATGAAGAGTTGCGACTTTTATGAAAGGTTGTGACTTTTTCAAAGAGTTGTGCCCTTTTCGATAAGGCACAATAAGCATTTTTTCACACTGTAACATCTCGCAACTAGAAAGAACTAGAAGGATGTTTAAAATCTGGAAATAGTTATTTTTGGGAAGAATTTAAAATTTTGAAAATTTGGTAAAGGTGTTAAAATGAGTTTTTGGTTAACTTCAAATGGTCATAATTCCTAGCTCAGGATAAGTTAGGCGTGATTCCAGATATGGTTAGAAATCCCCTGAAATGATCTTTCCAATGCCGCCAAGTTTGAGTGATTTCGAGTTCGTATGATCAAGTTATGCCCTTTGGAAGTTGGGTTATTCAAATAAGGAAATGTCCAATCCAAATTTTAAAGGGATATTTTAGTCTTTTCCTTGCCCTATTATTTTAATCCATTTTTAGGAGATTAATTGGGGTAAAACCAGATTTTGGCTTAGAGAAAAGAGAAAAGAGGATAAAAGAGAAGGAAGTTCAAGATTCGTCGAGATTATCTTGTGGATTTCGTCGGGGGTGATCCCTATAAGGTATGTGAGATCATATAGCATTGGGTTAGTTCACCCACGCGCCAATCATGATTCAATTTCAATGAAGTTATTAGATTTGAAACTAAATCCTTGAGTTCTTGATGAAATTCGTTTGAATTCTTGTGGATTGTGTTGTTAGAGTTTTCTTGAGATTGATTCATGTTGTTAGTTGTTTTTTCAAGTAGAATTTGATGTATACTGAAGGTACAAATGATTCTGAGTGCTTAGGTAAAAGACCATTGAAGTTTAGAGGGTTTATAGATGAAAAATGAGTAAGAAAAATCGGGAATTTTCTGGGCAAGGGCTTGGGGCGCCACACCTCCCAGAGCGCCACAAAAGTTCCTCTGAACGTTGGGCTCTAGGGCGACGCACCAGCCAGAGCGCCACAACTTCAGCTCTGAAGTTTGTCTCTGGCGCCTCGCGCCTCTCAGAGCGCCAAGGTCGCCAGTTCCTCCCATTTCTTCCCAACCTTTTGTATTATTTCCTTAGCAATGTACATATATTTTCTAATTGATTCCAACACTCAAAGGTACATCTAAACATCGTGAAATCATCTATAAACATGAGATCATGAACCTTGAATCCATAATCCAATTCAAGGAAAGTTAAGAGTCAAGTCAAGAGGAGTAAGAGTCAAGTCAAGAAAAGTTCTTAGAGTTTTCAAAAAGTCTTTTCCAAATGTTTTAACTTTGTTTTAAAACTTAAAGTTCAAGTTGAGTAAAGAGTAAAGAGTATAGATTAAAGTTCATTTCTTCAACAAGTATATGAGGCTTAAGTATTTCCAAAAAGATTTAAAATGTTTTCACATTTAAATAAGAACGGAAACTAAGATTTTCAAAAAGCCTTCGGGCTAGTTTTCAGAAAAGAGTAGTCGCTTTCTAAATGAAGCAAGAGGGGAAACTTTAATTTCCAAAATAGCCTTTGAGATAAGTTTTTTTTTTTTTAGCACTAATCTCAAATCACAGAAGAAGTATGTTTTTTAAACATAAGAGCTAGTATATTTTGGGAGTAGTATTGAGCACCGAATTGGGGGTGAGCTTGAGTTTATATAACTCACGTCTCAATAAAACCATATAGCCACCATGGATAGAAAAGGATTATACTTTTTAGATGAACATTTTTCACAATAGACTAGTGGATCCACTTAGTAGTTCAGGTCCTATACCTCTGGCCGGGTATAGGATGCGCTGGCAGCGTGAGGTAGATCGTTGTATTATCACTATAACTCTTATGTGATGGTTGTCGGTTAGAGAAACTCCCACAGAAGTTACTGTACTTTTATATACATCAGTTTATTATATTTTTACATACATTTCAGATTTATGTTATATCCTTGTATATACACAGAGTTGATATCATGTTTTTAAACAACTTTTCTTTATATTGCACTTGTTTTAAACTATTTTATATTGAAATGAGTTCAGTTAAGTATTCATGAGTTGAGAAGACCCAAGGAAAGTGCTTATTTCAGATTCCCTTTCAAGCCTATGTTGTTTTAGAATTCCAATTCGCATACTCGTACATAATGTACTGATGCCAGTTGGCTTGCATCGTCTTATGATGCAGACACGGGTAACTAAGATCAACATTTCAGTGCACCGTTGATCCAGTGAGCAGTTCAGAGTTAGTCGGTGAGCCTCCTTGCATTTCGAAGAATCTATTTTCATTGTTTTCTAGTTAGTTCATTAGGATGTTATGGGGTTGTCCCAATATACATCTTAGTTGTTTTATAGGCATCATACGCAACATTATAAATATAAATATTGTCTTCCACTGAGTTAAGTAAGTCAGACCAACGGTTCTCTTGGGACCAGCGATGGTTTTCAAGTGCTAGTCCCACCCAGGGTGTAGGCTCGGGGTGTGACACACACTACCCTTGGTTGTTTATAAATAAAGGGATTTTCTCTCATTTTAAAACAATGAAAATTCTGAACTTTTTCTTCTTCTGCACAATTAAATATTCTTGTACCTTGCTCCTATTGAGTGGCTCACTGACACCAATTGTTTTTGTATCAATACACTGGTGAATAAAATCGTTCTATCCTGAGAGGATCTATTTCTTTATAACTCGGATACTAAAGGTGAATAATTTCCTTAAGGGGAAAATGTGAATTCAATGAGCCCCATTTTTTCCTTTCAATTTCATTCGATTGTTGCAGATTTTGGTAAGATTTTTTATAGTCATTAATTAATGCTTATGTCATTAATTATTGTTTTTGAGTACACGTTATAAACTTTGTTGTTTATGCTTATGTTTTTTTTATCATTATGTTGAAGTAAAGATATGTTAATCAAGAGTTTGATGTAATCATTAGTTGTTTTTGAGTACATGTTTTAAAATTTGTTGTTTATATTTTTTTTTTTTATCATTATGTTGAAGTAAAGATATGTTAATCAAGAGTTTGATGTAATCATTAAACTATTGTTGTCATGTAGATTAGAGTTCTTAAACTTGTGAAATGAATGACTTTGATTTTTATAGAGTTTTCAGTGGCCACAAGATCCATGGGGTGTCCAAGAAGGTACTTTTGAGTGTTCACAAGTTGTGGTCGTTCCACACTACCTTGGAGTTTTAGTTATTCAATTTTCTATCTTCTCGAGGTATTCAATCGATTAGTGACATAAAAAAAGAAATGTAGTGGGATGGTAAGTATCGTACTCAACCTTAATAAAAAATTTGGGGTTCAAATTTCGAATCGGAGTCAATGAATTACCCCTCAAAGTAGGATGAATCCACATTAATCAAATCTCAAAGAAATAATTATCTCCTTATAAACATTAGATTAAAAAGTGCAAAAAAAAATTTAAAGTTTTAACCATATTGAACGAAGCATAAACAACAAAATATGCCTTTTGGCTATCAAAGTAGTGTCATCGATTGCGAATGATTTTGAATAAGGGACTTGCCATGACATCATTTAATCTAAACTATTTGAGCAACATATGTTATTTCATTGAACTCCAAGAGATGTGTTTTTACATTTGTCACGACCCGATTTCTCGAGTCATGATGACACCTATTATACACCACCAGTAGGTAAGTCAACCCATAACCCAGAACATCAAGCAATGAGCGTAAGAGCAGAAACTAGCGAAAACAATAATCTAAACAAGGACAACAAAGCGGAAGCAAATCAAAATAAATATGTACAAATAAAGATCTCTTCCTAAACCTGGAAGTCACTAGTACAGAGCTACTAACAAAAAAATTACAAGTTTTAAGAGTGGACCACAGAGACTTGACTATCTCGAAAGGCAAAAGACAAGTCTATATATAGAGATGGAGACTGAAATAGTATAGAACGCCATATGCTCACCCCCGTCTCCGGATCAGGCAACTCCAAGCTGGATTAATGCTGGCCACTGGTGCTCGGACCTGCATTACGAAACAGATGTAGAGTGTAACATGAGTACTAAAACAGCAAGTACCCAGTAGGTATCATAGGCCGACTGAACTTGAAAAGTAAAGGCAATATGAAAAGGAGGAATAACACAAACAGAAAGAACGAAAAACTAAGTAACAATGGAATGCACACGAGTGTAGAAAGAACTAGCTAAAGTAATCTATAAGCGAACTACACCTAACTGGACCCCCATAATCCCAGAAGGTGCACTCGTGCTCAAGTTAAATTTAAAATCCGAACGAACCCCCATAAGTCCGACGAGTACACAGAAAAACTATAGCTAAAGAGAATTGCATATGAGAACCCAAGATGAAAAGCATTGAACCAGAACCTCAACCCCAATAATAGAATCTAACAGTACGGAAGCTGAACCTCGAACTGGATGCTCACTAGAAGTACCCAAGTAACCAATCACAAGTATCAAGTGACTGAGATCAGACCTCTAACCGGATGCTATGTATAAGTATCTAGGCGATAGAGGCTAGATCTCGAACCGGATACTCTATATAAATATCTGCGCGATAGAGGTCGGACCTCAAACCGGATGCTCTATATAAGTATCTGGGCGATAGAGGTCGGACCTCAAACCAGATGCTCTATATAAGTATTTAGGCGATAGAGGTCGGACCTCAAACCAAATGCTCTATATAAGTATTTAGGCGATAGAGGCCGGACCTCAAATCGGATGCTCTTCAAAAATATTAACGAGGTTGAGACCGGAGCTCACATTCGGATGCCTGACAAAGGTGCCAATGTAACTGTTGAAAGAGTCCCAATCGATCCATGCAAAAAATGTCCGTGGAACACCGTCCACACTTAGTCAATCAATGTAAGTCCTTGAAACTGAATCGAAAGCCAACTTCAAATCGCGAAGCAGAACTAGTGTCGCCAACGTAACTCGTGAGGCCATAACATCAGGAAAATAAGGATAACTATCGTCGAAGTAAGCGTATCGCCTAGCTAAGGTCCAAAATATCAGACTCCAGTCTACAGGGATCTAAGCCGGCCGAGCGACGTCAAAACTAAGGCCTATCGGTTCCTAATCATGAATTTCTAAGGCAATCATTAGTCAAACCTAAACTAAAGCCCAACATGCTTCAGATAAATAGTAATCAAGCATACAAGTCCTCTACATAGCAATGAGGGTTAATTAGTAACACTAAGCATGCTCACAGTTGCCCGATAAATCCCGAAAGAGGCCAAAATATGATTTCTAAACACCTATGCATGAATTAATAACTACCAACCCAAATCCCAACTAATCAACATGCATTCACACTCAATCTAACAGAGGGAAATTGTAGCCAACCTGTATGCTGACCACGCGCTCTCCAAAAATCACTTCTCCAGAGCCTTCCCCTTTCGAACGAACTTGAAATGCTGAACACTATCAAAAATAGAGTCACAACGTTATTACGATCGTTTAGACACTAAAATCGTAAAAAACGAAGACAAACTAATTTCGGGGTCAAAACGGGAAAAAGGGGACCCGCGCTGAAAATTCCAAAATTAACCCCAAAAATAGGTCCTAAACACCACCCCAAACTTGTGTTAAAAAATGAAACACAATTCGGGGCTCGGAACAGTTCAACACGAACATGCAATGAAAAACCCAAATCACACTAAAAAGAAACAACAATAGCAGCTGCTATTTACGAGAAAATACCAGAAACGAGGATCCAGATGCTGAAACCAATCCCACCACGACGATCCTCACAAAAAACCCTACAATATAGGCTTTTGAATCATCAGATTCGGACCTAAAATGACCAAGAAATCAGCTTCTAAAATTTTTCAAAAATCTAAGCTCGAAATGAGTTATGACAGCAACTAAAACACAACTTTTTACCTCCAACAAAGCTTTAAATACGAAATCTAACCACACCAATGCATTCTCCTCGAAAATTCACTCAAGATAGCCTCAAGAATCACTGAAATCGAACCTAAAATGACTGAGAAAGCAAGGCTCAAAAATTCCAAAATCAAGCTTACAAAAAGAATCGCAGCAGCAGGTATTTACAAGATTTACCTCAAACGGGGACCCCAAATCAGTTTTCGAGTTCACCAACACGTTCCTTGCAAAAAACCCTAGAAAATAAACCTTTGGATCACTGAATTTGGACTACAAATGAGAGAGTTAAGCCCTTTTAAAGTTTAGAAAAGTTGTTTCAGCACCAGATTTTCAGCAATAAAAAAAAACTCCGACGGGGCACTCCGTGCTCGTTCGGAACCCTGTGCAGGCAAACGAGATATGCAATCATACCAAATTCGATATTACGGACTCAATGGCACAGTCAAAATTTCCATCAGAGGTCATCTCGATAAAAAGTGGGTCCCACTTCCAAGAGTCATTTTATACATAATCCACCGAGGGGCTCGGAATGAGTCCGGAGGCCTTGGGAGTCGAACAAAAGGCTGTTTTAGACCAAACTCAATATTCCGGAGCTAACCGCGCTAATGAAATTTTCATTCGAGCACATTTTTCAAAAATGTTGACCAAAGTCAACCTTAGGCTAAATTTCAAAGGCGAAAACGCCTAATTGCACTAACTCACACTGAAAACCTTAGGAATCATGCCGATCATTCTACTAGCCTAAAATGACTCTTTCGGAGCTGATGAAATCGTCAGAATTGGAATCCGATGTCATCTTCTTAAACCTTTGATCGAAACTGATCGTTTAAGGTTCATAAGCTCCAAAAACACTAAAACTTGCATAATAACCAAACGAACGATCAGGTGACCGAACTGTCAGTCCCTGCAAGTCATAAATGACTTGGGTCGCTACAGAAACACTCTAAACGACACAGAGGAAAAGATACAAAAATGACCAGGAGGGTCATTACAACATTTTAATTAACTTATCAAGTACACAACTAATTACATAAGATGTATAACATTTAGTTTCTGTATGTAGAAGCCTTGAATAGGAGAAAAACTCTCGCAATTGATGAATAAAATGTTTGTACCACTCTTTGAAAGTACATATATAGACAATGAAACAATTACATATCTTTTCTAAAGAATTTGGTGATGAAGAACTAGATTAAAATGAAGAATTAATAACAAAATGCATAAATAATTAAAAAAATATTTCATTTCATCTTTGAATAAAATATTCTTGACAACTTATCGTAGGTCTTTACCCACTTGAAAATATTTATATTATCAAATGTTCAGAACTAGATTATTGACGTAGTTCACCACCACGCTTCCCGCAGACAATTTACCATTTTACCTAGTTCAAGAATAATGAATTGGATCTTGTTCTATTAAAGATATCTAATAATGAATTGTAAATTATATTTGATATTTCTTTTTATCTCAATTTATATAGTATCTTTTAGATGTAACTAATAACATTTTGTGTCTTTTTATCTTGATTTGATATCTTTAGTGTGTAATTGATTAACAAAGGAAGTTATTTCTACTTTCTATTGAATATACATTTCTACGTGAAAGGTGTTAGCATGTATGATTTAATTCTCTATTTTCTGAGTATATATAAGTTGAAATTGAACAAACTGTAATTATCGATTTATTACATTGCTATATTGAAATTAAACTTAAAAATATCAAATTATATCGACTTAATTTTTAAAAGTCACAATTTTCTATTCTATGAGTATATATAAGTTGAAAATTTGAAATTGGAAAAAGTTATAATTACCGATTTACCATATCGCTAAATATTGAAATCAAATTTAAAATATTAAACTATATCAAATTAATTTTAAAAAGTCATGATTCTCTATTCTAAACTTGAAATTGAACAAACTATAATTTACTCATTTGCCACACCACTAAATATTGAAATCAAGAAATAAATAATAGGTCCCACATGATCACAATATTGCTAACTGCAAATGAAATTCTCCTTGAAATGAAGAGAATTAGCAAGCAGGTGAAGCACACATGTTGATGGTGTGTAGTCTGCTAAGTGCTAACTCTCACTTATTAAATAAGAGAAAATATAAAGAAATTTTACGAGTCGAATAAAAGATTTTTGGTTAGAATAGGTCGGATAAATGACCAGATATATTACTTTCAGTTTGATTAATCTTTTGAGTAAAATAATAAAAGGTAAGTGATTTTTGTTAATAGATAAAAATTGTAAATTTCATTCACATATTTTAAGCAATTCAGTAATCGTTTAAGCACTTTCTTTTGCTATTGCACCTAGCGCAAAAAAAAAAAAAAAAAAAAAAATTATAATTTGTGTTTGGATTTTTTTTCCAAGTAAATATAGTCAAATTAAATTATGTAAATCCACTATTAAATAAACATTTAATAAGTTATTTCCCACTGTAAGTTAAGTAAATCTATTCTATAGTGTCTTCATTCAGTAAGTTCTATGACAAAATTAATTACATGCCTTAAGCTTTTAATTTTCCTTCCCTCTTTTTTGGTTAGTTAATCCAGATAGAATTTACCTCTAATTAACTTATTTTCCATGTTTTGACCAATTATAGAGATATCAATCACCTTGTCTACACTATATATATCTCAATAGGGGTTGCAATGTTTTGTGCAAATCAAATCAGAGTTTCCCTTCATAATTAATCACTAATACACTCTAATTAAGACATGGCTCTGAGCAAAGCATCATTCACTTTGTTCTCCTTGGTGTTTGTAATTCTTCTCTCAATTGGTATATATATCTCTCTTATAATACACACATGTCTGTTACTGATGTTTTGTGCATTGAACTGTCCTTATTTTATTGTTATCTATGATATTAACTTAATTTTTTTTTGTATGTTTTATAGGTTTGCAAAGTGTGGATGCTTTTGGACCAGCATGTAAGACTAATCAGGATTGTGTAGTTTACTGCAGTGTCCCCATTAGTAGAGGCACTGGAATATGCTTGGGTGGATATTGCACATGTGAAAAACAAGAATCTAGCAGCAATGCTAGGAAATTTTTACATGACTAGGAAGATACATGAAAAAATCCTGTTTCTTGTTTGTTTTTTTACTTTGATCTATGATTTGAATAAAATATGACAAGGAATTCGATCTTCGATCGGTTAATTTTTTTTGTTATGATTGGAAGAATGAAAATCGATAAGAAATTAATGATTCATCAAAGTTAATTATACATCATCTTCTTAATTTTTTGTCATTCAATTATTTATAAGTGCAACACATATCGGTGCCAGTAAATATTTTTCTCTTATGTGTGAGTTGAGTGCTTGCACGGTAAACTGAATTATTGATATTCCTATGTGAGATATATCAATAAGGATGTGTTAATTGGTAGGAAGACCTTCCCTGTGTTTAATTGATCAAAGCTTTGAAAAATATTTTCGCTAGAAAAAAAAAAACTTCTTATTAAATAAGAAAAATAATTTCTCTAAAATGAAAATAGAAAAATTAAATTTTCTTAAGTGGCACTCTAAATTTATTATTTCCTCCGATGCCCCCTCCAATAAATTTGATAGATTACATATAAAAACTTTTTGAGATAACAAATTTTTGCTTACTTGCCAAACATTAAGGGGAAAAAATCACTAAATTTTCAAGAAAACAGAAAAACAATTTCCTTTCTACCAAAGTCGCCCTAAATAGTAACACCTCATAAAATGAGTGACACTGCTGATTAGATTAATGACTAGCAATTAACTTCAAAAACCACATATAGAAATTTTCACCAGGCTTAAATTAATCAAACAAATACAATGGTGTTAAATCAGCAGAAACAAGTAATGATATTAGGAAACTGAAAGAAAAAGTGACCAAAGTGAAACCATCTTTTAATGACATTTATATTGCAATTTCTATCACAGAACAAAGGTGAAAATGGAAGCTTTCACACCTTAAAATCCTACTGGATTAGCAGAAACAAGACACAAACCCTATGTAATCCATAGCCCAAGGACTCTTCTCAATGCCAAACAGAACAACCTCTCTCTCTCTCTTGGTCCTTTGGAACCTCTCAGGCTAGTAATATTGCAAGGGGTTAATCAACTTTACAATAGCCTGCTTAGCGATTTGATAAGCATTTTCAAATTGCGCCTAGTAGCTTCATCGCCAGTGAATCCCAAAATGTCGGAGCTAATGCTCTGCACAATGTGGCAAATGATGAATCACAAAGCATGGAAGAGATTGACATGTTAGAATGACTATTACCACGCGGGAAATTACCTCAAAATTCTTCAAAGTGAAGACCAGTGTATATATGGACTTCCGTATCAATTCAGTGTTCTCAGGAGTCATGACCGTGGAGTGCACTCTCCTGCAATTTGGTTCAGAAAACACTGTAAAAGCAGATAATATGGTTTTTCCATGCCTAAAGCAAACAGCAACAGAAGCAACCTCAAAGTAGATGTGTAACTTAGGGATCACATAGAAGAGTTACAAGTTTTTGAACTCTATTTTTGATGTCAATAAAAGGAACCCACTGTTGCTACGAGAAAATTAGAAATGTTTAGCCCTTTGCATATCATGTATACTCAACCAAGAAAGCATCCAAAGCTGTGTCCTAGTGGATTATGGCCTATGACGTGGGTACAAGCATGGGTTCAATATGTGGCAATCTAAAATTCTTAATAATGTACAAAAACATGCCATGTTTGTGAAGCAATGCAGTGGGTAGTGTAAGATCTGCCTTTTCATTGAACTTTCTATCTGCTTATTTGAACTTTTAACATAACTGGTTTCACTCCAAATATATATCTCACAAGTGTGCAGCATGAGCAAAACTTAATTTGTATCACTCAGTTCTATTCTCAGGCAAAGCAACAAGTACCAAGTATATCTTATAAAGGTCTAGGACTATTTCACCCTTGCCTTAGATATTGGGGCGGATTCTTAGATACGTTCACATGCAGCAATTCTATAATGCCTATTAAATAAACATATGAGACTGGCGGAGAGAGATATGCAATTGGAGAAAGGGAGAGACAAAGTGACAGAACAAGCATTTCAAAGCACAAAACTCTTCTTATAGAAGGTCAGTAAATATGCATTTAATGAGTTTTGCTGAAGAATTGCAAAAGTATCTTCAAAATGCTGGTTAAGCAGTTGAAAATAGGATTTCTCAAGAAAAGAAGCTACCATAAGTTACTGATTTACCTTATATCTTCAGATGTTAGTGCCAGACTTCGGGTTAAACTCTCAACTTCCTTCAGTAAGCCACTATCACGAACATCAGCTAGCATAGGTTGGACATCCTCAGCCATGGCTTTAATCTGAGGTGTCACTACATCAAAGGTACAATGTTCATACATGAGAATATACTAAATACCTGCAAGCAACACATAAATTGCTCGAGTAGCATTATAGGATGAGTGCAACTGTATGCCCAACATTGACCGCTGTTTCAGTTCTCCCCTCCTCCTCTATAAATGGTCCTATAGCTTGATACTGTTGAATGTGGTATAGAAAACACATATTGCAGCAGTACTTACAACTCACAGTTTTACACTTACCACCTAACATCTGACAGATGAATAATAGTTGTGCACTTGTTTCGACATATTATTTAGAAAATGCACTACATGACATATTAGTGTACTGAATGAACATCAACAAGTCCAAACTGGATTAGACTAAATTTTGTCAAGACGAGAGCATTTTTCTGTTAATAGAGATGGTTGCATGAAGCACGAGATGTTAGTTTCTAACAGAATTCTCAAACAGATACACATACTAGAGATGATAATAGTCAAGCAAACTTAAAAAATTAATCTTATATTATTAAGCACTTGATTAATAGTTTCACCGCATTCAAAACAAGATATTCTAACTCAATTCAGTTTTTCATGCACATCTAACAAATAAATCCTTCATAAAAAGAATTGCAAAGCAATCAAGTAGATCTTGTCTGACAATTCATTCACATTTCTCCTCTACAGGTCAAATACTTGGGGTATAATATAATGAGGACTTGCCCAAGCTAATGACCGCAGTAGTCACTTTCTGCACTTCCAGAAACATATTAACTTCACAAGATCTTTTAACTAGGAGTTCTCCAAAATTAAGTGTTATCCAACTTACAAATTTCATCACAGTGAAATATTTACACTGTGCTCTTTATACAGATGCTGTCAAAGAGGATTTAAGTCCATAACATTCTAGTACAACTCATGCATCATGCACTACACTTTTATAGGGAGTGACATGTAGAACATATTCCGTTGGTGGAAAGAACTAAGATGAGATGTGTGATTTAACCTAAGCTTAAGATAGCAGTGTTTATAAAAATGTTCCCACACATGACATTAAGTCTTTAAAGAAAAAATAATGAATTTCTTATCATAAAGATGTCATGAATCATAAATAGAGAAGAACAGAATTTCAACAAGTTAAATCATTGCATAACTATATCATAAGCAAAAAGTACAGAGGTTAAATTCATCTGTTTGTTAGACTTCCTTCTTCTTTTATAATTGATATTAAACATCATCCATACAAAAAGAAAAAAAATGGGAGGTGAATAAATGTAAAGTGCATCAAACCTTTGTAAGCAGCGGTCGTGCCTCCTCAATAACATTTAGAGCTCTCTCAGCCAAAGCATAGGTATTCGACAAACCAATTTCTTCTGCTTCACGGCCAAGACGTGTGAATATTCCAACCAATGCATCTAGACTAACCCCTTGTTGTCCTTTAATCTTTTGCCTGTCGCAGATTATCAGACCCTCCTTAACACAATCTGGATCCAGGGGCCCTGCAGAAGGTATTGGGATTGGATCTCGAGGTGTGATATCAATCATGGTTTCCATGATAAGACCAGATTGGTTCACCTCAACTAATGAGTTTCGAGGAATAATTATCTTATCATCTTCAACCTATAAACACATAATCAATGCTTAAGATGAAAACATACACAAGCAGCTATGGAACAACTACTTATTTCTTCTAAAGAAAAATATATATAATTCAGTAAATGTGTTCAGCAAATATACATGTTGCTCACCTCAACAACAGCTTCAACATTTCTCAAGGAAGGATTGACTCGAATCACATTACCAATACTTACTCCTCTGATTCTAACAGGTGTGCCAGTGCAAATGCCACAAGCCTGCTCAAACTCAAGCACAGCTAAATACTTCCTAAACCTAGACCGCAGCTGAAACCCTCTCAACCAAGCCAAGCTGAGTGCCAACAACACCGTACCCGAAACGATAAACAACCCAACCCCACCTTCCCAGATGCTCCTTTTTCCAAACCCAAAATCACTCAATGGACGCATAGTTCGCTTCCATATATTCCTGGGAACATCTAAAATAACAGAAAGCGGACCTTTCTGGTCGGAAGATGACCCGGGTTGTTGCTCTTGTTCTTGACTATGACCCGTATTTGCAGACATTGATTTCACACTAAAGGTTTGATTTTTAGGCCTGATTGGCGATTTTATAGACAGAAAACGATCACCCAACACATTTCCTCTACTGGGTTTGATGGGAAACACGGAAGAATTTGTTGATACATGGACTAAAGCATTTCCAGCCATCATCTGCTTTTCTTTTTGCCCCTTCTATCTGTTACCTTTCAGCACTATTCTGGTTGTATAGACAAAAATTGAGCTGGAGAAATTGAAAATAGAGATTGAAGATCAAGAAAATGTTAGCATTTTGGATGGTTCAAGCTGGAAGCAACCCTAGCGCAGATCAACGACTGACTGAATCTGTTGAACTATCATCACTGAGAGGAGAGCGGATAGAAAATGGGCTGGGCTGATAAAGTGAAAATAGGCTAACCAGATCTTGTAGGTCCATGTAAGACAGATTAGATGTTTTGGGCCTTTATAGCATAAGAAAATGGATAACTTACCGAAATCCTACTAGTTTAGAAACTAATTACTTAGATATATCGTAGTTTGCAAAATTATGAATCTTATCAGATTTTGGTGTGTTTGGATACATGTATTTCAATAGATGTGTAGTTAAATTTGAGTACAATTTGTTCTATATACATTGTATTCAAGTGGATTTTGCATGTATATTGATACATATACAACGCTCATTTGCCTCTCTGGCCTCCTCCTATCTCGTTTACCACTCTCATATCTCATTCGCATATTTGATTTTCGAGATACACGTGAATCACACTAAATACATCTAATGTGATTCACATATGTCTTAGATACATAGATAAATCTCATTTGTTTCGCTTTTGTTCTCACTCGCCTCTCTCTCTCTAGTTTAGTTTATCTGATAGAAAAAAATATATATCTAAGTGTATATGACTTAAAATTTTATATGAAATTATTAATTAGTCAGATATAACATAATTAATATTTCAAACTACAGGAGAATTAGTAATTATGGTAGAAACTTTGTATAATTAAATAATTTTTCAAATGGGTCATTCCAGTAAAATTTGACGAAGTATGCTATTTTGGTCTTGACATTTAGGTAATACCTATTAAATATTAATATTAAACAATTTTCAAGTAAAATAAATGAAAATAGAGAAATATTTTTTATCCCTCTACATTAAAGCAAATTAATTACCGACATATATCGACTTACAAGTTACACAATTATGTTAAATAATTAGAGAAAATGCCGTCCAAAACAAATTAAAAAAATTGTCAATACTATTTATACTCTAATAGGAGTATATTTCTCCACCATACGAAACGCACAAAGTGCAAATAAAGAATTGTTTTTGGGTGAAAACGTAATTTAAGCATTCTATAACCTCCGCCGTTGCTGCCTCCAATAAACCCTAAACAAAAATCTGTGGACAGAGCAACGAGAGCTAGAAAAAACAGAGTTCACAGAGATATCTTCTTGCGAAGAAAATGGCGAAGTCAATGAGATCAAAGAGGGAAAAGAGGCTGAGAGCTATAAGGAGGGATATAGTTGCTACAGAACCCACTGTTCTTAAGAAAGAAGCTGCTAAATTGGCTGCCCAAGAAGCTGCCCTTGCTGCTCCTAAGCTTATTGTTAAGTCTCCCTTCAGCCGCACCACCATGGAGACTTCTGCCTCTACTTCTAATGACGATACTAAAATGGGTATGCAAGTTTTACTCTTATTTATTTTTCTATTTTTCTCCATTAACCCATCGATTCTCTTTTTACTCGATTTGGAATAAATATGATATCATATTTGCTAAAACGCAAAATTTTGTTGCTTTGGCTGATTCTAGTTTAAAATTAAATTTTCATGGTTTCAATTTTTTCTTCTGTTGTTACCATTTATTTTCCTGTGTGTTTTTGGAGTATGAGATGTTGATAGGAAGGAGTGGTATGCTGTGGGAAAGGTGGAAAACAGAAGAAAAATAAAAATTTATAGAAAAGATGTAAGAACGTATCTGCTGTTTATGTTGGCGAATAATATACTTTGAAGGATAAAATCCTTTTCAGAAGTGGCTGTCTTTGAAATAATTAGGCTTTTGTATAAGTATTTGTTCGATCTTCTGTGATAAATGAGTCCAAGTATGATTTAGTGTGTATTAAGTATGGCTATGGGAGACCCTTAGGGGCAGGGGCGGAGGCAGCATATAATGAGGGGTTCATCCAACCCCCTTGGCGAAAAATATTACTATTTATTTATGGTTAAAATTATTTTTTAGATATGTATAATAGATATCGAACCCCCTACCACTAGTTCGTGTGTTTACTTTTCAGATTTTGAACCCCCTTGTTAATTTTTTTGGCTCCGCCACTGCTTAGGGGTGGCCTAGTGGTTTGGGCATGGGACTTTCATGTTGGAGGTCTCAAGTTCGAAACCCCTTGCCAACGAAAGCAAGGGGTTTGCCTTTTGGGTCGAGCTCGTTGTGGGTTACCTCTCCTATGTGGTTTGTGAGCTATTGGATAAGAGCGGGGGTTTTACCTTGTGCACACCCAAAGGGTAGAGGTTGCGGATTTCCTTTGTCATCCAAAAAAAAAAAAAACATGGCTATGGGAGCTTCATATTTCTTTGAAGATATTATCTTGGAGATTTCATGAATATGGCTATTTATGTGAATATGTATTAGACCAGGACATTCAATGATAGTTTCAGCTAGATGTTTGGACATGCTTGCTAGCTTTTCTAGGATTATTGACTGAACAATCAGATGAACTCGTTTTGTAGTTCCAGCACACAATCATATGAACTCCTACTCTATTAATAAAAAAATCATATCAACACTTGTGCTATTCTACGATAGAGACAACTCTAAGATAGTAAGGGTTTTAGGATAAGAACAAGCAATATGAAATATGTCATTGCAAGTTTAACTATCATAAACGTGAAGTTTAATGTTAGATTAGACTGGACTGCAGTACCTAAATGCGGACAGTTATATCTCTAGGGTTGATTTCCCAAGAGTATGGTATGATAGAGGAAGAATGCAACATGTAGAGTTAAGATAAGATGGTTGAAATGAAGACGTGTTACCGGAGTGAGTAGATGATTGGAGGATATCTGCCAAAGTGCTGTCAAGACTGCTTATGTGATATGAGAGTGAACCTTAGGTTCTTAAGGTCCTAAATTGTTGACATAAAAAGCAACATGCATAGTTGAGGAGCGCACAAGTTGGCCTAAGCACCGTCATCATAAAAAAATTATTTAAAAAATGAAGCAACATGAATAATTTTTTCAGGCAATCTAACTAATTGGATTGAGACGTTTTTGTCAACTTTTGAAAGCTGATATTATGATACATAAAGCAACTCTTCCTCTTTTTTTACTTTTTAGTTGGTGAATTTTGGCTAGCTCTTAAGATACTCCAGATGAGGCCAATTTAAGAGATTGAGATTAATGGTTTAGCTGGTTAGCGCTGATAATAGACTACTGTCAGTTATCGGCATCAACCACTTTGTCTCAGTCTGTATATCCAGTGATTTCAGTAGTTAAATGAATTATCTGAAGCATATTGCCTCGAAAAGAAGAAGATATCTCGTTACTAGAGTTCATTGACTACATTAGTTTCACAAGTTTAGCTTGTACATCATCAGTGTGCGCAATCAAGACATGTGGGGGAACTCCATATCATGCCTTTTTCTTTTGGAACCCAGAAACAACCCCCAACAATTAGCTTCCTAATATTATAAGTTCCTATTTATTTCTTGTGGAAAGATTAATACATGTGAGTAAGACTTAACTGCTCATTCTACTCCAGTGTTCTGTATCTGCTGTTGCTGCTGAAACTTGCGTGCCTGTTTTTTAGCCTCCCCTCAATATTTTATCTTATCATTGTCTTGATTTCCAGATGTGGAAATGGCTGATGGCAATCAAAGTTCAAAATCTCTAAAACCTCATGGAAAGAAGATGAAAAAGAAGCTTAAAATAGCTAAGAAGAAGAATCATGGCAAGGGAAAGATCAGGAGGAAGAATGTTTGATTGCAGGCGGTAGCCATCTTGCTAAGCTGATAGATGTCTTGTTACTTACTGTTGACAAGTCCCTCCCATATTCTCTCCTTAATTCATGATCTTACATTGTAGTAGTATCTTGGAACTTGAGCATGTGAGTGGATATGCTCATACAAATTTTGTTTGTGTGCTGTCAAAATGAAGCCTCAAGTAATTCGTTTACAAAATAGATCGTCTTTTTCATTTGCCTTTTACAGTATGTTGGAACATACTAAACTTGCAAGGAAATATGAGGATGTAGACTGTAATCCAACAATGTTAAGATGTTTTAGTTTTCTGATGAAGTTGACGTGGGAAACATCATCCTTCTTTTGGTTTTTGGTGGACTGTTAACGTGGTTCAATAAGCCTAAAACTTTTTACGTTGTTATCTGGCACTGGTATTGTGAGCATGCGCTCAATACATTTGATAATTCCAGCAAGATAAATGAGAAGTGTGCGAGGTCAGAGTTTATTTTTTGGAACTGACAAGTAAAAGACATAAGCAGGCATCTGGAAAATGAAGGCAAAAACATAAATAGATAAAAATAATCCATCACACACTGAATTGCAAGGGCAGGCAAGGGGTTCATCCGAATCACCTTCCCCAAATAATTAAACTATATATACGAAGGCCAAAATTATCTTATATATATATATATTTACTTTGGGATGAACCTAGCTTTGATACTATGATTTTAAAAAAATGAATTTTGGATTTAACTCAATCTCAAAGGATTGCCTAATATATATATATTTTAAAAAAAAAAAAAAAAAGAAAAGACCAAATAACTCATCACCTATGGATGTAGGAATATCTGATATAACTCACTAGCATTTACATTTCTACTTTTTGCTGGCATAATGTTGTGTAGTTTTGCCCTGAAATTTTTATGTTCATTGTAAAAAAAAATGCATATGCAGTTGCAGAAAATTCATTCAAAATGCATTTCCCTCGTAAGCTTACCAATATAGAATTCTAGTACCTCTACGAACAGGTTAAATATTCATGGCCTCAAAACACCAGTAGTTCAAACTTAAATATGGGAAACAATTTCGAAAACAAGAATATGACAGTAACTGGGCAAAAACATACAGTGAAAGATACACATGGCGCAAATACTAAGCTACCTAGCTTTAGAAGATGATTCCTTCGACATTGAAATCTGATGAATTTCAGTCAAATGAAAAGTGTAGTCGTTGAACACAAGTTCACCACGGTAAGCTGCTAACAGTTCAGGAACTTCTGCTTCATATTTAGTAACACACTTCCGTAAGAAGTCCTTTTCACTAATCATTAGAATTGAGGATAGTTTGCCAACTTTTGAAATAATGCCTCTTGACCACAAAACTTGCATGACAGAACACCTAGGAATAATCCTCTTCTTCAGGCTACGCAATAGAAAGGATGGTCTTTGAGACAAGTGTGATAGGCTCAAATGGAGTCTATTAACATAGAATGCCACAATTGCCCTGATATTATCCTCAGAATAAAACATGCAAGTTGGCTGCAATCTGAAAATATTAAGGATCTCGCCATCTGAAAAGCCCATACTTCGGTAGTTTTCCAGTTTCCTTTCCATTTTGGAATCATTAAGTAGAGACATTGTGGTAAAAGCTGCCCTAAATGCTGGAGAAGTAACATCAAACCCCAATTCCTTAAGCCTCAGGCCAACCTTACTCATCTTTTCGGGATTTATAGTCAAGATAATGGGAACTTTTGAAATAAACTCTGGAACTTGAGAATCAGGAATACCAAGTTGGTGCAATACCTGTAGAGTTTGCTTCAAACCACTAGAGATCTTATAATTAAAGATCTGTGGACTTCGTTTGATGGCAGCCATTGCTTGCATTTCACTACCCATGAAAATCTTTAGGGAATCAAAGCATGGAGTCAGTTGTTTCTCTATGCTACTCATGAGTATGTTGGGGTTACCACAGATAATCTTATTGCGTTCATCTTCAGTAAAGCCAATTGATAGCAAGAACTCCAACTTGGGCTTTAGGGTTTTGTCCAACTTCGATACTAGTAATGTAGGGCGTACTCTAATTAGTTTCTTCGATTGGGTTGCAGAAAACCCATGGTTTTGGAAGAGCTCAATTAAAGCTGAAACTTTTGAACATAGAGCAGTATCTAATTGGAGTGGTTCTGCTTCACTAATGGTGTTTTCTTTTGATAAACCATGTGACTTCCTGTGACACAAATTAATGAGTGCGCTCTCATCAGTTGGGATGTTGCTGCCACAGCTAGTTGACACAAACTGCACGAAAAGGCTGGTTTTCCTGATCTTTGTACACAAGTTTCTTTGACATTTATAGAGAGATTGAAGCATTTTAAAAGAAGGGAGCCCTGTGAAAGAGATGTGTCAATGCCAAGATCATGCCTCAAGGGACACAAATTATAAGCCTGCTAAAGCAAACAAAAACTTGTTAGCTCAATAGCCTGTTTGCCAAAAAAGAGTGCCTGTTAGTGAAAGAAGAGGACAAAGAAATTCAACATTGGTGTAATTATATAAATCCTCCAACTTCAGGAAAAGTCGTCATATTGCCAGATAAACTCCTCAATCTCTAGACACATTAGAAGAACCATTATGACAATGGACCAGCCACGAGCAGTTTGAAATGCTGACTGTTTGAGTTAAAGAAAATATTTGAGTCTGGTGTGGTATCAAATAAAAATAGCTCAGTCCAGCATTTAGGTTTTCTTACTTTCAATCTCTATGTGAAATCAGTTTTTCAAACTCAAGTTATCAAATCCAACTTGAACAAAAAACGACAAAGGATTAAATGATCTAGTGGCAAATGCCTATTCCAACCACTCCCAAAAGATTCAGAACAGTATGACAAGACAGATTAATTAATTAAAACTGAAGCCAAAAAATGAGTTTCCTCTGGTTATTTTTTTATTAAATTGCTGTATATTTGCAGATACTTCAGACTGTTATTGCCGGTTTACCAACAGGGAAAAATTGAATTCCTCTATCACCGGAAAGCTAAGGAAATGGTGGAAGATAATGCTTGAGTGAGCAGAAATAGTTATAAAGTCTCTGTTGGTAACTATGAAAGAGTGAGATGAGAGAGCAATGAGTCATAAATATGAACAGAAAAAATAATGCTATCTAAACAATGGAAAGTCAAATTGTGGATGAAGCAATAATACGAAAGAGTAAAGCAAGAGGCTATGCAGATGATGACTGTTGGTCACTCCATGACAGACCAAGAGAGCAAGAGGAAGAAGACCATGAACACTCTGACAGAGAGGATAATATAATCCTCTGTTTCAATTAATTCGTCTTACTTCCCTTTAAGTATGTTTTAAAAGGAATACCACTTTCTATAATTAGTTCAGTAACTCTTTAATTTCCATATCCCACACAACATTCAAAGGACATTTTGGTATATTATACACATCTTTAGTCTAGGCCCACGAGATTCAAATTGTGATGTTCAAACCTTGATGGACGGAATTACCTGGTACTTGTGTTGGTGGGAGGTAGCAATTACCCCAAGGAGTTAGTCGTGGTACACGCAAGTTGAACCAGACACTACGGTTATTTAGAAACAGTTTAACTTTAATTTTTCTACTTTACCCTTAATAAGTTGATTTATAGTCATACAAATTTAATGGCTTGTTTTAGTTCATACGTTTTCAGAAGTCTTAAATTCTTAAACTTAGTGCTAGTCAAATGCCGGACCTACAAAATATAGAAAGTGGCATTCTTTTTTAGACAAACTGAAAAGGAAAGTGAGACACAAAAATTGAAATTGAAACAGAATAAGTACTTGATTTATCACAATCACTATTATAAAAATATAGCTATCCAAGTTTGAAAAGGACTTGGCCAGCCTCCTAGTTGAGACGCTAAGGTCAACAACATGGACATCAAATCTTGAGATCCAAGTCATATTCAAATCCAAACTCAACACTAGTTGAGCATCAATGAGGACATTTTCTGCTAATAGTCATGCTTTTTTTTCATACAATGCATTCCTTATTTGTGGTTTTAGGGTGAGAAATTCACCTTTTACAATTTTACCTTTTGGCACTTATTATTTATTGTTTGGTGCCTCTTCATATTTTTATTGATGAAGTTTACATGACATCTTAAGCCCCCGCTTTTTAGTACAGACCTTAAGCGCATATGGTTTGTCTAGCTTAATTATATTTACAGGTATGGACAAACTCATTGATAAAGCCCAAGATCTTCAAGTCCCTACCTCTCCCTCGTTCTCTTTTTAGAGTAGACTCTCCGCTGATAACTCCTGTGGTGCTCTATATGGTATTCTTTCTTCTTCTTTTTTTCAAATAAGTGGTGTTCATATATGACATTCTAGTCAACCACAACATCTATTCTTTCCCCTTTTATTTCCAATCAATTATGTACTTATACATCACATTTATCAATTCAATACACTTACAAGAACTATCCTCAAAATGCATTCACCTCACAACATCAGGCATAACTTCCTTGTGCTTTTGTTTTTAAAAACATTGCTGCAAACTTAAGTGCCCTATCAAGATCATTTTCACACATTCTGAACCAAAGAACAAAACATAAAAGGGGCAGTGTTAGTCTACTGCATGCTTCCTCAGAATAATAAACATTGTTTCCATTGTGAATCTTCTTTCCACTATAATCCCACTCATAACAATATTCTCCACCTTAGAAGTGTTGTAGCTCTTTTCTGAGTTGAACTCACCGATTGTAGGATTTAACTCCAGTCAATAACACACTTGATGGATGGTGGTGAACCATCATAATATCAAAACTGAGTGGTTGATAATTAGTTCACTAGCTGAGCTAAGCCTTCTGGTAGGAAAGTGGTTGTAATCTATACAACTTCTAGCATGCCGCCTCAATAGAATAAGGACCTTATTTTCTCTAGCCTTCCACCCAAGATGCTAGTGAGATTCTTAAAACTTTCAAGTCTCATATCTATCACCCAGAAAAGTAATATGCTTACCTAACGTCTAACTCGCAGTGACAACAATATACTAAGCAACAAACATCTTTGTTGAGCTTATTATCCAATTATAACATAAAATACTTCTATGCAATCCAACAACAGGAATCTTTCTAAGCACTATAGTTTTGACCCCTTCCGAAGACTTAACAATCATCATGTTGTGAAGCAATATTTCCTATTACTACTATCATAACAGTGGAACAAACTCATTAAGAAAAGTAGTTCCATTTTCCTACACCAACTACATTCCAGGTGACACATTAGATGATCTGAAAATATCTTCTCCTAGAATATTGGTGCCAAACATTTCTGAGTTGTCCCTCTTCTAGGTTCTTGAGAATCTTATTATCACTTCCCAAATAGGCCGAGTAGTGCAACACATCTCCAATTCACCTTCTTCAATATCATTTCCTACTCATTTTGTTCAAGACATTCTGCTTTGAAGAGAAAAATGAACCTAGGACCTAACTCAACCCAAAGAATAGCTCACTGAAATGCCCATTGTCCAAAATCATATAACAATCCACCTTCAACCAATGTAGGATTCTAACAAAGAGTTCGTGTTGTACACTTCAAAAATAATTTAGGTGAATAGAAAATATATTATTTTGGAAAAGAATGAAACTTTATAGAATAAGTAGGCTCTCGGTTACCCTTCTTTCCTATTTTTTCGTTTAATTTGTAAGAAAAAACTAATGAACTAAAGTATAGGCTATGCGATTTCTTTTTCGTCAGAATTACCAGAAGGCCCAAATCACAAAAAGGAACAAAAACTAGAAATAGAAAGTAAAAGGGACCGAAGAACAGTAAAGGGGCTGCTCAGGAAAAGGAATTTGGATTAAATGAACAAATAAAAGAAAGAAACAAAGAGATCCCAGTTAAATTATCAGATTCAAATTCAAGAACCAGATAAGCACCAAATTATAGCACAATTTTCCTGTTGTTTCCTCAATTATATGAATCAATGTACACAAACTTGAACAGTGAATCATTAGCAATTTTAACAAAAGGAAAATTACATCAATAATAGGAGGAGTCAAGATTACATACCTGCAATACGAACAGCTCCAGTGAGAATGGCGAAGCAGCGAACAAGCACGATGCCTATTTTAGCACAAGATCAAATATTCGAATTTAGCATTCAGGTCCCTTTGAATTTTAATAAATGCTATTATGACTCAAAGTTCAGATAAATGGCAAAGTGCATCTCCTCC
Organism: Solanum bulbocastanum; assembly: GCA_037074985.1. Taxonomy (NCBI): domain Eukaryota; kingdom Viridiplantae; phylum Streptophyta; class Magnoliopsida; order Solanales; family Solanaceae; genus Solanum; species Solanum bulbocastanum. Next base: position 31,190,173 of record CM073598.1, on the reverse strand, counting down.
TCCAACTATCCCACCAATTCGATCCATTTTTCTTTTTTATCTTCTTTCCATTTTACTATATGATAGTGCTTTACGTATAAAATACTACGTCTAAAATATGAGAAAGTAACTTTAATTCGTATAATAATAGTAATAGTAGGAAAGAAAAACTCTCGAAATTGAGACAAATTTTACAGAGTGGGGCTAGACCAAATATGTTATATGAGATGTGTTGATCACTCTTATATTTAGATAATGAAGATTACGGAAAGAAGGATGTCGAGATTGATGTGTGGGCTTATTAGCGAAATATGATTAAAAATAAAATATCCAAGATGAAAGTGACATGAATGGAGGATAAGATGTGCAAAATAATTGTTCTAGCATATGAAGAGGAGATGCACAGATGTCTTAGTGCGAAAGTGTGAGAGGGTGTCTATAGATGGTTTCAAGAGAAGTGGATGTAGGTCGAAAAAGTACCTAAGAAATGATATTAGACAAAATGTGAGAACTCTCCAACTTACTAAAAATGCGACCTTAGATATAGGGCTATTAGAACATAAATAATGATAAAAGACTAATAGATAATTGTTGAATGCTGTTTTAGTTATATTTTTTTTCATACTAATACTTGTAACACTATTCTTGTAAATTTTTGTCCTCCTATTTCTTTATGCTGCTCTATTAGTAATTGTATCGTACACTGTGAGATATCCCAACATGAATAGAGCACCACATTAGTTGGGATGTGTGGATTAGAATTTTGGGGAATTTTTAATATTTGATATATCATTTTCAAAAATGATACGGTACTTATACTTTTTAATGTGTTTCTTTGTTTGATTATTCAAAAATGATATTATTTGTCCTTTAAAACCAACCTCTTTATCTCCACGATCTAGCAATAAGGTATGCATACACTTTTTCCTTTAAGCTTTACTTAATGGGATTTCACGAAATATGTTGTTGTCTTTATTTGATCAATAATTTGGGTCAAAGTGCACAAATATTCCACTTGAAATCATCATTTAAGTTATATATATAGGGCATAAATAATTACAAATTTATCTAGGGAAAAAGGATAAATATACATCCGTACTATCGTAACTGATATGTAGATACCCTCCGTCATACTTTTGGGACATTGGTGCTCCTGGCATCAAAAAACTAGAGCATATATGCCATTCACTCTAACGGAAGACTAAATAAGGACATGTGGCACAATCTTATCCGTCAATCTGATATTTAATAAATAACTGGTTGGTGGATAAAATTATGACACGTGCATGCCCATTAGTATAAATTGTATATATGCTCTAGTTTTTAAACGGTAAGGGTACCAAACTACCAATGTTCCAAAAGTATGACGGAGGGTATCTACATACCATTTACGATAGTTCGGGGTATATTTATCCTTTTTTCCACTTATCTATTTTAAAACAATTTCATACATGTTGTGCCTAAACTTCGACATGATTAAAGTTCAACCTTTAAAAAAAAAAAACAAAAAAAAAAAATCTTTAGTCATATTTGCTGCAACTCTAGGCAAAATTAAACTTCAACCATATGAAAAGGCGTATTTAGGGAGGTTATTAGACTCGCGTGAATTGTTTCACATCTCCTTAACAGTACACACATCTTCTCAAAATTTTTAAATTCACCTTTGATCATATGTAATTTTAGATATCCATTGTTTTTAATTACTTCGTAACAAATAGATACATATTTTTTTAATAATTAAATACAAGTTAAATATTGTAAAAAAAATACAAGTTAAATAACAGTATACATATGAAAAACCCATTGAAATTTCATGATAACTTGTTTAAACATAATTTAACTCAAATATATAAGTTCCAACAAAATTGAAAGTGAAACCTACCAAAATACCAACAAAAAAAAGAGTTTAGAATTAAATCCAAATAAACTTTGCCACTTATATGGCTACTGGCCCATTAAGGGGTTTCCCATCAGGCCCATATCTCAACCCAGCCCATCAAAATAATTCCAACCCTACACCCTCTCTTATATATCCTTCTCACTTCTCATTTACCCTTCTTTCATCATCGTCCCCATAAACCCTAGCCGCAGCCACTTCCTTAGGTGCTTAGCAGCCAATTCATTCTCGAAGCCATGGTAATTTCTCTCTCAAAATGTGTAACCAATACGCTTCTACTTTCATTATTTCTTGTATCTAACAGTTTGTTGATGTGTTTTTTTTCTTCTTCTGGTTGATAGGCGGAAGTTGAAGCTGATGTTGCTACCGGACAGCCAAGGAAGAGAACGTTCAAGAAGTTCAGCTACAGAGGAGTAGATCTGGATTCTCTTCTCGACATGTCTACTGATGAGCTTGTTAAGCTTTTCCCTGCTCGTCCTCGCAGAAGGTATCTAACTCCTTTTGCAAATGTATGCTGTTAAATTGCTATTGATTTGCTTTGTATGAACATGTATTAGTGTAGAATTTTAAGACCTTGAGCTTCTTCAACGTAAATCTGTGCACGAGTTTAAGTAAACATTGTCATTGGTGCTGTGTTATTGAAGAACTTGTAACTAGGGAGTTATAAATTGGGCAAAAACAGATATTTCAATTGATATTGTTAATCTTCCCCAAAAAGTGAATGATTGCCAGCATTTTCATTAAATTTGATTTGAATTTGAACACTGATGTTAATTTTTGAAGCAAGTCATTAATTCTATATTATAAATATATATTTAAATCCACCTGCAAAATGCAGTCAAATAACATGATTTTTACCCTCTACTGTGAAACAACGGTATATTAAAACATAAAGTATCTGAACTCGAACACATAATGGATATAGTGATTGTACATAATTTTTTCCCATGTATAAGCTCATATTTTAATATGTAGTTAATTTTCTTGTCCATGAAAAAGGACTCATCTTGAATTTTATTGTGATAGGTTCCAGAGGGGTTTGAAAAGGAAGCCTATGGCTTTGATCAAGAAGCTCCGAAAGGCGGTAAGATCAATACTTTTACCTTTTAGCTCCTATTTGAAAAATTAATTATTTATTTCGTTTCATGTATCAGCTCAATTATGGTAATGAATTACTTGAAATAGATATATTAGGGACTGTGTGGACCTCGATTATGAATGAAAGTTGATTTTGAATGATGATATGCCTTTTTACTTTTCATGACCTCAGTAACATCCAAGTCCACCTTGATTTTTGTGTATTAATTTGGAGAAAACTCAATTAGTGTAACTGCAATGATGTAGTGAATTTAGATCACGAGTCAAAAGACAGATGAAATGTAAAGCTGCACTTTAGTACCTCTTAATGCTTTTTCCCAAAGTTGATGTTTGCAACTTCTTATTGAGCATGGACAATCTAGTTTACCTGTATCTTTGTTGATTATCTATGACGACCTATTGGCTTTTCTAGTTGCAGAATTGTATAATATTTCAGCTTCCAGAGTTTTGCCTGTTTGTCCAAGTCATACAAGGCAAAGCTTAAATTTTTTGTTTGATATTGAAAAAGGAACAATATTAGTATTATGAATCTTTTAAATGATTTTCTGGGTTCTGAGTCTTAACATGTTGATAGTAACGTAGTGATGTTAAGGATTAGGCGCCTAAGGCCGAGCGCTTCCCTCGTTAATTAAGAGGTGGCGTGGTATTCCACAGAGTGAGGTTTTATTTGTGGCGCACCAAGTGCGTAGGCGCACAATAATGTTTTGGGGTCTCCATTGCCACTTTGGGTGCCTCAACTTTCTTCCGAAGTGGCAGGATTGCCCTATATTTTCATTCTTCCACACTTTGTCTTTCTTTTGCCACTGGAATTTCAACTTGTAGTTTTGTTACATTCTTTTGCTGAATTTATATGAGGCAGTACTGTTTCTTTTCTTGTACATATTAGTCAATATGAACTAGTTTATTGTGATGGGGAAATTTTACTTCACTATAGTTTTTTTGGGAAAGGAGGAAAGGCCGTCTGATGTTCAAATCCTATCATCAGAATGCCGCTTTCCTCATGCACACACCTCTCCCTACAGAAATAAACAGGATTTAATGCTTGCACCCAGTGTTTCATGGTTTGCAAGTTTGGCTTCGCTGTAACATTGTAATCATCACTAGATGTTTTACACTATTTAAGTGTTGTATATATCCATGCCTTTCCATTGATGCATTTTTTTTCATATTCAAACAGAAACGTGAGGCCCCACCTGGTGAGAAGCCAGAGGTTGTGAGAACACATTTGAGGAACATGATCATTGTTCCTGAGATGATTGGAAGTGTTATTGGAATCTACAATGGAAAAACTTTCAATCAAATTGAGGTCAAGCCTGAGATGATTAGTCACTACTTAGCTGAGTTCTCCATCTCATACAAGCCTGTCAAGCACGGTAGGCCTGGTATTGGTGCTACTCACTCTTCAAGGTTTATTCCATTGAAGTGATTCAGCCAGAGCTTGTCTTCATGTTTTCTAGTAATACTAGTACTTTTGTTTTACTGCAATTTTGATGAGAACGGTGGATACTGAATGGTTCTTTGTTTGAGACTAGTAATTTGCTGATACATTGCAACATTTTAATTATTGTGCTTTATCTAGATTTTTGTTCCATTTTACTTCTTTGAAAGTGTTACTTTGTGTCTGAATATTGAAGTCTCTTTCAAAAACTACAGACATCCTGTTCTGTTATTTAAAATCAGTTTTAAAGGAAAATTAGTCACTTTATCCTTGTCACAAGTATAACACGTGTAAAAGGAAGTCTAGTTGTATTTTTTGATATGTACTTTTGGTAGTTCAATATGTTTTGTTTAGAGGGTAAATGATATATCAATTTGCATATATTAAAATGTCAGCACTCCTGGTATATCCTATTTGGTGGTGTGGTGTTATTGTTTTGTTCCTTTCCGCTAGTTTTCTCGTGAAATTCTAATATATTCTATGTTGACTTCACGTTTTGCATGATTAAAGCTCTCTATCTTGATATGATTACTCTCTGGCTCTCTAGGTAATAATTCACTCTTGTACTGCTACTGGTAATCACATCACCAATTAAATTTGAGTAATTGTCCCAAAGAAAATTATTTTCCCTGAAAGTTCGGGTGCAAATCAACCAAACATTTAGTGAAATTAGAAAATGCAATTAGCTGGTGCTGTGTATATAACATGTTCTTGGGCTCTTTGAGTTTCAAAAGTAAAACCAATTTCCCCTCCCGGAGCTCCCATCAGTACAAAGAAAGTGTTAAACAGAAAACAAAGCTCAACCATTGTTAAAAATAAAATGTAGACTCGAATAATAGATTCATCTCACTTAGATATCCTTCTTGAAGGCGACTCCAGTTGAAGGGAGCCATTTGTCCCCCTGAATCAACTGTGTAACTGAAAACTTGCTAGCTTCTTTACTAGTAATATTCAATTTCAATCCCTTCCAGTTGACTCTATTTTTAGTCACAGCCCCAGCGCCAGAGTTTCTATATTCAGCATAGTAAATAGTATCTGGTGCTGTAGTACCCACCCAAGGTAACCACCCTTTAGGATCAATAAAGCTGGCCATTGTCGTATTCATAAAAAGGGTCGTGGAATAGTTCTTCCATGGCCTACCCAAGAAGGTACTCACTCCAGTAAGGTTAGCTGAGGGCCAAACAGTGCAATTATGAATAGAAATGCCTGTGTTCTGATTAGGGTCGATTTTGCCTTGAGCTGTGATGGTGTTTTGTTGGCCAGGCATGGGTTTCTTTGGCAGTATGTTGCAGTTCTGGAAAACAACTGCTGAGTTACCAAATATGAAGTCTACTGTGCCATAGATATTGCATTCTCTATAGAATTGGCGATTGGAGTGTGTGTACAGTGTGTCTTGGTACGCGTCAAATTTACAGCGGTAAAAAACAGAGAGATCAGCAGTTGACATTAGAGCCACTGCTTGATGCTTTGCTGCACCTGCTGTGTTGCGGAACCCCATGTCACGAGCGATAAATCCCTTGCCAAACACAGCTGCGTAGGAAGAAAAATGGAAAACACAAATAAGAATTTGATTCATCTGTTGTTTTTTCTTTTTTGTCTACCTATCTCTCTTAATTTCTCCTACAACCAATATCTCATACCTCCGTCAATACTAAGTCAAACTATGTCAGATAAATTGAAAAGTAAAGAGAGTTTGTGCATGTTTCATGTAAAATAACTTACCAAAAGTTGCAGTTTCGAAAGTGGGAGTGCCATCTATAAAGTTGAGAGAACCAGAAACAATAGTTGCATCCATGCCATCACCAATCATCACAACATTCCATTTATTCTTCTCAACCCTAACATTCTCAACATAAACACCCTTCTTCACATATATCACAAACCTCTTATTACTCTTCTCAGGCACAACATCAAGAGCCTCAAAAATATTGGTAAAATGCCCAGTCCCATCATTAGCCACCACAACATCCACATTCAAAACTTCCCCTTTTGAAGATTGAAGCAGTTTCCTATCTTTTGAACTCATCCACTTCGGAAAATCTCCATCAAAATCCATCAAAAGACGACGTCTTCTTCCAATTCCACCTAAGGAATTGATTGAGTCCATCGAATTCTGAACTGATTCATCAATATTATCAATAATAGCCAAGCTATTACTCGTATACTCCCCCGAATTCTTAAGGTTATGTTTAGCAATACTGGTTATATTTCCAAATCCATCAATACATGTTTGTTGGTAAGTTCCAGCTGCACTCAACGTTGTCTTGAGGTCAGAAAAAGCCTCGAGCAACGACTTGTTTGGTATAGAAAGTGAGTCATTCAGACTATCCAAAGCAAGTGATAGAAGATTATGACAACTCTCTAAGGCCTTAATAGTCATAGGATCGGAAATGTTTTTCCATTCTGACGAATTGAAGAACTCATCCGATGCTCTTGACAATTCATCGACAGAAACTTGTACTGATAATTTGTAAATATCTTCAACTTTAAGGTTGTTTGATGTGGCTAGAGGACCAAGACTGTTGTAACATGATTGAGGGTACAATGTTATGTCACAAACAGCCTTAATAGCTGCTGAAAAAGAATTGGTTTGAGTGTTTGAATTTTCATTGTTTTTGCTAGTTGTTATTCCAATAATAGCAGCTACAACACAACCAACAAATACTATAGAGGATATTGCAATAATAGTGATCCTTTTGATTGATTTTTTTCGAGCAGCTACACTTTCTTGATTATTTACATTAAGATAATTCATCTTTTTTTATAAGTACCTTTTTTTTTTTGTTTTTTCTTTGTTGGGAATAGGGAAAGGAAGGTGTTTATATAGGATTAGTTATTGTGATTTACGTGCAAGGCATAACAATTAGGGAGTTAAGGTTATATATGGAGAAGAGGCCATTAAAACAAAGGTGCTAGTCATTTTTATTTTTTTGGGTTATGGACCAGTTCAGTTCTATGAATGTTTAGGGGGTGGGGGGGTTTGTAATAATATGGCTATAAAACCAACAAGGGTTGTGGTCTTGTGGACTTGCAGTGGCTTCATTTATAATCAGAGTCTCGGCTTTGAGTCCCCCCTGAGTACATAGTTTTCTTTATTAGGAAGCGCTTTACCCCTAATGTGGAACTTTCTAGCACGAATTCAGATTTAGTCGGGCTCTAATATGGATACTGAACTGGGTGGGAAATCAAAAAATGAAATAAAATAGGACTATAAAGAAAGCAAGGAGACTATTTGCTGGGGGAGGGAGGAAGGGAGGGGGTGTTTAACTGAAAATGGCTTTAAAAATGCAAAGGGAAAGACTAAACACGTTTTTGACTAAGCTTATAAGTTGATCAAATTAATTTATATGTATTTTTTGATTTATCTACGAGTTTCATAACATTAAAAGTGCTTATACAACAATTATTTATAACTATAAGCCATAATAAACACTTTTAGTATGATCAGAACTTTTATATCTTTCGTAATCTTTGAAATATTGTTCCTAAAACATGTTCTGTAACATTTAATTATTTGTATATTCTATTTTCGTTATCTCTCTCTCTCTCTTTTGTGTGTGTGTAAGATTACTTCTATATATAATTTTTCGTGAATAACTTTAAGGATATCTATTCATTGATTTAACATTAAAAAATGTTACTTATCAACATATTTATACCATCATATCAATTCTTTATTATCATTAGTACTTTCATTCAAACACTCAAAATTGTTTATTTTGAAAATTAATTACACATATAAGTATTCTTCAATAATGGATGTTTGTCAGTTATTTTTAGTCGGCTAACTCAATTGTGCAAGGGGAGAAATAAAAGTTTAGGAAAATATAGTTGTATATTATAACAACTTAGTAGTAGAGATGACCGTGTTGCCGTGTTGTGGTTTGCCATAAATATTAATAAGCAACATATACTATTTCAATTAGATCTTAAAATATGACCTAATCTAACAATAGTTTAAACGAGGAAAATTATCTAAATTCGCAACTTATTTTATCATATTCTTTAAAAATTTTCATCATTTGAAAAAATTACAAAAATCTTTACTCTCTCCTATTTTCGGATACATCACTTTACGCGGACGTACGTATTGGGATGTTGAGTGATGTATTCGAGACCAAGACGCAATGTATCGGGACATTGAGGAATGTATACAAAATCGGGACGCGATGTATCAGGACATTTTGGAATATATTCGGATTCCACCAAATTTAAGAGTTTTTGTAATTTGAAAAAGAATAGGGTATAAATTGTAATTAACTCTTAATATTGTAAAATTTCTATTAAACCATGTGTGATAATCAAGTCTTACTTGTCACTTATGTGAATTTCTTTAAAATTATAATTTGCGAGAAACTCTCCATATTTTCATGCTCATTATTCTTTCATATCTCTTATACATATTTCGCTTTAATTAATTTGTCATCTGATTTATCATCAGGAAGGTTGCTTTTGTAGTTAGCATCTTCAACCTAGTTATTTCAAATCTAAATAATTTTTTTTTTCATTTCAGAGAATAAATTATGTCATGAATGGAAGTTGCCGCAGCCAAAGATAGTGCGATGGCACTTACACTATTTATCTGCTGCGCGTATCCAACTATGGAGAATCTTCGTTGAGGAATAATTCTCCATAAAATTGGTTTCAATAAGTCCAAAGATTAATATGTGTATGCAAATGAACACTACACCAAATAATTTAGTGATATTTAATTATATTCAGAATCACGATATTTATATAGAGGATTGATTATATATATATATTTATATTTATTGTTATTATGAAAATAATATAACGATAATTATATTATTATCACAAAATAATTACGACAATTTTTTTTAATTTGTTGTTGTGGAAACAACACAAGTAAGTCCAAAGAATGTTACTAAAATATTAGGCAGACACAACAATATAATATTGAGGCATCATTAAATTAACAGACTTTCAGTTAGTTATGAAATTAGTGAAAACTACAGGTATTGCTGTCCATCAAATATCAATCAGTAAATATATCTTATTATATGATATATATAAATATGTATTTTTAATTTAAAAACAATATAAATTTAACTAGCGAGTGTAATTATTATGCGCGATTATGGACACAAATAAGACATGTTGAAAATTTCCAAATTTTGGAAGTCAAATAGGTTGGAATATTTTTATTTTTTCCCTTGTCGCGATGAAGAATGCTTACAAGTTTCAACCGCGTCTCGATTCTCGAATATTAGGAAAATGACTAATTAAAGAATTAAAGGACCCAATAAAAACCAGAAAAAAGTGACCAAATCTCTGCAAGAACAAAGAAAAACTATTAAGTTAATATGTTGAATTTTTCCATATGCAAATTGATTAATTGAGTAATTATATTTAGTATAGTTTCAAGAAATTTCTGCTCTCCATTCTAATTTGTTTGTGATTATCCACTTAATGAGGTTAAAGTATTTGACCAAATTTTAGGAATTTAATTTGAGACTTGTTAATTTGATAGAGCAAACATCACATAAGTTTATAATTTCCGTAACTTGATGAATTCAAAATTTTAAAAATTATTTAAGTTTGATAATATAAGATGATATCAAACATTATAGATTTACAAATCAAAATTCATCTGTAAAAAAAATTATGTTTATCGGCGAAACCCCAACAATTGAAATAAGTAAAAGACAAAATTAGTATATAATATAGTCGAAAGTGACTTTCTTGTTTAACAAAGATTTTAGAATGTTTGACTTTAACAATTAATTTAGTATAATTAGCAGTTTTATAAGCTATAACAATAACTAGTTGCTATCTAGTTAGTTTTTACGAAACTAACAATAACGACTTTTTTCGAGTTTGAGAAAATGTCAAGGTAGTACTAGATACTATTCGGGTAATGCTAAATGGCCATAAAATTTGGCTAGAATTTGATCAGAAAATTAAAAAATCTACAATATCTTTTTTATTTTAAAATAAACTAATCTTTTTTCCATTTTTAGTTAAAAAATATTAAAGTTAAAAGGACAAAAATGTTCAAAAGGATAAAATAACATAGGTAAAATATCATTTTGACCAAATTCTGGCCAAATTAACGACATAAACTAGTCTTTTTGACGCGTATATATATGTATATACTAGTTACTGAATCAGTGCTAGGACGAACACAATATATGTCACTCTTTTTGTTTTAATTTATGTGGTACATATGAAATTTGAAGTCAACCAATTTTTAAATATGCTTTAAAATATTTTATGATGTTAATTATTATCATTTATAGTACGTTTTACCTAATTTTCACATGATATATGTTATTCCTTTTGTCCCAATTTAAGTGACGCAGATGAATTTGAGAGTTAACTTAAAAATTTATCTATATAGTTTTAAATATTTTAAGTTGCTAATTATTGTGATTTATAGTATTTTTTAAATTTAATTTTCACATACTAATATATATTACTCCCTTTGTCTTGATATAAGTTATACAAATGAAACTTCGAAAGTCAACCAATATTTTATAAGTTATTTTTGATATTTAACGTGTACTATTTATAGTATATTTTACATAATATGTACTATTTATTGTATATTTTACATAATATATATTTCTGTCTTTACCTTAATTTATATGGTATATATTGAATTTTGAGAGTTAAATAATATATGTTCTGATATATAGAGCTTAAAAGAAATTATGCATACCATCAAAGATCCAGAGTATAGAAGAATTTGTTCAGAAATTTCACTGTTCTTATTTTACAACTTTACAGTTTCGCAACTAATTCCAGTTGAACAAATTCAATGATCTCTATATAGTTTGACCTGTACTTTGTCTATTCACCAATAGAGTCAATATACTCTATATCGAACTCTAATCCATATATTCCCTTTTCGAAAACGTTAACCAAACGTTTTTCACTTCAGGTTGATGCGTACAGATGAATTTATGTAGTCAACTTAACTATCTGTCGATAATATGCGCAATTTTTAAATTGAAAACCTCCATGATAAATTTGGCTGCTCAAATGAAACAACCAATAGTTAAATGACTAAATAAAATTTGCTGACAAATTTAAGGGACCAACAATATATTTAAACCTAATGATAATAATGTATTAACCCAAAAAACAGGATATTCATAACAAAAAATCTTTGATCTAAACTTGACAAGCTGCAAAAAGGATGAGCAAACAGTGAAGGCCTTGCAGAGTTTGCCCTTATTATGTTAAAACTTCGTGTTCCACCTTAATTTTCTTACGTAGTTCCTATGTGAAATGAAATTTATCAACTCATTTGAACTCTTTTAACCAGCCCGTGTTACAATCAAACACTAAATACGTTTAATGTTTTACGTTCTACCAAATACTCGGAACATTTTAATATGAGATGGATATAGGAGTGTCAAAATGAATCCAAATATAAGTAATTTGTTCAAAATTTTATGGGTTGAATGAAAGATAATCTTAATTGGGTCAATTTCAACCTATTAAGTCTTAACCCATAATAATCTTCATTTGAGTCCAATTTAATTTTCAATTTTAACGCGTTTTAATATTCTTTATTTGCATTGATATAATGTATGTTTCTATATTGAAAATATGAATTACTATCTATTTTATATCTTTTAAGATTTATCTATCCATTTGTATTTTTTTTTTTTTTTGAGTTTTCTTGAGTTGAAATTCAAATTGTGATTATAATAGGTAAATAAAGATATACTAAAATTATTGAGATTAAACATATCAAATTGGATAGATCATGACCCAACTTGAACTTTAGCCTCTTTGATCCCAAAGTAAATTTGAGTCAGTCATGACCCAATTTATTTCTGTTTCAATTCATTTAAATATCTCCATTTTCAATTCAATCTGCCCGTTCCAACACCCTTGAGAGGACCCAATGAAGGAATTTTTTTTGGCTTCATTCACGTACTGAAAGTAACATTTTTCAAAACACGCAGTGTCTTTTCTTGGCAGTTTAGATAAGAGAACTCAGCATGGACCAATACAATGGGTACGTTTAATTTGTAGCCTCCCGTTTAAATCTTCAAATAAAGCACATGTGAATAACGTGACTACTTTTTTTTTTTTCCATCTTTAATAATGCAAGCTAATATACCCTACCCCAAAAGAAAGAAGAAAAAAAAATGTGTGAAAAGATACAAAAGCAAAATATCAGTACTACTTTTGTGTATAAAGATAAAGCTGCAGTAGTATTGGCGTAAGTTGTAAGCAGGTACCATTTCTCTCTTTCTTCCTTATCTTGTGTTTGCTAAGGCCTTATGCATTGATTTGTTTACTTGTTTTTGTTTTAATTTTCTGCAGAGATCGAAAATGCAGAAGCATAATACTACTATTATTTATAACTTGTTCAACATCATCTTGTTGATACTTGTGGGGTTCCCATTGAGCTCATTATCGAAGCATGACGATGATTATTCGGAGAAATATGCTGTGATATTTGACGCTGGAAGCACTGGTAGCAGAGTTCATGTCTTCCGTTTTAACTCAAATATGGATCTCCTCAATATTGGCAATGATCTTGAACTCTTCTTGGCGGTACCTACTTAATACAACACCACTACAATGCGTTTCAATTTGTTGGTTTTATTTTGACTTAATACAAAGTTTAAGAAATTAAAAATAAAAGACTTTGAATGTTGTAGACTTGTAGTCTTAGATTAAAGATACGTGAAATATATCAAAATATATTTTAATTTTGTGTTCTTAAACATCTCATCTAAAAAATAGTACCAAAAGAGTCGCTAATAAGAGAAATACACATTTTTTTAAACTCAAGGATAACTCGCAGCCGCTACCGTCTCTGTCTCAGCCTATGTGAACACTTTGTGTGCAGTGGGTAAATTCCCACTGTGTAATAACCTGCAAACTACACAGGGGATGTAAACTGCATTTGGCAAGTCCTATGCGACAATTCGACTCATAAGACATTGAGGGGATCGATCCCGGATTATCTGTGTGGATAACCACCTCCAAACCAATTGAGTCACCCCGAAGGACAAATAGACTTTTTTAAAAACAAATTAAACAGGAAAATAAGATAAACAAATTGAAAAGAAGGAAAGATTAGTAATTTTCTGTTATTTATCAAGTATCTAGTTGTAAGTGAGTTTTTTTTTACCTTTGCAGATAAAACCAGGTCTGAGTTCATATGCAGATGATCCAAAGGCAGCTGCAAATTCTCTAAAGCCCCTTCTTGAGAAAGCTGAAGCTGTTATTCCTAAGAATTTACAGTCTCAAACCCCTATTAAAGTTGGGGTCAGTTAATAATTAACTATTTATATCACTCATAATTCTGATTAAGATTCTTAATTATATTAATCCATATGGTTGAGGAAATAAGTACTATTAGTATTAATTAACATTATTGTTGGGTTAATCTTAATTGATACAGGCAACTGCAGGGCTGAGGTTGTTAAAGGGTGATTCATCTGAAAAGATTCTGCAAGCAGTACATTTTTATCCCTACTTACCTTCATTAATTGGAAAATTGATCTTAATTATTGTATTATTTGATAATCCTTCATAGTACAAATTGATCTTACTAGTCTAATTATTGTTTTTTCTTATTATAATTCCTTGATTAAGGTAAGAGATTTGCTGAAAAATGAAACTACTCTGAGTTACAAGGCTGAATGGGTCTCTGTTCTCGAAGGAACTCAAGAAGGTTCTTATTTTTGGGTAAGTTTAATTATCAAACGTTCTTAATTAACGTGACAAAACAATAGCTTTACAATTTTACTGTTATAATTTGGTAAATTACCGTTCATAAGTCGAAATTAACCTGCTAAGAAGTCCAATTCAAGAAATAAAAATAAACATTGGGGTTGGGGAAGGAAATTACAATATGGGAAATCCAATCCTCATCAATAAAATGAAAATTCAGATAGCCAAAGAACTAAGGGGTCGTTTGGTGTGAAGGATAACTTAAAATAATCTCGGGATTAAATTATAGTGCCACTTAATTTGTTGTTTGGTTGGCAAGTCCGGGATAACTTATCCCAGTACTAATTATTAGTGTCGGGGTAACTTATCCCTTCCCATGGGTGGTATAGTAATCCCGGGATAAAATGACTAAATGACAAAAATGTCCCTTTAAACACTTTTTATACATTACTTTTCACATTCATGAAGGGTATTTTTGTAAACTTATATGCTGTTCTTAAGATTTATTATTTTGAATACAGCCAGGGGCGAATTTATGTACATTTTTTGGGTCACCCGAACCCGTGGTCATCCGACTAAACTCTATATATTACTTCTATAATTATTAAAGAATATATTAAATTAAAACTTGTTGAACCCGTTCTCAAGATGGCTGGATAGTTCACTGATATGATTGCAAGATTTCAACAGAAAGGTCGCAGGTTTGATCCCAAGCAGCCCCAATGTGCTTCAATTTATTTTTACCAACTAAAAACACGTTTTTCATAAAAAAATAAAAAAAAAAGCCTAAATTAATTTTTATGTATTGCTCGCTTAGTTATTGTTATTATAAATTTTTTGATCTTATCTTTAAAGCAATGATGCATCCGTTTTCTTGAAATTCTGGATTTACCTCTGAATACAGCAAACCAAATACTCAATAAAAAATAATCTTAGGATAACTTATTCCATCATGACTAATCCCATCATAACTTGAATTCAAACCAAATGACTCCTAAAGATAATGTTACGAAACATGATTAAATTTATAGATTGACATTCAATTTTTTTCACATTTTTTAAAACACTAAAGCGACTTTGCTAATTATTTTATAGCGAAAAATCACTTGGGGAAAGCTAAATGTTTTTTTTTTTGGTTACAAAAAAAGGTTTAGTCAATTTGGTACAATAATAGAAAAAGTTGAAATCATACCTTGTACTGTATTTAGAAAAGAAGCTGCTCTTCATCCGCGAGGGTGATCGAGTTAGTTAAGTATATAATCTCTTAAATAGAGAGTCACAAGTTTGATGCGTTTTTGGTTGAGCTTGTTGTACGAGGCTTGCCTAATGCAATTTACTTCTTCGTTATAGTTTACAAACTATTACACACGAACAAAATTTATCGTAAACAAAAGGATAGCGACTGTGCATTTGCATCAACTGTTAAAATTAGAATGACTTTGTTTTTCCCCTTAAACAAAATGCAGGTTGCTTTGAACTATTTGTATGGGAATTTGGGCAAAAGTTACCCAGACACCATTGCTACAATTGATCTTGGAGGTGGATCAGTCCAAATTGCTTATGCTGTCTCCGAAGAAAGTGCTTTAAATGCTCCAAAGCTACCAAATGGAGACCCTTATGTCCAACAAAAATCACTTCTTGGAACTAATTATTACCTCTATGTTCACAGGTTCCATTTCTATTATTATATTTATTTTATACTCCCTTCGTCTCATTTTATGTGGCAACATTTGACCGGACACTGAGTTTAAGAAATAAATAAAGACTTTGAAATGTTTACCAAATTGCCCTTAAAAAAAATTGACTCATTTTTCTCTCCTCTCATAAATGTATTAGAGTACTATCTTTAAGATTAAATGGGACCAACAAGGGTAAAAGAGAAATTATACATTTAAATACTTACCATATAAGAAAATGTGACATTCTTTTTGAGACTGATCAAAAAGGAAATGGTGCCACATAAAATGAGACGAGGGAATAATAGTACATTAATGTTTTAAATCAATAAATTTATTTAATTTCTCAAAAGCATAATTAATTAACAACTTTATTGTTGTCTTCGTTCTATAGTTTTCTTAATTATGGACTATTAGCGGCTCGAGCTGATATTTTGAAGGCTTCAAAAAATTATACTAGTCCATGCATCGTGGAAGGGCACAATGGTACTTTCCTTTAACGAATACTTGAGCTGATATTTTGGTGCATTAATTATATGGAAAAAAATTTATTTTAGTCCTTATAATATTAAACTAATTAGGATTTGGCTCTCCTCCATTACCCTTTCCCTCTATTTCGTTAAGTACACATCTAGATGAGAGATTTGTGTACTATTTAATTGTTAAAGGGCAAGATTATATTGCATTAACTAGTATCATAACCATAGTTAAGTGAATAAGTTTTGGAAAAAATTCTCTCCAATTTTAGTAAAAATAATTAATTCTTCTCAATTTTTGGTATTCATATATTTATATCATTAATGTTATTTTATTTTTGGAATATGAACTGAACAGCGTTTAATTTGTTTAGCCTAACAGTAATCTTACAAAAAATTTTGCCTTTAAATTGATGTTTTCTTTTATTTTTTATTTTAAAAGATTTTTTTTTAGATACTTTCACATTTGTAATTCTAATGCATTTTTTACTTCCCATTTTTATTATATGATTTCTATCATCAATGATAATTCTTTCCTTTTATTTTTTAAATTTCTCAACATAATATTTCAAGAATAAATTTGCTAGAATAGGAAGCGATTAAATAATGTACAATATTAATATTTGAATATAGAAATATAAAATGAAATCAAAGGCTAAGATTTGTAGGAATATTTTTCTTACCAAAGTTAAGAAATTATTTGTTCAAAACTTATTCATTTAATTATGGTTATGATACTAGTTAATGCAAGATAATTTTGACTTTTAACAATTAAATAATACACATGTCTCTCATCTTAGATGTATATTTGACGAAATGAAGGGAAAGGGTAATGGATGAGAGCCAAATCCAACTAATCATATTTGATCTTCAATTAATTAAAACGTGTCATGCTTATGAATACCCACAAATTTACCATGATTACCATTTTTACTAATTGTCTACTATTTAATGATTCATGTGTTATGTTAAACTTGTAATATTACCATAAAAATATAGTGTTGTAAATAGTAATCATAAGATACTTCATACAAGGGATTATACCACACACGTTTTAATTCATTGAAGGTTAAACATACTATCAAATTTTGTTTTTTTCGAATTTTACTAATAATTGAGAGACTGAAAGTGCTATTATCTCTTAATAAAATACTTACATTTTTTTTTCCTTGAAGGGTACTACACATACAATGGAGTTGCTTATAAAGCTGCGTCACAAAAACAAGGCCCAAATATTAAGAGATGTAAAGCAATAATTAGAAAATTACTTCAGCTTGACGCACCTTGCAAACACCAAAAATGTTCATTTGCTGGGATTTGGAATGGAGGTGGTGGAGCTGGAACCAAAAATCCCCATATCTCTTCATTTTTCTATGATTATGCTTCTGTGGTAAGTGCATTATATTACAACAATGAAATAAGTATATTTATTCATGTATATTAAGTCATATCTTGATTCAAATTTTAATTAATGTAGGTTGGTATAGTGGATCCAAAAGAGCCCTCTGGTATAACTCAGCCAATACAATACTATAAAGCAGCGACGCTAGCTTGTCAGACTAAGAAGCAAAACATGAAATTAGTATTCCCTAACATTGACGATAAAGACATACCCTTTATCTGCATGGATTTATTATATGAATACACTTTGCTGGTACATGGATTTGGTAAGACTATTTAATTTCTCTTTTTTAGCCAATATTCCTTAATTATTTATTGTTTTGTTATCATACATTTTAATTACTCATTTTTATTTTTTTTTGTAATTAATGAATAAACAGGCATTGATCCCATCAGAAAGATGAGAGTGGTGCATCAAGTTAATTACAAAAATCACCTTGTTGAAGCTGCATGGCCATTAGGCTCAGCTATTGATGCTGTCTCATCCACAACATCAGAAAAATTGATTTCATATGTTGGGATAAGTTATTAGTGTTAATTTGACTTTGTTAATTTATTCTCATGTGTTAAACTAATTAGAGCAATTTCTCCTATGGTGAATTCTGTAGGAGCAGCTGTTTCTATTGAATCTCCTCATTTGGTAATTCAAAAATAAATGGTGTTTTCTTCCTAGTTTTTTCTTTTTAATTTTACACTTTAAAATTGAGATTTATTTAAGCAATCTTAAAGAGATTATCAAAATCAAGATTTGCTTGTTAATATATAAGGGAGTAATTTTAATATTTTTCTCAATTATTTCTTGTTGTAATATAATTATTTAAATTTCATATGATTTTATTAATCTAAACATATTCTGCTCACATTTTTATCTTTATATTATATATTTATTTTAAGGAAAAAAAGAAAGAAAAAAAGGACAAAAGGAAATAAAAAAGAAGAAGAAGATAAACTAATGAAAAAAGGAGAAATAAATTAAAAGAAAAAAAAAAAGGAAAACCAAAGCAAAAAAAAAAAAAAAAATAGAAAAGAAAAGAAAAAAAGAACAAAAGCAGATGACACAAAAGAACAAAGCAGTTGGCAATTTCGAACAAAAGGAAATGTGTAGATATTTCGGGTATATTTTGGGTTTTACTTGTTCTATGTCGTTGTGCCTTCATCAGTCCGATTTATTGCTTCTAATTAATAATTATTACTCTATCCATTTCATATTAATTGAATTGTTGAGATATTTTTCATTTTACAAATTAACTTAATTGTTCAATTTTCAAGACTATTTTTAGAATGTTTTTCCAATTTTACACTTCATTAGTTAGTATTGAAATTAGTTATTAATTAATGTTTAGTTATTTTAATCATAATTTTGATAATATATAATTAATTAGGGTAAAAATGGAAAATTAAGCTTAATTTATGTCTTAATCTTTTTTTTCTTAAAGGGTGTGAAGCACCTCAACAATTCAATTAATATGAAATGGAGGGAGTACTGTCTTTGTCCAATAATGGTGGTTCATTATTGATTTGACACAGAGATTAAAAAGCAGTAAATGATAGAGGTAATTTACCAAATAACCCCTATTAAATATAAATCATTTAAACATTGAAAAATGAATAATATTTAATATCAACAATAAAATAGACATAAAATAATAAATTATTCTTTGATTTTATAAACTGAACAAGTATTATTGACTATTACAAAATAGTCCAGTAGACAAATAATAATGGACGGAGGAAGTATTAAGAAAATGGTACGTTAATTGACAATAAATTAGAAAACCATTACAATTACATCACGCATAAAGAATAGGTATTGTTTCTACCAGTCTACTTTACAAGATGTCTTGTAGCAATATTAATAATAATTAAATACATAAATTAAACTCATCAAATATTTATGATATGATCTTACCTCATTTGTAACAAGATAATATTTGTTCACGAGTCAACTGATTATTATTTATTTCATATCATATTCTAATAGAAGCTTCATCACCTAAACAAGCTAACTCGTTATAATTTATAAGTTTTATCACTAGTGGGACAGTGACAATGATAAAATTATAGGGGTATTAATTCTGGGATGGAAGGGTAAAACACTAATACTCAACTTTAATTAATGATTAAAGTCTCTGCTAGGCTGCTAGCTCAACTTAATTAGATTAATACTTAGATCAGTAGTATTATTTTTCTCATCTTGTTGGAGGAGTTTAGCGCCAATGCGTCGAGGGTCTATATATAAAATCATATAATTGCATTTTCTTATTTTAGTGAGTTCAAGGGTACATTCAACTAATTTATCCAATGTCTGAGCAAAAATTCATTCGAACTTGGTATTTATACCAATTCAATGATACACGAAACCTACATATTTTCATTTAATGTTTATCACTAAATTGTAATTAATTATTATATATTACACAATATAGTATCATTTTAATATTTATGACTTAATCATGATAAGTTAGTATGATTTGATTTTAGCTCGGATATATCAATTTTTTACTTCAATTATTTACTATCTCCGATTAACACATATATCGAATAACTCTGACCATCAAACTTAAGTAAATAAAAAGAAATTCCCTAATTCATTTTTTGATCTCTACAAAAGTTTAAACGTACTTTTTTCTTTTGTCTTAAGGTAGTATAATATATAAAGGCTAGAACTAGTTTCTTGTAATTGGATTTTTGCTAGAAAAAGCTAGTGAAATTTCCCTAATATGATCATTTTGCAAGAAAACAAAACGAAGAAAATCCACCCTGGATATATATATATATATATATATATATATATATATCGTTACTAGAGACTTGCCTATGATATACTTCTCATGTTCAGTTAGCCTTATTTCTCACAATAATTAAATTTACCTTATACACACTCGAATATATATATATATATATATATATATATATATATATATATATATATATATATATATATATATATTCGAGTGTGTATAAGGTAAATTTAATTATTGTGAGAAATAAGGCTAACTGAACATGAGAAGTATATCATAGGCAAGTCTCTAGTAACGATCTTGAACGAAAAATCATGTAAAGGATTTTTAAATTTAACACCTCCATTTAAGAAATTACATGTTCAACCAATTCGATAGATAAATTGTTTTATTTGTATTTAATGAGAATACTAAGATGATATATAGCTACATTTTTTTAACTTTAATATTGATTTAAGTTGAATAGTCTTTTTTAATCTTAGCTTGTTAGAAGGGTTGAGATGTCACTGTTCCTATATAGTCAGTCAAATAAATTTTTTAGTTATTGTATTCAATATTTTAAATTCTTGCTTCTAATTCCACAGAATCTAAGTCAACTAAAATTTTAATTCAAATATGCCACTCTATTTTTTTAAAAAAATATATTATGTTTATAAACTATTTGGAATAAAGAAATATAATCCATTCATCATTAATCGTATAAGTTACAAAAACAATACAAGGGTGTGCAAGTGTCACTAATAATGCTAACAGTCATTTGCTTATAAATAACGAAATGTTAGGATTTTCTTTATTTTTTATAATTGTGTTAGTTCAATGTGGACATTTATTAATGCTTATTGACCTAAAATAAAATAATAGCGTACCCTTTAATTTATCTAATTAAGTATTCAAAGATTTTAATATAGTTCCATTTATTTCTCCAAGAAAAACAAAAAATAAAACAGAAACTAATGAAAACATCAATTAAAATAGAATAAAATTTAGGGCAGAATCTATTTTGTAAAAATCAAAGATGCACATTTCAGAATTCACAAGCTTGTTAAAACTAAAAACGAAAAATTAGCTTGTTACTTGTAATACCAGAAAAAATTCTCAATTAATAATACTCTAAAATAACGATCACATTGCCTTTTGCATCCCTTCTTTTGAATTATGTTCTTATTACCACAGTGAGCTAAATTTCATATTTAAAAGTAGTTGGATTAATTTTTTTTAGCCCACTAATTTTTTAGAAAATTTAAGGTTAATATAAGATTTGGTGATTATAAGTGCTCTGATTTGGGAAACTATCTAAGCAAAGAAACCTGTCATCTTAAGATTGAAGAAATGAAAAGGTTATATTTATTACTTTACATTTACTCATAGATAGAAGGAAAATTTATATTAATTTGCCTAATAAAACCAAGTCCAAGATTTTCTAATTCACAATTATCCTTTTTTTCTTCCAAAATGGTCATCCTATTTGGCAATTCATGTATATATCACCCTCCACAAATTACATTTATTTTACTAACAGTTAAAAGCTAAA
The DNA here is from genome assembly GCA_037074985.1 of Solanum bulbocastanum. NCBI lineage: Eukaryota > Viridiplantae > Streptophyta > Magnoliopsida > Solanales > Solanaceae > Solanum > Solanum bulbocastanum. The sequence goes on along the minus strand of CM073598.1, from coordinate 31,168,270 downwards.
ACTTTACTTTCAAAAGGATAAAATACTCCAACAGATTGTTAGGAAAAAATATTTATATAAGGTACTCTAATGATAAAATTGTTGAAAGAATTATAAAAGACAAATAATAGATAAATGCATACTCTTGCGGTATGCTAACATATTCTGTAGAAATTTTTTGACATCAACGTAGCTATCACATTTCACTTTCTCGGAAAATAATTTAACTCACTTTTAAAGTTAAATTAAATTAAAATTAATTTAATATTTTTAAATTAAAATTTAAAATTATATAAAAAAATATTATAAATTTTATAAATATTAATAGTTAATACGATAAAAAGTTATACCCGCTTACCTTATTTATCAAAGTTTATGAAAAAAAAATTATGACAATTATTTTGGAACGGAGACGAGTAATATTCTTCCTCTTTCCCAAGAATCATAATAAATCAAAATATAAATATGTTGAATATATCAGTTGGGAAATTCAGCAGTTGCCATCTTGGTAGTTGCTCTGACTCCTTCCACCACCTTCCACCCACCCACCCACCCCCACGTCACCCCCTCTTTCGTTTCTTCTACGTCATACAAAGAAGTAAACAATTCAACAAGAAGAAGATTACACACAAAAACTCCAAAAGTCTCCTCTGTTCTCAGTCTTCTCTGGACACTTTCTTGATTTTTGCCCCCTTATGTAATCCATCTGTTTTTTTCTCCTCTTTACACCTCTTCAAACTTTTTGTCTATACATATTCTGAGAAACCCCAAACATTCAAATTGTACCAATAGTAAATGTGCTTGTACCTTTACACCCTCCTGCAAACATGGGTGCTCTGTTTTTCCAAGTTCTACTTTTTTCCTTGATTGTATCGAATGTTGTGCTAATTGAAGCAAGGTTTATAGTTGAGAAGAACAGTATTAGTGTTCTGTCTCCTTATTCACTGCACTCCAAACATGATGCCTCTATTGGTAATTTCGGTGTTCCTGATTATGGTGGTTCTTTAGTTGGAACTGTTGTTTATCCTAGTAAAGGTGCTAATGGCTGCGCTGAATTTGATGGTGATAAACCCTTCAAGTCCAAGGCTCATCGTCCTAATATCATTCTTCTTGATCGTGGAGGTAATTTTATTTTAATTTGGAAAAGTAGAAGATCAAATTTTTGAGTTTTTGATTTGATGTAATGTTGTCTCTGTATTTAATCACTCTGCCAGAGGTTTCTTCATTTCCCAAAGCTCTAAGATCAACAAGAAATGACGGAAGCAAAATTTAAAGTTTATGGGTTCTGATATCAACAACAAATATTACTAGCAATTAGTTTTTTCTTGATTACAAATATAGAGTTTAAATTCTAAATCTTAAGAGGTTATTGCTGATATTTGAGTATCTATTGGAGTTAAAAGGAGCTAAATTCTATTTCTAATTAAGTTGGAGAAAGTTACATTTCTTTTAGGTTTTGCTTCTAAGTGAAGTCTTAGAGACTTATGAGTTATTTGACTGTTTCTTGGAGTTGAAGAAAGTTTCTGAAACTATTTCTTAGTTGAGGAGCCACTATCAACTATATGAATATTCGTTTTTCTATGCAGAATTTACTAGAAAGTTTGACGTATTAGATAAAGCTATATGCTTATGATAATTATGTAAACAATTTTTTTTTCCAGACTGCTATTTTGCTTTGAAGGTATGGAATGGGCAACAAGCTGGAGCAGCTGCAGTTCTAGTTGCTGATAGTATAGATGAGGCTCTTATAACTATGGATTCTCCTGAAGAAAGTACGGATGCCAATGGATACATCGAGAAGATTGGTATCCCGTCAGCATTGATTGAAAAGTCCTTTGGTGACACATTGAAGGAAGCTCTTAAGAAGGGAGAGGAAGTTGTGATCAAAATGGATTGGACGGAGTCAATGCCTCATCCTGATCAGCGAGTTGAGTATGAATTGTGGACTAATAGCAACGATGAGTGTGGGGTTCGTTGTGATGAGCAGATGGATTTCATCAAGAACTTCAAAGGACATGCTCAGATACTTGAAAAGGGCGGTTATACTATGTTCACACCTCATTATATAACTTGGTACTGTCCTGAAGCTTTCATTCTTAGCAGCCAGTGCAAATCTCAGTGCATAAATCACGGGAGATATTGCGCTCCTGATCCGGAGCAGGACTTTGGGGAGGGGTACCAAGGGAAGGACGTCGTCTTTGAGAACTTGAGGCAGCTTTGTGTGCATAGAGTCGCAAATGAGAGTAGCCGTTCTTGGGTTTGGTGGGACTATGTGACAGATTTTCATATCAGATGTTCAATGAAGCAAAAGCGATACAGCAAAGAATGTGCCGAGGAGGTCATGAAATCGCTTGGTATCTCCCTTTCGAGTAATCTTTTTTTGGTCACTATTGATAATTTATACTGTTCTCAGTAGTTACTCTTAGAGTTTTTATTCAATTCATCAGATCTACCGGTTGACAAGGTAAAGAAATGCATGGGCGATCCAGAGGCTAATGTTGAAAATGATGTGTTAAAGACTGAGCAAGACCTCCAGGTATCTTCATTTCTGAAAATCTCTAATCATTTCATAATTTGTGACATAATTGACCATTTTGTGATTTTTGCAGATACAAATATCTTGTGTTATCACGAACACATTACATATAAACATAACTTTTTCCTTTGGTTCCCTTGATAGGTGGGCCGAGGACCTCGTGGTGATGTGACAATCTTACCGACAATGGTCATCAATGATGTTCAATATCGAGGTATGATGTAGATGTAGAAAAATAAGATCCTATGTAGACTAACTAATTGCTTATATTTGTAGCTATTTTATCGATAGATCTTCAAGGGGATATAATATTCTCCGCGGATCACTCTTTGAGTACTCAAGTTCTTTTTTACTGTTTCTTAAGGAAAATTGGAGAGGACTGCTGTTTTGAAAGCCATATGTGCTGGATTTAAGGAAACAACTGAACCTTCGATATGTTTAAGCGGAGGTTTGACACTATTCCTTTCTTCACGATCTTGACTACACGACTTATTGCACAAAATTAAATGACTTAGCTAATTGTTGCTTATTCTCAATGAACAATAGATCTTGAAACGAACCAGTGCCTAGAAAGGAATGGTGGCTGTTGGCGGGATCCTAAATCTAACATAACTTCCTGCAAGGTATGGCAAATAATGCTCTCTGAAACCTTTATAAAATTATCGTCTTCCTTAGTGGAAAACTATTGTGGTGTATATAACACCCTTTTACATGAGCCTCATGCTTGTGTTGTTCTACTTGTTTTAAAGGATACATTTAGAGGAAGAGTTTGTGAGTGCCCTTTGGTGAACGGCGTTCAGTATAAAGGAGATGGATACACATCCTGTGAAGGTAAGGAAGTGTTGCTTCTTGTTCTTTAGTTATACTTCCGTTAATTGACAATTGGCTTATCGAGTTGCTAGTCGCTCTTGAACATTGGAAGACCTAAATATTTTTTCCCCTCTAACTGGCTTGCAATCAATTGACAGCCATTGGACCTGGAAGGTGTACGGTAAACAATGGAGGATGCTGGTCAGAAACCAGAAATGGGCAAACATATTCAGCATGTCCAGTTCAGTAAAATCAGTACTTTCTTTAACTGTATTTAGTCAATATTAAACCATTGTATGTGCTTAAATCTGATTTAACGCGAAGCAGGAGGGTGAACTATCAGGCTGTAAGTGTCCGTATGGTTTTAAAGGGGATGGCCATAAATGTGAAGGTATGTAACATTTTTGTAGATCCTTTTGTGACACTAATATTTTCTCGTGTTTGGTAAGTACTGATTCAAAGATCATTCCTTTCAACAACAAAAAAATCAGATGTAGATGAATGCAAGGAAGGAATTGTTTGTCAGTGTGATGGCTGCAGCTGTAAGGACACGTGGGGCGGATTCGAGTGTAAGTGCAAAGGAAATCAACTATACATAATGGAGCATGATACTTGTATAGGTAAGAAACAGTTGATTCAGCACTAATAACAAATGTTGTTCATATTTTAAGCTAACAGAGCTTCAACTTCAAAATTTAACCATAAACTGCTGCCTCAGTGAAAACTTGCATTATGCGAAGATGCAAAGCATCGATTTCACGATAATAATCTTTCATGACATAACAAGATGAACTTACAATATTACCGTGTTCCTTAATTGTACAGAAAGACACTCATCAAAGATTGGACGGGTCCTTATGTTCTCTTTCCTAGCCATTGCAGTGGGGGCTGGTTTAGCTGGTTACACCTTTTACAAGTATAGACTTCGGGTAAGCATATCGAGTAGTTATTACAGTCTTTATTCTTTCACAATAATGCATTGTCGAATAGTCATACTTATGCTACAACAACAACAATTATGCCTCAATTCCAGGTCACTTAGGGTAGGCCGTATGAATCTTTAATATCATAAATCTTCTGTTTGGGAACAGTCTTACTTATGTTAACTATTGGTAATTTTTTATAGTCATACATGGACTCGGAGATTATGGCCATCATGTCACAATACATGCCTCTCGACAACCACAATCAGAATCAGGTTGTCCATCATGAAGCTGAACCTCTACGACAGAGCTCAGTATGATGAGTATTGCCTGGTGCTAACGTACGATTTCCCATCCTTCTCTTGGATAAAAGATGAAGAAGAGAGTCATACTACAATGAGATACCTGATGCTGGTTTGCCAACTCTCTAGTCCATAAAGAACTGGCATTTTACATTTGTGTATAATAGAGTTTTCAGATGTAAATGCAGGATTCATTTGTGTTAAAAGGACATATAGAACAAAATACACTTGCGAAGGCAACCCATGGCTTTTTACATTATTCAGCAATCGCATCCTTCTTGATTATAATATATAACTTGGCAAAAATAGGATCTTTTGCGTCAATTCCACTCAACTTAGATTCATTTAATTTCAATAAAGAATGAATTGAACTTGTAAGAGTATTTTCACATACAGTGGCATTCTTGCTTTTATTCGGATTTAATGTCATGAATATTGAAAAAGATTTAGTTAATACTTGTTCGAGGCATAATGACTTAACGTCTTCCTCTATCAACTAACTGATAGAAAAATCCTTACACAAGTTATAAGTAAAGGCATGACCTCAACCACCTCTCAAAAAATGAATCTAAGGAACCCCTTCCCCGATCACCCAAATGAAGTACGTATTCACTATCTTGGACTTTTATGTTCACTCTTCTACTTTTACGACCCCTCTAGTCCCTTCTCACTAGATCATACATAATCAAATAGTTGAAAGTAGGGAGCACTCTACTACAAGCACAAGTTGGCTATACACATGAAGCTGCAACCCATTACTTATATGGATGCGCAGAATAGAAACACATGGCGAGACATGATCCCATAGAAAGCAGCTTCTAAAAAGTATGTCGATCACATTCCTAGCTGTAAAATGTCACTAGTACTGTCATCATCAGTTGAAAGTGCAGTTAAGATAATTGGACCCCATAAAAATGGGGTGGATCAAGCTACAAAGCTACAAACAGGACAAATGAACAAGCATATACAAGCTACCAAACCACTTCCCTTAAGAATCATTAACAAATTAAAACTACTGGCGGCACATTATCTGCCAGAACATAAGGAATTCCCAAAGATTACATACGAAGAATTTATCAATCATCAATCTGCAACCTCCTCCAAAAGCCCGGACAAACTGCAAAAAGGGAAGTGTTGAATCTTTGATGTCTGCCAACAGGTTCTCACCAAACAATAAAACGAACACACCAATGAAAAGAGCAAAAACAATACCTGCTTTTGCTACCAAGATAGAACCTCACAATACAACTGACCAATACATCATACATCACAGCCTCTAACAGGGGTAAAGCTGTGTTGATAAAATAAAGGCATCAGAGAAACCTTTGCCACTTTCTCCATACAGCAGACTACACAAAAACAAATGAAAAAAATGAAGCTACATAGGGCTTGAACAAAGGGGCTCAAGTGCCCCAAAAACGCACCACATAAGAGGCAGGTGTGCTTGCGACAAGCATCTCCCACCACGACACGCACATCTTCTACAGAAATAGGTCCTAAATCCACATAAGAGTTTGAAATATTAATTGCCAAGGAAAGCCTCTAAAATTGTAAGGAATGTTTGCCAAGAAGACATCAGAAAAGTTCTAATCCCAAAATGGCCTTGGACTCAAAAGATACAACAAAATAACAACTGAGCTCTAGTTAGAGGGTGGAGCAACTGCACATGTTAAGACACACAAATTAGTAGCATAAACATAACCCCACAGTCGTTGCATCTTATAGGAATAGAACTAGTAAACTTCCTGTTGTCGTCATGGATGATCGCCAACATGCCAAAATCTGTAGTAGATACCCACAACCATCAGCTTGAAAGATAAAGTTGATTAAATTGCAGAAAGAAAATCTAAAAGTACAAGAGACCAATATAATCTCCAAATAACATGAAAGAAGAATGGAGAATTCTTTAAATTCATAACAAGGATTAGTATGCCAAATAGTTGCAAAATAAACCTTTGAAAGCCATGTCAAATAACTCCTCATTCATCTCTTTCTCCCACCACGTTCTCTCAGAGAGAGACTGAATGTTTCTCCAGAAGCAACATTATAGTATGCAAGAGACAAGTTGTCCTTGAGAAAACCAGCCTTTCCACTCAGCTTTTGTTTATTCGCAGGAAGCTGGATCTCCCCAGAAATCTTCTCTTTCACACTGGCAATGGTTTCGGACAGAGATTGCACGGTGATTTCCAGAACTTGTCCTTTGAGATTCCCTTCATCGGTATTCGGCACAGATACATTGATCCTTGCAGGTCCCTGCAATATAACCCAGCAGGAAATAAGATTTCAATGGATGTAAGAAAACATGAGACAGACAATTATGTAATAGTGTCCTTTTAAAGCTATCCTCACCGAATGCTGAGCCAAAAACTGGTCTTCAGGAATGAGAACAGACTCATCAAGCTTTTGCCTCTTCGGCTCTGGCTCTTCAGGGAGAGGAGGAGCTTCTTCTGGTGGAGGAGGTGGCGGCATTCCTTGGGGCATAGGAGGAGGCGGCACCATAGACATTCCGGGCTGGGACATCGGGTGGGGAACAAAGGGCCGAGGTGCTCCCATAGGTGTAAACTGTGATCCAGGAGGTGGTGGAATAGGAAGGGTATGCGAACTCATAGCCATTGATGGAGGCATTGGGGGACGATTGACCATGAGGTTTTGTTGACCTTGTAGTTGTAGCATGGGAGGAGGTGGGGGCCGAACCTGAGGAATCATGTTAACCATAGGAGGTTGAGGTGGAGGCGGAGCAGGAGCAGCACCAGCAATGGTAGATGTGGAATACTGGAATGTATTAGGAGGCCTAGGAATATTCAGCGCAAGCCCAGGAGGTGGAGGTAGTGGCCTAACTGAAGGAAGACCGGGTCTGGGAGGTGGAGGAGCCTGTGGACCAGGAAGGTTTCTTACATCATTTGCAGCATCATTCTGATCCTCTGCATTGTTCTGAGACATTGCCTGGCTTGCAGTGCGGCCAATACTACCTGTGTGACCATCCCATATGACCTGCTTCGGCTCTTCTATTTTTTTCTCAATCTCAGCCTTGACCGCATTTGAAACTTCTTCTTCCGTAGTACCAAATATATCTGGACGAGTTCGTGCAAGCCCAACAATGTTCCTAGAGATCTCATCATCTTGCGCAAGAGTCGTTTCCTTAATCTTCGCAAACATCCTGTCCTTCTGTTCCTTGTACTTTGGATCAATGAGAGAGATCCTCATATGTTCAGACATCTCACTAATAGGTATTAACTCACCAGTTATAGGAGAGACAACATACTTAGTTGGGTCCCTTTCTGCCGGGATTCTCTCTTCAGGCCTCTTCCAGTTCTTCACAATCCGCATTGGTGGATCATTTTCTTCTGAAATTGCCATGGTTTCAGCACTCTTGACACCACCATTCTCTTCAAGAGTCGCAGCTCGCATACCTTCTTCAACTAGCTGCACCTCTTCTTCATCCATCTCCATTTCCACCTCCTTTCCAGGCTCAACATATTCCTCTTCCTCCAATGTAGGCATCTTGCTCCTCCTTATAACCTCCTCAAGGGTCATAGGTGGAGGTAAATCCTGATCCTCATCATCAGCAAAATCTATCGTCTCAACAACAACAAAATCATGCCAATCAATCATAGCCATCTGCACCCTCTCCTGTTCTATCTCATCTTCAGCTTTCTGTCTAGCCTGCTCCTGTGATCTTTCCCATTCCAACCGATGCAGACAACGTTCTAGGACTGTTGTCATGTCAGCAGCACTCTTCTGCAGCTTATTCGTCAAGCCTTTAGGAGGCATCAGAACTTTCGAATATGCATCCGCAAGTGAAGTGAAAAACATGAACATGCTGTGAGTAGGCTTTAGAAAATGAAATTGGGGATTATTTATCTCTCTGCTTGTCAACCCTGTTAAGAAAGACTTCCCATTTCTGGCCACAAATTGTGATGTAAGCTTCATGATATCCATTTCTTCACCTGTGATCCCTTCAGGGAGTCGAACAGTATATTGCTCAGCCTCAGGTGGCTCAAGAACCTTTCTGACAGGTCTAAATAGAGCTGACGGATCAGGTTTTGCAGTTGCCTCAGCACCATCAGCGGTAGAAGGAGCAGGGGTTGCTTCTTTGTCTTCTGGCTGCTCTCCAGAACCCTGATTCTGTGCGCGAGCTTCAGCCAAACGGTGCTGATAATAGGCATGGTAAGGATCAGAAGCATTCAGGAAGTTGAATTTTGCATTGCCAGCGTTATTTAGAACAATCCTCTTCTCAAATTCCGGACCATTCTTTGCCACAAACTGTGAAGTCTTGTCAACAATACTCCTAATATCTGGAGGGGGATAAATGATACCAATAGTTCTTGTATGTGTTGCAACAGATGTTGGAACCTTGTCCTTATTGTTTTCCTCTTCATTCTCTTCCATCTTAACATCATTTGGTTCCTCTACCACCTGAGCTAGAGGTGTTGGTCCCAGATTCCCATCCAACGGGGGTGCCGGAAGGGGCAATATTGGTGTAATGCCTAACATTTCTATGCCTGCGCAGCATATTCCATTTTTAAAAAAACAGTCATTCAGCTCTGGCAGATAGCATTGAGCACAAATAACTGAAATAATAAAAAATAAAAAAGAACCCCAAATAAATGTTTCTATCTTCATTTTTTTTTCGTCAGGCAAACCCAATCAACATGCTCCACACTCCAGTTTTCATTCAAGCAATTGGAATCCAGAAAACTACTTATACCTTAAACTTATTCAAGCAAGAAAGCCGAATAATATGCTGATAGTTTCGTTTCGTTTCATCTCATTCTCATCTCAAATGAGCAAAGGCAGGGAAATTAACTTAAACAGTAGATCAGTAGTCCGCCCAAAAAAGTAGCCAACAGATGTAAAATATGTGTACATTAATTGTATAATATATGCTGAGCAGACAATTGTGTTTATTTGAACATAAACAACCTAACCAACCTTAACGCACCAAAAAAAAAAAAACCGAAAAATTACACTCAATTCCATATTACAGGAAGCAAACAAAAAGAAATTTACCTGATTAAACAAGCTGGTAATGAAAAATCAATAAATGGAGCACCCAACCAAATGCCTCTCTGTTCAAAAAGGGCCGGAAATTTCTGTCCGATTGGATAATTACCGTCGACGAGAGATTTTTGCAGAGCAACGAAGAGAAGCGGGAGCTTGAGATTCTAAAGTAGATGAACCTTCTCGCCGACTATACACGACCCGGATTCGTATAAGGCCCAATGTTAAGATCTATGGGCTGTGGCCCATATTTTCAGCCCAACATCACTTAAGGCCCAATCTATAACAATCTGATGTTTGAAGTAGTGAATCTTTAATGGGATAATTTCCAATATGAAAAGTGTGTTTAAATCAAGTGAATTAGTATAATTTACATAAATCTCATAGTGTTAAAGAAAATTACATTATTTTCCTGCTCTTTTCCAAATTATAAAAATCCCTAAAAATTATGAATTTCAGATACTTCACTGGACTTCTGGATAGATCACCGGACTTCCAGATACATCAGAGGCATCCGGATACAATGGGGAGGTATGTATCCGAGAGGGAGATAGAGATGTATTAGTGTGAGGGGTTTGACATATCCGAGAGGGGATTCTTGAATTCTTTTTTAAATGGTAGAACATTTTAGATATTATAATAAAATAAGAGGTGTATTTAGGTAAATTTTTCCTTATTAAAAAGTTTGGAAAGATTTAAGAATCATTATTATTGCAAGTTTGAAGCAATAGGTCTTGGAATTTTATTTTATTTTTTCAGATAAGACGCATATGTTACTTTATTTGTTCCAAATTATAGAAATAGTGTTTTGATCGATTCAAAATTTAAGAAGTAAGATATTCATTTTACACTTATTTAATTGACATAAAAAAAAAAAGGTTTGAAGTTAAAAGTTAAAAAGAGTATAAGTTAGAATTGTGCTTTAAACTCAAATTTTACTTGAAAATAGAAGTCATTACAATAATTTGTGAAATTGTTGTTTTAGTAGAATATCCATAGCTATTGATGTGTAAAGAACTTCTTAATCTCACCTAGAGGGAAGCCTTCTTAATATACGTTAAGACCCGCCGGAGAGAAAGCTTCTTGATGTATGTATTTTTGTGATCTTCCAAATGAAAACTTTATAGTATAGTGATGAAGAAAAAACTTCATTGATTTGATTTTATTCGATTCGGACTAGTCCTTGATGGAACACTCATTCACTGAAACCTGCAAAAACCTGGAAAATAAAGTCTGTCAAATAGACCTTGATTCACATGCTACTAAACATCCAAGAAATAAGGCAAACTAGAATAAGTAGAGTCAGGCATTACTTAGGTTGTTCCAGCAAAACATTAGCAAATTTGGCCAATCTAATTGCATGTCTGTGCCAGACCACAACTTAAGTTCTATGACATTTCATAGAAACTTTGATGCAAGTCATGCTGCAAACTCAAGAGTAGCGCAACCTAAAGAGATTAGTGTCTTGAGCAAGATCAACAAAGATCCTAACAAACGATATTAGCCAGAGGTGGAAAATTCAGTTAACGCACAATATGCAAAGACTGCCATGTAGTTATGCACAAATATCTGTCTGAAATTCAAAGTATGGCAGCCAGAAATCCTAAAGGATATCCACCACTATGCTACAAAAGTTATACCATTATATTTGGATTTTCACGTCTGACCACAGCAGTACAAGTGTAAACCAAGCTAAACTTCAAAGATCTACACTTGTTAACAACTATAACCTCAGAGTATCTCCAAATATAGAACACCACACATTTTATTAGACATATGTACAACTACATAAAGAGGCTACACCAACTTGAATTATGGGGTCTTATTTTTCAATATCAATACTACTGAGACCAAGTTCCAAATGTGTTAGTTAAATGCAAAAGAAGTAAACCTATCCAACAAATATTGAACTTGAAAGTTCTCTACTATGAAAATAAGAGCTTCACAAATTCAAAATTGCAGAAGACAGCAGTGTACGTTTTACCAGGACGCTTTGTGATCAATCCAGTATTTCCAAAGCCTAGTCCAAGGTCACATTGTCCTTAGGCATTTTCATAGCAGTGTAGTGAGAAATCCTAGTCCCTTATGTTTGGGGGTCACATTGGACAATAATAGCCCTTTATGTTCCTGAGATGCACATGAACTGTTTAAAGTGGAGAAACCATGGGAAAAAAATTCTCTCAATTCATACCTTATGAAGAATTCCCCCCAAAAGAACAAGCTGAATCAGACCAGATCAGCACCAGAAAACAAGCAGAGGCCAACAACAAAATTAAAAATCAGATAATTGGGAGAAGAGAAGTCCGCCTTGACGGTTTCTCTAATTAAACGATTCACACGTACATTTGTACGTTTTAAATATAATGGAGACCAAAATTGCTCAGTTTTGGTTGGGTAGTACCAAGGACTGTCCTCTTGTTAAAAGATGAGAAGGTGAAGTAAATGCAGAAGCGGAAGATCAGCTAACATTGGAAAGACAAAGGAATGGAATTTTCTCAGTTGGCTCATGTTACAGCGAGCTAAACAAGGATATGGAAAACAATATCACTTGCCTTGGCATCAGATGTCAAAAAGTAAAGCCCCATATTAAGTAGCATGTTTCATGTGGCTTCTTAAACACAATGGTTGCCTAACCCAATGCAATCTACTGTGAAGGGTATGATGATATTTGTGTAATGAGGAGGCCATGAACTGCATTATAGCTAGACAACTCTAGAACTTATTTAATATGCCATTTGTAATGCCTAAAACAGTGTAGGAATTATTGTCCACTTGGGGCATTGAAGGATTACAAAATCACCGAAAAGAACATGGATCACACTGCCAACTTGTATCTTTAGGTGCAACATTCAAGATGCAAAGGATGAAGACAGCAGACTAGACTACGCCAATTCACTATAGGAATAAGTTTTATGGTACAATGGGATCCCTTCCTTTGTTTTGTTTTTGTATAGGGGATCCCAGATCATGTAGTAGCAAGCACTGTCTTAGTGCTCGGCTGTTTTCACTTATAAAATATGGCAAAACATAAAGGACAAAATTTCTCAGGTGTGTACTTAAAGGACTATATGAAACCTTGATAAAAAAGGATCACTTATAAAATATGGCAAAACATAATGGACTGCTGTTCTTGTCATTTTCTCCATTTGCCAGCTCGTATATCAAACAACTTCTGCCTCATGTTTTTCCAAATGTTATTTGCTTTACCAACCATATAAAACTGGTAGCGTCTGTACTACCCTCACATGATTTAATCCAATTAAAATCAACAAGCACCAAAATATCTTACAATCTAAAGAAAGCACGTGATCTTTGAGACTTGCAAATCAAAAGGTGTACGTACCCATTGATGTCAAAATCAACATTATTAAACACAAGCAAAGTTTATATTCAACATCATTTAACACAAGCAAATTTACCTCACATGATTCAAGCTTGCTAAACTTAACAAGAACTAAAATGTACTACATTCGAATGAAAGAAACCAATTAAAGAATGATAAAGTAGAACACATAAGCCAAGACCATGTTCAAGATTTACAAGATAGAATACATAAGCAAATAATGTCTCTATGGTAATAGCGGTTCAGCAGAGATTTTCCATTGATAAGAAGAAAATAAGCGTGTTATTATCAACAACACTGACATATGAGATCAAAACCTCAATTGCAAGTACGAACAATAAGAAAAGAATCAGAAATGACCTCAATATTTCATCAAAGCAGATGATCATTTAGCAACGACAATAGCACTCTTAACCATCTATATCAGGTTCTACAACAGCAACTATGTAGGAAACAGAAGGTAAAAGCCTAAACTAAAATCAACACAATTACATGTCTGAAGCCTCATGGTTCAACTGTATTACCAAGCACAAAAGAAAATGCTTCACGAACTGGTGGATACTCAACAAGTGCAATTTCCGTAGCATATCCAGCAACAGGTAATTTCAGATCCCTCAAAACAGTGAATGCCTCGCCCATACGAGTTTTAGGCACTTCGTCAGCTACTGGGCAATAAGGAATCCATGTATCAGGACGATGCTCCTCCGCAATCTCAATTCCCTCCTTTTTCATAGCATCAAACAGTTGTGAGTGGAACTGAAGGAGAGACAAAGTTGGAGTTGGGGCAAGAAATAGAACATTGTCATCACTTGGGAGGCTTCCAATTGAACCAAAGGACAGAGGCAACGATTCTTGCTTGGACGAAAAATTCTTTACAATGTTCTCAATCTTTGATGGATCAAAAAAGGGACTCGAGAAGAGGGTAATGTGAGGTCTAGACTCAATTTCAATAAGCTGAGTGCTAATCTGGCGCCGAGCCAATACATTCCAGGCTTTCAAGACCTGGTTTTCCAGTGCAGGATCAAAGTAGAGCTCAATTGCGTAACCTTGCGACATTGCCTCTATCAAGATTCAGAACAACACAAAAATAAATCAAGAAATCACTAAAAATAAACAGAATCACAAACTTTCACCAAGTCCCACCAAAAACCAGTAACAAGGAAGACCCCAATGGTACACTATAAGCAGAACTAAAGAAACCCCACAAAGAAAACGAATAAAGCTAGTAATTCTAACAAAGCAGCAACGTAAAAAATCACCTAAAATAAAGTAAAATCATCAGATACTAAAACCCACAAAAATGAATAGGGATCTCATATACAGAACAAGAAATACACTTAAAAAGTAAATCCACACAGAAAAGAATCATGAAACTTAACAATATCAAGAAAAGGATTGAAACCCTAAAGAAACCAGAGAATTAGCTGAAAATTGAGACATACCCAGTTGAAAGAAGAGGCAGAAGCACTGGAACTGCAACCCAATTTAGAGAAAAGATGAACAAATGAATCGCCCCAAAACAGTAGCAGAAATGTAAAGAGTAGACCAACTGGGTTAAGGGAAAAAAGAGGAGGGATAATGAAGAGGTTCTTGGGAGAAAGAGAAACAAGAAAATTTTTGGGTTACAATTCACTGAAAATGGTTAGCGATTGGAAAGGTATATAGGAAAAGTTGAAATTTTGTTTAATTGACCATAAAATAGCGTGGTAATACATATTTTACCAACAGCAAAGTTAAAAAAAAAAAAAAAAGAGTAAATGGTAAGAAAAGAAAAAAAAGAGGTGGAAGATATTTTCTACTTTTTTTTATGTTTGATTATTCATTTATTCTTCTCTCCGAAAACAAATTCATTATTTTCTCTCCATCCAAACCAACTTCTGAACTCCATTCCTCGCTTCATATTATTTTGTTAGATTACATATAAGCGAGTGATCTTAGAATAATTAATTCTTCTTACTTATCAAACTCACAAGCCTCATTTATTTATTTTTATCAAAACTAATTGTTTGAATCTAAATATATTAAGATGTCCATGGTACTATATAAATATTAAAATGTATTATAATCTAAATAATTAATAATTAAGATTATTTACTTTTCAACGTCTTAATATACAATTTTTTTTTAACAAAACACCTAATAAATATAATATTTAATAAATCTTAAATTCATCTAATATTATATCAATAAAATATTTTTAATTTATTTGATGATTATTGATGATGTTGTTTGTGAATGTCAACCTAGACTAGCATTGACTAATGATAATGTAGTGAGTAGAAACAGGTGGTGATAATAATTGATCATTTGTGAAGACAAATAGGTGTTGAAAAAGGAAAAAATGGCTACTTTTCAAAGCGTCAACACGAATTTGTCCTCTTTTTATCTTTCCTTCCATTTTTCTTATATAATGAATCAAAAAATTTGGACTCGAACCAACATATTGTCCATGTTTTCACACTGTATTATACAAAAAAGTTTATTTAAGGGTCTATACATATTTTTTGTTTAAAATAATACAGAAGAAACATCCAAAGAATCCAACTTTGTTTACCTACTGATATTTTGTCACAAACTGACTAGAAAATTTTTATAAACAACAAAAACTGAAGAGGATGTAAAAACATTACATTAATAAACAAAACTGCAAAACTCAAGTTCTGGGTAGATCTTATCCCCAAACAAAAAATGGCTAATTTAGTATACAAAGAGAACTATCAAGTCCCACCACATTGATTGTGAAATAATTAAACAAGTTCTGGTCTTAGTGCTATTTGCTACAAAGACTGCAGAATTAGTAGCTTTAACCTATACAGGACAACTGATTGGGCATAAAAGAGAGAAAAAACTCATCTTCATGTTACATATGACTGAGTTGGGAAGAGTATCAATCAGCAATTCGCCCAAATTTAGAACTCCCATCATCCAGTATACCCATTTGCTTTCTCTTCTTTGATAATTTAGTAGTTTGAAACCCATTTTGCTCAGTAGTAAACTGAGCAGCTGTGCGAGCGCGTAATTCCTCTAGGCTCTCACCTTCCTTGGCTCTCTCCAGAACCTGAGACGTAACATACACATAACATATTATTTGGTGATATTTAGGTAGGCTATATACAATGCCGGAGAATTGCAAGATCACATACCAAATGGCGCCCATACAAGTGAGTATTGGATAGAGCTTCAATGGCGTTCTTTGCCTCTTGCTTCGTGACAAACTCTACAAATGCAAATCCTCTATGGTTCCCAAACCTCATTGGCAGCCTTAAACTCTTAATCTGTAGGATGAATTTAATTTTGAGGTCAATGGAAAAGACATTTGAGATAAATAGCTACGTGAAAACATGATTTGACAAATGCAAAAATAAAATAAAAAATAACAAACATGTCAGACTTTCAAGGGACCAAAGCAATAATATTTTTTGTTCTAGACCTAGCTCCTAGTGGCTAGATCATCTGCTAATTACCATGCACCATTCTGTCTAAATCAACATCTTTCAGACTCATGATTTCCAAAACACATTCCACTATCGCTGGATCCTCGAACAAAAGCATTTACAGGACGGAGAGAATCTTAAATACTCACCAAAATATCGATAAAATAATTTACCAAGAAAAGTAGAAGTATGGCTGAAATAAGACCTTATAGTTTAATCTGTTTTTTTTTCCAATCAAAATTATATATCACAGCAAAAAGAACATGTAGTGTCCAAAGGGTTCTGGAACGATCAAGAGCCAAGGATCATATGATTGCAAATCTTCTCTCAAGATTTGAGCCAAAAGGCAAGGACGTAATCTTTTCCTGAGTCTAGCTTCATGTAAAAATGCCATCATTATGCCTAATATAACTAGAGATAAGAACACAACCTTAAAGCTAATTTAGTTATCCACAAAGTATACGTCATTTGTGGCTACTAAGCCACATCCACATCCTTCCTCAGTTCTCCCCCTCTTCATCCACCCCTCATATTTTCCCATCCCTCTTCCGTTTCTTCTATATCATATCCAAGGATAACATCATACCTCATCTTTTCCCCACCCCTCATCTGGAGGTCTGGGCAAACTGGCGCAGATACCACCATTTTAAAATAATAGCAACAATAATTAATCAGGTGAAATTCATTTTCACGATTCAGATCAGCAGCACAAGTGCAATTTTATGAGTTCCACACAAAAAAGTCTCACGTGGAATCAAAATGAAACTGTACAGGATATCATGCATGCTCGTGCCTCGCAGCCATATTTATCCTCAACCAACATCTATCTTTGGCACTTCCAGCACAGGGAAACCTAGTATCACCTTTTTACTACATAGTATCACCCTATGTTACCAATAGTTAAGAGGACGTACCTGCCCGAATGGACTGAATAATTGCCTGAGATCCTTTTCAGTTGCCTCAAAAGCAACATTCCTAACAAGCAACTTAGTTGAACTCTTGTCATTCTCAGCTCTCTTTGGTAATTGGTCCTTCTTAGTGTGACAAAGTTGCAATATAAGTGCATGGCCATCCAAAACAGTTCCCTGAATGACAAGAGGGAAGTTGGAAAATTAGTTATAAAAGCCTGAAAAGTATAGACACAGTTCAAATCAGAAAGTTTACCTGCAAATCCTTGCAAACGTTGATTGCTGTATCAACAGAATCAAACTCAACGAATCCAAAACCCATAGAGACATTTTTTCCGTTCTTTACATGCTTCTTCACCTTCACAGAATAATATTAACAGGTGTTGGATGAAGAGGAGTTATTTTCTCATGCAGCAGGAAGGAAATACTGTGCTCAGATAGTAAAAGTCCCACTTCTCAAGCTAAAAGAACTTACCCTCACACTTAATATTCGCCCATCCTTTATGTGATCAGTGAAATGCTTTTTTAAGCTATCATCCAACGTCTTGAAATTTAGGTTCTTGACATACAGTGATCGTGACTGGAAAGATGGCAAACAAGAATGTCAATTGGTTAATGAAACAGGAAACAAACATGGGAAATCAAGGCAGCTAGAAGAACAAACCAAGAGGCAACAAGGAATTTCTAAAACTGCATTGCTATTCCCTACACTTATTTCCAATAACTGAACTCTTTTTGTTTTCGGTGCCAGGGAATATAATGATTCTTTGGTAATAGTGGTGCAACTGAACCAGCATGCAATGAGTATTCAATAGTCTGCTGATACCAAGAGTAAGGATCATATTTAAGAATAATTTATATCCGATTTACTGCGAACCTATCTCTTTCTCCCAATGCTTGACTTACAGACTATCAGCCATAATCCATCAAAAACCACTTTAATTCATATGCAGGCCCTAGTTGTTTACCAACAAACCAAAAACTTGAATATATATGTAAGACTTAGTTTAAGAATTTGTAACATATTCCACATTTTTGTGCAACAAAAACAACATCTCAGTCCCAAGCTAGTTGGGTCATGAATCCTCACTATAATGCCACTCCATTCAAGCCGTCTCTGAACAACATAGGTTTTGCAGTTCATATACCTCAACTCTATCAGGATCAATATCTGGATCCGTTACTCCTTCCACTTGTTGCTCTAGCAGCACTCTCTTTGCATCATCTTCACCAACAACAAGAGCATTTTTTGAATCACTTGTTTGATCAAGAATATTTCCAGGAGCCCACTCCAAATAAAGGGGAGTGTCCCTGCATTAGGACCAAAGGGAAAAAAATTACTTCATAATTCTGAACTTACAAAACTCTATCAAAATAATTGAATATGAAACACAGCAAAAATGATATATGCTAGAAAGAACAAAAGGCAAACTAGGAGAAATCTCAATCTTGCAAAATCTAAAACTGGAAGGCATTTTCTAAAGCAAGACACCAGAAAGCAAAAAAGAACTCTTTCCCCGTTTCTCAGGGATTTCAGTTATCTAAAACAAAATTTAAAGATAGTTTAATTCCCTTCTTCTCCTTCCACGGCTTTTGTCTAATTTTGAGTCTTCTCTAAGTAACATGAACTGAGCTAAATAAATTGTATTTTGTTTCGAGAATACAAGGAGATATCAGTGACAAAGGAACTATTGGAGTTAGAGTGAGGACACCGTAAGATTTAGATTGGGGATATTTGGCTTAACACCATTAAACAAAGGTGGAGCAAGAAAGAAATAAGGCAGAAGGAAAAACAGGGTTAAGAAAATTAAGTGGTGGAATACACATGTCAGGCGCAATATTTCGCCTCCCAATGCAAATCTAGTAGTTTCATGGGAAGGGGTATTTATTCCACTTCAGAAACGACTATGAAGTAATAGGACCCTTGCAAAGTTTAAGTGTATAGTTGAAAATTCACAATTGAATTGAGGGGTATTTAAAATCTTACTTTGTCATCAATCATGACATGAAATTTTGTCTCTACATATACTGCTACTTGTTCAACTAAGAAAATCACCTTTCGTATTGAAGGCAAGAAATGGATGTATACACTTACTTGTAACGTTTGTATGCTAGACCCCGGAAAGCTGAACGTGCTTCTGCTGGTTCTAGGAAGACAACCTGATAGTTAATAATCACAGAAACAGCAAGCAATCTTGTTATGTCCGACTAATTCACGTATACTCACATCAACAGAATCATAATCTATTAGTATCATTTTCAAAAAATAATCTATTAGTATCAACCTAGAAATTTTTTGGTACTGAGCTTGAAGGAAGGGAGTTACTACCACCCTATTGGAGTGAAAAGTCACGAAGCGGATAGATAACCATTACAGTTCAAGAATAGTCATTTCAAGCCAAAGGCTACAAAGATAAAGGCACATACCAAAGCTAAGGTTTTGGTAGGAGGAAGAACAATCTTATCCAGGCTCCCAAACTTCCCAAACATATTTGCAAGTTCACCTTCTGATGAACCATAAGGCAAGTTCTTAACTAGAATAACGTGATTGCTTCGTTTCACCCCATCAGTTTTTCCAGCAGCGTATTCTTCCAATGAAACAATATTAACTCCAGCTTTTGCAAGAGCCTTTTTTGTCTCCGCTATCACTTGAGTCTCGCCCAATGCTATACGCACAGCAAGATCATCAGCTTCTCTATCAAGGAGATCACTTTTACTCACACCAAATTTTCTTGCAATATTTTCAACAACCTAAAATATTTCGAAGAACAGACGGAGATCATTTTTACATTCAAGAAAAAGTTCAAAATCTGATACAGTATGATGCATACTCAACCTAAAAGCGAAGTAATTAAAGATCCTGAAGCATTTCAGAAATTGATCAGAGAAGTAGTAAGATAGCTTAAAAGTATTTGAACTACCAAATCATCTTACAAGAAGAATAATGTACAAACTAAAATAACTACAATCTGATCAAATGTAAACAAGATAAACCCAGTTTATTACGGCAAACATCAAAGATCTTTAAAAGTTTCTGTCCATATCCCCTTCCACCCTCACCCCCAAAGAAAAAAAAATAAAGCATCCACCGCTAATTTGTACTATGTTTGGTTGGGATTGGGGAAATTAAATCTCCACAAAAAAATCCTCATCAAGTTGTACAATGTTTGGTTGTTAGTTATTGTTTTCCTAACAAGATGTTCATGTTACAAGTTACAAGAACACAGAAAAATCAAGGAGCATCCTGACTAATATGTAGACATGTAGAAGCACAATAAAATCACCAGTTGATCTTACTCTTTCTAGCAAACAGAAAAAAGATGGATATCCATTTATAATATTTGACAGTGTACATACAGTGTCTGGCCGCATAAACAGAGTATTCCAAGATTGTGTATTTCCACTAGCTTCAGATGCCTTCTTTTCCTCTTGTCTCTTCTGCTTAAATGTGTTTGACGATTGCTTGGTATTAGCAATTGTCCTACAGATTAATAAATGACCAATCTTATTATAGCATGGTAGATCCCATATTAAAAAGAAAAAAGAGAGAGCTTCTCTCACATAAATGTAATAAGCAAACGATCTCAATGGATATGAACATTAAAATGACTAGGAGAAAACCACTTACTCTGCCTTCTCTGGAGAAATTTTCTGCTTCGCTGGCATAACATGAAGTAATCGTCCTTGAAAGATTGAACTGTCCAGCTCTGCTAATGCCCTGGAAGAAATAATAAATGAACAATAGCACTATGAACATGCAAAATAGACATGCATAGAACCCATGTATATCAGTGTGCTTCTGGCAGGTTAAAAGTGCAGTAGCTTAGAATTTGGATGTTGATTGACAGGTACCTAGCAGCAGATTCTGGTAATGGATAGAGAACATATGCAATTCCTTTGGACCGCTTTGTATCTTTGTCAACAACAATATGAACCTGTGAGACATTGCCAAATGCTCTAAAGTGTTCTTCCAGCTCCTCTTCCCTGAGTCATAAACCCATTTGTTTAACAAGAACATATATTAGGTTCATTAAAATCATAAAACAGTGCAATCTATTGAGTTGACTAAATCGCCCAAAAAAAGGAAAAAGAAGAACGAAGATGTATTACGTAGTGGTGTATGGAAGGTTACGAACAAATAATCGTCCGCTCTCCAGATCTTCTTCTTTTTCATCCTTAACACTTGATGAAGGGTCAACAGGCTCAAGCGACTCATTGTTAGATCTGGTGAGCCCATCACTCAAAAATTCCTCTGTATCATCAGGTTCAAGGATATTACCAGCATTTGCATCTTCACTGCTCTTGTCACTTTCATTATCACTACCATCGTCTTCACTACTTTCTGAGTCAGACCAATCTTTCCTCACTCTACTTTTGAAATAATCCGTATCAGTCATAACTTCATCATTATGGGAGCCGCCAGGTTTCTCAGATTTTTCACTATCTGACAGAGATTTCTTTTTTTTAATAACCTCGTCCAACTCAGAGTCATCAGTATCCATTTTTTCCTGGCTAGTTTCTTTTTTCTGGTATTGCTTATCGCCATCCTTTTTACTTCGGGCAAGAGATGGAGCTGTTAATGCATCATTTGCCCACAACTTTGACTTACTCCGAGGCTGCATAACTTCAAGGAACTCTTGAAGCTGAGGATCCTCATCCTTACTCTCCTGTTTACTATTCTTTTTTTCCTCTTTTAAACCTGCAGACTTGGAACTTTTGTTTACTATTGCATTCTCATCCTCATTTGTCAATATCTCTTGTTTCTTCAAAGTGTGCCTGCTCCATGGACGAGGGATATCTGGATCCCCAATTTTCCTAGCAATCTGGCTATATGAAAATGAATTTCATGTGTCATTCAAGCACATCACCAATGAATGGCTACTCTCTTATAGAAAAATAATTATCACAACCTAACAAAGTAAATATTCCTGAGCTTATTATGAGGTTTTCACTAGTTACTTGGAAATTTTTATAAAGGTGCCATTTTTAATGTTCCTATTGTCTCATTGTGCTTTACTTGGCACAAAGTTTAAGAAAGAAAGACTTTTGGACAGAGGCGTATCCAGAATTTTGAGATGATGGGTGCACTGTTATAAAAAGGTTGATCTATGATATAAATTTGATCGGTTCTACATTTAGGTTTTTAGTACCGAAAACCGTTAAAATTTTAAAATAATAGGTCTAAAATTAATTATTATATACACACACACACACACACACATATATATATATATATCAATTACCACTTAGAGAAGTGTTATCTAATTTTAGAAAGAAAATAAAACAAGATAAATATAAAATTCAAATTTCTAACCTCGCGGAGAGAGGTGCACCTAGTCATAATCGCAATGACTCGCATTATGTGATACTTTAAGTGAGGGTTCACACATCTATATTTCAATATTTTTTTTACATATAACACTACTATATATGATCTTGGGAGGGGACCATGGGTTCACGTGAACCCGGTGACCCCCCCCCCTTAGATACGCCTCTGCTTTTGGAACTCCTCGTCTAACACAAACAATGACAGTGTGTGGCTATAAATAGGGAAAATTAAAATAAAAGTAAAGTGAAATTAATTCTAAACATACAAAAAAGACGTTCTAGTCATTCAGAATAATGGAATATGGAATAGAGATGCATTTTCTTCTTCCGCTAAGTCTGTATGTCACTGAAGCAGAATATCATAATAATTGAAGCAGAAAAGACACACCTCACAAATAATACGACTACTATCCATGAAAGACTTGTCAAAATACTTGATAGCTTCCTCAGCCTCTTGCTCAGTTCGAAATCCTACAAATCCAAACTGCCTGCTCTTCCCATCTCTGTTTATCATGACAATCATTCAATGTCAAAATATATTTCGAAGTAGTAATAAACATACCCCAAAATATCAATACTACCAAATAGCAACTCGTCTATGCCAGTCAAAAAATCAATTGTCAGCTGAAACACTGATAACAACTGAAAAACATTAATGTTACTATACATCAACACCAAGTTCTTTACTAATTGTGGTTTGCTGTATGAATGGTGTATAGTTGACAACTCCATTTTGACCCGTTCAGTCCAACAAATTAAAGACTCATGCTTGGAGTTTGTCTACAGCTCACATTACTTTTACCAAAAAAAAATAGGAAGAGCAAAAAGGAGGAGAGAAACTTAACGAAGTACGCATAAGCTTGGCATCAGTGACTTCCCCTTTCTGAGAGAAGAATTCTCTGAGGCGGTCCTCGGCTACATACTTTGGCAAATTCTTCACACATAGACGGGACCTTCAATACAAAATAAAACATTATAAACATTTAAATACTATCCAAGAACACCGACCCCAACAAAGAAAAATCAAAGTTTTGCAATCCAAATTCAACAGAAACTCAAAACTCAGTTCTGGGTTTCCTTAAAATCAAACTTTAACCACATTGATCAATAATTCCTACAACCCCACCAAGAAAAATTACCAAGTATTGGAATTCCAAAACAAACAGACAAAACAAACATCAATTCTTACAACCTGTGCGAGAACTTTCAAGTCTTTTTTTATTTGAAATAATAAGGATAACCTTAACAAAAAACATCAAGAAGATGCAAGAACTATCAAGCCTTTGCAATTACAAATCAAACAGAGACTCAAGAACTCAATTCTTGGTATTCTTTAAAGTCAAATTTAGTTTTTTTTTTAAAAAGGGAACATTCTTACATTGTATCGTTGCCAAAAATTCAACGTAATCTGCGTATGGTTTTGCTTCAACGTAAGCTAAGAGAGAAGAAAGACTGCGTTGGCGGTAAGGGTTTAAGCGATAGTATGATATGGAAACGGATCCGGGTCGGCGTGGAAGTAGGGTTCGGTAATGAGAAGAAAACGGATCCGGGTCAGCGTGGGGAAGTAGGGTTCACTAATTTCTTAAAAGGAAAAGAAGTTTCTATTTGCTCTATTCAGTATTCACTGCTCTATTTTATAGGAGTAAAGTACAGTAATATATAAATATCGAAAAATGTTTTTTAAAATAAAATCAACCCAAGTAATTTGGGTAATTTTCTACGAAAAATTGCTCTAAAATTCAAATGAGACATTATTAACCTTATAAATCTCAATTCATTTTTTAAAAAGATTTATTTTACCCTTAAAATTATCAATATTTCTCTATTACTCTTTTACCTGTAATATAAAAATTCATTTTTCTAAAGTAAGAAAGGTAGAAAATAGTAATCAAAACATATATATTGCGAAAATAAAATCTTTGCTTTGAGATAGATATTATTAACAAATTATTTAAAAAAATTGAATTTATAAACGTCAAATAAATTTTAAATTATGTTTTAAAAATATTTCATTATTAATATTAGAAATGAATAATAAAATAACGAGTATAAAAAATAGAATAAAAAGATATCATACGAGTAATATTAATATTAATTAGACTTTGAAATATATTTACACATTAATGTTCTATATATTCAATTCATATTGTGCACAAGTAAATTCTTAGCTATAGCCTATAAGAAAGATATTATTAACAAATTATTGAAAGATTACTCTTTAAATTGACTTTAAATTATGTTAAAAGATTATTTTATTAATACTATCAAAAATATTTGTTTTTTTTTGTTAATTTTTAATATTAATTTTTCATATGATATATTTATGATCACAATATTTTAAAGTATTTTTATATAATATTTAATTACTGATTATATTTATTTAAATTCAAGTAAAGTCAAAATTACATTAATAAATTAAAAAGGAGGGAGTCATTTAGATGATATCATTATTTTATTTTTATTATTTAAATTTTTCAAAAGAGTAGTAAATATCTTTTCATCTTTAATTAAAAAATTTAAATTTAAATTTCTCAGTACGGAATTGAGTTGCTTTGTTAGAGAGTGCTTGGGACTTGCCCACTCTTGATAGTCAAAATTTTCATCAAAATAATCTCTACTAGAAACTAATTGTATCACCAATCACCCCATTAATGGCTGCTTCATAACCATGAGATCAATTCAAAGACTGCGTTTCCTTTCTTCACCATATCTTCTCTCACGTTTCACTCCTAATTCTTTGCCTTTCACATCATCTTCTTCTTTTCCTCATGCCCTAATAGAACCCACAACAAGCACAACTGCAGCCACTTCTCTGACCCAAGAAGAGCTTACACAAATCAATCTACTAATCCCACGTTTATGCTCTTCAGGTCACCTCAAAGAAGCTGCTAATCTCATCACAACAACATTTCTCACAAACCCATCTTTAGAATCAATCTCTGTTTCCATTTTCATTCACAGACTCTCTCTTGAACCTAACCTTACACAACCCATGTACTTCCTCAATCGCCTCAAGTACACCCCAAAGACTCAATCTTTTCTATTACCCATTTGTAAAATGTTAGTTTCTTTGTATTTTAGGAACAGGGAGGCCACTAAAGGTTTAAAGATTTTTCATTGGGTGTCAAGGCCTGATTTTCCTTGCCCAGTGGATTACGGATTGTGTGCTATTTTGGTGAATGGCTTTTGCAAGAATGGTATGGTTGTGGAGGGGTTAAAGGTTTTGAGGATGATGGTAGTTGGGGATTTGAAGGTTGGGGGTGAGGTCAGGATGTGGGTGTATAGAAGTCTTCTAAGGGAGGCCAGGATTAAGGAGGCTCAAGAGCTGAATGAAGCTTTGAAGTGTGTTGAGAATGGGGGGAAGGGAAATGAGGAAGTGGTTGCTTTGTTGGATAATATAATCTCAAATTGGATTGAATAGAGAGCTTAAGGTAACTTATTTGGCTAGTGATCGACACTATCCGTGGCTAATATTATTTGATGTTATTACTGGTGCTACTTTCTTTCTTGTAGGAGAAGACTAAAATGAACTGAAAAATGGGCAATTTTACAATATTTGCATGAATGATTGTGATTGCACTTCTGAATTACGAGCTTCACTCAAGTTGGTACTGTCAAATTGTGCTTTGCATTCTTGAATTATCAATTAAGTTTGTGCAGATTTCCTTTGTTATATTGTGGAGATTATCAACTCATAGTTTGATAAACTATTGTTTATTGCTTCAATGCCCATTCCCAGTAGTTTTTACTGATAGTCATATAGTTCTTGCATAATACTCTACATACCTTTGTTAATTTTTCTGTGCTTATTGTGGATAGTTGTGTTATACTTATTTTGCTCCTCTATTTTGTACAAATTTCAATTTCTTTATCATCAGAGGTGTAATCTTTATGAAATGCTTTATAAGAATGCGTATTTGCACCTGACTGGCTAAAATGCCTAATCTTTTACTTTTGGACTGTATGTGTCTGTTTGACTTACCATTAAGCTTGGAATGTGTTACGTACCTTCCGTATCCTGTCCCCTCACTGTATTTGTAGTTTTTAGTTCTGTTATTAATTAGCTGCACTTATAAGTGCTTGTGAGGTTGTAAAAAAGTTAGTTCCAGAAGTACCTGTCTCTCTCACCACCATTGACTGGTTGGTGGCTGGGGGTGCAGGTGATGCTGAATGTTTTAAGCAGCTACTCAAGATAGCAGAAATATGCTGCAAAAGTCGCCATATTTTCTCTAAATGTATGAGTAGTAGTAACTTATCTAATCATAAGATCAAGATAATGGAACAAGATTTTGAATCTCATGGATAAAGGTGGATAAGGGGCAACACTTGGAGATGGGGGTAAATACAGAAATATGCATAGCTGGTTTGAAAATATGTATTAGGAACCAGCAGAAGAGTATGCTTATTATGAATCCTTGCTCGTTGTACACAAAGCTTGGAACTTGATAAGACTTGTGTCTTTTATATTGCCTTATTTTAGTTTCTGTGCATCTTTGTGTTCTTAAACATTTGCACATTAAGCAAAAGATGGACTGGACAGTCTCTGGTTTTAAGTTGAACTAGTTGTACAAAAAAGTTTTTTGGAGAACTAGCTTCACTCGACGTAATGCAACGTTTGGAGAGAAATGAATTTCTGATGCAGGCTTAAGTTCCCTATGTCTTTAGCTCCTTCATTTCACACTAAATTGAGACACCAGTGGTTGTTTTTGTCATCTAGCCACATTGGATCTCTCTCTGTTGAAGTTGACATTGGTACCTCTTTGATGTGTTTTAAAGCTGGTTTCTGACATTTTTTTCTATTTTGCAGAGATAAGATCGATATTTTATTAGTTTCTTGATCACGGAGATGAACATCACTTAGCTTATGTTAACCTTGGGTTTCTGTTGTAGTTTTAAGAACTTCTAAATGTTGTTAATGCACTTGTATTTGTTGCTTACTTGAATTTCCTTTTGCTTGTGGTAGATTTTACGAAAAATATGACAGGACTACTTGTTTGTCTGAAGCTACGTGATTTATGAGTCAATTTAATTCTGAAGCACTGGTGCCTTTCTTTTTATAGGACCTCTAATTCCTTCTGATTTTTTTTCTCTTCCTTATGTAGTGATATTATCTTTGGAGGGAGGATGTGGCCTAGTCGATGAAGTTGGAGTAAACTCCATGGAAGACTAAGGTTCAAATCTCAAATAGAGGCAAAATAGTTGGGTGATTTCTTCCTTCTGCCTAAACCCTGGTTGTAGAGTTATCCTGTACCAACAGTACTGAAAGGATACAGGTATCTAGTGGAATAGTCAAGGTGCATGCGACCTACTCATGCTGAGTGATAAGAGAGCATTAAGCATCTCAAGACGAGATCTTCTTAGTGTCAATGAGTTTAAGTTTGTGATATCTTGTTTTTCTTTGGGGTTCAGGACGTGCTGCCATCAAACATCCTAACTCAGTCGTATGCATAACTGGAGATGAGATTTACTTTATTGTAATGTTAACTAAGATTGCATCTGGTACTTTATTTGTGGTCGTATTCCCAGATTCGGTTAAATTAGTTGACAGGTTGAAGTTGAAGAGGTTCTCTACATGTAACAAAATGTCCAAATGTTTTTCCTGATATCTTACATGGCTTTCTGATTGCAGATCTCATGCATTATTAGATACCTCTCTCTGGCATCTTGTTTCATTGTTGCGATTATTTCTCAATTATTCCTCTACTTCATCTTTATGTTTGAGGCAAAAGATGATGACACTTTTTGCAATTTCATTTTATGATGTTAACTTTTCCTTCCAGTCCACGGAACTGTTGGTGGGATACCTGAAAATTGGAAATCGTGTAACAGTGACTGGTGAAATTCCAATTGATTTATGATTTTGTATATGATACTATGAAGGCTGGTGAAAATGGTCAAAATTCTGATAATGGTCCAATGGAGGCATGTTGTCCAACATTGATATATTTTGTCAATCAACTTAGTCTTGGTCCTAAATTAGTTGTATCAATCCTTTGATTTTTTTCAATCATAATTTGATCCACTATGCTTTGAACGATACATAAGTAGAAATAAGTGCAATTTTATTTGTAAATCCAAGAGTATTTATTAGAACTCCTTATTATCCCCTCATAGGATTTCTTGATAGTAATGTAAGCGAAAATCACGATAATTCTTATATCTAACTAAGGTTATGCCATCATAATAAAGTTTTTGAGGAATAAATTATGAAATTATTACTATTAAGATAGTATTAATTATTGAGGACTAAATTATAGGTCTTGATCATGTCAATCGTGAGTTCAATTCACATGGAAAAATTCTTTTGGCTAGAAAATTTACCTAGAATGGTAAAATAACATATCTCACACTATTTTATTTTATCATTTTGAACATTCTTACCCTTTTAACTTAGTGCCTTTTACTTAAAAAATGGAAAAAAGATCTGTTTATTTTAAAATTAAAAAAAAATATTATAGACTTTTTTATTTTCTGGCCAAGTTCTGATTAACATTACTCTTTTCAATTGTGATTAAACTTTGCACGGATTCTATATATATATATATATAAAGGAGAAACATAGAGAAGGTGATGTGGCACCTCTCTATGGCCTCCATTCCTATTTATCTTTTTTTCTCCTTCTTTTGATTTTTTTTTATTTTCTCAATAAATATTTTATTTATTAATTTAAAAATTCAATCATATTTAATATTCTAATCATGTAAATAAGTTAAAAAAAAAACCTCCATTTATTTATCTTCCCTACTTAAATAACATGTCTCTTCAACTTCTTTCTAACTATTGTTATGGTTTACCCGATCCATAAATAACAATCATCTTTAGAGATGCTCAATATTCATTTCCATTTTTTCATTTTTTCTTTTTCTTTCATCTTTCATGTACTTAATAATGTCATGATATGGTCTTCACTTTGATAAAGATTATAGATATATTCTTCAAATATTCATCATAGAGATGTTCACATTAGTTTGGTACAATTGTTCATCAAAATTAAGAAAAAGACTTAATTGTCTTAGAACGTCAAAAGAGATGATCATATTAGTATAAAAGTTTGAATGGTTTCCAAATATTTTAAAGATTCATTAATGTATTGTTTTGATTTCAATTAATATTATTTTGTTCTTTTTTATTTTATTTTGATACATCTACTAACATTGTTAAGATGAAAAGTATCACGTTTTTGTTTGTGTTTTTATGTGTATCTGTTTGTCAGTTTCTAATTAATATTCTAATTTTTTTTTGTTATTGTTGAAATGTATAATATTACATGCATATGGTACGTTTCTCATAGTTATTAGTTATTGTTGCCCCTAAAAATATATTATATGATCTATCATATATTCATATTAGACATTAATCACAAAATAAATAAGCAAACCATCTTTTTAGTATTTTTAAAACTTTTAATTAATAAATAAATTATTTAATGAAAAGAATGAAAAAAAAATCTCATTTATCTGTACATATATAATAAAAAGTTTTTTTTTAATTATACTATAATAAATGTGTATTTGTGATTAATATATATTAACTTATAATTATATAGAGCAAAAATTATCCATCTTATTTTTCACATTAAAGAAGGAGTTGTCTTTTGAATAGTTGACATCTATTTTTTTTTAGGATGACTACAATGATAATTAGATTAATGTTATAAAACTCTTTCACTCCTTTATATGTGTATCTGTTATTCTAAATTTCTGTCATTGTTGAAAAGTATAATATTACCTATGGTACATTTATCATGGCTATTAGATGTTATTGCCCCTAAAAATATATGATATGGTCCATCATAATAGAAATCAATCACAAAAAAAAAAAAAGCCATCTTTTTAGTATTTTTAAAACTTTTAATTAATAATAAGTTATTTAATGAAAAGAATGAAGAAAAAATTCTCATTTATGTGTACATATATAATGAAAAATTATTTTATAGTTATGTTATAATAAATGCGCATTTGTGATTAATATGTATTTAACTTTTAATTATTTAAAGTAAAAGTTATCTATCTTAATTTTTCACATTAAAAAAGGAGTTATTTTTTGAATAGTTAGCGATGACTGTAATAATAATTAGATTAATGTTATAAAACTCTTCCACTCCTCTACATGTGTTAGAGACAAACATTGATCCAACTCTTGGTATACCTTTCATGTTTTGTCATTCTATGATAATTTTTATATAATCGAGTAGATAAGTATAAATCAAATTACTAATGACATCATGACTTCTTATAAATACATATTTTATTATATTATGTGTTTCATTTCTTTTATTTTCTATTGCAAAGTATAATCTCCAATGTAATGTTGTATAATCAACTTAATTTTTTTTTTCTTAAGATACTTTTTATGTTTTTCTTTTTTTTTTTTATCGGCAATGTTAAGCGAAAATTAAAGTTTCTAGCAATTTTCTAAATAGACAACATCAAGATCATGACTTTATTTGTATTTTTTTATACACTTTTTGTTGAAAAATAGTCAATTAACAACATCAATTATTTAAAAGATATACGCACGGATAAGTACACTAGTGATGTAATAAAAAGCAATGTGCATTCAATGTAAATTATAGGTCTTAATCATGTCAATGTAAAATTGGACACATTTTAAAAGCTCATTTGGATAAATATTTTATAACCCCTCGTTTTCGATAGAAAATAAAGAATAATCTTTTAAAAAATAAAATTAAGTAGCAGTATTATTGTTGAACAAAAAAGGAAAGAAAGAGTCGAAATAATTTAAACCCCGGAAAAACCCTCTCACTGTTATTTTGACATTAGAGTGGATAACGTTCCAAGAAATGAAATAACTGTGTATGAATTTTCTTCACTGAAATTCCACTAAATTTTCAGCTTACTCTCAAGAATGGTTTCTTCCACCATTCTAATTCAGCAACCGACGAACTTCTTCCACCAACCAGAGTTTCACCTTCAGGTTAGCCTTCGCAACACCCCCACCCCCACAAACCCAAAACATTCAAGAATGAATCTTTTTTGCTTTTTTAATTTTCTGGGTGTTTGATTTTTTGTTAATTGAACCAGTTATGGAGGGGTCTGCACTATGGATGTGCTGCATCATTGCAGAAACATCCTATTTTTGTATGTAAAAGTAACAAGAGAAACAGACCTTCGAGAGTTTCTGCAAGTGCTAATGGTGCTGTTACTTCTTCCACTTTGGAGGGTTATGATTCTTCTCCGTCTCCTTCTGCATTTCCTCTTTTTACACTCCCTTCTCAACCCCAAGATACTCCTGCTTCTCAGGTATACTTGCCGAAGTTTCCTTCTTTTTCATGTTCTTGAATTTCAAGTTTAGTTAATCACTTATTGTTACTTTCTGTGTAATAAATGCTGTTTTCATTTGGTAAGCTCGCTGTTTAAGTGCTCACTTACGCAATATGCAGCACTTTTATATACTCTTTTCTGTAGTATGAGTTTTGGCACTGCATACATTTTCCTCTTTAGTCATGGTTTCTTTTACTCTACTAGTATGCCAAACAAACAGTGGACAACAATAAGCACTAGTCTCTCAATAAATTGAAGTGTCAGCCAGGCAGTTGATGTTTGGACAAGATAGGAGTTACACTTTGAAGATCAATGGAGTCGTTCTTATGAATTGGTTTTGTTCCTCATTTGAGATTTTCTTCACAAATTCTTTGGGTCTAGGTATAGAATACTTTCAGGTCCCGTATAATTTTTTTGGTGACTACTATGTTAGCAATATAAAATGTTCTACGTCAGGTATAGGGGAATCATATACCTAAGGCATTGTACTACTCCCCCACTGCATAATTTTTTCTTTAATAAGTCGGAATTTATTACCAATTAGTAAGACCGTTCTCACACGCGTGAGTCTGCATTCAGATTCGCTTGTGTTTTTCAAGTACGGGGGAAGGGGTTTCGGATATATAGAACGCCTAACATCTGGTGTTTAGGGGAATCCAAAGGGTTATAAAGATTTTGAGCTACTCCCCAATTACCTTAAGATTTTCAGGTAGATGCTCAAGTTCATTTTCACATTCTCATGCGTAAATTTCCCATTTTTATTGTTACGTAGTCAAACTAATGGTTGGCGTCCCTCTATTTTCTCGGTCTTACATCCTTTGATTTTCTTTTGAGAAGCTGATGAACATATATTTTTCTATTTGATTATTTCAAATTATCCTTATCGTTGATGATGGTGAGATAACATTTTCATATGAACAGTTGGAACTGGCAGATCCTGATTTCTACAAAATAGGATATGTTAGAAGTTTTCGAGCCTACGGAATTGAATTCAGGGAGGGACCAGATGGGTATGGAGTGTTTGCTTCCAAAGACGTGGAGCCTCTCCGTCGAGCTAGGGTGAGCACTATCTTACAATATGTTTGTATGTAGAACGTTTTCCTCCTCCTGATGAAATGCTTAACTTTATCATCGGAAGCAGTGTCAAATTTAGTGCTCTATCAATGTTTTGCTATACCAAAAGCTGAACTTCATCCCATCAATTCCACCATGAAATTGGTGGGAGTGGGAAAAAAGGACATGGGAGAATTGTAATACCTTTTATCTACCTTCCTTCTTTCTGGGATGAGTATCCTTTTTATTTCCCTCATTTGCTTTTTAACAATGATAAGGTGTATGTGTCAGTGGCTAGGCACTTCTAATTCTTCTCCTGCTGTGGTGTCTTTCATCATGTTCTACATAATTTTGACTGGAACTAATTCATTTGGCATTAGCTTGACTGTTTGATTGCTCTTTTCGCACAGATTATCTTCACACTATTTCGTTATCACTAAAATTCAGTGAATCACAAGGTTTTGTTTGTAATGCAGGTTATAATGGAAATTCCTTTAGAACTTATGTTAACCATAAGCAAAAAGCTTCCTTGGATGTTTTTTCCAGATATTATACCTGTAGGACATCCAATATTCGACATTATCAATTCAACCAATCCTGAGGTAAAAGGATGCATTTTTTCCTTTTAAATATTTTATATTTTCCTATTAAATATTTTCTAATGGAACACATGGGAGAATATTTATCCACATTTTCTTTGATTGGATAAAAAATAAAAATAGTCGTCTTACGTTTTCCCTAATGGTACACATGAGAGGATATTTATCCGCATATTTAGTTGTTTTTATGCTTTGATTTTTTTCATTCTGTTTGGTATTCTAAGATCTCTTGTGACTTTTTAATATTGATTACCTTCTTATGGCAGACAGATTGGGACTTGAGGTTGGCATGCCTTCTTTTATATGCTTTTGATTGCAAGGACAACTTTTGGCAGCTTTACGGAGACTTCTTGCCTAGTGCTGATGAATGCACTAGCTTTCTTCTAGCTACTGAGGTTTGGATATGAGTATCATCCAAATTTCGGTGCTTTCAATTAATGTAATATTTTGAGGAAGAATCTATAGAAAATGCTATGCATTCACAAAATTAATTCGCACTTTGTTATGGTGTTCTTCTGAGGTTCAAGTTTGATTAACTCAAAATGTGAAAAAGAAAAGCTTTGTGATGTTCACATTGTTATGTGACCTTTGCTATTAGTTTGTTCTAATTTATAACAAAATTTTCTTCGATTGAATCTTGTTTTGTTCCATGACTGTTGAAGCTCTCTTCTGTACCTGAAGTCTATTTTGGAAATACCATTTTGGTTTGCAATCTGAAAATCGATATGTGGTTGAAGCTTCTTCATTTCTGTGCTTTGCATTTTCCGTTAGTCAGCTGAGCTGGTTTTGATCAGAAAGATTTGTTGCAAACAGAAACATGGAATGGCTGCATTTGGCATATACTTGGTGGATTAATTTCTTGAATTTCAGTGCTAGAGTTATAAATAAACACTTGTTTTGTGTTCCTGATGCGCTTACTTCTTAATGCTTTCTGTGATGTAGGAGGATCTTTTGGAGTTGCAAGACGAGAAGCTTGCTTCAACCATGAGAGAACAGCAACATCGGGCACTTAAGTTTTGGGAGAGAAACTGGGTACAGACAATCTTGTTCAATCTCTTTCCTCCAAATTCCTGCTCACTAACATTGGCCTTTGACTTTCTTTATTTGTTTAGCATTCTGCAGTACCTCTCAAAATTAAGCGTCTTGCTCAGGATCCTGAGAGATTTATTTGGGCAATGAGTATAGCACAATCTCGATGCATCAACTTGCAAACGAGAATTGGTTCACTGGTTCAAGATGCAAATATGCTGGTACCTTATGCTGGTAAGCTTCTTTATTGTATTTCTGTCCAAAATTTCAATAGTGAAATTGGGGGCTTTAATTGGTTTATTCACACAACACAGCACCCTATTTTGACAGATTGAAGATGTTAGTATGAATGGCATTGTTTATTTAATTTTTGTTTTGATTGGTCTTGAAGTGATGCTCATGTGTACTTTTAGATGTTAAGTGGATCAAAAAGAGCAGATCCACGACTGCAGTAACAAGTTAAGCAGTGAAAAATATGTTCAGTTTTCAGTTTACTGAAACCATGCCAATGATAATAGTGTGTATTCCATTTTTTCCATTTTTTTTTTTAAATAGCTGTGCTCCTTGAGGTTCTCCCTCTGCAGTCTGCATTATGAAACTTGACGTAGTTACTATTACCGGTGGAAAATGTTTGTCCACCCTAATGATATTTAATATTACTTTGATCACATTTTGGTAAGAAATATATGGTTCATAGAGGGTTTTATGTAGTCTAATATATACTGTTTATTCTAAGAACTGTAATTATTCAATATCTGATGTTAGGCAGTAAGTTTATCAAGTAGTCAACCATTGAAACACTAACCAGGTCATATTTTATGGGACAGAAGGTATACCTTACAGAAGAGAAAAATCTGTTTTCCAAAGTTCCCACAAAGTTGTTCTATCAAAGAAAACATGTCCTCTCAAAAATAAATATTATATCAGCTTTTGAATTTCTCTCTACCCAAAACCTCAGATTCTCACCATTCTCTCCCTTGGTTTCAGCCTTGTGTGTGTGTATCTATGTGTCTCATATTAGAAGAGGCAAAATTAAACATTCTCAAATACTAGTCCTGGTCAAATGCTCTATCTAATTCGGTTTTGAGGACAATAATTCAATTCGTTTGGTTTCAGTATTCAAAGGAACACTTCCCTCTACATTTCTATCTTCCATTTGTTTCCTTGGTTCGAATTCCTCATTTTTCTTTAGAAAATAGAATAAGATCAAGATGGAGGTGCAATGACTTCTGATTTCTTGAGATAAGGAAGGTTCTATTGTTTGGCCAAACAAGTTTCAAGAAAATAGAAGATGGAAATGCAAAAAATTGGAATTTCTTTTTCCTTCTCCTCCTTCAAAGAAAGAAGAAAAAAATTTGTAACTTTTCTGGATAATTTCTTGAAAATGGAAAGGAGCATTGCAAAATACTGAAGGATGCTGATAACCAGAAGAAAATGGTGATTATGAGAGAAAAATTGGTGACTTTGAATATATTTAACAGTTCCTTTGACTTGACATGATGAGAAATATTTGTTAATGGTATTGCTATTTTTCTTCTATTTATTACTTGCTAGCGAAGGCCTAAGTAACTGTTACTCTCATAATCTCAATGCATCTTTTTCTTTCTAGTCCTAAAGTTTGATGTTGACTGGTGATGTAGTTGTGCGCATTATGGTTTCTTAAAGAACTGTTTAAAAGTCTCTTGCAAGACTTTTTTAAAATAAAGACCGGGTCATGGATTGAACGATAGAGGCTAATCGTGATATATAGAGAGATTTTGAAATCTAAATCCAAATTAGATTAGTATAGGATTGTGGAATAAGAGGTGGACCCCGGTAGGACGGGGAGACAGATAAAGATGGTGAGCATAGCTAGCCCTGCAGGTGGAGGTATACGAAGACCAAACTTCTTTCTTTTTCTCAATGTGATTCTTCAAAGATGCTAAAATTGACTGTCTCATGGAAGGGAGTGGGATGTGAGAGAAAGTTTGTAATACACATATTTTGAAACTTCCACAAAAGTAATCGATTTATTAAAAGTCTATATTAGCTATTAATGCCAGTCAACTTTGTAGAGAAGTTCAGGAAACCAGAAAGCATTTGAACTAGTATTACAGAACACAACAAGAAGAACTACTACTATGCCTTCCCTAGCGTATTATTGTGACCTGTGTTTCAGGAAAAAAAAACTTAAAAACTTATTAGATAGGGATTCTTCTTAATTTCAAGGCAGACTTGCTTGCAATTATCTTTAGCATTTTTAACCAAACTTTGTTTGTGAGGAAGTCCTTCTAACATGTTACTCATCTCATTCTCCAGACATGATGAATCATTCTTTTCAGCCAAATTGCTTTTTCCATTGGCGCTTCAAGGACCGCATGCTGGAGGTGATGATAAATGCAGGACAAAGAATCAGAAAAGGAGAAGAGGTAAATCCTTTTAGCTTTCTAGATCTAGTGAAGGCTTCATTTGAACTGTGATGTGTGTGTATTAGTTGGAACATCTTATCACATTGGGAATATAACTAGCTTTGTCAATGGGTCGGCTTATTTTGGATAATTCATTTGGAGAAGATGGCATGTCACTGAGTAGGAGAAGATGCATGACTCGTATGTTTATTTCTGCCCAAAAGGCATTTCTTACATTCAGCGGTGCCGAAAAATTTGTACTCCATTTTCTTGTTGAACATAGGTCATGGTATATGATATCTAGGCTATCTTATTTTTAAGAATGCATTTCTTACATCAGAGTCTTGCTTATTCTAGGCCCCAAAAGACATTTTCAACATCAAAATCTTGCATAATTAAGGATGACCCCATTTGATGGCATTGACTTTCTTTCCTACTCCTCAGCGTGCAAGGTCTTGCCTTCCACTGCAAGGAAAAAATAAGCTAATGGAAAAGTAGAGTTTAAAAATGAAAGAAGAAATATCATGCATGCACTCAGGAAAATCTTGTTTCCTGCTTTCCTTGGTGGTTTTTCATTTTTAGCTGACAATAGAAGCTTAAAAAAATTGCATAAAACGGGGAGTGGCAAGTTTCGAACACACGACCTCATGGGCACAAAGTGGTGTTCACATTTATCACTTCACAGAGTAAGCTTTACCAATTAGGGCATTTAATCTATATTATACATTAGTTCTATGAGTTTTTAATAAAATTATCGGACGAAGTGGTATTGTGTGACATACTTTAACTAATGTGCATCTGCCCTTGGTGGTGCTCCTTTCGTCTTCAAATCTTGGGTCTGTGGCTGATCCAACCATATGCTGCCCTGCTTGTCTTTGTTGCTATTGCATTATCTTGACAATATGACCTAACATGACCTTTATGAATTCTTGCAGATGACTGTTGATTACATGGCTGGACAGAAGAATGACTTGTTTATGCAGAGATATGGTTTCTCATCGCCTGTGGTAATGCAGTTTTTCTTTACTCTTCCCAGAAAACAGAACCTGTGTCGTATTTCTTCTGCTGAAAAGTCTGAAATTCCAACTCGAAGGCCCTAGTACTACTGATTTTGCATAGTAATATTCATTGTTGTAGTCCTTTTTAAAAGCAGGGATGTAACCATAAATGACTGGCAAGAAATCGCTGTAAATGGACATTCAATGTCTACTATCAAGCCCTGACAAGTGTACATGAATTTTGAAGATGAGATAAACCAAAAAGTGAAAGGGAAAAGGGTTAGAGTGAGGAAAAAATTCTTCCAGTTATTGTCCTTGCCTTCGGTTATTGAGAATAGATTAATTTGGGCATTTAATCATAGAATTTTGAGTAGGGCTTGAGTTTTGATTAATAGCTCAATGATGCTCCATATAGTACAAAGAATATTGATATTTGTACTGAATCAGAGGAAGAAAGAGAAAGACTGTAATATATATTGTTCGTTTAAGAATTATTCTAATGGAGCGTATGATTTGATTAGTTGTCAGGGCCATCTATCTCCATAACATGGAAATGAATTTAGATATGTGATTGTTGATTTTGTTGAACTTTTGCTTTGATTATGAAATGTCTCTCTCTTTTTTTTCTTTTTGTTCTTTTTCTATTGACACTGACTATAATATATATCCTGGATATTGCAGAATCCTTGGGATGTCATTCATTTCACCGGAGATGCCAAAATTCATCTAGACACCTTTTTATCGGTCTTTAACATATCTGGTCTCCCTGGAGAATATTACCACAACAGTATGGGTCTTAAAGAATCTTTTTGATATACTAGCTCCTTCACTGATCTAGGTTTGCAATTAATGTTTAGAATCCTTGTTTAAAACTCGAAGCAGGTAAGCTATCAAATGATGGAGACAGGTTCGTCGATGGAGCAATAATAGCAGCTGCAAGAACGTTGCCCACTTGGTCAGATGGAGATCTCCCTCCAATTCCAAGTCTAGAGAGGAAAGCAGTGAAGGAGCTGCAAGAAGAATGCCACCAGATGCTTGCAGAATTTCCCACCACTTCTGACAAAGACCAGAAAATCCTAGGTAAGCCTGGATTGTGTACTAGTATCTAGTGATGAGAAGAAATATAACTCCATCTTTTATGTGCTATGGTTGTCACCTGTATTTCATGGTAAAAAACAATGTGGATTTATTTCGATAAATTGAATTCAGAATTCATCAATCCTAGTACTGACTAACATCATAAGTTTTGGCTTTTGCCACGAATTACAAAGCTTGTAGGCGTCATGCTCCACATGGGCCGACACTGTTTACCACTTTTTGTTAATTTCATTGGTTGACTTTGTAACAGTTGTCATTATTCACGTCATAAAGTTGTCCAACTATGTATTCATTTTCTCTGTTTCTGTGAACAGATTCGATGCCTGAATGCAGGAGAACACTCGAAGCAGCAGTAAAGTACGTAATATATGAATTATTAATCGTCATTGCATGCAGAGATCATCTTATCTTTGCTTCAAAGTGAATGCAGATCTTATTTACATAATGCTTTCGTTTGGCAGGTATAGATTACATCGGAAATTACTGATAGAGAAGGTTATACAGGCCTTGGACATTTACCAAGACAGGATTCTGTTCTAAACATGAAAAACATCAGGATATGAAGCAATCTTTATGAGAAATCATGTAGCCATAGCAGACAGCGTCAAGAATATGGTTCCATTGCAGCTATCCAGAAAGCTTTATCTATCACAATACCTTTTGCAACTCATTGTTAAGAACATTTTGAAGGCTTTTTGTTGGGGGGGTGGGGGTGAGGGGTTAGGAAGTAGCTAGTAATGGTGTATAGAATGCCTTGCACCACCAGTTTTGGAAAGATAGGAAGTGAAGAAAAAAAATGAAAGGTTCTCTGTAGAAATCATGATGAAAATGAAGGATAGCTTTGCTGAATATGTTTGATGTGTTTGATAACAAGTGTTTTGCACTTCCATTTACTAAAGAAAAGAGAACTATGAGCAACTAATTCTTTTTTCTGATGGAAGTTGAAAAAGTGGAGAAAGAGCAGGCCAAAGAGAGACTGACATAAAAGGAAACTAAGAAGTCATATTTGGAAATATTTTTTCTAATAAATATGGTACAAATATTTATTGGTACTTAAAGAGAAAACATGTAGAAGGGCTTTTTTGCATGAATGAAATGTATATTAATTTTCTTTATCCAATTCCACTCTATTCTACTTTATTCTCATACAAAATAATTGTCTTGTAAGCAATATATTTATTGGAAAAAGATTTGAAATATATTTGAATTTTGACCGAAATTGTTATAACAATATTGAACTTTGAAAAGGATCTCTTATCCCATGCACTATTTAATAATGTATTTTAAAGGTATATATGTGTCCACGTGAGCACATACATACCTTTAAAATACACTATTAAATAGTGCAAGCGGGTAAAAGGTCCTCCATAAAGTTTGGTATCGTAACAACAATTTCGGCCGAAGTTAGAGTATTTTTCAGACCTTTTTCTCTATATTTATCATCAATAGTAGCTATTCTTCAATCCTAAATAAGTTTGGGATCGAATATAAATTCTCGTTGACTATGTTTTTTCATTTACATTTCAGCAAATACATTTTTATAATATTATTAAAATAAGGTATAGAGATGTTGTGCCTTTTTGAATTTAGAAGGTGTGAGTTATTTTTTTTGTTTTCTCGAAAAAATATATTATGAAATCAAATAGAGTATATAATGAACGGCAAATTACAGAAATCACATTCTTTTTAGGCAAAATTACAATCTATCCCTTAAAAGTTTATAATTACAGAAATCTCTCAAACGGATACAATAATATAAGCATTGATACATTAATCTGATACGCAAGATACAATAATATAAGCGCTGATACATTAATCTGATACGCGAGATACATTAATCGTTAAGTAAGATACATAACATTTTATACATGATACACTAATCTGATGTACATTTTATATATAATACACTAATCTGATGCGCGAAAATAAGGAATTTTGGAGATTTGTAGAACTTATAGGGAATAATGGTAATAAGTAAATTAAAAGGTGAGATTTCTCTAATTTTTGCTATAATGAATATAGAAAACGAGTGATAAAAGCTTAAGGGAGTCTAATAAAAAATTTTTTTAAAAAGTATATATAATTAAGATGAAGCCTATAATCAATCTCATTATAAATGTGGAAGCATCAAACACGGTCTTAAATTATTTTTTTTTAATAAAAAACTCAAAAGTGAAAACAAATTACTTACTTGGAGTCGAGCTAATCCAAAAAAAGAAGAAGTGGATGAACCATTATCATCATCTTAGGACAATTTAAAGATTGTAAATATTTATTAAAAGTGAACAAAATAATTATTACATATATGGATGGAGACAAAAAAATATGTAGATCTTCGCAAGCAAAAATCACAAACATAAAATAATTTAGATTTACTAATATGCAATGATGCTCGCAAGAAAATTGAGCTATTCCTTGATTGAATTAAGCTGCCTGACTTATGAAAATATATATTTTACTTATTTGGGGTATTTCATTAAACAAAGAAAAAAAGATTTATCAAGGGGAAATCAACATTGCGTTCTTGGAAAGAAAACTATTGTGTATAATAATTATTTAGGTTAAATATTTTATGGAATTTAAAGATATTTTAAGGTTAAGCATCATTAATATGCCAATAAGCCTAATGATAAAGTGAAAAATAAATAACTTAAAACGATATTAAATAAATTGAGTATTACTATCCGTTAAATTACACTAATCAAGTTATTTAATCACAAAATATATGATTATCCTTTTCTTTTCCATTCAAATACAATTTTCTTTAAAATTATAAACTTTTGTAGTTGGTAGGTTGAATAAAGCAGTAAAATGATAAATCAATTTTATTGAAATAATTAGATTTTAATTAATTCTAATAAGCTTACAAAAATAAAAATAAAAGCACACACAATAAGAA
Organism: Solanum bulbocastanum; assembly: GCA_037074985.1. NCBI lineage: Eukaryota > Viridiplantae > Streptophyta > Magnoliopsida > Solanales > Solanaceae > Solanum > Solanum bulbocastanum. The sequence continues at coordinate 31,126,359 of CM073598.1, read as the reverse complement.
AATAAGGAAAAAAAATCGTCGTCCTCATTAGTACAACCTACTGCTAAACCCTCTCATCCTCTTTTCTTGTTTCTTAACCAAAAAACCCTTCACAGTTCACAAACTGCCTCCTTCTTCCCTACCCCCTACCCCGCCCCCATAAGGTTGCAGTCCACATAAGGTTCTCTCATTTATGTTGTTTTTAATCTTTTTCTTGAAATTAGTTCTAAAGTTCAAGAATCAGCAATCAAGAATGCTATTTATGATGTTTTAAATTGTTATTTGAGTTCCAAATTCATGGTTTTGTTCTTTCCATTATCTTGTCTCCAGTTATAGCTTCTTGGGTTTTGAATGGCATTGGTTCAGCAGCTATTGACTACCGCCTCTACTAGCTGCCGCTCTATCATGGTAAGAAATTTCTTTTCTTGTTTGTTCATTTGGTTGTTTTCATTTGAATTGAAATTTGAAATTTCAAGAAAGAAAATTAAAAATGTTAAAAGCTTAGTCTATCAGTGGTAGAATCCAACAATATGCTCACTTTTCTCATTTTTTTTGTTGTTGCTACTGATGGTGTTCAGTATTTCATTCTGTTTTTCTGTAAAGATTTTCATACACTTGTAATATTAATTGCTATGGAGTTCCACTTTTGGGGAATTCTCATTTAAATCATGTATTTGAAAATGTAATTGAGGGATATGAGTGTATAAGAAAGATAGAGTGCTTAGAGATTTTAGTTCTTTGGTATCAGGATTCAATTTATGATTAGTTTTTTGCTTGTAAAAACTAGAGACTTTTAGTTTCTCTTGGTTTGTTGGAAGGTAGAAGTGAGGAGGAAAAGAGAAGAAAGTAAATTTATAGTTTTTCCCTTTTCTTTTGTACTGTTGTCTTTTCAAGGGATTGCATAGAGTAGTTATATCAGTCGTCCTATTTTATTTCATGTTCCTTGAATTGAACCCTGAAACAGATATGGGGTATGTGACTTCCTTGAGTTGAATCCCTGAAAAAAAAATGGCAAAGGTGAAACAATAGGGTATAATTTGACTGTTTTGAGATGCATAATTTTATTTAACTTCAGAGCCTGAAGCTTTTATTTGTGTTAGTTGCAGTTGAGTTAGAGATAAGTAACACACACATAATCCATTTGTATTATTCTTATTATCCATGTCCTGTTAGAGTCGAAGAGCAAACTTTAGTAGTTAGTTTATTTAATGCTTATCGAATAAGCTTATGCTATTTTGGTTAGGATCACTCACTATTGTGAACCAAACTTGAGAGAGCTCTTTTTGGAGGTCTCCAGCATGTCCTAAATGCAGGGGAATACAACATTATCTGTTAAAAAACAACAACTTGAGAGAGCTCTTTCCGTTATCTTTGTGCCCTAACTAATGCCAAATTTTAAAGATTTTGTAGCACACCTTGAGGGATCTTTGGACCTTACATTTTTACTCTTTTTTTTTCTCTACTTTGTGAAGCTCTATATTTTCATTAAGATTTATACACATTTTGATGGTTACTAGGCAAATCCGAAGAATGTTTTGTCTCAGTCTGTACAATTGTGATTCATGAAAAGATGATAGAGAACTTGTCTGGAAATGACCCCCCCCGGCTTTTTTAAACCTTGTGTGAATTCCTTGTGGCAATATCCACCTCATTGACTGTACCAATTTTTATTTTTTTGTTAAGTTGCAGAACAGGACACTACATAATTATCAGGCAAATTGCTTGCAATGTTCAACATTCGCAACGGTTGACAGCTTTGAGAAAATGTCCCATAAAGCCAGGATTTGTTGTGGGATTAGAGCCAGGCAACCAAGGAATTTAAGAGTCGTGTCTCAACAGAAAATTCATCCTCTCAGAAGCTATACAAATGAGCCAGGATCTTCTTCTGCATTTAGTATCCTTCAGCTATCGAAGGAGGGATTTCCGAGTACGCCAATGCCTATTATCTTCAGTTTCAGGCCATTCGGAGGAATAAGTTCACGGTCATATAACACAAATGGAAAAATGCATTTTTCCCGTGATGCAAGAGCAATAGCAGATAAAGGCTCTGGTGGAACAAAAGTTTTTAGTGATGGAAATAAAACATTCTTTAAAAATTTAAAGAATCACTCAGAGCGGTCAAATGAATTGGCTGTTCATAGAAGAAATGCTATGTCGGACAAGGTGACTGAAAAGGGCACTCCAAACTCTAAAGTATCAGCTACTAAGAATGTTGATCTGGTCATTGCCAAGGACACCCCTGTAAAGATTGATGAGAAGGATGTCAACCTGGACATTTCAGGTATACCTCTTGGTAATAGTGGGAAACCAACATCCACGGGGAACGAGAAAGCAAAGAAGCAGTCAAGAAGCAAAAAGAATAAAAATGTTGCTTCTGCTACAGTAGATCAGCCAAAAGCTTCTAAGACTCCCCGAGCAAAGAAGTCTAGCCTTGTTAAAGATGAGGAATCTCCAGCAGTATCAGAGGTTTGCAATTTTTCAGTTTCTGGAATTACCATATTTGATTTCTTTTTGCTGCATAATTACCTGCACTAACCTTGCAGTATTCCAGATTAGTTCGCCCGTTCATTCTTCCACAGTAGAGCCTGCTGATAATGTCTCAATGAAGGTTGACTTGGCCCAAGTGAAAAGAACCTCTCCCAGGAAAAGGAAATCCACCAAGGGGAGCAATTCTCTTGCAGAACTGAATGGGACAACTGTATTGCCATCTGATAGTAAGTTATTACCAGACAAGAGTTCAGAAGTGAGCAGCAAAAGTAAGCCCCCGGGACAAAAAAAATGGCCAAAACTATATCCTCCAACAGCAAAGTCTGTACTGGTGGTGGAGTCTGTCACAAAGGCGAGAGTTATTCAAGGGTACCTCGGTGACATGTTTGAAGTCCTGCCCAGTTATGGTCATGTCAGGGACTTGGCTGCAAGGTCTGGATCTGTCCGACCAGATGATGACTTCAGCATGGTATGGGAGGTCCCTTCTGCTGCCTGGACTCATCTCAAAAGCATAAAGGTTGCGCTAAGTGGGTATGTTATCTGTTGTTCCACCTTCTGATTAGCTATCTATTAACATGGTGCTAACACGTTGGTGAGGATTAGTAGTGATTATGTGATTCATGGTTCTTTTTTTAATTGTTCTACAATTCAATGATCATAATTATGATGAAAAAAGAAAACCAGTTTTGCATTTCATAATGTTCAGTTAACAAATTGACAGTTACACAGAGGATGGAAAGACGCACCAGATTCCCTTCTTTTTTTTCTCCTTGAAATAGCTCTTTTGTAGCTTGAACTGTTTAAAGCGATGTCATGCTCAGTTTCTCATCTGTTTGTCATTGATCCTCAGAGCCCAGAATCTTATTCTTGCATCAGATCCTGATCGTGAAGGAGAGGCTATTTCTTGGCACATTATAGAGATGTTACAGCAACAGGATGCCCTACGTGATGATATTAATGTGACAAGGGTTGTTTTCAATGAAATTACTGAATCATCCATCAAAGCTTCCCTCCAGTCTCCAAGGGAGATTGACGCAAATTTAGTGCATGCTTATCTTGCAAGGCGTGCTCTTGATTACCTGATTGGGTTCAACATTTCTCCACTTCTGTGGAGGAAATTACCTGGTTGTCAATCTGCTGGTCGGGTTCAGTCTGCTGCCCTATCACTTATATGTGACAGAGAAATGGAAATTGATGGATTCAAACCACAGGAGTATTGGACAGTCCTGGTTGAATTTAAGAAGAACAAAAACCTAGATTTAGCCAATAACTTTTTGTCATCCCACTTGACCCATTTTGATACCAAGAAATTAAGTCAGTTCTCTGTTAGCTCTCATACCGAAGCAATGGAAATTGAAGAGAAGATAAATTCATCAAACTTTGAAGTTCTTAGCTCTAAGATAACCAAAAAGCAGAGAAACCCCTCTCCTCCTTATATAACATCAACACTTCAGCAAGATGCCGCAAACAAATTGGACTTTTCATCAACATATACGATGAAACTTGCACAAAAGCTCTATGAGGGAATCCAATTATCTGATGGCAAGTCAACAGGATTGATAACTTACATCAGAACCGATGGATTGCACATTTCAGATGAAGCTACCAAGGACATTCAATCCTATATCAGTGAAAGGTATGGACAGAGTTTTGCATCAAAGAATGGTCGCAAATACTTCAAGAAGGTGAAGAATGCTCAAGAGGCCCATGAAGCTATTAGACCCACTGATATCCGAAGGCTACCCTCAAAGCTTGTTGGGGTGCTGGATGATGATGCACTTAAGCTATACAAACTTATATGGTCCCGTACCATGGCATGCCAGATGGAACCTGCTACCATCGAGCAGATACAAGTTGATATTGGGAAACCTGACCAATCCATAATCTTCCGTTCATCAAGCTCAAAAGTACAGTTTCCCGGGTACCAGGCTGTCTATGAGGATGTAGAAACTAACTCAACGAGAGATAGTGAGAATGGGAGGGATGATCGTTCTGAAGTATTTGAGGCTCTTAGGAATTTAACCGCTGGGGATCCAATGTATTTGGGTAAAGTGAAACTTGAGCAACACCAGACTCAGCCTCCACCACGATACTCTGAGGGGTCTTTGGTCAAAAAGCTGGAGGAGCTTGGCATTGGAAGACCTTCTACTTATGCAGCCACAATAAAAGTGTTAAAGGACAGGAATTATGTCATTGCCAAAGGCAGAACACTGTATCCTGAATTTCGTGGGCGTATGGTATCAGCATTTCTCTCTCATTACTTTACTGAAGTAACAGATTATAGCTTCACTGCCGATATGGAGACGGAACTTGATAATGTCTCTGCTGGTTTGACTGAATGGAAGGGCCTTTTGAGAGATTACTGGACTAGATTTAGCAAGTATTGTGAACATACTGGTAATGTGCACATTCATCAGGTGGAGAAGATGTTGGAGAAAACATTTGGTGATTTTCTGTTTGCATCTCTTCCTAATGAAAGCAGGACATGCCCAAGCTGTCTTCAGGGATCTTTAATCTTCAAAGTGAGTAGGTTTGGTGCAGGCTACTTTATAGGTTGTGACCAACACCCAAAATGCAAGTGAGTAACAAGTTAGCATGATTTGGATCTTTTTTTTTTTTTTTGTGAAACAGGTACCATATTTTATATAAATAGTAAGACTATATGATAAGAATTGGGTTACTCGAATAAACAAGAAAATAATGCAGAAGCGCAAATACAAAGATTAAAGACAAGAATTGAAAGATATGTGAAATTCGAGAATAAAATTCCTAAATTTCAAGATAAAGTGCTAAGAACCCTAATTGATCTTAGTATTCAAATTAGCAGATCAATATTAGTTATGGTACTAATAGTGTCAATTCAAGAACTTAGATCAAAAGTGACTTAGACCCCTATTTCTAAGAAATTAGAGACAACAATTAGTATAAGACTAATTTTCAAAAAAAACAATTAGTATAAGGCTAATTACCTTCTTTAATAGAAATCAAAGATATCAAGTTAAGAACTAATCTTATCTCTTAAAAGAATCATTCTTATAAGATTGTAAGATATAAATCCATAGTCATCACACACAAAGGTGTAAAGAAGAGAAACCTCTCAAATAATAATAATCATGTCTCTTGAAAATAACAAAATTCACCTCTATATATAGTTGAATTTATCCCTAATAGCATGAGACTCTAATCCTACTTTTATGGAATAACTAGGAAACTTTTAGGGAAGCATGTAAAAATAATGTCAAACTTTTTCCTAAAATTATCTGTCAAGAAAAAGGAAAGAAGGGACAAATTTCCACCAAAACTCCCACATGACTTCAACAGTTTTTTTGGCATGAAATTTCAGCTCTTTTTTATGGTTTAGTTGGGCTCCATGTGGCCATCCTCTTGGCCTTCATGTGGCCCCAATCTTTCGGCTCTTGGACTCAAACTTGGACCGTGAAATATATGTAGAACTTAGTCCACTTGTTGTTATAATTCTTGGGCTTTTCTTCCACAGTAAACATCTTGATTTTTAATTGAACCCATCAACTTTAATGGCGGTATGCCATCGTGGATGCTATCACTATACAAAGACGGTATGATCATCCATAATTACAGGACTGTAAAGAGACCAAACTTTACAGCTCCTCTATCATCTACAAGGGGTCTAAAACATAAAAAATTGAATCATGATCTTCTACACGTGTTCCTTTACACCAAAAATATGAAACACTTCAATTTTAGCTTTTGGAAATGACTTGATTTATCTTCAAAGCATTTTTTGTTCCTTTATTCCCATATTGTCCACCAAATACGGGCTGGAATGACCTTCCATCTCTCCTTTTGGTTTGAGTTGGCACCTTCTCTTTTCCAACTTGCTAGAACATCTACAATGTTCCTAGGCATAGCCCGACTTATACCCTGAAGTTGAGAAACGTTCTCCACAATTGTAAAGTCACTTTACAGTGCAAAAAGAGATGTGAAATAGTCTGTAACTCCTCTCCACAGATAAAAAAAATCTAGAATAGAGAAGGATAACCTCTCTTACCAAGGTTTTCCCGGGTGAGCACTGATCCTCTGGCGAGCAACCTGGTGTAAGTTGGATGTATTGCACTCTTTGTAAGCAGATTTGACAGTAAAATTACCTTGTCTCTCACCACCCATCCTTAAACTATCCTCAACAGTAGAAAGATCCTTGAATTGTTCTAATAACTTTTAACAATTCTACCAAATTTTCGATTTCCCAATCATTAAGTGGTCTTCTGAAAATAAGGTTCCACCCTTGAATGTTCCATAGATCAGCTACAGTTGCCTCCTGCTGTAAAGAAAGTACAAACATTTCTTGGGATCTGGTTCAGAGGTCGTTGGCCTGACCAGTTGTCTTCCTACCATTACCTTTTCTCATGAAGATTTCTCCCTGAGCACTGGCCAGGGAACTTCCTTAAGATTGTACTGTTATCCCATGCAAAGCAATGGAGGGAAAAAAGAATTCCCTCTCCCCTTTTGTCTGGTTCTTACTTGTACATCTTTTGCAATTTGAGTTGCTACTTCTAAAGCATCTGGAGTGTATTCTTTAGCTCAAACTTAAAGTTCGTTCTTTCCAGCATTAAATCTTCCTCTCAATTATCACACCTTGCAAGTTGTAAGCACATGAACTTATGAACCTCTTTGCAGTGAAACTGATCTGTTATTATCTTGATAGTGCAGAACAATGAAAAGAAGTATAGTTATATACTTTTCTCCTTCTCTTTCGATGCCGTTGGTTTCAAGTCATTGGCTGATGTAGTTTTGACATCCATTGTTAGGTATATTGCCAAGACATTATATGGTGAAGAGGATGAAGATATGACCTCTGAAGACACTAAAAGAAATGTAGAGCCGCCGAAATTGCTGGGTGTCCATCCTTCTTCAAATGAGAAGGTTTCCACATCAAAACCCTTTATATATCAGTTGATTGATTTTACTAGTTAGTTGTTTGTTCTCGGAGTTAAACACCTTTATGCCCTTTCTCTTTAGATTCTTATGAAGAATGGTCCATATGGATACTATGTTCAGCTTGGAGAAGACAAGAAAGGATATGTTCCCAAGCGGGCTTCGCTTTCACAGGTATTTTGATAAGCACTTCATTGAACTTGGTTGTGAGTTCTTTCACATGTATATATACCAGTTTTCCGCGTTTATATTATTATAATAATAAAAAAAAATACTGCAATTCCTCCAAAGTCGCTGAGCGGAGCCTTCTCTTTCCCATTGAACTGAATTACCTTTTGCTTTTGTTTGCATTTGATATAATTGCACCTGGAGTATAATCTTTACAAATCACTGTACTTAATAATGCCTTCCTCATTTAGTTCAATGAGATAAGTTTATCTTGCTAGATCGTTAGTGATGTAAATGCATTTTTCATGATCTAGGTGAAGGATGTCAGTTCTGTTACCTTGGAAGATGCCCTGGAGTTGCTACGTTACCCTGTAACATTGGTATGTTTGCAATGTGTACTTCCTTTTGTGTATTTAATATTTCTATCGTCAGTTTTAAATATCTCTCTATCACTGGTTATGAGTATGCATACAAAAGATGAATGGGTCATGTCTATAGGGAAACCACCCCGATGATGGCCAGCCGGTTGTTTTAAAGCTTGCGAAGTTCGGATTTACAATCAGACATAGGCGAACAATTGCTCCAGTACCCAAGGTTTGGTGCAATCTCTCTGTGCTAGAATTTGTTTTTTTTTTTTTTTTCCAAACATTGTGCCTTGATATGCTAGCTTCTGCTGAATAATAACTATAATTAGAAGGTATTTACACGAGAAAATTATCTTGGAATCAATAATTATCTGATAAAAGGTTATGACAGCATGACATAGTCTCCTGCCGTCTTGATGGATGATAAAGTGAAGTTTGTGGTTGTCTAATTTCCACAGTTTTCAAATTGTCGCTTTACTCTTGGCGTGTGGTTTGGCGTCCTGTTCGTGCCTTTGTGGTTGTATAAATTAATGATGTAGGAGACCGAAGCAGGAAAAATCATCTATCAAGGATGAATACTCTAGTGTTTTCTCCCAATTCATGTTAAAAGACTTATATGACTTTGTGCTTTAATCTAGTGAGAAGTAATAGAGTTTGTAAAAGTTTCTCCGTAATGTCTAGAATTCCAGTATCATTTGTTTCTTACATCAGATACTTTGTGCTTAATCAATTTTTTAATGACGGTGGTGTCTGGGCAGCCACACAAACTGCTGGGAAAGATGGGAATAAATCACTTTTGTGTTTTGGCCTTCACTGAGATTTGCACCTGAGATCTCATGGTTCTCCCACTACAATATTTATTGACCACTAGGCCACACACTTGAGTGCTTTATGCTTAATCTTTTTAGGGACTACATCAGTTGTTCATTATTGTCTATTGGGAATAGTCACAAATGTAAAGACTCGTTCAAGCATTTATTAGTATGACTTCATATTCCTGTATATCAGCCTAATGTCAATGGCCGATGAGCCTCTGCCCTCTCATATTTCACACTTCCTGCCTCCGCAAAATTGAAGACCTTAAGAACTATTATATCATTGTAATTTGTATGACCTCACAATATCCACTGCTTGATACCACATTATATTTGGTAAATTTGTTTTTGTTAGAACAAAGCGTGCCTAACTGAAGAGACAACATTTTTTGCAATGCTTTCTGCTAGTATCTTTCATTAGATTTTTTGTTCCAAGTGTTACTTGGAACTTTGTCTTCGAATTTGTTATTTCTCATCAATAATTTTACTGAAAGGAAATTCATTTTAAGATTCAATTTTATATATTTTTATTCTGTTACATTGAGATGAAGCTGCTACTTTTGCTGATTGCTAATTACAAATGTTTCTGCAACTACTGTTAACTCTATATCAATGAATGTCAATGCTGGTCAGTATGTTTTCTTAGCTGTTTGTTATTGCTTATTATTGATACAATACAATAGATGTTTTGTGAAGTGTCCATTTCTTTTTGCGAGTAATTTAGAAGTGAATAAGGTCTGTACGAGTCTCAACTAAATCAATGACTACCTGAGTGACTTTGAAGTAGGTTAATGGTTATGAGTTTCTGTTTCTTTCTTTTTTCCATGAGAAGTTCTTGGTGCTGGGATAGCTGATAGATTTTGGTATTTGCTGATAGAAATTGTAAATGGAAATTAATATTGCCTATACTGATTTTGGTGACAGAACTTAAAGCCCAAAGACATAACCATGGAAAAAGCTTTGAAGCTTTTGCTAAGTAAAGATGTAAGGCGCTGTGGTCGACCTAAGCGCCAGCCACAGGTGGAAGAGGCCGTTGAGGCAACATAACATCACACTTGTTAGCAGATTAATGTACCATAGACGTCATTCTTTGATGAAGGCCCTCCTCAGGCTGTTTTTTATAGGAGGAATAGCGGAATACGAAGCTTATTTATCCCACATGGGCTCGGATACTGTCCAAGTATGAAGAGTTGTATATCTTGAGTGGCAAAGTCAATTTTGTTAGTAGAAATTCCATTTCTGTAATCTCTTCTTACAATCTTAGTTATAGCATTAGGCAATAACTTGGCCATCTAAATGGCCTGTTTAATTCTCTCCTTTTTTTCTGCCTTGCTAAGATGTAAAGAGAGTGAAAGCATTTTCGTTGGCAGTTAAAAGCCTCAATTTGCTGAACAGTGACATCCTTTTAGTGTCAAAATGAGAGCTTTCATATATTTGCTAACAACAGTTAGTATTGCAAACATATCAGTTCTCGTTTAGATGATATTGTTTGACTGGACATGAATTCAATATTTGTTTCACTTGTACATATAATATAAATAACAGTCAAAAGAAATGATTAAAAAAAAAATCAAAAGTTAAATTGAAAGAAATTCATCATATCAGAAATTGATTTGTAAATACAATGAATATTAAAAACTAGTGGAAGTTATGCAAGATACAGAATAGTAGAAAATATAGCATTGAATACTTACTGCTCCCTTTTAAGGGTTGTGCCAGGCCAACACGGGCCAAGTAATATGAAATAGAGAGAGTATCATTCATTATCAACAAAGCGACTCCAAGACTCGGAATCTGAAAGTTTCTTTCCACTTCATATCCTTCAAAATAATGAGTTTCTACCTATTTTCTCATTTATCAATAATGAATCACCGAAAAATTTATTAAAAAAAAAAACCTTCAAAATAATGACAGGAAGTAAGAGAATTATTTTAGTCGCAAAATGTTATTCTCAATAATATAGTCAACAAATGTAAGTTACAGTTAGTGCATTTACCTATGTTTAGACATTAAAAGAATATATAAACAGAACTGAGGTAATATCTCATATGACCACTCAACTTTGAATACTTCACTTAGAAAGTCACTCAACTTAGGCTTGTTCACTTAGAAAGTCACTCAACTTTGTTTTATAACTTAAAAATCACTCAACTATTGGTATTTCACTTAGAAAGCCACTTAACTATTAATATTTCATTTATAGTCACCCAATCAACTTAAATGTTTTTTTCATTAAATTTTGTTAAAATAAAATATCTATTTTAATTATCTTATCGACCACTCTAATTATTTAATTATATTTTTCTTCTGAAAAACGTACCGTAGCAATTGACAAAAAAAAAAGATCTCTTTTCTATTCCAGCAATTGTCTAACTGGAACTAATGCTGAAAATTGATTTTTAAAAAAGGTTGGAATCAAGAGGTTAATAAGTAATCCAAAAAAAAAAAAAAAAACTGTAGCAATCTTATTATTTTTTTTAAAAAATAGTTCAAAACAAAAAATATATTTTAAAAAAATTAATAAAATAATTAAAATGAGCATCTTATTAATTTTTTAAAAATAAGTTTAAAACAAAAATTGTATTTTAACAAAATTTAATTTAAAATCATTTAAATTAGTTGAGTGACTTTCCATGTAAAATATCAATAGTTGAGTGACATTCTTAATGAAATACTTATAATTAAGTGACTTTTGAGTTATAAAACAAAGTTAAGTAACTTTCCAACCAAACTACTCTAAGTTGAGTAACTTTCTAAGAGAACTATTGAAAGTTGAGTGACCATCTGAGATATTAACTCAAACAGAACTTTGTATAAATCTACAAAACATACTATATCACCATTCACCAATAATCTCCACATGAGCAGGTTCCATTTCTGAAATGATGGAACCTCCTCACATCCCTAACAATGATCTTTCTATTCACAATCTTTGAGATAAATTTAGTTGCCTCATGGCAGTCATTGCATACCCTAAGGTTCTTTGCAACCCGTATGGGGGTTCCAGGAGGTGTATTGAGGATACCAAAAGCTATAGCTAATTTTTCACTGTGTCCACAGAGTAGATTTTCCTTTTCGTCCTCGTTAACATTGTGAAGAACACAGGAAGTGTCTGGCACATAACCTTCCTTTTTCATCTTTTCTGACAAAGTCTCTAGATAGCCATAGAGCTGTTCACTTTGTGGATGTGATGCATCTCCAGCTATGAACTTGTGAACTTCATTTCCTAATTCAATCCAACTGCACCCAGGTTCTTTTCTTACTCCAACTTTTTTCATGTTACGTCGAACCATGCTTGCCTTTTCCCAAATCCCAGCAGAGGAATAAATGTTGGAGAGTAAAACGTAGTGACTAGCTACATGTGGATCCAACTCAAAGAGATTCCTTGCCGATATTTCACCAAGTTCTACGTTGCGATGTATCCTGCAGGTACCAAGTAAACTACTCCAGGCGCCAATTTTGTTGTACTTAAAGGGCATCTCGTTTACAAGCTGATATGCTTCTTCTAAATGGCCTGATCGACCAAGCAAATCAACAATGCAGGCGTAATGATCTGCAGTTGGCTCAATACCATATGCATTTTTCATTTCTCGGAACAATTCCCGACCCTGATCGACCATGCCTGAGTGACTGCATCCAGCAAAAATTGCAATAAATGTGACATTATTGGGCTTCACTTTCCGTTCAAGCACCATCATCCTAAAAAGTTCTAAGGCTTCCTCTCCCTTCCCATGCATCCCATAAGCCATAATGAGAACATTCCATGTGATCACATTTTTGGTAGTCATGCTATCAAAAACTCTCCTAGCAATATCTAAGCAGCCACACTTTGCATACATATCAACCAATGCACTTCCCACGGCAATATCCATTGCCAATGCATTTCTAATAGCATAAGCATGTATCTCTTTGCCCTTTGCTAGAGCAACCAGCGATGCACAACCAGGAAGGACAGTCATGAGGGTTATTGAGTTAGGCTTTAACCGAAATTCTACATTATTCTCAGAGTCATTGTGTCTTTTTGTTGTTTGCATCTCGTGTAACATAATAAGTGCATCTTCATGGTATCCGCAAACTACAAAACCGGTTATCATAGTATTCCATGAAACTATATCTTTACTCTCCATGTTGTCAAATATATACTTTGATATATTTATCTTTCCCATCCTAGAATACAAGTCCATCAATGCATTTTGAACGTATTTTTCATCTGCAAAACCCAATTTAATAACATACCCATGGATGACTTCTTTAAGGGTAAATGCTTCACAATGTACACAAGCCGGAAAAACACTTGCGACAGTGGTCGGATTCGGACTTAATCCAGAGAATTCCATCATCTCTATAAATAACATCAATGCCTCTGTAAAGAATCCATTTTGTGTGTAGCCAGCCAGCATAGCATTCCATATCCCAATGCTCCTTTTCAAGGCACTGTCAAAAACTCGACACCCACTTTCAACCTGTTGACAATTGCAATACATGTCAACTAATGAACTATCAACAAATGAGTTCCCAATCAAATCATCATTCTTCAAGACGTAACAATGAATTTGCTTCCCTACATCCAGCAAAGTCAGATGAGAACAAGCAGGAACAACACTTGAAATCGTGACTCCGTCAGGCCTTATCTCTTCCTGAATCATGACTCTAAAGCTATCCAATGCCTCTCGAAACTGGTCATTCTGTGAAAAAGAACTTATAATAGTATTCCACGAAACAATATCTCTATCTGCAAACAACTCAAAAACAGCTCTTGAATCATCCACCCTTCCTAGTTTTGCATACATAGACATCAAAGCATTGTTTGTATAAGTCCTCTTATCATCTATTCTCAAACTATACCCATGTACTTGCTTGCCAAGCCTCAACCCATCAGTCCTAGGCAAATTACTACAAGCAAGCGCAATGCTCACCAACGTAAATGAACTAGCCTCAAATCCGTCTAACCCCATCAACCTAAAAGCCTCCAATGCTAACTCCCACTTCTCAAATTTACAAAGAGCATTTATCAAAGAATTCCAAGAAACTTGATCTCTCTGAGTAATTCTATCAAACACTTTATAAACATCATCAATACTCCCACCACACCTCCCAAGTAAATGGATAACAGAATTCGCCACGGTGACTGATGTCATATCATACCCAAATTTAACAACAGCCCCATATATCTGTTTTCCGAGATTCAAGTCCTGAAGGCCAGTAGCAGCTTTCAGAACAGCAGGGAAAACAAAATTATCAGGCCTTACACCTTCAGAAGTCATCTGTATATATGTAAAGATTGCTTCTTTGAAGTAATTTAAGCGTACTTGGGACCGAAGAGTATCGATCCATGAAGCTGCAGAGGGTGTTTCTGAGGTGGATTCTTGTTGAAATTTCTTGAAAATGAGTGTACTTGTGGGTGATGAAGTTGAAAGTAGTTTTCTTGGTGGATTTTGGGTAAATGAATTGAAAGGTTGTTGAAAAGGAACAGAAACAGGGGAAGCAGAGAGTGTACATGTCCAAGGGGACATTGTTGTTAGTTAAGACAGTTTGGATAACAGAACAATAGTGATGAGGTTGTTTAAAGTTGGGATAATAACACTTTTGGTCCCTCGTTTATTCGCAAATATTAACTTTGGTCCTTATAATATAACTTTTAATTAATTATAATGTGTGTTATTGATTTGTCTATGTATGAAATATATGTGGGATACACTCCGATCTGCCATATCACGTAGCAAGTGATCTCAAACTCTTGTATGAGTATGAAACTCTTAATAAAATGTCAAGAGAAGTGCTGAAAACATTCCTATGTTTTGATGAGAATTTAGGGGTGTATTTCACTCATGTTGCAAGATCGGAAATTTATTTATGTTCAGTTAGTCAATTAAAAGAATGTAAAGGGGTGTTTTTTTAGGCCTGTCAATAGTTGGCCGAATGAAACTAATAATTCCCACTTGCTGGAGAAGACTAGTCAACATATACGACTGATGATCAATGGTTGCATATAAAGTCCCAACAAAGAGACAAAATTTCACCCATCTAGCTGCATTTTTTTGACCTTTCACTATTCCTTCACTTCAAAGGAAATAATTATTCATCTTTTAAGAGTTTTAGTTTGGAGCGGCTTTTGGCTTGTCATTAAGAAAAAAACATGGAAATTTGGTGTTAGTTGTGGCGTAAGTTTTCATCAACACAGCATTCATTAACTAGCAATCATTAAGATGTCACACATGACCTAACAAGTCCCACAAGCCAGCTTTTACTTGCTCTAATTAGCAACCCTTTCAGTATACTATTAAGATCAAATATTCAACAAATATCCATGATGATGCTTAAGATGTTAAGTTCCTGGAAATGGAGAACTTGTGTTCGGCTCTCAGTTTTCGTTGCAGCTACTTTGCTACTTTTAGTGGTAGGATTCCTCTGTAGCAGATTTGATGATGATCAGTACAGGAAGGTGATGAATAATTTTTCAGATGATCACTCAAACGTGGACACATCGACCACTATAAAGATGATCAATCCGTCAAAAGGACGGCCAGGTGATCCACCAATCCTGGCTTATTGGTTTTTTGGTTTTAGAGGGGAAAGTAAAAGAATGTTGAGGCTGTTAAAAGCGGTGTATCACCCAAGAAACCAGTACCTATTGCACCTTCTCGATGGAGATGGAGATGAAGAGAGGATGGAATTAGCTGTTTCAGTTGAATCTGAACAAGTGTTTCGAGCATTTGGGAATGTGAACGTTGTTGGTAAAAGTTATGCTGTGGAGGAATCAGGCGCATCTGCTCTTTCTGCTATGCTTCATGCCTCCGCCTTGCTCCTTTGAATTAGTCCCCTATGGGACTGGTTTTTCACCTTAAGCTCTTCTGACTACCCTCTTTTTACTCAGGACGGTAAATTTTTCGTGATCACCAGTAGCCTAGCTAGCTAGTACTCTTTTTGTTTCAATTTATTCGTCTTACTTTTCTTTTTAAGTCTGTTTCAAAAGAATGACTCTTTCCCCTTTTTGGAAACTCTTTGATTCCAGATTTTCACATGACATGTTTAGGACTACAAGATTCAAAAGTCTTGTTTACTTTCTTATACTCGGTGTCAAGTTAAAATCAAACACAAAAAATTGAATCGGAGGAAGTAGTAAACTACTGTCTACTGATATAGTACTACCCAATTTACCTTACAATTACTCTGTAATTCTGCAACTACTTGATGATCCACGCTTTCGATTACAGATATCTTATTTGCTTTCACTTCCTTGCCAAGGGATCTCAACTTCGTAGGCTTCACCAATAGGACTATTGATCGAAACAGGTAAGGTGTCACTACCATCAACGTTTTTAATGATCAAAAACACATTTGAACGATCACTTTTCACGGGTTTCATACCCCAACTATCAGTTATTCCCTTTTTCTACCTGAAGTATTACCATCTAAACACACCTCAACTTCAATGCAATGTCACTGCAGGAAACACAACTTCAATCGGATTGTTGTTGACCCCAGCCTACATTTGAAACAGGCTGCTCCCCTTTACTATGCTGTAGAGACTAGAGAAATGCCAACAACTTTTGATATATTCCAAGGTTGGCTTAATTCATTTACTTTACGTATGGTGTAAATTCCAACAATGATCTCATTTTTTGTTAATTTCAATTTCTAGGTTCTCCACGGATGGTATTGAGCAGAGGATTTATGGAGCATTGCATCAAAGGATGGGACAATTTCCCTAGGAAGTTACTTATGTACTACGCCAACGTAGTGTCCCCTCTAGAATCCTACTTCCACACCGTACTATGCAATTCCCCAGAATTTAGAAACACAATAGTAAACCAGGATCTCAGATACTCCGCGCCAATAAATGTTTCAAACTACTATGATAATCTTGTGAACAAATGGGCAATATTTGCTAGGCCATTTAAAGAAGGTGATCCTACTTTAGACGAGCTAGACAGGGATATCCTAGATCGCCAGCCCCAGGGGCTGGTGCGCGGGAAATGGTGCAATAATGGAGGACACAATTCTTCTTCTTGTAGTTCTAATTCCAGTACTAATTGGGATGACATTGATTCATTAGATCCTGGATTTTATGGCCAAAAACTTCAGAATATTCTGTCCAATTTTACTGTTGGAGGCCATCATATGGTAACCAATAATTGTCATAGCAATTCATCTTAATATATATACTCCATATTTGTTTCCAAAATGATGTGTAGTTGTGTACTCTACTACTCCTTTTGTTTTCTGATGAACAATTTTCAGCGTCGTATTTTTTTTTTTCAGCTACGGAAAACATTGAAAAAATTCCTACAAATCATAAGATAGGTAGCATGTGTCGAAGGCAAAATAAGAAGGGCAAGTTACATATTTGACTAGTCGATCAAAATAATTATTCACTAGACAAGTTATTGGTGCATATGATGTGGTGAATTTTGTTTTTCCATTGCTACTGCTAGACAAGTTGTTGGTGCATACAAATTTGGTGCTTTTGAGTTGTTAAATGTCGTTACTAAATGATCATAGTAGTGAAATTTGTGGTTTTAATATTTCTTTATCAAGTACAGTTCTTTTTATATACTCTCCGTTCATTTTTACTTATTACTATTTGATTTAACACATGTATTAAGAAAATAATTATTAATATAGGTATTTTACCACATTATCTTTATTAAATGACTAGTTTCTGGACACGTGCAAACACGTGTGTCCCATACAAGTAGTTCATATAAAATAAATCATATCAAAATATATTGTAATAAATAATAGAATAAAGTGAAAAAGTACAAGCTAAAATAGATGAATAGTCGGCTTATATTCAAATGACTTCTTCGTTGAACAATATTAGATGATTAAATATTATTTGAAACTACAAAATGAAACAACTAAATTTATCTAGATAGGTAAAATGTATAATGAATTATATTTTGAGCATCATTTAATGTATTGATATATTACATGATACTCTTTCATAAGTAATGTTCTTGATGTGTATTCCATTTGTTGTTTTGATTACCGATTTCAACGGTTAGAGTAGTTTCATTCATCCACTTTAATTATATAATTAGGAAAACGTTAATAAACATATATCATCAAAATATTATATATGAATACCCATTCTTTTTCATTTATCCACTTTTTTTTTACCAACTTCAGCAAATTTATGGTATCAAAAATTAAAGTTTCAAACAACTTCAAGCTAAGCAAAGACTCAAAGCTAATGGTAAAGGTATGACATATAAGAGGACCAAAAGTCAATCTCTAACACTTTTATGTCAATACATCAGTTTGATTTTAACTCATAAACATGAATATAAGAAACATCGATATTTTATAAAACTTAAAACTCATAAAATATTATATAAACAAGAATAATATATTTTTATGAACACGTTCACAGAAAATAACATCGCTGAAAAATGAACTTACTCTTTAAAATTTTTCCTCTACTGTTTCCCCTAATGGAGAGAGTTGTACATATTCTTGATTTATAAATTCATCTATATAAGTTGATCATTGAGCATAATTTAATAGAGTAGATAAGATCACTCATTATCAATTAAGTTAGGTAATTAAAAAAAATTAAAAGTTTTATTATTGGAGACGAAAAGACTTAAACTATGATACAATGTTCTTTCCAACTTCCAAACAACAGCTACGTACAGCCATTGTTATGAGATTTATACATTGCAAGTACAAAAAAACTAAGAAAAAGAATGAGCAAAAATTACACAAGAAAATGTTTTGTTGAGAAAACATTGTATTCTAAATTACTACATATTAAGATAATATGCTATAATAAGTATTGATGGATGAACAAATATAACATGTAGAAGCTTCGATCAAACTAATAAATGTTGGAATGTGAAAAGGTTGTATTCTAATTAATATTGAGGAAATTTGCTACTATAATAATTACTGGCGGATAAACCATCTATTGCTTATCCGGTTCAACGCATATGATTATTAATAAGTTTTATATTTTAAAATTATAGTTGCTGGACTTTTAATGTTATCTTTATATAAATTAAAATATTATTATTTATTAAGAAATTTGATTAAATTTATATTTAGTGTAGGAATAAAATAGTAATTCAATTTTTCATTTTAGAACTTTCCACTTATAATAATATATGATATGATGTTTAGTATTGACTCTTGTAATATGATTTGAAGAATAATATTTAATATTAAAAATAAAATTATCTTTTTTGTCAAAAGTAATCTATAAAATAAAAATCTATTTTAGAATATATATATAGATGCACCACATCATTCTTCAAACACCATCTCACTCATTGTCATTGGTTTATCCATTACCTAAGCATTTTGGTTTTATTTGCCAAAACCATTGACAACCAAATCGAACCTTAAAAAATTAAATCAAACTGAATATATATATATATATTCAGATGAAGTAGGTAAGAGCAAAGCAAAGAGCAGATACAGAGAGTGATGGCAGAAGTCATAGGAGCACCAGCACCTCAAGTTAAATCAATCTTTGTATATCCCATCAAATCATGCCGTGGAATTTCTGTTTCTCAAGCACCTATCACTTCTACTGGTATGCTCAATTTTTCCTTTAAATCTTGAAATTATTGTTTTTTTTTTCTTTTTTAGGTTTATTTTACTGGTTATGGAGTGTAAAAGGGTGTCTTCTGGTAATTAAGATTGTGGGGTAAAGGAAAATAAGATAAAGTTGGTAGCTTTCCTCTTTTTGTGTTTTGGTTCATATGGAAGTGTCAAGATTTGAGAAGGTAGATTGCTATTGAAAAACAGTTTTAAACTTTTTTGGAGAATAATTATCTCTTTTCCTACCTATTTGGGAAAAGTTGGATTTCCCAGTTCCTACTTTCAATATGCAAAACCAAATCGAGATTTGAACTTGCTCATTTTTTCTCATTTCCAAAATGTCAAAATACAAAGTACTACTATTAGATATGAAATTTGTTATTCTTGATAGAGGTTTGTTTTTTGGTCACCTTCTGGGATGGAGTACCTTGGGACAAATTTTATGTTGTATGGTTTAGTTTCATATGTGACTTTTTGAGTAAATAACCGTCTTCATTAACAAATTGTTAGTGGTGAGTTTTTACTATTCTGTTCCTAAACTTGTTTCTTCGTTCATATTATCACTTGAAATTTATATCTTGGTACATTTAAACAGGATTTCGATGGGATCGACAATGGTTAGTGGTGAATTCCAAAGGCAGGGCCTATACTCAAAGAGTTGAACCGAAGCTTGCTCTTGTCGAAGTGGCATTGCCAACTGAGGCCTTTTCTGAAGGCTGGGAACCAAATAATGACTCTTATCTAGGTAGTGTCATAGTTTTCAGTCGAAAATAAGGTCATAGTTTAATTATAGTTTTTACTATTGTATTATCTCATTGGTACAGTTTCTCTTTTTAGCTAAATGGTGCTGCAGCAAAACTGGTCATGTTTTTCTCCTAGAAATCTATTACTTCTACTATAGTCGACAAGAAAGAGAGAGGATAATAAATGTTAAAAGATAGATCATTTTACTGAAAATGTTGATATGCTGAGCTAAGAATCAGTGTTTGGTTCCCTGTGTGACTTAAGAATTTAAGATATAGGATATGGATGTTTGAATCGTAATATTGTTATTGTTTTTTTACTCCTTGTAGCATCTCCTTAATCATAGAAGCTTCTTGTCATACTGATAGCCCACAAGAAAATGACAAAGATTGGCCTATCTTTTTGATATCTCAAATTACTTTTTGGATGTAGTTATCAGAGCTCCCGGTATGGATCCACTGAAAATTCCACTAAGTAACCCATCTGTAGTGTCAGATGGTGTATCGGTCTGGGAGTGGTCTGGTTCTGCCTTGGACGAGGGAGCTGAGGCAGCTATGTGGTTCTCCACACATCTGGGGAAACCAAGTCGGCTAGTTCGCTTTAGTGAAGGTATAGCTCATCCTATAGTTCTATCTAGATTTTCCTCATCTATATGTTACTCATATGAAATCACTGATGTTCCAATATCCTTGTCTTAAATTTGCTCTGCATATCTCTTCCACCTTTTATGCTTAACTTCTCTACGTATTGTCCAGCTTTCAATACGTAGTTTAGAGAGCAACTCATGGCTCATGCTATCTCCTTTGCTTCTTTTGCAATTTTTACTTGTTTTTTGTGACGAGATTTGAGAAAATGGCTAGTTGCATAAGTCTAGGACCTACCACCTTGCATACAGTCAATTTCTTATGTTGCTCTACAGCTTTCATGGTTATCAAGCAAATGCTAAATATTAATTTTGGGTGGGAGTACTTATTTACCAGAAGCTAAATATCCTTAAGTTTGTTAGGAAGGGTTAAGAAAGCTCTTCACAATCAGACAATCTTCTTTCTAGGAACTAGATTTTCATTTCATTAATTAGATAGATTTTTTTGGTCCCCATGTTTTGATCTCAGAACGTCATCCACTGAATTTGAACAATATCATCAAACAGTTGAATAAAGATGAATCAGGTATCGTTTTGTCGAAGTTTTTCACAATTTTGAAGCAATACTCAGCATTGAGTGGACCTATATTTTTTCAATTTTTTTCATAGATTAGTGTATCGACTATTGCCTATTATTAGGTTCATGTTCTTGCTTTAGTAAAAAACTGCTGGGGATAAATGTATCAATTTGATTGAAATAAGTTGCTTCCTGTTGCCTCTTGTAGTTAAGGAAATGAGGGTTGTAGATCCTAATTATGCTCAAGGATACAATGTTATGTTTTCTGATGGATATCCATACCTCGTGCTATCCCAGGTTAGTAATATCATCATTTAAATTCAACATAAACATCCATAAAACAAGAGCTTAGGCTAGATTTTCTTGGTTCATGTTCTGCAGGGATCGTTGAATGCATTAAATTCTCTTCTCAAGGAGCCTGTTCCAGTAAATCGTTTTAGACCCAAGTATTCTCTTGTCCCTCTTGTATAATTTCTTTATGATTGGTTGTTTACTTTCTTTCCTTTTCCTGTACAAACTGTTAGTACTTTAGATTACCTCAGTTAAATTTTTGACGTTATCTTCTTTCACAGTGTCCTTGTTGATGGATGTGAACCATTTGCTGAGGATTTGTGGAAGGAGATCCAGATCAATAAGTTGACGTTTGAGGGTGTCAAGCTATGCTCTCGCTGTAAGGTAAGACCTCGTGAACTTACTTTCTTACTAAACGACAGAGAATAACCTTTGCAAACTGGAAGCTGTTTTTTCCACCTGTTTTTTTTTTTTTGTATAAAGTTCATGCAACATGAAATTGAAGAGAAATTTAACATATCTGAGGGCCTTTTATAGCAATTCCATACGTAGTTTTGCTCTATAGTCGTGGGATAGACATGAATTCAGACCCATTATTCTAGCAACTTGTTTGGACAAGATCAAAAGAGTCCAGTCATATTTCTCCCTTTATGATGTTGTGATGAGTAAGTATCTTTGATTCAAGCTTTAACTAAGAGAATGGAGTTGATTATGGAACATATTTTTTATTTTATGTAGTACTTAACCTTCTTAATTAACCTGCATTTGAACGCTCATCATCCAGATAAACTCTTTATATTTGACCTTGATTCTGTTCTTTGTATAAGGTACCTACCATAAATCAAGAAACAGCACTAGCAGGCTCTGAGCCAACAGAAACTCTCTTGCAATTCCGATCTGATAAGGCCTTGCGTCCGAATAAGAAACAACAAGGGAAGGTAAGATCTAATAAAGTGAGAAGTTCCATAACTAATTACCTAATAATCCCTAGATAAATCACAAGTACGATCTTTCATGTTATTTTGCAGGTATACTTTGGACAGAACATGGTTTGTTCCGACGCTCTTAGCCATGGAAAAGGCAAGACAGTCAAGGTGGGGGATCCTGTTTATGTCCATAAGGTTGTTCCTTCTAGTGCTGAGGCTCCAGCTTGAACTCTAGTTGTTCTATCACTGTAATGAAAAATGTGCATCTGAATAAGGTGAGCCCAAAAGATAAGAATACTAATGTAAGTTAAAATGGTCTTCCAGGCCACTGCTAAATATATCTAGATAAAAGGTTCGCCTGTATTTCTTTTCATCGTTGTGAATTGCATCAAGCCTGGCTTAAAACTATGTAAATGTGAATACCAGCAAGTATACCTCAAATCCAAGGAAGTTGAGGTCAGTTATGTGAATCCTCAATGTCCATGTCATTCCATTTAGGCTCTATCTTATCCGGTATTACATAAAACAAATTAAGTTTGACAAAAAGAGGGAAATGAAGTTTCTTTAGCATTTGGAAACTATATTGACCACTGAAAAACAGCAATACCATTAAGGTCTAATATATATTATCACCTATACTTGTTTTCCTAGACAACATATTCAAATCTGGATCCAA
Source organism: Solanum bulbocastanum (assembly GCA_037074985.1). Taxonomy (NCBI): domain Eukaryota; kingdom Viridiplantae; phylum Streptophyta; class Magnoliopsida; order Solanales; family Solanaceae; genus Solanum; species Solanum bulbocastanum. The sequence goes on along the minus strand of CM073598.1, from coordinate 31,103,289 downwards.
AACTATTGCCAAATAAGCACATTTTGAAATTATAAGTATATTTGATTCAATGAAGGATAATAGTTTCAACACTTGAACAGCGCTTCATCTTTTTTGGAAGTTAAGACGTTTGACTGATGCTGCATAGATGGCAGAAAAGAGAAAGCAAAATCCAGTAAGCATAACAGCAGACCACCAAATCATCCCAGGACCAAATCCAAGTCTGACTTCCAAATAGTCTTTTACTGTTCCGTCAAATCCAGGTCCTGTAATCCTTGTTTCCACATCACCAAGTTGAGAGCTAATGATGCCACGGACTGTCCATGCAACTGGGTTGATGTAGTAGAACCATATCCACCATCCTGGGATACTCTAAATGACACAAGGAAAACGGCATGCATGAAGACTAATTCATAAAAGGCTGTCTAGGGCAACTTGATGAGCAATTAGTTATAAAGGAGCCACAACAGTGAGATGCAGCAGAAATCATGAAATAGAGTCCAACTTCCAGTTTTTGCAGATTTCATAACTATACATATAGTGTTCCACAAGGAAATTGTTCGTGTTTTGGTTGACCACTGCAAAATGTTATCTCAAGCAATCTAGTTCAACAAACACGACAATTGCAATTTTGACTAGTGATAAGGGAAGTAAGAATACTTACAGGTTTTGGAACTAGAAAACCAGACATGAGGTTCCACAATGAAAAGATAGCTGATGAAATGATGGCAGCTAAATGTTGAGTTGGTGTAAGACCAACAATCATCATACCAGAAAAGGTGAAATACATGAACGTAAGAAACATGAATAGTATGTAGAGGCAAAATTTGCCTGCAAGATATCCAAACAATACATAAGTGAGTCAATGAGCCCACCAACTCCAAAAGCAAGGAATACAATACCTGTTACAGGTGCAATTCATGGAAAAGAGTCATGATAGTGCAATCAATTTATGAATAGAACTCAAAACCCGCAACATCAGAAAATTATGAATTGAAGTTAAGGATGTAAATACACCAGCAGAGAATCTTATAGCCAATGACATATATTCAAATAATTTTAGAGGCAGTTTGCTCAGCAGGCCTTTCAATTTCAGATAATATGTTGTAGTAATACTCATATTAACATATCTTGTTTACTAATTGTCGTGGTTGGATAGTGAAATATGGTCAATTTGTAATGGAGAAGAGTATTTCCCTCATAACCACAAAGTTCCATATCAAGTAGACTATGACAGGTACTGTTTTCTGTTCCTAATTTTCATCTAAATCACTTATTGGTTCTTAAGCCTAACCCTGCTACCCCATGAAGAAATAATTTGTTTGGACATTCATGTTGCACAATAATTCTCTGCAATTTAGCAGATGCATGACAGCATATAAGTGATCATATAGAACCATGACCCGTGAAATTTATCATACCTGCTTCCCTTTCAAAGTTGATCATGAAATATGTAATGATTCCGTAAATTAGGGTCTGGATCATGACATATGGAATCTCAATAAGACCCTGATAGACCAAAAAAAAGAAAAAGTTCATCAGAAGTCATCAATACATATAATCAGCTCCTTTTGACAATCAAGAAATTCATACAAATATAGCTTTTTACAAGTAAAAGTATTTTGTCTGTGAATATGCCGACCTGAGCTGCTGCATATGGTAGGGGGGAATACAATCCTGCAGCTTTTTCCCTATAGAAAACAGTTCTTTCAATGGAAACAACTGGCTGTACTGAAGAAGCATTATTGACCCCCAGAAACAAGACAGAAGCATAAAGAGCCGCCATTACCACAAACAAGCTTTGAGTTGAGTCCCTGTCAAATCATTTCAAGCATAATATTTTAACGGTTTGGGGCTTTGAGCAATCATTAAGGAGTTTTATATCAACCAAAAACAATTATCAAGATCCATAGCCATTAGCCCATTACCTAAATTTAGAAGGCAGAAATAAAGGGAAGAAATATGAAGAAGCCAGCTGAAGCTCTACTTATTTATTTTCTTTAAAGTGAAAAGATACCTGCTTAAACAGTAGGACTCATTTCACAAGCCATCTATAATCTGTATACTGCTGTATTCTCTAATTATTAATAAAAGTCACCAAGCAATTTGGTTCAAGGTGCTTACTCTCTATCTTTTTTCATGAAGCAAAAGTTTTCTAAGGTTATTCTTGGCCGAATCTGACTCCATTTTCTTATCATCAGACCAACCTATCCAGCAGAACTTCTGAATTCCATTTCTTGCTGATGTATCCATCTTTAGGACAATATAGCTATAAAGATGCACGTCTTAGTCGGGAGAAGACTTTTCTAGTGCATAATGTGTACATTCTTCTACAAAAAGAACCCAGTATGGTCCAATCCAATGATTCCATTTAGCAGTCCTCTTGTTTAATTGCAACCACCATTACTCAACGATGGATTTGAATTATAAGGACTTTGAAGTTTCCTAGCTTCAAAATAAGCTGTGCAATTTTAAGCCATAGATCAATGCATAAAACAATGCTTAAAATAAGACCAGAAAGTTATACCAGAAGAATTTTTTTATAATGTCCTTAATATTTGTTTCTAGCTTTTTTTGGCAAAGACATCTCCTTGTGTCCAAATACAATCCTAATGTACTCTGCGCTTAATAAATTGTGCTCTACTATTGAATTGTTACAATGTGAATGTCACACTAATTTCTAGTTTAATACTTCCCTTCAGCAAGTTATTTGAATCACCCTATGCATTCTTACCATTTTCAAGAAGTTTTTCCCTATTATTAAGAAACAGCAGGCCCGTCTTTCCTTCTGTCTTTTCCTACTATAAAATATATACCTGAGGCATGGTATAAAGCTGTATACTTGTCATTAAATAGAGAAATGACAAGTGAATTTCATCCAGAGAAACTAGAACAACCATCCAGTAGTTTGCTATGGATATCTCATAAAGGACATTTACCTTTTTGAACCAACATCCCAAAATACGGAACCAAGAATCAATGCACACATTGTTGTGAAGAACAACCTCATGAAATTATATGATGGATTTCTCCAGTATACGAGATTTTGCTTCCACAGGCAGATCTTAAACTGAGACACTGCACCTTGACTATATTTGGAAGTGAAGCCCATAGGTTCTGAGCTTTCAGGTGGGACGCTCAGGCGCTTAACTAAGGCTTCAACTTGCCTATGTTGAAAAAATAGAGCATAAACACAAGATTGTCAAAAGGCAAAAGAAAAGAAGACAAATAAAATAATAAATTTCAGGAATTGAAACAAGTCCGCTAAGATCACCTGTACTGTTCAGAATTTCTGTATATTGTTGCAAAGTCTTCTCTGAGTTTCGCTTCAGCAGCTGATGCACTTATCTCAAGCATCCAGGTTGCAGGATTATAACCACTAGGAATTGGGGGTATACCGTGAATACCCTGCAAAATATGACCAGAAAGCAGTGCTGAGCAGATGAATCATCTCAATATGGAGATTGCAGTTGACAAAAGTCACATTCAAGTCAGCAACATACATTAGAAGAAGCTTCTGGTCAATTTTAAGGGGATACATTCTACACATAATGACAATTGTTTACCTTGAAATAGTAGAAACAACTACATTGAAACAGCTAGCGGACAGCCAAGTTCATACCTGAAAATAGTTAATCATAATTTGTGACTTCTCCCCAAGCTTTCCTCCATATATCACTTGTCCCCCGCGTTTCATTAGAAGAAGCTAAAAATTGTAGCATCACATTAGCACAACGCATGCTTTTTATCTATTTGAGAAAAACTGTGGTATCTTACCTCGTCAAATGCTTCAAAAATTTCAATACTTGGCTGGTGAATTGTGCAGACCACTGTTCGTCCAGTATCTACTGTATTACGAACAGTTCGCATTACAATGGCTGCAGCTCGTGCATCAAGCCCAGATGTAGGTTCATCCATAAAAATTATGGACGGGTTTGCCACAAGTTCTACTGCAATTGTCAAACGTTTTCTTTGTTCGGTTGATAAGCCAGAACGGCCAGGCAAGCCAACCAAAGCATGCCTTAGAGAGTCAAGTTCCACCAACTCTATTACTTCTTCAACAATCTCCTGAAAATTAAGAAAGTCAAAGGGGTACTGAGTTTTAACCAAATAGATCAATCACAATACTATGAAATTAAATAATACGAACATAAAAATGAAGAAACCAAAAGGCATGGGCTCTACTAACCTGTCTTTGTTTTTCATTCACTTCTCTGGGGAGCCGGAGATAAGAAGAAAACCACAGGGATTCAAAAACTGTCACTTGAGGAGAATGTATATCATTCTGTTCAACATATCCTGAAATTCTTGCAAAAGTCTCTTGTATTTTAGGGTAGCCTGATATCCTAATATCACCCTCTATATGTCCAGAAGTCTTCCTACCAGCTAGGCAATCCATCAATGTGGTTTTTCCCGCTCCACTTGAACCAACCAATGCAGTTAGAACACCAGGTGAGAATACTCCACTTACATTTGACAGTAGCTGCAACTTTTTCTCAGGTATTCCTTCTGAACTCATTTCCTGAGAAAAGGATATATGTTTCGAGCTTGAAATACGATTCATCATTCAAAAATAAATGAAATTATCCCTAATGGATACCTTTGGCATGTCAACAAAGTAGTTGACATTATGGAAAGTCATTGTTAGTGGTTGGAAAGGGAAGATTATTCCTTTCGTTGTACTCACCCCCTGGCCAGGTCCTACTCAAAAGATTATGATAAATAGATCATCGATACACAAGCCAAAAGTCTAACAGAGAAAATTGTTTACCATCACTAACTGAATTTACACCACTAGAATCAGTTGGGATAATTGCCTGTGATTTTCTTAGTGCTGCAGGAGTAAAACCGAAAAATATGAGTCCAGTAGATATTGGAATCAATATGATGACAACTCTTATCTCTGTTACAGGAGCTTTTAACTTACGGTTGAGGAAAGCCAAGGCAACAGTCAGAATAATGTTGAAAAGCAAAGCATAGAGCAATAGAACTCCTACTCCAAGCCAGTACCAGTAACCAGATGTTGGTATACTATGGGATTGCAGAACAGCGTAACCAAGGGTAACATTTCCACTTGTTGTCTTCTACAAAAAGTAAGTTTAAATTTATATAAAGACAGCTACTTATTCTCTATATATAACTATCCAGGTTTTGTATGGTAGAGAAGTCACACCTCCATCCATCTTGTGGCAGTAAATTCATTAACTGAAATAGCTCGCTGTCCGTAGGACAATGGTGACACCCAAAAGGCCCATACCCACCATGGCTTGATCATTTCTGTAAAAATGGAACCTCTTTCAATAAAATGACATTCTGTTAATAATGAAGAGAGCTATAAACTTACCTTTTGGCAAGATAAAACCACCCAGTGAAAATGTGATTAGCAGAGCAGCTGATCCATATGTATTTGCGATAATTATATCTCGTGAAATAGAAGCTATTGACCTAAAGAGACCCATCCCCATTTGGTGTACTGAAAATAGTAAAAACACGTAACGGAAAAATCTGCGAAAAAGATGAAGGCGGTGTAAGCAGAATATAACCAATAAAATATGTATGTGTGATGTCAACAGAACACTGTATGTACCTCCCAGCACCAGGTGCAAAACCTACAGTCCAATATACAACACAAGACCATACAACAGCTTCAATTATGGAGTAAGGTAACTGCAGAATCCAACTACTGAAGGACCACGCCCACGTAGGATAGAAGAAATTATCTCTTTGCTTATAGAATACTGGGAGGCGAAATATTAAGAGAGGGAGTTCTGATCTTCCGTTGAACATGATATGCACCAAGCCAAAAAATAAGCAAGAAAGATACAAGTTCCCATTCACCAGATCAGTGGGATGTAACCGTGTTCTTAGAAACAGCGTGCATGTTACAAATCCCATAAATGCCACCTGTAATATAAATGAGAGAGGTTCCACACACATGAGTTATAGGAGATGGGAAAACTTGTATCTAAGGTAAAAAGGGTCAAGTAAACTGAGACAGGCAGAAGATATTAGTAGGTGAAGTAGTTTGGGATAAAGAAAACAAACTACATTAGAATACCTGACATGTTTTGAAGATGTATAGAAAACTATTCCTACTCATTAGAAGCATTTCTCTTGAAAAACAACCCTTAAGGAGCTCCAATCTGGATTCAGCAAACTTTGTCTTAGATAAAGCCAAATGATGGCTCTTGGATCTATCATATGAAACCGAAAGAGATGACTTAAGATGCTGAAAATATCTGGAATTTCTAAAAGCTTCAGCAATTGCCTCAACGGGAATGAATTCATATGGTCTGGAAGTATCAGCCCAGTATTGTGCCTGATCTTTTCTGGAGGTAACCTACAAAGACATTAATTAAGTACCAAGTCCAGTTCTGGGATATACAGTACCATAATGAAAGTACCTCTTGAAGAAAATCAGCAACACCCTTACGAGATGGCAATTGAAATCCTAATGACTCAAAAAATGGAATAACATCTGCTCGAGGTCCATGGTACACAACATATCCATCAGATAGTAACACCAGATCATCAAATAACTCAAAAGTCTCTGGTGCAGGTTGAAGAAGAGCCATCATCACAGTTCCTTCCATTAAATTAACAAAATTTCTTATGCACTTGACTATTTGGAAAGTTGTAGAACTGTCAAGTCCAGTAGAAATTTCATCCATGAATAGTGTTTTCCTGGGTCCAACAATCATTTCTCCTGCAGATGGGAAATATTAGCATGCAAATCTAGAAGCATGTCACTTTCCCCATCACAACAAATTCCAAAAAGGAGATATTTTAAGGAAAATCCCCAAACTATCAATTCGATTAAGGCGATCAAATGCAACTCAAGCATTGTAGAGTGTGTTTTTGTAATTGTTTCTGGGTTGTTTGGTGTGTGTGTGAGAGAGAGAGAGATACATGCATACACACACCAAATATATATAAAGAGAGAGAGAGACCTGTTGTAACTCTCTTCCTTTGTCCACCTGAAATTCCTCTCCTCATGTCATTACCAACTATTGTATCTGAACATATATCAAGACCAAGAACTTTCAAGACATATTCTGTGGACACATTGTGCTTTGTACCACCAACAGAAGATGCCTGAATGGTTTTATTTATTTCATCAAAAGTCAACATGAAAACAACCAAAAAAAAGTCATGATTTGTCATTTTTGAGTGCATTAAAAAGTAAGGATGATCATAATCAAACCTTCATATATGCATCTATCTCAAACTTTGGGCGTATCTTTCTTTCCTTCTCTAAATGATCAATGTCTTTCATATAGTCTGCAGAAGAAAAATATATAACAGGCCAAGATCAGGAAAGAAAACATGCTATGTCTGATAAACCTTGACTGGTTTAAATAAGAGGCAACAAACAATTTGCACTTGCAATCTTCAGGGAAATTTTTACTCCAGTGTTTCAGGACGAGATAACCTATGACTCTTGATGAAAGGCATCATTCTTGTTAAGAAAAATGTCTTGACATTTTTCTAATCAATTTAAACTCATTACGGTGGCAATTTGAATTAGTTTTGGTTGCAACGAGTTGGTTTTCAATTTTAATGATTTGTTTGGGATCTGGCATGAATTGCATTCGACAGCACCAAATTGATCAAGGTGCCTGCTTTGTTTAAGTGAAAAGAATCCCCCATACAAGTACTCACCATTTGTTCATTTGTCAGATGTGAAAATGGAATGGAAGTGAGAACTGAGCCAGTGGAGATGCACAAGTATGCTGCATAGATTACTTAATAAGTGCCGGAGAAAAGCTTATTCGTGGAAAACTCCCTCGCAATAAGTAAAGACAACCACCATAGACTAAATGTTAAGTAAAGGCATACAGAGGATATAGAATTATGCAGCACACCGAAGTAGCTTAGAAGAAGGTTTGTACATAGGGAAGCATAGTTTCAGAGAGCTTGAGCTAATATCATAATGGTTAAGTTCAAATGTAGTTTGGAATTGATTCATATCGAGAATTGCTAAGTCCATTATGTTAACTGTATTAGTTGCAGAGAGCACATGGTTACAATAATTGAAGTAAAGAATTAAATACAGAGTATGAGGTTATTACATGGTTCAACCAGCTACATTATGTGTATGGCATAGAAAAGGCTTTGAAAACAAGTAAATGATAAACGGTTGTGCACATTGATAAGTATACCCAAGAAAAGTTTTTAGAAAAATCATTATATTTTAAAATAGAGATCCATTAAGGAGTAGAAGAGAAGTTAGGATAAATTACCTCCAAAACCATGACTTGCACCTTGGCATCTCGCTGCGAAATCTAAAGTTTCTCTTACAGTTAGCTCTGCAATATGATTGTCTATTTGACTTATGTAAGCACAAGTCGTTTGCACACAAAACTCATCCTCTTTATGTCCATTATACGTAATACTGCCAGTTCGCTGAAACCAAATAAAGTCTTGTTATTTTTCTAAATTTTTCACTTCAAACGTGAAAAAAGATATTTCAAGTTCTGAAAAGTTGGTTTAAAACTGGTCTGAACCTGTTTTTTCGAGCAAAAACATTTATCTCACAAAACTTAAATATTTTTTCAAGTGAAATGCATGTCCAAACACAATAAATACCCTTTTTCAACTTAATTCCAAATAGTACTCTCTTTTTTTAAATATACTCAATTCGTGTCCAAATGCCTACCAAATCTCCAGTCCCTTCAGCCCAAAATGCAGCGTTTCATTAATATTTACTCGAGATGCAGGGCATATTGAGATAAACCTTATCTACTAATCGATCTCTTCATTTAAAGTAGTGATCTTCAATTAATGTATAATATGTATATGAGTGTATGTGCTTTTATACAACTCAACTTCAGTTAAGGAACAATTAAGTTAATACTATTGGATTATATAACGAACGAGTAATTAATGCACGTATACTGACCTTCAGTCCATTGTCAAGCTTTCCAGAAAGAGCTAAAAGCAATGTGGATTTACCAGAACCTGGAGGTCCTAGAAGCAGAGTCATCCTATTCATATTGATAGCAATACAAACAAAGATTATTTAATAGGATCCAATGTTTTGTTACAATCAACAATAATTTAAAATTACTGGCAACCAAACAATGTAAAAAATTCACAACAACAAAAAAGAAAAGAAGAAGAAGACAAGATCAATTCGAAGCGGCTCTGGTTTGTTTATAAAATGTGGTTCAGGAAACTATATATGGAGCAATTCGGCATATATTGATGCTTTTCTTACGTATTCTTAATAAACTAGTGTTTGCAACTAGCTGCAAAGGTCTCTTGAATACATTCAACAGTTAGTAAATTCCTTTATGAACCCGACACATGAATGTGGTCCGTGGTCAGGTAAACCATCATATATAAAAGGTAGTATGCACCAACCCTAGTGCTGGTCATGTAGTATGAATGACTATGCAACGTAACATACATGTGATGTAAGAACAAAAATTATTACCTTCCAGGTTTTACAATGCCAGTAACATTGTTCAATATTGTAAGGGGATGTCTCCTTGGTTTGAATATCCTTAGTCCAGCTAATATATTCTGTATTTCATGAAATAGACACAGAGGAATGAGGATATATATATATATCAAACGTGATCAATCAACAATAACATATCATAAAGGTGGCAACAATCATCAAATCAAACTAAATGGTTAGCATTACGTACCTCGATTACATCATAACCAAAATTTAATAATGTAGGCAATGCTCTTGAACCTACTTTCACATTTGTTGATATGGTTTAATTTTCATATCGCACTTCAACTTTAGGAATCTCCAATCCCACCCTTCATTTTTTAAAAGACAAATGTTCTGATTAGTTGGCCAAAACAATTAACGATAAACCTATATCTACAGAGTATATATTTCACATTGTCGATCGAGGGTCAATTGAAAATAGTCTGCAGTACCTATCGAAGCGTTGTTTGATGGAATAGAGGAGCTTGTAATTATCTTGTTCTGAAGTAGCAAGTGCATTGTTGACAAGAAGTTGTCGAGTGAGTCGATCAAGCTTTGTGGCATCGACCGTATCCGTGCGTTTTAACAACGCGAAGTTTGTACGCTTCTCCGATGGCAACTTCTCTAAAGCTGCCCACATTAACTCATCTTCGTCTGAATCTGCATTAGATTGCCGCCCAAAATTACTATACGATTCGAAATAATCACTCCCATTTGAAGATCCCATTCAAAAGAAAAAAAAAACGATAAGAATTCTATCTGTTTCTTGTTCCCGAAGGAATTTCTGTGTGATAGTACTATGTAGCTCTCTCTCTATATATATATACACAGACACAGCTAAGACTTAATAAATCTTAAGAAAGAATTTAGTCAGTTATAAGTCACTGATGATGAAAATGGGATTCACCTGTTAAGAGAGCATTTTCCGTCCATCTTTTTAAAAATAGTTGTTTAATACTTTACTACTAAATTAAGAAAGTATTAATTAAACGTGATCAACTAATAAGTATTTGATAGAGACAGTAATTTCTTATTAATGCCTTGATTAGTTTCAAACGCTACATTGACTTGTAATAAGTAGAGTTAAATTACGGGGTAGTGCAAAAATTGAATTGACTAATGTTAATGGTTTTTTAATGATTTTATAAGAAAAAAATATATTAGGTTATCGGTTTTTAGTATTGGATTTATTGGTAAGACGATAGCATTTTGTTACTTTACCCTTCATGATATTAAATATTAGTAGTAATAATTTAACATAACTAAACACTATATAAGGACTCTACGCTACAATCTTCACACTTCACATTGCTTCTACTTCACATCTGAAATTTCAATGTTTTGGTTGTAACATGTAATTGTATCTTTCATACAACATCTATTTTTATTGATGTAATTTCTCATTATATTTCTTGTTCACTATATCAAAGCATTTACGATTGATTTGTTTGTTTTATTGTATCATGTCAAATTATTAAAGAAGTGAAAAGTCATATATTTATTGTATAAGCATTTTCTTATTGAGTAAATTGAAAACCGAATCGTTAATGACCAGAAACCGATAAATCAAAAATCGATAAAGAATAGCATTTTGGTTTGTTATTGATTTAACGTATTTAAAAATAAAAAATCAATAAATCAAATCGATAATACTTAAAACCAAACCAAACTGATCGATGCACATGAAAAAATACTACCTCCATTCACTTTTACTTCCCAATAGAAATTTTGCGGGATACTTAAAAAAAATAAAAATGATTATTAGTATTAATATCTTAGGATATTATTCACATTGATTAAAAGTGAAAATATGTTTTTAAAATATAAAACGAATAAAAGTGAACAAAGTAATATTATCGATTGTTTTACTTATATTGCAAAAGTTGATTTCCTTTATAGGGGTCGATCTAAAGAAGGTAGTGAGGGATTCATCAAACTCTCTCGACAAATAATTACATGATATATATAAAGTATTTTTAAAAAAAAATTATTTATATATTTTGAACATATATAAGATTAAAAGTGTCGAATTCAAAATTCACCTTTAGATTTTGAATTCAAATCTTAAGTACTGTATTTTTATTTTTTCAATTCCTTAATGAAAAATCTAGATTCATCCTTGCATAAAATGAGTGTTTTATTTCACAGCAAGTTTTGATGTAAATGCGATAACATCAAATTTCAGTGGATACCAATGAATTTAAACTTTTAACCTGAAAACTTAAGTTCCTCTTATTTCGGTAACATGTTTGCACTTCAATCATGTATTTAAACACATTCAATTAAATTTTTTTTACCATAAAATGCCTAAAGTAATAAGTTTTATACATATAACTGTAGTGTACTATTTTCCTTGTAAAACAAAGGATACATGTTAAAATGAATTTTTTTAAAATGTTAAACAAATAAATCAACATTATGATTTGTGATCATTCTTTGCATCGATAGTTTGGTAAAACTATTTTACTTATTTCATTTTTTACCAAATATTTAATTCATATTTGTGAGATTGTTGCATATATAATAGCACGTCTATAAAAAATAATTAGATTCTTTAATTACATCCGCACCAAAAAATAAAAATACATAATATTAATGGTAAAGAATAACAAATTAACAAAAGTATAAATTTAGCATAAATAATTTACCTTGACAAATGACAAGTAAAAAAATGTGATGTGTATGATTTATATAATCTTTTTATCTATTATAAAAATAAAAATCATGTATTATATAAATGAATTATTATAAGGATATATAAGCATATAAAATATAATCAGTTTAAATTATAACCTATAGTAATTGATTAAAGTGAAAAAAAGGTCTGCTATACCCCTTAACTTTATCATTTAGAGCTGATATGCCCCTCGTTATGAAAGTGACTCATATATACCCTTACCATTATACAAACGGTTCACATATATCCCTACTGTTACAAAATGAGCTCACATATGCCCTTCATTTAATGGAAGTGAAAAAAATAATTTTAAATGTATATTTTTGACTTTTAATTTTTTTTAAATTCATTTAAGAGTATATAAGTTTCTTCTAGCAAAATTCAAGGTATATTTCAACTTTTTCATACATAAATTATTTTTTGACTTCTTTGATTTTCATTATTTGAGTTTCTTATTCTTGTTTTATTTTTTTCTTCCATTCCTTAGTGTAAAGAAAAAAAATTTAAAATTATTTTTTTTGGCTATATTATAATTTAAAACAATTTTTTTTGTCTATATTGTAATTTAATTTTGTATTTGAAGAAAAAAAATTGCTCATTTATAATAAGTTTTACAAGAATATTAGTGAAACACAAATAAATTTGACCACAAAAATAATAAATTTAAATTAGTCATTGAAATTAAAAAAAAAGTCAAAAAAAATATGTTTGAGGGAAAGGATATATGTGAGCCATATGAAACTATAGTTTTTTTTTTAAAAAAAATAATAAAAAATTAAACTAAAATTAATTTTTTTTATTTCCGTTAGAGAAAAAGGATATATGTGAGCTATTAGTATATAAATAGAGGTATATATGAGTAATTTTCATAATGAGGGGTCAACCCTAAATGACGAAGTTGAGGATATATAAGACCCTTTTTCCTTAATTAAAAAGTGTTGTTAATTTAGAGTGTGGTCATCCATGCTAATGAGTAGCCTTGGGTTAAGAAAAAATAGAAACAAAAGAGAGATGCCCGCGCCACCCCGCCCCCATTCCCCACCCCACCCCACCCCACCCTTCCAGTTTTCTGCCCTACTCCCGCTACCCTCCTCGTTGTTTTCTTCTTCCTCGTAAGCGTCTCACAGAGACCTTCTTCATTTTCTTGAGCCTTCGCTAAAGATTCTTGAATTTAAAGTTTAAACTCAACATATATGATCATTATCAGAAGTTTTTGTTTTTCTTCATGAGAATCTGAGTTGAAAAGGCATGCTCTTTTTCTCCCTCCCTACCAAACAGTTCACCTCAAAGCTAATCCCATGTAAGTCTTTCTCTAACTTCACCATTAACCGTTTATTCTCAGCTCTTTCGAACCCTTCTCATACTGACCAAGAACCTGAAATAGACTATGCAATTTCTACTTTGAAAACTGAAATGGGACTACCCAAATTGAGTTCTTGTGGAACTGAAATGGAAATACCCATATCTGATAACTCAATGAAAATTTCCCCAATACCCAACTTTAATTCTTGTGGAACTGAAGTAGAAGAACCCCTTTCTGATAATTCATTTAAAGTTACCCTAAAACCCAACTTGGGTTCTTGTAAAACTGAAGTGGAAGTACCAATTTCAGATAAGTTATTTAAAGAGGCTCCAAAGTTGGGTTCTTTCAAATTGGGTGATTCTACATTCTATTTTCTTATTGAGAAGTATGCCAATTCCGGGGACTTTACGTCTTTGGAGAAGGTTTTTGATAGAATGAAGTGTGAAAAAAGAGTCTTTATTGAGAAGAGTTTTATCTTAGTGTTTAGAGCTTATGGAAAAGCCCATTTGCCGGAAAAAGCTGTTGAATTGTTTGAAAGAATGGTGGATGAGTTTCAATGTAAACGAACTGTGAAGTCGTTTAATTCTGTTCTTAATGTGATAGTTCAGACAGGATTATATCGTCGTGCTTTAGATTTTTATGCTGATGTTGTGAATAATAGGAATATTATGCCAAATGTGCTTTCTTTTAATTTAGTTATTAAGACCATGTGTAAGCTTCGGATGGTCGATAGAGCTATGGAGGTGTTTAGAGAAATTCCTACTTGGAAATGTGAGCCAGATGTTTATACATACTGCACTTTGATGGATGGGTTGTGCAAGGATGACCGGATTGATGAGGCAGTTATTCTTTTGGATGAAATGCAGGTAGAGGGATGTCTTCCTGTTCCAGTGACATTTAATGTGTTGATTAATGGGCTTTGTCGGAAAGGTGACTTGGCTCGAGCTGCAAAGCTTGTGGATAACATGTTTCTTAAAGGGTGTGTTCCAAATGAAGTGACTTATAACACACTTATACACGGTTTGTGCCTGAAAGGTAAATTGGAGAAAGCAGTTAGTTTATTGGATAGAATGGTGTCAAATAAGTGTATACCAACTGATATAACCTATGGAACGATTATCAATGGGTTTGTTAAGCAAAGAAGAGCCCCAGATGGTGTGCAGATCTTGTTGGCAATGCAGGAGAAAGGGCATCTGGCAAATGAATATGTCTACTCAGCACTAGTTAGTGGGTTGTTCAAGGAGGGCAAACCTGAAGAGGCGTTAAAAATATGGAAGGAAATGATTGAAAAGGGAGTGAAGCCTAATACAGTTGCTTATTCTGCTTTTATAGATGGCTTGTGTCGAGAAGGCAGACCTGACGAAGCTAAGGAGATCCTTTCTGAGATGAATAAAATGGGTTGCATTCCCAATGCTTATACTTACTGCTCTCTGATGAAAGGTTATTTTAAAACCGGTGACAGCAACAAGGCTATACTTTTGTGGAAAGACATGGCAACCAGTGGTATCAAAAGCAATGAAATCTGCTACAGTGTACTTATCCATGGACTGTGTCAAGATGGGAAGCTCAAAGAGGCTATGATGGTGTGGAAGCACATGTTAGGCAAAGGATTGGTCCCTGATGTCGTGGCTTATAGTTCAATGATTCATGGCCTTTGCAATGCTGGTTTTATGGACCAGGGATTGAGACTCTTCAATGAGATGCAATGTAGAGGATCTGATTCCCAGCCTGACGTAATAGCATATAACATAATTATTAATGCTTTATGCAAGGTGGACAGAATTTCTCTAGCAATTGATCTTTTGAATACCATGTTGGATCGAGGTTGTGATCCTGACACAATTACATGTAATATTTTCTTGAAAACCTTAAATGACAAAGCAAATCCATCCCAAGATGGGGAAGACTTTCTGGATAAGCTGGTGCTACAACTGTACAGGCGGCAGAGAATCGTAGGAGCTTCAAGAATTATAGAAGTGATGCTTCAAAAAATTCTTTATCCCAAGTCGTCCACTTGGGAAATGATTATTCGAGAACTTTGCAAACCAAAGAAGGTTCAAGGAGCTATTAACAAGTGTTGGAGTGACCTTTTCATCTGATATTAGAGGTTAGTCTTTTTTTTTTTTTTTTTGGGTTGCAAAAATGCAATATCCTGAACCTTTGTTTCCCGTGGGCATATTGCTCCTAAGGGACTAAAGAGGACATGGACGTGAGATTCTTTCAGAAGATCCATTCTGTACATTTCAGAATTTGGATCCTTGTGCTTGATACATCAAACAATTACACAATGACAGGATGACTGCTATTACCAAACAGACACTTGCATCCATAATTTAACGTTCTGTTTTTCTGTTTGTTTGAATGCATGTCTGTTGCGCATGTATCTAACAGAAAATGACATATTTTATCGATTATTTATATAAACCTCTTGAATGGATACAGAAACCTCTCAATTATGATAATCTAGCATTGTTAAGTCATTAGGATATTGAAGGGCAAGATGTATCCCCTGTACTTTCCCGTGACAACTTTTGAACTTTGCTAGCTCCCTGGTCTTGGCATAGCCTATTATGTAATGGAGCTAACATCCTGTATTTGTAATCTTATATATTGTACCTTCTTGCATCTTCTTGATGCCATTAATGAAACTACTAACTTCATCAAAAGGATATTAAAAGAAAGCTTCCATGTCATTGAATAGTTTTTTCTTCACTTTCTTATCGATCTGTTAGATTTGAAATCTAAAAGTTCTAATCTACAAAATTGTAATGCACTAGTTTTGAATATTGATGATACTTCTATACCTCTAGCCATGCACGATCATTTTGAAACGGTTTTAGAGAGTCTAAAAAGAGTTTAATTTAAGTAATTCTTTTATAGTTGTTTACATTCCTTATTTACCTTTTGCTTCCTCTTTGTTTTAATTTGTATCAAGACGTGTCTGGAATGTTAAATTATGGGAGTTTGAAAATGCTAACAAAGTTGTTGTGTATGGCTTATGAAAGTAAGCTCAAAATTTTGTTTGCTCATTTTTTCTGTATATAATATTCCCTGTGGTAAGTAAGAGAAAGAGTGACTAGAGGGGTAATCAAAGTCCAGTGTAAATGCCGATGCCAAATCTTCGGATCTTTCTGGAAAGATGTTAGCATCAAAAGTTAATGTATTTTGTTTCTTGGGAAATAAATGTTTTGGATTTAAAATAAGCTGTAGATATTTTGTATTTAACTGATAATGTAGCAGAAATGCATTACATTTAGATATTAAAAAATGGACATCATTGTGCTTTCTACCAACAAAAAAAAAAAAAAAAAAAATCCGCTGCTTTATCTGAAAGCACCCTTTTGTATAGAGAGATAGCCAATTGGTGCTAATCATGGACAATTCTTATTTTGAAGTGCAAGAGAGACGAACAGTTTCAATGTCAAAAGCAGTTTTTAATAATGCTCAAAGTTACTCTAGATGTGTGCTACAAAAGAGCAATTAAATTGTCTATCTTTAGTATAACTTGTGCTTTATCCCTATACATCAACAAAACATTTTTCTTAGGGAAAAAAGACAACTGGATAGGAATAATAAATCAAAGGATAGTTGTTATGGAGTGACTATCACTGAGCTGAAGCTACTAGGTATTGATCTTGTTGAATTCATAACACAGTACTACCAGGCTGCAAATCTCTTTTCTGTGCATTTTCCTCTAACCTTGCTCTCTCAACCTTTTCACTTCACAACTAAAAGTGCTTTCTACACTCATGTGAATTAAATTTCCCTTACTATATACTGTGTTATTAGGTGAATTTTCATGCTAATATCTGCCGTTTTCTATTGGTAAAGGAACTAAATGCTCTGACGGTGCATCTTGCATATGTTAAAATAGTTTTCTTGTGGTAGAGCTATTATAGAATTATTATTGCTTGCAACTAAATTGGGATCACAATGGTGGGTGAAAGAAATATTGTGAGCGTGGTGGTTGCATATGGGAAGATTGCAACCAAGTAGAAAATGGCAGTGAGAAGTCCAAGGATCATCAGATGATGCTTTCATGATGTGCAGGAGGTTGAAGCATGAAAAGCAGTAGAAGATGACAATTTCAGTGGTTGCAGTGAATGATATTACTGTTTAATCTGGTAGTATTCATTTGAAAGTTTTCAGAATTCAGATCTTCTTTCTGAGTTATTGAATTATTATGCTTAACATTTCCTGGGTTTATTTATCCATCAAATATGCTCTTTTTTGACTGGAATGAAGTAGAGTCGACATGATTTTTATTGGAATAATGTGGATCTAATTTCAGATATGGGGCCTGAATTGGTATAGACACTTTCTAAGAAACATTGCTTGGCTTTTAGAATATTTCAAGAAAATATGAAAATGGTACAAACTCTACCGGTTCATTGAAGTGAGTTTGCAATATTTAAACCTACCGTTGCTCTTGTTTTAGAATATGTTTCCTATGTGCTGAAGTTTACTTTCTTACTTTACCTCCTGTAGCATCTCTCTTTTTTTTTTTGTTTTCTGAAAAGGGTCAAAAATGCCCTTAGACTATGCAAAATTGAACAAAGATGTCCTCCGTTAATAGTTTGGTCCAAAAATGCCGCTATTGTTAGCATTTTTTTGGCCAAACTATTAATAACAGGGCACTTTTGGACCTAATAAAAATATTGTTTTTTAAGAAAATTTCTCTTGTTTCTTTTAAAATCCTTTTAACTAATAAACAAGTGGGAAGTAATTTTTTCTCCGTCTTTAAATTCGTTTTATCAAAGTAACCCATCACTAATTTTCATTTAGATAACGATAAAGTTCTTTTTTCTAATAAACTGGGAAGTATTTTTATTTCTTACTCTATTTTCCAAATTGAAGTAGGATAAGCATTTGCTAATATATCTCTTGGTTTCAAAGTTACAATGAATAAAAGGATCAATAATCACTTGACTATCATTGAAATTTTCGAGAATGTGTTTCTCTAACATGAACTGTGGTAGACAGTTTTCATTATTCATAATGATAGGATTCTATCTGATTAGTGATGACTTCATCTAACATAAATCTTATGATTGCAGGATTAAGTGTGATGGAACTCAAGTCCCAGATTTTATCATAGGTCTAAAAAAACTTATGCCCTAGCGCTTCCCATATCTTCTTCTAAGATCCTTGAAGTCGTTGGCTTCTTTGGTTGATGAGCCATGTCATAAGTTGCATGGAGGCCAAAAAATATATAATATATCAACATTACAACCGTACATATGCCAAACCTTATAAATGCCTGAGCTTCTAATGATCCCATGAGAAACACGTTTATTGCAACTGAGAGGGATGGGAACCAAGGAACCAGTGGGACTCCCCAGACTTTTGGTGTTCTATCCTGTGGCAAAAGAACCAAAATTGCCAAGGTGGCCAGGAACCAAAGGGGAACAGTTACTGTGTAACCAAGCCAACCATTAGGGTCCAGTCCCCAATAAGCAGAAGTCCCAACGGAGGATACAATTATGACCAGTAGAAAGAAGCTAAGCTTCAAAAGATTCGTCCTGGGGGTGATACCTCTGACATAGTATCTCCTCACAAGCAGAGCAACAGCCATCATCACGGATATTAGAAGGCCGCTTATAGATAACAAACTTGCCAAGACATCCAAACTTGAAAAGAATGCTATACAGGCACTTGCAACTCTGATCAAGAGAGTTGCATTTATGGGAGTTCCTGTCTTTGGGTGAACAAGTGAAAACCATGGTGGAATCATATGAACTCGTGCAATATGAGTGGCATAGCGTGCCTGTCCAATTGCTCCTGCCAGAAGGACAGTGGTCATTCCTTTCAGAGCTCCAAGGGCAACCAGGTATTTTGCCCATTTCATCCCCACTCTTTGAAATGCAACAGAGTAGGCGGCGTTAGGGTCTATATCTGTATACTTTTGCATCATACTTAGTGAAAGTGCCATCAAGCAATATATCACGGTGATAATTGACATTGATCCTAGCAACCCTAGTGGTATATCTTTCGATGGATTTTTTGTTTCCTCTGCCATGGTTGCAATGTTGTCAAAACCCCCATATGCAAAATACACTATTGCCGCTGCAACGAAGATACCTTTGGCACCATGTGGCGCAAAGGGTGTCAAATTGGAGGTATTGGCATGAGCAAGTCCAGCAATTATGACAAATGAAATCACCAGCATATTTACTGCTGATGCTATCCAGTTGAAGTATGAAGTTCTTCTAGTGCTGCTTATTGCAATTATTGATGTAATTGCTAAAATTGCAACAGCTATTGGATCTAGTAAGTTGAACCCATCTATGAGATTTGTATGTATACGTAAAGAGTTTGGATGACGATTCAAGAGAGTTGTAAAGTAAGAAGTCCAGGCTCTTGCTACTGCGGCACTACCAGCAATGGATCCAAGAATTATGTTTCCTGCTGTGATAAAGGCTGCAAAGTCTCCCAGTTCTACTCTGATGTATGCAAATGACCCTCCTGCTACGGGAATTTCTACTGCAAATTCTGTGTAGCAGAAAACAGAGAGCATTGCTGAAATGCCAGAAGCCACATAGGATAAAACTATAGCTGGTCCAGCATGTTCATGAGCTTCTTGGCCAGTGAGTACGAAGATGCCTGCTCCAATAACAGAGCCAAAGCCAAACCAGGTGAGGTCCCACCAACTAAGGCATCGTTTCATCTCATTCTCACTTTCTTTCCTTAGCTCCACAATCTCATCAGCATCCTCAGATCGGCTTGCAACTCGTTCCTTCAATCTGGTAAATGTTTGCGACAGTGCTGATCGGTATGCGCTCCAATTCTGGAAAGAATCTCCCGGGAAGAAATCGTGTTTGCTCCATCTCCAATAACTTCTTGGCTGCATCTCATCTCCCATTTCACCAGTAGAGTCTATTACTGTTATGCTACTGTTACAGAAGGCTGGTAATTACTAGCTCATTGGGATGCAACTGCTGTTTATAGGTTCATTTTTTTTATGGATGGACTCCCATATCTTCAATTATTGTTATCGATAAGGTTGCCAATGAGTCAAATGTTACTTTTTTCCAAGCAAGTCCTTTTCTGTTTTATGCCATATAGTCAAGACACACATCCAATGGAGAATTGGGCATGTGATTTATAGATAGATACTACAGCAGTTGCGTATTATTGATTGCATCTTTGTTGAAAATATCAACATCAACAATCTATCTACTTCCTTTGGACTGACGGTAAGTCTTATGTCGAAAGAGATAGGACAGTCTGTCAATTAATTAGCCTGGAACTAGGAAGAGCAACAGGCTGGACTTTTTCGCCTACACCAGTCACCTGCAGTACTGAAGGATTTTTGCAACATTATTGGAATCATATCCACATACTCCTGATACCGTGTTGTTATAGTAATCATCTTTTGACTGCAGATTTGGTAGTCTTCAAGAATCATATCTTTGCTTAATTTATGAGACTTTGTCCTAAAACTAAGCAACTGATCTGTAATATAAAAATCAATAAGCCACTTTGATACTTTTAGAAGAAATTGTTAGTACTGACATGGTGATGTGCCAAACTTTGAACAAGTTAAAGGAAAATACAAATTGAAGATTTTGATGGGTAGCTTTCTTATTATGCCGTACTCCACCGGTCGTCAACTCCAAAAGTAGGAGGAGATTTACTTTCTTCAGAAACTTGGAACCTTGTGTTCAATTTTGACCCTTTGGGGGCAGAGATTAAATTTGAACAATTCCACCTTCTGCTCAACTTGCTCCAATTTGAAGTTAACTGGAAAATCAGAGTTGGAAGAAAATCCCAAGGAAAAACATAAGATAGAAATAGAAGGAAATCATACTTAAATAAATTGGAGATATAAACATACCTAATGAAGCATGATGATCAATTCATGAACCTTGGAACACTTTTACGTGTCCTCTGTGAAGAGGAAAAAAATACACAGAGAGTAACAACAGCAATTCCTTGTTTAGAACCATTGATTAACTTCTTTAAAACTGGCACACTAGGATGTTCTAAATCATACAACAGCTTGACCTTCCCTGAAGAACTCTTCCCACCTTTGAAATAAATAAAAGAAAATATACAAGTGAACAGAAAACTTTCAGAAGAAATTTTTTGATGGGTTGTCGGTTATTTTCCCCCTCTATTCTATGTGCTTATTTTGAAAAAGCAGCAGGAGAGTCGGCAAAGTCTATCCATGCTAAGGACTCCATGGTTGAACCGCATGTCATTAGGAGTAACCGTGGTTGTGGCTATATCTCCATGTCTGAAGCAGTTAAAAGACGTGATGCCACCCAAAAAAAGGAAACAATTACACCCAAGATTTCCAAGCCTTGTGCATCTTGTTTGCAACATATCTGACTCCATGAACAGCACCAGCAGTCAATAAACCTGCCACAGCCTGCCTTGTGCTAGAAAACATAACCTTACGTCTAAGTAGCCTTTTCATGCACTCAGCAGCCTGTTCTTTTGAACCAATCACTACTTGTTGTCTAACTCTACCTACAAGAAAATATGGCATAGGTGAAACGATTTGCTTAAGCTTATCATAACAATTAATATAACTAAATAGAAGTAACTTTTCTCTAGAGATGAGACAAGCACACAATCCAGCATGGTATCAGGATCTAAGCGTGAGAGTTACAGACGTAAAATAACTAAAATAGAAGTGTATGTTCACTAATGAGGCAGTTAGACACAATTCAACAGGAACTACTAACAAGAAAAAAAATCTGAAAGAACAGGTATTCTTTCCAGAAAATTTTGCAGTTGATTTACGTACCAGAGTCATCCAGAATTCTTTTATCTCCAAGTTTCATGGCCATCTCACTTCTGATTGATGAAGGAAGAGAAGAAACCAAGGTGGAAGCAGCAGATATTCCACAATCCTGATTTGGATAACACTAAAAGATGTCAATCTTTGAGATTGACTTGACCTTGATTTTCCTATTTACATATCTCAACAGAGGTGTAATCAATAGCAATCTCCTTGGATCAATCAGAAAGAAAAGATAAGCTTGTGTAGTCAAAGAATCTCATATAGATGTATTACCAAAAGTAATATGAAAAAAATTAAGAAAGCAATCAAAGATCGAGATTGACTCAATGAACAGACAAGTGTACAAATTGTAATTTAAAGTACTAACTAATTTTCATGCAAGGAAACTTGTGATGCCCAAAACTCTACTTGACAAGTCGTGAAAGCAAATGACTTCAAAGCAATTTGAGAAATGTTCAGAATAGAAAGATGGACTTCACTGACCACAGAGGTTACCATTCAAGGTCAGAAAATTACCATTAAAAATGTAAATAACAGGCAACAACATAAGGGCCCCATTAGCATGTCTCATGCTGTATATTCTTGATCAACCATTCACATCACATACTGATTTTTTATGCTTCAGTAGAAAAAAACGTGTTTTATCATCGATATAAATATGTTCCCACACATTGATTAATAAAGAATTATCAGCATCATTCAGGACAATTAACCATGTCAAGGAAGCAACAAGACACGAAGCTTTAGAAAAGAGAGAGACCTGAAATATGTTTACTTGCTTATCACCAGCTAATGAAAATCTCAACAAGTTTTTGGCCTCATATTCTTCCAGAAATGGCTTATACATTTCCTCAAATAAATGAAACTGTCCTTGTACAATTTTGTTCACCTGGAACAATATGCAGTGAAGAAATTCATGTACACAGAATGGGAGAATCAATTCAATCACTTAATGTGGCATGAAAGTTGCATATGCACTATGGGATACTATGCTAAAAGTTGAGATTCAAATTCTAGTCAAAAAAGAATATTCTGTAGATATGAGATACAAATTAATTGATATTCATTGATCCGCTGGAAGTAATATAAAACAATAAAATTGAGAAACTACCCAATTACACTTTGAACTTATACGTAGGGTGATACTTTCATGTGGTACAGTTAGGGCCACAAAAATTAAAAATTTAGGCCCACTCAAATGTCAAATCTACCTTATTTTTGTCCTCTGCAAAAAGCATACGCAAGTCACCTGTATATGAGAGGCTACAAATTTTGGCATATAAATCTTCCTGCATAAACACCAAATTCCAAGTGGCATGTGTTATGTTCCTGTACTAATTGACAAGAAATCAGAAACGAATAAAGAGACTAACCTCCATGAATTTTGATGGCAAAAGGAGAAGAGCAGCAGAAGTTGCAGCTTTCAGGTTCACACTGTTCACGTTTTTTATATCCAAGTTATCCATAAGAATGTTCACCTAAGTTAGAAGTAAATGTAAGTTATGGCTGAGGGACAGTCACCAGACTCACCACTACAAGCAAAAAATGAGTCAATAAAGAAATTCAGAATATTATAGCTGAGTATGAAACTAAAAATCAGTTGAGCGTAATCTGTTGAATGCGGCATATAACATAATTTAGAGAAATAGACGGCCTCTCTATATATTTTTATATTTTTTATCAGGAGCATTTCTATATTTTCAGTCCACAGTAGACTTTAACTCTCTATTCAGGAAGCATAGAATTTCAGCCATGACCATGACTGCCCATCCAGAAAGCATAGAAATGTCTGATAAAAATTAAGCAATAGGTACTAAGCCAACAAACTAATACGATTAAGAAGGAAACTAAAAACCAGACAGGAGTAGGGGATGCATGTTCCATTTTGCAATGAGTTGTAAAATCTGATGCAACATAGAACTTTGGCGGTCAAATGTCAAGTTTGTTAAAGTCTAAAATCTTTGCACAGACATCCACAGAAGAAAACAAGGCATCTCAATAGAATATTTCCAACTGAAGTTCTTCTTTTTAACACTCACAAGAAATGTTTGAGTGAACTGCTTCTGTTAGGAATATCTTTGAGAATACAACAAGTTTTCTACGCACTCACTTAACTTTTCACGTCTCCATATGACTGAATGGATTTTTCATTTCAGGTTAATAGAAGAGAGAGCTTAAAAGCTAGCAGTGGTGTGCCGTCAAATATCAAAAGCACATGCTAATTTGTTTTTTAAGAAAATGCAGGCTGAGATATACAGATAGTTTCAAGCCAGAATCAATTATATTATCACATACTTTGAGCAACCCCGAGTACACCTATTTAGCATCGATACCACATAGGATTATAATTTTTTGGGGAGAAAATATTAGATAGGATTTTTTTTTTGGTGAAGATGAAATATTAGATAGAATTATAATACAAAGTTATTATGATAACTCTTTATTCTTTTGTCTCTAGGTAACACCAAAGTGAGATCCTAAGGCTAAGAGAACATACAAGAGCTCATGGATATTATCCTAATCAATGTAAGCTTATTTAACCACAACCAATGTGAATAGAAACATTACCAAGTTTTCTCACTTTTGTTATACAAATGAGAGTAAGCTAACATCATATATCAAGCTACTTCTTAAATGATGATTTCATGCTTCTTTGACTGATAGGTATTCATAGCGAGTCAGGAAAGTCAGTCATAGATAAAGACCTATTCCTGATACCATCAATTTAATTAAATACATAACAACAGAAATTAAATTCATGTGACTTAGAAGTACGACGATAATGACTAAGAGGCACAAAAGGATTGCAAAAGATTCTAACCAACTTAAATTCATTCAACAGGCCTTATATCAATGAAATTAATACCGAAACCGAAGTCCTTTGTAAAATATGTTATTTAAATAGCAGTTCAAAACAAGCCATACTGGTTTCTGCAAACGACCGCTGAGATAGAACCTCTCCCATCCCAATATGTCTTGAATCAAGTCATGCATCCGTACAACTCCATACTTGACCATCTGTAAAAGTTACTTAATGTGAAATTTCTAATGTGTTAATAGAAAGTGCATCTTCATTAAATGGTCAATACCTTGTTGTTGCATGACACAAATGGGTTGAAGTGTACGCCAACACCAATGTCATTTGCAATATCAGTTATCTGACACAATGCACAGTAAATTGTTCTTTAGTTAGAGTTGAAATGTAAGACTATCACTGAAAAACATATATGAAGTAGCAAAGAAATGTGGGAAATCAAAGTTGATTCAAGAAAGGAAATAGCACCATCCTTGCTCCACCACGGCGAATGAGACACGAAGCATAGTGATCCTTGTTCAATTTTAGATTCTGGATTGTAGAAAGACGTTAGATTTTTAAAACAAAGATGGACAGAGAGTTGCTTAAAATTCAGCAATTACCTCAGAATGCCATTGTCGAGGATCAGATACTCCAATAATGTAATCTGTCATAGATGTCTAGCAATGAAGTTGTTAGTAATGTAGTATTGCAGTATTTTATAGAACTTCTTGATCAAACAAAACCATAAGTGGAATTCATTATCAGAAATAAGAAGTAGAAAAAACCTCATCTTTGTTGTTGGGATGGAGTTTAGAACCATATATACAGCAGAACTCAACAGGGGGTAGAATTTCAAGCAAACCCCCTAGCTCAGTTTTATCCTCTCCCACCATTTCTACATTAACATATGAAAACAAAACAAAAATCATGTAATATGCTACATACAAATGTATGTTCAATTGGATCAAAATCATGAAATATTCTCACAGGAATTTTATCAAACATCTGGGAGACACGCTTGAAATTATTAAGATAATGCATTGTTTACCTCTTACTGATCAGTATACATGTGAAAGTTGAACCCTAATTAACAAAATTTAGCTATCAATTTGGCAAATCTTTTCAATTAAGTTCCTGGGGTTTTCAAGGGTTTAAGGTGGGGATGATTGAGACTGCCATTGAAGAAGAAGCAACAGATCCAAGTCAAATTCGGGTCAAGCCCATCTCTTTATAATTGGGTTGGGCTCAACCGGAGCACTCTACCCTTTTATATTTGGGCTATAGGCACCAAGTTTCTCTTTTTTTTTTCTTTTTAATTTGTTTTGTGGTAAATAATATACTTAAATTCACAAATTTATAATTAATTAATTAATTCTATGTAACATAAAATTTAAAGTAAATTTGAATTAGTCTGCCAGTAAATATTATAGAAAAATATTTCGTATTTAAGATCTATTTCTTTTTTTACTTAAAATGAAAGATAATTATCTGTATAATTATTGAAAAATATTTCGTATTTAAGTTTTCTTCTTTTTAACTTGTGGCGGAGTATTTTGGGGATTATCATCTGCTTTAATTGGTTTTTCAAAATGAATTAAAAAAATAGAAAAATATTTTGTCTTTAACTTCTCTTTATGTTTTATTTTTAGAGAAGAATTATGTGAAAGGTTATAGAAGATATAATATTTAAGTTTTCTTTCTTTTTTACTTCTGATGGAGCACTTGTTTTATCACATGTGATGTGACCCACCTATAGTAAAATGGATACTTCAACATGCCATTTTAGAACATGAAAATCAAAAGTAGTTAATTTTTTAGATTCAATAAATTATAGAAAGATATTTTATATTTGAGTTCTCTTTCTTTTTGACTTTTGATGAAAGATTATTTGAATAATTATCGAAAATATTTCGTATTTAAATTTTTTTTCTTTTTAGTTTTCAAGAAAGCACTTGTTTTATTACGTGTATGTAAACTACTAGTGGTAAAACCGACATTATTATTGGCTTTAACATGTCATTCTTGGATACTAAAATTCAAAATGAACTTAAATTGATCAATAAATTATAATTAAAAAATTGTATTTTAATTCTCTTTCTTTTTGACTTCTAATGGAGAATTATCGAAATGATAATAGACACTTGTTTTAAATTCTTTTTTTCCCTTCTAATGGAGGAGCCACTTGTTCTTAATTATCACATGTAAATTGGACATTATCATTGACTTTAACAGGTCATTCTACTAGAATATGAAATTTAAAGTGAACTTAAATTTGACTACTAATAGATTATAGAAAAATATTTCATATTTAAGTTCTCTTTCTTTTTTAACTTTTAATGGAAGAGCAGCTTATTTAATCACATATGAATTGAATTTTACCATTAGCTTTAACAGACCATTTTAGTTAGGATTTAAAATCAGAGGCCAGTGACTAATGAGTTTAGTTTTCATGATAATGTACTTTGTGGTTTTAAATTTATGCTTTAAAATTCAGTCAAAATCCAAATCCAAATATATTGATCTAAATTAAAAAGGAACTTAGTATATTTAAAAGACCTTTTAAATTAAATATTAGGGAGGTAATAAAAATAAGAGTTAAAATAGTCTAAAAATCTTTCTAATTAATTTTACAAATGACGTGTAAAAGATAATCACGATAAATAATTTGAGATGATTGAAGTATTTTTCTTAAGAAAACTGCCAAATTAATACAGGACAAGTATAAAAGATGGAAGATATATACTCTCTTTGTCCCAATTTATGTGACTTACTTTCCTTATAGTCAGTCCGAATGACGCATTTTTATATTAAGTAATAATTTAACTATAAAAAATCTATTTTACCCGTAGTGAAATGATTTATCGCCACACAAATTTCTATCATTCATTTTGGACCTCAAATTTTATAAGTCTTTTGTTCTTTCTTAACCTTCGTGCCAAGTCAAACTACCTCACATATGAAACGGAGGGAGTAATATTTATGCGATTATAAATACTTATAATAAAGATAAAATAAAAAATATTATAAAAATGAATTATTCTTTTTTGTACATATAAACAATATATATTTAATGTAATCGTATAACAAATTTGGAATGGTTGTTGTGCGCAACCTTATTCCTATTTATGAAAATAAATAAATTTAATTTTGATAGACTTTCAAAAAACTATATATCAAAATTAATTTTAAAATATAATATTAAAAATTAATATAAAAAATAAAACGATAATGGAAGCAAAAGAATCGCAGTGCATAAGATGCATCTAATATAAGTACTCATTCATTCTTAATCAAAGATCTCTGATTTGAGTCATCCTAAGTGTGAAATCATTTTTATTAGGCAGCTTGACCCATAATGTGGAACTTTCTATACAAATCTAAATTTAATTGAAGTTTAATATAAATACCGAATATCCATTAAGAAAAAAGAAACAAATTTGATGTGTGAAATTAATTTAGGCTATTAAAATCCAGATGCTATTAAAGGCTTAGGTAATACAAAATCCACTGGAAAAAAAAACTGTGTCCATGGTTTTCTTTTGCTTCGTTTATCGAGAAGATTTGCAGACGTGCCCTTCACTTTTCTAATTTTACTTTTTAGAAACACCCCTTTTTAAGAAATTGTACACTTCAATACTTTATTAGTTTCCACAAAGTAAAAGCAAAATTAACTTATACGGAAGTTTACACACTGGGAGAGGAATTAGTAATATAAAAGTTGTTATTTATTTTCATTTTACGTATTATGTTTTTATTTTGTATTTTTTAAAAATTAAAAGGGTAATTTAGTTCAATTTAAATAAATAATTTTTGTTTATTTAAATCATCAATAAAATAATATATCATGTTGAGATAATTTTAATACATTGATTAACTCTATTGAAAGATCAATCAAGTGAGATCATAGTAGTTGACATGCACGTTCTATGAGTTAGTTATTCCACAAATATAAAATCATGTGAAATGCTTATTATATTTTTTCCATTACTCATGAGTTATGTGAGTAACTAAAGTTGAATAATATTTTATAAATGACATTCCATAGAAGAAGAAAAGCATCATTATTATTAAATATTGATCTCAATTTTTAAAATTATCATAAAAGATTTAATAATCAAATTTTTGTTAGTAAGATTTTTTCTTTTAAATTATTGATTATTATAGTTAAATCACGACTTTTTTTTTTGTTAATTTAGATATAATTCATTTAAAATCAACTATTGGGACTTGGGAGGATGTTCAATTTATTATTCTAATGAAAAATAAAACGGTAATTGCCTTTATTAAGAAGCGCTTTATCCTCAATGTGAGACTTTTTGATATGAATTCAAATTTAATCGAGCTCCTTTGTGGATATCGAACACCAAGTGGGAAAATAAAATGATTTAATACTTCCTCCGTCCCAATTTATGTGACTTACTTTATTTTTTAGTCAGTTCCAAAAAGAATGACACATTTTTATATTAAATAACAATTTAACTATAAAATATCTATTTTACCCTTAATGAAATGATTTACAGCCACACAAATTTTTATCATTCATTTTTGAACCACAAATTTTAAAAGTTTTAATTTCTTTTTAAATTTTATGCCGAATCAAACCATCTCAGATAAAATAGAATAGAGGGAGTATACTTGCAAAATAGTGCCAACAACTTTTGTGGTAAAAAAGAACAAACTTAAAGGACTTCGATGCAAATATGCGTTTCAAGATAATTATATAAAGGGGGAAAAGTGAGACAGAGGAGAAAATGTATTTAATTGTATCTGGGAAATAAGCTAAAATAGGCTTCAAAATGAACTGAATATGCATAAACTACTTCAAGAATCTAGCTTTATTTGAAAAGATATCAATTTTATTGAAGCGATTCTCTTTTTCATCCATTTCAGCTTCTGGGTATGCTTCAAATCCATCTTCTATCCTATTTCTTGCGTAAAAATTTGATCTTTTTGTGTTAAAATGAGTAGCAGATTCTGAGTTCACACAATTGAAGCCATATTTGGATTTAGAAACCTGAATTTCTTGTAATTTTTGTGCATGTATGTGTTCATGAACTTGAAGATGAAATGTTAGGTTTCTTCCTGAGTTAATTTGGTGAGGTAGATTGATTGATTTTCATTTGCTGCTGATTGTTTTCTTGTTCTAAAGGTTGCCTTTTTCTAATGCCCTTGCAGCTCGTTTACTTTTTTCTTGGTATTACCACATTTTGGATGAACCCCACTTACAGAAAAGGAATGTGCAATATTAAGATGATCTTATTATTTATTTATTTGTTTTTGTCTAAATTGACTTGTGATAATTCTGAGCTTTGAATTGAACTGGTGTAGATTAGGATTTAGTCTGTTGCGTGTGATTTATTAAATAGTCATTATTCAAATAGTTGGCGAGTTTGTTTTGACAAGAAAGATTTAGTTGTCTCTTGTGCTGAGCTGATGGTGCTATTCTGTCATATGATGTGATATTCCCATCCAAGGGGCTTCATTTATGTGATCCTTGGTAGTTGAGATTGAAGAATTGGTGAATGGGGTTAATGCAGTTCAGTACTCCTCTAAATTTTATATGTAAACTGATCTATGTTATGGAGATGTTTTGCCAGGTTCACTGAGGTTCAGGATTTATAAACCTGAAGCTTTGTAGGTTTATGACTAAGTGCAAACTTTTTGGGTTTATCTGTCTTTGAATAGGTTTTGATGATGAGAGGATGTTTAGTGGCACATCAATAGAGACGTTTGGTGTTTTATATCTTCTAAAATAACTGTCATAGCTGATATGTTTGTTATTTTAAACAAAGATCTCTGAAATAATTGTCCACATAATCAGTTGTGTATGGCATCAGATTTTTCCCCTTGGTATTTAGGAAAAACCAAGAAGTGGCAGAACATGGGTTAATCAATTATGGTATTTAATTCTTCTGTGATTTTGCAGCTTCTTTTAAATTGACTGCTGGATTTTCAGGTCAGAATATTTTCTATTCATAAGTTTATCTTCTGGCACTTATTTCCTGAGGAATGCATAATCTTAGACGAAAACTAGGGTTATAGAGTAGTTTTCAGGTTCACTGATTCTGTGCATAAGGTTAACATTTGGATCATGGATCGACCTACAACTGTTCTATTGATTCCTTCTGCTCATACCATGTCTGTGTGAACTCATGCACTTGCATCAAGGTTATGAACATCCTAGATTGTTTCTTTTTTTCCTTCCCTTTTAGGAGATATTCTTGTGTGTGTATATATGAGAATTTTCAGTCCTATGTTACCTGAATTTAGGTTGGATATATTTGGTTCATGTGTGACTAAGTATCCATTTAGCCAGTCCAAGTCAGCAAATTCTATGTGTATCTTGAAGGATCTAGATGGACTAACACCAAGTTTTCAATCTAGGTATGTCAAGGCAATTGAAAGTCCACGTAACATAGATTTATTTGAAGTATAAAGTTCAGCATGGAGATAATGTCTATTTTATGGTAGATTTCTCGGCCATCTTCTTTGATGTCTTAAAATATTGCCATTGGCCCCTTGGTTCTCTTAGAGATGATAGTTATGATAAGGTTACAGGAAATGTCCATCATACATGCAGAATTAAGATGATAGCTTAGCCGCCAAACAAAAAGGGCAGGATGGATGTGGCTTCCGGTGTCATTCTAAACACTTATAAGAAGTCTTCCTTCAAACATTTTGTTAGGGTTACTTTGCTGAGCTTTAGGCACCTGCTCCTAAAAGTTTTTTTCATATCAATTTGTGTGGACTAGAACCCACGTCTTTTGATTAACGCAAAGGTATTGTATCATTTCTTTGAAAGTTGTGAAGTTTGTGTAGTACTTAAAATAAGCAACTGATATCAGTTATCTTGTTCTCCGGATCCAGTTACAAGGCTCTTTTTCTTTTGTGTGTTGAAGAGTTTCTGGTTTCATAATTTTTACTTGATATGGTCTTATACTTTGATATTTGAGGAGCGATCTCAGTTTCACAGTGAATTTTCCCCTCATAAGGGCTCTTCACACTCGCTAGTTGCCTCAATTGGAACTAGTATATGCTTAGAGAATGTTAGAATTACATCCCTTCCAATTACAATTCTTGAGCAAGTTAAACATAAGAACATCTTAATAGCAGAAGTCTCTACTTGCATGAAATTCATTCGAGAGAGAACTGGTGTCTATTGATTTTTATTTGGGATAATGAAACCCCATTTTGTGGATTCCTTTGCCAACTTGTGTCCTAATAAGATTGCTTCCAAAAATGTATGTGTTATATTATGGAAGTTAAACATTGATTTGGGATACCATAGTTTATAAGTGTCAGAATTAAGGATGTGTATGGCATAATTGGTGAAAATTGCAATGCAGGATTGTAACACACAGGGTAGAGTTTTCTGTACTATCATTTACAATGTCTATTTTAACAAAGTTACGCTGCATCACACTTGATGTTACTGGTACACTGATTGCTTACAAAGGAGAGTTGGGTGACTATTATTGCATGGCAGCCAAAGCTGCTGGGCAGCAATGTCCTGACTATAAGCGGGTTCATGAGGGATTTAAACTAGCATATACAGAAATGGCAAAGAAGCATCCATGTTTTGGATTTGCTGAAAAGATTCCTAACATTCTGTGGTGGAAGACTTGTGTCAGGAATTCCTTTGTTCAGGTATTGTGCATGACATTATCTTGGGATATTTTGTTGTCAGTATTTTGATATATAATATCAGAAGGCATTTGTTCAATTTATTGTAGAACAGCGGCAGAATGTTTTAGTATGACTGTCGAATTATTGATTTAAGATCTGAACTGCAATTATTTTATGTTTCTACTGATATCAAGTATCCTTTCTTTTGACAGGCAGGTTATGAATATGATGATGAGACATTTGAGAAGATATTTAGACGCATATATGCAACTTTTGGTTCTTCTGCACCTTATAGCATATTTCCTGATGCTATACCGTTCCTCAGATGGCTCCGCGAGAGGGGTGTTACAGTTGGGTTGGTCAGCAATGCTGAGTATCGATATCAGGATGTAATTCTTCCTGCATTAGGCTTGAATCAGGTAGATATACAATGGTTTTCATTTCATTTTTCTGTGTTGTATCTTCTTCTAACATTTTTTGGCTGATCTTAATTTTTTTCCAAACATACTGAAAAACCATGTAGTAGTTGAACCCCTTTTTGTGTGTGACCAAAATCAGGGATCTGAGTGGGATTTCGGCATATTTTCCGGTCTTGAAGGTGTTGAAAAACCAGATCCAAGGATATATGAGATTGCCTTGACGAAAGCAGGAAATGTAGCACCAGAAGAAGTACTTCACATTGGAGATAGCTTGAGGAAAGACTATTTACCTGCTAGAAGTGTTGGGATGCATGCTTTGTTGTTGGACAGGTTCAAGACTGCTGATGCTGTTGATTGGAAGAAATCTGGTGCCACTGTGCTGCCTGACTTGATCGCTACCAAAGAATGGCTTACCTCTGAAAATTTGAAATGCAGTGACCTGTGAAAGTCCTGTTTGATTATTTTCTTGCCTATAATGGTAGGTAGATTTGTATTACAAGAATGGTTGAGTTCTATGAATGTGATGAGGAAACATTTAGTTCAATATGCCAGATGCCGTTGTATCTGCATAATATTAGAATGACAAGAAGAAATAACTATACTCATCATGACTTCAATTACACCAAAAGTTGCATATATGACTATGAAGAGCTAACTTTATTCTATTGCACATATATGTTATCACCTATATATCTGTTTTCCTTGTCAACATATTCAAATCTGGGTCCAAAACTATTGAGTATTAAGCCAAACAAACACATTTTGTAATTCAAAGTATATTGATTCAATGAAGGACAGTAGTTTAACAGCCCTTCAAAGATAGAAGTGCTAAACACAGACTAAAATCTTTCTACCACCTTGCAAACTTTCTGCTCTAGAACTATAGATATTACTTGCACACCAGACAGCTTCAAACAAAGGCAGTTATTTGTTTACATTGGTTTGTACACATGCTAAACCATTAAGATATTGACTTATCGGTTATCGGTTTAATCGTTAAGATTTGACAAAAAAAATAATAATTGAAAATCACTTTAAAATAAGGTGACAAACCAAATGAACCATGCACTTAAGTTGACAGATAGCATCTTGCTTAAAACTAAACACTATCACATTATAGAATAATCGAGAATTTGAGACAACCAGAAACAAAAAGTATGAAATCAAACTCTAAGTCAAATACTTTATATGTCAAATGGTATATATATAATTATTTAATTTATTATTGGGTTATTGATACTCGGTTAACCCATATTTCTTAGTCTGATTGTATACATGGCAAGAGTATTTATAAATTATACAGTCACTTGTCCATAGCGAACTTGATGAAAGAATAAAAAAAAAACTAATGCTCAATTAACTTTTAATATAGTTAATGTAAGTTATAGGAGTAACTAACTAATTTCCCAACAATCAAGTACTCATCCTTCAACAATATTCAATAGAATCAATTACTGATCTACATTTTTTAAACTATGATCTTTCATTTATAAATTTTTCTTTTAAACTACTGATTATTATCATAGTATCACTATTTTTGTGTAAATTTAGACAAATAATTCTTATTTCATATTCATTTAAAACCAACTATTGGGAGAATGTTCCATCAAATTATTCTAAAATAAATAAATAAATGAAAAGTAATAATTTAATACGTACAAAATATATGTGATACAAGATCCAAAAGGTAATAAGAACAAACCTAAAGGACTTCAGTGCAAATATTTTTTTTAAAGTTAACTATAAAACGGACACAGAGGGAGAAAATGCATTAAATATACAAAAACTGCTTCAATAAACTGATTTTACTTTGAGAAGATAACGATTTCATTGAAACAATTTCTCTTTTTTCATCCATTTCAAATTCTTGGTATGCTTCTAATCCATCTATTTTCTCATTTCTTGTGTAAAGATTTGTTTAAAAGATGAACAACAGCTTTGGGTTCACAGATGAAGCCATTGTTAGATTCAGAAGCTTGAATTTTTAGTGATTTTGGATTTTGTGCCTGTATGTATTCTTGAAATTGAAAAATGAAATGCTAGGCTTTAATCTGGGCAATTGTTAGATTTTCTTGTTCTGAAGTTTTTCTTCTAATGCCGTAGCAGCTTTTACTTTTTTCTTGTTGTTAGGAAGAGGCAGTATGAAGATGATCTCATTATTATTTTTTAGTCTAAATTGACTTGTGATGTTTATGAATCTTGAATTCAACTGATGTGAAATAGAACTTAGTCAGCTGTGTGTGATTTATCAAATAGTCATTAATCAAATGGTTGACGAGTTTGTTTTGACAAGAAAGATCTTGTCTCTCGTGCTGAACTGATGGTGTTATTCATCATATGATGTGACATTCCCATCCAAGGGGGTCTCATTTATCTGATCCCAAGTAGTTTGGGATTAAAGAATTGGCGAATAGGGTTAATGCAGTTCAGTAGTCCTCTAAATTTTCTAAAATGATCTATGGTATGTAGATGTTTGGCCAGGTTCTACTAGCATGAAATTCATTCAAGAGATAACTGGTGTCTATTGATGTTTATTTGGGATAATGAAACCCCCTTCTCTGGATTCTTTTGTCAACTCATTTGCTTTCGAAAATGTATGTTTTATATTATGAAAACCATGATGTATAAGTGTCAATGGCTGTTCTTTATCTGATAAATGCTTGTCACTGAATGTATGACATAATTGCTGAAAATTGCAATGCAGGACTGTGAAATAGTAATACACAGGGTAGAGTTTTCTGTACAATCACTTACAATGTTGTCTATTCTAAAGAGGTTACGCTGCATCACACTTGCTATTACCGGTACACTTATTGCTTACAAAGGAGATCTGGGTGACTCTTATTGCTTGGCAGTCAAACTTGCTGGGAAGCCATGTCCTAGCTATAAGCGCGTTGATGAGGGTTTCAAAGTAGCATATGCAGAATTGGCAAAGAAGCATCCAAGTTTTGGATTTGCTGATAAGATTCCTAACTATGTGTGGCGGAAGATTTGTGTCAGGGATTCCTTTGTTAAGGTATTTGTGCATGACATTATCTTGGGATATTTGGTTGTCAGTATTTTCATAGATAATCTCAGAATTTTTCCATATGACTGTAGAATTATGATTTGAGATCTGAACTGTAATTATTTTATGTTTCTACTGATATTGATCATCCTTTCTTTTGACAGGCAGGTTATGAATATGATGATGAGACATTTGAGAATATATTTAGTCGCATATATGCTACTTTTGGTTCTGCTGTACCATATAGAATATTTCCTGATGCTATACCGTTCCTCAGATGGCTCCGCCAGAGGGATGTTACGGTTGGGTTGGTCAGCAATGCTGAGTATCGATATCGTGATATGATTCTTCCTGCACTAGGCTTAAATCAGGTAGATACACAATGGTTCTCATTCTTCTTCTAACAATTTTTGGTTGATCTTAATCTTTTTTCCATAAATACTGAAAAACCATGAAGTAGTTGTGAACCCTTTTGTGTGTGTGACCAAAATCAGGGATCTGAGTGGGATTTCGGCGTATTCTCTGGTCTTGAAGGTGTTGAAAAACCAGATCCAAGGATATTTGAGATTGCTTTGAAGAAAGCAGGAAATGTAGCACCAGAAGCAGCACTTCACATTGGAGATAGCTTGAGGAACGACTACTTAGCTGTGAGAGGTGTTGGGATGCAGGCTTTGTTGTTGGACAGGTTCAAGACCACTGATGCTGTCGATTGGAGGAAATCTGGTGCCATTGTGCTGCCTGACTTGATCGCTACCAAAGAGTGGCTTACCTCTGAAGTATTGAAATGAAGTGATATGTGATAGTCTGTTTGATAGTTTTCTTGCCCATGACTGGTAGATTAGTATTACAAGAATGGGAAAAAAATGAGCTATCAGTTCTATGAATGTGATGAGGAAACATTTGGCTCAATATGCCACATGCTGTCTTTTAATCTCTCTGTGGCAAGCATCATTATGCCCAGATAGAATATAGTGTACTGTGTAACTAACTGTTGATTGAGAAATTGCTACATAAACCACATGCACAAGAAGAAGCAATCTTATGTCCTGTCGACCTGGTGCACATTTTTTTTTTTTTTTTTCAGTTTTGTATTAAAAACGACTTGTTGATTCAATGAAAGCATAGTGGCACTAGCTTTGTTGTGGATTCAATTGAAACTCCAAGAAGTGAGGTAAATTGCCTTTTTGCCGCTGCATATGCCTCCCTCCGTTTATGCCACTGGTGATGAACTCTCAATGGCCATTAAACATATAAATGTTTTAAAAGCCATTTATCTCTCTACTAGATAGGCATGGCCCGTGCTAGAGCACGGGCCCAACACTTAACAAATTGAATTGTTGTTCTAACTAAAGAGTAAGAAAATCCAAAACAACTTCTCATCAATAAATTTTTACATGCATTTTATAGAATTGAAAATTCCACTTAAATCATATCCTCTGCCAAAGTTGCTCATTTAAAAAAAGTCAATAAGTAGTGAAAGAAATGTCAGCAAAGAAAAGCAAATGCTAATGAAGAAGCATATATATATAAACTGAGAAGAGATGATATCCAATTGAAGCAGTTCCCAGAATATCATTGTTGGGCCAGTCCTCCAACACCTCAGTCATAATCCTTTTTGAATTTCACCAAGCGCATTCATCTTTTCTTTATGCTATGTCTTGTCAAAATCATCAAGAACAAGGACTAAAAGGTCACAACCAATTAGCTCAAATTCACCTAAAAATACAGTTATAAGAATGTTATGTGTTCTTCTAAGCAATGCAAAATAAGACAACACGCGATCAAAATGAGTTACTTCTTGCCTAGAAATACCATAAGTTTCTCCTTTTGATGAGGACACATCAAATACACAAGAACTGACAAAATTATTGTTTACTACCAATTACAAAGTCATAAATTATTATCAAATCAAATATTTCAAATATAATGCAAAAGTTGAATGTAGAAATACATACCATAGACCTCTCACAACTAATAATTTCACTGCCTTTTCATTTGCTGCAACCACAAACCCCATTCATGCACGGTCTCTCCAATAATCCAAGCCTACAATTATGCTCAGAATTATTTATACTAAATTGATAGGAAATTTCCTTGCATTATCAATATTTGAAAGTACATAAATAAAGTTGTAAGCAAATATTCATTTATAGTGATCTTAGAGGGATAAACAAATAAAATGCATTCACAAAGAATAATATTTATTTTTACTTGCAAAGACTAACGTAAGGCTAAGTAACCTCTAAAAACTGAAAAGTATAATGAACGGGTAAAAGCATATCGTGTCATCCCAAAATCCGACATATTACAGAAGAAAAATGAATCTCAAAAGGCCATAAATATTAGTGTACTTATTCATAAATGGTAAAGTTATCAACAAAGCTAAATTGTAGAGCAAAGAAACTCTTTAAAAAAAGAATGTACAACTCTCAAACTCTGCAGACAAAATTTCTTCAAGTGAAAAGAACGATTACAAATCAAAAGAGGAGATTGGTTGAATTGAAAGGAATAACATAGAGAAATTTAATACCAAGAGACAGACACAAGGAGAAATGTTGCGAAAACAACCAGAATCATATCTAGGAAACATCACTAAGCAAACTTACCGCTTTCACAAATGCACACCAAAGTAACTAAGAAAATTCTATTTTACTTCATTGTATTTGAAATTAAGAATTTTACTTTTGATTTTAGGTTGATGCGAGTAGAAAGCATATATTTGAAACTTTAGGAAAGGGCAAATACATGCATATCTTCAAAAATTCTATACACAAATGGTACAAACCAAGTTATAATAGTGTCTCTCTTGTGCTTGCAAGCAAATTTTATTACATATGCTCTCTAAATTTCTTAAACTTCTTAGTCAAATCAACTCAGACTTCTTCCTCTAGAAAATTGGTACATCAATTTCCTTGTATAGTTTAACTGCACTGTATGATAGTTACACAACATAACATAGCAAACTAATTTCTACATTCGATACTTACCCCTTTGAGTCAAGCTTCGTCATAACCATTTGTCTTGATCCTACCCCTACTCCCTCTCTCCCATGTTTACTCGGGGGTATTAAGAATGAAGATAATGAAAGTCGAACCCAAAAAGAGATGATTGGATGAGTCATTCAAAGAGCAAACCATCATATACCAATATACCTTGCCTCAACAAAACAAAGGAATAAAGAGTAACATCATGATCAAATTAAGCATGAAAAATGGATTCTTTTAATGGAATGCCCCCCCCCCCCCCCTTTTGGTTCTTTGAGGCAAATCAGTAACCCTTTTAATAGACATAAGACTCTATTGAAAAAGAAATACGAATGCATAATTGTCTCCAGATTGATGTAGCTGCCTTGACATTTTCAAGCATTATATAAGGATCACCCAAAAAGAAATCAAGAACCTATCATAGTATTCCTTAGTTGAAATTTTATCAAGAAGTTAAATACCAAGTAGGTTAAATATTCCAGATCTCACAAAATAAAACTGATAGCATCTTAGTTGCTGGTCAAACAAAAGAATGACCACCCTGATTTCTTCCCAAGAAAATATCAGAATATACACATGTAATGTATCAGTAAATCACTTGAAGCCTACAAAATTCAAACATTTTTTAAAAGGATTTCTGTTATACAAAATGTTGATATGTCTAATAAGTATGAAAAAAAAATTCTAAAAAAGGATATATATGGTGGTACACATGCATGCGTGCACATAGAGAATTTATAACAAAGAGAGAATATTGGAGAGGAAAGAGCGAGTAATTTAGAAGGTACTTGGACAACTCGAAAATGACATGGAAATAAGACCATAAGAGTGTTTTCCAAAAAGAAAAAAGTTACTTGTTACACAATGATACAATAAACAAGGAAATCAGAAGCTACAAATATACAATTGTCCAATAATGTAGTGTTGGTTTTTGAATGTATTAGATAATGCACAATATTAGATTCACAACTTGATTTGCAAATGGAGTTGGGTGTACTATCTATGTTTTCAATATTAATATGAAGGAGCAGAAGTAACGTGAGAGGCAATGAAGTAGTCAAGTGCAAATACCATATAAAAGTGATAGTCCTAAACGGAGCCACTACTTGAAGTAGTTGATTAAAGCTCTTCCCGGTTGGCAAAGCTGGTGTTTGGCATCTCTCTGATTTTTCTTCAATTATTGATTGCAATGTTCACCTTTCTGTTGCTCACTTATATATAACGGTAATATTAGTGCGAGTTGAATCTAAATATTCCGTTAGCATCTGAAAATGAAGGACACAATATATATTAAATAAGTTGAAAATAGAGAATCGACATGATTGAAGAACTTTATCAACATATTGAAACAATACTTTCCAAGAATTTAAAAGTCAGCCAATGAATTTTAATTTAAAGTGAAAAGAAGTCTAAGAGGGAAAGAAGATGTTTCATCTTCACATGAGCAACTATGAACTTCAAACGCAAAAGTCCACTGTAATAAATTTCAAATTTACATAAAGCTTGTAAATGATTGTGATATTGTCTGTCATGATTGTAAGGTTTTTCTTGGAAGACCTCACACCATTAAGAGAATCTACATCTTATGTAGTTTCCAATCTTTTCTTGAGAGATACATTAGCTCTCTAGATTAAGTCTAATAATGTGTCAACACAACCATAATAAACATAAAAAAATACTGATTTTGTGGCTCTTAGTATATATAACTAATCACAACAGCCCTCTATATTATAATCCCTACTCTTGATTTTCCCATCGGTAAGCATGTAACGAAAAAGCAAATGAGTTTTTTATTTTCCACTGCCCTGTTTTGCTCCATTTTACAATGATCCATCACTACACATCCCTTCAAATTTGCTTGTTCTTTCTGATAATAATCACTCCACACTACAAAAATCATGTAAATATCAAATGTATAAGTGAGGAACAATATCTATAAGGAAAAGAAATGAAAAAGTCTTTTAGTTGGTTCGAACATACTATCAAACACCTTTGTTGCACCAATTCTTAAATTAAGTTAACCATGCAATATAAATTTTAACGATAGAACACATAATTTGCCACACATCTCATAAGATTGCACCTGAATATCTCAATTCAAACATGAATATTGAATAAGCATATCAAAAAACTTGGTACATGCACATTGGAACCCAATAGGTAACAACCCAAAAGAACAAGTGATGATTACAAATAATGAGAGTGTAATAACTAAAGAAAGATTGCTTTAAAACCTCAAAAAATATAAATAGCTCACAATTTGAACAATAAATTTCTTAATATCAGATGAAGAACGATGAAATTTGAACACCATTAAAAAGAAAAGTTGTATAGTTTTAGAGAGAGAAATTATGTGAAATTAGAAATCAATTGAAGAAAACATTTGTATGCAAATGAAGGAAACAAAATTTAGTGAAAATTTACACATGGTTTGATGAGAAAGAAGTACAATACATGTGCAGACTTGCTATCACAGTAAATATAAAAAGATATTCAATGACCGATCAAATTCGTCCAAGTTTATAGTACAACTGCTAATGTTGTTGGTACAATTCTTAATTGCAGTGTTCGTCCTCAAAAGTCTCATTTCTATACCGGAGTAATGCTTGAATTAGCACCCTAAACTCGCTGTCAACAATCTTTATGTGTGCACTCATCCCCTGGTCTGTCTTTGACAATTCTCTTCTCAATAGGTAGCTTTAGCTGTTGAGTTAAATCTAAATACTATTCATTTTTCTTTTAAAAGTCTTTTTTTTTTTTTTGTATTTAATACGAACACTTTTAGTAAGGTAATAGTTGATTGAGAAACCAAAGTGTATAGTGTAAAAGGTCAGAATATGAGCTGGTAAACATTTTGCAAAAATTTATGACAACATATTTCAATAGTGACTGCCAAAATTATTATTTTTTTTTTCTTACGAGAATTTTTATGAATCGAACTCCAAGGGATGTAATACCTCAATATACATAAAATCTGCCAATGCTAAGGACTTTAATCAGCATAAAAAAGTGAAGGCAAATTGCAGCATAAACCTCAAAGATCAGATTAATGTTGGATGCAAAAAGATATCTTGTAAGGCAAATGTTTATTTGTATCATCAGTAGCAATTTTTTCTTGCAAGATGAATTTCACTAGCTAGTTCTCTTTTTCAAAATATTAAATTCCTCTTTGCATGCCTAATAGTTGCTATTTTTTCAGATTGTGATTGGTTTTCTACCACCTCACCGACTTGGGGTTATATGCCTACAACTCAGTTGTATGATCAGAAACAAGGTTATCTTGTTGTGGTGGAAGTTGTGTTTAAGCATAGCGTAAAGAGCTTATCTTAATTTGGTTTACAGTTTATTTGTAGTTGTGAGAGTATCTCCACACTAGTACTCAACGGCTTAACCAATAATTTTGACATTGAACAAAAATTAATTTGTAGTTGTGAGAGTATCTCCACACTAAAACTCAACGGCTAAACCGATAATTTTGACCTTGAACAGAAATTAAAGTAAGAACGCATATCATTTAGTCATGGTTAAGTGATAAATCTTGTTTATGAAGACGCATGTCTTGCATTCATTGTTTTGGATATAAATCTCTTGGTCCCTTAGCTTCAGAGGATAATTCTTGTGCTTCGAGTATTGCCATGTTAAATTTGAAGTGTTTCACATCATAAAAAGAGTCTTTTGAAGGAATATATTTTATATCTGAATATTCTTTTAAGGACTAGAAATTATTATACTCATCAACACCTCAATTTTGCATATAGGACTCATTAACTATCCAGCCATGCGTCCATGGGCAGGGCCATGATTTAAAGAGCTAACTTAATTGTGTTGCATATATTATCACCTATTCAAATCTAGGTTCAAAACTATTGAGTATTAAGCAAAACCAACACATTTTGAAATTCAAAGTATATGATTCGATGAAGAACAATAGTTTAACACTTGAGCAGCCCTTCTAAGATAGAAGTGCTAAACAGTGGCCAAAATCTTTCTACCGCCTTGCAAACTTCCTGCCCTAGAACTATACACCATACAGCTTCAAACAAATGCAATTACGCAGCTGATTAGTTGTGATTCAGCTATTGACATCTACAGGGCAATAAAAATGCAAAAACAGAAAACATCTCAAAATTAAGATAGAAAACAGCCTTATGGATTGAAATACTCAAGTCTTAACAAATAAAAAGGTAAAACTAATTTACTAATAAGCACGTCTATGATCGGGAACTTCTGCTGCAACAAACTCCTGCCAAAACAAGTGAATAAACCGGCAAAATTTTGAACAACTACATGACATGCATTTTAACATACATAGGAGCACTCATTTGAGGCAAAGACCTTCACCTCTACTCCTCTTGTGCATCTTTATTCTTCTTTTTCTTCTTCTCCTTCTTCTTGCTTTTACTTCCTTCGTCGTCACTTCCAACATCACCATTCTCTGATTCCTTATCTTTCTTCTTCTTCTTTTTCTTCTTCTCAGACTTCTCCTCATCTGAGGATGCAGCATCATTATTCTCTTTGTCCTTCTTTTTCTTTTCCTTTTTCAAGGACTCTACATCAGGGGATGCAGCTTCATCAGCCTCTTTCTTCTTTTTCTTCTTCTTTTCTTTTTTCAGTTCAGACTTCTCCAGTGCTTCCTCGACTATCTCTACCTTTGGTTTCTTTAAAGCACTGGGTGCAGGGGATACATCTAAATCATCCAATTTTCTCTTGTTCGCCTCCTCATCATCTTCTTTATGTTTCTTCTTTTTCTTCTCAACCTCACCATCAGCAGCCACTGCATCAGGATCAGGTTTCACAGTAGCAGCAGCAAGACCAGCAACCAGAGTATCCTCTTTGGTGGATAAAACAACATTTCTCGACCACTCAGCTGGAGTTTTATCATTTGGCTTACCATGTTTATCCAACTTACCCTCAGCAACCAACTTCTTCTTCATTGAAGCCCTTGGACCTAAGCCCCATTTCCTAGGATAAGTATCCCTATCCATCACCACTCTCTTAATCTTTGCAACCACACCATGATCACAAGTGCCCATAACAGCCGTGGTCATCTCTGCAATCCCCAACGCGATGGCCTCCCCCTTAGTAGTCATCAACACAACCTCCTCTCCAACCTCAATATCATTCTCAAACCTTAGAAGCCCAGGAATCATCAACTTTGCACCATAGCAAATAGCATTAACTGCTGAATCCTTAACCACCAACCTCTTATAACTAGTCAAAACTACCTCCAACGGCATAATGACCCTCCTCAAGTAAGTCTCATCCCTATAGTTATCATACATCCATTGTGCATCCATCACATCATGCATTGTCACCATATTATTCTTCTCACCCAAAATCCCAGACCTCACTCTCCTAAGCTCCTGCATATGTCCACCCACACCCAAAAGCAACCCAAGATGAACACACAATGTCCTAACATAAGTACCCGCCTCACACGATATCCAAAAAACAACCAAATGCCTATCAGCATCATACTCAAGCAACTTACTTTCATAAATAGTCCTAATCCTAAGTTGCCTTTTCACAGCAGAAATCAAAGGGGGTCTTTGAAAAACAGCCCCAGTAAGAGCTTCAAGTGCTCTAGCAACCTTGGCAACATCAGGTACATCAGAATGCAGCCTAGCAACACACACATACTCTTTACCCGCACCCTGTTGGGATTTAACCAAACGGGTCGCTCTATCAATACAAACAATCAAATTCCCAGTAACTTTAGGATCCAAAGTACCACTATGACCCGTTTTCTCGACCCGAAGGATCCTCTTAATCCAAGCTACGACTTCATGTGAAGATGGGTTAGCAGGTTTGTCAAGATTAAGAATACCATACCTTATATACTC
Source organism: Solanum bulbocastanum (assembly GCA_037074985.1). Taxonomy (NCBI): domain Eukaryota; kingdom Viridiplantae; phylum Streptophyta; class Magnoliopsida; order Solanales; family Solanaceae; genus Solanum; species Solanum bulbocastanum. The sequence continues at coordinate 31,058,454 of CM073598.1, read as the reverse complement.
AGCAAGCGGACGCTTCAATGGAGAAAACCCAGATGGGAGAGGAGTGTAGTGACCCGTTCTGACGTTGAGACGATCGTAGTTTTTCAAGAGAATCGGCCATTCTGAAGTGTCAATGGTGGGGGTGTAGCTTTGAGGTTTGATGAGAAAATCACCATCAATTGGGGTGGATAGTGTTTGGGTTTCGTTCTCATTTTTTCCAGACTTTGATTTCTTTTTCTTCTTCTCTGAACGAGAGAGCTCAACGTCAGTCATGGCGGCTTTCGGTTAGGGGGGACGGGGGTAAATTTCAGGTAGGGTTTAAGGCTGGATTTCTAGGGTTTTAATAGAAAAGAAATGAGAATACTATATAGGTGGTGAGGAAGAATATAGTAGCAGGGTTTAGGGTTATTGGATATTTGGGTATGACTGATTGGTGTTGAAGTGAGAATGGTGTAATTTAATGGGCCCATTTGGATTTAACTAATGAGCCGCAAACACAATTGGTTCAATTTCAACATTTACAGAGCCCAAACAATTTTCCTTCTTTTATTTGTTTTAGTATTGGGCAAACAACACAAATTTCACTAGTTTAGTACTTAATTACGTACCTTTTCGTGAGTTTTCAAAATAACCATTTATGTCAATTTCGGTTCCTAGATACATGTATCTCTTGCTGTCACGACCCGATTTCTCGAGTCATGATGGCACCTACTATAACCCACCAGTAGGTAAGCCGACCCGTAACCCGAAACAACATGTAATGGGTCTGAGGGCAGAAACTAAACAAGAGCAGATAAAATTTAATATAACAATAAAATAAGCGGGCGCAAACCAAAACATATATACAATAACGATACCTCCCAAAACCTGGAAGTCACTAGTACAGAGCTACTAACAAAAGAGTACAAGTCCCAAAAGTGGACTATAGAGACTCGACTGTCTCGAAGGGCAAAAGACAAGTCTATATATACAGATGGAGACTGAAATAGTACAGAACGTCGTGTGCTCACCCCCGTCTCCGGATCAAATTACTCCAAGCTGGATCAACGCTGGCCACTGGTGCTCGGACCTGCATCACGAAAGAGATGCAGAGCGTAGCATGAGTACCAAAACAACAGGTACCCAGTAAGCATCATAGGCCGATTGAACTTGAAAAGTAAATACAATACGAAAAGAAGGAATAACACAAACAGAGGTCTAGAATGAAAGCTAAGTAACAATGGAATGCACACGAGTGTAGAAATAACTAACTAAAGTAATCTATAAGCTAACTATACCTAACTGGACCCCCATAAGCCCAGAAGGTACACTCGTGCGCAAGTTAAATTAAAAACCCGAACGAACCACCATAAGCCCGTCGAGTACACAGAAAAACTATAGCTAAAGAGATTTACATACGAGAATCCAAGAACACAGAACATCGAACCAAAACCTCAACCCCAAATAATAGAATCTGACAATACGGAGGCCGGAACTCGAACCGGATGCTCTGTATAAGTAACTAAGCGATAGAGGCCGGACCTCGAACCGGATGCTCTATATAAGTAACTAAGCGATAGAGGCCGGACCTCGAACCGGATGCTCTATATAAGTATCTGAACGATAGAGGCCGGACCTCGAACCGGATGCTCTATATAAGTAACTAAACGATAGAGGCCGGACCTCGAACCGGATGCTCTATATAAGTAACTAAACGATAGAGGCCGGACCTCGAATCGGATGCTCTATATAAGTATCTGAGGTCTAAACCGGAGCTCGAATCTGAAAATCTGACAAAGGTGTCAATGTAGCTGCTAAAAGAGTCTCAATCAATCCAGGTGCAAAACTGTTCGTGGAACACCGTCCACACTTAGCCAATCAATGTAATTTCTTGGAACCGAATGAAAACTAACTTCAAATCGCGAATCAGAACCAGTGTCGCCGACGTAACTCGTGAACCCGCAATATCGGGGGAAAATAAAGATAACTATCGTCAAAGTAAGCGTATCGCCTAACTAAGGTCCAAACTATCAGACTCTAGTCTGCTACACCAGTCTACAGGGATCTACGCCGGCCGGGCGACGTCAGGGCAAAACTAAGGCCTAATATTCCGAATCATGAAGTTCTAAGGCAAGCCCTAGTCAAACTTAAACTAAGGTCCAACATGCTTCAAATAAATGGTAATTAAGCATACAGGTACTCCACATAGCAAGGACGGTTAATTTGTAACACCAAGCATGCTCCCTATTAAACGATAATTTCTGAAAGAGACCGAAACATGAATTTTAAGCACCTATGCACTATTCAACAATTACCAACCCAAATTCCAACTAATCAACATGCATTCCCACTCTCAAGTTCAATCTAAGAGAGGGAAACCGTAGCCTACCTGTACCCCGATCACGCGCACTCCAACAGTCACTTCTCCGGAGTTTTCCCCTTTCGAACAGCCTCGAAATGCTGACACGCTATCAAAAATAGAGTCACAACGTTACTACGGTCATTTAGACACTAAAATCGCAAGAAACGGAGACAAACCAATTTCGGGGTCAAAACGGGGAAAGTGGGGCCCGCACTGAAAATTCCGGAATTAACCCCAAAAATAGGTTCTAAAACACCTCCCCGAACTTATGTCCCAAAATAGAACACAAATCGAGGCTCGGAACAGCCCAACATAACATATTAACAATGAACAGTAAAAACAGCAACTATTCACGAGAAAATACCAGAAACGAGAGGTCTAAAGCGAAATCCAACAATACCACAACGTTCTCCTCGAAAAACCACCCAAGATAGCCTCAAGAATCACTGAATTCGGACCTAAAATGACCAAGAAATCAACTTTTGAAATTTTCCAAAAATTCTGCCCGAAAATGGCGAAGACAGCAGGTAAAACACAACTTTTTACCTCCAACGAAGCTTTGAATATGAAATCTAACCACACCAACGCATTCCTTGCGAGAAACCACACAAGATGCACCTTTGGATCACTTGATTTGGACTAGAGATGAGAGAGTTTTGCCCTTTCAAAGGTGGGAAAAAGTTGCAGATTTTTCTGCAATTCAGCTTTAAAAAGAACTCCGACGGGGTACTCGGAATTCGTTCGGGACCCGATAAAAATAAAACAGATATGCTACCCTACCAAATTCGATATTCCAGACTCAACGGTACAGTCGAAATTTCCATCAGAGGTCGTCTCGATAAAAAGTGGGTCCCACTTCCAAGAGCCAATTTAACCATAAACCACCAAGGGGCTCGAAATGAGTTCGGAGACCTCAGGAGTCGAACAAAAAGGTTGTTCTAGACCAAAATCAACATTCCGGAGCTAACCGCGCTGACGGAATTTTCATCCGAACACGTTTTCCAAGAATGTTGACCAAAGTCAACCTAAGGCCAAATTTCAAAGGCTAAAACGCCTAATCGCACCGACTCACACTGAAAACCTCGGGAGTCATGCCGACCATGCTACTAGCCTAAAATGACCCTTCCGGAGCTGATGGAACTGTCAGAATTCCATTCTGAGGTGGTCTTCTTGAACTTTTGATCGAAAATGATCGTTCAAGGTTCATAAGCTCCAAAACACTAAAACTCACACCAAAACCAAACGAACGACCAGGTGACCGAACTATCAGTCCCAGCAAGTCATAAATGACTTGAGGTCGCTATAGGAATGCTCTAAACGACACACAGAAAGCAAGAAATAAAAATGACTAGGAGGGTCATTACAATATCCACTACTAAAAAGAACTTTCGTCCGCGAAAGAAAAGATATGGATATACCTGAGGGCTCAAACAAGCTGGGAAACTGCTCACGCATCTCCTGCTCGGTCTCCCAGGTAGCCTCCTCGACTGGACGATGCCTCCAACGGACCTTAACAACAGGAATGGCTCTCGAGCGCAATCTCCTCACATCTCTGGCTAAGATGGCAACTGGCTCCTCTACAAATGTCAAACGATCATCCAACTCAACTGCATCATACTGGAGCACATGAGACTCATCAGGAACATACCGGCGCAACATCGAGACATGGAAAACCGGGTGGATGGCTGAAAATGCTGGAGGTAGGGCCAACTCATAAGCAACCTCCCCAACTGTCCGGAGTATCTCAAAAGGCCCAATGTACCTGGGGCTAAGCTTACCCCGCCTCCCAAACCTCATCACACCCTTCATGGGCGACACACGGAGGAATACCTGATCGCCAACAGAGAATCTCAAAGGTCGACGCCTCTGATCCGCATAACTCTGGTGCCTACTCTAAGCAGTCCTGAGTCTATCCTGAATCACTCTCACCTGGTCCAAAGCCTCCTGAATCAAATCTGTACCTCGCGGCCTAGGCTCTGTAGACTCAAACCAACCCACCGGAGAGCGACAACGCCTACCATACAAGGCCTCGAACGGGGCCATCTGAATACTAGAATGGTAGCTGTTGTTATACGCAAACTCCGCCAAAGGCAAGAACTGATCCCACTGACCTCCAAAGTCCATAACACAGGCCCGCAACATATCCTCAAGGACCTGAATAGTACGCTCCGACTGGCCATCCGTCTGTGGATGAAAAGCTGTGCTAAGGTCAACCCGAGTGCCCAACTCATCCTGAAAGGTCCTCCAAAAGCTAAACGTGAACTGAGAACCCCTATCTGATATAATAGAAGTCGGCACCCCATGAAGTCGAACCACCTCCCTAATGTAGATACGAGCCAACCTCTCGGCACTGAAAGTAGTATGAACAGGGAGGAAGTGTGCTGACTTGGTCAATCGATCCACAATGACCCAAATGCTGTCAACTCCTCTAGAAGTCCGAGGCAACCCCACAATGAAGTCCATAGTGATACGCTCCCACTTCCACTCCGGAATGGGTAATCTCTGAAACTCACCACCAGGCCTCAAATGCTCGGCCTTCACCTGCTGGCAACTCAAGCAACGGGAAATAAAGTCAGCAATATCTCTCCTCATGCCACTCCACCAGTAATGCTGCCTCAAATCCCGATACATCTTCGCTGTGCCCGGATGGATAGAGTATCTAGACTCATGGGCCTCAGAAAGTATCAACTGAATCAAATTCCCAACTCTCGGAACACAGATGCGACCGGCGAATCTCAACACCCCATCAGGATCTAAGGTAGCCTGACCACCATCACCCGCTAACACTCGATCTCTAAGAACCACCAATGCCTCATCCTCAAACTGGCAACCACGGATCCTATCAAGCAAAGAAGACTGAACTCCCATATAGGCCAAGACGCGCCTAGAATCTGAGATATCCAATCGAACCATGCTATTAGCTAAGAACTGAACGTCCAAAGCCAAGGGTCGCTCCTTAACAGATAAGAAGGCTAGACTACCCATACTCACCGCCTTTCGGCTCAAGGCGTCTGCTACCACATTCGCCTTGCCAGGATGATAAATAATAGAAAGGTCGTAGTCCTTCAGGAGCTCAATCCAACGACGCTGCCTCGAATTAAGGTCCCTCTGGCTCATAATGTACTGAAGACTCCTATGATCGGTATAGATCTCACATCGAACTCCATACAAGTAGTGCCTCCAAATCTTAAGCGCGAAGACTACCGCCGCCAACTCCAAGTCATGAGTGGGGTAGTTGCGCTCATGGATCTTAAGCTGCCTCGATGCATAAGCAATAACCCGACCCTGCTGCATCAATACACAACCCAAACCAACGCCGGATGCGTCACAATAAACCGTGAAGCATTCACCCTCAACTGGAAGAGTCAATATAGGAGCGGTGGTCAATAACTCCTTGAGCCTCAAAAAGCTCGCCTCACACTCCTCTGACCAAACAAAGGGAACATCAACACGAGTCAACCGAGTCAAAGGGGCTGCAATAGTAGAAAAATCCTCAACAAAGCGTCTATAGTAACTCGCTAACCCAACAAAGCTACGAACCTCAGTAACAGAAGTAGGCCTATCCCAATCACGAATAGCCTTAATCTTCGCCGGATCAACCCGAATACCCTCTTTGGACACCACGTGCCCCAAGAATGCTACAGACTCAAGCCAAAACTCGCACTTTGAGAACTTGGCATAAAGCCGATGATCTCTCAAAGTCTGGAGCACTATCCTCAAATGCTGCTCATGCTCACTTCGGCTCCGCGAGTATACCAGTATGTCATCAATGAAGACGATAACAAATGAATCAAGGTATGGCCTGAACATACGTGTCATCAAGTCCATGAAGGCGGCAGGGGCATTAGTCAACCCAAAAGACATCACAAGGAACTCATAGTGGCCGTAACGAGTCCTAAATGCAGTCTTAGGGATGTCCGTTGCCCTAATCCTCAGCTGATGGTACCCGGATCTCAAATCAATCTTAGAAAACACGGCGGCACCCTGAAGCTGGTCAAACAAGTCATCAATACGAGGCATGGGGTAACGGTTCTTCACCGTCACCTTATTCAGCTGCCTGTAGTCAATGCACATCCTCATAGTCCCATCCTTCTTCTTCACAAACAAAACAGGAGCACCCCAAGGCGACACACTCGGACGGATGAACCCCTTACCTAAGAGGTCCTCTAACTGAACACTGAGCTCCCTGAGCTCTGCAGGAGCCATCCGGTAAGGCGGAATAGAAATAGGACGAGTATCAGGCTCCAAATCTATAGCAAAATCAATGTCACGCTCTGGGGGTAGGCCAGGTAAGTCTGTAGGGAACACATCTGCAAACTCTCTAGCCACAGGAACTGAGTCAACTGAAGGGCCCTCCCTACTTACATCTCTCACATAGGCCAAATAAGCTAAACACCCAGAAGCAACCAACCGTCTAGCCTGCATACAAGAGATGATCCCTGTCGGTGTGTGACTACGAGTACCCTGCCACAACACTGGGGGAATGCCAGGCATAGCTAAAGTAACAGTCTTGGCATAGCAATCCAAGACCGCATGGTAGGGGGATAACCAGTCCATGCCCAGAATCACATCAAAATCAATCATATCTAGCAGAATAAGATCAACTCTAGTATCATAACCATGGATAGTCACTAAGCAGGATCGCAATGCCTGATCCACTACTAAGGACTCACCCACCGGGGTCGAAACATGAACTGGCTCTGCCAAAGACTCAGACCTCATACCCAATCGGGGAGCAAAATAAATAGATACATACGAGAATGTGGAACCAGGATCAAATAATACTGTAGCAGGCTGATGGCATAATAAAAGCATACCTGTGATGACATCGTCAGATGCCTCAGCCGCCGCCCTTGCCGGGGCAGCGTAGAAATGGCCCTGAGCACCTCTGCCCGGTGCGTCCGATCTACCACCCGATCTGCCTCCCCGAGCTCTACCTCTGGTACTCTGACGACTATCCCGACGGCCCTGGTCCTGACCACCACCTCTACCTGGAGAAGGTACTGCTGAAATCGGTCTAGGCGCAAGGGGAGCTGGTACAATCGCCCCTCGCCCTCGCCTGGGGCACCCTCTAGACCAATGGTCAAGAGCACCACAATCATAACACCCTGAAGTTGAATGCCCTGTAGAAATCCGACCGCGGTATGAAGGGAGAGAATCTGATCCCCTCGAACTCTGGCCCGTACTAGGACCACCCTGCTGATGCTGGCCTCCCTCAAAAGCAGGTAATGCCGCCTGAATAGGCCGACTAGACTGACCCTGCTGGAACCTCTGGCGGGGCCTATCATAGGAGTCCCTACCCCTAGTCTGGGATCCGCTAAAGCTGCCCTGGTAGCGTGCCCTCTTATCGCTGCCCCCTTGGGCCTCACGATGAATATGCTCCATGGATCGAGCATGATCTACCACATCAAGAAATGAACGACCGGCCGAAACTAAATGCTCTGTGTCGACCCTTAAACGGTACCGCAACCCACGTACAAAACAACGAACCCTCTCCTCCTCCGTGGGCAGAATCATGGTAGCATGTCGAGATAACTCATGAAACCTCGTCTCATACTCTGAGACAGTCATAGGGCCCTGCTCCAATCTAGAGAACTGATCACGAAGCCTATCCCTGACGCTCCGTGGCATGAACCGGGCTAAGAAAGCCTCTGAGAACTCACTCCAAGATATAGGAGGCGATCCAGCTGGCCTGGACTCTCGATACGAGCGCCACCACTGCCTGGCTGGCCCACGAAACTGGTGAGCGGTAAAGTCGGCTCCTCTCGACTCCAACAGGCCTAAAGACTGTAGCTGCTCCTGACAAGTGAGCTGGAACTCATGAGCATCCTCCCCAATCGCCCCTGAGAATATCGGTGGTGCCAACCTCTGGAATACCCCGAGCATCTTCTGCTCGCGTAGTGGCATCTCCCTATCCTTTAAGTCTGGCTGGGTGGCCACCTGAACTGGTAATGGCTGAACCTCTGGTGCTGCTGCGGCAGGCTGACCCTGCGGCGCTGGAGCGGGAGCTGAAACTGGTGCCTGACGCATCTCCCCAATAGCTGCTAATATCTGAGTCAGTAGGGCATGAAGATCAGGCGCTACAGCTGGTGCAGGTGCAGATGCAGATGGTGGCTGGACTGGTCCCGGCCCCACTGGCTGCGGAGGTACATATGTTGTCTGGGGCTCTTCCTCTTCATCTCGGGCCGGTGCTCGACCTCGGGGTCGGCGTCTACCCCAAGTTGGGGCTCTGTCTACATGCTTGGGTGTATCATCCCCGGTAGAGCTACCTCGCGTGCGAGCCATCTTGTGATAGAGTGAAATAAGTGAGATTTCAAGGAAACAATAAGACACAAATTGCACGATAGTGAAACAAAAGAGAAAATCTTCCTAAAGACATCCTGTAGCCTCTCGAAGATAAGTTACGGACGTCTCCGCACCGATCCGCAAGACTCTACTGGACGTTAGCTCTGTACAAGTGAGACCGGTGAACCTGGGGCTCTGATACCAACTTGTCACGACCCGATTTCTCGAGTCATGATGGCACCTACTATAACCCACCAGTAGGTAAGCCGACCCGTAACCCGAAACAACATGTAATGGGTCTGAGGGCAGAAACTAAACAAGAGCAGATAAAATTTAATATAACAATAAAATAAGCGGGCGCAAACCAAAACATATATACAATAACGATACCTCCCAAAACCTGGAAGTCACTAGTACAGAGCTACTAACAAAAGAGTACAAGTCCCAAAAGTGGACTATAGAGACTCGACTGTCTCGAAGGGCAAAAGACAAGTCTATATATACAGATGGAGACTGAAATAGTACAGAACGTCGTGTGCTCACCCCCGTCTCCGGATCAAATTACTCCAAGCTGGATCAACGCTGGCCACTGGTGCTCGGACCTGCATCACGAAAGAGATGCAGAGCGTAGCATGAGTACCAAAACAACAGGTACCCAGTAAGCATCATAGGCCGATTGAACTTGAAAAGTAAATACAATACGAAAAGAAGGAATAACACAAACAGAGGTCTAGAATGAAAGCTAAGTAACAATGGAATGCACACGAGTGTAGAAATAACTAACTAAAGTAATCTATAAGCTAACTATACCTAACTGGACCCCCATAAGCCCAGAAGGTACACTCGTGCGCAAGTTAAATTAAAAACCCGAACGAACCACCATAAGCCCGTCGAGTACACAGAAAAACTATAGCTAAAGAGATTTACATACGAGAATCCAAGAACACAGAACATCGAACCAAAACCTCAACCCCAAATAATAGAATCTGACAATACGGAGGCCGGAACTCGAACCGGATGCTCTGTATAAGTAACTAAGCGATAGAGGCCGGACCTCGAACCGGATGCTCTATATAAGTAACTAAGCGATAGAGGCCGGACCTCGAACCGGATGCTCTATATAAGTATCTGAACGATAGAGGCCGGACCTCGAACCGGATGCTCTATATAAGTAACTAAACGATAGAGGCCGGACCTCGAACCGGATGCTCTATATAAGTAACTAAACGATAGAGGCCGGACCTCGAATCGGATGCTCTATATAAGTATCTGAGGTCTAAACCGGAGCTCGAATCTGAAAATCTGACAAAGGTGTCAATGTAGCTGCTAAAAGAGTCTCAATCAATCCAGGTGCAAAACTGTTCGTGGAACACCGTCCACACTTAGCCAATCAATGTAATTTCTTGGAACCGAATGAAAACTAACTTCAAATCGCGAATCAGAACCAGTGTCGCCGACGTAACTCGTGAACCCGCAATATCGGGGGAAAATAAAGATAACTATCGTCAAAGTAAGCGTATCGCCTAACTAAGGTCCAAACTATCAGACTCTAGTCTGCTACACCAGTCTACAGGGATCTACGCCGGCCGGGCGACGTCAGGGCAAAACTAAGGCCTAATATTCCGAATCATGAAGTTCTAAGGCAAGCCCTAGTCAAACTTAAACTAAGGTCCAACATGCTTCAAATAAATGGTAATTAAGCATACAGGTACTCCACATAGCAAGGACGGTTAATTTGTAACACCAAGCATGCTCCCTATTAAACGATAATTTCTGAAAGAGACCGAAACATGAATTTTAAGCACCTATGCACTATTCAACAATTACCAACCCAAATTCCAACTAATCAACATGCATTCCCACTCTCAAGTTCAATCTAAGAGAGGGAAACCGTAGCCTACCTGTACCCCGATCACGCGCACTCCAACAGTCACTTCTCCGGAGTTTTCCCCTTTCGAACAGCCTCGAAATGCTGACACGCTATCAAAAATAGAGTCACAACGTTACTACGGTCATTTAGACACTAAAATCGCAAGAAACGGAGACAAACCAATTTCGGGGTCAAAACGGGGAAAGTGGGGCCCGCACTGAAAATTCCGGAATTAACCCCAAAAATAGGTTCTAAAACACCTCCCCGAACTTATGTCCCAAAATAGAACACAAATCGAGGCTCGGAACAGCCCAACATAACATATTAACAATGAACAGTAAAAACAGCAACTATTCACGAGAAAATACCAGAAACGAGAGGTCTAAAGCGAAATCCAACAATACCACAACGTTCTCCTCGAAAAACCACCCAAGATAGCCTCAAGAATCACTGAATTCGGACCTAAAATGACCAAGAAATCAACTTTTGAAATTTTCCAAAAATTCTGCCCGAAAATGGCGAAGACAGCAGGTAAAACACAACTTTTTACCTCCAACGAAGCTTTGAATATGAAATCTAACCACACCAACGCATTCCTTGCGAGAAACCACACAAGATGCACCTTTGGATCACTTGATTTGGACTAGAGATGAGAGAGTTTTGCCCTTTCAAAGGTGGGAAAAAGTTGCAGATTTTTCTGCAATTCAGCTTTAAAAAGAACTCCGACGGGGTACTCGGAATTCGTTCGGGACCCGATAAAAATAAAACAGATATGCTACCCTACCAAATTCGATATTCCAGACTCAACGGTACAGTCGAAATTTCCATCAGAGGTCGTCTCGATAAAAAGTGGGTCCCACTTCCAAGAGCCAATTTAACCATAAACCACCAAGGGGCTCGAAATGAGTTCGGAGACCTCAGGAGTCGAACAAAAAGGTTGTTCTAGACCAAAATCAACATTCCGGAGCTAACCGCGCTGACGGAATTTTCATCCGAACACGTTTTCCAAGAATGTTGACCAAAGTCAACCTAAGGCCAAATTTCAAAGGCTAAAACGCCTAATCGCACCGACTCACACTGAAAACCTCGGGAGTCATGCCGACCATGCTACTAGCCTAAAATGACCCTTCCGGAGCTGATGGAACTGTCAGAATTCCATTCTGAGGTGGTCTTCTTGAACTTTTGATCGAAAATGATCGTTCAAGGTTCATAAGCTCCAAAACACTAAAACTCACACCAAAACCAAACGAACGACCAGGTGACCGAACTATCAGTCCCAGCAAGTCATAAATGACTTGAGGTCGCTATAGGAATGCTCTAAACGACACACAGAAAGCAAGAAATAAAAATGACTAGGAGGGTCATTACACTTGCGCGTCCAGATACATCTTTCTCGAATACATGAGTTAAAAAATAGGTGTAATTTATTTTATATTACACTATATCCAAATGAATTTGCATGTATCTGGCACTTTTAATCGCCTATTTCCTATCTCTCTCCTCTCTCCTCCCCCCTCTCTCACTCGCCTCTCTTCCTCCCTCTCTCTCTCACCTCTCTACCTAGGTATCTAGTGTGATATGCATGTATCTGAGATCCACAAACTCTGTCGCTCGCCTCTTTCCCTCTCTCACTCGCCTCTCTCCCTATATATTTGAATTACAAAGTGTATTGTGTGGCAAAAATACATGTATCTAAGTGTATCTGACTTAAAATCTAATATGATATTATCAGTTCGTGAGACAATATGTATAATTATTTCAAACTCAAGGAAAAATTAGTAAATATGGTAGGAATGTTTGCGTAACTAAGTAGTTTTTCCTTTACTATATTCCCTTAAAACTAAAGCTTACAAGAATATCTTGAGGCACTCAGAATTTGATGATTGTGGAGTATCATTATCTTAAGTCTTAACATAGACGCTAACGAATTTATCAATGATGATTGAGGAATAGTGTCGTGAGCAATGACAGAAATATAAATATATAGGTCAATTATGAATTCTGATTACCTAGTCCCTCCATTTCAAAATAAGTGGCGCATAGATGATTAGAGAGTGTAAAAATTACACTTATGTATTAGTATATTTATTTGTTATTGGATTGACAGCTAGTGGCTTTCTGGTTGGTGAAAAAAATGCATTACACACATAATATTTGAATACTCCTTTTATTGCAATAATTAGAGGAATTGGAAAAACAAAGAAAAGAAAAACCAACCTAAGAAAGACGAAAAGAGTAAATGGAGAATTACAAGTGGTTTTAAATGTAGGCATCCACACTAAAGCTTCCGCTATGCGGAGAGTTCGGGGAAGCAGATTGTTGATGAACCTTTTCAAAAGCTCCTTTAGAAACTTGAAATTGGAGAAGCAAATTCCAAGAGCTCTTCATCACATTCAAATGCCAGCATATGTTGTTCTTCCAAAGTCACCATAGCTTCAACACCATCCATACTCTGATCTGCACTCAATATGAAGAAATTCTTGAATGGACCCATTGGTGCACACACTCTTTCAGGTTTCCCCCATCCAAAATCTATGCTATAACCCGAAAACTTGCACATGTTGCTGCAATAATAAGTGTCAAATTCGTCAATCGCGTATGGTGATTCCATTATTTCAAGTAATTTCAACACCAATAAATTGTGCTGAACAGGATCTTTCTTGTAAACTTGCTCAAATTCCTTCCTAAATTCGCGAACCAATCTTGGCAACTTCATCTCCTCATCATGACTTGCTGTTGTGGAAGTCACAGTGAGGAGATTTCCTATAAAATTTCGCGATAAAGGGGGAGTAGTCATTGGGCGTATATCGACATAATTAATCAATTTAGATGGCCTGAATGAAGTGTTATTGATTTTCGATGCAGCCTTTGTAGCTGATATAAACAGAAGTGCACTCGCAACTTCTGCTCGTGTTGGATTTTTGATCCCCGCTTCAGCTGCTATTTTTGCTCTGAGGCCCTGTAATTTGGAGGCAGAGAAATGAAACTTTTTGTGTACACATTTCTCCAATTTGGAATCAATCAATGGTGCAATTAAAGGTCCTTTTGGGGTTGGAAAAAATGTGTCACCAATAAATTGGGGACGAGCGATTTGATTTGGATTTCGAGTTATTTTAGCCCAATCATAGATAAAACTTGCCACAGAGCCACCATCACCAACTTTATGTGACAGACACGTACTGATTGCTATTCCTCCACAATCGAAATGGCTTAATTGAGCCACGAGTAGGCTTCCATCGAACGAATTTTTCCAAGGTAAATCTTTCATAAATATGTTCCCTTCTGCATAGTCATGAGGGTTGTTAAGCATTTCGGACATGGGACAATTTATTTGGACATTTAAAAACTCGATTCCCCTGTCATTGCATTCGATCGTGGCACTATCTCTCATTCTTCCAGCATAGGGATAGTAAGCTGATAAAGTTGTTGCTAATGAATTTTGTAGTTTGTTAGCTACTTGATCAAACTCTTGTTGTTGCTTAGAGTAGAAAAATACTAGAGGAATGTACAAGTGACTCAACGATTGGTCGATAAACGAAAGCTTGTGGTACTTAAGTGGAGAAGGGGTGGGCAAAGATGGTTTCACAATGATTTTTTCAGTAACTGGTGAAACAAGTTGTGATGGAGCTATAGCCATGATTATTTTCTTAATATGAACAAGGTCTCTGATGTATTGCCAACTTCAATATAACATGTGTGTATATATATACACACACAAGAAGAAACTATTATAGTGTCATACTTGCATATACTCAATCCTTGCTTGTGCACTTTGTTTTTATTATTCATAAAAGACAATTAAAGAATCTTGCTCCAACAAGGACAACTAAGTTTATCATATATCCACAAACTCGATTAATTCAGATTTGTATCTACTAAACAGGATAAATGCCACATTATGAACAAGTTTTATATTCTTAGGTTTCAAATTCAAAACGTCTAATTGAAGGTGGAAGAATCCAAACCATCCTATCATATGCCTTGGTGGTAAGAACAACTTTTCTTTATCTTTGCACTTTAAATATACGGAATCAAGAAATTGGCTCGATTAATTTAGATTTACATCGGATAAACCGACTAAGGAGGATAAAATGCTACCTTACCAAGAGGTTCTATATTATCGAATTTCAAACTCAAAAACAATAATTAAAGGTGGAGGGATCCTAACTATCCTACCACACACCTCAGTAAAATAATAACTAATTGGCTAATTAGTATTCGTTTTGATTTTTTGTATTTCTTGTGAAGAGAACGGAGTTTCATAGGCTGAAAGAATGACTATTTCTCTGTGGCTCCGAAGGATCTAATGCCTAATTGGATGTTTCAAGATAAACTCCATTAATTTATTGAGTTTTTACACTGAATTTTGTGTAACTTGTTACAATCTAAGATTATGTAACTACTGAGCTAATCAAATTGGTTCATTGATTATAACTACTCTCTTTTAGTCCTCCCCTTTTTTAAAAATAAAATAAAATAAAATTTGAAAGGATAAGAATAAGATTCTAATTTCAGATTTTATTCATAACCCAAAGATAGTATAAAAAACCAAAATTTAGTATGAGACAAATCAAATGAAACAAATGTAGTATTAAAAACCAAAATTCTCACCATTAAACTTAAAAGTAAAACTTTTTCAATTCAAATTCAGATTAGTCGGGCTTCAAAACATAAATATGCTATATCAAGAAAACATTTACTACTATCAATAACATTTTTTTTCACTTAAACACGTATAATACATTTATAATACAGTTTTAATTATGTGTTGCTATTTTTTTTATTTTTTTTATTTTTTTACTTGATGTCCAATACAATTTAAGTGACAAATAAAATAACTAAAAAGGTCCTTAAGATAAACGAAAAATAATGCGTTTTGGAGATAATTCCATATTTTTGTTCTCGTCTTTAAGTTGTCGACTTCGATTCCACAATTAAATTAATCACCTCTTTCTTGGACAAAGGATGTAGACATGAAATTTCTTGTCATGTACTTAATCTCTTGATTGTGGAGAAATCTTCCTTCTTTAATTTCATATTGTGTTGTAGATTTAGAAGTGGACACGTTTATTTAATTTCACGTATAAACTATATTTTCTTGCGCAATTAGTTTAAGACTTTTGTTTATGGATTGATTTTTCTCTATAAATTTTATGTTTTTATTAATTTTAAAATATTTAGTATAAACTATAGATTTTATGCCAGTCATCACTACCTCACACATGCTTGTTTGACAATATATATTTATTTTTATTTTTTTTACTAGTAGACACAAATTAAATGCACATGTGAAGCATGCAACACACAAATATTATTGATCAGACATTTACATAAAGCCGCTAATATCATTGAACCGACCCATAGGACTAGTGAATATTAATTAGAGGAAGGGAAACAAACTCAATTAACTTTTAAATCATCACAACTAAAATGAAATCCATGAAGAAGAATCGAGTCGCTATTACTCCCAAAACCTTGAAAGCTAGTTAGGAAATAAGTTGAAGAAGTTCATCATCGCGTTCAAATTCAGACATATGTTGTTTCTGCAACATTACCCGCGCATCCACACCCCCACCAATTTTGTAATCTTTCAAGAAGAATACATTCTTGAATGGACCATTTGGTAAACCAACTCTTTCAGGTTTTCCCCATCCAAAATCCACATTATAGTCTGGATATTTACAAAGATTACTACAAGCATACACATTCTCATATTCATCATTATTATTCTCAAATGGTTTCTTCCCTTTTCTCATCGATTCTACTACTTCTAAGATCAATTCATTTTGTTCCACTTGATCTTTCTTGTACGCCACCTCAACTCCCTTCCTTAAATTACGAACCAACGTTGGCAACTCAATGTCTTGTTCGTTAGTTGATGTTGTGGAGAAAATGGACAAAAGATTTCCAATGGCACTTTGAGGTAGACGAGATTTGAGCATACTACGTACGTTTAAAAAGTGAACAAGCTTTGATGGACGACGCATAAGCATTGAAGTAGTTGTACTTGATGCTGCCTTAATTGCACATTTGAAAAGTAGCGCACTCACAACTTCAGCCCTTGTTGGATTTTCTACTCCCGATTCTGCTGCTACCTTCAAATTATGTCGTATAAATTGAAATACATTGAATTATTAAATATCTTAAGAAAAATACCATATAAACAAATAATAATGGACGTGTGGTATATATGATTACCTTAGCTCGAAGTGCATCTAACTTGGTTGTAGGAAAAATAAATCTTTTTTGTACACATTCACTAACATTAGACATCAATTGTGGCGCAATAATAGGACTATAATTATTTGACGAGAAAATAGAATCTCCTACAAATTTAGGAGCCAAAGTTGTTGTCATACGACCACGAGTGATACGAGACCAATCATTAAGGAAATTAAGTACAGAGCAACCATCACCAATCTTGTGCGATAAGCATACACTGATAGCTATTCCTCCACAATCAAACTCACTTACTTGCGCCACAAGTAAATTACCACCTTTATAGTTATTCGCCCAAGGCAAGTCCTTGGGAAAAACTATACTCTCTGCATGAGATGCATCAGGATAATCAAGTATTTCAGACATGCGACACTTTATTCGCACACTCAAAAACTCAGCTCCCATATCGTTACAATCAACAGTAGCATTGTCTCTCAATTTTCCAGCGTAAGGATAGTAAGAGACTAGAGTTTTTGATAGAGATGTTTGTAGCAAATGTGCTATATGGGATAGTTCATTATGAGAATAATTAGTTGACTCCTCTCTTTGTTGTACTTTAGGGTAAAAAAGTGCCAAAGGAATATACATATTACTTTGGAATTGATCAATGTAAGACAGTTTGTGGTATCTAAGAGTAGGTGGGGTGACAAAAGAAGGTTTAATTAAGGTTTTGTCACAAACTGAAACAAGTGATGGTGATGATAATAATGCAAAAGCCATGATTAATTTAACAGATAACACAACTTAATCCTTAGATAATTTGCTCGATGCAATGGTAATTAAGATTGTTGATTGGCTTCCCCATTTCTCATATATATATATATATATATATATATATATAGACACATAATTTTTTATCCACTCTAGTTTTTTTTGTTTACTCTGTTTAAAAATAAAAGAAAATAAAATAAAAATGAAAAGATTCCTTCACTTCATATAATTTTTGGTAGCAATTCTCATGTGACCTCATACCATACACACATGACTTCACTCACACTTTTCCACACATAATCACGTTTTTTTTTGGCTTACCACTTCAATTTCATATCCACACATATAGACACGAGGATTGTTCGTATGATAAGCACTCTTTACGTTTTATCTCCAGATGTTGCGGTATCGAGTCACACATATACGCATACTTACAGGAGCACGATGAAGAGGAGGGGGGATGGATTATAGGATGAGAGATAAAACTTCATGGGGAGGAATACACATCAGACACAAATATAAGGCAAAAACAGAGTGTTTTTTTTTTTTTTTTTTTTTAAAAAAAGGCAAAAACAGTGCAGGCGGACACAAATAAACAAACATATGTTTAGTTTAGATCTTGCAAATTGATTCGGGGAATAAATAATTAATGCTAAAGGTAAATATAGAATCTTAATATATTCGAAGTGACAAGTAAATAAAAATATATTTTCCATTTTATATTAACAGTTAGCTTAACGAAAATGTCCTAAAATAATTAGTACTCCCTCCGTCCAATTCATGGGAGGATCTATGTATGGGTGTGGGGCTTCCATGCCATCCTCGAACTTCAACTGAAACTCTATATATACATAGGTATATATATATAATATTTATATAAATATAAAGCGTGGAATCCAGTAAACAAAATTGGCTTGTGATGCCACGGTAGGAGGGCAACTTTAGATGGCTAATGTTGCGGGTTTGAATTCCATTTGTACCTATTTTTTTTTTAGAAATTTGCTACATACATTTTTTAAGAAAAAAAAAAGAGGCTCCAACCACCTTTTTTTAAGGAAAAAAACTGACACATTAATCAATAAGTCTATTTGGCACCCACAGACTCTAAATCCTGGATCCGCCATTGGTCCCATTATATATGACACCATTTCCTTTTTGGTCAGTCCCAACAAGAATGTCGCATTTCCTTATATGGTAAGTATTTAAAGGTACAATTCCTCTTTTGCCATTGTTGGTCCCACTTAATTTTAAAGATAGTATTCCAATACATTTATAAGAAGAGAGAAAAGTGAGTTTACTTTTTAATATATTATTTTTTGAAAGGGCAATTTGATAAACATTTCAAAGTCTTCATTTATTTCTAAAACTCTATGCCCGGTCAAATACTGCCACATAAAATAGAACGGAGGAAGTATCACTTTTTAAGAATTCAAAATTGAAGTAGTCAATAATTTTCAACTATAGCCTAATTTTTTTTAAAAATATTTTGTTTAAAAAATATATTGGTCAATTTTTTTTTAGAAAAAACATCTACTATAATAAATAAGGATAACTTCATAGGTGTTTGAACTTGTGATTAGATATCGCGATATGAAATTATGAGATGAAATTAGTGTTTGGATATGTGATTTTACAATGATTTAATATAAAAAAAATTCTCCAAAAATTATGTTTTGGGATTTTTCAAATACAAAAATTGACCCACAATTCTATATTTTGTAAAACAACCCCACATTTATATCTACTAACCATTTATTTCATATGTAAATAAAATTTATAATTCATATCATTACTTTTTAAACCATTTTCATCTCATATAATGATTATTCTCACTAATATAGAATTTATTTTTACTTCAAATCAATTTCTAGTTTACCATTTATATTCATCAAATTCGTTATTTTTATCAAATTTATTTACCAACCAAATTGACCAAAAAGTGACTCAAAGTAACAATGTTGGTTCGTCTTCTCAGTCGTATGAACGAGAACTGTAAATTTAACGTGAGAAGATTGTCTGAACTATGTGGGAGGACTATATTAAAGACTAGTATACCACAACTTATATATGTTTAACTTTATTTTTTTATTGAATTAAAGTTTGATCAATAGATATTGTATTTTTAAGAATATCTTTGTGGTAAGATTGTATAAAGAATTGAGACAATTTTAATAGTTATACTACCTATGGAGTTTTTATGTTTATGAAAAAACATACGACATAAAAAATAAAAATCACATGTCCAAACAAAACCATCACCAATCTTATGCGATAAGCATACACTGACCGCTATTCCCCGCAATCAAACTGATTTGATTTTAAAAGAGTTCATACATATAAACACCTGCTAATTCACAATTATTTGATACAATCTCTAAGATTAATACTAAAGTTATTTGTACATAAATAAATTGTTGAATTCTTGTTACAACAAAAGCATCTAGTGTAACGTTAAAGATGGTTACTAAGTGACACACGAGATGCAACACAAAGAATACTAATATTATTTAATGTAGACATTTACATAAAGCCACTAATTTCATTGAACCATCCCAAGATGAACTAGTAAATATTAATTACATGAACGGAAACAAAGCCATCACAACATAAATGAATTCCATGAGGATATTCCTAAAAACATGGAACCAATTAGGAAATAAGCTCAAGAAGCTCCTCATCGCGTTCAAATTCAGACATATGTTGCTTCTGCAACATTACCCGCGCATCCACGCCTCGACCAATTTTGTAATCTTTCAAGAAGAATACATTCTTGAATGGACCATTTGGTAAACCAACTCTTTCAGGTTTTCCCCATCCAAAATCCACATTATAGAATGGATATCTACAAACATTACTACAAGAATACACATTCTCATATTCATCATTATTATCCTCAAATGGCTTTTTCCCTTTTCTCATCGATTCTACTACTTCTAAGATCAATTCATTTTGTTCCACTTGATCTTTCTTGTACGCCACCTCAACTCCCTTCCTTAAATTCCGAACCAACGTTGGCAACTCAATGTCTTGTTCGTTAGTTGCTGTTGTGGAGAAAACGGACAAGAGATTCCCAATGGCACTTTGAGGTAGACGAGATTTGATCATACTACGTACATTTAAAAAGTGAACAAACTTTGATGGACGACGCGTAAGCATTGAAGTAGTTGTACTTGATGCTGCCTTAATTGCACACTTGAAAAGTAGCGCGCTCACAACTTCAGCCCTTGTTGGATTTTCTACTCCCGATTCTGCTTCTACCTTCAAATTATGTTGAAATAGATTGAATTATTAAATATCTTAAGAAAAAAATCCATAAAAACAAATAATAATGGACTTGTGGTGTGATTACCTTAGCTCGAAGTGCCTCTAACTTGGTTGTAGGAAAAATGAATCTTTTTTGTACACATTCACTGACATTAGACAACATTTGTGGCGCAATAATAGAACTATAATTATTTGACGAGAAAATAGAATATCCTACAAATTTAGGAGTTAAAGTTGTTGTCGTTCGACATTGAGTCATACGAGACCAATCATTAACGAAATTAAGCACAGAGGTTCCATCACCAATCTTGTGCGATAAGCACACACTGATAGCTATTCCCCCACAGTCAAACTTACTTACTTGTGCCACAAGTAAATTACCACCTGCATAGTTATTCGCCCAAGGTAAGTCCTTGGGAAAAACTATACTTTCTGCTTGAGATGCATCAGGATGATCAAGTATTTCAGACATGTGACAGTTTATTCAAACATTCGAAAACTCAGCTCCCATATCATTACAATCAACAATAGCATTGTCTCTCAATTTTCCAGCGTAAGGATAGTATGAGACTAAAGTTTGTGATAGAGATGTTTGTAGCAAGTGAGCTATATGAGAAAGTTCATGAGAATTATTTGACTCCTCTCTTTGTTGTACTTTAGGGTAAAAAAATGCCAAAGGAATATACATATTGCCATAGAATTGATCAATGTAAGAGAGTTTGTGGTATCTAAGAGTAGGTGGGGTGAGAGAAGAAGGTTTAATAAAGGTTTTGTCACAAACTGAAACAAGTGATGGTGATGATAATAATGCAAAAGCCATGCTTAATTTAACAGATAACACTACTTAATCCTTAGATAATTTGCTCTATGCAATGGTAATTAAGCTTGTTGATTTGCATCCCCATATCTCATATATATATATATATAGCACGTACTTTTTGACCTGCTCTAATTTTTTTTGTTTACTCTGTTTAAAAAGAAAATAAAATAAAATTGAAAAGATTTCTTCATATCATTTTTGGTAACAATTCTCATGTGACCTTATACCATACACACGTGACTCTACTCACACTTTTCCACACATACTCACGTTTTTTGGCTTACCACTTCAATTCCATTCAAATTTTTCTGTTTACTCTGTTTAAAAAGAAAATAAAATAAAAATGAAAAGATTCCTTCATATCATTTCTGATAACAATTCTCATGTGACCTCATACCATACAAACGTGACTCCACTCACACTTTTCCACACATACTCACATTTTTTGGCTTACCAATTCAATTCCATTCAATTTTTTTGTTTATTCTGTTTAAAAAGAAAATAAAATAAAAAAGAAAAGATTCCTTCATATCATTTCTGATAACAATTCTCATGTGACCTCATACCATACACACGTGACTCCACTCACACTTTTCCACACATATTCACATTTTTTGGCTTACCACTTCAATTCCATTCAATATTTTTTGTTTACTCTGTTTAAAAAGAAAATAAAATAAAAATGAAAAGATTCCTTCATATCAATTCTGATAACAATGTTCATGTGACCTCATATCATACACACGTGAATCCACTCACACTTTTCCACACATACTCACGTTTTTTGGCTTATCACTTTAATTCCATTCATTTTTTTTGTTTACTCTGTTTAAAAAGAAAATAAAATAAAAATGAAAATATTCCTTCATATCATTTCTGGTAACAATTCTCATGTGACCTCATACCATACACATGTGACTCCATTCACACTTTTCCACACATACTCACTTTTTTGGCTTACCACTTCAATTCCATTCAAATTTTTTTGTTTACTCTGTTTAAAAAGAAATTAAAATAAAAAAGAAAAGATTTCTTCATATCATTCTGATAACAATTTTCTTGTGACCTCATACCATATACACGAGATTTCATTCACACTTTTCCACACATACTCGCGTTTTTGACTTACCACTTCAATTCCATTCAAATTTTTTTGTTTACTTTGTTTAAAAAGAAAATAAAATAAAAATGAACAGATTTTATATTATTTCTGGTAACAATTCTCATGTGATCCCATACCATACACACGTGACTCCACTCACACATTTCCACACATATTCATGTTTTATGGCTTACCACTTCAATTTCATTTAAATTTTTTTGTTTACTCTGTTTAAAAATAAAATAAAATAAAAATGAAAAGATTCCTTCATATCATTTTTAGTAACAATTTTCATGTGACCTCATACTATACACACGTGACTCCATTCACACTTTTCCAGACATACTCACGTTTTTTGGCTTACCACTTCAATTCCATTCAATTTTTTTTTTGTTTACTCTTTTTTAAAAAGAAAATAAAATAAAAATAAAAAGATTCCTTCATATCATTTCTCGTAACAATTCTCATGTGACCTCATACCATACACATGTGACTCCATTCACACTTTTCCACACATACTCACGTTTTTTGGCTTACCAATTCCATTCAATTTTTTTTGTTTACTCTGTTTAAAAAGAAAATAAAATAAAAATGAAATGAATCCTTCATATCATTTCTGGTAACAATTCTCATGTGACCTCATACCATACATACGTGACTCCACTCACACTTTTCCACACATACTCACATTGTTTTGCTTACCACTGTTTTATATAAAAAATTAGACTGGTTTTAGAGTCGCACTTAATTTTTAAAGTAAAATTAAGAAAACTATTTTTTTTTTCAAAAGACTAAAACAGAAATCTAATGAAAATATTAAAAGGGTGTTCAGGATTCATATTAGCATTTCGAAAAGGATTTGAAAGCACCCAAAATTCCCGCTAACATGCGGTTATCCGGCAATTAAAATATTTGGCTAATGGTTTAAAAAAGGCATGCTTAAACAAGTTTAGGAGAGAGACAACATAAGACTTGAGCTTATTTTTGTAGGGAGAACAGAAAATAGTATAAAAAAAAAAATACTTAAGTGACTGATTTCTAGGTAATTGAAGTAAGAAAAATAAAAATTTAACTAAATTTTAGGAAAAACATAAGTAGTCAAAAAATGGTAATCTTTTGGGGAATTGATTTTAGGGAAAAACCTTGAAATTAAATAAACACACTAGCATGCGAAGTCAATTAAATAATGTGGGCCCAAGTCTGGTTTCTATCCGCCTGGCCGGTACTTGGGCCTAATCCTTTTTTTGGGTCTTTGGCCCAACACTTGGTACCTGTTCTAAAATCTAACAAGATAACAATAGCTAAAATAAAGGGCTTAGGCCCAATAATAATAAAATACAAAGCTGAAATTTAAGAGGGCTGTTTGGGCCCATTTCTGTTGCATGTACAGTGTATACAGTGAGTGTATATCACTTTGTATACTGTTGTATACCGCATGTATACGACCTGCTTTTCGCTCCAAAGATCTGCATTGTCTGTTTTCCAGCCCTGTGTTTCTGCTTCCAATCATTCAAATAAAATGGAGGCTGACTCGATGAAGGAAAAATTGAGCCTCCATGGCTCATCTCGAGGATGCAAGAGAGTAGGACTCCACCATGGACTCGAAAAAGGTTCATACAAGAAAAGAAAGAAACGAAATTAGCATATGAATCAAATAAAACAAATGAGACATAACTTAATTGAAACCAAAGTAACTCAAGTATTTTAAGATTCAAAATGAAAATTGAAACCACTATTAGATCACAATAAAAGATGAGTCAAAACAAAGCAGAATGAACTACTATATATCAACCGACCAACATTTAGCACTTACCGATAACAAGAATTAAGAAAATAAATATTTAAGGCCTATACAAGTAACACTGTAAATAGTGACTCCAAACAGAAATAAACTCAGGTCAAGCAACATGTAACAAAGGGATATGTAGGCATGCTTTGAGCAATACATTGTGTATATTTTCATAAATGCAACACCTAAATTGGCTATCACTCTCAGATCAACAAGAATGGTCAAATACTTCCAATAGTAAAACAAGAATAGGTAGAGATGAACCATGATATGTAGATATTCATGCACTTTTAAATGGAACAGTAAAGACAAAATAAAATAAAATTCAAACTAACTAATATAAGATCAAAATGACATGCGTCACATATTTAACAAAATTTAATAAACCCACATCATAAATGGTCCTGAGTCATGAAGGGAAGCTACTTCAATTAATGATTTATAAGGGTCATGGCTAAAGATAAAACCAAAAAAAATTAACAGAACATGAACCCAAAACCTTAGCTTTATAAAATGATCAAATTAAATTACCCAAAGAGCTTTGGTGCTCTAAACAGAGACATACCTCTTTAAATAACACAATATGTCAATACCAATCATTTCTCAAGTAGGTAAGTAATCAGGAAAGTAAGAGATTAAATCCAATAAAACATCATGGTGAACTTAAACATGACCATATCTATTTACGGCATGCCAACATCTATCAAAACAAATCAAGTTGCTAAACTTGGTATACAAATAATCAATCCTTATAATTAAACACTAAGTCATCAATTGAAATTTTAAAAATAGTATAACAATTAAAAACAAAGAAAGCGTGCTTAGCAAATTCACGGGAAGAGAAGACAAACGAATGAAGCAAATAATAAACAAAAATTTACATTCAATTTTATTTTTTTTTGTTTACTCTGTTTAAAAAGAAAATAAAATAAAATAAAAATGAAAAGATTCCTTCATATCATTTCTGGTAACAATTCTCATGTGACCTCGTACCATACACACGTGACTCCACCCACACTTTTCCACACATATTCACGTTTTTTGGCTTACCACTTCAATTTCATACTCACACAGACACGAGGATTGTTCGTATGATAAGCACTCTTTATGTTTTATCTCCAATTTTAATGTTGCGGTATCGAGTCACACATATACGCACAGGAGCACAATGAAGCGGAGCTGAGGAGGGGGATGGATTTTTAGAATTATGAATAAATAAAAATAAACATATCAATAACGAATATTTTCCATTTTATTTTAATTATCATTTAGCTTAAAGAAAATATCCCAAAATGATTATCACTTTTTAGAAATTTCAAAATTAAACTAGTCCATTCTTTTCAGCTATGGCTTAATTTAAAAAAAAAAAAAAACGTTTTTTTCGAAAACTATTGCGCAGTTCTAAAAAAAAAAAAACTAGGAGTAATATTAAATAAGATTAACTTAATAATTTAAACATTGTTTATCTATTATTATTCTTAACGTGCATAAAAATGCTGAACCAACAGTTAATTTAAATAGAATTAATGATTTTATTGATTTATTTCAAATCTAATGTCAGACGGAATGTGCTAAGGGAAATGGATCCGGCTCCTCTTGTTTCTCTTCTCTTCATTTTTCCAAATTCTTGCTTGGACTAGTAACATATGCAATAGGTTAAATTTGTGGCTAAAATTTAATTGCCCAAAATAAATCCCTAATCATAATTTATAGTATGATATACCAACAGATTAAATTTGACAAACAAAATACTCCTACTTAATAAATTCAACATGAATATTATCTAGATAAATGCCTCCATATTACCAACCGAAGAGTGCTTCCTCTCGTTGAGTAGTTCAAACAATTTTAATTTGTTTTTCTTTAGTGGACATTGATGATATTGAAATTTTATAGAGAATATTTTTAGATTTTTTTCAATAAATTGGATAAGTTCAATGCATTTAGGGTGTGTTTGGTATGAAGGAAAATGTCTTTCTACAAAATGTTTTCTTGGAAAATAAGTACATTTCTAACTTATTTTTTCATGTTTGATTTGAGAGTAGAAAATATTTTTTAATGTTTGATTGGTGAATGAAAAATATTTTTTAGAAAATATCTTTTTTTTTTTTTTGCTTGAGACTAAGAAAATACTCTTTAGAAAAATAATTCTGATCTGAAAATTAACCCCTAAAATTGAACTAGGACCCGATCCAGACACTCAAACTAGGACAAGACCCCGATGGCCATTCCAAAATCCGACCCTGAGATCTGACATAGGAAAAAAATTCAAAAACAATTCTATTTAAGATTTTTTTTTTTGATGGGTCACCAGGGGGGGGGGGGTGGCAGCTGGGGTAGGGTGGAGGTGTATAAAAAAATGAAATTTTTAAAATTTGAAATATTTTTCAAAAGCAATTTTTTAAAAAACAAACAAATTGACGGGGTGGCTTGGTGGGGTGATGAGGCAGGGAGGGGGGGGGGGGGTTTGTGGGTGGAGGTGGATAAAAAAATGAAAATTTTAAAATTTGAAATATTTTTCAAAAGCAATTTTTTTAAAAAAACAAATAAATTGACGTGGTGGCGTGGGTGAGGGGGACGCGGGGGGGGGGGGGGGGGGGGAGCCGGGGGGAGTGTCATAAAAAATTTAAATAAAATAAATTTGAAATTTTTTCAAAAGCTTTTTTTTTGGGGGGGGGGGGGGGTTGGGCGAATTAATTTTTTTTTTTGAAATTTGAAACATTTTTTAAAAATAATTCTTAATTTTTTTATTTTTTTGTCTAATGGGGGTGGTGGTTTGGGGGTAGGAATAAAAATATATTTGAAAATTTTAAAAGTTTGATTATTATTTTTTGAATAGGTAGGGTCGGGTATGGGGTATGAATAGGGTAAGAAAAAATTGAAGGATGAAGTAGAGTTTTGGAAAATGTTTTCCTTAATTTAGAAGGGAAATCATTTTCCTTAAATTTGAGGAAAATGAGTTGATTTGGAAACATTTTCCAAACATTTTAAGCCAACCAAGCATGGGAAAATTGGAAAACATTTTCTCCGTACCAAACACTCCCTTAGTGTTGAATAATATTTTAAACTTACAAATACAAACTAAATTTATCTTCTTAATCTAACATCAAATAATGTTATTTGCTAGACGTCCACAAACTCGAAATTTCTAATTGTATAGCAACAACAATTTCTTAGTACTTAATAAGTTGCAAAATCACAGCGGAAATGAAATCTTTGAAGAAAGGACGCTCATGCAGATCTCAATTCATTTCATTACTCCTAAAGACAATTTTTACGACAACAACAATAATGACAAATTCAATGTAATCCTACTAGTAAAGTTGTCTGAGAGAACACACACAAAACTCCTAAAGACATGGAGGTGAGTCTATTAACTCAAGAAGTTCCTCATCGCGTTCAAATTCAGACATATGATGTTTCTTCAACATTATCCGCGCCTCAACGCCTTGTCCATTTTGATAATCCTTGAAGAAGAATATATTCTTAAAAGGACCATTTGGTATACTCACTCTTTCAGGTTTTCCCCATCCGAAATCTACATTGTAATATGGGTATTTACAAAGATTGCTGCAAAAATACACACTACAATTTTCATCCTCAAATGGTATTTTTTCTTTTTTTATGGATTCTACTATTTGTAAGATAAATTCATTTTGTTCGACTTGATCTTTCTTGTACGCGACCTCAACTTCCTTCCTTAAATTACGAACCAACGTTGGTATCTCAATGTCTTGTTCTTTAGTTGCTGTTGTGGAGAAAACAGACAAGACATTTCCAATGGCACTTCGAGGTAGACGAGGTTTCATCATAGTACGTACGTCTAAGTAGTGAACCAACTTTGAAGTAGCTGTACTACTTGATGCTGCCTTTGTTGCA
Source organism: Solanum bulbocastanum (assembly GCA_037074985.1). NCBI lineage: Eukaryota > Viridiplantae > Streptophyta > Magnoliopsida > Solanales > Solanaceae > Solanum > Solanum bulbocastanum. The sequence continues at coordinate 31,030,195 of CM073598.1, read as the reverse complement.
CATTTGAAAAACAGCGCGCTAACAACTTCAGCCCGTGTTGGGTTTTCTACTCCTGATTCTACTGCCACCTTCAAATTATGATCCCAAATGTTATTAATTAATTTAGTTTAAGTTATATCCATCGTCAATAAAAAATTTATTTTTTACCTGATGGTAGTATATAGTATTACCTTAGCTCGAAAGGCATCTAACTTGGCGGTAGGAAAAATGAATCTTTTTTGTACGCATTCACTAACATTGGATTCAATCAGTGGAGAAATAAGAGGACCATATGTTTCTGTAGAAAAGATAGAATCTCCTACAAATCTAGGAGCCAAAGATATCGTCGTATGACCACGAGTGATACGTGACCAATCATTAAGGAAACTACTCACAGAGCAACCATCACCAATCTTGTGCGATAAGCAACCACTGATGGCTATTCCCCCACAATCAAACTTACTTACTTGCACTACTAATAAATTACCACCTTCATAATTATTCGCCCAAGGCAAGTCCTTGGGAAAAACTATACTCTCTGCATGAGATGCATCAGGATGATCAAGTATTTCAGACATATGACACTTTATTCTCACACTCGAAAACTCAGCTCCCATATCGTTACAATCAACAATAGCATTGTCTCTCAATTTTCCAGCGTAAGGATAGTAAGAGACTAAAGTTTGTGATAGAGATGTTTGTAGCAAGTGAGTTATATGGGAAAGTTCATGAGAATTATTTGACTCTTCTCTTTCTTCTACTTTAGGGTAAAACAAGGCAAAAGGAATATACATATTACTGAAGGATTGATCCACAAAAGATAACCTGTGAAGTCTAAGTGTAGGAGGGGTGAGAGAGGAAGGTTTGATAAAAGATTTGTCACAAATTGAAACAAGTGATGGTGATGATAATAATGCAAAAGCCATCTATGCAATGGTAATTAAGCTTGTTGAATTGCCTCCCCATTTCTCATATATATATATATATATATATAGAGACACGTAATTGTTGAGCTGTCCGATTATTAGCACCCCTTTAATTCATTTGATGTGGTAATACTTAAAATGGAAATGAAATGAATTTCAAAAATTCATATCATTTTTGAATTAGCACCCCTTCAATCCATTTGATGTGGTAATACTTGAAATGGAAATGGAAATGAAATGAAATTCAAAAATTCATATCATTTTTGAATTAGCACCCCTTCAATCCATTTGATGTGGTAATAGTTGAAATGGACATGAAATGAAATTCAAAAATTCATATCATTTTTGAATTAGCACCCCTTCAATCCATTTGATGTGGTAATACTTGAAATGGAAATGAAATGAAATTCAAAAATTCGTATCATTTTTGAATTAGCACCCCTTCAATCCATTTGATGTGGTAATACTTAAAATGGAAATGAAATGAAATTCAAAAATTCATATATCATTTTTGAATTAGCACTTCAATCCATTTGATGTGGTAATACTTAAATAATACTTAAAATGGAAATGAAATGAAATTCAAAAATTCATATCATTTTTGAATTTGCACCCCTTCAATCCATTTGATGTGGTAATACTTAAAATGGAAATGAAATGAAATTCAAAAATTCATATCATTTTTGAATTAGCACCCCTTCAATCCATTTGATGTGGTAATACTTAAATAATACTTAAAATGGAAATGAAATGAAATTCAAAAATTTAAAAATTCGTATCATTTTTGAATTAGCACCCCTTCAATCCATTTGATGTGGTAATACTTACAATGGAAATGAAATGAAATTCCAAAATTCATATCATTTTTGAATTAGCACCCCTTCAATCCATTTGATGTGGTAATACTTAAAATGGAAATGAAATGAAATTCAAAAATTCATATCATTTTTGAATTAGCACCCCTTCAATCCATTTGATGTGGTAATACTTAAATAATACTTAAAATGGAAATGAAATGAAATTCAAAAATTTTAAAATTCGTATCATTTTTGAATTAGCACCCTTTCAATCCATTTGATGTGGTAATACTTACAATGGAAATGAAATGAAATTCCAAAATTCATATCATTTTTGAATTAGCACCCCTTCAATCCATTTGATGTGGTAATACTTAAAATGGAAATGAAATGAACTAAATTTTGATATATAGTTTAACAGATGAGTAGTCTTTTTAATATAGTTTGATATATCATGTGAACTAAATTTTGAGATTAAGTTAGACCTAATGCAAATTTTCTTAAATGCATTAGGTCCAGTAAATGATATTCAGAGAATCTGAATAAAATGCGTCAAGTTTAGAGGGGTCTTTAGATATTCTGCCAAGCGCGTGCCTAGCAAATGGTCCCTTCAAGAATGTGTTTTTCTTGAAAGATTACAAAATTAGGCAAGGCATGGAGGCACAGGTGATGTTGCAAATGCAACAAATGTTTGAATTTGAATGCAATGAGGAACTCCTTGATTTTATGAAATAAAAGGAAAACTTTTGAAAGTTATGATCTGAAATAAGCCATAAATATTGAGACCCAGTGATGAGAAACTCCTAGCTTATGTAGCTTATCAAAGGTTTTAAAAACTTTTAGTTACTATTCTTTACCAATGTACCAAAACAAACAATATTTGGTAGTCAAGATATAGATTCAAAAGAGTGGAGTTAACAAAAAGGATTATAGTTCGCCCATTTGTGGGCGAACTACCTGTATAATATGGTTTGGATGAATTTGGAGTTAACGGAGACTACGACATTAGAAGATATGGTAGTTATAGTTCGCCCATAAATGGGTGAACTGTCCGCTTTGGCATGTGTTTTTAGAAAGGGTCCCTTTTGATATTTAGGGTTCAAAAAATGTCTGTTTTGGATCTGGACTCAATGTAAAGGGGTTTATATTTGTAATCATTTTGCGGGATATTTTTAATTTACTACCATGTTTTGATACTTCATTTCATTTCTATTATTCATCATTATTATTAGTTCACCAACTTTATTAGATCTATATCCCTATTGGCCTTGTCTAAATTGCAACTAATTCTTTTAACATATAGTATATTTTTGGTTAGTTTTAACATATTCGACAACGTTATTATATTAATATGCACTACTACTACAAGATAATATGAAATTAGCTATTGAATTTGTCGATAATTCCCAGTTAATCCGTCGCTAAAATGCTCCTAGCTTATTTTATTTTTTTAATCAGTCGCTAATTTGTACTTAAATGAAATTAGTATGAGATTTTTACTATTTAGCTACAAAATTTTGTCTGTCACTAATTTCTTATTTTTGTAATAGTGACGATCTTCAGTCCAAAACAAATGGTAGACGCTAATACATAAATCATCTATAGTAATTCCGCTTTATTTAGCTTGATTCATTCCATATGTTTACTCGTTAACATATAAAAATTTGGTAACAAACCATTGATGATATGCTTTAATTTGGCAAATAACATAACAACACCGATCAATATACACAATTTATATTCATATAACTGATTTCGAAACTTTTTCTTTTATTTCTTAGACTTCGTGCCTCAATCAAACAACACATCATATACGTAATACTACTAATATTATTGGAGCTAATTAGGAAATAAACTCAAGGAGTTCCTCATTGCGTTCAAATGCAGACATATGTTGTTTGTGCAACATTATCCGCGCCTCCACGCCTCCACGCCTTGCCCAGTTTTATAATCCATCAAGAAGAATGAATTCTTGAAGGGACCATTTGCTAGAGACACTCTTTCAGGTTTTCCCCATCCAAAATCAACACTATAGTATGGATATTTGCAAAGATTACTGCAAAGATACATTGTACAATTTTCATCCTTATTCTCAAATAACATTTTCCCTTTTTTCATTGAGTCTACTACTTGTAAGATGAGTTCATTTTGTTGGACTTGATTTTTCTTATATGCCAATTCAACTCCCTTCCTTAGATTATGAACTAATTTTGGTAACTTCATTTCTTGCTCGTTTTTAGTGTTAATTTCTGATGTGGAAAACATGGACAAGACATTTCCAATAGTACTACGAGGTAAACGAGGTTTCATCATAGTACGTACGTTAAAGTAGTTAACCAACTTTGATGTGCGTGTTGTACTTGATGCTGTGTTTGTTGCACATTTGAAAAGAAGCGCGCTAACAACTTCTGCCCGTGTTGGATTTTCTACTTCTGATTCTGCTGCTACCTTCAAATTTCAATTAATCTCAAATGTCAAGTCAAATTATGCCATATAAATTGAAACTGATGAAATAATGAACTTGTGTTATGATAACCTTAGCTCGAAGGGCATCTAGCTTGGCTGTAGGAAAAAGTAATCTTTTTTGTACGCATTCATTGAGATCGGTTACAATTCGTTCATCAATAATAGGACCACAATTTTGTGTAGAGAAGATAGAATCTCCAACAAATCTAGGAGAAGGTTTAATCAGAGTTGTTGTGTGTGATCACGAGTGAGACCAGACCAATCATTAAGGAAATTAATCACAGAGCAACCATCACCAATTTTGTGTGATAAGCATACACTAACGGCTATTCCCCCACAATCAAACTTACTTACTTGCGCTACAAGTAAATTACCACCTTCATAGTTATTTGCCCAAGGCGCGTCCTTGGGAAAAACTATATACTCTCTGCATGAGATGCATCAGAATGATCAAGTATTTCAGACATATGATATTTTATTCGAACACTTGAAAACTCAGCTCCCATATCATTACAATCAATAGTAGAATTGTCTCTCAGTTTTCCAGCGTAAGGATAGTAAGAGACTAAAGTTTTTGATAGAGATGTTTGTAGCAAGTGTGCTATATGGGATAGTTCATTATGAGAATTATTTGACTCCTCTCTTTGTTGTACTTTAGGGTAAAAAAATGCAATAGGAATATACTTATGACTGAAGTATTGATCCACAAGAGATAGCTTGTGAAATCTATGTGTAGAAGGAGTGAGAGAGGAAGGCTTGATAAAAGATTTGTCATAAATTGAAACAAGTGATGGTGATGATAATAATGAAAAAGCCATGATTAATTGCATAAATTAAATCACACTACTTTAATTCCCTAACTCTATGCAATGCTCCTGAATAGTTTGCCCTCTTGCCATTTTCATGACACACACATATATATACACAAAATTAAGGAAACAATGTAAGTACGACCAATTTAAGTCTACACTTACCTCGGAAAAACTAAATTAGGTAGTGGCATCTTTAGGTTTATTTCAGAAAACTTCAGAAATAGCAAACGTAATAAACATAATAAGGCCCTATAGCTATAGTTTCGATAATTGCACTCTATAGCTATAATTTTGTTTGCTATGGAGGCTGCAGTTTGTATATTTCGCTTGCGAATATACAAACAGGGTAAGTATTTATATAAATTTTGTATTTATACATTTATGAATTTTTTAAAACTCCGTTTGTATATTTCGCTTGCCAATATACAAATAAGGTAATTTATTTTTATTTTTTTATGAATCGTAAACAAATAGTTAGGATAAGCATATACAAATTCTGGATTTATACAATCAGGATCGAATTATACAATTTTTAGATTTATACAATTAGAAAACCGAATAGCAAAATTTCGCGAAACTGTAATTACTTCTTTAATTTTAACTATAGCTATATTACATAATAATTAGTATTCTCTAGATGTCTTTCATTTTACGTAATTTTATTATTAAGCTCTTTTCAATTTATGGAATGATATTTTCTTTTAATAAGTCCCACGAAAAAAGAAAAATAAATATTTCTATATAATAATCAAAATAGCTTAACTTTAAATTTTCTATTTTACATTCAATGAGATGTTATATAACCATAAAAATATTTTGCCTTATTTAATTTTAGACCACTAAGTTTCAAAAGAATAATTCTTTCACTTTGATATTTTCATATACTTTTAAAATATTTAAAATTATTAATTAAGGATTTCTAAATTTTATTCATTGTATTTTTTTATTATTTTTTTTTGCATCATATAATATATATAATTTGTTCGTTTGATTTGATTATTTCTTCAATTTTTTAAAATTTAATCAAATACTATCAATTTTTCAAAATATAAAATCAAACAAAATTTAAATAAAAATCAACTAATTAATCGTTTTGATATGATCTTTATCCAATCATAAGTCATAACTGGTTTTGCCGACGCTGAAATATTTAGTAGGGGCAATTTGATACAATAGAGCATGTGCCAATTTATGCTTGGCTGGAATTCATTGTTGATGAAATATTTAGATTTCATTGAATATATATATATAATACCTTCACGACTTTTTTTAACAAGGTCAAAAGTTAAATAAATTTACTTAATTAGAACGGATAATTTGGCCAATTACGGCTGTATTGTGGCCCACCTAAGCTATAATTTGACTAATTACGATTGTATAGTCCCATAGCATGGGGTACTCGACGTGGATATATGTATATAATATTTAGATCATCTTATTAATAATAAAATAAGAAATATAAAGTAAAATTATCAAGTATTACATATAAAAAAGTTAATAGTCTAAAAAAAATTGATTAAAAAAGACAAAAAAAAAAGGTCATATATATTGAGGGGAATGAGTAATGTAGGTATTTGTTATTTACTTATTTATTTGAGTGTTTTGGCTAAAACTTCTCCTAAATTTTACGTTTTTGCTAATTTGATACATTAGTCCTAAGAGCAAGCCAAGTTCGTATTTTGTTCGGCTTACAGCTTCATTTTCAGAGTAATGAGAAAGAAGACACAGTGTTGGGGAATAGCTTCAAAAGGGACTTCTCTGAGTAAATAGATAAGTAAAGGTAAGAGTAATTCCAATTGAGTAGGTGAAGAATCTCTTTCGAGCGAGATCTTTACCACACCTAACTAAATGAAAGAAAGTAAGAGAGAGTGGCCGCCTATTTCTTAAATGAAAATAAAGGACTTCCTTAGCCTTACTGAATGAATCTGATAACTAATGCCGCACGAGAGCCTGAGGTGAGTATCGTCGAATTGCCTCCGACAAGCTTTGTTGAAGATATTTAGTAAGTAGGACTGACAATTAGTGTAGTTATCGAATCAGAAATCTTAAACGTCTCACTAAAACAATCCACGAATTTGGAATAGAAAGTAGTAAAAGAAATATTTCTTTATCTTTTCCAAAATGACAAATTAAATACACCCCTCATTCTACTTTATGTGATACTATTTTCCCCAAAAGAATGATATGGCAGAATATTTAAATTTCATGTTTAAGATCATAAATTTTAAAAAATCTCCTTTTTTATAATTTAAATTTTGTATTGAGTCAAACTATACGGAGAAGGGTCTAAAAGGCCCCTCAAGTATTTGAACTGATATAAAACTACCCTCCATGCACCTATCGGCCCTAAAATACCCCTGACGAAAACCTTTTGGCTTGAAAATGAGAGTACTTTGTATGCTTGCAGTAATCTTTCCAAATATCCATACTATAGTGTAGATTTTGGATGGGCAAGACCTGGAAGAGTGTGTCTAGCACATGGTCCCTTCAAGAATGTGTTTCTCTTGAAAGATTACAAAACTCGGCAAGGCGTGGAGGCATGGGTGATGTTGCAGATGCAACATATGTCTACATTTGAATGAGCGCGATGAGGAACTCCTTAGTTTTAAGAAATAAAAAGAAAACTTTTGAAACTTGCGATCTGAAATAAGTCAGGGATATTGAGACAAGGTGAGGAATTCCTAGCTTATGTAGCTTAATAAAGGTTTTAAACACTTTTAGTTAGTACTCTTTACCAATGTACCAAAACAAACAATATTTGGTAATACAACAAAAGCTAAAATAACTGGCTTGGTAAAAAGCACCTTACTATATAGTAACTCCATGATGTAAACAGAACTTCTCTCAAGTGAGGCTCCAACGAGTGAATGGCGTTGCATGCCCTTGCAGTATGACCCATCGCTGTTTTTCTTATTAGAGTTGAAATTTCTCCCATCAATGCTAGACCAAATTCTGCATGAACTAAATGATCTAATTCTTCTTGCTTTTGTCAAATATCAAGAACACAACAAAGGCAGCTAAGATTCCTGCAGCAGTAAACATGAGAAGGTCAGAGCACAGAAGATTGGATCCCCGCTTACATTGTTTGGAGTGTTATTTGCATCTGCTATGAAGAGAAACAGAAAAAACTCTTCTGGGCACAATAGAGTGTTTGACCAAGTTACAAGCAAGCGTAAATGATATGGACAGGAGGAGGAGATAGAGAAGAGTGCATACCTATGACGAAAAAACTCCATGGTGAAATGATCCCAAGTATGCTTAGAATTAATAGAGAGAAAACCACCTATTGCATCAGCCAGACGAAAGATATCACAATTTAATAGATTAAAATGCGAGTTCACAGCATGATACAAATATAGCTACTCCTATTACTTTTAGCCAAGAGGAGCAGGAATGATTAGAAAGATTTCACAATTTATTCTGTATCATTTCACTTGATCTTAATTAGTAATTAGTAATCATCCAATAACGATACAAAACATTCCTTCTGATATATGGCAAGTAATGGATTCCATCACCATGGACATGGCCAAACCATCATAGTCGATCTCAAGCAATTTGGGATTGAAAGGTAGTTGATTGATTAATTAATATTTTGATTGAGAAAGTACCACTGCTACTAATTGAATATACATTATTATATGAATTTGAATTCTTTAAACTTATGAAAGTTATTTTCAAGAGTCGCAAATGCAAGGGTCAAATACAATGTTGTTCTGTAAAATAGATCGGATGGACCAAAAGAAAAGGAAGAAATTTCAAATGATAATTATACTTGGAGTATGTATGTAGTTTAGCAGAAAAGGCATGCCTATTCAATTCATAACCATATGAGTAATGACCATGGCTTTGCATTACCATCTGAAATGAAATAGTAAGGCGTCTTATCACATTTTTGCACTCACAACAAATGGATTATATGTATTAGTAATTACCAGGAGGAAGAACCGTTTAAAAAGAGATGCAGATGATTTAGGGCCATCCTTTCCCAGCCCGTGTTCAGCTCTCAGATGTGGATAGGATTCAATGGTCCTCCTTATGCCCTCCTGAAGAAAATAGAGGCACGCCTTACAACTTAAATGAATTATGTAATGAGAACAAAAAACAAAAAGAAATGGCAGAAAATAATAGACTGTAAAAAGATGAGGCCCCACAGAAAAATAGTAGTTTTAGTTCGTAGAAGATATAAGGTACAAATATAACACACACTACTATCATCTTATATGAAATGTAAGATGAAAGTTACATGTACGACATATTTAATAGGAAGATGTGTGTATTCCTGCAGTAATGATGTGGACATCCAGATGGATGACTATTTTATCGTATTCAATATCAAAGGCAAATAATACAATTTTGCAGTAAATACATTAACATATATTTATCACATGAAAATATTCACAAGGAAGCGGAAAAAAGATACAGCAATAAAGAAAAGACCATAACAGTACCTAAAAAGGTTGGGAGTATTTGAGATAGACATGGTATGGCTAAACAGTTTTTATGAGGAATTTTCAGAACCAATTGATTGACTGTAATGGCAAAAACAGGAACCTGAAGTGTGACAATAGGTGCGTATCCTAGTCGGTCACTAGCTTTTGAACTACTAAATGTTCTGCTCATAGAGAGAAGTCTGATTCTCGAAGGAGTCAACTGTGGGACCTTCATTCCATAAGGTGCTAACAGCTTATAAGTCAGTTCCACCAAATGTGCAATTGGCATCATAACAGATGCAGGAATCTTAATACTTGGCCTGCATAATACTAAAATCAGGATCCATACAATTCACAGCAAAAGAAATGGGATAAACGGGATACGGAAGACAGATGCTATCCACAAGAACATAAAGCAAACAATGATTTTCCATCAAGGACATGCACGGTTAAAAAAAGTGGAAATGTTAGCTCCATAACAACAAATCATGCTAATACAAACAATAATTTTTTTGTTTAATCTAGTAATCCCTCACGCAAGCACCCCACACAGGAGTCTACTGTGGCCCTATCTTTGCTTCCTCTGTGACTCAGAACCACCAGCTTTATGGTTGGAGGTGGAGGACCCCTTTTTCTTCTCAGAAGAGATCAGGTTTATAAAACATATGTTTTTTAATGGACAAGTACTGCTCTATATATCATATGTATCTCCAAATACCAATGGTAAAGAATACACAGCCTCAATTGGCTAGGAATCATATAAGGGTTGGTCTACAGTTACAAACTCTCATTCTCTCTATCATACAAACATTCAGACCCATTAAAATAGCTCTTCTGACAAGCAAACTGAATGTTTTTCTCAAGTTTGATTGTCAGCAACAAACCTAAATTGATTAATAATGTTCTGTAGAAACATCTCCATCCATGAAGAAAGGAGGAAAAGCAGAAAACATTATGGAAGAATGCTGCTCTTATTCTAAATTTAAGAAACAAAGTTTCCTTGCTCAGGATGAAATAACACAAGGTCCCAAAGTTTTCTAACAGGTAACTTCTTTAATTGTAATTTCAAGAGGGTACTGGATGGATGCAAAACTTTAATGCTATTTTGTTTATGAAATTTCTCACTAGTTCTTCTATGTGACCAAGGATATTGTTTTCTTCATCACTTAACTTGAACCTTTCCAGTAATCACATTTCTATTCCAGCATTACAAATAAAGTGATTTAGCAAGTATAGTCCAGGCATCAGCTAAAGAGGAACAACCCTGTAATAAAATTTCAAATATTGTTCACCATAAGAAAATTAAGGTAAACATTACAAGATAACAGAAGAAAAAATTGTAAAAAGAATAACTGTGAGCAAGAAATTTTTTCAGAGTTCAGAACTTAAAATGAGAATACCTGTCATAGCCAAGACCTTCCAGAATAAGTGATACGAACTCCCAAAACTTAATGGACTCCGTGTTCGTGACGAAATAAGCCTGGAAATATCATTTATTGATCAAATATTTGTCAAAAAAAACCCGCGTTCAAGAATTGAAAAATCTCATAACATGCAGAACCTTTTTTCACAGAGACTCCAGGAGACGTAAGAAAACATGTATACTCATAAGCTTAGTGCATGTCAATCATTTTGATATCTACCTTTATCCCAAATCCCCACCCCTTAAAATATAAGAAACACAGAGAGATGAGAGAGTGGGGAGAAGAAAATTATCCTTTTTTACTAGCAAAAGAAATGGAAAACAAGAGAGGTGTTCCTTTTTCGAATGCTTGCTGAGAGAATTATGACTTCACACAATGGTGGAGTTCCTTGCCCAGAAAAAGAGAAGGACAACGGACAAGGTGGCTCTTATTTCAGTGTTTTCTGCACAACTATAGGCCCGAGTGCAATGGATGCGCAAGTGTTACCCCTCCTAGTTATTGACATAATATGGTTTAAGCAACAAATTATTTTGAAACGGTAAAGTAAATTTTATTATCAAAAGGTAAGCGGTAAGAACTAAGATTGTGCAGAACTGTTGAAATCTATGAACTAAGATACAAAAATTTTGTTGGTTGGTTGTACTAAAGGACAATCTTTTTGGTAATCCTATGTAACGTACTAAATAAAGATTGCACTAATTAGTGTTCAGGATATGGTTTCAAGAGAAGGCGAGAGAAGTCGAAAACAGGGAATCCTTACTTCTAGAGAAAGAAAAGGTAGTTTGTGGCAACACAACAGTTAGTAATCTTAAATGGTTAGAACCCCTAAAGAATTCAGCTTTTCATGGAATCATCACTTGCTAAAGTTCAGCATCATTTAAGTAAAACTTAATCCAGATAGCTCAAGCTTTATTTATATATTTGATTGTTAAGATAGCTCAAGCTTTATTGCAGCATGGGATCAGGTCAATCACTTTTTCAAAAACATATCACAATCATGTAGGATGGATACAAGAAACAGATGAAACTTGAATGGGAACTCAAAAATCTCCATTGCACTGCTTATCCATGCATTGAGGCCACTACTTGAACAATTTGAAGAACAGAAATGCACTTGATATTAAAGCATCTGGACAGGTCAGATCTGTATATTTGCTGGTATTTAAGATTTTCCAAAAAATACAGAAAATGGAAAAACAAAGAAACATTACGTTCCCAGCAGCTTTCTCTGCAGCTGCTCCTCCTGATGCTAGAGCTCGTTCCGCACACACATGCGCATGTGCCACATTCTCCACGTAAGTGAAATCATACAGGTTATTTCCATCACCAATAATGAACTGCAAAATTAAGATTTAGAGAAATAAAGCTAAAAGTCAACTGATTACACAGTGCAAGTCTTCTAGGTTAAATTCAATTTGTCCATGAAAATGCCAATAGTGATCCAATTGTTGTGCCATGGAAGAGAATGTAGAAATCACTAATGAAGCTCCTCAAGATAGATTTTCTAATCAATGGCTTACAAGTACTACAACAGTAAACCTATAGTATTTATGTCTAGTTTCATATCTAAAGGCTTAAATATAATACAAATGTTACACGGACTTGAAAGATGCATGTGCAAGCAAAATGAGGCTCTAAACTCACCTTAGATTTTCCAGCCCTTGCAGCTGCGACTAGTGAAGGAACTAGCAACCTATCACCAGGGCCAAAAATACTGCTAGGTCTAATGCAGCATGTCAGCAGCCCTTTAGTACCATTTGACTTCATAACAAGTGCCTCTCCTTCAGCTTTAGTTGCAGAGTAGGAATCATTATGCTGAATTTTTTCAGTAACAAGAGTATGGTTATCATCCAACCTAATATGAGGATAATTTCTCATTCAAATGAAGAACAAAGTAGATAGAGGCACTACCTTCGCAGGATATGGCAGTGATTCATCCCCATCTAGAATTCCAGTAATTCCATCAAACACCACACTGGGAGAGCTGGTGTAAATAAGTCTTTTCACTTTCAGCTCAACGCAAGCATCAATTATATTCTGGGTTCCTTCACGTATATTTATGCAATTGAAAAGAGAGAACTAAAACTCTCATGAACAGACAGACAATAAAGACTGCCTTAACTTTAGGGAGATCATTTTTTTTCTTGATAAATTTTTTAAGGCTTTCCCATACCTTGCACATTAACTGAATAGTGGAGCTTGTGGTTGTTGATTGATGAATCTGGAGCAGCCATGTGGAAAACAACCTCAGCTCCTTCACAAGCTGCAAATATCAAATAAATAATGTTAAGACACCACAAATTAATAAAATAGCTTATCTCCTATGTCACATTGACTCAGGCATAAATGTTGACCGATAAGTATCTTGGTACAGGTATAGTTAGGGGTACGTTAAGTTATATGTCGAGCGTATCTTGAAAGATAAACATGAAATACTTATACCCACATCACATTTATTTAGCACGGATACTTCAGGACAAATGAATACTCCATGTCACATAGTAATCTCAAATACTGCCCTTAGAAACATGAGTCTTTAGCTGGGATGATTTGGCTGTGACATAAAATGTCTATCTCCTATGTCACTTAGACTCAGTCATGGATACCAGTAAGTAACCAAGTACAGATATGGGTACAGGTAAATCAACTTTATCTGCATCATATAAGATTCATGTGAAATACTGATGGCCATATCACACTCATTTAACAAAAGTACATTGAGGCAAAGGTATACTCCATGTAACATCTCAAACACTAAATTCAGAAAAGATGAATCTTGAAAAAATTGGCTAGGATAATTCAGCAAAAGTGTCTGACACAAGGCATACTTTATATGGAAACAATTGGAACTAAACACCGCCTAATTGACTAGCACCCAAGGTGTAGCCTACTGATCAATGACATGGGTTGAGAATCTTGATGTTTTAGGTTCAAATCCCGGCAGACACAAAAATGTTAGGTGATTTCTTCCCCTGTGGACACTTGGCAAGTAGTAACTACTATAAAATCATAACACCATATTCAAGAATAAAAAAGTCGTGTCAAAAACAACTAAAGATTCAAGAAAAAATCGTTGAGCGGGCAAGTACTAACTAATATAAAACCAAAACACCCCTATTCAAGAATCAAAAAGTTTTGGTTTCTTGGGGGTCAAAAACAACTACAGATTCAAGAAAAGACCGTTGAACACTTGGCAAGTAGTAACTGATTTATAAAACCAAAACACCCACATTCAAGAATCAAAAAGTTTTGGGTTTTTGGGTGTCAAAAACAACTAAAGATTCAAGAAAAGACCTTTGAGCACTTGGCAAGTAGTAACAAACAATAAAACCAAAACACCCATATTCAAGAATCAAAAACAATTGATTTTTGGGTGTCAAAAAACAACTAAAAGATTCAAGAAAAGACCTTTGAGCACTTGGGACTTGTTAAGAAGATCCATGGATACATATACAGCACGGCCAGATTTGAGGGCTTCTCCAAGAATACCCTTTTCCTCATGAGGCTCAAGTTTAATGGTTAGCCCCAAATCAGCAATGCGGACATGATAAATTTCATAGCGGATGAGCATTTCGACCAAATGTCGAGCAGCAAAGCCTCTTCCGCCGGTCACCACACACCATTTCTCTTCACCCATTGCCAGAGATTGAGATTCTTGAAGGCGGATGATCCAAACAAGAATAATTTGTTACTTCCCTCTCTCTTTTATCGCTTTGATTTAAAAACATGTGTCAGTTTTATGGTTCTACGCCCACCATCACGTGCACAACTACGCCCTCCCTCTCCATCCGACTTTTGTCGAACTTTACAATATTTATACAGTTGATTAGTACTCCCCCTTGTAATTTATATTTGTCAAATACTTTCAATTTGTTGACATTATTTATTTCTTTGTGTCTATTTTAAATTTGCTATTAAATTTTATTTTATTTATTTTAATTTATGTGATATGTTTTGTTTTTTAAGAATCAAATCGTTCAAGTTTGATCGAAAATTCAGTCATGTAATTTTCAAATATTTAAAAATGAAATTTATATACTTGTAAACTACGTGAAAAATATTAGTATAAGTCACAATAATTAACAATTCAAAGTATTTAAAAGATATACGAATAATTTACAATCAAAGACAGATTTGTTTGAATCTCAAAATCGGAAATGTGTCACGTTAATTGGGATAGAGAGAGTACTATTTAATACTCCCTCTGTCCCTAATTACGTGTCCACTTTTGAATTAGCACACCTATTAAGAAATCAATTAATGGCATAGTGAGATTATCATTTTATCCCTATTAATTATGAAGTGGATGAAAAGTTCTGCATTTTTCAAAGTGATTAGTCATTTATTTGAGGGTATAATAGGTAAAAAAAAAATGTCCTTTCTTGATTCGGCAAAGGGACGGATTTACCCCCGAACTTTAATAAATGGTACGTATATGCCCTCGTTATACTTTCCGTCCACATATGCCGCTGCCGTCCAACTATAGGTACACATATACCCCTGTCACTAACGGATCCCTAATTTCTTACATGTGTCTTAATCCTATTGAACTACCCATTTGACCCTTTTTTTAACCCAATAAAAAATGGTCAAACGGATAGTTCAATAGGATTAAGACACGTGTAAGAAATTAGGGGTCCGTTAGTGAGAGGGGTATATGTGCACTTATAATGGACAGCAGGGGCATATGTGGATGGAAAGTATAACGGAGGGCATATACGTACCATTTATTAAAGTTCAAGCGTAAATCTGTCCCTTTGCCATTCTTGATTTGTCAAAATGGACAAGTAATTAGGGACAACTATAAAAGAAAAGGTGGATAAGTAATTAAGGACAGAGGGAGTATCGAATACATTTTTCATAGCAATAAATTTATTACTATATTCAAAAGATGTAGTAATATGACCAATATTGTTTATTGTTTCTTAAGATGTGTATCAAATCAATTGGATAACTATTGTTGGATGAGAGTGTGTTTCCTAATTTAATTTCTACTTTAAATTATGATTTATGTCTTTAACAATGTAATAAGTAAATATGTTTGAGACCTTATCAATTAATATGGATAAAATGGTAAACTTAATATATCAATCATTGGTTTTTAATTTTCTTAATAAGTGTGTCAAATTCAAGGAAGTACTATTTACACTTTCAAAAAATAATTAATTTTAAGGGCAGAATGAGGAAATAATTAATTAATTCTATCTTAATTTTGTGAATTGACAAGTAGTCTCTTTATTTATTTTTATTTGTTCAATATTAACTTCATATATTTCTTAAGAATTAAAAAATAGAATAATAATTTTACAATCTCACTTTTTGAGTTTAAAATAATTAAGAAATAACTATAAATGATAAATAATTTTTAATTTTTTGAGCTGAAGAAGTAAAAATTGAAGGACTATTCTTTATGGAATTAAAAGTAATTGGACTCTATATTGTGGGATTGTTTTGTTGCATGCTAGTCATGAATTGATTTATTCTTGCATTAAAAGAAGTATAATTAATATCAGGTTTGATAGCAACTTATTAGTTGCTATTTATAAAATTCTATACCAAGTACGTATTTGATTAACAATTTGCTTTCATATAATTAATACATATGTAAATTATGAAAGAATTTATATATTTTTATGTAAGATAAAAAAATAAAATCATTAATATAAAAGAAATTAAAATTTATATAATTAATACCTATATAACGTCAAATGACATCTTAAAATTTGCTTTTGAGTTAATTACCCCAAAAGTCACTTCAACTAATAAATTACACAGGCAAATTACTTTTTAGTTTTGTAATAAAAAGAAGTTACCTTATTTATGTTATTTCAGTTACAAAGATTATTTTTTTAAAAATCAATTTTTGTCCATTACTGGACCCATTTTATTGAAATAACGTAAAAGACTTTACAGAACAAAGACTAGGCCCAGATGGCCTGGTCCAAAAGGAAAACTAAGAGGTTTCCTAATCTCTAACTAATGAAAATTCATGTAGTTAGGAGTACTCAATACACGTGTGTTATTTTCCAGCTCCATTCAATCTGGTAAGCTCCGAACTGTTACTATCATCTTGTTTTGTCTTTGCCGATCAGACCATTCTTCATTCCCAGGTGGTCGGGGTTTATCTCCAAGGATCTGTTGAATCAACAGACAATGTGTTGATGTTTCCATGTGAGTTATCCATTCCTTCAATTTCTTTGTGCTTTCCTTCTGCTCCCTTTTCATATTAGATATCCGTGCAGACCTTGCCGGTTCACCATCATATTTATTTATTACGTGTTTATTATTTCACACACAAAATCATTCACTATACTTTAGGTAATATTTTTGCTCACTTAATTGACATAACATTATTTCACTGATGTTATTTTCTTCTTAATGTATAGTCATCTCTATTTTAATGTATATTGCCAAATTTTCTTATTTGTAGGTATTATTCTTATTTTTTATTTCCTTTTATAATCATCGTTCTTCTTCATATATAAGATAAAAAATAATTATACGTCAACCAAATACATACTTACAGGAAACACCTTATGGGAGAACCCTAAACCCAAAAGTTCTCTTCTCTCTCCCAATTGAAATATGGCGTGAATAGCAGTCATGGATGCTTCGCCCTCTCCCCAGCCTATGGTTGTGGGAGAGACAAACGTCAACTCTAATACAGGTCCTACATATGCTTCGTCAATTAGTGAAAATCAACAAAAATCTCTCAAATCAGTCAGTCTCTTACATGGAGAATCCACATTGATTTTTGACTCCAAATACCTTGAAACGTTTATCACGGAGGAGAATCTAAAATTCGCTCTCATAGCCAAATTCTCACATGGAAAGCTTGAACTTCCAGATTTACGAAAAATATTGCCTCAACAATTAAAATTTAAGGGTAAATGTAACATTGGGTTATTAGAAAGTCGACATATGTTGTTGCAGTTCACTTTGAAGAAAGATTACATTGCAATCTTTTCAAAAACTAGTAGATTGATTAAGTTTGCCGGTACTGTTATACCGTTCAAAATCCAAAAGTGGACTCCTTCTTTTAGTCCTAGGGAAGAAACCTCCATTGCAATGGCATGGATTTCTTGCCCAAGTTTATCATGTCAATATTTTGCTCGTAATGCTCTGTTTTTGATGGCTTCAGCAGTTGGACAACCTCTTGATATGGATCGAGCGATCAATGATAAAACATGATCTAGTACTGTAAGGGTAAAAGTCGAGGTGGATCTGTTAAGGACGCTTCCAAAAAGAATTAGAGTTCAATTCAAAAATTTAGTCACCGATGAGATTACAAGAGTATGGAAAACAATCAGGTATGATTATTTACCATATTATTGTAACAGATGTAAACATCATGGGCACAGAGAAGCTGATTGTCGAACTCTCACTGATGGTCAAGTTGATGCCATGGTCAGTGAAATTATATTGAAAGAGAAAAATTTCGAGGCGATCTTCGTGTTCATCTCAATGCTAAAAAAACTGATTCAAATAGGTTGGAAGTTGGTGAAAAGGATGATGAAGGAACAATTAAAGATTTACAAGGGCTGAAAAGAGTGGTGTTCAAGATCAAAATATGTTGCGCCAAAATTTTGGCCAGCGTCTGGGCAAAGCAGTGTTAGACGATTACTCTTTCGGGAATCAAATGTTGTCCTTAATTAATTCCTTAAACTGATGAGTTTTCACAGAAAAAAATACTTCTCCCAATCAACAAAGTTGTAATTCAGCTGATCGTGTTGAAGTTGAAGAGCAACTCGTTGTGGATATAAATCAATCCAATGATGCACAATTTGCACAAAAATTAATGAGATAAAAGAGAAGGAAGTTGCTGCTGAAAATTCAAGTATAAGGCGAGGTGATAACCTGAGAAACTTCACGATGCTATACAGACGCCAAAATATGATGTGCAACTTGAGAATTTGGCAATTGATGGACAGAAAAAAATTAAAGGATCAAAATGTGGTGATTTACAAGTTGAAATTACTGGTCATGATGAGAATGCAACTGGGAATTGGAACACAATTGCAAAAAAAAAATCAATTTCTATGTGTATTGGTTCCTCGGCAAGTTGAAGTAAATCCCCACGTCTTGAAAATAAGCAGCAGCTAACTACTAACCTAGTAGTGCAATCTAATGAACCGAAGGACATTGTTTGTACAAATCCGTTTGAAGCACTCAAGGTGGAGAAAGAATTAGAGTTAGTTGATTCTAATCCCACGAATGAGCAAACTTTGGTTCGAGCCGATTTTGATAATCATATGCAATCAGTTAGCACACCAATTGGAGTATGTAGCATGCAGACCGAAAAAAATGATAGTGTTATGAGTCCCACATATATCTCTAATCTGAAGTAGCTAAGATTATTCAAGAAAGTGAGGCAGCCACCCAATTCAGCGATCAAGTCACCCATGTTCATATCAAACACCTCAGCTCATAAGGTCTCGAAAGAAAAGCAAAGGGAGATGGGTACTCCTAGGTGGGCTGATTTGGTTGATGAAGAAGAGCATGTTTCACCTCCGCTTTTGAATAGAAAACAAGCTTTGGAATTTGTACCTCAAAGTATAATTGCAAAGAAGAAGGAACAAGAGGCCTTAGCATCAGAATTTAGTCCAACTAGGGGTTATGATAGTGATTTGGGAGATGATTCTTTTGATGAGGATGAGGAAGAAAATATGTTGGACATATGCTTTGATAATGTGGCTAGAGATGGGGATATCTCACCTCGGCATCAAAAAAGTGGAAGCAACAAAAACAAAAAGAAGACACATGGAAGGCAACACAGTTGGGATGGTAAAGTGACAGGAGAGTTTGTAAAAAGGCACCTACAAATGCGACTGGTAAAGCAGAACCATATGACAGTGTCAATAACTTCAACATGATCCAATACATCCAAGAAGAGATGATGAACTATCAAGTTTTGTTGGACAGATTTGAAGAAGAAGACAAGATGAAAATACTTCAGGTTACTTTAGATGGCTATCTATCATTTTTAATTCACACATTTGTAATAGTAAGTTTGAGGTTGATAACTCAACTTTCTTCTTGAATTTTATATTTGTGCATTTTTCAAGTATTCTCATTTGTAATATCATCATAGAGTGTATTACAAATTCGTGACGATCATAGAATATCTAGTTTTCTCTAGTTTTTATTTTTTTTCATGCTTGTTAATTAGTAGAGGTTTGTTGCCTCATTATGATTGACAAGGTAAGGCCTAGCCCCCCTTGCTTGTACTTATTTCTATTGAGGATTTTTATTTTTAAAAAAAATAACTAAAATATATTGGTATAAAACAATTTAAGAATTAAAAAAAAAATACATATTGATAGCTTATAGAAAAATTCTTCCAATTTCTTCACATACGCTTAATAAGTCATGGTGAGAGCACAATTTTATCCAATACATATATCGCTAGACAAAGATAACGTGAAAATATTAGTAAAATTTCAACAAATTATATAAAAGTTTGAACTCATAATAATTTTTATGTATAATGGACCAACAATAAAAACTGAAATATTGATCTAATCAGCTTTAAATTAGGTAGTCATCGCTAACATAAAATCAATATAACAATCAAAATTTTATACACAAACTGATTCGAATACCACGAATAAATGCTATCCATATAAAGCGGGCGTTGGATATGGAGGGTCACAGGTTCAATCCTACAATTAGGACTCATCAGTGACTTGTAATTCTTATCACTATTATCCACATATATAGTATTAATTCTTTACAAATTATGTACTTTTTTTTGGAAAACACACAATAGTAAGGAGGAACTAGAACAGAAATGGGATTTGTTTTTTGACTATAGATATCTGAATATATATTATAGACTTTTACTATCTTATTTGGAGGATTTATTTATAAAAACAAACACCAATTTCTATTTTGGGAAAATATGGAGAATGATAATGGAGAAAATCCTACAAAGGTTAACAAATATGCATGTGCTTGTGCAATTGTTGCTTCTATGATATCTATCATATTTGGTTATGGTAAGTTTTATTCTTCATTACTTCAAATTTTACTTCTTTTTTTGTGTTCTAAATTTATTGGCTTGATTAATCTAAATCCATATTAGATAGTTCATTAAGGAGCTAAAACATTCTTTACGATGAAAAAAGGTCTACATTCACATGTTAAGGAATTATTGAGCTAACAACGTACGATTGTGTAAATATCTTTTGATTGTAACTACCATCGTTACTATTAATTACTCCCTCCGTCTCAATTTACCTAACATACTTTTTGTTAGTTCATTTTTTTAAAAAATGTCACGTTTCTCTAATTGAAAACAATTCTGCTTTAAAAATCTCTTTTTACCCTTTAAAATGGTCCATGGGTGTTTTAGACCACAGATTTTAAAAGTCATTTTCATCTCTTAAACTTTGTGTCAAGTCAAACTGTGCCACATCAATGGGGAACGATGGGACATCAATGGGGAACGATGGGAGAATATATAATCGTGGATAAGAAAAGAAAAAGTATAGTGTGAATATATTTTAACAATAATTTTATGTTTTTTTTTATTTTGTCAGATACTGGTGTGATGAGTGGAGCTATGATATATGTGAAAAAAGAATTCCAAATCAATGATGCGAAAACAGAAATATTAGCAGGGATTCTAAATTTATGTGCTTTAGTTGGGTCACTTTGTGCTGGAAGAACATCTGATAAAATTGGAAGACGTAACACTATAATGGTAGCTTCAGTAATTTTCATGATTGGATCAATTTTAATGGGATATGGTCCATCTTATATAGCATTATTAGTTGGAAGATGTATTGCTGGTGTTGGTGTTGGATTTGCACTTATGATAGCACCTGTTTATTCAGCAGAAGTTTCATCACCATCGTCACGTGGATTTTTAACATCTCTACCAGAAATCGGAATAAGTATTGGTATTTTACTTGGTTATTTTTCAAATTACATTTTTTCGCGATTGTATCTTGAACTTGGTTGGAGAATAATGTTAGGAATTGCAGCAATTCCTTCACTTTTCTTGGCGATTGGCATTCTTAAAATGCCAGAGTCTCCTAGATGGCTTATTATGCAAGGCCGTGTAGGAGAAGCCAAGAAAATATTGTACAAAGTTTCTAATTCCCCTCAAGAAGCTGAAATTCGCCTCAGGGATATTAAAGAGGCTGTAGGAATCGACGAGAATTGTACCGATGACATTGTTAAGGTTCCTGAATCAGCACAAACACATGCGGTTTGGAAAGAATTGTTGTTAAAACCAACTCCAACACTAAGATGGATTTTAATTGCTGGTGTTGGAATTCATTTCTTTGAACATGCAACTGGTATTGAAGCTGTTATATTGTATAGTCACAAGATTTTCGCGAAAGCAGGTGTACATGACACTAGGAAGCAAATACTCGCCACAGTTGGAGTTGGACTAACAAAATTTACATTTATAGTACTATCCACTTTCTTGATTGACAGAGTTGGGAGAAGAAAACTGTTGTTAACAAGTTTAAGTGGCATGGTTGTGACATTAGCTGGACTTGGTTTTTTCTTGACAATTGCAGAGAATTCTGGTGGGACACTCATTTGGGCTTTGGTACTTAGTATAGTTACAACTTATGCAGTTGTGATATTTTTCAATATTGGTCTTGGTCCAGTTACTTGGGTTTATAGTAGTGAGATATTTCCTCTAAGGTATAGGGCATTGGGTGCTGGTATTGGTGTCGCTGTTAATAGGTTGATGAATGCAACTGTTTCTATGAGTTTTCTGTCCATTTCTGAAGCAATTACAACTGGAGGAGCTTTTTTCATGTTTGCTGGAGTCTCTTTGGTGGCTTTGATTTTCTTCTATTTCATGTGCCCTGAGACTAAAGGAAAGTCTTTGGAAGAAATGGAATCTGTTTTCACTAAAGGCAAATCCTCGGAAAATTTCAACAAATAGACATGCAGGAGTTGAGACTTTGTATATATTTCTGTATCTGTAAATAGTAATATTTAACATTATTATGATAAGAAAATATCTGATTATGTCCAAAGGAATAGTTTTACATTTTTGTAAGAGGTCATGATGATAAGCTTTATGTATAGACATTCATGCGATCACACAAGTTAAACATATATCCAAGACCTTAAAAATGATAAGCATACCTTCTACTTGCACTTATTCCTTCCATTCTGAATAATCATCATACCTTCTGCTTTGGCATAATCACCACTGCATAACCATAATCCTCAGGGCTTTAGAGGACTAAATAGTTTACTAGTGGAACTTGGTGGGAGGGAAGGAAATGATGTTTAAAATGGATAGCTACAAGATGAAAAGATCTCACCTTCTTCTCCTACCCTCCCACTGTAGTTGCATCAAGTTAAAAAAGAGGAAGATGGAGGGTATGTTGTCTGTTCTTTTCTTTGTCAGGCAACAGAGGCACAAACATGTCAAATGCAGTAAAGTACCATGATACCAACAAATGATGAAGTAATCCAAAACAAAATTCAAACTGGAAAGCATTTGACATACATATGCATGCAGTTGTAATAAGACACAAATCCACCACTTAGTTTTAGAACAGCATGTCACACATGGTGTAGAGAGAGTTCAATGATGTCATATGCTAGATCAAAAGACATTCTTCGACTATTCTTCTGCTGTAGGTTGAGTCAGTCCGGCACTCACCAACATTTTGTTCAGAGTTTCAGGAGAGCATGCTTGATACTTGACTTTCCCATTAGAGAGAAATACCTCAGCAAGTTCAAGTTTCTCTGAAGTGAGGCTAGTGCTGTCCATTGTCTTACCAAGCACTTTAAGAGCAAGTTGAACGGCCTCTTCCCTTGTGATATCATCCTTGTAATCCTGCTTAAGAATTGATTGAGCTGCCTGGTTGTTTGCTCCAATTGCTGCGGCTTTCCAACCGCCATAATTTCCACTTGGGTCGCTCATGTAAAGTTGGAAGCCATAGTTTTTATCCCAACCTGCAAAGAGAAATGAAACACCAAAAGGCCGAAGCCCACCAAACTGTGTGTAACCTTGCTTGGTGTCACATAGTGACTGAACAAGTTGCTCAACTGGCATGGGTTCTTGATAAGCGAACGTATAGCGCTGAGCCTGAACCCTAGCTGTGTTGATCAGTATGTTGGCATCAGACATAATTCCAGCTACAGCGCACGCCACATGATCATCAATCTTGTACATCTTCTCACTTGAAGTTGAGGTCTGAAGCAGCTTAGATGTTACTTTCTTTTCACCTACCAACACCACCCCATCCTTGGACAAGATGCCTATAGCACTACCTGCATTTCCGATAGCCTCCATTGCGTACTCAACCTGGTAGAGACGACCTTCTGGGGAGAAGATTGTTGTACGGCTATCATACCTTCGTGACATTTTTTCTTAACTGCAGTATACCTGAATAAATTTACATAACTCGAGCTTGTTATATAAAAATTTCAAAGCACATGAAACATGGTTTCATTTCTTTTACCCTTTCCATGAATAAGTCTAACTAACAAGCATGTAAGCGAACACAAAAGAAAGAAAGATGCAAAACTGAGCTGAGTCAAAACAATATATAAGTCACCATACGAGTTGAAGTCGAAAATTGTCACAACTTAACCTCAGGGACTTTCCACCTGTATGGATAAACTTATGGACATTTGAAGTGTATGTACAGTGATACTGGTAATAAGAGATTTTATAGATGAGCTTGCACTAAGCAAATGCATGAATAAAGAAGGTGCAACTCCTCAATTGTATCTAGCATTGCATCTACATCATGTATAAGAACCAGGTTTCACCAAAAAGCTAGCAACTAAATACATTTGTGTTTAAGGCTAAGTATATTTCTTCTTTTGCCTTAAAAATTCCGCTACTTCTTTCAAGCCAACTGTCCACCAAATGGACTGAGAAATAGTATTCCAAGTCTTTTGGGATTTCTTTTTGAGACCCTCACTGTTTCAACTATGCAGCAGATCAATCTGGAGTTTGGCATAGTCCAATATATGCCAAGTAGTGCAGAAAAACATAACCAAAAATGAATTGGAGCTAACACTTCATGATGTCATTTAATGAAATTCCTTATCTCATAACAAAATGTTTCAGTGTGCTAACTGCTAACCCTTCCCTGTGCTTCTCGAAACAAACTAAAAGGGGCAGTTTAGCATTCCAAATTTAAGGGTCATTTGGCATGTGAATTACATTTAGAGAGAAGAAATTTAACTGACAATAACTTGAATATGCAGTTAGCTAGATAAGGAGCAGCAACAAGGATTGCCAGAAGACAACAAGTATAAAAATCATCAGTTAGAGCTGGGTTTTCTTTTCTATTTTTCTAACTTGAGGTCAGTGTCAGTCAATCTATATCATCTGCTATAGATTTAGAAAATAACAAGTCTGTTCTTTCCTTTTTATTTTGATAGGTATCAAACTGTTCAATTTCTTAGTGGTAACAGCCAAAGCAGCTGGTTTACCACTTTCACTTTCATAACGATGGAAACTCGAGACAGAATGGGCAGCTAAAAGAGCTAATGACAGATTAAACAATGATGATTAGGAGGATTATATTCATCAAATCCAGCACCTTTTGATATCCGACAAGGCAAGGAACCTTCTGAAAATACTGTCCAGTTTGTCGAAAAGGGAATATTAGCAAGGCCATTGTGGGCAACAAGCTCACAATGCAAGTTGCAGATGAAAGAGACTATCCAAGTCAGGGCAAAGTGCCAAAAGGAAATACGACTGGGACATAACAGAATTTATGGTGCAACTTCTTAGGATTTGAATAAAAAAGAAGAAGAAAAACACACGAGCATTATTGCGTATGAAGTTCCAGAAGGAAATGTGAAAAACTTGGAGGGAAAATTGTTTGTGGGAAGAACTCTACTTTGAGTGATTGCAGACTCATGAATTTGGTAGGTTCTGGTAGCATTTTACTGGTAGCCAAAGCAAAGAAGACAAATTAGTCGTAAATCTTTCTTGAAATGCTAAGATGTGGCTTGCCTACTAGAGTAAGATAAATACAATTGCCAGACTGGAGGCTAGTACCACCAGTGTCAACTCCAGTTCTTGCAATTTGAAACCAAAAGATTTTAAGAGTTGCTCAATTGTATACTAATTGGATACAGAATACAGTTCGCACTTGGTACAAAAGACTGAGGGGACTTCTCAAGAAATCAAATCAGGAGCAATTTGATCCAAGCGTTAAATATATATCCTAGATTTCAATTAAGAAAAGATCAAATTTTTAACAGAGATTGGTGATGGGTTGCTCCAAGATTTTTTTTTTCGTAAAATGTGAACAGAGGATTATAAGAAGGACCAATTGTAAGAAGGGATTTAAGGCAGATAAGGTAAACGCTTAGGATCAGGAATCTTCTGATATTAGGTTTCTGTAGATTAAGGCAAAAGTTTGGTACATTTACACTTTCACTCCTTATATTCCAATAAAAATTTAATACTTCGGCAGGGGACTCCCTTATTGGCACAAGAACTTGAGCATTGTTCAAAAAGAAGAGATAAAGAAAGGAACTATAAAATCAAGAGTTAACAAAGCCAAGTGGGTATAGTATTAAAACTCAGCAAACACTGCAGCAATCTTACCACTTAGACTAAACATGCCTTTAACTGCTAAGGAACTATTATTTACTACAAGGGGAAGTATCAATGTAGACAAACACTATTAGATCTCGCTCCTTTTTAACACTTGAATCTCCAACTGAGGTCAGCACAGTTATTCAATACATTATACATGAATTCCACACTGAAAGCCATCCCAAAGAAGACTTCAATGGACATTCCAAATTAAGAAATTTTTATAAATTGGTCATGTCATTCAAAACCCTCCTATAACTTGTGTGGTGCTGTGATTTATCTTTTCAAATACACACCAAAAAGACCATGGCATAACTACCTAAATCAGGTCATACGACAGGACGGGTTGCTCACATGGTAATCACCCTCCACCTCCAACCTTAAGGTTGGGGTTTGAGTCACCAACGGAGCAAAAAGGTGGGAGAGCTCCCTGGCGGGGGTGAAAAAAATCAGGTCATAAGTCCCTTTAAGTTTTCTTAAACACCCCTAGTCGTATTCTGCAACTTCTACTTCATAAACAACCGATATCCACCCAACTTTCCTAACTAGTGACACCCAAAAGCCAAATTGTTCCCATTGTACATCTTAATGAATTTTGACTCCTTTTAAAACAGTTCTTTACAACAAGAGCTACTATAGGGACGAACTTATCGCACTACTGGTAAAATACTTATCCTCAATAATCAATATTTACTTTTCCTATAAAAAAAATTTGAAAAATTAAAGAAAAAGAAGTGAATGCAAGGGATAAATTAAACTTACTATCAATTACACTAACCCTCTTTCTAATTTCACAAAAAATCCAAATTTCCCATACATTTTCTTAAAAACATAAACCAAGAAGTTCAACTAATTTACTTATCAATAGAATAACACAAACCCATCACTCAGTTCAACAAAAAAAAAAAAAAAAAAAAAAAAAAAGACAATCAAGAAAATACTAAGAAATTGGGGAAAGGGGGAGGGTTTATATCGATCAAAGTATCGGTAATAGTAAAAAAAAATCGCCATTTGAAGAGAGATAGAAAGATACCTGAGATGTGAGATCTAAAGAGAAGCGCAATGAAACGAGTCGAGAGGTTTTTTCCTCTTTATGTAGACAAAGAGTGAAGCTAGTCTTTTTGCGCAAGTTTTTCATACGGGTCGGGTCGGGTCGGGTCGGGTCGGCCTTAAAGCATGAATTGCGTCTGGTAGCCAGTTTCATCCTAGTAGTACTATTTAAGTTATATTCATTTTTTTCAAATTATTTAATATATAGTCAGTACTGTCAAATTTAGAGTTTGTTTGGACAGATTTGTTATTAAATTGATTTGATGTTGAAATTTTATTTGTATTTAAACTTTCTTGAGGATCAAAAAAGAATCAGCTTGAAGTAGTTCGATTTATAACAAGGGCATCACATAATTTCAAGAATTTGAGTTTGAAATTATCATATACCACATTCTAAATTTCATCCTCAAGAATTGGTAGCCTTGAAGCCCTTGATATACTAACATGTTAGAACAAGGAATGATTATAGTATAAGACATTCAAAATATAACTTATTTTTCTTAGAGATACTTCAATACATTTCTGGAAGATGGTTGGAGTTTTCTTATGTTTAAATAGAAGAATAAATAATAATTCTATTTTTTGGGATTTAGCTAAGTCATGGAACAAACAACAATAAGAATGTTGTTTTTTTTATTCTTGAATTGATATATAAAAAAAGTGTTTTTGAAGTGCTTGTCTTCTTAAAAAAAATACGGTAAATCTATCAAGAATGTTCTTACTAATTTCAATCGAGATCGATTATATATTACGAGAAAATAATTCATAACTACTCACTCTTTTAAAAAATAAACGTTTTATTGATATGCTTCGGAATGATAGTTTTTTTTATTTGAATTCAAAATTACATAATTAGTTATAGTTCCCATAAAGTAGAAAACTTTATTTTTCATCTCTTCAGAATATTCCACCACTAACTCCTTGCCTAACTCTTTAGACAAAGAATCTACTAAATTTTATAGTCAAACAAAGCCCACCAATTTTGACTAGGTTAAGGTAACCCTTCTTCAAATCACAGCCATTAATTCATCAATCAAGTGCCCAAGAAAATAAGAAGATGAGCCATTTTCCTTCCAAACATCCTTGCATTTCTCACTCATTTTCTTAAACTTTTGTCTCACCTCATCATCGCCATCCATTAATTTTTTAACCCCTTTTGCCACTTCCTCTGATGAAACCAATGTGGTGCCATCTCTATAATCCATTGTGATTTCCACAGCCAAATCCAACTCTTTCACCAACTCAAATGCATTTAAGTGTTGCTCTGCATATATAGGCCATGTACCAATTGGCACTCCATAATATAAACTTTCAAGAATCGAATTCCAACCACAGTGTGACACAAATCCTCCGATAGCCTTATGGGCCAAGATTGTAACTTGTGGGACCAACCCACACACTAGCCCTTTCCCTTTTGTTGATTCTAAAAACCCATTAGGTAAAATTTCCTCTACGTTTGTATAATCATTTGGAAGTTCTCTTTTATCCTTTGGTGCTTCTCTAATTGCCCACAAAAAAGGGTGTCCTGCTTTCTCCAAACCTTTTGCTATTTCTTTCACTTGTGAATCTTTAAGACTTCCCATACTTCCAAAACTCAAGAAAATTACTGATGATGGTTCTTGATTATCAAGCCATTTCATGACATTTTCATGACCCCAAGAATCTTGATGCCATTGAGCTGGTCCATTATGATCCACCACTGGTCCAATTGGATAAATTGGTGGTACAACATGACTAGTAGTATGTACCAATGAGTTTAAGCAAAAAGGTTCAAGTTCTTGAAATGTGTTGACAATAATACCCTTGGTTTCTTTGTACCTTCTTGCATGATGTAGGAACCAAGAGTAACCATCTATATGTCTTTTTAGCATGAATGAAGGGAAACATTTAACAGGGACAGGATTGGAAAAACCAAGCATGTTGAAATCAGTGGATGAATCTTTGAACTCAATATTAGTACTAACTTGAGCATCTAAAATTGGGAGATGTAACATGAAGCTAAAGAAAGTAGCAGGGGAAGCAAAGTAGAGATAACATGGAATGTTTAGTTCCTTAGCAACATCAATAAAAGATGTACAAAACATGTCAATAAAGAATCCAACAACTTGCCCTGAGTCCGAGTCTGAGTCTGAAATAAGGTCAATAAGTGCATTTTTGACTTGTAACGTGTGATTTTGTATCAATAGAGATAAAAATCCTATAGTGGCCTCAAACTGATCGAGAGACGGTGGATCAGCCACGGGGAGGGAGAGGAAATGGATGTTTCCGGTGGCATTGGTGGTGGTGGTGAGAGAGTCAATATATGATTGGACAAGTGGTCTTTGAGGGATATTAATTAAGAGTATAGTGGCTGAAAGATTTTTGTCTTTTTGAGTGAAGAGTTTAGCAAACTCAATAATTGGAACAATGTTGCCAAGTGCTGGTGTTGAAATGAACACAACCTTAGCTCTTTTCATGGTTGGTTTAGGATTTGGCTTGAAGTAATTGGAGTTAAAGAGGTCACTATATAAAACACTCCTTGGTCTTCTTCTTTTTTTCTCTTTTTTTAATTGGTGGAATCCTTTCTATTCAAAGTAGTAGTATTTTTTTTATTTGAACTTGTTAGTTTACTATAAAAAGCATTATAAATTTATAATAATAAACATGTGAGTTGATTAGGTAGGTCATTCTATAAATTCTCTTTTTTAATTGGGTAGTAGGTGGTAGTAGATAGCAAAATGCCAAAGGCTTTCGTCTGGTCAAATAAATTTCATTTATATATTTGAACTTACGATTTGTTTCAATTAAATACATGAACATAATAAAGTGTTTCTATTAGATATATATTTTTAATTCAAATTTTGGATCTTTTTTTACATGTAAGCGTTTATTGTGTAGTTAAGTTAACCACTATAAATATGTCATTTCCCATAATTATAGACATCATTCTCTATCAAAACAAGTTTGAGGTTTTACGACGGATTAAAACTAAATTGTATGATTGAAGGTGACATTTTTAAATGATTAGCTTATTTATGTAATATCCACTTCAGAACACATGCAAAAGATTTTCAAAAATCTAAATTAAAAATGTACCAGATAGTTAGGTGATCAAATGGAACAAACGGTAATCCAAATGTCTAAAATTATGTAGAAGTTAGACAAAAGTCTAATATGTTGTTCACCCCAAAGTCATATTTACACATTTTTTTTCAGAATATGGACAAAATTTAAATAATGGTCTAAAAGGGACATTTGCGTAAATCAGCTAATGGTTAGCTGAAATAAACATATTGGGCTTTATAATTTTTGACCCAAATTGTAATAGTCCAATATGCCCAATCCCAACTTCTTCATCTATCCAGCTTTATCGATGGAGCAAAAATCTTCAGAACACTAAACCCTGCAGCAAAAATCAGGGTTTTAGCGAGAAAAGAAACTCACAAATTTCAATCAATGGGGACGAAGAACAAAGGTATATATTTTTTTTAGTTTTTCTTTCAACGCGCTTTCCTGTTTTACATCCTGTTTTGTGCTATTTTTTTTGTTTTGGTTGGGCGTGCCAGAATCGAAGAAATTGAGCAAAAAATCTTCGGGGGTTGACGAAAATACAGATGAAATGATGTCCAAGTCATCTTCAGAGCAAAATGTGGGAGGACATGCGGAGCAATTGAAAAGACTCCAAGAAAAGGTGATAATTTTGTCGACATGTCTATGAGTTTTTTGCTTTCTTTTTGTGCTCTCAGTTCTGTATTTTAGTACTTTCTTTTTGAATGATTTTACTTTTTATGTAAGTTCTGAAAAAACTTGAGGAATACAAAAACATGAGCAGCCAAACTTTTTGATATGCGTCAGAAGCAGCAAACAAGTTGCTTACTGTCATTGCCTTTGTTTTTCTTCAGTTTCTTTTTGTAAGAACCAAGTTTTGTCTCTGTTATTGATTTATCGTTTGATCTGGTAAAATAAAATTTCATTTAGAATTAGTACCAGATGGTAGAGTATTAGAATCCCAACACCATTTCCTTCAAATGCCAACAAAATGATTCAAATATATAGCTTGATAGATTTCCTTACAGAGTTTAAGGTCATTCATCTATAACTCATTCCTATATTTAGCCTGCTTGCATCATTGAACAACGTAATCCATCTGCTACACATTTTGATATTGTCAGTGCAAGAGTAGTGTGGTGCTAATATTCATTCCATAATTTTTTGTACTGATTACTGACAAATCTATTTAACCAGCATATGCCACTTTTTTTTTTCTGTAGGATCCCGAGTTCTATCAATTCTTGCAAGAGCATGACAAGGATCTCCTAGATTTTGATGATGAGGATACTGATGTAAGTCTTTACATTATCTTCCCTTCTCATTGTTCTCATGGTATGTGAAATGTCTGTAGAATCTTATTCCAATTTTGTGAAGGATGATGACGAGACTGAAATGGATGGTGAGGAAATCGAAGATGATGAAGCTGACACTGAACAACTTGTTCATGCAGATGGAAATGAGGTCAAGTCATCCACAAATGTCATCACTACTGCAATGGTGGATGCTTGGTGTAGTTCAATTCATGAAAACAGGAGTTCGGGGGCTATTAGGTCTCTCATGAGAGCTTTCCGCACAGCTTGTCATTATGGCGATGATACTGGGGAAGATGCTAAGTCAAAGTGGAGTACTATGTCTAGCTCTGTGTTCAACAAGATAATGTTATTTGTTCTAAAAGAAATGGATGGAATTCTTCGTGGCCTGTTGAAGTTGCCAACTTCTGGTGGGAAGAAGGAGATGATAAAGGATATGTCTAAAACTAAACGATGGAAGAGCAACAACCACTTGGTCAAATCATATCTTGGGAATGCGCTACATGTTCTAAATCAGATGACTGATACAGAAATGATATCATTTACATTACGAAGACTCAGATTTTCATCTGTATTTTTGGCTGCTTTTCCAGTTCTTTTAAGGAAATATATAAAGGTATGGGATTGAGTGATCTAATACTTACAATTCACATAACTCTTTTCTTGTACAAAGGAATGATTAATCTAGAACAACAATTTTCTTCTGCTATAATATAACTTTATTTGCAAGAAATTTGCATGTTTCATCCTTTCTCCCTCTCTTTTTGGGCAGGGGTGAGTAGGTAAGGCTATATGCTGTTTCGAGGCTTCAGCTATTATCAAAAGCTAATTATCTTCAATTTGTCATTGGGGTCTTTAAGTGTTTTCTATATCAGTGCTATAAAATTTATATCTGACAGTTGAATGACATGACATTTGGTCCTTGATCACTTCAAACTACGCACATTGCTTATTTCCTACTATCACAAAACAAAGTAAATTCATTGAATTAAGATCCATAAGAATTAAGTTTAAAAATAATTGCCAAGCACTCTCTGTTTAGACTTCTCTGCTTTTCAGAATTCATGAGTCACATGGGTCTTTTGTTCTCTGCATGAGGTATTCTTCACACTGTCTAAAAGAATCAAGCTTAAGCATAATTTGACTTTTCAGGTTCTTCTTCATTTCTGGGGTACAGGCGGAGGTGCACTACCAGTTGTCTCTTTTTTGTTTCTAAGGGATCTGTGTATACAGCTTGGCTCTGATTGCATTGACGAGTGCTTTAGAGGGATGTATAAAGCTTATTTATTGAACTGCCAATTCATGAATGCGTCAAAGCTGCAGCATATTCAATTTCTTGGTAATTGTTTCGTTGAACTCCTTAGGGTGGATCTTCCCAATGCATACCAGCATGCCTTTGTTTTCATTCGGCAGTTGGCAATGATTTTACGGGATGCGCAAAGTAGTACTAAGACCAAGGTTTGTAATTTTGCTACTGATAACTTGTCTTCTTTCCGACTTTTTGTTACCAACCACTGATATATGCTTATTCTATAAATCTTTTGGGAGTAAAACTTGAAAGGGTATCTTGTGTAGAAGTTTTTTTCTTTTTTTAATAACTTTACATGAAGAATACTCTGGCTTAAGAGTTCCAACATACATGTTAGCTTAATTCATATTTTCACGTTTGAAAAGATTCTCAAAGAGTATCAAGTGGCTTCAGCATTTTACATTACTGGTAGTATCTTATCCTATTGAAAGTTATCCTTGCCTTTTAGTGGCCGCTGATTATTGTTCTCCCTTTATCTAATCTTTCCTAGAAATCGTCTCAAAAGGCTAATCAATCATCCAAGGAAGCACACAATACCAAGGGCAAGGTACTTTGACTCTTAACTTGTCGCCTTTTTATTTATTTTGGATTATGGTTACCAAAATGTGATTTTTTTTCCTTTCTCTCTTTTAGTTAACTAAGTTCTGGTAGAATATTCTGCTTTTAAGAGTTGAGAAAATGCATTTTTGCCTTCATTTGTAATTTTCAAGAGACAGTAGCTTAGAGTGTCAAGTTGATCATAAAGTGACAGTGTGTTATGTTGCTTCAGTATTATGCGCATGTTGTATTTCTTTTCATCGTTATATTTGCCTTTTAGGGGATCCAATCACAGTTTCTTCGTTTTCAATTCTTCTCAGGAATCATTTCTGAAGGTTTACCAGTGGAAGTATATACATTGTCTTGAGCTTTGGACTGCAGCTATCTGTGCATGCAGTTCAGAACCTGAGTTTAGGCCCCTAGCTTATCCGCTGACGCAAATAATTTCTGGAGCAGCTCGTTTGGTTCCAACTGCTCGCTATTTTCCCCTTAGATTGCGATGCATCAAAATGCTCAACAGAATTGCTTCATCCACCAATTCTTTTGTTCCTGTTTCCCCACTCCTCTTAGACATGTTGGAAATAAAAGAATTGCATAGGCCTCCAACAGGGGGAGTTGGAAAAGCCATAGATTTCCGTACTGTTTTAAGGGTACTTCCAGAATGCCTCTCTACCTGCTTTAGCTTAATAGTGTACTGCTTTATAAGAACTTGTCTTAGCTGTCTGAATCTATATTTGATGTATCAGGTTAGCAAGCTTACATTGAAAACGAGAGCATTTCAGGAAGCATGTGTGTTTTCTGTGGTTGAGGAACTTGCTGAGCATCTTGCTCAATGGAGCTACTCAGTTGGTTTCTTTGAGCTCTCTTCTGTCCCTGTTGTTAGGTTACGCAACTTCTGCAAGTCCACCAATGTCGATAGATTCCGTCGTGAAATAAAGCAAATTATTCGTGAGGTATGTTTGTTGGGTACTTGATTCTATTTGGTGATATGACTGGATTATTTTCTCAAGTCACATGTTTGCATTAATATCTTTGCATAGTTTTCTGAGTTCAAAAGATCTTCTGTAGTATCGATTCTGGGATATCTAACTTTGCAATCTTTAGTCTCTATTATGGGCTATTTGTTATCTGGCACCAATTGTTTCTTCTGAAATGAAGCCTTTGTTATAAGTTCCTGAAGTTGACTTGGTAAATCTACAGATTGAAGCCAATTCGGAGTACACAAATAAGAAGCGCATGACAGTTTCATTTCTGCCTAATGACCCAGCGGCAGCATCTTTTCTTGAGGTTTGAACATCCTGATGTTTATCTTTCCCATTTACCAGTAAAATTCCTGTAAATCACCTTTCATTTTTCAACCAGCCTATACTTGTTATCTTCTTTTGTTAGTAAGGAACACATTGAAAGCTTTGTCCACTTGTCAAAGCATCCTTCTGATGAAGACGAATAGGTTGGGGTGTTATAGAGATTTGTGTGTCTAGGATTAATCCATGTCATCATCTTTCATGATTTGGCTCCCTTGAAACAATTCTGACCTTCATATTCATCCTTAGGATGATAAGAATGCAGGGGTGAGTCCTCTTTCAAAATATGTTGCTAGTCTCCGACAGAGAGCACAACAGAGAAGTGATTCATTAAAGGAACCCAGGTTTCACAATACTCTATTTTTCTTAGGATTGTTATCTGGAGATGATCTTTCTGTTGATCGTAAAGTAATGAACTTGTTTATCTGCAGTATACTCGTTGGCCAAGATTCATCTGCCTTCGGGAGTAAGATAACTGAAAGTGATGAAGATGATGATGGTGAAGATAGCAAAGGAGATGCTGTCTTCAGTTCTTCTTGGCTACCTGCAGGCACTCGCAAGTATGTTCACATTCTTCTTCACCACTTACCTATTCCCACCACCTATAACTCCCTCCTCAAGAGGAAAAGAACCCTTGAGACCTGACAGGGGGATCAACAAGCTTTCTTTTGTTGGTGTATATGAATGTATTTGTCCGGTATGATGCCTTTCAGGGATGAGGAGTCTACAGAGGAGAAACAACAGAAAAAGAAGAGAAGGAAGGATCAGCAAGATGAAACTGCCTTTGACGAAGACATTGTAGAGGATTTTATTCTCAGTTCTGATGATGAGGAGGGTTCCTTGAGTGAGGCCCCCTCTGATGAAGAAGCCAGCAAAAAACAAAAGCCATCTAAAGCGCCTTCAAAGAAGAAAGGGAAAACTCATCGGAGGAAGAACAAGAAAAGGAAGAAATCCAATCAAGTAGCATATGCTGTCTGATGATTCTTGTACTAGGAACAAGAACAGTGTAACATGAGCCAGTTTGTCCAGTGTAAGCTCTAAGCAAAAAATATTATACTGTACGAGTTAGCTATCATTTTTGTTTTCCTTTATCCTAAAAAATTTTTCGTGCCATGTAGGGCAGACTACGTAGAACAATTCATATATAACAAATTCCAACTAGTTGGGAACTGAGATGTAATTCATTGATTGATCTATTTCTTTTTGGCACTTATAGAGGTTGTTCCTCTCCCGGTTCTTTTAATATACCCCTTTGATCACAACTTGAGTTATGTGCACTCTCAAAGTTGGAGTGTGTACTTGCTAGATGAGGTTTAGTTTGAGTGTCTGTTTATGTATTATGCCTTTTGTTTAGCTTACAATGAGTTATGTTTCAAGTTACAATCTATCAACAGAAAATTTCAAATTTCAGAAAAAGAAACCTTCGAAAAACTTGTTTTGTTACCAAATTCATTTGTTTTTTTCATTATGAAACGCAAAAGTAATTAGTAATTTTTTTTTCTTTCAATACATATATAACAACAACATATCTAGTGAAAGATTTTAACCTTAACATCTAATTGCATGTAGTTAATTTTGTTCTCACTCTTTAAAAATATGAAATGAACAGCTTCTACTTCTTTTTCAGACTTTCACTTATTTGAAGAGAAGAACTAACTAATCGACCACGAGCTAATTTTCATTTATAACTTTAAAATTAACTTTCTTATAGCAAATGAGGTTAGTGTATTCAACAACATACCTAGTGAAAGATTTTAACCTTAACATCCAATTGCATGTAGTTGATTTTGTTCTCACTCTTTAAAAATATGAAATGAACAACTTTTACTTCTTTTTCAGACTTTCACTTATTTGAAGAGAAGAACTAACTAATCGACCACCAGCTAATTTTCATTTATAACTTTAAAATTAACTTTCTAATAGCAAATGAGGTTAGTGTATTCCACGTGGCAAAAAAAAAGATTTAGAATCAGTTCAGATCGAGGGATCCTAACAATTTTAGCTTGTATAATAAACTAATTATATATCGATTATCCATTGTATACTTGGTTAAAATTTGCAAAAAAAATTTAAAATTAGATTTATAAGATGGTTGTGTAGTGTAAAAATCAATTAACTTTTTTTCTCTACAGGTGAGAAAATTCATTTTTAATATATTATTATTATCTCCGTCGTCATTATACCCACACTCATGGTTATATTAACCAAAAAATATGTCGAATACTCTATGATGCTAAGAAAATCATCGTTAAATTGACAATATAAAGATATTCTTCTGGCTTTAATTATTAGGGTTTTCTACTTTGTACTAGTTTTCAAAAGAAGTAAAAAAAGATACCTAAGTAAACTATATATAAACACAAATCAATGTAAAAACTCATTAATAAGTCAACCAACAGTAGTAGAGTACAAATTAAACTTCATACTAAACACATACTAATATAAAAACACTAGTTAATTACTAGATAATTAAACACTAAAATACAGTTAATTAACCAGTAAAGGTTCAAATTAAAGTATTCATAGTACTAGTACTACTGATACCCCATTTGTTAACAGTTAAACTATCAGTTGAATGACTGAAAGGGTAATGTCAACTGATCAAGAAGTGCACCAATAGGTGCAGCAAGTCTAGGGTCATAACCAAATCCATGCAACTCTCCTCCTCCAACTCCAAATTCTCCACAATAATTATTACTGCTCCCACCACCATAGTCCAAATTAATATTATTTCCCAAAAATGGACAAGGAGGAATCCAAATCCATCTCTTTTTACAAAAATCAAACAACAATGCCTTCGCTGAATTCTTAATCATTATCACCACATACTCACCATGTCCAACACAATTAAACCCTTGTCCATTTTCCACTTCAGCAAATTGCACATACAATTGTTGTGGCATTCTTTCTATTTCCAACCACATTGTCCCACAATCTTGCAATGCCCAAAGCCTTAAACTCCTTGGCACATTGAGTTTACTCTTTTCAACTGCTGCAACTAAAACAACCTTCCCATTCCCTTCTACAAGGCTCGGTGAACGTAGAAATCGTCGCATTGGGGCTTGAATCTTGCACCAGTTGTTAGTCCCTATGTCATAAGAAAGCACACTAAAAGGACTAAAATTCATGCAATAAAATCTCCCCTGTACATGCACCATTTTGCCGGATTCAAAACTGCATAATCTTGGAAGTGAAGAAGTTGTACCCCATATTGAGTAAAATCCATTACCATCAATATGAAATGACTCTGTAGTTAAGTTTTTAACAGCATAAGGAGAAATCAAGTCATCTCCAGCTACAGCTAAATCAATAGATGTGTTAGTTATAGTTAAACCAATAGAAGGAAAAAGCCTAGGCCTTAAAGTTGGAGGCAGGGGAATTATGGATCCTACAAGTGGATTACATAAAAGAATGTTTTTTGATCCAGCTTCATCTGAAACAAAGCAAATTAATCCACCAGAAGATGAAACAGGAGAAAACCCTTGTGGGATTAATGCAAAAGAAAGCCTATACCAAGAAAGATTATCAGGATCAAACAAGTACCCTTCAACAGAACAAATTCCTGAATTAGTACCACTACTATTCATCATGTTCTTGTAAATGTTGTTTCTTGGGACTTTTTGTTTAAAGAAAATGAACCAGTTCCTCTTGGGAGAAACTTGTAAGTACAATTCAAGAAAATGAGTAGAGTAAATAAGTCCATAGAATCTCTTACAAACAGCTCTAGCTCTAAAGAAAGCAGATGGTGGAAGAAAAGCAATGATTCTATCAATAAGCCTATGTGGAAGTCTACTCCAAATTCTACTATCCATCCAAGTGTTGATCATTCCATTAATTGATGATGAGTTTGGAGTTCCAAGAAAATTGGTTGTTGGTGTTGGGATAGGAAAAGCATAGGGAAAGTGAAAGCTAATAGGGGGATGATGAAAAGCTTCCATTTTTAGAGTATAATTGGAGATAATACTAAAAGGGATTTGAGTTTTGCCTTCAAGTTTGGAGCTAGGAGAGTGTAAAAAGGAAAGTTAAGGTTAGTTTTTTGGCAATCAAGAAGTATGGGGTTTCTCAAATTCAGTGGACATGTGAGTAAAGGAGGTGGATTTTCACTAAAGAGGAAGAAAATGGAGAAAGAGATATGAATGTTTGGCAGAAAACTAAGCAAAACTAGAAGGGAAAGTCTCTTTTACGGCTTCTCTCTTTATCTTTTGGATTCTTGGTTTGTTATAGAAGTGGGGAACAAGCGTTTATATAGGAATTTGGCAGCCTTTGTTTTACTCCTCCGTTCAATAATAGTTATCAATTATTGACCTCAAGAGTAATATTAGTACTATATTTAATGCTTTAAAAAATATATTATATGTTGAATAATATTTAATAGCAAGAATAAAATAAATAAAATAAAATAAATTATCTATTAATTTTTCAAACTGAATAACTATTGTTAGACAATTATTTTTAATATAATAAAAAAGTTGAGAGGAACTAGTGTATTTTTTTGGTGGGGGTGAGGGAGTTAAAAGTGGAAGTGATGGATACATGTATGATTTCAGTGTTTTCTTGTCAAGGCCGAGGAAGGAAGGACAATCCACAGACTGTAGTTCAACAGACAAGCAGACAACACACATTCAAATAAAGAGACAAGTTATATGATGATTAACTATGGAGTTTTAGGTTTCCTAGTTTCTAATACTTGTTTGATAGAGTGTATAAGAATATGGTATATTACGGTATTAGTAATGCTAATATTAGTTACTCTTTTTATTTGTTACGGTTTGATTTGACATGCCTATTAAGAAAAAAATTATGTTTAGTACTCCTCCATTATTGACTTTGCATATTTCTTTAGAAACTATAAAAAAAAAATGTAATTTTCTTGTATCACCCCTTGAATATAATAAATACTTTGTCTTGAAAATGTAATGGGGATATAACTATAATAAATTATAAAGGTAAATTAAGAACTAAGTGTAAAATTATCCATTGATTTCATAAAGTGGACAAGTAATGATGGACATTCCAAAATAGTATATGAACAACTGTTGTTGTTCAGAGCGAGTATTAGGGTTTGGAAAATGATTTGGAGAATAAGTATTTAATGTTGAAGGTAAAACATAGAAAAAAATAATTATTTTTTGTTGATATTTCAAAAGTGATAACTAAAAATAAAAATTTATTTTAAAAATAAATAACAAGTAAAAATGAACGGAGGGATTATATTGGAATTATTTCTTATCCTTTGTTTGATTTGGTATATTAAGAGTAATTATCTCATGTATTAATAGCCCATATATGGATATTGGATAATATAATGGTTTGTTATGCATTTATTTATACATCCTGCTAAATAAAAGATAATACCATGACTAATATATGTATTAGATTTTCTAATATATTCTATCAAATAACGCTGAAAGAATGCCAAAAACCAAATCCAAAAGGCCAGTTTTTGAGAAATATGGACCAAAATCCAACCTTAAATTGAAGTTCAATGAAATTTTAATCAGTTATAACTTATCAACTTCCAGAAATTAGTATTTCCAGATAATTTTGGGAGGCCGGTGTTTTGGGTGGTTTTTGCTGTTTTTCAGTAGTGTTGCACAGAGGAAAACTTTTTCTATTTAACTGTGAATTTATCTTCCTTGTTAGAAATTTTTTTTTTCTTCTCCAAATAAGTAAAAGTATAATATATATATATTTTTTTTTATAATGAGCAAATAAAAGTGTACAAAAGTAAATATTATGTATGACTCAAGAGGAAGATATTAAATATTGCATAGGTAGATACCAATAAATGAAGAAAAGCTAAACTACAAGAAGAGCTGCTACTTAAGTTACAGTCTTTGACCATGACTTTGTTAAATAAGAATTCTCTTTATTTATTTTTACTTGTTCTAAGTTTGAACTTTGTATATTTTCTTAACAAATGACAATTGCTACTTTGTTTTTTTTTTTTTTACAATATCAATATTAATTGATTTTTAGTCAGAGGTTTTGAAATGTCATTTCCAAAAATATGTGATAGATGTCTAGAATAAAACAAATACACAAAATATATTTTTAATATAATAGACAAGTAAAATTTAGCGGAGAAAATTCTCCATACTATAAAACAAACACACA
Source organism: Solanum bulbocastanum (assembly GCA_037074985.1). NCBI lineage: Eukaryota > Viridiplantae > Streptophyta > Magnoliopsida > Solanales > Solanaceae > Solanum > Solanum bulbocastanum. The sequence goes on along the minus strand of CM073598.1, from coordinate 30,989,148 downwards.
AAAAGCTTTACAAGATTATCACTTCGGAGTAGAGAATACAAAATTTAAAGAATCATTATTATTGTCCTTAATACACGAATTGTTTCCACCAAAAATCTAGAACAAATGCTACTTTCCTATTACTAATAAGAAAATGTATTAATTTTTAGTTTATTTTATTAATCAACATCGTAAAAATAGAAGAAAGGAAAAGGCTGAGTGCAAAAGCTATAGTCAAGATTGTAAGTTGGCAGCAACTATTCTTTTGAGTTGTTATTTAACATTTTTACCCGATTTGTGTAAAATTTCAAGTGTCACCTGCTCTTTTGTACTTGTTTAAACATCACAATAATTAACATCACAGATATAATAAAACATATTTTTAATACTAATAATAATAGTTCGAACAAGTGGTATGTATAGCTAGTCGTATCAGTAATAAATTGTTTGAGCTAGGTTTTATTTCACATCCCAATGTCAAGTTTTCCTTTTTGATCCAATAGTAACTCTCTCGATTTCAATTTATATAAGTTAATTTGATTTGGTATGAATTTTTAAAAAGAAAGAAATATTTTTGAAATTTGTGGTCTAAAATAAAACATTTTATTAATAGTAAAATGTATATATATTAAAGATAAATTGTTGCTAAATATAGAAATGTATCCCTTTTTTTGGGACCGACTAAAAAGAAAAATATGTTGCATAAAGTGTGACAGAGGGAGTATTAACTTATTTACACTGATATCCTAATTTTCTCTCACTATCTTTATATTTCAGCATGTCCATTTTTCATGAACAATTATTTATAACCATCTTTCAATTTAATTATCAAATTGTGTGAAAATGATTTTATACTCTCTCCATTCATTTTTACTTGTCTAGTATGTTAAAAATATTTTTTATCAATTTTAAAAAATAAAGAAATAACTTATCACTTTATGTCTGTATTCTTGTTATTAAATACTATTTATTTATCAACATTTTAATGATATTTAATTGATAAGGATGATGTGCATCGAGTCGAATATGAACAAGTAAAGATTGACTTTAGGGATTGGAGCTAGTATTATTAGAGAAGTAATAGGAAATATAACTGAAGAAGAAGATGGTTTTAAGGCGTGTAAAATCATTTCTTTAAAGAGATATTGCTCGTATACATATTGGAAAAAGTACAAAAAAACCCTTCAGGATATAACAAACCCTTTTTTTATACATGTAGATTTTTCTTAGGCTATTTACTAAAGAATCTTTATATTTATTGAACTTAAGAGATGACTTTTTATAAGAATTATGTTCTTTCATGATCAAATGATTTTTCATAAGAGTCATGCTATTTCATGAACAAACGACTTTTCATAACAGTCATGCTTTTTCATGAATAGAGTGAATGACATATATGCTATAATTTTTAGACGATATGGGCACCAATGTTTCAAAAGTATGACAGATGGTATTTGCATACCATTTATGATAGTTCAGGGATATATTTATCCATTTTTCCTATTATAAAATATACAAGTATTATCAATGTATAAAAGGTATTTATCTTTTCTTGTTAGAGACCTAATTTTTGTCCAATCCAGTCTAATTGTACCAAAAGCAATGAAATGCATGACTAGTGAGATCTTTGATGGATTTTGAAAAAGAGAAGGACCATTAGCTAGCTTTGAGCTTTCCCTTTTGAATGAGTAATACTATTCTCTTTTTTCAACTGTCTTGGCTTTTCTTTGGTTTTGTTAAGTGGGGTTTGCAAAATCTAAGTCAGTCATACCCCTCCCCTACAACCCCCTCATTGTCTTGTTTCTGTCAATCTATTTATTATGATTACCCTACAAAGACACAGTTTTATCAAGAACCCAAAAATGGAAAAAGTAGTACTGATCAGATTTGGAAATTGTGTTTCCATTGAAGAAACCTCCTTTTAAGGATAAAGCTTTTCTCACCACATTTGGAAATTGTGCATTCCATCAAGAAACCTATGTTTCCAATTTGTATTCTCCGTTCATTTTTATTTGTTCAATATTTTAAAAATATATTTTTATTTTTACTTATCACTTTTAATATATTTAAAAGATACATATATTTGCCTTTACATCAATTACTTATTTTTTTTAAATGATTGATTAATACAGAGTCAATCGGTTTTTTTAAAGAACGTGTAAAATATAAAGTAGACGAGTAAAACTAAACGGAGGAACTTACATTCCAGTACTTAGTACTCATGAAACCTACATGTGTATCTTTGCTTCTTTAATTTGTGTGTTTTAGGGGTAATCATGATTAATGAAGACATTCTTTTAAGTCTAATAATTTCCTGACCCAATAAGATCTTTCTTTTTTGCCCATCATTCTGTTTTGAATATTTCATAAACTGATTTCAGTGAGTACTTGAGTTTAAAGAAAATTAATGGGAAATGATTTGCTTTATTTATAAAATCAAATTTTGTTATTACTCCTATCATTTACCTACGTTAGACATGCATCTTTGGTCTCTTGCCAACGCCGAGCTAGAGTTCTAGTTATAAATTTTTAAAAACTCGATAGTTTAAACTAATTATAAAATTCTATATTTATGTTTAAAAAATCATTTAATATGTGTAAATTATTAATCTTAACACCCAATAATTAGCCTTTTTCGATAGAATCTAACGACTTATATATTCGAATCTATTCCTATTTCAAAATATATATAAGCTCAATTCTCAAAAAGGAAAAGGATACTGATCAATGATCATTTCCACACTTCATCACTCATATTAATCTTTCAATTGTTAAGGAATAAGCAATAATTGATTTGAAGATGAATTAACAATTCATATTATTTGGTGAATTAAATCATGAAAAAAAAAAAAAAAAAACCATTGGCTAGTTACATCAGAAGTTTGACATTGTTCCTGATTTAGTGCTAGATTGATTGAAAAAGGCAACTGTTTAAAAGTTGACTTTTTAAATTTCCCTCCAATAGTTTCTTGGTTAAAATAGTGGAATCCCTCATGCTTACTCTTAGATTCATGGGAGTCACTAGGGTTTTAAAAGGTTTTGTTTAAGTCACATTCAGTCAATGCTAACTTATAATTTCATGAAGATATATAAATTAATTAGGTTGTCGGTAAATTTCATTTAAACACTCAAATTAATTATGATTTGTTTCGGTTAAGTATCCGAACACACAATAAAATGCTTATGTTAAATACTTTCGAGTAAAGATTCTATGCATATTTTTAAGTGTTTATTACATAAATAAGTTTACCACTTACCATATACACCTCCTTTTATGTTATACATTAGCCTAAGTAAGCCATAAAATATCAGGCTTATGCTTATCTACGTATAATTAATTAAGGTGACATGTTTTAAATGATTCATTTATTGTAATAAGTGCTTGAGCATACACATAAAAGAGTTCTCATAAATTGAGCTGGAAATGTTTAATTAAAACACTTCATCGTGTGTTCAGATTGTCAATTAGAGCATATAATTCAAACATCAAAATAAAATTGATTGACAAGCTTAAGTCATTGTCAATATTTTACTATCACTAGACCATGTTATTAATTTCTTTAAGAGTTTTCATTTGAGCCCTTATTAAAATACCTAATAATAACATTAATTATTAGGATGTTTTTATAAGTTAGTTTTGGTTCTCCTCAAAACTCAAATTAACATTGAAGTAAGCAAGAGACAAATTTACGATATTAATTACAATTCATACGAATCCAATAACTTTTACTTAAATACAGGGGACCTAATTGAACTGAAAAGTCTACATTAGGTACCATATAAATAGGTCTTGGATTTTTTTTTTCCTATATAGCTTCTTTGATTTCTCGATAAAGGACAATATGACCAATAGTGGTTTGAGAAAATAGTACGATAAATTTTTCGTTTTTTTTTGTCCAAGGAGGAGTACCACTTTTGAATTTTGATCTTTTATCTTGTCTATTGTAGTTCAATTTTGGTTTTAGTTCATAATTCATTAATGTACTTTGTAGTTTGTACATATGGTACTTGATTGCAGCCAAATGAGTTAAACTAGCTGTCCTTGCAAATCAAATGACATTGGAATATGAAATTCAGATTCATCTGGCACTACTTTATTAATAGGTGGGATAAGAACAATAAACTCAAATCAAAAAGTGAAATTATTTTATTTTGTATTTGACTTACAGGTATTAATTAGTTCTAGAATTATTTTATTTCACTATTTATATTAGAATGATCCAAACTAGTTATCTCATATAAAAGATAAGATAACTAATCTCATCGAATGTCCTTATCTATTCCGTCTCACCAAACGACCCCTTCCGATTCAGGTAGCCGACAAGATTGACAAAACTTGATTTTCAAAAGTGCGAGGTTACACTGCGTACAATAAATACATCCACTGTGGTCCAACCACTTTATAAACCACACACGTAACAGAAACTTAGTGCACCGGACTACCTTTTACTACCATGCAAGCATCGCCGTGTTTGGGTAGTAACTAATTCGAATAGATAAAAATCCAAATAAGGAAAATACTGAAGTAAGAAGAGAAAGCACATAGGTTAGATGAGAAAATGTAACAATGGAAGAACAAAAAGTACATTGATTAGATGAGGAAATGGAACAATTGAAGGTTCAAACATAGAATACAAACTATGTCTAGAATTTTGACCTTAACATCTATGGAAAAGAATATAAATGTATTCACATGTAAAGGGAAATTAAGCCTCTCTTCCATATTTTGTATCAGAACAACATAATTTTGGATTAATGATATGCTTTGGTAAATTATTGTGTCAACTGACATTTGCTTTGGTAAAGGGACAAAAACTAGAGCACCTCTATATATACACACATGCAAAACAAGGGCATTGTCTTTAATCTCATGATTTCACTCTAACCATAAGCATTAGATGGACGTTTCTCTTGAATATCGTTCTTAACTCTTCATTTGCCTCGATACCTATTCTCCTGCATGAAAACACCAGATATATAACGTTATATAATAAAGCAACTTAGCCCAAGCTGAGATAATTCATGTCAAAGGGCAATTTGCTGAAGCAAATATTTAAGTCTTTAATTATAAATGTTTTTTCTATCTATAAGCAACAACGCATGGTCTTATTTTTGAAGACTAGGAAATAGAAAACAGAACTATAGATCTGAACAGCTGCATTCAATGTTCATAAATCAGTAAATTACATAGAGAAAGAAAATATTTTATCTAGGGCGAGGGTTCAAGTGACTACAATCAGCTCAGTGCGGTCCATCTGTATAGGATCATGTATTACGCGTGATCTCAATTTCAGAGTTTCATGGTTCAGGTATTAAGTAGTGAAGTCATTCACAGATGCTTCAAGTTCTTTTAGTATTAATGAGAAAGATGAGTAAGACTCAATGGAAAGATAGTTACCCTATTTTGGAACCATTCTTTCCTACGAGAATCTTGCGTTGGCTTATCTTGTGTGTGATCAAATGCTGTTCAATTCTTAGGGAACCATCACGTAACTCCTTCCAGTCCATCAGGCGATGGTCAATGCCATATGGGATTTCCTGAATAGACAAGTTAGCAGGTCATTGCCATGCTTAGTAACTTGGTCGCCTGCTGGTTAAAGTAAGCAAATCCTCAAAGTGCTCAAACATGACAATGAATACCTGATGTATGTAATGTAGCAACTTTTCCCTGACAACTTCCATTGAAATATTCTTCATAGATTCTTCACTCATGACAAATGGATCTTCATCCCATGGTCTTTTCACTGACTAAGCGTAACAAACAACACAGTATACGAGTTAAGCACTTAGATTACAATACTGTCCAGTTTCCTCACTAAAAGGGGATGAGTGCAGTAACAGAGAGATCGATCAAAGCAAGAAATAAAATAACTAAAAGAACCTTTTAATTCACACATAATATGATATATGCGAGATAACAGAGCAACCCATCCCTATGCACTCTCTTTAAAACGTAGTGCCTGCAGTTAATAGTGGAGAAAAGGGTGCGCAGGAATTATAGTTTCTGGCTCGAACTACACTCTGAAAAATTATAGTTTTTTGTTCAAACTACACTCTCCATGACTTTGAGGAATAAGGCAGAAGCACCTTTCAGGAGCTAAAGTTCCAAAGATAGATAGAATCACTTAGTTAGCAGTCACCTAAAAAAAATAGTAGGTGGTATCACTTATACGGTGCGACTTAAACATAACATGCAGAAGGGTAAAAATACCACACACACAGAGAGCGCCTCAGACGTGAACATACCTTCTCCATCAAGTATTTTGTTAGTTCTTTCACTCCAGCACCCTTTAGTCCGGATACTGTAAAGCACCTATAAAGGATATATCAACAAAGCAAACACCACAATGAGCATGAATATCAATTTAATCAAATAAGTGTAGTACATACCACAACATGAAAAAGTAAAAGATTACCTTTCATATCCAGGAAGGTCTTTGAATTCCTCAACGACTTTCAACAAGTCTTTCTTTTTCTCGATTAGGTCAACTTTATTGATACACAGTAAGCGTTTCTGGTTTGGATTAGCCTCAGAGCCCATTCTCTTAATCAACCTCACCACTCGGGAATCAGGCCTATATATTCAGAAAATTAGACAGAAGAAATCATGCCAGCAAAATTCTGATGAATCTATTTAGTGCTAGAAGATGCAGTTATATGTGCACCCTTCAATCCTCTCTAAAATACTTTTTTCTCCATAAGTTCACTTCATTTTAAACATGGAAACCTATACCTATCTTCACTGAACAGAGCTACTTAAGGTGATGCAGGGGGCAGCATAAATTCCAAAGCCTCTCATTTGGATTAAAGGACACAGAACTTAACAGTTCACACCAAAACTCAATATTTTGGAGCTTTGCTAGCATATGTACATATGCAAAGATAGGAAAACCTGACACTTCCCATGTAGAGAGCTAAAGAGCATAATTTCATAACCCTAGATTGGAATTTGCAAATTAAAAATTAGTTTCAAATATAAAAGAAAAGGAAATATTAGATAGACATAAATGGCATTCCACCTTGAGAAGCTAGTGACAGACATTTGGAAATAACACATCACATTTGACTACAAAGAAGAAAGGAAACCTACTCTAGCTGCTACATATTCTACATTCTTTAAGTAACTAATCATCTCGGGAAGTCCTCACAAACCTATCTCAACAATGATTCCTCACATTGGAAGCCTACTCTATCAAAGGGAGAGATTTATCAAGGCTCAACACACGGTTTGAATAATGTTTTTGTGTAGGGAGCGAAGCTTACCCTTGAACAAAAACCAAAGTACCAGTTGGTCAAAATGGGCCCAGAAGTCAAATTTGACAGGAAATTAATTGGACCATGAGATTACTTCACATATCATCCTGATCCTAAAGATGAATCGTCAAACAAATAAATCTCAACCAGCATATAAGTACTTTATCCAAGTCAAATTTCACTTCAAAGATGGGTCAGTTGACTGTCAAAAAGCTTAAAGGGACAAAATTCACTTCGAAATTGGTCCACTGACCCTCAAAAATCCTAAAGTGAAAAGGTTTTGATGGAGGAAGTAGCTTTCTTCCATTGCCATGGAAAATACGGGTGTTACCTCGTTGATATATTTCAAGCTGGTCTTCTCTTCTGGACCTAAAACCTTACCTCTATAAAGCATTTATACAGCCTTCTGCACTGGGTTTGTTGTTGATGTAACAAATATCTTATTTACAGAGCAAAAAAATGGAGAGGACAAAAGCCCATCTATTTGAGTAAGTCATAGAAGATGTGTATCATCATTAAGGAATTCTATTCCCTCCACCCTATATTATGTGGAAAAATTGAGCTATGCACATTTAAAATGTTCATGTGATTTACACCTCATTGGTGCTGGTGAATGCAATAGTATGCAGAGGACTGTTTGATTTATGCTTGATAAAAAAGTGATTGACAAAAAGACTGGGCTAGTGTACCAATCAGAAAGGTATGTAGTCCAAAAATACAGGCAAATAAGTGCATGCAGGCTTGGGGTAAGAGTACTACTATGGAAAACACTATCTACCTTCTTCTGTGAACTCGCCTAATGATGAAAATCTGAAAATTAGACAAACATATCCAGATTAAACAAGCAAAGCACATCTTACCATATGATCTTTTTTCTTGTATTAGTAAATTATATATCACAGGTAATTATAGATAACGATGTTGCATATATAATATCATGAGATGAGCATATAGTTATTGCATAAATATGAACTTTTGGAGTTGAAGCTAGAAGAAAAACTAACTTGGTAAGATGCCTATGAGCATCAAATATGACAATGAGTACATCATATAGATCAATAGACCTCCATGCACTTTCAATACGTGCTTTCATGTCTTTGTAAGGAAATCCACTTTTCTTTAGCATAAGCCCGGGAGTGTCAAAGAAACACTGCATAAAGAACTCATTAGATAGATAGAAGCTTTGCTCTCCATATATTTTAGACCCAAAAAGTATACTTCAACCAGCAAGATTAGCTCATAAGATTTGTCATTTTTGCTAGTATGACTACTTTGCAGTTTGCTTATTTTCTCTTTTATGAAAAGTTTCCCTTTAAATAATAAATGTTCTTCAAAAAGTAAAAAAACAAATAAAAAATTCAGTAGATAAGATGCTCCATGTAAGAGTACCTATCCCCCATTTCAAAAAGAGAAGGGCTGACATCAAGCTTGTGTCAGCTTAATCAAATTAAGGATGTTAAAAATCCTAAGAAAGCAAGATTGTAATCTTAGTCCACGAAAACTATTTTTTGACCAGTTTTATGTATGGTTACCGAACTTTACCCTCTATACTAGTAAAGTCACAAAACAATATTTTTGTCACATCAAAGTAACGGCACTTTGCTCAGAAAATAGAATTGACTGGAAGGTCAAAATTCCAGCGGCCAGCGCCAAGTAATCATTTTTGCTTTTTTAGTTTAATTATAAAATATGAGTAGTCAAAGTCTTTACACAATGAATTTTTCATTTTCTATCATTTGTATTATTTGGTTGGCAGGCTTTGAGCGGAGGGTCTATCGGAAACAACCTCTCTATCTCCATGAGAGCTATCTCCATGAGAGCTAAAGTCTGCGTATACTCTACCCTCTCAAACCCCACTTGTGTGATTACACTGAGTATGTAGTTGTTGTTTTATCATTTTTTATTATTTGAGCAAGATATTTGACATTTTTTTTGAGCTATTCAAACATAGTTTAATCACTTTGATGTGAGAAAAGATAGTTTGGGGCTTCACTATTGTAGTGGACAAAATCCAATTATTTTACAAAACTCTTCACCAATAAAGTCGGTAAAGTTCAGTGATCATACGTGAAACTAACTCTAAGTCCATGAAAATATATGCAATTATTGTCATGTTGGAGATTAGAATTCATTTTAGCAAATAGATGCAGCTCAAGCAACAAAAAGCTCCTGAAAATGAAATGGAGATCAACAATCAGGGAAAAAGAAAACCATTGAAACCTAGTAATTCAAAGTACACTCACAATTTGTGTTTTCCCTTTAGTCATCACACCTAAGACTTCATGAGTAGTGGTATTTGTCTTCCGTGATACAGCAGAAACTTTGGTCCCAACCTACAGAAAGAGAAAAAATCAGACAACAACCACATAGTTAAAGACTACTGCAGGGATTAGTTGCCCATAATAATATAATATCATTTTGTTTAGGGTAAAATAAGAGTTGTTACAGTTCATAGGGTATACTCTATAGACAATACAGCAGCAACAACTACATCTCAATCACAATCTCATACTCGCTGAGGTTATCTATATGAATTCTCCAAAACCGGGAGAGGAGGCACTAATTGTTCTTTTCAAAATTAATATTTAGTAAGATACAAGCTAAACCACTCATATCATTGCCCTTATGATCACTAACCACCAATATCGAAAAAATTAGCCATCACTATACTCATAGAACAGCAACAACAACAATAAAACATGGAAATTTATTCAGAGTCGTTGAGCCATGTACTTGAAAACTTAATTGCTAGTTCAATTTTCATACTTAGCAACAAAACAAAAAGTACTTCAATTGGAAAGCTTTATGCATTTTCTAGCTTTAGTTGGGTGTCTTTCTTATTTGAGTTACCTTGGCACTCCATTGAAGTAGAGAACGTGGGATGAAAGCTCTAAGTCTGCATCTTCATTTTCTATTCAAGGGTTAGTGGGTTCGAACTATTTGAAGGGAGCTGGTCCACAAGCATTTCTAGAGGAGCAGTACATTTAGCAATTTATAGTTGTCAATTAGTCATCAGTAAACTCTTTTTCTTTTTTCTTTTTTTGAAAAAGGAGTCATTATACATGTAACCAACAATAACAATAAAGCATGGAAATGTATCGAGAAGGGATAACCAACCATGTAATTAGTCAATGAAGATTTCCCAGCATTAGGAGCTCCAATAATTCCCACACTCAATGACATTTGATCTTCTTCCTTCACCACCTCATCCTCTTTATCTTCGTCCCCTTCCTCATCAGGCCGGTCCAGTGCAGCTTCTAGAAGAGTCCTAGCCAATAAAGCAGCTCTTCTTCTCTTCTCCTCTTCTTTAATCAAGATTCTTGAACTCTTAATCTCTGAAGGGTCTTCACCAAAGACTTTGGTTTTCACTCTTTCCCTATATTTCTCGTCCCAAGTAGAGTTTACACTGCTTTCTGAATTAACATCATTGTTTAATCCCACACCCACATCGTATTGCGAACTGTCGAAGACTGAGGATGACGTGTCGTCTTCTTCAGAGGAAGAAAGACCAGTGCTTGTGGGGTGGTCTTCTTGAGGTTGGGATGAGTAAAATCGAAGGAAAATGGTTGAATTGAAATGGGTTTTGCTCCGATTTGAAGATAGTGATGAGTTCAATGTCCTCAAAACTCTTAAAGCTTTCATATCAAGATTTCACAAATCTTTCAACTTTGAGCTTATACAAAATCCAAATGCAAGGAAAACATGCAAATTTTAAGAACCCAGAATCAGCTTTTGCATTTGCTTTATTCTGCTATAGAGAAGGAGATGGTGTAAGAACTGTAAAATGACAAAGGGGTTTTGAGGGTTTTAGAGATGGAAGAGAAGGGATAAATGAGGATTTGTTTGTCATTTTTAAGTTGTTTGAATTTGGGCTTATCATATGGGCTAATGTAAAAGCCCAAACGTGGACTATGTTTGGTTTCCTGTTTTGTCCATAAATGAAGGAGCAATCCCTTCTTAAATTTTTGGGGGGGAAAAACACTTGTAACCAGAAACAATTTACAACCGGCTACGCTTTATTTTCGTTCCCCCGTGTTGGAAACTATTTAGAAGTGACTACCCCTTACTTTCATACTTCTTTGTTTTTAACTACTAACACGCGTTTATTGGTTGATACTTGATACCATTAGTGTGTGTATATATATATATATATATACACACTATTGGGCATCAAGGAGGAACATGCAGTTAGTAAGAAGAGTGAAAAGAATTCCCATCCAGAAATAAAATAGAACATGTCTATAAATTATAATTATTCGAAAAAGATGAAAAGTTCGTCATCCCATGATAAAGTAAACTTGGAAAATAGCAAGATATGAAAATAAACTAGCCTAATTAACAATGAATGGCTAAACCTGGTTAACTTCATCCTTCATTTACAACAAACACATACATACATTATCTACGTGGGCGTGTACTTAAAATAAGACCTGATCTATTAAATAACATTCTACAAATACAGGGAGGAAAATACTTTTTTCTCTTTTTTCTTCCCTTGTCCTCACTTGGAAATATTGTACATTTGGGCAGAGGGATTCTTTCATTTCTTAACTATGTGAGAAACAATGAAAATGGTACACCCTGTACTTGCCCAAAAACAAAAACAGAAGGCAAACCATTACGGCAAAACGATGCTCTAAGCATTCATTCTATGACATTTGCCTTCAACAAATTTATCAAATCTGTCCGTGCATCTCCTGGACTTGGTTCTCGATTATCACTGGTTCAAAATTTCCCCTTCCATCTTTAGCACCATGCAAATATCATACAACATATACAACTTCCAAGGGGATTGAGAAACAAGCTCATGAAGTGCTGATCATATCATTGATGTGCAGAATGTCGACCATTTGGTGGAACATATAAAGTATCACCGCACTCAATGGCTAAGTGGATTCCATCTGTCAAACACGATACGACCACCTCGCCCCATCCTTCCACGAAAGCTAAATGTGTGAGCAGGTAGGCCATTTGGTGACGGAGAACTTGGAGGTATAATGCCTGCAGCTGATAATTTGGCTGGATCCAGAGGTTTCGTGAACAGCAGAGTTGGCTCATTTAGATCCTATATAACCCAATTTATGCAGTCTCGTTTTCAGTTTATTATTAACAAATGGATTAAGTTCAAGTAGCTTTCAACTCACATGCAAATATTTGAACACAACATTTGAAAACATGCGTGATAAAGACAGACAGTACAAGAAAGCAACTTTAGGGAGTAGGTAAGCACCAATTTATAGAGCCATCCACGGGGCACATGTCTTCGCTTGAACTCCTGCCTCATGATTCTAGGAGAAGCAGTCACCAGCTTCGGGTCCGGGAAGGTTATGTTTTGTGCTATATGCCGACGGCTAGTAGAAGGATCATCAGAGTCGACAAATTCGTCTTCACTTGAACCAACCTTACTTGGGAAGGAAGGAAATTCAGGCAGGATAAAGGTATCCTCAAAAAGCTCAGTTTCATTCTGGAATCCAAGAAAAGTAGATTTAATAATTCATGTAAGATTCAAAATGAATAACCCTAAAACACAAAGCCCTGACCCTGAGGAGAATAACCAGTTACATTTGGTACTTGGAAAAGGTCTAACGATATCGTAATATGACTAAGCAGGACATTGATAAGGAAAATGAACCCACATTTAGGTTATCTATTGCAGTAAAGAGCTATTCCCTCTCCAACCTACTAGTTTTTTCATTTATTTTTTTAAGAAAGTAATATGACTAAGCAGGACATTGATAAGGAAAATGAACCCACATTTAGGTTATCTATTGCAGTAAAGAGCTATTCCCTCTCCAACCTACTAGTTTTTCCATTTATTTTTTTAAGAAAAAAACTACTATCACTCTATTCCGTACACCAACTTTTAGTTGGCAGCTGAGCAATTAGAAATTGCTCCGGAGCTGCATGTAAGATTCTAGTAAAACCTCAATTTGTCAATCTTAAATGCAATCAGAATAAAACAGAAAGCAGATACTCAATCTATTTCCCAGTCGAGACAGAATAAGAGAGAAAATAGAATATTATCAAATGATACTCCCATTACTGCTGGTAAGTATCATAGTGTAAAAATGGTGAAAAAAACAAAGAAGATAGACTAGATAGTAACCCTCCTCACATACCTTGTGTTTCATTTGAAGTCTCTGGAGGCTAATCTCACTATCAATAACCTCTCGCTTCTTCTCCTCTCTCTGCACACAATAAGATCAGGGAAAATACTGTCAACTGTGCAGATCATAAGCAATCAATTGGTATGGGACTGAACCTTGTTCGTGAAGTCCAGTATCCCATTCATACCCACAATTTACCCAATGCACCAAAAAAAATTAAAAAATAAAAAATAAAAATATATATATTTATATATTAGTAACTGTTAAGAAATACAAACCTTGATGAGAGCCTCAAGAATGATCTTTGCTTGATCAAGGTTGCGCCTAACCTGGATAATGTGAAATGATATAAGTAAATTTCCCTTGAGAAAGGACCAAATCAGATGTAGCATCAACTCATCTATAGCCAGAGAAGTTTTACTAATGCAGTCTATCACGCTCGCCAAATATAGAGGCTATGTGCCACAGAAAGATCATGTAGGGAACAGCTGTAGTTTCTTAGATCATTATCATTAGGTTTTAAACTACCACCACATCACTGTCACATCACCGTATTCCTACATACAAGAAGTTCATTAAGCGAACAGGAGAGACTGATACAATACAATCTTCAACTATAAAATGATGTGACAACTCAGAGTTGGCAAGAAGGCAATATGTGATTGAATAGTCACCATCATCTTAAAAAGGATGTCTAGATCCACTAAAGGGAAAAGAGAAATTGAAGTGCAACATTTGCAATAATTTGGCATTGTTTCAGCAATCCATGCCGAACCTAATGCAAAGCTGTTAGATCCGAATGAAAGGAAATGATGGATAGTATATACAACTGGTGGCAAAGAAGCTTATGATTCTGGGCGCAGCTGGACTGGGATGATGATAAGCAAGATATGACATGAAAGAATCACCTTGGCCAATACACAGGGAACTGTCAAGATAGACAATCATAGGTAGATGTGTATTTCATTTTAGAGGATAGATCAAGAAATAAGAGCTAAATTTGTCCTTGGGTTCACCTGGCGAAGCTTTTCAAATGACTGTGCATTGTTTTCCCTCCTTTGCATCTGTTAAAGTAAAAAGGAAGCCACAAGTTCTCCATTAACACAAATAAAATTCCATAAGAATTAAATTGTCAACCAGAAATTTTACACAACAAGATTAGGACAGTCATAGAATGGAATACCCTTCTTGTATGAAGTCTGTGAGCCTTCTCCCTTGGCCTAAATACATTATACGGATTCGTGTCGTTAACTGGTGGAGGCGGCTTCAAAATGACAGCAATGACCAGTAGTCAGTAGATAGTCAACGGCAGCAAATACAGTCATATAAAACTAAAAGAACATCAAATCTTCATTATGCTATAATAATGACACGATTTGCACAATTTTCATTAGGTCTGGAGAAAACATAGTAATCATTGATCACCCAAGGGCCAAGGCAGAATTTAAGAATTATTGCTGGAAGTACCACTCAAACAGGGCTGCAGATCCGAAAGTGTTTCAGAAAACAGAATAACGAAGCAGACAAGACTAGTTCCCTCTGCAATCTTCCACACATAACCAATTGATGAGGTTAACTAAGGAAATAAGATTAAATCAGCAACTATATAGTAGTAACTGATAAAAAAAATGGAAAATGGGCCTAATTCAACCTAAAAAGCTAGCTCAAGAGACAAGGATTGCCCAAAGACTATATAAGGAGACAAATTGCCTCCAACCCACGAATGTAGGCCACCCGCACACCCAGGTCTGCCAACTGGAGAGTGGACAAGATAATATGGGGGCCCAACATTGGTGAAACAAGAATTGGGTGGGCCTGGCTCGATACAATGTTGAACTGTCTGACTATCTCATCTAAAGCTTTTAGATGAGATAGTCACGCATTTCAACATAGTAGCAAATCCCAGATTCGAGTCTCACCACCATCCAATATCAAAAAGAATTTTCATGTGCTTGGCCCATGAAAAAAGAATAAGGATCGTATGCGAGAGGGCATGTTGAAGAAAGCAAATAACTAATAGTGTTAGAATACTAATTCAAATCACTCAACTGAATTTACAAATTAGGAAAGTCGAACAGACCTGCAAACGCCGAAGAGAAGGCTTCTGCAACCGCTCCCGCTAATAAAAAAGAAAAAGAAGGTTGCATGAGGATTCATCTTTAAGGACCACATCTAAATCGACTCTATTAATTCTGATAAGAAGCAAACACCAAAGGCTCTAGTAATCAAGCATTCGGAGCTTTCATGTTGAATATTATACATAAAGAACAAGCAATGTGATCTCAAATTTCCAATTAAATCTATAACATACAAGTTGGAGGATAAGCTTTCATTGTTTACTCCGCATAAACATTTTGTTGACATGCAATGGGATGCTTTTAATACATTCTCAAATTGATTTACAATTAATCTCATCATCTCTGGAAAAAAACACATCTATACAAACCTATGGAACACACATGATGGGTTGCTCATAACCCATCCTCAAACTATTTTCCAATTTAAAAACATACAAACTTATTCAAAATACAGGGCAAAAGAACGAGGTCTCAAGATGTAAATGAAAAGGTCAGATTCTTAATGATGACAAATCCAGCAATGTAGTCTTCTATAAAAATCAGCAATTCCACGACCTTCAACAAGTTCCATATCAGAAGTCACATCTGTTAACAAATGTCAAATTAAATAGTTGCAGACATCCCACCCACTGTCCGAACTTTGCCCCATAAAAGCTTACAAAAAAAGAAGAAAATACATTTAGGCTTTAGCACCTATAGATGGAAGCCGCTAATATTAAGAGATGACCTCAAACCTTACAAGAAAGGTAATGAGTAAGAGAATAACAGGCAAACAGGCTTATTAAGTAGAATATAAGCTTTGTGAATATATCAGTAGCATGAAAGCAAATTTACAGATTTTGGTGGATGCAACAAACAAGAAACTTCCAACATAACTTGTTGAATGTCTCAACATGGAACCCCATTAACAGTGTGTTTGTCATATTTTTTGTTTTGATGAACGTGTGTGTTAACCAAATTATACAACCGAAAGTGGTGAGAAATACATACCTTATCCTTCCAGTAATTATAAATAGACTGGAATACTCCATACTTAATGGATAGAGATTGCAAGGCCTGAATTTAAAACCATAAAAAGGGAAATAAATGATGAATAAGTAGGAAAACTAAACTTCACTACATTCAGAGATGCAAAAAATCTGAGAAAGTAAAAAAATAAAAACAGCTAAGAATAGGGATATCCAAAAAGAAGAAAGATGTACAAAGATCATGTACAGGTTATGTTGTTCAAATTGAAGAAACGAACACAATTTCCAATGTCAGCAACAAACATAAAGAATCCATATATCTTATAATAGCAGAACTTGAGCATTTTCAGTGAATAGAGCCTAGGTTTTCGTGAATAGAGGCTAGATAATGCAAAAGCGAAAAGGATTGCAAAGCGCAGGAAATGGCTCTAATGATGGAGGATTTTTTAGTTTTGAAGTAGCTTGCAACAGTCTTGCAATAATGAACCTGAATTCTCCAGTAGGTCCACATATAAGTTACAACTACAGCATATGGAGTTCTTATTAGGCAAACAATATCAAAAATTGCAAAGTGGATTCTTTAAATAACAATGCAACACGAAAGACAAAGTCAAACTTGCAAAATCAACACACTAACAAGAAGAGCTAGCTTTTACCTCAACAGCAGCATCAAAACTTAGAAGCACAGGAACTGGCGAGCCAAGCGTATTTGCTATAACTCCTGCTCTTTCTCGGGCCTTGTGATCTAAAACTTCTAGTTTATACAAAATTGTCTCCAGCCTGTATCAGGAAACAAAAGTGATTTTGTTGCCTATGATCAATAAACAAAATTCAAGTCTTGAATTAAGCATATTGTATTCCTTATAGAAAAAAGGGCACATCATATTGAGAGGAAAAGAACAGGATGAAATACATAGAGCATAGACAAATTACACACAGCATCAGAAACCTGGAGCCAAATACATTTGGTGTTTTATCCTGGTATTGTTATCCCACATTGAGTGTGGTAGAAAAATAATATCAGAATTGTGGTGTAATCCCGGGATTGATAATCCCAGAATCAAAAGTTCAACCACACGCGAGATAAGATGTTCCCTTTGTTTCCCTGGACTGTTATCATTATTCATAAACCAAGCAACCCCGTAATTTTATTCTAGTATATCCTTCCCACACCATAAGCTAAGTACTGGACCTGAGTTTTGCTTCTTAGAGCTCATGTTTGTTTCTATCCTACTTGCTTGCACTCCTTTCTCCATTTTCCTCAAGCCACTTTTAGTCCCTTTAATTATTTTATCTTTAATTTAGATGCCCTTCTCCAAAAATCTTCTCCCAAAGTCCTTTAGAAAACTCAAGGTTAAAATCGAAAAAAAAGTTTATCCCAATTTATCTAGTTTAAAACCAAACATACGTATTTGATTATACCCCAATATCCCATTTTGGTTAAAAGAAACAAACATCTACCAATAAAAGCATATCCCCTAAATGATTCCATCATTATCCAATCCCCACATTATAATCCATGTCTAACTTGTTTACAACCAAACGACCCCTAAGTTTGTATGCTTCTAGGATAAAAGGTAATGTCACGCGACTTTTGCAACTTCAGCACAAAGGAAATAGTGTCTTCCATGTGGAAACCAACATGTCACAACAGGACTAACAGACAAAAAACTGAAATCCGACTCAGATATCAGTGGAAGGTCAAGTAAGGTCTAAGAAGATCCCCAAGTTTGTTAGCCTTTAAGTCTTTAACACCAAATCCATCAATGTTACAATGTCATAAGTGACCTGTTTCTCCAGGTTAAGATAGCACAAGATTTGCTTGGGACACCTCAGAGGTAATGTCAGTTTGCATCATCCAAGCATGCTAGCACTGTTGATATAATAATGGAACTGATTTTCTTACAAAGAAACCTCTTCAGGAAAGCACCATTATTTGAGCTTATCCTTCACTAGATGGTTTTCGTTCAGTATAAGCATGGATTGTCCTAGGTACTTTATGGTTTGGCTAATTAGCTCAGTGTATAGCTTAAAGGAGTTGTGCTATGACTACAGAATGGCTTCTGTCCACCTTCCTCTCTTCCTTATACCTGAAGTATTTGGTTAGCTAAGCTCTCTGGTGCATTGTGCCATAGTGTGATAAGAACTTATGCAATACAGCTATTATATAGATTTTAGAGTCTCTTACTTCTGTAGTTCTGTTCTTCAAACTAATTCTCACAAGTACCACATTTTATTACTCTCCGTGTGAATGCAAACATATCCAACTAGCAGTGACGTGAGGAAACAATAATAAAGGATGAACCAACCATAAGGAAGAAACAGAGAGCATATGTCTCAGGGAAAGCTGTGTATGTGGGTGCGTGTATAAATGTAACACAGTAGGTATACAGAAGCATGGATTAAGATTTTTTTACTTTTCAGCTGCAAGAACTTTTCTTTCTCTGTTGAACTCGTGAAGCCAATCTTCATCCTCGTTGTCAAGATCATACTCCACAAATTCTCCAATCTCAGCCCGAGCTACATTAAATTTTAACAAAGTTCCAGAAGTTACTACTCAGATGATACTAACAACATCCCCCAGTACAGTACACTTGACGTACCTCCTCTAGCATGTATATATGATGTTGGCTGCGCAAAGGTGGGGGAATAATCTCTTTCATATGTATCCACTATCACATACTCAGGAGTAGGTATTTCAGGAGCAAACTTCTTGCTAGAAGTTTGTGGCACCTAAAGAATAAATTATTGTCCAACATAATAAGCTTAGGTACAGGCACAATTCACCAGCACAGCAGTAATGTGTGCCATGATTAAGACCAAGTACATTATGAAAATTTTAACTTAGGACAGTTAACTTGAAACAAGGAGATAAAACATAAAAGAGTTAGTTAAACTGAATGAAGAATTCATGCATGCAAATTTATATCACAGATAGTCCATGCAATGCAATATAGCATAATAAAACTACAAGGATTGAGCTCAAAAACCTCATTTTCTGTAGCTTCAGAAGCGAGACGAAGGATAAGGTTTCGTGTATTAGTCTGGGAATCATCATCCTCAAATTCCTTGATAGATTTTAAAATTGGCAACTTCTTGTGGATGTCAAGAGGACGCGGTCTAAATGAGAGTCTACTCATTATCAACTGAGATCATTCCACAAACAAAATTCACTCTGTTCTACTCCGGCGGCTCAACCCTAAAGCCACTAAAGCAGTGGCTTTAGTCCCCAAAAAACAACCAAAACCCCCCAAATTCAGTTCGCTCAAATACCGAAGATACACAAAAAGGAAACAAATTCGACACTAAGCGATGAACCAAAACCAGATGAAGAAGATACATACATAAAAGAGACAACCAGATCTGATGATGAAGGCGATGTAAATAGTGAGAAGCACCGTATTAACATTTGGAGAAACAAAATACCTAAGTAGAATATAAAAACAATTATGTATTTTTATTGTTACAATCAATTAAAATTTTGTTGCTAATCTTTACTAATTTCATGCACGTATTTTTGTAATTTTATTATTCACGTAGTTATAATTAAGAATTATACACAGTTACTTTTTTATGTCTTAATTTATTTAATTCACTTCAATTTGAATAATCATGTTTAAATATTGATTTTGTAAGATTAATTTCAATTTTTTGATATATTTTAATACAAACATTTCATGTTCAAATTAATTTGATTATCAAATAATTAAATTTTTAAATATATTCTAATCACTATAATATTAATTTGTATAATTAAAAGTTTTACAAAATATTATATAACTAAAAAAATGATACTGACATATTCAATAGAGTAAAATCTTAATTTAATTTTTAAACACTTTTAGAATAATTTTGATAGTTTATATAACTAATGATTTTATTGAAAAACTTTTCAAAATCATAATGATTAAAAAAGATTTAAACATTTGTGTTGATATGTAATGTACAATATTTTATATACGTTAATGTTATGCCGTCTATTGAAAAAAGAAAAAATAATTATTAAATTATAATCAATTACAATATAGTTTTTAGAATTTATGACAATAATATATATATATATACACACACACACTAGAGGGCTTAGGCTCGTGCTGAGCACGGGCCCAACAATAACTTGTTTGTACAGATCGTTGTTTAAACAGTTGCACGCCTACAGAAGCAATAACATCAGAGGTATCATTAAATTATATGTAAAGTCATTGCATGATGAGTTCATCAATTTCGCTCAGTCTTTTTGTATTGTCATTGAATTCTTCTTGATAGAATCTTACACCTAAGAAATTGAGATAAAACAGTAATGACTAGATGTATTTGCAAAATCAATTAAAGGAAGAGGGTCAAACGTTCACAAGATTTCCGAAAACTGAAAGGAAAATAGAACTAATTACTTTGCAAGTGTCATTGAATCATAGCAACATATACAAAATAAAGATATCTTATATGATCCCACTTCACTTTTACAAACTTAAAGAGTTTGGGAAATTAAATATATCTGCAATACATGTGGTGATGATCTGAGAATGAAATAGTTAAACTTTCTTTGGTGAAAGATTAACCTGTCAGATGATAACATATGCTACTGTCAATAATTTCTTCAATTGCTATCATTTTGTACATCTGGCACATCCATTACCTTTTCAACAATGAAAAGTCCATCAGATAACTAATCTCTTTATTCACAAAGAGAATATGAGACTCCGACTTTCATAATTAACAATTCTGCCTTTGAAGGGACAGTATCTATTAGATGAATGACTATTTGAGAAATTAATATAGAATGGACATTCCCCATCATAATTACATTGCTTTATGGCTTTTGCCAAATTGGAAAAGCTGAGTCACACACCAAGAATACATTTACAAGTTTGGCCAAGTGGAATAAAGGTTAGACAATGAGGATGGGATTAGAGCCCGTTTGGATTTATTGAGAAGTCTATGGGAATAGGAATGATCAGTTCCACGAAATACAATAGAAGCAGCAACCATTGTTGCACAAGTGTCAGCAGTCCAATATGCGATCTTGAGTTTGTTTTTGTGTTAGCACATACCATCGTGTAGTCCTGCTGATCTGGCATGGCAGCTTTCTCATTGACTTCACTCTCAATTCCCATACTACATAAAAAGGCCACATAAAGATTCAACTACACAATCAAATTCACTACCTTGTTTCATCTCCTAAATAAAAGGCAAAACTACCAAATGAAAGCAGCACCATAGTTCAGTAGCAGCAGTACAGAGTGATATTCACCTTCTACACGCATAAATTAGGTTTTGATCTACTAATAATTGACCCTTCATTGATGATCAAACATAAATCAAAATTGAGTAGTTGTGCAATCACAGCCTCAAAAGGAAATGTAAAGACGCTAAAAAATTAATCCATAGAAACGTGACAAATGGATCATATCTGATTTGAATAACAGAACTGAGGAACTCATCCATAGAAACGTGATAAATTGATCATATCTGACTTGAATAACAGAACAACTGAGGAACTCTTGCAAAAGCAGAACTAATAAATATAAAATCAGTCGAGAAAAAAAAAATAGAGGGTGGGCAACGGGAATTACCATATCAAAAGTAATGAAACTCATGAATTCAATTCAAGGCATCTCAAACTCCGAACATGCAAGTAAAAAATTAATCAAAAATCAGAAAATTAACAAAGATTTTGAATAGAAACTTCCACATATTAACGAACATTAGAATCCAACTGTATATCCAAATGGAAAAGATGAAGTGTTTTCCAAGGTGAATGAGAAATGATTTTCTTTCGTGAGTGAAATTTCTGCAATAGAATCGCTAGTTTTGTTTTAGTTCTTTCCTCGCAGACATCTATCACTGTTTCAGCAGCTGATATTTTCAGCGGACATTAGCTTGTCCGAGCTGGTTGCTATTTCATCAGTAATAATATTCAATTTTAGTAGCGATTCTTCGTCACAACACACGAACATTTTCTTCAATATGATTCAATGGTTAAATGTTCCCTTCTATTTACAAAATAACAAAAAATGTTGTTTGAAAAATCAATTCAACATTCAGATGCTCGCAATTATTAAAAATAGGAAATTAAAACAGGATACATTTTTTACATATATCATATCAAGGGAAGTGTTCCACTATTTATAGCAAATAGTTCAAGTAGAGATGCAGCGCATTCTCATCTTTCCTCCAAATTGAGAAGGGACATGACACCTACAATGGAAGACACTGTGAAAGTGTTTTACGCCAGATACATATATATATCCTATGTCTTCTCAAAATTATCAAGAACAACATCTTATAATGTCACAACCAATCAGTTGTGCTTTTCCTAGAAATATAATAAGAATATTTCGTTTTCTACTAAGTAATGAAAAATATAATGGCACATGGTCCAGTTGAGTCTCTTCTTTAAAAATATATGAACTCTCTCTTTCGAATGAGTATACATCAAATACACAAAAAGTAGAGAAACTTATTATTTACAATCAACAGATGTATACAGAGTCCTAAATTATAAGCAGACCAAATACTTGAAACATATGATATAAGTTCTATCATATAACCTTATACAAAAAATGAATATAAGAATACATATTGCGTACCTCTCACTAATGAGTATTTTCATTGTCTTTTCCTTTACTGCACTTGAACTTCAGTCATAGTCCATCTAACTTCCCCAAAAATGTAAGCCGAATTCATGGATGAGTGTTTTTTGCCTGCAAACATTTCAGCCATGAGGCGGTCTGCACTCCAAAAATCAATATATATTTCATAATTTGTAGCACTCAGTGGAAGTTCTGAAGCACTTTACAATATTACAGATGCCATTTCGTATAACTTTAACAACCTAAAGAAGAAATTAGATGAGAGAAAAAGGAAATTCAAGGACCTAATTAGTTTATGGAAGAACCATAACATGTAAAAGTGTGTGGTTAGACATGAACAAAGGAAAAGATAAATAAAATGGATTTTTATTGTATGGGTTGGGATTTGGGTGGGTATGAGTAAAATGGAAGGATGTTTAAATTGAGCTCAAGCAAAGACATTTTTTTTTAAAAAAAAAAAAAAAAAAAAAAGACAAGAATTAATTTTTTTTGTTGTAAAATGAAATGTGGATGTCATGTAGCAAGTCCACACTTCATGATTTTAAGAGATTTAAGCATGACTTTAAGGAATTTAATCATGACTTTAAGAGATCTCCTTCGTGACTTTGAAGGATTAGAGATATACTTACTTTCTATATATACTCATCTTATATGTAAACACTAATGCATTGAAAGATTGGAAGAAAAACATTACTACTCTTTCTCTCTATTTCTTTGTTATTAAATTTCTAATACTTTATTTTATAAAACGTTATCAGCAGAAGTCTCTTATAAGGTATGTTTCAGTGATATAACTATTTTTATTTTTATATTCTAACCACAAGTATACATTAGAATATTTTCAGTTTATATGTTCTCTAAATAATATAAGATGGTAGTAAATTTTATTAATCAATGAAAATAAACTTTCTTATTAAAGAATACTACATATGATATTCTTAACATTCAATGGTTAAAAGTTTATTATTTTAATCTAATTTGACTATTTTTATCATAGTTTTTCATCATGTCAAATTTGTCAAAATTAGAGTTCGTGACACTTGATATTTCTAGCAAAAATTATTTATCATGGGCATTCGATGCTGAAATTCACCTAGACGCTAAAGGTCTTTCGTACCGCTATTACAGAGGGTAATGCAGCATCGAGTCAAGACAAAGCGAAGGCTATGATTTTTCTTCTTCATTATTTGGATGAAGGATTAAAGGCCGAATACTTGACTGTGAAAGATCCACTTGAATTGTGGACTGGTTTAAAAGAAAGGTATGACCACCTTAAGGCAACAGTATTGCCAAGGGCTCGTTATGATTGGATACACTTACGATTACATGACTTTAAAATTGTATGTGAATATAATTCTGTTGTTTACAAAATAACTTTCCAATTAAAATTATGTGGGGAAAATATAACATATGAGGATATGTTGGAAAAGACTCTTACTACTTTTCATGCCTCAAATTTGGTGTTACAACAACAATACCGTGAAAGGAGATATAAAAAGTATTATGATTTAATCGCATGCCTTCTTGTGGTTGAACAACATAATACCTTTTTGTTGAAAAATCATGACCCGTCCCGCTGGAACTGCTCCTTTATCGGAAGCAAATGTGGTAGAAGCACATGTCCAGTCTGAAAGAAGACAAAATAAAAATTGGGGTCATAATAATGTGCGTGGACGTGGCAATGGCAAAAAACGATATAATAATCATCGTGGTAGTGGTCATTATAAAAGAGAGAACAATATGGGTTGTCAAAGTAATACTTTAAGAGGCAATTGTCATCGTTGTGGCATGAAAAACCATTGGAAGAATGAATGTCAGACGCCTGAGCATTTTGTCAGGCTTTATCAAAATTTCTTTAAAAGAAAGGCAAATAAAGGTGGTACATCTTTTTCTAATGTTCGGATGGAATCATACTTGACACTTGAAAATAATGTTGAGTAAAGACCTTCGCAAATGTACAATGATAATATCGAGGCGAATTTGGCTTTGAAGAATGATGATTTTAGTGACCTCAATGATATTACTCATTTGGAGGTTGAAGACTTCTTTGGAGATCGTAACTGATGTTTGATTTTATGATGTACAATATGTTGTTGTTTTTGTGTGCTTTTGATGATTATGTTACTTTTATTTTAAAATTTAAAATAAAATAATATAAAGACTAAAGTTTTCTTGCAATATTACTAGTTATCTTATCTCCTATGATGTACTTTTATTTTATGAAGATAAATCAAATTTCTCAGTCTTCAATTGGATCCAAGATGAGTAATGAAGATATGAGCCTTCTGAATAGTGCTACAACTCACACTATATTAAGAGAAAAGAAATATTTCTATCATTTAATTATGAAAAGGACAAATGTTAATACAATATTAGTACAAAAATAATTGAGGGCTCTGGGAAAGCATCTTTATTACTACCTGGGCGAATAATATTGCTCATTAATAATGCTTTGTATTGTAGTAAGTCTCAAAGAAACTTGTTAAGTTTCAAGGTTATTCGCCAAAATGGCTATCATATTGAGACTGCTAATGAAGAAAGCGTTGAATACCTTTATATTACTACAACAAAAGAAGGAAAAAAATTTGTGCTTGAAAAATTATCTGCACTTTCTTCTAGGTTGTACCACACAAGTATTGATGTGGTTGAATTACATGTCATGGTGAATAAAAGGTTTTATTAATCATAATGGTTTCATCATTTGGCATGACCGATTGGGCCATCTCGATTATAATATGATGCGCAAAATTATTGAGAATTCACATGGGCACACTTTGAAGAATCAGAAAATTCTTCAATTTAAAGAATTCTCTTGTGTTGCTTATTCTCAAGGAAACTGATTATGAAACCATCAGCAACGAAGGTTGGGATTGAATCCCCTACATTTCTAGAACGTATACATGGTGATATATGTGGACCAATTCACCCTTCATGTGAACCATTTAAATATTATATGGTCTTGATAGATGCATTTACAAAATGGTCACATGTGTGTTTATTATCAACTCACAACATGGTTTTTGTGAGATTGTTGGCTCAAATTATAAGGTTGAGAGCACCATTTTCAGACTATACTATAAAGACAATTCGTCTTGATAATACTAGTGAATTTACATCTCCATCCTTTAATGATTATTGTATGTCTATTGAAATAACAGTTGAACATCTGGTTACTCATGTTCATAGTCAAAATGGTCTAGCAGAATCATTGATTAAAAGTTTTCAGTTGATAGCTAGGTCATTACTAATGAGGACAAAACTTCCTCTTTCGGTATGGGGATATGTTATTTTGCATGAAGCAATACTTGTGCGCATAAGGCCAACCAGTTTTCATGATTTCTCCCCATTACAGTTGGCTTTTGGAAAGGAGCCAAATATTTCCCATCTTAAATTTTTTGGATGCGCGGTATATGTTCCAATTGCTCCACCATAACACACAAAGATGAGTCTCTAAAGAAGGTTGGAAATATATGTTGGGTATGAATCTCCTTCTATTATAAAATATTTGAAACCTATAACTGGAGATTTATTTACAACAAGGTTTGATGATTGTCATTTTGATGAATCTGAATGGCCAACATGAGGGGAGAAACATAAGCAATTTGAAAATGAGATAGATTGGAATGCAATATCACTGTCTCATTTAGATCCTCGAACAAATCAATATGAACAAGAGGTTAAAAAGATGATTTACTTATTGCAAATCAATTGCCGGATGCATTTACTAACCTTTCAAGAGTTACTAAATCTCATGTTCCAGCTACAAATGCTCCAGTTCGAGTTGATATTTCAATATAACAAAATGTTAATGCAAATGTGTCTAGACCACGTTTGAAACGTGGTAGACCAATTGATTCCAAGGTAAAAATCCTCGAAAAAGAAAAGGAGATCATGACCATAATATGAAAGCGAGTGCTTAAGGAGATCCTCAAGACATAACAAATGATGAGACAACATAAAATGTTGAGATATCTGAAAATAATGAAAATGAAGAGATCTCAATAAGTTATGTCTCGACTGGAAAAAAGGTGGAACTGAAATGATGTTGTGGTTGATAACATTTTTGCTTATAATGTTGCTACTGAAATTATGCAACAAGATGAGGATTATGAACCAAAATCTATCGATGAATGTAGACAGAAATGATTGGCCAAAATGGAAAGACGCAATTCAAACAGAGTTGACTTCACTTGAAAAACGTGAAATTTTCGTATCAATAATCCGAACACCTGAAGGTGTCAAGCTAGTGGGGTACAAATGGGTTTTTGTGCGAAAATAAAATGAAAAAAGGTAAAGTTGTAAGATATAAAGCACGACTTGTGGCTTAGGAATTTTCCCAAAGGCCTGACTTTGACTGTGTAGAAACATATTCTCATGTGTTAGATGCAATCACCTTCATGTATTTAATGAACTTGGCAGTTCATGAAAATTTTGAAATGCACCTAATGGACGTGGTCACTGCCTATTTATATGGCTCATTGGACCACGATATTTTTATGAAAATTATTGAAGGATTCAAAGTGCCTAAAGCATACAATGATTCTCGAGAAACTTGTTCAATAAAGCTTCAGAGATCCTTATACGGATTGAAACAATCAAGTCGAATATGGTATAATCACCTTAGCGAATATTTGTTGAAAGAAGGATTTAAAAATGATCTAATTTGTCCTTGTGTCTTCATGAAAAAGTCTGAATCTGAATTTATCATAATAGTTGATGATTTGAATATCATTGGAACTCCTGAAGAGCTTTCAAAGGCATTACAATGTCTGAAAAATGAATTTGAAATGAAAGACCTCGGAAAGATAAAATTTTGTCTTGGACTACAAATTGAACATTTTGAAAATGGGATATTTGTTCATCAATTAACAAATACTGAGAATATATTAAAGAGATTTTACATGGATAAAGCACATCCATTGAGTAGTCCGATGGTTGCGAGATCTCTTGATATTAATAAAGATCCATTTCGACCTCATGAAAATGAAGGTGAACTTGTTGGTGCTGAAATATCATATCTTAGTGCACTTGGTGCATTAATGTATCTTGCTAATAATTCTAGACTAGATATAGCTTTCTCGGTAAGTTTGTTAGCAAGGTTTAGTTCTTCTCCAACACGAAGACACTAGAATGGGATTAAGCATATATTCAGATACCTCCAAGGGACTATTGATATTAGATTGCTTTACTCAAATAAATCCAAGTCACAATTGATTAGTTATGCAGATGCAGGATATTTGTCTGATCCCTATAAAGGTCGATCGCAGACAGGCTATTTATTTACATGTTGTCACTTCTTCAAATCATGCAGAGTTAATAGTCATTCATGAAGCAAGTCGAGAATGTGTTTGGTTGAGATCAATAACTCAACTCATTCAAGAAACATGTGGCCTTTCTTTGGAAAAAGATGTTCCAACAATATTGTATGAAGATAATGCTACATATATAGCTCAACTAAAAGGGGGATACATTAAAGGAGATAGAACAAAACACATTTCACCAAAATTCTTCTTCACTCATGATGCTCAACAAGTTCGCTCAAGTGATAATTTAGCAGATATGTTTACTAAGGCATTGCCAACTTCAACCTTTGAGAAATTGAGATACAAAATTGAAATGTGTCGTCTTTGAGATATTAAATCAGGGGGAGTAAATACGCGCTGCACTCTTTTTTCCTTAATCAAGATTTTTGTCTCACCCAATTTTTTCTTGATAAGGTATTTAACGAAACAGCCAACAATGTGTATTAAGAATAACTATGTACACTCTCTTTTCTTCTTCTAGATTTTATTTTGTACATGGACATCCAAGGGAGAGTGTTGTAAATAATGAAATGTGGATGCCATGTAGCAAATCCACACTTCATGATTTTAAGAGATTTAAGCATATGACTTCAAAGAATTTAATCATGACTTAAGAAATCTCCTTCATGACTTTAAAGGATTAGAGATATACTTACTTTCTATATATATTCATCTTATGTAGACACTAATGCATTGAAAGATTGGAAGAAACACATTACTACTCTTTCTCTCTATTTCTTTGTTATTTAATTTCTAATACTTTATTTTACAACATTTTTCTTAAAGTTTGCATAAATGACATATTATAGTCTATTATAATAGTCTAGACTAGAAAGAATGAAAGTAGCTCACATACGCTCGTAAATATGAGAGAATACTGTTCAATATTTCAACTTTAGTTGTACGAAGAATTTTTTACACCATTAAGCTAACGTATCAGAACAAATTTTCTTTACATTGTCAATCCATATAACTAACACTTACCTTTTGCTACATTCCTTTGAAATGATTCTCTCAAGTACCATATTATTGGCCCGAGTTCAAAAAGGAATATAACAAAAGAGATATAAGCTCCTTGTGGCAGGAGAATATAGATAAACTGAAACTTAACATTCACACTTCACTCGTATACTGACTCCATTTCATGAAATCATCTTCATCATCATACTCCTTAATTGGATTCTCCATTTCCGGAACATCTTGCTCCACTGTTTCAACTTCTTTTTCCTCAACATGTTCAGACTTTGCTTCTTCCTCCTGTGCAAAATCATCATGCAGAATCAGGAAATCGGAAAGAAAAAAGAAAATTTCTCGAGGTCAACCCTGATAATAGTCTACTCAAACCTATAGGCCACATTCCTCCATTTCTCCAGCCAGGTAATAACACAAAAAAATCATAATGACACGTGCATTAGTATAATGATGCATTATGCAGATATTACATTTATAAAAACATAATAGATAAGAGCCTGCACCCCCCCCCCCACCCCCCGCACAGAGGAAGATATACAAGAAAGATGATGAGAAGAGAAGACTCATACATAGATCTCCTGAGTCCCCATTCCCTCCTCCCCAGTCAAGTCAATTGACTCGTCTTTATCAGTGTACTGCAATTCCTCAGCTTCAATTTGCTTTAAACGCTCGATTACTCGTTCGAAGTGGGAATGATCTGCAACAAATATAGTAACATGTAAAACCTCTATAGAAAACTTCAAAAAAATGTGACACATTTTACTAAAAAAGGCTTTCTCTTCTTCAGGTCAATGATCCTTTTTCCCTCTGTGATGGTCTGATGACATAGAGGGAAAGTATAAGTGGTGCATGCTTGTCATGCTGATGAAACATTACTCTTTATTGGATGAAAATGAAATTCTGCATTTATACAATGCATCCCCAAACTCTATTTTACGCCCATTTAAAACGAAATGTTATCATAACAATGAGGCTTGGCAAAATAAATAGATGTTAGTGCAGCAGAGAAAGTTGAACAACATTTACCTTTCGAACGATTTGTTAGAGCATCATGAAGCCTAAATGGATTTTGCCGCTCTTCTTTCTTGTATTTTAGCTTTAGCTGTCTACGTGTCCGGCCAGGAAAAAGTTGTTGTATAAGGGATAAATCTGTCCCAAACTGCTGCACAGCCTGAAGACAAGTTTGTTTAAATGTTAAAGAGAATACCAAGGAAAAAGAACAAAAGAGTATGGAGTGCATCACAGTACCATCACATAAAGCATCTTTATCCATTAGCTCTATTTGGTGTCATGACACCTTCAAGTTAACAGTTATATAATCTTTTTTAAAATACCTGAATACTCGTTGCATCTGGGGTCTGCTCCCCTACTCTTCACATAAAACTTAACAATTATAATATAAAAGGGAATTTATCCCATATGTTTCGGTATGGATACCTTAGGTAGTGGGGTAAGGTCTGGGACTCTGGGTACACTCTACCCTCCCCACACCCCACTTGTGGGACCTCACTAGGTATGTCGTTGCTATAGGTGCCTTTGAATTCCATAATTCACTTGGATATGTATATTCATGTAATATTTGAAAAGGACCCTTGTCTCAAATAGAGAAAACAAAGCAACAGTTATAAATAAATAAATACCAACAAGCATGTCCTACAGGCATCTTTCACTGCTATCTCATAGGAAGGTCTCAACGATTGAAGCAAATTTGATTTAAACAGAATTGACAGATCTACGAAAGGAGTCCACAAACTTTGATATGGAATGCATAAGTGAATCCGCTAATAACTTGAGCACTTTATAAGTTGCACTTGTAGAATCCCCTATTTAAAACTTATTTTTCTTGATCAAATTACAATTATCTCCCTATTTTACTTGTGCATCTTTCAGTAGGCAACAAATGAAAGGGGTGTACCTCATAGAAAAGTTCTGTGTCCTGTTTTGACCACCTTGTGCTGGGGGTTTTGTCCATGTAAGTCTGATAATTGAAGTAGGCAGAAGTATCTTCAGCCATAGTACTTTTATTATGATCATCAGCTTCCCCATCTTCATCTGAAGCATAGGTCTCATCCTCATCATAATTAGAAACAGATGCACCAGCACTGCACAAGCACAAGTCATGAGAAACTGTGACTTGAAAAGGAAAGGATCACGTCCCAAAGGCGAAAATACATGCAACACCATCCAGCACAAGTAAAAATGTGCACTTTGACACAAAAAAAAACAATTGATAACAAAGCTATTCCAGCATGCATCAAACTTCTAAGATCTCTTGTCCTGATAATTTTACCTTCCGGAAATACAATTTTAAGTGTCCAAAATTGAATTAGAGTACTTTATAATTATTTCTCATATTAGATATGACAATTATAAATCTCAAACCATGTCAAAGATCACCTAGTATGACCTCCTAATATCTATATTGGCTTTAAGGAGCACAAATTATATAACTTATTTAAGCATGAAGTATTTACTAATGGCGTCTCTCTTATCATTTACCTATGACTAACAAAAATAGCTTCTCATAACAGACCCCATAGGACCATTATAAATTGGTCGAGAGAAACATTAAAGAAGAATTGATATGAGAGTGGTTCGACTGGTAATTAGAACAGATCTAAAAGTAAAGAAAATAATGAAGCTGTAGACAATATAAGAAAGACCAGTGATGCTCTTAAATAGTTAGAAGCAGACATTATGAATAGAAAATAGAATGTCGAGCCAATAATAACCTATACGCATCATCTACATTTTCACTATCAACAAGAATAGATTGATTAAACTACGGAGTAAACAGAGAAACACTAAGCAAATGGTTAAACACGGATTAGTATTTTCTTTCACAAATAAAGCAAAAGGTAAATGTAGATTAGTATATTTTATTTAATTGTATGTAAGCTTCTGATACCTCTGATCTGTAGTAGTAGGTATTTGTGACACTGCTGCATCTTTTTTCTGCAAGTAAGGATGGCAAGAAATGAAACAAGAGAATCAAGGATGACTGTCAAATAACAAAATTTATCATTTTAATTTTTCCTTGTTTTAAAAGGTTGATGGCAAACAAGAGAAAAATAAAGAAGAAACATACCGCCAACCGCTCTTTGTGCTCAGCTAATAAAATTAGATCCTTAATAGGCACCTTTGAATAGTCAATCTCATCCATGGGAGCCTCAAGCAAAGCCTTATCCACTGTAAACAAGGAAGTTCCTGGTCAACAAACAATCATAACCATAACTAACCCAAACGGAAGCAATACCCACTAGGATTACCTGTTCTCCTCTTTTGACGAGTGGAATGAGAAAACTTTTTAGGCTTCTTGTTGGCTGCCTGATCAGAAGCTTCAGCAGTCTTTTTACTCTTCCTAACTCGTTTTCCTTCCTCAGTAACTGTTTTCTTGGACTTCTTCTGTACCTTTTTCCCTTGTGAGTCATTTTCCACCAAAAACTCCTCATCATTCCCAATTGTAACAGAATCATTAGGATGTTCAGGCACATATTCCCCATCACCAATTACGTCTTCATCAGACTCATCTACTATTCTAGATGCATTCACGGACTTTCTTCTACTCCTTAATGATCTACTCTCTCCGTTCTCTTCACTAATTGCAGAAAGTTCAGATGCAGGGAATTTTTGTTTTTTAGTCTTAGGCCTCTGAGGTACCTAAAATGACAGTTGCAAGTGGGTTAAGAAGAGGAACAAAGGACTCCAACGAGGTAAACCATTGCAGAAATTAGAGAAATAACTGAAAGAATTCGAAAAACAAGTTAAGGATGTACAGGTTCCTCAGGCATTTGAGAAGTAGCCTCAGAGTGTTTTGCTGGGATGTCAGCATCTGGAGGAGAAGCCTCTGCAGCATAATCTTCATGAACTGGAAATTCATGTGCAGATTCTGTAATAATATTATTATCAAATCCTCTGACTGAGAAATCAAGGACATCAGTAGCGGGTAATCCATGTTCCTTCCCTTTATCCACAAAATCCATTTCAGAATGAACGGAGTGTGAATCTGGCAGACATGACACAGACTCTCCTACATCTAAATCAGGAATGATTGTATCATATCTCTCTCTGTATACTTGTAACTTGGGCTTGGGTTGGAATCTTCTACTCTGCCCTGAATAAAGATAAGAAATTTAGAAGGAGCACAGGATATAACCAGGTACTAGTGCAGGAACCTAAAAATTCAGTCATACCAGATATAGTAGTGACCCCAAGGATATCAGCTTCCAAGGAAGAGCAGGTGTCCATTTCCTGCAACCAACAAAGCTGGAGTTTTCGTAAGTGTGCCAAGGAATTAAAGTGGCAATGTTTCTCTACTCAGAGTAGAAAGGAGGGAAGGACATGAATTTGAGCATCTGACAACTTCCACTAACAGAAAGAACACTTGCTTGGAATGTTAATGGATCTTGGCCTGCTGCAACTTCATCAGATTGAAGATTGGAAGCACTATGAGCTGAACCATCAACTGAAGAAACTGGAATTAAAAGCTGTTCTTGTCGCTTCTCTGCACCAGCAGCGTGAGCAGCAGATGGATCTGTAGCAGGACTAGAACTCTCAGAATTATATGCAGCACAGAATTTTAATAATTTAATCTATAATTGGCCAATTATTCAAAAGAAGGGAACCCTTTTGCAGCATCCAAAATCAAGTACCAATTAATAGAAATTATGAAGGAAGATTCAGTAATAAGTGAACAGAAGAAGATTAGTTGTTACCTATGCCGCTTGAGTGAGGAAGTAAATCATCAAATGAATCCAAACCTATATATATGTCTGCATTCTGGAAACTGAAGAAATTTAATAAGGATACAAAAGGTTTGTTAACGTGATCAAGATATGGATAAGAAAATATCACCTCTCCCTCAGATTTCTCGAAGCAAGATTTCCAATTTTCATTGTTACCAGTTATTACCATACTTGCATCTAGACTTGAACCAACTGATGGAACCAAAGTTTCTGCAGCAAGAAGATGCACCAAGGAAGGTTCTGACAACACAGAGCTTTGTCCATCGCCTTCTTACATTTAACAACAGAAAATCATTTTTGAAGAAGTCTTACAGCATCAATGAAGAACAATATTAGACTATATATGGCATATGTTATATGACATTTCAAAAGCTAAAAAAATATAGAACCAACTTTGCTATGATGCAAATTCTTATTGCACACAAGAAACAAAAGGTGTTTTGAAGGACAAAGGAACTCAATTCTGAAGATTAAATCTGATTTGTTTTCGCTGATTTGATCTAGGTGCAGATTAGAATGGACAGATGAGAGTTAAAATCTGTTACAATTCCAAGAATCTTTCATATAAATAGGCGGGTATTGTTATTATATTTTTTGTTGCTAATTTAGCTCCCTTTTATTATGAAACAGCAGTTTCTTAGTGCTAGATTTTGACATCAATAATACTCGCCCCTTCATAAATTATGCACAAAAGCACTCAACAGCTTTGATGACCTCAGGGCCTCAACAGTTAATATGCGATCAAGTTTTGCAGCAATAAAATATTCTGGAAAGGAAAATAACAATAACATAAAGGCAAGAAAGCTAACAATTTTGAGAATTCTTTGCACTCTTAAGAGCTTCAGAGGAATCAGTTGCTACAGTATCACCAGTGGGTTTTGACGTCAAAGAAGAGGATGCAACAGCTGGAGCTTTCTTCACCGGACGGGGCTTAGCCTTGGGTTGAAACTTGCCACCAGCCTTGACTGCATGAAATAACAATATTAAGCTTAACCTTGAAAGAATGAGAATAACTTTTATCGCAAATTTAAAAGAAAACATTTTATCCCTCCTTACCAGTCTTTGAAGCACCACCAGCAAAAATATCATCTAAAAGGTCCATGAGCACACTTTCAACACTGAAAAGAACAATAACTGATAAGACAAATTATAACCACTAAAATCAATTTTAAAGAGTATGTTATTATATCTTTAGTAGATTTTCAAGGCCAAATATATACACAGACACTAAAGCCATTGTTTTATTTAAAAAAGAGAAAATGACGTGTTTTTAAGAGTCGTCACTTAATTTTTAAAGTAAAATTAAGAAAACTATTTTTTTTCAAAAAGATTAAAATAGAAAATCTAATGAAATATATTAAGGGGGGTTCAGGGTTCATATTAGCATTTCGAGAAGGGTTTGAAAGCATCCAAAATGCCCGCTAACACCCGGTTATCCGGTAATCAACTATTTGGCTAAACAGTTTTAAGAAAATACACATACTTGAATAAATAGAGAAAGTAAAACAAAGGAATGAGTTCGTGGCGAACTCGGACAGATTTCACATACAAGAGAAAACATAATCATATTAGCACATGATAAAATATTCTAATATAGTTCTATTCTAAATAATAAAATGACTAATAATTCAGCACAACAGATCATTTATCGATAAAACATTATAACTAAACTAACAACCCCAAAAGCATTGACAAATACTCCTTATTGGCTACAGAGAGAGGAAAGAGCAAATGTTTTTTAATGCACATTCACAAATACCACTAACTCTTTTAAAGGAGCAAAATTAAATCATATGAGTAATCCAAGAACAAAGCCAAAGCATAAACTAGAGACTGTAGGTACAAATGACATGCAAATTATGAACAAATTCCATTTTTTAGCCTCAGTCAATTCTCAGTTTTCATGTATATCCTCAAATTGACATGTAATTGAATGAAGCATCAAAATATAGACACAATATGAGCAGACAGAGCTACAGGAAATTATTCTTGGAATTAAAGAATCGACATGTCACATAATGGAAGATTAATCACCAAAAAAGATCATGCTCCAAATAATCTTGCAGCCCAGACTCAAACAAAAGCAAGATTCGGAAAATAAAGCAAGAAACTCAGATTTTCGCGCTCACTCAACTCACAAGCAGTAATTGATTTTAAACAAGAAATATTATTGGAGACTGAACCAAAGATCATTCCAGGCAGTGAAATCACAAACCCCAAAACAACATAGAAAAAAGGAGAATGAAACAGCCAAATACCATTCTCAAAAATAACTTAGATACCGACATTAAAATCAATTATTAGCATGCTTCAAGGTTAAGACCAAAATGACATATAAGCAAAACTTGGTAAGACATAGGTTAATTTTAAACAGAGAAAGCCGATGCCAAACAAGCACTGCACTAACTTGAATAAACAACTCAGTGCTGATTGACGACAACAGAATGACACACAAACTTTCAGATTACAACACTTCAAGAGGCGAAAAGAATGAACCATAGGCATTGAACTTGAGAATAGAAACAAGAAAAACAGAAATATTGCAATCTGGAAAAAAGGAAAACTAAACCTTGCCTTTCAAAAAAAAAATTCAACCAAAACGAACCAGTAAAGAATCAAAACGGACAGCAACAAATCCGATCTGAGAGCTCAAAACAGTAACAGATACAACACAACTCATAATGTTGACATCTTGGTACATTCATTAGACTTGAGGTGAAAGAATGAAGCATATGACATCGAATATTAAACAATAACACAAGAAGCAGGCTCAAGAAGAGAAACACAACAAAACAAAACTTCGAATAAAGTAGCGGAGAAACCACCAACGAGTCTCCAGAGCTTTAACCCGACATTAGGACTAACTCATGGAATCGACTAAGAGTACAAACATCATACCGAAATATTATAAATCAAACAGCAACTAACAGCTAACAAACACAAAATAAAAGCTTTTCAAGCATTACAAAGTCATTTCGAAATAGAAGAAGAGATAGAAAGAACGTTATGAAGAAGAAGACGGTACCTTTTTCCGGGCAGCGAACTAGAACGGCGACGAGCTAGAATGAGCAGCAACTTCTTCCACACAAACACGAACAACGAACAGCAGACTCGAGCAAAATCTCGACCCCAACTGAACTTGGAGGGGAGCGCTGGCAACGAAATAGAACAGAGGAACTTAGACTAGAATCGGCAATCTTCTCTGCTTTCTTAATGTATTTAGTATGTATTTTAGCTACTTTTGCTTTAGTTGTTGTAGGTATTTTCGCTCAAAAATCCAAACCCTACAATGGAGAAGAAGAGGGGTATTTATAGGGGAACTAGGGTTAGATTTTGGGGGGAAAAGAGGTGAAATTTTGTATAAGATTGGGTAGAACGGGAATTCTCAAATCAATTCCCAAATTCAAAAATCTTCCCAAGGACTAGAAGGGCTGCCTTGATGTATGAAAATCCTGATTTCCAGCCAAGAATTCAAAAGTTGGAAGGGACGCGGACGGCTTCGATTGATTCGATCGCAATCTCACGCCTAGCAAAGCGCGGCCACTTTCTGCTCGAAGGTACAAGCGCAGAGAGAAGCAGCAAAAAACTGTTGTTTCGCCGTCTATCTCCGTCTCGACGCCATGTCCTTTGGTGAACTTTGGAACTGCGCGCTGTTTGGAGAATTGCTTTCCGTCTGGTCGCTGTGTATTTTGACGTCGTACAACTGCTGTTGACGTTTTCTGGGTTTCTTTTGTGAACAACGAAGGTTCGGTCGGGTCTATTTGAGTTGGGTCGGCTGGGAAATTGGAAAAGGATGGGCTGGGCTTGGGTGAATTGGAAAACAAAAGAGAAATGGGTTTTGGTAAGGCATTGGGCTGACGCAAATTGGGAAATGGATGGCCCAACTTTGATCTTTTGATGGGTTGAAGAAAAAGGTTAGATTTGGTTAAAATTGTAATAGAAATTAATTAACAATTTAGCCAAACAAATTAAAGAGGTAACCAAAGAATTAATTTTAGAAGAGTCGGCTAGAATTCAAATAGGACGAATTAATAGAATTAATTTATGAGTTTCTTAATGTTAACGAAATAAAACAATCAACTTAATTATAAACTAATTAACTTAAAATTATAACCATAACTTAAACTAAACTAATTTAATCAGATAATTCGCAAAATGGCATAATTAGACATAATTGTAAAAATATACATATTTATTATTTAAACTTCTCAAAATTATTTTTAAAAATGGCAAAATTACTTTAAAAAACTTGAAGAAATCCTAAGTTTTATAAAAATCAATTGAAATCTAAGAAGCTTAAAAAATTAATTTTATCGTGAAAGGTTAAAATTGAATGTCAACCGCTTCCACTCTTTTCTTTTCTTTTTTTCTAAAAGACAGGGAGGATTAAGAAGGCCATCATTAAGGCATTTCCACTAGATATATCTCAATGGCTGCAAGGGCTTACCTTGGCGCTCCTACTGACCGAGTGCTCCATGAACAATGAGCGCTTCCTGCTCCGCCCGCAGCGCTTGCTGCCTCTCCTCCTAAACCTCTATGCGTTCTCTGGTAGCGCGAATGCGCGCTTCTTTCCTTGCAGGATCCATTGTCTTACCCAGTACATTTAATAGCTTCCATGGACCTAAAAAAAAGTATTTGTTCGAGTGAAAAGTATAGTGCGAGTGCATGTTGAATTAGGATAAAGATAAAGTCTAGGGTCTGCGTTTTTTCTATCTTCACTCTGTAATTCATCAATTCATTATAATCCAAATTCCAAAGTCAATGTCAAACAGCTCCATAAGCAGAATCTACAAATTTCTACAAAATCTTACTCTGTAAACTCAAAATCAAAATGTCCTGAAATATTAGAAGACAAAGCTAGATTGTTTGCAAGGAAAGCCTAATAACTTTCACCGGTGCTTTTCCTTTTCCATCAAAATACCATGAGTGTAAAAATCAATCGGTGGAACTCGATGAACTTACAGTTACTGGTGGCGCGAGATACGGCGGGGGAAGTGGAACAGCGGTGACGGTGTCAGACCGTCGGCCGTTTGGTTTTGTCCGAGTGTGTGTTTGTTGAGATGATGCACCGGCAGAAATCGCCGGCCGATGAGAGGGAATAGGGGAAAGTAAAAACAAGGGAAAATCATCTAAAAATTAGGACTAAGTAGTGAATTTTTGGCAGTTGTAAAGACTTGTCACAAAACACGGATTACCTTTTTTAATTACTATTTTGATTTATTTGTGACAAAAAAAAAATTCATCTAATTCGTTACTTAAGGAATTAACAATTTGATTTATTTGTTTTTACTAAATTGTTGTAGAACTTAAGAATAAAAGAACAATATAAATATAAAGACAAGAAGAACATAAGACAAGAGAAACAATATAAGATAATTTTCTTTCTTTTAAATTTTTAAGTGTGTACAATATGAACCCCTATGCCTCTATGTTATGCCTCTATTTATAATGTAACATAGAGGCATACTAAAAGTTAATCATAATTAAACATGACATTAACATGAATATAATGGGGGAGGTTATGGAAGTGATAGGTTACAAGAATAATGATTATAAAGGTAGAGGTTATGATTATCTTCATAATGGGGGAAACTAATGAACTAACTTCTTAATGTAGACATCCACAATATATTATTTTATAACATAAATTACTTTGTTTTCATTAATTTTGTAAAGATCTTTAATCCTAAATTCCTAAAATAAATCATAATACGACAGTTTCATTTTATTTATTTTTATGTATGCATAGTTTTTAATTTCAAAAGACGTCCCAATCATTTTATCATTGAACTTGCAAAATACGTTGAATTGATGATAAATATTAGTTGTAATTCATTTAAATTTTTGAAGAAATAAAGTCAATTCCGTAGTTTTAAGAGTAGTTTTTTTTTTTTTTAATATATAAAAGCATGATAATTCAATTATTCACAAAAATGATATATTGGGTATGATTTGAAATGCTAAAAGTGTATCCTTTTTATTAAAAAAGTGATATTTTTTACACCACTTTTGAAAGAAACTGTTTCCAAGTATAATAATAGAACCTAATTTCAGAGCTTGAGCTTGTTTGGCCTGACTGGTTGTGAACAAAATCTATTTGTGGAACCAACCACTAGCGCTTGGGCACTAAAACTTGAAAAAACAAGACCATATATGAGGAATTTGCTAAAGTCCATAGTATTCAAATATGATTATCCAGAAAAATTTACTCAAATGAATTGAGGTAGGCAGTATTGACTTGAAAGCATATTGTACCACAGGTTACATAAATATATATATCCCAGCTAAATCACAGTGTTGCAGGACTAACTCGCAACGGCAATGATGCTGTAGGAAAACAAATCTGCTTCATTTTTCACATTCCTATCTATGTAAAATGAATGCCTCTCATAAAATATTTTTTCCTAAAGAATTACAACATCTAAACCCATCCTATGAATCCAGAACAACCGGCAAATCTTTTTTTTGAAGCAGAACTTTGTTCAGTTAAACAATTTCCTACAATTCATAGAGCACCCTGCCAACCAGAGCAAAAACAGTCAGGTCTAGAAAGGCATGCGCCCTGCAAGTCTGCTCTCTGATATTCTTCTGTCTATTGCCGCATCTATTGAGGTCATCTGAAAAAAGAAAACACAGACAGATAATTTTAGGATAGAAGCGTGAACAAGTTAGGTAATCAGCACAAATGTATGAATCAAAATCATAGCCTGCTTCAATGACAATAGATTCTGAACTTGGCAAAAGAATCTGACCTGGGCCAAATTTGAAC
The DNA here is from genome assembly GCA_037074985.1 of Solanum bulbocastanum. Classification (NCBI taxonomy): domain Eukaryota; kingdom Viridiplantae; phylum Streptophyta; class Magnoliopsida; order Solanales; family Solanaceae; genus Solanum; species Solanum bulbocastanum. The sequence goes on along the minus strand of CM073598.1, from coordinate 30,948,380 downwards.
CACTTTTCGACCATAAATATCTATAAACAATCATAGTAATTTGCAAACATCTGTTGGGTCTATGCTTTGCTCACACAGCCCAACTCTTTCAAGGTCAAGTAAAGCTCAAAGAGAACATGGAAATATCCAAGAACTAATACATGCACTCTGCTGAGATCCCCCTTGAGTGGATGGCAGCACAGTAATTAGAAATGGCATTACTTAACTACCAGCAAAAGATAATGAAGATACATACTTGAATCATTGATGACCACAAAACTGTTGGGATTGCTTGCCAACCGGAGAATGGCCAAAAGAAGATAAAAGAAGCCCATTAATTAATGGGGTTGAAACATACACTAAATTGATTGATTACCAGATACTCATCCAAGAGTATGCTATTTCCAAGAAGATGAAGGAGAATGGGAAGACTTACAAATTTGCTTTATGAATACGAAAGAATAGTAAACAACTGAATCCGAGACATGAAACTAACACCAACCTACAACACAAGTCCCATATTCATAGGAACAAATACTAGTATTAGGTAATTATAACTTACCTGGCTAGTCTCATCATGCACCTGATACTTTGGTAAGGACATTCTTCTTTCCTCCTGAAAATATTTCACATCGGCACTCAGTATCACAAATTAACTGTAAGACATTAATTACATGAAAACGCAAACACTACTGACCATGGACATGGCCTCATCATCCCAAACTAAGTAGACCTCATTTGTTGCTGGTAGGTTAGCTGGAGCTTTGTTGGTAATAACAGGTGGTGGACCAATTGAGGGCCCACCAGTATTTGGGCCAGAGGCATAAGAATGTGAATTTACCGGTGCTGAGACTGCAGAAAGAGTGAATGCAATGAGAAATGAAGAACGGAAGAACTTCTCCACATTCTAAATGAGCCTTGATTCTTATAAGTATTAGCCACATAGCCAAGATTGACATATAAAAGCATGAATCAAACTCTACTACAGTAAAGCTCATCCAGAAAATCAAGTAAGATAGCTTGCATAGTATAGTATTTATCAGAAAATGCTATGTGAGGAAAAAATAGGATGCCCTTTTCCTGTACTTCCACAAGGATTCAGGTGAGAAAGATAAGAAAAATGGTATGTGTACGAAGCCTGTAGACCACAGCCAACAGCTTCAACGTCAAATTTCATCATTATAAACAAGAATGAAACTAAGAACCCTCTTATCTCATTTTCCAACCCATGGCTTCATAGGGAAGTTCGATGACACCTAGATTAGTCCTCACTATCACCTCTAAATATTGTACAGGGTTAAAACCAACAAAATAATCTGATACCATGGGCTGCCCCTTTTTTTCCTGATTTCTCACCAAAATATACTAGCATGTACATCAAATGAAGTTTGTACCATCACCTCATCTAAGCGACTAACAAATTTTCCCTCTGAAAGATGTCAAAACTACTTCCCATGGTTTGGAAAGAATCAAGGCCAACTAAAACACACTTGGCATTTTTAATTTTTTTCATAAGTAAGATATTTATAAAATGTACCAAAATGGTTCAGAATAGATTACAGGGCCTAAATTGCACCCGCACTCCAAACATACTACAACTATTCCCCTGATAAGTAAAAAACCAAATACTTATTCCTCCTATCAAGAGTACTACTATAACACCAAAAATACAAATTCTTGATACATATGCTTTTAACTCTAGGTATCTGCAGGCGGCAGCCATTTCCCCTCAAAGCACTTTCAAAAACAATAAATGAATACTACTTCTTTCTAAAGGATCAGAACAGAACTGCTTATCCTATCTTAAGGCACAACAGTACATGGCGATAAGTAAATTCCCAACAGGAACCATGTTGAAAGTGTCAGACCTTCAACAAAATAGATAAAGACATTACAATTCTAGACCTTAAATACCTGAAGTCTGATAACCAATGGCGGCAGGAGCATTGCTGCCCATGTTTGGGTCAAATAAGCTCTTTGTTTCAGCTGCAGAGCTGAATGGCACACTCGTTGACAGCATCGGCGCTGAGAATGGCGAACTTTGGGCAAGGTTGTTGTTATTAGGAACAACAGGAAACAAGGGTTGAGATACAGGAACAGGTGGGGCCGGGAGCCCTGGAGGAGCAACAAGCGTTGGTGGTGCAGTGGCTGGCATTGGAGGCCTCATATTTTGCACAGGAAATAATGGTTGTTGTGGCAGACCCATCAGTGCAGGAGGTGGAACCGAGACAGCAGGATACTGTGAATACCAAGGAAGATGGCGAGGGGGGACTGACCAACCAGCAGGAGGCATAGGCAGCGCAGGATTATAGCTACACCAAACAGACGGGATCCATGTAAGAATTTATACACCTATTAGAGCTAGTGATTAGAAGTCTAAAGCGGCTAATAAATTCAACACATGCCCAAAAAACAACAAAATATAGACGAGAAGGTTGGCAAGATATAAATGCAAAGGCTAAAATTTCCCCTAACATCCTCTAATTTTAATGATGGCAGTATCTTTTCCAAGTTGCGTGCTACTTGACTAATCCACCAGGTAGCTAATTAACATCCACAAGTGTAGGTGTTACCATACCGGTAAGTCGGTAACCCTGAGTCCCTGACTATCAACAAGAGTTACAAAATATGGATTCATACTAAGCGTTGTAACAGGGATTCGAACATGGAATCTCCAGACTGTTGCTCCTATTCTTCAACAACCCAACTATCCTATGGATACAGTTTTTTGCATTACCTATAGGCCAGAACACTATGCCACACCATTACTATAACAAAGTCTGAACTGGGATATTCTGATCATTACTGTAATAATGAGCTTGAATCCTTTTTTTGAGGATGGTAACAATTAATCTATATATTCACAATAGGTATACTACATCCAAATATGTAGTTCCCCTTCATAAGTGTTACAAAACTTACACCTTAAACCCCTAGCAGCACTACTTTTACAAGTAAATCTAAAACATCAAAACTATCTTCATTATTTTGCTTGTTTGACCTTAATGAGCTTCAATCCTTATCTCATATATTCATTATTTTGCTTGTTTGATCAAGTAACACTACTCCTAACATGGGGAATCTTTCAGAAGAAACAGTTGGTAATCCTAGAATAGAGAAATAAAGCAAGATGTAGCCCCCCCCCCCCCAACCACAACCTCCCTCTTTCCTCCCATAGTGATAAGCAAAAGCAAGTTGTAGTTCTTAAGAAGATCAGAAGTTAACTATAGAAAGAACTACTTTAGTTCAAAGAGAGAGCTGCCTCTCGTTTTTTGCTAATCCATTGACTCAGGATGGGTTCCATGTTAAAAATTCTTAAAGTTACCCTCTTAAAAGAAATAGATGTTTTGTCCTTCTCCATAGATTGTTGTGTCATTGACTAGTCAGAATTGAAAATGTTTTCTTCTTTTCAAGAAACACTATGACTCTTTGCATTTGTTCTGTCTTGACCACAGATACTTATTCAAGGAATATACTCTTTGATATAGTGATAAATCGACATGAATGATAGTTTCCATCTTAAACAAAACTTATTCAAGGAGAACATACATCAAGATGAACTGACTTCACACTTGAAGCACAAATGAAGAGACTGTGTCCTGGATCTTATGCGGGCATGCATTCTCACAGACTCCAAATATCTTGCTAATAGAAAAAAATCATCCATATCCAAAGATTTAGCAGCATACAAAAAGGGAAGGTTTTTAAAATAAGCCAACTCATGCAACAGCATATGAAAATGAAAGTATCATAAAGTATTCTAGCACAAAGGAACTGAAAAGAATAAGCATTTCTATTAGAAATATACAGTGGTGGCACTGCGCCAAAAGTTGCCCGGGGAGGATATCCTGGAATTGCACCACCAAGATACTGGGATGATGGAATGTCCACTTTGGCAGTTTTCGCTGGGGACTCATCTTCTACAGGAAAATAAAATCCAACAGAGAAATATATTTAGCTTTATGTAGTCATGAAAGTGAGCAGACAGAACAGACCTATTAGTGACGGAGGAAAATATCTGCAGAAAGCTGAAAAGGCAATAAGCTCATACTAACTCAAATAAAGAAATGCACTCAAAGCTCAAACACAAAGGTAAAAGGCTTTAAATACCTAAAAGTAGAGGTGCGCACTAAGATTAAACCGAAAACCAAACCGAATCGAATTTATTTGGTTTGATTTTGGATTAATAATATACTTTGTTTGGTTTCAGATTTAGAAAAATAAAAACCGAAAAAAAAAATAACCAGACTATATATATATAAAATATTTAGGTTTAGAATTAAGTTGGAGTTAACGACTTTTAGCCCTTTTTAGTTATTGCCTTCTCATTATGATTTAGTTTATATTTAATGTTTGTACATCTATTATAGATATACTTTTAAGTATTATGTTTTAAGTTTACATGTGATTTATATTAGAAAGTACATTAGGAAATTCAATATCATTACTTCTCCATGTATTGTATTTTTTTACAAATTGCAAATATAACTTTGATTATGTTATTAATTATTGACATAACCGAACAGAAAAAGCCAACCCGAAAAGAGAAAACCCAAACCAAATTTATTTTGGTTCGGATTGGGTTACACTTTTTCAAAACCAAAGACTGAAAAATCCACAAAACCAAACAGAAAAATCGAATGCACACCCGTACCTAAAACCAGTGGACAGAAAATAAGGAAGACATCAATTGCCATTAGTTTAGCAAGATGCAAGGTTGAAAAACTTAAAACAAGCTTCCAATTTAAGAATGATACAGGGTTCTACAGAGGTGGAGACGCACAGGAGCCCATAATGGAACAGAGACTTAAACCTAATAGCACGGAGATATTAAGATGCAAGCTCCAGATTTCCCTTCGGAGGCATGAGGACATCCGACAAAAATGGGATGGATGATACAAGCTCTAGGCTTTGCTAAATTCAAGCAAACGCCCTGAACATCTGTAGCATTATTTCAAATTTTCAAAACCCTGATTTAAGTTTATAAAACCAAGTTAAGAAAATATTCTTCTTTGATAGCCAAAGAAATCTCTAAGGGCAAGTCACGCATGGTTCAAAAATCGATGGATAATAAGGCTCCACTCTATGTTGAGGAAACATTCTTTGCCACAAGAATAGCAATTCAACAGTACCAGTACAATGGTATAACAAGAAAGATGCGAAAGCAAAGGTTACTTATTTTCTTGCTACAATTCAGCAACCCATATGGCTCCTCCATGTCTTCAAAAAGGCAAAATTTAAGCACATCATGTACTGTTCTTACCTTCCTCTCCATAGTGAGCTGCTAAGACATCACTTGGGATTCCTTGCATTCCATACACTTCAATATCAGTAGACTCTCTGCCGGGTTTGGCATTTGGTACCCTGTAACAGCCAAATATGCTAGCATAATGCATTTATTGCCAAAAAACAGATAAAAATGCAACAAAAAAAGTAGCATGAGACATTATCAGCATATTAGATTCCATCCTGCAAATGATCCCTTGGTAATTAGAGCAGGCAAGAAATTTTGGCAAGAAGCTTTAGGAATTTTGCAAAGGTAAGTGGGTCAGAAAAACAAGGTTAAACTTGCTTTAAAGTTTAAACATCAGAAGCACCCATCTACAACATCAACTGCAATTGTCTCCATCCCAAAATAGTTAGGGTCCGCTATATGGATCCCTAACATCTATTCTGCTCCATAGGACCTGTTTCATTGCAATACTCAATAATTTGACTAGGTATCGTATATACGGATCATTTGCTTCCATTGTGTTCTATTCTACCCAAATATGTATGACATACACAATTCTTTTAGTTGCATCAACAGGTAACAGTATGCTCTTCTACCATAACATTTTAACTTCTGAGACAGAGTAAATGACCTCTTTCCACAGCTTCACATTAGGCAAATTCTATAGAAATTAAAATATTTCAGGCATAGGCATATTGTATCTATATAGTTTCGGGGAGATGTTGCCCTACATTATAAACCAAAAACTTGAACTATTTTAGATGATGCTTTTTTTGGTGAAATAATTTTCTTAATGACAGGGAACTCCCAATGCACATATATTGATCAAGGACAACAATTTTTATAAAGATGTAATCAAGGGATTCATAACAAGAGAATCTAAAATAACACATTTTTTTCTAGCTTCAAAGTTAGTAGACATGAATTACTTACAGGTTAGATACCAAATTTTAAATTTTCTGCATCAGTCACATTATGACTACTTGAAAATAACCATATCATTCTCTAGTATGACCAAATTCTCGAGCTACTTTTGATTCTTTTGTGTCCCAAAATATTCTCATCAACTAAACTATGTTCTTAAACAGCCTTCAAGGTATCTGCTCAAAGTAGTACATCCACTCACTATGACACACGCACACCCAATGAATTCCGTGTTCCCCAATCATATCTCATAAAGTTTTCATGGCTTCAACATTTTGTCCCCTTCTGTGGAAGATGGAAATATGTCCATAACAGCACCAACAAAACATACAAAAACCACTCTCAATGCTAAAGGACATGATATATATCAACACCGATGGCTAAAAAGGGAAAATTTAAGAATGTATCTAGAGAATTATCAGCAAAAAGAAATTACTTACTGGCTGACGGTTTCTTTGTGAACCTGGAGAACGTGAATGGCCATGCCGCCAGCAGTAGAAAGCTTCTTATGGCAAACATGGCATTTGAAGTGTTTAGCCTTTTGATGCTGAACCAAAATCTTCTCATCATCGAACTCCCTGTCACAGTAGTAGCACCATACCTTATCGGTTGATCTCTTCTTCTTCTTCCCCATTGATCCCTACAGAAAACCCAAAGTGCTCCTCGCTATAGCAATTGAATCAAATCGGAAGAAATTAATGCGTGGTGATCCGCTAGGGTTCCGAAAGCGATTTGGGATTGAACACTGGGGTTTTTCTCTCTCTCTGTTCAAGGAAGAGAGTTAGGGTTTCTGAGAAAAACGGGAGAGGGAGGGAGGGGGCGACAATTCCTAATAATAAAAGTTATAAGTAGATTTGTATTTTATGGAAAAAGAGCATGGCTACTTATATGGAGTATTTTTGAAGCTAATAGTAAAATGAGTTTACTATTTTATCTTTAATCTACAGGGTACAAAATATATTTACTTACTATATTTTTTAAATATATCAATTCAATATTGATAAATTGAGGTTATAATAAAAAAAAAATTATCATTTCTTGATTTGTTAAAAATGACAAATAAAAAAAATATTAAATTATAAAATATTTAACAAGTAAATAGGGACGAAGGCATTATTTAATATGTTTGTATTTAAATTGGATTCATGAGGTGAATATAAATATTGAAAAGTCAAATAGAATTGAATTAATTCGATTCGTTAGTTCAAAAATTGCAATTTGAAAACAATTTTTTTCTTCCTAAAGTGTGATTCTTCAATTTGATGATTGGTTTAAGAGTTTTAAAACTTTAGTGTAACAAGGAGTCGAACTTTTGAAAATTAAAAATTTGATTATTTATTAATAGCTTTGTTTTATAGGCATTTTCAAAGTAAATGACTAAAAACATCATTTAACTATACCTCAAACTCAAATTATATCTTTATTTTATAACATTAAACAAAAAACATCTTTCAACTATTATAAAACTGCAAGTTACGTCCTTCGGTTAACTTTCTAGCAAAAAGGTAACCACTTCAACTAAAAGCACACGACTTTCTGATAAATGCAAACAATTTTGCCCACTCACTAATCTTCTCTATCAAGTAGTAAACTAGTAATCATATTCAAAGGTATTCTATGGCTAGCATTATTTTAAGAATATTAATTATGGCCTAAGGATTTATAAATTGGGACTTGTTCAACTTTAGTTTGTCCTTATTTTTATTTTACTAGCTTGTTATTATGTTGTTAGCTTTCCTATCAAGAATCTTATTGATCCCATGCTACTCCGAGTTTGTTTTATTTTCTCATTTTCTAATTGTTACATTACTCCTCCAACTGCTTTCACCAAAATTCCTATACTCTCAACTAATTAAATGAAAACTTTAAACATAAAAATCAGATGTAAACCTTGGAGGACGTAAAAAAAATTATGTGATACTGAAATAGAAGGGTTTGAACTCTTAGTGTGTGTTTTGGTGCTGGGGAAAACAATTTTTAAAAATATATTTTCAATTTTTCATATTTAATTGGCCAAAGTTTTTGAAAAATATTTTATCTAAGAAAACAAGTTCTTAAAATATGAGAAAAATGACTTGTTTAATAGACGTAGGAAAAAAAGTTCCGCAAATGACATTTCAATTTCATTCACAAATCCTTCTAGCAAAGAAAATGTTTGCTCTATGTTTAAGAAGATGGTGAGGGGACAAAATCTCTGATGGTCGTTAGATTTGTGACAGAAAATTAAGGAGGAATGTAACTTGTAACTTTCAAAATAGTTCAGGGATATTTTTTGTTCACAATAATAATATTAGGATGTAATTTGAGTTTGAGGTATACTTAAAGGACGTTTTTGGTCATTTACTAGGCATTTTCACGAAGAACACAAGTAAATTAAATCTCCCCGAAATTAATGAACAAATGGAATGAATCAATATTCAATTAAAGAAACTCAAGAATATTGAGCTCCTTTGCAATTGTTGCTGGGAATAAGAAACTATCTTTGTAGGTTGTATGATAGACTGATTTGATTATGTAATAATTAGTTGTGTCAAAGGTTCCTAAAATAATCACAAAGAGATGAAAATAATATTTCGTTTTTTATGAACTTATCAGCTCTTAGTATTTTCAAGTTATTGTTCTACGTTGGAGGAATTTTACATGACAATAGGATATTTCTTCTTAATTATCTTCTCTTAATGCATTACCAAGTTTAATTTATAATTTTTTTTTCATGTTTAGTGCTTGTTGTTGCTCTAATTCCACCATCAAATTGTTTATGTATCATGATTTCTAGAGAAAAATAATGATGCGTATATTTTTTTATAATAGAAAATTCAAAAGATTGAGAACTTGACTCTAATTCATGCCACATAAAATTCAAAAAATTGATTCTACAATTATTTTTTCGTACCTAAAATTTAATTGAATGTACTTTATGTATACATGATTGATAATTAGGGGTTGTGCAAAAATCGAACCGATCAATAAATTGAACCAAAAAAATGTTATTGGGTTATTGGGTTTAAAAAATATTCATTGGGTTATTGGTTCGGTTTTTATTTTTACTATTGAGTCATTAGGTAAACCTATAACCCAATAAGATGGTAATAATTTACTACTTTACCCTTCCTAAATATTAAATATTAATAATTTAATATATAACTGGACACTATAAATCAATGTATTAGAACTCTGCCCACTTCACACTAGACCGATTTACTAGTCTTTACCGTTTACTCAAAACCTAAAGACTAAAGTAAGGGTTCGTAATTGAAGCTATTTGATTTTAGTTTTAGTTTTAATCTTGTTTGACTATTTGATTTTAGTTTTTGTTTTAGTTTGTAATTGTAGGTTGTAGCTTTTGCAAGTTTATAGAAGGCTTCAATTTGAGTACCATCATAAATTTCATACTATATTTTGGCGGTGACATGTAATTATAGTCTTCGTACTATATTTTCTCTTGTTGATGCAATTTCTCATTATCTTTTTTGTTTCACTATATCAAAGCATTTAGAGAAGTGAAACGTCGTATAATATTTTATGGACATTTTGTTATTGGGTAAACCAAAAATCGAACTGATAATGACAAAAAATTGATAAAAAATATGTTATTGGTTTGTTACTGAGTTATCATATTTAAAAATCGAAAATCGAACAAATAATACATAAAATCAACCAAATCGATTGATGCACACCCCTATTGATAACTAAAAGTTAAACCAATCATGTAAAAAATGATTTGTTTTCTTAATTAAAAAAGTTGATGTATTTGGTCGATTCAGAAAATAATCTCTATCTGATTGACAATTAGATATCCCAGTAATAAAAAGAAAATAGTTAATTTACACAAGTGTTCGTTATAAGCTGTATTTAAATTTCGTCTTTTACATTGAAAAGTTATAAAAATATATATATTTTTAAAATATTATTTTAATAACATTTAATTTGAATCAAATATTTACTTATATATTATTTAATATTACTAACAAGACATCCTATCTTCTAACATTTGTAATAATAAAAATCCCAAAAAAATAATAATTTACCCATTCATTTTTAAAATAAATTCATTTATTCTTCAATATGCTTTCTCAATATACTAGAAAAAACCTACCCGCATCAGGTGTTTATACCAAGTCAATACAATTTTCATTATTATATGATTTAATGAAGTAAAACACATGACAATTAATTATGGTCAAGTAAAATAAACTATAAATTTAAACACATGGCATACATATTTTGACGGGGGAACATCGGTGGCCCCCTAAACTTGGCACGAAATTCCACTTAGACACCTCAACTGAACGATGTTCATTTTAGACACCTCAGGTAAGATTCCGTTGTGTCATTTTGACACTTTTCATTGGCATGGCATGGTAAGTGTAATGCACCCAAAATCAGCGCATGAAGGGGCTTTTTTTCAGGCCAAAAAAATAATATTTAAAAGGTTTTTACTATTCTTCTTCCTCATTCTCTCCTCCACCACACACCATCCATTTACTACTGCTGCCACCATCGCTATTAATACAATCAAATTATTTTTTTTATTTATTCAGTTCCGAAAATCACCGCACCATCGTCATCTTCTCATTCTTATTCTTTAGAAAATAGCACAAAAGAGATATAGAGTGTATGAAAAAAGACGATTTTCGACTCCACCTTTTTCGCTTGAAAAAATAGATATGAACACTCATATTTAATAATTTTTCTTTCTTTATCTCCTTGTCTCCCTCCTCCTCCTCTTTTTTTCTCTAAAAACAACACTAAGATGGAAAGAAAAAAAGAATCTAAAACAATTTTAAAGAGCAAATTAAGAAAATTGTTGGGTATAGTAGAGAAGACAACTGACATGGGGGCAAGGGGGGGGAGGGCAGGGGTTAAATTGATTTTTTTTAGAATTATATTTTTATTTTATTTACTAAATAGATTTTAAAATAATTTTTAACTTAAAAAAACACATGTAATCATTTAATTCGTCGTTTGCCACGTCATCAATGAATGTATTACACTCTCCTTCAGTTTTTTTCTTATTGTATAAAAAATATCAAAAGAATATAACGGAACCCTACATGAGGTATCTAAAATGAACATCGCACAATTGAGGTGTCTAAGTAAAATTTCGTGCCAAATTTAGAAGGCCACCGATGAATTCCCCCTATTTTTATTTGATGTAAACACCTAATGCAGGTAAGTTTTACCCCAATATATTTACCACTAACCACTAAATTTTTTCTACATCTCATTCTTAGTAAGAGAGGGTTTCTTCTGACATTCAAAGGGGTAGGTTGGTAATTTTCCCTTCTCTCTTCCTCCTCCTTTCTCTGCGATCTTTTATCTTCCTCTTTGTTATTCTGAAAAACTTTCTTACTTTCCTTTATGTTCCATGGAAAAAAGTAGATTCATTCTTCTGCCCAATTTCGGAGACGGAAATTCCTCATAGTTTTGCTCCTACGAACAAAAAGGTACACTCCTCTCTCTGCCTCCTTTGTTTGGTTTGTTGCTTGTTTCCCATTCATTGATTTTCTGGGTTTTCCTTCGAATCGGAAGTTTTCCCTCTCGGATCTACCAAAAAACCCCTTACTGGAGGTGTATCTTTTCGCCTTCATTTACTTGATTTATGTGCTGTTTAATGTTCTATTTGCTATTATGAATTGTTACCTTCCGCTTAAACTTACTGTTAATTTGGTTGGTTTGTTGAATCCGGAAATATCTCTTGCACTTTGATTTTGCTTTGGTCTACTCGCTTTGCTTCTTCATTTCAGTATTCCCAATTTGTAATCCTTATAGCATGCTAGAATTAGTTGTTTTGCTATGTGCCTTTTCCGCGCGCCACGTGTTTCAACATCCACGGAAAGGGCTCTGCGCTGTGGATCTAAAATTTTCTCGACTGCTATTCTAGAATGTTACTTTTATACTATGTGTGTCAGTTTGATTTCTTGGCCAAATTCAGAAAAGAAGGATTTTCTGCTGATTTAGCTGACCACAAAAGCTTTAACTTGAGCAGTTGTGATATTGGTTCTTGGTTCTAACTATAGTATTACTGATTTTGCTAAAACTATGGAAAGGTAGGCGATTACTTGCACTTACGCCTACCACTCCTCACGTTTACCTCCATCTTTTGATAGTACAAGCTATATGTTCATTTGTGAAAATTTACCATGCTCACGTTCGACAATTTGTTTGGAAGAAAAAAAGGAGTAGTCATCAATAATAATAAAATGCTTAAAACATATGAATACTCAAGACTGAAATAACTTACTAACTTTGTCTATCTATGTGACCTCTACTAACTGAACTACTAAACTAGAGCCCTCCAGAGAGTGAAGAGGTCTCATGAAATATATTGTGTAATACCAAAGGCGGATCTAGGATTTGGAGGTCGTAGGTGCCACATCGTCAAAGTAAGATAAACGAGTCGGTTCCTCCATTTTTAGATTATAATTCGGGTTATTTATCTTTTTCGGTTTTTATAAACACATTGATCAAACATGCATGTTAGTAATATTTTCTTTTAGATATTCTGAGGTTAGAGATAACTAAACAATTCAATTTTTTATTTTAAGGAATTAGAGGCCTTATTCTCTAAACTTTGCAGTAAAAAGGATTTTCCACATTAAAATTTCGAACTTTTATAAGTTGTTGAAATATAGTAGAGAAAGAATAAAAATTATAGTTTCAATCCAGTCATCTTACTTAGCAAGAAAGTCGATGAAGATCGGAAGAACCTTTAGATTAAAAGAACTCTAACATAATAATATTCATCATTGTTAAAACTTAAAAAAGATACTATTTAAATATATTCTTAGTAATATTTATGTGACGTTCATAATTCAGTCGTTATTAATTGATAAAGAATACACACATAATACTCACATCAAGAGATTAATAATTAGTGAAAGAGAAAATACAAAAAATTAAGAATTAGATAAAGCAAAAAGGAGTCGATTTGAATTATTAAAGAATAGCATATATATAAGAACCAATGGAAGAAAAAAATAATGTTAAAACCCTTCCCACATTAATAGAAAAAAAAAGATCTGAGAAGCTCTTCGAGAAAGGCAAAAAAATTAATGCCCAAAGCAAGGTTCAAACCTGCATTGTGAGAATGGCAATACCACATCTTCTACCAGCGGCACCTTTCACAACTTTGTTTAATGGGTGACAAAGTTAATATATATTGACATCTTATACGTATATACATATATATATACAAAGTTTTAACCGAAATCACTGGGTGCTGTGGCACCCCCACCGTTACACGTAGATCCGCCCATGTGTAATACCCAAACACATTTACTTCCCTATGGGCAGGGACAGATGTACAGTGTGTCCAAGGGTTCATCCGAACCCCCTCGGAAAAAAAATTACACTATATATATAATCAATTTTTTTGTGTACGTGTATATATTTAAAATTGAACCCCCTGAGCATATGTCAAAGGAGTAGCTCAGCGGTTGATGGGGTTCAGGATTTCGCTTATGTGAGCTTTGTGTCACGGGTTCGATTCTAGGAAACAACATCTTTTTTTTTAACCCCCTTGATAGAATTCCTGCCTTTGCCACTGCCCATGGGAGCCTCGAGTAATTTACCGGACAAATTGAGTTGTGGGACTATACTTGTCAACATCGAAAATTCTCTTCACCATCTAGGCTATGGAAGAGATTACTATAGAGCTAGATGCAAGATTGTTTAGTCAATGGGTGTGAATTATCACTACACTTGCAACTACTATGTCGTAGTCGATATGAACTTAGTATATGTGTATTTTAAATTGCTCAATTAGTGTATAGAGAGTTGAGGGTGGTACGGCTGCCACACCACATCTTACCTGGGGTTAGTGATAGTTTCACGGATTACTTTGACTGTAGTTTGTTATATAATATCTGAGGTTTTTGTTTTGCGAGTTTCAAAATGAACTGTCTTTGTTTCGATTTTACTTCCTTATGATTAATCCTCATCTTTCGTCTTCAAATATTGATATATTAGGCATGCGTTGACTGTCCTATCATTACGTACTTCTTGTGCTAGAAGATGTAACATTCTTCACCTTTTTGGTTTGCCTCCTGAAATGTGAAAAATTATTGGTAGATACTTGAACATAACAGGCTGTGTTATCCTTATAGTTGTTAACGAACAGCATTTCTTGAGCCCATATGCAATATTGCGAGGTGCTGATAAAGTTGCATTATTACGTACGTGTGATCATATGAATAAATCTGAACGTGTAGTTGAACAGAAGGAACACTTTTCTAACCAGAGCAAAGAAAACACCTCTCTAAGAGAAAAAACATTTTATTCTAACAGAACAACTTCTATGTGGAAGTCAATAGTCCAGAATGTACATAATAGTAAGTTCTTAAATGAACTACTAAGCATCATTAGCAGCTGAGGCAAAATATAGACATCTAAATATCAAAATAATATGATCGTGTGAATTGGAGTTTCTTTAAGGATATTGAAGCTCGTGGGATTTAGGCAAAAGTAAGTAAGTTGGAACAGAATGGTGCATCTATGCTATCAAACTATCAGTTGTAGTTTATTTCAGCAGAGGAGTTTTCTCCCCTCATAGAGGATAGGCAAAGAGACCCATTGTCTTTTTTTTGGTTTTTTGTAGGATCAGAACAAAATGCGAAAAAGCTGTACAATTGAGCTGGATTAGGGGTTATTAGGTGGGCAGGAAGGAAAAATAACTGAAGTGGTGTCTCAACTCTCATAAATTATGCTAATGACACACTGATAATGTGTGTCCAACAGACGGGACAGTTGGAATATTTTAGAGTAATGTAGTTATTTTTACAGCTTGGTGCTTGAAGTGTTAAATGATTTTGTAAAAATTGGTGTTTTAATTCAATATTTACAATTAGTTGATTATATATTGCAACTTTTCTGTTTGGAAGAAACATATATGGTTAGTCAAATTCTGCCTTAGTTTCATCACAAGTTCATGTAATAACAACAGTGACAACAGTAAGAAAGAACATTAATTTATTCAGCTGGGAAGATGATGTCTTGCGTCATGTAAATGGCAATGGAAAAGTCTTGATTTGAGTAGTAAGAAGTAACAAAGCGTACATGGCGGGATCTTGCCCCTGTTACACTTACCCTCTACCATCTATGGTAAAATTATAGGGTTATATTTGTTTAAAGTAGTATTTTTCTTAATATTTTGGTATGCAATGCTTGCTTTGACATTTTTATGGATGCTTGTGGGTAAGTTATTAGCGCCTTACTATAGGCAACCTTTTTGGCATTCAATTAGAGTTTGATAGATGACTACCACATTGTTTTGTGAGTTTCAGAATGAGCTGTCTTTGTTTCGATTTTACTTCTTTATGATTAATCCGCTTTTTTCGTCTTCAAATATGGATATATTACGCATCCGTTGACGGTCCTATCATTACGTACTTCTTGTGCTAGAAGAATTAGAGTTTGATATGTGTCATTATACACTTGATATATTGGAGTCGTACTTAAGAAATGGCAGATGCAACGTGTGTTGAAATTTGTGAAATTGGTTGCTCCAGATGCTTCTTTGGTTTGCAACATCTGTTGAAATTTGTGAAGTTGGCTGCTCCAAATACTTCTTTGGTTTCTTTTTTTTTATACACTAATTGGCTGGTTAGTACTGAACTAACTTTAAGATAATTTTTATGATTTTTCTTTATGGGAAAAGAGTGGAATAGCTCTTTAGCTTTCAAATCTGACTTAGACTTTGAATTGGGGAGTTAGGCCTCATTTGTTTTTATTAAGATTAAGACCTCTGTATCTGAATACACGTCTGAATATTAAGATTTGCATTAAGAGCTAGGTGTCTAGATCTGAATACACATCTGAATATTAAGATGTGGTCTCCAAATCTGAACACTGAATGATTACTTTTGTTTTCAATATCTCAATGTGCATATGAAATCAAACATCATATTAATAAAGTGTTATTAAAAAATCATTTCAACAAAAAAATATTACTTTTTGATTAAAAAAATATCATAATCATCAAGCATAACATTAAAAAAATCACAAATAATTTTTTTAATAGACACAATATAATATCAAAAAGTTCAATAAGTATGATCGATACTAATCAAAAAATAATAAATAAGATATCACATCATCAACGCCTAACATAAATTTCTCAAGGGCTTTATCCATAATCTTCAGAGGAGAAGCATTTGTTAGCTCCTTTGCCAATTTCTCATAATCATCTGCCTCTCTGCTTTCTCTTCCACCTCTAAACCCCATAAAAAATAAATAAATCATTTTCATTACAAAAATTAGCAGGAAATCACACAAATTACTAAAAATCTATTTAACTCACATTTACAATTTTAAGTGCAAAAATTGAAAATTTGAGAACCAAAGAAAAAAAAAAAAAGAAGAAAGTTTGTAGTTGTGAGAGCAAAAGTCACGCAAAGATCGAGAGAGGCGATACATTATTATTTTATTATATAAGTCTGAATGTTGTTAAGACTCTCCTGCAGATCTGATTCATTCAGACCTTTTAACGTTCATTAAGAGGCTTTTTAAAAAAAGAAACAAATGGATTTAATGGGTTGAATCTGAATCATTAAGATTCAGACCTAAAAACCAAACACATTTAATGGGCAGAATCTGAATGATTAAGATTAAGACCTCCATTAAGTGCAAACAAATGAAGCCTTAATCTCCTAAGTCAACTTCTCAAGACATTCTTTGATGTGTATTGCATCTTTATATTCTCCTTATATTTTATCAAATTAAACGATATAACAAACAACAATTTCAGGCACATGTCCGTGCCTTGCACGGGCACACTACATCTAGTCATTCTATATAAGAGATGGTTCTTCGGACAACCAAGGGTGTTTTTCGTAATTTTACTCCTCAGTTGTTCTACTAACATACTCCATGTGGTTCAACACATTACTGATGTGTGGCTTTTCACTGTTTACAAATTGGTACACTACTTCTTCCTTTTTGCTTCAATGTTTCTCTCTCTCCTTCAACTTTTCTCTCGGTCTCATTTATATCTAGGTTTCTACACTGGATTTCTTTCAACGTTCATATATTTTGTGGCAAATTTGTCTCAGATCTGATATCTCTGTTGTGGTAAGTGTTTCTCCAACTAATTTCTCTGATTTTCCTTGTTTGTGAGCAAATTTTCCTGTAATTTTGTAATCTAATCTTCACATGTATATCTAGAAATAGATACTTCAATGTGTGATTGTTCTCTAATGGTGCTTGCTTTAGAGAATTACTGGTAAAAATACTTCAAATCGCATTTTGTCAGCATCTCTTCTGGTACAAATACAGATTTATTACGGCAAAATTAATCCATATTTGGAAATAACCGAGGTATCAAATATACTTTTGCTAACCATACTTCAAGTTTCCTATATCATAAATTAAGAAAACTGACACACAAGGATGTCCTATTTTATGCTTACATCCACTGAATTTTTATATTTCTCTTCTTCGCAAGTAAGTCCTCTTCGAATTTATATATTCAGACATTTAGCTCTTTTAACCCTGAGAGAGAACTTCTTAAGTTTATGATTTAGGAATGATAGCGCAATAGAGGTAAATGATTACATGGAAACGGAAAAAAATGAGAGAGCTCACTCATGAGTGACCTTAGCTTTTTCCTCTTTTTGTTCTTCATGCTAACTAATTCTTATGATTATAGTCTTATTGAATGTTTTGATTTGTGAAATAGTTTGAAATATGTAAGATGAAGATGAGATGGTAGAAGTTGACAATGATGACATTAACTAAATATTCAAGAGGCAAAAAGAATTGCACAAAACCATCTTAACCTGCACAAGTTGCTGCAGCTTTTTGAAACTAGAATGCTCACTATATAGAACAACTGCAGAAAATTGGTGAAGTAGGAGGGTTGATTCGTTACCGCAACCAACTAGGAGCTAGAAAAAACAGTTGTAACATATAGTAAATAATACAAATTATGAATACAAATATGTAGGATCTAAACCTCTCACGAAGCACCAATTTATTTTACCATGAATAGGATGTTGCCCTTACAAGTGGGTTTATTAAGTTTAGATTTGCCTCGATAGCCTCTTAGTAAGTCCAAATATTGTTTGGTCAGGCCGATATAATTATCCGCATGAGTGAGTAAGAAAATAAGTAGAGCAACCTTTGACTGGACCATTGCACCATACGTCAACACGAAAGGACGTTCCTGCGTGAATGAAAGACTTATAAAATGTTGAATAACAGCAGATTGGAGTAGTTGATACGTGAGAAACTAATGAAAACCAATTCCAAGTTAAGTGTGTCAGCAGGAAGAGAATTGATAGTCTTAGAGGTGATAATGCATATAGTTAAGATGACAGACGAGTAAAAATCAGTAATACGTAGGTTAATCTCATTACATTAGGCAAAGACAAATAGTGAAAAAAACATACAGAGCTTCGAAACATAAACAACAAGGCTTACCCTTGTCATTATAAGGAATAAGTGCAATTGAGAATCCTTGGAGGAACCACACATGCGTACGGTATATTATCACTTTCAAGTACTACCCTGAAGAATGCATCTTTTGCCCGCTCATGAATATAGCACACTAATCTCAATCTATTAGGTACTACTTTAATTTCAAAAGAAAGAAAAAGTTTGCGGAAATTCATAAGAAGAATGAGCAGTAGTAGAAAATGAAAAATGTAGAGGATGGTTGTGGAACCTGGAATCATGTTATAGAAGGGCAAAGGCATTGTTGGTTTTTCCGAGAAGCAAGAGAAGTAATTATGCAACGTGGCAGATCAAGGTTAGGATTCTCAAGTCTAACAACTGGAATAGATATTTTTGCGTAAGTTTCATCCAATTCTTTTGGTCCAAATTGTGAACGCTTCCCTCACAGCCGTCAAGACTCCAGCTTGGGTAAGTCGGAATAAGAATCAAAATTGAACATATCACTAATCATTGTCTCTTTCAGCTTCTCCATTTTCGAAAAACCTCTTTTCTCAAATGGAGTTTTTCTTTGAATCTTTTTCGCTTTTATTTCAAAGCTCATCTTTCTTGTTCTCTGTGAAAGAATTTATAACAAAGAAGGAGCTATAACTCATCTATTGTCTCTAAGAAGGCAATTTGACCACCATACAGTAATGAGTTAATTACCTACTTACCTACAAAGGTAAGCAGTGCTAAATTGCTATTCATTTCTTTGTTCCATGCATGTTTCCGATATGTCCATGTAGTTTACATACATGTGTTTGCGTAGATTGCAAATTACTAACTTTGTGTTTGATATATGTTGAGGAAAGATATTGTTGAATACTTCATAGAGCAGCTCTCCAATTTACCTTTGCCTCTAATGGATGATTTTTATGTTATGGATCTCAATGTGTAAAAGGAATCATCATCTATGGAGACTGAGTCATCCAAAGCCATGACTGTAACTTCTCCTGAATACGATCCTTCATTTGACTCTTCTGGATGAACTTGTATTTTAATAAGCTTGACGGCTAGCTCTCACTATTTTCTTTTTCCCGTTTCACCGTTTTCCTTATTCTTACTTCTAGATATGCATTTTCCGTTCTCCTCTGCGTTTACTTTGTTCGTCTGTAGTCTCAAGTTGCCTCTTTTTCATTGTGAAAATAATCAGATACAGTTTTCTCGCTTCTATTATATTGGCACCGATTGCCTATTGCATGCATCGCTAATAGTGTCTTGCCTGAATTGGTTTGTCTATCATTTCCTTCTATGATAAATCAACAGTAATCTTAGCCTTGAGAATACAGTGTTAGACGGAAGCTTTATACCACATATAAAAATATGCGATTTCAGTTATTCTTAGCTAAACAACCAGCTCTTCGTTGCACCCTTGAAATTATTATTAGTGTAGATAGATGGGTCTCATTCATAGAAAATCATGTTTTGACGTACATTCTCCACTTTTTGGTAAACATAATGCATTTGGGATTTTTTTCTATATTTAATAAAATAACTCACCTTATCAAAAAGAAAAGATAATGAACCAGAAGTATGATCTGTGTTGGCCATGATCTCTTCTTTAGTTTGGTGTCTGACCAATGTATTTCATCATTTATTGTGTAACTTTGGATTTCCAACTGAATCTGTAATAGGATCTCCTAGGTGCCCCTATTTTTTTTGATATGTGGTTCCTTCTATGGAATGCAATACGATCTGCAAAAATTATCGATTTTTTGTTTTGAGTTAGTTTAGTTTTTCCCTTTAGACTTCACTGCATAATTGTTAGGTAACAAATACTGTTGTCTAGGGTGTTAGCAAAAGGGCTCATTCTGAATGAGGTAAGTTCCTTTTTTGCTTGAAGTAACTTGAAAATTTGTGGTATGATCAGCTCTACCATCTCATCATATCATAAATGTTGATTTAGGTGGCTATAACTTTGTTCTTATTACAAATGTCAAAGTTTATTGGTTGCTGGATTAATGGTACTGGGAAAGACACCATGCCAAAAAAGTCATGGTAGATTCTGTTGTGGATAGCTACTTTTCTCGTGACAAGAGAAAGAGATTAATATCTATGCATATAGATTAAACGATGACATCCTTCTGATTGCTACATTTTTGTTTCTCTTTGGATCAAGATTGACTTAAATTTATGACAAGTTATTAGTAAAAATATAAGGTCTGACAACTCATTGTACGCTAGCTTTTTCAGAACCTATAGCTTCAATTCCTACGTACAAGACGACAAAATCACATCAAAGCATCAAACTGGACTATTCAGCTAAGTACAAAGTGAGGAATTGAATAAGGAGGACTGTTGCAGTCTTGCAACTCAAATTTTGGAGCACAGGTATATAATTTAGTAGAATTTATAGTTGCATGTGGCAAAACAGTTGCATTGGATCTTGCACTTAGAGATTTTAAGGTTCTCTCATAGTAAGTGACTCAATATGCAATGCCATACCAATAACGCCGACATAGATCAATAATCTCCCCTATATGTGAACATTAGATGTAGTCTTATATCTTTTTCAATGTTCCAGTAAAGAATTTACCATCATGGTTTTGTCAATAGAATTTTCCTGAATTTAAATTGTGTATCTTCAAAGTAATGTGTTATTTTCTGTGCAATTTAAGGTTTTAGATGCATTCCTACTTCTCTTTATGTTAGTTCACTCCTTTACTTTATTTTTAGGTCATAAAGAAGTTTCAACCTGGAAGGACCTACTTTTGTCGAGAGATTCCAGAATTAAGAATCTCCCAACTTTCATGTCAATGCAACATATATGGAATTACCTACATGTCTTTGTTTTGTCCTATAGCTCCCTGTATAACGTTCCGCAAAATGTATGTAACATACTATGAAATATGTTATGTCGGTATTTATTTTAATCATGTTGCATATTTGCATGTCTTTCTTCACAAGTATTTTGTTTCCACAATATGCCCGTGCCTTGCATGGGCACTCATTATCTAGTACACACATACTTGTGACATTTTCTTCTTAACTCACCCACCCAATAAAACCCGACCCACTAATCAAAAATCGTGAATTGAAGGTGATGTTGCTCCTTATTTTTTATGCAATTCATGCGAAATCTGAAAATTCAAGTTCATCAATCATCTTCTATAGGCACATAAATGCAGGCTTAATTCGTACAAATCCTGTTTTTTATTGGCCGCACCATTGAGAAGATAACGGAATTAGCTGTCCAATATTGGGGAAGAGCGAATTTCATTCAATCTCAGGTTTACCCGCAAGGTAATTTCACTTTTCATATATTGCTTTTTTTTTTTTTTGGTTAGAAGCAAAATGTTTGTTATTTGTAATCATGTCTTGTAGAGATTTTTGGTGAAAAGATTACTTTTTTATATGGATGTGTGATTAAATTAGCTAAAGTTGAATTGGGATTTTGTAAAAGTTGATGGGTTTAGAAGGGGATGTGATGTGGATGTTATGTATATTATCTTTTATTGTTCAAAAGAGTCGATAATTAAAGGGATTGTGGGTTTTAGCTGATTCTACTTCCCTATATTAGTAGATTCCATAATGTGAACGACTGAACAAATGGACAGGACTGTACACATTTCTGTCCATTATCATTTTTCCTGGAGCTCCAAGTTGCGTTTCTTTAGTGTTGAGGCTGATGCAGCATAAAGTTACAAAAGGGATTTTTTTCCTTTTTCCCTTTTGTTTTCTAACTCGACCAGGGTTTGCTTTTGGAGAAATTGATGTAGTCGTTGGAAGATTTGTTGATTGTTGGGTTAAGCTTCAGTGATAAGTCACTTGATGAAGTTTTTTCTTCACAAAATTGGGATTACTCTCCTCTATTTTTTGTGTCAATTGAAGACTAAAAACAGACAACTTAAAACTCTGGAACTGCTTGTCTGCATTTTTAGAGTAACTATTGATAGGCTTTCCTGCTAGAAATTCGATCCTCCTGGGAACAGATGTTTGCTTCAGATATAGTTCCTATCTGGAAATAACCACCTCCTAAGAAAATTCAGACCTTTGCAGTGGGTAAAACAATATACTATAGCAGTTGATTCTTATTTGAAGATGGAGAGGCAAATTCTTTGACCTGTCATTTTTACTGTTTTCCCTAATCTACCATGATATATAATTATTGGTTTAGGTAGAGATGTCTATGTAAGCTATTGCTGATTCTTGTGATATAGGACATTGATATATGTTCTTCCACTATTAGTAAATGAGCTAAGAGGTAAACTTCCATTGCTTAGGATACTTTTGTGAAATTGCCTCGTAGTAGTGATGGAAGGTAAAGGTTTGTGGTATAATTTATGTGGCTGGAACATAAACTATGAAGCCTCATATTGAGGATACTCATATTCCAAAAATCAATAATGAGCTTCAGTCTGAATACTTCATAAAAAATGAGCTTCAGTCTGAACCAATTGATGATCAGGCAAAATACCGTGAGAAACTGTTCATAGCTATACTTAAGCATAATTATACTCTAAGTTTTGTAGAACATCAAGAAAATAGGGACATCCATTTGTTTTTAAATCAAACCCCTAAGACCATATCAAGAAATACAGCAAGTCAGATGTCTTGAAGATGTACATGAGAAAAATAATGTCTTTAAAATGAGCTTGTAGTAATTTGTGTTAGAGTTTGCTTGCTGCAGCATGCTGCTTTTTAACTGCAGATACATTTTTCGTTGCTGCAGAGTACTTTTTTATGCTGCAATAGGCTGCTTGTGTGAAAGCTGTGCTTTAGAGCTGAAAGAATGCTACTTTTTTGCCGCTGAAAAACAGAGGATTAGTCGAGTTTGAGTATTGAATTAGTTGATTTTTCAAGTATTAATGCCTGAGACATTCTTGATATATCTGGCCTTGATGTTTAAGTTGTTACTTTTGGTTTTAGGCGCTTGCTGAAATAGTAGCTGCAAAGATATGAATTATGCTTTGAAGTTTGCCAGTGTGTTACGTATATAACTAGAAGTGGACATACTTTCTCTTTTTGGATACGTATATAACTAGAAGTGGACATACTTTCTCTTTTTGGCTGTAACGTCACAGCACCATTTTAGTGCTTCTTTACATCAATAAATTTATACTTGCCATTTTGAAAAAGAAAGTATGAGTATAAGGCGGTTTTATCATACTTTTTGAGGGAGACTTAAGTTCTTAATTAGTTTAAAAGCGGAAGATATCAAGATTATATTTCAACAATTAAGAGGGATTAAGTGATGCAAAATGAAATTGGATGGTATCAGACTCAATAAAGATAAACAGTGCAAGATAATGAGTTTCTGCAGCCAGGGATCTTTTTTATTTCTTAGATGCTTTTTAATGTCTGCAATGTCTTTATCTAGCTTAAAAATTACTAAATAGACAACGACATCCAGTTTATCCCTAAGGTAAAACAATTGGCAAGTGCTGATTAAAAATATTACATGGCTCCAGACCCCAAGCAAGGTAGCATTATTTGTTGTGTTTCCCCTTTTCCATTTCAAACTTATCTTATGAACTCTAAGAGAGATTAGTGATTTAGGATCCCTAAGTGTTCTCATTTAATTTTTTACAGATGCCATGGAGTAAAATTGTATGATACAAATGGAAGCTAGCATCAGTGGAAGCTCTTCTCCAACCCATCCTAAATGGAGAAAAGTTGTTTATGGTGGGATGCAACCTGGCTTTGGTGACAATCACACAGATGAATCCTTCCTGGAGGAAATGATCATGAATGCTAATGTTGTCAAAAGAGACTTATTGAAGGTGGTGCTTGACGCAGTTTCTATCTCACAATATCTTTGCATTGTCGCCCTTGTGGTTTTGGTTTGGACCTACACCCTCACAAATACCTTGACAGAAAAATATCTTTTGCTACTGAATGTTAGCCTACTTGGATCGGGATTCTTTATTCTGCTTTTAACTGCAGACATGATACCCTTCAATCTCCTCCTCAATTATCTCCTAAAGAATACCTTCTTCATAACTGCCTTATATATGTTGTCTCCTATCTACCACACACTTACTAGGTCCATAAGCTCGAATTCTATATGGGCACTAACAGCTTCCCTTCTCATACTCCATCTCTTCCTGCACAATTACTCCGGGTCCACTGTAAAGGCTCCTGGAGCTTTAGATAATCCAACCCTGACAAGCAATATCTCTCTGAATGCTTCGATCGTGGCTTCACTTCTGATTTCTTCTCGCCTTCCATCAAGGCTTCATGTCTTTGCTATCGTGCTATTCTCCTTGCAAGTTTTCCTCTTTGCTCCTTTAGTCACATATTGTGTGAAGAAGCGTTCTTTCAAGTTACATATTTGTTTCTCCCTTCAGTTATTGGTTCTGACACTAGTCTTCACTTACCAGTTGCATAAGCTGCTTTTCATTGTGCTTTTGGGCATCTTTGTCTTTGTTAATTTGGTTTGTCCTTACTGGCTGATAAGGATTCAAGAGTACAAGTTTGAGATTAATGGCCCTTGGGATGAGGCTAAGCTCTGTTTTAACATTACAGAATGAGCAGGTTATATCTTAAGCATCTATCTCCTTTCGTTAAAGCTTTTTGTCTCTTTTAAATTATTGATTTAACTAGTCATGTAGCTATGCTAAGTGAATTATTTGTTTGATAGATTTGTGGATGGATGAAATGTGATTCATGAAGAGCAACATTTGAGTTACACAATCAATTTTGACCACTCTTTGTATTCTTAGTGTCCAGCTAAAGCACTACCGATTTGCTTCCTGAAGATGAGGGACTGCATCTATATTAGGAATTCCATTACGCATGTATAAATATACTTAATTGTGAACTCAGTAATTAAAATGAGGTTCGGTGACGAATTCAGAACTCATGAACTTTGAATTTTGACTCTGTCCGTTTAATTTATTCTTTCCTTGTAGAAGATTTGACACAATAACAGTAAACACTATCACTAGATACCCTTTTTATCATTCTGTTGACTGTAGAGTAAAGTTGCTTTACATCTCTATATATACTATACACTCCTGCATCTGGTGTTCTTTTAACACGTTCCACAAACTAATTGAAGGACCAAATAAGTTGTCCTTATTCTCTCTTTTGGTCTTTACCTGAATAGAGAATAGTTGTATTGTAGCTTAAGATCACTAAATATCAACCTTATTAACTTTATGATATAAAATCTCTTTCCAGAATTTTATGCACTTTTTTCTTTCCTCTAATTCAGAAATTTCAGGTTCGAATGATGCTCAGCGAGAAGCATAACCTCTTTAGTGCATGAGTTTATTGGTGCAAATTCAAATTTAGTATCATGATTTTACATATTTAGGGCTCGAATTCATAATTTTGATTAAGTATGGAGGAATTCTATCGGTCCAGCTATTGCCTTCCGTGATAAGCATCTACAAGAAAAGGGTGAATTACATGGGGATTTTCCCAAGTATTAGTATGAAAATTTGCAGGAAAATAATTTTCCTACAGATTTTCATACTAATCCTTAGGAAAATTCCCATTATTTCACACTTTTCCTATAGTGATATATATTACTTGTGAGACTCACGGACTAGGCTAATTATAACTACTACAGTATATGGTTTTATAGGTATATTCGTGTAATTATTTAGGAATTGACCACCTGAACATATTATACTTTAATTTCTTTTTTGACATGTTTAATAGGAGAGCAACTTGATTTTTGATTAAGTCCATTATTGCAAGTTGCAAGTTGACAGATGCTAAAGTGCAAAAAGCTCAATATTTCACAATTTTCTCTCTCTAAAATCATGGAATCATATTACAAAGAAATGACATAAGTTGATATAATATATGGTCAAATTCTTGTGAAACTAAAAGTTGTTGCGAAAAAAAAATTAATTATTTATGGAGAACATAAATGAATTTGAGGTGTGTCAAAGAATAGTCTCCGATGATATTTCGTCTACATAGTGATGGTCTAAATTTGACATAATCCTTAATATTCAACCAGCTCTTTCAGTTAGCTAATGAATCATTTCATAATTAAGTCTAAATTTGACATATTTCTCAAGATTCAACCAACTCTTTCAGTTAGCTTATGAATCATATCATAATTAACGACAAACGACTGGTATACTCTTCTTCCAATAAAAAATATATACATAATTTATCTATTGACATTATATGCCACCCCATTTTGCCAATAATGACATACAACAAGCTCCCAAGACAAGTGATACATTTGCACTTATTTGGAGTTTGAAACTAGTGTATAATTTAGGGTCCATAAAATCAGTTGCAAGAAGATCCACAAGTGCCATGTAAATAAGAATTCCAGCTGATGCTGAATTAAGAACTCCTTGTACAATTAGTGCTGTTGAGCTTTGCTCATTGTAACCTTTTGATATCATCATTCCAATAGCTATTCCACTTGGAGTAGTAACAGTAAAGAACAATACCATAATTATAATTGTTCTTGCCTTATACTTTGCCTGCACATGCACATATATCAGGTACAGTTCTCAAAAAGCGAAATATAACAACTAATTTAGAACTGACAAAAGAATTCACTAATTTTACCTGGAAAATACAGCCACCAAGTCCCATGCCTTCAAAAAATTGATGAAAACTCAAAGCTATTATTAGAGGTTTAATTGTTTTGGGATTTTCTGTAGTTCCAAGGGAAATCCCAATAATCACAGAATGAACCAAAATTCCCAATTCCAAAACCTGCAAAATTTGAAGAATTATTAATTTCAGAATATTAGTATGTCAAATATTTTGTATAGTTTTCTTTGGTTAGAGAATATTTGTGGCAAAATATGTTTTTAATTAATAAGTTTCTATTTTTCTCCTAATTCAATTGAAGGTTTTGCAACATAAAACTAGCTATGATTAGGATAAATTTGTAAGGTTGTTTATGTAATTAACCTTAAATCTGTTGAATCAGAACAAATAGAGTTGAATTATTAACTTTATGACATGACAAAAAAAATACAGAATAATTGACATCACAAAAAGATTAGGCATTTTTATAATATAAAAAGACAAACATACCGACGCAAGAATATGCCCAAATTATATTCTATGATTTTTGTTCTTTCGAAATCTCTCAAACTATTTTTGTTTTAGAAAAGAAACCAATAAAAAAAAGAAGCAAAATAAGATGAAGAAAATTAAGGAAAAATAGATCAAGGAAATATTAAGGAAAACTTTAATTTTTTCTTTGTTTTCTTTCATCTCTTTCGTGTAGTTATAAAAACCCCACCAGACATCTGTAGAGTAGCATTTTCTTTCCCTTTTTCCCTTTTTGATATAAAATTATTATTAATGTAAATGAGTGTGCATCCGATCCTTAAAATAATTTATTTTTGAAGGATTTGATATGAGCACAATAATATTTTTAGAGAGTTCAAACAACACACTATATCTAAAATGATCTTTAACGGTAATTAATTAACGACAATAACTTAATTGCTGCTAAAAACATATTTTTTAGCGACATTTAACACTCTTTGTAAATGTTCCTAAAGTCTATAGCGACATCCAATGACAATTAACTAATGCCGGTAAAGACTTTATCACTCTTTAGTACCTCCAAGAGTTGTTTTTGTTGTAGTGACATAGCAATCAATATAAGACACGGTTCCTCCAAATGTGTCCATTTATGGAGGATCTGACACACTATTAAAATATTATTATTTCCCGCTGAAATTATTCATTGAAAAATGTCTAGTGGTTATTTTCAATAGATATTTTGTTTGAATCAACGAGAAGAGAAAAAAGAGTAATATTTTCATAGTGAAAAATTAGTAAATTTCTCGCTATTTCAGTGAGAATCTATTTTATTACCCACCATATGTAGAAAATGAATGGAGAATCATGTTTATAACACAAATTTTCTACTTATTCAGAAATATAAAAAAAAACCATTTCGTAAAAAAAAAAATGTATACTATCAGATAGTCAAAAGATATTTACCTGTGATATTAACCTATGTCTCATAAGACTTGAAGAATCAGATCTTTCTAGCAAAATTTGTGGACCATGAGCAATATGCTCATCTTGTCCTTGTTCATCATCATCTCCAATATTGACTGGCTGAGCTTTTCTCAATTCAGCTCTTCTATGATAACCAGTTGCAAATGACTCCATCATCAAAGTAAATATAGCAGACATCATCGCAACAAATCCAGCAAATGGAAAACTCCCCCATAAATTTTCACTAAGACAAGGACTAGTCAAGCTCTCAAATGCATCTGGAAGAATGTGTATAAACCCCGTGGCTAGGATCACTCCCGCCGCGAACGCCTTTATCAAGAATTGAAGGGATGAATAGTCATTTTTTTGCAATGATTTGAAGCTTTTTAAGAGGATTGGGAGGATGACTCCAAGTGCACTTGAACAAAGGATTGAAGATATGGCTATAAGTTTGTATGATAAGGCTTTGTGTTTAGTTTGATGATTATATTTGTTGTCTTGAGGTTCACATGTACAATTTGCTAAGATTAGGGTTGGTTGTAGAAGGATTGAGAAGTAGATTAGGGTTGTGATTTTGAGGAGTAGAAATAATTGAGGACTCATTATTGTTTTGTTTGTTTTTATGGAGAAGAAGAGTAAGTAGTGAAGTTTTAATGTATAATATATGGAGTTTGGACAAGTTGCAATATTCAAGATGTGTGATAGATAGATAATTGGAATATAATTTGTTTTTTTTTTTTTTGGGTGAATAATTTGAAAGCTAGAATAATAATTAATTCGAAAGGATTATTACCAATTTGAAAGAATTGATCATCATTTAGTACCTAAAAATAGTAATTTGTCCCCATGTGAAAGATTCAAATTTATTTATATCAGATATTTTACACTAGTCGATAAAAGTAAGATATGCTATTTTGTTATATAGTCTTTAACATACATAGAATTTTATGCTAGTGCTGTATCAACTAATTCTACCGGTACGGTGAATTAATTGGGTTCAAAATTATGCAGATTTTAGGACATTTTAATTTCATGTTCCAAATTAATTTTAAAGTGGTGTCATACTATGATAAATATGTTTGTGTTTTAAGTTTTTTTATTTAAAGTGTGTGATAGAATTTCTAGACGATGGCATGATAACCAACGACAATACATAACCAACACAACATAGAGTGAGAGAGAGTATTTCTTTCCTCATAGACGAATTCAGAATTCAAATTTCCAATTCTAACCACAATTCGTTCGATTTGTTGATACAAAATGTATTATTTGAAATTATACTTAGTGAATATTTTAATACATATTCTTGTCCCTGTATTCACAAATCGCTGGCTCCAAAGATATATGTTTAATGAAATTATATTCCTCTAAACTAATGTTCGAAAAAAGGATTGTCCTCTAATAAAACGGCTAACGACGATTACTTCTATGTTGTATTGTCAAAATTTATATGCTCCTTAATATAGGAAACTCCATTCGAGGAAGAGAAGTACTTCAAATAATTTAATATGTCCTTTCGTGATATAATTACTCCTAACACTTAAAATAATATTATCTTCAATTTGGTTGGTCATATAAGAAAAAATGTGTTTCATATAAGTCGTGTAATCTTTGATTAGTGATATTAAATAATATTCACATTAAGTTTTGTGAAATTAGTTATCTAGTATTGCATACGATATAAAATGTGATCGAGAGAAATATTTAGAAAGTGATAGCGTCATGTTCAATTAAACTAATTT
This sequence comes from Solanum bulbocastanum, assembly GCA_037074985.1. Lineage (NCBI taxonomy): Eukaryota > Viridiplantae > Streptophyta > Magnoliopsida > Solanales > Solanaceae > Solanum > Solanum bulbocastanum. The sequence continues at coordinate 30,918,182 of CM073598.1, read as the reverse complement.
TTTTTTTGCGTTTCCAATGTCATATTTTTTAGGTCATTATTATTTTTGTTTTGATCCCCGCTTTTTTTTCTTGTGGGCAAGTTTTCTTCTCCTCTATACTCCACAAGTTATTTCCAACATGTCTGGCTGCCATATACTTCAATTATTTGATGGGAATGTCCTTTTGTTATAGTGTTAGGACTAGCTAAGATCAACATCTATGCATGTTATGAAAACTTAATTTGTCGATGAAATAATTATGGATCATCTCTATAGAGTATAGTTTGCATTTTAGTTTGAGAAAAAGACTTTATAAACTATTTTGCTTCCAATTTCTTGTTTGTCATAATTACCAAGGTCACATAGTTTTGAAACCAAGAAAAAATATTGGATGGCGTAAGCAATTGATAGTGATGATCAATAATGTACCAATTTAGATGGCGTAAGCACTTGATAGTGCAAACTGTGAAGTATTGGTGGAAGAGGTACATATCTATATTATAGCTTATGAAATGTCAAAAAATACTAAGTTCTCAAGAAAAATATTTATGTGAGAGAATGAAGGTGTTTGATAACAATAAAAAAAATATTTAGTGTAATAGTATAGCAGTAGCAACACAAAGGAAAAAATTCCCCAGAAAAACCTGTTTTAAATATTTTAATAGACACCACTAGTATAAAAATTCATATTTATCAAATTAAAATCTTATTTTATGTAATTCAACTAAAATTTCTTTTTGAAAATGTTGGATCACACAAATTAGTCACTAACGAAAAACACTTTTCAAATGATTTAGTCAAACACAAACTGATATATTGTTTAGTGGTAGAAGAGATGAAGTAAACAACCTAAAAATCAAGATTGAGTATCACTAGATGCAACACAAGGTTATCAATGTTTTATCAGATGTCTAAACATTGATGTATCGAGTTACTTAATATTTGTGACTATGAAAAAAACAAAACATTTGACATCTGAGAATGCACTATCGTATTTCTAGTATAACAACAACATATCTAATATAATCCCAGAAGATGGAATATGAGAAGGATAAAGCATACGCCCTACCTTGTTAAATCCCTCGATAGACCTCTGCTCATAGAGTAATATTGTGTTCGCCGTAAAACTCATTATCTACTTTTACTTTTTATCTAAACTAAAGCAACTTCTTAGCCTAATGCTACTTTTAGTTGAAACTTACATTGTTATATGCCACACAGATGTAACATAAAAATCAAAACCAAGGTTTGCTTCAGAGTAGCAGTTACTGTTTAACAAAAACATGAAATTAGATGGACAACAATGTATCAGAAGTTGTTGTGAGAAAATATAAACATCATGACATTAAAGAAGGCACATATCGTTAACACGATGGAACCATATTTAAAGATGAGTTATGAAGTTCTAAGACAAGCAACGGAAATTATTGACCTAGAAAATAAAGAGCATTATTGTGCACTACCTACTGTTGGATAGCAGCTGATCAAACAGAGAAAAGATTGCAGATATGTATTCATGGATCAGCCTTGGTCCTCTTTGATGGTGCTTCATCAGACACCTCGTCTTTAAAACCAAATGATTTTCCAGTTTTACCCATGAACCACCTATACAAAAACATGAACAAAGAGTTGTTACAACAAACCAAGAAAAAAGGATTAAAAAAAATTACAATGTGTGATATCAATACCTTCCCCAGCTGACTCTCTTGGCAACTTCTGTTTCTTTCCCTTGACACTCAATCTCAACTAATGTCCAATCATCATCAGAACCAACAGAGTCCTTCCTCAAGATGCCATTGTTATCATCTGGTAAAGAACTTTCTGATGCAGCATCTGTAACACCAGTTGGCTGGATACTGTAATCCATTCCTCCTTCTGCAGTTGGTCCAGATTGCTCTCCATGCTCCTTCACTTGCAGTAAGGGACTATTTTCATCATTCAATAGCATAGCCAATGGCTTTTCTTCTGCACTGTCCTCTGTGATAGAGGTTTCCTTATCACCCTCCTTTATCTCAAGCAACATCATCTTATCTGCAAGTTTTCTTGATGAATTGTCCTCCTCAAATACCTTGTTTTCTTCATGTTTGGTTTGCCCAACTGGTCCTCCATTATCCACTCTACTGTCAGTAGGAGTTTTTGCACCACGGAGTAATTCTTCTGACAAATAAGAATTATCATCCATCGACCTAATTTTGGCTAACTCAGAAAATGATACAGCATTTGCAGTTTTTGCACTGCCACATGTTTCCAATGACAACATCTGAAATTGCTTAGGTAAAGTTGACTGTTGAGCTGCAAACCTTTCTGCTTTCGCAAAATTCCCCTGTTCAAGCAGGTTGGTTAAAGCATTGTCTACATATGCAACTTCAAACATTTTGGAAAGTGAAAGAACCTCTATCTCCCCAGACTCCCCAAATATACAGCCAACAACAAGTGGGCACCAGTTTGCTTCAGACTTCGCCGCAGTATTCACCTGCCTCAAAATCTTTTTTAACCAATCTACACATCGCTCTCCTCGTTTCTTCAGTTGGACAGAAACAGTTAGCTTTGCAATCTTTGTCACACAAATTCCAATTGTACGAAGCCTGAAGAAACTTTCCTTGGTGCAAAGAAATTCTATTCCAGTGTCCGTAAAAACAGCTGTGGTATCCAGAAACTCACCATCCAGCAACCACACTAAGAAACTACGAGACAAATCTTCAACTGGTGCCACTGATGGAGTAGTAATCACCAAAACATCTGCTTTTCCCCATTTCTCTTCTTTGTATTTCCTCCAGCTGGAATAGAAGGCAGTTAATCTTTCTGTAAGTTGCTTGACATCTTTTGTGCCTTTGTTCTCCTCCATTACCAATTGAGGCTGATTGTTCCTGCCTCGCTTCTCTCCAATCTTACACTGCTCTCCAAACTTAAACAGCTGATCGCCTTTCTTTCCTTCTCCAAAGGTCTTTGATTTGCCGTCTTTAGCATCCAATTTAGTTGACCCAAACTTAAACAGATCATCAACAGGTCTGCTTATTTTCTTTAACTTGTCATTTTTACCATCCAAAATATTTGACCTGGACTTACATACCTGATCATCATTTTTGTTTCCTGCCTTGTGATTGTCTTCTTTACCATCATCAAAACAATTTCCTCCAACCATCGACACCACCTGATCACGAGACATGTTTGCTACCTTAAACTTATCCTGTTCTCCACTAGGAGAAGAAGAGGACCGTTCAATACTCTCCATCATCTCAAGAAAATCTAAATCTTCATCAATAAGGTTATCCACCCCGCTCACCGATTTATCACCGCAGAAGAGTTTAGTTTTGTCAAATTCAGAACCCAAATTGCTCCTCCGCTTTTCACTCAAGCCTACACGTTCAAATTTAGATTCAAGATTGCTCTTTCCCTTCACCAACAAACCAGATTGATTTCCCCGCGGAAACAGTTGTTTCTCTTCTTCAGAACAGAAACTACTAATTAGTGATTGCAAAAATTCTATTTCTTGTCCAGAAATTGGTTTATCACCAGCATTAACCATCTTATTAATACCAGAATTCACAGTAACAACTTTATACTTTTTGGGTTCTAAATCATTCATACAATTCCAAAATAGCTTAGACTTAGGGTACTCACCTTCTATATAACCCACAACAAACGGCCAATTCCAATCATCACCAAAAACACCAGTAAACCCCTTGCTGTTACGAATTACCCTGGCGTCACGTATCGTAGAGTCGATTAACGCAAACCCCTCATCGTTCTTGGCCTTCAATTGAACAGAAACAGGCTGTTTCCTCATCAGAGTAGCAGAACAACACAAAGATCGAATCTTGGAATAATTTTTCTGGGTACAGAAAAAGAATATACCAGAAGGGGTAAAGATGGTTGTTGTATCATCAAACTTTTCCCCCATAAGCCATAAATAGAACTGGGATGACAGAGAATTTGGGTTTTCTTGTTGTTGTGAATGGATTACAACAGCATCAGAGTTCCCCCATGAATCTTTCTTGGTGAAAATCAAACTATCGTAAAAGGCAGTAAGCCTTTTCTGGAAAAGCTCTTTCATCATGTTCTTGATTGTTTCGGAATTGGGAAAAAATTGAAGAGTGATGGGTTTTTATGGTTTAGTTGGAGAAGAAGAAGACCGAATAGGTTTTTGGGTCTTCAAAGAAATCTATGGAAATTGTGTGAAGATTGACATCATCAATACAGAGTCTTTGTATAAGTTGCAACTTGGAACTTGAAAGTAAACGAATAATAAGGCAAAAATTTTGGAGAAATATCAGTATAAGGTTACAAGATTTTTCTTATGACTAAATTTCGCTAGTGGTTATCCACACTGTTTTTTACTTTATTTAGAACCGGTTTGGATAAGAATTATGTAAATATTAAATTTTTGATAATTAATTTGTGTATCAATATAGTAAAATTTTATTAAATTAAGTTTTGATAATTAATAATTTCACTACTATAATATTTTTCTCTAAGTTTCAATTTGTGCCATTGGAACACATCACTTATGTCAATAAGATAATAAAATAATATATTTTCAAAAGATCTTTGTATAAATATATGATCATATTAATATTATAAATTAATAATTCTTTAAAAGTATAAATATATATAAGATAATTTAGTGAAATATAATTCTATTGTGTTTTGTTTTTTTTTTTATTAAAATTTAAATTTAGTTGAATCTTATCTCTAACTTTTCTTATTGCATCTAAAAGTTCTGGTGTTGCCATAATTGCAAAACTTTTTGAGTGCATGTGGAATGATCTCTTTTATACTCACATAATACTTTACATATTTTATCTGTTATTGTTAATTTTGTGACACTTTTTAAATGAGAAACCATTTTTGGATATGGTTAATTCCAAGAAATTTTTTATTTTGCATAATATAGTTTAGTCTTTCACCATCATACAACGAATGTTTTTAGTAAAGATACAATGAATAATAATATTTGATTATTAAGAAACAGTGAACACTATATATAATGAAATTATTTTTACAACAAATCATTGAATTTTTGAATTTATTTTACAATGAATCATTTACGAAAAAAAATATATTACACTGAATCATACACATACTTATATACTTTATGCATAAAGAGTTCAATAAATATGATACATAATTTAGTAAGATACAATGATGTTGATGTATTAGTTGTACTTTATATATAATAATTTTTTATGTTAATTCAATAAATATGATATTATACATAAACTAGTAAGATATAATGATTTTGATCTAATCAAATTAAACCTTTATTGAATCTCAAATCCTCTATAAATTAATAAATTTTAATTTATCGATGAAATAAATATTTCTACAAAATAATAATATTTTATAGTTTCACCTATATTAATTTAGTGAGATTTTACTGTATTTGTCTAACTCTAACTAAATATACCAAACAATCCCTTGAATTATTATAAAAGTCAGGTTAATTTTCTTTTATGTTGATGTGATTTGCTTAAGCAAATAGGATTAATGTTCTAAAATCATCACATGAAAACAAACGTATTTTCTTTGTGTAATTCATATAGACATATAAGAATTTACTGAATTTGATTCATATAAAAGAATTGTATTAAATTTTATTTATTTGGGTCGAATAATTAATTTGACTTTTATAAATTATATTTGTCCGTTTTATTATTTTTCAAGCTTAAGGACCATTTCATCTTAGGCACAAATTCATGCCACATATTCGATGATGTGGCTTTTTTGGTCGCAAATGACAAAATTACTCTCGCTCTTTTTTAGTTGTCATGTATATTAAAAGCATTTGTTCTAAAATCTTCATTCACTTACTTTTATTTGTCACTTTTATCAGTTTAATAATTTTAACTTGTCACTTTTAACATATCATGAAAAGAAAATTATATTAAATTGGGTCATAACCATCCAACTTAGTTATTAATGTACGTACATTCTCCCACGTTTAGAATTATGCTTAATAACTATCTTCGTGCCAAAATCAGTAAGCATTGTATTTATCACTGTTCTTTTATTGTAAAAATTATTTCATTAGAAGTTGAACTCAATATTGATTGCGATAAATATTGCATAATTATTTATAGTTTTCATATTCTCATTACTCCGTTTTAGAGACTAAATATTTATTTGATTTCGTAACTTTCGAGTATTGAATCAATTATCAACTGTTTTTTGAATATTAAATCAATTGTCAATTGTGAATCCGTTGATTTATTAAGTATTGATTATTAAATTAACTATCAACTATTTATGTATCTAATTAAAGTGTTGTAACTACGACAACTGCCAACTATTCCCAATTCACAATCCAGTTTAACATCCATCAATCAATCAATTGTCAACTGTTTTCATATCTGATCAGAGTGTTGTAACTACATCAACTGTCAACTACTTTCAATTCACAACTCAGTCTAACACCCAACTGTCAATCATTAATTAAATAACTTTCAAATATTAAATCAACTCTCAATTGTTATAACTACGTCAACTATTAGCTGTCAACTACTCTCATTCACGACTCAGTTTAACACCCATCAATCAATTATTATTGTCGGAGGTCCAAAGAGGAAGAGCAATTAAACTGGAGGAGGTGATGCAAATGCCATGTATGAGAGGTGAAGAGTAGTTGATTTTGCTATGCTATTTGGATCAATTGATAGAATGATAAATTAAACCGTCCTACATTGAAGAGTTCAAAACTTACCAATTAATCTTAATTTCAAACCCCAAAGTCTTGAACCAAGTTGGAAAGATGAGAGTTACAATTACTATTTACTCAAAGACAACTACAAGAATACAGTTATAGAAGTACAAATCCTTCTACAAGCACTCAATTACATCAGGCAATAACTAAATTGATGATATATATATATATATATATATATATTATAATATGATTTTTCGATGAAGAAGTTTTGAATGAACTTCTTGCGGTAACCTGGCTTTGCCCATGTTTAGTGTGACATAGTATTAAGTTGTGTGATATTTAAAAACTTAAGTTATTGGAAAAAGTCTTTACATATTTATTTACTTGATTATATCTTCAACAACTTTTGAAATTTAGAATGTTGCTCGCAGCTCTTTTTAAAAATATCATTATGTTGAAATTTTCAAATAATTTAATTTTGGAAGCTTTGATATTAGTACGATAATATTTTTTAAATGCATGCGCAATATTATATTAGTTTGAAATTTTTTCATATATGTAGTAGTTTCTATAGGAAGCCAAGCTCATGTAATAGACAATTAACGTGAAACTTAATGAACGTTTGGAAATATGTTCTTTTATGATATTATATACCACGATTTCAAATTTGAAATTTATAGTTTCTATGACATATATACAACTAAAATGACAATAAAATCTTTAAGATACCTTTTCAACCACTAGACCAATAATATATTCTATTAATTGATTTTTAATTTTTTTTTTTTTTATATGTAGTGGACTTTTTAAATATAAATATGAGATTCGTACAAAGTTGTTGAGTTATCAAAAATATATATTATACATGATAAATTCATCTTTCATTGAGTGATAAAATTTAATAAATTATAGCGAAATAATTAGAATCTCCAATTTTAATTAAAGGTTTTGAATGCAAATTTCTAAAATTAAAATTAAAATTTTGTATTGGAACCTCAAATATCAAACACCAAATGACACTCAAAAAAAGAAAAAAGAACACTCTTTGAATAATTTTTTTTTTTTTTTTAAAAAAAGCAAACTAATTGTACGGCTTGGATTAGAAAGAGGACCACCATAAATAGTTTTAGTACTTCTGGAAGTTAACAAAATGCTACAAACAAAGAACCAAATCTATAATTCGTAAAGACTAAGCAAAGCGTCACATCCCAAAACTTATTGAGTCATCGGAAAGGGAAGTGATGTCGGAATCAAGCCGGTGGACTATGCCGGAGATGGCCGGAATCCTGTCAAATAAGATCCCACAAGATGAACTCAAGCCTGGAGATCATATCTATTCATGGAGAAACGCCTACCTCTACGCTCATCACGGTCATTTTCCACTTTTTTTTGCTTAATACATCACCGGGAAATCCTTTTTTTGCTTTACTCGTAGACGAACTTTCTCGAAGTTTTTTTATTTCTGTTTGTATCTACGTTTTGATTTTTATACAAAATGGGTCAAATTTCGATTTGATTATGTTTTTTGTTCATTTTAAATGTACGAGCAAGTATTAATAAGAAGGAACTTTTTTGAAATTGGGAGAAATAGCCTCAACATTTCGTTGAATATTATCAGAAAGTACATTTAAGAGCTTATTAAATAAACGAGACAATTTGAATTGGTAATTAGCTGAATATTCTCTGTTAGATTCTCCGCTCGAAATAAGGGAAAGGTCAATTCAATTCTCGATGGAAATGCTACTTCCAAGTCTAATTTGACTAGTTTGGGGAAAACTTGAATTTATGCTATAATCAACCTTCCAAATCAAAAGGAGATTCCGCTAGGAGTTGGCGCAAGCTAATTCAGAAATGAAAGAAATCTACCCAATGCTTATTTGCTGTGGATCTACAGGCCCGGACCTTGTTGAAGCTCTGTTTCCCCTAATTTAGAAACACAATAATAAACTTGCCAAAGTGGCTTTACTTCAGTTTTTGCTAATTATGGATACGATGAGCTTTGATGTACCTAATACTCATGTAGTGGAAATAAGTGAGTTGAATTTGATGAGCTTTGCTAATTATGGCTATGAATGAGTTGTGCGTACATCCAGCCCTCTCCAAACCCCACTCGTGGGATTACACTAGGTGTGTTGTTGTCGTCTAGAATCTCTCCATCTGATCATTTGTATTATTGTCTTTGAGAAAATACATTTTTTGTCATTAAACTGTGGCAGATGTCATTCTTTTTGATTAATAATTTTTCTTATATTGAACTTAGTATTCCATGTTAGCAATGCAGTCTCTTACGCCAGCGTTGTATTGTGGACTCTCTTTACTTCAAGTTGAAAAGATCTATTTAAGAGGCTATATTTCTTAGTGTCTGTCTATTAAGTTGAGGCTAGTTTTACCTTTCAAGTACTTAAAGAAAAGAACTTTCTTTTAGTTTTGGATAAATATAAACAAGGATAGATGACTTTAGTCCTGAGGATCTCAATTTCTTTTAAGGTTCGTTATTACCTTACAAGTTGCTAAAGACTCGTGTTTGGTTTTGGAATATTTTATGAAGCCTTTTCTGTTTTTAAAAAATCAACTATATATGTCCAACTACAACTCTGACAATTTGGATCTCGGAACATTACGTAAGGAAATCATTGCATTCATAGTTGGATAGATATTGAAAGAAAAGGAAATATTTGCATCAAGTATGACAAGTTAAATGCTCAGATATATTCATGGGACAAAAAGATCCGAAGCAACTTTTGTTCCTGGGGCTGGGGTGGGTGATATTAAGAAGCTGTAATGGTGTGCGACATGCATATTGTGGCACATTTTTGTTCGTTTACTAGCATGTTGTCGTAACGTTTCTGTATGTGCTCTGAACATTTCAGGTATTTATGTTGGCGATGGTATGGTTATCCATTTTACTCGAGCTGCAGGTCAAGAGATTGGAACTGGAACGGTTTTAGACCGTTTCATATTCAGCTCATCTCCTTCACATCCCTCTGGCTCCCCATGTCCTAGATGTGGTGATCAATCAAGGACAGAAGGTGTTATCTCGTCATGCCTCGAGTGTTTTCTTTGTGGGGGTGAGCTGTATCTTTTTAAGTATGGTGTCTCACCAGGGGTTTTTATTGCTAAAACTCGAGGAGGAACATGCACAATTGCCCCTTCTGATCCACCAGAGCATGTCCTGCACCGTGCTAAATTTCTCCTTCAGAATGGTTTTGGGGTTTACAACATATTCAAGAACAACTGTGAGGATTTCGCAATCTACTGCAAGACCGGTTTGCTAGTCTTTACAAATGTCAGTGTAGGCCGGAGTGGGCAGGCAACATCCTTTTTAGCTGCCACAACTGCTATTGTTTCATCACCACTGCGCTTTCTAACTACAGGTGTTTCTGGTCTGGCTGCTGTGGGTTTTGGTGTTTACTGTATCAGCCGGTATGTTTCTGATATTGGCGTACGTCGTGATGTCATGAAGATCCCTGTTGAGAGACTTATCCTATGCCCTGGCCCTCTGGAGTCTGAAGCTGCTACTATTACTGATACATCAAAGGAAAAGGGGTTGTAGTTCTGTGTAAGTTGACTGCATGGATCTCCTCAAGTAGGTTACTACACCATACAACATGTTGTAGGTGTTGATGTTGTCATTGCTTTTGTGACTTTAGGTTTGGTTATTATTGAAACAATGGTCATTTAAGCAGGCCTTGTGTGCATTCTTCCATCAAATGAATGCCTTGATATGTTATTGTAAATTGTTTATAACAATGTTCCAAGGTTCATATGAAAGACACTGTGTGTGTTAACAAGATGGTTAGTCTAATTGAATGACAATGTGATTGCTTTTGTGACATGGGTTTGGGTTATTTTAGTCTATTGGGCCAAACTTTTGAAATAGGCTTATTTTGGAAAGTGATTTTCAAAAAGGGAAAAGAGCATGATATATACCTCAACTTTGCAATTTGGAGCTGATTTATCTCTCGTTACAAAATTGGTTGATATGTACCTTTATCGTTACACAAGTATTGTATAAACAATAAATATGGATGTACATAGATCACTAATATATGGTTATACATCATATATATGTATATATGATTATATACTATTTATACAAATTAATACATTACATATTACATATGTTATATGTATATGACAATTTTAATTGAATAGTTGTTTTTGTGGCTTGTGCAGTTACATACGAAGTCCTTGAAATTAGCCATCAAGCACATTTTTACTAACAACCAACAGTCTTACGAGCCCTCATTTCGTTTGTTAAATCATTAAAACAGTTATATAGGATCAACACATTCAAATAGACAAAAAAATGGATTTTCTATAATATTCATGTTTAAATATTATGTTGAAAACATGGATCATGAATGTCTATAATTCCAAGAGCTGTCCCTCTCTCATGAATGAGCCAAAATCACGTTGACATGTGAGATTGAATAATATGTCTTATGTTTCACTTCACATTCCCCAATTTTTAGGATCTAAGTCAACGTCATTCATTGTATGACCAACTAGCGTATCTCAGTTATTTCGCCAATTCACATTTCAGATCTTAAAGTTTAGTTACAAATTTTTCGTTAATAAATTTATAAATATTGTTTCTAATTTTTGATATACTTGAGTTGAGGATTTTTGGAAAACATGTTTTTTATTCTACTTCTATAAAATAGTGATAAAATCTGTGTACACCCTGTTCTATTCAGATTTTATTTAATGAAATTACACTTGATATGTTATTATTGTTGTACTACATTCTATATATTATTTTTATCAAATTATATATTATGATAATTCAGTCCTTCATCTAAGTCCAAAAAAAAAAAAAACACTTCCTCGAATATATATATATTTTTTCTCATGAGATCTGTTACCCCAAGAAAAGATACTACGTATATAAGTTCACTATTGACTTAATTATAATACTGCGTGTATTAAGTTTGCTTACAATCTTTAAAGTTGACTTCAAGTGATATTGCTAGTCTCAAAAGTTTGATGGCCATTTTTTTTTTTCCTTTGAAGTTATTGAAATTAGTTTATTTTGATAATTACTTTTTATTAAAGGTATTTTTTAAAATAAAAACAATTTGTGTTTGATTAAAATTGTTTTTTTTTTCCTAATAGTTTGTGGTTGGCAATATTTTCAAAAATTATTTTCAAGTATCAAATTACAAAATAGAGAATTACTCTAAGTTTAATACCGTAAATATGAATTACAATCTTGTCCTGAAATATCAGAGTACTTATTTTTAGTTTTTGCATAAAAGCAGAAAAACATTTTTTGTTAATTCTTTACATTAAGAGCTTGGTCAAGTACTTTAGTTCTTTAATTTGAAAATAAGCATGTTTGACCTTCAGATCTTTACCAAAAAAGTCCAGTTGATCATTTTTATACACTTATTAAAAAATTATAAATAACAACATATTTCCCTCGTTCCTTTTTACTTGTCAAATTTTGACATACATATTAAGAAAATAACGATTGATATAGTCAGCTTACTATTTTATTCCTAATATTAATAGGGTCCCAAATATATTTACTCACCATATTTTTCAAGGACATTAACCCAATGCTAATAAATTAAGGATATAATAGGATTTTACAAATCTTTTCTTGATTTTTCAAAAATAACAAGTAAAAAGGAAAATCAAATTAGAAAATATTTGACAAGTGAATAGGGACAAATGGAGTATTTTTACTAATTCACCCCTTAAATAATTTCTTGATAATTTTACAGATAAATCTGAACACTTTCAAAAGAATTAATTGCAAGGCTAATATTGAAAAAATTTAATTAATACTTTCTTGATTTAGTAAGCCAAACAACTAGTATAAAACAACTATTTTTAATAAAATGATCAATTAATATGTGACGAAAAAATACCTATTAAGCCATCTCTATAAACAAAAAGAAAAAAGAAGAATCATAATCCCAAGAATGTAACTCTTGTGAGTAATTTATAAAGAACCTTATATTTTGTTAGAAAAGAGCATGAAGGAATGTGGCTCAAAATATGATAAATAAGATTTTATTTTATATACCGTGAATTGTATATGAAAATTAACACTCACTTATTATAAATAAAGTTCTTTTTCCTTTTTTTTTTTCCTTTTATAATCAGTATACAAAAAGTCAAAGCTAATAAATAAGCCGGAAGCTGGTCTCCAAAACCAATAAGCCAGCCAGCCAACCAACAACCAATATGCAAAAGGCCGTTTTCTAGACTCTATTCTTTATTCACTCGTCACACTACAAAGTCGTCACAGCATCCCAACTTTTCTAACTTTAGGTTCCGTTAGAAAATAATGAAATATTTTTTGGAAAATATTTAAAGTTTTTATTCGATAATCTAATTTTTTTAAGAAAATTAAATTATCTTAAAATGAGGAATAAAAACAGCATAAACAAATTCTATGAGTGACACTCCATATTCAGTGTGTTCTCCCACCCTCTAAAAAGCATCTCATCTTTACCCAATCCCCTTGTCCACAACTCCACATACCCACCACTCCACCATACCTCATTACCTCTTATATAGTACTCCATCCGTTTAAAAAAGAATGACCTCTTTTTCTTTTCAATCTGTTTCAAAAAGAATGATTTCTTTCTTTTTTTGGTAACGTTTTAATTTCAGCTTTCCAGGCATGTTTAAGGCCACAAGATTAAAGAGCAATTTTGTACATTTGACATAACTTTAATTTAGGACCACAAGATTCAAAAATCTTCTTTATTTTCTTAAACTCCGTGCCAAGTCAAACCAGGTCATTTTTTGTGAAACAGAGGGAGTATTATTTATTACTAAGTAGTGCGTCTATATGAATTTACTTGTTAAATATTTTTTAATTTAATTTTTATTTTTATTTGTTGTTTTTGAAAAATCAGAATTTTTTTCTTTTTCTATTACAATCTCAATTTATTAATATTGAGTTAATAAAAATAAGAATAAAATTTGAGAAGTAAATCCGAAAAGGGAAAGTACCATTTTTTTAAGTACCGAACAGACGTAGAGATTCATATTTCCTGGTTTTTCTACCCAACAAATCGGAACTCCCACTATGAATTGTTTATATCTCCATCCGATAAAGACAAACCATATCCCCTTTGATTTGACACATCCCAATAGCTATTTAAAATTAATTGTCAATTTAAACAATTAAAAAATAATTAGTTATTTTTTCTTAATATGTCCTTAATAATTGCATAATTATTAGTTTAAAAAAGTAATCACTTTAATATGAAAAAAATTACTTTTACAATTTTCAAAAAGTATAAATCATTTTAATAATGATTGATATTAAAATTATATTAAACAAATTGCATATTATATTAATTTTTTTTAAGAATTATAAATAATCTTACCCTAATAAATAATAGTGGACGGAGGGATTATTTCTGATCAACTTCTCTAAGAAAAACAGAGAAGACGAAAAAAAAGGCAGCCCCTGTTTTATATACTGCAGTCATATATTTCTTTATCAACTCTACAATACACATCTCACCTTCAAGAAAACAAAGAAAAAATAGAACCCAAGAAGCCCATTTTTTTTTTGTTTTGGTGAGGCCATGGATAGTAGATCCGACAGTTTCAACAGAAACACAAAGAAAAATGATGACGATGATGATATCACTCAAAGAGAAGAAGCTTTGTATTCTGTAGAAAGGATCTTTGAGTCCAAAGAAGTGCCATCATGGCAGAACCAGTTAACTTTAAGGGCTTTTTGTGTGAGTTTCATATTGGGAATTCTTTTCACTTTCATTGTCTTGAAATTGAGTCTCACCACTGGTATTATTCCTTCTCTCAATGTTTCTGCTGGACTTTTGGGGTTCTTTTTCCTCAAGACGTGGACTAAACTTCTTGAGAAATCTGGAATTCTTAAGCAACCTTTCACTCGCCAAGAAAACACCGTCATTCAGACCTGTGTTGTTGCTACTTCCGGCATTGCATTTAGCGGTAAGTCTCTCTCAGGCATTTTCTCAAACAAATAAGCTGCAACTCTTAGAATAATTAGTGTTTTCAACAATTTCTTCATGCATTATTATTGCAGTTTAATTACTCGTAATAATACTTTAATCTGATAGCTAATTGTGTTTTCCATGTTTAAGATCTTGTTAAATCCGGACAGAAAAGGAGAAGGGGGTTAAAGGAGGATAAATCTAAAGAAACTCTAGAAATTAATAAATGTAAATTATATATTAAGCCATGCATTAATATCGCAGTTAGTTAAAGATTTGGATTAACTAGAAAGTTTGCATGTTTGAATCATTAATTTGGGCCACGTGTATTTCTCATGGGGCCTTTTGGGCCTCCAGCCGCTGTGGTTTTGTGTGGGATCCACAAGGTTGACTTTTAAAGTAGTGTGGGCCCACTGGAGATGGTGGTCCCACATATTTAGGCTCTAAGGTTTGTGAATTTCTACTAACAATAGCAATAAATATTATTTACTCCCTCTTGGGGACTTGTTTGCCTTGGCATAAATTTTGAAATTTATGATTTAAAATAAGTCATAGATATTTATATTTGTGTGTTTATAAATTATTTTATTTAAAAAAGCAGGTATTTTAATAATGAGAATGCAGACACAAAAATATTTAAGTTAAATAAGATGAAAATTTTATTTTTAAGAATAAATAACTTGCAAAGAAAGTATAAAAAACTAAATAAAATCGAGAGTTGTTTTTGTGAACAATCACACTATTCTAGAAATTATGCCACGCATGTTATTAAAATATGACAAACCAAACAACCAATAAAAAATAATCTCAATATAATCAATTTCATCATAAATTATCGGCATAATACAAAAACATGACCTTTAACTTGGCGTTAGCAGGCAACTATGACCTTTAACTTTGGATGTGCACAAATAGACACTTAAACTTGTATAAAATTGAATAAACAGACACAATCGTTCTACATGACACCCTACATGACAATTTTGTGTCCTATGTGTATAATGTCATGAAGACAAGTGTGTCTACTTGTTCAGTTTCATATAAGTTTAAGTGTCTACTTGTATACACTCAAAGTTGGAGGGCATAGTCGTCTGTTGGAGCCAAGTTTTAAGGGTCATGTTTATGTATTATGCCTAACTTATCCCTTCTCAACTAATCCCAACATAACTTGTCTCCACCCCTTTGTCTATTGTTTTTTTTAGAGTTCATTGGATTTGCTTCATGAAAATTGAGTTTATTGCAAAGTAGTTGGTTATCGGAATATACCAACTACTAGAAGAACAAATTAGGAAGCTTTGACTGAAAAATGATATTAGTCTAAGGTTTAGCAAGAGCTTGATATTCAGAAGTTCTATAGAAAATAGTTTACTATTTTCCAAATAGAATGCTTAATATAGTATCTCTGCTAGCTCTTGTTTGGAGAGTTTAATCAAGATAAAAACTTTTTGCAGTTTTGTTTGGCTTAATTCCAATTATAAGAATAATAAACATGAACAAGTGTGTACATTAACTATATTTGGGTGCTAACTTTGTCAATATTGAGCCTTGTTCTTCCACAACTTTGTTATGATGGAATTTCTTACCTTGAGCATTATCGAGCAACAGTGCTAGCTTAGCAACAGCCTTATATTATTCCTTCATACCTTGAGCATCTCAAGTTCAATAACTCTTAATTTCTGTTTTTCACTTTTGGTGAGCAGGAGGTTTTGGAAGCTATCTGTTTGCCATGAGTGAAGTTGCTGCCAAACAATCAACTGAAGCTAATAATGCATTCAATATTAAGAACCCCTCTTTGGGATGGATGATAGGGTTTCTTTTCGTTGTGAGCTTTCTTGGGCTTTTCTCAGTGGTTCCTCTTCGTAAGGTATTTCCTTTTCTCAGGATATGTGTAATGCATATACATAACAAATTTTCTTGCAAAAGATCAAAGCTGCTGTTCTCAGGATTTTGATCAGTTTTACTTTTTTCCTTATTATCAAATTTGTTTTGTCAATTATGTTTCAGATTATGATCATAGACTTCAAACTGACATATCCAAGTGGCACAGCAACTGCTCACCTGATCAATAGTTTCCATACCCCACAAGGAGCTAAGCTAGCAAAGTAAGCAAGTTACACAACTTTAGTAAATTCTGTCAGCATTACAGAAGGTATACTGACAATTTTATCGTTTCTTTTTAATTGATCACTACAGGAAACAAGTAAAAGCTCTGGCGAAATTCTTCTCCTTCAGCTTCTTATGGGGTTTCTTCCAATGGTTTTTCACTGCTGGGGATGACTGTGGATTTGCGAGTTTTCCCACGTTTGGCCTTAAAGCATATGAGAACAAGTAGGTTCTAATTCCAAACTACCTCTACATGACAAGAGGTTCAATTCCTCTCATCTCTCTTGCAATTGAAAGAGATGATATAGTTTGCCATTCAACTTTTGCTTACCTTTATTTAACATTTTATTTTTTTCTGAATCGATCAGGTTTTACTTTGACTTTTCAGCAACATATGTTGGTGTAGGGATGATATGTCCTTACCTAATCAACATATCTCTGCTACTTGGATCTATCCTTTCTTGGGGTATAATGTGGCCTCTGATTCAGGACAGAAAGGGTCATTGGTTCCCTGCAGATGAGAGCCCCAGCAGCCTTCATGGCTTGCAGGGATATAAGGTAATGTCTTCCTTTTACATTTAGAGCAGACAGACCAAAATAAAGCACAGTTTCAATTCTTAAAATATACTTTCCTCATAATTCTCTTCTATTGCAGGTCTTCATAGCAATAGCCATGATCCTTGGTGATGGTCTCTACAATTTCTGCAAGGTATTTGGACGAACATTATATGGTTTGTATTTGCAATTCTGCAGTAAAGATGAAGGAGCAGTCCTGCCAGTTGGTGCTCGTCCATCTCCTCCAGAGCCTTCCATGTCTTTTGATGACCAGCGACGAACAACGCTTTTCCTCAAGGATCAAATTCCAATATGGGTTTCCATAGTTGGTTATGTTGGCATTGCCATCATCTCTACTATAACACTTCCACACATTTTCCATCAACTTAAGTGGTACCATATCATTGTGATTTATGTTTTTGCACCGGTATTAGCCTTCTGCAATGCTTATGGTTGTGGTCTCACTGACTGGTCTTTGGCATCCACCTACGGAAAGCTGGCAATCTTTACAATTGGTGCATGGGCTGGGGCTTCTCATGGAGGGGTTCTTGCTGGACTAGCTGCATGTGGCGTCATGATGAACATAGTCTCCACTGCATCTGACCTAACACAGGACTTTAAGACTGGTTATATGACATTGGCTTCCCCACGGTCCATGTTCATAAGCCAGATTATTGGCACAGCAATGGGTTGTCTCATCTCCCCATGTGTATTTTGGCTCTTCTACAAGGCATTCCCTGACTTAGGTACCCAAGGTTCAGCATATCCTGCCCCTTATGCCCTGGTGTATCGTAACATGTCTATCATTGGAGTTGAAGGTTTCTCAGCTCTTCCAAAGAACTGCCTCACCCTTTGCTACATATTCTTCATAGGAGCTTTAGTGATCAATGGCATCAGAGATCTTGTGGGAAAGAACAAGGCAAAGTACATTCCTCTCCCAATGGCGATGGCCATTCCCTTCTATCTTGGCTCCTACTTTGCTATTGACATGTGTCTCGGGAGCTTGATATTGTTCGTTTGGACAAAGATTAATAAGGCCAAGGCTGATGCATTTGGGCCTGCTGTGGCTTCTGGTCTGATTTGTGGTGATGGAATATGGACCTTACCTAGTTCAATACTGGCTTTGGTAGGAGTGAAACCGCCTATTTGCATGAAGTTTCTGTCTAGGAATGCTAACACTAGAGTCGATAGTTTCTTAAATTCTTGAACTCCCTTCTAGTAGGTGTTTCTCATTTTCTTTTGTTCTGTTAGTATTGTCACATTTGCAATGAAATTGTTTGTGTACATATCAACTACTTCAATTGTCAAAAATCATTTCAACTCAATTGAAACAGGAATTGTTATCTGAGTTAAAAATGTGCAAGCACAGAAAGCTGCTTCTTCCTTTCCTGTGTCAACTTTCTTTGTTAGTATTTTGTTTTATTGGAAAGATATTATCTGATTTCCTTACTGTTGGAAAGACCTAGAAAAATAAAAAATAAAAAGAAGAGAATTTGTTATCCAGAAGCATAAATAAAAGCTTGAAGACGTCAACACGTTTTTCACTCGAGTCCCTTCCAGATATTTCTAGCTTTTTCCAGATTCTCTTATCTTTTTGAATATATATGCTTTGTCTTAATCCCGTCAACCCTACCTTTGTGACTCTATTCTGCCATATCTCTGTTACTTCCTAGTGATCTAAGTTTCTTTAATTGCCATTCTACTAGTTAAATAGACACCTACCATAGATAGAAAATCACAACTTTTGCTGCAAATCTTGTATATACGCAACAACTTAAATACACGCTATTGAAGCTGAAATTAAGGTTGTGCCTGCAGTAGACTTGCCTCATAGAATTTGGTTTTGTTATTATTGTCACTACCCTCGCCTGTCAGGATCGGGTAATTAGTGCCCCAAATATGTGTTTGGTGTTTGTATGTGATGAAGATGAGAGGGTGTTACAAAGACAGGCAGCTCCAGGAGCTTGTCCTTACTGTGGAGGGATGGTTCAAGCCTTGGACATGGAGAGTCAGTGGAGATTCTGCTTTGTCCCTCTTTATTTCAAGACTAAACGCAGATATTACTGTACCCTTTGCACCAGACGTCTCATCATCCAATAATTTTACCTATTCTTATGATATAGCCTTTTTTTAAAAAAATCTTGTGTGTCCTTGAACTTTA
Organism: Solanum bulbocastanum; assembly: GCA_037074985.1. Taxonomy (NCBI): domain Eukaryota; kingdom Viridiplantae; phylum Streptophyta; class Magnoliopsida; order Solanales; family Solanaceae; genus Solanum; species Solanum bulbocastanum. Next base: position 30,898,792 of record CM073598.1, on the reverse strand, counting down.
GAGAACAAATATGTGTAATCTTTTAGCTTTTCAGGTATAAAAGGTGTGGATGTGTTACTGTTATCTGAGTTTTATAAGTTGATTTTCGACTTCTCTTTTCTGAATTCTTTGTTGGTTATCTATAGAAAACTACTCTGTTCTGGTGCCAAAATCGTATGCTTAGAAGTTAGAATTACAAAATGAGGAAAAGGAAAATGTTCAAATATACCTATGGTGTTTGGGATTTGTCTGGCATTTTCCCTTTGTTTACCTTTCGGTCCATAAAAGTCCACACTAATGAAAAATTGCTCTGATTTTGCTGATATGAAGGAAGCCACACATGATATTATCTGTTCAAACATTTGTCTAGAAAACTGGTCCAAATAGACAGCCATTCAGCATAATCTTGAAGGTTCTTTAACTATTATGCTCGAGTATAACTTAGTTAATATGATTTTAATGAAATATTTTCCTCTTAACAATATCAGCTATATCGAACACCATAATTCAAGTATTCCCTTCTCCATTTTCCTTTTCAAATCGTTGTAGTGCATTCTTATTTTTTAGTGGAAATCCAGTGCCTAACTAGCTGGGGTTTGTTTCATCACAGTGGATGTCTTTCAAGTATTATGATGATTACTTTTCCTATACTTGATGTCCATGTGTCCGGAAATGCTTTATGAAAAGGATAGATCTGTATACGCAAAGTTGATGAAGATTATATATTTATATTACATTGCTCTTGCTTTCTGCACTACATTAAACACGTAAAATCTTGTGAAGGTATTTAGTTTCTGCAGCTGTACATTGGAAGTAATTTCACCTAGGCCTCAATCAGTTCTCTAATTGGTTTTCTGTTTATGTTAGCTGATGGGATATCAGTGAATTCCGAGAGTATAGCACTAAACTCATCTCCTGTAAGAGTCTCCTTTTCCAGCAGCACGTCCACTAATTTGTCGATTGCCTCCCTGTTGTTCCTTATGTGGTTCTTTGCAATTTCATATGCTCTATCAATTATGTGCCTGACAGATGCATCAATGTCTTCTGCTAGTTTCTCTGACATTTGATTCCGTGCCAACATTCTAAGCACCACATCGCCACTTTGTGCTGCTGGATCTGTTAACGCCCATGGTCCAATCTCAGACATCCCAAACATTGTAACCATCTGTTCCGGTTACGAATATTGACAAGTTAAAAACTTGTTAGTATTTGACTAAATTGTTTTCTTTATTATTTGGTGCAACAAAAATTGTGCCAAAGTGAATACCTGTCGTGCTATTTGAGTTATTTGTTGCAAGTCTCCTGCTGCACCAGTAGTGATTTCTGGTTCACCAAAAATAATTTCCTCTGCTGCTCTACCTCCTAAGCCTCCAACTATTCTAGCAAAGAGTTGCTTCTTGGAGATTAAGGTTGGATCTTCACCAGGAATGAACCATGTAAGACCGCGAGCTTGCCCTCTTGGGATCAATGTGACTTTTTGTACTGCATCATGGCCAGGGGTCAATGTCCTACAAGCACAAGAACTCACTCTTAGTACCTTGTCTTTTGATTACATGAACAAACTCCTAAACTTTGTCCAATTTTTCATTTAGACACCTTATCCAAGGGCATGGCCCATTGAACACCTAATGTTAGTTGAAAAACAAACCACTGAACAATTAAAGGGGCAAGAAATAATTGCTGACTTACGCGCAGACAGCATGTCCAACCTCATGGTATGCTACCAGAATCTTGTTCTTTCCATCTGTCATTGTAGTTCCTTCCATTCCAGCGACAATTCTATCAATGGAATCATCGATCTCTTTTGAGGTAATCTTGTCTTTTCCTCTCCTTCCAGCTAGAATGGCAGCTTCATTCATCAGGTTTGCAAGATCTGCACCGCTGAATCCTGGTGTTCTCATTGCAATAACACTTAGAGACACATCTTTGTCGAGCCTCTTGTTGTTACTGTGAACTTTCAGTATTTCTTCCCTTCCTCTTATATCAGGCAGTCCAACTGTTACCTATTGAATTACAATATAGATGTAATATCAATATTAGTGAAGTGTATCCTGGAAACTGTGATCTTTTGGGGAATTTTACATTGAAAAAACTCATTTCTTACCTGTCTATCAAACCTTCCAGGTCTAAGCAAAGCTTGATCAAGAATTTCAGGCCTATTAGTAGCAGCAATGACAATGACTCCAGTGTTACCAGTAAAACCATCCATTTCAGTAAGAAGTTGGTTGAGTGTCTGCTCTCTTTCATCATTTCCTCCACCAATACCAGTTCCTCTCTGCCTCCCAACAGCATCAATTTCATCAATAAAGATTATGCAAGGCGAATTTTGTTTCGCCTTGTTGAATAAGTCCCTAACTCTAGAAGCTCCCACACCAACAAACATCTCAATGAATTCTGAGCCAGAGAGAGAAAAGAATGGCACCCCTGCTTCTCCGGCGATCGCCTTAGCCAGCAGTGTCTTTCCTGTCCCTGGTGGCCCTACTAAGAGAACTCCCTTTGGTATCTTTGCTCCAACTGCTGCAAACTTCTCTGGAGTCTTCAAGAACTCAACAATCTCTTGAAAATCTTGTTTTGCTTCATTAACTCCAGCCACATCATCAAATGTTATTCCTGTATTTGGTTCCATCTGGAATTTGGCTTTGCTCCTGCATTGTCCACAAACAAGTTAAGACTATCAATCCATTAGACGTAAAGTTCAATCTTGATCATGTTTTTTTAAGTTTCCAGTCCAGCATACCTTCCTAATCCAAAAGGCAAGTTTGGACCTCCAGGGGTATTTGAAGAACTTCTCAACAGCAAATAGCCAAGCAATATCAATGGAAAAGCCAAGTTCCCAAGTAAATCAAGAAGTGGTCCAATTACATTCATTTCAGGGAGATGAGCAGCAAAATCTACATTCTTGTCTTTAAGTTTTCTCACCAATTCTGGTGGCAATCCTGGCAACTGAATTTTAACTCTCTGGACTTTGTTAAGAGCAGGATTGATCAATATCTCAGCAACAGCACTGTTCTCAAAGAAATCAACTTTCTTTACAGCACCTTGGTTCAAGTAATCCAAGAATCTTGAATATGACATTCTACTTGAAGTTACCTCAACTGGTGCTTCAGTCTCAGCTCTTGCTGGCTTAGACAAAGTCCCTGCTACAAGGCTCAAACCACTAGTACTCAACAGTTTCCTCCTGTTTATTCTGGTGTCTGAATGTATTTTCTGACTTGAGGTTTCTTTATTGGAGATTTTAGGATTGTAAGTATCCTTGGAAAAGTCTTGGGATTTGCATAGGGGGAACTGAGAGACAGACAAAGAAAGAGCAGTAGACATTTTGTTTTCCTCAACTTAGGCTTTTTGTGTTTATGAACTATGTATTGCTGTTTGGGAAGTTGAAGGCAGTTGACAATTCTGGATGGAGAGTTAGTAAGAATGTTACAATATAGTTAGTTATATAGGATTTGAAGGGGACTATGTTGTTTGGAATTATGTTTGTGATGTATATTTGGTAGTATCAAGTATGTACTTGGTTATTCATGAAGGGTCTAGAGTAAATGATGACTCATGGCATATATATATTAGGATAGGATATGATGTGATGGAAAATAGATAAAAGCATACACTTGGAGAGAAAATTGTGGTCTATTATTTGGACAAATTCTAGTGGGCACTTTTACATTGACTTTGGTTTCCAAAAAGAAGCAAGAAAAGTTCAAATAGTTTTACATGAAATCCTAGTGTCATCTAAATATAATTATTATTCTAGTGGAAAACATAATATTTTTAGATGTTATAAAACATGTAAGACTATTTAATTTTAAAGAAATTAAATTCATTATTTTTTAACCACTACTTTAATATTCTCAAATCTCAATCACAAATAAATATTATATAAATCAAATTAGTATTATAAATTTCATATTCAGTCAAATATTGTGAAAGTAATAATATATTTTGAAAATATAGACACATCATCCCGAACATTTCAGTTGCGAGACATACACTATTATAACTAAGTATATTTTCTTAGGATGGAAAAATAAGTAATTTTGAGTTTCTAATGGATAAAGAAACCTTTTAACCATTTGTTTTGTCTCTTCGATTATTATCAATCACCTGATTTAACGAATGAAGCTGATTTAGGGCGTGTGTTGGTATATAAACTATTTTATACAAAATTCTTTTTAACAAATGCGTTTCAGGAAAATAAGTTGTCTTTTTACTTAATTTTTTTTATATTTTACTTATTACTTATATTAGAAAAGGCTTGTTTCAACATATCTGTTTCATCACATGTAAGGGTGTTTTTGTCTTTTTATATAATCAAAGATAGCTACGTGTCATGTTCCTGTGTCTTCAATGTACAACTCATTGTTTAAGTGTCTTGCTTCATCTTTCAAGATTTTACTTCACAGCTTGCTCAAAAAATGTATCTCCTTTCTCAAGCATTCATTCTAGGTAAGCTTCTATATATTGTTTCTTTGATTTTTTGTACCTCTTTGTTCTCAAATTGAAATTGCATTAAAAAATGTTCCCCAATTTTATCTTTAGTTAACCAAATTTGATATGGGTGTGTCAAGATTTCTTTTTCTTTTTTCATTTGGGTTTGTTATTGATGTTCATTTTTTCTTGTACTTTTCAATAATTTCAATCATTGTGCCTTCAATTTTTGTGTTGTTCTTGTGTTTTTCCTGCTCTATTTTCGGTTTTGAGGATACATTATACTTGATTATCTCTGTTTCAGATTTTCATTTTGTTTTCTAACATACAGTAGCTAATTTGGTTTTCTTTCATCATAATTCTTTTGAACTTTCTCTATTCAGATTTATAAATGGGTTTTCAGTTGGAACTTGGAATCAACTTTCTAGGTTTCTTTCATTACTTTCTCTGTTTATATATGGGTTTTCCGTCCAAATCAACTTTCTGGGTTTCTTCATTTTAGTCTTATACTGTTGTGGGTATAGCTTCGAGTTTCTTCACCTCATTCATTTTGAAATTATTTTCACTTGCAGTGTGAAGTTAAGGATCTGCAATTACTTAAATAAAAATTTGAGTTCTGGGTATGTCCGTTGATGCTTTCTTACTTTTCCCATTCTTGTTGTACATTAGATTCCTCTATGATTTCGTAAAACTGTGAATGCCCTGTTTTTGAGGGTGAACTAACTTCTTGTTCTTATGTTTCAAGCAGAGGCGGATCTAGGATTTGGAGGTCGTGGGTGCCACATCGTTCAAGTAAGATAAAAGGATCGGTTTCTTTAATTTTGGGTTACAATTTGGATTATTAATCTTTTTTTATTTTTATAAACAAATCGATCAAATATGCATGCTAGTAATATTTTCTTTTAGATGTTTTGAGATTAGAGATAACTAAACAATTCAACTTTTATTTCCTTTTTGGAATTAGATGTCTAATTCGCTGAAACTTAGAGGAAAAAAAAATTCACATTAAAATTTGACTAAACCATTTAATAGTAATAACTTAATATATTCATATTTCATTGACTTTATGTGTTGTCGGAGATATATAGTAGGGAAAGAATAAAAATTATAGTTTCAGTCTAATCATCTTACTTAGCAAGAACGTTGGTGAAGATTGAAAGAACCTTTAAATTAAAAAAAAAAACTCTAATAATAACATTCATCATTTTTAAAACTTATATTTTTTAAAAACTACTATTTAAATGTATTCTTAATAATATTTATTTGACGTTCATAATTCTGTACCTATTAATTGATAAAGAATAAACACGTAACACTCATATCAAGTAATTAATAAATAGTGAAAGAGAGTAAAAAAAAAGTAGTAAATAAATAAGAATGAATGGAGAAAAAAAATTAAAACCCTTTACACATTAATGAAAAAGACAAAAGAGAAAAGAAAAGAAAAAAAGGACTAATGAAAAAGACAAAAAAGAAAAGAAAAAAAAAAAAAGCAAGCAAAAAATAGGTGCTTGCACCGAGGTTCGAACCCGCATTGAATGTGTGGCAGGCTGTTCGATTCGCCAATTGGACTATTCAAATGGGTGACAAAGTTAATATATATTTAATTATTTTACATATATACATATATATACAACGTTTTTTTCGAGATCACCCACCTGTCCATGTAGATCCGCCCCTGGTTTCAAGTTTTGTAAAGCTTAGCTCTCTCCTATAGCTGGCCCTAAATATTTTTGCTATTGTGGAGTAGTCGAGTGATTAATATAGTAATAAAATTTTATGTTTTCGAAGTCGAAACTGAACTTCTCAACTGGTTCGAGCCCACGGGGTCTTCTTTTTTACTGCTGGCACCATGGTAACTATGGTAACTGGTGTGAAGTATAGGAAGTTGATTTTTTGGTATGTGTGTGTCTTTATGTTTTAATAGTTATTCATTTGTTTAATCTAACTAGATACGTGTGCTTAGAATTTTTTATTATATGTCGTTATGAAATAGTTGATATGTTATAGCTATGCCATATAGCTGGAATGTTTCGGTACCAACTTATATAGTTATATGTCTACGCTTTCGTACAAAGAAAAATCTTTCAAATAGGGGTATAGTAGCGGTTAGCCTGTAAGATCATTCCTATGAGGAATGACATTCTTGTTTATGCTGTTTGTTTTACTTTGTTTAACCTTCAAATGAATGTCATTGTTTCCATAATTGCTTTGCTTTTAGCCACCAAGATTAAGCATCTTACTTTAATGATATTCATTCTGTTTGCAGATTTAGAAATCTGTAGGTGGGATAAAAATTTATGTAATTGTCTAGACTGATCTGTTGATTTTTTCTTGCTTTTTCCCAGATTTCAATGTGTGTTGTACTGGTAGAATCACACAGCTATCCCACTAAGTGCAACATAAGCAAGTCAAGACAACATTATAATCACATGCATATATATCAACATATATAATATTATCAGCATTTACGAACAACGAGCAACTTCACATTTTATATCAAATCATTGGTCCTCTCATGGAACCCAAGCCCAAATAGTTATACCGGAACGTGGTATCCGATCCCAAAATTATGCCGGAACGTGGCAACCGATCCCATAGTTATGCCGTTGACCATTCATTTAGGTAGCTTTCAGCTGTGATATGTGTTGTAAAGTTGTAGCAATTTCATAGAAGAGCTAGCTATACAAATTATCAGATTTCTGATAATATATAAATGCCAACAAAAAAACTAGGTGGCCAGAGTTACATAAGTTGATGGCACCCGGAAAAGGAAGGCCTTCTTAGCTCGGCAACTAGGAAACAAAGATGAACTAAAAAGGCGTCGCCAAGCTGACAGTACAATTCTGTCACCTTCTGAAGGGACTGGCCTCTTTCCTGTGGCAATCCTGAGATTGAAAAGTGAGAGAAGGAACTTCATGTGTCCTATATCGTCATCACTAACCATTTCCCTCATCTTTGCATTTCCTGATCGGTCGCTTAAGCACCTATCCATCTTGTTCGTCCTCATATCTCTCTCTATAAATGCCTTTGCTATATTTTTTTTTCCGTGGATCGATTGACTTATTTTTCAGCTGTGTGAGATTGATTTATTTTTTAAAATATCTTGAACCTAAATCATTAGATTGGTTATATTTGCGATGATTGTATGGTTCCTGATTTGTATTGACCCGCTTTCTCAATTATGTTTACATGTTTATCTGAAAAAATACGACGTCCCTAGGCTTTGATTTTAGTAAGCCAGATTACCAAGTTTCTTCTAAGTTTTGTGTATTGGTCAAATTTGTATAGAAGATGAAACCCAGAAAATTTGAATTGTTTTCTATCTTAGGTCAAGCAGAGATTGTATTGTCTTTAGCTGTTTTGTTTATCCTGTCATGAAAGTTGAAAGTGGCTCTTACTACTCTTTTGGTTAGTTGTATAAGAAAAGATCCCTGCCATAAAACTCTTGCATAGCTAGGTCGTGAACTAAAACATTCCTTGAAGGAACTACCTATTACCTAAGCAAGTGCTTATAGTGACGACAGGCTAAATGTAAGAGCAATTGATATGTTTATTGATTATGCAAAAGGGCCAAATAACTCATTTGCAGTTCTTCTCCAAGTTGATTGCCTGTTTGCCTTATGTTTTTTACTTTGACTAAAGTTCTAGATCAACTGATATTATTGCAAGCAAGAGAAAAATAATTTCTCTGGTAACATGAAGGATACTTGCATTCTAGATTTTGTGTTTAGCCAGTCATTATGGTTGGTGGATCTCCTTCTTTTTATCAGGTTTGATCATTGGTTAGGCAGTTTGATCAGCCACAAAATACAAGCCCTTTATTAGCAGGTGCATTGTGCAAGGAGATCTTGGCAGAGATCACAGACAGAGGGTATTAAACTATTCTCTCTTGTTTGGTTGTTCTTTCTTTTTTCAATTATTTTTTCAGTTATTTCTCTCTGTAAATCCAAATCGGAATTTGGATGGTATTAGAGTTTTTATAGCGATTTGTTTAAGTTTTTTTCTGCAATTGGTCTATCTGATCCAAAGATACATAAATTCGTCATAATTTGTATTTGCCGTTTGTGAATTCTCTTTATGTTTGATTTGGAGTTTATTTCCTCTGTTTGATGTTGCCTCTTCCTCGACTTTGTTAGTAGTATTGCTGCTTTTCTTTCAACGGGAGGGACTTATGTTGGTTGGTTGTAGTACAACTTAGAATGAATTTTATGACCCTCCATAATATTTTAAAACATTTTGCCCCAATAATTGGTGGAGGAATTAATGTTTGAATGACTACGAAATCCAGGATGAATCTATAGTGTTGGTTGCAATGTTCTAAATGGACTTGTAAACTTTAGCTCTTACATTTGTGTATGTTGGTAATTGGTTAATTGCTACCGGAATCGATCAATCTCACCATGGACTTTAGTGTTGTATATGGGTTTTGAATTAATAAGCTTCAAATCTTGAATCAATCAATATGTTTTATTATAAATATGATTTTATGACCTGCTCTCAACACTCTTCTTGGCTCTTGCTATCCTTAACACGGTATGCATTTTAAATGAAATGGTTACACAATACGTACTGAATCTAATATTAAATCTACATTTTTATGTTTTTCCTGCCTTTGTTTTACAATTTGCCAATCCATTCATCCTTCTGCATGGTTTAGAGTGGTGGAGATTTTTCTTATTACAATGAAAATACTGCTTTGCACACAGGGATTTATGGGGATGCAAATGGTGTACATAGTATGAGCTTTCTTAATTGAACAGTGGCTACAAGCTACTATCGCAACTCTGTTCATGTTCACATGCAGAGGCTTTCTTGGATATGCTACGCAGATGCCATTATAAGAGTAAGCAAAAACTAACAAATGTATAAAATTTTCTTATTTCCTTTTTATTCCTCAACAAGAAGTGCATTCACGTAGAAGCAGTGGTATCCAATGTTTTAAAGTCTGTATTATATATATGTATTCGATATGATCTTCTGTTTACTTATTTATATACACGATGCATTGCTCAAAGTAGAAAACTTGCACAATAAACATTAGTTGCCCAGCGCACTGATTGTTTTCCGAATTTGTGGATATAGGATTTCTTGGGGTTAGGGGCCGATTTTCCAGTAGGAAATGTGTCGTGTTTCTTGTTCTATTCGAGGCATGTTGCAGCTTCTGTCATTGCAGAGATGAAAATTGTCTTATTTATTTGACACATTGACCGTAATGCAAATGGTGATATTGTTGAGTAATGAGTACCAAGGATCACCGCACTATTGATTTGGCTGGTGGAGTTGGTGCTGGAATTTTGTTCGATTCTCTGGCTGAAAAGTATGAGGAGAAAAAGAAAAAAAGAATTGCTTGCTAATAGTCCTGATGGCATTACTGATGGTGTATTTCATAACTCAAAAATGGTGAATATTTCAGTGTTTCTCCAGATTAGAACTTTTTATTCCATCATGACCATTGACCTCGTTCTCTTCAACGGTAAAGAAACCTTTGGTATAGTGTTAGAATGCAATAAATTTCAATTTCACCAGGAAAATATTCAATTACGACGATGCTTGCATCATGACTTTCAGAAGCTTGCTATAGTCGCCATTTAAAAGTTGCTTAACAAATAGGAATCTACAAGTCACAAACTGTTTGCTCAAACATTCTACTACCCTGAGAATACATAGATAAATAAGTTATTATTGTTGGGCCCTTGCACGGGCTACCTCTTCCTAGTTTATAAATAAGCAAGCAAATATTATATATGAGTGTAGGGTGTGGGCGCTATAGGTGGGTGGGGATGGTATGAGTTGCCATTTATAAACTTATTTTTCTTATTTTAGTAATGAAAATTATTTTTCTTATTCTTAAGAAATTTATTTTTTGAAAAAATATTTTTCAAAAAGGAAAAACATATATTGAACAAAAAAAATTGAAACGGATAAAGTATCTAAAACCTCGAGTGGAGCTAGGTGGGAGTAAGAAGGTTCATTCGAATTCTTTTTGACAAAAAATTACAATATATATATTGAACATTAAAATTACTTTTTAGGTATTTATTAATAAATGTGAACTCATTATCTTTTCCACTTGTTTAATTTTTCCTATTTTGAACTCTCTTAATAAAAAATCTTATTTCATTTATCTAAAATTTTAATACTTTATTACAGCAAACACAATCTATTTAACTTCCGTTTGACCATATATTTTGAAGTTAAAACAAAAAAAATTTGATCGTTTGAAACTATGTCTGTACATACATTTTACTTGTAATATTTGAAGTTTTGCAAGAATCCAAAAACTGGTACTTTTAGTACTTCAACTATTTTTGAAGATAAATATTTAAAATTTCATCAAACAGATTAAAATCTGATTCAAAATATATAATGAAACGAGGATAATAGTAGTGGGTAGACGAAGAAGCGTTTATAATATCGAGAAACGGACAAAGAAACTTTTCATGTCTTGCTTTATGGCTAGTTGACACTGTACGGGAGTTGGAATATTAAAATCAAAGCTTTAAAAAGTAGTCCACTCACCATTTATTAATGCATTCGAACTTTCCGGTATTTACTCTTCTTTTGTCTTTCCATTTCCTGAAAACAAAAAAAAAAATGGAAGAAGCAAAAAAAGAACTTGAAATTTTAGAAACTCAGCATCCTAACAAATTTGAATATCTCAAGTTGGAATTAAGATCCTTCATATCTTTTCTTGAATCTCACTACTCTGACACTCTTCCTTCTAACTCCTATGTTGATACTCAAGGTAATTTCTTTTGTCTCTATTTGTCTAGTTAGTTTTATGTGCTGATGTTGAGTTTGTTGTTTTTGAGGTTTGTATAGAGTCATCAAGTAACAGGAAGAGGAAAAATGGAAGCTTTGGTATTAAAGAAGAACCTAAGAAGAAGCTGCAAAGGGTGGGACAGGATACTGTAGGATGTAGCAAGAGGAGTAGGATTGATGTTGTTATGGAGAGGGCTCAGGCATGTCTACAGAAAATTCAACGATTCAAAACTAGTAACATGTGATTTTCTTGTAAATACATATATAGTTCGAGTCGAAAACAATGAGTTCAGTTGGAATTAGAGGATTTGGTGAAATCCATTTTATATTCGGGGGGACTAGTTTTTGACATAGGATGAGATGAAGGGTTGGTTCTTGGCTTGTGTTTAAACTATTGTAATGATCTTCACCAATATCACGTAACAGCGCTAAAAATGTTTGTGTAGTAAAAGAAAGCCAGCTGACACAGTTGCTAGTGACTCTTATGTCTCTATGCTTGTCTATTTACTCCTTTGGGTTTTCGTGAAGCTTTTCTGATGCAAAAGAAGCATCATTGATCCTGAAGGGGGGCTCAGTGAACTGTCACCTCACCATAAGGTGAAGATACTGCATTAATAAGTGCTCAATTAAAAAAATATGTTGCATACAGTCCTGCCAAGAAAAATGAACTCATATATTAGTCCCCATTGTTCTTTACTTTTTTTTTTTTTTGGCATTGAGGTGGATGGGTAGAATAATAGAACTGATTGATCTATGGACGAAAAAGCTTTAAACTATATTTGACATTCTACGAAACAGCATGCATTCTGTGGTGGTTTGATTTAAGCAATTTAAAGCATGGTATGAAAAGGGAACGGAGGAAGAGTGGAATATCATTTATATCAAATGGTGCATTATTTCAAACCAAATTCCAAAAATCTAGTTTACATTCTTCTTCAACTAATATCAGCTTTCAACTCGCTCGTCTGACTCAACTCATACATAAGGATGAGTGAAGGATCCGCAAGAGTTTCTTTTTTCAATAAACGTGGTATCCAGATTGCATCTTGATTATTTTACTTGATACCTGCTATCTCCTGCCAGCAAGGAAACCGGGTAATTCTATCAAACAACACTTAGGCAGATGAGCAAAAACAACTAAGGTTTTTGTCTCCACTGGAATTTGTGGGATTTGTGAGTAAAGTACAACACAACTTGCAGAGATTAATACCTAAGTAACAGTGATTATTTTGTGAGTAAAGTGAGATACACAATGACACTTGTCCTGTCTACATTTTAGAAACTGAATTCAAGCATCCATCTGAATGCTCAGATCCCCTTCGCTGGCTTTCCCACCTTCACAACAACTTCTTCCAGCATTTACAAGTGGAGCTGGTGTCTGCATTGGCAAAGTAGATTTGCGACAACTGAAAAGAGTCTCGCAAAGTTCCGAAAACAGGACACTGCAAACATTACAGCCTGTGCTTCGGCCAAAGATCACAAATACTAATGAAAAACAACTCTCTTAAGTTATCAACCAAACATTCACTTGCACAGGTCATCCGTCATACAACACTGTTATACTTGTAAAAGGAGACTTTTCCTCAGAGGCAGATCTCTATGCTAATTGGCGGATAATTCATTCCCGCTGACAACAATTTGAATGTTACACATGACCCATCTCCCTGAAGGTTAACAAGAAGACAAAATCAATAAACCAGATATACAGCTTATAGCTTTTTTTCAACATGGAAAAATCAAGACATGACTGCTATGACTGTTCTGTCAATGAAAGGTGGCACATGGATATAACATCGGATAATACTTGATTTGTCTTCCAATGTGAACTGGCTATATATGCAAACTCTCACAGATCAGCCAACATACCATCCCACTATATGAGTTGAAAGGTCGCTAAACATTAAGTCTTTGACCTTAGTTTCAGTTACATGCAGGATGTGTTTCATGTGCATACGAGTCTTTGCTTTGCATTGGTTTTCACTAAGTTAGAAAGACCTCAAGTGGTAAGATTAGCTTTCTTGATAATAAACAGATGATATTACCGTGTAGAGCCATAAGATATATTTAACTTGTTTCTGCCTCTATAAGATATGTTGAGAAGTCAGGAAAAGAGAGAGTTCAATTTTTTGATAGTATAAAAACATGTGCTCTTTCTGGAAGATTGTAATGAAATGGGTCTGAGCCCTGAGGAGAGTTGAATGGATATAGACGACTAATATAGCCAATCTTAACTAGTAGTTTGGAATTGAGGCATAGTTGGTTGATTGGGTGACAACATACTGAAATGTCACGGACTAGAATGTCGTGGTCCATCTGAAAGTAAAGTGAAAGCAATGGTTGTGCTTTTGAATAAAAGGCTTTCAAAACTACCTGATAAAATGAACAATATATAACTTGTGTTCTTAATCCTTACCTCCAATTTCATTTGCTAAGAATTTGTTCAAGCCTCTTGACTTCTATGATCCTTTCCATCAGGCCTTTAGCAATTGCAAAGCATCCTGCATTTATGGTACGGATAGTAAACTAATCTTCATCTGAATCAGTCTTCACCTCCTCAGTGAAACCGTCTTCCCCTTGGCTCACACCTGTTGGCTCAGAATGACCTCTAGACAATCCTCGCCGTCCCAAAATAACAAGATCAAGAAGCTTCCTCCTGGCCTCATACACTGGATTTGGTTCAATCAAGCATCCCCTTTCATAAGCCTCCCTCAAAAAAACTGTATGCCTATACCCTTTCGTTGAAAGATAAAATATCCCTGGATGATCCAAAAACAAGTCCCTTACATTCAAATCAATCCCAAACCACTTCCTAAAATGACTAATCTTCTCAACCTCAACCATTTTTTCAACTGTCAAACTCAAAAACTCGTGCACAATACCAACTGCCCTCTTCTCCATCTCCATCATCCCAATCTTATTTTTCCTCTTCTTTCCAATCTCCACAGCCTCATACGGCCCCACATACTTCAACTGTTGCCATTCTTTAACCTTTGCCTTAAAACTCCTCTTCAACTTCATCCCTGGTGGATAACTATGCTTAAAACTATACAAAATCTCATTCCTATCAACCCCACAATCCTCTTTACAACATTCCACTACCCTCCAATTATCAACAGCAGCCACCAACTCCCCCTTTGGTATATCCCCAACAAGTTTCAACAAATGAGTGTTCGGTTCATTCCCACTATCAACAAGTGCAAAAAGATCAGATTTTTTCAAGATTACACTTTCCTCAAAATCATCAGACAACCCAAGTTCCCTAAAAACCTTGAAAATAGCTCTAAGGGGCAATGTTTTAGTCACTGACATCGACAACAAACGCACCAAACGGGTTACTACAAGTGGTAAAGTAGCATTGATAGCTGTAGCCTCTTGTTGGGTGATTTTGAGGGCGGTTTCCGTCAGTGTACAATAAGGTTGTAATTTGATAGGGTGATGGAAAATGTTGAAGATGTGGGGGTACTTACGGAGGAAATGGGTGACGCCGCGGTTGAGATGGAGGCGCTGGGATAGGCGGTTGAGGAAATCGAGGGAGACGGCGGGAGGTGCGGCGGCGTTGGTGGTTGTACCGAGGATGAGGTCTTGAATTGTGATTACTTTGAAGAGGTTTTTGTACTTGTCCATGAGCTTTTCGAAAGTGGGGTCTCGGTTTCTTGAGGCTACGTATTCAGCTGAGGTGGTTTTTCGGCGGCGGAAGACGGTGGTGGGTGGTTTATGGTTTAGTTTTTGGAGGAGATGGGTCAGCATGGTTCAAGTGAAACCAAATTGCAATTTCCTTCTTTTTTTTAAGTCAAATTTATTTGTCCAATTAATAAGAAGTGTTGTTTTGGAACAAAGCATTAAAAAGAACAAAAAAAAGAGAGTATATTAGAGCAAACCTTTTTGTATTTTAATAAAGATAAATAATATACTAATGAACATATATACATGAGATATGTTTACAATATATTAGTAAGATGTTAAGATATTAATTGGATCCAAAATTAGTAATCACAATCAAGACTATTAAAAAGCAATATTAAGAAAATATGGATATTGTTAAAAGTTTAAAGTGTAATGATTCGGGAAAAAAGTTTGAAATATATTCGAATTTTGATTGAAATTGCTGTAACGATATCGAATTTTGGAAAGGATCTTTTATTCCTGCATTATTTAATAGTGTATTTTAAAGGTATATATGTGTCAACGTGATCATCATAAATATTACATCATTATAAATAGTAACATGTCCACGTAAGCACATATATATCTTTAAAATACACTATTAAAAAGTGGAGGGGGTAACATGTCCTTTCCAAAGTCTGATATTATAACAACAATTTCGGTCAAAACTCAAATATATTTCGAACCCTTTTCCCATATTTGAACAATTACTTTAATTTTTTAAATTTGAGAGAAAGATATCTAAAAAATTATTAAGTAATAACACTTTCACTCTATTACTTATTATAGACAAATAGTATTTGTACATGCATGTTATTTGTATTTTTCGTATTAATAAAAATAAATTATTTTAAAGTAACATAAATAATATACATAAGATATGTCTGCATTAATTTTTTTTCATGTAATTAAAATAATAATTTATATTATATAATACTATTTATTTTAATTATGAACTTATTTTAATTAGAAAAAAAATGTGTATAACTTGGAACTTGGAAGAACTATTGCTTTTGTTTCTTTTTTCGTACACTATAAATACATGACCCCTTTATATTTCTTTTTCTCCATCAAAGGCACTCAACTTTCTTGAAATACTCGATTTTCTTTTTCTATATACTGAGAAAAGAGCTCCGGTGCCGGAGAAAGAAACCGACGGACAAAGCTCAATCGACGGCTGGCTCCTCGTTTGAAAAGGAAAAAAAAAGAAAATCAAGAAAATGGTTTGGGGCCTTTTCCCTATTGATCCTCTTCCAGGTTCTATACAGGCTTCTCTCTACTTGTTTCTTTCCTTAAAAATTACACTTGACCTAGTAACCAAGAAAGCAATGATACTAAAAATTCACTTGACCTAGTTACCACCTAGTATAACCAAGAAAGCAATGATACTAAAAATTCACTTGACCTAGCAATCAAGAAAGCAATGGTACTAAGTGTCACTTCTAGGATTGATACTGCTTATTAATCAAGAAAGCAATTGTTTATACATCTTTTTTCTCTTTAATTTAATGGAATATTAAACCCTCAATAGGGTCACAGGGTGTGACCTAATGATTAATGAAATGGGAGGGGAGGAGAACCCATGATATTTCGGGTTCAGAATTCCAGCGGAGGCAAAACTAGTTGATTTCTGCCTGTCTGCATAAGCCATTGTGGGGCTGAGTTATCGTACTTGTGCTGTGAGTCCAGGATTTTGTCTTTGTTTCTGTTATTATGCCTATAATAGGTTTGGTATGAGTAGAGACTTGTATTTTAGCATAGGACGATTTATAGAAACACTAGGTTTAGAGAACCTCCACGTCTGCCTTAAAAAGACAAATTGCACTTAGGTGTTTTAGCATAACAATCAATTAATTGAAATGAAAACCATGGGAGATCAGATTCAAATACTACTAGTGGCAGACGAGGTTACAAGATTTGTATAACTGTCTAAGTGGCAGAGTTATGTGGTAACTGTGCCATTAGGAGGTAGTAGATACCTAGTAGACTCTACTTTTTGAGGTATGCGCAAGTTGGTCTGGGGACCACCATTTATAAAAGGCAAATTCATTAAGTAGTATTGAAACCGAATGTGACTGGATAAAGCAGGATGACTATATGGATCAATGTAGCTTAGACCCTACTAGTTGGGCTTTGAGGCACAATTGATTGATTGAGGACTTATGTCCCATGAATACATATGTGCGAACAATCAATTGTGTTAGTCATAGTTACAACACCACATTTCATGTCTGAGCTAGTTTAACTAATGTTGAAAGTTGAAGCAAGTCGTTCATGGCTTTTATTTGATCACATTTTGTTAATGACTTCTGTTGGTTTCAATTTAGACTAGAATTCCGACTGATTTATCATCTTATTAACTATGCTACTATCAATCGCTAATACATTGCTCGGTGTATATGTGACAGGTGAGGATAATTACTATTTCTTCAACAAAGGTATATATAAAGTGGGTCGAAAAGGTAATCTTCTCAATTATGCACTCTCGTAAAATTTTCTTAATGTGTTCTCTAATCCCTTACAAGGCGTAACTTTTGAGTTTCCTCTCCTAGCTTGGTTACTTGCGCTATCACTGCTTCCTTTTTGATTAATCTTGTTGATGAGATGACTTAGATGTCACAATTTCTGATGTGATCTGCCTTCAGTCCAAGTCGTGGGTCATGACAATAGAGCATTTAACATGCCATAATTGGTTTGCTGAAAGTCTGTTGTAATTATGCTTAAAACATACCGTTCCTCTATCTTGTAACGAAATTCCTTCAAGACACACTCCTCCTTGGCAAATTTTTACACACCGTGCTAGCTCAGTTGGCATGCATATTTTTTTACCAGCTAATGAAGCGCATGAACAAGAATTTTTGCATGAATTTTTGCATCAGATGTATTATTTAAGTGACATGTGTCAAAATCTTACTACTATTTTTTTTTATCTTCTTCCTTACTTAGACCCACATTAATTCTGTCATGGACTTCCCTTTAATGTATTGTTTCACAGGATGTGATGTCATTGTCAACAAGGATAAAGGAGTTTCAAGGATACATGCAGAGATTTTAGTAGATGAGATGATTTCTTTGGATCAGTCGTTGAAGAAACCCTCAAATATTCTGTCTAAAGTACGTGTAAGAGACTGCTCAAAGTATGGCACATTCCTCAACAAGAATCTGGATTCGAAGGAGAAAGTTCACGAGTTTCCAAATAAAGAAACGATACTTAAGGATGGGGATCTAGTTTCATTTGGAACTGGTAATGCAACTTACAGGTGATTGAAGTTACATGTTGTAACTCTTACCTCCTATATAGTACCTCTTGTTAGTTGACCATCAATCCTATTGAACAACATATTGATGTGATGATATTCATCAAACAGATTCTCTTATGTGTCGTTCATATTTTTCATTTGCTCCCCGAAGCATTCAAAGACAAATCAACTTATTACAAAGAAGGTTTCATCAATAGGTGAGTGATCATTTATGCTATGTACATAAATATCTGTTCAAATAGTTTATGCACTTTTGTGTTTCTGGCTACTTATAATACTTCCAGTGTGATCTGTTGAATTCTTGATACGCCTTGTTTAATTTTTTTCCTCTGCTAATTTCTAATTTTAAACCACTGTTTCCTATCCGGTGGAAAAAATGATGAAGCCAAAAATAAAATAAAGACGTGATGGGAATCATATTAGTCTTTGATGCACAAATTGTGGTTAAGTGACAAATACGACTAATTGTTTTTATACCTATTTTCTATTGGTGTTGTGGTCAAAAGGACCAAGAACTGCAAGAGTATCAAAATATGTCCTCATACATAACCCTAGAGACCGGATTTGGTACTTGATTTACTGTAGACTGTAGTTACATTTAAAAGAATAAATACCTATATATTATCAAAAAAGAGTAAATGCCTATATAATTTGTGCTTACAAACACAGAAAGTATCTTGAATGCTTTCAAGCATTTTAGGACGCCACGATCATAGTAGTCTTAAGTTGCTAAAGCACAAGGAAGTGACAATTCTTTCCATTATATGTATTTGTATGCTCAGAGGACGTCATGTTCCTATTACTATCAATCTCCTTGCAGGTGCAAGTATAACTAAGAAGTGGAATTTGGACTGCTCACATGTGCTTGTAGATGACTCCTTTCCACTGAGTGGTGACCTGATTGATGCTATTGTCGCTAGAAAACCCTTGGTTCAATATAATTGGGTCGAGGTATTCTTTGTATAAATCACCTAAGATTTTTGCAAGTATAATTTGCCAACAAACATGTCTATTTGCATGTAGAGTAGCTGATATCTAGATACACAACTGTAGTTCAAAGTGGTGATACTGTAACCAAATGTATACGCATGACGATCCTTACACATAGATTTACTAATGTGAGGAATATGATTTAGGTGTTTCATGATTGTGCTTTTCCTACCTTACATTATTTCAGATCTTTCCCTTCGTTATTTTGAAGATTTGAGATAGTGGGATCCAAATATAAACAGGCGGGTATCATTATGCGTGGACTTCATAATTGCAGGAATATAATCAATGATAGCATTATGCTTTTATTTCTGTGATGTTCTATAACATCAGATAATCGTCTGTCCCCTCTGCATCATGAAATTGTTTAGATATTGAGCCTTGCTATAATAGACTACTTTTCCTATTCTTTTAGAAAGGAGGAAATCGAGAAGGAGCACAAGTGTGGTCTGAAATACTATCTCTTTGCATTATGTTGGTTAAGAAGCCAAAGATTCTTTGAAGGAATTAAGAATTCCCTACATAGCTTGCAAAACTTTAGTTTCCAGTTTCAGTTTTCTGGTGCAGCTTAACAAGTATACATTTTCTTGGATTTTTGGCTCCCTACCCTTTGAAAAGGGACTTACATTGAGAAGAAGTACAAAAGTGGCCTGAATTTTTTTGTTTTTGTTTTGAGAAAGGATGTAAAATATTATCTTTCTGCATCATATGGGTAATATGGATTATGCATTATATGGGTTATCCAAAAGAGAATCCATATATTCTTTGGAGGAATTTGTTCAGCTTTCTGTTGCGCCTTAAAAATCGTGCATGACATAAATGTTTTTGTGGATTTCGTGGCTCCTTACTCTTTGATAAGGGACCTACATCTTTGTACCATTTGTAATTTTGAGCTCATAACTTCCTTTTCCGAGTTGTTGAAATGGATACTCTTTACTGATTCAGAAAACAAAAGAAAATTGAACTTAGCCCTTAGCTCTTCGATTTGTAGCATTATGCTTTTACAGTATTCAATCATGAAGAAAGTTATTTTGCTTTTGTTTATTTATTTTTTCCATTCAAACTTGAGATCTGAGATAATTTTCTAGTTGGTTGGTTGCCTTTGAATTTCAGTTAATTGCAGGAAAACATATTTGCACTGATATTCCAAGCTACAGTTCGTAAGTACTGTATTAAGATTAATCACATTATGCTTTGCTGGTCTGAAATGGCATGTACAACATTTCTCTTTTGTATGCTGACAAGATTAGTTGTGCCGTGTTACCCAGTCATGCACCAAAGTTGATGCTGGAAGGAGTTTCCGTGAAAGTGGTAGATCCTCCGTCTCGAGAGTGTTGTTTGAAAGGATATGCTTTTTTGCTGGAACCAGAAAGCAAGGTGATTGTTTCATTAGTTTTTGCTGCTACTGTTTTGCATTGCATCAAGCAAGGCATGCAAGATGACTTGATTGAGAATTACTTAGATATTTGTGCTAGACTGAGATATTTTTCCCCCCTTTTCTTTGCAGTATAAATTTGAGGGCAGGTTGCAGTCCTTACTGGAAGTTGGGGGTGCCAACATTTCTTCTTCTGAAATGGTATGTCCTAATGGCCTATGTTATTGTTGGCTGCTCCCCCTTCCCCCTTTTCCTTGGTCTTCCTCTCTGCATCTTCTGTATAGCTCACCCCTTAAAGATTGAACTAATTTGGTAACTCCTAGCGTGTTTGGCATAACCTCTTGAATGATGTATTTCCTAATGGATAGGGGGTCAAGGTCATAAATCGGAATGTTTGTTGAAGGGGGGGAGAAGGCAGAACAGAAAGCATTTTGAAGATGCAAATTGCCTAAACCAGCATATTAAAAACTGTCACTCACTTATGTGCACCCTTGTTGTCCTTTTCTCTTTTTTCATTGGACTGGTAAACTGCACTCTTTTCACTTGTGCCAGAATATATATTACTTTGAGTGTAGTATACAAAGATGTATTCAACAGTCAGCAAAGTGGTGGTAATTTTCTTGAGTTGATTCCATATTCTTAGTGGATAAGTGAAAAAAGGTTATCGGAATGACAAATCAAGTTAGAAGTGAAGGCATAAAAGAGAAGAGGTCCTTTTCCAAAAAGAGAGAAAGATCATGGCCTACTATGGGGATGGCTAGACATAGACGGATGAGATTTTGGATTCATACAACTCCAAATATACTGCATGAGTCTAGATTGAGTTGAATCACACCTTTGCATTTCCTATTTTGTGATTACTGCCAAGTTTCAATTTCTCTTTCTTTTCTATTTTGTGTGGTGGGGTTACATGGGGTGCTCATGGTTTTGCATACAAGGTACATACTATTGAGCCACAGAAGATTGTGTATGTAGTAATGTTTAAACTTACTAACTCATTTCATCTGCTTTTAGGTCTCGGAGAAAAATGGAAATGACCGCATGGTATATGTAGTTCCAGCAGGATCAAGCCACTTGAAGTGTTTTTCTAACCAAAGTACCTTGCCTTGGATGAGTGAAATAGATCTGGTTTCTGCGGTTCTATCCGGATATCTGGATCCTTCTCTTATCACATCCCCACCAGGTGAGTGTAGTGTAAGTTTAGAATTTATGTCTTTCCTTTGCACTCGACATGACAATTGACTTTCTATGTACATAAATTTCTATTTTCTCCATATATGTCTTTTCTCACTCATGTTCGCTTGCCTCCTTTTGAATCTCTTTCCCCCTTTAAATTTTGGTTTAAACCTTTTACCAGCAGATTCAAACTGCAAAAATGATATGTATTGAATTTACAAATTACATGCTCAGATATGGACCTCTAACTTGCAGAGGATTGCCATTTTGAAGTCTGGAGAAGTATAAAACCTCATATGATTATTTGAGGTGGTCAAGGATCAGGTCCTTTTATCACTGTGCCTACTGTTGTGCAAAAGCAAATAAAAATTGCTTGTTTAGACTAGCCAAGAGGTTTTAACAGTGTGGCATTAGACTGGTTGATAAGGTCAACTAATCGTGCTATGGAACTTCTCATAAAATCTTGCACCATCATTATTAGTGCGGCTTACGGATTCCCTTTAGATAGATAGAAACTGGCTACTCATGAGCATGGTAATTGGTCATTGATCTTGCAGCTGGTAATGCCTCTAGACAATTGATTCTTGAAGCAGTCGCCTTCTTTTCTCCAAATGAAAAAGTAAACTACCTTTGTAAGCTAGCTTTGGTTGACATCATATCATCATATCTTCATCATATATCATATATATATATATTATACTAAAAGTAAAAGCCACAGAGTTAAAAGTTGAAATACTATTTTACCCCTATTCTAATTTAAAATGTTATAAAATGTCTAATAAGTTAAATATTAATTAACGAAAATATTTTCACAACCTTTTCACCTCCTAACTTAGTTGCAACTTGCAAGTAAAAGAGAAATGACCATATTCATTTGTAAGTTAGACCAGTTAATAACATGTGATTAATATGTAAAAAAAATCATTGAAAATGAATATGGTTAATTTATTGGTTAACTTTGAATTTTTCTTTAACATATTGCTTTTAAGCATGCATTTAGATTACACTAATAAATAAAATGATAGTGGATAATAACATGGAAAACTTTTCACAATTCTGATGAATATAGGCAATTTTATTAAAGATATGTTAATAGTTATGTATCTTAATGAAATCCTATTAAATATTAAATAATTGTTAAATGTTGTCAAACCTTTGGTTTCCATCATTTAGTATCAATTAAAACTAATGATAAATTTATATTGAATTTTGCTCATTAAACATCTTATATAAATGGATATCAAGAATCTTTATGTGTCTAACTTTCATCATTGGATACTGAAATTCAACATGTATGTAACTATTCATCCTCATCTGTCGGTTCTATTTTTACTTTCTTTGCTTATTTTTTCCTCAAACTATTAAATAATATGGTGAAGCCTTTTCATATTCTATGTAAACTTTTATGAGATCACATTTTGTTGTTTGTTATGCGAAACAAAAACTACTTCTAGAGTTTATTACAGTGCATTTCAATGTAGCAGTGAAATCTGACACGGGGTTGTGCTTCAAGTTCTTAGTTGAATCATGAATTAGTCAATCCCTTTCTGTTCTGTCACTCTGTGTGACAAAATTAATAGAAACATGATCACTTATATGATATGCCTGATATTATAAATTTATGATTTGTTTTATGCCCGAATAAAATTATAAAAGATAGAATTAGTTTGTCAGGAGAGAAAGAGTGCAAGTTTGAGGAATTACGAGCCTTTCTTTGTTCCTAATTTGTTGTTTTTAATTTTCTTCTCTCCTCAAGTTAAATGTTGCATTCGTTTATTTTCTGATAATTATGTCCTATAATAAATTATACCAAATTTTTCATTTGCAATATATTTAGATTAAGTTTTTGGGATAAACGTGCTCCAAAACTAGTATTAAACAAAAATGCAACATTTTTTCTTTTCGTGATAATTTTTTTTAATAATTTACAAAATCCCTGCTTTGTGTACCATTTGCTCAAAATGGACAAGTTCCCAAAACTAGTACTCCCTCCGTTTTAAAAAGAATGGTCTAGTTTAATTTGGCACGGAGTTTAAGATAATAAAGATTACTTTTGAATCTTGTGGTCCTAAATTAAAGTTATGTCAAATGTACAAAATTGCCCTTTAATCTTGTGGTCTTCAACATGCCACGTGGAAAGCTGAAAGTAAAATATTACCAAAAAATGAAAGAGGTCATTCTTTTTGAAACAAACTAAAAAGAAAAGGAGGTCATTCTTTTTGAAACGGAGGGAGTATTAAATAAAAATGCAACAGTTTTTCTTTTCACGATAAGTTTTTTTAATAATTTACAAAATCCCTGCTTTGTGTACCATTTGCTCAAAATGGATCCAAGAAGTTTCTTACACAAATAAATTGCTTGTAGATATGTTTGAAGGCGTGGATACTGGATAACTTATTTTACTTTTCTGACTTCAAGAGCTACACGAGCAGAATTCATTTGTTTTGATGAAGTAGGATATATCATAAAAGGCAGAATTCCTTTTGTGCAAATAATATAGAAGATGCAAAAAGGTCGCAAAAGAAGTGAGAAATTCATTGAAGTTTTTATTAGGACATTCTGGTTCAACCGGTGCTGATAAGATGTGCATTATAATGAATCTATGTTTTCTGCCACTTTTATCTCATATGCTGATAAGATGTGCATTGTTATGAATGTATGTTCTCTGCCAATTTTATCTCATGTTCGTAACTAAATAATTGTCCTCTGCAGCGCTCGTTACCTCTTCATGCTCCACAGATGAGACAGTGGTTGCAGACTCAGATGCCGAAACAGAAAGTACAAAATCAGATCACATTGCTGCTGCTTTCTGTTCAATAGAATCTTCAGAGCATGACAGCAAGGGAACAACTTCTATGCACAAGTTAGAATCAGTTGAATATCACAACAAAGATAAGTGTACTGTTCAAATAGTGATACCGAGGGATAAGGTATCCACGAGGGACACATCTCCCAGTTCAACTAAACATATTAAACACAATGGAGGCCACATACCACATGATGATGCTACCATCCATGACCCTGAAGGTGGTTACATCAGGCGCTTAGCTGTCAAAAGTGATAATACAGTGGTAAAAGAAGATATCAGGGATCAGCGAGATAATGGGAAGTTGGATATCATATATAGCCAAGATTTAATTGTTAGAGATTCTATCATGTCATTACCAGTCTCTTCTTCATCAAATGGTGGAGGTACAAATTTTAAGCGCTTCCGTAAGGTTTGTATCTATTGCAATGTCTTATATGAAGTATATTCATACCGGAGAATGAAAAATTCCCACTTCACTTTCTTCTTTAGCATGCCTTTCCTTTGTTGCTGAAATATAAGACTTCCATCAGCATCAGAGTTCAGCTAGCAATTTCAGCTTGATCTTGTCCTATTCTGTCTAAGTTGGTGCTGAAAAGTCTGCTATATGGGCTATGATGACGATCCATGTGTCTGTTTTGCTTGTCTAATATGCAGTTGGTTCAGTAAAATCCTTGGTTTGATTTGATTGCTAGTCCAGGAATCATATCAGTTTGTAGTCATAATATTGCTTAGTGAAGATTCTTAGTTAAAAAAAAGAATTGCTTTCGAAAGTTCTCTATAACTTTATTGCTTCTGTAAAGTACATTAAGTTCCGTCCATGAATTGCTATTCTAAAAAATTGATGCATCTTCACTTTCAGTTTGGTTCCTCTTCTTCTTTGGTCAGTGGATTTGATTATTATGCTATACTCTAAATGCCAATTTTTGCTGTTCTTTTGACCTAATTTTGTAGGCAAATGCTCCATCCCAGAATAGCTTTGCAATTTTCATTCCATTCTCCAAGCATCCATACCAGTAAGCAGCTAAGTCTATCTTTGGTTTGTTTATAGTCTGTATGACATATCAGCCTTTGATGTTGATCTGTGATCATGATGGCAGAGAATCTGAGTGTAAGAATGAGGATGTTGCTGAATCTATTAAAGAAGAGAAAAAAAGAAAACAGATGGAAGCAATTGCTGAGGACCTGTTTAAAAGTGAAAAGGTCAGTAATATGACTTGTATTATTGCAGCTAAAATCACAGGAAATACATCTCTCAAGCCAGTGCTTCTATTTATCTTATCACAGGGAAAAAAAGGTGGTGTTACTGGTTCCCTGCATGGGTTGTTTGCTCGTAGATAATATGGTAAGTTTCTTTACAGAGCTGAAGAACTATGCCTTCTTTTCGTTAGTTTGCAAAGCACATGCAGCTTTTTAGTCTGCAAAGCACATGCATCTTTGTGCTTTGTGGAGGGAGTGAAAGGCTAGATGCTTCGAAGATGGAGGAAATTCCATTCAGAAGATCAAAACGGGTTGTTTACTTTTGTTATATTTTTGGTGCAAATAGAACTTTGTTAGTGATGTTGAAGCTGTTATAAATCTTATTGTATCCCTTTAAGAATGGAAAAATTCTCTCTTGGGAAGGTTGTGCATTCTTTTGACAGCACCTTCTTGGTGGTTTTATTTAATTGTGATACAGCAAGCATTTCTCAAAATGGCTCTGTTCGGCGTTCATATGCATCAATTTGCTCATGCAGCATAGCATCTTTGATATAAGGCAGAGGCAACATAACAACAACATACCCTGTGTAGTCCCACAAGCGGGGTCTTAGGAAGGCAGGATGTACAAAAACCTTATTCCTACCCTTGCGGGGTAAAGAGTCTTGTTTCCGATAAGATTAATATACCCTTTACTCAAAAGAGCAGATACTTGAAGTAGGGTTACAAGAAAAATATGACATCAAAGATCAACATACCAGGCAAATAAAGTAACAGGTAGTAAAACACATTGAGAGATAAGAAACTACATGATTACTAAATAAGGTTGCGACGAGGAGATAGGGCTAGCCCCTTGCCTCTCCTACCGAAAGGACGACAACACTTGGCTACCTGCTAACCTTCTATCCTAGTCTTCGATCTCCACATCTTCGTATCTAGGGTCATGCCCTCAGCAAGCTGGAGCTGAGTGATATCCTGTCAAATCACGTTCCCATGGTTCTTCTTCGAACTGCCTCTACCTCTCCTAACTCCTACAACAAGCAACCTCGCTCACACCTCCTTATTGGCGCATCCGCACGCCTTCTCTTTACATGCTCAAACCATTCCAACCTTGCTTCCCTCGTCATTCTGCCATGGAGGCCACTCTCACCTTGTCCCGTGTAACTTCATTCCTAATCATATTTCTCATAGTATGCCCACACATCCACACAATATTATCATTTTTTGAGACCAGAAATAGCCTTGAATGCAAACAGAGTAGCTCTTAAGTACAAGTGTTAATTTCTGTCAGCATCATATATAAGAAGTGTGTCTATCAGGATAAAGAACATGAGTCTAGCAGATTTCGCTGCCATCTTTACCAGAAATGCAAATCCCTCTATTCCAGCTCAATTCTTCAGGTCTCTTAAGCATTATTCTTAGGGGTTCCATGACAATCACAAAAAGATAAGGAGAGTGAGCGTCTCCTTTTCTTAGGCCTCTTTTAGACTTAAAGAAGCCTTCGGTGCTTCCATTAATGGGAAGATGAAGTCTGACAGTAGAGATGCAAGTAAGGATCCATTGTATCCACCTATCCCAAAAGTGCACGAGTCATGACTCCCAATAGAAAATCAAATGCCTTTTCTAAATTACACTTGCATATTAATCCTGCCTTCCCCATTCTCAAGTAGTAGCCAAGACACTCATTTGCAATTAACGACACATGTAAAATTTGTCTACCTTTAATGAACGCATTTTGGTTGCCTGTAATGAGTTTGCTTATCATATGTCTTCAATCTTTCGGCATGCACCTTTGCTATGAGTTTGTAAATGGTACTAGGATGCTATAGGTCTAAAGTCATTAGTCTCCATTTCCTCTTTCTTCTAAGAGAGCTCTGAAAGTAGCTGTTAAACTCTTCCCAAATGTGCTTTCCTGATAAAAAAAAGTTCCAATATTTTCATTTATATCAGTCCTGACAGTGGGCCAACCTTTTTTAAAGGACATGTTGAATCCATCAGGTGCCAGGGGCTTTATCCCCATCAAATTACTTGTGTGCGTCCACTACTTCTTCCTCTGTAAATGGCCTTTGAATCCACTTGCATTCTTTGACCCCACATTTTTATCTTTCAGTAAAGAACATCTCATAAAAGCTCAGAATGTGTTCTTTGATCTGCTTCTTGTCTCCAAACAATTTTCTTTCAACCTCAGTCCTGTCAATATTATTGTGCTTCTGTGGGCATTGGCCATCTTGTGGAAAAAATGTTGTATGCTTAAAATCTTTATTTTTGTGTTCAAGGTATTTCCACAGCCTCTGCAATTTCTTCCAGTTCATAAGACTACCTTTTAATCTGCCTCTTTCAGCTTCATCTTCATTCACAGACCGAGTGATCCAGCTCCTCTAATTCTGAGAGGATGTTTTCTGCTTGTGTTTAAGCTTTCAATATACTCGCTTGTTCCATTCTCTAGTGACTGCCTTGAGCAACTTAAGTTTTTTTGGAGGTAAGCATTTGAGACACAACTTAGAGCAAAGAGAATATTTCGTTGTAGAAAGTCTCAAATTCAGGATCTTCCTCTGTGCGAATTTCCTCTACTCCAAGATCACTCATCCATAAACCGAAAGATGAAAAGAAGCACTAGATCTTTCTTCATGGTTGGTTTACTAGGGTAAAATGTGCCCCTTTCCACCTCTAAGTAGTGGTGTTGATGTGTTTCATGTTAATCATTCTTGGAAGATTTTCCTATATTAACTTTTGGCTATATTGTTAAAATAATTCATAAGGTAGTAGACTAGTGGCAACAATTTGGATATGAATCTGATTTGATCACTTGTTTAGGAGAAAACAAACTCAAGAACATGTTGTTTCCTATGTGGATTCTGTTAAGATTCATAAGTACTTCTGTATCACATGCATATGGTTTGTGTTTCACCGACATACATTTGATCTTTCAGTGTTTTAGGGTTGGTGAACTGAACTGAAGAGCCTTATAGAGCACCATTGGAATTGGCTCAACTGCAATTTTACATGCTTGATGATTAGATGCCTACAATGTGAGTTTCCAGAACTAGGATCAGCCTACTTATATAGAATAGAAGGTTTCTTTTTAGCCAATGGTTCTTGAAGTTTATCTGCCTACTGTTGCAATAAATAGTATAATTACATAACCTATGTTAATTAGCAAACCTGTTTTGACTTGCTTGGTAGACTAATTAAAAACCAGGATAAAGTGACTTGAAGGGAGGAAAGTGTTGACTCGATGCTCAATCATTTTTAAGCTGTTAAATTCTCCTGCTGGTGGAAACAGATTTATTGGATTTTGGTTACAAAGACAGCTGCATTTTTGTGTTATACTTGATCCCTGAAATCCTTTCCAACAAAAAGGATAAAAAAGAAGTATAAGGTCAAAGCTTAGTTTATATCCCTCTGTCTTAAGGGGAACAATCTCAGTAAATACGAGAGTTTTAAGTGCATCAGATGAGCAAGCTGCATTATGCAGAGATGGTATTGTCGTTGAGCTGCCAAACTCTTGGTTCCTAAGAGAGAAGGTTTCATGTTGGTTTGAGTTTGATGAATTGCCTTACAAACTTGATGACTGTCCATCTAGGCTCTCTACAAACTCTAAAATTGTTATGATTGATGCATGTTATGTCAATAGTATGATTTGTATATGGAATGCTAACATACCAATTTTGTGTTTACAGATACCAAAGATATGCAGATGTACTGGATCAACCATCTAAGACATTTTGTTGGTATTCCTAGTTTCTTAGCAAACACTGTAGATAACATTATCTCCTCCTTTTCTGTTCTCCTTGTATGAAGATGGGGAAGTCATCAATTTCTTCAGGATGTATTCTGTTAAGCTATTGTATTGGGTCATTCTTGAAACTAATTTTCTTTCTTGTTTCTTCACATGATCCTTAATTTGTTTTTCATTCTTAATGCTATGACTCATTTATGTTAATGTGAATCAGCAAGTGAAACCAAAAAAAAAAAAAAAAAACCCTTCAGCGTCCGTGGAAAAATCATAGGATTTGCACCCTGCAGCTGATTGTACATGATGGTGTTATTCAAGCTTATATTCAGTTTTTCCAAAGTCGTTAACTTGTAGCTAGTGTTGGTCAGGTTTAACTTGTGTTGCTTTGCAGAACTAGTACTTACCACAATAACAACACCTCATTCCCGAACATTATAGAGTGGGCTATATTTGTAATTTCACAAAAACATTACATCAACTATGAGTCAATCAGAACATATGTCTAATTCAACGGGATTATCTGCAGAATTTTCTAACAAAGCTATTGAATCAGACGAAAATGTCATGGAACTTCCCATCATCTGATGAACAATCGGTTGAGATTGAAGAGGCTGAGGAGGTACTTCTAGCACTTCAACTTCACCTTCAAGCATTTCTAATACTCTACTCATTGAAGGGCGTTGTATTGGATTCGTCTGAATGCACCATAATGCAACTAAACTCAGCTTTCTAGCCATCTTCTTTTCATTATCATTTGCTTCTTCATCCACCAGGATCTCCTTCTCCTTGTTGAACTTATCGTAAATATAATAAGGAAAATATTGGCTGGAATTCTCTTCATTTGCAACTTCATGTCTCTTCAAGTCCAGCATTTCCATTAGCAGCATTCCAAAGCTGTAAACATCAGCTTTGTAAGAGATTGCTCCAATGCTTCTGCTGATCAATTCTGGAGCTACATAGCCAATCGTTCCACGAGCAGCTGTGAGATTCACAATGCTATTATCTGTTGTATATAATTTTGCAAGTCCAAAGTCAGAAATCTTTGGAGTGAAATTCTCATCCAAAAGAATATTGTGTGGCTTGATGTCAAAATGCAAAATTCGTACATCACAGCCTCGATGCAAATACCCAATTCCTCGAGCCACTCCAAGAATAATGTCATACTTCCTCTGCCAACTTAACAGAGGACTTCCTTCTTGACTGGTGCTGCTGTACTTGTCAAGTGATCCATTGGGCATGAAGTCATATACAAGAGCACGCTTTGTTCCCTCAACACAATATCCAACGAGTCCGACCACATTGATATGATGGATCCTTCCAATGGTAGCCACTTCATTCATGAAGTCTTGACAACCAGCTTTAGGCTTGTTCAACATCTTCACTGCTACATCTCTTCCACTTTGAAGCTTTCCTTTGTATAC
The DNA here is from genome assembly GCA_037074985.1 of Solanum bulbocastanum. Lineage (NCBI taxonomy): Eukaryota > Viridiplantae > Streptophyta > Magnoliopsida > Solanales > Solanaceae > Solanum > Solanum bulbocastanum. The sequence continues at coordinate 30,867,999 of CM073598.1, read as the reverse complement.
ACTGCCGTAACCTCCCTCACCTAATTTCTCTTTGAACCCTCTGGTCATTCTCTTTATGTGGGAGTAGTTATATCTGATTGGCATGAAATTGTTTTGTGTTTGCAAAAAGCCTTCAATCGCATCATACATGGACAAATGCCTCCTTTTGAATTTGATCACCAGAAATACAATTACAAACGGAAGGCCGATCACAAATTTTGTTCCTGTTAGTGAAAAATTACAAATAACAAAAATTACAAGATTATAATTGAAAATGAAATGAAGAAAATATTTCTTCAGGCTGAGGCGCGAATATCTTTCTATTTAAGGAGATTCAAGCCCACTGCAGCAAATGTTTTTCACCGGTCCAGCAGTAGTCCTTCTTGACTTGTCTGTCCCCTCCAGGATACAACAGTCTTAACACAAAGTATAACTCAACAACTCTGGACAAGAGTTGAGTTCAAAGCTCCACAAAAAGAACACTCCCTTCAATTAATAAGAACTCTCTTTTTTTTACTAACTTTTTCCTCTCTATATTTTTCTTGTGTTTCTAAACCAAATGTAGACCACTATTTATACTAGAAGAAGTCTTCCTAGCAATGAATAGAAAGATAATGGGGTGGTAAATAGTAAAAATAAATGACCTTAGGAGTTACATAGGTTACAAGTATAATGGAGGAATTATGAGTGACAATCAAGTAGGCACTAATGCCATCAACGGCATTTTGCATCTGTTGCAAAACTGAAGTCATATGGCACTAACTCCTAATGGAGCAATGCAGTTGTAATGCAGCAGCTAGCCACTCCAACAGCGATAAATGAAAAGTCCTCAACGGGCAGTAGAAAATACACTTAATTCTAGGGGTATTAAGAGACAAATTAATAATTAATAAATATTAAAATGCTCAAAATACTAACAGTTCCCAAATACGCTGCAAGTTTGAGAAGTCATAAAGTTAACTTCCTCTTGAGCCAATATATCTAAGAGATGTCTTTTTCTTATTTGGACCCTTATGCTCTTCTCAGAAATTATGAGCATATCATCATATCATATATCATATATTATTATAAGTGGGAACATCACAAATGAAAAGTTGAAATATCAAAATGTCCTTGTATAAAATTAAATGATTCTATTACCATTTTTAAGGTAGAAAAAAAATCTGCTTTTCCCACTTTTAGTTATCTTTTTTCACTAATTGTTATCATTTTATTTAATAAGAAGTCCAAAAGTCCATGTAATATGGGTAACATCTTATAAACAGAAGTTCAAATATCACAATTGATCTTACAATCGTTTCTAAGCCAAAATGGTGAGTCTTATTTTGAGTTTGAACTTCCTTTTCATTTCCTCTATTAATGCTTTGTTCAATTCTTAGAGTTTTGTTCTTAAAATTTCTTTATTAAGAACTTTTTTTTTTTTTTTTTCATAAGAGTTTTAGGTATTTATAAATATATATTCAGTTTTGATATGAAATTGTTGGAAAATATGAGTACCACAAAGAGAGGTTATCGACTATTTGAAGGAATTGCTTTTTCGATCTTATGAAGGAATTGTTGTATACAAGTGCAAATAAAATTAGATTTGTTGTGCACATGAAATACTTTTTTTATATCAATTTGAAGATGACATAGGTAAAATAATTTCACAGTCTGTATTGAAGTTTTTATGAACATTTTATTTCTACGAATAAATAATTTTTTTGTGTACAAAAAATGTGATGAACATATCTTTTGATATCTATATTTCTTGTTTAAGATTTAATTTTGATGTCGAGCAGGGTTGTTAAGTATGGATACTGTGAAGTTCATGATTATTATGATCACGTTCTTTCTTCCATTTTGAATCTCCAGGCAATTGTTATTTTAATTTTAAGATTGTCTTTCTCTCTTTTTTTTTTTTTTTTTTTTTTTCATTTCTATTGCATTTTTGTTTTTGTTTTTTTTGTTGAAAACTTTGAGTTCTTATACCATGAAACTTATTTTATTTTTTATTCATATTTGTCTTTTTCCCACTTTTAATCTTAAATTAAAGAATATGAAGAGTTGCAGCTAAATCAACATATACCATTACCAAATACGAATTTGTCATATTGGGTTCTTCCACTAGCAGTTCTACGTACTCCTATGGTAAAGTTCCTTCTTTTCTCCTCTTTTTCCATCTTTTATTGTTTGTTAGTAAGATTTTGATCATTAATCTATTTTTTCAAATTAGTCTATCTATGATCTGAGATTAACAATAGAGTGTATAGCAAGTTTGACATCTTCACTTTATTTAGAAACACCGAAAATAATTTTGAGGAAGATAAATCCATAAGGTTAGAAATATCAAGTATGACTTCTACATTGTCCTACAATGATTAAGTTTGATTACCTTATATTAAATGAGTCAAATTCATTTGATTCGACATTTTGTGCTTTTTTATAAATTATGTTTGAAAGGTTTGATCCATTGTTTTAAAGTTATGCACAAGATCGATCTAATATTATAATGTTATAATTTCACCCTTGTTTTTTAAAGGAAGAAAATAGTAAGATGGATTCACTGAGGTTAAGTTGGTACTACATTTTAAAATAGTATTTATTTAACTTTATAAGAGTTTTTACTTATTGACGTATGGGGTACACACGCATTGCGCGTGCCCAGAGACTAGTTATGTTATAAGTGGGAAGGTGCTTAGTCTAAAGTTGGATTACGAAAATGTCCTTCAACTTTTTAATTATCATTATCATATTATTATTATTATTATTATTATTATTATTACTATTACTATTACTATTACTATTACTATTACTATTACTATTACTATTGTTGTTGTTATTATTATTATTATTATTATTATTATTATTATTATTATTATTATATAAATGTGAAGCCATTAAAGTTGAATGACTTTTTAACTCTTCAAGAAATCACCATACCTATAAGTCTCTTACACGCTGTCTTCTAATGACAATACTGTACATTTGAATTTGGTTTAGAGAGCATAAAACTCTTATCATATGTTCTTTCAAGCATTTCTTTACATTTAGTTTTTTTCATTTTTTGCTATCATTCAAATTATATTCTTAAATTGATGTTTAAGTGTTTGATCTCTCACATAAAAATATACTGCTAAAATTTTGTTTTATGAACTTGTAATGTAGTTTTTTAATCTCACGTATAAACCAGAGATGATGCTTTTGCAGACCATTGAGGTGCTTAGTCTAAAGTTGGATTACAAAAATGCCCTTCAACTTTTTAATTATCATTATCATATTATTATTATTATTATTAATTATTATTCGATAAGTGTGAAACCATTAAAGTTGAATGACTTTTTAAGTCTTCAAGAAATCACTATACCTACAAGTCTCTTACACCTTGTCTTCTAATGACAATACTATACATTTGAATTTGATTTATAGAGCATAAAGCTCTTATCATATGTTCTTTCAAGCATTTCTTTACATTTAGTTTTTTTTTTTTTTTTTTTTTTCATTTTTTGCTATCATTCAAATTATATTCTTAAATTGATGTTTAAGTGTTTTATCTCCCACATGAAAATATAGTGCTAAAATTTTGTTTTATGAAATTATGATGTAATTTTTTAATCTCATGTATAAATCAGAGGTGATTCTTTTGCAGACCATTGAATAGAACTTTTAGTAGAATTCACGTCAATACAAATGAGGTATGCGGCATGTCTCTACAACAATTTCACAATTTTTTGCATGAGTATTTTTAATAAATTTGATTAACATTTGATTATTATATTTTTAATTAGATTTTAATAACTTAATGCATGTGTATTTTACAAAGTAGAGCCTCCTTGATAGCTTTAGTTTGACAATGACTTATGGAAATTATATTTTGCTTTAGTCTCCTAGCTTTCGAGGTAAAAAGGATAAGTAATGCTTCTCCCTCAACAACATCGAGCAAAAGAAATCGAGAATTTCTCTGAAGAAGACATATTCTAACAAATGAGGTAATTTAATTTAATATGAACGAGTACTTAAAAGTCAAATATGAACAACATTAAAATTTATTTTTCCAAAATATGAAAAAGGAATAACAATCCTAAAGAGAAAAGCATCTAATAGAAATTGAATTCGAATATGTTCTATTTTAGAATTTTGTGTTGAGCTCACTTGTGTTAAATTACTAGTCTTTGGAAACGTGCAACGTTGCACGTTTATCTCTATTATTTTATAAAATCCGTACATGCCTAATTTTATATATTCTTGTAAGTATATGTTTTCTCTATGCAAACGCTGCAATATCATCTTATTTTTTAATTTAATTTTTAGTTATTATTTTACAAAATAGGAAATGTTGAACTTATTTAAAAACTAATTAAGGTTATAATAACATCTAATGGTATATGATATAATGAATTTCTGCTCTAAATTTAAGAACAACAGAATTAACAACATTATGGGATATATTATGAGAGTTGCTGGCATAGAATTAAGACTAACTTGCTTTTTATCAGCAAAAAAACAAAAAGGTATAACTCTACAAATAATGATGTACCACATTCGAGGCAACCATATTAATTCCCATGTATACCGTCCAACAACTCCCTTATCTTTTAGGATGTGATACATTATCTTTCGATTTATTCAAAAGTATAAAATTTTAATTTCATTAAAAGATGCCACAAGAAAATAACAAAAATTAAATTCATACACCAAATCACCTTTTCAAGAAGCAACATATAAAATCAGAGGTGTATGGAGGAGGGGGCCACTGGGTTCACGTGAACCCATGCTCCCCTCCCGAAATCATATATAGTAGTGTTATATTTTTAATTTTTTTTATTAAATATAGATGTGTAAATCCACACATGAAGTATCATATAATGCGATGATGATTGGGTGCACCTCTCAGTGAGATTAGAAATTTGACTTTTATATCCATCTTGTTTAATTTTTCTTTCAAAAATTGGGTAACACCTCTAAAAGTGGTTATTGATATCACTTTTGGTGCTTTAACTAATTAAGCATTTCAATTTTGGACTTATAATTTTAAAATTTTAACTGTTTTCAATGATAAGATCCTAAATGTCAAACCTATTAGATTTCACATTTTCATAATAGTACACCCATCATCTCAAAATCCTGGATACGCCTCTGTTAATAACAGGCAAGCAAAAGTTTGTTCCAAGGCACCTACCAATGCGACTGACGAAACAGAATCATATGATGGTGTCAAAAACTTTAACAAGATCCAATAAAGCCAAGAAGTGATGAACTACTAAGTGTTATTGGACAGATTTGAAGAAGAAGACAAAAGAAACAGACTTCAAGTTTCTGTAGAAGGCCAATCTATCCTTTTTAGTTAATACATTTGTAAAAGAAACTTTAGGTTAATAACTCAACTTTCTCCTTGACTTTTATGATATTTTTTTTTTGGCAATAAAACTGTGAATTACTATAAATCCTATGTATTAAATCTTGACAATTTCTTGCTTTTCTAGACTCCTTAACTCTTTCTAGTCTAACTTGTAACTCCTCCTTTATTTGTGCGATGATGAAATTTGTATTTACATGTTTCTGTCTAAACTGCCTCCAATTCCTCGCTTGCCAGGTATAATAAATTGTTGCTCCATACATAGCAGCTACTGCTTCCTTCTTCAATTGCTTTCAACGTCTTCTTTTAATCCACGCCAATATTTGTTGAATTGTGCCTCTTAGCAGTACCACACCCATCCAATTAGCCAAATCCTTCACATTCAGTAAACAAATGTTGATGCGTTTCAGCACTCTCTTGCTCACACAAGGCCACATGCTGCATTTTCAACTTGTATATGCATATTCTGTAGTCTATCTTTAGTGAGCAGTCTTCCTTGGTATGCAAGCCATAAGATAAATCTTTGTCTAGGCTGCATTATAGAGCTCCAAAGTCAGTCTGCCTCTGGGCATTTATGTAACAGACCTAGCATGGCTTGGTAGCTACTGGTCATGGAGTATGTGCCATTTGGTGTCAAAACATATTGTCCCCTTTGGTACCATTGGAGCATTTCCATCTTCAAAACATTCAGTATCCTTCATATATATCTCATGTACCCACTTGACCCATAATACTTCTTTCTTGTTTGCCAACTGCCATAAGAGCTTCCCAACAGTAGCTATATTCCATAATTTGCAGCTCTTGATATTTAATCCTCCATACTTTTTTGGTACACAAACCTTATCCCATGCCACCAAGGCTATTTTCTTGTGCCTTTCAGAGCTTCCCCATAGGAATTCTCTGATTTTTTTATCTACTTCCTGCAACACACTGTGGGAGGATAAACACTGTCCCCCAAAAATTATATATCAAGAACAAACCAACATTAACTATCTGTAGCCTCCCTGCATATGACAGCTGCCTCGAATAACCTGAGGTAATTCTCTTTGTAATCTTCTCCACCAATTGGTAACAATCCACCTTGTTCCATTTTTTTTAAGATAGCGGCAGTCCCAGGTACCGTATAGGTAGTACACCCATTGAGAACCCAGTACTATTCAAAATTCTGAGCTTTGCTTCCTCAGTCATTCCAGCAAGAAATATGTTAGATTTCTGCAAATTTGCTTCCAAGCCAGTCACAGCACTAAAATGTTTCAGAGCTTCCATCACCCTCTTAATAGAATTTGTGTCTCCTTAGCAGAACACCATTAAATCATCTGCAAATATTAAGTGTGTAAGTTTCGCTGCTTTGCACATTGGATGGTATTTGAAGTCAGCCAGATCACTCATCCTCCTCAGAATTCTCGTAAGATACTCCATAACTAATACAAATAACAGAAGGGAAATAGGGTCCCCTTGTCGAAGCCCCCTCTTGCCCTCAAAATATCCATAGCCTTCTCCATTCACTTTAACTATGAACCTTGTAGTGGTAACACATGTCATTACCACCTGCACAAAGGTTCGTAGAAAATTATAACCCTTTAAAGCTTCCTCTATAAAGTCCCTGCTTACCATATCATATGTCTTTCGTAGATCAATCTTCATCATACATCTTGGAGAAGTTTTTCTATTATAATGCCTCAGCAAGTCATGGCAGATTAATACATTATGAATCAATGATCTTCCTTCAACAAACGCTGCTTAATTACTTGCCACTACCACTTTTATGGCTTCCTTCAGTCTCTGACAGATCATTTTTGAAATGCACTTGTACAGAACATTGCAACATGAGATGGGTCTGAATTGACTTGCCATCACTGGTGCGTCTACTTTTAGAATGAGAGAGATTACTGTGGAATTTAACTGTGTTAGGAGCTCCCCCGTCTCCATAAATTCCAGAATTGCTTGTGTCACATCTTGACCAATCACAGTCCATGCTACTCTAAAGAATCCATGCCCATATCCATCAAGCCCCGGACTTTTATTGATGTCAATACCAAACATAGCACTCTTCACTTCTTGTGCTGTATATAGTTTCACCAATCACAATTGTTGTTCAGTCTCTAATACATCTCCATTTCTAAAAAATAAGCCACTTGTTCTTTGTCGTTTCTTTTCCTTTGTGCCTAGAAGATCCTCATAATACTCCACAAAGACATCTGCAATTTCCTTCTGGTTTGTTTACATTACATCATTATTATCCTTCAACTGCAAAATAGCTTGTTTTAGCTTCCTGTGTTTTATAATTGAGAAGAAATATCTTGTGTTGTCATCTCCAAGTTTGATCCAAGTTGCTTTACTCCTCTGTTGTAAGTAGATCTCAGCCATGTACGAGGATCTCATAAACTTCTGGTACAATCTCTTCTCCTGCTCCTGGAAAGTCTTATCCGTTGGTTGGAGATGTAGCTCTTCTTGTGCTTTTGCTAGTTTAGTTCTGTCCTCATCAGCTTCTGTGATGATATTTCTGAAATGCTGGCTATTTAGATATCTCAGTCTTCTCTTCAAATACTTAAGTCTCTTCACAACTCTAAACATCTGGTGGCCTTCAATATTCTGGTCCCATGTCTCTTTCACAAAGTTCAAGAATTTTGGATGACTTGCCCACACATTGCAATATTTAAAAGCTGGTTTCACTCTTCTTGGTCCATCAAGTAGTGAAATTACAACAGGACAATGATCACTCACTCCTTCTGCTAAGAAATTTGCATTATAAGCCGGCATATTCACTAACCATTCTGGATTAATAAACACCCAGTCTAACTTTGAGAACACCCTAGCATCCCTTTTATCATTCCATGCATATCTGTTACCTTTTCTAGGTAATTCCAGCAGTCCACAACTCTCAATACAAGCATGAAAGTCAGTTATTTCCCCCATACTCACTGGATTTCCCCTATCCTATCCTCAACATTTAGGACAGAATTGAAGTCCCCCATTATTACCCATGGAAGCATGTTCCCTGCGTTCATATCATCTAAATATTTCCACAACTCTTTCCTTTCCTCTCTTGTGTTGAAAGCATATACCACAGTTACCATGTACTCCAAATTGAGGCTTTGATTTCTTACTTTACAGGTAATCGCCTGGGCACAACTTGCGACCATTTGCACCTGAATGTAATCTGGCCTCCATGTTATCCATACCCTACCATTATAATGGTCGACAAGATTAGTAATGTAATCCCATCCTCCAAACAAGCTTCTAGCCACCTTGTCAATTTTACTTATTTTGATCTTAGTCTCTACTAAACCTAGTGGCGGATCCAGAATTTAGAGTCCGTGGGTGCCAAATAGACTTATCGATTAATGTGCCAGCTTTTTGCCATAAAAAACGTACTTGGAGCCTTTTTTTTCCTTAAAAAATGTCTGTAACAAATTTCTCAAAAAAAAAAAGGTACAAATGGGATTCGAACCCGCAACATTAGCCATCTAAAGTTGCCCTCCTACCGTGGCACCACAAGCCAATTTTGTTCACTGGGTGGCACGCTTTATATTTATATAAATATTATATATATATACCTATGTATATATAGAGTTTCTGTCGAAGTTCGGGGGTGGCGTGGCACCCCCCGGCCTTCATAGATCCGCCCATGACTAAAACCACAAAATCCAGTACCTTTCTTTACTACAAAGGAGTTTGATCTCCTTTTGTTTGTTAGGGGCGTTTAAGCCCCTAACATTCTAACACATCATGTTATCTATTCACGATGGGAGTCGCATTCCCTCCCCCATTTACAGCTGTGGTCATTGAAGGTTGTTCTCTGGCTTCTTCTCTGTATGTAGAACCTGAAACATGTTCTTATGAGCCACCTCTCCCTGATGAACTTGCTTCCTCTGCTTATTTAGACTCAGTGACTTATTCACTGGAGTGATCCACCCTGCCTTCCTTCCTTCTTGTATGGTAGTAGTTGTTCCACTTTTCCCCACTCCATCAATGACCCTCTGGTTTATCATTCCAGTTTGTCTTTCTCTGTACTGATTGTCTTCCCCTGTTTCCTTTTGTTTTCCTTTGTCTCTCACTATGTTTGGTTATTGCTCTTCCCCTCTCTTTTGATCAGGAGGTGGGTTTTTCTTCCTGCAAATCCCTTCATCATGTCCATACTTTTTACAAAAATTACAGAGTGTGGGTTTCCAATCATATTGCACTTTTTGTTCAATCAACTCTCCTCTCTCATTTTTGAAGAAAACTTTATCTGGTAATTCCACTTTCTTTTCCACTTCTATCAACAATCTGGCAAAATTCAATCCCAATTTCCTCTCTGTATTTTGGTCCACCATTAGTGACTTCCCAATTAAACTTCCAATTTTACTCAGTCCTTTGGGACTCCAATATTTGAAATCTAATCTTGGTAATTTCACCCATATAGGAACAGTATACAACTCTTCTCGAGTAAACTCCATGTCTGGATTCCAAGCTTTAACTATCAAGGGTTTATTGTCAAAATGGTATATCCCACCTTGCAACACCTCCTTTTTCCCCATTCCAGAATCAAATCGTACCAGCACTATGCCATTTTTCAACATCGAGACTTTGTTTATACCATGCTTGTAATAACCCTACTGGTCATTTTTGTATCTTACCTTCTGTGTGTTGTTTAGAGCATTCCTGTAACGACCCCAAGTCATTTATGACTTGTTGGGACTGACAGTTAGGTCACCTGGTTGTTCGTTTGTTTTTGGTGAGAGTTTTAGTGTTTTTGGAGCTTATGAACCTTAAACGATCAGTTTCGATCAAAAGTTTAAGAAAATGACATCGAAATCTAATTCTAACGATTCCATCAGCTCTGGAAGGGTCATTTTAGGCTAGTAGCATAGTCGGCATGACTCCTGAGGTTTTCAGTGTGAGTCGATACGATTAGGCGTTTTAGCCTTTGAAATTTGGCCTAAGGTTGAATTTGGTCAACATTTTTGGAAAACGTGCTCGGATGAAAATTTCGTTAGCGTGGTTAGCTTCGGAATGTTGAGTTTGGTGTAGAACAACCTTTTGTTCCACTCCCGAGGCCTCCGAACTCATTCTGAGCCCCTCGATGGATTATGGTTAAAATGACTATTGGAAGTGGGATCCACTTTTATCGAGATGACCTCTGATGGAAATTTTGACTACGCCATTGAGTTTGGAATATCAAATTTAGTAGCGTAGCATATCTGTTTTATTATTATCGGCTTTCGAAAGAATTCCAAGCCCTCCGTCGGAGACTTTGGAATAGATGGCATTAGCTGGTAGCTGCTGCAGGTTTTTAGCAACAAAAAATTTGCCTTTTAGCGACCAGATTCGTTTTTTTTTAAAACCCCATTTCAACCTCTTTTGCCAAACCTCAAACCCTCGAAACTCTCTCATTTCTAGTCTAAATCCAGTGATTTAAAGGTTCATCCTGTGGGGTTTTTCGCAAGGAACGCGTTGGCGTGGTTAGAGTTCGTATTCAAAGCTTTGTTGGAGGTAAAAAGTTGTATTTTAGCTGCTGTCATAGCCATTTTCGAGATCAATTTTTGGGAAATTTTAGAAGCTGATTTCTTGGTCATTTAGGTCCGAATCTGGTGATTCAAGAGCCTAGATTGTGGGGTTTTTGGTGAGGATCATCGTGGTGTGATTGGTTTCAGCATCTGGACCCTTATTTCTGGTATTTTCTCATAAATAGCTGCTGCTATTGCTGTTCTTTTTTTAGTGTGTTTTGGGTTTTTTGTTGCATGTTCGTGTTGCACTATTTTGAGCCCGAATTGTGTTCCATTTTGGAACACAAGTTCGGGGAGGTGTTTAAGAACCTATTTTTGGGGTTAATTCTGGGATTTTCAGTGCGGGCCCCACTTTCCCAGTTTTGACCCCAAAATTGGTTCGTCTCCGTTTGCGATTTTAGTGTCTAAACGACCGTAATAACGTTGTAACTCTATTTTTGATAGTGTGTCAGCATTTCAAGTCCGTTCAAAAGGGGAAGGCTCCGAAGAAGTGACTTTTGGAGTGCGCGTGGTCGGCATACAGGTAGGCTATGGTTTCCCTCTCTTAGATTGAGCTTGAGAGTGTGAATGCATGTTGATTAGTTGGGATTTGGGTTGGTAGTTATTGAATTATGCATAGGTGTTTAGAAATCATATTTTGGCCTCTTTCGGGATTTATCGGGTAACTGTAATCATGCTTGGTGTTACTAATTAACCCTCCTTGCTATGTAGAGGGCTTGTATACTTGATTACTATTTACCTGAAATATGTTGGGCCTTAGTTTATGTTTGACTAGTGTTTGCCTTAGAAATTAATGATTAGGAACCGATAGGCCTTAGTTTTGCCCCGACGTCACTCGGCCGACTTATAATCTTGTAGACTGGTGTAGCAGATTGGAGTCTGATAGTTTAGACCTTAGCTAGGCGATACGCTTACTCCGACGATAGTTATCCTTATTTTTTCGATGTTACGGCTTCACGAGTTACGTCCGCGACACTAGTTCTGCTTCGCAATTTGAAGTTAGCTTTCGATTCAGTTCCAAGGACTTACATTGATTGGCTAAGTGTGGATGGTGTTCCATGGACATTTTTGAGAATGGATCGATTGAGACTATTTCAGTAGCTACATTAACACCTTTGTCGGGCATCCGAATTCGAGCTTCGATCTCGACCTCATGAATATTTTCGAAGAGCATCCGATTTGAGGTCCGACCTCTATCGCCTAAATACTTATATAGAGCATCCAATTTGAGGTCCGACCTCTATCGCTTAAATACTTATATAGAGCATCCGGTTTAAGGTCCAGCCTCTATCGCCTAAATACTTATATAGAGCATCTGGTTCGAGGTCCAGCCTCTATCACCCAGATACTTATACAGAGCATCCAGTTAGAGGTCCGACCTCAGTTACTTGATACTTGTGATTGGTTACTTGGGTACTTCTAGTGAGCATCCGGTTCGAGGTCCGGCCTCCGTACTGTCAGATTCTACTATTGGGGTTGAGGTTCTGGTTTGATGTTTTTCGTTCTTGGGTTATCATATGCAATTCTCTTTAGCTATAGTTTTTCTGTGTACTCGCCGGGCTTATGGGGGTCCGTTCGGGTTTTTAATTTAACTTGCGCACGAGTGTATCTTCTGGGCTTATGGGGGCCCAGTTAGGTGTAGTTAGCTTATATATTACTTTAGTTAGTTCTTTCTACACTCGTGTGCATTCCATTGTTACTTAGTTTTCTGTTCTTGACCTCCGTTTGTGTTATTCCTTCTTTTCATATTACCTTTACTTTTCAAGTTCAGTTGGTCTATAATGCTTACTGGGTACCTGCTGTTTTGGTACTCATGCTACACTCTGCATCTGTTTCGTGATGCAGGTCCGAGCACCAGTGGCCAGCATTGATCTAGCTTAGAGTAGTCTGATTCGAAGACGGGGGTGAGCACACGGCGTTCTGTACTATTTCAGTCTCCATCTGTATATATAGACTTGTCTTTTACCTTTCGAGACAATCGAGTCTCTGTGGTCCACTTTTGGACTTGTCCTCTTTTTGTTAGTAGCTCTGTACTAGTGACTTCCAGGTTTTGGGAGGGATCTTTATTTGTATATATTTATTTTGGTTTGCTTTCGCCTTGTTGTCCTTGTTTAGATTATTGTTTTTGCTAGTTTCTGCCCTTATGCTCATTGCTTGATGTTCTGAGTTACGAGTTGGCTTACCTACTGGTAGGGTATAGTAGGTGCCATCATGACTCGAGAAATCAGGTCGTGACAATGCTTCCCCCACAATCGTTGTATGTAACTATTCATCATAGAGAAAGGGGGATGTGCCCCCAAAACGTAGCAGACTACAGCATGTTGCCAGTATGCAATCTCAGTGTTTATATCCTCAATATCTATCTCACAGATTGAGGATTCCCCTTGTTTCTCCGGAGTAACGAATTCAAGTTTAAAGTCCACCTTCACTATCTTTGTTAGGTCAAAATTATCCCAGACTAATCCCTTTCGATTCAGTTCAGGGGATTCCTCCACTTCATCAGCCCACGATTGCGATTTTGGTGTGTTTTGAATTGCTTCTTCCCATTTCTGTGTAGCGTTAGATCCCGTAGGTCTGCTCGCACTGGTTGATTTCATTGACACCGTTGCCGCCACACCTGAGTTCTCTACTATTTCCTTTATTTCAGCTGTTTTCTCTACCAAATCTGCTACCGAAACTTCTTTCCCCTGTCCACCCTGTTGTTTCAGTTGCTTCAAAGTCTGTAGGTCACTTTGTTGTGCCATGCAAGTCTTCTCCGAGGGAATCCATGCTCTCTTCCCCATGGACGGCGCATGTTAAGCTTATGCGCCGAGAGAAACTAGAAACCCTTACACCTTACTATTGGCTTTTATGATTTTGTTGTTGGTTTTATTTGCCCTGATTTCTTACCATAAATAGGTTTTCTTTTAGGAAAATGTTTTGGAGGAACTAGTTCTTTTCTTGTAGGAAAAGGTTTAACACTTTATAAATAAATGCTTATTTCTTCTAACTTAATCAACATTCACAATGTAGTCTTAAAGGGCTTAGCGAGTTTGGCTGGGGGGAAAATTTGTGGGACACAAGCTTGATACATTATCACTTGTTTGAACTTCCCATGTATTCCGAGTAAATTGGTCGAGGTTATTTCTCTCATGTTTATATAGTGGATTGATCATCTCCTTTGTAGACGTAGGTCGATTGACCCAACCACGTTAAATCTTTGTGTCTTTTGGTATATTTCTCGTTTGTCTTCTTACTCGTGGTCTTTCGAGGTTTGCTTTGCTAGCTTCCACATTACACCTGCTTATTTCGGTCATAACATTTTTATTACTTAAGAATCCTCACTTGTAATATCATCATAGAGTATTATAAATTTTATGATGATCATAGAATATCTAATTCTCTTTAGCTCGTATTTTCTTCATGGTTGTTAATTAATAGAGGATAGGTATCTCATTAGGATGGATAAGGTAAGGCCAAGTCTCTCTCGCTTGAACTTAATCCTATTGAGAAATTTTTATGTTTATTATTAATAAAAAGCTACTAGACCATTGTCTAGTGGTATAAATTTGCTCAAATAATAGGCAAACAATATTATATCCTCATGTTGGTTCACTACCATATCAAAATCTCAATCTTGCTAAATCATATGATTATAACTCCTTAAGTATCCGTGTATTGAGAAATTGGATGAAAAACAAAATGGAATGTTAATCTATGTACAGCCAAATAATCATACAGCTTGCTAAAAGGATATATAGGAGCTTACCCATGAAAGACACAAGTAGCGACAGACTGGTCCCTGATTAAAGTGCAAAAAATTTAGAACGAGAGATAAATGAAGGATTAAAAGTCTATATAGAGAAAAGTTTGAGTCCTCACCGAGAATCTGTTCAGTAATACCTACAAAGACATAAAGAAATTAAATTGTAGTGAGTGAATTCATTGTTTTTCCTAATTTGTTAGGATGGAAAAGAAAGTTAATTAAGGAGCAGAGCAAATATAATTGAAAATTGTCCTTACTTTGTCCATTATCCTTCAAATACAGAAGTTGCTCTAGACTGTTACCTGGTTAGATTTAAGTGCAAAAAATATAGAATGAGAGATAAATGGAGGATTAGATTAGAAGTATATGTAGAGAAAAGTAACACCTACAAAGACATGAAGAAATTAAATTGTAGTGAGTGAATCCATTGTTTACCGAATTTCTTAGGATTGGAAAAGAATGTTAATTAAGAAGCAGAGCATATATAATTGAAGTTCGTCCTTACTTATCCTTTGTCCAAAATCCCCATAATTTTGGAGCTTATACATTATATTCTCAAGTAGGTAGCCAAGTGGATACAGAATGATCCCTGTTCAGATTAAAGTGCATAAATTTAGCAAATTTAGAATGAGAGATCAACGGAGAATTAATACTAAATGTAGAGAAAAGTTTGAGTCCTCACAGCGAATCTCATAGAGAACACCTACAAAGACATGAAGAAATTAAATTGCAGTGAGTGAATCCATTGTTTTCTTAGGTATAGAGGATGGAAAAGAAATGTTTAGTAAGAGAGATAAATGGAGAATTAAAAGTATATGTAGAGAGAAAGTTTGAGTCCTCACCAACAATCTTTTGAATAACACCTACAAAGACATGAAGAAATTAAATTGTAGTGAGTGAATCCATTGCTTTCCTAATTTCTTAGGATTGCAAGTGTGTTCATTAAGAAGCAGAGCATATATAATTGAAGACCTTACTTATCCTTTGTGGAGAACTCCGCAGTTGATAATAAAGCACAAATCCGTTGAGGATTGTTTGACGAATATCAGAAAGGGAAATGTTGTTCTCTGTACTAATAATATTAGGACATGAGGTCAGGCCTATAAATTCCACTCTGCATCCATCGCTGATTTCAGAGGCAGTTATTTTTCCAATCTTTAAATAAGTGTATCTGCTGCAGCCACTAATTTCCACAAATGTCGAAGAATTATTAACAGCAAATGGACAGTTGATCATGAAAAGGGGATCTTCTGCATATGGCAAGAAGATTGTATGGTCTTGGTCGATGAAGATATGCATAGGTCTGAAAGAGCATAGATCTTCTTGTGTTTGTAAAGTTGGATCTACCAGTCGAATTGCATAATAATCATAGTAGATCTCTTTAACGTGAAACTTCTTGGAGAATAACGATATAACTGTTTGGTTACCTTCACAAGCTAATTCAAATGGTAGACCATATCCGCAATATTCTGGATCGGTGTTTAAGCGAAAAGGGTAGCTTATGTTACGGATATTGCCACAAGCAGAAGTGGGACAGTAGTAGTGTTTGCTCTCCCTAGCATTGCATGTTTGCAGAAAGATGAGGATTATTAATGCAAAATATTTGGCTCCCCTACACAAATACATTTGCACTTTCTTTCCAAAAGAATTTGAGACTTGATTGAGGGTGTGTTTGTTGGATACTTAGTTTTCATTAACAATGGAAGACTAGCTTGTGTTTGGTCGTTGCAATTTGATGAAGAGGAAGACTTTGCCGTTTACCTGTTTCCATGTTCCAACACAGCTTTATTATGTGAGTGTGACATTAAAGTCCTACGAGTATACTTTTCTTAAAGGAGAGTGCAAAAACTTTAAAAGACGTTGACAATACTTTTTAAAGGCTTATCCTTCAATTTCACTCATTTGGAAAAAATTTATTATGAGAGAGGCATACCAACTCATGCTTGCATGAGGACCTTTTTTAATTGACAAATGGACTGTAGTGACTCCCATGTTTCAGTCAATTTAAAATTTTTACTCTTACCCTTTTTCTTTTTCTGTTTCCTCTTGTTTTTTTGTCCACTCCTCTTCCACATATTTTGTTTCTCTATTTATTTCGGTTACTAAATGTATTTTTTTAAGAAAATTATTCGTAGATTTTTTTTAGAGTATCAAATTTTGATCGATCTTTTATGTAATCAATATGATATTTGAATAGAATTGTTTATAGTTTTGTTTGGATCAATTATTTTGTGTAACTAGTTTAATTATTTAAATCAATTCAAAATAAATAAAGTACACACTTACTGATTTGATTTTTCAATTTTTAGTAATAATATTCATCTCTTTTATCTTTGCCATTAGAAAAGAAATTCATTATTTGCTAATTTATAAGCAATTACAATTATTATGATAACTATAATTTTTTTTGGATTATAAAAAATGCGTTGGGATTTATAAGCTTAGTTAGGTGAATAGAGTTTATAAGAAACGTACCAAAAAATTTAGTTGACAATCTCATAATTACTTTTACATAAACTGATTTTGATTCATGTCTTTCTTTTTAAAAATATGTTCGAGCCTGAATCTTTCAACCTATTAAAAATATTTAGTAGTAGTAAAATTCTAATGAAAAATTATAGAAAATGTATTAATTTTTATAAAAATTAAATAAAGTAACCATTTACCGTACATATTAAAAGTCAATTAAAGTGTTTATAAATAATTAAAAATCAATCAAAATGTATTGATTTAGTCAATTTTAATTATTTATAAATACACTAATTATTCAATCAAAATATATTAATGTAAAAAAAAAAAAAAAATCAATCAAAATATAAAACTATGAACACTTATATTCAAAAACCATATATTGATTACATAAAAAACGATAAAAAATCAATGCACAATTTTTTTTTATGACTAATTAAATCGATTAACCAATACACTAACAACTTATTCTCCAAAATCAAGCTTTTAAATCCCAAAACTGTCTAAATTATGTCACAAAAATAATACATGAATACTCTTCATAGAATTTCCTTAAAAAAACATTCAATAAAATCGAGAAACAAAACATTTTGAAAGAGAAGCGGAAAAAAAAGGGAACGGAAAAAGATGAAGGATAAAAGTAAGTAGGGGAACAAAGGACAGAATTTTAAATGGACTGAAAAATGGGATCCATTACACTCAATTTGTCCATTAAAGAAGACTCTAATACAAATATGTGTTAGGTATGCCTCTCTCATAATAAAAATTTTCGAGCATACAAGGTAGTCTCTGAGAGACTGATCTAGTCCACAAGGATAACAAAAATACGTAATAATTATCACTCTGTCCCAAAAAAGTTGAATTCTTTTTCCTTTCAACTATTTTCCATCCTGTGTTCTTAACCAAATGATGCCCGAATTTACTCGGGTGGCAAAATCAAATCCAATCCGTTCAACCTGACTTAACTCATTTAGGTTTGGATTGATTATTAACCCGCTCATTTGTTAGCTCAACTCATTAAAAATAGTTCAATCCATTAAAAATTAGGTTGATATGTAGCCAAATTGATTTTTGAGTCTTTGTCAAAATATTTTTAATTTTTTTTTTTTTGATTTTATATGTTTTATATAGTTATAATAAAGTTTTTTTTATTAGGTATTGAAAGCTTATAAAATAACAAATAAAGCTATTAAAACTTGTTAGGTTATGACCTTATATTAACTCGTTTGACTCAAACTAATTTGGGTTGGGTTGAATCTTGACCCATTTTGATTCGCTCAAATTTAATCCAACCTGTCCAATTGTCACCCCATAAATATAGATTAATTGTATGTCCAGCCAAATAATGCAACTTGCCAATGGGATAAGAGCTTACCCATGAAAAACTCAGGAAGCTTCTCAACGCTCCTTCGTTAAATTTAGTCCAAATTCTTTGTCGAATAACTTTTAGATATATTAATAAATCTCATAAATATATGCATGTGTACTTATACTAAGTTTGCATCCATCATCACTAAGTAATAGTATGTACATTAACACTATGCATTCATCCTCTTCAAATCCTAAATTCATCTTTATAAAAATTGACCTTCTCTGTATTGGGTAAAACTTTGAGGAAATAACTGACTTTTCTTTTGGATGAGTGTGTTTGAGAGAACGACTATTTCTCAATTTATCATTCTACTCATTTCTTTCCCATTGTGGACATCCGATTAACATGATTTTAATGCGAGGTTATAATTAACACATACAAATCGAGAAATAAGTCTACACATTTATCATTCAGCTTGCTTATCACTACTATGAAACAAAATACTTTTGCAATTCTTATACAAATGACTTTGAATCCTCTGGTCATTCTCTTTATGTGGGAGTAGTTATATCTGATTGGCATGAAATTGTTTTGTGTTTGCAAAAAGGCTTCAATGGCATCATACATGGACAAATGCCTCCTTTTGAATTTGATCACCAGAAATGCAATTACCAACGGAAGGCCTATTACAAATTTTGCGCCCGAATACGCTGCAAGATTAAGAAGTCATAAAGTTAACTTCCTCTTGAGCCAATATATCATAGAGATGTCTTCTTCTTATGCCGACCGTTCTATTCTTCTCAGAAATTATGAGTTTTGAAGACAAGTCTTTTCACAAATATTGCTATACATTGTTCTATATTAGAATTTTTGTGGTTAGATTAATGTGCTTTGCATGTTTATCACCTATTATTTTATATAATCTGTACGTGCCTAATTTTATATATTCTATTTATGCTTTCTCTATGCAAACACAACAATATCATTTAATTTTTTAATTTAATTTTTAGTTATTATTTTACAAAATAGGAAATATTGAAATTATGTACAAACTAATTAAGGTAATAATAACATTTAATGGTATATGATATGATATATAATGAATTTCTGCTCTAAATTTAAGAATAAAAGAATTCACTGCATTAGGGGACTAATGACATACTGTTCTAATGTACTGTCTGTCACTATTAACTGATTCATTAATTTTATGAGTAGTATTTACTACAAACTTTTTTGTTTTCTAGTATTAGTATAACATATGATATAATTACATTTTGGTATTTAATTAATTAAATTGTTTATAATATTTTAATATAGAATAGGGGTAAAAGGATAATTCATTAGAGTTTCCACTTTTCATAATAAATATAATATAATATAATATAATATTTATTATTATTATTATTTTCATGAAATGAAATTTAATCTGTGTCCAGCCAAATAATCATACAGCTTGCTAAAGGGATATATAGGAGCTTACCCAAGAATTACACAAGTAGCGACAGACTGGTCCCTGGTTAGCTTAAAGTGAAAAAAAATTAGAATGAGATATCAATGGAGAATTAAAAGTATATGTAGAGAAAAGTTTGAGTCCTCACGGAGAATCTGTTGAATAATAGCTAAAAAAACATAAAGAAATTAAATTATAGTGAGTGAATCCATTGTTTTTCCTAACTTGTTAGGATGGAAAAGAATGTTAATTAAGGAGCAGAGCATATGTAATTGAAGATTGTCCTTACTTATCCTTTGTCCATTATATCCATCATCTTGGAGCTTTTCCATGAAATGCAGAAGTGGCCCAGACTGGTACCTGGTTAGATTAAAGTGCAACAAATATAGAATGAGAGATAAAGGGAGAATTAAAAGTATATGTAGAGAAAAGTAACACCTACAAAGAAATGAAGAAATTAAATTGTAGTAAGTGAATCCATTGTTCACCGAATTTCTTAGGATTGGAAAAGAATGTTAATTAAGAAGCAGAGCATATATAATTGAAGTCCGTCCTTACTTTATCATTTGTCCAGAAATCTCATAATTTTGGAGCTTATACATTATATTCTCAAGTAGGCGGCCAAGTGGATACAGACTGATCCCTGGTCAGATTAAAGTGCATAAATTTAGCAAATTTAGAATGAGTAATCAAGCAGAAGTGGGACAGTAGTAGTGTTTGCTCTTCCTAGCATTGCATGTTTGCAGATAGATGAGGATTATGAATGCAAAATATTTGGTTCTCATACTCAAATACATTTGTACTTTCTTTCCTACTATTTCCAAGAGAAGAAAAGAATTGAGACTGAATGCGGGTGTGTTTGTTGGATACTTGAAGCTGTCGACTTTTCATTAACAACGGAAGACTTGTGTTTGGTCGTTGATGAGGAAGTTGCAATTTGATGAAAGAGGGACCTCAACAGGAAGACTTTGCCGTTTACCTATTTAGCAAGGCCTAATATCATCAATGCTCACTTAAATATGGAGTTTTATTATGAAAATCACTTAACTTTCATTTTACTCCAAAAGTTACTCAATAATTACAAGTGTTTTACTTACAAAGTTACTCAATTTTGATTTTTACTTCAAAAGTCACTCAATCTATTTAATTATCTTTTTTCATTAGAATTTGTTTACATGGAATTTTTTTTTTTATTTAAAATCAAATTTTGAAAACTAATAAAATATCAAACCTCTTTTAAAATGTTTACAATATGCTATTTAGTTATTTTAAAAAAATAATCCACTTAAACCTCTTTTAAAACTAGAGCAAATGACCCGTGACACGGCCCAATATGATAAAAATTGAAATTATTAATATATCTTTGTTAAACCGACAAATATCAAGATAAATATATATATTTTTTATTTATTATTCAAATAAAAATGAATAACTATTAATGTACTAATTAAAGTCTAAACTCATAATTATTTAAGGAGTATAGCAAGAGGAAGATATTTTTCAACCTTATCATTGAAAAAGTTGAATTTATTACCTTTTTCATTCAATTTTATATGGTATTAATATGTTTTAAACTAATTTAACTTTTTAATTTTAAAAAAA
This sequence comes from Solanum bulbocastanum, assembly GCA_037074985.1. Taxonomy (NCBI): domain Eukaryota; kingdom Viridiplantae; phylum Streptophyta; class Magnoliopsida; order Solanales; family Solanaceae; genus Solanum; species Solanum bulbocastanum. The sequence goes on along the minus strand of CM073598.1, from coordinate 30,846,618 downwards.
ATATAATTTAACTTGAAAAATTTTATTTTATCAAGATCTTGTGTGTTGAAACATATAGTTATGAACCCAAATATGTTAATACATAACTTTTCTTTGTTCAAATTAAAATTTCTAACATATGAAAGAGTGAAAATGTATATCAATATTCCGTCAAACTATATCATATAAATTTAAATAAAAGTGAAAGAGGTATATTTCAAATCAAATACACCACATAAATCAAAATGAAAGACGTTGCTCTTGCTATCTCTTTTCGTAATATCGTCTCAATCATTAAAAAACTATTATATTAAATGAAGAACAACATGTCATAAGTTTGTATCTTTTTTATGTTATCAATTTTTTTTATACTGGATTCTTTATTTGGCATATTAAAAAATAGATTATTACGCGTTATTTAATGATAAATTATGTCTATCCCTTACAAAGTAAAATCTTATAAGACGCCTTCTTAATAAATATTTCTATCAAGTCTCATTTTAGTTGGTTCATATTGACTTAACATAAGTCTTAAACCTATTTATTAGAAAGTTATTTTACTCTATCAATTTTATTAATTATGCATTGAAAATTAAATTTGACTATCAGTATTTCATATAGTTACTTAATCAGAAAGTCAATATTAGGAAATATAACAAATTTCTCTTAAATTGCTTAAAAAAAAAAAATTAGTATAAGAACCAAGTTTAAAATATATAATATTTATTTAATTTGAATATTTAATTATAATCAATTAATATAAAATATCATTTTTTTAAAAATTACCTAATTATATTAAATTTAATTACCAATAAAATATGCCTTGTTTCCGTGTTCAACACTTATTTATAAAATGTGAGTGTGACATTAAGGTCCTATGATACTGCATAGAATACTTTTCTGAAGGAGACTGCAAAAACCTTAATAAGACCTTGAGCTAATAATCATCTATTGGGGTCTACAATTTCCTTCTCCAAATAATTTCATCGAGCATACAAGGTAGTCTCTGAGAGACTGATCTAATCTACAAATTCCAGATATTTAGGATAACAAAAATAATAATTATAACTCTGTCCCCAAAAAAGTTGAATTTAGAGATAATTAGGATACGATGGAGTAATCATCGAAAAGTCTAACTTGGGTAATTGAAGAATTAATGCCACATGCTACATACAAAATTTCATACTCTAATGCACAAAAGTTAAAAATCTTTTTCCTTTAAACTATTTTCCCTCCTGTAATCCTAACGAAATGATGCCCGAATGTATTCCTAACCAAAGGATGTAATGACCCTCCAGGTCATTTTTGCCTTAATGCCTCCTTTCCGTCATTTAGAGCGTTCCTGTAGCGATCCCAAGTCATTTATGACTTGCTGGCACTGACTTTTTGGTCGTCTGGTCGTTCATTTGGGTTTTATGTCTATTTCCCTGTTTTCGAGCTTTTGAAACTTAAATAGTTGACTTTAGTCAAAACGGTTGCATCAGCTCCGAAATGGCCAAATTAGGCTAGTAGCATGGTTGACACAAGTATGAGGCCTTCGGTACGTGTTTGGAGTATTAGGCGTTTTAGCCTTTGAAATTTGACCTAAGGTTGACTTTGGTCAACATTCTTGGGAAACGCGCTCGAATGAAAATTCCATTAGCTCGATTAGCTCCGGAATGTCAAGTTTGGTCTAGAACGACCTTCCATTCGACTCTCGAGGCCTCCGGACTCATTCCGAGCCACTCGGTGGATTTTGGTTAAAAAATGGTCTTTGGGAGTGGGACCCACTTTTTATCGGGATGACCTCGTATGGAAATTTTAACTATGCCATTGAGTTCGGAATATCAATTTTGGTATGTTTGCATATCTCGTTTGAGTGCACGGGGTTCCAAACGAGTTCGGAGCTCCCCGTCGGAGTTTTTAAGTTTTCGAAAAATGCTGAAAACCTAGTGCATTTATGCAGAAAATTCAGCACTTGTTCTAAAACTTTAAAAGGTCTTAACTCTCTCATTTCAAGTCCGATTTCAGTGATTTGAAGGTCTATCTTGTAGGGTTTTTCACAAGGAATACGTTGGTGAGCTTGGAAACTGATTTGGGGTTATAACGTTGTGACTCTATTTTTGATAGCGTGGCAGCGTTTCGAGGTCGTTCGAAAAGGAAAAGCTCCGGAGGAGTAATTTTGGAGCACGCATGATCGGCCTACAGGTAGGCTACAGCTTCCCTCTCTTAGATTGAGCTCGAGAATGTGAATGCATGTTGATTAGTTGGGATTTGGGTTGGGTAGTTATTGAATCATGCATATGTGTTTAGAAATCATGTTTTCAGCCTATTTTAGGAATTATCGGGTAACTGTGAGCATGATTTGTGCTATTAATTGACCTATGTGGAGTACTTGTATGCTTGATTACTGTTTATTTGAAGCATGTTGAACCTTAGTTTAGGTTTAACTAGGGCTTGCCTTAGAAATGCATAATTCGAAACCGATAGGCCTTAGTTTTGCTCCGACGTCGCTTGGCCGGCTTAGATCCCTGTAGAATGGTGTAGCAGACTTGAATCTGATAGTTTGGGCCTTAGCTAGGCGATACACTTGCTTCAATGATAGTTATCTTTGTTTTTTAATACTGCGACTTCACGAGTTACGTCGGTGACACTGGGTTCCACTCCGCGATTTGAAGTTGGTTTTTGATTCGGTTCCAAGGACTTACATTGATTAGCTAAGTGTGGATGGCGTTCCACGGACACTTATGATTATGGATCGATTGGGACTCGTTCAGCAGCTACATTAACACCTTTGTCGGGCATCCGGATCCAAGCTCTTGTCTCGACCTTATTGATATTTTCGAAGAGCATCGAGTTCAAGGTCCGGCCTCGATCACCCAGATACTTATATAGAGCATCCGGTTAGAGGTTTGGCCTCAGTTACTTGATACTTGTGATTGGTTAGTTGGGTACTTCTGGTAAGCATCCGGTTAGAGGTTCGACCTCAGTTACTTAATACTTATGATTGATTACTTGGGTACTTTTGGTGAGCATCCGGTTAGAGGTCTGGCCTCAGTTACTTGATACTTGTGATTGGTTACTAGGGTACTTATAGTGAGCATCCGGTTCGAGGTCCGGCCTCCGTACTGTCAGATTTTACTAATTTGGGTTGAGGTTCTAGTTCGATGTTCTCCAGTCTTGGGTTCTCAGATACAGTTCTCTTTAGTTATAATTATTTTGTGTACTCGTCGGGCTTATGGGGGTCCGTTCAAATTTTTATTTAAACTTGTACACGAGTGTACCTTCTGGGCTTATGGGGTCTAATTAGGTGTAGTTAGCTTATAAATTACTTTAGTTAGCTCTTTCTACATTCATGTGCATTTCATTGTTACTTAGACTTCCTTTCTTGACCTCTGTTTATGTTATTCCTTCTTTTCATATTGCCTTTACTTTTCAATTTTAGTCGGCCTATGATGCCTACTGGGTACTTGCTATTTTGGTACTCATGTTACGCTCTGCATCTGTTTCGTGATGCAGGTCCGAGCACCAATGGCTAGTGTTGATCCAATTTGGAGTATGTTGACACCCAATTTTGACCATCTATAATATATTGATCATCGAGCTTCTTAAATTTCAAACGATTTGAAATAATTTACTCTATAAAATTCAAAATATTTTTCAAGTTATTTTAAATAGTTTTGTCACATTTTATAATTTTAAATAATATATATGTTTTATATAATTTTGTATATAATTAGCGTAGTTTATGAATATTCAAAAATCGTCTAAAAAAAAAGAATTTGTTAAATATTTGGTTAATTAGTTTGGATATATAATAGTTTATATCTTAAATTATTTAGTTCATAATTAAGTTAATTATTTTATTTCGTTAAGATTAAGAAGCTCGTTAATTAATTAATATTAATTCATCTAAATTAAAGTTAAAATGGCTACTTCTTAAAAGATCCAACCCTTTTTCTTATTTTGGGCCAATTTCTAATTTCCAGCAGCCCATAATTGAACACCTCAGCCTTGTCCAAATATAACAATAACTTCAGCAACCCATTCCAATTCCCAGCCCACTCTTAATTCCTTTAAACCTTTCCCAGCCCAACACCAATTAAACAAAAGAACCCACCCAATATAACATTACAACGTACAACAACAATACAATACATACAGCAGTATGCAACACCAAAACGACCCCGCATCTTCTTCTGTTTCCTTCTTCCTCGCGTGAGCAGACGCGAAACCCAGAAACGCCGCTCCAGCGGACTCGACCCAGCTGCTCATTCTCACTCGCGCGTGTCCATCTCGTACAAGATCTTTGGAGAGTCATCCAACGTGTCCCCATCTCCCCGCCCGTTCGTCTATAAGTGGCAATAACCATATAGGAGACGGTCAACATGCTTGCCGATCAAGGGAATTTTTGGAATAACAATATAATTTTGCTATGACATGTTGTACGTTGTAGGATTGACTGTTGGACGTTTTGAGATTTTGACACAAAGCCCAATTGCTTTTGGCTTAATTCAAATAGCACTCCGTGCATTGTTTTTTTTTTATGTTTTGATTTTGCCCATGACGTTCGTCCTTGCCCCTGAATCGGACGGATACCATCCTCATTCCATTAAGAATGGTACGAATTCGAGCTGGCTGGCAGCCTTATCCAAAAAGGAATTCGAATTTTGAATGGAAGTTTTCTCCTGAATTCCCCCCCCCCCCCCCCCCCCCCCCAAATGGTGCCCTAATTCCTCCTATTTAAACCCCTCTCTTCTTCTTTGTTAAGGGTTGGAAAAAAGTTGGAAAAATACAGTGAGAAATTAGAGTAGATACAATTTACATATAAGGGGAGAGGTACGAAAAAAGATACAAAGAATACCGAGGAAACACATAATAAAGAGAGTGGAAATCTAAGCTAAATAGTATTTTACAGATTGAGTTTGAGAGGCTCAAATCTGAGTTTTATTCTCTCTTGTTTCTGTTTATCACTCCTCAGAGTTCATTGGAGTTTCTCTGTGGTTGTGGAAGCTTGTGGTCAGCTCGTTCTCGTCCCAGTTCCTGCTCCAGAAAAGGTAATCTTCTAGCTATTCAGTTCTTCTTTATGCCCCGCTTATGTATCCAGTTGTTTCTTTGGCTTTTGTTTTAAAATAGTTTGAAGGCTTTCATACGGCCGATATATCAATCTAGAGCATTTTTTGTTTGTTTTGTTGGAACTTGTTGTCGATAGTCTCACCTAAATTCACGATCTAAGTTGATCATATTTGTTCACTGATTTGTCCATCTGTTCAAGTTGGCTTAAATCTTGTTCATGTCTAACTTTGATATTTTCCCTGCTTGTAGTTAAGATTATCGATCTCTTTCTAATCATTAGTATATTTGTGCAAATAAAATTTTATTGATTTAAGTTGGTCTTCTATTATGGTTTCATGTTTTGTTACTAGCTAAAAATAGCTCAGATTGTGTTCATGCTTATATGATCATTTACATCACTATGGTTTTGTCCGGAATGCGGTGCGGAGATAGGTTTAAAATTTGCTTTTCTTGTTTTAGATCTGATTATTGCTCTCACCTCTTTGTATTGGTTTCATCTCCAAGATGTTGTCTTGCTAGTTTAATCTTGGAAATTTAGATCGATCTTGCCATTATAATTAGTTTCAACTTGATGAGACTATTAAGACTGCTTGTACCTGCACTTTACTTGAACTAAGCATCTTCTTATTCTCATAAGTTGTCAAATTGCAATTTGTGAAAAACTTACATCTACTGGCTTGCTTTAATTGATTAAGTTATCCCCTTCCTCTCTTTATTTTTTATTTTTTTTTAAAAAAATAATAAAAAATTTATAAGTTTTCATTCTCGGTAATCATATTTGTTTGAAGTGCATGTTATAAGTTAAATATGGATTGGTCTTCTATCATCATGTATCTTACCAGTTTTCTTTCTTAAATCCTCTTAAATGATTTTGAGACTCTCCTAGTGCCCATTCAAACTTAGTTTAAGCTCTTTATTCATATTATCATTGTAACCTTCTCAAACAGATTTGGTGAGGCTGTTGAAGTTTTGTTCTCTCTGAGTAATTATTTTATTCTTCTCTGTTTAGTATGTTTAAGTGTTGATGTGATTATATTTCTTTCTTTCATCTTTTCTTGCATGAACCCCTCGTTTGAGTCTATCAAGACTCCCCGCATTGCATTCCATTGGGTTGAAACCCAACACTCATCCTACTTGAGTTGATTTCATCATTCCAAGAGCAGAAGCTGAAATACAGGGCAAATGAAAGCAAATAATGCAGGAAAAACGAGCTAATATACACTGTGATACACTTGTGTATACACTGTGATACAGGGATGAAAATGGGTTGAAACCCTTGATTTTAGGAATTTTTTTTTAGACTTTTGGACAGGTTTTGAATTTGGGCCAAAGGCCCAAATTTGATATTTCCTCCCTTTGCTCTTTATTTGTTATTGACCAACACTTTTGGTTTAACTTAATTAATTTCCCAAAGATAGTCGTTTCTCTTTAAACTTAAAATATTTGTTTTTTCTTATATATATATATTTTATTTATTACTTAGCTTTATTTTATCATTAGTCTTGCCAACACTTAAATTACTTCCCTTTGGAATGATCCCCCTTTAGTTTATTTCCCCTTAAAAAATAACTAATTAGAAAAATAATAGTAATAAGTAAATAAATAAAAATAAATGAGTTCTTTTACTTCGTTAAAATTTCAAAAAATATTAGTCAATGTCATTTTTTTTAGTCAAAACGACGGTCAACCACAAGCTAGCGGACATTCCGAGGGCTGAACACCTTCTCGAAAGGTCCATTGAACTCCAAACCCTTTTTTTTTCAATTGATTTTATCTGTTTGAGTCTTTTCGAAAACCTTAAGTTTATTCTTGATTTTTACTAAAAAATTAAGTGGCGACTCTGTTCTTTCGGAAATTCGATTTCTCTTCAATAATAAATTTTATCGATTTTTCGAAAAAGAGTCATTTTTATTTATTTTCGAGTAGTCTGATCAGGAGGCGGGGGTGAGCACACGGCGTTTTGTACTATTTCAGTCTTCATCTGTATATATAGACTTGTCTTTTACCTTTCGAGACAGTTCAGTCTTTATGGTCCACTTTTGGGACTAGTACTCGTTTTATTAGTAACTCTGTACTAGTGACTTCCAGGTTCTGGGAGGGATCATTATTTGTAATATATGTTTTGGTTTGCTTTCGCCTGTTTATATTGTTGTCTTAAATTTTGCCTACTCTTGTTTAGTTTCTACCCTTAGACCCATTACTTGTTGTTCCAGGTTATGGGTTGGCTTACCTGTTGGTGGGTTATAGTAGGTGCCATCATGACTCGAGAAATCGGATCGTGACAAAGGATCCCACACAAAACTCTTCAAAATTTTACTCGGCCTAATACTCTCAACTAAATCAGTATCCTTTACCAATTCTATCCCATAGGACCTTATGGATCCAACTCGGTTCCCAACAGTCCGCTCTTCTTTCCGCGTCATCTTTGTTTCACCTTCATATATCTTGAACTTGTCATCTCTTTTGCTTGTTTTGCCAAACTTTCTCTCCTTTTTTAGTATTTAAATAGTCTGCCTTAGTTCTGCTTTCCTCTTTTTTTAAAGGGAGGAAATAGTACTAATATTTGGAACATGAATTTTAAGAATATCGGAGCATTATTCTTTGCTTCTGCATATTGTTGGGTCGGCTATATTTGTTTCACATAAACATTACATCAAATCATCAACTATAGTCAATCAGAACAAATGTCTACTTCAACATGATTTTCTAACAAAGCCATTGAATCAGATGAAAAATGTCATAAAACTACCCATCATCTGATTAACAACCGGCTGAAATTGTATAGGCTGAGGAGGTACTTCTAGCACTTCAAGTTCACCTTCAAGCATTTCTAATGCTTTACTCATCAAAGGGCGTTGTATCGGATTTGTTTGTATGCTCCATAATGCAACTAAACTCAGCTTTCTTGCTATCTTCTTTCCATCATCATTTGCTTCTTCATCCACCACAATCTCCTTCCCCTTGCTGAACTTGCCGTAAATATAATAAGGAAAATATTGGCTGGAATTTTCTTCATTTGAAACTTCATGTCTCTTCAAGTCCAACATTTCCATTAGTAACATTCCAAAGCTGTAAACATCAGCTTTGTAAGAGATTGCTCCGATGCTTCTGCTGATCAACTCTGGAGCTACATATCCAATCGTTCCACGAGCAGCTGTGAGATTCACAATGCTATTATCTGTTGGATATAATTTTGCAAGCCCGAAGTCAGAAATCTTTGAAATGAAATTCTCATCCAAAAGAATGTTGTGTGGCTTGATGTCAAAATGCAAAATTCGTACATCACATCCTCGATGCAAATAATCCAATTCCTCGAGCCACTCCAAGAATAATGTCATTCCCTCTGCCAACTTAACAGAGGACTTCCTTCTTGACTGGTGCTGATGTACTTATCGAGTGATCCGTTGGGCATGAAATCGTAAACAAGAGCACGCTTTGTTCCCTCAACACAATACCCCACGAGTCCAACCACATTGACATGATGAATCCCTCCAATGGTAGCCACTTCATTCATGAAGTCCTGACCACCAGCTTTAGGCTTGTTCAACATCTTCACTGCTACATCACTTCCACTTCGAAGTTTTCCTTTGTATACACTGCCGTAACCTCCCTCACCTAATTTCTCTTTGAATCCTCTGGTCATTTTCTTTACGTGGGAGTAATTATATCTGATTGGGTTGAATTTATTTTGTGTTCGCAAAAAGCTTTCAATAGTATCATACATGGACAAATGCCTCCTCCTGAATTTGATCACCAGAAATGCAATTGCCAACAGAAGGCCTACTACAAATTCTGCGCCCGAATACTCTGCAAGATTAAGAAGTCATAACGTTAACTTCCTCTTGAGCCAATAGAGATGTCTATTATGCGGACGTTCTATTCTTCTCAGAAATTATGAGTTTTGAAGAGAAGTCTTTTTTCACAAGTATTGCTATTGACACTATATATATATATATATATATATATATATATATATATATATATATATATACACACACACACACCATATATACGGACAATTAGATAGTAAAGGGGTATAAAAGGTATAGTATAACAGTAAATACAGTAGAAAGTATATTAAGTATGAAGGTATGTAGTATTAACAGTAAAATCAGTAAATACAGCAAAATCAGAAAATATAGTATACACAATAAATACAGTAAATTTAAAAAATACTACAATAACGACAGCAAATACAGAAAATATAGTAAACACGAAAAGTAAAAACAGTAGAAACAGTAAATACAGAAAAAATCTACTAGTTTACTACCAAATATATATTTATATTATACTACTTTACTACCAAATATAATATATATAGTACGTATGTAATTTATATACTAATGTAAGTAGTAGTATGTGGTATATAATATATATAGTAGGATAATGGGTTTATATAATTATATATATAGTAAGTAGTAGTACGTAATATTATAATATAAGAAGTCCAATATATATATATATAAGTATGGGCTGAAATATATGTATATTATATAATATATAGTAAAGGATATGTAGTATATAAGTAGTTTAAGTTATATGGTTCTGTATTTAAGCTTAGCTTCCAATATTTTTCAAATCCTACTCAGTACTCCTTCTCTCATTTAGTTAAATCATGCTAATTTCTGACTTAATTCCTAATTTCCCCATTTTTAATTGTATTTTTCATTTTTTTTAATTTTTTTTTAAACTTACCCAGTTCATCTCTTCTTCTTAATCTGTGTTCTTAACAACTCCATCTTTAACCACACCCCGGATATAAAAACTGGCAACAAATTCATCCTTTCATCAAGCGGACTATAAAGGCCAAGAATCCTAGGAATTTACAGGTTAATCCATAATCGTTATTAAGAAGTTAAGGAGCTAACCATATACTAAGGGTAATTTTTTAACAGATTTACAAAAATTTACATAAATTTAATAACATAAAAAGATTAAGTTAACATAAAAAGATAACATATTTTTGGGGGGAATTTCGGGAAATAAGTATTGTAAAAACTTACATGATTAACAAAGAGAGGTTTCCCTTTTGGGAACCCCAAAGAGCTTTCTTGAAAACTTACTATTTTACTACTAAGAAAGGAGAATAAACAGGAGTCCCGAACCGAAAGGATAAGAAAATTTATCAAAAGTTCCAAAAGGGAAATAAAATTGATTATTGAACCAAAAAGGCAACTTTCTAACTGTGAATTTGACACTGTTCAAATTAGGTCGACAACCGCAAGGCGCGGCGGTTGACCTAATTTGAACGGCGTTAGTTCAACCGTTACAAAGTTGCCCTTTTGATTTCAAAATGAATTTTGTCGCCCTTTTGAAATTTTTGACAAATTTATTTACCCTTTTTGACTCCGGACTCGGATAAACAGCCCCTCTTCGTCAACAGGGTATGTTATTTGGAATTGTTATTCAACTTGAGGCTGTTGTGATCAATTCATGCTTTTAAAGCTGCTTCTTTGGGACAATTGTATCCTTTTGGTTTGTGACCATGTTTATATGTCATAATGGGACCCATTCTCCTGCTTTACCATGGAACCACCTTATTGCTTTCTTTATCTGTTTAATTGTCGTGGTATTTTTTGTTTTTTCGTTTTAATTTTTCTTATTTTTTTTTAAAGTTTGTTATATATCTTAGAACTACATAAACAATACTCTAATATATATTATGATAATTAATAATTTAGAATATTTAAAAGATACAATTTTTTTGTTGACTCTCAAAATTTAATTGTGCCTCATAAAATGGAACTGAGAAAGTAACATATATTATTTGAGAATAATCTAAAAATTACAATAAATCACAATAATTAACAACTTAAAATATTTAAAAGACATAAAAAAAATGGTGAACTCACGAAATTTTATCAATTCACATAAATTGGAACATAAAAAGTAACATATGTTAATTAAACATAACATAAAAGTACTATAAATTATAATAATTAATAACTTAAACTATCTAAAAGACAACAAAAAGGCAAATATTTGTCACATAAATTGGGATTGAGATAGTTTTTAAAAACCTAATTTTGGTTATACATTATAAAATAGCCGAAAAATTGAAATCGTTTAATTTTTTTAAAATAACTGATCGAATCGTCCCATTGAGTTACTTCTACTCTATTTATTTTTACTTAGATTTACAAAAAAAAATGTTTCATTTCTATCCTCTGCTACATTTATTTGTTATTTGAAATTGAAATTAAAAAGACAAAAGACAAAAAAGTTTCTATATTAGCTCACTTCTGAGCAAAATACATTACAACAATCTTTACTTTTTTTTTAACGGTACATGATGTATAAAAATAATATAACTTTATCCTTGTTGACTGGGCTTTCTTTACTGTATATATCTATATATACACACACACTTACATATGACAACAATAATAGTATATTTCGAGTTGTTTTATTTTAGAATTTTTGTGTTGTGCTCACTTGCGTTAAATCACTAGTCTTTAGGAATGTGTGTCCACAAATTCCAGATATTTAGGATAACAAAAATGCGTAATAATTATAACTCTGTCCCAAAAAAGTTGAATTCTTTTTCCTTTCAACTATTTTCCATCCTGTGTTCTTAACCAAATGATGCCCGAATTTACTCGGGTGGCAAAATCAAATCCAATTCGTTCAATCTAACTTAACTTATTTAGGTTTGGATTGATTATTAATCCGCTCATTTGTTAGCTCAACTCATTAAAAATAGCTCAATCCATTAAAAATTAGATTGATATGTAACCAAATTGATTTTTGAGTCTTTGTCAAAATATTTTTAAAAAACTTTTATTTTATTTTATATGTTTTATATAGTTATAATAAAGATTTTTTTTTATTAGGTATTGAAAGCTTATAAAATAACAAATAAATCTATTAAAACTTGTTAGGTTATGACCTTATACTAACTCGTTTTGACCCAAATTAATTTGGATTGGATTGAATCTTGACCCATTTTGATTCGCTCAAATTTAACTCAACCTGTCCAATTATCACCCCATAGATATAGATTAATTGTATGCCCAGCCAAATAATGCAACTTGCCAATGGGATAAGAGCTTACCCATGAAAAACTCAGGAAGCTTCTCAACGCTCCTTCGTTAAATTTAGTCCAAATTCTTTGTCGAATAACTTTTAGATATATTAATAAATCTCATAAATTTATGCATGTGTACTTATACTAAGTTTGCATCCATCATCACTAAGTAATAGTATGTACATTAACACTATGCATCCATCCTCTTCAAATCCTAAATTCGCCTTTATAAAAACTGGCCTTCTCTATATTGGGTAAAGCTTTGAGGAAATAATTGACTTTTCTTTTGGATGAGTGTGTTTGAGAGAACGACTATTTCTCAATTTATCATTCAACTCATTTCTTTCCCATTGTAATTTGAGGTTGGAGGAGAGTTTTGAATAATGTTTTCCTTAATTTTTTGAAGGGAAATCATTTTCCTTAAATTTGAACAAAAATAAATTGATCTGGAATAACATTTTTCAAAACATTTAAACCAACTAAACATAAAAAAATTGAAAAATATTTTTCAAAAAATGTTTTCCTTCATACCTAATACACCTTGAATGTTTTCTAATATACCAAGCACACCCTTCAATAATATCATGTATGAGTAATGCAATTAAACCAGCTAGCTAATTTGAAGCTATGTGGAATTTTCATCAACAATTGGAAACTTCAAGTCAATGGAGGACTTGTGTTTGGTCGTTGATGAGAAAGTTGCAATTAGATGAAGGGCCCTTCACTTTGACGTTTACTTATTTATTAATGAAGGAGATGGAAATGTAATGTTGAGAATGATAACGTAAATGAAACATCAATAATAATAAAAATAATAATAATATATATTTAAAATAATAAAATAAAAAAGAAATCAAAATGATAGAACTAAAAATAAATTAAAAAAAAGAAGAAGAAATTAAAAAGTAATCCGTTTGTAATTAGATCATGTAATTACTAGCAATCCACAACCCATGAGAATTGGAGAGTATAATTACTCCTTGTCAATTACACCAAATTACATGCTGACTAAGTAATTATACGGTCAAACAAATATGTTAGACAATATAATTTCACCTAAATACATCAAATCTAATTAGCAGGATGACTTTCCAAACGCACCCTAAAGGAAATGAGCTTCATTATGTGAGTCTGACATTAAGGTCCTACGATAGCAAAGAGAATATTTTTCTTATGGAGCGTGCGAAAACCTATAAAAGACGTTGAGAATACTTTTCAAAGACTTATCCTTCAATTTCAGTCATTGGCGCTTACCTATCTAATGAACTATCAATCATTTATTTGGGTCTATAATTTTCTTCTCCGCATAATTTCCATCTAACTAGTATACAAGGTAGTCTTGAGAGACTGATCTAGTCCACAAATTTCAGATATTTAGGATAACAAAAATAATAATTATCTCTCAATCCGAAAAAAGTTGAATTTGGAGATAATTAGGATATGAGGGAGTAATCATGGAAAAGTCTTAACTTGGGAGTAATTGAAGAAATAATGCCACATTATACATACAAACAAGCGAAATTTACCCTCTAATGCACAAAAATTAAACCCTTTTTCCATCCTGTGTCCCTAACCAAATGATGCCCGAATGTAGTCGATATAGATTAAGGGTATGCTAATTTGTGTCCAGCTGAACCACATAATGCAACTTGCCAATGGGATAAGAGCTTACCCATGAAAAACTCAGGAAGCTCCTTCATTAGATTAAGGAGTAAGTCCAAATTAAATTCTTAGTCTAATAACTTTTAGATATATTAAATAAATTTATGCATCATGTGTACTTATACTAAGTTGGCATCCACCATCATTAAGTGATAATATGTACATTAACGCTATGCATCCATACTCTTCAAATCCTAAATTCGCCTTTATAAAAATTGGCCTTCTCTATAATATTGGGTAAAGCTTTGAGGAAATAGCAGACTTTTCTTTTGGATGAGTGTGTTTGAGAGAACGACTATTTCTCAATTTATCATTCAACTCATTTCTTTCCCTTCGTGGACATCCGATTAACAGGGTTTTAATGCAAGGATCTGTTGTAACTTTGTGTATTGATGATATTCACAAATCATCGAACCTAGTCCCAGAGTTGAGTATGTATTTCTGGTAAAATAGTGAACAACCGTGTCTTTTGATTGTTGCATAAGAAAGCTTGTGTCGTGTGTGATTCAACTTGTTTCTAATCTGTAAAGGAGCGGATCGTGTCTTCGGTATTTAATCTAACAATGAGCATGGTTAGAGTTGACTGTGTAGGCTGTGATTGAAGTCTATATTAATTAGATTTCGTAAATATAGTGGGCAATAGAGGTATTGCTTTGGCTCTTTCTGTAATGGAGTTACTGCAGGTGGTGGGATTAAGAGTTTAATCTTTGTATATGTGTTTGGAGTCTGATGACAGGTCGTGGTTTTCCTCCCTTGAGCAAGGAGGTTTCCTTGTAAAACTCCTTGTTTTAATTCATACTGCGTTTTAGTGTAAAACCAACCCGGTCCCTTAGTATGTGGTGGACTAGTGCATCTCATCAGGATCTAATACATACAAATCCAGAAATAAGTCTACATATTTATCATTAAGCTTGCTGATCACTACTAAATATGAAAGAAAATACTTTTGCAATTCTTATACTATCTCTTTTTCATTATACAAATGACTTTCAAGTGTTATTCAATTTCTAATATCACGTCTAGATCTTCACTGAGAGGACTTGCATTTAACTTAGGCGTATTACTAGCCATAAAAGGATTTGGGGACAAGTTGAGATGGCTTCCATCTCCTTCCAGCATCTGAGTAACTTCTTTTATTGAAGGCCTATCAACGGGATGCCACTGTATGCACCAAAGTCCAACTATAGCTAACTTTCTCACAATTGTACCATCTCCTTCTTCCTCTATCCGAATCTTTAATTCTTCCCCTTTCTCTAAATGTCTATATATCCATTCCAAAGAATTCACTTTGCTGTGGTTATTCGTCTTAGGATCCATCTTTATCCTCCCACCAACCATTTCTAACTGTTAGGATTTGAAACTTTTAGAGAAGAAAAAAATAATGTTCAGCAGCAAAAACTTTCATTCATATATTTCTTTTTAAAGCATACACACACACATATCTACATAAGCTTTTCCAAAGTTAGTAGAGGACCATACATATCCAACCACTATTGACTTTCTTAAAAAACATATTCCATAAAACAAGGACTACCTTTCCTTTTCATACTTAACATAATATTTAAGAAAATAACAATTAAACAAAAAAACATCTAGAAATATCTCATTTTCTAACACTCCTCCTTGAGATTTTTCTTGGATACTCCCAACTTAGCCCTTAGAACTTCAAATTTCCCCTTAGGAAGAGCCTTGGTCATGATGTCTGCAATCTGCTGATCTGAGCTGCAATGAACAAGCTGAACTTCGCCATCCTTCTCTGCTTGCCTGATAGCGTGAAACTTCACATTTATATGCTTGCTACGACCATGTTGCACTGGATTTTTGGCCATAGATATTGCTGACTTGTTGTCAACCTTAATGACAGTAGCTTCAATGTCATTTTGCTCCAGATCACGTAGAATCTTTCTTAACCATAAAGCCTGATTAGTTGCACCAGCAGCTGCGATGTATTCTGCTTCTGCAGAAGATTGAGCTACCACCTCTTGCTTCTTTGAATTCCATGAGAACATGCCTGAACCAAGTGTAAAAGCATATCCAGAAGTGCTTTTCATATCATCAACGCTTCCTGCCCAATCACTATCTGAATAACCCATCAGTTGCCCTTGCTCTTCCCTTTTAAACCAAATACCATAATCAGCAGTTCCTTTGATATATCTCAATGTTCGTTTAGCAACACCAAGATGAACTTGACTTGGAGCTTGCATAAACCTCGACAGTAGACTTGCCGCGAACATGA
The DNA here is from genome assembly GCA_037074985.1 of Solanum bulbocastanum. Lineage (NCBI taxonomy): Eukaryota > Viridiplantae > Streptophyta > Magnoliopsida > Solanales > Solanaceae > Solanum > Solanum bulbocastanum. The sequence goes on along the minus strand of CM073598.1, from coordinate 30,830,659 downwards.
GATCGGGTCTTGTTGCTGTCAAATACAACAAACTACCAATCAGACTTCTATAAACTCTTGGATCAGCCCTGTCACCTCCTTCAAACTTTGAAATTTTTTCATTTTGAAGCAGTGGAGTCGGTACAGACTTGCATCTCTCCATCTTGAACCTTTTAAGAATATCCCATGCATATTTTCTCTGAGAAATAAAGGTTCCAGCAGTAGCTTGATGAATCTCCATTCCCAAAAAGTAACTCATTTCACCCAAATCTGACATTTCAAACTTGGTCTCCATTTCTTGCATGAACTGATTCACCATTGCTTTATTGCTTCCTGTTACCAGAAGATCATCAACATAGAGTGACACCACAAACACATCTCCTCCTTTAGCCTTCTTCACATATAAAGTGACTTCATTTTCACTTCTCTTGAAGCCACAATGAATGAGATGATCATCAATCTTACTGTACCATGCTCGAGGAGCCTGCTTTAATCCATACAATGCCTTATGAAGTCGGTAGACTTTATCCTCCATTCCTGCAACTTGAAAGCCTTCTGGTTGATCAACATATATCTCCTCCTGCAACAGTCCATTTAAGAATGCAGATTTCACATCCAAATGATACAGCTTCCAATTTGATTGAGCTGCCAAAGCAAATAGCAGCCTTATTGTATCATGTCGTGCAACAGGTGCAAACGTGTCCCCATAATCCAGACCTGCAATTTGCGCATAACCTTTCACAACAAGCCTTGCTTTGTATTTATAAACTGAGCTATCTGGATTAAGTTTGGTTCTATAAACCCACTTCACCCCGATCACATTTCTGTTTTTGGGTTTATCAACCAACTTCCAAGTATCATTCTTTTCTATCATACCAATCTCCTCCTTCATGGCTTCAATCCAAACTTCATGTCTTGATGCTTCTTGATAGCTATTTGGTTCTAAGATTGCAACATTACATCTTTCATATATCTCGGAAAGAGATCTTGTCTTCAAAATTGGCGAATCAAGTGAGGATTCCCTGTCTGATTCTTCGTCTTCTTTCAGAGTTTCAGACCCAAATGATTTGATTTCAGGCAGCGGGCTCAAGTTCTGAAAAACTGCATTATCTTTCTCAATTTTCTCCTTATCCCAGTTCCAATAAGCATGCTCATCCACGACTACATCTCTTCGGATTGAAATATTTTTTGTTTGCAAGTTGAAAACTCTATAACCCTTGGCTTGTGATGAATAACCAATAAAGATCCCCAATTCACCTTTTGGTTCAAGTTTGCTTCTTTTGACAGAAGGAACATGAGAATAGCATATCGAACCAAAAACTTTTAGATGCTTGGCAGATGGCTGTATTCCACTCCATGCCTCAGTAGGAGTCTTTTCATCCACAGCTTTTGTTGGTAGCCTATTTAACAAATACACTGAAGTATGAACAGCTTCTGCCCAAAAGCTTTGTGGCAGTTTCTTTTCCAGCAGCAAACATCTTGCCATTTCAACTACTGTTCTGTTCTTCCTCTCTGAGACTCCATTTTGTTCAGGCGAATAGCTTACTGTCAACTTGTGATCAATCCCCATATCTTCACAATACTTGTTGAACTCATTTGAAGTGTATTCGCCACCATTGTCCGACCTCAAAGCCCTTAGCTTACAACCACTTTGCCTTTCCGCAAAAGCTCTAAATTTCTTGAAAACTGAAAATACTTGAGACTTGTTACTCAGAAAATACACCCAAGTCATCCTTGTTAAGTCATCAATAAAGAGCACAAAATATTTATTGTGTCCCAAAGATGATGCCTGCATAGGTCCACACACATCAGTGTGAACTAGTTCAAGTTTTTCAGTTGCCCTCCAGGTAGCACTTTTAGGAAATGATTTCCTGTGTACCTTACCCATCTGACATGACTCACAAACTTCTTTAGACAGTGAAATCTCAGGTAAATCCTTAGTCAAGCCCTTTTCATACATAGACTTTAAAGTAGCATAGTTAAAATGACCATATCTTTTGTGCCACAACCATGACTCATCCTTACTTGCAAAATTTGCACTATCAAACCTCCCATATAAAGGAAAAGTTTTATCCACCATTCTTACTTTAACAATCAAACTATCTTCGGAGTCAAAAATCAAACAATGTTTATCCTTAAAAAATAAGGAATAGCCTTTAGACATCATTTGAGCCACACTTAACAAGTTACATGCTAAAAAAGGAACATACAACACATCATGTATAAACTTTGTGCCTTGTGTAGTTTGAAAGGCAACTGAACCCTTTCCAAGTGCATCTACCGTCTCACCATTTCCCATCCTTACTTTAGTTTTGATTGACTTGTCAAGTGTATGAAACATGAGCTCATTGTGTGACATATGACTCGTACATCCACTATCTATGAACCATGAGGATTTGTTGGTTGTGTTTTCTTCATGAGAAGCCATAAACAAGCTTTCTTCTTCATTTTCAGATTTTTCAACAAAATTTGCCTGCTGCACATGGTTTTGTTGTGGTTGATTCTGCCTGGCCCTGCAATTTTTCTCAATATGACCCATCTTTCTACAGAATCTACATTGAATCGGTGGCTTTCCTTTGAACCAACAGTCTTTTTCTTGATGATTGGTTCTTTTACAGTGGCTGCAAGGTGGAAACTTCCCTCTCTTTGAAGATTCCTTCCTTGGTTTTCCCTTTTCTAATTTATCTCCTTCCATCCTTCTATTGTCCTTCATAGGCTGTTTGCCTTTATGTTGTGCTTGAAACGCCGCTTCTGCTACTTCTTCATCTCTTATACTTGATCTTTGTTCTTGGGCTTGCAACTTGCTGATCAGTTCTGCCACAGATAAAGTCTTCAAATCACAAGATTCTTCTATTGCTGAAATCTTGGACTCAAACCTTACTGGTAAGCTTACCATCATCTTCTCCACCACCCTTGAATCTGGAAAGGTTTCACCAAACAACCTTACTTTGTTTACAATCTCCATAAGTTTGGCAGAATACTCTTTCACAGTATCACCTTCTTTCATCCTTAACATCTCAAATTCTCTTTTGAGAGTTAAGAGTTTGACAGCCTTCAATCTGTCACTTCCATCGAACTCCTCTTTTAGTTTCTCCCATACTTCTTTAGGTGTTTCACAAGCCATTATTCTTGTGAAAATCACATCTGAAAGTGCTGAATGAAGACATGTGAGAGCCTTAGGTTTCCTTGACTTTGCATCTTCATGATTCTTCATTTGTGCAACAGTTGGATTTGGTCCAAGTGGAAGAGGATCATCTTCAGTTTCAATTGTTTCCCATAGACTAAGAGCTTTGAGATAAGCCTTCATCTTTATCACCCATATGTGATAATTTTCTCCTGTAAACATAGGAGGGCCTGCACCCAAGAAGCTGTTGGATGCCATGTTACTGCTGCTCAACTCTCACCTTAGAAGGAGAAAAAAAAGAAAAAAAAAACTTTAGCCTTCTTGCCTTCACAGATCCCTCAAGAAGAAGGGCTCTTGATACCACTGTTAGGATTTGAAACTTTTAGAGAAGAAAAAAATAATGTTCAGCAGCAAAAACTTTCATTCATATATTTCTTTTTAAAGCATACACACACACATATCTACATAAGCTTTTCCAAAGTTAGTAGAGGACCATACATATCCAACCACTATTGACTTTCTTAAAAAACATATTCCATAAAACAAGGACTACCTTTCCTTTACATACTTAACATAATATTTAAGAAAATAACAATTAAACAAAAAAACATCTAGAAATATCTCATTTTCTAACACTAACAAGAGCATCCCAAAGCTATAAATATCAGACTTATGAGAAACTTTACCAAAGTTTCTTGATAACACTTCTGGTGCAATGTAACCAATGGTTCCCCTAGCAGCTGTCATAGTGACTGCACTTTTTTCTTTAGAACATAGTTTGGCTAGGCCAAAATCACATATTTTGGGATTCAAGTTGTGGTCTAAAAGGATGTTTTGTGGTTTGATATCAAAATGTAGGATTTGCTGATCACATCCCTGGTGAAGATACTCAATCCCTCTTGCAGTACCCAGAGCAATATGTTGAAGCTTGCTCCAGCTGATAAGTGAGACACTACCAGGGCTTGAGCTCACTGGTAAAATGAACCTTTCAAGTGAATCATTTGGTAGGTATTCGTAGATCAGAGCTCGTCTGAATCCATCAGCACAAAAACCAACCAAGCGGACCACGTTAACATGGTGGATTCTCCCAATTGTACCGATTTCATTGATAAACTCTTCCCCTTTACCCTTGGAATCGCGTAGGACTTTTACTGCAACATAGATTTCACTGGAAAGTCTGCCTTTGTATACTGTTCCATAGCTCCCTTCTCCTAACTTTTCATTAAAATCATCTGTTATCTTCTTAATATCAGCATAAGAATATCGTGTTGGTCTGATGGCCTTGTAGTCTTCCAAAAACTTTTCAAGTCTAACTCGACTTTCTCTTTCATTTCTACTTGTCAAATATAGCTGATAAAGTGAGAAGACAATAATGCAAACAAGTGCTGTACCTAAAACTACACCTACAATAATTGAATAAATAACATGTCATAAGAATAAAGGAAAATCAAGTAGGAAACTGATGTAGTGAGAACTCAATAAAACTAACCTGCAATCAAGGGCTGCTTAGTAATACCTATCATGGACAAAATTAAAGTGTCTGTGAAATGTTCTTTTATCAATGATAGAAAAAATAAATAAATTTATGAGATACAAATAGTACCTTTATGTATCATAGTTCGATTGAAACAATGAATTTCCGATAGCTTTGTTCCATTCTTGAAACCACAATCCATTCCTTTGAACTCACAGTTTCCACAAAGTGGTATAGGCCAATTCAGCTGCAGCTTGTTCTCACCAAATGTTGACTCTGTGTATGGGTACTGATGAATTTTTGTGCAAGGCCCAGACAATAAGAAGTCTAGGCTTAAAGTCGATGTAACAGCATGGACTTGGTAACCAGAAGAACCAAGACATGGAACCAAGTAACCATCATTACTGTCCGTGAATGGTTCAGAACAATTGAATAAGACCGTGAGATCGTCAGCATTTCTGAAATTAGATTGTGACAAATTCAGTTTTGGTAGTTTGGTTGCTATGCACTCGTCAGGATCATAAAGGTGAATTTGCTGTGGGACATAATCAATCTTTTCAACAACTAAGTGAACAGAGGAGGGAAGCTCAAGGATGGTGTCATTTTTATTGTTACAGTGTAGTTCAAAGCCAGGATAGCCACAATGTTTTGGTTGATGACTGAGTCTGAATGGGAAATGAATGACTGGACCATCATTATTGCACGAAGAATCATCACAACCCTCTAGTCTGTGTCCTAAGCTAAGCAATGGGAAAAATACCAAGAAAAGTAAGATGGACATTTCTAAAACTCTTACTTGCATTCTTTAGTTTGATGCTAATAACTAGTATTTTAGTACTATATATGATTGGCAACATTTCTAAAACCTCAATATCTTTTTCTTTGAAACTATTCAGTTTGTGGATCGGACTTTTCCACACACCTTCCTGAGTTCCTGTACTTGGAAAATTATTGACTAGGTCAAATTAACTGAGGGTGGTTGGATTTGATAGATATTCATTGACAAGTCATTTTGGGCATATTAATCCTAATCATCTCATGGAATTTGTGGACTAGATCAGTCTACCTTGTTTGCTAGAGGACAGGAGATAAGAAAGCTCAACCTTTAATCTTCCACAGGAAACAAGTAGCAAGTCATTAGTCTCTTTGATATGTTATGGTCTATTCTCAAAATGTTCCGTTTATTGGTAATGGAAGGAAAATAAAAGAAACACACCACGACACAAATTCATAACAATTATCATCCTGATCATCTTTCTGAAACATGCAGTGCTAGGAAGGTGCTATGTCCGTTGTGCTTGTGGACAAAAGATGAATACCTTTTATACCGAAATAATGAGTCAGAGATTATGTTGTATTGGGGAAAGGTAAGCTGAGGTCTCAAAGAGCATACATCATCTTGTGTTTGTAAAGTTGTCTCATTATCATAATTGATGGCTTGAACATACAGCTTCTTCGAGAATACGGGTATAACGCTTTGGTTACCTTCACAAGCTAATTCCTATTCTAATTCATCTCTAAAATGTTTTGGATCTGTGATTAAGCGAAACGGGTAGCTTTTGCTACGGATATGTTCACAAGCAGAAGGAGTTAGTAGTGGAGTCAGCCCAATTCAGACATTTTTTGGACGCTACAGACCAAAAGGGACCTCCCTAAAACACAGCGAAATGTGATAAACAAAGTTAACAATTGAAAACTTCAAGTCAATGGAAGACCTGGGTTTTTAGTCCTTGATGAGAAAGTTGCAATTTGATGAAGGGCCCTCAAGAGGAAGCCCATGAAGTTTACCTATTTATTAATGATCATAATATGAGTAGGCATAATGCATAAATGTGTCATTTAATTTGGCCTCTTCAACTTTGGTGTGTACAAATAGACATTTTAACTTGTATAAAGTTAACAAGTAGACACATGAATCATACATGGCATAATACACATAGGACACCACATAGGATGATAATTGTCATGTAGGATGTCACGTAAGACGCGTGTGTCAATTTGTTCAGCCTTATACAAGTTTAAGTGTTTACTTGTGAACATTCAAAGTTTGGGGGCATAAATGTGAGGTGAAGTCAAGTTAAATGACATATTTATATAATATGTCAATGCATAGTGATGTTTGCTCGGGTCAAGACGGGTGGCTGAATTAGGGCAAGACAATGGATTATAACCCAATTTGTCCAACTCAATATGATTTTTCTTTTTGTTGCTTTATTCTTTTATAAATTAGTTTTATTACCAAAGTAAAACTAAGGCTATATACACATCCTAAATCGTCCCAGTCTTTCAGATGTGCTACTTGACCTATGCCCAGTCTAATCCTTTTCATTCAAGTTTGGACCAATTATGTGATTTATCTTTTCATGAACAAAATTTGATATTCTTAGAAAGATACATCAATCTCACTTTGGGGCAAAACCCCCAAATCCCCAATTTAAAACACTATTTAAATCACTAATTTGATGATAAGAATCTCGAGGTAAGCTTAATTAGAAGGTTAGATATATGCTTCACAAAGAAATCCAACAAAATCCCATTAAAATCATCCCAAACTAAAATCCCAAGCCCCAAAATCGAGTGATGAAGTCTTAAGGTTGAAAATAGACTTTTAATTATGTCCATGTGTATTTGTTCAGCACGAACGCAATGAATGAGACGGACCAACTCAGACCAGACCCTTCGTAAAATATGAAGCCCTTCTCGCATATATGTCATTTTAAATGAACAATACACAACTATAATCAATCAGAACATATGTCTACTTTGACAGAATTATCAGCAGAATTTTCTAACAAAGCCATTGAATCAGACGAAAATGTCATAGAACTTCCCATCATCTGATGAACAATCGGTTGAGATTGAAGAGGCTGAGGAGGTACTTCTAGCACTTCAACTTCACCTTCAAGCATTTCTAATACATTACTCATTGAAGGGCGTTGTATTGGATTCGTCTGAATGCACCATAATGCAACTAAACTCAGCTTTCTAGCCATCTTCTTTTCATCATCATTTGCTTCTTCATCCACCAGGATCTCCTTCCCCTTGTTGAACTTATCGTAAATATAATAAGGAAAATATTGGCTGGAATTCTCTTCATTTGCAACTTCATGTCTATTCAAGTCCAGCATTTCCATTAGCAGCATTCCAAAGCTGTAAACATCAGCTTTGTAAGAGATTGCTCCAATGCTTCTGCTGATCAATTCTGGAGCTACATAGCCAATCGTTCCACGAGCAGCTGTGAGATTCACAATGCTATTATCTGTTGTATATAATTTTGCAAGCCCAAAGTCAGAAATCTTTGGAATGAAATTCTCATCCAAAAGAATATTGTGTGGCTTGATGTCAAAATGCAAAATTCGTACATCACAACCTCGATGCAAATACCCAATTCCTCGAGCCACTCCAAGAATAATGTCATACTTCCTCTGCCAACTTAAAAGAGGACTTCCTTCTTGACTGGTGCTGATGTACTTGTCAAGTGATCCATTGGGCATGAAGTCGAATACAAGAGCACGCTTTATTCCCTCAACACAATATCCAACGAGTCCAACCACATTGACATGATGAATCCTTCCAATGGTAGCTACTTCATTCATGAAGTCCTGACCACCAGCTTTAGGCTTGTTCAACATCTTCACTGCTACATCCCTTCCACTTTGAAGTTTTCCTTTGTATACACTGCCGTAACCTCCCTCACCTAATTTCTCTTTGAATCCTCCGGTCATTTTCTTTACGTGGGAGTAATTATATCTGATTGGCTTGAAATTATTTTGTGTTCGCAAAAAGCTTTCAATAGTATCATACATGGACAAATGCCTTCTTTTGAATTTGATCACCAGAAATACAATTACTAACGGAAGGAAGATCACAAATTTTGCTCCAAAATAGTACTCTGCACGTTTGAGAAGTCAAAAGAAGTAACTTCCTCTTAAGCCAACAAAAAATAGAGACGATAAGGAAATGTTTATGTGAACCGTTTTATTCTTCTCAGAAATTATGAGTTATGTTAAAATTAACACTCTCTGTCTCATTTGATTGAAATATATTATTCTTTTCAATAGGTAATTTTTTTTTATGTCGAGCTAAAAATCATTGAAATAAATAATTTTCATCCATCACCATTTCTACGGTTGAAGTTGGTTTACACTAAGAAGGGTGTATACATTGCTTTCTTTCTACTCTCTCTCTCTCTATATATATATTTTGTGTTTTCTCTTCATTAAACTTCTTTAATTTTTTTTTGTCATATTTTAAAAATTAATTTATAGTTATTGCATTTATTACTCATTATATGCATGCTTTCATAAAATTTTAATCATTTTAACAGATCTATATACAATTCACGTGTCAAAACTAGCATTTTGAAACATCTAAAGATGGAAAAAGGTCATAGGTTGAGACAAATGGAGTAATGAATTAAACAACAACGATATGCCAATGTAATCGGTAATGAATTAAACATCTTTATAAAAAAGTGAAAATTATTTATACCGACACTTACAAACTATCAATATTAGTTAGAAACTTATAATGTTTGGAAAGGAATATATGTAAAAAAAAATAATTTTCACAAAATCAGATTGCTATTATTCACTTTGCCAACAGTAATATATTTCGAATTATTCTATGTTAGAATTTTTGTGTTGGGCTCCTCAACTGTGTATATTTTTCCACAAAAAATTAAGATCAATGGAATGTTAATCTGCATCCAGCCAAATAAAGGGATATATAGGAGCTTACTCAGGAAAAGCTGAAGTAGCACTAGACTGGTCCCTGGTTAGATTAAAGTGCAAGAAATTTAGAATGAGAGATCAATGGAGAATTAAAAGTATATGTAGACAAAAGTTTGAGTTCTCACAGTGAATCCATTGAAGAACACCTACAAAGACATGAAGAAATTAAATTGTAGTGAGTGAATCCATTGTTTTCCTAATTTCTTAGGATGAAAAAGAAATGTTTATCAAGAAGCTTATATAGTGATTGAATGGAGAATTAAAAGTACATGTAGAGAAAAGTTTTGAGTCCTCACCGAGAATATGTTCAATAAAACCTACAAAGATATGAAGAAATAAAATTGTAGTGAGTGAATCAGTTGTTTTTCCTAATTTGTTAGGATGGAAAAGAATGTTCATTAAAGAGCAGAGCATATGTAATTGAAGACCTTACTTATCCTTTGTGGAGAACTCCGCAGATAATAACGAAGCTCAAATCCGTGATGAAAATCAGAAAGGGAAATGTTCTCTGTATAAATAATGTTAGGCCATGAGGTCCAGCCTATAAATTCCACTCTGCATCCATCGCTGAGTGCAGAGGCATCTATAACTCCAATCTTTAAATAAGTGTGTCTGCTCAATTTGCAGCCAATAATTTCCACAAATGTCGAATAATTATTAACAGCAAATGGACAGTTGATCATAAAAATGGGATCTGCTACATAGTATGAGTGGAAGATTGTATTGGCTTTGTTGAACAAGATATGCTGAGGTTTGAAAGAGCATAGATCATCTTGTGTTTGTAAAGTTGGATCTACCAGGTGAATTGTCTGATTATTATAGTTGATGGCTTGAACGTAAAACTTCTCGGAGAATAAAAATATAACTGTTTGGTTACTTTCACAAGCTAACTCAAATGCTAGACCATATCCGCAATGTTCTGGATCAGTGTTTAAGCGAAAAGGGTAGCTTATGTTACGGATATGGCCACAAGCAGAAGAAGGACAGTAGTAGGGTTTGCTCTTCCTAGCATTGCATGTTTGCAGAAAGATGATTACAAGGATTAATGTAAAATATTTAAGCAGAACAGTTCCCCTACACAAATACATTTGTACTGTCTTGATTCTTTTCTTTCCTACTATTTCCAAGAGAAGAAAAGAATTGAGACTTTGGGTGTGTTTGGTATATATATATATACATACTAGTTTTTGGACACGTGTGTCCCATGCAATATTTTATAAATTCATTAGAAAGATTAAAATTCAATGAACATGTTATGACAATAATTTTTATTATAGAAAACTAAATTAAAGAAGACTAATAGAGTGAAAATAGAGAGAAAATATAGGAAAAAAAAAACATAGAAGAAAAAACTAACATACACATTCTTCTTAAGACTTTAATCATAATAATACATAAATGGAAAAAGAAATACAAAATCGGTACATAATTTTCAGAGTTTTTATCGACATGCCTTCTCTCATATCCAATCAAAATTCAAAAGTCTTCTCCATCAAGTCAAACTAAAACACGAATCAAATAGAAAAATTATTTCATTTTCATAAAGTAATAAATAATCAAACTAAGGTAGATATACCATATAATTTATTATATGTTGATGGCTTCACTACTTTAACCTTAAAATAAAAAGGATAATCTTTGGTGTGAGCTTCATGAAACAAAAAAGATGAATTTATATAGATAAAAATAGAGGAATACTACAAGACATCTTGAAGTTTTAAATTAAACATTTGAAGGTTATGAATATGAAAAACATGAAAGTCATGGATATTAAGAATGACAATTGAATAGGTAATTACATACTATAATTTATGAAGGAAAACATTTATTTAAAACAAATACATAAGAAAAAGATAAGTACAAATAATATTTTAGTGAAACACTACTAACAGTGGAATTTCAACATGTAATTAACTAAATATTTATAGTATTTTAATTTAGTGTAGGGTTAAAATGGTATTTCAACTTTCAACTTTTTTTGTTTGTTAGAGAAATAGTCCGTTACATAGAGTCCTATTAACAAATAGAGTCAAGTTATTTCAGCTTTGTCCTAGTCTTTAGGGGAGTAGTTTATCATGGCTTTACTTCCTATTTTTTAGGAGTTAGTGGTTCCAGTTTTTTTAGTTTCAAAAGTTATTTGTCATATAAAATCTGCAGTTGCAGAGCACTAAAAAATGCAGCAAAGTAGTTCCCTTTCTTCTCAACGTTTCGACTCGTTTTCTCTGTTTTTGTTTACTGTCTGTTTCCTTATCTTGCTTTTGTTTACAGTGGTATCAGAGCCAGGTTTGATACAATAGAAAAGAACAAAATTTTGTGAGTTTATGGCTTCAGAGAGTAACTATGTGCAGGCAGCTATTCCACGTTTTGATGGTCACTATGACCATTGGAGTATGCTGATGGAAAACTTTTTAAGGTCAAAGGAGTATTGGCCAATTGTCGAGGATGGCATAGTCGGTCCGGTAGAAGGTGAAACCTTGACGAATGCTCAAAAGGCAGAGTTCGAAGCAAGAAAACTGAAAGATTTGAAGGCAAAAAATTATCTTTCTCAGGCTATTGAGAGTCCTATCTTGGAAACTATTCTTTGCAAAGAAACTTCCAAAGACATATGGGACTCCATGAAAAAGAAATATCAAGGCACTACTAGAGTGAAGCGCGCACGGCTTCAAGCCTTGAGAAGGGATTTTGAGACTTTGCAAATGAAGGAAGGAGAGTGTGTACTGAGTTACTGCGCAAGAACAATGGAAATCAGTAACAAAATGCGGTTCCACGGTGAGAAGATGAATGATGTCATAATTGTTGAAAAGATATTGCGCTCTTTGACGCCAAAGTACGATTATGTTGTTTGCTCCAGTGAGGATGTAACATCCGACAATTTTAAAATAGCTATGAAGAAGCTTGAAATTTGAAAGTAGCTATTTTTGGAAAAAATACAGAATCTGGAAAATTAGAATCTGGAAAAAATTTGGCTAAGTGTGGAAATCAGTGATTTTTGGCCAACTTTGAGTAGTCGTAACTCCTAGATCACGATGATTTAGGAGTAGTTCCAGTTATGGTTGCGAAGCTTGTGGAATGATCTTTCCAACGCCACTGAGATTGCTCGATTTCGAGTTCGTATGAGTGAGTTATGGCCATTGAAAGTTGGGCAGTTGGCAGGGAATCCGTCCCGGAAATTTTAAGGGCATTTTGGTCTTTTCCCTAGCCATTTCTTTTGAGGTTATATTGTGTGTTAGGCTGTTTTTGGATCATTTTTATCCTATTCTAAAAGAGAAAGAGTTAGGGTTCTTGAGAGTGAAGAAGAGAAGAAGAAGAGAAGAAGAAGAGAAGAAGAGGAGAAAGGAGACCAACTAGTTTCCGTCGTGGATTTTCGTCGGGGGTGATCCCTATCAAGGTATGTGAGTTTTTTTGTGTGGTCTGATCCTTTCCCCCACACACCAAGCTCTTTTTTTTATGATTTGAGAAAAGATTGGATTGGTGTTGAAGTTGTTGAAGTTGTTAGTTGTTGTTGATGTTGTTAGTTGTGTTGTTGAAGTTATTGTTGGTTGTGGGACATGATTGGATTGTGTATTTGAGTTGTAAATTATTGTATGTTGGGAGATTGATGATCCCTAGTGGTTGGGGTTAAATCCATTGAAGTAAGGGTGGTTTAAAATTGAAGAAAAGAGGGAGGAAAGTTGTGTTTTTTTTTTGGGAACAGGGGCTGGTGCCTGGCAGTGTGGCCAGCAGCCCCGTTTGAAGTTGAGGGCTGGCGCCCCGTGCCTCGTAGAGCGCCAAGGACGCAATCCTTCCCGTTACCTTAATTCCCCATTTGTATTTTATTTTGGTTCCTAGGTATTATACCTATGTTTCCTAGTTGTTTCCAACACTCCAAGGTACTTCTAAAAGTCAAGAACTTATCCGTAACATGTGAGCAAACACCTTGAATCCAAAAATTCCATTTTAAGGAGAGTTAGTTAGAAGTCAAGTGAAGTTAGAAATTAAGAGTTAAGCTTAGAAGTTAAGCAAGTCAAGCTAGTTGTAAAGTTGTTCAAGAGTCTTTATTAAACGTTTTAACTTTATTTTTAGACTTAAGTGTCAAGTTAAGAAAAGAGTTTAGAGTTTCAAGCTAAGAGTCTCAAGTTTCAAGTTGAGTTCATTTTCTCAAAGTTATTAGGGAACTATGTATTCCCAAAGAAGTTTTAAAGAAATGTCTTTACATTTAAACAAGGTTGGAAACTGAAATTTCCAAAGAGCCTTCGGGATAGTTTGTTTTGAGTAATTATCTCATGTCAGTAGGAAGAAATGTGTTTTAAAAACATAAGAGCCAGTACATTTTTGGGAGTAGTATCGAGCACCGAATTGGGGGAGCGTTCAAAGAACCCATAGCCCCCATAGAACCATGTTAGCCACCATGGGTAGAAAAGGATCATACTCTTTAGATGAATCCTTTTCATATTAGACTAGTGGATCCATTAGGCAGTTCAGGTCTTATACCTTTGGCCGGGTATAGGATGCTCTGGCAGCGTGAGGTTGATCGCTGTATCATCACTTTAGCTCTTATGTGATGGTTGTCGGTTAGAGAAACTCCCACAGCAGTTATTGTATTTTTATACACGGAAATTATTGTATTTTATAAACATCAGTTTAATTGTATTTCTATATACATCTCAGGTTTATTGTATCCTTGTATACACACAGAGTTTTATAGCATGTTTTAAACAGTCTTTCTTTATATCACATTTGTTTTAAATTGCCTTATATTGAAAGAAGTCAGTCAGGTTGAGTTGAGTTGAACAAGGTAAACTTTTCAGTTTCTTTCAAATTTCCTTCTAGCCCTTGTTGCTTAGTTTTCCAGCTCGCATACTAGTACCTTCCATGTACTGATGCCAATGGGCCTGCATCGTCTTATGATGCAGATACAGGTACCCCGGATCAGCATCCTGCACGTCGTTGATCCAGTTGAGCACTCCAGAGTCAGTGGTGAGCCTCCTTGCATTCCGGAGGACTCAATTATTTTGTGTTCTTAGTTTTTGTTTTATTAGGATGTTGCGGAGTCTGTCCCAACATCCATCTCAGTATTTAGAGGCTTCATAGACAGTCAGACAGTCAGTCAGTTAATTTGGAGTCTCTCATGCATGTATATATTTAAATATCCTATTTTGAGACTCGAGATGCCTTGTTGGCAAATTACTTTCAGTTGAGTTGTTTTATAACTTTTCATTGCATTGAGTTATCCTGTTGAGTTAAGTTTCCGCTGAGTTAAGAAAGCCAGGCCAAGGGTTCGCTTGGGGGCCAGCGATGGTCTTCAAGTGCCGGTCACGTCTGGGGTGTAGGCTCGGGGCGTGACAGAGGAGTCAAAAGATATAAATGAGTTGTCGCTGGATGAATTGCAAAGCTCCCTATTGGTGCATGAACAGAAGATGAACCGTAGCTCAACTTTTGAGGAGCAGAACTTGAAGGCTTCTACTTTTATTTCTTCCAATTCAAGAGGAATGGGTAGAGGTAAAGGTAGTGGAAGAGGAAAAGCAGATCGAGGAAATAGAGATGGAGGCAACAAAGATGGCGATAGAAACTTTAGATCCAATGATGACTATGGAAAAGGCAGAGGGAAGAATTTTGACAAATCAAAGGTAGAATGCTATTGATGTGATAAGTTTGGTCATTATCAGTCTGAGTGCTATACTAGGTTGCCTAATAATAAGGATGAAAAGTCAAATTTTGTTGAAAGCAAGGAAACTGAGACCTTGTTGATGGCAATACAAGCACAAGAAGAACCTTTGCAAGATGTTTGGTATCTGGACACAGGCTGCAGTAATCATATGACTGGGAGTAAGTCTTGCTTTTCTTATTTAAATGAAGACTTTCGTTCTAAAGTTAGTTTTGGTGATTGATCTACTGTGGATGCAATGGGAAAAAGGTGATATTAAAATTAAAGCCAAGAATGGCTTTGAAGAAATAATATCAAATGTGTTGTATGTCCCTGCTTTAAAAAGTAACTTACTAAGTATTGGACATCTACAAGACAAAGGATATTTTATTCTTATTGGGGAAGGTGTTGTGAGATTTATAGTCCTACTGGAGGAGCCATTGTTGTTGTGAAAATAAACTCAAAGAGGTTATTTCCTTTGAACATTGAGAGTGTTCAATCTTGTTTAAAGGCAGAAGTAACAGATCCATTATGGTTGTGGCATTTTAGATATGGTCACTTGGGTTTTGGTGGATTAAAAACTCTCCAATAGAAAAATATGGTAATTGGCCTTCCTGAAATTATCATTCCCTCCAAAGTTTGTGAAGAATGTGTTGTTGGCAAACGACATCGTTTTGAATTTCCAAAAGAAAAGTCGTGGAGAGCAAAGGGTATTTTGGAGCTGGTGCATTCCGATATTTGTGGCCCAATCACACCAATTTCTAATGGAGGAAAAAGGTATTTCATTACCTTTACAGATGATTATTCTCGAAAGACTTTGGTGTATTTCTTACAGGAAAAATAAGAAGTTTTTGCAGCATTTAAAAGCTTTAAGGCCCATGTAGAAAATGAAACTGGAAGGACTATAAAGACTCTTCGAACTGATCGTGGTGGAGAGTACTGCTTAAAAGCCTTTGAAGATATTTGTGAATTCAATGAAATTCAAAAAGAGCTCACCACTGCTTATACACCACCACAAAATGGTGTATCTGAGAGAAAGAACAGAACCATTCTCAATATGGTTTGAAGTTTGCTAGCAAGAGGGAGAATGAAAAAGACTTTCTGGCCAGAAACAATAAATTGGAGCATTCTTATACTGAATAGAAGTCCAACATTTGCTGTTCAAAACATGACTCCAGAGGAGGCTTGGAGTGGAAGAAAACCAACTGTCGATCATTTTCGAATTTTCAATTGTATTGCCTATGCACATGTTCCAGACGTGAAGAGGAAGAAGCTTGATGATAAAAGCGAAAAGTGTATTTTTCTCGGTGTTAGCAAAGCATCAAAGGCATATAAATTGTTCAATCCACAGACAAAAAATATTGTAATCATTAGAGATGTTGTTTTTTATAAAGAAAACACTTGGGACTGGAGTACGCAACAGTCTACTCCAATTGTGTTTGATACTGGAGATGAATAAGTAGTTGCTATGCCCAAAATTGCAGAGAATTCAACTCCAGCAGCCGCTGAAATTCCACCAACTTTTGTTGAACCATCTGTTGAAACTTTACCAGCTACTTTAGAAGAAACTGATGCAGCAGCTCAGTCTCTTCGTCGTGCTCGTAGAAAGCCCGCGTGGATGGGGGATTATGAGGTAAAAGGAATTAATGTTAGTGATGATGCAATTACTCATTTTGCATTATTTGCAGACTGTGATCCGAGAAGCTTTGAGAGTGCTGTTAGAGAAGAAAAATGGAGAAAGGTAATGGATGCTGAAATAGAAGCTATTGAAAGGAACGATTTATGGGAGCTTATTGATCTTCCTGATAAGCATAAAACAATTGGTGTCAAGTGGGTCTATAAGACGAAGTTGAAAGAAAATGGCGAAATAGACAAGTATAAAGCGCGGTTGGTGGCTAAGGGCTACAAGTAGGAGTATGGTGTGGACTATGATGAAGTTTTTGCTCCAGTTGCAAGGCATGACACTATCAGAATGTTAATTGCCTTGGCAGCACAAAGTTCATGGCCTATATTCCAATTGGATGTCAAATCAGCATTTCTACATGGATATTTGGATGAAGAGGTATTTATCGAACAACCCCCTTGGTTATGTTAAGATTGGAAATGAGCACAAAGTTTATCGATTACAGAAAGCTCTTTATGTACTAAAACAAGCTCCGCGAGCTTGGTATAATCGCATTGACGCTTATTTTCAGAAAATGGGTTTTCAAAAGTGCCCATATGAGCATACTCTTTTTGTGAAAATTGGAGAGAATGGAAAAATGCTCATTGTGTGTTGACGATCTTATATTTATTGGGAATAGTAGTGTCATGTTTGCTGAATTCAAGAAATGCATGATGGATGAATTCGAGATGTCTGATCTTGGTAAGATGTATTATTTTCTTGGTTTAGAAGTGGTACAATCTGATGATGGCATATTTGTTTCTTAAAAGAAGTATGTTCGAGAAATTTTAGATAGGTTTAAGATGCAAAATTGCAATCCAACCAACATTCCAGTTGAGTTTGGCTTGAAACTAAACAAAGCTGGGAGCGGAAAACAGGTGGATAGCATATTTTACAAGCAAATTATGGGCAGTTTAATGTATCTAATTGCAACGAGACCAGACATTATGTATGTTGTTAGTCTTGTAAGTAGATATATGGAATACCCAACTGAAATGCATCTCTTAGCTGCGAAGAGAATTCTTCGTTACTTACAAGGAACCAAGGACTTTGGAATTTTCTACAAGAAGGGAGAAAAGTCAGATTTAATTGGCTTTACTGATAGTGATTATGCAGAAGATCAAGATGATATAAAGAGCACTTCAGGTTATGTCTTTATGCTAGGCACAAGGGCAGTGTCGTGGTCCTCTAAAAAGCAAACAATTGTCGCATTATCAAGCACAGAAGCTGAATTTGTTGCTGCTGCAGCTTGTGCTTGTCTAGCTATTTGGGTTAGAAGAATCCTTGAAGAGTTGCAGATCAAGACAAGAAGAGCCACTACAATATTTTGCGACAACAACTCTGCTATCAAGTTGTCAAAGAATCCTGTGAACCATGGAAGAAGCAAGCACATTGATGTGAAGTATTATTTCCTGCGCAATCTCAATAATGAAGGAATAGTGGAGCTGCAGTACTGCCGAAGTGAAGATCAGTTGGCTGACATTTTTACCAAACCTCTCAGATTTCTCCCTTTTAAAAATCTAAGGAGGTCGATGGGTATCGGCACTATGGAAGATTTCAAGAAGCTGAAGTTAAACTGAAGCTTACATGCTTTTAGTTTAAGGGAGGGTGTTAGAGAAATAGTCCGTTACATAGAGTCCTATTAGCAAATAGAGTCAAGTTATTTCAGCTTTGTCCTAGTCTTTAGGGGAGTAGTTTATCATGGCTTTACTTCCTATTTTTTAGGAGTTATTGGTTTCAGCTTTTTTAGTTTCAAACGTTATTTGTCATATAAAATCTGCAGTTGCAGAGCACTAAAAAATGCAGCAAAGTAGTTCCCTTTCTTCTTAACGTTTCGACTCATTTTCTCTGTTTTTGTTTACTGTCTGTTTCATTATCTTGCTTTTGTTTACATTGTTCCCACTTTTAGTAATATATGATGATGATGATGATGATGATTGATGATGATATCATGATATGATGAATGATGTGATATATGAAGGAAAATATTTTCCTAGAAAATGTTTTATTGGAAAACAAGCTAGTTTCTAACTTTTATTTTCATGTTTGGTGGGTAAAAATACGAAAGTTGAAAATTGAAAATAATTTTTAAAAACAAACTTTAAATTAGTATTTTTATGGAGGGGGGTGGTAGGGGGTTGGGGTAGGTGTGGGTTAAAGAAAATGAAATTTTGAAAATTTTACTTTTTTTTAAAAAAAAAACTTTTACAATTTATTTTTGTTGGGGCAGGGTAGAGATAGTCAGGGGTTGAACGGGGTAAAAAAAGTCAAAAAATTTAAATTTTAAGTTGTTGATTTTTTTTTGGTTTGGGGGGGGGGGGGCTGGTATAGGGGAGGGGGGGCCATGACAGGGACAAAATAAATTGATTTTTATTAAAAAAATATTTTTTACATTTTAATTGTTTTTTTCTTTAATAGGAAAGGTCGGGTACGGAATGGGGTAAGAAAAAAATTGTAATTTGAGGTTGGGGAGAGTTTTAGAAAATGTTTTCCTTAATTTTTGAAGGGAAGTCAATTTCCTTAAATTTAAGGAAAATAAGTTGATTTGAAAAGCATTTTTCAAAACATTTAAGTCAACCAAACATAAGAAAGTTGGAAAATATTTTCCTCCCTACCAAATACACCTTCAATGTTTTCTAATATACCAAGCACACCCTTCAATATTATTATGTATGAGTAAATGCAATTAAACTAGCTAGCTAATTTGAAGCTATGTGGAATTTTCATCAACAATTGGAAACTTCAAGTCAATGGAGGACTTGTGTTTTGGTCGCTGATGAGAAAGTTGCAATTTGATCAAGGGCCCTCAAGAGGAACACTTTGACATTTACCTATTTATTTATGAAGGAGATGGAAATGTTATGTTGAGAATGAGAAGGAAATGAAATATCAATAATAAAAAATAAAAAATATATTTTTAAAATAAAAAAATAAAAAAAGAATTTAAAATGATAAAACTAAAAATAAATTATAACAAAAAAAAAATTGATCCATTTGTAGTTATATCATTTAATTTACCACAATCCGTTGAGAATTGGAGAGTATAATTACTCCTTGCCTTGTTGACCAAGTAATTACATGGTCAACCAAACATGTTAGACAATATAATTATGCTTAAATACACCGAATCGAATTAGCAGGATGACTTTCCAAACAGGCCTAAGGGAAATGAGCTTCATTATGTGAGTGTGACATTAAGGTTCTGCGATTGCAAAGAGAATATTTTTCTTATAGAGCATGCGAAAACCTTTAAAAGACGTTGAGAATACTTTTCAAAGGCTTATCCTTCAATTTCAGTCATTGGCGTTTACCTATCTAATGAGCTATCAATCATTTATTGGGGTCTATAATTTTCTACTCCACATAATTTCCATCTAGTA
Source organism: Solanum bulbocastanum (assembly GCA_037074985.1). NCBI lineage: Eukaryota > Viridiplantae > Streptophyta > Magnoliopsida > Solanales > Solanaceae > Solanum > Solanum bulbocastanum. Next base: position 30,810,683 of record CM073598.1, on the reverse strand, counting down.
TACAAGCTAGTCTTGAGAGACTGATCTATCTAGTCCACAAATTTCAGATATTTCAGATAACAAAAATAATAATTATCTCTCAGTCCGAAAAGAGTTGAATTTGGAGATAATAAGTATATGAGGGAGTAATCATGGAAAAGTCTAACTAGGGAGTAATTGAAGAATTAATGCCACATTATACATACAAACAAGCAAAATTTTACACTCTAATGCGCAAAAATTAAACCTTTTTTCCTTTAAACTATTTTCCATCCTGTGTTCCTAACCAAATGATGCCCGAATGTAGTCGATATAGATTAAGGGTATGCTAATTTGTGTCCAGCTGAGCCACATAATGCAACTTGCTAATCGAATAAGAGCTTACGTATGAAAAACTCAGGAAGCTCCTTCATTAGATTGTGTCCAGCTGAGCCACATAATGCATGTGTACTTAATACTATGCATCCACCCCCTTCACATCCTAAATTTGCCTTTATAAAAAGCCTTCTCTATAATATTGGGTAAAGCATTGAGGAAATAACCGACTTTTCTTTTGGATGAGTGTGTTTGAGAGAACGACTATTTCTCAATTTATCATTCAACTCATTTCTTTCCCATTGTGGACATCCGATTAACATGGTTTTAATGCAAGGATCTGTTGTAACTCTGTGTATTGATATGCTCACAAATCATGGAACCTGGTCCCAGAGTTGAGCATGTATTTCTGGTAAAATGGTGAACAACTGTAAAAGTTGTCACACTGATGCGGTTGGTGAGCACGGGAAAAGAGAACAATGTACTCAATCAATGGGAGAACACTAGGTTGTTTTGTTCAGAGGATAATATATCCTCATTGACATGAAACAACCTAGTCAAGACATTCAAGCACAACAATTTTAAAAGGTGTATTTTGTCGTTGGAGATTACAAGCCTTCAAGAACCTCAATGGACATGATAGAGTTATCAACTGTGTCTTTTGATTGTTGCATAAGAAAGCTTGTGTCGTGTGTGATTCAACTTGTAAGATACGCTTCTAATCTATAAAGGAACAGATCGCGTCTTCAGTATTTAATCTAACAATGAGCATGGTTAGAGTTGATTGTGTAGAGTGTGATTGAAGTGTATGTTAATTAGATTCAGTTAATATAGTGGGCAATATAGGTATTGCCTGGCTCTTTCTGTGATAGAGTTATTATGAGTGGTGAGATTAAGAGTTTAATCTCTGAATATGTGTTTGGAGTCTGTAATCACTTGTTGCTTGAAGATAGTAAAAGCAGTTGGAAATCCTATGTGACAGGTCGTGGTTTTCCTCCCTTGAGCAAGGAGGTTTCCACGTAAAACTCCTTGTCGTTTTATTTCATACTTTAGTCTCTTTTATTGTGTTTTAGTGTAAAACCAACCCGGTCCCTTGGTACGTGGTGGACTGGTGCATCTCATCAGGATCTACTACATACAAATCGAGAAATAAGTCTACATATTTATCATTAAGCTTGCTGATCACTACTATGAAACAAAATACTTTTGCAATTCTTATACTATCTCCTTTTCATTATACAAATGACTTTGAAGTGTTATTCAATTTCTAATATCACGTCTAGATCTTCACTGAGAGGACTTGCATTTAACTTAGGCGTATTACTAGCCATAAAAGGATTTGGGGACAAGTTGAGATGGCTTCCATCTCCTTCCAGCATCTGAGTAACTTCTTTTATTGAAGGCCTATCATTGGGATGCCACTGTATGCACCAAAGTCCAACAATAGCTAACTTTCTCACAATTGTACCATCTCCTTCTTCCTCTATCCGAATCTTTAATTCTTCCCCTTTCTCTAAATGTCTATATATCCATTCCAAAGAATTCACTTTGCTGTGATTATTCGTCTTAGGATCCATCTTTATCCTCCCACCAACCATTTCTAACAAGAGCATCCCAAAGCTATAAATATCAGACTTATGAGAAACTTTACCAAAGTTTCTTGATAACACCTCTGGTGCAATGTAACCAATGGTTCCCCTAGCAGCTGTCATAGTGACCGCACTTTTTTCTTTAGAACATAGTTTGGCTAGGCCAAAATCACATATTTTGGGATTCAAGTTGTGGTCTAAAAGGATGTTTTGTGGTTTGATATCGAAATGTAGAATTTGCTGATCACATCCCTGGTGAAGATACTCAATCCCTCTTGCAGTACCCAGAGCAATATGTTGAAGCTTGTTCCAGCTGATGAGTGAGACACTACCAGGGCTTGAGCTCACTGGTAAAATGAACCTTTCAAGTGAATCATTTGGTAGGTATTCGTAGATCAGAGCTCGTCTGAATCCATCAGCACAAAAACCAACCAAGCGGACCACGTTAACATGGTGGATTCTCCCAATTGTACCAATTTCATTGATAAATTCTTCCCCTTTACCCTTGGAATCGCGTAGGACTTTTACTGCAACATAGATTTCACTGGAAAGTCTGCCTTTGTATACAGTTCCATAACTCCCTTCTCCTAACTTTTCATTAAAATCATCTGTTATCTTCTTAATATCAGCATAAGAATATCGTGTTGGTCTGATGGCCTTGTAGTCTTCCAAAAACTTTTCAAGTCTAACTCGACTCTCTCTTTCATTTCTACTTGTCAAATATAGCTGATAAAGTGAGAAGACAATAATGCAAACAAGTGCTGTACCTAAAACTACACCTACAATAATTGAATAAATAACATGCCATAAGCATAAAGGAAAATCAAGTAGGAAACTGATGTAGTGAGAACTCAATAAAACTAACCTGCAATCAAGGGCTGCTTAGTAATACCTATTATGGACAAAATTAAAGTGTCTGTGAAGTGCTCTTTTATCAATGATAGAAAAAATAAATAAATTTATGAGATACAAATAGTACCTTTATGTATCATAGTTCGATTGAAACAATGAATTTCCGATAGCTTTGTTCCATTCTTGAAACCACAATCCATTCCTTTGAACTCACAGTTTCCACAGAGTGGTATAGGCCAATTCAGCTGCAGCTTGTTCTCACCAAATGTTGACTCTGTGTATGGGTATTGATGAATTTTTGTGCAAGGCCCAGACAATAAGAAGTCTAGGCTTAAAGTCGATGTAACAGCATGCACTTGGTAACCAGAAGAACCAAGACATGGAATCAAGTAACCATCATTACTGTCTGTGAATGGTTCAGAACAATTGAATAGGACCGTGAGATCGTCAGCATTTCTGAAATTAGATTGTGACAAATTCAGTTTTGGTAGTTTGGTTGCTATGCACTCATCAGGATCACAAAGGTGAATTTGCTGTGAGACATAATCAATCTTTTCAACAACTAAGTGAACAGAGGAGGGAAGCTCAAGGATGGTGTCATTTTTATTGTTACAGTGTAGTTCAAAGCCAGGATAGCCACAACGTTTTGGTTGATGACTAAGTCTGAATGGGAAATGAATGACTGGACCATCATTATTGCACGAAGAATCCTCACAACCCTCTAGTCTGTGTCCTAAGCTAAGCAATGGGAAAAATACCAACAAAAGTAAGATGGACATTTCTAAAACTCTTACTTGCATTCTTTAATTTGATGCTAATCACTATAGAAGTCTAGTACTATATATGTTGGCAATATTTTCCAACTCTCAAGACAGACTTTTCCTCAATATCTGTTTATTTAAAACTATTCAGTTTGTGGAGCAGACCTTTTCCACACACATTCCTGAGTTGGAAAATTCATGACTAGGTCAAATTATAACTCACCTAATTAGTCCAGACTTAAATAGAGGATAGATACTCATTGAGAAGTCCTTTTGAGCATAGTCCAAATCATCACATGGAATATGTCGACTAGATAAGTCTCCCTTGTTTGCTAGTAGTAGTTTGACAAGAGATAAGAAATCTCAACCTTTAATCAGTCATTAGTCTCTTTGATATGTTATTCTATCCTCAAAATGTTCCGTCTATTGGAAATAGAAGGAAAAGGAAATGTTAGTGTGACATTTTAATAATTTAAGAATTCACATTTTTTTTGCATGGCCACATTGATGTTGGTGTATGGCCGTTGGTGCACTTCTCATATATGTTACATAATGATGGATGAATTGGCAGTTGATTGTTACCGTTGAAAATAATTATTGATGCATTACTATTCAGCATTACTCCAAATGGAGTTGGTGTATATGTTACAATTTTCTTGGTGCATGCAGCAACTCCCAAGCTGTTGGTGGCTTAAGTGTCCCTTTATTTTCATTCTTTATTCCTCCATTATACCTTGTAACATATGTATCTCCTAAGACCATTATCTTCACTATTTACTACACCATTATCTTCCTATTCATTGCTAGAAAGACTTCTTCTAGTATATATAGTGGTGGTCTTCATTTGGTTTGTGAGACATATAACACACAAGAAAAGATAAGAGTGCATAAAAGTTGGTTAAAAAAAAAAAAAAAAAAAGAGTTCTTATTAGTTGAAGGGAGGTGTTCTTTTTGTGGAGCTTTGGACTCAACTCTTGTCCAGAGATGTTGAATTATATATTGTGATTAGGCTGTTGTATCCTGGAGGGAACAAGTCAAGAAGAACTACTGCTGGACCAGTGAAAACATTTGCTGCAGTGGGCTTGAATCTCCTTAAAGAGAGCGAGATATCCGCGCCTCAGCCTGAAGAGATTTATTTCTTCAATTTTTATTTTCAATTGTAATCTTGTATTTTTTGTTATCTTGTAAGTTTTTCACTAACAGGAAAGAAACACAAATGTCTAGGGGAACCTCTATTTTAAAATATATAACAAGCTAATTTCACTATTATATGTCCGTTCTGCTTGCGGACAAAAGATGAATACATTTTCTACTCAAATAATGTGTCAAAGATTCTGTTTTATTGGGGGAAGGTAAGCTGGGGTCTCAAAGAGAATATATCTTGTGTTTGTAAAGTTGGATCTATCAGGTGAATTGTTTCATTATCATAATTAATGGCTTGAACATACAGCTTCTTGGAGAATACAGGTATAACAGTTTGGTTACCTTCGCAAGCTAATTCATATTCTAAGCTAAAAGGGTAGCTTTTGTTACGGATAAATATGGTCACAAACAGAAGGGGATAGTAGTGGAGTCGGCCCCAATACAGACACTTTTTGGACGCTATAGACCAAAAGGGACATCCCTAAAAACACACCACAAAACGAACAATTCAACATTTGTGAGTGAACTGTGATAAATAAGTTAATAATGGGAGACTTCAAGTCAATGGAAGACTTGTGTTTTTAGTTCTTGATGAGAAAGTTGAAATTTGATGAAGGGCCTCAAGAGGAAGACTTTGACGTTTACCTATCTATTATAGTAATGATCATAATATGCGTAGTGACGTTTGCTTGTGTCAAGATGGGTGGCTGAATTAGGGCAAAACAATGGATTACAACCCGATTTGTCTTACTCAATATGATTTTTCTTTTTGTTGCCTTATTATTTTATAAATTTTTTAATTACAAAATAAAACTAATTAGTTTTTTGTTTTCATGCATCAATCTAAGGTTATACATACATCCTAAATCATCCCAGTCTTTTAGATGTACTGACTTGATGTATGCCCAGTCTAACCCTCTTCATTCAAGTTTGGATGAATAACGTAATTTATATTTTCATGAGCTAAATTTGATATTTTTAGGCCTGAACTTCCAAGTATAAGAGAGGTTTATGGTAGGGGCCCATATCCCATATGTGGAATTTGTAGGAGTTTTAGGCCAAAAATATCTTTTATCTATACCCAAAACTTAATGTACATCCTTCAAGTATCATATTGAACAAAAATCATCCTCAATGTATTCAAAACTTAGCAAGTTTCATCCTTCCCAGAAACTTCTGTTAAAAAACATTAACAGACTCAATCCCATGTGCAAGTCACATGACTATAAGCATCCTAAAATGAGCCCAGTAGTTGTATAATGTTCTTCTTCTCAAAGCTGAAGCTTTCTAGAATTAAATTTTTTACCGGCAATGTTTGCCAGGAATGAATTTATAAAAATCGTAATATAAGTTCCTTTGTACAATGAAGCTCAATATTGGCTATTCTTTTGTTGCTATCATGATTTATTTTCCATAATTATTTGTGGTAACTTTCTTACGGATGTAATTCAAAGACCTTTCATTTATTTGTTGTGGTTGTATTTTTTTATTTTTTTAAAGTATTTTCTTCGACATGAATCTGCTCTTATTGTTCTCTCTCTCCATTTTCACAAGACCCAATAATTTTTTCTTAAATTGTTGTTAAAGATTTTTTATCACCAGAATATCAACAAATTTCATTGCGCCATATTTTTAATTAGTTTCAAGCCTTTCTTCCTTCCCAAAATAAATATCCAAATCAAATATAATCACAGTCCAACCATTACACAGAAGAAGACTCGTCCTAGCTTTGTTGTTTTTTTCCTTTCTTTTATTGTTCATGCAGACTCAGCTAAATTGACACATACAAAAGCTAACTTGGAATAGCTTTAATTTTTTTAGCAGAACAAAGAAATTGAATTGTGGCTGGTTTGAGGAACTTGATATTTGGGGTGTTGAGAGTCATTTGACTTGCACATAGATGGGTATGTTAATGTTTTTAACAGAAGTTTCACGAAGGATGAAACTTGCTAAGTTTTGAATACATTAAGGATGATTTTTGTTCAATAAATTAGTTGAAGGATGTACATTAAGCTTTAGGTATAGTTAAAGGTTGTTTTTGGCAAAAAAAACTCAATTTGTGGACTAGATAAGTCTCTCAAGACTACCTTGTTTGCTAGTAATTGGAAATTATGGGGAGAAGAAAATTGTAGACCCCAATAGATGATTTAATAGCTCATTAAATAGGTAAACGCCAGCGACTCAAATGGAATGACAAGCCTTTGAAAAATATATCATTTTAACTACTTTCTCATGGTTTACATGATTATGGCATGATGGGATGTATTTCAGGTTAAGTGATGTGATTATGGCTCAGTGCGCTTGACAAGATCTCCTTCTTTAATAGCAGTATCACTACCAAAGACAACAATCCCTACATTATTTGATGGGATCTTGTTCGGGTAAAGGGATATGATTTTGGCTCGATGGGATGTAGTTACATGTGGATTGATGTGGTTATTATCATAATAGAATCCTATTTCATGTGATGAGGAGACTATTACATATGAAATATGCTAACGCTGCATCTCAACTTGCCTTAATTGGGGTCCAAAAAATATCAAATTATGGCCTTGCCTTTTTTAATGCCTTTGAACTTATTATTGTTGCAAGTGAGAAGAGTCTAGGTCAAAATTTGATTTATTAAAATGTCCTTTAAAGGTAGATTGATCATTTTATTCTTTTATAAGAAAATTAATTCTCAATTAAGTTTAATTGAAAAGACCTTTCATCTACCTTTGGATCTGTACAAATTCTATGAACTTTTTATTTACAAGTTCAATACTTTATGTCATGTATTTATTTTCTTGACTTTTAACTTCCAGTCGTTTAAACTTATCATATTCTTCTTCAAATCATATAGCTTATTCAATATGTCAAGGGAAAAGGGTCTGATATACCCCTCGTTATGAAAGTGACTCATATATACCCTTACTGTTATACAAATAACTCACATATACCCTATTTTTCTAACGGAAGTGAAAAAATTAATTTTAGTTTAATTTTTTAATTATTTTAGAAACGGAAAAGGGACGAATTTACCCCCGAACTTTAATAAATGGTACGTATATGCCCTCCGTTATACTTTCCGTCCACATAAGCCCCTCCCATCCAATTATAGGTACACATGTACCCCTATCACTAACGGACTCCTAATTTATTACACGTGTCTTAATCTTATTGAACTACCCGTTTGACCCCTTTTTTTTACCCCATAACCCAACTATCCATCCCATAACCCAATACCCACCAAATTTCCTCTAAAAAGAATCCCAATTAAAACACCCAAAACACACCCACATCCGTCCCTTTACCCATATCCACCCACCCCACATTAACTTGATCCAAATTCTCCGAAAAAAAAATCTCCATTATCATAAACTATGAAGAAACTTTATAGAAAACAGACAATTCATCTCTCTCCTCCTTCAATTTCTAACCATTTTTCACTTTTACCAATTGCAATTCTCACTCTTGTTGCAGCTTTATTTCAAGAAGATAAACAAGTGTTTAGCTTATCTCATTTCTTGCTTTTTCAACGAATTTATCGGCAATCGGAGAACAATCCATAAGTCTAAAACCACCAACCCAACTCCATTGCTAGTGAACTTTTTGGCGAATTTTCTAGTAATCGGAGTACTCACCAGAAGTCAGCAACACCTGACTCGGGTTTTGAAAATTCCGATGGTGGTGGTTCGATAGGTATCGTAATTAAAACACCCAAAACACACCCACATCCGTCCCTTTACCTAATTTAATTGGGATTCTTCTTAGAGGAAATTTGGTGGGTATTGGGTTATGGGGCGAATAGTTGGGTTATGGGTTAAAAAAAAGGGTCAAACGGGTAGTTCAATAGGATTAAGACACGTATAATAAATTAGGGGGTCGTTAGTGAGAGGGGTACATGTGTACCTATAATTGGACAGGAGGGGCTTATGTGGACGGAAAGTATAACGGAGGGCATATATGTACCATTTATTAAAGTTCGGGGGTAAATTCGTCCCTTTGCCATTTTAAAAATATATAATCCCATATGGGTATATTTAATCCTCCTCAAACATATATTATTTTTTAAAACTTTTTTTTTTTCGTTTCAATGACTAATTTAGATTTATTATTTTGATAGTCAATTTTATTTAAATTTCGCTAATATCCTTGTAAAATTTACTAGAGATGACCCAATTATTTTTCTTCAAATACAAAAACTAAAGTACAATATATCCGGAAAAAAAAATAGTTTTAAATTATAATATAGCAACAAAAAAAATAGTTTTAATTTTTTTCTTTACACCAAGGATGAAAGAAAAAGTTAAAATAAGAATAAGAAACTCAAATAATGATAATTAAGAAGTCAAAAAATAATTTGTGTCCGAAAAAATTATAACATACCTTGAAATTTTCTAGAAAAATCATATATACCCCTAAATGATTTTTAAAAAAAAAAATCAAAAGTCAAAAATATAAATTTAAAACTAATTTTTTCAATTCCGTTAAATTAAGGGTATATGTGAGCTCATTTTGTAACGGTAGGGGTATATGTGAGCCGTTTGTATAACGGTAAGGATATATATGAGACACTTTCATAACGAGGGGCATATCAGCTCCAAATGACAAAGTTGAGGGGTATATTAGACCATTTTCCCATATTTCAATGATACACATTAAAGTTTTCTTTATTACCCAAGAGTAGGGGTGTTCACGGTTTGGATAAAAACCGATCCAAACCGAAAAACCAAACCAAATCGATAAAATAAAATCGATTTTATTTGGGTTTGGTTTGGTTTTAGATTTTTGAAAACTGATAGTATTTGGTTTGGTTATGGTTTTATTGGAAAAAACCGAAGAAATAACCAAACCAAACCGATGAATTATATACATATATTTTATTAATATACATACTTAATATATTGTTTTTATAAACAATTTTAAAGATCTTATATATGTTTTCATTAAAATTTCTTTATAATTTACTTATTGAAAGCAAAAATGCCCAAGGTGAAAATATTGTATATGAGTGTCTATGATAATTCTTTGTGGGACAAAAAATATTGTTGTCTCTTCCTTCTAGATCAATATAGTGAATTTTAAAGTTTTATTGATAGTAAATTCAATGATCGAAAGTTCTGTAATTTAAGTCATTCTAACTATTTTTCGTTTTGAATGAATTGTTGTCACTTTTTCACATTTTGAATGAATTGTTTCTTTTAATTTTGTGTATGGTTAATAACCGAATAACTGACCCAAACTAAACCGAAACCGATAACCACCAAACCGATAAATGTATATTATGTTTGGTTTGATTTGGTTTTGATAATTATAAAACCGATTAAGTTGGCTTGGTTTTGATTTTGACCAATAACCGATCCAAACCAACCCATGAACACCCCAACCCAAGAGTAAGAAAATTTGAGACGTCATATTAATTGATTTAATTAGCTTACACCAAGTTCATTGTGCTAATTGTGCTTTACAAAGAAATGACCAATTAAAACCACTAATTTGATGATAAGATTCGCGGTTAATAAGAAGGTTAGAATTATGCTTTACAAAGAAATCCAGCAAAACCCCTTTAATCGAGTTATGGAGTCTAGGTTGAATATAGACTTTTAGTTTGTTCAAGACTGACTTAATTATGTCCATGTGTATTTGTTCAGCGCGAGTGCAATGCAGTTGTATCTCGAATGAGACGGACCAACTTAGACCCGACGCAAAGCCCTTCTCGCATATATATCATTTTAAATAAACATCACATCGACTATAATCAATCAGAACAAAATGTCTACTTCAACGGGATTATCAGCAGAATTTTCTAACAAAGCCATTGAATCAGACGAAAATGTCATACAACTTCCCATCATCTGATGAACAATCGATTGAGATTGCATAGGCTGAGGAGGTACTTCTAGCACTTCACTTATAAGCGTTTTGTTTGTCTCAACAAAAGTACAAGAACCTGGTTCTTGTAAAGGGGTAAGGTTACTTCAGCAATGACAAACCATGAGAGCACATAGACAACAATATCTTTTCTTTAGTTGGAAATGTCAAGGTGTTACACCAGTCCATACTGGTACGGGAAAAATCTGAGAGAAAGGAGTATGTCAATTAACCGCGAAAATAGCCCTGCATGACGAAGATGAGCTTGTTCATCGTTCCACCAAGATTGCCAACTTTTATCTTGTTGTATCCCTATACCACCTTGCTGATTAATCCACTTGTTCCAATCTTTCCAGTCATCGACTATCTAGCCCCAATCAAATTCGGAAGGATTAAACAGAAATGGTGAAAAACAACCAAGTAAATGGCATGAACCATATTGCATAGGTAGTTAAAACATATGCCAAATTGCTTTCCTATGATCGCCTAAACAAATCATAAACAATCCTTTGATGAAGCGACTCCGAGAGTAAAGTTTATAGTTTTCAGTGAAATTGCCCTGAAAAACCATAACTTTACGACCAGTAGGTCTATACTGGGCACCTCCATGAAGAATTGTTCTTCCATAGCAGTGAGATTTTGTTCCATAGGAAAAAGTAAAGAAAACAGCAACCAGCTGTAGTTGCATGAGAACAAAAACGCTAAAGTCCTAACTCAATGATTATTGGTAACCCTGTTAAAAGTCCAAGCTGGATAAATGATTGAGAATCTAGAGCTGTTTCCATTAACTTTATGTTGTGCAATTTTGCCTCAACGACAAGTGCTCTTTGTAGACCACTTAATTATACCATGTATAGCTGTCCGTATAGAAACACATAAATCGTAATCACTGAAATCTGCAAAGTTTTGACAGCAGGGATTACAAGAGACGTAGAAATCAGCATATTAGTGACTTAACAAACAAATTTCATGCTCAGAGACAGCAAAAAGAAGAAAACTAAATATGATTTTTGCTTCACTCGTTGTTAGAAGCAACACAATGGCTAATCATCTTGCTAAATTAGCTACAATGAGGAATGAACCCTCAATTGCCTCGTGGGGTTAGAGGAGCTTATTTGCCGGACAAGATACAATTTCCTAAATACGATCGTTTTAGCAGCATTCTCATTCCCTTTATTCAAATCACCATTCCCCTTTTCTTCTGATTTGAAACAAGTAACAACTACAACTGAATAACATAAAATTTTATATAATTGATCCAGATTAAGATCTTTATACAGGGCATTTTAATATTATTGAACTTAGAATTTGGATTGTAACCAAAATCAATTATTGAATCGAAACATAAATTAGTATGCAATTGATCAAAAAAGACTAAAAGAAAAACTTACATATAAAAATTGACTAATCTTAAAACATTACTAAACTGAGACTAGTTATCTCCTTCCTCTTCTCTTCCCGTTCCAGGACTAAGCGCCTTTCTCTTCCTCTTCCAAACGTGTCCCGCTAAGCGGAGTGGAATACATATATGGACGGAGGGGCAAACAACTTTCCCTTTCTGCCAAAATGCAATCTTCACGTTGTTGATTTACCTCTCTTAATACTTTCAACTTGACATTCTGCTCCTTCTTCACCTTCTGCTCCTTCTCTTTCCGATACTTCCAATAACTATCAATAGCAGACAAACCTCTATCAATAGCATACAAACCTACTATCATAAGAATGCAATTACCTGCCCAGTCATCACAGTCATCACCAGTGGTGCTCATGATTTGATAGTACACTCTCCGCAACAGTTTTTTTCTCAACTTACAATAAACCGAACAAGAAAACAGTTTATTCAACAAAATATTTTTCTTATTACAATGAAAAACTTGGTATAAAACCTTTTCCAATACCCTTTATATAAAGATATCACATATAAACCTTTTTCCAAATCCTATTTGAATGAGGTAATGTTTACAAATCCAATCATAATAAAAAACATCAGCAGCATTAATAATATAGTACAATTTCAAAAAAAAATTCTTAGTACAATTTCAATTGGACTTCCACGTTATGTCCTTTATAGACTTGGCAAAATTTTCATTAATAATTTATTTATATACTTTATATTAACAAATACCAAAGAAGTATATATAATTTAATTTTTCTTATTTTGGAGCAAGTATCTATATCTATATTACCTTAAAAAGCATGAACTCCTAACTTAAATATTAAATTACTATAATATCCCTAACTTAGATTTTGACTTCTTTGAGTTATGACTTTTTTGATAAGTTGTGACTTTTTTCAAAGGACTGTGATTTTTTGATGAGTTGTGAATTTTTCAAAGAGTTGTGACTTTTCCAAAGATTTGAGATTTTTCCAAGAGTTGTGACTTTTTCAATAAGTTGTGACTTTTCAAAAGGGTTGTGACTTCTCGAAAAGGTCATGACTTTTCAGATAAAACACAAACAAAATACATGTTCATACTACACTTTGTTGACTATAAATAGAGGGGTTTCCTCTTATTCTTCAGCCAAATTTTTTTTTAATCTTCTACTCTTCTTCTTCTTCTTACATTTTAAAAAATTTCGTGTAATTTATTGTCGTTGAGTGAGTTCGAAGTATAACGAAATATGAGGTACCACTATTCATATGAAGTAAATTGTTCTAACCTAAAAGGGTATATTCCTTAACCTCAAGTACTTGAGGAAAATAATTCTTATGATATAATAGCTATTTTTTTGCTTAATATATACATTAGTATGTAATGTTCCAATATATGAAGTTAACATGATATAGTCTAAATTCTTTTGTTTTTGTTAATAATTTCTCTTGTGATATAGATATATGCTTTTGAATATCTTTATAAAAAATTATTAAACTTCTCAAGAGTTAGAGAATTGTCACGATTTATTTTTTTTATGCTCAAGACAAAAGAATAATTTTATTTATCAATGCTACTTATGTGATTTAGATTCTCAGGAAGTTTGCTTCAAAATAGTTTTTACTATATAATCATTGCCCTTTTGTTTTACTGATTTACTATTTCTTAATATTTAAGTACTTTCAACGAAGAAAATTTTATATAACTTGTAATAATGCCATTTGAAGTATGTATTAGTTTAATTTTTGTTGTAGTCTAAATTCATTTGTTTTTGTCAACGATTTCTCTTGTGATGTAGATATATGCTTCTGAATATCTTTTTCTAAAATTATTAAACTTCCCAAGAGTTAGAGAATTGTCACGATTTGTTTTTTTGATGTCCAAGACAAAAGAATGACTTTTTTTATCAATGCTACTTATCTAATTTAGATTGTTATGAAGTTTGCTTCAAAATAGTTATTACTATATAAAGATTGCCTTTTGTTTTACTGATTTACTATTTTTTAATATTTCAGTATTTTCGACGAAGAATAGTTCACAAAAGAATCTGCATATTATTTTGTGCAAAGCTTATTATTCAAATATTTGCTTAAATCTTTTGAATTGATAATCACGTGTGTTGCACGTGTTGAAAAAGTAGTTAGTAATAAAGACCCGTCATCTTAACACCATAAGTATCGGTTTCTGATATAAGTAATCGCAAAACCATAAGTAGTAAAGTATTTGGAAAACATATTATAGCGGAAGTGTGGCAAATGAACAGGATAGCAAATCTGATAAAACTGAACAAAACACCTTTACCACTGAAAATCTTCAAAAGCTGCAGATAAGTATGAACCTATTAATCTTGAAGGGTTAATCTTGAAGGGCAGCGGGAGACTGGTATATGGGTATGCCAACCGGCCAGGGAGTGAAGTAGCACAAGTATGGGAACCAAGAAAGGGAAAGAGCAGGGTTATTGGTGGAGAAGTTCATAGTGGGAATACTGATTCTAAGGGGAGTCTTAAGTTAACATCAGGCGGCTCCTCTCACTATAACGAACACAGGTTTGATGAAAGTGTTTATTAGAAAGAATGGAGACAGTCAGTTACACTAAGTCTACTGGATGAGTGTGTTTGAGCGAACGACTATTTCTCAATTTATCAGTCAACTCATTTCTTTCCCATTGTGGAGATCCGATTAACATGGTTTTAATGCAAGGATCTGTTGTAACTCTGTGTAATTGATGATACTCACAAATCATGGAACCTGGTCCCAGAGTACTTGAGCATGTATTTCTGGTAAAATGGTGAACAACTGTAAAAGCTGTCACACTGATGCGGTTGGTGAGCACGGGAAAAGAGAACAATGTACTCAACCAATGGGAGAACACTAGGTTGTTTTGTTCAGAGGATACTATATCCTTATTGACATGAAACAACCTAGTCAAGACATTCAAGCACAACAATTCAAAAAGGTGTATCTTGTCTTTGGAGATTACAAGTCTTCACGAACCTCAATGGACCTGATAGAGTTATCAACCGTGCCTTTTGTTTGTTGCATAAGAAAGCTTGTGTCGTGTGTGATTCAACTTGTAAGATACGTTTCTAATCTGTAAAGGAATGGATTGTGTCTTCAGTATTTAATCTAACAATGAGCATGGTTAGAGTTAACTGTGTAGGGTGTGATTGAAATCAAGATTTAATTAATATAGTGGGCAATAAAGGTACTGTTTCGGCTCTTTCTGTAATAGAGTTATTCCGGGTGGTGGAATTAAGAGTTTAATCTTTGTATATGTGTTTGGAGTCTGTAATCACTTGTTGCTTGAAGATAGTGAAAGCAGTTGGAAATTCTATGTGACAGATCGTGGTTTCCTCCCTTGAGCAAGGAGGTTTCCACGTAAAACTCCTTGTTGTTTTATTTCATATTTTAGTCTCTTTTACTGCGTTTTAGTGCAAAACCAACCTGATCCCTTGGTATGTAGTGGACTAGTGCATCTCATCAGGATCTAATACTTACAAATCGAGAAATAAGTCTACATATTTATCATTCAGCTTGCTGATCACTACTATTAAACAAATTACTTTTGCAATTCTTATACTATCTCATTTTCATTATAGAAATGACTTTGAAGAGATCTTCACCGTGAGGACTTGCATTTAACTTAGGCGTATTACTAGCCATAAAAGGATTTGGGGACAAGTTGAGATGGCTCCCATCTCCTTCCAGCATCTGAGTAACTTCTTTTATCGAAGGCCTATCAATGGGATGCCACTGTATGCACCAAAGTCCAACAATAGCTAACTTTCTCACAATTGTACCATCTCCTTCTTCCTCTATCCGAATCTTTAATTCTTCCCCTTTCTCCAAATGTCTATATATCCATTCCAAAGAATTCACTTTGCTGTGATTATTCGTCTTAGAATCCATCTTTATCCTCCCACCAACCATTTCTAACAAGAGCATTCCATAGCTATAAATATCAGACTTACGAGAAACTTTACCAAAGTTTCTTGATAACACTTCTGGTGCAATGTAACCAATGGTTCCCCTAGCAGCTGTCATAGTGACTGCACTTTTAATTTTTCTTTAGAACATAGTTTGGCTAGGCCAAAATCACATATTTTGGGATTCAAGTTGTGGTCTAAAAAGATGTTTTGTGGTTTGATATCAGAATGTAGAATTTGCTGATCACATCCCTGGTGAAGATACTCAATCCCTCTTGCAGTACCCAGAGCAATATGTTGAACCTTGTTCCAGCTGAAGAGTGAGACACTACCGGGCTTGAGCTCACTGGTAAAATGAACCTTTCAAGTGAATCATTTGGTAGGTATTTGTAGATCAGAGCTCGTCTGAATCCATCAGCACAAAAGCCAACCAAGCAAACCACGTTAACATGGTGGATTCTCCCAATTGTACCAATTTCATTGATAAATTCTTCCCCTTAACCTTGGAATCGCGTAGGACTTTTACTGCAACATAGATTTCACTGGAAAGTCTGCCTTTGTATACAGTTCCATAACTCCCTTCTCCTAACTTCTGATTAAAATCATCTGTTATCTTCTTAATATCAGCATAAGAATATCGTGTTGGTCTGATGGCCTTGTAGTCATCCAAAAACTTTTCAAGTCTAACTCGACTCTCTCTTTCATTTCTACTTGTCAAATATAGCTTATGAAGTGAGAAGACAATAATGCAAACAAGCGCTGTACCTAAAACTACACCTACAATAATTGAATAAATAACATGTCATAAGCATAAAGGAAAATCAAGTAGGAAACTGATGGAGTAAGAACTTAATAAAACTAACCTGCAATCAAGTGCTGCTTAGTGTTACCTATTATGGACAAAATTGAAGTGTCTGTTAAGTGCTTTTTTATTAATGATGGAAAAAATTAATTAAGACATACAAGTAGTACCTTTATGGGTCATAGTTCGATCGAAACAATGAGTTTCCAATAGCTTTGTTCCATCCTTGAAACCACAATCCATTCCTTTGGACTCACAGTTTCCACAGAGTGGTACAGACCAACTCAGCTGCAGCTTGTTCTCACCAAATGTTGAATCTGAGTATGGGAACTGATGAATTTTTGTGCAAGGCTCATACAATAAGAAGTTGAGGAGAAAAGTCGCAGGAACAGCATAAACTTTGTAACCAAAAGAATCAAGACAAGGAACTATTTCAAAACCACTATAGTATGCTAATGGTGCAGAACAATTTAATAGGACCATGGGATAGTAATCATTTCTCAAATAAAATTGTGAAAAATTCAGGTTTGGTAGCTTGTCTGCTAAGCACTCGTCAGGATCATAAAGGTAAATATCCTGTGAGAGATAATCAATTTTTTCAACAACTAAGTGAACGGACGAGGGAAGCTCAAGGATGGTGTCTTTTTTATTGTTACAGTGTAGTTCAAAGCCAGGATAGCCACAATGTTTTGGTTGATGACTGAGTCTGAACGGGAAATGAACGATGGGACCATAACTCTTGCACCAAGAATCCTCACAACCCTCTAGTCTGTGTCCTAAGCTAAGCAATGGGAAAAATACCAAAAAAAGTAAGATGGACATTTCTAAAACTCTTACTTGCATTCTTTGGTTTGATGCTAATATCTAGTAGTCTAGTACTATATATGTGTTGGCAACATTTTCCAACTCTCAAGACTGACTTTTCCTCAATATCTTTTCTTTGAAACTATTCAATTTGTGGAGCAGACTTTTCCACTTACCTTGCTGTTAGGGGTGGCAAAATGGGTCAAATTTTAGTTATTCGTTGGATTAACCCATTTTAATAATGGATTGGTTATCCAATCATTTAAAATTGGATTAAATATGGATCATCTCATATTATTCATCATAAAATATGGGTAACGTATTGGTATCTACCAATTGCA
Organism: Solanum bulbocastanum; assembly: GCA_037074985.1. NCBI lineage: Eukaryota > Viridiplantae > Streptophyta > Magnoliopsida > Solanales > Solanaceae > Solanum > Solanum bulbocastanum. The sequence goes on along the minus strand of CM073598.1, from coordinate 30,792,946 downwards.
CTCTCCTTAAAATATGTTAGGGGTTGGAATTTCTAAAAAGTGCATTTATTAATGGTGTATTTGGTATTTAAAAAAGAATTTATTAAATATTTTTCAATTTTCTCATGTTTGATTGACCTAAATGTCTTGAAAATATTTTTCAAACAGACTTTCATAGGTAAAGTAACGGAAAAAAATCACAACTTTCCTTAAATTAGGAAAATATTTTTCCTCTAATTTAAGAAAATATGACTTTCATGTGTTAGTAAGGGGAAAAAATCACAACTTTCATTAAATCAGGAAAAAAAATTTCAAACTTACATTAAACCTCACCACCCGAAATGAGTCCAAACAGGGATCCAACTTTCGACCCCGACTCTCGATTGGGTTTACCCATTTTTATCCATATTTAATATGGGTCGAGTCGAATATTTTATCCATTTTGACCGACCCATACCAGACTTGGCCCACCCGTTTGCCACCCCCTTCTTCCTGTACTTGGAAAATTCATGACTAGGTCAAATTCAGGCCAATTATAACTCACCTAATTAATCCAGTCTTAAATAAAGGGTAGTTGGAGTGGATAGATATTCATTGTCAAGTCATTTTGGGCATAGTCCAAATCATCTCATGGAATATGTGGACTAGATCAGTCTACCTTGTTTGCTAGTAGTAATTTGAAATTATGGGAAGAAGAAAAATCAAGACCTAAATAGATGATTGATAGAGTACAGGACATAAGAAAGCTCAACCTTTAATCAACAGTTAACCTCTTTGATATGTCTAGAGGAACCTCTATTCTAAAATGCATAACAATAATCTTGATCATCTTTCTGAAGATTTCTGAAACATGCTATGCTAGGAAGATCGAATTTCACTACTATGTCCGTTCTGCTTGTGGAAATATCCCTGACATAAGATACCCTTTTCGTTTAAATACCGATCCAAAATATCACTACCTTTTTGGCTCAAATACTGGTCCAATGCAATTTCCAGAATATGAATTAGCTTGTGAAGGTAACCAAACGGTTATATGGTTATTCTCCAAGAAGTTGCACGTTCAAGCCATCAACTATGATAATCACACAATTCATGCCGTAGATCCAACTTTACAAACACAAGATTTATGCTCTCTATTACCTCAGCTTACCAGCCTTCAACAATACATGAATAGTTCGCGTTTTTATCCATATGATAATTACACTAATAATGGATCACAGAGTAGTAATAAAAGAGTAGCAGAGCCTATCTTCATATTCAACTGTCCATTTGCTGTTAATAATTCGACATTTGTGGAAATTAGTGGCTGCAAATTAAGCAGGTACACTTATTTAAAGATTGGAGAAATGAGTGCATCTGAAGTCAGCGATGGATGCAGAGTGGAATATATTGCCATGACCTCTTGGCCTAATATTAAAAATGACAACAACATTTCCCTTTCTGATCTTCATCAAGCATTCATCTATGGGTTTGAACTAATTTATCATCTGAATCTGGAAGTCAGAGAAACGATTCATTTAAGTAAGGACGACATGTCTGTTTACTTATTCAATTAATATCCATTAGTAAAACAAAGAATTCACTGCAACTTAAATTTTTTGTCTTTGTAGGTTTTTTTCAATGGTTTATCTGTAAGTTCATCTTTTCTCTCTCTAAATATATTAATTCTCCATGGATCTCTCTCAGTTTAAATATGCTAATTTCTGGAGTTCAATCTAACCAGGGAACAGACAGCAGCTACTTCTGTATCTCGAAAGTAAGCTAAGCTCTTATCTCTTCAACAAGAGAGTTTACAATTATTTTTACACAGAAGATATATGATGTTACTCATTCGACTATACAATCTTTACCAAATTATAGAAAATGTTAAAATTTGATATCTTTTTTTTTTTTTTAATTAATAACTACGCAAATTATATGTTTAATATAATACTAATATAGTACTTCATATTTTTGGGGCCTTCAATATTTGGTGCCTAAGGCAAGGACTTCACTTGCCTTACCTTAGAGCCTGGTCCTGCTCATCCTAGAAGCTAGCTAGTTAGCTCTGAGGAATATCCAAGACACGACACACAACTCTTCCCTCAACTAATGTGGGACACTTAACAATGTAATTGTCAAGAAAAATAAATTTTTCCTGATCATGATTCATCTCTATGTATCGTTGGCTGAAGAGTAAGTTACTTCATATGACTTCTCAACCGTGCAGCTTATTGGGGAGCAAAATGTGTGATCGGTCTACCGTTCATAATTGGATTTCTGGTGTACAAATTCAAAAGGAGACATTTGTCAATGTATGATACTATTGAAGGCTTTTTGCGAACACAAAACAACTTCATGCCAATCAGATATAATTACTCCCACATAAAGAGAATGACCAGAGGGTTCAAAGAGAAATTAGGTGAGGGAGGTTATGGCAGTGTATACAAAGGAAAGCTTCGAAGTGGAAGAGATGTAGCAGTGAAGATGTTGAGCAAGCCTAAATCTGGTTGTCAAGACTTCATGAATGAAGTGGCTACCGTTGGAAGGATTCATCATGTCAACGTGGTCGGACTCGTGGGGTATTGTGTTGAAGGAACAAAGCGTGCTCTAGTATATGAATTCATGCCCAACGGATCACTCGATAAGTACATCAGCACCAGTCAAGAAGGAAGTCCTCTGTTAAGTTGGCAGAGGAAGTATGACATTATTCTTGGAGTGGCTCGAGGAATTGGGTATTTGCATCGAGGCTGTGATGTACGAATTTTGCATTTTGACATCAAGCCACACAACATTCTTTTGGATGAGAATTTCATTCCAAAGATTTCTGATTTTGGGCTTGCAAAATTATACCCAACAGATAAAAGCATTGTGAATCTCACAGCTGCTCGTGGAACTATTGGATATGTTGCTCCAGAGTTGATCAGCAGAAGCATTGGAGAAATCTCTTACAAAGCTGATGTGTATAGCTTTGGAATGCTGCTAATGGAAATGCTGGACTTGAAGAGACATGAAAATGCAAATGAAGAGAATTCCAGCCAATATTTTCCTTATTATATTTACGATAAGGTCAACAAGGGGAAGGAGATTGTGGTGGATGAAGAAGCGAATGATGATGAGAAGAAGATGGCTAGAAAGCTGAGTTTAGTTGCATTATGGTGCATTCAAACGAATCCAATACAACGCCCTTCAATGAGTAGAGTACTAGAAATGCTTGAAGGTGAAGTTGAAGTGCTTGAAGTACCTCCTCAGCCTCTTCAATCTCCACCTATTGTTTATCAGATGATGGGAAGTTCTATGACATTTTCGTCTGATTCCATGGCTTTGTTAGATAATTCTGCTAATAATACCATATCAACTTAGACATATGTTATGAGTGATTCATAATTAATGTTTAGGTAAAATGACATATATCTCATGAAGTTTGTTGTAACTATAGTCCCTATGAGGTATTTCATATCAAGAAAAAGATGTTATTGTATTGCAATAAAATAAAGAGATTTAGGTGTAAATCATTACAAATAATATGATAGGACTTACGAGGGAAAGCACAAAATGATGCATGTTTTAGGTGCAAAGAACTCTATTGTTGCTTTGATATGACCAAAAAAATAATAATAATTCAAATTCATTCATCAAACACAAATAACTACTCTTTCCAAAAGAAATACCTTTTTCTCGAAACACTTTTTGAGAAATAAACAATAAACAAATTTTGAAAGTTTTGCTAAAGGCTATTAGATTTTACGTTTTTCCAAAATTCATACTGTTAAGATTTCTAAACTCACTTTCTTTTTTGAATTTATTGAAAAATTGAATTCAACTTTTATATTATTTGAAGATCAGTTCAAGCACACAGAATTTGTGAAAAAGTCAATTTATCTTTGGCAAATGTATTTTAGCAGGCCAAAAGTTGAAGAAAGTAAAAATTGAAGAAAGGCATTATTTAATTTAGGGAAAATTTCAGAGATGCCCCTAAAGTTAATTTTAGTTTCGATTCGCTAACCTGTGGTGTGTGATATTACATTTATCTCTTTTTTTTTATTTTTTTTTTTGGATAACAATTCTTTTACTTAATTATTATTAATATGAAAAAATCACAATCTAAGTGTTTGAATTAACTTATTTTTAGTGATTTTTATCTTTTAAGTTAATTTTTTTTTTTAAGTATTTGAATGACATAAAATACATTTTAAACACTTTTTTAAATTTGAAAAAAGTAAAACAGAAAAAAAGTCAAAGTTGAATGTTCTCAATTTATGATTTTGGATATTTAACTTATAAGTCACTTAAAAAAGTCAGTTCATACCCCCTTTAATATTCACTAACTTAATCTTTGGTCATCGACGAATAAAATATATTTATGAAAGTAATTAAATAATAGTAGTATGTATTAATAAGGGCAAATTTGTCATATTATGATTTTTTACATTAATAATATTTAAATTAGGGAAAAGGGTCAAAATGCTCTTAAACTATGAAAGGAATAAAAATGTCCTTTGTTTGTAGTTTTGTTTAAAAATGTCTTTGCCGTCAATATTTTGGTCAAAAAATGTCCTTATTGTTGTTTAATGGGTCAAAAATGCTCATTTTCCAAATAAATATATTATTTATTTTCTTTTTAACACATTCTTTTTTCTAATAATATTTTTTTTAAAAATTAGCAAATGTTTATCTTTCTTCAATTCAGAAAAATAATTCTTATTTTTTTATAAATATTTTTATCGTAATATAAATATAAATTAATGATGGATATATGATGATATTTTATATATGGCATATATTATATGTCGAAAGGGTACATGAAATTATTCTATTTTAATTGATAAAATGAGATTAAGAAGAAAAAAAAATTTCCAATATTTTTATTTGTTAAAGTGATTTTAAAAGAAAGAAAACAAGAACATGGTTCTTTAATAATATTTTAATTAGGAAGAAGATGTGTTTAAAAAGGAAAAAATAATATATTTATTCAGAAAATGACATTTTTGACTCATTTAGTAACTATAGGGGCATTTCTGGACCAAAGTATTGACTGCAAGGGCATTTTTGAACCAAAATAGTGATGGTAAGGATATTTGTGAGTCAAACTATAAACGGAGGGTATTTTTGTTTCTTTTACATAGTTTAAGGACATTTTTGACCCCCTTCCCTTTAAATTAAAAAAATTTATTAGCAAAACAAAAGTCAGGGAGAATTTTGAAATTATTTATATATTTATATATACTAGATTTATCGCATGTGCGTTGCACGTGGTTGCCTAGTCTCATGATGCCTACAATTGCGAATGAGCAAAGCATGAAATCTCCCTTTGTTCAATATATGGAATATGTCTTTAAGGGATTTGTTGGTATGGATGTTTCTCAATTACTAAATATTAGTTTATGCCTACAATTGTGAAGCAGTAAAGCATGCACACTCTCTTTGTTCAATATATGGCCTATGTGAACGAAGAATGGCAACTTATAGTTCATTTGTGAGAAAATAGACAAATACCTCCCTAACCTATTATTAAATTCTCAATTACACACTTATACTTTGCGGGAGTCCTATTTGTAACATCCGACAATTTGAAATAGCTATGAAGAAGCTTGAAATTGGAAGTAGCCATTTTTGGAAAAAAAATACAGAATCTGGAAAATTTGGCTAAGTGTGGAAATCAGTGATTTTTGGCCAACTTTGAGCAGTCGTAACTCCTAGATCAGGATGATTTAGGAGTAGTTCCAGTTATGGTTGCGAAGCTTGTGGAATGATCTTTCTAACGCCACTGAGATTGCTCGATTTCGAGTTCGTATGAGCGAGTTATGGCCATTGAAAGTTGGGCAATTGGCAGGGAATCCGTCCGGAAATTTTAAGGGCATTTTGGTCTTTTCCCTAGCCATTTCTTTTGAGGTTATATTGTGTGTTAGGCTGATTCTGGATCATTTTATCCTATTTTAAAAGAGAAAGAGTTAGGGTTCTTGAGAGAGAAGAAGAGAAGAAGAGGAGAAAGGAGATCAACAAGTTCCCGTCGTGGATTTTCGTCGGGGGTGATCCCTATCAAGGTATGTGAGTTCTTTGTGTGGTTTGATCCTTTCCCCCACACACCAAGCTCATTTTTTTTTTTTTTATGATTTGAGAAAAGATTGGATTGGTGTTGAAGTTGTTGAAGTTGTTAGTTGTTGTTGATGTTGTTAGTTGTGTTGTTGAAGTTATTGTTGGTTGTGGGACATGATTGAGTTGTGTATTTGAGTTGTAGTTTATTGTATGTTGAGAGATTGATGATCCCTAGTGTTTGGGGTTAAATCCATTGAAGTAAGGGTGGTTTAGAGTTGAAGAAAAGAAGGCAGAGTGGTCAGCAGTCCCCTTTGAAGCTGAGGGCTGGTGCCTGGCAGAGTGGCCAGCAGTCCCGTTTGAAGTTGAGGGCTGGCGCCCCACGCCTCTTAGAGCGCCAAGGACGCCAATCCTTCCCGTTACCTTAATTCCCCATTTTTTTATTTTATTTTGTTCCTAGGTATTATACCTATGTTTCCTAGTTGTTTCCAACACTCCAAGGTACTTCTAAAAGTCAAGAACTCATCCGTAACATGTGAGCAAACACCTTGAATCCAAAAATTCCAATTTAAGGAGAGTTAGTTAGAAGTCAAGTGAAGTTAGAAATTAAGAGTTAAGCTTAGAAGTTAAGCAAGTCAAGCTAGTTGTAAAGTTGTTCAAGAGTCTTTATTAAACGTTTTAACTTTATTTTTTGGACTCAAGTGTCAAGTCAAGCAAAGAGCTTAGAGTTTCAAGCTAAGTAAAGAGTCTCAAGTTTCAAGTTGAGTTCATTTTCTCAAAGTTATTAGGGAACTATGTATTCCCAAAGAAGTTTTAAAGAATTGTCTTTACATTTAAACAAGGTTGGAAACTGAAATTTCCAAAGAGCCTTCGGGATAGTTTTTTTTGAGTAATTATCTCATGTCAGCAGGAAGAAATGTGTTTTAAAAACATAAGAGCTAGTACATTTTTGGGAGTAGTATCGAGCACCGAATTGGGGGAGCGTTCAAAGAACCCACAGCCCCCATAGAACCATGTTAGCCACCATGGATAAAAAAAAAAGGATCATACTCTTTAGATGAATCATTTTCATATTAGACTAGTAGATCCATTAGGCAGTTCAGGTCTTATACCTTTGGCCGGGTATAGGATGCTCTGGCAGCGTGAGGTTGATCGCTGTATCATCACTTTAGCTCTTATGTGATGGTTGTCGGTTAGAGAAACTCCCACAGCAGTTATTGTATGTTTATACACGGAAATTATTGTATTTTATATACATCAGTTCAATTATATTTCTATATACATCTCAGGCTTATTGTATCCTTGTATACACACAGAGTTTATAGCATGTTTTAAACAGTCTTTTTTTATATTACACTTGTTTTAAATTGCCTTTTATTGAAAGAAGTCAGTCAGGTTGAGTTGAGTTGAACAAGGTAAACTTTTCAGTTTCTTCCAAATTTCCTTCTAGCCTATGTTGCTTAGTTTTCCAGCTCGCATACTTGTACCTTCCATGTACTGATGCCAGTTGGCCTGCATCGTCTTATGATGCAGATACAGGTACCCCGGATCAGCATCCTGCACGTCGTTGATCCAGCTGAGCACTCCAGAGTCAGTGGTGAGCCTTCTTGCATTCCGGAGGACTCAATTATTTTGTGTTCTTAGTTTTTGTTTTATTAGGATGTTGCGGGGTCTGTCCCAACATCCATCTCAGTATTTAGAGGCTTCATAGACAGTCAGACAGTCAGTCAGTTAGTTTGGAGTCTCTCATGCATGTATATATTTAAATATCCTATTTTGAGACTCGAGATGCCTTGTTGGCAAATTACTTTCAATTGAGTTGTTTTATAACCTTTCATTGCATTGAGTTATCCTGTTGAGTTAAGTTTCCGCTGAGTTAAGAAAGCCAGGCCAAGGGGTTCGCTTGGGGGCCAGCGATGGTCTTCAAGTGCCGGTCACGTCTGGGGTGTAGGCTCGGGGCGTGACACTATTATCCTCCTGAATTTTTTAAAAATAAAATATATACCACCATAAAACTAAACAACCACATTCTCAACATGTAGTGATACCCACTCGCTTCCGGCTGTTATTTTTTATTATTTATATTTATTTTTTCCTTTGTATCTCCTTTTTCATTAATTACAAAAAGATCTTTACTCTTTTTATTCCTCCTCCTTCTTTTCTCTTTTGTTTTTCATTCACTTCTTCTAAATTAGTCATCCATGAAAAAAATCGAAGCTATTTTTATTATCATTTTTTCATCACTTTATATCATCCTTCAGGCACCTTGACGAGCTTGATTACTCATCTCTTTTTTTTTTGAATTCTCCAGGACACCAAATTTGTAATATTTTATTTACGGGTTATTGATGGTTAAATTCTTGGGTCTTCACCAAACAACAATAGAGATTGAAGATAAAATCTAATGGTTGATGTATGTTACTGACCTAAAATCTGTGAAAAAGGTGTTGATATTTTAAACTAATTTGAGATTGATAAAAATGAAAAAAGATGGATAACCCAGATCAATACTCAAAACTCATGTTTAGTTTGCTTTATGAAATTCATGATCGAAAAAATTTATTTTATAGTCATAATTGTTTTAATTCACTAGATTTCTCCAATAATTAAAAAAATAAAAATAATAGAATGAATTTTTATGATAGAAGGTGTTTAATAATTCTATTCTTTTTTTAAGTTTTGTTTCTCCTATCTTTCTTCTTTTGGTTTTTTTTTTTTTTTTTGATCTTTACTTTGTGATTTTATTTTATTTTTAGAATAGTGAGATTAAGGACAATTTGATTTTTCCAGTAATATGAGTAATAATTTTAATAATTATTTGATGATTTGCAGTGTTAATTGTAGAAAATAGTGAAATAAATTGTAAGAAAAAAAATAATTAGAAGATGGATAAAAAGATGTGGTTAATGTAGTGATGGTGGTTCAAGATGGAGGAAATGGAGGTGGGGTGCATGTTGAGTACTGAGAAAGAGAGGGGGAAAAAGAAAAAGAAACAAAAAAACTTGAGAGGAGTAAAAAATATACATTTAACAAAAAGTCAAATAAAAAATATTATGAAGTATTATTTATCAATTCTTCTTACTTCCACATGCCTCCAAGAGAGTGAGAACACTCTCTGTGCCATGTCAGCATCTAAGGGTGGAATTATTTCGTTTTAAGATAGTATAGGAGGGTGATAGGACTCTCGTGAAACGTAAGTGTGTGGTTGAAAATTTGATAATAGGTTGATGGGGCATTTGGCTATTTCCTCGTGCATTTGTAACAACAATTTTGTGTCTTTTGCTATCGCTTTTTACAATGATGGGATTCGTCGTAACTAACACACAAAGCAAGTCTAAATAGTCGACATGTAAATTAGTGATATGTATGATGTACTTGACAGAAATTACTAATAAGTCGTGTGACAAGTTACCAAATATGGCACCATTAGGCAATTTCTTTGCATGTTCCAAAGATACAAAACCATTAGAGAAGTTGTGTGTTGAAACAACATTGTCACTCTCCTTTATGATTGTATTGTCTGTAATGGTCAATTCAATCTTTTTGTGCATAGATGTGCAGTTGGGTTTGACCCGATCCAACAGCCCTTTAGCAATGTAGTACGTCATATTTGTCTTCAAGAAGTCCTCTTATGTGTCGATCTGCTTGTTAAATAGTATTGCTTGCAACTTTGTCCCCTAATATTGATGTAAGAGACATATGATGTCACTAGAGAAGTAACAAGGAGAATAAATAGGAACGATAACATATAAGCTGAGTAAAAGTGTTACGTCATCGTCCACTAATATTACAGTTTGGAAAGTCCCTTCATAACGTGAATTGTTGTACGAAATTACAAAACCCTTGCGAATAACTAATACTCTCATCACATCAACAGAGTGTTTTGGTATCTTGTTAATGGGGACACTCTACTTTGATAGTTCGATTTCGATCGCCATTTGTGATGAATCTGGATGGTTAGAGGTGCATAGCAGAAAATAAATATCAATGTTAATTCTGGGGCGCAGTGTGTAGTAGTTAAAACAAATGAATTATTAAGTAGGTTGTAACTCTGTTATGTGCTGCAAGTAGTCTAATAAAAAGCATATAACGAAACTTAAAGAGAGTGAAAACTTACAACCTTTGATGCAGAGTGAAATATTTCAAAGACAAGTCCAATATTGTAATGTGGTTGCAGATAGATGATCAACATTGACCTAATTTAATAACAAAGTGCAGATATAAGATTTGAGTTTTTAAAAAAGTAGCTTGTACCAAGAGGAGAAAACATGGCATACCTTTGCGCCTTATGCAGAAGTTGAAGTAATAATGGAAAACAGTGTTGTGCATGTGGTTGATTAGGGCAATCTCCAGAGGTTGTGTTGGTTTGTTATTTACTGGCCATTGGGCAGTTGCAGGGGAATTTGGTAGCTTTCTAGTGAAAGCGGTGACTATTCGCAGCGAAGGTGTTTGTTGCGGGAGGGGTGTGAAGTTAGGGGTTTTCTTAGGTGTGGGGTATTTGCGTAATCTTTTCAAGTTTTAAGTGAGGGGTATTTGTGCAATTTTTTTTAAGTTTTAAAGTGAGGGGTATTTGCATAATCTTTTTAAATTTTAAGTGAGGGGTATTTACATAATTTAAAATTGCTCTTTTGGAGTTCATGATAGAAGATATATATATATATATATATATATTATTATTATTATTATTTGACAAAAGAAAACCACTCCTACTATCGCAGTTCTCTTGTTGTTTAAACTGTGCGACTGAATTTGCTTTCCCAAAAATTTCATCTTCAGCTAAATCAGAACATCAACCCAAAAAGGAGAAACACTTTGTGAAATCTTGAAAGTTCAAGTTCATCCCATCCCCTTCGTGATTTCAGAATTGAACTGCGGTGGCATTGTGGTTGTTTCTACGGTTTCAAACAGTCACCGGAAGTGCCGGTGGAGCAATTCCCTTTTGGCAGCGTGCTGAAACTGAGTTGGGTCATCCCCATTTACTTCAACTTCAAGATTTGAGACGAATTACATGGATTCAGCCGCTGCAATTTCTTTATGCCCATCAACTCCTGGTTGGAATCTCGATCGTCCTTTTCTTACTGGCCAATTTTATCAGGTATTCACCATTTTATTGCTTGACATATGTATGCAAAAAACCCCCTTCATGGCATTCATAATCTAAAACCTTCATTTTCTTGGACTTTTTCGACTCTTCATGAATGTTGCTTTCTTGGTTTTCCACCCTTCTTTTCTTCTTTTTCTTGATGTCCTATGTTGAATTGAAACTATGTTGCCCCTTGATAATACATACAGGAAACAAAGATTACGCCTGGAACTACTGAATACAAGGGGGTTTCTGCAGACTCAAGGTTCCCCTTTTGTTCCTTGGCTTTCTGCTATTACAACTCAGTTTTCTTTTTTTATTGATGTGTTTTATCTTGGTGTGTTTGATTTGCTTTTTAAAGTCAAATTGGTCTCCTATTTGGTACATCTCCTACTTATTTGCTGTTTCTGTCTGGAATTTTTAATGCAGTTCCGGAGCAGATAAAGCTGTAGGTTGTTACCATGCCACCATTCAGGTATGCCTCTGTTGAATCAAATAGATTGTTCCTTGTCCATCTTTTTATAATTTTTGTTCATATTATTGTTGGTTGTCACTCTAATTGTTATCATCTAGTATAATGCCAGTAAGAAGAAGTTATATATTTGACTCCAAACGTATACACCTGGATCATAAGTTCTAACGAGACTGTAGTAGTCAACATATGTCATGTCTTCCTCTTGTGTGTGCGTTGATATTGTTTGCAATTTAAGGTCCTGTGAATATTTGTGTATTTTTTTGCTCCAAGTTTTAAAGGTTAAGGATAGTGAGGACTATTATGTTGTGGCCCATCTAAATGGTTTTCTTGTTAATATGTTATGTCCTATATGAACTTGACGATCTTGGTTTTAAGTTTGGTCAGGGTCACCGTCATTTATTAAAATATTGTCTTAACTCTTATGCAGGAATTGATTGTTATTGATGACCTTCTATCTACCCTGATTGGAATTGAAGGACGCTATATTTCTATCAAGAAAGTCCGAGGAAAGGAGGATGACATAACCTTTCAGGTTGATGCATCTATGGATTTAGCTCTTCAGGTACATATTGGGAGATATGTTTTCAGTAAGAATAGCTAAGGAAAAAATGAGACATTTCATCCCTGATATATAGTGTCTAAAGCAACGAAATATTTTGAGGCAAAAACCCGAGTAAACGTAAAGGAAAATCCATATTGTATTTAGTTTAAACATTAGCTGAAATAATTTGGACTATTATTGTAGGAGTTTGCAAAAAGGCTGTTCCCGTTATGCGAAAGTTATATCTTGATTAACCAGTTTGTGGAGACGAGGTCGCAGTTCAAGACGGGTCTAGTCAATCATGCCTTTGCTGCAGCTCTAAGGGCACTCCTCCTTGTAAGTTTCTTATTTATTGATCATTCTAAGGTTGCATGGTGGATTATTCTTTTCTCTACTTGTTTATCTGGTATATTATCCATCTTATGTATAAGCTCTTCTTGAGGATATATAAATTTTATATTTGAGAAATCATTTCTGGGAGGATGGAATCATCTTCATGATTTGTTTAATCTCTTTTTGGATATTGCGGATTCGCTCCTCCTTGGAATAGCTTGTATATGGTAGAATTTTTCAATTATTACTAAAAAAATTATTTACCTTATAAAATAAAAATCGCTTTTTGTGGATGGGTTAATGTGACTTTCAGAAGATTATCTCCTGGGAAGCTGAGAAAACCTGTCTGCTACCTTAATTTGGTTCAGCTAATTATCTAAGGCTTTTGGATGCCATGAGTTGTTTCCATAATTGTCCCATGCTGTGAGGACATACGTGTGCGGTGTAGTAGTAAGAGAAAGAATAATAAAGGAAACTAAAAAGGGAGAGCTAATTGAAGTCTAGAATATATTTTTTCCAGGATTACCAAGCAATGGTGGCACAGCTTGAACATCAATTTCGCTTAGGAAAACTTTCCATACAAGGATTATGGTTTTACTGCCAGGTAACGCTGCTTAAACTAGTTTAATTTCCATTTAGTTTGACTCATCGTCATTGGTGCTTATGAAGCTATTTCTTGCAGCCAATGATGGGTTCAATGCAAGCACTGTGTATGGTGGTGAAAAAGGCTGCAGCCAATAACTGTGTTGGTTCTGCAGTCCTTAACCTCTTGCAAAGCCAGGTCTGACATCTTAATGTCACTTTTCATAACTTTAAGGGATCTATGTGTGAGTTCCCCTAGAATTGTGGAATACCATAGATTCATTACCATGGTTTAAACTCCATATTTGCTTGAACATTTGTGGTTTGGTTTTGCATGGTTATCAAAATGAGATCTGCAATTTTTATGTTTTAAGGGGTCGTTTGGTAGAGTGTATAAAAATAATGCTAAATAGAGTGTATTAGTAATGCTTGCATTAGTTATGCTTGCGTTAATTATACATAAATTATTTGTATGCATTGTTTGGTTTGATGCATTAAAAATAGCATTCATTGCATAAAAAAAATTATTTACAAAGATACCCTCCACTATTATGGTGGAAAATATATATAAAAGGTTTTGAGGGATAATTGGGTCTTTAATTGAGTTAATGCATGCATTAAAACCATTGCATTGCTAATACCTAGAAATCTATGGTATTAGTAATGCACACCTTAATACACAATAGACTGTATAACTAGTGCTTATACATAAATTAGAAAAGAGTACAAAACAAGGTACTAGTAATACACAAGGCTAATGCATGCATTATTTTTCCTAACACACTCTACCAAACGACCCCTATAGTAGTTTTAGTCAATTAGTCTTTCTCATTCGCAAAATCTTCATGGGAAGTTTGAACAAATTTTTAAGTATCCGTGATAGACTATATTTTGATATATTTAGAATTATTGAGAAAATAAGATAAGGAATAACCCCCGGGGTTTATCTCAATTGGCAAAGGTTGAGGGACTTGTATCTTAAATCACTAGTGTGAGCCTTGTGCCGAATAAACTAAGACTAGTTTAAGTGGAGAAGGGTAAAGGGCGGAGCCATCATCTCGGATTTCCGGAAACTGCAGTTGGCCCAAAGGGTTGGTTCCAAACAAGTTTCTTGGTCATAAAAAAGATAAGAAGGAATAATTGGTTCACACACAACATTCACGAAATAGAGAGCTAGTGCAAACAGATCTGAAAGTCATCTGTAACAGTAGCGGTGGCTATTTTTCTTCTTTCTGAACGTCGCTGGTGACTGCACAACGAGAATTATCTCACCAATGCAATGACACTATCTGAACAAATAAAACATGGAATAATTGAGTGAAAACTTAGCTTGATTACTCCCTCAAGTTGCTGGACTTAAAAAGTGAATGTACGAGTGTTAAAATAGGAAAGAATCTGTCTAATTAGTCCTAATTGGTATACAATATCATATTTTTTTTTTTTTGATAAGGTAACTTTAATTGGTATACAATATCATTTACAGTATTCTTAACACAAACTACACATGTTCTATTTGAGGAGAGGGGGTCTATATTTATTTCCAGATTAATTGTTCTGTTTTAGGCAAAGGCAATGGCTGGTGATCACGTTGTGAGGTCTTTGCTGGAAAAGATGTCACAATCAGCAAGCACTGCGTATCTTGGAATATTAGAGAGGTATTTAATCTAGATTCTGCAATGATTATCCAAGTTTGCTTAAGGTCTGGCCGACCTCTCATTGTCTGGGAACTGCCTAACCAAATATTGTTTTGTCCTAAAATAACATGTTTCTACTTTGTGTTAAGTGTAAAAGAAGTTGGTGATACATAAATTGCCAGGGTTAAAGGTGTAGTGCTTCCTATATCTTCTATTTGATCTTGATGTGTCTATGCTAATAATGTCTACTTGGGATATCAACTGATGTAGTTATTACACATGTTAAAAAGTAGTGTGTGTTTCCTTGAACAATGAGTTTCAGCTAAATTGGTAATGCATTTTTTTTAATCGTTATACTATTCCCATGATAATAAGCAAGTAAAGTACTTGTTTTCTTGTCTTCTAGAGTATATGTTAGATTTTCCTCAACTGCCTTTTGGAGGTATTAATGTGTGTCGCTCTTTCTCGTTTTTTGACAGTCTGTTGAACTTCCTGTTCTTTTATAGTGAATTACTGTTGTTTCTCAATGTGAACTACCCTAAAATTTTAGGTGGGTGTATGAAGGAGTGATTGATGATCCTTATGGTGAATTCTTTATTGCTGAGAACAAGTCTCTTCAGAAGGTACATCTTTTTCAGTAACACTTTTTTATTTAGTTGCTGACATCTCATTGGTCTCACTGTATTTTCCACAGGAAAGTCTTACTCAAGATTATGATGCCAAGTACTGGCAACAACGTTACAGCCTGAAAGATGAAATTCCTAGCTTCCTTGCAAATGCAGCGGAAACAATTTTGATCACTGGAAAATATTTAAATGTCATGAGAGAGTGTGGACATAGCATTCAGGTTTTGACAAGATCCCATTGCTGCTATATGTTCACCCAATAAAGCAATTCCATCTTTCTTTGCATTGCAATTCCATCTTTCTTTGCATTACAATTCCATTAGTAATATTAGCAGAGGCTCGTGACCAAATTATTTTTGTTAGATCCCTGTGGCAGAAAAGTCAAAGTTGACAAGTGCAGGCTCAAATCATCACTATTTGGAGTGCATCAAGTCAGCTTATGATTTTGCCAGTGGCGAACTATTAAATCTTGTTAAAAACAAGGTGTGCTGAAGCAAGAAAGATATTTCTTGACAGCTTTTTTCCATGTTTCTTGATTTGTTACTGCAAGTGCTTTTACATGAAACTTCTCTCTGATGAAACCTCTCTATTCTTTGGCAGTATGATCTCATGGGTAAACTGCAATCTATTAAGCACTATCTTCTTCTTGATCAGGTACCAGCTAGCGATTAACAAATTATATATCTAAGTTTATGATAGTTTGGGAATTGGGGGTTGGATATGGGGAAAATACCTGGTAAACTTGGAATTCAAATGCTACATGCAGTGGAATGCTTCAATAACTTTGTTTTATTAACTAGTCAGTCCCTTCGCATTATCTTCTTTTAGTAAAAGAAGATATTTCTTGGCCTAGCAGCTGGCATCAAAATGTGTTGCAGGAAGAAGAAAATATTAGACATTCTTATGCCTATATTTTCCAAACAAGCAAATCCATCAATTAAAATGCAAAGTTAGAATCATTGTATGCTTCTCTGTCATCCTGAACCTCCTGAACCTGGTTTTGAATTTTTCTTTGGTTTCATTCTTTATTTCTTTATGTGTGCTCTCTGTAGATGGAAGTTAAAGTATTGTTCTGGTGCTGGTTTCCATTAAGAAATTTATATTCGTACTCACTACAACTGTCCATGCAGGGTGATTTCTTAGTGCACTTCATGGATACAGCTAGAGAGGAGCTCATGAAGAAGCCTGATGAGATCTCTGTGGAGAAGCTACAGGTTTATACATAGTTCTTTAGTTTTCTGCTTCCTCTAAATAGGGAAATCATTTGAAGCTCTTTATAATGTGGTGTCACCTTCTTTTCTTTCTTCTGAGTAGTCTCTTCTAGACCTTGCTTTGCGATCTACTGCAGCTGGTGCAGATCCTTGCCATGAGGACTTATTATGTTGTGTGGTGAGTTATTATTACCTTGGCCTGTTTAACCTTCAAGACATGGAGATATCTGCTACATTTATGTAAAAAGTGGTCCATCTTTTCTCAGGAGACGACTACTTTATTGAAAAGATTGAGTACATTGAAAGATCTTGAAATCAGCCGGTCTGCTCCAGATAGCAATGATTTAGAGGAGCCAATGAGCATTACTGGCTTGGAAACTTTTTCTTTGAATTACAAGGTTTGCCTTCTAATTTCTCTTCTAATTGAAGGAAATTACACCACAGCTCCACACAACAAAAAGAAAAAGAAAAGAGATGAAAGAACAGAAAATTGCATAAAAGCAGTTCTTTATGTCTTCTATATCAATCATAGATCCAGAACTTATGTAAGAGAAAACAGTCTGCCACAATTTTTCTGTTCACTACCTGGCCAATTTCAAAAAAGTAATTAGCAGGAAATTTATCTATACTTTTAGCTAAGTCAAGAGAATCAATTGGGGAGTAAAATACTCACTTTCCCCTCCTGTTATGCTTGTCTTATTTATCTCTGCGTTACATTTTCTTTTGTAACTGTGTGCACTGATGTTAATCTGTTCATTGAGTGCCACCCAGCAACAACCATATTTCGCTAACGCTGAGGGAGAGCATCTTGTTTTCTTCTCTTGATTTTCTGTTTTGGCGAGACTGACATTAAAGGTCGTGGCGTTATTTTTGCTGGGTCATTATATTATTGTTGCCTGAGCCTGGTTGCATTTGTTGTGTTTCAGGTTAGATGGCCCTTATCTCTAGTAATATCACGGAAAGCCTTGACAAAATATCAGTTGATTTTCAGATTTCTATTTCACTGTAAGCATGTTGATAGGCAACTCTCTGGGGCATGGCAAGTACATCAGGTATGAGCTTTCAGTTACTTTTACTAACAGTAGTAAAGTAGCTTCTCTTTTCCTTTTGACTTCTGATAGATTTGCATTTTTGCTTATTTTGTTATTATAGGGTCTGCGCAAGCTTGACATGCAAGGAACTACAGTTTCTGTATCATCTTTGTTATGTCGCAATATGCTGAAGTTCATAAATAGTCTCTTACACTATTTGACATTCGAGGCAAGTTTCACCCCTTCTCAGGGAACTGCAGTTCCTATGTTAGTTTGCTATGTCTGCCTGTCTTTGGTACATTAATTTCTGTTTGAATGCTTTGAGTTTCCTGCTTCTCTATTTGTATTTTTTTGATATGTTATTCTTCCTTTGTTAATTTAATTTCTGGTTGCCTACTTTGAGTTTCCCAGTATCTCATTGTTCTTTTCATCACTGTCACCATACCACCACTAATATATCCTACTCTTTCACAATTCTTCTTCATTATCAATGCTATATTAGAGACGTGCTTTAGTACATCTATTAAACTAGTGAAGACAGCTGTTACTTTTTTCTCTTGTTAGAAGGTCAAATGAATGAATTATATTGGCTGATATAAAAGACGGCTGACTGTAAAAATTTTGATATTTATTAGCTGATATACAAGAGGGCTGACAGTATAAGTTTTGATGTGTATTGCTAGTCAGATTGAACCAGTATTTTATTGTATCTACAGGTGCTTGAACCTAACTGGCATGTAATGCTCAGTAGACTTCAAACAGCGAAAAGCATTGACGAGGTAAAATGATTATGTACAAAGAAATCTTGTGTCTAAACACATTATAGGAGAGACTCTTGCTGGGGTGGTCCTTCTGTTTCAACTTGATGTGTTGTCTCATTGATTCTTTGATTCGTTTTTTTGGGGCAGGTTATCCAATACCATGATTTTTTTCTTGATAAGTGCTTGAGGGAATGTGTGCTTCTATCACCAGCCCTTCTTAAGGTTAGTTATGATTTCCAGTCCTGGTTATTGGTGTCCTTCAGTTACTTTGTTCCTAATTATAAAATCTTCACAAAAGATGATACTGATGATAGCCCTTCTGCAATGTTCAAGAACCTACATTTGTAGTAACTGCCAGATTACGTTTTAGGTGTCGAGTCTGTTCCTTCAGGGGATCAATTTTGCTATTTTGTTGTTCTAACTATTTTTACTGCCCTGATTTTCTCATGAATATTTTTCTAAATGCAGAAAGTGGAGAGGTTGAAATTGATATGTCTGCAATATGCAGCTGCAATGCAACGGCTGATTACCTCCTCGTTGGATACTACTGACAATGACACATTGTCTAATGACTCTCCCAGTATAGAAAAATATAAGAACTTGAAACTGAGGACCCCCTATCAGATGCGGAGACTAGCTCCTGAAAACGTCACAGTATTAGAATCTGTTCTGTATGTTATAACGAATTTGTACTTGTGGTTTTTAATCTCTTTTATCTGTGTCTCTCATAGTTGACTGTAATCATTTTGCAGGAAATTTGAGAAGGAATTTTCCTTTGAGCTTCATAGCCTGGGACCGATACTAAGCAGTGGCTCTCGAGCAGAGCCATACTTGACTCATCTTGCACAGTGGATCCTTGGTGTGGGAAAAGACCAGTAAGCTGATTGTATTTGTTGCCTACAAACTTAGTTTTAAAATTGCAGTTTTAGTAATCTTTCTTTTTATTTATGTTTGTTCGATTCCTTTTTCTTCTTAAAAACTCGGTTGAGCTTGTAGAGGAGTGTGATCATGGTGAAATCAAATCAAGCTTTTCTTTTTATTTACGTCCCCATTGAATAATTCTATTAATCGATAGATACTGAAGGAAATATGCTGTTCTCCATTTCCAAGTATAAAAAAAATACACTATTTGGACTAAGGTTACTAGTCTCAGTCAGAGGCGAATCCAGGATTTCAAGAAAACGGGTGCACCATTGCTTTAAAGATAAGCCATCTTGAGAACGGGTTCAACTAGTTTAAATTTAATATATTCTTTAATAATTATAAAAGTAATATATCGAGTTTAGTCGGATGAGTACGGGTTCGGGTGACCCAAAATTTGTACCTAAATTCGCCACTGGTCTCAGTCGAACCTGTATCTTGATTTTTATCTCCGCCCTGATAATAGACAACCTAAACAATTATCTTCAATCCCGAAAAGCGAAAAAATATATATCGATCCATTTCAATTATTTGATTATAATATATATATAAATACATTTCTATAGTAGTAAACTAACTAGGGTTGAATTAATACTAACATTTTTGCTGATTAACTAAATACAACAACCGATGGCTATTGGGTTTGTTGGCTCTAATAAATGGATAGGCAGCCGCTCCTTCTCCTTAAAGTCAAAAGAGGATTTGGTATTGCTTTATGAGAGGAGAATTATTTGTCTAAAAATTATAATGCAAGTAAATCTTTGATTTTTTTCATAAAATATTAGATATTTTATGTATATATTTTTAGAATTAATTTAATATTATTTATTCATTTTAATTCTAGAAAAAAAGAAACTGAATAGTATACCCTTAATTATTGATTTATTAATTCATAATTTGTTTTAAATTATAAATTTAAAAGTTTTCTATTTTTTTAAAAAAAATCGTGTCGGGTCAAACAACATGTAAATTGAAGGAGTACTAGTTTTATGGAAGCTTCTAAAAACGTTGTTTGTTGCTCAACGTCTTTATTTTTCTTGATGCCTAAGACTTCTTCATATAACATGTAGAAGAAAGGAAATCTGAAAGAAATAACTATAAACGAAAGTTTTCATTTATTTTATTTTTTGTGGTAGCGTCTACATGTGTAACACTGACCTATTTGTCCATTCAACAGAGTTCTTTATTTTATTTTTCTTAAAGGATTTAAAGTTGTTAGATTGATAATATAATGAAAATTTTATATTAATAGTGTAATTCAATATGTTATAACAAGTCACTTATAATTTATTATAGACTGTCCAATCAATATTATTATAGAGAATTACGTGCAATTACTTTTAAAATGATCTAATTACGTAATTATCTTTTTGTACAAGACATCTAGTTCATAAATAAAGTATAATACTTTGTCAAGTGGAGGTTTAAAAAATAGGGCATTATTTAAAAACTATTCCCTCTATTTCAATATAAATATATTATTGACAATTTCTTTTATGATTCAAAATATATGAATTTTTCTAAGTTCAAGAATGTATTAATTTATATATTTATAGAATTACTTTTCTTTTATAAGTGGGAGTTTCAGTTACTTTTAAATTTCAAATAATGACTATCTTTACTTTTAAAAAGAGTTTGGAAAATCGAAAGGGTAATGCTGACAAATAATCTTTTGATTGTTGTCTTTTTAAATATATTTTTAAAAAATGTGTTATACTCAAACAATATATTTACATTGAGAAAAATCGAATTAGCAACACAATCAAATATTTTGGTCATATTGCAATAACAAGTTAACAACAACAATAATATACTATAAGTGGGTTTAGAAAAAATAAAATATATGCACTTAGATATATTATTAATATCGGTCCTATCGCATTGAAGCCAATTCGGCTGTGATAACACTCAAAAAAAATTCAAACTATTTAGACTTTATAGATTGAATGGTTGAAAAGAAAAACCTCACCCCCAAATAAATTTCATAAAATAGCTTACTTACCAAAACACATTTAATAACTTTCCACACAAACCAAACACTGACTTTGGAAATCTAAACGCGTCACCTTTTTGACTCATAAAATTGCACCTCCCCTTTTTTTTCTTCGCAATGAGCAGTCAGCAAATATTTACTACTCATTAAGGCGATGTGTGTACTTTTAGAATAATAAATTTTTAATTAAGATGCTAGATGGGACACATCAACTTCTCTTTATAAAAAAAGTCAAAATAAGGAAACTTCAATAATTATACATATAATCTTGACGTATGACACTAGTTATATTTTATTCATGGAAGTAGAAATCTAAATGGTTTACGATTTAGAATAGAATATGTTAATTTCTTTAATTCATAACTAAATAGAATTTGTAATCAGGATAATATTAGAACAAGGTTTTCAAATTCTAGTTAAAATAGGTTTTAGTAATATTATAAATAGAAATATTAAAATTCAATTTGAATTTCGAATATGATTAAATAAGGAAAAAAAAAAGAGTAAAACTCTTTCAAGATTCTATATATATCAACCAAATACTACACTCTTTGTTACATCCACTCCACAATTTTTTCTCCTATGGCAGAGCAACAAAGAATTCATCCAGTACCTGAACCAGAACATGAACTTCCAGTACAAAAACCCTCTGTCCCTTTAGTGCCAAAGGGTTCTTTCAGTTCAGAAAAAGGTGACCCTGAGAAGCAGCAGCAGCAAGAGCCACCTTTTAGAAGAACAATCCCATATTATCCACCATTAAAACCACCAAAGAGAAGATGTTGTTCTTGCAAAAGATGTCTATGTTGCACATGTTGTCTGTTGTTCCTCATCATCATAATCATTGCTGCTTTATCTGCCGCTTTTTACTTTGTTTTCCAGCCAAAAATACCAAAGTACTCTGTTGACAGTATGAGAATCACACAGTTCAATTTCAATAATGACATGAGCTTATTGTTTGCTACTTTCAATGTTAACATCACTGCAAGAAACCCCAACAAGAAAATTGGGATTTACTATGAAAGTGGTAGCCAATTGAGTGTTTGGTATACTGGTGTTCAGCTTTGTGAAGGGTCATTGCCAAGATTTTATCAGGGTCATCAGAATACTACTGTACTTAGTTTGGATTTATCAGGACAAACACAGAATGTTACTGGATTGTTGCAGGCACTACAGGTGGATCAACAGAGAGGAAGTATTCCATTGAATCTCAGGGCAAAAGTTCCAGTGAAGCTCAAGATTGAGAAATTGAAGCTTATGAAGTGGAACTTTTTGGTTAAGTGTAAGCTGGATGTGGATAGATTGTCTGCAAATAATGCTATCAGGATTAGGAATAGTGATTGCCAGTTTGGTTTTAGGTTATAGTCCAGTCTTGGAATTATTTTCTGTATAATTATTTTTTCTTCCTTTTTTTTACAGATTTTTTTCTTCAATATCTGTTGACACTGTTTACTCATACTATTTTGGATTGATATAAATAAGTGATCTGTTTCCTCTTTACTTTTTTTATCTTACTGGTTTGATGTGAAAGGAACAGAATTATCAGTATCCAAAATAAATTCCTAAACAAGGTAATACAATTTAAAAGGACAGCTTGGTGCACAAAGGTTCGAAGAGGGACTGCACCTCAAAGGGGTGTGATGTAGGCAACCTATAGTGACTGATTCCATTGTTCGAAGCTGTGACTTATAGGTCAACTTTAGTGTTGCTAGGCTCCTCTGCTGAACAAGGTAATACAATTACTATGAGTATTTCAATCTTGATATAACGTGAAGTACAATCACTTTATTTGAGCTTTTTGCTATGACTTTTGCACTCCAAAAATGTCTAATATTTGATTACTTTCCCTCGATCTTCCATCTGTCATATAAATTCTACTTCTTCAGTCTTTTCCCTAGTTTACTTAATTCATATATCTTGGTGAGACCTTCATGACTGTGGCGTGTGCAGATAATAAGGGCATCTATCATTATAATTGCAATTTACATGGTTTAAGTATAAAAGTGACACTAGATGATAGCTGGCATCCTCCTCCTGTCCAAAGAGAATAAATAGCTTATATGGAAGTGCTCAAGGTTGACAAGAATGATATGCGAGCTGGAATTAACTCACTGGCAGTTCCAAAATCCAACTGTATGATATATACATTATCAGGTGAAGGAAAGGGGCTTTTATAGGATAAATGATATTCTCATCTTTTGTAGGGAATTCTAATTGCTATCTCTGAAGTCAATTTGAAATGGTGCATCCAAATTACTAACTTATTATACATGTTTGTTGTATGCTTTTGTTCCCTGCATTAAAGTGATGTTCCAATTTAGCACTTTAAAGAATCACATTTAACGAAAACAAAAGGTTGCAAAATGTAGGCGGTAGATGAATTACATTTGCTTCAAAGTAAATCATTTGTAGACAACATTCAACGAAAACAAAAGGTTGCAAAACGTACAATCTTCAATGAAAACAAAAGGCTGCAAAGTGTGCAACCACAACTAAAAAATCTATTCTAAAACAAACTGCATACATCTTAACAAATTCTTCGATGGTTTTAAGTAGAAGCGGCAATAGAAATCCCTCCTCTAAGTCCAACCCTGCCACGGCCTATTCCTGTTTGCTGGTTGTCAGATTCCCTCCTCTTCACATTCACTCTTCTTTTTCCTTCTTCCATGTCATGGCCAATCTCAGTTATGGCATGCCTTTGAAAGCCTAGAGGACTCTTGTTATCATCTCTACTGTAGGATTTTGAAGAAGGCCAACAGTCAGTTGAATCAGCCGAATTTGGTTCCCATGAGGAAGGGGAAAGCCAATTTTGCTGACCACCAACAACACTGTTGCTTCCTGAGGATTCTTGTTCTTCCATATCAGTTCCCCTTCTGAAAGTTACATACTTCTGTATGCTTGGCTCCATTAGGTCATCACTCACAGCAACTTCAGACTCCATGAAGGGATCCTTGATCCCTAACTTCTTCTTCCCTAGAGGATCAAAAGAAGCATTATCATTCTGACTAAATTGCTCAGATGTGGGGTTTCTTCTCCTGTCATCGGAGAAAGCACTGGACAGATTGGAGCTAGTGGTTGAGTTCAGGTCAGCAACTGCATCAACAATTGAGCAAGCTTTTGTTACACAAGGTGGTAGTGAAAATGCAGGGGTGGTGGTGTTAGTCTTTTGATGGAAGTTTTGGATGTCCTCAAGCAACAGTGCAGTATATGATTGAGGAGGATTTGAGAGAGCTTCAGGATTGGTATCTAGGTCTCTAGATAGCCTTAGTGACCTGCTTCTCTGTGGTTTATGGCTTTCAGGTCCTGAAACAATCACATTCATTGCAACATTATGCTGCTGCTGCTCCTTGACTTTGCCATTGCTCACAGTTTCTGCATTCAACTTCTGCAAAGAGAGAGCACATCAATATTGACACTAAATCAATCAAAATCCCGTACTAGTCGGGGCCAATGAATACTCCACCCTCATTAGTCTATAGAGGTCTATTTCAAGTAAATTATTCATCTTCCAGTTTCTAACAAGACTAACATCAGTTTCCATACTCTAATTTCACACTAATACCTACACCAGACCTACAAAACTAAAATTCATTGCATCAAAGGTTTGCTAGCACAAGCAATTATCAGCCAATCTATGATGAATAAACAAAACCAAAACATGAGTTTTTTCTAAAGAAGTCTACAAACTAATAAAAGAAGCCAACCTGGGAAGGGACCTTCAGTCCTGGCGCGGGCATCTGCTCCAAGACAACATTGGTGTCAATCTCACTGAGAGGATTTCTTCTGTAGGGAGATTGCTCGTGTTTCCTTGAATTGCTACGGCTAAGGGACATGGGCTGCTGTTGATTTTGGTTGGAATGAGCATTGTTATCTCTCTCATTCAACACCTTTGCATTCGCCCTAGCTGGTGACCGAGCACGCGGAGATGCAGCAGTTCTTGGTCCGTCGCCACCTGCATTTCTCTTCACTTGAATCCTCTTAACAGCAGCAGCAGATATATTGTCAGTTCCACCAGCATCAATGCTCTTATCCATTACCATAGATGAAACAGTAGCAGGTACAGATACCATCTTCCCTGGCCTACCACCATTATTTCCATTAGCATTAACAGAAGCCACATTACCACCATTTGTGGTAGTAGTAATTGGTGAGTCAGATCTTCTACCAGGAGATCTGCTCACCCTTCTACCCCCTCCTCCACTGCTGCCTCTTTCTCTACTACTCCCCGACCGCTGTTGCTGTTGCGCCTGGTCTCTCTCCCTACTCGGGGTTCTCCTCCGTCCCTGAGACGAAGAATTAGGAGTTCTAGGCTGACGCTGGCGTTGCCTATGGCGACGAACTCCATTCCCAACAACCCCATCATCCTCACAATCCACTACATTTTCTTGCATCCCCTCATTACCATTATCATTCTCAAAATCAAAACTCCTCTTGGAACCGGAGTACTTTCTACTCCTTTGAGGAGTATCAGTAGATCCACTAGAACCCAAAACCCCCGTCTTTCCAGTAGATGAACTCCTGCTAAGCCTCCCACATTGTATCAAAATAGCATCAACCTCTTCTTTAGTACAACTTGAAGTCCTCACAGGAGCCGATACAACAATACCATTCTCTTTGCCTAACCCTAACCCACCATTGCTATTACTAATACCATTTTTCACAGTCTCAACTACTTCAATTTCCTTTTTAGCCATACCCTTTTCTTCTTCAGTCTTCCTATCCACTTCATGGCTTTTCCTATGTTTAATAACAAAGATCTCTTTTTTCACACTTTCTCCTTCTATTTCTTTCTTGTTCTCCACTTGGGTACTAATTTTAACAATTTCTAGATTTGTATTTGAAACTGCAACAGTAGAAGTAGAAGTAGATTTAGAAGTACTCAAACAACTCCCCATTTTTTCTCCCAAGAACTGAAATTTTTCAAAATTGCAGTGAGAAAGAAAACAACACGAAGATGAAAGATTTGTAACGGACAGGAGAAGAGAAAAAGATAAGAGGAAAAGGGGTTCAGAGTTCAAGAAAACCACTCAATTAAAAATGGCAACTTTATGGGGTAATAGAAATAGATTCAGAAGTGGCATTTCAAATTTTGACTGAGGCGGGTAAGGGGTGGGGTGGGTTGGGGGTTGAGGGGGGCAGCCTGTCAATAGAGCCGTTAAAAGGGGGTTTTATTAATTTTTTCAAAATAGAAAATAATTAATGTTGTCACCTATATGTTGTTTCAAGGAATAAAAACAAAAATTGTTGTTTGGTTATGTTATTTTATGGAGTATGTTTGGGGAATGATGAGAATCTTGATCCAGTTTTTGGATTAGGGAATCCTTCAACGGTCGTTTGATCAGTGAGGGCATTTGGGTCACATTAATTTTGGTGTTGTAATTGTACAAATTTTTTTTAAAAAATGTGATGCCTTAATATAGAGAAAATTGATTTCACTAGGACAAATGAGTAATTAAGGCAACAATTCAACCAACCTACCATAATGGGAAGCAAATTTTAACATGTTGCCAAAGGTACCAAATTCACCTTCTATTTGGAATTAATTAATTTTGTCCTTCGTTAATTATTTATTCACTTGTATTCTTGTTTTTAGAAAGAAAAGAACGTCTTGTGTTCAAATTTTTTGAAAAAAAATGTTCAAATTTATTCCTAAACTTTTGATTATGATTTGAAATTACTTTGTGTTGAAGCTTTGTTTTGGGTCAATGTCAAAAAGTGTGATTATGATTTAAAATTATTAAGGTAAATTTGATCATTTTTATTAGGGAAAAGTATCTGAAAAATACTTCAACTTTGGTCGAAATTAATGTTACGATACCAAACATTATGGATGACCTTTTACCCCTGCACTATTTAATAGTGTATTTTAAAGGGATATATGTTCTCACGTGGGCACGTTACTATTTATAATTATGCAATATTTATGATGTCCACGTGGATACATATATACCTTTAAAATACACTATTAAATAGTGCAAGGGGTAAAAGGTCTTTTCCAAAGTTCGGTATTGTTACAACAATTTCGTTCAAAATTCGGATATATTTTAGACTTTTTCCCCTTTTTATTACTCTATATTTCAGAAAATATGAAAGTTGATTTCAAGTACTCCCCCTCTGTTTCATATTATTTGGCTTTTATATTGAATATAGATGTTTTATTTTACTCGGCCAATTTAGAAAATCAAGAAAGCTCTATTATATTTTTTCTTTCTATCATTAAATATTAAATTACATAAAATAGTAGTAATAGTTAAATTTAGAATTTTAAAATATTATTAATAAGATTAATTTAATAAAGTACAGTGCTGATAAAAAAAAATTTAAGAACTATATCATATCAACATGGATCAAATAATATAAAACCTAGTGAGTAATAACATTTCATTTCATCTCTTATAGCTTTACAAGTAAGTGTGCTTTTGTAGCTAGTGGTGTTTGCTGAATCATAGAAAAATATACCAGAGCAGATCTGGTAATTTCTACTTTTTAAGTCGTGCCTTTTGTATAATAAGTGAAAAAAATTTACACTTTTTATAGTGAAAAGAATTCTGCTTTTTATGTCATTTTTGGATCAAAATGATCAATAGTATGGATATTTTTGAATCAAAATATTGTTGGGCAAAGATATTTTTAGACCAAACTATTAACGGGTGACATTTTTATTCAACTTCACATCATTTAAAAACATATTCGACTATTTTCCATATTTTTTTATCTAAAAGTTCGTTATAGTCAAATGGTAGTAATTTGTGTGCCAGTGTTAAGACCTAGGAAGGATGCTTTGAAAGAAAATAAGGCTCCCCACTATCAGGGCTTTGACTGGTTTTTAAATTTTACTGTTTGATTAAGGTAACTTTCTAGTGAGAATAGAAAATAAACAACCATCAAATCTTAGAGAGCCCATTTGAATTGACTTATTTTAAATGCTTTTAAGTATTTGTGTGGTGTTTGAGTAAAATAATAATAATGTAGTAGTAATACTTAATTTTAAGTTAAGACAACATTGAAAAGAAGTTTAAAGTCATAAATTAGCAGCCCCGTAGTCCTTTCTCTTTTTTCTTCTTTTTGGAAGTTGGAATTCCCAATGTAAGTTTGGAATTTTTCTAACTGAAATGTTCAAACGAAAAGCCCCCCACCCCCCGCCAAAGCTAAAATTTGTAGCTTATGGATTAGTCCTTTTGAGTTATTATTCAGAAATGAGTTTTTTAAGATAAATACAAAATTTGAATTAAAATTATTGAATTTGACTCAATCCACTTTCTATATTCTAGCTCTGCTATGCCAAAAACTCTCTTGGAGCAGAAGTTCAGAAGAACAATTGATCTAAACATTATGGCATGTTGTGCTGACTTCTCTCTGGTGCGTATGTGAACATATATTTAGGTTTCTCGATAGGTAGGCTGAGTGTATGCCGAAAGGTGGTTAGTTGAATGATATTTGCCAAATTTAATACTATATGCATATGTCAAATGTTACTTTTTCTACATGTATATTAAATTTTGAACACCCGAACTTTTTACTTCATGGTAACACTCGATGTTTGTGCAATACAAGAACTTGTAGGAACACAAGGTATTAAAACCTATGCAAAGCTGCTAACTAAGGTCAGTATCCCAACTAGAGTCTTTACAAAACCAGCTTCTGGATTGAAGTAATCCAAACAAGCCTGAAAAAGAATCAAGACCCGTGCATGTTACGTGCCCAAAATACCTAATAAAATGTGTTCCCTATATGAGATGGTCACATAACTCAAACACTTCATCATATTTACTAAGAAGAGGGAACAAGACCTAGTTAAGATCAAACAATTTCAACCATTAAGTCATATGACACTATTCTTAAGCCATGTCAATTTCCTTCCAAATCGTAATAAAATCACTGCAACTAAAAATGGCAAACACTGAAAACAGTATGCAGATGAGGTAACTTGATACAGAAAGTACCAATTTAATTCATATTAATGACAAAATAGACATAAAAAAGACATCATCCCGTACTGGAAATAAAGGGAATTACACGGAGGTTGCTCTATTTGAGACTATTATTCATGACATAAGGAAATTAACTCCACAAGATATTGCGCAAATCAACAGTCCCATAATTGCCAAGAAATTGTATTTCCTGCACAGAAGTAAAACCATAATAATTAGCATTCAAAACATTACACACCATTTCATGAACTTTTCCGTTCTAATCCCCCATAACCAGATAAATACTTGATCGCATCCATGTTTATATCAAACCAAAGACATTTAACCTTAAGGGGTCGTCTCATTCAAAATGAGGATATCCAAGGATTATAGGATTAAAACCAAGAATATAGCTTGGATAATGGATTCCACCATCTATATGGAAGGTCTCCAACCAAACACGAGATAAATTTAATCCTAAAATTTTATACGGGGATGATCCAACAAATCCCTTAAACCAGACGGCCTGTAACAGTTAAAAATTAACCATGAAAGTGACAAATGTATGTATGAAATACACTTGACTTCCATTCATTGACCTGGATAAATTTTACCCCACCATCATAACAAGAATAATTGAATTAATGTTTCTTACTCAGGGCATTAGGCAAGAGCAAGTAAAAGACTCACTTCACTAGTCAAAAGGTTCATACAGAGCAAAACTAAAAAGCAGTTTTTCTTTTCCTTCTTCGACATTTTTGGATACTCAAATTGTTAGTAACATTCAATCTAAATGAAAATCCGCATTCAAGGAAGACTGGAATCTGGACGAGAGACTAACCCAAGAGTAAGACGATTTTGGGGATCGCCAGTGGAATAACCAGTGAAGTAGAAATAGCGAGATACAATATAAACAGCTCCAAGAGATGCACAAATCAAGGGGTGCCTAATTCCTCCAACAATCATCAGCATGAAAAACATTGGCATCATTTCTAATGAATTCTGATGACCTCTCTGCAATCAATACACCAACATAACAACAAATCCATATCATTTCCTAAACTATAAATTACCAAACAATACACTATGTCATCACCTCTAAACAGAAGATAGCATACCTGAACACAGTTAAAGGACTTAGCATTCTTGTTTTCAGCTTCAGTAGCATACATTGTTGGATAAGAAACCTTGTACCTGTTAAGTTTTCCATCATTAATCAGTATCTCTAGCTTCAAATCACAAAAGGGGTTGGGATAAATCTTACAGAAAAAACAAATCTTTAGCTTCAAATCACAAAAGGGGTTAGGGATAAATCTAAAAAACAAAAACAAATCTTTAGGTTCAAAATCACAAAAATCACAAAAGGGGTTGTGTAAAATTAGGAAAAATCAAGAAATGCACAGAAAATTAGAGAAAAACCGTACTGTTTGCGGGCTTTGCCGACTTGAAAGGACATCCAGAAGTTGAGGAAGCAGTAGGCAGCAAGAGCAAGAATTACATATCCATATTCTTTGGGGAGGAACTCAACTCCGGCCATGGCTTTTTCCGATTTGGGTTTTGAGAGAAAGTATGAGAAATGGGAGAATTGATACTTTGCTTTGTGTTGAGGTGGGGTTTATATTGACTTGTTCAAGATCTCTCTACATTGATGGTGTCTTGTTTCACAAGACTTGCAGAAAAGAGATTTTGACTTTGTTTGTTTGTGTTCCCACAATTATAATATAGGAAAGTAAATGTGATTGAATGCAATTTCTACAATTTTTAGACCCTTCTTCTAGAACCAGAAAAAGTGCAAATGGAATTGTTTAGTATAATTTTGATTTGATTTGATTTTTCAAAAAAAAAATTGACAAATCTACCGATATTTGTCTCTTTTATCCCTTTCACATTTCCAACTTGTAAAGTTTTACTATTATTTTTTTCATTGTGGTAGTTATTTTTATTTTTGAATTATGGAAAAAATGTCTTGGAAATTATAAAATTTAATTAGGTGAATAAAATTTTACAATAAATACAAAATAAGTATAGGTAAAACGCATAGTTGTTTATTTATGTAAATGAATTTGATTTTATGATTTTGTCTATTTTTGAACTTTTATGTCGCGAATTTGATCGGCAGAAGCATAATTTCTAAAGTTTGCATTATGATAGAATATCTACACGACTATATCAATATCCTTACGACAAGATCCATTCTCATACGCAGAATCTTTAGCAAGCAGTTTCCAATGTTTGCACCTTGAGATGAGGTCCACTCTCATACTAGCTACTGCATGAATGTGAAAAGCATTGTGAATTGAATTATCCTTTAAATTGACTTAAAGCCCTATCATTAGTCTATTAAGGATTGTTTGGTTGGAAATATGTTATTACGAGATTAATTATTTTGCAATAAATTATCTCATTATGTACATGAAATAACTTATCTCATTATTATGGTAAAAATGGTTGGATAAATAATCACATGACTACCTAATACCTTCAATCAAAACATCTTGAGATTATTATATTTTATACCTCACACCAAAAGGCAAAAATAAACTAGTTATAAAAATTAATTTTAATGAAAAGATATAACATATTTAAATTGTTTACACAACTCATATTATTATTATTATTACACACACACACACATATATATAGGTCGAGTTATTTGCTCATTTCAAACCTTTATACGACAATATCAAGTACAATCAAATTTACTAATAATATCATCATTTGTCGTGATATTTTTTTCTGTTACAACGAAGTATTGTTACATAGAAAATATATAATATAAAACTATATGAAAAATCAATTCCACAAAAAATATAAATATTAAGATATTATTATTAAAGAGAATTATTATAGAAAAATCTGACTATGTACTACTAAATGATCACACTAGCCAAATTTAATTTTAATCAGAAATCAGTGACACAAGATTTCAAACTTGAAAAACAATTAAGCACCAAAATTTTCTCAAATAAATAACAAAGTGGACAACAAAAGGAAGGGGACAATGTCAACGGATTCTACAAAGTAAACAAATGGCAGGATCGCAATTTAGCTCCTATTAATTGAAAAAAAGAAAAGAAAAGAGAGGAGGATTTCCATCTCTTTTACATTTTCTTTTAAATGGAGATCGGAGAAGGAAATTATAAGATGGAATATCGAACTCTTATAAATAAATTATAATTTATGTGGTCAATCAAGAGCTACAATGATTTCCCTTCATATTTCCTAAATAATTTCAAGCAAAATACAATTGATTTTTCATTTGCTTTTTCGTTTTCGAAAATTAATTTGACTCATTTTTGAAGTTAAAATGATTTATATCAATTTAGATATTGTTATAAATTAGTCTCAGTTCATTATTGATTACACAGATATCACATAATTAGTCATTAGATCGAGAAGAAGCAGCATAACTGGAAAGTTTTTACATAGATTGATTTGGACCTAGACCCAATTTACAATTAGTTAAAAGAACAATGAATGAGAAAGAACAATTTAGGCATATTATTGAGAAAAATGCCTAGTCCTATCATCCTCTTTCTTAGAGTTGTCGTTTGGTGTGAGGGATAAGAATAAATATTTCTGGGATAAAAAAAAACACTTGCTAATCTCGCTGCCACAACACCCATGAAGATACACCACAAAATCGATGAGGAAAACTATACCAAAATGATGAGCTCATTATGTAGATCAACTTCCGTTAAAAATCCTAATTGAAAGAACCAACATTCGTGGAGAATTAATGAATTTTCCTTCTGATTTTGCATAATTTTTTGTTGATTTTTCTGAGTTAAAACGAAGCTCAAATAGCTTTTATAAAACTAAAACGACATAGGGGCTAAGGGCCCACCTTGAAGTGCGCAGTCTTACAAAATCATGAATATCTCTCTATTCTGAAGTCATATGGGTCAATAGTTTAGTGCGTTGGAAACTAGACTTGTAAATCTTCGATTTGGAATGTTGGGGACACTAATTCTTTACATATTGGGAAAAAACCAACAACACATTTTACCCAATTTTTAAGAGAATTCCTTAAAAAAAAATGAAAGTTGCAATAATTTTTTTCAATTTTGATTTTGCCACTTGCTTGACTTCAAAACATAACATACAACCATTGTTCAATTGAAATACCCTGTAAAACATATTTTCTAACACATTAAGCTCTTAATCTTATCCCAAAAGTATGAGTTAGTCTGGTGTTCAGACGAGCGTGGTGTTACATTAATATAATCGTTCCACATAGTACAAACAATTTAATTACATCAAGTATGTATTTTTTCTTACTAATTTCAATTTCAAAATAATACAGTAATGTTTTTTATAAATATAAATTTATAGATGAAGTATTATATCTAAGAAAATATAAATAAAATCCTAATTTGAATTTGTGATTCTAAATTATATTGCAACTAATAAAATGACCCGCACTTCGTGCGGGAATTTAACATCAAGAAATTTATAAAATAATACTTAAAACTTATCATTCATTAAAACTAAAACACTATACTATCTTGCATACAAGATTACGTAGCAACAAATATTAATAATGTAAAGGAAAATGAAAATTATTACATCTTATCATTTATCCTTAATAACATAAGCATAAATTAATGACTGTAAAAATATATACCAGGATCTGTAGCATAAGCAATGGTGTCAGTGAATCACTCAATAGGAGCAAAGTACATAAATATTTATATTTAATTGTGAAGAAGAAGAAGTTCAAAATTTTCGTTGTTTTAAAATGAGTAGAGTTTCCTCTATTTATAGACAATAAAGAGCAATGTGAACAAATATTAATTGTGCCTTATTGGAAATGTTACAACTATTTGAAAAAGTTGCAACCCTTCTGAAAGTTCATTACTTTTCATAAAAGTCGCAACTTTTCATTAAAGTCACAACTTTTCATAAAAGTCACAACTCTTGATAAAAGTCGCAACTCTTCATGAAAGTCGCAACTTTTCATGAAAAGTAAAGACTATTTTTATAAATAAATAAATTAAAAATAAATTTTTATTTGTGATGGAGCCATATAGGCGGGCCTAAAATTCTATTTTATATATGATATGATATATGATAACGCAATTAACAAGACCTGACATTAGTTTGACGACAAAATAGCAATTGTGGTAAAATATAAGGACTAGTTTGCATTTTAACCAAAAGGCCAAAAAGAAAAAACTTTATATAATTTGCGTGTTTGCCTCTTTCCTGTCATAGGGGTTTCCTTTCTTCCAAGAACAAGAATCACTGCTAAACCCCTATTCGACGCAGCAGTTATCCTTCGAGTTTTACAGTTAACTACTTCATCTCTCTGTCTTTGTCTATTTTACAATATTGTAGTTTGATTTATAAATTATGATCATACAATGGGGTCTTGCAAGAACAAGAAGAGCACTGAAATTGGGTTTTGCAAGAAAAAGAAAGTAAAAAATGTAATGGGGTTTTGCAAGAAAAAGAAACAAAATAATAATTTGAAATTGGGTGTTGCAAGAAAAAGAAAAAGTTTGAAATGGGGTTTTGTAGAATGTGATATAAAAATGGTTTGCATATGCTTAGGATGTTTCTTGTTTGATTTATATGCTGTGAATTGTGATCATGCAATGGGGTTTTGCAGAATATGACTGAAATGGAAACTGACGATGATGGTGAAGCCATTCTTCTTGAAAAGAGACTTATAGACGTTATCTTTTCTTGGTCTTTTAGGGATGTCCTTAACAAAGACCTTTACAAGGACAAGGTTTGTTTTACTGCTATTTTACTCGTCTTATTTTGTGTGTGTTTGGTTTTTGTAGTTATTAATTCTACGGTTCATCCCTTGCCTGTTTCATTTGGTGGCATTTGTTACCAGGGCCTTTACTCTTTGCTTAGAATTATCCAGATCTTAAGTAGGTGTGGATTACCATGGCATCCACTATGGTTCGTAAGTGCAACATGATACGTGACTACTTGTAATTTGGTTGTTTGTTAGATTGGGGGGGTGTCCTTTTATTTTTTCACAAGTTGGGTTGTGTGCAACTTTTTAAGATTGATATTGATACAATGAGTAGCTATGAGACTAGGCATATGAAATGTGGATTATCAACATTCTTTTGTATCTTATAGTACTTGTTAGTCATGAATATGGACAATGGATTGCATTTGATGAAATTAAAACCTGTCTATCAATACATGATTGGGGTAGCATTGCCAGTATAACTGATGGTATTAGTTTTGCACATCGAAGGTAGATGATGAAGATTTCATAATATTAATGTCCATTATCTTTCATGATGTTTGAACGTATTTGTTTTGGATCTCTATCTTAAGTATATTCTAGTCATATGATCTTGAGTTATCCTGTAGGTGAAGAACATCCCTTCAACCTTTCATTCCATCGCTTTGTATATGAAGTCATTCGTCTTCCCTCTTTTAGAGGAAACACATGCTGATTTGTCGTCTAGCTTCAATAAAGTGGCAAGTGCATCTATATGCAAAATATTGTCTATTCAGGAAGTGGAGAGTAAAAAACCGTCTGATAAATGCTTATACATTATTGAGATGGAAAGGAAAGAGAGTAGTGGTGATGGCAGATCATATGAACCTGAGATGGGGGATCTCTTTGCCATTACAGATGTAAGACCAACATGTGTCGATGATCTAAACAGACCCACAATGTCCTACACAATGGCTCTGGTTCAACAAGTGACATATGAGAAAGATTATATCAAGATCCAGGTCTTCTCATCGAGACCCTTTTTGGTGGAACAGGGCATTAGGGAAAATCATATAAGGGACTCTTTGTTCTTGGTCTCTCTTATAAATACGACAACAAATACACGCATTTGGAATTCATTGAACTTGGGGCTGGAAAGGCAAAACTCCAAAGTTATTCAGAAAATACTGGAACCTGATTCTGATGTGACTGTAAGCTTCATATTTTTCTCATTTGTTATTCTGCTTAAACAGTCTTACCAGAATGATATATCTTCATATTTCCTTATGAATTTTGACGTCACTATTAGATGACCTTCTATCACCAAGTTCTTAAAGTTGTTACTTGTATATCATAACATGAAATATTTGACTTCTTCTATTTCTTTTGTAGGGTAAGGAGAAGTGTAATGTCTGTTTGCAAGGGGAAGTGTATCGAGTTTGCAGATCAAAGATCCTTGCATCTAATTGGTTAAATCTTAATGATTCTCAACACGAAGCAGTTCTGAACTGTCTCGCGACAAAGTATTGCCATCACGACAACACGACGAAGCTAATCTGGGGTCCTCCTGGAACGGGGAAAACGAAGACTGTTAGTGCATTGTTGTTTTTACTTCTGAGTCTCAATTGTAGAACAGTAACTTGTGCTCCAACTAATATTGCAGTCTTAGAAGTATCTAGACGAGCCTTGAAGCTTGTGGTGGAATCATGTGAATTTTTGACTTATGGTGTAGGAGATATAGTTTTGTTTGGAAACAGGAAACGAATGAAAATTGATAGACAAGATGAGCTACTTCATATTTTTCTTGATTATCGTGCTGAAGTTCTAGCAAGGTGCTTTACTCCTGCATCTGGCTGGAAATACTCATTGCAGTATATGATAACATTACTTGAAGACACTGAACTGTTGTACCAGCTCTATTCCATAAATGATCAAGAGGAAGATGCTGATGCCGAACTTTATCAGAAATATGATAATAATGCTAACTATGATAGTGATTCAGGGAATGCAGTTCTTCGCAAAGAAAGCCTGAAAAACAAGGGGGACAAAACACAGAGGTTGTATGCTCAAGTTGTCAAAGACGAGTGGAACAAGAGACTTGGGCAAGTAATTGCCAAAACAATAAAATTGAATGATGAAAGTCAACTTGGCAGAGGGTTTTGTCGGAACAAGAAACATTCAAGGTCTGTTCCGAGAAAGGGGAGTAATGATTCTCATCAAACTAAAGCAAGGTTAAATTTTGATGACTTTGTCACAAGCAAATTAAATTGCAAACTGGAGGCTTTTACTTTCTATGTTGTTAACTTTGTCATGCACTTGCCAACTTCACTACTGTCTGTGGTGGTGGCAAGAGACATGATCAGAGCTGTAAACTTACTTCATTCACTTAGTAGTTTATTGCAAAGTTTTACCTTTAATGGTAGACGTTTAAAAGAAGTCTTTGTTAGAAACAAAGAAATAGAGAGACGAGTGACTGGCAGCTCTTCTGATGTAGAATTGGTCAAACAAGAGTGCCTTAAGATACTCAAATCCCTTCCTAACAGCTTTTTTGAACCTGAAGACAAGTTTTCAATTAAAAATCAAATTTTGAAAAATGCATGCCTGCTTTTCTGTACTGCTTCAAGCTCCTTCAAATTGCATGAGACAGAGGCTGAATTGCTTGTTATTGATGAAGC
The DNA here is from genome assembly GCA_037074985.1 of Solanum bulbocastanum. Classification (NCBI taxonomy): domain Eukaryota; kingdom Viridiplantae; phylum Streptophyta; class Magnoliopsida; order Solanales; family Solanaceae; genus Solanum; species Solanum bulbocastanum. Next base: position 30,755,490 of record CM073598.1, on the reverse strand, counting down.
CGCTCAGCTTAAAGAATGTGAGTCAACTATCCCCTTACAGATTCCTGGTCTCCGTCATGCTATATTCATAGGAGACGAGTGGCAACTGCCTGCCATGGTTAAAAGCAAGGTTGTCATGTGCTACTTTAAATGGTACCTAATTATAAAATTCTGCACAGTTAGAAAGTAAGTTGTTCTTTTTTAATTAGATTTGCGAGGAGGCCAAGTTTGGGCGGAGCTTGTTTGAGAGGCTGGCACTTCTGCGATTCAAGAAATACCTTCTTAATCTTCAGTATAGGATGCACCCGTCAATAAACTCATTTCCGAACAGGGAATTCTACCAGAAACAGATTATAGATGCTCCAAATGTCAGAAGTACAGGATATCTGAAGCAGTTCCTTCAAGGTGAAATTTATGGTGCTTATTCTTTTATCAATGTAGCATGTGGAAATGAGGAAGTCATTGATGGGCATAGCATCCGGAACATGGTAGAAGTAGCGGTGGTTTGTGAGGTAGTTGCCAACCTCTTCAAAGGTACACTAAAATTGATTTAATGGCATTATCAAGTGAAGATGCACATTATATCATTTACTAAATTACGGATTTTCTGATTTTATTTCCTGTTACAGGATTCACTTCCTCGGGAAAAAAGATCAGTATTGGTATCATATCACCCTACAATGCTCAAATTGATGCAATTAAAGAGAACCTCGGAACTAAGTATAGCACCGATGATGAGAGTGAATTCTCTGTGGATGTACGATCTGTCGATGGTTTTCAAGGAGGTGAGAAGGATGTAATAATAATCTCAGCGGTACGCTCCAATGCTAACAGATCAATTGGTTTCCTTTCGAACAGTCAAAGGGTTAATGTAGCATTGACTAGAGCAAGGTATTGCTGTTTTTTCAAGGTACTGTCTAACTCTCCATTCTCTAGGGGATTGTCTGTGGTTCTGTAAGAAAGCTTGCTTCTTGCAGGCACTGCCTCTGGATATTTGGCAATGAAGCAACATTAAAAAGCAGTGGTTCTGTTTGGAAGATACTTGTACATGATGCCAGAGTTAGGGGCTGCTTCCATGATGCTCAGAATGACAAGGAGTTGGTGAAATCTATGGCCGCTGCCTTGGTAGATATTGACCTCCTTGACATTAAAATACGCCTTTATTCAGTACTTTTTGAAGGAACAGGGTGGAAGGTATGCTCTTTGAGTTTCTAAAGCATATTCTCCTAAATCAACTGGCAATGCCTTTCTACTTACTTTATATTCATTAAAAATGTATTTTTACTCATTTTCTTTGGATATGTTAAAGCAAGTTTTCCTATCAGGTGCCACTTTTCTAATCTCACTTTATACAGAATATCGCACAGGGAATGATTATATACTAAATCACATTTGATGTGCCATCGTTTGATGGGGTATGAAGTTTTTTCTTTTATATATAATTTTCTAGGGTGGGTAGGCTCATGAGGATGAGTAGTGGGGCAGAAAAGGCAGAAGGAAAAGTCTTGATTGGGAATAGAACCCTAAACCCAAGAAATGTAGAGTGAAGTTGCAACTACTAGGCTGGACTCTCCATGTGACACAAAATTTAAGATGTTATTGACTCCTGTTTATAAATTCATAAATAAGAGTAAAAAAAATATTAAGTGATGTTTGAAAATTTGATAGAGAAATATCTCAATGGAAGTTAGTTTAATAGAGAAAAAAATGAATCAATTTTAGACTTGATTAGTAAAATGGATTTACATTCTTAAAACTTTGCGGAAACTGTATAAAATAAGTTATCACTGGAATAGCGTCCAACATTTTTGGATGTAAATTATCACTGGAATAATGGAAACTGTATAAACAATGCAATATAAATTGTGGTGGAGGTAGTAGGCCTTTTAGGGCCCGTTTGGCCAAGCGATATTAAATCATGATATGAAAGCATGATACGAAATCTTGAGATGGAATTGAAGTTTTGTTTGGGCATGCGATTTGAAGTTTTTGTGTTGTATATTTTCTCATAAACATAAGAATCCATAATTGCAATCTTACCAAATAAACAATAATTTATAAAATCGCAGAATAAATTATTACAAAGCCATTGTGGTCAGTCTTGTTCACTCAATATAGATGAGTAATTATTTTTTTATTAAACATTAAAGTAGTAGTAATAAATTTGGTTGACAAATAAATTTGATAAAAAATAATAAATTTGATGAATATAAATGATAAAGTAGGAATTGATTTAAAGTTATAATAAATTTTATGTTGGAGAGAATAATAAATTTTAAAAAGTAATGATATGATTATAAATTTTATTTACAATGAAATAAATGGCTGGTAGATATAAATGTGGGGTTGTTTTAACAAAATATAAACTTGTGGCTCAATTTTTATATTTTAAAAAAAACCCAAATCATGATATGGAATTCCAAATCATGATTTTTGAAGAATATGGGATTCCATATCATGATATGGTATCACATTGCCAAACACGTAATTACTTTTTGTAAATTCTTTTAACAAAATGTCACTCCATGGGGACTAGAGCTAAGGTAATAGATAAAGACCAGTGAAGGCAATGCCTTTCTGTAAATGAAGACAAAGAATTGAGTACTTACAACGAGTTAACTAATAATTTCTTTTTGTTTGTTATAGCATCATACGGTGTATGGCATTATTAGTGCTCCTTCCATCCTAGTTATGAAGATGTCATTTGATTAGACCAGAGAATGAGCCCTGGTCAGGGGAGATTATGTGAATGTTGGTTGTCAGTGTGTTTAATTTATGGTTAAAATGTTGTGGGAAAGCGACGTAGATGCTTCATGAACTTTCATAAAAATTAAATTGATCCAAGGTTGTGTTTGATCTCTGTCGGTTGTTCTTTCTCCCAGCTGTGTTGCAGGACTAATTGAAGCTTCATCTGTTTCATTACAGGTAAGTGTTGATGATAAATTTTGGAAAGCAATGGAGAAAATTAAAAGCATAGAAATTCGTAAGAAAGCAATTTCCGTATTGATGAAGCTTTCTAGTGATTCGCAATGGCCTCACACTGAACATATTACTGTGCTAAGTGGGGTGTCTAATCAACTCACTGAGCTCTGCCCTGTCGATGGGATACTGCATATTGTTCTGACTCTTGAGACTATTATGGAGGCCTCAAGATATGTAGATGTCATGCGGGTTTGGGATATTAGGCCACTGACAGAGATACCAAACCTAGATCCTATGCTTATCTTGTGCAAGCAGCTTGATGCTTTTCATTTGAAGGATGAATCATCTGCTGAAAGTTCACATCAGGTAGGTTTATCTTGAAGAGTGCATACAGGATACAACATACAAGATCGGAAGGGCATTTTCTTGTAGAAATGCTACAACTTTTTGAGACTTTGTTTTCTTAATGTGCATATATAGGATTTGTTAACATATAGTTGCAGTTATAGAATGAAGAGAAGTTCTCTTAATGTGCATAGATCATGCAATTTTAGAACGAGGAAATCATTTTGAGGGGATAGAATATTCTGTGGTATACTTCCAGTTTGCAGCTATCCTATTAATGGAGTTAACCAAGCTTTTGGTTTGCAGTTGTCATTTGTTTATCTCACAATTTATATTTCCCTTTTCAGCCAAAATAGGTCTAGCTTCTGGTAGTTTGTGTTGTCATATCCTTGAACATCTCTTCGGAGACATTTATGCATTGACATCTCATGAGAAATCAGAAAAGCTGATGAAATAAGAGTGCATTCTTGCTTAATCGGTTCAAATATGTTCTTAATAACCAGTCTTTCGTCTGTTAACGTTCATTCTAGTTTATCATTTTAAGACAGATTCATCATTTAGGATTCAGAGTCTGGGTAATATACATGACATTTTGTAGGTTTTTTCTCTGCTAACGTTCATTCTGGTTTGACGTTGCTCTTTGTATCAAAGCTGATAAAGAATACAGGATTTCAAATATTACTGAACTCAGACTAAAAATTGATCAAGTTTGCTCTCGCATCTCATAGTTCTAAAGCTTATTTCACGTCTGCTTTTTTCAATTGCAATCTTTGTGGTTCACATGAATGGTACAAGTTAGTAAAATTAGCAACAAACTTCATGATGGAAATGAGCATTTTATAATAGTCATTCACCATTAAACAGTAAGCAAAGCTCATTACTGAAAGCATTTTTCTAAAGAGAATACTGAATAGCATAACCATCCAAAGTGTCAGGTTTGGGATGGTGAAAGCTCACATAACATGCTCCACCGAGCACTACACTTACACTGGGTAAAACTACTAATTGAAGTGTTGCAAATTACACTGAATCGCATTAAGTCCTAACAGATTTTCAGTCAAAACTGTAAACCCTCACTAACAGGCGGTAGCTATGAGCTCTTACACATTACATGAAAGAATACAGTGACATGAACGAGGACATCATCTTGATACTTTCAAAATTGCCAGAGTTTACACATCATTCCAATGATATAACCTGAACTTTTTCAACTGTACTATGGTCAAAAGGACGATATGAACCTTTGAATCTTTGATTGTCCCCTCTCCTTCTCTTCTGGCCCTTCCAGATCCCCTATGTTGTCATGATATTCCTGCGGTGCAAGTATAAACTTCAATAACATAACAGACTTTATCTAGTATTCTTCAAAATAAAGGAAAGACTAGTGTCATGGACTTAAGAGTGTTGGTTAAAGTTCCATGCGGCACTTGACAACTTACTCACTATTCTTTCAAGATCTTGTAAGCTCAAGTAAGCCTTTTAAACTAAGATCGCTAAGAGAATGAAAGGAAAGACTTAGAGAATTTTGGAAAGTTTGGAAGAAGGCTTTTTGTATTGCTTGGAGAATGCATACAACTTGCTTGGTGCCTTGCAAATGAATGGCACCTCTATTTACACTAACATCTAAGGGCCTAAGTGTAAATAATATTTACTTACAAGTCCCTAAGATATTTACAAGCTAGTCCCTTCTCTAGAAATCTCTACAAGTTCTAGGGAATTCTATAGCCTTCTTGAAAATATCTAAGGGCTTCTAGAGTTCTCTATAAACCCCTCCATAACTCTAGACTCTTCCGCCCCTATCCGGATGCAAAATTTGACTGTGAACTGGCGGGACATGACACTAGGCCCACTGACAAAAAAGTGAACTGTAATAGGAAGGAAAACAGCTTCACAAAACTTGTATGAATTTCATTAAAGATCAACACAGGCAATTCATGAAGATGGACAAGGAAAGTCCTCAAGGAGTTCTTCCTTCTAGATCTATCTTCAGATATTACCACACCACAATACTGAAGTTATATTCCAATAATCCAAGCATGACAAGAAACAATTTGCATTCATTGAACTAAATCCAAAGTGAAAGATACAAAGGTCAATGCAAACAACATGTTGCAAAAACTGGATTTTGCTCTGATTTGCTACAAGTCCTAAAGCTATTGTTTCTTGCAAGTTAACCTTGTCTCCAAAGGTAACCAAGAATTTTCACTCTTTGTTTTGGATAAGTAGAAGAATCCAGGAAAATTGCTGTATAATAATATAACTAGAAAGCAAACACAAGAAAATCAAAAAGAGGGTATTGCTGGAGAATAAAAGGAAGTCATGAGCAGACACCTGGAGTATATCTTTTACATCTTGCTTAGTCAACTTTTGTTGCTTTAGCAAAAGGTCAATCCTTGCTCTGATTCGAGGATGTCTGCATTAAAAAGAACAATTAAGCGGGAGGAACTAGATCTATCCAACCTGAAGAGAAAAGTATGTCAGGTTTCAGAACTTACTCAGACGTCCAAAGATGACCCAGAATAACAGCTATCAACTGCAGGATCGGGGAGAAAAAGAAACGACAATAAGAATGCCAGAGATCTGAAGTGGTAATGTGCCCGTACAAGAGATAAGTACAAAATTAGAATGCAACAGATCTTTGACCTGAAGAGTATAAAGACCAGCTTCTAACTTCCTATTGTACTTCTCGTCTTCATCCATCTACAAACATGTTAAACATTATGGCAATATAAAATAGAAAGCTTTAGTGAAAGACATAATAAGCAAAGTCTAAGAAGTAAACAGACCTCCAAATCATCAAGTTCAATCTGGTCAAACCGTTCAGACTCAAGTTTTACTCTATTGGAATATCTGCAACAGACCCAAGGATTAAAAATTTAAAACCAGCACAATGTAACAATCAGCCTCAAGAGAACCATTCTTTTTTTTTTTTTCCAATAGTGGAAGCAAATGGAGCAGGGTACTTAGATATATGTTGCATGAACAATCACCTCATGTAGAGCTCCATAAGCCTGTCAATTTTTTCGCACTCATTCTCCACGAACTTACTTAACAATCTATCCCTTCTAGAACCTCTTAAGATTCCTCCTGTAACAGCAAACTAAAGCAGTCACATCCAAGGTATATGGGAGGTTTCCCATTATAAATAAAATTATCTATCTTATATAAGAATGCAATCACATACAAATATAAGGTAACTTTTTTTCTTCTTCCCCCCACCCCCTAAGAACAGCAAAATACTTGTGTCGTCACAGATAGATTGTTCTCAGTTAACTAGCCTCCTTACCAAATAAGGAAGCAACAAGTGATACAAGACGCTCTTCCAATTCTTCTTTGTAGCGTTTCTTGTTCTTTTTGCTCAGAGGTAGCTGATAATAAAACATTTAAGCATAATAAGTTATATGAGTCAGTAATAGAAGAAATTATAAAAAAAAACACCAAATCATCCTAAAGAGCTCATTGAAAATTTGAAATCAAGCAATGGAAACTCTTCCATTTGAGGAGAACTTGTGATATAGTTATGTTTTAACTACTATATCTCAGTAAAAAAACTGCTATTTCAACAATAAAAATGATACTAGAGTTGTTGTCATGTAACAAATAGCCAACTTATTAGCTAAGTAACAACTTGATGGGGAATACAATCCTTATCTAGACATCGAACATTTTAACAACATATCTGTAAAAAAGAAAAATTAACATCTTGCTCCATTCATCAACAAATTTAATCCTACCGTAAGAGTTGTTTATGAGACAACCTTTGAAAAATCAACAACTTAGTCAATCAAACAACTATATCTCAGTTCCAAATTAACTGGGATCCACTGTACGAATCATTTATATCCGTTATGCTCAGAAATTTTTATAAATTAGCAATCAATCAAACCACAATCAACTATATCTCAATCATAAACCAGCTCTGTGGTCTACTATATGAGTCCTCTATATCCATTCAACTAAGAAAATTATCACATTGGTCAACAAATGAACTATGTCTCGGCCATAAGTCAAAATCAATTGCGGGCGACTACACGAATCCTCTATATCATTCTATCAATGTAAAATGTAACAAAAATTAAAGTAAAAGAGAACTTGACTTGCCTTACCCATGAAAGCAGGAAATGCAGTCTTTAACCCCATTACATCCACAAACCTCTCACATGCTGGAGGATAATTAGTCATTGCAAAATCCAACGCCCTTATAGCTGATCCATAGCACATTTTCTTCTGATTCATTATAATGATCATCAATTCCACTCCTTCAGATTTCACAAACTTCTCTTTATTCTCCAAAGGCATTAACAAACAACACAAGGCATCAAACAAGTTCTCAACCATCTCCTCCTCATCTGGCGTCTTAGGGTCCTTCGATTTATACATTGCTACAGCTTGTAACAATGCGTCCACGCCGTTCAATTGCCCTAATCTCTTCTGATTGACCGTGCTGCTCTGCAGCAAAATAGCCAAAATCTCCGATGCATACTGCTTGTTTCCATCAAATTCTCTTACCTTTATTCTTGTCAGCAGCCACTTCATTAACTTCGTCCTTTCACATACAAGTTCCGCCACCGATGGTTTCACTTCAATAAAATTCTCAACAGTGGCGAGTATACTATATATGGCAGCGGACTCGTCCGGATCGGAGTCGGACATTTTACCGAGAAGCTGAACGAGCAATTCTAACGCATTGTTCTCAACCAATGAATCAACTAAAATTTGCGCCGGCTCGTCGTTGTCCTCGAGAACATCCTCGTCGGTCAGGTCTTGTAATAAGCCGACCACGTCAATAGCGATGTCAGTGTTTTCGTGATTGAGGAGGCTGGTGATAGACGCAATGGTCCCGAGATTGACGAGTTCCGGGTAAAATTCGGGGCCTCCGGCGAGTATTTTGAGCTTTTCGATTTCTTCATGGAGCTCGACTTCGGAATCCGCGAACTTTTCGGGTTGGTCCGGGTACTTGAGACGTGCAGCAATGTTCTCCTTAAGACGGCGTTCGAATGCAAGAACGAGTTTTTTCACTGTTTTGATATCGAGAACTTCCACAGGGTTTTGTTGAGATTTTTCTAAGGCATCGAGCAGTGAAAGGTCGATGCCTCCGTTTGAGGCTGCTGAGGACGGCGGTGGTGGTGGTTTGGATGTGTCGTACTCATCGTCTTCGTACTCGGCAGGGTTTCGCTTGCGTTTTGCTGCTTCCATAGCTTCTGGCCAAAACCCTTAGCTCCCCCAGTAGCAGCAGAAGAGCTTCTCACACACAAATCACTTTTCCCTTTTCACCCCTTCATTTTTCTGCTTGATACTTCATACACCTCTAATCCCTGAAAATTGTTCGGGAGACCTCCAAAGATTTTGTTTTAATACCTAAACAATCCTTAAATTTGTTAGTAAATTTAATTTAGAGTTTCAAATTGAAACTTATTTCAATTGGTCGCTTAAATACACAATACTGCGTTTTTAGTAGACACTTTCAATTTAAAATTTCCAAAAACAAAAATGCACATGTTATCAAACTTTCACTATATAAATAAGCTAAATACTTAAAATATGTTATTATGTTAAACCTCAAATCTATTTCAATTGAGATTAACATGTATATTTAAAGTAGATAATATATTTTATGTGGTTAAATACTTATAAAGTTTTTAACTATTATTTCGAATACAAATATCATATATCTTCATTTAATTCGTCAATTTATCATCAACGAATATTTACTCTATATATATATATATATATATATTTAACCAAGTCAATAAGAATTTTGATTTGTGGATGCTTGACTTCTTTTTTTCATTTGTGAAGTTACTATTAATAGTCATAAGTGCACAATAGGGGTGTACATGATCGAGTTGGTTCGGATTTTTCAAATATAAACCAAATTATTTGTGTCAAAAACATAGATTTATAAACCAAATCAAACTTATAAAACTCAAATTTTTCAATCTCAGGTTTTTTTTGGTTGGTTCGAGTTTTTCAAATATCAAAACAAATCATTCGTGTTGAATCTTTAAATTTTTAAAGCAAAACAAATGATAATCCTTAGATTTTTTTTTTCGGATTTTTGGATTTTTCCGATAAACTATTCATACAAACATATATTTAACTTGTGCTCCAAATATTTCTTTAGTCCAATTAAAATACAACTATCTAAGGTGTTTCTTAAGAAAATAACACAAAAATATGAGATGAGTGATGATACTAAAATATTCAATAAAAATAATAATGAAATTGCATAAAATAAATATTGCAAATTGGTAAGTCATAATGAAAATGATAATAAGTTGAAAGTACTAAATCATGCTAAATAAGTCTAATAAGTATTAATTACATGATTAAACATTAACAAAAAAATAAAATTAGGTTATGTATTTTGAATGTCTAAACCAATGTAAAAGTAAAAAACAAATATTCAACATTATTGTCATTCTTAACTCCTAGTGTTGAATTAATTTTTTTGTTAGCATTAGTACTGATTAGATTTTGAATTGAGCTTTATTATAGCTACTAATTACGAATATCTATGGGCTATAACCTTTATTGGACCATTCAAAATATTAACTCTCAAAAAGCTTGAAAAAATATGTTAAAAGATAAAAATTATGAAAACGTACAAGTATTATTTAGAAATTACATCAAAGTAAAATATTCTTATGCATAAAATAAATTTTAAAAATTATATTTATAATGTCGAGTTGGTTTAGTCTTGAATTGACATTTTTTAGTTAAAACCAAACCAACCCAACTATAATTGTTTTTTTTTTCCAATACCAAACCATCAATAAGATATTTTTTTCCAATTTGACTTGATTTGCGGTTTGATCGATTTTCGGTTCAATTTTGTATACCCCTAATGCACAACTATATGAACATAGATGATTCAAGCACACAAGGCCTTGATTAATGAGGTGGTTGAGAAATGAGAATTCTAAGGTCTTAGAGACAAAAAAAATTCAAGAAATCTGATTTGAACACCACGGTCATCAAAGATAAAACAAAGCATTCAAAAAGAATAGATAAAATTTAAAAGGCGTGGACTTAGCGACAAAAAAAAATGCAAGATATCTGATTTGAACACCACCACAGTCATCAAAAATAAAACAAAGCATTCAAAAAGAATAGAGAAAATATAAAAAGGCGTGGACGGCAGGATTCGAACCTGCGCGGGCAAAGCCCACATGATTTCTAGTCATGCCCGATAACCACTCCGGCACGTCCACCTTGTTTGCAATAAAACCTTTATTTTTATATTTGTAACAAACAAACTAAAACTATATCTGTGGAGAAGCTTCTACAGTACCACTAATATTCATTGACACGTGGATTTTGGAGAGCAACATTTGGTCAGCTTCTTCTTCTTCTCTTATATCAATTCCTCAATCTCTTCCACACAGGGATAGATAAACCTCAATTCCAACTGATTGAAAAATGGCAAATCAGAAAAGGGTTCTGTTACTATGTGGAGATTACGTTGAAGACTATGAGGTTTCTCTCTTTTTCTTTTTTCACATTCTTGATTTCTAGTCAGTGTGTTGTGTGTATATGTTAAAATGATTAATCGGTTACTGATTTTTTTTTTTTGTTTTGTTTGTTATTGTTCAGGTGATGGTACCATTTCAAGCTCTACTAGCTTATGGAGTAGCCGTTGATGCTGTTTGTCCTGGAAAGAAATCCGGTGACATTTGCCGCACTGCCGTCCATCAGCTTTCTGGTCACCAGGTCAATTATTTTCTCTATCTTATCTGTTAATTTGAATCTGCATAATTCTTCTAAGCGGTATGTAATGTGATTATTTACTAGTTTTTTGGACTAGATTCTTGGTGAATAGCTTTGATCTGTCCGGTGACTCTGATAAAGACAAGGGTTGAACTTTGAAGTAGGTCAAAGCTAGTCTAAAGTTAATTAGAGCCTGATACAGATGATTCATATAGTGGATCTCAATCAGGTCGAAAAAATGATTATAGTTTGCCATTTTGTGTATACCCAATTGACTCATGCATTGGATCGTAATGTTTTCGTTCACAGCACGGATCTATACTCTTATGATTTCTGTTTGAAGATTGGATACCCATTTATTACAAAAAGTAAAAGGTTCAGGCTTTATGAGTACTGGAGTATGATTTGAATCTGCATAGTTCTTATCCATGGTATATTTATTAAGTAGTATTCGGGTGGACTTTTAGATGTTTAATGATTAGAACTTACCCTTTTATGTGTCATTCATTGACTAGTACGGGATTGTGGTTGAAGATTGAAACTTGATGTGTAGCTGTGTTCTTTTATTTTTCTGAGCTTTACTCAGTGCTTTCTGTTTAAGCAGTGGATATCCATTAATCGAAATTTCAAAAGGTTTGTGTTTTATGAATTATGAGTTTGAATTCAAGGAAATAAAGGAGCTTTCATTGCTGATGGGCGTCGAACTTATGATACTGGGATCTTCAAGTGTAGTTTTTAGCTTTCAAGAAATTGGATGCTGCATAGACTCTATATGCGGACCACATAACTCTGGATAATTTACAGCTGAGGGCAAGAGATGTGGTGGATGAGTTCTTAGTCAAGGAGAGTCATCCTTGAACAATTTGGCTAGATATAGGCTGGTCAATTGGAGTTCTAGGTTTTAGACAACTACAACAATTCTTTAACCAAATTATATGTCTATACTCACTTGTGCACAAGTCTTTGAGCAATGCACTAATATTTTCCTGTTGATTTGTTATAGAATTTGAATTTGTGATACTATTAATGTTTTTGTGGTAGCAGAGTCTTATTTAGTTTCAAAATTGTTTCAGACATATTCAGAGACCCGCGGACACAATTTTGCTCTTAATGCAACCTTTGATGAAATCGAGGCTTCAAAGTATGATGGCTTGTTCATACCAGGAGGACGTGCTCCAGAATATCTGGCCGTGAATGAATCTGTGTTGGACTTGGTGAAAAGTTTTGCCAACACTAAAAAGCCAATTGTCGCTATCTGTCATGGACAATTGATCCTGGCGGCTGCAGACGTGGTCAGAGGTCGAAGGTGCACTGCTTATCCTGCTGTCAAGCCGGTGCTTGTTGCTGCTGGTGCCCATTGGGAAGAGCCAGAAACCCTGGCCTCATGTACCATCGATGGTAATCTCATCACTGGGCCTACTTATGAAGGAAATCCTGAATTCATTCGACTCTTTGTCAAGGCACTTGGTGGCAGCATAGTTGGTTCTGGTAAAAGAATCCTATTTCTATGTGGGGTAAGTTAATGATCATGTAGCATTATCTTTTTTAGCTGAGAGAATTTGAAATGCTGAGTTTCGAATTGCGGTTTACTAGTAAATGCTAGTATATGAACTAAATGTACAGATTATGGTATGACTTATGACCTTTGAAATGACTTTCATCCCACTCCAAAATTTAGCTGGTTCTGTTGATATGTAGGTGAAAGAAATTTTTCTCCTTATTGAAATTCCAATATGTGCCGTAAAAAGATTCTCTCGTTATGTTTATTCGCGCTTAGTTTGTGTCATATTTTGCTCTCCACATGCTGGTGAGGCATCAGATAATCACCTGATATTGTTTGGAATGTCATGCCTGTGTAGATAAGAAAGAGCCTCCAGTTTAACCTGTCATCTTAAGTTTGACAGTATAGATTGATTATTATCAGCTGTTACTTAGTTCTGGTAGTGTGTGCTTCTATGTCTCAAGAAGGATTGTTGAAGAAGATGCAATGCAGAATGTCATAGATGCTAAATAATAAATAAGAGCTTTTCAACTTTGCTCTTTCGAAGTGCTATATTAGGAAGTGGTGCATCTCTTTGTTGTAAAAGTGAATAGTATTGCAACTTAAAAGTTCACCCAGGGAGCTTGTAGTAACTTTCATAGCACATTTTTTGGGATAAGATCTTGCTTTCATATGCTAATGTATTATTCTCTTCTCAGGCCTTTCCAGAGCGCCTTTTACCTTTATAAATGAACGTTTGACCATTAGTACTGCTTTATCGTATAGGATTACCTGCCTCATTCTTTTAAGGAACATGATATCGAAATTGTCGCTTGAATATGATATCTGGCCTACCTATCCTCCATGTTCTTTATGGTCATGGGTGGCAGTTCTTGTCATTATCTCGGAGGATTGTATTTTTGGATCATGAGGCATTTTAGTAGATGCTTCCTCCAAATAGAAAAGAAAAAGAAAGGAAAGTGTTGACCCTTCCCATACTCTTTCGCCACCTATGTGAATCTATGCAATCTACACAAATTACTGATGGTCCCTGACTCCTTGAGTTATTTATCTGAAATGCAAATTCCATACAGATTTGGGAGGTTCACGGTTCACCTTGAACTGGATATACAGTTTAAAAAAATGTTTTTTCAACTCATGATTCATGAATTCCCTTGTCTTGCCTGTACTACTCAGCCAAACTATCTACACAATCGGATTAGATGTACTTCTTGCTTGATTTATATTTTTTATCTCCCTTGAGTCGCTCTTTTCCACTTCGCTGACCATGTTTTCATACTTCCTGTTACTTTATCTAATTGAAGCCATTGGTCTGGGGTCTGGGCATTGGATGTCCTGAAAGATGTTCCACTAAGTAGAAGGCTTGAAACTACCACACTAGAGGCTTTATTTTTTCAGTATGAGTTACCTGGCTAGGATCACGGATGTGTGCAGATTTCATATTTAGAGTTCTTCTCTGTTCTGGTCTCAGACTGTTAAACTTGTATTTGATTGACATCTTATTTAGGAACTAATTTGAGCGCCCTTGTGTCTACTTTCTTTTGGGTGTAGGATTTCATGGAAGACTATGAAGTCAAGGTACCTTTTCAGTCTCTCCAAGCTCTTGAATGCCATGTTGATGCTGTTTGCCCCAAGAAGAAGGCCGGAGAGAAATGCCCCACGGCTGTGCACGACTTTGAAGGTGACCAGACTTATAGTGAGAAGCCAGGTCATGATTTTACCCTAAATGCCAATTTTGAAAGTGTGGATGTTTCAAGCTATGATGGACTTGTAATTCCCGGAGGCCGAGCTCCAGAATACCTTGCCCTGGATGATGATGTTATTAAGTTGGTCCAGGAATTTATGGAGTCCAAAAAACCAGTTGCATCAATCTGCCATGGCCAACAGATTCTATCTGCTGCTGGTGTTCTCAAGGTATCTCTCTTAACATCATTTATAATGGAAGTTAAAAAGTTAGGTGCTTGCGTGATGTTTGAGGAACTTTTTATACTAGGATGCTATTGATAAAATTGATCCCAACAATCTTATGCAGTAACTAAAACATGTTATCACCCGCCATGTTCTTTCAGACGTGACATAAAATGAAAACATGTTGTGTGTGCATACTCTAATCCGTGATCTCGTTAAACAACTACAGGGTAAGAAGTGTACTGCATACCCTGCTGTAAAACTTAATGTGATACTAGGAGGGGCAACATGGCTAGAACCAGAACCAATAGACCGTTGCTTCACAGACGGACTTCTTGTGACAGGGGCAGCTTGGCCAGGTCATCCTGAGTTTATTTCTCAGTTCATGGCATTGCTTGGAGTGCATGTAAAATTTTAGGCTACATGTTTGTTTGATAGGTTTTGCCAGCAGAATAACAAGTGTTTTTCTAATGTACCTCAACGTTTGTCTGTTCGAAAATCATTAAACTACTGATGTCCGCCTAAATGTTACTCCATTGGGAAATCTAAATTTGACTATTTTACGTAGTGACTTAATGATAAGGGTAATATTGAAAGAGAAATGATAAATTTATCTTCAATTGTTAAAATAGACAAGTAAAATGAAAAAGTTATTTTTCATAGAAGCGTCAAGTAATGAAATGGACATAATTTGGAAATTGGGCAAATGATTATCAGATTTTGAAGTAAATGAATCGATATATCGTCACCTCCAAAAGAACAAGAGAAGTCATTTGTAAGTTAACATTCCAAAGCTAGCTAGACAACAAATTAGAGTTTGTTAATTATAATGAGGAGAAGGTTCTTTGCGATTTCCAAGCAAGTATTCATTCCACTACACTAAATTAATCGATAAGTGGATCATTAGGTACTCCTTAATTTTTTTTATAGCCAAAACTCATGTGCAATTATATTCTATGATCTTCTTGTCTACCTTAATAAAGACACCTAAAATTGAATGGGCAGTGGTTGTTTCTTGACAACCTTTTAGCACTTTCCACTCAATTTCATTTTAGGGCAAAAGCAACTATCACTATATTACATTTTTGTTTTGCATAAAACTTTCCAAAAAACTTTTTCAAAATCTTTTTTTTCAAGAAGATTGTCCAAAGTGATAGATATTTAATTAATGGAGAACGTGAGGCTGTTAGGTCAAGGTCTCAAGGAGTCGGCACAACTTTGTCCACACGTAACTACAAGTTGTCCTATAGTTTTTTGGGCCATGTTAGGTCTTATTTTGTTTTGGAAAATTCAGCAACTACTCTTTGTCTTCATCTATTCATAGTCTTCAAAAGTATCAAATTGGCAACCTGATAATGACTTTTTTTTGTTTTATTTTCCGCTATAATTAAATTTATATTTGGACATCACCATTTTTTAAGGCGACACTTCCAATTGAAAGATCTTTCATTTCTAGAGATCAAATTTGAGATTCAATCGTCCCATCACAATCCATATTGATGCTAACAATAAGACTTAGCATAGAGTTAACCCTTATTCTATTAATTTGGTAATTGATGCCAAGACGATTTTTAACACCTATCAAAGAACTTCGAAATATTATACTAATCCACAAAAAATGATATGAAACTATTTTGAAAACTTTTTATACATCAAATTTTAAAAGGCGGAGGAATATACTACTAATATTCTCAAATGGATCTTTTGATTCTTTAAAGAACAGAAGTGGAAAACAAAAGGCATAAATTAATATTCTTTAGGCAAATCAAATTGGATTAGAACAGAAGGTGTGAGTTTGAAATGCTTTTTACCTACAAAAAATGTTGAATAGGCGGCTCATGTATATTGGTCCCAGTTGAATGCAAGCCGAAAGTTGTTATATATTTTTTTATTTGTTATTTATTTTTCTTAATTATACTTTCCTATGTATGTTTTGTAATATAAATAAGATTGTGTTTAGCTAATCCCACTAGTAAATGTCTGCACATATAGGATTAAGTAATGCTTAGTTGGATCAAATTAATTATCACACAACCTAATTAAAGGGTCAGCTAACCTAATTTGATAGATAACTTTTCCATTTACAACAAGATATATCATATTTTATCGTGACGATATATCACAATTAATCCAAGCTTATGATAAAAATGAGCCCATATGTTAAGATCTTATCCTAATTACTTCATTTAGTATATAATTTCAAATAATTGAGGAAAAGATAATAATTTATTATTTATGACAATGATTTTCATTTTTTGATGCTTAGAAACTAGTTGAGAGCTAGTGATAATTATGTTTATCGATAGTTGTCATAGATTTATATACTATTGGGGAATTAAAAATGGGAAAATTACTTTTATACACACATTTACTTATCTTAATATCCATTTATCCCTATCATTTTTAAAAGTTTCAAAAATTCCTTAATTCCCCCAATTCATAAAATTTCTGGATATAGAAATATTTCACTCCTATTTTCAACCTACACTCACGTTTTCCACTCCCATTTCACTCCTCCATTTTATCCCTAAATTCTCTCCACTTCTTTAACAGTTACAAATTTCAAATTCTTTTTGATTTTCAGAAAGTGTCTCTCAAGTTTATCAATTAATCTATTTTTGAATTTCCAATCTTTTCTATTTCCAATTAATGTTTTCAAATTATTCAAGAGGTAGATTTCTTTCCATCACTTCAATTTTTGATTTCTTTTATTATTATTTTTTAATTTTTTCATCTTAAATAATAAAAATAAAATTACATCTGCCCCCTGCCCTCATTGAAATCTTATTGAACCTTTGCAATTTTAGTTAATCATATTATCGTTGAAATTTTTTTTTGAAAAATATTTATTTTCTTTTAATGTTTCTACTATTGAAAAACGTCCAAAAAAGAAGAAGAAAAAAGTTGGATCTGCCATTGCACGATCATCACTATCAAAGATACAAATTTTTAATGTATCTCATTTATTTTGAGTCTTAAATTAGTCTTTGTTAGTGTTATCATTGATCTGATGCATCACTGCTGCAATAACCTTTGTTTTATACAATGTATAATGTTCATATTTAAGGTATTGATACATAACTCTAATGTTATTGAATCTTTAATTAATGTTTATCATGTTCAATATAAATGTACTTGATACATAAACTTTGTTTATTTATCACACACACAAAAAAAAAAGCTATTTTGAAACAATTACATGCATAATGTATTTTTTTAATTTTAAAATATAGTATTTTTCAAAAAAAAAAAAGATACATAAATAATAATGTAGCATATACTAATTTTTTAGTTATGATATGTAAATTCAAATTTATACTAAATGTATCTGATACATAACAATTACCAAACAATTATGTATCGATCTCAAACTTAAAATCTTATGGGCAACACTTTCTTATTTAATGTATCTTGTAGAAATACAATACTTATCAATTTAAATTGAAAGGAACTTCATGATCTCAAACAAAATAAGATACATAAATAATAATGTATCATGAACTATTTTTTAGTCATGATACGTAAATTCGAATTTATACTAAACGTATCTGATACATAACAATTACCAAATAATAATGTATCGATTTCAAACCTAAAATCTTATGGGCAACACTTTCTTATTTAATATATCTAGTAGAAATACAACACTTATCAATTTAAATTGGAAGGATCTTCATGATGTATCTTCTCAAATTTTCGATAATTTTGAAACAAAATTGAAAGAATCTTCAATGAACTAGGAGAATAATTTTGAAACTTAAAATCTTCAACAATTTTGAATCAAAACGGAACGGATCTTCAATGAACTGAAGAAGAATTTTAAATCTCAAAATTTTCGACAATCTTGAATCAAAATCGAAAGGATATTCGATGAACTTGAAGATTCACAAAAGAAATTGTTTGTTCAACAACAATTCCATCACTTTTGTATCCTTCATAACTCACCTCATTTATCTAAAATTTCGACAAAAGTTTTTATGAAACAGAGAGAAAGATGAAAAAGAAGAAGAAATTTAATTTTTGAATTTTTTGGTTTGTTACACTATAGGATTTTGAATTCTTGACAATAATTTGGAATGAAATAGCGTAATTTATGAGATTTTAATTTGATTTTCAGTCCCCCCCCCCCCCCCCCCCCCAACCTTAATTAGTGCAACAAAGGGATACTATGAGATCTTAATTTGATTTTTCAGTTTTTTTCCCCTTAATAAGTGCAACGGATTGATACACAATGTATCAACAATAATGTATCCGGATCCTTAATTATGTATCCGAAATGCCTAAAAAATATGAAATTTATGTAATTACAAAAATAATAGGGATAGAAGGTAATTTAAGTTTTTACACTATGATATTTATATAAGTTATACAAAAAAAAAATTCTCTCGTCCATCCCATCTAAAACCCTTGAATTATTGAATTTGGGGACAGAGACCTAGCCCCTGCTTTATTTAAACAGTTAAGAATGAATTAAAAACTCAATTGTTGGAATTTTTTAAAAGTTTGAAAACTTACAAATGAATTTTGTGATTTCTTGATATTTTTGACAAATTGATGATTATGTTTTGTTAGTGATATCACTTTGAACCTGTGGTTGAAATTTGAAGCTATTCCGCAAACCCATTTGAAATGGAGTTTCGTGGTTGATGTTCGTAAGAACGAAATTCAATTTTTGTATAATAATATAAATATATGTATTATTAAACGCATCACAAAATTGATACATTTTGTTTACGATAAATGTGTATTGTAACAATATATATGAACACTACTGCAGAAAAAAGAAGTTATAAGGGTGATGTAAACTAAAAGTATAACTTGGTATTTTGTATTAAAATGTAATTCATCTTTTATATAAAGGTCCCTTTTATCAACAATTATTCACAAGCCATCATCTCCTAAAAAACACAAAAAGAGGAAAACAAGTTTGATACAGAACAAAATCAGACGTACACTTTATTTGGACTTTTCTTAGACTAATGCAATATTTTTGGTCGAGGGGACTGAATATTCGTAGAAACCACATTTTAATTACGTCTCAAATACAAAATCTATAAAGCAGACAATGATATATACTTACCCTAACTACGAAGGTAGTAAAGCTGCAACTCATCAAATGATGGCTCCACTGCGGTGCTGGACCATCATCATCACAAGTGGATTGTTGGTCAAGTTGGTCTGACAGTTGCGCCAATAGGACATAGGTAGGTGACTCATCATAAATTGTAATTTTACTACTCCCTCTCTATCATAAATTGTAATTTTACTATTCCCTCCGTCTCATATTATGTGAGATAAATTGTTACTTAATATAAAAATGTGTCATTTTTTTTGAACTGATTAAAAAAAAATGTAAGTCACATAAATTGAGATAAGAGTACTATATTCTATTTTATTTGATACATATAAGCAATGTACATATAAACTCACCCAATAACTATGATTCCCATCCATGTGCTTCATCCCAATTCCAGCCAAACTGACAGAACTGTGAGCATTTTAGTACTAGTTGTCATTTGAAAGCTATCTATAGCTCCCACAATGCCCCCACCTTCAATGCATAGTCCTTGTCATCGATCCTTAGATGTGATTCTCTTTTTATTCTTGTTTTAAACGAGTAGTCTTTGAGAGTATGAGAACGGAAAAAATGTGAGATATTTATAATTTATTGAATATATGATTTTAGATTGGACAATACGAACATTAAGAATTAGAACTAAGAAAAATAATAATTATACTTGACGGACTATTTCAAAAGTGAGAATAAATAAATAAAGGAAAAAACAAGTGGAAACAAATAAAATTAAAAAATTAAAAGATAATAAGCATTAAATTAATGAGGGATAACTTGAGAAATATAAATTTTATGATAAGAATATTTTTGTGTCGAAAAAAAATATTATTTTTTACCTTTTTAAAGGAAAAATCTAAAAATTTATAGATTTTTTTCCAATAATTTAAAAAACCGCTTTTACGATTACTATTTTATTTTTGTTGGTCAAACAATTTAATTTTTGTAAAAAAAATTTGAAAAATAAATCTTTTATTCTTTAAAAGCTTGATTAAACAAATTATAATCAATAACATGAATTATAGACTTTAATTTGTGTGCAATGTAAATTTATCACGAATTTAAATTATATATAGTTAAAATAATTTCTTAATGCAATTAAATATTTATATCTTCTTTAAATGTGAGATTAATACTAATATTTTTGTTTTTACTCTTCAATAGGTAAATAAAGGAAAAGGGCGTGAAGCGAATCCGAATTTGCAATAGTACCCTTCGTTCAGGGGAAAATGTCATGCATTACGCGCTGGCTTCCAGTTGTATGCTCCTATAAATCCCTTCATCGCTATAAATAAATACATCACCATATTACATCCACCATTTTGTTGCTCCATTACAATTTTCCAGACTCTTCCTTATATATAGAGAGAGAGAGAGACGTAGTACGATTCAGAGATTAATTTCTGGTCGATCTATGCAAACGAAGCACAAATCTTCGACCAAATTGGGAGGATTTGTTGCGTTGATATTTGATCCAGGTTATGATTATGAGCTGGCTTGATAAGCTACGGTCTTCTTCCAATCTCAGCCGCTTCATTGCCGGCCTTCTTATCTTCATGCTTTATCATTCATCTCAATTAATTTCTAATTTCTTAATTCCTATACAACCGTAATTTACTTCCCAATCACCTTCCTTCTCTGTTTTTTCCCCTCATCTTTTCTGCTCAAAAACATTCACTATTCTCTCCCGATTTAAACAACGTCGGCGTTTTTGTTCACGGATTTCATGGAAATCAAAGATGGTGATTCTGGCTCCAGCAATTTATTTGACGGTGAGTTTCCTATTTTACTCAAATATTGTTAATTGATGCAATAATCATTTGTGTTTTACTTGAGCTGTTACTGGGAGCCTGTGGTTTTTTCAATTAATGATTACTCTGTTTGATGTGATCTGTGGGAACTTGATTGTATTTAAATGAGCATGATATTTTAACCATTGCGGCATTGCCGAGTTAAATGAATTATTACCAAGTAAAGACGAACAAGAAACCAAAACACAGAAGAACGTACTGATTATGAAATCGTTGAAGTCATAGTAGTACAAGTCTTAATTCGGATAGAATTGTTACATTTGACATAAATGATACTAGAATTATATTTCATTCGTCCGGTATTTTATCAAAGATTAAGATGATGTTATGCTAGCAGCTCCATATGCAATTGTTTCAAGACCGACTAGAATTTCTGTTTTTCTTTTCCTGCCGAACAAAATTCACTTCATTGATACATATGCAAGGATAGATTGTGGACAATGTACACAAACGCGTCTTACCCTTTTTGGACATTATTAAGTGGGAAGTGAATTGCCTCGGGCAAAATGTTGATCAAACAGGCACTATGTCTTCTTTCAGAGTTCAGATGCTGTTGATATTGCTTTGGGCTCGAAAGAACAATAATCTCGTAAAATAATTAGATCTCGTCATAGTAGTACAAGTCTTAATTAGGATAGAATTGTTCTGTTTGACATAAATGATACTACAATTATTTTTCATTCATCTGGTTATTTAACAACGATTAAGATGGTGTTATGCTAGCAGCTCTGTGTTTGGATATTATTAAATGGACACTCTTGGACTAGTAAATTTCTCTTAGATGGCTTCGACAAATATCAATAAATGAATGTATATTTGCATTTAAAATTTGATGGTTAGATTTTTTCTTCTAGAAAAACTTTGAGTTACATGCATTTTGATTGTCTCCTCATGATGAATTTTATTCTTATCTTAATTCTTCAGGTTAAGCATTTTGCTTTTACTTTGTTCGGAGTGTTGAAATATAAATGAAGAAATTTATATTCATGTCCATCATATTGCTTTAACTAATGATTTCATCATTGGAACTTAATTTGCTCCTTTCTTTTGCTTGACTAGGCATTTTACCACCCCGCTTAGGTAGGCCACATAGTTCATCTCCGTCTGTAATTGTGATTGGTGGAGGTATCTCAGGGATAGCTGCTGCACGTTTCCTTCACAATGCATCTTTTAAGGTGGGCATACTCAGGATTTTAAACTCTTTCACATGTAAAACCTTTTATTCTTTCATTCATAAAAGAGACACTTTCAATATTTGTCCAGGTGCTCTTATTGGAGTCACGAGATAGACTGGGTGGTCGCATACATACCGACTACTCATTTGGTTGCCCAGTTGATATGGGAGCATCATGGTGAGAGAATTTGAACTTTCCTCCCAAATTATCTTTACAGCTCTGGAAGTTTATAACTTTTCAATCTGCTATTAATTGACTGATCATTAAACATTCTTTCAGGCTCCATGGGGTGTGTGATGAGAATCCTTTGGCTCCATTGATACGTCGGTTAGGGCTCACCCTATATCGCACTAGCGGTGACAACTCAGTGCTGTATGACCATGATTTAGAAAGGTAACCTGGATGACATTACATTGAACAAATGATTTTTATCATGAATTAGTCTTCATTTTCCCTCTTTTGTTTGCTCACTCTCTCGTCAGATATAGATGTTAAATTTTTACTTGCCATAACTTCATCCTGATTCAACTAATCAGAATACCGACACTAACAAATTTGGTAGTTTGTTTTTGAATTAAAATCAAAAGGACTTACAATTGGTTTGGTTAGAATGAAATTTACTTGCCTCCAGAGTTCCAATGTGGTCTGGTTTCAAAGCTTCCTGCATTTCCTGAATTTTAGCCTGTGCTCTTTTTTCTGTTCCCTTTATATTTCTTTGTGCAAATTAAATAGAGTTTCTATTAACTCAGTCAAGAGATCATTGTGTTTTCCGTTCAATAGTTACATGCTGTTTGACATGGATGGTCATCAAGTTCCTCAAAATACAGTTGTTCAAGTTGGAGAAGTATTCAAGAAAATCCTCAGCGAGGTTGGTCTTTAATTTTAGACTGCTCAAAAATGCTGTGCCTCTTAGGATTTTAAAAAGAGACCAGTGATGATTATTTGTATTGCTTATGCAGACTGAGAAAGTGAGGAATGAGCATAGTCATGACTTGTCAGTTCTTCAAGCAATATCTATTGTACTAGATAGGCATCCAGAATTGAGGTATGCAGAGAAAATGTTTCTCATGTGACCTGCTACTGTCTGTTGAATGTGGAATCTAGTTATACATGCATATAAATATTGAGTTATTTGTAATGTAGGCAAGAAGGACTTTCCCATGAGGTGTTGCAATGGTACATATGCAGAATGGAGGCATGGTTTGCTGCTGATGCAGACACGATCTCTCTGAAAACCTGGGATCAGGCAAGTGTATTTTCATTTACTGTTTTTATAAACAGTTTATTGGGTGCTTGATGCAGTTTTCAATATTATTATCTTGCTCAGCTAAGGCCTAAGGTCTCATTTCGAAATAAGAAACTTCTGAGGAAATAAAAAAGGGCTTTACAAGCTGTTATTATTGCTAGCAGTCACTTATTTTGATTTATTCCCACATTGCAAATTGGGCACAATCATTTGATAGATATGTTCTTGAAAACATATGAACGATTGAATTACTTTAGGTGAGTAATATCGATAGTTATATTTTTTATGCAGGAACAAGTTCTCACTGGTGGTCATGGACTTATGGTGCAAGGTTACAACCCAGTCATAAAGGCCTTATCAAAAGACATTGATATCCGTTTAAATCACAGGTGCAGATGGTTTTCTCTAAAATGCGGAAGTTCTACCTTCTCTTTGTTTCTTGATATAGCTGCAATGACTATAAAACCATATGAACTCTTACGATCCTGTTTCTATTTTAAGAAATGAGGTCAACTTTTTTACACCTCTGGTTGATTTGTTGGTTTCCTAAGATATTAAGACAAAATGTTGTTCGTTTCCTCCATAGAGATTTTTTTTTTAGTTACACCTCAACAGACAAACATGAATATCTCCTGTTCTTTCTCTATGGTATTTTTTCAAACTTTTTTTATATAGTACTTTCCAATTATTTCAAGAAACTAAACTATTTTGTTTGGATCTAATTTTACTAGGGTCAAGAGGATTACGAATGGGTATAACAAGGTGATGGTTACAGTTAAGGATGGGAGAAATTTTATTGCAGATGCTGCTATTATAACTGTGCCTCTAGGTGTTCTGAAAGCCAACTTAATTGAGTTTGAGCCAAAATTGCCAGAATGGAAACAATCTGCTATAGCAGATCTTGGTGTAGGCAATGAAAATAAGATTGCATTACAATTTGATAATGTATTTTGGCCAAACGTGGAATTGTTAGGTGTTGTTGCACCCACTTCATATGCTTGTGGTTATTTTCTTAACCTCCACAAGGCAACAGGACATCCGGTCCTTGTTTATATGGCTGCTGGAAGACTTGCTTGTGACCTCGAGAAATTATCAGATGAATCTGCTGCTGAGTTTGCAATGTTGCAGTTGAAGAAGATGTTCCCTGATGCCACTAAGCCTGTAAGTAATCTCTGCTCCTACACTAATTGAATTATAAGTCTTAGCTAGTGACATGCATGAGAAAGGACTGAAATCTGAATAACTGAAGTGTTGCACACATAATAATTTACTTTGGTCTATTTTTGGTTCAATTGGTGAGTTCACACTTCATGTCGATTATTAGTTTATTGCAGTTTGATAATTGTTCATTTACACTGTCCTTTAACCTAAAAAAGGTAAACCAATCAGATGGAAAAGGGCGAAATATAAATTAGAAGGAAAAATGAGGAAGCACCTCCATCCTCTCTCACTTTCTCTAGTTTCTTATTTTACTTCGAAAAATGTCTTTCTACATTGAATAAAAAAGGGAAAGTGATGCATATTCCCTTTTATTGATTACAGCAAACTCTATGCAATCCTGCATCTGTTTATCTAACACTCCTATAACGCAAACTTCGTTAAACAGTGTTCAGTAATCAGAGAATGCTTGCAACAAAAGCACTTGTAAGCTCTCTTGTTAATCATCCGGTACATTTTACAGGTTCAGTATCTTGTATCTCACTGGGGTACGGATCCAGACACCCTTGGATGTTATTCTTATGACTTGGTTGGAAAACCAACTGATGCTTACGATAGGCTTCGGGCACCAATTGGTAATCTATTCTTTGGAGGGGAAGCTGTGAGCAGTGATGATCATCAAGGGTCGGTTCATGGTGCGTATGAAGCTGGAATTATGGCTGGTGAAACGTGCCGCCGACATCTCATTAAAAGACATGGAAGTCTGGAAATGGTTCAGGCTGTTTCCTCTAGGGAGGAGACCCTTGAAGCCGCAGTTCCTCTCCAAATTTCAAGAATGTGATATATCTTCTCTGAATTTGCAAGTTACATTTCAAGTAACTTATGTAGTGTGTTCCAGTTTGTACTATTACTTTATATGAATAAATAACGATTATGTCTCCATGCAACTGAAATATTCAAACTATATATATCAAACTTTTTAATTGACCATTTCTGAGAGTTTTATTATTTCTTCTGTCGGAACCATTAGTTGTTTATTATGTTTTCATTATCCTTGAACAGGAAATTTGTATTTAAAAGGAATTGCACAAACATTTCCTTTGAATGAATCACATTATAAACATAAATTATTTATCATTTGAGTTGATTCTTAATCAAAGGATACAAACCAAAAACAAGAAAAAAGGAAAAAGAGACTCATAAGAACGTGACGTCTGCTTTGGAGGACAACATTTTGCGAGACTGCAGACATTGGGCTTGTGAAGCCAAGACCCACCTAAAATTACTAGGCCCAATTAAGTCCTTTTATCCAAAACAAAGAATATACAGAAATTTACGCGGGGTGGCCTTTTGAAAAGGCAAATATTTAACATTTGACCCCAAAATATTATGTAAATACACATCCACTCTTAACTTTTTTTTCCTCCTTTTTCATTTTCTTCCTATGTTCCAATGAAAGAAAAGGACAATTCATTGCTTATTTATGATTATTTTGGTTGAAGAAACTTCGATAACCATCTAATATCGATGAAGAGTTTTTTTATGAGCTTGTTAATAGAAGAAAATAAAATGAGTCAATTTTATTATTTTTAAAAAAAACGTGTTAATAAAATTTCTATACAGCTAATTATAATAGTTGTTGTGATTTCAAAATTATAATTAATTGTTGAAATTTTTAATTACAAATATTAAAATATGTGACCAAATTCCAACAACTAATCAACTATCATAATTTGTTGCTTTTAAAAAAAAATTATAACTGAAATTCCGATGATCAACTTAACTATAGTGTAAATGTAATAAAAAATCATGACTACTCCCAAAATTCTACTTTAAATTATGGCAAAACAATGTTTTTACACTACTTTTTTTTTTAAGGAGGCCAAAATTTTAATATGCCACAAGAAGATCCCATTTGTGCAATTCAGAAGAAAAAAAGGGTCTGGTCGGTGGCCGATAAGAAAAGTCCAAATAGAACAGTGGAATTATTATCATTTGGTGTACAACAACAACATTTTTACTATTTCTTCTTCACTTCTGCATTAAGAAAACAACAGATCCCTTCTCCCTCTCGAAATTCTCCATTTTTCTTCCTCATTTTTTTTACAAATTTTATTCATGGCATCCACTGGCCACACCAATCTCAATGCAAAACTTGTAAGCTTTTTTTTTTTTTTTGTGATCCATGCATATGAGAAATGAATTTGAATTTACAGCTTTAAATCTTTTACCGTAAATTTCTATTTGATTTTTTTTTTTTAGGTATTGTTAGGTGACATGGGAGCTGGTAAATCAAGCTTGGTTATACGATTCATAAAGGGCCAATTCCTTGAATTTCAAGTATTCTTCTTTCTTTTCATTTGACCTTTCAATTTTGACATTTTTTAGGGTTTTGTAATTTTTGAGTTTATGGGTGTTGATTTAGAATCCGGTATTCAAAGGTTGATTGATGATATTACAGGAATCGACAATTGGGGCGGCTTTCTTTTCGTCTACACTGGCAGTTAATAATGCTACGGTGAAGTTTGAGATATGGGATACTGCTGGGCAGGAGAGGTACCATAGCTTAGCACCTATGTATTATAGAGGAGCTGCAGCTGCTATTATTGTCTATGATATCACTAGCTCGGTAAGAGACTGTCAAATTGGGAGAATTTGCAGTTCAAATGGGTCAATACAAGTGCTTTCGTTGTCGGCCTTGTTAAATTGTTTTACTTGATGGATATATTGGTTTTGCATGAGAAAAGAAATAGGAGTAATGGCTGCTTTACTTCATGCATTTGTAAGGTTGAAAAGGGTAGATTTTGGAGCTAATTACAGGTAAAAAAAACTAATACTGGTCTCCAAATGATTTTCTCTGTCCATAAATCAACCCCTTTAAGAGGAGGTCTCCTTTTTTGCTCAAATTTAGAAGGTTAAGGTATTTAATGTCCAATTCAGAAGTGTCAAACAAAAAAAGTGTACAAAATGCAGTTTATGGTTTTCGAATATCTCGTATCGTAGAAAATTTTGTTCCTTAGTGGTGGAAGGACTTCTCATGAAATGAGAGAAGCAGTGGATACAGTTTTGGTCTCTATAGAATTAGGATTAATGAGAGAGAATTCTTGCTTATGTTCACTTTGGCTTTTGCTTTACTTATCTTGCTTCGGATTTGAATGATCACAAATCTGTAATATGGATGTCTGCATGTTTATGCATATGTCTATGCATCTATATTGAGATGTTTTCTTTTGTTTTCTGCTAATTTAGGATTCATTTGCAAAGGCAAAGAAATGGGTGCAAGAATTGCAGAAGCAAGGTGATCATCCCTTCAACCTACTTGCTTTGTATAGATTAAAAAAAAAAAGAGAAAGTTATTATCTTCTTTCTATTTTGAGTAACCCAGACAGCTCCTTTTTAAGATGTCTAGAAAACTCTGGAAAAATCATCTTGATGCCTTTTATATTTTCCTATATGGTTTTCTGCCTAGTGTCAACTTTACTTTTGATGATCCAGATTTTGTTTTGAAATTGTCACGACCCTGTTTAGATGGGGTTTTCAGGAAAATAAGCAATTTTCTGATAACATGGCAGGTAATTCTAACATGATCATGGCTCTTGCTGGCAATAAGGCAGATCTAGAAGATCGAAGGAACGTTCCTGCAGAAGTAAGTTGTACTTTTTGGTAATCCAATGTTTCATGCCCATCATCCTTTATTGAGGTTCCTCCTATTGGTCCTTGCCTAGCCTTTTTATATCACAGTTCTTGGATGCAGATTTTGATATATTGCTATTAGTCTCTGCTGAACAACATATCCAATCTACAAGATTGGCGTTTGAAAAAAGAGAGTAGTAATTGGTGCTTGTTATTGCTTAAGTTTTCTTAAACCAATCATGTATTGGCCTAGATTTGAGAGGACCGAAACATTTAGTCACCCTCTTCTTCAGTTCCTAGCATGATATAAAACTAAGGTACTCATTCGGTGGGAATCAATATGAATCAAGTATGTTTCAATCCTAAACAAGTTGGTGTTGTCTATATGAATCATCTACATCTATTACCGCATTCAGAGGTTTCATCATAATCAGCCTATTTTTGTATTGCTAACCAGTACTGCTTTTCTTTATCTCAATTTGGAGTTGACTATGCTTTACTATGTTCTCATAGGCAGAGGTTTTTTGTGGCAGTCACTTTAGGTAAAATCAATCCAATGCAATTAGTGCTCTAGGAAAAGTTTGCTGCCTTTTCCAGACTCCATTTATGGGATCACACTGGATATGTTGTTGTTGTTGAGGAGAAGTCTGTTGCCTTCATTTTTTTGAAAATGCTATTTCCTAGTTTAGTTTTTTGCAATTATAAGATAGGTCATATGAATTCGTAGGCTGTTAGGTGATACATAGATCTCTTCAATTGTGGAACAGGAATGAGTTCTCAATCCATCGCCTAACCTAACATGCAATTTGCTGTGGTTAAGCGTTTTTAGATCTCTGTCAATGTTCTTATGGAACCTTGAACGTTAAAAACAAACTCTTTATTTGAAGAGAATGTGGAAGTCATAAATAGTGAAAATTCTTAGAGAAGATCTCGGTTTTCTTATGAGCTGGATTTAGAGACGAATGTCAACATTAAATTGTTGAAGAGCAAGATAAATAATTGGATCACTAAATTTTAGCTCCCAATGGCTAATGTAACTTTTTAGGAGTGGGGGCAGGATATTTACCAGTGACTATGGAATTCGCTAATCTTTGTATCTCTGCTTAATCATTTGTATGTTAGTTACCTTATTAGGTTTCTCTCTTATCCAGTAACTGAGGTAGTTCAATCTCTTCATTGGTTTGGTACATCAGTTTTCCTGATAGTGTTCTTGGTGACTTTACAGGAGGCACGCTTGTACGCGGAGGAAAATGGCCTCTTTTTCATGGAGACCTCTGCCAAAACTGCTGTGAATGTCAATGATATTTTCTATGAAATAGGTACAATGCTTGCTTTTCTCATTTAAATATTTCCTTTTGTTACTCTCTGTGTTTTTCATTTATTTCTAATGGTATATTAAGAGCAGGCAATATTATTATGCATCAAAGTTATTGAATCTTAAGGTACAAGTCAAATGTAATTTTATCTTCAGTGGTTGTCATCTTGTGCTCATCCTATTATATCTGTTTCTTTTTCTTCGATGAATATCATATGTTAAGTTATTTTCTTTCGGATTTAGCAACATAGGATCACTATTAAATTTAAAAAACATAGGCTTATTGTTTAACCTACACTCGAAGGGTTGAAGGGAGATAGTGCAACAACCTTGCCTTGGTGTTTGCACTGAAGTGCTGCCTAAGTGAGGTGAGCCAAAGCACTCAGTTTTTGTTACACCTAGCTTTAAAGCTTAAGCACCCCTATTTGCTCTAGCCTCACTATAGTTAGGCATCTCTAGTACCTTAGTGCGTAGATTGGAACTTTATGAGATTCAACTCGTCTGAAAGTAGTGTCCTGCCCTTCATGTTGTTTGGGGTGATGAGAAGAGAGCAGTGTACATATCTGTTTCCCCTTCCTTTTCAATCGGAAAAGCTTGAAAACACTAATGAGTTGCTCGCTCTCGTTTGTTAAGAAAATGAATTCTCATTAAACCTTTTTCACAACAAACCACCTTCAACCTCGCTCAAATATTTTATTAGATCTTACTAAATTCTAGCATAGTAATTTTACCCTATGGGCTATGTTTATTATAGTTTATGATATTTGTATCAATCTTACTAAAAATATGCTAATATTGAATAGGGAGAAACAACTTAAGTCTTTTAGAAGTGTTAAGTTTTTTTTCTCCAAATGCCTAAACTCTAGCAAGATGAAATTCTGAAAACTTTTGTTATTTTAGGGCTTGCACTTTATGTAGGTCTTTTACTTTTGTTGTGCAAGATGAATTGCATGTCTTTTTTATTCGCTTTGAGTCCCTTAATCTTTGGAGTTTGCCATTTTGCAGCTAAACGGTTGCCTACAGCTCAACCTACTCAAAATCCAGCAGGAATGGTTCTTGAAAACAGACCAGCAGAAGGATCTCGAACTGCATCATGTTGTACTTGAAAATCATCATCTCT
The DNA here is from genome assembly GCA_037074985.1 of Solanum bulbocastanum. Taxonomy (NCBI): domain Eukaryota; kingdom Viridiplantae; phylum Streptophyta; class Magnoliopsida; order Solanales; family Solanaceae; genus Solanum; species Solanum bulbocastanum. Next base: position 30,724,596 of record CM073598.1, on the reverse strand, counting down.
CATAAATTCATTGAACCTTTCCTAATCCTTGTCTAGAGTTCACTTGTTCTCCTTCATGCTGTGCTTGTACCGATGAACATGTAGTCTGGAAAGTGGCATGGTTCATAGGGAGTAGAATATGTAAAAAAAAAAAAAAAACGATTTCTTTAGAAGTTCCCTTAATAGAGGCAGGAGGCACCTGATTTAGTGCACATTGGCTTGGTCCTCACCTCATGCTTCTTGTTTCTTTGTTTTCCTATTTTGTAAATGATTCTAATTTCCATCAACCTTTACCTCTTCATTTCCACCTGATGAATGGACCGGAGTCCGAACTCTGCTATGTTATTCCTTGAATCTTGAATAACCTGCTTTAGTTTGTTTTTAGCATATTGATGTGGTTGTGAAGTTTGTAATTTACTTCAATGTCGACGGGGGGATGAAGTAAAAAGACCATCTGAGACTCATCTTTATGCACAGTAATTATTTCTTCTTTAAAAATGTGTTGAACTATAGATAGGAAACTAAAGAAACTTACACAATTATTACTCTTATTGCTTTGATTCTTATAAATTTATAACTCAAGATAGCTTGACGTTGTATATACTAAAATAAAAGTGGAATGTAACTTTGAAAATCAGATACTTATTATTTTATGCTTGGTCATGTTGAAGTAATGATGTTAAAGAAAACAAATACTACTCTGCGTGGACAGCAAAGTCCATAACCAAACAATCAGGCAATGGTGTGTTATAAATAGTGTTGGTCCTACTTTTTCTGGTAATGGACAGGCAAGTTACACGTTTAGTTGGTCGATAAAAATAATTATATTCGCAAGTCAAATATTATGTTGTACAAGCAAAATTACTTCTTCTTTAGCTATTTAAATAGTTTGGTAAGTATTATTATTTTATAATCTAAGTAAACTCCTAACTACCTTTATATATTGAATCTACGCATATCTTCGACTATGGGTGATAAATTGATAATTCTTCATATTTGTGATCCTCAATTCTTGCAGTTGTAGTAGTGTGTACACAAAAACCTTTCCCCCTTTTAGGACATAAAATGTAACGTCATTGACCAATTAAAGAAAATTAATTATTGGAGACAATTATTTCTAGTTTGGAAATTGGATTTGAGATATATTGTTTTGTCGTGTCATGCAAATTCATAAATATCAATTTTGGCAACTTTATTTTTGATTTTCTGATTCCTAGTAGTTAATGTAGCTACGTTAGTAATTAATTTATAACTTAGATTTTAAACATTCACGAGAATAATCTAATTGATTGAGCAAATGGGATGTCTTTATCTCAAGTTTGAAATTTCATGTCTGCCTTTTTGATCGACCTTGCTGCACTAAAATTACTTCTCTAATGTAGTTTGCGAACTACTAGACTAGATCAGAGTTTACCCAATGTATGTTCGAAAGAAAGCAACAGTGAATTTCTTGTCGACAAAAGAGGAAAAATATTAATTTTAATCACATATTTAAATGTATGTGATTAAATAGATAGATGGTTTAAGTCATCTCCACCTACTATATACATCTATTCAGCAGCACATATTTTATAAATCGCAATAATTAAGTTAATGCTGTCCACGTTTAGTAAAAAAGTATTCCAAAATTGAGAAGCTATTTTTAGATAAACATGTCTCCAAAGGCGATGTGGAGATCTTATTTTCCTGACTCAATCTAATCATATTTTTGTAAAATATAACATAATACTATTACTAAAAATTGTGTCAAGTAATATTGAACTCAAAATCTCTTCTAACTTAAAATCAGAGATTAAATTAATAGATGATAAATATATCTTACATAAAATAATTAAATTTGTATTATTTATATATATCGATTCCATAAAAATTCTGCATATGTCACTGAATCATCGAGAAGTGGAAGGTGATTGGTCTGAATTTTGTGCACATGCACTTCATTCTCATCGTGGTAGCTTTAACTAGCCAAATTATTATTGTTGCATTTTCTTTTGACTAGGGATGAAAATGGGTTCGGCGGGGCAGGTTGAGTTTTGACCCATAAATTTTTAATTTCAATCCGCCTCGCCCTGTTGTAGAGAATAATTTTATTTCTTTTTCCATATATTTATCCATTTTAATATGATTAACTTGCTGCTATCATAAAGTTAAAATTTAATTTTACGAAGTTTCAGTACCTCAGGCAGCAGTTGTTTACTTTTTAACCACATTGCACACAAATAAGAAAGAAATGAACAATATATCACAAAAGTTTCATGATGAAATTAAACTATGCATTAATATTCAGAAATCCCAAAAGTTAATTAAAATAAACTTGGCTGATAAACCCTCCAAATCCACCCTATTTGTTGTTTTAAGTTGCACCAAGTCAAAACGGTTTAGCATTGCTATTTAATTTATAAATAAGTTTTTATAAGTCTACAATTGTGACCTTCTTGAGTAATTTCTCTGTCATTCATGTTTGGAAAATTGTCCGGCAATATCACTTTTGTTTCTATTAATACTAACATATTATCCAACTATTTTTATTTTCTCAAAATATACTGGACACAATAAAAACTTTTTTTCTCCAATGACATGTCACATTATTCTCTTTTTTTAACAATAATTTTTTTAACACTTTTAAACCATTAATATTTTATACCCAATAAAAGTTAATTACTTTTCCATATTGTTAAAAAAGGGGAATTTTTATTGTTGTTAAAAATTTCTATGTCACATTTTAAACTCCGTTTTTACTTTTAATAAATTTACTTTTATTTGTTTATTATATTAAAAATAAAGTCACATTTATATTTATCTATTTTATCATATCAAGAGAAAGTTACGAAAGAATTTGATTTTTTTTAAACTTTTAGTATTAATTATTCATTCTAAATTATTTCCCATTTCTAGTTGTTCACTTTAGCATATCAAGAGATAGACAATTATTTTTTCTACTATTATGTTTAGCTTTAATTATTTATTCTAAATCTTATTATTTTATATGAAAATGAAAGCCTTACTCAATATATTTAGTGCCTATTTGGATTGTCTTAAAGGTTGGTTTAATTTGCGTTTAAATCATTTTAGCTTTTGGGAATGTTTTACAAATTTAAAAATAACTCAAAATTAGTTTTAAATGACTTAAAATTAAATAAGCTAAAAGCCAAAAGTAGGACTCTACCTACTTTTTATTTATTTAAGAAAAAATTACTGAAATACACGTCTTATGTTTTCCTTATTTCTAATATTCCCTTCTATTTCTAAAAAAAAACCTCTAAAATCCCTTATTTCTCTCCTAATTCTAAATTATTTTATAATGTATCTAAGCTAGTTTTTAATGTATCCGAGCTACATATTATGTATCCGGTTTATTTTACATTTTCAGCGATTAATGTAATTACAAATTAAATAGGGATAGATTGTAATTTCATATTAAAAACTATGTTATTCCTAAAATTTATACTTTATTTAACTTAAAAGTCATTTATGTTTGACTTTTCAAAAGCTATTTTTTAAATCAATCGAAACGGGCTTTTAATATTCTTATAATCAAGTAATGATGATTGCTCTCACCGTCTCATTTTATGTGAGGTAGTTTGACTCGGCCCGAAGTTTAAGAAAGAAAGAAAGTCTTTTAAAATTTGTGGTCCAAAATGAATGATAGAAATTTGTGTGGCTGTAAATAATTTCATTAAGGGTAAAATAGATATTTTATAGTTAAATTGTTACTTAATATAAAAATGTGTCATTCTTTTTTAAACTAATTAAAAAATAAAGTAAGTCACATAAATTGAGACAAAAGAAGCAGTATTTACACTATTTGCTAGTGTGCTAACTGTGTAATTGCAGCCTTCAGTTTTAGGCTAGATGAACTCTCAGGCCCTTTTAGGAGGGTATCCTTTTGGTTAATATCAGCCCGGCTCACATGGACTTCCGGTTTTTCTTAGTTGACAAATTTTTTATTACAATTTGAAGATGAATTGAACCTCAGTCTGAAGAGCTCTTATTTGATGTTGATGAAGAGATTGAAAGAATGAAACTCCAACACATTAATTGAGTTAGCTAGAAGCATGAACTTCAATTTAAGTAGGACCAGTTGTAGAGACAAAGAAAATAAGAGGTTGTGATTGTATTAATACCAGTTGACAATAATTAATCAATTTTTTTTATAGCTGACTAATTGATTCATAAGATCAGTAAGAAATGATATTTATCCACTCTATAGTTGACCGATTAATTAATAAGAACGATAAGAAATGATATTTATCGAAACCACATAAAATTAACTTAGACCCACTCCACCTTGCCCCCACCTTCCTTACCTTGACAAGTATATCAACAATTCTCAAGTGACAAAAATGTTTTCCTAACTATTTTGTCTCTTCCTCACTTTTTTTTCCCCATTATATAATGGCGTTCCATGACCATGAGTGAACATTATTGAACAAGGACCAATCTCTCTTTCATTAGGATTTTTTTACTTTATATTATATATATAAAGACAGAAAATATCAGCAATCCGTCTTGAAGAAATATATATTAGCCATGTGGAATTCAACCTCAAACGTATCGACATCTCAACCAATGATCTATTTCGAAATAAATAATTTTGACTTAAAACATATTCTCTCATTAACATTCAAAATAATATTGAATTTCTATTTATGTGTTTACTTTTTTATAGTATGATTTTCTTTGGTGAAAATCTTTGATCTGCCACTAAGGAATTTTATGTCTATAAATTAAATATAGTGGAGTACAAATAGAAATTTTTTGAATTACCTGATAATAGTTTTTTCTGACTAAAAATTTACTAATATATTATATAGTTTGGTAAGTAAGTTGTTATTTGTTAATTTGTTTTTGTAGAATCTATGCATATCTTCAATAGTTTTTAATTGTGCATCTTTGTGATCCTCAATTTGTACACTATCTTTTCTCCCTTTTTTGGGACATAAAACGTCATCAACCAACTTAAAGATTATTGGAGACAATTATTTCTCATTTGGAAATTGCATTTTTGAGATATATAGTTATGTCGTGTCAAAACAAATTCATTTAAATCATTTTCAGAAACTTTAAAAAAGGCTGTAGAGAAGTGTGGTTTCTGGTTTTCAATGTCAATTCACTATCCCAGTCAATGGTGGATAAAAAAGGGATCCAACTATAGGTACTGTTTTCGCCGTCTCATTTTATATGAATTAATTTAATTCGATACGAAATTTAAGAAAGAAATAAAAAATTTTGAATCTTGTGGTCTAAAATAAGTGATACATATTTGTGTATCTATAAATTATTTTATTAACGGTAAATTGAACAATTTAAAATTAAATTGTTATTGGATATAAAAATATGTCATTCTTTTTTAAACGGAATATAACATGATTTTATATGAAGTGTGGCCCTGAAGAATCAAATTTGATATTTTAGCCAATTATCAAAGATTTTTTGTTGTTTTGTTTTGAGATCTCCGGAATAACATGCAACTTCTCATTGGGAAATTTTCATAGCCTACAAATCACACATGAAATATAAGCCATATTAGGCAAGTTCTATGTGATAAGACTTAACTCATTTCAGACATTCAAAGTTACAATCATCCCCTAAGGTGGACCAAACTGTGACTCAGCTTTTTCCTCTTGGCACACCAAACCACGTTTAGTACGTACTATTTTAGTTCCAATTTAAGTAGAGTTATTTGGTTATGCCCTAAGTTCTAAGAAAAAAAAAAAAGACCTTTAAAATTTATGATTTAAATAAAATAATTGTGCTTCACATAAACAAATACAAGAAAGCATTTAATATTTGAAATTATGATAAGAAAATGAGATGGCTTTACAACTATTTTACATATAATGCTTGAAATGTGTAAGGAAAATATTGGTAAAATATATCATAAATTAGTTAAAAATAAAAATTTATTTTGAGATGTGGATATATCGCTCTTTTTAAGGTGATTTAAGTCCACTACACACGATATAATCTTCACTATCCAGCAATATAATCTTGACATGCACCCTTCTAGATATAATAACTCAATAACATCATACAACTCGAAATTAATTAAACCGTCTAAAATTCTACGAGAAAAATATATTCCCTAACATAAAATTACTCTGTTTTTTTACACTATTTGTTAGTGTGCTAACTTTGTAATTGCAGACTTCACGCTCCTCTTCATCCTGCCCCACATTGTCTCCGTCCTATTGCCTTGACAAGTAATCAATACCTCTATAGTAAAATCACATAAATTTTCAAATTAGAAAAATGTTTCGTATCTCCGCATCTTTTTTGTCCCATTATATAATGGGCTTCGAAGACGGGACATCTGGCAGTGCTTGGCCTCTTGCACCATAAATGAGTGTCAAAAGTACACCCAAAAAAATAATATAAATGCTCATCTCACTTGAACACCTGTATATATTTAAAATATATTATTAAATAATGCATGAAAGTAATTGATTCTATTCAAAATTTGAATTTGTTAAGAAATTTCTATCAAAATTAGAATATATTTCAAATCCCTTTTTTTACTATATACAGAGAGACTGAAAATATCAGCAATCCCTTTTGAATAAATGTATATGAGCCATATGGAATTGAAGCTCAACCTTATCGACATCTTAACCAATGATCTAATTCAAAATAAGCAATTTTGAGTTAAACGATATTCTCACATAAATAGTTTGGAATAATTTAATTTAAGCCAAACGCATTTACAACTTCTTAAAAGAAATTAAAAATTAGTGAATGGACATCAATTTTCTTGAAAAAATAATAATTATTTTTTTCGGGATTTTCTGCGTTAAAAATATAACCGACGAAAGTGGATTTTCTTTCTTAAACATTTAATTAAATTAAATAGCACTATGTATTTTATTTTTTTATAGCATCCAAGTTATCTTAATTTAATGTAAATACTCGCTTTCTAATTTTTAATTAACTCAATACGGATAAAAAAAAATCCATCTACAATATGGATTAAGAAAAAAACTCGTGGGGTACAGATAGAAATCTTTGTTCCGCTACGAAGGGATTATCCCTACAAGGTAAATATACTGGGGTACATATAGAAATAATTTGAATGAACCGATAGTATATTTTGTTCCTCACTAAAAATACTGATCTGAACCCCAGGTTCAAAACTTAGTAGAGAAAAAACACACTAGGTGATTCTTTACATATATTCTTACATAGTCCTTGTTGTTGGTAAGATGTGGTAGGTATCTCATAAAATTTATCGACGTGGTGATAGCCTAATAGTTATATCATGAAATGTGTCGAAGTGAGCGAAGAATGGCCCAAACAATAACAACAACATAAAAAGTACTACTAATATATAATAAGTTTGGTAAGTATTATTTATTTTGTTTATAAGTAAGTTATCAATTACGTACGTGTGATCCTCTATTCGTACACAATCTTCTTCTTCTTTTTCATTTTTTGGGACACAAAAAGTCATCAACCAAATTAAAAATTATTGGAGACAAAATTATTTCTCGTTTGGAAATTGCATTTGGGATATATAGTAGTGTCGTGTCAGCAAATTCATTTAAATCACTTATGGGATTTTTTTTCTTTAAAAAAAAAAAAAGGCTGCAGAGATGTGTGGTTTTAGCTTTTCAATGTCAATTCACCATCCCAATTATATGAAGTATGGTCCTGCTGAATTATTAAATTTGATATTTTAGCCAATTATCAAAGATTTTTTAATTTTTTCTTTTGAAATCTGAGGGTAACCCGCAATCGCGCGTGGTAGAGCATTATGCGATATGCTCAACTTAGAAGGCATTGAGGAATGATAGATCCTCGGTAATCTCTAAACCAATTCAGGACATCAAAGAAATTCTTACAATATTTATTTTTAGACATAATTCAAAGTTGTATGATATTCTACTTAATTTCTTTTTAGTTCTCATAGTTTTCTTTTTGAGAGTCAAATGATATGAATTTTGACTAATATTTTAAGATATATTTTTTTATTTTATAGATATGAAAAAAATTGCAATTTATAGTACTTTCCCTATAGTTTTTAAATATCTAAAATTTTATTTTAAAATATTAAATAAGTATAATTTAATATAACTTTAAAAATGAGTTAAATTGCTCTCGAAAATGCAATACAACAAATAAAAAGGAACGGAAGTAGTAGATATCATACAAATTACAATTATCCCCAAAAGTGATTTAACTTCCTTTTTCCCTTCGCGCACCAAACTACGTACAGTACGTACTATTTTATTCCAAATTAAGTAGAATTATTTGGTTTTGCCTAATGCCTGAAGTTTAAAAACGAAAAAAATAGAGACAATTTTAAATTTATGATTTAAATAAGTAATGTGATTATTTTTTTTGAAACGGACTAAAATAATTGTATTTCACGTAAACAATACAAAAAAGTATTTGAAATTGTCATAAGAAAATGAGATGTCTTTACAACTATTTTACACATAATGCACAAAGTTTATTAGATAAATGTGAGTGAAACATATCATAAATTATAGTTGAAAATAAAATAAATAAAAATTTATACTGATTGTAAGTCTTTCTTTAATCTCTAGAACACAGAACAAGAATCTGCTCATGATTTTGATTGTATGCTCTAGGCTTTTCCCTTTTGCTTGTTTAATCAGACTAAATAACATACATGCTTAATACATTAATACTTGTTGATAATTTTTTTTTGTTTTTCGGTTCTGCGAGGCATTAGTTCTGCCAAAAAGAATCTCCAGAAGATGAATTTGTATAAACAAAATGTGTCTCATTTTGTCATTAATTACTTAATTATAGTACCATCGGAAAAGATTTTTGACAGCTATATGAATATGAAGGTGCTGTTACAATCTTTTTAAAAAATTAAATCACTAAAGACGAGACAAAGCAAGAATCTGCTCGTGACTTTGATCGTATGCTCGAGGCTTTTCCCTTTTGCTTGTTTGATCAGACACCACAAATGTCTTTGCCACTGCTCTCAAATGATTCTTCTGCACTTTCCCTGTTCCTGTTTTCGTCAACTCTTCCACAAATTCAACCTTCTTTGGCACCATGAATCCCGGCAAGTTCCTCCTACAGTGTGCTATGATGTCTGATTCTTTCAAATTTGAGTCTTTCCTGGATATAACAAAGGCACATGGACTTTCACCCCACCTTGGATGTGGCATGGCCACAACAGAGGTCTCTACTACATATGGATGTTTCAGTATTGCACTTTCTACTTCTACGCTGCTAATGTTCTCTCCACCTGATATGATCACATCTTTGCATCTGTCTTTGATTTCCAAATACCCATCTGGATGAATCACTCCCATATCCCCTGTGAAAAACCAACCATTCTTGAATACTTCTGAATTTGCCTTTTCATTCTTTAAGTACCCTTTCATGATACTGCTTCCTCTGAGGCATATTTCCCCTGTTGTTTTCCCGTCACGTGGTACGCTTTCCATATTCTTGAAGTTCTTCACGTCAACATCAGCAAGTGTTAGTATGCCCAGCCCTTGTCTTGCCTTTAACCTGGCTTGTTCTTCCCAGGGTAATTTGTTCCACTTGGCTTGCCACTCGCACACTAGGGCTGGTCCAGTAGCCTCGGTGAGCCCATAGGCGTGGACCACGTGGAACCCCACCCTCTCGATTTTTTCAAGCAGTGGTGCTGGTGGTGGTGCACCCCCCACCAAAACTTGTACTGGGGTTGTTATTTGACGCTGCTCGTGTGGCTTGGCCTCAAGGATTATGTTGAGAACAATTGGTGCAGCACACATATGCGTTACTTTGTGTAACACTATGTTGGAGTAGATTTCTTGGGCTGTGGTATTGCGGATACAAACATTGGTCCCACCCCTTGCAGCTATTCCCCATGTGAAAGTCCAACCATTGCAGTGAAACATAGGAAGGGACCATAAGTAGACAGGCTCAGTACCCATCTCCCATCCCAAAATCAAGCTCAAAGTGCTCAAAAAAGCACCTCTGTGGCTGTACACAACTCCCTTTGGCTCTGAAGTTGTACCTGATGTATAGCTCAAAGTAATTGGATCCCATTCATCATCAATATTCTCAAGGACATATTTAGGATTGCCTTGGAACACCAATTGCTCGTACTCGAGCTCCCCTAACCGGATTCCAGTAGGGGAATCGAGGTCATCAATGACAACGACAAGAGGCATTGGCATTTGAAAGTCGGACATTAGTATCTCAATGGCCTTTTTAGCTTTGTCGATGTATTCATAGTCGATAAAAAAGATCTTGGCTTCCGAGTGCTTGAGAATAAGAGCAACATTTCTAGCGTCCAGCCTTGTATTGATGGCGTTGAGCACAGCCCCTGCCATTGGCACAGCAAAATGCATTTCTAACATGGCCGGTACATTTGGTGCAAGGACCGAGACCTACATGATTATAAAATTTAACCTCATTAAACACAAGACCATAATCTCACATATATAAGAATTACTGGCGTTGTGAATATCGATACACTTACCACGTCGTTGTTGACAATGTTTAAGGAGCGGAGGGAGGAAGCAAGGCGACAACAACGTTCATGGGTTTCCCGCCAATTGAAGCGAACATTGGCATAAATAATAGAGGTGCGGTTGGCATAAGAATTGGAGGCTCTTGTTAAGAAGGTGAGAGGAGTAAGAGGCACATAATTAGCTCCACATTTAGGTAAATTATCCATGGGATTATATGTGCAAAGTTTAATTGTTTTTCAATTTGTTACACTAATAAAATGGTCTATTTTGGAAAAGATTTCCAACTTTCTATTTTGGAGAGGTAAAGATAAGGGTATAGAAAATTTGTGTAAGAAATGCAGCTGATGGGTTCTATTTATATAGAGAAAATTTAGCCCCCTGTGTATGTGGTCCCCTAAATGGTTGTTTGGATGGAAATAATTGAGAAATTGCAGTGAATGTGTTTTGCTAATATCAATTACTTAACACACACAAACTTCTCAGTTTAAACAAAAAAAGGACTTTGACTGACTATTAAATGTCCTCAACAATTTTTCTAAACCCGCTTCACTTGTTCCTTTCACCCTTAAATTTTAACAAACATAGAAAAGAAATGTGAACGGTACTTAGTGTGTGATGTTTGGTTCCATTTGGTCTTTAATGTATAAATTTGTTGGAAATGATTTTTATTGTATTTAAAAGGTGATAATTTGGTCCCAAGCCATATAAGTAAAGAAAATCGTTATGTTAGTTGTCGAAATAGACTAAGGATGTGTTTGGTAGAAAGGAAAATATTTTTCAATTTTCTCATGTTTGATTGGGTAAAATGTCTTGGAAATTGTTTCAAATTCAAATTTTTATTTTTTTACCTCATCTCACCCCTACCCGCCCCCACCACCCCACCCTCTCCCCAAAATAAATTAAGTTTATTTTTAAAAAAATATTTTCAATTTCAATTCAAAAATTATTTTCTACTCTCTAGTAAAAACAATAGATATTTTCTCAAAAATATTTTTCATTCATAAATCAAACAGTAAAAAATCTTTTTCGAAAAATATTTTCTACTCATCAATCAAACATGAGAAAATAAGTTCAAAGTCTACTTGTTTTTCAAGAAAACATTTTCCATCATACCAAACACACCTATTGCTCTCGGCATCTTAGACTTCCTTTCATACTCTATTGAATATACTTACCATAAAATTACGATTTTCTTCAAGTTTTACCCTTCAAAGTCTTTTTGTGGCTCTTCCAAATTTGGGTATTATGAATTTTGATGTGCAATTTGAAATCGAATTGAATGTTTTGTAGTTTGATACCAAAAATATCCGTTTTGATAAAAATAAGAATAATGATTATCTTTACTTATGATTTCGGACCAACTTGATCACATTTTGATATACGTTCAGGACTTTTCCATCATATTTATCCATCAAATAAAATGAAAATCATGCATTAAGGACCAATTTTGATAATTTTCTCTTACTTGGGCTACGAACAATTTCATAAATTGAACATACAATGCCAAGAAAAGGGTTGTTAGTTTACGCAAATTAAAAAAAAAAGTCCTATGGTCATATGACGTGTGGTGACTAAAAAAATGTCTTGAAACATTTTATCAAATTCATATCTAAATACCCAATTTTTTGGGGGAAAAAAACAAATGAAAAATTATATAGCACAACAGAGGAAATGACAAAAAAAAGATTTTTTTTTTGTCTTTGGGTAGGTTTTAAATAGTTACGTTTTTTGAATAAATTGTTCTGCTAGTTTGTTTTTTAAAATTTGTCAAACGTATTTATTTTTGTCTTCAAAATATATTTAACAAACTTTAGCTATAGATTTTTACGAGAATTTAGAAAGAAAAAAGATTTACAAAACGTGATACATACATAAAAGATCAATTGCACCAAAAATGATCGCAATTTGCACTCTGTGTAAATGTCTCTAAAATCTATAGCGACACTGAATTTAATGACAATTAACTAATGCGGTAAAGATTTCAACACTTTTTGTTAATATGTATTAAAAACTATTTTTATTATATGCCCTTTGTTTCTTTTTATATGTCATCCTTATTATATATATATATTTGGTAATTAAAGAATTTTATTAATCACCTAGTAAAACTTTACAGAACCACAGCATTGCAACTCAGCTTGCTGTCTCAGGGAAGAAAAAAAACTTGTAGCTCTATTCGTCTAGGAACCTAGTCCCCTCACTATCTATGAACACTCTTCTCTATAGGAACAAATAAGAGTAGGAATATATTTGCTCGACTTTCTTTGTTGAAATTCTGGATCTAAACTGAATTTTATGCACACCATTAGTTATACGTTATTGTTCTTAAATTATCAATGTTAATATACTTATCAGAATATATATATATATATATATATATATATATATTATTTTATTATTATTATTTTTTTTAATGCTTAATGAAATAATATAACATCATATTATTTATTTTAAATCTTTTAATCAACGTCACGTTGAAAAAGAAAATTATGAATAAATATTGGTGTGCAGTATAAACTTTTTATTAAACAGTGTGCACCACACTCTCCCGATAAAAGGGGGATGTCCAATACTAAAGGTAATTGATTACCACCCTCCATTGTCTGTTCGACACTTGTTATGATATTTCTCATCATACAAAACCAACAATAATTTAGAATCATACTCACTATACTTATTTAGGAGTTTAATAAGTAATACTTATCCAGTTTAAAAAATTAAGAGATACATTGTTCTTTTTTTGTCTATTTTATCTTTGCTATTAAATATAAATTTTTTTAAAATGCTTGAGAGTATTTCTTAAGGTCTGTGACAAATCAATCGTGGACAAGTATTGTTGGACATAAAGAGTATTTTGTTTCTCGAGAATTAATTTAACAAATTTATAAATGTTAAATTGAATTAAATGTATTCAATAACAACAAAAAATTAAGATATTCAAATTTATGCGAAAGTTATTATAAATTACAATTTTTTTTTCATACAATATGTTAAATATTTATAAAAAAATTTGTCATTTGACTTTTAAAAAAGAAATAATTAAAAGTATTTTGATACAGAGTTAACACATCAGAGTGGCTTTTAATAGAAAATCGACTAATCGTAGTACGTTGATAAATAAAAATTTAATTAGTGATTTGATATTTATTTTAAAAAAAACTAGTTATACTAATTGATTTGATTTGGTGCAAATTGAAGTGAAAAAATAGAGAAATAGCAAATTGTGGGGTCGGTGTGATTACAAGAATGGGATTGGAAGAGATAGTTAGAGTGGTGGCTACTATTATAATGCCTTTCACCAATTATTCTTTATTGTCTACCAATATTTTGATTAATGGATATTTACAGTGAATTTGACAGAAACTTTACCAAGCACATTGGTGGAAGAATGAGGGGAGGGGCCAATATATATATATATATATATATATAATCCCTTGTCATGTGCTTTCTTTTTCAGAGCTTTTTTTCCAACAATTTTCTCTTGAAGAAGATATTTGGAATAATTTCTAAAGTCTAGCACTTTGTCTTTTCCTTGTATGTTCATCATGAACTTTCATAAAGGTCATTAATTGGGTCGATTAGGTCACAATCATAAATCAATAGAAAATCTACATAGTTGAAATACTAGGAATAAACCTATACTAAATTTTATTAGGAGTAGTTATTTAATGCTAGTTGAAGGTAAAGTAATGACTTTTGTGCAACATTTTATAGGGATCCTAAAATTTTATAAAAGTTGAGGTCAGAAATTATACCTTTGAGATAATTAATATTGTAACAAGGACGTTTTTTAAAACCGTGACTTTTGGTCCTAGTTACTTTTCAAGGTGATGCAAAAGAAACCTAAAATATTCTCCGCCTTAATTTAGGATGTTGGAATCTCAATCGGATAAGAAATCAAACCCTAAAGTACTTTTTTGATGGATTTGAGAACTTGATAAAAATCCTTTAAAAAAAATTAAAGTACTAAATCTGGATCGCGCTTTGCGGGACCCAAAATTTCTTCATACCCAGAGCTCGAACCCATGACCTCTGTTTAAGAGTAAAACACTCTCACTAGTGCACTATAAGTCTACAACCCATTTTGGTAAGTAGAAATATATTTTTAAAAAACAAGGACAGTTAGAAGTATGACTTTCATTGACTAGAGAATTTAGCTTTTAAAAATAGAGTCAACAAATATATTTTATTAATAAGTAAAAGGACCAATTGCATGGCAATTATGTGACTTCCACATGCAACAAACTCATTTTTCCTTTTTTCTATTCTTACTTAGTAACAAACTTGAAACCACCCAAGGAGAAAATGTGGGTTAAGATCGAGACTTGGTCTTAGAGTGTGTTTGGTATGAGGAAAATTATATTATTATTTTCTGAAAAATAAAAAAAATATTTGAAAATAAAATATTTTTTAAGGAAAAAGTAATTAACTACACATCCTTTTTATCCTTTTTTTTTATTATTATTTCCTACCATTTTAAAAAATTACAAAAATTCCTCTTTTTTTTCAAATTCTCTCATTTTCATATACATAACTTTCAACCTTCTAACTCCACTATTTTCTCCCTTTTTTCATGCCTTCGTCACTCCTTTGTTTTGAATTTTTAATATTTTCTCTCTCCAGTTAATGATTTAAAATTAATCAAGCGGTAGTTCTTTATTTATTATTTTTCTTTTCAGTTCTTTTTTTACAGGAAAATACGAACAATAGGCTCAATTTATTGACTATGTATCATATGGTTGTTATGTATGTGCAGTACTATTTTATAACTAAATAATTGTTTATCATATTCATAATTTTTTTTGTATATGATACATAGCTACGTCAAATTATACGGGCATGATACATTTATACTACATGTATCGATCTCAAATCTAACATCTTATGGGCAACAAGTACTTATTTAATGTATCTAGTATAAATACAATACTTATCAATTTAAACGAGATACATAAATAGTAATGTATCATGCACTATTTTTTTTAGATATGATACATAAATTCAAATTTATATTAAATGTATCGATTGCATAGCACCACACGGTAATGTATCGATATCAAATCTAACATCTTATGGGCAATAATTATTTATTCAATGTATCTAGTATAAATACAATACTTATCAATTTAAACAAGATACATAAATAATAAAATGCTAAGTAGCAAAGATATTCATGATGTATCTTCTCAAAATCTTCGACAGGACCTTCAATAAACTAAGAGAAGAATTTTGAATATCAAAATTTTCAATAATTTTGAATCAAAATTGAAAGGATCTTCGATGAACTGGGAGAAGAAAGAATCTTGAATCTCAATTTTTTTGACAATCTTGAATCAAAATTGAAAGGATCTTCGATGAACTTGAAGATTCAAAAGGAAATCATTTGCCCAACAACAATTTCATCACTTTTGTATCCTTCACAACACACATCGCTTACCCAAAATTTGGACAAAAGTTTTTGAATCAAATCTGAAAGGTTTATTCTTTGATTAGGGGGAGCAATTTGAAATTTTGAATTTCTTCATTCTGTTAGGATTTGCCTCTGTATGATTGAGAGTAACAAAAAACGTAAGCATAATTTTAATTTTCAGATTTTATCCCTTTTTAGCGCTACAGAAAGATTCTTCTTGTATTAGAGTTGATACATCCGGATGATAAATTAATATATCCGGATGGTGACTTATGTATCCGAAAGGTACAAATTTTAAGGGATTTTTGTAATTAGAAAAGGAATAGGGATAATATGTAATTTACTCTTTACGCTGAGATTTATGTAAGTTATATTTTTTTTAATAAGCAAAAAAAATATTATTTGAAAAATATCTATAGTAATTTAGTTAAGAAAATACTGTGGGATTGGATGTGGATGGGGAGTGAAGGGGGACATCATTTCGTCAAATTAAATAATTGCCTTCTTTCTTTGTTCTTTGTATGATTGATGAAGCGTTTGAACAATAATATCGACCAAACTACAAGGAGCCCACTAAATTAAACCATCAATTTCATGGTAAATACTAAATAGCATGTTGTTATAATTACTAGCATAGTAAAAAAAAAATCGTCAGCGATTTCACCTTTTTAACTTTCAAAAAAATTATACATGAAATCATGAGCGAGCATTGTTTTGTACTATATGTTTCGAAAAAAATAAACACTTGCTATGTTTGATAATTATGAGCCTTATTTTTTATATTGAAAATAATCCCATATAAAATTGATTAAAAATAAAATGGGGCCAGTCTATAGACCAACAAAACAAGAATATTTCTGCTTGTGAAGTTTGTTAAGTAGGAATAAAAGAAATTAAAGTCAAGAAGGGGTTTATTAGTTGCATGTAAAAGCATGGAATTCAAAGTTCTCTCATTCAAACTTTTTTCTTTTAGCACAAATTAAATAATTATCGATCCCTATTGTTAAAAACTAGATTTTGTAGTCAATGAAAGTCATGACCAACTGTACTTGTTCATGGGACCATATTCTAGATTATACTACTATATATGTTAGTCAAATTATATATGAATTCCAAGTTAGTAGTCTTTTTTCTACTTAGTAATACTAGTATTATAGTTGAAACATATTTTTCATGCATCCTCTTGGTCCCATATATAATTATGTACTCCAAATTAAATAAAGAATGACACCTTCTTCTTTATTTCCAAAAGTTATTCTAGCATCGTGGTTCTACCATTAATAACATGGTTGTCAAGGAGTTATAGGATCCATTTGATATAAAAGTTTAGCTTTCTATAGAAAGAGAAAAAATGAAAAGATATGACATATACCTTCATCGATCATCATCACTCATTTAAAAGGATAATTTTGACATTTTGCAATATATATTCGACTTATAACTTAGCAAATGTCTATTTTAATCTATTAAATTCTGTAGATGGGGTATAGTTACGTTGTGGCCTTTTTTCCCCTCCCACTTGTCGTTCAAAATAACCTATAAAATGGAATATTGGCAGTAAAGAGTGAGGAAGGTGAAGGTAGAAAAGAGTGCTTCTTGTTTGGAATTTAAATTCTACACTAATCATAAAATGGAAAAAGGGTTCGAAATATATCTGAAATTTGATCGAAATTGCTGTAACAATCCCAAACTTTAGACAGGACTTATTACCCCTGCACTATTTAATAGTGTATTTTAAAAATATATAGGTACCCATGTGAACATCATAAATACTGCATCATTATAAATAGTAACTTGTCCAGTTGGACCCTTATATATCTTTAAAATACACTATTAAGTAGTGCAGGGATAATAGGATTTGCCCAAAGTTTGAGATTGTTACAACAATTTCGATCAAAATTCGAATATATTTCAGCCTTTTTTCCAAATAAAATGGTGCAAAGCTATATTTTCTACAAGATTACTTACAAAATATTATTTCTGTCTAAACTTTTTTCACGAAATTTCATGGTACGTGAAAATACAAGGACTTCAAGTTCAATAGTAACTTGTTATTTTTATTCCAAAGAGAAATTCTTGAAGTTATTTTGTGTTCAAAGTAATAGAAGTCAAGAAAGAGTAGTTTAGTTGCATGTGGAAGCATGGAACTCTTTCTTATACAATTTCTTGCATTTTTCGATGCCAATTCAAACCCTTTGCTAATTGCTATAACACTATTTTTCTAAAGATAAAATTTTGATTTATTCAGCAAAAATCGTTACCAACTTTCCTTGTTTAATTTATGCATGGTTGATAGTACTATATAGACTCTACATATTATACTTTGGTCAAATTATATAAATAGGAAATCTTAATTAATTGTTTTCCTGCAAATCAATTGTAGTGTTTTCTCATCTGAAATTCGATATTAATATTAAGACTTGATTGAACATGACTCTAGGTAGTGATTGAGAGTTGTATTTCTTTCTCTATTTGAAAATAACAAAACTTGGAATTTAAATTGTGCAACAAAGTGATGCATGCATATAAATTCACTAGACTGCAAAACGTTTTTCTATGTGAAATCGTTTTCCATGAAAATTTTGGTGAAAATACAAGAGTATTGAAAGAAAGAAACTTATTTTTCTAATTGTTGAAAAGTTGGCTAAATTTTGATAGTCAGTCAAATTGAAGTCGTTCGTAACTGTCCTTGTTTATAGTAGACAAACAGTATACGAATTCTGTAGTTGTTTTTTCTCCTAGTTTACTCCCCGTTTACTTTTACGTGTCACATATATTTATTTTGATTAATTTTTTATTCTAAATTGAATTAAGTTAGTTTAATATTTAAAAAAGGGAAAAAGGACAAATATACTCCCCGAACTATCATAAATGGTATAGATATATAGATACCCTCCGTCATACTTTTGGGGCATTGGTGTCTCTGCTGTCCAAAAACTAGAGCATATATGCCCTTCACTCTAACGGAAGACTAAATAGGGACACGTGGCACAATCTTATCCGTCAATCCGATATTTAATAAATGTCGGGTTGATGGATAAGATTATGACACATGTATGTTTGTTAGTATAAAGGGTATATATGCTTTAGTTTTTGGACGGTAGAGGCACCAATGTCCCAAAATATGACGAAGGGTATCTGCATACCATTTACGATAATTTGAGGGTATATCATAAGTTAGTTTAATATTCCTTCTCAAATACATCCCTATTCCTGATACATGTCTTCCTTGTCAGATACATCTGTGAGCTATGTAACCGCAAGTTCCTTGATGTATCCGAGATCCTATAATTTTAAGGGATTTTTTTTAACTTACAAATGAATAGGATAAGACGTAATTAACTCTTAACACTATGAGATTTATATAATTTTTATAAATTATTAGTGATCTTTTTTATAAGACTTGTCTTCCAAAGAGAGATTCTTGTAAAATATTTCTTCAGTCACCTAGCTTGGAAAACAGTTTTCTCAGTTTAAACATTTTCCAAGAAATTCTTACTGAAAATACAAGGAAAAGAAATAAACTTACTTTTTCAGTATTCCAAAGAAAAAATTATTGGGGGTGAAAGTTTCCAATAAAAATAAATAAATAAAAATGTGACGACAATAATTAATCTTATCCACCAAAATGCTAGGAAGTTTTCGGACAATTTCGAAAGTCCATACTATAATTATTATTCTCAAATAGACAAGAAAGAATAATTGAGAAGAATTAGTGGAAGACAATATAATAGCTACAATTCTATCTAACTTTTCACCACTTCCTTTCTTCTACTAGTATTAGAATTTTCAAATAAGAATGACCTCAAAATTTTAGGTTGTGTTTTATTTGTTTTTCAATTTTTTGATGTTTTGTTAATAATTTTATTTTATCGTTTTTTATAAATAAAGGAATATGTCTATCCCGATTAGTATAGGAAAAACAAACTTCATTCGAGATATTAATATTTCATGTTAATTGTCTTTTTCTGATTTCCATCTAAATTTTTTTGAGACAATATATTTATGTATACTTATCAAATTTCAAAAGATAAGTAAGAATTATTATTTTTTAACAAAAAATCTTTTATACGTAAGGCATGCTACTGTTTTTCATTTTCTTTCCTAACTTGGGAGGAAATCATATTAAGTTCTAGTCAAGCTAATAATTTGGATTGAAATTAGTTATTATAGTGTTAGAACTCTTTTATTTTAACCGATTTCGGAAAAAATAAACATCGTTGATCGTAATAATTTGTCTTATTTCAATTATTGATTTGAAATTATTAGCGCTAGTTTATGAATCTGCATAAATTTTAACTTTAATTTTAAATATTTCTTCATAAATAAAATAGGACTTCATGTTTCAAATTGTGATTTCAATTATTATTCTTAAATGTAAATATATCTTGATCCATAAACTTATATTTTATGTATATTTTAAAAATAATTCATTATTTGATATTTATTTAGAAATGACTCATGTTTGACATGAATAGATTATTCATATCATGTGAGGGGATTATATTAAAATGGTAACTAATTACTAATATTGTTGATTTTTTGGATCAACGAATCTTTGTAAAAATCATGGTTATTTGAAAGCTCGTAAATAGTATGTTGCAAAACATTTTTGGGTTTAAGTAAAGTGTAAATTGAGAAATGTCGGGAACAAATAAGTAAAGGAAAAATGAAAAGACATTTCTCTCATTGAAGGAAAAGTTTTGTCGTTATATTAGGAAAAAACACTTTTTTGGTAGCTCTCTAGCCCTCGCACCGCCATCGCTCAGCTTCGGCAACAACAATTGACTGACTTTTTAAGTTTGCTGAAGTTATGAAAGTGTGAGATATCACTACTTTTTAATAGCTTTATCCATTTTATCCTGAGAGGAAATAATCTACAACCTTATATACAGTGAAGGAATTAAACCCTTAAGAACATATAATAAATTTTGTGGAATCGAATATTTTATTTCTTTCATCTTAATAGTACTTTTGGTTTACTATTCTAAATGCAGAAAATAACAAAAAGAAAAATACTTTTTGTGAGAAAATTTTAAATTTTAATTTTTTTTAAGGGTGTGCATTTAACAGAATTAGTTCAAAGTAGACGTGAGAGAAGTGAAATAAAAAGCAACCAAGTAAAACAGTCAACTGGGTAATAAGGAGCATGTGGCTTAAAAAAAAAACTAAATAACTTTTTTTTTTATTTTAAAAAAAAAAACCATGTGGCTTGAAATGATATATAAATATATATTATTTGTTTGGTGTAAAATTTAAAAATATACATTTAAATTATTAAAACATAAAAGTCTGATTAAAAAAAATTATATGATTATAAATTATTATTAAATAAAAAATAGTTTCTCCTATATAGATTAAAAAATAAAATATATCACGAAAATTGTGAATTTGTGATATCTAAATACTTTTTTTATTTTTATTTTTTGTGATATCTAAGTGTAACTAACTCTCTCTTTTAAGAAGTTGAGAAGTACAAGCATTATTTATGTTGGAAAATATCTTGAAATTTGAATTTGTGGTATGAATGTGTCGATAAATAAAATAATAAAGTCGCACTAAAATAATATTATTTTAGTAGTTATGCCCCTTATGGAAATCAGTTGACGTGAACGTTTCGACCCCTCATGACACGTTACATGGAACAAAAAGATAATTTTTTTTTTTTGTTTTTGCTTCAATTAACAACCCATTTTATGTCTTCGTCCGTATAGATTATTGTCTGTGTTTTAATTTGTGTGATTTCATTGGAATTTGAATCAAATAATTACTTTTTATTATAATTTTTTTTATGTCTTTTAAATAAGTATTTTTATGCTAAACTTAAAAGTTTTGACGCTCGGAATCCAATAGTGACGGCTACGTGTATTGTTAAAACATAAGTGGCTTAAGGTTATTGTCCCAGTTGGGTAAATTGGTGAGGCCAAGTGGCAAAAAGTTGTGTGACAACTACCCTGTGATTTAGGCTTGAAATTTTCATGTTGGAAGTCTTAAGTTTGCCATTTGCTCGAACTCATCGCACTGGACTTTCTCATATAATTTGCACACTATCGCATAGAAGCGGAATTTTACCCATACACATCCAAAGTAGCAATCCCTTGTCATTAGAAAAAAGTTGTGTAAACTACCAGGTCATTACTGGGACATTCAAGGTCAAAAGTCCCTTTTTTTCAAACTGTTTTTATTTATTTATTGTGTGTGTGTCTGTCTATAGTATAGGTCGATGCATATGGTTTTAGTATTACACATTCACTGCAACTTCCTTATTATTTCCATCTAAACAACCATTGGGGGCCCAAATGGACATGAGAAATAAGGCTGAGATTCTTCTCTATATAAACAGAACTATGAGCTGCATCTTTTACACAAATTCTATAGCCTATCTTTGTAAACCTTTTCCAAAACAGACCATTTTATTAGTGTAACAAATTGAAAAACAATTAAACTTTGCACATATAATCCCATGGATAATTTACCTAAATGTGGAGCTAATTATGTGCCTCTTACTCCTCTCACCTTCTTAACAAGAGCCTCCAATTCTTATGCCAACCGCACCTCTATTATTTATGCCAATGTTCGCTTCAATTGGCGGGAAACCCATGAACGTTGTTGTCGCCTTGCTTCCTCCCTCCGCTCCTTAAACATTGTCAACAACGACGTGGTAAGTGTATCGATATTCACAACGCCAGTAATTCTTATATATGTGAGATTATGGTCATGTGTTTAATGAGGTTAAATTTTATAATCATGTAGGTCTCGGTCCTTGCACCAAATGTACCGGCCATGTTAGAAATGCATTTTGCTGTGCCAATGGCAGGGGCTGTGCTCAACGCCATCAATACAAGGCTGGACGCTAGAAATGTTGCTCTTATTCTCAAGCACTCGGAAGCCAAGATCTTTTTTATTGACTATGAATACATTGACAAAGCTAAAAAGGCCATTGAGATACTAATGTCCGACTTTCAAATGCCAATGCCTCTTGTCGTTGTCATTGATGACCTCGATTCCCCTACTGGAATCCGGTTAGGGGAGCTCGAGTACGAGCAATTGGTGTTCCAAGGCAATCCTAAATATGTCCTTGAGAATATTGATGATGAATGGGATCCAATTACTTTGAGCTATACTTCAGGTACAACTTCAGAGCCAAAGGGAGTTGTGTACAGCCACAGAGGTGCTTTTTTGAGCACTTTGAGTTTGATTTTGGGATGGGAAATGGGTACGGAGCCTGTCTACTTATGGTCCCTTCCTATGTTTCACTGCAATGGTTGGACTTTCACATGGGGAATAGCTGCAAGGGGTGGGACCAATGTTTGTATCCGCAATACCACAGCCCAAGAAATCTACTCCAACATAGTGTTACACAAAGTAACGCATATGTGTGCTGCACCAATTGTTCTCAACATAATCCTTGAGGCCAAGCCACACGAGCAGCGTCAAATAATGACCCCAGTACAAGTTTTGGTGGGGGGTGCACCCCCACCAGCACCACTGCTTGAAAAAATCGAGAGGGTGGGGTTCCACGTGGTCCACGCCTATGGGCTCACCGAGGCTACTGGACCAGCCCTGGTGTGCGAGTGGCAAGCCAAGTGGAACAAATTACCCTGGGAAGAACAAGCCAGGTTAAAGGCAAGACAAGGGCTGGGTATACTAACACTTGCTGATGTTGATGTGAAGAACTTCAAGAATATGGAAAGCGTACCACGAGACGGGAAAACAACAGGGGAAATATGCCTCAGAGGAAGCAGTATCATGAAAGGGTACTTAAAGAATGAAAAGGCAAATTCAGAAGTATTCAAGAATGGTTGGTTTTTCACAGGGGATATGGGAGTGATTCATCCAGATGGGTATTTGGAAATCAAAGACAGATGCAAAGATGTGATCATATCAGGTGGAGAGAACATTAGCAGCGTAGAAGTAGAAAGTGCAATACTGAAACATCCATATGTAGTAGAAGCCTCTGTTGTGGCCATGCCACATCCAAGGTGGGGTGAAAGTCCATGTGCCTTTGTTATATCGAGGAAACACTCAAACTTGAAAGAATCAAACATCATAGCACACTGTAGGAAGAACTTGCCGGGATTCATGGTACCAAAGAAGGTTGAATTTGTGGAAGAGTTGCCGAAAACAGGAACAGGGAAAGTGCAGAAGAATCATTTGAGAGCAGTGGCAAAGACATTTGTGGTGTCTGATCAAACAAGCAAAAGGGAAAAGCCTCGAGCATACGATCAAAGTCACGAGCAGATTCTTGCTTTGTCTCGTCTTTAGTGATTTAATTTTTTAAAAAGATTGTAACAGAACCTTCATATTCATATAGCTGTCAAAAAACTTTTCCGATGGTAATATAATTAAGTAATTAATGACAGAATGAGTTACGTTTTGTTTATACAAATTCATCTTCTGGAGATTCTTTTTGGCAGAACTAATGCCTCGCAGAACCGAAAAAGAAAAAAAGTTACCAACAAGTATTAATGTATTAAGCATGTATGTTATTTACTCTATTTTCCTTGTAATTTAATCATATTTGTAATTAAGAGGTATTGGTTATTGCGGATATGTAACATGTCGTGATGGTACAAAAATATTTTGAATACATCGTCAATGTGCAGAGAACTTAAACCCATAGTTCAAATTATTTTATTTTTTAGTCTGATTACAACACAACACAATGAGACTAAAAACGCTTTAATTCCAAACCAAACTAATTAGATAGATAGAGTTGGCTATATGAATTCTCATTATCTATGCCACTAGTAACAGAATAATCTAGTTGAAATCACGGAGTTGTATTAGTTTCTTAAACTCACTTCTTCTTTAGGTGGGCCGGGTAACATCTCTAATTTCTTCATATTCATGAGGTCCAACACTTCGTTCCAAGAAGGCCTACTTGAAATATCCAAATACCAATCATGCAAACACTTCCTTTGAGTCACTAAATGTGCAAAGCCACCTTCATTCATCAAAAATCTAAGGCTAGGAAGGTGGCTCAGATCAGCTAAGGAGAAAAAATCTCCTGCTAAGTATTTACTCTTGGACAACCTTTGTTCATAGATATCAAACACTTTTTCTAAATTGTTAGCACATTTCTGTACCACGATCAAGTCACTGGTGTGTCCCATTTTAGGAAATACGAGGAGTTGGAGGACCATGTTGTATACCAAGTCATTGTAGTTATTCGATTCCACTTCTAACCATTGATCTACTAGAGCTTTTTCTTCCAATGTTGTTCCTGTTAGTTTCTTCCCCTTGTCTTCATATTTTGCTGCATAGTACCTTATTATTGCTCTAGATTCTGGAAAAAACCAAAATCAAATTTAGATGTTAGCATTTTTTAAATAAAGAAAAGACCGACCTAGTTCGGCCCACATACGTAATGGGTCGTGAGCTATATGGAATGAGTCGAAATGAATTGGGCTAATAAATAAATGTAGGACTCGTCAACACGCCTAAATATTAGTTGGGATGAAACGAGGTTGATTTTTTTTAAAATCGAATAAAATAATGGGTCACTCATTATCGTGGCTCTATGTAACTTATTTAAAAAAAAAACAAATAATAATAATAATAATAATATTAATTTTATATATATATATATATATATATATATACACACTTGTTGACAGTTTCTCATAGTAAATTTGAGCTATATATCGTTCTAACTTTTATATGAGCTTAATTGAGTGAATCAAAATAGAATGAGTTACTAGCTAAGTGAGTTATCGGGTCATGTTTTCTTTAGCTAATATTGTCACTCCTAGTGGAATGGGTCGATTTGCCTCAATGGGCTAGTTGGGTCTGGCTTCAATAATGATAGTCCATTGATGTAAGACTGTTACCGAAAAGCCTGAAATCGCCATCTTCAATGACAGGAACCTGTCCAAATGGCTGCAAGAAGATAACAAAACGATTCGGAGCATAAGTAATTAATGTTATAGGTAAATATGAAAAAAAAAATATACTCATTTACTTTTGATAAGTTAAAAGTGACAAGTAAAATATTTACCTGTAAAAGCAGGAAATCAGGTTTTTTCTGCTGGAGAGAATCAAGATCAACATGTATAAGTTCATAATCGACTCCCAATTCTATAAGGCAAACCATGACCCTTTGTGGACATGCAGCCATTGCTGAACCATACACTTTCACTACCATTTTTGCTCTCTTTTTTTTCTTTTATGTGAAGTCCTAGTACACTAGATTGAAATTTCTAATAATATTCTTATTTATAATCAATATTCAATTATATTGACTATATACTTTCTCCTTAAATAGACAATTTCATTTGCATGAAAAATAAAAAAAGGACCAAAGAAAAAGAGCTAGTGGTGTAGTGGAGGTTGTACTTGTCATGTGAGAATTAGGTGATTTTAATATTTCTTGTTACGTTCAGTAGATTGACCACAGTGTATTTGAAATGTACTAGTAGAAAGTAAAGTGTTTAAAACAGTTGTACTTGCTGGTTATATGATTGTACGTAAATTTGATGGACTTGAATATTTTGACAACAATTTTCTTGTATTGGGGGTTGGCACGTGAAGGTTAGCATCAACCAGTACGTGGTTGAGTGGAAAGTCCCACTTACCAAAGGACTGAAATAATAATATTAGTTGGATGTGAATAGTGGGTGCATGAGACAAAATACCCATAGGCCATATAGTTACTCCTATTTTAATTTGTTTCTATTACTTCCTTTTTGATTATTTTTTTTAGTTTTTATTTTTATATGACATGTTTAAGGCAATCAAATTTAGTTTTCTTAAACATGTCATGTAACAATAAAAATTAAAAAAAAAAAGGAACTAAAAAGGAAAGTAGTAGAACAAAACAAGGAAAAATTATCAAAATACACATCTTATTTTACCATAATCTCTAAAATTTCCACCCATTTTTAAAAAATATTTAAAAATCCCCCTTGGATTCACCACTTCCCTCTTGCTTGGTACATTCCTATCCCTCTAAGATACATCATTATCCCTAGATACATCCCTCCCATGTGTGTCTGGATGTTTTTATCCCCTCTCGGATACATCCCTCGCTTATGTATTCGGATGTCTGCTAATGTATCTGGATGTCCAATGATGCATCCAAAAGTCTAATGATATATCCAAAATCCATAAATTTTAAAAGATTTTTGTAATTTAAAAAAAAAAGTAAGAAAATAATGTAATTAACTCTTAACACTATAAGATTTATGTAAATTTTATTATTCTTAATCTTTTTTATTTTTTTAAATTCAAGTCAAATCAAACACATGAAAAACGAATCAAAACGGAGAGTATTTAAGAGTGTAAAAATCCCTATATGCATGGTGTTAAAACTTTCATTTAAAAGGGCAAGTGACTTGGTGTATGGTGGAGGCCTTTTTGGGCGAAAATAGAATAATCAACTCAATTTGCCTATTTTCTTTCAATAATGGTACTAACTCAATTAGTATTCTCTAAGCTTAATTAGTGATAATAATGGTACTTAGAGCCTTCAATATGGGCTAGGTTCGTTGGGCCAGTCTGGTTTAACCCATGATTTGACAAGGGTGGGCTACGATTTTTGGTGTCCATTTAAGAAAAGGGCTTTTTAGCCCAGCCTGAATAAGCCTATTGATTTGTGGGACTTGAAAAATATGGATAGGGCCAGCACGTGTGCGAAATAAAAATTAATTAAAAAGTAAAAATAAAATAGAGTACTAAAATTAACAAGAGTCTAAACACAAAATACTTTTAAAGTTTGAAATATTACAATTTTAATACAAATTTATAAAAATATGTACTACATAAAATAAAAACTCCCTAAAATTTCTAGAGAATACTACACAAGCCATAGCCTATGGAATATTGTCACAATTTTTGTGTTTTATCATGATCATTGAAAAACAATCAGGTTAATATTTCTATTTAGTTATTTATATTTTTACTTGAAATCAAACTTGCTAATTATTATAAAGATAATGTTATTTGTGAATTTGATTAACAAGTAGTAACACTAACACCAAGTAATATTGCTTTGTCAATATTTATGATAGTATTTTTAAATTATAATTTAATTTAAAAAATTATAAAAAATATACTTGTAAGAAAAAAGAATTGGCCCGACAGAGCCCGTAGCCTACGTACTTGTGGGCTGTGCCGACCATTTTCTGGCCCACACAAAAATGGGCTACTACAGCCTGACCCGTCAAATTTCAAAGCATGTATGAGTTAGCTCGAATGTGATGGATTAATCCATATTGACAGCTCTAAATTGGTACTTATAACAATAATAGTAAAGCAAATAGTTTATTTATCAATTTGGCCTATTTTCAACTTCAAACTTGAAACATAAAATTTAAAGTTTGACAAAAAATAGTTTAGGTTCTAAATATACTTTTTGAACTTAATCAAATCATGTCGGAAAACGTACTTAAAAAATTAATATGTTATATATATATATATATATATATATATATATTTGTAAAGTCAAAATTATTGTTTATTTGTTTGTGTATTTATATTTTAAAAGTCTTTTAATAAAAAAATTGGTTTTATCAGTGCCTCTCCATGTAGTAAGCTACTTTGTCGTTGTTGGATTTTGTCCCCTATTCTCTAGCAAGCTTTCATCAACTTTGTTAACTAATTCTTGACATCTGTTCGATTTATTTTATTCAGATTCATTTAATCTACTCAACATTATATTCTTAAGAAATTAAGAAAGATCTTTGATAAGATTTTCTTCCATTTGTCAAATATAAAGGGTTAATTAGCCAACTCATTTTAAGAAATAATTCCAAAAATTAAAAAAATATATAATGTTGCAACTTTCATTTATAACTAAAACTAATTTTATGTGGTTACTGTTCCAACTATTGATTTTCTCCAATTTGTTGATCTCTTTGATTCAAAGGTTGCAGTAGCATACTTGTTGAACAAAAGATGATATGAAACTCTATACTTCATCGTCTCCAAACAAGTCTATGCAACACCGGCACGTACCCTTTGGGATCAAAATTTCTCTGTACTAAATGACATTGTCTATGAACGTCTTCGCCTGATTAGATTGATTAGTCTGAGTTATCAACCAATTAAATTGGATGTATACAATTTTTTATTTGATTCGACTAGTTACGTCACTTGAACACTTGTAGAGTTATAGTGTTTGATTGACCCTTATTTTGATCTAACATGCCACGTCACGATCTTGTTGACATGAAATTCAAATGGACTTTAATTATTTCATGAAGCCCAAGTAAATGTTTGATCTCAAATGAAGTCAATTCTCTACATGAACAAATAAGTTTTCTCCCTTGAGTGTGAAGACACATTAATCTACCAAGAAATAGGCATATTGAATTTACAATCTACTTTTGATGATGATGATGATACACATGTAGCAAAGATAGTTCATTTACAATTAAGTACCTGTTTTCTTTAGTGTATGTATAGGCCTCTAATTGGCTTTCAAAAACTTCATTCATGTCTTAGCTAGTGGGGAAGAAGTTGACTTAGGGGGCACTAGAGATCTTGCATAAGCAATGGGCAAAGTCAGAAGCTTCTTTGGCTTGCTCACATAAGCCCTCCTTGTGAAGTTGTTGTAGTCGTTTGCTTCAATCTCGTCCAGTATCTTGCGATATAACAGCAACGACGCCAACACCTGCAGTAACAAAAAAGAGTCGGCTCATTCTTCGTACCAGAACAAAGATTCACAATGTAAGCTCAATGCAAAATTAGACCATAATTGCCTAGGCACGTCGATCAAGCTCTCTTTCCTCTGTGATGCAGGAACATAAGCAACACACAGAGAAGATTTTGAGCAGATTTAACAACTTAAAGTTGAAAACTATGATACCTTTCAATGTCTATCATTATGACAATTAGTCCATACAAACTATAGCCAAATGAAGGAAACTATTTTTGAACTGAAGCCTATCCTGCTTTGCCTAACAATGTAATGGAATGTGTCACTATTAAAAACTTAGTTCATATTGCTTTTTCCTGACTACCATAACAATAAAAGAAAAAGTAGCACATACGTACAATCAATTGTAACTGTATTCATATAACTATACGATTACTTACCGGCCATCTACTAGCAGAGCTCAGTTCTGTGACACCTTTCTCTGCCTCATCAAAGAATTTCCTTGCCCTCTGAATTTGCTTCTTCATAAAGTTCCTCCACTTATCAGTCACTCTTCCAGCAAATATGTCTTCGTCAGAGAGCCCTGCCTGTGCTAATTCATCTTGAGGTAAGTATACTCTTCCTCTTCTTGCACTGTACAAAAAGAAATATGTCAAGGCATTGTAAGCACTGAATACATTGTACTTCAAAATAAACTAAAACAAAAAGAATGGTAAAGTCGCCAGTGACTTTTTAGAAATAAAATGGAGCAATAGGCATTACATTATACTTACATTTGAGAAAAAGACAACTATTTCGATACATTTTTGCATGTTACTTGGGAAATGATCAATGTGAACTAAATGTAGCTTCATACTTACTCTTCTCCTACATCTCTGAGTATATTGGTTAGTTGATTTGCGATTCCTAAAGCCAAAGCTGCGTTATATACACTCTCTGTCGTTGCCTTTGATTCAGGTGCAATGCCCATAATTGGAACACTCATCAATCCTACTGTACCAGCGACATAGTAACAATATAGATATAGCTCATCAAAGTTGTTGTATCTGGATTTCCACAAGTCCATACGCATTCCTTCAACCATATCTCTGAATGGCTGCACCAGGTAGACGAATAATCAGACACTTCACATGGGGAGGTTATTAAACACAAAATAAACGTCAGCCACCAGTTATAGCAAATGAAAACTAGTTGCCTAATTTGCTAATCAAATAGCAAATATAAGTAGATAATGATATTAGAAAGAGATAGAGTTACAAAGAAGAAAAGTACATGGAATTACTAGAAAAAAGTCATCTACTCAGCAGCAGTATCGAATTCCACAAGTACTTGCATCGGAAAAGCACTCAGCAAAAGAGAATAGAATCTGATTCTGGAGAAGATAATGGTGATCGAATTAGAGAGACTAACCTGAATATCAACAGGAAATCTGGAAACAGTATCGGATAAAGCTGCATCAAGCATATCAAATGGCCGCCCGTTAAAAATATCTTCCAGCCTGGCCTCCCACCTATCTAAAGCTTGTGGAGTTATGTGTGATGCATTAGGGCCATCAACAAGCTCATCAGTTCTCCTGCACCACACTGTTTAAAAAGAACACAGCTTTCAGACAACAAGGTCATTCATAAATATGCTTAACTTGCTTGAACTACAAATTAATCTAACGAGCAAGCCAGAAACACCACATATTTTTTCAATTTTAAGTGGAAATTTCTCAATGGCAAGATCTAGTCCTTCTGGGAAACGGAATACATGAAAGCACCAAAATTACCAGATATACCATAATTGACTATGCACAAACCTTGACCAAACTTTTAAGACTGCCAAACGAAACGGTAAAGAGAATCGGATCACCAGTTCTACACCTAGAGACCAGAATGTTGTTAGTGGGAAGTGCCCATTATGTTAAATTATCTGAATGCTACTTTCTTTAACCTTTTGGACTGTATAACAGCATAATAAGCATAACTACCGGCCAGCGAAAAGTTGAAATTATGTCAAAGATTCCCAAGAAAGCTGATAAACAAACAGTTAGCATGTTACACTTCTGTGGATCCAGTATAATAATTTAGCATTTCTTCCACTAATTTTGACTGTTGAAATTAGATCTCTTCTCTTTATGCATATAATAATGTTTCACAAGCTAGTAGAGATCAACTTGCACCTATAATATTCCATGTCTAACTAAAATATAATTCTCCTTTTATGTCCTCAGTTAAGCACAGATATATATACATAGAAATAATATATGTCTTGAAAGTTGAAACATCACCATATATTGCCCAGATAGCTCTTCTTCTGTCTGGAGTCATTAGCATGGTTCCTAAATAAGAACCAAACAAAGATTAAATTTTGTCTTCATCAATTAATACCTTAACCAAGATTTTGTAAACTAAAGAACAGATAAAAACAAAGGCTGAGACTGACCTAAGTAAAATGTCTTTGCATACTCTGCACATACTTCACCACAACGATCATATGCTTCACCCAACAAGCCCAAATTACCCGGAACAATAATATCCGGCTTCACTTCTATGTCCTCAGTAGATATCAGATGCCTCTTCACTAAAGCTGCCTGCTTCAATACCACCTCATACACCTTTTTCTCTGATGACACAGCCATTTCTCCAGCTGGACTAGCCACCAAACTGGACTGTACAGAAAAACTACTTCCATTCTCAGTTCCTGATCTTCCTAAACACGAATATCTCAAATCTGCATTTAAAATCCCAAAACTCCACCCCTGTCTCCCACCTTTCTTGAATCTCCCTCTCCACATCGAATTCCTATCCCGAGATGGGAACCTGGATGATTCCGAACCCCGGTTCCCTTCTCGGACTGAATCCAAGAATCCTATCCTATTTGAGACCTCGGAATTCGGAGAAACAACCCACAACAAAGCAACAGACATGCTGAAACAACAGACACCTCAGGTACCCTAAAAACAATTCCCAAGTTTTTGTCTTTCCTTTATGTTAACTTCTCACCTCAGCCTAGTAGATATCCACTAGAGTCTATCCACTAATTTCAAACAATACCAACCATTATAAAAATCGCATAATAAGAAAGTTAACCGACTTTGGCTTACACAAACGGATGTATAATGCACTCACTCATCAACAACAACCAAAAACCTTGTCTTTCTGAGTTTCTGCACAATGAGATAAACCAAATATACACAATGAGAAACAGTTATGACCACTCAAAAACCATAAAGATTGAAACTTTATCAACAAATTGAAAAAGTATCCCAATACCAAGAATCACAATCCAATTACTCAACTCACTAAAAGAAAATTTTCCAAATGAACATGCTTTTTCACAGTTTTTTAAAGTAATTGGTGCTTACTATATATAGTCAGTTAGATTATAATAAGCTCCCATTCTAACTTTGATACACGTAGAGACTATCTAGAAAAGGAAAAGGGTGTTCAAATCTTTAATATTATATTAAGGAAAAAAAAACAGATTAATAATGAAAGGTACAGGGGAATTTAAAGAGCTAACCTGCGAATAGCAATAGAAAGAAGGCTCCAGTTAGTTGAACAAGGTTCTTTTTTTTTTTAACACATCAACGTCAGTTGAAAGAAAGTAAAAACAATAAAAAATGGTGACCTTGTTGCTGCTGATCACAAGAATTTTAGCAGCATTTTCTTGTTTAAATTACTGCTTTATATTTTTGAATAGTTAAAGACCATTCAATTTTTTTAAATTTTTTTGTTTTTTGTTCACTCGTGCTGATTAGAATTGAGTGATTCAGATTCTATCTCCTCTTCCTCCTCCTAGTTTCCACCTTTTAACCTTTGGTCACACTAACATTAGTTGTTGTTTTTCGGACCTGGAAACAGACACGTTAAATTTCACAGTTTCTGTCACCAAAGGATATATTGCGGTGGATGTTATAATTTCTCCCTTAACTAGAAGTTTCGATTCGAGCTTTGAAAAGTGCACGTTACATATATTTGACAAAATGTAACATTATTTCAAAGTGAAAGTATTAGAAGTTTGGTTGATTAAGTATAGGAAATTGACCTGATTTCCACTTTTGTGCTACACGAGCTAACTTACTTTCGAGGGAATTGATGATATACATAAAAGAGCCCACACGAGTCTAACAAGTTGTAACTACATTAAGTTTCCAAATAGTAAGTGGAGAAGAATAAAGATCGAATCTTGCGATAGATAGTCAATAATTTCTTGATTATCAATAAAATGATAAAGTTTAGAGTGCAATGTCGTGCCCAACTCTCTTAATTTGCATGTCAATAAAATTCACATATTTAAAAACCATAAATACATAATGAAAGTCACAATTTTCATAATCAAGAATATTATAATTTGACTTGGGAAATTGAATTATTTTTATTTTTATTTTGTATTTTGACACGTGGTAGGATGGTTCCCTAAAATTATATGTTGACTCTCTTTCTGTAATTGTAAAATATGAGCATTATCGACTCCATTTATATACTCCATCTGTTTCTAATTATTTGTCAATTTTTGAATTGATACACCTATTAAGAAAATAAAACAATAATTGATATAGTGAATTTACCATTTTATTCCTATTAATTATAAAGTGAATGAATTAAAACTAAAGATTTTTAAAAACTTATACATTTTTCAAAGTAATAAATTAAGGGTATAATAGAGAAAAAGAATTTGTCCTTTCTTGATTTGTTAAAATGAATAAGTAATTAAGGACAATTAAAAAAGAAAATGCGGACAAGTAATTAGGGACAAGTTATACAGAGTAAGTATTATTACCAATTTTAGTAATGGGGTAAGAAGATGTGTGTATAGAGGACACGTGTAAATCACAGCCCAATCAGTGGAAGATAAGGTTATCAAAATAAAAGTAGGCAAGCTGGTTAAAATGTACACGTGGCAGTTTTTAATTGGATGAAAAATTCTTACCCTTTAACCCAACTATGAGTCGTAGCGGGCCTACGGACTAGAAAGTGCCTACT
Source organism: Solanum bulbocastanum (assembly GCA_037074985.1). Lineage (NCBI taxonomy): Eukaryota > Viridiplantae > Streptophyta > Magnoliopsida > Solanales > Solanaceae > Solanum > Solanum bulbocastanum. The sequence goes on along the minus strand of CM073598.1, from coordinate 30,690,192 downwards.
CCTAATCAAGTGGACTGTGGGTCCTACCCTTGTGGGACATACACCAGAAGGTACGAACCTAATTTGTCTTAATTTAATAAGAGGGTCTAATTTTTCCACTTAAAATAGGATCTTAATTTTTAAGCTTAAATCTTAAAATCGTTTATCTTTAATTTTTTCTTTGAGAGATTAAGTATTTCCTTCATTTCAAACTTATTTCGACTCAATATGAAGTTTAATAATATTATTTTTTTTGACTTTTATAATTTTAAATTTAATATATATCATTTTTTTCTTTAATCTTGTAATCTTAAATATGATATGTGGAAAGTTGAAATTAAAGAGTTGCTAAAAAAAATGATAATTCCTTTTTTAGACGAATTAAAAGGAAATATGTCAAAACAAAATAATATCACAAGACAAAAAAAAAATTGCAAGATATAAGTTTAGACAAACATAAATTTAATGACACAAGTTATACCCCAAACAAAAGTGGAACGATATAAGCTATATACTCGAAGACAAAAGAAGTTAAGTTCACGGACATCAATTTATAGCCAAATTATTCCCAAATGCAAAAATATAATAGTACTAGTTATTACCAAGGCATAACTCAATGACACAAGTTATAACATAAGACATAAGTTGAATGACAAAAGTTATATTTTAAGAATAAATTTTATAAAAGTCTTATCTTATGAATTAAATATTAAGGAAAAGAGACTGAAAAATACTTCAACTTTGATCGAAATTGTTGTTACGATATCAAACTTTGGAAAGGACCTTTTACCCATGTACTATTTAATAATGTATTTAAAAGGTATATATGTGTCTACGTAGACATAAAAAATATTGCATCATTTTAAACAGTAATGTATCCACGTTGCACATATATACCTTTAAAATACACTATTAAATAGTGCAGAAGGGTAAAAAGTCTTTCATAAAGTTTGGTATCATAACAACAATTTTAGCCAAAATTTAAGTATTTTTCAGATTCTTTTCCCTAATATTACTAAATTTATGAGGAAATATATTTTTGAAAGGTCTGCTTAATAAAATTAGACCATAGCTAAAAATATTTAATTCATAAATATTTATTAAATAATATTGAAGGCGAAAATTAAAGATTACCTCGAAATAGGAGCGGACCACGTAAAAACTTGATTTGGAAAATGGAAATTTATGCATGGCCCAATAAGCCCAGCTACGTATGCGTGTGCTATCCACAACAAGTTGAGCTGCGGGCTCAACATTTGACACGTAGTTGTTTGCACTTCCTTCACTTTTTTAAGGAAAAAAAATACTACTCCGTTTATTTTTAATTATAATGATTTTCTTTTTTTAGAGTTAAATAATAAAAATTTTGATTAACATTTTATAATATATTTTTTTATCATATTGATATACAAATGATTATAATTTATAATACTTTTTCATATAATTTTTAAATATTTAAATTTTTTATTTAAAATATCAAATTAATATAATTTAATTTAACTTTAAAAATTAAGTAAATTGACTTTAAAAAAATTCAATATGATAATCGAAGGTGGATGGTGGGGAATAGAAGTAATTTCGTTTCAGAATTTGTTTGGCGGATAGACCATTAAATTCAGCGGTGCGACAGCGGTATCAAATTGTTTATTTATTTATTCATGGTTAATGGAGAAGAACTATTTATGCCTCATTAATAATTAATATAATATGAAAATGAAAAATGTAATCGTTTCCTAAGGAACAAATCATCAATTTGAAAACTGGTCAAATAAATTCCCGGTAGCTTAGTTAAAGAAATATCATTTGAAATCAAAGGAGAACATCTGATGAACCGAATAAAACGATGTTATAGATGAAAAAAAATAAAAATTAATAAAAGGATATTGTAAAATAAATTAAAGAAAATAGTACTCCATATATGATGAAGGATAACTTAATTAAATTGCAATTTTTTTTTATATTAACAATAATTATGTTGAGAATTATGATAAAATAATTAAAACAAGAGAGGCAAATATTGTAGTATAAATCACAAAGAAAATAAGTATTACTAAATCAAACTCGAGGGAGATTTAATTTCTAGTTAGCTACTTATCACGGACTTAGAGTCTCACTAAAGCTCCGTGCGGCACTTGACAACTTACTCACGAATCTTTCACGATCTTGTAAGCTCAAGTAAGTCTTTAAGACTAAGATCGCTAATAGAATGCAAAGAAAGACTTAGAGAATTTTGGAAGATTTGAAAGAAGGTTTTATATTGATTGGAAGATTGCTTACAACTTTCTTGGATGATTTACAAATGAGAGGCCCTTCCATTTATACTACTTCCTAAGAGCCTAAGTGCAAATAAAAATTACTTTATAAGTTCCTTTAATAATTACACTTTGGTCCCTCTCTAAAACTTTCTACATGTTCTAATGTATTCCAAAGCTTTCCAGATTCTTCTAGAGTTCTTCTAGAGTCTGCTTGGGAATTCTCTAGAGAATTCTAAAGTTCTCTAAAAACCTCTCCACAACTCTAGATTCTTCCGCCTCTATCCAGATGCAAATTTTAACTGTGAAGTGGCGGGACATGACACTCTCCCTACCTATTGATGCGACGACCGTGTCGCATCGTCGCTGCATCACCAATCGGGTCTTGTCTTCTCGTACGCGTGGCCAATAGTCCATTGACTCGATCAACGTACTCGCGCAACTCCTTCAGTTGCTTCATGATCTCTTTTAGCTCGGTCTTATGATCTACCTCCTTCTTAGGAGACACATGCCTCGGCGGATTCTTTAGCACGATATTGTTCTCCTTCTTCGTGTATGGTGGCAAGGACCTTTTTGCACTATTGTTATCCTTTGAACGTGCAATGGTGGCTCTAAACGTCGACTCCTTCTTCTTAGGGTTTTTCTCGAGCTATATGGCTGTTAGACAGACTTGTTCTTCCGTCTTCGGTATCTTAACCAGGGGCACCATGCATGATCCTCCTTGCTCCATAACTAAGAGTTATTGGAGGTAAGGATCGATCACCGCGTGGCACTGCTGGAAGAACTCTTGCCCAAGAATTATGTTAAAGATATCTAAATGAGCGACAGTGAAATTGGTCTTACCTTGCCACTCGCCTAACGTGATGCTTACTCTATGGGCGAATCCACACACGAGAGTCGGTGGTGCATTGACTGTCCTGAGTTGGGCGTTACTTGGACTGTAACTTAGCCCCAACCATGTCGCTGTCGTTTTGGTCATTATATTGGCCTCTGCACCCGTATTGACCATAGCACAAACGGGTATTCCATTGATTGTGAGGTCAACATATTGCGCGTCGTACACTTTTAGCTTTTCTGGCTGCTTGGTGATAGCTTCGCATAGTCCTATCAAGCCCAACTGTGTCATCTTTACACCTTGTCCTTGCTCCTGTGCATCCTTCTGCTCTGCAGGATAGCACCAAGGCTTTTCAGTTTGGGGTACTTTACATAACCATGCGGCCCATCACATATGTAGCAACCACCTCTTTTGGCAATTTCTGCCTTTCTCTCCGTGTCGCCATGACGTCCAGACTTCTTGCCATCGGACCTATGGGTATCATGATTCTTGGAATGTGGCCACTACTCCTCGATTTTACCACGATCTCCCCCACCATGGTTATGACTACCTCTCATCTCCTCTCCTCTCCTCTGGCTCTGTCGGGCTTCTCATGCCTGAAGTATGTCAAAATTTTGACTTGCGTGATAGCTTCATCTATAGTCCTGACCTTCCAATGTTCCAACTCTGTCTTGGCCCAAGTTCGCAGCCCATCCATGAAGTGGAACAACATATCATCATCCGTAAGGTTAGGAATTCGAAGCGTGAGGGTGGTGAACTCTTGTACATATGCGTGTATGCTACCCGTTTGCTTCAACTCCCTAAACTTGCGCTTCGCTTCATAGATGACGTTGTTAGGGAAGAAGGCCTTCTTGAACTCTTTTTGGAATTGCTCCCATGTGTTGATGGTGCATGTCCCCTTTCTTATCTCGGCCTCCTTGCACCTCCATCATAGCATGACCATCTTTGAAAGATACAACACAGCGGTGTTGATCTTACTCTCATCACTCTTCATCCTATTGCACTTGAACTAATTCTCCAAATGCCATAAGAAGTTCTCCACCTCTTGCACGTCACGGTCGCCTTTGAACATAGGTGGCTTGGGAGCCTCGATCTTGGCCTCCATATCTCGGTCAAGTGACGATGATCCTCCAACTTCCACGCCCTCATTGAGTGTTTTCATCTCGGCCTTCGTGGTCTCAATCATGCTTAACGCCTCCATGAGCCGACACTCCAAAGAAGTGATAGCCTCCTTCATCTCAAACTTAGCCCACTGATGTCCCTCCAACACCTTGCGGAGGTTGTCGGTTTCCTCAAGGGTGAAGTCCTTCAGAGTCTTAAACTTGCCATCAACCACGTTTATCGTCACTTGCTTCTGTGGTCGAAGGTGGATGAGATGTTAGCGCTTCGCTTGGTGTGGGGTCAAGCGGCATTTCCTTATTACTCTTTTGGTGCCTCTTTCCCTTGCGGTTCTTCTTTCCACCATTCGGACGAACGTTGGTGGTGCTAGTAGCGTTTACGTCTCTTTCGTTAGCCATTCTCTTAGTACAAATCTTTGCTTTGATACCACGTTGTCACAGACTTAGAGTCTCACTAAAGCTCCGTACGACACTTGACAATTTACTCATGAATCTTTCATGATCTTGTAAGCTCAAGTAAGCCTTTAAGACTAAGATTGCTAAGAGAATGCAAAGAAAGACTTAGATAATTTTGAAAGATTTGGAAGAATGTTTTGTATTGCTTGGAAGATTGCTTACAACTTCTTGGATGATTTACAAATGAGAGACTCTTCTATTTATACTACTTCCTAAGGGCCTAAGTGCAAATAAAAATTACTTTACAAATCCTTCTAATAATTACACTTTGGTCCCTCTTTATAATTTTCTATACGTTCTAGGGTATTCTAAAGCTTTCCAATAAAGCTTCTAAGTTCTTCTAGAGTCTTCTTGGGAATTCTCTAGAGAATTCTAGAGTTTTCTATAAACCTTTCCACAACTCTAGATTTTTCCGACCCTATTCAGATGCAGAATTTAACTGTGAAGTAGCGGGACATGACATACTACTCTTTTTCTTTTTATATGTTTTGGGTTAAGTTGTTTTACATTTTTTTTTAAAGCAAATTTATCACTAGACAGTGTCTAGTGGTCTTTTATTAAATATAAAAATATCAATAGGGACAAGTACACGTAGGGGGAGCTAAATTTTACCTTACTAATCTTAATAAAGTACCTAACTTGTGCTACCTAACAAACATGAAGAAAATAAGAGCTAAAGAGAAATAACTATTTTTTGATCATCACAGAGTTTGTAATACACTCCATGATGATATTACAAATGAGGATATTTAAATAATGTAAAAATATGTCAATCAAGAAGAAAGTTGAGTTACCAGCCTCAAACTTTCTATTACAAAAGCATGAATTAAAAAGATTGATTGTTCATCAAAAGTAACTTGAAGTATTTTTCTCTTGTCGCCTTTTTCAAACCTATCCAACAACAGTTGATGATTCATACCTTCTTTATGGATTTATTGGATCTAGTTGAACCTATTGATACTGTCCAATGATTTTTCTTTGCCTGTCACATCGATAGGTGCCTTAGAACAAACTTCTCAGTTATTTTACCGTCCCAACTATGTTGCCTTTCATTGTGTCTTCTTTTTGCTTTTGTTGCTTCCACTTCTTTGTTGCCTGGGGGATATATCCCTTTCCCTAGCCACTCTATCAAAGCATATGTCCAGTATATTGTGTTCCTTATCTTTATCAAGAGAATCCTCACCCAAAATCACTCCATTTTTATCAAGAGAATCATCATCCAAATCAATTGTATTTAACACTAAGGCCCTTGACTGATTCTTCTTTGCAAGCACACATTTAGGCACAAATACGAAAGCTTCTAGACTTAATTTGCTATTCAAAGTAGGCGGTGAGACTTGTTTTTATTGGATCAAATTGTTGTCGTTTCTCTGTTAACCTTACTTGTTTTCCAGTAGTCTTCAATAAAGCATCAAAGCTATTCGACCATAATAGGTCTCTTGAGGCATTACTAATATCTTGCCTCTTCTTAGTGTCATGAAAATTCCAGTCGGACCCTTTTCACTACATGGAGAGTTATTTTGACTAGTCGGGGAAAAGATCCGAATTCTAGTTGATTTTTTGTGTGCAACCAGTATCCAGTTTTTAGTTGAATTCTCGTTTTCAACTTGCAAAACATATTGCATAGAATTTTCAGCATCTTCAACATCAAATGTATCTATTAGCTTTTGTCTTGAATCTATTAATTTTTGCCCTGAACCAACTCGTGGCGCATCAACCCCAACTCTTGGTGTTCCCCCTGCATTTTTAGTTGCATTAGACATCAAATTTAATTTAGCCCAACTTCTTTTGATTGCACTTCAATAGTAGCAGCCTGTTGGTTATTGCAATCACTTTTGTTTTCAGTAGTTGTTTGAACACCAATATTACTTGTATCAACATCTATAGTCTTTAATTTTTCATTTAATATTTCTCTCACATCACCTTGATACTTTTCACTAGCGATAGTACCTTTTAAAGCAACTTCAGTGGTATCATCAATTTGTTTGTTATTTTGATTTCTTTTCGAGATCAAACGACAACTATCTTCGTCATGTCCTTGGTGCTTACAATACAATGGTAGATTATCATATACAATCTCTTGAAAAACCTCTATCAACTTACCATATTTTCCATCCACAAACTGCAGCCTTATATGATTTGGAAGTTTTTCCATTAGATTAAGTATAACCTTAACCTTAGTCGTGTTAGGTCTTGACTTGATTTGAGTAGCTTTATCTATAGCTCTTGGTTTTCCAACTGCTGATGCTATAGACAACAAAGACTTCTTTGCAAACAAATCTGGAATAAGTTCCGTAAAGAAATTTAAACCACAGCTAACGTCGTTTCCTCCTTAGGGTTATATCCAATGGACCATGGGAAAACCCTACATTAGTGCTCCTCTCCATTGTAGAGAAGATAATTAACTAAGCGAGATAAAGCTAGTACATAATCTTCATATTGATCAAATCTCAACAAAATTTGTCTTGGACCAAGTAAGTCAATTAAACAATTGCCCTTGGTACCAAGATGTTCCGGTGAAATTGACCTTAATACCTTCAAATCTAGCGCACCATGGGATAATTTAAACACCACTACTTGATGCAATTCCTCTTCGATCATAAAGTCTTATCTTTCCTCCATTGAAAACATGATAGTAGGTTCTCCATGAATTATTTCGATTGATTTTACGATTGTTTTTGAATTAATTAGGGCAGATTGTTTAGGATTTATAGTATTGAAATTGAAAAAGATTAGCGTATGTGGTGGTTTGGGGTGGTTGGGCGGGCTGGACAGCCTGCCAAAGCAGCCATGAGAGCTGCGCAGCTGCTGCCTATGTATGAGGCACTAGAAACCCTAGGTCGGCAGTTTTTCCGTCGCTGTTTTGTTTTGCATTTAAGTATTGTGTTTGCATAGTTTTTTTTTCATACGTCGTCGAAGGTTAGATATTAGTAAGTTATTAGTACCCCTCCTTTGTGTACTTCTCTTTTGCGTATTAACAAACATTATAGGGGTCCATGTCAAAAATTTCAGCATCACAAGAAGGTTGACTCAATTATCCTTTTTATATTTTTATTAGGGAAAAATGACAAATATATCTTCAAACTATCGTAAATGGTATATGTAAATACCTTTTGTTATAGTTTTTAAACGCTGATGTCCTTACCGTCTAAGTTTTAGAGTGTATATATCCTTTACACTAACAGAGGTACACATGTCATGATCTAAATAGTTTATTCAAAATTTATTTAATTTTTATCCATAATTAAAAAATCAACCCAATTAATTAAAACCTGTCCATATAATTTAAGACCCGCACCAAATTATAACCCCAAATCCCCAATAGACCATCTTCTCAGATCTTTTCCTTCCTAACAGGAAGGTTGGAGTTTTTTTCTTTTCTTCACCAGAGAAGATGGAGTCGCGGTGCAGTCTTTGGTTGCTAGAAATTGAGAAGAAAGGGAAAATTAATTTTTTTTGGGTGTGGTCTTAAAATTATTTGGTGGGGTTTTAATTATTCGGGTCAATTTTTTAATTGTGGATTAAAATTAAATAAATTTTGGATAGGCAGTTAAGATCGTGACACGTATCTTTCCGTTAGTTCAAATAGTATATACAATCCAAAAATCAAACGATAAGGGCATCAGTGTCCTAAAAATATAACAAAGTATATTTACATATCATTTACGGTAGTTTAGAAGTATATTTGTCTTTTTTTCCTTTTTATTATAATGACTTTGTGGGAAAACTAACATTGCTTAAGTGTTTTGTAATAAAACAAAAAAATATTTTATTAACAATAAAATAAGTTAAGCAACTTTTTGAGAAATTTACCCACCCTATTTCTATTTCTTTTTATGTACATCATTCCCTTCACGTAGAAAACGTGCATACTCTACAATCGATATTCCTAAACCATTCATTTCTAAATAATTTGCATTGTAACTACTTCTTTTAATTTATGTTGAATCTTTCGAATTTCGAGAGAATCTTTTTTTTTTAATTGCATGATTCTAAAAGAGTACAAGCCAACAAAAAGAAAAATACTACAAGTCTATAAAGTAAGCTCTCCTAAACTTTGTTGAAAAATAGAATGATCCATTTGGGTAGAAATAATATCAATAAAGGTTTATTGGATGCACCTTTAATTTGTTATAAGTTATTACGTGCACGTTTCGATAATTCATCTCACTAAAAATTTCTTTAAATAGTACAATGAAAATGAATTGTATAGGGGCAAATAGTCTAGGGGTAACAGAATGGGTAATTAATATGGGTATCTGCTCATATTTATCCATTTAAAATGGGTAAAAGTGAATAATACCAACATTACCCATTTAAAAGTGGATGGTTAAATGAATAAAATGGGTAAAAGATATGCATTCACATAAACAAAAAAAAGTGGGGTAGTAAGAAAGCCTTTTTTTTAAAAATAAAAATCTATAAAAAAATTGAAACTTTTTTTTTTACATTATTTTTTGTGATAGGGGGGTGAGGGGTGGCAGGGGTGGGGGGCTTGTAGGGGGTGGGTTGGTAATTTTTTTAAAAAAAAAATTATTGGAAAAAATTTAAAATTTTGTTAATTTTTTTTTTGGAAGGGGTGTGGAGGGTGCGGGGGCTGGTAGGGGGTGGGGTGGTAATTCTTTATTTAAAAAAATTTAAAATTTTGTTGATTTTTTTTTTTTTTGGGATAGCGTGTTAGGGGGTGGGGCTGATAGGGGGTAGGGTGCGTGGGGGTCGTAATTTAGAAAAAAAAAATTTAATGAAAAAATTTAAAATTTTGTTAAATGTTTTTTTGGATGGGGTGTGGAGGGGGTGGAGCTGGTAGGGGGTTGGGGTAATTTTTTTTTAAAAAAAATTTAAAAATTTTAATGAAAAAAATTAAAATTTTGTTAATTTTTTTTTTGGGATGGGTTGTGGGGGGGGGGGTGGTAAGGGGTATGGGGTGTGGGGGGGGCTGGTAGGGGTGGGGTGGTAATTTTTAAAAAAGTTTTTTTTTTACATTTTTTTGGGACAGGGGGGCTTGTAGGGGGTGGAGTGAAGTGATAAAAAAAACTTTAATTTTTTTTTTTAAAGCTCTTAGCAAGATTTCTATTATAACATGGTTATCCATATTATTTATTGAATAACTCATTTTTACTCATTTAAAATGTGAGTCGAGTTGAGTAACTTATTCATTTTTATTTAACTCATTTTTTGATCGACTCAACTCACTCGTTTGCCACTCCTAGTCTAGATTATTAAGTTTTTGTCATATCCTAGCTACTACATTTACTCTAGATTGATTGTGTTGCAAAAGTTTGTTGATAAATTAATACACAATCAATATACAAAATAAATAAAGAAAATTATAATATAAGTATTTAATGATGATGATCCATCTATATTTTGCCACAAAATTATTTTACAATTTTTTTCTAAATGAGGTCAAAACTTAAATAGAAACATAAATTTATATTGAGAAATTGACATTATTATTAGTTAAATAAAAGAAAATGAAAAGAAAGATATAAAGCAACGGAGTTGTCATAGTTTGTTTTCACTCCTTCGCAAGGAAGGAACGAGTCGCTTCCCCCTTTCCTTCATCGTCATCTGGAGCACAGTCTTCGTCGATCTCAAGGTTATTAACAAGACAAGCCCAATAACGTGGCTACGAGCTCTTTCCTTACTTAGACATTCATCAAAATAATAGTCAATGAATACATATTTTATATGACATATTTTGATATAAAATTATGTATAATTTTTATATATTTGTTTTGCGATTGTAATTATTTTTGACTGGCTAAATATGCAACTTGCCAAATCATATTTGGGCCATTAGATTTTGGACGGGCCCCGTTAAGCTGAATTGGCCCAGTAACTGAAACAGTAATCCAATTGGGCCATCAGCATTTTCTTCTCTAACAAAAGAAACGGAAAAAACCCAGTTCCACAGCAAAGCCGCCATGGAAGTAGCTGCAGAATTGAACCTGAAGAGCTTCCTGAAATGGGCAGCGGAGCTGGGAATCTCAGATTCTCCTACAACTTGTACAACCCAATCAGATTCATGTTTGGGAAACACCCTTTGTGTTTCTAATTTCCCTAAAGCCGGAGGGTATGTATTAATCACAACTCTTTTTTTTTTTTTTTTGGGATTTTCTTATATGAATCTGAAGAGGAATGAATGATTTTTTCAATTGATGAAGGAGAGGTTTAGCAGCAGTTCGTGATATTAAGAAGGGGGAATTGATTCTTAGAGTTCCAAAGGGAGCGTTAATGACTAGTCAAAATCTTATGAAGAACGATGAGGCATTCTCCATTTCTGTCAAGAATCACCCTTCTCTGCCCTCCACACAGGTTATTCTTCTCTTTAATATGGAGTATAAGAATTAGAACTTGAGTTCTGCTTTGTTTTGGACTAAAGGTTGAAACTTTATGTTTTTGCAGTTTTATATGATCACCTAGTAATATGAATTTAACTCAATGTAATTGTTGTACTTATAGGCTGGATTTTTATGTTGATTCTGCAGTTTCTTCAAGTGTTTATAGTTAACGCTTTGCACTAGTTGGTTGTGCAAAGTGAATCAAATCTCCACCGTTTTAACACTTGTTCTACTCTAGTGATTTGTTTGGAAAGTAATGATGGTTTCATTCAATTTCATGTTTATGTTATTTGATCTTATTTTTACTGCAGATATTGGCTGTTGGATTGTTAAATGAAGCGAACAAGGGGAAGAGTTCTAGGTGGTGGCCCTATCTAAAACAGTTTCCCCGCAGCTATGACACACTTGCGGATTTTGGCAAATTCGAGATACAAGCATTGCAAGTTTGTAGCAATCCCTACAAGTTAAAATGTATTTCATAGTTGGAAAACACTTCTTCTGTTCACTGCATTGCTAATGTCTATCACAAAGCATCATAATTGACTGAAATTCACCATAAAAGACTTCATCTTATATATCTCCACTGCTTTTAGATTGATGATGCCATATGGGCTGCACAAAAGGCTTCTCGGAAGGCTGAAGAGGAGTGGAATGAAGTGACTCAGCTTATGCATGAACTGAAGCTCAAGCCACAATTCCTCGCTCTTAAGGCGTGGCTCTGGGCCTCTGGTTCTGTAAGTATGGAGTGAACTCAAGTGCTAATCTGGAATAGTGCTTCGTCATTTCTTACTCTAGTGGTCTTATTAGAAATCCCTAATCATTGCAAGATTCAAATGCTGTGTTTGATTCGTGATCTATCTAGCACTCTGTCTGTCTTCATTCACAATGTACTTGAGCACGACTGTCTATCAATTAGACAATTTCTTGTCATATTCATGGTTTAACATGAAAAAAGTTTCTTCCTGAAGATCTCCTCGCGCACCATGCATATACCTTGGGATGAAGCTGGATGTTTATGCCCTGTGGGAGATTTCTTCAATTATGCAGCACCTGAAGAGGAAACATCTAATTATGAAGATCGAGGTGCTGGAAAGCCTTATTCTTTGCAAGAAAACGGTACACTTAAATCAGAAACTGAATTGGATGCTGCCGCTAGGCTAATAGATGCTGGATATGAGAAAGACGTATCTTCATACCATTTCTATGCTAGAAGAAACTACCGGAAAGGAGACCAGGTGATTCTGAAATGCTCCTTCCTTTTAATACTTATTTTCTTTATGTGTGGCACTCAGTAAATTTATAGAAGTGGTTCCTGTCCATTAATAAGTTATGAGGTGGATGCTCCATTACTTGATATTCAGGATATTAGGAACTACAAAAATGAACAGCGCTTGTATTGCATCAAATGTCCAGTGTCATTATCACGACAGTTTGCCATCTCATTTTGAATTATTTTCTAGTTTGAAGGAGTTGCACTGATCCCACTAGCTTGATTGATCACTGCAGGTTCTTCTAAGCTACGGAACCTACACAAATCTGGAGCTTCTTCAACACTATGGATTTCTTCTGACTGAGAACCCAAATGACAAGGCCTTTATACCTTTAGAACCAGATATGTATTCTCTCTGCTCATGGGATAACGAGTCACTATACATTCATCCAGATGGGAAGCCATCCTTTGCACTACTATCAACATTGCGATTCTGGGCAGTCCCTAAAACCAGTCGCAAATCTGTTGTACACCTTGTTTATTCGGGGAACAGACTTTCAACAGAGAGTGAAGTTGTTGCAATGAGATGGCTAATAACGAAATGCAGAACTGCATTGGAAGTTCTTCAAACAACTGCTCCAGAAGATTGTAAGTTACTCAACATCCTAAATAAGTTTCAAGACGATCATAAATTCCCGGAGATCAAAGAGATGCCGCCACCACTTGCTAGTGAGCTTTGTGCTTTTATTGAAAAAAACAAGAATGTGGTCAGTGAAGGAATTTGCTCCATGTCAAGTGTAGCTAGAAGATCCATTGAGAGATGGAAATTAGCTATTCTGTGGAGGTATCTATACAAGCAAATACTTTGCAGTTGCATTTTACATTGTAGTGCCGTAATTATTATTTAGGGGTTGATCGGTAGGAAGTATTAGGAGAAACAATTCATATATTATTTAGTACTATGTCTGGTAGGAATTTTGGACCTAAGTATAACTAATTCATGGATTAGTCACTTATATATCCTACATGGAGTTAATATCTCAAAAGGTCATTCAACTTAGAGAATTTATCTAATAAAGTCGTTGAACTTTATTTGTATCAATAAAATCACTCAACTTAGGTTTTTATATCTATAAAATCACTCAATCAAATTTATCATTAAAAAAAATGACAAAGTAAAATAAATTATGTTTGTGCTAAATAAAATTAAAGAAAACTATTAAGAATTTTTTACCGATAAACTTCATCAAAACTATTAAGAATTTTTTACCGATAAACTTCATCAAAACTACTACGAATTTTTTACCGATAAACTTTATCAGTGAAAATTATATCATGGCATTAACTATTAACAAGAATCCTATGCCTTACCGTAGCAATAGCGATTAGCGAGGCAACAACAATAATTATTTTTCTATTAGATCCAATCTGAATTCTGATGGCTGAGAAATTGAGGAAAGAAAACTGTCAAAAATACTCCTATGTCTCTAATTATTTGTTCACTTTTGAAATGGCACACCTATCAAGAAATCAATTAATGACACAGTGAGTTTACTATTTTACCCCTATTAATTATGAAGTGGATGAAAAGTTCTGCATTTTTCAAAGTAATTAGTCATTTAATTAAGGGTATAATAGGAAAAAAAATTGTCATTTTTTGATTTGTCAAAATGGACAAGTACTTAGGGACAACTATAAAAAGAAAAATGAATAAGTAATTAGGGACAAATGGAGTATGAAATTTGAACAGTGCATTAATGAGTATATATCAAATTCAGTATCGTAACAATATCTTTCTGAGCACCAACGTTTTCTTCGATTGAGTATGCCCAAACAGGAGTATTGATGTTTTTGGGTGATGCTAACAAACATCTGGATTTATTTATGAATTCTCCAAGAAAAAAATTCATTTACTTTTTTTATATCTGAATATTAATTTTAACTTTTCAAATATATAAAATGTTCATCCATTTTGTCCTTCAATTACTTGGTTGAATTATAATTTCTTCTCCAAATCTGACAATGATTTTATTTTTGCTTTTGTGTGATGGTTATAGTGATTGGAATTTGGATGACTGAAAACTTGATCTAAGAGAGAAAATGAATGATAATATAATAAATTAAGTTGAGTGATTTTATTGATATAAAAATCTAAGTTAAGTGATTTTATTGATACACAATAACGTTTGATAACTTTACTAGATAAATTTTCAAAGTTGAGTGACCTTTTAAGATATAAACTCATCATACATGGTGTTAGTAATAAATATGATATAATATCATGAGTTCATGACATTAATCTATGTAATGGCAAAAATATTCCTAAAATCATTTTGTTTATTTTCTTGATTTTATGTTTTATATTTGTACTAGTAAATATACATAAATAAATAAGCTTGTAAATTTTATTATTTAGAGAGAGTTGTTTGTTGCTAACTAAATGAAATACAATATTTGAAATATGAGTTCTTTAACATTTACTAGTTGAAAAGACAAATATATCACCACGTGACGTTTGTGATTTTAATTGAATATATTATGTGGTTTCTAATTATTTATATTTTGAACAATTTATAAAATTGTATATATATTAAAACTACAATTTGTAATTTTTGTGTATAAATGTAGGTGATATTCAATTTTATGTCAACCGTCTTTTCGATTTTAAAAGTAGATGGTCTATCTTTTTTAAATTGAAAATTTACGTTTTGTGAATGATTAATTATTAAGATGACAATTTTTACCCTCAAATAATTCAAGTTAGAAAATAGCTAACATGACAACAAACTTGTTCTTCTCCAAGCTAGTTAAAATGTCATAAAAAAATAATATTATCTGATAATTATCTACCTTGCTCTGATTACATGAAATATAAAAGCTTATAATAATTCAAGAATATAATTGGAAAGAATCATTTTATAGAGATTCAATCCAAACACAAAATGAGGTGGGAATAACGAACCAAACACTTGATAAAAAATAAACCATGCACTACTAATCCGTACACTACTAATTTTTGCGTTATTAATCTTTGCTTTATTTATTTTTTAACCAAACGACCCCTTAGTATCTCAAACGACCAGAGGCGAATCCAGAATTTCAAGAGAACGAGTGCACCATTGCTTTAAAGATAAGCCATCTTGAGAACGGGTTCAACAAATTTTAATTTAATATATTCTTTAATAATTATAGAAGTAATATATCGAGTTTACTCGAATGAGTACGGGTTCGGATGACCCAAAATTAGTATATAGAATCGCCCCTGCAAACGACCCCTTATAAAATCTGAGATAAAATCCAGCTAAGAACTAAGTTAAACTAAAGGATGATTTTTGATAACTTTCCTTTTCTTATTTTCAATTTCAAGTTAAATAATATGTATACCCCATAGCCCATAGGTAGTGAAGGGACCAAATCTAATGATTGAAACGAAACTTACAAGCTTAAAGTGTAAACAACATAACTTTTATTTAAACTGTATGGACTAAAATGTAATAAAAAAAACTAGTATCAAATTAACAGTACGACCTGCCAACTTCACACAAAACTTATAGCAGTAGTCATATTGCTCAACTATAAACCCTAGAAGAAATGTTGAGAAGAACAATCACTTCACTACTATCATCGTCTACCCTCCAAAATGTTCCAATCTACAGCGAATCCATCAAGATTTCTCAACACATATTCACATCTTCACAAAAGTTTCCATTTTTGCAATTTTCTGAACGCCCCATCTCCAACATTAGATCATTGGGGTGTCAGTTTCGCAGAGCTTACAGTCTTCTGAGCCTAAATGATTTGCAAGATAACAAAGGTGCTAGGAAGCAGAAGACTCGTAAGGGAAGAGGTATTGGGTCGGGTAAAGGAAAGACGGCGGGTCGAGGACATAAGGGTCAGAAAGCTAGAGGGACATATAAGTTCGGGTTTGAAGGTGGACAAACCCCACTTCGTCGCCGTGTGCCTAAACGTGGGTTTAAGAACCCATTCAGTCTCACATTTCAGGTATTTTTACTCTTGGGTGGATTGGGATTTCTGTTTTTGGTTTGATTTAGTGCTTATAGCTGGGATCACGTCAAAGTTCAAATTTTGAATAGTCTGAACATTCTCTTGAAAAAAGTTATATTAAATAACATTAAAATGATTCGATAGAGGGTAGAGCATTCATTGAGTAAATATGAGATTTCACAAATTAGTTTCTAGTTGCTTGCTGATAGAGTAAAGGAATAATTGTTCCATAACCAGGGTTCTACTTTTTGTTAATGTATGGAATCAATAGAAAGTAAGACATGTGAAATGGGTGTGGCAGTTCAGAAAATTTGGTAGTTTGTTTGTGTGTTATGTGAAGGTCGTACTGAATTAGCCATTTGGTGTTATCTTATTTCGTCAGTTTATACGTTTTAGCTTTGTAGTACTTACTTTTTGTTACGTATATAGTACTTGTTTAATTAGGTCTTGGGTCTAACTCACACCCCAAAAGCTAGCTCAAAGGGAAGAGGATTGCCCAAGCCTTATAAGGAGTCCACCCATCTCATTAATCACCGATGTGGGACTTTTGTCAATATCTAACACCCCACCTCATGCTCAGTGCTTAGCATCTGGTGCGTGGGCAATTTTGATTTTGGGGGCCCCAACATCGGGTGAGACGTGCTTTGCTCTGATATCATGTTAAATTAGGTCTTAGGCCTAACTCATACCCCAAAAGCTAGCTCCAATGGAGGAGGATTGCCCAAGCCATATAAGGAGTCCAGCCATCTCATTAACCACCAATGTGAGACTTTTTGCTTTAACACCCCACCTCACACCCAGTGTGTAGCATTTGGTGCGTGAGCAATTTTGGGCAATTTTTGACCCACCTCACGCCCAGTGCTTAGCATCTGGTGCAGCTTTCTTGATTTCAGACTCTGTAGCTTCTTCTTTCCTAGAAAAGATATTGTCGTGTAGTGATCCAATAAAAAGGGTAGGTCTTGACTCACTAAATCCATCTGTGATCTTAAGCTCTTCAAGTTGTAGCTTTTGATCTCTCTGTCATCAATCAGAACTTGTCCCTTTATTGGATCATAGAATCTGTCTACCAAGCCAATAATGATGGATTTTCCAGAACCACTTTGCCCATCAAGTAGTACTGTTTTTCCAGATTCGTGCCTGGGAAGATTGATTGATCTGGCTTAGAAGGAATATAAAAGAAGACATTCTTCAGCTCTATCTTTCCTCTTTATACCTTTGTGACTTAAAGCCATTCAGCATTCTCAAATTCAGTCTCAGTTTTCGATCGAAGATAGCATATACAGATGCAATGGCACTGCTACCTGTTGCAAAGTCAGAAGTCATACTTTCAGAATCTGCTATATTTTTCCCGGTACTCATCAAAAGGAAGAAAACTTGAAACAGTTGCTATGAACTGAGTAAGTTTTTGTCCATTAGTCTTCCCCCATACCAATATGTTAGGGCAGTGCCAGCTGTGGTTAGAAATTGAGAGCAAAACAAGCCAGCACCAGAAAGTAGTGACTGTCTAATATTTTCTTTTCTGGGGCTTCCTGATATTTTTCAAAGAGGTCTAACATTCTATATTGAGAAGAGAAGGCTGTGATAGTCCTGTGATTGATCACTGCTTCACTTGCTAGCCTGAAGAAGCTTTCTTAGAGTAAAGGTTGTATAGATTTTAGTACAACTTCTACTTAAATATGTTGTTTGCACCATACAGGTGCCATCAATTATCATGACAGGAGGAGGCACATCTTTTTCTTACTAAAATTCCCCCTTTTTTGGATGGTATATGGTAAATACATCACTGTCAGAGTAAAGATACGTGAATATTTGTTTAGTTATTAAAACCACGATGGCTTTAAAACCTTGGAATAATGTTAGTGGTTCTCTTCTGATTAATTGTTCCTTGTTTATGTGCTCCATGCAGCCAGTTGGGTTGGGAAAGATTGCTAAGCTGATAAATGCTGGGAAGATTGACTCGTCAGAGTTGATCACAATGAAAACTCTAAAGGTAATTGTAGCTTATGGTGTAAGTATAGCTTTATATTGCTTAAGCATTTAGCACCTTCCTTTACAAATCAATTTCTTATGCCAATAGGATTCCGGTGCAATAGGGAAGCAAATAGAAGATGGAGCTAGGTTGATGGGTCGTGGAGCTGAACATATTCAGTGGCCCATCCATCTAGAGGTAATATTCAGTCAAGACTAATTAATATAACCTTTTTTTATTCAATTTGGTATTCATTGTTAAAAAACAATACTCCTTCTATTCCATATTAACTAAATTCTGAGGCAATGCACACTTGGTAAGAAAAACATTCAAGGACATAATTTAAACCATACTTTTCACTAAAGTCCTTTGTGATTTCATAATATAACTTTGCAATTAGTGCAAGTTATCTCCTAGAAAATATCAAACATCATTAAAGGGATGGGCAACTATAGGAAAAATTTCAAACATCCATTTTGAACTTTGAACAATTCAATTATTTTGAACAATGAAAACAGACCCAAAAATTCAATTAATATGGAATAGAGGGAGTAATTTTAAATTTGGTAGTGTACTTCATATAAAGGTCATTTGGTAGAAATAACATCAATTACAGTTTGCGTTTGAGTTGCAAAGTGCTTCTCGACCTGTACTGCTATTTATAGTAAATGTGTTGCAAGGTATAAGTATTTGTAAAAGCTCATGTCAGTTTAGCACTTTCAGAAATGTGCTGTGTAAATATATTGATGGTGGAGAGGGGATATTTTCTTGTTCCTTAGACATGGATATGTTTGGCATGATCCTTTTTTCTCTCTTTGTTTATGGTATCAATTTATTGAGTATATGCATCACATTTGCTTGCTATAATGGCCAATGATGTCTGTCATCTTAGTGTACTCATCCAACACTAACTGTTAATGACAGGTCTCAAGGGTGACCGCTAGAGCTAAAGCAGCCGTGGAAGCAGCGGGTGGATCTGTAAGGAGAGTGCATTACAACAAACTTGGGTTACGGGCACTACTGAAGCCTGAGTGGTTCGAGAAAAAGGGTAGGTTGCTCCCAAGACCAGCAAGACCTCCACCAAAACTGAAGGATAAGGTGGATAGCATTGGGCGGTTGCCTGCCCCTACCAAGCCACTTCCTTTTGTAACTGAAGAGGCTGAATCCATGTCTGCTGCCCCGGCTTGACAGTGACTAGCTTTCTTCATGTTTTATAGATCTAGGTTCCATTGTAAGGGAGCAGTTTTTGGCTTCATGTAGCTTCCCTACAGCCTTTATAATTGGTTTTAGAGTGTTCCCCAATTGCCATAGATATTCAGAAATAAAATCTTTTCACTAACTGAAGTTTTTGAGTGACCTTAAGTTCACTCAAGGATGTATTTTCATAGGTATTTCTGGATTCCGAACTTTAACTTTTGCTTCTTTAGATTGAAACCGAGTGTCTTAATATTTCATTCTAAAAGCAGGCATATGAAGAAACTTTTCTCTAGAGATGGCATCTCTTTTCTTTTACATTCCAATGTCTTCCTTTTCTATTGATAATAAAGCTTTGATGTTCTGAAGATGACAATTTGTATAATTTAGAGCAAAGTGGACTAATTAATTAATGAGATGATTGATTTCATCTAATGTATGATTGGCCATAAGTTCTAATTATGGTGCCTCAATATTCTGGCTGCTTTGCATATATAAAGATTATGTGAAATAAGAAAGGAGAAAGCTCAAGAGAGTCATATCATGAAGATCCTGTAATATATCTCTTGATTTCTTTCCTTAGATAGGATTCTTGTAACCTTATAAATTCCTTCATTTTTATGAATAGAATCATTAAGTTCTTCCACTTCCGGCAGCCTGGGAAGAGGTCTCTTATGTTGCCTTCCACTTACTGGCTTGGTTTGGCAGATCTGATACTGGCTTGCTGCTCCACATCGTCTTGTCATTCATGATACATTACGGTATTCTTCTGGTGTTGAATCTCTATTTGAAGGTGTGCTTTTCACTTAGTCTCCTTCACAGTTTCGTGTTATTGCCTTGGAACTGTTTTGGGTAAAGGTTCAGTTTTTTGGGAAGAAGCTGCTAATTTCTTGAGGAACAGACACTAGTTATTTGCCCTCGTCAGTTTCTTCACTAAACAGTAGTTGAAAATGTGTGATGATAAAGTTTCTGCCTCTTTTAACAGTATCCAAAATTACAGATTATAAATTAAATGGGTCTAATTATATAGATTGGAGTAGGAAAATCAGGGTCTACTTACGTAGTGTTGAAAAGGATGACCATCTTAGTCAGGACCCTCCAACTGATGAAACTAAAAAGGCTTGGATGAGAGATGACGCTAGACTGTTCTTGCAAATTATAAACTCTATGGACAATGAAGTAGTTGATTTGGCTCATCACTGTGAATTTGTTGAAGAGTTGATGGATTATCTAGAGTATCTATATTCTGGCAAAGGTTATGCATCTCGAATTTATGAAGTTTGTAAGGCTTTGTACCATCCCGAGAAGGAAGCTAAGACTCTCACCATATACTTCATGGAGTTAAGAAAATTTATGAGGAACTGAACATGCTTTTGCCATTTAGTACTGATATCAAGGTGCAACAAGCTCAGAGGGAACAAATATCAATAATGAGTTTCTTAGGGGGACTTCCCACTGAGTTTGAGACTGCTATGTCACAGATACTCGCCAGTTCTGAGATCACTTCTCTCAACGATGTTTTCAGTTGGGTGCTGCGTACAGAGAGTACTCCATCCAATCAGCAAACCAAAGTAGTTGTTACAAAAGGAGAAGAAAAAAATGATGCTAGAAGAAACTGTTTTGTGAGTTAAAACTTTTGGTTGTCTCCTTTTCTTAAACTATTTTGTGAATCTGTCTTTAATTCATCGATGGAACATGCTATGTTGATTGCAGTTTCAGGCAATGTCAAAATGCTTTTTAGCTGGAAGAGAAACTAATGTTGAAGCTGCTGCAACATCAACAGTTGAATGGGTGGAACAGTATCAGCCCGGTGTCTATGTAAGATTGACAATGCTGCCAAGTGGAAAGAAGGGACTGAAGGGATTTGGGTTCAGGTATATTTTCTTTCATAAGTTGTATGATACAGAAATTTCCAACTTTTCTGCTCTTATTAAGTCTTTTGATTAAAATCCTCTCACTTTAAACATCCTTTGTTAGTATGTTAAACTGCTTACTAGATGTCTTTTTGAATGAATTTTGCAGTAGGGAAAAGTTTACTGTGAAGGAAGTAGAGAAATGGTGGAAAGAATACAAGCTTTCTGTCTACAAGAATTATGATATTGAAGATGATGTAATTGATAACAACGGTGGTTCATGTTAGACAAGTGATTAATCACTTAATGTGCTTAATATGTGAGGAGATTTTGTACTGCCTATGGAATATGTAAAGACTATCTTAAGATTAATTGGTATTATTTGAGAACTTCCTTTTTCCTAAATTATGTTTTTTTCCAACTATTTTAATTCAAATTCTTCTCACTTAAACTGTTTTGTGCCATTTGCAACATGTAAATTTTATTCCAAAAATTAAGAAATTGATTGCCAATCTAAGAAAATTAGATGTTTTGATTTCCAGTCATATTTCCATATGCTAATAAGAAATCTCTTGATAAAATGGCATATATTATCATATTGTTACACAATGAACTCAGGCAACTCTACCCATAACATTATCAGTTGCTTGGAAATGACTTATCCCGAGATAAGTTGTCATGGAAATAAGTTATTTCATTTTGTATATGGATAATCTATCCCGTTACTACATATACATAGTAGAATAACTTATCTCAAGATTAGTTATCCTGGAATAACTTGTTCCCAACTAAACGAGACTTAAGGTATAAATGGTGGGATAAATAATTTCAAAACTGCTTAATATCTCCAATCAAACACGTGATAAAATATTCCTGCATTTTAAGCTTGAAATTATTATACCTAATACCTCACCCTAAACAACTCCTAAGGTTTAGAACTGAATGGTCAAATTTTTTGGCATGATATTAGAGTCACACTCTTCTATTTATTTAATTTATTTATTCTATATTGCTTGGGGTTTTTCTTTCTCAAATTACTCTATCTAGTGGTTTTGAGTTTTGAATCCACTTCACTGAATAATAATGCGATGCAAATTTCGGTTATAAAATAATTCTTGAATTGCCATTCGCTGACCCGTTTCTACTGGACTCGTCTTAATGTGCTAACGGTGTAAAATATATTTTCAATCCAGTCAAGTAAAAAACAATTATAGGTATACTGAGTAGTAACTTCGAAATAAGTAAGTTACATGCTATAACAAGTTAAAGCGAAAACATTGAACAGGGATTGCTATAAAGGCACTTGTCTATCCTGATGATCAAGATTGCTAATTTGATGTTCTTTTTGGTTTTCCTCATAGTCTTACTCATTTGGTACAGTTTCTTTTTTTGTGTCGTGAGATAGTGAATATTCTCATGGGTTGATCATCAATCAGACAGAAAGAAAAGAATGATACCTATACCTCAACCATTCACCCAAATGACAAGAATTCCTTTCTTTTCTTTTTTCTTTAGGAGAAAGTTTCTTCTTTCTCCTTTCTTTCCTCTTTTCCTTGTAACAGTTCATCTTTGTCTCTTGCTAATTACCTATAAATTCCCAAAAAAATCTCAACAAAAATCACAAGCCAAAAAAAACACAATTCTTTGTGTAAATATAAATAACTTAAGCTTTTATAACTAGCCGAAAATGGCTACTACACCAGTCTTGAAGAGATCAGAGTCCATAGCTGATAGCATGCCAGAAGCGTTGAGGCAAAGCCGGTATCACATGAAGAGATGTTTTGCCAAATACATAGAGCAAGGCAAGAGGATGATGAAACTGCATAACTTGATGGATGAATTAGAGAAAGTGATTGATGATCCAGCTGAAAGGAACAATGTTTTGGAAGGCCTACTTGGCTACATATTATGTACTACAATGGTATAGAAAGAACCATGTGCTGCACTTACAATAGTTTTCTTCTTTTATTGTTTCCAGATTTTGCATGATGTACATTTGTTCTTAAAATCTTCTGTGATCAAATTTTGCAGGAGGCTGCAGTTGTTCCTCCCTACATTGCCTTCGCCACGAGACAGAATCCCGGGTTCTGGGAATATGTGAAAGTGAATGCTAATGATCTTTCTGTTGAGGGTATTACAGCTACAGAGTACTTGAAATTCAAGGAAATGATAGTTGATGAAAGCTGGTATACAATACATTGCAGCTTTTGTCATACCTTCTATGCTTTTATACCTTCAATCAGAAAAGTGAAAACTCATAAGGATTACCTTTGTGTGAACATGAAATGCAGGGCAAAAGACGAATACGCACTGGAAATTGATTTTGGAGCGGTAGACTTCTCAACGCCTCGTCTGACTCTATCTTCTTCAATCGGAAATGGTCTCAGTTATGTTTCCAAGTTTCTAACTTCAAAGCTAAATGCTAGCTCCACGAGTGCACAGTGTCTAGTTGACTACCTGCTCACGTTGAACCATCAAGGAGATGTATGTCAAGCAAAACTAAACTTCATAAATGAACACTTGTCCTAAGAGGAAAAGATAATAACAAATTTCCTTTATGTTCAACTGCAGAAACTGATGATCAATGAGACACTCAGCACTGTCTCAAAGCTTCAGGCTGCATTGGTTGTAGCAGAATCATCTATTTCTTCCTTACCAACTGATACACCATATCAGAGCTTTGAGCTAAGGTTAATTAGTTTTTCCTCTACTTCCTCCCCCTTTTGGCATGCTACAAAGTACTAAGGGGCTTCAATTCTTGTACAGATTCAAAGAGTGGGGTTTTGAGAAAGGCTGGGGTGATACAGCTGAAAGAGTCCGAGATACCATGAGAACACTTTCTGAGGTGCTTCAGGCACCAGATCCATCAAACATTGAGAAATTCTTTGGAAGGGTTCCAACTGTTTTCAATATTGTATTGTTCTCTGTTCATGGATACTTCGGCCAAGCTGATGTTCTTGGCTTGCCAGACACCGGTGGTCAGGTAAGCATCTAACTTTTACATACTTCACTGCAAACTATCAGGTCACCTAAAAGATAATCACAAGTAACCTCCATTAGAAACGGAATAAATACCTGCAAAAATCAAGAAGGTTACCTGCTACAATAGGTTAAAATACACTATTATTTACACTTATCATATTATATAAATTAAATCCGTTGCTTTTGATCAACAGGTGGTTTATGTTTTGGATCAAGTTGTAGCTTTTGAAGAAGAAATGCTACAAAGAATTAAACAGCAGGGACTCAATGTTAAGCCTCAGATTCTTGTGGTGAGTTCTCAGACAATCCACATGAGTATGCAATAAGGAAGAGGTGGTTTAGAAACGCTAATATCATATCTTGATTGCACAGTTAACCCGGCTAATCCCAGATGCAAAAGGAACAAAGTGCAACCAGGAACTAGAACCAATCAAGAATACAAAGCATTCTCACATCCTCAGAGTTCCATTTAGGACAGAAAAAGGAGTGCTTAATCAATGGGTTTCTCGATTCGATATCTACCCTTATCTGGAGAGATATACTCAGGTGTGTATCTTTATATAAACCCTGCTCATCCAGAGTTTTTCTTTCTTCCTAAATTACATTTTCTTTTTGACTTGACTAAAGGATGCTTCTGACAAAATCATCGAGCTAATGGAAGGCAAGCCTGATCTAATTATTGGTAACTACACTGATGGGAATTTAGTGGCATCATTAATGGCTAGAAAACTTGGGATAACTCTGGTAACTTTCCCTAATCTTTGTCGATATTGTTTCTTCCCCAAGTTAGCGTCTTAATGTCCACTAACCTAGACCATCTCTGTACTAGGGAACAATTGCCCATGCTCTGGAGAAGACTAAATATGAAGATTCTGACATCAAATTAAAGGAACTCGATCCAAAGTACCATTTTTCGTGCCAATTTACAGCTGATTTGATTGCAATGAATTCTGCAGATTTTGTTATCACAAGCACATATCAAGAAATAGCTGGAAGGTAAGAACTAGAGTGGACGAGTAATATAAAATTAGAATTGTTCTTTTACTACCATCAAATACACATCACAAATCCAGTTATGTATTTGCTCAAATTATTGAAACTTCATGATCTCATTCTTATGTGCAAACATTTGCAGCAAAGACAGGCCAGGGCAGTATGAAAGTCACAGTGCATTTACCCTTCCAGGGCTTTATAGAGTTGTTTCAGGCATCAATGTCTTTGATCCTAAATTTAACATTGCTGCTCCTGGGGCAGACCAATCAGTATATTTCCCTTACACAGAAAAGCAGAAGCGTTTGACTGATTTCCGACCTGCCATTGAGAAGCTTCTTTTTAGTAAAGTGGATAATGACGAGCACATGTAAGTCTTAGCGCTCAAACTTCAGTTTAATGCCAATAGGAACATCCCACAATTCTACGTATTAATGTTTTACTTCTTTCAACCACAGTGGATATTTAGAAGACAGAACGAAACCTATCCTCTTCACCATGGCAAGGCTGGACACAGTGAAGAACACAACTGGGCTAA
Source organism: Solanum bulbocastanum (assembly GCA_037074985.1). Taxonomy (NCBI): domain Eukaryota; kingdom Viridiplantae; phylum Streptophyta; class Magnoliopsida; order Solanales; family Solanaceae; genus Solanum; species Solanum bulbocastanum. The sequence goes on along the minus strand of CM073598.1, from coordinate 30,664,467 downwards.
CTGAATGGTTTGGCAAGAACAGGAAGCTCAGAAGCTTAGTTAACCTTGTTGTGGTTGGTGGTTCCTTTGATCCTACAAAATCCAAGGATAGAGAAGAAGCAGCTGAAATAAAAAAGATGCATGTGCTGATAGAGAAATACCAGCTAAAGGGTCAGATTAGATGGATAGCAGCTCAGACTGACAGATACAGGAACAGCGAACTCTACCGCACAATAGCAGATTCAAAAGGAGCTTTTGTGCAGCCTGCTTTATATGAAGCATTTGGTCTTACAGTCATTGAAGCAATGAACTGTGGATTACCAACCTTCGCTACCAACCAAGGTGGCCCTGCTGAGATTATTGTTGATGGGATCTCAGGCTTCCATATTGATCCAAATAATGGAGATGAATCAAGCAACAAAATTGCCAATTTTTTCCAAAAGTGCAAGGAGGATCCTGAGCATTGGAACAGGATTTCAGCCCAGGGTCTAAAGCGTATATATGAATGGTAACTAAAAATAAGCCACTGTTCAAATTGCAGAGAGGCATATATTTTGTCGAAATTTACTTAATCCTTTAATCCTTATATATTGCAGTTACACATGGAAAATATATGCAAACAAGGTATTGAATATGGGGTCAATCTACACTTTTTGGAAGACATTGTACAAAGATCAGAAACAAGCAAAGCAAAGATACATCGATACTTTCTACAATCTGGAGTTTAGAAACTTGGTATATTTCTGCATGCCTGCATTACATTCTACTCCAAACATCCTTATGAGATATACTTTTCTTATTTTGCTTCCTAAATTACACTGCTGCAGATAAAAGATGTGCCTATCAGAATTGATGAAAAACCAGAAGGACCAAAGGAGAGGCCCGAGAGGGTGAATGTTAAGCCACAGTTATCACAAAGGTATGCACTAAAAACGTTTTTCAAGACACCTAGAATATTCTAGTACTAAATTAGAACCATACAACAAATAGCTTGCTTCTTCTATTCACCTTTTTAAACCACCAGTTATGTCAATCAAGTAGACAATCATTGTTTATGGGGTCATCTTCCTTCATTGTTTTTTCCTGTACTTCTTCTCTACAACTGTACTGACGTATCCAATTTTTCTATGGTACCAGGCGTTCACAATCAAGGTTGCAGAAGTAAGATTTGATACAATTGCTACTGCAAGAATCACGGATGTATCTATTTCTTTTATCCTCCCTCCCCTTTTGAGGAGGTAACTAACGATTTGAAGTGTCATCCTGCAGGTTGTTTGGATCATCGAACAGCCAGTCATGATACTTGTTCCCTCATTGTCAACAGAATCACGCAAATAAAGACAAAAGTGTAATTTTTTTAAGTGTAATTTGTAATTCAATTTCAAGACAGAATAAATGAAAACCAGCAGTGGCTGTGTCTTTGCTTGCTTCCAAATTCCAGTTTGATTGCTCAAATCTATCTTTTGAATATTGGAAGTCCAGTGTTTACTTGCACAAGTATGGATATTCTCAGCAAGTAAATCCCTCTTATTCAAAAAGTGTAAATCACAACTTCAAGCAATAATGAAAACACAGACAAATTATAGAAGATGTTTCAGATTTCAATCAATTTTTCTCAAATTGTAAATTGGAAAAACAATATGACAATCAAATTCTTAAACAGAAATAACACCAGCTTACAAACTTGGGTGTCTACCCCCAAAAATTTTAAGAAAGGAGGTTGAAATGGTGGTGCATGACTTGATTGACAGATTACTGAGAGTGCATTTGGGTAAAAAATGTGGATTACACAAATGAAGAGTGTTGAGCGAGGCTGTGTGAGGCTAGATAGAGTTGAAGCAAATGAGAACCGCAGAACATAACATAATAACGTAAAACAATCATAAAGGAAGTAGGTTATTTCTACTAGAGCAAGGACTGGTTTACCGAAAAATTCCATAGGCACATGTACCTGTTGTCCAAGGAACTTAATGGCAATAAACTTCATACTTCATCAAGGTATTTAAGTTCCTGAGACTATCTTAAGATAAAGTAATAAAGAAGGAAACACAAGAAATGCTTAAGAGTTTACAGGAAGATCTTCAGTAAAGCCTAGGCATCGACTAACGGAATCACAATAAAAAACCAAATCCCTTCAGCAAAGCTGACAGCACATTACTTGTTAGTAACAGAAAAAAACTCATTGCCAAACATGTTACCACTTCACTTCCATTATGTTTGAACCCTCCACTCTATCTACCAACTCCATCATTCACCCACCTAGCTCCACTTTTCAGCAGATACCATTATAGAAACTCCCAACACTTGACCCCTACAATAGCATATGTAGCAATTCCAACTTTAATGAACAAATACAGTATCATTCCTCCTAGGTGGTCTGTCGGGAATACTTCCTGGCTTGAACTTCGAAGCCTCGTGTCGGGCAAGTTCTGGGGGAACAGGACTGTTGCTTTGTGTGAGCATTTGTTTAAGATCATAAAAGACTTCAGTATCCTGCATGGTCAAGAATGTTGTGGCTACACCCGTCTTTCCTGCACGACCTGTACGTCCAATACGATGGGTGTATGCTTCAATATTGTTTGGCATATCATAGTTTATCACATGGGCCACATCAGGTATATCAATACCACGACCAGCAACATCAGTAGCAACTAACACATTGTACCTCTTGGTCCTAAATCCTTCAAGGCTGATTTCTCTCTGCTCCTGAGACTTTCCACCATGCAGTGTGGTTACCCTGTAGCCGTTTTTATCCAGATTCTTGGCAACAAAATCAGCCTGCTTCTTAGTGTTGATGAACACAATAGCCGTCTTATCTCCAAGCTCATCCAGCAATTTCTGCAGCTTATACATTTTCTCTGATTCCTTTACCATGAACACGTGCTGAGTGATAAGGTCAGTAGTCTTTCCAGCAGTGCCAATAGTCACAACAACAGGATTTCTCAAGTATTTTCTAGCCAGTCGCTCCACAGCAGGTGGCATGGTAGCACTGAACATATAAGTGGTTCGATAAATCCTCTTCTCATCAAGCTCTTCATCCTCATTCTCCGGTTTCATATTACTTGAAGGCATAGCATCCAGTACACCAACAACTTGAGGCTCAAAACCCATGTCAATCATACGGTCAGCTTCATCAAGAACAACATAATTACACTGGTTCAGAACACAATAACGTCTCTCCAAGCAATCAAGAAGTCGCCCAGGGGTTGCAATCACAACTTCACAACCTTGCCTAATCCTAAAACCTTGCTCCTCTATGGACTGCCCACCAACAATAGAAACAACTTTGATACCCAAATAGTGTGCGAACTTGACAGTCTCATCCTCAATTTGTTGAGCAAGTTCTCGTGTGGGGGCCATAACAACGGCATATGGCCCCTCCGCCTCATTCTCCTCACTCAATGGAGGAAGCCTAGTGATATAAGTCAACATAGGGAGAACAAAAGCAGCAGTTTTACCTGAACCAGTCTCTGCAACGCCAATCACATCACGCTGTTGAAGTCCAAGCGGAATGGCAGCCATTTGTATGGGAGACGGCTTCTTGTAGCCAGCCCTATCAACAGCCTTGAGCAACTCAGTAGTTAACTTGCTCTCTACCCAATTCCTCATGGGACGGGGTATCCTCGACCCCTTGTATGATATATTGTGATCCTCCCTGAATATCCTCCAATCTCTCTCCGTCATTTCCTCCAGCTTCTTGTCTGACCAATGGCGATCGACCCTCATGTCAAAAGTGTCATACATGTCGGCGTCCTGTTCCTTCTTCTTCAGGGCAGCTGCTTCTACTGCAGACTCCTCAACGCCATCCTTCTTCCAGATCTCCTCCCGCAGCTCCCTCTCATTCTTGGCAGCAAGCTTCTTCTGCTCCCTTCGGTCCATTCCAGCACGGAATCCGCGACCAAAGAGTAAGCGGGCTTCGTGAGGGTTTTGGTATAGAGCGTTCATGTCGCGAGATGTGTCCTCGGTGTTCTCCCAATCAAAGGAAAATCGGAATTTCTCACTAGGTTTAATCACCCGCTTCTTAGGTTTTTTGGAGCCGAGGTACTGCTCTTTGATTGCATCAAGCTCTTTCTCTCGCTCTCGCTCAGCTAATTTGTCCAATCGAGCTCGCTCTCGTTCCTTGACCTCTTCGTCACGCTCCCTCTCGCGCTTCCGGCGTTCCACCTCCCGGTCCCTAGACTCCCTTTCTCTTTCTCTATCTCTGTCTCTATCCCTGTCCCTGTCCCTGTCCCTGGAGCGATGGTGGTCACCCCTACTATCTCTGTCACGATGATCCCGTTCATGGTCGTTATCGGTGGAGGAAGGGCGGTTGTTACCCTGTTGTTGGAGAAGCTGTTCGGCCCGCCGTTTCTGTTCGGCGATTTCATCATGGCGGCGCTGTAGGGCTAGCTGCTCTCGCTGTGCTTTGGTGAGGAAGACGGGCTTCTTCGTCGGATCCGGTTTGGTAGTTCCGAGCTCGTCCACTGACCGACTCATACCGTCCGGCAGATGCAGATAGGGTTCTTGTACAAGGGAAAAGTCGCGATACTGTTTTCCCCGTCTGATTACCGATTAGGGTCTTTTTATTCTGTGGGGAACAATATTTCACTTGAGTTGTGCAGGACTGCTATCCTATACATGCATCACGCTTTTAACACATAAAACAATTTAGTACTCCCTCCTTCCTATTTTATGTGCCAATATTTAATCAGACACAAAGTTTAAGAAATAAGTAAATACTTTGAAATATTTATCAAATTGTCCTTCAAAAAAAAAAGATTTATTTTTTTCTCTCCTCATAAATATATTAGAGTAGTAATCTTTAAGATTAAGTGGGACCAACAAGAGTAAAAGAGGAATTGTACATTTAAATATTTACCATTTAAGGAAATGTGACATTCTTTTTGGGATTGAATAAAAAGAAAATGGTGCCACATAAAATGGGACGGAGGGAGTAATTGTGGAGTTAATATCTCATATGATCACTCAACTATGAACTCTTCTCTCAGAAAGTCACTCAACTTTTAATTTTAACTCAAAAATCATTCAACTATGCACTTCTCTCTGAGAAAGTCACTCAACTTTGAATTTTAACTCAAAAGTCACTCAACTATTCACTCTTCTCTCAGAAAGTCACTCAACTATTCACTCTTCTCTCATAAAGTCACTCAATCTATATAATTGTTTTTTTAATTAAAATTTGCTGATATTAATTGTTTATAGAACAAATCAAAAATTTTTAAAAATAAAAAATATCATTTAAACCATTTAATGATCCACCCACCTAACCCGACCCATTAAAAAATATAATATGACCCATTTTATTTTACCCTTAATCCTAAATTATTCCCTCTCTTTCTCCTCTGCTCCTTTACATTTTCCTTTTTTGTTCTCCATTGTTTGTGCCTCTAAATTAAGCACAAATTAGAGAAACATAACGGCAACACACTAAAGGATCTAGTATGGTGCCAGCTTATATTTGAATTTGTTTAAAAGTCCTTTGTGTGGTAAGCAGTCTCGTTTCAGTGTCATTTGCATGTCATCAATATGAATTGAAGTTGCTAAGGAGAATTAATGAAACTTTGAAATAATCTACTAATTTGTGCTAAATTTAGAGATACCAACAATGGAGAACGAAAAAGAAAAATGTAGAGGAGCAGAAGAGAAAGAGAGGGAATAATTTAGGATTAAGGGCAAAATAAAATGGGTCATAATATATTTTTTAACAGATCGGGTTAGATGGGTGGATCACTAAATGGTTTTAATGGTATTTTTTATTTTTTAAAAATTTTGGTTTGTTATATAAATAATTAATATCAGCAAATTTTAATTAAAAAAGTAATTAAATAGATTGAGTGACTTTCTGAGGGAAGAGTGGATAGTGAGTGACTTTGAGTTAAAATTCAAAGTTGAGTGACTTTCTGAGAAATAAATGCATAGTTGAGTGATTTTTGAGTTAAAATTGAAAGTTGAGTGACTTTCTGAGAGAATAGTGCATAATAGAGTGATCATCTGAGGTATTAACTCAGTAATTGTGATGTTCAAGTCTGTTTTTGTGCCATTAAAATTAATATAGGAAAATAATTTGGTAGTCATGATGTTTAAGTCAATTTTCACGAGCATTAAAACTAACACAAGAAAATAATATGGTACTCGTGAAATTCAAATCTATTTTCGCGCACATTAAAACTAACAAGGAAAAGTAATTTGGTAATCGCGATGTCCAAGTCTGATTTCGTGTGTATTAAAACTAACACGGAAAAATAATTTGGCAACTGCGATGTTCATGTGTGTTTCGCGGGCATTAAAACTCACACGGGAAAACAATTTGGTAACTACGATGTCCAGATCTATTTTTGTATGTATTAAAATTATAACGAAAAATAATTTGGTAACCGTAATGTCCAAATGTGTTTTCACATGCATTAAAATTAACACAGAAAAATAATTCGATAACCGCAATGTCCAATTTTATTTTCGCCCGCATTAAACTAATATCCGAAAACAATATGGCAACCACGATGTTCAAGTTTGTTTTCGCACGCATTAAAACTAACACACGAAAATAATTTGGTAACCGCGATATTCAGGTCTATTTCGCGTGTATTAAAGTAACATAGGAAATAATTTGGTAACCACAATGTTCAAGTCTATTTTCACACACACTAAAATTAACACGAAAAACAATTTGACAACTGCAATGTTTGGGTGTATTTTAATGCGCAATAAAACTAAGGAGTTAACATTTCAGATGGTCACTCAACTTTGAATTGCTCGCTTAGAAAATCATTCAACTTTTGAATTGTTTGCTTAAAAGTCATTCAACTTTGTTTTATAACTCAAAACTACTGAACTATTGATGTTTCACTTAGAAAGTCACACAACTATTAATATTTATTTAGAAAGTCACTCAATCAATTTAAATATTTTTTTGATAAAATTTATTGAAATTTCATTTTTATGTTAAACTATTTTTTTAAAGAAATAATAAGATATTTATTTTAATTATTTTGTTAATCCAAATTATTTAATTATAATTTTTTTGAAAACCGTATCAAAGCAATCGACACCAAAAAAACCTTGTTTTAGCAATTATATAACAGGAATTAAATATGTTAAAAATTGATCCAAAAAAGAAGAAGAAGTTGAAATTGATAAGAAGTAATAAAAAATACACAGCACAGTACCACTTTTTTTTTTTTTTTTTTTTTTAAAAAGGTAAAAAGGAAAATTATACTTCAACAAAATTTAATAAAATAATTAAAATAAGCATCTTATTAATTTTTTTTAAAAATAGTTAATTTTTTTTTTGTATTTTACAAAATTCAATGAAAAAATTAATTTAAATTAGTTGGATGACTTTTTAAGGAAAATATCAATAGTTACGTGACTTTTTAAGTGAACTATCAATAGTTAAGTGACTTTTTGAGTTATAAAACAAAGTGAATAACTTTTGAAGTAAACAACTCAAAGCTGAGTGACTTTCTAAGTAAGAACTATTGAAAGTTGAGTGATCATTGGAGATATTAACTTTAAAACTAACACAGAAAAACAATTTAGTAACCGCAATCTCTAGGTATATTTTCGCAGGCATTAAAACTAGTCCTACAAATATCTGTTACCTCCAAATAGCAACAACATATATCAGATAACTTGTTACGAGAAGAAATGTCCGCTCAACCCACTCCATTACATATTAGTCATATTCATTCTATGTTATCAAAGTTTTCAAAATTGCCATCCATCAAACCTAGCGGATCTCTCAATTATCAATTGAGTTTGGTCAAATCCGATTTCATTTTATCAAACTCGTAAACTCGCAAACTAATAAAATCAGCTCTCAATTAAACTATCTGATTTCACATCAGTAATCCATAAACTCGTAATTAATAAACTCTAACTCTCAATTTTATTATCTGATTTCATCTCACTAAACCTTTAATTCCTTCTCGATTGTCTGGATTAATTAATCACTTTAAGAATGACTTCTATCTCTTCAAAGTAGGTGTTAGCTACACATTACGAACATGTCATGATGTGAAGCCCATTACGGTTAAAGAATAACAAAAGTCTTATTTTAGTGGATTTCTTATAAAGTTTGGACAATCTTCCTCTCTTTGAGCTAGTTTTTGTCGTATGATTTAGGTGTAAAACCTAATTTTAGATAGTATCGGAGCAAGACTTATCTCACCCAATGTTAACCCTGTAAAGCAATAAACTGAAGCTGATCGCTAGTACCGTTGGTTTAACAATGCATTAATCAAGCAGAAAATTTGCTTGTGACTATGCAAGACTCTTTCAGAGTACGTAGTACTCCCATTGACTTCGACTTTATTGATGAATAAATTGGTTTCGTTCGAATCTAATCTTATAACTACATAGCAGATCAATTGACAGGCCAAATGCGACTAGAAAAAAGAAGCGAAAAATCATGAGAAAGAATTGCTGGTTACTGGCAAGCTACAACTGTAGGTTCCATTGGGATGGAGGTATCTCTTTCACACATTTCAGGACCAATGCTTATGATCCCTTCTCCCTGCAATAGTTAACATGCCTGAATGTTAGAGTGACTTTCAACTCCTTCTTTGATGTCTTGTAGCAGGTAATATGTCTTGTTTTGTATTTTTCATTTTTAGGTGGCAGGATAGTGTAAAAAAATCTTTATACTGTCACTGTGTAGAAGTTAATTGAACTTGTAATTGTATGCAATATAAAATTGTCATACCTTTGCGATATTTCTGAAATATGTAGTGTTATAATTTCCTGTAGGATATAAAGCTTCAATAATATCTGCTAGTACCAGTTGGGGTTGAGAGACAGCTCCATCATACCAGTCTTCAACAAGCGAAAGGTGAACACTATCAGTCCCAGAAATAATAGAAAACAAGGTTCTCTATTACTACTAGTTATTTCCTAATTAAATTGATTATGCATTCAACTCCAAATAATCTTTGATAAAAAAGCCTTGATTATGCAGAAACAAGAAGAGAATCCTACCGAGGACTACAGAATTTTGCACTCTTTTATCATATCTCCATATGCTTTGATTTGTGAGAAAAGCAAAGCAAGTTTGATCTTCCAAATTGATGTTTCCGAGAAATGTGGAGCCATTATAAACCGCTGGATCTGAGGTATATGTTTCATCAATCACTACATCCACAGTCTACAAAACAAAAAAACCAAATTAGCAAAAGGAGATTGACATACTGATAATTTAAATGATCAGATGAGAGAATTAACATACACACAGAATGGCATGAATCTCTTCCAAATCATCAGGATTAGACATATTGTAAGTGACTTTGTTGATGGAATCATCAACATTGACTCCACCAGCATCCTCTACAAACTGCATTGTCAAATTAATATAGCTAAACTCGAGAAACTGACCAAAAGAACTATTGAAACTTGAAAGATTTAACCTTTAATTTGTATGGATCTCTTGTAAATGACCACACTCCCTATTCAAGAAATAGGTGCATGTTAAACGGAAACTGTAAAACAAATGATTATTGTAAAAAAGTTGGGTTCACGAGTCGGTGTACACACATCTTTATACTCCATCCAAGAGACAGTTGGCTTTAATAAATTCCTACTAGTTGCAGCTTTGTTCAAGCACAAATAATTCTCCTTGATCTGTCCACAAAAGAAGCAAAATCCTTAATAAACAAGAAATTCTTCTAACTATTGTCATCATATTGGAAACAGAGGATGTCTCATTTCTTCACTTACTGCATCGTAAACTTGGTTTGCCCTGTTTTCCATATTCGCAAAAACTCCCAAGTATTTTATCCACTCTGCACGCTGTCAAAGTAGTACAAATTGCGCGTGACCATCAACCAGAGATCAAAGCAAAGCTCCACAAAATAGAAAGAACTTAAGTGCATTGTCAGAGTGTGTTAAATCTTTAGGCCCTTATGTACCTGGAGAGGTGCATCTTCACCTATAGGGACAAACGTGGCAAAGTTGCAGGGTTGAGCTTCATCCGTGTTGGCGATGAAGTGAGCTGCATATTGTGCAAGTTGTTGAGGGTCAGTCTTGTTAATGCTCGCTACTTGCCCATCCTGGTATAGTCTTAGTACGCATTGGGAGGCCACATATGTTGATGTGATACCTTTCAAGTTTCCCAATAGGCCTAGAAGCTGCAATATTCCATGCAAAAATTGTCAATGGGAAATACAGCTATCAAAATAGTTACTAAAACTGTGCATTCTTACCTCGAAAAAGGAAACTGTGAATCGAAGGAAAGAAAGAAAAGAAAAAAGAGAAACAGTCAGTGCACGAGTTATGAACGTGTACCAAAAAGACATATAACGCTGATAATATGATGTTATGAAGGAGAAAAAACAAGAAGGATGGTTGAAAATGGTGTACCTGGAAAAAAGTAGTCAGTCTCGATCGAGTAGTTTGCTAGTGGGATAACAAAAGACTTTATTCTTGAGGTGCAATATTTTGTTCTACTGGCCATTCTTGTGTTGTTCTGCACAAAATTTACATTCTAGTAAATCAGGAGAGAATTGGTTTTCTAGAATCATATTGTTATGATCCTATTGCAAGGTAGGGGACTTTGGTTAAAAGAGCTGATGCGGGGCTCATATAGCCTTGTGCTCCCCCACCTTAATAGCTAGCTTTAAAGGTGTGGGCATGTGGCTATATAGCCTTGGGCTCTCCCACCTTAATAGCTAGGTTTAAAGGTGTGGTTCTCCCAGGGTTGTATCACCTATTCTTAGATCACAAAAGAACTAAGAACTTGCAGCTAGCTGGAATTCACACAAAAGCATTTTGTTATAGCATATGACCAGCTCTAGATTCCAATACTAACACGGGCACCAAGGGTGTTCAAAATTACTATATATGCATATTCCAGCAATGAACCCCCTCTGTCGTTGATTGCAGATAAATATATAGATCTAGTTGAAAGAATTTTAAAACAAAGAATCTTTACTCTCTATTAAGTTTTGGTTCTGTCAAAAGTATGCTCTTATACATGGCTGTAAAATCCCTTGGCTTCTCCTAAAAAAGGAAAAAAAGAAGACGAAAACAAGCTAATTCATGACTGTATTGATCAATAGAATAATGTAGCTGTCGTTAGTGACACTTTTACTTTCTTTTTTTCTGCAGATTGATCATTAGCCAAGAAAACGACGCCAACGGAAAGTTCAAAACAAAGCAACTTGTGCCATGGAATTCAGCAACCAAGAAGGACTTTGTGAGTTCTTGGATTGCCAACTACAGAGGACCAAATGAAAAGAAGTATCACTCTTTTTCTTTTTTTAAAAATATTCTTGACCCTACTACTTCTAAGGTCCAAGTTTTGTGGTCCAACAACCCTTATCATCTTCTTTTCAAGTAATTCTAGCCCTGAAATAACTTCATCATTTTTTATACAGTAGTACCTAAATTTCAAACAAGACTGAAGGTGTGAAAAATATTCACCCAATTAAAATTGGTAACAATAAACTACTATTATAACTTAAATCTACACGGACATTGTCAGTGCATATAACTTAAATCCTACTTCTTTCCAGAGCCTGTTCTAGCAATGAACTATACAATAACAATTACATAATCTCTTTCATGGCTTAAAAAAGCTAGATATAAATGTACTTACCTGGATAAGAAGATAACTCTTTCCATCAAGTGTGTTCTTAATAACCTTGAAGGTTTGTCCATAGTATATCCTAAAATATGCAGAATCTCCCACTTTTGATATATTCCCAACTTTCACTGTTGGAGTTGCTGCATTTGCATACTCTAAACTCTGGATGCACCACAACAAAACAAACAAAATTTGCACCACATACAAATTAGTAGAAAAATGTGAGAGTAAAAACATATTTATGGTACATACACTGACAAAATTAGGCTAGGGGATTGAGTGAAGGGGTGAAAGAAATGCTAACACTTATAATACTTTCTAAAAATATAATCAGCCTATCAGTGCAATTTAATCGGTTATAACAGGTTATCATAGATTCAACTATTAAAGTAGCTAGTGGAGGGTGGGGACATACTTCACAGAAACAGTTGAATTTGGGGTTATGAATTATTTGAGTTCAGTAATGTTGGCATGTGAAAAAAGGACCGTACCTTTTTAGTATAAGTTCTTTTTACTGGTTATTACCAATTTATGTGACCCGTGAGTACACTGAAAATATTAGACTTGTTTTTGTCATCTTGTTTCTATGTGTTTTCTATTTGTTCTAAAGTGCTCAAAATTTTTCAACTGTTTTAGCATCCATCATGTGCTGTCCATTACCATCTTGCCACCTCCTTAATTCCTCTTATACAATAATCTTTTAAATATTTAGGAGTCGTCTTGTACGCGAACTAAATTATCCTATAAATCAACGACTCCCCACTTTCCTACCATTTCTAACTTTGTCACTCAATCTAGTCTACCCATCATTGTGTGTTACATATAATATACATGATCAGTATTTTGAGAAGGATTATTTTGTGAGATAGGAGTAACGATATTTCAAACAAAAGATGTTAGTTTATATTTCTTTCATCTTATCTAAGTAATCAAAAGTATACTAACTATATAATAGAAACAGATTTAAAATTTGAAGTTTAAAGACTTCAAAGTTTAGATTAAAAGTGTCGGATTATATCAAACCGTACTTACCACACACCCCTCCCCCACTCTTGGAAATCAAATTACTATATGATATAATTTGAAATCCATATTACAATTGGGGAAAAGTAAATACAAATAGATGTATATATATATATATATATATATATATATATATATATATATAGTGCTTTTAAATATCTTAGAAAGCCACAACAAAAACTTGGTGATTCGTAATCATTTAGACTTTATTGGGAGGACAAACAAGTAGTAATGGGAGTAAATAGTGCATGAAAAAAGAATATAAACAAGAAAAACTTGATGAAGAGACAGACAAAAAGCATAAATAGTTGAATGTACAAGTACAATAATGGGCAGACACTTTTAGGTAAAAAGAAGAAATAAATGAAGACAAAAAGAAACCAAACAAAAGCAAAAACACATGAGTATGTTGGTTGGAGTTTGATGCTATAGCTACCTTTAAGTCATATCTTTGCTGTATTTTCAGAGACTCACAGGGAATGGAACAAGTAGATGAACACTTTTCGTCATTCTCAAAATTAAGATAAACACTAAATCAGAGCTCCGATCCATGCAACAATTACATAACAAAAACTCTCTATCTATTAAAGTATAATTTGATATAGAAATATAAAAGTACATTTATATTTTTGGTATCTAATTCAAGGGGGGCTCTTAAAATTAGGCCTTCCCCAACACAACTATAGTTAGCAATACAACAAAATGTATAGACCTGAAAGAAAAGAAAAAAAAAAGTCAAAATGAAGGGACAATAATGTGATGCAGCCAAATGCTAGAAAGTGCAACTACAAGTGTAAGATAATTAGGCCATTTCTTTTCCACATTGCAACAATATTTGATCCCTTTTTCTTCTTTTTCACCAATTGGGAATTTGTTTTGCTTATAAAAATCCCATTTAAAATCTTGAACTTTCTTGATCTTCTTCTCCACCCTCTCTATTAAGCAATATTCTTCATAAACACCCTTCTTGTCTTCCAATTTGAAACCTTTTGCCTCCAACTCCAAACATTCACCAAAATAGATCCAAAAAGTTTGTAAAATTGCAACCAAAGTTCTCATAGTTGTTGTCCATGGTCCAGTGACAAAATTATTAATTGAATTTTTGGGAAAATCATGGAGTGGAACTAGGTTTTTATGAATTTTAAGTGTCCTAGAAGGTGTCACTTGATGATAAAATGTCTTGGATGCTTGCCTAGTAGCTATAAAAAACCCACGATTCACTTCAACTTTTTCATACACTTCAAAGCTTGGGGAATTTGAAAAACCATCAATGTCTCCATCATTATCCAAAAAGTTGTCAAATCCTATGGAGAAGTTGTTTGCTTCTGTTTCATTGAATCCATTAATGAAGCTGTTGCTATGACCACTGTTTTCACCTGTAATCTAGGATATATCAACAAAGAAACTTAACAGTAAAAACAAAAACAAAAAGTTATTTATTTTGCGTCATTTTATTTTATATGACGATATGTGACATAAAGAAAAATTGTTTTACATACCAGATTTACTCTTAATTAGGAGTTGTGATGATTTTAAACATATCATAATAGATATTCAGAGGCACTATGTGAATAAGTACTAGTAGAACTTAAAGATATTCAGAGGCACTATGTGAATAAGTACTAGTAGAACTTAAAGCAAATGTTGAATTTTGAACCTATAATAAAAGGTGTATTTAATTAAGTACTAACACATTAAGGTCATAATTGTCCTAGTTTAGATCCTAGCTCTATCTATAATATTTTTATGGCTATAAAAACATGTTCATTAAGAATAAAATGAGACATTCAAAATTAAATAATATTCAAATATAGAAACTAATAAGGTGCAAATTTCTTGTTTTGAAACAAAATAAAAAAACAAAAAAAATATTATATAAAATGGAAGAGAGCAATAAAACTGAAAAGGAATATATATATATATATATATATATATATATATAGGGGAGTCTATATAATACCTTGAAGCTTATTCTCTTCTATGTGGACAGCTGAAACATTTTCTAGTGGAACAGTTTTATAGTCGTCAAGAAATGTCTGTCAAAGTACAAAAAATAAATTAGTAAATCCATAAAACAAATTAGATATAAGGGATTTATTAGTGCGGTGTAAAAATGGGAAAATATATAATTAGTATATTAATTACTAGTTAGATTAATAAATTTATTACCTTCTCAAGATCCCTGTTTGACATTCCTATCCATCTCAAATTTTCCACCATTCTATCAGATTTAAAGTCTTGATGATCAAAATCTCCAATATCAATGGACCTAATTACATTCTCATCTTGTTCCATCATATTGAATGAACCCAAATCACCATGATGATGGATTTGGTTATTATTATTAAGAGGAATTAGGAAAGAGAAGTCATCATCAATATTAGGAGCACATGATGAATTATTTTCACCCCATGAATAATCTTGATTGATTAGATGATTTTGTGAAGCTTGATGTATAAAACTTGATTGAGCTGGTATCTTTGCATGATCAACATAGCTGCCAACTTGAGGGAAGTCTTGAATCTCCAATGGAGGTAATGTGAACCTATGCTGCAACCTTGCACACTCCAATGCTATATCAACCTGAACAAGTAAATATAAATGAGTTTTAAATTCTCTATATATATCGTTTAATTGAAATTTTACACTATTCGACCATCTAAGTAACAATATATAAATTAAATAACAATTGACTATGTACTAACATGTAAAATGATATACTATAAGACATGTTATCTATCAGACTGTCACTCACTAACGTATTTTAAAAAAGATTTACACGATTAATTAAGCTAGTGGGATTCGAACCTCTAATCGAAGGTGTGGGCAGCTCTCTAACTGATCTATGCCCCTCACATGTTGGTGACTTTTCATTGTAATACCATATTTATATAGTAAAATTATGATATTAAATTAAACTAACAATATCAGCATGTTGACGACGACATTACATTATGCATACCTTAGATGGCGGAAACGGTAACGTTCCATAATTTGGAATGGGCTGCAGACTGTTGTTAAAAGTAAAATTAGGTTCATTTGACAAATATTGCATCCATTTATCATCATCACCATCACTTGGAGCAGAAATGTTATTATTAATAGGAGGGCTTCCATGGACAGCCATGGATGTGGATGATGATGATGATGGCATTAATCCATGAGAACTTTCCATCATATCATGACATGATCTTCCCTCATCATGAGAGCAAACATGATCAACGCTAGATGATCTATCACTTGTTGCTGCGTTACCATAGTACTGCTGCTCTCCTATTTTTGGACCATTGATATTCAAATTCTTCTTTATTACTCGGCAAAGTGCATAAGCATCCTGTGTATAGTATTTCAAGTCAAATTATAATTAGAGGTCTGGTTCAATTTAACGTAGATATATATAAAAGGGAATATATATGTAGATCAAATGTATTCTGTCAAATTCTAAATCTGCCACTAATATTAGTAAAATCGATTAGTTACCTGCAAGCCGTTAGCAACTTCACATTCACGTTCATCTAATCGATATTCATGCATAACCCAATCAGTTCTAGCTCCATGAGGTGCTCTCCCTCTATAATACACCAATGTCTTCTTCATCCCCACTGCCCTTGTCTGTGAATTAACTTTCCTGTCCTTCCCCGTAGCCTTCCAGTATCCAGCTTTCGTTGCCCGATTTGTCCTTGATCCATTTGGATATTTACGGTCACGGGGACTGAAGAAATACCATTCTAGATCTTTGCTAGGCAATAGAGACTTTCCTGTAGTGAAGTCACAATTTTCACTAAGTAAATTTATAATAATTTTCAAATGAACCATGAAAGTGAGATCTTCAAGGGAATTGAAGAATGATTGAGTATATGAAAATTTAGACAAAAAATTAAAACTGAAAAGGACGTGAAAGAGATTTTTGAAACATGGTAATCATCAAAGGGATTAAAATAATTTTTTTGATAAAGGGAAAAAGGAAAAAAAAGAGAGAGTTGCAACTGATGAAATAAAACAATATTGCAATCATGTCATTTTCTTTTTGAACACTGACTTTTGACTTCAATAAATCATCATCGAAATAACAAAGTACAGTCTTTAAGATTCAATAGAAGATCAAAAGATGTAGGGACCAACTTCCTTTAAAACATTTATATATATTTTTATAATAAAGCATATGATTTTTAATTTGACTGTTAAAGTGTGATGCAAAGTGTCAATAATCAGAACATACTAGTCATTAAGCACGCGTATGGAATTTCTATATGGATTTAATTATCTTGCAAGTATTTTAATTTTCATTTTTACGTACACAAACTTGAAAGAAGAAGAAAAATATCCCTTGATCATTCCATTATTTTTATAAAAATAAAGTAATTAATGGCCACTGCCAAACATTTATTGTTATAAAATTAATAAACACAGGTTAATTAAGGAAACAGTGATTAGTAATATCTTTGTTATATATACCTTTCTTGACAATCACTTTGTGACAAATCTTTTTGGCTAATTAAATATCTTTTCGTTTCTCTACACTTCAAAATGAATGGACGTAGTCTTTAATTATAGCTTTTATGGTAAGCTGATCCGAACATCACAATTATCAATTTATTTATTTATCGACAATACAAGCCTAATATTACACAAAAAATTAAGCTATAACGTGCATGTTGCACATGGTAATTTATTTTCCTTTCATATAATTATTGATTACACATAAATTAAATTATGTGAATAAGGTGTGTGTATATAGTGTAGTCAAGATTTATTTATGCTTTGGTTCCACTAGAGAAAATCAAAAGAATTAAAAGAGTTATACATATAGGTACCTGGTAAATCCCATGGCTCACATTTGTAAAGATCAACTTCAGGAATGATGTCAAGTTCAATTTTCTTGGCATTGATTTTTCTTTTCAAATAATAAGCCACAAGTTCTTCATCAGTGGGATGAAATCTAAAACCCGGTGGCAATGAAACAGGTGCCATATATATATATATATATATACTCCTAATTTGGAACTTCTCTCTTCTTAACTCTTCTTGTTCCCTAATTTAGCAATAAAGAGCAAAAGATATTGAAGAGGAAGATCCAAATTAAGATGAGGGGGGAACTCAACAGGATGAGGAAGTTGAAAGGAATTGGATGGAAGGGTTTTTATGATAACAAGACAAAAAGAGAAGTAAGTCCAAAAAGCAAATAGGGTGGCTGCCACCCCTACCTTTAGCTACTTTTGCCTTTAAATTTGTTTTTTCACATCAAATGATATCTTTACTTATCTTTCCTCTCAAGCTCAAATTAACAATATATAAACTCCTCTTTAGTTATACGCTTTCTTATTTGATATATTCTTTGTGGTTTGATTAATACGGAAAAAAAAATCATTATGAGGGATAAAACGCTATCTATCAAGGGGATTCTACGTAGAAGTTTTGAATCGAGATCTCTAATTTTTATATTAGTAAACAGGCAATAGCATATCAATAAATATCATGATTGTTACGTTGACCATCAAGTCGTGAGGCTTTTCCAAGAAATGTTTTCAATTAAGTAATATTTATCACTTCATCACAACCAGTAATAATATATTCTTGGCTCTCACAAGTAGTAGCTAAATCTTTCTCAGAAAGCACATAAAAATTGTTGTTGGAGTCGGTGATTTCAAAATAGTTGATAATTTAATAGGTAGGTATGTATGTATATTATCTATATACAGTATATATGCGTCGACATATATTAGTTTCAACATTTGTAACTACTTAATTTCATTTTAATATGTATTTACGAATTCAAAACTTCATTACTTGAACTATGTATAAAGAGGTGTATTCAAGATAATATGTTATATTTTGCTCCCAAATCTTTAACTTGTAGCAATTTCTTTAAAGTTTATGTCCAAATAACTAGTTAAAATTTTCTACAAATTGTTATGTTTTCTTCAACTTCAATTCTTCTGTGCAGTTTCAACCAGAATATCGTCTAATTCTAGTTGTTCAACTTCATATATTTACTTTTTTATATTTTGAATCCACTCAACCACAATATATGTGTGGCGTGTTTTTATAGATGGTAGTTACAATATTCTATGCTTCAGATTTGTCCATTCGGTATTTGGCTAGTACAGGTAACCAATATACGTATAGGGGTAGTAGCTAGGGGGGTATTTGTGTAATTGCAAAAAAGACAATTCTTCTTTTTTTCGCTAGAAGAAGAAGAAGAAAAAAGAGAAACTGTATTGGCGGCTTTCGTAACTGCCAATCTGCTAAGAATGTTCTTTTCACATGCCTAATGCCTAGTCCCCGCTCCCTCTCCTCGCCGATCTACCGACAATTCATCGCCTAATTAAACACAATTTTCTAATATCTTTTTTAATTTTTAATATTATTAGAATAATACATAGTATTAGTCGATTTAATTTCTGTAGGATTGATGAGAGATTACTATAAATATTGCCATCACAATTCACAATTTATCAAATTTGGCAATGGATGAAATACTTATAAGAGGCTAGCTAATATTCTACTTTGAAATTTCTGTAATGTATGATTATTTTTGTTATTTTAATTCGAAATGAGAAAATTTTTAATTTATTTAGTATAAAATGAAACTCCTTTGTTTATATATGAATATATGAATGAAATTAATTTTTTATTTCTCTCTGTATCTAGTATCTAATTGAAGTCCAACTAATTTAGATTCGCGTTGGGCTCCATTTGGAGGAGGGAGAGAAGCACTCCCTGGATTCATTCATATCTAAGGCTCAAATTCAAAATTTATGATTAAGAAAGAAACAACTTCAATAGAGGCCACCACTTTAGCCAGAATTAATGAAACTAATGATTAATAAATACTATGATACAGCTTATGCAGGAATCGGCGAGGAAAAATATAGAGAAGGGTGTCGTGATGGGGCCTACTTTTGCCACGTGAATGAAAAGATCCAACGTGGCAAGGATCACTTGTTGCAGTCTATTGTCATTGTCATTAAAATTCCCTCTCTTCCACTATTGCTTTTCCTTTTCATCAATCTATCTTTTGGTGCTTTCCCCTTTTTCGACGTTTTATTTTTTTTATTTTTTAAAATTAAAATTACAAGTAAAGGAAGGAAAAATGGACGAGTATATTATAAAGTGCAGAATCAAACTCTTATCAATAAAATAATAAATATTTAGATAATCAAGCAATTGAACTACTTAAACTCGCATGAAATTTTTGTTCATTTTCATTATTGTTCTTCGTAAGTTTTCCTCTCTTTCTTTCAACTTACAATATATATTTGAATTGGATTGGTAGAATTGCATGCTCATTTTTGTCCAATCAAACAATACTTTAAAAAAAAATAGTAACTAATATAGTATGTAGTAGATTATCCAATTCAATGAAAAGGTAATAGTGTATTTTGGATTAGTATGAATGCAATATAGCATTGTTTTAAAATTAAAAATTCATTTCCCCTCATGCATTCAAACCTCATTCTATTATATAGTAGTATATAGAGCCGGCAAAATGCGCTTAGCCAATGGGGCCTGCCTAACCCTATCCATTATTGGAGTAGGATTGAGATAAAATTTTTCAAATCCATTTAAAACTAAGGCTTATAAACCCGGCACATATAAGTCATTGATCCTTGAGGCTTGATCGGGGATGGGTAGGGGTCAGCCCATGGGCCAAAACTTTTTATTTAAGAGTAATTTACAATAATCTCTCTAGTATATAATCTACTTATTTGAATACACGCTATGTCGTAATATTATAAATCTTCGTACCCAGATAGTATTTAGAAATATATGGACTCAAAATTGGGTTAATTTGTTCTAGATACACTCTATCCAAGTAGATTTGCATGTATCTAGAATATATATACAAATCCCGCACCCTTGCCTCCCTCCTATCTTGCTTGTCACTCTCTTATCTCACTCGCATATCTAGTATGCGAGATACATGCTAGTTACACTAGATTTTTGTTAGTGTTATTGAAGCAACATCATTGTTTGTCATATTTGATTTGAAAATATTCTCATTTTTTTAATGTTATAAATTATAAGTTAGAAAAGAAAAAAAATTAAAAAGATAAGCAGAAGGGCTAGCCCGCCCCAACCCTCGGCCCTTCTAGGGTTGGATTGGGTTGAGCATTTTCAGGCCCTACCAAATAAAGGGGCGGCATGCCCTAGCCCTTCAAATTCCTTTGCCCTCGAGGCTTGGGCCCGATGGGGCTAGGCCAGCCCTTTTTGATAGCTCTAGTAGTATATATAAAAAAGAAAACATAGTTTTATATATTCTATTTTATTTTATATATGTCTCATTGTTCACACTATGCCCAAATATTATTTAACTCAACAATAATCATTAGTATTCGAATTTTGTCATATTGGAAACCCCATAGAAAAAGAGGGACATGAAAGGGTTCTAACTTATGGAATGAGGAAAGTAGTTTGAACATGCATTCAAACTGACGTAGTTTTAAAATTAATCAATAATATTAAATTACATAAACAATTCCGAACTTTAATAATATTTTATAATTCCACTTAATTAAAGAAGAAAACACTTGCCGAAAGAATGTGCCCCTAATGCACAAAACGAACGTCACATGAATCGACAGCCCAAAAGAACAAAAAATTGTTGGGATTATTTTATTTATTACTCCATCTATCCCTAATTACTTGTCCACTTTTCCTTTTATAGTTATAACTAATTATTTGTCCATTTTGACAAATTAAGAAAGGATAGTTTTTTTTTACCTATTATACCCTCAATTAAATGACTAATTACTTTGAAAAATGTAGAAATTTTCATCCACTTCATAATTAATATGGGTAAAATAGAAAACTCACTATGTAATTAATTGTTTTCTTCATAAGTATGTCAATTCAAAAGTGAACAAATAATTAAGGACAGAGCAGTACTATATATAATAATCTGAAGAAACAAAAGCAATCACTTGTTTCCTTCTAATAATCAAAGTATTTCGTAGTATTTTTTTTCTTATTAAATTAATCTTCATGAACATAACAAATTAAAACGTGTTAATATAAGAATTAAATAAGAAGGTTTAATTTAATTATTCTACGTATTTTGCTTTATCCAACTCATCAACTAAGATCATCCATCATTGGCAACAGAATTTTATTGACTGGGGATTAATAATCATGCTGATAAAGTTAAAGCCTCAAAATACTTTTTAGTAATAATCTTGGATAAGGTTTTTCTAAAAAGAAGAAGAAAAAAAAAACGTTGAAGTTTGACTAGATTTACATTGGAACATGAAAAATAGGAAAATAAATTTTTGAGTTAAATCCATTTTAGAGGATTAATTTTACATACAAAGTAACTACTACTAGTCACCGTTGAATAAACTTAGTTTTACGTTTTTCTAAGTAAACTACATTTCTGTCGGAGTTGAAAAGTTCCCACAAATCTGCCTTTTTCTTTTTACCCCTACACGCACTGACAGATTCAAGATTTAGAGTTCGTGGATGCCAAATAGACTTATCGATTAATGTGTCAGCTTTTTTCCTTAAAAAAGGTGCTTGGAGACTTTTTTTTTCTTAAAAAATGTCTGCCCTCCTACCGTGACACCACAAGCCAATTTTGTTCACTGGGTGTCACGCTTTATATTTATATAAATATTATATATATATATAGAATTTCTGTTGAAGTTCGGGGGTGGCGTGGCGTGGCGCCCCACTGGCCTTCATAGATCCGCCCCTGCCTACAAGAGAACATCAAACATATTGTACTTAGTCAATTCTAAATACCCCTTAACTATGTGAATAGAATAGTGACACGTCATTAATAAATTTGTTGATTGGAGTTATCAATTCAAACCATTAAAGATAAGAGCAAAAAAGAGCCAAAAGGTTGACGTCGGAAGCATTCTAATAAGTAGATGAAGACAATTTTATACCAATTCGCATAGTTAAAAGACATTTTAGGCCCTTTTCCATTATTAATAACTATAGTCAATTCCCCAAAACTTTAAATTTATTATATTCAAAGAGTAACATAATGATATTATTACTCTATTTATTGCTAAAATCTTTAAGAGTCGTTTGGTGGAGTATATATGATAAAATATTGCATACATTAATTTTGCATATTAGTAATACCTTGTTTGGTACACTTTTTATGTTATATATAACTAATACTTATATTGTGTATTAAAGTGTGTATTACTAATACCATGCATTTCTAAGTATTAGTAATACAAAGAGATTTAATGCATGTAATAACATAATTAAAGATCCAATTACCCCTAAAATCCCTTTTACATCTTTTCCACCATAATCGTGGAGGATATCTTTGTAAATAAATATTTTTATACAATGCATGCTACATCAACCCAAATAATACATGAAAAATAATCTATATATAACTAATGCAAGCATTACTAATACACTCCGTTTTACATTATTCTCATACACTCTCCTTCAAAGATCCCAGTAAATTGTTCAGGTACTGTCCCTATCATGTATGATTTTCGCTCATCCACAGTAGGTTTGACTCGATGCTTGATGAATTTTTTCCTTAACACACAAAAATCCCAGGAAATCTGTCAACATGAATCAACATTTTACCCACATGAGAACAATAAACTAATAGGCAGCATTTAGATGAAAGACAAAAATTAGCATTTCCATGTTATGAATATTAGAAACTGAGAAAAAGAAAAGGTATAAACAACAAAGGAGATGATTCAACATGTGGCAGTGATACCCTCTGCTTTGGCTTGTGAGAATCACATTTTACTTGGCCACCAGACTCAGTTATGGGAGAAAAATGATATATGACTGGACACTTAGGTACTCAGTTATGGGAGAAAAATGATATATGACTGGACACTTAGGTACCAAATGGATCTTAAACCATACTACAGAAACTGTCCTTTAAATCATTCTCTATTTATGAGCTACATAATCATAACAGTTGCAAGACTCTGACAAAACTAAGGTTTCAAACATGACCACCCGAGCAGCTACAACAAGTCTCCTTTATCTTTCTTTTTCATTGCTTTTTTTTTTTTTTTTGGCACAAACACAAAGTCTTGCATTTCTTGTAGAGGTGAAATTAAAAACATATAGTGGAGCGTCACAAACTACAACAGTTTGTTAAGAGGCACAGAACACACCTGAATTTAGTTCTACAAAGTGTAGCAAGAAGTCCTCAATAACGGACTTATGATCCATGATTTAAAAAGATGGGCTTAGGTTTCGGAGGTAGATCAAAAACCTCAACAAAGGTCATGGAATACGAATATGATACTAAAGACGTTAAACTACTTAGGAATTGTTTGCTATTGCTTATGCCTCAGCAGAGAAGTCAATTTCCCGTTTCCTCTCTTTTTCTTACATATCTAGTCCTATAACTTAATCATTACTTAACAATGTAAGGTTAGAACGTAATAGTAATAAATGAAAAGCAAGGTGTGGCAGTAAGTCGAAACTTTTTGGTCTCCTACTTATGATTCAACATTTAGCTCAATCTAAAACAGATGTCTTTTTTACATCAATGGCATCAGCTGGACTTGCACCGAATTACTTACCCACAGAACTCATTTAACCCAACTCTGCATGAGTACCAATGTCCCTTCCCCTTTCACTTCTAGGAAAAACTTTTGGGATGAGCCCTTCTACTCGTCTTTTTTATATAAGAAGGAAACTTCCCGATCCCAGACCAAGCTCTGATCAAGGCATACAAAAGCATCAACCTCATCCTAAGAGGCCTGCTTTAGCTTTAGGGTTGATTTATGTGGCTCAACTCTCAAGATTTTGAGTCAAGAGTTCAGGTGTTCAAAAAAGGTGGTGATGCCGCATTGGCATTTTTAGCAAATTTACGTGGCTATATACTTTGTAGCAAGCAAAGGCCATATTTATTATTAATAGTTGGAAAAGTTAATTGTATTGGCCTTTGCTTCGAGAACAACATTTGTGCAGGCCCACCAATGAATTACGGACAGATTCATACAATAGTTTCTTTAGAAAGTTCGTGCCACGGGGTAATAAATTGATGCACATTATGGATCAAATTGTTTTACAGAAGGATACGGCCAAAAGAATTAACTCACAGAATAGTTACCCTTGATGTCAACGCTTTTACAATTTCTTTTGCTGCTTTACTCTTGGAAGCTTCCTCTTTAACCACTGACCAGGCTTCTTCAACTTTTTGTTGACTCTCTTGAATTTTATCATTTCTTGATTCACATAATCTCTCAAGACTTTTAACCTACAGTATATATGCACAGTAGTCAGAATCTTGACTCTTGAGGCACCTAATTAGAACTTATGACCAATCAAACATTATATGAAAAGAGAAACAGCATATTTCCACCTAATTAGCTTGAGAAGATAAGCAATTTTCTACTTATCTAAAGTTCTTATAGTAGAATGCCAACACACTTAATGTTCATGTTATGCCACAAAAGATGCAGAGCCTATGGAAAAAAACAAACATACATATGAAAGGCATACATACAGAAAAATGCCTTCTCAATGTCTATCCATCTATAGAAGTAGCATATCTAAGCATTCCATTCTGCAGCAGATGAATTGTGATCTCCTATATTGGAACCCATCTTAGGTGTTCTTTCTTCCCATCTCACAATTCTCAAAATGCAAGTTTCCTTTTTAGAGTTGAACTCACAAAAAAAAAGTAATTGATATCAAAGTACAGGTTCACTAACCAACAGCAACATTTGAACACAATGTAGATTATGACATCAAGCCACATTTCAGAGAAGCACGATTAAACATCTGATAAGGATTATGAAAGTTTTTACTTAATCAGTTAAGACTACAATTCTCAATAAAGCTATAGAATAAACATTGATAATTATCTATAAGCAATCCTTTTTTTCTCTCTAGTTATTTCAGCTTTATTATCGCCAGTAATTTTTAACTTTTTTGTTTGTCCTTCACAGGTTTTCGAACAGACTTGTTACAAAGTCAGCGCCAAACTCACCGCTCCACAAACAAGTACCAGATTGTGTACTGGAAACAGAAGCTTTTGGAGTAAATTCATACTGTCAGGAACTAACAGAATTGAAGGACATTCTGAAGATGAAAAAAGATTGCATACAGGGAATAATAGCAGTTACTTAATCAGTAAATCCAAGGTTAAGCATTGAGAACTTAATAAAATAAAGACAGATGTGAAGAACCTGAGAAGGTCTGATTGTCTTTGCTGCAAGTCCAAGATTCTGTTTCCTCCGCATATAACCCGCTCGACTACTGATGGAACTGTGTGCACGTCTATTGCTTTTCAGAGGATCCACAATTCTGTGATGGTGAGTCCTCAATATTATAGCTCTCAAGCCTACAAACCAAGTCTCAGCCTGCATTTTGTCCTTGCAAGTGTGAAAATGAAATATAAAAAGGAAAGAAACAACAAATTTTTAATAAAATGACAAACAGAAATACAAATCACGCAGGTTTGTACTTTATAAAACATCCCCCAATTAAACTAGGAGGAATGGACAATTTACCAGATCAAGAGTACGCTCGCCATTTCCATATTAAAGTGATATGCACTGACTTCCCATTTCAGGCTGAAGAATTACCTTAATTAGAAAACAAAACACTCTACTTTGGCTGTGGATGACATTTGTGATTGAAGTTAACCTCAGTTGGTTTTCCTTCTCACCAGAGTACCAATTAAAAAACTTTTCATCCTGGAAAGAAAGAAAAAACCCATATAATTCACCAACAATAATTGAAACATCAAATGGCAATTATTCATAAAATAGAACGAATGAAAATGGTTTGGCCTGAGGTGTAGTGATATAGGTCTAACTTGCTTTAGATAAAAGTAAGAGTTTAAAAGGACAAGCATACAAATTTCCTCGGTGGTCCATCTCAAATTAGACTTTCATAGAGACACAGCTTTGTCTTTGGAAGAACATATTAGACTTTAGTTTAAGATCAAGCACCAAAGGTTTACTTTTTCTACTTTTCAACCTTTCCATGAAATGCAGATGCCTAGACTACAGATTAGAAGAGGTTTAACAGAGAGGAACTCGGTATTGTGTTCATTAGTTCATTATAAATTCTTTACTTATTTGATGGGAAAAAAACAATCATCAACCCTATAGCAAGCTAAGAATGCAACCCCTAATTTTAATTTCAAGATTAATTATGCTTAAGCATCCACAGTGACCTTTTTTGGCATTTGACTACAAAATAGACCTTTCACATTTCTCCGCACATCCCAAATAAATCTTTGCTTGTAGGATGAAGAACAGAACATAGACAAGAGAAAGATGATATGTAGTAAAAGAGGTAAAATATATTTGACTACACACTAAGGACAGAGATTGAAAGTTTGGGATACAAGAGAGAATATATCATCTTGAATGTCTGATTAATAATTAGGAACTTGAACAATATTTAAGCGCACAATCTCTATCCAAGAGGCACTTTCAGTCTTTCACATACAAATAATAACACTTCTAGCAAAGAGGAGCTTTGCCCGTCTCGGATTAATTCAATGTCAAAACAATTTGAATATTATAGATTATGTTAAAAAAGAAGAATTTATAGAGGTCTAAAGTGAATTCTAATGTACAAGGGTTTACTGTCTTCTTAGTTCTGACTTATTTTAAGTCATTTTTTACCTTGTCAAACACTTCGTAACTTATTTTAAGTCATTTTTGACTTATTTTAAGTTATTTTTTATATTTGCCAAACACTTCCAGAAGTCAAAAACTAACTTAAAAGTAGGTTTGACCAACTTTTAAGCCAATCCAAACGGGCTCTAAAGGTTTAAAATTTAACCAAATATGAAGGGAGGGAAAATGTCAAAGAAAAAGTTCTAATGAGATCAAGTTTTCTATTTTATCTTTCAAAACAACAAGAACAAAAACAGATTTTATGCAAGTATTTTCTGTTATGCTGTGATGTGTATCATCAGCCCTCTAGACCTATACTTTTTCATGACAAGCCCTCTAGACCTATACTTTTTCATGACAGGCCCTCTAGACCTATATTATGCTATAAAATTGTGAAAAGGTCTCACTAAAGGCAATCAACTCAATGCCCTGATATATAGCTTTCGCTTGGAATTTGTAATACTTTAGGAGGAACAAATACTGCAAAACAAATACAACAATGTCACAAACATATTACTGCTTCCTCATGGAACAATATAGGAGCTCTGAATGCCTTGATCACAGAATTGTCAAAAGAAGTGGTGGATCATACCACAATGCATCTGGTGGACAGTTTGGAAAGAGAGAAGTGGGAGGTGTTTTAAAGATAGATCCAATTCCATTCAGAAAGTTAAATGGAATTGTATAATATCTTTCTACTTTTGGTGTAAAGAAGTAGGTTTAGAGGATATAGATCATTTTGTAGATTTATTAAGATCTCTGTAAGTATCTTCTTTTCTATTTGTTTTCTTTTTAATCTAACACTTTTTGATGGTATCCAGCATGTCCTCAATGCTGAGGAATACACATTTAACAGTTTTAAAAAAAATTTGTCCTTCACCCATATAGCAAATATCAAGAATCTAGTCCAGTGACAAAAGCATAATTTACTAGCAGAACATTGAAAGCAAGAAAAGAAGAA
The DNA here is from genome assembly GCA_037074985.1 of Solanum bulbocastanum. NCBI lineage: Eukaryota > Viridiplantae > Streptophyta > Magnoliopsida > Solanales > Solanaceae > Solanum > Solanum bulbocastanum. The sequence continues at coordinate 30,636,341 of CM073598.1, read as the reverse complement.
AAAACAATTCAAAATTTGAAGAAAGAAAAACCTGTTCAACAGCTCGATCAGAAAATCCTGGCTCATTCAGCCGCCGGACCAGGTACTTGGTAATAACAATGTCAAACTGCAGCCTGACAACCAGCAAAGCACCAAGAATGTATATCAGGTGCCAGCAGGTAGTGCCTCAGGATGAGATAGTCTCAATGTATCATATCTCGATCTCTAAAGGAGCTGAATATTGGAGGATTTCGATGCATGTAACATGTAATACAAACTCTCAGAGATTTCAAGTGCATTCTCCCATTTATTCATACTTATTAAACCCTTGATGAGGTTAACAAAGTCCGTCAGCTCTGGAACTGCACCTTTCTTTGTCATGTCCACATATAATTCAAATGCCAGATCAATTTTGTTTGAAACAGAAAGGCACTCGATCAAAGAAGAGTACATTTTCTTATCAAGATGTGGAAATGGTGAAGATGATGAAATCTCTTTAAGTAGCTCAACGGCAAATTCAAGTCTTCCAGCTTTTTGATAGCTATCAATTAGAAGCCTATAAACTGGAATAACTGGAAGAAAATTGTTGTTGCTCATGTCTTCTAATATACCCAGACTGACTAAGTACTCCCGTCTGAAGCCTTCAATAACCTTAAGATGGCTGGCCATGTGTTTTGGCCAACTTATTTGTTTCATTTCCTCTAGGAGTTGGAGAGCCTCATCCAGAAGTCCTTCAGCACAACAATGCTTTATTGCAACTGAATAGGTTATGTAATTTGGCGCACAACCCTTATTACCCATACTCTCAATGAGTTCAAGACATTTATTCACTTTTCCAGTTTTGCCAAATCCATCAATCATTGCAGTATAGGTTACAACATTTGGATGACAACCCTTTTCTTCCATCATCAACATAAGTTTATAAGCTTCATCTATTTTACCAACTTTACAAAGGCCATCTACCATCTCTGTGTAAATAACAACATTTGGGGGGCAAGAACTCTCGAGCATTTTAGACAAGACTTTTACAGCAAGATCCAACCGGTTATCCTTAAATAGCCTATCAATTAGAGAGCTGTAGGTGTATATGCTTGGACTATATCCACATTCTGACATTTTAGCAAATATCTCCTGTGCATCGTCTAGTTTACCAACCTTGCAAAACCCATCAATCAATGCATCATAAACAATATGATTTGGCTCGCATCCTTCCGCCAACATGACATCCAAAAGATTGTGAGCTTCCTTCACCTTGTGTGCTTTGCACAATCCATCAACCATAGCTCCAAATGTAACAACATTTGGTTCCTTATTACCATCAAGATCAACCTTGAAGTATAAATCTACTTCAGGGGTATCTAAACTCCCCTTCATTCTGGCATAGATCTGGCAAGCCTTCTCTAAATGTCCAGCTTTACAGTATCCATCAATCAAAGCAGTGAAAGTGACAACATTTGGGATGCATCCTTGCATTAACATTGATTCAAAGAGCTCATTTGCATCTGAAATTTTCCGTTGCTTGAGGTAAGCATGGATAATAGCTGTGTAAGTCACTACATTAGGAGTACAACCCTTTTGAATCATTTCATTCAACCAATTACGAGCCTGTTGAATAAGGCCAGATTTACAAAAGCTATCAATCAAAATTGTGTACGTATAAACATCTGGAACAATTCCATTCCGCTTCATTTCTTGGAACAACAGGAATGCCTTGTCCACTTTGGAGGCATTACAAAGAAAACCAATCACTTTCGTGTATGTACTGATATCAGGTACAAAACCTTTGCTCATCATTTCCTTAATAACACTAAAAGCATCCTCATATTTTCCAAACCCACAGAGGCATCGAGCAAAATTGACCACATTGACTTTATTCAGTACTAGTCTTGCAGTCAGCATTTCACTATATACATTTTCAGCCAATTCTAGTACATCCTTGCTTGGTAACTCCTCGTTGCCACAAATACCACCAATCAATATGTTGTAAACGACGTATCCTGGCTGACAGCCACAGCCATCCATTTTTTTTAGCAATTTGTAGGCATACCAGTAATCTCCTGTTCTGCAATATGCATGTACAAGAGAATTAAATATTTTCTGACCTGGATAACAACCTTCAGAAATCATAAGATTCAGAACCCTCTTGACGCGACCAAGTTTTCTCCTGTTTAAGAGTGCACAAAGCAAAACTTGATATGTTACAGTATTAGGAATACACGAAATAGTGCGCATTAAATTGAGAAAATTCATTGCTTCTTCAAAGAAGGAACCTTCACATAATCCTGAAATCATATTAGTATAAATCACTGTATCAGGCACAAACTCTTCCTTGTCAATTAAATCAAGGGCATCTCTCCATTTACCCACTTTGCACAATGATCGCGTAAAGCTATTTATTGTATGCTTATCCATCTTAAAATTCAACTCTGACATCTCCTTGTATATTAAGGATGCAGTCTCCAATCTATCTACATGCAGAAACACCTGAACCAATGCATTATAAGTCACAGCGGAGGGCTTGTAACCAGAATCCTTGAGCCTCCCTAGCTCCTCCAGTGCTGAATTCCACAACCCATTCCTGCAACACTTTCTTATCAACACATTAAGCAACTTTCCAAGCACTTCCTTATCGTCTTTTCCTATATCATTAAAAAAATGTTGTGGTACACCAACACATCCTATTAAATCCAACAAAGCATCATAAGCAGATGCATTATGCACATACCCAATTTGTCTACCAGCCCATTTAAAAAACTTAACACCTAATTCAGGGTTATGTATATTTCTCAACACATCAACCACTAAACCAGGATTGAGTTTCTCCCTAAACAGCCTAAGAGCTTTCTCAGTTCTCTCTCCAAACCCATCATTACCGTTCCTAATAGCATTAATCACCAATAAAACATCATCTGGAAACTTACCAGTGTCAGTTTTGGAGCTAACTGGACCCAAGATTGAATCTTGCAAAAAACCCAATTCTTGAACTGAAAAAGATGATTCTTTTAACTTATTTTCTTCTTGTGAAGTATATTCATCTTCTGGGAATTTCAATAGTGGGTCTACCAATTTATCAAGTTTATTGTCGGCGCACATGAATCTTGAAGGAATTTTGAATTGATTACCAAGAAAACGAATGGGAAGTGATTGAGGAAGAGCATACTTGAAGAGCTTTAAGGTCATTCTACGGCTAAGGGTTGTATGCCGTTGCAGCGGCGCCGGACGACAGCCGGGGTTTAAATGACAAGTGAAAGGGCATTCTGTAATTTTACCAATACTAAAAAAGGCAAATAAAACAATTGTTATTTTGAAAAATTAAGATACCTAATTAATTTCTTTCTATTTTTATCGAGTAAATACAGAAAAAGTTAATGGTGTTAAATTGAGGTTAATAAAATAAAAGATAATTTGGTTAAATATTTTTTTGAAGTTAATGTGAACGGAGTCTGAGGGTGGATAGTAACTGCGTACACCTTATTCTTATATTGAGAATTAAAAAAGTTATTTCCAATTAATTTTAGTAAAAAAAAGATCACATAAATTCTATGATTTCTAATATTGTCTTATTAAAATGTTTTGATTCGAAAGCCGCCCTAATTAGTTCCTTTGTGACTGAAAATATGCTAAACTAGCTGCAAATTGTGCCTTGAGTGGATTATATACAAAGAGGGTTTTGCTAGACTTGCCCAAAGCGAATTAATTAGAGGCTCAATTAGATAAATTGAGAAAGTGTGTTTCGATAGAATGAACTAAGAAATAAAAAATTAAAGCAATAGAATAGATAAATAAAAAACTTTCATAACATTTCCCTAGTCTTCCACACCTTCATAATCTTCCTCGTGATCTTTTTAATTAAAATCATATTTAAGACAATTTTGTAACCACCCTTTATATAACAAAATATATATAAATATAAGCATGAGATGTGATGTATAATACACTTGAAAAACATATTTTTAAAAAATCTTTATACCTTCATCTTATTACTTATTTTGTCTATATTTCTTTATTTGTTATCATTTTATAACAATTCTTATATCATGTGGAAAAACTTAAAGCATTCAACTCAAAACTTTAAGCTTGTGGATAAAGTAGCCTAAGTATATCAAAGCAATATGATATTATTTGTCATTTTATCAAGTATTTCATATAAAAATATGACAAGAAAAATGCATTTTATTAGAATACCTTATCACTCCATAAATTCCAAAATTAAAATGACCAAGTTGAGCACGGGCGTCAGAATTTTTTTTATTTTTCTTATATTGACCATCAATTTTTTAAACTATTGGAACAAACTTTATATATTTAGAAATGATAAAATTAAAAAAATCAAAGTCACAAGAATTTAAATTACTAAAACATTTTGAAAACATTTGACTTTTTTTCATAATTTAAGAAAAAAAAACTGACTTATCAAATACTAATAACAACCTTACATGTAATTATGTATGATAGTCCTTCCATATTCCATTGGCAATACAACATTGCACTTTCCCCTCACATGTGAAGCTCATTAAATAATCCTTTCTGTAACATGAATTAACCACTATTGTAATCATATTCAATTTACATTGTGAAGAAAAAGGAAAGTGGAGACTACTTCTTCAGCAAAACTTGGTTCACATTTTCATATCCTTCAACATCATACTTTTTGTACACAGAAAGCTGATTTTCTTCCCACCACTTCTTTGCTTCCTTTTCAGTAAACTTTTTCCTACTGCAAAATTCAACCAAAAAGCCATTTGGTAACCACTTCAACATATTAACAAAGGTGGAAAATCTTCTGTATCATACAACTTAGGAAAGGAAATATACCTGAACCTGACTCGTTTGAGTCCCTTCTTTCCACTTGGCAGTATTGTCAACGTAATGAAGACACCGAGCTGATACTGTTCCACCCATTCAACTTTTGATGTTCTGAGACCAGCTTGGCCATGATCAGATTCTTTACAAGATTCTTCTGCTGATCGGGAGTCCACGTTGTTTTCTTTGTTATAGAAGGATCTTAAAGTACTAGAGAATACAATTGGAGAACCACATAGGCTATCAACATTTCTGTCCTCTAGTTGTGCGTTTGCAAGAGGCACAACAATTCGGTGTCCACTTATATGATTTTGGCTATCTGAATATGTTGATGTTGTCTGCAGTACATTTGCAATAGCTTGAACATTAGTTTCTGCTCCAGTAAAAAAGCTCTCTGACATTGCCTGAAGCTGCAATTAGCAGAACAAGTTTCAGCAAAAAAAAAAAAAAAAAAAAGAGGCATCCCACCGATGAATTACGGACATATTCACAAAATAGTTTCTTTAAAAAAATTTGTGCCACGGGGTAATACATTCATATATATTATGGATCAAATTGTTTTATAGAAGGAGACAGCCAAAATAAATAAACTCACAGAATAGTTACCCTTGATGTCAAAGCTTTTATAACTTCTTTTGCTGCTTTACTCTTAGAAACTTCCTCTTTAGCCACTGACCAGGCTTCTTCAACTTTTTGTTGACTCTCTTGAATTTTCTCCTTTCTTGTTTCACATAATCTTTCAAGACTTTCAATCTACAGCATATATGCAAAGCAGTCAGAATCTTGACTCTTGAGGCAAGGCACCATAATTAGAAGTTATGACCAATCAAACACTATATGAGAAGAGAAGCAATCTTCTGCTTATCGAAAGTTCTTATAGTAGAATGCTGATGTTCATGTTATGCTATGTGAAAGGCATATATACAGAAAAAATTTATAATAGAAAAATGTCTTCTCAATGTCCATCCATCTATACAATTGAAATCAATGTAAGTTGAGAGAACTGGCAGGGTAAGAACATCTGTTAAATGTGAATCTCGCAAACTATGTGAAATAAACATATTGGTTGTGCTATTCCCCTCTGCATTTTTTTTTTACCAGTTAAACGTAAGCTTCATGCTAAATTACTTCACATAAGTACACAGGCATAGCAACAATTATAAACAGACAGAGTTGTGCATCAACATTTAATGGTCTCAGCCTCTCAGCCAAGTATAAGCAATTGAATAGCAATGTATGCACACTGGATATTAGGATTACCTGAGTTCTTAGCTTGCAAACTTCTTCGAGTAGGACCTTGTCTGATTCTTGAAAGTCTTCCTCCATAGTTAGACCAGCAGAGGGGGCAACTTTTGGTTCTACGAAATAATTTGGAGAAGCTGAAGCCAGCGAATTCCCCATATGAGGATTTTGGGTTCTCATCTGTCCATAGTCTCTTCTAAAGACTTTAGGACAAGGAACTTGGCCCCATCTTGGAAAACTATCCAGCAAGGACGTAACAGGATCAGAGAACTGCTTACTTTCCCCTAGACTGTTGGCAGACCTCCTGTCAAAACATTGATTGTTCTCCGTTAGATATTTTTTTGTTGCCATCATTCGACTTGATGTAGTATTTGCCTCGTCTCGCTCTACTTTCTCGCAAGTAACTGCCTTTAGGGTAATCGGTAAGGGTCTTGGACTATGGTTTTCAAGCTTTGATGACCTGCTTGACTGAGCAATCCTCTGAAGTTGGTAAAAACATGGATCACATACCCGAAAAGCTTTAGTCTTGTCAGGGGCCAGAGAGGCATTTGGGGTTTTCTTGCTGCAGCATGTGCGGCAGAAGAGAAGGCCACAATTGTAACAGTTTTGCTTCTTCCTCGTAATTCCAAAAGACATGTTACATCCTTTGCAAGATGATTGATCAGTACTAGATGCAGATTTGTGCAAACATATTGCTGCAGTAGTACTTGACCCACAAGCAATATGTTCCACCTGCCTATCTCTCAGTGATTCAACTAAAGTTGGCCAACTTCTATCTTTTGTATCACCTAATCCTAACTGTCCATTTGCTCCTTTCCCCCATGTGTAAACACTTCCCCTTGATGTTAGCACAGCAACATGATATGATCCCGAGGATATCTCTGTAATAAACTCCTCTCTAAGTTTTCCTTGCACAAGCACTAATGACTTATCTTTGGCTTCTGGATTGCCTAGTTGTCCATGCACTGCACTTCCCATCATATAAACTTTTCCTGTGCTAGATAATGCAATGGTTAGGGTGCTTGCACAGGAAACTTGAATGAAATCATGATCAACAAGTTTTGCCACACAGGTCGGTAAGAGCTTTGTCTCCTCACCAGGATGACCAAGCCTTCCTTTATCTCCGTCACCCCATGTAAATAGCTTTCCACCTGGATTGTTGAATTTAAGACGATCAACAATGACTTCCACTACCGCAGCTGTATGCCATGGCCCACATGCAACACATTTGACCCACAAACCTCTAAGTGACTCAACTTCTTTGGGCTGAGCAACACTTTGGAGATTTCCATGACCAAGAACCCCAAAAGTTCCATCTCCATAAGTAAACAATTGCCCAGATGTTGAAACAATTGCGGTGTGCCATTCCGCACAAGCAACAGAAGAGATTTTTACACCATCCAGAGAACCACATACTCTGTTTGGTAGCCAATGGCTTCTCTTCTTTTCCTTACCTACTAACTCAGCACAAAAAGAGTTGTCACCCCATGAATATAGTTCACCAGAAAAGGTCAGGGCACATGTTTGGTATTCCCCACAAGAGACAGATTTTACCCGAACCCCGTTAAGAGAGTCAACCAGTTTTGGTCGTGCAGTGTCCATATCATGTTTATGCCCAAGCCGTCCATTCTTTCCTTCACCCCAGCAAAAAACTTCACCCTGTTTGGTGACTATGGAAGCATGACTCCTACCAATGGATATTGCTTGTACATCAAGCATCACAGTGGACTCAAGAAGTTTGGGTGACAAAGCATCCAACTTCACTTCCCCAACCCCCAAGCACCCCCCTTCTGCTCCTTCTCCCCAGATAAAAACATCCCGCAGTACATTCTTTCCAAATGGTCTTGACTCATTACTGGATGGTAAAAGTGGAGCAAGCATATCAGTTTGGATTTCAGTCCCAGCACAAGATGCTCTCGTCTGGCATAAGTTATCTGGTTCAAAATATGACGAACATGATGTAAAATTATCCATTACATTCGATAGGCTTGACTCCAAGAAAAAGCTTTCGGCAGAACAAGATAAGCCATCAGTAAAACACCTTTCTGAAAATGACTGAGTGGGACTCCCCGCTAAGCTGCGAACCTTGATCAAATAAGTATATATCATTTTTAGAGTAATGGCAAACTAAGGATGTTTTTATTTTTAGTTCTCCCAGATAAGAAAGAACACATTTATTACAGTTCTTACAATACATAGCCACAGAAGGACAGAAAGTATAAGAAAGATAATTCTTGAGAAATAAAAGATCAAAATGCAAGTTTCCTTTTTATCTTTGAACTCACAAAAGAAAAGTAACTGATATCAAAGTACAGGTGCACTAATCAACAGCAACATTTGAACACAATGTAGAAAATGACATCAAGCCACATTACGGAGAAGCACTAATGAGTAATGATTAAAGATCTCATAAGGATTACGAAAGTTTTTACTTAATCGGTTACATACTACAATTGTCAAGAAGCTATAGAATAAATATTGACCACTGTCTATTAACAATCTTTTTTTCTCTAGTTATTTAAGTCATTTATTATCACCAGCAATTTTTATTTTTCTGTTTGTCCTTCACAGACTTGATACAAATTCAGCATCAAAGTCACAACTCAACGTACAAGTACTAGATTGTGTACCGGAAACAGAAGCTTTTGGAGTAAATTCATTCTTTCAGGAACTAACAGAATCAAAATCCATTCACATAAGTCAAGTGATAAAGCTACTAAGAACAATATCAAAGCTAGTTTCCAGACAAGAACAAAATAGTAGGACATTCTGAAGATGGAAATAGAATGCACACAGGGATAATAACAGTTAATCAGTTAATCACAAGGTTAAGCATTGAGAACTTAATAAAACAAAGACAGCTGTCAAGAACCTGAGACAGTCTGATTGTCTTTGCTGAAAGTCCAAGATTCTGTTTCCTCCGCATATAACCCGCTGGACTACTGATGCAACTGTGTGCACCTCTTTTGCTTTTCAGAGAGTCCACCATTCTGTGACGGTGAGTCCTGGATATTACAGCTCGCAAGCCTACAAACCAAGTCTCTGCCTGCATTTTATCCTTGCAAATCTGAAAATAAATTATAAAAAGAAGAGGAACATCAAATTATAGCAAAAGGATAAACAGAAATACAAATCATGCATGATTGTCCTGTTGTACAACATCCTTCAATTAAATTAGGAGTAATGGACAATTTACCAGATCAAGAGTGAGCTCGCCATTTCCATATATAAGTGATATGCATTGACTTGCCATTTCAGGCTGAAGAATTACCTTAATTAAAAAACAAAACATTCTTGTCAAATAAAAGGAAATCTCACAGTTTAAGTATATATCTTGAGAAAATGTCACGTATATTAATATGAAAGGTTGCCTCACTGCTTACAGTACTTTGGCCGTGGATGACATTTGTGATTGAACTTAACCTCAGTTGGTTTTCCTTCTCGCCAGAGTACCAAATCAAAAACTTCTCATCCTGGAAAGAAAGAAAAAACCATATACTTCACCAACAATAATTGAGACATCAAATGACAATGACATAATGAGCTTGAACCATAGTTTAGCGCACAATCTCAACCCAAGAGGCACTTCCACATATAAATAATAATCACTTCCAGCAAAGAGGAGCTTTGCCCGTCTCGTTATTAATTCATTGTTAAAACAATTTGAATATTATTGTTTATGTCGAAAAGAAGGACTAATAGAGGTCTAAGTTGAATTCTAATGTATAAGGATTTACTGTCTTCTTAGTTCTGCAGTTGTAATAGATGATCATTTTTTCACAATTGGGATCAAAGTAATGGGAGATCCAGTAGAAGAAGTAATTTGGTTAAGCTCTTACTTTACCTAATCACAGTCTCAATTGACTGCACAGAAGTGGACGCCAAGCCATATATTACAGTGAAACGAGTAATTAATTTTATCTCCTTTTTTGACAATAAAAACAATGGGTTATTGAGTTATACCCGACAGTACAAAATTCCAACCATTATATTATTTGTTATGACAATTTTCTTGGTTAAAAGGCAATGATATATGTTTCATTAGAACTTTACCGCGGATAACCTTAGAGGGTAGAATTTGGGCTTCCCTCTTCTGCCATACTTCAAAAGATGTGCCCCCTTCTTCAATGCAACTATTGCCTGCACATTGTTTAAGAGAGGAAGTAACAATAAATGAAGGGGTGATATCAGAAAAAAAAAACGTAGTTTTTTCACTGTGCAATTACCAAGAGGTTATCTAACCAAAGAAAATGTCAAATCTGCAATTTAAACATATGCTGATCATAGAAGACTCATGAGACAACAACAACAACAGTAATTGTGCCTAAGTCCCGAACAAATTGGGGTCAATTATATGAGACAATCATCAAGGAAAATAATATTAGTGAGCTAACTAAGGTATAAGAAGATCTAAGAGAACTAAGGTTTAAAATTTAAGCAAATGTGAGAAAAAGTTGTAATGAGATCATCAAGTTTTCTAATTTAATCTTTCAAAGCAACAAGAACAAAACATATTTTTCATTTATTATCAGCTCTCTAAACCTATATTATGCTATAAAATTGCAACCAAAAAAAGGTCTAAAGAAAATGTTACGAATAATAAATACAACCACAAGAATGTCACAGACATGTTATAACTGCTTCCTCATGTAACAATATAGGAGCTCTAAATGCCTTGATCAACCAATTGTGATGATTTACAAGAATTTGTCCTTAACCCCTTCTTAGTTAACATTACTAAAAATATACAAAAAAGGGAAAACAGAATCTAGTCTAGGAAAAAAAAAGAATTTACTAGACAGAACAATGAAATCAAGAAAAGAAGAAAAACCTGTTCAACAGCTCTATCAGAAGGATCAATGGTCAAGTGTTCTTCACCCATTATTACCAAGAATCACATGTAAGTAAAAAAAACACAAGAATGACAACAACAGAAGAAGAATGTGAAACAATTTAAGTTTCTTCAGTAGAAAACCTTAAAGAAGAAGAATGTATTAAGGACTTGTAAGAATTGTGGGAAAACCCAAAAATTGGTAAATGAATTTGTAGTTGAAAGAATTTAAGAAGCTTAGTACTTGAAGCAAGTGATCTGCAATGAACAAGACAAGTAGAAGTTGTTAAAGAAGAGAGAGAGAGAGAGAGAGAGAGGGGAGAATGAAAATGACTTTTTTAGTTCAATCTATTGATGTGATTCTACAATGAAGAATCAAAATCATCAACCCTTGTTTTTTTATTTGTCATGAGGTTTCTGTTTTATTTATTTATTGTATTGTTACTTGTTATTTGGGTTAGAGTCTATCAATGATTTACTTAAATATAGGCAATGCTTTTATCATGAGTTAATTTTTTTTAGATTGAATTAGCTTTGTGGGGTTAGAGTCACGTTTAGTTGCTCGCGATTGATGTCCTAATTTGGGTTTGATGGTGTCAAATTGACTTAGAGTTTCAAAGTAATTGAAAAATGGACTGATTATCTATTTATGTAAATACAATGCTCTTATCCTAAGTTAATTTTTGAATTTAATTAATTTCATGATGTTAGAATCAGGTTGATTTGCTTGCGATCCATGTCTTAATTTGGATTTGATGGTGTCTGATTGGCTTAGAGTTACATAGTACTAATTAAAAAATGCGTTATAGTAATTATTTATTTACATAAACTTAAATATTCTTTCTTTGCGAGCTAATTTTTGAGATTTTACATTGAGAATGATACACTTTCTAAAAAAATGATTTATGGGGTTTGAATCCGAAATTTTTAACAAGGAAAAGTATCATTGTTATTTATTCTATTCTTTAATTTAATGATGAGCGAGGACTCTTCGCTGTCTTGGGATTTCTTACATATACAGAGAAGGAAATAAAAATAAGAAATGATTTTCTTAGCTAATCAAGTTGCACGTGTGTACAGTACGAAACTTAAATTCCATAAATACATCCTCTTTTAGCCTTTTTATTTTTGTTTTTTTAAGGAAGTCCTATAAAAATTAGCACATGATTAAGCTCTTTTTTCTTTTATATATTTTTCTTCTTTTCCAGTAACATTTTACGATGGATACCAAAACAAAATGTATAGAAGCTGTTAATGTTGGAAATTACACACTCTTACACGTGCAATAATAATATGTTGGGATAATAATCTAAAAAATACTTCAACTTTGGTTGAATTTGCTGTTGCGATACTAAACTTTCATTAAGACCTATTACCTCCCTAGACTGTACAATAGTGTATTTTTTACCCCCTGAACTATTTAATAGTGTATTTTAAAGGTATATATGTGTCCACGTGGACACATTACTATTTATAATTTTGAATTATTTTTTATGTCCACGTGGGCAAATATATATGCTTAAAATACGGTATTAAATAGTTTAGGGAGATAATAGGTCCTCATGAAAGTTTAGTATCACAACAACAAATTCGATCAAAGTTGGGATATTTTTTAAATTCTTATCCCTAATATGTTTAATGTAATTTTATATATAAAATCTGATAATAATATAAATAAAATATTTTTTGGAATGCGTTTCAATTTGCACTCGACAGAAATATGCATATAATGCGAATTAACGAGTTTTAACATAGTTCATTTTGAAGTTTTTTAAAAAAATAAATATCGAACCAGATGATTATACCAAATAAATTAATGAAAAAAATACAAATACACGGGTTTGATTGAGTGTCAATATATTTTCCCCCAAAATTTCATCCGTTATTGTTTATTTCGACACTATTTATAATATCTTTGGACTCGCTCAGACAATTTTGATATCCAATTAAGTCAAGAATATCTTACTTTTATTGACATATTTTGATTTGATATATTTATTAAAAAAAAAAATTAATAATTTTTTTTATTATATTATCTCTATTAATTGATGTTTAGTAGTATGAAGTCTTCGAAAATGATTTGAAAAATAGTTAAAACTAAAAATAATTAATTATTTTTTCTTCATAGGTTAAAAATAATAAATAAAAATAAAAAATTATTTTTAAAATAGTGAACAAAATGAATACTTCATTTGTCCACTTTAAATTGTCATGTTGCGTTTTTCGAAAGTTAATTTGACTAATTTTCAAAATTAAAGTTGATTACATTAATTTGATATTTTAAACAAAAAAATTAGATATTCAAAAACTATACGAAAGTACTATAAATTTTATTTTTTTTACATAGTAAAATGATAAAAATATACATCATAAAATATTAATTAAAATTATTATTATTTGACTCTAAAAAAAATTATGACAATTAAAAATTAAAAGTCAAAAGGGAGGTGGTAGAAAATATACTCGGTAGTCGGTAGTGTATACATTATGTGTGTTTTCTGACAAAAATATGAAAACACGCATCCCTTTAATGAATTTAGGCATTTAGAAGTAATTGGACTTTTGACAACACTTAAAAGCAATGAAAGTACTCACGTACACTAAGCAATAGTAGAGACAAATTTTCACGAAGTAAATATAAAAATAGCCAACAGAAATAAACATTAGTAATTTAGATTTTATATATATAATCTTTAAACAAAGAAGTCTTTAAACAAAGAAGATAGGATGACCTTCGAGATATCATAGTTTCACTCATGACTGTAACACTCTTGATTCTCTTCAAATAGAGATATTTAAAAAATAACACTAAGCAAGGTGCTAATATATCATTAGCTATACTTCACTGTGCCAAAAATTATAATTATAATTAACTGTGATATATTTTAAAGGACAAAATATATAAGTTTTAATTAATAATATGCTTGATCAAATATTACAAGAATCCCAGAATTTAACAATAACTTAAGGACTAAAGAGTGAAATTATCCCACAATATAAAATAATATATATATATATATATATATATATATATATATATATATATATATATATATATATAAACTTTGAAAATAGATAATAACTATTCCAAACACCATGTGTACATGTTTGGTACTTGTTGTCAATATTTACGGCCATTAATTACATATATTTATACTACTAGCTCAATGATGTTATTCTTGTACTTTATTTAGGGGCAAATTTATAGGCTAATTTATCGTACACGGGAATTCCTGGTTTCTTTCATAAAATATATATTTTTTAAGCATTGTATAATATTATTTGCACACATTTATATTTCAAAAAAATATGAACAATGCACTTCAGCACTTAATTAAATATTAAGTTATTTGTCTAAAAAATAAAAATCAATTCTATAAAAAGTTTAGATCAGCGATCTGACTTTATCCATGGAATCTGAAAATTAATCGTACTTTTAATATCTTTAAGTTATCAATGGCGCAGAACTAGATGAAACCCTTTGGAACTCGTATTAAAAATTAATAACTTTGTGGGCTATATATATACACACACCTAAGTATAGAGTAGGCAACTAAATTAACTTAATATAGGTCTATCATGATATCATCCATGTTGGAACTTATGTTTAGTAGACGTTAATTACTTGAATATTCCTAATGGAATTTGTGCTGCTAGCTATTGTGCGTGCATGTGCAGACCAATATCATTATGAAAAAATAAAAACTATATTTTATCTCGGTTATTTATGTAGAAATACAAAAAGAGAAAAAAAAAATGATTTGCCCTCCATAATAATTAACAGAAAAATTTATTGTCAGTTCAATAATTGTCCTTTTTCTTTGACAAATGTACCAACTAAGAATTTATCGAAACTAGATAAGGAGATATAGAGTTGAATATTTTAAACGCAAAAATTTAAAGTGATTTATAATTTATTGAAAAAGTAGTGAGTTAAATACATTTATTGCGAGATATGACAAGTAATTACGTATGATGGTCCAGTTGAGGACACAAGGCAATGTTATTTTTAAAGAACGAGTGATTAGAGGGGCCAATTAAGACATTAATCACATGATCTTCCCTTTTAGGGAATTAATGTCATAATGTTACCACTTATATGGTAAACTACCACTACCCTTATAACCTTTTAAATTATGTGAATAAGACTTGAAAAGTAAAGACAAAACTAGCTTTCCAGTGGGAAGGTTAGAAAGTGACTAACAAATTGGTCCAAATATTTTTTGATGAATAAAAAGAGACAATGACTACAGTACATTTTGGGTCCAAAAGTAAGAAAGTGAAGACACATAAATTTATTAAAGTAGCCAACAAACAACATCAAGTGGGCTCAATCACACAGGATTAGAAACTACAAAGAAAGATTTGAGTAATTTGGTTACCTTTTTAGAGATGATAGAATATGGCCTACCTGTTGAATGAGATTATACGTTACGTTTGAACGTTGAAGGGATAGAGGAAAGTTTGATCTTTTTGTTTTGTTTAATTGGACTTTCTTGTTTCAAGATAGGAGAGATAGAGATAAGTGTATGTACGTTCACAAGATCTCACTTGTTCTAAAAAATGGACGCAACCTTTTTGGATGGGGTATTTTTGTATGACCATCTTAAAAACGAATTCAAGATTTAAATTTAATGAATTCAAAAATTATTAATCATCTAAGTTATTGAGTTTGAATAAAAACAAGCCATCAAATTTAGCTGAACTTATATTTTACCTCGTATATCCACCCCTATACTATTATCTTATCTATAAACTTATTAATTTATTAGAGCGAGGATACTTTTAATTGCTACTTAATTATATTATAGTAGCACACTCACTAAGATACGGCCTTGAATATTATTTATATTTTAATTTCTTGAATCAAATATATAAAATTCGTCTAAATAATGAACAATATAATAATTAAATTCAAGATTTCTGTCTATATAATCTGATGATAGTTGAATTTTGTGACCACATACATTTCTTTTTAACTATATTATGTTTTAATTAATGGGGTGGGGCTAGTGGATTACTACAATTCATGAAGGATAATGTGGTGGTGGAGAATAGAGAAATATATATGGCAGAAAATAGTTTCATTAAAACAATTATAACTAAACAAAGTATAGTATGGTATGGTGTATCAAACTGTAGCCATGCTATTAGTTGGTCCACATATTTATCAATCAAAATATGTGCTGGGACACACAGTCCCCAACCTGTTTCGTAGCCATCTTGTTTGGTGAGTCCCACTCCAGATGTAGGTGCTCTTTTTAATATGATTTGGATAATTTTTTCCCTCATGAACGATTAGCTTTGAGGATTAAGATGTTTTATGGATAGATCGTCTTTTTAATATAGTTCAGACAATTATTTTCCACACGTACAATTAGCTTCGAGGACTAAGTTAAGCCTCACGATATTAAACACATGATCCTCACTATTATTATTTATCGATAATGACCCCAAGATTTAATTATCCATCCACACATGACACATCATATCCAACTTTGGGGGTAAGTGGGGTATTGAAGAGTCTGGCATTGATTGTTTAAGTGATGAGTGGTCTCTTTAATATGACTTGGACAATCTTTTCTTCAAGGGCTAGCTTTGAGTAAATATCTCATAAGATCACTTAAGCATGTGAAATTATTTAAGAAAGTCACTCAACTTATTAAATTTCTTTTATAAAATCACTCAAGTAAAACTATTTTTTCTACAAAATCATTATAACCAAAAGATAAAAAGAGATAATTGCACAAATTACCCTTCAAGTTTAATTTCATAATACTTTTTTTCCTTTTACTTAAGAATATTATGTTTACCTTTTTTTTTATTATTATTATTATAATTTTCTTAACTTAATTAATATTAACTCAATTGTCCAAGCATTAAGCATTAATGCACTTGGCTCAGGCCTCGTCTCTTCAAGTAAATTTTTAGCTGGTCTTATAGCAAACAAAAAAAAATCATGAACTGGATTTTCAAAATATTCATATCAATAACTATTACCCTATTAAAAATAATGAGGAAACACGATAATAAAATAGTGAAAATGAATAAAAGAAGACAACAAACCTGTAATTTTTCAAAAAAAATTATTTCAACCTGTAATCCTTTCGATAGTCCTACTTCCTTGACTTTTAATTGAAATTTCATTTTAACTGGTGGGTCGAATATTTGATACTAGTGTTTTAATATGAATTATTTAGTGTTGTGGATGATAATAGGGTGGAGGGAGCAGAGGCAAGACGGTTTAAATTTTAACCCGAAAAATATTAACCGCCCCGCTTTTTTATGTGTGTTTTAGACCCACCCGACCCCCTCCGTATCAATCCACACCCAACCCGGCCAACCCGCAACAGTTTTTTTTTAAAACAAAAAGTTAAATCAAATTTAATAATGCTAAATTATTTTTACATCTTTCAAAAGCCAGCAAATTTAGATAGATTATGTAATTAAGGATAATATCTTTTTTATTTTAAGTAGTATTAGATGTTCATAATCATATTTCACATCTTTCCAAAAGCCAACAGATTTAAATGGTAATCAGTTTTTTTTGTAGCAGTGAGGCAGTGATGCATTAATTTTGAAAAATTGAGTTTGTAAACTTAATTTTTAGTTTTCACGAAAAAAAAAATTCAAATAACATTTTTTAGAAAAAATATAAATAGTTTTTATGTGTACAAACATGAAATCCAGCAAATAAAAACATAAGTTAATGCAAATTCACGTTTTTAATTTCACTGAAAAATAAAAGTATGAACTCATTTTAAATTAAACTTTTGTTTTGCTTAAACCCACTACCGCCCCGTCCCTGCCCCACCCCGTCCCGCTGTGCATAGCCTTAAATCCGTAATCACTACGCATAGCTTACAAATCACCTCCGCTTCATTGTCATCGCTATTTAGTGTGGCGTGCATATTTGTATGAAGTAAAAAATTAATTTGTTTTGTGAAGTTAGATTATTTTTTTTGGTAAATTGAATAAAAAGATGCTATAAAATCAATTAAATTAAATAATATATGATAAAGGGCAACTTAGTTAAATAATAAACTTTTATATTAATAATAATTAGGTTAAGAAAATAAATATGAGAAAAATAAAATAAGAGATATAAGTAAAATATTATAAACTTCTTGGAGGGTGGTTTATGCAATTTTTTTTTTATCTTTTGGTTATATTGATTTTCTAGAAAATTAGTTTAACTTGAGTGACTATAAAATGAAACTCATAAGTTGAGTGACTTTATTGATACAAAATTAAGTTGAGTGACTTTCTCAAATAATTTCACATACTTTAGTGACCTTTTGAGATATTTACTCACTAGCTTTACATACAAAAATCAGAACACGACTCGCTCTAACTATTATTTACCAATGATGGAGAGTGGAGACCTAAATTAAATTGTCTACACACCATATGTTCAGCCCTAATGTGAAGTTATAAGATATTGAAAATTCCACATCAAATGCTTAAGGGTTCGACGGTCTCAAAATGGCTCGAACAATTCTTCTCTCATTAGCTTACTTTTAATATTAAGCCCAAAATTATTTCTTTACACATCTCACCGTGAAACAAACAAAACTGAAAGGGTGAATCATTATGCCCATGTGTCCATAGATAAGTTTTTTCTTTCTTTCGAATGCACCGACTTTAATCTGAAAAATAAAGTCTTTTCTTGTTGGCATTACAAATTAACAAGGATAAAAAAATTAAAAAAAGAGAAACACAAATATATGGGAGTTGCAACATTGAAATTTAATTAATAGAGAATTAAGTACTGTGCTATATATTTTCATTTAACCGGATATTATTGCAATCTCGACATGTTGTACGTACTAAGGAGTACACGATTTTGACATTATCCTAATAACGGACAACGACATATATAATACTTAGAAAAAAAAGGTGATTTGATTTCCTTTTCTCTTTTTTCCTGTTGAATAACAGTTTGGTATTTTTGTTTTTCGACGATCACACATCTCTCTTTGAAACATTATAAATATTAAAGTGATTAGATAAGATATGAAGATATGATTCTAATTTCTACATAAGAAGGTATGAAAATTGATGATTAGAATAGTTGAGTAGGCAGTTGAGTAAAGCATAGTTTCTTATTAATCTTCGTGTGTTTTTACTATTTGCTATTTTATTTTGTTTTGTATTGTGATATTATGTTATTAATTTTTTTTATCTTGCAACCCTTCTATGAATAACCTCTCTTTTGAGTTGAGAGTCTACAGAAAATTTAAAATTAGTCTTTCACTTATTATATATTCCGTTACAAAATGGACATTGACATAATATAAATAGATATTTCTAATTCTCTCAACTTTACATACATAATTGGAGCACTTACGATCAATGTGTAAATTGTTGAATAAGTCAATATAATTAGACAGTAGTATAAGCAAGATAAGAGGTCTATTTAGAAAAAGGCAAGAAATGACAGAATAGCATGTCATGTGGATGGCTGTGCATAGAGAGAACAAAGGTCAAGAGTTGTATCTCAAAACTACCTAACATATTGACCACTTGGGACAAATCCACATGAGTTTTTTTGTCAAGATCCATAGACTTACCAAATTAAAATTGATTTATTTTATGGGCATTTATCAATAGGGTCTGCTACAATGGCTTCATCTCCACATGCTCTTAAAATTTGGACACCAACACATTGGTTTTCACCTTATTGACAATGGCTAGGAGACATGCTTCAGAATTGCCCCAAACCAATTACACTTTGAAATTAATATGCATATCACCAAAATCTATACATGCATGCATGTTTTTTGTCAAATAATATAAAATCATTTTGACTCGATTTGATTGCATAATGCACACTTTGTTCCCAAGAATTTGATGATTTGAGTGCATATAAATGCATTAGCTCCCTCCCCTCCATATCCTCACTCAAATCAACAACTTGGATATTAATATAATATTAAATGTTTCTTTCCAAATTCTCATAGAACCAAAATATATTCCTTTGTTAAGGGAAAAGACATGACTAATTGTACCATCAGATATTTGATGAAGTCGTAAGTATTTCTTTATTCTTACTCATAGGTTTCATATTTGAACCATGAGTATGAAATTGTCTTTGGTACTTGGTAGGGAGCTCGTTAACCCCCAAAGTGTGACTTCCCGTAAGAATCCATCCAAATTAAGCGGAACCTAAAGTGATAACACCCAATGAGAATTTAACACAAAAAGAAAGACATGACTAATGTTTACAGAGAATACGTGTCATCGATTATGATGAGAGTGATAGCTTAAATAGATGAAAATGGTCTTTTGATCAGATCTCGTATAAAAATAACATAAAACTAAAATATAAATTTATAAAGGACTATGAAACCAAATTTTCCCCCGATTTTGGGTAAGTATTTTAGTTCATTCTAGCTGGTTATATGGTAGTACAAGTGTAACATGACATATTTTTATGGGTGCAATACACCCTATTGTTTGGTAAAGTAGGCCTAGCTACTTCCTACAACTCTATAAAGTATTGATATACTAATATCATTTCATTGCTTTTAGTTGAATGGACTTGTGCAGAATTTTCAACTACTCTATGGATGCCTAAATACTTTATTGATAGATTAATAAAGTTTACTCTTTGTCTCTACTCACTTTTTCTTTTCTTTTCTTCTTCTTATTATTATTATATATAAAAATCTTTTAGATTATACAAGTATCTTCGAAACCGAATCCAAAGTACATTCGAACAAACAAGATCTTTGCTACATGTTCATATTTAGGATGTATTTATATGAATTATGAAATATGCTAATTTTATGAAGCATTGTTAATTAATAACTTAAAATAATTGATTTAATGATCACTTGGCAATTATTTGACATCAATAATTGTGCATACACACGGTGCAATCTGTATAATTAACAAAATGTTTTGGCAGATTATTCATTATTATATAATAAACAAAAAGATGGCTAAAAAGCACATGATCAAAAGCAATGAATTGACAGAAAAAGAACACTTAAATCAGTCCAGTAAGGCCCAAATCAGCGAGGAGTGGCCCAGTTTAGATCTTTTTGCAACACACAAAAAAAATAAGGAAAATTCACACCAAATACACATTTAAGAGTCAATTTTACGGGTTTTGAACATACTTTTAAACAATTCTTATTTATAATAGTTTATTTATGGGTTATGACATATCAATTAAATTTAATTTTATTTAAAAATCAATTTTAATTTATTTAATAAATGATTAATCTATTTATATTTTTATATTATTAATTAATAATATGTAATTAATTTGATTTCAATTCCTTTTTTAAAACTGAAATTATCAGTTACACATATTTAGGGATTTACGTAGACTAGACTTCCTTGTTTACCGTTACACTCCAAACCTCCCATACGTCAATCTCACCCCCCTCCCGCCACGCCTATCCAATTCTACACGACACCACCCCACTAGCCCACTTTCACCTTCATCTCTCTCATCTTTCTCACCACCCAACTACACCAACTTCACAATCATCCCTTCAATTCCGTTTTTCAACAAAATCATGCCGAAGAAAATTGTTGTAACTCCTCAAAAGATCCCCTTTGATTAGTTAAAGGAACTTCTATTTATGAAGTTCATGCCCCATCTTTCAACATATTGACTTAAACATCGCTGTCAAAAATTGTTGAAACTCCGACTAGGGGTGGTTTCTCACTTTTGAAAGATCAAAAGGAGAAAAAAAACTAAGCAAATAAAAGGGTGAGTCCAGTAAATCAAAAGGGGAAGAAGAGGAAGGGGAAAATTGTTGAAACCCCTTCTAATTATGATTATGATTATGATTTTGTTAGTGAATCAAAAAAGAAAAAAACAAAAAAAAAAACAACAAATGTAGAAATTGCTCAATCTTCAAAACATCATCAAGAAGAACAACAAAAACGAAGGAATCAGAAATCCCAAGATCTAAAAAAGACAAAAAAGTTGTTAGGGTGAGTATTTTATTTAATTTATTTTCACATTATTCAAACTATTGATTTTTTTCTAAAAATATCATATTATGTTTATCTTCATTTCGAAACATTTGTTTGGATGGAATGTGTATGAAATCTGATTAATATGTGTATGACTCTGACTTTAATGTTTGATTGTTGTATATTGTATGAATTGTGATATAATATTGGTATCAAATGGTAGAAATTGTATGATTATATGAAATTATGAAAGTTTATATGAAATTGATTTATTGTTGGTATAATATGTGTGATATAAGCTCAAGTTGGTGTTGGAATGAAACTTGAATAAGATTGGTATAAAGTTTGTTTTAATATTGTATAAACAATTTTATTTTATAGGCAAGGAAGGTATCCATAGACTGGGCTTCATGCATAAACATGAATGTTTTTAGTGATCTGTTGAGTTTCCTCGGGCAAGAGAGGTTTCAACAACTTTTGGAACAAACACCATTTGGTGTATTTTATGAGTTGCACAACATAAAGATTCAAAGCACCATCGTCAAATGTATGCCACAATCATATGGCATTATGAAAAAACAAAGAATGAGGATGGCGCGATTAGTGAGAGTGAAGCTACTGGTACGGTTGCTAGCAAATTTGGTGGACCTCGCATAACAAAAGAACATGTTTTGGATACCACCAATTATCCTACACCAAGACCACAAACATGAAATTTGAGATAGTTGATTTCACCTTCTACTTTTTTAGAATTACATGTTTTTTTTTTAAACTTTTGGACAATTTTTTTGTGTTTAAGTATTTGATGATATATAATATCATATGTTTTCTTCCAGGCATATACCATCTACATATGAATTACTGATTGGTTATTATAATTTCAGGATACTAGTAATATACAGACTTCATACCATTTGGATTCATTATTTGGGAGATATATTGCACATTGAATATAACATTTTTCGAGATGACAGTTATATACAAACTGCATACAAATTGGATTCAACATTTAGACTTAATGATATTAATGTGTATTGCTAACTAGATTAAAAAAGAATACCAATTTAGAGTTCATGAGCCAACTTTGTCTTATATTTAGTATCCAAATTGTACACTTATTGCATCCAAAGTCATTCATGATTGATTTTGTTTACTTCATATTTAAAAAAAAAAAATGAATCAAGTTGCTATTCAACATGTATGAAATAGCGATCATTGTATTTTGTCACAACCTCAATTACCTCTTGTTTTATATTTATTCAAGTTGGACACCTTATGGATACCAGATTATTACTAATTAAAATTATATTCTTGTAACAAGCATGTAGTAAGTACTTTAAAGATGTATGAAATTGGTATACACTTTGTATAAATGCTAGAAGAAACGAATCTGACGATCGGAAACAACGATCATTAATTTGTGCACCAACATCAATTACATACTGTTTTAATTTTATTTATAGTAGGACACCAGTTGGAAACCAAATTAATATTCATGATAACTTACATTAATTACTCAGGATACCAAATACATACCATAATTACCTTGTATAATTATCACTAATATTAACAATATATTATATATTAAACTGAAATAAATTTTATTTTCGAACAGTATGCAATTTGTATGATTAATGAATGAATTGCGTATAAAAAATGAACAGTCTATTAAACACTTAGTTATAATGCATTTCACACCGATTATGTTTCATATAAAAAAAAACATGAGTATAAAAGACAAAATAAAATAAAAAATTTATATAGTCTAAACAAATAAATATTTTTTTTTGCATAGGATAAATTGAACGTGTTGTCCTGTTGTGGCCAACTTGACGACATCCATTGATTATCCATTGCTATATTCTTCAAAGTTATGCACAATGGATATTTCGTAAAGAAATCTACATTAGCTTTCTTTTGAGCTAAAAAAATCCGCACACCAACATCATTGTGGATACTAATAGGTGGACATCGATCACTAACTATATATTTTATCTCTATATCATTAATATTAACATCTATCATAAGCTGCGATGTTATCGCACTTGCTAGACTACTATAAAGGCTAGAAGATTCATATATAGCCCCTCCATCTAAAAATCAACATATTTCCCTGTTTCATTAAAAAAAATAACAATTAGTCTTACATAATACTAAGCAATTAGAGATATGTTATATTTATATTAACTTTTCATACCAAAAACAATACAAATTTCATCCACAAAATTCATTATAATAACAACAAAATTCTTACAAATATCATCCAGACAGTACACTCCAAAACAAATTTCATAAAAAAAAAATATTGCACATTTCATACCCACTTAATACAATTAGTCTTACATAATACAAAATAATTAGAAATATGTTGTATTTATATTAACTTTTCATACCAAAGACAATACAAAATTTATTATAATAACAACAAAATTATACACACTCGTCATTATATTTTCATACAAATATCATTTAGACAATACACTCCAAAATAGATTTCATAAAAAAAAAAAATCACATTTCATACGCACTTAATACACATTTCATACAAACAATCATCCTTCATATCAAATTTATACATTTCTCATACCAAATATTTCATTCCTCTCACACAAATTTATACACACTCGATAAAACTTATATAAACAATAAAATTTCAAATTTCATACCAACTTAAAACACTTTGCAAACAATTCTTCAAAATTCTAAATAACTATTTTTACACTTTAGTGAACACTCTTTCATACCAATTTCATTCCATTTATACTACCAAATTCATTCAAAACTATACATTTAATTTATATTTTCAGAAAAAAAAAAACAGTATTCAATATTATAATTTTAATCTACGTAGTACCTAATCTACAACGATAAAACTATTTATATTCAAACCTTTAAACTCAAATCATTCATATATTGCGCCAAATTCTCACGAAATCATGATTTTAACAGTATACAAAATAACCAAAAAACAAAAAACATACAGAAATGTACCAATAAAATCACTAATATTACAGTTTCCCAACAATTAATACGCATTATGAACAAAATGTATTGATTATACAAAAAAACATCTCATCTTAATTATAGTGATGATTTACAAAACCAAAATCACAAAATGTGATTTACAGTTTCATTGCTTTTTTTTTTTTTCATTCCACTGAAATACAAATACTAACAATAAACCATAATAATTACTAACCTAAAGGATCTCATCTTCCACCATGTTTAATTATTATAGATAAGTAGTTGTCCATCAT
Source organism: Solanum bulbocastanum (assembly GCA_037074985.1). NCBI lineage: Eukaryota > Viridiplantae > Streptophyta > Magnoliopsida > Solanales > Solanaceae > Solanum > Solanum bulbocastanum. The sequence goes on along the minus strand of CM073598.1, from coordinate 30,611,291 downwards.
AACAAAATAAAGATTTTTCAAACAAAAAAAAAGCTTCAATTAATCGCCAGACCAGTGACAAGATTTCTGGAAAACAATCGAAGAGAGAGAAACGTGGAAGAAAAAATGGATAAAATCAGAATTTTTAATTAATTTTAATAAATTAGAGTGAATTAAGGAAACTGAATATTCTTAATTAGCTTGAATTTCCTTAATTCATGCTAATTAATAATTATCTTCAATCAATTCAAATTTAATAAACACCCCTAATTTCCTTCTTCTTTTTTTTTTACCTTTTTTTCTTAAGAAAAGATTTATTATAATTTTTTTATCTTTTTATTTTTTTCAAAACAAGTGTTTTCAATTATTAATTTTTATTTTTTTTTATAAACTGTTATAACCTGAAATTTTTTCATGTTACAACTTCAAAGTTTAAAATTCTACAGCTATAACTTGAAAATATTAGTCTAATATATGTCATATATAAATTTTTCACAAAAAATATCTGATCTGTTATTCATGCATGTTACATTTCAGTACGTATCATCTGAGGCGAATCTAAGTAGTAGTATTCGCGGATTCAGAATAATTATTACAATCTTATTATATGTAGACATTTATTTATTTCATTTTTTCCTTGGTACATTATTCATGTACCTAGTGCAATTGAAACGACAGAACCCGTCCTATTCAATGCCATGCATCTTCCTAAGCATGATAACACACTGGTAGATCTTTTCAGGATCTGGAAGGACACTAGAAACACTCTCCCTCTTAAGGCATCTCTTCATCCAGCAGTCAAATTTAGGACACTCATGTTCAATCTTAAAATCTCCGAAAACCTCGTAAGCATAGAACCAAGATGTCATGGCAATGGCTATAACATCAACATACCCAAAGTTGTCTCCTCCAAAGTAATCTTTGTCACCCATGGCTCCTTCAAGCTTCTTCAAGATTTCTATGAAATCTTTCTTTGCAATTTCTAGTTCTTCACCTTTGCTCTTCCATATGCTCATTCCTCCTTCAAATAGCTACACCTCAAACACATCGAACAAAGTTAAAACAAATCAAACTAATTAACACATGATAAATTAATTATGGTGTATTGTGTGATAATAAAAAAAAAATACCTTTCATCCCATTTTATGTGTGACCTTGTTTGACTAGATGCGATTAGAATATATACTTGACAAAGTTTTACACTATTAGAATTTTATTTTGCTTACAACTTATGCACCTTTTAGATCACAATCTAAAGATCTCTTTAGAACAATATGAAAAAATCTTATAACAAAATGTTAGTCCATGGCCTAATTTTTTATTTTTTCTGGCGTTATACGACAGTCAAATATTTTTTCAGTTTCCAGGATGCGCTATATATATCTCACTTTTTATGGAATGTCTTAACAGTAGATAAAAAAAAAAAAAAAATTTAAACCTTTTTGTCGATGAAATCGGCCCAGAAACGTGCACGGGAGCGTCCATAAACACAAGAAGGCAACAAAGGATTAGGGGAAGGATACTTTTCATCAATATAATACACAATGTTATTGGACTCAACAACTGGCTTTCCATTATCCAACAAAACTGGAACTTTCTCATAAATTGGGTTAGATTTGAGAAGCACATCACTTTTGCCACCAAATAAGTCTTCTTCTTGAGATTCATAGGCAACACCCTTTTCAGATAGAGCAATTTTAACCCTCATACAAAATGGGCTTGCCCAGAAATCCAATAAACGCAATTCATCCTTTGACATCTTTTTTTAATAATAATAATGCACTTTCTTTTCAAAATTTATTTTCTGTACATGCTGGGCTTTATATAAATGCAAGAATCTGAATTTCCAAAGAAAAATTTCTGATTGGGCTTAACTTCCAAGATCGCATTGAAAATAGGAAATATCGTCATTTTGTCTGTTTGGTTACGTGACCTGTCATGTACAGTACTCCGAGTAATAATAAGAGAAAATTACTAATCCCTCGATCCCTAATTACTTATTCTTAATTATTTATTTATTTTGATAAATTAAGAAAGGATAATTTTTTTTATTAATTATACCATCAATTAATTATTTTGAAAAAGGTAGAATTTCTTGAAAATCTTAAGTTTTTAATTCATCTACTTTATAATTATTAATAGAGATAAAATGGTAAATTCACTATGTCAATTATTATTTTTTTAATAGGTGTGTCAATTAAGAAGTAGACAAGCAATTAGGGAGTATGAATAAAGTGATAAGTTATCTTTTGAATTTTTAAATTGGACAAATAAAAATAAATTGAAGAATTAAGTTTTTTTTTTTTTTTTTACAAAGTGAGTATTGAATTCAACAATATTAAACGGTTATTTTTCCAATTTAGTAGTAAATAAGGAATGCTGAAGACCAGGGTTGCAAATTCTATTGGAGGCAAAAGGGCATTGATTTCTTTCCCATACCTTCATTTCCTCATTTGGAAACTCTTATTTTTCCTCTTTCTCATTATGTTTTCCCCCCTCACCATATAATCCCACAATTCTGGATAGGATACTTCTATTTTGAATCAAGGAATGTATTAGAAATAGCTTTTAGATTTCATAAAAATAGAAATAAGATATAATTATATGGTACTTCCTCTGTCCCTATTTATTTGTCCACATTTCCTTTTTTAGCTGTCTCTAATTACTTATTTATTTTGACAAATCAAGAAATGATAATTTTTTTTAACTCATTATACCCTCAATTAATTACTTTGAAAATGGTAGAACTAGTTTTTAATTCATTCACTTTATAATTAATAGGGATAAACTGATAAACACACTATATTAATTATTATTTCAAAGGTGGACAAGTAATTAGAAATAGAGGGAGTACTAACATACTTTTTTCGGATGTTTCTTGTAAGATTATATTGATTATGATATCATTATTATATCTGATTTTAGTATTGAAATGCAATTAAATTAGAATCAGCCTCAGAAAGTCCATATTTATTGCCCTTTTAACTTCCAAATATTTTTACCGTTCAATTATATTCAACATTCCTGTTCTTGAAAAATCTTTGAAGATCTCTGTCATCCACCTTTCCAGTTCTTGAAAAATCTGTTGTCAAAGTTCTTTTCTTTTTCAATTTGTAAACCCCAAGCAAAGATTGCTAATCTGCTTTCAAAGTTTCTTCTTTTTTTCCTTTAATGGGGATTCCCCTCAAGAATAGCAGAAAAGACTCTCCAATCCTCTTCAATTGGATCCAACATTCCATTTATTGAAACTCTGCTGTCAAAGCTCTGTTTTCTTTTTCTTTCATATGATTTAACAGTCAGAATTAGAGATATAAAGTGAGGCGCCGTTCAATTGGGAGTATCTTGTACTCTTTGTCCCTGTGGGTATGGCTGGTTGGCACTTGAGTCGCAACAAAATGTTATTTTTCAGCTGTGCCCTCTTTATTACCCTTGCTGTTTGTGTTCATTTGACCCCTTATTTCCCTTCAGTCTCTTCCATACTTTCTTCACAAGGTTCACTACCCTTATCTTCATCATCATCAATTGTAAATCTTGATTCTTGCATTTCTTTACTTTACCAAGTAGCATTTGATTTTCAAGAATTGAATAATGAGAACAATAGTGTGGAAAATACTGTTAGGAGTAGTAGTAGTGAGAAGTCTTGGAAGTGGATTGAGTCTGAACCTGTTGTTCAATGTGATTTCCAGAAGTTGTCCAAGTCTAATGCTTCAGATTTGTTTAATGGGTCATGGGTTGTTGTTGCTGGGGATTCACAGGCAAGGTTGTTTGTAGTTTCTTTGTTGGAGTTGTTATTGGGGGAAAGTGAAATGGAGATGATTAGGGGGGATTTGTTCAAAAGGCATAGTGATTATAACATACTTATTGATGAGATTGGGATGAAGTTAGATTTTATTTGGGCGCCTTATGTGAGTAACTTGACTGATTTGGTTCTGGGATATGAAGAGAAAAAGAGTTATCCTGATGTATTTGTCATTGGGACAGGGCTATGGGATATGTTACATATAAATAATGCAACTGATTATGGTGTTTCCCTAAAGTTGTGGGGGGATTTGGTGGTATTGCTGTTACCAGTACCTTCAGAGTTTGTTAATGATGGATCTGGCACGAATTTAGTTGCAGTTCGTTCACCCATTTTCTTTTGGCTGGGAATGCCAAAGCTGATAAACACGATGTTGAATACAGATGAGAAGCGAGAGAAGATGACCGATGTGATGTGGCAAGCTTATACTGATGAGCTTTATAGCAGTAAGCTGCTGCGACAATCTGGTGGACCCCTTTTGTTGCTGGACATTCATGCATTGAGTAATAATTGTGGAGCTCATTGTACTACTGACGGAATGCATTATCACGGAGTTGTATATGAAGCTGCAGTTCATGTAATGCTAAACGGATTGCTTATAGAATCTAATCAGAAGCTGTAATGGAGACAGGGTAATAGAATTAGTTTTGTAATTGCTAGAGCTTTCATTATTATGTGGGATTCTTTTCCTGGTGTTACACATATCAACTGAAGATCAGTGGCAAGAAGTTTTTTATGGTAGTCCATACTAAGGTTCATATTCTTTTGCCCCCTTTTTCTTCAATTGTAGGATTACTAATATTCATACAACTTATATTGGAGCAAGGAAACCCCTAATGTCTCACAACAAATTTCAACAGGAACATGTATAGAGATTCACATCAATGTTTAATGGTTTTAATATCTCGATGAAATGCATCTATATTCAGTTTTTTGCTTGCATTCCATACAAAGTTGATGTAATTTCTTTCAGAGCTAGGCAAATATGGTAAGATACATATCGGTGATTCCCTTTGTGCCCTATTATTCTGTCCCATCAAGTTGAACAGGTCCTCAGACGTATACATCTTAAATTCCTGCTATTCTTTGTCAAAATCATTGTTGATAGTGTAGTCCAAACATCCAATAAGCTAATATGTATATATATTCATATCCAACCAAAAGTATGAGCTGAAATTTCATAGCAAAATTCATTTTGACCAATCTGCTGTCATTTGTAATGGAGGTCCTTAGATTTAAACTCTACTCAGTGATTTGTTGCTGCTAACTCCTCCCAAACGATTATATGTCAAGTTGAATAATTTTCCCTCAGACACCTTCTTGGTACTGTTTTATTAACAAAACTTTACTTGTAAAAAAAAGGGACAGGTGAACAATTTCTAAGTTCTGATTATGTTGGAGTAATTTATGGATTATACAATTTAGATATTAGTTCTTTAGTTAATGAACTAAAGTGGACGTGTAGGTTTACAGGAAGTTACATAACTACATTCTAGGAAACTAGTTGCACGATACAGCTTAATCACACTTGAGTTCCTGCATTATACTTATGAGCCAGGGCTGCGAACTTTTGTGAAGTTTGTCTTTGGATGCGTTAGATTGTGATGTAGTTGCTTTTTTGCGGAGGTTCTTATCGAGAGTGTGGGATCAGGAATGTTTAAAACCTTTACTTTGATTGGAAAATAGGTAATTAGAACTAGGCAAAACTTACAGCTCTCTCTATAAACCCACCCCCCTCCAAAGGAAAGGGAAAAGAGAACTACATATTCTATTTGAGGCTTATTAAGATGTATGAGAACTGAGAAAGGTGTGTGTTGCTTGCATTTCTTAGTCCCTTGAAACAGACTTGATTCAGCATAAAAGGAAGTTGCAAATACATATTATACAGAAGGTTGTCTCTCAAACTAATCTTTTGACAGAATCAAATGGGCCAAAATAAAATGGCTTTGTGGAAATACTGATACCTCAAGGTTGCTCAGACATCACCATACCTTTATTGCCCCTATACTTGTACTTTACGCTGCTAAAGGAGGGATACTCTGTTCGTTCCAGAAGAAGTTATCTGGATCAACCAAAGTCTTGACTTTGACCAATTTATCAAAATTATCCTTGAAATACTTCAGTCCATAAACACGACCTTCAATATAGCGGTTGTTTCCATTATGGTTGACCCCTATGTCAAGGTCTCTATAATTTAAATATGCACATCTCGGGGATTTTGACACAAAAGGAGTCATGTAGTTGTACAGTACTCTGGTCTGGTTTATATAGAAGTTCTCTGCTTCCTTTCCTTCTTTCCCCCAATTGGCTGCATACTGGATTTTAAATATATTTCCTGCTCTGTGAGGAAATGGAGTTTCCCATTCTGGTATCTCACTCATCCTTCCACCATATTGATTGAAAACTAACTCTGTGTCTCCTAATTCAATCATTTTATCGAATATAGATTTCAGCTTATCCTTGGGAATGGGTTTCTGCAAATAGTCTGACTTGCGCTTCAGAAACTTCGCTCCAGGCTTTCGGTTGAACAAAGCATCAGGTAGTGTTCCATTAGGAAAACTTGCCCAGAAAAGCTCAGATTCTATCCAACTCATTTCCTTGCAATCCTCAATACGTAAACCCAATTGAGGAAAATCCCTATCCATGATGGATAGAAGTTCTCTGGAATCTCCAAGAAATAATGCTACAAATGTTGCTGTAATTGTCTTAGTTCCTTTTTGCTTCTCATCAATAGGTTTTAGAGCTAACCTTATAAAGAGATTGCTATCTATTTTCTCTGCAATGAATTGCCACCAGTAAACAATGTCAATTGCATTTTCTTCCAGGGTCCTCACTACCCGGAAAACAGTAACAACATCAGGAACTTTTACCAGCCTAAGTTTGTAAGCCGATATCACTCCAAAGCTAGCACCACCCCCACCTCTGATCGCCCAAAATAGGTCTTCTCCCATTGATTCTCTGTTAAGAATTCTTCCATGAACATCTACTATGTGCGCATCAATCAAATTGTCAACTGACAGTCCATATTTTCTTAACAGGTTACCATATCCTCCTCCAGTTATGTGTCCACCAACACCAACAGTTGGGCAAACACCAGCTGGGAAGGCATGGACTTTGCTTTTCTCCCAAATTCTGTAGTAAAGTTCGCCTAGAAGTGCACCAGCTTGGACCCAAGCAGTTTCATTTTGGATATCTACATCAATTGAACGCAGGTTAGACATGTCAAGAAGAACAAAACTGATGTTGGAGACATAAGAAATGCCTTCGTAGTCATGCCCTCCACTTCGGATCTTTAGGTACTTGTCAGTTTTCCTGCAGCAAGTGACAGCAACCTGGACATGAGATTCTTGTAACGGAGTGAAAATAATGTTGGGTTTTGGAGTGGTTGATCTATTAAACCTCTGGTTTCTGATATAGTGTTGTAGCACAGACTTATATGAGGAGTTGTTTGGAGTGTACACTCTTGACAGTATGTGGTCAGATGGATGTGAATGTTTGGATAAGCACTGAAGGAAACTCAGGTATGATGGTGTTGAGGCTGCCAATGGAACAAAATGGATAACAAAAAGAAATGAATAAAAGGTTAGAAAGAGAGAGTTCTCCATATCGAATCCCTGGTTTCCTTGTTTTCTTTTATTTTTCCGCTATGGGGCTCTGAAAGATAACATGGAGAGTTAAGCTATTCCAGGCTAACTAGAAATATAACAAGAGAAGATGCCAGCAAATCAGGTGTAATACAAAGTTCATCAAGCAGACTGTTGTGCCTTGTTTTCTTCTTCATAATGTTGTGAACTGGAGTAGAAAACTGTCATTTTTACCATCTTGCAGTTTGGTAGTACTAAGTGAATGTAGATCCTCTCCATATTTACTTGTCTCGTCACGCCGGTTCTTTAAACTATAGACTCCTAATTGCAACCTTGATTTGACTTCTACAAACTGACAAAATGCATCATCTGCAGTCTTGATTTCTAGTTTATCCAAGTCTTTGTTGATGATATAACTACGACAGCAATATGGCATGTGGCAGAAAACTAGAAAATGAAAATGAACTTTGGATGATATGATGAATGAAAAAACAATGTGGCGTGCTATGTTACATGTCATATTCTTGATAGAAGTACCACCATAGGTGTAAATGTTCCTCCTCCCCCTTAAAAAGAAGTCTCGAGTTTGAGTCAAAGTTGCTAAAAACCCCGGCTTTATACATTGTGAATCCAGATTAGACGAGTCAGTGGGTTCCGAACACTGAACGCTTGAAACAAATATTTAATAAATAAAGGTGACAAGATAAGGGATAATGTTTTGATCATTTGACAAAAAAATCTACAATATCAAGGAACTATTTGTCTCCTTTTGATGTGTTCATAGATTTCATCAAATTCAAAGAGGAATATTCTTAATCTACAAATCAACAATTCTAACTTTGATTCAGGTTCTGCAACATTTGACTGGCAAAACAATTGCTTGATAACATTGCCTTGCAAGTGGCAAGTTTCTTCTCTCGTTACATTCAAGTTCATAAGGATTTAGTGAACCATAACATACAACACAGTCGCAGAGCTTTGCTCTACAACAACTAAATCAGGTAGTCACTTGTCCAACATGAACTCGAACAAAAATGTCCCAACATTGCTAGCCAATCTTGGGAAATCCAAAACGAAAGATGAGCAATGGATACAATTTTGGCATGAGTCTAAGACCCAAACTGTTTACCTTCAAAGGTCTGACCAAAATTCCAGTTCTTGGGAGCTACATTGAAAGATGTCAAGGTGGCCCCATCACCACTAGTCATCTCAAAAGAAAGCGGCTGATTCTTTAAGTCAGCATTAATGTGCCAGTTTTGGCCCCAATTCCTACCCATAGGAAGCCAGCCTGTTCTTGAACCCTTAACTTTTGCTGCCACTATATCACCTGAACCTGCAACATTACTGATTAAAACTGACAAGAATATTCCAGAGCCGCCAATAGTAAATCGAACTCCACCTTCCTTTCTGCACTTTATCCTGTTCAGAATTAAGAAACCAAGCATATGCTTAGGTGCCATACAGGAAAGATCTTCAACCAGGGAATTCTGGGAATTACTTGCATTGTCGAATTAAAAAGGGAGATAAACATGTAGATGTAGACTCTTTTGGGATCGGAAGGATTTTTGCAAGTATGTAGATGAGCTACATGAAATTTGCAGAAAATTGTACTGAATGGCCAAGCGGAAAGAAAAGATACTTGAAGGTGGATGGTGTAATCAGTCTCAAATCTTTTCATGGTGCTTCTTGGATGGGAAGTACATCTAATTTCTATACCAAATATTATGGAACTCCAACAATACCAAAAGGTGCATATTTGGTTGATGACGACATAGAATACCTGTCATGAGAGTATCCCTATGTCTATTTGGACATAAATCATCATTGACTTGAGTAAATGAATAGGCCTAAAGTTCTCGCTGGTAGAATTTCTTTTATTAGGACAGGATAGAGTAGTTAGGAAAAAAGAGTAGCGAAACTGATAGGGAGGTAGTTACCCTGTGCGCACCCAAAGGGTAGCAGCTGCGGGTTTCCCTTGTCATAAAAAAAAACTGATAGGGAGGTAGTCACAGCCAGGACCAATAGTGCTGTTTAATTCCCATTTCCCAGGAAGCTCTCAATTCATTTGTTTTCAATTCATTTTCCAATACAAATGAACTTTAGATCATCTTCAGCGGAACATTTTTATAAATACTTTTGTTTGGATGTTCCATATGTATATATTTATTCACATGCATTGGCCAAAAGGTTATTAGAGACTCTCCTTGAAGAGAAACATTTACATTACAATTCAGGACAACTTTTGAAACAAATAGAAGATGTACATACTATGAGAATCTACAGGAATCAATACATAGATAATGATTCTTCTGATATAGAACATGCATATCATAAATATTAGAAAAATATGTTCTCCCTCAATGAAAGCCATTGAAATTACTTACTAAAGGAAAAAGGCAATGAAATCACAAGTAATAGCTAGGCTCATGTGGTTCATCAACAAGAGAATCCATTGGATTTTTCCTTTAGGGCCCATTATACTTCACATCTGTGTTGCCCCCCACCCCCCTTCATTTTTTTCGTATTCTCATATGCAATGTCTATTTTTTTCCATTGCTACCTGTCCTAAGCATTCATTCAGATTTCATTTCTGTTTTCTGTAAACGCCCTTCAGCTACTTCCTTTTTGTTTTTTTACCTACCATTAAAAATTCAAGAATCTCAATCACAACTCTTCTCCCGGTCCTCAACCTCAACTACAGCAGTAAGAACTTAATGTTTTTAAGCTGTAAGCAAACTAGTTCAGATAATGTTTTAGCTGACAGTTGGTAGAACTTTTTACCATAAATGGGTAAATCAATATCACAACTAAACCTCAATCCTAGATTATCCGCGGTCAGCTATATGAAAATGAATCCATTCCCCATTTCTCAGTTCTGTTTCATTCTAACGCTAAATAATATCCCATCCATTTCAATTTGTTTGTCTTGCTTTCCTTTATAGTCTGTTCCAGTTGTTAGCCTCTTTCCTTTATTGGCAACTATTTGGTTTCAACTTTTCACCTAACATGTGTAACACTAGAAAATTAAAACACATTTTGGTAAGTCTTCTTTGTTTTCTTAAACTCCACGTTAAGTCAAATTCAGACAAACAAATTAAATTCTTGCAGTAGGAGAAACATAGTTGAATATTTTCTAAAAACACACATATATAAGTTGCTGCTCGAACCTGCGGTATTGAATGGGCATATTAGAAGCTTTCCAAATAGCAATCTTCTCAAAAGCCTCAATGGGTAGCACAAAATGCGCATTAGGTGGATTACAGTGACCACCACCATCTAGATCAAACCCATAATTTGGTGCACAAAAATTAGTGGCTGTAACAATTATAGAAGTACCCGGAATGCACCACCGCAGATCCTCCACACACCTCACTTCATAACAAGCACCACAGATCTGACCCTTATCAAAAAGCACAGTACTTAACCCAGCTGTAGCTTTTCCATACCCATTTCTCTCCAAATCCCCATATCCACACGCGCCACCCACAACGTCACGTGGGTCGGCGGCGGCGTAATAGGTGGCGCGTGCTGGACGCCACTCAGACTGAAAATTGGAGGAGGAGGTGGTGGAGGAAGAAGAAGGTGACCAGTTATAGTGAGAACGGACAAATGGTGTTGGAGAAAAGAGTGTGAATGCTACTAAAAGTGACAGTAGTAGCATACTTACAAATGGAGTGTATATGTTCTTCTTCACTATCAAAGAGATGACAAATTGTTGTTTTGCTTAAACTCTTGAATCTGATGAAGTTCTTTCACTATGCAGGGAATTATTTGAAAAGGGAAAGTCTGTCACTTTTTGCAGAGATATTGCCATGGATGGTCATGTTTCTTCACTGCTTTTTGAACTTTGCCAATTGGGCTTGTCGGCGCCCCTTTTCCTCTGTTTTTTAAATTGAACGATAGAAGTATTACATTTATTAAGTTAGGCCTGATGTATTTGATTCATTTTCAACTACACATTTATATTACAGGGCTTTATTACTTTTGAATTTTTTATTTTTAATATTTTGTGACCCTTGAATGCTAACATGTTCAAGAAGGTGAATACACCTCTTGTAGGCGCTTAACGATTCTACAAAAAGACATAAAATGATTAAAATTGAATTAAATAGCCCATTTGGCAATCTCCCATTGGAGATTATATATTAATTCATTTTTTTAATTTTTTCCCTTTCCTTATCACAAAATTGTTATACCTATTTCATGATTTCTTCAAGTTTTTCTCAACGTGCTTCAATGGTGGTCTTCTAAATTTTGTCTCTAGGAGCTCTAAATTAGTTTGTAGCTACTGATTTATGCTAGTTAATCATACATCAATCGTTTTTAGCAACAACAGTCACCTAACTCATAAGAAACTTTTATATATGAAGCTCAAAAATAGAGTTCAAATTTTTTGTTAAACACCTCATAATTTCAGCAAAAAAAAAAACATAAAAAGAAGTCAAACCAAAATGAACCAACAATGGTGATTTAGAAATTTCACTTTCTAATTTCATTCTTTCCAAATTTGTTTTTCACTCCCACATTTGTGAATACTTATTTGTGGATTTTTGTTTTTGGGTGCGATTTCAAATTGAAAGTTTATGTAGATTAGCTATGGAGTTGTTCTTCTTCTTTAATTTGGTGTAGAGATTCTTTTTCCTCATTTTCTCTTATTATTCTCTAAAGAAATCATTAGTATTTTGGGAAAACAATCTCTAATTGAAAGTATTTTTTTGTAAATTTTAATTTCCAGGTTTGATAAAAATAAAAACTTTACATAATTTTACAGGGGATTATTAAATTATTATTTTGATTAGGTTTATAATTTACAAGAAAAAAAGAATAAAAAAATGAATGTACAGTGATTTATCGTGTGTGCTGCACAACTTTGACATAAAATTAATTATGACTTTTTAGGGAGGTGATTATTCCATATTTAAATAATTCAGGGGGAAAATAGGACTCCCATATAGAGTAAGTGTGTAGTTGAGAATTGACTAATAGAGGGGGCTTTTTGCTATTTTCTCTATAAAGTTATACAAAATTGTCTCAAACTATTTAGGGGTGCTCATGCAATTTGCATTATTATTGTTAGTACCATTTAAGATCCTCTCTGAGCTTGCGAGAATAATGTTAAATAAAGTGTATTAGTAAATTTGTACAAGTAGTGTTTACATTAATTATATACAATTTTTTTTTTATGTATTGGTTAATTTGGTGTATTAAAAGCATATAAATATTTATTTACAAAATTACCCTTTATAACTATGATGGAAAAGATGTAAAAAAATATTTTGAGGGGCTATGTGATTTTTAACCATACTGATGCATGCATTAAAACTTCTTGCATTACTAATACCTAGTACTTCATGGTATTAGTACCAGACACCTTAATACACAATAGAGTTAATACGTGCATTATTTTTGCTAATACATTCTATCAAATGACCTATAGAGAGTTGAACATTTTGGTTAGTATTTTATATGCTTTAAATAACTTTATATAATATATATAATGTGATTTATATTTCTCTATATAGTTTTTTTGAAATGATACTCATAAAATTAACTAATAGAAAAATGCAATATCAAAAGGCTAACCGATCAACCGTAAATACATGATGAGTGAATTAAAAAAATTACTATATAAAAAATAAAAAGAATAAAAATGAGAATTGGAAAAGAAAGAGTAATATTACAAAGTACAAAAGAGGTGGTTATTACCAAGTCAACTTATAAGGAGATTTCTTAGCTTACAATTTATGTTTAACCAAATATTGTTATCCAAAATGGATAAACCAAGCTTCCGTTTGAGTATAGATTTTTAAAAGTATAATTCACATAAATCTTATAGTGTAAAGAGTAAATTATATCATATTCCTGCTCTTTTTCTAATTACAATAATCCCTTAACATTTGTACCTTCCGGATACATAAGTCACCATTTGAATACATTAATTCACCATTCGGACACATTAATTCTAATACAAGAAGAATCTTTTAGTTGTGCTAAAAAGGAAATAAAATTTGGAAATTAATTAAATCTCATAAATTACGCTTACGTTTCTTCTTACTCTCAATTATACAGAGGCAAATCCTAACAGAACGAAGAAATTTAAAATTTCAAATTTCAAATTGCTCCCCCATTCAACGAAGAAACCCTTCAGATTTGATTCAAAAACTTTTTTCGAAATTTTGAATAAGCGAGGTGAGTTATGAAGGATACAAAAGTGATGAAATTGTTGTTGGACAAACGGTATCCTTTTGAATCTTCAAGTTTATCGAAGATCCTTTCAATTTTGATTCAAGATTGTCAAAAAGTTTGAGATTCAAGATTCTTTTTTCTCCTAGTTCATCAAAGATCCTTTCAATTTTAATTTAAAATTGTTGAAAACTTTGAGATTCAAAATTTTTCTCCTAGTTTATTGAAGATCCTTTCAATTTTGATTCAAAATTGTCAAAATTTTTGAGAAGATACATCATGAATATCTTTGCTACCGAGCATTTTACTATTTATGTATCTTGTTTAAATTGATGCGTATTGTATTTATACTAGATACATTAAATAAAGAATTGTTGCCCGTAAGATGTTAGATTTGAGATCGATACATTACCGCGTGGTAGTTGCTATGTAGTTGATACATTTAGTATAAATTCGAATTTACGTATCATATCTAAAAAATTAGTGCATAATACATTACTATTTATGTATCTCGTTTAAATTGATTAGTATTGTATTTATACTAGATACATTAAATAAGTAATTGTTGCCCTTAAGATCTTAGATTTGAGATCAATACATTACCATGTGGTAATTGCTATGTAATTAATACAATTAGTATAAATTCGAATTTACGTATCATATCTAAAAAATTAGTGCATGATACATTACTATTTATGTATCTTGTTTAAATTGGTAAGTATTGTATTGTTACGGGATACATTAAACATTTAAGTGTTGTCCATAAGTTGTTTGGTTTGAAATCAATACATGTAGTATAAATGAGTATTTATATATCATATGCTATTTATGTATCATATGCCCGTATAATTTGACGTAGCTATGTATCATATTAAAAAAAATAAATATGAATATGATAAACATGATTTAGTTATAAAATAGTATTGCACATACATAACAAACATATGGTACACAGTCAGTAAATTGAGCCTATTGTTCATGTTTTCCTATATAAAAAAAAAGAAAGAAACTGGAACGAAAAAAATAAATGAAGAATTGCCTCTTGATTACCTTTAAATCATTAACTGGAGATAGAAAATATTTAAAATTCAAATAAATGAGTGACGAAGGTAAGTGGTGATATAGTGAAGTGATTATAGGCATGAAAAAAGGGAGAAAATAGTGGAGTTGGAAGATTGAAAGTTATGTATCTTGAAAGGAGAGAATTTGAGGAAAAGAGGGATTTTTGTAATTTTTCAAAATGGTAGAGAATAATAGAAAATAGGGTATGTAGTTAGGTAATTTTTCCTTTTTAAAAATGAAACTTTGAAAAATTTTGAGTTTAGAAATTGTTATTTTGGGAAGGGCATTTGAATTTGGGTTAGGAGACTTGAATTAGGCTAGGCCTCAGGCCTGCATGCAATTTATATGGGCTTCTCATTTTGGAAAGATAAGACTACTCATGTTTGGGCTGATCCACTCAATGCAGCCCATTAACAACAAACCAAACGTAGCGATTCCCATGCTCATTTACGTGAATTCATAGGGGTCATTTTGGTTGTTATTTACTTAAAATTTTTACCTTCAAGTACGATAGTTTCAAATTTTTGTCATTCAGTTATTAAGTAGACACTTAAGTGTCCTGAAATAGGAACGACATCAAAATAACAAATAATTTTCTGCTCATCAAAATTTTTGTTTTTATATCATAATATACCATAACTTATATCTTAAAAGACATATCAATTATATCACATAATTTTATAGAACTTATGTCGAGTGAGATAAAAAATTATTTTCCGAACCCACAAATTATGTCGTAACAAGTAATGTTGTATATCATAACTTAATTCCTACGAATTTTATGTTGAGTGAAGCATAAATTCTCTAAACTTACACTGAATGAATCTAGTTATAAATAAAAGTATTTTGGTCATAAATTTTTAGTAAACAGGCAGCATAGGTAAAAATTAAAAACCGTTAATTTTAAAGACATAAATTAAAGGTCACTCCAAAATATGATTGGATCTTACAAAATTAGACTTCATATATTCTAGCTCAGTTGGGCTAATTCTTGAAATACTACTACTATATTGCAAGAAAGAATTATTGATATTCTTGTCATGGAAAGGACCTTCTAAAACATAATGGCGCTTCAAGGACTTCAATAGGCATAATAAACATGTAATATGATGTTAGTAAATTTACGAACACTAATCGAATTAGTTAACTGATTGACATAGAAACGAGTTTTAAAATAAAGTTTAGTGTAATATAAAATGAATAAGATTGACGGTGATTATAAAATACGATCATCCATTCGACGGTTCACAATAAAGACCTTAACAGTGGGCCCTACCATTGGATACTCAGTCCAAACAGCACCAAAGTGAAGTCAGCTATCTAGGGTTTCAAACCCAAAACCTTACATTAGTGCTTCTCCTAAAAAAAAACACCCATTTATCCAACCTCTCAGATTCTTCAATTCATCTTCTGGGTCTTCAAGATTCAATCAGAAAACTCTAAATTCTGCACTAAAGGTGGAAGCTTTATACCTGTAAGTAGCTATTTCTGTTCTCATTTCTGATTCTTGATTTATACAGCACAAAAAAGAAGGGTGAAGTATAGTGATATACTGATATATTAGTTTATTCCGGCTCATTGGTAATAAAGATTGAATCTTTATACAAGTTACTGTTAGGATTATTACATGGGGAAATCAGGTGGTAGGAAAAAGAAGGCGGGTGTTAGTCAAAATCAAAACCAGAACCAAGGGGCTGTTGGGAATAGCCATACACCTGTTGTTAATGGTAGTGTTGATTTGGACTCATCAATTTTCTCAAAAAGAGCCCATGAGCTGAAGGAAGAAGGAAACAAAAGGTTTCAGGCTAAGGATTATGTGGGTGCCCTGGAGCAATATGAGAATGCTCTCAATAAACTTACACCAAAGACACACCCTGATAGAGCTGTTTTTCATAGCAATAGGGCAGCCTGTTTGATGCAAATGAAGCCCATAGACTATGATTCTGTTATTTCTGAATGTACTATGGCACTTCAGGTTCAGCCCTCTTATGTTCGGGCCCTTCTACGAAGGGCTCGTGCATTTGAGGCTGTGGGGAAGTATGAAATGGCGATGCAGGATGTCCAGATACTATTGGGTGCTGATCCGAATCATCGAGATGCTTTGGAGATTGCTGGACGATTGAGGATGGCACTTGGTCCTCGTCCAGAGGCCCAGCAGGACCTTCAAAGCCGCCCATCTCCAGCTGCACTTGGTGCTTCTGCAGTGGGTGCAGCTCCTATTGCTGGCTTAGGACCATGCTTACCTGCTCGGCCAATGTCTAAGAAGCCAACACCTTTAGGTGGGGCTTCAGCTATATCAGTTAATAACAAGCCTGAGAAGCCGTATCAAGTTACGCCAGCTGAAAATGGTCCTCAAGCCAAAGTTCAGTTACCAAAGGTTGTTTTGAAGCCTGCAAATGGTCCTTCCAGACCACATGCTGATCGCAATAAGGATGTCCCAAGAGAGAAGGCATCTTTATCAGCATCTAGTGTTGTTCATGGGAATTCTAAAGATGTTGCCGTTCGTTGGAGGCCATTGAAGCTTGTTTATGATCATGACATAAGGCTTGCCCAGATGCCTGTGACTTGCAGTTTTAGAGTGTTGAGGGATATTGTTAGCAAACGGTTCCCTATGTCAAAATCTGTTCTTGTTAAATATAAGGACAGTGATGGTGATTTAGTAACTATTACCTGTACGGCTGAACTTAGATCGGCAGAGTCTTGGGTTGATGGTTTACTACCAAAAGACTCTGATGCAAATAAAACCGACGCCATTGGGATGTTAAGATTGCACGTCGTTGAGGTGAGTCCTGAACAAGAGCCAGCCTTGTTGGAAGAGGAAGAGGAGAAGCCCGTCGAGAGCGAAGGGAGTAAAGGGGATGATAGTGGATCCCATTCTTCAATAAGTGATTCGGTGGTTGAAACTGTGGATAATGAGAGTAATAAGGCAGAGAAGGTAACTATCAAAGAGAAAGCAGCTACAACCGAAAATCCTGACTGCAAAGAGGTTGAAATGGATGACTGGCTTTTCGAATTTGCTCAGTTATTCAGGACCCATGTTGGCATCGATCCAGATGCTCACATTGATCTGCATGAGCTTGGGATGGAGCTTTGCTCTGAAGCCCTTGAGGAAACTGTGACAAGTGAAGAGGCTCAAGTTCTTTTCGACAAGGCTGCCTTAAAATTTCAGGAGGTTGCAGCCCTTGCTTTCTTCAACTGGGGAAATGTTCACATGTGCTCAGCAAGGAAAAGAATTCCAATCGATGACTCTGCTTCAAAGGAGATGATGGCTACACAACTCCAAGCAGCATATGACTGGGTGAAAGAAAAATATTCTCTGGCCAAAGAGAAGTATGAGGAGGCACTCTTAATCAAACCAGACTTTTATGAGGGGTTACTGGCATTGGGGCAGCAGCAATTTGAAATGGCAAAACTTTACTGGTCCTTTATCTTGGCTAAGAAAGAGGACCTATCAAATTGGGATCCTACTGAGACTCTTGCACTCTTTGACAGTGCAGAATTAAAAATGAAAGCTGCAACAGAAATGTGGGAGAAAATTGAAGAGCAGAGAGCTAATGAGCTAAAGGATCCTAGCGCCAGCAAGAAGGATGAATTATTAAGGAGAAGGAAGAAGCAAGCAAGTGGTCCTGAAGGTGAGGCGTCAGCTGCTGGTGGTCCAGCTGAAATTTCAGCTGACGAGGCCGCAGAGCAAGCTGCTGTTATGAGATCGCAGATCCATTTATTTTGGGGTAATATGCTCTTTGAGCGATCTCAAGTTGAATGCAAGTTGGCTTTGGCTGGTTGGAAGAAAAACCTTGATACAGCAGTTGAGCGATTCAAGCTTGCTGGAGCTTCTGAAAGTGACATCTCAACAGTTTTGAAGAACCATTGTTCCAATGAGGAAGCTGCAGAGGGATCTAAGCAAATGGTTGAGAGCTTGAACACTGATGAAGGTGCAAATCATAAGAATGATGCTAGTCAAGCTTAGGGCAGTGACCTGCTTTCAGTTTTATTGGATTGTGCTGCCCATCACCTGCATTAGCATTTTTTTCATGCATGTGTCTGAAATGGAGCGACGGAAAGTTCACTTTTAGAAGAATAGGTATCAGGAAGCTCATCTT
The DNA here is from genome assembly GCA_037074985.1 of Solanum bulbocastanum. Classification (NCBI taxonomy): domain Eukaryota; kingdom Viridiplantae; phylum Streptophyta; class Magnoliopsida; order Solanales; family Solanaceae; genus Solanum; species Solanum bulbocastanum. Next base: position 30,592,584 of record CM073598.1, on the reverse strand, counting down.
CTCAATGCTGGTGGAGAACTGGCGTCACAATGTGCTCTCAAGGTTCTGGCTTATGTATGTGTGCCAACAAGTTCTGATCGTCAGCCTGACACTAATCTTTCTATATTGAGTTTGGTTTCTGAAATTTTTTTATTGATGCGATTAGTATTTTTAGCCTCCGCAAATTAACATTTAATTCTGCAGTTATATTGTGATAGAAACAGTTCACGATTTGAAACCATTAGCGATCTGTGTTTCCAGCAGGCATTTGCTCTTAAGCTGTAGCTTATCCAACATTTATTCGTGAAGAGAGAACCACGGAATGTAATTTCATGCTACTTTTACACCTTTTTGGTCTTGTTTGGAAGTTGTAATTTCAGATTTCCATGTCAGTATCATGGCAGAAGAGAAATGTCATTGTTGCTAGCATTTCAGGCTGTTGAAATGTAGATGCTAATGGTTGAATTTCTGATAGATGGCAGTTTCATTTGCTGTTGTTGCTTAGTTATTCAGAAGTTGATGGCTGAATTCTTTTATCAAGTGTGGTGTTGTTGCTATTGGATACTATTCCATTGAAGATTAACCTTTCCACATAACAGCGACTCATATTTCTCACCGTTTGAAATTTTGCACTTCCAAATTTTTATTACATGCCTGAAATGTAGTAGCAGCATGCGTCTACATTCCATAGCAAGTGTTAGTATAAGAATTCAATATCACCAGAGTTTCTGGTGACTCTCGTACCATTATCTTGAATTTCAGCCGAGAGAATCAGAACTTAAAGACTTCAATTTGCCAGAACTTTATTTGTCTTCCCTTATGAAGCCATTAGCCTTAACCTTATTGTATCATATATTTGTTGCTGCTGCTATCATCAGCAAATGTAAAAGGAAAGGGAAGCTCTTTTTCTTTTCTTTTTCCGGTCTTCGGTTTAATCATCTAGTATCTGAAGTTTACTGATCCGATTAGAATGGACTAATTCTAATTAGCATTGGGTAGAGGGCTAAGCGTTTTTTCTTTTTCCTTTTATCAAAACACAGCTTTTGAGAAAAGGAATGAAATGGTGGCGCTGCAGTGGGTCTCTCTAGTTCTTTTAGAAAATTAGATGTTACGAAATGTGCATTTAACAAAATATGATACTGTAGATAAATATTAACTAGTTGACCTTTTTCACTTTCGCAAAGCACCCCACTCAAATAAGTGGACCTCTTCAATTTATGCTACATATCATTAGTAAAGTAGTGAATTCAAATGAATCATAACCGCCCTTGCCTTTTCCTATGCTGTTCACTTCAAAAATGCTTACAAGTGCATGTCCCATACTCTAAAAGTAGTGCATCCATATATAATTCAGGTTTAATAGCACTTCTATGCTTTCCCCATCCCTTTTCATTGGGGAATCTAAGGTGGTAATTGGTGTACACATAATTGTCAATGACTCAACAGATAATGCAGAGGGGAAAAAAAAAAAAAAGGTGAAACAGAGCAGTTGAGTATCGATACTATTACTTGTGTCTTTTCCTATTAACATCAGAGTTGTTTTGGTGTTCAATTGAGAATCCCTGGAAAATGACAGTCATGATAAAAAGGAAAAAAAGAAATAAATAATTTGAGGTGTTCAAGTTTGCTATGTCATCCAAATTCCTTTTTCAACAAAGTTTTAGAGTCCTTTTCTGATTTTATATTAGTTGTGCTGTAACACATTCCCTTTTAGATAAACGCGTTTAAAGTAACTTATATACACTGATAATATAAAAACATGCTTTGCGAACATGCAATTTTAACTTTTAGCCGTTGTAACATGTCATTTATATGTTTTGCATGTTACCAATCCATGTCTAGTATGAAAAGTTATTCATAATTCTCTTTTAGTGTAATTTTTCTTTATCTTGTTAGTGTATATTAATTTAACTCAAACGTGTAGTATGTCATACACAGAGTTTTCTTTTTGCAAGCATAGATTCATTGAAGTAAAATAGGAAACTTTACAATATACCCCATAGAGAACAACCTCAAACAGCTCACTACCAAACAAGAGACAATGACACGTCAAGTAACATAAGTTACTTAGAAACCTTAGTAAATTATTAACTAAAAGGACAACACAACTTTAGAAACCTTAACTTCTTTAATCCTCTTAATTAGAGTCCTATTAATACATAAACAAATTCCCCTCTCAAAACATTATCAAACTGTTTCTATAGGACCTAAGTTGACAGTAGTCTCCACAGCCTTCATTGCTTCAAACCTAGGCTCCTTAGCCTGAAATTTGAGACCTGCATACAACTTCATATAATCTTCAAACACAAATTTTGGATACTTCAATTTGTTCTCTTCTTCTGTCTTCTCAATCAACTCTGGTGCTGGAAATATGACAGCATCACTTCCCGGATTATAAAAGGAAGCTATTGACATTCTAGTGCCATCTTGTTGAGCAATCACTCTGTGCTCAATACTCTTGTATCTTCCATTAGTAATCACCTTTAATCATTCAAACAAAATCAGTACTACCCTAGAAAATAAGGCGGATTACTTGCTACAACACGTTAAAATGAATACATACCTCAAGCTGATCACCGAGGTTGATGACAATAGAGTGTTTCATAGGAGGTACATCAATCCAACTGCCATCTTTTAGCAATTGGAGACCACTGACTTTGTCATCTTGGAAAAGCAGGATGATGCCACCAGCATCAGTGTGAGCGCGAAGGCCTTTGATCAAGTCCGGCTTGGGACAAGGAGGATAGTTGCTAACTTTGGTGCCAAAAGTTGGACCCTTTGAGCCATAAAATGCTTTTTTCAAATAACCTTTCTCTAGTCCAAGATTCTCACACAGCAAATCCAAAAGATTTTCAGCTAGTTTCTCCAGCTTCAGTGCAAAATCTTTCATAACTTTCCTGTCATGAGGTTAGAGGTAATATAAAGTTAGTACAACAAACAGAGCTACCAATCAAGACTCAAGACTAAGGATAAGCTAAGTTCTCAAATCAACAGTAAAGCTTGTCACTTTAGAAGTACAAATTGAACTGATACAAATCCCAGATATTTGGAGCCAGCTTAGCATAGATTCTGTTCATATGAAAGGGTAAAAATTGGATCTTTTTTGTTTTATAAACCTGTATTCATCATCCAGGTCTGGAACTTCATACACATTGGAAACAGGAAGATGTTTCAAGAAGAAAGTGCTCTCCCAATCAAGATCATCAATTTCAGTTTGGACAGCTTCAAGTCCTTTACTTGCCACCATTTCTTTAAACCTTTGTTCCATGCACTTCTTGTAATGCCCCTTAGTAAAGTTCTCTACTGTGTCCAGCAATTCATGGGAAATTCCATGATTCACAAGCTTTTACAAATCACAAAACAGACAAAAAAAAATCAGAAATCAAGAAAGTAACTTTTCTTCTTCTTCAAGATGTTGTAGTATAATGTAATGTTACCTCAAAGAAACCCCAGTTTTCACATGCATCTTTGATTTTGTCCATTGCTACAGACCTTTTCTCAGTTTGAAGCAACCCCATATCCACAACTGGGAAATTACTCTCCATTTTTCTGTTTTTCTTTCTTACTGGGCTAACTCTCTAGTTTATCTTTTAATTTGCTTGTGTTTGGTTCTGTTTTCTGTGGTGAGTGGAAAAGTTGTGTACTAGAGAGGGGTATTTATAGGCTTTTGAAAGGGGTAGGATATTTGATAAAGGATAGGGTGAATTTAATTTAAAAAATTGGCATGCAAATAAAAAATAAAATCTAAAGCAAATAAAGGGAATGTGAGAAGTTGCCTGGAGATTAGTTTCAAATCTTAACACAAATTAGAAAATATGTTGATGATTTCTTTTAGTTTGACTAATTACTGGTAAATAGAGTTACTTGGTACCTGTACTAATAAGTCAGAAGCAAGTAGGTCTTTGACTATAAAATTCAATACAACTCTAGTCAATTAAAAATTTTCATTTCAAATCGATAAAATTCAAATCTTATGTAATAATGTGAAATAATTGAAATATGTGCAAAGCTAATCCGATAAGTTGCAATATTTTTTATAAAAGAAGTGAGAAGTGGGAACAGGAGTGGTGGATGATGCATGTGTGTACATACTGATGGACCCTATCAAGTTTGGAAGAATGTCATGTAGCCATGGCCATGGGTAATTCCTACTTATTGTCTCTCCTTTGGTGGGGTAACTATTAAGTGGGTAATTCCTACTTATTGTCTCTCCTTTGGTGGGGTAGCTATTAAGTAAGTTGCACCTAATAATAAGTGTTCCTTTCATTTTCTGCTACTTTTTCCCATCATCTCCCGCTTGTTCTGGTTAAAGCTTTTATTTTAGATAATATTGTACAAAATTACATTACATCAAAAGAGTCTCTAACCCCTCTCTCCGAAGTAGAGATAAGGTATTCGGTATGCGTACATTTTACCTATCTCATATCTTATTATATCAAATATCTATTGCAGATGAATTAGGTATACAACTTAATTATTTGTAGAAGTGTCATCTTGACATTGTCCATAAAAAGGAAAAGATGCTCCATTTCTTAAAATACTAGAGTATTAATTAGTAAAGAAAAATAAAAATGTGGTCATTGATAGGCTTATGAGCAAAAGGAATTCCTTTATTAAAATATAAAAGGTAATGTTGTTGTGTTATACACTATTAAGAAGCTCTTAGATTCATCTTTACGTAATTAAATCCTAATCGAAAGCATTAGATGCAAAAAAGGTATGTCGGCATTGGAAATCCACCTGAGATATATTTTTTTAAAAGAAGTGAGATTAATTAGCCTAATTTTGTAAGCCCCGCCGCCTAAAAGTTGAGATTTGGAATCAAATGACGACTTTCACAACAAAAAAAATCCGTAATAATCATAGTATAAGTGCGATGCAAATTCTCCACGTAACTATCTCTGCATGTTCTAATTTATTTGACATCATTTATATTTCAATTGTTTTTAATTGTAATGGTAGAATGGAACACATGATTTAATGCTTTTTAAAAATAAAAAGCTCTACCTTCGTTCATTTTTATTTCGTGAAATTCAATACTATACATTAATTAATATAAATATTGTAATAAAATGTTCATGTTAATCATTGTTCTTAAGAGATGTGTAAAATTCAAAATTTATAAAAAAAATAAATAAAAGAAATATTATAAGTCACAACAACTAACACATATTGAGATAAAGAGTTATAAATTCTTACCTATTGAGAAATTGTCATTGATGACACGGTAGAAGATTTGAACTTCTCCTATAGTTTTGGAAATTTTTTCACACCATTAAAACTATGTTGACGAACAACATTGAGTACCGTACACGTACAAAATGCATATTTAGAATTTTAAGTTGATACTCTATCTGTCCTTTTTTAATTGTCATGTTGCGTTTTTTAAAAGTCTATTAGATTAATTTTTAAAGTTAAATTAGATAATGTTAATTCGATATTTTAAACAAAAAATTAGATATTTAAGAACTATACGGTACTAAAAATTCCATTTTTTTGCATATCAATATAATGAAAAAATTCATCGTAAAATATTAGTCAAATTTATTATTGTTTGACTCTAAAAAAAAGAAATTATGACTATTAAAGGTGGGCGAAGATATTATATATAAGTTACTTCCTCCATTTTACTCTCTCTATATATATGGTAATTGATATATGAAAACAAATATTTGTCATATACCACTTCTTCATCAAGATATTATATTATATATGGAATAATTAATTTTGTGTGTGTATATATATATATATATATATATATATATATATATATATATATATATATATATATATATATAAATAAATATTTAATATCCTTGGCATATATATTGGTAAGTTTATTTTTTTATATTTTGAATATTCATAGAGTGAAAATCATGATTCCTGACATGACATTTTTAGTAGTATTATACAAGCACATATATGGTTCTCGTCTTTTTGGAATTGATAAAAAAAGTGGCATATAAATTTGAACTAAGAATTTATCTCTACATTTATTCTTCTATGATCGGTGCAAGCTTAATAATGTGTATATTGAGACGTCCATCTCATGGACAGTGGAACAACGAGGGTGGGTCAGACAGAGAGAAAGATGGATACACTCTTAGGTTGACAGACTTCTGAAAAAGGAATACATGCGCTACCTCAAATAAATTAGGAGATGAAAATGTAAAAAGCTTATTAAGATATAACTCAGTTAGTTATCATGATGCATACTCTTTTGGACTAGATCAATGATAACATAATTACCCGAGATAAAACATGTGGTCATGTATGTTGGCCAAAGCAGGCATTACATGACATAATTAAACTTTGGTTGTGACATGCACAAATTTTTATAATCAGGTAGTATGTATTCTCACTTTAATCAGTAACTCTCAAAATTAAACAATCGGTTTACTGCAAAAAAATTGGTGCATATAAGTACTACTAAGTACTATCTATCTAACTAAACGTTAGTATATTGAATTACTTACCAATTACTTTTTTGAAAACTAGCCAAAAAAAGAACAGAGAAAATTCTACAACTTAACTACCTAAAAAAGAAAAGGGCCAAATTACAGTAAAAGATGAAATTACCAAGTGTGTGTGTATATATATATATGAATTTAGAAAAGCTACATACTATAATTCAAAGGAAACATTAATGGCCTTCAGTGGATAAGGTTCTTAAATTCCAAATATAATTCATTTATTCACTCAGAATGTTAGATAGAATTTTACAGGTAAAAGTTACTGTATTTATTGTTTCTTTGACAAAGAAACAAAAGTGAGGGGGAAAAAAGGAAAAGAAAAAGACATCTGCCTAAAAAAACAAATAAATGCATGAGATGAAATGGGATAGGGACATCCTCTATTATTTTATGGGTTTAAATTTGAAGAATTGTACAAATGTTGTTATCTTATTTATGGAAATAACACTGTATTGACAGCTTTATTATGAATGAGACTTTACCTAAAAAAGTTAGTATAATGAGTAAGAAAGAGAGGCAGAATTAAGGGCAATTTTAGCATGCGTGTCTGCAGACTGTACTCCTTCCTTTTGTGGATTTTATTAAATTGAGACGAGTTATTTACTGCATAGTGTGTATAACTATTTATATGTATCTTGCGTTTGAAATTCATTAATTCAATTAATTTGAAGAATTTGCAATGTGTTGTGACAGTTGAGATGAAAATTAATGCTCATTAATTACCAAGGGCAATGCCATTAGATTTTATCTTAGATCAAGTGATGTCACATAATTAAAATGTAAGGATAAAATATTTCTTCGTGTTTCATCAAAGAATTTTTTTTTTTAGAGTTATGCATCTTACGATGTTAAACTTTTTGCATATTCTCTCGATAAAGAAGTCATCATTCTTAACAATTTCATATTCCTTCCATGCCAAGCCATCTCTCTTTGCCATTCGATCTTTCTTGCATTGCTTTTTATTATTATTAATAATAATAATGTTGGGATTTTGTGTTTGATTTGTTCATTTATTTACTTTTTTAAATATATGTTGATTAATGGTATTATTTCTATGAAACTTTTTAACAATTTGATACCATAGAGTGACAAAGATACTGCAGGGACCTCCTTATTAACTTTGAGATCCAGCAAATATTGTTATCATAATTCATTATTAGTTCATTCTTTCCACATTTATTTCATGCAGCTAAACCAATGGGCCTTCTTGTTTAATTTTAAATTTATTTTGGAAAAACCATGGGTAAAACACTATTATATACATATTTCGAATCAGTTACTATTACTTTTTTTACTTTTCTATTTTATTCCTGTTTAATTGACATAGCTATATATATTTTCCATTTTATTATTGTACTTGAAGTTAATATGATGAAGAAAGAAAATTATCAGAAAAAATCTTGGATGTGATGGGAATATTATGAGACCTGAAAAACAACAAGATTCCAATTTTTCTTCATTTCTAGATTTCCTATCCAAATTAATCTTTTAGACAGGCAGCAGTATCCTTTTATTATTTCTTTTACTGTATATATAGCCGAAACTCGGACTATACATATAAAAAATAAAAATTTCTAGGTCATTTACAAAATTATCAGAAGAAAAATGACCTTTTTTCAATCTTTTATATGTAAATATGAAAATCTCTACTTAAATAAAAACAAACATGAAAAATATTATTAAAAGAATACGAAACCAATTTTCCTTGACTGATAAGTGCTACACATTAAACTTTATTATTCCAAGAATCAACAAAAGAAATATGCTGTTGCTTTAAAGTTGCACGAGTGGAGACCAAGAAATATTTTCAAGATTGTCTTTGATTTGGTTACTGCTATCAGTGAATTTAGAATTTAAATTTAATTTATTTAAAGTTTAGAATTCTTTAAATTTATGTATTCAAAATTTTAATATTTATGAAGTATATTACTCTTATCTTTCAGCACTTGTACACAAATATTAAATTTTGGGTGCAATTGATCGTAAGTAAAGTCATTAACTCAAATAAAAAATCTATACGTCTAATAATAACATTATGGTTTAGCTAATGTATTTAAATTGGTTAATAACCCATCAACTTGTCAAATTGTGATGATGAACTAAATAGTGGATTAACTCTTTAATTCCTCGAGCATTTCCCAAGAGGATAATTAGTACTGAAATCTTCATGCTAAATAATATTCTCTCTAGCTATCGAATCTAGGTAAAGTAATTAAAAATTTACATCAAATCTTCGCTAACTGTTCAACAAATTTATCAAAATAATACGAGTACCTATTTTCTCTATATTATGTTATCTCGCCAATATTATTTCAACTCGAAACCACAAAAATAATATAACACTTTTGTTCTTCTTACAGCAGGGGTTGATTTTTCATATTGTATAGATAGATAGATCGTATATTAATGATGATAACTATATATGGAAGTGAAAAATAACAATTAATGCAATTAGAGAAGTTATATATATTTCATAAAATACAAAGAGCACAATGTGCATGTTGCGTGTCGGACTATTTGGATTGTAGTTTTAGGTTCCATGCATGGCTACTTTAAAGTTTAATTACCAAGCTATGTATCAATTCTAGTTTTATTTTGTGTGTGTCCAACTCATAAAAATTATGAAAATATATTATATGATGGTCCCTCAAAGGCCAAAGAACATATGTTTCTGGGGGCATCTCATGACAACAAATCATGAAACAACTATATGTCTATGTACAATATGACCAAATTAAGACAACGAAATTTTATGATCATTATCGTGACTTCTTTATGAATTACTCCTTCAAAGATACCGTGACTAAATTCAGTGTATACGTCGAAAATGGATTGGATCAAAATCTTACATACATATACATTTACATACATATATATATATATATATATATATATATATATATATATATATATATATATATATATATACACACTCAGTCGAATTCAAAATTTTATTAGTTGATTAGGTACACGTTCTAACAAAAAAAACATTGCTCTTTACTACAAGCAACAATAAAAAGGGAAAAAATTAAAACTATATTTAAATAAGAACTTCAAGAATTAGAAAAGAAAAAAAAAAGTGAGGCAAATCCATCTAGTTTATAATGAAAATCTGTTAATAACAAAGTAAATAAATCTGAGATAATTGCATGTCAACCGTTAATCATGAAGGAATGCTAGTCGATCAAAGGTCCAAAAATAGGCAAAATTACTCGACTTCATTTTTTTTCATATAAATATCGAATACCGAGTGAGAAATAAAATAAAATGAATAATTTGTTCTTTACATGGAAGCCCAAAATTTGGACTCCTTCCGAATTCTTGAATTTAAAGTCGAATTCTCACAAGACTCTTTTCTTCTCTTTTTCCCTATTGGTACATGCCTACCCAATAGGAACTTGCGAATAAAAAAATAAGCAAGCTGTTCGGAATATATAAGAGAAAAATAAAGTTAGAAAGTATAGAGCATGTTCTTTATAATTTAATTTAAAATAATGAAAATTCTCCATTCGTGATTTAAAGAGGTGGAAAAAGAATAATTGTCGCACAAATGGAGAATAAATAGTATTGGGTGGAAATGTACAAGAATGTCAGTGTCGACACACAATTTTAAAAATTCATATTTTTATTTTATCATAAATTGTTTTTGTTTGTTATGTAAATTAAATTATGTGGCAATAATTAACAAGTTGTAGAAGATTCTAATTTGGCTTCTGCCCAATCCAATTAAATATAGGTGGATCGAGTCATGAAATAAAAAATTAATACTTGCATCATGGTAAGTTATATGTATCACACCCTGAAAGATGTGGTCCATCGGCCTCAAATCCTATGCTTATCAATTTATGCAAAATGCTTAATGCATTAAATTAATTTTTGAACAATTCTTTTCTAAGTAAAGAAAATTATAACCAAGATCTCCTCCCCACATATTTAATGTTATTTATGAATATATATTATATTTATTATCCTTTATAATTTTTCAAAATATTATGTTAAAAAATGCAAAATTTAAAAGAGTAAATGAATAGGTCATAGGTCAATTAGGAACTAATCCTTGGATCTCTAACTTTAAAGAGATACCTTTAGATCAAAATATTTGCATTTAAAGAGCATATAATCTTTCTTGATAGGTTTGCAAAATCATGAAATGGGCATCTTGTTTATATATATATATATATATATATATATATATATATATTTATTGTATTTCAGATTTACTGATTCGACCAATATATAAACTATTAAAGGAAGAAGTAACTTTCTACCAAGAGTTTTTTCTATTGAAATTATTTCAAAACCTCTAATAAAAAACTTATGAAGGGTCTATTCATCTTAGCATAACCTCAAATGTTGTGATATATCATATATGTGTATCATATATACAATTACTTATACAGTCTACTTGTGGAGGTTAGGGTGGGGATCCTTTTACAATTAGAGAAAACAATATATATCAAGATCCTTAAATGGAATTTCTTCTGCCCCTCCCTCCTTTTTTGAGTGTGGGGGTGGGGTCTCTTATTTATTAACTTATGTATTAAATTGCTCATTTGAGGTAGTTTCTAGGAAAGATCAACCAAATGAAGATAAAATGAAATGAAGGCATTAAATCTTGATCTTGATATGTAGAACATATATGGGATTCCTTATACTATCAAATTGGGACCCTTAATTCATTGACAATATCTAAAACCATATTTAGTCATTTTCTTTGTTAACTTTAAGAACAGTTGACTCATTGACCTATTTTATATTTCAAAAGTGGTCTGATTTGATGAACTGAAAGTGTTGAGTTACTTCTTGGTTGATTCCTTGTGATTGTGACCCTTATTCTCAAAATTTTATGTTCTATAGCTTGAGAACAAGTACTGCTAATTGCTAATTTCTTGATGGATGTTGTTTTCATTTGTCAAACTAATCTATACCTTTGGTAGTAACTAAATGTGCATTTGGAAGCTTTAGTAAGTGTTTTATATCAATCAATCAACTATCAACTCAACTTAAGTCCCAACTAATTATTAAGATTAATTATATAGTGTAATTGATTTGTACTCGCTCCTACTTATGTATTAATTAAGTATTCAACATATTCATCATAATTCAATCATTTTTACTCAAGCGTCTTTAAATAGCTTAATATTTTGAGTGCGTTCTCTCCCTTTCTCTATCTCTTTTTCCATCAGAATATTTAGTTTCACGAAACTGATGAGCTTGTCAAATTAATGCATAATAATATGTTGGTGTTTTTTTCAAATTCTAACTTTACTATATCGATAAATTGTTATAAGTCTTTTTGTCGTTTTTTTTCCTTGATTCCCTCCATTAGTAGGACAATCAAATATCGTTAGACAATGCAAATAAGAATTTCAAATGAGAACTCAAATCACTCGATACTATTATGGGTAAAAATAAATTCACCCTAACAACTATGTCATTGGAATTCTTGATATTGTTATTGCTCAATTTTGCATTCACAACTGGGCTTCATGCACCAAATCAAATTGGACTAACCAGTGACTATGGATCTAATTGACAAAGCATCGAATAGATTGTCACAATACCTATTTATCAGCTCCAACTTTGTATTGGTCCACCACTTCTCATTTTCTCACTGTTCATGGGCTCGTTGTACATTTACAACTAAAACTGTATCCCAAAAATAGGGTTATATCAAGCTCCTTTTGGAGTTCATTTATCCTTTCCAAAACATTTATGTTAAAGACAACCTCTTTTCTTATGAGCTAAAGTAAGTCTTCCTCTGCCAGGTTTGGACTATATAGCAAGCAAGTATTAGTAGCATAATAAAAAAAGTCATCCTCGTCAATCATGGTCTAGGACTTTAAATATAACATGTAATTCTTTTGATGTTTGACTTCAATTACTCAATCACTTGTACATTTAACGGGCACAAGCTACCATTTTTTCTATGGGAGAGAGACAAATCAATGTGTAGATTTTTTTGACAAAAGAAGATCAGATTTACTTATACGAAAATGAAATGAAGTTTTTTTTTCTGACCGACTTTAAGTGGTGTAACTTATGAACAATTTTATTAGTACTACTTTTCGTTGTACCAAATGAAGGTCACAATTTCATAAAGTCAAATCCATTTGCTCACTTTGATGAGAAATCTCAACACAATAATCCATGACTATTTCTTTAGTAAATGTCGAGAATTTCAAGAATGGGTCTATTACAAAGGGGACAACAACCTCGGTTTAACCAAAGCTCTCTTGAACACACCCTACAATATGTGTGTCCACATGGTATGAATGCTGCTCCTTTTTTCCTTCCCATGCACACGCAACACACCGTATCATTACCCACACCTAATTCTTCCTTCTCATCCCAGCCGTTCGTTTCCTCTAACAATCTCATCAACGACACCCTATACGGCGTTCCTTCTCCAGTACCCGGCCCATCTTCATTGGATCTCAACGGGCTTGTATTTGGGCCTGATCCATCAGAATCTTGGGCCGATCTTAAATTACGCTCCGCCAGTAAAGCCGCCGCCAAGTTCATTCCGGAACCCGTAGGAATATGATCAGCCAAGCACAAAATATTAACTGACTCTATTTCCGGCGGTGTTTCACGGCCTACTTCCGCTTCTTCCCGCGGTGGTTGTAGCGACTCCTCCTCTTCGTCGTCTATTACACTTAACGAAGCTGGTCTGAGACACAAAGTGGTCCCACAGCATGCAATGGATCCGGTGAATCCTAACCGTTCAGTTAAAGTCTTTCGTCGTCTCACAACGCGATCATTACCGTCCATCCTCTCTCTAAGCAATTCCGCCATTGTTCTTGCTTCTATCCCTCTCTTTCTCCTAATTTCCTGCAATCCAAAACCCAACATTTCGATAATTTCACTCATTTTTTTTTCCAGAAAATAAAAACACCCAAAAATTTGACAAAAATAAAATAACACACGTATATAAACTTGTGCAAAAGATGCATGAAGACACAAATATAATGCATGTATATATATATATATATATATATATAAGCAGTTAAGCAGAGGTGTATTTTCGCCTTAAGGTGGTAGAATAAATGATCGGAAATGAAATGAAGTTAATCACGTGATGAGCAATATGAAAGGCACCAACGTAACGTACCACATGAACATATGCAGCATGACCTTTGTGATGGGCTCCTAGCTAATTAAAGAAGAAAGCAGTAACCTTGTGGGTATTAATAAAGTCATGTGGATGATCAAATGCAACTTAGGGATATGAAATATATAGTACGTAAAATATACTGTATAAATTAATGGAGTATATACATATATATACGGTTTTTATTCGTCATCAAATGAAGCTTTGAAGAAAGAAACAAATGAAAGGACAATTAAGAAGGAGAAGAAGACGAAGAATAAAAGGAATAATTTGGGAGTGGTGGGGCTTAATGTAGATCCACTTCATTTAAATAATTTTTTGGTGGTTTAGATTAGACTATTATCTTATCCTACATTAAACAATTTGCCTGTTTTTGTATTAATATTTTTGGAATGGTCGCCGGCCATAACTAAGTCAACAGCTATATATTCAATAAATAGGGTTTTCCAAGTGGCACTGCGTTACGTTTTACGAATTTCTTGGGAGTTTAATTTTTTTTTTTAGGCCGTAATAGTTTGTGGTCGTCAACTTCTAAGATTTACTTATCATTCCGAGAAGTAATTTTTTTAGAGTAATTGTTTGTGTTTGGTTATATTAGTGATCTCGAACATCATTTTTGAATTATTGTACGAGCAAATTGTGCTTGGAGGGGTATTTGTAAGTGCATATTCAATGAAAAAAATAATTAAAAAGGTTACTATTAAAATCATTTTTATTGTGATTTTGTTGGAATATTGTGTGGTATAATAAAACTCCATTTATTGGTGCAAGGCTATAATCACTAGTTTTTTGGGTTATTTAACCACACGAAAGACAGATGAGCATAAGTTGCACTAATTATAATGAAATGGATACAGGAAAATCCTAGCGTAGTAAATTTTAATTTTTCCATAAATTTTGCTACTTAATGCCATATTTCTCTGCATTATTTTTAACGAGTACTAATACTTTGCTAGATCTGTAACATATTGTTGGTCGATCTGATAAACCTAATACCGATTAGGTAATATCTTTAGAGGATTAAAATAATCTGTGAGAATAATTGAAGTTCTTAGTCGTCCATACGGACACAACAAACCTAACCAGAATTGGAACTACATAAATAATTAATAATAAACTCTTGTTTTTCCTAATTTCTCTGTCACTCTGAGCTTTATGTAATATAATTACTACTGTCACACTTCATTATAGTGGTCATTCGTTGTAATAATATTTCATTATAATTGTTTGAGTTTTTTTTCTCAAATCGATTTTTATGTTCAGCTTTATATAAATTTAAGTGTCTACTTGTGCACGTCCAAAATTGAAGGACACAAATATAAAATGAGGCTAAGTTAAAAGAATACTTTTATGTATTATGACTTAAAAATAATTGTATATCTTGATCCTTTTTCCTTGAATAAAATAAGGAAAAAATTTTCAAAACAGCAATATTTTATCTTTTAGTGGGACTCCTTACTAACAATTTCATTATTTATTAAAAAAGTCATTATTTTAGTTTGTTAATGGATTAGTTATGTATTTATTTTATTTTGATTAATTTAAAAGAATACAAAAATTAATAACTGAAAAGAGAAAAGTATGGAACAAAAAAATTCAAAAAAGGTAAAAAAGGTTTTAAATACAAATCAGTTACCTTTTGAAAAAATTATAACTTTCAAAGATTCTTCAAGTTGAATACGGCATATTTTTTGAAACGGAATTTTTCAAAATTGAGGACTATAAATTTGTCGCATCCAGTGAACAATCGAAAAACAATCAGGTATTTTTTTCGATTTTTTTTCTTGTTTGGATGAGATATTCGCATATGTCAAGTATAATTGTTGTTTTTTTCTGATTAAATTAGTGAAATCTTTGTATGTATTGGGATTTATAGCTTTTTACGGATGTTCTGTAATATAGGCATACAAGCATAACAATTCTGGACAGCGTACAACTATGGAGTAAAAAACATCAACTAATTAGTGGTTGTATACAAATTTTTGTTGACTTGTAGTGATTGTTGGATACAATTAAGTTGTATTCAAACTAAAATGTATTTATATTCCTGTTTGTTATATTATTATTATTTCACTGAAAATATTGTTTTCAAAAAAAATTATTTAAACGACTAATAATCTGAAATCATAAATATTAGATGACTATGTAAACAAACTTGAATAAAAATCAAAAAAATTAATTGAAAATCCATAATATGTACAATTCTAAATAAAATCATAGACAGTGATATTGAAAACAAATCAAAAGAAATCTAAATAATTAATCGATATTACCTTTACCAAATTCAAATTTTCTTGAATTAATCTCTAGATTTTGTTTACCAACCGATTAATCCCTTGAATTAATCCACCGATTTTGTTGAAGAATCGAGCTTTAAATACCTCGTGTTTCAATGTGAGCAAAAAACTTGAAGAAAGAGAATCTTAGAACGTGAAAATTGGGGGAAAATAAAAACTTTAATTGAGAAACGTGAAAGGTGGGAAACGTGTAAGATGTGGGAAGATATTAATGGATAGTTTTGTATTTGTTTTTTATTTTTAATCTGCAATTGGTTAAAATTTGATCCAATTATGGACTCTTTTAATTAATAAAAGGAAATATAAATAATAAAAAGTGAATACAAATTATTTTTAAAAATATTAACATTCTGTCATTTTAAATAAATATTTTAAAATATTGTTGTTTTGACTAAATATGTTAGGTATCATGACTATATAACTAATTTTCCCATAAAATAATAATTTAACCCCACTAGATAAAAATTATACTTCTTGTAACTTTGTTGTTGAGGATATTGAAGAAAAGTATTAAGAAGCCTGGACCGAAAGAATGAAGGAAAAACAAGGATAACGGTCGGCCCATTAATGGCCGTTTTAAGTGTCTCATTGTGACTTAACAACGACCATCAGCTCTCAGCCCATTCCAATTATCTATAGACTGTACAGTGTACACAATAGTGGAGTCTTAAAATGTCTTTAATTTACCTCACACACAGCGTAGCGGATAGGGCTGTTTTTCCTTAAATAGATATATTAAATTCAAACTTTAGGTATTAAAAAATTCTTAGAACTCTTCCTTTTGAATGGAGCTCTATGTGACATAAATCTAAAATAATCGAATTCCAATATAATATAAGTATCAGACACAGAGTAGGAACAAAAAAGTGTCTTTAATTTATATTCTACTGTATAAGAAGCATGTGTTCAAATATTGGTATCAACCATTATTCTAATTTTAGAGACTCTTCCCTTTCATCTTCTCCTCCAATTTATACCTTCTTTCCCTTACTCTTGTGTGCTTTGTTCTTAAGAATTTACTGCTTGGGTTTATTTCAATGAAGATTCAATTTTTCTATTTGGGTTTTGGTGAATACTGAATAGCGAGTATTCCTCTCTCTCTCTCTCTCTCTCTCTATCATGTTTACATGCTTGCTTACTGCAATAATCTGACCAGTTTCTGTAAAATTTCAACTAAAAATAGCAGGTTCCATATCCTACAGAATACAAGAAAGATCAGCAACATATATTTAAGAATTTAAAGACAGCTACTTTACATACTAAATTTGACATAAAAGAGTTAAAACTTGGGTATACCTTCAAATTATCCTCTAGACTATCAGCCTTCCTTTTCATCCTTAATTTTCAAGAAGCTATAGAGTTTTACAATTGTGTGCCACGTATAATGATCAAATATATGCTTCTTATCTGGTAGAATGCGGTAATTTTTGGGATGAATTTTTATGTCGCAATGATCTATTTGTAAAGAGTTGCGTAATGCCTATTACTTGTTTGACAAAATGCATGAATGAGCTGTTTAATTTAGCCTATTTCTTGTTTGCTTTCATTGGTGGTGTCCAATTCACATACACTGGTAAATTCAAAGACCCAGTCAGAGACATATCTAGAATTTAAGTTTTATGAGTTTTGAAATTTAGTAGCTAATTTGAACCATTACATTTTAAAATCATGGGGTTAAGACCTACTATTGTTGCAATTTTAACATATAAAGTTATCTTTACGTAATAATGAATTATAATTTTCAGAACCTATGATGTTTGAATTCTGGGTCTGCTACTATATATGCAATAATGTATTATAATTTTTATATTTTGTGATATTTGAACGGGCACCAAGGACCATTTATTAAATAGTCATCGTAAATGTATATGGCTCAAAACGTCTACAAACACCTTCATAATTTTGCAAGTTTAGCTTCAAAGAAGCAGTGGAACTAAGAAAGGGTCCGTGGAAAGAACACTTATTGTTGGAATGACCTACCAGAACTCAGCAAAAAATTTCTTTGCTTACAGTGGGGAAATATAATAAACCAACTTAGCAAGCTAAACCACGTTTGATTCTTCAAAATAGTGTGCCTGTTATAAAATTGTGTCTTATGCTAAGTTGAATGTACATGTTACGAAATTGTCTTGTGACTTTTTTTTCTGCTACAATCACTATGTAGATATGGAGTTGTGCATCAGTTATATCTTAACAATCTATATGTACTCTCTCAAAAAAAAAAAAATTATATTTAGAAATTTCAAAATTATCATTATCTAATTTTGGATTTAAGTCCTCTCAAGTGAATAAAACTTGAGAATAAAACTATGCATGTATAATAGAGTATAGCCACATCAAATAATATAACATTTTCAAAAAGTGCAGAGCACGGTGTGTAAAAGACATAGAAACCCCACATACCATATTTTGTATCTAACAAGTGGTAAATGGCAATTCTAACGGCCAACTTTTATATTTCACGTGTGTTGCAGGATTCTTTCTAGTGGGAGGCAAAATATTTATTATAGCATTTGGTGGTGTCGATATGTGTTTTATTACCAGCTTAATCATATTATTAATTGGTACATATACTCACTTTAGTAGGAGTAATTTTAAGACGAAATTATGTAATTTGATGTAAATACCATGTACGATAACTCTTAACTAGATAAAATTAAAAACTCACGCCTTCTTTTCCTAAAAAATAACACTTCTCTCAAGCTTTAGTATTTAATGCAAGTTGGGATTTTAAGGTATTGTGATTAGTGATACTATTTTTCGTGGTGGTACAACAGGCACGAGAGAAAGAAATTGGTTTTTCCATCCGCCAATTGTGTTTTAAAGTTACTTAGAATAAAATGGTAATTTAAATTTGAAAGTCTTTTTTTGAAAAAATACAATATTTATTAAAATTATTACCTTTTGTCATTCGTAAATACAAAGTTATAATATACAAGTAGTAGCTTAAAATCTTAATTTCTTTGAGTCGAGAATTTATTAGGAGTGATAATATTTGTGTACGTCTCGTCTTCATCAAACCACATTCGGTTACGTTGTTAAAATCCTAATCTCATCATCATACTATTACTAGTATTTTTGGACATTACTCTAGCTAAAAGATCCTGTGCAATTAATCTCCTCCGCTTAAAATGACCTACTTTTTTGGTATTAAAAAATAGGCGAATTGAAAGAAATATGAAAGGATCAAAAAAATTTAGAAAATTCTAGAAAGAGGAGAGTTACGTTACGTGTCTAGCTATCATTCCCTCCTCCATATTTTCTCGAAACCCCAAACTACCCTCTACCTCATAACTTTTGTAATTGAATCTAAGTTGAGAAAAATAAGAATATAATTAAAATAAAATACTTTAAAATTCACATTAAGAATTTATAACAATTAAAATATGAGTGGAAAAAAGTAAATAATCAATGTCAAATCATAATATGTAAAACAAGATGTTTAGCATATAATGAAGTAATTGTTTATATTATTCTTTACAATGATTATTACTGGGGTTAAAGAAAATTCGTTTTAAAATTGTGATTGAACTAAGGGTCAGAATTTTATTAATGAAAAAGAAAATTATTTATCATAAAATCTGATCCAAATAGATTTACGAGGAAATGAGTAGCCTTTCAGAACATTATGTAAATATTTTACTCAATCGATTATAACGTTAGTATAATTCATCTCTGTCACCTTTGACTAAAGTATTTTTGTTTGAATATTTATTGCATAAAAAAAGTAAAAAAATATGTATAATCCAACAAAAGTTACAAAATATATATATATATATATATATATATATATATATATATATTATAGACACATTATATTCATTTAATTAGCAAAAATATTTAAGGGATAAATCATTTTTCTTAATTTCAAACTTACTTAAAATGGACTAAATCAATTTATATATACCTTCAACAATTACATAATAATAATAATAATAATAATAATAATAATAATAATAATAGTAATAATAATAATAATAATAATTGTAATGATAATAATAATAATAATAATAATAATAATAATAATTGTAATGATAATAATACATTATGCCCATGCATTCATGATTTATCAGTATAAGAGAAGGTTGGGCATATGCAAATTACAATATAAATGGAAAGATATGGGTGTTTATTCAGGATCACATTCAGGTTGGAGTGTTATCTGATACAGAACAATAGTTGATATTACTATTGAATTTTCAGAATTTCCGTGAATCTTTGATTACTACCATTGTTTATGCCAAATATGACAGTCAAGAAAGGCTCACTTTATGGAATGATATCTACTCTCTTTCTCACAACATGAATCTCCCATGGATAGTTGGCGTGATTTTAATGTAATCTTGTATGATGAAGAAAAGATAGGGGAAAAGATAGGGGGGCTTCCAATGACGCCTAATGAAGTTGAGGACTTTGTTTTTTTTTGTTAATTCATGTGACTTGCTGGACATAAACTTTAAAGGCAGTCCTTTCACCTGGTGGAATGGCAGAGTGGATAGTGAATGCATCTTTAAAAGGCTGGATATAATACTAATAAATCATGAATGCATGGGCATGACTGGACGTGTGAAAATGGAGCACCTAGCTAAAACAGGATCAGATAATGCCCCATTATTACTCTATTTTGGTGGACATCAGCCTCATATTAGAAAAACATTCAAATTCTTGAAATTTTGGATGGAAGAGGCTGACTTTAAGGATGTGGTGAAAAGAAGTTGGGTTGCTTAGGAGAATTCAGATATTTTTATTACTATTAAGCAGAAAATGAAGAATACTAAGTATGCTCTTGCTTGTTGGAGCAAAGAAAGATTTGGAGATATATTCAAACAATTGATCATTAGAGAGGAGATTGCGAGGCCTAAAGAAGAATTTTTTGAAGAAAATCCTACTGTAAGCAATAGAACTATTCTTTGGAGTGCTCAGGCAGAATTGAAGAGATATTTACACTTTGAAGAGGAGTTTTGGAGACAAAAGGCAAGGTTCAGTGATTCTCGGAAGGAGACAGAAATACTAGATTTTTTTATAGTCTAGTAAAAGGGAGGAGAAAGAGACTATCGCTTTGAAGAATCATCAAAGAAGATGGGAGATGGGCAGAAGGGAATGAGCAGGTGGCTGTTGAGGCTATCTCTTTTTTTCATAAGCAATTTTCTAGTGAAAATGTCCCTGCATACTTGTTTTTTCTTAATCAAGTGCCTATGCTAGTTACTGAGGAGATGAATAGGGGTATTACAAAGGCACCATTAGAAGAGGAAGTGAAGAGGGTAATTTTTAAATTGAATGGAGAAAGTGCTAGTGGCCCGGATGGGTTAACTGGTATATTTTTTCAAAGATGTTGGGATATTATTGGTGGAGATATTGTAAAAATGATCATGACTTTCTTTGTAGGCAACACTTTACCTAATTCTATTGCACATACTAATTTGTTCTTATTGCCAAAAAAAAAAAATTGTTCAGTCATTCTCTGACATGAGGCCAGTTAGTTTAAGTAATTTTCTTAATAAAGTAATATCAAGATTGATTCATGACAGGCTTGAGGCATATCTCCCTACTCCAGTGTCTAAAAATCAATCTGGGTTTGTGAAGGGTAGAAATATCACAGAAAATATCATATTGGCCCAAAGAATCATTACAGATATGAAGAAAAGAGGCAAACCTGCTAATGTAGTAATTAAGCTGGATATGGCCAAAGCTTATGATAGAGTGGATTGAAAGTATTTGATAAAGGTGTTGGAAAAAATGGGGTTTGATAATAGAGTGATGGATATGATTTGGAGATTATTGGCTAATAACTGGTACTCTATTCTTATAAATGGGCAATCATATGGTTTCTTTCATTTTACTAGGAGTGTGAAACACAGACCCTTTGTCTCCTACTTTGTTTATTTATCTACAAAAGTGTTGACTAGCGCCCTACACTCTTTTTTTGAGAAAAAAGGACTTCAAGGGATTTGGAATGCCAAAATGGAGTGATAACATTAATCATTTGTCATATGTAGATGATACTATTTTATTTGTTTCTGCATGTAAGAAGTCTTTGAGGTTAGTGATGCAAACTTTGGAGGAGTATGAACAACAGTCAGGGTAGAAGATCAATAAGTGGAAAGAGTTTATTTTATGTGCATGATAAAATTGCTAGAACTGTGATCCAGGATGTGAAAAGTTGTATAGGATTCTCCAGAGGAAAATTTTCTTTGATGTATTTAGGGTGTCCAATTGGACATGCTAGAAAGAGAAAGAATCACTATTTAGTTCTCATTAAAAAGGTACATAACAAATTGCAAATCGAATAAGGAAAAATCCTTTCTTTTGGAGGTAAATCTGCATAAGTAAATAATGTTCTGAATAGCATCATATCTATTGTCTGCTATAAATCCTCTTAAATGTGTAATTCATGAGTTACGTAGAATATTTGCAAGATTTCTATGGAATTTCAAGAAGGTAGGTAGAAACAAACATTGGGTTGCTTGAAATGTTATTTGCAGGTCTAAAGAAGAAGGTGGTCTAGGCTTTAGATCACTCTTTGATATTTATAAAGCATTACATGCTAAACTATGGTGGATATTTAGGACTTAAAAGTCAATGTGGACTATTTTCATATAGAATAAGTATTGCAAAAGATATGCTGCTCAGGTGGTAGAATGGAAAAGGGGTTCTCAGACTTGAAAGTATATAATTGAAGCTAGAAATTATATTAATCAAGAAATTTGGTTGGAGCCAAAGTGTGAAAATGCTAACACTTGATATGACAACTGGACTAAGCTTGGAGCTCTACAATATTATCTCCCAGTAACTAACAGAAGATCTTACTAGTTTGAAGATGTCAAATAATTAGTCAATAATGGGAGGTGGAATCCTAATGTACTGAATATGTTATTTACAGAAGAGGTTAGTAATCACATCCAACATAATCTTATGATTGAAGAAGCAACAAAATGGGACAAACCCTGGTGGATGCTTAATCCTTCTGGAAAATTCACAGTCTAGTCTGCTTGAAAATTACTAAAACAATCAGGTGATATTCTAGGGGATTACAAGAAGTTGTGGATAAAAGGAATGTCTTTCAAAGTGTCCTTTTTGGTGTGGAGGTTATGGATAAAGAGAATTCCTATTGGAGAAGTGCTTGTAAGAAGCCAGATATGTGATGAACTAATTTGTAAATCTTGTGCTGAAAATGAAAGGGAAACAATTGAACATTTATTTATTAAGTGTCCAATTGCTAACAGACTATGGGGTAATTTTGCAGATGCATGGTGGATAAATAGTCATTTTTTACAATTAAGAAATTTTGTAAAGAAATGATGAAATGCAGAAAAAACACCTAAGTTGCAAATACTCTTCAATGCAATGCCTTTATTTATAATATGGCAGATTTGGAAGGGGGGAAACTTCATTAATCATGGAGGAAGAATGTCATATGTGGGCATGAAAATAGAAATAAACAGAAATTTGTTTCTGTTAGCCAAGTATAACTACCCTTGACTCAAAAACTTACTAACATCTTGGTCTGGGTTAGTAAGATTTTTGGAGGAGTACATTCCCACCCTTGGTTGTAGAACAGTAGTGTGGAAGCTTCCAGAGATGAGGTCCTTTAAATGCAATTCTGATGAAGCTTCGAAGGGAAATCCAGGCCCAAGTTCTGGGGCTTTTTGTATCAGAAATGGAGAAGGGAACTTAATTTATGTTGAAGCAAGGAGATTATTTGATGGTTCGAATCTAGTGGCAGAAGTGGTGGCTTTAAAATTGAGGCTGGAGTATTGTGTACAACACAATCTTCTTCTTGTTACACTTGAAACTGATTTTCTGTCTTTGAAGAATATTCTGTATGGAAGCTGGAAATCCCTTGGGGCATAGTGATGGAAGTCAAAAGGATCAAGATGCTTATGAAGTACAAGGAAGTGACAGTAGAACATACACTTAGAGAAGAAAATCAGTTGGCTGATTTTTTTACTAATCACATTTTCTGTTTTGCAGGGACTCAAATACTAACATATTCAAATATTCAGGATATACTAAGGAAAGCTAGAGGAATCATCAATACAAAAAAAGCAAACCTTCCTAATCTCAAGGTAAGAAGATATCAAAATAGAGATTTTTGTTAATTAGGATCATACAACGAAGATAGCAATAAAATAGATCATATCGCAGACTCGAAAACTTACAAATAAATACAACGGTAACAAGTATGAAGAGCATTTACAAATAAATAAAATACCTATTTTTCTTGAATTTCAAGATGTGGTATCAGCTTTAAGCTCAATCTGCTGAGAGTCAAGGAAGATGGCGAAATATTGTTCTGTAATAGCAAATAGATAAGGGCATGACAACAATAAAAACAAAAATTCAAGAAAAATAGGTATTTTATTTATCTGTAAATGCTCTTCATACTTGTCACTGTTGCATCTGTTTGTAAGTTTTCGAGTCGGGAAGATGGCAAAACATTGTTCAGATAGATAAGGGAATGACAACAATAAAAACGAAATCACATAAAGGGATATGGATCGTGAAGAACTCAATCTTACCAGGTGGTTTCTTTTAGAAATTTGCAGACTATGATGAGGCTTGAGTCCATCTGAAGTCGACTATCAAAAGGGGCTGGAAGATGATTTATACGTCAAAAGCTTTAAAATCATCAGGAACTCATCAGATCTGCCGTTGTAGAGAAGAAGAAGTCTTCATTAAGATTGTTTTCATGGCATTCGTGAGACTTGAAATGTCTTAGGTGAAAACCCCTTTAAGCTCAACAACTTTCAATGATTGGAGCAGAGTTAGATGCTGATTTGGAAGCTCGTGATATCTCTCTTTCGTTGCTACTTTCTAACCATGGTTGATAGAGTTGTGATGAAGGAGATGAAGTATTTTTGTTCCCCTTTTTGGTTATCTTTGAGGTCCGGACATGGCAGGCCCTGGAACTAATATTTCCTTCTTTTTTTTTCTTGTTTGTTTGTTTTTGGGTCTGGGTCGGTTCAGGTCCTGGACCTTTTTATTTATGAAATAAAGACCTTTGTAGACCTTAAGTTAAAAAAAAAAAAAAATACATTATGAATGTTTTTGACAAAAAGCAAAGAAATATTATTTTTGAAGTGGACTAAAAAGAGTACTATAAGATAAATAAATTGAAATATAGATGAGTAATAAATAAAGTAGGGTTTCAATAGTTAAAAATTCTTTTATTAGCCAATTCAATTGACTTTGAAGTCTATCTAGTTTATAGTTTTTGCGTGTACGTGAAGTCTCATGAATGTAGTTATAGAGATCAATCAACAATTAATCAACTAGATGATTTTAGTTAGAGATCAATCAACTACATGATTAAATTATAGAAATCAATCAATAAGCAATCTAACTACATGACTTTAGTTATAGATTTCAATCAACAATTAATCAACTAGATCACCCTAGTCTTTTTTCTTTTTATCATATATTTTATGAATCCCTTTCCACGCTCAAGAAAAGAAAAAAAATTAGCATTATTAATTCCCCATATATTTTAGCATTCTTTAATTTTTCAAGTTAGTCAATGTTATAAAAATAGTTACCATATAACAATTTAAAAAAATAGTAAATATTGATAAGTTTTCTTTTCATATATTTATTCTCTCAAATCAATAAATATTTATAGTTTTTTCGTTCGCTTACTACAATTAAATCTAACTAATTTAAATTCGCGTCACACAAATCTCCATCTAAAGATATTTGATTAAAGACGGAGCACTCAGTACGACCACATCCATGGTGGCCTTAAATTTAATAAATAGAGGACTAATTTAAGAGGGTATGCATGTCTTTTCACAACAGCTAATCCAAGGCCCCAGCTCTTATAAAATGCATCGTACAGTATTGTAACACTCATTCGATCGAGCTTCCCCTGTTTTCTTCATTCATATTAACAAAAAATAGCAGTCTGTTCCTTCTCTTTTCACTCTCA
Source organism: Solanum bulbocastanum (assembly GCA_037074985.1). NCBI lineage: Eukaryota > Viridiplantae > Streptophyta > Magnoliopsida > Solanales > Solanaceae > Solanum > Solanum bulbocastanum. Next base: position 30,566,796 of record CM073598.1, on the reverse strand, counting down.
AAAATGGCTTCCATCTCTTCTCTCAATCAAATTCCTTGCAGAACTCTCCAAATTACATCCCAATATTCAAAACCCACCTCCAAAATCTCAACTTTACCCATCTCCTCTACGAATTTCCCATCAAAAACAGAATTACACAGAGCAATTTCAGTCAAAGAATTCACAAACCCAAAACCAAAATTCACAGCTCAAGCCACAAATTACGACAAGGAAGATGAGTGGGGGCCGGAAGTGGAGCAAATAAGGCCAGGTGGAGTAGCGGTTGTGGAAGAAGAACCACCTAAGGAACCAAGTGAAATTGAGTTGCTGAAGAAGCAATTGGTGGATTCTTTTTATGGAACCAATAGGGGTTTGAGTGCTAGCAGTGAGACTAGGGCGGAAATCGTTGAACTCATCACTCAGCTTGAGTCGAAGAACCCTAATCCAGCACCTACTGAAGCCTTGACTCTTCTCAACGGCAAATGGATTCTTGCGTAAGTTCTAGATTTTTTTTGGTTGAATTATGTTGTATGAATTGACTCACATGACCAATTGCTTCACTAGCTTGCAATTTTTTATTTGGTAATTATATCTTTTATTACTTGACTTGTTGTGCTCTAAGCAATCGAATTCTTTTATTAATTTAAAAAGTATTGTAGTTTGCGTATGGGATAAAACAGTCGAGTATGAAAAGGGAAGATAAATGAAAGCCTTGTTGCAAACTGGAAGTATGCTTATACATATTAGTGAACAAAAATTCAAATTTATGGGTGCTAACTACCACAGCTACATAAACATATTAAAGAAATTTCAATCATGACTGCGGCCACATTTGTTGCCATGAACATATGTCAAATATATGTCCACGGTCCACTCTTAATTTTCGAATGTTTTTTGAGCTGCAGAAAAGTTGAAGGAGATTATATATTGTAGTTTGATGAGGAGATGAACCTTATTTGAGCGTTACTTTCTTTAGTCAAGAGAATTCAGGTGGCATCTTTTCGCCACCATAATTACTTCCTTGTTGCATTTTAGCTAATCATTATCTTTTTGAATAGGCATTGTTTAGTCCACGAAGAATGTTAAATGTTCTTGCTTCAGTGTATATGTTATAACTCGAGCTTGTTGGCGTGAACTCTTGGAATTCTGTACTAAAACACTGCAGGTACACATCTTTCTCTGGTTTGTTTCCTTTGTTGTCACGGGGCAATCTGCCTCTGGTTCGAGTTGAGGAGATTTCCCAGATCATCGATTCTGAGAGTTTCACTGTCCAAAACTCTGTTGTCTTTGCTGGACCTTTAGCTACAACTTCCATTAGTACCAATGCCAAATTCGAAGTCAGAAGTCCAAAACGTGTCCAGGTGGTTATCTTCTTTAACATTTTTCTAGTCTTGTCATCGTTCCTCGTACTTGATCATCATTTTAGTCTCATGTTATACTCTGTGTGTGGTTCAGATTAAATTTGAAGAAGGCATAATTGGAACACCCCAGTTGACAGATTCCATCGTATTGCCTGAGAACGTCGAATTCTTGGGACAAAAGATTGATCTAAGCCCCTTCAAAGGCTTGATTACTTCAGTCCAAGACACAGCTTCCTCAGTGGCCAAGTCCATTTCAAGTCAACCACCAATTAAGTTTCCTATTACCAACAACAATGCACAATCATGGCTGCTGACAACATACTTGGATGATGAGCTTAGGATCTCCAGAGGAGATGCTGGCAGTGTTTTTGTGTTGATCAAGGAAGGCAGTCCCCTCTTGAAGCCTTAAAGACACATGTTTTTGGAGTTGTGTATGTTTTTCATAATATAGGACAGCAAACAGTAGAAAGTAAAAAAAAAAAAATGATGTAAACTTAAAATAAGTTTTCCTCAAGTCAAACTCTATTGATGGCTTGTCCTCATGATTTGTACTTATGGCATATGAAATATTAAAATATAGCTTGAAAGAAGTAGACATGTGAATAACTTTGCAGGAGTCCATTCAAATTTAGAAGCCTTAATATGCAGATTTACATCGAGCTTACCTCATCTCGGTTCAATCTTCTCATGAACTTGAGTCATTTGTTTTTTGATCATTCTTGCTGAAGAGATGCTATACAACAAGAAATCATTGCATGAAATAATTGTAATTTGTATGGTTACATATGATAATATAAATTGCAAAATTGAATTGAAATAAATTGTATGGTACTAAATCTAGTTCAATTTGGATTTCTACTTACATTGAGGATTATTAGAATTTCCCAAATCAATCAAATGCCCACCCTGGTAAATAGTGGTAACAAAATAACTTTAAAAGGAAGAGAAATAAATGGAATAAAATCATAAAATAACGGAATATGCTTTTTTAATCTTTCCACCAACCACCTCCACCTAAAAAAGGATTGTAAAATAGAAATGAATAATTAATAGTTTGGTAAATCCCTAACAAAATGGCATACAGTACTTGGTTGTTTGTATGACGAATATACTAAAGTACCCTTCTAATAAAATAAATTTCTTACTAAAATACCCCTATCTTACTCATCCGGCGGAGTCTCCGAGGACAAGTTTGCCCTTTTGCAAATCAAAAGCGACAGAGCAACAATAAAATAGGGAGCTCCGAAAGATCTGATTATTTGCCTCTCAACTTCTTCACTGCTACTCGTCACTAACCCCAAAACAACTCCTCTTCTCCGGCGATTTCAATGGCCGCCGCCACTCTTTCTTTGCTTAACAACGGAGAGTTAGCTTCTTCCGTCAAGTCTACGGGCACCGGACGATATGCTGCCGTTTACAGTGAAGTTCAAAACAGCCGTTTAGATCACCCTCTTCCTCTTCCTTCTGTTCTCGGAAGCCCTTTCAAAGTCGTTGATGGCCCTCCTTCATCTGCCGCCGGTCACCCAGGTCTTTTTTCTGCATTTTTCCTTAATATGTTTTTCCCGTAAATAGATCAAGTTTTTTTTTTCAAACCTTAATAAATCAATTTCTGTGCCGTTCTGCATTCCTGTTTAACTGTATTTCTAAGTTTACAGTTTCCACCCGTAAAAGATCAAGTTAGTTCTGTATTCTTCTAACCATATAATCCTCCATAAAATTGTTTTTACTGAAGCAGATCAAGTTACTTTACTGTTTGCATTCTTTAGACTGTTTAATCTTGTACTTCAAATGCGTTAATAATTGTAATAGATCAAGTTGCTGTAAGTATATTCATGTGTTATAATGTTTCTTTCCTAATAGACCAAGTGACCGTGATGTTTTGCGTGATCTCTCTTAACACATATTTCAAGTGAAGTGTAATGATTTCATTCATGAATTTTCAATTGCATATCCAAACATTACTTCAACTTCCAAATAATTCCTTTTCAACTTCAACCAAATATTTTACAAACTCCAATTAAGGAGGACCAAATCTTGAAAAAGTTGGATTTGAGAAGTTCATAAATTATAATGCTAGAAGTTTACTGTTGCAAATCTTTTTCCTTCTGCACCTTCACTAAATAAACTTTATAGAGCCTTCTTTGGGAGCATGTTGTTGTTTATTATGTGTATGATGAATTTGAGGATGATTTGGTGATTGCAGAGGAGATTGCAAAGCTTTTCCCTTCCTTATACGGACAACCATCTGTTTCATTGGTGCCTGATGATTCTGGGGATGTTGCGATGAATCAAATCTTGAAAATTGGAGTGGTGTTGTCTGGAGGCCAAGCCCCTGGAGGGCATAATGTTATTTCCGGAATTTTTGGTAAGTTCATGATTGAGATATTTATGTTAGTTCAATTATTGCAGATTTTTCTCTTTCTTCTTTAATCAAGTTTTGTGTATTTGGATGGTAGATTACTTGCAGACTCATTGCAAGGGAAGCACAATGTATGGGTTCAGGGGTGGACCAGCTGGGGTCATGAAGGGAAAGTATGTGGTGTTGACCCCGGAGTTCATTTACCCATACAGAAATCAGGTATGTTCCCTAGCAACTTTTTCCTGTTAACAAGATATTTTAGAACTTCAATCTGTCTCCCAATTCAACGTTCAGAACATTATTTAAGAGTTCATATTTTTTCTTCTAGGGTGGATTTGATATGATCTGCAGCGGTAGGGACAAGATTGAGACTCCAGAGCAGGTACTCACCATATTCTATAATTATATGAACCTTCTATGATCTATCTAGCTATGCATATTACACATGAAAAAAGTATTTTAGTTAATGACCAATTCCATCATTTCAGTTTAAGCAAGCTGAAGAAACAGCCAAGAAGCTCGATTTAGATGGTCTTGTCGTAATTGGTGGAGATGACTCCAATACAAATGCTTGTCTTCTTGCTGAGAACTTCAGGTAACGTAATGTGCCCAAAAATAAAATGAGAAATAAAAGATTAGCAGTTGATATGATTTTTATTTTTTTTTATGTATTAATCAGTGCTATTGCTGGGGCTAAATAAGTTGCTGTGTTTTTTCAGAAGTAAAAATTTGAAAACTCGGGTTATTGGATGCCCGAAAACCATAGATGGTGACTTAAAATCGAAAGAGGTTCCCACAAGTTTTGGCTTTGATACGGCATGCAAGGTAACTCTTTCTGATTAACACTTTTTTCTTTCTCTATAAAGTTCAATATCTTTCATCTGTACAAAAGAAAAGTAAAGAAAGTGAAGCTGCATGAACGTGATCCTGGTAATCTGGATAATGATGTTAATGATTCAAGCTTAACATCAGCTAGTCTTAGCTATCAGCCTATCCTGTCTCATAGACTAATCTATTAGTATTAGACCCTTAAACACAAGATACTCACAAACGGAAACCTTGTTGGGCATGTACCTGAATCTTGACTTGCTTCTGGTGGTTGGCATGATCATTTTATCTCATATTTTGTTACATATTTGATTCTGGTTGGCGAACAGAAGATCAGTTTCTCTTCAAAGAACAATTTCTCATTGCATAACATGCTCAATGCTAGAAAATGTTGAAAACCTTCAATGCTTTGTTTGCAAATGCTACCATCTTCAAATTTGTTTGTCATAATATTTCCAAACAGGCTGATTTTCTCATTTTTCTGCTTGAAGTTTTAATTGATAAATGCATGATCCTGTAGTATATTATCCTGTGAAGGTTCATGTAATAATAATTTCCATTTTACTCTATAGATATATGCAGAAATGATTGGGAATGTCATGATAGATGCTCAATCAACAGGAAAATACTATCATTGTAAGTTCACTAGTCTTATCATATGGTAGGATCAACTCCATCATAGCACTTCTTTCTCTTACTAACGTCATAATTGTATTAGAAATCAAATCTTTTCCAAGCTACATGCTTCCGTAAGAAATTCGATCAGGCAATGGATCCCTCCCCCCCGCCCCCGCAGGGATTGGTTGAAGTGGTAAAGAACAGACTTGTGACTTAGGGCACAGGTTCGAGCCCAAACCAAGGCTGGTATTTAAGTGGAGAAGAGAAGAGGGGCAGACCCATTACCCAGAGTTTCTAAGGCTGCCTTAGTCCTTAGGGTTGGTTCCAGATAGATTTCCTAAGTCAATTAGAAAAAATGGCTATGGGTTGGACCAATACTTCCATAAAGAGATATGTCCTCTTATCTATTAGTACGCTTACTCGTGTCATCATTCTCTGGCAAAGTTTTCTTTGTCGTGAATGTAGCTTTGGTGTTCATCATCTTGTTCCTGGTCGTGAAGGAGGGTTGCTGTTTATTGGATAAAAGTAGAGCGTATGAGAGGACCCGAGAGGCATTGAGAATACCTGACCGAAAGAGATCTGATGAATTGTTTTACTTTACAATGAAGACTTGGACCGTTTATGCATCTTTTCTCTTTCTTTCTCACTATAATTTTACAACTTACCTGTTTCTTTAATGTTATTTAATGGATTAATATTATTTTTTTGATGATGAATTTTCACTTGATTTTTCTATATCCGTTTGCTCTTTTTGTCTTTCCTTTTGGTTCCAGTAAGCAGTTATGACTTTGACATTATCAAACTGTCGGTTGGTTGAACATTTTTGCTGCTCAGAGCTTCTTGCACTGGTTACCTCATACAGGAAATAGCAAGTTTCTTGAACCTAAATATATTTGAAAGAACAAACTAGATATTTGGATTTTGATTGCTTTCCCCATATGCCATGTGTCTCCACTAGTTTTGAATAGTTATATACTGTCCGTTTAGTTTGAGAAAATAACTGATTTAAAAAAGAATGGCCCACTTATCCTTTTGGTCTGTTTCATAAAGAATGACCTTTTTCTTTTTTTGACGACATTTTAATTTCAGCTTTTTGTACATTTGACATAATTTTATTTTAGGACCACAAGATTCAAAAGTCTTCTTTATTTCCTTAAACTCCGTGCCAAGTCAAACTAGACCATTCTTTTTGAAACGGAGGGAGTATTATATACAAATGTATCCAATCTATTGAAAAGCAAAAAGAAGTGGTGAGTCTCCATGATATTTATGCAGCAATTCTGTCATGAACTGAGGCTGTCTTTTTGCTCTGTAGTCAAAGCTGAATTTTACTAGTTTCTTATGTATTCCACTCCTAAGAGTTACCTTATGTTTCTTTTTTTATTTTTTCCCATCATTTAATGTTTCATTAGCTGCAATATCTACCAGTTTGAGTTTCATCTTGGTAGGAATTAAAGGGTGTGTGCTTGCACGTAAAGGAATTGCCTTATCTAAATGAATGAATTCATCTTCTGTTCATCTGATGTTTGTATTTGAACTTATTTTCCCAACTGCTCATAAATTTCAAAAAAAAGAAAAAGAAAGAAGGCTTAACGTTATTCTTACTATGTGTTAACCATCACTGCTCTTGTATATTTAGTATCTGAAAATTCTAATGTGTTGATGGACTTCATTAGATATAATTGTGTCAAGGCATAAAAGTATTGCTGTTCAAATGTCACAAAGAAGGTCTTCATCGTACTCCATTGTGGTCTTCGTTGAGCAATAATTATCTGCTCATTTATCTTTATTTGCTTTGCATACATCTGAAATATCATAACCTTGTCTGTTAACTCGTTACAGTTGTGAGGCTCATGGGGCGTGCTGCTTCACACATTACTCTAGAGTGTGCTCTGCAAACTCATCCAAACGTTACTTTGATTGGAGAAGAGGTATCTTTCTTAATTTAACACTCCTCTTCTGCACCAAAAATCTTTTGAGAAAATATAAACCTTTGTTTCTAGTCAAATAAGAAAAATAGATGAGTGCTTATCTTGAATAAAAAGGGCATCATTTTATAGAAAATGTTGCTCTACGTTGGAGATTTAATTCTCTTGGTGTGATTTGTAAAGGTTTACACCTTTTGCTTTCAAATATGCTCTCGATCCAAGAGTGTTCAATTAAAGTTCATTGGAAAGAAAAAGATCTGATTTTTTGGGGGGGTAGGGGGTTGATTTGTGGTCTACTCTTGTTACTTTAATGCATACAATAAGGGGTCAAAATTTAAAATGCAAGGGGGAAAGGAACCAAGATTATTTAAGGTGCACACAAAGGCAGTTAATACTGTGTAATTGCTTTGGCATACGCCATTGAGAAAGTGAAGAAGTATTTGATCACTTATCTGTAGTTATACGATGCTTATATCACATTCCATTAGTTTAACAAACTTCAAAACCAACTATATCTCAAACTTGTCATATTTTGGCAGGTATTTGCAAAGAAACTGACTCTTAAGAATGTTACGGACTACATTGCTGATGTGGTCTGCAAGCGCGCAGAGTCAGGTTACAATTATGGAGTTATTCTCATTCCTGAAGGACTTATAGATTTCATTCCTGAGGTAAAGCAACGTATAAGCTAACCTAATGTCATCAATTAAAGTTCTGACCTAAAAATCTTTCTGGTCAAACTATTCTTTTTTCTTATACTGGTAAACCTTTTGAAAGCTGGTTGTATGTGTTCTGACTTTCTAGTGGTGTTTTGCAGGTTCAGCAACTCATTGCGGAACTAAATGAAATATTGGCACATGATGTCGTGGATGAAGCTGGTGTTTGGAAAAAGAAACTTACTCCTCAGTGCCTTGAGCTCTTTGAGTTGTTGCCCCTAGCAATTCAGGAGCAACTGCTTCTTGAGAGAGATCCACACGGCAATGTCCAGGTAAATAAATATTGATCATGGTTAAAGTCATTCTACTCTGTGCTACACAATTTGATAACAAGTGGTATTTCTGCAGGTTGCCAAAATCGAAACTGAGAAAATGCTTATTCAAATGGTTGAAACTGAGTTGGATCAGAGGAAGCAGAAGGGTGCATATAATGCTCAATTTAAAGGACAGTCCCACTTTTTTGGGTACTCTTCTTGCACGATCTTTCATTGATTTAGCTTCATATTATTCAAAATGAGGTCTTAGCACTAACAATTGGTCTGACTTCACAGTTACGAAGGAAGGTGTGGCTTGCCATCCAATTTTGATTCTACGTACTGTTACGCATTGGGGTATGGTGCAGGATCACTGCTTCAAAGTGGGAAGACAGGTTTGATATCATCGGTATGTGCTTCTTCTGCTATAAAATAGTTTAGTTCCAAATTGTTTTATTAGATAAATTATTATAATTTCCTAATTTGTCACTATTTGGACCTGTGCGACTCATTTTTGAATATCCTAAAATTCATACATCAGCTATTGTATTGAAGTCACTCTTGATTTTCCTTGTGGATCAGGTTGGCAATTTGGCTGCTCCTGTTGAAGAATGGACCGTAGGTGGAACAGCACTCACTGCATTGATGGACGTAGAGAGGAGACATGGTACAACTACTCGTTCTTCCCTTGATTGATTTTCTACACAATATACAAGTCCTTGCTGCATCATTTCATTTTATTCGTACTCTAAATGCATTCAATTCTACAGGCAAGTTCAAGCCAGTAATCAAGAAGGCTATGGTTGAGCTTGAAGGTTAGACTCTCGGATATAATATAACTCCTATTCTTTTCCCTGTGACTTTATTTGTTTCCTTCATTCTCAGAGAAACTGATTATCATACATTTAGTTTCGATGCTAAAATTATCAAAACTGTTTCTTCTTACTGAGAGCAACTACACTCCATTCATGTGCAACCAAGTAGAAAACTAATTTGGAATGTTTATTCAGGTGCTCCATTCAAGAAATTTGCTTCAAAGAGGGAAGAATGGGCTCTTAACAACCGATACATTAACCCAGGTACGTCGAGTGATTATTATCAATAACTCTGCTGTCACCTTATACGACACATGTTCAGGATAAAATGGAGCATTCAATCTCACCATCTCTTGTGCTTTTGTGACTACAGGTCCCATTCAATTTGTTGGTCCAGTGGCAAATAAAGTAAACCACACTTTACTTCTGGAGTTGGGAGTAGATGCTTAGGAGAGGAGATATGAGTTGTTGTGAATTACATTTGTTGTACTATGATTTTTTTCGAGGGAGAACGTAAGCACTTGGCGCTTATGTTTAAGTTTTTTCCCAGCTAATGATCTTTGTGAAACTCGAATCTTGCTTTTAACATATGCTTGATTACAAGATTTAGTGTGGCATTTGAATAATATAACCTCTCCTTTTTAATTATTTTTTTTAATTATGAAGATAAATGAAAAACGAAGTATAAGAAGAGCCTTTGCATCTTATTACTGGGTTATTGTCAATGGATTTTCCTTTGATGAATCTGGCACCCTTTTGTCAATTTCCTCTTGGACTACAGACTAGAGTCTTTAGCGGCAATAATAAATATGGATATTTATAATATACACTCTACATAAATGGATGCAATGATATTAACTCAAATTGTCGCTAAGATCATCTCCAACCCACCTCTATTTTACTCTCCATTCTTTATATTTGGAGAGAAAAATAAAGAATGGACACTCCAATCCATCTCATATCACTCTCTATTCTTCATATATAGAGAGTGAATAGTAGTTCTCCAAATTTGGAGAACTATTATTCACGCTCTCTATTTCACTTTTTAATTATTTTATTATTATTTTTATTACTTCTAATTAACATATTATTTTACATATAATGTCATTAATTAAATATCTAATATTCGCAATTCTTTTTAAATGTAATATAATATTTTTAAAAATATATTATTTAATATATACTACTTTCATCCCGAATTAATAGTATTTTAATTTTTTCTAATTTCAATCAATAATATAATTTGATTTTACTATTTATTTTCACTATAAAGAATACACAAAATTAAAATGATAAGATGAAAGTTTTAGTTTGAAAATACAATACATAATATGATAATTTAATACAAGATAACAATACAATATATAACATAATAATTTAAATAAAAGATAAAATACAATACATAACATAATAATTAATTCGCGATAAAACAAGAATCATGCCGAAAAGATGTTGAACATGCATTCGGAGTTTTGCAGTCACGTTTTGCAATTATTGCAAGACCGTCACGTTTTTGGAGAAAGGAAGTGCTACATGATATAATGACTACATGTATTATACTGCACAACATGATAATTGAGGATGAACGTGATCCTAATGCCTCAATTCAAGATGTCGTAGAGGCTCCAACTCCAACGACAGAAATGGTGGTAGATGAAAATCTCCAGTTTGAACAATTTTTAGCTAGATATAAAATAAAATTAAGCACAAAAATGCTTATTTTGAACTCCCTAATGCATTAATAGAGTATTTATGGGTGCAACGTCATAATTTTAAAAATTGAGTATTTATGTAATTGTATTTCACGTTTATTTTAATTTGTATAATATATAATATTTTCTTGCAATTTATGTTATTTAAAAATTTAGAATAAAATATAATTTTATATTAAATAAAAAATTTGAAAAAATAAAATTTTATATCACATGAAAATTATACAAAGTAATTATTGAGAGAAAAAAATAAAGGATTTATATATGAAATAAGAAAATAAAAATGAAATAGAAATAATAATATAATATTGAGGAGAGAAAAAAAAAATTCTTTTTTAGAGAGTAAAATAGAAAATTGAATTGGAGTTGGTTGTCTGTAAAAATAGAGAACTCTATATTTATAGAGTAAAAAAAATAGAGTGTATGATTGTAGATGCCCTAAATATTTTTTGAGGATATTCTAAAAGAAAAATCTATTGCTATTATATGTTTCATTGGTTGTATTTTCACATGAAATAGTAATTTTCTTGTATTCCTTGTTTTGGGTAAAGCATATTTGGCATAAGACTGTGGTGATGAACATCACATGAATCAGAGTTTAAAAGGGGACAGGTGAATGAATAGTTGTTTGTAGGTATTTTAGACATAAGACTCCAAAAAGGGATGCAACCTTTTTTTACCTTTCACCAAAATCCATGAAAAAAGGTTCATACTTTACATCAGAATTTCCACGTGCTGTACACATATATGGCCTCTCACTTTCCCGTTAATTTCTCCTTTACTTACTCTCACTTTTCCGACTTCAAATATTCTCAATTTCAATAAATTATCTTGGGACTTAAAAGGATTTACAACAATATGCAATTGTTTATATCAAAATTTAACATATATAAGTGACTTGTAAAATTGTTGATTCAATATTTCAAGTTGGTAAGAATTACTTATTTCTTGCTATAACTAATTAGACGGTTTGCATCTTGAGTGTGCAGAAACATTAGTAGAAATATCATGATTTTGTCAAACTATTGGATACACCATATACCAAATGATAGTAAATTGTAGTAATTCGGTACTGGTATGAAGATTTTAAAATATAAAATAAGATTTTCTGACTAATATTCCATCTTCTAGATGTTCTTTATTACCCGCGTGGGTTGTGTTGGATGGTTGGGATAACTTCATCCTAAATTAGAAGTATTCGATTTGAGTTCTATGTATGAAAAGAAATTTATTGGAGTGTCTCAAAATAATATGCAAAATGAAATTAATCGGATTACTATATAAATATTGGATATCGAGTGGAAACCAAAAAAGCAAGATAGAGGAATATTGGTACCAACTGGAAGACTTTAAATGAAACATATAAATTATTTATACTTGTGATCTTAGGTCTTCTCAAGTTACTTCTTACAACTATTGGCAAGTAGCTAAGCATAATATAAACAAAACATCTTCTCCTAATCCAAGTAAATTAATTATGTGACGTATTATTATTTGAAGAAGTCATATTTCGAATGGAGCAAATGCTACGAGGGTCAATGTCTGTTTTTACATATTTTTAATAGTACTAGTGTTTTTCTAAGTACTTCCAGAATATGTTGAACTTTGCTTGAAATAAATAAATTTATGTAATTGATGTCTACGTTCACATTAATAGTTCTAAGTCACTTTGACTTTCATACTGTTTGATAAGTTTTAAAATATTAAATTTATTTTATTTGAGGATGATATAATAAAATTATTATTTTATTTATTATTTCTTTAAAAATATGTCAAATCAATATCGAATAAGTAAAAATAATCAGAGAGCGTAATTACTACACATTTAAGTACGTACTTACATTTTTAATAATTGGTAGGTATTAATCACAATCACAACAGCTTAAGAAAGATATGGTTCTCCTCCAACAAACAAAAAAGAGAAGACAATTTCGTTGTTAATTAGGACAACCTGGAACAGCAAGCTAACTATTCCACGGCTAAAACTTTTCTGGGATTAAAAGCTTTAAAATAATACTCGAAAGAAGTAGAGGTAGATTCAAAATTTAAAGTTGGTAGATTCCTACTTCCGTTATGGAGGGTGTGGGCAGGGGGGACGGTGGGGAGGCCGGCTCCACATGACCCCGATTGGTTGTTGAAGATGACCCCTCGCTTTGGTCTCCAAATAAGTATTTTTAAAAGTCAAAAGCGGTATCAATTCTCAAGTTAATAGTATAAAGAAAAGTATTGAATACTCGTAAACTCGTTTTGAAAGTCTTAAAAACATATTTTTATTTGACCAAATCCTACATCATCAATGAAATACACCTCTACAAGTTTTGAGCTGTTTTCAACTCTTCTCTCGATTTTTTATTAAAAGTCTCATATTTTTATAAAAAATTGAGACCACTTGTTAAGACCGTTAACAGTTTGGGGACAAACCAAATAATTTACGCCAAGTGTATAGGCGTTTGCATTTTCATTACTTTCTCTCTTTTTATAATAATATTGTGTACAAGTACATATTTATAAGTTTTCAATATATGTATATGTTTATTTAGTCCTACCACTCTATTTAATAAATAAATAATATTAAAAAAATTATATAGCCAAAAATATATTCTGTACATAATTAATATATATTTTAATTTATTTGGCAAGCGTTGAAATTATTTTGGTCAAGCAATCACATACGTCAAAAGCCACTTAATAAGAATGAGAGTTACTCCATGCGTTCTATTCTATGAGGCTTTATTTTCTCATTATTTATAAAGAATTATACAGTATATTTTTATTTTTAGAATAAATTAATTTAAAATTTCTTCTTATTCTTAATGATATGGAATAGTTTTATTTTATAGTTTCATAAATGTCATGTAAGTTGAAGATCATAAATTTACATTGAATATATTAGACCTGGAGGAAGGCTGCACCTACAAAACTAGGATGATGGCAGCTGATTTTTGGGTCCAATAATTCTTGCAGGTTTTTTTTGGATGTGACACACGATATTAATTTTTCTCACAATTAATATATTGCTTCTGGTAGAGGGTTGTAATCAGTAATTGTCCATGCCTTTACTGCTATGCTAAAATCTGAAAAAAGAAAACAAAGATCATTTTTTTTCGTGTTGAATAGAATTAAAATACGAATCTTTAGCTTCTGATCATAATTTTTGAAGGTGAAACTCAAAATGTAAAAAATTAAGTATTTAAAGTTGTGTTTGGGGATGTAAAACCCAAAATAGTCCAAGAAACCTTTTGAAAACTTGAAAATATTTAAAGAATATTATCAAAATCTAATCAAATTTCATGACTAAACTGATGTTTGAAAATAAACTTTCAAAAATCACTTTTTTCTTTTGTTGTTACCTAAAAGTTACTTTAGTTTATGTTCGAGCTCTTAATTTGACATTTTAGTGTTCTTTACTCAGTTTAGTCATCTAATTAAAGTTGTTAACCACATAAAATTAACCTTTCTACATCTCAAATGATGTCTCTTTTTTACTTTTACCCGAATTAAAATCATGCAATATTTTTGTTTTTAACCTTGTACCTTAGGTAAATGTACTTGAAATATTTGTCCAGGTTAATCCTTAGTACAACTTATAGTTTTTGAAATTCAAAGATAACGAATCCAATCCTCTATTTCTCTCTACTTAAATATCATGCTTAATTTGCACGATAATTATTAAGTCGAATTGTTCTTGTAACATAACTTACAAACTCTTACCTTTGTCACTTGAACTACACTCCATTGGTGAAATTAGTCTACATATTCAATAAAAAGAAAAGTAAATACAAACAAACTCAGATTTTAATTTAATAACCGAAGTCGTACCCACTTATTCCAAAGAATCAAACAAAGTTTATGAATATGAAAAATATAATTTTACTATTTTTTTTTTTAAAAAAAGATACTACTTGGAAATTTGGTATGTGTACGACCTATATTGCATTATTTGCATCTCTTATTTCTGAAAATTTGGCAGGAATTGCCTCCCATAAATCCCATCCCCATCTGGTGTCTCGTGCGGCATATAATTTATATAACTTTTTCAAGATTCATCAATTATTCCAAACTTTAATAATTATAAACATACAAATATATATTATTTTTTAAACAATTTTTATGAGCTATAAGAGACTCAACTACCTGCATGATGAGGCCACCATATAGTATAAAGTCAATAATACAAAAGTGTAACATTCACATTTAATTTGAATAGTTTTTTGTCCGATCTGTGACTTAGTTATATTTTAATAGTGCAGTTCTCGTATTCGTCACTTTTAGTTTTAAATATGTATAAATTAAATAATATGAATCAACATATTAATAATTTACTTACTTTATACATGAAAGTACATGGTTGCAATAATTTAGTTTCCCTTAAACAAATTCACAATCGATCTTTTCGTGATATTTTCCCACTAAACCAACTTTTCAAGTACTTAATATTACTTTCTTCTAGTATTACTAATAATGTAACATATCAAATTGAATTCATTTCTTTTTAGATATTTTATGCAGTTAAATATTGCCACATAAAATTGATCCAATTAATCGTATTTTTCTATGTCCATTTTTTCCCTCTCTTCAAAATATACCTTGAGTTATCTCTCCCAACCCTTCCATGTTTTTATAAATTTTTTTCTGAAATCATTTATAAATTAGATTATGGTGTTCAGTGCAGTATACATAAATATCTAATATCTAATAATAAAATGGTATTGTGTGATCAATTTTTGAATTAATCATGTTAATTAGACGTTACATTATGTTGCACCACACATCAAATACCACAAAGTGATGATAACAAAAGAAAAAAAGGAAAAGGCAAAATAATTGAAGGAGGGACCTTCGTTATTTCTTGACTTAACTACAAATATCCAACAAAGAGGTGACAAAAATTCTTAAGGCTGAAATTTCTTCTAATTATTAGGATAAGTCCATATCAATCAATTAACATAATAGTGTTAACTAGAACACTAATTTGGAAAATTGAGATTTAATTTCATACTATTCATTTTGATCATTCCTTTCTTTTCTTTATTAATTTTTGGTGAATGACTAATTCGAATTCACATAAAAAATTCCTATCATGAGTGTGATGGGTTTAGAGTTTAAAGCAAAGCAACAAAATATATTTAATAAAAATAAATAAAAGAATGGCGGCACGTGGCAGTTGTTATCAAGTTGGGGGCTGTTTGTGGGTTAGGGCCCCAAAAATAATAAATGGAATTTTAATTTTAATAGATTAAAATGATAGTATGGTATATTTATTTGGCGTTTGCACATGAGTCCAATTATTTTTCCCCACAAAAAGTAACGCCTTTACCTAAACTTATCGCTGTTTAGATTAATTGGTCCCTACTCAGACAAAAAGATTTTAATTCCAAATACACATAGAGCTGTCATATTTTGGACATTTTTATTTAGCATTTTCTGCACTTATACCCTCCCCCCCTCCCCCCCCCCCCCCCCCCCGCAATTTTATTTATTATAGATTAATATTTATTACCAAAAGAGATGAGAGTTTTTTTAATATCTTAGTCATTGATCACTTATTATGTTAGTTTTTGTAATATTTGACAAAATACGTGTGTAATCTTCAATTAATTGAATGCATGATCCTTTTTAATAGGAATATAACATATTTGTTCTAATTTAAATTTATATTACAATTAAAAAGTATTAAATAATAATACAAATTTAATATAACATATGAGTAATTAAGTGTTGAAACAATTGATAATTTTATGAATATTCATCGGTAAAATATATGAAAAGTGCATGTTTTAATTAATTCATGGTCACACAATCTTACTAAGATATTACAAGGACTAAAATTAAAGTTATAGTTTAACCTACGACAACATGTTATCATTACTAAAATACTAATTAATAACTTTATCATAAATATTTACCCATAATTATTTTAAAATGATTTGATTATATAAATATTATTCATGAATAGTATGCATAGGCTAATTAATACTAGTTAAATAGAAAGAAATGAACAACAATTTCTTTGGGAGAACGTGAGGCCCATCATAAATTGGCTTGAAACAGAATCCTACTCCATGTTATTTCTTCAGTCTTATTTTAGAGGTCGTATTTTGTAACTATTACGAGTCATTTCGTTTGAGTTATGATGAAAGATAAATTATAGTAAGATTTTTTTTATGGAGTGTTTTGATTTGTTATATTTAAAATAATAAATTTTAAAAATAATTTATTTGTTTACGAAATTATCCTTTATAAATGTGAAAAGTGAGGTATAAAAAGAATTTAAAGGGATAAGTTATTTCAAAATTATTATATCATCCAAAAAGAGGGATTACTAAACTAGGTATTAATTATTAATCGTGGGATAAGTTATTTCAGACTTGTCAACCAAACAACAAATTAAGTGGTACTATAATTCAATCTCAAGACTATTTATTGTTATCCTTCACACCAAACGATCCCTTAAAAATTATTATATTTAATTGAATTAAGAGAATCTAAAATAATTATTTAGTGTAAGATACACAATATAATAAATCTTAAGACAAAATATAGAATTATTTTATCCTGTCTTAATTAAGACATTTTTATCCCCAAGAAAATAAGAATCAAAAAGACACATTTGAAGTTCTATAGGACTATATAAAATGTACAAAGAATGTAGTAATTTTAGTTCTCAGTAGATATATGCTCTGCTGCTTCCTCTTTTCTCTCTCTTTTTCTTTTTTGGTTTGGGTGTGTGAGAAAAAATAACAGTTATCTAAATGCTTAATCAAAATTTTAGATTTGAAGATTTGAGCCTTTTAAAGTGTAAAATCATATTTATTTAAGAGTGTTTTACTTCGAATATGAGATTTTTTATTTTATATACATATTTAATTTAATTGAATTTTAATAAAAGTATCAGTTATGAAAAAAATTACAACTTGCATTCCCAAAGTCGCAATGCAATGAACATGTGAGATGGAAAATTATTCGGTACTTTAAAAAAGCACAATAATGAATCTGGATTGTCAACGCTATCATATTTTCCATCTAACTAAAAATTTTCACCAAATTTTTTACCCATTTTCATTTTCTTTCTTATTAATTTTGAAAGTAAATAAAGAAAAAAAAGGAATCTTTTTATCTATCGACATTAAATACAAGTATTTTAAGTTAATTACTACTCCTTCCGTTCAGTTACTTGTTCATTTCTAACTTGGAACATTTCTTAAAAAATAATAATTAGTGTGTATATGGGTATATTATAATAATATTTATATTAATTTATATACGTAGCTTATGTCCTGAAGAATGAGTAATTAATATTGAGAATAAAACATAAAAAATAAGTTTTTTTTAGACTAAAAAACTAATGTATTATTAATATAGTGAACAATTTAAAAGGCAAAAGATAAGTAAAAATAAAAAGGTCACTATAATAATAATAATAATAATAATTTCTCCCTCCCTCTCACATATATATATATATATATGGATCATACTCCTTTCGTTCATTCATACTTTTTCATTATTCTAAAAACAGATATTCGCTTTAAAAAAACATGAGATAATTTATTACTTAGTTCATAATTTACAATTTATTACTTATTAATTACATAATTATTTTCAAATGCATTTTTGCATCATGAAGACGTAAACTAAGTTGAATTTTCGTGGTAAAGAGGTTAAAGTGGAATAAGTAAAAAAGAAAGTTGAACAGTTAAAAAGCATGAGAATATGATTAATTCCCTTTTATGAAACAATGACATGACATCAATCAATTCACTTTATCGCTATGGATTTTTCTTAATTTTCTTCGCCATAATAATAAAAAAAATATCACAGTAATTATTGCAACTTTGAATTTCCTCTCTGCAATTTGGAATAAAGTAATTCGGTGAATATATGTCCATAATTTTTTTTGAAAAAATTTGACACGTAAATTTATACTCCCTCTATTCCATTTTATGTGGCACTTTTCAGATTTCGAGATTCAAACAAGTTTATATTTGACCGTAAATTATTCATAGATCTTTTAAGCATTTTGAATTATCAATTATTGTGACTTATAGTACTTTTTACATAGTTTGCAAACATAAAAATTTCATTTCAAAAAAATTAAAGATTCAATACGCAAATTTTTGGTCAAACTTAAACTGTTTGACTCTCAAAAAATGAAAAGTGCCACATAAATTAGGAGAGAAGGAGTAAGTGTTTTCAAACATGTGTTACATAGATAAGTTCATTGAAACAGTTTTTTCACATGTTCAACTATGTAATCAAAACATAAGTCTGCCATATCATGTATATATATATATTTTGATTACATATTTTATCAATTATATATGAGAAAAAAATAACTAATAATACTTGTAAAATGATGTATATATTTAATGTTTTTACGAACTCACAGAAAGTACAAAATAATCACTGTATTTGGTGAATCTTAATACAAATACAGCAAAAAAGGGTGTACCAGTTCACTTTTCCAATTTTCATAAATTCTTTCGTATGTTTCCACTGGCTAATAACTACTGGTATTCAAGTTGTAACAATTTAATATGTTGGGCAGCATGTGAAGCCATTTGTAAATACATAAACATAGTTGTATAATTTTAAGAAAATATGACACAATCACATTATAAAATATAACGTAACATAACATAACATAAAATTCGATTCTCCGCTACAATAACAGGACGTAGAAGTTACTCCCCTTGGCTTCCTCTCCGGCGATGCTCATGCAATAGGTCCTAAATCATGTACTAATAAAATCTAAATAATATAGTAGCATCTCTTAAAATTATATTATGTTGACCATGCTAATGTGACAATCTCCTAGGCCATCGTGCCCTAAACATAAAATTGACTTTCTACAAGGTCAAACTTTCGTTTCCTTTACTACTCTATAGTTAGTAGTCGTACATCCAAGACTTTGACCAAAAAATACGATTGGGTTTGAAAATCCACTAATTTAACCAAATTAAGATCTCATGTAATAAAGATTATACTAACATATATTAGTATTGTTAATTATTCATCTTTTCAAGAAATAAATATAATGTATTAATATTCCCCAAATACAAAGTGTATATATATATATATCATAACAGTATATGTTAACATCCCATTAATCAATGATTTATTAGTTATTACTAAAGTTAGCATACGATGAGTAAACATCTCAAAAGGTCATTCAACTATAAGTAATTATATATCTTGCAAAGTCATTCAATTTTGTTTTGTATCAATAAAGTCATTCAACTTAAGTCTTTTCTCTTGTAAAATCACTCAACTAAAGTTTTTTTTTCTTATAAAATCACTCAACCAAAATTTTCATTAAAGAAAATATTAACATAATAAAATAAATTAATTCTTATGCCATGCAACTATAAACCTCGCAAATAAAATTAGAATCACAGTCCACTAAAAAAGTTGTATGAATTTAATTATATTAAAACTAAAATTTGGCTGGACAACTAAGGAAGTTTTATGGAGTAAAAAATCACTGCCCATTTTTTTTTAGCATTTAGCATTTAATATTTTTTTATTTGAATAGATATAATATATAGTCTATTTAATTACTCTTTTTAAAAAATAAATCAAGTTCTTATACACAAACACATACTTTTAATTAAAATCGATGGGAGGTTGATTCTTTTAACACCAAAAACCAAAAAAATGCAAATCAATTTTCGAAAGTTAATTTGTTTTTGTTTTTCCACAAAAATAAATAAATTTAAAGAGTATTGCAGAAACCATGAATTTCCAGATTCATAATTTTGAGAATTATGAAATTGTTGGTGTGTTGGCTTTAAACTTTAAGATATGAGTCTTCTTTAATTTTTTAATGATAAATTTTGTTGAGTGATTTTTTAAAAGAAAATTTTAAAATTGAGTGATTTTATTGATACAAAACAAAGTTGAATAACTTTACTAAATAATTCTTTAAAGTTGAGTGACATTTAGAGATATTCTCCACGATAGATATAGTATAACATTATTACAAAAAAATAACTATAAAAGATTCATTGTATTTGAATTGTAGTCAATTTGATTAAACTAAACTTTAGGAATTTAAGAAATTTTTAGGAAATAAATGATTGTATTTTTTAGGTGATATGATAATTAACCCCTCAATTAAGAGGAGAATAATTTTATGGCCTATTATATGATCATTAATTTATGTATGAGTTATGTAAAACTATATATATAAATATACTAAAGGATTGCAAGGTACAAGCATTATTATATATACCGCTTCTAAGAAAGAACAATCCCTGTCAAGATTCTCATATACCTATGTAAAACTTTTCATTTTTCAAGGTAAAATGATAATTTCTACTTTTTTTTATTAACTTTTTGTGTGACTTCATCCAACTTCCACCCTACCAGCCACAAGTTCCCAACCTAAATAATGGATGAAAAAAAAAACTAAAATAATATGTAAAAATAACACTGATAAAAATTATATATTGCTTATTAATTTACTGTGCAATATGAGAAAATTATAAGCACACTAATTTACTGTGTTATATGAGAAAAATATTAATACACTAAATTAGTACGTTATGTAAGTTTCATCAATTATAATAATTGCTAAATGTAATCTATTAGAGAAATTTATAAGCGCACTAAATACTGATGAGTAAATTTTAGGTTTAACAAACATAAAAATCATATTTATATGCTATATATATAGTTTGTTGCCTAGTTTGTATAATTGCGCTCCATAACAAATTTTATGTTTGCTATGACTATTAATATGTATATTTCGATATACATAGACAAAAGAATCAATTGTATAATTTGTGTTTATATTAAGCAAGCAATTGTGTAATCTGTGTTTATATAAAGCAAGAAAGAGAGAAAGGCAAAAGAAAACTGGGCAGATGAAAATCTGTATCTATGTAATTATAAGTGTATAGAATGAAAATATGTGTATTTATATTTGTATATACAATTTTCTCTCGCTTTATACAAACACAATTTGTACATTTGTGTTTGTATAAAGTGAGAGAGGCGGGCGAGATTCTCTGGGGAGAGAGACGAACAAAAATATATGTATATCTACAGTTTTCTATCGCTTTATACAAACACAAATATAATTTATACATTTGTGTTAGAGAGGCGAAAGAGAGACTGTCGAGCGAGATCATGAGAGTGGCAAGTGAGATCTCTCAGTGAATGGTAATTGTTTGCTATGGATTACAATTAAATGAAATTGTGATTATAATATTTAATTTGAATTAATAATTTGCTATTTTATATAATTTTTCGAATAATGAACCATATGTAGTTTTTTTCAACTTTATATTTGTACTTTCTCTGTTTTAAAGAAAATAATTTACTTTCTTTTTTTAATCTATTTTAATTTTTTTTTTAGGAAACCCCAAAATATCCCGCAACCGCTATAACCTCTGCCCTTCGGGTGAGTACTCTATGGTGAGCACTTTGTGCGCATTGGAGGCATTATTTTTTGATAGTAATATTTTAATTTAAAATTTTCATATAACATTTTTAATATTATTTTAATTTAGAATCACAAAATTGAATTTTTTTTCTTTAAAAAGCCATTATTTTTTAAACTAAAATTTACACTTTTTTCTTTTTAAGTCCATCATCCAACTTCCACCCTACTACCCTTCTACCCCACGCCTTACCCCACATGCAAAAACTGAGAACTCAGCCAATCTTATTTACAAATTTCATCTCTCCATCTTTATTACTCATTTCTTTATTAATTGTAGGGTCTTTCTCTTTCTTTTTCTTTCCTCGTAAGAACACAAAGGAGAGAAGCATATAAAGAAAGAGTTATTTTTTGTTCTCTCTGCAAAAAAAAAGTAGAGAATGGAAGATCCTGAAAGGCTTACATCATGCAACAGTGGAACAAGGAGAATTAGCTCCGACTCTATCCATTCACCCGAATTCGAATTTTGGATGGTCCGAAACCCATCATTTCCTCAGCCTAATCAGCTCTCTGCCGATGAGCTCTTCTCCGATGGCGTCCTTCTCCCTTTAGACCTCCTTCAAAATGACCCAAATGCTATTTCGCCTGAACCGTCCGGGTCGGGCCGATCCGAAACTGAATCTGGAGGGGAGCCTTCTGCTGCAATAGTCAACTCGTCCACCGGAGGAGGTTATTTCACCTCCTCGAAGCGATGGAAGGATATTTTCAAGAAAACTGAGAAGAAAGATAGTAATGAGGAGAGTTGTAGAGAGAAGAAAAAGGAGAAGAAGAAAGAGAAAAAACTTGTTGGGGGAAGCAATGGGGTGACTGGGGCTGAGCTGAATATTAATATTTGGCCCTTTTCGAGGAGTAGATCCGCCGGAAATGGAGGAAGTAGGCCTCGGGTTACGGGTGGATCCGGATTAGCGACCCGAAAGGTAAGTAGTGCTCCGTGTTCCCGGAGCAACTCTGCCGGTGAGTCCAAGTCGCGGAAATGGCCCAGTAGTCCCAGCCGTGGTGGGGTTCATTTGGGCCGGAGCAGCCCAGTTTGGCAGGTACGACGGAGCTCCGTTAACCCAGGATCCGGTAACCTCGTAAGAACTAATGAAAAAGCAATTAGAAAAGAAGCCCCACAGAAAGAAAGCAGCACCAAAAAGGTAGTTATTAAAAAAGAAAGCGTTGAGGGCCGCCGGAAATGGTCGTCAGCGGCGGCCGGCGGTGGGCCTAAAACTAGAGTCTTAAACTTGAATGTCCCTATGTGCATTGGTTACAGAAATCAGTTAGGTTGCAGAAGTGATGAAAATAGTGCCATCAATATTGCCGCCGCCACCACTGGAGTCGGTGGCGATCAGAGTGGTAGCAGCACGGTGACCGGTGAAGGGGTACGTGGCAGTAACTTATTTAATATCAAAAGCCTATTTACAAAGAAAGTCTACTAATTAAATAGTGGCAAATCCAAAGTAATTACACACTTTTTGAATATGTTAGTGTATCTATCAATTATCCTTTTCTATATATTCTCCTATGTAACTTTTTCGTAATGTAAAGTCCTAACTTTTGACGTTTGCAATGTAATATTTGGACCTCAGTTTGGTCAACTTACTGACTCTTGCTATTCAAGTTGAAGTGTTTGTATAATTTTGCGTACTTTAGTAATTTACTTGTTCTGATAAACTCTATATTGTCAAGTTTTTGACAGTTCAATTGTGTTAATTTACAATTATGTTACATGAATCCTTCATCCAATACGAAAAAAGAGATATTGACGATTTCTAATTAAGCATGAAGGAATAGTTACCGTTATGGTGAAATGTCTGTATGGGATATTGGGAGGCACAAAATGGGACAAGGGGATAAGGTTTCGAACCAAGTGGTTAGAAATTTTGACATCGATAAATTATGGCTAGCAAAAATACAGACGTCAGTGAGCGTTACAGAATGCTTTTCACTTACCAGTTAAGGTCCCATGGGGCGTTGGACATTACTTTCATTCCCCCTTTCGTTACGTTACATCCATAAAATTAAGCTGCTTTTGTTATTATATTGTCAATTTTTATCGTCTGTCTTCACACATTTTTTTGGCTTATTCTCGTCTTTCACCGTTTCATTCAATCAATAATGTCTTCTATCTGAAACCTAGTTGTATTTTGGTAGATGAAATATGCGTCCATTCTGTTTTAGTGGACCTTATCCAAATTCCATTTACACTTGTTTTCATTTCAATTGGAATTACTTTTTATCTCCAACACAGACTTCAACTGGAGGCGGATCCATAAATTTTGTATCATGGCTTCTAGCTCAACTATTTTTAGCTCGAAAATTGCTATATAGAATGGTTGCTCTGTTAATATATTTCAATGAATTACTAAATTTTGTACATAAATAATAAAATTGTCACAAAAGGAAGTGATAATGCACAACATAAGTCTGCTACCAACTGGTATACTAGCATTTTTGTATTGTCTTCATGGAGAAGGAGATTTGTGTAACTATTAAGGGAAGTCATAATTTAATATTAATGTTTTTGAATTCAATACACTGCAGTTATGACATCTTAGTTTAGTAACTAAACTATACTGTTGGAGACCTGCGAAATGAGATAAATAAGTGGACAAGTACATGAGAAATGGTAAAAACGCTAGGTGATTCTTTCATTTGTCCTAGTTTTGGTGGATATAGTTACCTATTACCTGTTGCTAGTGAGAGGTGACAGTTATCCCGTGAAATTACTCGAGGTACATGAAAGCTGATCCGGACACCACAGTCAAAAAAATAAATAGACGTGAGAAATGGTACAATACTGTATTATTAATTCTGTATCCACCAACATATAACAAACTGTGAGAGTGGAAATTGCCAAAGCCCAACTAGATACTCTGTGGGCTATTAAACGTCTAAAGAGTTCATTTTAGATGGGCTGGTGTATGACATTTTCAGCCTTGTCAAATCTTAAACATTTTTCCATTAGAAAAATACTGATTCAATAGAAAAAGACTTATCTACATTATATTATGTTAGTTTAGTTATATATTTCATCTTTTACGTATTACATGAAGAAATGGATATTGAAATGAGGTGAAAATTAAAACATTTTATATTCAAATGTAGTAACATCTTGACGGTTGTTGCTTTGTTGGGTGTCCTTTCCCTTTCAATTCCACCAAAGTCTTAATCTGCGTCATATGTACCAAAAAGATAAGATGCAATTAAATTATCTACGAAATACGCATTTGGTTGCCGACGACAAGAGGTATTAGCAAAGCCATGCGCGAACGCCATATGCGGAAAATGTATTCGCAAAAATAAGTGATCCAATAAAAATAAGGAAAAACTATCTTAGATAAATAATTTTACCATATTTATTATATTCTTTTATACTTTAAAATAATTACATAATCTTTTTTTTTGCTCGGTGTCTTCATCTATCTCTCACTCTTGCCATCTTTCCCTCTTTCTGCTCTCTCACCCTTTTTCTCGCTCTATCCGTCTTGCTCTCCTTCTTCACGTCCGTCTATTTTCTCGATCATGATGTGTATTAGAGCATATTTTGTATAATTTTGATATACAGATATTTATCCATGGATATAATGATAAATGTATCAATACATATTTTGATACAAAAAATATATATTTTTGATATCAAATACGCGTGTTTATGGATGGATAAACAAAATATTTAATAACATATATGCTGATGAAATTATATTGAATACACGAGAAGAAATGATATCATATACATTAAATGAAATTGATTGTTGGATATACATATATATGAAATTGATAGGATGCACGTATAAATTAAGACGGTAGAATGAGTACATGTAAATCACGATTAAATACAATATATATAAAATAATTATATTTAATTTGATCTATATATATTTGAGATACATATATTTATTGACGGACAACATCTATTAATAACAATATCTTTCTCACAAAATATAATTGAAAAAACTATTTCAACATGTAATTAGAAGGAATAATAGTTTGTTTTATGGTGTTTTTCCTCTCAAAAATAATTCAGAGGTGCGACACCGACCAAAAATAAAGTAATTAAATAAAAAAATTGCATGTCGCAATATTGGAATTGGCACCCCCAAACAAGACACAAGAGGAGTAGAATAAATAAATAAGAAGCCCTAGAATTAGGTGATTAGTATAATCATTGAATCGAATCGTATTCCCCTCGTTCTCGAAGTTGCAGCAACAGAGTAGAATCAATGTCCTCACGCGATAGCAAGAAACCCTCTAGGCAAACCTCCGGTAGCCGAGCCGGTGGAATTCGTACACTTTCCGATCTCAATCGTCCATCCGGTCACGATTCCGACAGCGATTCCGATGGTCCCCAAGAATACTACACCGGTGGTGAAAAAAGGTACTTCTATCAATTTGCTCAAACCCTAATTCCTCTCGCCATCATTCTCTATTCCTCAATTGATTAATCAGCTGTTGACTTTTACACATTTATTCTCAATTCCATAAATCAATCAACTAACTATGCCAAAAGTGAAAACTTAGCTGATAGCAGTATGTATGAATCTTCTATATTCATGAAGGGGATTGGTGATAATTAGATTGTTTTTTTAATTCAAATTATGTTTAGTTACTTCTCCATAGTTGCGTTTAGTTAAACATATATATTAAACTGTTACATGTTTGCACGTTTTGATAAGGAATGATGTGTTAGAGTTTGCGAAAGCTGATGTGTTCCATGTGAATTGTATATTTGCTATGTTATTCTCAGCAAAAGACAGCCTTTTACCATTTTCCTTTTGTAGTTTGTGAGTTTGTTCTTGTTAGAGGTTTTCTGTTGTAGTTTGTGAGTTTGCTCTTGTTAGAGGGCACCATATGGGATAAAAAGGTTGTATGTTTAGTTGCAGCTAGTCTGATTTTTTTGTTGCTAGTGCGGAGCTGGTGGATTTAGAGAACTATAGTCCATTGTTGTTGATATTTTCAGTATGATTTTCTTGATCATGTTTTTATAGAGAAAAGAGTGTTTCCTAGGTAATACAGAGATGAAAGTAGGGTGTAGGATGAGGCTTTTGTGTGTTTTGGGATGGGAGTTTGGTTTTATTTGGGGGGGGGGAGATAAATCTTCAGGCTCAAATGGAAAAAAATGGATATTGATGATTCTTATCGCCGATGTCAACTAGCTTGAGATTTAGGTGTTGTCGTCGTCGTTGTGGCTAAAAGGAGTGCTTGATCTGTTGGGGTGCTAAGAAATTATTATAGAAAAGAAGATGGTGGCGAAAGGTAGGGGTAAGGTCTCCGTACACCCACCCTCCCCTGACCCTATGGGATTTCACTGGGTATATGACAATTGACAAGTATATAATTAGACATTCATAAAAACCTTTCCAAAATGCATGTCAATTTGTTGGTTACTTTACCTATATTTTGTGGTTGTATGCTGTTTTCCACCATTCAGCTTTAATGTTGTTCTTATCTCAAAATCTAAGGTAGATTTTGAACTAGTCAGATGTGTTATTGCTGAATGTGTCGCTTCTCGTGATTCTAACAATTAATTCATTTTAGTTGTCCAATCTATGAATTGTCTTCTATTCTTTTAGCTCTTTTCTGCACTTGGATGATTTGATAGATAGACCTTTAAAGGGGAGATAGAGAGGCTAGCATGCCTATTATGTATAACTGTAGCACTAATATACCTATGATTATGCTTGTAGTGGAATGCTTGTTCAAGATCCTTCAAAGCATAATGATGTGGACTCCATCTTTGACCGAGCTAGGCAAGTGGGTGCCATGCAAGGTCCTTTGGAAAATGTCGTCCCTAGTTCAAGCTCAACAAGCTTTACTGGATCTGCGAGAACACTTGCAGGGGAGACAGTGCCAACATCAGCTCCTCAACCACCCGAGTCCATCGTGCACAATATTGTCTTCTGGAGAAATGGTTTCACTGTAAATGATGGTCCTTTGAGAAGGCTGGATGATCCTGAAAATGCATCTTTTCTGGAGGTAACTGTAGTGAGCATTTAAATAAAAATTCATGATTAGGAACAAACATCATGGGTCGGTCAATCCTGCTAGATAGTTAGTTGTCGGTCTATATTTCAGATTTACAAATTCATCTCCTGCTAATGTTAATTGTCACTTATATCATCACAATTTCTATTATCCTCCTATTATCGGGAGTCTAGGGGCATGACATATGCACATGACTAAGCTCCCCATTTGAGGATCATGCTCTTAAGCTCCCATGCTTTGTTGGTCATCTGTTTCATATTCAAATTAGCACTCTGTTTTACTAAATCTTTTGCGGGTTTTTTTCCATGGTGTATTTGGTGATAAAGATTTTCTATTTTGAATGACTTTTGGTTACTGGTTCTTCATTTCAGAGTATCACAAAGTCTGAATGTCCTAGAGAGTTGGCTCCTGCAGATGCCAGATCCCAGGTGCATTGCAACCTCATAAGAAGGGATGAGAACTGTCCTGTAAGTATTGCATGTTCAGTCCACCATTTTTTTCATTTTTCATCTCCTTTGATGCACCAAATATGAAAAGGGGGCATTACAAGGAAGAGGAACAAGTTAATGAGTGCACATATACAACATTGGCCATAGTAAGTTCGTTTCTTTGTGGATCTGTACTCTGTTATATAAGAAAGATTAGGGAAAGAACACGGGAACAAACCTATTTGGATATTCTTCTGTTTCTCTCCCTTATCCCTAGATGTGTGTCACTTTTCATCCTCTGAACAGAAGTTTGGAAATCTGTGACAGAATCTCTTCACTGGTATTGACTTCATTACTTAATGTCACCAAACATGTGCAACACACTTGCAGGAACCAGAGAAACGCCAAGTTTCGTTTCAGGGAGTGGGAAGAACACTTGGAAGCAGCGCAACTCCAGCAACTTCTGAGCCATCTGCTTCTGCTCCCACAAGCACCGTCCCAGCAGCTTCCACAAGTGTTCTGGATGAATCATTGCCTTCAACCTCGCTTCAAATTAGATTGGCAGATGGAAGTCGCATGGTTGCACACTTCAACTTCCACCAAACTGTTGGCGACATCCGTGCCTTCATTGATGCTTCAAGGCCAAGTGACACCAGGGCATATCAACTACAAACTGTTGGATTTCCTCCTAAAATGCTCAGTGACCCAACCCAAACGATTGAGCAAGCAGGACTCGCAAATTCAGTGGTTATACAAAAGTTTTAGTGAGCTGCGAAAACTCTCTTTTCGTTTTATTATTTCCAGACGTTTCGATCTTATTTACTACTGGATAATATTTTTAATCTTTGTGAATCTAAAGCTGTACCAAGATAGCAGCAGGTGTTGTTTAAAATTCAAATTTTCTTAAACGCAACGTTGTATGGGTCTGCCCCCCAATTATGTGTCATATGGTACTTTCTTCATCTCCTGTAAGAACAGCTGCTGTGTGGAAATGAAGTAGAATGGTTTGTATGATTTGAGCATTCAAGACTTGATGATATCACAGAATATGATTTACTGATGAATTGCAGTTAGTGTGTTTGGTAAAAAAAATGCTAATGAACACTTGTTTGACCAAAATGACTTAAACTTCCTTGAAGCTATTTATAGAAAAATTTAAGTCTTTTCAAAATTATTCTAGGTGTATCCTAATCTTTTCAAAATTATTCTGGAGTAGCTTTTATTGCATGGATTCCACTTCCTGAAACTGATTTTTCAATACATCAAAGTTAGACATATTACATTAAAGTTTTATCTAGTTATGTATTGTGTTCACCAGTGCTACTAGGAGTAGACATGATACAATATTTGAAAGTTTCTATCCCTAAATTTTGATAATTCAATTTTTAAAACATTATATCATTATCTTATCAATTTAATTCGATATGGTTCAATATATTAAAGTTTGGGATATTCTTAATAAATCAATAAGCTTAATTTGCTTTACTTCAACTAATATATACTCGTCTAATAGAGTACTATGACTTTGACAATTAAAAAAAAGTCTCAATTGTATCATACTAACACATTACACATGTAGAAATATATATGCAAATAAAGTACAAACTTACACACGTAGAAATATATATGCAAATAAAGTACAAACAACTCATTTTGTTAATCAATTACAATTCAAATACATTTCAAAATAGATTGGTCAAAGTTTCTAACTTTTAAACATTTAGTTTGTAAAAATACTAGGTGACATATTTGTTTCTATTTTAATAATACATATGTTATTTATGTAACTAAATATACTTTGGTATGATATTCGATATATTATTTCTAAATACCAAATACCATATCAAATACAAAAAGAATAAATTAAAATGCATACCATATACCATACCAATTACAATAATACCAAAATCATGGTATTACAAATTTCAGTATGACATGGTAATTCGGTATATACCATACCATTCCCACCCCTAAGTGGTGCATCCTAAAATTTAAATAAGTGCTGGTGTATAATACCGCCCAGAGTGTGTAAACTCGGAGCAGAGTAGAAGATGACATGTCAATAAATTTACACTAATTTTGCCATTCAAAATCCAAAAGACTGTTTTGCTAGTTCAGTTTCAAATTCCAACAGACTGTCAACATCTGCTAATACTAGTACATACAAGAACTACTGACAAAAGCAGGACACAACAGACATCAGATAATATATGCAAAGAACTGGCATTAGTTCCAGTTCAGTGCACTGTACAAAATCCTGATGAGCATCCCAAACATGATGAAAACTAACTTCATCCATCTTTACTACAGCTCCGCCTACCTCTTCTGGCGCTTTGGCACAACCTGGAAAATCATCACAGAATTATTAAGCATATCTGCCAATGAGATCAGATGTTACAAAGACTTGCGAATGATACAAGTATGTACCATACTTGCATATGTTCAATGCATTTAGCAAGTTTGCCTAATACTTTCAAAGATTAAAAAGCATAACCCATGACTATATGACAAGGAAAGGACATCAGAGAAAATGAGGGTGCTGCCATGAAGGAGAAATTTGACATAGATGTTGAGCAGAAATGTAATAATAAACAACAAAAGTGAGGGTCAAATCAGAATGAAATTGCAGCATAATCAAAGGGAAGCTGTTGCTCAACAACAGAGTACCAGCAGCGGCATAGGTAAGGGTTCTATGCAAAAGCAAGTGTTAGATCCAAGGTAATGCTACAAATGGGGACGTAGGGGTCAAAATGTTAAAAACTACACACATACATGGCCACTAGTTAATTATTCAAGAATGGCAGGTTGAAGGAGAAGAGAGCAACAAACCTCACATCTTTGTGTCCTAATAAAAATATTGTTTAAGGGCAAAAGGCAAAGGTTTGCTAAGGCTTCAAACAGTTGTTTGGTTCACATACTAGTTATGTGGGAATTATAATACACGAATCTTTATGCAGCGAATAATAATGAAGGGATCATTATGCGGTTATTAACAATAGAGGAATTGTTTTGCAACGAATAATAATACAACAAATGTTAACTAGGGATTACTAACTTTGAGCACTTTGTCAATGAAAACTTTCATCCCCTTACTCTTGTTTTTTTTTTTTTTATAACTGTGGTATATGGGCTAGCTTGCGTACACCTTGACTAATTCAAGGGGGTACCTGCTACCACCCACCAACTAGCATAGATGTCGGGTAACTCAGTCCACCAAAGCTTGGACAAAAGGAAAAAAATCACCTAGCCGCTACAATTTGAACCTAAGACATCATGGTCTCAACCTACTTATTGACTACTCTTTTCCAAATTCTATTCTGCAGGAAATAATATATTCATTATTGCATAAATTAATGCTTGTATTATTTAATTTACAATACTAACCAAACACTACACTAGTTATGCAGGGATTATTCTAATAAAGGGTCAACCAAATGCTAAGTTACGCGGCGGGTGTTTTTTAAATTTCTCCAGCCAAGCAATGTATTATAGTATGATGAGAATACTTCTCTTAATATATCTTTCTAACCAAATTATCCTTAAGTTCACATCATAATCAAAAAACATGCATTAGTTAAAAAGTAAGTAGCAGATGAAGGAACGAACAAACAATATACACACAATGTAAAAAAGAAACTATATACAGTATGAGTATTACTTTTTTTTTTTTTGAAATTGGTAACGTTGTATACAGTATGAGTATTAACTTCTATAAGCTGAATGCATCTACCAGATGCTTGATTAATGAAATTCACTAAAAAGTAAATCATGTCACATCATTTCCTTTTGTTTTTTGACAAATCAAAGAAATCCATCTCATTCATGATATACCAAGTCAGTATAGAAAAACAAACAATGTTGGTATATAAAGCAGTCACAGTCATCAATCAAATCTGAGGACTAGCTGTTTGAAATTTCGGAATAAGATGTGCAGATGCGGTGTCATGTTTTAACTTAAATTCATTGACTAGTTTTCATAATCACTAAAGTGGAGAAGTACGAACTTCAGCTTTTCAAATGTTAGAAGTCAATCAATAACAGCTAAAGCAAGCCAACAACATAGTACCTTGCCACTGGACAGAGGGACTGGAGTATTAACAGACTTCTTCACAGCGGATGAGCAATCGACACAAACAAAGTCAGCTAGTTGTTTAGTTTGTTCACTAGTCAAGCCCACACAGGCCGGATGATACCTACAAAGATCAAGGAAACAAATCATAAGAAATGAAAGCATGCAATGCTTTTAAAATTGGAACCGGATCCTGGCTCTATGTTGCTTGGTCTCCCCAAAAATGTTGCCGCATTGTATTGGATCCTCCAAAGATGCACTATTTTTGGAGGATCCGACACACAACTATTGACATTTCTGAGGATTCCAAGCAACATAGTCCTGGCTGGTTTTTTGGTTTAACCAATCAGATGGTTCATGAAGGTACAGTCTTCAGATCATGGTTCTAACAGATTATATAGAATCTGGAACTCATAAAGCAACTTGGACGGCTCCCAGATAAAATTAACTTAACCCGTGGCATGATGATTGAGATGTGGAAGTCTTTTACGTATGCCCAGTATGACAACCAATTCAAAATCTATAGATGCGCCTAAGGAAATGGCACCAATTCAAACTAAGACAATTTCTTATTCTTCTTTCCCGATAAGTTGCTAGGGGTGGTATATCCCGCACTTTTTTTTGATCAAGAATTGCTAGGGCCCTTCACTTAATATCTAATGCTTTACAAATTAAAAAAAAAAAAGCATAAAGCAAAGACCAGCCGCGACTTTCACCATACAGATATACTCTACATATATTGTACATAATGCACTAAAGAAAATTAAGCAAGAAAAACAAAGCATTCCTTGCGATAGAGCTAAAGAAAGAAGAAATGTCCATTTTAAAAAAATAATTGAAAAATAGTAAAATAAGTAAACAACAGAACTCTCTAAGGCAGAGCAGGGTTGGCCCAACTGTTGAGAGGTTCTTTCAGCAGTCATACACAGGCAACAAGAAAGAAGATCTCTACTCGTTTATGTTCTGTCTCCTGTTTATTTACTTATTTTATAATTTGGTTTTACGGTCTTCAGAGGAGAGGAAATCAATGCAAGTAATTACACTACTAATACTCTGCAAATTAATCAGAAAGATGAAATGTTGTGTATACCAGTCCTTGCACTGCTCACATTGTACCATTAAATCATCTGGGTTATATGGCATCTCACATTTGCAATACCTTCAGAGCAAAAAAAAAATAAAGAAATATGAGCAGGAAGAACATCACTCAAGTTCAATCAGCAAGCAAATGAAATCTCATACTTACACTGCAACACGATCTGGCACAAAAGCTCCAGTTGCTGCTTTATACTCAAACCGACAGTAGTAATCATCTGGACCAACATGCTCTAGCTTAGTATAGTTCTTGAATGTATGAACAGTGCACTTCCCTTCTATAGTGTGGGCACTTTGAACATCATGGTGGTCTGACAAGAATAACTCTTTTGATCCATGAAACTGTCTCCGCCCTCCCATTGACTCCTCTGGTCGGTAATACCATGTAACATGCACACAAGTATGGTTGTTGCTACCAGCTTCAATTTTCTCGACGCGTGCTACATATGGAGCCTTATCAATTTCTGATGGCCTCATCAACACACAGTCCCCAACTTCACAAGTCATAGCAATAAAAACCAAATTCAGTTATGCAATTCACAAATCACAATTCATTTCTAAAATCCCAACCAATAGCAACATAATTAAGCAGCTAATGGATATCTTAAATATTATAGGGCATTACAAAATGAGCACGCTCATTTAACAGTTAGGAATGAGTGCAGAGGCAAGCATGCATAAAGCAGCTGAATGCTCTCCAAATGGCATATAATGTGTCCCATGGACCATGTGTAGTGCAAAACAGACATCAGAACCCATCTAATTCAGACCCCACTTACCAACTCAAAACTCCCAGGCTGAAACCCCATAACAAAGAAACAATCTTTCTTCTAAGGCACTATCCATACTCCACCAGAAACAAATGCAGCCAAAATTTTAAACAATAAAATTAGGTTAAGCCCCAGTGGGCAAATTCAATTCGGGTCTAATTTGGGGGCCCATCATTGGTTGAGATGGATTCTGATTTGATAATGGTAAATTAAGTCTTGGGCCTAACTCACGCTCCAAAAATTAACTGTTACAAAGGAGGACTGCCCAAGACTTATAAGCAGAGCACTCAATTCATTAACCAGCGATATGGGACATTTATCATTCTTCAACATAAACACGCAACAACAACATACCCTGTGTCGTCCACATGCACGTCTCAAAAATAGCCCTGTTTTGTTCTTCAAAACAACCTACAGCAAACACTTAAAATCTCCCAAGCAAATCCCAAGAGAACAAATAACTTAGAAACAAAAACAAAAAGAAAAATCCTAAACCCCACGTTCAAATAGCTGGTACAAGCTCCAAATCGAGCTCACCTACCCCACCTTACTACAAACCTATAGCATATCAGCACATTCAGTCAAGGTACATATGAACACCACAATTTTTTAAGGAAAAAAATGTAACAAAACCTTAAACGGTTAATGTAAACGAAATTTATACACGAAACAGTGAAAAGGGTGAGTGAAAATGTAAATGTAGATACCTCTGACAACTTTGGTGGTGCCTGTAATGATGTAAAGGGGCAAGTCTCGTTTTTCAGGTCTCTTTGCCATTGGAAATGAGAAGCAAGGTTTGTTGGTTTTGCAGTGTGGTCCAAAAAGGGGATTTTTCAGATAACCTTTAAGAAGAAAGATTGTGCATTCAAAAGGTAAGAAGAAAATGCAGGTGCATTTTCATGGATGATTCTGGATGATTCTGGATGATTCTTGACATTGATTTGATTTCTCTGAAAAATGAAGGGTTCTTCTTTATAAAACCTAGAATTTTTAATTTATTTTTTTTGGGGCGGATGCGGCGAGGTAAGGCTAGTTAAAGATGTATATAACGTGTTGTTTGGGAGAAGCCCATTCGCCACTTTAAAAAAGTATTTTCAAACTAATGCCACGTATTCCATGGACGTTACGCTAACACTAACGCTTGTTTGGTTGGACAAAATTAGAGTCGATATGCTCGAAGATAAATTTCCAACAAATTTAGAATCGTTAGATTCGAAGATGAATTAGGTAAAATAAGTAAAGATAGTATAATTGTTGAACTATATGTTTTATGCCGATCAGAAAGTTGTTCAATAATGATGTCCCATTACGAGGTTTTTCAAGATATTAAGTTCATTTCTCATGCCTAATGACATGTTAAGGGCCCAATAATGATGTCACCTTCGAAGATTTTTTGGGATGTCGGTGCGATCCTAAAGCCAAGTTATATGTCAAGGGGCATACGAGTCTACATAGGTAACATGGGCGTCCCATGTTTCCAAGGCCTGCGCGCATCGAATAAGTGACGTCAGCCAGCAGTAGGCGACCTCAGCTAAGGACTAGGCCAGGTGACATCAGTCGTGGCCTGCGCACAATGGCTAGCCGAGGCCATGCGGCATCAGCCAAGGCCTGCGCACATCAGACAGACGACCTTAGCCAAGGACTAGGCTAGGCGACATTGGTCGTGGCCTGTGCACAACGATTAGTCGAGGCCATGCGGCATCAGCCAAGGCTTGTGCGCATCAGACATGCGACATCAGCCAACAACAAGCGACATTGGATGTGCTTTGTGCGCATCTATCAGGCGACATCGATCGTGGCGTACGCACATCGGCTGAATATTGGAAAAAAAATATTCAGACATGTATGACTGAAATTTTAACTAATTCTTACATGCATTTATGTAAGGTATAAAGTTATGACTTTTTAAAGAGAAAAGACATAAAGTGACACCTGAACTTGTTCTGAATTTTCAAAAAAGCACTTTAGTTATGCAAACGTCCTATTACCCCCACTAAACAATCCTGAACTGATATTATTACGTCATTTTTTTGTCCACCTTACATAGAGAGTGAACAACCTAAAATAACTAAGGTGAACCCATCAGCAGCACCTTAAAGTTGGCACTAACTTTCACTTAGACACCTCAAGTAAGCTTTGTTTATTTTAAACACTTTAAGTAGGAGTTCGTTGTGTCATTTTGACACTTTTCACTGACATGACATAATGAGTGTATAACACTCACTAATAGCGCAACAGAGCTTTATTTAGCTTTTTTTTTTTAATTTCTTTTTTGTCTTGTCCTATTTTTAACTATCATTTTCATAAATTTAAACTCCTTCCATGGTGAAAAGTGTTGACAAAAATTTTAGAGTTAAATATATATCTCACTGATTTAAATTTAATAGTCAAATTAATTTATTATTTATTTTTAAATCAGGACTCGATTAAATTATGTGGTTCAAAATCATGATCGAAATTAATACAAACAATTTTGTTGCTTGATAGTTTAACCCTCAGATTCCTGTTAGATCTAATTCTCTCAAAAATTCCTTTTTATCTCTTTCTTAGATTCCATTCTTTATATTATGCTCTAATTAGTCTCTAACTCTCCATGGGAAACGACACCTGCACTTAAGTTTCCAATGATGATATTAAAGATAAATTTCTTCATTTTGTTTGGTCCTAATTTTCTCAATTTTCTGTTTTTACTCCACTACAGATATAGAATAGGAATTATTTTTCACTCAAATCATTCAAATTGCATCGAATGCTTATTTTATAGGGAAGAGGATTTAATATATTTTGAATCTTGAAAGAATAGAGAAAGCTCGGATATGGCTGAGAAGATGAATGGGGCAGGGGTGGATTTGATTTTCGTGGAGAAGACGATTGGTGTTGGCGGGCAGGGGGGGGGGGGGATAGGGGTGAGGGGTGGTTTGGTATTCTTCAACACACTTCTTTTTAAAAGTGATTAAGTTTTCCTTTTGTACTTATTTGGGAAAAATGTCACGTGTCATCAATTCAGTGGTTATCTTTTTGGTTTTATCAAAATTCATTGTTTAAGAATTATTTTTGGGGAAAATGACAAATGCCCTTATTTTATTGGACACTTTATAGGTCACTCGTGAGTGTAACACACTCACATTATATATTTTTGTTTATTGAAAAAAAGGTGTCAAAATAACATAACGGAACCTTATATGAGGTGTCTAAAGTAAACATCGTCCAATTGAGGTGTCTAAGTGAACTTCGTGCCAACTTTAGGGGGCCACCGATGGGTTTGGCCAAATAACTAATATAATTTTGTTTTTACAAGTATTTTATTATGAAATATATTTTCTTATTATTTTAACTTTTTTTTCCTTATTATTTTTTCTCTTTCTTTCTACTTTCTTCTTCAAAAATTCATTGTCATCTCCATTGAAGCTTCTCACTTTCAATGTCATCATTTTAACCACAACTTCACCTTCCTATTTTTACTACTATTAGTTTTACTCTCTTTAATTTTAAAACTTTATCTAAATATTTTCTTACATTTTGAACAATTTGATAAATTCATATTAGATTTCAAGATGATTAGGATGTATCATATAGTTTTTTTTTTTATCCGATTTCAATCAAGTTCTTTCAATTTTCGGGGAATTCATTGATTCTTTTAAAATTATCATATCTAATTTTGAAGTTAAATGAAAAGGAGTAATTGATGATACCTTCAAAATTTTAATTTTTTTTTTGAAAAATAATTAATTTTGTTATCAATAATTCAACTAAAAAATAGTATGATTTCTTTTTTACAAAAAAATCATTGAAATAAAGAATTTGATTAGAGAAGAAGAAGAAGAAGAAAAATAAGAAAAAAAGGGGAGAGGGGTTCAACATGACGTGGGGGGTGAAGGTGAAGAAAAAGAAAAAAAAAATGCAGGGATAAATCAGCTTGAAAGTGGGGGCTGATCGAAAAATGATATAATAATATCAATTCATAATTGTTTAGTGCGGTAATAGAATGGTTGCAAAGTTAAATTTTCTCTCTGAAATTCAAAACAACTTCAATAATGACTTTATGTCTTTTCTCCTTTTCAAATTAAATTGGTGGTGTTGTTGTGATTGAATTGTCAATTTTTACATGCACTTCAGGAAAAAATATGTCCACAATTTAGCTTGTAAAGTCTACAATTTAAGTCAAAAATATCCTAAATTGGCCTCGCAAACCAAACCAAACCAAACTTCAGGCAAAAAAGCCTCATGTTTGACTTTGGCTTAGACAATAATCAATATAATACTCTCTTCATTCCATTTTATATGTCAGCATTTTCTATAAATAATTGATCCATAATACTTGTCATTTCATAAAATCAATTCATAAATTAATATATTGTTCTGTTTTTATCCTTGTGAGTTATTAGCATTGAAAACATACATTTGACCAACCTAAAAAGTTAAAGTAAATGATTCATGTTTATTGGTTAAATTAATTAATCAAAATAAATTAATTCATATTAATTGATTGAAAACTTGAGAACAAAAAAATTAAATAAGGATAGAAAAATAAAGTTACATTATTTCTTAATACAAGTGCAAAATAAAAAAGTGACATATAAAATGAAACGGAGGGAGTAATAAACTTCAGATCCAATAGGGATATTTGGGCACGTTGCCCCATTATTTTGATTAAAATTCTTACATTAGTCGCGACTTTATATCTCAAGTCGAATCGCAGCGATGAAAAAAAAAAGTGCATAAGATTTAAGATTTCAAGAATAAACTAATTGCTTGAACTTCCCTTGCTATCTCACAGACGATGTAAATAGTTTCAATGTATTAAAATGTGAATCTACAAGTTCAAATTTTTCTACTTCGAAAGAACTGAATCTTCTCAATTAATTTTCGGCGCAGTCAGGATCCTCCAAAAGAAAAATTAGTACAAACTAATTAATTCCACAAGAGAAACCCATAATAATAGAAACAGTTCTAGCTATTACAAGCACTCATGGTCTAATAAAAAGTTGATTGTGTCACAATAACTTCTACTACTACATGCATACAAGTAATATGCAAATTAAACATCCTTGATAAAAATATTACACAACCTTAAAAATTCACATTGAGAAGTTGGAATTGGGATAACTTCAATTCAGAGGAGAGATGGTGTCATATCCATTGGGAAATGGTTAGCAAGAACATTATCCATATAGTAATGTGGATGAGCACCATCCATCACAACAAACTGCATATCTTCTGATGGCTTCCAATGCCTCTTTCTTTGGTTGATAAACCAGTTGTTTATTTGCTTCTGGTCCAATCCCGTTGATTCAGCTAGTGCAAGCTTCTGGGATTCCTGTAAACCAAAAATCGCGCAGTATAATGTGAATCAGATTTTCTACAAATGAAACTCAAGGAACTGAAATTGGTGGGAAATATAATTTAACAGTTTCTTACCGATAGATGATGGTCATGATAACCTAACGGTGTAAAATAACTACACATCGTCATAAATGTATATAAGATAAGACATACATCACAACTTGTCATACAAGGCGAAAAACAATATCAGGTCTTAGAATGAAGTGATCACCCTAGTAGAGTAGAATTAATATGCAGACATTTGAGGTAACGACTGATTCATTTAACAATTTTGTAAAGTAATACCTTTACTGTTCCAATTAAAATTATATAGCTTGAATAGACACAGATTTAAGCGGGAAGAATGAAGACCAAGGAAAAGTTTGGTAAAAAATATGGCATAGCATTTATGTACCTATCATGTCGTAACATTTTGTTATAAAAGGGGAGTATAAAGTTGATTGATTTCAAATTTAAGCACGCCATTCTTTTTGAACGGACTACTAAGGGAAATGTGTCACATAAGGTGAAACACAGAGTGTATAAAGTCAAGAAGTGAAGTTATTAAAAGGAAGGAGTGAGGATCATACCGATGGATATGGCCATTTAATATGTCTAAGCCACCAGTCCACCAATTGTTGCCTTGCTTCCTTAGGCAGCTTGCCTTTCTTCCTCTTCTTCATGAACTCCTGCTTAAGGCTTCCCAAGTAACCACTGTATTTACGCAACAGTTGACCTTTGAGTTCTCTATCCTCAGCCTGAGGGTCAATGAAACCGGTATTCACGTCAACCTCTTCATCAGATGATCCATTTCTATCCATTGCCTCACCCAGAGCTACAACTTTCGGATGTTAATACACATAAGCATTCTCCCAAAAAAAAAAAAAAAGGAGCAACTATAGTTGAAAATTTGACTTTGCTTATATTTACATGATAGAAAAACTCGCTAGATACAAGGATACGAGATAAGCTTTAGTATGAGTAATAAGGCTATGGTTCTCTAGGAAATTTCTTTTTGGAGGGGACGTCCTCAAAAGTTTGGCACGTTAGGTTAGCCAACACTTTAGGCTAACATAAATCATTTTGCTCTAAGCATTTGGAAACTTCTTAGTAGTTTCTTTCACAAGAATATCTGAAGTATGCTAGCATTAACACAATCAATAAACAAAAAAGGAATTCGTACCTCACACTATATCTAGGCAGAGAATAGGAAGCTTATAAATTTTATGAGAAACTTAATTTATTTTACAATAAACTTGAGAACGATTACTTTTGACCATTTATCAAACAATACACTAGAGAGTAACTATCCATGTTACGATTAAGTTAAATAAGAGCAAATTTCTTCAGTTGGTCTCGTAATTGCAAGCAGTTGAACCGCTCCCTTCTTTTAGACTCCTCAAGATTCAATTAAACAACTCAGTGGGTCCTACAAGAACCCATCAGCCACCCAACAAATGTTGTCTTCTTTATCCCATTAAAGACTCTATTAGAGTACCATAGACTATAACTTCACAAGTTTACTGTGTTTGTCTATTATGTGAATAAAAAGTCCAAGCAGAGAAATTTCCATAGAACTTTAACTGAATAAGAAAGCACTTGTCAATTAGATATGAACAAATGTACAATGAGATCAAACTAAGCAAGCAAGTGTTCACCAAGATATATTTACATTTATCAAGAAACATCAAAATGGTAGCTAAAAGTGAAGCAAGGAAGTTATTATTTCCTTTGCCCCATTTAAAGGTAATATTATATCCAATGATTTAAACAAAAGTATAACACATCAAGTAGGTTATATCATACACTCCAAATCTAATCAAGAGTATTTTATGGGTCCCTCTAAAAACAAGGTGCATTTCTCAATCATTTTTCTTGTATCTTTCTATTCTTTTAAAGTGTCTAAAGAAGACATTAAGAGGGACCTCATGGAATTATGTCGAAAAATTGGAACTATTTGTGTGATACCGCTAATCATTCAGCTGATCAAGGACTTCTTCACAGATCATATATGAAACTTTAGTGCTGGCAAAGATGGTTTGAAGCTTACAAAGTTAAGCAAATAAAGATTGAAATCCAAATATATACAAACTAATGCCATTAGATGAAAGTTCCTTTTTCAGTGTTCATCAAGCTTACACACCGTAACATTTAAGCATTCATAGTTATGAAGCATTTCCAAGACAACCAATTAATTAAGCACATCTTTCCAAATCCCATAGATTTAAAATCATCAAAAACACTACTACTTCGCAACAACAATAGTTATAGAGAATGATTCGAGTAAATATATAATAACCTTGAAAGAATGTTTTAACACATTTAGTGTAATTTAACATGTTATAAAGTATAAATTACTTAACATTTGTTTAGGGGTTACCAATCAATACTATTAACCAGAGAAACATGTAATAACCTATTTCAAAACTCAAAAGTCTAATATTTTGTACACTATCAAAGCATGTAACTTAAAACTCAACTAAAGTAATGAGAATAGCTTTAAGCAACAGAACACACACACATAAATTGACTTCAAATGAAAGATTATAGTTGAAAAAGACTTTGTCAAAGGAAAAAAATGTAATAATCTGCTCCTTAGAACAACATACTGGTGTATCCGACATGCAAAATATGGGAAGGCTGGTTGGTACATAGGTATTACCCTCCCCCCCCCCCCTCTCTACCTTCAGAACGTTTACAAAAGACCCTTGACACAAGTAAATCAAACAATCTACTTCGTAGAGTGTGAGAAATAAAATCAAGGTAAATATAATTTTTGAAATTCAAACTTCACCATCATGATATATGTGGCTTTGATTCAGAAAACTTGGGTTTATATATTATTAAATCAGGAGCTAGCCATCAATACCTGTACATGAATAGTTGGGAAAAAAAGTTGGAACAAGAAAGACATATTTCCCAGAGTCATTCCAAATACAGAAACAAGACAAGTTGAGTTTCTTCAACATACACAAACATCAAGTTTGAAATGATCAACAAGAGACAAACATATCTTGCTGTTTACACCGACAACATGTACCATACCCAGATTATGAACATGTAGAACAAGAACCAAAAAATGAAGCATACTCATTGAGACAGAAACAAAACAAATTAAAAAATCATTGTGAAATACCAGAAGGTAAAGTAAAGTGATAAAAAATAGAAAATAAATAATCTGCATATGGATTTGAGCTATTTTATTAGTAGTTATAATAATTAATTAATGACTGATATCATTGGAAACATGCACATGCAGAGGACATTAATTTATAATGAATAAACTCAAGTCAACAGTTAGGATCTGAAAAGAATAAATGTCATCCATTTTAAGAAGGAGAAAAAGAAGTGAAATTTGATATATATCTCACCAGATTCATGAGAAGAATTAGGTGCAAGAGTTAAAGCTTTGAACTGACACTCAATTCTTGAAAGAAAAACCATGGCTTCCTTAAAGGGTTTAGAGAGTTCTTGTTCATATTTTGTCAGCATCTCACAATAAGCCTCCATGAACTGATCTAGTGCAGGGTCTTCTCCAATGATTCCACCACCACTACTACTGCTGTTACCGCCCATTGTGGCTGACGTGGCACATATTTCCTCTAGCCTTGCCACCACTTCCGGCGGAGCTCCTATCTGCATATATATTATGTTAAAAAAAAATAGGTTTGTCAGGTACGGTCCCTTTCATACATGTGATTTTGTTTTCAGGGTTATTTTTGAAAGCTTGGTCTTTTCTTGCAGAGTCACTTTCAAGGTAGAAAATATCATCAAAAAATTCAAGAAATATTAAAACCCATGTCAAAAATATAATCTTTTTCACTTGTATTTGGTTTTTCTTGAAAAAAAAAATGATGGAGTTAATGGGGGTGTGAATTTCACCTTTTGACAACTGAGATAAGCAGCCAAGAGACGAGGGTAGTGAGGATGAGTCATAATCTTTGACTTGATTGAAGAAGAAGAAGAGTTGTTGTCTTCTTGAGGATTATTGTTGTTAGTGTCCATGAAAGGAAGAAAATGGATATTGTTGGTGTGGCTGGTTTCTGCATTGTTATTGTTAGTTAAAGAAGGAGGAGGAGGAGGCATCATCATCATCATTTGAGGAGCACAAAGTGTTGCATTTCCATTCCCATTGTTGTTGTTGTTGTTGTTTTCATGAAGTCCATAGCCCATCATCATTAAACAAGAAGTATTAGTATTTCCACTAGAACCACCTTCCATTATTCTTCCTCTCTCACACACACTTTCTTCTTGAGTGGGTCTAAATTTTGTTCCTTTCTATTTGTTTTTGCCTATGAAAACCATCTCTCACACACAAAAAAAAAAAAACTGTGTTTAATAGTAAATCTCTCTCTCTTTTTGGGGAGGGTGTGTGTGTAAGTGATCTCCCGAGTTTTATGCTTACTGATATCAGGCTTTTTCACAGCAAATCCTTAATGGAATACATAGTTAGCAATACTACTAGTCAGAAAAAGTAAAGACCCAAAATTCCTTTTTTTCTTTTCTCTTTTCTAAAAAATAATTAAGAAACAGTGTAGTGCTCCTTTTCTTTTTTTTCTCTCTCTAGTCTATCAAGAAGCAAAGAAGAGAGTTGCTATGAAAAACATGAAGATGTTAAAGGGTTAGCTTGTATTTGGATGCAAAATTTTTACCTTCCCAATGAAAACTCATACCCCTTTTTTCTTCACTGCCACTGAAACACTGTCATTATCTGCCAATATCCCTTCTCTCTTCTCCACTCCACTCCTAGTAAGAGAGATACAAAGTTAATTTTAGAATGATCTAATCGAGGTGCAGTGTAATTTCTTCTGTGTTTTTATGTGTTTCTTTCTTGTTTCTTGGTTTTTGAGTTACTGGAAAATAGGCAGTGAATTTCTTACTAATATTATACACTTGAGACCTATTTGTCCCTTCATTGAATATGATTCT
The DNA here is from genome assembly GCA_037074985.1 of Solanum bulbocastanum. Classification (NCBI taxonomy): domain Eukaryota; kingdom Viridiplantae; phylum Streptophyta; class Magnoliopsida; order Solanales; family Solanaceae; genus Solanum; species Solanum bulbocastanum. The sequence goes on along the minus strand of CM073598.1, from coordinate 30,522,206 downwards.
TCTCTCAGCCACTAAATCAACTTTATCTCATTATTTTATATATAAAATTAGATTAGCGTACAAATTATTATAGAAAATTATAACAAAAATGCTACTTTCAGGGATAAAACGTGATGAAAACTAATTTTTTTTTAGAGAGAGGGGGGGAATTAGCACACAACAAAGGTGTTATATGAGTGAATATAGTAGTAGAAAATCTTGAGATTCTCTTCTTCAAGAGATTAAGCTAAGACTCGACAGTAGGTTTAAAATAGTATCTGACTAGAATGGGTAAATAGTTAAGAGATCAAACTTGTTAATATTTTAAATAGTTAAAGGATTAAATTCAAAAAAAATGTACAGCTAAGAAACTATTTGAAACCTACTCAAATAGATAAGAAAACCATCAATGACATTTTCTCTAGATTTTGGAGGAATTTTATAAAATAAAATTACAAATATTATCATAGAATTTAATCAATTTTTGAAAATTTACCTAAATTTGGATGAAATTTCATTTCACGTATAATATTTTTTTTAAAAAAAAAAATATCCAAGTAAAATACTTCACACACGATTTCAAATTTCAAAAACTGATATTTTCAAATTTCATTTATAATTTTATTGGTACTTTTAAATTTATTACTTAGATGGCTAATCACCTAAAAATCATAAATTTAAAATCAGACAAAATCATAAGTTGGTCACCTTTAACGTATAAATTTTGATTTATAAATATTTTAAATTTGATAAAATATATTTTCAATCAATTCGGAATAGACTCATTTCTTGACTTTAATTTGCATCTTTTTGAGAAAGTTTTATCCCAATTTTTTTTTTTCTAATTTTCAAAACACTCTTTCCAAAATGTGATGCTAAATCCCTTCCATTCCATTTTCTGTCGTAATCTTTTCGTTGTATATACATCTTAGTATTTATAATTTTTAAATAATAATTTTAAGGATATATTAATTATTTTAAGGGGAAATTTATTGATTAGCTTTTCTATGAAATACATTTATTGTTTATTATTATTATTATTATCCTTTTAGCATGTTATCCGAATACATAATTATCTTATTTATAAAATCAATTTTATAAACAAAAGAAATATATTCTCGCACATAATATAATACTTATCAATAAATCAGCTAACTTAGTTCTTATATTAATGGAAGTCAGCAAATATTTTAATAGTAGAATGATTGAAGTGTAGGTAAATTGACTTCAAATAGTGTTGTAGTAATATATTACTATAGTTTTTTTAAAATTTTTAAAATCAGGTTAAAATTCTTGAACAAATGAAAAGGAAAATAATAATCTAACGAGTGTTTGGAATAAAAATATTTGAAGAAAGATTTACCCTGTTGGGATAGGGAACTATTTATAACTTTATTGTCTTTTTCTTGTTCTAGTTGTACATGAAAAATGAAATAAGAGATGATATTTGATGTATTTCATACTTCAATAGACAAATATATAATTTAGTTTCCTATTATTGACAAACAACACTCTTCGTTCCCAGATATTCTGTTCATTTTATTTATATATATTTTTGGTGCCTTCAGTGCTATTATTATCTTATGGCATTTTCTTGGTTTGTGTATATTACTATAATCCCCACCTATTTCCATTTTAATGAAAAAAATGTAACTTGGACACTTTGCCTCACATTGTTTGTACTCTCTTTAATGGAAAATGCTACCGTACCCCACCTCAAAAGAATCTTCAACCCAATATATATAGTCCCCATCCTGTTCATCCAAAATTGTTGGTAGTAAATAGTAAATTTTATGGAGATATTCAAATTATGATTTATTTTGATGGAGTATTTAAATACTTGATAAAGTCTTTTGGTTAGATATTTTCAATTTAAAAAAAATGTATGTGTTCTGTAGTGCTCATTCATAAATAAATTAGTCATTTAAAATATGTCTTCTCATTTATCTATACACATTAACTTTTAATAAGTCATAAAATCTCATGCTTATATTTCGATTTATGGGAGTTTGTAAAGACACATCATTTTTTATAAAATATGAGTTGAATATATATATATATACACTTTTTTTTTTTTGTAAAAAGATGGGACGAACCTCCTCCCGGCCCCGTCTATTTCCATCGCCAAGTGTTGAATCAATTGATATATTATTCTGGTAAATTGCAAAACAAAAAATAAAGTGAAGTACGTCAAGTGAGACAGAATAACGAAAATATTGAATTGAAGTGTAATTTGTATCGAAATAAAAGCACGAGTTGTCTCCAATTAAATTTACAATTAAATGAAAAGGTGTCATCAGCCTTTCATCTATCCCATCTTACTCTCTAATTATTTCCTAAAAGAAAATTAAAGTGAAGTTTCAGCTTCAAAAAGCTGCTTATTTCGTGGGACACTACGAATGTCTCTTTTAACTTCTATTCCTCTCTCTAATTATTTTCTTTTCTGTTGTCTAAAGCTGTCGATATGGATTGGTCCATTCTATCCGAGCTAACATATACGGACTTTAAAATTTAACGGGTCAAACCGTGCTTGCCCACTTTTTGTGTGGGCCAGAAAATGTTCGGCCCAGCCCACAAGTACGTGGGCTATGGGCTTTATTGGGCCAGTTCTTTTTTCTTAAAAGTATATTTTTTAATATTTTAAAATTAAATTATAATTTAAAAATATTATCATAAATATCGATAAGACAATATTACAAGGTGTTACTATTACTACTTGTTAATCAAATACACAAATAAAATTATTTTTATAATGTTTAGTAAGTTTGATTTCAAGTAAAAATAAATAGCTAAACAGAAATATTAACCTAATTATTTTTTAATGATCATAATAAAACACAAAAATTATGATAATATTTCATAGGCTATTCCCTAGAAATTTTAGGAAATTTTTATATTATGTATTTCATATTTTATAAACATAATTTGTATTTAAATTGTAATATTTCAAACTTTAAACAAATTTTCAGTTTAGACTCTTGTTATTTTTAATACTCTATTTTATTTTTATTTTTTAATTAATTTTTATTTTACCCACGGACCGGCCCTATCCATATTTTTCAAGCCCCACAAATCAACAGGCTTATTCCTGCCGGGCTAAAAAGTCTTTTTCCTAAATGGGCTCAAAAAATTATAGCACAATACTATCAAATCACAGATATGGCCAGATCGACCCAATGAACCTAGCCCATATTGACGGCTCTACCACTGCCCATGCAGAAACAATCTCTAATTAAGATTACTAATTAGCTTCTAATTAAGTTTGTACAGTTGTATGATTGATTTGGTTTTCGATCGGTTGATACATTAATAATTCTCTCTCCGCTCATTTCTATTTTGTCATATTTTGTTTCATAAAAATTACGTATTAGACTAATATTCAAAATTAAATTTTATATTAGATTCATTTCATATTTTAAATTAAAATAATTGAAAACTATACAATTTTTTTTTTTATTAGTTGACACCCTTTCTCATATTACTAAGATAAAAAATAAACTTATAGTGTTAATAAATATTTGAATAATTTAACTCCCAAAAACCGAAAATAAAGTAGGAGTAAATATATGAAGGTGCAGAGAATAAAATCGAACGAAAAGAGAGAGGAAACCCTATCACATATAGTGCAACCTTAAACCTTGAGGAATGCCAATACCCAATAGATGCTTATCGCTAGGTTTTAACGATAATATGATTTTGTTGATGACTATAAATAAATACTACTTTCTTACTGTATACACATATATATATTTGTAGACAAAAAAAAAATGAGTAATAGTACTAGAGTATTTTCTGACATTTTTTTTATGATCAAATATATATTATAAGGAGGTTTACGTCATTTTAAAGTTGAAATACATATACACATTATTCTGCCTCACATCATGGAAAACAATTTATAGCAAAAAATTATTTATTGCTATATTTTATTTACAATTGCAGTTAATTTACACAACTTTAAAATTTGTTACACATAAATTTATTGACACGCCTAGTGTGAGCAAATTTATCTTCAAATGTGCAAAATCTTAACTCAAGTGTTAGGATTGCCTTATCACAATCAGTTGATTTTTCTCCAGAAAAAATGAATTTGAAGAGTATAAAAATAAGGGAAAAAGGATAAATATACCCTCAAACTATCGTAAATTATATGCAAATACCCTCCGTCATACTTTTGGAACATTGGTGCCCCTGCCGTCCAAAAACTAGACCATATATATCCTTTATACTAACGGACATACACGTGTCATAATCTTATCCACCGATCCGACATTTATCGATGGATAAGATTGCGCCACGTGTTCCTATTTAGTCTTCCGTTAGAATGAAGGACATATATGCTCTAGTTTTTAGACGGCAGGGGCACCAATGTTCCAAAAGTATGACAAAGGATATACATACCATTTATGATAGGTCGAAGTTGTGTATATATATCATTTTCCCCTAAAAATAATAATTAACCAATTAGCATCAATGGTCTAGTTGCCGGCCTGGTAAAGCTATATCCTACCATGATAAAAAGGGAATTTGATCTGCCTATATATTTTATAATTGTGTACTTTTTAAAACTAACGAGACGGTAAATTTCAAATGAATTTTATAATTATTTAGTTTTTTTTAAAAAAAAAAATCATGATTTTTAAGAAGTAAAAAAATAAAATTGATATTTAAAAATTATATCAAGTTTGGATCACAACTTTTAAAGAAATTTTTTTTTTTCTTCAAACTCTATGTCAAGTCAAATAACATATCAAAAAATTAGAGAAAATATTAGACAAATAGTAGCATAAATTAGAATTTTAAGATGGAAAGTACTAGTGTAAGATGTTGAGACATTAAGAACTTGTAGGGCGTGTTATGACTTGTCTCACACTTATGTTCAGTGAGTAGCTGTGGCTTTAGGGCTAGCTAGGGTTTAAGTGCTTCAAAGACCAAAACTCTCTTGCATCCATTACATACATACGTACATTATACTAAAATAGTTAAAAGTTTAGACATGCGATATCAAATTATAATTTTGAATTAATATTTGTATACTTGATTGATATATTTATATTTTGTAAATATATATTGACTATAATTTGTAAAACTAATTATTGGAAAAAGTTAGGACATGTATATATATAATATATATTGAATGTCCTCTTCTTTTATTTATTTTTATTTTACACATTTTGAATATCTTTAATGAAAAATTTGGCTATGTTGTTATTAATGTTTGTATACATTGAAACAAAAAAATTCTTCTGTATTGTTACCCATGTATACAAGTTAGAAAAGTAGCAAAAAGGAAAAAAGAGAAGGTCAAAACTGAAGTGCATGCGGTTAGTGGTTGTTTGTAGCTCGTTAGAGTTATTCACATATTAGTAAAATATAGTAGTTTATAATTATAATCGTTTATAAGTAAATTTAAGTTTCTTTCTTTTTTTATATTAGTTATACATGAATTAGTTATTTATGTATTAACTATTTCATTTTCTATTTTGAATAAAATAATACATATATTCCTTCATAACTTATACATGTATTATCTATGCAAATTTCTAAACTGTCAATCAAACATCTTATTAATTTTTATGCATGAATAACTTATTTATATTTATCTATTAGATAACTTATTTTTTATTCAGCTATCAACCGAATCAAGTACCAACCCTTATTGATGGACTTAATTAAGATGAAGAGGATTGTTAGAGATTTGATTTGCACATTTGATGAGTATATATAAATCAAAGAGAGGAGTACTATTCCCTCTAAACTATATATAGGGCTAAGCAATAGGGGATATAGCAGGCAGGCAGGGTAAATATATAGGGGCTTTTGGCTCTTTTGATAGCAAAGCTTTTGTATTTGCCTTTACGTCATGTCCATAACCAGTTGCCAATTGCCAATCAACAACCATGAATATATTAATATGATGGATAAAAATTTGGTAAAAGTAGCAACATTTTGATGCTATTTTTTCCACATTACTTATCTCTACTCTTCACTCTTCACTCTTCACTCTTCACATGCATATTTACCGGAATGGTTTTTAAGATGATTAGTCTTGAATTTTTGACTCCTATACTCAGTTTGCTCTAACAACTAAGGCAGATGTAATGCTATGATATTTATTTAAATCTAATATTTTTTAAGGTTAAATATAAATTTGCGTAGAGATAAATACTATAAACTTTAATAAAATAAACATAAATTAAAATAAGAACCTTAAAGGTCCCTAAAAGTTTTAATTCTCTATCCATTTCTATATATGAGTAACAAATTTAACTTTTGATTTGCTTATAATCTAAACAATCTCAAAAGTTTATTATCACACATTTTCAAGGTCATTGGGCCAGGTGTAATTTCTCCATATTCTTCTTTAATTAAAGTCTTGTGTTATTTAATTTTGACATAAAAATCTTTAAAATGAACTTTTTAAAATTTATTATCGGGAATAAATCATAATATTTGTGTGTTTCTTGTTATTTCTATTTAAGATAAATGAATAAAAATTAAAACCAAGTTTTTATAACATTAAGGACCCATTTGGCCATAGATTTCCCAAGTAATATTTGGGGAAAATTTTGGCAAATAATGTTTGTCCATACAATTTGCCATTATTTGAAAAATATTTTTGGCAAATATCCCAAATTCTCAAATACTAGTTTTTTCTAGTATTTGGATCAAATCTCATTATTTGGGATCTTTTAAAAATTGAAATTTTACACCAAACTTTTATCTTTTACAAAAACATCCTCTATAGTAGTTGTTTGCTTTATATTACATAATCTTTTACGTGAACATCAAAGTAGTGATGAAATATTCAGTGAATATAAAAGTGATGATATGGTTGTTGATGAAAATGATGAACAATCGGTTCAGAGTAACAAAGTGATATGCTTTGTCTACTTCACGATGTATGGAATGATGCTTGTTGCACTCACTCTAAACTACCACATTGCTCCAGTGTCATGGACACCACTTGTTATTTGTTGCAACGAAGATCCAATTGACTTGTAATACAAACTTATGATTAGTTTTGATAGTTTTTAAAACTTATGGGTATAAATAATATTTTTTTCTAAAAAAGTGAAACATGTTTCTCAAATATTATGGCCAAACACATGGTGAAATTTCACCCAAATTTTCACCAAAATAATACTTGCCAAAAATATTTGAAAATCTATGGTCAAACGCTAGTTAAGTATTTCATTTTGTTAGAAACTAGGGCAACTTTTCAAGTTTATCAAGCCAGTTAAAACCATGATTATGTTTAGAAAGAAAACCAATTTTCTAGTTTAAGGAGTTTAACGTTATAGCTTTGCCATAACTAGGCATCCCCAATCATAAGCTCCAGATAATTAGCCACTAAGTGAACTCACTAATCTTATCATTAACATATTTTCCTTTCCACTTTTGGAATTCCATTATTATTTTATTTCATATGCTCTAATCATTACACACATGGGTAAAAAATCAATTATCTAATTCTTTCTCTCCACCTTTTTTATTAAAGTAAATTAACCTTTTTTTCAAGTGGGGTGTCTCCTTGAGTTTGTGATAAGAAGTTGCCCATTTAAAATATGACAAAGAAGCACATCAAACTATAGTTCCAAATTTATGTTTTTTTTTTTAAAAAAACTATAGTTCCAATTTATTTAATTTTATATATAAAAAATACTATAGTTTAATTAGACTGATTTACAGTTCTATATGTACTCTTATTCCAGACAGTAGATGAATATTCGTATGTGAAGGTGCGACAGACACACAACTCTATAGAAGAATAATGTTTTGAGTTCCAATGTATATGACACCTTTGAAGTTCTAAATTAATTAAGATTGCATTTGACCAAAATAAGTTGTTAGTCATCAATTTATAGTAATTTTTACCTAGTTTTCAAATATATAAATTTTATTTCAAAAATCTTAAAGCTTCTATGTTTGAATTTACGATCAAAGTTTAGAAGTTTGAATCTCGAAATTTCAACTATGACATAAAATTGAGATAGAGTTAGTACTCCCACTGTGCTATATTAGTTGGTCATTTTTCTTTTTACAGGCATATTAGGAAATCATAAATAAGAAGATAAGTTTACTAATTTATCCTTTAAAAAATATTTCTTGGAATTTTATAAACAAATATGAATATTTCAAAAAGAATTAATTGCAAGGATAATATAAGAAAATTAAATTAAAATTTTCTTAATTTAGTAAGGTGAACAACTAATATGAGAGAATTAATTTTAGTAAAATGATCAATTAATATGGGACAGATGGAGTATAAAAATGACTTTGAGTATATAAAATTGAGGTAGAGAATATTTCCTAGGGTTTTGATGGGAAACTGCAAAAACCTCTCACTTTGGCATAAGAATTTATGGAGAATAAATCCTTTTTCCCTTTGGCTCTTCCCAAGCCAACTTTGCTCCCTGGGAAAAAGAATAGGGAAATTATGAAGATAAATTGAAAATAACAGAAAAGTAATGAAAGAATAAACATGAAACTTAGTCGTCAATTGAAGTGTATGACTATCTCTAATTTAAGCTGATCATAAAGAGATTAGAGCATAATTTTATTTATATGCCTCGCGCCTAAGTGAAAATTCTTTTTGATAGTGAATTACAATAAGATTCAAACTAGAATTTATGTCTGCTCTGATATTATGATACATAGAAATCAAGATCAAGACTATATAAAAAAGTGTATAACCATGTCATCTAAATTTTAAAGCGGTTAAAGATATTACACTTTTATTCACTTAAATATGTTTTCAATATGCCTTTCACCGTCTCACGTGCTGATTCTTTTTATAGGCCAAACACACAAATACTTTTTATTTTAATTTTAATAGATGACGATAAGGCTCAAACTATAACTTAATTTTTTCTAATACGATATTAAAGTGTGATTAGGTCTTCTAAAAATTCACCTAATACCTCAAAAGAAAAAATAATCATGTACTTGGTCCATAAAAAGAACCAACCCGTCTGTGCGATGACATCATACTAAAGCTTCACAGAGAGATAAGAATATATAGCTTGCTTTTTTTTCCATCATTTTGGATCATGATTTTGTTAGGGTTTTATCATGATTTTCTTATCTTATTTGAAGTTTATATTTTTCTAAAAGAAAAGATAAAATATTACCATAAATGTATTTACTTTTTCGGAAAGAAAAATATAATATTCTTTTATTTTTGGTTTATTTTTTCCTTCGAAGAAAAAATCCTTATTCTCATAGCATAATACAATAGAATCCACAATGTAGTCATTTAGAGACTTTTGTTTATGAAAAGATTTTATCTCTATAATTTTAATATTTTTATTAGTTTTTTAATATGTAGGCCACTTGGTCAAATTCCATATAATATTATTTTTGTTTTTAGTATAAGTTTTTGTTATCTTATTTATCGATATCATAATTTGCAATTATAAGCTTCCGCATGATGTCATATTCATCTTCATAACCCAACAGATTTTAGGTAATAAACATAAGAGATGAACTACTCACAAATTTGGTTGGATGAAAATTTAATGGTTGATGCCATGGATGGTGGATTTTATTACTATATTTTTTGGCTCACTAGTGAAGTGTTGAAGACAATTAAGATGCAGTTGAAGTGTTTAATAGGTACACCTCATACAATTTAAATTGAGTTTCAAAATAAATAATCGTTACCATTTTAAGGAAATATCTATGTATTTGGCCAAGATTGTACTCTACAATGACCATCATAGAGTTGAAATAGAACAAAAACACTAAAGTAGCAACTTTATGAACTTTAACCAAACTTATGTGGAGCAACATGAAAATCAATATTTGCATGCCTAGGTGCTTGCATCTCTCAGCTGGCTTATAATTTGAGGAAAAAAGACTCCTTCAAATTACTTCCTAAATTTTCTCATCCATATGAAAATTGTTATTTTTCAAGCCAATCTTTTATTTGTTACTCGACCGAGTGTCTAGTCTCTCAAGTCATTTCTTTTGATCGAATGAGTCTATGTTATTAGAACAAGTTGGGAAAATTACTTACATTTTTATTTACATATAAATAGTGAAAATAGAAAGAAAAAAAAAACACAAAAACACAATAATAAAATGGTTGAATAAATAATGGAGGAGTAATATTAATTTGTTTTTTTTTTTTTATCATAAGGCGCGTGACGGCATGCGCCTTCCTGCAGATGACTTAACGACATCCACGTTCCAACCAAATGATGTCATTTTGGTTTGATTCTATTGTTGTTGTTCTTTTAGAAATCTTGTTTAATTTTTTTGTTCTTTTGACTCCGAACTCTTGATTTAGCTTAGGTTATTCGATAGACAACTACTAAAATCCTTGAATTTTTTTGTTCTAATTAATCTAAGTACTTGTGTCCAACACCTGTCATTTATCATATTTCTCGTATTGACATATGACACGACACTCTGTCTGAATATTGAATGTGTGGAAAATGTTTCATTCTTTTCTCATTGGTCGATTCACGCACACAGTAGTAGTAGATATATATATATAGATCTTCAGCCCGCTGATGTGACATGCCTCAATGATTAGGATCTCTATTTATCTATTTTCTCAGATTTTTGGGTTTTTTTTTCCCTATTTTTCCATGTAAATAATTTTTTGTTAAGGCTACAATAATTAATAGATTCTAATTAATTATTAATTAATATGTAAATGGATTCTAATTAAGGCTACAATAATTAATAGATTCTAATTAATTATTAGTTAACGTTTAGTAAAGTAACGCCATGTAACTATTTTTCTCTTTCGGCAAACTATCACAAATAGACATCTATTTGCTATAAAAATTTCAACACCCTCAATTATCATTACATAAAACTTTCATATTCCTAACAGTAAATCATTAATCATTAATAAGTACTCAATGTGTAAATAAGACTTATAAAATTCCACAATAATTTTAATGTTAATATAACTGCAGCATTAATAACAAAAGAAACAATAACCTTATAAATAGTACTGAATTCGCTATAGATTTCAAACACATCATGAAAATAATGGATCCTTCGTGTTTGATGCATCATCACTCTTATCATATTTTGCAGGTTATTTCATAATTTCTTTATCAAAATTTGTTTGGATATGTAGAATTATATAATATATATATATATATATAAATTTTTTCTTTTCTATATTTTGCAGATAAAGAAGGTACATTTACAATGTGATGCTTGGTGATGCTAAGATATTGATGGATAAATTCTTTTGTTCAAGTGCCAGGTTTAATTTCATATCCTTCAATTCTTAGTTAGAGTTTTGAAAATAAAGTCATCAATAATAATATTTATTTTGTAAATTAAAATCTATAAAACTCACATATGTATATCAAAATAAAATTATTACAAAATCAAAATATGTAATAAAGAAGCTCAACATATCAAAAATGGACAACCGTATTAGTTCTTTCTTTCTATCCTGTTGATTTACAAAGAATGAGGACAATTGGATATTAAATGATATGAAGAGTCAATTAAAAAAATGAATTTATAATTATTATTTTTGAAAGTAGTGATTAAATTTAGTGGGATAATGGAGTAGAATGCGGAGGTAGAGATGGCAACTTACAAAATAAAAGGAAGAAGATATCAAATTAGGTGGAAAGAAATAAAAGAAAAAAGTAAGAGACAGAAAAATCTCAACATAGTAAATAAATAATAAACATTAAAAGGTAGGAAAATAAATATAGAATATTAAGTTACGTTGCCTTTTATTTTATTTATAAAGTAACTCAAATGTAAACTTTATGCTAAATTGCGTTTCCTTGTATGCTTCCTTTTAATATATCAATTATACTTTTTTCATTTTTTATCTTTACTATTAATTTTTGATTAAAGGATAAAAAAAATAGCAAAACCATTTCTTTTTATTTTCAATCTTTGGCCTTTTACTCATTTTTATTAGTATTTTGTCCTTTTTGTTAATTTCTTTTGTTGTTAATTTCTTTTGTCATTCAATTTTATTTTATAACTCAAAAGTCACTCAATTATTGATATTCCACTTAAAAAATCACTCAGCTGTTGATATTTCATTTAGAAAGTCATTCTGTTTTTTGAATTAAAGAATAAAAGTATAATGTATAAATTATCATAAATTAATTTAATACATGAAATTAGAATAACAAATTATAGTTATTTTTAATTTTATATAATTCAAATATTTATAATATAGAAATTCTCTTTATTATTTATGCTTTTGCTTTAAAATTATCTTAAGTATATTTAGTTTAGATGTAGTTTTGTTTGAGTAGGATTTTCATTATAGAAAATGTTTGATTTTTTTAGCATCATAATGAGAGCAAATGTAGTAGAGGTGACCTATTTAAAGTGGGACGGAGGAAATAAGAAAATAACAATTAACTTTGACAATATTTTAATTGAAGATTATAAAAAAGATAATAAAAAATAATAGAGTTTTCGTAATAAAATTAAAATAACTTATAATATTACATGTAGACAATAGAGTGAATATAAGATCGATGAAAATGAATTAATTATTTAATAGTTGCGTGAAGCGCGGCCAAGTTTCCCAGTTAATTTAATCAAATAAAGGCTTTCAATTTTAAATGGGCAAAATGTTTATGTTGCTTATTGTTAGGGGTGTATATAGGTCGGTTTGGTTTGGTTTGGTTTTTCATTAAAAAAAATCTAAACCAATTATGTCGGTTTATTATATCTAAAAACCAAATCAAACCACATAAAGTTGGTTTTTTTTGTTTTTTTCAATTTTTTCGGTTTTTTACGATTATACGATATTTGAAAAAGAGATCAAATATATTGTCACTTACTTGTGTGATAAGCTAAACTTAAAAAATATTAAATGAATAGAACTTTTCAAAAAGACGGTAAAATTCACATTAGTACAAAATATATTTTTTTGAAATATCAACGTTCATTATGTTAAATTAATAAGATTAAAGGCTAGCGGCAAACTGAATACAAAACAAAATATTTACAAAGTAAATTGTTAACTTCGAATTTGAAATACTATAACAATATAATTGAACTTTGGATCTTAATACATTATAAAATATTTACAAATTTTACAAGCCCAAATTTGAAATAAAATATATAAACATTGAAAATTATAAACTAATTAAAAATATATTAACAAAGTAGATTATAAATAATATTTTTTATCTATACATAATATATATATATATATATATATATATATATATATATATATATATATATATATATTTACAAGCCCAAATTTGAAATAAAATATATAAACATTGAAAATTATAAACTAATTAAAATTATATTAACAAAGTAGATTATAAATAATATTTTTTATCTATACATAAAATAAATTTCTTTATATGTATATATATATATATATTTATTACAAAATTTTACAAGCCCAAATTTGAAATAAAATGTATTTTTTTTATCTATTATGTCGGTTTGGTTTGGATTTGGTTTGACTTTTTTTCTTTTCATACCAAACAAAACCAAGAGTGATCGATTTTTTTTTCAACCGCCAAACCAACCAAACCAAACCACAAATCATTTTTTTTTTGAATTTGATTTGGTTCGTTGATTCGGTATGACTTTACGATTTGACTTGTACACCCCTACTTATCGTTATATCCCACGAGAGAAAGTGGTAATGCAACATGTATTTTACTTTTTGAAATAATAGACGAATTCAATAATCCAATAGTACGGATAAAAGTTCGAAATTTCTATCATATCCAATTTGATTACTTAGGTTTAAAATATAATGCTATTATTTATACTAACTCAATAAATCTTTAACACATGTACAATACTTCAAGTTCAGATGAACGTATAAACTATCTTTCTATTCATCTCTATTTTGACTTTATGTCAAGACTCAAGAGTCATTGAAATTTGAAAATATTTATACAATCAATTATATAACATAGTAATTACAAATATTAGTCCAAGAATTAAATCTTTATATTTTTTTCTTCTTTCTTTTACATGACATGACTCCTAAATATATATACTCCACTATATGGAACTCCTAGCATTGGCTATATTCTTGCTTCAAAGACTTAAGGGACCCAATGTCGACCAAACCCTAGATAAGAAAAATCTCTCTTAGGATACTTATAATATATAGCTCCTACACTAAATACACATATTTTGGCCGACAAGGTTTTGCTCTCTTTCTCTTGTCTAATCCAAAACATGCCACTATCAATGGATGTTAACTATTTCAACATAAGTTTAGATGCCTTACTATACTAGTATGCTTTCTTCTCCTTCAATTCAACTCCCTAATATATATTTTCTTTGACAAATTAAAGTAAAATCTTGTGAGTTAAGAAAGAAAGACAATACTAATATTTTAGAGATTATCACAAAGAGCTAAAGAGTGGCTCATGCATATCCAATTGTGTGCCATTTTCACTAAAAAAATGTGACATCGAAGTTAGCTAAAAGCCAAATAAAACATGCTTGAGCAATAGTGAAAATGACCATAGATATGGGAATTGAGATTAAAACCTATTTTCAAGATTGGGGATCTTAGTAGCTCTGTTGCTTGACTACCTGCATTTTCATCTTATATTTATTGATGAGAGTTCGATTCTTATATTGTAAACAGAAAAAGAAAAAAAAAATCACTTATCTTCAAGATGAAAAAGATGTCATGTCTAGTACTTTTTTTTTTTGGCTTATACGTAGGAACAAATCTAGCTAGACAGCATTTTTGAACGAGTTTGGTGTTGAATGAACCGGAAAACTTTGTAATTATGCAGTAGGATCCATGGAAGTCAAGCTTTCATGAATGAAAGTATAAAGGAGAAGAACTGATTTAGTAGAAGATATTTTGTATTACACAATTTCAATATTTACAACTGAAGAAGAATACTCCTTATATAGATGATACAATCGTATAAAAAAGCACCTTTAACAAACTAAGAAGCTCAATGTAAAATGTGCTGTAATTCTGTTTCTAACAAACTCAACAGTACTGACAGCCTTTAACTAACTTCCTTTAACTACCTCTATTTACTTATTGTATTATTAATACTATTGTTTTCAATATTCCCTCTCAAGCTTTAGTCTGAGTGTATGTTTAAGACACCAAGCTTGGATAACAACATGTTATGAGCAGTTGCACCTAAGCCCTTTGTGAGTAGATCAGCTGGTTGTTGTTTGGTGTTAACATAAGTAGGCAATACCAAACCATTCTTGATTCTCTCCCTTATAAAGTGACAATCAATCTCAATATGTTTGGTCCTTTCATGAAAAATAGGATTAGATGCAATTTGTAATGTTGTTTTATTGTCACAATGTAGTTTCACAGGCGTTATAATGACAACATTCAATTCTTTCAAC
Source organism: Solanum bulbocastanum (assembly GCA_037074985.1). NCBI lineage: Eukaryota > Viridiplantae > Streptophyta > Magnoliopsida > Solanales > Solanaceae > Solanum > Solanum bulbocastanum. Next base: position 30,506,900 of record CM073598.1, on the reverse strand, counting down.
ACTTCTACCAGCCAAATTATTTCTGCAACAGCCCCTGCCATACTCATGTACTCTGCTTCTGCTGAGCTTCTGCTCACTGTGTGTTGTTTTTTGAATTTTCAAGATATAAGAGAATCTCCCAGCTTCACCATATACCCAATTACAAACTTTCTAGTGTTGAGACAAGTTGCCCAGTCTGAGTCACAGAATGCCTCAAGTTCTAGACTCCTTTTACTACTTAACAATATGCCTTGTCCAAGGCTACGTTTGATGTATCTAACTAGCCTTAGAGCTGCTTCCCAGTGCGATGCATGAATTGTGACAAAACTTGAACAACAAAGCTAATATCCGGCCTAGTGATAGTTAAATACAATGATCTCCCCACTAATCTTTGATAGCTTGTGATGTCCTTGAGCATAAGATCATCAGTCACTCCAGTTAGTTCATCATATTCAACTGTAGTGAGCTTAATGTTTGCCTCTAGAGGTACATAGTTACAGGTTTTGCCCCACTAAGACCAGTATCTGAAATTAGCTCAAGAGCATATTTCCTCTGATTAGTAGTATACCAGTTTTGGACCTCAATACTTCAATGCCAAGGAAGTACTTAAGCTTACCAAGATCCTTATTTTGAACTTGCTGTGAATGGAATCATCAACTCATGTATTAGCTTATCAATACTGCCTGTTAACAAAAGATCATCCACATATATAAGAATCATAGCTATATCTTGACCATCTCGTTTTGTAAAAAGAGAGTGATCATATGCACTTTTCGAGTAACCAGTAGCTAATAATACTTTAGTAAGTTTCAAATTCCACTGCCTGGAAGCTTGTTTTAAACCATAAAGAGATTTAAGTAGTTTGCATACTTTGTATTCCCCCTGCCTCTGAAAACCTTGAGGCATCTCCATGTACACATCCTCAATTAGGTCACACTGTAAGAATGCATTGTGGACATCCATTTGATGTAGAGTCCAGTTGTGTGAAGTTGTCACACTGATGATAGTCCTAACTGTGACCATTTTTGCTACAGGTGAAAAGGTCTCATGGTAATCTAGTCCCTCTTGTTGATTGTAACCCTTGGCTACCAATCTTGCTTTGTACCTTTTAACTTCACCATTGTCTTGAAATTTCACTTTGTACACCCATTTAGGCCCAATGGCCTTTATGTCAGGTAGTAGATCCACTATAGCCCAAGTTTTATTGAGTTCTAAAGTTGTGATTTCATCTTGCATTGCAGCTATCCCCTCTGGATACTTTGAAGCTTCTTTTAATGTATTAGGCTCAGATATAATAGAAAGAGAGGCTAAGAATGACATATAAAAGCCATTCAATCTTGAATAATCAACATAATTACTGATGGGATAAAGACATGTATTATGAGCTTGTTTGGAGGAAGTTGGGACTAGATAGTCCTTAAATAGGAGGCTTAGTGGACCTACTTGGTCTTGTATAAACAGGATCAGAATTTACCACATTAGGCAGCATATCAGTGCCTTCTTCAATAGTTGGCCTGGAAACTGCTGATCCTGGCATGTGTTCATACTGTTTTGAAGCTGGATTAAGACTGTCATCAGAAGCATCATTGAACTCCTCTTCTTGTGTGGGAACTATAGACTCAACTGAATATGTATCAGTGACAGGATCAACATGTGGTATGTATGAAGTCACAAGTTGATCAGGAAGAGCAGGTTTCATTTGATATTTGGTCTGAAAAGGAAAGTTTCTTTCGACAAATGTAACATCTATACTAATGTGAAATGAGTGAGTCTCTAAATCAAGAACTCTATATCCCTTTTGTGTTTCTGCATATCCCATCAATACTCCCTTCCTAGCTTTGACAACAAATTTATCAGACCTGGGCAAAACAGAAGTGAAACAAAGACAACCAAACACCCTGAGGTGTTCTAGTGAAGGTTTAGTGCCATACAATAACTCATGAGAGGACCTTCCTTATAATACTGCTGATGGAATTTTGTTGATCAAATAAACTGTTGTCTTAATACAGTGACCCCAATAAGAAATAAGCATATTAGATTGCAACCTTAAGGCCCTAGCAATGTTCAATATATGTCTATGTTTTCTTTCAACCACCCCATTTTGCTGGGGTGTGTATGCACAAGAAGTTTGATGCACAATTCCAAGAGAAGCAAATAACTCTCTACAATTGGCATTCATGAATTCAGTACCATTATCAGACCTCAGTACTTTCACTTTAGTATCAAACTAAGTGTTCACCATTATCAGGAAATTTTTTAATACAAAAAAAACCTCAATCTTTGATTAAATCAGGCAAGCCCAAGTAAATCTACTGTAATCATCTACTACAGTCACAAAGTATAATTTTCTGTCATAAGTTAGGATTTTATAGGGACTCCATACATCAACATGTATCAACTGAAATACAACACTAGAACTATGTAAGCTAACTGTAAATTTAGGCCTACTTTATTTGGCTTATGGACATATATGACAATATGTATGAGCGGAAGAAGGAAAACTAATGGAAGATATATGTTGCATAGCATGAAAGGAAGGATGTCCAAGCCTTAAATGCTACAGAGTGAAGTTGTCATTCTTAACAGCAGAACCTGCCCTGGCTACTGCCTTTGTTATGTCTTTCAGAAGATATAGTCCTTTCATGTTCTCTACCAATCCCAATCACCTTTCCATTGGAGAGGGCCTGCAACACACAGAAGTTAGGGAAAAAGCTAACACTATACAAGAGATCCTTGCTTAATTTTGCCACTAATAACAAGTTGAACTTGAAGTCTGGGACAAGTAGAACATGATCCACCTTGTGGTTTCCCAAAACTAATTAGCTGTCGGTTTCCTTAATGTAAGCCCTATTACCTGTGGGCAATTGAACAGTGCTAGTTCTATGACTACCTACATAACTCCTTATAACTAGAAGATCTTCAAAAGAGGCAATGTGATGAGTTGCCCCTAAATCAATGATCCAAGTATGCTCATAAATCGAAGGAGTCAGAAATACATTACCTATTAGATTAGCCTTGCACTGACCAGCATCTCCCGTATCTATAAGGCATATGCCTGTGTTATGTTTCATATTCTGGACATGATTGAACTCCTCCTCAGTAAGCTGAAATCCATGTCCTTGCCCCTTATTGGCATCATAGTTAACATATGACTTGACACCATGACCAGCATTCTGCATTGTATTAGTTGTTTTATAACCAGTATTGCCTTGAGGATGAGGATAGGCACAGTGTTCCCTTGTGGATAAGCAGGTAGTTGTTTCCTTTTACTCTTGAAATCTGCAGGATAACCAATGATCCTGTAGCAGTCCTTACTCAAGTGAATCCTGTAACCACAATGATCACATGCTACATCTAATAATTTCTTCCCTTTGAAATTTTGTCTTCTGTTGACCAGCATGGTGAGAGGCTCCTTGTTAATGGTCCACCACACCTAGTAACCTCTGACTCCCTTTTTACACTACTGTAGCATATGTTTGATTGACAGTAGGCACCACAGTTTTAAGTAACAAATCACTCCTCACATGACTGTAGGATTCATTCAAGCCCATTAGAATATCAATAACCATTGTTGACTTAGATGTTCTATGTATGATTTAGCTTCATCACAACTACATAAAGGTGAGAGAACTAACACATCTAATTCATCCCATAGATCCCTCAATTTCAAAAAATAAACTGTAACATAATCAGTACCTTGTTTCAAGGAGGATACCTCTGGCCAGAGTTGATACACTCTTGTGAGATTTGATCTCTCCTTGAAGTCATCCCACACACGTTTAGCATTTGAAGCATAAACTATGGAGGTGAGCAATTCTGAAGCCACACTGCTTATCCTAGATAACACTACAACATTGCACCTTTTCCATTTAGTTGCTAAATCCCCTTTGAATGAACTTTTTAGGCAAGTTCCATCCACAAAATCAAGCTAGTTTTTCACCAACAGTGCAAAACGTAACGATCTACTCCATAGGCTATAATTTTCTGGACCTGTGAGTTTTGTCGCAATGAGAGATGCACCAGGCATATCTGAAGCTTGAAGGTAAAGTGGATGATTGTGTTCAAGAGTCGCGACTGTTAATTCAGCCATTGCGATGAGTAGATGACGATCTAATGTCGACTATACGTAGCTGAGAAGATCCCAGTCTCGCTGCTCTGAAACCATGAGAACTTTGTAATTATGTAGTAGGATCCATGGAAGTCAAGCTTCCATAGATGAAAGTATAAAGGAGAAGAACTGATTTAGTAGAAGATATTTTGTATTGCACAACTTCAATGTTTACAACTGAAGAAGAAGGCTCCTTATATAGATGATACAATCGTATAAAAAAGCACCTTTAACAAACTAAGAAGCTCAAATGTAAAATGTGTTGTAATTCTATTTCTAACAAACTCAACAGTATTGACAGCCAGCCTGTAACTAACTTCCTTTAACTACCTATATTTACTTATTGTATTATTAATACTACTGTTTTCAATAGAACCTATATGGATTATTTGTGGGCAATCAAAGAGGTTGGCTCGAGCAGGTTGACTACTATATAAAGAAGCTACTATGTTCTATGAAAAAAAAAGTAGGATTCAACTTATATATGTATATATAACATTGACGAGAGGGAGTTGCTTAGATGGTAAGCACCCCTCACTTTCAATCCAAAGGTTGCGACCTCGAGTCACCAAGGGAGCAAAAGGGGTGGAGCTCCTAGGGAGGAGGGTAAAAAAAAATAAATATGTATATATAACATCAATGTATGTCATTTCTTATACTATATTGCATGTAATTTAACACGTTGTTGCAAATAATCTGCCTTGTTTTCCGGTTTGTACGCCTATTCCACTTTTTAAATAAATGATGCAAGTAGTTTTAGGTGATTTGATACCGTAAAAAATCTATTTATCCTGTCAGTGCGTAGAGTTAAAACTTATAATAAAATATAATGTTTTTGGCTTATATGTAGGATCGGAACTAATCCTAAACGAGTGTTTGGTAGTGACTGGACTTACACTGAGAATTATTAGTGGGAATTATAGAGGTTAGCTGGAGGAGAGCGACTTGTTGTCACTAATCACACAGGATCATTAATATTATTGGAATAGTTAAAACAATAATTGAATTAATTATTTGTTCATAGATTTTAATTTATATTTTGGTCATGCTAATGCTAGTCACGTAACTGTGAGAAACTAGAATTTAGTGTATATAATCTAGAGTTTGTCATTACTGATATGATTGTTACAAAAACTTGAGTATAATAAGATCCTTAATTAGTAAAAATATTTTCAAGTCAATTGCTTACCTGCTTATGATATTGGTCAATTGGTTGATTGATTATAGTAACCCTTTCTAATATAATTAAATTGAAAAGTGAAATTAAGACTGCACTAAATAATGCTAGCTTTAGGAAAATATTGAAGTATAAATGTTGTTGCATGGCGATTAAGCCATTTTATTCTAGACATCGTAAAGAATTTCAATGCGTAAAATTTTGACCATTCTAGTAGTAACAAATTATTTTTCCATGTTAATTCGGTGCTTTCTTTTTTAATCGATATACATAAAATATACACTGATAATACATTTATTATATACGACTTATACATATATGATATATACATACGGATGGGTTCCATAGGGCTGAGGGCTTTCCCTTCATGTCAGCCCATAGACAGGTTAAGATTTGTGAGGCTCCATTCACTGGTACATACTATTCTACATTGGCTCAACCCGTTGATGCGAATATTTTTTATCGAACAATCAAATGTGTTAGCTTCTCCAAAGAAATATTTTATAAAAATCTCTTGCGTTTTATTTAGAGCAAATTATGCAAAACGTCTGGTCATTAGGTTACTTACCATCTTTTATTTATAAGGCAGCACTCATTTCACGTTACTATAATTACATCCTTTTGGATATTTCATCAGGGTTGGGCCGAATACTCAAACAAATTCATTTTGGCAAAAAGTGACCGTATTAAAATTTAGAAGAATAACAAATATATCATATAATGTTACAAAACAAAAAAAAAAAAAAAAGCTTGATTAATTCAAGTTTAAAATGGATATTACATTTACATTTACGTGTTAGTCCCCCCCCCCCCCCCCCCGCGGAACTCAGTTGACAATGGACCTAGTTAACTTAAGGGACCTATGTGTTGCACATGCATTCCTTACACCGTGGATATCTGTATACGCTCCTCCCAACAGGTCGCGAAAATACCCGTTTGGTTTGTCTAACTGCTTTCCTCACTCTTTGCTCAAATGTCCTCCAGTCTATTGTGTTGTTCTTGACAAAGATATCAGCCAGTCTACGTTTGTTTGGCCTTATAGTAGCCATTTTGCCTCCGCCAAAGTATACTCGGAAGCCAGAGACTAACGATGAAAATTGGCTTCCCGAGTCTGTCATGGCAAACACATCTGCAGCAGTGCAAACTATGAAGTCCAGTGCTGCTAGCTGCATAAAAGAGTTCATTTTAGTACCAGTTGCATGAGTTGAGTTCTCAAATCAAAATATATGATGGTTATGTTCATACGGTGCTAGCTTTCCTCTGCAGAAGCTGGAATATACAACTGCATGTTAGCAACAAGCGGCTACACATGTAATGATAGGCATTCAAATGTCTGTTATGTTCAGAATACGGAGAAGCCCTACACAAATGTATATACTTGAAACGGCAAACAAAGGTTTTATACAAGGATACAAGTACATGCAAATATATTGCTCCGCATTGCTTCCTTTCTACACCTTAAGTCAAACGATTTCTAAGAGCTTTAAGCTCATTATCTTTTTATTGCAAGAATTCAAAGAACAACCTCCCCATATGTGTGAGTAATTTATACATTCAAATTGAAGTATAGCAGTTTGCTCCAGGTTAAATTTAGACCCACCTAGTGCATCTATTAGCATTCTGTTTGAATCTGTTCGCCATAAATTTCCATGAGACGAACAGCTCATTTGAGAAACAACTTATATAATCAGTCAGTATCAATCACATGAAAGTTTTGTTTATTATTGATATTCTTTGTACAATTTGGTGCTGGGGATAATAAAGCAAAACCATGTTGAACCAATTAACGCAGAGTTTACCTGAGATGAGAAATTCATGAATGGTTCAATCTCGGAAGAAGAAAGTAAGCTTTCCTTTGTAACCAGATTAGGATACAAGGTGGTCAAGGAGGCCAATCTTGATTTGCCTCCATAGATATGTGCACCTGCCAAGTATATGCGTGTCTGCCGATTAAAACCAAGGGCAGCAAGCATTAGCACCGTCTCTTCAGGCATTAAAGGACACAATCCTTCAGCCTTTAGAGCTGCTGGGGAAGGCAACCTGAACAAATGTTTTTTTTTTTTTTTTTTCAGAATCAATAAGTGAACTGAGACTAGTTTTAATAAATTTGAATGTTATAACCTCCATAAAATGTCTCTAGAATTAGGTTAAGGTCATTTGGCATCTATGAAGAAAATACTACTCATCACTTTGACATGTTTAATTAAAATTGTCCAATAGAGGTAATCCAGAGACCCCACTCACTTTCGCAACAAGAAGGCGTGAACCTCTCCAGATGCTAGAGAGATAAGAAGTAGCAACTATTTCCAATTTTCTCATATTTGGACAAAATTTTGAAAAACATTGTCTCAAGGAAATCAAGTTCCTTAAAAATGAAGAGGTTCCCTTGTAAAAGTAGGCAAAATAAGCTCCATAAGTGACATTCTCCATTGATTATCTCCTCCTCCCCACCCTACAACCCACCCCACCTCCATAGTGTTTTCCTAGATATATACAAATGCTTTTGGAACAATTTTATTTGTTTACTTACCAAACAGCAGAAAATATGTAAGGAAACCACTTATTTCCATGATAAAATTTTTCTTCAAATCAAACAGACCCTTAGTTCAATATGTTTGTGTGTGTGTCTGGTGCAATCTCTGGATAATCAAAGATGCAAGCAACAGTCTAGGAAAATCAAACAAGTTAGCACAGCTTTTTCTTATGAGTTGTGCAAGTAAAGGAATTGAGCAATGATTATATATAACATACAGTTGTGCAAGTAAAGGAATTGAGCAATGATTATATATAACATACTTTGTGGTCTTCTTAAGCTCCACTAATGCAGGGAAGTGGATTTCACGATATGCTTCCAGTTCATTTCTTTCTTCTTCACCACCACCATATTCACAGAGGGAATGAGCTACCATATCAATTTCAAACCTCAGATGCAAAGCTAAATATCTAGCAACTTTTTCTCCACGATTTCGTTCACCCTTCAGCATAGACTTTGAGAAGGGACCCACTAGGTGACGATCCAAGGGTCCCAAACGTGTAACATTCTGACGCATTCTCCGTATAAGTAAAGCTCCAGTTTCTTCTATCTTTGGAACAAATTTCAGAGCATGAAAATTACATCTGCATCGAAGTCTCTAGATGAAGTCCCCAAATCAGGAACCAAGGTAGAAGTTATGGAATCAGACTAAATGAGAAGATGAAATGAAAAATTGAGAAATCAACAAGGAAGCCTAATATCAAGTTCGATGGGTTTACCTGCACCTGAGGTGGTAACGGGTCAGATGCCAATCGATTCCCAAATCCAAGAAAATGGACAACTCTGTTTTTACGTAAAATAGGAAGAATATATTTCTTGTAGAAACCTGGCTTTGCCTCTTTTACAATATCTGCATCTGTCAGCTGGATTTATTTCCAGATTGTCAGAAACTAGATTCTTCACATGATCATATTCAAAATGATTTATCTAGGTGAGAATCTTACCAAACTCCCAATGGCCTCTAGATCTAATGACTGCAACTCTTGAGGAAGTTCTCTAACTACACGAATATCAGGTTTCAGGTAGTCAATGAAATGCTCCTCCTGGTAGATATCCCCAAACTGGCTAAGAAATTATAGGTTACATCTATCAATCTTCAATATAAGGAACTAATAAGGTATCAAATGTTTCACATTAGCAAGAAAAGGAACAAGTTTGAAGGAAGCAAAATGGGAAAGGCACATAAATATCTTATTAAAAGTTCTAATTTCTATTTGCTGAAGATCATACTAAAAGTTACTGATGCAACACTTCATATAAAAAATTTTCGCACAGGGCATAGCTAGTTGCAAATGAAAGGGTGGTTAAACAGCAGTTAAAAACGCATATGGAGATACTTATATAGCTCAAAGCACATTGGGGAACAGTTTAGGAAAAGAACTATGGCATACTTGCATTTCTAAAGTAGATACAACAAAGAAAAGTCAGGCGAACCTTTGGACAATCACAAAGTATTGGAGAACTCATGTTTTGTAGACAAGCGATCAAAAATAAATCAGTGTTACATCACAAATTTCCAATTATTGAGTTAAAAGAATTTCAAGATGAAGACAGTTCAGATGTTTAATTAGTTATGAAAAGAAAATGGAAAAGAATTAAATGAAATACCTTTCAACTAGTACATGTTTCAAGTCAACAACAAGAATTCGCAAGTGAAGGTACAAAATCGTATATCGAAGATGTTGTGAATCTGTAATCGAAGATTCCACTATTTTGACGGTTTTGCACAATATTTTGCAATCCCTACTGTACAATAGGAAAAAGGATAGAAAGAAGTGAAATTGACAATAAGTAGTAAGTTTTTACCTCACATCTTTCCAAACACTACTGTACAGAAATCTCGGAAGAACCAAGGTTGCATCGAGTAATCTTGCAACAGCAACAATATTGCAGACCTGTTGTGCAAGGAAGAAATGTGTTAGTTAAGAAAAAAAGACCATAGCTTTCATATAATATGAGCGCTGAGCCTGTCTTTAGCTTGGCAAGCTAAAGTAAAGAAATATAGAACAAATAATGTCAAAGCAGAAGACATAACTTACAGCTACTCGCTGCTGATTTATCCCACCATTTGCAGTGACAATAATGTAACCATTTTTTCCCTCTGAAAATTTTAGCCACATAAGAAGCAGGTTAACTACCCGAAACGTAACATGCATGAAGAGAGGGAGAGGGGGAGAGAGAGAGACCACTAGGTAGCCATTGACGCTGCTCAGCACAAGGTTTCCAAGAGGAAGCAACAAAATAGGGTTCAGCCCACAAATCTTTTGGCTCGGATTTTTTCTGTCCCTGCAATGTGTCGACCTCACATTATCAAGTAAAACCAACTAAATAGATCTACTCACTTCCTTCTAGAAACAAAAAGTACCTCAGCTAAGGAATGAGCAGCTTTAGCCAGCAATCGTGCATAGATTGTTTTCTGAGGCTTTCTCCCTTTGCCAAGCCCAAGCCGTAGCAGTTCTTCCTACCATATCAAAAATAACACTTACTCCAAATGTATGAAAAGACCTCCAACTCAGTGAATCAATTCATACTTCAACAATCAATTCAGCCTCATTCCTAAATTAGTCAGGTCAGCCATATGAATCCTCTATATCCATCCCCTACCAGTTGCCCCTATTTCATCCCCAATACAAAACAATATAGAAAAGTTTAACTTTATAGTTTGTCGAATAAGTAGCATACATTTAGTATCTTAACATCTCAAGATTCATTTTTTCAACTTCACAGCTAAATATTGAGATGATTTCACAATATCCGAAGTACCATCTTTATCAAAATTCATATTCATAACCCAGCTTTCAAAACTTGGACTAAGTTTCAACATTAGTAGTACCTTTTTTCGGAAGTATTCAAGAATTGACATAAAAGAGTGATTCAAACATACCCGAATTGATAGAGTGGAGGAATTATCTTCCAAGAACCTGAACTCAACCTGAGAAGCCCGACCCGAATTCTGGATCCGGGAAAGCATCCACCAATTCATCCCGACAAAAGCGATCACAAAGAGAGCCAACCCGACAATTGCTTTTTCCTGACAAAAGGGTTTCTTCTTCCTCATCTTCTTGGACCCGAACGTGAAACCCAATAACCCGTTAAACGAGTTGTTCCTGTGACCCGGATTCAGGGGCTCATCCCGATCCGAAGTCGGGACGGTGGATTGTTCCTTATCATCGTAGTCGTACGATGATTCTGAGTAATTAGAAAAAGAATTGCTGCGAGAAGTCATGCAAGTTTTTATCTTTTAAGCTATTGCTGCTTCTTCTTTAATTTTTGTTTGAAGGTTCTATGCTTCTGCACATTTACGGTTTTAAAACTAGGTGAGCAAAAATAGCATTTGGTCATTCTTCTTTTTTGGCAAAAAGAAATAAAGAGTGATTTTTCTTCTTCAAATTGATAGTGAATTTACTTATATATATCAAATAAAATTATTTTTGAACTTATCTAATCTTTACATAAGATAGACACAAGTATTAAACAATTTTGAAAGGAAATTTCAAGTAAATATTTTAATTTTCTTAAAATTAATATTCGTTTGAAAATTTTAAATATTCTTAAAAATCATACTCCATATAATATATTGGAGAGTAAAGCTAAAGACACAAATGTTCTTTCGTTTTTTGTTTCCTTTTGTAATTTGAGAAAATGGGACTTAGTGTTTGAATCGAACGAACAACTTTAACTCATTTATTCTTAACATGCACTCTTTTGTATTTAACTCTTGGTAGCCTTGGCTATTGTAGTGTATTTGTTGTATCAGGAATCGCACTATAGCTGGAGTCGATTAGGGACGACCTCAGTCACCATTGCAAAAAAAAAAATTAAAAAAATTGTCATTTTATTTTCTAATGTTATTAAAAATGAATTATAAAATCAAAGGCCAGGAGAATATAATGAGGAAACTTGTTGTAGACAAGCACCACAGCAGCTTCATCCCCCATATGAGAAAAGTATAGAAGTGCACATGGCACAACCTGGCCTCAATAGTTTTCTTTCATTGTTTTCACCTAATCAGGCGTGATCCATGAAGCTTGTCTTGAAGTTATTATCTAGTGGCTTAGTCTCACAAGGTCATTGCATTTCGCTTTCCAATGCACTTGTTTTCTTTTTATAACAACATAGGTTAGGTATAGTTTGTATACGCCTCGACTATTCCAATACAGGTTACTCTTATTCTATTATTTGTTACCTCTCACCAACATAATTATTTTACATCTTCATTAACAGCCCAACCATACCCTTGCATGCGGAAACAAAGATCAACCACTTAGCTCTTAGGCTAGCCAAAAGTTGTGTGGGAAAAACTGTAATATAAACAAACACAGAATGATAATGTGCAGCAATGTTCTTATTGACAATAAATTATAATCCAGTATCCCAAGATGGTTTGTAAATATACTCTGGAGGACATGGTCAGTGAATTATGTACCTCAAATTGGGATGCAAAAAAACTTCGTTCTTTTTTTTTAACGAGGAAGATGTGAAAAATAATTACATTTTTAATGTCCCTGGTATTGACACCTCCGAGTTTCATCTGCCATAGTTACTCTTGACCTTCACAGAAGTTACTTACAAAATTGCAAAGGCTGCTCTGTCGTGTATGTTTATCTATGGCATATCAACCGTCTCATGATCCGGAGTCTTGTACGTGAAAGCCGATTCATCACTGGATCGCCTTTTGACCACACTCGCCCTTTGCATTAACCGAACCAGTGCTTGCACAACTTCAGACATTGGGGGTCGAAACTCTGGTTCAGGCTGTACAGGAAATAGATGTCAAAAGTTATTACCAAGGAGAAAACAGTCACATTCAAATTATTGCAAGTAAAGTAATTCACTTCAGATATGTCAATGAGCAAGTATTCATTATAATTTTGTTGAGTCCATCAGATTTTTCTTCGTGAGTCTTGAAGTCACTTTAGATCAAGAAAAGCTTAATTAAGAATCTCTCATTTAAAGACTAAGCACCCAAAGCCACTTTGGACCATGGTGTGCAAGGACTTACGCTTGGAAGTTCCCAAACTAACTTAACCAAGATTGGTGCTCTCGCCATACCAAGACTCACCGAGTATGTGTAAGAAAGGTCATCTATTTTCTGAAGCACATCGATTCACTTCAGCACTGAGCCATGAGCAAACTCAGAGTGCAGATGGTCGCAATTTATCCATGCCCCTGAATTTGGACTTATATAGAATGCAAACACTGGTAGTGTATCATTTATTTGACGGGTTAGAAAGTCAAGTTTGGTCCTTGAGTGTGTAAATTCCCTATGATCATTGACTTTAGCTTCCATCGAAGATATTTTAGAAGTGGTTTGATCTTTTAAGCATCACATGTTAACAACTGTTATGCTCCAAATGAAAGAACATGCAAGTAAAGCTCACCTGAACACAGAGTGCAATAATATCAGCGAAACGGGACAAAGACTTTGCAGGATACATGCCATTTAGTGCAGGATCAACCATTTTTGACAAGGCATCTATATCATGGAGTTGAGGCGTAGCCCATCTCACAAGGGACTGTTCCGATCTCACCCTTGAACTATATGATTGTTAACAAGAACCAAGTCATTAAAAGAATTCAACAGTGTAAGTTGACTAGCAATGTATAGAAGATCTAGTTTACCTATCAAGTGGCTTCCTTCCTGTCAACAACTCCAACATTACCACACCAAAACTATATACATCACTTTTTACAGTGTATATTCCAGATAAAGCAAATTCAGGAGCGCTATAACCAAATGAACCAATCATCTGTGTGGACGACACCTGTCAACATTCAGAAGTAATTACAATTTTAGGCAATGCCCATAACAGAATCAGTTAGCCTTCCTGCATTAGCTTCCTTCACCCAAACTTCTGTACAAGGAGGTTCTCTTTTCACAAAAATAATTCACAGAACTAAATGGATTTTCAGGCAGGGGGAAGGGGTCTTCCTTAAAAGTTTGTGCGCTATGGTAATCCAAGTGCTTAAGCACCTAACAAGATTGCTCCAGAAGAATTAGAAAACAAAACTAAGCTGCCACAATCAGAATCTCCGATTTCATGACTAAGTCTGTAAAGATCTACCTAGAAATAGTTGCTTATTAATATTGCTCCTACTACAGTACTAGGTAAGTTGATTGACATCATCTCATAAACATTATATGCATCACGTACCACCCAATATTATTAACACCCTCTGTTAAAACGACGATGTAGATTAAATCAGCCTTACTCACTCACCTGGCGTTCTGTGTTTGGAGTCAAAGCTGCTAACCCACAATCTGATAAATGGGGATTGAGCTCTTCATCTAGTAAAATATTTGCGGATTTGAAGTTTCTATGTACAACAGAAGGTAGACAGACTTCATGCAAGTACCTGAAAAGAAGACGTTCAAGTTTTAAGCTAACTCAACAAGAAAAGGACACGACAGGTAAAATACTATACAGCTATAACATACTCTAAAGCTCGAGCAGTGCCAAGTGCTACTCTAACCCGGGCGTTCCAAGTAAGCAATTCGCTCCTCTCATCAGCAAAGTGCAGCATATCATGCAAGCTACCATTTGCAACATGGTCATAAACCAGAAGACGCTGTCCATGCTCAGCACAATATCCTATCAATTGAACAATGTTTGGGTGTCTCAGCCTTGACATATTTGAGACAGCTTCAAGAAAGTTATCTTCCTCCTGCAGCGACAGTGCTGCACTGTCGATCTTTTTGATGACCATTATCTGGTAAGGACAGTTCAAAAGATCAATTGAGATTCTCAGTTGGCACCTTCCGTAGAAACTACATGAATGAAAAACTAAAAGTTTCCTCATCAAAAATGTTGTTGACACATGAAATTCTTAAATCATTTATTGGAACAGTTGGCATCAAGTTTGGAGCAGAGAAATAGTCAACACAATTGGTTCATTCAAAAAGAAATAACCAGTAGCACATCCAATAATAAACCACAAAGTAGAAGATATATAATGTCAAACTTTGAAACTGCTAAGAATATTTTTGCTTAGGACTACATCATGTAGCCAAAGGACAAGGTTATAGTATCATAGTTAATTCAGGCTGAGAAGAGAAGTGAGATGACCATCAAAGTGACCATATCATTACACCCATCAAACATCACAAGACAGACAAAAGCAAAGATGCGACCAGACCACCCAGAGGAGTGAACAATTGACATGTGTTCATTAGAATGTGAGCCTACTGTGGGCAATCAACTTTGTGAAAGATCTAAAAGAGCAAGTTGAATCAAAGGGTAGCAAGGACATAATCTCAGTTAAGAGAATCACTCAAAACAGACTATGTACTAGCAAGAGGACTCAATACTTTTAACTCCCATGTGAGTAGAGTATCAAGAAGTCTACTAACTTCTACTCAGGTTTAGTAACACATAGATAAAGTATGTACCCTTTTGGTGTTTGCCCAGTTTGACAAATATTGTGAAAGAATCTAAGGGTTCAGCCATAACGTTAAGGCAATGGTTATAGTAGGACAAGAAATTTATATACTACTTTGGATGCCTTCGTTAGAGTGGGTAAAAGTTTCACATTGGTTGGAGAATGAACTAGGGTCTCTTTATATGGACTTGGGCAATCCTCCCCTCATGAGCTAAGCTTTTGGAGTTGAGTTAGGCCCAGGTGCCATATCTTTACATGTATCAGAGCCAGGTTCACCTCCATTTGGGCTCCCGGTCCACGCTCCAGCGTGCCTGGGCATGAAGTGGGGTGTAAGAGTGGGTAAAAGTCCCACATTGGTTGGGGAATGGACTGGTGGTCTCTTTATATGGACTTGGACAATCCTCCCCTCATGCGCTAGCTTTTGGGATTGAGTTACCATATCTTTACGGCCTCATTTACCCGAGGTTGGACATTAGGTAATGCAACACTGTCCCAGATGTGTAACGGCTTGATACTATGTTAAAGCATCTTAGCAATAGGGTGATTAGGTGGAGTGGCCAACATCTTTATATACCCCTTTTGATGTCCTTGTGTATCTGATGAACATTATACAACTCACAAGTATGTGATTCTCCAAAGCATCAAAAATGAAAGATGTCATGAGAGACAGATTGAATTTATTCAATATTGTTCAGCTTCAAATAGTTTTGAATGCACATCACGAGTAGGAAAGGTAAGAAGTGACAACTTTAATCATCTGAAATTACCTTCCCATTAGGAAACTCTGCCCTATAAACACGCCCAAGAGATCCTTCACCAATGAGATTTTCTTGACTGAAGCTGTTTGTTGCTGTTTGCAATGCAGCAACAGTATAAGCAGATGCAGTTATCGGAGACTTCACTCTCCTGACAGATCCATTCTTCCCTTGTATCATTTCAACAGTCACCTTTTCGGTAGGTGGGGGCTTCAAGTCAGCAGCAGCAGTCGCAGGCTTTGCCCTTTGCTCATGTACCTCCATATTCACTAAGATTAAGCAGAATACATGAGAAATTAACCAAGTTCGTTCCAATTTATAAATTAAGATGGCACATCACAACACAACTGTTAGTCATCTGAGGGTATTAGCACCAATGACAATATTGAGTCAGGAAGGAAAAAAGTTAAGGGAACACACTTGTATCTGTGCCAACTGGAAGACTTCCTGTAGAGGGTCTTGTAGCAAATTCCTTTCCCTTGCCCCTCCGGAAGCAAAATACAAGCGCTACCAGAGCAAAAAGAATTGCAAGAGAAGATCCAAGAGCTATGCCAATGATAGCTCCAGTTGTCAATCCCTTCTTTATATCACCATTTTCTGGAGATGGCTGGCCATCAGAACCTGGTCTTGTACGTGAATTAGGAGGAGAATGGCTACGGTTGTTGCGAGATCTTCCAGGAGGAGGTGCAGTGTATGGTGGTGGGGGAGGAGCTGGACCATTTGCAAAGGAATTCCCATCGTATCTGTCATGTTAGATGTTATGTCACACCGCTTGAAACTGTAACATTCTAAACCATGTAAGAATATATAGGATGTGAAATTACTTACATGAAGTTAGGGATAGATAGGAGCTCATTCGGGATCCATCCATTGAAATGATTCTTTGCAACATTTCTGCAAAAAGGTTTTGTTTTGCCTATAAAACACTCTACTGGCATTGAATCAAACTAGCTAAGCCCATTAATTCAAGAAGAGGTATTGATACTTACAAATTAGTCAAAGGTAGACCAACCAGGATATTGAGAGGGCCACTTAGCTGATTGTTTTCCAGATGACTACAAGAGATGCCAATTTCATGGGTAATTCAAGTAACGGAACAGCAAATCCTATTAGTAGAAAGTTATTATGCTTACAGTGTGGAAAGATTTGTCAACGAACTGAATGAAGAGGGGAGATCTCCAGAAAAATTATTTGAGGACAGATCCCTGCAGTAGCAGCAAATCAGTGAATAATTATAACTATTAATTAGTGAAACAGATGTTCAAAAGACATGAGGAATCAATATAGCCAGAAAGCTCTTTGTAGCAGGGGTACTGAGCTCTAATGTAGGTTTACTTAAATGGGATTTTGAAAGAACAAATAAATGAAAACAAAAGGCAACTGAAAGCTTCAAAGAGGAGCAGGGCACCTATCCTAATACATTAAAACGAATTTCCACATAAAAAGGCTACGAAGGAAAATAAAATGTTGGACTTTACTAGCCTCCAGACTTTGTTGTTCATTAAAATTAAGCAGATAATGATTCTAAAAAGGCATTTGTATATGATTAGATCCTATATTTGTTTTGAGAACATATTTTGGAAGCAGTCATGTCTGTACATTGCAGGCACATCAAAACAAATGAAGGGCCAGCTAATGTGGGTCGGACACACCATGGTGTTATGAATTCAAGCTAGTAACTAATTGGACTGGTGTAGGAAAAGAAGCCCTTCAAGTGTGGCAATGAATGAACTCTATTAGAAAAAAGAAGACGAGGAAAAAAAATTACCAAAAAGGATCAATCAAGTAAAGATTAAGTAGAACACTTACAAGGCTCCCAGATCGGAGTGGTTGGTGAACAATTCTCCAATTGTTTGAGAGAGTGAGTTATGGCTAAGATTCCTGAAAAATGAAGCATAGGGTAAGCTATTTTAAATAGTTGCCTGAAATGATTCAATAGAATAAAGAGAAGACCAAGCAAATGCTATTTTTATTTTGGAAAGTGCCTAGTGAGTCTGGCCACTCACAGATAGCTAAGTGTAACCATGCCAGCAAAGGAATACGGAATGTTGCCACTTATATTGTTGTTTGCAAGATTCCTGCATTGACAATGATTATAGTTCCAGTGAGACAATCATAAACCGGGAAGTTTTCAAACAAACCAAACACATAACAAGGAGTCAACATTACAGGCTAGTGAGATTGGGTGGAAGCTGATATGAAATAGAATCATGAATGTTGTTGCCGCTCATATCCCTGAAGACAACAGATTGCAGAAGTTCAATTTTATTGTGATAGTAGGTCCTCTATATTACCCTTTACCACTAAAAGGACAAGCTCTTACAAGTTCTTTAACGAGGTAAGACCATTTAGCATGTATCCCAACGTTCCATTGAGTCCCAAATCAGGAATTTGACTGTTTCACAAGAACCAACCATTATATCAATCAAATCATAACTAAAGTGTATAATGATGCGCACAAAGTTAATGCTATGCAAACTTACATTGAAACAACAGAAGAGGCCTGACAAGTGATTCCTTTCCAAGACTCACCACAGGGATCGCCACCATTCGACTTCCAATTAGAGAGCTGTGAAGGACTATTCAGTGAAGCATACAAGACCTGAAGAGCTTGCACTGCAGATTACAAGAGTCAGGCAACGACAAAGCCAGAACCTCTTTCCAACAAAGAAAACCAAGATTCAATATTTATCTTATCAAGATTCAACAAGTACAGCCTCAATCTTAAGCTAATGTTGGCTCTGAAACTAATTAAATACAAGAAAGACACCAAGAAAGGGTAAGAAAACACATTATCTTATCAAATCAAACAGTTTAAGCATTCGAATTCAATTGCATGCGTCCTCACATTATAATCACAGAAAATCCTAGTCATATAATTTTCAGTACAATGATCAAGAATCCATATTTTTTGTACTAACGCATCAATCTTTGACTTGCATTGACTGGGAAACCCAACCAAAAGGGGAAGAAAAAGAACCCCAGAAAAAGGGCAAACAAATACATTACCCCCATTAACCAAATCAGGCATTCAAACAATCACAAGAAAGGCGTTCATATATCACAACATTCACAGAGTGACAAAAACAAAAAACAAAAAAGAAAAGCCCTCCTCCTTCAACACATTCAAGAAAACAGAAAAAACACCCAAACCACTAAGCTCAAAATCACTAATGAAGCTCTAAAAACGGATCCAAGATTTTCAACCAGTGAAGAAACTCACAATCATTCGGATCAGTGTTTCCTTCCACAACAAAAGATGAGTTAAAAACCACTGCCACAATCACCACTACTGGCAAAAGGGTGAATAGGATGTCTTGCTTACAGCTATTTCTATTCATTTTCTGTTTTGTTCTTGTTAGTCAAGAATTAAAGGGGTTGTGCAGAGACAGAGGTAAGAGGAAGAAGGAGAAGCATGGCGAAAGAAAGACAGGGAAATGACAAGAAGGTAACATCGTCAGTAGTGGTAGGTGTCACCATCGTTAAGAGACTCTCCGATTTCAAGCTTTCCTTTTAATGAAGAGAGAGAAATTTATATAAGAAGACTCCACTGGCAGTGTGCATCTATAGGTGTCGGCGATCGCTAAAAGGATTAGGAAAACTACTACTGTAGTTTGTAGTAGCTTTAATTAAACAAAGCTGATTAATTAGAGAACTCCGCCTAAATGAACTTCTTTAAATTACACTCCCTTTGATCAGCCCTGATCACCCTCTATTTCACGCATAGCATACTAAGTGGTCTTAAATTTTTATACGATATGTAATATTTATTAAAAACTCAAAAAAAATGTTAGGAAATACCTTTAAATTTGAAGAAAATTTAGAGGTATATTTCACGTAAGGTTGATATTGTATTAAAATTCAGTTAGTCAAGTAAACTAGTATTTTTAAGACGATTAATAGTTCAGAATAAAACTAATAATTCTCCCCTAATTTAGGTGTATTTTCAATATTTCTCTCTAACCTCTTGCTATTTCTTTTAATCAATTTTGATATTTTAAACTAGTGTGTAGAAAATAATTTTTCTTTTATCTTTAAAAACAATATGTTATTGTTGTTAAATTATAACTGGTCTCAATTCCAATCAAAATGATCCATATGCCTCCTTAGAATTTAAATATTAAAATTAATTAATAAAGATTTTTAAAGTTATTTCTACAGACTTTTTATATTAATTTTTACTAAGTTTTATATAAAATACATAATTAAAATAGCATTTGTTACAAACTGTAACCAACTATCACAAATGCACGTAAAAAATGCAATAGGTTAAACAAACATATAAAATGAAAGGTAATGTGGAGAATTCATACGGCCGACCAAAATAATTTATAATTTAAGGCACTATAGATAGTATATTTTTGTCGTTTACAATATAGAATTATTACTCTATAAAAGTTAGATGTTGTGATATTTATTACTATCTCCGTTCACTTTTAATTGTCATAATTTTTTTTAGAGTCAAACTATAATAATTTGACTAAAATTTTACGTTGTACTTTTTCATCATATTGATATGTAAAAATTTGAATTTATAGTACTTTTCGAATAGTTTTTAATATTTAACTTTTTTTGTTTAAAATATCAAATTAATGTAATATAATTTAATTTAAAATTAATTAAATTAATTTTCGAAAAACGCAACAAAACAACTAAAAATGGAGGAGGAGAATTCCCACGAAAAGTGACGAAGTGACATGGTAATTTGTCTTTGCATGATTTATGATGCTTGTTAAGAGTAATTAATTTTTTAAAATTAAGAAATTTATGTTTGAATACACTTTGAAATTTTGAGGCATTCATTCATATATTGGGGTTTTTTGTTACGGAGGAAAATATACATTTCTTTATTTAATTAATTAAAATACTTTCTCTAGATAAATAAGCTTTCAAAATTTGAGAAAAATAATTTTTCTAATGAAAATAGTATAATAAAGTTTTACTTTCCTTCTTCATTGTCTTCTTTCCACTCACCCAACACCTCTAACCTCAATCTTTCAACCATCTCTCCTCGGTTACTCCCAAACCCCTACTTTCTATCTTGTTCTATATAAATGTTATTGAAATAATATTTTTTCTATTTACTTATCAAATATTAAAATATAAATAATAAAATTCATTTGTTTTTTAAAAAGATATTTCCGCTCATACCAAACACACCTTGCTTTGCTCATGTAAAGGAGTAATTTGTTCTCAATAATAATTCAATTACTAATTCAGCCAATAGCTTAAAACTGAATATTCTGTATATCATTTATATGCATATGGACTAAAAAAAAATAAACATAAATATGAAGGCTATTTGTGTAAAAGTTTGATATGAAATAGGAAGTCAGCCTGCAAGTAACATCTTCGCAAGGGAGAATGGATATTACTTTAAAGGGATGATGTTTTTAGTGGACGAAAGTACCCCTCAATGTAGATGCTTACTGTTGATGTGCGACTTAATTACCGACAGCAGTATTTGGAATAAAAATAAATAAATGGGGTATGAATAGGACTAGACTTTCTTTCAGGGGGCTTTATTCAAACTTTGAAAGGGACTAAATTGTAGTGATGTGAGTTTGGAGGGGTATCTTTTTGGCATTATTATAACTTTTTCTTCTAATTTCCACATCTTTGACTTCCTTTATTTGATTTTTTTTAGATTTGACTTCCTTTAATTTGTTGGAAAAGCAAATTGTAGTCCATCAAATCATCCTAAAAAAATTTGGCTTTAACTTATATTATGTTTTCAATTTTTTGCGTATATAAATAGATATTTAAATTTATATATAATTAAATAAGTAGATATACGCATTTTATATGACATAATACACGTAGTACGCCACGTATGACACAAAAAATTGGCATGTAAGACGTCATGTAGGAAATTTGTGTCTATTTATTTAATTTTAAACAATTTTAAGTATGTCCTTACGCACACCCAAAATTTAAAGGTCCGCTGAAGCCAAGTTAATGGTCATGTTTATGTATTATGTCTAATAAATAAAAAGGAGTTTTAAGTTTCATGCACTATATATCTCATGTAAATATTCTTAAAATACAAAATTTTAAATTTTAAAACTAAATTATATGTTACATGCTATAACATGTAAGATGAGTTGATCGATAGTATTAACCTTTTTAAAAATATTTTGTTCATTTCAAAATAAGTGCTCTTATCTTTTTATGTTATTTCAAAATAGGTGGTATTTTTACCTTTCAAGAAGGTATTGATGATATTTTTTCATTTTTTCCTAATAATGAGAGTTATACGTAATTAAAAAAAAAAAACTAAAGTGCTAACATCTTTTTCGAAGTATTTATTACGGATAATTTAGCAAAGATATATTTTACTTTTTAGGAATGACTTCTTTTTAAAGAAGTAGTGCCTACATTTAAAATACCAAAGCACTTGGTGATTAATAGGAAATTTTAAAATCCATTAAGTAGAGTTGTTGAAGATTCTTGGAGTATGAATTTTACTAGTGTTTTCTTCAAGTGTAAACAAGATTGTAACTTTTGAACCGATGATTTGACATGTTGGGCGATTTTTTCGTGAAGAATCATTTATAAGTTTTTAATAATATTACCGCTATTTATATTAAATTATATTAATTTATTATAATTAAATATTTTAATGGGTGAAAATACTGTCAATTTCGCATATTCAGTATTAACATATTATATATAAGCATACCTCACACATTTATTAATTTGGCGTAAACTAAAGATGAATTCAACGGTACTACAACGGCATGGAGTATAAATTATGTGTAAAATCTATTGAAATTGTAATAACCAATAGATATGAATTCATAATTTTAAAAATATAATAAACTTGAATTCGGATGCCTCAATTATTAGCGCAAAATACAACTGTATACTTTATCACATGCTAAATACTTGTGTGATTATGCACTACTAGCATAATTATGCAATTTAATTTGAACTAGTTAAATTAAATAAAAACTACTATAATTGTCGGCACCGATAATATAATAGGAGTTGAAGGAACTTAAGAAATTTTTTGTATTCAACTTTATATGAATACCATACATCAATAAATATTAAGATAGAGTGGTAAATTTTGTTCATAATTAGAAATTTTAAGTTTAATTCTTATTAAGTAAATCGTTCAAATATTGAGTGAAAAAATAAAATTAAAAAATAATAATACTATACTAACCTATATTATTATTGTTATTTTTTAATTTTCCACTTGGTGTCTGTATTTTATATTGAAATACTGATTAAATTTGAATCAAACACTATAGGGCTCATTTAGGAGTGGTGCACAAAACAAAAAAATTTTCGTACGCTCAAATTCGAGACGTTCTCCGAATAAAGATGACATAGTCTATTACTGCACCACAATCCATTTTAGTTACCGCTTATGCTATTACCTTAGATAAGAAAAGAAAATAGAAGATGTTCATTGTCCAAGTATTTGATTCGGCATAGTTACTAGCTAGTCTACGTTATTGCACTATGTATAGGTTTGGAACCGACTATGCTTTACAAATTATATAATATAATAAATACATCCGATGTCTAAGTCTTATTATGTGGTCAATTAATTAGGTTACGTTCACGTCGGAAGTTTTACCTTATTAAAGTAAAATATATATTTTAATTACGTTTACGTCGGAAGTTTTAACATATTAAAATAAAATATTATTTCTATGGTTCGAATCTAAGTAATATTTAAGACGTAAGTGGAGTTTTCCAAAATTGCTGGCCTAAAAATATTAAGACTACTTTTAAATATCATTTAGCTATATCGATTAACATAATCTAGATTGATGGGAGAAGATTGAAATCTTATTTTACTTTACCACTATGAAACGTTTCCTTTTTTCTGTAGTTTATTTTAATGGACTTGTATTCACATTTACATCAGTATGAGGAGACGGGAACCTTTTTGTTGACTTGAAATTAGAGGCAGGATCACAATTCACAAATTAGATTCCAATATTCTAAGACCATATATAAAGCAACAAACTAGTGAGCCTTTTTAGATTCCATCTTTTAATTATTGATAAACTCTTCAATGTCTTTTAAATAAAAATACGTTTTTATTAATGTTAATTGTTTAGTGCTAATCAGAAGAAAAGAAAAAGATCAACTTGCTTTTGCAAAGAATTTTAAAAATTTTACTTTGTGGTACTGCATTTTTTTCACCAAACAAATAAGATACTCTATTAAATAAAGAAAAAGTAAGAAGACAACAATAAAGAATCTGCCTACAAATTGAATAACTCACATAAAAGCCTCTGCCAAAGTATGAGTGTTATCTGGAGGATATTAAATTGAAATAGAATAGAAATAATTAGTGGTTAGGTTCACAATAATTGACATTGCTAAATGGTTAAAAAATTTGGTCAGAAATTTAAAAAGTCTAAAATATCTTTTTATTTTAAAATAAATTGATTTTTTTTATTTTTAATTAAAATGTATTAAAGTTAAAAAATTAAAAATATTTAAAAAAATAAAATAACATAGTGTGAAATATATTATTTTACCATTCTGACCAAATTTTGATCAAAAGGATTTTTCCTAATAACACGATGTACCAAAATATTTTTCCATCTAAAGTTTTAGCCAACTGGCAGAAGGGTCTCATTACCAATGATCGCAAAGAAGTTGCAACAACTATTTCGTTTTCTTAAGTTTTGGAGTATTGTTTTCTCTAGTAACATATATGTGCATGGGCGGCTGGCTAAACTTAAAAAAAAAAATTTGGCCTTAGGCTCTCAATTTTAGGAGGCCCTATTTTTAATTAATTAGGAAGGATTAAATTAAAAAATATATATTAGAACTAAAACAATAAATGCAAAGGACCTATTTTTTAGTTAATTAAGAAGGATTAAATTTAAGAAAATATATATTATTAGAATTAAGACAATAAATGCAAACGGCTAAATGAAGTGCTAGTACTATGACTTTTTAACTTTTCAATAAAAAGTTGTGTACTTTTTTTTTTAATGTACAAGTTATCTTTTTTTTTTTTTTTACCTAATTTTTTTTTTTCTAATTTTATTTTATATATTCTATCCTCCTCCATCTCTCTTTTCTAATCTTACATCTCTCTCTTATTCAAAGCTTAAAAAATTATTTGTTCTATTGATATTTTATATTTTAAATTTGGAGAAACTACATTGCAGCAGCTCGATTTATTTTCGAAAATCAAGTCTTCATAGCTTTTGAATTCGGTAATATCATTCTAATTTCTAATATTATTTTTGTTTTGTGTCTTATGTTTATTATATTTTTTATTTGATATTGTAAATAGTGTTTAAAATATTTGTTAGATTTTAATATGTCAACTAGAAAATATGAATCTGGTCATTCAAAACTTAAAAGAAAAAGAAGTTGATAACTTGATAACTTGATAAAATCTCAAAAAGGTGCTCTTGATATTTTTGAATGTTCCTTAAAACATAATACTCACTCCGATATTGACGGTTTAAACTTATTTTCTGAATTAAAAGTGTTAAGGGAAATCATAAAAGTAGAAGACAATACTCTAATTGAGATACTC
Source organism: Solanum bulbocastanum (assembly GCA_037074985.1). NCBI lineage: Eukaryota > Viridiplantae > Streptophyta > Magnoliopsida > Solanales > Solanaceae > Solanum > Solanum bulbocastanum. Next base: position 30,481,442 of record CM073598.1, on the reverse strand, counting down.
AATTAAATAAAAAGACTTGATTCTTTTCCAAATGCTTACATTGCTTATAGAATAATGTTAACAATTTCTGTAACAGCCGCCTCAGCCGAAAGAAGTTTTTCAAAATTAAAAATAATAAAATCTTTTTTAAGATCGATAATGTCTCAAGAAAGATTAAGTGGTTTGGCTATATTATTGATTGAAAAAGAATTATTAGAAGAGATTGACTACACAAAAATTATTAACAACTTTGCATCTCAAAAAGCTAGAAAAATAGATTTAAAATAAAAATATTTATATATTTTTTTTAAGGCCTTTAATTTGATTTTCGCCTTAGGCCACCAACGGGTTTGAGCCACCCCTGTATATGTGCATGCATGACACACAATTGTATTAATTACATGTTAAATTTTAAATCTTGCAATAATCAAAATAGATTTTTCTAAGATCATTCATTGATCCAATGATCCTCGATTATAACAACACAATCATGTTTTAATGCTAAATGAATAGAAAATTTAGTTAGAAATTTAAAAAGTTTATAATATCTTTTTTATTTTAAAATAAATTGATTTTTTTATTTTTTTAATTAAAATATATTAAAGTTAAAAGGGTAAAAATATTCTAAAACATAAAATAACATAACGTGAAATAGATTATTTTACCATTTTGGCAAAAAGAATTTTTCCAATCAGATTATCTAGTTAGGTCTGTAAAGCATCTCTTTAACTGCAAGTTAGGTCTACTTTTTTTTTGGCAATAACCATGTTTGTGTTTTGATAATTTTGACTTAAATCGAACATGTTGTAAATTGACAAAAAAACTCACTTAATGTACATCGGAAAATTAAATACATGTAACACCTCATTAATTATTTAAATTGTTAGAAATTAAACACTTTGATTTCTTTATTAATGTATTTCAGCACAATATTATTCAATCACTTATTTTTCAGGGTAGAAGTATTCCTTTGAAATACTACTTCAAAAAATAAGATGCTCATAATAAAGGGAATCAAAAAGGAAAAAAATTGGCAGGGTAAGAAAAGAATCATATGAAACTGTTATATTGGATAAATTAAATCGTAAGTTCTGTTTTTTTTTTTTAATTACCTAAAGGGTAGAGAGAAAAAAAATGACAAAGAAGATTACTTGAAGGAAAATCAAACCTTAACGAATAAGATGAAAATTCAATAATAAATCAATTGAGTTACTAAGATTTTTTGGAATCTAAATTGCTATTACTGGGAGTGGGGAAAAAAAGGGTCAATTTTTTTTATGGTAGCTGGTGTAACGTTCCATCATATTGTCAATTTGTCAATCAATTATTCAATTATTGCCCTACTGTTAAGTCCTCCTTCACTTTATTATTTGACACATCTTATCAAAATTTAGCTGAAAACTTAATATAAAATAAAAGTGGTAGATAGGGAAACAGATCAACAACATGTGATATTATTTTAGAATAGTGGATAAGTTGTTTCTCACAACAAAGCATTTCATTGATTGGGACATCAAATTATATATGTTACTTAATTAGTTTTGATAAATACAAATTAATGAGCATTTGGGCAAGTAGCTGTAGGGAAAAAATAAAGCTCAACCACATGGGGTTGTATTATATCATTATATATAAGTTTTTCTTAAAATAAAGAACTATGTTACTTTTGTTTTAATTAATCAATTATATTTCTTAGATTAATGAGCATTTATTTGGCATTGTATTAAATACTTTGAAATGATATATATACAGAATCTTAAACTACTTGTTTTTTTTTTTATTTTCTGGAAGAGTAGTTCATGTTTTGTAGGTTGTCAAAGGAACATTAATGTTAGGAACTAAGATGCATTGATTGAGAGTTAGGACAACTAAGTTGGCTGGTACACTCGATATATAATATAGTTATAGAACTATCATTAAAAGTAATTACTATATTTTACTGGGCAAAAAAGTTTGATGGTGATATATTTATTGAAGTGCGTTGACCAATTGACCATCAAATAAAATCTCCATTATGCCACTTAAGTTACGTTATGTATTTGTAGTTGTGGATATTTCTGTCTGAAACTATATTTTATCTTCGTTGTGTCATTTTCGGTTGCTAAGATGTTGATGGTTTATGAATTTCACAATAGCTGAATATAGAGATGAATATTAATAAGACATTCATTATTAAATTGATTATCTCTATATTAATAATTTTTAAATATAGATAAATTTATAATTAAAAATTCATTAATCAATAATAGTAATAACTAGTTATTCTTTAATATAATTCTGGTACGAATACGCCAAACAAGAGTTCTGTTTTGCAAAAATTAAAATGATGGCTTATATTTTACAAAATATAAATTCATGAGACAAGTTTTACATTATTTTTTTTGAAAAAAAAATTGAGATTTAAAAACATGATCCTAAATCACATATATCTTAATCCTGACTTGAAATCACGATTTCATTTCGCATATCTAAATGCAAATTAAGTTATACACACATAGTTGTACCACATATATGTATAGTTTTTAGAAGAATGAATACACAATGAAAGCTCTGTTTTTTTCCTGTTCGTCTAATTTTAGAGCAACATACGAAATGTACGAAAACTGGAGTTTGTGGGTCAGATATCCACTAAATTTAATTTGTCGTATTGTTTAACCACAAACAAAACGCAGCCCCTTTTTCCTTCAAATCAATTTTTCTTTATATTACAGACAAAAATGAGCTCATGAACTCCATTATTCAGCTGGAAAAACACGTACATATGAATTATGAGCTGGCTTTTTTTAGACATTTTTTTTATTTCTCAGGTACCTCATTGAAATCCGATTAAATTTGAATTCACACAAAAAATTTCACACTAGATAAAGCGCTCCCTAACAAAAGCGATTCCGTAAAAACATGTTTTTTCTGATTTAAATTTCCCCCTTCAACATTTACCATTGTGTCCTCTTTCCACTACGTACTACTTTGTTACGGAGACAAACCATTTATAGGAAATTATAATGTACAGTGTACACCAAAGTTCAGTATGTTAATTTGGAGTGGGTGCAATTTATTGTGCACATACGTACAATATTAATTAGCTAGGTCTGGTGTTTGTTCGAAGTCTTTTTTATATATTTTAAATTATTTCTTTAGTTCACTTTTACCTATTCACTATTTTTTTTTAAAAAAAAAAATCTTTGGTTGAAAATAATACTTGATTAAAAAAGAGAGGTTAATTAGAGGAGCTGAAAAGGACAAACCTATTTGGTTGTTTGTGAGTTGTTAAATGTTTCAATTAGGTTGGTAGATGTAGGGCCATTAATTTAGCTGATCAATTTTAGCTGGATTGACTTTTACTACAAAAAATAAGTGTAAAAAATGGATTAGCCTATAATTATTTGTCATGCCTGGATAAGTATAATGATTCCGCATAATTATGCTAAGCACTCCATATATGGCACCTGAAAAACAGCAATCACGTACAATAAAAGTGAAACAAATTAGCTAAGTATGTTCCACAGTACTACGGCTAAATGATTAATACATGCATTGCATTTTGGAAAAGCAATCACATAAATAGAAAAATTGAAACCAACCAAATCATGAAGTGAAAAAGGCCAAACTGTACTAATATATACTTTCATACATCATGATCTATTTTATCGATCTTGAAATCCAGAATCTAAATTATTTTACGGATCAATTTCGATTTAATTCGTTGTCATATATCTTTAATTATTTCGTTCATTCTTAGATGGGTTAGACATATCACTCATGAAAATTCAAAAATTATCAGAAGCTTATTTTGGGCTTTTCATCCTAAAGAAATTGGACCTAAAAACATATAGTGAAATTATAGGTGCTGATTTTGAGACATGTTTCCCTTTTTTGAATAAGAAAAGAAAAGTAACCATTGCGTTAGGTTTTAGTTAGAAGGAATTCAAAGGTATTGGGAGTTTAATAGTGAATGTGTGATTTTTATAAGTAATATTTAGAAATTATAACTAAGTAAATAGCTTTATGTATAAAATAAATTTCAAAACTTATATATATAATGTCGAGTTGGTTTGGTCTCGGGTTTACTTTTTTTTTTTAGTTAAAATCAAACCAATCCAAGTATAGGTTTTTTTTTTTTCAATACCAAACCAAGTCAAACCAAACCACTAGTTGGTTTTTTTTTTTTTCCTGTTTGACTCGATTTGCGGTTTGATTCGATTTTCGATTCGATTTTGTACACCCCTATTTTCCAGGATACATCTATTCATTTGTAAATTTTTTTAAAAATTTTCTTAAGTTGAAATTCAAATTGTGGTTATAAAAGTAAAATAACAATATATTAAAATTATTGAGATTAAGCGGGTCATATCGAACGGATCATGACCCAACTTGACTTTAGTCCATTTGAGCCCAAAGTAAATTGGATGAGTCATGATCCGATCCGATTTTTATTTTAACTCATTTTAATTTTAATATCTCTAATTTCAATCCAATCCGCCTTTGACACCCCTGATATATATCTTCTCTTTCACATCCACAGATAGATAGTTGGACACATAGCGAAGATTACAAAATATTTGCTCAGATTTGGCTGAATGCAGCTAAATGGGATAATATATTCTCGTCTTCTAAATACACTGTGATTATAATTTTAAGGAGTTTGTTTAGTTGCATATCTGCTTTCCATCTGCAATGCAGCTAGTATCCACGATATAATCCGTCATAAGCTTTTTATTAGAATCATCCGCCATCTGCAATATCCCAAGGTAGTAGCTACAAGCTAAGTAAGAATGAAAAAGAAGTGGCGGAGAGGTTTTATTGTTGAAGAGAAATTATATATACCCTTCTGGTTTAACTTTAACATCTTTATATCGAAAGTTTATTTTTATATATAAGTAAATAATTGATATCAAAGTAATGGCACCTGCAACAGATTAAGTTGCACTGATTTATGAAAAAATTCATTTACTTTGTCAGTGTGCATAGGATATAAGATAAATCCATGATCTTATAATTTTACCTTTGATGCTAGGCGCTTCAAGTTATCCCACTCAAAGTCGTCCTTACAGTATGCTGATCGAACCTTTATGAAAATATTTCTAATTCAGTTTGATTATCATAATTAAGGGGAAAAAAGAAAAGCTAGAGGCTAAACCAACCTCTAAAATTCGCATAGCTGCGAAGAAGCCAATGAAAGTTCCCACAGATTCATGCAAACATTATCAGAAAAGTCACAACTTTGTTGAAGATATAACTTAAGTAAACAGAAGGGTACCAGAATTCTTAAATACTTGCAAGTGAAATTAGAAAATTGTTGATGTACCTAGATCTTTATGTCTCGGTGATTCCCTCATCAAATCCGCGCAAAACTTATCCCCATCACTCAATGAATGCTTATCCAGAAACTCCCTCAGCTCCTCGTATGCTTCAGGATTGTAGCTCTGTTATGTGAAATTATGGTTAACTATTTTTAAGAATCTTTAGCACTTAAACACCTGTTGATCAATGTAAATAATTTTTAACTCTTTAGCATGTAACTTGACTTATTTTTCAGGTTATTAATCTCACCTTTAATGGACACTTATGTGTGGCTATCCTTTAGGTGATTAGAAAATTTCAATATTTACATTGCCTATCCATAGAAATTTAACTAAAAAAAGTGTACTTCATCTTTCGTCTATATTGTTATTATCTATATTTAGGGATACAGAGACATGTTAGTGAGATACGTTGTTCTGCAACTATTTGCTAATTAAGTAGGAGACAATGAACCTGAAGCTGTGCAGCAACAATTTTAACAGCAATAAAATTGAAAAAGTGGTGTAGATGTTGGGCTGCTGTGGATTCTGGTGACGTCCCAAATCCTGCATAAGTCAAACATATATATAATGTACTAATGATAAAAGCAAAGGGGATGCAGCCTTACGGCACCGAGTTCATGTGAATCCAATACTTTCAACTAAGCATACATATATGTGTAAAAGTTCATTAAAATTACAATAAAAAGTATATAAGAACCATAATTGTAATAATACAATGAATTGGATGCTAAAATGTTGAATCCATAGTTTCAATCTTGCAAATTAACCCGAACACCACTGTTGTGAAAAAAGAAGAACTTAAATCTGAAAATTGTAGGAGAAGAAAAGATAATAGTGATTACACACCAGGGACATACATCTTGTGACACTGGAAACGAGAAGATTGAGAAGTTCTCTGTTTCCATGGCTTGAATAGATAAGTTCTATTTTCTGTTTGAAGTGTTGAAGGGAATAAGGAGAGCTGCGAAAATACAATTGCTGTGGAGTACTCCATTGATACTTCTTGTGCTAGATTGTTCCTTTGGTAAGCAGATAACCAGTGGTCCTGATGAAGAAATCCTAGAATTAAAAAGAAAATGAAGGAAAAAAATATCTCTAGTCCATTGCATAAATATCTCCTAAAAAAAAGGAGAACTACTAGTCCTAATAAAATTTTTGATGGTTCTCTTGCAAAGAAGAGTTGTGGATCCCACTCTATCCAACGGAGAATTTCTCTCTAAATAGATTTTTTTTGGATTGTTGGTCATGGGAGCATAACATGTAGGGAAAGAGTTACATGGCCCAAAGAGTTTGATTAAATTTTTCTCGCTTAAAATTATATTGTGCATATAGGTAAAATAGTTTTCTTTGTCTTAAAACAAGAAAAATCTTCTTGAAGTGGTCGTGGCCCGTGGGTTTAAAATGAATCTGTCAAAGTTGAAATATATATGTACACTCAAAAAAGTACCTGGTATTTTAAAGTTGATATAAATATATACACGCAAAAAACAAGTAGAGTTAGACATACATTTCGGAATCCATTGTCTTTATAAACTCAAGAGCCATAGTATTTAACTTCTGAAGCTACCATTCATGTATATGCAGTATGCTTATATGTATGTATGGACAAACATAAATACAAAAGAAGAAAAAAATATAGCAAGAAATTAGAGGGGTCATTTTCATTGTCTGCTTGACCGCACCAGCAATAAAAATTCACACGTACATCCTGTCACGACGCATATTTTCACATTCCAAGAATCCAAAATTGAATATGGTGACAGAGTTTGCAATTGGATACTTTATACTTTCTACACTACTGTTGGAATAAGCATCAAGTATTAAGACGAAGCAAAATGGCAAATGAACAAAACGAGATAATAATATTTATTTGAAGACGGCAACATATGTCATATTATTCTATAACTACTCCCTTTTCTTCTAACTTCCTTTGATCCTCTCATAATAATGAATATCAGAGCGAAAACCATAAACCTCAGTATTAGTTTTTTTCTCTTCATTTTAAATGTTGAAGTCAAGTCATGTGGAAATGGTTGTGACATGGCTATAGCTTCGTATCATATTTGGTCAGGAGCTAATTTAACTTACATAAGTCACATATTCAATTTAACAATTCCAGTTATTCTTAATTACAATCCTCAAATCACAAGCCAAGATAGTATTACTAGTGAGACGAGGCTTAATCTCCCATTCTCTTGTGATTGCTTAAATGGTGATTTTTTGGGACATACTTTTGTGTACAAAACTGTGTTTGGTGACACGTACAAAAAAGTTGCCACTATGGCCTTTGCAAACCTTACAACTGAGTATTGGCTCAAACGGGTCAACAATTATGACCCGACCAACATACCGAATTATGCCATGATCAACGTGACGGTTAATTGCTCCTGTGGGGACGGGGAAGTGTCCGACGATTATGGGTTGTTCGCCACGTACCCTATTCGTCCGGGAGAGAACTTGTCCACGGTGGCCGTGGGGTCGGGTGTGTCAGCTGAGTTGCTGGAGAAGTTCAATCCGGGTTTGGATTTTGGTTCCGGGTCGGGAATAGTGTTTGTGCCGGCAAGAGGTTAGTGACTAGTTTTTTGGTTGTTTATCAATACCTTGAACGTTATTATTTCAAGTTGGACCAACACAAGAATTTAGGAAGTTGTTTAAGTTTTAATATACATAAGGTGTATAACTTCTTATACATATAATAACTAGGGGTGTCAAACGCAGGTCGAGTCAGAGGCTAGTCAAAAATGAGTTGGGTGGAAACGGATAAAATGGCTGATCCAATCCATATTTGATATAAAGAAAAATAAGTACTTTCAGATTACAATTTTTTTCTACTTTTAGGATGTGTTTGGTATGAAGGAAAATATTTTCGTAGATTCTTTTAGAAAATGAGTGAACCAGAGTCGAGGTCGGAAGCAGACAGCTGACTTAGAATATTCTCTTCTTACCCCTTTTTTACTTCATATTGTTATTGCAGATGCACAGGGAAATTTTCCACCTTTGAAAACAAGGTATAGTCCAAATTTAACATTGTTTTGATTTCTGCTCAGTTTTTTTCTGTCTGTGATAGTTACTTAATATGATTCTCTCTGGCTTTGTTTTGCAGGTCAAGAGGTTGGCTCTATTTTGTTTTCTGCTCTGATGAGATATACTCAACTTACAAGTTCAAATGTGAAGTAGGACAATTGTTATGGTATTACCATTGCTTACTAAATTATGTCATTCGCCAGGACTCTCAAGTGGAGCAATTGCTGGCATAACAGTAGCAGTTATTGTTGGGGCTACCTTCTTTGTGGTTTGTCTTTATTTCGTAGTTTATAGGAGCAAGAAAATAGAGGAGGAATCGTTTCTCCAGGGTTCATCTGATGAACACTTCAATGAGAACTTCCGTAAGTAGTCTATTTGATTGTGTTGTATCCTTTCCCCAACGAAAAGATAATAGTTTCTTCTTGAAATAGATTCATTCCAACAAAATTGCCTTACCTAGTGATGCAGCGGGAATTTCTGTTGTTTCTTGTCCACTTGTTTTGTTCCATAAATAATCATCATGTTCACTGCAAATAAGCCTTCATTATGTTTCCCCTGCATACTTTTCTGAAAGTGTTTATAGTTAAGACGAATGTGCCTACCAAATCATATAATAACAATTTATGAAGCACCTTCTTTAAAGTCCAGTATTCAGTATGGTTTGATGAAATTCTTTCAGGTCCTCCGAATTTGGAGAAAATTACAGAATCAGGTCCTTTATTTGGTGTTATTTCTCCAAGGCCGACAGGGATCACAGTGGATAAATCAGTGGAATTTTCATACGAAGAACTTGCTAAAGCTACAAATAACTTCAGCATTGAAAATAAGATTGGTCAAGGTGGCTTTGGATTAGTCTTTTATGGAATGTTAAAAGGCGAGGTTTGTGGATATTTCTTATCATAGTTTATGAAACATAACACTTGAATAATCCTACTACTGATCACTGGTTGGTAGCTACTTTGATTTGTCAATGTCTTTTCATTCACAATACCAATATAGGGCTAATAGTGAAGAGCGTAGTAACTATTATTAATCAGTGGTAAACATGGAAAACAGTGTAGCTTAAAGGTGTTGAATTCTACATGTTAAACAACCATATTTAAACCTCGGATAACAACCATATATAAATATAGGTCATGGAGGCTGCTAATCTTAGATTTAGAATGCAACATGAGGTTGTTCAATGATTTAACTGAACAAAACATATTTAAATAAGACGATAATATATCTTTCGCCTTCTCCTATTTCTTTAGCTTAGGCCTTCTTCTGACTTGAATGCAGAGAGCAGCAATTAAGAAAATGGATATGCAAGCATCTAAAGAATTCTTTGCTGAGTTGAAAGTTTTAACTCATGTTCATCACTTAAACTTGGTAAGATTGTTCTTCTTATAATGAAGGAGAATATCAGCATTTCCTGTATTTTTATATTTTTCATATGTGCCTTCTTGCAACAAGCTAAGCTCTTTGTCATTCCCTTGAAATATCAGTAATACAGAACTTTCTCTGCCAACGTTAAAGGTCAAAAGATACTTGTTTTGTGAGACCATGAGATGACATTTTATTTTTAAAACACTTTGCAGGTACGCTTAATTGGATATTGTGTTGAAGGGTCTTTATTCTTAGTTTATGAATACATTGAAAATGGAAACCTTGGTGAACACTTGCGTGGATCAAGTAAGTGAAAGTCTACTACTTTTGTGAAATGTCATCTAGACCATGTACTATAATCACTGTGCTGCATTTTTCTCACTCTTATAAATCCATCTCAACCTTTGACTTTCAGGCCGAAATCCATTGTCGTGGTCTACCAGGGTGCAAATTGCTCTTGATGCGGCTAGAGGACTTGAATACATCCATGAGCACACTGTTCCTTTATATATCCACCGCGACATTAAATCTGCTAATATTTTGATTGACAAAGACTTTCGTGCAAAGGTTGTGAAAATTGTGGTTTTTAAACCAAAGATAAAATGCTTGGCATATAATTGCACTGAAAATTCTTTATATTTTGAAGGTAGCAGACTTCGGACTTACAAAGCTAACTGAAGTTGGAAGTACTTCTTTCCATACACGCCTTGTGGGTACTTTTGGTTACATGCCTCCAGAGTAAGCGTCTGATTCCAGGTGGCATATTCTGTCACCTAGTGAATACTGATATTTTCAGCACTGTGGCACTCATAGCATAGTTGTCGATAGGAAATTTTCTGATTGTTCGTGCACTGGACTTCCCTTTTTACTATATTCTATAGTTCCTGTTTAAAAGGGCCTTGCAAACAGGTATGCTCAGTATGGTGATGTTTCCCCTAAAGTTGATGTCTATGCTTTTGGAGTAGTTCTTTACGAGCTAATATCTGCTAAAGAAGCTATTGTCAAGACGAATGAAGTTATAACTGAATCAAAGGGACTTGTTGCATTGGTACGCCTTGTCACCATCTTGTTTTACCTAAATATTCCAGCCTCTAAACTACTCAGAGAACTCTGTTTTCTTTTGCAGTTTGAGGATGTTCTTCACCAGAGTGGTGGTGCTAGAGAAGGGTTATGCAAAGTGGTTGATCCCAAACTCGGAGATGACTATCCGTTAGATTCAGTTTGCAAGGTAGAGTGTCCTTGTGCTTATGTTAAAAATGAACAGTCTTTTCGCTTATGTAAATTAGTTGGTTATTTAATTTGCAGGTAGCTCAGCTTGCCAAGGCTTGCACTCATGAAAATCCTCAGTTGAGACCTAGCATGAGGTCCATTGTTGTAGCTTTAATGACTCTATCATCCTCAACTGAAGATTGGGATATTGGCTCCTTTTATGAAAACCAAGGCCTTGTCCATCTCATGTCAGGAAGGTAGCAATAGCAGTTGCTCTTCATTCAAGCATTCTCAACCTCATGTGCTTGGAAGTATTATCTGTTTATATGTAATGAGTATTTTACCTTTTCTGTAATGCTTTCTTTGTTTTGTAAGGCTTTAACTTTTTTCAACCAGAGGAGGTTTGGAAATTAGAACTTGATCACATTTGTACAACCTTTTTCCCATTACCTCCCCTTGTCTACCCTCAACTCATAGATGGCTGCTTGATTAAGCGAATATCTTCTAGAGCCGTAGGGAATACGAGTCTTCATAGGGCAATTATACTCACTTTTTAGTCGAAAATGAATCGTTAACCAATGGACCACCAACTAAGCCAATATCTGTCATCTAACATCTGAAGTTTTAACAACATTATTTCAAATAATTGCCACCTACTGGTTTTCTATGCCAAAACAATTATTTCATATTTCATAGCCAAATTCCATTCTTTGACTGAATCTCAATTATTTTTTTCGTGTGTATAATTTATTGCAAGATTTCCAGTTGTAACTTGTAATATATAAGTAGGTTATCTGCCATTGCACGTTTCTCCTTCCCCTTTGAACCCGTCAGGTCAAAATTATTTGTCTTCTTTATTAAATTGATATAGAAGAAACAACAGATAAACACAAATGATTGTGTCATCATACCCCTCTGGCAAGCAACAAATAAATTTGATAGGTTCTAATTATAATCCTTTGAAATGTTCGTAGTATTATTATACTTGATCCAGGTACAATCTTCAATAATTTTTTACTTCTTTGTTTTATCTCTTGGCATGCCATATTTGATGCAAAGTTAAGCTGGGCACTGGACAGGGTTCTACCGGTATCGGACCGGTAGGTCCCGTAGTCTTCAGGACAGAATGGGACACCATGAACCGGTACTCGGAACGAAATGTTATCATGAGTTGATACCGATACTGGTTTATCCCGATTTATTCCGGTTCCGTTCTAGTCTTGTTCAGTTTCGGTTAATTATTTTTTATTAATTAATTTATATTTTATAATTTATATATAGGCATATTTTCAAAAAAAAAATAAATGGATTGGATTGATATTTTTTTAATTTGTGTCATTGTTTTATCCTTATTTTTATTTAATTTTTTAAAATTACAAACTTAAGTTATTTAAATTACAAGTTATAAGTATAACTTATAACATATTAATAAGTAATAACTTATAAACTTCAAAAGATTCAAAATTTCAAATCGTAAGTAATAAATTATAAACTTCAAAAGATTCAAAATTTCAAATCTTGAAAACTTAAGGTCAAAAACTTTAAAACAAAAAAACTTTATTAAACTTAAACTTGCAAATTTAATAAGTAAAAATTTAAAAAATATCTTTAAAATAAACTTAAGTAAAATTACATTATAAATTTCAAAACTTAAATTTCAAAACAATTAATTTAAACTTAGAAAAATAAACAAACATTCATATTTTCGTAATTCAAAAAATCAAAATAACTAAAAAAAAATTATTATGTTTTGAAATAGCTATATGTGTTGTCCCGTTTATCCATTCCGTTCCGTTTCATTCCGGTCCGGTTCCATCCCGGTATATAGTGGGATGGAACGGAACCTATTATCCATCCCGGTAATTCCGGTCCGGTTCATCCCGGTACCGATCAACCCGTCCCGTTCCAATCCGGTACCGGTTTGTTCCGGTCCGATGCCCAGCCTTAGATGCAATCTTGACGTTGATGGCATGAAATTATAAAAACTCTTACTATATTAATGTTACCAAAATTTTACTCCATCTATGTGAGCATTGTACATTTGGTTCCAAGTCAAGATAAAAGACAAATCTTTTGTTATGTGACGACCAGCTTTAAAAATAATCACATATATTATCAATCATGAAGCCACAATATTTAACTCATTGGAGTGTGCACTTTCAGCTACGTGCTAAACACCTATGTGGGACTCAAAAAATTTAACAAGGGATTTGAAGAATATGTAAAAAAGTTAAGGGGATTGATTAGTATTTATATATGCAAAAATAAATTATTTATTCTACTTACAAAGCATAATCTTGGAACGAAAAAGCTTTAATTGAACTCCTTAAAATGAGCCCTATGTATTGTTGAGTGAACAAAATGATCATGATGAGATATAGAATTTTTTTATTATCGATCCGAACAAATTAAGGTTTGAGCCTTAGTTGATTGATGAAATATTACATATGTGTATTGACATATAGTGCAAGACTTTTTTGCACCGGCAATCTAGTTAAGTTGACCTACTAGAACAAGCATATATGTCTATTAAGAAGCACAAGGTGTGGTATTCTAGAAATTTATCACAACAATATACTAGTATAATTGGTCAAACTGTACGGATAGTATAAAAATTCTTCATGTTCTCACCAATATAAACTTAAATCCTACCAAAATTACCTAAACACCAAAAAAAAAGATCTTTGATAGGGAGATCGCAGGGCCCAAAATATTTGGCATGTTTCAACATCCATAAGTGCATATAAGAGGCAAATAAGCCAATAATGGTGATGTGTTGACTAAAAAGGTCAACTAATGGAACACAAAAATATATTCCTAAAATTCTCTTTCTGCTTTTCCAGGAAATCCCATGCCAACCATTTTGCTCTAGAATTCTTTGTCTCCCACTTAAAGTAATGCATAAATCAAAGCTAATACTCTTTTGTCTATTGGATTAGGCAATGTTAAAAATGCTAAAAAGTCGAAAACTGAAGCTGTCAATTGTCAACTAACACAACCCTAATTACATCCATTGACATCTTTCATTCAAGATTCTAAAAGAGTTCAAAAATCTCAAGCCATTTTTCAACTAGTACAGAGTTGAAAATCAGATGATTTTTCAAGAAAATAGAAGCTTTGAGTTAGTTTTAGGCCTTTTAGTGTTAAACATTTTATGGGTGGGGGCTAAATCCCAGTGTAGTGATGGTTGTGATGCATTAGCTTCATTTTATGTATGGAATGGTGCAAACCTCACTTTTATATCTAATACTTTTTCAACCACCATCAAGAATATTCTTAGTTATAATCCTCAGATAACCAATCCAGATATTATTCAATTCCAAAGCAGAGTTAATGTTCCCTTCTCATGTAGCTGTGTTGATGGGAAATTCATGGGCCATCAGTTTGATGTGCAGGTCAAGACTCGTACTACTTATCCGAGAATTGCTCGTCTTTATTGTTCGAACCTTACAACAGTTGAAAAGTTGCAGGAATCTAACAGTTATGATCCCAACAATGTTCCTGTAAATGCAATAGTAAAGGTTACTGTCAACTGCTCATGTGGGAATAGTCACGTGTCAAAAGATTATGGACTATTTATAACTTATCCTCTTCGCCCTGGCGAGAATTTGGTTACAGTAGCCAATGATTTTAATCTACCACAGAAGTTGTTGGAAGACTATAATCCTGAAGCAAATTTCAGCAGGGGTAGTGGTCTGGTTTTCATTCCTGGAAAAGGTAATTGATCTCTTTACCAAGGGTTCTGTACTCGTATTCTTTGCATATTTTAAGTACACAATTAGTCGGCTTGGATGAGTTTGCACACTATAATCATAGTGAATTTTCAGATGATTTGACTTGTATGACAAATAGGTCGGAAGCTTGGGATTGTCACTTGAATATCTGTTACTATATGCCTAAGTGTTGGATGATGTTATAGTTTTTTTCTTTTAAATCTCTATTTCTGAAATGTATTGCAGATCAAAATGGAACTTATCCACCATTAAGGACTTCTACAAGGTACTCTCCAACCCCAATGAGCTCCTAATCATTTCTTGAATGCTATAATATTGGTAGCTAATTGTTGTTTCTTGCTTTTCACAGCTCAAAAGGTTGTCCTTTACTGCTACAGTGGCATCTTTTTCAACTTATCAAGTCTAAGGTATCAAAATAGCTCTGAATGTGATTGTAATATACTAAAAACTATGTTATTGACAGGATTCTCAGGCGGAGCAATAACTGGCATATCAGTTGCAGCAGCTCTTGTGGTAGCCCTTTTAGCTGTTTGCCTGTGCATTACCTTTTATAGAGGCAGGAAAACGGAGGAAAATCTTAACTTGGAACCTTACAAACACAGTAGTAATAAGCATGTTCCTGGTAATTTTATTGTTTTGAATCTACTGATGTATGCTTAATTACCTGTCAAACTCTATGGTGGAAATTCATGTTTGTTGTTTCTCATTTCTCTTGCCTTAGGCATAAGCTTCCTGCAATCAATCCTGGTTAATGATAAAATTATGTCAACTGTTCTGTGGAAGCAATGTTTTGGTTCAGCCTTAGAATAAACCTTGAAATTACTTTAAATGACTCAGGTCAAGCAAATTTTGAGGATTCTTCAGAAGTGGGACCACTTAATAAGGGTACTTCTCCAGAGGTCCCGAGGATTGCTGTGGATAAATCTGTAGAATTTTCATACGATGAACTTGCTAATGCCAGTGACAACTTCAGCACAGCCTACAAGATTGGCCAAGGTGGTTTTGCATCTGTTTACTATGGAGAGTTAAGAGGCGAGGTTTGTTACATTATTCTTGTTAGATTGAAATGATTGGCAATTATCCGGATACTCAGATTGATCAGTGGTCTAGTTCTAGCTGCTTTATTATGTCACTGTTGCACCATTCACATAATTGTCTAGACTCAGCATGCATTTCTTTTCCATAGTCAAAATTACTCATTCTGCTAATCTCCTTTGTCTCAATAAAATGCAGAAAGCTGCTATCAAGAAGATGGATATGCAAGCAACAAAAGAGTTCCTTGCTGAATTGAAGGTTTTGACACATGTTCATCACTTGAACTTGGTAAATTCATTACTCATACTGATATACTATCTTTTCTTACTTGATTATAACCTCTCTGCCACTTGCTCCGAGTCTATGGGGAAAAAATCAACATCATGGACTCATGGTTGGTTGAACTTGCTAACTTCGGCGATCTTTGAACTTATTTGTAATGCAATTTACAAAAGTGGTCAGAGCCACTTAGCTTGATAATGTGATACTTTTCGTAGTGAAAGTCAGGATTGGTGATTTAGTTCTGCCAAACTTGAGATTTAGCAGATGATGAATCCATTTACCTCATATGTCATAGAGTATATGAGGTAATATTTCACTGGTTGAAACCTTTGCAGGTACGTTTGATAGGATATTGCATTGAAGGATCCTTGTTCTTAGTATATGAATACATTGAAAATGGGAACCTAAGCCAACATTTGCGTGGTTTTGGTTAGTTCAGTTCTTTTCATTGCTAAAAAACTTCATGTCTAACCAAATTTTCAATCTCTCACAGTTCCATATCCATTTTGTACTATTCAGTTCCAGGTAAGGCACCATTGCCATGGTCCACCAGGGTGAAAATTGCTCTGGATGCAGCTAGAGGGCTAGAGTACATCCACGAACACACTGTTCCTGTTTACATCCATCGCGACATTAAATCAGCCAACATTTTGATCGACAAAAACTTTCGTGCAAAGGTATGAGAGTTCCAAAACTAGAACTATGAAAACAAAACCATGTGAACTAATTCATTTGAAGATAATCTTTTGCCTTGCAGGTTGCTGACTTTGGACTCACAAAACTGATAGAAACTGAAGGTGGTTCGATGAACACTCGTCTCGTTGGTACTTTTGGTTACATGGCCCCAGAGTAAGAATTTATTTCCCTATGGTATTAGTACTTATTCTTTATCTCTAAACAAGATCAAATTATCAATTCCTACTTGTCTTATGTGCAGGTATGGTCAATTTGGTGATGTTTCACCCAAAATTGATGTATATGCATTTGGGGTCGTGCTTTATGAATTAATATCTGCTAAACAAGCTATTATCAAGACTAGTGAAATTGCTACTGAATCAAAGGGGCTTGTTGGATTGGTACCTTTGAATCATTTCTTCACTCACCTCTAAACCACTAAAAAGAGTCTAAAACTTAACTTTTAATTGGCAATATTTTTTGCAGTTTGAGGATGTGCTTAATGAGGTTGATCCTAGAGAAGGAATATGCAAACTGGTAGATCCAAAACTTGGTGATGATTATCCCCTGGATTCAGTCTGGAATGTAAGAAAACAATATTTTTTCACAAGTGCATTAATAATGTTAACGCGATTAATATAGCTAACCTCAACTAGTTTGAAATTTACGTGTACTCAGTAAATTGATTGATTAACGTGATTCATATAGGTGGCTCTTCTTGCCAAGGCGTGCACACAGGAAAATCCACAATTGAGGCCAAGTATGAGGTCAATAGTAGTAGCTTTAATGACAATATCATCCACAAGTGCAGATTGGAACCTTGGTGAATTTTATGAGAACCAGGGCCTAGCCCATCTCATTTCAGGAAGGTAATAAATTCCAATTGGAGTTATATTGTGTTACTCACAACCAGGAAATTAGAAACAGAAGTTTACAGAAGTAACACTTGTACATTTGTTTACATCAACCATATGATACAGTACTATAGGTACTTTGCCATATTTTTTTTAGAAAAAAGAACCCTGTAAATCTCTCTTTGAGTAGGCACCTGTCTGTAGATTTTTGGGCCTAAATTTAAAGTTTTGATTTGTCAGCGTTTGTTGATGGTATACTTCAAGTTTAAATCATGATTTTAAATTTCAAATTCTCCAATAGGTCGGACTTCAAATTCCAAGTTATTTTTTAATTATAATAATTTGATTCATAAGTTTATATTTTGCAAACAAAAATTCGTTATTTTAAATTTTGCCCAAAAATAATATTGTAATATTAAAAAATCATGCTCAACACTAAGGGCCTGTTTGGAAGGACACCCTCACAATTGGATTTGGTGTAATTGAATGTAATTACATTGTCTGTCATGTTTGGTTGGACAAATAATTACTTAGTCAGTAGGTAATTGGTGTAATTGGCAGGGGTAATTACACTCTCCAATTCACAAGCAGAAGTTGTGAATTGTTGGTAATTACATGATGTAATTACCAGCTGATTACTTTTAATTTTTTTTTTATAATTTCTATTTTTTTATTTTTTGTTTTAGTTTTTTTACTTCTATTGTTTTAAGATTTTTTAATTCTAAAAAATTCTAAAAGTTTATTTTTTATTTATATTATTATATTTCATTTTCTTCTCGTTCTCAACCTTACTTCACGTGATTTTATGCAATTTTTTCATATTATTTATTTCTTTATGCCATACTTATTTTTTCATTAGCATAATTTTATTAGTATTCTAATTTTTAAATTAAAATAGAATTTATTGTTAAGTAAGGTTATAGACTTATGTTCTTTTAAAAAAAAAATTAAAAAAATCATATTTATGTATGCTATGTTAAAATTTGCCATAAGAGTATTATGTTAAATTTTTTGTTTTGAACGTATAACTTATGTTATATTTTCAGTTTCATTTGTTTTAGTAATATTGAATTCACATTGCAGGTCATTTTTTAATTAGACTTAATAGATTATCTTTTTGTCAAACATTTTTATAATTTATGACATTTTATATATTAATCTTTTTATCAAATATGCATTTCACGATATTTGTAGAAACTTCATACTTTTAGTTTTTATGATCAATTCAATTGAAATATATTAATTTGAAAAAATATAAATCAATTATTTTTTCATAATATTAGTTAAGAACATATATTTATTAATTAATATATTTTCAAAAAATAATATATATCTTAAATATTTAATTTAATATCATTTATATAGTTTCTTATTTGTCTTGTATAAATTTTAAATAATTAATTTTTATTTTTAAAATTTAATATAATTTTGTGATTGCAATTGTGCATCCAAACACAACATGTATAATTACAATGTGGCATCCAAACAGGACATGTGTAATACACTGTGGCAATCAAACATGTCAGTATAATTACTAGATTGTGTAATTACTAGACTGTTAATTATTATCCTAATAATTATACTAATTCTAATTACCAGATGACTTTCTAAACAGACGCTAATAGTATGTTTATATCCCTTGGAAGAAGTGTATTAAATAGTAAATAGTTAATACTATTGTTGATTATTTTTTTAACCAATAGATTTTCCAAAGTTATTAGTTATGCATATGTATATTTGAAAATTTGTACAAAAACATGTAAATGCAAACATTAATTTTTATTAATTCAGCGTATTAGATATTCTTATATGTTAATGTTCTATTCCCTCAGTTCATTTTTATTTGTCTATTATATTAAAAAAAAAAATTCACTTTTACTTGTCTACTATACTAGAAATACATTTTTACTTTTAATTGTTCCTTTAAGCATATCAAAAGAAGACCATATTTTATGTTTTATTCTTAATATTAATTATTTATTCTCCGTAATATTTCTCAAGACTTAAGACTAAACATCAATTTATATAGATACTGTCATAAAATATTCGTATTGATCATTATTTTTTAAAGCACATGCAAAGTCCAAAATGAACAAGTACACAAAAGGAGTATTTAGTTTACTCCTTTTGTAATATTGTATAAGTCGAGATAGTTTTCATAATTTTCATAAGTTGTGGACTTTTTCATAAATATTGGAAAAAATAGTTTAAAAAGGGGAAAATTGTATGAAATAACAAACTATTAATTCAAATAAAATGTTATAGCCATAGTTTCTTCTATTTGTAATTCGCAACAAACATTTCATATTTTTTGCCATCTCATTTGTATACCAAAATATACAAATAGACCGAAATATACAAATGCATGACTCATTTGTATATTTCGACCCATTTGTATATCCATTTGTATATCGAAATATTCAAATGCAGGACCCATTTGTATATCAAAATATACAAATAGACCCAAATACATATTTCTTATGTATATGTATATATCGAAATATACAGATTAATACCCATAGCAAACATAAAATTTATTATAGAACGCAATTATACAAATTATAACTATAACATACGAAAATAACTTTTATGTTTGGTAAACTTAAAATTTACTTTTAAAAAAATTTAAATTATATGTACAAACAAAGATTTGAATTCTAAATCAAACTTTGAAATTGTCCGAATGATCCACAATTTTCTTTTCTTTTTTTGAGTGTGTGGGGGGTGGGGTAGGTGGGGGGTTGTTAGATATTTTGCTCTTCTATTACATGTCATCTTATGAACAACGGTAAGGACATGAGTGCTGTCAACGTCCCCACGTCCTTGCAAAGGAAAGATGACAAATAAACAGTGTAAAGCAAGATATTTTCAGATTTAATATTTTTCCCATTATTATTAGTACATATTACCACTAGTATCAGTATCCTTAATATAGTACTTGTCAAGCAAACTGAACTTAATAGAATTATTGGAAGGACTTGTGTGATAAGTATTCCGTGTTTACGTAATATTAGAAAAAATAACTAAGCATGGGTGGATTTATGTACATATCCCCATTTTAGGTTATCATTTAAATTTTGAAACTATTTTAATTTAAAAGTTATACAAATTATTGAATAATATTACACTCAAATCTAATAAATATTTATTCATACATAGGAGCGAATCAACATTATCGAAATTTTCCTATTAATATATGGATACGTATGGTATGTTACACTTATTTAGAAATGGGAGTTTCAGAGGACGAACAGGGACAAAAACGTAATTTTAAGTTGACTCCATTTATATCACAAAGACATCTGCACTATGTATATAACACGTGTTAGGCCTTCAATTACCATCTGTCGATCATTCCAGAAACTGATAAAGCCAATAAGCATGGACGAACAGGGGCAATATTGGAAAGAAATATTTTCTCTTTCTTGAAGCGTTGTATCCTGCACATTCATTGTTTTCTCCGTAAAGCAGCTGTACTTTTGCTCTTGAATTGCTATGTATATCTTTTTTACAACAATTCACTTTCAACAAGTGTCGGTGAAAGAAACAAAAGGACAATGACCTCTTCGACTACAATTGAACATGAAAGCAAAGTAGCAGTAACAATACTGAAACTTCAAGCAGCTACACTTATGTGGTATGGACAAATACCTTTCTTAAAAGGAAAATATAGCTGTTGCTTTTTGGGTGAATTTGTGGCTTCATGTTGTTCCTAATAGTTCCCTTGATGAACAATTTCGGCACTTTGAACATTCTTCAGCTACAATTTGTTGAGGCTAACAGTGAAACAACTTTGCTAGAACAGCTTCTGTTTGGCATGTTTGTTGTTACCTCCTGTCTTTGATGAGAATTAATTGTTGCCTTTCATGAGGTTGGCGGCTATGGTTTGACACCTCATTTTGAGGTTGAATCACTGTTGCGTTTTGACCTTTTTCTGCTCCATTTTTGTGATGTATTCTAAACCATGGGCTGCTGTATTTTTTATTTTACTGCTGCTGAAGTTTAGACTAAGCTATTTGTTACACTTTTGATCAAATTTGAGTCAATTGTTGATATGTGTCGAGCTAAATTTTGCTACACTTTTGGCTAGATTTGAGCCAGTGATTGCTATGTATTGAGCTAAACTTTGCTGCACTTTTAAGTTAGCCAACTGCGGCGTTTTTGTCAAAAATATTGCTGCTACAAATGTTGCACTTTGGGCAGGAGTTGAGGCTTAAGGATTGCTGCATTTTTGCTAAATTATTGCTGCATTTTTGAGCTGATTGGGGTTCATTATTGCTCTGCGTTTTTGGTGAAAATTTTGTTACTTTTAAGGCTATTTGAAACAGTTGCTTCACCTAAATGTTTACAGGACGATGAAATTCAATTTGAGGCCATGCTCCTTTGAAATATCCCTCGGTTAGGGTCATTTGACAAAAGGCGATAAAATAGGTATCTAAATAGTGGTAAGGCAAAAAAACTCACGCATGCACATGTATCTTGGCGAGGTAACCAGAATGGCTGATGAGCCACTTAGCTAGCTTGCAGCCATTTCAGAATGGCTGATGGACCGATTTCAGAAAATGCTCTCGAGAATGTCCGTTTCCTTTTGGGTATGTGTTTAAGTTGATTAATTACTTAAATGTCGGCCTTTTTATTTCTAGATTTCCAAACACCTAATGGTTTAAATGGTAATTTAATTTGTCTTCTATTTTATCTACTCAAATTACTTCTAAATGTGATAAAAAATAGTTTTCGAGAAGATCATGGGGTAAAATTTTATCCATCTTCTTAAGTTCAATGAGATTCTCCTAAATCCGTAGGAGTGACTAGCATTTTGTCCATTTCGAGATTGAAAACTATAGCTTCTCTTGAATCTAACTTAGTTTTGATAGATGCAATAATTTTATGATAACAAGGCATCAGAATTATTATTAGATAGTAAAAGTAGGCATGGATTATGTACTTAGCAGTTGCTTACATGGCTGCAACATTGCCACGAAAGGGGTATTTTGCACCGAGATATTAAGGGATCTACTTTGTTGATCGACAAACATGGAATGCTAAAATTATTGATTTTTGATTTGCGAACTACTTCAATCCTGAAAAAGAGCATCCTCTTTCAAGTCAAGTTGTCACACTTTGGTAAATAGCTCCACAAAGTTCTACAGATTATGAAATATGTATTGATCATCTTCCTCATGGCTGAAATGTTTACGGGCAGGCCTATTCTGCCTGGTCTACGATACCAGCCGAATTTTGAAAAAAGTTCAACTGATTTTTTATAGGTGAAAGTTAATTAGATAGATCATCCAGAAGTCAATATCTATCAATGTCTCATCAACTATAATTGATTCAGATTCTTCCAAGGGTTGTTTATGATATAATAATTGTTAAAAATGCTCTAGGTGGAGCATCTACACAAAATATTGAAGCTCTATTGCCACGATCCGATTTCTCAAGCCATGATGTCACCTACTATAACCCACCAGTAGGTAAGCCGACCCGTAACCCAGAACAATAAGTAATGAGTTTGAGGGTAGAAACTAAACACAAGTCGACAAAATTTAATATAATAATAAAAAAAACAAGCGGACGCAAACCAACACATAAATATACAAATAAAGATCCCTCCCAAAACCTGAAAGTCACTAGTACAGAGTTACTAACAAAAGAGTACAAGTCCCAAAAGTGGACTACAGAGACTCGACTATCTCGAAAGGCAAAAGACAAGTCTATATATACAGATGTAACTGAAATAGTACAGAACGCCGTGTGCTCACCCCCGTCTCCGGATCAAACTACTCCAAGCTGGATCAACGCTGACCACTGGTGCTCGGACCTGCATCACGAAAGAGATGCAGAGCGTAGCATGAGTACCAAAACAACAGGTACTCAGTAGGCATCATAGGTCGACTGAACTTGAAAAGTAAAAGCAATATGAAAAGAAGGAATAACACAAACAGAGGTCAAGAACAAAAACTAACTAAAACTAAGTAACAATGGAATGCATACGAGTGTAGAAATAACTAACTAAAGTAATCTATAAGCTAACTACGCCTAACTGGACCTCCATAAGCCCAAAAGGTACACTCGTGTGCAAGTTAAATTAAAAACCCGAACGGACCCCCATAAGCCCGACGAGTACACAGAAAACTATAGCTAAAGAGAATTACACATGAAAATCCAAGAACACAGAACATCGAACCAAAACCTCAATCCCAAATAATAGTATCTGAAAATACGGAGGCCGAAACTCGAACTGAATGCTCACTAAAAGTACCCAAGTAACCAATCACAAGTATCAAGTAACTAAGGCCGGACCTCTAATCGGATGCTCTGTATAAGTAACTAAGCGATAGAGGCCGGACCTCGAACCGGATGCTCTATACAAATATATAAGCGATAGAGGTTGGATCTCGAACCGGATGCTCTATATAAGTATCAAGAGGTCTAAATCGGAGCTCGAATTTGAAAACCAGACAAAGGTGTCAATGTAGCTGCTGAAAGAGTCTCAATCGATTCAGGCGCAAAAATGTTCGTGGAACACCGTCCACACTTAGCCAATCAATGTAAGTCCTTGGAACTTAATAGAAAATTAACTTCAAATCGCGAATCAGAACTAGTGTTGTCGACGTAACTCGTGAAGCCGCAATATGTGAAAAAAATTAAAGATAACTATTGTCGGAGTAAGCGTATCGCCTAACTAAGGTCCAAACTATCAGACTCTAGTCTGCTATACCAATCTACAGAGATCTAAGCCGATCGAGCGACGTCGGGGCAAAATTAAGGCCTATTCATTCCGAATCATGAATTTCTAAGGCAAACCCTAGTCAAACCTAAACTAAGGTCCAACATGCTTCAGGTAACATAGTAATCAAGTATACAAGCCCTCTACATAGCAAGGAGGGCTAATTAGTAACACCAAGCATGCTCACATTTACCCGATAAATTCGAAAGAGACCAAAACATGATTTCTAAACACCTATGTATGATTGAATAACTACCAACCCAAATCCCAACTAATCAACATACATTCACACTCTCAAGCTCAATCTAAGAGAGGGAAACCGTAACCTACCTGTAGGCCGACCACGTGCGCTCCAAGGTCACTTCTCCAGAGTTTTCCCTTTCCGAACAGCCTCAAAACGCTGACACGCTATCAAAAATAGAGTCACAACGTTATTACGGTCGTTTAGACACTAAAATCGCAAGAAACGGAGACGAACCAATTTCGGGGTCAAAACGGGAAAAGTGGGGCCCGCGCTGGAAATCCCGGAATTAACCCCAAAAATAGGTTCTTAAACACCTCCCCGAACTTGTGTTCCATTTTGGAACACAATTCGAGGCTCGAAACAGCCCAACACGACATACAATGAAAAACCTAAAGCACACTAAAAAGGAACAGTAATAGCAGCAGCTATTTACGAGAAAATACCATAAATGAGGGGTCTACAGCGAAATTCGACAACACCACAATGTTCTCCTCGAAAAACCACTCAAGATAGCCTCAAGAATCACTGAAATCGGACCTAAAATGACCAAGAAATCAGCTTCCAAAATTGTCCAAAAACTGATCCCGAAAATGGCTATGACAGCAGCTAAAACATAACTTTTTACCTCCAACGAAGCTTTGAATATAAAATCTAACTACACCGAAGCGTTCCTTACGAAAAACCACACAAGATGCACCTTTGGATCACTAAATTTGGACTAGAAATGAGAGAGTTATGAAGGTTTGAAGTTGGATTAAAAACCTGAAATGGCTGCACCAGCATTCAGCTTTGGCCAAATATTTAAAGTCTCCGACGGGGGCTCGGAATTCGATCGAGACCCGATAAAAATAAAATAGATATGCTAACCCACTAAACTCGACATTCCAGACTCAACGGCGCAGTCGAAATTTTCATCAGAGGTCATCTCGATAAAAAGTGGGTCCCACTTCCAAGAGTCATTTTAACCAAAATCCACCAAAGGGATCGAAATGAGTCCGGAGACCTCGGGAGTCGAAAAAAATGTTGTTCTAGACCAAACTCAACATTCTGGAGCTAACCCCGCTGACGGAATTTTCATTCGAGCACGTTTTTCAAGAATGTTGACCAAAGTCAACTTTAGGCCAAATTTCAAAGGCTAAAACGCCTAATCGCACCGACTCACACTGAAAACCTCGGGAGTCATGTCGACCATGCTACTAGCCTAAAATGACCCTTCCGGAGCTGATGGAACTGTCAGAATTCCATTCTGGGGTGGTCTTCTTGAACTTTTGATCGAAAATGATCGTTCAAGGTTCATAAGCTCCAAAACACTAAAACTCACATCAAAACCAAACGAACGACCAGGTGACCAAACTGTCAGTCCCAGCAAGTCATAAATGACTTGGGGTCGCTATAGAAATGCTCTAAACGACACACAAAAAGCAAGATACAGAAATGACCAAGAGGGTCATTACATCTATTGTCTCTAATATACTTAAGAGAGGATTATCGGAGGAAAATGAACTTTCTACTTCCTTTACTCTTCTATATACCTATAGGTATAAAAGGGGAGGAGGTTTTAAGACACTTCCCTGTATCTTCTTGCGGGATTCTAAACGTTCTTCTTTATCTGATTTCTCTCCATTTTTCTTTTTCTCTTTTCTGTTGCCTTTGATTCTTTTTTTTGGAACTGAAGTGGTAGTGATTGATCTATCAATAATCATTTCACGTGAATAAGTCAATAAGGACTGTAATCTTTAATTGGAGTGTCATTGTGTTTCTTTCACTTCTGCAGATATAATTCAGCTATACTAGCAAATGCAATGTCTCAGAGGTACTATCTGTTACTTATTTATGGAACATGGAAGGTACCTATCCTGTAACTCCATATATATAGAAAGCTTTGTTTGCTTCACCAAGGATCTGATCTCCATGAAGAAGTAGCTTGTTAGTATTGGGTCAAGTAGTTCGATTGAAACAAAGGTTCATTTCATTGGATCTTCATTTGCCTACAAACTTATTTGTCAATGTGTTTTATTCTCATTTGCCTATAACATTACTGAGCATTCTTTACTGAATTTTAAGAAAATATTTAATGAGAAGAATGACGTCTACGCTTTCGGCACTACTCCTAAAAGAACTGATAGATATTTAAAGATTATGTATTAGTTCAATGAAAAATATTAATATCTATAGAGATGACAAGTGTGATGGTAGCAAGATTTTTCTCTTTTTGATGGTGTGGTTTTTAGGCACTGCTTTGGAATATTTATATGGTTCACAAATATCAGTTCGGTGAATATCGTAACTTTTCATATTGTCTTTCCTACAGGGCAACAACATCTGCTGTACAAACTAATTCCAAAGGATCTATTTCATTGATACTGAACACATGTATCTACTTCTTTTTTAGCAAATCACGTGTATGTCATCCTATACACCAAGCCATGCCATTTGAGTCTTCATACTGCTAAAAAGAAATAAAAAATCACCAAACAAATTGTCATCTTTTCTCTTCAGGTGAGTTCTCAACCTTCTCTTCTTTACTTTTTTTTCATTCTCTTCTTCTAACCTAATCTCCTTCAGTGAAAGATCTTTCAGAAGGCTAGTGCATGGATCGAGAATTTTCAGTGCTCTTGCTTCAGATAGCTAACATGTCTTTCATCATTCCCGCACAGTGTTCTTACTTGAAATAGCCAAGTAGTCATCTACAATGTCAGCTGCAAGAGCCATAGGCACTATCTGTGACCTATTTGCTGACCAACTTTTAGGAATGTTACCTATCCCTACTCCATATATAAAAAATATATCTATTGAGATATGTGTAATAGTTGAATTGATCTATCTGATAAGTACACCCTTGACAAGAATTATTTTCTCCATTGTCATTGATGTTATTTTCTCCATAGTTATTTATTTATCCTCGAATTACAACACAAGCAAATCACTGTTGGGCCCGGCCCTTGCCCTTCTAGTAATAAATAATATAAATGACTCCGCCCAACACTTGCAACTTTTCATATCACTGGCGAAGCACCTTGTTGTGATCTATGGCGTCCAAAGTTTAAATCTCGGTGGCCTATAATATTTATATTTCGTTCAGTTAAGTTTTTGAAAGGTTAAAATTCTGCTAAAAATCATATTTAGCAATCAAACGTTTTCTTAAAAGATTCTCAATTACTTCTAAATGAATTTATGAATCGTGATTTAAATGGTCCATAAATGATAAGATAATTACAAAAAAAAAGGCCACTTGTCAAATACTTATTTCAAAAAATAGCGGGTGAAATACAGACATGGTTAAGATGGACATACAGACATGCTGAACATAAAGTCATAAACTGCCAAAAGAATAAATTACACTATTCCATTGAAAATCAAAATGACAATGTTTAAAGTATTATATTCGATTATTGCTGGGTCTTTTTATTTGCCATCGTCCCTACCATAAACCCCCTACAACGAAGACAAAAAATATCGAGAAAAAGAGGAGAGGTGAGATAATATAATCGAACAAGTCTAAAGAAGTGGGTGAACTAAAATTAATCTTCCTGTTATACATATCGAAACCTGACCTAATTTTAAACCTTCTAACTTTTAGTGCATGCGACTTCTTAATTAATATTTTTTTGAAAAATATGTAAATGTTTTACTTATTTTTTTGAGTTTGGTAAGTAAGTAAAAGATATATTTTTTTTTAAAATAAAATAAAATAATCTAGACGAATATTATAGAATGTGGAGTTTGGGGTGAGGATGAGGTATGGTGAAGGGTAGAAAGGGCACAATCTAGAATACATTTTGTGTATTTTTAGTAAAAAATAAATAAAATATTTTCCTCATTCTTAAGAAATTTATTTTTCTTTTCATAAAAAAATTGATAACAAAATATTAAAAAAATTATAAAATATTTTCCCCGTTCCAAACACACCCTATATCTCAAGGAAAAAATCACCCCACACATCTATTTAAGTGTCAATAATACAACCTTTAAATCTACTATTTTTTAATTACTACTAATTAAGTTTTAATTACTAGTATTAACAACTTAATATTAATTTATAAATTAATTAATTATAATTTATTAAGTGATTATATAATATTATCATTAGAATCGTGCAATAGGTAATTATCAATTACTACATTTAAAAGGTTTCTTAACTCATACACGTCACCTTCACCATCACGTACCCATGTTTCTCTTACAACGGATTTCTCTTTCAAGTTTTCCATTATTTTTCAACACCATTCAAACAAAAATCATCAATATTCTGTTCTATAGTATCACGTAAAATGTATATTCATATTCTGATCTACTGGCTTAAAATTTCGAATAATTCTTTACAAATATCTGAAAGGAAATCTGTAATGCCAATTAAAAACACTATTCAATATTTCGTTGTTTTTTCCTTCATATATAGTATAGTGATTGTAATTCTGAAGTGCCACATTTATTTTATTCACCTTCCTGCCCCAACTAATTTATGAATTCCACCTCTATGTCTCCACTCCTTGTGGGCCTTCTTTAAATGTTGTATTTATAGCATGTAAATTTTATTATTTTTAAACCAAGTGATAATTGCATTTTTTATTTCCGGGTGTATGTGGTGAATTCTGATTTTGACCTACCGTATTTAATTTTGAATTAATTTAAAATTTGTTTTTGTCCTCTTACAAAGGACATTTGTTATATTTAAATATTTTTAGAATTATATTAATTTTTAAATATAAAATAATAATATAAATTTAACATATACAATT
Source organism: Solanum bulbocastanum (assembly GCA_037074985.1). Lineage (NCBI taxonomy): Eukaryota > Viridiplantae > Streptophyta > Magnoliopsida > Solanales > Solanaceae > Solanum > Solanum bulbocastanum. Next base: position 30,452,266 of record CM073598.1, on the reverse strand, counting down.
ACACGTAATTAAATAATTTAACGATGAATACATATTTATGATTCACTATTAGAACTCAAAATTAAATAATTATTTGCAAATATTTTAAGGGTTGAAAGCGCAAATTTCCCATTTCTTACTTACAAATCAACCACCCCATCCAACTTTTAAAAGATGTGTCGTTCCAATTCAAACTATTTTTCCCTTTTATAGCTTCAAGAGTGACTATCTCCTGATCTATTAATAAATTTTTAATAAACATTTACGCATATTTTTGAAAATGAAAAATTTATAAATGTATTAATCGTTTTCAGAACATGTGATGACGAATCTATCGTATTCAAAAATATATGATTGAACCAATATGAGTTATGTTCCGGGTGTTGGGACGCTCTAGCCTTAATCAGCGGTCTCATTCAAGTTATGGATATATAAAAAATCATGTTGGAAGCGTCACCCCCTTAATGACCCCTCTGATGTATCATTTATTGCGTTCACGGAAAATACTGGATAGCCAAGTGCGAAGCAGATAACGACTGAAAATATGTAAATAGCGAGTGAGAAATAAAAAATAATATAAAAAATATGTGATAGAAAAGAAAGGATAGAAAAAGGAAAAGAGGAATTGAATTATACTTTTTTGGATGCTTCGAGTAGTTAAAAGCTCAGCCTCTCTTCTCATTCAAGTTGTCTCCTCTTCAAGAATGAACTAAGAAAAAAATTACTAATTGGAAAAGATTCATTAATGCAATTGTTTATGAGAAAGGGCTAAAAGGGGTGAGGTAATACAGAAGGGTTGATTAGTTGTCCATTGTTGAAAGTGCTTTTCCTTTTTCTCAAATTGTTTTTTTTTTTCCTTTATAAAATGCAAATAATAAATAATACAAAATAAAATGACAAAAGTAGTGGAAACATGATACTAAAGACCATAATGATTTTGCTGACCATGCATGTTTGTTGCTTAATCCCCAATTTCCCGTTGAATATATATTCATTAGTCTCAACAATGTTTGTCTTCACCATGAAGCAATTTTAATCAGCTATCTTATTATTATTATATTTTACAAAAACCACAAATTACAGTCAAACAAAAAAACGCAAACGCAAACAAAGAAGTACGTAATACTCGATTGAGGTCAATTTATGGTAATACAAATTACTCTCTCGGTCTCTAATTACTTGTCTACTTTTAAATTGAAACACATATTAAGAAAACAATAATTGACATTGTGAGTTTACCATTTTTATCCTTATTAATTATGAAGTAGATCACTTAAAAATTTAAGATTTCCAAAAGTTTTAGCTCTTTCAAAATAATTAATTGATGGTATAATTAAGTAAAGAGAATTATTTTTTCTTAATTTGTCAAAATAAATAAATAATTAGAAACAACTAAAAATAGAAATATGGTAATAAAATTTCGACAAACTTAGATAAGGGAAAAAAATCACACATGGCCTCGTATAAAAACACACATGGAGCAATTCTAGCCATATACTAATTTTCAACCTTTTCAAAATTTTGTCTTCTCTTACTTTATTTGTTTCGACTATTTCTTAAGAAAAGTTCTGACTAGTACAAAAATCTCCAAGTACAAGTTACCTCAAGGGTTTCATTACAGTAGTCAAATACCACGAGTCATGATTCATGTTAATTGCTCTCTACCTTATATGTTACTCGGCTCATTTTGATCTAATATTTTTTTATATTTAAAATTTTAAATATAATTTTTTTATGTAGTCATTTAATGTTAAGAATTGTATGAGAAAAATATTATTTTATTTACTTAGAAATAAATACAATAAAATATTTATTTTAATATATGAATCAATTAAAATAAAACAAAAGGAGCATCAAAAATCATATTTGGATTACAAACGCTATTCTTAACCTTACCAATTAAAACATGCGAAAATTCAATTGCCAAAACTAGATTTCAATATGAGTTTTCATAAATAATAATGGGAATAGAAGGATCCGGCTCCCCTCCATTGCCCCTTTCCTCTATTTCGTCAAGTACACGTCTAGATTAAAGACATGTGTCATATTTAAAGTTTAATATCATATGAACAAACATTATAACCATAATTAAGTCAACTAATTTTAAAAAACTACTCTCTAAATTTGATAAGAATTACAAATATTCTATACAAAATTTGATATTTATTAATATCATTAATTTCATATTATATTTTTGTATTTAATTATTAAATTGTAAATTTTTGGTTTTAAATCAATTATTTTTAAATGATAAAAGATTGTTATCCTGTGTTCTTTTGATCACTTCTAATCAATTCGAATGTTCTCCATTTTTTTGGATCATTTTACAATTGCTAGAACAAAAAATAATTTTTTTGTCTATTGCTAGAGTACGTTTTTCAAAATAAAAATATAATTAAATAATTGAAGTGGATTAGTAAGATAAATAAAATAGATATCTTCTTATTTCTTATAAAAATAGTTTAAAATAAAATTAGATTTCAACAAAATTGAATGAAAAAAAAAACATTTAAATTGATTGGGTGACTTTTTAAGTGAAATATCAATAGTTGAGTGACTTTTGAGTTATAATCATTAATTTCAAATTATATTTTTGTATTTGAATATTAAATTATAAATTAAAAATATAAGATGAAATTAAAGATATTAATAAATATCAAATTTTGTATGGAATATATTGTAATTCTAGTTTTCTAAAATTAATTGATTTAACTATGATTATGATATTTGTTAATGTATAATCCTGATCTTTAAACTTTAAATATGACACATATTTTTAATCTAGTCATGCACTTGATAAAATAGAAGAAAGAGGTAATGGAGGGGAGCCCAATCAATCCGGGAATAGAGGATTAGGAAGTCGACATAATATTCCCGCGTCCAAATAGTGGAATATAATATTTTCCTTTGAGAAAAAGGTAGAATAATTTCAACTTTTTTTTTCTTCTTTCATTTTGGGCATCTTCTTTATGACTAACCACGGGTACAACACATAATTAACGCGAGATAACTATGGTTCTGTCGCTTTGTTTCATTATTTATTTTTATAAGAAATAAAATAATAGTCAATACACCAACTACCACACCGTTCACCAAACAACTAGAATCCACGAGCACCGTATATTCAAATTGCAATTGTTTTTAATACGTAGTAATATAATAATTTGCGTGATGCGTGATCAATATCATATTAAAAGAAGTAATTGATTTAACTATATATCTCAATTAAAAAAATATAATAAATTACAACTCACCTAAGGTTGATTTGATAGAAAAATATTGATAAAAAATATATTATTTGAATTTCAAAAAGTAAAATTAATACATAAATTGAAACGGAAAAAATAATTATTTCATGTGTTTGATGATTATTGATAAGGAAAACATTTGCTAACAACAAAAACGGTTGCATCATTTCAGAGTCAGAAATAGAAAGGTTTGTGACATGTCGGCACGCCTTCGAAGACTCCAAAAATATCGTCTCTGACGTTATCATTATTTTGTTTTACAAAACTAATTATTAATACCAACTTGTTAAATTTCTCATATTTATCTAAAGCTCTTTGGAATTCCAAATAATTTTCAATTTCATTGATTCATTAAAAGTTTTAGTGCTGGATAATGGATACTTGACTGGGTAAATGGCTAGTCAAGTTTTTGTTTGGTAATTAATTAGTTCATTTTAAAACGGTTAAGCTAATAAGGAAAACGTTAATGTGGAAAATGAAAAAAACATATCACATATGCATGCTAGCTTTTTCTACATTTGCCATATATGTGTAATGACATAATATTCGTGTGATCTTATAATTAAATTTGTATAAATAAGATATATATATATATATATATATATATATATATATATATATATATATATATATATATATATATATCATCTTTATTTTGATGTTGTATAAATATATATTATACGTGTAGTTTATGATAAAGAAAATATATGCATATCATATTTTTATTTTTCAAGTTTTATATTAAAAAAATATCGTGCAAATAAACAGATTACAAAAATGTATTCTCTTATTCAGTTAGGTCATACATAGGCTCTAGTGCTGTCATAAAATTCGTGTGTTTAACTAATAATTTTACACTTCCAAGAATGAATTAAAAAATATTTTAAAATTTATAATATTAATACTTGTAGAACTTTTTTCATCAAATTAAAAATTATGTACAATTTACGTTAAATGAGTAAAAGTATTGATAGCCAAGTTGAGACGACAAAAAAAGTTGAAAGATTTGACGATCGACCTCAAAATTTCTTTTGTTATTTTTGTTTTAAATAAAGGGACAGTTCATACGACCATAATAATATATATTTAGCATAATATTATGAGTGGAGTCTAAAAAAATATATTAAAGTTCTGTTAATTTTATTTTTCACTTATTTTTAAAATATCTTTTTATTTTTACGTGTTATTTTTGATATATCAAGAAAATAAATTTTATTTTATTTTTCAAAATACTAATTAATAGGAATAAAATTGTAAAATATTTATATCAATAATTATTTTTCGCAACGAGGATATCTAATAAAATAATAACAAATAAAAATGAACGAAAATATGTATTTATTTAATTAAAATACAATAGAAGAAGTGATTTTATGTAATTTTCAAAATATTAGGGGCTAACGGGGTCCACGAAGGTCGACGGCGAAGAAGTAGCCGTTATAACCCACGTGGTCCTTTGCCGACAGCCAAAGTAAAGAAACTTCTCAATTTCACAAACTCCGTAATAATAATAAAAAAAATTAATTCCAGTATTTAATACGGAGTACTAGTATTTATTTTATTTTATTTACTTTAGACAATTGAAGAAGAGAGATCAATTCGTTTCTCAACAAAAAAAAAAAACAAAAAAACGTTACATCATTCCTCTTTAACAGTAAGTATCTGTGCTGAAAACCACTTTTGCTTTCATCTTCAATCCTATCCCAACACAGTTCTTGGACATCTGTGCAAAAAGCTTCAATTTTCTTGCATCGTTTTCATTATTATCCAAAACAGTGCAAGAAAAATATCTACATTATATATTACTTCTTGATTTGGTGGGTGGAGTTCTGTTGGAAAAAAACTAACTTGCCACTTTCTTTTCTTGAATTATTTTCCTATTATGGTGAATACATTTTCTTCTCATTATTATCCAAAATAGTGCAAGAAAAACTACATTACGTTATTGTGACTTGGTGGGGTTTTGGTTTATTGGGGGTTGGAGTTTAGTTGAAGTATGAGAAAGGGGAAAAAGTGACAACTGTTGGCTTTTATGGAGCTTTGAAGTTATTGTACTTCTTCGATCGGCTGTTGTTACTCTGCTTTTCTGTTATACTCAGCAGCTCTGTAATTGGAAAGTGATATATAGTCACAACTCATAATAGTATGATCTTCTTTCTGCAAATTTTTTTTTTTTTTGTGTTTGAAAAGGGTTTTTGTTGATGAATTGGGGTTATACTTTTGCTTGATTTCAGTGAAGAAGCAAGTAGTTTTCTGAATGTGTATAAGATTTCATGTGTTTCCTAATCTCTGATTTGTGATGATCTTTTGTGAATTCTGACGGTTAAGGACCTTTTATTTTTTTGCCATTTTGGATTGCTGATTCAATTGATTTTCTACCTTTCTAATTTGTGTATTTTGAATTTCCATTTCCCCAGATTCTCTGAGTAAAAGAAATAGAGATGATCAGTTTTATTTTTGCATATTTGTTTTATCAATTAGGAGTATATGGTAATTTTGATAAGTCAAAGTAATCCAACTGAAACTTGCTTTAAACAGTAAGTTGGTAAGAAGCAGTTGAATGTAGAAATATAAGTTCATATTATAACAAAAGTGGAAAGGAAGTATTTATCTTTGTCCATAGATGTTGATACTATAAATTATGTTTGGCAAGGGTTTATAGAAATATAAGTTCATATTATAACAAAAGTGGAAAGGAAGTATCAGGGATTGTGTTTCATAGTGTGAGGGTTTCCTGTTTGAGAGGTTAAAACTTGCAGCAGCCTATATTTACTTTGATTGTTCTGTCTCATGGCTTAATTAACCTTCGGAAGGGAAGGAGTTAATGGGAATATCTGGAAGTGTATGTTTTCCTTGTCGTTTACTTGTTATCTAAGCAGGACATTGACCTTCTCTTTACAGGTACTAGATGGCGACGCTTGGAGATATAGGCCTTGCAGCAGCAATAAATATTTTATCTGCCTTGATCTTTCTTGTGGCATTTGCAATTTTGCGGCTCCAACCATTCAATGACAGAGTTTATTTCCCCAAATGGTATCTTAAGGGGTTGAGACACAGTCCCACCCGCTCTGGGGCATTCGTCGCCAAATTTGTTAATGTTGATTGGAGGGCATATATAAGGTTTCTGAACTGGATACCAGATGCACTGAAAATGCCTGAACCTGAGCTTATTGACCATGCAGGGTTGGACTCTGCTGTTTATTTGCGCATATACTTGCTAGGGTATGCTTTTTAATTATTGATATCACTTTTGGAGTCATAAAGCATATCTGTGCGATTGTTAATAGTAACCATGTTTTTAATACCATTCTATTTTTCTTTGGTAAACCATGATTAACATGTTAAAAATATTGTATTTATTACCTTTTTTATTTTGCTTTGTCAAGTTAACTGGATTCATTTCAGATAAGAATGATTACACGGTGCATCCAATATGAAAATATCAGAATAGACCCTATAAAATGAGCTGATATTTGAAAGATTGCTCATTATTTATCTTTTTATTTTTAAGTGAATGTGACTGTAAACTCATAAAAAAGAACGAAGGTGACTGACTGTAATTCTATTGAGGATCTTTGATGTCTCATTTGATTGTATCAATAACAGGGTTGACTTCAAACAGTGACAATAAAATGGAAAACCAAATATCTGCTGTCATAACCAGACCAGGGGACTGCTTTCATCATGGAGTTTAGAACTTGAAACATCAATACGTTAGCTTGTTGCTTCAATCTCTTGATTCACGTGAAAATCCGAAAAAATGCCGAACATACTGGATTATCTTATCTTCTTTGTTGGTTGTTTGCTTATACTGTAAAATCAAGATAAATAGGTGGTCATGTTTTTCAAATAGTTTCTTTTTCGACTTCTTAAAAGAATGGATGAGGATAATCCTTATAATGGAAGGGGATTTAGGTGTCTTAACATTCAATCAGTCGTCTATCCAATCGAGGTTGCAACAGAAACAGGAAAAAGAATCAGCACGATAGCAATTTCAATGTTGTATTGCCTTTGTTGCCTTCATTCTACTTTGAGAAACTGGGCGGTCTGAGATGAATACTGCTATTTGATTTATGCAGGCTAAAAATCTTTGTTCCTATAACGTTGCTTGCATGGGCTATCCTGGTACCTGTAAATTGGACAAATAGCACTCTGACAAAATCCGACTTGACTTATAGTGACATTGATAAGCTTTCCATTTCAAATGTTCCGCTTGGATCACTCAGGTTTGGAGATTTATCTTTCAAAATTTTGAAGAATTTGATCCAGTAGATTTGCCATTACGAAATTGTTTTTATCAACATTTAAGTCGACTTTGATGTAGGTCTTACGCCTTGAAAACTTTTGACATCTTCCTCTTGTTTACTTGTTTATTAATTGTTTTTAGTTTTAGCATGATGCTATTTGTAGCCTACTTTGCTTTTGCATGACCTTGAGTAGATTTCTTCTTGGGCCATGAATGAAAATTCTGCAGTTAATGCTTCATATATTTTCAAATTTCTTGGCGAGACCACCTAATAACTTGCAAACAAGATTTGTTTTGGACATGTTTTGAAGATCAGTCATTGAGTGGGTTTGCAGTCCATATTTAGTGTCCCAGTTCTGAGATATGTTAACCCATTTTACATTCCAGCTTGAAAGTCCATATTTAACATTCAAGTGAAGTTATCTACTACTAAAATGGCAATACCCTTTTGCTTACCTTTAAAACTCCATAGTGTAATTCGTTTGACCTGGATTTTTGCAGGTTTTGGACTCATATTGTAATGGCTTATGCCTTCTCATTCTGGACCTGCTATGTCTTAAAAACTGAGTATGCAAAAGTTGCAGCGATGAGGTTGCAGTTTGTCGCCTCTGAAAAACGTCGGCCCGACCAATATACAGTATGTATCACCTTACTTTTCGAAATTGAACATCTAAATTCTTCTGCATTAACAAATTTAGTTTCTGGAAAATGTATTTAATCACTGAAGCATTTGTTCTCTGCAAATGCATTATGTTTTTACAAAGTTGATAGACAGATATTGAAGCTGACATGGCATTTATCGTTAACTGTTCAAACTTTGCCCAATAAATTGTGTGTGTATGGGTGGGATTGTGATTGCCATAAACAGAATTAGAACTGAAAATTTTAATTTCTTTTTACCTCTTTTGTCCATTTAACATACCCCCAAGCTGCATGTCTGTTTAAACTTTAATTTATATAATGTGTGGACAGAGATCTTCTGAGCTTTTTGAAAGCAGTTTTCAGAAGACAAAACATTACTTTTACCTCCTTGAATTATGAGGTGGAGTGAAACATGTTGGCGCTTTTTTTACAATTTCATTGATAACAATTACTCTTTTATGTATATTAGCCATTTGATTAAGCAGTAGGAAGAAAACTTAATAGCAGAGGGTCTCATAACTTCCATTTCCCCCCTTGATGGTGTTGATATATGGCTCTGTGGTGCATTTTTGTTCATATCTTAATCAATTTCTTATTAACAGAGTAGATGACATCAGGGTAATTTGTTAGATGGGAGTGTAGAGTTAAGTGTATTTTCATGGGGTTTTCACTATGTCTTACATTGCATATAGAAAATATGTATTTACGTTGATTTTACAAGTGTAATTTTTTTTTCTGGAGAGAGCTAATCATAGTAGCATTCTTAGGTTTTGACGCATTAATGCTCCTTATGAGAACTTAATTTGAGGAACATATTTACAAGTATCTAGATTTTTGTTTTGAATAAACAATAGACTAGTTTACGTAGAATGAATATACCTCATTTCCTATTGCCATCTGGATTTTTATTGCCTACTATCTTGAACAATGTGACTGCAACTTTTATCTACATTACTTCTTGTGCTAAAATTTGATTATTACAGGTCCTTGTTAGGAATATTCCGCCTGATGCTGATGAATCAGTTAGTGAATGTGTGGAGCACTTTTTCCTGGTTAACCATCAAGATCATTATCTCATGCATCAGGTTCGAACTTGCTGGAATACAAGTATTTCATGCTGTTTTACTGATAAAAAAGACAAGTATCTCATATTGTTTTGAGGAAGTGATATATTTTTTGTTGTTGAAATTATGCTCCTTGTTGAAGCCCCCAAAACTTTGGGCTAGTGATGACTGATAATACGCGGTGCGTGATGAGTGGGTTAGGCACACGTCACAGTTCGACGCCATGTTGTATTGTGCGACCATCTCATTTAAATTCTCAAGTGGTTAGACGATGTCACACTTTTATCTAGCTTCTAATACTCCCCTACCCATGTAGATGGATGGGTGTAGTTTAGGTTGGTATATCTTCTCATGGCTAAGTAATTACTTCCTTAAGGCCAGAAGCCCTTGGCTGGGATAGAACTTGCTATACTCTTTTGAGACGAGACTGTAAACATGTTTGGTATGTCAGTTCCATAGATATGGAGTCTGTCATTGCTTGCTGTGTATATTTCTTTATGTGTTCTTCATCTTGAGATATAATAAATAAGAAGGAAGCAGCAGTAGTGTTCATCTTGACATATAATCACAAACAGAAAGAAAAAAGAAACTAACTGATTGAGGACACCAATTCGTGCTTCTTTTTTTCAACTTAGAAACTTCCCGTATAGGCTTTCTTGAACCAGTCATTTTAGTTCATCATGGGAAGGGGCACTAGTAAACTTCAATCTAGAATATTTTTTTTTTGTGAACTTTTCATAAGCTAATCCACCAAATAGTTTTTTTTATATATATGGTCATCTGGGCAACTTATGCACACCTTGACTAATTGTATGCGGTACCTGCCTCCTACCATAGGTAACTAGTAACTCTATCCACCAAGACTTGGACAACTACAATAGGAATCACCTAGTGTGCGCCTAGGATTCTCAACCCACTTCATTGGCAATTGGACCATACCCATGGGTGCAATCGACCAATTAGGTTTCCACTCTCAATGTAAAGCAAATAACAAAACTGGAGAATTGTCTTACATTGAGCCCACCCAAATTTCAAAATCTTCGTTAGTGTTGCTTATTACTGTAGTAGGAGGAATTAAGGACTTGTGGCTTAGCATAAGGAAGACATCTAGTTCTGCAGGCGACATTAGTAATCGAAGAGGTTGCCAGAGACATTAGGAACTAAAATGGAGTATTTAAAGTAAGTTATGATGCCACGACGTAACATGATAGAAGGCAAAGATCTGAATATAACTTAAAGGTAGGGAATAGAAGTATGAATCAACCAGTATGGATTTTTTGTGTGAAACCTTCTGAAAGTTTTGTCAGTCATCTTAAAAGCTATTATCTATTTTAGTAATTGAAATTTCAACTTACAATTTTTTCTCTAAGTTTGTTCTTTTATCATCTTTCTCATCCCCTAATGCTTCTTTTCATGAAAGTTATCAGCATTTATTATCCCTTGTAGAATAATTATTACTCAGTTTGTGCTCTGATGGTAGTATCCCCTGAGAATAGTTACCTGCATGTTAAATATTTCAGTAGGATGGACTAAAATTTTCTTATTATATGCAAATTTTTCATTTATGCTTTATTTTTAATGTTGATATTCTATTTCATCTTTATTCACTTAGTTGGATTTTACTATAGGGTGTTTATAATGCCAACAAGCTAGCAAAATTGGTGAAGGAGAAGAAGAGTAAGCAAAATTGGCTCGACTATTACCAACTTAAGTACTCTAGGGATCAATCAAAACGGCCTATGATGAAGGTATGGATGTGTCCCTGATCCTACAGATTGTTATTTCTAACTTCTAATATCATAAAGTATGTTCCGAGGCTCAATAAGTATTTCTGTAACAAAGTTTTGTCTACCTCTAAAGGGGTAAGTTGTTTCAGTGCATTCTTTTTTAAAATTTGCAGACTGGTTTCCTTGGATGCTTTGGAGAAAAAGTCGACGCAATTGAACATCAGATTGCTGAAATTGAAAGATTGACAAAAGAGGTAAATACCAACACTTTAATCTCCCTAAATAAGTTGAAAGATTTCCAATCAACATGTTATTGACTCAACTATCCTTCTTAGATCAGAGGCGGCGTAGAGTGTGTCATGGAGAATACTGAATGACTTGCTTTCAGCACCACTGAACATTGATATGTTATATATAAAGGATCTCCACTGGAAAAAGAAATTCCTATTTACTAGAAAAGGATATCCCATTGGACATAACTTTCCTTTCCATTAACCATTTATCTGACATTTCTACATTCACAAATGAGTCTAATTCTCTTTTTCTTGTCTTTTCCTGTTGTCCCTTTTTTCTGTTTTTGATTGATGCTGTAGGATAGAGGAGGGTGTGGAGGTAGAATATTAGGATAGAAGATTAGTAGGAGGGCGGGTGTATTTCTTTTCCATTCTCAGAGTATTAATATTCTTCTTCCTTTTTTTTTTCCTTATCTTTAGATTTCTCTTACTACTTGTGATTCTTTAGCGTCGATATCCTATTTTCTTACTGTTGTTTCTGCTTGTTTTTCATGTCTATCAGAAGCAACCTCTTTACCTTCTCAAGGTATAGGGGTAAGATCTGCGTACACTCTACCCTCTTCAAACCCACCGGTGGGATTACATTTAGTTTGTTCTTGTTAGTCAATGCTGTTGTCTTACTTTGCTTTGGTTGTATTATTTGTTGTCATTACTGTTTACTTCTCCTTTTGTTTCTAGCATGTCTTCTTCACTTCTGTATTTCGTTTCGATACTTGATTTTTATATGCTTTACTTAAGACGAGGGTCTATCGGAAACAACCTCTCTACCTATACAAGGTAGGGGTAAGGCTGCATACACACCACCCTCCCCTTAGCTGGATATTTTATTGTTGTTATGCTGTAAATCAGCTCTAATTCTACTAATGCCTTGGTCTGACTTTACTTGTAGATAGCTGAAGAGAAACAAAGGGTAGAAAAAGACCCAAAGTCTACCATGCCTGCATCATTTGTCTCCTTCAAATCGCGGTGGGGTGCTGCTGTTTGTGCACAAACACAGCAATCCAGAAATCCAACCTTGTGGTTGACAGAATGGGCTCCAGAGCCACGTGATGTATTTTGGAACAACCTGGCAATCCCCTATGTTTCTTTGACAATTAGGAAGCTCATCATTGCTGTTGCCTTCTTTTTTCTGACATTCTTCTTCATGATCCCAATTGCATTTGTCCAAACCCTTGCCAGCCTTGAGGGGATTAGGAAGAAAGTACCATTTCTGAAAGTTATCATTGACGAGTGAGTACCACATTACACACTTGTTCTGAAGTCAGCCTCATCTCTCTTTAATTTTTGTCGTACTCATGATCCTTGATGGTGATATGATACCTTGGTTCATTTATTTCAAGAATCTAGTGACAATAACTCAAAAAACAAAATTTATATATGGTTTTTGGTGCAATCAGGTCTTTGTTTTTTTTGGTGCAATCTGGTCTACTCAGAAGATACTATATCTATCCTAGACACTTTAGGTTTTGCTCACTTGTATATATGGTTTCAGTACAACCCATTACTGATTTGTGCTTACTACATACAACCGTTACCTTCTAAAAAAAAAAAAAAAAAAAAAAACAACTCAAAAACAAAATCTAGTGGTTTGTCTTTTTACTGTTGTTCATTTATTTTATGTCTCTTCGTGAGAACAATTTCAAAAACAAATTTTAGTAGTTTGATATTTGTGAGTACTTACTGGAACTTGTTTGACATTGAAGCTAGGACAATTGTGTGAATTGTGCATCGTTAGTTTAGCTTTGTGTCATCTCATTCCTTGAGATTCTTAATCGCTTTGATTATGTCATCACTCACAAAAGAGATGTTTGACAAAAGTGTGCAACCTAGAAATGCTATTTTCTATTTACGTAGTGAGATGATCCATGGATTTCTGATTTCTTTGTGATGCTAAATTGACATGACAAGTCATACACAGCAATGAAACACTATCTATATATACTGAATTTACTCTGCTAATGGCTCTTCCAAATTCTTTTCTTGCTTTCTCCTCTCCTTTTTGGTCTTTGTGCTGAGGAGTGGGCTGTTATCTGAGTTGGTATTTTTGCCAATCATGATCATAGCAGTCATGCACCAGCTTATCTCAAATGTAGGTTTTTTTGGCTACTCCTTTATGCCTAATAATTCTACTGATTTATCATGCAGGCCTTTCATCAAGGCGTTCATCCAAGGTTTTCTACCTGGGATTGCTTTGAAGATCTTTCTCATATTTCTGCCAACTATATTGATGATGATGTCCAAATTTGAGGGCTGGCTAAGCATATCAGCTCTAGAGAGGAAATCTGCATCTAAATACTACATCTTCACTATTGTGAATGTGTTCCTCGGGAATATAATTGCAGGAGCTGCATTTGAACAACTAAGTACCTTTCTCAATCAGTCACCAAACCAGTACGTTGTTTTAGCGAAAATATGTTACTAGATTTGCCTCAGCCTTTCTTTAACTTGTGAATCAATGGGGAAATTTTGGGAATGTAGTTAGAGCCTGCTTCTGATGCAGCAGGTAGAACAATGGCCACGTAAAGAGTGTTTCTCTATGTGGACATTGTCCACATGGATGTACTCTTTCAGTTCTGCTCTAATAAATTATTCAGAATAGTAAAGTGCAATGTCTTTGGACACCACAAGTCCTCTAGGGACTTGGTGAAATGTTTATTTGGGGGACCAGTTTTCTAGTCCTGGTGAAGTTGGGTGTTACAAGAAAACAGTAGATATGACCAGTCGCGGATCTTGGGGGAATTATACTGTATATATGAAGTAATTTTTTTTATTTTTTATGTATAGATATAGATTTTTATTATGAACACAAGACAAGAGGTTGGCTTAGTGATTTAGGGGTTCAAATTTCACCTTGAGGTTCCAAGTGATTTAGATTTTTATTTTTCGAACTCCCTAAGTGAAAATCCTAGATCAGAAGAAAAGAGAAGGAAACAATTCATATAGGATAGGCTTCCTCGTTACAGATGGCCTCATCCTATATGTGAAAATGGTCATGTAGACCATGCATGCTATGATGTATTTATGCTCTTTTTCTATCCTAAAACCCATGCTGATTAACGAGATCGTTCCTGTTCAGAATTCCATGCCTGTAATAGAGTTAAATTTCTAGTTCTAGAGTATGTTACATGGACTTCAGTATGAATGTTGGGTACTGGTATTGTGTTTGGCAAGTTTGCTCAGTTTCTAGAACGTTTTCTTTGCACTGAGGATCGTTAAACTGTCCTATACTTGAAAAACTTAATTGTAGTATATTTAATAATGTCTTATCTTGTCTTCTTGAATATGAGGAAATACATCTTTAGTCAATACTAGTCCTATTGGTTTCAGCCAATATATGATTGGTTCTTTATGTGCTGATTCTACTATTATATTCGTATTGCCAGTTATCCTATATTCCTATTAGGTGCATTCCAAGTTTTCCATTCATATTGCCAGTTATCCTTAAGACCATCTTGCTATAAAATTTCCTATATTTTCTGCAGAATCCCTAAAACAATTGGTGTCGCAGTTCCTATGAAAGCATCCTTCTTCATAACCTACATAATGGTTGATGGCTGGGCTGGTATTGCTGGAGAGATCCTAAGGCTGAAGCCGCTAATATTTTACCACTTGAAGAACTTTTTCTTGGTTAAGACGGAAAAAGATAGAGAAGAGGCAATGGATCCTGGAAGCGTTGGTTTCAACACAGGGGAACCACAGATACAATTATATTTCTTATTGGGGCTTGTTTATGCTGTGGTCACACCATTTCTACTTCCGTTCATTTTGGTCTTCTTTGGCCTCGCATATGTAGTATATCGTCATCAGGTTCATCTTCTCTCTTCCTTCTTATGCCTATATCTTTCACTTTGTTTAGTCTTTAGAACATGTAGTGCTTTATTATTACATCATATAGTTTTCAAATATTACAAACTTGCTGAGTCATCATGCTATCGCGCCTGATTTTTCTCAAAACGAGATTCAACGACGTGATAACTCTCTTTAGGATTTAGAGAGCGAAGAAGAATAGCCACTTAGCGAATTAATGATACGTTAGAGCACCATTCTATACTAAATACAAATAACTTCAATTAAAAGGGTCTGTGAAACCATAGATAGGGCAAGGGTTCGAAGAAAAGTGCTAAGCATCTTTTGAGGTCCACAAATGTGGTTCCCATCCGGATTTTGCAAATTATGTGGGGGGAATTGAATGTGGCAAAAGAAAGGCATTAATTATTTAATTATGGAAAATTGTGATAAAAGATATATAGAAGATTTACTTAAGCTAAGAAAACAAAATAGATTCTTAATTAATTACACCAGTTGGAATGAAAGGATAATAAAACAACATACTTATTTAATAAAATATCTATGTGAGAAAATAAGCAAACCTTTGTTTACTTCCTATGTGTCAATTTGTTTGTCTTACTTTCCTTTTAGTTTGTTTTAAAAAGAAGGCATCTTCTCTAGTCTGACAACCCTTTAATTTCAATATCCCACATGGCATGTTTAAGACCACAAGATTAAAGGGTCATTATACATATTTTTTTGTTTATGATCACAAGATTCAAAGATCTTATTTATTTTCTTAAACTCCGTGACAAGTCAAACTATGACAAATAAATTGAAACGGATGGATTATCTCATAAGACACTTCATTGTACTTGTAACGATTAAGGTGTCAAGACAAAGTTGATATCCTTTGAAGTAGTTATGTATGCCCTACTTCTACTTAGATGACATGCTAGGGATTACATCAGCTTTGATATTGGGATCAGACATGAAATCCCATGGGTTCAAGGATATGTTGTGTTCATATGAATGCCGTTTTAATGTTGTTTCCTAGGCCACATGCAACACTACATTAACTGGGGTATTTGTTAACTGGTAGTATTAATTCTTCCCACATTTAATCCAGACAAAGGGAATATAGAGTATTTGTACTGATGGAAATGCATGTAGTTGAGGGAGCTGTACAACTATCCTTGATATAACATACCTTTAGCTGTTCCATGCCAATATGTAATTAACAAGTCTCCACATTAGGTCTATTATTAATTTATCGTGGTAGTGTCTTCTATTCATTTACTACTTCTCTATGGTATGTTTGTGTACTTAATTTATATGTGTGATCATTGTTCCTCGTGAAGATGAGGAGAATTAATATACTTAATTCGAGGTGGAATTGCTGATGCTACTAGATATAAGTTTTTCATGACACATCTCCTAGTAAAATTTATTTTTAGTCACCTATTTGCATATGCTATGCTACTGATATGAAATTGTTGATGTAGACATGGTTGCATTTTACAATTAGCTTTTCCTGATGGATTCTTTTCCTGAGACCTTGCAGATTATAAATGTGTACAATCAGGAGTACGAAAGCGCAGCAGCATTCTGGCCAGATGTTCATGGACGTATAATTTTCGCACTGTGCTTTTCTCAGTTATCTCTACTGGGCTTGCTAGGTACAAAACATGCTACTCAGTCGGCACCTTTCCTGATTGCACTTCCAGTGCTGACCATCTCATTTCACTTGTACTGCAAAGGTCGTTATGAGCCAGCTTTCACCAAATATCCGATACAGGTGTGTGGAAGCACATCTTGCAAATGAGATTGACGTTTTACCTCATTCTTTATTGTAAATTCCATTTTGTTTTTCTTCAAATGTCTCGACTAAGGTTATCTTCTTCTCAATTTTAGGAAGCAAGGATGAGAGATACTCTGGAACAAGCAAGGGAACCGAATCTTAATTTGAAGGGCTACCTTCAAAATGCTTATGTGCATCCTGTTTTCAAAGACGATGATGAGGATGAAGATGAAGACTTCATGATGAAACTCGAGACTGATAGCGTTCTTGTCCCCACAAAACGTCAGTCAAGAATGAATACACCAGTTCCCAGCAAAGTCAGCGCTGGCTCATCTCCATCACTTCCTGATGCAGTCATTCATGAACATTAATGGAATATTTCACCTCCTTTTGTGCATGAGAGTTAGATTGCGGAGCTTCAACCTTAGCTAAGTGGTACAGAGAGCACTTCAACCTTAGCTAAGTGGACCAGTTTACATTGGGACGGTTGGCGTTGAAAGTACAAAAAATTGTAAAGAACTCCGGTGGTTTCTATAGGTGTAGCATTAGAAGTTTTGTACACAAGGATGTTCATATTTGTAAGGGAATGTATTTATTTTTATCGATCTCAGTTTAAGAAGAAAGCTGGATTTCTTGTTAGGTCTGTTTTATAAGTTTGTATATGTGAAATTATTATTACCGGCGGTGGTTCAATTAGAGTAAAGTAAAGATTTAGGTCATAGAACAATAAGTTTATGAGAACATGAACCAATATTAGTTTATGATATCAGAGTAGGTAGAAATTTCATTCCGCAAAGAGTTCTTTCCTTTTTCTTTTTCAACAACTTCATCTCGTAGGTTAGGGTTCATAAGAATATGAACCAATATTAGTTTATGGTATTAGAGCAGGTAAAATATTGTTCGAAAATTCAAGAGCTCCGGACACTATCAACCATTGAATAATGATAAAATATGCTAAGAGGTGTTTGAATTGGCTTAAAAATTGGTCAAATCTACTTTTAAGTCAGTTTTACACTTCTGAAAGTGTTGACAAATATAAAAAATAACTTAAAATAAGTCAAAAATGACTTAAAAATAAGTTAGGAAGTGTTTGACAAAATAAAAAATGACTTAAAATAAGTCAAAAATAAAAAGTAGGTCTCTCCCTACTTTTGTTTTTTTGACTTAAAATTCATTTATGATTGACTTTTTTATTTTTGACTTAAAAACTACTTTGAATTTAATTTTTATTATTTTTTATAATTATTTAATATTAAAAATAATAAAATTCTTTTAATTTATTAAAATGAAATGTCTTTTTTTAGTAGGATAAATAAAATAAAACAGAAAAATTGTACTATAATAAAAACAAATAAAAATATAAGTATTTCTTTAAAAAGAAGTTACGTGACGAGTACACTACACGTGAACAATGGCCTACGTAGTTACGTGATCTGGAAACCTAGTGTTGGCAGTATTCCCTTTTTTGGCCTTGAGAATTTAGAGGTTAAATTCCAACTTTGACCTTCAATTACTTCTAACGTTTTTCTATAACATTTTAGTATAAGTAGAAATATTGAGGGTGTTGAAATAGTTGTGTGTATTAACTAGGAGAAGATACTATTAGAAATAAAATATTTGGATTAGGTGGAAGTGATTTTTGTGGTAGATAAACAAATGAGAGATGAGATTTGAAATGATTCGAGCATGTTAAAAATATATTTATAAACATTTTTTGTGAGGAAGTGTGAAAGGTTAATGTTGGAGGGTTTAAGGAGAGGTAGAGGTAGATCAAAGACATAGTGAAGGAGATGTGGTCAATCTTATTAAAGACATGACCCATGATATGATGATGTAAAAATTGATGATTGAGTAGAAGGTTACACGTAAATGTCTTGTCTCTCCTATTAGTAGCATTAATATTATTTTTGATATTTTAATTATTTTAATGTCTTTGAATTTCTTATTCTTTTTTTTTATTATTACTATGTGGTGTTTCGTATCTTTATGCCTTTATTTTCTTCGCTATTGAACTTAGGACTGTTCATGCACTGTAGCTGATAAGCCGACCACAAGATTGATTTATTGGCTTATTCTGTTAGGTTACCGTATTATGATTGGAAAATGAATTAAAATTTTATAAGAAATGATTTGTTAATTACTCAATTTCTTGATTCGATAAATCATTTATCCTATTAAAAGTTATCACACTTATACTTTTACCGTAGGTATATATAAATATATAAAAGTACACATTTTATTATTATTAACCCTAAAAAATAAAGCCCCATTTAAAATCTTGCCATAAATGTTTCTAGATGATCCCAGGCATTGCTTGAGTTTTTTATTACCTTCATTGTCATTCTTGTTTAAATTAAAGCTAATTTATCAAGATCTAAAGGAAGGCAATATTCTCTTGAATGATGATATGAGTCCCAGAATTTCAGATTTCAAATTACCTATGTTCATGCAGATTGTATAGTATAACCATGGTATATTGTAAGGTGTGTTCATAAAAAAAGAGAGAAGGTACTATAGAGGTTCGTTAGTAATTGTCCGATAATTATTGATTCGTTATTAAACCAATCAATATCTTATTAATTGACTAGCATATTAATACATTTAAAAGCCGATAATTGATAGGTCAAACGGTAAACCGGAATTATCTGTCCCATAAGCAACCCTAATTCTACTGTTTTTGTCTTCATAACTATTGTATTTTTACTTTTCTGGAACCAAAAATATATCAAAATATTTTCCATAAAATCTGCATATTTTACTTGCTCATGATAACCAACAAAACTAGATTAAATATATTATTATTACCATTGTTGTTATTGATACATTATAAAATTAAATGACCAAGGTTTAAAATTTGTTGAGTTATTTTCAAGAAGAAACATTTTATCTTATTACAGTTATCTTTTTCCCAAAAAATAAACTTAGTTATTTTAGTTAGGATAAATAACTTTGAATATTGAATAGGTAAAACAATTACGAAAAGTTAGTGGTCGTTTGACCATTGAATTCCAGAAATCATGTTTAGTTATAATAATTTATAAAATTTTAAAATTTAACTTCATTTCAAATTGTTGGTGTAATATATCAAAAATATAATAAATTACAATTGAAAAATAAAATGACAAAAATGAATAAACAAATCGGTTGAGGCGCGAATATCTCACTCTCTAAAATGTGATTCAACCCCACTGCGACATAATTTACACTAAGCCAGCCGTATGTCACTCAAGCAACTCCGAATTAGTTGAAGAGTCTGAAACTCCACATAAGAACATCTTCCTTCAACATATAATTTTTATATTTTATGACTCTCTTCAAAAGTATTTATAAAAAATTTAAAAATAATTTTAATTTATTTTCACAGTTCTAATATTCTTGCGCCGAGTATATCAATTAATTGAATACCAAGCACACTAACATAAATAACTTTTTTTCCTAAAAAAAAAAGGAACTCTAATAACAATATCATTGTACTTCCTATAATAATATACTAATATGTCCTGCTAAATATTAATATTATTTTCTCTGCTTAATTAGTAAACCTTATGATTAGAGACCTAGACAAACCCGTTCCTTATGATTTGAGATCACTAACAGAAAAATCTATTATATTCAATATTTATATAAAAAGAAATCTCTATAAAAAAGATCTACTAAAACAAAAAGAATCATTAGATATTTCCGTAAATAAATTATGCGAACTGTATCTTTTTAATCTAACTATATATTGAAGTATATATTGAAGTATGTATGTGAGAAAAATCGTAGGAGGAAAATAAGAGTGCAAATTGATGAATGATTTCTTAATTTGTTCACTAACTCTTCCTTGTATGGTACCTCAAATTTCGTTGAACTTCAAACTTATTCAATTGTTGCAAATCACACTTGAAATTTTTTACGAAGAGAAATAGTAAACTTATAAAATTCTTAATTTAAAAATAAGAGGAAACCTTCTATTTATAGCTAACAAATGCTAGTATGTACATGTGATTGTGCCTTATAAGAAAAGTCACAACCATTCGAAAAAGTCACAGCTCATCGAAAATGTTACAACTCTTTGAAAAAGTCACATCCGTTCAAAAAAAGTCGCAACTCATCGGAAAAGTCACAACTCTTCGAAAAAGTCACAACTCATCAGAGAAGTCACAACCCTTCGGAAAAGTCACGACTCATCGAAAAATCACAATCCTTTTGAAAAAGTCACAACTCTTCGAAAAAGTCACAACTCATCCGAGAGGTCACAACCCTTTGGGAAAGTCACGACCCATTAAAAAATCACAACCTTTAATGTGAAAAAGTGACTATTTTTAACATAATATAATTTATTAAATAAATAAAATAATTAAATTGAGTGTTTTTAGTTGGGTATTATAGTAATTCAGTATTAAAGTTTAGGAATTGTTATGTATAGTATAGATAGATAATGACTTGTTTTCTTCTAACCAGGATTTTACATGACATCCCATTTTTTCTTAATAGAATTTTCTTATTATTTATATATAAAAATGATTGCTCTATTAATCTTTTAATTAAACTACAGATTAAGATATTAAATTGACATATTAAGTTTCAAGCAATCACAAACGATGTCGCATTAATTGGTCAAAAATATAATCCATTAATTAATTAATGCATATTGATGGTATTCATAATAAAATGTGTTAAGTAGTTTATGAGGTTTCGTTATTATTTTTCCTTTTAAGATATAATACCCTTTTTTGTTTTATTTTACAGAAAATACAGATGGACTTCTGCTCTAGTTTTTAAAATCCAAAATCTAATACATTAATATGCGTATATCTTCTTGATAATTGTTCATTGAATTGAAAATATAATATAAAATATGTGTTCCATTTCATACTAGATAAACTTGAATGTTTATATTTATTTTTATTTTTAATATTAACTGCATTGTGCTAAAATTTGGTAAATACAAAATGGACAGATCTCATAAGTGCTGTTCTGCAAAATTTGGCACAGCTGTGGGCTAGTCTTCGTTAATCAAGTAAAGTTAGGTGTTATAAATATATTAATAGATTCTTGATCTAATATTTTTTAAGAAAATTTGTGTATAAATTTCATCCATAAAAAAAGTAAAAATGTACATGTAATAATTTTAATACACTTACTACAATACTAAAGCATCATTGTACATAATTTTTTTTTCTTTCTCAAAAGCCTTAACAACGTCCTTTATGTCTAATGGACTAATTAAGGGCATTATTAAGCATCGTCAGTATTAAAATTTTTCTTTTTTCTTTTTTCTTTGTAAAAATTCAAACAACTTTTACGTCGAATGGACTATGAATAATATTTAGGTTATAGACGTTTAGCATAATTTACTTTTTTTGAGTTTATGTACTCATTCGTATTTTGACTCACCTATAATAAATGTTACAGTCCTCCTCAAAAAATAAATAAAGTATATATTTTATTATAATATTTATATTAATTTTTATAATATTAATAAATTTAAAAATAATATATTATTTGTCTCTAAATTTGTTAAGTGAACAAATAAATGTGAACGGAATAACTACCGCTGAAAAGCTAGCTATAAACTGCTAATGGTAGTAGTATTATTTTTTAAAAAGTGGTATATACAAATTAGGATAATTCTTAAAAATTCACAATTTCCCAAAAAGACCCAAAGATTTACTGCTACAAAATCCAAGTCCTAATAAGAAAAAAAAATAAAAATAGAGACAGTATCACCCACTGTTTTGTTTGCCTCTAAATGGTTTTGTTGCGCCTTCTTCCTTTTCTCAATTTCTCCGTTTTCCCTTAAATCAAAAGATCGATTTTCTTCCTTTTCTTCACTCCATTCATTTTTTTTTCAATTTCAATTCTTGAAATTCACTGCATGATGAATTAGAATTATGGGAATTCAATCGGAGCTGTTTCAACTGATCCATTGATCAGGTGAGTTCAATTGGAATTTTTCATTACTTTTTATATATATCTGATCTTGGGTTTCAGTCAATTTCTGTTTATTTTTTAATTTTTTTATGTTTTCTTGTGAATTTTCGTATGAGTATTGGGAATTTGAATGAATTTGGGATATAGATTCTAAGGATTAAATGATTGTTCGTTTTAGATTGAAATGCCGATAAATTGATGTAAGAATTAGGGATTGGGTTGATTCAGAATTTCATTTTTTGTAAAAATAATTATTTATGGTGAATAGGTTTGAGGGGATGACTGTTGACCCGGTTATGTTGACTTTGTTTCACCCCTGCTCATGCTGGAAATTTTATTCATTAATCTGTTTTTTTTTTTCCTGTAGCTTTTAAATGAGTATAAACAGTAGATTAGTTTGATATAATTACATTTTAATGTCTATGTTTTTGCATTAGGACTTTAATCTGCTTGCTGATGTTTGATAGGTTTTTGCATTTAAGATTCATTATTTGTTTATAACATTGTTGCACTGTCATTTATCCTGAAGATTAGGATTTTAATGTTGGTATAATTATGAAATATATGTACTTTTGCTTATTAAGTTCCTTTTTCAGTTGTGTTGGGAGTAGAAGATGGCAACATTAGTTGCGGAACAAGGGCCATTGAGCAGTCAGAATCAAGACACACCGGGAATGAGAAATCAGTCTAGGGTGTTTAGGAAGAGAAAGTTTATCCTAAACCGCGATGAAGAAGAGCTTGAAAAGGACAATGCAGCAGCATCGGTGCTCAATGTTACAGAGTTACCTAATAAGAAACCAAAACTTTGTTCTGAGCCTGGCGCCTCCTGTGGCAAAAGAACTGTGTCAGAGCACGCGAATGTTGCAATCAGGAAGGAGGATGCACTTTTATCAGGTGGATCGGCACAGAAAGTAAAAACAGCGGAAAAGCCTAAGAGGAACATGGTTAAATCACATCTGAGAACCAAGACGGTAGCTAAGGAAAAAATGACTGTAAAGGAATCTGAAGGTTCACATAGCAGAATCACATCCAAGGTGTATCATCGTTCAGCAGACAAGAAATTAAGTTCTAAAATTTGGGATGAATTGGTGGGTGATGATGAAGAAGAGGAGAGTGAAGAGGAAGAGGAACAGGAAGAGGATGAAGAGTATTTTCCAGGATCCTTAACAAACTTTCAGATGCCACTTAAGGAAGCATTGAATAATTTAAGAAATTCAGAGAAGCTTTTGAGAACTTGCACCAAGGGAAAAATTCTTAGAAGTGGACCTATGAGAAATAAAGGGAATGATGAAGAGAAATACGAGCCTTCCCAGTGCAAGGACAGGCTCAAACTATCTACCGCCACAAAAAGCGTTCTTCTGAGAGGAAATTCACAGACAAAAAGGATGCCTGATAAAGTAAATCTAGAACAACCTCCAGGAACTTCAAGAAAGAAGATGACTCATAAAGGAGATAATACAATGAACAAGGTGGAATTTGGAAGTGAAGAAAAGCAGGGCGTGTGCAAGAAAAAACCAACTTTACCCAAGGTTGGAAAGAAAATGCCAGGGACTCGTGAAATTCAAGGCTCAGAGAATAAAAGGCGGGTGCCTGCTATATTAAATGGAGAACAATGTCTAGGAACGTCAAACAAGAAGAAGATTCCTCAAGAAGAGCGTACAATGGAGAAGGTGGATGAAAGTGAAGATGAGTGGAAGGAAAAGCCAAGTTTGTCCAAGGATGGAAAAAAGAAGCAGGGAATTCATGAAAAAGATGCCGAGAATAAAAGGATATCTGTACGACGCGCTACTGCATCATTCAAGAGATACGGTAATGATTACTATATTGGTGAGTGGGAAGAAGATACTGATGAGTATGAGGTTTTCCCTCTAAGTGATGGACATCATATACCAAGTAATGCAAGAAACCAGGGAAGTGATGTTTCACCTGAGTCGAAACCAAAAAATAGTCTGAAAAATATAATAAAAAATTCAGGGAAGTTACCTGTTTGTAGTTCATTTCCTTCTTGGGCACCTGCTAAATTAAATGGAGAACAATGTCTAGGAACGTCAAGCAAGAAGAAGAGTCCTCGAGAAGATAGTACAATGGATAAAATGGATGAAAGTGATGATGACTGGAATATGTGCAAGGAAAAGTCAAATTTGTCCAAGGATGGAAAAAAGAAGCAGAGAATTTATGAGAAAGATGCAGAGAATAAAAGGACATCAGTAAGACGTGCTGCTGCATCAGTCAAGAGATATGATCATGATTACCATGTTGATGAGTGGGAAGATGATACTGAGGAGTATGAGGTTTGGCATCATACACCAAGTAACACAAGAAGTCAGAGAAGTGAAGTTTCACATGAATCAAAACCTAAAGATAGTCTGAGAGATATAATAAATAATTCAGTGAAGTTATCTGCTTGTAGTTCATTGCCTTCCTCCTCATCATCTTCTGGTTCGACAATTTCGAGAAATGGAATAGATAGATCTAAAAACGTGAAGGTCAAGCTCTTTTTATTCATCTTTCACATTAAATGGCATTTCTACTCTGTTTTACTTATTTCTTTCAGACGATGACTTATTTATTTTATCCTATGCAGGTAAATTGTCATCAGTGTAGAAGAAGTGATAGAAGAACTGTTGTTCCTTGCACCAAGTGTAAAGAGAAATTTTACTGTATCAAGTGCATCAGGGAATGGTAAACCTCTAATGTGTATCTCTTATCTTGCGGTTCAAATGCTTAGTGATTCTCTTTTCGTGTCGAATGGAGTTTTAACCTCATTTTAAGCTTCCTGCTATTTATTTTTGGCGAGCAGGTATCCTGAATTGGAAGAAGAGGAAGTCTCAGAGGCTTGCCCATATTGTCGTGGAAAATGTAACTGCAACTGGTGCTTACACTCAAGTGGCATGCTTAAGGTTTGCCTTTTCTTTCCTTTTAATCAAACAAAATGAGCTTGTAGCTTTTGTTTCCTAATTACTGTTAAATATATCTTTCCTTGAAGACATCAAGAAGGGATCTCACTGATCGTGAAAAGATCAAGCATTTGCAGTATTTGATTATCAAGCTCCTTCCCTTTCTGAAAGAAATTCATCAGGAACAAATTCAGGAGATGGAGACAGAGTCTTCTATTCGTGGTATGCATCTAAGTTTTAAAAACAAGACATTGACTCCGATAAAACTTTTTTTACATTGTTCACTGTTTTTATTACAGGGGTATCTTCATCTTCAGTTGATATTAAACAATCACTTTGTCACAATGAGGAGCGAGTTTACTGGTAATATATCCTCTCTTGTTTCTCTTTTTTTTCTTCTTTCAACTATACATTATTTTTAGAGGGTACTCTTATTGATTCCTTGGCCTTGGAGCAGCAACAACTGTTCAACTTCAATAGTTGATCTTCATCGAAGTTGCCCAGATTGCTCATTTGAGCTATGTATAAGTTGCTGCCAAGAGCTTCGGGAAGGAAAGTTTCCAGGAAATAGTAAAAAAGCAGTTGTCCAATATCCAAATATAGGTTATGATTACATGCACGGTGGAGATGCAGAGCCTGAAAGTTCTGATGATATGGAAATTCCACAGGGCCAGAACAAACCAATTACTTGGGTTGCTAATTATGATGGTAATATCTTGTGTGCTCCTGTAGCAATTGGTGGATGTGGAAATTCTGTATTAGAGCTCAAGCATCTGCTACCGAAAAACTGGATATCAACCTTGGAGGCAAAAGCAGAAAGGATTCTGATTCAGTGCAATTTTTCCGAGATGATTTCCCAGCCGATTTGTAGAATGGATGACCCTGAACAGTTACACAGAGCGGCTTCAAGAGTTGGTTCTGATGATAACTACTTGTATTTCCCTACTGCAAAGGACGCAATGGAGGATGATGCACTTTTGCACTTTCGTAGGCACTGGGCCAAGGGTGAACCAGTGATTGTACAAAATGTTCTTGCACATACAAGTGGTTTAAGCTGGGAACCAATGGTTATGTGGCGTGCATTATGTGAGGGCACTGATTCAAAGATCCTTACAAGTATGTCAGAAGTGAAAGCTATCGACTGTCTGGCTGGTTGTCAGGTTTTTCCTCATTCATCTGCATTTTCTACCTTGTCCACAAGTTTCGTACCCATCACATTCCACTTATTCATCATCCCTCTCCCCGTTCACTTGGTAGTTAGCATGTTTCCTACTGGTTTTTTTGCTTCTAGCATCCTTTTGCTTAAGATAACTTTTTTCTCGTATTATAGCAGTTGCTTCTTGAATAGCTTCATGGTGTTATTAAAATATGACCATCTACCATTGTGCTAAGCATCAAATTACATAAAACTTTTGCAGGTTCCAATCAATACTCGAAAGTTTTTTAAAGGTTATACAGAAGGCAGAAGGTATGAAAATCTTTGGCCTGAAATGCTCAAACTTAAAGATTGGCCACCATCTGACAAGTTTGAGAATCTCTTGCCTCGGCACTGCGATGAATTCATCAGTGCATTACCATTCCAAGAGTACACAGATCCAAGGATAGGGATTCTGAATCTTGCTGTTAAATTACCGCCTGGAATCATAAAACCAGATTTGGGTCCAAAGACATACATCGCATATGGTGTCACCAAGGAACTTGGGAGAGGGGATTCAGTGACAAAGCTTCACTGTGATATGTCAGATGCGGTATGATACGACGGGACTATTGTAGTTCATTCATTTCATTTCTTCACTTTATTCTCATGTCAATGCCACCTCCTTAATATGTGTTGACTTGTGAATAGCCCTGGTTAATACTTGAAATCACAATTTGGAGGATATTACCTTAGCTCACGTCCAAAAACTATAACCAAATCGACAAGGACCTTGGTAAGAAGGAATCTCAATTGTATGAAAATTCCAAAATGGGCGAAAAACTAACATTTTATTCCAAATATATAGAACCACATTCATCCAATCTCTTCTGCCTTGTGTTGTCTAGTGAGACTCATAAACCTCATGGCCAGTCCTATATAATATGTTTGACAATTGTCACATTCCAGGTAAATTAATCCACATGCCACAATCTAGTTTAATGTTTATTCTCACCTTCATAGCAGTTCATTGCTTTTCCCAGTTCTGTATTCTGTCCATGATGCATTACCTGCTAAGATTGCAACCATTACTTTTTCAGGCTTATTTCATGACAAGCTAATATTTTAAAATTTTGAATTGGTCAGATAAATATTTTGACACACACAGCAGAGATGGCTATAACTGATGAGCAGCAGTCTGCAATTGAAATAGTGAAACAGAGGCATAGAGCTCAAGATGAAAGAGAGCGCCTCAAATGTGAGGTTGATGAATATCCTATGAAAATGTCTAGTGATATTAGAAGGGAGGAGAAAACCTCTGATGATTCAGAGACAACTGGAGGTGCCTTGTGGGACATTTTCAGAAGGGAAGACGTACCCAAGTTGAATGAGTATCTTTTAAAGCATGCAAAGGAATTTAGGCACACTTTCTGTTGTCCGGTTGATCAGGTTTTTCATCCAATCCATGACCAGAGCTTCTACTTAACTTTGGAGCACAAGAGAAAACTGAAGGAAGAATTCGGTTAGTAATTTACCTTGTTCGTTATCTTTCCTTAAGAACAAGGATCACATTTATTTAATAAACTCAAAATGTGGATGCTTACCATTTTAGGGATTGAACCTTGGACATTCGAGCAAAGACTTGGAGAGGCAGTTTTCATTCCTGCAGGATGCCCTCACCAAGTGCGTAATCTCAAGGTAAGAATCATACTTATATAATCCATGAAAATCCAGATGATCAAGTTCATCAAGTAACCAACCAACTGTTTTCAACTTTCCAGTCGTGTACCAAAGTTGCTGCTGATTTTGTTTCTCCTGAAAACATTCGAGAATGTTTCCGCCTCACAGCTGAGTTCAGGACATTGCCGAAAGGCCACAAGGCCAGAGAAGACAAACTAGAGGTGCCACATCAAAAATGCTTTTTTTTAAATCTGGCTACGTTAAGCCTAGCCTCCATTTCTTACTGACTTGTTTCGTCCTCTGGTGTAACAGATAAAGAAGATGGTCATTCATGCAATCAACCAAGTTGTCACAGATTTGGAGCAGCTCACATACATAGTTTAGAGAAATAGCAGTACTTTCTTTAGCAGCAGTAGCAGTTAGTATTTGGTTGTTGCTATTGTCCTTGGGTGTTCTTTTAGGTGTTAGGCCAAGGACAATTTTGATACATATTTCTTGCAGCTTAGGCCCTCTTCACCATTGTTGCCTGTAGAAAAGTAAATGTTAAACGGAACATTCATTTTTATATCATACTTTTCCTGCAATAAAGGCAGCTTCTCCTATACAAAGACTCGAACCTTTGCATTTGATTACATAATGGAATATAATGTGAAATTTCATGCAAATACTTTCTATAGTACTCTTTAAGGAATTATGAACCACTAGTACGTGTTAGACTTTAAGTAAATAAAACAATGGGGTGTGGAACCAAGCAAGGTAGCAGCAATAGGTTTCCTAACAGGGATTTAGAATTTGATTGGTAGTAAATAATTTCTAGATAGAAAAATGTGAAACTAAAGAAAAGAGAGTTTATATCAAATCAAATGTATTTTATTATAACTAAGTGATTTGATGAGGCACTAAAAGCTTATGTACAAACGTGTATGAATTTATTAGCTAAGGGTCAATACCGAATATGAGTAAATTTTTATCTGCATATTACCGTGTCTTTTAGACACTAAGATTAGGCAAAAATAGTCTAGTTGTATAGTGGTTTTATTGTGTCACATATTATACTACTCGTAACTATATCATCATTTTTTATTAAAGAAACAACAATAAATATTGACCCTTTTCTCTTTACACATTTTAATTTTATGGAAGATATTTTTTAAACAAACTTATTTTTAAACATTACGCAATCCATATTATTTTTAATATAACAAATCAAACATTTACTAAAAATACTAAGATAATTAATTCTAACATAACTAATCTTATCGTAAGATGTCTTCAAACTAAACGACCATGCGTGTCTACAAAGTTTGAAGGTCATTATTGAAAATCAATATAGTGCACTAAAACTAAGACGTACACGCAGCAACAACGGCAATATACTTTCACTATGGTCGATTTTAGTCTCTGTTCGACCAGTCTCACAATCAGACTTGTACAATTAAGCTCATGAGCAGAATCGTAGCTTGAGCCTACCTTTGCACACCTCAGTTACTCTTTAGGAGGCATTTGCCCCAGATAAACTACCTCGCAGTGTCCCGCCTCCCCTCAAATGATCGGTGCGACGATTAGGCATCCGTAGACAAAAGAATGGTCTTTCAGGATTGGTCGTTGTGTGTCACCACCTCCCCACCTATCCTACATATTCGATTAAGATTGTCATTGCGAAACTATAGTTAAGGTGCACGGGGTCTTACCGTCTAGCCGTTGGTACTCCGCATCTTCACGGAGAATTCATTTGCACCGAGTTGAGGGTCATTTGGTAGTGCATTCGCAAAAATAATCCATACATTAGTTTTGTGTATTAGTAATATATCTTATTTGATACACTTCTGCATGCATTTGCTTTATGTATTAGTAATATTTGTTTGATACACTTTTTCATGCTATGTATAGTTATTGTCTGCATAAGTTATACACTCTAAATGTATTAAGGAGTCGTTTGGTAGAGTGTATAAAAATAATGCTAAATAGAGTGTATTAATAATGCTTGCATTAGCAATGCATGTATTAGTAATGCTTGGATTAATAATACATATATTATTTTGATGCATTGTTTGGTTTGATGCATTAAAAATAGAATGTATTGCATTAAAAAAATTATTTACAAAGATACCCTTCACTATTATGGTGGAAAAGATATAAAAAAAGGGATTGAGGATTAATTGGGTCTTCAATTAAGTTGATGCATGCGTTAAAACCATTGTATTGCTAATACCTAGAAATTCATGGTATTAGCAATACACACGTTAATACATAATAGAGTATTATAACTAATGCTTGCATTAGTTATACATAGGTTGGAAAGGAGTACCAAACCATGTGGTAGTACTACACAAGGCTAATACATGCATTATTATTTTTAATACACTCTACCAAACGACCCTTAAGTGTGTATTGCTAATACATGAAAATTCATAGTATTAGTAATGCAAAGAAATTTAATGCATGCCTTAACATAGTTAGAGACCACATTTCCTGTCAAAATTTTCTTTTACATTTTTTAAATGGAGGGTATCTTTGTAAATAATTTTTTAAAAAAAATTATGGAATGCATGTTATTTTTTAATACACCAAAATCGAACAATGCATAAAAAATAATCTCGACATAACTAATGCAAACATCACTAATACACTCTATTTAACATTATTCTTATACACCCTATCAAACTATCCCTTTAGTTATTCCATAATGAGGTTTTGAAAAGAGGGCGTGTATGAATCTTGCCTCTATCTTGATAAATATGTTGATTCAATAGATCCTCGACTCAAGTTAAATATATCAAAAAAAGTAAAACAAATATAATAATGAAGATGTGTTGAAAACAATTAAGAAAACAGTAAGCAACAATAACAAAATGTACGATAATTGAAGCATAATAAACAACGGGTAACATAAAAACCAAAGAATAAAACCAGGAGGAGAGTAACAATAATAATAACGATCGGAGAACCAAACAAATCTCAACTACATACTAATCTTCAATCTTAATCATCAACCACTATATCTTCATATCTAGGATCATGTATTTGATAAGCCACATGTGTGTCATATCATGTCTAATAAACTCAATCCAAGACTTTTTTTTTTTTTTTTTTGTCTACCACACCTTTTGATTGGATCTTTATTCCTCACATGTCCAAATCATCTTAGTGTCGTCTCACTCATTTTGTCCATTACAAGGCCACTCTCTCTACCTTGTCCCGAATAGTTTCTTTTCTGATCCTATCTCTCCTAATATGCACGTATATTCATTTAAGCATCCTAATGTTAACAACTGACTTTTAGAAGTGTCAATTCCTCGTATGTCCAAACCATCTTAGTGTCACATCACTCATCTTGTCTATTGCAAATACACCTTGTCTCGAATAGTTTCTTTTCTAATCCTATCTTTCCTTATTATGCACATATATTTATTTAAACATCCTCATTTCTACTACTCATTTTTAGATGAGTCAATTCTTGATTGCGAACAACACTCTCACAATATATATCAATGATATTTGTCCAAACACAAATATGCATATGAGAAGAAATCATCTACTAATTTTCTCTCTGCTAGAATTTGAACTTGAAATCTCATTATTCTCAACCCACTTCATTGACCACTAGGCCAAATCATTGGATGCACCTTATATTCAACCCTATCGATGTCATATGTGTAATACTAACAAGTCCAACTCTTCCGAGGTCCAACAAAATTAGTACCTTATGACCTACTCATTATATTATTCGGTTCAATATGAAATTACACTCAAAGGCAGAGCTAAGTGGGGGTTCGTGGGTTCAGACGAATTCAATAACTTTATAGTGGACTCTATATTGGCATCAGAAAAATTATGTATAACTTGTAATCCCTCATAAAATTGATTGATGACTCAATGGTAATCTAAGAAGGTGTTCGAGGGTTCAAACAAATTCAATAACTTTTTCGTAGACTCTGTATTTGTATTAGAAAATTATATATCACTTGTGAATCCCTTATAAAATTGTTTCATGACTCAGTGGTAAGGAAGGGGTCATGGAAACACTAATGTTGTGGATTCTAACAACACTATCAACAAAAGTTTCTCTTTTTTTAAAAATAAAGCATCATCTCTTTTGTCCAATAATTTAGATTCCCCAAACTCCTTTCTTCTATCCTAAGATTTAGATCCCCAAACTCCTCTCTTCTATACTAAAATTTAGAACCTCAAATTCCTAATCCTGACTTCCTCTCTGATTACACGACATGATCAATAGGGTGATCACAATTAAAAAGCAAAATATTAGGTGAATTGGGATAGTTGATTGTTATGAACGAACTTAAAGGCTCAAAAGTCAAATTCAAAACATCCAAATCGATCAATCCAAAATCGAATTTTAAAAATTCAATCCACGAAAATCTTATTTGGATTGTAATTTCTTCAATACGTGAATCAAAATTTTCATATTCAATCCGAACGGTCCAAACACTCACCTCTATATGTGAAATATCTCCCCATAACTCTACCACCCAAGCAAGTGGTTGGAAAGCCACGAGAACAACTTTCCAACAATATGGAGGCATCTAAATACGTTACTAATCCAAATCCAAACAACAAAGATATTAGTAAAGATGCAACTACTACGAGAACTAGACCCATATAACATAATTGTCTTTTGGGAACCAAAGTTATATGGCCAATTAACAAACAATTTCAAAACATAATGCAAACCTTGCAAAGAGCAAGTTAAATATAACAATATCCAAATAACATTTACACAAAGAACTTACCATGAAAGAATAAGCCCTTCCAATTCTTCCAAACCCATGTTTTCTTGATCTTTTGATCCATTTTGTTCTCAACTTCATTCAAATCTCCCAATTAACACTTCTCATGCAAATATATAGATCCAACAATCCACATCAATCCAATAAAATAGTACAAATTGACTTCAAATTCTAGATCCATCTTTGGTGTTTCTTTGCCAAGAAAAAGTTGCTTCAAAACCCTCCTAAGCCCCTTACTCTCCACAAGGTCTTAGCAAAGAGATCCCTCTATATATGGAAAAGGTTGGGCAATAGTAGGGTTTGATTAGCACAGTAAAATGACTAGTTTGCCCTTATTCTTGAGGAACAAGAAACGATTGTGAAGCATGCCTTTTTTTGGGACCTATAAATGCGCGGATTTTGGTGAACATTTGGCCATGGAATATATTTTTTTATTGATATCTTTTTACTTGTCAAATTTTAATTTGACATATTTATTAAGAAAATAATGATTGAGATAATTAATTTACTAATTTTATAGAATCATAAACATATTTACTCACTGCATTTTTCAAATACATTAACTTAATATATTGAAAATATAATAATAATAATAATAAAAAAATGTCCTTCCTTGATTTGTCAAAAATGACAAGTAAAAGGAAAATCAAATTAGGAAATATTTGTTAAGTAAGTAGAAACAAAGGGAGTATTTTATTTTTACTTTATTTAGAATTTTTAAAGTTCTGGTAATAAATATTTAAAATTTAAATATATTTTTTCAAAAGTATAAAATATAATTTAAATAAGGTAATTTTATAAAAATAAAAAAGATTGAATAATTTTCATGGCCAAACAGTTCCCACAGTAAGGTGACAATATCAGGTAAGTTTTATAATATATTTTAAATATTTTTCATTTTATTTGTAATTTATAAAATTAAAACTATGTGTGATTGTAATTTATTATCTATGAGATAATTATGTTAAAAATATAAATTTACCTTGAGAATAAACACAAAACACTGAAACAGGGACAGAAGTGTAAATGAAGGCATTCCTATGGTCCAGTCTCTATTAAGAGAGTCAGCCCAGCCCAGCCCAAACCCAAACCCATGCTTACATTATCCAATCTTCTTCTCAACAAATTGCCACCTTCACAATTTGTCAAACACTGTAACTCCTTCACTCCTCTCCTCCCCCATAGCAATGCCCATCCAACTCCATACTTCTACGCGCCTTCACCACTTGCCTCCTCTCCTCCGCCCTGGGCTTATACTCCCTGCCTATCACCGCCCTATACTCCGCCGTCAATTTGGTAACCATGAATGCTTCGGAGTCTCCAATTGTACAAAAAGTTCTAGCAAAAATACCGTGACTGTGCTAGTAAATGCAATTGATGCTCAAAAGACAAATGAGCAACATGAGAAGGTCAAAAGGGCTTATCCGTTTCACGAAATTGAACCAAAATGGCAACATTATTGGGAAGAGAATAAGACATTTCGAACCCCTGATGAGATTGATACTTCCAAGCCCAAATTCTATGTTCTTGATATGTTCCCATATCCAAGGTACGGAATTTTTTTCCTCCCACTCTTCCAACTTTAAATTGCTCTGTGCCAAGGATGGACTATGGAGTATCTTCTTTTAACGATAAGGAAGCTCTATAGTTTATGGAGTTTTAATGAGAAGAAATCAACCTAATGGTAATAATGTGTTTGCTATACCTTGAAATGGAGAACTGTTAGTGAGGTATTATGTGATAGAAGGATACATACCAAATGTAAAGGTAAGTTCAATATAATGTTATATGTGAGTGAATGTTGGACCGTTAAAGTCCACCATATCCACAAGATGAGTGTTGCATGGATGACAATACTAAGTTGGATAGAATGTGCAACTAGCACATATTGAGGATAAAACCAGAGAAGATCACTTGAGATGGTTTTTTGCTTTCCTACGTCGACATCTAGAAGTACCGATCTGTGGGTGTGAAACTGCGGTGTTAAAAAGGACTTTTGGACCTTAAATTGCATGGAAGAGAGTTGTCTCGAAAGACCTACAATATCTTGGAATCCATGCAAACCTAATGAAAGATATGACACCATGAAAGAAAAGATCTATATAGGTGATATTAGTTGGCAATATGGTTTAGTTTCAACTTGGATTTACATTGGTCCCAACTCTTGCCTTGTGTATGTACACCATATTTTCGGGAAGTTTGTTACTTGAAAAGGGTAAAGCTCTAAGCTTTACAAGATTGTTAGACATAATTTGTTTTTCATGTAGCATAAGGGTGGTTCAGTACGGTAGCAAAGACTCAAATCGATTACCTACTCCTTAGAAAGAGTGATAGAAGTTTATGTAAGGATTGTAAGGTTATTTCGAGTGAGAACCTCACAATTTAGCATAAACTCTTGCTAATGGATCTGGAGATTAAAAGGAAGAGGAAAAAGAGAACTTTGTATGACCAACCAAGGATCAAGTGGGGGAGTGGGGCTTGACTAAGGAGAGAATTAAGGAGTGTGGGGGAGAAGTTAATGGTTATGGAGCCTAGGAGAGTAGTGTAGTGGAAATAATATGTGGACTAGGTAGTGTTATCAAAGGCACGCTTTAAGCGCGCTTAAGCCCTGAAGCGAGACTCAAAACATGTTGAGCGCTTCACATCGCTTTATGTGCGCTTCAGTGTCGTCATCAAGGTTGTAAGGCAAACTTTTCCTTGCAAATGAGCCTCTTATAAAGAAGTGACACTAAACAATTGATATTTCACTTTATCATATTTTTTTTTTTCAATTTCTTTGGTCATACATGCGTCATTCATGTTTATAATTACTCCCTCTGTTTAAAAAAAAGTGTCCTAGTTTGACTTGACATAGAGTTTAAAATGAATCTTGTGATCCTAAATTAAAGTTATGTCAAATGTATAAAATTGCCCTTTAATCTTGTGGCCTTAAACATGTCATGTGGAAAATTGAAATTAAAATTTTACCAAAAAAGGAAAGAGGTCATTCTTTTTGAAACAGACTAAAAAGGAAAGTCGGTCATTCTTTTTGAAACAGAGGGAGTATTAGTCTTGGACTAAACATATATATTTGTATTTTTTTTTTTCTCCCTTTGCGCCTTTTTTCATTAAAGCCCTCGCTTTGTTTGCGCTTAAAGCCCCCAATGGACCTTAGAGATTTTTTGCATTTTTCGCTTTGATAACACTGGGACTATGACAACTAATTATATTAGAAAGGCAATTGGAGAGGAGTTAGGAGTCACGAAGGGTAACTTTGGGGGACCCAAGTGGTCTGGTGGTGGGATTGAGAGGTCTAGGGGGAAAGTGGAAGCCAATAAGGTTGCTTACATGAAGTTGGTGGAGAGCAAGAATGAAGATGCAAAGAGGACTAACAAAGAGAAGAATAAGATTGTGAAGAAGGAAGCGCGGATGGCGATTACAACGGTTAAAACAACAACATTAAACACTTGTATGGAGAACAGAGGCCAAAAGTGGGATAAAGAAATTGTATAGACTCGCTGAGGTGAGGGAGATGAAGACTCTCGACCTTGACCAAATTAGGTGCATTAAAGACAATGATGACAATGTACTGGTGGAAGAGGCCCTCATTAAATAAAATGACAAATGCACTTTAATAAACTTTTAAATTAGTGATTTAGAGAACACCAAGAGTAGTCAAGACTTTGGGTATTGTAGGTATATTAAATTTGAGAAGGTTAAGAGCACAATTCATAATATAAGAGGAGGAAAAACGATTGGGCTAGATGATATTCTTGCGGCATTGTGGAAAAGGGCAAGCAAAGTGGGTTTAGAGTGACTACCTTTGTTGTTTAATGTCATTTGTTTCATGGCTAAGATGCCCAAATAATGAAAGTGGAGTATAGTGATCCCATTGTACAAGAACAAAGGTGATACTCAAACTACAACAACTATAGAGGTATCAAATTACTAAGCCACAATATGAAAGTTTGGGCGAAATTCAAAATTGCTACAACTATAGAGTCGTATAAGAGCAAGAACGATATTCAAAATTGCAACAATTGTATGAGTATCAAACTACTAAGCCACACTATGAAAGTTTGGGAGCGGGTGGTTGAGATAAGGATCAGGAGAAATGTGTTTTTTTATTAGAACCAATTTGATTCATGCTGAGGCGATACCATTTGCCTTTTAAGGAGATTGTTAGAGCAACAGAAAGAGAAAAAATAGACTTATATATGGTGTTCATCGACTTAGAAAAGGCATAAGATAGAGTTCTGAGGGAGGTTTTATAGAGATGCTTGAATTCTAGAATTATAACTACGACACATATTATGAGTGATTAAGGACATGTACAATAGAATCAAGATTGTCAAGGATAGTGGGAAAAAACTAAGAACACTTTTCAGTCGGAGATGGTCTGCACTAAGGATCAACTCTCAACTCTTTTTTATTGTCTTGGTGATTGATGAATTGACACGGCATAATCAAGATGAAGTACCATGGTGTATGCCATTTGCAAATGACATAGTATTAGTCGACAAAACATGCGACAGAGTTAACAATAACTAGAGATATAGAGACAGACCCTAGAGTCTAAAGGTTTCAGGATGTGCAGGACTAAAATAGAGTACATAGAGTGTAAGTTCAATGTCACAGCACATGAGGCAGATGGGGAAGTGAGGATTGATACACAAGTCATCCCCAAGAGAGGAAAATTTAAGTATCTTGGGTCTATAATTCATGGAGATGGAGATTGACAAGGATGTCACAGATTATATTTGAATGAGATAAATGAAATAGAGGCTCACATCAGTGTCCTATGTGATAAGAATGTATGACCTTGCTGTATGGGGTGGAGTTTTGGTTAGTCAAGAACTTACAAGTTTAGAAGATAAAGGTAGCATAAATGAGAATGCTTAGATGGATGTGTGAGCATACTGGAAGAGACAAAATTAGGAAAGAAGATGTACGAGACAAAGTGGAAGTAGCCTCTATGATGGACAAAGGTTTTTTCCACAGTAGTTATTGGGAAGAAACACAAAACACTCTTTGACAACTATGTGGCCTTGGAAACTAATTTGTAACGTGAAGATACCACAAAAAGTATCATGCTTTGTGTGGTTGGTGATTAAAAGAGCCTGTTTGACCCATGAAGTCTTACAGAGAAGAGGTATATAGATATGCTCAAGGTGTTACATGTGTGGACAAGAGGCTGAGGTAAATGGTCACCTATTTCTGCACTGCAATACAACTACAAATCTGTGGAACATGTTCTTATGTATACTTAGGGTGAAGTGGACAAGGTCAGGAGGCACTGGTTCATTGGCAAGAAATAGGGAAGCAAGGATCAAATGAAGATTGGTGGAAGAGTATCCCATCCTGCATCTGGTGGACATTATGGAAGGAGAGAAATAAGAGATGCTATGAAGGGAAAGCTACAACATCCAGAAGATCAAGATGAGATGTCTTAGTCTTCTATACTTTTGGTGTAAACAGTATACAGTTGGGTGGGGGGAGGGGGGCAGATAGTTTAGTGGAATTCATAGGCCAATTGTAAAAATTGAAAGTCATTTTTTTTATGTTACCTCCTGGGGGTTTGTAATCCTACCTCATCAGTTTCTGATGAGTTTTTTGTGTGATACAAAAGTTGCCTAATTCAAAAGAACTATATATTGCTATCGTATCAAGCCAACCCAGTTGAAGGATCAACACCAGAAAAGAAATAACTTTACTAGCTTAAAGCTCCAAATAGTATAACGAGGATGTATATCTTATCTCATTTGCCACTTCCAATTCTATGCATGGGCTTATATATCAAGTATCAAATCACTTGTGTATACCATGAGGCGCACAGGAAAAAATTTCAAGAACCTAGTTTAACCACCATCTTGTTGCAGTAGCACAAATTATGTCTAATAATTCTGCAAAGTAAACAACAGCACCCCAAAATTTATGTGTACTTACAAGCATAAACAACTTGAAGACACTTCTTCGAACAACGCAAGAGTCCTGACTTACATCTAATTTGATTAATTTTAAGAACTAAATAAGACCAAATAATTTTTTGAAAATAAATTTTAAATATCTCGAAGTATGTACGAAAATCAGTAAATTGCATGTATTGACAAAAATGTACTTCTGTTCCGAAAAATATAAGTACTGTCATTGGATAGTGAAACAATTATTTCTTGGACTGTTTTTTGGTTTTTCCAAATACTTTGAAATATTATTGTGAAGAAATGGATCTTGGGCCTAACCCAACCCAAAAATTAGCTCATGAGGTGAGGATTGCCCAAACTCATACAAGAAGACCAATTACCCATCCCACTACCAATGTGAAAGTTATAACCCTCCCTCCTCCTACCTCCCTCCTTGCATGCTCAAGACTGAACATCTAGAGCATGGGCTATTAATATGGACAGATCATGGATGCCATTTTGATAGCAAATGAATGTGTGGATACAATGAAGAAAATCAGGAGGCCATGAATATTATACGAGCTAGACATAGAGGCCTATGACCATCTCAACTTGGAATTTCTATGAAAGACATGAGAGAAAAAGGGCTTTGGCAGCAGATGGATTGCTGGATCAAGTGCCCTTTAAGAAAAGGTTTTCCTAGAAGTGTTTCTGCCCATGTGCAAAATTTGCAGTCAGTTTCTTAAAAAAGAATGTTCTGGTGGATAGTTGCCAATCCATTGTGAGCTATGGCAATTGACCTTCTGTTCTTAGGAATTACAATTTTCAGTCAGTGAGGTTCGGGACTTGAAATATTTTCCCATTGAGATTGGACAAAATGTTCCCTTTGCATGAGGATCTGTAATCGATTAATTGCAACCTGCTAAATTTTTCTTTGGTGCTTTATTCATCCTTGCAGTGGAGCTGGTTTACATGTTGGACATCCGCTTGGATATACTGCGACAGATATCCTTGCTAGATTCAAACGCATGCAAGGTTTCAACGTATTGCATCCAATGGGATGGGATGCATTTGGTTTACCTGCTGAGCAATACGCTATTGACGTAAGTTTGCATAAAGTCACTGTTTTCAATTTAATATTTGCAGGTATCTAAGTTTTTTCCTTCCCTTTGACAGACAGGCACACATCCAAAAATCACAACTTTGAGGAATATTAGTCGCTTTCGCTCGCAGGTAACTTTATTTTGTTTTGATGACTATCTTCCGTGTTTACTTTGAGGCTTTTAATCCTTTCCAAAAATTCTGAATTTCTAGCCATGAAATCAAAGCCCTAAGTTTGTTATTTGCATTCCTAGTTCAAGAATCAAGTGTTCATTTAGGTGACCATAGACTTTGAGCTACTTTCGTGTATGTATGTGTGATGTTTCAGTTTAAGTGAGACTTGGCAAATCCACAGATTATCTGTTTTTCATTTGGCAGAGCACCGAAGGAGAATTTAGCCTTTTCATGATAGTGTAGTTGGTACATGGTTTTTAAGAAGGTCAGAAACCTTAAAAAGTCATCTATCAAAGTAACTATATCGGTGAACCATCATTCGTGAATTCAGGTCTTGGTCACTTGGCTATGTCTTTTAAAATGATAGCTACTATATTATCTTGCAACTCTCCATCCATGAGCCTGCTGTCATGCCCCACCATCTGTTAGTTCTGTTACTTTTCCTCCAATTCCTCGCTGGTTCAATTTCAGCTGATATTTATATGTCTACATGCTCTAAATACCTGTAAGAAAAGGATGGTTTCCCTGCAAAACTCAGGGCATTTAAATTGTCATTGTTGGAGTTTATGTGCTAATCTATGTAACAAGAATGTTTCATAATTTAGTTACTTGATGAGATTTTGATCTCTTGCTATCTTTCATAGTATAGAATGTTGCTTCAAAAATATCACTTTGCTAATACCTATAGTGATTTCTAGCTTAAATCATTAGGCTTCTCTTATGATTGGGATCGTGAAATTTCTACGACACAACCTGATTACTACAAATGGACTCAGTGGATATTTCTTCAACTTCTGAAGAGAGGACTAGCTTATCAGGTTTGAAGTTTTCTGAATTTCATTATATTATGGCAATGATAGGTTGAAGTGACCCTCTTCGACTTATCAATGTTCTTTGAATCCAATATTAGGCTGAAGTGCCTGTCAATTGGTGTCCAGCACTTGGTACTGTCTTGGCAAATGAAGAAGTAATTGATGGTGTAAGTGAAAGAGGGGGGCATCCAGTCATCAGAAAGGTAA
Organism: Solanum bulbocastanum; assembly: GCA_037074985.1. Classification (NCBI taxonomy): domain Eukaryota; kingdom Viridiplantae; phylum Streptophyta; class Magnoliopsida; order Solanales; family Solanaceae; genus Solanum; species Solanum bulbocastanum. The sequence goes on along the minus strand of CM073598.1, from coordinate 30,410,946 downwards.
GCTTTCATATACCCTGTTACATTTTGAGGTAGGAAATTTTCAAAAGAACCGTACTTCTATTTACTCAATGTCTAGTCCTTATTTTCATCGCCTGGATGGTTTCATGATTTTACAGTACATTGTTTATTGCCAAGCAGCCTATGCGGCAGTGGATGTTGAGGATAACTGCTTATGCTGACCGTCTTCTTGAGGATTTAGATGACCTAGACTGGCCTGAAAGTATAAAGGAAATGCAGAGGAATTGGATTGGGAGGTCACAAGGAGCAGAATTGAATTTTGTTGTCATAAATGGTAATGGTCAGGAAGAAGAGAAAAGAATAACAGTTTATACAACAAGGCCAGACACTATTTTTGGTGCAACGTATGCTTTCTTCTTTTGACATCTAATCATTAATGCCCCATTTTTAGACTACATTTCACATGTCGCTAGTCCTTTTTGCTGTGCAGATATTTAGTCCTTGCACCTGAACATCCTTTTCTATCATCACTTGTATCAGAAGCACAAAGTAAACATGTATGCTCTTCTACCCCTTGATCTTTTTCTTAATCTCAAAATGATGTTCATTCTTGTTCTTTTAAGAGATGACGGATGTGAGACAGGTAGAGGAGTACAGGGAACATGCTTTTAGAAAGAGTGACCTTGAGAGGACTGAGCTTCAAAAGGAAAAAACAGGTGTCTTTACTGGTTGTTATGCAAAAAATCCGGCCAATGGCGAAGCTGTTCCTATTTGGGTTGCTGATTATGTCTTGGGAAGGTTGTCTACCTTCTTATCTCCTCTTGTCCTACATTCATCGAACAACATATGTCCTATGAGTTTATGACTGCATTAATGCTCTCGTAATGAATGAGAACGTAATACTAAAGTATTTATTTGTCTTACGAACTTCATGTTGACAATGTTTCTGGGGTTTTATAGTAGTGTAACAATTATGATGCAGCTACGGGACAGGAGCAATAATGGCTGTGCCTGCCCATGACACACGCGACTTTGAATTTGCCATGAAGTACACTATCCCAATTTCTTGGGTTGTAAGACCAGATGATAGCGATTGTAGCAATTTTGAGAAACCATATTCAGGTGAAGGATCGATGATAAATTCATCATGTTCAGAGTCAGGGCTTGACATTAATGGTTTGCCTAGCAAAGAAGCTGCTTCAAGAGTCATCCAATGGCTTGAGAAGAGTGGAAACGGGAAGAAAAAGGTAACTTCCTCTGATTTTTGAGGGATACCTCATAAGTTTGTATATCAGTTTTTGGAAGGTTGATGATCTTAAACAGAATTATGAAGTCAAGTATGAAGGAAGCAATTCTCATTTCTACTGCTCAGAAGATCTTATTTATTGCCAGATTTGTCATGCTTCAGGTAAATTACAAGTTAAGGGACTGGCTTTTTGCCCGGCAACGCTATTGGGGGGAGCCTATTCCAGTTATCTTTTTGGATGACACAGGAGAAGGTATTCCAGTTCCAGAAACCGAGCTGCCCCTTACCCTTCCTGAGTTGGATGATTTCACTCCCACAGGAACAGGGGAGCCACCTCTTGCCAAAGCAGATTCTTGGGTAAGTTTTGCCTAATATGTAATGATTTCAACTTGACAAACATTGGATCCTTGTCATTTGGTACTTCTCTTTTTTTAGTTTCGTTCTTCCCTATTAGCTTACCACACTTCATGTAATGACATTCACTATTTTGACTGAACAATTTGTCAGGTTATAACCAAAGATCCTTTATCTGGAAAACCTGCTAGACGAGAAACAAACACTATGCCTCAGTGGGCTGGTTCTTGCTGGTAATCAGCTATGTATTTGCTTCAATATTGGGTGTTTATGGAAGTTTAATTTCTTTCACAAGATCTACACCTAAAAAGACTTTGTATTTAACTAGTATTGGTTTTTTTTTAAATATTGTATATGGTTGTCATTTGTCAAAAGGGAGAAATCTAATGGGAATAGTACCAATTTCAAAAAAAAAAAAAAGTGAGAAAACTAATGGGAATATATATTTTTTATATATTTGTGTTTGTGGGAAAGAGTAATGATAATATGGACAAGACTCAAGAGCATAGAATATTACAAGGCAAAGCAGATAGGAAGGATTTTTACTCTGACTTATCAATAAAAAAAAAAAAAAGGAAGAAGATAGGATGTACTTTACTCTGAATATACTTGTTCGTTATCCATAGTGGGTGGCAGTGGGCGCATAATTTGTCACCGGTAGTAATGGAAGTAAAAGGCCAACACTTACCTACTGCATTTAGATAAGTAGAGTGTCTGATGTTGACTATCAAAATTTGGCTGCTTACTATGGGATTGAGAGTAAATGTGAGGAAAGCAAAGAATCTCTGAATACTTCAATGTTGTGTACTTAAACTGATAATGTGTGGTTCAGAAAACCAATGCAACTTTCACCCTTCGCCCTGTAATGTAAAGAAGAAACCATCTTTGCTTTTAAGGTTCCTATGGATGTGTCATATGTCTGATCTGTATCTTGCTGCTTTTCATTGAACCATGTGACTCATCCTACACTGATGTCCAGGTACTATCTAAGATTTATGGACCCTAAGAACTCCAGTGCATTGGTTGACAAGGCACAAGAACAGTGAGTTTGCTTTCTCTTTGTACAATCAGTACTTCCATATTTTTCTGGCTTTCATTTTGTTATACATACTAGTCTACAAAGTCTTGGTGTTTCAAAGCATTAGCCATCCATTTGCTTCTTTTTTCTTATAGGTACTGGGGCCCTGTTGATGTGTATGTTGGTGGTGCTGAGCATGCTGTTCTTCATTTACTTTATGCCAGGTTCTGGCACAAGGTTAGACAAGCCAAATGACATAAATCTTCTTCTAATCAGAGCTTATAAGTGGAAAAATAGATGAGGTAGGAGGACAAATAAACCAAAAAAAAGGGCTTAACAAGCAAAAGGAATGCCCTCTCTTTTTTTATTTGTCCTTTGGAAGAGCAGTTCAATTTACGAGAGCAAGTTATATTTCTTCTCTAACATTTCTGTTAAAAATCATGACTAGGTTCATTGCTGCAGGTTCTCTATGACATAGATGCTGTGTCAACAAAGGAACCATTTAAGTGTGTCATAAATCAGGGCATAATCCTTGGTGAAGTAAGTTGCTTTACTTGGGGTCTTGAAAGTCCATTATTTTGTTGTCATTCTTTAACAATCAAGTTCAGGTTCAATATACAGCATGCAAAGATGATGAAGGAAACCTGATATCAGCAGACTCTATTGATGAGCTGGCTGAGTACAAACAAGAAAGAATACCTGAGGAAAAGGTTCATTGTACACTGATCATGTTCAATTACTTGGCTTCCTAAGAAAATCTTTTAGCATCTTTTTGTTTTAACTTTAATTGTCAGAATGTAAGCCATCTGTTTGGAACTGTATTTTCATGATGAGTAGGTCATGAAATCTGGTGACTTATTTGTTTTGAAAGACAACCCCAACATTCGCTTGATTGCCCGAGCTCACAAGATGAGTAAAAGCAGGGGAAATGTCATCAATCCTGATGATGTTGTTTTGGAGTATGGTGCAGATTCTTTACGCTTATATGAAATGTTTATGGGTCCATTAAGGTAGCTTCTTCTGCCTGTCCTTATCTTTTCTTTTGTTTCTCAAATTTTGTTTATTGTGATATATGTAGATAATTTCAAAGTTGTATTAGCACAGCATATCTTCTAGTGCGTAATGCAAACTTTTTATTATGTCTGTTAGAGACTCGAAAACATGGAATACAAGTGGTATTGATGGTGTTCACCGTTTCCTAGCAAGATCTTGGAGATTGGTTGTTGGTTCAGCCTCGCCCACTGGTTCATATCCGGATGGAACTGTCACAGTTGATGAGAAACCTTCATTTGAACAACTTCGTTCTTTACACAGATGCATTGATAAGGTAGTACTACTTCTCATTGGGTATGACTGGCCTGTATCCTTTGGAATGGAATTTGGTTGGGATGTTAATTCACTTCCTATTATTACCGAGCAGTTGATGATTTGCGAGTTGGTTTATTATAACAGGTAACTGAAGAAATTGAAGGAACTCGGTTCAACACTGGAATTTCTGCAATGATGGAATTCATTAACGCAGCATATAAGGTTTCTTGTTCTCATTTTCCCTCTCTGCTAAAAAAGTAGTAAAACTGGAAAAAAGAGTACCCACACTTTGATTTTCTTTTTTTGTCTAAACTTTTGTCAGTCTGTTCGAGCATTTTTTTAGGAATTAAGAAAAAGTCATCACTTCAATCTTGTCAAATTTTCAAAGGTATCCAACTTGGGCAGGTTGGAAGAGCAGCTTAGTCCAAAAATTTGATGTGCTTGTCAGAGTTAATTGCATAAGGGAAGAGATTTCAGTCTCTTCCTCAAGGCAAATGAAATACAAAATTGGTGAACTACTCCCAAGAGGACTTCTCTAGCTCTTCTCCTTCCCTGTTATATTAAAGTATCCAACTGAATGCTTGTAGACATCACCTGGGAAAAGGGCGTTCCCTGCACTGGGTCCAGCTACTCACGACTCGGGGAAGGGCTGGGCCCCACTATTTTACAGTTTTACCTTACATTTCTGCAAGAGGCGATCTCCACGGAAGACTTCATTGAAATGAGATCTAATTAGACACTTAAATTTCTTCCGCTTAAACATAACGACACAAGGGAAACAACGAGTGATGTAGCTATATTAAGTTCATTGCAAGTTACCTGTTTCTGATAGCATTTTAACTAATCTGTTGGATCTCTTGTCTTTAGTGGGACAAGCTTCCGAGATCAATTATTGAAGCATTTGTTTTGCTGCTCGCACCATATGCACCTCACATGGCAGAGGAGCTCTGGTCTCGTCTGGGACACCCAAATTCCTTGGCATATGAGCCCTTACCTAAGGTGAGTATTTTCTTGATCTTAATTGTTACTTTCTCTATTCCTCTTCCCGATCCCGCCCTTCTGAAAGACGTATGGGTACTTGTTTTTCCCTAATCTCTCTACTGTTGCTAAAAAAGGGAGCTAAGTCACCAACACCCTACTGCATAGCTTCTCGTTATCACTTATCTACATATTTAGTTGTTCAGTTTTGTTGTAAAACTGCAGGAGTCCATTTTCAGCAAGTATTCAATATAAACAGGCTAAAACCCAGATAATTTTGAAAAATATGAAAACATTCTGTTGTTTATAGTTGCCTCGTGAGACAAATTAAATTTCTGGGATTACTAGAAGCTCATGAACATCTTAAAAAAATCAAGAAATCATTGAATTAGGTGAAACATTTACTGATTTTTGGTTGTCACGACAGGCTGATGCTGCATATTTAAAAGAGAGTACTGTAGTCCTTCCAGTCCAAATTAATGGAAAGACTAGAGGTACCATACAGGTGGAAGAATCATGCACAGAAGAGGAGGCCTTTAGATTAGCTTCATTTGATACAAAACTGTCCAAGTTTTTGGATGGGAAATCAGTTAGGAAGAGAATTTACGTCCAAGGAAAAATTCTGAACATTGTCATAGATATGCCGAAAAAAGCCAAGGTGGCTCAAGGATAGCTGACACAATGCCTGAAATTCCTATACATTGTGTTGTTTCATAAAGGTTGACGGATTAATAACACCATTGGTAGCAAAGCAGCGACGGCACCTGTACCAGAATTCATTTGCTGCACAATATTGTTAAGAGGACAAAAAGCTCTCCAGCAGTGTAAGTGGAATAGGCTGTGTAGCATAGTTGAAGAAATAGAAAGTGAGAGAGAGGAGTAAGTAGAATTGCTTAATCTATTCGTCTTCTGCATAAATTATATTCATTGTTGTACCATTGTACAAAATATGCTGTTGTATTTATATATGAAATATTTCTTCACTTGTTTCATTTTACAAGGATTTTTTGTCACAAGACAAATAATATGAATAGAATAGTATGACATATTTGTCAGAAGAATGATAGGTGGATGATTTAGCTTTTTGGATTTTGTGTGATAGTAGAGGAAGTTAGGTAAAATATGTTCCAAACAAACTTTAGCTGCACGAAATAGGCATCCATGTTCTCGTGTCTTAATTTAAATAATTAGCGTCTCGTTTACTTCAATAGTCGGTGCCAATATTCATTTTAATTGTCGTGAAGATTTGTGCCCCAAACAATTATTGACAGATTACGGAATTTCTCAATTCCATCAAGGGGAAGGTACCTAGTCTTACTATTATAAAACTAGTACACGTAATTTTGCATGTGCGTTGCGTGACAATAAGGAAAATCATTCTATCATGTTCTCTACAATTGTGTTGATAGATTTAGACAGATTTCAATTGTAGTAGTGTTGACAAATCCTAAATAAAATACATTTTTATCTTTTATGTCATTGCTATGCACCTTCTATGATATAAAACATCCAGCTTGTAATTTTATGACACATAGTTACACACGATTAAAAAAAAAAATTGTACGTATGAATTGTTTTTGTAGGAGTAGAGGTAGGTCAAAAAAAGTATTGGAGAGATGTAATTAATTAGACATGATATGGTGTTAGTTTCAGCTTATTCAGGACATAATCATAAATAAGAGATTGTGGAGGAAAACAATTATTATTAAATATTAGTAGGTAATTAAGTATTGTCTTACTTACGTATTCTTTGAGTTCAATTAGTATTTATTATTGCCGATGGATTTATTGAAAATAGTCTCTTAATTTCCAAGGCAAGAGATAAAGATCTGTTATTCTTTATTTGTCAAATATCATTTTCTGATACTATATATATGGTTGTTTGAGGGAGGGTATGAAATATGTAGTAGGCGGCGTATACAGTCTGTAAGTAATTAGAAGGTGCACCAAACGGCGTCGTTAGCTTCTTCCCCTTCCTTGTCTTTGAGACAGTTGTGCACCAAGGAACAGAACAAAAGGCAAAGCACCAGCAAGCAGTGTGAAACCAAAAAAAAGCATTTGGTGTCGTCTCTGAAATGCTTCTCTCTCTCATTCGCTCCTTTCAACCGCCACCTGTTCAATGTAAAGACACACATATATATGTGCATTTATTTATACACAGAGAGAGAGATAAAGTGCAAATCTCTTTTTTCTTTTAAATCAGGAGAAGAAGGAAGAAAAGGAGCAAAGAGAATTCAAACCAATGAAGAAGAAGTCGGCGGCGGCGATGGCTATGGCAGCGACCGCCGGAATGTCTGTGAGAAACGTGCTGTGGTTGTGGTGGAAGTTGTTGGTTCTGGTTTCTCTTACTATTTGTGTGTTGGCTTTTCTCAAGCTCCAAAACTACTCTCTTTCCGATTCGGAACTTTCCTCTTCTACTTCTTCAATTTCTAGTAGATCTCGAGCTGTTGATTATACTGGCAATCCCAAAGTTGCTTTCCTCTTTCTAGTGCGTAGGAATTTGCCTCTCGATTTCCTTTGGGGAAATTTCTTTGAGGTTAGATGATTTTTCAACTTATATTAAACTTAGCTTTTTCAATTTTTCGTTAAACTTAGCAAAATTCATCAAAGTTAGGATCAGGATAGCTCTTGGTCCTCCCTTTATTCTGTTTTGTGATGATTAAACTCTTCTTGCAGCTTCAAAATGTGCAACAGTGCATTTGTTTTTTTGGTAATAGTAGTGAACTTTCAATCGTTCTTAAATTTGCTAGAGCACTATGGAAATGTGAAAGTTATTAGGTAGCGCAGATATTCCCTGTTTCAAAACCTGAATATTTGATAGCATTATCTCTTTGGTGTTTGCAGAATGCTGACACTGGTAATTTTTCCATATATGTACATTCGGAGCCTGGTTTTGTTTTTGATGAGTCTACAACAAGATCGACTTTCTTTTATAATCGCCAATTGACAAATAGCATCAAGGTAAGTGGTTTTACTTCCCTACTGTGTTGCACATTGTAATATAAAAATATGTTGTATCTTTATTCTGTTCCTTTTTTTTGTGATTGAAGTAATTTCATTTTGCAGTGACATGAGCGTTTAATTCAGTAAACTCATTTTATTCTTTTTCTTTTGTCATTTTGATCGGTCTATTTATGTTTATTGATCTTGAATAGTATCAGGAAATGTATCTGATTGAACTTTTATGTAGAGATTCGGTAGGTTGCATGTAATTTCCTCCAATAAGTTGATAGGTTGGAAATTTAGATTCTAAACCTTAAGCTTATATATTATTATTGCACCAACCTACGAACGATGTTTGGTATATGGTAAATCAACCACTCTAATTGGTATGACTCTTTCCGTTTGGGGGTACCAAATTGATTGACAATGTTCCCAGTATTCCATTTGTAATATTATTTTGTAAAACTTTCACAACTTTTTATGATTCAAAATCTTTTTTTTAAAGTTCTAAACGTTGATGCGATGTTTCCTGTATCAGATACTCTCGATTGGACTACCTACTACTTTAATATTTGTATCCACTACCATCAATACAAGATTTAAAGTCAATTTGACATTTTAAAATCGGTCTCGTAAAAAATTGTAGTATTATTCATTTACTTCTGTTTGCTTTTTTTATCACTTTCATATCTTTACCAGATTGATCTAAGAGTGACCTGTAGGTAGCTTGGGGAGAATCAAGTATGATCCAAGCAGAGAAATTATTACTTGGCGCAGCGCTTGATGATCCAGCAAATCAAAGATTTGTTCTCTTGTCGGACAGGTAGACTTTTTACTTCAAAAACATTTGATGTGTGACATCTCTCCGATAAGTCAGTCTAGGCGGCTTGTTAGTTTGCATGCATGTGCCTTATTGATGCATGGCATTCTCAGCAATTGCTTCAGCTATTGGTTTTCACGAACTGATCTTTTTATGCTTTCGTTTTTCTCATGACCCTGATTTACTTGATTCTTTCCCTTAAATGGAGAAGTCTAGCATCTTTCAAAACACCCCTTCATGTATTTTGAAGTTTCTTTGATGATCAAACTATTTAGACACATTCCTTTTGAGTACCTATCTAACTAAGATCAATTCTCTTATTGGCCATCTCAAACTCAATAACCTATTCACACCTTTTGTTTTGTAAATTTACACACAGCTCAAACCGAGTGATCTGAATTGCGTTTGAGGTAATACTTGCATTAGATATCAAGACTCGGGTAGAGCTGTAACAATTTTGGTTCTTATTATTGAAGAAGAAACAGTCATACAACTTTTTTGGACATGCTTAGCACCAATGCTAATTACTATCATTACTATATTGAATAGACATGGATATGGTAGGAAGTGAATTCACATTGGAATTATTGAATGGACAGCACAATCATATTCTTGCTTGGTAAATGGTCATAGTACATTTATAAGATAGAATACACATTTCATATCCAAAAAAGGGAAAAAAAGAAACGAAAAAGAAAACAAATACATATTCAAAACTTTCCCGTGCACATACAGTCCATGCTAAACAACTTAAATCGTCCAGTATGCAGTTGCACTAGAGACCAAGTGTCTAGACAACATATCTTCTTGACTTCTCGTTAATGAATCATGAGAGAGCATACTCAAAATGTAGTGTGTTCCAATTCTTTTATCCATGTATTTCCCTTCTGTTTGTTTCACCCAATTATTGAGTTATGGTTTGTGCCTTGGTTTTAAGAATTTTTCTCTAAATGTGTAATGGTTGATATTGCAGCTGTGTCCCACTGTACAACTTTAGCTTCATATACAACTACTTGATGGCTTCTCGAAGGAGCTTTGTGGACAGGTAACATGGATGATAAAACTTGTGTGATTGCTGGACAGGTGGTTGATTTTGTGGAACTGGTAGGAAAGGATAGATTAAAAAAAGCAATCAACTCCTTAAGTGGGTTCAGGATTTAAGGATGTGGTTGAATTACTAATGAATTATTTCGAATTCTCGTATTAATTGCATCAACATTGAATGAATGAGGTTCTATTTGTCTTCCAGTTTTCTTGATAAAAAGGATGTCCGCTACAACCCAAGGATGTCGCCCTATATACCAATGAGCAAATGGCGAAAAGGGTCACAGGTAATTGCCCCTCAGTTTGAATTATAAGCACATCTATGTCCCACCAACCTCTACTATGAAATTCATTACTCTGTCCTGATTAAAAAAAATCCATTAACGTGTGTATTTTTCTGCTCTAGTGGAGTTGAATTTTCATTAATTTCTTGCTAAGCAAAATTCAAGGCATATGATAGGGTAGAGGGGTGTTGGCAAGCAGGGTGTGACAACTCTAGAAGCTTTGAAATGCTTGTTTTTTAAGATCAATCCAAAATCATGTTCAAAGATCAAAGGGAAGGAGCACTTACCAGCTCCTTCAAATGGGAAAATGATGTACAAAAGTGAAAAGGAACTCGGGAACCAAAGAGGTCTGCAAAAAACTTATGCTGATAACAACTAAAAGAACCTATATACTTGATTTAAAAAGCACCTATGTACTTGAAATGTGTCAACCTATATAACTACCTAACAAAAATTGAAAGATATTATTCAGAAGGGATTTACCCACCATCTTAATGATCTTTGTTGAACTTGTATCTGTGAATAAAAGAATTAGTTCAATACGTGAAAATATAATCCATGAAATCTGTGGGTCCTCGCCATCTTAAGCATGGGGTGTGGCCTTATGGTCAATGAAGTGAATTGAGAACCATGAGGTATTGGGTTCGAATCCTAGCGGAGACAAACATTTAGCGATTTCTTCTCATTTGTCCAATCATTGGTGGATAGGATTAGCAGGTACCCCGTGGAATTAGTTGAGGTATGTGTAAGTTGACCCAAACACCATGAAAGTTTCTTCTCAGATCAAGATTGTGTTCTAAACATAAGATTTTAGCATGGCGGTCTATCAATGTGGGAAATATTGTGATTTTTGCCCCCTAAAATGTCATCATGACCTACTAATTTTAAAGGACAGTTGCTGAACTTCAATGAGAAGAACTATTTTTGTAATTGACGAAATTAATGTGTGCTCAAGTTATTGTACTCTTTAAAAATCATCTTTAGTTCCTGATCCAGAGAAAGTCAATTTTAGTTTCATCCAGCAGTTTTTTTCACCATTTAAAGTTAATAGTTTTTGTATCTATAAGCTAGGTAGACTTGTTTTTCAAAGCTCGGATGTTTTTTTTAAAAATCATAATATCTCAAATCAATAAAATATACTGCATGATCGTATGCGTATGACAGTGATGCATATCTGCTTCTATGAGTTTTGACTTGACATTTTAGTCCAGTGGATCACTTTAATCAGGAAGCATGCAGAAGTGGTGGCAGATGATGATGCTGTGTTTCCAGTCTTCAAGATGTTCTGCAAGGTTCAATATCATATGCTCTTCCCTCTTTAAACTTCACATGTGTGTTTACATGGATAATGCTATAAGGTTAAACGGCATGCTTAATAAAGCATTGGTGCTTCAGGTTTATAAAATTACTGGTGCTCCTCAACAGCCTAAAATCCCTCATTTACTTATCTATGCACGATGATAGACATGCTTTTGTAGTTTAATGTCTTCCTTAGTTGGGTTACTGTCCGTTACATTCTCTAATTGGAACTGTTAACTGTGGTTTTACACTGATGCATCATATCTCATATGCTTCATTTATGTGATAACTGATAGAGTCATGGTTTTAATCTTGCAGAGACGTCCACCGCTGGAAGCCAGTAAGGGAAAAAAGAATATTGTAAGTCAGAGTGCCTTCTGCTAAGAAGATGCTGACATTATTTATATTTGAGAACAGGAGGATCCCACTGTACATAGTTCAAGTGCCCTTTTCTCCCACTTCCGTGGTTGCCTTGCTTTGTATGTTCTCCTTTGCAGCACCATCCTCTTGTGCGTCGGCAATGACGCTGTGCCGACTTCCTCAGTTGGCTCCTCTCCCTTGAATCCATCCTTTCTTGTGTCTGTGTTACTTTTGTCATTCCAAGACCAACCCCCCCTTATACAGACATAACTTATCCTCTACTCGTTATATTTTTGTTAACTCATACTAGTGCACCTTTTTTGTTTCCGGAAGCATTCACTTTTCAGTTGATACTTGTTTCTTCTAACCTTGAAATAAACCTTGCAGAAACTTCAAAAGCAGCACAACTGCATTCCAGATGAACACTATGTGCAGACATTGTTGGCGGTAAGTATCAGGCATATTCTTCCCCAGCTACTTTCCATCTTTAGGCTTCTTGTGTGTTCTCAGGACTCTGAACTTACCAGACTTATTTATTATTTCCATCTTTAGTCTTATTGCGTGTTCTCAGGACTCTGTAATACATCTTTCTTTCGGAAATCCATTAGATAAGATACTCAAAGTACTCATGTTTATTGATACATCAAGGATTTTTCTGTGTGGACTGCTTTTGAGAATTATTCTTCGGGACTAAGGTTCTAGATTTTAATTGGTTTACAGATACATGGGTTTGAAGGAGAACTTGAACGTAGAACGATAACCTATACAGAGTGGAATGAATCTGTGACAAATATGGAGAAAAAGGGTTGGCATCCCATAACATTTAGCTATGCAGATGCTGGGCTTGTACAGATCAAGAGAATAAAGGTGTGTATTTGGATATGTCTAATAATTTGTCATCTCTAGCTTTGGGCATTTGACGCTATGATCATATCTGGTTACAGTTTCATGTTGGCATAGTTTCAACTTCTCTTTCTTTGACTTCACGTTTTGGTTTTCCTTGTTGACTTCCCTGTTGGTTTTCCTTCATTCCTTTTTTTGGTTTTCTTTCCTGACTTCCGTAGTTGTTTTCTTTCTTAAAATCTTTTGTTGGTTATTTATTCAACTTCTCTAGTTGTTTGTGTCTTCAATTCTTCTGTTTGGTATTGCGTTAAGATATATTGCCTACTGAACTGATTGTGCTTTGTAACTTGCCACCCTTACAATTTTTACAGGATATCCGTAATGTTTACTATGAAAGCGAGTACAGGACAGAGTGGTGTCGGAATAATTCTACGCTGGCCCCCTGTTTTCTGATTGCAAGAAAATTCTCACGAGGGGCTGCAATGCGCCTCTTGAGTGAAGGAATAGTTTCTCCATTCGACGCCTCCTCTATAATGAATTTGACACCATGATATTAATCAGTCTCTTTTTATTAGTTTTTACTTTGTCATATACTTCGATGAGGGGATAAGTTGCCGTTGATAGAATTACTCAACTTGAGTGTGTCACAACACCTCTAGCTTTTAGGAAATATACACAAGGAAGCTGATCTAAGTATGGTTCATGTAACACAGTACTGTACATATTTTAAAAAATCACATAACACTGTATGGTTATCTGTCTTACAATGCTAGGAATTCTTTTTATTTCCTTTTTTTTTTGGGTACATAGTGCATTATATTTCGAATTTGGAAAAAATAGTGCATTATATTTCGAATTTGGAAAAACAAGGATTGTTGATTTGTGTTGTATGATTTGAGACAGGAAATACCTTTATTTCCAGCTTCCACTATCTTGTGTTCTTTTCCCTTTGTCAATTTTCAACCGAGAGAACTGTTCTCATTGGTTAGATTTTAGTGCTCCAAGCAAGAAAGGACATAATCTCTTTCCTCTGGCCTGATTTAAAATTTAGGCATGATAACTAAAGGCTTACTACTTTTTGCCAGTACAGGTAGATAACTAAATGACTGTTTGCTAAAGTTCTGGTTTAAGAGAGAGGTCTTATTTTGATGTAATTACGTCACGTTGAAACCCCTTTGTGCTGCAGAGCAACGTATATTTTGAAGAGAGACATTTTTCCTAACTAATAGACTATAAACCGAACGAGATGTTTCAATTTCTTGGTTATCTATAATGATACCAGATTGTTTCTGGTCTATGAGAAAATGACTTGTGTTGTTAGCAAAATTAGAGAAATGTCCATACTAGCTGAATACAAATATTATCTATCCAGTTTACTAGAACACTTACTAGACTCAAACAAGTTCCTGTTTCCATCCTTGATGGCGCGCTCTGAGCTCCCACATAGAAGTGATTTGTCTCTGTGCTTCTAAAGCAATTTCAGCCTTTTCTCTAGCTTCTTCACAAGTTCCCATACCTGATGTACATTTGTCTGCCTCCTTTTGATATTGGGACACCATCTTTTTTGCCTCAAGCAGTTGCGTGTCTGCCCTTCTCTGATTTTCCACTGTTTCACCTTCCATTTGCTTTAATTCCTCTGTCAAAAGAGCTGTGAAGTTTCTCTCCTCCTCCTCACTTACCCCCAGATCATGTTCCATGCAATCTATGTTAAAATAGAGGGAACAAAAACTATTTATCATTCAAGAAATGTGGTGATAATAATAACTAGCAAATATTAATTAATACTTGTAATATTTTGTTTGGAAACTCCTTTCTTATTAGGAGTAGTGTGCTTGGTAATGAGTAATGACTCTACTTAATATTTTATGCTTATTCTATTTAACCAAAAAAAAAAAAAGGACTAGCGAAAGGGTGAGAAAACTAACCTGTAAAAGTACTCACATTCAAACCTGGTAAGAAAAAAGAGGTGAAGCGTGTCAAACATACTAATGAAAAAAACATCTCAATATCAAGAATGTAGCTATGAATTGTTTCATTTGCTAGACGTGGATTCAAAATTTAGAGTCACTGGATTCGAAATACATGTGGTTTACTATAATCATTCCATTTTAGCTAAATCTCAAGATCCAAAATTTAAAGTTAGTGAGTTCAAAATGCAGGCACGTACGCATTATGTCATAAGCATACATACTACATATTATACACATGCATGTGAACTAGTAAACAATTAAGAATTGGAGAGGTATTGTGTTATGTATATACAATACCTTGTGGAAAAGAGTGAATTTGTTGATCATTAGAGCAATCACAAGGACAAGAAGGACAAGAATAATGGGTAGATGAAGAAATAGATTGAGAGAAGTGCCAGTAGAGGGGTGGACCAACTACATGATAAGCAGTAATGCACAACCCCATAATTAACACCCCAAACATCACCTGCTTCCCACTCCATCTGCTTCTTCCATGTTTATTCATTTTTCTTCTCTCTTTGTGTTTGGATCTTTTCTTCTCTTTCTTCAACTGTTATGTTTGTCTATATGTTTTAGAGGTTTTTCAGGATCTTTGTGCTGAGTTTACCATGTCTAATATGTCTTAAGAGGGTTTTCAGGATCTACACAACCCAATAATCAGCTCTTTTTTTGCTTTAAGCCCAAAAAATTCTAAATTATTTTTTATTAGATAATATTAGTATATAATATGTAAATCAAATAATTATTAATGACATAATTATGTATTCCTCTATGCACTTTTAATTGTCATGTTGCACTTTTCGAAAGTCAATTTGACTAATTTTCAAAGTCAAAATAGATTACATTAATTTGATATTTTAAACAAAAAATTTAGATATTCAAAAATTATACGAAAAGTGCTATAAATTCCAATATGATGAAAAAATACATCGTAAAATGTTAGTCAAAGTTACTATCATTTGACTCTAAAAAAGAAATCATGGCAATTAAAAGTGGACGGAGGTAGTAAAATCTTTTTAATCATTTGTTTGTTATCGGTTGTTATTGGAATGCTTACTTTATATTTTTTTTAGGGATTTTGAAAGGGTAATCATATGTAGATGAAAGTGGTAGACATAATTAACATTGCAATCATTTCCTACTTCTCATAACTCGTATTCATTCGTGATGTACTCCAGGAATGGAATTAAAAGTGCAAGGAAATAAACTCAATTAAATAGAAATACTTCATCGTTTTCCAAATGTCTGTATTTATCATAGAATAATGTTACACTGTACCCATAATTGGAAGTAGGTTTTTAACAATATCTTACTAAACATCAAAAGAAAAAAAAAAAGTGAATTGACTATAATATCAATTGAATGGAAATACCCACGTAGAATCCATACTGTAGTCCTTTTTTCTTGGACGATTCACACTAGATGTTTGTGCATTATTAAAAACATCTAGATCAGAGCTAATACAATGCCCAGCAGTAGTAATGAATAGAAAACAGATGTATAACCCACATAGTCAGTGAGGTTGAAGTCGCGGGGTATCAATAAAGAGGGCTGAACATATATGCAACCCCATATGTCAATTTTTTTTTCATTTAGACGCCTAAACCGAGGGTAGTAAATGTTTGATAATCTGCCACAATGTTTAAACGCATGAACTGAGGCAATGTGTAAAATGCTCCAGATTTCGCAATCAGAGCTGCAAAAATTTAAGGTACAAGTTTCCTTGGGTTCTTTCACTAAAATAGGTGCATCAACCTAGTTCGATTGCTTCTTAGGAAACCCCCTTGCCCCAAACAGTAGATCCAATTCAATCATTTGAACTGCCCATCTCAACCTGTAGCAGTGAAGTATGCGATAATCAATAAGTTGTACTGAAACATAGCTTAGAACATGAGGTTGGAATGGAGCCTAGTATACTAACAACAATACTGGCTAATTAGCAGACTGAGACAGGTTTTCTCTCTTCAAGTGTGATTGGTAAGCATATAGCAGGATACAATGGACGAAACGTGCTTACCTAATATAATAGTGTTAGACCAACTGCTCCTTAACAGAAAATAAGTTAGATTCCTTAAGGAGGTCATAGGAGACAAGCATAGAATGACGAGTGACTGCAGGAAGAGTCAACGTATTGGAGGCAGGAGGAAAGTTGGAATTGTATATACCGACAAGATCTCCCTAGGCAATTCTGACAATGAATTTCACTGACAATAAACGATTGAGCAAATATCAAAAGATAAAATCAGATTAACTCTTGAGGTGAAGCAGATAGTCAAGAGATTATGACTCTTAATGCAGACTAGAATGGTACCTTCCCCTTCACCATCGGTGGATTGGCAGTTAGTAGTTGTAATACTTCCTGGAATCCTTGCTTGCGCTCAGATTAAACTGAGATTTCCTTGTTCAATATCTAGTACCACAATGACATACTGAACAAATTGACATTTACTGGAAGATGTTCTTCATAAGCGCTTATGATATATCCTCTGTGTTTGACATGATTACCCTTTCACTTATCTCCTCACTCAAATTCTTCAGAACCAACAGTATATCTTCCTGCTGAGGATGAGAGGTTTGGCCCATAAAAAAAGTTGTTATTACTCCATGTAAGTCCATAAAACTCCAACCAGGAAGCTTTTTGAGCCCAAGTTCTCTCATCTGGACCCAGGTCTTACCAACGCCCTCCCACTGGGCCATTGAAGCATAACTATGAGCCAATTGCACATACCTTCCAGCGTCCTCATGATCTAACTCTGAGATTTCTTTGGCAACAACATCCCTAAGTTCTTCAAGGGCTTTTGTTTTGCAAGCATCAAGAATTATACCCAAAGCATTGGCCATTGGCTCTGGAAATTTCATCTTATAGAAGTTGTATGCATCTTTCACCCTACCGGCTCGACAAAGTAGGTCAACTATACATGCACAATGTTCGAGTTCAGGTTCAATCTTAAAATCCCTTGCCATAGTATCAAATAAGTTCAAACCATGGTCCACAAGTCCATTATGACTACATGCATAAAGAACAGATAAGAAAATAATACTGTTTGGTGTAAGACCACTTTGCACAAGCTCCATATACAACGCCAGGGCAGTCTCCCCTTTGCCATGACTGCCATATCCAGAAATAATTGTGCTCCATAAAATGAGATCACGTTCTATGACCCTGTCAAAACACTTCTTCGCACTGTCTAAGTCACCACATTTGCAGTACATATCAACCAAAGCTGTACCTATCTTAACACAAGGTTCAAGATAGCTCCTTACAACAAGATTGTGGATCCACTTCCCTTGCTGATATGCTCCAATTGAGGCACAAATTTGAAGAAGGCAAACCACTGTTACTGAATCAGGTCTTTGATGGGCTATCCTCATTTCATTAAACAAATGCAAGGCCATTGATAAATGCCCATTCTGGGCATTCCCTGCAACAATTGCATTCCAGGAGACCACATCTCTGTTTTTTATCATATGAAAAACAATAAGAGCTTGCTTCAAATAGCCACATTTTGAATACATAGTGATAAGAGAATTCTGGGCAGGAGTGTCAATGGTCATTCTTTGCCTCAACATATAGCCATGTATAGAAGTTCCTACTTTCAATGAACCTAATTGAGCACAAGCTGCAAGTGCACTTGCTATGGTAGTTGTAGAAGGTTCAGTTCTACTATACAACATGCTTTGAAGCACTTCAAGTGCTCTATCTGCACGTTCATTCTGAACAAGTCCTGAGATAATAGTTGTCCACAAAACTACATCTTTATCTTTTGCTCGCTCAAAAATCTTAAACGTATAATCTATGTTCCTACATTTTAAATACATAAACATAAGTGATGTCTGAAGATGCACATCTAATTCAAATCCAGCAGCAACTATCTGTCCATGCACCACTTTTCCAAATTCAGCACTACCATCTTTTGCAATTGTGGAAACCAACGCCCCATATGTTTGATGATCAGGCCATGAATTTTCTGACCTCATCCTGTACATAAGCGTCAATAATTCTTCTGTGTTACCCACTAAAGCACACCCTGAAACCAAAGAATTCCAAGAAACAATATCTTTTTTATCCATCCACTCAAATAACTTCCTAGCATGCTCAATTCTTCCACATTTACCGTACACATTCAACATAGAATTCAACAAAGCAATGTGACCCATAAAACCATATTTTACTATACAAGTATGCAAACACTCCACATGAATGCTCTCTGATACTCCAGAAAGCAGAGTCAACAAGGTAACAGAAGTCGGCTTTACTCCTTCATGTAACATAGAATTGTACAGGTAAAAGGCATGCTCAAAATCACCAGTTCCTGCATAACACCCAATAACAGTCGTCCATGGGACAATGTTCCTCTCAGGCATTATATCAAACATTTTGTGTGCATGCTCTGTAAGCCCAAAAGAGGAATAAAAACTGATTAAGGAAGAACCAATATAAGGATCAGAAGAAAAACCATTAACGACCACGTGTTGGTGCAGCAAAAGGCCGTGGGGGAGGAGGTTAAGAGAAATGCAGGCTTTGAGGAGTGAGGGGAAAGTGAAAGGGTCAGGAGGTACAGAGGACTTGAGCATGGAGTTGTATGTGAGTAAAGCATGATAGTGGGAACCTTCTGAGGAAAGGCGGTGGAGGGTGGCGTTGAAGGACTTAGTGATGGTGGTGGCGGCAGCAGCAGCAGCGGCAGCGGCAGATAAGTGGCGAAATGGCGGCTGTTTTAAAGGGTAGAAGAGGATGTTGAGTTTGAGCTTATGCATAATTCATAGTCGCCTTCTTCCAGTTTTTTTCTGCACTGAAGTTTTTGTTTAAGAATTTATGGTCTTATGGAAGGTATACCACACTCCACAAGGCGCCAATTTCATATTGGTATTTGGTACCAATCCCTTTCTTGGAAGAAATTAAATTTAATTATTGACATTATATTTTCTGATACGTGAAGCGACATTAATGAGATAAAATATGACTTCACGCTAACGTTCAGTGACCTTAATAGAAAAAAATAACAATTTTATGACTTCACTAATGCATAACTAAACTTATCCTTGTTTTCTTGTGTACTATCGTCTATCACGTCAAGTTATGACTGTTAGCTGCCCTACCAACAAGAAGATCCAAGGACCAGCCGACCAGACCATGAGAAAAGTATTCTACAGATATATCATCAATTAGTACATCTAGACGAGAGTATATCAAATCCAATAACATTATTGAACATCCAGATCGCAGCTCAAGACTCCGTTCAGCAGAAATAACAAATACTGTAGAATACAGATGAGATACTGTAGCCAATGACGTCCATATTGGCATCGTACAAACGCTCCAAATTCTGCCATTAAGTTGCAAAATCTTATAGTACAAGTTTGGCTCAGGCCCCTTCACTAATATGGGTTCATCAACCTAGTTTGAAGACTGCTTCGTTGGATATTCCCTTGCACCAAATATAGTAGATCCAACACGAACATTTGTACTGCCCATCTCAACCTGTAGCAATAGACAGCATTGTAAGGATGTTGTACTCAAACATAGCAGAACAGGAGGTCAAACGGAACATATGTAGAATTCAATACCAATGCTGGCTAGCTGGCATGAGTGTGTACTGGTTTCTTTTATTTAATATAGCACGACACGAGGATAAAATATGCTTACCTGATACAATAGCCTAGACTACTCCTTCAAAAAATATCTTATAATTAAGGGGGGTCATAGGCTACAAGCATAGCCGCATAAGTTGATGGGTGACTGCAGTATGAGTAGTCACATTGGAGGTTGGAACGGTATATCACTGATAAGATCTCCCTAAGCAATTATCATGATGAACTTCTAACATATTTAACACAAAAGAATCAAAAACTAATCAATTACAATTCTACTTTGTGATACTGAATTTCTTTTTTCTTTTTTGAGAGCGTCAAATGAAATTCTCCTTTAACAACAATCCACCCTACAGATACATATTATCAGCCACAGAAAACAAGTATGCATGGGAAACTGATAGAGAATAGCACAAATATAAAGGGCAGCCGCATGAACAAAGCAGCCGACATTCACACAGGGTCCAGGGAAGATCCACACCCCCAGGAGGTATGATATAGACAGCCTACCCTAACATAAGCATCACTAGTTGATTCCAAGGTTCAAACCCAGTCACATGACTTTACCATTGCCCTTCGAAAAATTGTGCAAATATCAAAAGATAAAAACAGATTATCCCTTGAATAGCAACAAACTGTTAAGGGGCGAAACTACAATCCTAGTCTGCATAAGTGTCGTAATCCCATGGGTGTGGCCGGGAGCTGGGCAAGTTTATTGTCCAGCTATAGGGTATTATGAACCAAACTCAAGACCATTCTAATAACAGAGACCAGTAATGAAAACTGAGTCAGATGTCTAGTTAATCATACTTGGTTTAATTTATAAAAATTGATTGTATATGTGGTGCAGTCAGACTGCCACATGCTCCCGAGAGAACTCATGTTATTCAAGTTCCTTCCAAGCTTACTAATGGTTTAATGTGCTTAGTGAAAACTGACAAGTCAGGTCACTCACAGCAAGTTCAAAGTCGCCTGACATGCCCATTGACAGCTCACATTGATCTTCAGATATTCCAAGTGCCTCGCAAACCTCACTTCTACATCTTGCTAAAGTCTAAAACCAAGCATGACAAATAGCAGGATATTTGAGTTGAGGATATAACAATAGCAACCAGGCCAAGAAGAAACGACAAAGATAAAACCACAACCTTAAAGTTCTCAGGAGTCGACGTATAATCTGGCATTCCAATAGTCATCAGGCCACAGAATTCAAGATTAGGGCAGTTTGAAGTAACATGTTTCACGAGTTCCAGACACCCATCTGGTTCAACACCAGATTTAGCTGCAATTATGGAATCAAATCATGGTTAATTTTTCCTTCATGAATATGGCAACGTTTACAAAAATAGACCAAATGACTCTTAATAAATCAGAGACATACTCCAGTTACCCACTTTCTTCCCCACTTGTATTAACTTGGATAAAAACTTTCAATGGCTTTCTTCCAATGTTCCCAGCCACACGGTCAAGCTGATTTGCAATCTACATAATGTATTAAACAAAATATAAGAATCTTTGTAAGATGGACAGGGTTTTTGCTAATTCATTGAACTGTAAATATGGTGTCCGAAATTTCCTTAATGCTGATGAATATACAGTAACCATTCTCAAAAAGAAAACAAATACCCTATAAACTATGTCTGTAAAAGGAGGTCTATACTCACAATATTGAATATTCTATTATAAATATTCTTGTTAGTTGTTAGTGCTTCAACTCATATTCCCCCAAATGTCGCACCTGTGACGACACGATGTGGATGTAGGTGTGGGATCTGTACCAGATATGGTCAAACGATTTTGGATATTTTGACCAAAATCGATCAAGAAAGTCGAGATGGATACAATGATTTTTTAAATCAAAACAAAAGTTAGAGTGAAATCATAATTTGGGCATATGTATTTTGTATCGTTAAAAGATGTTTGTATTAAAAAGTCAACAACCAGAATATGTTCTAAAGATATTTACTGGACTACGAGACAAACTAGTAGCAGAGTCGGTGTTAGTTACCTTTTCATCATCTACAGTCTCCACCATAGCAAGATTTGGCACTCCAGCTGAAAAACAAAGATGAGGAGAATTTATTATAAGCTCTATACATTTATATCAGTTGCACAAAAACGTGGCACAAACTCTTCATTATAGTTATGTCATGCATGCTAACTCATAAAGGTGATAGAAACTTATTGTCCATCGTCTGACTGATGTAAGTAAAGGCAATCTGTTTCACCACATCTGGCATTTTTAAAAATATTTGTGGTACTTAATATAATCAAAATTTGATGAAGCAAGTATGTTAGTTTCACCAAGATAAAGTTTACAACTCTTGAAACAACCCTTGCTTCACCAGGACGCCAGAAAAAAGGTCTTCTCCCCTTGTTTCTCCAACAAAATTATCCTGTAATCACGATTTTTATGATTTTGCTTCATCCTGAAACTATTTCCATAGAAATGTACATTTCCTTTATTGGTCCATAAGGACGGGAGAAGGAACAATAAAGGGAGGAAGGAAGGAGAACATACTTAAAAGTGGCTTAACTTTATTGCTCTGCAAATTCCCTATGAAATGCCACTCTATATCATCTGGAAGCTGCAATTCACCAAACAATAGCAGTATAAACACCTCATCTGAAACACAATACGTCACATTGTTCCCCACAGAAAATTACAACGGCCCACATAAAAATAAAACTTAGCATGAAGAAAATACTCTCCCTCTCTCTCTCTCTCTCTCACACACACACACACACTCTAACTAGCACAAAACAAAGAAAATAATCAAAAAACAGATACATGACATGGCTAATTCCTAGAAGAATGAAATAGAGCAAGACACCAATTGAATGTAATTATGATGTCCGTGAAAGGTCAAGAATTGGCAGACTGTGAAGCTAGTGAACTTCTGAAGTAGAAGACACCTCAGGTGATTCACACCATGGAAAGGACAGGAAAGTCCTGCGCTATATATGACAAAGAATAAGGTAACTTGGTAGCACACTTAAGGCATCTTTGTGACATACTCGAGGGATAAATAAGTAAGATCCATTGGACAAAGCGGGCAATAATGTGCATAAGCATGTTGGGCTATAACAATAATTCTAAAAGCAAATTATCTCCTCTTGGAAATATTCAGAAAGAAAATCAATTAAGCTACTGGTGAAAAGCTTCATTTTCCTATAAATATAGTGTATCCCAAATATAACAAAAACATAAAAACACATGAAGGGCATTTGTTTAAAAGATCTAAAATCTCTTAATATTAATCCATACTTAGCTAAAAACGGAACACAATGGAAGCAGAACATTCCTATACTAGATACCAGTTAATTGAAATTAAACTACCAGATAGGATTAGATTACAGAAGCCCAAAAATTTGCCTACAGTATTAGTATTGGACTGAACTTAACGTTAATAAAGTGACTTCTAGAGTCAAATAAAACAAAACAATTCGATCAGCAAAACCAATCAATCATATGTTTCCTATGCTTAAATTATGTAGCGACAATCACACACACGAGTATAGAACCTTTACCTGAGGAGCTTTCTCGATGAGCTCTTTGACGTAATTTTCACCGAAGCAACGGTGACCAGCGTCATAAACTTGTTTGACGAGAGATGCTGGCTTAGTTTTGCTAACAGCCACCAGCCTTACTTGGTCCGATCTGCGGCCACATCGTTCAGCCGCGTGTTCAATCCGCTGAATTACCGACCGTAGTGCCGTCGCAGCGACACCATCCGTGGCGGAAGCAGCAGCCATTCCTGAATCTGACGGTTCCGTCTCCAGCACTGCACTTGATGAATCTTTTTTCTCGCCCTTGGTTGTCTCCTCGTCCACTGATTTTTCTAGATTGTTCATTATATTGGGGACATAATATGCAATTCACCAAAATATACATTTCAACCATCCGAGTACTTTTTTTTTTTTTTTTTTACATAGAAATTTGTTTATTATAATTTGACTAGATAAGGAATTTTAAAAAATAAAATATAAATATTATGATCTTAAATAATAAAAATTATAATGTATAAAAGATTTTTAGATCATGTAATTTTATGTTATATGAGATATTAAATTAATTATCAAATTTGAAAAAAAAATCTTTTGAAAATACATTAAAAAGAAAAATGAGATAAATAAATTAAAACAAATATTTTTTTAATGTAAATGGTTTGATGTGTTCTTGTACTATCTGTTTGCTGTCACTAAATGAAATCCCATATAAAAGTTTTGGATAAATACTTTGTGGTTTGTTTGTCGAAGGTGTTTATAAATTAAAATTAGTTCCAAATTACAAATTAATTGTTTTATCTTGAATTTAATATAAATTAATTTATTGTTGTTGGTGCGACATTTTAATATTAATAAAAATATATTATATGTCACATTATGTATCATGCTATGTCTATTGGTGGACATTACATTTGTGTCTCTTTACTCTAATCAATTGTGGAAGAACGTCGTCATTAGTTTTTAGTAACTTATGTAATCACCAACTCTTCATTTTACCCATTATTCTATTTTTATGACTTGTGTAACATTTGAGCCATTCATTTAGCAAATTTACTACCCACTATCTCCCTATTCATTGCAAGGAAGAATTCATCACCTATTAATAGCGTGGTCTTCCTTTGTGTTAACAAGAGGTAGAGACAATAAGATATGTACAAGAAAGTATAAAGTGAAAAAGATGAGTAGTATTTTATTGTGTTTATATTAAGATTAGTGTAGTAGTGAAAGAGAGAGTTGAGAATAATATTCTAAGTCTTCAACTATATTCACTATATACAAGAGAGTATTTATATGTTGAAGAAAGGTGTTCTTATGTGGAGTTTTGGACTCTTCAACTAATTCGGAGTTGTCTGAGTTGTACGATGTTGTTGGGCTGTTGTATCCTAGAGGGAATAAGTCATGAGTATTATTGTTGGATCGGTGTAGATTATGCCGCAGTAGGCTTGAATCTCCTTAAAGAGTGTGAGATATCCGTGCCTCAGCCTAAAGATTTATTTATTCATTTTTGTCATTTTATTTTCAACTGTAATATTTTGTATTTGTGGTTAAAAAAAGTTTATATATTTAAAATATGTAACGTCAGACAACTATGAATTACAACAACTTGAATTGATTAAATAGTTCAAATGTCTAAATCAAAAAGCACATCTAAATAACTAAGAAGTTGTTTCTAAATTTAAATAATGAATGATTAAGGTCGTTTATTTTTTAGTATCTATAATTTATTTATTTTTATACATAGTAAAATACAATACAAATAAAATAATATAATAAAAGAACTATAAATTTGAATTTAAAAAATCATTATTTAATTTTTAAAAATGAAATATTTAAATATGTTCATAACGGTGAAGATGGTTTGCATTGTAATATGGTTGATGCTAATGGCTAGTGATAGTGATGGTGATTTATAGTTGTGACTTGTGATGATGAAAGTGATTGGTATTGCATGTAATGACTGACATGATGGTAATAGTTGCTAAGTGGTAGAGTTGGTTTTTTTAGTAGTTGGTGGTGATATTTGAAGAATGATGATGTTGCTAGGAGCTAGTTATTGGTAGTAGGAATTGGATCGACTACATGCAATGATGTAGTGAATAATAGTGATGATAATGGTAGCGGTTATAATTATGATGATGGATATGCATGATAGATATGGTATAGATTAATAATTATGATTGACAGTGATAATTGTGATGATGGAATTGGTTAATAATAGTGGTGATGGTTGACAATGATAATGTAATGACAGAGATAGTTAACAATAATGGTGATGATTGATAGTAATGGTGATAATTATGATGACAGAAGTGGTTGATGATAATTGTAAACAGAATGATGGTAAAATTATTCACACAAAAATACTTTTAATGATATTAAAACTTTATTTAAGATCTTAATGATATTAAAATTTATTTCAACATTTAATTAAATTTTAATATAATAGCCTGATATTTGAATCATTTAGATTCAAAGCCGCATTCAGCGCCAACAAATGAGTTAGTATGCACAATCAAAATCCGTCGGAAAATACATAAAGATAAATTTGGTATCAACCAAATATAGCCGAGCAAATTGACTAGCATTTTATTCAAACAAGGCCAGAAAGGAAAAGATGAACGTGTGAAGTACATAAAAGTCTGCATATATAAGTGCATATGTAACTGAAGAATTGAAGGAAAAAAAAACTCTATATTTTGTCAACGAAATGAGATGCAGATTCAGGTTAACGGAATTTGACTAGTTGTTTCATTCATCTACAAAAACAACATTTAATAAAGTAGAAAAGTTGTTCATGCCTTGTCATTCAACAACTAGCAGATTGACCAAACGTTCGGCTGAAGAAGTACAACCCATTACTAGAGTCTAGAGAAGTAAAACAATATTTTTTCACAATCAAAATCACTTAAAAGATAAATGCAAGTAATTGTCCACTATTAGTGAATTTAACCTGAAAAATAAGCAAAAAAATCTGTCACATCAGATTAAAATACACAGAAAGAAGTAAAATCTATTTACTATGGTAATACATTTAAGTTGAATTTTTCCCAAGTATTTCTTAACTTGGGTGCAGGCAACTAGTGAGTCAACTCACTCGAGTGCTTTTATACCTGTGGAGTTATACATGTAAAAGAACATGTCAAAATTAAGCCTTGCCTAATAAAACTGCAGAAACGGGCCATTCACATAGATTTTACAAAACAAAATCTTGCTTTTATTTATATAATAATAAAATACTAATCCTTCTGTCCCGTGATTTACTTTCTTCTTTAGTAGTCCCAAAAAATGATACGTTTCTACATTAAGTAACAATTTAGCTATAAAATGTCTATTTTATCTTTAATAAAATAATTTACAGTTACATAAATTTTTATTATTCATTTTGTACCACAAGTTTTAAAAGTCTTGCTTTCTTTCTTAAACTGCGTGTCGAGTCAAACCATCTCATATAATATGGGACGGAGAGAGTACTAATAAACATGTTGTGTACAAGGAAGTGCCTAATTTTTGTAAACTTTGACTTCACATATGTCATCTTAGGTAAGCCGTGAACAAAGAACACTCCATTTTCTAGTAAAAAACACTAGTCAACTAGTTTCATTTCCTCTATAAATACTCTTTCAATTCCTTCTCCAATTTCCATCCAAACATTTCAATTTTCTCTCGATATTTTGCATTCTAATATTTTTCGCCATGAATTGCATGAAAATTTTCATTTTGTTAGCCATTATAATGGCTATACTTTCAATAGCCTCATCAGTCGATGCATTAGAAGAAGAAATACTCGTAAAAGATGATAATGAAGTTGAATCATTTGAAGTTCCTTTGAATGAAACTGATGAAAGTTCATCATCATCCATTATTCGAGGGGCTAGTCGTTTTCTTCTATCACATAAATCACATTATCACAAGTCGAAAACAATACATAAACATGTGACATGTAACAAGAACCCTAGAATATGTCGTTCCAAAGGTAGCCCGGGGCCATTTTGCTGCAAGAAGAAGTGTGTAAACGTGTTGGCGGACAGACAAAATTGTGGATTATGTGGGAAGAAATGTAGGTATAATGAGAATTGTTGTAGAGGGAAGTGTGTTAACACTTTGTTTCACAAGAGGCATTGTGGGGGTTGCGGTTACAAGTGCCAGCAAGGAAGTTCTTGTGTCTATGGAATATGCAGTTATGCAAATTAAATGACGATTAAATTATTTATTTGGTTTCCTATAAATTAATGCTCAAATTATAGTATTTGATTGTAGGCAGTGATTCCTTTAATTTATTGCGTAGCAAATTAAAAGATATACCACATTATAAGATGTTTAATTTGTTTCATTAATTCTTCTCCTCTAGAACGGTTCCATTTTTTTACACATAAATTGTACACTTAATTATAAATTGATGACTAGAAGAGTTTCATTAACATGGATTATTATCTATCGATAAGAAAATGGACGTTGGTTGTGACTCAACACCAAAAATCTCAAAATCATATAAAGAGCACATTGCTCAATCTCACACCGACGTAGGATACTATTACTAAATTGGACATCTAAAGAAATTAATTAATTTACATCTTGACTCTAATACCCTATTAAAATGCATAATCATTTCATCAAAAAAAAAAATTCACACACTTCAACATCTTTTACTCCCTCCGTCCAACAATAATTGTCCAATATACCTATCCAGTTTAGAAAATCAAGAGATAATTTGTTGTTTGTGTCTATTTTACCCTTACTATTAAATACTACTCCCTCCATTCCATATTAAGTTAATTTTTGAGGTGTTTCACATCCTTTAAGAAAAGTAGATTAAGACATAAATTGAACCTAGTTTTTCATTTTTGCTCTTATTAATTATTGTCAAATTTGTGATTAAAATAACTAAATATTAATTAATCACTAATTCCAATACTAACTAATGAAAGGTAAAATTGGAAGCACACTCTAAAAGTAGTTTTGAAAATTGAACAATTAAGTTAGTTTGAAAAATGGAAAATGCCTCAAAAATTAACTTAATATGAAATGGAGGGAGTACTAATTATCATCTACCACATTTCTCAAAGCATTATAATTAATAAAATCAAAGGATAAAATAGTAATATTACCCCTATTATTACTATTTTTTTTTAAGTATTGTGTCAAGTCAATAATGGACAACTATTGTTGGAGAGAATGAGTATATATATCTTAGACATTTTCCGAGGTAGGAAAGCAATAATTATTCAATGGTCATGTTGCCTAAAATTTTAATTTGTCACCGAGCCTATACATAAAACAACAATAAGTATTTGTAAAGTAGCAAATACGTGGACCGTGGTGTGCAAGTGTACTAAGTATATTTACGTCTTCACAAGTAGGAAATTTTGAAACTCTAGCCAGCTTCTTTTACTGGGTCCAAGAACATCACAAGTATGTTGAGCACGTCACTTAATTAAGAATATAATTAAGTTTAGGAAAATAAATTGCAATCTAGAAAATTGACGTGTTATTACTTGGATATATAGTAGTAGTTACACATCTAAATAATAATAAAGTATAGTGATTATAATAATTTATTCATTTGTGATAACATAATTAATTAATTACAATGCAATTCCAGCTAGTATCATATTTGATTGCACAACTATAATTTCAATTTAATTCATATGAACATGTAAATATGTTTTAATATGTATCAAAATATACGTAATAAATAAGAAAAAGAAAAGAATTTGAAGAGTGATATACTAATTACATATTTGTAATTGCTACAAATTGTTTTTGCTCAAGTGAAAAAATTGAATTGGGAATAATATTGTGCAGTATA
The DNA here is from genome assembly GCA_037074985.1 of Solanum bulbocastanum. Classification (NCBI taxonomy): domain Eukaryota; kingdom Viridiplantae; phylum Streptophyta; class Magnoliopsida; order Solanales; family Solanaceae; genus Solanum; species Solanum bulbocastanum. The sequence goes on along the minus strand of CM073598.1, from coordinate 30,381,617 downwards.
GATTATGAAGTATACAAAAAAAAAAAACATTAAATAAATCAAAGGTTCTACATGCCTTGTCATCCAACAACTAGCAGATTGACCAAACGTTCAGCCGAAGAACAACTCATTACTAGATTATAGAAGAGTTTAACTTTTCTATTTTTTAAAAAAATATAGTAAAAGAAGATTTTTCACCATTAGAATCACCTAAAAGATAAATCCAGATAAATGTTCACGATAAGTAAAATAATAATCAGAAAAAATAAACAAAAAATTACTTGTCACGTCGTATTAAAATATACGGATAGAAGTAAAATTTATTTATAATGGTAATACATTTAAGTTGGATTTTTCCAAGTATTTTTAACTTGGGGAGCAGGCAATTATTAGTGGGTCAACTCCTAATAATTATAGTATATATTATTATATTGCAAGTCAAAAATGTATACGCTAAAAAAAAGTACGTACGCTTTGGTACTTTAGTGCTTCTATACCTGTGTTATGTATAAAAGTCAACACGTCAAAATTAAACCTTTGCTTAATAAACTGCAGCAACACTTGGTGCTGCCATTCACATAGATTTAATTTAATTAAACAAAATCTTGCTTAATTATTTAAATAGGATAGATTAGTTTCAAATTGGCAACTAAATGCGGATGGCTTTAGTATAAAATATGATTAAACAAAAGGTAATTTTGAACACATTTTGTTTAAGGAAGTGCCTAATTGTGGTTAACTATTTGACTTCACATATGTCGTCTTATAAAGTTAGCTTTGAGCTAAGACCACTCCACTAGCAAAAATTAGTCAAATAGTTCCTCTATACAATTCATTTAATTTCCATTATAAATACTCTTTCATTCCTTCTCAAATTCACATCCAAACATTTCTCTCAATATTTACATTCCTTTCATCTCATAATATCACAAGTATTAGCCATGGATTGCTTGAAAATTTTCTTTTTGTTAGCCATTATAATGGCCTCATTCACTATACTTTCAGTAGCGTCATCATCAATCGATAAATCGGAAGAAAAAATATCTGTAAAAAATAACAATATCGTTGAATCATTTGAAGTATCTTTTAATGAAACTGATGAAAGTTCATCATCTATTCGAGGGGTTAGTCGTTTTCTAGCACATAAATCACCTTATTATTACAAGTCAAAAATCATACAAAAACGTATGAATACATGTAACAAGAACCCTAGAATATGTCGTACTAAAGGTAGCCCGGGGCCATTTTGCTGCAAGAAGAAGTGTGTAAACGTGTTTGCAGACAGGCAAAATTGTGGATATTGTGGGAAGAAATGCAGGTATAATGAGACTTGTTGTAATGGACAGTGTGTTAACACTTTGTTTCACAAGAGGCATTGTGGTGGTTGCGGTAACAAGTGCCAGAAAGGGAATGCTTGTGTCTATGGAATGTGCAGCTATGCAAATTAATTAGAGTATTATTCATAGAGTAGTAGTTATAAGGACGATTTAATTATTTATTTGGTTCTACAAATTAATTACTGTTTAATTAAATTAAATTTGATTGTAGGTAGTGATTCCTTTTATTGTGTATCAAATAAAGGCAATACCAAAAGATTGTAATGACAACATGAATAAAATCATATGAGATTATATTAATGTATTACTGAAATACAGCATGAGGCAGCGTGAACCGTAATTAAATAAAAAGGGGTTGCGAAATCAAACCCAGCCAGTCCAACCGCCTGACCCGTTTAATAACCAACCCATTCATGAGTTCAACTCATTCAACCCAACTCATTAATAGTTGGGTTGATATGTAATCCAAATTGGTTTATGAGAAATCTTATCAAAATGTTTTTTAAAACCTTTTTTTAAATTTGATATGTTATATATAGCCTGATAGCCATAATAAAGAAAAATAATAATTTTATAGGTACTAAAATATTTTAAAAGACCAGGTAAAACAATAAAGATTAGTAAAAATTGGGTTGGGTGGGTTGGGTCTTGACTCGTTATGTAACCCATTACCTAACCCATTTTCACCTAAGCAAATTTGGGTTGGGTTGGATTTTGACCCGAAAACTGCCCTAACCCATTATGATCCGCCCAAATTTGACCCAATCCGCCCAATTGCCACCCCTAAATAAATTAAGGGTACAGTCTCTGGATCTCTTTTTGTTAAAATGTACTAAGAAGTTTCTAATTTCAAAACTCCACCTCCATTTACTAGGTCCAAGAGCATCACAAGTATATGTTGGGCACGTAAACTTAACAACTTGCGCTCTAAAACCTCCCTTTCAATTACTAGGTCCGGTCGTTTGGGTGTGAAAGAATCAAATAACACAAGACATTAAGACCTTGTTTTTTAGATTTAAACAAGTGTGTGTTTGCATATACAATTTTGGACCTAACGGCCGGCCTAGTAACCTTTTGAAATGGGGAATTCCCATTGGCAACAACCACGGTAGTAATTGCGGAATTACTGGATCAGAAGAGGAGCGGAAAGTCACTTGATGTCGTGTTTTAACTTATTTTCTTTACATGACTCATTTAGTTCATGTGCGTTGAGATTTTTTTCTCTCGCGGGCAAAATTAATATATACAAGAAGGGCTTAGGCAACAGTAGCTTTAGAAATCCAATAGCAGGGAGATGTAAGTTATGACTTGTATAGTACGTGTGATTTAAGTTTTGAATATTTAACCGGTCATCAGTGCCAAAGCTAAGATTTTTTACTATGAAAAATCACAATGTAAATAAGTACACATACGAATGAAACCAAAGTAATTCAACATATATTTAATATTCAACATGCCAATGCGCACAGCAGCACGCAGCCATCTAAGAAAATTGTGATCAGGACCAAAAAGAACGAAAGTTCAACTCCAATCCACTCTATGTTGTGTCTAATTGACTCCTAGAAATTAATTAGAATATATATCTTAAACGTATGTTCTTGTTTAACATAGTTAATTAATAGAATTGAAAAGGAAACCAATTTGTTAATTAGTAGCAGCTAGTTAGGACACAAATTAAACTCATATATACAGCCACTGTGATTAGTTTGAAATGTGATCTCTTAGGCAATTGGTTAACCCATTGAGATGCAGCCATGAACTTTAGTTCAACATATTTCCAAAGATAACAAGACTTCAAATCAATAATCATAGACCGATTTAAGATTTGAAGTTAATTTTGCTGTATTTTACATCCATTGAGTACTTTCTCAACAAATATATAGGGTATTTAATCCACTAGCTATTACTGGTTTCTCAAACATATGTATAGAATTTAAAGTTTATAGGTTGCGAAGTTTGTTGTATACAATGGTGAATTTAGAGGCAAAAAATAGGGTATTGGAACTGTTGCTCCCCAATATACATGCAAGTGTACATGGTCGCGCAAGTAGTATAGATTCTTTAAGAAACGAGTTATTGTTCCCAAGGGACCTATTATATTCACTTAATTCTACAACTAAAAATAAAAAGTAACCTTTTCAAGAGTTGATGATTTATTGTTTATTTACTAATAATTATGCACTAAATGAGAGTAACTAATTGTGAACAACTTTGATATAATGTTTCAAGCAAGTTAAAAGAAATTCCAAGGCTGCATGCAGCATATAATGAATATCATGTATCATATTATTGGCTTAGAACTAATTTCAGTTGTCAAGTTACAGGTTTATAGGGTTGATGATATGATCCGGGTTATACGCCTCTCGTCGCCTACCCCAGTTAGCTACCTAACTACATCGTTGAGCGGGGATATATAGACTAATTGGCGAGCATTTATATTTCATCCTACTTCGTAACCAAGCAAGGTGTTCGTCTGGGCATCACTCCTGAACACTAATCACCTCAATTTAATGGGTGGACCAAGCTCTCAATATTCTCTAGTCTATCTAAGCTCTCCTCTCCCGATTTTAAGGTTAAACAATAGATTTATCTTATGGTGCACATGCATAAAATACTAAAACAAGAATATAGAAGTAACTTGTATTGACAACCGAAAATTAATTCAACAACCTCAAATAATCAACAATCAATTCGTAGCCACAGCCCCATAACTAGGGCATTTAGCTACTCATGCAAATAGAAAACAAGAAAATACAATAGTTCATGCAATTTCTGGAAAATAGAAGAGTTAAAGGATTAAAATCTATTACAAACTTGAATTCTTGCTCTTACCCACTAAATCAAAAGGTGAACCCTAATAATGGAGCCCTAAGGATCTATTTATAATAGGAATCCTATTTAATGTTAAAAACTTGAAAAAGTCGGCAAAAGAGGGACGTGTCGCGCCTCCATCGTGCCTAGCAGCGCGCTCAGACCTTTGCACTATGGTGCGGCGTGTCTTGCAGAGTGCCTAAAAATTGGCGCAGACCTTGGTTGTTGGCGCAAGTCACCTCTCAGTGTGCCTCTTATGTGCCCTCAGTACTTCTGGGGCTGGCGCGTCGCACCAAGCAATATGCCCCAGAAGTCTTGCAGAACTTTGCGAGCTGGCGTGGTGCGCCTCTCAGTACGCCAAGCCCTGGGGTCTTCACACTAAGTCAATTTCTTGCACATCTTTTCTCCTTCTTTCTTCGTTTCAACTCCAACTCCTTCGAGAGTTCCTGAAACAACTAATTATGTGTGTAAGTGCATAATCATCACAAGTGTAACAAAAAATCAAGCTAATAGACTCAAGATCATTCCTCAATTAAAGCACTTTATGTGCAATTATTGACTACTTAGGCATATAAATATGATCAGGAACCGTGGTCTTTTCGTAAAACTAGATATTTTATGTATATATTTTCTAAAATTTGTATAATATTATATTCTGACACCCATACTAGAAGAAGTCTAACTGGTCACATAGTTAAATGTTGAGCTTTTGACCTTGAAGAATAAGGATCAATTCCCACTTAATACATTTGTTTTGGTACACTCATGTTCGGATCAATTCCACTGAATATATTTTTCTTGGTGCACCCATATTCGAAATATCCTAAATTCGCCTCTGGTTGTATATACTCATATCCATCGACTTTCTCAACAAATATACATAGAATTTGAAGTTTATAAGTTTTGACTCATATTCAGCGACTTTCTCGACAAATATATAGGATTAAACCAATATTATTCGTTTCCCGGCCCTTTCCATGCTAGCTCCTCCCATGACCAAGATTGTCACCAAGTATCTTTTGTTCTCCGCTTTTTTCTACTTTCTATCTTATATTAATTGTCCAAATATCATTTTTCTCTTTGAGCCAAATCCTTGAAACCTAGGCTTATTCAAGGAACCAATTCTGTTTCTTTCCCGAAAATAATGCACAATAATTGAGTAACATTCAGTGTCCGTGCATATTTTCATATTTAACGTTTTACTTTATTCTTGATTATATAAGTCAAATATCACTATACTTGAAAAAGAGGTCAAATCCTAGTTATATTACTAAAGAATAAAATTTGCTTAAATCTCTCAAAAAAGTCAATCATCCAAAGCTCGTGCAATCACGTCTATTAATGCTCCCTTAAATCTTAGCCAAAATGCTGACTAAATGTTGCAAAAAGAATTAGTCTCAATATTCTATATCATCGTGGGCACCACCTTTGTCACACCCTAATATATATCTAACAATTTTCCATAGTTTGTATACTTAATTACCCTCTATCTCATTTCCCTTAGACATCATGGTTTCTTTGGCACTTGCACTTGCTCTTCTTTTTTTGGGTATCTCAACTTTACAAGCCGAGTACTATGCACCTAGTACTCCTAGTAAAAACTATGCACCTTCTACTACTAAAAAAACCATGAACGTGATCGATTCATGTTGGCGTGCCAAGTCAAACTGGGCCAAGAATCGCTATGCATTAGCCGATTGTGCTGTTGGCTACGGCAAAGCAGCTATCGGTGGGAAAAACGGTGCGATATACGTCGTTACTAATCCATCCGACGACCCGGTTAACCCTAAACCGGGTACACTAAGATATGGTGCAATCCAATCCAAACCACTATGGATTATTTTCAACAAGGATATGGTTATAACGTTAAAGAATGAACTTATGATCAATAGTTACAAGACTATTGATGGAAGGGGTGTAGAAGTTGAAATTGCATATGGACCTTGTATAACAATTCAACATGTTAGTCATGTGATTATACATGGGATTAGCATACATGATTGTAAGCCAGGGAAAAAAGGTATCGTCCGGGATAGTCCGGTGCATGCCGGCCATCGTAACGGCGCCGATGGAGACGGCATTGATATATTTCAATCCACTCATGTTTGGATCGACCATTGTTATCTTGCACGTTGTACCGATGGACTTATTGACGTTATTCATGCTTCTACTGGTGTTACCATTTCAAATAACTACTTCACTCAGCATGATAAAGTATGTCTACCTTAATTGAGTGGGTTGATAAAATATTTTTTCACGTTCTTAAAAATAAAGAAAATGATATTTTTCTAGTGGAAACAAGTTTCAAATGACATTTCAACACTTCCATAAAAAAAAAGGGACCTTTTATTTATTTTTTTTCCTTATCAAACACCGGAAAATAAGTAAGAAAGACCATTTTTTTTGTTTTTCAAGAATAGATTTTTCTAAACACACCCTTAGTGAGACATTAGAATCTGCATTTAATGAAGTGATAGATTCGAAATATTAAACAAGCTATCTAGTTTAAACCATGATTTTTATTTTGTGCTATTTTCTTTTAATTCTGACAAAAGTCTGATGAGCAGGTTATGTTATTTGGGCACAATGATAACAATATAGAAGATAAGGTTATGAAAGTCACAGTAGCCTTCAACTACTTTGGCCCTGGTTTAATTGAAAGAATGCCAAGGTAAATATAATTTCTCAACCCCCCCTCCCCACAAAAAAAAATGTCACACATCTACATACATATTTATTTATTTGAAAATTACGACTTCTTACATAAGTAGACAAATATATATACGTGCAGAGTGAGGCTAGGTTATGCTCATGTGGCCAACAATCGTTACGAAAAATGGTTGATGTATGCTATTGGTGGAAGTGCTAATCCAACCATCTTTAGTGAAGGAAATTATTTCTTGGCATCTAAATCCACACAAGTGAGTCTGAGTCTGTGACATTCTTTCCTTTTTAGTTTATTCAGAACGAACAAATTTGTATATCAAGCACTCACTTGCAATAATGATAATACTAACAAAATTATATATTATCATTGGGTTGATAGGTTACAAAAAGGGAGTCTATGAATGGATGGCAAAATTGGAAGTGGAGGTCTTCAAAGGATAAATTCTTGAATGGAGCCTATTTTATACCATCTGGTTATGGGACTACTAATCCATATTACTCAAAGGCTCAATCATTTCCTGTGGCTGATGGATCTATGGTTCCTTCTTTAACTGCTGATGCAGGACCTTTGCGTTGTACTTCTTATAAATGTTAACCTCTTTTTTGGCCTGGAATTAATTACGTGCATAATTGTTTGTTTTATCTATGCACTAATTTTATTTTATTTTTAGTTCTACCAAATGGGGAGTCTTAAAAAATTAGAATCCCTGAGAATGAGATGACTACTGTATTGAGGATCCATTTTGGATATTGTATTGATCATTAAAAAAAACTTTCATGTAAATATATGAGTAGTTTATATAGTTGGAAAGATCTATTCAATTGCTCTTTCCCTTTTTTTGCTTAAATTGAATAAAATAATAATAATATTCGCAAGTATGTGCTGTACGTTAGTTATTACTTTCTGATTTGTGGATGAAGTTAAATAATTTTTTTTTTAAAAAAAAAGAGAAAAATGCATGACTTTCTTAATCTTAGGTAATAAAATGACTTCCATAAGTGACATTTATTTTAAATTTATTTCAAATCATGTTGTTATATCACATGCTCAAACACAAACTTAAAGTTAAGCATGCAAATCATGATATTACTATATCTTATGTACAAAATAGTACATTCTTTTTTCGTTCAAAATAAGATAGTAAAATTAGCCCACAAAATATGACTATCCAAATTTATTTAAGTTTCAGTAAGGTATGACTTACTTATTTATCAACTCAATTTATTAATTTCGATCCGTATAAATTCAGTTAAACCCAGCCATTTAATCTATCTTGAACCCATTCAAACATATAAGGAAAAGAAAAAAAAGGTATGTTCGGGGAAAAAAAACTTTTGTAAGATAAATTTCCATTGGAAGTAAAAGGGATTTGCCTGAATTAAATTTTCGGGGACAAATTTTCCATCAAGGAAAGGAATAAACAAATCCCCTTGATCTTAAATTAACGGCAAAATTAATTGAATCATTGCATTATTTTTAAAATATCAAAATTAACCCTCAATTAGTATGGATTATATAACATATACTTTTTTTAATAATTAAAATAAGCAATTATTTTGTATAGAATTTTAAATCCTAACACATCTTCTTATGTTATTTATTTTCTACTTTAGTTTTGATTTTGATTTTCAAAACCTCTTTTGCCTTCATGGGATATTCTTTTTGCAGAGCTTTGAATTTTTAAAATGTGTTGATTCATCTAATTCTTATGTTATTAATATCATTGACGTACGTTATATTCCAACTAGTTAATTTTGCATAGCACATTTATTCTATTACATTTTTGAAGATCTACTGCAGATATATGTTGATCTAGAATTATAAACCAAACTTGAGGTTGACTTCATCGAAGTCTCCAAAAAGTACTGTTCAAAAGAAATTAATTAGTTTTTTGAGCATTGGTTAGTAAAGACCTGATTATTTGAAGCGAATTTTCTTTTTTATTGGAAGTATAACGACGAGATAAATTTAATTAACGTGCATGACTCATCAATTTTTAATAATGTTGAGCACTACTACTATACGAGAAATGGAATCGTTATGTGGCAAGGTCTAGATTTCATGAATATTAATTAATGTAAATGTATTATTAATTGTAGGATATTCCAAAAACAAGGATCATGATTTTCCAGTGCATTGGTTAGTTATACTCCTAGCATCTTGCAGAACACGTGTCTTATATTAGAACTCGTAGTCCTCAAACTTGAAGATAATTTATTCTCCTCAAATTTATATGATGCTATGTTTTGTACGGGGCTAAAATGGTTAAAGAATATGGTGTAATATTGTCTGTTTGAATCAAGTTTGCACATTTTTTCGCAAAAGGTGTCACACCATTGAGAGAATCAAACATCTTACAAATAATTTTTAAATTTTTTTTTTTAACTGTCAATGTGAGACTTTGTTCGCAGTGGAGTATTTTATACCTTACTCGAATAGTTGAACGTATCTTCTAATTTTGTAGCTCGTGCTCTCACGTTCAGTGTTTAAGTTCCAAATATCTCACCAAACAGCTAATTGAAATTGATATATTTTCCAACATGCCAACCACTACTACTATAGACTATTTAAATTTCACTCTTATGATTATTCTCATTCCATCACATAGTTAAGCCATGGCAAAATCAACTACTTCCCTCCAAATACTTTCATGGATTCTAATTATTTGTTCTTTTTTCACCATAGTAGCTAGTAAATCAAGTGATGAAGAGGAAACTAAATCAATAAGTTATGATCCTCAGCCTCACAAAAATGGCCTCCTCAATGTCATCGATTCGTGTTGGAGATGGAAAGGTGATTGGTCATCCAATCGAAAGGCTTTAGCGGATTGTGCAATAGGTTTTGGAAGTAGTACCATAGGTGGTAAATATGGTGACATTTATGTTGTCACTGACTCTTCTGATGACCCTATAAATCCTAAACCAGGCACACTTAGGTATGGTGCAATTCAGTCTGAGCCACTTTGGATCATTTTCAAAAGGGACATGGTACTTACACTTAAAAATGAACTTATGGTGAATAGTTATAAGACTATAGATGGCAGAGGAGCAAAGGTGGAAATCTCTAATGGTCCATGTATCACATTGGACTATGTCACAAATGTTATTATTCATGGGATTAGTATACATGATTGTAAGCCTGGTAAAAAGGGTATGGTTAGGAGTAGTCCTGAACATGTTGGTGAAAGATTAGGCTCTGATGGTGATGCTATAAGTGTGTTTACATCGTCGAATGTTTGGATTGATCATTGCTATCTTGCTCGTGCAACGGATGGACTACTCGATGTTATTCATGCTTCAACTGCAGTAACCATTTCCAACAATTACTTCACTGAGCATGACAAAGTAAGTCATGTAGTTGTCAGTGGATTCGAGTCAAAACTATATTATAGTTGAAACATGTAGTGATGTTTTAGTTCTGACTTTAAATCAAATTTCCAGGTTATGTTATTGGGACACAACGATGAATATACTGCGGACAGAAACATGAAAGTCACAGTAGTTTACAACCATTTTGGCCGCGAATTAGTTCAAAGAATGCCAAGGTACATAATCAAGATTGTTCAAAATAATTGAGCAAGATTATCAAACATTTGACAATTTTTTTTACCTTACAGGGTTAGGCATGGGTATGCTCATGTGGCCAACAATTATTATGATCAATGGTTAATGTATGCCATTGGTGGGAGTGCAGATCCAACAATATTCAGTGAAGGAAATTATTTCATTGCTCCTGACAAAGCTTACGACAAAGAGGTATACTAACATCAAACTACTTGTTCTGAAATTGGAAATCACAAAAAAAAAAAAAAAACAACTTATACTAATGTCATTGCCATTGTTGTGTTACAGGTCACCAAGAGGGAGACCGAAGACAAAGGATGGAAAAGTTGGAAATGGAGGTCCTCCAATGATATGTTTATGAATGGAGCTTATTTTCTTCCATCTGGATATGGAAGTATTGCTCCAAAATACACGAGAGGACAATCGTTCATTGTTGCTCACGGAGCATTTACTCCCTCTTTAACTTCCAATGCTGGTCCTCTTCAATGTGTTGTCAATGAACCTTGCTAAATGCTGATAGAAAATTTCCTTCTTTCCTTTTCCTATCATCAGCATGCCCTGTTATCTTTGGCAGCATTTTTTAATGCTTCAACGTGTTTAATTTATCCTTCGCGCATACCATGGTTAGTAAGTTCAAGAAAGATTCAGGCTTTTGGAGTTAAAAAGTCTCTTTGAGAAATGAAAGAAGTTGTATTCCTTATCATAGTTTATACACAGTTTGTTCTGTTTAGAAATGACAATGAATTTTCGAAGGGTATAATATAACGTAAATTCTTTTGTTTGTTGAATTGTATATGCTTCTATCATGATCAATACCTCTGTTAGCAAAGAGTACTAGTTGCAACAGAACTTTATGCTAAAAACTAGACATCAGAGATATTCAAATAAATGAACAAAAAACAAAAGGCCTCACAAGGTGCAGTGGTTCTCTAAGACATTCCTTACTCCACATACAAGCAATGTCAAAGCATGCTAAGACAAAATGTTGATTCCATAAACTTACAAACAGAACCAATTGAAGTGCAAGAACAAGTTAAGCTATATAAAAAAGTAAAAGATAGAAGGCGGGAAAACAAGTCGAAAAATGGTAAAGAAAAGTGGAAAAGAAGAAATAGAACAATTTTTTAGTTTACTTCAAAAGAAGATCTCAGAAGAGTCTATTCTCATTGGTTTGAACTCCATGAGTTACCGGTGCTTTTGCTCTGAGTTTCTTCAAGTACCATACACCAGCTCCTATTCCAACTGCCCCGGCAACTGAAACTGCAGTTGCTGTCCCTGCAGCAATTTGAATAGTTAGGTTATACAATTGAAAGCTCTTAATATATCAATCAGAAAATGTGAGGAATTGATTGATAAAATTTAGTAACAGTTACCTGCTACGACTCCTCTTCTGTGAGAGCTCGTACGATCTGCAAATCATTAAAAAACAAATCAATTTGAACTGTATATACTTCCATTTAATAAGATTTGATAAATTAACTTACTCTAACATGTTAAATTATACTGAGTGCATATAACTTAATTCCTTCCTACGTACCATTACAGTAAGTAGTACTGTTCCCTTTGTCACACAGGCACAAGAAATCCTGTGTTTCTATATCAAAGCCACAAGTTCCCCCTCCCTTAACAGTATCTTGACACTGCAAGCATCGCGTAGTCACAGGAATATCAAAATCAACTCTAATCCCATACTCAGGAGCCTGATCAAACGCGGGGGTTGAACCAAGATTCCTCCAATACACACTAGTATAGCTTGCACAATGCTTCAACATCAGCCTCAAAGATTCAGTAGCTTTGGGATAGTAAGAACAACAAGAACTACTCCTCAAAGCAGTAGGACATTCAGGCATGTGCCTACAAAGATAACTCGAACTATCACAAGTTGAATCACACTGATCAGGGAAACGCTCGCAGAACATTGGTTTTGGCTCAACTAACACATCACTTTCACTACAATTAAAAAACAAGTAATCATTTTCAGAGGACAAAGTGAAATGTGTGCTAGTGTCTAGACTAAAAGGCCTGGTAGGTCGAAAATTGTCACCATCTAGACAATTCCACATTAAGGGGTCGGTCACAAGAATATGTGGATCGATATAACTTAAATTTCTAACAGGGTATCTACCAGAAGGGGTTCTAAGTTGAAGCTGACCACCAGTGCATACAAGAATGTGTCGATAATATGGACTTCCACAGCCATCATCAATGCCAAAAGGATACTGAATTGGGATATCGCCACACGAATTTCTACAAATGCTTGATTGAGCTTCTGTTGTGCTCAGTAATTGAAGTATAAGGAAAATAATAAAGATGGACAAAGTTGTTATGCAATTGTTTGCTAATGAAATGGCCATGTGAGATTTACTTGAAGATGTTGACATTGATTTTCTCTACCAAGATTTTGTATAGTTAAGGAAGACTGTAGCATTAGGAAAGTGTTTATGATGATTATGGAGAATCTTTGCTGTTGGTTTTTGCTTTATATACCTTTCACTTTTTTCCTCTTTTTCTTTTCAGAAGTTTCATTTTGTAAATGCTTTTGCTTTAGTTAACTTTAAATTTTTAAAAGAAAAGAAACATGTTTTTGTTTGGCACTAATAGCAGTTGTATTATCTACTTCCATAATGAAGATTAGCTGCACATTATTTTTCTTAACTAATGAACAAGCTTAGCCATACTATTTCAGTATTTGCAAAATACAGGTCGAAAAAAAAAAGGATGAATCGAAATATCGTTGCTACACCAAAAGTAGGTGTCAAGAGTAAATACAGAAACGAAACCTGTAATTGGAGCAAAGGTGTAATTGCATTATAAATAAGGTCTCAATTGAATAGATCGAACAAGTTTAAATTAACTTAACATGAAACCTATTAGGCTAAACGCTTCAGAAAACAATAAAGAGAGTACATTTCTTGCAATTACTTGTTTAGCTATTTAATTGAGTTTTATGTGAAGTATTGGAATATTATTTTGAATGTGAACTTAAAGTAGAATACTGGTTTTAGTCATCACTTCTTCCTTTTCCAGGTGAATTTTTTTGTTCAAAAACATTTTTTTCTATAAAAATAATAATTATTATTACATAAGGGAAGAGGAAACGGAAGAGAAAATTACAAGGTGGGGGAGTCGAATCTTCCCAACAAAATAAAAGTTCAAATGATCAATCAAGTAACATCCTTTTATTCAATCACACTTGATAACACTTCCAGAGACTTTTTTCAATTTCAATTTTCAATTATTCAAACTCCTACCTAAACTTGTTTTACATTTTTTTTAACATTATTCAACTATATATTATCCATTTTATTGCCTCTCACAAAAAAAAAGATTCTCGCTTTTTTGCACATTGAACGAACCTTTGACGAAATATTTCTTTGAATTAATGTTTTCATGTTTTGAGATTAAAGTGGATGTCCAATCTTTGATACTTTTTGTATTTTTGCAAGAAGAAGAACAATATATGCTCTAGTTTTTGAACGATCCGCTTTTCAATCTGAAATTCAGATTATGACCTACCGCTCGGAGCAATCAAGCTCAGAGAGCACTACTAGGCGGTGGCTTATTGTCGCAGGGGCACCAGTGTACCAAAAGTATGACGGATAATATCTGCATATCATTTACGATAATTCGGGATATATTTGTTCTTTTTCCCATTTATAAAATTGCCGTTTTTCATTAGTCTTCGCAATCGAACTTATGGATCATGAGTAGACCAACTAAATGAATCCAAACTGCAGTTGGCAAATGTGCAATGGGCTTTCTAATACTAATCCAAAAGGGAAGTGTATGATTGGGCTTCAATTACGTCTCTTGGGTCTTCGTTGTAGAATCTGAGTTTTTTTCACAAGCCCATATCCAACTTCATTGGTTATATACTTATATTGTGTGAAATCAAACAATATCATTCTAGTAATGATGTTGGGTTTTTTCTCTTAAAGGGATAACTATGCTCCTAAAGACTTCAATCCACTAGTTTATAAAATATGTTCAAAGTATATAAATTGTGTATATATTGTATATAATATTATGTGTATTTCAATCATATTGATAAACTAGTAATACTAGGCCTAAGTTGGTCCTAATTGTAGTTGGGGTTAATTAAGGGGTCATTTGCATTTTTGCCCCTATTTTGTGATTGTTTTTAATTATGTCTTTCATAATTCAAAAAAAATCGGGGCATAAGTTTATATTTTCATATCATACTATCTCACAAGTAATGTCCAGAATAACTACAGTTTTAAAAAAAAAAAAATTATAATCCACTAGGCATAAATTTGATTGTTAAACTAAAAAATTAAAGGTCAGTCCATTTGAAGAGGAAAATTAAAGATCAACCTATTTGAAGAACAAAACGTGCAATTTTATAAATTACTTCCACAATTTCATTTTATTTGCCTCATGTATTGATTTGACACTCCCCTTAAAAGTATTTATTAGGGATTCATTTTACTAAATTGACCTTATTAATTGTGTTTTACAAAATCTAAATTTAACTATTAGTATTTTATGTGGTTATTTAACTACTATAAGAATAGTACTTATTGAAATAATGATTATTTTTTCAAAAAAAAAATATGAATGAATAGAACGAAAAATATGTATAAGAGCCAAGTAAAATGAACGGTTGAGTAATTAATTGCTCCATACTTTATAATTAAAGAGAAGAGTCATGACTAGAAAAAGATTGCCAAAGCTAGCTAGGGTTTCTAAAAGGTTAATTGGTCCCCATCTAGGAGTAGCACAACTTGAAATTTCTTTGTCTAGAAGATGCTTTGAATCAGAAAAGAAACTAATTTGAAAATAATGAAATGTTATAAAGGATTTGGTCCGAAATCAAAATCAAAAGTTGAAAGAAAGAAAGAAAAGGTTCCTCCCTATTAACACTTCTTCCAAATAATACTACTTAATTCACTCTCAAAAAAAAAAAAACATCCTTCTCAATGCATTCAAAGACAAGAAAAAAAAAGGGTAAAATAAAGGAAGGAAGAAAATAGTGTGAAAAGTATCTTTGTTTAGCTTTAATTTCTCCCTAGGGTGCACGTAAATTAGCTCGTGTAAAGGGATTATTCATTAAATGTCTTATAAGTCTATGATATTTCTTTGATTTAGACTTGTTGGTCCAATCTACTCAATGAGGCTGCTTGCCAAAAATTTCAACTTTACAACTTCCTTTTTTTCTTCTAAATTACCACTCAAATTAATATACCATGTATGCCCACGGGTACTTATAATAGTCTAATTGTTTAGAGAAATTTTGTTATAAGAAAAAAAACCTCACCAAACATGAAAGAATACTTTGTATTATGAGTGTTTGGACCGTGTTTCATGACACTTTTCAAAATTCTAAAGAAAATTGTTAGTAGAAAAGCAAAAAAACTACAGGCTTATGTTTACTTTAATTGAGAAACCTCAAATCTATGTTCTTCTTTTTTATTCTTGAGACCTTTCTAGATTACCTTGGAAACCCCTTTTTAACATCTCAAAACTCTTTATTTTACCGTTAACTAAATACTTCCCGCCGTTTAATTGTACTTATCTGCTATACTAAAAATAATTTTTCAGATTTACTCATAACGTTAACCTATCAAGAAAGAGTTTTGGTGTGTTTGAGCCTCATGTATAGCTCAAACCGTCTAACTTAAATAGTTTATATTAGACGAAATAAAATGAGTCTAGTTAATAAATAAGCGGGTAGTTAAATTATCTTCTAGCGGGTAGTTAAATTATCTTCTTCATGTACCTATCTTATTGAAAGTCACATCCTATATATGCCTTAATTAGTCATCCAAAGACTAAAGTCTACAAGTCTCTAGGAATTAAATCACATCAGAGATAGCGTAAAGTATCCACTATCCACCATATATATATATATATATATATATATATATATATATTCACTTATCAACTTTAATTTCACTCGTGCTCAATAATTAATATATATATAGAGAGAGAGAGAGAGCTAGTGTTCAAAACTTATTTTTCACCAACCTACTCCTCTTTTACTAAAAACGAACCTAATATCTATATAATGCATGCACGATATCACTCTGTTGACAAAAAGTATTCTTGAGTATCTTTTTAAAATGAATTTAGGCTATACACACTTAATAGTGTAATTTTTTTTACATTATTCACGGGGTGGCTTTAGAGGGTTAATTATTTATGAAAATTTAATTGTAAACACAGTATTTATATGGCATTAACTTGAGATTACTTATAAAATTTATAAACTTTAAAATTTTGAAATTTGTGTTTTATTTTAGTAACTTAATCTGTAATAGCAATTCAGTTATCATTCATACTAGTTAGGTTTAATATTTATTTGGAGTGAAAAAATTATGATATGAAAACATGAGTTGTCCCATTCAATTTTGGGCAAATTATAGCCCACTTATTTATTGTTCGTTCTTCTTTATTTGTTCCTTTTTGACTCATTCATTTCTATCATCTAAAATTTGTGTGAATATTTTAACTAAATATGTAATTCGAAATGGCTTATTAGAGATATTTTCAAAATATCTCTCTTTTTAGTTGAGTTAACGGTGTAAATATGAGTTTTGAAAATCTCTATCCGAGTAAGAGCAACATCAGCAAACAACTGAATAGATAATACTCCTGTAGACTTCATACAGTTGAAATTTCAATAGTTTATCAAAAAAAATATTTCTTTTTCATATTTTATGTTATTAGTTTTTGTGGTTTAATGTATTTTTTACATAATTTTCAAATATATAAATCTAATTTCAAAATACTTAAAAAAATTATAATCAAATTTACAGTCAAAGTTTTGAAATTTAAATCGCAAAATTGCAGTTGGGTGCCGCATAAATTAAAGCGGAGGAAGTAATTTTCTTTTGTCCAAACACCAAAATTCTCATGGAGCTTAGACTAACAATGCAACTTTAAGAGACTAATAAAACACCTATTAGCACAGCATATATACTGGTGTTCTAGTAACAAGCTAGTCATCCCCCCTTGCCTCCATGCTATATGAGAGCTTAATTCATCCTATTCATCATTATTTTTATTTGGTAAAGTTAGTTGAACGTCAATTTGACATTAATGTTGAAAATCACGCACGAACACACTTTTAATTTTTTAATTTTTTTTTTTTTTTTGTTATTTTAACACTCTCAACTTTCTCTTTCTTATTTTATGACCAAGACAGAATACATAAATAGACACTTAAATTTAGTCTTCATTGTCACTTTGGCACCTCAATTTTCGTTGTGACAAGAGTATCTAGATGGTTACAATGACAGTTGGGGTGCCAAAACTGACAATGAAAGTTATATTTAAGCGTTTATTTGTGTATTCTACCTTTAATGCAATTCATGTTATTAAGATCAACTATATGACTCGTGATTTCAAAATCTTCAATAATTGATAATTAGGTAACGTCTTTTAAGCGTTATTTTACCAGAAATTACAATGACGACAAAATATTTTTATTTATTTTAATAATCATATTAAGTAAGACAAAGCCAAGTCATATATATACTGATACAAATAAGAAAAAATGCATATTTAGCCACATATTTAGCACCAACTTCAACTATGTCACTCTCTCGTGATGGGCGAAGTCTAAGCTTTGATTCTTTGTTTATTAGGATAACATTTCTAAAACGTCATTGATATTAGTTTGAACATTATACCAAAACGTACTGTAATCACTTTCTCTTTTTCTTTTTTCATCTAATTAATTTAATTATGTAAGCTACCTTAATTAATCACTTAAGTCACCAAAGAGTGCGTGGATTACTTGTAGAATTTGAGTAGTATTAACAAAATAAAATTAGTCGTCAACATTAGCTGGAAACGTTGAAAAAAGAAAGACGAGCTTGTTTAATTTCAATTTTCACATACTATTACCATTCAACGGCAACTCGAAAATAACATTTACACCCAAAAATACATGGCTTTTTGAGTAATAGGTTTGAACTAAATTAGGAATAGGGGTTGAGACACTAGAAGATGAATTTTTCTACAGAATGATCGACGCCTGGCATGGTTGAATTTTTGGTACCATAGAAAATACTCTATTCGTTCACTTTTACTTGTCATATTTAGGTTTGACACAACATATCAAGAAACAATAATGGATGTGATTATTTTACCAAGCGATTAATTTTGAGGAAATACTTGCAGACTTCAATAATCAGTCTAACGGGATGAATGATGAAGCCCGTGTGAAATGTCACTATTTTGTTCTTTAAAATCTGCACGTCAAGTAAAGTATTGTCTGTCATTATCTCAATTCACAAGAATTCAATGCTATGTCGTTCTTTTCTTTTCTTTTTTTACTTTTTCCAAATTTTTGTCCAATCAAAACCTAACAATAGCTACCAATTTTCTACGTCATGGAGCAAGCAACGTGGGTCAAATAAATCCTAGTCAACTCTCCTTTTGTCCAACCTCGATTTTGTCCTTTTATTTCACTTTTTGACAATCCACTGCTACCAATTGTCACATTATCACAATATTTATATAAAGAAAAAATATTTCATATTATTATAAAAAAAAAAAGTCATGACAAAAAAAATAACAGGTAATAAAGTAATTATTTAAAGTATGACGGTAAAAAAACATCAGGTAATAAAATAATGATAACAAAACAAAACCTGGTAAGAGAGCTGGAAGGTTTAACTAGGACGGTATGGCCATTGCTTATCTCATTTTGATCAATTATCTTTTCAATTTACTTTTAGATCCCGTTTAGGATTGTTCCTAAAAACTACTTATTTTTAAAAATATTTTATTAAAATAACTTTTCCAAAAAGTTCCTTAAGAAGAAAAAAGTTATTTGTATTTTGGTTAATTCATTTTAAAAGTGTTCTGATAAGCGGATTGTGTTTGGTTAAAGAAAATTTAAAAAATACTTTTGAGCAGTCTAATTACGAAAAAGAACATGTATCAATGTAATTTTAATATCAAGATTATCTTAAATATCTATTATATAATTTTTAATTAAATTTTTGTTTTTATTAAATTAAAAAGTACAAAGTCAAATTTTGAATCAATATTATACATAGATGAATAAAAAACAAATTTAATATTGATATAATATTAACATGATGATTTAAATATAATTAAAAATATCAATCAAAATAAATTTAAAAATTATTTCACAAATTAAATAACCACATGTGAAAAACTCATCACAAAAATAAATAAATAAATATAAGAGATATATTGGTAAATATGTATATATAACAAGGATAATTTGATCTTGAAATAAATAATTTTCTACTTTTGCTTTTGCTTTTTTTAAGAAGTAAATTTTTTTTGGCTTCTTCCCAACGCAGAAAAACTTGCATCTGCTTCCATTAAAAAACAGCTTTACTGATTTGCCAACACCTTCTTCTTCTTTTTTTTTACAATAAATATCTTTTACTCAAAATAAATATTTTGGCGTTCCAACAACAATGTCAAACCGCCTCTTAAACGTATTAATAGTCTGTTTATTTATTAACACAAGTCAATTTTCTTGATTTAACACCCTTACATCTGTTCTTTGAATATTTTACATAAAAGAAAAAAAAATCTTTTATAGTAATGTTCTTTTATTTACAAAAGGGGGCTACGACCTTTTTTGTCTTTTAAATTTCTTCCTTTCTTTGTTAAACTTGCTAGCCTCCTTTTTCTTTTGGTTGATATATAGAAGACTTTGTTGGTACTTAAATTGCGTCATTTTGAGGTTGCCAGGTTAGTGAAATATATAATATTCAACTGTAATATATACTAGAAATAATAAAAATAGAGTAATTAAGAAAGTCATGAAATGATGGCTACTATGGAGACCAAACAATATGGGTCTAATTTTGAAAAACATGAACATTTAATACTATTTAATAAGTTTTCATTAATTATATATCCAAGTCGAACAAATTATGGTATCAATTTATCGTAATATAAAATATCATAACTAAATTTAAAATAATACCAAATTAATTTAATATATAATAATATTTTAGAAAATTTAAATTACCAAAACAAAAAAAAAACTGTAATACCATGCTATGCCCACCCCTAGATAAGACCATATAGTTTGAAAGGAAAGACAAAATGACACTTTAGGTACTGATGATATATTCATTAAAAAAAATAATTAAAACTGTATTTTATAAAATTCATATTATTAATAATACTGTAAAGCTTTAATTTTGATTACCAACAGTAATATGAAAAAAAAGTATAAAATTTTATTGATTGATAAATAGACAAGTAAATAAAATATATTTTTCTATATAGGAATCGAGTAAAATGAAACGAAGGTAGTAGTTATCAATATGCCATCACCCTTCGGAGTGGCCCAGTGGTTTGGGCTTGGGACTTCCATGTTGGAGGTCTCAAGTTTGAAACCCCTTGCCAGCGAAAGCAAGAAGTTTGTCTTCTGGGTCGAGCTCGTCGCACCAGACTTGCTAGTGCAGGTTACCTCTTCTATGTGGTTTGCGAGCTATTGCATAAAAGTGAGAATTTTATCCTGTGCGCATCCAAAAAATAGTGATTGCGAGTTTTTCTTGTCATAAAAAAAAATGTTATAGATTGCCATCATGGGAAGCAATTTAATTTGACCCATTTCTTGCGGGTATTAGCTGTTTGGTTACATAGTCGTAATGAAGAAAAACAAATTGTTCAACTCCTTGTTTTTAGTCCAACCAGTCTTTTGAATTAATAGCCTTTTTGAAGATCCCCATGTATGTCCTAGCAGCCATTCTCTTTTGATTATATTGGACCAAATCCCTTTTTCTACTATACAATACAAATTCTTAAACAACAGAGGAGTATGAACAAAAACAAAACTTCCAAAAGAGAAAATTAAATGATTAGAAATCAACACGTTCTTATTTCTTCTTCTTGTCACATGTTTTGTCTTTTCTTTCTTTTTCTCCCCCCTTTCTCATTGGATCTTGTTTTGTTCAATTACCTTTGCCTTTTAGACGTTGAACATGTGCAAAATGTCCATGGATTATACCAACTTTAATTGGATTTATTTTATATTAGTTGGCAATAACTGGCTAACGTGTTAAAATTTGTGATCCAATTTATGAAACACTACAAATTTAAATTTAAAATAATATATATATACCAGTAATATAATTAAGTGGTAGAACAATAATTATGATAAATTTATCAATATATATAAGTAAACGGATCAAACATGCACAATTAATTAATTAAAGGTTTAATGTCGAATATCAAAAAGACTAAAATAACTATCAAATATATTTGAGGGATCAAAACTGATAATAATCAAAATTAATAATTTATGACGTAGCAACTGCTAATTAAGATTAGCTACTCTTTTTTTGTTTTTTTTTTGGTTCGGTGTTCAAAGCTTGGCAATTATAATTAAGTGAAGTGTGTATTCTCATTTAAACCTCATTATAAGGTGATAAATTAAAACAAGATTCCTCATATTGTCTTTCCTCTCACCTAATACAAGGAATTTATTTTATTCAAATCAGACGGTGGCGCGTTTTTAAAACTTTTCCATGGGTTACCAACTTTTATTGGATTATTTGTATTTGTAAGTTATTTCCTAATAGTTGGTTACGATTCTCTAGTATGTAATCACAATAATTTAACTTAGTCAAGTATTTAACATCCAAAAAATATGGTCAATTTCAGGCCACTGGTTCCACTGATTGATGAGAGGGAAAACTTTATCTTTATCATTATGATATGGAGAATCTTTTAACTTTTTAATCTCCTAAAATAAAAATATAATCTGTATACATTTTATCTTTTTAAATTTCTATTTGTAATATCGTAGAAAATATGTAGTTGTTGACTTCTTGTTATAATAAAGAGAAGGAGTTAGCACAAACTTTTTTGGCTTATAATAATATATTGAAGAAAATGAAGGAGTAATTGGCAAACTTTGATATTTTTAAGAGTATAAGTTTAAGTTATATATTGCGTAAAAGAATTTCTATATTAATAGGTCGCCTAAAAGTTAATTATTACGTCTAATTATTTCATAAGATAAAGTGGGAATTTTAGTAACTCAGTTGGTTAGCTATCTGAACTCTCACTTTCTTGGTGAGAATTCGATTTCCCACGTTGTAATCTCCTCTCCATTTCCCCTTCCCTTGAAATCATCAGATAAAAAGTAGATAAATTATAGGAAGGAACATGTTTATAGCAAAATTCATTTACGCCATGCAGCTTGAGTTAATAATTACATTGTACTTTATACCTTACCCTTATCAAGACAATAGCTGGAGCTATTATATATTATGTAGGGGTGTATAAAATTGAATCGAAAATCAAATTCACTCATAAATCGAATTAAATCAAAAAAAAAAATCGATTAGTAGTTTGGTTTGATTTGATTTGATATTTGAAAAAAACCGATTATATTTGGATTGGTTTGGTTTTAACTAAAAACAACCAACCCTACATTATATATATAATTTTAAAATTTTATTTTATACATAAAAATATTTACTTTGGTATAAGTTTTAAATATTTTTTATACTTTTTCATAGTTGTTATCTTTTAATATACTATTTCAAGTTTGAAACTTAGAATTCTGAATGATTTAATAAAGATTATAGTCCAACAGATGTTGGTAATTATAATAAAGCATAAATCAAAATCAAATTAATGTTAATGCAAAAAAAAAAAAAATCAATACAACACTAAGAATGACAATAATATTGAATATTTGTTCTTTAATTTTACATTAATTTAGACAATTAAAATACATAATATAATTTTAATTTCCTTTAATATTTAGCCATGTAACTAATACTTATTAAATTATTTTAGCATGATTTAGTACTTTTAAATTATGATAATTTTCATTATGACTTGTTAATTTGCAATATTTATTGTACACGATTTCATTATTATTATTTTTTTGTTGGATATTTTTAGTGTCATTAATCATATCAAATTGTGTTATTTTCTTAAGAAACACCTTAGATAGTTGTATTTTGGTGAGACTAAAGAAATATTTGACGTTAAAGTAAATTATATGTTTGTATGAATACTTTACCCAAAAAAACTCAAAAATCCGAGAAACCCCGAGGTTGAAAAATTCGAGTTTTATTGGTTTGATTTGGTTCATAAATTTAAAAATCCAATACAAATGATTTGGTTTGATATTTAAAAAATCTGAACCAACCTGTCATATACACCCCTACTATGCAATCTTCGTTTCATTTTACAGGAAAATGAACATAAAAACGTAATAGTAACAAATAAAAGTTAGACTTTATTTTTAATACAGGAGTAATTAGAGGAAACATGAACGAAAAGTTCCACGGTGAATTTTATTTTTAATTTTTTAAAAAAATACCATATTGATGAACAAAATAATCACGTTAAAGGAATAACAATGTCAAATGTCAACTTAGTATGAACTCTTTTTTCAAAATTATTCTTTGGTCTAAAAGCGTACAGAAATACATTTACCATCCAATTGCCTCTTTCCCGAAATATGACCGACATATCAAATGGCAATTTTTTTCTACGCTTCTAATGATACAATTCAAATCATATAATTGGTGTGATACTTTTTCTGTTCATTTTTATTTGATAATTTTTATAATTTAAATCTAAAAAAACTAAGTATACTTTATTATTATATATCTAATTTATCCTTATTAAGTGCTTCCTAATTCTATTTTATTTGACCCTTATACACAAAAATAAAATAAAATAACATTTACTTATCTATTTTAGCAAATAGCAGATCAACAGAATTTTATTATTTTCTCCCAATACTATTCTTAATATTAAATAATTATATAAAGTACTCCATAGTAACCAAATCTTGATTTTCAAAGCATAACAAATAAAGTTAGTTTAATAAAATAAATTGTTAATAAATACTTTCTGAGTGTCAAATCGATTAATATGAACAAAGTAAAATGCAATTTAGGGAATAATAATTACAGTGATATAATAAAATAGATATTTTATTTATTATTTATTAAAAGATGTACAAGTCAAACATAGACTAAGAAGGTATTTTCATGGCTCATTTTCATACTTCAAAACTCTTCTTGTTTTCTACCATAAAATCTCACTAAATTAATATTCGATCAATTAATAATCTCTTTAAGATAATATTTTCTTTCGGTCTCGACTTGGGTCAATGAAAAAAATCACTTATTTCGATAAGATAATAAGATAATATATTTTCAGAAAACCACTATATAAATATATGATCCCATTAATATTATAAATGAATAATTCTTTAAGAGAAAATGGTCAAATGACCCCCCTAATCTATTAGTCAATTCTTAATTACACACCAATACTTTACGGAGGTCATATTACCCCCTGAACCTTTTATTTTCGATATTTTGTAACTCTTAAACGCTGACCTGTCCAAGAAGGTGAATACACTTCCCTTAGGCGCATAAGGATGCATCTAAAACAGATTATCTGCATTTTGAAAACCACGTGTAAGTCCAAATCAGCCTAAAATTAAGTCTTTCAATTGCAACTTGAATTTTTAGGCCCCTTTTCTCCCACAAATCTTCCATCTTCTTCCTTTATTCTGCCATTTTAAAGCTTGAAGCTTGGGAACAACTGTCTTCCATTTCAAAGCTTTGTGGTAACTTTCATTTCAAACCTTGAACCTCTAGGATTTCTAATCTTCTGTAAACTTTTTTTTTCAAATTTGAGGTTCAAATTTATTTTCCTCACTCATAAATATAGAATTACAAGGTCAACGAGATCTAGCTATGGAGTTTGAAATTTCTTCTCCATATGCCAATGCCCAAAAATAAGGTATTCTTTTCTTCAATTCATAAATATAGAACCACCACGCATGTACATCCATTCTTTCACCTTTCTCCAACAAGGAGAATCATGAAAACATTTTTCTCCTTCACCATTATATCTTACCCTGAAAATATAGAAAATGTCAAATTTTAAGATCTGATTGTTCTTTCAAAGATCGCTTTTATTTATTTTTAAAAAAATTACACCACATGATACATAACATTGTTAAAATTATCTGAATGGCCGAACAAATAATCGTGAAAAGACCAATTCTTGGGTCACTATGAGGAGTAGGTTTTTTTTTCTTTGTAGAGAAGAAAAGGGTTGATACTCAATTGAATAGACATGGTGATTATGTTTGGAATTGAGAATTTAACCTAATTAAAAGGAAAAAGTTAAAAAAGTGGGTCCACTAAATTTAAAATAAATATAAATAGGGGAACAAAATTGAAGAAAATGGGTCCGCCTAGCGCGTGTGTACAAACATTTTGGTATATCTGGATAATAACAAAAGATGAGCGTCTAAGGGTTACAAAATATCGAAAATAAAAGGTTCAGGGGGTAATAGAACCCCCGTGAAGTTTAGTGTATAGTTGAAAATTGGCTGATAGGTTGAAGGGTCATTTAACCATTTTCTCACTCTTTAGAAGTACAAATATATCTAAGATGATTTAGTGAATGTGATTCTATTGAGTTTTGTTTTTTTGTTAAACTTTTTAAATCTAGTTGAAGTTTATATTTAACTTTTTTTATTGTATCCAAAAGTTCTAGTGTTGTCTTTTCGAACTACACTATAATATTGTGAAGAGTTTTAGATATGATAAGTGTTTCTTTACGCATAACTAGTTCTAAAGGTATTGTATCATCTATAATTTCATCGTTAACATTGTTTTTTATGGTATCCACAATTTTTTTTAAGCTCTGGACCACTGAATATGTATCATTTTCACTTGGATAAATCAATAGGATATTGACGTCCATTTTATTGTGCTAATCAAGATCATTAATCATGACCTCAAGTTCATAAATGACATTTCACAAGTGCATGGATTCATTCAAATTCTCTTAGATTTCATCCTTCAAATATATTTTGTAGTGTCTAAAATAATTTATTGTTGTCTTTTGCTGAATATTTATCGTCCAAGTCGGGATCCAAATTCATGTCCTACTTCATAGCCTTCTAATATTTAACGATAAAACCGATTCCGATAATACATCTTGAAAGTCTTTATTATCCGAGCATCATAAGGTTGAATTCCAAAACAATCTATAAATTAATATATATTAATTTATCGATTAAATAATACCTATACAAAATAGTAATATTTCACGGTCCCAATTATATTAATTTAGTGAGGTTTTACTGTATATTCTTTTAGTACTCGTTTGATCGAGGAATAAGTTATTTTGAGATTAATTATTTCATGATTATTATTCACTTTGAATGTGAATTACAAATAACATTAATGGTCCGAGATAAGTTATCCTGCAATTTTCTTACAACCAAATATGAAATAAACTTATCCAAAAAACCAATATTAAAATTAGTTACTATCTATTATTCCTTGTACCAAATGAGCCCTCTGTTATCAACCTTATAATTTAGTCCATTTAGAGGCATTTTTATAAAATAATATTATAATAGTAATTTTATTAGTTTAGAGATCAAATCAGAGAAGAAAATGAAAGTCAACAGCTGGTAAGAATTGGGGAAAGAAGTACTTAGAGGGAGTATTAAAAGGTGTTAATAGGTAGGGGTGGCTACTTTCATCAAGTAGCCCAAAACCCATTGACTTCAAACTCGATTTAATGCATCATTAATTAGCTTAATTATCGATTGAAACGAGACTGCACAATCTAACTACACCACAATAGATTTCTAGATTGCAAAAAAAATTGAACCAAACTCCAACTTACCCTCATTAATTCAAAGTAAGAAGATGTTAATCACTTCGTTGTAATTTTAAGTTATTAAAAAGGATCAGTTAGTCCAAAATCAGGTTATATAATTTTAAGATTATGATAAAAGTTGTTCATCTCACTTTTATAAACACTAAATATTTTCATACTTGTGAGTTGTGATATTAAATTTATATTAATTTGAAATACTAAATATAAAATTAATTTAATTTTAAAATTTATAGAAATAACCACTTAAAGAGTCAACAAATTGTCCCTCCCTAGGGATTGTAACGTGTTTAATTTGGTGTGCTATCTTTTTCCTATTCGCTGGATCACTCTGTTCGTTCACTTTTATTTGTTAGTCGTTATACTTTTGACTTAATATTCTTATTAATAAAATAATACTAATTAATATAATTATTATTAAATTTATTTATTAATATATAATATTTTAAATATTGATAATATATTTAAGAAATAAGTGATTAATACTAATAATAAAATATGAAAAATTAATTATTATTTTTTAAATATTAAAAGTGGCAAAAATATATATCTATATGGGCGAGAATAGATCCAGAACCTAAGAAGGGTTTTAATATAAACGACGTGGTTCCTAAGAAGTTTCATGTCGCAGTCGTACACGACTACACTCACAGCATTCTTAAATCTTCTTTTCTCTTCTTCTTTGACAAAAAATATAATAAAAAAACTTCTAAAACTATTATTTAACCATCTGCTATTTAAAAGTTATTGACCTGAACCCACGACTGGTGAAAAATATTTTCACAGTTTCTTTCTTACTATTGAACCGTCAATCAATTTTGTTAGAGATTCACTAGTTAATATGCACATATAATTATTTAATTTTTAGTACAAATACATGGTATACAAAAAAGCTACTGAGTTTGTTTTAACCCATAAACCTTCACCTAGCTCTGCCTCTGATTGTCCAGCCCAAAATACAAGTTAACTCCACTATATATAACTTAGTACATGTAAAACATCAAAAAGAAAAGACATTCAAGAATTTTCACCGTTACAGTTTAAGGAATCACAAAATAGCAGGCTTGGAAAATTTTAACGTATAATTTTTTTGAGATATATTTTGTGATAATATAAGTCAAAAGAAAAAATCCTACCAGACAGTCTGATCACTGATTAAAAGACAACTTCGTTGATAAAATAAAAATTTCAAACTTTAGTATATTATGGTGAAATCTTTTACAAACAGAGCTTTGAATTATGCTGGAGTTTTACATATTTCAGTTAAGTACGTATTTGTGCAAATTTATTTTTGTATTAAAACACAATTGTATCAATACAAGTTCAAAAATTAAATTCACCGAAAAAATAATCAGGTCAAAATATACTCGCATCCGATATATATAAACCATATGGTAAGTACATGATGAGCATTTGTCCACACTTTTTTCTTACTTTATAATGATTAGTTAATATTTGTTTTCATCTGATCAAATCACTTAAATCATACTTATTTCATTTTAATTAATTGATATAGTTTGACTTATCATAGTTTTTTGTTTTAAATTTATAATTTTAAATATGTCATATCAATTACTCTTTGCTAGTCAAATTACTATCTAGCTAATATTTTCTACTTTTTTTAAAGAGGAGGTAAAACAAAACCTAACAAGTAAAATTGACTGAAGTTTTTAAACTTGACAGCTATATAACATATCACGTTAGCTACGTGATTATAAAAAATATTATAAGATAAATTTTGAAGTGGTAGATTTTTAAAAAAATAATCGGATTACCCAGTCTTGAGTGTGACCCGAAAATTTTGTCCGTCAAATACGTTGACTTTAATATATGTGATAATCGTATTTTTCTTTTGATCACGTGGGACTCGCCGCACCGTTCGGGGCGGTGGATTTCTTCTTTTCTTTACTTTTAATAGGAACGAGTCAAACTCAGTCTTGACCCTTTGAGACGAAAACTCCTTCATTCCGCTTTTCTCTCACCTTTGGGGTCCCACTTATTGACACCTGTCACCCATACAATGACGCACCACCTTACGTTCCCTTAATATTTACCACTTTTGACCACTCTTTTTCCTTTTTCTTTTTCTTTTTAGTCGTTGAAGGAAAAATGAAATTTCTCAGTATATAACTAAATACTACTGTCTTCCTTCATCTTATTAAATTCTTTCATACTATTTGTTTATCTTACTAAATTTAAAACGTATTAATTAAAATTTTCGTGTAGTACTCTTGTAATTAATATTTTTTTGAAAATGTTCATATTTATTTATTAAATTTCAAGAAGTATTTAAGGGATAAATTAGTAATTTTTATTTTTATGATATCATAATAAACTCGTAAAAAAATGACAAACTAATATAAAATAGAGAGAGTATTATATTAAATTATTTATATTTAATTATTATGAATTGTGGTACTGGGTGGTAATACGATTAATATGGAATACCACTCGTTAATCTTGTTTTTTCTAATTTCATGAAGTCATTTTCTTTATATTGAGCAACTTGTTTTTTTTTTAAAAAAAATCTAATTTTTTGACCAATTAAGTATAACAAAATTTAATTTTTTCCATACCAGCACACCCTAAAATTTCAATTTTTTTGTAAAAAATTAAAATTTTAATAAAAATCCAAGAAAGTAATTAATTTGAACTAGAAGGTAATCAAAATGATTCTATTATTTTTATTAAAAGGATTAACTCATTTATATTTTGGGTAGGCTTAGAGTAGTTTCGAAATAAGATTAACATATTATAAATATATTTTTGGGTAAGTTTTGAGTAGTTTCTAAACAAAATAAATATATTATAAATTTTTTACTATAAACTTGTACTCCCACTCTTTTATAAAAAGGGATATAAATATTTTAATTTAAGCGACATATTTATAATCACAATTTTTTTTTAATTTTGTTTCAAATCAAACTAGATTATTATTATTTTTTTTAAAAAAAAAGAGAAATAATTTATATGGTAGAAGAATTTGGAAAAGTTGCTGTTAGGTAAAAAAAAATTGTTTTGAGTGTCTAAACAGTAACAGTGACAATTTTTTGGGAGGATAAAGTTTTTTATTTTGCTTTTTTTTTTTTTTTTAAAAAAGTAAATAAGTAGTACTAGTAGTTTTCTTGGTCTACGTAACCTTCACGGAAGCTACTCATCTCAAAGTCTTTTTATAGCAGCGTCCATTGCATCAGCCAAAAACTTCTTAGACTCTTCAATTTATCATATTTCTATTTCTACATTTTTCCTCAAATTTTCTCTTTTTCTATTTTGGCTTTTGATCTTCTATATTCCTCCCAAATTCATATTTTTATGGACAAAGGATGGGGTCTTACCCTTGAAACTTCTTCTTCTAATTCTGATAGAGCTGGTTTCTTCAAGAACAAGCCTGTTTTTGGTTTTAATTTAAGTCCTAAATATAACGCTGGTGAAATGTTCTCCTCCGATGAGAAACGTAGCATCGTTAATGAAGTCGACTTCTTCTCCGATAAAAAGCCTATTGTAAAGAAGGAAAATTCTCAGGGCGATAATTCTATCAGAACTGATGATCAGTTTGTTGTAAATGTAAGTACCTTTGTATTTTAAATTTTGGATCGACCTCTATATATTTCGATGTTTGACAAGAATAATTTCAATTGATGATAATTGTTTGTTATTCAATTTTGTAGACTGGTTTGCAACTTGTGACTGCAAACGCGGGAAGTGATCAGTCAACCGTAGATGATGGGGTTTCATCGGAAGTACTTGAGGATAAACGAGCTAAAATTCAGGTAATTAATTTGACTAGTAACTTTATTAATTAGTTTATCGTAAAAAGGAAAAAATTCAATTTTGTTAAATGTATTTTGATTTGGAATTGACTTGTATCTTGAACTTTTTTTTCTTAATTTATAAATAGCAGTTGGCACAATTGCAAGTTGAGCTTGAACGGATGAATTCCGAGAATCAACGTTTAAAAGGGATGCTTACTCAAGTTAGCAACAGTTATTCTGCACTTCAGATGCATCTTGTTGCACTAATGCAACAACAGCAGCAGCAACTGAATTCAAGAACTGAAAATACACATCCCCATGAGGTACTTCATCAAAAACAAAATTGCTGTAGTATTCTACTAAATTCTGAATATTTGTGTATGTAATTTAATTTTATCGATCTGTTATTCAATGAATATTCATTCTAGAAATGAATATGTATATAGAATTTAAACTCTAAATCCGATGTATATTGTTAACAATTTTAAATTTCCTTAGATTGTTGGCGCAAAGACTGATGAAGAAAAGAAAAAAGAGAATAATGGGACCATAGTTCCAAGACAATTCATGGAGCTAGGCCCAAGTGGTTCCAAAGTTGACCCGATGGACGAACCATCTCATTCTCACTCTTCATCAGAAGAAAGAACACTGTCTGGATCACCTCGGAACAACATGGAATTAGTGTCAAGGGATAAGGCAATTAACCGCGAAGAAAGCCCAGAATCCGAGAGTTGGGCTCCAAACAAGGCCCCTAAATTGATGACTTCATCATCAAAACCTGTTGAGCAATCAACAGAAGCAACCATGAGGAAAGCTCGTGTCTCCGTTCGTGCTCGATCAGAAGCTCCCATGGTACGTCACCTAAAATATTTAAGGATACTGTAGTAGTATTTAACTAGTATTTAACAATTTTAGCATCAAAATTAATCATTTATAATAAAATTTCGCAGATTAGTGATGGTTGCCAGTGGAGAAAATATGGTCAGAAAATGGCAAAAGGAAATCCATGTCCACGTGCTTACTATCGTTGCACTATGGCTGTTGGCTGTCCAGTGCGCAAACAGGTACTCATCTATATATGCTCAACTTTATCCAACTTATATACACTGTCAGTATAAAGAAATTTACGAGTTAAATGACATAATTATTCAGGTGCAAAGGTGTGCTGAGGACAGGACGATCTTAATAACAACATACGAAGGCACACATAACCATCCACTACCACCAGCAGCCATGGCTATGGCATCAACAACATCCGCAGCAGCAAACATGTTGCTCTCTGGTTCCATGCCAAGTGCTGATGGGCTAATGAACACAAATTTCCTAGCAAGGGCAATGCTTCCATGTTCATCAAACATGGCAACTATTTCAGCATCAGCTCCGTTTCCTACTGTTACATTAGACCTTACGGCCCAAAATCCAAACGCAGCATTGCCTAATTACCATCAAAGAATTAACCAAGCAAATCCTCAATTCCAATTCCCTTTACCAGTTGGGCTTAA
Source organism: Solanum bulbocastanum (assembly GCA_037074985.1). Classification (NCBI taxonomy): domain Eukaryota; kingdom Viridiplantae; phylum Streptophyta; class Magnoliopsida; order Solanales; family Solanaceae; genus Solanum; species Solanum bulbocastanum. The sequence continues at coordinate 30,349,352 of CM073598.1, read as the reverse complement.
TCAACCGAATTTCGCCGCGTCAATGTCAGCACCACAAATGCCTCACATTTTGGGGCAACCATTGTATAACCAATCAAAATTTTCGGGTTTACAAATTTCTCAGGACAACATTCAGCATCACCCATCAATTTCTCATGACACACTCTCCGCCGCCACGGCTGCCATCACCGCCGATCCTAACTTCACCGCCGCCCTTGCTGCCGCCATCTCCTCCATCATCGGTGGTTCTCATCCGAACAACGGCAACAGCCCCATGTCCGGTCCCTCAAGCAATAATAATAACACTAGTGGTTTCCCAGGGAACTAATTAAATAAAATATTATTTTGTTTTGAAAAATTTGCTGTCAATTACCCAATAGTCTTTCTTCATTCATTTTTTTTTTAATTTCTTAGGACATTAGGGGATGAAATTTTATGTTCATATCTTTTTTCTTTGTATTATTACCTTGGAGGAAAAAGTATAGGAGAAAAAAAAAACGTTATTTTCATTCTTTTATTCTGATTTTGAGTTTTGGGTATGCAAACAAAAATGAATGCTATGTATGTGATTGCTTAATCAAAATCATTACTTGTTGAATTAATTATGTCGATGTGAATGTTGTTATTTTCTTTTTCTTCTGCTTTTTCGTAAGTTGACAAAAAAACAAAAAAAGGAAATTAACGTTCAAAAAGGTTGGCAAAGATCCAAGAACTCAAGCAAAGAATAATCATACTTTTTTATTCAGAAAGTTGCAGTGATTGGTGAGTAGTCAATAAAATCAGGCTATAATTGTTTGACACGTAAAAGTTTGTTCCATTTGGATTGGGTTGAAAAGTTTGAACTCTATAGAAACTTCAACGTAACTTCCTTTTGATTCTCTGATCATTCATCATGCCATTGAATCTCCATTATCTTATGTTATTTGAGAGGTGGAACGCTTATAAAAATATAAAAAGTAAAAGAATAAGTACATAGATAATTAAGATAGTGATATAATTTAAGGAGAATTTAAATAGAACATGTCAAATTTTCTATTAGTTCAGCAAAAGTCTAGTTGTGGTAACGAACTTGTGGTAATTGGTAATAGTGTAAAAATTCCTTATACTATTATATTGTATATTTAGATCCAAAAAGATATATACCGTCTCTGTCTAATCGGAAGTTACACTAATTGTGTAAATCAAATCAGTCAATATTTATATAATATATAGAGTAGAATCATTTGTCAATTATAAAAATTTTAAAGTCTCTAATAAATAATAAAATTATAATCCGAATATATCATGAGTATTTATCTTTGTTTGGGTCAAATCCTTTATGTCCTCCATGATCTCGGTGCATTCATGTTGGAGATCTTTGAAGAAACCAAATGACTTTTAAAAGAACAAAAGAATTTGATTTCATATGTTCAAACTTCAAAGACGTCTTCGTTTGACTTCACCTCCTTCAAGATGCTTTCCTGTCTCATTGTTTATTAATCCCTGTTTTAAAATAAGTAATATTTTTAATTTAGACACGTCACAATTATTCCTATATTGAAATAAAGATAACTTTGAAAGAATAAGATCGTATCCTTTTTGAAATTTTAAAAATACTAATTTTAAAAAAAATGAAAAGACTAAAACATCATTTATTTTAGAACAAAGGCAGTATTTGTTTTTAGAATTGTTAGGAAGAGTTCACTCTCTTTTTTTCAATAGTTGGACTCATAAAATGGTGGTATAACAGCTAGCAATGGGGCCAATTGTATTTTATTTAAAAGAAAATGCAGCAAATTAAATGCCTCCTTCCTAGCAACATCATATGGGTTGGCTGTTGAACTGTTAATATGGGTTGGCCATCCCATTCGGGTTAACTCAGACAGACTTTGAAATTATACGGATCAGATTGGGCTAGTTTATTTTTTGTTTAAGTCAGAAAATAGTGGGCCCAACTCATAAGTACGTGGGCTACGGGCTTTGCCGGTTCAATCTATTTTTTAAAAATTATATTTTTTATAATTTTTTAAATTAAATTATAATGTAAAAATATTATTATAAATATCCACAAGACAATATTACATGGTGTTAGTGCTATTATTTGTTAATCAAGTCCACAAATAAAATTATCTTTATAATATTTATTAAGTTTGATTTCAAGTAAAAACATAAATAGTTCAATAGAAATATTAACATAATTGTTTTCCAGTGATCACAATAAAACACAAAAACTATGACAACATTCCATAGGTTACAACCTATGTAGTGATTCCCTAGAAATTATAGAGAATTTTTATTTTATGTAGTACATATTTTATAAACATAAATTATACTTAAATTGTAATATTTCAAACTTTTAACAGATTTTGAATTTAGACTCGTGTTAATTTTAATATTCTATTTTAATTTTATTTTTTAATTAATTTTTATTTAGCCCACGACCGGCCCTATCCATATTTCTCAAGTTCCACAAATCGACAGACTTATTCATGCCGGGATAAAAATCTCTTTTCTTAAATGGGCTTCAAAAATCGTGTCCCATCCCTATCAAATCACTAATTAGGCGCCAGGCCAACCCTACGAGCCTATCCAATATTGATGGCTCTAGCTGGCTGACTATAAGATTTGTTTTGAATATAATGGTCATTGAGGAACTGAATTCATAAACTTTTTAATAAGGTCTGAAAAAACAAAGCAGGGATAAGAAATTAAATTAAAATGATGTGGGATATCACACCACCACAAGAATAGTAAACGGAATAAATTGACATTAGAACAGTTGAATATCCAAAACAGATATCTAAATGTGAACGTTATCTGAATGGAGGTACTTTAAAAATAGGGTAACATCTAAATTATTCATGTATTATTCAAAATTGAGCAACTTTGACGTTGTTAAACATTTGGTTTAATATTATCCGTCTTTAGCAATTTCATTTTACCTCTTGAACCCTAATTGAACTTTAATGTCAAGGTAATTTTAAATCAAAAGAAAGAATTGTATAGTACGAAATAACATAAACACTTTTTTTTTAAAAAAAGAAAAAAACAAAAACTATGAATCCTCTATTCCAAATTGTTCCTTTTTGACAAGAATCGAGAAGAAATAAGAAATATTTCAAACGCGATTTGATTTCATACTAATATAGTAATAGTGAAACATTTGATAGCTTTTTTTGAAAAATTTAGATAAGTCTTTCACGTTGAAACTCCATCAATAAAAGGGCAAATACGGGAGGAATTACTAACCAAGAAAAACATAAATGGACCAATGGCGTAACAAAACAATGGATGAAATTAACCAATTTTAGATTATATATAAACATATTTGGATGGTTTTCCCAAAAATTGAGTGCATAATTGTGATAAAACAGAAGTTCATGGATGATTTCAATATTGAGTGAAAGTTCTGTACCCAAGAAACAAAAACAAAAAAAGAGGCCATTGAAAGAGTATAAGAAGTAGTCTATAATTGTAGTATTTTATTGGACAAGTCAGATACGCTATTGACTTACGTGCACATATATACGACTTTTTAATTTGATGATTGTGCCTACCAATCATATATGTAATGTACTTATTAAAATAATAATCTCATTACTTTATACATATAAATAATAATAAGGGAACGTGTGACTCTATGGGTCGCAACCGTACTATATCCACCGTACAACATCGTTTACCAACGACCTTATTACTCCCTCCGTCCTATTTTATGTGGCATCATTTTTTTTTATTCAGTTTCAAAAAAAATGTTATATTTTCTTTTATAGTAAGTATTTAAAGGTACAATTTCTCTTTTATTCTTGTTGTTCTCACTTAATCTTAAAGATAGTATTCCAATACATTTATAAGGAGAGAGAAAAGTGAGTCTACTTTTTAATATAACTATTTTTTAAAGGAGCAATTTGATAAATATTTCAAAGTCTTCATTTATTTTTTAAACTCCGTGCCCAATTAAATATTGTCATATAAAACGGCATGGAGGGAGTATTATTCACACATGCTCCCATGTGATCTCTTTTTTTCTCCTCTCTTTTTACGAAAAAAGAAAAATAAATTAATTTAATTTCAAACTTAATATAATCTTGAGATATCTTACTTTTATTCACGAATTAAAAATTTCCTAAATGTCTGATAAATTAAGTTATAGTTTAGATATTCAAAATTACAAATTTTTTAACACGTGTGTTGCACGTGATTAACAATTCAGAAAATATATGGCATAGTAAATTATATTGTTTATTTAAGCGAATATTTGAATAATAAGTTTTGCACAAAATAATATTACAGATTCTTTTGTCTTGAACGCCAAAAAAATAAATCATGACAATTATTTAACTCTTAAGAAGTCTAATATTCAGAAGCATATATCTACATCACAAGAAAAATTATTAACAAAAACAAATTTATTTAGACTATATCATGTTAACCTTATATATTGGAACATTACATAATAATGTATATATTAAGTAAAAAATAATTATTATATCATCAAAATTATTTTCCTCAATTACTCGTGGTTTGGAATATACCTTCTCAGGGTAGAACAATTTACTTCATCAGAATAGTGGCACCTCATATTCCGCTAAACTTTGAATTCACTCAACGACAATAAATCACGCGAATTTTTTGAAAATGCAAGAAGAAAAAGAGTAGAAGATTAAAAAAAAAATTGTGATTGAAAAATGAGAGAAAACCCCTCTATTTATAGTCAACAAAAGGTAGTATGAAAAAATGTTTTTTGTATCTTATCTGAAAAGTCATGACCTTTCCGAGAAGTCACAACCCTTTGAAAAAGTCACAACTCTTCGGAAAAGTCACAACTCATCGAAAAATCAAAACCCTTTGAAAAAAGTCACAACTTATTGAAAAAGTCACAACTCTTTGAAAAAGTCACAACTCATCGAAAAATCACAACTCATCGAAAAAGTCACAACCTAAGATAAGGATATTATAGTAATTTAACATTCAAGTTAGGAGTTCATGCTTTTAAGGTAATATAGATAAGAAAAATATAAAATTAAAAGTTAGTTTCTCAAATCATGCAAATCTAAATGATGACAGCTCCAAACAATTTAAATTTCAAATTTTCTTCTCTGAAATCTCCAAAATCGTAACAGATTCAAAAAATCGATAATTTTATATCTTTATGTATCATGTACAAAAAAAAATTATGAATATGATATACATTGATTTATCTATGAAACAGTGTTGTAGATACCAAACAACATGTGATACATTACAACATCTGATACATAACAAAGCTATGTGTCATATACATAACTATGAATATGATATAAATTGATTTTGTTATAAAACATTAGTGTTTATATATCAATAGTAATATTTGGTAGTGTTTACATATACATAGGCTTCTACTAGTTGAATAAGGTTGGGTGAATGTATCAGTAGTAAAAGATAACGAAATTTGTAATAGTTGTGTATTCAATACATAGCTATGAACATGATATATAATTATTTGTGTTTCAATAAATTAGTGTTATGTATCAAAACTAATATTTGAAAATGATATATTGTACATGATAAAATTGTAATGTATCATAAAGGTGAAACAAACGAATTATACATTAATTTAAGAATCCAAATCAACTAAATACATTAAAAGATATGCGGAAAGAAAAAAAAAAAGCAGTAATTTGATCTACTAAAAGCAACAAAAAAAAGAAAAAAGATGAAGAAATTCTTCTACATTTTCTCCTTTGCTCTGTATCAACTCTTGTAGTTCTTTTTCACTTTTAACAATGACGTCACTCGACTCAAAGCCCTCACCTTAGTAACCAACAACTCTTGATAAAATTGTAATGTATCATATTGTAGAAACAATTCATTATACATTAATTTAAAGATACAAAAACAACTAGATACATTAAAAAACTGAACCCATATGTATCAAAAAAAGATGAACAGCAAAAAATCACAAAAAAATTCAACAATCTGATCTGCTGAAAGCAAAAAATCATATATATATATATGTATATACGAAATTATCAATTTTAATGATATCTATATACATAATACTGATTTAGTATCATTTAAGTAAAATTAATTGAGGAAGATATATAATGTAATTATTTAGTAGAGTATAAATATAAAGAGATATATGTTTGTAATTATTTTACTTGCTTAGTTTCCCCATTTAAAAATCCTACCAAGTACCAACTAGCCATTGCGTTTTTGATCAGTTGGGCATCCACAAAGTGTGCCATGACCTAACCCCAAATTTGGCCCATTCACTAATGGACCATGTGTAATCTAATGTGGCCTAATCGATAGCCCACTCTATTGAATAGGGGTCTCCTATTTTAACATCCAAAGACTTATATAGAGTACATCACACTTTTTAGCATCAATCCATCCAAGTGTTATTTTCCGTAAAGATACAAAATTATGTTGCAATGCATTGGCATTGTGAGATATGCTTCAACGTTTCAAAGTGCATAAAATCAATACAATCTCCACACTCAAATTCATAAACTAATCCTACTTATAAAGTTGATGGTGTTTTAGAATTAGGAAAGTATAATTGATTTGAATAGAACGTAGATTTTGACAGAAAACATTTTCTAAGTTTTATTTCATTTTTATGAGAGATTTAATCTTACACATAAAAGACAAAGAAGACAAATTGTCATGTAAGTTGTATATGTTATCTTTTTTAATTTTATATAAAATTAAATATTTATTTGTGTATATGCATGATTAGAGAAAAAAATATTCTCCGATAAAATCAAATTAAAAGATATATTTATATAGAGGAACTTTCACATACAACCACTCAAAAATAGCATAATTACTCTCTATAACTATAGTTTGATAATTACAATTCGTAGCCACATGTTATAGGGAGGAGAGAGGCAAACGAGACTGGGAGAGAGAGGAGAGAGGGAAATGAGTGGGAGAGAGGTGAATTGTATATCTATATTGGTTAGATAATTGTATATTATACATATGTATTTGTATATATGGCAAGCGAGATTGGGAGAGGGATGAGAGAGGCGAGCAAAAGAGGGCAGAGAGGTGAATTGTATATGTATATCGATTAGATAATTACATATTATACATATGCATTTGTATATATGGCAAGCGAGATTGAGAGAGGGAGGAGAGAGGCGAGTGAGAGAGGACAGAGAGTTGGAGAGAGGTAAATTGTATATGTATATCAATTAGATAATTGTATATTATACATATGTGTTTGTATATTCTAGCGAATTATATATATACAAACGTGATTAATTATACAAACTCGAAGTTAGACAACGTAATTAATATATAATATTAGTTGCACGTGATAATTATATTAAATTATAGCCATAATAAATAATTAAATATTTTACGTTTGCTTAACCGCGTAATTTCCCCCATATATATATTAGTGAAGGAGAGAAGGAGAAGAATGACATAAGAAAAGCAATGTGTCGCGTGTAAAGCGCACCAACAATTAAAACAAGTTTCTGACGCGTAAGGTTTCAGTTACTACATATGCCCCCACTCATGACTCAACACTCACTTTTAATCTATCCTTATCATAACCTTAATACTTTTGCTTCAATCTTTCCCTTGGACCCACTTTCTTCCTATCACCCGTTCATTGCAAAACCAACGGCTACGATTGTGTTGCAAATCTTTTTTTTTTAACTGAAGATTGTTCTTGTAATCAAGAATCTTGGGAAAACGATTTTTATAACTGATAATCAAAGGTCAAGATTTAATATATCCAACGGTTGAGAGTTTTTAAAGAACGGTAGCTGATCTCAGCAAAGTTAGTCTTGAAAGTTGGTTCTTTTATTTATTCATGCAGAGCATCTCCTGACTGAGTATTCTTATTCACCTTTTTCTCTCTTTTCTTGTTTCATCAAACTGGTGAGTAGTTTTTTTGTTCCTTGTTAAAATTCAAGAAAGATTAATCTTTATGCTTGGTTGTGCTTTTTTGTTGTTTCTGTGAGATTTTGGGGTTTATTTCATTTATTTGTTTTCAAGATTTTAGAATTTAATTTTAAGGTTGGGTATTTCGCCATATCAAGAAAAGAACTAATTTTGTGTATGTTTTTGTTTGTTTGTTTGTGGAGCTTGGTTTGGTGTTCTTCAAGGATTGTGTTTCTGTTTCAAGTTGATGAAAAATTGAGGGATTGTGTTGAAATTAGTGTTCTTTTTTCTCTTTTATGGCATTTATGATTTAACTAGTTTGATCTTTGTTGGGGTGCAGTTAATTGTTACAGAACCTAAATTTTTTAGGGAAAATAGTCACCAGGAGAGTTTGTCATTGTGTGACACGTGTATGTGTGTGGGGATGTGGGGTGGGAGTACGGTTGGTTGTTCTTGCTAGGTAGCAAGGTATTTGATTAATGATGAGAGGTTTAAAGGGGGAGAAAGTAACAAAGCTCCAATGTGTAGCTTTCCTTCTTTAGGATTTGAACGTGTACCAAGTTGGCGAGTTTTGTTTCTGAACTCACTGGTTTTATTGTTTTCACTTTGGGTTCTCCCATTTTTATTGTAGCGAGACATAATGTTTAGCTTATAATTTCCCCTGATACAGAATAAATAAATTATCTTTTGCTTAAAAAGACATATATTACCAGTAAGAGCAGAATATTTGCTAGAATTCATAAACTCAATCCCAACTAGACTTTGTGATTGCTGCATTGTTAGTGTTCAGTTTCATGGCTGGCAAAGACATGCAATGGGCTTAACATGAATGATTTGTGTGAGAAATATAGGAAAAGAATATTATTGAATTGTTGTTGTGTCTACATTATTTCATTGAGACCCTATTTATAGACACTAGAATACAATCCTTTACCAAGTAGGATACTATTTACTATTCCTATTCCTATTTGTATTCATATTCCTATTCTAAATAGGATTGTATAAACCTATTCCTATTCTAATAGGATTGTATAAACCTATTCATATTCTAACACTCCCCCTCAAGCTAGTGCATGCAATTCATGTACCTAGCTTGTTACATATGTAATTAATATGAGGACCAATGAGGGGCTTGGTGAGATATCTGCAAGTTGATCAATCGACTTCACAAAATTGACAATCAATCTCAGTGTGTTTGTCTTCTCATTAAATACTGGATTTGATGCATAATGCCGATAGAATACAGAGTGATTTACAGTTTTGAACTTCCCAAACCTAACTTCCAAAGACTATTTCAAACCATTGAGTGACTTACATAATCGACATACAAGGCAACCAAACTCCCCTTGAGAAAAGAAGTGCTCAAAATCTAGTATTAAGTATATGTATCATGTTGGAATTAGATGAGTCAATATTAAACAAGTCACCACAAAACTGGCTGGAACATGCTCATATGTCGGAGTATTAGATTGAATGGCCAAAAGTGGTCACAATCTAAGAAATAAAATTATATAGGTAGGGTCGGAATGATGTCACGACCCAACTAAAATAGAAATTATATAGGATAGTTCGAATTGATGGAACAACCCCATTGAAAAAGAGAAATAATATGGGTAGGGTCGGAATGATGGCACGACCTTGCTGAAAAAGAAATATTATACGGGTAGGGTTGGAATGATGGCACAACCCTACGCAAATCAGGTTTGAATAGTCATCGGAAAGAAGAATGGAACTATGCAAATCAAATCTGAGGAGTCACTGAAAAGACACATGAGAAAATAGTTCGGAAAAATCCACGGTACTACACAAATTAAATATGAAAAGTAGTCCGGAGAGATGCACGGTGTACACAAATAAGATATGCAAAAAAAGGTAGTCACTAGAAGGATGGCATGGTGCTACACAAATTAAATATGAAAAAGTAGTCACTGGAATGATGGCACGGTGCTACACAAATTAAATATGAAAAAGTAGTCACCGGAATGATGGCACGGTGCTACACAAATTAGATATAATAAGAAAGTAGTCACCAGAATGATGACACGGTGCTACATAAATTAGATATGAGAAAATAGTCACCGGAAAGATACACGGTGACCCCACTTTTGCTAACATATTCGTTGACCGAACGGGCGATATATATGGATAATAGCCGCCCGCGGGCAGCGGAAGCTCTTTGATTGTTTACTAAGATAGTAAAGGCTCTAATATCATGTGAGAAACATAGGAAAAAAATATTATTGAATTGTTGTTGTGTCTACATTATTACATTGAGACCCTATTTCTAGAAACTAGAATACAATCCTTTATCAAGTAGGATACTATTTACTATTCCTATTCCTATTTGTATTCATATTCTTATTCTAAATAGGATTGTATAAACCTATTCCTATTCTAATAGGATTGTGTAAACCAATTCTATTCTAATAGGATTGTATAAACCTATTCAAACAATTTGATCTTTTGAGCATTTTCTTTTGTTGGTTAAATGCTTTTTTTTAATCTTATCTTCACTAATTCCTTGCTCAAATTTATTAATGTGGAATGATGATTTGAACTTGTATAGGTCAATATGGGAGCAAAAACCTTTCTTGTTGCCCTTTTTCTCTCAACGCTGTTATTTCCTCTGGCGTTCTCCACATCAAATGGTGGCTTGGTTAGAATTGGTTTGAAAAAGATCAAATATGATCAAAACAACAGGCTTGCTGCTCGCCTAGAGTCCAAGGAGGCGGAGGCATTGCGGGCCTCTATTAGGAAGTACAACTTCCATGGTGATCTTGGGGCGTCTGAGGATACAGATATTGTAGCACTAAAGAACTATATGGATGCTCAGTACTTTGGAGAGATTGGTGTTGGCACTCCCCCTCAGAAGTTCACTGTGATCTTTGATACTGGTAGCTCTAATTTGTGGGTGCCTTCAGCAAAGTGTTACTTCTCAGTAAGCTTCTTTTACATCCTTAGTTTGAAAGCATACCAGAGAAAGCTAACAGTGGTCACTCATAATTGACGATCATCGATTTTTGTGCTTATCTACATTCATGCAGGTCCCTTGCCTTTTCCATTCCAAGTATAAGTCGAGCCAATCAAGTACTTATAAGAAAAATGGTTTGTGTCTGACCTTTGTCTATATTTGATGTGAGCAGTTTTTCATTGATAGTCATTGGTTCAATTGCAGCATGAAACACATCCTTCTCTTTGATACGTGTTACTCCTTCCCTTCCAATTTATGTCATAGTTGAACTCGTCATGGAGTTTAAGGTGGTCCTTAGCATGTCGTAACAATAATAAGATGAAATTTTTGGTCTTAAACATGCTAAAACACTAGAATGCAATAAAAGCTTCTCATTAATGATAAAATGGGAAGTTTAAATTCAAACATTTTCAAACGTAGAAATGTGTTATTTTGGAACTGATTAATAAGGATATATTGTGGCATAAGATGAAGTGTGGCATTATTGGCATTTGGCAGTAAACTTGGCATGTCATAGGTTTTGAGAGTCCAAACTGATCACCTTGGTCCCAACCTCTACATAGAAGGTCTCATCCCAATCCCCTCTCCCCCTGAAGAAAAAAAGAAAATAAAGAAGACACCCACCATTCTTATGGTTGCCATCCAATTATGTGATGGGCATCAAAATTCTCATGAAAAAAATCAATTTGATAACATGCTTTCTGTCCTGAAAGTGGTGCTCATGGTTATCTCTGTCATTTTTTCTCTATGATATGAGGTGATAAACTTATTTCTATTAAACTGTTTGTCTACTGAGGAACCTGTTATGGTGGAGTTTCTTCTTTGAGTTTTGATATCTATTAAATTTCCTTGTAACGTGATGTCTATTCTGTGTTCGGGAGTGACCTTTGGTCATTCTTCAGTGTCTACTTTCTAGAATTGGTTGTTGTAAAAAGAACCATTTCATTCCGACATTTTCTTCTAAATATGCTATACAGGGACGTCTGGTGCAATTCATTATGGCACTGGAGCAATATCTGGATTCTTCAGTCAAGATAACGTCAAAGTTGGTGACCTTGTTGTGAAAAATCAGGTGAGTGTGGCTTCTATCTTCTGGTTCATATTTTCTTGAATATGTGGTCCCTCATCTGTGGAGGTTGTTGATGACAACAGGAGTTCATTGAGGCAACCAGAGAACCCAGTGTGACATTTTTGGTAGCCAAGTTTGATGGTATATTGGGTCTTGGATTCCGTGAGATTTCTGTTGGAAATGCTGTTCCAGTATGGTGCGTTGGTTTATTTCCTGTGTGTTCTTTTCAAATGTTTTTCAATTTCCTATTGACCGAGTTCATGCTTTGGACATTTTACTATCTCATCAAAATGTTTTCTTCTTTTGGATTGAATGATTTCTTGAGTGTCTCCTTGTATACAAGAAAGTGTAATTGATAACTTGATATTGATCTTGCGAGTTTTTTCTGTGTTTTATAGGTACAACATGGTCAAACAGGGTCTTGTCAAGGAGCCTGTCTTCTCATTTTGGCTCAATCGAAACAAAGAGGAAGAGAAAGGCGGTGAAATTGTGTTTGGTGGGGTTGATCCTAAGCACTTTAGGGGAAAACACACTTATGTCCCAGTCACACAGAAGGGTTATTGGCAGGTGGGGTATCTCTATATCCTTGGAAAATTGTTGTTAGACTTTTTGCAACTGCTTTCTTAATCTCAGAATATAATTGGCAGTTTGATATGGGTGATGTTCTGATCGATGGCCAAGCTACAGGTACGTTTTAGTCCTTTCTCTTTTCGAACAGGAAATTAGTTTGGTAACTTGAGGATATTGATGAGACCACTTGCCCCTGGTTGTCCATGTTTTTTTGTTGTTTTGACATATTGAATTATGTAGGTTACTGTGACGGTGGGTGTTCTGCAATTGCGGATTCGGGAACTTCTCTCTTGGCTGGTCCAACGGTATTCTCCAAAAGGATGATTCTCTTTTTTGTTCCTATTATTCAGCTATTGTTTCTCACCATTGACATTGGATCTCAGAATGTTTTGTACAGTCTTGTTCATGCGTAGCTTCATCAAATTGGCTTGTTAATAGTGGAGTGACTAGGTTTAATTTTTTTCTTCGGGATATCAGTTTATTAATAATCAATGAATCAATAAGGCATTGGAACTTCTCTTTTTCCCCTTTTAAGCCATGAAAGCAGGACGAGAAGTGATGAAATTGATTCATTCCAGTGTCAGGACATGCTACATTACTGATTTCCTTTGCTAACAACTGCTTCCTTTTGCTTTGTCCCTGTTGTTCCTGCTGTATTTGTTTGCGGATCTCCTTTATTAGGAAAAAATTGTGCAACTAGGAACTGCTTCTAGATTACTTCATCGAGAAAAAAGAAACTGCTTCTAGATTGTCATCTCTAAGACCTTAATGGTTCAACGATATGATACAAAAAAATAACTTCAGCGTTTGTCCAAACAATTATACTAGTGTAAGGTTTTACTGCTGCATTTTCTAGTCCTCATCATTCTACTCTCTTGTCTCCTTCCTTCTCTATCTTTCAGACTGTAATCACTATGATTAATCATGCCATTGGGGCCTCTGGAGTTGTTAGCCAACAATGCAAAACTGTTGTTCAACAGTATGGGCAAACAATAATGGATATGCTTTTGACAGAGGTGAGCAACCAATTGTTTAAGTTGATAGTTTGATTTTCTTCTTAATGTTTTTTCATGATCTGATCTCGTTTATATTACTAGTTGCCTTCCCCAATATTCTGATGGATTTGTCTTCTAACAGGCACACCCAAAGAAGATTTGTTCACAGGTTGGATTGTGCACCTTTGATGGAACTCGAGGCGTAAGGTTAGGATTCAGGCCCTCTTCCCTCACCTAGGTCATACATTTATGACTTGAATATCTGAGCAGATTTCTTTCCTCCACGTGCAGCATGGGCATTGAAAGTGTTGTAGACGAGAAAGCTGGCAAATCGGCAGGACTGCACGATGCTATGTGCTCTGCTTGTGAAATGGCAGTTGTATGGATGCAGAACCAACTTAGACAGAACCAGACTCAGGATCGCATTTTGAACTATGTGAATGAGGTAAATATCTTCCATCACATTTTTTTGATTTCTTTAACTTAGTTCGGACTGCTGATGGAGTTAACAGCTCTGTGAGCGACTTCCAAGCCCAATGGGACAATCAGCTGTTGATTGTGGAAAGCTTTCTGACATGCCTAGTGTTTCCTTCACAATCGGTGGCAAAAAGTTTGACCTCACACCTGAGGAGGTATGTTTGATGTTAATATCTATAAATATAGATGCTGTTCGGTGTCTCTAAAATTATAGACGCCGCTTTCGACACTCCTTTATTTTAATGAGTGTCTAGTAGAGGAATCTTTTATTTACCCTGCATCTAGGGAGACTATTGTTTAAAATTTCTCATTAAATTTGAAAAGCGCCTCACTGCTTTTAAGAGAAGTAGGAATTATATCTGTTTTTCTTGAAATATTTAAACTTGACCTCAAAGCATTGACTGAATAGTTATGCTATGGGGAAGGTTCCTAATAATTGGTATAGAGTTGAGTTGTATTAAGCTTGCAATCTTGTCTTTGTCGCCAGTACATACTCAAGGTGGGCGAGGGTCGCGCTGCACAATGTATTAGTGGCTTCGTTGCTTTGGACATTCCTCCACCCCGTGGACCTCTTTGGTATATTTCCCGCTTGTCTTAACACTCACGTGCGCCAATTCTGTTATTTTTGTTTAGTTGCACTGGCTAACAGGCCTTATTTGATGAACGTTGTTTGCTTTATGGCTTCGGTGGTGCAGGATCTTGGGGGATGTCTTCATGGGTCGATATCACACAGTCTTTGATTCTGGAAAACTTAGAGTTGGATTCGCTGAAGCAGCTTAATGAAACCAAAAAATGCAAGCCACTACCAGATGTTTAGTGACTTGCCCTTAAAATAAGTCTTTATCAGCAAATGGGATTGTAAAAGTTTGGACCGTAAGGTATTGCAAGAGGAAAACCTTGTAAATATTGGCTTCTCTCGTTTGACTAGATATGTAGTACTGTTTGTGTTGGTGTATATGCCTGTTCTTGTGTAATATCTATCATGGCGTAATACAGGTGATTTTATTGTCGTGCATCATTTGAATTTGTTGCAGAAAAATTGGTAAATATTTTACAACAGATAAAAATGGAAACAACCTTTTAAGTAATGGAATTACTTTGGTGTCTTTTGATTACCTCACCTGAGTCATGTAGTTATCCTTTTTAGAGTTCTTTATTTTTGTAATTAGAACTGTATAATAAGTGGAGATTCACAAGGAGAGAGAGAGAGATCTAAATTCTCAAAGAAGAAATGAAGGTAAAGTTGAGTGCACTATCCCTCGGTTCTTGACATTTTTTGTGGAGAAGCATCTCAGAAGAAAATGAAAAGCTAGAAGATTACAAAAGAATTCTCATTGAATGCATAAACTTTCCTTAAGAATCTTGCAGTTCAAGAGATTACAATCAGGATGTCAAAATCAAACCTACAAAGTACTTTTAAGAAAGCCGTCTTAACAGATGAACTTGGCAATAAAAGCTTACAGACAAGTTGTAAATTCAGAGGCTTGTTAAACTAGTTGAGGTAAAAGACTCCATCCCTTTGGTGATGAAGCTGTAAGGATAAAATCTTGAACACTTCCATTGAGTCTTGTCCCTCATAAATCACTAAAGATTATGGGAGCCTACAATTTCCTACACACTGTATTGATATTCTGCGCATGAACGTCTATAAGCTTCTCAAAAAAATCATCACTGAACTTCCAAATGATGAGTAATTGGACGACTTGTGAGACGAGATTCCTTAAGAAGCCTTTTTAACATCAAAGTTTGACGATCTCTGATCCAGTGATTGCACTTGAGCACGAAGATTCTGGTTATCCTCATGTAAGCTATCATTTTCACGAAGAAAATGCTCTGATTGCTTTTTAAGAGCAACTACATTGGCTTCTGCATCACTTGATTCTTTAGCTTTTTCCTCGACAGTTGCCTCCAGCTTTTTTATTTTCAAACGCAATGCACTTGCCTCTTCCTCCAAAGAAATCATATCGTCAGAAGCTCCATTCTTCCCATCCTCAAAACCTCTGTTTTGCTTGTTCACTGCTTCCATGCTCTTCCTCCTCATACGCAGTTCTCTTATATAGTGGTGCAGTCTGTCAATCATCAGAGCAAGGAACAGGGAAAAACCTGCATACAAGTCCCATGTGAAAGTCAAACTTGGAAGAAAGCCGTTACTGGGGTAAGAAGAATAAAGGGAGAAAAGGCAACAAAATTGTTATTCCTTGACCACATGCTTATCAAGAGAAACATTAACCCCACAATAGATAACAAATTCTTTGTATGATAACTTTCTGTTTACTTTAGGATCAATATGCATCGATACCCCAAAACAGAAAACACATTAAGTTCATTGAAAGACCCAAAGATAACTTGGTGTTCACCTAATAGCTTTTTTCCCTTCTGTAGTGGTAGGACCAGGAAGTTCCATCCATTAATAGCATTTCCACACTGATATTTTAACCCTTCCCTGTTTCAAACAAAGAATACTGCCCTGTTTGGAAATCACTTGAATCCAAACAAAGAAGAAACAGAACATTATGACTCACTCTCTATCTTATTGTTTTTGCCGCAAGGCAATCTCATCCTAGACTAGAATTTCCTTTTAATCCCAAAAAGAAAATGGAGGATTATTTTAGTTTCTTTTCTTGCTGATTTTGTCTATACTGATACCAGATACTTGACACTCCAAGTTGGAGAATTTGAGCATAAACTGATGAAGTTCACCACATAAGAAACCAGTTTTAATTTTATCACATTATTCAGGAATGGAATAGCATTTATTAGAGCAAAACAAGGCCTAGAAGATTAAGGTAAAGAGGACGTAAGTTAGGAGGACGCCAGTTAGAAGCCAACAAACTTAAAGGACCTGATCAAACAACAAAAAGGGATATCTTCAATTCATATGCATTATGATCTCCTAGGAAGGGAAGTTTACATTCTTCCATGTCACAGATACAATTAGAAGCTAGGGAAAAAGTGATTCTCTCACTGTGCATCATCTTTCTTTTAGCTAGTGCAACCTAAAATCATTCATAAAATTTTGCAAGATCCTTGAAAATTGTGTTCTATATGAGATTTGGGGAACTTCATAGGTACCTACTATGGATGAATTTGCCATACAAACATGAAACAACTTGTACATAGTTTTTATACCGACCTGGTGCTTAATAATGAAAACTTGTACATATTATGGCAATAAAGATGAAATGCATCACTTAAAATTACAAAAGAGAGTAACTTTAAAAAAAATCAAACAAACAATCACTGTTGAGAACTTGCTATAGATATAAATTCCATTCAAGTACATCCAAAGCTTATTGTTTGGAGGGTTGCGAGAAAGCCAGGAGACTTGCTCATCAAAACAAATGTTTCGCAAGGAAAAAAAAAAATCATAAATAGAGATTGTTTCTCAAATTATATGATCGGGTAACTCAAATCTGCAGAAACTGATTCAGAATTTAAAGTTAGCGGATTCAGAATTTCACTGCACCATTGCTAATACAGGTAAAATTAGTCATATAAGATGCGTAGGGAGAAAATGAAAATGTTATTACCCATGAGAGAAGCTTCTAGAAGATGTTGAGCCATAAGAATCTGATCAGTTGGGGTAACATTGCCATCTTCATCGATCCATCGTTTGTGGATAGACACAACACTGTAGATGGAGGACAGCATGACGATGAAGATGGTGCCGCCAGTAGTTTTCACGACGATTGGGCCGCGGCCTCTCTTAACACGGTCCATTCCCATTATTACAAGTTTTCTCAATGGCGTCTTGAATATGAGGAGCAGGATCAACGCCATTTCGGCGAATATCACAGTAAACAGCACTTGGATCATTCTCCTGGATTTTTATTTTGATTAAAAAATAATTTCAGATCGGAGAGAATCGATGGTGTATCAGCAGTTGGCGAGCGTTGAGTGCATGAGCAAGACGAGGAGGGAGAACAAATCTGATTAATTTTACTCCGATTCGAGCAAATAAATACTTGGATGTTTTTACTTTTATTCGTTACTTAAATTTATTATTATTTTTATTTCAATTTATGTGATAAAATGAAACCAACTTTTTTTTAACCAACTCTAAGATCTGACACGTCATTAACTAGCTAACATGTCATGAACTGATTAATGTATATGCCTTTGGCAAATCAATGAATCGTAGAAGTTAAACTCAGTTTCCTGGTTTCAATCTGCTTAAAACTTTAAGCATTTCTTTAAGGGTAAAATGAAAATTTATCCCGAGACTGTATTTGTGACTTGCTGTTTTAAAAAAAAGATTATATTTGTCCGTGCTGACTAATAATCTCAACTTTAGTGTGTTGAGGAAAAAAAATGAGGTGAGGTGCACCTGAATTTATTTTCGTCCCAATTTAACTGTTTTAGCTTTTTCTCATGCTTATTAAGAAATATATTTACTAAGTTATTTTTATTTAATAAAAGCAGATTGAAAAAAAAAGGAAAAAAGTTTTTGATAAAAAAATGCAGATTAATTTTTCCTCTTAAATATTGCACATACTTCTTTAATAGTGATAGAAAACAATTGTCGACTTTAATTTTAAATTTCTAAAATGACAATTATTTTGTAATATTTTTGAGCTAAAATAACATATGGTCATGGAGGGAGAATAGCTATTGTCAAGAAATTTGACATGTGAAATTTGAAACTCATCATATTAACTATTCATCAGTTACTGGGATGAATATTACAACAATTAACATTGGCTACATTCTCTCGCCTGAAATTAATGCTAAGTTGGGTTTTCTCATTCTTTCTTTTAAAATATGGTTGGTTTTCTGTTCACACTTTTCAGAATGCTTTTGTGTTCACACTTTCCATCCACTTCACTCTTTCCTTTTTCTTTTTGACAATTCAAACTACTTTATTAAATAAAACGAGTTGCTCGGATAATAGACATCAAATACAATAATTAATAACATAATAATTTGACCATCAAATACTTAGTGCGCATCTTAATTATTCTACCAAATACTTCTGGTTATTCCATCGATATGAATACACTCTATTAATCAGATTAAATCAAACTTAGACAAATAAGAGTAGAATTAATCACCTAACTTTTTTTTGTTTTGTTTTCATGGGGAATTGAACCGTAATTTTCAACAATTATAATAATCAGTCACTGAATGAATGATCACGGCTAGAGAAAGAAAATTCTCAAATTTCTTGAGTGCCCATTATTCATGCTATATATTATCTCCTGCCAGAGAATATTCCTGTCATTTTTCCAAGCCACTCCGTTCCCGTTTTCATCCCCAATTTTTGTCCATTTACGTACTATTTTTTTTGGCTACATTCGGCCACTGAATTCCGCAAAGGATTTCTCCTAAATTCCACCCATCAACCAATTCCGACGTAAACTACTTAGAATTTCTACACCCGCCCCACTAAATATTAAGTATCTTACGAAAGCCCGCAGAAATTCTAGCTTGTCATCGTTAAAAAAATATGATATGTTGAGATTTCATTTAATGATCAATATCCTTATTTATTCATAGAAGTTATCGCAAATGAGCCACGTGTCAAAAAACTTTTAAACGTGTCATCGCGCGTCACTGTTTCATTGGCTCCATCTAGTCTGGGGTAACGTTTAGAGCCCTTCGCCCCTCGAAAAAAGAAAGAAAAAATATTAAAGCTATTTTAGGGATGAGAAGGAGTTACGGTTTCCAGGAAGTGGAAATGGTGAGTTTGTGGGGCCGGGGGAATTTGGTATGTTTCCTTGAGGACATACATTTGCCTATGTCACCCTCATCTTTCCTTCTTTGGTCTCACTTCATCACTCATCATTCTTCTTCGGACAGTAAATATATTCTCCGTGAATTTGTGTGATACATTTTGATCGGACATAGAAGTTTAAGAAAAGAAGTAAAACTTTGTTATATCTAGCTTTGGCAACTACCAAAGAAAGGTCAAATAAGCTAAAGCTATATGTTGCTTCACAATTTCATTTAAGTGTTGTTATGACTCTTTGAATGCCCATTATAAAAATATTTCATAAACATATAGTACTAAGTTATATGGATTAAAGTTTGTTTTCAATTAATTTTTGTATTGTTGATTGAATGAACTAAGAAGAGAAAACACAGTCTAAAGCAATGAAAGCACTTATCCAAAAATATTTTTCATATTGCGAAGAATACTTAATAAGTTCTAAATATTTTTTTATGAGATTAACTAGTTAGATTTTATAAAGAAAAAAAAGAATAAAAAATTGTCATTGATGATTGTCTCAAACTGTTTCAATGGTTGATGGAGAACAAGGTGAAAATAATGAAGACAAGAAAGCGTGAAAGAATCCTTCTTATTTTTGGCAATCAAATAAGAATCTTAAACAAATTTTTATAATTAATTTAGAGTCCAAATTACCATATAAAACTTGTTTTGTTATTTTTATTTAAATATAAATAATATGTGGATATATTAAGTGGAATAAGTATTTATAAAAATGAACCGGCGGTGCAATTTTCTTCTTGTCCACCGTGGATAGAAGTTATTCACATCTTTTAATTAATAAAAGTAGATTGATTATTTCTTTTAAATATTGTGCATTCTTCTTTTAATTCTTAGAAAACAAAAAATGTTAGGAAAAAAAATATCCTTAAGGACAGTGTCTGATACGCCTGATGAATTCCGTACAAGTGTTCGTGAAAAAAATATTTTGTTGTAAGATTTCCAACTATAATAATTTTGGGATTGTTAATTTGAGAAGGAGAGAGTATTATTAGTCAAATTTTGAAAAATAAAGTAAGGAGTATATCAAGCTCTTAGAAACAACACACCTTGTATAACTCATCAAGTACACGCTTGAAGTCTTAATTAATTATTCGTAACTGACTTCACCAAATGCCAAAAGAGGTTTTCACTTTTCACACACTAGCTTGTCTTTTAGCTAATCTTAACAGTGACGATCATTTCTATGTTCAATCACCGTTAATGATCTTTGTAGGCCATTTTTAGGGGTATTTTAAGGTTAAGACTGATCAAAAAGGTGTGTTTGGGGTGCCGTTGTGGTGTATAATCTATCTCATAAGTGGGCACACAAGAATGTTTTGATGCCGACTTCAAACAAAGATGTCCTGTAAAGTAAAGCTATTATAATCAATTAGAATCTTTTCTGGGGACTTATTTTTGTTCTTATTCATTAAAGTCCTTCACTATTTTCATGTAATTATGAGTGCAAGGTTGAATATCCGTGGAAAATTTTCAGCTTCATAATCAAAATTCAAGTGACTTTTAAAGTGAAACTCTTTCAAGAACTCAAATCCCTTGTTGTTAAAAAGCCTGCAGAAATAGACAAAACATGACAACAGACTCCCTAATAAATATTCTCCTTTTATTGTATTATACACCATAAGTACTACTTCTTCCCTATCCCCATTTTCCCAACCACATGATGAACGGGCTACATCACTTCTCAGAAAATTCTTCTTCTAATTTATCCATGAAGCAGCCAATTATATTAGAAAATACGAACAATAACAAATCAGGTGTAAGACCATATGTTAGATCGAAAATGCCGAGACTCCGATGGACGCATGATCTTCATCGCAGCTTCGTGCATGCTGTTGAGCGTCTTGGTGGAGAAGATCGTAAGCCTAATTCTCTCTTTTTATATCATGATGACTTGTAGCTATTTATTTATTGATTTTGTTGTCGTACATATATAATTAGGAGCAACACCAAAGATGGTGCTACAGTTGATGGATGTGAAGGGCCTCACTATATCTCACGTTAAGAGTCACCTTCAAGTAATTTATTAACAGATAATTAAGCCTTTCATTCTTTTTCTTTTCCAACCGTTTCTGTAGCTTTAAGAAGATGTATTTTTTTGATGATATGAACAGATGTACAGAAGTATGAAACATGAACAGTTGATGCAAGGTATCCTTCAATAAACTACCTTTAATTTCTTAATTCTATTTATGTTTTGTGCTTTTGCGTGTACTACTTATATACTAATTGGAGTTCATGATACTCACTTCTTTTCATTTTGGGATTTTATCATCTAAAAAGAAGATGATGAGTCAAATTGAAAGTAAATACTACATTTTTTGAGAAAATATATAGTTAGTAAAAATGAATGAATAGTGATGAAATCAAGAAAAGATATTGAAGTTCCATTTGAGGAATCTTTTTATGTTTCATTTGACCCTTTGTGTTTTTCCTGAATACTCCATATATATTCCTTACAATACCGCCTTTAAGTTACTAAAAAGTGAAAACGACGTTCTAATTAGAACTACTAGTCACTAGCTAGCAAGGCCAAATTTGACAATTTACCTCAATTTCATTCTTTTTATTTTGGGTGTATATATAATCTATGTTTATCAAATATTCCTATATCAAGAGATTATTTGGATTTCATTAATAATATCACATATTGATAAATCAAAGAAAGATTAAAGATCAATTTCTTGGGCTCCATTCCTTTTTCAAACAGAATATTCTAGCTGATTTTCCAAATGTTTTTTTGGTTATTCTTCAATGTCCTGTCTATTTACGGAACATAAGAAAAAGTATGATTAATCATTTGTTTCCAAAAAAAATCTCCAAAAAGATATATACACGATTCATTCTTTTTTTCTATGATAGAAAGTCAGAATTTCATGCGCATTCAAATCCTACTAAAGGGTCCACTAAATCAGACCGACTATTGGGGCGTAAAGAAGAAAGATCCCAGTTTATTTGTCATGTGTAGTGGGGCACTCTTTGTACAAGCAAACAAGTGTTCATATAATAGAACCTGGATTCAATAAATAATTATTCAAATTCTAAACAAATTTAATTTCCTATTCCAACTTTAAATTATTCGTTCAACAGTTACGAGTTAATTAAGTTTATCACAATTTCATTTGATCCTTTTTATTTTTTGTTACAGCAGTAGCAGAGGCTGCAAATGGGAGCAAGAGGAATAGAATGGATGGTCCAGATCAAGTGATGTATCCCCGTGGAAACTTTCTTCATCATTACTATAATGGCCATCCTAATTCGACAATAACTAGTAACTATTCGGACCAAATTGCCTCCACGCCTCCTTTTTTCCCTCCAGCTCCATGGTTCGTTTCATTTCTCATTCACACCTATCAATTCATTTAAATTTCTCCTTCTATTAAAAATTATAATTTCTCACTGAGTTTAACTTTCATATATATATATATATATATATATATATATATATATATATAATTTTATCAGCTAGATCCACTCATTAACAAGTGGAATTACCTGAAAAATAAGACAGATAACTCCGGAGCTAGTATTTTAAATTACAAAGATGATATATGAAATTACATGTTTACCCCTCCCGGCCCCGTTGTTATAATTGAACAGGAAACATATGCCAGAGAAGATGATGGTATTGGAAAGACGATCCAACTCAGCTTGCAACATGTTCAGGGATTTCTTCAATGGCAGCACTACTGTGCAAGTAATTAATTATCCAATAAATTGGGAGCAAATAGATTAGTGAGATTAATTACTTAACTAATTTTGCTTAATTATGGCAGGATGGGAGTGTAGGCGATCAATATGGTAGCAGTTTGTCAAATAAGCATTTTTCAATTGTTGATACTGAAGAAGAGGCCGAAGACTCCGGCAGCACTATGTCCTTACAACCATCTGCCGGTTTAGATGATGTGAATAATAATAATAATAATAATATCTCTCTTGACCTTACCCTAGGTTAATTAACCATATCCTAATTTCACTCTCAAATCCTTGACTTTTGTCATAGAATCAAGCTAATTACTAGCTAGAACTATTGGTTTTGTACTAATTATTATTGAGTACATTTTAATCAATCTTAATATCGACTTGCTTAGTCGGGTAGATGCTTGCTAAGGGCCAGTCACGGTCTCATGAATTCGGATATTGACGGATAGGATTTGGTAAGAAATTAAATAACTAGAAATTTCAAGAACTAATCAATAAAGTATCAGAAAAATATGATCATAGACAGTACTGTTTTAAACCAATTAACTTTGTTAAAAGAATATATATTCAAAAAAATTAAAGAATATGTTCCACTAGTAATACAAAAATATGTACAACATGAGTGTGCAACATTAGAAAAGCTTGCTTGCAAACTCATCTAAATGTTCTTCCTTCAGTGAAGAAGCAGCAGCAAGATTTCTTAGATCTGATAAGCTCCTTCCTAATTTCAAAGCCAGCTTCAATTCAAACAATTCACCATTTTCTCTTCTCTCCGTTTCTGTTTCTCTCAAGCTTGATTCGATGGATTCTTGCATGTACTGGAAGAAACCGGCGTTGCTCCTGTACATCTCGAATACCATTCCAACTTGTCCACCATGCTCTACTGTGTTAACTACACTTGCCAATGCGCCACCAACAATTCCAAGCATGGCTGCCCATGATCCATGAGGAGAATGACCTGCAAATGCAGAGCCAATCGCTGCTACGCCTGTGAGCAAAGGACCGGACATGGCTAAAAACTTGTTCAATTTCAATGCCTTTTCCCCCAGCCTAATGTATTCTTCTTGGTCTTTTCTGCCTAATACGCCCATTATTTCTCTCATTTTCTCCTCCTGTTTATTATTCCATCCGTTCCAATTGTTGACACTTTTTGTCTGTCTTCGACGTTGTTGAGGCCACCAAACAGCAGGTTCAACAGAAGATGGAAATTTCTCTAGCATTACACCAAGAAGAGGAAGAGGGTAAGCCTTGTCAAGAGCCAATACTCTTTCCATAGCTTCTTTCACATCAATACTCGAAGGGTGACCGATTGATAAAGTTGTTTCTATTTGGTTATGTAGATCTTGGAAAAGCCTTGTTGCGTTTCTTTGTTCTTCAGCAAGCTGGGATGGTTGAATCGTGTTGATGATCGTCAACATTCCAGTAGCAGCTAAATACATCAAAAAGGAAGACATTTTTAGTCCCAAAACAGAATCACCCTCAGTGCCACTGGTAGCTGCAAGTCCAACCATTGTAGCAGCTGCTAGAGTTATCCCATTAATGGATGTTAAAAGCATACTATTCCACTGACTTCTTTGCTCCCCTATATTTCTATGCATCTCCACTCTATCTGCAACTGCCTCCTTGATCGCGTAAAGCTTCTCAATAACCAGGGGATCAGGACCATATTTAACCATATGGCTTCTTGTTGTAGCTGGGCTAAGTTGTATCTCGACTAGGTTATCGTTGTTTACTATGGTTGAATAGCTAATCAAATCTTGTTCATGCAGTACTGATTGAAGATTCGGAAGGGAGATTTTGCTTGTTTTAATTCTTGGAATATTAATAGTAGCTCTTATCAATCCTCTTTTACAACTGTAATTGGATGATGTTGACGGAACAGAACTCAAAAAACTTGAAGATTGGAGGATTAGTGTCATATTTTCTAATTTCTCCAATGGGATGTTTACTGATTTAGGATGGAAAAGATTTTTGTGTAGTAGAGAGATTATGGTAAAGAAAAAATGGATTTAGTTGTGATTATGAAAAAGAAGAGAGATTTTGGGACATATATATAGGGAGAGTTGACATTGAAATATACAAGATTTGACTGAGACGAATAATAGACTAGTGAGTTATTCAAAGTTTGAATTGAATGGGTATATGACAAGACTATTTCTTATTTGGCTTAATTCCGTTAATTTTGGATCTCACGAGTACCCTTTTGTTTATTTGTTATGTTTTCTTGTTTTGACTGCTTACACATTCCTTTCCCTTATATTGACTTTCAACATTTATAGGAAAACTTTTATGGTGTCTCTATTTACAAACCACCAACCTAACCAACTATACTTTCTGCCCAAGTTGTATGTATATTTCATGCATGATAATACTTGCCATGAACTAAGGCTGTCTAGTGGGGGCGGAAAGGGACGATTTTAGGGGGACGGGACATGAGGGGGTTGGCGCTGGTGAACCTTCGGCCCGTCCCATCCATCGGACAGGGCCTGAGTGGGATTTTTTAATTATTATTATTGATTTAAATATTTAAGCATTACAAAATTATAAAAAAGAAGATAGTGCAATATGTGATATAAGAATACATAAATTTATTAAAATAACTTCAAATTTGAATGGATAACATTGCAATTTCAAACCTACAAAGATGCATTTTCTAATTTAAGTGGCACGGAACGGGACAATTTCTTAACGGGATAGGTGTTTTTCCTCAAATAGCTCTTCAGATCATTACTTCATAAGATAATTCGTAAGTAATCTGTTACTTTCTACATTATCGGCCGTAAAAGAAAGCATGCGGCGGCTGTATATTTAATATTTTAGAATATCCGTGATGCTTAAGGGAATAAATAAATTCTCGGTGATGTAAGAATTGTTACGTAGAAATTGATAATTCAAAGATTGTAACGTGGATTATTTTTTTTTTGGAATGTGTAGTTTGATTATATTACAAATTAGTATATAATGTATAATTTAGATATTTGTTTACTTTTTAGTTTTTTTAAAAAAGTTTGTGCATTATTAAGACTTGTGAGCGTTAATTTTTTATAATTTTAATATTTTTATCCAGGTACTATTATTTAATAAACTTATTTTTATTCTATATTCTATCTCGCATAAAATCATAAATTTTCTCATTAAATTGTGTCAGTATTTATATTTATATATATCAGTGTTTTAAAAGGCGAGGGGTTTTACTTAGTATAGGATGAGACGTAAACCTCGAGACGTGGGCGTAAGCCCTATGGATCTTTAAAATTTTAATTTACAGTATATTATAATAACATAATAACACAATTTTTTTTTAAAAAAAGAAAACATCAATAGTTTGAAATAATTACAAATATGATTAAGAAAATTCATAGAAAATAAAACTTCTAACATGATTATACAAGTATAAATAATCTAATATCTTAACTTTTTATAATAAAAGAATCTTTATTTTTAAAATCTTTTTTATCATACTATATAATTTACCCCCCCCCCCCCTCCACCCCCTCCCCCTCAAAAAAAAAAAAAAATCAATAAAACTTACTAAAAACATCACTCCATCATGAATAAAAATAAAATTACTTTCAAATAGCTAAATAAAATATGATAATTTTGAGACATATGACAAAACCATGAGGACCAATGATAAGTAGAAAAGTAAAATTTCGCTACGTATTTTTAAAAGAAATGTTACGTACTAAATCATCACCTTCACAGTGTTACCAAATAGTAAAGATGCGATACTACAACTTGTTATTTGAGTTACTCTCGATCTCCTTATCTCTATAGATTAAAAAACTATTAAGTATCATTCATTTATTCAAGAATTATGAGGGTCAACAATGTTAACTAAAGTTTCTAACACATAATTTGTCTAAGATCTATAAGGCGAGCCTCGAGCGTTGGGCGTGCTTAGGGCGTAAGTCTTATAAAACTAAGCCCCACACTTGAGTCTCGAGACGTTTTACTAAAGCTCCGCTCCAGAACGAGCTCGAAGGCGAGTCTCAACAGAATCTTTTAAAACACACACACACACACACACACACACACATATATATATATATATATATATATATATATATATATATATATAAAGAAGAAAAGGGAAAAAGCTAACCAAATATTATACATATTAACTATGTTGGAGTTTTTATCAACAGTAATTCAATTAATTTTACTCTATTGAAAGGCTAATCAAACGACACATAATTTCAAGTGATCCATCCCTCCATTTTCTTTCTTTTTCTTCACCTTTCACCTTCACCACACCCCATGTCAAGTTGAACCCCTCTTTCATTTTTTTCCTTTTCCTTTTCTTCTTCTCCAGTCAAATTCTTTATTTCAGTGAATTTTTTATAAAAAAGAATTCATACTATTTTCTAGACTTTGTTGAATTATTGATAACATGAAACCTAATTATTTTTCTAAGAAAATTTAAAATTTTGAAGTATCATCAATTATTAATTTTCATATAACTTCAGAATTAGAAATGATAATTTTAAAAAAATCAATGAATTCTCCGAAAATTGAAAGAACTTAATTGAAATTGGATAAAAAAAAATTATATGATACTTCCTAATCATCTTGAAATCTAATGGGTTTATCAAATTAAATTGTTCAAAATGTAAGTAAACATTTAGATAAAGTTTTAAAATTAAAGAGAGTAAAACTAATACTAGTAAAAAAAAAAAAAAAAGAAGGTGAAGTCGTGGTAAAAATGACGACATTGAAAATGAGAAGCTTCAATGGAGATGACAATGAATATTTGAAGAAGAAAGAAGAAAGAAAGAGTAAAAATAAAAAGGAAAAAAAAGCTAAAATAATAAAAAAAATAAGAAAATATATTTTATAATAAAATACTTGTAAAAATAAAATTATATTAGTTATTTTAGGTTGCTCACTTTTTTTGAGATAGTGCACACACTCTCTATGTCAAGTGAATAAAAAATGATGTAATAATATCAGTTCAATATTGTTTAGTGGAGTAATAGAATGCTCATATAGTTAAGATATTTTTTTTAAAATTCGGGACAAGTTGAAGTATTACTTTATGTCTTTTCTTAAATAAATAAGATAAACCAATAAATCAAGGCATTTGATAATTAACAATTGAATCAAAAGAATGAGTTAGCTAAACCCCTACTCTTGTACAATAAACAGTTACTTTAAAACATTAAAAAAGTTTGCTTGCAAACTCTTCCTTCAATGAAGAAGAAGAAGAAGCAAGATTTCTCAGATCTGATAAACTCCTTCCTAACTTCAACGCCACCTTCATTTCAAACACTTCACCGTTTTCTCTTCTCTCCGTTTCTGTTTCCATCAAGTTTGATTCAATGGATTCTTTCATGTACTCGAAAAAACCAGCGTTGCTTCTATACATCTCGAATACCATTCCAACTTGTCCACCATGTTCAATTGTGTTAACTACACTCGCCAATGCTCCACCAACAATTCCTAACATAGCGGCCCAATTGGATCCATGAGAAGCAGAATCAGATTCAATAAACATTGAGCCAATTGCTGCTAGGCCTGTAAGCAATGGACCGGACATGGCTAAAAACTTGTTTAATTTCAATGCCTTTTTCCCTAGGCTAATATATTCTTCTTGGTCTTTTCTTCCTAATACTCCCATTATTTCCTTCATTTCCTCCTCCAGTTTACTATTCCATCCGTTCCAATTGTTGTTATTGACACTTTTAGTCTGTTTTCGACGTTGTTGAGGCCACCAAACAGCAGGTTCAACAGAAGATGGAAATTTCTCTAGCATTACACCAAGAAGAGGAAGAGGGTAAGCCTTGTCAAGAGCCAATACTCTTTCCATAGCTTCTTTCACATCAATACTCGAAGGGTGACCGATTGATAAAGTTGTTTCTATTTGGTTATGTAGATCTTGGAAAAGCCTTGTTGCGTTTCTTTGTTCTTCAGCAAGCTGGGATGGTTGAATCGTGTTGATGATGGTCAACATGCCAGTAGCAGCCAAATACATCATAGTAGATGACATTTTTAGTCCCAAAACAGAATCACCACTACTGGTAGCTGCAATGCCAGCCATTGTAGCAGCTGCTAGAGTTATCCCATTAATGGATGTTAAAAGCATACTGTTCCATTGGCTTCTCTGCTCTCCAATATTTCTATGCATCTCCACTCTATCTGCAACTGCCTCTTTGATAACGTAAAGCTTCTCGATAACCAGGGGATCCAGACCATCAACATTTGTATCATGAATTAATATTCTTGAAGGACTAAGCACTAGTTCCTCAATTGGATTGATGGTGAATTGTTCATGCTGATCTGATATTAGCATAGGGAGCTGGGAGGTTTTGTTGGTACGAATGTTGGGAATATTGATTTTTGCTGTAATAGTGGTTCGTCTTCGAGAAGATGAAGATGAGTTAGCATTAGTACAAGACGATCTCAAGAAACTTGAAGCTTGAAGAGTTGCCATAATCTTTTGATATATGTAAAAGAATGATTAATTGGCAAGGCTTGAAAAAATGGAGGAAAAAAAAATGAATGTAGCAGTTGTTTATATGTTTTGTTATTATGGTAAAAGAGGGGTAAGAGATGACATTTATATAACGGAAGTTGGTGCATGAGAAGAAATAGTAGTATTATAGTTTTGTTTTTTAGTAGTTGTATTGAATGGGTAATTTAATTTGGCGCAGTCACAATATTTGATATTTGCCTTTGTTGTCAAGTATAATAGGCTGCTTTGACATTGACTTTCAACAAAAACCTTTTATAGGGTATGAATTTTGAAATGGCCAAACCCTGGATTTTCATTTACTTGGAAACATTATTCTCTACTAAGATAATATATTCAACACCAATAAAAGGAAAGAAATATTGCTTTTTATGTGTATATAGAATATGTTTAGGGCTCATGTGGATTTATAACATTTACATGTTGAAGCTATTAAAAATAAACCACATTTCCTCTTCATCATACAATTTTCAGAACTTGTTTCCTAACAAAATGTATTAAAGTATGTATCTATTTTAATTTTTTATCGTATAGTAATAATAATAATAACAACAATTACAATAATTCACTGAAATTCCACAAATAAGTTCTGAAAAGGATTATATGTACGTACATCTTATCTCTACCGTGTAAAGATACAGAGACCAATTTTGAAACAAATATTGAAAATCCCACATTATGTCAAATAAATACAAAACAATGTTGAAAAATTCATTTTACTACTAACAAGATATATATATGAGATGTTGAGAATATTGATTTGGGAGGTAACTTGTGAGGACCATATTTGCCAATATTAATATGTCAAATATTTATTGAATAGCGTATAACTGATTCTCAAAGTGTCAAAGGCTGACCTGACTATTTGAATACATATTTTATAGAGACAACATTCGCGAAAAAATCAGTTTCTTTGACTTCTTTGGTAAACTGTAATAATAGATGTTAACCGTGGTACTTGTAATGTCATTTGTCATTACAAACATTTTTTATCAAATATTTATACTTAGTCAATAAATATATGTGTATAAACATATATAACTAACAATTGATCCTGACTAATTAATATATAGTTTCATTTTATTGAATTAACTAATTGTAATATATTAATTAATTTGATATAAACACATTGTGAGGATAAATATTTATCCTAGCTACTAATAAACTATTATACTACATTATTTTCTCATATTCAAAGCTAACGCACCCATGACCCATGGTGGTCTCTATTGTAATACATCAGCCTCCATGATTGATGATATCAAAGGGAGGTGGCAACACATAATTTCTCTCAATACAAAAATATGGGAAAAGGGTCAAAAATGCTCTTAAACTAAGTAGGCGTTTGGCCATGCGATATCATATCACGATATGGAATCGTGAGATGGAATCAACGTTTGGACATGCGATTTCACGTTGATTCCATCTCATGAGATGGAATACCATATTCTCCAAAAATCATGATATGTAATTATATGGGAATTCCATATCATGATTTGAGATTTTTTAAACACAAAAATTGATCCACAAGTTTATATTTTGTTAAAACAACGTCACAGACTTTTGGACCTTGGAAAAATAGATTCAAAATACTAAAACAATGCATGAACCATTATGATATTGACGCACGAGTAAAAATTGTCATGGCTTGTGCAGTGTTATATAATTATTTGCAAAAAGGAGTAATGAAATATTTATGGTCTATAATCATGAAAATATAGTTGCGGATGATATTGACCAAAAAATGACTCAAAGCAACAATGTTGGTTTGTCTTCTCGGTCACATGATCGAGAAATGCAAGTTCAACGTGAGGAGATTGTCATTATTATGTGGGAGGATAATATTAAAGACTAATTCACTATAATTTATGTTCAATTTTTTTATTGAATTAAAGTTTGATAAAACAATTACGCTTAAGTAGGAAACAAATAGCTTTGTAATGATTTATTATACGATTTTATAATTTTTTGTTTATTCAGTAAGATTGAATAAACAATTGGGGCTATTTTAATAGTTTTATAACTTATGAGTTTCTTATGTTTATGAGAAAATATATAACACAAAATTTCCATATCACATGTCCAAACAAAACTTCAATTTCATCTCATGATTCCATATTATGATACCATATCACGATATCATATCGCATGGCCAAACGAGCCAAGTAAAATGAACAAAAATGTCATTTATTTAATTATAGTTTGGTTCGAATATGCTTTTGCCGTCAATATTTTGATTCAAAAATGCTTTTACTATCAATACTTTGGTCTAGAAATGTCTCTATAGTTACTAAAGGGTCAAAAATATTCTTTTCCGAATATATATATATTATTTCTTTTCTTTTTAAACACATCTTCTTCCAAATTAAAATATTACTAAGAGCCATATTCTTGTTTTCTTTCTTTCAAAATTACTTCAACAAAAAAAATTGTAGGAAATAATTTTTTTCTTCTTAGTCTCATTTTATCAATTAAAATAGAATAACTTTACCCTTTTGATAATATATGTCATATATATAAGAATATATATTTT
The DNA here is from genome assembly GCA_037074985.1 of Solanum bulbocastanum. Lineage (NCBI taxonomy): Eukaryota > Viridiplantae > Streptophyta > Magnoliopsida > Solanales > Solanaceae > Solanum > Solanum bulbocastanum. The sequence goes on along the minus strand of CM073598.1, from coordinate 30,316,990 downwards.
TTTAAAAACAAAAACAAATTTACCACTAGACAATGTCTAGCAGTATTTTATTAAACATAAAAAATATCAATAGGGACAAGTACAAGCAAGGGGGGCTAGGCCTTACCTTACTAATCCTAATGAAGTACCTAACTTCTGCTACCTAACAAGCATGAAGAAAATAAGAGCTAGAGAGAACTAAGTATTTTCTGATCATCACATAGTTTGTAATACACTACATGATGATATTACAAATGAGGATGCTTAAATAATCTAAAAATATGTCAATCAAGACAAAAGTTGAGTTATCAGCCTCAAACTTTCTATTACTAAAGCATGAATTAAAAAAGATTGATTGTCCATCAAAAGTAACTTGAAGTATTTTTCTCTTGTCTTCTTCTTCAAACATATCCAACAATACTTGATGATTCATACCTTCTTTATGGATTTATTGGATCTAGTTGAACCTATTGATACTGTCAAATGATTTTGCTTTGCCTGTCGCATCGGTAGGTGCCTTGGAACAAACTCCTCAGTCATTTTACCATCTCAACTATGTTGCATTCCATATGTCTTCTTTTTGCTTTTGTTGCTTCCACTTCTTTGTTGCCTAGGTGATATATCCCCTTCCCTAGCCACTCTATCAAAGCAAATGTCCAACATATTGTCTTCCTTATCTTCATCAAGATAATCCTCACCCAAATCCACTCCATCTTCATCAAGATAATCCTCACCTAAATCAAATGTATTTGACACTAAGGCATTTGGCTCATTCTTCTTTGCAAGCACACATTTAAGCACAAATACAGGAGCTTCTGGACTTAATTTGCTATTTAAAGCATGTGGTGAGACTTGCTTTTTTTGGATCAAATCATGGCCATTCTCTGTTAACCTTACTTGTTTTCTAGTAGTCTTCAATAAAGCATCAAAGCTATTTGAACATAATAGGTCTCTTGAGGCATTACTAGTATCTTGCCTCTTCTCACTGTCATGAAAATTCCCAGTCGGACCTTTTCACTACATGGAGAATTATTTTGATTAGTAGGGGAAAGGCTCTGACTACTAGTTGATTTTTTTTGTGCAACCAATGTCCAGTTTTTAATTGGATTCTCGTTTTCAACTTACAAAACATGTTGTCCAGAATTTTCAGCATCTTCAACATTAGATGTATCCATTATTTTTTGTCCTGAATCCATTAATTTTTGCCCTGAATCAACTCGCAGCACATCAACCCCAACTCTTGGTGTCCCCCCTGCGTTTTTAGTTGCATTAGACATCAAATCCAGCCCAACTTCTTTTGATTGCACCTCATTAGTAGCAGCCTGTTGGTTATTGCAATCACCTTTGATTTCTGTAGTTGTTTGAACGCCAATATTACTTATATCAACATCTATTGAGTTTACACGATTTTGCTCGAAAGTGGAAGCAACCAATTGTCGATCTAAAGAAGTAGCTTTACTTTGATCGACATCTACAATCTTTCTTTTTTCATTTAATATCTCTCTCGCATCGCCTTGATCTTTTCACTATCGGTAGTACCTTTTAAAACACCTTCAATGGTATCATCAATTTGTTTGTTATTTTGATTTCTTTTTGAAATCAAACGACAACTATCTTCATCATGACCTTGGTGCTTACATTAATTGCAACACAAAGGTAGATTATCATATATAATCTCCTGAAAAACCTTGATCAACTTACCAGATTTTCCATCCACAAACTGCAACCTTATATGATTTGAAAGTTTTTCCATTAGATCAAGTATAACCTTGACCCTAGCCGTGCTAGGTCTTGACTTGATTTGAGTAGCTTTATCTATAGCTATTGGTTTCCCAACTGCTGATGCTATAGACAACAGAGACTTCTTTGCAAACAAATCTGGAGATAAGTTCGGTAAAGAAATCCAAACCACAGCTAACGTCGTTTCCTCCTTAGCGTTATATCCAATAGACCATGGAAAAACCCTACATTGGTGCTCCTCTCTATTGTAAAGATGATAATTAACTGAGCGAGATAAAGCTACATAATCTTCATATTGATCAAACCTCAACAAAATTTGTCTTGGAGCAAGTAAGTCAATTAAACAATTGCCCTTGGTACCAAGATGTTTCGGTAAAATTGACCTTAATACCTTCAAATTTGGCACACCATGAGATAATTTAAACACCACTGCTTGATGTAATCCCTCTTCGATCATAAAGTCTTGCCTTTCCTCCATTGAAAACGTGAAAGTAGGTTCTCCATGAATTATTTCGATTGATTTTGCAATTGTTTTTTAGTTAATTAGGGCAGATTGTATAGGTTTATAGTATTGGAATTGAAAAGGGTGGCATATGTGGTGGTGGGGTGGGGCGGGCCGGACAACCTCGAAAGGAGGCCATTCAGTGGCCGTAGCAGCCATGGCTGCTGCCTACCGACCTAGGGTTTGAAAAGTAGTCCCCGTAATCCTAAATTCATATATATATATATATATATATATATATATATATATATATATATATATATATATATATATATATATATATATATATAAGAATATAGTATATTCATCATTAATTTTTATTCATATAGTGATAGAAAAATAATTATAATAAAAAAATATTTGCTAATTATAAAAATATTATTAAAAAAAGAATGTGTTAATAAGAAAATAAATAATATGTTTATTTAGAAAATTAACATTTTATTGATCCATTAAATAACAATAAGGTCATTTTTGGACCAAAATATTGACGGCGTGGACATTTTTGATCAAACCATAAACGGAGAATATTTTTGTTCAGTTTACATAATTTAAAGGCATTTTTTACCCTTTTCATTCACTTTTTGTAGTTTCATGCTCTTAATTCTGGCATATTTTAATATAAAAGTTCGATTACTGATAATATTATAAGACTATAAAGGGTTAAAGAACCCATTGCTTAATTGGAACTACATTCATACTATTGGAGGATGGATTTTTTGATAGTACTATATTTACCTTCATATTAAACTCATTGGCTTTAATAAAGATCAACATATAAAATCCTAGGAATTTATATACTAACGTATTGTAATTATTTAAATTTAAGAGTTAAATAAACATATAAGTTGCATATATTTATTTTCAAAATTTAAGCTTTACGCACGTAATATGCGATGAGAAGTATAATTAATCAATTCCATTTTGTTATTTTATCTTTTTTTCACTTTGATCATATATTTTTTAAATATGACTGGACATAACACGAAGGAAGTTGCAATTAATTATATTAATGCTAACAAAAAACATGAAAAGTGACGGTACGAATAGAAATCCAGTACTCCTGCTTTAGAGAACAATGGAGAACTTCCGTCGATAAAAGTCTATTTTTCTGTCCCTAAAAGTGTGCATCGATTAGCGATCTTTAAAACATCCTTTTGACCCTCAAAACTCATCAGGAATTCTATAAACACGAACTAATAGTAAAAATTCCTCATAAAGCATGTTTCAAAATCAATGAAAACGTTGGATTTCAAAATAAGATTGTTATGACCAAAATACCCTCTCGAAACCCATTTAGACCAAGAATTCAATTTTTTACCTAAATATTCAAATCACGATCTAAGGTTTTGGGACTCTAATTTGTTAAAGCAAAAAATCCCACATTGGTGGTTGATGAGATGAGTGAACTCCTTATAAGGCTTGGGCAATCCTCATCTTTTTGAGCTAGCTTGTGGGGATGTGAGTTAGGCATAAGACCTAATTTTACATGGTATCATAGGAGACTCTTAATTCTTATAAAGTGAGGGTGTGTGTGTGGGGCGGGGGGGGGGGGGCGGGGGGCTGTTACTAATTCATGAGGTATACACTTAATTCTCCAATAAAAATAGTTGGAAATTCAAGCTTATCCATTGATAGATTAAAAAATATTTACACACAATTTGGTTACCGACTTACTGGGCACGGCAAGCCGTAGGGGTATTTGAAGGTGATAATAATAACCTTATACAATTTGAAGGTGATAACCTAGTTGAACCAATCAAATACTTTTTAAACGGTTTAAGATGAGAAATTATTTAAATTAAGAAATATTGTCATTTTTACTGGAGGGGTATTATATTACTCCCTATATGCTACCCAACCAACCACTACAGTCTACACCTTGACGACTAAAGCATGAGCTCATGATACACATTGTTTGTATATTTACAGCGCAAAAGTGTGCATATCATGTAAATTTGTATTATAACTTACAAACTACATGAACTGACAATATGCCTCAGAAAGACCTCCACGATGTGAGATTGACCTAAGGTATTATGAGCACCCTTTCTTCAGAAATTTGTCAGCGTAAAAGCATGTTGTCTGATGCAAGTATGTGTAGGCGAGTTAAATAAATGTAAAGGAATCTGGAAATCTGTCCTCACATTTCGATCATTCATACTCTCCATCAATTTCTGCAGTTGCTCTTGAATCTACAAAAATTTGTTATCCGTGTCCTCTATCGATCCTTCTGGGTTCTTATTGCGAGTCAAAGCCATGGCGAGGGATGATAGCTCTGATACCAATTGATGCACTCACACTCAGTCGTGGTGATAGTAGTTAATCTAGGAGCTAAGGCTCGAAGAAGATGAAGACTAATTCAGGGTACAACCGAGAAGATTAGCTGAGAATGTAGAAGAAGGAAGAAAGAATAGATTGATATTATTCATGAATGATGAATCGGTACATTTCCCATGTATTTATATAACTAATCAATGGGTAAAATGACTAAAGAAGAATACAACAAAAGAAACTAACTAATTTCTTGACAGCTGAACAGTGTTAACTGCCAAACAATTCTAACAGATTTCCAGATTCCTTTACATTTATTTAACTCGACTTTAATACTCGCCTGCATATACTTGCATCAACAATATCAATCTATTCTTTCTTCCTTCTTCTACATTCTCAGCTAATCTTCTCGGTTGTACCCTGAATTAGTCATCATCTTCTTCGAGCCTTAGCTTCTAGATTAACTATTATCACCACGGTTGAGTGTGAGTGCATCAATTGATATCAGAGCTATCATTCCTCGGCATGGCTTTGACTCGCAATAAGAACCCAGAAGGATTGACAGAGAACACGGATAACAAATTTTTGCAGATTCAAGAGCAATTGTAGAAATTGATGGAGAGTATGAATGATCGAAATGTGAGGACAAATAAAGAATTGTTGGAAATCAAGCAAGCCATTGGTGGTATGAAACAGAGAGACAAGGAATTGGATAATTGCAAAGGTGAATCTTCTGCTGGAGGTGACAATTCTGGAGAATTAAGACAGTTGAACACAAGTAGAGACATTTAGACTGAAGTAACTGGTAATTTTCTCACTCGATGCTCTAGGTTAGATTTCCCTAGATTTTCTGGACAAGATCTGAAAACATGGTTGTATAAGGTGGACCAACTCTTTTCTATGGATGAAATTCCTTATAGTCAGAGGGTCAAGGCCACATCAATTCACTTAGATGGGGAAGTTACTGCATGGCATAGGTCATATATTAAAGCTAGGAACACTGTTGTAGATCCTACTTGGACAGAGTATATTTTAGCTTTGAATGAAAGGTTTGGGGATGGATATGAAGATTCAATGGAATCCATTAAGCACTTGGAACAAACTAGCAATGTAAGAGCTTACCAAGCTGAGTTTGATAGGCTGCTGACTGGGGTGAATTTGTCTAATGAGAATGCCATCAGTTATTTCTTAGGAGGGCTCAAACCTGAATTGAACAAATCAATAAGGATACAGGCACCAAGACCCTGATGCAAGCTTAAAAGTTGGCTAGATTGCAAGAGGAAGTTTTTGAGGCACAAGCTCAGTCCTGGGGAATTAGATCTTCTGAAAAAAATCAGAATTCCATTTTACCAACTCCAAACTTCCATATAAATCAGAATGTACAGAGAGGCCCATACCAGCTAATACTAATTACAGGAAACCTTTTGCTAATTCTTATAACAAACCTAGTGGATTTCAGGGCAATGCTAATGGAAGGAAGCTCTTAACTGCAGCAGAGATGGATGAGAAAAGGGCCAAGAAGCTGTGCTTCCTTTGTGATGAAAAGTATGTAAGGGGGCATGTATGTAAAGCCAAGAAGCAGTTGTTCTTAGTAGAATTGTGTGAAGAAGGAGATGTAACTATGGAAGAGGATATAAAACCAGATCAGTTCCAGGACCAAGAAGCAATTGATAACATTGCCAATCCTGAGGAATGTATGACAATTTAATTGCAAGCCTTCACTGGTGTCACTGGGTACCAGACCATTAGAGTCACTGGGTATCATGAGAAAAGACCATCGCAGATTCTTATTGATACAGGTAGTACCCACAATTTTATTGATGAAGAAATGGCAAGGCAGCTAGGAAGCAAGGCCAGCACAATCATGGAACAATCTATTAGTGTAGCTGATGGGAGGAAGGTACAAACTGCTTCCATTTGGAGGAATCTGCAGTGGTTGTTACAGGGAACTATATTTTCTTCTGGTTTCCTATTACTGCCATTAGGAAATATTGATATAGTATTGAGGGTCTAATGGTTGAATACATTGGGGAGAATTCTCTTTGATTTTAGCAAAAGGACCGTTGAGTTCATGCACCAAGGGAAGAAGCATGTTTTAAGAGGGGCAACCACTCAAGTCAAGACTACTAAGGCTAAAGTGTTGAATAAAAAACATGCAAAACAAGTACAATTTTATATGTTGTCAGTGAACACACATGTTACCTTCCAGTGTAACCACATCCAAGCTATCACAGCCATAGATGATGACATTCCAGTTGTTTTGGTTTCTTTAATGGAACAATACAAGTGTATATTTGATATTCCTACTGCATTACCACCTCACAGAGGACCCTATGATCACAGAATACCACGCATAGACAATGCATCACTTATTAGTAAGAGACCTTACAGGTTTCCTGGAGTGAAGAAAGATATTATTGAGAAGTTGGTACAGGAGATGCTAGATCAAGGGGTTGTACAGCACAGTACTAGTCCATATGCATCCCCAGTTGTGTTAGTTGGAAAAAAGGATGGTAGTTGGAGACTTTGTATTGATTACAGGGATCTGAATCATTTAACAGTGAAGGATAAATTCCCAATCCCTATTATTGAGGATCTATTGGATGAGTTTGGGGGTGCTGAGGTGTTCTCTAAGATTGATCTTGGAGCTGGCTATCACCAATTGAGAATGGCAGAATCTGATGTGCATAAAACAACTTTCAAAATTCATGAGGGTCATTATGAGTTCTTGGTAATGCCCTTTGGGGTAACCAATGCTCCTTCATCATTCCAAAGTCTTATGAATTCAGTTTTCAAACCATTACTTAGAAAATCAGTGTTAGTTTTCTTTGATGACATTTTGGTTTATAGCAAAAAAATGTCTGTTCATGTGGATCACTTAAGAACTGTGTTTGAGTTGATGAAGAATTATCAGTTGTATGCTAAAGCATCTAAGTGTGCTTTTGGGGTAAAAGTAGTGGAGTACTTAGGACATTTTATTAGTGTTAAAGGAGTAGCAATTGATCCTAAGAAGGTATCTGCAGTTCAAGCCTGGGAACTGCCTGCTACTATCAAGCAACTCAGAGGTTTTCTTGGTCTAGCAGGGTACTATAGGAGATTCATCAAGGGATTTGGACCTATATGCAGACCTCTACATGACTTACTTAAAATGGACAGCTTTGCTTAACTGAAGAAGCTACTGCAGCCTGCATGACTCTCAAACAAGCCTTAGTAATTGCTCCTGTTCTGGCGCTGTCAAACTATGCTGAACCTTTTGTTATTGAGACAGATGCAAGTGGTACAGGTATTGGTTTTGTCCTAATGCAGCAGGGGCATCCTAGCCTATATTAGTAAAACATTGGCCCTTAAACATCAGTCCATGTGTGTTTATGATAGAGAATTGCTGGCATTGGTTTTTGCTGTGACTAAATGGTCACATTATTTGTTAAGCAGACCCTTCATTGTCAGGACTGACCAGAAGGCATTGAAACATCTGCTAGAACAGACTATACACACTGATTTCCAGGTGGTTGGTATCTCAAAGCTCATGGCTTTTAACTTTACTATTGAATACAAAAAGGGACTGGACAACAAGGCTGCTGATGCTCTTTTCAGGAATCAAGGGGCAGAACTATTGGCTTTATCTTTGCTTACACCCCATGATACACTCTTTTTCCAGATTCATCAATCTTGGACTTCTGATTCTGTTTTACAGACCTTGATCACTAAACTGCTAGTACAGCCTTATAAATTCTTAACTTGGATTAATTCTCAGCTTAGGTGGAAGGGAAGATTGGTGGTAGGATCTGACCCTCAGTTGAGAGAACACATTATTCAGTTGTAGCATTCTACACCTCAGGGTGGCCACTCTGGAATGGATGCTACCATTAGGAGATTGCAATCCCTATTCTACTGGAAGACCATTGCTCTAGATATCATGAGTTTCATTAATAGATGTGATGTGTGCCAGAGACACAAGTATGATGTCTCAGCTTATCTTGGCTTAATTCAACCTCTACCTATCCCTGAATGTGTTTGGACTGACATTAGCTTAGATTTCATTGAGGGTTTGCCTAAATCCAAAGGCAAGGATGTCATTCTAGTGGTGGTTGATAGGTTGAGTAAGTATGGCCATTTCATTTGCTTGCAGCTTCCTTGCTCAAACTGTAGCTCAAAGCTTTTTATACAATGTGTTTAGGTTGCATGGTATGCCCTCTACTATAGTCAGTGATAGAGACCCTGTTTTCTTGAGTTCCTTTTAGCAAGAATTGTTCACCTTGCAAGGAGTTCAGTTGCATAAATCTACAGCCTACCATCCTCAAACAGATGGTCAGACTGAGGTCTTAAACAGGACCTTGGAGACTTATCTGTGGTGTTTCTGCTCATATAAACCCTTGGAGTGGGTTGCTTACTTGCCTCTTGCTGAGTGGTACAACACATCCTATCATTCAGCTATCAAATGCTCCCCTTATGAAGTTCTTTATGGTTAAATGCCACCTATTCATCTTTCTTATTTGGCTGGTGAATCCTCTAATGAGATGGTTGACAGATCCCTGGAGGCTAGGGAAGCTATTATTGCCTTGTTGAAGTTCCAATTATCCAGGGCCCAACAAAGAATGAGAGATCTGGCCAATAAACACAGGTCTGACAGACAGTTCAGTGTGGGTGATTGGGTCTATTTAAAGCTACAGCCTTACAGGAAGTTCTCTGTGGCCACTAGACCTTTCAACAAGCTCGCTGCTAAGTACTTTGGTCCCTATATGATTGTTGCTAAGATTGGGGAAGTTGCTTATAAGTTGTTGCTCCCAGCTGATGTGTTGATCCATCCTACTTTTCATGTATCACAGTTGAAAAAATGTCATGAAGTACCTGCTGTCCTCAATCACCCTCCAGTGTTACATATGTCTAGTCCCTACTGTCCTTTGCCTGAGGCTATATTAGAGAGGAGGATGATCAAGAGGGGTAATAAGGCTGTTTGTCAATTGTTGGTTAAATGGCTGGGCATTGATACAGCTCAGGCCACCTGGGAAATTTTCACAGAGTTGCAGCATAGATTTCCTTCATTCCAGCCTTGAGGACAAGGCTATTCTTCATATAGGGGGTATTGATGTGAGTATTGTAGTTGAGTTAAATAAATGTAAAGGAATCTGGAAATCTGTTAGAATTGTTAGGCAGCTAACACTGTTCAGCTGTCAAGAAATTAGTTAGTTTCTTTTGTTGTATTCTTCTTTAGTAATTTTACCCATTGATTAGTTGTATAAATACATGGGAAATGTACTGATTCATCATTCATGAATAATATCAATCTATTCTTTCTTCCTTCTTCTACATTCTCAGTTAATCTTCTCGGTTGTACCCTGAATTAGTCTTCATCTTCTTCGAGCGTTAGATCCTAGATTAACTACTATCACCACGATTGAGTGTGAGTGCATCATTGTCATTCCTTTGGCCCGTCCTCGTCAGCCCGCTCTTCTTCAAATATTTGTTAGACTAGAAGCATGTCTGCCGTTTTCTTTGATTTGACCCGCTTTCTTGAGCCCTACTCCTTCCCCATCTTCCAAAGTTAATTAATAATTATCAACGTGAAAGTGTGTCAGTCATTCTCTTTAACCCGCCCGCCCTCTCTTAGAGAGGTCACAGTTTTACCTCGCCCGTTAAGTTTAAAACTCAGTCGATCACAAGCTCACTTTTTTATTATTCAAAGTTCCGAATTTAGTCTTCTATTGATCACTACTTAACACACATGATCTCAGGTTTTGTTTTGGTTCACTCATTATCAAATGCATAATTAATGCCAGTTGAACTAAAGAGATGATTCATTTCTCATGGAACCAAGAAATAAGAAAAACATCAGACAATTTAAAGCTTGCAAGATGGCCTGAGAAACTGTTATAAGCAATCAACATTTGAATCGAAAGAATGAGTCAAAAATTGAAAGACAATAAATGATCAAGTAATTCATTTCTTGTATAGAGTTCAAAAAATAATAATTAAGAATCAAACAAGCTTGCCATTTACTGTGCAACTTGCAAGATGGCCTTACAAAGAATAAGTTAGTCCTATTTGCATAAACATTAATATGTACTAGTGCATTTTGCCAATGCATTATACACTAAGCAGTTAAAACCTAGAAAAGCTTGCTCCCAAATTCGTTGATTTCTTCTCCCTTTGATAAAGAAGCAGCAGCAAGATTTCTTAGATCTGATAAGCTCCTTCCTAATTTCAAAGCCAGCTTCAATTCAAACACTTCACCATTTTCTCTTCTCTCCATTTCTGTTTCTGTCAAGTTTGATTCAATAGATTCTTGCATGTACTGGAAGAAACCGGCGTTGCTCCTATACATTTCAAATACCATTCCAACTTGTCCACCATGCTCTACTGTGTTAACTACACTTGCCAATGCGCCACCAACTATTCCAAGCATTGCTGCCCATGATCCATGGGGAGAATGATCTGCAAATGCAGAGCCAATTGCTGCTAGGCCTGTAAGCAATGGACCAGACATGGCTAAAAACTTGTTTAATTTCAATGCCTTTTTCCCTAGGCTAATATATTCTTCTTGGTCTTTTCTGCCTAATACTCCCATTATTTCCTTCATTTCCTCCTCCAGTTTACCATTCCATCCATTCCAATTGTCATTGCCCCTTTTAGGCTGCCTTCGACGTTGTTGAGGCCACCAAACAGCAGGTTCAACAGAAGATGGAAATTTCTCTAGCATTACGCCAAGAAGAGGTAATGGATAAGCCTTGTCAAGAGACAATACTCTGTCCATAGCTTCTTTGACTTCAATACTCAAAGGGTGACCGATTGATAAAGTTGTTTCGATTTGGTTATATAGAGCCTGAAACAACCTAGCTGCATTTCTTTGTTCTTCAGCTAATTGGGATGGCTGAATTTGGTTCATGGCCACCAATATACCAGTAGCAGCCAAATACATCAAAGTGGATGACATTTTTATTCCCAAAACAGAATCATCACTACTACTAGCTGCAATTCCAACCATCGTAGCAGCAGCAAGAGTAATCCCATTAATAGATGTCAAAAGCATACTGTTCCAATGACTCCTCTGTTCCCCAATATTTCTATGCATCTCCACTCTATCTGCAATTGCCTCCTTGATCGCGTAAAGCTTCTCGATCACCAGAGGATCACTTCTTCTTGAAGGGCTAATTTGTTTCTCAATTGAGCTACCACTAGTTGAGAACACACTAATCAACTCTTGTTCCTGTGCTACTCTAGCTCTCTTTTGACGCCTAGGAAGGGAGATTTTATATGTCTGATTATTCGGGATATTAATATTCGCTCTAATCAATCCACTTCTACATGATATTGATGAATTCAAGAAATTTGACGATTGAAGAACGATTGTCATCGTATTTGTTACTTCAATTGATATTAGTTGATTGAAAACAAAGAAGAGAAAACCCAAAGTTGAGTTTTTGATTTATGATTATTATGATATAAAAAGACAGGACATGGGACGTATATATAGATTATTATAGGGATAGTAGTTAACAGAAATAAGATTGATTTGACTGGATTATTAAAAAAGGGGCAATAATAGTATGTTACGCTATTCCAAGTTTGAATTGAATGGGTACAATATTGGCAAGAAGACTATTTCTTATTTTGGCTAGGCCTGATTGTACTTACTCTTATTGACTTTCAATATAGGAAAATTATATAATAAAGACCCTTGATCAATTCTTAATCCGTGTATCCAATTAGGTATTTCATGGGTGATGATACTTGGCATAAATATAATTAAGAGTGAACCACATTAATTTCGTCAAACTAAGAGTTATTCTTGTGAATAATAAACTTATATCAGTGGGTTCACTTCATTAATCAATCAGTTGCAAATAAAAATAATAATAATTAATAGTTGAGAAAAAAAATACAATTTACAATTATTAGTTTACATTTTAGTTGTTACATTTATTATGAGCAAACATGTGAGAACTTTTATGCAACTTATATTTAAACCAAATTAATTAAGTGGCATATATGTTTGTGTACATAGATCTTTTAACACCTAATCATGATTCGTTAACACATATCATTACTTAACTTAATTATAATAAATTTTGTATAATTTGATTAAAAAAAACAATACATAGTCGTTCTCCTAAATTTGTCAAGATATTTTATTTAGAGATTTGAATTAAGTTTTGTTCCATTTTGCGTGTCATCATTCGTCTACTGCATAAGTTTTCACTTCGAATTTCGTGTGTTCAAATTGCACAAAAACTTTTGTGTGTGTTTTCATTTGTCTATTAGATAGTTAAATTAACCACATAAAATATGTTATCTCCTTTAATTATGAGTATCAACTTTAAGTAGAAAATGCATGGGGTTTTACTATTTATTGAGGTGAATGGGTATAATTAAAGGAAATGACATATTTCATATGGTTAATTTTCTGAATCTAGTAAACGAACAAGAACACATGAAAAAAATTTCAAAAATTTGAACCAAAAGATGTATTGAAACACGGAGTAACTGTTTTTTCTTTCAAATCACGTGGATTTTCATCTAGTCGAAATTTTAGGATACTGTAGTTTCATAAATTGAAATAAATCCAAATTTGGACATATAATATGAGTACTTGTCGATTCAAATTTCGAGGGATACGAATATATAATGAGAAATTGCAATATACTCAACTATATTTCAAATATCAATTATCAGAAAATTCTTATACCGGCCAGCCACTGTTGAACATCAGTTTTTACTTTCCTAAAAGTTGTTTTTATGTGTATACCTCTATGTTCAGCATCTATACTAGTGTACCGTGTTGACCTTTTACCACCTGAGCTAAAATTCTAGCTCAATGCACATACTTGCTTTCCAACAAATCAAGATTCACATGTTAAATTTTCTTCATTTCATTGTATTTGTGGTAAGTACTATTTATCTCTCCCTCAAATGTCTAACCTATTAATTCGAACGCTAAAAGGTAAATTTAGGGTTGGGGATGGGGGACAGTATGTAAATGATTTTCGTTTTTCTGAAATGTCAAATAATTTGAAAGGTTTAATTGACCAAAAACAATAACTATTATCAAATTGCTTATTTTGAAAAGTAGTTTGAGAAATTCTCATGTTTACATTCCAAAATATTGTCTGAGAAAATTTAGAAAAGCGCACTTAGATGGTGTACTAGGCAATGATGAATAACACCAACCATCCAGGACTTGGTATACAGATAGCAGCAACTCAGTTTCAATTTGGTCAAATGCCAAAATAATATGGCCACATTAATAATGTTGAATTATGAAACATAATTCACTGTCATCTCTTGCCACAATCTTGGTTTTTTGAGTCACATTTACTTTTTACTAACTGACAACTTTTCACATTACCATGTGTGCAACATTCTGCCTATGCACTTGCTCGATGACAAGGGACAACAACCAATTTACTGGTAAATGAATTTTGTCTTGGTTATGAGGGATCAGCGAAAACATGAAAATCAAAACAAAATAAGCAATTCCTAGCTACCATTTTCAATTCAACTAACACAAGGAGATGTTGCCATGTTCATGAATCAACTTTGAGGATTTCAAGCTTTTTTCAAGACCATCGACCTTGCACGTAGATTCAAAAATATTCCCCTACAAATCGATAAAAGAACATAGAGCATTAACAACATTACAACACTCTGAAATCATAGAGATGGAACATGTTTGAAAATAGCAGAAACAGTAACAAGAAGGGAAACTGCAGTGCATACCAGCAACATGCAATAATGCTGTGAAAGATTACTCTTAATTGCAGAGGAACATACAAGTGATTTACCCACCCAACGACTGGCCAAAACTGCACATTTATAAACAATACTTAGAATTATCATTCACTGAAGAATAGAACAAAAAACATTGGACTTGGGAGAGGGCAAATTTGACTAACCGCCCACGCTGTATACTGCACTTTTGGATATTCTCTCTTGATATTAGACTTCACCTGGATCCAGGGTCTTTCTGTGCAAAATACAAGATAATATTGCATATTCAGTCAAATCTGTTGTTCTGTGTGTACTTAATCATACCTCTAGCTAATGGAAAGGAAGCAAACTTAAATGACCCAGACTCTGATAAGTTCCATTCCAGCAGATTTCAAAAACGTGTACTAAATATGGCTCTCCACGAAGGAGAAGAAATTTGTAAGGAAATAAGAAACCCATGGTTTACTTTCTTTTTTATGGAGCATCCATCCTCTCTTTTAATTGTTTCTATGATAGGGTGGAAGGTAAAAAGGATATACATCCCCCTTGCACTAGTTTATGGAAGAGTGTTACAACCTCTTCAGTCTGTCTTTCAGAGGGTTCAAAAGTTCCTCTATTACTTTGTCAGTAAAAAAGTGTAGAAAACCTCATATCACTTCTCCTTTTAAACTTCCTCTGCTCACACCGTCTCTTGATCTTTTTACCTCAGCCAAACATAATATAAATATTTATTGAATAAAACACCCATTGAAGTAATGTAGAGATTGTTAATTTTCAGTAATTTCTTCATTTTGAGGATATTTCCCACAAGATCCAAAGGGCAAAAGAAGAAAAACAGGAAATAATTAAGCAAAATTTTCGTTAAACAAGAAACATAAATCAAGGATTTGAGGCTCACATGGCAAAAACTAAGTACCTTATCAAGCTTTGTACAATGGTAAGGGTTTAAAGAGATAAATTGTTGGAACATGCAAACTGAATAATTTACGTAACAAAACAATGTGTTTCTGTGGATGAAATGCCTTTGCTAAAACTGGATTCGAAAGATGGCCAGTAAACAATAGTTTTAACCTTTTATTTCTTTTTCTCTTTTTGTCGCATGAATACAAGGTTCCTTGCAGTTGTAGCTCTTTCAGATTGAAGGTTATGTCTATTATCAGGCCCTCTGAGTTCTTAGACAACAATCCTAATTTGATTGCTTAAGGACACTTTTGTCTACTTGGACATTTAGTTGTAGAACATGATGTTGAGTTTTGGCTTGATGGCACACCATGCAATAGTTTATATGTCAGAATGTTAAAAGGTAACTCAAAGAAAAACTCACTTTCAATAACTAATCCATAGTAAACCATGAAAAGCAAGTTATTCCAGGGTGACGAAGTAATTTGTTCCAGCAACACCTGAAATAATCAATATGCAAGTTCACATTCTAGTATATACTGTTTATTTACTTCTTTCTCTATCTGGTAACATTATTTGGCAAAACAATAAACAAGTGAAACTTTCAAGTAGGCAAGTGTAGCAATTTACTAGGTCATGAGTATACAGTCAAGCAGTTCAATTGATATAGATCCACCTAGGAGGTAAATCAGATCCATAAAGTACAAGGTAATGTGTAACATCAATGTACAAGATACCATATCCTGTTTTCGTGAAGCATACTACATCATCCAAAGAAGAGAGGGTTTAGTACCTTTTTGGCAACAGTACTCTTGTCTCTCTTCCCCTTGAAAAGTTTGTCCAGTAATAAGTGAAGAAAATGCCCAAATGGTCCAAGATAGGCAACACCAAAAAGCTGCATGTAGTTACAGAAGAAGCAGATGATGACATCCCAAATACCAACTTATTATATGAAACAAATGATACCAAATAAATCAAATGATTTTGCCATGCAGTGTCAGTAACAACCCTGAAATTGAAGAGAAATTGACACAGAATTGCAACTAAACTTAACCTACACCGGCAACAATTCCGCCTAAATAACAAGCTAGTAGGGGTCGGTTGTATGAATCCTTTATATCCATTCTGCTCCATTCACTCGTTGTGACTAAAGTTAGCCAGGAGATGATCTTTTACTTTGTATGCTCACTGGCAACTACTTGCTCAGTATTCAGATTCTCAAACCTTAAAGACAAATCTTCAAAGCAACTCAAGATATTGAAGCTATCTCAAGCAGAACTCCATACTAGTTAGTTGACAATTTTTTGAAACATTTACCTTTCTTGTGACTGCTAATTTCCTAGGTCAGTGGTGTGACAAGTAATAATATTCCACATACAACAGTCCTAACTTGGAAAAACCCACTCCAGTTTTAGGATTTGACAATCTAAATAGAAAATTAAAGGATTTGCCAGAAATAGCACCTCTTTAATGCAACGGAGGCTACCGTCCCAATACTCAGTGCAGAAGCCTTTGTGCAGTAGGACCAGTATGAGTAAAGACATTTCAGGCAAAAGAAAAAATATATCTGTAACATCCTTTGCGGCTCATAACCAAAACACTTCTTCCCGTAAGTTGTAAAATTTTCATTTAGAAGAAACACTAGAATCTGAAATAAACTTACCCATTCAACCCTAGATGGGCACAACCGAATTATGTACCCAAACTGAAAGAGATTGGGTTGGGATTCTCTAGAACAAAAAAAATAAAGCACTCTCTTCGGCATGTTAATCATGTCATTTTAAGAAAAAATTGAGAAAAGCTGATCATATTGCCCTGGGTTACATTTTAAAAGCAAACTTACCACTTCCATCCAAGCCAAAGGGCATGTTAACACTGCATTAGTTTGTTTTTTATATTTAGTTTCTGTACCTGATGCACTTAGAGGCTAAAATTGATCTATACTTGGTATTACATAAAAGATACCATGGTTTAAGGTTGAGTGGTCGAGGCATAGGAGTTCTATATTCCAAGCTGCAACATTGAGTGTTTGTTCTATCTTCTAACCTTGATGGACAGGTTTACAAATACAAGTAATTATGGGTTATATCAGGCTGCCTGGAGTATTAGTAGATGCACATAAACTGGCTGGTTACCACCATCATCAGAAGAGCAATGAAAGAGACTGGGGTCTAAGGTAGTGTACTAGCGTTACAGAACCAAGCAGATTTTTTATGAAAAGACACAGACAGCGAACCTCTAAACCAAACATGAGGCACTCAGGCCAGTAAATGAAACTTCACTGATGCTTCTTTCTGAATCGAAGGAAAAAAATTGTTAAAAGCATCATGAAATTTACAAAGTCGTACTCAAGCTCAGATAAGTAAATGCAACCATGGGAGTGCTTACAAATTGCAATTATGACCTCCATTCTACCATAAATGTAATTTTTTAGTACTAGAAATATAAACCTCTGCAAATAGAAGGTAGAGGAACCGTACCACTTTGAGAAGAAGGCGTCTGACTTGAAGTTTCTGAATGCCAGTGATCTTCTGAGCCACTATATCACTGATCGCCGACAAAACTCCCGCCGTTATTGCCTGCAATCAAGGATTCAACTATCATAGATTATTCCAGTACCAATTCTGCTAAAACATCAGCAAAGTTGGGAAAAACTTCAAGAAAATGCAGGGGAAAAAGATGAAATCTTTGTATCAAAATAGCAACTTCTCGACAAATTAAATAAGACCCACATCGAAATTGAGCAAACAATTTCAAATATCCCAAAACCCTTCTTCACAAATCAAAAAAAAAAAAGTTGAAAAGGAAAACAAAAAAGATTGGTAAAGAAATGGGGTAAAAGGTTTGACCTTTGTTCGTAAAGGGTGTTGCTGAAGCTGTAGCAAGTACTGTTGGAGACCCTTTTTCGCTATTGATCCCATTCTTCTTTGTCTTTCTTCACTTCGTTCACCTTTAAGATTTGAGAAGACGAACAGAGTCGCGATCTTATAGTTTACTCACTCGCTTCTTTGACTTCCTTTACATTGAGACCAATTTGGTGAATGCGTCTAAATTTGGCAAGTGTCACATTGCGTGGGACCATTTAAAACAGCCAAATTTGTAGGTAATGGCGAAACATTCCGAATATACCCCTCGGTCCCTTTTTACTTGTAAGTTTTTTCCAAAAGTTAGAACTTTGTAAATTGATTTTGGAATTTTATGAATTAATAAAGGTAAAATGATAAATTTATTGTATTAATTATTATTTTTAATTAGTGTGTTATGTTATAATTAAACAGATAAATAGAGATAAAGGGAGCATTTTTTATTTTATTTGAAATTTATGGGTCGAAAAGAATAAAGACGTTGAGCCATAAAAAATAATTATTTTTTAAAAAAATCATTTTTTAAAAATGTAATATTTGACCGTGAAATAATTTTAAGTTGTATTTGAAATTTGGAAAATAGTCGAAACTCTGTTCTCATTTTTTTTTTTTACTTTTTAATTTTTTCCTTCAAAACTATCATAATTTTTTTTCTTAATAACTTCGTTTAAATCATATTTCATATTTCTTTTAAAAATACATTTCAATTCCAAAATAAAAATATGATCAAACATAACTAAAAAGATTCCAAATTAAAAAAATATTTCTATTCATTGAATGTAAATGCACTATACAAATATTTAAACAGAACGCACCAATTGCTAATTGTTAAACAATGGAGGCCATTTTATTTGTCTACTTGTAATAAACTTTGTGAGGAATCTATTTACAAAAAGAATATTTTAAGAATGTTGTAGCCTTGGAGGTAGAGCTGTCAAAATGGGCTAGCCCAACCCAATTCAATCCTAACGGGTTAGAGAATTAAATGGGTTGGGACAGGTTGACCCTTTTAATTAAAGGACCTGTAAAATAGCAATTCAACCCAACTCTAAGCGGGTCACGGGTTGGAATGGATTGGCCCTTCAACCAAAAAATGGACAACATTGTCCTCTTAGAAAGAATACGAATGTTGATGTCTGATGAACACGACATCAATACATACAGAAATTCATTCATGAATTACACATATTTTAGTGAATATTTACAAAACAAAAACATAATAGTCAAGATACAACATTCATAAGATTCATCCGAGCAAAAAACATTACACGATCACTATTTTCATAAACAAGACAATAAAGGAGAAGTGGAAAATTAGGCATAAAAATAAAAGTAGAAGAGGTCAAATATTTAGAGTTATAAAGGAGTAGTAAGCTTGGGCTAATAAGAAAATTTAGTGGACTAATGACCCTAAAATGTAAAAGATGCATAAAGAAGTTAGACTTGATTTTATATTGATATTTTAAAAATATTTATTGACAAAATCTTAACAAATAAAACACTACTTAAAATATATTAATATTTTTAAAATTCAAAGCCGATGGTCTGGCCTCTGAGGCTTACGGGTTGGGCCTACAAGGCTAGCGGGCCAAATGAGGCTGGGCTAAAAAGCTTCGTTCCTAAATGGGCTGAAAAAACTTAGCCCAACCCCATTTAATTCAGGAAAAATTATTGAAATACATATCTTATGTTTCCCTTATTTTCAATATCCCCTTCTATTTCTAAAATCCCTTATTTCTTTAATGTATCCGAGTTATATATTAATGTATCTGAGCCAATATTTAATGTATTCGAGCTACATTATCCAAGCCAATATTTAATGCATTCGAGCTACATATTATGTATCAGAATTATTTTATAATATATCCGAGCTACATATTATGTATCCAGTTTATTTTATAATGTATTTGAGCTAGTTTTTAATGTATCTGAGCTACATATTATGTATTCGGTTTATGTTATAATGTATCCGAGATACTCTTTAACGTATCCGAGCTACATATTATGTATTCGGTTTGTGTTACTTTTTAAGGGATTAATGTAATTTCAAACTAAAGAGGGTATATTGTAATTTCATATTAAAACTATGTGATTCCTAAAATTTATCCTTTAATTCAAGGGTTGGGTTGGGCCGGCCTAATGGGCCAAGCCCATTTTGACGGCTCTACTTGGGAGGTGATGATCTGATTTGGGCCTTGAGAACACTGATTTCTCATGTGGGCATGGAGGCAAACAAGTCGTGAGCTTTCAGCTTAATGGGCCATGATCGAAAGCCCAATCCTCAGAGAGCCCAACACAGGCATCAAAAGTACCAAACAAAAGAAAAGGCTCATCTACACTTTTTGTCATGTTTTGGGTTGGTCTTTAGTTTGCCTATGTTTTCTGTTTGTCTACAATTTATAGTATCTCACTATCTCTTATAACTAATAGGAGTATATAAATTTATATTTTGTATCATAATAAATCACGACTTTAATTTTTAAGAAACTTATACTTGATTAGACATAAATTCGATCGATTGATTAAGGGGAAAATAATAGAGTTAAAGGGATTGTGAAAATGCCATGTCAACTGATTGAGAATACCCCCCATACCAACCAAAGAGCCAAATCCAAAAGGGGGGAGAGAGAGAGAGAGAGGGACTATCCAAATTCCTACCACTCACTAAAGATGAGTTCTCTATTTGAAATAGAAAGCCTCCTCCACCCACTCTTCACCACCAACAAATCTTTTCTTCTTTTTTTTCATTTTTTCTACTTATTTAAAAAATATATATTATTATTAAAAATATTTTCCTTGTTGCCTACCACCTACACCAAGATTGGTATTTATCAGATAAAAAAGGCCTTGTTTTTTCTCTGCCCATATATCAGTTGGTATGAGTAAACTCTTATAAGCTCTCAGATTTATCTTTTCAAGAATACAAAAAGATTCAATCTTTTTGCAAGGTGGTAAGTCTTCTTTTTATCTCTCAATCAATGCTCCTCATGTAATTACCATTTATCTTGAAACACAAGATTGTATTTTTTTTCTTCTCTTTCAGAGATCTGTCATTGTATCACCTTATAGATCATTTTATTTGGATCTGAACTGCTGAATGTTGTCCGAATTTTCACACTAAATTGAACTTTCATGGAGTTCCTCCGCCTTCAAACAGATAAAAACAATTGCCCCTGATTGATTTAATGTTGTTATAATCCTAGGATAGGCTAAATTACATCAAGAAAGTCGTACAATTCTAAAGTGGTTGGTTCAGGGAGTTCAACATTGAGAAGTTGTGATGTGATTTAGGATGGATAAAGCAGTTAAGAAAGAGTACTATTGAAAGCTATTGAATCAAACGGATTAATCCATCTGTTTGTGAACCTTTATATGCTCTTTAAGTTCTTCTTTTACTTTAGCCATTGCCATTTTGACTATTCTTGTACAAAGTGTCTCATGAAAAGTTAAATTATTGAATTCTTATTGAGAAAAAAATTGACACAGATTCCTAGATGATTTACAAGTTAGTTATTATTTACATGTTCCGACTTTCTGTTTGTTCTTGTTACCACTAGGAATGGTGTTTTTGACAGTTTCTTAGTGTGATTTTGATATTTTTGAATTAGATGGATTCAATTTTCTGCCTTGTAAAATGATGGGTCTCATTGTGTGAATTTTGATGATTTGTCTGTAAACTGTTCAGATTATTTGGAAAGATGAGAGGAGGATTGTGGCAACTTGGACAATCGATCACCAGACGTCTGGCTCAGGCTGATAAGAAGACTATTGGTCGTAGATGCTTTGCTTCAGATGCTGATCTGAAGAAGACTGTTCTATATGACTTCCATGTTGTCAATGGGGGAAAGATGGTGCCTTTCGCTGGTTGGAGTATGCCTATCCAGTATAAGGACTCAATTATGGACTCTACAGTAAATTGTAGGGAGAATGGTAGCCTCTTTGATGTTTCTCATATGTGTGGGCTAAGCCTCAAGGGGAAAGATACTATCCCTTTCCTGGAAAAGCTTGTTATTGCTGATGTTGCTGGGCTTGCTCCTGGGACTGGTAGTCTCACAGTCTTCACAAATGAGAAGGGAGGTGCAATTGATGATTCAGTGGTCACCAAGGTGACTAATGATCACATCTACCTTGTTGTAAATGCGGGTTGCAGGGACAAGGATCTTGCACACATTGAGGAGCACATGAAATCATTCAAGTCAAAAGGTGGTGATGTTTCGTGGCACATCCATGATGAGAGATCGCTTTTAGCCCTTCAGGTCAGCTCGCTGTTTCCAACAATTGATTCGTGCTATATGCTTTATATAAATATTCTCTTATCATGAAGTAATAATGTTAATCACATGCAAGTAGTCAAGGATATGAGAAAGTGATATCCGACTTCCCAGTGGATACAGAATGTCAAAAATATTGAGCTCATAGACTTATCAGACTATCTGTAGAAATGTGGGATTTTTCTAGCTTAAGGTAATTTGCACTTGATCATATCTGGTGATAATGTATAGATCCAAATGAATATACTTTCCAGATGACCTTTTCTCATTGTATCACTAAGTTATTTTCTTTTGATGCAGCAAGTTATTTTCTTTCCCTTTGTGCAAATATTGCCGAATCCATGCATATTAATCCCCCGCCCTTCTGTTCTTTCTTCCTTATCTAAAACTTTATTTTCATCAGTTTTGGGGCACAATTCTGTAAAAGCAATGGTTTTCCACCCCCCTCTCTCGCCCAACTCCTTCAACTGACTAAAAGAATGTGCAACTTGCTAGATATTTACCAAATAATCTTCATCTTCCCCACAATTAATGAATCTTATTTTCTTTCAATGCATCTCTCGAACTATGTCTTTGATTTTCAGGAAATAATTTCTTTCATTTCACTGCTTTTTCAGGAAATAATTAATCTCTTTCATTTTCTGCTTTTCAGGAAATAATTTTTTTTCATTTCACTTCTTTAAGTTGTTTAATTGTTTCGCTAGTTACAGATTATTTTTCTTGACTTCTTTTGTTCAGGGGCCCCTTGCTGCTCCAGTTCTTCAATATCTGACAAAAGATGATTTGAGCAAGATGTACTTTGGGGAATTCAGGGTTTTGGATATCAATGGAGCACCATGCTTCCTCACAAGGACAGGGTATGCTTCTGCTCTTGCTTTCCTCTTCAAAATTGCGTGCTGAATCTGCGCCCTAGAAAGAGCAATCCTTTGGTTTGATAAACTTTTTCAAAATTCAAAAAGTTCAAAATCAAAATCACTTCAGATAAATGAAAAAAGGTCCAAGCATTTTTCTTTGGTTAGTTCCTTCTTTAATTGTTTAATAATGGATTAACCTGGCTTCTGTTATGGTCGAATACCCCTTTGTTATTGCACATTAATGTGTAAAACAGCTACAACTGTATCCATAAAGGAACTTGCCTATGTTTCTTGTCATTCAGTGAGCTATTTTCTTATGCAATCAATTCCTACTTCTGATGTATGCTTGGCACTTGATCCTTGCGCAAGTAATCTTGACTTGCGACAGCCCCTCTGACATAATCTGTATTTTGAGTGGTTTTCAGGTATACTGGTGAAGATGGATTTGAAATTTCAGTACCTTCAGAAAATGCTCTAGATCTTGCAAAAGCTCTTCTGGAGAAATCAGAAGGGAAGATTCGGTTAACGGGTTTAGGAGCTCGTGACAGTCTTCGTCTCGAGGCTGGATTGTGCTTATACGGTAATGACATGGAGCAGCACATAACACCTGTAGAGGCAGGGCTGACATGGGCCATAGGGAAGAGAAGAAGGGCAGAAGGAGGCTTCCTTGGTGCTGAGGTAATACTAAAGCAAATTGAAGAAGGTCCTAAAATCAGGCGAGTTGGCTTTTTCTCTTCAGGCCCACCCCCCAGAAGTCACAGTGAAATTCAAGATTCAAATGGACAAAATATTGGAGAAATCACCAGTGGTGGTTTCAGCCCTTGTCTTAAGAAGAACATCGCAATGGGATACGTAAAAACGGGTAACCACAAGGCAGGGACCAATGTCAAGATTGTGATTCGAGGGAAGTCTTATGATGGGGTGGTTACCAAGATGCCTTTTGTACCCACAAAGTACTACAAGCCATAATAACTCTTTGTTGCCTCTTAAAAACTTGTTGATTCCTCTAATTTCTCCCTTGTTCTTACTGTTTTTAGTGAAAGTATAACCGGAATACTTCAATCTACATGTTGCTGTTTTTTGCTTACGAGTTCCTTTCAATGCTACATGGACCACTTTCTTTCTTTCTTGCATGATATGTGTATGTTCCCGTTTGCCTTCCTCGGGCATTATCTCAGTGTTGCATCATCTCAGTAAATCTAGTGTAGCGTGTACATGAATTATAGATCAGTTTTGAAGAGGTAGCATATGGGAAGGTACTTGAAATATCATATCAAGGGTATGACCATATTTGCAATGCCAAATGTAAATGTGATGAGTCACATTAGGAGTGATTCTGGCGACCATACTGATGTGCCAAAGTAATATTTATTAGAGTACTACTTATTATGCAACAATAAAAAAACTTCTGCAGAATCTTATAAAATGAGAGAAAGATGCACCAAACTATGTATCGTATATAAAGTGTTTACTTTTGTCATGTCACATAATTTTTTCTTTTTGCTTTTCCTTATCTGGCATTCAAAGACCCTACTCCCAACGAAAAAAGTTCTCCCCTAATTATACACCAAATTAGGGGTGTCAAAAGAGCGGATTATGTTGAAATTGATCAAGTTAAAATGAGTTAATAAATAGGTTGGGCTAAACTCAACCCAAAAGTTGCTTGGGCTAAAAATGGGTTGGGTTATGATCCACTAATTTGACCCATTTTTTTTTAATAGTCCACTCCTGAAACCCCGGAATTGAGCCTTGACTTGGAACTTGGGACATAAGACTCGTGATCCGACCTGAGTCTCCACCCTACCTCGGAAAATTGACACAAAAACCTACCTCAAGAGGTCGGTTTTATACTCTTTAAATTTATATTTTGGCAAAAAAGAAACACATTCTGAGGTCAGATAAGTTTTTTTGCAAAAAAAATAAAGAAGATAAAAAGATATTAAATTTAATCGATTAATTTATTTTGAAAATAAAACGACTTCGAGAGGTTAGTTTTCACAGCTTTTATTTATTAAAGAAACCGACCTCAGAAGGTCGCTTTGAATTTATTTTATTTTTGGCGTTACGAAAATGACTTCCAACCTTAGCTCAAAACGAGAGCCTCAAATTTGACCAGAAACCCCTAACTTGGGACTCGAGACCTGATCCCCGACCATTACCTAGGACCCTTACCAAGAAACGATTCTAACCTGAGATTCGAGCTGATTCAGGACTCAAGACTTGATCCTAACTTAGGAATCCATACCCGATCCCCCACCATGACCTCGACCCGAGACCATAGATCCAAGATTCGGAACCCGAGCCCTAACTCATAAAATAAATAATCCAAATGAAAGTAAATCTTACAATATGGGCTAGAATTAGGTTAGTATTGGGCTAAATTGAAAATCACTTTAAAAATGAGGCTAAAATCAATTCTTGGGCCATATTTAACACCCTTCAACAAAAAATGTGGGCCTGGGCTTCTAGCAAAATGAACAGAAACCGGCCCGTTTTTAAGAAACCCATTTATTACATGAAGTCGCGTTATAAAAACGCATAAACTCGCGGCGGCAGTCGTGTTCCGTACATAATCTTCGTCTGCAATAATGGGAGAGGCTCTGCAGGACAATATCATGGATTCAGTAAGATCGGTAGTTTTCAAAGAATCCGAAAATCTAGAAGGCTCTTGCACAAAAATCGAGGGCTACGACTTCAATAAAGGCGTTAACTATGATGAGCTTATCAAGTCCATGGTTTCCACTGGTTTCCAAGCTTCTAATCTTGGTGACGCCATTGAAATTGTTAATCAAATGGTCAGATTTCACTTCTTTCTTTAACTTACGCTAAAAAAGTTTGTTGCTTTATGCAAATTCTCATCTTTCAGTATCAAGATTTTTTTTCCAGTATCCGATCATATTGAATTTTTTCACCCATCCGCATATAATAAAGTTAATTGCTTTACACTAACAATATTTGGGTTTCAACTACTCCCCCCTTCCCATTTTATAAGACTGGAAACAGAGTTTAAGATGTTAGCTTGACTTATATATTAGTATGTCATTCATTAGTCATAGTGGAAAAAAGGTCTTGGTAGAAAAATTAGTTCCGTAGAGAAAATATCACATTGAAGTTTTAATATGTTGTAATTAATTTGGATTCTAAAAGATCATGAAACTTGTAGATATGGAATAATATCAGTCATGTTTTGGAAGTCATAAAATATAGAAAGTAGCAGTGGAAAGAAGAAAGTTAAAAATTTAGAGTTTGTAGAATAGTTTGTAGGCAAAATATGTTAAAAGAATTATTCCTAAAATAGAAAGAATTCTATTTAAGTTGGAATTGGGTGGGTGTAGACAGTATGATTCATGGTTCTTGTATGCATATTGGAAGTATGTAAGACTTATTTCAATTCAATTAATATCTGAATTTACTTCGGAAAATCTGTCCACCCTCACAAGTCAAACCTCACCATTCTTTTTACAGTTGATGACGTGCTACTTAAAAAATGGTTTATTTTTTATTAACAGGTTACCTTCTTTCATACACTTGAAGTTTTTGAACTAGTTTTAAAGTTCTTAAATTGATTCTAGAAGTTTGAAATTTGTGTTTTTGTTTGGGGGTGAGATGGGTTTTAAGCTAGATTGGAGGCTTTCACATGAGCTGCCCACGGAGGATTGCAGTGAAGAAGAAAGAGATGTTGCATATAGAGAGTCGGTAACCTGCAAAATCTTTTTGGGGTTCACTTCAAACCTTGTTTCTTCTGGTGTTAGAGACACTTTCCGCTACCTTGTTCAGCACCGAATGGTGAGTGGCATTTAAGTTACAGTTCCGGTCGTTTCTGTTCTACTAACTTTTAAGTCTGACTGTGTTGTACCATTAAGTTTGAACCTTGTGGGCTACTTTCATATGAGATTATATTAATATATATTCTCAATTTTTTTTATGTCCTCTCCCTTCTACACTCTAAAGCTATAGTTACCACACTAATACTATGACATCCTCTTATTCAACCTCAATACTCTTTCATATGATTTATTATGTCAAGCACTGAATCACTGTTATGCTTGGTTTGTATTAATTGAAGATCAAGGCTTTTGACATTATTTATCACGTTCCACTCTTTCCTTGTCTCTCTAATTTATTGGTTACGCAAACTAGATTACCTCATCCTTCTCTCTGCCACACAAGTACTAATTGTTATGGTAGAAAATTACTATTTTCGCGTCTTAGGTTTTAGCTGTCATGTTTAGCATTGGTCTAATGAAATTGTTGTTACCACAGGGAAGAATTTTCTATTATTTATTGCGTCTTGGACCTTAGCAAATTGTCTTCCTTCCCTGCAGGTTGATGTTGTAGTTACTACAGCTGGTGGTATTGAAGAGGATCTCATAAAGTGCCTCGCACCAACCTACAAGGGGGACTTCTCTTTACCTGGAGCTGCTCTACGATCGAAAGGATTGAACCGTATTGGTAACTTATTGGTTCCTAATGACAACTACTGCAAATTTGAGAACTGGATCATCCCAATTTTTGACCAAATGTATGAGGAGCAGATTAATGAGGTATCTACTCTTGTCTGGTTCGGTGTTAGATCCTCCCATTACTTGTTTAATATTGGCTGAAGCTTTAACATTCAATCTGTATTTTGGAATTACTTTCAAATACAAATGGATTTTTTACTTAGGTCAGTTTGTTTGTGATTTTCTTTCAAATATGATAATACTTCTTAGCTTTGGCTTGTGATGATTTGACCGTTTTATCTTCTTTTTGAACTCCAGAAGGTTCTATGGACACCATCTAAAGTCATTGCTCGCCTGGGCAAAGAAATTAATGATGAAACCTCATACTTGTATTGGGCTTACAAGGTACATTTCTAATCACTTCCCTTTCATTACATATTTGATGAAATTGTGTTACTCAAGTTAGAACGCCAAATCTGGTCCCACATATATAATAGTTACCTCTCCCCCTTTTCATTTTGTAAGGTGCATTTCTAATCACTTCCCTTCCATTCCTATTTGATGAAATTATATTCGCGAAGTTAGAATGCCAAATGATCTAGTCCCACATATACAATTAGTTATTAATTATGACTTCCCCTTTCCATTTTATTGGCATAGTTTGATTGGACACGAAGTTTGTGAATATAAAGAATACTTTTGAATCTTGTGTCATAAACTAAAGTTTGTATATCATGCCAAAATTATCCGTTGAATCTTGTGGTCTTAAACATGTCATGTCATTTATGTAAGGGAGTGTTATTAAGGGTATGTTGAAGTTAAAAACTTACTAAATATAGAAAGAGACATTCTTTTTAGACAAACTAAAATGAGAAGTAAGGCACATAAATTGAAATGGAGGGTGTAATATTGGGATATTATTTTGATAAATGCGAAAGTAAGAGATATTACCTGAGAGAAAATGGATTTGCATGCACCGTGGTAGCAAATTCATCGTTATTGAGATCAGCAAATGAAATCAAGAGGAAAGGATAAAAGGAGAAGAAACCTTCTTTTGTTTTTTTTTCGGAATAATGAGGATTCATCTAGCCGACCCCATCCCGTTTGTGACTGAGGCGTAGCTGTTGTTTCTCTATTTTTTTTTGTTTATACGCCAAAAATCCCCTTGAACTGTTTCCTTTGAATTCAATAAAGAAAAAGAAATGCAACATTGTATAGGAGGAAAAAGAAAGTTTAAAAGAGATACAACTTCAGAATTCTGGCAGATTTTTGCAATACTTAATTTGGAGGATATCTTTAGTGCAGAAAACATCATTAACAGTTTTTACTCTTATCAAAACCTTTCTGCTTGCCAAATGCACAAAAATTCAGGAAAGTAGCTTCTATCATTATTCCCAGGTTTTCCTTGCAATTAAATAGTACCTCTGTCATTCAAGGTACTAACCTTTGTTATAGTTTTTGTCTTTCAGGTGGGAATAATAGGGATTGGGTTGGGGATATCTTCCGAAACACCTAGCTGTTGTTTTCTGGAAAATATCGATTTTTACCCAGGAAACTTTTATATTAGTGCAGTAGGGAAGAACAGAATAGGAGAAGTCTCTTTCCAAAGGGGGGTATGAATTGAAACAACACCTTATTTTTTGGAAGGAAAATTAGTGATCCTAGTTAATCTCAATTTTTTTTTTTTTTTTTTGGTTTTTGGACTAGGCTGATGTTGCTGTAAATTGTTCAACAATCTATCTTAGTGCTGTTTTGACAAACTGAAAATCCTTTTACCTTCTCAAAAATAAAAAGGTTGTTAAAATACCTGTTTTATATCTAGATATTCCAAGTGAAGTTTTTTCACAAGCAGAATACTGCCTGCTGAAATATTGCGACTTAATTTCTAATAGAATAAATCTCGTTTTCATTCTCAGAACCGGATTCCTGTCTTCTGTCCTGGCTTGACGGATGGATCACTTGGTGACATGCTATACTTCCATTCTTTCAAAAAGGGAGATCCAGATAATCCAGATCTTAATCCTGGTCTAGTCATAGACGTTGTTGGAGGTATAAGTATCTTATCAAGTGATTATTTTCTCTCATCAAGAATTTGTTTGATGAAAGAGCTAACATAATTAAGTTCTATAACCAGATATTAGGGCCATGAATGGTGAAGCTGTCCATGCTGGTTTGAGGAAGACAGGAATGATTATACTGGGTGGAGGGCTGCCTAAGCACCATATTTGCAATGCCAATATGATGCGCAATGGTGCAGATTTTGCTGTCTTCATTAACACTGCACAAGAGTTTGATGGTAGTGACTCTGGTGCCCATCCTGATGAAGCTGTATCATGGGGAAAGATACGTGGTGGTGCCAAGACTGTGAAGGTTAACAACTTACCTCTACTACATTTTGTGCAAGCATCTCCTTTGGGTGTGTTGTTATCATGAAGATTAAATGGAGGGGAAAAGGTCTGTCTGGCAGTTAGTGATGGGAAAAAAGATTTGTCATGAGATTAAGAGGAGGTGATGTTTCTTTATTTAAAAATCTCAAAAGAGTTAATATCACAAAGTTTAGCTCGAGGAGGGAAGTTCAAATGTGTCAGAAGCTTAGTAGAGAGTGTGCACTTTGCTCAACCTTACGAGTAGTTTATTTAGTTAAATTTTTTTATGTTTTCCTATCTGGGTTAAAATTAGGGCAACAGAAATCGTTTCTAGAACAAGGTTGGTTCTTTTACTGCCCCTTCAATCCCTGCTATATATTTTATCAGACTATAGGCTTCAAAGGATGTGAGATTCTAATTTGTTGTACTGTTTTTGATTTGTTGAATGCAGGTGCATTGTGATGCAACAATTGCATTTCCTATATTAGTAGCTGAGACATTTGCAGCTAAGTGCAAGGAATTCTCCCAGATAAGGTGCCAAGTTGAACATTGAGGGCGCTGTCCTTCCAACGACACATATGAATTGCTAAGTACTTTTGAAGCCAACTTGCTAGTGTGCAGCACCATTTATTCTGGAAAACTGACTAGAGAGGAGGTATATTCATGTACCCCGAGTTAGACGACATCCTGTATGGTTCAAATTAATTATTTTTCTCACCTTCACACCGTGTTATTTAGTTCTCTTCCTCCTCTAAAGTGAAGAGCTTAGAT
This sequence comes from Solanum bulbocastanum, assembly GCA_037074985.1. Lineage (NCBI taxonomy): Eukaryota > Viridiplantae > Streptophyta > Magnoliopsida > Solanales > Solanaceae > Solanum > Solanum bulbocastanum. The sequence continues at coordinate 30,286,322 of CM073598.1, read as the reverse complement.
GCTCATAGGTTTTGAATCATGTTGTATCATATTTTGAGTTTTGGAGGTTGGTGATGACTGACAAGTCCTCTTAACATATCGATGATGGATCCTTGTACTATGAGATTTAGGGTGTGTTTGGTATGAAGGAAATGTTTTTTAAGAAAACAAGTGGATTTTTAATTTATTTTTTCATGTTTAATTGGTGAGTAGAAAATATTTTTTATTTTTGGCTTGAGATTAGAAAATATTTTTTAGGAAAATAATTTTTGATTCGAAAATCAACTCCGATAATTGATCTAAGATCCGGCATTGACGCATAAACTAGGACAAAACCCTATGATCGTTCCAAAAGTCAACTTTGAGATCTGACTCGGGACTTGGCCAGACCTTCGACTATGAAATATTTTTCAAAAGTAATTTTTTTTATAAAAAAAATAAACCCTGGGGGGGAGGTTTGGGGGATGGCTGGGGTACGGTGTAGCGGTGGCGTAAAAATTGAAATATTTTTCATAATCAATTTTTTTTTGGGGAGTGGGGGGTGGAGGTGGCATAAAAAATAAAATTTTTAAAATTTTAAATATTTTTTTTAAAAAAAATTGACAAGGTGGCCTGCGTGGGGTGGGTGTGGTGTAAAAAATGAAAAAAAAAAAAATTTTAAATGAAAATTGATGAGGGGGAGGGGGGTAAAATAATGAAATTTTAATTCCTATATAAAATTATACATAATTTTTTTCATAATCAATTTACCAACAGACATCCAAAAAGAAAATGACAAAAAAATGGTGTGGTTGCAAAATCACAAAAAAAAAAAAAAAAAAAAAAAAAAAAAAAAAAGAGGAACATTATTCTTGTGTTGGTTGGGCAATGTACATTATTATTATCTGAAAAGTCTGAAAACATCAAGAACAAAATGACATAAAAAAATGGTGTGGTTGCAAAATCACAAAAAAAAAAAAAAAAAGAAAAAAAAAAAAAAGAGGAAAGTTATGTTGGTTGGACAATGTACTCGATAAGTACTTCCTCTGTTTACTTTTACTTGTCACAGTTTGACTTGACACATCTATTAAGAAAATAATTATTGATATATGTATTTTACCAAACCATCTCCTATTAAATGAAGACTTAGAAAATGATTTGGAAATATAACACGGGGAAATTTTTTTTTTATTGACATGTCAAAAGTGAAAAATAAAAATGAAAATTATTTTACGAATAAGTGACAAGTAAAAATGAACGATGGAGCATATGTAGGTTCTCATAAATTAAAGTACTTTTTTATTTATTACAAAAATGATAGTATTTTTTTTTTTTTTTTTTTTTTTTTTTTTTTTACATTTTAGGATATTATAAAAGACCAAAACTACATGAGGTTAATGAAGGACCTCATTTATACTTATATCCTAATTGTAGTATATATCATTTCTCTTTTATCGCCATTTATACTTGCTTAAAAATTAGTTTACGAACTGATGATGCATTATTCAACTTTGATAATTCACTTCTTCTCAGCACTTAGCATCTCCATCATTTTTTAGAGAACATACATTTTATATATATATAGTGATGCCCATACTAACATGCACATACTTTAACTAATTTTATACAATACATTTCACCTCTCATCAAAGTTTCTCCTGTGTATGTTCTCAGTTCTCTGTTGATTGCCTTGAGTTATTTAAGAGTATGTTTGTTCAATTGGATGCTATTATGTCTTGTGTCACAAAACAATGTAAAAATTATACGATTTAAGAAAAAAAAAGCCTTTATACGAGACAACAAGGAAGTTACTTCAGTTGAATGAATTAGGTAAGATGTGAATATATAATTGTTGTACACCATTTTAATAATTTTAATTTTGATCTCCTTAAATCCACAAAGAGTATATTAAAGGATTATAAAAATTAAACTACGAAAAGCATTTACATCAGTAATTTAGAATAAAAATTCATACCATTTTGTATTTGTGTCTCACAACGTATTACTACCGCAGTTTGATCATTTATAATGTTGGATAAACAATAGTTCAAAAGATTAGGAACTTTTACATATAGGTATACAATCAAAAATTGCAATTTAGAAACAGATTTTACCTTAAGTAGTGAGGGAGACTTATTTGACAAATGTTTTTACAAAAAGCATATGCATACATAGTATTTTCATCGATGTTATTAATTATGAGTAAATTTTAAAAAATAGAAACTCATTAAAATTGTATTATTTCAAGAAATTTAACTTTATGAATCGCATAATTAACATTATTTATATGGTGCACTTTATTGATTACACATGTAAACTTAAGGAGCAAATCATAAAAAAAATAATATTAAAAATCTATATTATACTTAATTAGGATACCTAACTAGAGAATACTATAATAAACTTAAAAGTTAAAAAAGAAAATCAAATCTCCATATTAAGAAAAAAGAAGGCACAGCAGCATCGTTTTAAAATTTAATAGTTACTATATAAAATCTCTGTTTTCATTATTTTTTAATAAAGTATATTATTTAAAAGCACGAGTAATTTTATATTTGCATATTTCAACCTTTTTTCATGCAATCAATTAGGAGGAAAACATAATTTTAACTCTCAACTCATAATATTAATGATATGAATCGGTCGATTTATTTTAAAAAGTTATATTATATCGATACGATTAGATAAATCTTTTAGCATTATTTTAAAATTATATTATTTAAAAAATAAAACGATGCTGCAAGTTGCAACATCATCTTTTTTGTACTTTTTAATTTTCTTATATCGTATATTTCCTCCATTTAAAAAAGAATTACTTTCCTTTTTAATCTGTTTAATAAAGAATGATCCATTTCTTTTTTATAATATTTTAATTTTAGTTTTCCACGTGACATATTTAAGACTACAAGATTAAAGTGTATTTTGCTACATTGACATTAACTTTAATTTAAAACTACAAGTTTGAAAAATCTTCTGTATTTTCTTAAATTATATGTCAAGTCAAACTAAGTCATTCTTTTTTAAACGAAAAATGTAAATTTTTAATATTGTCTTTTTTATAATTTATTTTAAATGATCTTGTGGAATCTTTCTATCCACATGTTAATTTGTACTTTGCAATTAAATTATTGGTCCCCAAGCTTTGTTTTTTTTTAACCTAGAGTCTTATCTAGAAGCATGTGGTAAATGATAGATAGGTATCTATTCAACTATCCCTTTCTAATCGATAAAGGAAACGAGGGAGAAGAGGCTACTCTTACAAAAAGAGACTAATTAGAAACTTGCAAAAATGTACGGGTGAGGCTAGTCGAAACATTATCCTCTGTAGTAAAGGCAAATCCTTCTAATCCAATCAGCATCCTACACATAAGAGAAAATCCGCTTATTTTTTTTAATACAAGATGCGAGATATTACTAATATACAAAATTAATGTATCTATTGTTTTTAGAATTAAATGTTATAAACATATCGAAATTGTATTTTTTTTATTGAGTCTCATATCTAAATTATTAGAAGTATGAGTTTCATTCATATGTGAATTATCACTCTTTAGTTTGAAAAATATACATTAATGGTGTGTAATATACTTTCACTTTCAATTAACAAAACTTGTCGTTTGACGTTCTGCATAAATAAAACATATTCATCTTAACATAAAATTAAGCAATAAACGATTCGTATTAATTAAAAATTAAAGATTAAAGTATCATTATTTCAAAAAAAATAAAATAATTTTTTTTTTTTTAGAATAAACTACATAAATCTCACTACTTTAGATCTTAATTACTAAAAATCTCGATAGTTTTCAATATTACTTTCTATATCATTTTCGGCTATCAGATACATGTATCCTGTCAGATACATGTATCTATCAGACTAAAAGGACGAGATACATGATTTAATTGATTTGAATTAAATGTTGTAACTTAATTCCTTAATTAAAGAAGTAAATAATGGAAAATTAATAAACAAATCGGATTTAGTGGATCCATGTCAAGTGTTACCAATTTTAATGAAAAATCTAAATCATAAAGAATAGTAATTCTAAAATTATAAACTTCATCTTCTTCATCAATTCCTTCCTTTGAATTTTCAATTTACAAAGTTTTTATTTTTTTTGCAAATGACTAATATCACAATATTATTGAGACATTCGGATGCATGGATCACTGAAATGAATACGAAAATTATAGAATTGATGGAATACTTTTGAGAGATAATGCAATCTATAACGATCTAGTCAATGTTATTTTGTTGGATGTTGTAACGACCTGATTTTCGTCATTATGGAAAAGCCAATGGAGAAAGAATTGGGGTCAGAAAATTTTTTCGTAGTAACTTGGAATTTCCTTGCCTAGTTCAGATTTGGACGAAATTGAAGTCTTTAAGATGTAGGAAAATCTGGTAGCAATCGGGTGAATCATTTATGATTTTGATTACATGATTAGTTAGATAACTCATTAAGGAATCTGTACAACTTTACGAAATTAAATTTGGGCGAGTAAAGCTCCCGTAATCGATCTTAGCGTAATGGATATTTACTAAGTGTAGTGGGTTAGATGTGTGTTGTGAAATGAGAATTTTGGAATTCTTGAAATAACTTTCTAGTTCCTTTTATGTCGCTTTGGCGGGAGTTTGGCCGCTCTGACGGGGCCGCTACAACGGGATATGGGGAGCTGTGATGGGTACGACGTGACTTAAAATCGTAAGGGAAGATGAATAGCTCATTGGTTCAAAAATGCCGCTCTGGCAGGACTTTATGTCGCTCTGGAGCCGCCGCTACAGCGGGATTAGGACCGCTGTGGCGAGCTAGATGCGACTTAATGTCGTTAATAAACCCCTAAACGACCTTATTTGGCACTTTTCGATTTTTTGAGCTAAGGAACAACCCCCATGTGACTCTTGCTAGTTTTTCACCATTCTTGAGGCGGAAGGTAAGTTTTTTACTCCCTGAATCCGTTTTCGATGAACGTAATAAAATGGGTGTATATTGATTGGGAAGGATTTTGTTATAGATTCTATGGTTGAAACAACCTTAAATTAGGTAATTGGGATTATGTTTTTGATCTAGGGTTCATACAATTGTTAGTAATTCGAGTAATTAGCGATTATTTGTTGATTTCCGTGTTATTGTGATTATTTATAGGCCAAGAACAAGCAGAACGAATTCGGAAAGGGAAGATTCAAATGACTTAGGGGATTCAAGCTTGGATTCGAGGTAGGCGATGGTTGTGATTCTATGATTTTGTGATGTATGCTCGTTCTTGCTTCATTATGATACATGTATGTATGCGAATGTTGCATTATTGATCACATTTGTTATAATTGAGGATAATTGAATAATTGTATGCCATGAATCACCTCTTGTTGTATGATTGTGAGAATATACATTATGATTGTGGTTTGTTGAATGGGCGGGTGTCACGATTTGACACACTAACTGGGATCGATTGCCACGTTTCGGCATAACTAACTGGGATCGATTGCCATGTTTCGGCATAAATATGGGATCGGTTTTCACGTTCTGACATAATTAATTGGGATCGATTGCCACGTTCCGGCATGAATATGGGATCGGTTGCCACATTCCGACATAACTAAGTGGGATCGGTTGCCACATTTCGACATAAATATGGGATCGATTGCCACGTTTCAGCATAACTAACTTGGATCGGATTGCCACATTTCGGCATAATTATGGGATCGGTTGCCATGTTTCGACATAAATATAGGATCAGATTGCCACGTTCCGGCATGCTAACTGTTTGGTTTGGGTTCCATGAGAGGACCATTGAATTGGGTTCCGTGAGAGGACTATTGAATTATTTTGTGTATGTACTTATGATGATTTTGTTCATATCTAATGATGATTGATGTTGGAAGACGGTATGTTGCTCTAAATTTATATAACTGTGATATGTGAGAATTGTGAAGTTGTTCATTGTTTGTATATGTTGATGATATTATATTTGTTCGATATCTGCATGTGATTATATTATTGTATTGACTAATATATGTTACACTTTGGGATAGCTGCGTGATCCTACCAGTACATAGTGGTTGTGTACTGATACTGCACTTGCTCTTATTTTTGTTGAGTACATGACATCTTTCGGCGGCTATTAACAGACCTCGTTTAGAAGGTCAGTGATCGCCGATTCAAATTCAAGGGTGAGCTAGTTCTTTCGGGCTGCCTTGAGTTCTCTTTTTGTTTAGTCCATCCTATTTGGACTTAGATTGGTTCTTTAGATGATTTTCTTGTTTAGACTTATGAATCTTGTTAGAGTTTTAGTACATTGACTTTTATGTTCTAGGTTAATTCTTCCGCATTTGTTAGTTATTGTTGAACTTTTGTTAGAGTTTATGGAAACTCTATTTTCTTTCCTTAGTATTTGACTTGTATGCCTTAGTTTTTGGATTGATTACTTGGTTTGGGTTATAATAATGGTTCTCCCACCGGATGGTTAGTGTGAGTGTCAATCACGACGGTCTGGGTCGTGACAGATGTATTCTAGATACATAATGAATATCTTTTTCGTGTATCATAGAAACACGATAAAAATGTGTCATAATATTAATGAAATGAGACGTAAGGTTAAATGTATTTTTATTGTGTATCTTAATTTTATAGTTTGTATCTTGGACAAATAATATAGACGTCATTCTTAAAAGTAACGATCTAATTTTTAAGAGTAATGAATTCTGTAGCATGTATATTTTGCTAAGCATATATCTCAAGTAATAATGCACTACAAATACGTGAAAAAATGTGTCATAATTTTATAGTGTGTATCTCGAAGAAATAATGTATATATCATTATTAAATGTAACTATCTAATGCTTAAGAATAATGAATTTTGTAGCATGTATATTTTGTTAGACATATATCTCTGATAGCAATGTATTACAAATACATGAAAAAAAGTGCTATAGTTCTATAATGTGCATCTCCGACAAATAATGTATATTTCATTGTTAAAATTAACGATCTGATGTTAAAGAGTAATGATTTGTGTTTTGTTGCATGTATATTTTGTTAGACATATATCTCTGATAGCAATGTATTACAGATACATGAAAAAAAAGTGCCATAGTTCTATAATGTGCATCTCCGACAAATAATGTATATTTCATTGTTAAAATTAACGATTTGATGTTAAAGAGTAATGATTTGTGTAGCAAGTATAATTTTTTTGGCATGTATCTCGAAATCGTTGTGTGCATAGGTGTATATAGAATTCAAGATAGTGCTAAGTATATTAAGCATGTATCTCGCAATCTCAACTATTATAACTAAGTCAGCAGAGAATGAGTTCATGTATAAGCAATATAACAAAATATGAATACATAAATTCTGTATTCAGTAAGATACATAACAAAACTGAGATACATCGAAATTAAAGATCAAATACATCTCGAAAATCATATACAAAAGCTCATATACAAGATCTATTGCTTAAATGATAGATGAATAATTTATAGATACCCCACAATCACATTTTAGCCATCTACAATTGAAGAAAAAAACACAATTGAATGATTAAAGTGTTAACATTTTTGTTTGAATCGTCTTTTATTGCTCGGATTGTGCATTTGTGGGTGTATTCAGTCTAGGAACAGTGGAGGACCAGTAACGATGGCGGAGGACGTGAGTGAAGATAAATAGAAAAAGACAGATAATGGTGGTGGAGAAAAGGGAGGAAGATTGATAGTGGAGGACGAGTTGTATCTGATGTTAAATTTCTCTATATCTAATAATAATATTTTGACAGGGTTATCTTCCATAGTTGTACTCAATCCTCCAAATTTAGTGTATTTCATATATTGTTTTTACAGATTTGTTGGTGGTGGACGTGAGGGGTGGGGGGAGAGAGAATATATGTGGCAAAGGTGAGAAAAAAAATTGAATTGATAATTTACCATAATTAAGAACTTTAAATTTTAAGATAATTATTTAATATTATATTTAAGAAATTTGTGTAAATGCTTAAATAATTTTAAAATATATGACATAAATATTAAAAATAGTATTATGTTTAACTTTTTTAAATAAAAGATAAGTTTATGATAGTAAAGTATGTCTAGTTAGATAAATTTTTTTCTATTTTTTTAATCCCACTCCACCATTTTCCGATACCACAACAATCCCCCCTCGTCCATTTTGGTTTTTTTATAATATATCTCTTATAAAAAAAATCTTAATTCAATGCTCCTTATCCCCTCAAAACCATCCATTCCTTCTCAATTTTTTTCCTTAAATATTATCAGTGGCGGAGTTAGAACTTTTAATAAAGGGGTTCAAAATCTGAGAAGTAAACACACGAACTAGTAGAAAAGGATTCGACATCTATTATACATACATTAAAAAGTAATTTTAACATTGTATAAATAGTAATATTTTCCGCCATTGAACCCCTAAGTATATGTTTTTTTATAATGAAGCTGTCCATGCTGGTTTGAGGAAGACGGGAATGATTATACTGGGTGGAGGGTTGCCTAAGCACCATATTTGCAATGTGAATATGATGCTCAATGGTGCAGATTTTGCTGTCTAATTAACACTGCACAAGAGTATGATGGTAGTGACTCTGGTGCTCGTCCTGATGAAGCTGTATCATGGGGAAAGATACGTGTTGGTGCCAAGAGCGCAGAGGTTAACAACTTATAACCTCTAATATATGTATGAGACTATTATAGGCTTCAAAGGATGTGAGATTCTAATTTCTGTACTGTTTTCGATTTGTTGAATGTAGGTACATTGTGATGCAACAATTGCATTTCCCCTATTAGTAGCTGAGACATTTGCAGCTAAGCGTAAGAATCTCTCCCAGAACGGTGCCAAGTTTGAACACTGAGGAAGCTATCCTTCCAATCACATATGTATTGCTTAAGTTTTTAGCCATCTTGTTAGTGTGCAGAATAATTGAGTAGGGTTTGTTCACGTTCAATTAAATTATCGTCCCTTCCCCCTCCTCACACCTTATTATTTGGGGAGGGAGCCATATTTAATTTCTCTATGGTCTTTAGTGGAGAGCGCTGATGTTCATGTGTTTTTATAATATTGTATCGAAGATTTATGAGTTTTTCAAGTTGATTTTTAGTGTGTATTTATTCTTTTAGTAACATCTTATTGAGCTAAATTTTAATGACATATCTATTGGGTAAAAAGTTATTCACATTTATATAGAATAAATAAATGTATGATTTGACATAGACTTATTATTGGGTTTTAATAGGTTGAAACATTTATAACACTTATTAAATACATGTCATGCATTTACTGATTTAATATAAACACTCGTTAAGTTAAAATATTATTGGTTAGACTTACACAAATATAAGTAATGCAAATATTAATTATGAGTAAGTTTATGCATTAGTTTCATTTAGTTTTAATTATGTAGGTCTTAGTTATTCATATAGTATTAGTTATTTTTTCTTTTATCATACGTAAATTACATTGCTTAATAACTTATAAATGTATTAATTATACAAATTTTTAAATTGCAAATCAAACACTATATTAATTTAATATATGAATAATTTAATAACTCGCCTTTGAATTAGTGTTTCTCTTCAGAAGGTGGTCGTTGGTTTTGGGAAGTGTGTGGTGGTAGGTGGGGATTTGCCAAGTGGCCCCTCAAATATCTATCATTTCAGGCTGACAAAATTGTAGACAATCGTTCAGAGATTCACATTTCTAAATTAAAGAAGATAGAAAAGCCTCTTTTTGTGGGACAGCGTAGTTGTCATAATGTCGGGGTAAAAGATGCTCTACTATAGGTAATCTGTTTAATTTGTTTAAAGTTTTAAAAATTGAGTTCAATATAATTTGAATTGAGTTTAATTTTAATTTATTCAAGTTTTAATCTATTTTGAGAGAATTCTTAATTGAGTCAAATTTACTTTTCAATTTTGATCTGTTTTAAGATTATTTATTTGCGTAATGTATGTTTTTATATTTAATGTATAAATTACTATCTATTTTATATCTTTTAAAATTTATTTATCCATCTATAACTCCTTTTTTAAATTTTCTCGAGTCGAAATTCAAATTGAAGTTATAAAAGTTAAATACTAATATGTTAAAATTATTGATATTAATCAGGTCAAATTTGACCCAACCCAATTTTTAATCTAATTGAACCTAAAGTAAACTTGGACGGATCAAGACCCAACCCAATTTTTATTTCAATCCAATCCGCTAATTTAATTTGATACCCCTAATACTGCCTAACATTGTGCAATACTTAACCGCCTCATTTTGATTTTAATTTTAATTCAGATTTCGATTTATACATAAACTCCTCGTGGGTAGAAAAGTCAACGGCAGAAACTCGTTTGCATATTTTCGCAATAATAAATGGTTTTAGGGTTTCTTAGATTACAATTTTTTATTTTTTATTTTTTAAATTTTGTGTCAAACTATACTAACCCATATGAATTGGAACGAAAAGATTCATTGCACGAATTCAATTCAATTTTCTAAAAAAATGCATGATCTTCGGTATTCTTAACAATAGTTTTACACCTTAATACTTTTTTGATAGACTTTTGAAGTGAATCAATAAATGGGGTTCACATTTTACGTTTTCAATATTTTTTTACGCATACCAATGTGTTGATACAATTAGAATCCATAATAGGAAGATTGAAACCTTGACTTAGAGAACACTATTATTTTTAGTAAAATGATCAATTAATATGAAACGGATGGAGTAAAATAACGTATGAAGATACCAAAAATCAAAAAAGATATGGACAAAGAAAAATAAATAGAGTGGGTGATTGTACGATTGAAATCTTGATGTTGATTTGACAACTAGATATTTTTTTTTTATGGAAACCTAGTTGTCATGGCCATTTTTTTATTTGGGCAATCTAGCTGTAATTTACAATGGTGCGTAGTGCCTGCTATTATGTACTCATATATAAACACCCCATTTGGATCTCGAATTATAACATAACATAAAATAAAACTCCTAGTGAACCTTAGAAACTCATTTGCATAATCTAGCAATAATGAACGGCAACATGATGGAATCGGTAAGATCGGCAGTTCTAAAAGAATCTTCGGAAGATCTAGAAGGTTCTTGCACTAAAATAGTGGGCTACGACTTTAATAAAGGCGTTAACTATTCTGAGCTTATCAAATCCATGATTTCCACTGGTTTTCAAGCTTCTAATCTTGGTGACGCCATCGACATTGTTAATCAAATGGTTAGATTTCACTTATTTCTTTAACTTGAGATAAAATAGTTTTAAAGTTGATTCCTCAAGTTTGAAATTTATGTTTTTGAAGCTAAATTGGAGGCTTTCCCATGAGGTGCCCATGGAGGATTGCAGCGAAAAAGAAAGAGATGTTGCATGCAGAGAGTCGATAACGTGCAAAATATTTTTAGGGTTCACTTCAAACCTTGTTTCTTCTGGTGTTAGAGAAACCATCCGCTACCTTGTTCAGCACCGTATGGTCAGTTGCATTTTCACTAGTTTATGTCTTTACTGTGTTGTACCGTCAAGTTTGAACCTTGTGTTCCCTCCCTACAGGTTGATGTTTTGGTTACTACAGCTGGTGGTATTGAAGAGGATCTCATAAAATGCCTCGCACCAACTTACAAGGGGAACTTTGCTTTACCTGGAGCTGTTCTACGATCCAAAGCATTGAACCGTATTGGCAACTTATTGGTTCCAAATGACAACTATTGCAAATTTGAGGATTGGATCATGCCAATTTTTGACCAAATGTATGACGAGCAAAGTAATGAGGTAGGTACCTATATATATCTACTCTTGGGTCATTTATTGCGTTTGTGCTTGTGATGATTTGACGTTTTTAGCTTCTTTTTGTATTACAGAACGTTCTATGGACACCATCTAAAGTCATTGCTCGCCTTGGTAAAGAAATTAATGATGAAACCTCATACTTATATTGGGCTTACAAGGTACGTATATTTCTAAAAAGAACGGTTTAGTGCTTATTTAATTTGTTTCCAGAAAATAAAAGGAAAAACATGCATTTTCTTTTTTGAGTTAATAAACTAATGTGTAGTTATCATTCTCAGAACGAGATTCCTGTCTTCTGTCCTAGCTTGACAGATGGATCAATAGGTGACATGCTATACTTTCATTCTTACCAAAAGGGAGATCAAGACTGTAATCCTGGTCTAGTCTTAGACATTGTTGGAGGTATCACTATCTTATCGATCAAGTGATGATTCTTTTAATTCTCTCATCAAGATATTGTTTGATTAAAGAATTAAGTTGTATAACCAGATGTCAGGGCCATGGATAATGAAGCTGTCCATGCTGGTTTGAGAAAGACGGGAATGATTATACTGGGTGGAGGGCTGCCTAAGCACCATATTTGCAATGCGAATATGATGCGCAATGGTGCAGATTTTGCTGTCTTAATTAACACTGCACAAGAGTATGATGGTAGTGACTCTGGTGCTCGTCCTGATGAAGCTGTATCATGGGGAAAGATACGTGTTGATGCCAGGAGCGCAAAGGTTAACAACTTATAACCTCTAATATATGTATAAGACTATTATAGGCTTCAAAGGATGTGAGATTCTAATTTTTGTACTGTTTTTGATTCGTTAAATGCAGGTGCATTGTGATGCAACAATTGCATTTCCCATATTAGTGGCTGAGACATTTGCAGCTAAGCGTAAGAATCTCTCCCAGAACGGTGCCAAGTTTGAACATTGAGGAAGCTATCCTTCCAATCACATATGTATTGCTTAAGTTTTTAGCCATCTTGTTAGTGTGCAGAATAATAATTGAGGAGGGTTTGTTCACGTTCAAATATATCCTCCCTTTCCCCCTCCTCACACCATGTTATTTGGGGAGGGAGCCATATTTAGTTTCTCTCTGGTCTTTAGCGGAGAGAGTTGATGTTCATGTGCTTTTATCATGTTGTATCGAAGATTTATGAGTTTTTCAAGTTGATTTTTAGTGTGTATTTATTTTTTTAGTTACTTCTTTTTGAGCTAAATTTTAATAACATGTCTAATGAGTAAAAAATTATTCACATTTATATCAAATTAATAAATGTATGATATAACATATATTATAGGACCCGTTTGGCTATAGATTTTCCAAGTAAAATTTGGCAAATAGTATTTGTCCATACAATTTGCCATTATTTGGAAATAACACAAATTTCCAAATACTAGAAAAAAGTAGTATTTGGGCCAAGTCTCATTATTTGGAAACTTCTAATAATTCAAATTCGGTTTAGGGTTTAGGGTTTTTTTTTAGGGTTTAGGGTTTTCTTTTAGGGTTTAGGATTTAGGTTTTAGGGTTTTAGGGTTTAGGATTTAGGGTTTTTTTAGGGTTTAGTGTTTTCTTTTAGGATTTAGGGTTTAGGTTTTAGGGTTTAGGGTTTTTTTAGGGTTTAGGGTTGACAAAAAAATGGTGTGGTTGCAAAATCACAAAAAAAAAAAAGAAAAAAAAAGGAGGAACATTATTCTTGTGTTGGTTGGACAATGTACATTATTATTATCTGAAAAGTCTGAAAACATCTAGAACAAAATGACATAAAAAAAATGGTGTGGTTGCAAAATCACAAAAAAAAAAAAAAAAGAAAAAAAATAAGAGGAAAGTTATGTTGGTTGGACAATGCACTCGATAAGTACTTCCTCCGTTTACTTTTACTTGTCACAATTTGACTTGACACATCTATTAAGAAAATAATTATTGATATATGTATTTTACCAAATCATCTCCTATTAAATGAAGACTTAAAAAATGATTTGGAAATAAGTATATATTTAATGTTGATGTAAAAACACGGGGAAATTTTTTTTTATCGATATGTCAAAAGTGAAAAATAAAAATGAAAATTTATTTTACGAATAAGTGACAAGTAAAAATGAACGATGGAGCATATGTAGGTTCTCATAAATTAAAGTACTTTTTTATTTATTACAAAAATGATAGTATTTTTTTTTTTTTTTTTTACATTTTAGGATATTATAAAAGACCAAAACTGCATGAGGTTAATGAAGGACCTCATTTATACTTATATCCTAATTGTAGTATATATCATTTCTCTTTTATCGCCATTTATACTTGCTTAAAAATTAGTTTACGAACTGATGATGCATTATTCAACTTTGATAATTCACTTCTTCTCAGCACTTTGCATCTCCATCATTTTTTAGAGAACATACATTTTATATATATATAGTGATGCCCATACTAACATGCACATACTTTAACTAATTTTATACAATACATTTCACCTCTCATCAAAGTTTCTCCTGTGTATGTTCTCAGTTCTCTGTTGATTGCCTTGAGTTATTTAAGAGTATGTTTGTTCAATTGGATGCTATTATGTCTTGTGTCACAAAACAATGTAAAAATTATACGATTTAAGAAAAAAAAAGCCTTTATACGAGACAACAAGGAAGTTACTTCAGTTGAATGAATTAGGTAAGATGTGAATATATAATTGTCGTATACCATTTTAATAATTTTAATTTTGATCTCCTTAAATCCACAAAGAGTATATTAAAGGATTATAAAAATTAAACTACGAAAAGCATTTACAGCAGTAATTTAGAATAAAAATTCATACCATTTTGTATTTGTGTCTCACAACGTATTACTACCGCAGTTTGATCATTTATAATGTTGGATAAACAATAGTTCAAACGATTAGGAACTTTTACATATAGGTATACAATCAAAAATTGCAATTTAGAAACAGATTTTACCTTAAGTAGTGAGGGAGACCTATTTGACAAATATTTTTACAAAAAGCATATGCATACATAGTATTTTCATCGATGTTATTAATTATGAGTAAATTTTAAAAAATAGAAACTCATTAAAATTGTATTATTTCAAGAAATTTAACTTTATGAATCGCATAATTAACATTATTTATATGTTGCACTATATTGATTACACATGTAAACTTAAGGAGCAAATCATAAAAAAAATAATATTAAAAATCTATATTATACTTAATTAGGATACCTAACTAGAGAATACTATAATAAACTTAAAAGTTAAAAAAGAAAATCAAATCTCCATATTAAGAAAAAAGAAGGCATAGCAGCATCGTTTTAAAATTTAATAGTTACTATATAAAAACTCTGTTTTCATTATTTTTTAATAAAGTATATTATTTAAAAGCACGAGTAATTTTATATTTGCATATTTCAACCTTTTTTCATGCAATCAATTAGGAGGAAAACATAATTTTAACTCTCAACTCATAATATTAATGATATGAATCGGTCGATTTATTTTAAAAAGTTATATTATATCGATACGATTAGATAAATCTTTTAGCATTATTTTAAAATTATATTATTTAAAAAATAAAACGATGCTACAAGTTGCAACATCATCTTTTTTGTACTTTTTAATTTTCTTATATAGTATATTTCCTCCATTTAAAAAAGAATTACTTTCCTTTTTAATCTGTTTAATAAAGAATGATCCATTTCTTTTATATAATATTTTAATTTTAGTTGTCCACGTGACATATTTAAGACTACAAGATTAAAGTGTATTTTGCTACATTGACATTAACTTTAATTTAAAACTACAAGTTTGAAAAATCTTCTGTATTTTCTTAAATTATATGTCAAGTCAAACTAAGTCATTCTTTTTTAAACGAAAAAAGTAAATTTTTAATATTGTGTTTCTTATAATTTATTTTAAATGATCTTGTGGAATCTTTCTATCCACATGTTAATTTGTAATTTGCAATTAAATTATTGGTCCCCAAGCTTTGTTTTTTTAACCTAGATTCTTATCTAGAAGCATGTGGTAAATGATAGATAGGTATCTATTCAACTATCCCTTTCTAATCGATAAAGGAAACGAGGGAGAAGAGGCTACTCTTACAAAAAGAGACTAATTAGAAACTTGCAAAAATGTACGGGTGAGGCTAGTCGAAACATTATCCTCTGTAGTAAAGGCAAATCCTTCTAATCCAATCAGCATCCTACACATAAGAGAAAATCCGCTTATTTTTTTTAATACAAGATGCGAGATATAACTAATATACAAAATTAATGTATCTATTGTTTTTAGAATTAAATGTTATAAACATATCGAAATTGTATATTTTTATTGAGTCTCATATCTAAATTATTAGAAGTATGAGTTTCATTCATATTTGAATTATCACTCTTTAGTTTGAAAAATATACATTAATGGTGTGTAATATACTTTCACTTTCAATTAACAAAACTTGTCGTTTGACGTTCTGCATAGATAAAACATATTCATCTTAACATAAAATTAAGCAATAAACGATTCGTATTAATTAAAAATTAAAGATTAAAGTATCATTATTTCAAAAAAAATAAAATAATTTTTTTTTTTTAGAATAAACTACATAAATCTCACTACTTTAGATCTTAATTACTAAAAATCTCGATAGTTTTCAATATTACTTTCCATATCACTTTCGGCTATCAGATACATGTATCCTGTCAGATACATGTATCTA
The DNA here is from genome assembly GCA_037074985.1 of Solanum bulbocastanum. Classification (NCBI taxonomy): domain Eukaryota; kingdom Viridiplantae; phylum Streptophyta; class Magnoliopsida; order Solanales; family Solanaceae; genus Solanum; species Solanum bulbocastanum. Next base: position 30,269,886 of record CM073598.1, on the reverse strand, counting down.
TCAGACTAAAAGGACGAGATACATGATTTAATTGATTTGAATTAAATGTTGTAACTTAATTCCTTAATTAAAGAAGTAAATAATGGAAAATTAATAAGCAAATCGGATTTAGTGGATCCATGTCAAGTGTTACCAATTTTAATGAAAAATCTAAATCATAAAGAATAGTAATTCTAAAATTATAAACTTCATCTTCTTCATCAATTCCTTCCTCTGAATCTTCAATTTACAAAGTTTTATTTTTTTTGCAAATGACTAATATCAGAATATTATTGAGACATTCGGATGCATGGATCACTGAAATGAATACGAAAATTATAGAATTGATGGAATACTTTTGAGAGATAATACAATCTATAACGATCTAGTCAATGTTATTTTGTTGGATGTTGTAACGACCTGATTTTCATCATTATGGAAAAGCCAATGGATAAAGAATTGGGGTCAGAAATTTTTTTCGTACCAACTTGGAATTTCCTTGCCTAGTTCAGATTTGGACGAAATCGAAGTCTTTAAGATGTAGGAAAATCTGGTAGCAATCGGGTGAATCATTTATGATTTTGATTACATGATTAGTTAGATAACTCATTAAGGAATCTATACGACTATACGAAATTAAATTTGGGAGAGTAAAGCTCCCGTAATCGATCTTAGTGTAATGGCTATTTAATAAGTGTAGTGGGTTAGAGGTGTGTTGTGAAATGAGAATTTTGAAATTGTTGAAATAACTTTCTAGTTCCTTTAATGTCGCTTTGGCGGGAGTTTGGCCGCTCTGACGGGGCCACTACAGCGGGATATGGGGAGTTGTGATAGGTACGACGTGACTTAAAATTGTAAGGGAAGATGAATAGCTCATTGGTTTGTTAATGCCGCTCTGGAGCCACCGCTACATCGGGATTAGGACCACTGTGGCGAGCTAGACGCGACTTAATGTCCTTAATAAAGCCCTAAACGACCTTATTTGGCATTTTTTTATTTTTTGAGCTAAGGAACAACCCCCATGCGACTCTTACTCGTTTTTCACCATTCTTGTGATGGAAGGTAGGTTTTTTACTCCCTGAATCCATTTTCGATGAACGTAATAAAATAGGTGTATATTGATTGGGAAGGATTTTGTTATAGATTCTATGGTTGAAACAACCTTAAATTAGGTAATTGGGATTATGTTTTTGATCTAGGGTTCATACAGTTGTTAGTAATTTGAGTAAATAGCGATTATTAGTTGATTCCCATGTTATTGTGATTATTTGTAGGCCAAGAACAAGCAGAACGAATTCGGAAAGGGAAGATTCAAATGACTTAGGGGATTCAAGCTTGGATTCGAGGTAGGCGATGGTTGTGATTCTATGATTGTGTGATGTATGTTTGTTCTTGCTTCATTATGATACATGTATGTATGCGAATGCTGCATTATTGATCACATTTATTGTAATTGAGGATAATTGAATAATTTTATGCCATGAATCACCTCTTGTTGTATGATTGTGAGAATATACATTGTGATTGTGGTTTGTTGAATGGGCGGGTGTCACGATTCGACACATTAAATGGGATCAGTTGCCACGTTTCGGCATAACTAACTGGGATCGATTGCCATGTTTCGGCATAAATATGGGACCGGTTTCACATTTTGACATAATTAACTGGGATCGTTTTCCATGTTCCGGCATGAATATGGGATCGGTTGCCACATTCCGACATAACTAAGTAGGATCGGTTGCCACGTTTCGACATAAATATGGGATCGATTGCCACGTTTCAGCATAACTAACTTGGATCGGATTGCCACATTTTGGCATAATTATGGGATCGGTTGCCACGTTTCGACATAAATATAGGATCAGATTGCCACGTTCCAGCATGCTAACTGTTTGGTTTGGGTTCCATGAGAGGACCATTGAATTGGGTTTCGTGAGAGGACCATTGAATTACTGTGTGTATCTACTTGTGATGATTTTGTTCATATCTAATTATCGCGCCCCGTTTTTCTCTAAACTGGTTTTGGTGCACGACCTAACAACTCTTTTGGGTTTCGGAAAGTTGAAGAGTCGCCACCTAACGAATTAAGGTGCGTTAGGACACTTATCTAACCTAACTAAATCTAGCTAAGGGTCAACGAACTAAAGATCGGGTAAGGGTTCAAATTACCTCGAGGGGAAGGTGTTAAGCATCCCTCGAGGTCCACAAATGTGGGTCCCGGCCGTATCTCATGCAATATGTGGGGGTTACAAATAGCAATTGGTCACTTCATTATTATTTAATTTAAGTAAGCGAAACTAGGTGATAATAAATATATAGCCATTTAAAATTGATTCAGTAAATTAATACTTAATTAAACATATTTACTAGATGATAATATAACAAATAGATATTAAATAATTAAAAGAGATAAGCGAGGAGACAGAAAATTACACAAATATATATATGAATAAATTCATTTTTTATTAAAACTACCCCAAATAATATAATAAAACATATAAAAGGGTAAAAGGAAAGGGAGACTCTAAATGACTTTTGGATCAGCACTCGACTTCATTAATTTCCAATAGACTTCCGTGTAGGGACAGACAAAACCGAGGTTTGTCGCTTTAGCCTGAGTCGGTGTCATCATATTCGTAGGGCCTAAATTACCCCTACCCCACCACCGCATGTTTTTCGTCCTAAAGAGGTGCCTACCGTCCCCACTTAATGTCCAAGAGGCATTGGACTATTATTGGGTTAGTTTTAGACAAATAAAATCCTAATAGGCCCACCTAGACACCAAGTCAAACACATTGGACGATCACTTAGCAATTAAAGTCTCAAGTTGGCCTCTTAAATTTTATTAAAACATACTAACAAACAAACATAAAGTGAAAGGTTTCATGCTAAGTGAATGAGCATACAAATAAACATAATAATGTATTGAAAAAGGGTGGAAAATTGTTATAAACGCAAAAAGTAATTAATCACGATTATTAATTGATTTTACCAAGGGCAGAATGTTATTAATATATCAAATTTAAAGTGACCAATTAGTTTAAATAGGAAACAGTCGAGCAAAAGTGATTGAAACAGTAGCAAAACAAAGTCAAAACATGCAAGGAATTAATTATTATTATTTTTATTTTATTTTATTTTATTTATTTATATATTTTTTTTTTAACGAAGAGGTGGCGTAACACTTAGCTATAACACAGAAAATTAATACTTCGGGCAGATTTCAATTTAACATGCTGAAAATAGTGAGAACTAATGTTATATTATTTCAGTCATTAGCACGCTTGCAATTAATTTAATACTTATGAACATGGTTCCTAGGTGATCAAAAGTTAATATGCGGCATAGTTATTAACACATATAAGCATGAAACTTTAAAAATCAAATCCACAATTTAGGCATGGTTGACAATATTATAGCTACTATAGGCATGATATACTATTAAAAATTAACAAATGATTCCAGCATATGAATTCTAATTTAGATACAGAGAATTATTAGAGCCTGAATTTTATAGAAAATTTATTGTAATATTACAAATTTTGAGAACAGATGAATAAATTTATTTAATTATTTAAATCTATAGACATGACTTCTAAAGTGGCATAAAATGCACAAACAAAAAATAAATAATAATAATTTAATTAAATCACATAGCATGCTGAAAAATATATAATCAGATTAGTTATCATTGGTTTTAATTATTTGAGTCTTATAGGCATGATTTCTAGGTGCTAAAACACGCTAAATCATTAATATATAAGCAATTATTTGCATCTAATCACATTAAATTATGAGACTCTGAATTTAACATACATAAATTATTAGTCTAATTATTTTAAAACTAACATACATAAAGCTACTAAAACGATTAGAACAGTATGCTAAAAATTTAGGTACAGAATAGCATGAATATTATCACATAAGCATATTTCCTGAATTTGGCATCGAGGCGAATCTTAATTTTTCACATATTGATATATTTCGGATTAAGCATAAAAAAAAAAAATCACAGTCTAACAAAGGCTTGATTTTAGATTAGTTGCTATGACACTTTATCCAATTAAGTGATATAGGCAGATTTTTATAATAATCACACGTAACAAAATAAGCAATTAGCACATATTCCCTTTCCCCTAGACGATCCCCCGAATATATATTATATACATAGAGTTAAGCATTTTTACAAATTATTACAAGCCAGAACATAATAAAGTAAACAAAGCTCCACTAAACAAATCCCACCCATGGCAACTCTTCGAAAACTTTCCCAAAACTTTCTTGAAGGCCCTGTTAGATGATCAAAATGAAATACCACACAATATTGATACAATAGATATAACATATAGGCAAAGTCACACACATAAAACTCAAGCAATTATGGAAAACAGTAAACATAATATCACATATACAAGAGGAGAAAAATACTGACCCGTATGCTTCCTTTATTTATTTTCGGTCATACAACAAACATACCATATTCATGATAGATGATGCAAGACGATTTTAAACTAATGAAGGGAAACTAACCGATTAGGCAGAATAAAATTATCAGCAATGCAGACGAACTTATTTCAAATAGCGTACGCAGCAAAAACAAAGTACTCCTTAGAATTCACCGGAAATTATTTATAGAATGCAGAGAGTGTATTCTTATTTTTTCTATTGTTAAAAGCCGTCCTCGAGAAGTGTTGAAGTCTTGATTATTTATAGTAGAGGAGGGGCATATAATAAGGGAAGAATATAAATTAAGGCATCAATTCAATATAATCTTCCTTAATCACAGCATACTAAATCATGACTAAATTAGTGATAACCCCCTTTTATATTATTTTACCTTATTACCAAGAGATCTGCCTAGATTCAATAAGGCAAATACAAATCAGCCATAATCTCACGAGAGACAAAACAAATAGGAAAATCTACCTACCATAATTAAGCAAACATAAATGGCAAGTTAAAATTATGCACAATTAACAAATAGAAAAATATTATTTTTAAAGGAAAGGAAAGTCGAGGACAGCCCATTTGTGAGACACAATTTCAGCAATTTTCCCCATCGACCTGTTCAACACTATAAAGAAATCAATTAAGAGATTACTACACCCCATAAAATTTCTTTTGACAAATTTACCATAAGAAAATAACCGGACATCAATCAAAGGTACCAATCAACACAAAATCAGCATCAAATAAAAAAAAAGTGACTTAATTGCATTGAGGCAAGATCCAATTAAGAAATCGATTGCTAAGCCAAAATACCAAATCAGTCCATATTACAAGTTAATTAAGAGTGATTAGCAAATATCAAGGAAGAAAATAGACTAATTTAAGACAGAGGATTGGTACCAAGAAGCTAAACATTAGGCAAAATAGAAATCAATTATCACATTAGCGAAAGTCCCAATTATACCATCATAGAATCCAAAGTGTATGAACACTTAATCAAATTCTCCAATACTAGCACATTCCAGAAGGGCAATGAAATTCTAACAGGCCATTCAATTCAAATTCCACCTAGATCATATTGAAACTAAAAAATGAACAAATCTCAGAAGATTAATCGACTTTAAGCAGGATGCATGTTGTTTGACTTCAATAATCATGCTAAGGGATTCAAACAAATAACCAGACAAATGACAAACCTGGACAAATCTTAACAGATCCGTCTTTGTAGTCAATAGAGTTTTCATCAATCGGAGTTCTAATATCTTTGACGTTGTCGCTCGTTGGGGTTTCGCTGCTAGCCGGAACAAGGAGGAGAGAAAGAGAAAAGGGCGAGGGGCGGAGGACGGCGCCGGTGTTGCTGACAGACGGAGCATCTGTTGCCGCTGACGGTTGGCTTGTTTTGCCGTTGTCGTCGTGCATGGCTGCTCGCTGATTCTTGCCTGCACCGGCCAGATCGGCTGCTGAGAGACGGAAAGAGGAGGGCGGAGGCGTCGCTGCCTCTGGCCGCTGCTACCGTTGCGTCGGCCGGCGAGAAAAGAACAAAGACGGAGAGACGCCTGACCATATCCTTCATCGACTGTTCGTTCCGCCGAGCTGCTCGCCTCGCCGAGTCGCTGGTGGCTTTAGCCGATGGTGTCTGAACGAAAAGGGGAAAGAGAGAAAGGAGACGCCTGCCTGAGACCTTCACTGGCTGCTTACCTCGCCGAGCTGCCTGTTGCAGCCGCGACGTTTCGCCGGAGCGAGGAAAGAAAGAGAGAGGGGCGGCGGTTGATTTAGAGAGGAAGGGAGAAGAATGAAAAGTGATTTAGGGTTTGAAGTCTTTTAAGATTAAAAAGGTAAGTAGAGGATTAGATCTCAACCGTTGATTTAATAAGAGATGAAGGGACGGGATTAAATCGGGATGGGATGGACGGATGAGATTAAAGTGACTTTTAAAATCAGATTGAAATTGAACCTAAAAGGGCTAGAATTGAAATACGAATGACTAGAATTGGAATAAAAAGTGGCTATAATTGAAATGAAAATTTGAATTGGATGGCTAGAATTAGGATAGAATATGCTAATATTTAAATAATTTAGAAGGGAAATTAAGGAAATGTTATCCCATTAATAAAATATTACACATATTAAAATATTTTCATATAATTAATACATCTAAGATTTTAAAATAATTAGTAAATTAATTATTTCGATTTTAACTATCGATAAAATCATTTGATAATAATTACAAATTTATTTATTTATTATTATTTTTATTTTTTTTTTATTTTTTTTATTTGAAATCATGCACACTAAAATATATCATTTTAAGACGAAAAAATGATTAAATTTTTTTTTAAAAAAAATATATATATATATATTTTTTTTATATTTTTTTTAAAAAAAAATACGTATTTAATCGAATAGCATTCTAAAAATGGTTAAAGGTCGGTCAAAATTGGGTGTCAACACTAATGATAATTGATGTTGAAAGACGGTATGTTGCTCTAAATTGATATAACTGTGATATGTGAGAATTGTGAAGTTGTTCATTGTTCGTATATGTTGATGACATTGTATTTGTTTGATATCTGCACGTGATTATATTATTGTATTGACTAATATATGTTACACTTTGGGATAGCCGCGTGATCCTACCAGTACATAGTGGTTGTGTACTGGTACTGCACTTGCTCTTATTTTTGTTGAGTACATGGCATGTTTCGGCGGCTATTAACAGACCTCGTTTAGAAGGTCAGTGATCGCCGATTCAAATTCAAGGGTGAGCCAGTTCATTTGGGCTGCCTTGAGTTCTCTTTTTGTTTAGTCCATCCTATTTGGACTTAGATTGGTTCTTTAGATGATTTTCTTGTTTAGACTTATGAATTTTGTTAGAGTTTTAGCACATTGAATTTTAGGTTCTAGGTTAATTCTTCCGCATTTGTTAGTTATTGTTGAACCTTAGTTAGAGTTTATGGAAACTCTATTTTCTTTCCTTAGTATTTGACTTATATGCCTTAGTTTTTAGATTGATTACTTGGTTTGGGTTATAATAATGGTTCTCCCACCGGATGGTTAGTGTGAGTGTCAATCACGACGGTCTGGGTCGTGACAGATGTATTCTAGATACATAATTTTCCTATTTGTAGAAAAAATTATCTTTTGGGAAGCAAAGCGAGAAATCTTTCCAGTTTTAATCCCCTCTTCGATAGCCTCACCTACCTTAACTATCTCTGCAAATTTTGCTCCAATGAGCAGCATTATCTTGTCATAATACTCTGGCTCTTAAATGCGTATGAACATTTCAACGATCTCCTTCTCAGCCATCGGAGGTCGAACCCGGGCGGCCTCTTTCCTACATCTATATGCGTATTCACGATAGCTTTCAGTGGATTTTCGCATAATTCTCTCCAAAGAATAGCGATCAGGAATGATCTCCACATTGTAGGCGAACCGTTTGACAAAATCCTTAGCTAGTGTATTCCAGCTAGACCATTGTTTTATGTCATGAGAGGTAAACCATTCCAACGCTTCTCTACTTAAACTTTGGCTAAAGAGCAGCATTAACAAGGCTTCATTCCTGTCAACTCCTACGAGTCGATCACAATAAGCTCTTAGATGAGCCAATGGATTTTTAGTTCCTCCAAAAGTGTCGAATTTCGGCACATTAAACCCTTCAGGGAGGTCCAGATTCGGGTGGATGCACAAATCCTTATAACTTAACCCATTGACCTCAGGAATACAGTGCAGCTCCTTCATGGCTTTTCTGATCTCTTCTTTCATGTTCAGCTTGGCTGCCTGTTCCTTTGACCTCCACTCTCTCTCCTGTTCCTCATAGTGATCAAGCTCGAAACAATTGACATAGGGTTCATTTGGAATTGGAATTTGATAAGTAGTCCTTTGAGATAGAGGTAGAGCAATTGAGGGATTCTGGGTATTTTGAGGGGCTTGGTAATTTTGGGGAAAAGTCTAGGGGTTGGTATTTTCATTTTGCGGGGGAGGGCAAACTTGTGGGTTGACATTTAGATGAGGAGGGAAGGTTTAAGGGTTGGTACCTTGAAGAGAAGGTGAAGCTTGGTAAGAGACGGCGGCATGACGGGGATTTGGGGAAGTTATATTGATGATTGGGGAAATTTGAGCAAGGTTAGAGGGTGGATTCTGAACTTGTTCCGCGCTTGGAGGAGGAAAGTGGAGTGGAGGTCTTTCACCTCCTGGAGGATTTATAGCGAAAATTGGATTAGGAAAATCTTGTCTTCTTGCATTTCAACCCTCATTTCGGCAACCTATTGCATTAACTGCATAATTAGTTCGTTCTGATCAGCAATGATGGGCTGAGCCACAACAACATCATTCAGACCAATCTCTTCATTGCTATCACCCATTACCATCTTTCCTTTTTGCGAATTTTGATCAGGAAAGGAATCTTTGGGAGCCTTAGATTTTGTAAAATAAGGGTGTTCAGCCAGCTTATCAACACAGACCAGTTCTAAGTACCTGACAAAGAAAAATAACTCAAAAGATAAATGAGTTAGCTTATGTAGATGATACATAGTACAAAATATCACACATATGACCATAAACACATATGAGTTGCTCCACTTGAAAATAAACTAGCCCACAAATTTAGAGAAATGACTAAATAGACAGGAATTTGTCTATTTGATTTTGAGCTTAGTGAATTAGAAACGTCAATTTGAGTCGAGACCAAGTCAATTGTATTTTTTTTTGTCGTACTTTTGATTTTTGATTGAGATGTAACTCTAATTTTTTTTTTAAGAGTTGAAAAATATAGAATTTCTCAAAAATGGGGACCAAGCCTTGAAAGGCTACCTACATATCTCACGAGGGAGAATTCAGGTCCTACGTAGTTCGACCAGCTTGAATCTCCTTCGATTTGAGATAAATGGTTAAAGTAAAATTTGAAAAATGAAGTTCGAATTTTGTTGTAAAACTAAAGACTCAAAGAGTATTTGGATGTGATTTTGATAGTGACTTGATATTTGTACTTAAATGGTTCTAAAAAAAAAAATTCGAAGAGAAGTGAGCTAGAATATCTTCAAATAAAGCAACATACTCACACAAACAGTTATAACACGTAAGCAAATATTGCACGTTCTAATCAAATATGTGACCCTTTTGTGTTAAGGGTAGGCCTAGCGATTCGAAGGATGTATAACATCGTTTGAAACATTGCATTGCCTCGAAACCCAAATTTATACAAACTTTACGAATAAAACTGAAAGGGAATACATAATAGGGAAAAGGGATATAAATGATCAATCCCATGCAGGGGTACAATTCTAAACTATGCTTCCATGGACGGTCATTCTTTTTTATTTCTCGTCATCTCCGAATGTCCACACTTTTGGATGAAATGGTAACTTGATGCTTCTTCGACTAGAACAAACTATTAAACTCTCAACCTTAAGAGACAATATTTTGCTAAATGACGTATACATCCTTCAAATTTAAACACATAAGTATGATCGTCCATTTAGGCCGTAGGCCGTTGTAGACTCAAGGTGGTGCGCTAAATTTTGGAAATTTGGTTTCGCTTAACGCTAGTTAACTAAGAGTGGACTTTATTTGAAGTGGATCGGTGACCCAAGTGGACTACTTGGGTTGGGACAGTTAACAACCGTTGACTATCCAGTAGCCAACTACATTTGTCAGGGTGCCCCGAGAATAATTTGGTTAACGAACGACTGCGGCCCGCATAATCGCCCTTTAAATGGAAAATAAAAATAAGTGTCGTTTGACAGAATATGTCATGCCATGAATGTAGCAGTTTATAGCAATTTAAACACGTAAAGCACAAATAAGCAATTCAGCAATTAATAACAATTAGTCAAATAGTCAAATCTTATGGTTAGAACTTAATTAAATCCCCAGCAAAGTCGCCATTTTTGTTGCGCCGTAATTTTCCTATTTGTAGAAAAAATTACCTTTTGAAATGTTCTAAGTATAAAACAACTTAAGAAAAATACTTAGAAAAGAGTCGCCACTTAATTTTTAAAGAAATTAAGAAAACTTATAATTTTCAAAGATTTAACAGAAAAAATCATTTGAAAATATCAAAGAGGGTTCGGGGTTCAATTTACACTTCGAGAAAGGTTTAGGCATTCGAAGTGTCCGCTAACATGCAGTTGACCTACGATTTGACTAAAAATATTTGACTAATTATGATTCATAAAAAAGAATAATAATTTACAATGTGATTAACTTTTAGAAAATAATTAAATAACACACTTATTTCATTTTATTTACTTATTTTTAAGAGAAATGGATTAAAAATGAAACATTCAAATTAAATTGCATGTAATGGGAATACTAATAAAACTAAATTAATTAGACTTCATGTAATACATTTTAAAATAATAAGTTAGACCAATTTAGTAAATTAAATATGCAAATCAATTCTAATAGATTAGCTAACCTTTTTGCAAAATGACCAAGTATAGATATATATATATATATATATATATATATATATATATATATATATATATATATATATATATATATATATATATATGTAGATATATATATGTATTTAATTATATGAAGGATTTTGACTAACATTTTTTTTAAAAAAAAAAAAAAGTTTATTCGAGAAATAATATATACTTTAACTCAAAAGCAAAAAATGAATAAAATGTGATAAAATGAAAAGCTAAATATTATTAATAACAAAAGGTTTAACCTAATTAAAATGTATACTTTGACCGACATATTTGATTGATAAAATGAGTGAACACTAAGACATGAAATATATTAAGACTAAACTGGCACAAAGGAAATAACTCGTCTTTGGGGAATTTCTTTAAGTTGATTAATAATTATAAAGTTAGAGTTAAGTAAAATTAGTCAAGCATAATCAAAACAAGTAGGAGGGTAAAAGAGATAATGAAATTGGGCCCTTCTTGGGCCAATTTCGCTGCAAATTCTGGGATTTTAATTCAATCCCCTTTTTGTATATACTGGTTGTATATCAGTGTATATCGAATGTATACAGCCTATTTTTCTACTTTTCGAGACCTGTTCCAGCTTTCTGAGGACCTGTATTTTGCTTCAGCCCTGTATTTTCACGTTTTTAACCTATATATCTATATTTTCGTGGTGTATACTAGTGTATATTGCTGTATGTAGGAAAGCCTGTGGGATTTTTCGGGCACTTAAACTTTCAATTTCCAGCCCTATTTTGCTGCCTCCAACCTGTTCACCGCCTCAAATCTTGGCTAACTCAATAAGGAGTAAAATTGGGTCTTTGACACAATGAGGAGATGCGAAGATAGAAGACGAGAGTCCAAAATAGACTAGAAGCGGATTTCATATGCAAAGAAAAAAAAATGATAAGATTAGCATTCACACTTAAGCTTATTTAGCAAAATAGCATCCTTAGTTAAAAAAAAACAATAAGGCACGACTTTAATTTGTAACAAAGCCAACTAGACACTTCGCGACAAAATAACGCTACAACCAATGTTACTTAGTAGGTTTCAAATAGACACAAATTAAGAAAAGAAGAAGCACACACTTTGACAATAAGAAACCACATTTTACCTAAGTTGATCAACCAAGAGACATCACTTCACATTACACTACGCAACATACATTACACATCTTCATTCCACCACGGAATATCACATTGGTGTTCATAATCAATCAAATGGGGGCAACCCTATAATCTTGTATGCATGAACACATCAAATACATATACCAAACGTAACAACAATTGGAGAAGACATTCTTGACAATAGTCATTGAAATGGAAGATGCAATTGTTATTTTTAATCAATGAATGGCTATGTAAATTTGCTACACACACATTAAACTTTATTAGGCAACATGAACAATACATACACTTAAAACTTACAACATCTCTGTGAGAATACTACTAGTGCGAGCCACGGAAAAGTATACGTAATAGTATGCGAGGCCGATAAGTTAATTTAGGTTACTACGTTTTTTACATCTTCAAGACAATTCGAAAGTAACACATATTCTACGAATCATGGCTACCAAATAGTATCTATACGCCAAGCCAACTTCTTCAAAGTGTACATTCAATTTTAGAGACTTGATGACTCAACATACATCAACATTTTGGATACCAAAAAACAAGAATGGGCAGATAAAGGAATATTACATACCCGATTTCTATTCTGCTATATAAGTAAAAAAAAAAAAAATCATTTGTCACATTTCACAACCAAAGAGGCATGTATTAATCAACCCAAAATCAAACCAAGATATACTCAACCGGTAGGCATAACAACAAAAGACAAATAAACATATGAATGAGGCAGTGAACTATTCCTTTCACACTATTTAAACTATTCGAGATACAAAACACAAATCAGCCCACAACATGAAATAAATCACTTATAAAGACAAAAATCAGAATTTTAAGTGAAACCACAAACCATAGATAACAAGCAAAGGCAATACAATGGGATAAGAATTCACTAACATGAAGAAATCGTCTCAACATCAAAATGGGATCAAACATACCTCGAACAAAGAAATTAAAAATCGTTTTCGGATAAGAAAACCAACCATATTATTAACTTCTAGTCAATAAGAAATCAAGATACTCCAAAAATGAAATACTAGCATTCTAACAGCTCACATAATTGAGAATCAAACGTATTGCATTAAGAAGAAAACTACTCGAATCGAAATGAGTATTACCTTTCGCGGGGCAGCGAAATAGGGATGACTAGAAAAGTGAATCCACCACTCTATTCGAATACTAAAGGCAAGCTAAGAAAATTCTTCTCGAAACTTAGAATCCAAATACTAGATAAAAATTTAAGTGTGGAAGTGACTATTGCTTTTTAGAGCCAAACTTAGAAAAAAAAAAAAAAACCCTTTCATCCCTTGAGTGTAAATGGCTTTTTATAGAGAAAACTTGGGCAGCTTTGGGGGGAAATCCGTTGGAGAAATTCCAACAAAATTTTGAATTTCTCTCCCCTTTTCCAAATCCAACAGTGAGGGGGATGGGAAAAAGCTGAGGAGAGGGAAAAAAAGATTTGAGGTGATGGATGTCGCAGGCGTCATCGGAGCTGCTGCGGATGTTAATGTTTACTGATTTTTTCGTAATTTCCGCTGGATTTCATGAAGGAGGCGAGGACCGTATGGGCAGTGGGGTCCGGATTTGGTGCTGCTCTGATTTGGCTGCTGTGTTGTTCACGTCGTAGAGGAGAAGAAGAAGTCGGGTCAGTTGTTTGCTATAATTGGAATTGTATTGTGTGCTGCTGTAAAAAGAAAAAGAAAATTGGGCCGGGTGTGGTGTTGCTGGAATGGGCTGGAGCATTTTGCTATATTGTATTGTTGTGGGAATGTTTGAATTGGGTTTCTGTTGTATTGAAATGGGCTGGAAACAAAATGTGAATTGAGGGAATTTAATGTGGGCCATTTGGAAAAATGGCCCATATAAGAAAGGGGTTAAATCTTTTAAAATATCGGATTTAATTTGGATGAATTAACATTAATTAATTAACGAGCTTCTTAATTTTAACAAAATATAATAATTATTTCTATTAGAAGAATAGTTAATTTAATTTTAATTACAAACCAATGAACTCGAAATTATAACTTATAATTTAAACTAGATAAATTTTTTTAACTAAAATGTAACATCTTTGTAATGATTTTCAAATATTTATAAAATAACGTGATTGTAAAAATACACACATTTATTGTTAAAATTATTAAATTTATCAAAATGATAAAAATACGCTAAAATAACTTGAAAGTACCTTGAATTTCATAAAATTCATTAATTCAAAATTATGACCCTTACCTCTAATAAAGTATTTAAAATGTAAAATCCTTCCGAGATGATTTTGAATACTCATAAAATTCATTAATTATAGACATAACTAAATGAAACATACATATTATTAAGAAGTGACAAAATTATTTAAAATAACTTGTAAACTATGTTTATTTTATTTTTTTATTTTTTTTTGGAAATTTTATAAAATAATTATTTTAAATCGTTTGAAATTGAAGAACCTCGATGATTAATTTATATTGTGGAGGGTCAAAATTGGGTGTCAACAATGAGACGTAAGGTTAAATGTATTTTTATCGTGTATCTTAATTTTATAGTTTGTATCTTGGACAAATAATATAGACGTCATTCTTAAAAGTAACGATCTAATTTTTAAGAGTAATGAATTCTGTAGCATGTATATTTTGCTAAGCATATATCTCAAGTAATAATGCACTACAGATACGTGAAAAAATGTGTCATAATTTTATAGTGTGTATCTCGAAGAAATAATGTATATATCATTATTAAATGTAACGATCTGATGCTTAAGAATAATGAATTTTGTAGCATGTATATTTTGTTAGACATATATCTCTGATAGCAATGTATTACAAATACATGAAAAAAAAGTGCTATAGTTCCATAATGTGCATCTCCGACAAATAATGTATATTTCATTGTTAAAATTAACGATTTGATGTTAAAGAGTAATGATTTGTGTTTTGTTGCATGTATATTTTGTTAGACATATATCTCTGATAGCAATGTATTACAGATACATGAAAAAAAAGTGCCATAGTTCGATAATGTGCATCTCCGACAAATAATGTATATTTCATTGTTAAAATTAACGATCTGATGTTAAAGAGTAATGATTTGTGTTTTGTTGCATGTATATTTTGTTCGACATATATCTCTGATAGCAATGTATTACAGATACATGAAAAAAAAGTGCCATAGTTCTATAATGTGCATCTCCGACAAATAATGTATATTTCATTGTTAAAATTAACGATCCGATGTTAAAGAGTAATGATTTGTGTAGCAAGTATAATTTTTTTGGCATGTATCTCGAAATCGTTGTGTGCATATGTGTATATAGAATTCAAGATAGTGCTAAGTATATTAAGCATGTATCTGGCAATCTCAACTATTATAACTAAGTCAGCAGAGAATGAGTTCATGTATAAGCAATATAACAAAATATGAATACATAAATTCTGTATTCAGTAAGATACATAACAAAACTGAGATACATCGAAATTAAAGATCAAATACATCTCGAAAATCATATACAAAAGCTCATATACAAGATCTATTGCTTAAATGATAGATGAATAATTTATAGATACCCCACAATCACATTTTAGCCGTCTACAATTGAAGAAAAAAACACAATTGAATGATTAAAGTGTTAACATTTTTTTTTTGAATCGTCTTTTATTGCTCGGATTGTGCATTTGTGGGTGTATTCAGTCTAGCAACAGTGGAGGATCAGTAACGATGGTGGAGGACGTGAGTGAAGATAAATAGAAAAAGACAGATAATGGTGGTGGAGAAAAGGGAGGAAGATTGATAGTGGAGGACGAGTTGTATCTGATGTTAACTTTCTCTATATCTAATAATAATATTTTGGCAGGGTTATCTTCCATAGTTAGTTGTACTCAATCCTCCAAATTTAGTGTATTTCATATATTGTTTTTACAGATTTGTTGGTGGTGGACGTGAGGGGTGGGGGGAGAGAGAATATATGTGGCAAAGGTGAGAAAAAAAATTGAATTGATAATTTACCATAATTAAGAAGTTTAAATTTTAAGATAATTATTTAATATTATATTTAAGAAATTTGTGTAAATGCTTAAATAATTTTAAAATATATGACATAAATATTAAAAATAGTATTATGTTTAACTTTTTTAAATTAAAAATAAGTTTATGATAGTAAAGTATGTCTAGTTAGATAAATTTTTTTCTATTTTTTTAATCCCACTCCACCATTTTCCGATACCACAACAATCCCCCCTCGTCCATTTTGGTTTTTTATAATATATCTCTTATAAAAAAAAATCTTAATTCAATGCTCCTTATCCCCTCAAAACCATCCATTCCTTCTCAATTTTTTTTTCCTTAAATATTATCAGTAGCGGAGTTAGAACTTTTAATAAAGGGGTTCAAAATCTGAGAAGTAAACACACGAACTAGTAGAAAAGGATTTGACATCTATTATACATACAAAAAAAGTAATTTTAACATTGTATAGATAGTAATATTTTCTGCCATTGAACCCCTAAGTATATGTTTTTTTATAATGAAGCTGCCCATGCTGGTTTGAGGAAGACGGGAATGATTATACTGGGTGGAGGGCTGCCTAAGCACCATATTTGCAATGCGAATGTGATGCACAATGGTGCAGATTTTGCTGTCTAATTAACACTGCACAAGAGTATGATGGTAGTGACTCTGGTGCTCGTCCTGATGAAGCTGTGTCATGGGGAAAGATACGTGTTGGTGCCAAGAGCGCAGAGGTTAACAACTTATAACCTCTAATATATGTATGAGACTATTATAGGCTTCAAAGGATGTGAGATTCTAATTTCTGTACTGTTTTCGATTTTTTGAATGTAGGTGCATTGTGATGCAACAATTGCATTTCCCCTATTAGTAGCTGAGACATTTGCAGCTAAGCGTAAGAATCTCTCCCAGAACGGTGCCCAGTTTGAACACTGAGGAAGCTATCCTTCCAATCACATATGTATTGCTTAAGTTTTTAGCCATCTTGTTAGTGTGCAGAATAATTGAGTAGGGTTTGTTCACGTTCAATTAAATTATCCTCCCTTCCCCCTCCTCACACCTTATTATTTGGGGAGGGAGCCATATTTAATTTCTCTATGGTCTTTAGTGGAGAGCGCTGATGTTCATGTGTTTTTATCATGTTGTATCGAAGATTTATGAGTTTTTCAAGTTGATTTTTAGTGTGTATTTATTCTTTTAGTAACATCTTATTGAGCTAAATTTTAATGACATATCTATTGGGTAAAAAGTTATTCACATTTATATAGAATAAATAAATGTATGATATGACATAGACTTATTATTGGGTTTTAATAGGTTGAAACATTTATAACATTTATTAAATACATGTCATGCATTTACTGATTTAATATAAACACTCGTGAAGTTAAAATATTATTGGTTAGACTTACACAAATATAAGTAAAGCAAATATTAATTATGAGTAAATTTATGCATTAGTTTCATTTAGTTTTAATTATGTAGGTCTTAGTTATTCATATAGTATTAGTTATTTTTTCTTTTATCATACGTAATTACATTGCTTAATAACTTATAAACGTATTAATTATACAAAATTTTAAATTGCAAATCAAACACTATATTAATTTAATATATGAATAATTTAATAACTCGCCTTTGAATTAGTGTTTCTCTTGAGAAGGTGGTCGTTGGTTTTGGGAAGTGTGTGGTGGTAGTTGGGGTAAAAGATGAGCTCAACTGTAGGTAATCTGTTTAATTTGTTTAAAGTTTTAAAAATTGAGTTCAATATAATTTGAATTGAGTTTAATTTTAATTTATTTAAGTTTTAATCTATTTTAAGAGAATTCTTAATTGAGTCAAATTTACTTTTCAATTTTGATCTGTTTTAAGATTATTTATTTGCGTAATGTATGTTTTTATATTTAATGTATAAATTACTATCTATTTTATATCTTTTAAGATTTATTTATCCATCTATAACTCCTTTTTTAAATTTTCTCGAGTCAAAATTCAAATTGTAGTTATAAAAGTTAAATACTAATATGTTAAAATTATTGATATTAATCAGGTCAAATTTGACCCAACCCAATTTTTAATCTAATTGAACCTAAAGTAAACTTGGACGGATTAAGACCCAATCCAATTTTTATTTCAATCCAATCTGCTAATTTAATTTGATACCCCTAATACTGCCTAACATTGTGCAATACTTAACCGCCTCATTTTGATTTTAATTTTAATTCAGATTTCGATTTATACATAAACTCCTCGTGGGTAGAAAAGTCAACGGGAGAAACTCGTTTGCATATTTTCGCAATAATGAATGGTTATAGGGTTTCTTGGATTACAATTTTTTATTTTTTATTTTTAAATTTTGTGTCAAACTATACTAACCCATATGAATTGGAACGAAAAGATTCATTGCACGAATTCAATCCAATTTTCTAAAAAAATGCATGATCTTCGGTATTCTTAACAATAGTTTTACACCTTAATACTTTTTTGATAGACTTTTGAAGTGAATCAATAAATGAGGTTCACATTTTATGTTTTCAATATTTTTTTACGCTTACCAATGTGTTGATACAATTAGAATCCATAATAGGAAGATTGAAACCTTGACTTAGAGAACACTATTATTTTTAGTAAAATGATCAATTAATAAGAGACGGATGGAGTAAAATAACGTATGAAGATAGCAAAAATCAAAAAAGATATGGACAAAGAAAAATAAATAGAGTGGGTGATTGTACGATTGAAATCTTGATGTTGATTTGACAACTAGATATTTTTTTTTTATGGAAACCCAGTTGTCATGGCCATTTTTTAATTTGGGCAATCTAGCTGTAATTTACAATGCTGCGTAGTGCTTGCTATTATGTAGTCATATATAAACTCCCCATTTGGATCTCGAATTATAACATAACATAAAATAAAACTCCTAGTGAACCTTAGAAACTCATTTGCATAATCTAGCAATAATGAACGGCAACATGATGGAATCGGTAAGATCGGCAGTTCTGAAAGAATCTTCGGAAGATCTAGAAGGTTCTTGCACTAAAATAGTGGGCTACGACTTCAATAAAGGCGTTAACTATTCTGAGCTTATCAAATCCATGATTTCCACTGGTTTCCAAGCTTCTAATCTTGGTGACGCCATCGACATTGTTAATCAAATGGTTAGATTTCACTTATTTCTTTAACTTGAGATAAAATAGTTTTAAAGTTGATTCCTCAAGTTTGAAATTTATGTTTTTGAAGCTAAATTGGAGGCTTTCCCATGAGGTGCCCATGGAGGATTGCAGCGAAAAAGAAAGAGATGTTGCATACAGAGAGTCGATAACGTGCAAAATATTTTTGGGGTTCACTTCAAACCTTATTTCTTCTGGTGTTAGAGAAACCATCCGCTACCTTGTTCAGCACCGTATGGTCAGTTGCATTTTCGCTAATTTATGTCTTTACTGTGTTGTACCGTCAAGTTTGAACCTTGTGTTCCCTCCCTACAGGTTGATGTTTTGGTTACTACAGCTGGTGGTATTGAAGAGGATCTCATAAAATGCCTCGCACCAACTTACAAGGGGGACTTTGCTTTTCCTGGAGCTGTTCTACGATCCAAAGCATTGAACCGTATTGGTAACTTATTGGTTCCAAATGACAACTATTGCAAATTTGAGGATTGGATCATGCCAATTTTTGACCAAATGTATGACGAGCAGAGTAATGAGGTAGGTACCTATATATATCTACACTTGGGTCATTAATTGCGTTTGTGTTTGTGATAGTTTGACGTTTTTAGCTTCTTTTTGTATTACAGAACATTCTATGGACACCATCTAAAGTCATTGCTCGCCTTGGTCAAGAAATTAATGATGAAACCTCATACTTATATTGGGCTTACAAGGTACGTATATTTCTAAAAAGAACGGTTTAGTGCTTATTTAATTTGTTTCCAGAAAATAAAAGGAAAAACATGCATTTTCTTTTTTGAGTTTATAAACTAATGTGTAGTTATCATTTTCAGAACGAGATTCCTGTCTTCTGTCCTAGCTTGACGGATGGATCAATAGGTGACATGCTATACTTTCATTCTTACCAAAAGGGAGATCAAGACCGTAATCCTGGTCTAGTCTTAGACATTGTTGGAGGTATCACTATCTTATCGATCAAGTGATGATTCTTTTAATTCTCTCATCAAGATATTGTTTGACTAAAGAATTAAGTTGTATAACCAGATGTCAGGGCCATGGATAATGAAGCTGTCCATGCTGGTTTGAGGAAGACGGGAATGATTATACTGGGTGGAGGGCTGCCTAAGCACCATATTTGCAATGCGAATATGATGCGCAATGGCACAGATTTTGCTGTCTTAATTAACACTGCACAAGAGTATGATGGTAGTGACTCTGGTGCTCGTCCTGATGAAGCTGTATCATGGGGAAAGATACGTGTTGGTGCCAAGAGCGCAAAGGTTAACAACTTATAACCTCTAATATATGTATGAGACTATTATAGGCTTCAAAGGATGTGAGATTCTAATTTTTGTACTGTTTTCGATTTTTTGAATGCAGGTGCATTGTGATGCAACAATTGCATTTCCCATATTAGTTGCTGAGACATTTGCAGCTAAGCGTAAGAATCTCTCCCAGAAAGCTGCCAAAGTTTAAACATTAAGGAGGCTGTCCTTCCAATTACATATGTATTGCTTAGTTTTTACGCCATCTTGTTAGTGTGCAGAATAATTGAGGAGGGTTTGTTCATGTTCAAATAAATTATCCTCCCTTTCCCCCTCCTCACACCATGTTATTTGGGGAGGGAGCCATATTTAGTTTCTCTCTGGTCTTTAGCAGAGAGAGCTGATGTTCATGTGTTTATATCATGTTGTATCGAAGATTTATGAGTTGTTGAAGTTGATTTTTAGTGTGTATTTATTTTTTTAGTTACTTTTTTTGAGCTAAAATAGTAAAAAGTTATTCGCATTTATAGCAAATCAATAAATGTATGATATAACATATATTATAGGACCCGTTTGGCCATAGATTTCCCAAGTAAAATTTGGCAAATAGTATTTGTTCATACAATTTGCCATTATTTGGCAAATAACATAAATTTCCAAATACTAGAAAAAAAAAGTATTTGGGCCAAGTCTCATTATTTGGAAACTTTTAATAATTCAAATTCTATATCAAACTTTTATATTTTATAAAAACACCCTCTATAGTAGTTGTTTGCGTTGTTTTACATAATTTTTTATGTGAACATCAAAGTAGTGATGAAATATTCAGTGAATATGAAAATGATGATATGGTTGTTGATGAAAATGATGAACAATTGGCTTAGGGTAACAAAGTTATGTGCCATGTAATACAAACATATGATTAGTTTTGATAGTTTTTAAAACTTATGGGTGTAAATCATATTTCTTAAAAAGGTGAAATATATTTTCTAAATACTATGGCCAAACACATGGTGAAATTTCACCCAAATAATATTTGCCAAAAATATTTGAAAATCTATGCCAAACGCTAGCTTATTGTTGGGTTTTAAAAGGATGAAACATTTATAACACTTATCAAATACATGTTATGCATTTACTGATTTGATATAAACACTCGTGAAGTTAAAGTATTATTGGTTAGACTTACACAAATATGAGTAATGCAAATATTAATTATGTGTGTATGCATTACTTTCATGTAGTATTAGTTATTTAGGGCATAGTTATTCATATACTATTAGTTATTTGCATCTTCTATTATGCATAAAATACAATGCTTAATAACTTATACATGTATCAGTTATACGAATTTATAAATTGCAAATCAAATATCATATTAATTTAGTGTATATGAATAATTTACCTTCTAATTAACTAACAAATATAATATTTAATTAGATTGGATATTTAATATCTATGTAACTCACTTTAAATTAGTGTTTTTCTTTAGAAGGTGCTCGTTGGTTTTGGGAAGTGTGTGGTGCTGGTGGTGGGGTTTTTGCCTAAGTGGCCCCTCAAATATCTATGATTTCAGGCTGACAAATTATTCATGCAGAAATTTTGGACAGAAACCATCTCAATAGTCATAGTCACTCTTTCTCAAATTGGTCTGTATTTCTAATTTTAGTATCGAGAATTAATTGGTCTGTATTTCTAATTTTAGTATCGAGAATTAGTTGGTCTATATATAACTAATTAGTCTTTTGGAAATTAAATTTACCTGGCAAAAAGGTACAAAATGAAAATCAGGTGTAGCGACAAAGAAAGGTCAACGTAAAAGAAAAAATCAGCAGCCACTAAGAAGCAATTGGAATTTCTGGAGGAAAATAAAAGGAATTCAGATGAAGAAAACTTAGAACCATTCATGGTCCCAACAGCTTATATCTTCACAAAATCCAAGTAATTTTCTTCATTTTTCTTTCTATTTCAGTTGTTGTTAAACTGAATTCTCATCTTCCTCGTTACATATCTCTTCCTGTGCGGATGAAATCGCTGATAAGGTTAGTTTAAGCTTTCAGAACTGTCAAAGGTTTACTCTTTTCTTAAAAAAATGTAGTTTTTGTTTTCAAATTGGAAAATGATATTTGAAAATTGGAATTGATTGAAGCTTAATTTTGAAAACCTAGTTTGCGAACTGTGTCTCATCTTCCCCTTCAAGTTCTTTGTTGGTGTCGTCTTTTAAGTTTGTAGTATTAATCAATATCTTAAATTTGCTATTACTTCATAAGTTTCACATAACCCGCAACTTCATTCTCGGACTAACAATTTTTCAGTGTTAGAATGAATTGCGAGAATCCTTATAGCAGATGCCAACTTAGTTTAACCTTAAGGTGTAGTTGTTGTAGTAGTTCATGCTGGTACCTTTCTGTTGTTGTGTTTAGACTTGTAGACGAGTAGACAGAACCCTTCTTGTTGGATTATCCATTAAAGCTGAAAGCAGATAGTAATAGATATGATCATAATGTAAATGAACTTGTTCATAGTGTCAATTTGCATAGATTGTGCATTTTTAGTTACTAATCAATAGTGTTAAGGTTTTGATTTGGGAGAAATATGGGTGTGAAAGTCAAGTCATTTAATGTCGTATTGTCGAGAAGAAACAGATAAAATTGAAGTCACAAAAGGGACAACATTTGAATTCGTTTTGGTTTACCTGTTTCACTTACTCAAGGAAACATAGAGTGGTTTTTAAAGTTCTTAGAAACTAGATAGTCATCCTTTGCAATACTAAAATATTCTGAATTTTGTTCTTTTATCTGTTGTTGTTGCTTCAAGGTGAGTGTATCATGGTTCAACAATGTTAGGGCTTCAAAATCCACAAGCCATTAGCAGCTGTCAGTCATTTCTGGATACTAGTGTGCTGCATGAAGTCATTGTCATTCCTTGCAAGAGTAAAAATTTCGACCCTTCGATTAGTAATCTTAGTTCTGCTACCCTTGTGAGTTCTCCTGCTAAAGGAGTCAGCAGTTGTTCTATTTCTTGGAATTGGCCAACTCAACTGAAAACTTATAAACTCTCTCAGCAATCCGCTTCATATAGATTGCTGGTAAGCGCTTATTCAAACATTTTATCTCTCTTGACATTTAACATATCCTTATGTAGCTCTTGTTTCATGGTTTCTTCAGTGCCGGTCACAAGATACTACTTCACCTGAAAATGAGTATCGCTCCTCCCGAAATATAGCCATCAGTCTGTTCAGGCGATACAAGAATTTTCTTGAGCGCGGAGGAGGTGACAACTTAAAAGTATTCTCAGTTATTTCTTCCTTTCTCTGTAACTTCTGTTTGCTGCTCTCTTTGTGCATTGTTATGATTCTGATCTTTCAGGAGTTCATCAGTGCTGGTGTGAATGCATATGCTTTGGGATGTACTGATGAAGGATCGAGGAAAGAACTGTTTTCTTTGAAGGAATCAGGTGTTGAAATTGAAGCCATGGAAACATATGGAGGAAGTACCAGCCTGAAATCCAAGATTTTATCTGTGGAGGTGAGTCACTTTCGCATTGCACAATCAGGGATATGTATGGATACAAAATAATTGAATATGATTGGCAGCTTTGTGGAACCCCGTGGATGCTACTGTTTCTGTATCTAGGATTATACATATGTACATAGTCCATTATATAATACTGAGGAAGTTGAATGAAGATTTTTCGCCATTTGTTTACCGTTAAGTTGCCAAATCATTGACTTTCTTCCCACTGACTGGCACCGAGGTGGAGTATCTCAAAGATTATTGCTAGACTGACACTTTTCTTAAAGTAGTAACAGTGTAACACTAGCATACGTTGAAATAAAATGTTCTTCTGCTGTTTGGTTTCAGATAGACTAGTTTATCAGGAGTTGAGGATTTTGATTAGAAGCAATATTTGTTGTGTCGAGAAGGTTCTTTAGGAACTCTTGATATCGACTTTCATTCTGAAAACATTGGCAGAGTCTTTCAGGGATTCCTCCTTACTTTTGGGATGAGAAAAGGTGTCTGGAAAAGAACTAGGGTGCTAATAAATTGTTAAATTTTGCCATGCTACTGTATAATGATCTGTTGCTAGAATGGTTAGATAGGTGTTAAAAATTTTCTCCAGATATACGAGTTTCCTCATTTTAAAAAGGATATAAGATCTATAAACCAGTTGATTACATGTATCTGTTGCAAGTTTTGCTATAATCATGAGAATCACCATGGCAACTAAAGATCTGTGATGACAGCTATTTAATGATGACATCTAGTTATGTTGCAGGTTGATGAGTGTATTATGTGGTTGAGCATTATATTCATCACCATCCTATGTACACCTCAACCAACTATAGTTCGATGGTCATCCACATCCCCAGTTTCTGATGAAATGATAGTCCAGTGGAAGGGCTTCTGTGCAATCATAGCAAATGCATACTTTGTGAGAGGAATGGCATGGTAAGGTTGCCGGAGGGCATACCATCCTCAATTCGATATTTTGTCGTTAAGAGGAAAACCTGTCATCAACGTTTTTCTTTTGAGGAATTTATTGGAAGTTCATTTTTTAGTATTGATTTGTGTATTAACATTCTCTGCTCTGCTCCTGAAGGCTCCCAGTGAAGACTCTCCAACTAGAGCAGATGGCAGTTGCTGGTCATGCTGAAGAGCCATCAGTTGTTGCTAGCCGGATGAGATTAGTTTTTACCACTCTAGAGGTGAGTTCAATCGACAGCTTTCTACTTCTAATACTCTTTCCAGAACAGCATTAGCAGAAATATGTAATGCAAGGTTCATTATTCGATTTCCTGGTCTGATAGGGCTCAGTGGTTAGGCATGCATAAACAAATGTAGATAGAATCAGATCTCAACTCAAAATCCACTATGTTTAAACTCTAAAGCATGGCACAACTGTGTCTCCTAGTGTTCATGGTTCAAATCTGGTTTTTGCCTCAAAGCAAAACTAAACCAGGACACTATAAAGATCATCTCTTGTTTTATGATTTGATAATTACTTTACTTATTAACTTAAAGATAATTATGCATCCATCCTTGGTGGATAGAGTTATCCGGTACTTGTGTTGTTGAGAGGTAGCAATTACCATGTAGAATTAGTCAAAGTGCACGAATACTGATCTGGATACCACGGTTGTTAAAAAAAAATACTAGTTATAATAATGACAATTAGTATTTGCATAAGAAACTAATTCCTTCAACATCAGAGGAAGTCTAATGAGGATGTAAATGATATCTCAACTGTTGGACTACTAATCTACAGATGGTGATTATTCCTGGATATATACTTCTATAAGATGTTCGTAAAAGGTATGTTAACAAAGAAACTATAGATAATTTTTACTACATGCAAGGAACTTTTGGTTTCAAAATTTATGGTTTTCAGTAGGCCAAAAAAAAAAAAAACTTCTTGTTGGTTTTTTGTTGGTAACATGTTCTTTCTTATTCACGGAGTATATTTTCTCCTTACAATCTTTTTTAGGTTGTGAGTCCACAGTGGCCTAGAGGATGAAGCAATAGATCCAGAATTTGGACTTCACAAATATGAAACATAGTTCAACAAGATATGTACACATTTCTTTCCTTTGTCCATTCTCTGTTAACATAAATATTCTGCTACATCAATGTATGTTCGACATGCAAACTTGCACTAAATCTTCAGAGAGCATATATTGAGTGAAGCTAGTCTGTGCTGCTTTGTACACTGCTCACTGTGAACTTTTGCTGAACATATTGCTATACTTTCACAGTGACAGAGCATGTATATAAGATCAAAACCCATATATCTGAATTCTGATGTTGATCAATATGCTATTCAACAGGGCAAAACTCCTTGAAATCACCAGTCATAAAAAAATTAAATCAAGTACTCCCGAACTACTTTGGTTCAATCATACAACCAAAATAGGAAAACAAAAGAAGAGAAATGGTAAAAGTTCCTTTAATTGAAATAAATATGCAAACAAAGAATACAAATATATATAATATATATATATATATATATATATATATATATATATATATATATATATATATATATATATATATAACTTTTGCTCATTGTGGCATTGTACAATACAGTTGTAATTGTCACTCATGAATACCTCTTTTTCAGTGACCTTATCCGAATTATTGTCTTTAATAATAGTAGAGCAGGAAATAAGAAACAAATACAATTTGCATGGCAAATGATTGGTTGACAATTTAGCTTTTGAGCAAAGTTGGCAGTGAGAAACTTTAGGGTTGTTTGTCACCATTCTTGCTAGCTTCATCAATTGGACTAGAATTTCCACTTACAGTACCTGTGCCTATGCCAAAGCCAAATCCCATACCCATACCAAATCCCATTCCAATGCCACCATTATCATTGCTATAATTGCCACCATATCCACTGCCTTCTCCTTCACCATAACCAGAACCACCACCACCCTCATCATTAGTATTTCTATCTCCTCCTCCACCACTATCAGCAGCGCCACCACCTGCTCCAGAACCACTACCATGGCCAGAACCTCCACCAGCGCCATTGCTGCCCCCACCTCCCCCTCCTCCACCACCACCACCACCACCACCATTTCCACCAAAACCTACACCCATCCCGAAACCACTTCCACGACCATATCCACCGTTGGTTCCACCACCACCACCTCCTCCTCCTCCTCCTCCACCACCACCTCCACCTGCCCCACCAACTCCAGCACCAAAGCCGCTACCGTGACCTGATCCTCCTGCAGAACCACCCTCACCGCCACCACCTCCTCCACCTCCCCCTGCAAAACCACCACCACCTTTACGTCCACCAAAAGTTCCAAAACCTACACCTGCTCCAAAACCACTACCATGACCATACCCTCCATCTACGCCAGTACCACCTCCCCCACCAGACCCTCCACCACCTCCACCACCTTCTGTACCAACTCCAGCTCCAGCTCCAAATCCTTCACCATGACCAGAACCACTAGTTCCATCCCCCCCACCACCACCACGGCCTCCTCCACCTCCACCACCTCCCACACCAACACCTGCCCCTGCACCATGACCCTCTCCATGTCCCGAACCTCCATTACCACTTCCTCCACCACCACCGCCCCCACCACCTCCTCCTCCTACACGATTATAAAAACTTTTGCATCCACGCCATCCACCATAGTTGCAATAAGCATCTCCATCCTCCCCGTGTCCCTCCTCCATACACGCCATAACAATGCATAGTACAAGAAGAGCCACACACAAAGAACGACTAGAAATAGCCATGACCCTTCAAGTAACAGTTAGTGTAAGCTCAGTACTGATGAGTAGTGAGTCTAGTGACCAACTTTTGAGCTTCCACTTCTTGGTTTCTTCTTTGTGCAAATGACTCCTCTATTTATAGCCATATTATTCATGCAATCATTTGAACATATCTCAAATTATGGTAAGTTGAAAGATGCATGTCTCGAAATTTTAAAAAGGAAAAAGGTCAACAATGAATTGATAGGCTACTAAATTATTACCAGGAACTTAAAATTATCGATATTTAGTTGGTACAAAATATTATTAGTATCCGAGGCGAATTCACAATTGGAGGTAACATGTTTCTATAGCAATTTTAAATAATATAATTAGTTTTACCGTCAAATATTTAGTGAGCTTTTTAATAATATACTCTAAGAAAGTAATTTGTTTTTTAATATGAATTTTGTAGCCGGTCTTAAATTAAAAATACATAGAATATATCAAAATATTTTTTATTTTTTATGTTCTTAAATATATTACGTGAAAAATTAGAATCAAAGAGCTGCAAAAAAAAAAAAAAGACATTCTTTTAAAATGAACTACAAAGAAATTAGGAGAAACAAATTGAAACAGAATTATATATAAAGTTTGATAAAATTTATTGAGTTCACGTAAACACATATATTACCAAATACAAAACTAGTATGGAATATGAGTTGTTTGAACTAGATATTCCTCTAACCAAAGGATCATGGTTCGCTCTAATTCCAATTATTTCTAACGACAAGAGAAATCTCAAAAGTTGCGAACCAATTAGATATTAATGGAATTTTTAAACATAGTAAAGACAATAGGACTACATGTGATTAAACCTATGGCTTACACATGTTGATGTCGTACATTATGATAATTGACAATGAAATAGTGGAGTTGGTGCTTATATCTTCACTAAATTAAGGTAATTCTTGACAAAGATTTTGGATTCGTTTTGATCATGATTTCCAGGTGTCATTCTTGTTTTATTTATAGCTCTACGTACCATTTTCTATTAATAACCAAATAAATATTATGGAGTTAGAAAGATTGTATTTCTATTGGCATGGAAAAAGAGTAAGAGCAAGAGCAAGCAGAAGAATTTCTTTTATCTTTTTATGTAAGCTACTAATTATTGGACTAGACTAATACAGATTCTCTTGGCGTAAGACTCATTAAAAGAAGAAGCGCTTTCTATCAAGATTTTTTTTAATTTTCAAAGTTGAGATATCTGATTAAGAATTGAGATATAATTTATTTATTTTTTTAATTTTGAGATATTGTTTGTTTGCGCAGCCCATGTGAGTGTAGGATTTATGATTGGAAATAAATAATTGGCAAAATGATATGAATAAAGAAAGAAGTAGGAAGAAATATTTTGGTGATATTAATATGTATACTGGCATTCCATTGAAGTGTACTTGTGGCAAGGAACAAAAATGGAGCTGGTATATAATGGCACCCATATTGTCACTCATGGTCCAAACAATATCAGAAAGTCAACATTCCTTTCGTTTACTTATATTCCAGCTTTTGATCCCAAATTCCCAAGGACCACTTTATATAAAATTTATACTTGTAACTTAACTTTTGGTCAATGAGGGGATACATTTTCGACTAATTTCATCCAACCAGACATTCTACTTCAATCAGAATCCAATTACAATAAAAAAGATTTAACTTATATATAGCAGATACCTCCCAAATGAAAATAGTATACCACTACCTTCCTAGATCTGCCTCTGGCAAACCAACTCATATGTCAAAGTCGTTATCACCTTAATTGCGTTATGTTTGTTCTATCTTCAATCTTCACGAATCATCATTTATTCAGCACGACAAACTACTAAAGTCAGAATTTTACCCTACATAGATCGCTTGTGACAATATGTAGTTAGTAAATAATACTTCTCCCTATTGAGTGTTCACGTCAAATTATATCAAGTAGTAATTACTATAAAAGTAGTTTAATGAAGTTTGTATCTTAAGAATCATGGTTAGGAGAAAGAATGCATCCATTAGTTGGTCAGGTAAAATTCGTTTAACTTTTTACTCATACGTGATTAGTGATCAATATATTCCATTTTACTTTTGGAACTTAGAACCTCCAAATTCTTTTGAATTTGCTTATTTGTAATATAAAATAGGAATATTTGATTTGTTAAGAATAACCAAAAAAAAAAAAAAAAAACATCCTAAATGGAGTGTCTATGTTGTGCATCTTCTTTTTCCATCATGAACTCATAAAGATAGAATACGATAAAGCAATGTAAACATAATATAATTCCATTTTCATGTTCATCATTTTCTTGCACATTTGATTTTGAGATTTGAGAATTCTTTACTTTGTCTTTTTCCATGCACCAAATATTCAAGCTTCTTCTTAAATGTTCTAAATGGAATACAATTGTACAAACTACTCCCACTATATATATAGATATGTCTTCAACTTCAATTTTAAGTTTTAAATTTATATAGTGCCCTCTTCAATTCCTTTTAAAAATTTCCTAGTTGGATATTCTAGATGTTTTCCCCCAACCAAATATGCATTTGATATTCCAAGTGTCTAATTACGTACCATAGTATAAACTTAAATTAACAGAAATAAAGCATTAATCCTAGCTGTCCGGTGTAGTTGTCTTTAATTAATCTGTGCTTAATTATAGTATACATTAGGAAATTTATAATAAATGGCATATATATGTACCCGAATGAAAAAACAAAGAATTTCATCTTTAGATATCGATAGTGTAGTTTTAATTTCTTTAACCACTATTGATATAGTATAACATATTATAGCAGATGATGTGAGTTAATTTTTTCGTAACTAATACTATCATTTATTATGAACGATTATATATAGTTAACTTTTGATGGTATTAAAGAATTTCTTTTACATCATTTTTGTTACTGTATAGAAGCTAACTAAATTGATAACAAAAGGGTACGTAATACGGCCAAACATGTTTGGCTGTAGAACGGCGTTCAAATAATAAACAAATGGACCATTTTGTTTTTCTTAATCATTGTTTCTTGGGGAAAAATAGATAATTTGTTGTGGATTAATAGTAAATTAGTACTTTAATCAAAGAATATCTCCGTGATAAGACCTGCTTATGTATAGGTTATAGAATAGTTATCCATATGTACAATCTAAAAAAACAATTAATTGTGATTATAGCTTAATATTTTTTGTATCATAATTAGACAACATATATTTACATTAGAATTGATAAAGTCAAATCTGTACCAATGTTATTGTTTTTAACTTCTTTTTCGAATTACTAGAACCCTCTTTATATTTTTTATTTTTTATTTCTTGACTACCATTCTTGTAAAAAGGGTCCCCGACTTGTATAAATCGGTCAAATTACGTGTGAATAAATTCTTGAGAATATACTAGTCAGGACTAATTATCCTTGAGTTTTTGGAAATGTGGGAGATTCACGAGAGAAATTCTTTCATCAAAATCGGTTAATTGATTTTGTAGTCTTTTACAAATTTAATTTTAATTTTATGTTATTTGCCAAGAAAAAAAATATTTTTAAGATAAAAAGTCTAAAAAAATACACAGAAAAATGTTTGTGAAGTCATATTTTTCTATTCAAATTATAAAAATCAAGGATCTAAATTGACTCATTTTCACGATGGTACATGTGCGGATTGTGTCTCTTTTTGTTATTTTGGGTACCTGCATTGTCTCCATTTGGAGAAAGCATCCTCTACCAAGAATTTTTTCATACTCAAAGCTCCAACTCGAGACCTCTATTTAAGAAAAGAGCAACCTCATCATTAGTGTTGTGTCTCATTTTCAAATGTGTTATCAGCCCATTTGGGAACGTAAGGCCCATTTGTTCGCTCATTTGGAACATGAATCTACCAAAGTTAGTTTTGATGTTGGAATTTAGACTTTGGAGGATCAATGTTTTCGTTGTGCTCACCTTAACAAAAGCCTGTGTAGCCTTTGGAAATTTGTTCCTTTCTATTTCCTCAAGTTTCTACTGAGATTTGAGACACTTGTGTAAGATGTTTCATATATATCTTAGAACTAGAGAAATTTTATATTTACCTCAATCCCATTCAAAACGGACGAGGAAAAAAACAACAAACAAACAGGAAATTAAAACGCATAATTTCATTAATCGAACAATCAAGAATAACTCACTTATGAAATTTCTTGTTATAGCTAGCATTCGAATAACATAAAATACTGAGGGAAAAGAGCGTAAATTATTCTCCTAGGTGCAATTTGAAGTCACTACTATTATTTGTTCTAGTTCAGAGAAACTAAACATATATAATATATTTTCTTTGAACAAATTTATACTATTAGATGGTGTAGTTTAGCGATCTTTTATTAATACTTAGTGAGTTTAAGTTCAATGGTGGTGCATATCATTTTTAATTGTTGCATCACCTCCCTCACCTAGGTCACCTGCATCAAGTTCACCTTCAATTTTATCATTAGGATTATTGCCACCATTATCTCCAAAGCCTTCATTAATACCAGAACCAAATCCACTTCCAGTTCCAGTTCCAGCTCCAGCATTACTTGTTCCACCATTTCCAGTGAACGGACCAAAACCACTTCCAAAAGCACCTCCAATGCTACCACCAAATCCACCAATGCCGACTCCTAAACCAAATGGAGGCCTAATTGCACCTCTAGCACCACCAAAACCGCCAAAAAAAGGCAAAAAAGGGTGCTGGAAATATTCATTCTGCTCATCTGCTGATGCTTTTGCTTTTACCTTCGTTGCAATTAGGCTCCTCGCGTTTGTAGGGTAAGCAAGAACACTGGTAATAATAAGAATAACAACGAGAATCGTGGTTGCCATTTTGACTAGTAGAAGAAAAGAGTTATTGATATTGGATGATGTTTTGAGAGTGAGAATATTTGGATTTGCAGCTCAAGTTATATAAGTGTTTAAAAATTGGTACAATAATGAAGAATTTGAAAGGTAGAAATATCACTAGCTCATACATATTGTGTGTAACATAATCATGTATAAGAGAGGGGAAAAAAAGAAGAAACCAACTACATCTCTTTCCATAGACATACTTTAATTAACACCTTCTCGACTACATGATCAACCTAAGTCTTAACGTACACACATCAAACAAATCAAATTATACAACTTAATTATAAGGTTCAATATAATTAATTGTTTTCCTTTAATATTAAGTTATTTATCATTTTTATCATTAGCAACTTCATACTGTTTTGGTACTCTATTTAGTAACTTAAATTTCTAAACGAAACAGTCACACACACTTTAATTAACATGGTATAGATCAGAACGGATGAGGTCCTAATTAAGTCTAAGTCTTATCATTACTATTCATTATCAAAAAGAACTTTCACATGCTTGACTGGTGAATAAAAACATTAATATTCAAGCCCACACATGAAGGTGAAGGAGAGGTGTCGTAAATATATAATTAAAAACATAAAATTAGCTTACTCTCACTAATTAACCTTTTTAAACTTTAAGATAAGACGATTAACACACATTTCAACAATATTCTATAAAGTTGAAACTAAACCCTTATGGCTTATACATTATGAACTATCACTGCTGCCAGTCTGAGGTGGATTATAAAACTGATTAAGTTACAAAGTTCTAATTAACCTAGCTAGCTAGGTTTGTTTAAACAGAAACAAGAAGGTTACTTCCTTGTATTAGCATATACTTAATAAGGATTAACTAAAAGAGGTTTTTTTTTTTTCCTTGAGGAAATAGAAGAGACCAAAGGATTTTAACCAAGGGTGAGGTCAAGAGAGATATCTGAACTGAGAGATAGCTCTAAGGACATAGTGCTATGGGAATCTTCCTCTTCAATCATTGAAGTTGCACTCTTATTTGACAAATTGTTAGTACCATATGCTCGTACTATTTTATTCCCATCATCCCCATCCTGCCAAACAAAAATAAAATTCTAGTTAGTTGTAATTTTCTATTATATAAGTATATCGTAATTGCTTCCAATTTACTATGTCAAGCTAAAAGAAAGTTAATTAATAAAAAGCGAATTAAGGATTTCGTTTATTACTCGAATAGTAATGCTTCC
This sequence comes from Solanum bulbocastanum, assembly GCA_037074985.1. Classification (NCBI taxonomy): domain Eukaryota; kingdom Viridiplantae; phylum Streptophyta; class Magnoliopsida; order Solanales; family Solanaceae; genus Solanum; species Solanum bulbocastanum. The sequence continues at coordinate 30,236,144 of CM073598.1, read as the reverse complement.
ATTGAAGAAATCCCTAAACATGTAGCATCGTTCTTCCAATCCCATCATCATCTCTGGCATAGGTTTCCTGGGAGGGGTAAACATGTAATTTCATATATTATTATTGTAATTTAATACTAGTTTTGGAGTTATTTGTCTTATTTTTCAGGTTATTATATTGATTGTGTAAAGAGCGTTCACACTCAAAAATTACAATTTTTTTTTAAAAAGGAAAATGGAGAAAAAGAAAGAGAGTTGAGAAATGAGACGAACCATAGAGGAGGAAAAACAGTAGGGCTGGAAGCAATTTTGTCCAAATAGTTAGTTGTTACAGTCGAATTAAGATGGCCATCAATCACGGTTTTGCCATTGATTTGATAGTAGCGATGAAGAAGGTTTCCCTGTGGAAAATTCATTTGATCTGAACCATCAATTCTGTTCCTCTTTCTCCCATTTGCAGCTTCTGCTTTCAGTTAATTAATAACAAAAAAAGGTCAAATGAGTTGGTGGTAGACGTAATTAATTAACTCAATGGCGTTACATACTTATGTGTGACAAAATTAAATCAAGTGAATTCACAATTTTGGTCTCCCTAGCAATAGATCTAGCCCTAGTACAAGTAGTTCTAAGTCCCTTTTCAATTTTAGTAAACCTAAAGGTGGTATGGAGTCGGGCAAAACTCAAAAAGGGTAAAATGAAACATAAAAAAATTCCTCAAATGGAACTTCAAATAATATTTTTTCTTGATTGCCTCACTACTCATTTACTTTCTACTTTATCATCTTCTTAGATAATAAAATCAAGGTTGAAAAAAAAATCGCGAAGTTAAATTATGCACCTGAACTCGCTCCTCTAACTATATATAACTAGTGCATACAAAATCATATACATATAACATATAGAAGAAATGGAATTTGATTTAAAAAAAAAAAATGTAAATAGGGATACCTTGCATCTGTTCATGTTTCATGCTTCTGTACATCTGTTCATATCATCAAAATACATTTTCTTAAAGCAACAGAAACGGTGGGGAAAAAAAAAACAGAATTTAAAATTTTCATAGAGCTTTTATTACCTGAAGGTGACTCTTAATGTGAGAAATGGTGAGGCCCTTCACATCCATAATTTGTAGCACCAACTTTGGTGTTGCTCCTAATTATTTGTATATATGTACCACAACAAATTCAATAAATAAATAGTAGCTACCAAATTATTAAGTCATCATGATATATAGGTCCACTTCTCTTTCTTAATAGAAGAATGTAAAAATCTTTACATATATATATATTAAAAGAGAGAGTTAGGCTTACGATCAACTCCACCAAGACGCTCAACAGCATGCACAAAGCTGCGATGAAGACCATGAGTCCATCGAAGTCTTGGCATTCGGGATCTAACATATGGTCTTATAGCTAACCCTGATGATTGATCGCTATTGCTATTTGGTAGCTCGATGGATAAAGAAGGAGAATTTTCGGAGAATTCTAGCCCTTTCATCATTTTGTTAAAAGATGAGAGGTTGGGAAGATAGCTAAGCTTAGATGAAGAGAGAAAGGAGTTATAGGTCTATGTTTAAGTATAGAAAAAAAACTAAAAAGGGAGTAAACTATAAGGGAGCTAGCTAGTCACTGTTGTCACCTTTTGTCTACTTGTGTACAACTAAGATTTTTAAGTCTTATGAATTTTGATTATGAAGATGAAAATTTTGAATTTTGTTCAACTTTGCACTCATAATTGGATGAAAATAGTGACTCTAAAAAAAGGAAGAAAATGAATAAGGAAAAACGGATTTTAAATTAATCCTCAGAAAAGATTCTGAAATTCTAATTACTTTACACGACATTCTTTGTTTGAAGTCAGTATCGAAACATTCTTGTGTGCCCTTACATCAGATATCTACTATAAGGGCAACCCCCCACCCCCTCCTTAAAGTCACCTTTTAAAGTTTTTTTTAACCTTAAAAAATGGTCTAAAGATATCCTTAATAGTGTTTGAACATAGATGTAATCGTCAAAGTGAAGATTAGCTAAATGACAAGCTGGTGTGTGAAAACCTCTTTTGGCATCTGGTGAAGTCAGTTACAAATAATTAACACAACAAGCGTGTACTGTATGAGATATACAAGTCTTTTTTGTTTCTTAAAGTTTTGATTAAAACATTATTCAAAGTGTATTGTTTCTTAAAATGGGACTAATAATAAACTCCATCTAGTTCATATTTAATAGTAAATTATTAGGATATGACATACTCCTTACAAAAAATATTGAAGTAAATAAATTAGATGTTCCTTTTCACTGTTATCTTTTTAATTATTTTTATATTAGTCTTTTAGAAAATATAAAGTAGTTAAGAGCCTTATTAAATGAAGGGTAAATATTATGAAAAAGATCCCAATAATTTTCTTGAACTTTGAATTATTCACTTATTTTAAACTATGAAAAAAGTCTCAACAATTCACTTAATATAGAATAGAAGGAATATAGCCGTTAAGCTTATATGATCTTGATTCTAGAGTTCAAGGGAGGATCTATGGTGTGAGGTTCGGGTTTTTGGAAATTCAATAATTTTTTGCATAGATTATATATTTATATTGATAAATCTATCAATAAATTTATATTGATAAATCTATCAAAAGTATAAAATTAACCTAAATAGCCGTTTGTCCAATTGCTTAAACTAAAATAGCCGTTAAATGTATAATTTACGTATATAACCATTTATAATCCATGTATATAAACTCATAAAAGAGAACAGTCAACTGAGCGGACTCCATGGTGTTAAGATATCAAATATGTAATAAAATAATTTTTTTGGTCAAGCGGTAGAAATAAAATTAAACTTGCTTAGGTTTAGCTATCCTCCTTGACGAGGGTTTGAACCTCTGGGGTACATATAATAATTATTTTATTATTTTTTTCTCCGTTCCATATTACTTCTCCATTTTGTTTTTTATCCCTTAAGAAATTATAAAATAAAAAAATATATTTTTACTAATTTACCAATCCATTCCTTTTAGAGCCTTTATCTAGACAAATAATCCACTCCTTTGACTAACTGTGCACGTGAAAAGAAAAAGGTTTTCTTAGAACTTGACGATATTTACCGTTTCAAAAAAATAATTTTAAGGATAAAACGAGAAATTTAATTAATTCTATTTTGTTTTGTAAATTGACAAAAACAAATGAAGGAAAATATTTTTAATAATATAAACAAGTAATACTCTTTAGGTCCCTAAATTTCTTGTCCACTTTTTTCCTTTTTAGTTGTCTTTAAATTGTTTGTCCATTTTGATAAATCAAGATAGAAATTTTTATTTTTTTTTATCTATTATACCCTCAATTAATTACTTTGAAAAAAGATAGAACTTCTTCTTGTCCACTTTTTTTTCTTTTTAGTTGTCTTTAAATTGTTTGTCTATTTTGATAAATCAAGATAGGAATTTTTTTTTTTTATCTATTATACCCTCAATTAATTACTTTGAAAAAAGATAGAACTTCTTGAAAATCGTAAGTTTTTAATTTATCTACTTCATAATTAACAGGGATAAAATGATAAACTCATTATGTCACTCATTATTTTCTTAATCGGTGTGTCAATTCAAAGTAGACAAATAATTAGAGAGAGAGTATAAGAAGAAGAGATCAGAATAGTACTAAGAGTAAAGTACAATAGTAACCTTCTTTATTGGGCAATTGACAAAGCTAACTTGACTAAATTATCTTATAGGAAGTGAGGTCAAAGAAGGAAAAGATGAGGGTGACATAGGCAAATGTATGTCTTCTAGGAAACAAACATACCAAATTCTCCATTTTCCTCTTCCTAGAAACCATAACTCCTTCTCATCCCTAAAGTTCCTCTACTCCTTTTTATTTTTCAGGCTCGGAAGGTTAATCCTGACTAGACGGAGCCAGTGAAATTTTGATGCGCAATAACACGTTTAAAAGTTTGTTGACATGTGGCTCATTCGCGATAACCTTTTTAAATATAAATTAGATCAATCTCAATATATCAAAGTATATATGTTCATGATATTTTAGAAAGATGACATGTCATTGAGTGATTTTAGAAAAATGGCAGGAATATTCTGTGAAAGGATGTAGGAGAATATGAGTAAGCATGAATAATATGGAGAAACATGAGAATTTCTAGTTCTACATTATGGACGTCAGGCTGGGTGAAAAAGTGTGAAGGCAGTACTAGATTTTGAAAGAATTAAAGAATGAGGAAGCCAACTTACTCATAATTTTCGGTAAGAAACTAATTTGGCTAAAGTTAACTTGAAAATCCGATCCGTGAATAATATCTGCATGTGTCATACATATTCTTATCTTATCAGAGTCAAGTTCAATTGAATTGAGTTGAGTCTGTGCCGACCTCAACCAAACATTTTACATTGCCAAACAAAGCAACTGAGCTTTAATTACAGGAATTTAAATAAATTGAGCCCTATTAGGATCGAAATAATTAAGCTAGTGTACTAAACTTCAAAAATCATAGTAATTAAGAAGTCAAAAGACACAAATTTAATGTTATTCGGTCAATTGATCTAATCCATTGGTATATAAAAAATTATACAAATGATGAGATTATTTCTCAATATTGGTGAATTTCCTCTAGCTTGCCTTCCTCTCGGCAGTCTTGTTATCCTTCTCAATCCTCAATCGAACGATGAGATTTTCGAGGTTATCTACTTGCATTTGTGTTTCAAGTAATTTTTTAAATTATTCTATAAAGAAGGTAACTTCTCAATTAACATTGTCACTTGAAATGTGTCACTGACAAGCAAACCTGCATAATACATTAGGTAAGTAATAAATTTAGGATTAAATTACGGGATAATTTAGTCAGAATTAGTTATTCTGTGATTACAGTGTTATTTATCATCCCACATTAAAGATGGGATAACAATTCTGAATAACTAATCCTGAAATAACTAATTGAGATAACTTGTTTTCCAACCAGACGAGCCCTTAATACTTTCAACAAAGGCACTATTTAAGTTTATACCTTAAGTAAGGAGATCATGGATGATACTTGGATATGTATTTAGCCCAATAAAGGATAGTTTTGAAAATGTGTCATATTGCCCTAATCGAAATAGTCACACTCTATTTAATCTGAAAAAATATTATTCAAATTGCATCTTTCTCCTAATATTTTTTTGAGAAAATACTTTTTCATTTCTCACACATCTCTTAAAAAATCTAACAATTATAATACTTGAGTCAAAGCTATGACCATTGTGAATCAATTAATACCTCTTCACAGAAAATTTACACCTGTAAACACTACTTCCTTATTTGACGAACTGCTAGCTAGCATGATAATTTAATTAGTTAAGTTGGTACACAAATTTATTACTATATTGTTGCCAATTTATTTTATCAAGTAATTAAAGAAAGTATAACTTATAAAAAGCGAAAGATTTTGTTAATTACTGGAAAAAAATTGACAGATTTAACTCGACTCTTAATTACTAAATTCATGTGATTGTCATCTAAAAGCGGAGACCATGAACTCATTAATTATAAAGTGTATTTTACAATTTATATATATATATATATATATAGAAGGCCTTCGGAGTTTGATTGCACAATGATCAAGGGTAGTGTGAAACTTTTCAGTTACTAATTGAAGTCAAAGAACCTTATCGAAATTGTTACATATGTTAGGTTTGCCTGTATATTCAAACGCAACTAATTCTAGAATAAAAATAAATACACATATTTATTTATTTATTTCTACCCTTGTTATCCTACGGAATATGGAGTCAGAAAAAACTCGAAGGTCAAATATAACATAAAAAGATTCTTGAAGAAGTGAATTTCCTCTATCTTTACTAGATTGCATCACTGCACACATTTACTTACTTCTCTTTCAATAATTGAAAAATCATAGACTTCTCAATTCATACTGCTGTTTATATATATATATATATATATATCAAGTTTCAAATTATCTGCCCCAAATAATTCCCCAGGAAATAGTTTTCTGAAAATGGCGCCAAATTTACCCATCAATTTTTCTGGGAAAATATTTTTCGCAAGTAACAAGATCTAGAATTTAGGAATTTCATATTTTCACATAAAAATTCATAGGAATTTTCTGCGAAAATAATCCCCAAATAAAATTCGCATGTAATTTATAATTTTCTAGTAGTGTGACTAGCCCATCATCATGTTAAAAAAGATGAGAGGTTGGTAAAATGGAAGGGGGAATTAAAGGAATTAGCTATCTAGGTCTATGCTATACAACAAAAAAGAGAAGAAATAATATTAGTGAGTCTCTTGTCATGTTTTGTCTACTTGTGCATTGAGGCTTTTTCCTACAAAAAATTGAGTTCATCTTGAAGAGAATTTAATTTAACAAGTCTTTTCAATTTTGATTACAAAGCCAGAATAATTTCACGGAATTTTATGTTATGTTCAACCTAGAATTCATTATTGAATGAAAAATTGTGAAAAAGGAAGAACTGAAAAAGGAAACAAAAAATTATTCTGCTGAAAAGGCCAAAGGGTTGATTGATGATAAGTCTTACTTTTTACAACATAGTCGGTATCAAAACATTCTTGTGCCCTCTCATATATAATATATATGTACCAAAAAATCATAAGGGGCACCTTCACCACCCATTTTTCATCCTTAAAATAATTCATGTTATATTATATTTTTTAAGAACACACCTCTTAAAAAAATATTCAAGGAGTAGGTTTAATTATAAAAGTATCTATTGAAATTATCCACTCCACATCTGCATTGAAAAAATATATATACTTTCTTCGTTTTAGCTAATTATGTGAACCTATCTAATTTGAATGGTCTCGCAATCTAAAAAAAGATGAAAATTTATATATGTTATAATAAGATATTATAAACTTGTGATTCTAATCATGTCATACCATTTATGTGGTTGTAATTAGAGTTTTTTTTCATTAAGGATAAATTAGAAAATTCAAATTAAATCATTTCCAAATTTAAAAATTAAATCATTTTTTAAAAAAAAAAGACTAATAATGAAACATGCTTACATAAATTGAAATAAATATAATAATAAATAACTAAATGGATTTTTCATACAATATAATACTATTAGGTAGTAACTCTTATTCATTTCGTTGAAAGTTAACTTAAAATACTATTTATGTAACTTGTTTTCCTAAATTTTAACATACCCTTTTATTTAGAAATATTTTGATCAATCAAATATGAGAAAACTAAAAACATTTAATTCCTCCTTGTGCCAAAAGACATGCACCCATATAGTTTGAGTTAATTATTTATGTTTTTAGAAAGAATGTATTAACTTATGTCATCAAGACCAAGGAGCTGTTGGCAGATCTAATTTTCTAATCATATTTTAGTAATAACAAGAATGATGAATGGTGAAGTGAGGCCAAATAAAGAAAAGAAAAAGCTGACATAATATAGGCAGAAATGTGTTTGTCCTCAAGGAAACAATTCCCAATAATTCTCCAATGTCCTTCACATAACTCTCTCCCCCTCAACCGTATATTGTACGTAGATTTACTCTCTTTTTTTTGAAGTACATAATCATATTCACATTGCTCTAGCCTAAATACATAATAAAAGTTTGTTACATTTGACCGATCAAACCTCAACATATATACCAAAATCATGTCGGGCCCACAGGCAAATGTACTTTATAAAAAGATTATAGTATATATAATCATGGATGACACCATTTCATAAAAAGGAACATCTTTTTATATAAGGTAGAATCTTGAAACAGCATTGTTTTGAACTTGTTACTATGATTTATTTATTCGTTAGCTAATTAACTCCTCAAACATCGCATTGACAAATTAAAAGTTTTGCGTACGCCATTTATTACATTAAGTAAGACGTAGACTAGACAGCAAATCATGTTTGTGATTTTTCTGGAATTCATGAAAGGATGACAAACTTTGCACGTCATAATTTATCCTTTCTCTCCAAAGATAGTAAGTAAAATGGAGTATATGTAGTTTTTGTGTAGGTGCATAAATTCGAATTATCTTACGTAAGTATTAGTGGAAGGATGGAATTAGGAAACGTAGCTAAATTATAGTACTTAAGTGGACAAAAATATATTCCCTGGAAGAAGTCGTAAGCATGAATAATGAACACTCCAGTTATTTCAGAAAATAAAAACTCCTTGGAATTGTTGGAGAGTTTGAATAGGCCTTGTTCATTTATTAAAATTCCGACATAGGAGATGATGGCACACCAGACGCGAAGATAGGATTTTAATTTAGTGTATAGTTTATTTTGAACTGTATATAGGTATTTATATTAATACGAACTTTACGTAAAAGTGTATAAGTACATGTGAAAATAGAGTATAATTAAGTTGGGAAGTTATACAATCTCATTTTGTTTGTGGTCAACTGGACATGGTGACCATTAATCTGCAAGAATAAAGCTTAGGAGTTATGTAATTAGGCCCAAAGGAATAGAGTACTATATAGCTGAATTGCTGTTCTGAATCAACTATAAATCGAAGCCCAATCACTTGAGAATACTTTCTCTTGTTGTATATGTAAGACCTAATAGACGAGACGAGAGGAAGTTACTTGGATGCTAAGTATCCTCACTTTCGAAGGTTGTGAGTTCAAATCACCAAAGTAGTTACTCGGATGGTCTTGAAGTAAAGAAAGTTATTCTCTGCTTATCTATTTAGCATTTGACCAAAAGTTTGGGGAAAAAAATTAGTGAAATGTGAAATGATACATTCCATCAATTTCAACAATTAAAAACAGGATACATATGTGATATAGAAAGAAAAGAAAAGACTAGCTATAAGTCATAGCTCAAACTCAGCTTCTTTAACTCTTCCCAGATTAAATCTTTCCCTTAGCTTACATTGAGATACGCCGGTCACCCTCTCGTGACAGAAAACTAGCTAGAACTATTACTGTTTCAAAGAGGCCTCGTGCGGTGACCTCTAGCTTTGCCACAAAGAATAGCATTCTTTGGTATCGGGAGTTCATCTCTCCAAGAATTGGCCGGGGAGTAAACTCTTAAGTAGAATTGCTGACCCAAGTACCTCCTTGACCAATTCTCAGACCTTATGTTCCACATTCCTACATTGTCCAATGCCATGTATATTGCGGTCCATGACTTGGGGTACACCTGAATTACATCAAATAAATATGTTGGAACATAAGCTTAAGGATGTTTTAGCATTGAGATGATGTGTTTTAAATTTTGACAGACCTGGACGGTGCAACGTGCAACCGTGTCCCTTAAGTTGTAGTGTGCTCTACTTGATGGAGTCCACTGTCCACCATCCATACTGTTCATTAACACAGATAAAATTAAGAACGAAGAGGACTAAATGTAAAAAATAGGCTTTTCTTGTTTCTTTTTGGGGGAAAGTACGATGCTAAAGAGATGATTTACCCGACAACAAAGAAAGAATAGCCATCTATATGCCATGATTGGACAGTGTTCTCCCAATTTTGGAAAATGATCTCAACGTACGATCTGAAGTTAGCCGCCATAACTGGGGTTCCAATATAGGCATTTCCATTGTAAGGCTGGTCAGAGATACTACCAAGGTTGAACACTCCTCCAATGTTGAAGTAATCAGCCAGCTTAAGTGGGGTATCCGGATCAGTGTACGAGACACTGTTGACAGCATATCTCTGTTTGCCGTTTATATATGGAGCAGAGTTGGCAAGCATGATTGTGCGCGAAGGCTTGATCAATCCATAATGATAAGAACCTTGAGGATTAGGCCTTGGTCCACTTGCAGTTAGATTCCAACTGATTTGACAATCAACAAATGAAGACTTTTCAGTTACAGAATGGAAGTGATACTACCTAATCAATCATGGATCATTTTGTTTTGTGTGATAAGGTAAGAGAATTAGACAAAAGACGATGTATTACCGAATAGATCTGGCCTGGTAAAGGGACCAATCAATTTGAGTAGTAGGCCCTCCAGGGGGAGGTCCAGAGACTTTTGTCCATGAGTTGCTGTAGTGAAGAACAGCAGTGGTGGTTAGCACTCGTGTGGTGAATCGTGAAGAGACCACGACATAGTAGTCCTTTGGAGGCTGATTGGCAGTGACTAAAACTGAATAAGATTGTCCTAGATGGATGTCAAGTGAAGTGTAGGTTGTTTGAAGTGTATGTGATCCCTCAACTTCAACCAGTTTCATTGTGTGCCCTTGAATTCTGAAATTAATTGATGTTGCAATCCCCACATTAGATATCCTGAACCTATATGTCTTACCTACACATTGAGTTAGAACTGTTTAGAAGACGAGGCACAATAAAGAAAAACAAGATTATTGTAATCTGACAAGTTAGCAGTTTACCTTGATCAACTGTAAATGTGTATCCGTTCCATCCACGACCATTGATAATAAGACCATCAGGTAACGGAAGATCATGACCACTATCTAAAATGTACTTCAGTTGCTGCAAGAACCAAATCCCCGTGAAAATTCAGCACCAAAATCATTCAATTAAACATTGAAAAGATAACTAAGCCAAACAGATGGACTCACCCTGTGACTTCTCTTGTACAAGTCTCCAGCTAGTACAGTGAAATCATGAGCAGGTGGAGCAAAAGGTACTGGAATTCGAGGACGGCTATAGACTCTGATGGCACCATATCCTCCTGCAGCCTTGTGCATTGCAAGTGATGGGAAGTAGAAATAACTACCTATCTGGTCTTTTGCTTGGAGGGTATAAGTGAAGTTTTTTCCAGGTAGAATTGGACAAGTTGTGCCATAAACTCCATCTTGCCACGAGTTCCTCCTTTGTTGTATACCATTCCTGAAACAGGTGTGTGTCAGAAAGCAAAAATTCTTGAGTTAGTCCATACTCCAGGAGCTAATTAAGATGAATTTTATCAGCTTATATTTTTTATATTTATTAGTATTTGTTTTGAAGTCCTTGAAAGACTCCATAGGTATACAACATGGATTGGCCATTGCATAATCAGGTGGAATTAGACTTTAGTAGCCTTCATAATGCTAATAATATAATTCCCTTTGTCCCTACAGAATGGCATGCCATTTTCTCTCTGTTATCAAGGTGTGTGTGGCTCATTGTATTCCACATATAAAATTGGGATAAAATTTAGTAATGGTTCATGTCAGAGATCTTTAGATCTAGCACGTGGGCAGTGTGTTTCTTTGTTGTACCAAAGATTTGTTACCCCATGTCATAATAATTCCATGTCTCTCATTAAGGCCTTAAAGGCTCATTGGTCGGTAATAAGTTATTCCGTGATAAATTTCATTCCAATTAAACGCAAGATAGACTCATTCTAAATTTAATTCCGGGATTAGTTATCCTTCGTCCTTTATACCAAAGGAGCCCTAAATTCCAAGTGAAGACATGAAAGCTATGTTTGAGAACTCAAAATGAAAAGAGACAACAGGACCAGGGCCTACTCACTCACATTGACAAGACCAGCATCTAACAAGTCTAATTCCTACAGCGCATACCTCAGTTGTGTAAACTAGACCAAAAGGCACATTTACTCCTTAAAGACAAGTCCCTACCAGTCTTTCATTTTAATCGTAATTAATTCAAATTCGAGACGTACATAACTCACTTAAGGAAAAAAAAAAAAGGTCTCTATTAGAAACCTCTTTATTGCATGACTCGAATTTGAAATCTTTCAAAATCTTATTAGATTGTCAAGGATCTCATCCCCTTACCTACACCATCTTTTTCATTCCAAAAGACACCGTTTAGCTTTTTAAAAAAAAATTGTATTATTTTGCTACAAAAAATGCGCACTTTTCTATAGTATAATACTGTCATATTAGGAATAACAGAAAACAAAATCATTAATTAGCAAAAAGAAGAAATGAGGAACAGAAACAAACATATTAATGAAGCAATATTTGACACGAAAAAAATGGTTTAATCATAGAAATTTCACTGTTCATGAACGTACAAAGAAGGGAAAATATTAAACAGATCTGCATCAAAAAAGAAGTTTTTTGTATCTGAAAATGTCAATCACATTGCATAACAGCCAAAAGATTGTACCTTTTTAATATCTGAATGACATTAACAGGGGATTATTTTTTTTTGAGATTGGTGACTGTACAAAAAAATTTGATTGAAATCTTACCAAGAAATGAGAAAAGGTTCACTCAAGTAGTTATAGACACTGATAATCAAATTGTCATTTGTTACACAGTCAATCTGTGGCCCTGGAAACTGCCCATTTATCAAGATCCCCTACCACCATTATCAAGAAAACAGAGCATTAGTTAAATGGCCTTAGTGAAAATCCAATAAACATACATTAAGAAGAATTATATACCTGTTGTTTGACACCCAAAGGGTAAATATCTCCATAAGTGATTTTCCAAGTGTAGTACCGATAAGGGTTGTCAGCATATACAGTTTGTAAAGTAGTAACTAACACAAGAATAATAGTGAAAATGAAAGAATAATGAACATTAATGGTCTTCTCCCTCATTGTGTGTTGTTTCTTTTTGTATTTTCTTGAAAAAAAAAATGAACTTTTTCTGGTTTCCCCTTCTTCTCCAAAATGGAAAATGTTGGGAGGGAAAAGAGAAAGAGAAAAAGGAGTGAAGTAACAAAGGCTTGTGAGTTGTTTGTCAGTGAGAGTGGACAAAATATATTGTGAATTGAGAAGGACTAGCCCCTGTGACCCCTTTCACATGCACCTGAATTTATGGATTTAAAAATATTTAAAAGGAAACCATGAGTAATCCACATTATCAAATTAACCTAAGTTTTGGATTGTCGTGTAGTGATAAGTATTTTCATCCTTAATTACAGGTTTAGGATTTGAGCCCCTCCAGTTAAACCATAGACTTTATAATCCGAATCCAAATTTAGTCAAGGGGTTTGAATACCCTTGGATATGGAGTCGCCTTAGGGAGTCTTTTACTCTCAATTTGGATTTTTCGCTATCTCATCATTGTATGAGAAACCAAAAAGAATAAAACTAACTTGATACAAATCATCTTTGTTAGAGAGTATTTTACTCAGATTTTCAGATACAAATTCAAATTTAGTCTAACTGACTACTAACCATCACGGGCGAAAACAAAAAAAATAAAAATCAACTGAAGTCTCGAAGCCAGCAATTAAGCATTTTCATCACGATGTACAAATTATAAAGAGGTTTTGAGTTGGAAAAAAAATAAAAATGACGCGTTAATAGCACTTTTTAATATGTCCTTCACCCTCGGTGATAAATTTTTGTTTTAATTCCAATAATATAGTTTACTAAGCACATTTGACTTTAAATCGTATAATTTGAGAATTTTTACAAATTTACCGTAGTTAGCAATTGTTTTAAATAATGTACTATTACGTAAAACTTACTCAAATAATGTTCTTTCAATTAACTTAAGATTAAATATGTTTTATCGAATACCATAAGAATTAAGATAAAATTTACTAATAATTAAGGGATCAAAAGTATTATTATCTCGAGATAAATTGATATTGTAGTCTCTTTTTCCTTTGGAGAGTTTCTCGGAGGGAATCTTTAATGTTGTCAAATATTTAAAGCAAAAAACAAAACTATAAAACCAACTAGTAATAAATTTATGAAGTGAACAATCAATTTCTGTCTTCGTCGTACGCGTTATATGTATAGTACTTCCCTTCCTTAGTTGCTTATTATATTGAAAATAAATATTTATTTATATTTATTTGGTCTAAAAAACTATAAGATAATTGATCATTTGTTATTAAGTATAATAATTTTATTTTCAAAGCATTAAATTAATAATATTCAAAGAATGATATTGTTAAGTTGTCATTCTATTTGATATTTTATACGAAGTGTGTCAATAAAGATAGCCCGGGGGAGGACCAAAATCCTTTGAGAATTGTACTAAAACCCAAATTAACTTAAAATTAAGCAAATCTTTCAAAGATAATAATTATTTTTTTTTGCCACTACAAATAATAAAAGTACTCCTAAAATGAAATAAGTAGAATTTTTAACATCCCTTTCGATAGCCATACCAAAAACTAGTTAGTTTCTGGATGGATGTAGCATGAAAGTTATTGATTCAGCAGTAGCATTTCGATTCATTCTATTTTTTCAATGATTTCATAATTGGACCTTGAACTCTTTTCATATGATAGGAATTGTCATGAACCAAATAATTTTTCTCCGTAATATGATATAAATTTTATTAATATATATAAATATTTACTCATAAATTTAATTATTAAATTAAATATTAATTTTAAAAACTCATAACCTTCAAATCATAAATTTGCCTCATATTAAACTCAAAAGGCAACCTAGAAAATATAGTAACCTAGGCAAAAATGCAAACTAGTTGGTTGATGTTCTTAAATGTTATACTTAATGAATTAGTGTTGTAAGCAAATATAACACCAACATGTGCGCAATTTGAACTTAGTCTGAGTGCAACGTGGACTTCAAATTGGATGAGAAATTAAAAAAAAAAAGCAAATATAATAAATTCAAGTATATGGAGTTTGCCTTAAAAATTAAATTTGTTCCTGGATCGAAGAGATGTAAAGATTATAAAATTTATATTTGGCATCACAAAACCCCAAGTTTAATCAAGCATTAATTGTAACCCACATGCATGCTCAATTGGTGATTCAAAATTAAAATCGATCATGCTCTAAGTTCTTATGTTCATTTTTTTGGAGTACATGACACGTTCGTTTGACAAATTAAAAATATTCCTATATTTAACAACCAACAATTAGTTGGAACATGTTGCCAATCATTTAAGAGGCTGTGACTGTGAGATCTAATGCTTCATTTTCGATTTGTTTAAGTAGGTAAATATTGGATAATTAATAAACGAATAATTATACCTATGCACAATAGAGCTAATTTAGTCAACCCTCTACAAACTAGGTAAGTATTTATTTTGAAGTAGAATATGCTTTTGGCTCAATTTTATCCTAATTTTAGTGATTCATCCTTAAAGAAAGTATCACCCTAGCCCCCCCCCCCCCCCCCTCGACCCTATCGAGAAATAGAATTGATTAATCCTAAGTTACAGAGTCAACCCTAGTCTTAATACCCTTAACAAATGGTGAGTAGTACAGATTCTATAGCTTGAAACCAAATTAATTTTGACGTCGCTTTATAATAATAAAACTGAAGATTCCTCACTGTGTTATAACTCCACCCATTGAATCTCCTGATAAAAATCCTGTGTCCATTGTTACAAACTGAATTTAAACTTGAGAATCAAAGAATATATATAAACTATCGGAGAATAATGTTCCATACGACAGTATTTTTTTTAAAATTTTTTTTACAAAGGGTAGTCATGTTAACAGAACTACTTTAATTAAAGAACAAGAGACAAGAGTTATATTACAATATAATAGAATTCGTCTCAATACAAAAAGAATAGAAAGGCTATATATAAGCATCCATTGACTAAACCTAACCTAATAGGAATCCATTAACTAAACCTAAACATAGTAACATATGGACTAATATCCCCCCTAAAACTCACAATGCAACGGCAATAAGCATTGAGAGTTTGTCACACAAAAATCGAAACCGACACGCCGATCTTCTTGTGATCCTTGTAGAACAGTCTCGCGTGTCATTGCAACACCCCATCCACCATCTGGACCATACTATTCCACAGCAACTGAAACTGCAACTGCATCACCTCTTTCAACATAAGCACTGTATGCCAAAACACTAGGCACATAAACTTGGGCACCACAAAGAACTGCTTCTGCATACTTTTGGCTCACAATTACCTCCTTAAGAGGTTTGCCTTCGTTGTCCCCTTAATGAATTGCAACAAATAAAAAATCGAACCCTAGTTCGAACAAATCAAAAACCGAACCGTAGTTCAAACAAATAAAAAACCGAACCCTAGTTTGAACAAATCAAAAAAACCGAACTCTAGTTCGAACAAATCAAAAAAACGAACCTTAGTTCGTACAAATAAAAGAAAAACGAACCACAAATCAAAAATCGAACCGAACAAATCAAAAACCGAACCAAACAAATTAAAAACCGAACCGAACAAATCAAAAACCGAACCGAACAAATCAAAAACCAAATCGAACAAATCAAAACCAAACCGAACAAACAGGTGACCGCTACCAGATCTTCAACAAACAAATCAAGAAGCATGGATTGATTTACGGTGACTCAACTTTTGCAAACATAAACATTGGCCAAACGGGCAGCATATATGGGTGCCACCCGCCTGCAGCGGAAGCTCTTTGATTGTTTACCAAGATCGTAGAGGCTCTGATACAATGTTAACAGAACTACTTTAATTGAAGAACAAGAGGCAAGAGTTATATTACAATATAATAGAATTTGTCTTAATACAAAAAGAATAGGAAGGTTATATATAAGCATTCATTGACTAAACCTAATCTAATAGGAATCTATTAACTAAACCTAATTTAATAGGAATCAATTAACTAAATTTAAATATAGTAACATATGGACTAACAAGTCATTGTTGTGAGCCAAAAGGATGATGATGTGGTCAAACTCTGGCCTGTATCGTAGTTATTAAGGCCAGCTGTTACAATCCCAAAATAGTGACAAAAGAAGAAAATTGCCGACAACAGGTATAGCCTTGTCTTTTTGGCAGTACAAATTATTTATCCATCAAAATCTACAAGTGGGGTGTTCAGGCGTCAATCACTGATTCACCTCAGAATTTAGATTTGTATTCAACTTATAATCAATATAAATACTTTATAGTATTTGCTATTTAACTTATATTCACATTAGTCATTACTTTAGGGCCATAAATTGACTATTGTCACACTAGTGCTCAACAATGCTCAACCTATTGCACTACTCTATTCCTTTATTTGGACTTGGTACACACTAACGCTCGACAAACATGGAATTTTCAACAGTTGAATAATGAAACAGTACAAGAAAAGAAAATGAAAACTTAAGATTAATAAACATCTCAAAACATAAGGTCAAATTGCTAATGCATTTGCCGTATTACAAACTATCCAACATCAAGATGGCTAGTGGCAACAATCAATGGTATGTTATTGCTTGATACTTCTCTTCCCGTTATAGAATTGCTCGATGCATGAAACATTAGGGATTCATGTTGGATATATGATAGTGTTGCGGTCCAAAAGGTGTGATATATAACAATCTACCCTGACACAAGCATTAGTAATTGATTCCACATACTCAGGACTCATGACCTATAGGTCACACAAAGACAACTTTATTGTTGTTTCAAAGCTCCACGCATGTAGAATTTCTTTCAGGGATGAAGCTAAATGATTTTTATACGTATCCTGCTTAAACGTAACATTCTTTCTTAAATGAATCTTGATCTATAAAAGTTTTCTACAGTTGCTATGTTAAGGTTACCATGGACACCAAATTGAGGCACAAATGACCTAAAAAAATTGTTGAGGTGTAACTTTGAATTAATTACTCAACATGGATGTCACAGTTGTAAAATCATAAAGTTGGGGCACAAATAATCCTCATGTGCATAATGCAGAAACTGGCTGATTGAAAATGTTGTTCATATTGGTTGTTTTTCATACTCCTTGGACTTAATATAGTGTTTAACCTTCTGTGATTGGGCTGATAGTAAAGTTTGTACTCTGATGAACAAAACAATACATGTATCCATTATACCTAACACATCAAGTAAGATAATTCATGTATCACAAAATAAAACCATATTATTCTTGAACAGATTTTAAATATCTTTTCTTTGGAATGATCCAAAAATGACTTTTTTCTCAAAACAATTATGAGTCAATCGAGCATTTGCTTTCGATTCATTGCTATGTGGAGAGACAACAACAGCCACAGTAAAAAAAATCACAAGGAGTAACTATGATTCTTTCTTTCTTTTTTTTTTCTTCATTTTAAGTGACTATATATATCAAGGGTACTCACCAAAAGCACCCCACCTACATTCCACAAATGGGCTATAACTTAAGCAGGTTCAGCAAGAACCAATTTTTAATAAATTGCCAATATACAATAAATCCAAATCAATAGTCTATTAGTTTGTAATTGAGACTTGAGAGTGACCCCCAAACTATAATTATGAGGCAGCCTCACTACCAATATGTGGGGTCATCCATTATCTTTCCCCTATCACAAATTCAGTTATGAATTAAAATAAGGAAACTTAACAATACATACAATTCATTCCGAATTATTTACCAATATGATCGAAATATATAAAACCTAGATCCTAATTATATATATTATGCTTAATCATACAAAACTAATACTGATTCATGGAAAAAGTTCCCCACAGAAAAGAAACATAAATAAATAAAGAGCTACTAGTTGTCCTATTTAATTCCAGAACTAAAGTAGGTGCATTATACTAAAAAACTATTCTACTTTTATGCCAAAAGAAGATGTATTTTCTGTTTTGGCTTCCAAGAAACAAAAGAGAGCCAGAGGACTGCTTCTTTTTCTTTCTTTTTTTAAGAAATAGAAACACATTCTTTTGTTGCTTTAATCCTTTTTAAAATTTATCTAGATCCATTTTTCCAATTTTTTGATAGTTTTATATCAAATAAAGATATTTAATTGATAGACCAAGCTAAGGCAAATCAAGATTTCCACTTCTTCTTCAGCTTTAAACTTTGGGATTATAAGGAGACAGAGCTTCCAAGAATCTCATTAGATACAACTTTTTTTACAAAAAGGTCCATCAAAGAATCCCCTAACATGTGAATTGTGATCCTCCCAAAAAAATATTCATCCACAACAATAAGCACTCCTCTGCAAAACATCACTGCCCTCTCCACAATGAACTAGTACTACTTTTTTATTAAACAAATAAAAAGATTTCAGCTAAACAACTAATTAACTTAATTGGACCTGAATCAATGAATAATAAAACAAGCACAAGGCAACACCAAATAAAACATGCACATTCTTGTCAAATTTACTTGTCTGTGCTCCAAGAAACCTTATTGTGTTTGCTCCACTTGCTTGTGTCGCGTTCGCTACCTCGCTTGTTTTATTGGTTACTTTCTTACTGCATTTTTAGTAGTTTATCGATTGTAAGTATACGTTCAAACCCAAGATAATCATCAAAAGAAATAGGGAAACAATGATTTTACAGCTAATTTTAGCATGGGGAAATGAGAAGGACAAGGACAAATGGTATGGGGAAAAAAAGGACAAAAATTTATGCTCACCTTCCTGGAAATATACAACTCCCGTGACCTGCATATATTCCCCACAAAAGGAAAGACATAAGTTCAGAGCTTCAGCTAAATAAATTAGAATAGACTTCACTACAAAAAAAGGAAACAAGTGGAGCCCTATACTTGCTAGCTAAACATATATATATATATATAAACAACATGATGTAATTACTCTATTCTGGTTAAGTCAAACTCCACAAAACAACATATGCAATCTTGTGGTTCCATTCTATTGATAATATGTTAGTACTTTTATCTAATAACAGTGCTGTCTGGTCGAACTTATATGCACATCGACTATTCTATTAGATATGTGTCATCATCTCCCACACAACACATACACCAAGGCCTAAGCAAATTAAAAGAAATCATGTGAAGTCGTTTGTCTTCGCGGAGATTTGAACTCTCGTTTCTTATGGTTTCCAGTTTTCACCCATGGGTGCAAGTATGTTATTTTATAAAAATTGAATATCAAGTACATCTCTATTTGTGTGGCCCTTAAAATGGAACATAAACTATATAAAAACTGAAATCCTATTTCAAAGTTTATTTCCACCATCCAAGTGGGCACTAAAGTTCCATTGTGAATCTGGAAACCACTAGCTCATGAATTATTTTGCAGAATACGACATTTGTGATTACAGTTGTCAGTGTATCATTGAATCAACTTAAGAAGGCCCATCAAACATTATTTACGGTTCATAAATTATTTTTGAATTGGACTCTGTTTTTTTTTTTTTCAAATGGGATGGTTCAAAGATATTTTACATTAAAATGTTGAACATGACATAGTTTGGGACAAAATGCTTAAGTCACCTAAGAAAGAATTAACTTTTGTCTCATCCATTTCAGCTCTCTCATTGTTGCAAACTAAAGTGTAGCTCATAAATCCACAACTAGAACTTCAAGACTTCAACGTAATGCATTGAACTAAAATTTTCTTGAAATGGAAAGAAAAATAAATATAGAGAGAAACTAGGATTATGATAGACTTACTTGGATCAGTTGTGGTGATCATGGCCACTCCCTTGAAGTCACAAGAACTAGGAGATCCCCCTTCCTTCTGATAATAGCTATCAAATGCATATGAAGCATGGTTCTTCACATCATTAGGCTGATAACAACTCTCCCCTGGCTGAATTTCGGAGCAATTTGCCCTCCCCGGTCCACAAGCCCAATCTAAAGCTGTCTGCATTGTCCTCTTATCAACCCCATCCATTGCAATGCAATACGTTTGGTTAGTTGTGTCATTAGCCAAGAATGTACCACTTCCAGACACATGAAGCAAGTAAACAGGCGTTGAATTCCCATGGAATAGCCCCCAATTCGCCTCGGACAATGGGGGTGACCTCAAATCCTCATTGAATAACTCATATATGTACACACTAGAAGTAATTTCCGGATGCAATGGTGTACCACTACGATCAATTATATGCTTGATTAAATTCGAGTTATAAGTATCAGCATTGTCAATTGTAGCATAAGGCTCTTTAGAATCCCCCTTTGAAGGCCATCCTGATTCAGTAACAAGAACTACCACATCTGTAGTATTGAGATTTTTCATGGAAAAATAGACAGAATCAATCATTGCATCAAGCACATTTGTGTAATGAAGCAGAGTATTAGGATCCACCATCTCTTTAGAAGGTGTCAAGGGCTTGAAAAGAGAGTTGTCTATAGGGACAACCCCTTTATTCTGCATAAACACATAATAAGGGTACAAATTCATCATCAGAGGTGACTGTGTCCTTGAACAGAACTGCAATAACTTGGAAAGGACAGTGCTCATAGACTGATTGAAAAAAGCTTGGGAAGGTGGAAAAGGGTCAAGAATAATGGAAGCAGCATTTGGGGTTGAAATCTTGATTTGGTTATGCAAATTTGCAGCCACTAAAGCACTATAAAGTGACTCAATTGCTGGCATAAGCAAAGGAGCTGAACTTGGCACAGTGGTCAAGATTTCATCCCCAACTGCAATTGCTGTGATAAGAGTTTCAGGGTAATAAGCTGCCACATTGCGCCCAATCCAGGCAGCTGCAGTAGTATTAGAGGACCCAATAGCAAGAATTTGGTTGTTAGGCACACTAATAATCACTCTGATTTTGGTCTTAGCTAGTGCTTTGAGTATATCAGGGTCAGCATCATAAAGCCTTATGTGTGTTATCTTCTGTAATTGCAAAAAAGCAACCAAGTCTGCAGGTGAAAGCAAATTGGAAACATCTGTACCTATATTCACTCCCACATATGGCTCATCTTTGTCTTGCTGTACTTTTATCTCTGCAACACATTCAAGAACCATATTCGTAAGAAGAAGAAAAAACACAAAACCAAGAAACCCCACAAAAAAAAGACTTTTTTTTTTTCAAGATTGGTTCATAAATGTTACCTGGTACAAAAATTGAACTTGATGTGGAGAAGAAGCAGCAACAGAAGAGAAGAAACAAGAAGAAATGAGGGAACTTTTTAGTATTTGCCATTAAAGAGAAGCTTGAGGTTTTCTTGTATCATCTTCTGTTTCAGGTTCAGGTAGGGATTGCATTATCTTGGGATTATTTTTGCTGTTTACCAATAAGAGGGGCAATTGACAAAAGGGATTTTTGACTTGCAAGATCTAAATTTGGAGTAAGCTATAAGAAAAAATAAAAAACATATTAATAATTCTTGCAAGTAAAATGGACTTTAAGGTAGCTTTTGGTGCATTATTTTTACTGCAATGCATCAATAATGTTGGATTTTATGTTCCTGTGGGATAAGAATGACAATAATGACCTTGTGAACCGACAAGAAAATTGGAACAGTGACAAGTTTCTGCAATTTTTGAAGCACTTTCTTTGTTTCTATGATGGGTTTGGTACAAAGTTGGAACAGTCTAACGGGTCGTTTGGTTGAAATCTTAGAAAAAATTATTTCAGCAAAAAATGTATAAACATAAAAAGAATAAAAAAAAAAATTCTGACATAGTAAAAGCTGTGTTTAGTAGGTTTTTATAAATGAATTTCGCGCATAACTATTGAAGCATTTAAAATGTCAACTGTATTGAGTTTGGAATTTTAAAATGTCAATTGTGTATGATTATTCACCACATAATAATTTGTACATCAGTATTCCTGACATAATAATTCCTTCATTATTGCTTACTGTATGATCATATTTTGATTAAATCCTTACACAATAATAAACCAAACAACCCTTATTTAATGTATGAAATAATAGAAAGTTTTGTGAAGGTAAAGAGATCGTAAATAAAGACAAGATTTTTTTCTGAACACTAGGCTACTTCTTGGAATTCTTTGGGATGCTTCTCAAATTCCAGGCTGGCTATCAGAAACCTGATTTTGCACTTGTGTAATGACTGGAGTAACCCCATCAAAGTTTCTTCAGATAAAGGTGAAAAAAAAGGTCGAAAATAAAAACATGTGGAGGGAGAGGCATTGGCTGGCTGACACAAAAAAGAACAATACACAACAGCTTTTCTATTAAAGCTATTTCAGAAATAAAATACAGTGACCTTTACTTATAGCACTTGAGTTTTCAATTTTTCAAAAAGAAGAAATTAGATGTTTGTAAATTGTAATGTACTCTGAGCCTCCATGACTTCAACACTGTCTTCATTCCTTGGTATCAAATCCATCTGCTTTATTGTTTGTAATGTCCTCTGCCAACAAAATTAAGGTAATTTGTTACTGATTAACACAATCTATCGAATCCTAAAAAGTGAAGTTAAATAGTATTTGGGTTAATCCTTATGCGTACTTGTTTCTAAGAGCATCTATATAAATGATCAACACTGATTCTCCATAAAGAGATATACATCCCCTTTGAGGCAAAAAAAAAACAAAGGAAAAGAGAGCAACACAATAAAACAAGAAACATACGTCCTTCCAGAAACAGACAAGAAGTAAAATCGCGAGTCTTGTGCTTTCTAGCTATCAAAAAGAATTGTGGAGATCAATAAAAGAGAGATTCCCACAGCATAGGTAATGTTAGGTCTAGTGATAATAAGATATCTAAGTTTTCCCACAAGCTCTGATCCCTGCATCATCCTAGGGTTCTTTTCTCTTTTCTTCAAGCTTATGATTTTCTTCTATTGGGCTAATTGCGGCCTTGCAACCCAACATCCATATTCTCTTCAAACCAAGGACATAATTGGAGAGATGGCTCTACTTCTTATCTCAAAATACAGGCAGGAAAAAGTTCAAGTATATGGCCTCTTAAGTTGCATGATCTTATCACAACCAGATTACAATAGAAGATTTCCTATTCTCTCAGAACTATGTGGTTCCAAGTACATAGCTGAGAATCAAGCTCAAGCTTTGCTCAAGTGAATTTCATGAGTTCAACCTAGAGTCAAGTTCATAATGAATTGACCAAAACAGGACAAAAGAAAGCTTCCTATGCTCTTGGATAAAAAGTCTTTAAAATCCTAATGCACAATTAAAAACAGTGGTGCGACAGAATTTTATAATTACAGCTATAAAAAAAGTTCCAATACATTTGCGGCAAAGCTATCTCGAGAAATTGTCCTTTAGTTTGGGTCGAGCAAGCACTGCCAGTAGACACTCTTTTAAGACATTCTAAACTAATTAGCTGTATGTAGGAGAATCCCCTTTTTGATAATTAATATGATGTACAGTTGTTCATCCAATTAAGAGTCATACTATTCTTGTAGTAAGAAGTCTTGTGACTGTCAAGCTATGGCTCATCTCTTCAAGTCAGCTTTGCTAAACCTATGTCAATTGCCATCAATTCTATGAAAGTAATAGTTGTGTACTTGTTGACCGGTGTAAAAGGCAGGAAGCGTACTTCTTGAGTCCCACCTCTAGCCTAGAGAGCACAAATAAATATAACTCGGGTATTAGTAAGAGATGCACTTCTCTGAACATGAAAGTTGCTAATGATTCCTAACAGAATTGGCAGGATGAAATAGCCTCTAGCATGGAATATGCATGAAATAAGTGAAAGTAGGATCCACAAGCAAAAATTAGGAAACATTGAAGAAATGCAGTTAACTGGTAATACAACATTATTTTACAATTATATAGTGCCAGAGGACAGAAGTGGACGTATCCATAAAGAAGCAGAATATAGCCACTTCACTAAACATTTAACTAAAACAGAACTTCTATCAGAAATTTTTAGCAACCCATGATATCTTTCATCATATCTAACTCTTTCTACCACTAAAACTCCACCAATCACGAAATCTCAACTAGATTCACTTTTGAGCCTATTGTAATGGAAGTTCCAGAAAATTAGTTACTAGTACTCAATGGCATATGGGTAGATTTTATACATAAGGAATTTGAACAGTACAAGTCTAATAATATTAAGTTTTTCCACTAATCATACAAACTGAAACCTGTCAACCTAGGAGGTAAAATACAAGTTATTACTAAAATTGTAGTAAGATGAAGTTTGTGTGTTACCTCTTATGGACATTCCTAAACATGTCAATCAATCTTAAGCAAACCAAGAAACAAGTCTCCAGAACAATCAGTTTGTCAACTCCAGAAGCTGCAACTTTTACTTTCATCTCTTCACATATCATGAGGCATTCACAAGCTTTGTACGTCGAGTTACGGGATCAACTTCTACTCGAAGCCCAAGTCTAACAAGTTCTGGAACATCTACAGTTCCTTGAAGCTCCAAATCAGTAATAGCCCCTTGGTTTTCTGCATTCCCTTCCAATAGGTTTCGCACACACCAGACTCCCCACTCCCTTAAGAAAGGATTATCTTCATCTACAACACACTGTTGTAGCAGTAAAAGGATCCCATTTTTATCCCTAATCTCATCTTGGACATGCCTTCTCCTATAAGCACAATTTCCAAGGATGGCAACGATATCTCTCCGGAAACCTTGGTATGGACAACACCTAAATGAAGAAGATATTGTCCCCTCCTTGATCTGATCCTGCTTCATTGCTTTCCTAATTGTCGTTGGAGGTTCAAGATCCCGAAGCAAGTTCAAAAGAAATTCAATAAGCCCGGAGGAAACAAGTATGTCCACGACATCCTTTGAACTTTCTTCCTTATATCTTGACAAGTGATCAGAAGCGCAAATATCTCTCAAGATGATGAGAGAGTATCCTAGAACATCAATAGGAGCAGACCCCACCGGAAGATCACTTTTCCCTCTTATTGAAAAGTCAACGACCCCAGAAGCACTCTTCAATATCCCAAATATACTTCGAGCAAAATCCTGAGAAACAACAATATGCTCTACTCGCTCATTCAAGAGTTCTGAAAGTATACTCAACAGATAAGGCTGCTCAATAACAAACTGATCAGCTACATGTGTAACAACACCATTGTTCTCAACAGAAGGATATGAATGTAATTTGAAGAAAATTAATGAGATGTTGGAGCCCTCAATGCAAAGTTTTGAGAGTAACAACTTTAACCAAACTTCTTTAAGACCAACTGCAAAAGAGTATGAACGCATAAGCTTACCATAATAATCAAATAACAAAAGTTCTGAATATATCAAAAGTTACAAAATTCACTGGTCTTTACCGGCTGATGCAGTACGCAAAATTTCTATCAGAATGGGCAACCCTTGCTCCGAACATAAATCTGTTAGGTGTCCATCCGTACCATCACAGCAAGTGTAAATGACCATACATAAAGGATCACATATTTCCTGGCTTCTAACTCTAGCAATCTTCAAGAACTTATGAGGAAACAATTGGTACCACACATCCCATTGACGTTCTCCTCCACCCACTGAGTAGTTTCCTAGAAGTTGCAGCCCAACTCGAATAATCATACAATCAGGATCAGGAGTAAGTCCTACCAACATAATAACATCCACGACAATTTCAACTCCTCTTTGTTGAAGAAACTCATTCTGATTTCTTATCTCCCCGGCACACAGATTTCTAAGTACCTTAAGAGACAATAAAAGGAGGTAACGGTAAGAGAAAGATGACAGAGACTGGCAGAGACGGAGAACAGTGGTGACAACATTCTTGGACGACAGATCTAACCGTCCACCCTCCTCCTTGGAAAGATCTATCAGCTTCTCGAGTGCCGTTTCTAAAGAAGATGAGTTTGACACAAGTAATAATTCTTTGGCAACATTTTCCGGGATTGTAAGCTCTGCTACAATTTGATCATCCACAGTAACAACTTTATCATCCATTATCTAACAAGGAATGCAGAAAAAATGATCAAATTAATGAGAAGGATCAGTTCGCTAAAACAATTTTTAATTGCACTATAAACACTCGAAAAAGTGATGGAGAAGTGCATACTGTATTGACTATTGAACATCACCATGAGTTCAATACTAACAAAGCTTATCTAACTGAAAGATAACACTTAAAAAAAACTATTTCGATGATAATATATTCTAAAGTATAAATACAACATATGAATATAAACTAAATCTAGAGATAAAAGAGCTTAAAAAAGAGAGGAAAGTAAATTTGAACGGAACTATTAAGTCTTACCTGAGGAGGAAGAAAATTGAAGAAGACACCACCAAAACAAAGAGAGAAAGGAGATGGAAAATAACTGGAAAATTTGGAGAACACTACTCTGCAATGGGGAAACCTGTGTTGCTTAGGGTTCTATTGTTTTGAGTTAAGCGATTTTTAGGGGAGTAATTTCAAAAACTTCATTTTATAGTCTCTTTTTTTACACCATAAATTGGGGGTCGCGTGGGAACACGGGAGGTGAATCAACTAAATTACTCATCGATGTTTTGCGTTTTTTTTTAAAAAAAAATAATAAGTTATTTTTAATTATAAAAAGATGATATATTTTTTTAATTATAAAAAAATATCACATAAATTGAGACGAGAGATGAAATGAAGACATATTAGGAGATACCACTTTATTCCTTTGAACTAATTTTCGGTATTGGTGTCTTATTTTCTAATGAAACTTTCTTTGTCTATTTGAACCATGCACAATTTTATATTTACATAAATTCTTTTCATGTTTCGAATTAAATATGCAAAGATTTATTATATTAAAGAAGCTACTATATCAGTTATTTCTTATCATCAAAATTTTGTTGGTTTTTTTTTTCAAGTATTGAAGTATCACATTAGAGGGTAAAGTGTTTTCTTCCAATAAAGATAAGGCTCAAATCCTATATTTATGATTAATTAATGATAAAGAAATATTCATCACGTTACCACAACCGTTATTGGTGTGGTTGAATTTTGCATTTATCTGATAGGTCTTCAATTTGGTGTTCTTGATTGTGAACCTTTGTTAAACCTTGACAGGTCCCCCACTCACCATATTTATAAGTTATGACATTGTAACAAAAAATATCAACATAATCATATACCTTCTCCAGTTCCTTTTCCTCTGCTAATTTTATCCAACCACAAAAGCCAATCATTTCTCATAATAAACATAGCGTGAATGAACTCGGATAAATACAGCCTAGAGATCTCTATCAAAAGTTCTTAATAGAGACATAAGAGAATTAGAAGAAGAATGAGAGAAGACGGAGAAAATCTATAATATGGAGAAAGGAAACACTTTTGCTTCAACCAACAAAATTGAGCCCTCAGACATATATACTTCTCTACTTTGAGAATGATGGGAAAGTAATAAACTTATTTGTCTTAAGTAGGAACTAAGGAAAATAAAATGAAAAGGAGGAGAAGGGAGAGCAACCATATACCAAAAACACTATACAAGAAGAAACTTAGAAAGCACAAAGAGGAAGGTGCACTTTGCCACCATTCTTCACTATATTCTACTACTCCCCCATATCTCCCTCTTGTATTACTTCTTTGTCAAAACAATGGTGCTTGATCAAACACCATTTGCTTTTCATCTGAGAGCATTCACAAAAGCCAGCAAGGAGTCTACATCCCTCTTCTCTGAAGGGTACTTAATGGCCTTTGAAGAGTGCTTTGGGAAGAAGAGTATTGTAGGGAAGCTACCAAGCTGCAATTCTTGTTGTGCAAATGCTTTCTGGTCACCATCTGCCCTGAATTTCCCCACTTTCACACCAGAACCACCCAACTTCTCAGCCAATTCAACATAGGATCCTTCCATTGCCTGGCAAAATTGGCACCAAGGTGCATAAAGAACAACGAGCCAAGGCTCTCTTCGGTCTTCCAATTTTAGTAGGTTCTCAACTCCAGGCTTACTCAAGGTAACAATGTCCTTCGTATCAAAAATATCAGCAGCAGTAGCAGTACCATTTGTTTGGATGGCGCCATTTACACTTTCATCCTTGATGTTGCCCTTGTGCAAGCCACACTCCTTGGCCTTGGCATCTTCCCACCACCATCTTCCCTCTCTCTCGTGTTGCCCAGGTAGGACTGGCCTTGTGCAAGGTTCGCATCCAATGGATACATATCCTTGTGAATGCAATGCATTCACAGGCACATTCATGGCACGCAGGAAGTTCCAAATATCTTTTCCATCCACGTTAGCCACGGGGTTCCACTTCACCAAGCTACCAGCACCGCCATTCAACCCCTCAAAAGAAGGGTCCACCTGAACAATGGGAATTTCTGATCGAGTTCCTGGGGACTGATCTTTACGCTGACCTGTGATCCAGGCACGTAAGCCCTTTAGGGCTCTCCTCAAGGGTCTAACCTTCCTTACACGGCAACACTCTTGGTGGCCATCCTCATAGAAAGAGAAAAGCCCTTTGGTCCTAACCAAGGCCTGAACTTCAACTGAATCAGGGAACATGTATTCAATGCGAATGCCATAGTGCTTCTCCACTGTGTCAAATAATTGGTATGTCTCCGGGTTCAACCTCCCAGTATCAAGGCTGAATACTCTGTATGGTCGGCCAGTTAAATGTGCATACTCTATCAAAGCAACATCTTCAGCACCACTGCAATATAACAAAATCATCAAAGAGCTGCATTAGGGACAGAATCACTTTGGAAAATCATCATTCTGCTACGAAATAAAATAGAGCAATAGAGACAGCTCTCAAATGAATCTGATTTTTTGATGGACAAGTAAAATAGCTCACAGATCAGGACACTGAACTTAAAACAATATGCCTTATTCACCAAAACACCCATAGCAAAATTTCAAACGAAATATAGACTACCAAGTGAAAAAGATAAAATTAGCAAATGTCACAAAGCAAAACAAGTTCCCTTTGGCATTGATCAAGGAGCAATTTTTGCAAAAGTCCATAAATAGATCAGCAAGGTTCACAACAATCCACTCTTACTATTTTTCTTTATCCTGTTGTTCACATGTAACATAAAATAAATACTTCCTGACTGGTTCAAATACTAAAACTCATAGTATTCTAGCCTAGCTTATAAGCATCAAACACTCATGTGATGTCCATATGGAAATGCTCAATCAAACAGATAATAATATGAAAATTAAGAAATAGAAATAAGTATCATAAGTATAGGTTTAATGGTTTAGATGACTAAACATTTTTTTGTCCCCAAATCATGAAACTATTCATCCCTAAACACCATACACTTCCCTAGTTAGAAGAAGCATGTGATTGTTTTTCAACATTTATTGTGCACATCATAGAAAACATCATCCACACAATACAACCTAAATCCTTATGAACAGAAACTAGGCTCACACTAAAGCAAGATTAAAAAAAAACTGTACCTGAAAGCAATAGCAATGTCATCCCCAAATTTCTCTAGTGCTTTGTCCATAACCTCAAGAGGGGAAGCATTTTGAAGCTCCTTAGCCAATTTCTCAAAGTCCTCTGCCTCAATATTCTCTCCTACCTCTGCAAATTCACCAAAAAAGCAAACACACACAGCCCAAGAGTCATTTACCATCCTTCAACATCATCAAAAAACGAACACATGCAAAGACATATATTGAAAACTTCATGTACCAGGAGCCACGATGGTAGCTGCTGACGGAACTATTGAATCATTCCTCTTAGGCTCAGCATTCAATGGCTTCACTGCCGAACGCATCCGAGAATTCAAAACAGTCGACGACAATAGTTGAGGCCTTTCCAATGGCTGAAAGGTACCCAATTGGGATACTGCAAACACCAAACGGAATGCACAAATATATAAACAATAAATCCAAAAAAAATGAAATAGAACCCAAGAATATTTGAACCCAGATGCAAAATTGTCGGAAAATATCAAATTCTAACTACATAGGGATAAAAAATTGAAACTTTAAAATCTGGAAAAAATAAAAGCAAAAAATCAATTTTCAACCCAAATATATCACACGCAAGGAAAGAAATTCGAAACTAATCATATACAGCAGAAATCTGAAACAATAACAGAAGAATACACTAATCCAGATGCTAAATTGATAAAAAAAAATAAAAAAAAATTAACCCAACAATCCGGTTAAAGAAAATTCGAACCCCTGTGCTAAAATCACATTATAGGATAAAGATCAAAACTTTAGAAGGAATAAGTAAAAGCCTACCTTTGGGTTGTTCATAAAAAGAAGAAGATGACGACAAAGAGCCATGAATTGCAGATGAAGAAGTGAAAGCCAAAGCCATTTCTACAACACAGAGAGATTGATTTCACAGACACAAAGAAGATTTGTTCCAGCAAAGAAACCACTAAATTTCTTTGTGAAAAATAGAGGAAGACGGTGATGGGAAGAAGTCCGTGAGTGTGTGTTGAACACAGAGGAAATCATGGTGAGAAGTATTAAAGGGAACCTGAGACAAGGCGTTCTTCTAGGTTCATTGAACCTGGACGTGATTTGGGATTTGAATGAGAGTCTGATGTGGCGTGATTTCATTGGTTGATCGTCAAATTGTACCTCAGCCCTTCGGTCATGTGGCGGGCCGGCAAGAGAAAGTGAGAGGAGGATTCGTGGTGGAGAGAGCATAGTCATTTCACACCAGTCAAAAGTTTCTCTAGATTCTGGTTTAGATTTCTTTTTTATTTAATGTAATAATAATTTTATTTTGAGAAATTAAGATTTGTGGCTCCAGTTGTATATTTTGGGAAAGTTTATATCAACACAATCATTTGGTTCAATATCAAGTACTAGTATAAACTTTTTGCTATTTATATGGTATGAAAAATAAGTATACATGCATTACAATATCCATTTTGATAACTGATCCGGAATTAAAAGATCTTTTATTTACCATTATCATGTATACCAAATAGATAGAAAAAGGTGAAACTTGTATATATGTAGAGGTGAACAAAATTGAATCAAAAATTAAATTAAATTATAAATAGAGTTAACTCTAAAAAATATTGATTAGTGATTTATTTGACTTGATATGAAAAATAATTTGATTATATTTGAGGGATTTGATTTTTTTGCCTAAATTTTGAATGTTGATGAATAGTCGGCTTTGGACATAAAAAAGTGTTCGAAATGAAATAATATTTGGAAAAAAATGAAACAAGGGTATTTGAAATTTTGGGAAATTTTTCAAAATGTCAATATTTTAGCATTTAATAGGATTTCTTAGCCACACTTTCAATATTTATTAACAATGTCAATATTTTAATTTGTTATGTATTTGATTTATGTTTTTTTATTTGATTTAATTAAAAGAATACACTTATATAATAACATAAATGAGAAATTTAGCCGAGAGATTTTAAAAAAGAAAAAGAACATATCACTTAAAATTTTCGTAAGTTACAAATTTAAAAATAAACGCATAGCACCCATCCCTCTTCTTCATCAAATTCTCCAATATCAATTAATAAATTTCCATTGATACTACTCAATTTCTGTTGAAGTGAATTCGATTAAATTCTATTTTTCTATTTGAAAAGAAGATTTTGAAATACAAATAAACTTGGAATACAAATCAGTTTAAAATACTACTTTTGTTTAAATCAAAAGTTAAAAATAAAAGTGAATAATTAATTTGATGAACAATTAAGAAACAACTTTAGAATAGAATTTTTGAAATACAAAATCCAGTTTAGAATACAATTTTTTTGTTTAAGCAAAAGTTAAAATGAAACTATATGAGTACAAACAATTGATATACAACATACAAAATACATTTATTTGAATACAAATTTAGTTGATAATTGAACTTGAACATAACATACAAAATGAATGATTTGAATGCACATGAATACAATACAATATGTTAAAATAAATACAATATTACTGAAAAATACAATTAAAATATAAAGAATACAACATACATATTAGTATAAATACAAATTTAAGTAAGAATATATATATCATTTAATTCGCTTATAATTTCATTCAAACAAATGCAATGTTCTGAAAATATAATTGACATATGAAAAATACAACCGACAATACTAATATGAACATAAATTAAATAGTAGTGAGGTTAATAGAAATACAAACCCAAAAGAAAATTTACTAAATAAACGATTTTATATTCGAACACAAAAATACATAAAGACTCAAAATATACAAATCAAAACTAAAAAATATTGATATGAACTTAATAAATACAAATTCAATAAGAATTTATCCGATCAAATGATAATTTGATGCATATATACTGATATGAACTTAATAAATACAAACTTAATAAAAAGTTATCCGATCAAATGATAATTTGATGCATATCTTTTGTATAATTCTTTTTCATTTAAAAAAAAAAAACAAGAAGAAGAAGAAAGAATCTGGACGGAGAGAGGGGAATAAAATAATGAATAGAGAGAAAGTGAGGTTGAAGGAGAGTGAAAATTGAGGTTGAAAGGGAGTAAAATAGGATTTATTTTACGAGGATAATTATAAACTTATAATTTGCTATATACGAGAGAGATAAAAATTAAATTGAAAAAATATGAGAGAGAATATGATGGATATACTTTATTTGCTAAAATATTTATAATATTTTAAATAATTATTTTAAAGTGTAGATATTTTTAATAATTATGTTAGAAATTTTGACTTAGTTGACTAATTTTCCCTTAAAAATTGATGGAAACAACTTTTTCAAACACACACATATATATATATAAACGCTATTTTGCTTCTCGTTTTTTTTTTATGGGTCCCTAACATAAATGGCCTAAACTAAAAATTGAACTCTTATAACTAAAATTTTCAAAAAGGATAACTAAATTGAGTATGAAATTAAAAAGGTGATATTTGGATGAAATTAGTGACGATGTTAAATTTTATGTATAAGGTTCATTCTGACATGAGTCTTACAAGGGTCATTCTGAAATGAGTCTTCCCTTTTAAATATGAACGCGATGATTTTAAATAAAAACTAATGTTGCTTTTCAATTATTTATTCAATCGTTTTGTTGTTGTATTTTCGTTCTTTTTTTCTATTTTCACTATTTATATGTTAAATAAATATGTAAATGATGCAGTCAAGTATAATATTTTTATATAACTTGATAATATGGAGGAGAAAATATAGAAACATGAATAAAATATAAAAGATTTTTTTTTCTAACTTTCTTTTTATAACAAAAAAAAACGCAGTTTAGGGTTGTGTATCGTTCAATTCAATCCGATTTTAAAATTTATCGATTTGACTTATTGGTTATCGATTTGTAAACATGCTAAACCTATAATCAATAAGTCAATCCAATAAACTTTAAAATCGAAACGAACCGAACTATACGCAACCCTAAACTGTGTGTTCTTTTTGTTGACATAAAAAAGGATAAAAAATTCATATCCCTATATTTTGTCCTCAATATTATTAAACTATGTAAAAAAAGTATTAGATTTGATTGAATCACTAACATTTTTATTTACATATAGATACTGAAAATAGAATTAAAAAAAAAAAAAACACAAAAACACAACAAAATGATTTGAAGAATGATTTTTTTATTTAAACTCAACACCTTTTATTTTTAAAAAAGAAGGCTCATGTCAGAATGAGTCTGGTAAAAGTTCATACTAGAGTGAGCCTTGTGAGCCTTATGAGGCTCATTATGACATAAACCTTATACATAAAATTTAGAGAAAATGGTCTAAAACCCCTCCAATCTATACCCGAAATCCCAACTACACACTCCAATTTCACGGGCGTCCTATTACCCCCCTAAACTTCATATTTCCCTATTTTCTACACACTTAAACGCTGACCTAAACACAACACCAAATAATTAGGCACGCGTGATTCCACTCGCTGGGTCCCGCCTCTTCAACTCCGATTTCTCCTTTTTTTAATTTTAAAAAGGAAGTCAAAGTAAAACACTCAAAGTAATTGAAAAATCAAAACAAACAAAAGCAAACGAAAAAAAAAAAAAAAAAGCTACAGAACAATTTGTAAACTAAGCTCCTTTCTTCCTTGGAGCTCCAAGCAACGGTCCGCCGCCTTGCATTGATGCCAGAAAATCAAGATACATAGTTGAAGCCAACCCTCATAAATCATCCAAGACAACTATCTCATCTCTAATTTCTTTCCTTCTTCTTAGCAATTTAGTAGAGCATTCATGTCAGCCATCAAATTTCACCATCACAATCTGAAAATCACCACCACAAATCATATATAGAAATCTCCTTCCCACTCTCCACAATCAAAAACTATTAAGTAAATTACTTTACACCCATTTTTGATGAATTTCGAGAAAATTTAAAATTCAAATTAGAGACCTAAATAAGGAATTAGAGCAGTTTTCAAACCCTAAATTCAAAATTTGAAGTAGAAATGAACATTAACAACTAAACCTTACTTAATATTGAAAGAAAATTGTGATTTTTTTATAAAAAAAAACAAGGGTTAATGGTGGGGAGAAGAAATAATGGTTTATTTAAAGGTGGGGAAGATAACCATTGGAGAAGGAATAATTTTTTGTCAAAATTACCTTCCAACGTGCCTAGAGGAGGTGTTCTCACCTCCTATGACAGGTAAGCGTTTAAATGTGTAGAAAATAGGGAAATATAAAGTTTAGGGGGGTAATAGGACACCCGTGAAGTTGGAGTGTGTAGTTGGGATTTCGGATATAGGTTGAGAGGATTTTAGACAATTTTCTCTAAAATTTAACATCCTTAACGGGTTTATTCAAATGTTGTTGTTTTTTATTTTATTTCATACTCAATTTTGTTGTTCTTTTAGAAATTTTGCTCATTTTTTTTGCCTTTTTGACACTCGAGATTATAACCCATTTGGCATAAAAGTGAATTCACTTTTTCTTTGGAATAAATTTTTCATTTTATTTATAAAACAGCGTTTAACTCTAAAAAATTTAAATCCATCTTAAAGATATACTTAAAATTTGAAAAACAACTTATACAACTTGTTTTCCAACGTATTTTTCATTTTTAAAATTATATTATAGTATATTTAAACATAGAACAATATTATTCCAAATATTTTTTATCAAAAATATAATTAATCACAACTCATCAACTCTACCTCCCAAAATTCCAAATCAAATGGAAAATATTTGGAAACTATGGCAAACAGCCACTTAGTTTGACTCTAAAAGGACAAGAAGCAGAGTGAATTTCCTCCAAGTTGTTCATAACCAAGTAGTGTGGTGAGTATATTCAAAGGAAGGAATGTCGTCCTCTTTTTCTCACCTCAAATATGAAAAATAATTTAAAAAAACTTGTTTACATTAAAATATGATTATTTTAAATTTACACCGCATAGGACTTATTCAAAAAATATATATTTTTTAATTAATAAAAAAAATTTCACATTCAGACTCAAATCCAAGACGTCAACTATACACCATTATTATTTAATATGTCACATTTAGATGTCCTCCCAAAATGCTCAGTATCTAACAAAGATTCTTATATAATCCACAAAGAATTGGAACAAAAAAAAATAAAACTAAAAAGAAAAAAGATACGGTAAACGACAATAATAGTATTATGTTCTTATCTTTATAATAATACTTAGATGTTTTCCCACAGCAAGAGTCTTATTAATATCAACGTCAGGTATCAGAATTTAAAAAACAAAGTGGGAAAAGATACGGTTGGCAGTGGAGTGCCCACTAGCTAATTCATAGAATATATATGTAAGTCTTGCCCTTTAGAATTTCAGAAGGGTTACTTACGAGCACTTTTAATATAGCCTCCACCATATATTAAAATCATGCAAATCAATGATTAGGATTTAGGGGGGACCTTAATTAAGAAAAAAATTGTTCAACTTGATACTCATTACCTTTCCATTATAATACTATATTTTTTAAATTTCAATTTAAAGTTGAATGACTACAAATTAAAAAAAACTAATAATTGAACTTGATAATTCTTTTATAAAAGGGTCTGAAAAATACTTCAACATTGACCAAAATTATTGTTACGATGAAGGATCTTTTACCCCTTGCACTATTTAATAGTGTATTTTAAAGGTATATATATGCCCACGTGAACACATTACTATTTATAGTTATGCAAGATTTATGATATTCATGTGAGCATATATATACCTTTAAAATACACTATTAAATAGTGCAGGGGTAAAAGGTCCTTTCCAAAGTTCGGCATAGTTACAACAATTTCGGTCAAAGTTCAGATATATTTCAGACTTTTTTCCCATTCTTTTAACATGTTATAGTATTTATATGACTATGAAACTTTTAAAACATATTTGAAATGTAATTTTTTTTAAAATGTAATATGTAAACTGAAATGAAGAAAGTAACTTTAAAATAAAAAAACAGATAACTATAGATGATTTTTTTCAATCTTGTTAGATCTGAACTAGATATGTTAACCCCTTTCTCCATTTAAGTGAGCATTGATTATATTATACAAGAATCAAATTATTTGAGTTGAAAGACTGGATGGCTAGTGATGATCGAGTTTGGGTTGTTTCATGAGCTGATTTTAAGCGCTTTTGCACTGCCTTAATAAATCTGAAAATAATAGACAAAAGATCCTTTTTTTTTTCTATTTAAATCTATAGTGGAAACTTTTATATATAAAATTAAATCCATAATTACAAAACATAGCAGGAAATGAGACCCTTCCTCTGATTTTCCAAGTAAAACTCAAGGACTTCTGAATTACTTATTTTCCCTCATTTAGAGCCTGTTTGAATTGACTTAAAGAAAAAGTAACTTTTGAGTTAAAAATAAAAATTTAAATTTAAATGACTTTTAAGTCAAAAAAATAAAAAGTAGGCATAAGCCTACTTTTGATTTTTAACTTATTTTAAGTTATTTTTAACATTATCAAACACTTTCTAACTTATTTTGAGCCGTTTTTGACTTATTTAAAGTTATCTTTATATTTGTCAAATACTTTCAGAAGTTAAAAACTGACTTAAAAGTAGATTTAACCAACTTTTAAGAGGGTGTTTGGATTGACTTAAAAGTTGGTCAAACCTACTTTTAAGTCAGTTTTTGACTTTTGGAAGTGTTTGACAAATATAAAAAATAACTTAAAATAAGTTACGAATTGTTTGCCAAGGTAAAAAAATGACTTAAAATAAGTCAAAAACCAAAACTAGATACTCCCCCTACTTTTTATTTTTTAACTTAAAAGTCAATTTGAATTGACTTTTTTATTTTTAACTTAAAAGTTGTCTCTTTTAAGTCAATCCAAACGGGCTCAATCAGTTCAAACACCCTCTTAGTGGTTCAAACATACCAGGCTCATCTGGCACAAAACGTATAAGAATTCTGGCACAAAACGTATAAGTTATGGCCCAATCCTTCCTCCGTATAAGTTATGGCCCAATCCTTCCTCCTTAATTAACGCATCAATTTAAGTTCAAAAATATTTATACAATCCTATCATTTAGGCTTAAGTCATATGCGCATTTTAAAGTTATCCTCATATTTCACTTAAACGCCTCAATTTATGTTTGTACCTATTGAACACCTTATATATTCAAAAATAATTCCTATTGGACACAAAATGATGACCTGGCAAAAAAAGTGTATTCCACACTCTTTAAGCGCGTATAGACATTAAAATTAACATTTTTTCTTTTCCTTTTCCACTTATACACTTAAAGTAATAGACAATATAATAATAATAATTAATAAACAAAAAAAAAAATCTTGTGCAAGATGCAATTGTTCATCATCTCTCACCCTCTTCAATTCTTCTCGTGTTTTTTCTTTCTTCTTTTTCTATGATAAGTTAATTAAAATCTCAATGATTTACACAAAACTCTATTATTTATAATATTTCAGTGAAGCAATTGACTATTTTTTGTATTGTGATAAATGATTGCTAGTGAAAAGAAGACGAAGACAATGAGTGGAAGGTTTTAATGCTATTAGAATGAAATGTAAATGAAGGGTTAGCTTAGATGGACAATAATGATATATTATCGGCACCGGTAAAAGTGATTAAATTCGATGACGAAGAATTAAGAAAGGGATGGAGGCGCAGAAGCCTGAAAAGGGAACGAAGAAGAAGAAGAAGCAGCGTGGATGTGATGGTTTATTGGCGGACGACGTAAATAAATGGACAGGAAAATAAGTTACGACGGAGAAGAAGAAGAAGAAAGGTGGGTGGCGTGGGGTGGAGTGAAGTGGGTTAATTTCAAAAATAATTTGTTGTTTTCTTAAAATTGCTTTTTAATTATTTCTAAATAGAGTTATTTAATAAATTAATTCAATTGCCATGTGTCATCATTTATGTGGTCCATTTGTTATGTATAAGCGATTGAGATGCAAGCATATTTTTCTTTTTATTGATTATTATTTTGTATCAAATAAGTATAAATTTGTTAAGATTTAAGTGTTCAATAGGTATAAACATAAATTGAGGTGTCTAAGTGAAATATGCAGACAACTTTAAGGGACCGCACATGACTTAGGCCTATTATTTAAAAAGTAATTACATATAAGATTCTACGATAAATATTAATCGATAATATGATAGAATTGGGAACTAAATTTCTATTTATTTTTCTTGTTATATATCTTTCTTTTAATAAGTATTTCGCTGCAACAAGACATTAGCCAAATAATAATATTCTCGCTCTCCTTTTTCTTTTCTCAAAACATTGCTATGAATAGTAATTAGACAAACTATAATTATGTTTCACGATTATGGTCCATGCTCGGATTGGTTGTGAAAATTTCTCAATTTTTAAAGGAACATCACATATTTTAATGTGATCAATTATATGCTACACATTACACACTCAGAATTTCTCATAAGCCTTAAAATAATCATCTCAGAGATTGATTATATTTTATTCACATCACACACACACACATATATATATACACTGGAGGTTATAATTAGGGATGACAATAGGGCGGCGTTGAATGGGTTGAGCTTAATCCACAAAAATTCTAAACCCTCTGGCTCCATCCTGCATAGCAACTTTTTTTCATTTTCAACCTGCCTCACCCGCTCCGTATAGATTCGTCCCGCATAATTGTTTTAATTATTTTTTTTTCTAGTTAAGTTTGATATTAAAAATTAAATTTATAAAAATAAATTCATTTTTTCATTAAGTTATATTAATTTAATAGATAATTACTTAAAAAAATATTTTTTAGAGGTCAATTGGGAAACATGTAAGAAATTGTATTTTTTTTTTATTAAACCATTTTCATTTACTATCTTGAATATTTTAGTAGCTTTAAATAAATTACTTAATAAATAATGTTCTATCACTCTTATAATATGTAAAAAATTAAAATTAGTTCGAACCTGCATAAAATTGCATAGACCCACAATAGTTTTAAAAAAACCACTTCGATCCGCCCCACTTTCCTTCCATCTCGCACAACCTTAAACCCACCCTTAGCCTTAAACCCACCTCGCCCCCATTGCCATACCATACTAGTTATAAGTATTTTTTTTCCGGAGATCAAAATATGTTAAAAGTTGTTAAATTAATCACTTACGTCTCACTTTCAAGTAATGCAAGAAAAGATGTATAATTTGGGTTGTAAATAATTTTTGAAAAGTTTATACTATAATTTTAATAGAAAAACAGCCTAATTATACAACTATTCCTACCATATTACTAATTCTCGAAATAATTACATATTATTTCACTAACTAATAGTTTTATAAGTATTAGATTTCAAGTCAGATACACTTGGATACATGTATTTTTACTATCAGATACATTTTATATAGGGAGAGAGGCAAGCGAGAGAGTCATTGTATCATAAATACATGTGAAAACACTAAATACATATATATGGGATACTAGACACATTATGAAACTTAGATGCATAGGGAGATAGGAGAGTGAGAGAGTTACTAGATATATACGAATCTACTTGAATATATTATATTAGAGTAAATTGCACTTAATTTTGATCTCTTGTATCAGAGATACATATATCTAGACGTGTCAGATATATATATATATATATATATGGGAACCAAAATTTGACACAAATAGTAATTTCGAAAACTCAAAAGAGATATAATTAGACTCTAAAATAATAAAATTTGTGTTGTTTAAATGTATAGGGAGAGAGGAGCGCGAGAGAGTTACTAGATACATACGAATCTACTTGAATACATTGTATTTAGAGTAAATTGTACTTAATTTTGACCTCATGTATCAAAGATACATATATCTGGACGTGTCAGAGACATATATATGGGGACCAAAATTTGACACAAACAGTAATTTTGAAAACTCAAAAGAGACATATAATTAGACTCTAAACTAATAAAATTTGTGTTGTTTGCCCGTTTTAATATACTCTACAGACTACAAAGGAATGAAAGCTATGGCCTATGCATAAAAAGTCCAGACACAATGTGGGGTGTAAAAGGTTATAATTTATGCAATGACAGCTTTTATTGATCAGACATGAAGTTGAAGATGACCCACCATTCTAAAGTTGATTCCAATTATTTTCGCGTGTTTTATGTTTTGTGATTTTTGTAACTTCTCTATTTTTCACTTTAAATATCATACAATTTAATAATTAAATATAAAAATATAACATGAAATTAATGATATTAATAAATGTCAAATTTTGTTTAGAATATATTATAATTCTTATCAAATTTGGAGAATAGTTTTTTAAAATTAATTGACTTAACTATGATTATGATATTTGTTAATATAATATAATCTTGATCTTTAAATTTTAAATATGACACATGCCTCTAATCTAGACGCGTACTTAACGAAATGGAAGAGAGCCAAATCCATGATGAAGCGATCTTTGACACTGGTTGACATGTCAATTTCATTCTGAATTCTACGGTAATTGTATTAAATAGACAACGTTTCAAAGAAAATGGGTCTCAGATTCAAATTTTATGCTATGCATTATGCATAATATGGTGGGTAGTTATATTCTCTTAATTAATAGCGAAAAGATAAAAAAGTTGTCTCCATTTTTTAAAATAGCAATTAATCATTTTGAATTACTTAATTTTAATAAGAATGGCAATTAAATGAGTAACTAAGTAATTTGAATTATTCCCTTCGTTTACTTTTACTTGTCAATTATTCTTAAAACACATTTTTATTTGTACTTGTCACTTTTGATATATTAATAAAAAATAACAATTATTTTTTTATGTTTTACACTCAGTGTTAAATACTTATTTTTCAAAATCTACTAGTAAACATTATTTAATAAGAATAATTTGATAAAAATATATATATAGTAATCATTATTTTCATAATCTGTTATTCAAACAGTAGGAAGCAAAATTTTTTAAAAAGTGGGGAAAAAAAGAGTTTTGCATCATATTATTATTAGGTTTGGAGTTCCAAATTCTAACAAAAATTTAAGTCACGACAATTGTGCTGCCACGTCAGAAGCAGTAGGTGTTAAATACTGTTACTCGTAACTTATATAGAAATGTATATTAGTTTGTTTCATCCAATGAAATATTGACATGTCAAGCCTTAATGGGACTTTTCGTCTTTTACCTCACCTCTCTCTTACAGCACCCTCTAATATTCGACCACGTGTTCCCTCTCTGTAGTACCGACCGCGTAAGATCACAGCACAATTCATTCAGTATAAATTAGCCACATCTTCTTGTTTCTAGGTTGTTCAAATCGATTCTTCACTTTAGACCATCTCCAACCCACCTCTATTTTACTCTCCATTCTCTATAATTGGAGAGTAAAATAGAGAATGGGCACTCTAAC
This sequence comes from Solanum bulbocastanum, assembly GCA_037074985.1. Classification (NCBI taxonomy): domain Eukaryota; kingdom Viridiplantae; phylum Streptophyta; class Magnoliopsida; order Solanales; family Solanaceae; genus Solanum; species Solanum bulbocastanum. Next base: position 30,194,084 of record CM073598.1, on the reverse strand, counting down.
CCAACTCCAAATCACTTTCTATTCTTCAAATTTAGAGAGTTGAATAGTAGTTCTCCAAATTTGGAGAACTACTATTCACACTCTCTATTTCACTTTTTCATTATTTTATTATTATTTCTATTACTTTCTAATTAACATATTATTTTACATATAATTTCATTAATTAAATATCTAATATTCATAATTCTTTTTTAAATGTAATATAATATTTTTTAAAATATTATTTAATATATACTATTTTAATTTCAAATTAATAGTATTTTAATTTTTTTTCTAATTTTCGTGAATAGTAAAATTTTATTTTATTATTAATTTTCATTATAAAGAATACGCAAAATTAAAATGGCAAGATGAAAAAATTTAATTTAAAAATACAATACATGATATGATAATTTAAATACAAGATAACTATACAATACATAACATAATAATTTAAATACAAGATAACAATACAATACAATATAATACATAACATAATAATTTAAATACAAGATAACATACTATACATAACATAATAATTAATTGATCACAACAATAATTTAGAAATCCGGTAGGTTATTTTCAGATAAAGCACTATTCGAAAAAAAATTAGGATATGATTTTGAGGCTTCTACACATTGGTGAGCAGCGTGGTTTCCCAGGAATGTTAGGTAGTCTAGATTGCATGCACTGAAAATGGAAAAATTGTCCAATGGCATGGGCTGGGCAATATGCAGGTCGTAGTGGATCACCAACAATTATTCTTGAAGTTGTTGCTGATTATGACCTTTGGATATGGCATGCTTATTTTGGTTTGTCTGGCACCAATAACAATATTAATGTTTTAAAGTCATCACATTTATTTTCCAATCTTGCTAGCGGTATTGCGCCTCCCGCCCATTATGTTATTCAAGGAAAAGAATACGATATGGGTTATTATTTAACTGATGGTATATATCCTAAATGGTCTACAATAGTTCAAACTATTCGTGATCCTCATTCCCAACAAAAGAAATATTTCGCGATGAAACAAGAATCGTGCCGAAAAGATGTTGAACGTGCATTCGGAGTTTTGCAATCACGTTTTGCAATTATTGCAGGACCGTCACGTTTTTGGAGAAAGGAAGTGCTACATGATATAATGACTACATGTATTATACTGCACAACATGATAATTGAGGATGAACGTGATCTCAATGCACCAATTCAAGATGCCGTAGAGGCTCCAACTCCAACTATAGAAATGGTGATAGATGAAAATCTACGGTTTGAACAATTTTTAGCTAGACATAAAAAAATTAAGGACAAAAATGTTCATTTTGAACTCCGTAATGCATTAATAGAGCATTTATGGGAGCAACGTAATAATTTTAAAAATTGAGTGTTTATGTAATTGTATGTCACTTTTATTTGAATTTGTCCCCTAATTTATGTATTATATTATATTTTCTTGCAATTTATGTTATTTAAAAATTTAGAATAAAAAATAATTTTATATCACGTTAAAAATTATATAAAGTAATTATTTGAGAAAAAAGAAATAAAGGATTTATAGTATGAAATAAGAAAATAAGAATGAAATAGAAATAATAATATAATATTGAGAAAAGAGAAAAAAATTCCTTTTTAGAGAGTGAAATAGAGAATTGGGTTGGAATTAGTTATCTGAAAAAATAGAGAAGTCTATATTTGAAGAGTAAAATAGAGGATTGGGTTGGAGATGCCCTTCCTTAGCAGTAGTGATCACTCTCTCTCAATCTGGTAACTCTCTCTCTCTCTCTCTCTCTCTCTCTCTCTCTCTATCCTCTTCAATTTAGGGTTTTACTATGCTCTTCAATTCTTGATCGCAAATGTGAATCTCTACCGGAACTATTTAAAGGTTAAAATAATTGTAAGAATTTCTAGTAAATGCTTCATTCTTCGAAGATTTGTAGGGATTTTGTGATTAAAAATAGTGACTTCTGTATGATTAGTGTTTTTTGTTGTTTGTTTTGAGCTTCATTTCTTTCTTAGAATCTACCATTTTTAATTGAAGAAGAACATGGCGGAAGCTAGTGCACCAGCTGTACCAAGTACTGAGTTGTTGGAGTGGCCAAAGAAGGATAAGCGCAGAATGCTGCATGCTGTATATCGTGTCGGTGACCTTGAGCGTACCATCAAGTAGGTGGTTAGATGTGATGAGATTCTTTACAAGTGTTGATCTTGTTTTCTTGGTTAGATAGTATCTTCTTTTTGTTGTTAGGTTTTACACAGAATGTTTTGGGATGAAAGTGTTGAGGCAGAGAGATATTCCAGAGGAGAAGTATTCCAATGCTTTTCTTGGTTTTGGCCCAGAAGAGTCTCACTTTGTGGTGGAGTTGACATATAGTAAGTTTAAAGCTGTTTTTTATGTCTGTTACAGCTTAAATTTGGATTCTTAATTCTAGATAGCCCCCTTATCAATTTCATGAAAGAAAAAGATTTTGGTCATCTCTCTATGGAGTTCATGCCGAGTGATAAGCCTCTAAAGAAGTGCGAGCGTTGAGATTTAGCCACTCATCTTAGAACTCCCTTGCCTTAAAATTACAGGGATTTGTTGTTCTTGCTTTGTTCTCCGGGTTTTCTTTGGGGGGTGGGGGGAAGAGTTGGAGAATAAAACATGCATAACATTGTTAGGATACTCAGTATATGGTCCGGTAGATAGCTTCTTGGAGGAGGGGATGCCAGGAAGTGACTTGATTTTACTGAACCAAAGGCACATTATTTGGTCAAGGAGCATAGATTTTAATAAATAGTTTACCTATTATCCAACACCAATAATTGAATTATATACTGTACCTTGAAGCGTAAATTTCAAATCTTACTTAGATACCATTGTACAGATTATGGAGTTGATAAGTATGACATTGGAACCGGCTTTGGGCATTTTGCTATTGCCACACCAGATGTAAGTAATTTTTGGTGAGCAAAATTATGTGCACCATTCATTTCTTCTAATTGTGCTTTGTTCCTCCTTTTCTTAAGGTTTACAAACTGGTTGAGGAGATAAAGGCTAAGGGTGGAACTGTCACAAGGGAGCCTGGTCCTGTCAAGGGTGGATCTAGTGTTATTGCTTTTGTCAAAGATCCTGATGGCTACCTATTTGAAATCCTCCAGAGAGAGTCAACTCCTGAACCACTTTGCCAAGTGATGCTTCGTGTGGGGGATCTTGAACGCTCTATCAAATTCTACGAAAAGGTGCCTTCTCTTATTTATATTTGCTCTTTTTTAGATATCCTTTTGTGTTATATCCTTGAATTGCTGAATGCAAACGTCAGACAGAAATTTCCAGCATGAAATGAAAAGAAGACGCTTGTCATTTTTATGGACACATGCATTTGTCTCAAATCTAGTTTATACAATACACCAAAAGCAATGCAGCGACAACAACTAAGCTAAGTCCCAAACAAGTTGTAGCTATCACCCATATGAAATTTTTTCTTCCATTGCCCTATTTTTAGCTCAGTCTGTATTGATACAAAACATTTGCAGATCTTTTGAGACAACTTTTTCTCATGTAATTTTAGGTCTTAACCCATATCCTTCTAACACTTGACTTTCCATAGTTTCCCGCCGACGTACCCGTGCATCTATAGGTGACTCAGAACATGTCCAAACCATCTCAAGAGACCAAGAGACCTTCTAGCAATTTATCCTCAATGTGTACAACCTGCAGCTTCTGGCAAATGCAGTCATTTCTAATCTGGTTTGAACACACATCCAGCTTAGCATCCACATCTCTGCAACACTCATCTTGTGGATAAATTGGACTTTTAACAACCCGCGTTCTCTACCATATAACATAGCCGGTCTTATAGCTATTCTATAGAACTTACCTTTTACTTTGGTAGGTATCTTCTATCACATAACACCCCGGTCACACTTTTCCATTTCAATCATCTGGTTAACCCTTTCGAGTAAGAATCATCTGGTTTATCCTATGAGTAACATCTTCATGTCACTCCATTCTCTTGTAACAATGAGCAATAATTTCTTTTATTTCAAACCAAAATAGTGATAGCATTGGGTTAAACATGTTCATGGGGCTAAACCCTTACTTTTCTTAAGCCTTAATCAATTTGGCCTTCAAATTTGTCCTAGGTATACCCACTGCAATAGGAATTCCCAAAGAAGATAATTGCAATGCATTCATAGTTGTTGCTCTTTGTAATGGTGTTGTACGCATGATGGCTTTAGAAATGAATACACGTCAGCTTGGGCTATATTGTAATTATCTATGCTGTATTTTTTAAATCTACAGGCACAGTGTGCAATTTGTGGTTTGACAGAGTTTGTCCTTGAATGCAGGCACTCGGGATGCAAGTGGTGAAGAAAGTTGATAGACCAGAACATAAGGTATGCTTGATTGTTTTATGAAAACTATAAGCTAAGTTTGATTTTTCTTTTGCTAGCCTTTTGGAGCCCAGATTACATATACAATAACTGATGCTTATCTTTTATGCTTGTACAGTATACCATTGCTATGATGGGATATGCTCCAGAGAACGAGACGACTGTTCTTGAGTTGACATACAACTATGGTGTAACTGAATACACAAAGGGAAATGCTTACGCACAGGTTGATTTACTAGCATGCATATTTTCTCCTCATTTCAATTCTTTTATCCCCATTTTGAGTAGTGTGAAAGAGTGGGCATACTGCTCGGGAATTCCTTCCAACCAAGTCTCGGATCCTTTTCCTTGTTCTCACTCAAGGAATGATCATTCAATTCTCTTGACTCTCTATATCCTCTTCTTCTTTTTTTTTTCTTTTTTTTTGGTTGTGTGAGAGAGAGAGAATCCATGTTTTCTGGCCACAGATAAGAATATAAAAGCATTATCTTCTCTTTCTTGATTGAAATTCACTTGGAACTGTCATTGGTATCACCATGTTCAAGGTTTAACCATGTCTTCATTTCAAACATCCTTTAGGCTGAACTTTCATGTGATTTTGTTCCAGATTGCAATAGGCACTGATGATGTCTACAAAAGCGCTGAGGTTGTCAATCTTGTTACCCAAGAGCTCGGAGGAAAGATAACTAGACAGCCAGGATCAATTCCTGGACTCAACACCAAGATAACTTCTTTTCTGGATCCAGATGGCTGGAAAACAGTAAGTGTCTGGCTATCACATGCTGTATCGTTGTTTTTCTACCCTTCTGCAAGGCATGTAATTAATGGGATATGAGCTCACTTTCTGTGTCCTTGCCTTTGTTGTGTTTATGCGTAGGTGCTGGTTGACAATAAGGATTTTCTGAAGGAGCTAGAATCGTCCAAGTAATTGGTCAAGAAGATGCTTGGTCGTATTTTACTAGATATGAATAAATAATCTGCTGTGGTGTTTATCTTCACATGCAGACTAATGCATATGTTTAGCGCACCGTAATCAACTACTCCTTTAAGCACTTTTCCAGACATTTTCGTGTGTTATAATACGAATATGACATCTCTGACTTGCTGAGTATGTCTTGCTGGTAACCTATTCACCTTTTGAGTTTCTGTGGATGTATGAAATTATCCCATTAGCACGTGCAGACATGAAATCTTTCATTCATCATGGCTATATATTATCTTTCCGTTACCAATTAGGACCAGTACAACAATAGTTTTGGACACACAAACAATCAGACAGATTAAGGTCTCATTTATTTAAGATTAAGGGTGTGTTTGGTATGAAGGAAACATTTACGGAAAATGTTTTTCAAATCAATTCATTTTTCTCAAATTTAAGGAAAATGACTTCCCTAAAAAAATTAAGGAAAGCATTTTTCAAAATTCTCTTTCCACTTCAAATTACAATTTTATTTTTTTTTGAAAAAATCAGTTTTTTATGTTGAAAAAAAATAAATTTAAAGTTGTTTTTTTAAAAAAATATTTAATGGTTGGGGAGTATACTGACATCTTTGTAAGAAAATCTTTAATAGACGTCTAAATGATATTAAAAACTTGTTATAGATTTAATAATCCAAATCTATTTAGATTTATTAAGTGATTGTAAAATAAGAAAAAAACAAATGTATTTGATAGTGAAGACCCGAACGATTACAATTCCAACCTACAAAACACACAAACTTAATGACTGGATCTAAATAATTAAGATTAAAACCTTTGTTAAATGCCAATAATAGATATCATAAACATAATAGGGGTATTTGAATATAAGTACTGAAGTTAAAGATGTATAACACAACGGCACTGGATACATCAACAAGTGCATCCTTTTCCTCAGCAAAGGGGAAGGCTCTAGATAAGCAATTTGTCCATTGGACAAAAGCTACAGGTGAAGCAATAGTTAATTGCTATCCTGAGATTTGCTAACAGCTAGCCTAGAATAATAAGGGGTGGGGTGTGAACTGAACCAACAAATTTTCTAAAATGCAGATGGAAAGAATATGAGAGCACAGGGCAGGCGCAACTATGGCCTACAGGACTGGAAGTTCCCAGCAGATAATACACATACAACAATTTGAAGTTGTTCAACTTTTGGATACTTACACATACAACTCCTCTACAAATTGAATCTCCTGTAACATACTTTTGGAAGGTAACCAATCATAGATTTGTGTCCATGGGATAGCAGCCAAGAACTCGAATGAATCTTGCGAATTCCTGCATTGAAGAATCATTAAGAGATTTAGAAATGTGGTCTTCAAATCCTGCCAGCACGGCAGACCATAACATACAACCTACAAAGAGAGGATATCAAATAGGAGGAAAGACAACAGCAATATGCCTCAATCCCAACCAAGTTGGGGTCGGATATAGGAATCTGCACTGTCCACATTTGGAAATGTGTGTGTGTGTGTGTGTGTGTGTGTGTGTGTGTCTATATATACACATACCAACAAGTTTCTATAGCACAGAAAGGAATAGAAGGAGACAACCAAAGATATAGCACATGATGTTGAGTTCAATCCTGTTGCCCAGAACTCTAAAAACAAGAAAAGCAAGAAGACAACATCTGATGTTGATATTAATAAATAGTAAATGCATTTGAAAGATCAAGTGACGAACAGGTGGCACAAGATAGCAATTTCAACAACAACAAGACAACACACGTAGATGGTAATAGAGCTACCTTAGCAACTTGTTTTCTGACTGAGGGGTCATATAAGAGATAGTTGTACCAACCTGAAGATGCTCAAGAGCATATTGAGCACGAGGGTCTGCCATTGATGCTTCAAAGTCAATGTAAAAGAGGTAGTCAAAGTACCTGTCATCAAAATTTAGTCACTTTCTTAAGTCCACAGCAACACGAGTAGGCCAAGTTCAAATATACCCAAGCCATGAAAAGAGGCAACATGTGCCAGTGTAAACATAAAGGATCATCTTGCACTTGTTTCTTCAGCCAGAAAAATTAAGGGACTAGAGTTACTGGATGTTGTTCAATCTTGATGACTAAACAACATCTATGGTTTGGAAAAGTGGGAAAGGAAACAATTTTATAATAAAGAGAAGGTAGTATTGTCAAATAAATATATGGTTTGAAAAGGAAGTGGTGAGAAACTAAAGATGGTCACATTAATGGGTGCAGTTATCCGCCCTAATTCTTTTGCTTCTTCCATTAAACAAGGATGAACACAAATTCAAAACTCCCTATTCCACCCTTCTCTTCCCCAGCAAAGTTAAAAGGATAAACAAACACAGACATCTCAATGACTTGTGTGATACCCTTTGTTTTCAAGGCACTTGAACTATTTTTTTATTCTTCTTTTTTGGCTAAGCTTTAGGCACTTGAACAATTTATAAAGCCATATATATATATATATATATATATGTACCTTTAACATGTTTGACAAACAGAAAAGAAGTACACTATGCTATCAAGGACCTCTATAGTAGCATATCAAGCCTATACCAGACGAAAGGACTAAATTCACCAACTTGTAGATCCATCTTTCCTCCAAATTATGTTGCTTTATCTACATGCTTCAGTAATCACAACCTTGAAGAAGGATTGTGGGGCATGGAGTGGGACAAGGTCATAATAATGAATATATTGTAGGAGGGAGAGAACCAGTTAAATGCACCTACCAACAATTTTTATTTTTTTTCAGAATTGCAAATGAAACAAAGGAACATGTTTGACGGGAAGTGATTTCCTAGAAAATGTTTTCTACTACTTATTTTTGTTGTTTGGTAAGTAAGCAGAAAATATTGTTCTAAAATCATTTATACATAATCTAGGAAAATACTATGGGATGGGTGTGGGGATAAAGGTGGGCTGGTGGAGTGGAGGATGAGAGTGGTTGGGGTGTTAGGAGTGTGGATGAGATAATGAGCGTGCATTGCCGCTCATGGGACTTGTTTTCCCTACTCCCACCAAGAAAGTCATTTTCCTAAAAAAATTATTTTTCAAAACATTTTGACCAGCCTAACACAAGTAAATTGGAAAACATTTTCTGTAAAATGTGATCCTCGACCAAACACATCCAAAAAGATGATTTTTACATAATCACTTTTTTCTTTAAGAAGAAATTAACTAAGTTGTGGGCGTAAAGCTAACTTTGAATGTTGAAAGAACTATTATATCAACCAATCAACTATGGTCAATTCCAAACTAGTAGGAGTCGGCTAGATGAACCAGATATATCCATTCCACTCTATTCATGAATTCAATATTTAAAGGATTCACAAACAATATTGAATTCAAGAATGCCACCATCAAACTCAATACATCAACTTTTACATTGTCTTTTAACCCACGGAAACACTCCTCTATTTGGATGTGGGATTAGATGTACATTGCGAAACTCATACACAGAGAGTTCTGAACAGCGATAACAAATAATGGTAATGGAAACCAGGATTATAACTCAAAGATATCCAGAGTGGAAAAGATAAATTAAACAAAGCCGACATGGATTCAGTCAGTAACTATTCCACATTGCTTAGTGCAATAAACAGATTTAAGACTCACTTGGCACTTCCTTTGTTGGAGTCATCTACTACCCTTAAAGGGCGCTTCTTTTGCGGTCGGCTCTCGATCTGTATGAATGCAGCAGAACATGTATCAGAGCCTTTTAACTAGAGAAGGGAACTACAAAAGCATTTCCAACAGAAATACCTTTGTTAAATTGATCTCTCTCAGAGCAAAAACTGCTAAGGCCTTGAATAGAACTCCAGGTCCTTCTTCCAGAGTGAAGACAATGCTAGTCTAGAAAATGTTGGGGAAATGAAAGGGAGCATCAATTTTTTGTATGAACAAAATAAGTTCGATAAAGAAGAAATATGATATTACCTTATACGGCCTATCAGTTCCTGAAATTATGGGCTCCCTTGCTAATATCAGAAATCTGGTGATATTATCTGGATCATCCTGGTTATTGCGTCATTCAATTAAAATCACATTACTGAAGTTTCACAGCAGATTATAGCAAATAGATTTGGCTAATAGTTTTGCAGTTTTTAGCTGCACCAGCTTGGTCAAGAGTAGAACCAAGTTGATAAAGACGCTAAAGCAGAGAAAAGAACCCTTCGGTGTGGTCCAGTGGTTTGGGCTTGAAACTTCCATGTTGGAGGTCTCAAGTTCGAAACAATTTGCCAGCGAAAGCAAGGGGTTTGCCTTCTGGGTCGAGTTCGTCGCACCAGGCTTACCTAGAGCAGGTTACCTCTCTTGTGGTTTGCGAGCTATTGCATAGGAGCGGAGTTTTTACCCTGTGCGCACCCAAAGGGTAGCGGCTGTGGGTTTCCCTCGTCATCACAAAAAAAAAAGAAAAAAAAGAGAGACTTATAAATTAAATATCTTCTATGGTTCAGAACAAATAGGTCTCAGACTGCCTTAATAACTATGATGTTTGATGTCCAATACAAGTGTAGATCTAGAGGCCAGATTTGTCATCACATAAATTTTAGGACTTGACAAAATTATTTTAATAAGTTTAGTCAACAACATAATTTGCCTCGATTTCTATTTGATTAAGTTAAATGACTATCGATTATTGTGTAATTATGACGAATTTTTACGTTCAATTAATAAATATTCAAAGTTTACTAGTTACTATTCAACTTCATTGATGGGGATACAGTTTAGAAAATTCGACACGTGTGCAGTGGCATTTTTGGAGGATCCGACTTAGCTTAATAAGGCAGTCGTAGTAATAAACACAAAGACGCATCATGCTAAATTTCTACTAGCCCATCCCATTGTTGTCAAAGGCGCGCTTAAGCCCGATCGCGAGGCTCAAAACGTGTTGAGCACTTCATCTTGCTTAATGTGTGCTTCAGTGTCGTCTTAGCCTTAAAACTAAACATATATATTTGTTTTTTTCTCCCTTGGCAGTTATTTCATTAAAGCTCACGCTTTATTTGCGCTTAAAGCTCCAACGGACCTTAGAGCTTTTATGTCCTTTTTTATTTTGACAACACAGGCCCATCCAGACAAGTTTTAATTGTTATCTTGTAACTGTACAAACCAAAGACGACTTCTTCACATACTGAAATCCACATAATTCCACTCAAAGTATCCAAAGCAATTAGAGGAAGAGAAAAGTCAGGAGGGGGAGGAGAAAGCATGTAGAAATAAGAGTACCAATGTTCCCCTAATCTCCTGCAAAAAATGAAGCTCTAAAGATTCAAATACAGCTATGAATTTGAACTCAAACCTAGAACCATTATTATCTGCAACCAAAATACCTATATTGGTGCTGAGTTTATGACAAGGAAGATATTTGTGATCTTGGAATAGCCTTGCCATACCCCAATCACCATCTTCGTGGTTTAACATTTTTTCACTGGCCATTGACCTACCATATTCCTAATTTATCTGGGTTCACAACCAGCTAGGCGAAGCATACATGGGTGGAGTTGAGCCCAAACACATACAGATATGAAATATTTTAGCAGACTGGTTCACAGTTGAAGTTGCCTCTAAAAAATCATTATTTATTTTCCCAGGTTTACCAAAATGAAACACCCTAATTTTGACACCATGAAAGTTCCTTAAAGGAAATGCATTTGCTGCTCATTGCAGGCTGGATGAACAGTAAAATGGAAAATGTTTCTTTATAAGCCAAGATTAAATCAATAAATATCCATGATCTGTTTCTCATCATCCTATTCAATCCATTAAGTTATAAATAAAGAATAAAAAATAAATCCATGGATATCCATAAATTATAAATAAAGAATAAAAAATAAATCCATCCATCCATGTTGCTAGCTCTTAATCTTGAAATTGCTTATGGTTCCATGTGAAGATAAAGACAAAGAGTGAGCAAAGTGCAAACTTTACCTTCAGGAAACCACATATCACATTTATAAAAGTTCTTAGATAGGGATAACTACAGTGAGGAAACATGAAAATACCAGAAACTATTGTAGGTTTCCCTATCAAAGATAAGCCACAATCTTCAAGAAAATTATTGGTCGATAGGCAAACTATGCAAATGCTATTATTTCATGAACATGTAAGCACACTGGATATTCATACACTTAAGTCATGATTGCCCACAACATTGGCGATGTGGGCTCAAGAAATAAATTATTAAAAAGACAATCAAGTGCAATTTCAAAAGATGCAATATGACATGGAGTAAATACAAAAGGGAGAACCTCAGAAATGCAAAATCCTAACCTGAATTCTTTCAGCAAGAATGCTGAGCCCGTAAATCTCTGCAGCTCGAGCACTAGCAACTGCTCCAGTATCTCTTGTTCCTTCAGATGCGACAATCTGTTGAGGTGTCAAATAATGTGGAAATAAAACCCGCTGGGGGTGAGAAAATTTAATGGAATACCTGTGCGGCACTGGAAGTATCATCACTACTGAGCCTTGCAACGCCTAACTCATTCAACATAATGTTGCACTGTTCAAGTGCCTGAAAGCAAGTAATGGTTGTATTAGCATTTACCAAGTAGAAATGGAAGCAATATATATTTGATGTGCAAAACTAAAGGAAGTAGTTGTTTCTATTTTAATTTATCAAAAAGGAACTCATGTCTAACTCAACCCAAAAGCTAATTCAATATTTCTACATCTTTTAGATTAATGAGGAGAAACATCAGATTCTTCTGAATAATAAAATAAACGATAACCTGAGGGTGGCTCACGACACGCTTTAATTCCTCTTTCCTGATTCCTGGCAAGCCCAAAAGGCAGTGGTTAACAAGCAACTGAACTTCTCCCACAATATGCAGCCTATGCCGAAGGAGTAGATCGTAGTTACGGTGGATGCTCCCGGCAACTGAATTTTCAATTGGGAGTACAGCTTTGTCTACTAACCATAATTCAACTGCCTGAGAAAGGAGAACTAATACTATAAAGGTGTGAAAAAATGCAAAATATCTTCAGGAACAAAATCACTTTGGTTTAAAAACACAAATACCTTAAATGCAGCCTCAAACTGATCACATGGGACAGTTTCACATTTCGGGTATGCTTTAAGTGCAGCTGCCTCACTATATGCACCTGGAATTCCCTACGTTAGATAAAGAAGATTAGTTTATAAGGAATCTCACTTAAGAAAGGAGTTAAAACGTTAAGAGCATGGAGGTCCTTGTTGTCTACCTGATAAGCAACTCGCACATTTGAACCATCATGCTGACCACTAGAAAGATATGTCGCAGATAAGGGTTCTGCAATGAAAAAAAACGTGTGCCTCATGATGTAGACAAGTGGAGCACAAGAACGCAATTTACCAAATATTTATTGCATTGGGATATTTAGCCAAAGGTTTTTTTGTGGTTTCATCCATGACAAAATATAGATTACTATTAACCTACTATCTTCCAGGATAGTTGTGGAGTAAATGAAATCTAAACAAGGCCATTTACAGAAAATGCACAATGTTTTCTACCAGATATTTCTTTTCTTGTTCACTATCAACAGAGGCAACAATTTGAAATTATATTTACTTCTAAGATAAGTAGCTTTGTGGATGCTGAAAACACCAAGTAACAAATTTGGAGAAAAATGTCAAATGCATGTCACAGGAAGAAACACCGTGACACAAAAATGGCACTCAACAGGATTTGAACTATAGTTTTGCTTATGCGTTCGGCAGAACCCATAGCTTTGCCCAGAACCTGTATTTGTGTCTAAACATTCACTTAATTGTACAAATAATTTATCCAAAACCCAAGAAACTGCTTTATCTAGAATCTACAACCCATAAACTCAAAATCGTGGCTCCCACTTTTCGCACTCAGGCAACAAGCTATTTGCAGATTCTTGCACAGACTGTCACATGTTATGTACAAAATATAAGAGAGCCCATAAAAAGAAAGCTAATTATCACACACATAATTGGATCTTTAAGACAATGACATGAACTAAAAAAAGTTACAACTTTAGGCAAAGATCAATCTTTTCATCCAATTCTACCTTGTTATAACCACAAAAGACCTCCATCTTTAGCATTCTATAAAGGAAAAAAAAAAACAAGTCTTTTCCGATTCTGTTAGAATCCCACCAAAAGTACTTCATTATTATTCTAAATTTGTCTCAAAACCCTATTAGATATTAAAAAAAAATTCTGAAATCACACAAACTAAATTAACAAAACATTGACAGAAAAAAACACAAAAAGAAAAGAAAAAAAAAACTAACTTGGTAAAGATTGTAAATCCCTATGAAACCCTTTTGACCGGATGATTTGGGTTTCTTGAACAGAAGTATCCCCAGGTGGTGCCAATGGCTGTTCATCTTCCACAGGAGTGATGGCTCTTTCAGTCTCAGATAACAATACCAAGCATTCCCATTTCTTATGGACCCTGAGATTCAAGAAAGTTGATCCAGAAAGCCTAGACCCATACCCCAATTTCAAAGATTGAGTATAAGTACAACAATGCTGCTGATTGGTACAACATGCCCACATTGGCACAAGTTTCAAAGCCATCGTTTAAGTGTACCAATAGTCCCAATGTGTATAAGCATATAAATTCAGACACATCAAGACTCTTTTATCAAACAAAAATAAGACAGTGTTGTATGTTGTTTTTTTTTTAATGAAAACTTCAATCCATCCTAAGAGAAAGGCGAATTCTTGGAAAAAATGAAGAGAAAATGTAGAAACGGTGGGGAAGTAGGTAAGCAGAATGTTGGTAACACGTTTTCAATTGTGTTGAACTAAAAAAGAAGAGGAAAAGAGTATTAAATGATTATTAATTTCAATTGTGTTGAACAAAAAGAGGAAAAGAGTAATAAATAGTAAGTATATTATTAGTACTACTGATATCAGATTTAATTGAAAATAAAATCTATATAAGCTCATTGTTTTTAGTGGGGTGATTATTAAAGAGTGTCAGATATTCGATTTATTGTGAATTATTAATTTTATTTTCGAATTATTAATAGTCTTAAAAATATTTATTTACTTAACTGAATGAACTTATATCCATGATTTTGTAACATGAGTAAATTACACTCCTAAATTCTCGTTAAGCTTAGGAGTTGTTTTCAACATTTATCTCGGATTTTTATTAAGAGTTAGCTTCATGCTTCTACAAGAATTTAATATCACTTGCTATATCTTTTGCAAATTGAGTGTAAACCTAAGTTAAGTTAGTCAAGTAGAATGATGTTTTTAAAACTGTCAATAGTTTAAAGATGAAAATAATAACTCACATCAAATTTAGAGTGTTTTCAATACTTCTCCCCTAATCTAAACTACATTGTATTATCACTAGCTTCCACTTTTATTTTGTTAGGTAGCAGGTAAAATTTCAAAGATTTATTTCATTAGTTTCTCTCTTTTATATTAAAAAAAAAAAAAAACTTAGAGAAAGAATATTTCCAACAAGTCTTTTTTTTTTCTTTTTTTTAGGAGGGTCGGGATTGCGTAATCTTTTCTTTTCATGTTTGAGGTTAAAAATAATGATAAAAAAATGAAATAGAAGCGATATATATTTGCCAAAGCTAGTGTAGACCTAAACGTATTCAATTTTAGTTAAGATCTTTATGAAAACTTCTTGATTTCTTTATAAATAAATATTTGAAAGTTTATAGGATATTCAAGATGACTCTCAATAATGAAAAAAAAGCGACGCCTATTCGCTGAAGTTGGTGTAGTTAAATGCTTCAAAAAGATCTATGAAATCCTCTTTACATGGTTATCAATAAATTCTAAGAAGGTCCAAATCATTACGTATGGAGAAAAGAGAAGAATCAAGAGAACAAACAGGTTTGTATCCGTGTTATTTTATCAATATATTATGTTTCTTCATATTTTATTTGTAATTTCAATTTATTGTCTATCACATTAAAATTTATTGCAAACAACTGGAAATAAGTTGAGGACCTTTTAACAAGTTTACCAAATAGAAGATGATACACGCCACCCAGTCATGACTTCAAGTTCCTTTCTTCATAGTCAAATTTGATGATACACTTTGACGATATTACCTATCAGATAAAAGACTTATAAAGTGATTGAAATCGCTTTGGTCATTTTACACCATAACCACTGCATATTTTAATGGAATACTGAATTTATGAATTCAATACTCTAAAATATGAATTGAATATCATACTAAATACTCTATTTCTTAATTGAATATTATACTTATTTTAGTTTATAATTAAGTATATATTTGTGTTTTGTATGAATTAAATAATGAAGTTTCCAAATGAATATGGTAATTTTGTAGTGAATACTTTATTTCCAAATTGAATACTATAGTTTTGGATAGAATATTGCACTTCTAAATTGAGCATTATAAATTCGAATTGAATAATTTGTGTCTAAATACAGTTTGTATAAATCTCCTCAAAATTTTGAAGAGTAATGGAGGAATTTCTAAGAAACCATTTTGAGAAAAAGTGGAGATATGGTGGTGTTAAAGTCGTGTACATATCTTCATAAATCTGATTAATGCTAAATTTTATGAATATTTATTCAAAAAACACAATGATCAATTTTCTATTTTCATTAGGCTTGGTATATGGGATATAAACAGAATAAGATGGTACAATAATAACAACATATCCAATTTCCTAGAGGTTTGAGAATGATAGAATATACGTAATTTATTCTTACCTTTATATTGAATTTTGAAAGATAGAAAAATTATTTCTGATAAGTCTTCAGCCAAAAATAAAACATTTCAAAATAGATTGAGAAAAGAAATATTATGAATAGAAAACTCGTGACATAATTCTACAAAAAAACATATTAAAGAAACGTGAAGAAAAAAAACAAATGATACCATAATTGAAGTGCAAGAATCAATAGCTAATAACAAACATCAAAGGACAAGGAACTCCCTAAATAATATACAATTACTAGCATGAAAAGATAACTGAGACAACACTTTACTATCTACTAACTTTTCACTCTAACTTGTGTCCTCTGCCACAATCTCATATATATGGTCATGTCCTCGATAAGCTGATATTGCGTCATGTCATGTCATGTCTAATCACTCCTATTCGATCCCCGATAATTTTTCAACCTACTTCTACCTCTCATGAAACTATCCATAATCGATCAACCCCTCAAACCTCTCACATTAGAGATTCGTACATCTAGTCTTCACATATTCATTCCATTTCAACCTTTTTTTCCACATCTTGTCTTCCTCCTAGATATCTTCCTCTCCATTCTTATCTATAACAATATTGATTAAAAATTTCAGCAATTATATTGATTTAAATTTTTAGCATGCATATCTATTTTTACTTTATATTTTAAATAAATAAAATAAAGAGTTGAATTATTTTTTCATAATAAATGTTCAAAATTGTTCTTTCACTTAAAAATACTAAAATGTAAAATAAAGTTTTGATATATATATTATAGATGTCTTTTTTTATAATTTGAAATTCAAAAGCCTTTTGAATAAACTAGTCAAACACAATCTCAACATCAAATACTAAAAAATTACTTCACAATTATCTGAAAACTTATTCGCACCCAATATTTATATCATACCAATAAATACAATGTGTTTGCACCAAAGACTTCTAGCTCTTTCAGTACCATTTTAAAACCACTTACGTATAACAAAATTAATAACATGATTTGATTATTTAAACACCCGATGTGAACAAATTAATACGATTTTTCTCTAAGAACTTAAAAGATATTCGGTTTTTTGTTTAATTTACAATTAATTTAACCATTAATTATATGGTTAATAGATTTGATACTATTTAGTATATAATACTAATATGTTAGACAATGTAATATTGTATGGTTAAAAAGGGATAATTCTACAATCATATCGTTATCATCAAGGCTTTCAATTTTGGTTTGTATGTGCTAACATTTCTTTAAAGTCATATGGGAATTAAACAAATTTTTAAAAAAAGATAATGAACAATAGATGAATGCTACTCCTAAAATGGAATGCAATCAATCAATCCATTATTTTTCTCATTTCAAATGTAGTGCTATTGTTGGGTTAATTAAAATAAGCAGTGGATTTGTTAGTGCTTTTATTTGGAATTTGGTGGAAATTGGAAGATGCTTAGCCAAATTCACCTTGTGACTTGTGATATACCAACTAACTTCTCATATAAGGATTAATACATATATCATAGCAAAATTTGTAAACACATTTCATTCAAATACTTAAATTATGATAGATTGTAATTGAGCATTTGAACACATGATACAATACGTATATTATATGAAATATTTTTGGTTGAAATTCTGCACGTGTTCTCAAATGGTCATTACATAATCTTTTTAAGAAGTGAAGTATGGACGAAGGTTGGGTTATGAGGGCAATAAGAGCGAAGGTGAATATGAGAAGAGTTGGAGTAGGGAGGACACAATTAACGTGAAACTTGTTTTTTCTTACTTTCGCAAGAATTAAAAGTCAATTTACATATTTTAAAAAATTATTTCTTTCTAAATATTTCGAGATCAAACATAAAAAATTAAAAAATATTTTCTATTTTCTACCATACTGAACACACACGTCATCAATATATATATTTTTCTCTTCTCTCATCTATTCGGGCCGTTTGGCATAAACAAACCAATACACTTTACACGTGATTTATATAACTTATTTTATTCACTGTCAATCTAATACAATTACGTTATTATCAATGTCAATTCCAAAAGTAATGGCTAACTTTCTAACAAAGTTGAATTAACAATAAGAAATAAATTATTTACTGTAATCTTCAAAGTGATATTATCATGGATATTCAAAAGGTTTTGGCAGCGATTTTATGTTTTCAAGTTTCTACAAAATTTTGAAAAGGACATTATTATAAGTAACATTTATTAGTAGTTGGAATTATTAGCCATGCTTGTACCACAAAACGTGGACTTTTAGGTATATGATACAAAAATCTTTTTGCAAGTATTATGCCGAATGAGATAAGTAAAGATATTTTATGAATTAAAATATTTTATAGGATTATTTTATCTCATTTTTATGCGGAATAATAATCTCATCATTTTAATATAAGTGATGGAGTAAAAATAATTTCAAAATTAACTAATACCTTAAATCAAATATGACATAAAAAAGTTAACATTAAATTTTATCATGATATTATTATTTTTACCCCCACATACAAAGCAACCTTGTAGACATGGAAGGTAATAAACAAGGACATCTCACATTTTATATGAGATAATAATTTGATAAGATAATCTCAAGATTAGTTGATACATAAAATCTATGAGATAAATTAATTTCAAATTTTATTATACATACCACATACCTAACAATCATCAAGGTTTGGTATGCAAATATAGCGAAATAATGATTAGGATTAAGTTTGAGATTAAATTTAGATAGATTTTGACTTAAATTATATCATCACCTAAACATGGTATAAATTTAGTCTTAAAACTTGAAAATGTTTTATCCTATCTTCTATGTAGGATAAATTAGTCACAATACTCCCTCTGTCCAATGATAGTAATTTACTATTGACTTGGTATACACCTTAAGAAACAATAAATAATAGAGGTAATATTATTATATTATCTTTTGATATATCTTTTGACAAGTATTGTTGAATAACTATTTTTAATATAATTAACAAGTAAAAATAAACGAAGAAAATATTATAATTCCAAGACTACAAATTCAAAATAATTCAGTCCACCTATCAACTCCTAAGAGTCTTTTATATAAAAGATGACTTTTTGGCTCATAATAAATACTTTTAGTAAGTGATTGATTATGCAATTTGAAGCTTCGATTTGAAATCGATATTATTTGTTTAAAAATTCATTATTTATTGCAAAAATAATTTGCCAACTTACTTTATTGCTACTTTTGTAAAACCATCATCACCTCTTTAAACCCAGACAACAAGGCCGCCTACATTATTGTGATTTAGATATATATACGAGCTGTAATATATGATTACGTAATGACTTAATATTAATATGGTATGATAGTACGAGACACTACGTATAGGTGGCTGCTTTAATATAAAAATTATTTCATCTATTGGTATTTTTTAATTATTTTATTAATATGATGCCTTATGATATTTTGAATGGAAATTATGATTTGCTCATTTAATAAGAGTGTACGAGTCTGGAAGTTTTGATAATATTCACAAAATATAAGGTTTTCATGTTTTTGAAAAAAACAACAACTTAATTTTGAGGTTCAAATTGCATGTCTAAACAAAAATATTTAACTTTAAATCGTGATTTAAAATAATGGCCAAAAAAACCCTTAAAACTAATAATTTGCGTGATCTTAAACTCGCTAGCTATTTTTGAATTTTGAATCTTTTATAAGAGTCTTTTATTAAGGTTAAATTAAAATGAGAAAGTTAAAGTTAAATAGTTTTAATACGTAGGTGATTGGGATGTTGATAATCATGAGTTAGTGATTTAATTTAGCACCAACCGTGTCGTTGTCATGTGTCTAATTAGACAATTATTAAGATTTGTCCTCATGTTTTCAAATATTGAATTTCGACAAACAATTAAGCTATAGCTAATATATATTATCTTTCGAATTGAAAGGGATGGAACGTTATAATAATTATATATATATATATATATATATATATACCCCTTCAAGATTTATGTATAATTAATGAAAACTTCTGATATATATTGATTCTTGCATGATTATAGAGAAATATAAGTCTGAGATGACATAAACAATAATAATTAAATAAGAATATAGGATTTAAATTGTATATAATGATAACTTAGTAATTATTTTAATCAGGTTATCAATTAATATTTATAGCAAAAAATTATCTAAAAAAAACTATATATATCATATTATACAAAACTTGAATATTAATCAGAAAAAAAAAAAAGGAGGAGGGAGAACATAGGGGACCTTAGGGACCTTTTTTATGAAAGTTCTTTACATGTATTTATCCATCATCAAATAAACAAAGCCCAAGACTTAGTTATGAAATGCAACAATGTTAATAAAGCCAAGGATAAGTTCATATTAAATTATCTCAGAAAAATATTTTATTACATAAATTCAATAATACCAACCATTATGAATGGTAAGTTAATATATGTATCTGGTATGAAAATAACATATTGTTAAGAATAGTTTAAGTCCATATTTTATCTCCTTTTTTACTTTGTACTTTAAAAAAAAAAAAAAAAAAAAAAAAAAAAAAAATTGTATAAAAATAAAAAATTGCGTCTGCCGGGAGTCGAACCCGGGTCTATTGCTTGGAAGGCAATTATCCTAACCGTTGGACTACAAACGCTTGTTTGATAGAATGTTCGAAATGTTTATATTAGTTCCTCTTATTCAATTTATTTATCTGATTATAACTTGAGACAGTTGAATAAAGTAAAGAAGTTTTTGAATCTTGTGATTTTAAATTAAAAGTATGTATAATGTATCAAATTGTCCTTTAAAATATGTCACGTAAAAAGTTGAAATTAAAGAATTGTCAAAAAAAGTATGTGATTTTAAATATGTCACGTAAAAAGTTGAAATTAAAGAATTGTCAAAAAAAGAAAATAAACATTCTTTTTTTAAATATACTAAAAAGAAAGTAAGACAAACAAATTGAGATAACGTGTATAATTTATTAGCATTGGAGGAGCAACATTTTATTAGATCAACTTATGAAGAAAAATAAAATGCAACACTTATTCTAATTGCACAACTAAGTAGTAAACTCACAATCTTAGAACCAGAAATGAATGATGTTTACCACCTATGCAATCCCTTCGTCGGAAAAAAACACTTGTAAAACGGTATTGATACACATTATAAAAGTTGGAGTGCTAAAATATAGTAAAACAAGATGCCTATTAAAGTTGGCTCAACATTTTAAAGTTGATAATATACCTTAGTAGGTTGAAATGACAAACTCGACTTCTATTAACAAATCCAACATTAATTTGATATTTTCACAATTTCTATACAGAAGTAGCAAATTAAATCATCTAAAGCTTTGTATGAATTGATTTTTTTTTTTAATGATTTTTGGGGAATACTATGAAAGGGACGCTTACTCCTCCTCCCCCTCCGTACATAAGACTACTTGTAATTATATGAGTCAAAAGGTGATTGGATCAAAGCTATATCCATAAAAGTGTATCGTTATATCAATTAAGTACTATACAAAGAAATTTTCAACTTCTTCAAAATTGAGGAATGGACGAAATCAGATTTTACTAACTTTTGTTTCCCTTTTGCCAAACAATTTAAAGAAAAGGACAAAGAATGCTTTTCCTAAATACCAGCATTTAGATAGTAATAAATAGAGAACTCATCATTACTAGTTAGTAAATTTAAAATGTCTTTCCCGGATATGGATTCCCCTGGAGCTTTGAGCGCGAATTTGAATTTAGTCGAACATTGGGTTGAGAAATTAAAAAAAAATATTAAAATGCATTCCTGCTCCCAAATATGGTGGGTCCAATCACTCCCTTCGTTTCATATTAGTTAAATTTTATTGACCTAATAGCTTTTAATTTTTTTTAATTAAAAATGTGTTTTATTAAACTAACTTTATTGATAATATTTTAGCTAAGTTTGTTACCATTTTCTTAAACGTTATTAGTAGCCCAATCTAGTGCAAAGTTCAAATCATAAATCAAATAGAGTACACAAAAAAAGTAAACTAGCTAGAGGGAAAAAGCTAGTTGTAAATGGAAATCTTTTATACAACCATAATTTTGGGCTCGTTTATCCAATATATATGATCTTTTTTATTTCATCAATCTTTTGAGACCTTAATGGATGGATGACTGCCAATTTTGAGAAAACCAATCATTTTCTTATTTAATTATTTTTTCTAAATTGGTTCAAAATTTGAGCCTTTCGATATATAAATTTTAATGTCAATAAATAAATAAATAAAGTCTAATATAATATCAAAATCAGATGTCTAAATTCCATGTAAATGTGAATGAGTAGGGGTTGGCAGAACACCATTTTCTCTCCTGACCCTAACTTGAACAATTAATGAAACCGGTATAGGTAGGGATAACTCTCAATGTCCTTGATTGGACCGACTCAGTAGGCATGTTAAATAGAGGTAAATTCAAGATTTTAAAAAAGGATCGACTCTAAATCATTCAAATCTTGTTGTTATAATCAATATCTATAGTACTTTACACCATCATGTTATGTTTCATGTCTAGCCTTTAAAGATATGTATATTAACAATGTATAACACTTTACACCATCATGTTATGTTTCATGTCTAACTTTTTAATCTATGTATATTAACTATGTACAGCTACTTTACACCATGTAATGTTTCAACATATGACAAACATTGTGCGATAACTTTGTAAATAACATGCTATAACAAATTATATAGTATGTTATATTCTTAGTGGTTATATTTCTTTTGTGAACTTCACTTCTTTTTATTCCATATTAACGGTAAAATTAAAGTAGCACGGACACCATGGTCGAATTCTTTCTTTTTAAAAGGAAGAAAATGTAATGTAGTCAAAAAAGAAATCTTAGTTGTAAAAATGGAAAATGCACACAAATCCATGGGATTTGCACAGAAACCAATGTTAACTGCTTTAAGTGTTCAATCAAAGGAAATTTGGCAAAGTAGTAATAACCGTCTTGTGATTTGGAAATCCAGTTAGATTTTGTCCTGCTTGACCCAGACACCTCTGTTCAATTCTTTTCGATTAATTTGATTTTACTATGAATTTTGAGATATGTAAATAAGGATGAAGAAATCATATCTACGTTGTGATGCATTCTTTTATAATTTCTTGACTAAGTAGGTGTTTGGCCATGCGATATGGTATCGTGAGATGGAATCAGTGTTTGGACATGTGATTTTACGCTGATTCCATCTCATTATTCCATATCATGAGATGTGATTCGATATTTTCCAAAAATCATGATATAAAATTATATGAGAATTTCATTTCATGATTTGAGATATTTTAATACAAAAATTGATCCACAAGTTTATATTTTATTAAAACAACCTCACATTTATATCTACTAACTATTTATTTCATATGTAAATAAATTTATAATCACATAATTACTTTTTAAAATTTATTATTCTCACCAACATATAATTATTTTAACTCACACCAACCGATATGCAATTTACCTTTGTTGTTGATGGTTGGGAAGGTACTGCACATGATAGTAAAGTACTTGAGAATGCACTTGTTGAACCAACGTCACAATTTCCATTTCCGCCACATGGTAACTTTAAATTACATCCTTAGAATAAATATTACTCCATTCAGAGGCGAATTCAGGATTTCAAGAAAACGGGTGCACCATTACTCTAAAGATAAGCCATCTTGAGAACGGGTTCAACAAGTTTTAATTTAATATATTCTTTAATAATTATAGAAGTAATATATCGAGTTTAGTCGGATGAGTACGAGTTCGGATGACCCATAATTTACACCTAAATTCGCCACTGACTCCATTTATTTACACAAAGTTGTCTCATTTACGTCACATATGCTTTTAGTAATTCTTTATAAAATATTTGTTGGTAGATAAATATTATGCTGTTGATGCTGGTTTCCGAAACACAAAAAGATTTTAGCTCCATACAAAGGGCTACGCTATCATTTGCAAGATTACCGAGGAAGTGAAAGAGAGTCTCAAAATGCCAAATAACTATTTAATTATAGGCATTCATCTTTGCGCAATGTGATTTAACAGATTTTTTGAGCTTAGAAAAATAGATTTAAAATACTGAAAGAAGGCATGAACCATTATGATATTGATACACAAGTGAAAATTGTCATAGCTTATGCAGTGTTACATAATTTGCTAAAATACTAAAGTACTGATGAAATATTTATGGTCTATGAGCATGAAAATATAGTTGCGATGATATTGACCAACAAATGGCTCAAAGTAACAATGTTGGTTCGTCTTCTCGGTTACATGATCGAGAAATGCAAGTTCAACGTGAGGAAATTGTCCGTACTATGTGGGAGGATTATATTAAAGACTAGTACACTATATTTTATGTTTATTTTTTTTTATTAAATTAAAGTTAGATGAAACAATTACTTAAGTGGAGAACAAATAGCTTTGTAATAATTTATCATGCAATTTTATAATTTTTTGTTTATTTGATAAGATTGAATAAACATTTAGAGCTATTTTAATAGTTTTATAACTTATGAGAATTTTATGTTTATGAGAAAATATACAACACAAAAATTTCATATTGCATGTCTAAACAAAACTTCAATTTCATCTAATGATTCCATATTATAATTTTATTTCATGATACTATATTGCATGGCCAAACAGGCCCTAAGTTTGCTTCTTTCTGTTATAGACACAGCAAACCCCACTATGTCCTACACCGACCATTCAACTCTTAGGTCCCTTTCCACCCTTTTCAATCTTCTTTATTAAGTTCAACTATGCACCATCCTTTTGATTTATTTGCAATGTCTCATAGAGATTGAAGATATTTGGTAAATATCACATAAAGTATACTTAACCAACTTTAATGTGTTCTAGATTCACTATTTATATGTTGTGGATTTTGTAATAAAATTATAGCCTTACCTATACTTGTATCCACATATAAATACAGTAGTTAAATTTCAAAAACACTAAGGGATCGTTTGGTACAAAGATTAATAATGCTGAGATTAATAATGTAGGGATTAATAGTGTATGGATAGTAATGCAAGGTTTATTTTTATCAAGTGTTTGATTCATTATTTCCCACCTCATCTTGTGTTTGGATTAAACTTTATAAAAAAAAAATTCCAATTATACCCTTAAATTATTATGTAATTGAGTTAAGGTAAATAATTGCTGGACAGATATTATTTTTTATGACTTTCTAACTAGCTATGAGAAGAACAATTTTGTTGTCATGTTTATCATTTTTCACTTAAATTATTTGAGGATAAATAATTGTCATCTTCGTAAATTAATCACTTACAAAACGTCAATTTTCAATTTATAAAAGATAAACTATCAACTTTTAAAATTGAAAAGACGGTAAACAATAGTGAAATTAAATAAATCATTTACACATAAAAATTGCAAGTTGTAGTTTTAATATGTATGCAATTTTGTAAATTGTTCAAAACACAAATAATTAGAACAAACAATTAGTTAATGTTAAACAACTCACATTTCAAATATTGTATTAATTTGTGTTGGATTTATTTAGTAACAAACTACTCTCTCTAAATAATTTGTAAGCTAATTTATTTAAATATATTTACCAGTACAAATATAAAACATAAAATCAGGAAAATAAACAAAATAAGTAAATGATTTGAGGGATATTTTTGTTTTTACATAGACTTATCCCATGGTATTATATCATATGTATGAGGTATAACTAATCCATGGATTAGTTATACGGCCAAACCATCAGTGCCCCCCTAAAGTTGACAACAATTTTCACTTAGATATTTTAATTATATTTTGTTCATTTTAGATACCTCATGTCATACCTTATTGTGTCATTTTGACACTTCTTTTCACTAGCACATGTTGACTCCAAGTGCGTGTTAACCAAGTGCATACACATGGATTAGATACCCAATTATATCATGCCAACTCATTAAAAGTATATCATATTAAAGAGAAAAAATAAGAATTAAAATATATGACAAAGTAACCAAAAATAAATGACATGTGGTCTTTTTATCAAAAAAATTAAATAAAATAGTTTGACAGCTTCCCAAAGTCATCTTCTCCATTGTATTACTCAATTTTTATTTTTTTTTTAGCCTTATTTTTTTCTGCCATAAACCCAACACCCACACAATCTACTCTATCATATTTCTCCATTTTCATTGTCTTTTCCATCACACCTACATCCACACAATCATCTTCTCTGTTTTATTTCTCTTTTTTCATGATTTTTTTTTTCATATTCACCCGAATTTTGACCGTTTTCTTCACTGCACCTTCCCTCCTTCATTTGATTTTGGGTTAAGAGGTGCAAATATATAACAATAATGGTTCATATTTTTATTATTGAGTCTCCTTTTCTTTAATTTTGAGATACTTGTAGATTTATTAGGGCATAGGGTTAGTGAGATTAACATCTACATAATGAAAATTGGGATCTTTTTGGCTCCTATTTTGTTAACTTGAAATTAGAGTTGTTGGCAGTTGTATGTGGGCAATTTAGATTGTGGATACATTTAATTTGAAGAATTGTTTTTTACCTTTTTCTTTATGATTATTGTGGGTGAACTTTACATGATTTGGGGTGTTGTTGATATGGGTTTGATTTCTTGTTTCTTTTTGGATCTACGTAAGCTTGCAGTGGAAAATTTAAATTGAAATTAATATAACCAAAAAGTTTAACCTCCATTGAAGTACTTTAAGCTTTGAAAAATAATGGGAGAGATGGTGGCTGTAAAATGGGAGAGAAGAAGAGAAAAAATAAAATAAGCCCCTCACGCGTCAATAGCGAGTGTATAACACTCACTTTGCCATGTCGGCGATAACTGTCAAAATGACACAACGGAGCTTGACATGATGTGTCTAAAATGAACAAAACCTAGTTAAAGTATCTAAGTAAAAATTATTGTCAATTTTAGGGGGCTACCGATGGTTTAGACCTTAGTCTACCCAAATTCCTACCAAACATAGTACTAAATAATACCATATATAATATATGGACTATTTATTTTAATGCGGCCTACCAAACGACCCTAAGTTGTATTGAACTCACAAAATCATAATTGGATTTGCCATTGATTGAGGAGTGAGGACCCCTATATTACTCCATACCTTATATTAAACCTTTGATGTTCTCTTGTTTCCTTCCATTTAGTAGGGGAATTGTGAGTTAATGGAAATGGAAAAGGAAAATATTTGTTCAAAATAATGATTTAAAATGAAAAATTAGCTTACCTTACGTTAAACGGTTGAATAAAGACATTTTTAGTTTGGTGTTAATAAGTCAAGTATTATTACATGAAAAAAAAATTAAAAAGGAAATTAACTTGAAAATTGCAGTTAGCCAAACAAAATAGTGTTTACTGAAGGTTGGTTTCATATAAATTCCCTTCATAGGATATTTTTAGTTACACTTATTCGAGGAAATGATATTCTAGTCGTCGTTGGAAATTATAAATTTTTTAATTATGTGATACTCCAATTTTTCCAAAATAAGAAGAAAGTGGAGTGAAGGACAAAAGAGAACCCGCAGAGAAACTGTAAAAGCTTCACAAAAACCAGAATAAAATATTCATATCCATCCTATCCCCGTAATTCAGATAAAGTATCCGTAAAAGTCGCGCCTGTTCGCCTAAAACAGTACTTGGCGTACTCCACTTTTATGGAATGACTAAATTACCCTACCTTAGAATTTTATCTTCCTTTTAATACTAAGAAAATTAATTACTACAATAATAGGTGCATATTTTGAATTTAATTTTAAAACGTTTTATTCTTCAAAATTTGAAAAAGTTATGGATCACACTATTTGAGTCGTCCTCTTTACTTCCCCTTTCTCTGAAGAAAGAAAGAAAGAAAGAAATGTACTAATGAAGCCCATACAGAAAAGGACCACTTTGCCCTTAACTTTCTCGTTCTTCAATAACATTCCATTCCATTCCAGAATCATACTCCATTCTTTCCTTTGCTTACTTAACCCTAACACATTCTGCTTTCGCAATTCTCTATTTCATGTAAAATGTCCAGACCGGCGGCAACTTCACCGGCGACCACGATTAAACTGGAAGATTACACTCATAGCCCTGTACATTACGCCGTCGTTTTAGGAGATCATTCTACTCTAAGCAGACTCGTCGCTTCTCTTCCTCGTCTCGCGGATCCAACTCGGATACAGACCGAGGCCGATTCGCTTGCTCAGGAACGAAGCGCTGAAAAAATCGCCGCCGTACTTGACCGCCGTGACAATCTGAAACGTGAAACTCCACTACACCTCGCCGTACGTTTGAATGACGTTTATGCTGCTCGGACACTTGCCATTGCCGGTGCTGACATTTCGCTACAGAATGCTGCTGGTTGGAATGCTTTACAGGAAGCTATTATGCGGAGATGCTCCGATGTCGTTTCAATTTTGGTACAGCATCATCATTTAGGTGCTTGGTACAAGTGGCGCCGCCGTCTACCTCGCCTTGTTGCTGTTCTCCGCAGAATGCGTGACTTCTACATGGAAATTTCTTTCCATTTCGAAAGTTCTATTGTTCCCTTCGTTGGAAAAATTGCGCCTTCTGATACGTATAAGATCTGGAAACGCGATGGTAATCTTCGAGCAGATACATCTTTAGCCGGTTATGACGGCTTAAAAGTTCAGCGAGCTAATCAGAGTTTTCTCTTTCTCGGTGATGGTGACCGGAATTCTGATATTCCGGCTGGTTCGTTGCTAGTTTTGAACCACGATGACCGTAAAATGTATGATGCCTTCGAGAACGCTGGTTCTCCTTTGAGCGATTCCGACGTTGCGAGTTTCTGTAATCAAACAAGTGTGTATCGTCCTGGAATGGACGTGACGAAATCAACACTAGTTGGCCGTACAAATTGGAGAGGGCAAGACAAAACAGAGAACGTTGGAGAATGGAAAGCCAGGGTTTATGATGTGAATAATGTTGTTTTCAGCTTCCGATCGCGGAAAATTTCCGCAGCTGAAAGCGAACAAATTCTGCCATTAGACTTAGAACTAGAAGAGGATTCCGAAGACGGTTTCCTTGTCGCAGAGAATCCACGGTTTAGCGTCTCAACCGCCGTTGCCTCCGTCGGAGATAGTAACAAGCAAAGACGTCACAGCAGTTTCACTCGAGAGGAAAGGGATTTCGTTACCGTTTCTCGAAAAAGCGTCGATATTATTCCGGAACCACGGCGGAGAGCGGCGGCGATACCGGTCGCACCGCCGCCAAATACGAAGGAGAAGGAATATGTGAAGAGCCTAAAACCGTCAGTTTGGTTAACAGAGCAATTCCCGTTGAAGACGGAAGAGTTGCTGCCGTTGCTTGACATATTAGCGAACAAAGTCAAAGCCGTTAGACGAATGAGAGAGCTGTTAACCACCAAGTTCCCTCCGGGGACATTTCCAGTCAAGGTAAGGGGTAAAATTGATATTTCACTTTTGAAATTCTGAGGTCCCACGAGATTCTCATTTCTTCTGATGAAAGCTTTGATATTGTGTTTTGTGTTTTTTCGCTCTTTATTTCTTCTTTTCATGCTCAACCGTCTGTTTTGCTTCAGCTCCTGTGACACTTTTTTAAGTGTTCAACGCAAAAGAACCTTCCTGGGACCCAATTTAATTGCAAATTTATATTATTGATTGACAGTTGGCAATACCAGTGGTCCCTACAGTGAGGGTAGTAATCACATTCACAAAGTTTGTAGAGTTGCAACCAATTGAACAATTCTACACTCCATTTTCAAGTCCAAGGCACCTCCTTCATGGTGGTGACTCTGAGGATGAAAGTTCAGGAAACAATTATTATTCCCTTCCTTCATCATCGTCATCGTCGTCATACTCATGGCTGTCGAGGAGCAATAGCCGGTCGTGTTCGAGTAGCAAGCTGCCACAGCAGAGCTGCAATGGAGCACAACAGGCAGATCCATTTGCAATACCTGGTGGTTATAGTTGGAGTAGTTTTGATGTGAAAAATAGGAAAATGAAGAAATCCAAGTCTACTAGGAAAACTAAGTGACTGTCTTAATACTAGTAATTCTTTTAACGATTCGATCAACTACTCTGTATTTTTTTCTTCAATTACTAGCTAATTTCTAATATAGTTTGTAGATATTAAGGAGAATCTAACTTTGAATCTCCTATACTCTTGTTCTTGGATTATCAATTCTCATAGTGGTGAGTTTCTCAAAATTGAATCGTTGAATATATCACATCTATACAGAGTTATTGAATCGAAGGTGCTTTGACTCGGGACATAAGTTCATCATTAGGTTAAAAAGCTGCATTTCTTATCATCATATAGAAGAGGACGTACTATGGCGTGGGAGTAGAAGGCCTGCAAATATTGTTGGGTTTGGAGTTTTGCAATGTGACACAAGGCCATGTTATAGTGGGGTTTAACATATAATAGTTGTTGCTCAAACCAAAGACATTCCGACAAAGCAAAGATATTTTGACTTGTGTATATTTTTCAATAATTAGCAACTACCACTAATGAGTTAAGAGGTCAAAAACAGGTGTAAACTGGTTATAGTACCATATGTATTCAATCATTTTGACATCAATTTTATGTCAACGAAACGTTTTACTATAGGTCTCTTTTTTTCTGCCTCTCAAATCATTAATCAATGATATGATTAGATGGGAACTGTAGATTTAGCTTTATTGTACATCTTGCAAAGCCAGAACAAGTGAAAAATAAGTTTTGAGAATTTCCATTATAGCAGTCTTATGATTCTATCCTGTTACTTAATCCAGAATAAATTCAAGAAATCTTAGCTACTCTTATAAGAAAGTTGAGTTGTTTTAAAGCTTCACTACTAAGAAAGCAAAAAGAGGTTATTCAGTGGGAGAATTTTACACGTATTTAGTTCACATATTTAATTCTGCTAATATGACTTGTGTTTTAGATGAGGAAGCAAGCATGAGTGGTAGTGGGGTTGGGGGAGAGTAGCAAGTGCTTGTCATATGAGGAAAAGCCAAACAATCACTCTTACTCTTGGTTAACTAAATCCTTCCACTAATTTCTACTTTTATACACAATCATTCACAAGGTAGGTGACCTTTTCTCCAAAGAAGAAATAAATAATGTTTGCTTCAAGAGAAAGTAACCTTGTGAGTTAGCTAGTAAACCTTCTATAAAAGGAACACACAGGTTTAAGATACTTATCCTTAGCTCTCCTCTTAATAGTTCTACCAATTACAAGCTCTAATAAAGTAAAATCCTTAGCCCCTTCTTTGTTTTCTCTTTATTCTCTACTAAATCATCTTATATTGTGTTGTTGACAGGATTTATGGCTAATGATGGACCAAGTTGGGCAGATCAATGGGGTGCAGGAGGGATAGGTGCCATGGATGAAGATGACAGCTATTATAAGAGCAACAAAGACAGTGAAAACAACAAGAAAGCCACTACTTCATCATCATCAGGAATTGGCAAAGTCAAAGCAGTGGCAGTGGCTGGTGCACAAAAGGTGAAAAATGGTCCTTCCATGTTGATCAAATGGGTTAGGAGCAAATCCCAGAAGAAAAATTCCTCCATTTCATGAAATAAGGAGGATCAAGGATTATCTAGTCTTTATCTTGCCTTCTGTAAGAGGATTTCAGATCAAACATGTCTATTTATGGATTGTTATGCTCTGTTATAACTCGACTTGGTGAGGTTTAACCAATTTCATTTGGTTAGTGTGGCTAGCTCCTGGTAGTAGTTTGCTTTCGGGTGAGTTTAAGTTCCATGCACTGATGGTGTAAAGAATATGTATGCAATCAGATTACTAATAAGGTAATTACAAATTGTTCTCTCTAATATTATTAGATGTCAAACTACACTAGTAGTACAAATTTTTATATTGACAGAGCCTACATCTCAAAACCAAGAGCGACATGCAGAGAATATAAAAACTTAGGGCATATACAATTGTGTGAAGGACAAATATCTTAATCATAATTCCACAGGGATCACATAAATGTTTTCGTCTCTGCTGAGAACAAAACCTGAGACCCGATGATTCTCTACTTACTACATTGAACACTAGACCACACCCTTGGGTGCTAACGTTTGGTGTTCTTTACATGATTTAAAAGAAACAAAATATCAGCAAATGATAGTGAATTGCTAGCAAGATTTGATCTTTGCTATAAGGGCAAGGTAAGAATTTCTGGCAAACACCAAACTCAAACTATGGGCTTTTCTTCCAAATCAATCGTATGTACTACAGATTTACTGAAGAGTCAAATGATGCAGTAAAAGGAAAAGTAATTATTAGTTATAGAAAGAAAAACTTTAATTAGATGAAAGGCACTATAAGATAAGAGATCAAGAGTTGAACATCTGTAAGTTATTAGGTTATTCCAAAGAGGAATATAAATTTGATTTTATATGTGGAATGCAAACCAACAACTACAGTTAGCTGTCCATACGAGATCAAGGAAATGTCGGATTTACATTTGAGATATTAATTTCCAAGCTCAACGAACCCAAATGTGTTTTCTCCACTGTATGTCATGTAGAGAAATCCATCTTCATCCTTATTTTCCTCATAAATTGCAGACATCAGAGAAGCTGAAATGAAAGAAGATGTAATTATGCAACAATCCTAACCAGTAAATGAAATAACACAATCTCTCTGCTTACCTGTCGGAGGTAAAGTGTTCTTGACAAAGACAAAGATGGCCTTTGAAGCACCGAGCTTGATCCTCTTTCGCACCACATAAACAAACTGACCAACAGTCAAATCAGCTGGGACAAGGTATCTGCATCACAAGTTAAGACAACCGAGCATTACTAGGGCAGCTACAGAAATTCAAACTTATATCCTCATGTGTTAGATCCATAAACGACAACAACAGTATTGGATGCTATCAACACCTTGACCACTAACGAACACTTATTATTTTTTTTTTTGAAACTGGCAACTTAACATTCTCGCCAATTCACTAAATTAAGTTGAGTTATAAGCAATTTCCACACACAATTCCATTCTACATGGAAAGAAAGTGAGTACATGCATTCAATCATTTAGTTACAAGACCCTCAAGTAAGGACAACACCCTAGTTGAATTTTGAATTTTGAATTTATCAAGAAAGCATAGCATCTCCAATCAACCTATGTTGCCAGTTCTCCTAATGGTTGTTGGTATTAAAAACAGTTTTCCCCCCATCTGATAAAGTGGTAAGAAAGATGAATATCAACATATCTTGCGAAGCTCGCAGCATTCATAAAGTATAACCACCCTCAAATTCCCATGATAAAATCCTTATCTCAAACTAATTATAACAAACATGACAGCAAAAACATGCATATTCCAGTTATCTAAAACCAAAGAGTTGATCTAAATCAATGATGCAACTTACCTACAGCACATGCCAAAACACAATCAATATAATTGGATTCTGTGGATTTAATAACCTTAGGATAAAAGCTCAGAAAAGCACTTGATTCTAAAAAAGTGAACATCTAGGTAAAAAAGAAAAGTAGCAACTTACTTCTTCTTATCGATGTCAGGAACATCAATCTAGGTAAAAAAGAAAAGTAGCAACTTACTTCTTCTTATCAATGTCAGGGACATCACTCTTCTCTGCCTTCTCAACAATCACCTTAAATAGGAAACATGAATGTCAGAGAGAAGCTACAGAGAGTACTAGGTGTGACTTAATGCCAAGACTTTCTTGGGATAACAAAGATCATACCGGAATTCGATCAGGATACTTCTCTCGAATGCGAGAAGATTCTGACTGCCTCCTCTCTATAAACAAAACCAAATTTTGGAATCATCAGAATTTACACCACAAATACTAGCTTTTTTGTTTGATATTTGCAAGAAATGGGAATACACTCGGGAGAAATCTAGAAAATCTGAAAAGTAACCTTAGAGCACATAAACTTGTTAGTAATTCAAAAGAATACGTAACTTTTTTTGACCAATAAGTCAAATCTCAGCAAAAGAATGGCATATTTTTCTTATCTATAATGATATGGAGACAATCATGCAAACTCTAACATGAGAATAGCATAAATGTAAAGTAAGCTTGTTCAAAGAGAGCCTGCTGAATAAATTTTTTGGAGACTCAATGCCACAGAGAACACTCAAAAGGTAATTCTCCAGCCCAAAATTCTCAAACCAGATATCATCATACTCAGATAGAATAAAAACAGGACATAGACCAATATAACAGGATAATAGCTTCAAGTATGAGATTTTTCCCGGAGAAGGTCAATAAACTGTAAAATACAGCTTCAAGCACTAGATAGTATAAATGTCAATGAAGGGAGATAAACCCCGTATATGCACCACCAAACAGTTCATGTGTCATTGGTTGCCTCACCATATAAAGAATTTAATCAGTTAACAAACCTAAAAACATCACCACAAGAATTAACAGCATCGAACAACTTGAATACAAGAGGGCCAGTGCATATCAATCCCCAGAAACCCTACAACATATCCCAGGAATGATCCCTATCAAGTTTTTCAGCATGATCAACAACAATAACAACATAGCCGGTGTAATCTCACAAAGTGGGGCCTGGGAAGGATAGGATTTTTTCAGCATGGTCGAAACATCAAATACTTGAACTATGATCATCCAAGAAACTTCAAGAAAGACACATAAACAAGAACCCATACACACAATCAAACTTCTTGTAGTATAAGTAGAACAATAAAAGAAACTGAATTAGAAAGAAAAACAATTACCCAAAGGGTGTTCAAGCTTGAAAGAACTTTTGGCCATGACAAACTGAAACTTTGATCTATACCTGCAAAATTCACACAGATAAACACCATCAGAATCCAAGAAACCCTTTCAAGCCCTAAAAAACATCACACAAATATACATTGTAATTAACTATAGAAATCATCAAAAAGTTCAATTCACGCAAAAGGGTATCTTTAAAACGTACCAAGAATGAAGAAAATCGAATAATCGAAGAGGGTTTGTGCACAAATTCTGGGTATTTATAGGGAATAATTGAAGAGGGTTTTTTTTCTAATGGTGGAGAAAGTTTGGATTCACAAGGAAACTCCATTTACAAGTATTTGTTTCGCTTCCAACTCTGTTCGGTGAGAATTTGTCGGGATCAATAATACGACGTCGTGTGTGTCTTTAAAGGTTAAAACGGCTTCGTTCTGAGATTCATTGGCTTTAGAGTGAGGATATGTTTTGGTCACCTTATATTCTAGTTCTAATCTAATAATAATAATAGGGGTACCTACATTATTTGATTTACAATTCCCACATACATAGTCTAAGTAAAGAATATGTAAATATGTATACATTCAAATAAATTCCCTATAAATTAGAATAACTTATTGGTTTTTTTTACCTGTCACGTTTTATTTTACGTAAATCCGTTTAACTAATCTTAGGACTTAATAGCTATATTAAGTTAAATTAATTCAATATTTAAAAATAATAGGAAAATACTACGATAAGTTGCAATGCTTTTAATATATATATGTGTGTAACATACATCTTTAAATATTGATCAAAGTCCATATAATTTGAGTTTAGGAGCAAAATATGACAAATAAAAGTGAACTATGAACAGAGATATAATATCCACAAAAAGGATAGATTTTTTCATCAAGTTGTTTCAAAATCGTATTAAGTAGCTTATAGGAGCTAGTTTAATTTCATTCATAAAAATGTACCTACCTAATCTAACGGCAAATTAGTGGGTCATATATTCATTTAGGGCGTAAAATAAATGTTTTAAGACTTCAAGTCAATCTACTCAAGTTGACAAGTCCAAATCAACCCTAATTTTAACCAAAAAAATAGGGTAAACAACAATTTTATTTAATTTTTTTATTTTTAAATTATTATTATTATTATTATTATTATTATTATTATTATTGGAGTATTTTAACAGATGACTGCAGATATTGAAGAACAAGACTAGTTTCAACTTTCAAGTTACATTCAAGATTTGTTAGAATGTATCGTGTTTTTTATTGTTTCCCGTCCTAAATCTGGAGTCCACATTATATTTGAGCCCCGACTAAATCTGGATTGCACAATGGATGGCGCTTCCAGTAGAATTTTCTTCATATCCAAGGCTCGAATACAAATCCGAACCCGAGACCTTTGGTTAAGGGTGAAGTAATCCCACCAATGCACCACAACCCATGTTGGTTAGAATGTATCTTGTACAATTAGGTTTGCAGATGGTCTTCTTTTGCTTTGCAAAGGTGATATTTGGTCCATCCAAGAGTTGAGTAACTGATTGTCAGAATTCTCTAATGCTTTTTGGCTTAGTATAGCAACATAATTTATCTTAATGGAGTAAGTTCAAGTGTGCAACATATGATTTGTAAAATTCATAGCTTAAAATTTACCTATGCACATTCAAAGGATAGCACGTGGGAGTTCCTTGTCAACAAAATAAAAAGAGGGCAGCATCAACTTGCATCTCCACAGTAATGCATATGCAGAGCAAGGGAGGTACAAAGTGGTCATGGATTTGTCATTAAAGCATTCAATACTTTTCTTCTCTGAAAGGAGAGGCAAAATGCTGTTCACAGTTCTCAAACCCTCATTTATTAAATTCTTCTAAAGGTAAAACCTCTTGAATTCTTCATTTATAAACAATACTAGTGCAATAATATGCCATACATAGATACTAAGATAACAGATTTTCTTTTTTTAAAAAAAATAAATAAAATGAAGCTCAAAATTTATGAAAAGATTGCCACTTATAATGAATTTTGAAATTATAATAGGGTTTACCTTTTGTTTTGTTTTGTTTTAGGTCAAAATATAGTAGAGTCGGTTACGTTATTGGTCTCATCAACATCGTTGGTAAGAAAAATTCAAATACTTAAAAGTAAACAACAACCCAAAAAGTGGGCTAGCTAGAAGTTTGAAATTCAAAATAAAAAATATTAGGTGTCATAACTCATAGTATTGATTTTTTAATTTTATTTAAGTATAATAAATGCATATGGAAAAAGGTTGCAGAATTGCTTCAGTGAGCTTTTTCATCCGTTTCCTAGCTTTACAGTAAATATGCCAACCTTCTTTTTCTTGTTGGGTTGTTGGCAATATTCAATGTCTGTTCCCCTCACCTTCCTTTTTTAAATTATTATCGTATTAATGTTTAAGTCTTCAAAATACATGCACTATTTTGAAGGTTGGTAGAAGAGTTCTAACAACATATATATATATCACTATAGTAGTGGTTGTAACACGAATTCATCAAATTCAATATTTTTTTATGTGCACTTTGAATAATTACTAAAATTTCAATAATATTATATTTAAATACATATTTTTGCAAAGAGTTTAAGTTAAATATTTTATCTTTTATATTATCAGGTCATCTAAAGAAAGGGTTGTAAAATATGAGATTTTTAATTTTAAAAATTAAATAAGATAGGTTACCTTATTCAAGTCTACATTGATTTGATGGGGTAAATCATTACATTGATGTAACTTAAATTCTTTTACAAATACAATAAATTCGACGTGTTAAGAAAACTTTAAAGATTGACTTCATCAAGTTGTTGAGCCTTCTACCCCTATATATTTTATATATAGAGAGAAGGACCATATGTATATATAAGAGGGCATAATATTCTTGATTACAACTAAGATATGCCAACTACTTCCCTACCATTATATTTATTCTGTATCCTCAAGATTTATGTTTGTCTATCTATATATATCCTCCCATCCTTTTCAATTTCCCTTCAGCTAACTTATTAAAATCTGCTGCCTAATCTTTGCTTCGATATCATGGTAAGATTATTTTAATTCTTCCAACGAGATATTGGTGCGGTTCAATTAGAAAGCACACTTCTTTAAATATAGAACGTCGCTATTTAATTGAGCCGTGCCAATATCACGTATAATAGCATTTTTTTTCTCTTGATTTTGTCTATTTAATTGTTGTCCCTACTCTTAATTAGTTCCTAACTATATTTTTGAAGCTTCTTGTCCGCCCTCTCCTAATTAATCCCAGATCAATTTTCTCTCTTTATCTATATGTGTTGGAAAATGAAAAGTAAACAAATTTATTTTGAGTTTTTATTAAAGATTGATTGCCGATCAATGTTTGTAGAGATTAATATATATGCGTGCCTTTTAAATGGCTTAATGGTGTAAATATTTTTTTTAATCATATATGTGTATAGAAGTTAACTGTGTATTTATATCTACTTTGGAATATCTCAATAATTAATATGACAAGGAATGTTGATCGTGACGAAGTAACAAGATTTTCTTGTCTAAATTCCCAGAAAATAAAAGAAAATCTTCTGTTGGAATATCCTAGAAGATGAGATATTATCTCCATTAATTTCTTGATTACCTGTTTTATTTTTCTATTCGTGGATAACATATATTCATGCATTCATGTTTATTCTTCGTGTCAGTTATGATAATAATTATAAACATTATCATTCTGTTGAGTTGATAACTAATTATTGTTGTTTATATAATTTCAATGCTGGAATTTATTTTGAACAAATATAAACATATGTTGTTATAGTATTATATATTAGGTATAAATAATGCAAGTAGCACAAAAAATTAAAGATGGGCGTTGTTGGAATTAAATGATTTGGAGCTAAAAAGGTTGCCTACTTTCGACAAAAAAAAAAAGGTGTTGAGTAGGTGAAAGATTTATGATTATTATATGCTTTCTTGACCTCATCATTAATAAAATTTTAATATTCACACATTATAATCGGTTGTCTTCCTTTGTGGGGGAGTAAAAAATTAAATAATGAACAACGTAACTTGACGTACTAACACAATGAAATTAAAAGTTACTTAATTCTAATTAAGAACTATTTTAGAAAATTGGTTATGTTGTCTAAAAATGCAAGAAAAAGAAAAATTTGTAATTTAAGTACCTTTTTTTTTTTTTTTTTTTTACCTCTAACAGACTACAAGGCTATATACCTAAAGTAAAAAGTTATTGCCATTGATTGTTTTTTCTAAAACATTGGTATGTGCAAGTTATCTCATCCGCTTGAATTAGCATGGCGTGAAAGGGATTTGAAGTATATGCATTTTTTTTCTATTATTAAGCTTTATTTTAATTTGCAGAAGAAAAAAAAAGTTGGTGTATTAATTTTTGAAAGTTTAAATTGAAGCTGCAGCTGAAAATTGTTTGGATTGACATTATAAGGCTAGATATTAAATTTGGAGTTGTATGTTATAGCTATAGTTTGTATAATTGCGCTACACAGCAAACTTTATGTTTGTTATGGCTATTAATCAGTATATTTCAATATACATATATATAAAAATCTATATTTATATATTTCGGTATACAAACAAAAACATATAACTGTATATAAACAAAAATGCTACATATATACAACACATATGTATACCGAATGGGTCTATTTGTATATTTCGGTATACAAATGGGTCCTGCAATTAATTTTTATGCAACACATATGTATACCGAATGGGTCTATTTGTATATTCAGTATACAAATGGGTCATGAAATTAATTTTTATACAACACATATGTATACCGAATGGGTCTATTTGTATATTTCGGTATACAAATGAGTCCTGCAATTAATTTTTATGCAACACATATGTATACCGAATGGGTCTATTTGTATATTCGGTATACAAATGGGTCATGCAATTAATTTTTATACAACACATATGTATACCGAATGGGTCTATTTGTATATTTCGGTATACAAATGGGATGAAAAAAAATATGAAATATTTGCTGCGAATTACAAATAAAAAAAACTATGGCTATAGTATTTAATTTAAATTAATAGTTTGTCATTTCATATAATTTTCCCTTAAATAAATATCCTGATGACCCACCAAAATTTTGCTACTTGTGAAACAGTTATTTTTATAGAACTTTCTTTATAAGGTTAAATTTTAAATAATAGCATCAAAAGATCCTATTTCTGCAAATATGTCTTCCTTTTGGTCTCGCACTTATCGTTCAACTAAAGCCCAAACAACTCGGTTTTGGCGGAGCCCATCTGATAAAATTTGTTTTTCTTCCTTTATTTTTGAAAAATAAAGCATGCTGAGGTAGTATGAGCAATAAAAGAAGTGAAAATTGAGTGGATAAATTTAGGGGAAATTAGCAAATATATACTAGTTAATTAGGTAATATAGCTATAGTTTAGCTAATTTACAATTCACCACTAACATTTAACATTAATTACGTGGGCTTCGGTTCTAATTTTGTATAATTCGTCACTAACAATTCTTCGTTTGATTTGTATTTGTATATGACGGTGATTTCCTTTGGTTTTTTAGTTTTATCATCAGATACATTCAATTTTGTAAATCTTTTTAAAGTTTGTATAAACATGTAATTTTCGAAATTTGTATTCGAAATTTCTATAATATAATTTGTATAATTGTTTAAAGATTAGATGTTTGTGTTTGTATGAATTCATTATTTCGAGTTTTATCATAGTATATTATTTCAAAATTTGTAATACTCTGAATAACAAATCCAATTTTAGAGCTACAGTTGTACCCATATTTGTATAAATGTGTAAATGTATATAGTTATTCTAATTGTATATTTCTATATTTTACTTATACAAAATATATAAGTACAAAAGTCTACCAACATAATTATACTTATACAAATACGGATGAAAATAACTCAATTATACAAATACACGTGAATTATACAAACGTACCCACAAATTATACAAACAAGTAAGCTATAACTACCGCCCGTAAATATGTAAACTATAGCTAAAGAGCCTAATTAAGTTTATTATAATGAATATTTACAAAATTTACCTATTAAAATATATTATTATATGGATATATAAACCAAAGGAGAAATTGTAAGACAACAAGATCAATAACTATTTTAAATACATTGTGAGAAGGGAATATGAATATATTTGTACTTTTCTATAACAATCACCCGCTATACATTGATGTACACAACATATTTGGTTATGGCTCAATCAATCAATTTATTTATTTATTCTTCTTGTTCTCTGTTAACTGTGTTTTGGAGGATTAGGGGCTATGGTACGAAGAAGAGATGAAAGTATGGTGATCGTTGATAATTTTTTTTGGCTAATTTGCTTCAAATTTGGGTTTGTTTTCATTTTCTGGTAGTGATCGTCGGTCTGAGCTGGTGGTTTTGGTGGTGAGCACTTTTGGTTGTGATTGGGTTGCATTAGGGTTAACTTTTTATTGGTTTTGATAATGGATGAATTGACGCGCAATATATTTAAGAAAATGTCTCATATTATTTATAATGTAGTTTTAATTATGAGATTCGTGCCTGAATTAATGTTAAGCTGGAGATTTGGAGGCAGATTTTGGAATCTAAAGAGTTTAGTTATAGTAGAAACTAGACAGAATATATATTTGGAGTGCAAGTTCAGTAACGTAAGGCCTACAGCAGGCATGGAAATGCAGCTCAATACACATGTTTTTCAAAGAAAGGTGGTTTAAGTATCTTGAGCATACTAGGAGAGGTAAGATTAGAATTGTTATATCAGGAGAGATAAGATTAGAAATGAAGATATCTGATACAAGATAAAAATGACCTCAGTAGAGACAAGCTATGAAAAACATTTTTATTGTACTTTTAAAGTTAAATAATTTTATTATCTCTTAGTATAACATAAACAAATTTTAAAAATGAAATCACGTTTTATTTATAATAATCAAACAAGATTTAATTATTAAATACTGTTACAACTCACAAGTATACATATGGCGGAACATTAAAATGTTCATACTTCATAGGGCAGTTGAGCTTTAATTCTAATAGTAATTGCGTCGTCACTTTTTATTTTAATCAAGGAGGCCATGAATCTCACTGCAAGCCTACCAACAATTAGGAGTCTTATTCTTTCCTAGGTTATTTATTTTATACTATGAGTAGCAATTAATAACTAGCTATCGAATTTTGAATATATGTTTGGTAAAAAGAAATTAATGATCTCATTTAGTTTTATGCCGATAGTTTTTCTTTACCTGTAATTTTCTCAAATACTATTAGATACCGTAAATTTGTCAAAAATTTCAAAATAGCACATTAATTTTTTTTTAACCAAAAGGGTATAACTGCTCCCTTATTCTTCGGAAAAAATGAACTCCATCTACTCTGTTAAAATAAACAAAAAGCTGCCCCAATAGCGATTTTGTCAAGTTTTTTTTTATTGTTTTTCTCTTAAAATTGCTACCTTAGCAGCGAATTTGTCAAATTTATTTTTTTTTTAAAAAAATCACTGCACCGATAGCGATTTTGTCAAATTTAAAATTTTTTAAATGGCAGATTCAGCTGCCTTTTTTAAAAAAGAATAATATCGCTGCAATAGCAGCGATTCTCTTTTATTTTTTAATTTTTTTCCAAAACTTCTCTTAAAAAAAATAATTCAAAGACAAAACGCTTTGGAAAAATAAAAGTTTTGGAATAAAAGGCTGCTCAGCAGCTATTTAAAAATAAATAAAAAATTTTAGAGAAAATGCGACTTTAATTTAGTTTTTTATGTAAAAAAAAATAAAAAACGCTGTTGGAACAGCGATTTACTTTTTTTAAAAAAAATAAAATCAACAAAATCGCTGCCGGTGCAGCGATTTCTTTTTTTAAAAAAAAAAAAAAATTGGCAAAAATTTGCTGCGGTGGCAGCGATTTTATAAATTTTCTTTTTTTTTTGACAAAATCGCTGTTGTGGCAGCGATTTTGATATATTTTAACGTAATAGCGTAGACGGAGTTAATATGCTCTTTTGAAATTTTTGACAATTTCTTTTGCCCTTTTGGCTCCGAACTCCATAAAATATAACGAATAAATCTCATATTCTAACAAAAGCTACTATCAGAAAATATTGATCATTAGAGCTTCTTAAGATATATTATGATATCAAACTTCTAATCTATGTCTCAAAATATTGTTCTACATATTTTAATAGTTTACAAGAATCTTACTTTGTATTATTTTTACTATTCAGATACTAGGAAAACAACATTTATAAGCATAGTGAGGTCAGGTTATTCTTGATTGCGCTAACGGTGAACTGTTTACTAGTACATCTATATAAAAATAATAATGGACTCCCAACTCCATTTGAACGAATTTTATTTATTGGTATCTTTTTAGCGTACGTTTTAATCTGAATTTGCTCCTCAATTCCTACTTCAGCTTGCTTTAGGATTAAAATTTTACTCAAAAATACTTTCTTCGTTAACTTTTGACATAACTATTTTATTACAACACCCTTATTAATTAATGTTTAGTATTGAGTATTAGAAAATTAGTAACCAATATTATGGGTAACATGAAATTTGTTTGTTCACAATAACAAAAAAAGTGAAAATTTATTTTTAAAATAATGGACTAGTAAAAATGAATCAAGGGGATGCCTTTTTTGTTATTGTTTTTGGGCAGTTTGAGTTTTAACAAAGCAAAGCAACTAAAGTTATTGACAACCACTAATAATTACTTACCAAATAGAAAATTCACTCTTTCATATATCATATACCGAATACAAAAGCATATACTACCTCCCAAACAAAATCCCAGAGCCCGCCTTACTTTTTCCTCCAATAAAAAAAAACCCCCCAAAATTGCATCTCTGCTAAAAATAAGAAGGCCATACTTCAACATAATGAGTAGTAATCTAATGATACTAAAAAATGATAATAACATGTGATGATTGATGAAAAATGGATGACCTAATTTTGTTAGTTATAATAATATACTAAGTAGCTAGCTAACTACTCCAAGAAACCTGTCTTAGTTAAAATGGCATTCCTTAATTTGCTAAGGTCCCTTCCCTTAAGAGTCCTTCCAACACCTTCCATCATTGAAAATGAAGCTATTTGATTTCTTGCTACTCTTCTTGCTATATATTCATGTGGTGGCACTATTCCATCACCATAATCATCTTCTTCTTCTTCGACATTTCCA
The DNA here is from genome assembly GCA_037074985.1 of Solanum bulbocastanum. NCBI lineage: Eukaryota > Viridiplantae > Streptophyta > Magnoliopsida > Solanales > Solanaceae > Solanum > Solanum bulbocastanum. The sequence goes on along the minus strand of CM073598.1, from coordinate 30,150,218 downwards.
GAATAGGCAACTGAAGAACCATCCTCTGTTATAATAGTACTAACTCTTCTTGATTTCTGTTTATTGCTATTCTTGGACCATTCTGGAATCTCAACAGGACTTGATGATTTATGTAACGTACACTTATTACTTTTTCCTCTTGGAAGATTCACTCTTGATGAATCTCTTTCTTTCACATAACCCCATACATCTTCTTCTTCAAAGTCTCCATCTTTCTCTGTTTTTCCTCTATTTCTGTTGCTATTAAACTCCTCCATTCTTTGGTTCTAATTAGATCTCTCAAGAATGAAAAATTTTGTATTAAAAAGCTTGCCAGCTAGAAAGGGGAAGCCTAACAACTATTTATAGCTAAGAGAAAGGGATGTTTGTTTTTTGTTTCATGATTTTATTTGGTATTTTGAGGAATCATTAAGAAAAATAGAAGAGAATAAAACAGAATGGTATAAGGAATCTTCCTTTGCCTTTCAATACTCCGAAAAAAGGTTAAAGCTTTTCTTTGAATAGTAAACAAACAATGAAAAAAAATGTGAAAATAATTTTTTTGAGTTATGGTTTTTGTAAAAAAAAAGAAAGAAGATCACAGATTTCCAGGGTCTAGCTAGTTTTAATACCAAGTCCCCTGCAGCAACAGTATCAGAAGGAAAAAGACAGAGATTTTTGCATAGATAAATATGAGTTTTGTAACTTTCATCACCCTCAAAACTGGAAACCGAAGCCAAAAAGTTAGTACTAAAATGATTTTCATGACATGTTTGAAACTGAAAGCCAAAGACAGGAATATTTATTTAAGCAAATGAAAGTCCAAAAAACACATAGAATTTTTTTTTAAAAAAAAATAGTATATGAAAAAATTTACTCTATGATATAGAGGTACTTTGATTTGTCGGTTTTATGAAAATGTTACTCCATCATCTCATTTTATATAAGATAATTTGATTCGGCATAAATTTGAAAAAAAAAAAAACTTTTAACATTTGTGGTCTAAAATAAATGATATAAATTTGTGTGGCAATACATTATTTGGTAAAATAAATATTTTAAAACTAAACTATTACTTAATATATAAATGTATCATTTTTTTTAGATAGATTAAAAAGAAAAGTAGATTATATAAATTGAAATATGTATGTGGATGGATAAAAGGGTACATAAGCATCAATCAATACTGGTGATTTCCTGAAAAACTGGTAAATTTTGATTGGGTTAAGTGGAGAGTAACGATTGGTTGAGCTAACTTATCACTGATTTCTGTAGTCTTATCCAATACGGGGAGCAGGAAGCCAACTAAGCTTTGCATTAAACCACGTCAAAAGGGAGTGAAAACAACTTTATTAGGGGCCTAGAAAATTGAGTAAAACCATTTAGTATTAGTGATAAGAACAAATTCGTTAAAATTTATGCGCCATAATTTTAATTCACATAATACACATGCTTTTTGCTTTTGATCTTAATAATGATAAGAACAAATTTGTGAAATCTGGTGCGTCAAAACTTACCATATGTGACGTGAGCTTCCATCTTAGCATAATAATCTAAAAGTAAAACATATAATCTGCAATATTACTAAAATATACTACTATGTAACATGTGCTTATCATATATACTCTTTCTTAAATTCTGTATCGAGCCAAATTTTTAAAACTCATTTGAATATTTGTAACATATGATCCCCTAATTGTTAGCAATTCCAACGAGATAATATCTCAGATGATCGCATAACTTTGGACTTTTCTATCAGAAAGTCACTCAATTGTGGATTTTTATCTCAACAAGTCACTCAACTATAATTTTTAACCCAAAAGTCATTCAACTATGTGAATTTCTCATAGAAAGTCACTCAACTAGGAAAGTTTCATTTACAAAGTCACTCAATCTATTTAGTTGGTTTTTTTAATTGAAATTTGCTATTATAATTTTTTTATTTAAAGTTTAAATTTAAAAAATAAAAAGATATCTATTTAAATCATTTGATGACTCGGGATTAAAAGTATTAGTATATTGATTTGTAATCACTTTTGTTATATCAGTTGATAGGAGGAGTAAAAGTGAGGCAAATGAATCGAAGTCGGAGGGACAAAAAATAGTAAAGAAAATCTTCATAAGTTATCCACTCATCCCCAGTTGCAAAAACTGTTAGATAATTGATATAGAAACTAATGAATTCTCAGTAGACATTTGGCTTTCTGGCCAAATAATGTTAATTGTTAACGAGGCTACTGTCTAATTTAGAATAAAAATAATAATTAATTGAGATAACAACATAATTGAGTAACTATAAATTAATGTTATATTTTTAGTTGGTCAAGTTATTAAAACTATTTAAATAGTTATTTTTATTTTTAAAAATTTGGATTTTAGATAAAATTTCATATCAGCAAATTCTAATGAAAAATAATTAAATAAAATTGAGTGACTTTGTAAGTAAAATTTTCATAGTTGAGTGACTTTCTGAGAGAAAAATTGATAATTGAATGATCATTTAAGATATTATCTCTAATTCCAACTCATTACCATCTCTATCCTATCTCAAAGTTCAATGCTTTGTGGTTTTTGGGATTGTTGCTGAATTGACTGTGCTAAACAGCTAAAGTAAAAAGGCAAAGTGAGTGTCCTGAGATCTGGGATTATCACTGAAACAGCCACAGTACCACCAACCAACCAAGCCCTATTACACTTATTATGGAATGAGACAATGGCGCAAAAGCCAATAATTTTACCTAGGTAGTAATTTTTGAGATGTAAACACACTTAAACTAATTCGTAGTCACTTTTATTATCACACTATAAGCTTTCTTTTCATGAAAGAGATTCAATAATTTAAGTGTAAAAATTCTTTTCATTCTATTTACGTAATATAATTTTTCGATAAAATAAATTCAATTGAGATGCAGTTTTCATCCTTGGTAGAGTAGAGGTAGATACAGAAATTTGTGTTTATGGAGTTTGAATACTAGAAGAATTAGCTGATTGGATTTTGAATATAAATTATTTATACATGCTCAGTGGATTTCTTAGCACAAATATATGATTTTGCCAAAGCTGTTAGATTCAGTTGATTCCATAGCAAAAACTCTAGCTCTATTTTTACACGTGAATTCAATAACTTTTGTATATACATGTTGTTATGGATAGAGATTACAATAGCCTATTATCACAAAAAAAAAAAAAAAAAAAAGGGTCAACTTTTATTTGAATTTTAGAATATTAGTCCTTCAGGAGTCCATACAATTCCAAATTACATAGTACGTGCTAATTTATCTACACCTCATATTTTAGCATAAAGTAACAGAAAAAAACTTAGGGAAACAGTATGCGTACTTAGATGCAGAGTTCAGATGTCGCTAAACACTACTATTGTTGTGAACCAAGTTGGATGTGTAAGGGTCTATAGGCTAGAATTGATAAAGAGACTAATTTAGTTGGGATTATTGAATTGAGTAAAATGTTGTATGGGATCTGAGCCCAATTAAGAACAAGTTGTATTGTGTTTGAAAGAAAAGTTTCATGCATATGCATAGTTTTGGCTAAGTCTGTTCTTCTTATCCCCTCTCGTGAAACCGTCTCTTATCCCCTTTCTAATTACACATCCTAGTTCTTCAATTGTTCTACAATTTCCCTTTTGTTGTTTACCTTTCATAATTGTAATCCTTTTAGTATTGAGATCATAATAAATAGTATCTTACCATATCTATAGTGAAATTGGAGTTGTTACAATTTCTCTTTTTTCTACTTTAGTATTCTCTTTACTATCTACCTGATTCCAAAAATCAAAACGAATAATTAAAGAAATAATATTTTTATTTAAGTTTCTACATGCACGTAATATCCAAACTAAAATAACATTTTCTTAAAAAATCAAATATTATATATTCAAATTTATGATAAAATTTTTTAAAAAAATGGACTTTCAAAATTCCTGAGATATTGAGCATAACAAGTAAAGATTGATTAGTAGTAAAATTTGGACCACATGACATAGTCCATGATATTAAATACTTTATAATTAAATAATTTGTTTCCAAGAAAAAGTAAAGTGTGGATCACAATACTTTTTAAGAGTCTATTTTGGATAATCTTAGCACCTTGAGGACAGATCCACATCTTCCAACAACCAAAAAAAAAATACATAGCTCATCTTCATTTCAATTTGTTAGTTTTGCTTATTTTTAAGTCGATTTACAAAAAAAAAAATATCTCTTTTTTTATTAAATTCTTTTAAAATTTTAATATCCTATGTGACTTATTTAAAATAATAAAACTAAAAAATAGTTTAATATATTATATATATCACTCATTAAAGATCACAAAATTTAAAAATTTTGCTAACTTTTTAAAATTTCGTATCCAATTAAATTAAGACAAATAAATTGAAATCAAGTCGAGAGAGTAAATGAATATGTATTAGATGTAGGGGTGTTCACGGTTTAGATAAAAATCAATCCAAACCACAAAACCAAACCAAACCGATAAAAGAAAACTGATTTTATTTGAATTTGGTTTGGTTTGATTTTAGATTTTTGAAAACCGATAGTATTTGGTTTGGTTATAGTTATTCGAAAAAAATGGAAGAAATAATCAAACCCAACCGAATCGATGAATTATATACATATATTTTATTAATATACATACTTAATATATTATTTTTATAAACAATTTTAAAGATCTTATATATGTTTTCATTAAAATTTCCTTATACTTATTGAAAGTAAGAACGCCCAAGGTGAAAACATTTATCTTATTAATTTCATGTATATGAGTGTCTATGACAATTTTTTGTGGGATTGAAAATGTTATTATCTCTTCCTTATAGGACAATATAGTGAATTTTAAAGCTTTATTGATAGTAAATTCAGTGATCAAAACTTTGGTAATTTAAGTCATTCTAACTATTTTTTGTTTTGAATGGATTGTTGTCACTTTCTTCACATTTTGAATAAATTGTTTCTTTTATTTTTGTGTATGGTTAATAACCGAATAACCAAACCAAACCAAACCGATAACCACCAAACCAATAAATGTATATTATATTTGATTTTGATAATTTTAAAATCGATTGAGTTGATTTGATTTTGATTTTGACCAATAACCAATTCAAACCAACCTGTGAACAGACCTAATGTTTTTCTAATTCTGGGAAATTTCGAAGGAAAAAAGGGAAGGGGTATTAGTCAATTCTGCAAAAGTAAAATTACAGTATAAGATATAGTACTTAATTAAATCCAAAATATTTAGCAAACTGTATCTGTTTAAGAGTATTTGGACCTTTTACAAAATTGAGAAATCATTTATTATTACTTTTTTTTTGTTTTTTCAGTTTCCCCCTTACTTTACCAGTAAGTGGAGCGATACCTCACAAAATGAGATATTTAAGCAAAGATTAACGGGTCATTTAGAAAATCAACTCTTGTGATTAAAGACTCTTTAACTTTTGTGATTAAAGATTCTTTCTTAAGTACGCAATTATCTTAAAATTAAACACTATGAGTTGATCACTTGTCGAAGAAAATCAAATAATTAATCATGTGTAATGAAAGAAGAGCTTCTTATTGGAACGTCAATACTAAGATAAGGTTTAAAATTAAGGAAAGAGTATAGAATAAATTATCTAATCAGCAGATTTCGAAACTTAATGATTTTATAATTACCAACCATTATGAGTAAAACAAAGATATAATCTTGCAATTTTATATAAACGTGCCTAGTGTTCCGCCTGAAGTAACTTCAAGAAGAACCATATCCTAGTAAAACTTTCCACCCATCCAGAAACGATCAAACTAGAAAGTCATTTGTGTAACTTCTAAGCTTACCCTTCATATCATCTATACCTCAATCCCGAACAAGTTGAAATGAACTACAATATCTTTTCGTATATGCAAGAAGTTTTAAAACAAGTAACTGGTGGAATCCTAGTAAGGAGCTAGAATGGACAAAATCTAGACAACTTCATTTTCAAGTATGCACTTGAGTTGGATCAACTTTGGGAACAAAAATAGACATAAAACACATTTCACCTTTATGTACCTATATTACCTTTTTACAACTTTATATGAAGATAAGTGGGGACAAAAGCTAATGCTCATTGTCTCTGTCAAGTATGCTACCCAATTCCAATCCTGTCACACTCATTCACCACTTCGCACAAAATCTTTCTTTATAATGGAAGGCAAATTTAGTGGTTATAAGAGCAAGATTGACAAGCTACTTGTAAAATCTTTCATCTTGTTCTAATTTGTAAAGAAGGCCAATTAGCTTCTTGGTTTTCAACATTTTTTCAGCAAGAAGATAATTGATACATTTGACTCCAAGTGCAGCAATTAGTAGGATCATGAAATTCATTGCTGAATACTTTTGCTGTATATACTGTCATCATCAATTCAACAATGCAATGTATATGGGGCAAAATTAGCCTCAACTTGACATCAATGTGTCATCAAATGATGATTATTTCTTTGATCTTTAAGCTTTGTGAAATACCTGGTGTAGTAGTTTTCACTCGCATAGTCACAAACTTGTCAAGAAAATCAGGTTATACCGCGTGACAAGTACACATAGATAAGCAAACTGCAAAAGACATTGTACTATTGGAGAGCACTTTTCACACAAAACTAGAACAAGACAGCAAGGAGGGGGAAAAGCCGACCCTTCGAAAACCTGAGCATGAAACTTTAAGTTCCTGCATGAGTAATATTGTATGAATAGTATCCAAAGTTCAACTGTGAGGAGCCAATCAGAGTTTTTTGCATCCTTCGATTTCTCATTTCTTCCCAAAAAACATCAATAGACTACATTATTAGAGGCTAAGCTATTTCATATGTTGCACAAAAAATGAAATGAACTGAGGACTGTCTGCTATTGATCTCAGGGTAGACTTGATTTATACTTTGATATAGGAAATAAAAAGCCGTCCAGACGCAAACACTGAACCTGTATAGCAGATCTCGTGAATCTTTCTGCTAGTATCTCACAAACTATCTATTCTAACTTTCTAGCAGCATGGTAAAGCTCCAAATAATCAAGAGCAGGTCGGTTCCAAGACCAATCTTGTTCCATGACCTGCTTGCACAAAGAGTTGAACCAATCCCGACCATCGTACCAAGCAGAGAGAGCTCTGAAATGCAGAACCGTAAGTGAGTCCATACATATCAACAAACGAGGAGAAGGGGAAGGAAGTATGCATCTTAGGGTCTGCATGAGATGGAAAAAAAATGGTGCAAAGAGAAATAATATATCCACCCTTCCCAACATATAAGCAGTTACAGAAATTCGCTCCAAGTTCCACACTTTATTGTCATTTCCAATAACAATTCTTATCTACAAGTTTGTTTCTTCATTTTCTTCATTTGAGCAGCTCTATTTTCACAACCACCAACTATTTGACAGCAAACACACTCCCCCCATGCCTCCCCGTAAAAAGGGTTATAATAACGAATGATCTCAAGAATGAAATGACAAAAGAAAATGAGAAGCAAACCACCAAACTAATGTATTCCCATAAAAGTAACCAAGTGTCACAATCACCAAGGCTAGAGTAGGATGGTTCCACCATGCATGTCATTGAGCTTTCCTAAATCGTACTTCCAATTGAAGTTCAGGTCTGGGACTCTTATGATCTGAATGCCCACGGTGAAAGATCCACCATTGCTACGATGATTGGGCTTCGATTATTTTCTTTATATATACCATATGGATGCAAAGATAGCATAAATTGGGTGGAAGATCCTCGTAGAAGTAGCTGAATGTCGATTAATTTTAAGATGGTTTGTGCTGCTCTTCGAACATTGAGAAGGGGCACTAAGACAGTGGCTTTCCGAAGTTTCTTTTTGAGAGGAGGTAGAAGGAATATAACATAGCATGTAAGTGTGAAAGAATCTAAGCATCCAACCTAAAACTTAAGGTAATGAGTGGAGTGGCCTAGGTCTTTATAAACGCTCTTTAGAACGCTTATTTCAGAATCCCCCGCATGTGTAACTTGGTTCTTGGGTTACACGTGGATTGAAGATTTTTATTATGGAGGGACACTGAAGAGGAGGCTCAACAGAAGTGGGCCTAAAGTAGCCGGAGACTGGTTAGGCCCAACAGGCTAATGAGTGGGCAGGGACGGGGGCGCTGGGGAGCATTGTTAGTGGCTCCATGGACTTCTTTGAGAGAGAGAAGCCCAGAGCAATAGAGCATGAGGAGAAAATTAAGCGGGACAACATGCTATGCTAGCATGTAATGAAAATGAACCTCATGCCTAACTCAACCTCGAAAGATAGCCCATGAGGTGTCCAAAATCATACAAGGAGACAAAGCAGTTCCTCAACCAGTATGGACATTTAACACACACACACACATCCCACTCCCGGGCACAACCAAGGTCGGACATATGGAGTCTGGACACCAATACATGGGAGCACAACACTGGATAAATCGATAATAACAATTGATCTAATTCTAATACCATGTTAGTAAAACAAACCTTGGTCCTAATTCAATGCCAAAAGTAAACTCATAAAGTGAGAATTGCTCAAAAGACATCTACGCTTAGGACTGTACATCTGGAGCGTGGACGATATAACATAGGGTGGGCAGCATTAGGTAAACAAAGAGTAGGAACGGGTATGGCTCTGCTACCATGTGAAAAAATATGAACATCCAACACAAAACCTTAATGAAAGGGTGGAGTGCCCCAGGACCTTAAACCCCTCAGGAAACCCTTACACAATATATGAAGGACAGGTGTATTCTCTAACACTAAGAAAGGGGAGAATTACTAATAGCATATTCCTCTTGGGACTTCAACAGAAAACAATTGGTTATTTTCCGTTCAAAACAAATTCAGAATAGTTCTTTTGGTCATTTTTCTTGTTAAAATGTTGTTTCCTCATTCTCTTGTAAGCAAGCATAAGAAAATGGAAAGTCTCAAACTGAAGACAGATTACCAGATTGCTCTCCCTTTCCCTGTTAGACCACTCCCCTGTATCCCTCCTTTCCTCAAATTAGAATTTTAGATAATTGAATTGATAAAAATTCAATATCTCAGCAAGTTTGTAGAACTCTGCTAAGGCTGTCCAGTCCTCGCATCTTATAAGGAGATACGTTGAAAATTTGAAGGAAAAGATCCTTATGTCTGGTGTTGAAAAAGAAATAGGGGTAAATAGGGAAGGATTTTAAGAGTTCAGTTATAACTGTTGCAACATTCTTTAGATTTTGATCTCTCTTATTTGTGTATGCCATCACACTTGCTTCCGTTTCCCTTGAAAATTAAAAGACTAAAAGACCTTAATTGAAAAAAATACTTGCCTATTCAGAGCATAATCAACTCCGGCAGCATCTGCTCCATCAAAGCTGAATCCATTTGGTTCAAGACCACACTGTTGTGCTCTCTCTTTGTCATGGTCAACATCAAACACAGTATCATAAAGTCCTAATATACAGAATGCAGATGTTAAAACACACACTCAGAAGCAAATGATTAGGATCTGCTAAATAATAACTAAGTCAACGGCACCAAAAAGAAAATTCTACCATGCGTAAACAAATATTTGTTCTCTCACTTAATTCAAGAGAATGCAATAATTCTTGTGAGTCCAATATATATCAAGTAAAGTCGCTTCTAAAAGAGGAAACTACAGTTGAAACATTCTGATCGGCTTAAATTGTTAGGGGAAAACAGCTTTTTTATTAATTATTGTCTCTTTTTATTTTTGATAAGGAATTATTGTCTTCTTTTATCAAGTAATATTTTATGAATTATGGTTAAAATGTTGTTCTCATACATGAGGATCTGATGGTCCAAGCATGCAGAGATACCTTTTGATAATGGGTGGTAGTGAATTTTATTTTATTTTTTACGGGTAATGGGTGGTAGTGGAACATGATCCCAAAAGCTCTATCAACTTTGCCACCATGTTGAATTGCATAACTGAAAGCTTAAGTTTTTTGAAAAGAGACGTTATTTATTTAATTATGGCTTAACCAAATCCAAAATGGTCATTCATATATATGCACCTGTAGTTCCAAAAAGATGGTCACATCATAAAAAAAGGGAATGTTACGGTCAAGAGAGAGAGAAACTTCGCTAGAAAAATTGAGTTGCTCTACCCTCATATCTGAGCATACAGTACAAGTGACAGAGACGTACTAAGAAAGCTGCACATGAAAGATATTCTAATTTCTAAAAATATAGGTCATAAGAAAAAGGTACCTCCAGTTTTACGCACAACTGGAATTGAACCATATCTCATAGCGGTAAGTTGTGTTAGTCCACATGGCTCAAATATTGAAGGAACTAGAATGAAATCAGCACCAGCATATATCTGCAATTGTATCAAAAGGAATGATATGATAAAAAGGTACCATAAGGCTTGAAGACAAAAATATGCAACAAGCAAGGAAAGGAGAAACAATACCAGGTGAGAAAGTGGCTCGTCATATGTTAGACAGAGTCGTGCGCGGTCATTATATGTGGAGTGCAATTGATTTGCCAAATTAACAAAATCATTTTGTATCCTAGGATCAGGAGCAGAACCAAGCAAGACTACCTGTCAGAGATTTTTGTCAATGGAAGATCATACCATTCTGCTAAAATAGACTTTCTAAAATGAGACTCCATTAAGAATAAGACTTGAGAGAACAAGATGCAAAAATTGGTAACGAGAACATTCAAGAGCTGGTATTCTCTGGCCTTCTTTAAGTAAAAAATAATGAATTGGTACTCTCTGGCATAGATCAGTTACTATATACAAACTAGATATTACATCCAAAACCAAATGGATTTTTTTTTAAAAATTACACTAGCTATTATCAGAGCATATAGCAACATTTCGACAAGCCAAAAGCTTAAGATGAGTATGTTCCCCATAGTCCCCCCCCCCCCCCCTCCCCCCAGCAAAAGAAAAAAGAAGGGGGGAGGAGGGATCTGAGAACTTAAGAACACCTTCAGAAAAAATACCTGTCCGTTCCGTTCCAAGGTGCGCCAAATAGCATGTTTAATGAGGTGGATTCCTTTCTGGTGAGTTAAGCGGGTGATAATTCCTACCAAAGGAAGGTCCGCCTGTTTCAGTCCAAGTTTTCGCTGCAAAGCTTCCTTGGCTGCTGTTTTGCCTTCAACAACATTTTCTGAGGTGTACGGAATCTGTAATTGCATGCATTCCAACAGTGCCACAACCATCAGACAAATAAAGATGACACATGATTCAAGGTCCAAGAACTTAAAGCTACAAAAAGAATGAACATTACAATAACCAAATACAATACTCCATATATGTGACACTAACCTTTTTAATGTCCCAAAAAGCCTTTTTATATTAGATGCAATTTTTTTATTTTTTTTGAGACAACGGTAACTTTGTATTCACAAAAAACTCATCATCCAAGAAATGATGAGGAATAATCTTACACCCACCAAAAGTACGGGAATTCCTCCAAGAGGACTGCAAAAATAGATGAACTTTACAAGCTACCTGTGAAGCCAACTAGTGCTACTATATCCCCACCTCTTGTTTCCACCAAAAATAAGCAAACTAAGACTCCGACTCTTTATCTTAAATGTTGCTACTCTTGCCTTCAAAACATATGGCATTCCTTTCCTTCCGTAGTGTCCACCAAATACATGCTGGAATGGTCACCCACCAGTTTCCGTTTGACCCTCTACTACCAATTACTTAGATACAATTGAACTTTTAAAAAAATCATTTTACCCTTAATTTATGGCCACATAAATGTCTATGGCATGTTTTACACAAGTTTCAAAATCTTCTTTATACAAACACCCTCACATATTTGGGATGATGGGAATAACAAACCAATAAAGGTAGATAAACATCATAACTTTTACAGATGACTACTGGAGGTGTATTATGCGCTAATACAAACTGTTTGATAGGGTCCCACATCAATATAGGATGGCATATTTGCCTCCTTATATGGTATTGGGCAATCCTTACCTCATAAGCTGACTTATAAGGGTTGAGTTAGGCGAGCCAGACCCATTCCAATTCATGGTTAACTTGATGTCGGATACCCATGTTCTATTGTCCAAGCTCCAAATGTCCACTCCTGCACGTGCGAGTGCTAAGAGTCCGATATTGCTTTGGGATGGGATTATGTCTCCTTTTATGATCTTGGGGAATCCTCATCTCATGAACTAGCTTTGGGGACTGTGTTAGGTCCAAAGTTCATTTCTTAACACTATCTTTTCTATGAAGTAACAAATTTCATTAAAAAGGCATCAAAAGATGCAAAAGAAGTGTGTTAGCTCCAATACATGAGAAAGACAATGCTAGGAGTAGGGTGCTGACAAAATAAAAAATTGTTCAGTGCTATTTACAGTAGTTAAAGTTTTTCCAACTGAACAAGTTAAGCGCACATCTAGCTTCAGGATATAGTTTGGAGTTGAGATATCATCAAAGAATTCGTTTCCGTCTGAACACATCAAAAGTTACTTGAAGGAATCATCACCAAGACACACCAAAGACTAACACAGTTAAAAGAGTCAAATGTACTGATCACTAAAAGAGAAGTGTATAGATTCTAAGCCTAACTTATGAAGTGGTCATAGAAAAAATTAACAACTAATGACAGCATAGGCAAAGAAGGGTCTGGTCTACTCATGTACACATACACAACTGAAATCAAACAAGTGCCACTTAAGAGAACAAAATTCTTGCCAAACAGCCCATGCTTAAAATTCTACAAGTCACCTCTATATGCACTTACACACAACAATAGGACAATATCCGGGCATCAATGGGAGCAGCCTTCTTGTTCAGAAATTGGCTACTTAAAATGAGGTAAAAATCCATAAAAGCTGAAATGTCTTTGCACTGGCAGCCCAAACATCCAGTAATTGTTATCTTCTCTTCTAGAAAGAGAAGAAAGATCCCCAGCCACATCATAGTATGGAATCTGGATCCTTTCATTGAGCAGGATATGGCATCTTCAACTTATTGAGGACATGATCTAGATAGGATGATGTGGAGGTCACGGATTAGAGTAGAAGATTGGTAGGTGGTTGACCGTTGTCTCATTTTACTGTAGGATAGGCTTGGTGGTAGTTTGGAGCACTGTATCTTCTTCTCCTTCCATACCAGCAGTATTAGTATTATTCTCATAGTTTCCTATTATATGTTGTTTCTAATGCTTTAGTTATCATATTATTTTGTTGTTGTTACTGTTACTTCTTCATTTCATATTTTTGAAATGCTATCCTTGAGCTGAGGTTCTATCAGAGACAAACTCCCTACCTCCACAAGGTAGAGGTGGCATGGGTAAGGTCTGTGTACACATTACCCTCCCCAAACCCACCTGGGGGAGTACACCGGGTGTGTTGTTGCTGCTCATGATCAAATATTCTCTGCATATCCAACAGTTTTTTCGTAGAGTTCTTTGTAGAGCATTAGGAGCTGTACAACCTTTCTTGCTAGCAAAAGAGTAAGGTAAGTTGTACCACTAAGCTTCTTTTTATTGAGATTAGATATCCTTCCATTCCACAATTGACCAATAATCAGTTACGATAACATCTTTAGGGTGGAGGTCACTTTGAAGATTTGCAGTTGGACAGTTTATATGCAGAGAGATAGGGGGGAGAAGATAGCATGAACTTTTTCCAATGTGTGCCCTTATAGGTAATATAATAACTGAGAAAAGCCGAGACAACTTACCGGAATGAACTTATCGTTTAAAGGATCCCAAATATCTGGGTCAATCCCATTCACTATACCATGGAACTTGCGAAGGTGAGGCGCAATTACAGGGTTTCCAGACACCTCCTGTGAGTAAGTTGGTGAAACCTGCATGTAAATCCTATTAGGATACAGCTTTACCTTTCATAGGAAAAATTTTACAGTTTCACTAAAACAAACAAAGAAGGATACTTTTCTTTTTGATAAAGTCAAAAAAAGAAGTTTACGTGTTGCCCATAACACTTTGTTTGTGTATACTTCAAGAACATGTATTCGTGTAGCTTTTCCTTAGATTTATTTTGTTTGTTCTTACTTTATCTCCAACAGTGTCAATAGCTGAAGGCCTTCAGGCAGTGTTTGGTTGTTATACTAGTTTCTGAAAGCAGCAAAATAAAGCTTTTTCCCTAGGGTGCAATTTACAATCTTCTTCCGAAAAATGAGAAGGTGAAATAAACATAAGACAAATATGAAGCTGGACAACATGATGACCTTCAGGAATTCAAATCCAGAACTTTTGTCTGGCAAATTACAAAATAGCCTCTGGCTTATGCATAGCACCATTTTTCAACAGACAACAGCATCATGCACAAACAGCTATTTGTAAGGTAAAGGCGATAGAAGCACTTACTGTTGTAGCTTTGTCCGCGTTAGTCATTGCTCTCCCAATGAGATCTGCCCCAAATTCAAGATTATGTATCGTGAAGACTATACGAGATTTGCTTAGACCATAGTGTGTATATTGTTCCTTAAAGAGCCAAGCAACAGGAGCACTAGACCAATCATGGCAATGAATAATATCCTGCCGGACAAATGAACAGTAAAGAAGATGTGCAAATAAAATTTCATTTCAACAACAGAAAATATAAGAAACTGTATCACTTCACAGTAAAATTTGAGATCCTCACTTCAGTGCCCAAAAGCTCCCATTCATTGTACCAAGCAGTAATATGTAGGAAGAAGAAGATTATTTAGAAAGAGAAAAGTAGTACACAGTCCCTCCCACTTTAGATGTTTGAATTTGAATTTAGAGGTCAAAATGTCTAATTTTGTGTCTTGGTAATGATATGTCACCTCAAACTCAAACTTTGGAAACTAATAGTTGGTCTTATTAAAAACTATGATAAAAATGGTATCAAATGATCTAGTTTTTTTGGTTGTAAAAGACTAAGACATTATGAATAATTTAATTGTTGAATTTTTCACAATTTGAATCCTCCAAGGTGAGCTTAGAAGTTAATTTGGGACCAAGGAAGCATGTTTGCAGACCCAATTAATCCAACAACTTCAGTGAGAAATTAAAACGACCTAGTTATACTCCTTGGTAATTAGCAATTCATTCATTGCCATAAAAATTCTAATCTGATGCTATTCCAATAAAAATATCTGCAATTGACTTGCCTCCTTCAGAAAATATTTATAGCTTTCCCAAATAAGCTACTATCCAAAGAAATCTATAAGATTAAAATTTGGAGAAATAGGAATCAAGAAAATATGAAACCTCAGAATTAGCATATTGATATAATCTGGAACATACCGGACTAAATCCACCTTGCAGAAGAAACTCCAAAGCCGCGTGACAGAAGAAACCAAATCGTTCACCATCATTGCTACAACCATATATGCACCCTTTCCAAAATAACCTAAAAGAACAATAATGAAGCACTAAAATTATGAAGACATCCAAAATGCCTAATTCACCTATGCTTGATCATCAAAAAAGAAAAAAAAAAAAGGCGCACATAGTTGAGAATATGATTTTATGTTCTGCTGGACTATATACCATAATATTGTTACAATAAAAGCATCCAAAAGGTGGAATTGTATATATCATAAACATTGATCCTGTAAGGAAATAAATTGATGGAAGCAGGGTCTATATTCAGTTGTAAGTCATTCAATATAATTATTGATTCTCCATTCTTTGCTATCATTTCCAGAAACACCACCAACTTCTGTGATGGTTGCAGTTCAACAACATATGAATTAGGAAATTGGTTCAGGAAATAGAGGTTTTCATTTAGGGAACACAGAAGCTTCTAATATTTAACTAAAGAAACCTTTAGGAGAAAATGAGTGAAACACTTCTATTTGTTTTGCGAGATAACTAAAGAGAGTAGATAAAGGAGCTTGATCAGCAGTTCATCTTGGGACTGCCTCTAGAGTGCATTCTACTTCCCTCTTTACTTTACGATTGGCAGCTAGTGATTAGTGAACAGACTTACAAAAGTTGATTATAAACCATGAAACAACAAGTTTATTTATTTTTTCTGATTAAACAAAAATATTATGCGTCATTTTCAGCATAACAAGCATACCCATTTTGAGGCTCCAAAAAATAGACCGAGAGACCTTCCACCTTTCCAAACCATACTTTTATTTCAGTCCCACCCCAAAAGTAGCTTTTGTGAAACCGAAAGTCCTTCACCTAATAAGAATACATAGCAGCATGCAATAATATTAGTGAAAGTATGTATCTACATACTTCTTTGTCAATGTAACACAGCTTCATGTAATGATGTAGAAGCCATGATTGACTTTTTGAGCTCTTCACACAATATGTCATAGCTTTTCTGTACATGTTTTGTGGCAATAATAAAACTATCTTTTACAGATCAAAAGAAAAATACTAGTCAAAGTATGTGATACATGTACAACTCGAATGATTTATAGGAATCGTGTTTGAACATTCATGAGATAGGGGTAAAGTTTGCGTACACACCACCCTCCCCAAACCCCACTTGTAGGATTACACTGGCTATGTTGGGTATGTTGTTGTGTTTGAATATTCTCTTGAAATCATAAAGCATTTAGACTTGTACTTTTATCAGATATCCAAGAATGGGGATAACAGCTGTCGCACATTTACAAGTGATTGGCAGGATGACCAAGGCTATTATTTTTCATTTTAGTACCCAAATATTGATGCAAGAAAGTAGCTATTGTAAGTGCCAATGAGAAGCCTACTTGAGTTGTAGACACAGTGTGTGGAAGTTGAATGATAAATAATGAGCAGAGTTGGTAAAATGAAGCAGTAACCTTACATTATTCATCTTCAAAGAGTCATACTTAGGTAAGATAATATCCACATTATGGTTTAAATCTTGAACAGCACGGGAAAGACTAGTAACAACATCACCAAGGCCTCCCACCTGCAAAAACAAAGTAATGACAACTTAACAGCTGGAATAGAATCACTCCTTTCAATATGTAAATGAACAAGAATTTGTTGAATGTATTCAAAGTATACCTCAAACAATATCTCAGGACTCAGGCTATTCCCCCCACAACCCCTCTTTTTGTTCCTAAATACCCATCTTTACATTATTATGTTAAACCACTGCCTCTACAAAACTAATAACTAGTGATTCTTCTAATTCTATCACCCAAGAATCTATCCGCCATCCCTAATAGATAAAAGAAATTGAAATAGGTAGCTTTGCATTATATCATAAAACAGTACATCAATTGTACTGAAACCATTTATACAAAAATATAACTATAAAATGCAGTTTAACTTGACCATCTGAACATTATTCTCTCTGCTCTTAAAACACATAAGAGTTCCTTTCTTTCCAAATAGTCCACCATATAATAGCAGGGATAATTCTCCATCTATTTCTGTCATTTGCATTCATCCCTGATGCCTCCCAACTCTTTAAAGCCGCTGAGACCTTCCTGGGCATGGTCCAGGAGATGCCTTTGATGTTCAAAAAAATCTTCCATAGTTCTTGGGTATACTAATAGGTAAATAAAAAATTAATATAAAGTCAAAAAGTAATACAGGAAAACATTATCCTTTTTTTTTTTCACTTTACAGTTCCCAATAGCCTCATCTCTCCCCCAAATATTAAACAATAAACATTGACTCTAAGCTAATTAGCCATTTTTTGATGAGAAAGGTCAACTCAAAGCTAAATAACCATAAAAGGCACAAGAGTATCATTTATTTTAAAATGGACTGCATTTATTTGACTAACTGTTTGCTCTGTAACTGCCAAACATCGGAAAATTTACAACTCTAGAAATGCATAGCAAGTGACACTTTTATCTAACTTGGAGGGGAGAGGTAGCTACAAGAAACCATGGGCAAAGCACAAATAGTCTTTGGTGGAACAGAGAACATCTTCAGATCTTGAATTGCAGTGAAGAAGTATCAGTTAAAGCACAAAATATTATATTTAGCATAAAACAAAAGTTGGAATCACCCAAGTCTACCTTTGCAATTGGTGCCATTTCGACAGCAATATGGACAATATGCATTGGAGGTTCTTTAGCAACTCCTCCAAACACAGGTATGTGATAGTCCATTCCGCTCTTATTGTCAAAAATCCCACCATCTTCTCTCTCGGAAAATACAAAATCCATCATATATGCATCCAATGGAACCTTCACTGAAACACCAGTGGCCAGATGGAAAGCAAAAGTGAAGATGTTTTTCAGATAAGAGTAGTTTTTATTTGACAAAATTGATATTTATATTTAGTTAAATGTTTACATACATCTGTTGTTCAAACTTATTCCACATAAATGCATTAGATACTGAAGCTACATTCTTACTTCTTAGAATCCTAAGGTCTCGGATCCCATATCAAGATGTTCATCTCAGCTCACAATTAGCATTCTAGCTATCGCTTACAGAGAGAACTTCCATTTGTCTAGAAAAATAGAGAAATATATGTGCAAGAAACTGCAACTCAAATTATATTACTTTTTAATATTAAAGATACTACTAAGCGTGCGTGAAAATTATTTCTAGTTGAAGCTATGATGACGGAACAGTCTGTAGTGTTTGTAAACTGACATCAGAGTGTGTGAAAACTAACCAATTGCTCTGACATGGGTGCCATTTTCAGCAGGCGACATTTTCTGAGGTGGCAATGGACCCAGGCGGTGAGTCCAGCGATTAAATGAACATCTGAACCAAATTTCAGGTTTACCATTAAGTGCTGTATTGGCAGGATTATAGTAAACTGTGACGCTGCTTCCAGCTTGGATATCAAGAGGCTCAGTATATACTACATGCTTCTGAGACAGTAAAAATGATTTCATAGTTCTTTCCTTTGTTTCAGCTTTCAGAAGTGCTGTTTTTTCAGCCTGGAAGTGCGAAACAATAGATGGAAACATATATGAGAGGTAAGCAATATATAAGAAAACAACTTGCAGGAGAACTCTATAGACAAAAAAAATTAGGTCTTTGTTCTCTTTTGGAATAACAAGACGACAACAGAATATCTAAATTTGACCCATCAAATCCACTTGACCAGTTTTAACCTTGCGTGGAACATTACAACCAACCTTAGCACGCATAGCCGCTTCTCTAAGCCTTCTCTCCTCCTGAAGTGTCTTAAAGATCTGATGTTCTTCCTCAACCCAATATAATTCCTCCGGAATGTGCTTGGGGACAATGGCATGGAAGTCTTGGCGGTGATTGTTATCATAAGCAATGGCATGCTTGGGTGGACCATCAGCAAAAACCCAATCCAAGACAAGTGCCCGATCAGGAATAACAACTGCAGAAAAGTACATTCCTCAGAAGAGTGTAGCCGAACATTTAGAAGAAATAGAAGGAGGCAGACA
Organism: Solanum bulbocastanum; assembly: GCA_037074985.1. NCBI lineage: Eukaryota > Viridiplantae > Streptophyta > Magnoliopsida > Solanales > Solanaceae > Solanum > Solanum bulbocastanum. The sequence continues at coordinate 30,130,977 of CM073598.1, read as the reverse complement.
AAAGTATAATTGTGGAAGCTCGTGCAAGCACTAACTAAAAGAAGTGCAAGTACGTATAATAATAACATCCCCACTTACCCTCTGTATACCACCAATCACCATCTATTCTCTCAGATCTAACAAGCTTTTTGACAATAGACAAACCATCCTTCCAATTGTTATATCCTCCGTGGATCCACAAGTCCTTAGCATGGGAGAGAGGACCTGAACTTTTGTTATAGTATAACCTGACCTTGTCCTCGCATTTAAATTCACTTGGCTCTATGTACCAGGTGATATCACGAGTCTTCGTGGCTTTTACCATCAATTCTCGCAATACTTTCATTTTCTTTGCGGCCTCTTCCTTTGCTTGTGCTCTGTCAGCTTCAATTCCAGCTTTCTCTGCTTCTATTCGTCTTTGTTCTTCGGCTAGTCTTTCTCTTTCAGCTTGTTCTTTAGCAAGTTTCTCCTGTTCTCTCCATTTCTCCTCAAGCAAGAAATTTTCAAAGTCAATGATTTGCATACCACCTTTCACAGTTATACTGAAGTCATTTCCATCATTGTTGTCATAGACATCTTGTCCATTAAAAAACACAAAATCAGCCCTGTATGCTTCCTTGGGAACATGGATCTTGCAAGACCACCAATCTCCATTGAGATGAGTCTCAGTTAGCCTTGTAGTAAAAGACCTATAGCGCCACTCATTAAAAGCTCCCATAATCAAGACATCAGACTCATTCTTCAAAGTGGAAAGACCTCTGTTAAGAAATATCTCGACATCTCCATCAGGTTTTACAACCTCTGGAAAACAAAATAATCTGATCCCTTGCAATAAATTTTCCTCAGCAAGCCTTTCTATAGCCTGCCAGCGTAGATTTGCTTCCATCTCCAATCTTAAGTTTAGAGAAGAATCTCCAGTCTCCACTGTTCCTGCAGCTAATGGATCATCCTCTTCAATTAAATCTGATTTAAAGAAACTATTACTGTCTAAGTCATCAATCTCATTGCTTTCAGTGTGTTCCACATCACTAGCCTTAGTAATTTCCAATAGCTTACTTGCTACAGGTCCTTTGTATTCAACATTCCCAGCATTATTTTCTTTCAATTGTTGTGGGTCAACATCCACCTGCAATATCTCATAAAGTTTTGTACCCACAGCATGGCTTCCATTGCTACTGGCATTAGTTGCCCCTTGAGATCCACTTTGTTCTCTTATTACAGAAACAATTAGAAAATCACTCTCTTCCGATCTCTTTGATTCATTTAACTTTACAGCATCCTTGTCATCACCACCAGTTTCTTCACTTTCAACAAATTGAGATGATCCACGAACAGGTGACATACTTATTGATTTAGTAGAACCATTGATTTCATCCTCATCCTCCACAAACTTGTGGTCCCTTACCACTCCTTTAGTGTCATCATCACTAGTTTCAACTGTCTTCTGGTTGGAAATTTCAGATTCTTTAGATGTTGAAGTACTTTGACTTTCTTTATCACCATTGCTCTTCTGAACCTTTCTTTCTGTGCTCATCCCTGAGGGCTTCCTTGGCACAAACCCCTTAGGTGAAGATCCTTGACTCCTAGGAGTTGAAATTTTTCTCCGTCTTCTTCCCGAGAAATCTACAGCATACAATCTTTCTAGTTAGTTTAACAAATAGATAGCATCACTCATAGACTAATATTTACAACTAAATAACCATAGGGATGAACCCTCACTTGCACAAAATGGAAATGAAACCCCAGTAACCATTCCATCCTTCCTCCATGAAGAAGACTGCATAAATAGCAACAGGTATAAGACAATTCACAACAAAATTGTCCAGTTGAAAATGTTTTAAGGGTGGAACCCATAAACTTGGGCATACCAATAACATCAATAACTCTCAAGAACAATCACCTTCAGTTAACTAACTGGAAGCATGACCACTAACATACACCAAGAATCAACAAATATGCAAATACTGATGATGTCAAGTAAACACAAAATACCCAACTCAAGACCCATAGGAATATGTCAATCAAGATTCCATTTTGAGCTCAAATTACTCCATATATGCAAGAATTACAATCGAAATTGGAAAGTATGAAACATGGGTGTACTCAAAATCAAGAAAACTGTTAAAATAATAACTACATGTATCCCCAAGTCAGTGCAAATGGACACATACAATACAGTTTTCAGTGAGAAGATTAGAAGACAAATTTACTTGTACTGATAGACTTGTGGTTCCATGAGAGACAAACCCAAGAAAAGGTTTGATCTTGAGGTGGGTTATTGCATTGGAGACACTTGTGCAACTCAATGGTCTATGCAGTGGCAATGGAACATCCATGGCTGACCCACACAAGAACCAAGAAAAAAGGAAAAAAAAGAAAAAGGAATGTTCTTTGTAAAACTCTTGTTCACCACAGAATCAAATAGAACATCCCATGTGAAGTATCTCTACTCTCCTTCATCAACACACTCTCTCTCTCTGTATCTGTGTGCAATTATTACGTATTTGCTTTAATGGGTTTTAAAAATAAAAATCTATTAAAAAAATCAAGAATAATACTCTTTCTTGAGATTCTACGAACTGCGATAACAATTTGGAGGAGTCCTTCAAATTTCAGCCAGAAGTGTGTTGTTTCTGTGTAATGCTCTCTATTTTGCTTACGTTGTACGTGTAAATCAGACGGTTGGAATTGTTTCGTTGGATATGAGACGGTGGTAATTTTGATATTGACACGTGGAATTTTTAAAATTATAGTAGGCTTTTTTTTCTTGGAAATGAGCAAAAAGGATGTGACAAAAGTTGGGTATGGAGAGTATAGAGAGTGATAGCAGTGGTCTAAATTTATTTGAGTTGGATTTATTTAACTTATATACGGGGTCGATTGGTGTGAAGGATAAAAATAAATAGTGATGAAATAATAAAATTGTGATGGATAAAAATTTTGTATGTTATTTGGCTGCCATATTTTAGATAACTTATCTCACCATTTATATTATAGTGACAGAATAAGTTATCACATATATTTAGTGGAATAAGTTATCTCAGAATTACTTGTTTCCAACCAAACAACCCCTAATATATCTACTAGTACTATTATTTACACATTGCTTTATAATTTATATGTTATCAAAATTAACTATACTTGTTTATACAATTTGATTAGAATAAAAAAAATGAGGGGAAAAAAGAAATAAAAAATTGTATAGCATTGTTCAAGGAAAAAAGAGAAAAAAAGGGGTGATGTGTGGTAGAGTAATAATTGTAGAAGAGAGAAAGAAGGAAGAAGAGATTTCTAAAATTCAAAACTAGAAAGAAGGATTAAATTTTCCTATATATAGTGCAAAAAAGTATTTATTTTTGAACAATGCAAAAGTTTTAATTTATTCCTTCTTTTAAAAAAATAATTATTAACTACGCAACAAATAGTATCATTCAATGTAAGACTTCTATCATTTGAAAATAAGAGAACTTTTATTTTATTTCACATAGTTTAAGAGTAAATTTGTCTCTAACTACTAACTAGTAACACTGACATATTTGATCTCAATTATTGATAGAGGATAAATTTACTCTATGTCACAAAATTAAGCAAATTTGACTATTTACGTCATATAAAATAAGGTTTACAGTAACAACACTCTCAGAACATCCCTTGTTGTCACGATCCACTGTAATTCAAGTCTTTTGTCACTTTGATTTGTAAAACAAAAAAGAAAAAGAAAAAAAAAAACTCTTAAAACATCAACCGTTGAATTTTTAGACAGAGAATAGTTTTTCCTCTGAGTTAACGGAAATAGGAGGATAATAACAAAATTAGTGGACCAGAAATATAATTGATTTGTTCTTGTTATTTAGCAAATAAGTATTAAATGAAATAGTTGATTGCAATTTGCAGGCAAAGCAAGATTAGTACGGAAGTCTTTCCCTTTGCTTTTTTTTTTTTCTTTTTTTTTTTTTTTTTGAGAAATAGGAAAGTGGTGGTATTATTTTCCTCACGTGTGGATCTATAAAAAAAGATTTTTCATTTATTTGTTTTATATTTTCTACAATGTGGTGGATTTAAAAAAATTTACAATTAAAATTTTAATACATTTTGTTGGAGTTCAAAAACTTCCTTCTTTGTGAAATCTCAACATAGTGTGATGGAGTTTCAAAGTTTCACATGTTTTGAAAATTTGAAATTGGACAAATTTACGTAGTATCTAATCAACTCAAACTTTGATTAATTATATTTTTTAATGTCCATAGATCAAGTTTTTTTATCACACACTAAAGTTCAAGAAAAAATTACAAGAATATACTATTTAAGAACTTAATTAACAATATATGTATATACTTTTTTTCATTTACAAAATTAGGTTTTTAATTACAAACATGACAAAATATTCAATTTTCGTTTTTTTATTTATATATTTTATTTTCCGATTTATTTCCTTTTTTGGGGGGATTATGGCTAAATTTATGGAATTGATAATTATAGTTTACTTTTTGGCTTTCCAACTATAATTATATTCTTTTATATTATCAAAATATTTAGTTTTTAATTTTTTTTTAATTTTTATATTTGACTTTCAATTTTTTTTCCATTTTTTGGATGATTATGTTCTAAATTTATGGGATTGATACTTATTGTTTACTTTTTGGCTTTTCAACCATAATTATACTCTTTTATAGTATCAAAATTTTTAATTATATATTTTGTTTTTCGATTTTTTTCCTTTTTTGGGGGTTGTGTGCTAAATTTATAGGGTTGATAATTATTGTTTACTTTTTGACTTGCCGACTATATTTATACTCTTTTATATCATTCTTTTGCCCATATATTGAATTGTTTTAATTTTTTTATATTTTAATCTATTTCTTTTTTTTGGGCGGGATGTGGGGTATGTGCTAAATTATGGAATTGATAATTATTGTTTACTTTTTAGCTTTCCAACCCATAATTATACTCTTTTATAATCATATATTGATTCTTCTCTCTCTTAATTTTTATTCAATCAAATCAGATTATTAATTGTTGCCTTCTCTCACCTCTTTAATATTGTTTTCATACTAATATCGTTTACCTTTATTGTGACAAAATTTTTAATTTTTTTTTTTTTTTTAAAGTTATATATGTTATTGTTCATGACAAAATATTTTAATATTATATTACACCTCAATATACATCATATAATATTGTGTGAAAATAATATGTACTGTATAATAAATATATATAGCAATATTATATCATCTAAAATATTAAAATTATATCAACATTGTATCATCTAAAATATCAAAATTATATCATGTGAAATACAAATATTATAGCAACATATGCACCATCTAATAAACTGAACTTGTTGATATTTTGTCATTTTTTTACAACATAACAAAAATTATTATTTTGATACTATTATCTTTTAAAATCAACACTAGTACAAACTTGAAAACTTAAAATTACACTAAAACGATGTGATACCATTCACGAATAACATTAAAAATTTCTAATATCAAAATTGTACCATATAATAACACTAACATAGTACCATATAATATACCTATAATTATTAAATTCTACCTCATAATATACCAATCTAGTTGATATTTTGTGTCATTCTGTTTTTTTTTTTTAATAAAACTTATACCACAAGGGAAGCCAACATTAATAATAGGACTAATTATATCATATTATTAAATATAATTCTAATTTTTTTAATACAACGAATAAAATTCAAAATCGCTAATATTATTCAATTAGATTTTGAAGAAAAAAAAACGTGTAATAAACAAAAAATAATCTCAACAATATTAATCCTCATATGGTTATTTGATATAAGTTTTCCTTGTCATGTATAGGCTATAACATATTTTCTAAAATATACTTTAGATCTCTTGAAAAAAAAATTCTTTTCATTGGTATTTGCGTCATATATCACTCATTCAATCTTCAAATCCACATATCTTCCTGCAGTACATTTCAACAAAAAATTAAGAAACCTAATAAACACCAGTTATAACAATTAAATTTAAAACACACAATTATATTTTTTATATCACCAAACAAAAGTTATATACAAAATGATGTATAATATGGTTAAAAATTGGTGTCCACTTCATTATTCTTATAATGAAATTCGAACACCAATTCATAACCAACTATATGTAAGACATTAATTTATGAAGATTGATAAAGTTAAACTTGATTATACGTAACATCATAATTTAATCAAAAAACACATCAACTATGACATAGAAGTACACGAAATAAATATAGAATGTGTTGGTGTTGATTTAAAACCTAATATACAATATTGATTACACTAAATCATTTACAACAAATAAACTATCAATTTGACCAAATAATCTACCAAAACACTACCTATAATAGATCGTCAAACTCAACTTTATGGTGTATGAAAATGACCTAAAAATAACAATTACTTCAATATATGTACCAACAAATACATCTATTACACCATCAAAATTTACCAAATAAATAAAGAGTGTTGGTATTCATTAAAAACTTACTACAAAAATCTAATTACACCTAGTCACTTATCAAAAAAATTCAAATATGCACTTAATATATGAGCCTTTTACTTTATTAAAGTATTATAGTTATTATTTAGTACAGGCTGAAATAAAAATTTAAATCTGATACTGATAATAGCATATATAAGTCTTTTGTAAGAATGAAATTCCGTTATGTTTTATTATGTCTGACAAAGATTAAGATAAAAATACATGACTAAGTAGAGAAATAGCAAGTTGAAATAGAAAGTAATGCTATTTTTAAAAATAAATTTGGAGTACGGTAAAATCTTACTATATTAGCATACATGTGATCATGAAATAATATTATTTTATCATTATTTAATCAATAAATTAATATTGAGAAAAGACATAAAGTGACACCTAAAATTGTCCCAAATTTTCTAAAAGACACCTTAACTATGCGGACTTCCTATTACCACACTAAACAATTTTGAACTTATATTATTACATCATTTTTCGTACATCTGGCATAGAGAGTGTATGCATTCTCTTTAAAGAGCGTGAGCAAACATAAAATAATGAATATAGCTTTATTTTTATAGGTATTTTGTTATAAATTATAATTTTTTGTTTTTCTTATTATTTTAACTTTTTTTTTTGTTATTTTTCCTCTTTCTTTCTTCTTTCTTCTTCAAAAATTCATTGTCATCTCTATTAAAACTCTCCACTTTCGATGTCACAATTTTTACCACAATTCCGTCTTCTTCTTTTTTTCTACTATTATTAATTTAAGTCTATTCAATTTTAAAATTTTATCTAATTTCTTTTAAAATTTTGAACAATTTGATGAACTCATTAGATTTCAAAATAATTAGTAGGTGTCATTTAACTTTCTTATCCGGATTTCATCAAGCTTTTTCAATTTTTGCGGAATTTATTTATTCTTTCAAAATTATTATTTTTAATTTTGAAGTTATATGAAAAGAAGATAAATTAATTGATGATACTTTCAAAATTTTAAATTTTTTTAGAAAAATAATTAGTTTTGTTATCACTAATTCAACAAAGTATAGAAAATAATGTAATTTTTTTAAGAAAAGAATCTCTAAAAGAATAAAATTTGACGAAAGAAGCAGAAAAAAAAATAAAAATAAGAGAATGGGAGGTAGGAAGTCAGCTTGAAAGTGGGGTGGATGGAGTGGATGGAAGGTGAAGTGAAATGTAAGATGAAATTAAAATAGAAGTAATAAAAATAAAATAAGCAAAAGTAAGAGAGAGAAAAAAAAGGTAAAGAAAAGTTTAAAATGAAAAAAAAGTTATTTTTTAAATTAAACGTGTCACATAATGATCGGTGTGTGATAACACTTGTTTTTTAAAATCAGAGATTGACCAAAAAATGGTGTAATAATTTCACTTTAAAATTGTTTAGGGGGGTAATAGGACGCCTCCATAGTTAATATGCCTTTTTAAAAAATCGAAACAACTTCAAGTGTCACTTTATGTCTTTCTTCTTAATATTTATTAATCAGAACTTTTGAGATTTAATGAAGGTTAATTTTGATTATATCACAATCATTGTATCTTACTAATTTATGTATTATATTTATTGAATTCACATAAAAATAAATTTATTATACATGTAGTACAACGTATACATCAAAATCATTGTATTTTACTAAATTATGAATCATATTTATTGAATTCGTATATAAAATAAATTCATTATACATAAAGTAAAATGTATGTGCATGATTCATTGTAATATATTCTTTTGTTAGATGATTTATTGTAAAATAAATTCAATAATTCAATGACTTACTATAAAAATAAATTTAGTATGTGAATAATGGTCATTGTTTCTTAATAATTAAGTATTATTTCATTGTATCTTTAGTAAAAATATTCAATGAATGATTGTGAGAGAATAAACTACATAAGCAACATAGGAAATTTCTTGAAACCATATCTAGAAATGATTTCTCAGTTAAAGGTGTCACAAATCAATAATGATATATCAATTATGTAAAACACTATGTGAGTATAAAAGAGATCATTCCAGATGCACTCAAAAATATTTGCAGTCGTGGCAACACCGAAACTTCTTGATGCAATAAGAAAAGTTGGAGATAAGCTTCAACTAAATTTTAATTTCAACAAAAAATAAAACACAGTAGAATCATATTTCACTAAATTGTCTTAGATATATTTATACTTTTAAAGAATTATTAATTTATAATATTAATGGAACCATATGTTTTTATAGGGGTCTTCTAAAAATATATTATCTTATCGAAATTTATGATTTTTTCTATTGGCCAGAGTTGAGACTAAAGAAAAATATTATCTTAGAAATAATTATTAATTGCCGAGTATTAATTTAGTGAGATTTTAGTAAAAACACCAAGAAATTCAAAAGGTGTAAATATCATTCCATTCATCTCACTTTACTTGACACGATTAGGTATACGAGCTTAAACTATATATTTAATTTTCGGTGTGAATCCTAAAATCTTCAATTTGTTTTTTTTTAAAAAAATTTACATGTTTAATAGTGACATACAAAGGATTAGTTATATGAGAAATTGAAATATAGTATTTATAAATAAAATTTGAATTCCAACAATTATACAAAAGATTGAATTCAAACAAGATAATGTTCTTATAATTTTTGTAGGATACTTATCATCAATAGCAGATCTATGTGTACGGATGAGACTGTTATGACTTCCAATGACCTTGATTAAAACTTTACATGTATATAAATGAAAATCCATTATATATTATACTAATCACCCACTAATATATAAAATGTTATGTATGATAATTCATTATATATTATACTAATCACCCACTAAACAAAATGGTGAATAGTGCAACTAGCAAAGGCTTACAGTTGCATGTGAGCATCAAGGGTTTGAAAACCCCTTAATAGCACTGAATTTTTTTTTGTCTTCAAAATTAGAATGTCTAAAAGAAAATCATTACTGAATATGCATGATCTTTTTTTTTATATAAAAATAGAAAGAGCTAAATAATCCAATTGAAGGAACCGATCCGTTTATCCTATTTAGACAATACGTCATCCACAATCTTCGAACCATGAACCCGCCTCTAATCATTAAAAGTATAAAAAAATTATTAAAAATATTTGTTTACTTTAAACTTAGTGATTTAAAGTGGTTAAATTACAAATAGTATAAACTTAAAAGTGAAAATGTTTTTAGTTTTGAGCGATCTCCTTCGCTTGTTGACAAAACACTTCAATGTGTACGTACTATTTGATCTACAAAAATTCAACCGGAAACTATATGATTATGAATAATAAATGGCCAAATGGATAATTAATCAAAATAAATGTTATAGCTACTGTTTCATTTATTTTTATTTTGCAACAAATGCTACACGATTGTTGCCATTCGGCTAGCGCCCACACATATAAATTACAGAAGATTTCTTTTTATACAAATCCATTTGCTATCTTTTCTCTCCTCACTTCCTTCAACTTCTCCTAAAATCTCTTCCCAAATCATTTTTTTTAATTATATAGAATTTCCACTAATACAATTTTTTAATTATATACAATTTTTTTAGTTATAATATATAGTTCCACTAATACAAATTTTTTAATTATATACATATTTCGCTAATACAAAATTATATTTATACACAATTTTCACTGACATATGTATACATATACAATTGACAGGCCTAACACAAAATACATATACAATAATGTCACGACCCAAAAATACATATACAATATCTTTGTTATTCCTAAAATTTTCTCATTATGAACCTTCCATAATGTCACGACCCAAAAATAGACGTGATGGCAATCGTCTAATCCCACCAAGACAAGTCAGCCTAAAACTCAACCATTACAATAAAATGCGGAAATTTTTATAATAAACTCAAAATACCCCCAAAATATGATTTTCACGTGTACAAGTCTCTAATGTGTTATAACAAAATTGAAAGAAAATACAAGTCTCAAATGACATTGTTTCTAGAATAGAACAAGATCGTAAATAAGGAGAAATAAGGTCCGCTGAAATGACAAACAGCTACCTCACAAACCTCCACAAGAAGTCTCAGACAAGGAGAAGAGAAAAAATCACAAAGGTCCAGGCTAATAACCTATAAAAATTTGTAGAAGCAAGGGGTGAGTACCAAACCACACGATACTCAGCAAGTAAACTTTTAAACACAAGCTAAGGGAATAAAATACGGGTACTCCTTACACACCAACCGAACCTCCACAACTATAACCTGCATAAAACCAGCCCAACCTAATAGTTCACAGTTACGTAACACCCAGCTCAACAACAATCACTTTAACAAATTACATATCCTCAACAACAAACTCAATATTCATCAATCACAACTTGCACAAAAAAAAAAAAAAAACTCACAATATCAGCAACACACAAGATCAAGTTCATCAAATAGAGATAATCAAATATCAAGTACTTTCCAACCACCAATAAAACACAAAATCATCAAGAGTGAAGGATGTCATGGAATGCAATGTCATATGACACCATGAATGATATGCCTTAGAATACCAAGTATCTCTCAATCGTATATACATGATACTCCTCGAAAATACATCGAGAGTTCGTGATCCATGGGAGACTCGCAAGGTCCATATATCGACACGGACGATCTCTATGTGTCTATGCGGACGATCTCAATGCACTATCATAAATAAAATAAATTCCGCACGGACGATCTCCACGTGCCCAAGTTATAATCTTAACATCTCACCATTCCCAGCACGAACAATCTCCACGTGCCCAACTTATACTCAATCTCATCTCAATGCATGTGCACTAAATGATTTCAATAAAAAAGATGATGCATCTCAATCAAATATCAACATGATATGCAATCACCTCAGCTATCACAAGTATGAGGGTTCAATAAAGAATACAAGCACACATAATAAGTCAAGTCAATAATATATCAGCTAATGCCCATATGCTTTGGCATTCTCATATTACAATCCTCATTCTATGGTAATAAACTTTTTCTTTATAACACCGGTACTCGTACCAATGCCCGTTACAAACAATTTTCCACATATCACACACAGACAATTAATCACATTGCCTTTTATTACCCCTTTTTCATCATTAGAATTTATCAATGTGGACAAGTTAACTCATCACCAAGTCTCATTACCCCAAAACACATATTGCAATGAAATACACGAATTCCATACACATAACAAGGATTTAGAAATTCACTTGCGTTAAATAACCAAACAATCACTCCGAGACTTGAGCCTTCCTTTTTCACTGAGCTTCCAAATCAATGCAATCTATTAAAGTACATAATAACAATAAGATTTCAAAACTAACAACACCCATATTACCATAGGTTTAGCCTAGACCCCAAATCTCTAATCAAGTTCTTAAGTTTCAAGCTTAGGATTAAGTCTAATTTCCTCCAAATATCATAAATCTAATGATATTCGTATTATACAACACACCTATTATTCAATTACATTAATAATAAAATAATACTACTATGACCCTCCGTTAATTAGGAATTAGCTAATCATCTGCAACATATATCAAATTGAAAATGATTACCTCAGGTATTGCTCCTGTGCGATGGTGCCAGGGTATTCCTTTGTTTTTAGTCGCACGTTTAGGTCAGTTTTCTTCCACCTCTTTCTTTTCTTTTCTAAATTAATTATGTATTAAAAGTAATAATTCCTACTAACCTATTTAAATATTTTAGATTTGGCCCATTATTATTACTAATAAACAAATTACCCACAAATTAGTTAACTATAGGTAAATGACTAGTCAAAATTATAAAAAAAGACATTTCGGATCCGGGTCATTGCACATTATTGGTTATTTGTGCACTTGTACTAGCTTCCATCCCAAGCCCAAGCCCAAGTCCAAGCCCAAACGGCGCCATAGCCGCCTACCATTCTTTCTTCCCGCCTTTCAGTCTCCACATTTTAAACCCTTATATACTCCCTCTCTTTCTTATCTCCAAACAACACAATCCTCCTCTTTCTCTTTCTAGGGTTTCCAAGAAATATCCAAGTTTTTTCAGCTCCAATTATGAAATCCTCCCTGAGATCCCGAACTTCCAGATGTGCAACCCCATCATTTCACACATTCTTGAAACCAGGTGCACTTGCGCAGCTTAGATACTCCAAAATCTCTGCTAAATCAAGGTTGAAAAATGCTCAATCTTGTCAGCACATACCCCTTTCGGTGATACCTTCATCCGTGCCTTTACCAACCATGGAAGGCCTTCCGTGTTTCAATTCGTCGATCCGGATTCGCCAGCCTCGGTTTATCCAGAGAAAGAAGCTCAGCGCCGTTGCGCCGATTTTTACTGAATCCAATTCTTGATCCTTCAGTTGGTGAGACGCCTCCACTTTGAACCCGGTCTGCTGTTGATCTTATGGGGGTCTCAAATTAGTAAGTTATAGTGAAAAAATATACAGAAAAAGTGTATCTTTGTTAGATCGGGAGTTCTTTCTCCCCTTTGAATTTTTAATTTGGTTATTTTCTCGGGGCTAATTTCGGTGTTGGTAAGTGGAGTTGAGATCGTTTGTCGTAGATTGTCTTGTCATTTCAACAAACAAAAGATGTAGAGATACACAGTTCATATGAATAAAGAGATCTACATAGTTATCTTTTTTTTCTTGAATGAGTTTTCTTGTGATTCCCCTGGCCTAATTAATGTTCATCAGTTACTTTATTGCAAGTATTGAATTATGTTTCATGAAAGGAGATTGGATTTATTGAAGTGATCTTTCTTTGGAAAGAAAATACTTTATGGTTGCGCAATTATTATGTGTTGATGCATTTGTGGGAATGGACAAACTTGTTAGGAAGCTCTGTTTTAATCAATCCTCTAGCTAAACACTAAATGGCAAGTTATGTTCCCATATAAGTTTGGTTACTCATAACTACACACTACATGCTGCCACTTTTAACAGATTATAGACCAAGTTTTCCCTCTTAATTGCTTCTTTTGCTAATGTTTTCAGAGTATTGACTGCGTTCATTTTGTCAGTTTGATGATAAAAAAATCAATGTCGACATGAATTAGTATGTAGAGTTGATACTTATTGCCTGCATGAATTACATGTTTGTGCTCCATTTTGGGTTTTACTGAAACATTAATAGTGTGCTTTACATCAAGTAAAGGCTCTAAGCCCTGCTCTGGATCTCAGTTTCTCTGCTGTGATGGAAGTTTTAGGAGATTATTCTTATTCGTTCCTTGGAGTCACCTCGTAACTCTCTTCTAACCTTCAGTTAGAGTTGATCATTCCAGATCAACATAATTCACTTCAATTCTCTTGTTCCTGACCCTGAACATGTGTAAAAAATGGGATAAACAACTATATTTGTCCTGTTTTGCACCAAATATATTTGAGGGGACAAAATGTACACGATATATTATGTTCTTCTGGACCTCCATATCTGCTGTTAAGTTCAATGATCATTGGATCAATCTCTCAGTTTCTAGCTTTATTTTTATCCTGTTTGGCTCTAATGGGTATAGAGTGACAAATGATATGATTGTGGAGATCTTATTCATCTGAAATTCTACAGATTTGTGTCTTTGCATATGCAAGATCAGAATTCAGATGTGACATTTTTGCTTTCATGGATTAAACATTTTGCAGCAAGCATAAACTGTGTAGTGCCTAAGTTTCAACTGATAATGTCTTCCCATTTTGGTATGTTTCTTGTTTCATTTCATTATAGGTAAAAGATGTATTGGTTGTTAGCTTTAATTGCAACCTGATGTAGCAGTGACAAGTTAACATAGGATTCTAAAGCTTCTTGCAGAAGTAAGATTATAAAAGTTATTTGTCATTTTCTATTCACCCCCTTCCCAAATCGCATGCCTGCCTTTGAACTTGTTTTATGAGTATTATTACCATGTGCGGGAGGAACTTGATTTATTAGTATTACCATGTGAGGAAGGAACTAGTTTTATGAGTATTACAATGTGAGGAAGGAATCTTATAATTGAGTAGTTAAGTTTGTGCTCTTGAATAACTTTGGTGGTGTGGGTTCTTTATCTTCCATTATGACGGACTATCAAATATCTTACTGGAGTTCATCACCAGACTCTGCTTCTGTCCCACATTTAGTTTAGGCCCATGGAAAGTGATAGTGGTTTCATCTAGTACTAGATTGCTTCACACCTCACGGTGCCTACATCTCTCGCCTATCGAAGTTCTGTTCAAAAAACCACAATGCATGAAAATTCTCTTTGAATCCATACACCTATTGCTGGTTTGATTATTTCTACATGTTTTGAAAACCTGTGCTGTTTTGTGGTGTTATTCTGGTTCATTTGGAGAAGAGTTTATGACATCAGTCAGCACTAACATCAATTGTACAGTGTATGCCTATTGTGATGCGCACATAGAAAATTCTTGCCTCCACCCAACACGAAGGTGCTGTTTACAATTGCACCTTCTGTTTTGAAATGCCAACTAATATTGCATGATTTTGTATCATATGTTACATAAAGAAAGCTGCATGGAACACAAGGCAGCTATTGAAACGCATTAGCAAATTTGATTAATTCAAAATATCTATATTTTAGAATTTATACTTCTATAATTTTACTAAGAAGGAAATGTTTTTCATTTGAGTTGAAGTTTGTGTATACTCTATCCTCCTCTGACCTTATTATGTGGAGCTATTAGATATGTTGTTTTTGTAATAGCAATAATGCTATTCTATTTTGAATTTAGAAATATTAATGTGTGTTCTACTTATTTTCGAGTGTTCGGTGGATAATAAAAAAAATATTATCCTAAAAATAATACATATTTTAAGTAAACTACTATGAAATATAGAGATGACAAGGCAGGGGTATGGAGTGGTGGGATGAGGGGCGTGGAGGTGGGGTAAAGATGAGATATGAATATGATATACTCCATTTTGTTTTTGTCTGAATAAATGATTCTTTATATCACTTGCAGATCCACTAAAGAAGATGTGTGTTCGACACAACAAACTTTATGTTTATACGTGTAACCAACTACTTATTAAAGAAAAAATATTTAAGAACCTACCCAATCAATCTAAAATATTAAGTTGTTTTTATTTTCTCAAACATTTGAATATATCAAAAGTTGTCTTTATTAAAAAATTAATAAATATAAAATCAAATAAAATATTAAATTGATAAAATATTTTTAAAAAATCACATGGCAGTTGATGAAATGATGTCTAACTTCAGTAGTCGTGGGCATCGATTGAGAATGATGTTGATTAGTGATGTCGTAATTGTTAATACGTAGTAATGGTTGATGGTAATTGTTGGTAATTTTGATAACTATTGTGGTGATGGTATTGAAGTGGTAATAATAGCTCACCTTGGTGATTGGCAACCACAAGGATTGTGGTTGATGATGATAGTGAATAATGTAGCGGTAATTTTTTTTAAGGAAAAATCATAAATAAATATCTTAATAATATTTTGTTATAAATGTTTACCACTCAGAGATTTATTTAAACTTATTGAATAGTTATAAAAAGAAATGTACTTAATAATTCAAATATGAGTTTCTAGATTCAAATAATATTAAAATTTGAATAATTCAAATTAATATTTTATATTAAATGCAAATAATAAGATAAACAACGCATCTTGTGTTATCTTGTAAATAAATTTAAAAATGGAAATTAAGTATTCAAATTCCCAAAAATGTCGGCACAAAGTTTTCACCTTTTAGCCGGTCTTTTTTGGTATAAAATTAGTGACCCGCCTAGTACCATTTTCCCGCTTTTACAACCTCCTTATTTCAAAACCCCATTTTTCCTTTTTCATCCAAATCCAAAACCGTTCTTCCCCACAAACACAGAAAAAAAAAAAAAAAAATGAAATCAAAGGTAAGAGCCAGAAACTTGAGATCTTCAATGCCGTCGTATTATACATATCTGAAACCAGGAGCATTAGCCCAAATCAGGAATTCCAAAATCACTGCTAAATCGAAAGTACTGAACAAACCTCAAACTCTAATTGCGATGTACCAGCAAACACCCGGTTCAGAAATTGAAGTGTCACAGCCAGCACCAACTATGGAGAGCGTTCCTTGCTTTAATTTGAAGATCAAGAGCAACCGCCCTTGCTGCCTTCAGAGAAAGAAGCTCAGTGCAGTTGCACCCATTTTCTATGAACCCAATCGTGACCCGTCTCTCGTTACCATCTAATCCGCTACTACAGTAAAGGGTTTATCTTAAATTGAACTTTTTTAATATTACCTGTTATATTTTTATTTGTGGGTAAAGTTTATGTGGCTTCTGATGAATGTAAGTAATGTATTTACCTTGAATTGCGACGAAGAAGAGATGTGGATTTGTGTTTTTTTTTACATAAATATAGTGATATGTTCTGCTTTGTTTATGCTTAATTGACTTGACTGTGAGTCAATTTGAATTCCTGTGAGAGAGGAATCATGCTGTTTCATATTTATAATCAGTTGTTAATTGTATTTAATGCTTCCTTAATACTAGTTTGATTTATGTTAAACGGATGTAGTGATAGGAAATGCATTTAATGTCACTATGCTTCTTTGTTAAGTTGGTGAATTTATTGCCTAGGATTGTAGAGAATACACAACTGGCAAAATGAACAACCAGTTGATTCTTTGATGACTTGATATGGTTATCTAATTATAATCAGGTAGTTATGTGAATTCATGGTACGGTTTCATGCATATTGATTACTTCTGATGCTTAATGAAGTTGTGCAAATATGATCATGCTCTTATTGAATGGTTTCTCTTCAAAGAATTGCAACCTCTTCATGCTTCAAGAATTCAGGATAATATGGCCTGAGTAACAGAAGTCTTTAGATTCATGAATCTGAGCATAGAAGCAAGTTCGAAGGAGAAACATATGCTCTGCCATACTCTTCATTAAACATAGTTTCCCACTAGGTTTTCCAATTTCCAGCCAATTCAGTTAATTTATCATCTTTCCAGAAGTTGAAAGGGTTTGGAGGCTGACATCTAATTTCTAATTCTATGTGAGCCTTCTCCCACCTTTATTTTGTTCATCACTTAGATCTCATAATTATGCCAGTCAAGCAATTTGTATCTTCAGGCATGCTAGTAAGGATGAAAATAGTGGAATATTAACATTTTCAGAAGAGAGCAAATGAGAATAGAATGTAGGGCATACCAGTGGATCTCTCCTTGATTGACAAACCATAAAGACAGCTATAAATGCATTAGTGATTAGTTAATACTCCCGTAGCTTAAGTTAAGAAGGCAATGTATAAATTGCGGAAAAACATTTAGAGTTACCCTTGGAGATAGCTGTCTGAAGTATCTTTTCACTATATAAGAAACTTTAACACTGAAGTAATGCATAATGATTTCCTTATACTCCTTGTGTGTGTGTGGGAGCGACATGGTAAGACAGTTTCATTGCCCCTGGCCTTAAATGCAATTTCTTGGGTAATGACCTTGTGAGGAAAGGATTTCATGGTTTGTTTCAGTGTTTGGATTTCACATTTAACTTATGTATCTTAACTTCATAACTTTGGCTTCTATAATTCTAGCTTCTTTTATGCAAATTTTGAGATGTGGTAGCTTAATGAAGTTAGATTCCATCTCCTTTTGTTCTACATAGATACAAATCTAATTAGAAGTCATTACATTATTTTCCATGGTGGTGAAAGTCGCGCAGCACTCCTGAATTTCCAGGCAGCTCTTACTCTGTTTTTGACATCTATCAGTTGATCCATATAGTAATTACTATGCTGTAGTAGCATCAGCATCTCTCCCAACTCTTATTTCCTTAGTAATAACTGTTCCAGATTTAGTTTAGCAGAGAATAACCCTCAGACAATAATGAACACAAGAAATCAATTGCATGCCAATTGAGGGGAAAAGCTTGGAAGAAGGATCAAAAGTTGAGCTTTGCTAGGACAATGATTGGCCTTTGAGCAGTTCTAAATGGGAGAGAAATCACTCTGGCATGATTCAACCTTTATCTAAAGAATGTTCCTACATCATCTACAAATTAATGGAAGAGACTAAGGTCAAAGATGAAGTTTGCAATGTATACTCATCGTCCTATTGAATCTCATAGCAGATCATCTTACTGTGCTGCAGTTTTATCACCAAGACTTAGAGGGGGGAAAATTCATGAAAACTTAAGCCAGATTCTAAAAGTGATTGATGAAATCAGTCTATTCTGCTAGACTTGTGGTGTATCCATATTAAATCTATGTGTGTATTTCTTGGTGAAACTATAAAGACAGGATACACTATACTATGATATGAGTTCTTTAACTGGTCTATACAGTTAGACACTATCAAGTAGAAAAGCTATGCGAGGGATTGAAGATTTCAGGCTTTCAATAATTCATGTTTTACAAATATAGCAGAAAAAAATTGACATACAAATATAGGTTTGGTCTGGCCTTGTGTACAAAATATAATGTGGTTCTCGTCTTGTGCACAAAGTCTGTACGAGGTTGAGAAGCAGAAAATAAAAATTGTCTAGACTTCATTATTGTACCTACAGAGAAGCACAATTGCAGGGGATATGCTTAAACCAAGGCATCTGCTCCAGCAACAATCTCCAATATTTCTCCTGTAATCTTTGCCTGACGCAGTCTGTTGTACACTCTAGATAGATTCTTCTTCAATTCAGATGCATTATCTGTTGCACTGCTCATGGCACTCATCCTAGAAGCAAGCTCACTGGCTAATGACTCCTGCAATGCCCTCAGGATTTGACTGTTCAAGTAAAGTGGCAGCAAGGCATCAAGAATCTGAACAGGGTCCTGCTCGAATTGCAAGATTGCTGAAAAATCAGTTGTCTTAGTCCTCATGACATCTCTTTCCACTGTCAATTTCCCTTCCTTTGTTGTCAACCTAAAGAACTCATCTTCAGCTGCATCAACACAGTTCCCATTGATGTCACAGATCTCTCCCTTTGGTGACAATGGAAGCAGGGTGTGAATGACGGGCTCAGATTTCACTAAAGACACAAACTTTGTGTAGAGAAGCTCAACTTTGTCAACCTCTTCACTCACAAAAAGTGAGAAAACATCATCAGCAATGGCCTGAGCATCTTTAGCAGTGGGCAGATTGCTTCCTTCAAGAAATTTATCTACAGGGATGTAAGGCCTGCGGAGGAAATAAGAATTACCCTTTTTCCCAACACTGATAATAGTGTAATCAAGGCCAAGAGCTTTCAAATCTCTAATCCTGGCCTCAGCTTTTTTGATGATATAGTTGTTAAAACCACCACAAAGACCACGGTCACCGGTGACAACAACCAATGCCACTTTCTTGACAGGTCTTACTTTGGTGAGTGGTACATCAATGTCATCTGTCTGAAGCTGCTCATTGATATTGTAAAGTACCTCAACCAAAGTCTCAGAGAAAGGCCTAGCACCAACAACAGCTTCTTGAGCTCTTCTGACTTTAGCAGCAGCCACAAGCTTCATAGCCTCAGTAATCTTCTGTGTGTTCTTGACAGAGTCAATTCGATCACGCAGATCACGGAGACCACATCGAACAGGGATAACTGATGATGATCTTGAGGGGTTTGAAGGGCCTGATGAGTTGTGGTTAGGAAGCTGAAAAGAGCTGACAGCAGAGCGGAAAGAAAGTGCAGAGGAGTCAGAAAGAGATGGTTTTGAGGACACCAACATTGTCAAATTTGAACAAGACATGTTTTTTTTTTTTTTTTTAGCTCAGGAATGTGGCTGCTATGGAGGAGCAAAGAAGCCAGCCAAGAGGGAAGTGGGAGAGATAAAGATTGGGTTTTTGTTTGAGGGTCTTTTTGATTCTTATCAGAATGGTGGAAATCTTGGCTGTTTGGTGGTGTGGGGTGAAGGGAGAAGGAGGGAATGAGAGGTGGAGGGAAGGAGCAATCGGATCAGGTTTTAGGATAAGGATTTAGACCGTTGAGATTGCGGTTGTGAATGAAAGAAAAACTTTTCATTTGCTACTATGAAAACTAGAGTAAGATTTTTTTTATTTTCTTACTTATAATTTTTTTTAAAAAATATTAATTCATTTATGACAAACACACTCAATGAAGTGTGTGAAAAGTATGAAAGATCATGATTCAAATATCAGTCCTATTTAAGAGGACAAAATTAAGTAGGTATTTATTCTGATAGAAAATGAAATAATAATTAATCTGATTATTCCGTGTGGTTCAGGAGTAAATTTAATCCTTATTTTTTTTTGTGAAAAATGTTCATGTGTTGGAAAACTTTTGTTAGTAAATAGAGATATATTTGGAGTAATATTATAATGCCCCACTATTTCACAAAGTTGAATTACATATTTAGACCTTTTTCCTAAAGGGTGTGATCATTGATGAGAATGTTTATGGTCATCAGTGCAAGGTCTCTCATAGTGACCCTATTGAATGACCTCTCTGCTCGAATATTCCTCACTTCATTTGTTATTCTAAGATATTTCTTGATTATTATTTTTTGGAAGAAATGATTTTTGTAGTTCTTTATAAATTTATTTTTATTTTTATGTTTATTATATAAGAATTTTCATTTTCACACGTAAGAAATTTGACAAGGGTTGAAAAAAATTTCTATTCAATTTGTAAGTGGTCATAAAATATCATTTCTCTCGTTATTTTCTCCATTGAGACAAAATTTGAGTGATTAAGCGGTTGAGTTTTTGTAAATGGCTATTAGTTTCAATGTCATAATTGAGTTTTCTTGGGATAAAATGTTGCACGATTTCTATGATAGTGAGGAGTTCGAAGGAAGTAACTAAATCAATCAAAAGGCTAATTTATAAACTCATTTTAACTTTCTTTCGAATTAATTATTAGAGTCTCGATTGGTTTATTCTTTATTGTACCATGACGGCCTAGAAAAGATATTGTGCTCTTTTTTTCCTCTTCAGAATGCTTTACGCTTTGCGATGTTAGCTTCAAATTGTGACTTTTGGCTATTGAACACTGAATTGTACTTTGGCACATGTCAAAGAAAACCTTTGAACTTATTAATTTAAAACATGTCATGCCGTTTTTATAGCTATAAGATCATGTCATTAATAGTAAATTGAAAGTTATGTTTAGCCTTTGCAATATTTGACTGACTTCATTGCCTGAGAAGTTTGGAGAACTTTTACAAGTTAAATCTGCAGTATAGAACACTAAAAATTGCACAGTATGGAATTACAGTAAAAGACCTATATCAAGTCCTTCAACATCTTACATAACAAACAATTGGGAAACAAAAAAACATCTTACCCAACAAATGTACTCAAAATACAAAATAATTGTCTGGGCTTCTTACAAACCCACAAAAGAGAGCCCAATTGAAAAGATTATGTTTCCAATCCATCATGAGAAATTGGCCCTCCATGAAAGAGCCAAGTGCACAAGTAACCGTATTTAGGATACTTATTTAAAGAATAGTCAATTTATAAAGCTTTTAAAATTTGAAGATCTAAATCCAATTGAAACTGAAAGAAAATGAACTCCTCAATGAAGTTACCCCTTGAGACTAAGTTTAAAAACTTTATAAAATGGTTAGGCTTTAAATAACACTTGTGAAATGGATATTTAATGTAAATCTCTATAAAATTATACCAGGTAGCCACTTTTATGGCTGATGTTTAGAATATAGTCAACATTTACAAAGTAGTTGAAGAATAATCCCAGCTTAAAATACGATAAAATAATTGAAAAACAGCAAGACGAACTTCAATTTTTTAAAAATACACTTTGAAACTTGTATAAATTGTACTGTTGCAAGTGAAACTCCATGAAAAATGGTAAAAATAATTAAAAAGAGCAACAAGATACATCATTCTTAATAAGAGAAGGTTTCGTCCGACATTCGGAGGGTAGTACCGTCATTTTATCTTGTGACTTATTTTTAACAATCAAAAAATGCCACTTGGCTCAATCATAAAATGCCACCTTAATAAAATTAATTTTAAAAAATAAAACTCCTAATAAATAATTCATCATTAATTCAAAACAATCAAAAAATGCCACTTGGCTCAATCAAAAAATGCCACCTTAATAAAATTAATTTTAAAAAATGATTTGGAGGGTAGTACCGTCATTTTATCTTGTGTCTTATTTTTAACAATCAAAAAATGCCACTTGGCTCAATCATAAAATGCCACCTTAATAAAATTAATTTTAAAAAATAAAACTCCTAATAAATAATTCATCATTAATTCAAAACAATCAAAAAATGTCACTTGGCTCAATCAAAAAATGCCACCTTAATAAAATTAATTTTAAAAAATGATTTGGAGGGTAGTACCGTCATTTTATCTTGTGTCTTATTTTTAACAATCAAAAAATGCCACTTGGCTCAATCATAAAATGCCACCTTAATAAAATTAATTTTAAAAAATAAAACTCCTAATAAATAATTCATCATTAATTCGAAACAATCAAAAAATGCCACTTGGCTCAATCAAAAAATGCCACCTTAATAAAATTAATTTTAAAAAATTAAACTCCTAATAAATAATTCATTAAGAAAAACGTAAATTAATTTAAATCGGTTCCTTGGTTGGACCAAAACAATCAAAAAATGCATTGCCACCTTAATAAAATTAATTTTAAAAAATAAAACTACTAATAAATAATTCATCATTAATTCAAAACAATCAAAAAATGCCACTTCGCTCAATCAAAAAATGCCACCTTAATAAAATTAATTTTAAAAAATTAAACTCCTAATAAATAATTCATTAAGAAAAACGTCAAATTAATTTAAATCAAGTATATATTTATTAACTCGACGTAAGTATTGAAATAAGATTTTATCTTTGTGAATAAGTGCTGGTGCCTCCATTTTAAAAAATAAAACTCCTAATAAATAACTCATCATTAATTCGAAATAATCAAGAAATGTCACTTGGCTCAATCAAAAAATGCCACCTTAATAAAATTAATTTTAAAAAATTAAACTCCTAATAAATAATTCATTAAGAAAAACGTCAAATTAATTTAAATCAAGTATATATTTATTAACTTGACGTAAGTATTGAAATAAGACTTTACCTTTGTGAGGTGTAAATACAATTCAATATTATCATTCATTCTTAATAAGTGGTGGTTCCTAGGTCGGACCAGACCAATCAAAAAATGCCACGTAGGTAAAACCAAGTTACGACCAAACCAATCAAAAAGGCTACGTAGGTAAAACTATGTTATATTTTAAAAATAAAAATAAAGTAGTACTATTTAAAAAAGGCCCATGTAGGTAAAACGAAGTTATATTTTGGTGGTTCATTTGTCGGACCAAACCAATCAAAAAATGCCACGTAGGTAAAACCAAGTTAGGACCAAACCAATCAAAAAAGGCCACGTAGGTAAAACTAAGTTATATTTTAAAAATAAAAATAAAGTAGTACTATTTAAAAAATGGCCACGAAGGTAAAACGAAGTTATATTTTAAAAATAACCGTCGGACCAAACCAATTAAAAAAGGCCACGTAGGTAAAATCAAGTTATATTTTACAAATAAAAATAAAGTAGTACTATTTAAAAAAAGGTCATGTAGGTAAAATCAAGTTATATAAAAATAATCGTCGGACCAAACCAATCAAAAAAGGCCACGTAGGTAAAACCAAGTTAGGACCTAACCAATCAAAAAAAGCCACGTAGGTAAAACCAAGTTATATTTTAAAAATAACCGTCCGACCAAATCAATCAAAAAAGGCCACGTAGGTAAAATCAAGTTATATTTTAAAAATAAAGTAGTACTATTTAAAAAAAGGCCATGTAGGTAAAATCAAGTTATATTTTAAAAATAACCGTCGGACCAAACCAATCAAATCATCAAAAAAATAAGTGGTGGTTCCTTCGTCGGACCAAACCAATCAAAAAAGGCCACGTAGGTAAAACCAAGTTAGGACCAAACCAATCAAAATCTTAATAAGTGGTGGTTCCTTGGTCGGACCAAACCAATCAAAAAATGCCACGTAGGTAAAACCAAGTTAGGACCAAACCAATCAAAAAAGGCCACGTAGGTAAAACTAAGTTATATTTTAAAAATAAAAATAAAGTAGTACTATTTAAAAAAGGGTCACGTAGGTAAAACGAAGTTATATTTTAAAAATAACCGTCGGACCAAACCAATCAAAAAAGGCCACGTAGGTAAAATCAAGTTATATTTTACAAATAAAAATAAAGTAGTACTATTTAAAAAAAGGCCATGTATGTAAAACCAAGTTATATAAAAATAACCGTCGGACCAAACCAATCAAAAAAGGCCACGTAGGTAAAGCCAAGTTAGGACCTAACCAATCAAAAAAAGTCACGTAGGTAAAACTAAGTTATATTTTAAAAATAAAAATAAAGTAGTACTATTGAAAAAAGGCCCACGTAGGTAAAACCAAGTTAGGACCAAACCAATCAAAAAAGGCCACGTAGGTAAAACTAAGTTATATTTAAAAAAAAAAATAAAGTAGTACTATTTAAAAAAGGGCCACGTAGGTAAAACGAAGTTATATTTTAAAAATAATCGTCGGACCAAACCAATCAAAAAAGGCCACGTAGGTAAAATCAAGTTATATTTTACAAATAAAAATAAAGTAGTACTATTTAAAAAAAGGCCATGTATGTAAAACCAAGTTATATAAAAATAACCGTCGGACCAAACCAATTAAAAAAGGACACGTAGGTAAAATCAAGTTATATTTTACAAATAAAAATAAAGTAGTACTATTTAAAAAAAGGTCATGTAGGTAAAATCAAGTTATATAAAAATAATCGTCGGACCAAACCAATCAAAAAAGGCCACGTAGGTAAAACCAAGTTAGGACCTAACCAATCAAAAAAAGCCACGTAGGTAAAACCAAGTTATATTTTAAAAATAACCGTCCGACAAAATCAATCAAAAAAGGCCACGTAGGTAAAATCAAGTTATATTTTAAAATTAAAGTAGTACTATTTAAAAAAAGGTCATGTAGGTAAAATCAAGTTATATTTTAAAAATAACCGTCGGACCAAACCAATCAAATCATCAAAAAAATAAGTGGTGGTTCCTTCGTCGGACCAAACCAATCAAAAAAGGCCACGTAGGTAAAACCAAGTTAGGACCAAACCAATCAAAATCTTAATAAGTGGTGGTTCCTTGGTCGGACCAAACCAATCAAAAAATGCCACGTAGGTAAAACCAAGTTAGGACCAAACCAATCAAAAAAGGCCACGTAGGTAAAACTAAGTTATATTTTAAAAATAAAAATAAAGTAGTACTATTTAAAAAAGGGTCACGTAGGTAAAACGAAGTTATATTTTAAAAATAACCGTCGGACCAAACCAATCAAAAAAGGCCACGTAGGTAAAATCAAGTTATATTTTACAAATAAAAATAAAGTAGTACTATTTAAAAAAAGGCCATGTATGTAAAACCAAGTTATATAAAAATAACCGTCGGACCAAACCAATCAAAAAAGGCCACGTAGGTAAAGCCAAGTTAGGACCTAACCAATCAAAAAAAGTCACGTAGGTAAAACTAAGTTATATTTTAAAAATAAAAATAAAGTAGTACTATTGAAAAAAGGCCCACGTAGGTAAAACCAAGTTAGGACCAAACCAATCAAAAAAGGCCACGTAGGTAAAACTAAGTTATATTTAAAAAAAAAAATAAAGTAGTACTATTTAAAAAAGGGCCACGTAGGTAAAACGAAGTTATATTTTAAAAATAATCGTCGGACCAAACCAATCAAAAAAGGCCACGTAGGTAAAACTAAGTTATATTTTAAAAATAAAAATAAAGTAGTACTATTTAAAAAATGGCCACGAAGGTAAAACGAAGTTATATTTTAAAAATAACCGTCGGACCAAACCAATTAAAAAAGGCCACGTAGGTAAAATCAAGTTATATTTTACAAATAAAAATAAAGTAGTACTATTTAAAAAAAGGTCATGTAGGTAAAATCAAGTTATATAAAAATAATCGTCGGACCAAACCAATCAAAAAAGGCCACGTAGGTAAAACCAAGTTAGGACCTAACCAATCAAAAAAAGCCACGTAGGTAAAACCAAGTTATATTTTAAAAATAACCGTCCGACCAAATCAATCAAAAAAGGCCACGTAGGTAAAATCAAGTTATATTTTAAAAATAAAGTAGTACTATTTAAAAAAAGGCCATGTAGGTAAAATCAAGTTATATTTTAAAAATAACCGTCGGACCAAACCAATCAAATCATCAAAAAAATAAGTGGTGGTTCCTTCGTCGGACCAAACCAATCAAAAAAGGCCACGTAGGTAAAACCAAGTTAGGACCAAACCAATCAAAATCTTAATAAGTGGTGGTTCCTTGGTCGGACCAAACCAATCAAAAAATGCCACGTAGGTAAAACCAAGTTAGGACCAAACCAATCAAAAAAGGCCACGTAGGTAAAACTAAGTTATATTTTAAAAATAAAAATAAAGTAGTACTATTTAAAAAAGGGTCACGTAGGTAAAACGAAGTTATATTTTAAAAATAACCGTCGGACCAAACCAATCAAAAAAGGCCACGTAGGTAAAATCAAGTTATATTTTACAAATAAAAATAAAGTAGTACTATTTAAAAAAAGGCCATGTATGTAAAACCAAGTTATATAAAAATAACCGTCGGACCAAACCAATCAAAAAAGGCCACGTAGGTAAAGCCAAGTTAGGACCTAACCAATCAAAAAAAGTCACGTAGGTAAAACTAAGTTATATTTTAAAAATAAAAATAAAGTAGTACTATTGAAAAAAGGCCCACGTAGGTAAAACCAAGTTAGGACCAAACCAATCAAAAAAGGCCACGTAGGTAAAACTAAGTTATATTTAAAAAAAAAAATAAAGTAGTACTATTTAAAAAAGGGCCACGTAGGTAAAACGAAGTTATATTTTAAAAATAATCGTCGGACCAAACCAATCAAAAAAGGCCACGTAGGTAAAATCAAGTTATATTTTACAAATAAAAATAAAGTAGTACTATTTAAAAAAAGGCCATGTATGTAAAACCAAGTTATATAAAAATAACCGTCGGACCAAACCAATTAAAAAAGGCCACGTAGGTAAAATCAAGTTATATTTTACAAATAAAAATAAAGTAGTACTATTTAAAAAAAGGTCATGTAGGTAAAATCAAGTTATATAAAAATAATCGTCGGACCAAACCAATCAAAAAAGGCCACGTAGGTAAAACCAAGTTAGGACCTAACCAATCAAAAAAAGCCACGTAGGTAAAACCAAGTTATATTTTAAAAATAACCGTCCGACAAAATCAATCAAAAAAGGCCACGTAGGTAAAATCAAGTTATATTTTAAAAATAAAGTAGTACTATTTAAAAAAAGGCCATGTAGGTAAAATCAAGTTATATTTTAAAAATAACCGTCGGACCAAACCAATCAAATCATCAAAAAAATAAGTGGTGGTTCCTTCGTCGGACCAAACCAATCAAAAAAGGCCACGTAGGTAAAACCAAGTTAGGACCAAACCAATCAAAATCTTAATAAGTGGTGGTTCCTTGGTCGGACCAAACCAATCAAAAAATGCCACGTAGGTAAAACCAAGTTAGGACCAAACCAATCAAAAAAGGCCACGTAGGTAAAACTAAGTTATATTTTAAAAATAAAAATAAAGTAGTACTATTTAAAAAAGGGTCACGTAGGTAAAACGAAGTTATATTTTAAAAATAACCGTCGGACCAAACCAATCAAAAAAGGCCACGTAGGTAAAATCAAGTTATATTTTACAAATAAAAATAAAGTAGTACTATTTAAAAAAAGGCCATGTATGTAAAACCAAGTTATATAAAAATAACCGTCGGACCAAACCAATCAAAAAAGGCCACGTAGGTAAAGCCAAGTTAGGACCTAACCAATCAAAAAAAGTCACGTAGGTAAAACTAAGTTATATTTTAAAAATAAAAATAAAGTAGTACTATTGAAAAAAGGCCCACGTAGGTAAAACCAAGTTAGGACCAAACCAATCAAAAAAGGCCACGTAGGTAAAACTAAGTTATATTTAAAAAAAAAAATAAAGTAGTACTATTTAAAAAAGGGCCACGTAGGTAAAACGAAGTTATATTTTAAAAATAATCGTCGGACCAAACCAATCAAAAAAGGCCACGTAGGTAAAATCAAGTTATATTTTACAAATAAAAATAAAGTAGTACTATTTAAAAAAAGGCCATGTATGTAAAACCAAGTTATATAAAAATAACCGTCGGACCAAACCAATTAAAAAAGGACACGTAGGTAAAATCAAGTTATATTTTACAAATAAAAATAAAGTAGTACTATTTAAAAAAAGGTCATGTAGGTAAAATCAAGTTATATAAAAATAATCGTCGGACCAAACCAATCAAAAAAGGCCACGTAGGTAAAACCAAGTTAGGACCTAACCAATCAAAAAAAGCCACGTAGGTAAAACCAAGTTATATTTTAAAAATAACCGTCCGACAAAATCAATCAAAAAAGGCCACGTAGGTAAAATCAAGTTATATTTTAAAAATAAAGTAGTACTATTTAAAAAAAGGCCATGTAGGTAAAATCAAGTTATATTTTAAAAATAACCGTCGGACCAAACCAATCAAATCATCAAAAAAATAAGTGGTGGTTCCTTCGTCGGACCAAACCAATCAAAAAAGGCCACGTAGGTAAAACCAAGTTAGGACCAAACCAATCAAAATCTTAATAAGTGGTGGTTCCTTGGTCGGACCAAACCAATCAAAAAATGCCACGTAGGTAAAACCAAGTTAGGACCAAACCAATCAAAAAAGGCCACGTAGATAAAACTAAGTTATATTTTAAAAATAAAAATAAAGTAGTACTATTTAAAAAAGGGTCACGTAGGTAAAACGAAGTTATATTTTAAAAATAACCGTCGGACCAAACCAATCAAAAAAGGCCACGTAGGTAAAATCAAGTTATATTTTACAAATAAAAATAAAGTAGTACTATTTAAAAAAAGGCCATGTATGTAAAACCAAGTTATATAAAAATAACCGTCGGACCAAACCAATCAAAAAAGGCCACGTAGGTAAAGCCAAGTTAGGACCTAACCAATCAAAAAAAGTCACGTAGGTAAAACTAAGTTATATTTTAAAAATAAAAATAAAGTAGTACTATTGAAAAAAGGCCCACGTAGGTAAAACCAAGTTAGGACCAAACCAATCAAAAAAGGCCACGTAGGTAAAACTAAGTTATATTTAAAAAAAAAAATAAAGTAGTACTATTTAAAAAAGGGCCACGTAGGTAAAACGAAGTTATATTTTAAAAATAATCGTCGGACCAAACCAATCAAAAAAGGCCACGTAGGTAAAATCAAGTTATATTTTACAAATAAAAATAAAGTAGTACTATTTAAAAAAAGGCCATGTATGTAAAACCAAGTTATATAAAAATAACCGTCGGACCAAACCAATTAAAAAAGGCCACGTAGGTAAAATCAAGTTATATTTTACAAATAAAAATAAAGTAGTACTATTTAAAAAAAGGTCATGTAGGTAAAATCAAGTTATATAAAAATAATCGTCGGACCAAACCAATCAAAAAAGGCCACGTAGGTAAAACCAAGTTAGGACCTAACCAATCAAAAAAAGCCACGTAGGTAAAACCAAGTTATATTTTAAAAATAACCGTCCGACCAAATCAATCAAAAAAGGCCACGTAGGTAAAATCAAGTTATATTTTAAAAATAAAGTAGTACTATTTAAAAAAAGGCCATGTAGGTAAAATCAAGTTATATTTTAAAAATAACCGTCGGACCAAACCAATCAAATCATCAAAAAAATAAGTGGTGGTTCCTTCGTCGGACCAAACCAATCAAATCATCAAAAAAATAAGTGGTGGTTCCTTCGTCGGACCAAACCAATCAAAAAAGGCCACGTAGGTAAAACCAAGTTAGGACCAAACCAATCAAAATCTTAATAAGTGGTGGTTCCTTGGTCGGACCAAACCAATCAAAAAATGCCACGTAGGTAAAACCAAGTTAGGACCAAACCAATCAAAAAAGGCCACGTAGGTAAAATTAAGTTATATTTTAAAAATAAAAATAAAGTAGTACTATTTAGAAAAGGGCCACGTAGGTAAAATGAAGTTATATTTTAAAAATAACCGTCGGACCAAACCAATCAAAAAAGGCCACGTAGGTAAAATCAAGTTATATTTTACAAATAAAAATAAAGTAGTACTATTTAAAAAAATGTCATGTAGGTAAAATCAAGTTATATAAAAATAACCGTCCGATCAAACCAATCAAAAAAGGCCACGTAGGTAAAACCAAGTTAGGACCAAACCAATCAAAAAAAGTCACGTAGGTAAAACTAAGTTATATTTTAAAAATAAAAATAAAGTAGTACTATTTAAAAAAGGGCCACGTAGGTAAAACCAAGTTATATTTTAAAAATAACCGTCGGATCAAACCAATCAAAAAATGCCACGTAGGTAAAACCAAGTTATATTTTAAAAATAAAAATAAAGTAGTACTATTTAAAAAAAGGTCATGTAGGTAAAACCAAGTTATATTTTAAAAATAACCGTTGAATAATACAAAAAATAATAACAGTTATACGCCCGTTGCCCGTGCCTTGCACGTGCACCACATATCTAGTACTACTATATAGTATGAATAAATATCTAAAATTAATAGTAATTGTGGTATTGAGTAGGGTCAACTACGTTGCGTGAGCACCGAGCAATGTAGGGCACTTTCATGTCACCTCACACTGTCGGTGCTCATTAAGCACTAGAACTCAACAACATTTTGAATTATTAAACTTTGTAGTTTTCGTAATAATTTATATGAGCTAGTTTGATCTGATACAAAATTTAAAAAAAATAAAAGATTTTAAAATTTATAGTCTAAAATAATTTACAGACATTTGTGCAGCTAAAAATCATTTCATTAAAAATAAAATAATTATTTTAAAATTAAATTATTATCAAAATATAAAAATAAAACGGACTAAAAAAAAATAAGTCTGCTAAATTAATGCAAAGGAAAAAGGGATAGGATACCAATTCCCTTTTCACGGAACTTTTAAATATGTAAAGAAATAATATACCAATTCGTAAGAAAATTGAATAACAAAAGATGTACTTTTCTATTTACAAAATTCACTTATAAGGATAATTTTGAAATATTACAAAAAATTTTATATCTTCTAAATTTTGTGTATAGTTAAATTTATTTTATTTTATATTACTATCAATTTTTGTATATAATTCGTGCCAAGTTGTTTCTAAATCAAACGAGTTGTAATGATTCCAAGTCAATAATGCATGTCTAGTTTTTTTTTTTTTTTTTTTTTTGGGATAAATCAAAGAGTGAAGACACTACTTCCTCCCGTTTTGGATTGACTTAAAAAAAAATATAATTTTTAAATCAAAAATAAAAAATCAAATTGAAATGACTTTTAAGTCAAAAAAATAACAAGTAGGGGAGACCTACTTTTGGTTTTTGACTTATTTTAAGTTATTTTTAACTTATGTTGAGTCATTTTTAACTTATTTTAAATTATTTTTTTTATATTTTTCAAACACTTTCAAAAGTAAAAAATTAATTTAAAAATAGATTTAACCGATTTTTAAGCCAATTCAAAGTACTTACTTATTTCTTCTTAATGGCCCCCACGGATTAAACATTCTCAACCACCATTAATGAGGCAACCCCTAATATAGTACTCCTACCACTTTGGTATGGGGTTATCTATTTCACGTACGAGTGTCCATGCAAACATGATTCCAACCTCTTTGTTTGAAATAAAATGTTACAACAAAAGCTATGTGAGTTCACGTCAATTCAATATTTTAAGTTAGACATAACATATAAATATGACCCTTAATTTGATGTTAACTAATAACTGTGATTTTTAATTTTAGGTGTATATAAATAGACACTTAAAGTTGTATAAAATTAAATAAATAGACATATTCATCCTATATGACACCCTATATGATAATTTTATGTTCTACGTGTATTATATAATGTAGGACACGTGTACTTATTTGTTTAATTTTATACAAGTTTAAGTATCTACTTGTGTACACTCAAAATTGGAAGACATAGTTATCCGTTGAAGCTAAATTAAGGATTATATTTATGTATTATGTCTTTTAAGTTATAGTATCCACTTTTGTTCTACTTTGTCAAACTCTTGACCCTTTTTAGTTGGATTCCATTTTCCCTCTTTAACTATATCAACAAAGTGAAAAACGCTGCAATCATAAGATAAGAGGTCTGATACTTAATTCACTCAATTATTCAGTTTCATTTTATATATACATTCTATCAAAAGTGATTAATTTATAATAATTATTTAATTATCGTTAAATATATTTTTATAAAGACAGTTATCATTTTTTATAAATGTTCCAATTAATGACATGAAAAACTTCAATATTTTTTTATTAATATGTATATTTATTATCGCTAAAAATTATTTCTATTATAATAATAAAGCTTATTTAAGGAGGGGAATGCTCCGCTACCTTTAAGGATTTGACTTGAACTGTTTAATTAAAAGAAAAAATGTTTTTGGCCAGAAAGGTATTTTATCTATATTAAACTTTAATAGAAGTACCTTTTAACTAAAAAATGAAAAAAAAGTTTAGTTTATTTTAAAATAAAAAAATTATTATAAATTTTTTAAGTTTTTGACCAAATTTTCTGATCTTTTAACATTGAAAAAAAAATCTGTTTAGCCAGAAAAAAAAAGAAAAATTTCATCCATCTCATCGTACTTATTAGTGATGAATACATCGTACTTCCAAAATTTTCCGTTCCAACGTTTATTTATTCCTTTTAATTTGATATTTTTCTTATCTTTTACCGCAATATCATGTGACGATGCCCCCTGCTTTCAAGCACTGTCTTCCGGGAAGACGACAAAAATGGTACCGCAAATGAATATCATATACTAGTTAATACTATATAATTTATAGGGTAGTGAAATGACTTTATTATCAGTATCTAATTTTCCTGAATAGAATCTAAAATAGTAATATATTAATGCTTATATTATAACAATAATTAATCAATTGTAGGGTTGAATTCAAGACTTGTTTGAAATGTACTCAATTAGAATTTAACTGAAGCCTAATTAAGCTAAAAGGCAACATGAAAAGAAACTATAAATAAATTCAACAAGTCTTTAATTAATTTATTTTCTTGAATTCAATTCAACTCTTGAAATTAGAAAAAAAATTCCCATAGAAAATACTTTGGGAGTCAAATTAACAACAAAAATAATATATCAATAAAATTTTATAAGTAAGATTTAGAAAAATAATATATAGT
Organism: Solanum bulbocastanum; assembly: GCA_037074985.1. Taxonomy (NCBI): domain Eukaryota; kingdom Viridiplantae; phylum Streptophyta; class Magnoliopsida; order Solanales; family Solanaceae; genus Solanum; species Solanum bulbocastanum. The sequence goes on along the minus strand of CM073598.1, from coordinate 30,097,257 downwards.
ACATAACTCTATCCTATTTTGTGAAAATACAATAATACAAAATATTATATCGCTTTAATCCAATGAAAAAAATTAATCAAAATTAATTATGAGAAGCAAAATTGAAAGGGACCACTAGTGCAGCACTCGAGTGTAAAGTAAAAAAAGTCATTTTCTTTGTGGACAGTTTTGGCACTTTCTTCCCTTATTTAAGAAGGTACCCAAGTGATCATTTATACTAACAAGGTCTACTGACCATTTAGCAAAGAAAAATGGCTTCCAAACATCTTTTGTTCTTTGCTATTCTCTTTTTTTCAGCTGTCTCTGTTTTTGCAGAGGAGAATCCTAGCCTTGTAATGGATTATTACAAGGACACTTGCCCTCAAGCTGAAGAGATCATCAAAGAACAAGTCAAACTTCTCTACAAACGCCACAAGAATACTGCATTTTCTTGGCTAAGAAACATCTTCCATGACTGCTTCGTTGAGGTACTAAAAAAATGATCTTTTTCCCTTTTTTAGACACCCTTTTTGGAGATGTTGAATTTACAGTTCTTTTTTTTTGTACAGTCATGTGATGCTTCGTTGTTGCTGGACTCAACAAGGAGGATGCTGTCTGAGAAAGAGACAGACAGGAGTTTTGGTATGAGAAATTTCAGATACATTGAGACTATTAAAGAAGCTGTAGAAAGGGAGTGCCCTGGTGTTGTTTCCTGTGCTGATATTCTTGTTTTGTCTGGTAGAGATGGTATTGTTGCTGTAAGTTTTTACTAATTACTTTCATTTTAAGTTCCAAGAAATTTTCTTTCATGAAATGTTTGTTTCTATGTGTACTTGTAGTAGTAGATCTGGACTTGATAGTTCATTAAGTTTCAATTGCTCTGGGGGGCATTTACTCTTGTACTTGTAGTAGACTTACTTATGTATTTTTGACAATTCTCAGATATTGGGTTCAGTTAAATATACTTGTACTAATATGTATAGTGCACTTGTACACAGCTAGGAGGGCCACACATCCCACTCAAAACTGGAAGAAGAGATGGAAGAAAAAGCAGAGCAGACATTCTAGAACAACACCTCCCAGATCACAATGAAAGCATGAGTGTTGTTCTTGAGAGATTTGCTAACATTGGAATCAACACCCCTGGAGTTGTTGCCTTGCTAGGTACTATAGCCCGTTCGCATTGAACAAAAATGCTCTCTCAGTTAATAGTTTGGTCTAAAAATGTTTACTTAATGTGTGATTTGAACAGGGTCACACAGTGTGGGTCGAACACACTGTGTGAAGTTGGTACACCGTTTATATCCAGAAGTAGACCCTCAATTGAACCCAGACCATGTACCACACATGCTCAAGAAGTGTCCAGATCCAATACCAGACCCAAAGGCTGTGCAGTATGTGAGAAATGACAGAGGCACACCAATGGTTCTAGACAACAACTACTACAGGAACATATTGGACAACAAGGGATTAATGTTAGTTGATCATCAACTAGCAATGGACAAGAGGACTAAGCCTTATGTAAAGAAAATGGCAAAAAGCCAAAATTATTTCTTCAAGGAATTTGCAAGAGCCATCACTATTCTTTCTGAGAATAATCCACTTACTGGGACAAAAGGTGAGATCAGAAAGCAGTGCAATCTTGCCAACAAGCTCCACTAATTAAGAGAATCTTGCTTTTGCTTATGTGCTTGTACTCATCATCACTTTCCCCCCTTCCTTTGTGTATGTATGTGTGAGGGAGGCAGTGGACAGTGAAATAGGAATAAGATGGTTTTAATTTCTTCATGTTGTTAGTTTGTGTAGTGGACATGACCATGTTCATTACATTCCATGTTCTGTTTGTAAAATTTCACTGTTTTAGCCTACCCTCTTAAGTTATGAAAAGAGGTGTTAATTTGATATTGTTTACTATGCAAGAGTGCTCATGTTGATGGTTCTTTGAACATGATATATTCGTTCCTGCCGTTATTCAATGAGAATGGATAAGAGGCTCGTACCAACGGAGGATCAAGAAATTACTTGACCCACCATATATTTGCCCTAATCATGTTGTACAACATGAGCATGCTCTGTAAAATCCAGTTTAAGGCACGAAGATTCAATTTTTAACAGTGCAATCAAAGATTCCAGTAACTTTAGGTAGAATCCAATGATGAAAAGAAAGCATCTTCTTAAAGAAAGTTAAAAGCAGGAAAAGCAATTAAGGCCCCTCATATTTTTGGATAAACTATGGGGGAAATCATTTTAAAAATTTGAAAAATAAAGTAAAAATGAGTTCTTTTACAATGTCATCACTTACGTCATGACTGCTGAAACAAATTATGATGATTAATATATATGAGGGTCAGACAGAGGGAAAGAGGGCCATGAATGTTGCACAGAAGTGAAGATAGGTAAATGCCACTACTACTTAATGTGGTTATATTAAAAATCAAACAAAAAGAACCACACAGGTGGCTTGAAAATAAGAACATCACATTCAAGAAATAGATTGGTGGTGTTGTGTTATCAATTCACAAGAAATTTTGAAAATTTTCCATCAAGAACCAATTTTTTTTTTTGTTTTCTTATTGAGTGTTCAGTATCCACGTTAATTGTTATAGCCCAACTAATTTGAATTCCTATCTGATAGGGCCCATTCAGGGATAGTGCTAGTTACAAAGGATTTTTTAATATCCATGACTTGAAATTGAGATCTCCGATTAAGAGAGAAGCAACTGTATCCATTACACTTGCTTACCAATAAATTGAGCTACTTGTACCTTAAGATGCATTATTGATTCAAGAGTGGAAGTTTATACAAACACTATACTTGCCATATAATCATACTCTACATATAGGTCAAATATAGCCCCCTAGACCAGAAAACCAAATATTTCAAAAGGCCACTTGAGGAGGATTATTTTGCTTCTTGCTTGTTGACATAGGAAAAGTATTACTCCTGCTTGCTAATAATAATAACATGCCTAATCATGTTGTTATGTATTCTTGCTCAAGGCATTATTTTAGCAAAAATATTTCACTCCCTTAAGATCAATGATTAAAGAAATTTGTATGATATCTATAGATGAAAATGATAGAATTATAAAGTAGGATGGTCCCTTTTTCTGATTAGATTGATTTGATTTAGCTATTATTAGACTTATTATTAGTAAGTTGCTACATAGCAGTAGTACAGATGTTGCTGAAAATATCCAAAGCGTTCTGATTACATTTAGGGGTCGTTTGGTTGGAAACAAGTTATCCCTGGAGTATACTGGGATAACTAATCACGTATAAATGATGGAATAGGTTATCCCAAACATGACAATCAAACAAGACATATAAATTTTATCTCATCATTATTTTCTTATACCATCAATATTTATTTTTATTCCTCACACCAAACGACCCCTTATAAAACTAAAGTTAACATCAAGATCAACAAAACACACAATAATCAGATCAAAAGTATCGTAAGATTAAAAGTATTTATAATACTATTACAGTCAAGTATCGTGAGAGTTCAGCCATTATGGGCATGATTTGCACTCGATTATGGGCTGAGTTTTCAGCTCTTTTGGACACCATATGGCTGTAATTTGAGATTTTCAGCCTCTTTTTGGACTAGAAATTGCCACGTGGTCCAGATCTTTATCTTCTTGAATTCGAATTTCGATCATCAAAGTAAATACATGTAATTTTTATTCCACTCTTCGCCACATAAGTCTTGTGTAGGGATGACAAAAAGAGCCAAAATATATTTGCGGTCTATAGCTACAGTTTTGTTATATGTGCTCCATAGCAAACATATGCATCTGATTTTAATAAATCACAGGCACCTGATTTACATGCATCTCATTTGTATAAAATCGCAGCGATGGTATATGTATATCGGTTAGATAATTATAATATGTACCTATTATGTATATGAATCAATGATTGTGTTTGTATATCTGTATAAAATTTAAATTTATATAATTGAATCGAGTTAAAACATTTGTATTTGTATATCAAATCTCTCTCTCGCTTTATACTAACACAAATTATATATTGTATTTTGTATAATTTATTTGTATAAAGCGAGAAAGAGAAAAAGGCAAAAGAGAATTGGGTAGATGAAGATTTGTATTTGTATATAATTATAAGTGTATTGAACGAATAGATATGTATTTGTATATATAGTTTCTCTCACTGTATATAAACACAACACAATTTATATATTAGTGTTTGTATAAAGTGAGAGTGGCGAGCGAGATTCAGGGGAGAGAGACGAATGACAAAAAATTTGTTGCAAATTGGAATTAAATAAAACTGTAGCTATAACATTTATTTTGAATTAATATTTTGCTATAATACATAATTTTCCTTTTTAATATCTTCAATTTCAATCCAACCCGTCAATTTCACACTCGGTTCAATCTTGAACTCTTGTTATGCGATAAACACCTTTCTTGATCTCCTATTGATGCTGATCTACTTTTCCTGCATCTCTCCAACTTTTGAAGTTTAATCCAAATAGTTTATTAAAGGTATGGAATACTATTCCGTTTCTACTTCTCATATCATTTCACGGAATTTCTCATAATTTCATCTGCCATCCTGTCTAAGTGAAAGTATACTTTTTAAAACATTATTTATTACAAGTCATGTTTTGAAGTTGTGAGTGTAATAAGCCCATAAAAATGTGAAAGTATCCCTTAGAAAAATAGAAAAACAAAAGGGCCGACCTGTCCTAGCGTGAGTCCTTTTTATATTGAGTTGGGCAAAGAATCTTGTAAGCCATGTCAGTAATTTGATGTTGCAGCCGATAATAAATTATTATCCACATTTTTGATGTTTTGGTGCGCAGAGATGTCAAAGTTTCATATTGGTTGTAAATGAAGTAATTATTCTCCTTATATAATATGGAATAAATCTCACCGTAAAAGTTGTTTTTTCCATCCCAATTTATATGATACTATTTGACTTGACAATACAAAGTTTAAGTTTTATTTTTTTAAAATCTTGTGGTTTAAAATAATTCTTAGATATTTATGTGACTAAAAATCATTTCGTTAAGAGTAAAAAGAGAACTTTGAAATTAAATTATTTTTAATTATAGAAAAATAACTTTTTTTAGAACATACTAAAAAAAAGTCACATAAATTGAGATAAAAAGACAATAAGTGTTATGCCCAAATTTCATTAATTAACACACTGGTATCTTAGTCCTCCGTAGCACTTCCCAATTCGTGTCTCGTGATGAAAGCCGTATCACATTAATTAACATCATAAGAACATGTGAACTTCTTAAAGGATTAATGCAAGATAGACTAAAATTGATTTCACAATTCATGCATCAAAATGCTTCTGAAACTCAAAGGGTAAGAAAGGCATGCACAAATTGCGATTTCTTCTCACACATATATTTTCATAGATATACAGTTATAAAAAGATAGACAATGATATACATGAATATACAATGAGATATAAAAGAGATATTTCGAAATTGATATTTTAGCTCCTTGAGATGTTTCTAACAAAACCCGATATCATCAAATCAAAACAAATCACAATTGTGCACCATCGAAAATATGATGGAGAATTGATAGTGGTTATAGGATGCCAACTACTTTAATTTTACTTGATAAAAAAGCAAATATGAGCTACCCAAGCTGCTATTTTATGTGCATGATTGCCTAATCGTCTTACAGTTACTTCATTCATTTTGGCGTGACACATTCCTTAAAAATCATTAGATAAAATATTTGAATATGACACTCTAATTTTTTTTAAAAAAAAGTTTCTACGATTAATAATTTATGCGACAAATAAATGTTGTTCTCCTTTCCATTTAAGGTAAAGGAAAAGATAAGTTCTATTACGAATAATCATTTTGTTTCCTACCAACTTCAACGAATAAAATCATAAGCGTTTAGCTAGTTAGGGGCATGAATAATTAAAATGTAACGAGGATATTTAGCACCAACAGGAATTTGTCCCCCTTTTTTTTCATCAAAATTATTACTACTACAAAAAAGACTTGGAATATGGAAAACACTGAAAGTTTTAGGGTGTGTTTGGTATGCCTTTTCTTTTGATTCGCAAAATAATGGTGGACTAGTGCCGGCAAAATGCGCCCATATTTAGGTAATTCGTCCTTATTTAATGGATTGGGTGAGTGACTTTTTACATGGATAAAATATGGGTAAAATATGGACTAGCCAAATGAGTTAAGCTTCTAATTTTTATTCACTCAAAATTCATGATATTACCAAATATATTGTAACTTCTCTTCCTTTTTATGTTCTTCTATAAAACTAATTATTTTTCTCTATAATTAAAATGTGCTTTGGCCCTCCAAAAATATCTATTTTAAATGTACATTTCTTGTGTTAATTATAATTATATTTTTTTTATTTGTTTAATTTTATATTGGATAATAAATAATAGTGTAAAATAAGCAAATCATATACTAGTATTGACATTGCTTAAAGTGTATTAAGCATGTTTTAGGGTGTGTTTGGTATGAAGGAAAACATTTTCACCCCTACCCTCGACCCCTCCCCCTCCCCCCCAAAAAAAAATTTAAGTTTATTTTTAAAAAATATTTTGAACTTTAAAATTTCATTTTTTCACCCCTTCCCTTGACTCCACCCCCACCCACCCACCCCCCTACTAGCCCCCCCACCCCCCAAAAAATAATCTTAAGTTTGTTTTTAAAAAATATTTTTAACTTCAAAATTTCATTTTTTCATCCCTACCATCGACCCAGCCCCCCACCCCCCAAAAAAATAATTTAAGTTTGTTTTTAAATAATATTTTCAACTTCAAATTTTTTCACCCCTACCCTCCCCCGTCCCTCTGGAAGCCCCCCATCCCAACCCCGAAAAAAAAAATTTAAGTTTTTTTTTTTTTACTTTTATGAGACAATAAAACTAAATGAAGCATTTTCAACATATTTCATCTAAAAAAAGACTAAAATATTTTCTCCATGTTGAATTCTTAAGTAGAGTACTATTTACTCATGAAAATATGGATAAAATATGGGTAAACTAGTATTTTTCCCAACACATTTGTTACTCAATCCATTTTACCCATATCAAATATGAGCGGGTTGAATTATTACCCATTTTATGTTGATTCATTTTCAATCCGTCCAAATTTAATCCAACCCGTCCATTTACCACCACTATGTAACCTTGAATTTTTTTTGTTCTTTTCCATCATTTATTGGATTAGTCTATTGATGCATTAATGTTATTACGCCTCAATCAATCTCTTACAACATTATGTATGTCTACTAGAAAATACTTAGCTACTTTCTCCAATCCTAATATATCTTATCACAATTTTATACTTCCTTTCGTCTGATAATAGTTATTCATTATACTATTTTGAAATATTCAATAATATTTGTTTACTTTCTGAAATCAATAAATAATTTTATACTTAGTTCATAATTTATTCTTATCATTAATTATAGTCATTTCTCTATTACATTTTTCAAGACATTTTATCATATCAATGGGTGAAATAGTAAAATTAGCCTTCTATTTATAATTTATTAAGAAGAGTGCAAACTGCAAAGTCAATGGTGACAACTATGGTTGGACATAGATAGTATCACATAAATACCTAAAATTTATTTTAAATCATAATTTTTTTTCAAAAAAAAAGAATTAATGCATAGTCAATACTATTACATAAATTATGTCGAAGAGAGTAAAATTAATTTGTTGCATAAAGCAATTACTCTCCTCTTTCCATTTTACTTGTCCAATAATAATTATAATTAATAATAAGAGTAGATTATAAATAAAATTATAGATTATTTGTTAATTGTATAAACTAAATAAATAAGTACTACTATATTTATTTTTAATATTTTATTAGTTTCTTTTAAAAATAAAGCTACTCATATTAGCTTGTTTTTGGGTATCCAAAGTTCCGAACTCAATCAAATTTGTGTATGAGACGAATTTGAAAAAAACTAGACGTGACACAAAAAGTTAAGAAGAAGAAAAATGAAACATTATGGGTTGGCGGCGTATGAGGACAAAAAAACATCACACACTCAATCATACACTCAGTCATAGGAATTGTCAATTTTTTATGTTTATTAAATTCAACTCAAAAAGTCCCACCACCCTCCTCTGTTTTCTTCTTTCCCCTGTTTCACACTCATTCATAATGCAAATATACACACACTTAAATCTCTGACTGACCATTGAGCTTCATATGAGTACAATTCTACAAACTCCAAATGGGTTAAAGTTTTTTTTTTTTTTTTTGAGAAAAATGAAGATCAGAGATGGGATTTCTAGTTCAATTGATTGTCAGTTGACTACTGATCACAAACTGCACCACCGCCGGAAGAAAACAAGAACTCCGGGGGCCGGAGATCGGAGGAGGGTAAAAGGTGAAAGTGGATCAGCCTCAGCCAATCAATTCTTGGTGAGCAAGTTTAATAACCCTTTGATGGAAATGGAATACAGAGGATTTGAGCTTTTTAATGGTGCGGCAAAGATGGGTGTTTCTGCCAGAAAGCTCGCCGCTGGCCTGTGGCATTTAGCGGCGGAGTTCGACTCGGCTGGTGGCGGTTGCGGCGGCATGAAGCGGCAGTGTGTTTCGATTCATCCGGTAGGTTTTCAGGTGTTATTGAATTAAATGCTGTGTTCTTGTTTTCCATAAAGTTTTTATTTTGGGTAGGGAGGAATTGAATATACTGTGCAATTAGCACAAGAAAATGTAACTTAATGTGTTTTTAAGCTAAAATAATAAAAATAAGAGCTCTAATTGTGAGGTTGATCTGCTAATTACGGAGGATTTCAATTATAGTTTTCTATAAGTAGGCGAAGTTAAAGTAGAAGAGGGAGGAAGGTAACAGATCGCTGTACCACTTTGTTTGTACCGGCTGCACATGCCCAAAAAGCTCATATATTTTGCTTTAGTCATTCTGCAATTCATTGAAAAACCACATCCACTATATTTCCGTTACTTCGATTACTGTTTTATGTCTGATCGTCTTCCTTTATATATTCGTCTAATTCTATGGAAGTTCCATTTTGATTACAATCAATACTTTCTGACCATTTGCATGATTGTTTTCGTTATTACTAGCTCCCTTCTTGGATACCAATCCCTAAATCTGTGATGGAGGGAGCTACAACGTGGGATCCTGGCCACTACAGAGAAGTAAATCATTCCAACAACCTTGTAAAATTTTATGAACGTCAGCGTACTGCTACTACCTCACTTGCTCCTGCCTTACAATTAGTTGAACTAATAAGAGCAAGAATTCACATTGAAGAGCTAGAAGCTGACAGGAGGCGTCTTAGAAGGAAATTCAAACACTTTGTGAGGAAGCTGAATGAAGAAAGAAGCTCATGGATGAGAAAAGAATGTCAGAAGATGCATACTATAGTTGATGGATTAAAAGATGATTTGAGAAGAGAAAGAAGAAACTGTAAACAGCTGGATATTGTTAATTCCAAATTACTGGTTGATCTAGCTGATTCAAAGTTATCTTCCAGACAATATATGCATGATTATGAGAGAGAAAGAAAATCGCGAGAGTTGTTGGAGGATGTGTGCAATGAGCTAGTCAATGAGATTGAAGAGGACAGAGCTGAAATTGAAGCATTGAAGAGTGAAAGTGCCAGACTTGAGGAGGAAGTGGAAGAAGAGAGAAAAATGCTTCAATTGGCTGAGGTTTGGCGTGAAGAACGTGTTCAAATGAAGCTGACTGATGCAAAGCTACTTTTAGAAGAAAAATATTGCCTGATGAGTAATCTTATAATGGAACTTCAGAGCTTTTTGAGAGCTAACAATGTAACTGTGGACATGACTGACTTAATTGAAGTGCAAGTGGTCAAGCAAGTTGTTGACTCATTGAACATCCAAGAAATAAAGGAGTTCTCTTCAAGCTCTCCATTATTAAATGACATATATACAAGTTCTATTATCTGTGAAGCGTCAAAACTGGGAACTAATACCTTCGCTGATTATAGTACTCCTTGTCATTCCTCTGCAATTCAAATTGTTGGTACTGAGGTTAGTAAAACATGTGCTATGAACACAAGCAGTGAATGTTTGAATTGCGTTGTTGATCATGACGAGAGCTGCAAAGATGGAAGTGGTAGGGAAACAGTGACCCAAGCTGAAGATCAGTTTTCGAATTGTATTGTTGGTGAAACTGAGCATTCTGTCAACTGTACTGACCGGGGCAGATATCTTTTATGTGGCAAAGTGAATCATGAGCAAAACACTGGTCAATCTGGTTCTCTAGATTTTGAGACTAGTGACATCTCCTCAGTATTACCAAAAAAACCGAAGAAGAAAGGATCATCTTTTCGCAAGCTTTGGAGATCCTCACTGTCAAATGATGACTTCTGTAAGACAATCTCACTCGATGACCGTGGAAGATTTTCAAATGGATCAACATCTAATGTGGATGTTGTTTTATCAGAGAATGTACCAGCTGAAAGAGCACTAGCCTACCAAGATTTTGTGAATCATTGCTGCTCAGGTGGCCCAAGAAATCCACATACCGCTCAGCCATGAAAGGATGTATTGAATGGCCACGTGGAATACCGAAGCATGGTTTGAAGTCCAAGCTTTTGGAAGCAAGAATTGAGAGCCAAAAATCGCAATTGCGCAGTGTGCTTAAACATTTGAATTAGGTGGAGGATGGCTTCAGTTTGCTGCTTTAGGTAATTGTATAAACTTCATGAATATCATGAACTAGTAGTTAGATTCACATGGTAAAGAGCAGCTGTAACAGTTTTGTCTCTTCATAGCCTCCTCTCAAGTATTTCAATGAACTTCTAGATATCTTTAAACTGTATCCACCCTAAAATTACACGAAAATATGTTATTTTCATCTTGTATGTGTCATTCTATCATTATCTTATTCTTCAATCTTACTACTGCACTTATTTCTTGGACTAACATTCTAGTGATGCCATTACTAATGGAAGTGATCATTGTGCCTCATGAAATGAAAATGAGAGATCTAAGAATTGTGAGGTGAATTCATTCACTATGGATTTTGTCCCTACATAAGATTTCAGGGTGGGGACACAAAAGATATCCATGTTGTTTGTAATAGTAGTATCTGTTAATATCTTCCAGTTGACTGGTGAGATGATTCACCAGCACAATGATGTGATTGTTTTTTACTTTTTTTCTTGCTTCTGTTTGCATCATTTCTGGTGGCACCCATGCCCCAATCTTTCATGTCTCAGATTACTTGAATATAGCATCATTTATTCACAATCCAGGTGGGACACTCTTCAGTACCTACTGTGGAATTGCTGAGTCAGAAAAAAAAAAAATACTCCCTTTGAGATTACTATCCTTTTGTCAATTCATGAGTAAATTCTCAATTAAACTTAAACTGTTAAAAAATGAAATGTGTCACCTAAATTAAGACACAACAAGTATTCATAGCAACTAGATAACTATCCTTTTGTCAATTCTTTAGACCTCCTCATCACGAAAACCGCGAAATCTATAGATAACTGGGCCTTCTAGAGCTGTCAAAGAAGATCCAATATTTTTAGTTGATACTTTAAGAATACTGTTACTATATTGGAAAATTTTCAATGTGGACTTAATACTGTTACTATATTGGAAAATTTTCACTGTGGACTTAATATTAACATTGAATGTTTGGTTTTATAAAAGTATAAATTATATAACTCTCAATGTTAAGAATTAATTACATTATTTCATTGTTTTTTTCAAATTATAAAAATTCCTTAAAATTTATAGATTTCAGATACATCACTAAACTTTCGGATACTTCACTAGACATCCGGATACATAGGTGAGGATGTATCTGAGAGGGGAGGGATGTATCATGTATGGGATAGAACATCCGGATACTTCACTCGACTTCCATAGGTGATGGATATATTAGAGAGGGGAGGGATGTGTCCTAGAGGAGGATAGGGATGTATCAGTGAGAGGAGAGTGATGTATCTGAAAGGTTATTTTTGAAAAAAAATTAAATGGTAGGAAATTTTAGATATTATGGTAAAATAAAATATTTATTTAGATAATTTTTGCTTTTATAAAATGTGCTGAACAATTATGGTTGGTGGAAATGACTTGGGCCTCTTGTATGTTGGAGTTCATGTTGGGCCTCAATCCATGGTGGACATGACTCGGGCCTTGTATGACGATAGAAGAGGAGGAGTGGAGAATTTAGCCTAACCAACTTCAGCTGGCTCATGGATCTGGTCTTCTCGAACATGTCCAGATTCGAGGTTTGAAAGTTAAACCCATGAAAGACCACTTGCCGAATTGAATTGGTTAGAAATGAAAGTAATATTTAGGAACCAAGAATAAATTGATACAATGAGGCTCAAACTTGTCAACAAACTAGAATGTAAACCCTCTAGATCGAACCCCACCAAAGCAAGACATGTAGTTATGGATCCGAACCTAAATTCTCTAATTTATCAAGACCAAAATGAAACTTGAATAGAATTATATATGATAAATGTATGAATTCACATTCGACGAGACATTTAATCAATTAAAAGACAAACAAGCTCAGGATTAAATTACTTTATAAAAAGTCTATAATGATTGAAATACAAAAGCTATTATTAACCTAACTTAGGGAATGTGGTCAAAAGTACTTCGATTGGTAGCAGAACAAAGTGATTAACAGAATATACCAAAAATAGTTTAAAAAAATAGTGTCAATTATTAAATAAATATATAAAATAAAATATATAATTCTAGCTAATCCAGGAGGGGTTCCATTATGCCTTTAGGTAAGTACTGTTTAATCGTACTATATTAGTGAAAGACATTTAATTTGATCTAAACCCTTACCTAATCATAGAAAGGGATTTAACAGTAGCTTTGTCTGTAACCCCTAGCCACCTAAGTTTATTATTATCCAAAGTATTTCTACTCGATAATTTTTCGTCTGTACATGGTATTTATATCAAATTAATTTACTATATTATATTTGATAATAAATGAAGTGAGAATATATAGTTATTGAGTTTCAATTGACTGATATTGTTATTGTTGCTACAATTACATATATAATTTATTTCATTGTATTAATTATTATTTTGTCTATCTATCATTTATTTCATTAAAGAAAAAGAGACTTTTCATAAAATTATGCATATATCATTGTTATGGTGATGCAGTTGAGTGTTCATTTCAATCAAACCTTATGATTGTGTAATTTGATATAACAAATGATTCCCTGTCCAAAATGGACATAGTTATTTGCAACTTGTTCAGACAATGGCACAATCGTTTATCAAAATTATGTTTTTAATACTACTATTTAACTAAAATAACAATAATTACAAGTGACCATGCTAGAAATTTATTAAAGAGAATGAAAAAAAAAGAATAATAATTAGGTAAATGTCTTAAATGCAAATTCAATGGTGGAGCTTAAAAGGAGGCATGCGGCCTGACGTACAGAGTGATTATATTCTCAATAAAGAAGCATTACTTTTAAATCTTTTTCGGATTTGCAAAGGGATAATATTCTCTCTAAGTTTATTTATTTATTCTTATTAAGGTTTATTTATGAAGTGGACATTGTCATATGATTAATAATTAATCTAAATGGAATCTTTGAACCTACCATTACGTTTAATTAATTAATTGTTTATGCTGTCAATTCAAATATCGTCTATAGTTTAATATTTATAACTACGACATTAATCAAATTCATCAACTAATGCGTCTAAGAAACACAATTTGAACCGTCTATAATATCTATTTTATAATCATGAGAAAAACCAATTTTAGGATAATTTAGGATCCATTTGGCCACAAGTATATTTGGTAAAAGCATGAGAAATGATGTTTGGTCATACAATTTTCCATTACTATATACAGTGGCGGATCTAGGATTTAGAGTCCGTGGATGCCAAAACAAGGTGCTTGGAGCCTTTTTTTTCCTTAAAGAATATCTGCAGCAAATTTCTCAAAAAGAATAGGTACAAATGGGATTCGAACATGCAACATTAGCCATCTAAAGTTACCCTCCAACCGTGGCACCACAAGCTAATTTTGTTCACTGGGTGCCACGCTTTATATTTATATAATTTCTCCACGAAGGAATAAATTGAAAATTTTTATTATGTATGAGGCACAACTAGTGTACAAGTTGTATGAGGCTATTATTTTATTAATATTATATTTTGACCTGTGCGGGACCCAATCTTTCTTTTCCATTTTGACATTGTTTCTCTGTCTTACTTTTCACTTTCCTTCTTTTTCTCATTTTTTGTTCTTTCGAAAATATAAATTAAAGTAATTTTTTTAATTATTTATTTTAATAGAAAATATTTTTTTAAATTGTTATTTTTATCATTAAATAACTACATAAAATATTAATAATTAAATTTGAAATTTCAAAAATATTATTAGTAAAACTAGAGTTATGTGTATATACCAAACACTTGTTACTAAATTACACTTTAAATATTTAGAAGTTATAAACATAGAAAGCATGGTTATGATTATTATTAGGTGTTTGACTATATAATTCATATATTTTTTAACTGTATTAAAATATATGTCTTAGAGTTGAAAATAGAGTTATGTTTTATTTTTACAAAAAAAATGTTCAAAATAATGTTCATATTGTATATAAATGCAATTTCAAAAGTGAAAGTGAGTTGAAAAAACACATTATACGAACATGTTTTCCAAATTTAAAATATACCTTCAAAAAGAAAAGGTTGTGTTTTAAATTTTCATGGCCATTAATTTTTAAATAAAGTGAAAAATTATTTTATAAATAATTTTTTATGCTTAAATGGGTGCTAAAAGTAGAAGTTAAAAAAGACGTGAAATATGAAGGCAAAATCTTTTAAAGTACAATAAATAAAAAATGAAAGAAAAAAATAAAAATAATTTTAGTGATCGATTTTCATAACATAAGACAAATTCAAATAATTAACTTGAATTTTTTTATGTTCATAGCCTTTAAGTATAGGGGCCTTAATTATATAATACTGAAAATTATAATTTGGAAAATATATTCTATTAAACAAATAAGTATAAGAATAATAATTATTTTCATTCGTATAAACTGAAGGAGAAGTTGAACTGATTTTAAAATAAAATTAAATATAAAAAACATAAAACGAGAGAAATGAAGAAAGAGAAGAAGAGTAAAAAAGAGAAACAAAAGGGCAGGAAGGAAAATAAAGTATGGGCCATGAATCAGAATATAATGTTAATATAATAATCCCTCATACAACTAGAACTAGTTGTACCTCATTCATAATAAAAATTTTCGAATAAATTAAATATGAAAGAGAATTTTATTTTTCTTTCAGGAAAAGTTAAACCATTTATGGTAATACTTTAACTTTCTTTCAAAAGAAAAATAAACTTCACATAAAATAAGAAAATCAGGGCAAAATCCTAACATTTATTTCATGGATGAAGTTTTGAGATTATTATAAGGTACTCTCAATAAAGACGCTTTCATATTAAGAAGCTTAAACCCAAAAAATCTCTAGTTAATTAAAAACAAAAAAAGAACATCTAATACCACCCTATCACGATCCTTGTTAATTCCGTCACAAGCTTGAGATTTTATTTCTTAGAACAATAGGCTAGGCAGGTATAGGGCTATATAAGTTGGTGGGAGTATAGACCATATCACTGTACCAATATTACTCTTTTCCAATTGTATAAACTCTAGGGCAAATATATACATACACGCATATATATTGACGATTCAGGGAAGAACTAACGAATACGTGTATGTATCATTAGGAACGGATTCATAATTTGAAGTTGATGAATTCTGAATTTGTCTTATAGAAATGTTTTAGCTTTATTTCTTTGTGCAACCTCAAGTAAAATTATGTGGATGTTTAAAAAAAAATGTCTTTTTTCTTTTCTTTTTTTTTTGTTTAAAAATAACTCTTTAATTTTAATTTTAATTTTGATTGACTTGTTTTTGTTTAAGATTAAAAAATTGAAAAATATTTTGATATATTCCACATACCATTAATTTAATACAGAAAGAATCAAATAATTATTCTTTAAATTACATAAAATTTTATCTCAAAATTAAAATCAGATAAATTAAAGCTGAGAAATTATAATTACTCGAGCAAATCTACTTAAAAGTTACAACAAACCAATGTGCGCATAGTTTTTTTTTTTCATATTTAATTTTAGGCTTAAATCATCTACATCCCCTCAAAGTTGTCCGCATATTTTATTTAAACACCTTAACTAAGACTTGTTCCTATTGAACACCTCTACCCCTTAAAATTTGAACCATTTGAACATTTTTTTGACAATAAGCTAAAAGTATAAAGTGCGTGAAATATGCTCGCAATGACATGACAATTTGATGAATTAAATACTGACATCTGGTATTTTTGAGTCCAAAAAATTATTTTAAAATATACTATAAAGTAAAAGAAAAAAATTATTTTTAAATTCAAATTAAAAAAGAAATCATGTAAATCCTGTAACTTACCTACCCTGCTATTCCATCGGAGTCCAAAACTCCTCTCCCTCAACGGTGCCCCACCCCCAACGGCAATAAATATGTTATTTTCGAACCTTCTTCAAGCAAAAGGATGAAGATTTATTGCTATTTTTGATGAGTTGCGGAAGAGTTGGCCATAGGTAAAAAAAATAAAATTTAACTGCCTTCTTCGTTCCATTTTTGACAGAAAGATGAATTTCATCGGAAAATTAAATCTCTCCGATGGACATTGTCGAAAAAATAGAGTTATGTCGGATTTTTCTTTTGAGTTCTATAGCTGATTATTTTTTTTGATTGATGAACACCCTTACATTCGCACAAATATATATATCAATTCTCACAAACATGTGAACAAAGCAAAAAAATAAATAGGAAAATTCTTCAACAAAATTCACACAAATCTACATCAATTTAACACCAAAACACTACATTAACAACAAAGAAAAAAATTCCAAACTTCAAGCCCTCCACAAATTCAATGGCAATAATGATGGCGGCCACCATGACGGCAATGAAGGTACCGTATGATGGCAATGGAGAAACAAAAAGCGGTGATGGAGGTAGAAGTGAAGTATCCAGAGAAAAAATGAGGAAGAAGATGGATGTATAATGGCGGCGATGACTGGTGTGGTGGAGGAAGTGATCGGCAGAGGGGAGGAAGAAGAAAGAACATTTTTTTCCAAAAAAAGGGCTAACTAAAGACCTCTCACGCTCCTCTTTGGAGTGAATCACAAACAATGTGTCATGTAGGTAAAAAATATTCAGATGGTTCAAATTTGGGAGGGTCTTGTATTCAATAGATACAAATCTTAGTTAATATGTCTAAATAAATTATGCGGACAATTTTAAGGAATCATTAATGACTTAGGCCTTAATTTTATATGGAATCAATAAGAAGAATCTTCCTTCGTCGATGAAAGAGATTACCCACACGCTTCAGTAAGGCGCGTGTGCGTAGTCTCGTAGATTCTTGAATCAGAGGGGCACACGGGAATTGGCTGGACTCACTGACACTCTGACAAAACCCCTGAAATATGCTCATATAATTACAACATGCCCTTCAGCAAACTTATAATATAAAAATTCCCGTCTTAATTTTTAATTATTTAGATTAGTACAATAAATCTCTTAAATTAATCAGCAACTCCAACTTTTCACACCTAAAATAGAACATGAACCATCCAACCATAGTACAATCATTTCATGTCTATGATTCACTAGATCTCCTTTATATCAAATAAAATAATAATAGCCATCAAATAATATCACTAAAGATATGTTTAATTTGTTTTAAAAGATACAAAGCACCAAATAATTTTAACTGAAAAGACGGCAATGTCTCCTCGATGAACAAGTTGACTGTTTAGTGCTTTCTTTAATTTCCAATTATACAATAATACTTACTATGAAAGTGGATCTTACACAATATTTTATTATATATGGAAAAAAATAATTAAGTGTGGTTGATAAATATAAGGTAGAGTTCCACTTTGCACTAAAATGATTTCGTTCACCATATCATAAGGTGGTAACATATTTTCCTTTAAATGAATGATGGAATAACTAATATAATCTTCCATTTCAAATATTATATGTCATATTAGCAAAATCAAATTGGTTTCTGAATATTTGATGTTTTAAAATAATAACAAGACTTTTATTTTATTTTCAAGTCTCTACCATTCGCCTGATTCAACTAGTAGAGTATTAATTAAGTAATTAATTTATTATTTTTTCTTTTTAAAAAAGAAAAAAAAAAGAATAGTAGACAAGTACTCATGTAATTATGGCTATGATTTTTCTTTTCTAAAATTAAAGAGTTCTGAAATATCTTAAACAACAAATAATGTGTATATGTTGATTTATTATGTTGACAAATCAAAATTAGGTTCTAATGACTTGTGATTGACGAACAAATAAAAGGAGGACTTGCGGTTCACATATGTAGTATCACATAAATTCAGTAATACTGAATATGATCCTTAATCATCTTTTTGTTAATATATATATATATATATATATATATATATATATATATATATATATATATATATATATATATATATTTATTTTTTTCTTCTTAAATATACATAAGAAAAATTATATATAGTACTCCATCTGTAATCCATAAGATCACATGGCAATCACTACTTAGCTAGAGAGCTACAACAGCATTTCATGAGATTCTGAACAAGAAATGCCAACCAAAATCTTATCTTTCTGTCTCTATTATATATTTATATTAGTATATATATATATATATATATATATATATATATATTACAGAAAAAAAGACAAATCAATGATGAAACTAAACATCCTTGGTTGGAATCGTCTTTTAATTTTTTTAATCTTAGTAACTTAGTTAGTTGACTATCTGAACTCTCCAAAGTTGTGATGTTTAGATCAAATATATGGTTGATTGGTGTACTTTTACTATATTTTTCTTTCTTTCTGAAAAAATAAGAAAGATCCTTTTCCAAAGTTTCATGTCCTTCAAATATAACAATAGATGGAGTCAGAATTTTTGTTAAATTCTTTTAAAATACAAAAATATATGTCCATGAAAAAACTAAAAATACAAAAACTGACATATTTTGTATGTGTATGCATGATATTTCACCATATATATTATTTTCCAGTAAATAAAATTCGGATAAACTCCCTATCCCGGCCTGGAGGAAGAGCTGGATTGTGGATGGAAAAGACGTACAACTCGATTATTATTGTGTTCCATCACTTAGATGTATTATTTTAATCTAACCAAAAATCATCCAACCGCGCTTTTAATTTATTTACAATCCATTGTTTTATTTTTCATTGGTCGAATATCCCATATAAAAGAGATAAATAAATTGGTTTGAACATAGTTCACGTGCTTTATTCTTATAGGAAACAGATAGACCATCAATTTTCCATATTTGAAAAAAATGGTCCAAAATTCGTAGTCACGAGAGAATTTGTTGAAGCATAAATAACAAATGTCCAACGCAATGGATGATGTTAAATAAAAGAGAAAGCCATGGAAGTGAAAAACTAAATAAAAGCAGAATATTTTGTGAAATCCTCATGGACTTCATGTCAGGTTATAAAAACCAACAAATTCTAAACACCATTCATCTAATGTTGCTCCTTTAAAATAATATATTCACTTGCCTCTTTTAAAAGAGAACACGTGGAAGATAACTCATTAATTAAATCCAAGGGTGATTAAGGTTGCATTCATATCCAAAATTTTGAGTTTATAGAGTTACTTATTGTGTTGTGAATAAACTATTTATAGTACTTCTTCTATCCCTAATTACTTGTTCACTTTTTCTTTTATAGTTGTCCCTAATTACTTGTCTATTTTGACAAATCAAGGAAGGACAATTTATTTTTACCTATTAATACCCTCAATTAAATGACTAATTACTTTGAAAAATCCAGAACTTTTCATCCACTTTATAATTAATAGGGGTAAAATGGTAAACTCACTATGTCATTAATTGATTTCTTAATAGGTGTGTCCATTCAAAAGTGAACAAGTAATTAGGGACAGAGGGAGTATATATTAAGAGTATCCCATCATCGGTGAACAGCAAATTGGGATGAGCTACTATGTAAAGATACACGAGCCTAACTTAATCTCAAAAGCTAGCTCATGGGGAGGTTTGTCCAAGTCCATATAAGAAGACCAATTCCTCTTCCCTCTACCGACGTGGGACTTTTTAACAAACTCTAACTTCATTCTTTGTTGGAAATTAACAAGAATGCACAAGGATTTGTCCTGATTTTCTACCATAAGTAAAATTAATTTTCTTTGGCGTAAAAGAACTCTTTTATATATATATATATAGACGTGGGACTTTTTAACAAACTCTAACTTCATTCTCTGTTGGAAATTAACAAGAATGCACAAGGATTTGAAACAGAATGGATAAAACAAGAAATCATTATACAAAATGGTGCCACAGCCAAACCAGGCATTATCTTAGAAGGATTGCCAATATACGAAGGAACTCCTTATACGCATAAAATCTTTGAATGAAACAACTATAGTTGTATAAAAATGGTAGAATTACCAATACAACTAGATACAATCAGAATAATTGTCCCTTGCTACATTACAAATCACGAAAGTGACCACAACCTAATCGTAGAAAACTTGTTCCTTAAAAGTCTAAATGACTATAGTATAGGAAAAGAAGGAATAGAACTAAGTTACAAAAACGAAACTTGTTTCATTTCAAGAGTATAAAATGCCTGAAGAAACAACTTTTAGAGTATCAGTCTTCATAGAAATAATCATCTATGATACTAAATTCTTTAAAAGTTAATTTGACTAGAATTTAGATTCCTTCTAACTGAACAAAATTAATTTTCTTTCTTTTTCTTTCAGGAATTTTTCTTAGGATCTATTTGATCATTGATTTGGTTAAAAGATTTAACTTATGTCTTCTTGTTGTTTGGGTGATTTCTATTACTTTTTCTATCTCTTGATATTCGTGATAGAAAATTTTATTTCTTGCAAACATTCTTTGCATTCTGTTGAAGATATTATCTTCGATTTTGATATTAAGTTGTAGTCCTTGGATTTTCTTTAATAACTCCATCGAATGTTGCTTTTAGGGCATATCCCGTTTGATCTTCTTCAATTTCTAGAATTTGTATTGAATCATCTCTTTCTTTTTATTGTATTTCTTGATTCATTTAATCATATTCCTCTTCTATGCTAGTTGAATATTCTTCATATAGTTCTTCATAGAAATCATCGCTCCTTATTGATGTTACTGATTCTAGATCTGAATCAATTTCTTGTCCATCAATGTTTGATATTTTTACTTTTTTTTTGTTGCATTCGTAACTTTTGTGTCCTTCTTCTCCACAATTGTAGCATTTACATTTATCTGCAGTTTTTGTTCTTTTAAAATTATTTTTCTTTCTATAATACCATCTTTTTGGTATATAGTTTTTTCTTGAAATATTTATTCTTTTGATTAATCCTTTCTGATTCTTTTTTTATAGAATCTATCATTACATCCCCATTAGGTTGATGCATTTGTATCTAGGCAATATATTTGGGTTTGATTCTTTTAGCTTTTCTTTGTATGTTATGAGTCATACAAAGTTGTTCAAGCCTATTGTTTAAGAAAGATATTCTTTGTCCAAGAGTATCTCCTACAATGTTTTCCTTTTCATATTCTTCTCTAAAGTATTTATCCCAAAAGCCTGGTAATTTTTGAAAATATTTTTCAAGGTACGGTAGCATTTCTTTGCTTCTATCAAATATTTTATAGTAATATTCTTCGAATTCACACGTGTATTCTTGAATATAACTCATTTTGCAGATTTGCAATTTTTCTAATTGTTCTTTTCCTATTATTCGTAATTTTTCCCTATTTAGAGGTGCGCTTCCTTCGCCACCTAGGAATTCATTTCCTACGAACTGTACAAGGTTTCTTATTCCTTCTTGAATGTATTTTTAAATCATTCTATAGTTTGATTTTTGATGATTCCTTTCGCATCATCTGATAATTTAGTATGCCAATTGCTTGCTTTACCAGTGAAAGTGTTTATCACAATGATATATTTTTCTTTTTTTGTGTAATTAACTCCTTTTCCTAGTAGGAAAAAAAGAAATATGTTTTGTGCCTAGAAATTGGGTTGTTTCTACATATCCTGTTGGGAGTCTGCTTAGCATGTATTTAGATTTATTGCTATTATGATATTGACTCATGAAGTCTTTATTTCTTTTTGCTTTAGGTACAAAGTTTCTTCCTATATTTTCTGGTTCTAATTCTTCTTTTAAGGTGTTTGATCCTTCCCCTGTAACAAAGTTTCATTGGGGTCCTCCTGTATCTCTTTTGTTTGTTAGAACTTTTAGTTTTTGATCTGTCAGATCAAGGTCTTCTAAAGCATAAATTAGTTTGTCTAGTTCATTTTTTTGTTCAGGCTTTTTTCCCGTTATGATTTGTTCTATTTCATTTTTCTCTTCTAGAGTCTCTTTACTAGATTGTTCTAGTTCGTCACTTTTTGTTTCTTCAAAAATTATTGAATAAGTTTTTTTCATCAAGACTACCCTTTTGATATGTATATTTACTAGAAAATTTGTCTGCTAAGAGTTTATTTATGTATTTTTGACTTACTCTTTTGTCAAATTTTTCTATTTTTCAATTAGATTTGTAATTTTTCCAGGAATATTTTCTTTAATCGATTTTATTTCAATTTCTATTAATTTTAGTCTTAAGGCTTTTTGCTTATGACTTTCTATTAGAATATATCTATAACTTCTTTTAAGCTCATTTCGAGCTTGTTTCAGGTTTTAGCCTGAGTTCAACTTCTAGTTTATTTACTTCCATTTTAAGTCTGAATAATGTTTTCTTTTGTGATTATAAAGGTTTTTTTGCAGGTATTTGCAAAAGTGTTATATGTTTAATTAATTCTAAAAATTCTTGATCTGTCATTTTATTCATATAAATAATAATCACTTGTACTCATGTTATCTATTACTATTTCTGAATAGTCATATATTGAAAATTCTTCTTCGAATTTTTCTAAAATGATTAGTTGTATGATTTTATATTTTAGATCTTTATTTAAGTTGATTACCTTTAGTATAGTTACTAAGGTTTTTTCTTCTAAATATCATATAAGTTTAATCATCTAACTCTGATATCAATATATGGGCTATGATGTATCTTAACACATGATATGCGGAATTTGTATGCACTAAGCATTTTTTATGTTGTATAAAGGTCATTTCTTTTTAATATACCTTTCACATTCTTGTATTTAAAATATTCTTGTATACTTATCATTTTTATCTCATGGATTGCCACAATTAATTTTATAGATTTTAGACTTACAGATAAAAAAACCTTTTCTAAATCTTGTATAGATTTGTCCAGGTTGTAGAGAGCTATGCGATGTTTCCATGCTTTTTTTCTTACTAAGTGTAAATGATATTGAATGTTTTTCATTTTATGCTATTAGCATGAATGATGTGTTGTGCTTGATTCTTACAAGCATGATAATATTTTGATTCCCTATAGGTACTCAGTACTTTATATTCCAGAGTAAAACTTAAAACAAGTAATGGCCAATTCTTATGATAACAACGTTAAAGAATATAGAGTTTATATGTGTATACCTCTCTCTTCTTGTTCGTCAAATAGTTATATCACCACCTCAACAGTTCTCCCTAAAGTGCCACACAACTTTCGCCTTTCATGACCTTACGTCTTTCAATGTCTATTAATGTTGTTCACTTGTTGGGCAGAAGATTGCAACCTTCACTTATGGCTTTTTGATGATTTTTCCAAGAGATATATTCAAACAAAAACTCTTTATTCAATAATATTGTTACATAAGAGTGACCTTACACACTATTTTACATTCACTCTTTAATATAAAAATACTTTTTCCAGACGGGAGGAGTTACTCTCTTTTCTCTAAGGTACCTAACATTTTTTCTCTAATCGTTGTTTTTGAAAAAATGTAGTCTAGCTTTAGTAATTGAGTCTTCTCCTTTTATAGATATAAGGATGGACTTCATTACAATTTTTCTTTTTATCGGACACCCCTAAAATTGTATAATTTATTTTTCTTGTCCTTCAATAATGTTCCGACTAGATGTTGATGTTTTTTTGACCAGCTGGGTCTTGCTTTTAAAGAGATAAGATTCATTTTTATGTCTCTTTCATCATGACGCCAGTGCTTACGTTTTATTTTTGTCTATTCTGACTGTCTACATTGCTGCTATTTTTACTGCTGTCCTGTCTTCTTTATTCTGACTCATTCTTGTCTGAGTGTTTGTGATCTAGAAACTTGCAGGCAAGCTTCCATGTTTCTTCAGTTGCTTCGAATTTATGAAGCTCGAAATTAAGGATCTTTTCCTTTAGTATTTTGGATTTGGACTTTCTTTTTGTCATTAAAATTCAATTTGAATTTTTGTCTATGACCTGATAAACTTCAGTAAATAATCTTTTAAGAATAAAATATAAGGCTTTAATTCCCAAGGCTGTTCTAGTTTGTATCTATTTTTTATTTAGATGCGGTAGTTTCTTGTCTACACCTGTTGCTTTGACATTAAAGTCCTTTAATTTTTTCATCGTAATATAATTACTGGTTGGAAAATATAATTGTAAATCTTTACTTTCTATGGCTATACTAAAGAATTGGGTATAAACTCCTTCACCTTTATCATATTGTCTTACAAATTCTACCAGTTCTGACGGTAATTTAGATATTTTCAATAAATTTAGTTTAGCATAAACCCAATCTAGGTATCCAAATTCAAATAATTGATCTGTGATGCCCGGTGATCCATTCGAAAATATCGAAATTCTTGAAAACATACTAGTAGTTCCTAGGACTCCGAATGTTTCTCCACTTTCTTCTGGGAGATTGTATATCTGTATATTAAAGGTCAGATACTCTTCTTCCTTTGGATGTCGTTTTCCTACTTGAAAAGAGGGAAAAACTTTTGTTCCTGATAGAACAACTTTGTTAGTATTATTATTTGTTTTTTCAGACCTAATTTTTTCATCTTTGGGTGAGGTTGTGCTCTTTTCTTCTTTCGAAGAACTATCATCTTTTGATTCTGCTCGGCTTTTACCTTTGGCATTGGATTCGAGTTTTGGCATATCTGTGCTTACCAATGAGATGTTTTTGACACTAGGTGTTAATGGGACATCTCCTGTCATTTTGTTGGGATTAAAATTTCCTTTAGGATTGGAATTCCTTTTAGGACATGTATCCAAGTGTTCACATAATAACAAGAATTCATTCATGTTTTCAGCTAGCTCTGTGCTGAGCTGATTTATCTCATACTGCATCTTTTTTGCTTGTTCGGACAAGCTGGCTAATTCATCTCGAATATTGAATAATTTATGGCTTTTGTCGTCAATGGACTGTTCCACTTGTTGCATTTTTTCAAATATTCTGTCAACAATTTTTGTTCTATTTTCCATATTGGAAGTTTCTTGAGAGAAAATCTGCAAGAGAGTTATTTATTCCTTTAATATGCTCAATTTAAAAGAGAATAAAATGATAATAAAACCCACCATCTATGTAATATTCTGTACTGTGGTTCTGACGAAAATCTGTTGGATATTTGTCCTGATACCTGTGTGTTATCAGTTCTAATAATAAACTGTTTAGGTAAAAGAAAAGTTGAAAATTTTCTAATTCCTCAGACAATTGCTAACAATACGTTTTCATTTGTGGAATACCTTGTTTCGGCTTCATTGAAGGTACCACTAGTGTATATACGGATTTCATTTAAATCTGTTTGTAACAATGCTCCCCATTGATAATCTGATGCATCTGTTTGTAATACCAATTTATCATTTTGATCTGGTAATCTAAGCTTTGGTAACTTAGAACATTCCTTTTTTAATTTTTTTATACATTGAGTGTGTTCATCAGTTCATCCAAGTATATTAGACTTTCTAATTAATTTTTGTAAAATATTTTTTTCTTTGCTAGATCTGGGATGAATTTTCTTGCATAATTGAGACATCCTAGGAATCGTTGTATTTCCTGTTTTGTTGTTTATTTATCAGGAAATTCTATAATTTTTTTTGAGATGTGAGTTTGTAGTTCTATTCCGTTTTTTGATATAATTATTTCTAAGAATTTTATTTTATTTTTTTTATTTCTGTCTTTTTTTGGCTCAGAATAATGTCATTTTTAAAACATATTTCCGAAAATATTTTCAGATGAATTAAATGTTCTTGATATGTGTTAGAACATATTAATATATCATCTATATAAACAACTAAAAATTTATTTTCGGAAAATATTTTATCTATTTTTCTTTGAAAAATTTGAGGGGCATTTTTTAACTTGAAAGGTATTACTATCCATTCATAATGTCCATTGGGTGTACTGCATGCTGTTAATGGGATGAAATCTTCTGCTAATTTTATTTGTTAAAACTCACTTTTGCAATCAAACTTTGAAAAATAGGTTTTTCCTTTTGCCAAGTTTATAAGATTGTTTTTATTAGGGATAAAATACCCATCGAAAATACAGTTTTTGTTTAGTTCTTTATAGTTTACGACCATTCGAGCTTTTTCTCTTTTTATTTCGGCATGGTTTCTTACCATAAATGTTGGGGTACTATGAGGGTTTTACTCATTCTAATTAACCGAAGATTAATTAATTGAATCTTGAACTCAATTTTATCGTCTTCATTGTAAAGCATTGGTTTTACCCTAACGATGATACTGAGATCTTTAAGGGTTAAAATTGCTAAGAATTTTCACAATAAGATTTTTGTAAATTTTCTTTAATCTGTTCTAATTTAAAATATTTACATGATATTTCTTTAGATTTTCTAAATATTTTTTTTAAAATTCCTTTATCTTTTTCTAGAATATAAGGATATTGTTTTCTTGGGACTTTAATAAAACGTCCACAAGGAGTTTTTAGACTTATCTTGTAGATTGTTTGATGATAATCTTGAAATTGTTGTAGAAAATTATTTCCTAGTAATATGGAAAAACAGATAGTAATACTAACAAAGTTGTTCCATCAGGAACAAAAGTTTTTTCCTCTTTTCAGGTAGGAAAACAACATCCAAAATTGTTAGGAAAGTTTTTGACTTTTATAAATGAAAAACTTTTTCTTTCTCATACACAACACAATAGCATTCATAATGTAATCGTTAAAATAAAATTATTTAGCATCCACATTATAGTCACTAAAAAGGTTTTATTTAGGAGGAGATTGTTAATTTCTATGTCGTTTTTACATTAGTTTTCCTAAATATAAGCCAATAGACCAAATCAGATTCTTATACATATTTTAGTATACTTTTCTTGGTTTAATTTATCTTCATTCAAAAAATATAATTATTAACTTTTGCATGATTATGTCATATATATTATTTCAATCCCAAACACCAAAGGTGTAGCACATAGTTTAAGGTGGTTAGTCGGTCTTTATTAAAATATTATAATATATATAAAGAGAAAATTATAGGAAGCATATAGGTTAGAAATTATTTTTTACACATATATTTTAAATCTTAAATATTCTAAACTAAATTTTTGATTTCGCCACTGCCAACACGCTCGCGCACTGGGGACAATTAGTAATGAACTTTAGGAAAAAATTTAATATGGTTGAGGCCCAACCAACAATAGTTGTGTGAGGCTCTATTCAATTTTTGACACTTGAATTTGTGGTCCCATCCCCATTTTAACACCACACACTCTCACCTTCATATTTTCAAATTCCTCCCTTTTCCTCATAATAAGTATTTTACCTCTCTCTTTTTTTTTTATAGTCTTAAATTTTTATTTTCCAAAAGTCAAATAGAAATATGTAAATTAATATCCATTCAAGTTTTAGCCTTTTTCCCGTGATTGCTGATATGATTAAAAAATTAAACTCCATTATAATTATAGTCTTCTTTTCTTGATTTATATAGTTTTTTGGTTATTTTTTTTTTTAGAATTTTAACTTAAATTTCAATAATAAGTGCAACACCAAGTACAAAATATTTCTAAAAAAAATTGAAGAACGAGTGATTTTAGAATACGTATAAGTATGCTCTCACTTACTCATTGGTGAACTTTTTTCCGGTATAATTTTTTTAAAAAAATTTAGTTATGATTGATGACAATTGAATTAACTATTAATGAATAACTAAAGGACTAAAAATAAGTGATTTTGAACACAAAATCAATTTTTAAAATCATCATAATAAAATTACAAATCAAACTAGAAAGTGAAAAATCAGCTTTAAATTTATAAAAAGGTAACTAGATTACAAATAAAAAGAGTAAAAAATTTAATTTTACACAACATGCACACACACACTATATATATATATATATATATATATATATATATATATATATAAAGAGGGAGATATTTTTATGATCACTTTGGTGGTATTTTGATTTATTTTTACTTTGAAACCAAAATTGATTATGTCAAATTTTTTCAAAAGAAAAAGAAAATAAATTGAAGTAAAAGAAATATTCAATTTGACTAAATTTTTATTTTGTTCGATTTTCGATATTCAGTAAATACTTCTTAATACAAATATAAAGTGTGTGTTATTTCAAATTCAAAATTTATCTTTTAAAGGTATCCTAGGAATTTGATTCAAATTTTTGAGATGTAAAATAAAAAATTTAAAAGATTATTTTTTCTAAGACTACGAGGAATAATTATATTTTAGTTGAATTGGTTGAGAGGTGGCAATTTTTTAAATTGATTTAGTTGAGGAACAGAAATAATTAATGGGAAAAAGAGCTAATCAAGTTACTAATTAATAAAGAGCACAAAGAATTAAAAAAAAAAAAAACTGTAAAAAAGAGAGGAATATTGAACAAGGATCTAAAATATTTTGGAGGGAAAAGGGGCGAATTTGAGAAAAAATAAGGTGAGAGAATGTGTGGTGTTAAAATGGGCCCACAAATCCAAGTGTCAAAAATTGAATAGAGCCTCACATAACTATTGTTGGTTGGGCCTCAACCATATTAAAATAATTTGGAAAAATTACATAGATCGATACTTTTTAATAAATAATTACTAATTTTAGTGATATATTTTATTTATTACCATTTATATCAATACATAACAATACTATGTTAAATCAACAATATGTATTAAAAGTGAATTATGTATGCAATATATATGTATTAAAACTGTTTTTTAAAAATATATTATGCTTGTTTGGTAAGAAATTGACACATTGTATTATAAGTGTATTAAAATGTGTCATAAATATACTATCCATGAATAGAACTTGTATTATATGTATTCTATAAATTATTCTCTGTAATATATATTAAAAGTGTATTATAAATGTATTAAAAGTGATTAAGTGAAAAAAAATGTTATTGCTATAAATGGTAAATATTTTTTTTAATATAGCATATTTATGTAAATTTCCCTAAAATTTTTTTGAACTTTAGGACTTAGGAGGTTATGAAAATATGAAAAGATAGGTGACTTATATGAAATCACAAAAAAGAAAAAGGTGTAAATGAGGGATGAGGCCCATGCAACCAGAGCAAAATACAGTACTTACTGGAGAAATCACAATAAATCAAATCTACCATGTAAAAAAAAAAAAAGGGTCCATTTTAGCACTATGAACAGTGTACAGCCCAACTCCAGCATAGGATACTTTTGTCAAGCCTATCACCATCAACTTGGCATTTTGAGGTATAGTAAAAAAAAATTAAAAAAATGGGTCCACCCCCCACCCACCTTAGCTGAACCCAATAGGTTCATGTGGGTCTAGACAAGTAGTACGCTTGATGATGTTCAATCACTTTGAGCTAGGCTCCGAAAAATCTTATGAGTAGAGCGTACTATAATATACATTTATTTGTCGAAAAATGATACATCGATCGAAGATATAAATAATTATTTGTATGTATCATCAGTAGTGTGTGAACTTATCTTTGTAACATATCAAGAATTCAAAAATACAAAAACTTTTAAAAGTGTAGAGCGAATTAAAACGCTTGAAGATGATAAAAGGTGGAAGAAGTTTAAGTGCAAAAAGAACCCAATTTACTTTGTTAGGAGATTTATTATTAAATGTTATCATATCATGATTTCGATTAGTGTTGCCACAAACATAGACCTTAAAAATTCTTTTGGATTGGAAGTTTCAATTCTTGAATATGTTATAGTTCATTATTCGAATCTCATTATTAAAATTCCTTACTTCTCCATGATCAAAATCATGAAAGCAATTAGATTATTTTAAGCAATAAATATCTTAATCCAAGTCTATATTAGCACACATATTACAAAAAAGACAAAAGACTATTATTTTCTTTAAATTTATATTTTAGATCAGCCTCTTCTTGCCACCAATTTCATTAACTGTAACATCAACTATAAAAGAGTTATTTGAAGAGAGATGTTAACAAATAACTACCTCAAATGATCAATTGATTAATTAAGAAGCTCTCAAAAGTCACATTTTTTGTAACAAATTAGGGGGCCCTATATGTTATTAGTGTCGGATGATGATGATGATAACGTTTTTTGTTTATTTCTTTAAAAACAATTTCTTTGTGGGGTTCGATTTTGTGTCTTCTATTGTATATATATCCAAACACTTCTCAACCGTTGAATATGCTCTTTAGTCTTTATTATATAAGTTGTGAAGCCTTTGCTTTTATTTACTTCCTTCGTTTATTTTTATTTGTTCATTTTAACTTACCAAATGAAAAAAGTTTTTTATTTTAACTTTTAACATTAATTTTTTATTCTAAATTATTTTTAAGTCTATTAAAAATATACATCATTTAATATGAGTGTCATGATAAAATTTACACTTTATTAATTATTCCTTCTATCTCATTTTATTTGACACTCTTTTCGTTTTAGTTTATCCCATAAAGAATGTTACTTTATTATATTTTAAAACAATTTAACTTTAAAATTCTCTTTTTAGCTTTAATGAAATGATTCTCCATGATAGAAAATATTTAAGAATTGTTTTAGATCATAAATTTTAAAATTATTTCTTTTTTTTCTTTCAAAGGTGTCACATAAAATGGGACAAAGAGCATATTTCTTATATATTTTCAATTTATTTGTCTAATTTTGATTTAATATGAAGTTTAAGAAAATAATTTTAAAATAAATTATTGTGAATTAATCTAAAGATATATAAAATGTACCAAACTATCATCTAATCTTTATAGTTTTATACATATAATGTGAAAAGTTAGAGTCAAAGAAAAAAAAAACATTCTCTTTTAAATAAAATGAAATAAAATAAAATAAACGATTGAAACGAAGGAAATTAAATATTAAATTAGTGATTCATTGTTTTGGTATTTGGTTCAGAAATCAAAGAGTCCAAATTTTAGGGAAACCTATCATACTTGAGGACAAAAATTAATTTCTTGAAAGTGAAATGTACAAGACTTTTAAGTTTGGCTTACAGCTTCTCACTTAATGAATGACATAACTTGCCCCAATATTATTGTCGTTTATAACATTTTTACACACTGGATAAGAAAATTGGAAAAATTCTTTTTTGTCAAAAAATTTGGTTAGAATAATAAAATAACGTATTTCACATCATGTTATTATATATTTTAAAATATTTTTATCTTTTTTAATTTTAATATATTTTAATTAAAAATTTTAAAAAAAAATCAGTTTATTTTAAAATAAAAAGAATATTACAAACTTTAAATTTTTGATCAAATTTTCTGGTCATTTAGATTTACCCAAGAAACAAAAACATTAAAGTTATTAGAAACCTTTCAATATACTATTTGGGGTTCATGTACCAGAGACATTTAATAATAATATATTATTATTCTACTGATATTATTTATTGTTAGAGACAATTGATTTAATGTCATTATATTCATCGTTGGTAACGTTTTTAGCAGTATTTATATAGAGTATTGATTATAAATAATCATATTAATTATTTTTACTAGATATAATATAACATCACATATATTATTGTCGCTAAATATCAAACGTTGCAAAATCTTTTTATTTGTTGTAGTGATGTTATATACCAAATGCAGAAGAAGATGTAGTAGTATGTGATCGATGAGTTAGGTAGGACGATAAAGAACATATTTAAAAAGGTTGAAATTATCATATTCAAATTTGAATCACCTCCAACAAATTCAATATGACGTAAAGAACTTATATATATATATATATATATATATATATATATATATATATATATATATAACAAAAATTAATGCACGGGTAAAATAATTGTACGATTAGAACATCAAATCAATCACATTGCTCTGATACAATAATTTGCTCCCAAGCAAATTAAACACATTTTAAATGATTAGAGAAGGCAGACCGGCCAAGGATGATTATGAGCCTGTTTGAATTAAAAGTTGTTCAAATCTACTTTTAATTTACTTATAATTTCTGAAAGTATTTGACAAAATTAAAAATAAGTTAAAAATAACTTTTAAGAATTTAAAAACCAAAAATAAATCTCCCTCTACTTTTTATTTTTTTTAACTTAAAACAATTTTTTTTAAAAAAATAAAGCCAAATAATCTCTATATCAATCATAAGGACTGGCTATATGGTGTCTCCACGATTTTTGAGCTCTTGCTCTAATTTGTTTAAACATGAAATTAAATAATGAAGGATTATTATGTTTGAGTTCAAATACATTTTTGTACCAAACAATATATATAGATATACTGACGGTAAATATTTTTATAATTGAAGAAATAACAAATTAAGGATTAGTCAGATGTAAATAATTCTCTTGGTATAACTTGTCACCATATGGAGCAGTACTCTCTCCCTTTCAAAATAACAAAGGGTTTCGGAGTACATACAAGAGTTTGAATCTTATTATTTTTAATTTCATTTTGGATATCAAGTTATTTATTTTTAAACAATATATAAAATACATCATTAGAAATTATATGAAAAGAACCACTCCAAAATTGACTTTTAATACAGAAATAATTTTTTTAATGGTTCATAAAAAAATAATGGTAAAGCAAACCTTGCGCGCTCAAACTAATATATGCCATGTATAATATAATAAAATGGGGAAAGTATACATAATAACGAGCAACAAATGAATGCCAATTAGGTAACAAATTATCCACACTCGATCGATACTTATTCCATAATAATGAGTCATAACATATGTTAAGTTAATATTGAACAAATAAAAATAACAAAAAAAGTAAAATAATAGTGGCAAATTGTGACGTCCCGCCACTTTGCCAGCCAAATTTCGCGTCCGGATAGGGGCGGAAGATTCTAGAGTTGAGGAGAGACTTCCGGAGAACTCTAGAATCCTTTAGAAGGTTATGAAAGGTCCTAGATAATGTAGAATTCTCTAGAAAAGAATCAATGTGTAAATATCTTAGAGACTTGTAAAGTAATTTTAAATTACAATTTAGCCCTTAGGTGATAGTATAAATAGAGGTGTCATTCATTTGCAAGACAT
Source organism: Solanum bulbocastanum (assembly GCA_037074985.1). Taxonomy (NCBI): domain Eukaryota; kingdom Viridiplantae; phylum Streptophyta; class Magnoliopsida; order Solanales; family Solanaceae; genus Solanum; species Solanum bulbocastanum. The sequence continues at coordinate 30,063,856 of CM073598.1, read as the reverse complement.
CACTCAACTTGTAAAGCATTCTTCTAAGCAAATACAAAAGCCTTCTTCCAAAAACTCTCTTGTCCTTTCTAAGTCTTTTTTTACATTCTCTTAGCTATCTTAGTCTTAAAGGCTTGCTTGAGCTTGCAAGATTTTGAAAGAGTAGTGAGTAAGTTGTTAAGTGCCGCACGGAGCCTTAGCAAAAACTCTAAGTCTGTGACAACCTGGTATCAGAGCGAAGTTTAATACTAAAAGAATGGCCAACGAAGGAGACACAAACGCCGCTAGCACCACCAACATCGGTCCGGAAGGTGGAAAGAAAAATCGCAAGGGAAAGAAGCACCAAAAGAGTAATGAGGAAATGCTGCTCCACCCTACACCGAGCGAGGCGCTAACATCTCATCCACCTTCAACCATTGAAGCAAGTGACGATGAACTTGGCGAGGAGGCCTTCGACGTCACCGCTGGAGAAGAATGGGTCATAAAGGTTGAAGTGGTGAGGCAAGTCATGGAGATATTAGGCCAGCGCATGAATGTGGCATACGGCAAGTTCCAAAACTCCTGAAGACTTTACCCTTGAGGAGACCGAAAACATCCGTAAGGAGTTGGAGGGACGTCAGCGGGCAGATTTCGAGATGAAGAAGGCCATCACTTCCTTGGAGTACCGACCATGGAGGCGTTAAGCACAATTGAGACCATGAAGGTCGAGATGAAGGCACTCAAGGAAGACGTAGAAGCTGGAGGATCGATGTCACCCGACCATGATAAGGAGGCCAGGGTCGAAGCTCCCAAGCCACCTATATTCAAAGGCGTCCTTAACGCTCAAGAGGTGGAGAACTTCTTGAGGCACTTGGAGAATTACTTCAAGTGTAGTCGGGTAAATAGTGACGAGAACAAGATCAACACTGTCGTGTTGTATCTTTCAAAGATGGCCATGCTATGGTGGAGATGCAAGCAAGCCGAGATAGAGAAGGGGACGTGCATTATAAACACGTAGGACAATTTCGCGAGGAATTCAAGAAAGTCTTCTTCCCTAACAACGTCATATATGAGGTTAAACGCAAGTTTAGAGAACTGAAGCAAACGGGTAGGTACGTGAAGGGATTTACTACTCTAACGTTACAGATTCCCAACCTTACGGATGAAGACATATTGTTCCACTTCATGGACGAACTGCAAAATTAGACCAAGACGGAGTTGGAGCGGGACAAGTCAATACTATTAATGAGGCCATAACAAAAGTCGAGTCCTTGACCAACTTTAAGCATGAACGACATGACAAGGCAAAGGTCAAGGATGCAAGGAGTAGTCATGCCAAATGTAGGGGAGATTGTGGCCAAGGCATGGAGCAGCAGACACACCCTAAACAACATGACTCCTACAAGTCGAACAACAAGCGGTTCGTGCGCCAGAACTACACGAAGAAAAAGGTGCAGACCACCAAGGGAGATGACTGTTACATATGCGGAGGACCACACGGCTATGCCAGATGCCCAGAGATGAAGAACGTTGGTGCCATCCTATGCGAACGAAAGGAGAAGGACGAACAAGAGCAAAGGCACGACGCGGTTGGACATGGTTGGACTATGCGAGGCTACAGCCAAGCAGACAGAGAAGCTAGGAGACTTCAACAATCAGTATGTAGACATCATAATTAAAGGATGACCAACTGTTGCCATGTTAGACTCCGGGGCCAAAAACAGTGTGCATGACCAGATACGGAGCGTACGAGTGGTTGGTGATGTCTTTTGGTTTAACCAATGCACCAGCCACTTTTTACACATTGATTAACAGGATCTTTCATCCTTGGATCAATTCGTAGTGGTGTACTTGGATGATATATTCATCTATAGTAACACCTTGGAGGAGCACGTGGAACATCTGAGGAAGGTCCTCCAAATCTTACGGGAGAACCAACTATACATCATGCGGGAGAAGTGCGAGTTTGCCCAATATAAGATGCACTTCTTGGGACATATCATCTGACAGGGTGAACTATAGTTGGATGCGACTAAAATCTGAGTGATCCAAGAGTGGGAGGTGTCCACTAAAGTGACCGAGCTATGATCGCTCCTTAGACTTGCGAACTATTAACGCAAGTTCATAACTGTCTACTCCGCTAAGGCTGCTCCACCGATCGAGTTATTGAAGAAGAACAAGTCGTGGGTTTGGAGCGAGGAGTGCCAACAAACTTTTGAAGGTATCAAGGCTGCGGTAACGGAAGAGCCGATCTTACCGCTGTCCGACTTTTCAAAAACCTTCGAAGTGCATATGAATGCTTCCGACTTTGCCATTGGGGGAGTCTTAATGCAGAATAGACACCTAATAGCATTCGAGAGCAGCAAGTTGAACGAGACTGAATAGCGTTACACGGTACAGGAGAAAGAAATGACGGCCATCATACATTTTCTGTGCACGTGGAGACACTACCTACTCGGTTCAAGTTTGTGGTCAAGACGGACAACGTAGCCACTAACTATTTTCAGTCACAGAAAAAGATCACCCCGAAGCAAGCTAGGTGACAGAATTTTCTAGCTGAATTTAACTACGTTTTAGAGTACAAGCCAGGAAGAGGCAATGTTGTGGCCGATGCGCTAAGTAGGAAGGCTGAACTTGCTACCATCACGATGGCCCATTTTGATATTCAATAGACAATCAAAGATGGCATGCAACATGATCCCGAGGCCAAGAAGCTGATAGAGGTAGCCGCCCAAGGCAAGACAATGCGCTTTTCGGTGAAAGATGACATTTTACTCACATCTGGTCGAAGGGTCTATATGCCCAAGTTTGGGTCTATTAGGAGGCGAATCATTAAAGAAAGCCATGACACACCATGGGCTGGGCATCCAAAGCAACAACAAACGAGGGCTCTAATCGAGGCTATATATTTTTAGCCACACATACGGGACAATATCGAGTGCTATGTGCAGACTTGTCTTATGTGCCGACAAGACAAGGTAAAGCAAAAGCAGCCGGAAGGACTACTAGAGTTATTACCCATAGCGGAACGCCCATGAAAAAACGTGACTATGGACTTCATTACTTCCTGCCTATATCCGACGGGTATAGAACCATTATGGTCGTGGTGGACAGATTCTCAAAATACGTTACCTTCATACTCGCCATAGTCGATTGCACCGCAAAGGAGGCTGCTTGATTGTTTTCAAGAACATGGTGAAATATTGGGGGTTGCCTAGACATATCATTAGCAACCGAGACCCCCGTTTTATCGGGAACCTTTGGAGGGAGCTGTTCGAGATACTTCGCACAGAATTTCACTTCTCTACAAGTTTCCACCCGCAAACCGATGGCCAAACCGAACGCGTCAACGCGTTGTCGGAATGCTACCTGAGGCACTATGTCAGTGCGCACCAAAAGGATTGGGTCAGACTCCTAGACATGACACAATTTTTATACTATTACAAAGGAGTGAGTCCACCAGACGCACACCATTTGAATTGTCGACAGGACAACAACCCCAAACTCCGCATTCTTTATCGACTGTTTTTCAAGGGAAAAGTTTGAGAGCCTACCATCTTACCAAAGAATGGAAGGAACAGTATGACACTGCCAAGTCTTACTTGGATAAAGCAGCGAAGAAGATGAAAAAGTTTGTCGATCGAAAACGACATCTCACGGACTACAGATAAGGCGACATGGTCCTGATTAAACTCAATCCAAGGCAGTTTAAGGCACTAAGAGGCATCAAAATTTAATGTGAAGATATGAAGGTCCATTCAAGATCGTTGTCAAGGTGGGCAAGATCTCATACAAGGTGGAGTTACCTCTACATTTCAAAATCCATCAGATGTTTCATGCAAGCATCCTTAAGCCATACCATGAGGACAAGAAAAATCCTAGCCGAAACCAATCGCGACGAGCACTCATTACTGTCACCGCCTCGCATGACCGGGAGATTGAGGCTATCATAGACTATCAAGCCAAACGGAAGCGAGGTCTACAAGCCAACGCCATGTTCCTTGTGCATTGGAAGGGAGGGACAAACTCCGAAGAAGGCCACATGAGAGAGATATAAAGACTTGTAGCAGTTTAAAGATCAAGTCCGAAAGTTTCTACAGCAATGCACCACGGTCGTCGCATCATCAAGTGAGGGAGAGTGTGACATCCCGCCACTTTGCCAGCCATATTTCACATTCGGATAGGGGCAGAAGATTCTAAAGTTGAGGAGAGGCTTGCGGAGAACTCTAAAATCCTTTAGAAGGCTATGGAAGGTCCTAGATAATGTAAAATTCTCTAGAAAGGGATTAATGTATAAATATCTTAAGGACTTGTAAAATAATTTTAAATTACACTTTAGCCCTTAGGTGGTAATATAAATAGAGGCGTCATTCATTTGCAAGGCATCACTCAACTTGTAAAGCATTCTTCCAAGCAAATACAAAAGCCTTCTTCCAAAAGCTCTCTTGTCCTTTCTAAGTCCTTCTTTACATTTTTTTAGCGATTTTAGTCTTAAAGACTTTCCTTGAACTTGCAAGATCTTGAAAGAGTAGTGAGTAATTTGTCAAATGTCGCACGGAGCCTTAGCGAAAACTCTATGTCCGTGACAAAATACTCCTTTTAAGTTATCAAAGAGTTAACTTAGTTATCAACTTATCAATTATCACTAATCAATGTGCTTCACAAAATTTGCTATGTACACCAAATTTGGTATTATTGCACTAGTGCCTCATTAATGAATCCTCTAGGGATTAGGTGGCATAAGTACTACCATAGGAACTCTAGACATGAAGAAAATTAAACCAAACATAATATAATCCAGAAATGTACTTACTAGCAAATAGATATTAATGGAGTTATTAGTTATCCAAATCTTCATCTTAAAATAAACAGATGTGACCTTTTTAGTGTTAAGGTAAAAGATAACTTTTTCATTTGACATTTCCAAAAAGTGAACTTTATTACTACTTTTACTGCAAAGTTTAGTACTGACAATCAGGATCCAACACTCTCAAATACTCATTAATCATTCCAATCTGACAAGACACTTTTCCTTCAAGTAATTGGCACGTGTACTCCACTCTCCTTCTTATGCGCGTTTATGTCACCACTCCCACAATCACTTCAGCCAATATTTTATTTTGCTCAAATTCTTTTTTAAAAAACTGTATAAATAATGTTTATAACTTTATATCATCATTTTCGTATGTTGCTTTTTAATATTTTTAAAAAGTTACTTGTAAATTTTAATTTAAATGATTCTGTTTGAGATTATTAGTTTACCTTCTTCGCCTAAATGATTGAACTTACATCGAAGAAATAACGGGCAATAGATCAAAGTGACAAAACTATTCATTTGGGCACTTAAATTTATAAAATATTTTTATTTATCTCATTACGATAAATACTCCAACATAATACACATTCCTCAATATTTATAATTAAATACCGAATAAAATAATTTAATAAAATATTTCAAAACCTTATTCTGCTAACCATACAATTCATTAAGTAATTATAGCCTATAGGTAAACTTTTGATATGCTTAATAGGTACTCTTTCAATCTTATTTTAAGTCATGAAACTTTCTTTTTCTTTGGGTCAAAAAGAAATGATACCTTTTCTATTTTTTAATTAAATTAAATGATTATAGCCATAAAAATAGCTAGACATATTCTAGACCATAATTTCAACTATTTTTTTTTTCTCAAATTATGAAGATATTCCAACTAATTAACCTCAGAAAAAATAACTTTTCATTCACTAATAGAGCGTTATCACATTTCTACAATTTTTAACACAATAAGATTTTAGTCTTTACAAAGGACATAAGAATATGATGAATAAATATAGAAATTCATACATCGAAAAGGGGTAGGAGAATAGATGATTTTACGCACAATCTTTCTCTTCTTATTAATTAATTTTGATTAGCTATATTGAAATCGGAAGCAAATTATTTTTAAAAACTTCTAAGTCTATGAAAATTGTTCGAACAGCATATTACATAATTTAATATTAAAATAAATAAATTAGTCTAACCTGCTATCACAAAATAAAATAGATTAGGTAAAAACTTAAAATTCGTATATTCTTCTTTTTGGTTTTAAGTTTCGTGCTCATCATCAATTCTCTCCATACACTTTTTGTCGTTATTAATTCATTGATGAAATGCAGACAAAATGAACTCCACATTCACATGAAATGTAAACCAATTTCTCAATCTCCCAATCATATCTATTATATATACTCTTCCTTCCTTCCAAGTTGTGTCTCCGTTAATTATAGCCCTTTTTTTTCCCCACCATGGAGCTATAACATTAAATCACAATAATACAGTTTTATTTTATTTTTCTAAAAAAAAAAACTTATTTGGGTCGCCGGAAAATCAAGATTCCGGTAACCCACAGTAATCATTTTGTTTACACATAGAATTCTTTCTTTCCTGTCACCGAGAAATAAAAAAAGGTGATGATAAATGGCAAAGGGTCGGAAACTTGCCACTAGTCGCAGTGAAATGTTATTAGGAAACTACCCCAGCTATAGAAATGGAACTGCAACAGTCAACGGTTCCTCAGAACTAGGAGAAGATGATATCTGGTCAACGATTGATGACATGGATGATCACGATACAAGGGGCGAGTGGAGTCCACGCGCCGCCGCTGAGAGTAATAACGGATATGTGAACCGTAAGCTGCCGGTTCGACAATCCGACCACAACCACAGCCGCCGCGGGCGCCAGGTTGGGGGCCTGTCATTGGCTTTTGATGAATCAGGTACAACGGCATCTCCTCGGATCTTGCACCAGTTTCGCGGACAAGACGCGCCATCCACACGTGTGGCACACATGGCCACGTCAGCACCTGTGAATGTCCCTGATTGGTCTAAAATATATCGAGTTAACTCTGTTGAATCGTTGCATGACTCGGACGATGGTGTTGATGATCATGACTCGGAGATGGTTCCACCGCATGAATACATTGCTAGGAGCCGGAACTCAAACGCTCGCTCAGTGTTTGAAGGTGTGGGCCGTACGTTAAAGGGTCGGGACTTGAGCCGGGTTCGAGATGCTGTGTGGAGTCAGACCGGGTTCGATGGTTGAGTTCATTAAATGAACTAGCTATCGTTTTGTTAGATTAAAAGATTTTATAACTATTTTAGCTGTTTGGAGAATTAAAGAGGCAATTGATGATAATTATTTATTTAGCTAGATAAATTTTTGGTCTTGGGCAATTATTCAGGTTGAATGAATACAAACCCAGTGAGTCAACCAGCTCCTATGGAGCCTAAGTTTAATCTTTTTCTTTTTTCTATTAATATATTTTCACATATTTTATGAGTAAGTATGTACTTTTACTATGGTGGATTTTAGATAAATGTTCCTTTGTCATTTTCAGTTATCAATAATGGTGAAATTTTGGGTGACAAGAATGTAGTGCCACTAAATAGTGTCTAGATAAAACTAGTACATTCAGTAGTCCCACAAAATTGTTGCAATCGTTGATGGAACTATTCAACTATCAACAATTGTTTCATAATTACCATCTATCAAAAATAATTTTTTATCCTATAAAATTGATGTAAATTTTGCATACATTCTATTATTCTCATATGTTATTTATAAGATTGTATTAATATGTTATTATTATTATTATTACTATTTCATAATAATCATATCTTAAAACTATTTTTATCACAAGAAGCTTGATGAAAAAAAAAATACTACCAAGAAGGAAGAAGGACTCGTACATTTTCTTTTATAATTATGAAATATAGTTTTAAATTTTTTAAAAGAAATTTATTAATCTGCTATCGCTTGTCAAATGTTTGTGATCACCTAATTCACCTATATATTAAAAAACATATCTACTAAAATTATATGCTATATAGGTAGAACGTCCTCATCATTTGGTTTAGATGTTGACTCAAGATTCCAAGTCATTTGGAGGGAACACTTGAATTTTTTAATTTTTAACATTTGATGGAATTTTCCCATGCTTGGATTGCTACTCTTTTAATTTTTATCTCGAGTTTTATCTTTATTCATGTTTAATAAGTCCAAGATATTATTAAAAAAACAAATTTCATTTACGTAAGGAAAATTAGTTAACCCCACCACTACCTCTAAAGTTGTTGATCATATTATCTCCAAGATCGATGGTCGAACATAAAACTAATTAATTAGTCTAGGATGAACAAATTTGGATGTGTAATTAGTATCGAATAAGTTTTTTTTTATTATAAGAAAATGTAATAATTGTGGAAGTTAGTTATCCTGGAATAAAAGAATGAAAATGACAAACATATGGTTGAGATCCCTCAAAATATATTCTATTGATTAATAAGAAAGAGAGTATTTTTGTAAACAAACAAGCTCTTCTGAAAACTATGTAATGCATATTGTTTTTAAAACAACAATTCAAACAGTTAATAAGAAATAATATCATAATAACTTATTTTAACATAATTAATCTCAATATAACTTGTCTTCATATCAAACGACTCCTACAAAAATAAAATGAAATAATTACAGAGTTTAACGTTTATACAAGTGAACGTTCTTGTCAAGTAAGACATATGTTTATGAAATAAATTGTGTGATTATTTGATGTTTTATATATCAAATAAAAAATAATGTGAAAGTAGTTTATTAGAGTTGGCCTCAAAGAAAACTAAGACTATGTTTCCTATATCATGATTAGAGATGTACAAAACATTTTTAAAGCATTAAAATCACAAAATCTTTAGTTTTTGCTAGACAAACATATATTGAAAATCCTATATAGGCATTTCCCATATCATAAGAAGATCGGAGAAGTTCTTTTTTTTTTTTTAATTAAAAAAATAAAAGAAAGAATGTCAGGAGGACATATGAATAAATTGGATCCACAAATATATTATTTATTTGTAAAAATATTTTTAGAGGCTAGAATATCTTAAATTAAGATATGAAAAGAGTAATAGAGACATTTAATGTGGAGGGTCCAAATCCAAAGCCCAGAATATTGGGATCCAATTACTTTTTAGAGAAGATGATATATAGGATTCTAGCTACGTCATTATTTCTTTTAATATATATAAAAAGAATTTAGATAACAAATAAATACAAGATTTAAAATTCATTCAAATAATTATATTAGATATGTTATTGCGTGTATATGTAACAAGAAAAAAATATGAATTTGCGACATCATTTATTTTTTTGCTGCATATTTATATATTTTCTAGTCTGGTCCTTGATTTCTTTTATATTTTTCTGTACATTATTCAATTTATGATATTCGTAATAATATTAAGAATTGTACTATTGAAAAACACAAATGGAGAAAAAAAGGAAAGAAAAAACAAGTGAAAAGATACCCTATTGCCATATACCTTTTTATAGAAAGGAACACGAGTCAATTCAATGGGCTCATGAATTCTGTGAGCCTCTGGTTTTTTTCTTCCTTTCTATTCTGTCAACAACGCAAAAGATTTAATTTTTTTATATCACTTGGGACCCATATCTTAAGATAAATATTTCCAGCAATAATTTTAAACCAATGAGAATCATTGATAACATTTTAACTTCTTGTAAATTTGGCAATATAATTTTTTAATTGTATCTTTCGTCTTTAAGCATTTCGTGTTTACAGGTTCATATACAAAGAAAATATGAGATGTAGGTAATTAATTAATATATCCTGACATAGATATTAGTTATTAGTTTCACAATATAAACTTGTATCGATAAGTTATATATAATAATTTGATCGTCACTCAAGAGTCCTGATATATTGATGATTGGTATAAAAATAATTATATTATATTGAGTGTTTAAACATTGAATTCTTCAAAATATGCTCACCTAACCATATGCTTTATTGAAATAATATAAAATTGGGTAGGGGTTACTTCATCACTCACCTTGGTCTGAGAGATTATTAATAGCGGATGAAGAAGTTAGTTCTTCGATATGGGTCGAAATGAATATAAGAACTAAGAAATTCATATACCATTTTGACTAGTTTAAAATAAAAATATATTTTATGGACAAAAACTTAATATCAATATAGTTAAAAGGGAAAAAGGCCTAAAATCACTCCGGAAATACGCGAAATGATACATTTTTACCCTCCATTATAATATAGTCAGGGGGAATATAATATATATAAAATTTACTCATGGCATCAATTTATTTCTTTAATAGTTCTATTAAGTTGAATTTGAAAATAAGGATAAATCATAAATATATGACATGTTGTAATGATGAGGGTGCATATGATCTCAATTATTCACGAAGAGCTAGTAAAAGTATATCATTTCGTATAGTTCGGAAACAATTTTTGACATGATGAGCATAATAATATAAACTACATTATAGTATACGAAGGTTGATATAAATACATACCTAAAGATCAAAACAAAAAAAGAAGCTAAGCAATTGATTAGAGTAATCGACACTATACAATAATGTTAGTGGATGTATAAAAATAAGATAAAATAGTACTAATAGTAGTAGTTACGATTGTGGTGGATATGGCAGCAGATGGAGGAATCGTCCATTTTGGTGAAGCTGGTGCATTCAAACCCCACTATCCTTTATTTTTGTTTGTTTTCCACTCAATTTTTGGTATTCATTTTTTAGATCTGATTAATTTGAATTTGTGCTAAAAAATGTCATTCAGGATAAAAAATACTTTCTATCGACTATAAACATTAACTTCATACCTAAAACTCAAATTTGAAACCTCTCAAGACGGAAGAGTGCTTACCACACTAGCATTACCTTAGGTGGTACTCCCACTATCCATTATTACTATGAATGGATGAGCATGCTTAATTTCCATCACAACTTTTCTCTACAAATATGCAAGAGCTAACAGATAAATTCAAAAATTGGCATGTCCTTGATAATATGGTTGAAAAAGTACTGCAGTTCCTTTATTGTAAAAGATAAAATTTACTAGTATATAAGAGGAAATGCACTTCATTTATTCATTTGTTGGAGGCATGTGACACGTAACGTATTAAGAGAAGAAAAAAAAAGTTGTGACCACAAAGTTCAGTACATGAGATTTCACCATCAAGGTATTTGTTTAAGATAGTGATTTTTTTTTTTGGATGAATCTAACAATAATTGTGATAGCGCTTCTGAGATTTATAGTAGCTCGATTGATTGATTAGTTAAATTTTTTATGAGATTTTAATGCTCGATCACTATGTCATAAAAAGAAGTTTTTCTCTTATATCTATTTGATTGAACCTCCATAATTAATAACCTCTGATTTTGAGAATAATTGAGAAACCACCGTTAAAGAATCATTTGAAGTTTCAATTCGAATTTTGAAAATTCTTGCTGGTTATTTTTCAATTCGATGTGCTTGGAATTCATTGGAAACACATGAATAAAGTAATATACAAAATTTGTGGAAGATAGGAGGTTGGGTGTGGTTTGAGTTCAAAGTTCAAAATTGAAATCAACCTAAAAACATCAGTGTTACGATGTATAACAGGTGTATATATTAAAATTATATCATATCATATCATATATATATATATATATATATATCAGATTTTCATGGATGTACACATGAGTTACACGGACACACATGAGAAATAGAGAGTAGAGACATATATATATAGGTGAAATATTATTTTTGCACTTAGTTACTGTATATAAAAATGGAATATAGCTAAACCAGATAGATAACTAATAATTAGAACAAATTGATAGTAATTTTATTTGTGCTGACAAAGAGTGGTACTTGGAGTATCTTGTTTGAGAAAATTTGAGAAATAACAAACATAATATGGCTTTATAGCTATAATTTCGATAATTGTCATAGTTGTAGCTTCGTTTGCTACGGACGTTGTAGTTTGTATATTTCTGTCCGTTTGTATACTTTGTTTGTGAATATACAAATATGGTATGTATATACAAATTCTATATTTTTACATTTCAAGGAATTTTCTAGAACTCCATTTATATATTTCGCTTGCTAATATACAAAGAGGGTAATTTATTATGAATTTTTCATAAATCGTATACAAATAGCTAGAGCTGTCAATATGGGCTAGCCCACCCCATCCGGGCAACCATTCAGGCTTTGAAATTTGACGGGTCAGGTCGGGCTAGCCCATTTTTTGTGTGGGCCAGAAAATGGTTGGCCCAACCCACAAGTACGTGGGCTACGGGATTTGCCGGGTCAACCCTCTTTTCTTAAAAGTATATATTTTTTTATAATATTTTAAATTAAATTATAATTTAAAAATATTATCATAAATATCGACAAGACAATATTGCATGGTGTTAGTGTTACTAGTTGTTAATCAAATATACAAATAAAATTATCATTATAATATGTATTAAGTTTGATTTCAAGTAAAAGCATAAATAGCTAAATAGAAATATTAACCTAATTATTTTTTCAATGATCATAATAAACCACAAAAACTATGATAATATTCCATAGGTTATGGCTTATGTAGTGATTCCCTAGAAATTTTAGGGAATTTTTATTTCATGTAGTACATATTTGATAAACATAATTTATATTTAAATTGTAATAATTCAAACTTTAAACAGATTTTGAGTTTAGACTCTAGTTATTTTTAATAATCTATTTTTTTAATTTTTTAATTAATTTTTATTTGGCCCACGGGTCAGTTTTATCCATATTTCTCAAGCCCCACAAATTGGCAAGCTTATTCAGGCCGGGCTAAAAAGCCCTTTTCTTAAATGGGCTCCAAAAATCGTAGTTCTGCCCTATCAAATCACGGGTTAGGCTAGGTCGGCCCAACGAGCCTAATCCATATTGACGGCTTTAAAATAGTTAGGGTAAGTATATACAAAATTCTGAGTTTAATGCAATCAGGTACCGAATTATACAAATTCTGAATTTATACAATCAGACGAATTATATAAATCAGGTGAATAACAAGAATTAAGAAAACTGTAGCTGCAAATTATAATTTTCTTAAACTATAGCTATAGTACCTAATATAGGCAAAATGTTTGCTATTTTGCGTAATTTTCCATCTTGTTTGGCTTTACGAAAGGATATCATATTTAATTATGGGAAAAATTATATATAATAGCAAACTATTAGTTCAAATTAAATGCTATAACCATAGTTTGATTTAATTGTACCCCATAGCAAACTGTTGCTATTTAGCCTCTCTCCCTGGTGAATCTCGCTCGCCACTCTCGTTCTCGCTGGGCAGTCTCCCTCGCTTCTCTCGCTTTTTATACAAACACAAATGTATAAAATGCGTTTCTGTTTGTATAAAGTGAGAGAAAATAGTATAGATACATATATTTTCATTCCACTTTCTCCACTCTCCCAGATCTCGCTCGCCACTCTTACTCGTCTCTCTCATTTTATACAAATACAAATGTATACATTGCGTTTGTGTTTGTATATATACATATATTTTCATCCTATATAGTTATGATTATACAAATACGATCTTTTCCTGCCCAGTTTTCTTTTGTCTTTCTCTCTTTCTCGCTTTATACAAACACAAATTATACAATTGATTCTTTTGTATATATATATACCAAAACAGATTATACAATAGCTTTCTTTTGTATATGTATAGCGAAATATACATATTGATAGTCATATCAAACATAAAGTTTGTTATAGAGCGCAATTATGTAAACTGTAGTTATGACATATAAATATGATTTTTATGTTTGTTATATTTGAAAGTTACTCTTTAATTATTTATGTGGGTTCTTGTAGAAGGCCCAAGAAAAGTGAGACTTGTTTGGGTCCCAAATGAACCCAATAAAACTTCTAGGCATATGGACTGACCTACTTGGACCCTTACTAGAATCCATAATCATAAGTATAAATTTTAAGAATCCCATCGTGTAAGAGTGAAATTACCTTTTATTCCTACTTTTTTTTGTAATTATATAAATCCCATAATTTTTAGATATTTCGGATACATAACTAAGGATCCGGATACATTATTGTTGATACATTATGTATCCATCTGTGGCGCTTATTAAGGAAAAATAAAAATGAAAATCAAATTAAGATCCAATAATATCCATCTGTTGAGCTAATTAAGGAAAAAAAAAAAACAGAAAATCAAATTAAAATCCCATAAATTGTGTTATTTCATTCCAGACTACTATCAACGATTTAGTCATATAGCGTAAAGGAACCAAAAAAATTCAAAATTCAAATTTCTTCTCCCTTTTCATTGAAGAACCATTCAAATTATGAAGCAACTCTCTTGTCAAAGAATTTGACAAAGAGTCGAACAATGATTCTGACCAACTTTTGCCTGAAAGTGCAAAAAGTGGCAGTAAGGGTCTTTTCGATTCCACCCCATAAATCGCTACTTGTGAAAAAATTGATTTTACATTTGCCAGGTAACATAGTTCAAATTTTCTTTGCCACATAGATTTATTTTAGAACAACTGAAGACATCGGTTAATTCAAAAGTTTTTTTGATTGAGTGGATACTAAGTGCTAATCATTGTGAGAGTTGTATCTCTTTGCGGTTCCTTCATACTCCATTGACAAATTCGCAGTTGCGACTTTTTAATGTTATATGCATCTTTTCAATGAATAATGCGTAACAATTTTGTTTTTAAGAAATAAGTAAATAACAGGTTATTGGCTATTATATTCAGATCTCAACAACATGTATTAATCGATTCTTCTCTCTTAAGGAACTTCGTAGTGTCTATTGTCATATTTATTGTATCAGTTTGTTTATGTGTATATGATACATGTAGTAAAGTGTGTACAAGAAGATGTATTACATACTTATTGTATTAATTCTATATTAAAATTAGTGATTAATGTATCTAGTTTTTTTTGTGGTTCACTGTACTATATTTTTGAATGATACATGAGACATTAGCTGCTTTGTAGTGAATTATCATGTAATGTATCACTAATTTTTAAATGTTTGCATGTTGTTGTATCTTTTGAAATGATTTTTTCAGTGTATGAAGGTAGACAAATATACGTTGTTTGTCTTGAGAAAAAAATATGTAATTTTTTGGGATATTTCAACTTGACGAGATACCTTATGCGTACACAATTGTTATTTTAAAGAACAAGAATGTTACCGATCTACATCCTTACTGCTATGATTACCATAAACCAGATGCATTAGCAAACACATGAAGTTTCATGGTTCCATTGCCGGATAAGAAAGATTAGTTAGTTCTAGAATTTGTTTTGAAAGAAATTGTGTTGCCACCTTGATACAAAAGAATGCCTGGACGATTAAGGAATCAAAGGAAAAAAAATCAGATGAAAAGCTAGTAATACAGACAAAGTGTTGTGGACAAGAAGGTCACGATAAACGAACTTATATTTCCCAGAGATGGTTGAAACAAAATTTTAAGAATGCATTGATGTTCCGGTTTGATAATTTTCAATTAATAGGTTTTTAATTGATACAATAATCTACACTACAATATACTGTTAGCTTATGAACTTTTGATACAATAAATTGAAATGTTGCTATTCAAAATGAAATTTCGTTCAACTTTGTGTACAGTTCTGATTGATAATAATTTGTTCACATTGTTAAAATATAAATTTTTGTGAATCTGATACATGTTATGTTTTATATACACTATTTATATAATGTATGATTTTATTTTTGATAATAATGTATCTCAAACAACATGATTGTGAAAAATTGTGTTTACTGTAATAAAGTGCAGTTATGAATATATCACAGTAAAAAGAAAGCAATATTATGTATCTGATTCATTATGTTATGAATTTGATACACGTTTTTAGGAATTTCGAAGCAAATTACATCTTGTCCTTACCTTTTTCCAATTTACAAAAATCCTTTCAAATTTGTGTCATCCAAATACATCACATTCATCCAGATACATAACAGTTGATACATTAGATAACTTCACATTTTAGATTAAAAAGGAAATTAAACGTAAAATTAATTGTCAGTTCTCCAAATCACACATATTAATTTGATGTCAATCTCTCCCAAATCGTAACAACTTCAAACAATTCAAATTTCAAATTTTCTTCTCTCAAGTCTCTCCATATCGTAACAGATTCAAAAAAGTCGAAAACAATAGCTATGTATCGGATACATTTAGTATAAATTAAAATTTATGTATCATGCCTAAAAAGTTAGTGCATGATACATTACTATTATCTTATTTTGTTTGAAAATACCGTGTTTTATAAAAGATACATTATACATGTTATTATCAATAACATTTTTTTCATGTGATACACAACATAGTGGTGAGTAGATACAAACGAATATAGTTATAAGAATATTAGTGTTTATGTATCAACAGTGATATTTGATAATGTCTACATATATATGACCTTCCAGTTGAATAAGTTTGAGTGTATATATCTCCTAGTAAAAGATAATAAAATTTGTAATAATTATGTACCAAGTACATAACTATGAACAAGATATATCTAATTTGCATTTCAATAAATTAAAGTTATGTATTAAAATTAATATTTAAACAATTGCATGATGAAATTGCAATGTATCATAGTGTTACAAACATCATACATTAATTTAAGAAGCAAAAATAACTAGATACATTAAAAATCTAAACCCATATGTATCAAAAAAAGATGAACAAAAAAAAATTGAAAAAAAAAAAAATCAACAATCTAATTTGCTGAAAGCAAAAAAAAAAAAAAATGATAAAGAAATCATTCTACACTTTCTCCTTTTCTTTGTATCAACTCCCATAATTTTTTTCCACTTTCAACAACGGCATCACCCATATATCTCGACCTAAAGCCCTTACCGGAGCCACCAACAACTCCACCTTCTCCCCTTTTTTTTTTAGGCGTTTTTCCACAATTGATTTTAAAGTCGAAGATGAATCTTTCCTCAACAAATTGGGTAATCAATATTAGGTAAGGTTAACTGGGTACTCTCACTACTAAAAGAAGGAGCTCATCCCTTATTTATCAGGAGATAAAAAATATTTTTTAAAAATTAGAAGTAAAAACAATGAACGGTAATACGGAGATGCAGAAACACTATTTTTAAAACTACCTTATCACCAAAGTCCTAAAAGAGAATGAAAATTCGAAACTAAAAGAAGACTCATAAATAATATATATGCATTGTTTGCATATTGCTTAATAATAGATCTCATGATCCATTTTTCAATAAGAATCATGAGAAACTATTCATTAGAGATGAGAGAACACGTTAAAGAATTAAATTTTGTCATTGAGCTTTGATGCGGCAGAGAAGAGAAATATACATATTGAATAGCATGCATTTGATTGATGGGAGAGAGAATCCTTTTCAAAATTAAATTGATATGAAAATTATAACTGATAAGCATGTGGAGTGAAATTAGAAAGAGATTAAAGGAGTTAAAAAAGGAATGGGTAAACTTGATTTTGGGTGGAGATATTATGTATTTGAAAAATTGAAAAACTGAGAGAAATAAGGGATTTATGTAATATTTTAAAAAGGTAGGAAATAATGAAAAATAAGAAAATAAAAGATGTGTATATATGTAATTTATTAATATCTTACTGTTATGAAATAGTAATAATAATAATAATAATAATAATAATAATAATAATAATAATAATAATAATAATAATAATAAATAATAATAATATTAAGACACAAGAGGTATAGTCAAAGAAGTGAGGGAGAAAAATTATTTTCTCTTCAAATTGATATACACATGAACTGAATGGAGTTTTTATTAATTAAAAAAAGAAAGTCGCGAGGTTTTTTAGACAATGCAGACTAATTGTCTTCTTTAGCTATTTAGAAGTTGTCTGCTTGATTACAAATCTGAGAAAACTGTTTCAATATTTTCCTGACAAGCTGCCTGCCCAAATTACTTCGCAAGATGGTTGCTTGGTTGCAAATTTATTGAAATTGAGCAACTAAAATTTACACATACACATTCACAATACTATATATTTATAACATTTTCTATTTAATTTATTTTTCCTCCCTAACATTCTACTGAATGTCTAAATTCTAAATTGAACTCGACAGTATACTATACTGAAAAGATTGTCTAAATTGCTAACTAGTATGCTACCAAAGTTGGGCCTTAATTTACAAAGCAACGCCTGTCCTTAAATCGAACTATTTGCACCATATGGCCATTTTGGAGAAAACTTTATATCATGTCCATTTTGTTTGTATTTTAAATTATAGAAACAAGATATCACAAGGGGTAATTTTGAGAATTTTTATCTCCCACTTAACAAAATATTTAAGAAATGACTAAATAAAAAGTAGTATGTTGCACTGATTTAAGAAATGGGTCAAAAATAACCTTAACAAAATTTATTGGAAAAAGTTTTTGCTGTCCATTAGACATAGTTTTTTCCTCGTAATGTGAACATAAATTAATTTTGCCTATAAGGTAGAAGTTCAATATATTCAATAAGTTACAGTTAATGAACACACTTTAATGTATTGTCTATTGAACATGAGTTTTAGTTATATTGACTAATTTGATTGTTTTTTTTAATAAAAGGAATTGATTGATTAATTATGATCAAATTAAATTGTATTTTCCTACAATAATTTAACATCTGCGTTTAGTTTAGAGGTCCATAATATTATTTTGTGAACTATTAGAATGACTTATAAATTGGAGGAATAAGTTGTAAAAAAATGAAGAATGTAAACCATTTTTGTATCATGACTTGAGATCAAGTTAACACACTACGTAGAATAAATAGTAAATAGTCTTGCTAAATCGTTATAATTTTTTAATAACACATGAAATTTTGTCCATTGTGACATAACGTTTAAGACTATTAAATATGTTATTTGTATCATAGCTTGAGATCAAGTTAACACACTACGTAGAATAAATAGTAATGAGTCTTGCTAGATCGTCATGATTTTTTATTAACACATAAAATTTTTGCCGTTGTGACATATCTTTTAGACTATTAAATATGTTATTATCTATGATTTGTTAAAATATTGCAAAGTTCTCCCCGATAAGAAAAAAATAATTATGATTATATGCCCAATAGACAATATAAATTTTGCTCATGGAGGTCATTCTTATGACTTATGAATCACCCCTATAATTTAGTACGTTAAATTTTACAATTGAAGTTGGTTGGATCACTTCCTTTGTTGCAGGAAAATTCGTTGCTAAGGGAACAAAATTTCAATAGTGATGACATCAATGAAGAGAAGTTGTGCAATTAATATCTTAGAAAGTATTTATATATTAGGGATGGAGCTTACGAGAATGAAATTAAAAATGACATATATTTAAAAATAATAAAATTTTCTTTACATTCGAACACCTATAATTATGAGAGAGCATTTCATCATGTTCGATAAGAATTGCCAACATCGGAAGTAAAAGAGAAAAAAAGAAGGCGGTTGATGGATTTTAATGCTTTTCACACACAAATTTTCTTTACAATGTGAAATAAAAATACAAGTAGGGTCATTTGTCCAGCTATTTCCTTTATTTACTGCTTTTTGTCCCCACACAACTAAGAACCCTCATTCATGGCTGCCCCAACTCTCTTCACTCTCCCTCCCACTTGTATCCTCCCCTCTTTCTCCACATTAATTAACTAACAACCATCATCATTTCTCACCTTAAAGACTTCCACAATTTTTCCTCTCTTTCTACTTCTACTTCTACTTCTACTTCCTTTGGGGGTTTTCTTGAATCTACTGACTCATTACACATTTGGGTCTATTTCGGTTTTTGGTTCAAAAAATGGCAAGGATGAAAGGTGGAGTGTCTCAAAGTTTCAAGCTTTACCTTCTCCGTGTGTTTCTACTGCTGCTTTGTAAGTACTCTTGCTATTTTTTCACTTGATTTCTTGTTTCTTGGATGATTAGTAGCTATTGTAATTATTATTGCTCAATTTTGATAAAAATCTAGTTGGGTTTCTGTTAATTTTTCTACTTTATGTGTGTGTTGGGTAATTTCTGTTTAATTCAGTAAGAAAATGCTGTTAGTTGGAGCTAAAAACACAATTTTTATTCGGGTTAACTGATTACTGTAATGTGAAATTGGGACTTTCCAGTAGAGGGAATTGTTGTCTTGCTGTTATGGCTGTGTTTTTTTTTTTTTTTTTGTAAAGGGATGGAAGATGTATGGACTCTAAGACTTGCACTTCTTTAGGTCTGCTCTAGGGTTTGAGTTAATACGCTGGAGGTTAAATTCCTTTTTATGTATTTTCAATTTGAATGTTCATATGTTTGCCTGTCACCAAATGAACAATGTCTTCAGCCCCTTGGTTAATATTTCGAAGCAGCTGATTTTCTTTTTCAGCTGATCAAATATATTTAGGTGATCTACAACAATGTATTTAGGCTATCATACATAATCGTGATTTAATTCTAGTCTACTCCTCTACAAAAGCCATAAGTAAGTACAGGCATCTTCCAAACAAATACATTAATCTTCCTAATTTATGACCTCTATTTTTTTAAATTTCTTTTTGTGATAAGTGAATTAAGTTTGAGATGCTCGGACTCTGGTGCAGTTATCTGATATGAGTGCAGATTTAGAGGTAGGATCCCTCATGATCTTAATTTTAAGATATGGGGATATGGATCCAGATTAGGATAGAAGTGCATTTCTTTTTAGTGTAACATCTTCGAGGTCTTTGTGATCCTAGAGTGTTCAGTGTTTCACATCTCAGTATGATTATATTATTTTGCTCACCCCGATCCGTGGTTTTTGCTTACTCCAGAAGGGAGTTTCATGTAGAAAATCTTGGTATTCTTATTTCTTTTTACTCGTATTTCTACCATGATAATTTCTGTGGATATTTCATGGTTCCCAACATCTTTTCGTATAATTGGCATTGAAATTGAGAAGGAGAAACGAGGCATGGAACAGCATGATAATAAATTAAAAAAATCTCATTCTCTGTTGTTACATTTCAGACGTTTTGTAGACAACGAAGTTTCTGCATTGCATTGAGGTTGCTAAGAGTTAATATCACTATTATAAATGTACCAAAGCCTACATTACTTATCGACTATCAAAAAGCAATCCGGGGCCCACTCTTCATAGATGAATGCCGACTCAATCCGCTCCTATTGTGCAGGCATATGAGGGGATTGATGTTGGGCTGGCGTTGGGGTAATTTGTCCATCAAGCTATTCTGGGGGTAGGGAAGCAATCTAGTAGTCGTTCTTGTTGTTGTTTTCAGGGTATGTGACACCCCACAAATCGACTAATGATGAGCCAACAGATTTCCTTTTGGGATGATGCTTATCTTCCATAGGCTTCCACTTCAGTAAGACGAGAATCCCTTGCCTCTCTTTGTATTTGAATCAATTAAAGATTTGTGGATCACTACAATATTAGGAAAGGGGTTATTTAAAACTAAGAATTTCAACCCCTACATTCCATGGTGGAAAGCTTTAAAGAATGGGAGCACATAATGTGGCTAACAGCAAATATAGAATGGTTTGATGGGTTAAAATTTGACAAAGTGAAATGTGAGGCAGTTTCCGTTGCGGACAGTAAGATTTAACCAGCTCAGTGACACAACGTGAAACATGAAGTTCTGGAAATACTGGTTTCTCTAGGTATATAACTTTTCTGAATCTTCAAGATCTCATTAGACATTGAGGATGTCAAGTTGCAGCACTACTGTTTTTCTTTGGGTGACTATATTATCTGAGACTCTAGTGGTTTCTTGTTGCCAGTTAACTTGTTTTCCATTCAGTGCATGGGAGCACAAGCCCCAATGGTTCTTGTAGCTTTGATCCATATGTAACTGTATATATGCCTTCGCTGGCTGTAAGTGTTTTTAGTTGGTCATCTCCTAAAAGGAATCAATGCTATTTCTTATTTCTGATGGAATTTCTGATTGTCCAGACCTCCAGGACTCCAGTTGCAGTTCAGTGAATTCTCTCAAGGGTTCTTTAAACATGGACAGAAAGGAGGACACTTTGTTGCCTGAGATCTCCCCAACTGCTTCTCCTCAGCCCTTTCTCCCTCTTCTGGCACCTTCCCCGTGGGCACCTTTTACAAACAGCACTTTACCAAAATTATCGGGTCTGGTTCAGTATTTAATTAAAATGATAATCTCTTAGGTCTGAGCAAGATCAAAATTTTAAAAGTTGGGGCTACTTCAAATTTTAGAGCAATTTAGAGTTGATAAACTAAATACAGCTCAGATAGATCTTGATTTGCTGTCACCTCAGTCAGTGACTCTTCCTTTCATACTCTTCAGGACTCTGTACGCTGAAATTTGATGCTGTGGAAAGAATGATGGGTGTGACATCAATTGATTGTGTTGCTCCATTCGCGCAGTATCTGGCTAATGTCATGTGTTGCCCACAACTTGAAGCAACTCTTGTTATTCTTATTGGGCAGTCTAGTAAATTCACAAATATGCTTGCTTTAAATGGCACACTTGCAAAGCATTGCCTTTCAGATTTTCAGCAAATTCTGGTGAGCCAGGGTGCCAATGATACTTTACAGCACATATGCTCTCTCCATCCATCAAATCTGACGGAAGGTTCTTGCCCAGTCAAAGATGTTCATGAGTTTGAAACCACAGTGGACTCATCTAGCCTACTTGCTACCTGTGGGAAGATTGACCTTGTGAATGAATGCTGTGAGCAAACTTGCCAAAATGCTATATCAGAAGCTGCTAAAAAACTTGCACTAAAAGCATATGATCTTCTGAGCACGGAAGGTGCTGAGGTGCTGACTGACCATTCGACTATGGTTAATGATTGCAGAAGTATTGTACACCGCTGGCTGGCAAGTAAACTTGACCCTAATGGTGCAAAAGATGTTCTTAGAGGACTATCTAATTGCAAAAATAATAAAGGTGAGGAATACATACAAGTCCTTTTTTTTATGCTCATTACTTATTCATTATTCATTATATATGTTAAGTTTTTCATTGATGATGAAAAAGATCATACGAGGAAGCATGTACGGTAGCTGGAGATGTTTTTTCTATTATCTACTGACCTTTTGCTTTGACGATTTAATGTGCTAACAGGAGAATAGGCATATTTTTCACGTGTTGGAAACTTCATATATCATCATCATATATCATACATTATATATATATATATATTAATATTAATATTATTAAAAGTGGGAAACTCGAACCTTCAAAGTTGGGTTACCATTTTTCCCCTCCACTAAATCAAAATAAAATTAATTAATTTATGAAATTCTAATATTTTAGTTACATAATGGTGGAATATGAAGTCCAACAACTCCTTAATTTTTTAGTTAGGACAGTATAATTATAATTGATTAGGTTAAATTCAATTAGAGTAGAAGACAAAACAATGTATGAAATTCTTCCAATTTGGTGACTCTTTGAATTTTGAAACCAAAATAAAATTTATGTATCATGATTCAATGTGCTTCATTAATAAATTTTGGAAGGTGAAAATACAGCCAAATATCACTATAAATATCAGTAAATTGCTTCCTAGATCATCATATTCTTTTCTTCTTCCTAGATAATGATATAAATACATGTCGTCAAGAAGCTAAATAAGGAAAAGAACAAATAGCTTCATTCTGAAATTAAAAAAAGGAGTATTCTTACAATATAATTCAAGTGTTAAGCTTAGAAGTATAAGATATGACCTATATATTCTTTCAGGATCTTTTTTATGTTAGCTTATGATTTTAAGTTTTTCTTTTCCATTTTGGAGTTAAGGTATGGTAGTCCAAAATAAATTTGCTATGCAACCCATATTTTTATGTAATTCTGTATCATTTTGTATTGTTATGGAATTCTTTTTCTCTGTTTTTTGTTTTATTATTCTTTTAAGTGTTACTTAATTGACAAAACTTCTATTAATACATGATGAGTTTGATAATACTTGAATAGTTTATGCAATATGCTTTTGTTTAAATACAAGTAATTTAAATAAAGGTTGCTAAAAGATTATTACTTTGAATGAAAGATTTTGATTGTGTTAGTTTATCGTCTATCTAACATAGTGTTGCGAACACATATATATATTGTTCATTTTCACCCCTTGTTGTTTCATTTTTTATTTTTCTACAATTTATATTTTATACAATATGAGATTTAACAATTTAATTTTCTATAGTAATGGTAGCTTTCCGTAGTGTTAAAATTCAAGTGGTTGGTATGATGACAATTTTGCTTTTGGACATTTTGGTTGTTTCTTTATGAATTCCTTCGACCCTTAATTGTTACTAGTAAAAATTATTCCTCCAATTAAAATCATGTAAAAAACATTATGAGAATGGAATAATTAAGCTTCATTTTGTTTAGATTCTAGTAATATAAGTCAACAAGATCATTCTATTAAAAGTGGAAAGAGTCTAAGTCAAAAGTTGAATTACTAAATTGTCCTTTAAAAGTATATTTATCATTTAGTTTTTTTTATAAAAATTAATTGTCTATTAAATTTAATTGGAAAGGCCTTTCATCTACCTAGAGACATGTACAAATTCTATGAACTTTTTATTTACAAGTTTAATATGTGTCATGTATTTATTTTCTTCACCTTTAGCTTCCAACCGTTTAAACAGATCATATTCTTTATCAAATTATATATACCTTATTCATTATTTAATTGATGCACATTATATATATATATATATATATATATATATATATATATATGTGCCTTAGGTAAAGTTATACATTATAATTCTCCTTTTATAGGTCTTAATCAAATTCACAAAAAAAATATTAAAAATACACGTGACTCAACATAATTACACCAAATGTATTTTTAGTTTGTTGGGAGGTAATATAAACATATGTTTCTATTTCTCTATACTCCTTTCTACTTGAGCGTTGGTATTTAAAAATGTTATTTTTGCCAAATCAATAGGTAAAGAAGAGATTGTACATTATACCAAAAGAAACAAGGTCCAATAACTTTGCTAATTAAAGGAGAAATTAGAAATCAAAGTAAGAAAATCAAGGATTTCTTTGGAGAAGTATTTCTTCCTTTTATTGAGCTCTCCAAGTAAGATTAAGATATCACTTTAAGAATTTGCACTTCTTCTTTAGTATATAATTTATAACTCAATCTTTCTTAATACTAATATTTATGTAATTTTTTAAAATTTTGTAGTCAATAAAATTGGGTCACACGCGCAAGGCTCGTGCCCCAAAACTAGTTAGTAAATAAAAGGGTGTCCCTCAAATAGCCTAAACTTTTAGTTGAGATGATCACACACTTCAACATATTATCAATAGTACCAGAGCAGACAGAGGTCCTGGATTTGAGTCTCACCACCATCCATTATTGAAAAAAGAATTTCCACATGATCATGAAAAAGAATCAGGCCCACACGTGAAGTGGTGTATTGAGAAATAATTAAATAGCCACTACGGCTAATTTGGGTTGACGTTTAGTTGATTTGACATGGTTTCAGAAAGGGACTATGGCGAACATCTGTTTTTATCAATTTAGTTGGGAGCTTTTTAGTTTCAAAAAGGAATTAGTTGGGAGCCTTTTCTAAGTAAATAACCTTCTTAGGATGTCTATAATATGTAGTTTAGAATTGGTATTGTATTTGTCATAAATCAATGGCATTACTCTTTCCTATTAACGACTATAAATCTTTTATCATTAATTTTCTTTGGTAATTAATGGTGAATAGCTCTTCAGTAGTTTGGGCTCTAGGAGAGAGAGAGAGAGAGAGAACGAATGCCACTGACTGTGTACTTCCTAGGGAAATATTTATTGCCCTACATGCTGTTTGAAGGGGAAAAAATGGAGAAGGAAGGCAGATTTTTGCTTTCCTGTCATTTCTTACTTGGAATGGCCTCTAAGTTAGTTTAAGCCACTCCATTTTAATCCAAAACCAGATTGGACAAGTACCTGTTCATTTAGCCTATCTTTTCATGTCCTTAAAGTGTCACCCCAACCAAGCATATTTGTACTTACATGATTATCCTTGAGATCACTTGTATTAGCTACTCATCTTACCAAAATTGTCATGCACTCATGCTTGCCAAAGGAAGTAGAATCTCTGGTATTGTTTTTTGTCATTTTCTATCTTGGGTATAATATAGTTACAAAGTTAGCAATGTGTTTTCCTCCCCTTCAGTGTGCCCTCTGGTATTCCCAAATACGAGCCATGTTACAAAGGCTTGTGGAGATGGGATGAATAACCAAACAACATGCTGTGATACCATTGAGGGCTATGTCTCTCACTTACAAAGGCAGAGTTTTGTAACCAACTTGCAAGCTTTGGATTGCGCTGCTTCATTTGGACTCAAGTTACAGAAAGCCAATGTGAGCAAAAATATATACAAACTTTGTCACATTAGCCTCAAGGACTTCTCTGTGCAAGGTAAGTTGTTATTTAAATGCTGCTTTTTGAGCATTTTGCTGCTTCAAATCTACCACGCTAACTTGGAATTTCTATTTTGAATCTCCATCCGTTCTGGGTTCTCTTCAAATGACTACAACAGTTGCACCCGAAGGTAATTTACCTACTCGTCTATTTTTTACTTCATCTCCATGCCCTGTGTTTTCTTCGGTCCTTTATTTATCGCTAGAATTCGAAGCATATGCCCTACCGAAAGAAATATAATTTTGAAATCCCCACCCCCCACTTCCTCTTAATGACTTATGTTGAAGTATCAGAAATTCAATCATGGGACGTGGAAAAAGTTGGTTAAGAATTAAGATATTCAATCACATGATAATGGATTAAAAGAATATTATTAGTCAATATTGCACTGGACGTATTATTGAAGATCAATGTAGTGGACAAAGGAGACAACTTTTGACCGTACAGTAGTCACAATGACTTTATGTCTGTAAAGTTTGGAAATTACACTGTCGTTTCATGCCTGAGAGAAGAAATCTACATTTTGTCTTGGAAAACATTGTTTTTGTCATAGTACTAGATGCATCAAACTGTCAAACTACTCATGTTAATTTTCTTCCTCTGGTTGAGGTTCCTTGTGTGTTATATCATGTATTTTGCCTATGTCATTTTCTTTGTGATAGTTTTAGTTAATTAGTTTTTTTTTCTTGCTCTTCTTGTGGGAGTAGTTTCTGGGTGTCTTTTGCCTAGTCTACCATCAGATGCTGTACTTGACCAAAGTTCAGGGATCAGCTTCGTCTGTGATTTAAACGATAACATTCCAGCCCCTTGGCCATCTCTCTCTCACTTACCAGTTTCTTCATGCAATAAAAGTATGTCAGATCTCTTGCTTCTTATTATATCCAGTGACCAAAGTACATTTTCTTACATGACTAACTGCTGATCTTTTACTACTTTCTGCTATTGCAGCTGTGAAAATTCCTGCACTTCCTGCGGCAGCATCTGGCCAGATCAGTAAGACTATCTACCTTTCTCATTTATAGTTTCATAGTATGCTGGTTTCTTTTTGTGCTTCCATTAATAATAAGTTTAAACTTCTCCGGATATGGACACGAGGGGTAAAAGAAAATTGGAAGCTAAAATAGTTTTCAGTTTCACATCATATTTCTTGATGGATACATTTATCATTGTTAAGTCCCTCGTTGGTTGTGAAATGAATTGTGGTCTCCTTATATGGCTTTTGATAATTCTTTTTCTTATGAGCTTGATTTGGCATAAGTTAGGCCAATGACCATATCTTGACATGGTATGAGAGCCAGACCAATCGATCCTTGTTGTGTTTCTGAATGTTGTGCCTCAATCCATGTTCTACTTGAGTCTTGAGCATGTTGGGGAGTGTTAGCTCCCATATTGATTGAGGGAATGAGTTGTCCCTTCATGAACTAGTTTTTGGGGTTGAGTTATATGTGTAGTTGTATAAGATATAAGGATCGTGATTGGGTGATATTTTTGAGTATTAGAAGTTGCAACAATAGCTAAATTTTGATTGAAGCAAGTGATTGGAGTAAGAATTGGAATATTTGTAAAGAAAAGTGAACTTATGCTCATAAGTAACGGGACGCTGGAATGTCTTTTTCACGAAACATTTCCGGCTATACCAAAGTGGAAATCGTTATCTTGCATGTTTTAGTTGTAAGAAACATGAACATTTACTCTCTCCATTCCAATTATTTGTCTTACTTCCCTTTTGGTCCGTTTTTAAAGAGAATGACTCTTTCCTGTTTTAGCAACTTTCTTACTTTCTACCTGACATGCTTAAGGCTTAAAGATTGTAGGGCATTTTGGTACATTCAACATATCTTTAGTTTAAGACCACAAGATTCAAAAGTTCTTTAATTTTTTAAACTATTGTCAAGTCAAAACCAAAAAAACAAATAGAAAGGGAGGAAGTAACTTCTTTGAAATACCCTGGTGTGAGATCAAGAATTTTGTTGACCAATGGTACCCTTTGGGGTGGCCCAGTGGTTTGGGCTTGGGACTTCCATGTTGGAGGTCTCAAGTTCGAAACCCCTTGCCAGCGAAAGCAAGGGGTTTGCCTTCTGGGTCGAGCTCATCGCACTGGGCTTGCCTAGTGTGGGTTACCTCTCTTATGTGGTTTGTGAGCTATTGCATAGGAGCGGGGGTTTTACCTTGTGCTCACCCAAAGGGTAGCGGCTGCGGGTTTCCCTTGTCATTAAAAAAAAGAATTTTGTTGACCAATGGTAATTAATATGTTTACACAGATGCAGAAGGTAAGAAGGATGGATATGTAGAACATCATGAAGCATCATTTTATTAGTGAAGATACATCAGGCCTCGACTTCCATTTAGTTGCTTTGTACCATTTTTTAGTATGTACTATTTATAATATGTCCTGAGTACTGTTGTCCGAAAGCAAAATTAAAGCTACTTTGGAGGCTCAAGAGAAAAGGTTTAATAAACAAATAAGAATTCAAATGCCATCTATCTCTACTCTAAATGAATCTATACTTAGTTGCAGATTTAGTTTGAGAAAGCTTGATTGTTTATCTTCTATTAAGGCTGATCTACTTCTCACTGATATGTTATTGTTAATTTGTCAGGTCTGAATAGCTTGAGCATCGGGCCTCATCTGCGTCTCTTTGCCTTGATGGCTCTTGGAAGACTCTTTTATACTTAATGCTGCCATTCCTGCTCAAGTAACCTTTATGGCGAGCAAATCTTATGAAATGATGAGAATATAAGTTAATGGTGCTGAAGGTTCTGATTTTCCTCAAGTCTAATGTGTACAAAAGCTGGAAAATCATGATCCAGAGTAAGAATCCCACTCGGAGAAGATTCCAAGTTTGAGTTTTCCAACCATATTTGTTCCTCATTCTTGCGTAATAAGAAAATTTTGTAAAAGTACTTCAGGAGGAGGTTAAATTCCATGTAATTATTTCCACTTAGAAATACTGTCTTGTATTGTATATGTCTGAAATTCAAAGTCCTGAGAAATTATTGTGTCATTAACTTAGGTCTCTAGGGGTTGGGATGTTTTTGTTTGTCAGTTTTCTTTTGTTTTCAGTTATGCATCAGAACTAATACAATATCAACAGTTGTACTATCTATTTCTGTTCAGTAGATAAAGGTATTGCAAATTGCAGCACCTTCCAAGTGATAATGCAAGTGCTCTTTTATCGTCTTCTTATTTAATTGCCTAGACACAGTTGCCAATGTGAGATCTATTACACTATCTTTGTAATTTATCTTGTGATAAAGTGTCAATTACTACCATTTTCTTGAGATAGTTAATTATGCTAATGTGGATATTTACTTGTGTTTTACCTTATAAATGATCTGAATGTAGGTATATGAGATAGGGGTAACATTCTGCATCGATTCTACCCTTTACACCGAGTATGTTGTTGTAGTATTACTTTGTTCAAGTTTTAATGATTTAGTTTTAATAAGAAATTGCTCTGATGCTTTATTTTTTAATCTCGATATTGCATTGGTATCTACAAGGAATAAGAAACTTTGTTTTACTTTTACAATGCAAATAAGAGTGCATGACAATGTTTATTTTACAGTAATGCACATTTAATTTAGGGAGTCCGAATTTTATTACTCATATTTTATTGATCAAAATAATTGTCACTTGGTTAAGATCAGTAGTGTACAGTGCATCTTTTTTTATTTATTTGTTCATTCTATCCCGGATTATATTGCGCATACTTAGGGTTGCTGATTGATTTCTTATTTAATTAGATTTAACAGAATTCCAATGACACGAGTCAAATTTCTGCAGCTAGTTCTTTTTTTTTTTTATTTATTTGGGTGACAAATGAGCGAGTTGAATTAAATTTTTGTCCAAATCTTCTTCTTTTTGACCATTGCTCTGCTCAGAATTGCTGCGAGTTGAACTGGAGAACCCAATAATTAACGGGTACTATTCTTCTGTTGAATTTCCTTTCAAAATGATTCATATAGTCAATTTCAAAATAATACTAAACTTTTATATATCCCTTTGCCCTGAATAAATATTAATGGTGTTTTACTTTACTTTCTTCTTTTGTGTATTCACCTTCTAAGGGAAATGCGCCTTTAGTCTTTGCTGTGATACACATTTTTTCTACATTCATAATCATTTTAACAATTTATTGCATTCATATTCTCTTCCTTTGAATTTTCTTTCCCTAATTACAAGGAAGGAGAAGATAATATATTTCGAAATTTAAAAAGTGTGACGGCATAATATTATTATTATTACTTGCAATTAAAGTGTTTGAGGCAGGGAAAATATATTAGTAGTAATTGGTATTAAAATTTGAAGTGAGACAAACTATTAATATGTCATGATTGTTGCTATTCTTTTGGTACATACATATCCCTTTCCTTTCATCGGTACGTGCTATTAAAATAATAAAATACTAATATGTGTAATAAGATCAGTGTATAGAAAAAGTAAAATAAATAAATTAATTTAAGAAAGATGTTCAACTTTTGACCGTATAGTTCAATGATTTAAGATGTTCAACTTTTGACCGTATAGTTCAATGATTTACCTTAAAACTATTTGTTCTTTCAAATCAGATAAAATGGCTAACGCCTAACAGTCTAGTGAAGTTGTTAGTGGGTCGCTTCAAGCAAGAGATTGCTTAGACCAACGGGTCACACCATAGGTGCAATATTTCATCCTTTAGTTTTCACCTATTGACTTGGTAGATAAGCTATCTTGATTCGTATTCGACTTTGATTTATTGGAAAACATGGATGAGTGTTTTCAAGATAAGGGGCCAAGTGAACCTTTACTAGAACAGAGAGAAGCAGCAGTGGAACATGTAAGCTCTGAGCTTGAAGACATATTATCCGACACAAGATTGTCGCATTTTGAGCGGCTCGGACGGGCATCTGCCGTTGAATTTAGAAATTTGTTTCGGCTAGCAGCTCCAGCAATCATTGTTTATTTACTCAATAATGTTACTTCTATGTCTACTCAAATATTCTGTGGTCATCTTGGAAATCTTGAACTTGCTGCTGCTTCACTTGGCAATGAAGGTATTCAACTCTTGGCTTATGGCGTCATGGTAAATTTTCTATCATCTTGTCATTAATTTTTTTCGCTATGATTTGTGTCATAAATTTATCTGTCCTACTTAACACTCTACTTGCTGTACTATTTTTACTAACTCGATTGACTAAAACATGTACAAATTGCAATAGGATTACCTTTTCTTGTTGTTAATCGACATAGCATATGAGCAGAGCTTCTTTGGATTGCTCAATTTCATTTACCCAATTTATGTCATATTGTTCAGATTTTGAGATTCAAAAATTTCAAAACTCTTAATTTTGACAATGAATTCGTACATAGAATCTTTGGTTTCTTGAATAAAATTTACATAACTACATAAAAAGTATCTAAGCAAAACTGTTTGACTCTCGAAATCTGAAAGTTTACACACATATTGGGATGGAATGAGTTACAGTTTTTTAATGTTACTGAACAATAGTAAGGTTGTAGACGTAACAATGTGTTATTTATCAATTTTGTTGGAGCAGTTAGGGATGGGGAGTGCAGTGGAGACACTATGTGGGCAGGCATATGGAGCTCACAAGTATGAAACATTGGGAATATATCTTCAAAGATCGACAATTCTGCTTATGTTATCTGGAATACCGATTATGGTGGCTTACTTATTTTCAAAGCCAATTTTAATCTTACTAGGAGAATCAGAGAAAGTTGCATCAGCAGCTGCATTATTCGTTTATGGTTTAATTCCTCAAATATTTGCTTACGCTGCCAATTTCCCCATACAAAAGTTCTTGCAAGCCCAGAGCATCGTGAATCCTAGTGCGTATATATCAGCAGCCGCATTAGTCCTACATCTGTTCCTAACATGGATTGTGCTATATGTATTCAATTGGGGATTATTCGGAGGAGCGATGGTTCTAAGTATTTCATGGTGGATAGTAGTCGTTGCGCAATTTATGTACATATTGCAGAGCGATAAATGTAAGAAAACGTGGAATGGATTTAGTTCGCAAGCGTTTTCAGGGCTGTGGGATTTTTATAAGTTGTCAGCTGCTTCATCTGTGATGCTGTGCTTAGAGACTTGGTACTTTCAGATTTTAGTTTTAGTTGCTGGTTTGCTTCCAAATCCTGAAGTGGCATTAGACTCTCTAGCTGTTTGGTTAGTGAATATCTTGTTATCAATTAATTTTATTTTCCTCTCTTGGATTAATGTCCTGATGAAATGAAATTTGTTTTGCAGTAATACAATTCTTGGATGGGTGTTCATGATAGCTGCTGGGTTCAATGCGGCGGCAAGGTTAGTTATCTATTACTGAACTACTGCATAATCAGCGGATTCAGGAATTTTGCTTTATGAGTTTAACTTTCGAGATATTTGTATTAAATTCATTATATTTGTAGCAATTTCGTTATTTTTAGCATTGAACTTGCTACCTTTGAACTGCATCCGCCCCTGTGCACAATTCTGTCAATTTTCATGATAAAAAGGCATTCAAAATCATAGTTAGGTCTTTTTTCTCCTTGTCAATTACATTAGGCCTGTGGTGGAGCTACAGTATTCCAAGAGTGGTCAGGCGAACTTGGTTAAATTTATAATATTTTGTTTTTTGAAAAATTGCAGTGTGAGGGTGAGCAATGAGTTGGGAGCAGGGCATCCGAAATCGGCCTCATTTTCAGTTTTGGTGGTGACATTAAGCTCATTTGTGATTGCTGTAGTCGCAGCCATAATAGTGATGATGTTTCGCGATGTGATGAGTTGTGCATTCACTGGAGGCGAAACTATTGCTAAAGCAACTTCAGAACTTGCACCACTCTTGGCTGCCTCTATAATTCTTAATGGCATTCAGCCTGTTTTATCTGGTGAGTCCTTCATCAACCTTTTCTGTTTTCAGCATTAATTTCAAGAATAGTACTAATTTAATTTGTATTTTACTACATCAGAGTCACTAAACTATTTTTCGTAACATAAAATTATTCAACTTTGTTAGACTATTAATTGGAATATCTGCATTTATTGTAATTAAGAAATCATTTTTTACGCCAAAAAATATGTACTCTCTGCTTGTTTTGTGAAAACAACTCAACGAAACAGAGGCTGCACAGTTTTTTTTGCAAATTTTCAAACAAAAACAACTGTAGATATATTGGACGCAGACATGTAGGGACAAACAACAAAGTATTCAATAGAAAGAAGAAATTCAATAAGAAAACTGCATGTGACTTTCGTTGCTAAACACAGATTTTAAAAAATTGATTTGACAGGAGAACAGGACAACTATTTTATGGAAGACAGTACCATGTGTAGTATTTTTTTTAATTAAGACTATATAGAACTAGACAAATAATAGAGAGGAGGGAAAGATTTAGTTGAAATTAATTAGAAGAACGAATTTTTGAATTGAAGGTGAAAAATGGTACTGATATTTAGAGATGAATTTCATTTGATCAGCTTAGTTCGAGCGTCTAAATAAAATATTTTTATATCGAAGGGGTGGCTGTTGGGTGTGGATGGCAAGGTTTTGTGGCATATGTTAACGTGGGATGTTACTACGTAGTTGGTATTCCATTGGGTGCTCTTCTTGGGTTTCACTTTAAACTCGAAGCTAAGGTATGTCTATTCTTCTCCTCACTATACTTTCTTTTTGTTTTCGTAGAAATATTATATTCGCTTATTTAGTAAAATCATTTGAAATAACGTGGACATGAATAAAAGGTTATTCAGATTTTAGTTTCCATTACTGAAATTAAAACAAATTTGTTTAATTAACTTGGGCAAATATGTAGGGATTATGGCTGGGAATGTTTGGTGGAACAGCAATGCAAACTCTTATCTTAGTATGGGCCACTTTTACAACCAATTGGGAAGAAGAGGTGCGTTTTCTACAAACTTTTTTTTATTTGAAATTCAAACTTGAGGTATTTGATTAAGTTAACATTCTTGAAACAAATAATTCAAATATAAGAAATTGAGTAGTGTTCTGTTAAAATCAGCCTCATTTTGTTTTCCTTGTTATATTTTGGCTCAATTTCTATTTGAACTGCATAACTGACCAATCTTTCTTTTTTTCAGGTGGAGAAAGCGAAAAATCGATTAGTTAAGTGGCAAAATAGCAGTGAAAAACCATTGTTGAATGAATCATGAGGAAAAAATCCATACGAATACATTAGCGGATTTTCTTTTTTTCCAATTCATATTCATGCAAGTTCTACTCCGTTTGTCCATTTTTACGGTATATATTTGACTTGACACATACCTTAAGAAATAATAAATAAAATGAAAATTATACAAGTAAAGATCGATGGAGCGAGTAGAATTGAAATATAATACATGAGTCGCCGATATACAACTTGAGGCATTGGTTTTATAAAAAGCTTTCTTTCGATTAATTACGGTTGCTTCCGTTGGCCTTAATTATTACTGTACTTGTTTATAATCACTAAAATAAATAACATATGTATAATTAGGTTCTCTATTGCTTGTTGTAACTTACAAAATACACAACATTTTTTCGATTTGATTTGAGAATCCACCTCAAACAACAGCTAATTTGAATATATAATTTGTTCACACATATATATAAACCGATGTGGATATTGTTGATCAAAATTGTAAACCAGCTGTCCAAGAAAAAGATTATGCCCAGAAAAGAAGAATAAGTCTCAAAATTGGAACCCTAGGAGAACCGCAGTTGTGTTATCCTTGGAACATGCACGTGTAAATTCTTTATTGTGCAATATATAGCTAGCTTATAAATCACGCAAAAAATGTAAACCAAACTAAATAAGTTGTGCATTATACTCACCTGAAAATACATTTGACAGGGAATCAAACATTGATGACTGGAAAAAGGAGAATGAATAATCGAAGGGATAAGATTGATGCACATCTACTTTCAATGATCACAT
Source organism: Solanum bulbocastanum (assembly GCA_037074985.1). Classification (NCBI taxonomy): domain Eukaryota; kingdom Viridiplantae; phylum Streptophyta; class Magnoliopsida; order Solanales; family Solanaceae; genus Solanum; species Solanum bulbocastanum. The sequence goes on along the minus strand of CM073598.1, from coordinate 30,028,712 downwards.
AGCACTCAAAGATGGCCATTAAAATCTTTTGGAGTAATAAGAATAATAGAATATAAATGAGTTATACCCAATTAATCGACACAATTTTGATCAATCTAACAAAACACCAAAAAGAAAAGATTCCAGATTCAATGTATATGTTTGATATGGAGGATATTTTATAATCAAAAAATTATATTAGAAAATGTTTTTCTGAAAAAGTATGTAATTTTTCTTACTTATTTTCTAGTGTTTGATTAGTAAGAATAAATTACTCTTGGAGCATTTATTTGTATTTAATATAGAAATTTAAACATTAGGGTGTGAGGATGGGTTTGGAGGTGGAGGTCATGGTCCAAGTGAGGGCTGGAGATAATACAATCAGTGTGGAATGTCATTTATGAAACTTATTCATTTTCACTAGTGAAACTTGCTTCTTAGAAGAAAAAATACTAATTTAATACATTTTAACTGACCAATTTTATATTTTTGTAAGAAAGTAAAAAATATTTTCCTTCCCACCAAATACATTGTTAAGCAATATGTACAAGGGATGTTGGGCTAAGTTGGGCTTTGTTTCCAATCGTCAACACATGAAGGATATGAAGTGAATTGGACGATCCCCCCTCATAGAAAAATGGGACAAGCCCATTGAGCCCATCTGGTTAAATGGTAGGAAAATTGTTTCACATATTTAGGAGTTAATTACGTAGATACATTTTAGATTGCAATACTATGAATCTTATCAAATTTTAGTGTGTCTAGATACGTTCAGATACATGTATCTCGCGATATATGAGACAAAATTAAGTGTAATTTATTCTAAATATACATTGTATTCAAGTGGATTAGCATGTATCCCATGGGATACATGAGACAAAATTAAGTGTAATTTATTCTAAATATATTTTATCCAAGTGGATTCGTATGTATCTGTGATACATAGACAAATTTCGCTCGCCTTCCTCCCATCTCGCTCGCCACTCTCATATGTATCTGGTATCTCAGATTCATGCAAATCATACCAGATACATGTATCTAGTGTGATTCGCATGTATCTAAGAGAATGAGATACATGACTATCTCCCTCCCCATCTCGCTTGTCTCTCTCCCTATTTTAGTATATTTGGTAGCAAACATAATGTTATATATGGTGTGAATCTATGTCTAATAATGTATGTTTCCCTATATTGGTTGTAAAGCTTCTTACCCAAAGATAATCTTCTCAATTACTCATAATTTTTTTATTTAATTAATTAATGTCATAATTGGATTTGTAGTCTAGATTACATAGAATAATATGTTTTGAACATTTTGAATAGTCATAGTGAGAGAATTTCACAAATCATTAAGAAATGTGTTGAGATCTTAGTAGACTATTTTTTTGAATTTTTGTATCCTTCCAATCATCAACCAATATTAAAAAAAATACACTAGATTTGGAAAAGCAATGGCTCAAGGAATTTAAGTATTGCAGTACACATAGCAAGCAAATTAAATTGGCCAAAAATAATAGAGAGGTGTGGGATCTCTGCATTCATTCATAATGGCCAATTGTGATAGGTAATAAAACTCTAATTACAATATATTTGGAGCATTTATTTCAACTCAACTACTCAAGGGACCATATATAAGATTTTTTAAGTGTTATTTATCAACTAAATCTTATGAAATACTCATATTCTTAGGTTTTGTAAAAACAAGCAGTACTAAATATTGAGAAATAAAACAGTCTGATTATGGAAGTCCCATTGGCATTGAGATGTATAAATGTTACTTCAACGATTACTCGGCTAGACCAAAAAGGAAAAATGTAAACATTTCATTGGGCACTCCATTGAATCCATGAAAATATTTTCTTGAAAAGTTGTTTCTTTTTCTTTTATTTGGGCCAAAATATTTTCTTGAATTATATCTTCACACAGTCCCTTTCCTCTCCACAAATATTGCAGGAGGGTGGGGTTATATTAAATGGAAAAAAAAAACACAAAGCAATTCATGAGAAACGATGGCTGAATTTTCAGAGCCACCAATCACAATTAAAAAAAAAAACAAAAATTGTTCGTAAAATGCATTTATTATTGACAATTTTTATATCAAATATTCATTGATTAAGCGTCAATAATAATAATAATAATAATAATAATAATAAGAAGAAACAGAGAAAAAAGAAATTAAAAAGAAAAAAGAGACGTTAATTCAACACTTAAAGAGATTATTCATTTCATTTTAAAGTAGTTGAGTCAGCACTACTTTAAGGTGCATTTGACTATTTTTTGGTCTTAATTATGAAAAGATGATTCAGTATTATTTTTGGCGCAAACTAATAGGAAATTATTTTTCCTCGTGGACACCTTATGTTAGTACTTCATTTTAAAATGTGTAATAAAATAGTATTTCTTTTCCAAAATATGTTATCTGCAATTATTACTTAATACTTAATTATTTTGCTTTAGCTAGTGAGGCTAAAAGCATGAGACAATGACCCAAATACAAATAATCCAAGCTTAAGATAGATATTTATGAGTCAGATCTCATGATGAATATTCTTAACAAGTTTTCTTTGTAATCAAATTATTATATTATAGAAGTAATAGAACGTTAGTTTGTAAATGTGTAATTATTTTAAACTAAAGGTAAAATAAGTATATATGATAGTAATGTATATCTAGTTAGGTAGTTTTTGAGTATTAAGGTAAAACATCAATTATATATAGTTATTTTAAAAAAATAAACACCAAATATTTTTCTTTTCATTGTCTGCTAAAAAAATAAAGACCAATTATATATAGTAAAAAAAAGTCAAAAAGATTTCATGTTGGTACTACTCTCCCGTTCTTATTTACTTGTCAATTTTTTACTTAACACATTTATTAAGAAAATAATAATTGATTTATCATTTTACCCCTGTTAGTTGATAGACTTCCAAAATCAATTTACTCATTAAATAGATTCTACTTTTTCCAAAAATATTAACTCTCTAAATAAATTGAGGATATTATAGATAAAAAATATTGTATTTTTTTAATTTATCAAAAATGACAAGTAAAAATGAACCATTAAAAAGTCGAACAAGTTAAAAGGGCAGAGGGATGGACGACCTGTTTGATACTTTGTGGAACAATGAATTATTGACATTAATCGATCTTTTGATTTTTCTTTTTTTTTTCCCTTTTCCCACTCCTATTCGAGTAGTGGCTTCAAAAGTAGGTATCAAAAACATGTGTTGTGCATGGAAAGTTTATATTTACTACTAGCAACCAATCTATCAAACTAGTAAATACATGGTTAAATAAAATTTTATATACATAGTTAAGTAAAATTTTATGCATATAAAGGTTGTGTTTGGTAAGGAAAAATATTATTTTGATCATAATATTTTCTTTTAAAAAATAATTTTGTTATAAATCGGAAAATACATGAAATTTCTGATTTCGTCGCTGGTTTTGGAGAATATATTTCTGTCAATAATTATCACTGTGGAATGTGATTCTTTAATATGAGAGCCAGCACTTCAATTCTTCTTTGAAGATTACAGGTTCCTTCTAGCTAAAATGGAGACCAAACCTGAAAAGTGTTGCTTTAGTGATAAAAAGATAGCATCCTTTTAAAGCATCGGAACATGTAGGTGAATAAGTCGGCAAATTTAAGTGGCAAATTTAAGTATTTGTTTGTCCATGCCCAAAATTGAAAGGCATAAATGCCAAAGGGAATGTTTATATATTACGCCTTCAAAAAGAACACTTTGCAAGCATTGCCTGAATCCCTAATCGAAAACTCAAAATGTGAATGTAGTGTTCTCACAAATATTTATCTATATTTATATTTAGTTTCTTAAACTTTATATTGAGTCAAATACACTAAAATAAAACGGAAAGAATGAAGCATTATTTAGCGGAAAGGAAGTTAAGAAAAAAAGAAGAAATGGGTAAATAATTTCATAATTGTGTTAATTATTCATTTCATATCTTCCATAAAGTACATCTGATCTCTGTGACAGATTTTCACATGAGTTACCTCTCTATATATCAAGAAGTCCTGTACAAATATAGTTATATTTAATGATTCCATCTAACAACTCTAACTTACTGATTAACACATACCATGTATTTATATTATATGCCTAAAAGATACGATATTTACATGTTGATTGATTGATCGATTGATTAATTAAAAGGCGTTTCACTGTATTAGTGCATTATACGTCCAAGATTTTTATTAGTTTAATTTGTAACAGATGAGTAAGTGCACAAAAAATAAGAGAAAAATGATGTAAAGAGTAATGCATTTGTTTTGTTTTGATATAAGTACTGCAAAAGCTAAGTATCTGTGCAGATTCCATCTAACAACTCCAACTATATAGTGATTGTTAGATACTATGTATGATGTATTAGTTACATTCTTTCACAAAATGACAATACATTACATACCTTTCATTGCCTCACATTAAACGTCGAGACGACAGCTTCATCTATTATTTATATGGCTACAAGTTACTTTCATTTCATTCAACTTGCTTATTAGCATGGGAAAAGTCCTGGAGTCTGAAGCTGAGCAGCCTTTGTTGGCTGCTCATGGGGCGAGCTCTGAGCTCGAGGAGGTGCTCTCCGATTTCCAATTACCTTACTTTCAACGCCTTAGGTCCGCCTTTTGGATCGAGTTCCAGTTACTTTTTCGACTTGCAGCACCTGCAATAGCTGTGTACATGATCAATAATGCTATGTCCATGTCTACTCGAATCTTTTCGGGTCAACTTGGGAACCTTCAGCTTGCTGCAGCCTCTCTTGGCAATCAAGGCATCCAATTATGTGCTTATGGACTTATGGTATATTTTTATTATCTGATCTGAACATCAATTAAATGCTTGTGGCAATATGTTGCTTATATTTGTACATTATGGTTAAGGATTTTTTTTTTTAACTTTCCCCTTTTTAGTGCTAAACAGGGGAAACAGAGGACTTTTTTATGACAAAAAAAGATCACATGTATAACTTTTCAAGCCTTTTTTGATTGCAGCTAGGAATGGGAAGTGCAGTGGAAACTCTTTGTGGACAAGCATATGGAGCTAACAGATATGACATGCTAGGAGTCTACCTACAAAGATCAACAATAGTACTTTCCATAACAGGCATCCCACTAGCTGTAGTATATTTATTTTCCAAGAACATACTGCTCGCGCTTGGTGAATCGAAACTAGTTGCATCAGAAGCAGCAGTATTTGTGTATGGACTAATCCCTCAAATATTCGCTTACGCGGTGAACTTCCCTATACAGAAGTTCTTGCAATCTCAGAGTATTGTAGCACCTAGTGCCTATATTTCACTGGGGACTTTGTTTGTGCACTTATTGCTGAGTTGGATTGTTGTATACAAAATTGGGCTGGGATTGATAGGGGCATCACTGGTGCTGAGTCTTTCTTGGTGGATTATTGTGGCAGCTCAGTTTATATACATATTGAGAAGTGAAAGATGTAAGACTACTTGGACAGGTTTTCGATGGGAGGCCTTTAGTGGATTATGGGAATTCGTGAAGTTATCGGCTGCTTCAGCTGTTATGTTGTGTTTGGAGACATGGTATTTTCAGATTCTAGTGTTGCTTTCAGGTTTACTCAAGAATCCTGAGCTTGCATTGGATTCTATCTCAGTTTGGTGAGATTTTGTACTTAACTGTTTATTTGTGTGCTACCAAAAAACTACATTCTATTCATGATCCCACAACACTAGTTAGTTATATACTATCATATTACCAATACCATTAAGAGTTTTTAGTCAACTATGACTTGATCTTGGATTCGTCGTGGATTCTCACCTGTTGTCTTCTACTCGAACTATATATATTATACAGAGTCTTGATCCTTCGTCATTAAGGAGAAATGATTGCAATTGTACCCTACACGTATCCACTGTGGATCCGCTTCTGTTGTCCTGAAATGTTAATCTTTTTATATTTATTTTTATAGCATGGCAGTGAATGGGCTGATGTTCATGGTTTCAGTGGGATTCAATGCTGCTGCTAGGTACAATTTTACCTGTTATAATAGATTACTAATTATCATAATGTGCAAGTTACCAAACCATACTTGTAGCAAACATTTTTATACTATCGGTTTATAGAAGTTAAACTCTTTGATCAGTGTGAGAGTGAGCAATGAGCTAGGAGCAGCACATCCAAAGTCAGCAGCATTCTCAGTGTTTGTGGTGACATTAATTTCATTTCTCATAGCTGTGGTGGAAGCTATAATTGTGCTATGTTTGCGCAATGTTATCAGCTATGCATTCACTGAGGGTGAAATTGTGGCCAATGCAGTTTCTGATTTGTGCCCTTTTTTAGCTGTCACACTTATTCTTAATGGCGTTCAACCAGTCTTGTCTGGTAAGATAATATTTCTCGTCATTATTCTCCTTAATTATAGGATATATACATACTGCAGGTTATATGCGCTCACAAGATTAAATATTTTTTATATCATCTGTACAATCTAACATGTTATAGCAAGCTATTCGTCTTATAAAAGTAAAACTCAAAAGTCATTAAATGTCTTGAAGAATAACTTTTTTGTTGTTTGTTCTCAAGAGGTTGATATCACATCCTTGTTTGAGAGAGACAAATCGGAGAAAAAGAGACCCCCATAGTAACTCATCATGCTCGTGCATGTGTCACTCTTAGATAGTCCCATTTGAAAAGACAAAAAAAGTTGTTTTCTTCTTATATTATTTTTGATATAACCATCGTATCGTAAATTAATTTTCAAAGTTAGAGTTACGTTTCTCTGAGGCCTACGTTTTTAAGAGTTGAGTACCATCAAAATTTGTGATGTGGTGTAGTGGTAGTAATAAGTACCTTTCTTTTTTATTCAGACATTTTGAGTTTAAGCTCTCAAAATTAAGTCGTTTTTTATCAGGAACATTTTATCTCCAATATGACACTCTATCGTAGATTTAAATAAGTTAAACTCAAAACGGGTACTAAACAAAGAGAGGGAAACTCATCACTCATATTGAGTTAAATTTAAGATTAATTTTCTGATTAGAGAAAATGGATCAAATACATAGCCAAAGGCAATCTTGCCTGATTAATGAGAATAATAAAAGTGATGCCATGAAGGGACGTGTAACCCTCTATCTCATCATTATGAAGTGCATTAATTATTATCGTGTCCCTCTAATACAAGCTTTTTTTCATTCTAACATGTTCTCCATTGGCTATCTACTTTAACAGTTTATTTGACTTGCATAACAAACAAAGTCAATGCTATGATTTGAAGTATATGAATTTTAAATATGATATCGAATTTATAGTTTGTTTTAGTTATTGCATTCACAATTAAATATAAGATTTAAAAAAAGGTTATTGAGTTCATCTAAACTCATACGTGGCATGGTAGCTCAAGGAGCGGATCTAAAGGGTTTGTAATGAATTCATGATATGAACTTCATAGTTTTTGTCTCGATCTAATATATCTAATATGTTTTTATAAATTTAATTATTATTATTATAATAATATTTACTTTAAAATTATTATAGGAACTTATAAATTTTAAATCTCACGTCCACCTGTTGTAGGCCCGCCCCCCATAACAAACCTAATCACCATCTTGCATGTGGAAAATGTTTCACCAACGTCCTAATTGTTAGTACTAGGGGTGTTAGGTGCAGTTCATATTGTGCACATGTCCTTAGATACCCTACCGATTAATATTTTCCTTTTGACAAGTTCATGTGAAAATATTTTATTCTTTGTAGATAAATTAAAGTGGTTGTAATTAATTACCATATTTACTTCGCACGAAAATCTGTAAAAGTTTATACAATAATTTTGTTTCTTTGTGAATTTTCAGGTGTTGCTGTTGGTTGTGGATGGCAGGCATTTGTTGCATACGTGAATGTAGGGTGTTATTATGGTGTAGGAATTCCATTGGGATGTCTTCTTGGCTTCAAATATGACTTTGGTGCTAAGGTTTTTCAATTACACACAACCTTCTATATTATATCTCTAAATATTTTATAATACACATATAATATATACGTGTATTAATTAATTGGATATAAAATGGCAGGGAATATGGACTGGGATGATTGGAGGGACTGTCATGCAAACCTTCATTCTGATTTGGTTCACATTCCGTACAGATTGGAACAAAGAGGTGCCTAACTCACTTCTTCTCGACACTCCGTCCATTTTTATTTGTCTCATCTTAATTTGACACACCCTTAAGGAGCAATAAATAGAACGACTATTTCACTTTATCACCCTTGAAATATAACAAATTCAACATTGAGGAATGACTATAGATAAGTAATAAATTATCTCTTGAATTTCTAAATTGAACAATTAATAATGGATATCTATTTTTAGTAAGATGGACAGATGAAAGTGGACGGATGGAGTATTATAACTTCTAAAGTTATATGTCAATAGTTCTTGGGATGCAAAGAGAAGTTTGTAAACAAATTTGAATTCTTTTTTTATATATATTTTCAGGTAGAGAAAGCTAAAGAACGTTTAGACAAATGGGAAAATGTAAAAGCAACTCTAAGCAAGGAATGAAGGTGGCGAAGAAGTCATCAACAGTTCACATCAAGGGTTTTCTGGCGTATCTACCAAAAGAGAGTCGAAATCCATTAGAAATAACTTACTATTTCTGTATTTCGGAAAAAACAGATAAAAATAATTTCAGATATTATGTGATTTATTAGTATTCTATTTTAGCTGGTATTCAAAATATTCGATTCAAGTAGACAAAGAGATGGTTGAAAAAAATTGGTTTGAGGTTTACTTTGAATGAATCATATCACATATGTAAAAACCATCGTTTGTAGCTGCACGTTTCTTGGTTGATTGTGTTATAAAGGGTGATGTCAACTTCAATTCTGCAATTACGCAAACAATGTGCAATCAAATTGATACGATAAGTATCTGAGAAAAAATGAGAGCATAATAGGAGAATATAAATAGCAACTGCATTTGCATATCCTAAAGGGTCATGCGTTTGGTTACCAGAATTAGAAAAGCATTTCCTAATATAAACTTTGGTATTATTTTATCCTGCGTTTGGCTAACATTTTGCTCCCAATATACCTAAAAGATAGTACAATTTATACAGCAATTCCAGTACTATTTATATACCAGGTCCAGCAAGGGATAACTTGTAAGCAACTTATCTTTACGGGTATAAAACAACTCAGATAACTTGCCAAAAATTATGAATACGTATGCACCAGATAATCAAATGATTATGTATCCATGTGTTACAATTGTTGCATTACAATTCCTATCTAACTTTATCCGCAACCAAAACAACCCCGAAGGCTATTGCGTTACTCACAATCGAAAACAATCAGAACAAAACGGATGAACAATCTTTAGTTTTTTCTTAATATCCAAGTACAGAATGTTTCCAGCATGTGTTGCCTCCTATATAAGCAGTTAAAAACTACAATAGCAGCAGAAACTCTGCACATAATCAATTTATATTTTTGAGGCCACAAGATAACACAATGACCTGAGGAAGTGAATCCACATTATGAGAAACGTGAAATTTGCATAGATAATAAATGATACTACCCAAAATAGAGAATGTGATTTGATTTAAGTACCGGAGATAACTCGCAATAAGCCTCTAGTGGCTGGTGTTTCCTCAGCCTCAATAACAACTAATCTGATCATTTGTCATGCCTGCTATCATACTAGTCTCCGATGCAGTTTAATCTACATCCATCCCATCTTCCCTTTTATTTCTGGGGTTTGAACCTGAGCCATCCTCAGTCTTTTGGGGCAATGACTTGTGCCTCATTACATGCTTACACATCCTGAAATGTGTTTCACAATATTGTTGCACATCAGGCAAAGAAAAAGTTGATGCTCGAAAACACGAGATGCAGCAAAACTAATAAGCTGCACTTCTCTCAAGAGACACTTGTTAGGATCTTCTAATTTTGGTCTTAACCATAATTCAATAACCAATTAGTAGTAAATTCTAACTACTTTGTTAAGGAGTAAGGCTAGAATTGCTTCGCTTTCAGGGAAGTGATGCCTCTTCTACGTGTATGTGTAAGTGTAGGCAGTTTAATATGAGGAATATGTTCTCTAAGTCTGAAAAACATGTGGAATTATATATGTGTGTGTGATTGAGTGTGTATACCTATGTATATTCACACGCACACACATATCTACGATTCCAACCTTTATCATGTAAAACTACTAACAGGGATTTTGGTTGAGTGTTTCTACACCGAAATTAGAGATTAATTCAAAAGTCACTCGCATCTAGTTCTTTAGGGATTGAAATGGATGTTGAAGGGATTCAGACTAAGTAGTTCTTGTATAATTTTGTAAACAGTGCAAAAATCTAATTTTGTGGGTGAATGAAGTACAGAAAACATGCAACCATAAGATGTCTAACAACCATGTGGGGAAACAAGATTCATGTTAATTAGGCAGGTTTTTAAGATGACGAACATACGCTTCAAAAGCCTCAGTCTTTCTCTTGATTTCAGTAGACCACAATACTGGATCAGCACTTCTGGGCAATGTCTCCTGCTGGTGGGATTTATCTCGAAGCCACTGCTCTGCTTTATGGCATTCATTAATGACCTGCAAAGAAAAAATTTCAGGTTAATCACAATATCACAAGGACCTGTAGCATGTTCTATATAGACAAGGTCATACAGCTTCTTTCTCACTGGCTGGAAGTGATCCCGCAGCCATTCGATGTTCCACAATGGTGTTTAATAGATGCCGTGTTGCTTGTGCCCGTGCCTCTTCTTCCTTATATCGATGCTCCACAGGGTCCACCATCTAATAACATAAGGTTGGTTGCGTCACTTTCAAAATAAGCATTGGAAAAGAAAAACTAAATTCTGCAACTAATACCAAATGACAAGAACCTTTTTAAGATCCTCTAGCTTCTCTGCATAAACCTGTTCAGACTCATCATCTCCATCTTCATAGAGCCATTCTTCAGTCTGTTGTAGATTACAAGAGATACCCTCCCTCTCCGAATCCGTAGCAAAGCTCCGGTAGGTATTCAAAAGCTATTCAAATAGATGCATAAAGTAAAGGAAATGGGGCAGATACTGATAACAATAACTAAACCAAAACCAAAACCAAAATTTAAGAAATAGTGTATTTGAAACTATCTGGAAAAGGACACAAACTTGCGTAACAAAATGACAAGGTACCAAATAGTGATAAAGAAGTAGTATGTATCAACTCCAACATGCATTTAAAATTTATGAGTGTCACATAGTGGTATTTGCAAAACAAAATTACTCAGAAGGACAACTTAAAAATGCAAGTGATACTGCCAAATTCAACAGTCCACTGAAACCTGAAAGAATGTGACTTGTAAAGGAAAGGATAATGAGAAAGTAAAATTTCACATTGAAGCATTCATCACTCCTAAACCTTCTGCTTCAGTTTGAAATTTTATATTTTAAAGATTAAAATGTTATATCCTCAAAAGATATATTCTTAACTTAAAAGTGTGAAACAAATCAGTTGAATTGAAGTCTTTCAAGTAAAGACAATTATGAGACTTAAAATTGTCATACCTTATTACGAGTTTCATAGACATATGCCTCCAGGGTGTTTTTCTTGTCTTTAGTTCGCTCCACCTTTATGTCTTGCTCAGCTAACTGGCATTCCTTTTCCTGAGCTTGGGATAGCTCCATGAGGGTCATTCCACCATCAACACTTTCACTGACAGGAATATCCTGTCTCTTAACGGCCTTACTTTTCCTTGTAGCATCTCCCTGCATAAAGAACCACAGGATTCCATTCACAAGTAGCCAAGAACACATTTGAAATAGGCAAAAGGCTTTTAACCAAAGAACAATAGCACGCAAATGGAATAACATCTCACTGATGTCCTAGTGTAGGGTCCTAGTTTATGACCAAGTTATAATCAGCTGACATCGGATAAGTACACATCTTTTCAAGGAAAATAAATAATCAATTACCCTAGAGTATGCCCTAACTAAAGTAATGACAACACTGCAACATCAATAAGAAAGAGAAGGAGTGAATATGCAGTTTCACCACTTCCATAAATGCAGATTCCATACATGATTCCTCCATGGTCTTCCAGACCAGCACAAAAGCTCTCGGAAACTTTTTCCACTCCATCATTAATCTTGCCTAGTTGTTCAAAGTCCAAGCCCATTTAATTACTAGAGATGAGAAGAAGCAACATGAACCACACTGATCCCTTAGTTCTAAATAATTTAAAAACAGAATCTGTCGAGCTACCATGACAAAAAGTAAAAACAAAGAGTTCACTGTGTAAATAATTCAGTCATAAAAGTTCAAAACCTCCCATCTAAAACATGGTTACTGATTGAGTACGATGGTCAATCATCAAAATAACTGTATCTATTTTTCAAAATGCACTAGCTTGAATCCTTTTGTTTTTATATTTTAAAATCATTATCTTTGTTAAAAAAAAATTGTATTGTTTTTTAGAAGGTTTTTTTTTTTTTTTGAGAAAGTAAAAAAAAAAATTGTATGTATTGCCCAAAAAATATAAAAATGTCAAAAAGAGCACTTAAATTGATCAGCATCTTGTATCTTGTTGAACGAATCACAAAAACATATATTCTACTAGCACTAATGACTTCAAATTTATAAGTATGCGACCTTTGGGGATCTTGTTTTTTGATAGAGCCTTTCTAAAACAGTCTCTGAGTTAGGAACGTTTCCTACTTGGTGTCACTGTCTTTTAACAATACTTACCTTGCTACAGATACTTTAATTTATTTCAATTTTACGCCTGGTTGTTTTCTGACAAAATTCGAGTAAAACAAATTGAGTTATGGTCTTCATTAAATATTTTTTGAAAAAAATAATAAGGTTATCGCACAACTTTCAGATACCTACCACCCCCATCCACCCAGTCCTCTGTTCCATTCTAAATCTTTACTTAGCCCATCCAATCTTGAGGACTCTTTCTTTTAACAGAAAAGTCTACAACCTCCAAAGAGACAAACTAACAACTATATACTAGTTTATATTAATTAATTTGAATACGAAGTGCTATTCTTTGAGTTATATGACTATCTAATCTAAAAGTTTAAAAGGATGGTTTTATTTATTAATTTTATTTAGGTCTACAACACATCACCTCACATGCAGATCTGATTCTTTTTACGTGAGTCGAACACATGGAAATATTTTCCTTAAGGGGTGGCAGTGCGACTCCAATGTATGATAATATGATTTCAGCCTGCTCTAATGGCATGTTGAATTATGCAAACCGCCTCATTTAAAAGCTTAAGCAATTAGAGAGGGGATGCTTTATTTATTAATTTATTTAGGTCTACGGCTATATGGTTTCTTCAAAATTTTCTACCAATTATCTAAAGATTCTTTAGCAAATTCAAGTATAGAAGTATAGTCAGGTATTAGATTGAGGTTGATCGAGCCACTTGTTGCTATCTTTGAGGATTTGTTCCCTGGGTCCTGATTGTTGTCGACCATTTGAAGTCACACAAGGCCAACGTCCTATAGGAGGACTACTTCGTTTGGCTAGGAAAAACAAAGAACAAGATGAATCTATCTTTTATATGCTACTTCTGACGATGGTGCTGAAACCTGCTTCACACCTCAACTAAATCACAAAACAACCTATGATAGCCTACAAGCATAAGTGTAGGTAGTCCTGCTCAGTGCTCACACAGGCTAGAACAGATGGGCTCATGTTGAGTGTTACAGCTTGAATCCGAATCTAGAATATTCATGTTGTTACTCTTATGCCTTAACAACTCAACCAACAATCTCCATGGGACAAAGTGCAAGATTAATCTCTTTTAAATAAAATTATATATTTAAAAAGTACATAAATAGTATTATGATCTACAATATTTATAGTTAAAAAATATTTTAAATGTTTGACAAAATTGTAACAAAAGAAAGAAATGATCAAGTCCCAAATAGTAATTGTGTCATTCTTTTTAGAGAGAAGGGACTAGTAACTTTGAGTGCCCAAACAGAACCCAAAAAAGGACGCAAATAAAGCAGTGATTTCAAGAAGTACCAGAAGATACTATAAGTTCTAACTAATCGGTAATCATACAGCAAAATGTGCAGAGTAACTATCATCAGTACTATGCATGACACCAGAAGCTTCATGAGTGCTTACCTCCATATTTTCTGCATGAATATCAATATTATTTTCCGATGTAGAATGACTTGATTGATCTTTGATCAGCTGAAGAGATGACAAAATGCAGTAACAACATTGGGTTACATCTTCAAGTAAGTTTGATCAGCAGAAGGGATGACAAAACGCAGTGATGAATTTCCATACTATGAAAATTGGCACTTACCCAGGCCGATTCTACTGTAACAACACCATGGAGGTTTAATTGAATTTTGACTTTGACCTTTGCTTTTTCAGAATGAGGAACCTGGAATGGGCCAATCTGAAAAAAGAAAGAAGTACAGAGTGAGATTAACTGACAAATTGATGGAGTCAACTTGGCATTAAGGATGAGAGCATTAATTTCAAATTCTTAAGACAGTTAGCAATGGCATATCTCTGGCATTAATTTGAGTTTCTAGAACTGCTGAAATTAAATTATTTTTACAGTTAAGCATTCTCCTCAAACTGTTGCACATTGAGATTCAGCAAGGAAGCAGAAGGTGGATAACCTGCCTTCTAAAGCAACGAAAGAAATAAAGTTAATGCTACAAATATCCTCAGCTTCTAAACTCACCGACCAGAGAGATTCAAAAAGACAGATACGTTGGATAACTCCTTTTACAGCATAAGACTAGATCCCGGTAGATGCTTGACAGCATAATAAGACCAAATAAAAGGCGTCCTTTGATCATTTTCAACATGAGAATAACATTTAACATGCAACACGTTAGTGTGCTTTCAGGGAAATAGGCTAGCGGAAAGCCATCTTCCTGTCCTTCAATTGAACATTTTGAAACCTTTATAACAATTATGGTCTCTTTTCTTTTGTAATTTTGTTATTGTTGTTTATACTGTGTAGAAAATAATATAACTAAATAACTAAAAATATGTTTTCCCAAACAACTTGAGCTTTTAAACAATAAGGTCACACAATTCAACCTAGTATTAGAGTCAGACTCATCTCTACTCCTGGTTTACCTAGTGTTGGATATTATGTTGATCACGCTCCAAATGTCCAAGACAGTGTGCAAAGGGATTTTAAGGCATCCCACATTGGTTGAGAGAACTGGCTGGCTCATTATATGGCTTTAGGCAGTCCTCACCATAAGAATCAAAAATAATCCTCACCTCATGAGCTATCTTTGGGAACGAGTTAGACCCAAGAGCATTTTCTTAGCATGCTTAAAAGACTATCACAAACATTGACTGTAACTTTCCAGTTCTCGTGTAACACTAACAAAAATCAATATGACCTCGGTATTAGACAGTCTCTCAGATGTCCAGAAACTTTCCTGAAAGCAAAAGGCCCAAATGACTTTATCTAAAACCCTGAATGCCACTTCCCTTCTCTTATTTTAAACCTTGAAACTATACAAGTTAGACAGCGAGAGAATCTAACTGTATTTGAAAGGGTATATAAGGGCAACCAAAAAGGGTGTTTCGCAACTTTATCACTTTTTATAATGTACAGTAATAAATTTTATGAACATTTTGGCAGAAAAGGGTGTCTCACAAGTTCTCATTGTGAGCCCACGAAATTGCAAGGGCAGAACAATAGGCCTTGAGAACATATTTCAATTATAGGATAAGTATAACATTTGAAGGTAGTAAACCAATAACACTCATGGTCAAAGAGTTAATAGTGAAACTTACAAAAGCCAAATATTTAAGAAAATAGGGAGGTTGCATCACTGCTACAATTAACACCAATACATCCTTTTGCATCGTCCCTCAATACCATGTTAATTTAAACACTGCTCACAATATTCCATCAAAATTATGATTTCCAATTTACTGCACTTTTCTTTAATGTCACAGAAACCACCTAAATGTGTTTTTTTCTGGGATACAAAGTCATTCTTGGACAGATGTACACATACGTTTGTTTGCATAACAAATCATGATACAACATTTTCTGGTATTTGAGCAACTATATATTATTCTACCAATTAGAAAAGTTAATGTACTACCAGAACTTAATCCTCCAAAATATCAAAAGATAATTTTTTCTCGTTTAATGATAAATCACCACAGCTGCAGATATTCAGTCGCAGTAAAGGTTATCAAAATTATATTTCCTTCATACCAATGACATCCCTTTTTTCTTTACCTTCTCATGCATGATACTAATTTAGATAATAACAGCAGATATGAAAGTTCCTTTCAAGTAAACAGGAGAAATTTAAACCCAGAAAATTATTGTTGACTCTGTAGCTCATCTGCAATGCAAAAGACTGAAGTAGCAGTCCAAACTGTGCAATGGATCAGACGTAGTGTCTCACCAGCAATGTCTAGTTTTGAAAATCTTGAATCTCAAAATTGGTTGATGTACATTAGCTATGAACACATGTGGTCTAGTTTTACACCCTAGATTGCCCAAATATAGCAGAGATATTAAGTTCAATTTTTTCTGTCCTATTTATAGGGCACACATTGGAGGGCAAAAGTCTACCAGAAACAATCTGTGTACACATTACCCTCCCAGACCCCACTTGTGAGATTGCACTGGGTATGTTGTTGTACGTTGGAAGGTAAAACTGCTTCTGGGAGTGGTTCAGGGAGGACCTTCTCAAGTGGGCTTATTCGATAGAGAAGATCACCAAGATTTTGCAACATAAAATATGCAAAGCTATTAGGTAGTGCATGTACCTATTTAAACATACAATGAAATAGTACAATATCTAATACTCCCAGTAGACATAGTTGACTTATTGGATTTTTCCTTCTCTTTTGATGTCTACTTACCTTTTTGGAAATATGATATACAGACAAATTGAGATATCCATCAAGAGAAAACTTCTCTTTCAAGGGATGGAATACTGGAAACAAGCCAGAAAGGAAAGCGGACAACTAATTGGGTTAGAAGAACAAGTATGTGATAAATGATACAATTGTCTGCTGTAGTAAGTTCTCAAAGGTGGTTCCATGGGCTTCGACAAACTTAAATGCCTAGAGATCTTAAGTCGTAACCTCAACAACTAGAACTTTAGTTATGACTAGTTAGAGTAATCCAATTATCGAGAATCATTCCTAACAAAATCAAGAAAATTAGATCAAATGTGATATAATACATCTAGAAATCCCAAACAAAACTTGAGGATAGAAGTTCTCATATTAGTTAAAAGGGACAAATGAACTGTACCGTAGATTTGCTTATTTTATTGGATACACCAGGTGGCAACTCATTCTGGTTAGTGTAGAATGCTTCCAAGTGGAAACTGTTGCTCCTTTGCAATGTGAGCATTTTCATGCTCGGAAAACTATGGCCCTTTGGAAACAATACGCCATTTGATAGGGTGCAAACTGGGCCCTCATCAGATGTAAACCCAATGGAGAAAGGAAATGAATCCTGAATCTGCAAATAAAAGATTTTCGAACTCAATATAATGATGAAACCAACAACCATACCTCAATAAAACGTCATGCACTAAACAATGTTCATGCCAGAGTTAGGACTTGGTACACTTATGTTCTGTTCCTATTATTATCTGGACATTGTTTTGTAGTGTTTCTTCTTTTTTTTTTCTTTTTTTTTTTTAATGAAGTAAGTAGATTCGTTTAAAGGCATCAAGAAGATGCAAGCTTTACAAGAATAGATCAGTTAAGCTCACAAAAACATTGTTTTGTATTGTTTCTTTTCAAGTTAGTGGTTGTGAGATAAATTTTAGGCTTTGGGTGCATGACAACTATTTAAGCAGTAAAACTGTAAAAGGCATAATTTTGACACAGATGTACTAAGCTATCCCAACGCACAATAATTCTTTCTCATGTTTGTACAACAACAGCAACATGAGCAGCCTTGCCCCTACCCGAAAAATCCTCTTTGTACTTCTTTCAAATGTACTTCTAGTTTATTACAAGAAAGAAACAATAAAATTAGCAACAGAATGATTGTAGTGAAGTAAAAGGGGGTTAACACATAGTAAAGAGTGTAGTCTATTATTTCAATATCAACAGGTTTCGCTCATATGGTTGATCTAGCTATTCATTTTTTCGTTTCAAAGACTTCTGTGGTCAACCTGCCTGGCTCCAACTTCGAAAGAATGACTAAGTCAAAAAATTTGCTAGGTCATGTCCTCATTTCATGCAATTTAATCTCTCTAGAATGCTCTCTGCCACGATGAATATTGCAAACTCTGATTTATCAAATTATTAACAAGTACAGTTCTCATAACTCAATAAATTATTTCTTTTGATTTTATATATCTTTTAACACTCAACTATGTTGCTCCCCGGAGTAATATTTGGGCTTTCTGAAGTAGTGTATTAGCATCATGATCTGGTGGAGTGGTCATTGCAATAGAAAAGTTTCTTAATTTCTCCATGGTCTTCGAAGTCTAATGAATTTTGCAATGCTTCATGTCTTCTGAAGTAGTTTATTACCATCACGATCTGCATCGCCTGGAGTGGCCATTTCAATAGTAAAGTCACGTAATTTCTCCATGGTCTTTTTAGTCTAATGAATTTTTCATTTATTCATGTTTTCATTCATTACTCGAGGTTGTTTTTCTGATATTTGTTCTATTAACTGCAGGAATACTATTTCAGCAATGAATATTCTAGAATGGTCTATAGCCATGGAAGAGATTGTTTTTACAAATAGAGTTTTTACATCATAGAACTTCAAACTCACGATAAAAAGAGAAGTAAATTGAAAAACAAAGAGAGGAAAAAGAGAAAAAAACTTGAGTCATTTAACATCATAGCCATATTCACAATAATAGAGAAAGTAAAGTAAAACCAGCCAATGAGAGCATAGAAGGTCTTGTATCTCGGGCACTAAAACTAAACACCCCATAGAAGAAGGAATAAACCTATCCATATTGGACTTTGAATCTAATTTTGGAAAATTAAATGAAAATAGGACTAAGAAATAGAAAGAAATTCACAGCCATATTGATCACAAGTATTACTGTAGTAGTTCACATCACAAACCTCGTACTCTCTAACACGAAATATAGGGCTGAGCATCGCACATTGAAGAGCACATCCACGTGCAACACACTCACTAGCATTTATTGTCCTCCCCGGTTCTTTTCTGAAAACAGAATTTAAAATTCTTCCCATAGCTGGAATTCGAGAGCCTGATCCTACAAGCTCAAGAGTATGAATCCTTTCAGCAGTCAATCCAGAATCAAGTAAAGCTTTACGACAAGGAACGCTTATCTTCTCCAACAAATCTGATGAAAGCTTCTCAAAGTCCTCTCTTTTGATGAAACCTTTTACATCTTTCTCATCCATTAAGCACTCAATATTAAGCGGAGCCTCTGGATTTGCACTTAAAACTTTCTTCAGTTTCTCACATGCAGCCCTCAATCTTATAGAAGCCCGAGCGTTTGAAGAAACATCAATATTGTACTGTTCCTTGAAATTTGCAGCAAAATGTCTGAATAAAACTTCATCAAAGTCTCTCCCGCCCAAGTCGCTATCAAAAGCATGAGACAATATCTTCATATGACCAGGTTCAAATGACGCTACAACAACTTGAGTATCACAATGACCAACATCAACAAACACAACATTTGTTGGACCCCCAGCTGAAAAATCAGTCTTGTATATACCATAACCCAGTGCAGTTGCAGTGCCATCATGCATCAATCGCAATGGCTTCAACCCAGCGATTTCTGCTGCATACAAATAAGCACGTCTCTGTAAATCTGTAAAGTACGAAGGTATGCCAATAACACAATCTGAAACATCCGTTTCAAGATTCTTCTCAGCAATTTGCTTCAAATGTGCAAATAGCATCGCCATAATTTGAACAGGAGTGAAACTCTGCTTCTCATCCATGTAGTGCAAATTAATCAAAATGCCACCATCCTGTCCCTCAGAGGTCGCAAACGGAAGCAATTTCAAGTCCTTCTGAACAGTAGGCTCCCTATATTTCCTACCAATCAACCTCTTTACCTGTGAAATAGTTGATTTCGGGTTCATAGTAGCCGATGCAGCTCCAGCTGCACCAATGAATCTTTGTTTATCACCAAACGACACCACTGCTGGTGTCTCTCGATTCGATTCATCATTTAATATTACATCAATTCCTCGTTGCTTTGCAACTCCTATAACACAGTTCTCATTTCCCACATCAAACCCAACTACGCTCATTTCCAGCAAAACTTAGCTATATAACCTTCCAAAATTCCAACCACAAACAACAAAGCTCTATCCACAAATCGAGCCAGCACCTAATACCTATCTCTAAATCATCACATCACATACCACAACACAATTTTCCAAAGTAGAACAATCAAACCTGGAAAAAAAATCAAAAAATCACAATAAACAAAATTCAACGTGAAATTCACCAAAATTACATCCATCAATAAACAAAGCATTTGAAGCTGAAAATCAATCGAGCAACCAAATAAAAAGAAAATCAGCAAATATAATACGTATTAACTTGTTAGACTTGGTAATTTCAAATCATAACATGGATACGGAAGTTAAGAATGGTGGAAAACTATGAAATGAAGGTACCTGATTTGAGAGAAGAAACAGAGGAAACCCTAACAATGGAGAAGCTGGTGGTCTTCTATGGATGAAATCAAGAAAAGAAAAAAAAAGCGAAAGTCTCCGAATTGCTTGTTATTAGTTTAGATGAAAGAAAGCGGATTTTTTGAAAATATATTCCTTTCTTCGTTGTCTACACAATACGCTTTTCACTCCCACATTTTTATTTTCGGAAATGACTTTGGGAAAAAGAAACAATGTATATCAACCTTTCATATTCATTTTGTATTTGAGTTGCAACTTACAAGTATTAATTATTCTCCTTTTAAAACCCAAAATGAAAATAAAAAATCTCATTTCCTTTGTCGTAATCTTTATTTTAATTTACCCCTTCTTCTTTTTTGTCCTTTTTTTTCCCCTTTTCTCAAGTGGAAAGTCAAAGGTGAAAATGAAAAACTAAGAAGTATAAAATTAAATATGATTGTCCTAGAAATGTGTTTTCTGAAAATCAGAAATTAATTTTTAATCTAATTTAATTTATTTAGTAAAATTAAAGAATATTTTATTGATATATGATAACGTAATTCGAATCTAAAAAATTAGTTGTTGATAGTATGGTGAATTGCATAAATCACCTATTATTAGAGGTGGTCTAATCCCTTCTATCCTTAGGAAATGTTAATTAAAATATTGTTTAGATTGACAACTTGACAAGTTACTTATTCTTTTTATTTTAAATTGTGGAATCTAACTAATTTTAGATATTGTTATTGTGAGAATTGAATCTTTCCAACTAACAAATCTTAATATTTAAAGTATATGTCAAACTTTAATTACAAATTATACTTCTAAACTTGCATTACATAAATTATTTTAATATCACAATCTTACTAAAAGAGTGATAGAATTCACATCTTTTTGCGCATATACAAAGCTAAAATGATGATCTTTTTGGTCTTATGATCACACTACAATTTGAGTAGACTTCTCCTCCATTTTATGCAGAAAAAACACTTCATGAATAGAAAAAAATATCAAATTGCTCATTTTGCAATTTGTTGAGATAGAAAACTAGAAAAAATTGAGGAAGTCAGATCCCTGACTATTTACAAATAGAAAAAAGTGATCTTTAAAATATTATGTGTAAAAATAAAATAAAATACCCAAATTGTAACTGATCTAAAAAATCAATTCTATTAAAACAAGTTTAATCTCTGACAAGGATCATTAATATTAGTAGTCAGTTAGGGCATACATCGGCTTGATCCGTAATTTAATCCGTATTTGATCCTAATGAATTTTGAAACTTGATGAAAAAATGGCACTGCATGATTCCTTGTGCTCTAAATTGGCGATAAATAACCCCTTTTCATTGTTTTAGCATGAAAAGTTTTTTTAATATTTATTTTTGCATTAAATAGCCTAATTTATATTCTTGAAAACTGAACTGCTTTTCATATAGGCATAATACATAAATTGGACCCTAAACTTGACTTCAAATTTTAAGTATGACCTTTAACTTTCATAGTGCACAAGTAGACACTTTAACTATCCAATTCTTAAACAAAAAAACACGTGAATCCAACAGCCAAATTGTGTGATATACAAACGCGCCTACGTGGCTTATTGAGCCACTCAGTGGCTGCCACGTAATTAAAAAAATTACACGTATTTTATAATTAAAAAAAAATTAAAATACAAAAGGGTAGGGTCGTATTTTCTTTTCCCAATTTGCTCGATTTTGACAAAAAAAATTAGAAGCCATTACATAAAAACGACCAGAAATTGTGCACAAAAAGAGGAAAAAAGCTTGAGTACTAGAATTTGGAGGAAGAAGAAGAAAAATGGGATTTTGATTTGAAAAAAATAAAAATATATTTAAAAGGGATTCATTAAGGGTAAAATTGTCATTTCTGTTTTTTTTTTTACTATTGTGGGCCTCGAAAAATACCCCTGACGCGCCTGAATTGCGTCTCAATCACGCGTTATGCCAGGTTGGATTCGCGTGTTTTTTTGTTTAAGAATTGGATAGTTAAAGTGTCTACTTGTGCACTATGAAAGTTAGAGGTCATACTTAAAATTTGAAGTCAAGTTTAGGGTCCAATTTATGTATTATGCCTTTCATATATTTTCTTCTCTCTCTAATATCAAGATACGGTAACTATCCCATTCCTCCTTTTATTTCATTAGTGAAAAGGTAAATTTTTTAATTTACTCCAAATCTCTTTCATCAGATTTTGTCAACTGCAACAAGTTAAATAATATTAAATATTACATTTTCTCTTTCTTCTTTCTTTCTTAATTCTTTATAAGTTTTTCAAAAATTTTCTGTTCTAATTTTTTTCTAATGGGAAATCTAATTTCTTTACTTAAATCTGTTCCATGTTTTTATATGTAAGGTAAATTATTGATATTTTAGTGTTATCTATTTTGATTTCTCAGTTTATTTTGGGGATTTAGATTCTGGTGTTTGCGATTTTTGTTAAATTCATGGGTAAAACAACCTTTCATAAGACTTTTGTTAAAAATCGGGATGATGATTCCGAAAAATCAATGTATGCATTGGTACTGACACAATACAATTGAATGTATACAAACAAGTATGTATACATGCTTGCGTGTATACATTGGTGCAGAAACATTAATATTGAATGTGTACGAATACTTATGTATACACGGTTGTGTGTATACATTGGTGCATAAACTTTACTATTGAATGTATACAAATACTTACGTATTAAGGTTTGTGTATACGTTGGTGTAGAAAATATATAATTGAATGTATACAAATACTAATTCTTCAAAGGATACATAATGTAGGAGTTAATAAATAAGGAAGATTAATCAAACCACGTCCTTTTTGGACGGTTAGTTGCAGACACGTTTTTTAAAAAATAAATCTACAATATTTCTCTTTTTTAGTATTGGGCTAATAGTTTCTAATTTATTTTGGACTAAAAGATGCTAATTAATTATAGGCTAAAATTTGCCAATTGTATGTAATTATTGTACGTTTATGTCATTTCCTCGTGTAGATCGCACTTCATGGCCCATTGGAGAGTGGTGCTATGAATAAGATTTTCTTTATTTTCAGACTTAACTCGAAATATCTGATTAAGGATGAAACAGATTAATTACTACATCACAACTCATGTTACTGATCGTGATCGGTTTATTAACTAAGTAAATAGTCTCAAACTTGACCAGTCGGTCCATTTAATATTCCCTAATCCTTAAATGCTTAGTGTGAAGTCCAATTAAAATAAACGACGAGTAAATTGATGAAGCACCTACAATATTGTAACAACTCACAACTCATGGAGTGCTAGGAAGCTGTTAGTTGTGTTCAAAATGAGAGAAACAATTCAACAAATCAAGAAAGAAAATACAAAATTCTTAAACGATTCGGTGCCAGTTTTAACATTAATATTAAAACCAACTAAACCCATGTGTCACATGAATTTAGTTAAGGGGGAAATAAAAGTTGGTTTAATTTATTATTTCTCATCATTTATATTTGCACATGACGGAGGATTTTAGAACATGGATTATGGATAGTTTTGGCAAAGGCTGTAGTATTAAAAAAAAAAAAAAACTAAAGAGAGTAGTATTAATGAGGTTTGATAGAAATAAATGTGTAAGGGGTAGGTCAATAATGAGAAATGTGTACGGCTGTACCCACTAGGGAAAAATTAATGTAGAAAGCCCATATAAACATAGAGTAGCTTGTAGTACAGTAATAAGACTGTTTCACTTTTAATTTGAGGTTTTAGAATTACGCATTGAATATGGAGAAAATTTTGTAGAGAACGTTACCCCCGAATAAGCCCATCCTAATTTAATCGTGGCTCAATATGGACTCCAAACATGAGTGCGGAAAAAATAGTAGGAGGGGACAATCCGTGCCTCAAATGTGTTGGAAGAGGAACACTCATGAAAGGCCAAAAACTTAGCTGGAAGGTTTGTTGCCCTTGCAGCTTTTTGGTCATATTGGCTACTGCTAGTGTGAACTGTGGAAGTTGATCTATCAACTTTCTTGGATGCCCACGTTGTTCATGTTAATTATGAAAATGAAAGATGTCTTCAAAGTCACATCCGATAGGTTAGGCAAAGGTGTGACACATGATCGTTGTGGTCAGTGAACAAGTTATACGAGATTATAATATGAGTAATGAAATTATTTAGTAGATATATTTTTATTAATAAGTATTTAATTCGTTGAACTAATAAAGGAATATACTGCTATAATTTAAATCATATATTTGGTTTTACACGTGATATGTTTGAATAAATTTTCATTTCAAATTTAACATTTATGAGAAAAGGGCATCTTGATGTACTATCTCAGGATTGAAAGTGATATAAATATAATACCACAGCTGTGACATAACTAAACTGGGGCGAGCTAGTAATTAATTGGATTAAAAAGTGAGGTGATTTTTATATTTGATTAAAAATATAGGCGAATAAAATTACTCAATATATCTATATTCGAATAAATATTGAAGATTGATCCGAACATTCGAAACTAATCAATTTATTTATATGAACTTGGATAATTTTCATTCCTCGTCCACTAGGAGTAAAAATATGCTCAACATTTACTAATGTTTTATTTTGCTTCTATTTCTCTTTCAACTCATGATGTTTAGCATGTTACATTTTTCATTTTTGGTACAAACGTGTATCATTATACTAACCAAAATGTCAAGCTTAATTTCCCCCCTTCACTTCATCTTAAGGCCAAATGTGATCTTAAAAAAAAAAAAAAATAGCTTTGGAGAATAGGTACATGTGTTTTCACAAGCTGAAACTAATCATGGAAGCCATGTTCTTGTTTCAACTTTAGCTATACTACTAGAGCTATTCAAAGAAAGTCTATATTACACTAACCTTTACTGTCACGGCACGAAATAGCTAGAAAAATGTCAATTTACTGGTGAACTTATATGGTTTAATAGTCTTGTTTTAAAGAAAAAAAAGAACCAACTAATTGGCTCAATGTTCCTACCAAGTACAACAAACATGAAAGAAAAAAAGGGGCTAAAGCTTGTGGGGCAAATTAACAAAGAAAAGGCACCAACAGATTATGTTACTTACAATGAAATGTTCAACATGCCCCAAAATTTATTTACCTAATTAAGGAAATCAAATTAGAAGGCCCCAAAAATTGTCTGGCCAACCCATTGGTGGGATAAGGGATAAAAAAAAAGAGACCACTGCTGTTTCTTTAATATGGTAGGAAGAGGAGTGAAACTAAAGTATTAGGTACGGATTCGGACGAACTTTATGTTAGGAAATTCTATGTGTAAATATTTCATTGCAAAATCACTAATGTAAAATAATGAGTTTTGAATTTCGTAATAAATTCAGAACTCATAAATTTCAAATTCTAACATCAACCTTGTATTTGAACTAGGACGAAATTATTGTTGATGAACTAGTTTGACTTATTAAACTTCAATTCTAACTTAAAAATCAACAGAATTGGCAAACTAATGGAATTAAATTTCCAAAAATAACACGAGGAAAATTGTATTGAAAATCAATAGTTTCAGAAAGGGTGAAACCCTGTATTTATATTATATGTGTATAATCATGTCTCACCATTCTCTTGTGAACAAAACATAAACCAAAAAAAATAAAAAATAAAAAAGCTCTGCTCCTTCTTTTGTTTCTTTTTCTCGTTCATTTTTTTCTTTCATAGAGATTCATCTCAACTTTGTTTGGTAACGAAAACTTCAAGTGAACATTGGTTGAAGAGTAGCAGTAGTACTAACCATAGTCTCTCTACCCTTAAGCAAACCTTTCCAAGATTTCAATTGTGACATAAATTGTTTGTAAACTCCACCTCTAGTAACAGAAAATGTCAACAATATGCTCTTTCTGAACCTCTTTAATCTTCTTCCAATCTTGATCTTCAACTTACACACTCTCACTTTTAGCCATGGTTGCTTTCTAATAGAATCTGATTTCTTTAATGACTTGTAAATCAAGAATTGTGCTTTTCTATGTTGCATCTCTTCAGGGTCATCAATTTCCATCTTTGAGTAACCATAATATTGTTGTTGTTTACTCATAAGACTATTCATGATGAAGTATATTTTTATTTTCTCTAAGGGTGTAGACAAAATTATATTGTAGAGAGGTGATAGTGAAGATGAAATGAGGAAATATTTATATAGTGGGAAGACTGTTCTTTTTTTTTTGTGTGTGTGGTGGGGTGGGGGGATGGGGGTGTGGGGGTCAAGATAGAAGTAAGGGTGTGATGAAATTAAAACAATCGCATGTGCCATGAAGGTTTCTTTGAAGTTTAACTTGAAAAATAATAATTGTGTTTTTAAAAAGAATAAAAAAATGGCTGAGCTGGAATTAGCAAGAGCATCATGGAGGTGCAGGAATATATTGGCCATTTTGTCAACCCAATAAGACTGAGTAAAAATAAATAAAATCCTTTTCCCTATGCACATTGCAGAGGATGGTAGTGATACACAAGTGGTTGTTGGGCAGTTCATGCATATTTAAGGATTGTTTGATAATAAAAATGAGCAGGGAGAGGCATCCCAGCTGAGACCTTATTTGATGCGAATCTAAAATAGTTAGATTTTAATATGATATTGAGTGATAAATCGAAAATAAAGAAAAAAATACTCTCTTCTTTCCTGCTAAAAAGTATAATAAAATACATCTTCATTTTCAATTTCTATTTTATGACAAAAAAAAAAAATGCTTACAAACTTTTAATATTTGCTACTTATAGTCCATCAATATATGTATCGAGTAATTAATTATCTGAAAGCAACATGTACCACCCCTAATGGACAGTTGTGTTCTCGAGCATGGATATTGTTTTAAGGACATTATGAATCATGATATAAACATAATAAATTAAATGGTTATCTGAGATAATAATAGCAAATAAAAGTCTACAAGAAATTGCGACATCTGGTTTAGAAAATTAAGGCGGTTGAAAGAACTCATTATATAATTATAGTAGTGGACTCATATAGGTGAATAAATAATGCTATATTCAGTAACATTTTTTTTTCCATTTATTTATATTCAGTAACGTCTTACGTGCAATAAATCCCATGATTATATTAGTAGACTAGTACTTGTTTTCTCAAATATATAATTCTTCTAAAACCAAACTGAAACCAAGTTCGTATGTCACTAGTTCTTGGCTTCTTGTAAAGGGGCCGTCGACCTATATTAATTTAAATATGGATTGACATTTTTATTTGTATACCACAAACAAATTGGAGTGAAAAGTATTAAACATTTAAAGTTTTTGAGTCCGGCAAGAAAATACTCACATTTTGTGTTACACCAAATAATAAACTTATTATAGTTAATTATGTGATCTAGTAAGGTGAAAATAAATATTAATTAATCAATAGTTAAATGAGAGAAGTTTATGCGAAAACTGTTGGAGTGGATAAAAGTTCCACATTTGTTGGAGAATGGACTGATGGTCCTCCTTATATGAATTTGGACAATCATCTCCTCGTGAGCTAGTTTTGGGGTTGAGTTAGGCAAACCTCTCCTCATGAACTAGCTTTTTGAATTGAGTTAGGTCATGATGTCTTGTAAAAATAACACTTGAATATCACCAAAAGTCAATTAACTATTAATTATTTCTACAAAAAAAATCACTCAATTTTACATAATTTTCATATAAAGTCACTAAACAATTTAGTATTTATTATGAAAATGTCAGTAACTTAATTTACTTATATATTTAACATATTTTTTTTTTGTTACTACGGCCTACACAGGCACATGGTCAACGCACCTTTTCTAATTAATAATGTCATGAATATTCAGAATCATGTATTGTCTTTGAGGTGGATATGTCAAAGGGTGAACCAATATGGACCTCTCGTCTTTGTGTGATTATTATTATTATTAAAATAAGAGAAACATAAATGTCTGGCTATGTATGTATTATGTATATATCAAGTGTAGTGGGGAAGTATCCACCGGCGAAATTCAATAATTGGATTAAAAAAAGTATATACTATATAGTTAGCATCAGCAGCATATAGTGAGAAGGCAAGTCCAACCCCAAACATATTTTTTTATTTTTTCACGAGTCAACGACCATGTCTGCTATCTGCGTTTCTTCAACTTATTCAAGAGTTGCTCCTTTCACCTTTTAAAAAAGGCAAGTCAACCAATTATGCTAGTCGGACAACATATTTTGAGTTAAATTTATTATTTTTTTTAAAAAAATAAATCTGGTTAATTAAAACAAGGTCGAAAATTGATGATATGAGAAGTAGACATTTGAACATAAATTTGATGATATTTGGAAAAAAAAAAAAGTATTTAAAACTTAAAATTGTACTTTGACATGTATTTCACTTGAAATTCTGGAATGAGAAAAAGTTATTTACTTGAAATAGTGGTTAGAATTAAGATTTACTAAAAAAAAATTATCTTTTTGGTTAGGGTTCGACTCTCTTCATATTTTTCTCATCCTCTTTCGCCATTTTCTTTATTAAAATAATGATAATTGAAAAACCTCAACTTCAAGTTGGAGTGTGAAGTTGACTACAATGTATTACCAAACAGATTTTTTATAAATAAAAAATTGAAGAAAAAAACTATATTCCCTAACCGGATGGAGGATATACATTCATTTTTATTTGTCCACTATAAATTATAAATTTTGTATTCTCTTTAATAATAAATAAAATATATGTTTTATAATAATATTTATATTAATTAATATAGAGTCTTAGTTCTTAAATATTGAAAGATGATTTGGAGAATGAAAAATTAATGCTAAACACACTCTAAGACATAATTTTTATTTTTTTTAATCTTGATATGCTGAAAGTAAAAATATACTTTTGGTAAAATTTAAAGGAGGGAGTATATAACTGCCTAATGTCGCATACGGGTGCATTTTGGAACTGTATCAGCAATAATTTTAAAATACAATTATGGAGAGTTGGTGAGCAAGTGACTTGGCAATAATTACATATAAAAATATTTACTTCACCATATTCCATATTAGTATTTCATTATTAATGATCAATTTCAGATAATGACAAGGATATCATAGTTTAAAGTTTGACATGAACTTGAAAAACTAATGCAAATAATCAAGGCACAGAACCCTTTAATGAGTGGTTTGACAAACAAAATTAATGTCATTGCCATCGAGGAGGACTCCACCTCTTAAATACTCTTTTAGGCAAGTACTGGTGAAGGCACAAATATGTAGTACTCCTGATTTATAGTCTTTGATTAAGTTTTTAAAAAGTTAAAAAATAATTAGTTTTTTTTCTATTGAACAGGTTTTGATTAAGTTTTTAGGAAAAAATAAGTATTTTTGTAGTACCACTTCAGAAGCTGAAAAAGCCAAAAACACATTTAGACCTTGGCCAAACACAATTTCTGCTCTAATATTAGTTGGAGTATTTTTCAGATTGATTAGTCAAACACACACGATCATCTCGTAAACCGATGGATCTTTTCTAAAGCGGTATTCTCCCTTTTGTATTTTTTTATTGAAATTGTGGAACTTTCTCAGGCACAACACAATCAATTAGAAGTCATGAAACTATTAAGATGGATATAAAAGAAGGATTAGAAGACAATGCCTTGACACATTATTTATTTACATGAAGTGTAAATAGCAAAAGTTTGTATGGGTCTGATACTATTACAACTTTACAGATGACGAAACAAATGGCTATAAAGTCCAAAATTTCCACACCAGCAATCAGCTTTGATTAACCTACAGACCCTTCAAGCTTCAAGCTCATTAATTGGTTCACCTCAGCACCAAATTCATCAGGGAGTTCATTGAAAACATCTCTGCAAAACCCAGAGATCATTGCAGCCATTGCTTTCTCATAGTCGATTCCTCTCTGCTGGAAGTAGAACAACTGATCTTCACCAATCTTTGAAGTTGTGGCTTCATGTTCTATCCGGGCAGAGGGGTTCTTGGCCTGTTAAAATGATGCCATATGTAAATATAGAAACAAAAGAGCAAATACGCAGTTACATTAGATTCCGAGTTCCAAGTAGAACAAGAGTTATATATACACAAGCAGCAGTTACCAGGATAACTACAAAATTCATGTAGCCTCTGCTTAGAACTTAAAAGCCACACTAAAAGTAACAAATGTTGTCTTCTTTTGACCCCTATGCACTAATCTATTTCTATATATATATATATAGATACTACAGAAGCTTTCTGAGAGATCCTAAAAATAGAAGGATGCATTGGGTAAATCCAATCAAGAATATTAGAGACTATAGACTGCTTTTAAATTAGTTTGCACTAGTTTCTCTAAAAATTCACAAGGAGGGGAGCGTGTTTCCTGCGGTATGTTTTACAAGAAAACTATCACATGCCAAATTTAATGAAGGTTAAGTTTCCTCGAGTTAACAAAATTTAAGATAATATCAAAGGCCACTGTATTAAACTATATTCATTAGTAAGCGTACTTCATCTGGAGTTTTGGACCAAGCATAACGATAAGTTTATCAAACAGACGGACATGCAGTTTGCTGCTTGTTTAAAACATACAATACATCCATAAAAATTACTATTTGCACCTTCTCTTTTTTTTGTACGACAAGGGAAACCCGCAGCCGCTACCCTTTTGGTGCGCACAGGGTAAAACCCCCACTCCTATGCAAATAACTCGCAAACCACATAGGAGAAGTAACCCGCGCTAGGCAAGCCCGGTGCGACGAGCTCGACCCAGAAGGCAAACCCCTTGCTTTCGCTGGCAAGGGGTTTCGAACTTGAGACCTCCAACATGGAAGTCCCAAGCCCAAACCACTGGGCCACCCCGAAGGGTCTATTTGCACCTTCTCCATGCACAAGTACACACTAATCTTCGGTAGCGGAGGCTTAATTCAGCTCCAGAAAAATCAACACACATCCACACTGTCAAGCGCGGGGATACAACAGTTGATGCTTTTATCCAACAAAGGATCTATGGACATATTAAAAGTTAAAATAACACCTCTTCTCATGAAAAAAAAAATTAAAAGAAAGTAAGCAGTACCCTTCCCCCCTCCCCTTTTTTTTCATTTTTGATTCACCATGAGTAACATACAAACCACTAGTTTTATGGTCTACATGAGAACATTCTCAGACACCAATGAAAGAGAGACTATTTATTGACCTGCCGGACAGCTCAAATATTTCCAAGCCGAAGGTCCCAGCATGCACCTAATTGACGTGTTTTTAGAATTAACTAACAACAATGTGTACATTTGTTGAACCTTTTCTTCTAAGCTCTTGTCGAATGATTCTAATTCAAGGTAGAATCCTTCCTTCTTTTTTCCTTTTCCTTTTCTGCAATTGGAATAGGGGAGATCTTGGATAGGGGTGGTAGACTAAAAACATTGCTCCTGTACTATGAGAAAGACAAATGGAACTTAATGATTTTCCTTTTTTGATCAGGTAAATAAAATTTTCATCAAAGATTGGAACTTAATGATTTTTTTCTTTGATCAGGTAACTAAATTTTATATTAAAGATTGAAACTTAATGATACCAGCATCATGCATAAATCAGGAGACCACAGAATACAGTGAAGTACACTGTGATCACAGAAAGATCGTGTTTTCCACCTAAAGAGTAACAAGGCCATATGTCACAACTAAATATTGTACTTCTAAAGGTAGAGAGCTAAAGTTACATCAAGAATTATTTTATCATGTGGAGATAGAAAGCAAAATTAAAGTTCACTGAGAGCTAGTTACCTGAATATATGGATAAGTGTTGGCTGCAGCTTTATCACCGATGAGCATTGAATCACACTGGGAGCAATTCCGAGCATTATCTGCACTTGATAAGACCTGAACTAGTCCTCTGTAACAGTTTCTAGAACTTCCTGCAGAAATACCCTTTGAAATAATCCTACTCCTCGTATTCTTCCCTTTGTGTATCATCTTCGTTCCTGTATCTGCCTGCTGATAGTTGTTGGTCAATGCCACAGAATAGAATTCACCAACTGATTCATCACCCTCTAACACAACACTTGGATACTTCCAGGTAATAGCTGAGCCAGTCTCAACTTGTGTCCATGATATCTTCGATCTAGCCCCAGCACAAATTCCTCTCTTTGTAACGAAATTATAAATCCCTCCTCTCCCCTCCTCATCTCCAGCGTACCAATTCTGCACGGTTGAGTACTTAATCTCTGCACCTTCATGGCAATACAATTCCACCACAGCAGCATGTAACTGATTTGTATCATATGAAGGTGCTGTACACCCTTCTAAATACTCAACAAAACTTCCTTCATCAGCAACAATCAAAGTCCTCTCGAATTGTCCAGTTTCCATTGCATTTATTCTAAAATAAGTAGATATTTGCATAGGACACTTGGTGTTCTTGGGTATATACACAAATGATCCATCACTAAACACAGCTGAATTAAGAGCCGCGTAAAAATTGTCTTCTGGGGGCACAACTCTAAACAAATACTTCCTGACTAAATCTGGATACTCCCTAATAGCCTCAGAAATCGAACAAAAAATCACACCAGACTTCTCTAAAGTCTTCCTATGAGTTGTGGCAATAGAAACACTATCAAGAACAGCATCAACTGCAACATTTGCTAAACGATTTCTTTCATTCAAAGGAATACCCAATTTATCAAAATACCTAACAAGCTCAGGGTCAGCCTCATCAAGACTATCTATAGTTGGTTTCTTTTTAGGTTCTGAATAATAGCAAATGTTTTGAAAATCAATTTCTGGGTACTGATTATCAGACCATTTAGGCTCTTTCATTTTAACAAATTTCTCATACGATTTCAATCTATACTCAAGCATCCATTCAGGCTCATTCTTTCTTGATGAAATCAACCTTATAGTTTCCTCCGAAAGCCCTTTTGGCAGAGCAAAAGATTCAATATTTTCATTGAAACCCCATTTATAGTCTCTTTTCAAGAATTTCTGAAGTGGTTCGTCTTCATTTGAGATTGATAAAGATGATTCTTTACCTGGAACTTCAACAGTTGCCTTGGCATCAGCAGCTTTAATCTTGAAATTACCTGAATTTGAGATTCTGGGGGCAGGTGGATTAGGCAAAAATTTAGACCCTTTTGGGAGTTTAGGCTGCTCAGTGATGGATTGAGGACAGAAGCGTGAGATTCCGTTGGTGAGAAGAGAAGCCATAGTAGATGCTTAGAAGTTATCGGAAGATAGAAAGAAGCAGGATGAACAGGCAAACATAGATTTTATTTGTTCTTTCTTTTTGTGGTGTCTGATCTCAGATGTCGTATGCTGACCACGTGCCTCTTCTCAAAACCTAAATTACCAAAAAAAAAAAGTAGCAGTAAACCTAAATTATTTTTGTTGCATTTTATGTCATTTCTAGCCAACCCCTAATTGAGATGGGTTATCAATTATCATCATTCATGCAGTGGCGGCTCTTGCCTTAAAATTTTAAGGCCAATGCCTTAGGCCCCCCAATTTTTGGGGGCCTCAAATTTCTACAAATAATAAATTGTTTAATTTTTTTATGAAAAAAAAATTAATTATTTATAATAAAAAGTAATATATATATATATATATATATATATATATAATCTTCTTAAACCCATTAAAATAGAAGAAATCAAGAAAATATTGTTTTGAATTTTTACATTTTTTTCGCTGACACTCACATTATTTATCCTTTTTAACTCCTTTTGCACTTTATTTTTTCAAATCTTTGATAATGTTGAACAAAGTGTATACAAATTCTTTTTTTTTCTTCATAACTTTTCATACCAATTCATATAATAATTGTCTCAATAAAATGATGTTTTTCATTGAATTGATAAAGTTTTACTTAAAATTAATAATTAAAAAAAAGTATTTTATAAAACCATTTATAAAAAAAGATTTTAAGTTATAATTTACATCTAAAAATTTAGAAAAATAAATAAATACAAATAGAGTTTATTTAAATTTTTGGCCTCTAATTAGAATTTGGCTTTAGGCCTCGAACTATGTTGAGCCACCCCTGCATTCATGGCTAAGCACATTTCCACAAAAGGAACGACTACTAGAATTTTACGCACAATGTTGTTTAAAGCGCTCACTTGATATTGATAAAGTCAGAATTTATATTGAAAGCTTTAAAATAAAAACAAGTAAAGAAGTAAATGTGAAAAGAAATTGAAGGAGTTTCAATATCTACTATAATAATACTAACTAATATAAATAATAAAGTTTTCGTTGAAAGAGATTTAAATAAACCTTTTGATCCTACCTAATATCATGTTCAACGCTTGAAGGAAGGTACGCTAGAACTAGAAGCAAGGTGAGGCGACAAGTGAGTGTTTTTAAATGAATTTTCTTCGCCACATACAAAATGAATAGACTTTAAAATATTTTTAGAACTTTTTATTATAATAAAATTAATTCTTCCTTATTGCGTTTTGCCCCGAAGTCGTAAACTGTGAAGGCCTGAAGGGTTGCTTTTGCACAGAAAAAAAGTATTGAGTTTTTTAAAATTTAATTGAAATAATGGTTAATTTAGGTCTAATTTTAAAACAAATTGTAACAGATTTTCGGATCTTCTTCGGTTCTTCCCTGCTGCTTCTGCCCGGACCTCCAATTCTAGGGTTTTAAGGTAAGTTCTTCTCCTCTGTCTTCTATTCCTTTGTTCGATTTTCTTTTCTGTAAATTCATCATTTTTGTTAGCAATTTAGGGAAGGATTTGGAAGATGGATATCATATCACAGTTACAGGAACAAGTAAATACAATTGCAGCTCTTGCTTTCAACACCTTTGGTACTCTTCAAAGGGACGCCCCTCCTGTGCGTCTATCACCTAATTATCCAGAACCTCCACCTGCTAATCCCACAGAAGACTCAACTAATGTTGCAGAACAACCAAAACAAATGAGTGCTGCTTTTGTTAAGGCTGCCAAGCAGGTAAAACTCCATACTCCATACCTTCACTTTTTCTGCTTATTCATCAACTAATATGAGCAAGCCACAGACCAGGGTATGTGAATAACCTGCATGTACTTCAAGAATGGGGAATTTTCACTTTCTCGGAAGATCAAGATGAACTATTTAGTTTAGATTCGTTTTTTGTGTAAACAGCTTTTTTGTAAATGAGGCTGAAGAAGTGATTGAACTTGTAAAATCCCTTTAAGAATAGGAAGGTATATCCTTGTGTTCCTTGTAATCGCATAATGGCGGACAAATTCCAACTACTAGCTGGACAGGATCTCATGCCTCTAGGGATTTTAACTTGAGAACTTGATCTCGGCCTCTCAGGTTTGGGAACCATGACATCTAGGCCAAGTCTCACCGGGTAAACCTTGTTTGTCAAAACCGGAAAACTGAATTCTAGTTTATCGCCCTTTAGCTGTCTTCTATGAAATGTATATGGACAACCCTGTGATTAGTTCTAAGGTGTTCAAGTTCACAGTTATATTTCCCTTGTTTTCTTCTTGGCCTCACAACCAGAGGTTGTCTAATCTAGCATCCTATCAAACTTAAGCTCACAGCTGACACTTGAGACTTGAGAGTAGCCTTGAGGGTTGTGTGGCTCTAATTCAGACCAATTGCGAATTTGCATTGTGATCCTAAAGTGTATGCTTTGCTACAATGTCATTGTATTAAAACAATCTTCTCTTTTTCTTTTTCTTTTTCTTTTCCTTTTTTGGGCAGTTTGATGCGTTGGTTGCTGCTCTTCCTTTATCAGATGGGGGTGAAGAAGCCCAATTGAAAAGAATTGCAGAACTCCAGGTATATGCTTCTTTGTGAATAATTGGTGGAATTAACATATTGACATCCTCTAATTCCGATTTCTTATAGCTTTACAGTATTTAAACAAAAAAAATAAAGAAGGATAAATAAAGATTAATCTGTCTATTTTGGGCTTAGTATTTTGTCTTGCTATACCCAAATTCTTACTCGGTTATGTATGTATGTGATGTAGGCTGAGAACGATGCAGTTGGCCAAGAACTTCAAAAACAACTGGAAGCTGCAGGTAAGAGTTTGTTTTTCCCTTGTTTTCTTTCTCAGAGATGGTGGAAGTTGTTCTGACTAGGCTAAGGTCCAAATTTCCATTTGCCTCTCTGTATTATTAATTTTTTGTTTATTCTGAGACTCAGTTTGCTATTTTGGTGATTTAGAGAAGGAGCTAAAGCAGGTCCAGGAGTTGTTTAACCAAGCAACAGATAACTGCCTGAACTTGAAGAAGCCAGAATGAATAAGGTAGTAGATATATCCCTTTTGATAGATCTAAGGGGAAATAATTTGCTTGAGGAGCCCATTCTTGCTGGGATATACCCTGGAGGAACAACAAATTGATAGTGTCCGTCTCTGTTATGGGTACATTTACTAACTGATTATAACTAGGCGTGTTCTGACATTATTATTTTAAGTTCTTGGCCACTGCTGGAGAAAAGAATTCAGTATGCCATTGTATCTGGTTTAGATCTTTGTTTATAGAATGAAAAGAGGTAGGAATGAGGTTCTTTAAATGCAAAAATCAGCAGTTTTTTGTCTCTTCACATTCCTTAAATATTAGTGTCTTCTGTTCCAAGAGTTCTATTTGGAAGTTGGCTAATTTCTATGCTCCAGCACTTGTTGTCAAAAGTTATGCAATTCTCGGACTGTATCTTCCTAAACATGTGATCCCCAAACATGGTAGCTTGCATGCATAACTACCCAAACGAATTGATGGTTTTGATTCGTAGGCATATTTTGGGGGGTTAACAATCTCGTTATACTACTAATACTATGTCTGGGATACTTTGGAGTATAGATTGCATATCGCCAGATGTACCATATTGAGTGCACTTGCAATATTTTCTTGTTTGCGCTGGAAACGATGGGCAGCAAACATACAAAAATATATGGAAAACCTAGACTACCGAAGATGGAAGAGTGAGCAGCAACGAAGAGAAGAATTTACAGTTATCTGGGGTTTGTTGAATGCTAAAATTTAGATAGAATGTAGGTCCAATTATGACTGGTAGCAGGACTTAACTACGTCAGCTGACAATTGGCATCAATAGATGACACTAAAACCATTTTATCAAAATATAACTCACGGAAATCACTACATTAGTAAAAATTGCTATTGAAAGGTGAACCAACATTGAGCAACGAGCAAACTAGAGTGTTAAGCATTGCTGGGATTAACCAAAAAGCACAAGTATAAAAATACATGCCTACACTTCTCCGAGACCTTCAAGTATATCTAGATCTCATATCTAAGTACCAAAATGGTAACACGAAAAAAAACAAACACCACACAATCAGTTGATCAGAACCATAAATTGTATCCTCAATAAATTGCCTACAAAAGTTTCCAACACCCTAAGATAGTGAAATACACATCTGGATTCCAACTGATAATCTCATGTCCCGCTTATAACATCAATACACAAATCACGCCGGGAAGCACTCAGCAAATCCTTTGACCAGCATATCACTGCAAAAAGGAAGTGAGATGAGTATTCAAACACACGTTATTTTTTATGAAGAAACTATTTTCAATTTAAGGACCCATTTGGCCATAAAACTAAAAAGATATTATCTAATATAATTTCACATTCATTTCCATTCCAAAATGGAGAGGTGGGTATAAAGTAGCTTTATTTGATAAATAAGCTCAACGGGTTCATCAAACCTGAGGATGCTGCAAAACTTGCTGCTGCTGTTGAGGTTGTGCGTAATTTCCATATCCAGCATAGCCCGCATAATACTGATTTGGATCCTGAGCAGGGGGAGCATAACCATAACCATCATATCCAGTTGTATACCCATAATAACCAGCATATTGGTTTGGATCAACCTGAGGCTGCATAAGATTCAGATTGGTATTTGACTGGGAAGTGCGAAAAACAGAAAAGATAATTTTGGCATTACTTACCTGCTGCTTGTTTGCAGGACTTCGACCCCAGGAAAGACGGATGCTTTGTCCACCCAGCTGAGTTCCATTTAATACCCGTATAGCTTCCTCAGCACAACTTCTGCAATAACAAGGATGGACCATGTGTTAATTCTCCAAGCATTGAGATTGATCCTCTTGAGAAGGCAAATTTATTACTACACCTGTCAGCAAACTGAATAAAGCCACACCGCTTGCCTACTGGTATTTTTACATGAAGCAACTGCCCATAATGTCCAAAAATCTGCCTTAGATGTTCATCCGTTATATTGGAATCCAAGTTCCCAACAAAAATCTGCAACCAAAATTCATTTGGATATGAGTACAAGCTAACATATCATCAAATGATACCAGAAAGAAATGTACTGACAGTGGTATTAGAAGGGTCATCTTCATTTTGAGTTCCAGGTGAACTTTGATACGAAGCTGCAAATGGAAGAGGCAAATGTGAAGAGAGGGTGAACTTTATGCTCCATGAGTAAGATGAAGTACATTGCACATTTTTGCAATGACAGGACAGTAGGAATACAAAACTACAAAGCATATGTATGTACCATAAATAAACCATAACTACAAGGCAAAGGCTGGTCAGAAAACTACCACTATCACCATCAGTAGAACAAATAAATGCAAAGGCTCCCAGCAAGAGGACACTATTATATATAATTCAAGAGATTAGACTGCACTATTATTTCACAATTAAATAGATCAAGCATCAGACTTATGATTGCATTGCTCCAACAGGGCAAGAAGGCAAATAACTTTTACCTCTTACACGTCTCAAAAGAAGCAGAATATGTATAGATTGAGAACACAAGCTGACAGACATTTGACTAAAAGGTTTAAGAAAATCAGGAGGCATGTCTAACAGTTTGGAGACGCAATCAAGCATTCGAGAAATGGACACACATTTCAACTGATGGATCACCAAAAAAAAAGGTTCTTCACATACAACAATGTATATACTCAGATGTGCTTTTGGGAGTTCAGAAGCAAGAAAAGATTTATGTTCAAATTTGTGAAGGATGGACCATAGTTTGGCAAAGGGGCAAGAGGAAGACCAATATATAAATATACAAATAGAAAAATTATTTAGAAGTTGTATATACAGTTATACACCATCAGATGGACCTGCGGTTTCTGAATAATATCATGAACTTGCCAGCCCGCACGTCATTATCTTATTACATACTATCTCATGCATTAAGATAATTTTATTTTTTAATGCTTTGGCATGTGCCTATCAAACAAGAAAGGCAAGAAAAGGCAGGAAAGGGGTGCTAGTTTCCTAAATAATGTAACAACTAATAAGTAACTATGCATACAGCTACCAGCACTCCAGTAGATAAAAGTCTAATCCCTTTTTTTATCAAGAAGATATTACTATTAATTTGCTACTGGGCATAGATTCTTCAGGCTTCTTGAATAAAACCTACAGATTATCTGAATTGTATAATAAGTATTCCAAGTATAATAATTCATAATTTAAAAAGAAGAAAAAAATCATAGTCAAAGAAAAAATGATTTTAACACCACCCAAATAGTAATAGCATCACAAAAAGAAAAAAATGCATACTGAAGTGTTGTACCAACAAGAAACAAATGATGGCAGGAAACTTCCCGTCCCTATGAAGGAGGATTTATTGAACAGGTTCACAAGGTAAATGGAGCAGAACTAAGAGATGAATTCAGGACTAGGATTACTAAATTAATGACCGAGATTGCCACAAATCGTAGAGGTATACTGAAGATCAGAGTAAAATACGAGGCAAGCTAACAAGATATTGAAATTAAAGAATTAGAAGGCTGAAACATAACACTAAAGTGAAATGGCTGAAACATAACGCTAAAGTGAAATGGCTGAAACGTAATGATAAAGCAAAATGACTGAAAAGTAATGATGAAGTAATATGACTGAAAAGTAAAGGCAAAGTAAAATGGCTGAAAAGTAATGATAAAGTAAAATGGCTGATAATAAAGAAAAAGCAATCTGACTGGAGTCTGGAGTAATGGGAAAAAGTAGCAAAACTTAGAAAGGATAAATGTCAAGAGGATCCTACATAGTGAAATTTAACCACATTTAAATGAACTGACTTACGCCACACCACGTCCTAAAAGGTATTTCAGCTGAAACAAGCATCCAGGCCCTTATATCATAGAGCCTCCAAATCATCCTGCTTGGAGACAAGCGGAGTTTTATGAGATTTAATATTTCAAGGGGAAGTTTTTAACTACTGGAACGAAATGACGTCGATAGCTGGGTACTCATCAAGAATTCAAGAGCATAACGAATGAAAGAAAACATAACAACACCTGCATAGGCGAGCAGAGCAAATATAGACTATCACTTTACCCACCAAATTAAAGGAACAGCATCCACGAGCAATCACAACTTGATCATTAAAGGAATTTATGACAACTAAACAAGACAAAAGATCCAGAATCTAAATGCCGATTGACGTAAGCAAACAAGCTGCAAGCTGGATTTGTTTCACTTAACTGCTACAAAGATTACCACACAACACAGTACATGTACCAACTAGGTTGAGGCATACCTTGACTTTGACCACCCATACTCTTCTTATTAGCTGCAGGCCCAATCCGCATGGGCCTAGTGGAGCAAAACTGTCCAT
The DNA here is from genome assembly GCA_037074985.1 of Solanum bulbocastanum. NCBI lineage: Eukaryota > Viridiplantae > Streptophyta > Magnoliopsida > Solanales > Solanaceae > Solanum > Solanum bulbocastanum. The sequence goes on along the minus strand of CM073598.1, from coordinate 29,987,619 downwards.
TCATCTCAGTCATAGCACGTAACTGCTCACTTTCATCCCCAAACTTAACAAAACCATAACCCTTGGTGCGCCCCGTGGCCTTATCTGTTACAACCTTAGCACCCTTCACAGAAGGATAGTTAGCCCTAAATGTCTCCTGAAGCATATAATCAGAAACATCGGCTGCCAAGTCTCCAACAAATATTGTATATTCAGGACCGTTATCAGAACGTTTTTCACCAGAACCGAGTGAAGCCCAGTTGAGTCTGAAATTTTGCTCAATATTAGGCATCAAGGTCCCATTATATGCTTGCAGATTCCTTTCTGCAGCAGCATGACTAATAAACTCAATAAAGCCATAACCCTCTGATTGTCCACTTTGCTTGTTACGGATAACTTTAGCAGAGGTCACCTACATAATAGAAAAACAGTTTATATTCTCTAAAAAGGGCAAGTGAAAGAGAAATTAGAAGTGGTTTGGGGGGGGGGGGGGGGGGCAACTAAAACCACCACACAATCCTTTAGTACGAACAAGTTTACACACAGATTTAGGCATGGAGTTATTTCTTTATTTAATAAGGTTGTGTAAGGATTATTAGCTCCCTTCTTTCACTATCTCAAATAAAGCGACAATTGGCAAAGGCATTCGCCAAAACCCTTTCTAGTGTCAATACCCAAAGTCAATAAAAGAATGAGCCAGCAAGGTTACCTTACTTGTCTATGGTTAACCTTAAAATGTTTCAGGAAAAACAGTAACACAATACAGGTTGCAGAAGACAAATTACAGCATACTCACATCCCTTCAACCAAGAAGGTAATACAAGTTCATGAATACAACCTTCCGCATATTTGCATAATGCATACTTCTACCACCAAGGTAATAAAAGTTTCTGACACAAACTACAGAATATTCACACATCTTTTGGCCAGATAGTCCAGCAATATAACAGAAGTTAGAGAATATAAACAACAGCATATTCACAGGTCACACACTGTATACCAACAACATAACACAAACTTAAAAATACAAACATCAAATTCACATACCTTTTAACAACAAAGGTAATACTAGCCACTGAATACAAACGACAGCATACCCTCATACCTTTTACCAACCATGAAAGACAAGTCACTGAATGCAAATAACAGTTTATTCACATACCTTTAACCAAGAATGTAACAGAAAGTTATTTACTATGAAACTACATCATACATAGAGAGACTATCAAATTAACATTACTCAAATAAACATTCAATACGAAAGATCATATAATTTTGTACCCCAATCACTTTTTCAAACTCGAAAAAGAACAAGAACCATTCGAAAACTTACCAAGAATCTATATCAAGTTGTTCAAGAAAAAAATAAAAAAGGGGCATTAACAGTAGCATACCTCTCCAGTTTGCGCGAAACAGTTGAGAATGTATTGTTCATCCATCCAAAACTGTAGATCTCCGATCCAAAGGCTTCGGATCTCATCAGCACTAGTCGGCTGGACAGAACCGGTAGTAGCAGCCAAACCAGAGGCGTTGTACTGAGGTTGTTGTTGTTGGGGTGGAGGAACTCCGCCCTGTTGCGGAGGTTGCTGGTAATAATATCCCGATTGCTGCGGAGGTGCAACCTGATACTGCGGCGGCGGCTGAGCCATCCACTGCTGTGTCTGCTGGTACTGTGGTGGTGGAACCATGGAATTCGCTGGCTGCATCGTGATGAAGATGGGGTTCAGAGAGGGGGAACAATGGAACCCTAGAAGGATGTATGGAGGAACACGAGAAGTGTATTGTATGCGCGTGGCTTTTATTTATTCCGAAACCAGCGGATGAGATATTTTCTGCCCTTTTGGGGTTTTTCCTTTTTTAAGACGAGGAGAATATATATATATACTCCCTCCGTCCCTATTTAGTTGTCCATATTTCCTTTTTTATTTGTCCCTATTTAGTTGTCCATTTTGATAAATCAAGAAAGGACAACAAATTTTTTCCTATTATACCCTTATTTAAACTTCTTGAAAATTTTTAGTAAGTTGTAATTCATCCTTTTTGGAACCAGACAATACATTTATTATGCTTGGAGAGTTACACAATCATTTAAGTTACCCATAAAGCATTTTGTTAGTTTATGAGTAAAAATTTTGAAAATTTTTTTTACTAAAAAAATGGACAGAAATAAAGTTGAAGTTTCAACTAATACTCCTATCAAAGTAGAAGGTTCACTTATATTGATTGAAGATCCAAAAATTATTGAAGTCAAAAATTTAAAAAGAAAAGATGAAGATCGGGTATATATTGTGTAACACCGTAAGAATCATCCACTTCAACCGAAATATTTAAATCTATTCCATTCATTGAACTTGATTTATTTTGTCTTGTATCCATTGGTTGTTTAATTTCTCATTTCATTGAAGCATTTTTTTATAACAAAATATTTTGGTGGGAAATTTTTAAATGTTACAAAAAATTGTAAAAATGCATGTTGTTGCCCTCCAATTTATTTCACTTGAATTCAAAGAAGTGGCTGTAACTTTGAAGTGAAAATTTATCATAAATAAAGTAAATAAACTTATGAACTTCCCAGCATTAATTACTTATCTTGAGTGAATTTATTTTGAAATTGTAAATTGTACTATAAGGTTAAAATTGTAACTTCACTATGCTAATCATTGTTGCCTTAATCTGTGTGCCATTTCTAAAGTGGACAACTAAATAGGGACGGAGGGAGTATATATGAAAAAAAAATCTTGTATATCTCATATCATTTACTCTATATCATATATATATATATATATATATGAGAGAATTGTAGGCTCCGCCGTAGGGTGTCACCACAAATTAGGATTCCTTTTTAAAGTTATTTATTTTCAAAATTGGTCTTTTCCTTTGATGAAACGTTGTGATTTTTATAAAAAAAATGTGACTTTTATGAAGGGTTGCGACTTTAATGGAAAGTTGTGACTATTATGAAGAGTTGCAGCTTTTATGAAAAGCTATGACTTTTATGAAGAGTTGCGACTTTTATGAAAAGTTGTGAATTGGTTGTGACCTTTCTAAAGGGTTGTAACTTTTTTAAAGAGTCGTGACATTTTCAATAAAGCACAATAAATATTTGTTGACACTACCCTTTGTTGTCTATAAATAAAGGGATTTTCTCTCATTTTAAAACAACGAAAAATTATTAACTACTTCTTCTTCTTCTGCACAAAGTAATATTTATATACTTTGCTCTTGTTGAGTGACTTACTACACCATTGTATTTGTATCAATACACTGGTGAACAAAATTGTTCTATCTTAAGCGGATCTATTTCTTTAAACCTCGGGTACTAGAGGAGAATAATTTCCTTAAGGAGACGCTGTGCATTCAGTGGGCTCAATTTTTTTCTTTCCGTTTCATTCTATTGTTACAGATCCTGATATGTTTTTTTGTAGTCATTAGTTTATGCTTATGTTATTAATATAGAACTTAAAAATTTCGGAGAAATGCTTTGTCTAAAGAAAAAATGTTACTGATAATGTATAGTATGTATCGAAAATACGGATATTACTAAATAACTATATGTAAGTTTAATAAAAGAGTTCAGTCCTATGCGAAGCACGAATAATTTACCTAGTACATATATAAAAAAAAAATGATTTTAAAAGTGTTTGAATCCATCTTCGCTTAGAAATTTGGATTTGGATTTAAATTTGAATTAAAACATAACTTAATTTTGATTAAAAGCTAATATTCAGAGGCAGGTGTTTACTCGAATCGCTCAATCAAAAAGTTATAGTATTATATTTACATGAAACTATATATATATATATATATATATATATATATATATATATATAAATTTGAATTCTCTAAACAATAATACGCATGTATTAAGGTAAGAAATCAAGCTTTATTATTAGTATTTCCAACTTATGTGTAACGTGTCTCATTTAGTATATAGTAGTCAAAGAAACACCAATAATACATTTGAGTATGGAATACTAATCAAGAAAATATACATTCAAGAACATTATGTTTTCCTTGACGAGGAGAGCATGCCTCAAAGTTGGGCGTAGACAAGAATAAATTCAAACCTCAAATGTCGTAGGCCATAGTACAAGTCACGAGTGAGGTAAGACTTCTAAAGATCGTGGGTTACGTCTTCAAAAGTTAAGGAAAAAGAAGTACCTGAAGACTCAAAAAAGGTGAGAATATCGGGTCCGCGTGTTAAGCTCTAATATTTTTTGATCTTCTGACTGAAAAATCTTAATCCACCACATCTTATATAGGTTTGACTCAATTTAAGTAAAGTTTAATTCAACTTGATCAAGTTTGCATTTACCGAGATAGTTATCAAGCTCATCAAACTTGTTTTGTTCCATTTGTTAGACTCGATGGTAAATCTTGTAAGGGATCTTTATCAGGATGAAATCAATTATTTATCGATTCCTCGTGTTATCGTGATGTTGAATTGTGGTTTAGGAAGCTATTCAATTTAGGGTGGAGCTCTTGATGACTTAGTAAAATTCATGAACATTCTAGCTTATTTCACCAACGAATTAGAGCTTTCATGTTTAATGTTAAATAATTTTTTTTGCACCGCAAATTTACATATTAGCTATCTTGTAATTATATCCACTAGAGCCATATTGATATTGTAATTCACATGTCTTGCATACTGTTGTTAAAAATTCAGTGATATATTAATGATCTAGGGTATTTTATTAAAGAAATGTTTAATTGTAAATTGCTTTCAATCAATATGATTTGGCTGTTATTTCTTTCATTAAGTAATTGTTATGTATCACCTTAACTATTTTACTGGTTATGAGAGTGATGTATAATATATGTGATAAGAGAATATTTGGCTAGAATTGACATTAACACAAATAAGTTGAATCAAATTAAAACTATTAATCTAACTACTAGCAACAATAAGAATAGGTATGTCTCAACCCTAAACTCATTAGATGTTCGAGTTAGCTATATGCATTATCACATGGATTATTTCACTTAATCTTGCATCCATTCATATCGTTTATTACTTCTTAAAAAACGCATAAAGTCTAAAGTAGACTGAGAAATAATATATATAATTAACATTAATGTTAATTTAATATTTCAAAATGGAAATTTAAAGAACTAATAGCTTTCATGAGGATTACTTTGTTTGAAGCGTACATTTTGATGAAGCACATGACTTCTACATGAAGCAATAATCCCTTGCTTATGTAAGGCTGAGTTTGTTGAATTGAATAACACTGCCTCTTTTCTTCCATCAGTTTTTTTATATATTTGTATTTTTTTTGTTCACTTTTACCGAATCAATTTCAAAAATTGACAAATAATATCTCACTTAACTTTTATTTTATTTTTGTTATTAATTATATTATTTTTCTAAAATATTGAATTATTATATTCAAAAGTAATGTACTAAAATTATTGTTTTAAATTATTTATTATTTCTTGTCATATCAATATTGGACATGTGAAAATGTAATAAACCAAACTTTGAAAGTTGAAAATTAAGAAATTGCTAAAAATAGCAGACGGCCGTAACTTTTGTCATGCACATACGCATCCTTACTTGGTAAAGCGTGACAATTTTTTTCCTCGTAAATATATTTTGTTACTTTAATTAGTTGAATGTTAATTAAAGTGAGATGTTTAAAGAAGACATTTTACTTGATATAAAGTGTAAGAATAGAAATAGGCCTTTTGAAATTAATAATGTAAAGTAAATTATAAATATTTATGTTGTTATAACTCATTTCACTATAAAATAAAACGGTTAAAATTAAATTATTTCTCATACTAAATATAGAAATGAGTATTTTCTTTTTTTCTACCAAAGCAAAGAAGATTGTCAGAAATGTAGACTATCACAGATAAATTGGGGTGAATTGTCGATTTACTATTTGATACCCAAACTAGCAAGTAGCAACTCACATGTAGCTCTCTATCCAAGATAGATATAATTGCTTTTCCCCTTTAAAGAATTGAGAAGCCAATCATTTTTTTAAAAATAAAAAGTATAATAAGATCACCAATGCCACCAACTTGGCTAGGCTTATATAAGGACAAAATCAACTCTCTTTTCATCCTCCAAACCAACCAACCACCTCTCTTGCAGCCACCATTTTTTCCTCCTAAATCCTTTTCTTTATTCCAAGAAAATGGAATTCTCAACTTTCCATCCCTCAACATGGAATTCTTTTTTCACCTCTCCTCTCCTTTTTCCCTATCAGTTCATTCCTGATAATTATGTTCACTGGAGAGAGACCCCTGAATCTCACATATACTCTGCTGATCTTCCAGGTAAACACACACACACACAAAAAAAATAAAAAATAAAAAAAATTAGTGTTGAACTAGTTAAAGTGACTCTTTTTTGGACACCCTTTGCATTTTTATGTATTGGGTATTAATTTTCTTGAATGTTGGTTGTTTTTTTTTTTTTTTTTTTTTTTTGGGATAGGTGTGAAGAAAGAGGAAATAAAGGTGGAAGTTGAGGATTCAAGCTACCTGATAATAAGAACTGAAGCAGCCAATGAAACAACAGAGCCAATAAGGAGCTTTATGAGGAAATTTAGGCTACCTGGAATGGTGGATATGGATGGAATTTCTGCTAGTTATAGAGATGGTGTTTTGACAGTCACAGTTCCAAGAACACTTGTGAGAAGGGGGTTTTTCATTGAACCAGATGATTTGCCAGAAAGCATAGTGAATCTTGGTGCTAGTGCTGCTTGATTATTTTGCTTCCAAACAAGAATTGGTTGATATTAATACCTAATCTTATTATTATTAGTATTATTATTGGGTTTAGGGAGGGGGGTTTCAAGATTGTGCTCTCTTTGAGATTATGTACATAACTTAGATCAATGGTAATCCTTAAACAGAATTTGCTGTCATTCCAAAAACTTTTTGAGCTTGAAAAATACTATATTTGTGACAAAAGGATGGAGTGCAGTCTATTTACCCTGCTTTTACATCCCTTCTCCTTTTCATGTTCCACCCTCCCATTTTTACTTAAGAAGTAAAAGAACAAAAACCAAGGGTGTGTTTCATGCCGGAAAATAAATGAGTTTTTTATTTATTTTTAATATTTGGTAAGTGCATTCTAAATTATTATCTTAAATATTTATATATAATTTAACTAAATATTATCAGGGTGAAAGCAGGGGTTTGTGGGGGGCATTGAGTAGGTGGAGAGAAAATAATGAATTTGAAGGTCACTTGTTTTTTTCTTCTTCATTTAGAAAATTATTTTTTCTCATGTTTAAAACTTATTTTCCTAGAAGAAAATATTTAAACAAACATGATTTTTTTTTTTTGAAATACTCTCCTCCTTAACAAACACGCCCCAAAGCTTATGCGTTAGTATCTCCAGGGAAAATCTGGGCACGATCGTTTCAGAATTCAATGCACCATTGGAAGTTGAATTTGGTTAATTAAGAAGAAAAATATTGGAAGATTCAAAAAATATCTTCATCTTTACCAAGGGGAGCAGGGAAGACGATAATATGGATTTTAAACTTTTGACTCGGAAAATCTTTTTGACCAGATCAGAATGATATTTTATCTATGTTATTTTACCTTTATAAATATTTTTATCATTTTAACTTTAATACCTTTTAACTAAAAAATGAAAAAAAGATCATTTTATTTTAAAATTTAAAAAATATTTTAGTTTTTTAAATTTTCTGGCCATTTAACACTTTCCCTTTGAAAAATGGGGACAAATAATTACTCCAGGCAGCCCCGCAATTCACAAATCTCCATCTAAAGAGGTACTCCTAAAACTAATACGTTCTTAACTTTTATTTTGTTCAAATAAAATGAATGGAAGAGTGAGATAAGAGGGTAGAATTATGTTACCTAAATTCAATAAACAAATTTTGGGCTAAACAAGAATTTAACTGTAGGTGAGTGGTGATATTTTTTTGGCCATAGAATCTAAATAAAGCAGGGACTGTAGCCACTAGGTGGGCCCTTCGGCCCCTTTACTTCACGTCTACTTTAACTAACTTTTAGTTTAATGAACTGCAACTTGCCCTTGCCAGATGATTAAAAATTACAACTTGCATGATTTTAAGCAAAAGGCTGCAACTTGCAAAAGCCACACACGGAGTATGATCAATGCAATCAAAAATATCTTATCCAGATTTAATGCCACCCACAAGGCAACTGACCAATTTAGTGGATTCAGACTCAATAAATGAGGTTAGTTTCTACTATTAGATTAACAGGGTAAGTTTTGGCACTATATCTAAAAAATAATATGTAGTTGTCGAAAATAAGTGGAACTAGTTACTTGAAAATAAAGCAGGTACTACTAAACTGCCAAGATACAGTTATCCTAAAACTAACAGATGCTCTCAGACAATCACATAGAGTCCCTTATGGACTAACTAAAAGTCAGATCAATGATATGGTGTTAGAGAATGGGAAGTTAAAGATAAAGTGAAGCTCTCTTCACAATTCAGTTATTAAAGGTTTCTAGTCCTTCTTGCTATACATGGATCTACAAATTGCATGTGCAATATCAAGAAAGATTTAGAACCTTTATCCAACTAGTAAGAAAATTCTTACACCTTCATAGAGAGTCGTCTAGTTGGACTTCCCATGGACACTTTAATCAATTCCAATATCTCAACAGCTTCTCTCAATCTTTTGTCCACAGGCTCTTTCATTGCGTGAGGTTTAGTCCTGCATAAATTATGTCCAATTAGATCACTATAATCTAATGTATGGAGAAAGAAGATTAAGCAACTGGGGTTGGTATACTAAAGAGCAGACCTCTTGTCAGCTTTTGCTCTTCTTGAAAGCTCTTCCACATGATTGTGCAGTCTCTTCAAAAGAGCAGGCGACTTGCGCAAAGCTTCAACACCTTTTTTCTCTGTGAATATCTTCTTCAGAAGGTCGGAAGCAATGAAATATCCCTCTTCTTTGTTTCTGAACAAGCGTTTGCAAAGCAGAAATATATAAATCTTATGTCATCTGAAGTGCATTGGAAACTTTATTTTAATGCTCAATATTTCAATAGCAAACCTTAAAACCTCCGACACTATTGTTTCCAGTGATCCACAGCTTTCAATTAGTACATCAATCAAATGTGGATATCGGGAAAGGTTTCTGAGAGTGGAGAGAGCAGGTTTAAGAACTTCTTGATCAGGTATGCTCCGGCTGAGAGAGCGAATCAGCTTAAACAATGTACCAACAGCACCCGCAGCAACAAGTTCTTCACAACACTTTTGTGAATGTTGTGTTGCCATATCTATCATAGAAAAAATGAGGAAATTATTGCTTTGTGATCCCTAGGTGAACAATCTTGACTGAATACAAACTCATGATCTTCTAAACGTGCATTGTTCTAACATTTATTGTTAAATTATAGTCCAGTCTCTATAGAAGAGAGCTGCACAACAATTAAAAGGACAACATGATCAGACAAGACCGCAAAACTCAGTTAAGGGCAAAGAAATATGAGATATAACGCCAACATTAGTAAGTAAATGGACATTGAAAACAAGAGATGATCAATGATATCTGTGCCAGATGCACAAGAAACTTACTCAGAGTTGCACAGATATGAAGAATGTCACTGACACTTCTCATATTCAGAAGCTCTGATAATGCTGCGACAAGTCTGTTTATTATGCGCATACCATCATCAACATTTGCAGCAGATTTTTGTATTTTCAGACGCAAATCAAGAAGCTGCCCTCTTAAATCTTTTCTTGCAACGTATCCTTTCATGTATGCCTGCATAGCGAAATATAAAGCATGAAAACAGAAAATTCAAAAAGAAATGCAGATGCTGCTGCTTCAACTCCACATAAATTTGCAAATATTCGGAACATAAACAAGAAAAATTATCCAAGAAGATCTCTAGCAGATCCCCTAAGGTATAGGCAACACTGAGCTTCATTCTATATGGCTAATAACATCTGAACTTCAGAAGTTGCATTAAGAATGTTAAGAAAAGACGGTGCTATTAGAGAGATCAATAACTTACTTGGATCACAACAACTCGGTGCTTGTTTCTTGAAACACTTTGCCGGGATATCCATCCTCGGACATGCGATTGGATGACAACTGCTGATTTTGTTCTCTGTTTATGAAGTAATTTACCTCTCCACCACCTTTGCAACTTTAATACTGCTAGCAGTATCAGGTGCTTCTTTCTTGAAGCACTTTGTCGGGCTTTCCATCCTTGGACATGCGATTGGATGACAACTGCTGCTTTTGTTCTCTGTTTATGAAGCAATTTACCTCTCCACCACCTTTGCAACTTTAATATTGCTTGAAGTAATTGGTCCTTATTTCTTGAAGCACTTTGCCGGACTAACCATCCTAGGATATGTGATTGGATGACAACTGCTGCTTTTGTTCTCTGTGCATGAAGCAATTTACTTCTCCACCACCTTTGCAACTTCAATACTGCTTGAAGCAATCGTTCCTTGTTTCTTGAAGCACGTTGCCGGGCAATCCATCCTAACACATGCGATTGGATGACAACTGCGGCTTTTGTTCTCTGTGCATGAAGCAATTTACATCTCCACCACCTTTGCAACTTTACTACTGCTTGCAGTAGTATTTTAAGTTCAAGAGCCTGGTAACCCAATTTTGAGATGTTACGGAAGCAAGAGGCCCCTGGAATACCATGCATTATGTTGATTATAAGCAGGAATAGAAAAAGTCAATAATGAAACTTGTGATTGAAAAATAAAGGCACCTAGGAGCCTCTTTCTTGTAATGGCTCCTCTTGCAAACCGTTGTATTTCCAAAGTGGCATGCTTTTGGTGAAGGAATGCTTTCCGGTATTTCAGGCTTCGAACTGCAGTTTGAATCCTTATAACAGCCTCTTTTTCAATGAGCAGTTTTCTCCTTGTTAACCAGCCACGACAATGGCTCTGGCACAATGACATATCATGATAAAGTTGCATGAGATGCTAAATGCAATCCTTGTTAGAGTAATTCATGTAAAGGTAACCACAAAGGTTATCAATACAGAGGCCAGAAATGATACAACAATTGACTGTCTGCACAGTAAGGACGGAATAGCAGCAAAAAGTGTGAAAACAAAGTATTGCACTTCAACATTTTTGCCAAATTAAGGCAACAGCGTTTAAAAATATAAATGTTATAAAATCCACATCTTCTTAGATAAGCTTACAGTGTTTCTGGTTTGTCTATCAGCTATCTACATGTCTCCTCATGCTAACTGGTGCAAACACACTATTTAAGCCTGAAGAAACACTAAGCCCATCCTCTAGGCTGATGATTCAACAATATATAGAAATATAATCTGCTCATGAAAGGAAATGACTTAAATTTCTGCATTTTGACTAGGAGTCGCAAACATTTGGAACCCTGCACCTTATGTGATTGATGATTTCTGGAAGGATGCAGGATACAACTATCAGAAAATACAAGGCAAATGCATGAAAAATAGAAGCTACACCACCTAATTCCTTTGACCATATGTTGACCTCAACAGAATGTACTTCAAATTGAGTGACTTAAGATGCCTGAAGCCTTAAAAGGTGTACTCAAGTACAATGTATGGCAGGTCAATATCAATCCAATCACAGAAGTAAAGAAAATGAATCAATCTGTCTATGCTTAAGCCTTTAATATTTCAAGAAATACCTGAATCAAAATAATTTTAGATTTATGCCTATAAACATCTCTTTTAGCAATCCATTTGCGGATATAGGCCTGGATTGTAATCACTGACAGAGTTTCCTGTTTGTAGGAATGAAAATCCCTCAAACATCTTGCAGACCGGAAAATGCTCTGTATTTTTATTGCTGCTTGCTTCTGATCCACAAAATTCTTTCTCATCAACCATCCACGATAGTAACTTTGAATTTTAGTTGCTGCAAAGTGATGACTGTTTAGAGAACTGCTTAATTTATTTTCCTTTGAAGCACATTGGATTGCTACGGCAGCATTTATATGATGAATATTATCTTCACATTCCTTAGGAACTTTGTGAAATTGGTCTGTGTTTACAAGACAAGACCTCGCTATCCACCCACGAATACACTTTTGTATGACAATGGCAGCATCAATGAATGTTGGAGTGGACAAATCTTGTGGCAACGAGTTTCCCATCACATGTTTTCGAGAAATCCAGTCTCTTGAGGCACGCTGGATGATTACTGCAGATCTTTTCAACTTAAGAAAAGCATGTCTATCAATCACAAAGGCTGCGTGTTTCTCAAAATTTGCTGAACGGCTCCTTGTACCTGTTCATTTTGTATCAATACAGTAAATGATTAATTTCTAACATCTAGTACTGAGCAAAAGGGAAAAAAATAAGCACATACCACATAGTGATGCCTGATACGCCGGAGAACCAAAGAACTGAATTGATGGTTCTCTCTTTACCCACAGCCATGCTTTTATTGCAGCTTGCAAGATATAAACCGCATTCTTAATCCTCAAATATTTACGTTGCTGCACTGACTGTCTGAAATGTGACTGTATTACTTTTGCAGCATTTCCTGAAACAGTGTAACAAACATCTTTCAGCTGGCTTGAGGGCCGGAAAAACTTTACTTGAAGCATAATTTCAAATTTTCATCCTCAGATGACAAAGCACAGAATGACGATAGATAAGAGTGACATTTACATCGAAGTCGTTATATGCAAGAAGAATAGCTATCTAAGGGAATATTGACATGCTCCCAAAATTGGTTACAGCAAAGGATTTACACACTAGTACATATTTACACACTAGTACATAGTTGTCAGATGTAGAAGTTGCTAACATCGCTTCAAACCTGTATCGCAGCCCAAGTGCCAACAGCATTTAACTCAAGTTAGAATGGATTGAAGGACTAAACATCGATGATTACCTTTATAAGTATCAGTGCTCCCTCTAAAAATGATAGACCACTTTGGACCGCTAGAAGTTTCCTTAGAAAAGCATTTGTTATTTTGTTGAGCCATCTCTTGCCACCAAGCCATTACAGCCTTAAAATTTCTGGCAGCGTCTGTATCATCAAAAAGGTCATAAAGACCACAAAATCAAATTAATTCAAGGGGATGTCAATGACATGAATATAGAAGTGTTACAAAGGGGAGAAGCCTTCATGCGAAGAGGGATCACCTCTACAAAATTATTTCCATAAAGAAGTGGGAACCTTTTTCATAAAATTCAAATTCATTGAAAATAGAAAATTAAAACTTAAAAAACTTTATTCCAACCAACTTTGATGAAACTAGAAGAATATAAATATGATGGAAAACAAAAAATTCTTCAGTATTGACAACTTTATGGTTCCAAGAAGAGGGTTCTGCTGTATGGTATCAGTCAAAACTATGCTCTCTGTAATTTATATAAACAGTGTCTGCAGTGCTCACTGCCATTTGGTTTTATGGAAAGATTTTTGCTGCATGGCGCTATCCAAAACTTTTTTTCGATGACTATGGTGTCTTGGGTCAGCTTTCGCGCACCTCGACTAATTCCACGGGATACCTGCCACCTCCCACCAACAACAGGTACCAGGTAACTTTGTCCACCAAGGCTAGGGTAGATGGGAAGAATCACTTGTTTTTTGTCTCCGATGAGTTTTGAACCTGAGACCTCAGGTTTCTCAACCACTTCATTGACCACTACGCCACACCCTTGGGTGTTGTGTTATCCAAAACTTTACTTCCTCTAGTTCATATAAACAGCTAGAATAATGAATGTTTCAAGTCATTTGTTGGCCAAACATATGAAATAAAAAAACAATAAACTTTCTAAAACTAAAATCCCTCTAAAGAACCATCAGAGACCTTCACCATCCTTCCAATGTGTTTGTTCTTTATCTACAGCTGCTTCGGGATGCATAAACCACTGATCTGTGCTTAACCGTCTCCTTTCAGGACTTTGACAATTAAATCCCAATAACTTGTGGGAGTTTAATTGATCCTGTTAAAAGACATCAATGGTCATGACTTTCCTAAATGAAGACTGACACTAGTTTGTTGCATATAATCTACAATGAATAATTACCTTGTTTCGTTTTACTAGTAGTTGATACGAGAGGAACACCAAGAGAATAATGACACTCTGGCCATTGCATGCACCGTTTGTCTCCAGTATATCACTGACTTGTATTACCTGCAGAAATACATACTTAACTTGCAATCATACAATTTACTTCCCACAAGTATAGAATTGGATTATTCCTGCCACCCCGAAATGAATTATGATGTTAAGCTTGACATAGTTTTACTTAATTGACCCACAAATATAAAATAAGTACGAAAATCATTTTGGTCAAATGAATTACTCTGATTGCATAATAAGCAGTAAGACTTAACTTTCCTAGTAGGAACGACCAAAAGGGAATGATGGATATGGAATTGGGACTGAAGGATTTGACAATAAAGGTAGTTCATTAAGTGGACAACAATACCAAATTCATAGATTTGCATAAATGGTATTGCGACCTCCAGAAGGTAATGTATTTAAAAGCATTAAGATAGCAGATAAATGGTTTCTTCCACTATTGAAATGAATCCCAAAAAAATTGGTTAAGGTCAGGACAGGGTCATTTCTACAAATTGACTCTCTTTCTCAGTTCAACAGATAGTTTCAACAAAAGACTAGAGAACATAAAAAAGGGATAAAGGCTCATATGAAGTATGTACAGTGTCATATCCAGTCACGAGGAGCATTGCTTAATAAGGAGGAATGCACTTCTGGCACGAAAAGACTAAGAGGGCAACTACCCGGCAAACTTCCATTATCAGATATTGTATCTGCATTACTGCATAGGTAAATTACATATTGGTTTCTTTGCATATGATTGGCTCCCCTAACAAGCATATTTTGTGGAGTGTGTAGTAGTAGAAAGTTCTTGTTTGCCTTAATTTTTTAGGAGCAAATGCTTGCAATACATGAAACTCTACAAGCAAATGCTTGCAACACACTGCTACTGGAGATGTCCCGGAATATAACAATAGTTTGAGCCACAGTTAATGTTTAGCCACTATAGAAGCCCTTTGAACATATAATTTGCCTGGGAAAGAAGAATGTATGCTGATTTGATTAGAAGGTACTTCATTCAGATTAATATGTGAGTGCAGAAGCCATGTAAATAGTTTGAAACACTTACAGGACAAACAAGAAACCTGGCATATTCTTACTATGTAAATAAAATTTAGTACTTGTAGTAGTATTCTTATTTGAAGGGGGAAACTTCATCCTCAGAAAACAACACTTGGAGCAGCATCGCATTGAAAAACTCAGAATCATTTGCTAATTATTTTAACAGAGTGATAACAGAATTATATATATATATGTATATATATTCACCTCTGGAAACTTCCCCAATAGCAATGGCAGCTTTTGAGATAGAATAAAATTGTGCACTGCATCTGTGTAATCAACTGCAGATACTATGGAAACTTCTTCTTTTGTTTCACAGAGTGCCTGTAATAGCATCACAAAATGATATTGAGCTGCAAAATTGTATTAGTAGAATTTTAAACAATGATACATTCATGGGATAAAATTCAAGCACCTGATAAGAGCAGGAACAGCGGTGGTCTTTGCGGAAATAATAATCAAGCAAGCACCACATAGCTTTACCATCAGCCAATGATGAAAAATTTTCAATGTTGAGATCATAACTTCCACAAATTGCCTGAAACAGTCAGTGATAACATTCATATGCAGAATCCAAACCCTCATGATACAGGCAGCAATAATCTTCTAATGAGTCTACTACTTTACGAGTATTAGGACGTTCCACAGTGGAAGCTACACACTCTGCAGCCAAGGTTATTTGAAAACTAAGCGTGAGTGTTACTACCGCCTCTAGAAATACTGGAAATATGGTATTTAGACTGCAGGCTAACGTGTCAAACAATCCAAATAATTGGAGTATACTATATTTTGATTAACCAGGCATATTCACCATTAAATCCTGTATGTTCCCTTTGCATCACAGTTGAAGAGCTATGTTTTCCAGAAAGGAGACAAAAGGACAATCCAAGAGAGTAGTACATTCAAAATGCCTGTATAGAATCACACCCCGTATGAATTGAATTTCTTTCATCTATGTCAACTAATCAACCTTTAAGCATCACTAAACCTTTAATCAGAGTTCAGATCACCAAGTAACAATATACTGAAAGAATGGGAAAGCATCATGACAAAACCAAGTGAGAATGACACTAGGATCACCACAGGGTTGATTTAAAGAAAATAATACTGCCATTGTCACAGAGTTTATTAAATTACAACAATACCTGGATCCAACTCAGGAGCATGTCCAAGTTAGTACAGCCATTTGAGTTTTGCTGTAAAGGAAAATATGAAAAGTATTACCTAATTTGACTCACTTATAAAAGAGGACTTTACGTGTGTGAATATAAAGTAAGCACTCTTTTAGACACAATGAGCATTCACACATAGACCAACAGAAAATAGTATTGCGAACTAGAGGTTGAAATCTGTCCACAGATTCCTATTTTACCCAGTTTACACCACTACTACTCACATTATAGACTTATTAAGTTCTTAAAAGACATTTTGATTTCAACCAGAACCTTGCTATGTGAGTGTTTTTTATCTGGAAAGTAGATGATACTAATAACTATAGTCCAAACTGGGCATACCTTAACAACTCCTTGGATTTTAGAAATCTCCTCAGACAAAAGTGATTTGTTGATTAGAAGTGGCAACTGCAGAATGAACAAAATATATTGTGAGAATATAAAAGAAGTAAAGGACTATAAAGTTCAACTTCCAGTGATTTGGTGTCAGAATTCCTGCAGCTAACAACAAATTTTATAATAGTAAAGAAACTGGAACAACTGAGTAAACTGAGAAAGGATTCATTGCATAACTAAATTATTTTTTTTACAAAGCACCAGGTAATAGATCATAACTCGTTAGAAATAAGGTTAGATATTTTAGCTTGTAATGACATTGGTGGAATAATTACTAGGAATACTACATTTTACCTGCAAGTGCACGAACATGTTCCAGAGCAACGAAATGGTGAGCTCCTTGTCTCCGCCAACTATGTCTTCTGCCATAAGTATAGTTCCATCTTGATCACACAATGGTACACCTGCCTCCTGGAGAAATTGTAGAACAGTGCCACAGTTCGCCAAACTCTTCTTGCGAGTATCTGAGGGAACTACCATTTTCTGATATAGAACAGAAAAACAAGACTTATGTTACCAATCAAGAGAAATAGCTATACACTTCGTGACAACACTATTTTTAATTTATTCTTCAATGTAATTTATATAGTTATTCACTTCATGACATTTTTTTGCTAAAACGAATCAAACTAGTAGGGGTGGGCATAAATACCCAAAGACCGAACCGAACCGAATTATTTCGGTTCTTCGGTGTTGGTTCTTCAGCGTTTCGGTTCGGTGTCGGTTTTTTATTTTTGGAACTTCAGTTCTTCGGTTCGGAGTTCGGTGCAAGGGTCTCGAAACTACAGTGCACCGAAGAACCGAAGTTTTATTAAATAAATCTAAAATATTTAAATTATATTACTTAATTAGCTAATAATACGGCCCATTTCAATTTTTAAGTGACAAAGTCACAAAACACAGTAAAGTGAACCCTAAAGCCCCAAAGTTTAAAGTCTAAACTAAACACAAGTTCAAAACACAGTAAAGTGAACCCTAAAGCCCCTCATGTTTTGAATGTGTTGAAATTTGAATCGTGTATCCAAAGAGATAGTGTTGTTTGATAGTATTGTGGTTTTTTTTAAAAAAAAATTTGTGGACCCTGGACAAGTCTTTGTAGACCTGGGTAGCCTCATGTTTTCAATGTTTGTTGATTGCCTGATGGCTGATTCTGTCGCATATTGTTGGCTGGCCGCTGGAGCAGCAACATGGCATATATGCTAATAATGCTAGAAATAGTTTATCATAGTGAAAAACTCTCAACACTTTATCATATTCCCTCTTTATTTTTATTCACACCGAAAAACCGATTTAAAAACACCTAACTAAACCAAACCGAACCGATCTAAAACCGAATACCGAAGAACCGAACCGAAATTTGATTAAACCGAACCGAAGAACCGAACGCCCACCCCTACAAACTAGAATATAAGAAAGGAGAAGAGAGAAAGATAATTGTTCATAAGCTAACCGAGAGGATAGAAGGATTATGTCGCAAGAGCTGAAGGACTCTGCATAGTTGAATCCCATCTTGAAGGTCTTCAAATAAATCAACCACACCAAATTGATACTCAAGCAACGGATTCTGCACCAGGAAATATCAATGTCACAATAAGAACCTATAAAGAAACACATATGAATGATGTCAAACATGTAGTAAAAGTTTTTTTTGTTTGTTTGATCATTGATGGGGATCAAACATGCAGTAAAAGTAAACAAAAGACAAGAGACAGTCTGGTATCCAAGAGAAAACCTGCTAGACAAGGAATCTATTTTGTCCAAATTAGACGAGAGATGACCCAGTAACCAGAAAAACTCAACCATGTAGTAAAAGCATATACACTATCAAACTCAGTTCATTAATCAACATGCTTACCTGTTGATATGTCACTTTATAGCCTACGATGACAAGATGCGCAAGTAGATTACCTTCACCATGCATCACATCCGATGGCAAGAATTCTAACATGTATTAAAGTGATAGAAATGTTAATTCATGAGTTAAAATAAAAAGGAGTAAACAAGCTACACAAGAAGAATTATGAAGAGTAAACAGGTAATTACTGTTGATCAGTTGACGGCTAGATTTAACATCTGCTTGCAAAGAGAAAAGTAAAGGAGATCCTCCATCTAGTCCATCAATACCATATTTAAGTGGCAGACTACTCTGAGTTTTAACTCTATCTAGTATGAGAACAAGCAGCAAAAATCTCTTCAGAACTATGCTGCCTAACTTTTCATAGTAACCAGGTCTATATAAACCCTCCACTAACTTGTTATAAGCATAGGTCTTTGCTAGACCAACATGTGAGAAAAATTGTCTCTCAAGCACCATCTTCAAAAAAGCAATTTCTTGTTCAGAATTGACATCTCCATTCGGTAATAAGGTGTCACCCCCCAAGAGTATGTGCAATCCAATCCGAAGCCAAGTGGGGTTATAACACATCAGGATTCTCAAGGCTTTCTCCTTCATTCCAACATCAGTTACCATGGGACAGTGAGCTCTCATTTTCAGCCGTCCTTCATCGATGGTCTGAAAAAAGATAACCAAAACAGGAGAAACTTTAACTAACAACCATAATTCAAACCATAGTAAAGTAGCCATAAATTTTACCCTGTGATAACAACATCTTGGTTGAACCATCCAATTATTACCTAAGGCTTGCATTTTTACAGTTTTCAATTTTGCACTAATTGGACTTGTGTCTCAAAGGATTTTAGTTGGTGTCTAAAATCTATATCTAACACATTATCATCTCCTTGAGTAAACATAGCAGATGAGTACTTAAAAAGCATCATCAAATCAATCAATCAATTCTTCCATACTAGTTGGTGTGGCTATATGAATTGTGTCGCCCCCTTTGTTCCCTGTTGAAACTTGAAAGAGACCCTTCAATATTTCTATTAGTTCTCTTTTCAGCTTATTTCATCCAATACTGAATAGTTTGCCTTCATGGGGAATTTGGGCTCTCTGAGACTGGAGGTTCTAGCAGTTAGACTTTTTTTTTAGCTTCAATCTCCCATAAACCTCATCATCTGTTCAAACTTGAGACCAACCATACTTTGTGAAGGCGAAGTTTTCTGAAAGCATCTCATATTATTGTAAAGTAGATTAAGCGCATTGTATAATCACTCCGCAGAAAATGGATTTGTAAGGTGATTAAATTGCAAAATTTACATCTCCATATGTCTAGTACGAAAAAAGGACTGACCTTTGTTAGTTGAGTCATTGTAACAAAGACCTCTTTACAGCTTCCTAAGCTCAGGTAAGCACTCATTCTCTCCTTTAAATCATCGAAGCTGCAAATCTCCATCAACGAATCTTTAAGTCCAGAAAACATGGAATCCGAAAAGACTGTTCTCTCTTCATCTTCAGAATTCGACAACAAATGTCTCTGCCTCTTCGGCCCTCTCCATAGCACATCAACTCCAACAGTGTACCCTGGCCCACTCTCCCTCTTCCCATTTTCCGCAATACACGCCCTATTGGACCTCTCAAATCCTCCAGTAAACTTCGTCACGTCACAGCCACAAGAGCTAGGATTTTCAAACAAGAAATTGAGCCACACAGTTAGCGACTTCGCTAGTGATTTCAACGATCTCTCTTTGTCATTCAACGCCTTCCGTGCTGATTTCAATTGCTCGAGCTCGAACGCCTTTAATCTTCGAGCAGCACTCGACTTCACCGCAGATGGCTTTATGCTACCACGGCGACGGGAGGAGGATACCGGTGTGGTTTTCAAGGCAGTGAAGAATTCTGGCTGTCGATACGGAGAAGGAGAAGGTGAAGAAGAAATGAAATTTGTTTTCCGTGAATGCTTCGGAGTTTTGAAATTGGAGATATCTTTGAGAAGAGAAGTAGAAGATGATGAAGAAAATGGAAGGTTCTGGAAGGGCGAGGAGCAAGAAGCTTGTGACGGTTTATTCGGTTCCATTTTCCGGTCAAATTCCGATCTCTGTGAAGATTTGTCTGAAAGAGAAAAATGGTGAATTTTTTATGTTACCATTTCAATTTGAATGTGGAGAAGGGCGGGGTTTTTATTAGTAGTAAAATTTTGAATTGTCCTCGGATTCTCGGGTCTCCGGCCCACTCCAAAAGGTAAGGAACCCAGAAAAGGAAAGAGGCTCCAAAAGTAAAAATATTTAGAGTGTGTTTGGCACAAGTGTTTCCCGATTTCTCATGTTCGATTGATCAAAATTTGTGAGTATATCAATTATTTAAGAGTATATCAATTATAGATGTCAAAACATAAATAACCAATCCAAATTAGAATTCGGTTTGATTTAATTTGATTTTTCGATTTAATCCAAATAGTGCATACCCCTACATCTCATAGTATTTGTCTAAATTATTTATAAATATTTTAAAGATAATATTTTTTGCTTGCCTACCTAACACAACAAATAAATAAATAAAATACTTGTTTCCTAGAAAACAAATTCTAATAAAACATTATTCATGAAAAAAAATGTGTCACACTGGACACACCTCAGTCTTATCTACTTTACTTCTCATAATTACTAAAAATATCCAGTCCCAAATATTTTATCATTTTACAAAAATTAAATTAGGATTAATTGTTATTTTTATTTTAATAGGTGTGTCGAGAGATAATTGTAGTAGAAGAAAAACTCGGATTACGTTAAACAAAAAGACCTAATCGAACAAGCATCTCTACCTTATCTACTAAATTTCATTATACATAAAAATAATTACATAATGTTTCACTCCTTCTCCTCCCCTTTCACTTATTCACTCCCCCCTTCCCAGTCCCCTCCCTGTGTTTAAGGCATAATTGCACCAAACACTTGTTTCTATGCACATGTAGATATATTTAAGAAAAGACATAAAATGACATTCGAACTTATTTTGAATTTTTAAAAAGATATTTTAAATATGCAGGCGTTTTATTACTCCACTAAATAATTTTGAACTGATATTATTACATTATTTTTTGTTAACCTAAAATAATTAATATAATTTTATTTTTATAAGTATTTTATTGTATAATATATTTTCTTATTTTTCTTATTGTTTTTACTTTTTTTCCTTTTTACTTTTTCTCTTTCTTTCTTCTTTCTTCTTTCTTCTTAAAAAATTCATTGACTCTATTGAAGCATCTCACTTTCAATGTCAACATTTTTACCATAGTTTTACCTACATTTTTTTACTACTATTAGTTTTAATCTCTTTAATTTTAAAACTTTATCTGAATATTTTCTTACATTTAGAATAATTTGATAAACCCCTTAGATTTCGAGATGATTAGGAAGTATCATATAGTTTTTTTTAATTCGATTTCAATTTAAGTTCTTTCAATTTTCGGGGAATTCATTGATTCTTTTAAAATTATTATATCTAATTTTGAAGGTACATGAAAATGAGTAATTGATGATACCTTCAAAAATTTAAATTTTCTTAGAAAAATAAATATTTTTGTTATCACTCATAAAGTCTAAACAATAGTATGAATTCTTTTTTATAAAAAAAATTACTGAAATAAAGAATTTGACTAGAGAAGAAAAAGAAAAGAAAAAAAATGGGAGAAGAGTTCAACTTGACGTGGGGGATGGGATGAGGGTGGGAGGTGAAGAAAAAAAAAAGAAAAGGGAGGGATGGAACACTCGAAAGTAGGGGGTGAAAGATTAAGTGGAATTTAAAATGAAATCAAAATTAAAATAAGTCAGAGAGAGAGAGAGAGAGAGAGAGAGAAAGAAAAAATTTAAAATGAAAAACAATACATTTTTAATTAAATTAACACGTGTCATGTAATGATTGATGTGTGAATACACTTGCTTTTTAAAATTTGGGGTTGATCAAGAAATTATATATAATATATGTTCAAAATTGTTTAGTGGGTAATAGGACTGTTGCAAAGTTAAGGTGTATTTTTGAAAATTCGGGACAACTTTAATGGTGACTTTATGTCTTTTTGATAATTATATTTTCTTGTTCATCTTTTTTAAAGTATTTGTTAGATATATTGGATACATCACAAATTTAATATCATATGAGTTTATTTATGTATAAATACATTGGATATATTAGTTCCTTTTCGTAATTAATCTATAATTATGCACATACACAACATATACTATGTAAAGATAAGTTATATACATCAATGTATTTTTATGACAGATACATGAAATTGATACTAGATACACGAGATAAGATTACATACACACATAGATATATCATTGCATATTTGATATTGATACACATATACATGAAATTATGAAATACAAATAACTGTAAAATATAATTAAAGAGAAGTACATAGGCGAGAGAGGGAGCGAGAAAGGAGAGATAAGACATTTCACTAGATATAGTATCTACACGCAAAAATAGTGTATCTAACGACAATTCAAATAGAACATGTAATTAATAAAACTATCATACGTTGAGTAATTTGCATCGATACTAATGTACTTTATGAAAATTGCTCAAAAAATAAATAAGGATACTTTAGTTAATTAGTATATTTATAGTCAATATTAGGATATAGAATAATGAAACATGACAATTCAATGGATAAGTGTACAAATACTTGCTTTTGGAATCATCATTTATATCCAATGGTCAATTATTGAAAAATTTTAATATGGTTGAAGCCCAATCAACAATAGTTGGGTGAGATTTTATTCAATTTCTGACACTTGAATTTGTGGGTTTCATTTTAACACCACACACCCTCTCACCTTATTTTTTCCCAAATTCTCCCCTTTTCCTCTCCTTTTCACAGTTTTCTTTTTAATTCTCTGTGCTCTTTATTAATTAGTAACTTGATTAGCTCTTTTTTTTTTTTGTTAATCATTTCTATCCCTCAATTAAATCAGTTTAAAAAATTGTCACCTCTCAGCCACTTCAACTAAAATATAATTATTCCTCGTAGCCTTAGAAAAAACAATCTTTTAAAATTTTTATTTTACATCTCAAAAAATTGAATCAAATTCCTAGGATACCTTTAAAAGATAAATTTTGAATGAGAAATCCACACACACATTATATTTGTATTAAGAAGTATTCACTAAATATTCAAAATCGAACTAAATAAAAATTTAGTCAAATTGAATGTTTCTTTTACTTCAATTTATTTTCTTTTTATTTTTAAAAAATATGATATAATTAGTTTTGATTTCAAAGTAAAAATAAATCGAAAAACCACCAAACTGATTATAAAAATATCTCCCTCTTTATATTATATATATAGTGTGTGTATGTTGTGTAAAATTAAATTTTTACTCTTTTTATTTGTAATTTAGTTACCTTTTTATAAATTTAATTCTATTTTTTCACTTTCTAGTTTGATTTGTAATTTTATTATGATGATTTTAAAAATTGATTTTATGTTCAAAATCACTTGTTTTTAGTCCTTTAATTATTCATTATTAGTTAATTCAACTGTCATCAATTAGAACTAAAATTTTTTTAAAAAATTATATCGAAAAAAAGTTCACCAATGAGCAAGTGAGAGCATACCTATAAGTATTCTAAAATCACTCGTTCTTCAATTTTTTTAGAATTTTTTTGTACTTGGTGTTGCACTTTTTATTGAAATTTAAGTTAAAAGTCTAAAAAAAAATCAATCAAAAAAATATATAAATCAAGAAAAGAAGACTATTATTATAATGGAGTTCAATTTTTTAAGCATATTAGCAATCACAAGAAAAAAAAAGGCTAAAACTTGAATTGATATTAATTTACATATTTCTATTTGACTTTTGGAAAATAAAAATTTAAGACTAATTAAAAAAAAAGAGAGGTAAAATACTTATTATGAGGAAAAGGGAGGAATTTGAAAAATGAAGGTGAGAGAGTGTGTGGTGTTAAAATGGAGCCCACAAATTCAAGTGTCAAAAATTGAATGGAGCCTTACACAACTATTGTTGATTGAGCCTCAACCATATTAAAATTTTTCGTCAATTATTATTGCAAAGTTAGTTATTTTGGGCACAACTTCAAATGTATGTACAAAAATGAGAATTTGCCTCTCCTTTATTTATTTGAAAATGTCGTAGTGACGGTCAAACATAAAACATTTTGCTTGAAGTTTGGTATGCTTGTCAAGGTCAACTTCAAACATTTTCTTTTTATTGAAGTTGCGAATTTGATAAAGCCAAATTTAGCCCTTTTTTTAATTGAAGTTGTGGCCTTGACAAAACACGAGATATATAATAGTTTGTCAATGACAATTCCAATGAAGTTTTATGACCTCGAAAAATCTAACTTCGTACATTCTTTTATCAAAGTTATGTCTTTGCATGGTCAAACTTCACATTCTTTGGCGCAAAATCATCAAATCATATATTTGCTCTAACTTTAGACATATATGATTGAAAGCTAAAATAAAATAAAATGAAGTTGTGAATCACATCACATAAATCCAACCACTATAATTGTTCCTTCCCTAAAATAGAAAAACAAATTAAGAAAAACATTTCAACTAGAAATAAAATTAGAGAACAGTTCAATGTACTAAAGTTCTCTATATGCAGAATTTGAAAAAGAGCTTTGAATTGTAAGGGTTTACTGTGCACATGCTTACTCCATATTTCTGCCAGAGTCTGTTTCCACGACATGAACTTGTGAACTCTTGATCACATGACAACAACTTTACTAGTTATTCAAATGTTTCCCTCTCAATAACTTTATCAATTATTCCAACGTTCCCCTTTCGATAACTTTATTAGTTATTCCAACGTTCTCCCTTTCGATAACTTCACAAGTTACTTAAACATTTCCCTTTTGATAACTTTCCCAGATATTGCAACCGTTACACTTCTGATAATTTTAACAGTTACTTCAATGTTCCCCGTCCAACAACTTTATCAATTACTCCAACACTCTCATTCCAATAACTTTACGAATTACTCCAACTCTCTCCTACCATTAACTTTATCAAGTACGCCAACGCTTTCCTCCCAATAACTTTATTAGTTGCTCCAACGTTCTCCCTTTCGATAACTTCACAAGTTAATTAAACATTTCCTTCTGATAACTTTACCAGATACAACAACTGTCCCATTTCTAATAACTTTAATGGTTACTTCAACGTTTCCCTTCCAATAACTTTGGCAATTACTCCAACACTCTCATGCCAATAACTTTATCAATTACTCCAATTCTCTCCCCCCAATAACTTTATCAGTGTCTCGAACGCTCTCCTTCCGACTAGAAATAATAGATAAGAGGTACTCCACAATATTCCTAATATAAACAATACACTAGCAATACTAATACTAAGTAGATTGAAACTCAAAAATCATCGAATTTCCTCTTTTAAAGGCAACTCAAAAACAACAAAATCCAACAACAGACGCGCCTCTGACATCAATACTATTCTCGCAAACAATCTCATTGGCCTCTGCTCGTCATCGGATCATCTAATTGGTCCGTGACTAATACGCGCTTATAACCTCATAGGTAATAGCACACCTCAAAGAAACAAGATTAGAATCCTATAAAAGAATTTATTGTTCTCTTTGCCATTCATCTTTGATTTCCTCTAGCTAAATAAAATCCGATCACATACATATATATAGATATTATATGCATGTGAGCGTGTGTATATATATTAGAAATCCTCGAATTGATCAATTTTCAGATAACCTAGAGGCTTTATCAGTCGAGTTGTTAGGGATTTCTGGGAAGTTTTGTTTTGGGGAAAATTTGATTTGGCTGAATGGCACAAGCTGTGGAAGAATGGTACAAGCAGATGCCGATAATCACCCGTTCCTATCTCACTGCTGCAATCGTCACCACAATTGGTTGTTCTCTGGAGGTATGGATATGATTCATCTTAAGGAAAAGCACTAGACTTTCAAGATTGATTTTTTAAAATGTTTTCGTATGATTTCTATATCTGGGTAGGTTTTTTTTTTTTTTTTCTTTTTTAGATATCAATGATAAAAATTGAGGGTTGTTTGTATGTTGATTGTTTTTTTAGTGGGGTTTGTAATTTGGGATGTTGAGATGAACCTTGATTAATGGATCTAACCCTAATTAATTTGGGATTGGGGTATAGTTGATTGATTGTTGTAATTTGGGATGTTGAAATGGACCTGAATTGAGAAGAATGTATTTACATGTCGTATAGCTGGCCCTAACTAGTTTAGGATTGAAACTTGCACAGGATGATTGTTAACCGTATCTATGTATCTACGTTTAACACTTGCAGGTGCCATGGCACCTGATGGTTTTGATTGAAACTATGTTTATATATGTGTATATCCATATTTATGTATAAGAATTAGTATAAATATAAATCGTGGCACCCAGTGCAACAATGGAGCTCATGGTACCAGTGGTCAAAGCTCAGCTTTTCCTCCCTAGGGACGCAAGTTTGAATAAGGCTGAGTTTATTTTATAAAACTATTTTAGCATGTCGGAATCATTGTTAAAAAAGTTGTAAAAGTTATGGTTAGCTAGATTAGAACGTTTGACCTCTTATAACTAAAATCTTAACTACACCAAGTAGACTAGAGTATCTTGTACAAATTACGCTGATGAATAATAATTATTTGTTTCCTCTATGAATATTGCCACCACTTTCGCAAAATATTTCATACGTTACGCGACAAAGTAGCGTGGCACCCGAAGCTTCCAAATCTTATTTTACTCTTTTCCTTAACCTTTTATTGTAGCTCTACCCCGTACCCTACTTTTCTTGTAGGTTTATCATTCAAATTGTTGATGTATGATCGACAAAGAAAATTGCAGTCTATCCAAATGTAATATTCATTAAAACAATACGATACAATGCAACACAACACGCATTATGAAACAATATGTAACAATCATCCACATATAGTGTTGGTTGACTGATTGATTGTATTTTGTGTGTGTTGCAGATTATATCTCCTTATAACTTGTACCTGAACCCCAAGTTAGTGGTGAAGCAATACCAGGTGTGGCGCCTAGTTACAAATTTTCTCTACTTTCGGAAGATGGGTAATATCTCTTCTCCCAGCAGTTAGCTTCTTTTTCTGAAAAGATTTTTTCCTCCTTTTAGTTTAGAGAGGATGAGCGTCTTAATGAGGCATAACTTTAATTGAACAGCCATGAATCTTTTAAGGCTTTAATGGCTAGGCTCTTTTGTTCAATAACTATCGTGGCTAAATACAGGGTTCAGCCAGCACTTTGTAGTCTGACTGATTGTTTTGTAGCACTTCTGTTCAATACACTCTTCTCTCAGTATGGTTAATGCTATAGCAACTCTTGCCAATGGTCATTGGAATTGTAATATGTTTATAGAAGTCAATTTCCTGATATTCACTTCTTTCTGATCTTGGAAAAAGATATTTCACACAGTGAGACGAAGTTGGGTACCAAAAAAGATGAGAGAAGTGGAAGACACAAGTCACAGAAATGAATTTTGTAGTTCTTAACAGTATGGTAGATTAAATCCAAAATGGAAACTAAGCTCATCCTGCTAATCAGCCCTACTAGTTTTCCTTTTAATCATGTATTTTTATTTGCGAGTGCATCTGAGATTATGAGATGAAGGCAGAGTCACTTGTTTGGAGGAATACATCAACATGAGAAGACACTTTCTCTTTCTTTTTCTACGTTATTCTGATATCTTTTTTCTTAATGTTTTCAGATTTGGACTTTCTGTTTCACATGTTTTTCCTAGCTCGGTACTGCAAGCTTCTAGAAGAGAACTCCTTCAGGGGAAGGACGGCAGATTTCTTCTACATGCTCTTGTTTGGTGCCACTGTTTTAACAGGAATTGTTCTTGTCGGGGGGATGATACCGTATGTCTCAGAGTCATTTGCAAAGATCATATTCCTGAGCAATTCATTGACTTTTATGATGGTTAGCTCCTCTGCAGTATAACTCCATTTTTTACTTGGCTTTTGTTTTCTGTCTTAGCCTTTCTTTTCATCATTCTGCTTCCTTCTATATGTAGGTTTATGTATGGAGCAAGCAAAATCCGTTTATCCACATGAGCTTTTTGGGTCTGTTTACTTTCACTGCAGCTTACCTCCCATGGGTTAGTGTTTATTACTCAGTCGATCATACTTTGCTTCACAAATCATTAGCTTTTAACTTTAAGAGCTGCCTCACCTGTGGTTTGTCCCCTTGCATCTTTGTGTTTCTTCTGCTAGATATGACATTATCAATTTGCATTTCTTTAATGCAATCCTGAAGTAGCAGGTGTTTTATGACACTTGCTCCTGGTGTTTCCTTACTAGAGCTGAGCTGCTAAGGCCACTCTAAAAGTATATGCTGCAACCAGACACATTGCAGAAACCACTTGGTTCCTTTTTTTCGTTCGATTTTTTCAGAAAGAGCAGTACTTCAAAGCTCATGCCTAGTGTATTTGGTTTTCCTTATTTATATATGTTAAGGAGGATTTGGTTTAGTGCATTGTACACAGATGAAAATGCACATATAAACAAGGAAAATCTCTTGGGCCCGTTTGGCTTAGCTTAAAAGAAGTAGCTTTTTAAAAGTAGTTTTTAAAAAGTCAAACTTCATAACTTTTGAGTTAAAAAATGAAAAGTAGTATCCAAACATTCTTGAGGGCTGAAAACTACTTAAAAGTTTAAAAGTTGGTCAAACCAACTTTTAAGCTAAGTCAAACACCCTCTTATACTCTTTGTGGTACAGGGGACTTGTGTTGAAATGGTCTACTTATGCTGGCATGGTCAATGATGCTTTTGATGTGAATTGCTAGGAGATAGAACTCTGGTCAAAATCTGCCAGATATCTTTTCTGCTTTATTGTGGGTTCCATGACCGCAGTTGGTTTGGACTTGACGATGTCTCTCACAATATGACAGTGGGCTTAAAACATGGCAATTAACTTTGTTAAACAAGTAATGTTTGATAGCGTATGACAATTAATTAGAAAAAATGCTAAAATTATAAAGAGTAATGGTTTAACTCTTCAAAGAAGATAATGTTACTTTCTTAAAAAAAAAAAAAACCTCTTCAAAGAAAATATGCAGGGCAAAGGAATTCGTAACATGTGTGTGTTGTAAATTGAGAGTTTAAATGACCACCCAAGGGAGGAGCTACACTATACCGAGGGTGGTTAGCCGGACATACATCGTCGGATAATTTTATCGGATATATAGGTAAAATTTTGTAATTTAGGTTATATATTACACAATGAATACCCTTCGAACAATTGTGTTCCACGATTCAGTGGTGAAGGATGCCCAGTGTGCGTCAGGCACTGCGGGTTCGAATCTTTGATGAAGCAGTGGATAGGCTCTCTCTTTTTCAATTAAAAACAAAGTCTGTTTGACAAGCACTGGATATGCCTTTATTACTTTCTATTCTTTCTAAAAAATAAGGATATATTATTGAAAAGTATATTATTAAACAAACCCCTTTATTGCTTTATATTCTTTGTAAATATTTATCTTAATATATATTTTGCAAAGAAGTAAATTAGAAAGATTTTACTCATATTATTTTGAAAATTTCAAATTACACCTGATACAATCTAAACATTTAATCTTATTATTGTCCTTTTTTCCTACACACATATATCAAATGTTCGATGTGAAATTTGAATGAGAAATAGAATATACCATTCTTTTTTGAAGGTCAAAATTTTAGTAATTAAGATTACACCAATTGAAGTCGGAAAAGAAAAAGTAAGAAAATTAATTACATAGGTAAATTAATTATTTATATAATAAATATGTATTAAGCCTTCCATACATGTATATTTATAAGTGGAAGTTTTCTTTAATTGTTTTTTTATAGGAACATTTGATAATGAAAAATGCAGTTCAATCTAAATTTTAAATATAACAAAACTGTTTATATTTGTGATCAATAATATATTACTATTTTTTATATGTATATATCTTTAAGTGCTTGAAAAAATTTACTTTAAGTATGTTTTTCACATCACATGAAGAGCAAATAATTTTACTAGTTTTATTTAAAATAAAGTATGCTTGACTTTTGTTTAGAATTTTGTCCTCTCCACTTGTCGGACACCACTAATGGTTCTTGGTGTATTCTCTTTTGTTATTTTCTAACCTTTTGTTTCACTGATTCGCGGTGATTTTCTTTACTGGACATTTTAAAGAGACTTTCTTTTCTTAACTAAAATTTTCAGTGACAACACATTTCAAATGTAGCATTTGGATATGCTCCTAGGACAAACTTCGAAGAAAAATGGCAAAACTAATATTATGTAGTTTGATTTAATTGGTGCATCCATTCATTGAGGTGATTTTACTATATAAGTTTGAACACCCTTAATCAAATTCCTAGCTCCACCATGGAGACCACCAACTGGAAGGTAGTTGAATTCATGTCTACCCATCATTTATGAACAATCCTCACAAGTTGTGGCTTTTTACTCATCTAAGTACCTAATCTCTAACTTTTGATACATAGGGGGGATGAGTTTAAATACTTGGAATTAGCCTTTAAAGATATTATTATCAAGTTGACAAATCAGCGATCATAGACTCTGTTTAAAGAAGACTTCATTGGTTCTTCTTCCAAAAAAATAAAAGACTTCATAGGTTATACTTGGGTAAGACATCTTGTAGTTGCTATATGTGAGCTTTCAAACCTGAAGGGCTACATCAGATCCATTACTCAAATTTTTTTCCTGTTCATTCCTATTCAATGGGCTGGGGATTTGGGGTGGGTAGAGCATCACCTGGTTCCAGGAAAGCTTTTCTTGTGCGCCAGGTTTCTTATTCATTTTGTTTTGGATTTATGCAATCTTAGGTGGTGTTTTGCATTCAAGATGATGAACCTTGCAGTATGTTGATTTTGAAAATCACTCCCTTCTTTATTATGTGAACAAGGGGTTATTTGCAGAACCATGCTTTTATGTATTCTTTTATGTTTCCAGTTTTTAGGATCTATTTGGCTAGAAACCCTTTCTGTAACATAGTTATGGAGTTCTTCACCAACATAGTCTTGGCAAGAAAGACGCAGTGAGAAATCCAATAACTTATTTGCCCCTTACATATGGCTCAACCAGTAGTGTATCCAAGCACCCGGATATTTGGCAGTGATGTTCTTTTTTGGGAGAACTACTAAAAGAACATTGAATATAAATAGAAACACATTCTTGAATTAGAATAGAATTAGGAATCCAGGAAATTAATATTTACATGGGTCACAATCTTTTTCATCTTTTGTTACTTGAAGTGGAAAACTACTTGTAGTTTTGCTTCAATGAAGTTTGTTGTTTATGTTTGTGGTGGATAACCTCATCACACTTCTTTCTCCTTGTCGCAGGTTCTTTTGGGCTTCTCTGTGCTTGTTGGCGCCAGTGCTTGGGTGGATCTACTGGTATGCTTCTGGTGACTCATGTGCTTTTATTGGGTTTTACTTGTTTCATGCCTACTATTTGAGACTCTTAAGAGTTTTAGTTAAATGGTTTTTGCTCCTGCTTTAGCCTTCCTGTTGGATATCTTGCCTGAATCTTTGATAAAAGTTCTGGTACCAGGATTTTCTTACTTATTTTCATTTAGTGAGAGAGATTTCACTTCTTTTATGCTTTCCCCAACTACAAAGATGTGTCGATGCCTTCACCAACCAGCCATATTTATGTTTTCTAATGAGGATTTTGTCCAAGGTGATAAACCCCGAAAACTGGATGCTGATCTGTAGTATAGTGGTAAAAAAGTTCTTGTTTGTAAAAGAAGATACGGATTCTTGCACATCTATCTTTCACTAGTTTCCTTTTGTTGTCACAATGTATTGTTAAGCTTTTCTGTGTAGACCTTTCTACCTGCACTGGTGCCTGTTGTTTTTATGCCAGCACTCAGTTACCTTACATTTTAAAATTCCTTAAGTGGGGTTTGAATATTCCAATTTCCTTTCATTGAACCTTATGTGTGCACTTGATACGAAGGAAAATGTTTTTCATGCAGAATTTTTTCTTGTAAAATGTTTTCCTAAAAAATAAGATAAGTGGATTTTTACTTATTTTCTGGTGTTTGATGAGTAAGCAGAAAATATTTTATATAATCTAGACAAACACTCTAGGGGTGGGTTAGAAGGTAGAAGTGTGGGGGATGGGGATGAGGGTGGAAGTAGTGTGTGTTGGAGGGTGGGGATGAAATGATTATGTGGAATGCCACTTATGGAACTTGTTTTCCCAACTTATATTAGGGAAGTCATTTTCCTCATTTTTAAGGAAACTTATATTTTCTAGCGATAATACTTCTCAAAAACTTTGACAACCAAATATGAGAATTGTAAAATATTTTTAGGAAAATGTTTTCCTCCCCCAAGCACACCACACCCTATAACATGCAATGTTGGTGCTATATACTGAAAGTGAACTTTCATGTTTCAGGGAATGATTGCAGGCCATGCTTATTATTTCCTAGAAGACGTCTATCCGCGAATGACTGGTCGCAGACCCCTGAAAACACCAGCAGTTATCAAAGCATTGTTTGCTGACGAGCCAGTAGTGGTGGCTCGGCCTGCTAATGTTCGCTTCGCTGCTCCTCCTGTTGATGAAGTTCCACCAAATCAATGAGATAATTTTATAAGTAAACCAGTGGCTCTGTCTTCAGTTCCTGTAAATTGACCTTAGATATTTGGTTGGAGGGAATCAGGGTTGGTCTTGTTGATGATGATTGTGCTAGGTACCATCCGTCTTCATTCCTTGTCAAATTGTTGGTGTATTTCTTACACTGGGCAACTTGGGTTTGAAGATGCTTTTTGTAATTTACATCTGGAACTGGAGAAGTGCTGGCTGGTAGAGAAAAATCGCCTAAATGAAGTGTTTTTTCTCTGTTAAAAGTCTTAGAATTCAATTGTTTGGTGTTGTTTCTCTTTCCCTTAGAAGCCAATTGCTGACTTTTGGTATTAGAGGTGTGCATTATTGAGACTCAAAGAAAAACTGGTTGAACTGAAATTTTGAACTCCAGTTTTGGAGTATGTCATGCATCAACTTGGGGGAAAACGAGATTTTAAAGGACAAAGGAAAACGTATCTCGTCTATGTAGGTCGTATACATGCAGTCCAGTACATATATGTGTGTGCATTGGCGTTTAATGGGGATTGTTGTGTAACCTCAATTATATAAAAAAAAAATTAAGCTGTTAAAGCACAATGCAAGAAGCAACAAGGGTTTCGGAGAACTAGAAAATGAAAAATGTTTTCTATAATCAGTTCGCCATATTTTGTTACGAATCAATTGTGCCATATTAGAAAACCAAAGTTGTGTTATGCCGTTAATTGGAAATAACTCTGTGTCCCCAGGGCTTCGAGTGAGTAGTACAAGCAGCATCGTGTGATGTGTAGATTAGCGAGTAAACCTGTTACCCACCCAGATTTTGAACCATCTGTAACTGAATCTTTAGAATTCCTCGGTTCTAAAAAGTAAAATTACTATAACAAACTGACCAAACAAAGGACATCCGTGCAGTCATTGCAGTAAAGGAGATACAGAACATCATAGTTGGAACATGCCAGTACAATGGCGAAAACTGAGATTACCCTCTGCATCATTACATCATGACTAGGATATTTTTCACAAACGTGGGGAACAATTATTCGTCTCGTGCTTCACGCTACAACCACAGAAACAATATAATGTAAGAAAAACAGCTTAACCTCTGTTTAACAACTGCGAAGAAAGTGTTGAATCTTTTGCCTTTCCACAGAATTATTGCAACTGAATATCTTTTTTGCAGTTTCACTTTTCCTGAAAAACTCCAGTTAGCTTCTGCAACAGCAACCATGGGAACGTGTATGACTGACGTTAAAATTCTGCTGCAGCTAACTGATTGGGTGGTATTGTGCAGACACTCTTTTTGGAGGCAATTTTCGCAGGATGTAGAGCACAAGAGCTGAAGGAAGAATTTCTACTAGCTGCCACGGAGAAGAATGTGATCACTCAGACAAAGCAGTAAGCGTAAGGAACATGGAATAACGAAAATGATACATACCAGGTAGTATATCAGATTCAAAACAGGATGGTCCAAGACTTCAAGAGATGCGTCAGAATTAAAAGCAGATAATACAACCTGCAGCGAACCAGATTAGACATAGCAAAGAAGCTCACATGCATGAGTTAGAGATTTCAGGACGGTTTAGCTTTACTTTAAACCTGATATACTTTCTCTTTTTTTGATCATGTTCCTATTCTCTAGTCTACCTTTTTCTATTATTTTTTCCCAGGAGTAGTTATGGTTTGACTGAAGCCTGAAGGAAGGCGTAAGTTGCGACCCTTTATTTAATAGAGATAGCCTCAATGTTTTCACCTCTGACAAGCTAAAGCACCAATTGTGTAAAACCTCATTTCCCTGCTTGGACCTCCCCGTAGACAAGCTAAGAGTGTCTCCTTTGGTTAACCAGTTTGCAAACCTTAATAATGGAGCTAGGACGCTGTTACACTTTGGATAATAAAAGGTTGACCAGCATGGGGAGTAGGAAACAGGTACATAAAGTCTTACCACAAAGCATCTAATGAGGAAACAGGTGAAACATATGGCAGTCACAGATCCAACCTGTGATCACAGACATACATCAGATCAGATGAACCAATTTAGAGTAAGAGATGTTAAGAATTATAAGCCATGATCTATCATGCATGCATGTGCTTAGAAACATTCATTAAAACTTCAGATAACACAAACATATTCACAGCAGCATCATTTAATGGTTGGTGATGTAGAAGAAGTTGTTAGAACAATCAGATAGACCAATAAAACGTTTTCTTGAGTTGGTCAATAATGATCAATTAAGAAAAAAAAAGAACTCCTTAGGTTCACAAATAATGATAAAAAAGATTATTTCTTCAGAAACATCATATGTTAATATTGTGTTTCCATTTAATCGGACTAATCTAAGATATTTTTTTTCCCTGTTTATTCATCAACAAAGAAGAAAAGGAAATCAGCCAAGAGTAGTTTGTTTTCAGTTAATGCTTATGAAGAGTCTAGCAAGTATTCTGAGGTGCAAAATGGAGTACTTCCCATCAAGTTTATTTGGTCTGTGACTAGGAGCTGAATACAAGGAGTCAAGGGTATGTTGAGGGGCTTGCACAATTCTCAATTATTCTACCAGGCAATGATACCCTCCCATCAATACATGTATCGAGATGAGAAACAATCATCCAGCATCTTTTGCCTTTAATGACATATGGCGAGAAGTTATTGAAAGATGTGAAAGGAAATCAACCCATTGAAAGAAGTGATCTCTCTCATATGGGTAAAGGATGAACTTACAAATATGTATTGCAGGGATCACTATCTATCTAATATCACTAGTATCAATTCCTGCTAACATTGAAAAACAAGCGAATAAGTTGAGAAGTAACTTTTTATGGGTATTTAATTGTGAGACGAAGAAGGTGCATTTGATTACATGGTCAACTATGAGCAAACAACTGGGGACTAGTTGTGAAGAACTTTAGACTATTTATTAAACGTCTTTTAAGTTCAAATGGCCATGGAGATGGAGACTGAATACCAACAAAGAGAAGATGTGGAAGGGGTGATCAAAGATTAATATGGAATTGATGGACAATGATGCAGTAAAGCAGTCACATCTTATGGATTTGTATTAGGAAGATGAATCGGAAGTCCATGGGGAGAGTTTGCAGAGGTGGAAAGGTCAAAATGGATAATAGCAGAAGAACAAACAATGGCAAGACAAACGACTGGAAACCAGCACTCTGAAACAACTCTTCCCAAGTTAATATAATCTTTCATCAACAAAGAGTATTCGACGTACATTGGAGAACCCTTCAAAGGAGAATGCTGGAATCTCCAATGTAGAATAAATCATCAATTTTTTTCTTAAAAAAATCATCAACACTAGGTACAGTCTGTGTGTGCTAGTTGTTAAATTAGGGGGAGTGATGGAAATGGATCATTGGATGATGGGAACTTCTCAGCTAAAGCATGATACAGTTAGTTGTTAAAGAAGAATGTGGTAATATTGGCTTAGTAGTCATGGAAGATGACTTGGAGGACCAGAGCTACTCCCAAAGTGGCTGTTTTTGGGTATTAGCCTTAAACGAAGCATGCGTAACATATGTTAGCCAGCACAGAGGAAGATTTCACTTCTCCAGCAGATACTACTATTGCAAAGAGGGCTTTAAATCATTTAGACACTTACTCCTACGTTGTAAATTCATCTGGATAACTTGGTGTATATTTCTAAACCGGTTTGGGATTGTTTGGATGATGCCTGGTAGAGGCAGTACAAAGTTGGCAGTGCAGGGAATCAAGAAGAAAGAGAGGACCTTACTAAAAAATATACAGAGGAACTTACAGAATCCCTCTATGTTATTTCAGGTGGTTTGAATAGAGGGGAACTGCAGCTGCTTTCAGGATAAAGCATCATCCTTATCTTTTGTAATATTGAAATGCTCACAGAACATGAATTTTTGAAGCAGGAATGCTGCTACTGATTTTGACCATATAGTGGAGTTCATTTTTTTTTTTTGGTTTCCCACCCGGTGTTCGGGGCCCACATTAGAGCTCCGACTAAATCCGGATCGCGCACTACAGGGCCCATTTGGGGGTGGCGCTCCCAACAGGATTTTCTCCATACCCAGGGCTTGAACCCGAGACTTCTGGTTAAGGGTGAAACACTCCCATCAGTGCACCACAACCCATGTTAGTATAGTGGAGTTCATTGACTCCTTGCATTGTTAAAGGAAAAAATTCCTAGCTACTATCGTGCACTCTTACACCTTGTTGGTGCTGCAGATGGTCTAATTAAATCTTACTTAATCATCAAAAAAGAGGAATCTAGAGAAGGGAGACATCAAAAGTTGGTACCCTAATGTTGTATGTTATAATTTGTTCCATTCCTGCTCATCTAGTTAGGCAATCTTTATTACTTGACATCTTCTGTCTATGTATATCCAAACAACTTTGAACAGTCCCATCAGATTGCAGATACAGAAATTAATAATTTGCTGGAGTTGAGCTTATGGTCAAAGTCAAACATGTGACACAAACTAAATAGAAAAAGATAGTATGCACCAGCCTTTGACAGTTTAGTGGATCCATCACCAAAAGGTTACCCCTTCACGCACTGAATAAAAATGTCTGAATAAGAATGTCACAACAAGGTTCCATCTATTCTTGTTAATTATCATTTTAGAATTTAATTATACAATCTCAGGGATAGCCTTGCTCTATCTCTCCACTTAAATGTTACCTGGACTAAATATAGCAGTCATTCACCGCAAGTTAAGATTATAATATAGCAGAACAATTAGTAGGACAGCTTAGGACAAGAAAATTAATCAAACTTCATGTTTAAAAAGTTTCTCCCTCTCAGTGCTGTAGGGAGAACTTAAGTTTGTGAGGAATAAATCTTATGCCTTACATGCAAACGTATTCTATGCCAAACTACAACACTAAGGGCATCTCCAACCCAATCCTCTATTTTAATCTTCAAATATAGAGTTCTCTATTTTTTCAGACAACCAACTCCAACCCAATTCTCTATTTTACTCTCTAAAAAGGAATCTTTTTCTCTCTCCTCAATATTATATTATTATTTCTATTTCATTCTTATTTCATAATATAAATCCTTTATTTCTTTTTTCCCAAATAATTACTTTATATAATTTTTAATGTGATATGAAATTATATTTTATTCTAAATTTTTAAATAACATAAATTGCAAGAAAATATAATATAATACATAAATTAGGGGACAAATTCAAATAAAAGTGACATACAATTACATAAACACTCAATTTTCAAAATTAGTATGTTGCTCCCATAAATGCTCTATTAATGCATTACGGAGTTCAAAATGAGCATTTTTGTCCTTAATTTTTTTATGTCAAGCTAAAAATTGTTCAAATCGGAGATTTTCATCTACCGCCATTTCTATAGTTGCAGTTGGAGCCTCTACGGCATCTTGAATTGGTGCATTGAGATCACATTCATCTTCAATTATCATGTTGTGAAGTATAATACATGTAGTCATTATATCATGTAGCACTTCCTTTCTCCAAAAACGTGACGGTCCTGCAATAATTGCAAAACGTGATTGCAAAACTCCGAATGCACGCTCAACATCTTTTCGGTACGATTCTTGTTTCATTGCGAAATATTTCTTCTTTTGGGAATGAGGATCACAAATAGTTTGAACAATTGTAGACCATTTAGGATATATACCATCAGCTAAGTAATAACCCATATCGTATTCTTTTCCTTGAATAACATAATGGGTGGGAGGCGCAATACCGCTGGCAAGATTGGAAAATTAATGTGATGACTCTAAAACATTAATATCGTTATTGGTGCCAGGCAAACCAAAATAAACATGCCATATCCAAAGGTCATAATCAACAACAGCTTCAAGAATAATTGTTGGTGATCCACTACGACCTGCGTATTGGCCAGCCCATGCCGTTGGACAATTTTTCCATTTCCAGTGCATGCAATCTAGACTACCTAACATTCCTGGGAAACCACGCTGCTTACCAATGTGTAGAAGCCTCGCAACATTGTTAGGTGTTGGTGATCTCAAATATCGCTCACCAAAAACCTCTACAGTAGCTCGACAAAATCTCTTCATACTTTCAATAGTAGTTGACTCTCCAATTTTCACGTATTCATTAGTGGCATCCGTTGGCAAACCGTATGCCAACATTCTAAACACAGTGGTAATTTTTTGCAAAGTAGATAATCCAAATCTACCCAGCGCATCAATGCATAGTTCGAAGTACGTGTCGGATCTTTAATTGCATCAACGATACGAAGAAATGAATTGCGGGACATTCGATAACGCGGCAAAATATTGCATCATTAAAGCGTCGTGTGGGTGAAAAATAATCACGAAATAAATTATCATCAGCCGCCTAACGATCACGATTGATTACCACATGACCTGGAATGGAGCCACCTATGAAAACTTCATTAGTATGATTTTGTAGAACTTGTTGGAACATGTAGTTGTTCATACATAGCTTATTTATTAAATTATCATGATGTTCTGTACTAGGAAAAAAATCCAAATCTAACGAAGATGATGACGAAGAAGAAAAATCTTCATCATTATTATTAGAACAATCTCCAAGATTGAAATTCATTTTCAAAGGACAAACCAAATTACTTGAATATGTTTTGAAATGAAATGAATGTGCAGACTTCAAGTGGTAAATGGTGTTCATTATATAATATGTAATGTTTTATCTAAAAAATATTAAATGTACTAACGTGAATCTCATCCGACCGTTTATAATAAGATGAAATCCATCTAATGGTGAATATGAAGATTACATTCTATCTTAATACGGTAAAATCTTATCCACACGGTGTATACATTAAACGAATACAATTTTTATTGTCACGTAATAAAGTAAAACATGTGTTAATTAATTAAAATTGCGTAAAATGAGTCATAAATTCAAACACATGAGATGCATATATTAGATTGGTGTATACATTATGTGCGGATAGGATTTACTATGTTATGTATTATATTGTATTGTTATGTTATGTATTATATTTTATCTTGTATTTAAATTATTATGTTATGTATTATATTGTATTGTTATCTTGTATTTAAATTATTATGTTATGTATTGTATTGTTATCTTGTATTGAAATTCTCATATCATGTATTGCATTTTTAAATTAAATTTTTTCATCTTGCCATTTTAATTTTGCGTATTCTTTAAATGAAAATTAATAATAAAATAAAATTTTATTATTCACGAAAATTAGAAAAAAAAATTAAAATACTATTAATTTGAAATTAAACTAGTATATATTAAATAATATTTTTTTAAAATATTATATTACATTTATAAAAGAATTATGAATATTAGCTATTTAATTAATGGAATTATATGTAAAATAATATGTTAATTAGAAAGTAATAGAAATAATAATAAAATAATGAAAAAGTGAAATAGAGAGTGTGAATAGTAGTTGTCCAAATTTGGAGAACTACTATTCAACTCTCTAAATTTGAAGAATAGAGGGTGATTTGGAGGCTGGTTGGAGTGCCCATTCTCTATTTTACTCTCCAAATATAGAGAATGGAGAGTAAAATAGAGGTGGGTTGGAGATGGTCTAACCTTTGTATATATAAAGTAAGAAGATGAAAGTGTAAATACCTTTACCAGTTCAAAAAGAAAAAAAAAAAAAAGAAGACAGATGTGTAGTACACAAACCTCATGAAGCTTCTTTCTCCTCCCTTTAGATTCAATAGGAAAGCGCCGCAGCATGAGAAATAACCTGATGATTGTAAAAACAAATTCCACAAGAAAAGCAATGAAATTTAATCATGTCTAAGGTCATCTAAGAATGATCAATAATGCTTTAGAAGATACATGCACAGAGAAAATAGCACTTAAATTCACCTTCCACCATATAGCAGAAAGCCCAAGGCTGCAATAACTGATACAACTGCACCAAATAAACATGCAAGGTTAAAGAAAGCAATAAACTTTGAAAGCAGATTTAACCTTCCGTAAAATAGGGCAAAAGGAGAAAATTAATATAAAAGAGATTCACCTGCCATAAATATCTTCCCAATGAATTCCACTGTGCTATTGTCATTGACCCAGAGGTAAACCCAGATACAGGCCTGACAAAAACCATTTTCAGTTGTATTTAGTTTATTACCTGAGATAAGACCTGGAAGACTCAAGAAGATTCTTAGCTTTTGAGACAAGCGGGTCGATTGGGAATGTTCACCAAGAAATCAAGAATAATGGACATCTTTATTTATTTAGAAGTGATCTATCCTTAAGGAAAGGGGAAAAGCTAGGGTTCTCAGGGGCTGGGGATTAGGAGAATCTAGCCCTATTTCAAGGCTAAATTTGTATATGGTTCTGTAAAAATTTATTACAAGATCTTGGAAAGATATTCCAACTGTTCTCGAAAAAATAATTAAAGGTATAACCAGAACCAAGCTATGAATATTTGCTAATGAAAGTAGGAGGAGAGCTCCGAATTAAACTTTTCTCCAAGCATGTTACCCCAGGTAAATCAGGCATAACATTTTGAGAAAGAAGAATATCTCAGAATTCAACATATTAAGAAGCACACATATGACCGCATATCGATGAGCAGAGGCAGCTCCAGGATTCGAACTTTATGTGTCTCAGAAATTCTACCACAACCCAATTGATTTAGTGGGTTCAAAATCTATTATTTTTACTTGTTCACAGAATTTTTAACATATACAGGGTTTGAGCTAAAGTTGGGTTCGGGGAACCCTTCTTCAGTTGAACCCATAACTTCTACAATAATCCGCCCCTGTCACCACCAAAATACAAGGGGTTATCAACTAGAACCCAAAATTAGATGGGTTTGACTGGCGTGAAAGAATCTTAAAAGAATTCACACATTACTACAGACAAAATAATAATAAGTAATGATACTTGATCGATTATATTTCCCTATGAACAACCATGATGTCCAATAGCGTATGAGCAGGGGACACGTTTGTAGCAAACCTGAATGAAGTATATTGCACCATTTATTGCAATATAAGAAATCCTGAGCTTATCTGTTGGTAAACTCCTTGCCTGCCATTGCATAAATGCACGGGTTAGAATCAATAGATTTACAGTTTGCCTGCAAGATGCTATAACTTCACTTGCCTGGTGATATATCTCAGCCCAAAATAGAACAAGGAGTGTGAATGTTGAAAAGAAAAGGAGCCCTGGTAGGTCCAATATTGCCAGAGTCAGCACCTGCTTATCGTGGAGCAAATCTAACATCAGTAAACAATTAGGCAGCAGCTTAAGAGGCAGTTGTGGCATGTTATTTCTATTTCTCATGTCATCAGCCTAAAGACGGTCAGCAGTAGCCCACCCAAATTAAGGAAAGAGATCACAGAAGCCGTAAAAGGGAAGTGCTTTCAGTAGATTCGTTATTGGTAACAGAAAATTCATCTCAATAAAATGATAGTCAAAGCTAAAGATTTGACAAGGTAACAGTACGGTGTTGCTGGCTGCAGAGGAACTAAGCACTTGAACAATGCCATCGGCCCATCGCAGTCAAACAAAAAGTTTAGAGCAAGTAAAAGATGGGTAACTAGGTGATAAGCTTCAAACTGGAATCTGAAAGACAGAATGTATATACTAATGAGCTTTCAATCCAATTAGCTCACACATTAACAAACAACGATTGCTGAACTGATATTGGATTATATTAGCAGTAAGCGAGCAGGATGACCTTGCGAATAAATAAATTAGAAGGTAAGGAATCTGAAATGTCAAATTAAGGTCAAAGTTAAGAGCGTCAAAGATATAAGAAAGCCTACAGCTCCAATTAGCAAAAGTAACATCATGCACTTCCACTTGAAAATGGTCCCATCAGGTGATAACTTTTCTAGGTACAGTTCTAACCTAATGTTGATTTCTGATAGTTCCTACATAAGTTAACGCACTATAAAGAAAAGAATAATAATTAGAGAAAAAGTTAAACGGTTGATAAGAACAAAGGCAATACATTCAGGCTTGCATACATTGTCGCGTTCTATTGAAAGCAAACTGAACATAATTAAGAAAAAATATTGACAATTGAAAAGTTACTTTTCAGGAAAGCACATTACCTTATAATGGAACAGAAAAACCTGTTTGTGAAATCCAAAGACAATTGCACGAACTGAAAAACAAAAGATTTGCATTTAAAACAAAATTCCAGATTAAAAAAAAGTGATGGACGGTTTGTTTAGTCTGAGTCCGATTTACCTCCATTTACAACAAAGTTCATCAGATGGAACACCTTTTGTGTTGTCCAACCATACTCGGGTACCCTCAAATCGATCCTTATTAATTGAATCTGCACATAATTAACTCATAGACTCAACCAAAAGTCCTGCCAACTAAGCAAGCACCACGAGGAAAACAGTTCTCTACACATGCAGTATTAGGTAAATATTGTATCTGAAACACATATATTAATCAAAGTATGAAAAAACACCCTTCCATGAAACAAATTCGACTTATTGGAAAAAGGTCATAAGCCCCACAAGCACACACAAAAGGAGTACTCCCAAATACTGACATCAAAACCTTAGATAAGAGATCAAAG
The DNA here is from genome assembly GCA_037074985.1 of Solanum bulbocastanum. Taxonomy (NCBI): domain Eukaryota; kingdom Viridiplantae; phylum Streptophyta; class Magnoliopsida; order Solanales; family Solanaceae; genus Solanum; species Solanum bulbocastanum. The sequence continues at coordinate 29,944,021 of CM073598.1, read as the reverse complement.
CTTTAAAGATATAGATAAATTAACAACAATCATCTACATGATAATTGATTATGAAATAATTTGGAAATCTGACATAGCAAACATCCAAAATCTTGCAGAATCCTCAGGAAAGAAAGGAGAGTACAAATAAAGAAGTATTGAATTTGACCCTAAGTAAAATTATTCTGTAGCTTTTAACTAACAGTCTAACCGAACCCACCAGAAGTATGATTAACCAGTCAGTCCACTGCTCCAAACTTTTATTAGCGACATAAAAAAGCACAAAATATCCCGTAATTTGTCTTAATGGAAACTCCTAAATTACACTTGGTAATCAAACATTCTTGTATGATATCCAATATTCATTATTTCATTCCTACAGTTGACCAACCAAGATTTTCCATTTCTAACTGAAGTTACGAAAAAAACCCCAACTAACAGCAAGTATTTGACTTTATAACATGAACTAGACACTGCAATTCTATCAACTGCATCTCAACATCAAATTAGTTGGAGTCGAAAACATAAATCATCTACATCAATTCCGCCATTTCAGCTCCCAAACTCTACTTTGATCGTGAAATTCACAAAAAAAGAAAGAAAAAAAAACCAATCATTACATATCTACAGAGCAGAAAAAGAGAATAGAAGAGAAACTAACTAGGGCAACGGCTGAAACAAGAGCATAAGAAGCACAAAGGGAGTAGAAAATCCCATCTTGCCACTGATCGGATTCGTTGACGTGGTCCCACCAGTTGGTCGCTGGACCGGCGATGTCAATCGGCGACGACACAAGTGGCAACCTAGTCATTTCAGCTCTCTCCTCCGCTTAGCTTGTTGTATTGAAAGAAGTCAAAAAACTGATGCTATAAAAGAAAGAACAAGTAAGGAACGTGCTAAGGTGCCATACACATGAAAACAGTGCCATCAAATCATAAATGGAAATCTTTCTATAGTTTTATTTACTGTTACCTTCCTAATACGAAAAATTAAAATAACTAACTATTCAAGTTCATTTGGAGTTATTGGCCATTTCGTTTCATATTTTTACTATATTATAAAATCTTATGTGTCTTGACTTTTATATTTGAAATTTTTAAATTTGATATTTTTATTTTATTCTTAATGATTCTTCTACATAGATTCACGTTGAAAGTTAAAAGTCTGTAGTATATTAGCGTGTGTGAATTTTTCAGTATCTCTTTACTTTAGAGGTACTGAAGTAGAATTATCAATAGATTCAATTTGAATTTATCTACAATTTGATTGCTAAGGAAAAATATCATAGTCCCTTGCACGAGCTAGAATAGCAGGATTCCATTTTTGAAAACTTACCTTAAATTTATCAAGACTCAAAAATTATCCCATTAGTTGTAATGAAATATGGAGACGGATTTCATTCTATTAAATTCACTATTCATTATGATATGATACATACAAACAATGAACAGCTGATTTTACCATAGAAAAAATAATTTTAATAAAGGCTGATAATGCCAAAAGTCACTAAACTATATTTCGTAACAAAAAAAAATTATTCAATGTTACCTAAGAATTAAAACAAGACTCCAAACAATTTTGGTAACAAAAAAGTCTTTTACTTTCGGCAAAATATAAAAAAATTAGTTTCACGACTTTCATAATAGTCAATTAAAAGTTGTGATTAATAGTTTAGTAATTTGAATATAAATAAAATAAAACTTAAAGGATCATGTACGAATTTAACACGGATATTCTATGGTTGTAAAGGCGGCATGGCCCAAAATCCAAACACAAATTCCAAGTCGACAAATACATGCCGTATACCCAATTTTCATCGCCAAACTTAAGTTGTTATTTTATTGGAAAAAATGGACTATGAATTATATATCAGTGTCTGGACTTTGACAAAATCACGGACTATGGATTAAGGAGAGTTAAAATCATATTGTTGACTTTATTTATGAAAAATAAATAGTAACTCCTATTTGATAGACCATAAGTATATTTGAAGGAGCAGGACTCGTGGAAAGAATGGACCAAATCCTAGATGTGTTTGAAGTTTTTGTTTGACAAAGGGTATACTTAGTTTCCGAGAATGTTACTCCAATTCGGATTCAAAGGAAGTACGAGATAGAGAGAGACCACCTTAGGATCGTTAAAGTTGTGTTAGAAGTCACATCCAAAAAATTATGTTGTGCGGATAATAAAAACAATATTTTTATATTTCTAGCTTCGTCAATAACATGATTCCGTATCTAAGTAGCACCTCCTACATCTCATGGCTCTTGCCTCCAAGTGTTTCAATTGTTCTGTTCTTACGTATAACAAAATTAACCAAATAGTTTGGACCAATATGGGCCTAGCAAGCTGAAATTATTAGACTGATTTGGTGGGGTGCGCCGGGCCCTTGCAGTAGTGCAAGGCATGGGCGACGCTTGAGAGCCCAGGTAGCAAGCTACCTTGATGAACTCTCCCCCTTAAAAAATTGAGTTAATATCGTGTGGATCAATGATCCACATATCAGATATTAAACTGATAAGAACAGATACTACACTTGATCTTAGCCAAAAGGCCGAGAAAGGTATGCTTTGAATAAAAGCTCGTTTGGCGTTTTATTGCGTACAGATTCCTTGTTGCTTAGTCTGTGTGGCGATATGGGACTTCTGGACAAACGCACCACATTTGCGAGAACTATGTATTTATTACACGAGAAATTTACAGCAAAGGATCAAGAAAATCAAATGTACTCTTTTTACATGTAACTTATTGTGTGTGTTTTTCTCCCTAGCAAGCTGTTCAAAATTATGGAATTTTCAATACATTCCTCAAAGTGTTTGTCAATACTGTGTTTATTATCATCGAAGGTTGTGGTGAGATGGATAAAATTCCTTTACACTTAACTAAATATCTAGGGTTCGAGCCCTGTATAAGCATAAAATCCTGTTTGGGAGTGCTTCTCCTTTAATGAGTCTTATCATGATTAATCAGTGCTTAAAAAAACATATGGTGATTGCTTGTTTTTGATAGTTAAAATTGGTACAAAAACGTTGAATGGACTAATGGAACTATAACTTGTTCTTGATCCTCTTTTTTTAATTGACCCCAACTTATGTGCTACTAATTGTTTTTATAATTTAGCAGGGTCAGCAAGCAGAAGACAACTGCTGAATATGTACTTAGATATGGAAGGTGAAGTAAGAATTAAACATCATCATTTGCCATAAGTCCATAGTTAACATAGCTTGAGCTAATATAACAAAAGTTCAAATGATATATAACAAATAATGTAAAACAGTCAATGTAGTTTAACGCGTGACTAGGCATTCCTCTTTTTCCCGTTCTTATACTACACCTAAGATGTTCTAAGAGTTAGCGACTTCAGAATGAGTATGGTGTTATATATATCCATGTTTCTTACAGTTACTTTTGAGTAAGATATATACATGGTTCAAGTGGATTCAGTAGAAGCAGACCTAAGGTTGTTGCAGACTATGGGTTCTGTAATTTTTGAGTTAATGATATGAACAAACATGTGGCCTCAAGGTTTCTGTTTTTCCACAATTGCATATGCTAGTATATATGCATTAACATTAGAAAGGATGAATAAATAACATGAACAATTACCATGACATGGAAGATGAAATCTGTAAGAACTACAAGAAAATTCTCTTTGCTGCAGGCGAAAACATTAAGCATGAGCATGTTCACCTCATGTACAAACATCAAATATGACTCTCAAGTCTCAACGAAGTTCCACTATTTGATAAAGTGGAAAACTGCAAATTTCTTTCAATGACGATAACCTAGAGTTTTTCGGTCTTTTAATCTGCACAAAACATGTTTTTTGTTTCATATCTTGCTCACTTTTGACTGGAAATCAAAATACTTAGGCCTAGTAATGCAGACAAGTCTTCCTGCTTATGAACAACACAGTCCAATGATGCAACTTAAATCATATTCTACACATACTAGTCATCTATGGTCTATACATGTAACTTTCCAGGCCTAACTGCAAAGTGTTACCTGCTCTTGCCAAAACAAGAAGTCCAGATGATCGACAATTCTCTCAAATTCCAAGCAATTGAAGGCAATCAGAAAGCACAAGATATTTGGCTAAAGAATATGAACAGAATTCAGACTTGACACGAAAAATTGAAAGCTCCTATGAGAGCATTATTTCTTCCTCAAATCTCTTAGAATCAACCTTGAGATTTCTATAACTGAACCCTGGAATTTCATTCATCTTACAACTCTCAGAAACTTCAACCATAGAACACATTGCAGGTAATGCACCACCAGTACCTCTTCTCTTCTTCTTTTTCCATTTCATCGTCAAGAACCCGAAACTAGGCCAAGAATTACCACCACATGAATCTATTTCCACGGAACTCTTCTGAGATTTATTATTAGAACTCCCTTTACAACAATCCACCTCAACTTTTCTGAAATACTCAATCTCTTTCTTCAAAAGTGATCCTATAGTTCCCCTTGTGCCTACTTCAACCGGCACACTAGTACTCATTTTATCAGAGAACCTACTAGTAATACTCCTAGCTCTGTATAACATTATTTTTTTTTCGCTAAATAAAGAAGATGAAATTCAGAGATTGTTGGAAGGCTTGTTCGTGAGAATGAATTGGTTGGTATTTTTAACTTTAAATTAAGGAAGCAATTGTCTATAGTGCTGATGCCTAATGATAGTGTTTAATAGACATATGCTTTTTCTTTTTTTTTGTTGAAAGTGGACAGCGTGAGGCTCTGCATAATTGTAGCAGTGGATGGATGGGAGATGTAATCATCAACAAAACTTGCAACCAAAGCATACGCCTAAATATAAATTACTAGTACTATTTATTTTACCTTTTTCTGTCTCTCTGACTTATTGGTTCATATACAAGTTAGTCATCATGATCAACCTCAAGAAAGAAAATTTATTTTTTTTGTTATTAAATTATTGCTAAAAATGAACTTAATCATGTCTATGACAGCAGAGGATACCTCTGTGGTCCTTAGCAATCAATGTCTAGGCCTTTTTTTTAACCCTTGCTTTGCAAATAATCATAGGATAATTTGGAAAAGATTATCATGTTTACGCCGCCCCATTAATTTAAAATAACCTTTGTAGTTATCCATGGTTATTTGATTGATGTACTTATACAACCTAATCACGCACTTAAAATAAAAATGGCGTAAGCACTAATCCTAGTTTGTTTAAAGCGACGTTTACCTAAGATTGCAATGTTTACTAAGTTAAAGAAACCATTACCAAGTAAGTATTCTTATTAAAAATACATTGCTAAATTGCTTCTTATGTCTCTATATTTTTTTAAATAAAGGTGATAGTATGTTTACTACCTCTCGTTGGACAAATGGGAAGAGATCGCCAAGAATTTTATATCTATTGATATTACAACTCGTCTTTCACCCACTTCATTGATCGATCAGCCTCACAGTTGTGACTCTATTTTCATATATATAATATGAAGTCACTAGATGAGTTTAACCCAACTAGTTTTTGTGTAACAAGCACTAACATCTCATGTATTCTTGTTCACACATTGCAAGTTGCACGGAGAGCACTTGAGAACACCAGATCGTGATAGCGTGTTTTAAATTGTGTCAACATCCAGCAGTGTCCAAGTAGAACAACAAAGAAATGTACCTGTTTTTCACAAAAGAGTAACCTTTAAGAAAAATGAGCAAACATCCATCAAAGAAAGAACATAAACAATCAGTTAAAAGCCTCAAAATTATTACTCATATCTTATACTTCTCTCCATGTTTTCTTCCTTCTGCAATCCTTTTTCCATTGCTTATACAAGTACAGTTCTTCTTTACAGCGTATGGAATCACAAGACCATGCAAATGCTTTGATAAGCAACATCATGCAGTCAGCATAAGCATTCACAAATACTGACTTAGGCTCTGGTGTGAGGCACAAGCATGTTGTAATGCATCATCTATTCTTGAACCACCCTGATAAAGACTCATAATACTGACATATGAACTGGGATAACTCCCCCTGATCATCATATTCATCCCAAAAGAACTCTGTCCTTCACTTTTCTCTGGTTCACTATCTTCCCAAGCACTTGCTGGACTCTAGAAGGTTCCGAGTCATCATCCTCTGCTTCTTCTTCGCCAATTTCAAACTTCCCATTATTGAAAGAATTAAAATCACCTTACCCCTGACATGTAAACAACCGCACTTCATCGGGCTCAATGGAAGGACATGTAACAGCTTTAGCTCCTGAATCTAGAAAAACCTTGACTACAAATTGGGTAGGGCCACAGAAACCAGTGAAGATTATAAATCTCCCCCTCCATGCTACAATCTGGAAGGTTTAACAAATACTGGAGGAGTTAGTGCTGCCTCCTTTCTAAATCATCTTATATTTTCTGGGATAAATGTGTATGCATAGAGCAATAGGTCACAAGCACATCTCTTGGAGAGATGACTCGAAATGAATCAACGTTTCTCAATTAAAAATAAATAAAATAATAATTAAGTGGATCAAAATTGAGGGTCAACGGATATGTTAAAATACGTGATACATTGCTCCTATATGACCCACTTTTGTGAGGTGCAGCATATGACAACCATCTTGTGCACTCACTTCTATTAGAGAGAGCAATGTTTCTGATCATTTATCCTTTGCAGGTCCACCTTCAGCTCTCAATATGATCTTGATGACAAACTATAAGCAGGAATCTTGGCAAGTTTTCGCTCCTTCATGATTGCTCTCATCCTCCTTACCTCTTCCCACATCTCATTACTGGCATAAATGTTGGACAATACCACATACACTCCATCGTTCCACGGTTCCAACTGTTGCAGGTTCTTAGCCACCCATTCTCCCATCTTCACATGCCCATGCTTCTCGCAAGCCCCCATTAGGCACCCCCAGATCAGAACATTCGGTTTCATCGACATCCCTTCAATCGTCCCCCTTGCCTCCTCGAACAACCCAGCCCTGCCAAGCAAATCCACCATGCACCCATAATGCTGCAACATGGGTGCAATACTATATTCATTCTTCATCATGTTGAAATAATACTTTCCTTCTTTCACCATCCCACCATGTACACAAGCGCTCAACACCCCAATAAATGTCACATGGTTAGGCCTAACACCTGCCTCTCTCATGCAATGGAAGCATTCAACCGCATCTCTAACATACCCATGCATTGCATATCCAAAAATCATAGAAGTCCACGAGGATACATTTCTTTCTTTCATCCTTGAAAACACCCTATAAGCAAGATCCATCTTCCCACATTTACCATACATATCAATAAGAGAATTCATCATCAAAAGATCAGACCTTTCCGTTTCTTTAGCTTGAAAGACGCATTTATGCAATTGAGAAGCCAAATCCAAGTCTCCAAGACTACCACAGGCCGATGTCACACTAACCATAGTCACATCATCTGGCTGCAACCCACTCTCTCTCAACTCCAAGAACATTTCTATCGCTTCTTTAGCACGCCCACCTTGTGACAACCCCGCTATAATAGCATTCCAAGACCCCAACTTTCTTTCACTATTTTGTTCAAACACCTTACGTGCATTCTCAAATTCACCAGCTTTTGCATACAAGCTAATAAACCCACTCTCACAATACATATTAGTTTCTAATCCGAGCTTTATTGCAACCCCATGGAGCTGCCTTGCCACAACATAATTCAGAACCTGACAAATCGCCTTTAAAACAATGGGTAACGTGAAAGTATCCGGGCGAACACCGGTTCTTGACATAGTGATGTATACATGTAGAGCGTTGCTAGGGGAGTTGAGCCTAGTATATGATCTAATAATGTTGTTCCAGTGGAATTGTACAGGGTACAACTCCAAGAAGTGATTTCGGATTATCTGGGCGTAAATTTGGTCAAGATGCTGGAGATTGTTGCAATTTGATATTCGGGTCGCTATTATCTTGTCATTGCTGTCGAGAATATTTGTAGCAGTGGCTAAACTATGACTCAGATGAAATGAGTTCACTCTGTTTCTACCAAATCGGAGCAATGGACTCATCTATAATATATTTGGTGGTGAATTCTTACCGGCTAGTGCTATAGTCCCAAAAAGACCTTATATTTATCCTTGGCTATTTGATTGATGTACTAATACAACTTATACTTCCATTTGGTCATAGCTTTTGAAGTTCAAACTTGAAAATTTGAGTTTTTTTTAAGCAGTGTTCAAGTGACGTCCCAAAAATTGATAAAATGACGGGACTAATTTTTGGGGATTTGCTAAAATCTGATCAAATTTCATGGTCTGACCAATTTGAGATCTACTCAATCGCAATCAGACACCTATCTCTGATGAAAGGAGATCACCTAGCAATATCAATGGGCAGAAATAGTAAATAACTCTATCATCCAAAGCATGAAAGATGGAATGGAAAGAAATCACCTAATGATTTGTGTCTCTACTGAGATTATTTGAATCCTATCTTGAATAGTTTCTCACTTCATTGACCGTTAAGCCTCACCTTAACGTCTCTATTTTCGTAAAATAAGATGTCACAAGAGCAAATGAATTTATCCCAAGTGCCAACTAGTTTTTGTTTAACAAGCACTAACATCACTTAGGTTCCTCCTTCACAATTTGCGGACACCACTTGAGAACACCAGATTCTAATAGCATATCAGTTTCAAATTGTGTTGTCACCATCAACCACTGTCCAAGAAGAACAAGAAAGAAATGAATCTGCTTTTCGCAAGAAGGCAGATAAATCTTCATTGTGGATAAGGGTGGTTAAAAAAATTGTTCATGCTTTATCCAATAAATTAATTTTCCTATACAAGTTACTTTTTGGGACTCAAAACCTTTCTCAATCTGAAATGACTTACAAGGAAAATTCTGCAAAACTGGTCCCTAAAGAAAAACAAGCATCCATCAGTGACCAAGAACACAAAAAAACTGACTTCAGAGCCTCAAAATTGGTTGCTTCTCTAGCTTTTTGGAACCATTACTCATTTCTACTGCTTTTTTCTCTTCCCATGCTTCTTCTGCAATCCTTTTCCTTTGCTTGTACAAGTATACTTCTTCTTTACAAAGTATGGAGTAATGTAGAGATCGTGCAAATTGCCTTAATCAAGCAACATGCAGTCAGCATAAGCATTGGCTGACTTGCGCCTTCCTTGAGACTATCATGGTACGAGTCAACCGACAAACTATGGTAAGCTGGGAAGATGGCATGAATATCTTAGGCTACGGTGTGAGGCACGAGCATGCTGCAATGCAGCACCTATTCTTGAACCACCCTGAAAAAGAGACTCATAGAATTGACATATGAATTGGGACAACTCCCCCTCATCATCATCCCAAAAGAATTGAGAGCGTCCTTCACTTTGCTCTGGTTCACTATCATCCCAATCACTTGCTGGACTAGTAGGTTCAGTATCGTCATCCTCTGCTTCTTCTTCGCCAATTTCAAACTTTCCATTATCGAAAGAATTAAAAGCACCTGACCCGTGAAATGTAGACAACTGCACTTCATCAGGCTCAGAGGAAGGACATATAACAGCTTTTGCTCCTGAATCTAGAAAAGCCTTGATTACAGGTTGGATAGGGCCATAGAAACCAGTGAAGATTATAATTCTCTCCCTCCATGCTCCAACCTGGAGGGTTTAACAAATACAAAAAGATAAACAAATTTTCTACGGTAAATGTGTACGCATAGAGTAATAGGTCACAAGCACAGGTCTTGGAGAGATAACACGAAATGAATCAATGACAGTGTATTAAGTCCTCTATCATGACAAATGAAAGAAATGCAACCCAATTTACTTAAAAGATGAATGACAGAGCAAGTGATTAGCCAAGTCTTAATAGTAAACCTTTAGTATAGCAAGTGATTAACCAAGTCTTAAGTAGTAAAACTCAAATATACATTCAAAAATGTGTAGTGTAATGAACAAGCCTCATATTCTTCAAACCTGAGACAAAATAGACCAGTCATTACATAATCAAGTTCAGATCTCGAGTGATGCAGATGAAGCAATGAAACCAGAGATAAATTTGTTCAATTAAATTTTTAGGCTAAAAGCAATATGTGGAAAGCGCTATCTGTGCACATCCATTAGGGAGCATCAGCACTGCAGAGCTTTATCTGCAGAAGACCTCACTGCTCCCATCGTCAGGGCCGCAGCAAAAATCCCCTGAGATTTCTGAGTGCTGAAGAGTTTATCCTTGCCACAGATACTTGAACCCAAGTAAGTTCATTTGTCATATTTTGAACCTAACCAGATTGGTGTTGACTTGTTCAATCAAATGATGCCAACTATATAACATCATTTGGAAGAGAAAAGTTCCTTCCCTCACACAAAATCTTGCAATGAAAAAAAGATGCAATACTGAATGACATAAATGCTCAGAGGGTATACCATCCACCGAATATCTTCTGAAGTTAAATGCATTGAAGGAACCGTCCTACGGAACATATAGGCACCAATTTCTTGGTCATCTTCCATGACCTTCAGAAGACAAAAAATAGGAAATTCATGAACTCCTTTGATCAAAAGCAAATTCATAAATCTTGGTTTCTGAAAGCAAAGAATATTCAAAATAAGGATGGCAGGCATCACGTCCGCACATACCTGTGTCTGACGCCCAATATATCGGTGGACTACACCTCCAATTTGGAAGCATGGCCTGCACCTAACAAGATCAGCAACGGTTGAGATGTCAGAGATGACTGATGCATACTTTCTCCGGCGGCCTTGCATCATAGACAGCAAGCTGAATTTGACGCTCTGCAGAAACTTATCTGCTAGTTCTCCAGGTTCGGCAACCACAAATACATCATTCTGCCAACTATCTCGAAGAAGTTGATGACATTAGCATGATAAACAGCATTTCCAATAAGTAACCACAAAATAAGGAATATCTAACCTCAGTACAGAGCCAGATGTATCATTTTGCAGAGCCAAGTGCACAACTCCAACCTGAGGGGAATTCTTTAGCTTCTCATACAAAGATTGAACAGGCAACGAAAGCTGTCGACGCTTTCGAGGAGACTCGGGCGGTGAGACGATTGTTTTTGCAGATTGTAATCCATCCAAGCTTAGTGGTGGAACTAAATCAATTCTACCAACCCTATGAGCCCCAATATCAGGACTGTATAAGAGAGGGCTTGAAGGGAAACTCCCAGTGAACAATGGAGAAGCAAAAGGTGTCGGAAAAGTTGATCCTGGAGTTGCTTTCTGAGTATTTGAGATGCCATTAAAAAGACTGAGCTTTATTCCGTTACAAGCACAAAATGACTCTAGTGAGCGAACATGGTGAAAGACTCTTCCAGCATCAGCACTATTTGGGGCCTCGACAAGAAGCACGCTCCGCCTCCAACCTAAAGAAGGACTGCTTTCATCTGAAAATAAATTGAATCCAATAAAGTTCAATCCATCTGAGACAAAAGAATATCATGGCAAGAAATTAAAAATGATTCCACACACACCAGTTTTAGAATTCTTCGCTTTGAGGAACTGATGGGACTTCTTATCTGAAAGTTTCTCATCATGTGGCCTCTCCAACAATCTTTCACAAATATTCTTGAAAGCAGCAGAGGTGTTCTGAATGTAATCATCTGTTGCAGCCTCTAACTTTAACCAGACTGCAGGGTCCGTCTCATCTAGCTCCATATCACATCGCTCATCAACTGCATCCCAGATATGTAGAAAGCATGTAAAGAATGTGAAGAAAATTATAACTCAATATCACCGCAGTGCAAGACTAGATCATACTCCTAACTCATTTTCTTTAATTCTGGCTGATACCTAAAAATTGAATTGTTTATGAAATGCCAAAAGTTCAGGAAAAGAATTAGGGAAATAAGGTTTCCCAAAAGGAAAAGAACCAATCTTTAGATTGTAATATTTCACCTCAAGCAACATTTAACTTCACCTGGATTAAAGCGAAAATAGTGCACATCAGGAAGCAGCGGAAGCAATGTACTTAAAGCTTCCTCCACCCGGTCAACTGAGCATGCACTTTCTATCAACACTTGGCCAGTATCAAGATAACGCCATCCACCTTTGCGGACCTAACACAGCAGGAAAAACAGCAGAAACAGCTATAAATTGAACACTGAAGTAACATGGCTTGAAGTAAATGTTATCTTGACTTAATGAAAACTTCCAGTAGCAATGGAGAGTAAGACCTTGGCAATAAAATATCATGCACTGTTTTCAATGTTTAATTTCTTAAAAAAAATTGGTATTTTTTTTTTAAAAAAAGTAGCAGACTGTGAATTCAACTCCAGATTTAACAGCAGAAGATAAGAATATTGAAAAAATATGCTATAATCCAAGGGAACCCACTGACATTATGACACATTAAGAATAACGAACAAATTTGCAGCTGACTTAAGTAGTCAAATAATACCAAAATTCTATGAGTATCACATAATCAACATTTTAGTAAGAACTGTCTCGAAGGTGCATTTCCAGATTCTCCAATCTAAATATATGGAAAAGAACAGGCAAGCAAATGTGATCCATGAATACATCAAGTTCCAACAGCATGTTCAAGATCTTTTAAAGCCTGAAAAATGATGGCAGTCTTGATCATAATAGGCAATCCTTTAGTATACCTTCATGGGTACAGAACCACAACCAATTGAGACCATGCAGTCAATCCTTGCATCTGGCCATAATAGTTGTGCTTCTCGTATGGCAAAAATGGTAGGATTGTTGGCAACAATTGCACCATCTTGCCAGCGGTATACATCTGAAATTAAACAGAGAAGAGTCGGGGAAGATGACAATGACATGCGTCCATAGAAACAGAGCTCGTGAGGATTTGCCATGAATTAAATTTTTTGAACACAAGCAAGAATATACCATCAGAGTAATCATCAAGATAATAAGGTGCAGCAGATGATGCTCTTATGGCCTGCCATATCCGATGCTTACAGCTTCCCATGAAAGCATTTCTCTTATGTTCAACTTGAGCTGGATCACTTACTGTTCCTTGGCCAGCAATAGTCAAATTCTCAGTAGCCGCAGGGGAAATCTCTGGTGTCCCAGGAGGGTACTGCACTTCCCCAACACAAGGGTTCAATGACAAACTTATAAAAAGGAAATAATAGAGGCAGAGCTAGTGTAAGCACTACTCAGATGAAGTCTAAGTATTGAGTCATATGAGGATTCAGCAATAACCTGATAGTTGCGAAAAATAAAGGGTTGAGCTGGTGTCGCACTGACCAGAGTTGATACAACAAAAACTTTAGGAATCCTTTTAATTGCTGACTCTATCAGAAGATCTCCATCCTCGTCAGCACACATCTCCTGCAACAATCTCTCAAACTGTTCTGCACTGTGCTGGAAGAGGATAGAGGGTCAATTGTGATTTCAAAGTCGCAAGGTCCCTCTTATTCAGCAGCATTTAAGTACTAGAAAAAAAATCCGGGTAGATGTTTAAAAACTACAAATTAGAAACAGTTGAACTGATAGATTAGATATATTGTACCATATGGGATGAAAGTATTTGTGTATTATTGTTTATACACTTCTTCTTTTTTTGATAAGTTCCTAGGCATAAGACAGACACTTATCTCAAGCATTCTCTTATCTCCTCTTATTTCTCACATGGTATCAAATCCTACTAATTTTGCTGATGCTCGAAAAATATTTTCGTTCTCATCCTAATCACTATTGTAATCTTTTATTGAAGGCTGTTTCAGTGAAACCACACTTTTAGTGACTATTCCAGCAAGACCATCTTCTTTCCCCTGATCTTACTAGAGCAATTCTTTCCACTTTTCCAGTGTCTGTTTGAGCAACATCATGCCTCTTTTAGGTTTATCGTTCCGACACTTTTCCATCACTATTCAGGCTACTGTGGCCACTGTTCTGGCTACTATTCCCACTGATGTTTGGCACTATTTCAGTGTCATAAAATGGGTTTGGGTAGTGTCTGATTAAAAGAAGGATTGAGTTATTTATAGTTGGGTTGTGTCCGAAGGGGTAAAAAGAAATGGGTGAGGTATAATCTTCTAAAGCCACATGTCATTTTTGGAATTAAAAAACCAATTTTAGGATTGTTTTTTAAAATTCAATTTGTTAAATATGCATCATTTGTTATACGGTGAGGGTATATATACACCATTTGTTAACGGTGAGTGTAGATATATGCACAATTTTTTTAATGAGGGGTATATTTGTAATTGCAAAGGTGAGGGGTATATTTACCCCTTTTCCCTATAATAAATAACCATTTTAAGTACAAGAACTCTAATATTTTGGTCACCCTATTATCAATATAGGCAAGACATAAGTTGCATGGCAAGAGTAAGTGTGGATTAACTTAAAGGAAGAAAACTAATGGCATCACATACTTTAGATCCATGTACAACAACCCTGAAACTCTGAGATGAGCTCTTGTAGAGTTGATCCAACTTTTCTCTCCATGTTGCTGCTTCATTGTCCTTGGGAACAGGTTCGGCAAACACAAGTTTTCCTGAAAAAGTGAATTTAGCGAGGCATGGTATAGGATAAGATATGCATCAGCACTGCCACTGTGTCAAGCAAACTACAACAAGTTTAAAAACACTGAAAGGACGCAGCAAAGTTGAGCCTTTTTAGAGTAGAAACTCACCAAGTTTTTTATATATTTCTTCACATTTTTCCAAGGACATCAGTTTGATCCCAAGAGCAACAGCAAGCATACCACCAGTTGAAGTCCCACAAATGAGGTCAAAAAGCTCGTGTATCTGCTTCCCAGTACCTTTCTCAATCTCCTTAAGGATTCTCACAGTTGCCAGACCTTTCATGCCACCACCATCCATTGAAAGTATGCGCAATCCTTGCTTTGGGACCTGTCTCCCTCTTATAGCTCGCCGTAGAACCTCATTCTCCCCTGCAATAAGATAGAATATGTATTCAAAAAGCCACGTATAGCTGAACCATAAGAAACATACAGAAACCAACCTAGTATTGCCAAAGCACGAGCTGCAGCCTTACTGACTTGAGCCTCTGATGCAACTGTCAACCGCAATAGCAATTCCCGTAAACTTTCTGAAGTAACTAAAATACGACGATTTTCCAAGCAGAACGCTAAATTACCAACAGCAAATAAAGCTAGTCTTTGCACCTAAGCAGACAAAATAATTAATTTCAAAGATCACTCAACGGAAACAGGAAAGCATTTATTAACTGAATTGCCCAAACAAAAAAAGAGAATAAGCGAGGCTTGCCTCTGGATTTCTGTGAGCACACAAAAGTTTCAATGATCTCAATACATCCTTTGTCAGCAGCTTTTGGGATACAATATCTGATGCAAACGCCAAATTTCCCAAAACTTGCAACACAGATATGACTTCCTCAGGACCAGCAGATTTTAGTACTCTTTCTATGGGTTGCATAATATCTGATTTCATTAACTGCATTGCCACAGAAACGTCTGTGGCAAGAGAAGAAAGAGCGGAGCAAGCTTGTTCTACCTGAACAAAAACACAATTCTATGCATTGATTGAATATGAAAATAGGTCAAAGCGTCCTACAGAGTATAAGCTAGCATACCACATGTTGATTGTCACTACTGATCATACTTATGAGTTGCCTCACAGCGTTCTCATCTTTCCCAACAACTACACGATTCCCCTCATCTTGCATTATCTTTGCCAGGGCCGAAGCTAGCAGGGGATGATGACAAGAAGAGAAACGGAATATAAGAGAGAAGAAGGCACTCAGTTTATGCCGAGATGCAATAAAGTAAGAACTATTCTCCATCTGCAAGTTCAATTAAAAAAAAAAAAAAAGGAGTTCTTCAACCTCATAAGGCCTGTTAGATAAGCAGAATAACTTGAAAAAGAGTGTTATGAATACCTCTATTTGCACATTCACTAATCTCAACTGATCGTCTGCCACAACCCTTATGTTTGCAAGAGATAAGTGGCGAAGCTTCTGGAGTGGCAAAATATCAGGAAGAAATTCTAGAGGATTACCAAAAAGCCTCAGAACACGTAACATTGTCATTGCCCTATAATTAAGTTATAAAAACATCGGACCTCAAGCACGGAATGACAGCGGATTTGACTAAGAAATAAAGAGAAATGGAAGATTGGCCAATCATAAGTCTAAATAGAGAGACCTGAAATCAAGAAGAGGTCGCACCAGCTTGTTGTGTTCCAGCGATAATTCGACTAGCCCAATACACTGTCTTAGTTCAACTGTTCATCATATCCAACCAGGGCAAAGAATGAAATGAGTAGGAAGGAATCATTTGCTATTTGTATTACTACTCCTTATGAACTGACTTAAGGTAAATCCAACAAATATACTGTTCACAACTATATAGGTTGTACTCTGTCAGTATTTATGTGAAGATTTCAATCTTACCAGGGACAGAGACTAACATGTTGTAGTCCACGGCAAGAACTTTCAAGCATTTTAGTGCACCAAGCTCAGGTGGCAAATTTGATAGCTTATTGTTATCAAGATATAGCCTTTCAATAAGAGGCAGCTGGGTTATCTCTACTGGCAGCACCTGCAACATATAAAAAATATGGGAGACCCAATTGATCGGAAACTAATTCTCAGTACAGCCATTCTACAAGTTACAAACAGTAGTTGGATTGGTTTTAATCATAACCACTATTAGCAGATCGGTTTCTGATATATCCTACCAGTCCCTCAGAATCAGGAAAACAAAAGAAAGACATAGTACATATAACAAATACCATACCTTGGAATGCTTTCTGAAGTTAAAAGTGCCCTATTTATTGAACAACAAACACCACATTGTGCATATGCACAAAACAAGAAAAACAACTCTAACCAATTTCCAAACTAGCTGGAATTGGCTACATGATCCTTGATATCCATTCTATTCAACTTAGAGCCAAATTCATTCCAATACTCAATAGTTCTATTTGAGACCAATTATTATGGTTTGGCAAGAACATGATATAAATTTAAACTCAAAATTAATTGTAAATTCATACACACTTGCAACTACGAAACTAATGTTAAAACAAGAATCACTCACCATTAGTCCAAGACCACATAGACTAACAACAGTAACACTCTTCCAGTGGTCAGCACACACCACTGGTGTGCCTTCCCCGATTCCTAAACCACCGCCATTGGCGAAATTCGACCTCATCAACTTTGACAATACCCCCATCCCATCACTCTGCTGGCTTGAACTACCCACCCGCCACATCATCACCCCTTTCAATGGCTCTCTCCTCTTCACCACTCTCATTTCCACAGCCACCTCACCCATATCCTCCTCCCCAGCATTTTCATTCTCCTTCTTTTCCTTGAATTCAATTTCCACAGTATCTTGTGGTGAAGGCAATGCCACCATAACCTGTGACTGCAACTTTAAAGCCACCTGATCCTCATCATCACCGACGTTCCAATCTAAATCCACCCTAAACCCTAATAGCTCTTCTTGATTATTCTCCTCTTGACCCTCCGCCGGCGGCGACGGGGGTGACGGCGAGAATGGTGAAGTATGCGCGGACGTCGATGAGGACGATCTTGAAGATGTGGGTGTGGACTCATCTAATGCCTCGTCTTCACCATAGCTTAATGTGAGGTGAAATACATCTGATGGGCGTTTCCAACCCAATCCCCAAGACATTGGTCACCCCGTCAAATTTTTCCAAGATTATTTGTTCCTAACAGACCCTTTACGTAATTTAATTTGTTCTTTACATTACAATGGCGATCAGATCATCAGATCAAAGAATGACTGGAACTGAAAATCCCAATTGTCCCTGTCTGGAATTTTCTGGAGGGTTTAAAAGAACTTCTTGTTTTTTCCGAAAACGAAAATGGGATTTGGAGAAAATTATGATTGGTTAGTGAAAGTGAAGATTTTGATGATTCTTGATTTCCTTCTTGTTGAAGAGAAGGCCTTTTACTCCATTTTCCAGTCTCGTTGTTTCTGTTTTTGGTTTCTCGCGGGACCGTTTCGGAACGGCAGTGCTACGTTAAGTTGGAGAAAAAAGGAAACAACGCGAAGAAGTCAAGAATGGAAAAGTATTTCATATGGCTTTACGACGTCGTTATTATATAGATTTGCAATTGCAGTAAAGAACGCGAAGAAGTCAAAATTGAAGAGTATTAATAAAGGTGTTGCGACGTCGTTATTATATAGATTTGCAAATTTACAATTGCCCTTTTTTTTCTTTGATCCTTTTCCTTCTACTGTTGATTGCATATTTCCCAATTTTTTTTTATTATTGATTTTCCACTTGGTGTTCAAAGTCTGCATTGGAGTTTCGACTAAATCAGACCGTGCACTGCAAGGGTGGCGCTCCAAACATGAGTTTTTTCATATCCAAAGTTTGAATCCGAGACTTTGGTTAATTAATCAAACTTGAGACCTCTAGTTAAGGATAAAATAGTCACATCACTACATCAATATATACTACACTTTTTTTTTTCTTTTTATTGAACTTGAGGAGAGTTGCTCAAAGAAAATAAACTCAAAACTAAATCGATAATCAAATATAACTTGAAAAAAGACTTTTAAGAAATTGGGTTTGATTGTATTTGATTTGTAATTTAAAATTTTGATTTAGTATTGTTTTTATGCAAGAAAGAAAATTATGTTTAGTAACGTGACACGTGAGGAGGGAGTGGAGGTGAAGATCGATGCACTAATCATATTTAAAAGAGAAAGCTTCAAGTATTTTGTGTGTGTTATTTAAGGAGACGGGACAATTGACGATTACGTCATGCATCATATTGGATTAGGGTAAATGAAATTGAGGTTCACATTAAGGTATTGTGCAATAAAAATGTATCAGCAATGCTTAAAGGTTAGTTGTATAGAGTGATGGCAGAATTAAAACTATTGTATGGGGTAGAGTGATGGCCAATGAAAAATGTCCAGATTTACAAGATAAAGGTAGCAGATGAGAATGCTCAGATGTCGAATGTGTTGGCATACTAGAAAAGACATTGTTAAGAATAAAGTTATACAAAACAAAATGAGAGTGATCTTCGTGGTGAACAAGATGAGAGAAACAAGACTGAGATATTTTCAGACGTGTGCAAAGATGCGTCAGTGAGGAGTTGCGGGATGTTAGTCACAACAAGAGTTATGAGAGATAGAGGCAGGTCGAAGAATTTATAAGAGGTGATTATATAGGTATAATGCACCATTAATAGACTGAGGACATGGACTTAAACATGAAGCTCGAGAATTAGAGTAAATGGTTAGTAGATAGTTGAGTATGTACTTCTACTAATATGGTATAGTTATCACATACTTTATTTTTTTGTAATGTAAATTAATATTTGTTGTTACACTTATTTTGTTCATATCACCAAAATACTATCTATATACGGTGTGATACGAATGAATAATTTAATTACATAGCACTTGATTTCTTTGTGGTTGTGCTTTTCTCTCTTATTTTAGTGATTAGATTTGCAAGTTATCTTTGAGATATACAAGAAAAATCAAACTACACTATAGGTGTGTTCAGTAGGAAGGAAAATGTTTTTTAGGAAAAAATATTATGCTAAATGCATGTATATATAATATAGATAAATACCATGAGATCTGGAAGTAGGGGTAGGAGTGTGAGGTGATGGGGATAGGAGATACTAGGGTTGGGGTGAAGATGAGGCTTGTTTGGGGTGGAAATAACACAATAAATATGGAATGTCACTTGAAGAACTTGCTTTTTTCTTATTTCTATTCGGGAAGTTATTTTCCTCATTTTTAAGAAATTTGTTTTCCTAAATTTTTTTTTTTTCAAAAATGTAGACCAATTGAACATGAAAAAAATTGAAAAACATTTTCAGAAAAATAATTTTCTCCACACCGTATTAATCTTAATTTTAAAACATATGATGATAAATACCAATCTTTTTCCTAATTTCTTGTCTTCTATTTTACTCAAGTAAATAGTAATGGATAGCTAATCCTAAATAAAAGGCCTAATCAAGTTCAAACTTGAGACATTTCGATTCAGTTGTGATATCTAGACCTCAAACTTCAAGCCCACGGTTTTAGGCAAATTTGGGCCTTACACATAACAGGTTATTTGGGCTAGTACCTTAGGCCCTTTAATGGCGAATTTTGCATAAATAGCCAGTTCATGAGGCCAATCTTTGAATTGTGTCTATTCGTACTCACTTCACATTCTTTTCAAACAAACTCTCTACGTTGATTATAGCATATTAATTCAACTTTGATGAATTAATAATCATATTTTCCATTTAGTCCTCCCTCAATCAGTTAATCCTATGCAAAATCAGATTTGTTTTATCAGTTGTACATTTTTGAGATATAACTATTTAGTAAATGACCTTTTTGTTTCTCTTAGAATTTATGGTCCTTTTAAATCACAAACCAAAAGTCTTTATGAGTAAACTGAAGATCTTAAAAGAAAACAATAGACGACAGTCTAATATTTTGTTTGAAAGATTGTAAAACATATGACCAAATGTTAGAACTATATTTATATGTACTACTTTTTAAAACTATGGACAAAATCTAAACAGGAAAATCAAAAAGAGTCATTTCCGCGAGTCACACAACACTCACATCTAATCACTAATAATAACAATTGATGGACAATTCAAACAAAACTTTTATAGGTAAATAACACTATAATAAGTTAGCACATGTACAGAAAAATTTCCCATATTTTTCATGGTTACTTATACGTTGAAACAATTCACTAATAGAAATATATTAAATTTAGTCCATAAAAATATATTTGTGTAAGCCGTTCAAACTTATGCACTATTTATTTGATATATATATATATATATATAACAAACACCAATTTCTTCCTGTTAATTACTAGGTAAGTGGAGGCGGGATGAAATAATTTTTTAAAAAAAGTTTATAAATTTAATTTTATCCAATATATATTTATATGAAACAAATCAATCAACATATAACTTTTAGTCAACAAACAATGATGTAGATGCATGGTACGTAGTTTATGGTCCAAGTAGTGGAGGACGGGGGGATGAGGTGAGATGTGTTGGGACTAGGGGTGAGGTCGATCATATGCCACATGCTATTATTTCTATCCACTTTTAATTGTCATATTGCGTTTTTCGAAAATCAATATGACTAATTTTCAAAGTAAAATTAGATTGCATTAATTTGATATTTTAAACAAAAAATTTAGATATTCAAAAATTATACGAAAAGTATTATAAATTGCAATTATCAATATGATAAAAAAAATACATCATAAAAGTTAGTCAAAATTATTATAATTTGATTCTAAAAAAAAAAAAAATCATGACAAATAAAAATGAACGAAGGAAATATCAACTTTACCAAAATATCAGTGTCACGTGGATTTGGACATCCTTGAATAATTCTGATAGGAGGAGTATATATTTGAGTTATTTGGATAGCGTAGTAGGAGAGTAAAATTGATCGTGTTTGCATGTGTGTCGCAACTCGTGATCTTTTATTTCTTTATTATTATCTTAAATAAATGAATAGACCAACTTGTATATCAAGTCAAATAGAACCATAAAGCTTCTTCTGTGGGGGTTGTTGAAAGGTTTTAATGGAACTTTGCCTTACTCATCTTTCATTGCCCCGCTGTCACCAAAACATAACCAAAGAGACAAAAAGAAATGAAAACAAATAGTACTAAATAAATTGGATGTTCTTTTTTAGTTCTCATGTTTTTCGATAGTCAATTTAATTAATTTTAAAATTAAATTAAATTATATTAATTTGATATTTAAAAATAATAATTAGACATTTAAAAACTTCACGGAAAGTACTACAAATTGTAATTCTTTTCATATCAATATGATGAAAAAAAATATCTTGATATATTAGTCAAAATTTATATCGTTTGACTATAAAAAAGAAAACTACGACAATTAAAAAGGAACGGAGGGGTAGAATTCATAGCTTTGACGGGTGGTCTGTTAATTCAAGTCACGAAGGAGTTTTGGTATTGATTTAAGATATTTTAAGCAAAAATTTAAGATCGTATTGCTTGAAGTTTTTGTAAAAATTTTACTTGAGTATAAAAGCAATTAGACTTGCAAAATTTTATCAACTTCGACACCTTAAATAGTGGTATATCATTATTTTAAAAAAAATCTCAAGTAGAATATTCAACATAAAAAGCATGAAAATACCGGTGTACAAAACTTTTTTTCTATAAGCACTTTACAACAAAACCATAGGCATGAGTAGTCACGTGAAATGCTATTCAAAATTAATTTTATATAGATATCATCATCATTATGATATAAACCAAAAACTCGTAATGCCAGAGAAATCGTACGTTAGCGCAAGACATAAAATGTTAGGTCATGATAAGTCTAAATCATAGAACAATTTTCTAATTTTTTAACACGAGAAAAAAAGTGATTTGCCAATTTCAAATCTAGTTGAAAGTTAAAATGTTCTACACATTGTTTCAGACCATATGATATGAAGACATCAAGACTTTCTTTTTATAACAACAAAAATCTGCAATCGCTATTTTTTAAGTGTGTACAGAATTCCGTTCATATACAATAGTTTTCAAATCACATATGACTTAACCTATATCAAGATAAATTTACTACTCTTAAAAATAAGTAAATTTTTCAAGGAAAAACTGTGAATCCGGAGAGCAAAAACTCCATCAGACAAATTCCAATGGATCTCACTCAAAAAATTTAATCGTAGATCAAATTAGCTTGCTATTTTTAATACATCAAAGTCCAAATAATTGAAGGTCAACTATATATTTTTCTTGGATATAGAGATCATCAGATCAATGGTGAGGTAATAATGAGGTGGCAGAGAGCAGACCAATAAAAGACCACCAAAAATGGGAATAATTGTTTCCTTTCCTTATGGAGCAACATTTATAACCCAAATTCCTAACATATAATATTACTCCCCCATTTCATTTTATTTGGTTTTTATGTTAAAAATAAATATTTTATTTGTTGTTACACTATTTTTAGTGTTAACGAACTACATAAGTGTTGGGTTATGAAGGTGATTAGGCGTCATGCGGAAGCTTACAATTTGCAAATCATATGATTGATAAATTAGACAACACATAAAACTATACTAAAAGAAATAATATTATTATATGATATGACCAATTGGTCTACATAATTAAAAACTAATAAAAAACATAAAAATTATAGAGAGAAAATCTCCCCATAAACAAGACTCTTAAACGACTACATTGTGGATTCTATTGTTCTTGTGTTAGAAGAAACAAACCTATATTTATAGAGTCCTAAAACATTTTTTTATTAGAAAAGGACTCTAGCTACTCCAAAACCTTCTCCTAAAAGGAAAGAATAAACCAAATACGAAAGAATATTATATTTTCCTTTCAGGAAAAGTAAAAACATTTATGGTAATGTTTTGTCTTTTCTTTAAGGAAAAATAAATCTTAAATTATGGTAAGAAAATCAGGGCAAAACCCTAACAATAAGAACCACCAAAAGATATGGTGTAGCGGATAGAATCGTTTTTTTCTTAATCAAAGGTTTCATATTCGAGTCTTGAGTATGAAAAATTATTGATAGGGAGCGCTTTCTCTCAAATAGAGCTCTATGCGGTGTGAATTTGGAATTGTTGGGCTCCAATACGATACCGAACACCAAATAGGAAAAAAAAAAAAAACTACATAAGACAATAATAGTTAAATTTAAGAATTCAAAATATTATTACTAAAATGCTTCTTTAATTAAATTTTTAATAAGTATATCAAGTTAACATGAGTAAATAATATAAAACGGAGAGAATATCTCAGAAGCAGTAAAATGAACAAAATAATTTAGTATAAATAGATAGTAATTGTTTTACTATATATTACCAGGCCATTGCCCACATTTCAATATTTTGCTAGTTAAGGGTCCGCCCATAATAAAACAAGTCAGAAATCAGAACCAACCACTGAGCACCAACTACCCAACAAATCATTTACTTCTACTCTGCATTTTTTGTGGTGCTAATTAGTTAGCGTTTGATCATACATTCGTAAATACTTTTTTGAAAAAAAAAAAATTGCTGAAATTTGAATTGAAGTTTTAAAATTGTGTTTGATCATAATTTTTAAAGATGAAACATGATTTATATCGATAAGTTTTTAAAACTATCAAAAATATTCAATCGTATCAAATAAACATACTTGATAATTTCGAAAATTATGTAGAAATTTCTTTGATAATGTTCATTATCATTATCATAAATCCTAATTCTATATAAAGTTTGACATAAATTATCATTTTTAATAAATTAGATAATATATTATTTTAAAATCATAACACGATATTTTAATCAAAATTACTAGCTACTACAATTAATTCATCAAATTTTGAAATTAGTTACGAAAGTTCCATAAAAATAATAATAATAACAATGAGAATAACTAAACTATTCTTTAAGAGGTCATAAAATTTTAAAAGAAACCGACATCTTAATCCAAAAACAGATTTGAAGCAAATTTTGAAATTTGATTTGATTATTAAAATATCCCCAAAACTAGATAAATTCTATAATCTAATAAATTTCTTCTCATCAACTAACTTGAAAAAAATATAATAATTAAATCATAATCTAGTGATACAGTAAAATCTCACTAAATTAATATAATTGGAATCATAAAATATATTATTATTTTGTAAATGTATTATTTAATCAATAAATTAATATTTATTAATTTAAAGAGTATTTTGACACCGCAAAAGTCGTTATGGGATGAAATCTCAGAGAATTTGAATGAATCCACTTGTGAAAACGTCATTCATGAACTTCAGATCATGATTAATAATATACCACAATAAAACGGACGTTAATAACATGTTGGATAAGTGAAATGATACATGTTCAGAGCTCTACAGTTTAGAAAAAATTGTGGATACCATTGGAAAGATAATATTGATGATTAAGTTGAAGATTATACAATTCCTTTGGAACCAGCTATGCGTAAGGAAACACTTATCACATCTAAAATTTTTCACAATTTTATGGCACAATTTGAAAAGACAACACCGAAACTTTTGGATGCAATAAGAAAAGATAGAGATGAAATTCAACTAGATTTAAATTTTAACAAAAAATTACAACGAATCATATTTCACTAAATTGTCTTAGATATATTTGTACTTTTAAAGAATTATTAACTTATAATATTGATGAGACTATATATTTATGCAGACGTCTTCTGAAAATATATTATCTTATCAAAATGAGTGATTTTTTCCATTAATCCCAGTAGGAATTGGGAAAAAAAATTATTTAGATGAATTATTGATTAACCAAATATTAATTTAGTGAGATTTTATTTACCTATCATAAACTTTTTTTAATATTAAGTGAAGTTCATCAATTAAATATTTGACAAAATTGGTAACTAATGGCAATCTTTAGGAAAGAAGCCCCTCTACCACTAATTATTAAATATAGAACCATATATATCAATGTTTAAAAGAAAGATATTAAATTGATGATCACTTTCCTATTAGTCACAATCTTAGTATAGTACTATTCAGATCAGCTTGACACATACCTGAATTTCTAAGCATGCATAACGACCAACCCAATAATTGAAACTTGCCGTAAATTGTCACATTTATTTCTTTACTTAAAAATACGTCGATTTGCACCTCAAAAAATATCACGTAAATAATTTGTGTTTTAATATAATTATTAATGGTTATTGGTAAATCGTATTAAGTGATAATATTAGTAGAATAGTAGTTCATTTGGTAATATTTGATTTGCTCTTTGTCTATGATGCCTTGTTAATTAGATATATTAGGTGATCATTTTATAACTATGTCACTGCAAGGATTTAAAGATACAACAAACATTATATTAGGTAAAATGTTTATCGTTATAAATTAAATTTATTAACTAAGTAGGTGTTGAATGATAATTTTTATGGAAGATATGTCTCTCCATCATTGAATAGAATCATAAACTTCTATTGGTCCCAATCTTAGTAGTATTATTACTCGAATGAACTATATTTGAGCTTGATAATTTGTTAAGTACTTCCTCGATTTCATAGTACTTAGTCCTCGTTGACATGAAACATATTACATATGCATTTTATTAAATTAATCTTATTAATAATATTTTGAAACTTTAAATTTGATTAAATTGGCAAGTGAAATAATGATTTAACTTTATTTGGTATTAACTCTCTTTGGTTTCATTTAATCATAATATAAATAAAAAATAGTAATTTTTATATTAAGGCACATGCTTATGGATTAATTCTATCGTGAAAAGTCTCATCTAATTTTGAGAAGAGGAGTGGTTTCTTATCATGGTTAAACAGTCTCATCTTTCAAATTAGTTTTGAAAATGAAGTATAAAATTTATTTTTTTATATGAATAAAATTAATTTAATTAATTTTTTTTTTTGATGGAGCCTCGGGTGTACCAAGAATTCTACATCAGTCCTTTAAAGAGATTACAATATAAACTTAAACAATCCCAAGTTATATTTTAAGGTTGAATTAGTCATAATATTGGTTTTTTCAATTATATTTTTGCGATAAAGTCGCTGTCTTTAAGGAACCATTTCTTTGTCACTGAATAGAAGCATATCAAATTTCAACAAAAGGTCTAATAAGCAGTATCCTGTTAGTCACAATATTAATATTATTATTCGTCAAATGAACTTTACAAAATCTGCTAACGTGTCGTAACTCTTGACCTTTATTTCTTTTCCATTCTCTTTAATAATTAGACCTTACAAAGTACAAAACCATAAAGTTTCTTCAATGAAGGTTGTGGAAGGTTTTATGAAAGTTTTCTCTATCAGCAGAATAATTATGATAACCAAAAAAGAAATGAAAAATAAAAAATAAAAAATAAAAAAATTGAATACTTGTTTGTTTAATTTCATAAAAACAGGTGCCTTCCCCTAAATAGTTGTGGGACACTATATATTACAAGTCATTACTTAGATTTGACGGGTTGGCTCCCAATTCAGGTCCGCTTTACACTTTCTTGTCATAAAGTGCTCCATTTATTGCATAAAGTAATGTATTGTAATTAGTAAAGTAATAAAATATATAAACTGATATTAAAGTATTTTAACTTGTTATATAGTACTTCCTCCGTCTCATTTTATATGTGATTCATTTCTATAAATAGTTGGTTCATAATACTTATCATTTTATAAAATCAATGCATAAATTATCATATAGTTCCTTTTTTACCCTTACGAGTTATTAACCTTGAAAATATACATTTGACCAGTTTAGAAAAATTAAGTAAATAATTCATGTTCATTGATTAAATTAATTAATTAAAATAAATTAATTCATATTCATTGATTGAAAACTTAAGTTCCAAAAAAAAATAAATAAGGATAGAAGGGTAAAGTTACATTATTTTTTAATGCAAGTGTAAAATAAAAAAGTGACATATAAAATGGAACGGAAGGAGTAGTAGGTGGTTAACTATTCCCTCCATCTTTTTATGTTACTACTTATTATAATAGCTTAAACAAAGAATTTTTATATTATTAGATCATATTTCTTATTTTTAAGATTAAAATAAGACTTTTTTTTTTTAATATCGTATCGTATTAAATGCTTATAGGGAATAAAAGAGATGTGACTGTTAATTATATTATCCAATCTATTATTAGCATATGTTTAAAGCGCGTAATTGCTATATATACTATAAAAGTTGAACCTTTATTAATTATGATCACAAGAAGTGTTGTTGTTGATATTTGACAGTTGACAGTTGACACATATTAAGAAATCTGCACTATATTAATTTCATCACACCAAGTTAACATACATATATATTATATAGATAAAATAAAATTTTCAATCATTAGTACATCCACAACCATTAATTCTAGGATCGAGAGTCTAGAGCGGCCACATGACATCCTACAAAAGCAAATTAGTGAAGACACGTTATCCATAGTAATTTGTATAACATTAAAAAGAAGGAAGCCACCTAAGAACTTATATTACATGGTACGGACACGTCCACACGAACACAAATCTGGAAATTAACCAAATACGATCCAATTAATTCATTCCCTCAAATATTACCTTAGATCCTTGGCAAAATAATTGCTTTGAGGGGATTTTTCATCACTACAGTAAAAGCAAAGGTCTCTGTCGGGTCGGGCGGGTTGTCGGGTATGGGTATCCACTTGAATTTATGAACCATCTTAGCAAGCATCAAATTAATGTGCAACGTACCCAATGACCAAGCGGGGCAGATCCGACGACCCGCCCCGAACGGTAGCATCTTCACACCCCTCATTCCGGTTAAGTCCACGTCAACTCCGTCCCCAGTCAAAAACCTTTCGGGTCGAAACTCGCCCGGGTCTTTCCATAAGCTAGGATCCTCCGTTAACCATGCAGTGTAAAATTCAACATAGGCATCAGAAGGGATATTGTAGCCACCTAATTGTGTATCATTTGTTACAGAATGTGACAAAACAAAATGGCTAGGTGGATGCCTTCTAAAAGTCTCCTTAACAATGGCTCCAAGATAAGGCAATTTCTCAACATCACTTTCTGAAATTGAACCGTTTTTACCAACACAATCAACTATTTCTTTGTAGAGTTTTTCTTGTATTTCTTGGTTCATTACTAGGTGAAGCAAAGCCCATTCAAGTGCTGTGGCACTTGTATCAGTTCCTGCACCTATTGTTTCTGAAACAAGTGTAATAATCTCTGCTTCTCCTAGTTTTCTGCCAGGTGGCTCAAGACTAAATAATGAATCAACATAGGCTGCACCAATTGGACTTACCATTTCTGATTCACTGCTTTTAGGATCTCCATTGCTGTCCACAAATGCCTTTCTGTCTCGTACCTGTCGAGACATGATATAATTAAAAATTTGATTTTTTTAACAACTTAAACTTTTAAATAATACAATCACATAATTCATTATGTGATTTTGCAAGTGAAATGTCCATTGTTCAAATCTCATTTTTATCCACAAAACAAAAAATAGTTCCACATGTTTGACCAGTAAAACAGAATCATATCTACATTAACTGTGCAGCCTAAACTTCAACCCTTACTTTATAATTACGTAATCAAAATTCTATATCTCATTAATGATTTATAGCCTGTTTGGCCAATCTTTTAAAAAGCCAAAAAATACTTCTATGTTTAATATGAAGTTTGCTTTGTTTTAGAAAGTTAGGTGATTGACAAAGCTTCTACACAAAAATAGTAAATATTTTGAGTAGTAGTACAAGCAAAAAAAAGGCAGCTTTAATTTTATCTCCCCTAAAAACCACTAGTTTTTGGAAAGTTGGCCAGACACAAAACGCTAGCCTAATATTTGGCAAAAGTGATTTTCAAATTAATCAACCACACAAAACTGTTCTATTTTTTTTTTTTGAAATGTACGGTAGACAAATTATTCACTCTCCAAAATAAGCTGATTTTTAGAAGCTTAACTTACCAAAGGAATTAGGTACTCAAGTTGAGTCTGCCTCAATTTTTTTGCCTGTTTCACTTGGCTGCGAAACAACGGCGTGAGCACTGGCAAAAAGTCAGGAAGTTGAGGAGCTGTAATAAGCATAACATCTTTAAGTATACTCTCAATCATTTTAATTCTCTCTTCAGAAATTTTAGCTCCAAAACAAAGACAAATAAGAATGCTACATATCGTAAGCCTACAATTCGCCATCACTTCCACAAACCCATTCTTAGAAACCTCATTTTCAAGCCTTTTCATGTGATATTCCATAGCCCATTTCCTTATCCAACTACACTGCTTAATCCTCGTTGGATTAATCAACTCCGTAACAAAATTCCGTCGGAGAGCGCGCCACAACGGGCCATACTCGGCCGAGTTGATGGCGCACTTTCCCATGGAAAATATCAAACGGATCGGTGAATCCGGAGGACGGCTCGCGAAGAGCGGGCCGTTTTGAACTAATGCCTCGTGGATTAGTTCGGAACTAGTAATTATAACAAGGGTACGTTGCCCCATTTGCATGGTGAAAATAGGTCCATATTTTTTACGTAAATCACGCACAACGTAAATAAAAGGACGACGTTGGAGAATAACTTGAAAAAGATTTCCAACCAATGGCCAACCAGGAGGACCCGGTGGCAAATTTTTCTTTCCACCACCCGTGATTGACCAATATTTCCACCATACAAATAAAAAAAGAATCGCTAAACTAAGTAATAGAATATCCATTACCTCCATTTTATTTTTCTTTCTTTAGAGTGTGTTGTGTTGTGAAATGTTTATTTGTTTATAAAGAAAAAATTGGGAGGGGTCGGATCGGAAGTGAATGAGTTTATCTACCTACTGGTCGTATATTTATTGTATACTCAACAAAATATTTACTATACATTTAATCTCCATACCTAATCATAAATATTTTATGGTAGGAGGACAACTATATATATCTGACATCTACTTGACTTTAGAAAATAAATAAATTATTATCTATTTTTATATTTCCGTATAAATTTGATACTTAATTAATTAATTAGATTTATATACTCATAATTTTGGGTATTTAGGGAAAAGAAATAGATTTTGACCTGAATATAATGAGTTTGGTTGCAGTTTGGAAGATTACTATATGAAATCATAATTAACTAGGAAAAAGATTAATACAACTTATGTAATAATAATAATTGTAGTAAGGTTTTCGAATTCAATATTATAAGTGGACAGGTGTGTACATCAAATGAATTAAATATAGTGCATTAAAGTGTCATCTTTTACTGTGACTAAATCAAGTCGTACTCCTACTAGCTAGGGAAAGACTGAATTATACACGAAAAGAAGCAATAAATCTCTACTCCTCAACCTCTAAATATGGAGTAACAATATAATCTCTGACCAAAATAAATAAATATGAGAAAGAAAATTAAAAACTAAAACAATGAAAATAATATTAAAAATTTATTGGTGCTGCACACCAGATTTCATGTCTAACCTGCAGCCAATAATGCATACACAAATTGATACGTAGTATTTTTTTTCCTTGCTCATCTAACTTTTTTTTTTGGTCACGAGTTTCCACTTCAAAAATCAACTCAAGCATCATTTTTTCTCTTTTATGACAGTTTTTAAGAAATGGAGTGGATTGACCAAACTATTAGAAAAGACAAACAATATTTAAATTACGAAACTTTAAACAGGAGGATATCAATTACCACACAAGAAAAAAATAAAATAAAATATAGTAGTAATAAACCTTTATTTTGTAAGCGGAAGTGGAAAACCATGGTATATTACAGATCTGTTTAAGAAAATTACTCCTATATTTTTTTGTAAAACAAATTTACCATTACACAGAGTGTCTAACGATCTTTTATTAAAATAAAAAAAATATTAATAACAATAATTATAAGCAAAGGGGTTAGGTCTTACCTTACCAATCCTAATAAAGTACCTAATGTCAACTAAACAAACATGAAGAAAATAAGAGCAAAAGAGAACTAAGTATTTTGTGATCACCATAAAATTTGTAATACACTTTATAATGATATTATAGATAAAGATGGTTAAATAATGCAAAAATATGACAACCTAAATGAATGTCATAGCATGGTTTTTTTTTTTTTTTGTTTTAAAAAAAAAATAAATGTTTTTTTTTGTAAAACAAATAAAATAATACTGGAGTATATTATAAACTAAAAAAAGAGTCATTACGTCAAAGTTGGTCAGATTACAATATTTGTTATGTTTACGACAAAAGAGAAAAGATAAGTAAGAAATCAAAAGTTACAAGAAGATCTGCTGTACATCTCATTTCTAACAATATAATATATAATTATTTAATATACATTTCTTTTTGTTTTTCCGTTCGGTATCTCCAATCCACATTAGAGCTCCAACTAAATTCGAATGGTGTTTGGAGCCTACATTGGAGCTCCAACTAAATTCGGATCGCGCTCTGCAGGGCCCATTCGGGGGTGACGCTCTTAATAAGATTTTCTTCATATCCAAGACTCAAACCCGAAACCTCTGATTAAGTGTTAAACACTCCCACCAGATACACCACAACCCATGTTGGTTATAATATACATAATTTAACTAAAAACAACCGTCTATTATCAAT
This sequence comes from Solanum bulbocastanum, assembly GCA_037074985.1. NCBI lineage: Eukaryota > Viridiplantae > Streptophyta > Magnoliopsida > Solanales > Solanaceae > Solanum > Solanum bulbocastanum. The sequence continues at coordinate 29,912,045 of CM073598.1, read as the reverse complement.
TTTCATCATCAATATTTGAAATTTACATTCACTAAATGATCTTTTTCCATTGGTTCATCTCTAATTGAACATCCATGATTTAAGAATCCTGGGATTCGCCACTGAGCTAGCTCTTAGATAACATTTTGAATCCACTATTTTTTTTTAGATCATAGAACTTATGAAAAATTTCGTAAAGTATCTAAAAACATAAGTTTGAAATTAGAACGAAAGTTTGTGTAAACATTGACTCTATCAAGTTAAAATTTTGATTCTATAGTATCTCTGATCTATAAATGGTATAATCCTTTTAGTTTTCTATATGTTCAATTCATCGATTGGCTAGCTTTATATTCATCTAAAGGGAATTAAATAGAGTTTTGAACCCTGCATATGAATACCTAAATTGATGAAGCAACAAATTCCAAGAGTGGAGGGGACAGACACCATGGACCTTTGTATATGTGTGATAAAATTTGTGCAAGATTCAAAAATTTGAGAAGATAGTGATTATTCTTGTTACTCTAGAAATTAAATTAGAAGAAACGTAACGTATGCAATTTGTTAATTAGGCACCAATTGCTTTCACGGGCGAGCACAATAATTTGCTCAACTTAACATAAAATGTTAGTTGTTAGATTCATATTTATTATTTAGTTCTATGATTTCAATTTGAAAGATTTTTGGTATTTAAATTGTGAGTTTTTCTTTACCATAGAAAGTTGGCAATAAATACTTCTAAAAGTGATCACATATGGCTAGGCAAAATTTACTTTAATTTTATATATTCACTTATTTATCATTTATTTTAGGGAAAATTTCATGGTTAAGCAAACATCTATCGTTAATTAGTCATCGTAGCTATAGTTTTAGTTAAATCACTCACGATCAACATTTAATGATAATTACGTGGGCTGAGGTTTTGAGTTTGTATAATTCAAAATTTGTATAATATAATTTATATAACTTTTGTCTAATGTAATTTTATATAATATAATTTGTATAATTGTTTAACGTTCAGATGTTAGTGTTTGTATAAATTTATTATTTCAAGTTTATACAAAAACAACTCCATTATACAAACGTACTCGTGAATTATACAAACTCACCTACGATTTATACAAACCCGCAAATTATACAAATGAAACAATTTAAACTGTAGCTACAATCCGTAAGTATGCAAACTATAGCTATGGAGTATAATTAAGTTTATTATAGTGCTATTTGCAAAAATTCCCCATTATTTTATACATATATACAATGACACTCAACCTAAAAACAGCATATTGGAAGTTTTGTTATACTTACCGGAAACAATAAATATGCGTATCAATATTTTGAAGTTGTGAGCGTCAATGTTTTTTGTCCTGTTAATAAAATAATATAATAGTATAAAAAAATGTAAAATATTCTAAAAAAATATTTTAACAAATATATCAAGTATGCTAATACAAATATAACCAAGAAAAATTATTATAATTATGAGATATAAATCAACTATAGTATCTTAACCATCTAGACAACAAAAGGAAAAAAAAATCATTTCTACTAATAAGTACTAAATGCCAATTGTTGAATGTCAACCTTTGATAGATAAAGATGTTAGGCTGAAATCTGAATCAGTTTCTAGATTGCAAAGTTTTCCTATTATGTGTAGGTGGGTTGCAGTTGATTAATAAATAATGTGTCACTCATAAATTGCATTAATACAATTTTACTGATCAAGTGAGAACACAATTCTTACTTAGTAGAATTAATATCGAAGAAGTAATTCACCATTTAGAGCTTCCACTGGACTTGGTTAAACAAAGTAAATAAAAAAATAACTATTGCTACAATAACTAATCACCAAAATAATAGTGAAGATAATTCTTTAAAGGTTTATTACTCATTAGGGCTCATCGATCAATTAAGAATTAGTATTCAAATGACCATAAAAAATATTGAGCATGTAATAATTAAATAAAAGACATGTGCTTCCTATTATTTTAAATTTTTAAATGAGAAGCACGTACTTCAACATGCTATCAGAGTACACAGAGGTCCTATACTCTCTCTAACAAAAAAGAAAGTTAAGAAATAATTAAAATGTGAAATTTGACTATTTGTTTTTTATTTATTTAAACAAGACAGCCTAACCATATTTACTAGTTTCATATAACATGTGATATCCTTCCTTCTTCAAAAATACAATTTTCAATTAGTAAAACTTTGGGAGATAATATGTTTGTGAATTGATTTATACACACCAATAATTAATAATCACAAAAATTCTCAAGGTACTATATCTCATTAACAAAAATACTTTTAGGACTCGTTTGGTAGGCGGTATTAAATAGAATAGTTCCTGGATTAAAATTTAATTCATCTAATACATTGTTTGGTTACATTATTTTGTTTAATCCATGGATTGCTAATACATTTTATATGGTCTTATTTAATCCCTAGTAAATGGAGGGATAACTAATCCAAGGTTTGTTAAACCTTGGATAAGACCCCTAAATGACAAAATTATCCCTTTATTCATTTTCCTAAATTTCTTTTGTAATTTAATTTTCTTTTTATTTATATTGAAATAATTATAAATGTTCTTTTCAATTCTCCAAATTCGTTTAGTGTAATTTAATGATTTCATTAATATTTTTTTCTCCTTTTTTTAATTCAATGTAGTTCATCGATTAACCACTTGAACTATTTTTTTAATAAGCTTTAGCTATTGAACAATATAAGTAGTCTTAAATCTATGTTAAGTTCAAGATATACTTGACCAACAAAAAAAGTGGTGCATCATACCTCAAATTTTATATATATATATATATATATATATATATATATATATATATATATATATACTTAACTAGAAAATCCTAAAAAAAACAATATTGTCCCACAACAACTTTGATTAATTATTATCCGGGTAAGGAACTTTGGTATAAAACTGTATAAGTATATTTTTAGATCTTCATTTTTGATAAGTTTAAACTCTTTTGTCAACATCCGGTTTCCATATACAATAATTATACAGGTTAAAATTTGTAAAAATAAATAAATAAAGATTTAGCATTTTTTTTACTATGAATTTTATTCAACTGTTGCGTAGTATTAAATTCTTGTTATTAATTATGCACAAAGAAGAAAAAAAAAATGTTTCAATTTATATAACACTCTTTTTCTTTGCTATTATTTTCTAAAAAAAATTACCGTAGTGTTATGGTTCGGTTATCTACCTTGACTCAATTACATGAAATAAACAATCTTATAATAACACAACGGTATAATAGGAAATAAATTTTTTGTAGAGTTTTAAATCAAACACAAGATTAAGTGGAAAGAATGAACCAAACACTTGACAAAAAATAATTCCTGCACTACTAATCCCTGCATTACTAATCCCTGCGTTACTAATCCCTGCATTACTAATCCCTGCGTTATCAATGTTTGTACCAAACGACCCCTTAGTGTAATAATAATAAGATGTGATGTTATCCTCATGTTTTAGAGTAACATTTAAACAAAATATATTACGATTATCCAAGTTAGTTTACTATGATTCATATACCTCAATCCGCAAGATTAAAATGGTTGCTCTCTCTTAAACCTCATTTTTTGAGTCTATGCCAATATGTCATAATATATAAAAACTATCATCTCTTTCAACACGCCTTTTTATGATCAAACAAGCTCTACACGAATATTTTTTTACTTGAAATTATTATGTTACAAATTTTGATTTTTGGACATATGAATAATTATAGAGATACGTAAAAAACACACCTAAACTATCTCCTTTTCCTAAGTTTCATACCTGAACTATTGAGAGCGTGAGTTTCATACCTTGTTACATTATTTTAATTTTTACAATTTTATACAAGTGTTTTTTTTTTAAAAATAACTTTTTAGTGCATTATGAAAAAGTTAAGGGACTTGGATATAATTTCCCATAAATATAAAGGCGTAATCGCAATTTCCAAAAAATCCTTTTGTCCCAATATTCTGCAACTGTATCAGTCTCTTCAATCTGCCTTAAACCCTCCAAGAACCCCGAAAGACGATGACTTTTGCCAGTGGCAGTTTCACTCCAATCTTGACCAACAGTTTGATTGCTTCTCGATTATGGACCCCAAATTGGAGAAATGGGGTTTTCTCCCCTTTCAATATGGTGCACACATTTGCCTCAACTCGTAGCCGCCTGCTCAAGAACAAGAATCACTACAAAAGATTGGCACTTTCTTCCTGCAGTAGAAGCTTCAGCTGTCAGTCCGCTGCTTTGTCTGATATCAATTCAACTTCTCACACTGTTTCCTCAAATGGGTAATTCTTGTTTTTTCATTTGTTAGACTACTGTAAAAGTTGAATGTCGTGTTCTGTATTTTTTAAGTTATCACAACACTACCCTTCCCAATTTTTTTTTTGGGGTTCATGGTTGTTGAAGACATAATTAAGTAAATGAAAATGGTAAATTTCTAATAGCTTAAGCTTAAAACTGTTCGAAACTGTTTTTTTCTCTTCTAAAATCATTTGTAACCATCTAAATAGGTATAAAAGTAAAAATTAGGTGGGATGACTAGTTTTTGAGCCGGCAATTAAAATTTACTCACTTGGATAAAATTTGAAAAAGAAAACCTAGCTAAAACACTTAACAACTCTGGGATACGGTGCTCGAATTTGAAGTTTTGGCAAGTGAAATGCTAGAACATTGTGCTGGAATTCAAAGCTGTGACAAGTGAAACTCCAGCTTCTTGTGCGAGTTTGAAAACTTGTTGGAGTTTCAAATTCCATGAGCGATTCATGGAGTTCAAACATTTATCTATTATTCGCGAACTTGAAACTTTCACAATTTAAGTGTAAATATTTGTTGGTGTGTAAAACTCCATGAACAATTTATGGAGTTCAAATTTTTGTCAGTTCAAACTCCAACAAGGATGAAGGAGTTCAAACTTTCACAATCTAACTATGAAAGTTTGCTGCGATTTGAAGCTCAATTAATGATTCATGGAGCCAAACCTTTATCAGTTCAAACTTGAGGAATGATTCATGGAGTTAAAACTGATAAATTCATGGAGTTGAAGCTTTATCAGTTTAAAGTCGAGGAATGATTCATGATCAAACTGATAAATGTTCAAACTCTAGTAGAAGTTTCCTGGAGTTTTTCCATGTTTTAATTGGGTCTATTTTTGACAAAGTTTATTTCCGCATTAAAGATGGCTGAACAAATCACTCGCTGAAACTTAAGTAACAGTCTGCACTGATGTTATATGTTGGCCCGAACACCAAAGTTAAAGAAGGCCACAAGTTGGCCCGAACACCAAAAATATTGAGAAAAATGTAAGAAAAAGGTGTAATTGCATCCGAGCTGCACTGATGTTATATGTCCACAAAACATTTCTACATCTGAATTTATTTGTAGAAAACAAATAATGTATTTGTATGTGGGAACTTTTGAATTTTTTTAAAAAATGTGTTGATTTCATTTGATATAGGCAATTAATGGAGTGGACAGTAATAGTGCTGCTCATGAATATGTGCCATGAATTTGGCATATCTGATCATTAGGTGCAAAATGGTTTCCTTACTTGTTGGCTATATAGATTAATAAGTCTAAACAAGAGCAGGAACCTTACATTGACAATGTATTGCAACTTGAGTTAAGTTGTAACGGTACAATTTTCTTTGATTGAGTAGAGACATGTCTCCAATGTCATCAACCTCCACCAGGCTAGTAGCCAATTTTAATCTTATGATTTGTTACACTGATCTATTTGTTTTTATTTCACTTTTTCAGCCACCTTAGATATGGACGCTTGATGCCATGCCCTTTGCAGAATGGCCCACCAAGGGTTGAGCATCTTGTCGTCACAAAAGAAGGACCTGTTGTAGAGTATATTTGTAAAGCTTTGGATCTCCCTCCATTGTAAATTTCTATCTTTCTTTAGTGTCCTGTTCTTCTTTGTTATTTTCCTGCATATCATAATTTACACCTTCAGAGTGATCACCGATGAGTTGAGTGATAGTCATCTTGGATCAGTTGAGTGGTATTTTGACCAATGTTTTTCATCATTAAGATATGTGGAAGACCTTATACAGTTCGGAGCTGTGTATTACGCACTTGTATGCCCTAAGCCACCTCCGACTGCCAGTCCTGAGCAAATTAAAGTGTATGAAGAAGTTACAGATCCATCAATTCTGAGAAAGAGAACTTCAATCAAAGGGAAAACTGTACGTGAAGCTCAGAAGACTTTCAAAATAACTCGTGCTGATGAAATTGTTGAAGCTGGAACATATTTGCGGGTGCATGTACACCCTAAGCGCTTTCCGAGGTAATTACTGAACCCTATTCTTACTTTGGCTCATGACTTTTTATGAGTGAGAAGGTAATGTTGTAAGATTTGATATGAGTAGGTGCTATGACATTGACTGGAAATCTCGTATTATTGCTGTAACCGACGACTATGTGGTTCTGGACAAACCTGCTGGTACATCTGTGAGTACAAGACTAAATTGAATATGGTTTTCTGTTGAGTGAAATCCTCTTGCTGATATTTTCTGATAGTCATTTCTGTCAAGTAAATTACTTCTAACTGATATTGGTCTTCCTCTCATAACATCTTTACCTTTTAATTTTTACTATTAGTTAATGTTGTTCTAGGCCTTCTTCCTCTTTTTCCGTTACCAATAAGCTAACTCTTTTGCGTATTGACAACTCAAACTCAGGTAGGAGGAACTACAGATAACATTGAAGAAAGCTGTGCTACATTTGCTACTCGAGCATTAGGATTTTCAGCTCCACTGCTTACTACCCATCAGATTGACAATTGCACTGAAGGATGGTATGATTGGCTGTATTTATCCCACTTAAATTTTCTTTTTCGAAATTCAAGCAGAGGTGAAATAGGATGTCATGATTTCTTACTTATTAGAAAATAAGGTTCTGTCATGATTTTTAATTTGTGCAGTGTTGTGCTGGCTCGTAGCAAGGAGTACTGTTCAGTATTTCATGGAAAAATCAGGGTGAGACTCACTTCTATGTCACATATAGTCTAACAAAAGATTTGATAGAGAGTTATAGGGAATAACAACTTCATGTTCCCTTACCATGGAGGTCCTTTGTGGAGTGTACCATTTGGTGTTCTTGATAACTTCATCTATTATCTGTCAGGAGAAGAAGGTCAAAAAGCTTTATCTTGCTCTTGCTGCTGCTCCGGTTCCTATTGGAATACTTACACACTACATGCGTCCTATTAATATGGCCCCAAGACTTGTTTCTGAAGGTAAGCAAGTAGCAATACTAACATTTTGCTTGCGTGATAGAGATAGATAGATAGATAGAGAGAGAGAGAGAGAGAGACAGAGAGACAGAGACAGAGACAGAGAGACAGAGACAGAGAGACAGAGACAGAGACAGAGACAGAGAAAGACCTTGATAATACTAAAATTTGAGATTTTTAAGCTGGATAAAAGGTTATAACAGATAGATTTTAAGAATCATTGGTTGAATTGTGAGGAAAAATAAGTATCAAGCCCAAATATGAATAAGTAATCAGTTGTCGTTATACTTGTGTCTATTCTCAATATTTCTAACACCTAAAAGAGCCGGCGTCGAAAGGATCATATGTTATATGTACATCTCCATGTCTAACAACCCATGATGTTGATGTTTGCCATAAGGAGTTGTATGTTTTTCCAAAAGTGATATTTTCCTCTGGCATCTGTGCTTTGCAGATTTTGTGGAAGGATGGTTGTTATGCCAACTTGAGGTTTTACAATGCAAGAAGGTACCCTTGCCGAGGAGTGAAATCCAGAGGACATACAACCTTGAGGACTGTGGATGGGCTTTGAAAGACTTTGCATATGAGTGCCAAATCAACCTTCTAACTGGTCGGACTCATCAGGTATTTAAAGTCCGGTTTTCTGATTCCCTTGTGCATTTGTTCCTTCTGTCCTCAGGATTGTTCAAGTTTGATGTTTCAAAGTTGAGTAATTGCTTGTGCAAGTTGTTTGACCTGCTTGCCAGTTGGGTTTTATTCCTGCAAGTCTTAGACAGGAAAGGCCTATTATCTCGAATCAGGTTACTTGCTCAGAAAAGTATTTCATAGTCGCTGTTTCACAGGTCTAAAGAGAGATAGCGCGCATGACTAAACTGTTTAATCATGCGTAAACTGGTTTACTAATGGTAGCTTTTGTTACAAGTTCATCTCTGGTTTTTGCAATCTCAAAACAAATGAAGAGGTGAAAAGGAACCAAAACAGTGCTTTTCTCAAAATGGCATTTCAGTTTGAAAATCTATGTCTTGAGAATCACTGATATTCTGATGATGTATGGTCATAATTGGCAGATTCGAGCACAGTTAGCTGCATGTAGTGCGCCAGTGGTAGGTGACTCGATGTATATGCCAGCTGCAATTGCTGAAATAGTCTGTCCTGGGAGTAATCCATTTGGGAAGAACAAAAAACTATATACAAACGAAAATGATAATTCACTTGCAATAGACGAGTGGATAGCACAACATGGGAAGGAACCTAGTGTTGCTGTAGGTCTTCAGGCATGCCAAATTTCGTGGGATGGCGGCAAGCACTGTTATGGTGCCAGATTGCCCTGGTGGAGGTAGATAAAGCTTGTGCTAATGTTTAAGCCTGGCTTCATCAGAATAATGTCGCAGGCCTGACAAATTCTTCCGCACAAGGTAAGAACTTTGTTATTCAGCAATCACTATAAAACATAATTATCTTTAAGCTGAATAATTCTTCCGCTCATTGGTGAAGCTTTGCATTTTATGGTGCCTCAGCTGGTGATAGAAAGAGGAAGCTGGTCATGGTGTCAGCAAGACAGCATATACTTAAGTTGTAGAGGTGATAATAGTTTCATATTGTGCGGTGAAGTTTTGTTGGAATATATAAGAGTTACATATAGGTTAAGAGGAACTTTTTCGGACCGTGAATTTGTTTTGATTAGTATTCAACCCTTGCCATCTATTATGCACCAAAGGCAAATGATAAGCTTTTGAAGTTCCCCTTCCTCTTTGACTGTGTTCTCCTGTTCTTTCACTCTCTTTTGGGGAGAAAGCTAGATGAGAAAGAAGATGGATTTGAGGGGGGAGGCAAGATCTTAAGAGTATGGACTGATGCAATAGTAACATACTAGCAGGATTCTCCTCTTTAACTTGCTGACCTGCCAGATGTAAAAATTCATGTGTCTTGCACTAGATGTATGCATGGCTAGGCTGTAATCTTGGGGTGTTGAGCGAAAGTTATTTGGAGTTGTTTTCATCTGTGAAAAAAGGAATTGAGTTCCTACTTCCTACTAACCCCTCTGCTCACCCAACCAAGCACCACCACATGTTTCTGGAGAAAAAATGTTCATATTTCATTTGACACCTCTTAATAAGCACAATGTGTTATCTTGCATCCAAACAAGACATCTTATTTCTGTATATACCTGATATTCAATTTTTATTTGTGTATATAGCTGATACTCACTTCTTTATGTATCAACAGCAACTGTCTTTGCTGGGATCATATTATGAGCTTCAAGGAAAAGGCTCACTTACTGATTTACCTTGTGTAGTTGTGGAATAGTCTTGAACTATGAATTGGTGGGTAAAATACCAGGATGTTGATGAGGAATTCACCAACACATTTTGATCATTTGAAGGTACCCCATACCTTATCCTACTCTCGGAGTTTCTGAGGCAATGGTCTGCATGGTAGTCTTCCCTTGACCAAGAGTAAAATCCCCTCTGCGTAATGAAGGATCTTATTGTAGTAGTAGAGCATGTCATAAATATTTCAGGCTCATGTCTTTTTTTTTTTTTTTTGCAATTTTCATTTTGAGGAATGTAAATACAATGTGCTGTCATAAATAACATTTTTGCCTGATGTTGTAATACCAATTTCGTGAAGACAATGGAGAAACTAGTGTTAGTGAGTTTGTTATAATAGTCTATGCTTCTTAAATTTAACTTTTCCATCCTATCTGCTGAATGATTTTTTTTTATCATGAGCTTTCTTAGAGTTGATAATTTAAAAATGCCGGAGTGAACATCCATTTTTTAGAATATTGGAACATTAATAAATCTGTTGAAGCCTAACAGATGGGGGGTGGGTGATAGAGAGAACTCAGCTTTCAACAGAATATTTCTGCATAATTAATAAATCTTGCTTACGTGAATACAGTTCCATTGGAGTGAATACAAGGTTAAGTTTGAGCTTAACTCTTGCACTATGAAGGCTGGGATCAGGCTGCCTAATTATATATTTGATTGCACAATAAATTGCCTTCCAACAACAGAGACCAAAATGCAAATCGTCTTTACAAGCTTCTGTTTTTGCATCATCTTCTTCCATTAGTTCTGGGCAGTATGTGTGTCACGCTGTATGTGGAAGTTATACATGAGCTGTTTATACCTGGTAGCTGATAATTTTGGGGTTCTCTGGAGATTGGTGTAGTTGACATAGTGAAGTCCAAATCTTAGCTTATATCCATGTAGCCACTCAAAGCTGTCGAGAAGGGACCAAACAAAGTACCCCCTCACGTCTGCACCTTCCCTGATTGCGTTTGCCAGTGAATTTAAGTAGCTGTGCAAATAGTTCATTCTATGAATATCGTTCAAGGTGTCCGTTGTTGAAGGATTCAGATTATCGTTCTCAGCAACGCCTGCAACATAGCCAATTGTGTCAAATGCATCTCGTTCAAGTTATTTGTTGATAAACTGCATCTCGCTTAGCTTCTAAATGACAGAATGTGAAGTTCCTGTTATTCTTACCATTTTCGGTGATAACCACTGGAGTATTATTGAATCTGTCCCTCATGTACATCACAATTTTTTTCATCCCTTGTGGGTACGGAAAGATCCATGGCGCACCAGAAAACATACTGGTTGGCCAATGTAGACACCGTATTTTTCTGTAGTAGCTAAATAGGAACCCTCTGACCAAGTGTTTCCATGTTCAAAGGCAGAATATAAGCAATCTTTGATATATTTAGCCGTAATAGTAACTGATGCCAATGAAATCTAGGCCATAACTCAACTTGATCAGATCATTCTTTGAAAAGTCTGGCAGATGAGATCCCAGAATTTGTACCATTTCTTTGGGATATCTTCCTAATATAAAAGGGTCTAAAAACCTGCATAGGGGTACTTGGTAAAAAAAAAAAAACATTTTTTCCTCTTTTTCTGATGCACAAGAAACCAGATTGTAGTACTGAACTACTACTGATCAGGAAAGGTTACCAGTTGACGTAGAATGACCGAGCTCTCTCAGTTGCAGCTATGTCTTCTGAGGAATTGCTTAATGGTTCAAACCATTGGGTATCCAAAGAAATTCCAATCATTCCTCCTTGTCTTTTCTGAAAAGCAGCATAAAATAGACTATCTTACTGATACTTGTATGGTCTTCTAATGAACTTCTACTATATACCATTTGATAGATAGAGGGAGGAAGCAGTTTCCAAGCATAAACTTTTGAGCATTAGTCTTCTACGTATACCATTTTCTTGTTTTACGTCTCCCAAAATTCACCTTCATATCATTTACAAGCTAGGAAATAGCATTGCACTAAAGGGGTTGGACTAATTCTGCAAGATCATGCGTGTTGAGAGTTGACATGGCAATGGGGAAAGGGCATAGTGCCATCGAACAAACCTGATATCTGGTACGGTAAATGCTGACAGCAGCTGCATGAGATAGGATCATATTGTGAGCTGCAATGAAGGGCTCCCTTTCTGAATCACCAGCACTACAATTCCCAAGTATACCGGAGCATCGACCTGGAGGGTAAATTCCCTCCCTATAGCCACGAACAGCCATGAGGTTAGGCTCATTAATGGTTGTCCAGTATTTGACTCTGTCCCCAAAGTATTTGAAGCATATGTCTGCATAATAGCTAAAATCATCCCTGAAACACGACACAAGTTAACTTGTTCATCATTACAGCTTTTTGATGGAATATACAACTACCTTAAAGTGTAAGATGGGACCAGCTACTAACTGTATTTGTGAACTAAGCCAACCACCATATCTTTCCTCAAGTTCTTGTGGTATGTCATAATGTTAATGTGATAAACGGTTGGATCCCTGAATTCACAGCACAGAGAGAATTTGTCTGAGCCCAAAAATTAACTTTTTTGGATTTATCAGTACTTAAAACTATTAGCAAGTGAAGCCGAATTGACCTTTCAGTAAGAGTGCATCAATAAGCTTATTATAGTGCTCAATTCCAGCCATATTAACATCACCAAATGTCCCCTCTGAGTCAAATTTACAACCGAGCAAAGAAAAAGATTGTTCATTGGAAATGAAGATAAGAAGTATTTGCTGAAAATGAAGGGAAGAGAGTAGTGGCAGTTATAACTTACTGGGCAGAATTCTTGCCCATGAGATGGAGAAACGATAGCTATTCACACCCATGTCTTCCATGAGCTTGACGTCCTCCTGTATTCATTTTATTACCAAACATCAGAAATTCAGAATTCTTCATTTTCGGTCTTTACGAATCTATAGTCTTGCTAATACACTATGTTGATCTAACATTCATTCATAAACTCTTCTGAGACGCTTATGACTTGTTGCAGAAACCAAAATTTTCTTGCTATTTTGCTTACTCAAGCTGGTGTAAACAGCTTTCTGATTTGCAACAAAAGCATATCATGTGCTTAACTGCTTCGTTATGATGTTGATCAGCTTCGACACAGAATGTGAGTTTTAGATCTTAATTGTAGAGCAAGACTAACTGTTTCCCTTTTGTGTCAAACATGTATGCTCTCTTGCAAGCACAAATTAGGGTGTTCCCTTTGCTTGTCGAATGATGTTGCATCAAAAAGGTAATTCCGATCTCCAAAAGTACTTCCTATCTAATTTATCAGTATTGTGTTAACAACAGTTTATTTTGTTGATTTTGAGTAGGCCAAAACAAATTTAGCAGAAACCATCTAACTAATCTCAATGTGCCTCACTATAGATGATCCCATCTCAACAGGATAAAAACATACAAGAATGTGTTACCCTTCTGAAATGGCCTTAAAATGATTAGAAGTCACAATGACAGGGGTAGGAAAATGACTACATTTGATATCTCATAAATGTACAAAATGTTAGCATGTGGAAGAGAGCAAATGTCAAATACATCTAATTCTTTCACAACCCAAATATAGTAATTAGCAATTAACAATATAAAAGTACTTATCTAAGGTATTAAGAGAATTGCTAGTGGGGCTAATAAAGATATATATTATAATTTAATTAATAGTGACAAGTGTCAAAAACACATCTAAATGATCTTTTTTTTTAATTTTATACCTGAACTATTGAGAACGTGAGTTTTATACATAGACTATCACTTATCAGTTTGAGAAACACACACTCTCTTTATGGTGTGTGGACTACACTCTCTCTTTTATTTTTAAAAAAGTTTTGTGACAAGTAAAAAAAACTTTCTAAAAGCATATGTATATATCTAACACAAAATGAGAAAAAAAACTTCATGGACACTCTCTACTTTATTTTCAAAAAAAGTCTTGTGGCAAGTAAAATATACTTTCCTAAAAACATATGTATAATTTAGATATTATTTTGTTTTTTACCCCTAGAAACTAACAACCTCTCTTTATTCTTTATTTTTAAAAATATTTATTATATGTCATTCTGTTGTTGTATAATATAAAGACCTCACCTCAATTAGATTATTTCTCATTATTTATCTAAATCAAAGCAATATACCTTTTCAAGACCCCAATATTTTTTATAAAAAAAATCTTGTAGTTTTTTGAATTTATTGTATTTTTGTAATTTATTTATTTTTGGATCCAACTCTCTCCATTTATTTCTCTCCATTTTCTCAAAATTTTACTTGGATTGAAGATTCATGACATAAGAAAAAACTAACGGCTAAGATTTAATTAATTAAATGAAGATTCTAAACATGATATAAATAATATATATTTTATAAACAAATTAATAATGTCATAATCATAACAATATATGATCTTATTCATAAATATATTGCACAAATTCTTCTCTATTTTCCTACTTTACTTTTCCCTAGACCATCCATTTTTTTATTTTTATTTTTTTTTAACTGAATTAACCTTTTAAATGAGATTGTTTGTGGAACTTTTTCTTTGAAAAGTAGTTATCACCTATTAGCAAAAAAAATCAAGTTATCAATTTATATATTTTTTTTATAAAAGGAAGATACATATTGCTTAGGATATATGAATATGTTGCTATAATTGTGGCATTATAATTATTTTTTATAATATATTAATTATCTAAACAATTTTTTAAAAATATATTTTAGAGCAAATACAAAAATTACTAGATCTTTTTTAATAAAAATATTGGGTCTTGAAGAGGTAATATTTTTAGATTTGGATAAATTATGGGGGAAAATTTAATAGAGATGAGATTTTTATTTTGTCCAATAAAGAAAATGATACAAATAAATATTTTTAAAAAAACAAAATAAACTTTGGTTGTTAGTCATAAAGGTACAAGTGAGTCAAATAGGTGAATGAAAAGTAATTTTTAGACCCAAAAATGAGTAGAATGATATTTTTAGACCAAAAGGTAGATGAAGGGTATTTTTAGACCTTAACCTATAGCTCAAGGATACTTTTGGCCCTTTTCCGAAAAAACTTTTATAAAAGAAATTGTGGGATTGGGGGGGGGGGGGGGGGGGAGGTGTTATGTTTCCGCAAAAGTAACTAGTGGAGTGGGGTAAGAAAAATATTTTACATTTTTTAATAACTTTTTTTGGGATAGTAATACTTTAGTCTTTAACTTTAACTAATAGTAATAATTTATTTATTTTTTGTCAAAATGAAATATTTTGTCCATATGGAATATGATGTGACAATCTCTTTTAATAAAAGGAGGAGTTAGTACACACCATCAAGAGAGTCTTATAAAAGAGAGATGTATATTTCTCAAACTAAGTACTCCCTAATTACTTATCCACTATTCTTTTTTTTAGTTGTCCTAATTATTTGTCCATTTCTACAAATCAAGAAATTTTATTTATTTATTTATTATATCCTCAATTAATTACTTTGAAAAAAAGTAAAACTTCTTAAAAATCTTAAGTATTTAATTCATTCACTTCATAATTAATATGAGTAAAATAATAAACTCAATTTGTCAATTATTGTTTCTTAATAGGTGTGTTAATTCAAAAGTGAACGACTAATTAGGGAGAGAGGGTAATAATTTAGGCATGGAACTCATATTCCCATTAGTTTAAGTATGAAACTTTTTTTTAAAAAAAAAATTGGGTGTAGTTTTAATAAGTTTTTGGCCAAAAACATCCTTAAACTATACCCCAAACATAAACTGCATTCTTAAAGTATCATTCTTAGCAGCAAACATCCTTCAAATAATTAAAAGTGAATGGTTTTCATCCTTCTGTTAGATATTGTCAAAAAACTAAGGGATCATACAAAAATATGAGCAATTTACGTGACCATTAACAAAGTTTTTTTGCATAATTTCATTACCAGCTATAAGAAGTTCCTGAAAAAAACATATTAAAAATCTTAGACACTATAAACAAAAAATGTTTGGAAGGTGTGAGGATACATGATCTGCTCTTTTTCTCATTTAGTAACGGAAAGAAGCTGGAGCTTAATTATCTTTATCTTTTTCATAGCCAAACTTTATTTAGAACAATAATTTTTTTGGCCAATTTGATATTGAAGTGATCAAAATATCGATTATGTCTCGCATTTGAGTTTCATTCTACATTATTAGAAGCGGAAATCTCCAACAAACGCCGCTTCTAGCATATTTAGTTGAGAAAAAACATATTTCAATTAATAAAAAGAGAAATTCAACTAATAATATTTTTAATATCAAATTCCATGAAGAAAAAAATTGTCAAATTAAAAGATTTTGCATAATGCTAAACTCAATTACCAAAAAAGTTCACGATTAGTATTTTTAGCGTATCTAAGAATAATAATTACGAATGGATGACTTGATTTTTGTGGGATTTGTTAGTTTTCTAATAAAACTCAAGCAGAAGGATGAAAATTGTTCACTTTTAAATATTTGAAGAATGTTTTCTGCTAAGAATAATATTTTTAGGATGTAATTTGAATTTGACGTATAGTTTAAGGATGATCTGGCCAAAAACTCTAATAATTACAACAAGTATGTTCTACTCCTACATATTATTGACCAAACAATTATTAACCTAACTCTGGCGCGAATTAAATGTCTACGTGTTCTTTTTCTTACCTCTATTGGATTTGTTAAAAAATAAAGAAAAAAAGAGTTAGTGAACAATATATATAATTCCCTGTTTCCAATAAACAACAATGTTTGCAGAAACTACATAAAAAGGGAAACCTCAAATGATAAATTAGATTTACCAAATAACGATTGTAGTGATCAACAGCAACATCTTCATTGCTTCCATCCTTAATATTACCTGCAGTCACCAAAATTAATAAATTTGTTTTTAAAAAAAGAGATTACAATTCTTGCAAATTTTCTTACAGAAAATGATATTCCTTAATTAAAAAAAATGCATAATACATCAAACTGAACAAATAGATACATATGTCTTATGCAATATCCTATCTAGTAATTTGTGTCCTATATGGTGATCCTACATTTATTATGTCACCTACGACTTATGTGTCTATATTGTTCAACGTTATTAAAGTTTAAGTACCGCACACCTAAAGTTGAATGACATAAATATAAATAAGATCAAATTAAAAAGCATATTTATGTATTCTGCCATTAAAAAAGCTCACCAGCTTCGTGAGTAAAACCGTCCCAATTATTGAGACCTTTTCCATCACTGAGAATAGCTCCTTCATACTGCCGACAAAAAAAGTTGTACTCAGAACAACAGTTCACCCACCCCCCACCCCCGCCCCCCCAAAAAAAGACAAAAACAAAAAAAGTGTAGGAAGTACCTAATAACAAGAAGAGGATGTTCCAAACAAGAAATTGCTTGAAGATGAAACTTGGTTAGGATTTTCTTTGAGAATATTAAGGTTGTGTGTTTGATGACATGATGATGCTATGAAACCACAAAACAACAAGCAAATTGCTATGTGATAAAACATTGCAGGAAGCATAGTACAGCTTTGATTTTTTTATGTGAATGAGCAAAAATAGAGAGAAGTGACATATTTCTCTTTCAAGCTCCTGGAAAAAGACATAAGGAATAGCAACCTCTTCACGTTTTTTATGTACATATATGTGTCACCTCGCAATAAATTTCTTGTCATTTGTCTCTCTTTTCTCTCTCTCGAATCTCGCTCGCTATTTTTTTCTTTTTTAGTTATCTCTTCCTTGGCTCTTTCCCCTATCTTTGAAATCCCACTCGCCAATCTCCTCTTTTTCCGTCATCCTTTTCTTGCCTCTCCCACTTTATACAAACATAAATATATAATTTGTGTTTGTATTTGTATAAAACAAGAGAGACTGTATATACAAATACACATCTCTCGATCCTATACACTTGTAATTATACAAATACAAATCTTTCCATGTCCAATTATCTTTTGACTTTCTCTCTCTCGCTTTGTATAAACACAAATTATACGAAATACAATGTATAATTTGTGTTTGTATAAAGCGAGAGATATTTGATATACAAATCCAAATGTTTTAACTTGATTCAGCTATATACGAATTCAAATTTTATGTAGATATACAAACACAATCAATGATACATATACTCCCTCCGTCTCGTTTTATGTGAGATAGTTTGACTAGATACGGAGTTTAAGAAAGAAATGAAGATTTTTAAAACTTGTGGTCCAAAATGAATGTTAGAAATTTGTGTGGCTTTAAATCATTTTATTAAGAGTAAAATAGACATTTTATAGTTAAATTGTTACTTTAAATAAATATGTATTATTCTTTTTGGGACTGATTAAAAAGGAAAGTTAGTCACATAAATTGGGACAGAGGGAGTACATATTAATTGCATATATACAATTATTTAACCGATATGCATATACAATTCACCGATTCCACTCTCCTCTCTCTCTCAATCTCGCTCACCACTCTAGCCTAACACTGAGAACATGCATATACATATGAGATGCTCCACAGCAAACATAATTTGTCCAATAGCAAAACTGTAGTTATAGAGCGCTGATATGATTTTTATCTTTGCTATTCCTAAAATTTATTCTTATATTAGTTGTTAGTTTAAATATTATATATATTTTTTTATTATTAATTTTATCATATTGTATTGTTTTAAATTATTGTTAGGTAACAATTAAAAATATCATTTTGTGTAATGATCAATTTGGAGTGATTGTGTTGTTATCTTAATATTTACTTCTCATTTTAATTTGTCTTTGCTTTTTATTAAATTATTTGATTTTATTCTTAACTCTATCTTTTTATATAAAGCTATCATGTACCTTGCTTTTCTTATAACTAGATTTACCGCACGTGTGTTGCACGTGGGTTGCCTCATCTTGTAATGCTTAGAAATAATGGTCCTATGTGTATAGGTAAAGTATCGGTTTGAAGATACTTGTGTATCATCACGCATGCCATCCATAATATTGGGTAACATCACTTCTGTGGCTTTTTTCATTACCTTGGTGTGGTTGAGATAGCTTTCTTTTGGGCCTTTATGACTTCACGCCTGCACATCGGAAAAGGTGATTTAACTGTAGCACATAATTGAGGAAATGTTTGTGGGTTTTAAATTTTTTAGATTGTTTGTGGATTTTAAATTTTTTAGATTACATTTTAACTTGATGATATTTAGATTTTCCTAAAAACAAATTGTGGCTACATTATTCAATTATACTTTGAACATAAGTTCTAGCAATGAGGTTTAATGAATAATAGCTAGCATATTAGTATATGAGGTTCCGTACCAGGTATGAAGATCTAATGTTTTTTGAAACATTGGATTGATCAACACATTGCTCATGAGTATAGTAGATATCCCATAAGTCCCTACATTGGAAATAACATATTTAATCGAGGAATCAACAAATATACTTGCAATTTTTGGAATTAGTAAATAGGAGAGGTTGTCTATACCTTTATAGATTGAGACTCGCACGTCACATAAGCCTAGAATAGGTTGGTCGTCTCTCAACTTTTCAAGAAATGGGCCATCGTTTTCTACAAAACCTCCCCATGGAGTAACAATTTTACGCTCTATGCTGGATTATCAATTAGACGAGTATTGTATAAGCACTGGAAAATTAATATGGACGGTGGAGAACAAAGAATGACAACTTACAATTCATTTGTAACAACAATTTCGAATCTTTTGCTATCGCCTTTTACAATGATGGGATTCACCGTAACTAACACACAAAGCAAGTCATAATAGAGGTCATGTAAATCAGTGATGTGTATTATGTACTTGACAGAAATTACTAATAAGTCGTGTGAAGATTTACCAAATATGACACCATTTGGAATTTTCTCTGCCTGTTCCAAAGATACAAAACCATCAACGAAGTTGTGTGTTGAAACAACATGGGCACTCTCCTTTATGATTGTGTTGTCTGTAATGTTCAATCTCTTTGTCTACAGAAGTGTAGTTGGGGTTGACCTAATCCAACAACCCTTTATCAATGTAGTAAGTTTTATTTGTCTTCAAAAAGTCCTTCCATGTGTCGTTATGCTTGTCAAATAGTGTTGCTTGCAATTTTGTTCCCTAGTATTGATGTAAGCAGGTGATGACATTAGAGAAGTAATAAGGGAATAGATAGGAACGATAACATATAAGTTAAGAAAAAGTGGTACCTCATCGTCCACTAATATTACCGTTTGGAAAGTCCCTTCATGGCGTGAATTCTTGTACGAAATTACAGAACCATTTCGAATAACTAATACTCTCATCACCCGATCAATAGAATGTTTTGGTATCTTGTTAATAGGGACACTCTGATTTGATAGTTCGATTTCGATCCATTTTTGATGAATCTGGATAGTTAGAGGTGCATAGCGAAAGTGAATATCAATGTTAATTCCGTGCTGCAATAGTAGGAAAATACATTGGAATAATTAAGTCGGATGTAGCAATGTTCTGTGCTACAAGTAGTTCAAAAAATAGCATTACAAGAAATATAAACAGAGAGTGGAAACTTACAACTTTTGATGTGGAGTGGAATATTCCAAAGTGTCCATTATTGTAATGTGTTTGCAGATGGATGATCAATAATTGTCTACAAAAGCAGCGCAAAAAAGATAATTTAATTACACAGTGCAGATGTAAGGCTTGAGTAAAACAAAAAGAACGCCCTGTAGAAGGAGGAAAAGTGTCATACGTTTGAGCGTTTTGCAGAACTTGAATTGCTAATGCGAGACAGTGTTCTGCATGTGGTCAATATAAATAGGGTAATATCCAAAGGTTGTGTTGGTTGGTGATTTTTTTGACTTTGGGCAGATGCAGGGGAAACATGTCATCTATTCAGTGAAAGTGGTGACTATTCGCATGAAAGGTGTTTGTTGCACGAGGGGTGTTTACTGAGGGTTTCTTTTTAAATGAGGGGTATTTGGGTAATCTAATTAAATTTTAAGTGAGGGATATTTTAGTAATTTAACATTCCTTTTTTGGAGATCATGCTTTTAAGGAAGTATAGATATAGATTTAATCATTTAAATTATTGATGTGCAACATTATATCACAACAAAAACAATACAACATATCCAAATATTATTTTTATTAAAATAATACAATACAACACAATATAATACGATACATAACCATCCAAGCATAGCGTAAAGGTGTAAGCAAAAATATCTTTTTTGCTTCAATTACTCATATAGAAGTTGGGGAGCTACTCCCTCCAATCCATTTTACTTGTCGTGGTTCGGAAAAAATAATTGATCTAAAAAAATTACTTCATCTTATTTTAATTATCGTTAGTATTAATTTAAAATACTCTTTATCATTCCATTGTAATCATCAGTTTTGTTTAAAAAATCATCATTACTAGGTTAATGATCCATGCATGTATGTCAATTTATTATTTTCTGCTTTGTCACTTCTTAGGCATCAATAAATCAGGATAATAAGATTGTTATACTCAACTTTCAACAGAATACTTGTGCATAATTAATAAATCTTATTTACATGATTGCATTTCCATTGGAGTGAATACAAGATTAAGCTTGTGTTTAACTCTTGCAACACGAAGGTTTATTTGTTTGATTGCACAATAAACTGCCTTCTAACAACAGACACCGAAATGAAAATAATCATTACAAGCCTCCGCTTTTCATCATCTTCTCCCACTAGTTCTGGGCAGTACTTGTTTCAAGCTGTATGTTGAAGTCATATATGAGCTGTTTATACATGGTAGCTGATAATTTTGGGGTTCTCTGAAGATTAGTATAGTTGACATAGTGAAGTCCAAATCTTAGCTTATATCCATCTAGCCACTCAAAGTTGTCAAGAAGAGACCAAACAAAGTACCCCCTCACATCTGCACCATCCGTGATTGCATTTGCCAATGAATTTAAGTAGCTATGCATATAGTTCACTCTATGAATATCGTTCAAGGTGTCCGTTATTGAAGGATTTAGATTATCGTTCTCAGCAATGCCTGCAACATTGCCAGTTGTGTCAGTGGATGCATCCCAACAGATCCAAATGCATCTTGTTCAGGTTATTAGCTTATAAATTAAACTATATCTCGCTTTTAAAGGAAAAGAATGTGAAATTTCTTTTCTTCTTACCATTTTCGGTGATAACCATTGGAGTATTGTTGAATCTGTCCTTCATGTACATCACAATTTTTTTCATCCCTTGAGGGTACAGAAAGAGCCATTCCACTTCAGTCTGATTCATTTAAAGTTTGGAAAATAAAATAAAATTCAGCAATCACACAGTGCCAGTATAGTTTGGCAGAATGGAGGGTTAGAAGATGAAGAATGCTCAAATATTAAAGAGGAGAAAACATACAGGTTGGCCAATGTAGACACCGTCTTTTTCTGTAGTAACAAAATAGGAACCCTCTGACCAAGTGTTTCCATGTTCACAGGCAGAATATAAGCAATCTTTGATATATTTAGCCGTATAGTAATTGATGCCAATGAAATCTAGGCCATAGCTCAACTTGCTCAAATCATTCTTTGAAAAGTCTGGCAGATTAGATCCCAGAATTTCTACCATTTCTTTGGGATATCTTCCTAATATAATAGGGTCTAGAAACCTGCACAGGGGTACTTATTCAAAAAAAAAAAAAAAAAAACGTACTTATTAAAAAACAAACAAACATTCTTTTCCTCTCTTTCTGATGCACAAGAAACCAAACTGTAGTACTGAACGACTGATAAGGAAAGGTTACCAGTTGACGTAGAATGACCGAGCTCTCTCAGTTGCAGCTATGTCTTCTGAGGAATTGCTAAATGGTTCATACCATTGGGTATCCAGAGAAATTCCAATCACTCCTCCTTGTCTTTTCTGAAAAGCAGCATAAAATAGACTGTGTTACTGATACTTGTATAGTCTTCTAATGAACTTTTACAATGTACCATTTGATAAATAGAGGGAAGAAGCAGTTTCCAAGCATAAATTTTCGAGCTTTAGTCTTCTACGTAAACCACTTTCCTGCTTTACTCCCCCAAAATTCACCTTCATGTCATTTACAAGCTAGAAGATAGCATTGCACTAAAGGTAATCCATTTGGATTAATATTTCAAGATCAAGATGTTGTATTCTAGGTGTTTTGATGATCCTCACAAATGCAGGGACCTGGTCCCTAACAGAGTGCTCTCATCCAGGTTCAAAATGTTGTACAACTGTAAACCTGTCTTGATAGGTGGTTGATGGAAAGGTCAGCGTACTTCACCAATAGGAATGGACGAGGTTGTTTGTTCAGTGGTCAATAACTCTTGTTGGTGATTGATATATTCAAGAAAAACAAACAACTACACCATTCATTCAAAGAGAGCGGGTGAGTCTTTTCAAGTACTCAAGCATCAAAGAACATATATGGCAAGGGACCTGATAGACTGAAGAAGAGCAATCTTGACGTGCCGTTGTTTTGAATGCTTGTATTGTGCTGAAATTGTAGGATTCGTTTCACATTCATAAAGAAACGTTTCAAAACCTTTTGGTGTGTATTGATTATAAGAACACGGTTAGAGTTGATTGTGTATCTTATGTATTGAAGTCTATATTAATTAGAAGTAGTTAATATAGTGGGCAATGGAAGCATTGCTTTGGCTCAGTAAGTAATAGAGGTATTACTTAGTGTGAGATTAAGAGTTTAGTCTCATTGTTGTGTTTGGAGTCTGTATTGCTTGTGATTAGTGAAAGCAGTTGAAAATCCTGTGTGACAGATCGTGGTTTTACTCCCTTGAGCAAGGAGGTTTCCACGTAAAACTCCTTGTTCCCAATGATTGATTGTTTCACTTCTTTACTGCTTTCTATCTGTAAGTTTGACCTGGTACTACAGCAAACTGGTGGACGCATACATTCCAACACATGTCATATTGAGAGTTGACACGGCGATGAGGAATTAGGGCATAGAGACATTGAAAGAACCTGATATCTGGTGCGGTACATGCCAGCAGCAGCTGCATGAGACAGGATCATATTGTGAGCTGCGATGAAAGGCTCCCTTTCTGAATCACCAGCACTACAATTCCCAAATACACCGGAGCATCGAGCTGGAGGGTAAGTTCCCTCTCTATAGCCACGAACAGCCATGACGTTAGGCTCATTCATGGTTGTCCAGTACTTGACTCTGTCCCCAAAATATTTGAAGCAGATGTCTGCATAGTAGCTGAAATCATCCCTGAGACACAACACAAGTTAACTTGTTCATCGTTACAGCTTTTTGATGGAATCTACAACTACCTTAAAGTGTAAGATGGGACCAGTTACTTACTGTATTCGTGAACTTAGCCAACCACCATATCTTTCCTCAAGTTCTTGTGGTATGTCATAATGTGTTAGTGTGATAAGCGGTTGTATCCCTGAATTCAGAATGCATAAAGAAGTCGTCTGAGCCAAAAAATTTACTTTTTCTTTTGCTTCATTTTGGATTTATCTATAGCTTGAAACTGTTAGCAAGTGAAGCAGAACAGACCTTTCTGTAGGAGTGCATCAATAAGCTTACTATAGTGCTCAATTCCAGCCATATTAACATCTCCGAATGTCCCCTCTGAGTCAAATTAACAACCGACAAAGAAAAAGACTGTTCAATCGAAATGACAAGGAGTATTTGCTGAAAATGAAGGGAAGAGACTAGTGACAGTTATAACTTACTGGGCAGAATTCTTGCCCATGAGATAGAGAAACGATAGCCATTAACACCCATATCTTCCATGAGCTTAACGTCCTCCTGTTTTATTTATTACCAAACATCAGAATTCTTCAATTCCATGCTTTACACATCTACGTTCTTGCTAATACACTGCATCGATCTAACATTCATTCATTTCTGAGACACTCCAAAATTAAAGTTACACATTGTTCAAGCATGAGTGCTTCCTATCTAATTTATTAGTATTGTGTTAACAGCAGTTTATTGTTGATTTTCAGTAGGCCAAAACATTTTTTGCAGCAACCATCTAATTAATCTCAATGTGCCTCACTATAGATCCCATATCAACAGGATAAAACATGCAAGAATGTGTTAGCCTTGTGAAATGGCCTTAAAATGTAAGAAGCCATTATACTATATGACTGGGAAAGAAAATTAAAAGTTCAAATCCAGCAATCACATATTTGTTGATTTATCCAAAACTTTATTCTGGTTGGGGGACAGCAAACAAAGGACCACTATTATCTCACATGTCACAATAAAGTAATCATCATAGAGGTATAACAAACTCATAAATGTACAAAATGTCAAATGGTCTCTCATTAGTTACTTAATTTTTAGAGGGTATTTTTTTTTTTTTTTTTTTAAACAAACAATTTATTCTTATAAATTATGTCACGCATATTTGACAAACCAAACAATTAATAAAAAATAATCTCATCATTATTAATCCCAACATAACGTACTTGAGTTCAAACCAAACAACCTGAGAGAATTGCTAGTGGGGCTTATAAAAATGATGTTGCCCACTTGTCGGACAAGTATGTCCTACTCCTACATATTATTGACCAAAACAATAATTAATCTACTCTTTCACTAAAAAATTATCTTCTTTTCCTTAGCTGTATTGGATCAGTTCAAAAGAAAAGAAAAAGAGTTGTGAATCGTGATCCTATAAACAACAATGTTTGCAGAAATCTCAATTGATAAATTAGGTTTACCAAATAACGATTGTAGTGATCAACAGCAACATCTCCGTTGCTTCCATCCTTAATATGACCTGCAACAACAGTAACCAAAATTAATAAATTGTTTTAAAAAATCGATTAAAAGAAATTGAGATTCATTAATTTTATGAGGTCACCAGCTTCATGAGTAAAAACATCCCAATTGTTGAGACCTTTTCCATAACTGAGAAAAGCTCCTTCATACTGCCAAAAAGTTGTACTCAAAACAACATTTCACCCAAAAAAAAAAAAAAAAAAAGTGTAGGAAGTACCTGGTAACAAGAAGAGGATGTTCCAAACAAGAAATTGCTTGAAGATGAAACTTGGTTAGGATTTTCTTTGAGAATATTAAGGATATCTGTTTGATGGCATGATGATACTATGAATTTGAAACCACAAAACAACATGCAAATTGCTATTTGATAAAACATTGCAGGAAGCATAGAGGAAAAATAGAGAGAAGTGGTAGCTAGTATTTCTCTTTCAAGCTCAGAGAAAGAGGCATAAAGAATGAATAATAGCACGCTTTTATTAATAGAAAAAAAAAAAAAAAAACTTATACGGGTTACTTGTCTAAAGAGATGAGCGAATATCTTTTTTTGTACCAAATACTCGCATAGAAACTGGGGAGCTAACGTCCATCTTATTTGTCACGTGTTTATTAAAAATAATTAATTTAAAATTATTATACATATATTTATATTATTATGAATGTCTAATATGTAAAATTCTTGAGAGAAAAGCAAAGAATTCTAATTAGAGACCAAATCAATTTTTCCTTATAATTAAAGGATTTTCGTATATTATAATTCATATGTGAATATCCATTAAAAATATTTCTTTTTTAAAATGTTCAAATCTCAAAAATAATATTCGATGCGTTTCAATTCATTGTGTAAGTTTTGTTGGTATGTATGGTTTATCAAGCTTTGTGTTGGAAGCCTTTTGCTTTGAATTATATACCATTAGTGACTAATTATCAAATGGACACAAAAATAATTACTCGGTCAATTGTCCATGCATGTATATCAGTTTTATAATTTTCTGCTTTGTCACATCTGAGTCATTAATCAATCAGGATGATAAGATTTTTATAAGCTGAGAAAAGGGCCATTCTTTGGTGTGATGATAAGATTTTTATAAGTTGAGAAAAGGGCCATTCTTTGGTGTGTTGCAATTGTAACACCCGTAACTAGAAGGATCCAAAAAGAAATTAAAAAGTGAAAATAGTCAATTTTTTGGAAAGAATATAAAATCTGAAAAATTGGTTAAATTTGTTAAGTTGGATTTTTGGTCAACTTCAAACGATCATAACTTCTAGCTCAGGATGAGTTAGGTGTATTTCCAGATATCGTAGGAAATATCTTGGAATAATCTTTTCAACGCCGCCGAGTTTGTACGATTTCAAGTTTGTATGAGTGAGATATTCTCATTGGAAGTTGGGCTATTCAAATAAGGAAATGTCCAATCCGAATTTTAGAAGGGCATTATGGTCTTTTCCTTACCCAATTATTTTATTTCATTTTTGGGTAATTAATTGGGGTCTAAACTGATCTTAGTCAGTTTACGCTTTTGAAAAAAGAGTTGGGGTTTTGAGAAAAGAGAAAAGAAGAGGAGAAAGGTGGAAAGGAAGCAAGAATCGTCAAGATCTTCGAGAATCGCTTGTGAATTTCGTCAAGGGGTGATTCCTATGAGGTATGTGAGATCATATAGCGTTGGGTCCATTCACCCAAGCGCCAAACATGTTTAATTCAGCGATTTTTGTCCTAAAAGAGTTAGAATTTGATATTCTTGAGTTGTGTTCTTGAATTGTTTCCATTCTTGAACTTACATGTGATTGATGGGTTTTCTTGAGACGTTTTAGAGATGTTAAGAGTTGTTTTGAGTTAGATTCTAGTGTACATGCTTTGGGTATCTGAATTTAAAAAAGTATTGAGAAAAGGAATTGATTTAAAATGATTTAGGATTAGAAAACGAGTTGAAAAATTCGTCAAACACACATGGGGAAGGCCAAGCGCGTCGCACCCCCATAGCGCTAGAGATGTTGGGGCGGCGCGCCTGCCCAAAAAAAGCCCCAAAAAGATGGGGCTGGCGCGGCGCGCCCGGAATGCGCCCAAATCATCGTTTTTCATCAATTTTTCTTCATTCAGTCCGTTTAAGTCTTTCTAAAATGTTTTAACACTTCCTATTGATTCTAACTACTCTAAATGATTTCTAAACATCTGGAAATCATCCAGAAACATGAATCATAACCTTGATTCCATAAATTCAAATTCAAGGAAAGTTAAGAGCCAAATCTAGGAAGTTCTTAGAGTCTTTTCAAGAAGTCTTTTGCAAATGCTTTTAACTTTGTTTTAAGACTTTAAGTTCAAGTTAAGTAAAGAGTAAAGAGTAAAGAGTAAAGTTTGAAGTTCATTTCTTCAATGAAGTATATGGGGACTATGTATTAATTCCCAAAGAGTTTAAAATGTTCACATTTAAATAAGAACGGAAACTGAGATTTCCAAAAAGACTTTGAGCTAGTTTTCAGAAAAAAGTAAGCGTTTTCACAATTAAGCAAGAGAGGAAACTTTGATTTCCAAGATAGCCTTTGAGCTAAGTTTTTAAGCAATTATCTCAAATCACAGAAAGAAGTATGTTTTTAAACATAAGAGCTAGTATCATATTTTTGGGAGTAGTATTGAGCACCGATATGGAGAAAAGTTCAGACAACTTACGGCTCCCATAAACCATGTAGCCATCATGGGATGAAAGGGTCATACTTTTAAGATGATTCTTTTAATGCTTTTTAGCATATACTAGTGGATCCACTTAGTAGTTCAGGTTCTATACCCTCGGCAAGGTATAGGACGACCCTGACAGCGTGAGGCAAAACGTTGTATCATCACATTGTCGGTTAGAAAAACTCCCATAGAAGTAATTGTATTCTTATATACACAGCTTATTGTATTTTTACATATATTTCAGAGTTATATGTATCTTTACATACACACAGAGTTGACATCACGTTTTAAACAACTTTCTTTATATTGCATTTGTTTTAAACTGCTTTATATTGAAATGAGTTCAGTTATGTTGAGTTGAGTTGAGCCAGGTAAGTTCTTCAGATTTCTTTTAAGCTTATGTCTTGTTTTAAAATTCCCCTCGCATACTTGTACATTCAATGTACTGATGCCATTTGACCTGCATCTTATTATGATGTAGACACATGCAACTAGAATCGACATCCAGCGCATTGTTGATCCAGTTGAACATTTCAAAGTCTTATGGTGAGCCTCCTTGCTTTTCGGAGGATCCCTTTTATTGCTTTCAATATTATTATCAGTTCATTAAGATGTCGTGGGGCTTATTCCGACATCCATCTCAGTTGTTCTAGAGGCTTCATACATAGTCCGTCAAATGTTAGTTCATTCGTCATTATCTTGTTATTGACTTATGTTCAGATTTGAGTTGCCACTTTAGCTAAGTTAAATGTTTATTTTCTTAAAACATTTATGAGTTTAGTTTTGAGACATGCTGAGTTATCTTGTATTTGGATTCTCTTTCTTATGTCTAAGTCTTCTGCTGAGTACGTAAGCCAGACCAAGGGTTTGCTGGGGGCCAGCAATGGTTCTCAAGTGTCAGTCCCGCCCAGGGTGTAGGCTCAAGGTATGACAACAATTGTCTTCTTTTTTTTTTCTTTTTTGGGGAAGGGGTGGGTTTATTTGGGATTTGATATCCGTATCAAACTCAAATTAATTTAAATTTATATTTGATAAGGTATTCAGTTGTTTCCCTATTAAAAAATTCATACACAAAATTTGAATGAGAAATTAATTCATGAAGTGTATCACCAATCGCTTATACTTTTCAAAACTTTCTTATTAGTACTTTATTGTGGTGTTATTGTAATATTTATACTCGAGATTACTTTATGTGGGTTCTTCAGGCAAGAATCTTGGGTGATTTTGTTGTTCTGTCATTATTAATCAGAACAATATTTTAAGAAAAAAATATGGCAACTAGGGAAGAAAAATAATTGTGCGATACTGAAAAAGTCACAAAAGTATGAAGACCAATAGAAAATGAAATGGTTAAAACTTAAATGTGAGGATGCAATAGAAACAAAAAAAAAGATATGGATATATTGTAACTACCGACTGAAAGGTCGTTTTCTTTCTTTACCTTTTTTTTTCCTTTGGAATAAGGTTTATGTATATTACTATTTTTTTAATCTTATTTGTGTGATTATGCTGGATATGATATTATTACTATATTGTTATTATATTTAATATTCAAATTAAGCTCGATTGATTCGAATTCACATCTAAACATTTTTTTTGGGGATAAAATATTTTTGATTTTATTTTTGAAAGTTTAAATCTAAAAGGCTGAAACTTCTAGTAAAAAAAAATATTAATCATTTTATGACAATTTTTTCACGGTTAAATTGATTTCTTTGTTTTGCTTAAAGATTATGTTGAAATTTGTAAGTAAAATGATTATGACATGTAAATTAAATAGCTTATAATTATAGGGATTTCAACGAGTCAAATACTAATCAATCGTTTAATTAAAAAGATAAGAATAATAATTCTGATATTTTATGAATTATTTTGTTCTGCATTTCATTATAAGTATTACTTTATCTTAAAATTGTTTTATCTCAATTTATAAAATATTTTTTTTCTATCACATTTCACCAACCAAATGACATATATTGTCCAAGCATGTAAAATCAAAGAGTCGAATAAAAAGTGCTCATAATTGATTGGTGAAGTTGTGAGTTCCCCCAATTAGGTGGAACAAGCAACTAATCACTTGCCTTTAGGTTTGGTTAGGTATAAAGTAGCATTTCTTGTCCATTTATATCACACAAAAAAATAACTTAATTATAAAATTTTCTCTTTATATAAAATAATTATTTTAAATTATAAATTTCAATTCTTTTTATATCTAATCAAATAATATAGACAATAGTATTCACAATGTAGTCGTTTAGAGAGTTTTGTTTATGAAGAGATTTTCTCCAAACATATTTATATTATTTTCAATATTAATAATAATCAAATAATATCATATAAATTAAAACGAAAAAAATATTTTATGCCAAATTGTGATTAACTAATTACTAGTGGACAACTTCGCTCCCCATCTCCAAAAGTTGACTTTGCAACACAGTTGTGGACTGTGGTACTTCCTTTGTGCCTAATTGTCTGTCATTTTGTATATTTTCAATAATGAAATTGTGGAGTACCAAACTTTTATTAACATCTCCTGATGAGCAAATTCTATTATTCCCCTCTATTTCAATTTATGTTTTAATCCCTTTCCATATTGTTTAAAAAAGAATTTTATTTTTATATTTTTAAAATTTGTTATTTTAAACATGTTATAATGTATTTAATTAGCTATAAAAGCTTCTCACTAAAAATAAACATGAAATATAAGTTAAAGTATTTCTAAATTTTAAAAGTTTCCACTTAAATTAGAATATAGGAATTTGAGAAGTAAAATTATTTTTTTTACAAGTCTAATTACAAATTTGAACTTTCATTTTTTTTAAAAAAGACATAAATTACGCCTTATAGTTTACTACAAAAATAATTTACACACTTTAATTTTAGAGGCTATCTAACCCCTTCCCTTTATTTTCTTTTTAGTGAATATGTGATATGAAATTATAATTTTAAATACTAATTTAAATTTACAATCCTTTTTTAAATAATCTTGGGTTCGATCAAACGGAAGCCTACACTCTAGCCCATGGAAATTAGTCGAGCTTCGGTATAAAAGACATTTAATAAAAAAATAAGTGTACACGCAACCTGTGTATGTCGCAAGCAAAGAGTACAGAGACAATATCCCTTTCTCTCTCTCTCTTATTCTTGATTACCTGCAACACTCTTCCCATTATTCAAAGTCGCGTCTTTCACCTTCTTCTCTACCGTAAGTCTTTTCTCCCTACTCTTTTTACCTCTCTATGTATTTGGGTTCTTTACAAAAGTTTATAATTTGTTTCTTCAATTTCTTGAGATATATCTTTCCATCTACTTGATTTGGGTGTTACAAATTTTGTTTTGGGTTGTTAGTTTTAGGGTTATGTAATTTAATATTTTTACTAATCCAATACATACAAACAACAATGGATGCGATTGAATCCGTAGCTAAGGCCTAGATCCGTATCTTTAGGCATGTTTGTTCTAACCGGAGATTTCCAGCTCTATCTCTGTGTCATGTTTATGGAGGATTTTAGTATTTAATTAATAATAATAATATGATATGTGTAAGAAGGGGCTTTAGTATTTAGTAAAGTTATCTTCCCTTTCGCTCAAGGCTTTTGGTGCTCAGATATACTTTTGAACTATGTTGTTCGGACTCTTCAAAAATGTGGATGGTTTCGTGTCGGATCCTTCAAAAGTAGTGCATTTTTGAAGGATAAGATATGGGTGCGGCATCATTTTTGAACAGTCCGAGCAACATAGCTTTTGAGTGGAGCGTCTTACTTATCCTTATGGCTTACTGCTCTTTTTTTAAATCGAAAGCTCAGATTTTTATTGTTGCATATCCTATTTTGAGGACTATTAGCTCGGGCAATGTATTTTCTCCTTGAAGAAGTTTAAGCAGAACCAGATGCAACAAGCATATGAAATATGTATTTTTTGAAATGCTAATGCTAAAGATGGATATGTGGAATTGATAGGACAAAATGAATAAAGTAACAATGTAATGCTAAAAGATTGATGAAGATATGTAGAAGATACATTTGTCCGAAAATTGATCGAGGTATTCTTATGTTTTACCCCTACTCATGGAAAAAATGGAGAAAATAAAGCTGAATAGAGAAGTAGACTCATGTAGCTGGCCCCAAGTAATTAGTAAGGTGTGCATTAAGTTGATCTTATTTGTATAATAACATTTATCCATATCTCTTTACATGTGCATTTTTTTACTTGCATTTGGTTCGTGACATCAGATGTATTTGCTTGTGGTTAGGTTTTCCACCATTTGATTACATTACTTGATTTATTTCTAAATTTTCTATCAGTTTTCCCTCTCTCTGGAACTGATATATAGGATTGTTCTTTCTGTTGACATTGTCAACATTAGGGTAAGAAGTGAGGATGTACAAAAAGGGGAGAGGAGAGAAAGTAGAGGGGTAGAAGTGAGGACAGTTAGAGGAATCAGAGAGAGAGAGAGAGAAGAGAAAAATAAGATTGAAATATAGGAAAAGAGGTAGATCAATTCAAATCAAACATAGCAAGAAAAAGGTTATATTTATTGTGTTTTGAACTCCCCAGACCTCATTTGTGGGATTACAGTGAGTATGTTGTTGTTTGTTGTGTGATGAACTTTCGATAAGTTAGAATTCCCAATACATTTACAACTTATCTCTAAAGTCTAATAAGAAGATAATTATCACGTCAATTTCATCAGAAGACCAGACTTAAATCAAATCAATTAAGAGAACACAATGATAAAGGGTACACACAAATCTAAACTCACAGCTAAATGATGAATATTAGTTGGAGAAAGGTCTTTATCTTCAATCAGAGATAGAGTTTCAATTGTCTCAAGAGATTCGACCTTTTCAAGATAAGGCACTTTTATTTTGTTTGGCTGAAATGAATTTGATACAAGGCTCAAATGTGACAGGGCAAATTTTTTTGTTAGTTAATTGTATATGTATGCCTTTTGCGAGGGTTGGACTGTCTATATAACGTTGGCCTCCTTTCACTCTTTTTGTGAAGGATGAGTCTTCAACCTTGTGTTGTATTCAGAGGTAAGGCCCAGCCCCCCTTCTTGTATTTGTCTTTTGATGTATACACCCCAGATAGCCTGGGATAAAATTATAAAAAATAAATAAAATTGACACAACAATTTTTCTCTACTCATTCCCTTCTTTCGCCCCCCTTCTCCATCTTTCATTTCTCGCTAACTCTCCACTCTTATTTTTGATGAAGACTTATTTTTCTGTCTTCCTCTCCTATTCTTCTTTCTTTCTTTCTTTCTCATTTTTTTCTGGTCTCAACCTCCTTTCTGTCTTCCTCTTCTCATAAAAAGAGATAATTTCATGTGGTTTTAACTCCTGTATTTTCACTTGAGATGCTTTCTGCATGTTAATCAAACCTGGAGGGAACTTTGAGACCAGAAACTATCGGAGAAACATATAATATCTATTTCTGGGGAGGTTATTGTCTGCCACCCATTTCTGGGATGGTAACCGTATTTGTCGTCATTCGGAATACTGGGATCCCAAATAAATTTGTCTAGGATGTCTATTGAACTGGTCCTTTTACTTCACAATGGTGATCTTTTGTTCATTTAGTTTTGTAGACTGATAAGTTTATTTTTAGCTATCATATCTTAGGGAAATTCTATATGTGCTGTTCTTTGAAGTTTGAACTTTTGTGCACTTTTCAAGTAAATGATTAGATGATTATACACTAGATCCAATTAGTAATATATCTATTTCCAAATATCTGTATGGAGGTAGCGCCTATAAGTCTGATCACTGTAATTTAAAGATTTGTTAGTTGTAGATTGGCATATTGTAACATTAGGGCATAATGTTCTTGCAGTGACAAAGACTAGCATCTTTGCGCGTGTCCCATCCTCTTCTCCAACCTTTTTGACAAAGGTCAAAATCTTGTTGCCAACTCCCATGGAGGTTAAGCTATGGAATGATAAGCGGGAAAGAGAAATGTATGAAAACTTTGCAGAGCTCTTTGCTATAATAAAGGCAACTGAAAAGCTCGAGAAGGCATATGTTCGCGACATCATTTCACCAGCTGAATATGAAGCTGAATGCCAGAAGTTGATTGCTCATTTCAAAACCTTATCTTCCACATTGAAAGATACCGTACCTAGCATTGACCAATTTCATGACACCTACAAAATGGATTGCCCTGCTGCCTTAAACCGGCTTGTGACCTCTGGGGTGCCTGCCACTGTGGAGCACCGTGCCGCCGCTGCTACGTCATCTGCATCCTCAGCTTCTGTTGTGGCTGAGTGTGTGCAGAACTTCATCACTGCCATGGACTCTTTGAAGCTGAATATGGTTGCTGTAGACCAGGTCCATCCCCTTTTGTCAGACCTATCATCTTCCCTTAATAAACTTTTAATACTTCCATCTGATTTTGAGGGGAAGACAAAGATGAGAGAGTGGCTCTCAAGGCTGTCAAAAATGGGAGCTGCAGATGAGTTGACAGAACAGCAGGCCCGTCAACTCCACTTCGATCTTGAATCATCATACAATTCTTTCATGGCGGCACTGCCCTCTGCTGGAACTTAATTGCTTATTTCAGGTGATATGTCTGTACATATGTGGCTGAATTCTTGTTTTTTTCTACCAAGTTTATACTACATATGATGCTTTATTTGGTCGAAGTGCTGATTGACGAGGATTCAGGAAAGAGTCGTGTAATTTGTGGAACTTGTGTCTGGTGGTTCCATTTTATTCAACATGAACTCAGCCCCAGACAAGATGCTTATTTTTTTTCGCGTGCCTTTTCTTTTGTTACATTAATCATAGTACAAGGAAATATTGAGCTGTTAGATATGATTTTGTAAATTTAAGTGGAAATTTTGATGTAAAACTAAGTTCCATGGTATTAAGTTAACTCAAGTAATATTGCATTTGTTATTTGGTATCTTTGGCTTCCCTCATATTTTGGACTTGGTTAAAGAAGGGTCAGGATTCATGACGATAGTGTCATTGTCTTGCTAATATTCTCAACAAGAGTATTCTGGGAAATTGCTAAATAGAAAGATCTGGTGCTTCAAGTTGATTAGGCAAGTTTTGTGGCAGTTTATTCAAGTCACTCTAAGTTATTCCTTGAACGGGGATACAATTTAAACAAGGGTCTCATATGATCCTATTTGTGCAAATCACCTGCTCCACCATGAAATTTCACTAGGGATTAGGTTCCTTTTCAACTGGTACATACCTATCCACTCCGATATCTTTTCATTAATTTGTTTGGGATGGATGCTTTCAGCCTATCTTAGCATTAGTAAATGGATCACACATTCACACTGATGGGCTGGCCTATCCATTTTATGGCCGTTCATACAGACTTTGTGTTGGGTATTTGCCTTTGATTTTTTACCATAAACAGGTAAAGTCTCCATATTTAACTAGTCCTTTTCTTGTAGGAAAAAAATTATGAATCTATAAATAGAGGCTCGTTTCTTCTAACATAGTAGTATTCACAATGTAGTCTCAGGGGCTTTGAGAGTTTTGTAATTTGTGGAACACAAGTGATGTGTTATTACTTGTGTGAACCTCTTTGTATTTCGAGTGAATTAGATGAGGTTATTTCTCTCTATATTTTGTTACTGATCTCCTTTGTGGACGTAGGTCGATTGATCGAACCACGTTCAATCTCTGTGTCTAATGATTTTTTTATTTCCGTTTGTCTTCTTACTCATGGACTTTTAAGATTTGCTTTGTTAGTTTCTGCATGACATCTAATTATTTCGATTCCAACACTGTGGCCCGTGAAACTATATATAGGAAACTGTAAGTCTGAAACACTTGTTTTAACGTCCAATCTTTAAAGGCTGGCCATTTTTTTTGAATGATCCATACCAGTAAAACAGTTGAAGAGCACTTGTTCGGCTTCTTCTTAGATTGATTTTACATCAGTTGACTGCTTCAGTCCTTTTCCAAATGGGATTTACTCTTATATAACCATGTTGGTTTTTATCTTTTGATTTACTACCTTTTTTAGCAGGATTTTTCTAGAGTATGGGACTTCATTGTACTCTCAATAATATCGATCAGCTCAAGTATTAATTTCACGACCTTTTAACTATCAATTGACAATTGCAGATCCGTATATCCTAACGGGTCCAGATACGTAGCTATTAAAACATCTAGGAAGACGTGTAATGAACGAGAGTTAGTGTACCTGCAGTGCTGTCTCGGTCCCTAGCTATTTACTTTCATTCAAAATTAATAACTAAAAGACAGTGGTCTGAAGTTTGAACCACTTTCCATGAACATGTTAAATATTTCTCTGCCTCTTTGTGACCACAAGAAGTACCCAGAGAAAGAAGGAGATGATTATCAACAACAAAAACCAAGTGAAACTAACTTTACTGTAAAAAGTGGGAGTAACCACCTACTATCGATTAATGCATTTGTACCCCTTTGTGTTTTATGGCATTCTGGTATTCTGTTGGATTTGTCTGTCTATTCATTAGCTAAAAAACGCAAGACATGAATTTCTTTTTTCGATCACTTTTTTCCCTTCATTTTGACTTTGCATGCTTCTTAAAAATAATATTCATATTAAGTGATGTATATAGTTGATAGTACTTAGGTTTTGAAAAATGATTTGGGGAACAAATAATTAATGTTGAGGGTAAAATAAGAAACTTTTTTTTTTTGTCTTTTCTTGATTTTTCAAAGTGATAAGTAAAAGTAAAAATTTATTTTTTAAAATAACAAACTAAGTAAAAGTGAACGGAGGGAGCAAAGACAACTTAATCTTAATAAAAATAAACGAATCCTAACTATAATTTAAATTCTATATATTAATATGAGAAGATACGATTTACTTAAACTAAATACTTAATTAAAATGAACAACTAATTAATATCCCATGCATATTGTGTAGACGCTACATGATTTGGTCACACAAATTGCATACTAGTAGTATCATGCAGCCCCATGAGAGCATATAAATAAATAAATACGTATTTCTCTGGTCTCATCGTCGATACTGAGATATACCAGTATGGGAAGTTTCTAAGTATATTATTATAAGGTGTTTAATATTTTGAGTTATGATGCTGTGTGTACAGGAAACATAATGGGAACCACCAGTGAAATTGGCTTTACTGAACAGTGGCCCCTTATATCAAAGTCTTGCACAGTTCATTTATGTGATGCAACAACTTAAATAGTCAGTGCCATTAAGATTCGTCATTAATACATCCTGATAATGATGTACTAGTACTATTTCACATAATTTCTCAAATCATACTCGAAGTAGAAATATTTTTATTTTCTCATTATAGGTCTATTTTTCAGTTAAAAATGTTATAAATAAACGTTGAAAATACTGAAGTAGTAGTGATAGTGATATAGTAATATTTTGAATAAGTTATTGATGATTTGTATTGATGGTATATATTGCCGGAAATATGGAGTAACGTCCTTTTCAGATATGGTACAATTATAACAACGTTTGACTTTTCATTTTCTTTCTTAATTGTCAAACCTAATTTAAGAAGAACAAGTTCTTATCCTGCTCTCTTCTACTTTCTTCAACATGTTCTTGTTTTTATCCCTTTCTTATCATCATCATTAATCAAACTTATCGTAGGTTTGCTACGAAGGAAAATAGTTTTCATAAAAAATATTAGTATTTTTTTTTCTTTCAATTACACAGATAATGTCTGAATGGTGTTGTATTAACAAGAAAAGGTTTCAACACAACATACATGTGTGTCAAGATATGACACCTAAACCTAACTCAACCCCAAAATTAGCTAAGGGAGATTTGTTCAAGTTCATATAATGAGACCAGATTCCTATCGCTCTACCGATGTAGGACTTCTGTGAAGCTACTATGGATTTCTTCATCCATCAGTCCAGAAGGCATAATAATTTTATAACTCTCTGGTATAAACTATATACATAAAAACTCAGCTTACAAAAAAAAAATATAGTTTTGTCAAACTTTGTCCTAAATTTGACACTTGTCAAGTTGTAGAAGACCCTTAACTATCCTTGGAAGTTGATGGAAGGAACGGATCAACATGTTCAGATCAAACAAATGTTGGTATTAATTTGTGTTAGTTATATATGCAAAAAAAAATAATATTATTATAAAATATATATATATATATATATATATATATATATAAGTTAGACAAATATTATAGGAGAAGGGTGAAGAACGGTTGGTGGGGATAGGGGTTATGGAAGTAGGGGGTGAAGGTGAGATGTGTTGGAGACACCTGGAAGTAAGAAACTACTAAGTTTCTAAAAAGAAATGTTTTCCAGAACATTTGACTTACCGAACATGAGAAAATTGATAAATATTTTTTGAAAAATATTTTTTCTATACTGAATAAGCCCTTAATATTGGACTCTTGTACCTGTACGAGTTCTCAAAAATGATTTTGATCATTTATCGACCAAGTATGACAAGTTGCAAACACCATGAATCAAACTCATGGCTTAATTCTTCACGAATCATTTTTTTCAACTTCCATACAACATATCCGAAACTAAAATATTTCAAATTAATGCAAAAACATAGAAAAACGAAACCATAAATTTGCTAGCGCTAGCAAATTATAACACAAGCTTTTCAGAAGCCAAACTAAACTTCTTTTTAAAACATCATAGAGAACTTGTCCCAACAATTAACCCTTAAAGCAAAAGGGTTCAAAACAAAATAAAGCTTTGTTGCTAGCTTATTTTTATAATATTCTTGACATGTACCAATATAGCATTGGTAAAGTCAATACCCTAAACCCTATATTAAAAAAAATAAACTACACCCTTGCAGTATAGTGAAATGCTTTTTTGCCAAAAAAACAATCACCACTTGCAAGGATTTCCTTTGAGTTGCCTTCTCTACTAGCTCCTTCCCTTTCATCTCACTTGTAACTTCTTTCAACTCTCCCCCCTTCAAAGCCATCTGCCACCTATCACCAAAAAAAAAAAAAAAAAAAAAGCACTAACATAAGTGTTCATAACAAATAACTAACCATAGTTAAAGGCTTTTGAAATTTGTAGCTTCAAAACAAGTAATAGATGTTTGTGTTGGATAAAAATCATTTCACTACGAGGAGAAGTTTAAAGTTCAATTGTTTTTCAATAATTCACGGACTAAAAAGAGAGATGCATACTACGAATAAACTGGGATAGAGGAAGTAAAACACACTACAAATAGTATAAAATCCAATTCATAAACATGTGTAAAAGATGTTTTACCTTGGATTTCGATCATGCATTTGCAGAAGTTACAGCACCTTTGATCTTTTCAACGGTGCATTTGATGAGACTATTAACAGTCGCAACTGAGCCAAGGGAAAGCTTTGCAGTCGGGACTGAATCAACCAATATCTGAAATGCTACAGTTAGTAGCGATCCACCAGGAGAACCGATTTCTGAATTACCTCCACCATGATGATTTATCGGTCCATCTGGAAGAATAGCAAAACCAGATGGCAACAGAGCAACATAGTCAGGGTCACCCCCACCTAACACCACATTCATTGCAGCAATATCAACTGGAGCGTAAATAACATAAGATCCTGTTATATCAGTTGTGCTCTCTTGGAGTATCAGCATGTTGCTCTGGTTAGAGTTTGTTCCACCAGTCTGCAAAAATAGAAATACTTATTTGAGTATTTTTTTGCCAAATTAATAAAGATAAAGACAAATTAAATAATGATATCATACATTGACACGGAGTAGAGATACACAGTTTCCTGGATCACGACCATTTGCAATGTGTGCCATTTCTTGAACAATCCCTCCATTTGAAAGAATATCCCACTGCACATATATTTAGGACACACAATAAAACAGAGCAAATTTGATGGAAGTGAACTTAATTGAAGCGAATTTGCTTAATGATTTACCTCATTTCTAGAGTTTTCATCCCGGAGAAAATCAAACACTCTCTTAGGAGAAACTGGCAGCCAAAAAGATGTTGCAGCACTCAGCACAATACCAGGAGGTCTCCCTGGATCATCGATACTCTTCCTAGTCATGACTCTCACATCATCAGCACCACTTCCAGACAACGTTGTCCATATGTGAGTTGTCGATGCACCAACTCCAGCACAAAAGCTCATCACCATTCTCTCAGCAAGTTTTAGCATACTCTTTCGACCAGCTGGACAAGTGATGACTGGAAATTAGGAGAAAAAAACATTAGTAATTCGCAATTGTACAGCATTGACAAACTAATTAATGGAAGAGATATTTTTTTGCTATTACTTCCAACATCTCCTGTTGGGATGTTAATCGCCAATACACTTGCAAGGCGTTCACATTGTCTATCTAAAGTTGCTACCCAGCGTTTTGCTCCAAACGCAATCCCTGAATTGACAAGAGGTTTGTAGATGTCGTGGACAGCTTTTTCATCCACCTCAACGTGTTCAACCCATATAACCTAGACAAATAACAATGTGTTACGGCTTAATTATAAAGAGTTTAATCATCTTCTAAAGAGTTTAAAATTTGAGGAATGTCGATACCCTTGAGTAACCATTTGGCATTTCTCGGATTAAACAACCAGATGGCCTTCTTCTGCAACGTGGAACTGAAGTAGGGCGCAAATTGTCCAGGGAAACGTCAACCACTACCCAAGTCCCTTCACCATGTTGTTTACAATATCTTACGAAATAGTTCTCCCGAGTTGGAACAAGTGGAGATGGAACTTGAAATTCAGCTGTCATCTAAAATTAGAACATAA
Organism: Solanum bulbocastanum; assembly: GCA_037074985.1. Taxonomy (NCBI): domain Eukaryota; kingdom Viridiplantae; phylum Streptophyta; class Magnoliopsida; order Solanales; family Solanaceae; genus Solanum; species Solanum bulbocastanum. The sequence continues at coordinate 29,871,412 of CM073598.1, read as the reverse complement.
CAGAAAAATCCATTAGAGTATATTTCATCTATTTACAAAAGAATGAAAGAATTTGAAGTACGAGGATACAAAATATTGTAAGTAGAATTTGAACAATACCACTTGCAATGCTCCATTGTAATTTCCTGCGACGCCAGTTGATAAGACTTCAAGAGTCATTGCTTTTGACACTAGACCAGCAAAAACAGTTGTCCATTGGTTCTGAAATCATCACAAGAATAATTAGTTAAAAAAGTGCACAAAGCATCCGTGTTCACATAAGGTCCGGCCGGGGAAGGTAAGGGTGCATGTAAAATTAGAAATCTTACCACATCCATCAAAATCTCAACTAAATTGATATGATTCATAATAACAACAGCAGATTCTCGAGATGCTTCAGAATTGAGTGTAGCTGGCTTAGGGCCAATGCCTCGAGGGAAAATACGAGCATATTCTTGCTCACATAAAATCTCAGAAGAGATGATGCCTGAGCTTGGAATCCATAATGGCTCTTCAGTTTGAGCCATTCTTATAAGTTCCTCCATTGCTGTAACAGCAAGCTCAATGACCACAGGCTTCTCAGCATCTGTAAGGCCCGTAACAGCATTTCTTAGAAGGTCACCAGCAGCGTACATTTCTCCAAACATGCCCGATTGACGCCCAAAAGCAAGATCCAGAGCCTGAGGAGCTTCCGGCGGAGGAAGAGGAAGTTGATGAGAAAAGCCAAGTCCTGATTTACCAACATATTTTCCAGCTATTCCAGTTATCCTGTCAATCTGTATGATAAAAAAGGAAAATTCATAAAATAACTTTAGATTTCTGTCCAGTTACCTAAAGTGAATAAGAAATCATTTTACGAAAGGTAAAATTATATTATTTTTAAATAGGCTAAAAAGACAAATGTATCACGTCAATTAAGGATGAGGGGAAATGCTGGTTGTGGAAGAACAAATGGAGAGGTGTAAAATGGGTTGGGGGAATCACTTTATCAAAACATTAGGGTTATGTAGGACTGAGTGTCCACCCTAGATTGGCCTAACGGAGGAGGGGTATATTTAAACCGTTAAAGGCAAAATTGACCCTCCACACCCCCCCCCCCCCTCCCCCCTTTTTAAAGATTATTTAATCTCATGAAACATTTAAAATTACAAGTTTCATATAATAGCTACATTTATCGGTGTACACAACTAAATTAAAATGATATCGTAGTTTTCAATAAGTAACACTCTTACCTCATCTCTAAGACGAGCATTTTCTATCCTCAACTGATGCTCATCAAATGACATCTCTCCTATAGCTGCTGGCTCTCCACAGTTTGGGCATGCTGCATTGCTCAAAGCTTCTTTGTACCTTTTGTTCTCAGCGCGAAGCTTCTCATTTTCATTCCTCAACTGTGTGTTCTCACATCGTTCATGTTGAGCCTACAACAACAATAAATCACGATCTAATTAAAAACTTGTCAAGCACACGTACCTCAATCATGCTGTCTATATGAATTGAACGAATATATTAACCTCAATTTTCCCAAAATGTTTGGATATTTATTTACATCCAACACATTAACTTCACATTAGGGCCATAAAAAGAAAAAAAAGTTTCACCTTCATCTGAGTACGCTTGTTCTGGAACCAAAATTTCACTTGTAATGGCTCCAACCCCAGTCTTCTTCCCAAGTCCTTCCTTTGCTTGTCATCTGGATGATTGCATTCCTTGTAAAAGCTGTCAATGACACAAAAAACGGAACAATTGTTATATATAAACGTACTGTCAGTATATATAAATTAAATAATTTAAATTTAAATTACTTACGACTCCATTTCCTGAATCTGATGCTGAGTGTGGCGATGATAACGCTTCTTCTTGTTTGGAGGTTGGTTTGGTTCAGCTTGATCGTCATCACCTGAATTGGGAGGTTCCATATTATCAGCACCAGAGTTGCTATCAAACTCTTCATCACGAATGAAGTCCAACTCGTTATCAGGTGTTCGTTGAGCTGAGGACGATATGTCGAGCAAGTGCTGGTGGCTATTAAACATTCTTGATTATCACCTTTTTCTTCTTCAATTTTTTTCTCTTAAAAAGAAAAATTATCTCATCTTCAAAAAAAAAAAAAAAAGGCCCATCTTTGTGAATTACAAAACAACACACATGGTAAAGATTATATATACGGAAGCGTGGACAAAAGCAAAAGCTCAACAACATGTGTTCAAGATTATAAAAAAATAAAAAATCACAAACATGTACTATTGTCAAAAATGATCATTTTTAGGATGTGAAGACTTATAAATTCTACATTTTTTGTTCTAGGGTTCCTTAATTCGTCATGCCACCATGGTTTAAAAATCAAATTAGTGTAGTTGTTGTTGAGAAATAGCTCAAGATCGTATACAGATAACACAAAAAAACGTAACTAGAACAAATAGACTTACTCAAAAAACTGAACTTCTCAAGAAGACATTCTTGATGTGATTGTATAACTTCTCACTATATGATGCATATATATACGCATATAAATCTCTTCAAACCCTAAACCCACCCCCCAACCCCCAACCCCCACCACACTCTCAACTTACTTGTCTCTATGTATAGAAAACTTAAATATTTTTTACCTCATTTTATTTTGGGACGTCAAACAAAGACGAGTTTGTTTTATTCTATTCTTTTCTATGTCTTGATGTGACAAGGAAAATAAAATTTAATTCTTTTTGACTCTGCCAAAAGTGAAATGAGAAAATTTTGGAATAATAACAAAACATAAAGTTGACTCAAAGTGTGGACACGGACACAAGGTCTTCTTTTTTTCTTTTCCTTTTTCAAACTTGGGTAAAACATATATATAGTGACAACTAATATCTGGTAAAGTCCAAACTTCACTCCTATACCAGTCTCTCAACAATGGCATATAACAAATAGCAAATTCAACACATCATTTTTGTATGAAAAAAACAATAATTTATGAGGAAAAAAAAAAACAATAATTTATGAGGAAAAAAAAAGTAAGCAAGAGAATGATGGAACAGTAAACTTACTATCTATGAAGCCTTTGGATTGAAAAAAAAAGAAGTGAAGAAAATTAATCCAGATCTGGTCAAACTTTTTGGAGGCTGAAAACTTTGTGTGTGTGTTTTTGAGGTTGTTTACATGGATGAAGAAGAAAATGAATTTTTCTTGTGAAGGGAATTAAAGGGGCTATGGAGAAGGGAAAAAAGAGGGATTATAGGGAACAGGTGGAGAAGATGAAGGGAGTTATTATTATAGAAGAGGCTATTGAGAGGAAGAAATAGCATTAATGGGAGGTGTTAATGCTTTTGTTGAGAGAGAAAATGAGAAGTTGGCAGCAACTCATCTTTGATGTTTAAATTTTCTAATATAGGGACTATGGTAGAAACAACTTAATTATGACTTCAATCTAATACTCCCATTTATAGTGTGTTTTAATTTAATTTGAGTAGGATCATTATAGATTAAAAGAAGGCAAGTTGTTTGATTTGATTATTAGGATCATTATAAATTAAAAGAAGGCAAGTAGTTTGAGTAGGATCATTACAAATTCAGTACGTAGAACTATTTGATGGCAACTAATTTAAAGAAGGAAACTAGATATATGGAGAGTAATTGATTAACTTAACAATATTATATATATTATGATATTTAATTTGAGTATTAGGATTATGAGTAGGATCATTATGAATTCTAACTAAGAATTATTCGATGGTAACTAATTTAAAGAAGAAAACTAGATATACCGAGGGTAATTGATTAACTTAAGAATATTGTATTGATAATGAAATTTAGTTTGAGTAGGATCATTATAAATTCTGATTAATCAGATTATTTGATAGTAACAAATTTAAGAAGGAATCTAGATTAAGTAAAGTAAGTGATTAGCTTAATAATATTGTATTTAGTTTCAGTAGGATCATTGTAAATTCATATCATAATTACTCAATGGCAACAAATTAGAAGGAGAGTAGATAGAAGGAAAGTAAGTGATTAGCTTATAACAACATTATTGATTAAGAGATCTAGTTTGAGTAGGATCATCAACAATTTATAATTACATTTATTTTGGTGGTAGCAAATTAAAAGAAGGGAAGTTTAGATATAAGAAGAGTAAGCTATTAACTTATGACAATATTATTGATTATGAGATCTAATTTGAGGATCATTATAATTGATGGTAACAAATGCATGTCAAAGAGTCACATTGGTGGATAATAGGATGGATGATGTCCTTGTATAATTTTTGGACAATTTTTTCTCGTATATTACTTTTTTAGGTCGAGCTAAACCAAGTTTCATTTCTTTATAATAATTTTTTCAAAGACAGTTTTGGTGCTCGCCCTAGAGTAAAATAATGTCGAAACACCTTAAAACTTACACGTGGGACTTAACTTTGTGACGCTTATTTCCTAACCAGCCATTCGTGCATTTTAGGAATAATTAATGTCAAAACCCTTTGAAACTTACATGTGCAACTTAACTCTGTGACGCTTACGCCCTAACCATTTGTACATCATGTTTAACATTCAATGTCCAAGGCTCACCTAACTATTCTTACATAAATTATTTAGTTAATATTGTGAAAACATCAATATCGTGACTATTAAGTTTTAAGGAACTTTTCTGGTTAAGACAATATTTTTCATTTTCTCGTCAACAAATGATATTAATTGTTACTTTCAAATAGAAAATCAAAAATAATTTTTATACACTTACATTGTTTGATATGACACATCTTCAATTCATCAAGGCATAATTTAATTATAGGAAGAGAGCACAATAATTTATAATTAAGGTAAAACATAAGTAGGTAGTCGAATTGCGGGAGAGCGTGGTTATGGTTTGGATCACCTTTATCTGCTCCTTCTTCTTATCATTATTATTACTATTTGGAGTATCTTATTCTTCAATTTTATACCATCATTGTTTCTTTTGCTTTATTATTTTATTATTTGTGTTGTCGATACTTTTCTTTTCTTAAGATTTGGATTATGACTTCTATAGTGCTCATGTATTTTTTTTTAAATTCGTTTTGAAATACTTCTGTTAATTGTCAAATGTCTATTAGATAAAATTTATTTACCTCACTCAAAGTAATGGTAAAGTCGTGAATCTTGCCTGTTTACACTCCAGTTATACAATCACAATAAATATATTATTGTTACTTTGAATCGTTCATATCTATTTTGATGTTTTCTTTACTTAGTTAATCAAAAAATATTTATTGTTCTTTTTAAATTGTTCAAAATATTTATCTTTTTAATTAATTTATAAACCTATTATTACTATTAAAATTTGTGACTCCAAAAATTATGGGCCTAAAATCTTGGCTTTACTTGCCTTATGCTGTAGCTGACATTGCTTAAACAACTCTTATCTAAAGACTAAAATGAAGAGATAATTTATTTATTTTTTATTATTAATAGTAATTATTAATTTTTTAATATATATATATATATATATATATATATATATATATATATATATATATATATATAATATTAAATTTATTTATGTTTAAAAATAAAATAAAATAAGTTATTTTTTTATTTTTTTATATGTCAAGTCAATACTAAATAAATAAATAAATAAAAATGAATGAATGTTGTATTAATTTTGTCACATGCACCAAATTAAATTAGAATTTTATGAGTGTTAAAAAAAGTTACTCCTTATGCATTTTCTAAATTTTCCTGCTTACAAAACTATGAACGTCTTGATGTCTTAATTATATTGGCGTTATGAATAATGAAATCATGAGTAGGACATTTTAATGAATTTTTCTTAATATTTTAACCCTGAAAAATTCAGCCTTACAAATCCTCCTTATAAGTTGTTGTTATTCGAGCACATCACCAATATAAAGAAAAAGAATAAATGAAGATTTTTCTCCCATTTCTTCTTTTTATTATTCCAAAGCAAACACAAATAAAACAAAAAGAGAAGAATATATCTTTTTTTTACTTTTACAATACCAAATTACAGTGGCGGATTCGGAATTTTCGGCTTGTGGGTGTCAGTGGTGGAGCCACATGTTGTTGAGGGGTCCCTTCGTCGGAAGGTTACATTGTGAGTGTAGAATAAAAATATTTTTTATGTATATATATTACATAGTTGACACTCCTTGGCTTCTTTGCAATTTCACTTCTTTATATTTTGACATTCCTTAGTCAAAATTTTAGTTCTGCCACTGGTGGGTGCTCACTTCTTTTAATATAAAATTATTATAAATCGCATAGTATAGGTGCATAGTTATTTAAATGCGATGTTTAAAACATTAATGAGAAAATAAAGATTAATACTACTATTACAAAAACAAACAAAAAAACCTTTCAGTTTTTGAGGGAAAAAATTTATCTTAAAGAATTTCTTAACTAAATAGCCAAAATTTCTCAAGAAAAATAAAAAAGTGATTGAATATGACTTTTTAATTTTATCATATCACAAGAAATTCATAAAACGTAAATGAAATTATGACTAAAGGTTAAAGCATAAAAATGGAAATAAAAAAGAAGAAGGAAAAAAAGTAAAACATGTGAGAGTTTATGTTGGGAGAAAAAGAGGAAAATAGAAAATGTGTAAATAATTGTTCAAAATGAGAATCAAACCCTCTTAAAACAAAGTTTAGATATTTGTTATTAGATCAATGCACCCATCAAGAGATTTGTTCACTAGGTGTCGAAAATTTTATATATTCAAATTTAGAAGAAATTAATATATATATATATATATATATATATAAACAATTTTACGTCGAGGTTAATGGGTGCTCGAGCACCCGAACGACTACATGTGGGTCCACCCCTGCGGCAAGTTAATTCAGAATATAATCGTTAGGGATTCATGATTCAATTTAGGTCGATTTTCCTTTAAAAGAAAGACTTAATATATTGACGGTATTTTAAATTTATTTCTAAATTTTATTTATATATATTCAAACTATCATTTATTTCTATCGAGAACTTCAACACATGATAAATATTTTTATTAGATAATCTCCATCCAAATCATAAAAAACTTTCACTTGTGTTCACAAATATTTATTAGGCAATTAAGTTAATTATATAAAATATATTATGTCCTAATTATGGACATCAACCTCACTTGAAATAGATATGAGAGTATTCAGTTTTTTTAAGGCTAATATGTATGATTAAAGGAGGTAACATATTTTAAGTGGTTAACTTATTCACATAATTAGACTTGAGAATTATTTGAACCGAATGTGCATAATATAGTACCATTTTATCATATTTTCAGGTAATCAATTGAAACAAGTTATAATTTAAATGTCCCAAATAAAATTTATAGAGTTATCGAATTACTTAACCTAAAAAAAAAATCAAAATAATCAAGTTGAGTTTTCAAATGTTGGAATCAAATCAAACCAATTAGACAAACTTTCATCACTTCATTTTCGGTTCGGCGAATTTTATCGATTTGTTCGGTTAATTTGATTTTTTGCCATATCCTTTAAAATATATGATGATATATTGTCAAGCACATATTAAATAGACTACATTCCATCATAACATTTTTTAATTAATTACTCTTTAATAAAAGGACATATATTATTAAATTATTATAAGCCGGAACTGTCGCCTACCGGCTAACAGTATATATACCATCAATAAAAATTTCATTTAATTCTTTAAATTTCATTTTCTGTTGATCACCATTAATGACTAATAGTAGCAAGTACTACTTTCTAATACTGTTGTACCTACAATGTAATGACATTCTTTTCTTGTATTGAAAATTCAGTTGGTTAACTACATAAATTTCCACTTAGTTAATTAGAGGGGAAGTCATAATTAAGAGTTTGGGATTTCTAAATATTAGGACAAAAGAAAAAAATATTGCAAAACATTCTTCATTTAAAGAAAATAAAGAAAAACTTTTGTTGATAACGGGGGTTGAACCCGCAACACTAGTGTGAAACGCATTTCCACCACACCTTCCTCACCATTAAGCGGTCAATCAATTTTGTTAGGGCGTTCACAAGTTAACATACATAATTACGTATATCAATTTTTACTACAAATACATGTTTACGTAAAAGCTAGTGGGTTCATCCAAACCCACGAACGCCCACCTAACTCCATCTCTATAGTTAGTAATTAAGGTTTCGATTTCTCACTTTGAATTTCTTCTTCCCTTATCTTTAGTTTTTTTTATTTTATTTTAAAAAGCTCTAACAAAATCAATAGTTGTATCTGTATGAGAATCTGTTACATAAAGGGTGTGTTTGGTATGAAGGAAAATGTTTTCCTCGAAAACAAGTAGATTTTTGACTTATTTTCTCATGTTTGGTTGGTGAGTAGAAAATATTTTCCGAAAAAGATTTTTTAGTGTTTGATTAATCAATGAAAAATATTTTTGAGAATATATCTTTTATTTTTAGTAGAGAGTACAAAATAATTTTTGAATTGAAATTGAAAATATTTTTTTAAAAATAAACCTAATTTTTTTGGGGTGGGGGGTTGGGGGGGTGGGGTGAGATGGGGTAAAAAAATAATAGTTTGAAATTAAAAATATTTTTCAAAAACAAACTTAATATTTTTTTGGAGGGGTGGGGGTTGATGGGAGGGGGTCGCGGATGCAGGTGGGGTGGAGTGAAATGAAATAAAAATTTGAAATTGAAAGTATTTTTTAAAAACAAATTCTAATTTTTTTTAGGGGACTGGTGTGAGGGGGGGAGGGGTTGAGATGGGTGGGGTGAAAAAATAAAAATTGGAAATTGGAAATATTTTTTTAAAAACAAACTTTAAATTATTTTTTTTGGGGAGGGTGGTAGGGGGCTGGCGGGGGTAGGGGGTCGGGGTGAGAGTGGGGTAAAAGAATAAAAAAATTGAAATTGAAAAATATTTTTGAAAAATAAGCTTTAAATTTATTTTTTCTACAAAAAAATTATAATTTGAAATTGGAGGAAAGTTTTGGAAAATGTTTTCCTTAATTTTTTAAGGGAAATCATTTTCCTTAAGTTTGAGGAAAATGAGTTGAAAACATTTTACACAACCAAACATGAAAAAATTAAAAAATATTTTCCGAAAAATATTTTCTTTCATACCAAACACACCCAAAGTCACACTCCTAATCAGTATTATTTTCTATATGATTTTGAATAATTTAGACCTCATTATATATTATTTTTGAGGTGGAGTTATAAGCCTAAAGGCTATATTATTCCTATAATCTTTACTTCTGGTCTGCCTAATAATATATTTGCTAACGTTTTAGAAGTCTAGTTTTGCTCTCACATTAATTAAAGGAATAAATTCAGGTTGTTTCCTATAATATATATAGCTTTGGACAATCTTTATTTAATTAATTGGCTACGGTTTAGTTAGTTACAACGTACCACATTTAGTTTTCTTCACATAATATCAAACATTAAATTTTGAAAAATAATACTTATCACCCATTTTTCTCGAACAATATCTATATATGTTTAACCTTGGGAAAATATAATATATTTCTATAAATGCAATACGCAGATGTGAAATTGTGAATCCGATATGATTATAGTGTATCAAATTTGAATATCTTTAATGGTCCAAAATTGTTGATAGTTGCGTTTTCTTTCCTAGGACAACGACGAAGCATTCGTTGTCATCTCGCTTTCTCTCCAGCAAGTAAATGATAGTTACTTTCCTTCCGTTTTTACTTATCTACTCTATTAAAAATAGTTATTCAGTTTTACTTGTTTAATTTAAATTGTTAAGAGATAATAATAATTTATCATTTAATTTCTAAGCTACACCTTATTATTAATTATATAATCACTTTCCAATGTTTTTTTTTTTTCAAACATTAAATTTATAATCTTCAAAGTGTGATATACTCATATACTCCTTGGGTCCAATAATAATTTTCCACTATTGATTTGAGACACATTTTAAAAATCATAAATAATAGGAGTAATATTACTATATTATCATTTGACTTTATTAAATTCAATGTTTTGAGAAATGTGTTAGATGATTTATTGTATTTAATAGTAAGGTAAAGTAAACACAAAAGTTAAATTATCTCTTGATTTTCTAAACTGAACAAGTATTATTAAAAAACTATTTTTAATATAATGGACAATTATTATTGAACAGAGAAAATAATAAATTTGTGATTCTATATATTACTCATTAAAAAATGTGTCAAGTTAACACCGGATAAATAAAAATAAATAGGGAGAATCATATTTTGATATTTAGTGGGTCTAAATCTTTTTTTATTAAGAAGGGGTGGATGGAGAGTGCGGGATTTAGGGAGAGATACAGTGACATTTGAACGCCCCCACCCAATTAGAATGAAGGTACGGAGAACTCTTCAATTGAGTTACACCCCATATGGTCTCTAAATTTTTGTAATTTTTTTTTTATAATACATAGTATGATTTATAAGAATATAATAACTTTGAAGGTGGATATATGATTACGAATATTTTATTTTGCTTCCTTCATGACATAATTACAAGATTAACAAGTTTTGGCTTTTTGACTTTTTAATATATATCTATAAAGCTATAGGGGTTCAAAAGTTTAAAATTACCTATTTGGAAGGTCATTGAGTGTAATTTCCTTGAGGGTGAGTAACAAGAATGTCTTGGTGTTGGGTTCAAAAGGGATTAGGATGTCATGTGGAAACTTATAATTTGTAAATCATAAGGCGATAAAATAGACGACACATAAAACTATATTAAAAGGCATATATTATTATATGATATGACCAATTGACCTACATATTTAAAACTAATAAGAGAATATTAAAATTGTACAGAGAAAAAATCTCCCATAAATAAAACTATTAAATGTCTACATTGTGGATACGTGTTGTGTTATGTTATGAGAATAATGATTTTCAATTTATAGATCTTCAAATTTTTCCTCTAACCAAATATGGAAAATAATTATATTTTCCTTTCAAGAAAAGGTCAAGTATTTAAAAAATAAAACTTAAAATATGATAAGAAAATCAGGACAAAACCCTAACAATTGTAGGTAAATGGTCTTGAATTTCAAATCTCATTTTTTTAATGTAAATTTACAAGTTTTGACTTTTGACTTGGAGATTTGTCCATAAGATAAGCGAGTCAAAAGTTTGAGATCAATTATTTTTAAGCCATTGATGCAAATTCATTGGGTGATTTACAAGGAATATATTGCCCAGAGGTAGTCAGTCCTCTGGCTTTATCATTGCTCAAATTCCTTGATCATTATTATTATGATAATCAACGTACGTACCCATAACACATTTAGGTTTTGATTCAAATATTTCTCTCCTGCAAATCATGATTGTGTGGGGGATGAAATGCAGTAACGCAAGAGATCACAATTAATTCATAACGGTGTTCTTTCCCTATCCCTTCTTCCATCGATTCAACCCCGAAATCGATCGATCAGTGCATTTTTGACAGTGCAAGTGTAATTTCTTACCGGAGATTGATTTCAGTACTCCAAAACAGTTTTGTCTCTTATGCAGACACGGATAGAACAATATGTACCATTTAAGAGTTTCAATCTTTCTTTTAATAGCTATATATATATATACACACACATATTGTCATGATTTGTTTACCAGAAATGTAGCAGGGTCACGTTATTTTCTTATGCAGATATAGCACAGAAGAAATTATATTCATCTGCAATTTGACATGCATGCATGGCTATTTTAAGATGGAACTTTAACTGTTATAAATTAGAAAAATCTTCCCAATTACATGCATTTAGACTTTAGAGTCACCAACATGCTCAATTATTTTTTGGTTTTCAAATATATTTATATTCCCTTCGTCACAAATAAGGGTAGTTTTAGCTCATTTTGACACCTTTAAGACAAATAAGGGAGTAATAAATAGTTTACTAAGTTACTCATATTCATTACTTCCGTCGTCGTCTTTTAGTTGTCATGATTTTTTTTAGAGTCAAACTATAAGAATTTTGACTAAAATTTTACGATTTGTTTTTTTTTTCATAATATTGATATGCAAAAAAATTGCAATATATAGTACTTTTCGTATAATTTTTGAATATCTAAATTTTTTATTTAAAATATCGAATTAATGTACTCTAATTTAACTTTCAAAATTAGTCAAACTGACTTTCGAAAAGCACAACATGACAACTAAAAATGAACGAAGGGAGTAGATGTTTTGAAGAAGTAGTTTGTTACTCCATCTGTTCAGATTTACTTGTCAAATTTTGACTTGACACACCTATTAAGAAAAAAAATAATTGGTATAGTGAATTTTCTATTTTACCCCTATTAATTGATAGACTCTCAAAACATATTTACTTAGTATATTTCAAGACATTAACTCAATATTAATAACTTGAGGGTAAAAATAAATTATAAAATAAAAATAACTTGAGTGTACAGTAGAATTTTTTTTTGTCTTTCCTTGACTTGTCAAAAATAACAAGTAAAAGTAGAAATCAAATTAGGAAACACTCCCTCTATCCAATAATAACTGTCCATTATACTAAAAATAGTTGTCCAACAATATTTATCCAATTTAAAAAATCAAGAGATAATTTACCTTTTGTGTCTATTTTACCATTCCTATTAAAATTTATCATCTAATACATTTGTCAAAACACTAAATTTAATAAAGTCAAATGATAATATAGTAATATTACTCTATTATTTATTATTTCTTAATGTGTGTGTTAAATCAATAGTGGTCAATTATTATTGAACAAAGAGAGTATTAGACAAGTAAATCCAAACCAAGGGAGTTATACAAGAGTATAGTTGAAAAATATACTACTTTTTGTCTAGAAGATGACACTTATTTTGGGATATTTTTTTTCTTGCTAATTAAAGTGGTGCTTAGGGGTGTACATGACCGGTTGATTTGGATTTTTTAAATATCAAACTAAAATCATTTGTGTAAAATTTTTAAATTTATAAACCAAACCAAACTAATAAAATTCGGATTTTTTCGGGTTTTTCAACCTCGGGTTGGTTCGGGTTTTTCAAATATCAAACCAAACCATTGTGTCGAATTTTTAAATTTATAAATCAAACCAAACTAATAAACCTCAGATTTTTTCAGATTTTTTTATTTTTTAGGGGGAGTTTGCATACAAACATATAATTAACTGGTGCTCCAAATATTTCTTTAGTCCAACCAAAATACATTTATCTAAGGTGTTTCTTAAGAAAATAACACAAAATATGAGATGAGTACTGATGACACTAAAATATTCAATAAAAAATAATAATGAAATCGTCATATAAAATAAATATTGCAAAGTCATAATGAAAATGATCATAATTTAAAAGTACTAAATCATGCTAAAATAAATTTAATAAGTATTAGTTACATTACTAAATATTTAAGGAAGATTAAATTAGATTATGTATTTTAATTATCTAAACCAATGTAAAACTAAAGAACAAATATTCAATATTATTGTCATTCTTAGTGTTGAGTTGATTTTCTTTTTGCATTAGTAATAATTTGATTTTGATTTAAGTTTTATTATAATTATCAACATCTATGAACTATAATCTTTATGGACCATTCCGAATTCTAAGTTTTAAACTTGAAATAATATATTAAAAGATAAAAACTATGAAATAGTATAAGAAATATTTTAAAATATATCAAAGTAAATATTTTTATGTATAAAATAAAATTTTAAAATTACATATATATTGTCGGGTTGGTTTGGTCTCGAGTTGTTTTTTTTAGTTAAAACCAAACCAACCTAAATATAGTCAGTTTTTTTTCAAATACCAAACCAAATCACTAGTCAGGTTTTTTATCGGTTTGACTCGATTTGCGATTTGATTCGGTTTTCAATTCGTTTTTATACATCCCTAGTGGTGTTCATTGTCTTTTTTCATCCCAATTTATATGGTACAATTGAAATTTCGAGAATCAAGTTTTTCTTTGACCAAATAATCATAAATTTTAATTATTATATTTATATAATATTTTTTATGTAATTTTTCAAATATATAAATATTATTTCAAAAAAAGTTAAAACTTCTATCTCTAAATTTACGGTATACGTTTAAAAGTTTGAATATCAAAATTTTAACTAGGCCATATAAATTGGGACTTAAGAGAAAATATATCTCATCCTTGGTTGACTAATTGCTAGGAAGAGCTATGAGTTTTTACCAAATAAGGACTTGTTTGAATAGGTCGGTAATGTATGAATACCAAAATAAATAATTTAGTTCGTATTAATAATAAAGTTTACGACTACTGAGCAAACAATTTTCGAAGGAGTGTCTCAACGCATTAATGCAACGAATATATAATCATAACTGAAACTGGACCATACTACTTATGCATGCTTTTTTCTTTCTGCTGCAATATATATATATATATATATATATATATATATATATATATATATATATAGCTTAGATTTTAATGCTCTCCAAATATTAAATTTCCATATCTAGAATGGTACGTGCTATAAAAGCTCATTAACCTAAGCGTCGTACTATCATTATTATATTGTTTGGTATCATTATCACAAAGGAATTTTAGATTGAAAAAGATAACCAAAATTAACTATATATGCAACTACAAAAATGAACGTATTAACCGTTTGTGCGTGTGTATAAATTTGAATACTAATGGCGATTTAAGATATATTTTTTAATAGTTTTACAACATCTCAATTTAATTTCAAAAATTAGTTGAATTGATTATTAGAAAACGAATCAAGCATGACAAATATAAGTAAACGGAGGAGGCAAGTGACTAGAAGGTCACAAGTCACAACAAAAACCATCACGTATAAGCACTTATTTGCCTCAGGATCAATTGGTGTCCAATTCTCTTTATTACTTGTATTAATTATGTGGAAAAAAAAACTTTGTCAGATAAGAATAGCTATATATATGGTGGCTAATAAATGGTATAATGAAGTTTAATGACAGAATACATTAAAATAATTAGTTGTAGTAGATGTCGATCAAGACATGTTCAACGGAGAAATATATGCAAGTCACCTTCAAATTAAAGTTCCCCCCATTTTGAGTTTGAAAGTGTGGCATTAAAATCAGCTTTGTTTTAAAATCACATTCAAGAGAAAAAAAAAATGGCGAGGTGAGATGGTCAAGGGGTGGAGTTACGGGTCATTTGGAGTGGGAAGGAAGCAACGAGCTTGAAGTCTATTTATGAAACTTATTTTTCTTATTTTGACCAAACAAATTATTTTCCTTATTTGTAAAAAAATATTTTTTAGAAAAATATTTGGACCATCCAATAAACATAGAAAAAATGGAAAATGTATTTCCTCCATCCGAACTAAAATATGACAACTATTTTTTTAAGACAGAAAAAATGGAAAATGTTTTTCCTCCATGCTGAAAAAAATATATTCTCGAAAAAATTTCCTGACATGGAGGTATGTGCAATTCTACTAGGGCACATACATCTTGTGCTTCTAGTTCATGATTTATTATAAGACAAAAATATCCGTTTGTGTTGTTGTAATATTATTTTCTTATGGATACATCACCTTCAACTATATATAAAGCCAATGTCTACCATGTTAGGGTTGTTAGATATTGACTTACAATTTATTTGGATGATGGTTACATATAGTTTCATAATGTATATTGTTTTGATGTATATAGTGTTTGAATAGATTGTATTATTTCTTATTATTTTATAATGCTATGCACCAACAATATGAAGAATACGCTTACTATATTGCAAAGGAAAAGTAGAATACAATATTTTGTTATAAATATGAGAAAAGTTTCAAAAACACACTTAAACTATATTTTTTTTAGTTTCATACTTAAATTATTGAGAGTGTGAGTTTCATACCTAAACTATCACTTTTTAGTTTGAGAAACACACCTCTCTCTTTTATACCACTCTCATTATGGTGTGTGTAATACACTCTCTCTTTTATTTTAAACAATTCACATCACACTCCATATGGACAAAACATTCAAGGGTTGTATCTCAAGTTTTTAACTCGTATACTCCACATGGACAAAACGTTCACATCACATACCCCGACTTTTTAAAACGTCTAAATTAACTCGTATCTTCGTGAAAAGACAAGAAGGGTGGGTAATAAATTAAGAATGATGCGGTATGGCAATTTTAAGTATTCAAGGGTTGTATCTCAAGTCTTGAAGTTAAGTAAGTGGCAAAATAAAAGTTGACGAAAGTTATCATAAGTTCCTTTTTAAGGATTTCTCTGAAATTTAGGTCAAATGTATTGGATGATTTCTCCCAATATATAAAGAGTTAGAAAACCTATTACCCATTAAATCGAAGGCCTACAAGTCTATTTTGCAACACATAAAACCCCGTATCAAACCGACATTAGAGTAAAAAGTTATGAGGGTTTTACTAGGGACTGCCGGGGCAAAATCCGGGTCGGGTCAAAAATATGGTATGTCAGCTTATTTAACGTTTTAAGCCATGAAAACATTTCATTTCAGTTCCAAACCACAAAGACAGCTTAAGAGAGAGTTCCTATGGAGTTCTAGCATGATGAAGGTTAGTTTTTGACAATTTCTACCATTAAACATTGCCCCCGTGCCTAGAAACGTAATCCCTACATGTGGCAATAATTTTTCCCTTCTATTAGCTGCGTTTGGAGCTGGTTTTTGAAGATATAAATTTGTAGTTATTAGTGTTTCTTCAAGGTTTAAACTTGGTTAACTAAGGTAATCATCTCAGGACTCTTTTATGATTGTTTTTATGAATTTATACAAACATTTTAATAAGTTGGGGCAATATGGCAAATCTGCGATTTAAGATTAATTATGAACTATTTATAGGTGCGTACCAGCTGATATATATAGTGTCTGCGAAGCTTAGGACATAAGGAACATCTTTCGTAAAGGAACTACGGTCTTTCGAGTGTTCATTAGAAAGGTATGTTAAGGTTATTCCCTTCGTCGACATGTTTCCTTAGAGGTAGTTTAAGTTGGCGATCTTGAAGATGTAATTGTGAGTGGTGTGCTGATTGAGTGGTTATAAACCCTCATATTAGGGACTCATAATCTGTTAAGAACGACCCTAAGTGAGGAACAACTTGGATATTATTCATATATATTGTTTATAGCTAAATTGTTCGCTTTTAGCCTATTCAATTGTTTGTTGTCACCCTTGGGGCTATTGTGGTTAATTGTTGAGCTATGAACTGCCTATGGGGGCTATGATGTTTTCTAATAGGACTATGTTATTTCCAAAGAGGGATATGTGTTGCCCACGGGGCTATATTGATGCCAAAGAGTGTTATGTGTTGCCTACGAGGATATTTTCACGCCAAAGAGGGCTATGTGTTGCCTACAGGGCTATGTTGATGCAAAAAAAGGCTATGTGCAGGCCATAGAGCTATGATGTTGCCTAAGAAGGCTATGTACTGCCTACGGGGCTATATCGTTGCCAAAAAGGGCTATATGTGACTTCTTACAAAGACAAAGGGCTATCGATAGGGGTATGTAGATTGATTTGGCACCTTCTGGGATTATGGGGGCTAGGTAGGTGGTATGTTGTGTGTACCTACTGAGCTTATGGGGTCTTGGTTAGGTTGATGTTTGATCATTATTGTATTTTTAGATTCAGTAGCGGGTTAGCATGTTTATCTAAACTTTTGATTTCCTTACGTGATTGCTTTTGGTATATTATAATACTTGCTCACTAAGTCTATAGCTTTCATACTTTGTACATTATTTTGTACTGATGCCCCATTGTTGGGAGTGCTGCATTCATGCATGCAGGTCTCGACAGACGACCCAGTAGACCTCCTCAGCAGCAGGATTGACTTCTATCCGATTAGCTAGCCCTTTTCCTCCGGAGCTGCCAGAGTTGGGAAGTTTGTTACCTTTTGTCGTATATATCTTTATGGGTAGGCTGGGGCCCTGTCCCACCAATCTTTACTACTCTTAATGGCTTGCAGACTAGTGTGTAGGGTGTATAACTACGTTATAGCCATACTGGCCTAGGTTGTTGCTTTGTTGAAGCTTGTGAGTTGTTTGATGTATTGTCTTGATATATACATGCTTTTAGTTTGGTATAGATATCATGGCTGCCTCGACGGCCCAATTAGGATTTCTGTGCTAGTTGGCTATTTATTTATATGATCTCCTGGGAGTAGCTGTTTCTTTTATAGATCAGTTGATAGGGGCCTTGCCGGCCGATGACTTAGTTTTAAGCCTAGATATACATGTTTGTTTCCTTGATTGCATGTGGCTGCTATGCACTAGTATCAAATGGTTCTGCAGGGTCGGCTCGGGCCTGAGTTTTGGCATTAGGTGTTAGTTGCGCCCCTCGAGTTTGGGGCGTGACACCCACCTAACCCTTCGTTTCCAATTTTTTTTCTCATTTTATGTTAGTATATATATATACATATCGAAAATATTTTTTACTTGCCGCCACAAGACATTTTTAAATTTTTTACTTATTTATGTTATATTCGGTAGAATAGTAGAAATTGTTTTCTAAAAATACATGTACATATACATATCTAACACAAAATGAGAAAAATGTAAAAAAAAATAAAATAAAATAAAAATAAAAAAAATTGGAAAATAAAATAAAATAAAATTGGAGCGGAGGGTTAAATAGGATGAGGTAGAATTTTTAATTTTTACAAAATAAAATAATATCAATTTTTTTTTTTGGGGGGTTGGGGGGGTTGAGTAGGTGGTTTTTTTTTTTTTTTGGGAGCCGGGGAGGGTGAAGTATGAATTTTTAAAAATATTTTATAATTTTTTTTTTTTTTTTTGGAAAAAAGAATGGGGTATTGTCGGGAGGGGGGAGGGGGGGTTACGTGGAGGAGGTGGTGGAGCGGGGTAAGAAAAATAATTTAAATTTTATTTTTTTTATGGATAGTAATACTTTAATCTTTATTTTTTAATTAATATTAATAATTTATTATTTAATTTTTGTCAAGGTAGAATATTTTATCCATGTGGAATATCATGTGTCAAGGTTTTTTCAAATAAAAGAGAGAGTGTATTGCACACACCACTGAGGTGTGTTTATCAAATTAAAATGTGATAGTTTAGGTATGAAACTCACACTCTTAATAGTTTAGGTGTATTCTTGACACTCATCTCGTAATAATATTAAAAAAAAAAAAAGTAGAGTAAAAGGTATCCAATTGAATCAATAAACATTACTCTACTTGTCTCAATTTATGTGAAGATCAACGAAGTGCGACTGAATGGAGTACTATGAATTCAGATATAACCTCTTCAGATATTTTAAAATAAAAAACTACGTATTTGAAAATTACATGAAAAGTATTACAAGTTAATATAATTAATTTATTTTTTTTAAAAGAAAAAGTTTGAGAAAATTGTTGTTGAAGTATATGCGTGTGTGATACATTATAGAAAATCGTGAAATGAATATGATGTATACCTTGCAAACTGTGTTTGATTCAATTCTTAAGTAGTCCAAGAAAAACTTGTGACTCCCTAAATAGTAGCATCTGCACATTTTAATGGGATAGAGGGAATAATAATCAAGGGCAAGATGAGGAAAAAAAATACGGTAACAACGTTATCACATCAAATATGTGTCATTACCAATGACACTTTCATCGTTGCATAACAATGGATTAATTGACAATACAATACAATAAAATTTAAGTAATAGGATGTAGTTTCCTCTTATTCGACTTGCCTCAATGATCTCTTTTTCTGCATTCAAATATGATATGATTAATTCTTCGAGTTCTATATCTGCATACAAGCATAAGCTTTCAGTTGTGTTCTGATGTTTGGCTCTCTGTTCTGCTTTGTCATTGTAATATTAATGAGAGATGATAACAATAATTAGAAGATGATCAGCTATTTGGTTGAAGTTGCAACTTATAATTAACATGTGTTTTGTGTTCTTGTTTCCAGTATATAATATACTAATTTACTACTGCAACAATACAACTAGTTCAAAATAAATATACTTATCCACCTTGGGTACTGTTTGCACCAAATCAAACAATTAATCATAGAAATCACAAATTTGAAGTGCAAATACGTATCACAAACGTATGATAGAATTAAGGTTATATGAAAGATACATGTGTCTGGTGCAAACACTAGGCGCGGATAAGGTTTTTCCTGGCCATTGTGTCTATCTAACAGCATAGAACACGGACACGAGAACAATAACACAAAATTTGTAATCATAAGGAGTTTTCCCTTTGCCATGAAATAGAAAGTATTGTTCACACAATCTGGAAAAAGGCACATGATAAATGCAGCTTATCTTACAAACTGCATACTCTCTTTCAAGAGTACCAAGAAAGCCATATGCCTGCTTATGATCCTCCAAATTTGGTACAAATAAGACCGTGTTCTTGGATGAAACAACTCTTTCTTTTTTTCTTTTTTTTTTTCCTTTTGCAGTCTTTTGGTGCTTTAATGAGCTTCAATGTGCATTAATTTGCAGCGCACAGCCAGAAGAATCATTCTGCAAAACGCGATTCATGTGTGCTTAACGCTGAGAATATCAATCCATTAATCATATTTGGACATGGTGCTATACTAATGTGAGGTTAGTAACAGAAACTTCCCCTGGCAGAGTGTCAACTATATGTTTCACTTGAGAATCTCCTTCCATTTACTTGAAATGTACAAATCCAAAAACATGATCACCTTTCAATCATTGCAGGTCTTTTAGCATCAGCAAGAAGGTTAACAATGTTATGATTGCGATTACCCAAGATTTTGCACGCCATTTTCTTCCATGTGCTGCTAAAAGATGTGTGGGAAGTGCACATTCTTCCCCATTGAATAGCAACTTTGTTGGAAATCCATCCCCCTTTAATATATCAATACCTTTTAAGTGTTTCTTATTAAATCTAAGGACAGATTGTTGCTTTCCGGGTACTCTAGGGTCTCCAGGTTTTGGTCCATCATCTTCTGCCATCAAGTAATTTAAACCAGGTAGTCCTTTCAAGAAAATTGTGTCATTCATGTTTCGAAGCAAACTTCCATTGAAAGAAAAAGCTTGTGCAAATCCTGAACCTGTTTTCTTGAACTGGATGCCAACGAACCAGTCCACAAAATTAACTGCTCCCCAATTGAATAGAGTAATCCGAGCAGTCCATCCTGATTTATAGTTTGATTCGATATGCCAGTTTATGCTAACCCCACAATTGTCGCCACAAGGTAACTGCTTAGGGACATGGTGGTGCTTTAGTTTAGCCCAATACAAGGATTTCTCTCTTCTGTTTGCGAATGGCACCAGAAGTGCTTCTGGAGGAAGAAGCAGTCCTGGTGCATTTTGACTACATTTGACAGAGTTGTCACAACCACATGCACAAGTGTTGCAGGGGATTGCAGAATCATTGTAATAGGCACTGTATGAAACACAGCACCGATTCGCTCTATCTTTTGGCTTTGTGATATTGCAGACTATTTGCCAACTTGCAATAGCTATTACAGTAGCATGAAGTCCAGTTGGATCCAAGAATTGTGCTTCATCTACTCTTAAGGCTTGTCCACATTTATAATCCGGATTAAGTAAACCGACAATTTTCCATCTTTCGGGAGGGTAGAGAGCTGTTAGATTCAAATCTGGTGGAAGCTTATAGACTTGTAACTGAAACACAGACTTTGAATTGGTTGCATTCATTACAGTGGGCATGATGCTACCATTCCTGCAGCAGAATGGCAACATACCGACATCTTTATCTTGAGCTCTTTCTTGAGGCAAATCAGCTATAGTAGGCTTCTTTTCACAGTTCAAGACTTTAGAAAAATCAAAGTCTTTATAGTACTGTCCTGCAGCACCATAGACACAATTTGAATAGTCTTTCTTGCGAGTGTATGCACCCCTCATCGAGTATATGAACTCCCCTCTCATCCATTCCCAAGTTAAATTCCACTGATCAAGGCGTCCCAAAGGATTACTATTTTGTATGGTCACTTGTGCTTGATAGTTATTTGGATAGGCTTGCATAACATCATAAGAGATCAAAAGATCACCATTTTGCCGTGGGAAATACTTGGTTGTGAAATTTTTAACCTTAAATTTTGGATCTTTCACGCAGCAGACATGCATTTTTGTTGCTGTCACACAATAAACAAAAACAAAGATTCAGAATTCAATCAAGATTCGCGACAAAAATGTAGCTGATTTACACACCTATGCGTTTCACTGCTGGACATTTGTATCCATCATTGAAAAGTTTAATAGTCTTAGGCATGGGATAACCTGGTGGCTTGATTCCAAATTGTGTACCTGTTAACTCAATCTCTGCTTGAATCTTCTTAACATCACCAGCAGTGTCAATCGACGTTTTCAAATCTGCCTGAGGGTAGCCAGCTAGGTAAGTTCCATTTCCAACAGGAGCTGGAAAATCATCACCACTTAATAAAACAGCATTACTAGCTGAGACTAAAAGCTCGCGATTTTGAAACCCGATGAAGATTTTCCAGTTCTTGAGCTCATATATACCTGCATTAAGTACTGTTGCTGTAGCCTTAAAGGCCCAAGCTTGTGCAGTTGCATTCTTTACATGCGGAAGCTCTTTCGTCCTGGAGATGAATACATAGGATAAAAATATACCATTGCAGTTATTTTCTGCAGGTGGTAATTTACCATCATAATCTTGTGCCTTAATATTGACAGAAAACAAGATTATGTAAAAGATCATGGATTTTGAGACCATCTTCATTATTTTCTACAAATTTTGAATAGTGTCCATTGGATTTCAAGATTTAGAAAAAAGGGAGGAAAAAAAAGAAGAGAAAAGAGACATTTGAGATGATAATCTTGAATTAAGTGAAGACTTAGTCAGAATTCAGATGAAATTTTTTTCCTCCATGTAAGCTACGACTGAAATGGCGGGGACCAAACTACCAACGGTTATTCAATCTTTTTTACTTTTATTTTTCATTAATTATGTTCTTTTTTTGGTATTTTGGTTATAAATTACTTGACCATTTTGCCCTTAGATCCTTTAGCAGTATTTGATTCTGTTGTTATTGAATTCAACTTGGAAGTAATAATTTTGAATCAATGTCCAAATCATGGTTTTATTACCCTTTTTCCAGCTCGATTTTTCGATAAACGAAACATAAATTATAGTCCATATTGTTATTTGATTTTATGCAAATGGACATGACCTGCAACATTCTATTGGAGACATTGAGGTCCAAACAGCAACAATAACTTATACACAAAAAAGGAATACCAATATCTACATATAATGAAACTAGAGGAAAACTAGGAGTATGAGAGAATCCCTGGAGATTGTTCAAATCAAATAATTAGCATTAGCACAATCTTCAACCAATAGACTAAACGATTCAACTCTTTACACGATCCTTCCTCGTTGTAGTTACAAGAAGAGGAACGATAAAACTAAGAGAAAAATAAATAGAAGAAATAAAGGAAAAGAATTTATAATTCTCCCAAAACATTGTCCTGGTTTTGGAAGTTTTTAAGTTTTTCACCTTGTGTTTCACATCTCTAAGCCCTCCTACTACTTTTTTAGGTTTCTTCCATATTACTTTATAACATTTGTAGTGTAACACGCTCTACATCTACTCAAGTTTCTATACCCTCCTCATCTTTCTCGTGGATCCTTCCATGAGGACTATGAACAACTTCGATAGCTAGGCAATGACAGAATTCTCAGCAATTTAAGCGACAAGTTTGTACCATTAAGCCACCTCTATGTTTAGTGGTTTAGCATTGCCTTCGACAAATTTAGTCTTGGATTTTTCTGCTCGTGATGACCTTGACGAGGATGATGAACCAGACCTAGGAGAGGATGTCGACTTGGCCTTCCTCCGCTTTTGTTTCTTAGGACCCACTGTAGGTGTTACGTCCCTGTAAAGATCAGATGATTGTTGCTGTCTCATTGACTCTGTGTAATCTGTCAAAAAGACGGATAAGAACCATAAAGTAAGTTTCTACAGAAAATCAGGATCGATACATCTTCTATGAAAAACTTGCAGCTTGTTTTGTGAATCAACTCATATCAAGAAGTTCCAAAGATAGAAATCAGCCATCACATGAAACTTAAATATTCATTTATGAACCACTTCAAGTAGAATATGGAAAGATTTTGAAAACAGTTCTCACTCAAATACATAAACAAAGAGCAATACAACCAAGTTGAATGACCTACAAACAGACTGCACGTCAGCATTGAAGAAACTTTTCCACATCAAAGTTCTTTCAAGAAAAAACAAGAAACTTGCACTCCCCTGAACAATTTTTTACGCTGAAAGTCACTAGTCAAAATAAGTGATAATGCATAATGGTAATCTAAAGGACCGAGCCATAAATCTTAGTCACACTAGGTGCTTGCTTTCTTATCCAAGAGACAAAAATACAGAATACTTTATGAAAGTTAGATTAGCTTAGCTTCAAAGAGAACTAAGATGCAACTTAATTGAGTGACATGCTTGTATTACTAGTCAATTGAATGATTCCGACTCAAAGAATAATTTACAAGATATATATTCCTTTCTAACCTTTTCACAGAAGATTCTTTAATAATCTAGATGTTATGAAATTACTATATTAGGGTCATTGGTACTAGACAATATTTGCCTAACAGCCAAGATTAATTTAGAAAAGCACATCAAAAACTGTCCCTTTCTGGTGCCAAGTTAAAGACCTTTCTGTGACAGATAAGTCCAAAGCTTTCCCTGGTTTGAGGCAAAGAATCTTTGGGGTCCCTTTGGATTGAGGACTTTGGCCCTATGTAAATTCATTTTCACAAGCTTAAACTTTTTGCACCAACTCAGATTTACCTAATATAATTTGGATTACAAATGCAAACTGCAGTCACATTTCATTTCAACCTTATTTTTGATTCATTTCAAATAACACCTGAGAATATGTCATTCGGAAATCTCATGCATTTAAAATGTAAATTTGAATTCTCCTAGGAGATACACACCCCTTCAAAGAAAAACAAAACAAGACGAAAACTATAAAACAAATAAAAGAAAGAATTGTCCTGTCCATTTTAACAGATTTTTCTATACATTTGTACAAAACATAGGACAAGTTTATCATATTTCAATCAACATCTCAACCCGTGACAAAACCCTACAGCCATTGGGACATTGTCTGATTATAGACACTGCACATGTTTTAAAGCAATATATCAGACACTTGCTTTGTTTTCTTGATTCTTTCCAAATGATTCCAACTATTCAATAATATGTAACACATCTTTAGTCATTATTCTTGGTTTATCCCATGACAATTGGTAGTAAAAGGAGCACACAAGAGGGAAAAGGAGAGTTTTTTAGAGGCAAAATATTAACCTTGTGATGCCCATGGAGAATGTGCAGAACCAGAATTACCAATAGAAGTTGCTGCAAAATCAGGCCCAGTCTTGAATTCATTCATCTATGAAGTTCCAAACAAACAAAATATTAGGTATATGAAAATTAAAAAAGAAAAAAAAAATCTTTCTTACAAAATGATGAATTTAGAAAAGGGCAGATACAAATATGTGGACCAAAGAATGGTGAAAAAAACTAAAAACATACCCAACTAGGTGCATTGCCTGATTGTCCATCCCAACCAATATGTGCCACATGCTTAACATCAGTTGGAAATCCAATTTCTATCTCCCTCTCCTTCACAACTGTAATTACAATCAAGAAATCAACTCAAAAACTAAAATAGGGATATGGGGCTAAAGGGAAAAAAGGGAATTACCAAAAATATTAGAAATGTATTTGTAGATCCCCTTCATTTTGGTTCCCATAGAAGAGTATGTATAACCCCAATACAACAAACACCCTCTGCTCAGAGATGAAACAGAATACAGATAGAAGCAGCAGCAGCACTTAAATGTGAAGAACCAATTCCTTTGCCTAAACCAAAAAATGCAAACACAATAATAAAAATTTGACCTTTAATTACCCTTCTCAACATACAGACAGAAATTGCATGATGTAAAGATTGAATCTTTTTTCTGTCTTGGGGGTTGAGTAGAATACCTTTCTTGATAAAATTTGATAGAAAAGAAAGGGGTATTACTTCTCCTCAACTTACTGCTGCATTGCCCATCATCTTTCTTCAAGTAATCTAGGCATAATAAAAATGTACGTAATAACCAAGAAACCAACCATGCAAAAAACAATAGTTTGAAATCAAGAAAATAGGCGAAAGAGGGAAAATGTGAGAAATGAAAAGGGAAAGAAAGAGAAAAGTGGCAAATGGTACAAAAATAGAGAGTTGAAGAAGAAGAATTAGGGGAAGAAGAGAAAGAGAGAAAGTTAGAGATGGACAACCACGAAAACCTCACAAAAAAGAAAGGGGTTGAGGTTAGTTTACAAAGAACATACAGACTACAAAAGGGGGGTTTGGGGGGTGGGGTGTAATTCATATTCTGAAATAATAGGAAAAATGACACTTTTATTCCCTCAAATATCAACAAATTCTTATTCTGGTCTTCACGGTTTTGCACATTTAACCTTCGATTTATTAATAGATTTTAAAAATTACTAAGTATTAAACTCAATTATCCATATATTTAACTTTGTGTTATTACTCTATATTTAAAATTTGATGGGTGCATTTTTTATTCTTTTGATAGTAAATCTTTACAAATTTAAGGAACTATTAAATCATAAATCACTCAATTATCTATGTAAATATATTAAATTTGTGTTGTTACTCCATATTAAGCCTAATATAGTTAAAAAAAATAATAATAATCTAAAAATGACATATATATTTTTATATAAATAGACAAAAAAGGGCACATTTCAGGTAATTAAAGGTTGAATTATGCTTGGCCAAATAAAATGAGGATTAAAATCATGAAATATCAATAATCAAGAGACCAAACAACATAATAATTCCAAAATAATAATAACAAATTAACAATATAAAAATAGCAACGAATTTAAGAAATAGGATATCCCACTGAATTAGTTTTCATAATTAAAAATGGAAAATAATAAGATATATACTCCACTACTACAACATAAATTAAATAAATGACATTTAATAGCTTATTGTTATAAGTAGTGTTGTAAATGTTTTGTTGGTGTATAGGTGGCTTTGTTGTTGAAAGAGTAAATCGCGGAGTCCTGTCATTTTCTTTTCTAGTACATAACTACATATATATTGAAATTTATTGATTAAACATACTTTTAAGTTGATCCCAAATTTCCAAGAAAAGAAAAAATAGAGGAGAGATTGAGAGCCTCTTTGGATTAGGCTTAAAAGTTGATTAAACATACTTTTAAGTCATTTTTAATTTTTGAAAGAGTTTCAAAAGTTAAAAGTATTTTAAAATAATTTTAAAAAAAATTAAAAATCTCCAACCTTTCATTTTTTAACTTAAAGTTACTAAAATTTAACTTTTTTAAAAGCTACTTTCTTTTTAAGTTAAGCAAACGGAGTCTGAGTTTTTTTTTCTTCTTTTCTCTTGATAGTATTGGGAGTGGTTAGGTAGATAAAATTTCAGCATCAGAAAATGTATAGTTTGGTTAATTGTAGGGATTGGAATGGTATCCTTGTGTAAACACAACATGTTAACTAATATCCTTCTTCATGGAACTCAATCCCATATGCTACTTACCCACCCTCCACTCCTCCCACCAAGTCTTTTCTAGCCACATCCACTACTATTTCTTGTCCCTAACTCACCCATGCCCACATCAATCCTTTCCCTATCAAATTTGGAATTCTTTTCTCAAATTGAATAACACACTAATTCTTGTTTACTATCTATTATTTTTTTTTAACTAAATATATTGATAATCTTTTAAACTAGTTAGAAAATTTCATTTAGTCATTTAGACATTCAAACTATGATCTATTTCGATTGAACACTTAAATATGGGATAAAGTGTATACATATATTATTAGTGTTATGCATTATTATAATGTTATCTAATTTAAAATATACTTGAAAAAGATTATAAAAACAAACAATATTTCGCTAAGACCCTTTGTGTTTTTACAATAGCAACACATTTCCTTTCCTCCTCCTCTCTCTCTCTTTTTTTGGTTAGCATGCCATGATAAGCTAAAGAGTTGAGAAAAGAGGTAATGGGGAACATCAAGTTCAAAGTAACAATAAGAGTGATAATAAATAACATTTTATTACATTTTTAAGAGTTGTGAATATATAATTCATATTTCTCCAATAATATAAGGCACATGCATGCCTACTTAATTCTCTTCAGTTTGAAAAGAAAATTAACATTATTATTTTTAATTAATAGTGTGCATGTAATGGAAGGGCTAGAAATTTGAGATGGAGAAGAACAATTAAGTGTTCATGAAAGGGAATATTAACAATATATTTGAAAATATTTTGTAATACTTACTTTTCTACTACTTTAAGATTTATGTTGATTAAGTGTTTATTTTCCTTATATTATGCTAATGGTATTTTTTTTAGCAATATTTTTTGATAATTATACTCTGTATTTACGTTCTTTCTAGTGTAGGATCAGATTTCTCTAATTTCGATGGAACCCTAATAGAGACTATTCATACGGTGATCAAAACTATCGTACCAAATCATTTACAAAGTAATATAATAAATAGATTGTTGATCTTGATGACATGCCTTCTGTATTCATGGGTGGTATATATTAATCATATTACTGTTTACCCATATTCTTGTATTTTACATCTGTAATTCTGTTGACTTTAAATTTTAATATGCCAATTTAAATATGATTTTTTTTTTAAAAAAATAAAATAAAATAAACCTACAATATTGGATTGCAGTCTAATTCAATTGCAAAAGTTCTTTCTTAATATTCTGAGATTTTTATATATACGTGCTTGTAGCATTTAAGTCCATCCAATTGCAGCCAATCATAAAAGTCTTATCCTTAATTTATTCTTTTTTTCATAATTATTAATTAAGATATATAGTTCAAGTCTTCTATTTTCTCATTGGTGTATTTTTTTCTTCTCCTTTTAACGAGTCCCTTTAGTTTAGAACAAAATAATTAGTTAGAATTGAGATACCTTAATTAAGTACCATCAAATAACGGTATTCTTACCAACTATCAGGTTTTTTAAAATTAAAGGTAAGAAATCAGAATAAATAATCGAATCTAAATCTTTAGTTTAAATTGTTTAATCCAAATTGCATATGTGTCTGCTAGAATCATTCTCCTTTTAGATAATTAATACATTTGTAGCACACAAGTCATGTGGCGTTCTCTAATTTATTTATTTTCACTAGCAAAAATCCCACCTAATTGCTATGTGTAATTTAGCAAATGAAATTAAACAAAAATTAAAAAACAATAATTGGAAGTTGGAACCACGTTTGTATGTAATAATTCTAATGCAGCATCGTGGAAGTTTCATATTGCTTCAATTAGAAATGTGTTGATCACCTTCAGACAGCTGCTGCTTTTAATTTTAAGTCCAAATCTTGAAAGATTATTATTCAAGAATTTTATTCTTTGTGTTAGTAGTTTTGGATTATAATTTTTTTTTTAAAAAAACAGTTTTGCATGACGTTACATCGGAAATTTTGATGCAGCTGTAGATGATAGATATGAAAGGAATGTTATAACTAATTAATTGGAATCAACTTGATGTACGGTGAGAGATTAATTATTTCTTTAATTTGACAAAAATAGCTATGGACATGACTTGAGAAAAAGTCGAACTTCATTAGATATATTGTACTTATACATCTTTTTTTTTAAATCTTTCTGGTCATACTACAATAATTCTTATTGTTATGCGGAGAATTCCCTTTAATTAAACAGCATTTAGATCAAAGGCTCAAAGTACGTCTATCAATGGAAATTGATATGCATTTGTCGAGTGAATAATCTAATGATGAAACTAAATTGCCAATAGTTTATCTGCCGTAAAAGGTAAAAACCTACATTTATTGAGTAGTTCTACCTGCTAATTAAACTGATTTCACAATTTGATTAAGCCTATGCAGGTCTAAAAATTCAAATTTAGGCATGTAAATAATAGGGTTAATCACATGTATTAATCTTAGTTGGTAAAAGGTTTCGAGTTTAAGTTACAGAAAGTCATGATCTGACATCGGCCCAATTCATAGGGTATTGTAGAAGTAGTATTACCTAATAGCTCAAAATCATTCATTTCCAAATGCAGTTTTTTACGGGGAAACTGCCTTGTGTAATCGCACATCAAAATAATAATCAAAAAATGTAGATTTTTTGTATATTACTGTATGATGTACATAAAATATACATTCTTGATACAAACTAGTATATATTTATTTTTGTATATTTAGCTAGAAAATATATTTTTTTCACTGACCGACTTTCTACTAGTTTGAAAGTTCAAATATGAAGGATACACCAGTATCTTTGATCCAAGAACCTCCTTGAAGCATCAGACACAGTAAATTTCATAGCCACAGAAGTTTTGAGTAATTATATGGTAGGCCTTCCATTCCCATTACTCTTTTCGGAAAATTGTATAAAATAGCAAACTATTAATTCAAATTAAATGTTATAATCACAGTTTGATTTAATTGTAACCCGTAGCATACTGTTGCCATTTCGCCTCTCTCCCTGAATTTCTCGCTCGCCACTCTTTTTTCTCGCTAGGCAGTCTCTCCTCGCCTCTCTCACTTTATACAAATACAAATGTATAAAATGTGTTTGTGTTTGTATAAAGCGAGAGAAAATTGTATATATACATATCTTTTAGTTCCCCTCTCCCAAATCTCGCTCGCCACCCTCAATCGTCTCTCTCACTTTATACAAACACAAATGTATAAATTGTGTTTGTGTTTGTATAAAGCGAGAGAAAATTGTATATACAAACACAAATACATATATTTTCGTTCTATACACTTATGATTATATAAATACAGATCTTTTCCTGCCCAGTTTTCTTTTGTCTTTCTCTCTTTCTCACTTTATACAAACATAAATCGTACAATTGGTTCTTTTGTATATGTATATTGAAACAAATTATACAATTACTTCTTTTGTATATGTATAGAGAAATATACATATTAATAGTCATAGCAAACATAAAGTTTGTTATGGAGCGCAATTATGCAAACTATAGTTATAGCATACAAATATGATTTTTATGTTTGCTATATATATATATATATATATATGAAAGTTGTTCTTACTCTTTTGCTAGTATTAGCACCCACCTGGCCCATTGTTTTCGTACTCACCATAGTACAATGTGTCCAAGCCCAAATCACCATCCCATGGGGCCAACCTTCTGCATCTATATAATTATCAATGTTTGAATCCATATATACGGTTGTTGAACAGTGTTTTAAAGGTGTGGCCAGCGAGACGTGAGTCCGGAGAAATAGAGCGTAAGTCTTATGGATCTACGGGGCGTAATCTCATGTATATTTAATTTTATAATTTTATTACTAAAAAAAAAGGTAAAATTAAAACTTTCAATTATTTTACAAATTTTTTTTATTAAATAACCTATAATCTATAAAAAGTAATATTATGATTTTATTTGAGAAAGGTATTAATCACCAATAATGAAGGAAAAAAGTATTACAACTACTATTTGAGAAATATCATTACATCAATAATAAAAAAATGATTTAAAGCAAAAAAGATTTAAAAAAAACAAAAAAAAAAAAAAAACGCCCAAAGCATACGTTTTTACCCTTGGAGCTTACGCCCCAAATTCTAGGACTTACGCCCTATGGATCTACGCCTTACATTTGCGCTCAGGTGTGTTTTTGGTGCGTCCCGCTCCGAGACTCGCCGTGGACCCGCCCAAAAAACGTTTTTGAAAACACTATTGTTGAGTATGTTATAAATGCATGATTAAAATTATACGTGGTAGAGATAGTCATACAACGTGGTACATTTTTCTTGGTGCTAATGTAACCATTAAAGCCAAAGAAGCACTTGCTTTTTAAATTAAGTCTTTGAGAATTTAATGGAGAGACCATGAAGTTCGTCTATGCAAGTATTATGATTTGTGAGGACGCATTAAACCATGTATGAGCATCAAAATAAATAGAATTTGAAAAAGTAGTCAACTTCCTAAGTACTACCATTGAGTCCGTGATTTTGTTACGGGACATGTCCATCAACTCTTAGCAATTTGATAGACCTGATTAATTTATCTCTTTTATTATTAATGCGAAAACGGACATTTTTAATCAACGTGGTGGTTTCTTGGATTTA
Organism: Solanum bulbocastanum; assembly: GCA_037074985.1. Taxonomy (NCBI): domain Eukaryota; kingdom Viridiplantae; phylum Streptophyta; class Magnoliopsida; order Solanales; family Solanaceae; genus Solanum; species Solanum bulbocastanum. The sequence goes on along the minus strand of CM073598.1, from coordinate 29,839,339 downwards.
GGATGATGTTTTGTGCAAAATCATTATTTGCAATATTTCTACGTTATTGGTTTTGGTAGAATATAATCAGTGGCGGAGTCAGAAATTTCACAAAGGGTGTCCAGAAATAGCACAACAAAAACTTTATAAAAAGGAAGAGAGCACTTCCTCATTCTAAGGAGGTGAAACCACTAGGCAATAACAACTTGTTATGTTAAGAATGCTCAAAATATGTTATTTAATCTTTTCATGTATCATTTTACTCGTATATACAGTACTATTTTTTTTCGACGAAGGGTGTCCAATTGGACACCCTGACCACCATGGTGTTATTAGTTCGGACACAATGGCTAAGCACGATGATCGATCAACAACGTGTTCACTAATATTTGGAGATTTGATGGAAAGAAATGAATTGTTGCCATGGAAGAATGCAACAGAAACTATTGCAAATGAGCAAAAAAAACAGCTAGGGCTATCAAAATATAGAGAGATTTGGAGGAAAAGGTGTTTAATTTCTTTTAGTTGAGTTTAGAAAAGGTTTACTAGAAGATGTCATTGTTGGCTTCGAGTGAATTACAAGTTTCATTTTTTGGTGCAGTTGTGGAGCTTCTGCAAGAAAGATGAATCGTAATCTATCCATAATATATACTCCGTTCGTCCACTTTTAATTGTTATGATTTCATTTTTTAGAGTCAAACGATAAGAACTTCACTTACATTTTATGATGTATTTTTCACCATATTAAGCAAAAAATTGCAATTTATAATATTTTTCGTATAATTTTTGAATATCTAAATTTTTGTTTGAAATATCGAATTAGTGTAATTTAATTTAACTTTGAAATAGTCAAATTGACTTTCAAAAAACACAATATGACAATGAAAAGTGGACGAAATAACTTTATAAATGTGTCGTTGTCTGGTGGATACTTTGTTTCCAATGCAACACGCTCAATTAGGGAATCGAATCAAGATAAAATCTTAATCAATTAATTGAAATATTAATTTTTTATGTGCGGATGTATGGTTATGGGGGCAGTATGGCTTCTTCAATTAATGCTAGTATGTCAAAACAAAATCTATGTACCTTTTTAAAAAAAATTAATATGATGCAATGTCCACGGTAACTCATTAAGACTCAAAATCAATTACTGTAATGAGACCACCGACACTCATAAAAAAGAATCTTATATATAGATAGGTTAAACTTTTATTAAAATAACACCTGCGAAGTTCATTACTAATTTAATCAGTTAGTTATGATTGATCGTAATTCGTACGTTCACACTAGAGGGCCACAGCTCATCCGCATATTATAATTAAAATCACCAAGTATAATATAATTAAACAAGTTTATCACAGCCCTTCATTGTTCGTCAAATCGATCGTCTCGTGGATTTTTTATCTAAAACAATCTGTAATAAATCCACAATTTTCGCAGACAGCATGGCTAAGCAAGATGACTGATCATGGGCTGTTGAGGAAATTGATGGCCCAGACTGAAATTAATCCAACTGAGCCCACAATAGTAGCTAAGCACATAGAAAGCTTTAGAAGAAGAGGAGGATTTTGTTTTGGGAGAGGAATAATTAGTAGCCATGACTTAATTAGTGCTGTGAATATTGTTATTGCTCGTCTTCTTATATTGACTAAAAGAAAGATACCAGCACTAATGTCAATATTCATAATTGTTTCTTGTTTGCAACTTGCAAGGAAAAAAGTATATATAAAGTAGCTAGCTAGCTAGAATTTAATAAAACTACTACTTTGAATTATTTACAAGGTGGGGAAGGGATTCACGATATTAACAATAATGCCTTTCTTACAAAAATTATTTAATATGATGCACAAATAAGTCTAATTTTATTGGTAAATATTTTTCACCAACACTAGTATGTGCTTGGTGAAACTGTATTACTGTAGCAGCTGAAGTTTAATTTCTCCTTAAGATTCATAAGTGATCTAGATCGGAAAACTTTGTCATAACCTGAATAATCACTCCATTAACAAACAACGAGTTCAGCGACAATAACATAATTATCATTGTATTATTTATATTTAACGTCATAATAAATATGAGTATTTATAAATAGCACGTTGCTAAAGGCATTAGTAACTATAATATTGTCATTAACTCAGTTATTGATAAATATTTATACGGTAATATTACTGGTAAAAGGTAATAATTTATTGCTAGTAAGTGTCTGTTAAGTTGTAGTGAATTTATCTAATTTATATATGATCAATACCAATTGTGAGGGTGAACTTAAACAAGCACCTTCCAGATATCTCTTCCGTTTGTGTTTATTTGAATTCATGTATTCCATTTACTAAATTTTAGTTTTATCTATTGCAAATTGCAAAGTGGTCCAACTAGACTGCTTATAAAAAAATTGTCACCTTCGAGTAATTCAAATTAAAATGTTCTACCTACTTTGCGAATCAAATTTGATTTGACGGGTTTATTACGAATCAATTTATGTTAAACTAAACCATTTTATATATGTATTACGTATGATGAAACATCACCTTGCTATTTTTTATAACTACTTAACTAGTAAATCGATGCACTTTGTTTGCCATGAGACTTGCAATTATGGTGTTCACGGGTCGGTTTGGATTGATTGTTGGTCAAAATTAAAACCAAACCAACTTAATTGGTTTTAAAATTATTAAAATCAAATCAAACCAAACCAAATATAATATACATTTATCGGTTTGGTGGTTATCGATTTCGGTTTGATTTGGTTCGGTTATTAACCATACACAAAAATAAAAAAATAATTTATTCAAAATGTGAAAAAAGTAACAACAATTCATTCAAAACAAAAAATGGTTAGAATGACTTAAATTACCAAACTTTCGATCACTGAATTTACAATCAATAAAGCTTTAAAATTCACGATATTGGCCTTGGAGGAAGAGACAATAACATTTTCAGTTCCACAAAGAATTGTCATAGACACTCATATGCATGAAATTAATAAGATAAATATTTTTACCTTGGACATTCTTGCTTTCAATAAGTAAAGTAAAAGGAAATTTTAATGAAAACATATATAAGATCTTTAAAATTGTTTATAAAAATAATATATTAAGTATGTATATTAATAAAATATATGTATATAATTCATCGATCGATTCGGTTATTTCTTCGAATAAAATCATAACCAAATTAAATACTACCGGTTTTTAAAAATCTAAAACCAAACCAAACCACACCCAAATAAAATCGGTTTTATTTTATCGATTTAATTTTATTTTTTAATTTTGGATCGATTTTTATCCAAACCGTGAACACCCCTACTTGCAACTATGTTAAAATCGTACTCTATCCATCAACTTTGTTTGATAATATTTTTTTATTTGTGCGTTAACAAAATTGATATATTTGATTGGGCACAAATTTAAGATTTTTTTTAAAAAAAGTGTGGTCTAAAACAAATTTTTGATATATGTGTGAATATAAATTATCAAATTAAGAGGAAAATAAAAAATTTAATGTTAAGTTATTACTCTTATTAATCCTCGTAACTTTTATATACACGTGAGAGAATCTAAATGGATCTCATAGGCCTTTAAAACATTGAAAGGTCAATTGAAGCAGTAATAGATCCACTTTTAGGTTATTAATCCTATAATATAATTGGAGAGCATTATAGCTGAGGCAGTAGAGTCGCCGAATTAGTCTCTAATAATTAAAGCTCTAATTCACCAACTTATTAGACATGCATCTATATTATATATACTAAAATCTACTTCTATTTTAAATTAATTTTATATCTAATTATTACTAATTAAAAATTTACTATCATATATTAAGAAAGATACACCTAAATATTGCTATAAAATACATAAAAATAGGGAGAGAGACGAGCGAGATGGGGAGGCATATAGTCATGTATCCCAGATACACGCGAATCACACTCCAGATACATAGGAGAGAGGGGAGCGAGATGGGGAGTTAGATAGGCATACACACTAAATACATGTATATGCATGTATCTGATGATTCACATGTATCTGGTATCAGAGAGTAGTGAGCGAGATGGGAGGGAGGGGTATGAGATTTGTCTATGTATATCAGATACATGTGAATTCACTTCAATACAATATATCTAGAATAAGTTATATCTAATTTTGACTTCATATATTCCTAAATACATATATCTTGACACACCGAAATTTGATCAGATTCGTAATATTACAAACTAAATATATCTAAATAATTTGATCCTAAACTAGTGAGATTTGTGTAAGTTTCCAATTATGAAACTTATTAATCTCTATAGTGTGACCATGATCATCTGATGAAAGTGCTGGCATTTTCTTATACTTATCTTTTCTTTTTCTTTGAAACAAATAGCTTAAAAATAAAATTGTATTAACTTGGTGGAATGATAAGTACTTTCTTTATTTTTAATTAAGAGGTCTCGGATTTGAATCTTCTTCGGTATGGAGTCACTCTTGTTAAGGACGTTTTACTTTCAATGAATTTTTTTGTGCGAATAAAATTTAATCGAACTCTAATATAAATACCGAATATCAATAAAAAAAAGAAACTATCTCACTCGATAGACCACTTAACGTACATTTACCAATTGCATAACATCCACTTGGATAATCATGTTACGGATATGTTCATATGTCCTTCTAAATAAATATTAAACCTGCTGATAAAGTCCAAAACCATGGGCGTTGTTTAAGCATTATTATTCTCTGTTTTGAAAAAGCATATTGTGTTATCGTATATAGTAATATGTGCAATATGATGACTTTCGCTTTATAGTGTCGGACTGTTGGGTCTTCGGACGATAAAATAAAAATTATCCAAGAAAAAACAATACTACTAATTATTATTTCAACAGTGTTCAAAGTTAGGAGAATTAAGAGCCGCCATCACAGTAGAAAATCTGTCATCTATGGGCCTCCGATTCCTTCAATCAAGTATCCATAAACCCATTAATACTTTCATTTATTATGAGTAACGTACATAAGAACGACAATTATATTGTTTTTCTTAAAAAAATCTATAAAATTAATTCACACTACTTAGCTTTCAATTTGCTTCTTTGTGAAAACATGAGAGCTTCCAATACCGTCAATGTTGAAACAATTTTATCTTTTTCATATTACTATGTCTCTAGAGTCACTAGATTTATATTAGGAACTACAAACCCAATCACTTATTATCATTACAATTGAATTTATATTAAGGTATATCATGTAGAGGCACTTATACATATTTCATTAAGGATAAAAATAATATTTTAGAATTAATAAATTATTTTTAATTATAATAAGATGATAATTTTTTTGGAACGGACTAAAAAATAACTAATCCATAATCTTATTTTCTTTGGTAAGGTTGGTAGGTAAGCAATATATGTAGGTAAGTCAATGAATGAATAATATAATTAACCGGCCAATCTCAAAGTCCCCACGTGATTGTTTGTTTTTGTAATATATAAGAGGAAATCATTGTTGTGAATTGTGATGTCTATTGGATAGGGAATCATCTTGTCGTTTAATACTTTTTGAAAATAATACTACATTTTATAGTTCACGTTCATCAATATGTATACGAGAGTGATACAAGTGAACTTTCAAATAAGATTTACTTCAGTAGATTAGCTAAGTTATCCATTTTATTCATAAAAGTTAAAGTGATAATTTTTCTTAAATTAAAAAAATTTATGCGTAATTGAAATTTCAATGATCTATTCATTATTAACTCAGTTCAATTTGATGACACCCTAACACCAATTAAAGTTCACTCTTCCCTCTAGGGAAAAAAAATCATATTTCATTGTACTACTTTTCGAATTTGAAACTAATGGCCTAAATTAAATCCTCAATTCGGTACAAATTTATTCTCTATTTAAGCAAAATATTCTTTTGGAAAAGCATGCTTTCTTGTCACCATTACTAATAAATAATGCAACATGAATTGCTTTAGTTTTCATATATTTCATTTTTTACATTAAAAAGCATGCATGCCAGGTTGTTTTTAGTGCCCAACAACCCATTTATGTGATCATGAAAGCCACCAATTCAGGGAAGATCTATACATGTATGACCTTATATATATATATATATATATCGTGAACCGAGTAATCTATTTTAAATTGTTTTGACACTATTTAGGAACAAGTTGATGCTTGTGGTTAATTAACAATGTAAATTATTTTATACTGTAAGATTAAATATGACAATATAAAAAATAAAGTATTAATTACTATAAACACTTTCTGACAAGCATTTGTCGCAATAATTAGTGTAAATTAAAAAAAAAAATCCTATGACACAACACAACCCAACCAATTTCAAATAAAACCATTTTTTAAAAAAAATCGAATTCGGGCTAGTTGGTATAAGACATTGGCGGAATGTGTTTTAATTTGTATACCCGCATTATATATCTATTCAATACACAAAAAAAAAAATAAACATATTCCAATTCTATCATGTATTAGTTTTGCGAAAAGAAAAACATGAACCAAAAATTGTATTAGTTGCTATATTATATGTGTAAAGAGGAAAAACTAACCAAACAACTGCATAACATATGCTAGATTTTACGTAGAGATTATTTTTTCCCTTATTTTTTTGTAACCAAACAATGTATAAAAGTTATAATATATGAATAGTTTTTTTTCTATACTAATGTATTTTTGAAATATGGATTTGATTACAGTAAAACCTCAATAAATTAATATAAATGGAACCATAAAATATTATTATTTTATAAAGGTATTATTTAATTGAAAAATTTATATTTAATTATTTATTAAAAGAGTGTTTTGAGATTCATGTTCAGAGGTCTAGAGTTTAGAAGAAATTGTAGATATCATCGGAAAAATCAATATTGATGATGAAGTTGAAGATAATACATTACATTTGGAACTAATTATGCGCAAGAAAACACTTATCACATCTCAAACTCTTCACAATTTTTTGGTACAGATCAAAAAGACAATAGAACAACTTTGGGAAATAAGAAAAGAAAAGTTCAATTGTTTCACTTTAGGGTACAAATGCTTAAAATCGATAGTAGCTACGTATCTGGACCCGTTAGGATATACGGATCTGCAATTGATGTTATGAGAGTGCAATGAAGTCCCGCACTATAGAAAATACTAGTAAAAAAGTAAATCAAAAGATAAGAACCAACATTATCATATCATTCATATTCATTTTCATCATATCATCATCATTTTATTCCTATACTAAATAAAATATTTAATTAATTACATTGTTAAATAATATTTTATATATTATACTAAATACTAAAAGTTGGAAGGTGTTAAGCTGAAAGTTCAATCAACTTTTAAATGCAATTAAATGAGAAAAAACATTAACAAAGAAGAAAATGAAAAGGTTATGATTTCAAGAGTCTTTATTCCTAAAAATTAAAATTTAAAACTATTGTCTTTTCATTTTCTCATATTGAATGAAGGGAAAAGGTGGTCTTACAAATTATAAATTAAGACATAGGACAATATTAGATAAATCACAGAAAATTGTAGTGTTCAATTGTTGATTTCAAAGAAGGGTTCTTCTTTTATTTGATTCCCTCTTCATCTATATATTATCAATTATCATATGTAATTATATTTATGTTTGTCATTTGTTTCCTCTCTCAATTTCAGTGGCGTCATAATCGCATGGTAAGTATTATATGTGATAAGTTGGATAATTAATTATAATTGTTTGGTAAGAATCTCTTATTTCTTCACATCAAATCTCTTATGTTGCACAATATCAGTTTTTGAACTTTTAAAATTTGTTGATTATGCAAAAGATGTACTAATCGATATTAATGAAAAGAGATCGGAATAGATTAGTACGTAATTCTAAGATAGGCTGTATGGACGGCCCATCAGTGTGATCCATTTACTAATGCTAGGATAGGCTGATTGCATGAGTTAGCATTCTAAACAAATAAATGAAAAGAGATCGGAGTAGATAGGTGCGTAACAGTTGAAAAGGACTAGATAGGTACGTAACAGTTGAAAAGGAACCTGATCCCTTCATGGTGGTGCGGGTGATTTGCATAAATAGAATCATATGAGACCCTTGTTTAAATTTTATCCCGTTCAAGGAATAATTTTAATACAATCTTCATTCCATTTTGCTGGAATGACAAGACTTGCATTGTTTACAAGCTATGTTTTTTTTTTTTTTCCAACCCGGTGTCCTAAGCCCATATTGGAGCTGCAGGGCCTATTCAGAGGTGGCGCTCCCAACAAGATTTTCTTCATATTCAGGGCTCAAACTCGAAACCTCTGGTTAAAGGTGAACCACTCCCACCAGTGCACCACAACCCATGTTGGACATGTTAGTTATGCATGACACAACTTGATAGAAATTGTTGAGATGCTATGTTGAATGAGGAAAACTATTGTATGAATTTGTATTAGTTTGGGATGACTACTTATTAGTGGTGGCAAATGGGCAGGTTGGGTCAAATTTGGACGGATTGAAGATGGGTCAATATAAAATGGATAATAATTTAACCCGTCCATATTTGATATGGGTAAAAATGGATTGAGTAACAAATGGGTTGGGTAAAATATTAGTTTACCCATATTTTCATGAGTGAATAGTACTCTACTTAAGAATTCAACATGGAGGAAATATTTTAGTCTTTTGTTAGATAAAATATGTTGAAAATGCTTCATTTAGTTTTATTGTATCATAAAAGTAAAAAAAAAGTCCATTAACTTTTCAATATAAAATAAATTTATGTTTTCCTGGAAAACAAGTAAATTTTTGACTTATTTTCGTATGTTTGGTTGGTGGGTAGAAATATTTTTTGAAAAATATTTGTAGTGTTTGGTTTATGAATGAAAAATATTTTTTGAGAAATATCTTTTATTTTTACTAGAGGAGAAAATAATTTTTGAAATTGAAAATATTTTTTAAAAACAAACTTAAATATTTTTTTGGGGATTGGGGAGGGGGGGGGGGTTTGATAGGGGGGCTGGCGGGGGGGATAAAGGGTAGGGGTGAAAAAATAAAAATTTGAAGTTGAAAATATTTTTTAAAACAAACTTGAAATTTTTTTGGAGGGTGGGGGGCTAGTTAGGGGTGGGTGGGGGGTTGGGTCGATGGTAGGAATGAAAAAAATGAAATTTTAAAGTTGAAAATATTTTTTAAAAACAATCTTAAAATATTAACCTGCTATTTATCAACTTGCACGTGATAGTATTTTCAGATGGAGCTTTTCTATCGGTCGTTATAGAACTTTAGGGTTCGAGTAGAAATTTTCTATTGGTTAATATATTATCCTTCATTATCTATAATTAATGAAATAGTAATCTTCACATACATATAATTACTCGAAACTTTTAATATATTTTATAAAGTCTTAACTATCAATCATTTCCATATTAATCTGCCCACAGGTTTAAGACCGATTGCACTCTACTTAATTCGCTTACAATTATTTAACTGCTAATATATCAATCAATGAGTTTAATTGAAACGCATGTCTTTGACGTTATAACAAATTCAACCGTATTATTTTAATTTGCTGGTAAACATATATAATTTAAATAAAAATATAGTACTACTTACACTAGCATATATGGACTAACCATACCTACTTCGCCATGAAAAGAAACATTAATAATATAATATCTGAATCTTTTCAGACCATCTAATAAAGTAAATTAAAGTTGCTTTATTAAATAGTGTTTTAATTAAGTACTACAACATGTATGTTAAAATAATATCGAACATTATTGGTGTATTTTTAGTCTCTATATATAATAAGGCGAGAAATGAGAAGATCCATACCATAGCAAACTGAAGCCTCACTCCACATTTTCACTAAGTCATGGCTACTTCCTCTCAACCATTGTTAGATTCTCCCAGAACAAAATCCTCCTCTTTTACTAAAGCTCTCTATGTGCTTCTCTCTTTAGCTGTTATTGTGGGCACAGTTGGATTCATTTCAATCAATGGAAACAACCCATCAATTTCCTTGACAACCCGTGTTTGTGATACGGCCCATGATCAGCCATCTTGCTTAGCCATGGTGGCTGAGGTTGCACCTGCTGGTGTGATGGATACAAAAACAGTTGATTTGTTACAGATGGTTTTGCATAAATCGTCGTTAAAAATCAAGGAGACGATCCATTTGGCGAGCAATGTGAATGGTCGGATCAATAATGGCCAGGAGCAAGCAGCTCTAGCAGATTGTCTAGAGTTGATGGATTTGTCAAGGGATAGATTAATGGACTCCATGATGGGACTTGGCAACCTATCGGCCCAAGCCCATTTTGATGTTCATTCATGGTTAAGTAGCATTCTCACCAACCATGTTACTTGCATAGATGGGCTAAATGGCCAGGCCCGGTCCATTATGGAGCCCATGTTGAATGATTTGGTAGCAAGAGCAAGGACTTCCTTGGCCTTGATGGTTGCAATTGCACCACCAAAGAGTACTAATAATAATAATGTACCAACAGTTAGTGATGGATTGCCCTCATGGGTTAGTGCTAATGATAGAAAACTTTTGCAACTTTCAGCAAATGCTATAGCAGCCAATGTTGTAGTGGCTAAAGATGGTAGTGGAAAATACAAGACCGTACTGGAAGCAGTTGCGTCTGCTCCAGATAATAGTAAGACTAGATTTGTTATTTATGTTAAAAAAGGAACTTACAAAGAAAATGTTGAGATTGGGAAAAAGAAGAAGAATATTATGCTTGTGGGTGATGGCATGGATGCAACTATTATCACTGGCAACTTGAATGTTATTGATGGCTCAACGACTTTCAAATCTGCAACTGTTGGTAAATATCTCATTTCTCACTATACTGTTTTGACTTCAACTTTTTTGGTCTAACAAAGAGGCTTGGATTTTGACATAAACATGTGTTTGAAAAATTGATGAACTTGTTTGCTTTGGTTGCTAATTTATTTTTAATGCAGCTGCTGTCGGGGATGGATTCATAGCCCAAGATCTACAATTCCAAAACACAGCAGGGCCACAAAAGCACCAAGCAGTGGCCCTTCGTGTTGGAGCAGATCAGTCCGTTATCAATCGTTGCAAAATAGATGCATTCCAGGACACTCTCTATACCCATACTCTCCGTCAATTCTACAGAGACTGTTACATCACTGGCACTGTCGATTTCATTTTTGGTAACGCAGCAGTTGTGTTCCAAAACTCTAAACTTGCAGCCCGAAAGCCCATGAGCGGACAGAAAAACATGGTTACGGCTCAAGGTCGTGAAGATCCAAACCAAGTAACAGGAACTTCAATCCAGAATTGTGATATTATTCCTAGCTCGGACCTTGCACCAGTGAAAGGGTCTGTGAAGACATATTTGGGCAGACCATGGAAAGCGTACTCACGGACAGTGTACATGCAGTCCAATATTGGAGACCATATTGATCCAGCAGGTTGGTCAGAATGGGACGGTGATTTTGCATTGAAAACATTGTATTATGGTGAGTACATGAACAAAGGAGCTGGTGCTGGAATTAGTAAGAGAGTGAACTGGCCTGGTTATCATAATGCCTTAACTACATCAGAGGCCGCAAAATTCACTGTGGGTCAGCTCATTCAAGGAGCAGCATGGTTAAAATCTACTGGTGTCGCTTACACTGAAGGGTTGTGAGAAACTTGTTTGATTAAAAATATGTGTGCCATGTATTGCTAGTGAAGTTTTAGTATGTTTTGGTTGCTTTTTGTATGTTTGTTCTGTGATGATGATAATTATATGCTGCTTAGTTGTAGCACTGACGACTGAACCATGCCACAATAAGAAGGTATAAATTTAATTATTTAGACTTGATGGTACTAGTGATTGCAAATTGACTAAATGTTACCCAGTATTACAAAGCAATTAGCAAATCAAATAATGTGATGCTCCTGTTTCCTTCGTTTAAGGCAAGACCACATTCAAATCAACTTACATCACCAATAATTTTCTCTCTTCCACATTTCCCCTCACATAAACACTGTTTTTTCTTCTCTTGATCAACATTTCCCCCACATGAACTCTAGCTAAACTAGCCATAGTTGAGGCGAAATATGTCATTCTGCACAAAGAAGCTTCCTTCCACAGTTGGGATCAAGTGAAACATCTGCGATAATGCAATTACAAAAAAGACGTTTAAACTTAATTCTACAAGTAATTCATCATTAAGCTGGTCCAGACACCACCATTATTAAAAAAAATATTGAAAACAAGACAGTGGGACTTAGTCAGCCCAAAGACACTCTTAGCATTGTGTCATACCGACCATTTTGAGCCAAGCCTGCACGGTTTCCTCTAAAAGACCTTCACAACATTAATTTTGTTACTTCTTTTTCTTATCAACTTCCGATGTGTGACTTTGTTCGAACACACAACAAATATAAAAGCATACACTTAAACCACATATATGGAGGAAAGAGAGAAACAGAGACCTGACTAAATCTCAGTGGATGGTCCTCTCCAAGTAGTTGAATGCTACCACTGACAAAGACTATGATCCCTCCAGCAAAGGACGAAGGTTGAGAATCAATGGTGCTAATCACATGGCGGCATTGTCCAAAAGGCAACGCATTAAGCTTAGTAGAGATATCTTCACTTCCGAGCAACTTTTGGCCCTCAAATGAGAACATGGAGCTTGGTTGATACAGAGTACCAACCGATGATCGATCATTGTCGAAGAGATTGTAATAGTGATCTACAAATGCCCTTCCTACTATTTCTGTTTGTTCTTCCATGTCCCCTTTCAAAATTCTCAATTCACTTCCAATCAATGTCTTTAATAGTATTTCAAGCACAAAGAGGGCAAGGCTTGAGGGAATAGAATATAAGAAAGTAAATGGTTTGGCTATCAAGGAAAGAATATATATAGGAAAAAGCAAAATGTAAAAAAGGGCATCTAGGCTGCTGCATGAATACGCAAGTTCATGGAAACAAAGAACAGGAAAAGGCTTAAAAAATTCAAACTCATATGTACCTTTATAACTCAACGAAGGAAAGGAAAGAAGGGGCTGTTTTTTTTAAAAAAAAAAAAAAAAAAAAACCCAGCAAGATCTGCTGAAGCAAACCGACCATCAGCCAACAATTATTTTTTCTTGATCTTTAATGTTTTTTTGGCTGCACATAGTGTTTTCGAGATTCAACGTATGTAAGAAAATAATATGTAACTGAAGGAAGGGGGAGGAATATATTCTTTGCATAACAAGTGACCAACTTTATATCTAAAAAGTGAAAAACAATTGCCACCCACTCCCACTTTTATGCAACAAAAAGAAAAAACATAGGGTGGACCTCAAGTGCTTAATTAGCATAGGCAAGATCAAACTTAACAATATAACATTGCATCTCTCTCTTGATGGTAGAGTAGTTCTTAAGCAACGTTTCTCCAAAAATAAGCATCTAAATACCTTATATTTCCATGTTCAAGAAAAACAACTACTCCATTATACTTAGTTTTTCCTTCTCTGTTTCTATGAAATCCTTTTTTGTCAAATAGCCACAAGGAAAAGTCTCTCTGCAACAATAGCTAGCATAAATATTGCGGCTAAGTATAAAAGAAGTGGAAAAGAATACTGAGAATCTTATATGATAGTGTTCATCCGTTCCCTCGCATTTTAAGATGAACTATCGATAAGCTATGTATCCGGTGGTAGCAAGAGGTCACCAGTGGACAATTTTTTCAACAGGGCTATAGCTAGTTAATTGCTTGATCATACTCTAATGGATTCTTTCATTCGGATTGTTCCATAAATAGGAAACTTCATGGTTAAAAGACAATGAAATAACTTAAATCTTCCTTCAGGGGTTTTGCAAAGACAACTTTTTTTTTGAGAAGGAAAAGGGGAAAAGACATGACTTTAGGATGAGTTATAATTGGGACTTCATCTTATGTTTCCTCCATCAAATATGTATTAATAAAACATGGTAACAGTTACATATATTTGCACCATCAAGATAATCAAACATGCGACAGGAAAACAAGTAAGCAAGAGGAATCCATTCAATACTAAGATAATTTTTTTCCACTTGTTTTATTTTCGACTGCACCAAGAAAACTGTCCATCGCCAACTTCTCCCCCTCCTCGACTCTTCACTCACTCAAGAAAACCATCTATCATAATTGATAAACACAAGAAAACAATCATTCCTCTGCGTAAAATCCATTAACAGAAAGAAAAATTGCCGCAGAACTTCCACACGCTGTATAACTTGAATTGAGAAAATACAAAAGCACTACATCAAAGTGCAACCCTTTTTCATCTTTTCCTTCTTCACTAGTAATTTACTCCTTTAATGAAAGATCATTGTGTTCATTGGAAATACATAGCTGCAAAATTACCTAAATAATTTCCTTTATTTTCCATATAGACCATATCCAAGTGTCTTCAAAGAAAGGAAAACTACTTTCTTTACAAACATGAAAAGGAAGATGCCTTTTGCAGATAGCAACATAAATTAAATAACAAAAGCATGGGAGAAACAACGGAATACATAGTTTAGAGCCCAACACCTCTTTTTTCGTAATTCTAACCAAAACCTTAACCTTTTGTTGTCCTATTAATGCCCGAAACCATGAAAACATTCAGTCGCTGCAGCATTAATTATATTGGTGGTTGGAAGGTAAATATTCCTCTATTGATGCTAATGTCTGTTAAAAATACAATTTAAATTTATGGAGGCCCTCTCATTTCTCAGGGGAGGCAACACCGGTATCTAATCTTTGACTGTTTACACAATAATTTCCCTCATCTTGCCTGACGACTTATGATAAACAATTTACATATTAGACAATTAGATAGAAGCTAACAAGTGGTGATTACAGAAATGGCACAAGATTAATGATCATGTAAGTAATTAAAAAAGACAGTTAAGTTTGAGAGATATAAAGTGAAGAATTATTGGTAAGAAAATTTCAACTGGCAAGCAAATGCTTCATTACAAGATAAAAGCTCGATAAATCTAAAATGTAAAAGCTGAAACTTTTCTGTCAACTACTTTTAGTTGAATTGGAATCAGCTCACATGTAGTTTAAACTACAAAACTCTTACCTAAGAGAATAATAGCCAGACAAACTACATTGCTATCACATCCAACCTGAAGGCCAATAAGCATGAACACCATAGCCAGTCTTCCAATTATTTAAGTAGATCACCCTCTTTACCGCCCAAAACGAAACGAAGAGCCCCAAAGCCATGAGCAAACTCTGTGTTCCCCTGTTCTTCAGATGAACCAAAATATGAGTCATTAGTGCCAACAACAATCCAACAATTGTGTACAAGAATCCAACAGCAAAACCTTCAGCTCCTAACTGCATCCCTGATCCTTGGTAAAAGATATGATACTTCCCTGGATCATTTCTATCAATCAAAAACAGAGGTGCTTTCCTGATTATAGTATACATTGTCCCTGAAACACTGAAGAAGTACACTAGAATCGACGCAACCATCCATATATACTTATTCTGCAAAAGGGTGTTTCCAATAACAAACTTTTTCACCAAAAATGGACTCCAAATCAAAAACCCAGCACCAATAATCATCATCATTTTCTTCGGAATAACTGGGGGCGAATGAATTGGACCCAAATTAACATTCGAATTCATCTCCACAAACTCCTTCATCGAGTCAGCTCCCATAGAATAACCAGAAGCATCCATTTTAATACAATCAGTTTTAACATCCGTCACATATATGGGTATTAACCGAATATGGGGTAAAGATTGAACATCAAAAAGCTCGAAGGAAGACTTTGATTCTTGAAATTCAATAATGAAGAAGAAAATCTGGGTGTTGTTTTGGGGGTTGTTGGTGAGGAAAGAAGAGGAGAGAAGGGAGAATTCATATTTGATACTAGGGATTGAGTTATCGGGTTTAGAGTGGAGTTGTCTGGCGTCAAAGAATATGAGGGATGAGAATGGCTTAGGGGAAGGGATTGAGAGGATGCGTTGGAGAAGGGGATCTTTGAGGTGGATCAGACCGAGGGGAGATTTTGATCGGAGATGTATCAGCTCGGAGAGTAAGTCATCGGAAGAATTGGAATGGGTAGTGAAGGGTGAGAGGAGAAACAGGATAGTAATGAGTAGAAAAGAAGATTGAACTGTAGAGATCGCCATTGTTGATTTGATGGAAGACTTCCAGGTTTCATGCATGCATGAAGCAGAAATGTCAAAAAGGTTTTTTGTGTTGGTTTTGGAAGGGCAAGAAATGGATGGGCCGATGGGCATGTGGTTTGATTTGGGTAGGGTAAAGAAAATTGGGCGGTGACCCGTTTGGGAGTACTCGTTCATTTTACTTGATCAATATTGATTTGACACACTTCACCAAGAAACAATATAAAGAAGAAAATTTTACTAATATATAACATTCAATGTTTGAAAAAAGGGTAAATTTTAGGAATCACATAGTTTTAATATGAAATTACAATTTATACCTCTTTAATTTGTAATTACATTAATCCCTTAAAAAGTAACACAAATCGAATACATAATATGTAGCTCGAATACATTAAAGAGTATCTCGGATACATTATAACATAAATCGGATACATAATATGTAGCTCGGATACATTAAAAACTAGCTCGGATACATAATATGTAGTTTGGATACATTAAAAAATAGCTCAGATACATTATAAAATAAACAGGATATATAATATATAGCTCAAATACATTAAATACTGGCTCAGATACATTAATATGTAGCTCGGATACATTAAAGAAATAAAGGATTTTAGAAATAGAAGGGGATATTGAAAATAAGAGAAACATAAGACATGTATTTCAACAATTTTTCCTTGAAAAAATGCATTGAGAAATGACTAGTTACGAGTAAATTAGGAACTAAATGTTTCTAAAGTAAACAAGTATGAATAAACTGAATAATGTTCAACCTCCGATAAAATTTAATAAAAGACTTTTTAGGAATATTTTTATTGAAAATTTATCTATATTAAAAAGCGGATTAAGCGTTTTTGGTAATTTAGAAACATTATTTAAAGCTTGATTAACGTATAAAAAGTGATTATTTGCGAATATCATCGTTAAGATTTGAGTGGGACTAGAGATACATTATTTAGGTCAATAATCGACTTTACTAAATGTGAACTAATAGGCTACTAATAAATAAGAAAAGATGTTTGAGTCTAACATAAGCAAAACAAAAACATACACAATTACAGTTTATCTTGTTGGCGGAGCTTGCAGAATCTTCAAAACATATTATTTTATTTCTTCAGTCCAGCAAGTATAGTCTTTTCTCTTCCTTACTTGGGTCTTTTCTGTGCTAGCACCTCAGTAAATCATTTGTTGATCTTTGTATGACCAATTGCAAACCACAGGTCAAAAGCAAGTGGCAGATGCTCTCACTTGCTGCATAGCTCAAAACCTCTTTTTGGATATTCTCACAAGCTTCAATCCATGTAAAGAAAACCACATGGAATGGAACATTGGATCTCAACATCTGTTTCAATGGCCAATGACTTGGTAACTTCTCTTTTCTTAATTTTCTGTAGCATGATTTCACTGTGAATAGACCCTTCTTGCTAGAAATCCATGTTATTTTGTCTTCAGTATTAGTTAGTTGCTGATATGTGTTCAAATGATTGAAAAAATCAACAGACTTAAAATTTACTCAGAGGTTGATATTCCAAATCCATTTATTTACTCTGTAGATGGAGCTTTTGAAGGCAATGTGAATAAATCTGAAAACACAACTTGCAAAGGTCTCTGTCCTTTCCACAAAGAAACTTTTCCGCTGTTGCCCACCTTGATCCCAGTATTAGAGGCCACAGAGATCTAATGTCCTCCAGTAATGATACACCGTCTGAAAACAGAGACATCACATATGAGTGACGTGAATCCAACACGCTATTAATCAGAAAGATATTGTTTCTTCCACCTGGCTAACCTTTTCTCACATTTCATCACTCTTTCCCAGATGCCATCGACTTTATGCTTAGCCCCCAATCACAATCCAAGACGAGTGTTGGTAAGGTACCAACTTTGCAGCCTAAGGTAGCAGTTAGCAGTTCTATGAAGGGGGTTTAAAAAAAAGTTAAAAACGCTAATATTAACCATAAATAAACGGGTCGGGTCATATATGAAGTTATGAACGGGTTGACAAAAAAAAAATCCTTAGTTCAAATAATTTCTTACAATTACAATTTATCTTAAAAACAAATTTAAAGTACATATCTATAAAATGATAATAAAGTAGCACAACTCATTCAAAAAGTTCTACAAGTTCTTCAATTCCTTTAAAATTCTCTTCGGCTCCTAAAAGTGCAAATGGAGAGCAAGCACAAATTTAACATTAGAAAGACTAACAAAAAACACAAATCAAAGCGAAAATACTATTTCTTCACAAAAATTCTTTTTGGCATAAAATGACTTCATTACATCACAAAACTACACAACCTTGAAGGGAGGTTAAGAAACCAAACATGCAGATAAACCTATCAAAACATAGTTTTACATTTGAAAATACAACTACATACATTTTTACAATTGTATTCTACGAGGTTTCATATCTTGAAATGTCTTAATAATAACATCATTAGAAATCTTATCAAATACATCTTTTTCTAAATAAGGCACCAAACAACCACTAAAAAAATCATCACTCATTTGACTCCGCAAGTCATTCTTAATAAACTTCATTGCCGAAAAAGTTCTTTCAACGGAGACAGTGACAAGTGGTAAAAGTAGAGCAAGTTTCACTAAATGAAATACAAGAGGATAATTTGAATGTTTCTTTGTCTGAACTAATCTTTTGGAAAGATCACAAAGTCCATTTAGATCGGAGAACCTTTCATCAATATCACGAACATCAACAATGTAACTTGCAAGTTGATTCTCAAGAATACTCGTATTGGATTCATCAAAGTCATCTGGATATAATTCAGCCATTCTCATTACTTTTCTTATGTCAAAACTTGAAAATGAGTTAATTGGATTCAAGCAAGCAATTCCATGGAGCAAATCGGTAGTCACCTCGTCAAAACGATCATTAAGTTCTTGAAGTTGCCAATCAATGATATTGAAAATACTTCAACACGATAATGATGTAAGATTGTATAGTTAGCAAGTTTCCACCGTGATCTTAAAGAGCTAACATATGGCTCCTCAAAGTTAGGTATCAAAACATCATGTTTGATACAAAATGTAGATACCTTGGCAATAAGAGAATCCCATTCATCATCTCTTAAGACTTGCAACCTTCTCTTTGCTACTTCAACAAGTAGCATGGCATTTGCAATATCTTGCTCTTTTTATTTGTAAGCATTTATTAAGATCATTTGTGATTGCTAAGACATCTCTCATCAAATGCAACATAAACGCAATCTCAAATGTTTGACAAGCTTCAAGATATTCCATTGCCATGGCTCGTTCATCCATACTCCTTGCATCAAGAGCAAATGATTCAAGAACTTCAAGAATAGAGCCAAACATAATAATAAAATTGTTAAAGGATTTATAATGAGATCCCCAACGAGTATCACAAGCTCTTGAAAGACCAAGTTGTTGATTCAAGTCCCTACCGGTTGTAAGTTCACCCATATCTAATGCCACTTGAATTGTTGATTTTTGAGAATCTCGTAAATTATTCATACGCTTAAAAAAAGATCCCAATACATTAAAAATACTTGAGATCAATACTACAAGTTTTCCCACTTCAACACACTTTTTGGAGACCCCAACAAGAGTTAGTTGAAGTTGATGGGCAAAGCAATGGATTGAATGAGCCGATTTACTTTCTCGTCTAATCAACATTTTAAGGCCATTGATCTCACCTTGCATATCAAGGGCGGAACTACATTGATGACCCCCCTCGGTAAAAAAACTACACTATATATATAAAATTGATTTTTTTCTGTACATGTATATATTTAAAATTGAACCACCTAAATATATAACAAAGGCATAGCCCAACGGTTGAGAGGGTTCAAAATTTCTCTAAAATGAGCTTTGGGTCGCCGGATCGATTCCAGGCAACAACATATTTTTTGTTGTAATTTTTAGCTATTTTGCAGGAATTAAATAGACCAAAAACAACCTCGTTTTTAAGGTTATAACTAAAAAAATATATTTTAAATCCTAATGAAAAAGTCAACAAATTAAAATACCCCTCTTTTTTAGGGATTGCAATATTATATTTTCCTATTCTTGATTTCTTTCTCCTTCAACTTCACGCTGCTGCTGAGTGCTACTGCCTGCTAGTTGCTGCCGCAGTGCCGCCTGTTGGTGCTGGCTGCTGCTTGTTGCCGTTGGTGGAGGATTGGTGGTCCTCCCTTCAGGCTCCATTTGTGATGGCAACTGTTAGTTTTCTCTTTTTAATTTTCAGAATTCTATGCTTTGATTCTTGTATTTGTTGATGTGCTATTTTATTTAGTTAATTGAACTCGGATATTCACTTCTCTTAACAGTTTTTTATTTTTCATATGAAATTTTCAATTCTATTCACTGATTATGATTTATGAAAGTTATAATTTTATTTCTTTGGGCTTATTTGTTGATTTAATATGTTTATTATGGACATTCAACATTTGTCCAGTAGATATTAACTTTTATTTGTGAGATTCAAACTTTTGTTCATTGTCTATAATTTTGTTTTGGTCCTTATTGCATATTCAATTTTTGTAAGTTTTGACTAAATTTTTATTTTACAATTCAGTCTCAATATTCAGTGAAGAAGTATTTTACACAAGTACTGAAATCATCTTTAGCCTCTCAAAGTCATAGTCAATCTAATAAAAAAGAAAATACTAATCATTCAAAAGTGTCATTAGATTCTTCTCAAGAATTTGATTTGAATTCTTCAAAGTTTAATCCTGGTGAAAGAACATCAATATTGAACTATCATCCAAACCACCGTGATGTTATTAGAAGAGCATACCTTTTGAATGGTCCTTGTCAACCTCGTTTGGCGGTGCAAGAGTATCCTCAAACAAATATTTTTGGATCAATACGTCGTTTTAATCCTGAATGGTTTGATAATATATATATCATGATTGGTTGGAGTATAGTGTTAGTAAAGATGCAGGTTATTGTTTGTATTGCTATCTTTTTAAAGATCATAACACTAATCAAGGAGGAAGGGAGACATTTTCAACTATAGGATTTAAGAGTTAGAACAAAAAGGGTAGTCTTGACAAACATATTGGTCTACCGAATAGCATACATAATCAGTCAAAAAGAAATGTCAAGATTTACTACTACAACGGCGGTCTATTCAATTTGCATTTGAGAGGCAATTTAATCAACTCAAGCATGAATATTAGATGCGCTTAAGTTCATCGGTTGATATAGTAAAACTTCTCATAAGTCGGGGATTTGCATTTCGAGGTCATAATGAATCTAAATCATCACTTAGTAGGGGTAACTTTCTTGAAATTCTTTCATGGTATGCAAAAAAATGTGATAAAATTTGTGATTGTGTTTTGAAACATGCTCTTGTAAATGATCAACTAACTTCTCCAAAGATTCAAAAAGATATTGTGTGTGCATGTAAGATAGAGACCGTTAAAGCTATTCTTGATGAATTAAATGGTGACTACTTTGCTTTACTAGTTGATGAATCTTTTCTTGCTGAATTAAATGGTGACTACTTTGTTTTACTAGTTGATGAATCCTGTGATGTGTCACGCAAGGAGCAAATGGCTATCGTATTTCATTATATTGATAGAATGGGATTTGTAATGGAGCGACTTATTGACATTGTTCATGTTGAAGATCTAGTGATTCATCTTTAAAGGAGGCAATTTTTAATTTACTTGCTCATCATTCTTTGAGTCCATAGAGTGTGCATGGACAATGTTACGATGGGGCAAGTAATATGCAAGGTGAGATCAATGGCCTTAAAATGTTGATTAGACGAGAAAGTAAATCGGCTCATTCAATCCATTGTTTTGCCCATCAACTTCAACTAACTCTTGTTGGGTCTCCAAAAAGTGTGTTGAAGTGGGAAAACTTGTAGTATTGATCTCAAATATTTTTAATGTATTGGGATCTTCTTTAAAGCGTATGGATAATTTATGAGATTCTCAAAAATCAACAATTCAAGTGGCATTAGATATGGGTGAACTTACAACCGATAGGGGCTTGAATCAACAACTTGGTATTTCAAAAGCTTGTGATACTCGTTGGGTTTAATGTATTGGGATCTTCTTTTAAGCGTATGGATAATTTACGAGATTCTCAAAAATCAACAATTCAAGTGGCATTAGATATGGGTGAACTTACAACCGGTAGGGGCTTAAATCAACAACTTGGTCTTTCAAGAGCTTGTGATACTCGTTGGGGATCTCATTATAAATCCTTTAACAATTTTATTATTATGTTTGGCTCTATTCTTGAGGTTCTTGAATCACTTGCTCTTGATGCAAGGAGTATGGATGAAAGAGCCATGGCAATGGGATATCTTGAAGCTTGTCAAACATTTGAGATTGCGTTTATGTTGCATTTGATGAGAGATGTCTTAGCAATCACAAATAATCTTAATAAATGCTTACAAATAAAAAGAGCAAGATTTTGCAAATGCCATGCTACTTGTTGAAGTAGCAAAGAGAAGGTTGCAAGTCTTAAGAGATGATGAATGGGATTCTCTTATTGCCAAGGTATCTACATTTTGTATCAAAATGATGTTTTGATACCTAACTTTGAGGAGCCATATGTTAGCTCTTTAAGATCACGACGGAAACTTGCTAACTATACAATCTTACATCATTATCGTGTTGAAGTATTTTCAATATCATTGATTGGCAACTTCAAGAACTTAATGATCGTTTTGACGAGGTGACTACCGATTTGCTCCATGGAATGGCTTGTTTGAATCCAATTAACTCATTTTCAAGTTTTGACATAAGCAAAGTAATGAGAATGGCTAAATTATATCCAGACGACTTTGATGAATCCAATATGAGTATTCTTGAGAATCAACTTGCAAGTTACATTGTTGATGTTCGTGATATTGATGAAAGGTTCTCCGATCTAAATGGACTTTGTGATCTTTCCAAAAGATTAGTTCAGACAAAGAAACATTCAAATTATCCTCTTGTATTTCGCTTAGTGAAACTTGCTCTACTTTTACCAGTTGTCACTGCCTCCGTTGAAAGAGCTTTTTCGGCAATGAAGTTTATCAAGAATGACTTGCGGAGTCAAATGAGTGATGATTTTTTTAGTGGTTGTTTGGTGCCTTATTTAGAAAAAGATGTATTTGATAAGATTTTTAATGATGTTATTATTAAGACATTTTAAGATATGAAACCTCATAGAATACAATTGTAAAAATGTATGTAGTTGTATTTTCAAATGTAAAACTATGTTTTGATAGGTTTATCTGCATGTTTGGTTTCTTAACCTCCCTTCAAGGTTGTGTATTTTTGTGATGTAGTGAAGTCATTTTATGCCAAAAAGAATTTTTGTGAAGAAATAGTATTTTCGCTTTGATTTGTCTTTTTTTGTTAGTCTTTCTAATGTTAAAATTGTGTTTGCTCTCCATTTGCACTTTCAGGAGCCGAAGAGAATTCTAAAGGAATTGGAGAACTTGTAGAACTTTTTGAATGAGTTGTGCTACTTTATTATCATTTTATAGATATTTACTTTAAATTTGTTTCTTAAAATAAATTGTAATTGTAAGAAATTATTTGAACTAAGGATTTTTTTTTTTGTCAACCCGTTTGTTAATCAATCCGTTCATAACTTCATATATGACCCGACCCGTTTATTTATGGATAATATTAGCATGTTTAACTTTTTTTTGAAACCCCTTGATAGAATTCCTGGGTCCACCACTGTTGCATATTACTTGCCCCATCGTAACATTGTCCACGCACACTTGATGGACTTAAAGAATGTTGAGCAAGTAAATTAAAAATTGCCTCCTTTAAAGATGAAGCACTAGTATCTTCAACATGAACAATGTCAATAAGTCACTCCATTACAAATCCCATTCTATTAATATAACGAAATATGATAGCCATTTGCTCCTTGCGTGACACATCAAAGGATTCATCAACTAGTAAAGCAAAGTAGTCACCATTTAATTCATCAAGAATAGCTTTAACGGTCTCTATCTTACATGCACTCACAATATATTTTTGAATCTTTGGAAAAGTCAGTTGATCATTTACAAGAGCATGTTTCAAAACATAATCACAAATTTTATCATATTTTTTTGCATACCATGAGAGAATTTCAAGAAAGTTACCCCTACTAAGTGATGATTTAGATTCATCATAACCTCGAAATGCAAATTCCCGACTTATGAGAAGTCTTACTACATCAACCGACGCACTTAAGCGCATATAATATCCATGCTTAAGTTGATTAGATTGCCTCTCAAATGCAAATTGAATAGACCGCCGTTGTTGTAGTAAATCTTGACATTTCTTTTTTGACTGATTATGTATGCTATTCGGTAGACCAATATGTTTGTCAAGACCACCCTTTTTGTTCCAACTCTTAATTCCTATAGTTGAAAATGTCTCCCCTCCTCCTTGATTAGTGTTATGATATTTAAAACGATAGCAATACAAACAATAGACTGCATCTTTACTAACACTATACTCCAACCAATCATGATATATATTATCAAACCATTCAGGATTAAAACGACGTATTGATCCAAAAATATTTGTTTGAGGATACTCTTGCACCGCCAAACGAGGTTGACAAGGACCATTCAAAAGGTATGCTCTTCTAATAACATCACAGTGGTTTGGATGATAGTTCAATATTGATGTTCTTTCACCAGAATTAAGCTTTGAAGAATTCAAATCAAATTCTTGAGAAGAATCTAATGACACTTCTGAATGATTAGTATTTTCTTTTTTATTAGATTGACTATGACTTTGAGAGGCTAAAGTTGATTTCAGTACTTGTGTAAAATACTTCTTCACTGAATATTGAGACTGAATTGTAAAATAAAAATTTAGTCAAAACTTACAAAAATTGAATATGCAATAAGGACCAAAACAAAATTATAGACAATGAACAAAAGTTTGAATCTCACAAATAAAAGTTAATATCTACTGGACAAATGTTGAATGTCCATAATAAACATATTAAATCAACAAATAAGCCCAAAGAAATAAAATTATAACTTTCATAAATCATAATCAGTGAATAGAATTGAAAATTTCATATGAAAAATAAAAAACTGTTAAGAGAAGTGAATATCCGAGTTCAATTAACTAAATAAAATAGCACATCAACAAATACAAGAATCAAAGCATAGAATTCTGAAAATTAAAAAGAGAAAACTAACAGTTGCCATCACAAATGGAGCCTGAAGGGAGGACCACCAATCCTCCACTAGCGGCAACAAGTAGCAGCCAGCACCAACAGGCGGCACTGCGGCAGCAACTAGCAGGCAGTAGCACTCAGCATTCAGCAGCAGCGTGCAGTTGAAGGAGAAAGAAATCAAGAATAGAAAAATATAATATTGCAATCCCTAAAAAAGAGGGATATTTTAATTTGTTGACTTTTTCATTAGGATTTAAAATATAATTTTTTTTTAGTTATAACCTTAAAAACGGGGTTGTTTTTGGTCTATTTAATTCTTGCAAAATAGCTAAAAATTACAACAAAAAAATATGTTGTTTCCTGGAATCGATCCCGCGACCCAAAGCTCATTTTAGAGAAATTTTGAACCCCCTCAACCGTTGGGCTACGCCTTTGTTATATATTCAAGTGGTTCAATTTTAAATATATACATGTACAAAAAAAAATCGATCTTATACATATGGTGTAATTTTTTTACCGAGGGGGGTCGGATGACCCCCTGGAAGCAATGTAGTTCCACCCCTGGCAGTTAGAATGCAGCAATTAGTCACTTCATTGACTGGATACAAGTAACTTTTCTCCAATTAATAGGAATCCCAGAGACAGCTTCAAATACCACTAGAATTACACTCAGATGTTTAAGTTGATCGACCTCGGCGTCACACATCACAAGAGACAGTATGAATCACTTCAGAAAGAGTGAAAGCTAAAATGCAACCAAACAATGACACCTCTGCTAGGGGAGATGAAAGCATTTAGGAGGAAACCACTGGAAACTATTTCCAGGCAAAGAAAGTACAGTCTAACATGCAATTGTCACGAGAATTCTTTAGGCAATGATGCAGAGGACTGACATAAACATTTTAGATCGTCAATACTGCCAATTTACAAACGAGTCCACCATGACATCAGTAGATAAACATTCTAGTGTAGCCAAAAGTATGAAATTTTCTTCTGTCAAACAATTGGGCTATTACATAAATGAAAATCCTTTCTGGACAGAATTTTGAGTCGAATGAAAAAGGGAAAGAGAAAAGGAACAGAAATTACCTTTTGTAAGTGAAGGACAGATTCATATTTCTCATTGTATGCTATTGAAATTGTGCATAGAGTGATATAAAATTGGAGGCTACCGAAAGCGAGCATCACCAAGATCTACTCTCAGGTGAGCAACCATGCTGTACAGTATGCATTGTAAGTGAAGAGATAAAATATAAATGAAGCCAAAATGTATTATTTAGCCAAACCCAGAAATCAAACGCTTATATGCTTTTTTGTCAGGTTTAAACCCCAATTTCAACATATCATCATGCAGTCTCATTGCTTTTCTAAACTCCTGTTCCTGACATAGCCCTCTAATCATAATTGAAAAACTTTCGCTGCTTAACATATCATGTGTTCTCATGTAATCGAAGATCTTTAGAGCTTCTTCACGCCGTCTTGATTTAAACAGTCTGTCAAGTAGTAAACCGTAGGTCTCTACATCTAAAGCAACACCAAGTCTCTCTAGTTCAGTATGTAAAGAAATGGCAGACTCAATCCTTCTGCTAAAGCAGTAGTGCCGCACCAAAGAGCAACAACAAAAAGATTCAAACTGAAGTCCTCTTTGAAAAATTACATTCAGAAGCTCCTCAGCTTCTTTCCACTTATGCTTTTCACATTGAGAAACTATAAATTTAGATACTTGAGATACGGGAGGTACGAATCCTCTTCCTATCAAGTCTTTCAACAAACTGCTAACTTCCTCCGATGGATTTTCACTGCATAGGACACTCATGAAGGCACTATAGCATTTGTCACTGATGAATATTTTTCTCTCAAGTATAATGTTGTACATCCAAATAGCATCTTCAGCTTTACCTTCCTTGGAGAATGCCCTTAGCATAGAGCCATAAGTATTGCCTTGTAGCTTAATCCTTTTTTCATAAGCTTCCCTGAAAAACAATTCAGCTGCATATGCTTTTCCCATATCAGAGAACTTTCGAATCACAGAATCATAGACGGGCAACACAACTTTCGGGAGATGTCCTTTTTCCACCATGGAACTCATCACTGATTCAATAACTTCGGCATTTTGATATTTACAAGCACCATCAAGAATTGAACTAAAAGTATTAAAGGTGGGATCAATACATTTACTAAACATATCATTTAAATAACCAAATGCAGCTTCAAAATTCCCTCTTTCAGAATAGCAGTCTATGAGTATGTTATAAATAAGAGGACTGCATATACCCTTATCAAGAATAGGAATAATTTGCTCAAATTTCCCATCTTTACTAAGCATCTGAGCAATTACAGACCATGTAACCACATTCTCCTGAACCCTATTACGAATAATAGAACCATAGTAACACCAACCCAGTCTTAACTCATTCTTACTGAGCAGTAAATTAAGCAATGTATTACAACAATTAACAGACACAAAATATCCATATTCTCTAACTATTTGATAAACCTGAAGAGCTTCCAAGAACAAACCTTTATTGCAGTAACATTCAAGGATTGAGCTCAAGACTGAAGACTGAATGTGACTATCACCAGCTTTCAATGACTGAATCAAGAAACCCACAATTTGGGCTGGTGGGTATGTTTGAATGAGAGTATCCAAGATGGGTTTTGCGGGTTTGGATAGTCCGGACCCGAGAAGTATATACACAAGTGTACAACGAACTTTGGCATCAGGTTGGAACCCAAAATTGTTCTTGGCATAGTCGAAGAAGCGTAAAGAGACTTGTGGGTTGGTTTGGGTGTTGTGGAGGATTTGAAGGAAGAGAGATGGAGTAAATTGTGAAGAACAAAGTTTGAGGTTCTTGAGAAGGAAAGGCCATTGATTTGTTCGTCTTTGCAAGAGAATAGAGGAAATTTGGTAAACTAATTGGGTTTGTTTGAATTGGGTTCTCCAATTTTGGGGCTTTTGTGTTGTTGTTACAGTGCTTGCTATTGCGATTGATTTCTGGAAGAGAAATAGAGTTCTAGAGGCAATGGTCATTTGAGTTATGATGCAAGCGAATCGGTTTCAATTGGGAAGAGAGTTGCAGAGAATTTTCCGTACATTTTCTATGGAAACTTCAAATGAAATTGTGCTTGTTCATAGAATTGGGCTCGTTGGCAAGCTTTTAAAAACTAGCCAACTAAGACGTGAATTTCAGGACATAAAATGTCTCTCAACTATTTGAATTAGTACAAAACTATCTTATATTTATTTTTCGGCACCCAAATACCCTGATTTCAACCTTTTAGCTAAAAAATGTGCTTATATGTAACGATTCATACTCATAAGGTTGATGGAAGGCAATACTGTACTAAATCTCATAGTTTAAGGACATTTTTGGCTTAAAATCGAGGATATTTTTTATTCAAAAAATTGACGTCAAGGATATTTAGGATCGAAAGATGAACGAAGAATAGTTTTGCATCAATTCAAATAATTAATGGGCATTTTAGGTGCCGAGACACCAGATTTGTAATTAGAATTTTCAGAAAGCACCAAAAGATAAAGAAGGGGACAGTTTTAGCACGTGAGTGACTAATGAATCCATGTGAGTGTATAAATCTTGCTTAAAATGTTACAATAAACTGCTTGCCAGTTTCAATGAGTAAGCTGAGAGGCTAATGGGCCTCTTGACTTTCAATCCGAGATTTCATATTTGACATTTGTGATTCACAAAGCAAAAGAAAAAGGGAAACTATGGTACAAGAAGTTGATAGCATTATGAACAGGATAAAAAATTCCCAGGTAGATGTTTGAAAATTTATAATTCTTTTAATTTGTTTGTTTTATTTTCTTTTTAAATTTTTTTTTAAAAAAATGTTATTATTTATATCTATTTATACCAACATCCTATATGACATATTTAAAATCCAAAAATTCAAAAGATATTTTAATAAATTAAAGATATCTTTAATATAAAATAATAAGATTTCAAAAAATATCTTCTTTTTTTGCAATGGAGAATGTATTCCCTTCATCTACATTTACTTGTCCACTTTAAACTTTTTACACTTCTTAAGAAACAATGATTAATGCTATGAGTATTTTACCACAATACTCGTGTTAATTGGTGTTAAGTCTTATTTCCTTAGGTCTTGAAAAATGATGTGGTGAATAAATAATAAATATTGAGGGGGTTTCTCTTAATATACTAAACACAAAGGTCAAATATATCCCTATACTATAGGAAATAGTTTAAATATACCCCTTCCGTTATACTTTCGGACTAAATATACCCTTATGACTAACAGAGGACACGTGGACGGCTAAAATTAAATGAACTGTTCAATTTAAAATAAATCAAATTCAAATATAACCCGTCCGCCCCAATAATTTAACCCGACCTAATTATAACATTGACCCACCCAATTTATAAGATTGACCTAATTAAACTCTGAATAAATGTATACCTAGAGAAAATAACACTGCTTTGAAAAGAACAGGCGCATATTGCTTATTTCGATTCTAAGGATATCCTAATCAAACGACAGTGGAAGCACTTTATGATGAAGGGTAATCTTTGAATACTAAGGTACGAGAAATCAGTTTCCTCACTGGGTCAAATGTTAAAATTAGGTTGGGTTAAATTATTGGGCGGGGCGGATTATATCCGAATTTGATTTATTTCAAATTGAATAGTTTGCCATCCACATGTCCTATGTTAGTCATAAAGATATATTTAACCCGAAAGTATAACGAAAAGGATATATTTAAACTATTTCCTATAGTACAGGATATATTTAACCCTTATACTAAAAATGACAAGTAAAAATAAGAACATATATAATGAGCAAATAAATTAAAGTGAACGGAGGGAGCTGTTATTTTTCTTCTCCCTTAAATGATTTACTAAATTCTAGCAAGAATTATTCTCTGGTTTGTAAATGCTCGATAAGATTCAGTCACGGGCCAAGTTAGGCAAATGCAACCAAAAATCAATACTGTACTATTTTTTTTAGATTTAGATCACCATTGTGGTGGGGGTCAAGGAATGCAACCAAAAAATCAATACTTTTTATTAATTAGACCACTATTGTCGTGGGGTTTAGGCCTTGACCCCTTACATGTGTATAATCAGCATCGAGAAAAGTGAAAATAGAGAGAGGGGGGCATGTATTGTCTTGCTCTCAAATACAACTCGTAAGTTCGTGGATCCTCGATTTTCAAAGTAATATTGTGCTTGATTTAAACTTAAAATCTAAAAGTGAATTTTAATTCCCAAATCATCTTAACTTAGTTTATTAATGGTATAATTATTGAGATCCACTTGAGTAATGTCAAATGTTGATGCCCTAATTTACTATTCCCTGTGTTCTTATTTTTATGTCCTTATTAAAAATAAATGTTTCTTAATGCTTGTTACTTTACAAAATTAATATATTAAATAACAATATTCTTTTTATTTTACCTTGAGAATTATTAGTCTTGAAAGTATGAATTTGACAAATATAGAAAAACTAAATGTTTTAATTCATGTTCTCCAGTCAATTTAATTAATTAAGTAAACTAATTTATGTTAATGTATTGAAAACTTGACTTCAAAAGACACTAAATAAGTGTATAATGATAAAATTATCTAATTTTTTTTATAGAATGTGAAATTTAAAATAATGACAACGGAGGAAATAATATCAAAGTTTATTATTAGTACTTCTATCCTTGATTTAAGGTTCTGAGCCATTCCTCTGAAATTGTTTTCTTCCTACTTGTCCGTCTTTAGGGTTTGTGTAATAGGGGAACAAATCCCTATAAATGTCCCGTTACAAAATTTGAACTTTCCCTTGATTCGAAGAAGCATCTCAAGTTAATTAGTACTAGTAAGGAATTAATTAATTACGTGGCATGAGGTTAAAGTGTTTAAGATGTAAGATCTAGGCAAAGTTGTGGAAATTGTTTGATAAAGAAATTTCATATCTGTTTTCTCTTCTCTTCGACAACAAAAAAAATTAAATGTGTTACTAGTATTGATTTCGATGAATCTTTAATGTTTTCATTGATCAATAAATAATAATTGAAATATTTACTATTTTGGAGGGCTGTTTGACTTTATATCTTTTAAGAAGGACGAACTCTTCCTCATATAAATAAGTTGATGTACAAAATAGAAATACAAGATACTACCTCCTAAAAAAATGAAAAATGTGTTCTCAAATCTCAATTAACGTAAAGCCTATATCTGTAATATTGGGATTCACAGCAAGTCAAATGATTACTTTAACAATAACCATGCTTTATTACCCCCTTAATTTAAGGTTATTATGCCCCGTTAGTCTACGTGATGTTTTATTTTTCCTTTGTGAAAGTAAAGCTACTCCATATTATATTCTCCTTTAATCTATTTTATTTTTAAAAGATAATATTAATTAAAAGAATAATGTGATTAAATTATTTTTATATATTCTTTTGATCTCAATTGAATATTATTTTTCATGTACTATATTAATTAAATAAGAATAAAAATGAAGATTAGCTATTAATTATATTTTAGTTTTTAAAATTAATAATTATTCTTGGTTGATTATTTAATAAGCACAATAATTAAAATTAATAGAAAATCAAATAATTCCTCTGTCTCATTTTATGTAGCGCCATCTTTTGACTTCACACGATGGTTAAAAAACTGAAGATTTTTAAAATAATTTTAAATATTTATATTTTATAAATTATTTTTAACAAACATGACGAACGGAGATCAAGTACTAAGGAGGAGTTAAGAGAATGCAGTTTGTCAAATCGAAGGTGGTTTTCATATACAGTAAAACCTCTATAAATGCATATGCTTGAGATCGGAAAAAAATTTATTTATTGAGATTATTAGTTTATCGATAAATGCATAAAATATTTATTTATCGATAAATAAATATTTATTATTTTAGAGAGTATTTTGCAATATGTGCCATAAGAAAGAAAGAAAAAATATTTGAATTAAGAATTTCAAAAGTTTAAATCTAGGAAACTAAAAAGTGTAGTCTGTGCATATTTATTATTTAAATCTAAGAAAGATAAACGAATTTAGTGAAGTTTAATGTTTTTAATTGTATTCATGTATATAGAATATGAAGAGATTTTATGTTAACTATAAAAGGAAAAAGGTAGATGTTTAAAAATCATAATCCAAGTATAATGTCTTCTCATCATTTGAAAGACGTACAAAAATCATCTTTAACCAATAAAATAAGAAACGTAATATGTGAGCATAAGAAAGAGAATTCAACTATTAGCCAAAAAGATTTGCAAGCATGGGTGAAACAAAAGTTTGATTTGACTATTAATCAATCAACAATATCGCACACTCTCAAAAGGTCGGTTGAGTATTTGTCAAATGAGATGAAAAATAGCGAACCACAAATTGGTGAATTAGATGAAGGTATCCAACAAGTTGGTGAATTAGATGTAGGTATCCAAGAATTAAATGATGTAATCTTTAAGAAATGTAATAAATGTTGAACATCTTTTGAACTATCCTAACGAGAATGATACAGTTATGGAATCACCTACATAGGAAGAAATTATTCAACTGTAATGAATAATCATGATGAGAATGATCCTGAACAAGATGATAGTAGCATTGTCCCACATGTATCATCAAAGGAGGCATTTCAAGCAATAACTACATTGTCAAACTATTTAGTACAACACGAATAAATATTTCAAAAATTGTGTTCGCTCTTCAAAAAGTTAAGGACGAGATTAATTTTGATTTTGGTGGGAAGAAAAAACAATCAACTATAGAATCATATTTTAAAAAGAAATAGTTATTGGTCTAGTATTATTGACTGATTAAATATATATAAATTTTTTATGTATTCTAATAATTATTACTTTATATTTTTTTTTGGGCCTTTAATACTTTATTTTTAATTATTATCTAATGCATTTAGCGAGAATATTACCTTAATATAACTGGCCCAAGTTGGAAATGGAGAAAAATATTTATTTAGCGAGATTATTACTTTATCGAATATTATTTTGTCGAAGTTTTACCGTAATAAGTCCATTCAAAAGGAGGCATATTACAATATTAAAAGCACTTTGGACCCCACTTTTATTTTCTGCCCCCCAAATCACTTCATTGGCAGCATGGATACCCTCACACTCTCTTCGTGGGTATTTTGTAATTTTGCATGCTCTTTCTGGATATGTGTGCTATTGCCTAAATTACTCACTTTTAAAATTCAAAAATATTGAGCAGAGTTTTCGTCATCTCTAAATATTTATATTTTAAAAATTGTCAAAAATATTCTTTGACTTAATAAAATAATCGAAATTTGTTCTCCATCTATCTATAAGATCTCAATTGTTTTTATAATATTATTTATTGGGGGCTAAAGTCATCGAAATCTAATAGATGAACAATTTTAATAGCTTAGTTGATTGATTATTTAAATTTTCATTTTAGTAGTGAGCAGTGTTTTAAAAGACTCTGTTGGGACTCACTCTGAGGTGGGGCTCTAGCAAAACGCCTCGAAACTCAACTGTGGGACTTAGTTCTGTAAGACTTATGCCTTAAGCGTCCGACTATACATCCTAAGCACGCTCAACGCTCGGGGCTCGCCTAATAGACATTATACAAATTATGTGTTAAAATTTTAAGTTAACATTGTTGACCCTCGTAATTTTTGAATAAATGAATTATACTTAATAATTTTTTAATCTATATAAGAAGATTGGAAATAACTCAAATAACAAGTTGTAGTATCACATCTTTATTATTTGGTAACATTGTGAAGGTAATGATTTAATACGTAACATTTCTTTTAAAGATACATAGCGAAATTTTACTTTTTCACTTATTGTTAGTCTTCATAGTTTTGTCACATATCTCCAAAATTATCACATTTTATTTAGCTATTTGAAAGTAATTTTATTTTTATTCATAATAGAGTGATGTTTTTATTATAATAGTAGTAAGTTTTATTGATTATTTTCTTTTAGGCGGGTAATTGTATAGTAAAATAAAAAAATATATTTTTAGAAATAATGAATCTTTTATTATTAGAAAGTTAAGAAATTAGATTATTTATACTAGTATAATCATGTTAGAAGTTTTATTTTCTATGAGTTTTCTTAATTATGTTTGTAATTATCTCAAACTATTGATATATTTTTATAATTTTGTGTTATTATATTATTATACTAATAGTAAATTAAAAATTTAAAGATCCATAAGGCTTACGCCCCACGTCTCAAAATCTACGCCTGGCTCTATATTAAGTAAAATGCCTCGTCTCACGCCCCCGCCTTATAAAACACTGTTTGTGAGAGTTTAATTTTTAACCTTATAAATTTCTTTCCCATTTCTGTTAACCTTTTTTCCTCAATAGATAGAACGAAAATTAACGTTAAAAGTACGGATTTATCAAGTGAAGGGAGGACAAATTTAAATTACCTTTAACATTATAAAAGCATTTTTAAAAAACATTTAGGAGAATGCATTATTTTACTACACTAGTGGCGTAATCAAAAATTTCAACAAGGACTCGAACTTGAGCACCATGTAAGTTTTGAGCATATCCTTATTGTTGCGCTACAAGTCTCCGTTGGTTCTATGAGTATCCAAAATCTATATATACTAGTATAAAGTAAGATTTTACCTACATATGTAGTGTAATTTTCGAACGAATGACAGAGCTCCACCCTTGTTAACAGTACAATTGAATTGTTTTGATTTCTAAAAAAGCCATTTTGGATTGATTTTTTTGAAAAGCATTCCATTTTTAGAATACCAAACATGGTGGTCCTCAATTTTTGAAATATCTTTCTAGTCCAAATTGGAAAATATCCTCAATTGAGTTGGAATTTTTCATCGCTAGAATTGCTAATAAAAGCAGTTTTTTGTTCGTTCTTTTTTGTCCTTAGCCTTATATTTCGTCTCTCGAGGTAAAAAGATTGTTATTTCCGTTTTTGCCCTTACCGCGTATAATTAATAAAACGTTGTCATTTCTAAGGGATCCAGCCTATCTTCATTCAAAAGGAAAGAAAAACAAAAACAGCATGGAGAGCAATGCTTCTTCCATGGCTCATGTTTTTTTGATTTTATCAGTAATATGTACCCTTTTTTCATCATCAAATGGTGTAGTGAAAGGTGCATTTGAAGAAAACTTCAGTAAAAGTTGCCCTAGTACACATTTCAAGACTTCTAAAGATGGACAGATCTGGTATCTTACCTTAGACCAAGTATCAGGTGATTAAAATCCTACGAATTTAAAATGCATTTTATTTTGTTTTCTTGAAATTTGAATATATTTCATGTTTTTTTTGGTATGTTAGATTGTGGGTTCATAACAAAACAGAGCTATAGATTTGGTTGGTACAGCACAAAGTTGAAATTAGTTGGAGGTGACTCTGCTGGTGTTGTAACAGCATTTTATGTAAGTTCACTTAAACATTTTGTGCATTTTTGTTGGAATTTTTTTGTAATGTTTTGTTTGTTTGTTTGTTTGTTTGTTGGGCACAGATGTGCTCAGAAGTAGAGGCAGGGCCATTGAGAGATGAGATAGATTTTGAGTTCTTGGGAAACAGAACAGGGCAGCCTTATCTTATTCAGACAAATGTGTATAATAATGGCAGTGGTGGACGTGAGATGAGGCATCAACTTTGGTTTGATCCAACTCTGGACTTCCATACTTATTCCATTCTTTGGAACTCTCATCAAATTGTGTAAGTCTTATTTTTCACTCTTTAACTTAATTTTCCTTTTTCTTGTTTAACCGTTTGATATTCGAAATTCAATGGTTAAACTAATCGGAATTCGTGTTGGATAGATCCATTAAGGAGGTAAAATGTTTGCTACGTTAATGTACTTCATTCCTATGCGCGCTTAAGCATTAAAGTAAATTAATCAGAATTCGCGTCGAGTAGATCCATTAAAGAGGTAAAATATACTTCATTTCAACCTTTTTGTTAGAAAATTACAGTATATATCCTAGACGCTGAATACTCTTGGTTTTTTCTTACATTTACTTCTTTATATTTTGAATTGTTTAGGAAAAATTCTGGCTCCGTCATTATCCCTAGAGTCCAAATCTAAGACCTATTGTTAAGGATAAAAAATTTCGAACCATCTTACTACGTCCATCGACGGTACTTTTTGTTTCTCCAATTACATAAGAGGTACCAAAATACTAGTAACAATTTTTTCGAAAAATAAATAAATTATGGCCGGCAATAAAGATTCTGGGATTTGAACATAATGAAATGGATATAGAAGATTCATATATATGTTGAACACAAATGATTTGAGATTAGTTTACGCGTAGTTGATGATGACTCAATCAACTACATTCTTGTAAATGCAGTTTTTTTGTGGATCAAGTACCGATAAGGGTATACAAGAACGCGAATCACACAAACAATTTCTTTCCAGCCCAAAGGCCAATGTATGTATTTTCAAGCATATGGAATGCAGATAATTGGGCTACTAGAGGAGGCTTGGACAAGATAAACTGGAAAAATGCACCATTTGTAGCATCTTATAAGGATTTCACGATAGACGCTTGTCCATGGAAAAATCCTTACCCTGCTTGTGCTTCATCCACCACACAGCACTGGTGGGATCAGAACAATGCTTGGCACTTATCAAATAAAGAGAAGATTGATTATGCTTGGGTTCAAAGGAACTTTGTGGTTTATAACTATTGTCAGGATACTGTGAGGAACAAGTACAAGCCTCAAGAGTGTTGGTTAAATCCATTGGACTA
This sequence comes from Solanum bulbocastanum, assembly GCA_037074985.1. Lineage (NCBI taxonomy): Eukaryota > Viridiplantae > Streptophyta > Magnoliopsida > Solanales > Solanaceae > Solanum > Solanum bulbocastanum. The sequence continues at coordinate 29,802,392 of CM073598.1, read as the reverse complement.
ATATTAAAGAGAGATAAAATTCTTTGAGAGGAGAAAATTGTACTAGTATTTTGATCTGGATTTTGAGTGTATATATCGGACTCTCTCATACTTATTTGGGATTGAGCCATAGTAGATCCATCGATTGGTATACTTTAAACCGTCTAGTAAAAGAAGGAACGGCATTACTACTATAGTAAAGTGAAAGACTGTTTCACTATATTTACAAATGTTGTAGCGATATTCTTAATGTAATCTTTAAATATGTGGTTTATTCAAGGAAGTTAAGATATCAATTTCTCATAGTCGTTTAAGAGGTAAGGGCTCCTCTAATCGATCGCTTCTGTAAAATAACATCTAGTAAGTTTCCAAAAAAAGCATTAGCATTATGAGATAGATAATGCATTCAATAAACTTTTGCTTCTCCTTGTACAAGAGTTGGAAATTGAGATTCTATTTCAATTCCAGCTTTAGGACTTTTGAGATCATGAAGTAACGAGACATATCACATGGCCTTAAAATAACCAGAAATTGCAGTACAAATTTAATGAGATGAACATCTCACCTACCTAGATGGAAATTTTCAAGTTGTGGAAAATTATGATTCTCTCACTTGGAATAATCACTTCATATCGCCGTATGTTTGTACTCTACATCATATACCTTGTGGATGTTTGTTTTCAACATCAATTTTGTACTACTACTAGTTATTACACTGCCAGAAGTAAAAGTGAAAAAAAACACAGATATAAAGATGAGGATGGTACTGCAATTTGTGGGACAGATTTGAGGAGCCAACTTATAATTTACTAATTAAGTTGTTTGTTATGGGGAGGAGAGGACCACACAATTTACTAATTCGTCGCCATCTCATAAACAAATAATTTTGTTGTCACGTATCACTTGTACATGTCTAGTATATGGGCCTCCATACACAATTTGATATTGCGAAACTAATTAAACTAGCACCAAATTTTCAAACCTTGAAATGACATCAACAAAAATATTCAGGAAAATGCCAAGAGCAAGATAATTTACAACTGACAATTCAAAGTACTAGTGTACCAATTTTTGTGGATAATTTACACAACTCCGGAGTTCTCTGAGACGGCAACTATCAGGCGTAAACGATGTCTCATATCACCAACTGAAATAATTGGGCAGATCAAGTGCACAACCAAAGAAGTTGTAATCACTCTAGTAAAACATAGACTAGTTTTTTTGTTGTATAACAGCTGGCAACAATTACGAATTAGTAATATACAGTCAAAATGTCCTAGCAAAACCCACTATATGAAAGTCGAGAACTAATAGAGAATTCATCCGTTAGCTAGCTGCATTTGCCGAATTGTACTTACACTGCAACCATATCAAGCGTCTCTCATTCTTAAGAGAGATAAAAGTTTCTCTGGCATTTGAATTCTCGAATAAATCCAATGCAAAAAAGTAGATACTTTGATCTACACCTTGCATTTCATCTAATACTTTTATGCATTTGCTTATAGCAAAGCGTTCCTCATTCCTCATAATGGCAGCTGCCCTCATCTTTGAAGCAGCTGCAATTTCCAGCATTGCATCAACTATAGCATCACCAGTTGCCTTGCGACTTCTCTTGCGACGACCTGAATTTGGCGTTACAGTTTGATGCTTACTGTGCCCATCTAACATGTTTAAGTCCTCTCCTGAGCCTGAAGAAGCGTCCTCCTCCACCAAAGCAGGATCAGCAGACATGGTGAAATGTCTTTGCATTACCAGGCAGGCACAGGATTTCTACCTCCTACACTAATCAAACAAACACATGATCACAAATTATTTAACTGGGAAGATAAATTAGGCACCCACACAACTAATCATTGGAGTTTATTCTAGCCAAAGTTTGGAGGGAGGAAACAATAAAGGGACATAAAGATATTCATTTGTACAAACATCAAATACCAAAAAAATGCATGTCTGCGCTTTTTGCTTCACTTTAAAGTTGTCAAATGTTGAGTCCTGGTTTGTATACTCCACGCTACTTGTCCTTGGGCATCCTAGACACTTGCAGATTCACATTGTTACTACTCCCTCCGTTTCAATCTATGAGAATCTATTTCCTATTTCAACTATTTAAAAAAGAATGATCCATTCCTAAATTCGAATAATTTATTTAAACTTGCCATTTTACTCTTAGAGAGAATCTTTTATAGCCGCACAAATATCATGGCATACTTAAGATCACAAGCTTTTCAAAAATTTACAACCACACTTGACATGTTTAGTACCAAAAGTTTCAAAAGTCTTCATTACTTTAGTTTCAAAAGTTTTTCTATCCCAAATGCCAAAGATGTTAAACAATACTCCTCCATCCCAAATTACTTGTCATGTTCCATTTTTTGAGAGACACCAATGTTTTTTCATCATATTAATACAAGAAGAATTGTAATTTATACTATTTTTCGTATACTTTTTGAATATGTAAATTTTAATTTTAGAATAGATTTCCAATAAATCAGAGATACCGCAAAATGTGTTAAGCATGAATGAAAGAAGGATAGTTCCCACAAAATCGAGAAGCACATTCACTTTACAGACAATTAGTATCAAAAAATGGACAAATTACAATCGTTATTGTAGGGGTGAAACACAGAAAAAAAGACAGAAAATAGAGCAAAGAATGCAACACACAGGGCTGGAAATGAATAAAGAGATGGTCAAGCCAAATCCAAATCTATAGAAACCCATCTCGAAAACCTTAGTCGACAAGCAAACCAAACACAACTCAACAAGTGATCCCATATTTATCACTAGAAATTACCCAACTTAAACATTTTCCTTTTACCTGTTTAGAATTGAGTTTTTTTTTTCCCTTTTTCCTAGATAATTCAAATGGACCCTATATTCCATTTTATTCCTGCTTCCCATCCCCTATATTCCATTTAATCCCCCTCTTTCTCAAGAAGAATGCAAAATTTGTCAACTAATAAATGAAATTTGCTGTATATGAGTAGTCCCTTGGCCCTTGGATGAAATTTTATTAACAGAAATTTCGAAAATTAAAAAATCGTACCTGAACGGATTTCAGACGGTGGAGGTGCTGATGGCTGAGAGAGGGGGCGCTGCAACGGTCGACGGCTTAGGGTTTTGGAAGAGATGGGGGAATACGATTATAATTTTTTTTAATGATATGGTTCTGTAATTATGCATCTCTTTGACCTTGGGCCGGGGCTATCCTACAGGTAAGAGGTAATAATATGAGTTTGGAGTGTCTTTTTTTAAGTAAGTGTAATAATTTAGGGAAAATTGTATGAAATAGCAAATTATTAATTCAAATTAAATGTTATAATCAAAGTTTATTTTATTTGTAATTCGCCGCAAACATTTCATTTTTTTGCCATTTGATTTGATATATAATTAGTCATTTTAGGTATACAAGTGTATAAAATGTATAAACTGCATTTGTGTTTGTATAAAGCGAGAGAAAAGTGTATATACAAATACAAATACATATATTTGCATTATATACACTTATAATTATACAAATACATATCTTATTATACAAATTACAATGTATAAATGAATTTATACAAAACTGAATAATTTGTATAAAATTGGATGTATCTAGCGAATTATACAAATCAAAAGTTTCATACCAAACATAAATTTTGCTATGGAGCGCAATTATGCAAACTATAGCTATAACATACAAATATTATTTTTATGTTTGTTATATGTAAAAATTACTCAATTTAAAAGGTAATTATGTATCATTTAAACCTCTCATATAATGAACGGTAGAATGATAAATAAGTAAACTAAAATAAAATGAGAAATTTCTATATGATAAAAAATATTATGATTAAAAAAATACAAATAACTTAGATATTTAAAAAAATTAAAAGATATTACAATAGTTGGTATATCTTATTTTATTGAGAAAACAACCAAATACCACCTCAACCTATTACCCAATTCTCAATGACACATCAATACTTTACGGATGCCCTATTACCCCCCTTGAAGTATTTTAAACGGTGATACTAACACCCTTAAGTGTTGATGTGGCAGAGCAAATGTGTTCACTTTCTTGAAATCCAAAATGAACTTTTTCATGACTAACCCCTTCAAATCTTTCCTAAAAATAGACAACATAACCAAACAAAAGTTAATGATAATCCTTTAATTTCTTCACCTCAATGAAAAATACTTTCAATCCAACATTGAAAAATGATATTACAACTTCTGCTATAGAAATCTTTTCGATTATAGTAGCAACCCAAGTTTCTTAATTGGAACTGAAAGTGGGTTTTAGAATTTGAAATTTGTGAGTTTCTTGATTGGAATTGAAAGTGGGTATTAGAATTTGAAATTTGTAAGGAAAATTTCATCTTCAAATCTATCAAAAAAAGCAACGGGAGAACCAACCAGACAATAATGGCAGTAAGATACCATAATAAAAAGATTCAATATTCACGTCAAAATTATAGGATTCAAAAATGACAACTAGATTTTGTGCACATAAATGATCGAAAAGGTAGAAGAAAGACGAAGGATGACGGGTGTGATGGAGATGGAGGTGGATTGGGGGAGATTAGACATTTGGAAACAATGGAGAAAAAATGGGATGATCTAGAAAGATGAATGGGATGGTGGAGAAAAAATGAAAAACATCAAAACTGATGGATATTGGTAATGAATTTTTATTTTTTTTAATTCTGAAAAAATAGTTGTGTATTACACTCTCCAACAAAGATTTGGGGGTGACATTTTAAGGGTGTCAATATCTGTGTTTAAAATACTCTTGGGGGATAATAGAACCCCGTGAAGTATAAGTGTGTAGTTGAGAATCGGGTAGTAGGTTGAGGGGGTGTTTGACTGTTTTCTCTATTTTATTAGGTAACTAGTGAACTTGTTCGCGCTTTGCGCGGTTATAAAAAAATGATAAGATACTAATAATTTTATTAAATAATAGATGAAAGATATATTTTATAGTATCATTGTAAGGATCTTAATAGTTAAAAGTCTTACAATATTTTTATTTATAGGACTATAATATGTAATATCAAATAATATAATATACTCCTTATTAATTATTTTAGAAGTTATAACAATAAAAAGTTGTTAAAGTAATAAAAATAAAAATTATAAGATTTGATTTCTATGTATCGGGTAGTGTATATAATATTTTAACTCTTTTTTTTTTTTTTTTTTTTTTTTTTGCTTTGTTAGAATAGAATTTGGTTGCTTTCATAATTTTATCCTTGTAAAAAATATTTTAAAAAGAAAAAAAAACAATGTAAAGAAAAGGTCTAAAAACTTTCTAGCTTTTATACTTTTTTATTCGTTTATTTTCCTTAGAAAAAGGTATGACTATATTTCACTTATGATTCACTCGTGATACATTTGTAAGTAATATATTGTTAATAGTAATTTGTAAGTAATTTTCTTATTAAAAAGCATAGTTTTTTTAAGTTGCGAGTTCCACCATTCGCATATTTCAGATAATAAAGTTGATATTCTTATGCATGTGAGATAAAAAGTATAATGAAATTTCTCTAAAATAGTTAAATACTTACATTTTTACTAACATGCTATCTCCATGTTGTCAATATTTGCTACAAAATAATCACTATTTACATATTTCAGATAATAAATTTAAATAATATTCTTTAAGTGAAATTAAAGAGTAAGATATAATTTTGGACAATAGCATAAAACAATGTCAAAATTTTAGAATCACTTTATCAAGAGAAAATCTTTATATGTGTGGAGGAGTTTCATCTACATGGTAAATTCATGTTTTATTATTGATCAAAAATATGATATCATTGTTATCAACTTGTTCCTTGCAGGCAGTGCCGGCTCAATAGTTATAAAAATTAGGCATATGCCTTAGGCCCCCAATTTTAGGGGGCCTCAAATTTTTACCAACAATAAATTATGTGTTAATTTTTTTATAGAAAAAATTAATTATTTAAGATAAATGTACTTTTCATATATATATATATATATATTATTTTATTCTCCTTAATCTCAATCAAATAGAAGAAATCAAGAAAAATGTTGTTTTGTCTTCTTACACTCTCTTCATAGACTCTCGCGTTGTAATTTTCTAGACCCCTTTTATACTTTATATATGTTAGAGCTCTATCAAAAATATGAATCAATAGAAAAAATAATGTGTTGGATAAAGCGAATTACAAGCCTGTTTAGATTGACTTATTTTATATGTTTATAAATAAAAAAAGAAGTTTATAAGCAGTTTTGTCAACTTATTACTTATAGAATAATGTTAACAATTTATATAATAATTGTCTCAGCTAAAAGATTTTAGGCCTTTAATTTAAATTTCGCTTTAGGCCTTCAAATACGTTGAGCCGCCCCTGCTTGCAGGCTGCAACAATTATTGAGATTGTTGATGTATTTTTCTTGCCTAAGGTAAGGATGAAATACATTTAAATATTTATCGATATAATTTTTTTTTCTCATTACTTAAATGATAATTGTCATTACATAACTTGTATTATTTCATTAGAACATGTCATTTGAAAGCATAGTAATTATAGAAAGCTAAATTAGAACTATAATATGCTATTTTATTTTTCGATTAGCGAAAATTCATCACTATATTCACGTTATTTTGAAAAATGAAATTAGATACCTTGTGAATTTTTTCAAGTATTCCAAATTATTGATTCATATTAAAAATTATAATATAATACATGAAGTCTTCAAAATGTTAAAATCACAACAAATCAAGAAAAAGAAAAAAATAAGAAGGCATAAACAATATAACAATCAAAAAGAGGTTACAATACACCTTTAAATCTTGCTTCCTTGAAAAATTTAGCACACCACTTTTCTTCATTTTTATCACAAGAAAACTCAAACTCTTTCGACTAAAAAGGAACTACAACATGCTAGTTTTGGTTGTCACCATATATGCCTCATTTTCAAAAATGAAATTGATTACCTAATAATTTTTTTCAAGTATTTCATAATCTTGATTCATATTAAAATATTCTACATAAATACATGAAGTCTTCAAATGGTTAAAATCACAATAAAGCAAATAATAAAAAATAAGGTTACAAATAGACATTTGAACTATATATATATATATATATATATATATATATATATATATATATATATTGATTTGTGTTTATATTTAAAGTTATATGTTTTAAAATATATTCAATTTTTGAATAACAATGGGTGATTTTTATTTGTAATATATATATATATATATATATATATATATATATATATATATATGGGCGGGTTGAGTTGAAATAGATATTGGGTTGGGTCTTAATCCGCCCAAGTTTGCTTTGGCTCAAATGGGTTGGGCTCGAATGGGCTTAAAATGGTTTGGGTTTTGACCCACTCATTTTGACCACTTGGGGGACGTTTGGTAGACCGCATTAAAACAAATAGTCCATGTATTATGTATGGTATTATTATGTTTGGTAAGAAATTGGGTCTATGTATAACTAATCCATGGATTAGTTATACCTCCTATATGATATTATTATAGGATGTATTACTAATACCTTTCATTTGGAGGTATTAGTAATACATGAAATATAATACCAAGGGATAAGTCTATGTAAAGAAAAAAATATCCCTCAAATCATTTTAATTATTTTGTTTATTTTCTTGATTTTATTTTTTATATTTGTACTACTAAATTTATTTAAATAAATTAACTTACAGATTATTTAGAGAGAGTTGTTTGTTACTAAATAAATCCAATACAAATTAATACAATATTTGAAACGTGAGTTGTTTAACATTAACTAATTAAAAAGCCAAACATATCACAACATGACGTTTGTGATCTTAATTGAAGGTATATTTTGTTGATTATATATATATATGTGTGTGTGTGTGCGTGCGCGTGCGCTTGTGCGGTTTTCTAATTATTTATATTTTGAACAATTTATAAAATTGAATACATATTAAAATTACAACTTGCAATTTTTATGTCTAAATGTAGATAATTTAATCAATATTTCTATTGTTTACCATCTTTTCAATTTTAAAAGTTGATAGTCTATCTTTTTTTAAATTGAAAATTGACATTTTGTAAGTGATCAATTTACTAAGATGACAATTATTTATCTTCAAATAATTTAAGTGAAAAAAACGCAAACATGACAATAAAATTGTTCTTCTCATAGTTAGCTAGAATGTCATAAAAAATAATATTGTCCGACAATTATTTACTTTAACCCAATTGCATAATAATTCAAGGGTATAATTGAAAAAAAAATCTTTTATAAAATTTTAATCCAAGCACAAGATGAGGTGGGAAACAATGAACCAAACAACTAGTAAAAATAATCTCTGCATTACTAATCCCTGCACTATTAATCCCTACATTACTAATCTTTGCATTATTAATATTTGTACCAAACGACCCCTTAATCTCAATAATTTCTAATTTTAATAGTACATTGTTATTTAAGTTTTATAACTATAATTTGAATTTCAACTCAAGAAATTTTTAAAAAGTAAGTTACAAATCTATATCTATAATATAAAGGAGAGATATAGATAAGGTGATGTGATACCTCTCTATCGCTTCCATTCATATTTATCTTTTTTCCCATATTTTTGAGATTTTTTTCATAAAATATTTTCTTTATTAAATAAGAAATTCAATCATATGTACTACTCCATCCGTTTAAAAAAAATGACCTCCTTTCGTTTCTAATTTGTTTAAAAAAGAATGACCTCTTTTCTTTTTTGGTAACATTTTAATTTCAGCTTTCCACGTGGCATGTTTAAAGCCACGAGATTGAAGGGCAATTTAGTACATTTGACACAACTTTAATTTAGGACAACAAGATTCAAAAGTCTTCTTTATTTCGAAAGCTTCGTTCTAAGTCAAATCAGGTTACTCTTTGTGAAACAGTGGGAGTATTAGATAAGGTGATGTGGGGCCTCTCTATGACCTCCATTCATATTTATCTTTTTTATTCTTTTTTGAGATTTTTTTTCCTTACTTTTTTTCATAAAATATTTTCTTTATTAAATAAGAAATTCAATCATATTTACTATTTTAATTATATGTAATGAGTTAGAAAAAACTTCCATTTATTTATATTCTGTACTTAAATAACATGCCTCTTCAACTTCTTCCTAACTTTTCTTATGGATTATCAAATCTATAATTAACAATCATTCATGGAGATGTTGAATATTTATTTTTCATTCTTTCTTTCTGGTAGTAAAGTTTTTTTTTCTCTCTCTTAACAATCATGTGAAGATGTTGAATATTCATTTTTCATTCTTTCTTTTTATTAGTATATTTTTTATTTCTCTTTTTTTAAAAAAAAATTATTCTTCATTTTTTCCATAAGAAATCATAAAAAAGATAGTAACATGATATGTCCTCCAGTTTGATAAAGATCAAAGATATATTCTCCAAAAATTCATTACAAAGAGATGTTCACATTTGTTTAGTACAAGTTTATCTAAATGAAGAAGGAAACTTGATTATGTTGAAACATTCATCAAGACAGTTTGTCATATTAGTATAAAGTTTGAATGTTTTCAATATTTTAAAAATTCATTATTGTAATGTATTGTTTTGATTTAAATATTCCAATTTTGTCAAAGATATATTATCTATGGTATATTTCTCACAGCTAATAAATATTGTTTGGCTTAAAAATCTATATATTATAAGCTAGATGTTAAAAAAGTGAAGTTGCACCTCTCTTTGGTCAATGATTCTATTTATCTTTTTCCTCAATTTTTTATATTATTCTACTTTTATCATTGTACAAAAAATAAATATATCAATTATTACTTTTCTATATTGTTGTTATACTCTCAAAAACTATTTACACTCATTATTATTCTTTATTGCAAAAAAATTAAAAGTCTCAATATTTACTACTTCAATCTTTCAAGATATTATCTCTTTTTTTTTTTATTGTATTTTTTTCCTATTTCAATTTTGTTTAACACAATGGAGTAATACAAAAAAGAAGAAGTTGATTTGCTTATTTTGCTAATAAAACTTAAACACCCAACAAACGTTGAATAATTTATGAGTTTTTTTTGTCTTCATTATTATATTTTTTCCTTCTTTTATTTATTTAAATTTTTTTATCTCCATAACTTATACCTATTGAACTCTACTTTAATTAATATTATTAACTCATTTTCTTTAAATTTTAAATTCATAACCGCCAATTATTTAATTTCAAAATTTAAGATACCATATGATATTCCTTCAACTTTATCTATATAAATTTATATTTTTTGTTTTATCAAATTTCTACTCAAGAATTTTTTTTCCATATTTGAAATAGTGATATTTTATATTTATGTTGTAGTATTAGATTTATACTTTAGTTTGACTCCATGAAAAGGCTCTTGGATGTGGATAAAAGGGGAAACGGGTAAAAGTTCAAACATATGTGCATTGAGTATGTAATTTTTTTCATCTTTCTTTTTTTGTGATTAAGGACTTAACAAAAATGTGTTGTGATTTTTCTCTTTTTAGTTACTTTTTCATATGTTCTCTCGATATATATATTTTTTTAAATTTAGGTTCTTATATATTTTTTAATTGTAGTAAATTACATTTTCATTTAGGCTCAAATTAGTTATTTGTAACTTTGTCAGAACAGGACTAACTACACCAATAAACGTTTAATTTTTACTAATCATGGCTCAAAAAAAATGCATGTTAAATATTGACATACACAATTCTTAAGTATTTCTTATGGTGAAGAACCATTCACATTTTCTTGAAATTTGTTCATTTCGTCTACTTTTAATGAATTATCAAAAGAATAATAAAAAATATACACGAAAATTAGCAGTAGAGGTTTATTTAGACGATGATTAAAAATAAGAGGAAAATATTTATTTAGACAATTACAAAAAATAAGAGAGAAAACAAGGAGAGTGAAAGAATTAAATATCAAAGTAGAAATAAAATAGAAATATTTATCTCTTTTTCCTCCTATTTTTAGTATCATCACTTGTTCTTCTTTTTTTTTAATAAAAGGAAGATTCATCAGACAATAAATTTATCATTTAATAAAAAGGAGAAAAAAAAAAATCAAGTCGTCAAATATGTTTATTCAAATTATATGTATTAGCAAAGATATTTGTATTGTGATTTTATCATTTTCTTATTTCTATAGTTGATTTTTTATATCTTGTATCATATATTTATTTATTTTAAATACATATATTTTTCGTAATTGTTTGAAGCGCGGCCAACTTTCCCAGTGGATAGATAAATTCCAAAAGATATAACATAGATAGTAATTTATACCTCGCTTGGTTGGGATCAAGTTATCTCAGGATTAATTATCTTGGGATTAGTTATCCTGGGATAACTTATCCCACCATGTGTATGAGATAACTTATCCCATCACTATGGCATAAATGGTGGGATAAGTTATCCCAAACATGATAACCAGACGAGACATCAAAATTTAATCCCAAGACTATTTTTTAATCCCAAAACTATTTATTTTTATCCCTCACACCAAACGACCTCGCTAAACAAAGAGTCTTAAAATGGGTTGACACTGGAGATTAAATTTGGCTCATTTGAGGATTCTCTTAAAATGGATTAAGACTTGAATGCATTGAGATTGAATCTAATGCAAATTATCTTGAACCCAACCCTTAAAATTCTGAGTGGGTTGGGCGAGTTACCTGTAGTTTGGCTCATTTTTTACACCTCTACCCCAACTATTGACAGTCTTAGAAACACCCCTTTACTTGATTAAGTAATTTAAAAACTCCTTCTTATGCCACAAGTCATCAACCTATGCGTATATGTGGAATTTTTTGTTGATTTGGCATATACATAGTAAAAAAAAAGAAAAAAACATTCAAATAATTAAATGCTAAAATTTAGTAAAGAATATTTTTTTTCTTACCTCACCGCATCCCCTACCTAGGTACCCCAATCCACCACGCACCCCCACCCCCCAAAATTTTTTAATATTTTTTTAAAAAAACTTTTTATCCAACACCATTGAGTACTCCGACTCCCCCCCCCCTCCCCCCCTTAAAAATTACATTTAAAATAAAATATATATTTTTTCTCATCCCACTCTTCTGCCCTAACAAAAAAGTTTAAAATAATATTTTTTTTGGAGGGGATGAGAAGTGAAGTGTGAGGCTATGGGTACTGGGTAAAGGATGGGGTGGGATAATAAGAAAAAATAAATCTTTAAAAAGAAAAAAATTCTTTTATCTTCTTAAATTACTAAATTCTTGACATTTAATTATCTAAATGTTCTTTAAAAAAATTTCTATTGCATATATCTATGCGTACGTCACGTAAGCAAAAAATTCTACATATATGCACATGTGGCATAAGAGGGGTATTTTTAAATTCACTTAATCAAGTAGATGAGTGTTTTTAATACTGTCACTTGTTGGAGGACTAAGTAATAATTCACTCTGAATTTAGGGATGCTTTCAATATCTATATATATATAATAGGAGAGGAAAAAGTGCCACATGTCAGCACTACAAAAAACACATTTTAAAAATAATTAAAATTAATTAAATATAAATTATAATTAATTAATGGAAATAATTTTAAAACAATTTTAAAATTCTGAGATGTAACTGTAAAAGAATTATAACTTCTCGAGTTTTTTTCTTAAATAAATCTACTGTCTACTATTTTCAATCTGTTTTTCAATTTGTTCTCTTTATTCTCAAATCTCAATAATGGCGAGGAAATGACTTTATACCTAATTTGATGTAATTCATGTTGATCTAATAGACATGCCAATGGGACAAACCAACATTTCTACCTGCATTTTATTATAGGTACGATGTGATCAATTATCTTTGTGAAATTTACTTTTAACATTTTTCTTATCAGTTTTTAATTCGAAACTTCTTGCCTTTATTTACACTCTGACCTTAATTAATTTTTTATAAAGAAAAATCTAAACAACATTTTTGAAGTTATTTCGAAACAGTTGAATTGTTCAAAGTTTAATCTTTTATATCAATACCTTTTATGGAGTTGTTTTCAAATAGTTTTGCAAGGGTTAGATTTAATTGGCCTTCATATTTTTATGCAGTATAATATAATGCATTCATGATATATGTAAGTATGCAATATTTATGACACTTAAAATAGTTAGGCCTAATCCATGGTGACCCCTTAAAGTTGGCACGAAGTTTCAGTTAGACATCTTAACTAGACGATGTTCATTTTAGACACCTCATGTAGGATACCGCTGTGTCATTTTGATATTTTTTTTCCAATCAACAAAAATATATGAGATATGTGTTACACTCGCGAATGACGTGTAAAATAACTAATTAAGCGATGATATTTGTCATTTGTGCCCAAAACAATTCTTAAACAATAAATTTTGAGTAAAAATAAAAAGCAATCAATCAATCAATCAATGACATATGGATTTTTGCCCAAATAATTTTTTAAAAAAGTTAAGCCAATAAATTCCCCCAGGACCCCCCACCCACTCCACAGTCATTTCTCCAAACACCCCAGTCCATTTGCAGAAATATCACACCCCCCACCCCCGACCCCCGCGTGTATCTATCCATTTGCAGAAATGTTTCTTCTCCAAGTACTTGCAACAATATCTAGGAAACACGCTCACTCAAATGCCATTTTCTTTCTGTTTTTACCTTAATCACCAGATTCACAAAAAAGTTAAATTCAACTCCTATGTAAATATTAAATTATTTCGGGAAAGAATCTCATGAATTAATTTACTAAGTAAATTTTGAAATGGGTCTATTTCTAAATTTCTAAAACAATTTTCATCATTTTTCGGTAACTATTTTTGTTCTCCATCTTTGGATGTTTAAGTTTCAAAAGTGGTGGCTGAAAACGGGAAAGAAGAAGAAAAAAAAAATGAAAAAGTCAACTAAATAGGTTTTTACGCGCAGTCAATGAATGTATTACACTCACTAAGCCATGTAAGAAAAAAGTGTCAAAATGACACAGCGATTCCCTACATAAAGTGTCTAATATGAACATTGTTCAGTTAAGGTGTTCAAGTGAAACTTTGTACCAATTTTAAAGGGCCACCGATGGATTAGGCCAAATAGTTAATAGGACTTCACGTGTGATGTTCCAAAATAGTAATTAGACCTTTATCATTTAAGAGAAACTTGTTAGGGTTTTTCTTTGATTTTCTTAACTTATTTGAAGTTTATTTTTTCCTAAAAGAAAAGACAAAACATTATCATAAATGTTTTTACTTTTCATGAAAGAAAAATATATTTTTCTTACATATTTGGTTTATTCTTTCCTTAGAGGAAAAGTTAGGATATCTATAAATTGAAGATCCTCTTCTCATATCAAGAACGACAATAATCCACAATATAGTCGTTTAGAAAATTGTTTATGGAGAGATTTTCTCCTAAACATATTTATGTTTTTTTTCAATATTATATTAGTTTTATAATATGTAGGTCGTTTGACCAAACTATATTAATAATATGTTTTTAGTATAATTTTATTTGTCGTTTGATTTATTGTCATATGATTTGCAATTGTAAGCTTTCACATGACGCCTATCACCTTCATAACCCAATAAGTGGTATCAGAGCACGTGGTTCAACGATTCAATGGTTCAACAAGATTGAAGAAAGGTTCAAGTGGTCTCAAATCAATTTGCAACAAATTTGATGATAATAAAGATTTTTTTGCTACTACATGTGGAGAAAATTTTCAAATATATTTTTAACAATATCATATTGCTCCATCCTTTAAAACAAAATCAATTTTCAACTCATGTTTACTTTAGGGCATGGGCTCCAACTTTCAACCCCCGCAAATTTTAATGTTCGGGCTCCACTTTTAATTCATGCATCTTACTTTTAACGCATGAGCTCCACTTTTAACTCATGCATCTTACTTTTAACGCATGAGCTTCACTTTCAACTCATGCATATTATTTTTAATGCATGAGTTTCACTTTCAACTCATGCATATTATTTTTAACATATGAGGTCCACTTTCAACCCTACTCATAACTTTTAACACAGGGCTTCAATTTTTAACCATATCAATTTTGAAATCATGGTAAGTAATAGTGATACATGAAGATTTTGTGAAAAACAAGATTATCAAGCATATGAAAAAGATTGATCAAGTTTTGTCAAGAAAATCCAATCAAAAGGGGAGATTTGTTAGGGCTTTTTCCTGATTTTCTTAATTTATTTGAAGTTTATTTTTTCCTAAAAGAAAAGACAAAACATTACCATATATGTTTTTACTTTTCATGAAAGGAAAATATATTTTTCTTTCATATTTTGTTTATTCTTTCCTTAGAGGAAAAGTTAGGAGATTTATAAATTGAAGATCCTCTTCTCATATTAGGAACGACAATAGAATCCACAATGTAGTGTTTAGAAAGTTGTTTATGGGGAGATTTTCTCCTAAACATATTTATGTTTTTTTTCAATATTATATTAGCTTTATAATATGTAGGTTATTTGACCAAACTATATTAATAATATGTTTTTAGTATACTTTTATTTGTCATCTGATTTATCGTCATATGATTTGCAATTGTAAGCTTTCACATGACGCTTATTCACCTTCATAACCCAACAAAACTTAGGTTGTAATAATCTGAAAATGAAATGTACTATAAGACCTTATTTTTATAAACGTTTTCTTTTACATTTTTTCGTAAGTAGAATTTTTTTTTAAAAATTTCGTTTTAGAAAAAAAATCAATATAACCACAATATAATAAAATAATAATAATAGTAATCTTATGAAATAATAATAGTAGGTGTTTTCACCTCTCCTAATAATATATATATAAACAGAATTCATTAAATATTAAAATTAATTTTAAATAATTTTGAAATGAGAAGGTAGTTTTTTTTAAAAGACAAATATCTAAAATTTGAATTTTAATACAAATCATTTTGGAGATGCTTCTAAAAAATTGGGTATGTGATTCTTTTTTTGTGAGAGCTTATCATATTTATTATTATTATTATTATTATTATTATTATATTATTATTATATTATTATATTATTATTATATTATTATTATTATTATTATTATTATTATTATTACTAATTACTAATTACTAATTACTAAAAATAATAATATGTACAACAACAACAACAACAACAAATTCTCCCACTACCTACGTATGGCCTATATATGGATTATTTTTTAAGTCATAGAAAACTTAAAACAACATAGTAATTTAATTAGTTTTAAAAGATAAAGATCTAATATATTATTATTATTTTTATTATTATGATATTAATAATAATAATCTTTTTAAAGTCTTTTATAGAATTATTTAAAATTTCGATTGTTAATTTAATTAGTTTTATTAAAAATAAAAGATAAAAATCTAAAATCTGAATTTTAATACAAACAGTTCAAAAAAAGAGAGTGTGTGATTTTTTTTGAGAACATATTTATTATTATTTTTAATTATTATTAATAATAATTCTCCCACCGCCTACGTGTGGCCTAGCCTATAAATGAATTATTTTTTAAGTCATAGAAAACTTACAACAATAAAATATTTTAATTATTTTAAAAGATAAAGATCTAATCGTAAAGTAATTATAATTTTTTAAAAGTCTTTTATAGATTTTTTTAAAGTTTGAATTGATAATTTATTAAAAATAATGCGTAAGTTTTATTTTGAAAAAAATATAACAAGTCAAAATTGAGAAGAGTGTTAAAAGATAAAGTGGTTACAAATGATTATAACTTTCTAATTTTATCCTTACCAAGTTTATAGTTAACATATTATTATAAAATCAGTTGAAAAAACAGTTTCCAAGACTCATGGTGGAATAATACTTCCACCTAATCCGCTTAATGGTTTAAATTTAATTTACGAATAGTTTTTTATTTGAATATGTATTAAACAAAGAATTTCAAATTCAGTTTAAGATTGAAAGATATGTTTTAATTTTACACCTTAATCTTAAAGAAAGTAATGCATGACTATCTATTAATATCTAATTATAAGGAAAAGTAGAAAAAAATGTACTCTCTTCTGACATTAAATATTTTATTTAAAATATTAGAATTAGTAAATTGTTAACATATATTTTATTATTCAAACACCACAAATATAATAAGAGAACAAAATTAAATTGTGCATTAATAATATTAATTTAACATGCTCAAAAAATAAGTTAATGATAGTATTATTTCATATTTTCATATTAAAATTAAATTGTGCACTAATAACATTAAATTTTTTAATGTTAAATCCTAAAATTATTTTTCATTGTTAAGTTAAACTTATTTACTTAAGAATAAAATATACAACATATTTAGAAAGGCTAAACAAATCTAAAAATCTAAAAATCTAAAAATCGATAAAATAAAAGAAGAGACTTATTGTAAATCAAAGGAATAGAAGATCATCCGTTTTATTCTTCTTTCAATTTTTGTTTTGCTCTGCACATAATTTATTTTTATGCGGTATAATATTAATTTGATTATTTATTTTTATGTGGTATATATTAATTTAATTATAGTATCTTTTTTTAATTGATCACTGGAATTTATTATTTTGTGCATCCTTATTTGATGAAATTATATCTGATTAAATGAAAATCATCTTACTTTGCAGGATAGAGCAAGAGAAAGAGTGTGCTAAAAAGTTGCAACATGCTTTGTAAATTATATTTAAATTTTAGTTAAAAGTAGAGTTAATATTATTAATATTAAGTTTTAGATTGATCTATGAATTGAAAATTTAATTAATTTGCACAAATATCAATTTAACACACGACACATATGCTATTAATCTTCATTATACTAGAAGAAGGAGAAGTTGTTAGAATGATGTTTAGTCTCTTTGAAGAATATACCCTCATTACACCTAAATTAGGGTAAATTTTTTTTTAGCATTATTTGTATATGTAAAATTCAAACACTATATATGATTGTACATGCACTTTTGTTTTCACTAATAATTCATATTTAGTCATTTTTAAATTTAAACAATTATTATATCTTATAATATTCGCGCAACGCATGAATACATATACTAGTCTATCTTTAAAAAAAAAATATAAAAGAGTTACACCTCTCAAGTATTTAATCAAGCGCCTCTTACGCGCAACTCCATATATTTCCCTGTGATCTCCACCGCACCGTCTTCACATATATTATTCAACCCTCATCAATTATTTCCCTTCTTCCCCAAATTACGAATTTGGCCGGAGTTGAAAAATTCTCTTTTCTGTGTCGCAATTTGAATCAAGCTCGCGAACTGCAACTATGGTTTGCGATAAGTGTAAGTCCGAATTCTCCTCTTTTATTCACAAATTGTTCATTACAAACAATTTATGAGCAATTGATTTTGACCTAGGGTTTCATAAATTGTATTTTCAGGTGAGAAGAAGTTGTCCAAGGTGATTGTTCCTGATAAATGGAAGGAAGGTGCCAGCAACACTACTGAAGGCGGAGGCCGTAAGATTAACGAGAACAAACTGCTCTCCAAGAAGAAAAGGTTACTGTTTGTTCTTCCTTTTTTCTTTTCTTTTTGGTTAATTGCTTTTACCAGTCCGTCCTGATAGTGAATTCCAGTCTCCTTGTAAATTTCCCTTCAACTGACCGTAGACTGGAAGGAGAATAACTGAGAATCGTATGCTTGCTTTTTTTAAGGAAAAAATATTTTTTGATTATATGCTTGCTTTCTTCTAGGAATTTTTGATTGATCTGTGATGCCAGTGAATTGAGATTCATTATACTACTTGATACATACCAAAAAGTAATTACTATCTTCTCTAGAAGGAATTCAGATGTTAAGTTACTAAGATAGTCAGGTTTGTTTCTTAATGCTGGTCAGTAAGGACTGATTAGCTGTGGTAAATTTGCGGACCTGAGTAGCACCCAAGGGTGTGACCTAGGGATCAATGAAGTGGGTGCAAACCATGGAGACCAAGGCTTTAAAATCAAGCAGAAACAAAAGAACACTAAGCATGTCTTCCAATATACCTGAGCGTTGGATGGCAAGAGTTACCCAGTGCCTGGGCTGGTGGAGATAGTAGGTGCCGGTGAAATAGTTAGGACACCAACATCATTATAGATAGAAATAAAAATTACTGACTTGAGTACTTTAATCTTAGCTGCATTATTTTTTGTAGATGAAATATAATTAATTTGGCTGAGAGATTTGTCTTTCTTATTGGGGTGCTTGTTTTTCAAATCAATGAAGGAAACGGTTGAGTAGATTGTGAGGGAGAGAACACAATCCAAATGTAAGTGTGTATCCTAAGAGGGAAATTCAGGTCCTTTTATCTTTTTCACACACACTGAGACACATTAGACATCAGAGTCTTGCAATGATTCTTTCTGATCTTTGAATTTGCAAATGCTAATTTTAAAGGTTGAAATTGTGTGTTTAGGTAGTTCAGACTGAACTACACTCCAGTATGATGTTATATGAGGAACCCCGTTGTTTCATTTAAGAGCTACCTTCAATAAAAAAAAGGAAAATTAACATAAGTAAAATTGAACAAGTTCCACATAGACGTCTCTGACAAGTCCTCCTTCAGTTTACTCATGTTATTGACACCTTCAATGTTGGAAATAGTGGTTTGAACTAAAAGCAAGGTCTGGCTGAATTACTGCAGTAGAATTCTGGATAATATAAGAAAACCAGTATTAATAGTTTAATACCATATAGACGTGTGAAGTCAAAGAGATGTTGTACTAGCAGAATGAATCTCTGAAAGCAGGAAAGAGGAATGAACGAAAACTTTGGCCAGTGCCTATTGGAAGGTATTGGATTGCATCCAAATACCGGGTACCATGTGAAAATAAGGAAAGGGGAGAGATACTCTAATTGAATTGGGTTATTAAGGCAGAAGCAAACATTGTGTTGAAAGTTTCTCTTATAAATTCTTCTAAGCTCTCTGTCTTTGAATTTGATAAGTTCAGATGCTGAACAGTTATGATTATGGTCAGTTTGGTTTATACCCCCTCCCACACAAGATAGGTCATAGGATAATATTCATATTCAAGCGAAGGGTCATGGGATCGAAACCGAACAGCTGAACATCTGCTTAAAAAAAAACGTTTAGAACAAGTTGTTTTCCTCGGATTTTCTTTGTAGGAGACATGGAATTGCAGTTGGATTGGTATACCTCTGGAAGAGGAGCAAGATTGTACCCCACTTTGTGGAGAAAGTGTTGTGCTGAATGAAATGTTTTATATGATTTGTTGGGATATCAAATGCAGTTTGACTATAAATGTCATCGTTTTGATACTTTCTTGCTAGGGAACTTGTTATATTGCAGGTGGTCACCTTATGGAAATACAAAGTGCACTATTTGCAAGCAACAAGTGCATCAAGATGGTAAATATTGTCATACCTGTGCTTATAGTAAAGGTAATGAAGAGTACTTTGGAATTGCATATGATTTATACTGATGGAATTCTAGTTCCAAATGATTTCTATTTAGGGTAACGTTTCTTTAGGTCTTGTCTAAAGTGTTCTTCCTGTGCAGGAGTATGTGCAATGTGTGGAAAGCAAGTTCTTGACACCAAGCTATACAAACAGAGCAATGTATGATGTGGACATGGTCGACAAACTAACTTCAATGTTACCTCAGCACACTTATCTTAGAGAATCGTTCTTACTTTGTGAATGCAATGAGAACCACTTGATTCTGTAAAATACTAAAACAGCTGCACCGAATGAGGCGCTGTAAAATGGTGATCTTTTGAAACATTAGTTTCAGTCTTGTCTTTAAAAATTGATTTTGTGTGAAAAGTTCGTGCTTCTGATCAACCTTGAGTGTGTGAAACTGTGTGCAGTGTATAGCTATGTTGTAAAATACTTAGATTAGACTTATTATTGGCAATGAATCAAGAAAAACAATTACCAACCAATTTAGGACATATCAATTCTACAAGCTGAGTACTTCATTGACTATTAATGGAGGGTCGAGAATTCTGGTGCTTCTCAGTTTTCTCTGCGCTTCACCCAGAGATTTTTTCAGCTATGATGAAATTAATGACAACCACTTATAATGAATCCAATTTTAACAAATAATAGAAAAACTCTCCCACCGTCTCCTCGTGCCAGCATTCACGCCATATCTGCTATTATTATTTGGCCTTCATAAAAACAGAAGGTCAGGGCATGCAATCTTAGAAGAATCAAGCATGAAAGAGTATTTATCTTCTTTATAAAAAAATTAAATGTTTCTCATCTTAACCAACTTGAAATTACTTTTATTCTTCGTGAACAGGTAAAAGACCAGAGAAGCATTTTGCCCACCAATGGTTGAAAATAATGCAGATAGAAAGCATATACTTAAGCGGAGCTAACACTTCCAATTGGTAATGACAGACGTGCCATTTTCATGTTCACAGTTAAGACTATGGTACATACAAAAATACAACATAGCCAAGTATGGAACGGAATTCCTGTTTTTTCAGAACATATAAATGCTTCGACACATTCTAACCTAGCACTACAACAGCAAAATCACCGTGGGGGTAGCACTCATCAGAAGAAGAGTGTCCCCCAAAATTGCTCCAAATGCATTATGCTTGTATCTGTCTCAATATATCTTTTGTATACTTTATTATTTTGAGTACTAATATAGCTATGACGCTGACCGTGAAAATCCAAGTTCTATGACATACTTATCAAATCCAATAGCTCTCCTTGTCAAAAGAATTTTGCTTTCTTCAATAATTTAACATTAGACTTCCGGCTTCATGTCTCAGAATACTCCCCATCAAAACTGATCTCATCCTACACATAGCTTTGAGTAAAAACAAAAACTTTTATCTTCGGCGCTTTGATTCCTTGCGCATCTCAGCCACATAGCTTTCAAAGTTGGACTTCTCCCAAAGTCGTCTTTCAATAAGATCTTCCTTGGTTGATTCGTCTGATAAAAGAAGCATATTGGAAGAAATCATAAACAGCAAGAAATGAAAAGAAAAACTTTATCAAAACAATAGATTGGTAGTATGACAAGCAGCAATGATCGAGGAAACAATTGTAAAAAGCATCACAATCGCATATATATCCTCAATCACTTTTATCTACATTTCTCAAGATATACATGTGTATCTGAAACCACCAGTGTTCATAAACACAGGAAAATCAGTTTGTCTTACCAATAGATATCCATGAATCAAGAGAAGCCCGAAGGGACCTTCGTGTCAAATAGGAGGCATCTTCCCATGAGTATGGAGCACGCTTGACATTGTATCTCCAGAACCAACATCCATACCACAATAACAGCTTCAGAAGACAGAAGAACAATGTCAGGAACCATTAATATCTTGTATTCATAAGCAGAGAGTATCTTATTTTAAACCTTCTAGCAGAACAAACTATAAGCGCGAGGAAATTTGGATCGTTTTTTCATTTCATTTCATTGTTATGCATAAAACACCAAAATGCTGCTACCTTTCCCAGAGTGTAAGGAAGAAGTATAAAACGGATTCCAATTAGATCCCAAACAGAAGGCTTTTCAGTGCCCTTTATGTCCAGGTTGAGTTCCTTGCCAAGTTCTTCTTCCACCTTCCTGTCACAAATAGCAAATTCGGCTGATAAAACCAGATTGAGCAAATAAACAAATTTGAACGACAGCCCATATGAAGAGGCAAGTATATTTCATCAAGCTAAACCAGAAGATTCAGGTTGCATAGTCAATGAACGAGAGATATGCTCATACTTGTCCATCGGCTTGTTGCCCTTCTTCCTATTTGCCATTCCTCCAGTGCGTTGAAGCTCCAAAGCACGTAGCTTGTTTTTATAAGCTGGTGTTTTCTTGACCATGTCAATAGCCTAATAAAAGAGGAAATCACAACTTATAACACATGGCAAAGTACTAGTAAGAAGCCAAAAAAGAACTATTTCCATCTCCAACTATAGATCACTCTTTTCTACTTTTTGCTTAAGCTAGCTGTCTCACAGAATTCAACATAAGGAGAATTTTATTTTGTTTTAATTTATTTACCATGATGTAACCTTTCAATACATTGCACTGCTTTTGGAGTCAAACTGCTGTTTTGCAATGTTTCCCACTAAACAATGAATTGCTCACCCAAGATCATTCTGAATTTCCATTACAAATCAAACTAAATAATGCAGAAAAGTGAAGAAAAGAATATGTAAGAAACCTGTTTATATTTTACTGTGAATCTTGGAGTGTATCTAGATGATTGATTATTTAAATATTAAATTGGAAAAAGCTATGGTATCTTCCTCACCTTAGAATCTGCCTCATGTTGGTCTTATTCTTATTGGCATGTAAGCAAATTTTTGGAAGCTACTGAATCTTCAGATGCTCATTTAGAAGAGGGTAGAGTTTTATTAGAATCATGCCAAAACTTCCTGAAGCTTTTGTTGATTCAAAGGTGTTTTCTGCAGACTTAGATCAAGGGTATACAGCATGAATTCACAAAATCTCATCCTTCTTCCTCTTAAATTTTCGGAACAGTCACAGTAATTGTCATTAAGTCTACCTATTTAGGATTCACAAAACATAGTAGGTTCCAAGCCCTGATAAAGATGGAGAATTGCAATAGGTCGAAAGCTAGAGTAAAAGTGGTAGTATTATGATTGATTTTCTCTAAATATGGATAGATGCATGGTTAATTGGATCATTCTCAGTAACACCATTGTTTTTAGTTTATATATCACCACAGATTTCTCCTAGTTCTCCCGACTTTTTATCGATCAACATGCTATTGCTGTCCTAATTAACTCATCCGAGTACACTACTTTCTCAAGGTTTGCGAGCTATTGCGTAGGAGCAGGGGTTTTACCCTGTGCGCATCCGAAGGGTAGCGGCTGCGGGTTTCAAAAAAAAAAAAATAAGAGTTGAACAATCCAAATCTATATTCCTCCGCTTTCACTTCTGGTGAATCATATTCTTATATTAATGACGATCAGGTGCATCAGAATAGGATGACAGGAGTAACACGGCTAGAGGAACAATTTTCTAGTTTAGTTATTGATTACTAGTTTAGTTATTAAATATTATCCTCAAATTTATCAATAAAAAATAATAATTATCTACAAACAAATAATTACATCTCGTAAGATAGTCGATAGATAATCATAAAATGATGCATCTTCATATCAGCTAGGTTTACCCAGACAAATACTCAAGGCACACAGTTACTTGTACATAGGAATCATCTCATTTAATCTGACCGATCATCATAAGACTATTCTTTTCTTTTACTGTCTAAGGATCACACTGCTCTTAGATCATCATACTATAAAATGTCATCACGGGGATTTTACATTTTTCAAATCATAAAACTAAAATAAATATAGGAAATCAAGCAAAATAAAAGTCAGGGCAGCATTCTTCAATTTCCAGACTAAAATACAAGGATCTCGTCTTTAACCATTGATTGCTAATGCAGCTTACAAACTGAGAGAAATCTTAGTGATGAATGTTTAGTATTACTTACCTGATTATATCTTGTCCACTGATTCAGATACTGAAATATTGAGACTATCAAAAGAAGACCAACGAGCACAGCACGGGTATCCTATAATTTCAAACACAAACAGCTAAGTGAGTATAAAATCAACTTTACATGTATAATGAAATCTCAAGCTCAAAGTTTCACCCACATGAAGTGTTGATAAAAGAATACAAATATCTGGAAGGGAATAGGAAAAGACTCACAGTTTTGTGACCATAGTAAGCATGGTAATACCGTGCTGTATTGTAGAAAAACTGAAAATTCAAAAGCATAAAAATAACACATTAGTAAACAACCTGATTATCATCTGTCAATCGAGAAGTCTAATAGCATTGGCCAAGAAAGTCCAATATGCATAAGCTGGACTCCAAGATGATAAAAAGAATGACATTGTGGTACTACGGAATAAAAATGGAAGCACTAGGGCTCCTCGCAAAAATTCTATGAAATTTTTTTTATGCAAAAGAATATGTAACCAAAAGAGCAATGGAAACTAACCTCCTCTGGATGGGCAAGTGCATAATCATACTGCTCCCTTGTCGCTTCGTTTTTCAAAATCTATGGGGAAAATCAACCCTTTAATATTCATCACAAAAACATACTACTTCCCCGATCCCAACTATATGGCGTCCCAAACAGTTAGACAATGTTTCATATTTCCATTAATATCTTTCACAACCTTTTTGTTCTTTTCTATAAAACATAACTTTTTTAGCTAGTAGTATAACATCTTTAACCTCATCCAGTCAAACAACACATATAATATGGCATAAAGCTAGCATTTGCGTTAGATCAGATGCATCTCGCTTATCGAAAACACAATGTGCTGACCAAGGCAACAAGAAAGCTCTTTTTTTTTTTAACCCAGTATGAAATTAGTACTCCATTAGGATTTACCCAAATTCACTTAAGTTATAATACTTCCATCTAATTCTTCTTCTGGGCTCCCTTTTCTTGCTTCAATAATAAGCTCTGCAGCTTGTTTATAATTGGATTTTATTTTTTCAGTGAACATAATTGAAATCCCAATTTGATATGCTAATTAATCTCTAAAAATTACAAAAGCAAAGCAAAAAAAAAAAAAAAAAAACTAAACCTCAGAAACAGAACATTAATTACCTCATACGCATTTGCAATTTTCACAAAAAGCTTCTTTGATTCTGGATCAGGGTTTTTATCTGGATGACTAAACAACACAATTATCAATAACTTCCCAATTCAACCAAATAATTTTTTTAAAAATATCAGTCGAGATAAAAGGAGCAAAATTTACTGTTTTAGAGAGAGCTTGTAATAAGCTTTCTTGATTTCAGAAGAATTGGCATTTTGAGTAACCCTGCAAAAAAAAAAAAAATTAAAAAATAAGTGAAAAAAATATGAAGAATTAGAAAAGATATTAGTTTAAAAGGGAGATAGATTACCCAAGGAGATCGTAACAGTCATCTTCGTCACAGTATATGGAGAAAGAAGGCTGAACGAGAAGGGAGAGCACGATAGTAACTGTGAGCGCGAACCAGTGGATCGCTATTCTTCGCGCCATCTCCGATCGTCGGCGTTTTTCTCTCCGTCTCCGACTAACCCAGATTGCGTTCTATATGAAGGCCGCTTTATTGTGTTTTTGAAATTACTTTTCTGTCCTTCCATCGTTGACTTTTCCATACAGTCAAATAATCTCAACATGCTTTTTAATTATTTTATTTTTTTAGTTTCGTTGTTCGGGTGCCAACATTGGAAGCCGATTGAAATTTGGATCATGCACTACATCACTCATTTGAGAGTGACATTCCCAATAAAATTTTCTTTATATTCAAAACTCAAACCTGAAACTTCTAATTAAGATTTAAGGGTATAGCAATTTCACTGTCCACTACTGCACCACCACTCAAATTGGTTACAAGCATTTTAATTTCAGTAAATGTCCATCATATTAATTTTTTTTATTGATAAAAGTAATTCTTTATTCTTGATAGCTAGATAATTAAAATTTAAAACTAAATTAATTTGCAGGAACAATTTTTAGTAGCCCAAACGTGACTAGAAATAATGCAACTTGCCAGTGCCATCAATGCAACAAAAAATGAAATAATTTAATACAACACAAAATATTTTTGAAGGAAATTGGTTAGGCCTTATTATATGGAGAATATTGTGCTACAACATCTAAGTTACAATATGAAAATTTCGATTGACCATATTTCATTGCTCTCAAATAGAATTAATCATTATTATGATAGAGTCGTAATGTATTTCTACTTCCTCTATTCACTTTTGTTTGTCATGTTTCATTTTTTTCGAAAGTTAGTTTAACTAATTTTGAGAGTTAAACTGAAGTATATTAGTTTAATATTTTAAAATTAAAATTTAAAAGTTCAAAAACTATGAAAAATATCATAAAATTGCAAAAAAAAATTAAAAAAAATCAAATTAATATGATGAAAAACTATATCATAAAATTTGTCAAAATTCATATAATATAACTCTTGGAAAACGAAACATAATAAGTAAGAATAGACGGAGAGTGCAAACTTCATCTTAATTAATCGTTGAATTGCATAGCTTTTGTCTAAATTGTTGACATGAACATACGCCCGTGGCCTTCATATATGGTTCAATTCAGATAGAGGAAGGAGCAACATCAAAGCATGGCTGAAAATTGCCAACATTGGCTGACTTTTAAATAATTCTTACAAACGGAATGTATTTTAAATGGTACCAACATTGGCTATCTGGTGCCATCCTTACGCCCATACCGTCGGTTGGGATGCCCAAGGAGGGTTTGGTTGAGCCCATTAATTAATATACTTGACTAAAAACATCAAACTTTTACAAGGTGATTTGCACGAATTATTAGGAATATTTAAGGATGTTGTTTAAATTTTCACCCCGTTTAAAAGAATTTGTGCAAATATAACATCCGACATCATAACTTTCACAAGCAAATCATAACATTTTCAAAAGTTATGTCGAGCGGAAGAATAAAAAATTAAGTTTACACAAGTTAAGTATTAAGACAGGTTATAACTTTAATACAATTGTTCACAAGTTTTACCAAATAGGTAAAATTTGTCATGTTCACAAGTTACATATTAAAGTTACTAACAAGACTTTTATACTGTCTTTATTCTAACTTAAATTGTTCATATGTATTGAAGAAGAATAGTAAACTTGTATGTTTTGTTCAATTGTTCACAAATTGGTTCTACCATCATATTACTCACGAAATAAACTAGTTACAAGTCTTGATGGATAGGTAAAACGCGAATAGACGTGTTGTTTAATACTATTCTATTGATTTTGATTCCACACCTTCCTTCTCAAAGCCATCATTTTGATAAATTACCTTCAATAATATTGTTGATTAGTATAGAGGAATAACAAGCTACATGTATGAGTTGGTTAGTTAGTTAGTTAGTTAGAAGGGTCCAGATCCCAAGAATCAGTTAGAGAGTTTGTTAGAGTCATAAGTGTGTATATATACATCTAAGTACAGACGTATTATTCATTCACATGAAAGCAATGTAAGGCAGCTTGATGTGAGCTCAATAATATCTTTTTCTCTTCTTCTCTTCTTCTCAACTATGTCTTCAATTACTTAAGATTTGAATCTCTATTAATGAAGTTATCATGGTATCAGAGCTACTGATCGTAGGGTAGCATCTGTGAATATTAATCGACCACTGGTGATCAGAGTTCATCGCTAATCAAGTGAGACTCGAAAGAAATCATCGAAGGTTCAATTAAGGTGCAATTCAGCTGCAGTTCATATTTCTGCCATGGCGATTAACAGTACAAGTGAAGGTACAAATAATGGTGCTATTCTAGTGGCTACATTTCCAGTCATAGATCACAATCATCCTCTATTTCTGCAACATACAGATACTCCAGGTAGCTCCTTAATTTCTCTGCAATTAACTGGTTCTGAGAACTATGCACTGTGGAGTAGATCGTTTAGAATTGGACTTGTAGGTCGTAGCAAGTTAGGATTTATGGATGGTAGATTTTCTAAATCCATGTTTGAATCAGTGTTACATGATCAGTGGGAGAAATGTAATGTTGTAGTTTTGTCCTGGATCATGAATGCTGTTAGACCGGGATTACTAAGTTCAGTTGTATATGTATCTGATGCAAGGAAAGTCTGGCTAGATCTGAAGGAAAGGTTTGATAATGTGAATGGATTTAGGATCTTTCAAATTCACAGAGAAATTCATACTCTCACACAAGGAACAATGACCATTGCTGACTATTTTTCCAAATTGAGAGATCTCTGGGATAAATATGATGCTATTATGCCCTGTCCATCATGTCCTTGTGCAAAATCGAGGAAATTTAGTGAACATTGTGACTATTAGAGATTGCTTCAATTTCTGATGGGTCTAAATGAGTCTTATTCTTCACCGAGAAGTCAAATTCTCATGATGAGTCCCATTCCTACATTTAACAAAGCCTATGCTCTTCTTATAGATCAACAGTCTCAAAGAAACCTAGTGCATTTCCCTGGTTCAGGAATTAGTCTGATTGAAGGTGCAGCTATGTACAGTCACAGTAATTCTACCTATCATACAGGATCAAGTAATAACTCTGGTTCTAGTCGAGGGTATAGTGGTGGTGCAAACTTATCTGGAAGTAATAAACCAAGGCAGAATGTGATATGTTCTCACTGTGGATGCAAAGGTCACTCCAAAGAGCAATGCTACAAAATTGTTGGATATCCAGCAGATTTTAAGTCAAAGAGAAAAGGCTCCACTCAAAGTGGTTTTGTCAACCAGGTTGAGGTTTATTCAGGAAGCAATCAAAGGACCAGTCCTACTCAAGTACAGTAGTCTGCAGCTTTCTTCACTCAGGAACAATATCAACAGATTCTTCAACTGCTTTAAAAAACAAATGGTGACAGATCAGTGGAGTCACCTACAAAAGTTACTTCTGTAGATGCAGGTAATTCTCCGTCTGCATCTTTGTCTCCCTATGGTTCTGCTGAATGGATTATAGATACAGGAGCTACTCATCATATCACCTCGTCTCTAGCTTCACTTGCTACTCACAATGCAGCTCCAAGTGATTCAACTAGCAAAGTGTACCTACTTAATGGTAACACAGTTACCGTGTCTCACATTGATAGCACATGTATCTTGGCTAACCAAACAATATCCAATGTGCTATATTTAACTGATTTTCAAGTTAACTTAGTATCAGTCTCCAAGATCACTAAAGAACTCAAATGCATGGTGGCATTCTTTCTTGACTTTTGTGTTTTTCAGGATCTCTACACTGGTCAGGTGAAGGGGATTGGTAAGGAAGATCATGGACTCTACATAACAAGGGGACCTAATCAAGCTCCAAGGAAACTGGTCAATGTTAGTTTGAGTTCTAGGAGTCAAAGTCATAACTCCTTTGTTACTAAATCCACTGTTTTACTTTCGTTACATTTTCTTTCTCTATGTGAGTCAGCTGATATATGGCACAAAAGGATAGGACATGCACCCATTGATATAATAAAGATACACAAATCTCTTAGTGCATTAAAATAACCAGGATAATTCACATTACCTAAGCACACTAAACTCTCTTTTTCCCTAAGAACTACTGTGTCTAAATGTGTATTTGAATTGCTGCATTGTGATAGATGGGGACCATACAAAGTGCCCACTTATAATGGGAAAAGGATCTTTGTTACAGTTGTGGATGATTACAGTCGTTATACTTGGGTGTTTTTACTTGCTTCCAATGCAGATAGTATAGTGGTCTTAAGGAAAGTTCTTACACAGGTTAACAGTGTATTCTCCACCACTGTTAAAACCTTGAGAACAGATAATGGGTGTGAATTTTTCAGTCATGAGTTTCAAAGCATGCTAGGAGACCTTGGCATTGTCCATCAAACAACTTGTGTGTATACACCACAGCAAAATGGTATTGCTGAAAGAAAACACAAAACCATCTTAAATGTGGCAAGATCTATCCGATTTCAGGCCTTTATTCCACTGCAGTACTGGGGTAAATATGTTTCCACTTCGGTATACATATTGAACAGGCTGCCTTCAAGAGTTCTTGGTTTCCAATTACCTTTTGAAAGGTTGTACAAGCATCCTCCATCTTTGTCTCATCTGAGGGTATTTGGTTGTCTATGTTATGCAGCTTGTCCTAAAGTGTTGGACAAATTTTCACTGAGGGCTATTCCAGCAGTACTTATGAGGTATTCCTCCACAAAAAAAGGGTACATTTTGTATGATCTTCATGGTCATAATTTCTTTATTAGCCGAAATGTTGTTTTCCATGAACATGTATTTCCCTTTAAGCGTGCTCAAGAAGCATCCAATCCTATGTTTTCAGTGTTGGATTTAGTGCCACAAGATGACAGTCCCTTGGTCATATCCAGTGCTAATAGTTCACCTCATCAACAGTTTCCAGTTGTGCCTGAATCATTCCCTGATGGCCCAACTGGTTCTCCTATTCATGTGACGACAGTTCACCCTCCACCTTCTGTTTTAATCAACTAGACGATCCACTAGGGTCAGCAGACCTCCAATTTGGTTATAGGAGTTTGTCACTCAGCCACGAGGCAACACTTGTCTTTATCCCTTAACTGATCATCTCACATATTCTTAGTTGTCCAAATCTTATCAACAGGTGTTAAGAACATACTCAATTGTTCGTGAGCCTGTGTCTTACAAAGAAGCTGCGTCTGATCCAACTTGGGTAAAAGCAATGCAGTTAGAGATTGATGCTTTACAAAATAACAAGACGTGGAGTATTGTTGATCTTCCACCTGGAAAGAAGCCTATTGGTTGTAAGTGGATTTATAAAGTTAAATACTTGTCATCCGGAGAGGTGGAGAGGTTCAAGGCTCGTCTTGTCGCCAAGGGGTTTAGCCAAAGAGAGGGCCTTGACTATTGAGAAACGTTTAGTCCAGTTGCAAAGATGGTTACAGTCAGATCAATTATAGCACGAGCTACCTCGAAAGGCTGGTACATCTTCCAAATGGATGTTCACAATGCCTTTCTCAATGGAGATCTTCTTGAGGAGGTATACATGGACATTTCGTGTGGCTTTTCCAAACAGGAGAAGAGTCATAAGGTCTATAAATTACATAAGTCTTTGTATGGGCTCAAACAAGCACCAAGGCAGTGGAATGTGAAACTAACAGAGGCTTTGGTAACTATGGGGTTCAAGCAGAGTCATTATGATTATTCCTTGTTTACAAAATTGGCTGAAAGTGATACTGTGGTAATACTAGTCTATGTAGATGACTTATTGATCACTGGAAACAATCACCAGTTGTTGTGTGACACTAGACTAGAAATTCAAAAGACGTTCAAGATGAAAGATTTGGGAGAATTGAAGTTCTTTCTTGGTATTAAATTCTCTAGGTCCAACAAGGGGATAATAATGACACAAAGAAAGTATGCCTTAGAGTTGATATCTGAATCTGGCCTAGGGGGAGCAAAACCAGCTTGCACACCATTGGAGATTAATCAAAAGCTCACATCAGTAAAATATGATGAGCACATTAATAATGGATCAGCTACGAATGATGCCATTCTAAATGATATTACACAGTACCAAAACTAGTAGGAAGACTTTTATATCTGACCATGACAAGACCTGATATTGTATTCTCAGTACAGGTCTTAAGTTAGTTTATGCATTGTCCTAAACAATCACATATGGATGCAACTCTAAGAGTCATCAGATACATCAAGAAAACACCTGGATTAGGGTTGTTTATGCCTGCAGAAAATACCACTACACTAACAGCCTACTGTGACTCTAACTGGGGAGCATGCTTGGAAACCAGGAAGTTAGTCACAGGATATTTGGTTAAGTTTGGAGGAGGACTCATCTCTTGGAAGTCTAAGAAACAGGACACCGTTTCAAGGAGTTCTGCTAAAGCAGAGTTTAGAAGCATGGCTGCATGCACTGCTGAAGTAACCTGGTTGATTGGTTTGTACAAAGAACTGGGAATTAAAGTATCCTTGCCAGTAAAAATGATATGTGACAGCAAAGCAGCAATACAGATTGCTGCTAATCCGATCTTTCATGAGAGAACAAAACATTTTGACATTGATTGTCACTTTGTTAGAGAAAGACTTTGTCAAGGGGTGATAAGGACTGAACATGTGAACACTAAAGATCAACCAGTCGACGTACTTACTAAGGGACTAGGGATGATGTAGCACAATGAGTTGATGGATCAGTTTGGACTGAAGAATGTATTTCAACCATGAGCTTGAGGGGGAGTGTTGATTAGTATAGAGAAATAACAAGCTACATGTATGAGTTGGTTAGTTAGTTAGTTAGTTAGAAGGTCCAGATCCCAAGAATCAGTTAGAGAGTTTGTTAGAGTCATAAGTGTGTGTATATACATCTAAGTACAGATGTATTATTCATTCACATGAAAGCAATGTAAGGCAACTTGATGTGAGCTCAATAATATCTTCTTCTCTTCTTCTCTTCTTCTCAATTTTGTCTTCAATTACTTAAGATTTGAATCTCCATTAATGGAGTTATCAAATATTAATCATACAAGTTAAAAGAATCTGTGTTAATGCCAGGTTCTTAACCTGGATGGTTAGATCTTGTGAGTCCATATGGAGGAGGAAGCAAAAAGAAGGAGAAAACAAAAGGCATCAATTTAATTTATATTTGCAAAACCCGTAAAAATTGAAACTAAAATTATACTTTGATAGCAATAAATCACAATCACAAAGCAAGAAAAATATTTCTTTCCACTAATTAAGTATCATTAGTAATACCATAGTAAATTATTACTTAATTAGATCACACACATTTGCTTACATGGTAATACTTATATAGCTAGGAAGTTATATATATATATATATATAAGATATGGACGTACACGTTATACTATTAAATTTTGAGTTCTAAATTAAAACTCAAAAATCAGAAAGATTTGACTTATACATTTTTGCTATTTAATTAAAAGCTCGTCAAATGTGACCATATATTATATGCATTTTTAATTGCTACAAAATTTTATATGAGTTTAGTGAGTTGACACAAGAAACCTAGGGAGACCTACTTTATAACCATATTTCTTAACATCTTCTTGGACTTGTTGTCTGAATTCTCTAAAGGTAAATCTTTTATAAACAGAAGGCTCAAAACAACTTCTTATTTCTGTATCATAGGATGGGCATAAGAAAAATGCAGTGGAGAATCTCTCTTTTGCTTTATTTGTAACAACCCTGTGCTCAACACTTTTATAAACACCATTGCTCCAAGCCTGCATCATCACACATTATATTACTTCGTTTAGATAGTATAAAAAATTTATGTAGTATGTTATTTCTGTAACTTAACTTGTTATATATGGAGTAATTACCTGAAACAAATCTCCAATGTTGATAATTAGTGCTTCAGGATTAGGCTTAACAGAAATCCATTTCCCATCTCTTACTAATTGCAACCCTCCAATCTCATCTTGATGCAATATTGTGAGGAAATCACTATCAGTGTGTGGCATTAATCCAAACACTTGTGGAGAAATAGGGCATGCTGGATATCGATTCATTCGAACGTAACAAGTGTGTGGCAAACATATTTCTCTGAAATATTTCGACTTATATCCCATTCTTTCTGACAAAATTCTAGCTAAATTATGTGCTAATTCAGACACTGTTGTTGCAAACTGTTCCATTGTGGAGCTGAGTTCATCCAAAAGAAAAAAGGATTAGAATCCAATGCATATATTTTCATAGGCTTATATACATTAATGATGTAAAGATTCTAGCCCTCTTAAGTTACTGACTTCTAAATTAGTAGTAAGAAAGATACATTTAGAGTTTGGACAAAAGTTATACTGGATTCGTCCAGCACCCATACCTTAAATACTAACTCCACCCCTTCAAGATATTACCTGATTACCTTATAAGTAACCTAATTATATTATATGCATATAACTTTAAGTCCAAAACCCATCATGTGCAGCTTCATAAGCACCTCCAAATGTGTGTCTCAGATTTTGAGACCAGGAATTATATATGCATATGCACTTCGTGTACGTTTCACTATATTTAGGATCATTTGATGAGACAGCGCCTTGTCTTTTTGTACTCTTTTATTTGATGAATTGGGTGGGCTTAGATATATATGAATATATTAAATATGCTTGATAAGTTAGGAAGTAGATATGCAAAGCATAAAAGAAGAATGAAGATATATTTTGAATTAAAAAAATAATTTCTTTTCCTATTGGTGATGACTAATTAAAAAATAAATGAAATTTCAATCATTGAATGAAAACATGTTTAGAGAAACAGCTTAAATCAAGAAAGACTCGTTACTTCTCATTCCACTTGTGTATTTTATATATTTCGTTTGTTTGAAAAAAAAAACATTATTTGGGGCATGGTTTCATGATACTTAGTTCTTAATTCATAATTATAAAGAACTAAGTAAAAAAAACAAAATGTCTGTTCTCTAATGACATCAACTTGTTACTAATAATCAACTGCTACACATAATTATTACACGAAAATTGTACTCTGAGGTAATCTTAGTTGGATGCAACATAATTCGTGTTTGACCACAGAAAAATTGCTGTATTGTTATCCAACCCCATTTTCTATGTTCAAGAAAGTACTTATTCTATGGTCGAACAAGACTTTAATTTGAATGGGCCACGTGTCCTCTCTCCTCAACATAAGAAATTTATGATAATCATTTAGTATTATAAGTATGATTAACGTTATCACCTGGCCCAAAACAAGATTCTCTAAGTCGGCAGATCCCAAATTAAAGTTTCTAAAAGTACGAACCTACTTATATATATAAGAAAAATAAAAAGATGTTTTTAGTTTACAATCCAGAATTAAAATCCTGTCAATTCTAAACCTACTTTTGAACATTATCGGCAGCCAACTACTCCGACCCATCATAACTTCCACGGATTTATATTATATGATGTTTTTAGCTTACAATTCATTTGCTCCGAATAAATAAAATACTATACTTTCGCTAAATCATTTTCCTTCATTTCAATTTGTTTATCCTACTTTACTTTTTAGTTCGTATAAAAAAAATATCTCTTTCTTATTTTAACAACTCTTCAATCTCAACTCTCAACACATGTCTATAGCCACAAGGACATTTTGGTACACCTTTTTAGTCCCTTTTTTTTTTAAAAAAATCTTTTCTTTTTGTCTGAAAACTCTTTAATTTTAACTTTTAATATTAACCTGATTAAGGCTACAAGGTTAAATTATATTTTGATATACTCTACATGTCTTTAATATAAAATTACAAGATTCAATTTTTTTTTATTTTGTTAAATTCCGTACCAAGTATATTCAAGACTCTCAAATTATAAGGAAGGGAGTGAGATATTTGAAGACATAATTTGTGGTAATTTTAGTTAGTACCTGAGGGTTGTAGGATGATGAATTGAATTGGAGATATCAGTGAGAGGTACATGAAAAGCTTCAGACCAAGAAAGTTGTTGAAGACAAGTAGCTGAAGGAGTTCCCCAGCGGTAACTCCCCGCAGAGAAATTAAGTTGTTTGTCATTCATTTTCTCATGAAATGGCTTTTTGAAAAGCTTCATTTGTTCCTTCCTCATTTTCAACAATACATCCTGTGATATTCCATGGTTTACAACTTGGAAAAAACCCCATTCTTGTGAAGCCTGTGCTATCATTCTCTTGCATTCTTCTCTCTCAAATTCTCTTCCCTTTAGTAGCTCAAGATTTATTAATGGCAATTCACATTCTTCCACCACAAACAGGTTTTGGTAGTTTCTCATTTTTGAAGTAGCCTTTCCAATTCTTATCTCATCGAAAAGTTTCTTATATGTCTCTTCAAAAGGAGGATCAGCTGATTCTTCTTCCCTGCTTATTTTCTGGAAAAAGAAAATGTTTGTTAGTAGTAAAAATAAAAAGAATGTTCGTTCTAACCGTTTAAACTTTTAAATGAAATGCATCATTTCATAGTTTTTATGATCAGAAGTTCTTGCAAAGAGAATAAGATGCGATACTTTGTCAATCTTTGGTAATTAGTAAAATAGAAGAGGAAAATAAATTAAAGGTTATGATGTATATATATATTGCTAGTGAAGTTTCTGATTCAATATAATTCTTAGGTGATTGATGTTTAATCAATGACCGTGGAGACAAATAGCAGCTACCGACCAACAAACCCGGTACCCATTTGCATTATATCAAAATTAAACTAGGCATGTTTTAATTTTAAATTACTCAAGCATATGATATAATATAATTGGTTTACATGGTTTTCCACAAACAACTCATGTGTACAAATATGCTTAAAGTCTTAAAAGGAGTCTAGATATAAAATATAATAATTTTAGTGGTAAAATGCAGAATTATTTTATCATGCTTTTAATTAGAGATATTAAACGATTCTAACATTATTTATACCATTATTTATTTTTTAGTAATGAGATAAATTATCTCATATATATGATGAAATTGTAGAATAACTTGTTCCTAACTAAACGATCCCGTTTTCCTTCAAGTCCCTACCATAGAATACTCTCTTAATTCCCAATGTAGGAAGTTAGGTAGGTAGGGGATTTTTATTTTAAAAAAGACGTGTTTATTATTCAGACACCTCTTGAGTAACACCTAGGGTGATCTGGCCCAACATGATTCACAAATAATATGTATAATATTGTACTGATCGATGAATCTAGTTAGTGCAAGGTAACTTTGTAATCTTGAAGTGTGGTAGAGATTTAAACAGATCCTTTGTCGTACATAACCTGAGGAGGTGCAGGAAAGTACACTTACTAGTCATGGTATTTTCATTTCCCAATTTCATTGACCTGTACTATCAGTACTTCCACACTAAAAGTTCCATCAGAAGAAAATAATTATAGAAATTCCAGCTTGGTCAAAGCATATATATACAATATAGAATATAATTTCAATGAACAAATTACTTGTTGATCAAATTTACGTTTCAATACAGCTAGAGTACCCAAGTCATATGATCATATCTCAAGTAAAAGCTCTTCTCTTGGGATCGAATTAACGTACAACTAGTTTGATACACTAACACAATCTTGTACTAAAATATGGCCAAGAAGTTACAACTTGACAGCTAGCTTGATCAAATAAAAAATTCCCTTCACTTTCTTGTGTGTTTTTAGAGAAAGATTATATCCTAAAAAAACTTAGAAGTTAAACGGAAGCAAAAAGGATTTAACAGAAGTATAAAGTTTGGTGTAATTAATCATTGTTTCTTACTTGGTTTGCCTGCTGTGAGAAGTTTGTAGACTTCACCATAATTTTTCCCCAGTATATTTAATGTCCTGTGTAACAAAATATGAAAAATTCAAAACAAGCATATAAAGATTAGTGATTAATTAGGGGGAAAAGAAGATGGGAAGTAACTAGCATTACATCAAAAATGATCTTTATCATCAATTAATAGACGTCAATATCTCAATTGTCGCTAAATATATTTTTTTAAAGACCATTAGCATCCAATAGCGACATTGTATACAATAGCAATCAACTAATATCAATAAAAGGTTTAACACTGTATATTTTTATAGCGGACAGTTGTTTTTGTTTATGTACATGGCTAGCTACTTGCATGGCAATGCAGGAAAAGAGATTATAAGAATCTTGTAATTATAAAGAATTTTATCATGTAAGTAATAACTTATTTAGGAAACAAAAATAAGAAGGAAGTGACGTACCAGATAATGGAAAACAAAGAAGAAATTGAGAAGTGGAGGTGGCTAAGTATATTCTGCAGTAGAGAAAGATTGGATATTTTTATAGTGAAAAGAAGGACATAATTGGAAATATAAAAATTATAAGAAAAAAAATGGCATGGTAGTAAAGGATTGAATGTTTATGCATAAAAGAAGAACACGCGGCTCATAATTTAATCAGACAAATACATTTTACCTTTCAAAAACAAATGTCAATTATTTCCATATTTTGCCATATTACTTGAAAGGGTTTTTAGCATGGTAGGAAGGGGGCAAATCCCCCTTTTTGTAAAAAAAAAAAAAAAAGAAAAAAGAAAGAAGTAAAATAAAACAAAAAAAAAAAACAGTTGCTTTGCACATCACTCATATATATAAAAAGACGTTGCAATTTATTATTATTAATAATCAAGATAACAATCATTTCATTTTGGCATAATTGGTCAACCTATAATATCTCAATGGTCGTAGAAACCTAACTTGATTTTACTAACAAGATAAATATTTTTTACACAATATATCTCAAGGAAATTGAAAAGGGTCATCCACGTCGATCAATTCGAAATAGTATTAAGGAGATAAATTATATATTTAATTTTTTTTAAAAAAGAAGATCGTAAGAAACTTCCCGTAAGTAATTCTCTCTATTTCCGGGAGCCCACCGCCCCTGTACATCTCGCGCCTATGGACCAGTATAACTATTCAAAAAGACACTCGAAACTGAAAGGATAAAAGACTTTGCTTGATAAATGAGTCGATTATTCAGGATGTTCTGTCATTGTCATGGGTATAATGGTAGATGCTCGGGACCAAGTTACTATTATTTCTTTTTCTGCTTTTGTGTTAAGCTTATCATTTTTTTTAATAAATGATTGGCTACAAAGAGATTTTTTTTTTAATGAACGTATCACAAGCTTACTCCTTATTTTTTTTGTAAAGTTTTAGTAAAAACAAAGAATTAAATTCTATTTTCTCTCCTTTTTACTACGACGACGAGGAATCAAATTATCACTATATTTATTCCTTTTTCTACTTCTTCTTCCAAGTGCCTTTACATAAATTTATCCTTTTTTTTTTTTCTTTCATTCTCTCGAGTTCTCGAGAAAGGATTCTATTGATCATGTTTTTCTCAAAAACAAGAACTAACTTCTTTAACAAATACGTGATCATACACTCTGATTATTTCTATACAATTCGTGTTTCATATACATAAATCAATGAAACGAATTTAATAATCCTACAAACTGTGTTTGATTGATTAAATTCGTCGGCATCTTTAACGTGTTATATGATAGAGTATAATTTATTTCATTTTTCAGGTTACTAGTCCAATATTTTTATGAATGATAATAACCATAACCTCTTTTTTTTTTTTTTTTTAATCACAAATAAAACCATGGCTCATTTCATTTTGGCTCTCATTCTTACAATGCTTGGCGTGATTTTATATTAATTTCATATCTTTAATTTCTCATCCCTCTCTGTACTCTTTGATTCTGATATTTGAGTCAGGAACAGGGCACATGATGAATTTCTGGAATTGGACCCAAATATGCAACAACTTGAGGGGGCAAAAACTTTATTTATTTATTTAAAAATAAAAATAAAATAGAAAAGATCAAGAATACTGTATTTTGAGAATTTGAGCTAACAGAAGAAACAAAAATTTCTGAATATATATCGGCATTAGAAAAAAAAAAATGGCACGTGGCAGCATATGGGAAATCCCAAATCACATGATGAATTTGAAATCCACGTCGGCAATTTGTGCTAATTAGGAATTGGTAAGAGGCTGAGAATTAAAGTGCTTCCATGTGCACTGTTTTGATGGGAAAAAAAGGACGATAATAATAAGGTACAACATATTTATTATACCATACCCTATAATAACTTATCTTTCTCTTCACACCATAAAGTACTTATTAGATGTCGAGGGCATCTCCAACACTATTATTTATTTTACACTTCAGATATAGAGTTTTTTATTTTTTTTTCAGATTAATTCTAACTCAATTTTCTATTTTACTTTCTAAAAAAAATATTTTTCTCTCTCCTTAATATTATATTATATTTCTATTTCATTCTTATTTTTTTATTTCATAATATAAATCTTTAATTCTTTTTCACAAATAATTACTTTATATAATTTTTTATGTGATATAAAATTATATTTCATTTTAAATTTTTAAATAACATAAATTCTAAGAAAATATAATATAATACATAAATTAATGGACAAATTCAAATAAAAGTGACATATAATTATATAAACACTCAATTTTCAAAATTATTATGTTGCTCCCATAAATGCTCTATTAATGTATTGCAGGTTCACAATGAGCATTTTTGTTTTATGTCTAACTAAAAATTGTTTAAACCAGAGATTTTATGCCTACCTAATTTTTTTCCGAATAGTGCTAAATCTGGAAACGACCTACCGAATTACTAATTATTGTTGTGATAAATTAAATATTATGTTATGTATTGTATTGTATTTTATCTTGTATTTAAATTATTTGTTATATATTGTATTGTTATCTTGTATTTAAATTATCATATCATGTATTGTATTTTTAAATTAAAATTTTCATCTTGCCATTTTAATTTTGTGTATTCTTTATAATGAAAATTAATAATAAAATAAAATCTTATTATTGACGAAAATTAGAATTTTTATAAAATACAATTAATTTGAAATTAAAAGTAGTACTCCCTCCGTCCCATTTTATATGTCATCCATTTCTATAAATAGTTGGTGCATAATACTTGTCATTTCATAAAATCAATGCATAAATTAGCATATTATTCCTTTTTTACTCTTGTGAGTTATTAGCATTGAAAACATACATTTTGGCCAATTAGAAAAGCTAAGTAAATGATTCATGTTCATTGGTTAAATTAATTAATCAAAATAAATTAATTCATATTCATTGATTGAAAACTTGAGTTCCAAAAAAATTAAATAAGGGTAAAAGGGTAAAGTTACGTCATTTCTTAATGCAAATGTAAAGTTAAAAGGTGACATATAAAATGGGACGGAGGAAGTATATATTAAATAATATATTTTTTAAAATATTATATTACATTTAAAAAGAATTATGAATATTAGATGTTTAATTAATGAAATTATATGTAAAATAATATGTTAATTAGAAAGTAATAAAAATAATAATAAAATAATAAAAAAGTGAAATAGAGAGTGTGAATAGTAGTACTATTCAACTCTGTAAATTTGAAGAATAGAGAGTGATTTGGAGGTGTATTGGAGTGCATATTCTCTACTTTACTCTCCAACTATAGAGAAAAAAGAGTAAAATAGAGATGGATTGGAGATGATCTAACATGAACATGTACATTTATAACAACTTGTTCGTTTTCATGCATTTATTCTTTCTTCTCACAATGGCAATTGCCCTACGTTTTAATTAAATATAATATGGTTTGACATGCTATCGATTTTCGATTCATAATTTTGCTACGGATCTTACGCGGAGAAATCCCTTACTCAAGACAAAAGTTTCCTTCGTGTTAGATAATTAAGTGTCAAATGATATATATAAAAATCAAATATGACAAAGATTAAATCCTATCGATTGAA
Source organism: Solanum bulbocastanum (assembly GCA_037074985.1). Classification (NCBI taxonomy): domain Eukaryota; kingdom Viridiplantae; phylum Streptophyta; class Magnoliopsida; order Solanales; family Solanaceae; genus Solanum; species Solanum bulbocastanum. The sequence goes on along the minus strand of CM073598.1, from coordinate 29,760,680 downwards.
TCATTTTTGAGAACTACTAGACACCTAAGTAGGGAGATATTTATTTCACATGATAAGTAAAAAGAACTTATACTTTAATTTGAGGATTCTCAAGTATCAAAGGTAAATTTTGTATGCAATGTGTGATAGAGAAATATACATGTCCTTCATCGTTTGTGTAAGGGACCCAAAAAATGTCTAGAGTCATTCCGTTGAATATCTTAAGGTTGAGTTGGATGTCCATATTCTTTTATACATGGTATTACAGTCCGACTTTGGTAAGTCCACTTTGGACTTTTCCATCAAGTCTCAACTCAACACATAGATCCGCTTTTAGGCTTTTTTTTTTATAACTTACATAAATCTCATAGGATAAAGAGTAAATTACATTTTATTCCTACTTTTTTTTTTTAATTACAATAATTCCTTAAAATTTGTACCTTTCGAATACATAAGTCACCATCCGGATACATAAATTCTAATATAAGAAAAATCTTTTTGTTGCGCTAAAATGGGAATAAAATCTGAAAATCAATTAATTCTCATAAATTACGCTTGTGTTTCTTCTTACTCTCAATCATACAGAGACAAATTCTAATAAAATGAAGAACTTCAAAATTTCAAATTGCTCCCCCCGTTCAACAAAGAAAATCAAAATTTCAAATTTTGGGTAAGTGAGGTGAGTTATGAAGGATACAAAATTGATGGAATTGTTGTTGGACGATAAACTTTTGAATCTTTAAGTTCATCGAAGATCCTTTCAATTTTGATTCAAGAGTATCAAAAATTTTGAGATTCAAGATTCTTTCTTCTCCCAGTTCAGCGAAGATCCTTTCAATTTTGATTCAAAATTGTTGAAAATTTTGCGATTCAAAATTCTTCTCCTAGTTTATTGAAGATCCTTTCAATTTTGATTCAAAATTATCTAAAAAATTGAGAAAATACATCATGAATATCTTTGCTACGTAGCATTTTACTATTTATGTATCTTGTTTAAATTAATAAGTATTGTATTTATACTAGATATATTAAATAAATAATTATTGCACATAAGATGTTAGATTTGAGATCGATTCATTACTGTGTGGTAGGTGCTATGTAATTGATACATTTAATATAAATTTGAATTTATGCATCATATCTAAAAAATTCAAGAGCAGAAGGTGCTTGCGGTGAGGATGGTTGCCACGACAAAACAAGAGAGTGGGACTTTTGAGACGATCGAGCAAGTTGAGGAGAATGTATTGAATGCTGAGAAAAGTCAGCTAAATTAAAAGTTTCACACTGTACTTAATAAAATCTTGAAAAAAATCACTATACAAATGTGCCAACTGCCAACGTTCTAAACCTAGAAAATTTATGAAGAAAATATCTAAAACAAAGACTGATACAAGGGTGGGTGTGATGTAATTAAGTAGATTAAGAATCACGAGGTATCAAATATAATATTACTTGGTGACTTTTGTCCTATGTTTAGTGAACAATAGTTATCTAATACATATTTGTAGTTAAGGGTGACAAATATCTCATAAATTTAGTCAAGGAGCGTTCAAATTGTCCTAAAAAGAAAATTAAAAGGAAGTAATACAAATACTTTCTGATTTGATTCAATTGGACATGTATCAGCCGAAGCATCAACGGGACAGATGCATGAACTAAGACATTTTTTGTTACGAAATAAGTCAAACACAGATATTTTGGATAAAAATGTTGACACAACATGTCTAATTACCCAAACGAAATGGGAGATGTTAGTTGTTGATGCATTATTCTATTTTGTCGTCAAGTCTAATTAATAATGTCTCATCAATCTAGTGATCGATATCAATATTATAGAACCTGATTAGAAATTATGAGAGGTTATTGTAATATAAAAGTAAATCAGTCATTTATAATGTAGGGACTCAATCATCATTGGAAACGATTTTTCTCCATACATCAAATCATAAAGTTGCTGGGCCATGAGTATTAATTAAGTCTCAAAGAAAAAAAATAAGGTAATATCCTCATTCCACTTTTTTATATGCAAGAGTATCTCTTTATATATATTATAAGATTCAAAAAGCATTTTAATCATTATACATACTATTAATTTAAAATTGGATCAATTGAAACATATGAGTTGAAATGAAAGGGAGTTAATTAAGAAAAAAAAAAATTTAATTGAATTGAGGGTGACATTTGAGAAAGTAAAATTGAGTCCTCTTGTTGGGGGACTGTAGAATTTAAAGATATGGTTATCTAAAAAGGTAAATTGGGTCCCTCGAAGGCGTCCAACATACTTTAGTAGGCCCCACTATTCTGCTTTGCCGACGTGCTGTCTGTAGTTTCATAAATTCTCTACGCATTATTCTACGCCTTTTTAGTGGTTGTTTGGTTTAATGCAGTAGCCCTTCTCTCCCGAATTATTTGTTAATTTTTTAAAATTTATTATATTTTTAAGTAATTACTTTAAAAAAATGATTCACTTCATAATTAATAGTGAGAAAATAATAAATTTACTATGTCAATCAGTATTTACAAGTAATTAGGGATCAAAGGAGTAAAGTCATGAAGAGCTTCGAAGAATATTAAGAAAAAACAGAATTTGAAAGGTGACAAGGGATTGGTTGTTGGAGTCCAGTGTGAACAAAATGAAATGGTTAAATTACAAAAATAACAAAAGGACCTGGTACATCAGATCATCTCGGGTCATGTGTAGTAATTTTTATTTTTATTTTTAAGTTTGTGATCTTTAATTTTCTTCTCCTTCAACAACTTAAATAATAAAAATAAGATATTAAAAATAAAATAGCCAGACAAACAAATTTCACAAGACAAAAAAAAAATTGCAAGGTAAATAAAATTCACTAGACATATAAAAGGTCATACACTGAACTTATGTCCCAATATGGAGAAGTTATGCCTTATAAGATAAAGTTTAAGTTTAGAATTTTATACCTTGAAAAAATTATATTAATGAATTTAATCCCGATTCACAAATTATATTTTTCAAAGCATAAATTTACCTTTAGAACTTTATATTTAATCAAGAAGTTCATACTACTAAATTTATGTCATAAGACACAAGTTATGCCTATTGAATATATGCGTCAAGTAAAATTTTCTAATTACTTGTCCACTTTTGAATTGACACACCTATTAAGAAAATAATTATTGACATAGTGAATTTTCCATTTAACCCCTATTAATTATGAAGTGGGTGATTAAAAATTTAATATTTTCAAAAAGTTCTACCTTTTCAAAGTAATTAATTGAGGGTATAATATGTAAAAAAAATTGTCCTTTCTTGATTTGTCAAAATGGACAAGTAATTAGGGACAACTATAAAAGAAAAAGTGGATAAGTAATTAGAGAAAGAGGAAGCATTATTGTATTTTGCTCTCATTTTACAACACGTTATTAACACGAGTCTCTAATCAACTGAGACCTACTTAATTCGAAATTAATTTCTAAAAGTTAATCAACTTTCTTTTAGAGTCAGGTATACATTTATGTGTTTATAACATCTCTAATAAGACTTGCATAAATCTTTGATCTATAATTTAATTACAGCATAACTTGCTTTAGGTATTATTATGATACTTTACTAGGCATAATAATCAATACGTTTCAGGTTTATATTTTTATGTTGTTTATATGCTACTAACTTATAACTCTAAATTAAATACTAGGGAATATGATAACATGCTAGTTAGAAGACTTGTAAGTATTTTCTTGTCATAAATTTATGACAAATATTTGTGTGTCATAAAGAGAGTAGTATTATATTAAATATGACTTGAAAATCTTACAAAAGTTTGACGTTAATAACTATTGAAACTACTAATAAATATTGAAAAATAATTAGAACATATATTAAATTTACCGTTTCTTACTTTATGAGTTTACATGTTTTTGTAACATTTCATGTTCATGCATATAATATACTAATTCGTAATCATTTGAAACATAAATTTATATTTTATTATAAAGAAATCAACATCATGTCATTAACTTAACTATTTTATGATAGTTTTCATCATGTCGAATTTGTCAAAGCTTGAATTTGTGGCACTTGCATTTCTAGAAAGAACTATTTGGCATGGGTACTTGATGCTGAAATTCACCTTACCGCTAAGGTTCTTGGTGATTGTATAATCGAAGGAAATAAAACATCAAGTCAAGATAAAGCGAAGGCTATGATTTTCCTTCGTCATCATCTTGATGAAAGCCTGAAGGTTGAATACCCAACAGTGAAAGATCCACTTGAATTGTGGATAGGTTTGAAGGGGAGGTATGACCACCTTAAGGCAATGGTATTGTCAAGGGCTCGTTATGAGTGGATGCACTTGCTATTTCAAGATTATAAAATCGTAATTGAGTATATATAACTTGGTTGTATTTAGAATCACTTCCTAATTAAAATTATGTGGGAAAGTTATAAAAGATGAGGGCATATTGGAAAAGACACTGAGCCCATTTGGATTGGCTTAAAAGTCAGTCAAACCTACTTTTACGTCAATTTTTGATTTCTTGAGTGTTTGAAAAATATAAAAAATAAGTTAAAATAAGTCAAAAATGACTTAAAATAAGTTATGAAGTGTTTGGTAAGGTAAAAAGTTACTTAAAATAAGTCAAAAATGACGTAAAATAAGTCAGAAACCAAAAGTAGGTCTCCTCCTAATTTTTATTTTTTGACTTAAAAGTCATTTCATTTTGACTTTTTATTTTTGACTTAAAAGCTACTTTTTTTTTAAGTCAATCCAAACGGGCTCTAACTACTTTTCATGCCTCCAATATGATATTACAACAACAATACTGTGAAAATGGTTTTAAAAAATACTCTGAATTAATCTCATGCCTTCTGGTGGCTGAGCAACATAATGACCTTTTAATGAAAAATCATGAAGTCCGTCCCGCTGGAAGTGCTCCATTACCAGAGGCACACGGGGTAAAAGCACACGGCCAGTTTGAAATAAGACAAAATAATCATGATAATGTGTGTGGGCGTGGCAAAGGCAAAAGACGATATAATAATTGTCGAGGCGGTGGTCATAACAAAAGAGAAAACAATATGGATTCTCAAAATAACCCTTCAAAAGGCAAGGGCGATCACTGTCATCGTTGTGGCCTTAAAGGTCACTAGAAAAATGAATGTCGGGCACTTGAGCATTTTGTCAGGCTGTATCAAAATTCCTCTAAAAGGAAAGGAAATAAAGGTTGTGCCTCCTCTTCTAATGCCCGAGTAGAGTCTTATTTGACTCTCAAAGATGATGCTCAGGTGGCGTCTTCTCAAAAATATGATGAGAATGTTGAGGCGAATTTAGTATTGAAAGATGATGTTTTTGATGGGCTCGATGATATTACTCATCTAGAAGTTGAGGACTTCTTTGGGGATCGCAATTGAAGATTGATAATTGAACTGGGAAATGAATAATGTTGTTATGTGTTTTTAATGTCTTACTTAAAGTTCATGTACTTAAATTTTATTTTGTTAAGTTTCGTACTTCTTATTATTATGTATTTTTATTTTTATGAAGATAAAATAAAATTTTCCAGTCTTCAATTGAATCCAAGATGAGTAATGGAGATATGTGTCTTCTGGACAGTGCCACAACTCATACGATACTAAGAGAAAAGAAATATTTCTCTCATTTGATAATGAAAAAGGCATATGTTAATATAATATCCAGTAGTATAAAATTAATTAATGGCTCTGGAAGAACGGCCTTATTACTACCTGGAAGAACATTATTGGAAATTGATAATGCATTGTATTATAGTAAGTTTCAAATAAACTTGTTAAGTTTCAAGGTTATTCGCCAAAATGGCAATCATGGTTTTCTTAACCTCCTAGTTTTCTGAGACTGCAAATGAAGGAAAGGTTGAATATCTTTATATTACTACAATAAATGAAGAGAAGAAAACTGTGTTTGAAAAATTGTCTGCATTTTCTTCGGGGTTGTACCATACAAATATTGGTACGGTTGAATCACATATCGTAGTAAACAAAAGGTTTACTAGTTCTAATAATTTTATCGTTTGGCATAACTGGTTGGGTCATCTCGATTATAATATGATGCGCAAAATAATTGAGAATTCACATGGACATACTTTGAAGAACCAAAATGTTCTTTAATCAAAGAAATTCTCTTGTGTTGCTTTTTCTTAAGGAAAGTTGGTTATCAAACCATCAGTGGCTAAGGTTGGGTGGAATCCCCTGCATTTCTGAAAGGGATACAGGGTGATATATGTGGACCTATTCACCCTGCATGTGGACCATTTCAATATTATATGGTTTTGATAGATGCATCTACAAGATGGTTACACGTGTGCTTATTATCAACTCGCAATATGACTATTGTGAGGTTATTGGCTTAAATAATAAGGTTAAAAGCACAATTTCCAGATTATGCAATAAAAACAATTCGTCTTGGTAATGTTGGTGAGTTAACATCTCAGGCATTTAATGATTATTATTTGTCCACTAGAATAATAGTTAAACATCATGTTGCACATGTTCATACTCAAAATGGTTTAGCAAAGTCATTGATTAAACGTCTTCAATTGATAGCTAGACCATTGTTGAAAAGGGCGAAGTTGTCTGTTACAATTTGAGGGCACACTATTTTGCATGCAACGACACCTGTACGCATAAGGCCAATCAATTATCGTGGCATCTCCCCATTGCAATTGGTTTTTGGTCAAGTGCCAAACATTTTCAATCTTAAAATCTTTGGTTGTGCGGTATATGTTCCAATTGCTCCACCACAAGCACAAAGATGGGTCCCCAAAGATGTTTGGGGATATATGTTAGGTATGAATCTCTTTCTATTATAAAATATTTGAAACCTAGAACTGGAGATTTAATTACTTTAAGGTTTGCTGATTGTCATTTTGATGAATCAGTATACCCAACATTAGGGGGAGAACAAATACAGTTGAAAAATGAGATAAATTGGAATTCACTTTCACTGTCTCATTTAGATCCTCGAACAAATCAATATGAGCAAAAAGTTCAAAAGATAATTTATTTGCAGAATATTGCAAATCTACTGCCGGATGCATTTACTAACCTTCCACGGGTTACTAAATCATATATCCCAACTGTTAATGCTCAAGTTTGAGTTGATGTCCTAATATGACAAAATATTAAGGCAAATGAGTTTGGACCACGCTTAAAACGTGGTAGACCAATTGGTTCAAAGGATAAAAATCTTCGAAAGAGGAAAGGAATAAATGATCAAGATGATCATAACGTGGAGGCAATTACTCATGAAAAGCTCCGAGACATAATAAATAATGACACCACTGAGGAGATTCATGTACCTGAAAATGATGAGAATGAGGAAATTTCAATAAACTATGTCTCGACAAGAAAAAGGTGGAATCTAAATAATATTGTGGTGGATAATATTTTGCCTATAATGTTGCAGTTGAAATAATGCAACAAGATGAGGATTTGAAACAAGATTTGTCAATGAATATAGATAGAGAGATGATTGATCAAAATAGAAGGAAGCAATTTAAATAGAATTGGCTTCACTTGAAAAACGTGAAGTTTTCGGACCAATAGTCCGAACACCTAAAGGTATCAATCTAGTAAGTACAAATGGGTTTTTGTGCGAAAACATAATGAAAATGGTAAGTCGTAAGATATAAAACACGACTTATGGCACAAGAATTTTCTCAAAGGCCTGACATTGATTACAAGGAGACATATTGTCCTGTGGTAGATACAATTACCTTCAGGTATCTAATAAATATGATAGTTCATGAAAAGTTTGAAATACATCTAATGGACGCTGTCACAACCTATTTATACTCTCACTAGACCTCAATATTTTTATGAAAATCCCTGAAGCACTCAAAGTTCTTGAAGTATATAAAAATTCAAAAGAAAGTTGTTCAAAAAAGCTTCAGAAATTCTTATATGGATTGAAACAATCAGGGTGAATGTGGTATAATCGTCTTAGCGAATACTTGCTAAAAGAAGGGTATAAGAATGACCCTATTTGTCCTTGTATTTTTATACGAAGGTCAAAATCTGAATTTGTAATAATATATGTCTATGTTGATGACTTAAACATCATTGAAACTCCTAAAGAGCTTTCAAATGTTGTTGAGTGTTTGAAGAAAGAATTTGAAAAAAAAGATTTTGATAAGACAAAATTTTGTCTTGGCCTTCAGATTGACCATTTGAAAAATGAAATATTTATCCATCAATCAACATATACTGAAAAGGTTTTTAAGCGATTCTACATGGATAAATCATACCCATTGAGTACCCCGATGGTTGTGAGATCTCTTGACATAAATAAAGATCCATCTCGACCTCAAGAAAAGGATGAAGAGTTTCTCGATAATGAAACTCCATATCTCAGTGCTATTGAGGCACCAGTGTACCTTGCCAATAATACCCGACCAGATATTTGTTTCACAGTAATTTTATTAGCGAGATTCAGCTCATGTCCAACAAGAAGTTATTTGAAAGATATCTTCAAGGAACAATTGATATGAGATTGTTGTATTTTAATGCATCCAAGTCAGAATTGATTGGTTATGCAGATACTGACTATTTGTCTGACCCACATAAAGCCTGACTCAAACAGGTTATTTATTCACATATGGAGGTACAACTATATCATGGCGTTCGATGAAGCAAACAATAATTGCTACTTCTTCAAATCATGCAGAGATAATAGCTATTCATAAAGCCAGTCGACAATGTGTATGGTTAAGATCAATGATTCAACACATTTTGCAATTATGCGGTCTTTTTTAGCAAACAAATACTCCAACAATATTGTATGAAGATAATGTTTCTTACATAACTCAATTAAAGGGAGGATATATCATAGGAGACCAAACAAAGCATATTTCACCTAAGTTTTTTTCACGCATGATCTTCAACAAAATGGTGAGATAAATGTTCAACGGATTTGTTCGAGTGATAATCTTGCAGATTTATTCACTAAAGCATTGCCAACGTCAACATTTGAGAAGTTCAGATATAAGATTGGAATGCATCGTCTCCGAGATATAAAATAAAGTTTTCATCAGGGAGAATAAAATACGCTCTGTACTTTTTTTTTTCTTAACCAAGGTTTTGTTTCACTGGGTTTTCCTGGTAAGGTTTTTAATGAGGCAACACTCAAGGCGTATTACAAGATGTGTATACTCTTTTTCCTGCACTAGACTTTTTTCCACTAGGTTTTTCCTAACAAGGTTTTAACGAGGCACATTATCTATAAACATCCAAGGGGGAGTGTTACAAATCCATTTAATTATGGATATTTCTTTTCATCAAACAACCCAATGTAATGTATTAATTTAATGTATGACTTAAATATTATTAACGTATTTTGGTTTAAAGTTGTAAACAGATGATTTCTACATCCTATAAAAGGGTATTCTTTCACCCTTAAGAAAGACAACAAAAGGAGATAAAATAATACTCTCTACTTTATACTTTTCATTAGCATTTGTCTTCTATTTCTTGTATAGTTTTACAACACTTTCCTTCCAATAGATATTCAAAATCGTACATTTTTGTTTCAACAAAGACAAGTGGGGCCTTAGTCACCGCCAATGTTAAGAAATATCTAATATTTTTTGCAAGGTTATTAGCCTCATTCATTTGGCCGTCAATCATTAGGAGTCCCAAATTATTCGACCTTTTAGTTTTCCCCTTTTGAGAAAATGTTACTCCCTCCGTCCACTATTACTTCTCAGATATACTAAAAATAGTTATTCAAAATTAATTATTAATTTAAACAATTAAGAAATAATTAGTCACTTTTTTCCAATTTTGCCCTTAATAATTACATAACTATTAGTTTAAAAAAGTAGTCATTTTAAAGTTACAAGACTACTTTAATGTAAAAAAAAATTATTTTTACCGTTTTCAAAAAGTACAAGCCATTTTAATAATGATTGAAAGTAGGTTATATTAGTCAAATTGCACCTTATATTAAATTTTAAAAATTATGCATGATCTTACCCTGACAAACAGTAGTGGACGGAGGAAGTATTACACTGTCTTTTAGTTTTCCCAAATATCCTAAAAATAGGAAATTCTTTCACAATTTACCCTTTAATCATTCGAATGACTTTACTACTATTTCTTTCTATTGATACGACTTCCTCCGTTCAATAATAGTTGTTCATTATATTAAAAATAGTTGTTTAATAATATTCGTCCAATTTAGAATATCAGGAGATAAATTATCTTTTGTCTTTATTTTACCATTGTTATTAAATATTATTTAATCACCTAACACATTTTTCAAAGCATTAAATTTAATAAAATTAAAGAATAATATAATAATACTACCCCTATTATTTATTATTTTTTCTTCTGAAATGTGTCAAATCAATAGTGGATAACTATTGTTGGACAGAGAAAGTATCACCTAAGAAGAATATTATGGGAGTATTAAAGGTTTGATACATCCCTTATGGGTTTTGTTGTTTAAATTGATATACTCATCGTTTTAAACACAAATATATTTAAATATTAATTCTAAATAACAAAAATAAACAGTATATCAAATCTTTTTTCCTATTATTAATTAATAGTTTATGCTAAAAATTTGAATCTTCAACTCTAGTAGTTGAAAATGAAAGTGAAGTGGCTCGTCGACAGGGCTAACACTGCTCATTGCTTTTTTTTGAGAAAATACATTTGCATATGCACAATAATTGGATGTCAGTAAGTAATTGCAATCATATGATAAGGTGCCCGCTTTCTCTATATGATTTGCTAATCAATACATAAAAAAGGTGGTGCTCCTCTGTCCCTATCCAAATTGTACTGCTCACTTTTTCTTTCTTTTTTTTCATTTTTTCAATTTTTTTTATTATTAATAAAATATTTTATAGTCACAAAAATATTAATAACTTATTTATAATATTTAAATTACAAACTTTAAAAATCGTTCTATATTATACTTAGCGTCTAAGTTAAACTCCATCTCAAATTTGGACGGATGGAGTAGTACCATTTTTCAAGGTGAATGGGACTACCCACTATTCACAAGTACTAATAAGAAAAAAAAAAAAAAAAAAAAAATTCTAAGGAGAAACATCATTTAAATATTCATTTATTTCTTGTCCTTCAATTATTATTCACTCAACTCAGATTGAAATAAATCATTGTACTTTGTCTAATTCGCTTTAATGACCATTTTAGGCGCGTTTAGTATTTTCTGAAAAAATAGTTAAAACACTAATTTTAAAAAGTAGACCAAATTAAAACTCAACCACCCAAAGAAACCAATCCATTAATAACAAATTGAGTGGTTCGATAAAAAAAAAAAGATCCATATAGGACTATTTTGAAGAACCATGTAGACAATAAAAGCGTCAAGAAAATAATAATCAAGAATGGAAAATTATCACAACAATGTTTTATTGATTTCAAAATGCGAGTGTTATAATCTCTATGATTCCTCTGAATTCACCTTTTCACCCAAAGGGCTCTTGATTTTGATCTTGAATTTGTCTTGAACTTGAACTTGAACTTTATATTGGATTCAAGGGCTTTGGAGCTTGTTCTTGAATCTTTGATGAATTGGAACTTGAACTTGATCTTGGATTCAAGGGCTTTGGAGCTTGTTCTTGAATTTTTGAGAAACTTGAATTTGAACTTTATCTTGATCTTGTCTTCTAGTTGAATTCAAGGGCTTCAAGAATTCTTGAACTTGTAGAGAAATCTGTGGCTTTTGATCCATGAGTTTTCTCTAGTTTCTTGTTAGAATTTTTGAACTTGTAGAGAAATCTGGGACTTTTAAGAAATCTGCGACTTTTAATCCACGAACTTTCTCTGGCTTCTTGCTAGAATTCTTCAACTTGTTGAGAAATTTGTGGTTTTTAATCCTCCAACTTTCTCTAGCTTCTTGTTAGAATTCTTTTTGAATTGTGAGGACCCTATTTATAGTTTTAAAATAGAGTTGTGATTGGAAAAGGACTCCCTTCGGCCAATCAGATGACATGTCATATATATTTTATGGAGCGGACTTTAATTAAATTCATATTTATTGGATTTAAATAATTAACCCAATTATACTAATCCATACTATTTATTTGGACTAATATATTCATGATTTTAATATAATCCAAATCATTTTAGAAATTTATATTTAATAAATTTTAAATGATTACAAATCATATGCTCTTATTTTATTTTTTTCATGCGGGTTAATTAGTACCTAGCCTAGCCTTGCATGTACTTATCTCTATTGAGTTTTTTCTTTTAAAAAAAAATTCTACTTATTTATTAATAAAAAACTGTTAGACACCATCTAGTGGTATAAATTAAAAAAAAAAAAAAAAACTGTATATTCTTAATTCTTTACTATTTTCCTTCACTAATAGGCTGATACAAGAAAAGGATCCTTATTGAATACAAATAATTTTTTTTCTAATTCAAGTTTCTACTAAATTTCCATTTTTTAAAAAATAAAATAAAATAAAATCTTATTGCTGTTGTTGTTTTATTTCTGTTGGTGTTTCTATGCTTTATTACAGCCCAATTGTTGCTTCAATTATTGGCCCATACATGAGCAAAACAACCATACGATAATACTATACAATATATGTGTAGTTGTTGAGTATTTTTTTATGGACAGTTATACAATGTAACTTTTATTAATTAGGGCATTGGTCCAATTATATTAGTCTATAACATTGGACTAATATATCTGTAATTTGAAGTATAGTCCTAGTTATTTTATGATTAACTATTAAAACTTTAATGCCTACGGTGAGTTATATTCGGCTGGAGATTAATAGCATGTTCGGCCAAATAACAAAATCTGGTTATTTTGAAACATATTTTTTGTTAGATTATTTTTAAAAAAAAGTACTTTTAAAAGATATTTAACAAATTACTTTGGAAAAAAACTATGCCTATATTAGAGCAGAAATTTATACTTGAATAAGATTTCAAAAGTGCTAACTATTTTCTTTGACTTCTGAAAACAACTAATGCTACTACTCATATTACTTATTTTTTTTCTTATACCTCATCATGTTGGTGTTTATACATTTTAATATTAAAATTAAAATATTTAGTGCATATGTTAGTGGGCATAAGTTGATAAGAATGTGGTCATTATTATGGTGTAACTCTTGTAACCATCATTATCATGATCTACCACTAATTTCACCCATTACTAGCTCTACCTCATTATGCATTGTAACTTATATAACCTTTAGGTCATTCATTTACCTACATTATTATCCACATTATTCTTATTCAATACAAAGAAGAATTACTCTCCTATAAATAGTGGTGTTTCTTCCTATGTGAAAGGGATGTCAAAAAAGATGAGAAGTGTGGAAAAATATTATAGTGTGTAGTGAGGTAAATGTAGTGAAAGAGAGAGTTGACAAAGAAAGTATTCTAAGTCTTCAACTATATTCATTATACAAAAGAAAATATTTGTATGTTGAAGGAAGATGTTTTTATGTGGAGCTTTGGACTCTTCAACTAATCCAGCAGTTGCATGAGTTGTACGACGTTGTTGGGCTGTTGTATCCTGGAGGGAATAAGTCAAGAGTATTACTGCTGGATCGGTGTAGATTATGCTGCAGTATTGAACTTAAATTTCCTTCAAGAGAGCGAGATATTCATGCGTCAACCTAAAGATTTATTTATTCATTTTTGTCATTTTATTTTCAACTGTAATATTTTGTATTTGTGATATATTACACCAACACATCATCTCTCTAAACTAAACACATTTAGCTTCTCAAGAACTTAAACAAACAAAATATAATTTCTCTAGTTGTAAAAAAAAAAAAAGATTTAGACTCTACGGATACAAACAACACAGTTTTAAAAAGCATAATTGGCATGCGTACGGTTTAAAGGAAAAGAATCAAACAAATTAAATAAATAGAGAACTCTCCGGAAATGGCATCAAAATGGATGCTCAAATTAGACAATTCAAGCTGTTTACTTATCTGTCTTGTCTCTCTGTGAACTATTTCTTCACGTGTCTGTTTTGTTCAGGTTGCAGGAAAAGAATATATAAAAGAGAAAAGTATTTGAATATCTCTAAATTCAAAGTGAATTATTAGTTTTATCTCCGAACTATTGACAGCCTTAAAAACATTCCTTTTCTTTACTAACTAAACTTAAATACATTTCAACCTTACAACACGAGTGAAACGCACCCCTAAATTTTCGCCAAGTTTAGGAGTGCTTTTAACACTTCTTCAACTTTTTATTAAGAGTTTCATACTCCTACAAGAGTTTGAGACAACTTGTTATGTCATGTAGTAGATCGGGGCGTAACTAAGCTTAGCTAGTCAAGTAGATAGCCAGATATTTTTAATGGTGTCAATAATTTGGAGACGAAACTAATAATTTACGTTAAGTTTAGAACTGCTTTCAATACTTTCTCTCACGTATAAAATAATGCCACTAGTGAATAGTGGTAGACTAAAAGAATTGGGAAGAAAAAATAAATAAGAGCGAGTTGTTACCAAGTTCTGTTTAAGTCTGTATGAATTATTACATGATATAGGAATAATTGAGGTTGATGTTTGGACAAGATATATATATAAAATTCTTCTTGCCCATAAAAACAGTACTCTTGTCTTGTGCGTTTCAATCGTTAATTTCATCAACTGTACAACTACCACAAATAAGCAAATTCCAACTTCATCTACCAAGTTCCAATTCAGTTGAGTGCTCTCTTGTATTATTGTCTATAAAATTTCTTTTTTTATTCACTTAATACTCATCGATAGGATCTTATGAGTATATAGAAAGTGATTGATCATATTGAAACTTATGATTATAATATATGGACCTAAATATATTGGTATGTATTATTAAGGGCGGATCTTGGGTATCGGATATGGATTATTGGGAACCTAATAACTTTTACGTCAACGTACTTATATTGAGAAATTTATTAAATATATATAAGAAAATATATGTTGAAAATTCAATAATTCTCTTGATCAGTGATACAACTAGAGTTGTCAAAATAGACTTGGCCCACTAGGCCGGTCCAACCCAACCCTTGAATTAAATGGGGTTGGGCTTAGTTTTTTCAGCCCATTTAGAAATGAGGCTTTTTAGCCCAGCCTCATTTGGTCCGCAGGCCTCATAGGCCCAATCTACAAGCCTTAGAGGCCAGCCCGTGCGCTGTGATTTTTAAAAACATTTATCATATATATTTTAAGTACTGTTTTATTGTTATGATTTGTCAATAAATATTTTTAAAATATCAATATAAAATCAAATCTAACTTCTTTACATATCTTTTACATTTCAGGGCTATTACCCACTAAATTTTCTTATTAGCCCAAGTTCATTACTCCATTATAACTATGAATCTTTGACCTTTTCTACTTTTGTTTTTATGCCTAATTTTTTACTTCTCCTTTATTGTCTTGTTTATGAAAATAGTGATCATGTAATTTTTTTGCTCGGATGAATCTTATGAATGTTGTATCTTGACTATTATGTTTTTGTTTTAATTTGTAAATATTCACTGAAATATGTGTAATTCATGAATGAATTTCTGTAGGTATTGATGTTGTGTTCATCAGACATCAATGTGCTTACTCTTACTAAGAGAGCAATGTTGTTCATTTTTTGGTTAAAGAGTCAACCCATCCCAACCCGTGTCCGCTTAGGGCTGAATTGGACTGCTATTTTATAGGCCCTTTAATTAAAATGATCGACCAGTCCCAACTCATTTAACTCTCTAGCCCATTAGGATTGGGTTGAGCCGACCCATTTTGACAGCTCTAGATACAACCTACTAAAGCTTATTGGCTTTCTGAATTTCCCTTGACGCGCGCATATATATATATATATATATTTAAGATTATTAAAAAAGCTATAAAACTTTAAACTGTGAAATATTAAAATTAAAGATTTATAAAAAAAATGGAAAAAAACATTTTTTTAAAAAGTAAAATAAAAAAAAAAGTAGGACAAATAAATTAAACATTATTTTGGCTTTTGCACTTGTCCGAGACCTATCTCCTTAGCTTCGAAGCTTGAAGGATTCTTTTCCGTTCATATCTTCAATAATAAAATATGTCTTCAAACAGCTTTTCAGACCAACAATAAACTTTTTTGGTAAAGAGATTATTTTGGTCTTCAAATCTTCAAGCAATTTTTTTTTTCAGTAACCAACAATAAACTTTTTTGATAAAGAGATCCTTTTGGTCTTCAAATCTTCAAGCAATTTTTGATATTTTTTTAGTTTAAACTCTTATGTCCTTCTCGTCATTCATCTGCCATTAATAAAACTTTCAAACGACAAACTCTAGTTTTGTAGCATCTTCAACGGTAAACTTTTTAATTAAAGCTTTACGCATAATTAACTTTTGCTTTGTTGGAGAGTAATATTTTTTGATTGATTACTCAAATTATTTCACATGTTAAGAAGTCCCACATTGGTACAAGAATGGAAATTTGGTCTCCTTATATGGAGTTGGACAAATCTCCCCTCATGAGCTAACTTTTGGGGTTGAGTTCGACCGATGTCTCATATTTATGAAAATATCATTAACTAATAAAAGTGTGCCATGAACTCAAATTTGAAGGTATTTGGAGACAAATTGAACTCAATCTCAAAATGGTGTTTTGAATTGTTATGATGGAATCGACTTGAGTCACTATGGTATTTGTGTATTTAATCCTTCTATATCCGTGCATGTATCTGTTTATGTATTATACACTAATAAACTTGATATACATAAGTGATACTATATGTTTTTGGAGTGACATTTTTCCAACTCGTTCTCTATTACGAATTTTGATTTCAATTCACCTCCAATCGTAAAATTTGTATATAGTTTCGTCCAGGTATATCCAATCATACCCATTAAAAATAGAAAAAAAGAGTATTTTTAGATTAAAACAAGGTGAAATAAATTTTGGACAATAGATGTACCGAAGCCTTTAACGACATTAGTTAATTGTCAGGATCCAATGTCGCTATAGGCTTTAAACATTTGTAAATATTGCCAACTGTCTCTTAAAATACATATTTAACGGCAATTAAACTATCGCCATTAGTTAATAATCTTGATGGTGTACTACAAAAATGGGACTCATGGCTATTGAGACCTTGAAATTTTTATGGGTTATCAGGATGAAAATATTCAGATGTTGGTATTTTTCATTGGAAGATATAGGTAGGTACTGTCAAATTTATTGGGCTTCAGAGTCGAGTTGTAAAGCTTAATCTTAAGCTAATCAATAGATGTTATATTTTATTATGTATGTGTCAATGTATATTATAAGTTGTGAGTGATCAAGTAAAAGGGCCACAGAATTAGGGACCTGCACTGTTTAGAAAACCAAACATTTGGACTAAAATCTTTTGAATTTGAAATACGTTTCTTTGATCTGGTTTGATCCTAAAGATTTATATATACCTTCAAGTCCAACTGGATCCAGAGTCCAGATTATGAGGTTCCTTAAAAGCCTAAAACATAATCTCAATCGTATTTAGCTTAATTATATGTTTTTATTTATGTCTTTTTTCTTTAATTCTAGCTACTCCTAAATCCTAATTAGCTTAATTAAAAGTTACTGAAACCTCGTTGCAACTACATACATATTTGCAGAAATCATTAAGTCAAATAAGGATGGATTAATACTTATGAGAACATTTTTTCCCAATCAGTATCTAGTTTGATAAATGTGCACTGCTCCTATGACTCTTTTAAGTAGTAATATTTATTCTAAATAATTCCGTCCCATGCCATCATGCTCCACTAACAATGTTTTATTAGTACTATTCAGATCAAAGTCATAGTAAATGTGCCCTGTATTAAAGCTGTAGAGAACATAACGAAACAATAGTGCTTTGAACAAAAATGAGTGGGAGGCATGGGGTTACACACATGATTTGAAGTAATAAATAATTTAATCTATAGTATCATGTAAGTTATCATAAAACCTTAATTGTAATTACCTTAAGTAACTCAATTGAGTACTTTTTTTTTTTTTTTTTTTACATTGTCAGTACATAGAACTTTAAACTCCAAAAAAGGAGAGCTCGCCAAATATTAAAAAAAGAGAACCTAACAAAGAAAAGGTACACATTTGTTTGTGATCTCTGCCACTCATTAGAACAGAATATTGTCATGATGGCTTTCGTTTCCTCTCTTTTGAAACTTTGTTATGCTCATGTCTGTCCTGCAGCTTCTACATTTATATAATATAATATAATATACAGGCTTCTGAGTTAGAACTAGCTAGTGCCTTCTTCATGCTTTATATATATATCATCCATTAAGATCAGCAATGTCTTCTCCATTTAGCTTGGCAATGGATAATGTAAAATAAATCAATAACATTGTTCCCATACTTGACCTGTCAAAGACAGGGTACCATCATATTAGATAAATTAAGCAACAAAATATTGTTAGTCTACAATTTAAGTCACGCCAACTGATGTTAATTACTAGCGCATTTAAACATGTTACAGCATATATACTTTGTGTTCTAATTTATGTGATTGTGTTTCACATCATGACACTATGTTTAAGAAAGAAAAAAAAACCACTTATGAAATGTGTTGTCTAAAACTGATCTTAACAAATATGAAATCTCACTAAAGATAAAATCAGAAGTTTTAGTTATCATTTTTACTAGGTAACCCATTAATTCTTGAGTTAATATCTTAAATGGTCGCTCAACTATGTGAATTTATCTAACAAAGTCATTAAACTTTATTTTATAACAGTTAAATCACTCAACTCAAAACTTTGTGCCTTAAACTCGTACAGAATATTTTATATACCACTTATGTAAAGAAGTTAAGAGAAAAACTCACAATGTAGCAAAGAAGAGAAGGATCCTCCTAGGATCAATGGTCCAATTAGTAGATCGTCGGAAACTGAATCTCCTGCCACCAATTTTACTTTCGGTGGTGGCGGCGGCACCATTGCCGGCCACTATAGTGATCTGATGATTATGGGTTTGTGGGGTATGTTGATCACTACTAGTAGTCAATGCCATGGGCTTTTCTGGTGTGCTACCTCCTCCTAGCAATGAACTTGCTGCATTTTTAATTCCATTTTAAAAATAAACAATTAGAATATACTATACCCCATAAGTAATTGTTGGCTTAATTGGTTCTTTATCACTCAATAATTTTGATGCATGTGCAAACCCCTTTTTAAAAATAATAATGAATGCAAACAAAAAGGAACGACACTCTGTATCTTCATATTATTAATTAATTATTCCCTTCGTTTCAAAAAGAATGATCTAGTTTGACTTTAAACGGAGTTTAAGAAAAGAAATAAGACTTTTTAATTTTATAGTTCTAAATTAAAGTTATGTCAAATGTACCAAAATGCCCTTTAATCTTGTGGCCTTAAACATGTCACGTGGAAAGTTGAAATTAAAGTGTTGCCAAAAAAAGAAATAAGTCATTCTTTTTTAAACATACTTTAAAGGAACTAGGTTATTCTTTTTTAAACAGAAAGAGTAGTATATATATGTTAAAAGCAAAAACTTCCACATTGATGGTTAATGAAATGAGTGAACTCCTTATAAAGCTTGACTATCCTTTTTCCCTTGAGCTAGTTTTTGTGGTGTGAGTTAGGTCTAAAACTTAATTTCACATGATATTAGAGCAATGCTCATCTCACCTTATGTTGGAATAGGGACCCAAGAAAAATAAATCAAAAATTGCCCACGGACCAATGTTAAGCACTATGCGTGAGGTGGGATGTTAAATGCAAAAAGTCCC
This sequence comes from Solanum bulbocastanum, assembly GCA_037074985.1. NCBI lineage: Eukaryota > Viridiplantae > Streptophyta > Magnoliopsida > Solanales > Solanaceae > Solanum > Solanum bulbocastanum. The sequence continues at coordinate 29,740,971 of CM073598.1, read as the reverse complement.
TGGTGGTTAATGAGATGACTATTTATAAGGTTTGTGCTATCCTCCTCCCTTTGAACTAACTTTTGAGGTGTGAGTTAGGCATGCAACCTAATTTCACAATATCTAGCTACAAGATTAACAAAAGCTTTAACCGAAATATTCATAAGAAATGTTGACATCATAGTATCACGGACTTAGAGTGATGGCTAAAGATCCATGCGGCACTTGACAACTTACTCACTATTCTTTCAAGATTTTGTAAGCTCAAGTAAGCCTTTTGGAAGGAAGATTGCTAAGAGAATATGAAGAAAGACTTGGAAGAACAAGAGAGTTTTTTAAGAAGAAGGCTTTTGTATTGATGGTGGAAAGCTTTACAACTTTGCTTGGTTGCTTGGTTGGTTGGTTGGTTGGTTGGTTGCTTTACAAATGAGAGCCCCTCTATTTATACTACTTCTTAGGGGGCTAAAGTGTAAATAAAAATTATTACACAAGTCCCTACATATTTACACTTTAGTCCTTGTTCTAGAATTCTCTACAACTCTAGAATATTCCAAGGACCTTCCATGTAATTCCATAACCTTCCTTGAAAATATCCATACTTTTCTAGAATACTCCACCAAGGACTATTCTTCTTCCAATGTAAGCCTTCCAAGGAAAATATCTAAGGGCTTCTAGAGTTTTCTATAAATCCCTCCATAACTCTAGACTCTTCCGCCCCTATCCGGATGCAAAATTTGACTGTGAACTGGCGGGACATGACACTCTCCCCCACCTATTGATGCGACGACCGCGTCGCATCGTCACTGCGTTTTCAATAGGATATTGTCTTCTCGTACGCGTGGCCAATAGTCCATTGACTCGATCAACGCCCTTGCGCAACGTCTTCAATTGTTTCTTGATCTCTTTCAGCTCGGTCTCATGATCTACCTCCTTCCTAGGAGGCGCGCGCCTTGACGGCTTTTTTGGCATCACAACATTGTTCCTTTCTGAAACCTTTTTCATGCATGGTGGCAAGGACCTTTTTGCATCATTGTCTTCTTTCAAACTTGCAATGGTATCTATTAACGTCGACTCCTTCTTCTTAGGGGTTTTCTCGAGCTGCATGGCTCTTAGACGAACTCGTCCTTCTGCCATTGGTACCTTAACCAAGGGCACCATGCATGATCCTTTTTGCTCCATAACCAAGAGTTGTTGGAGGTAAGGATCGATCACCGCATGGCACTGCTGGAAGAACTCTTGCCCAAGAATTATGTCAAAGAGGTCTAAAGGAGCAACAGTGAAATTGGTCTTACCTTGCCACTTGCCTAGCGTGATGCTTACTCCATGCGCCACTCCACACACGGGAGTCGGTGGTGCATTGACAGTCCTGAGTTGGGCGGTACTTGGACTGTAACTTAGCCCCAACCTTGTTGCTTCCGTCTTGGTCATGATATTGACCTTTGCACCCGTGTCGACCATAGCATAAGCCGGTCTTCCATTGATCGAGAGGTTGACATATTGTGCGTCGTATCTTTTTGGCTTCCCTGGCTGCTTGGTGATAGCTCCGCATAATCCTATCAAGCCCAACTGCGTCGTCTCTGCTCCTTGTCCTTGCTCCTGTGCATCTTTCTCCTTGCGTTCTCGCAGGATAGCACCAAGGCTCTTCAGTTCAGGGCACCTTGCATAGCCATGCGGCCCACCGCATATGTAGCAACCACCTTTCTTCGTGGTCTGCGCCTTTTTCTCCGTGTAACTCTGGCGCCCGAACCGTCTGCTATCCGACTTGTGGGAGTTATGCTGTTTAGAGGGTGTCTGCTGCTCCTTGCCTCGACCACGATCTTCCCCACCTTTGGCATGACTACCTCTTATCTCCTCTCCTCTGGCTCTGTCGGGCTTCTCTTGCCTGAAGTCTGTCAAAGCCTCGGCCTGTGTGATGGCCTCATCTATGGTCCTGACCTGCCGACGTTCCAACTCCGTCCTGGCCCAATTTTGTAGCCCGTCCATGAAGTGGAACAACATATCATCATTAGTGAGGTTAGGAATTTGAAGCGTGAGGGTGGAGAACTCCTGCACATACGCGCGTATGCTACCCGTTTGCTTCAGCTCCCTAAACTTACGTTTCGCCTCATAGATGACGTTGTTAGGGAAAAAGGCCTTCTTAAACTCTTCCCGAAATTGCTCCCAGGTGTTGATGGTGTACGACCCCTTCCCTAACTCGGCCTCCTTGCGCCTCCACCATAGCATAGCCATCTCCGAAAGATACAACACAGCGGTGTTGATCTTACTCTTGTCGCTCTTCAACTTGTTGCACTTGAAGTAGTTCTCCAAATGCCATAAGAAGTTCTCCACCTCTTGCGCGTCACGGACGCCTTTGAACATAGGTGGCTTGGGAGCCTCGACCTTGGCCTCCCTTTCTCGGTCAAGCGACGATGATCCTCCAACTTCCACACCCTCCTTGAGTGCTTTCATCTCGGCCTTCATGGTCTTAACCGTGCTTAATGCCTCCATGAGCCGACACTCCAAGGAAGTGATGGTCTCCTTCATCTCGAACTCAGCCCGTTGACGTCCCTCCAACTCCTTACGGATGGCTTCGGTCTTCTCAAGAGTGAAATCTTCAAGAGTCTTGAATTTGCCGTCGGCCACATTCATGCGCCGGCCTAATATCTCCACGACCTGCCTTGCCACTTCAACCCTTGAGACCCATTCTTCTCCCGCAGTGACATCAATAGCCTCCTCACCATGTTCCTCGTCACTTGGTTCTGCGGTCGAGGGTGGATGAGATGTTAGCGCCTCGCTTGATGTGGTTTCCGGCAACATTTCTTCATGGCTCCTTTGGTGTTTCTTACCCTTGCGGCTCTTCTTTCCAACTTTCATACGGATGTTGGTGGTGCTAGCGGTGTTCACGTCTCCTTCGGTTGCCATTCTCCCAGTATCAAACCTCCGCTCTGATACCACTTGTCACGGACTTAGAGTGATGGCTAAAGATCTGTGCGGCACTTAACAACTTACTCACTATTCTTTCAAGATCTTGTAAGCTCAAGTAAGCCTTTTGGAAGGAAGATTGCTAAGAGAATATGAAGAAAGACTTGGAAGAACAAGAGAGCTTTTTAAGAAGAAGGCTTTTGTATTGATGGTGGAAAGCTTTACAACTTTGCTTGGTTGCTTGCTTGGTTGCTTGCTTGGTTGGTTTACAAATGAGAGCCCTTTTATTTATACTACTTCTTAGGGGGCTAAAGAGTAAATAAAAATTATTACACAAGTCCCTACATATTTACACTTTAGTCCTTGTTTTAGAATTCTCTACAACTCTAGAATATTCCAAGAACCTTCCATGTAATTCCATAACCTTCCTTGGAAATATCCATACTTCTCTAGAATACTCCACCAAGGACTATTCTTCTTCCAATGTAAGCCTTCCAAGGAAAATATCTAAGGGCTTCTAGAGTTTTCTATAAACCCCTCCATAACTCTAGACTCTTCCGCCCCTATCCGGATGCAAAATTTGACTGTGAACTGGCGGGACATGACAATAGGCTTCAAGCGGACCATATGAACTTTAATTGGACCCATTGCATTATGTAATAAATTATTAATAATGAGTATAGTCGCACTTGCTGCTTCTGACTTGAACTCTACGTATATTATTGTGTTCATTTCAAATTCACCGATTTTAAATCTTAGATTTTTAGTTATTTTACACCCTAAAAAAATAGATGAAAATGAAGGCTCTGAATGTTTACATATTGATTAAGAACTAATGGCGTATTAGCACATCTTTAACTAATAAAAAAAAATAGGAATAGAATGATTTCTCATTAAATAATTGTACTAACAAAGTCTGTATCTTGTAATACTGCCATATGAAAAGACAAAAAGAACAGAGCGGATTTCCCCACATGGATCTTCTGTTTGAGTGAGAATTTATTATTGTTTGGTACTATGCGTTATAGCTACGTGGCACATGTTTAGGTATGGTGTAGCTTAAATACGATCATATAAATTAAAATGAAAAGAATTGACATGATATAAAATTATCAAAAACTAGTACAAGGAATAATAAATGTAGACTGGAATCCGATTCCTTTTAATTTGAAAGTGTTCTAATTGTGAGAAAATATGTCATATTATATAGTCTTTTTCTTTCACTTTTGACTATTAAATACCTTAGTAAAAGAATAGAAACACAGGTAGACGAATACAAATTTAATGATTATTTTTGTTTTTAACACTTCTTTATTTTATATATATATATATATATATATATATATATATATATATATATATATATATATATATTACACCATTCAAATAAGTTAACCGAAACTATATATATTAAAAATAAATAAAGAGAAAAAGAAAAGTATTACCTCTAGGGGAATTTGCCGTGAAGTTGGTGTCTTTCTCATTGACAGCATTTGAATTTGTTTTCTTCTCGCCGCTTCGAAATGATCCTTTTCTTGAAAGGTTCCTCTGCAACTTTGGAAAATCAAATTCGTATCAGAAAAACAAAATAAATAGCAATATTATATATATATATATATATATATATATATATATAATGTATACTTTTATATTACCAACTAGAAAAAGTAATCGTGAATGGTAAAGATCCCAATAAAAAACATGAGTAAATATCTCAAAAGGTCATTCAAATTTCAGAATTTATCTACTAAAATCATTGAATTTTATATTGTGTCAGTAAAATGACTCAGGTTAGGCCTTTGTATCAGTAAAATCACTGATCTAAATTTATTATTTTTATGCCATTAATATGAACTCCACAAATAAATAAAATTAAAGAAAAACTCATCAAAAAAAATTCAAGAACAAACTATGTTATGATACTACAATATATTTAAATTTAAAAAGTACTATAATGGATGTTTTTCTTAAAAAAGAAAAAAAAAGAACCGTAAAAAGTTGTCATTAACAAAAAATGTAGGGTACATCAATTGTCATATATATAAAAAAATGATATAACCATTAGCTTAAGAACTGTAACATTAAATAGTTGCGGTCACTGGGCTATTAAAAAATTGACGTGTTAAAAAAATAAAAATTTGTGGCAGTCCATAAGCCAATGTTAATATCATACTTAATATTTATTTTGAATAATGTTCATCGTCATACATTTTAACTCTTAAATGAATAATAATATTATAGTATTTATTTCACTAATTAAGTTTATTCATAAGTTTTTTCTGATGGTTTTTCTTCAATTTTATTCTTTGTGGAGTTTATATTTATATGACTTAAAAAAAATTATTTTGTTATATTAATTTTTTAAATAATAAATTTAATTGAATGATTTTATTGAAATAAAGATTTAAATTTAGTGATTCTATAGATACAAAACAAAGTTCAGTAACTTTGTTAGATAAATTGTGAAGCGGTTTTTAGATATTAACCCTAAAATCATATACTAAAACTTTTGGGGTATTCTCCAAAGTTTCAAAATCTATCTTCTTTTTCTTCATCAGGTCCACCTTTTTATAAAAATAAATTAAATATATCAGTAGTTGTTAAGACTTAGTCCTATTAAACATAAATTGACCAATAATGAGTTCTTTTCTCACTCCTTTAACAAAGGGGGTTAAGATTATGGTAAACTTGAGTGAAATTGTGAATTGAATCAAGAACTTGTAAGGAGTATGAACAAAAACTCAGAGAAAAACAGAGACCAAAAAAATGAAAAAGAGAAACATACAGTAATTCTTGAATTGGCATTTATGTCTTTCTCTATGATATGAGAAAATCGTTCCATGTCCACAACAAAGCTATCTGATTTTGTGCTTGTGTACTGCAATCCATTCATATGATCAGAAACACAAATACCCTTTTCTTCAAATAGTCTCTGTTTCTCAACACCCATATTCTCCTGCAAATTTAATTTAATTTACAAAACATATACATACAGAAATGGTAGCAAATTTCTTTGTTTGCTGAGAAATTTTGAAGAACAGAGTTCCAAGAATTCAATAGAACAGTATTCAGAGACAAAAACAAAAACAAAAAAAGACTCACCATTTTAGGATAATCGAGAATTATTGAAGAAGAAGGGGTGTTTTCACCTGCTAACGTACCCAATTAAGAAATCAAAGTTTGTTACCTGATACATTTGACAACAAAAACAAACAGAGAAGAGGTCTTGATTAAAAAGTCAAACTTTTTTCTCTGTACGAATAAACAACTCTATATTAGCAGTAACTTAATTTGAAAGACTCCTTTTTTTTAGTTTTTTCCGATATTATGGATTACAAAATAACTAGCTTACCAAAGGAAAAAAAAAAAAAAACTCTTATTCTTCTCTCTTCTTGTTGAACTGCTTAGAGCTCCCAAGTTCTTATAAATATTATATATAATATGAGTTTTTTTTTTTTTTTTTTGAATATTTAATTTTTTGAAAAGGTTTTTTTTTTTTTTTTTTTGTTTTTTTGTTACAAAGAATGATGGGGAAATTGAATTTGATTGCTAGGAATATTTGAGGGGTTTTAAGGGAAGTTATATCATGTGCTGTGTGGACAGAAAGAGACTATTTTTTTAATTTATTTTTTAAAAAAAGTTTATGAGTTGTTTAGGTGTCTGTATCAATTGAATTGGGTTGTTGATTAATCAAAGAGATGACCCATATTTGTTAGTGCCACTTATTAGTAATTTTTTTTGGCTAAGAATGTTTTAGGGATGGATCCATTAGGTTGGATGTAAAATAAGCAACTGAGCCACCCTTTGTTTGGTTTAATCAGCTTTAATCATTCATATTTTGAACTCCTTTAGCTTAATTTAGATTTGTAATGACAAAGTTCATAGAAATTTTTTTTTTTTTTTAATTTTAAAATTTCTGATTAAAAATAAATGAATTTTAAGCATCACACTGAATTCCTTGGAAGTGCACCGTTGGCTTTTTGTATCAATTAAAATTGTTTTCTTAACAAACAATGATTATGGTTCAGAGTTTATTTTCTTTATTTTGCTTTGATCTTATCTTTTGCTTACAAAATAGATGAGGCTTTTTATTGCGTATGATACAAATTTTGCTAAACCAAATAAGTCCAGTTTAGCTGATCGGAGACGAAACTCAAGTGGAATATTTGGATATAAGATAAGGGAAAATCCTGAAACTGCCATCTATCGTGCTCTCTCTCTCTCTCTCTAACATTAATTAGTATTTAATTAAGGGATAAAAATGGACTAATAGTCAAAAGTTTTACTTCTTTTTCCTGTCAAAGGTAAATTCCCAAATCCATTCATTTCATAAAATGACTTGTATGAGTTCTTTTTTCGTTAATTATTTAGATTCAAAGATTTTGTGGTGGGGCCCGCCGTATGGGGTGTAGAAACGAAGGCCGGTTAATTAGTACACCTTCTATTTGTCAAATAACTTAACATATTTGAAAAATGTAGTGAACAAATATATTTGAAATTCTATCAATTAATAAAGATAAAACGATAACAATAGTATCTGTAATAGAATTTCAAATAATGTTAGATTTCATAATAATAACTAAATTTTAAAGATAAAGTGAAAAAATGATTAGTAAACGTTATTTAAATTTGTATGCTATTCTTTCAAGCAGGAAGCATGTTATGTCATATAGGTGCTCATCACCCCCAATACAAGAAGAAGAACTCACATCACCATAAAAGGTAAATATCATAGTGTTGATGTTGAAGAGGAAAAAGAAATAGTGGCAAAGATGGGAAACAGGACACATATAGGCAAAAAATGAGTAAATGGAGTGCATACTCAGCTATCGCCTTTGACCATTTTGGCAACTCCACTGGACCATCTTATTTCCCTATTACTACTAAGTATTTAGCATGCCTATAGGAGAGCCACTCAACAGTCCACTTTGACATTATTGCATTATCTATATATATTAAAGGGAAAATAGACAAATATACCTCGAACTATCGTCAATGCGCAGATATCTTTCGTCATATTTTTGGGACATTGGTGTCCATGCCGTCCAAAAACTAAATCATATATACCCTTTATACTAATGGACATACACATGTAATAATCTTATCCACCGACCCGATATTTATTAAATATCGGATTGACGGATAAGATTGTATCATGTGTCCCTATTTAGTCTTCCGTTAGAGTGAAGGACATATATGCTCTAGTTTTTGGATAGCAGGGGCACCAATGTCCCAAAAGTATGACAGAGGATATCTGCATACCATTTACGATAGTTCAAAGTATATTTGTCCTTTTTCCCTAAACCCTATATTAAAATGATACGCACATGTTATAGTGATTAATTCAAACTCTCAGAATCGGTTGAATAAAAAGAACAAAATATAATGCTTCTTTTAGCATTTGTTTTCCATTTTTTGAAACTTTTTTTTTTTGTTTACCAAATCACCATTTGAGTGGGGCGCTTTGGTTTTCAAAAATCAATTTTCTGATCAATTTATGGGGGGAAATCTGATCAGATTTATTTTCACACGACTTCTTAATCCAAAAGCCAAAATTATTAACTTCCAATATATACGTTTGATGTCCAAATTAATTTTGATATCTTTGTCAAGTGCTACATGTCATAGAACTGGGACGCTAAGCGGCCTAAATTAGTTTTTGGTCATATATACTACTTTTACTACTATAAAGTTGTCATATATATCTAATCAATATTTTAATTGAATTTAGTTACTACAAACATTTAATAGTTGGACCAAAGCTATGAATTGGAAAATCTTGGTTGTGTGTAAAGAAGCTGTAAAGTGATCATCCAATAAAATGTCGTTTGTGATTGGACCATGCTGATTATATTATTACCACTTCTCCATCTCCTTATTCTCCATATACCAAGTGAACTTCAAAGATAATTTCTCCCCTTTTTATTGTGATATTGATTGGAATTGGTCCCTTAATAAGATCACGTACGCTTTACGTTTTCCATGTGTTAGTAGTTCCATATATCAGTGTCGTGGGATGACAATTTATCTCCAATTCTTATATCACTTTGAACCGTTATCTTTTAAGTTTGATTTTGTAGTTAATTTAAATATATAACAAAATCAATTATTTATCATGGTATCGATCACGTGAACCAATTCTTTTTGCATCCGATGTCAAGTTGCCAAACTTGAACATGCGAGAATGTTAGTAGTCCTCATTGATGAGTGGGATGACAATTTCTTTTCTTGTTTGGCTTTGTGTAATACACACTTTTTAAACTAATATTTAAAATTAAATCATAAGACTCGAGATTTATTTCTTATCGCTAAATAATAAACTAATATTTGAGATTAAATCATAAGACTCGAGATTTATTTTCTTATCGCTAAATAATTTGAATTTCATCTTTATACTAGATATCGTCTATTATAAAAATAAGTACTCGATTAGATTCTAAAAGTTGCAAAGTATATAAATTACTTACGATCAAGATCTGATCCCAAGAAATTGACCAATTATTTATAAGTCACCTAATTAGTAGTACTAATATGAAAATATATACACTATCAAAGTAAATATCCTAATAAAATCTGGTTCTTGATTACATTTTTGAATCAATTAATAGCTCAAAAATTAACTAGATATGGGTAAGAAATGAGGGTAGTCCTCACTCCTCACCCATTCTATTACGTCATTCTTTTCTTGATAGCTTTCTATAAACAAAAACATAAGAGAGAACAAATTATGAAATTCTGCTCAATCTTGCTACCACTTAAATAATTTAGTTTTCATAATTTCTACTATTTATGCACAATTACAATCACAATTAAAAAGTTACCTATTACTGTCTAATTGAACGTACTTCTTTGAAAAAAGAGTCACCTATGAACAAGCAAGAGTGAAACTAATGTTTGGCTTTTTCTGGGTCTGAATCACAGTATATCGGTGATTTTATCCTTAAATTTATTTTATTTCACATTCATCGATTCGTGAAACAGACCAAGGAGATATTACTGCATAGAGCCCGGCCAAGAGTAATCTTCTCGATAGTCTCTTTCTTCCTAGAAATAGAACTCTAACTATCAAACCCTAGTTACGATTTTGACATAACCCAATGGTTTAGCTTAGACGCTGTATTTTTATTAAAAATTATTGAATGTATAAATAATTTATCCAAAATCTAATAAGTTAACTTTTATAGAATCTGAAATTTATAAACTCAATATTAATTCCGTTTTTGCGTACAAGAAATGACACGTGTCTAGGATTGGGAACGGAGAATCAATAAAATCAACGGCAAAAACAATATTACTTATAAATATATGGTTCATTAGTATTATTTTAAATAATAATCATCAGCTAATCAATAAGGAAAGAATTCTGGCAAAGCTCACAATGAATTAAGCTATGAAAACAATACGAAATTATATACATAGAATCAGTATATAATTTTAAATGAAAAGGGAAAAAAAAAAAAAAGAAGAAGAAGAAATGAAAGATAATTAATTGTTGACAAGGAAGAAACCAAAAAAGCATATGACTAGGCCACGAAAGCGCGGCGCATGCTAATTGCTATGGATAGTTCAATGAATGCAAATTAAACTTTTTCATGTAAATAAAGAAATATAAATAATAGGAACACTCGTGCGTTAAATACACAAAAGATTGAATCTTAGTTGGTCCAAGTTTTTATTTTTTATTTTTTTTGTTGGTTTCCGCCTAATGCCTGATAATTATATTGAGATGCGATTAAAATTAAATTTATGTATTGTATGATTTATATGTGACACACTTATTAAGATTTTTTCTATTCTTATAAGCTTGAATTCGAGATCTTTTTTAATTATGTGTCAATCTCAAGTAGAAAATACCTAAAATTTTACGATTTATTGAGGTGAATACGCATAATTAAAAAAGATGACATGTTTTATGTGGTTAACTAAACTACCTAATAGAAGAACGAGAACACACAAAAAAGATAATCAAAATTTAAATTGAAAATATTTAAGTGAAACACTTTATTAAAATAAAAATACACAAATAAAATATAATCAGATTTAATTTGAATGTCTAGATTAAATATCCTTAAAATTAGAGAATGACTATGTATTAAGCTAACTTATAAAGTATTTTTAGACTTTATAAGTTGTAGGAGAATATTAGTTTCTAATTTATTTCACACCAAGAGTTGATTTAGTGGGAGACCGACCAATTATGGTGTTATAATTTTTATAACATGAATATTCTAGTCGGTCCAAAAGAGCACCACATTAATTTGATTGTGGGTTGTTGTGGTAGTACTAATTTTGATAAATAAATATGTGGATATAATATAAACATTGGTAAGTACTATATGGTATAATATTGTAATTACTCTGGCCTAACTCTATCTTGAACCTTTTAAGGGATTTCTTGCCACCTTTCCACGTACCATAGTGGATCTCATTTTTGCACATTTTCCCCGCACTATTTCACAATTTTGGGGAAATGTAATGTGATTAGTTAGTTGGACTAATAATATTATATTGGAGCCAATATATTTTAGCATCATCACTTCTCTGCCCAAAAATAAATAAATAGGGGACATTAAGATGTCAAGAAGAATAAAGAATATACTAAGCTTGGGAATATGTGTTACACTTTTTGATCATGATTTCTATAATTGATCAATGATTTTTCCTAAAAATAGTCTACAACATACTTGAATTGAATTATTACGAGATCAACTTGATTCACTTTAATAAAATATGTTACGAGGGAGCTTTGAGAAAGTCGTATATTAAACTAAGTTACTACTTACTATTTATACTCAAGATCCTCAAAAACGAGGAGAAGAATGAAGAACTTACAAGAAGAGAAAGAGAGAAAATATCATTGAATTAAAGAGTATAGAGTGGAAAAGACTTGGTATTCGTTACTCGTTAGGAGAGTACATTGAAGATATTTATAATTAACTAATTTAGCTACCTAAGTATATGGGCCATATTAGTTTATTGGGCCACAATTTGCATTGGGCCTTACAGTGTCATTCTATCCGACATGTATGATTATACTAGAATTGATCAACTATCTATCTTATTTTCTTCATGTCCTTGACTATCTATTTTGTTTCAATAGTATTTTTATGGTAACATATTTTGATGTTCTTCTTGTTACTTGAGAAAAGTTAAGTTATTTGTTTAGAAATTTTGATGTTCCTTTTTTTTTTTTTTTTTGGTAATAAAATGTGAAATATTACCGTACCAAACAAATATTACACCCTAAGGAGCCTCTAGTGTTTTGAGTCACCGCTTCACCGGGTACCTCATAACCACTAGATCTCGAGAAAACAAACAACTAATTACATAAGTCGTAAAATCAACCTTTGACATCTAAGAGCTCTCTTTGTACTTTGTAACATGTACACTCTCTCACGTATTTCCTTCTGTATTTGTGTAATCACATATTGTGGCTGTACACTCTTGTGCTTAAAAATTCTAAAATTTCTTGACTGTCATGTATATATAGTAGATCATTGCCCCCCATACTGATGCTACTATCTCTTTTTGGAACTGCTTCCACCTACTTCTCTTGATCCATTGAAGTGTGCTATACACTCCTTTGCATTGTATTGCTACTCAATTTGCTCCTAACTTCAGCAAACAAGTGCATTTGTGTCTCTTCTTGATCCTCCTCACATAAGCAACACTGGTTGGTATCAATAGGAATGTTTAGACGTACTAACCTTTCCTTTGTGAGCAACCTTTCTTGGTACGCCAACCAGACTATAAATCGTTGCTTGGGTAGCATTATTGCACTCCATATCAGATCAGCTTCCTGTATTTTAGGCAGAATTCCCAACAAAGCTTGGTAGCTTTGTGAAACAGAATAGCTTCCTGTTGGGGTCAGAATATACCTTTCGTCTTGATACCAGCACGGCCTTCAAAGAGTTCAGATTCTTTTTTGTTACTTAAGAAAAGTAAGTTATTTATTCACACACATCTTGATGTTCTTCTTATTACTTAGCTTAAATAAGAGTAAGTTATTTGTATAGCTACAAGATATTAACATTATGAACTGAACAACAATAAACCTGTAATAGTTTGGACATTCTCGAGAAAAGGACAAATTGTTTGTTTGCTGATTCATTTTTAATAAACAATTTGAAACTTTTAGAACTAGAATATAAGTAATGAATAATGATCAATTCATTCATCAAGTGCGATGATGATTTATTATATGTCACTTGTGTTTGGTATGGATAAAACCCTTTTTTAGAAATTATTTTATATTTAATTGGTAAAGAAAATATGGAAAAGGGTTAAATATACTCATGTAATATTCGAAATTGTTCAAATATACCCTTCGTTGTATCCACTCACCCGCACCCGCACCCTCAACCCACCCTTCGACCAACCCACTTCCCGCTATCCTCCAACTCTCACCCCAGTCACATCCCACCTCTATAGTATTTTATTAAGTATCATTCATCCAAATAAATGTTCTGATATGTGATTATACTTAGTCCCTATATTGTTTACTTAATAGGTAATCCTAGATTTTGTTGATAAATACCATTTACTCCTATATATTTTTCAAATTTTTAAAAGGTCTTTTGAATAATTAGTTCCATTAACTTGTCTCTAGATTTTTTGGAGCTCCGGCTTTGCTTTGCCAAGAAATGGCCTTGGTATATTCCACGAGTATACTTGGCAGGAAAGAACATTTTTTTGTGATTACCATTGAACAAAGTATACTTGCACATGACTTTAGGAATTGCATTGCACTATACAAGAAATATTTGTCTATCAAGAAAGAATGTAACGAGTTCAATTCAATTATTCTTTACTTTCTTGAAAAATTTGAAACATTCTTTGACATTACTTTGTCTTCCAGCTACCTAATTTTAACATATATAACCATGTCCTCTAAATTTGGTCATGTTCTTCAACCTCAAGAACAACATTAATTTCAACCATGTATCCTGTGAAAATGGATAACGCGCACGAGTTACCTGTTTATGTAGATCAAAACCACCCTGTAAGGAGACACCACTCGGCTCGATACTATGCTCACCATATTAAAGAGAGTCTAACTACTAGAGTTTCCAAAGTAGTTTGTACAATTTTCTTAACACTTCTTTCTATTCTTGGAATCATCGCGTTTATTTTATGGTTAGGTTTGCGCCCTCATCGTCCAAGAATTTTCCTACATGACTTTTCAATTCCAGCTATAAGTCAGGGAATTGGACCTGAAAGTGCCCAAATCAACTTTAACGTAACAGCACGAAATTCAAATCAAGTTATTGGGATTTTTTATGATGCAATTCAGATGGCAGCGACTTATCAAGAACAGAGTATTGGAAATTCACAATTGTTGACTCCGTTTTATCAATTGCCCAAAAACACTACTGTTCTTGCGGGTACATTTTCTGGCCCCATGGTGACGGTGACCGGAACACAGTGGCAGCAAATGCTTGATGACCGGTCTCGAGGAACGGTGATTTTCCGGGTAGAATTGACTGCCAGGATTCGATTTAAGATATGGTCGTGGAAAAGTAAACATCATAGGATGCATGCTAATTGTCCTGTTGGAGTAGGACAAGATGGCATGATCTTGGTTGGTTACATAGATAAGAGATGTCCGGAATATTTTAATTAGACATTTCGATTCATGTTTGCTTCTCATTGAATTTTCGTTTTTTTTGTTTGTATTTGATTGTGAAAAGCAATACATTCTTTCCCTGCCAAAATTACTCTAAAAGGCAAGGGTATTCTTTGTTTTTATATCTTTCTCCTTTAATGTGCATCTCGTAAGCCGAGAGATCTTATTCATTCCACCAGAACTCTGCGCACATCCGATAATCATAACTAGATTGTATGGAATCACTTAACAAAGAGGCCTTAATTTGATTGTGTACTTTTGACATTTTCACATATAAAAGTTGGACCAGATGAATAACAAACATAACATGATATACTAACTATTTTTCTACTTCATCTTTAAGTTTTCGACCAAAAATAATTATTGACTTAAAAGTAGACATTGTCCTTTCTACATTTACTTTCCAGCGTCATTTTGGTGTAGGCATATGAATATCCAACCAATTAATTTGCTTCTTTAAAAAAGTGCCCTTTAAATAGCTGAATAGATCACAACTATGCAATGCAAATAAAGTACTTTTTTGGCTATCCTTTCTACTAGGGTTTCTAATCAAACTATATATAACAGCATGTTCAATTATAAATATAGTCTTCATGAACTTCAAAAGATACACTTTTTGCTTCTTCAATTTCTTGAACTATGTACTAGTATTCGACCAAAAATGAATAATCGAAGGATATTTAAAAATTCTTTAGATCTCTACTGTTGGTTCTTCCAAGTGGTAGCTGTCTTATGTTTGACCTCTGTCGTCATGTGGCTTTGTTTGGTTCCAAAAAATCCAATTTTCACAATAGTTGATTTCTCCTTTCTTGTCTTCAACATCAAGAATTCTTCTCTCCATAGTGGCAACAATTCTGTCCTCTTAAACGTTGAAATTTTTAATCCCAACAAAGGTATGAGCATTTACTATAATGATATCAATTTCGCTTTGAATTACAATGGTCTTGTTGTGGGAAAATATTCTACAAAAGGTATCTACCAAGGCCACAAAAATATTACAAGAAAGGAAGTCCAAATGTATATTGTTGATGAGCTATTTTGGCAAGAGATTGGCAGTAGGAGTATCAATTTCGTTCTCGTCTTGGAAACTATAGTTAAGTTTAAGATATTTGAATGGAGGACAAAGCAACGAGGGTTAAAATATGTGGCATATATGAGTAATGTGACTATGAGTAACAATGGAACAATATCTAGTGAAAAGCTTGTTAAATTGTACTACAAAAGTTTGCACTAGTGACATAAATCAACTGGAACTTCTTTTGTGTTATGTTACATATATCGAAACTTCTTATTAAGGTCATGTGGTAAATTTAGCTTACTTAATGCACTTTTTGAAGGAGATATAGGACTTAGATTTCATTCCCAAATTTCTAATAGACCAAAAGATTCAATTTTTTAATTTATGTCATTCTACAAATATATATAGATTATGCCAGATATTACAAGTTCTTTATCAAGATTAAGGCATGTGTTTATGCAAAAGCTTCAAACTGTCTTTTACAATTTGTTGCCCTGCTGGGACTACTTGTCTTAATTCTATGGCTATGTATGCGACCAAAAACTCCTGTTTACACTATTCTTGATTTTTCTATTCTCATCAACAACAACACAACTAGTGAAACTAAAATTGGCACTGTATTTCTTGTCATCAACATTCGGAATCAAAATTATGAAGATTGGGATATTTACTATGACGATACTTAGTTTCGTAGCATGTTATCATAATCAAGACACTGTTGGAAAGACAACAATACCTCGTTTACATCAAAAGACACATAAGACAACCACATTTTTTGCAATTACAGCTAATTGTTGATAGGAGAAGATGGAATTCGCTGCTCAAATCTATAGCAGACAAAAGTACTGCTACATTGCAGGTGGATGTGGCCACTAGGATTAAGTATCGGATGTTAGGTATTAAGATCAAACACCATTCGCTAAAATTTAGTGGTCGTTTTTCAGTTGGATCAGATGGTAATATTTCAGGGAAGAGAAAGGTCAGATTGCGATGTAGACCAGCAAAGTGGAAAATCAGACATCACTAGACGAAATCTGGATATAGAATGATGGGGTTCAGAATGAGTATAATCTAATTACATGTATACATTTTAAAATTTTTGTTACGTAAGTATACATATTTCTATCAAAATGCTGTTTATGGCATAAACAAATGCTTCACCTCTATGAACGATTAGGCATTATGCAGAATGATCAGTAGAGGAGTAGAATGCTAATAATCTGGATAGACCACTCGTGTCAACGAGAGTTGAATGCAGGGTTTAAGATTTATGGGTTTAAATCTTTAAGGTTTTATTATTGAACCCATTATATATTTAAAGTTATATGTTCATATCTACTTTTTATTGTAATTTTATACATAAATTTTATAGTCAGTGTTGAAGTAGTGTGTTCAGATAAACCCGGTACTCCAAAGCAGCATGTGCCCCTGCAGGCTAGGTGGCCACTTCTGTTGCTACTTGGTTTTGTGAATTCAATTTGAATCACTTTAATACAAGGAAAAAAGATAATAAGATACAAATCAGTTGGATTACACTTACTGGAATCTGATAAAGTTTAAAATGTTCAAAGAAGAGCAAGTAGCACCCAAAAATTCCCTCCTAGTTGCCTTATTGTAAGCCACTACAATACACAAATTAGAGTTGAAATCCATACTCTGAGAGTCAATTTGTCAAGACTAAAAAATAGACCAACAGCGTGTTAATTTGTCAACTATTACACATTCAGCACTGGCCACTGAATTACTATCAATTTTCCTACCAATTGTAACCAATCAATTATAGTATGTATTACATTTTCTTCAAAAATATCTACTTAAGCTTCTATATATCGAGCAACTTAAAGAGCCATAACCACGAAGACCATGGCTATTCAGAAGTGGCTACTCTTTCTTTTTTTGCATATCTATCTTTATCATACTCCCATCCTAGCGCAGCTGTCCGATTTAAAATACGTTCAGTGTGGTGGCAATGGTAACTATACTGAAGATAGTGCATACCAGAACAATCTAAACACCCTCCTCTATTCCCTTTCCTTAAATATCGATGAATATGGTTTCTACAATGCTTCCATTGGCCAAAGCAGCAACAAGGTCAGTGCTATTGTGATGTGTAGAGGAGATATAGGGCTTGATCGATGTCGCTATTGTGTCGATAACATTGGTCAAAAGCTTGTAGAGATATGTCCTAACCAAAAAGAAGCTAATGCTGGCTATGATGAATGTTCGTTGCAGTACTCTAATCGATCCATCATAAACGATACAACATCATTTCCTACTCTATATTATTTCTGGAATCATGAGAATGCCTCACAACCGGAGGAATTTAACCAGGATCTCGAAAAATTATTGGTTGATTTGCGAGGCCAAGCTGCAAATGGTGGTGATCCCCGTCGAAAATATGCTAGTGGTAATGCGACAGGTCCAGATTTCCAGACTATATACGCACTTGTGCAGTGCACTCCTAATCTATCTCCTCAGAATTGCTTCGATTGCTTAACTGGCGCTTATGGGAATATGCCTAGCTGTCCCTGCAAGGGAAAGACTAGTGGCAGAATTATAGGACTTAGCTGCTATTTCCGTTATGAAACTTATCGTTTCTTCACTGACGTGCCGTTGGAAGCTCCGCCACCTGCAGGTGAATTACATTATATATTCTAATTAGTTTCTTTTAGTCCGTTTCATAAAGAATATCTCTTTACCTTTTTGGCAACTATTTAATTCTAAATTTCACTTTAGACCACAAAATTAGAAGAGGAGTATAAATTAAACTTAAAGATGGTTATGCCAACTTGAAGCCTTTTTTTTTTTGTAGGGAATCATAATAAAACAGCTCCAACAGAGAATGATGGTAAAACAGCTCCAATCATAAGGAAGGATGATAAGAAAACTCGACTACCCGTTAATATTATCATAATTGTGCCAACTACTGCAGTTATTATTCTTACTGTATTAATTTTTGTCATCATAATGAAGAAGCGAAAGAAGAAGCTGGTGAACAAAATTCAGAGTAAGATAACATAGATTATTAAGGAGTGTTGAACTTTTGAGACCTGGCTGATGTTTCAGTGAATATTAATTGGTTGGTGAAGGTACACTCGTCGATGATATTAGCACTGCAGAATCCTTGCAATATGAATTTTCTACAATCAGAGAAGCGACAAATAACTTCTCAATTGATAATAAACTGGGAGAGGGGGGATTTGGTCCTGTGTACAAGGTAATAAGGCCTGTTTGATGAAAAATTCATACAAAAGACTCAACTTAATTGCTTGGGATATTGAGGCTTTTGTTGTTCAATTCATAACTGATCCATTTTTCATTTTGTGCTTGTCTAATCCGCAGGGTACACTTCAAAATGGACAAGAAGTAGCAGTGAAAAGATTGTCAGCAGATTCAGGCCAAGGTGAACTAGAATTCAAAAATGAGGTTCGGTTGGTTGCCAGGCTTCAACACAGGAATTTGGTTAGGTTGAAGGGATTTTGTCTAGATGGAACAGAGAGACTTCTTGTCTACGAATTTGTTCCCAATGCAAGCCTTGACAAATTTTTATTTGGTATCTATTGCTTAACCTATTATCGAACATGAAGCTTCAGCATCAATTGTTTGTGATTATCTCTTAAGTGACTTGATGTGAAAAAATAGTTATATAATGTTAGTGTAGAGAAATTTAACTCCTAAGTTATATTCATTATGTTGTCCCAGATCAAGTTAAGCGTAGGCAATTGGATTGGGGAAGGCGATCAACAATCATAGGAGGTGTTGCTAAGGGAATTCTTTACCTTCATGAGGATTCTAGACTTCGCATCATTCATCGTGATCTCAAAGCTAGTAATGTTCTACTTGATGCAGAAATGAATCCTAAAATTTCAGACTTTGGCATGGCAAAGCTATTTAAATTGGATGAAACTCATGGCAACACAGATAGAATTGTTGGGACCTTGTAAGTTTTACATCTCTCATTAAATAAACTTTTATATTTTGCATATCATGGTGGTTTGGGACCTTATAAGTTTTCCTCTTGTTTTGGTTTTGCAGTGGTTATATGGCGCCAGAGTATCTACACGGGCAATTTTCAGTCAAATCTGATGTTTTTAGCTTTGGAGTACTAGTCCTTGAAATTGTAAGTGGCCAAAGAAACAATTGTTTCAGAAACGGAGAATCTACCGAAAGCCTTTTGAGCTATGTAAGTAACCCGCTCAAATGGAGACTTTCTACATATATTAGTAGTATGTGTAATAGTTAGACTTTTGGTAAGCTATATTTATTCATAAGTACTTAGCAGCACCTATATGATTTTGTGTGATTCTATAATTGAACTGTTCCAGGCTTGGTCGAATTGGCGTGAAGGAACATCTTCAAATTTGATTGACCCCATGTTGAAGGGAAGCTCAGGACCGGATCGTGACATAGTGAGATACATCCACATAGCTTTATTGTGCGTTCAAAAAGACGTTGCAAATAGACCAACCATGGGTGCAGTTGTTCTCATGCTCAATAGTCACTCTTCAAGTCTTCCACTTATTGAAGAATCCAATTCAAGAATAATGGCAGAGTCAAGTAAACTCGCCAAAAGTAAATCAATTTGTTCATCACGAAATGAGGCATCCATAACTGAGTTATATCCTCGATAACATCCTTCGATATAATAGGGGATTTTCTTCTATGTTTTCTTATATACTTTGTAATCTGTTTGAACCCACACAATTAGTCAGGGGATATTGCGATTGATTTATCAATGATTTTGTGTTTTTGGACTAATTTGCTTCATAAGTATTATTGTTCAGTGGTATTGTACGCATCGTTGATCGGATGAAAAAAGAGTTAAAAATGTTGAGTTCTAACAAGTTTAATTGTTCGGTTGGCAAGGTCGAAAACGCAAAGGTCGGGATGACAATTTGGGACAAGTACAAGGTTTTCTCAAGATGTTACGTCTTTTTCAAAATCACTTCTAAAAGTTTGATCAAACACTAATTATTGTTCAAGCATGATTTTTAAATTGACTAGTCAAACATAAGTAACTTCTTACTGAATTTACATTTTTTAAAAAACATTTTTAAATTATTACTAATTTTATAAGCTTGACCAAACAAGTCATTAACTAACTTCATACACGTTTAAGAGAAATCAGCTATTTTTATGTCCAAATACCTACTTAATGTTTTGTGAATTCACTATGAATCACCCATGATATGAAGGTATTTGCAGTACTGGTAATCTAGAAACCAAAATACAAGAGAAATCATAGTGGACTGTGGAGTGAAATTTAAAACACTAGGAAAGAAAAAGAAAAAAAAAAAGAAAAAAAGAAGAAAAAAAAGACGCAAACACACACACACAAAAAAAAAGGTAGTTGAAGAAAATTAGTTGGATTTCGTTATCTGGATTAATCATATAAAGAGCAAGTAGGGGCCAAAATTTGCCAACTTGGTGGATTCTTGTTACCCACTCCTCTCCCAATTCCCATTACGACCATAAATTAGAGTTGTTCAATTCCATAAATTTTAAGGAGAAAATTGGCAAGTTTAAAGATACTTTCTCCATCCCATATTAACTGTCCATATTACTAAAAATAATAGTCATAAATTACATGTCAAATTACAAAGCCAATACAAAATTGCTTACATTTTTCTCATTTTACTCTAACATTTAATTGTTCTAAAAATTCAAATAAGTTTGTAAAGTCCCCAAAAAGTTTCTTAAGGAGTAAGTTAGTAAAATTATTCTTCTTATTTATATTTTTTCAAGGTGTGTGAAAAGAAAAAAGTGAATAACTAATATGAGACGGAGAAAGTATAGACCAAGTTAAAAGTCTGCGTTCCCTATTCCATTTGCATGTGGCATTTTTATCATATTGGTTTATTTCACTCATCTTTTGCTACTTCACTCAAAAGGTTATTTACGCTGGAAAGTGACATATCAGGCAGTACCACTATGTTTAATGACCTGACGCATGATTTGTTAAGCCAAAAAATAAAATAAAAATGAAAGCCAATTCATTTTACCTTTGAGCTCAAAATATCTAAGCTTCTATATATCGAAATGCAAAAGCTTCAAACTGTCTTTTACAATTTGTTGCCCTGTTGGGACTACTTGTCTTAATTCTATGGCAAAGAATGCGACCAAAAACTCCTGTTTACAATATTCTTGATTTTTCTGTTCCCATCAACAACAATGAAAGTGAAATTGGCACTATGTTTCTTGTCATCAAGATTTGGAATCAAAATTATAAAGATTGGGATATTTACTATGACGATGCTTCTGTAATGTGTTATCATAATCAAGACACTGTTGAAAAGACAACAATGCATCGTTTCCATCAAAAGAGACATAAGACAACCACATTTTTGTAGGAAATATAGAAGGAGAATACTTTCTTTAGAGAATGCTCAAGTTTTATATAGGCTACTTAAGGCCACTTGAGATGATTAGAATCATCTATTACATCTCTATTTATACTAATAAAATATAAAACCAAAGATCTTGCACAAATAACTAGATATATGTATCATAATTTATCATATACATGTATTACAAATTCCTAAAAGACTTCTTGAACAACTAAGAGACAATATTGGAAGACTAAACATCAACAGATTCCAACAAATTTTGCAATTACAGCTAATTGTTGATAGGAGAATGGAATTCGCTAATAAAATGTATAGCAGACAAAAGTACTGCTAAATTGCAGGTGGATATGACGACTAGGATTAAGTATCGGATGTTGGGTATTAAGATCAAACACCATTCGCTAAAATTGAGTGGTCGTTTTTCAGTTGGATCAGATGGTAATATTTCAGGCAAGAGAAAGGTCAGATTGCGACATAGACCAGCAAAGTGGAAAATCAGATATCACTAGACGAAATCGTTGCCTCAGATACTAATAAGATACATATCAGTTGGATTACATTTTCTGGAATCCGATAAAGTTTGAAATCTTCAAAGAAGAGCAAGTAGCACCTAAAAATTCCCTCCTAGTTGCCCTAGAGTCATCCACTACAGTCCATAAATTAGAGTTGAAATCCATAAACTCTGAGAGTCAATTTGTCAAGACTAAAAAATAGACCAACAGCGTGAATTTTGTCAACTATTACACATTCAGAAATGACCACTGAATTACTATCAAAATCTTCCTAACAATTGTTGCCAACCATTGATGGTATTATGTGTTACATTTTCTTCGAAAATATCTAATTTTCTTTATATCAACAACTTAATTAAACAGCCATGGTTGACGAACAACCATGGCTATTCAGAAGTGGCTACTTTTTCTTTTCTTGCATAATCTTTATCATCATATTCCCACCTTAGCGAGGCTGTCCGATTTAAAATACGTTCAATGTGGTAGCAATGGTAACTATACTGAAGATAGTTCATACCAGAACAATCTAAACACCCTCCTCTATTCCCTTTCCTTAAATATCGATGAATCTGGTTTCTACAATGCTTCTTCCATTGGCCAAAACAGCGACAAGGTCAGTGCTATTGTGCTGTGTAGGGGAGATATAGGGCTTGATCAATGTCGTTATTGTGTCGATAACATTGGCCAAAGGCTTGTAGAGATATATCCTAACCAAAAAGAAGCTAATGCTGGCTATGATGAATGTTCGTTGCAGTACACGAATCGATCCATCATAAATGATACTACATCACTTCCTACTCTATATTATTTCTGGAATCATGAGAATGCCTCACAACCAGAAGAATTTAACAAGGATCTCGAAATATTGTTGATTGATTTGCGAGGCCAAGCTGCAAATGGTGGTGATCCCCGTCGAAAATATGCTAGTGGTAATGCGACAGGTCCAGATTTCCAGACTATATAGCACTTGTGCAGTGCACTCCTAATTTATCTCCTCAGAATTGCTTCGACTGCTTAGCTGGCGCTTATGGGAATATGCATAGCTTGTTGGGAAAAATGCGGACAAACACAAAAATATATATGGTAAAAGTAATGGAAATAAAATGGGAAAATAATGACATCAAGAAATTTACGTGGAAATCCTTCTAAATAAGGGAAAAACCACGGGCCAAGAGGAGCAACTGATATTACTATAGTAAGGAATTTTATACTGTGTAGTCACAAATACAATACTCAAAGTGACTACTACACACTCAAAAAGAATAACACTATTTTGATTTCCACCTTACTAAAATATTGCTCACACTCTATTTTTCTTCACAGACTATTTTTCTTATATAGTCTATGGAATACCTCACTTTACTCTCAAAATGGTTTTTTCTCTCTAAATTGGCGTGTTCTACAAATGAGCAAGAATGCTCTATTTATAGAAGGAGAAAACCATGCCTATGTCACTAATGACATAGACAAATGTAACAAATTTCAAAGGTAGGTGGCAAATCTTACCAATTTGCCAACCACCAAATCTTTTCAAACTCACATTTGTTATCACTATTCCTTTTTAACAATTGCTTGTAGCAATTGAGTAGTAAAAATTGATTAAAATATGAGATGGACTCAACAAATCTCCCCCTCTAGTCCCATTTACTAGAATTAGGTATCTTCCTCTTCTTTAGAGAGAGCTCATACTCACAAGTTCTTTGCATAACTCGAACTTGTCTTTTGTTATCGTCTTGGTTAGCATATCTACAGGATTTTCACTTGTGTGGATCTTTTTGACGTGAAATGATTCACTTTCCACTTCCTCATGAATCCAATGATATCTGACGTCGATGTGTTTTGTCCTTGCATGGTACATGAAGTTCTTGCTCAAGTCTATTGCACTCTGATTGTCACAATAGACAATATAGTCCATCTGATGCAAACCAAGCCCTTGAAGAAATCGCTTTAGCCATATCATCTCTTTGCTGGCTTTAGTAGCCGCAATATACTCAACTTCAGTTGTAGATAGTGCAACACATTTCTGCAACTTTGACTGCCATGATATAGCTCCCCCTGAAAAAGTAAACAGATATCCAATAGTGGATTTTCTGTTACCAAGGTCACCTGCCATATCAACATCTGTATAGACCTTTAAGATTGGATCTGATGCTCCAAAACACAAGCATTCATCTGAGCTTCCTCTAAGATACCTGAGTATCCACTTCACAACTTCCCAATGCTCTTTTTTGGATTGCCAAGAAATCTGTTGACAACACCAACTGCGTGAACAATATCAGGTCTAGTGCAGACCATTGCATACATTAGACTTTCGACGACGGAGGAATATGGAACTTTGGCCATGCTCTCTTTTTCCTCCCTAGATGTAGGGCACATCTTCTTACTCAACTTCATATGACCAGCAAAAGGTGTGCTAATAGACTTAGCATTCTTCATATTGAAGCGCTCGTGTACACGTTTAATGTACTTATTCTATGACAAATAAATCTTTTTTTCATCTCTGAGAGGAGTAATTCTCATGCCCAAAATTTGTTTGCATGACCCAAGTCTTTCATAGCAAAAGACTTACACAACTCTTTCTTCAACTCGTCAATCTTAGAAGTATTTTTGCCCACAATCAACATATCATCCACATACAGTAAGAGGATGATAAAATCATCGTCAGAATTTTTTTGTACAAGTACACAATGATCTGAAGAAGTCTTCTGATAGCCTTGCTCCCCTATAATAGATTCAAACTCCTTATACCACGGTCTAGGAGCTTGCTTTAAGCCATAAAGACTCTTTTTGAGTTTGCACACAAAATTTTCTTTACCTTCTACTTTGAAGCCCTTAGATTGTTCCATATAAATTTCTTCTTCTAGGTCACCGTGAAGGAAAGCCATCTTCACATCCATCTGCTCAATCTCTAAATTAAGACTAGCAGCCAAACCCAGAACTGTACGAATCGAGGATATTTTCACAATAGGAGAAAATATTTCATCAAAGTCAATACCCTTCATTTGACCAAATCCCTTAACAACCAATCTAGCTTTGTACTTGGGCTTCAGGTTGTGTTCTTCAACTTTAACTTTGAACACCTACTTGTTCTTCAAAGCTCTCATGCCCTTGGGCAATTTTACCAACTCATAAGTGTGGTTCTCATGCAGAGAATTCATCTCATCTTGCATGGCTTCAATCCATTGATCCTTGTGCTCATCTTCCATGGCCTCATCATAACATTCAGGTTCTCCCCCATCAGTGAGTAATACATACTCATTTGGGGAATAACGAGAGGAAGGAACCCGCTGTCTTGTGGACCTTCTAAGCGAAATATTTGATTCGTCCACAACTTCATGAGCTTGAAGATCATCAATAACAATATCATTGTTATTATCAACATCAATATGTTGATTCGATACATGATTCTAGGTGTCACCATGATTATCAAGCCCAACAACATCATGTACACTTGTGTGAGAAACTTCATATAGATGAACTATACCATCAAAACTTGAAGATTTTAGCTTTTCCGCTTTGTTAATATCTTCAATTGATTCTCCATGAAAATAGTATCATGGCTTCTCACGAGTTTCTTCTCAATTGGATCATATAGCCTGTAACCAAATTCATCAAGGCCATATCCAATGAAGATGCACTGTCTTGTCTTGGTATCCAACTTTGACCTGTCATGTACAAAAGCTTTGCAACCAAATACTCTCAAATGGCCATATGAAACATTTTTTCCATACCAAACTCTATTTGAAACATCACTTTGCAAAGCAACAACAGGAGATAGAGTAATAACATATTTAGTGGTCAATAAAGCCTCACCCCAAAATGAGTTCGGCAACTTTGCTTCAGAAAGCAAACATCTAACTCTTTCCATTAAGGTCCTGTTCATCCTCTCAGCCAAACTATTTAGCTGAGGAGTCTTAGGAGGAGTCTTCTGGTGTCTAATACCTTGATGCTTACAATATTCGTCAAATGGTCCACAATATTCATCACCATTATTAGTACAAATACATTTCAGTTTCTTTCCAGTTTCTCTTTCAACTGAAGTTTGAAACTGCTTGAAGACACCTAACACTTGGTCTTTAGTCTCACTTGGTCTTTAGTCTTCAAGACATAGACCCAAAGTTTTCTCGAGCAGTCGTCAATAAAAGTGACAAAGTAGAGTGCACCACCTAATGCCCTTGTCGTCATTGGACCGCATAAATCAGAGTGCACCAATTTAAGCAACTCTGTCTTTCTTAAAGGAGGGTAAGACTTAAAGGAAACTCTATTTTGTTTACCAGCCAAGCAGTGGTCACACTTTTCTAATTTAGCACTTTTGAAATTTGACAATACTTTCTTCTTAGCTAGAACATTAAGTCATTTTTCGCTGATATGGCTAAGCTTCTTATGCCATAATGTTGAAGAGTCATCTTTTTCAACCGCATTTACCATATCGTCACAAGCAGAAACCGTAGTCCAGTATAGACCATGACGTTTGTTACCACGAGCCACAACCAAGAAACCCTTAATGAGTTTCCATTTTCCATCACCATTGGTACTAACATATCCTTCATCATCCAAAACACCAACAGAAATCAGGTGCAGACGAACATCAGGAGCAAGTTTCACATTGTTCAAAACTAGTTTAGTTCCAACACTAGTTTCCAAACAAATTGTACCAATACCAACCATCCTAGAAACAGTCTCATTACCCATACTCAAGGTTCCAAAATCACCAGGAGTATAGAAAGAGAAAAAATTCTTCCTTGATGTCACATGAGATGCGGCACCAGTGTCCACAACCCAGCTTGACTCATCACAAGCAATATTTATCATATCCGTATCAAGGACGGTAATAAGATCTTCGATGGTGACAGTAGCTAGGCAATTTTCGTTGCCATCTTCTTTAGTTTCCTCTTTGTTTTTGTTCTCCCTCTTCAATTTCTTGTAGAACTTCTTTGTGTGCCCTTTCATGCCACAATGATAACACTCAATATCCTTAAGTCTGCCTCTGGATTTGCTCTTATTTTGTTCTCTATTCTGAGAACCACGAGTTTTGTTTCTCCCCTTGGAGCCAGTTATCAGGACATCCGATGAAGAAGAACCTTGAGATTTTCTTCTCATCTCTTCGTTCAAGACACTACTCTTGGCGGAATCCATTGATATCACACCCTCTGGAGCAGAATTTGACAATGAAGTTCTAAATGTTTCCCAAGAGTGTTGACACCCAATTTTGGACCTCTACAATATATATTAATCATCGAACTCTTAAATTTTTAAACGATATAAAATAATTAGTTTTTATAAAATTTCAAAAATAGTTTGCAAATTATTTTAAATAGTTGTCATTTTTATAATTTTTTGAATAATATATGTGTCTTATATAATTAGTACATTTTATAAATATTCGAAAATCATCTCGAAAAGATTTTAGTTTTACTTAAATAGTTGGTCAATTAGTTTAGTTATATAATAGTTTATATTTTTTGAAATAATTAGTTTATAATTGAGTTAATTATTTTATTTCGTTAAAGAATAAGAGGCTCGTTAATTAATTAATCTTAATTCATCATGTTTAAATTCTAGCCGGATACACTAAAGTAACTCAATTCGGCTATGTTTTGAATTTTATATGGCTATAGTTGCAATTCATTTAACCTCACCTTAATTCAATTTTTTTTGACAAAAATTGGGCTGATTTAGTTAACCTATCAGCCCAACACAAATTCGGCAGTCCATTCTTTTAATTTCCCTCAATTCCAGTAGCCCAAATAATCTGCAGAAATTCCAAAACCCAGGCCACAATACTTACAATCTCAAACATTCAGCAACAATACGTACAACAGTCCAACTTATTAAAGAAATCCAGCCCACAAAATACAACAATACACACACATACAGCAGTAGCCGAATGACCCCACCCCTGTGTTTCCCCTTCTTCTCCGTGTGAACCAGACAGCAGCAGTGGACATTTTCTTCTCCCTCACGCGTCAACAAACAGCAGCTATCACTGCTTTCTCTGCAACAACTGCCCCTTGATCTTTTCGTCCAGATTTTGGGGGATTTCATTTGAATTTTGTACAAGAAACAGCTTTCCCATCCCTTGGGGGAGAAATTTGAAATTAGGGACGAATTCGAATCCGGGTTCTACCCTTTTCCCTTCCAATTGAACCCTAGATTTCCCCTCCTATATATATGTCTCTTCTTCTTCATTATGTAGGGGGGAGAAATTTTTTTTTTTACTAAAGACATCAAAAATACCTAATACCTACAAAATACATTTCAAGGAAAAACAAAGGAGGTACTCGTTTTTTTTGCATTTGGGTTTGATATTCTTGCCCAAACTTCTTGGCTACTGTTCGTGTTCGAATTTCGCGTGGTGAAGGTCGTCGTCCTTGCTCGTCCGGACCCGTTTGCTGCCCCAAAAAAGGTAAAGTTCCTTTCGATGCCAGCTCGTTTTGTCTGCTTCTGTTTTGTGAAATAAGAGTTTACGTCTGTTGTTTCCCTTCTTCCCTGTTCTAGGATGCATCTGTCATTCCGTTGGGTCTAGTATTGATGTTTAAAGTTTAGTCATTTTTTTATGTTGATATGCTTTTAGTTTGAAATATAGAATGCATCTTTCGTGTAAGTCTAACTTCAGGAGCTCTTTAAATCAAAAATTCCAATTTCTTTTGATCTTCGTATTTATCCACTTTTTCTCTACATGGATATGCAATATTTTGACCCTTTGGTTTGTTAATGTCATTTCCTTTCAAAGATAGAAGCAGAATATTTAACTTTAATATGGATTTTGTATGTGTTGTTTCATCCGTGGCTCATTGATCTGTTGGCCTGTTTTCTTCATTTTTTAGTCCTATGATTATTTTGAATGTTGGAAATATATGTTATGTTCGAGTTCATGTTTCTCCTGCCCAAATGTTTAGTTGAAAATGTTCACCATTCGTAGTTAAGCTCATATGACGCGAAGTCTTGTTGTCTCCCAGAGTGTAGTTTGATTCAATCCTTGCTTCGCTTTCGAAGTCGATGATTATTATTTTTTTATTTTTTTTCTGATCGTTTCATCATGGTTGGCTGATTGTTTTCTCATAAATGAGTAAAGAGTTTCTTGTTAGCATGAGTGTAGCTTTCGGTACTAATTATGATCTTGCTATCTTAGTCTAAGTTTACTTTTGTGTTTTTTTTGTTTGTTTAAAAATGGTTTCGTTTTCTGCATGTTAAAGGAGCACTAGATTAGCACGAGTTCTTTTTTATTTCCAGATTTCTTGATTAATGTGAGTTTGGTCGATGACTTTAGACATGAATTAGTTTAGTTGTTGACTCCTTTAATGTATTCATACAAGTTGTTAAATGTTTGAAAAGCTACTGTTGAGATTGGTGAAAGTGAGCATGATTCATATAATACTTACATGCGTCATTATGTTAAAATATTTAAATGATGTGACCGTATGTTGCAAATCAATATTAAATTATTTTTGTTGAAGGAACTTTGCATTATGCTAATACTTTTTTTTTGTGTTGTATGTAAAATCCAATCCGAGTTCACTTTG
The DNA here is from genome assembly GCA_037074985.1 of Solanum bulbocastanum. Classification (NCBI taxonomy): domain Eukaryota; kingdom Viridiplantae; phylum Streptophyta; class Magnoliopsida; order Solanales; family Solanaceae; genus Solanum; species Solanum bulbocastanum. Next base: position 29,711,065 of record CM073598.1, on the reverse strand, counting down.
GACTCGCTCCTTGCATTTCTTTGAATTGAGATTCGCTTTTGAGTCAGCTTCATCTTTGTCCAAGGAAATTGGAAGCTGAAACAGGTCCTGAAAAGTCCAAAAACGGGCAGTATACAACAATATACACTAGTATACACCACGAAAATGTTGATATACAGGTCAAAAATATGAAAATACAGGGCTGGAGCGAAATACAGGTGCTTGAGGAAGGAAATACATGAAAAGAGCTGAAATGTACGCCGATATACACTGATATACAACCAGTGTATACAAAAATGGGATTGGGTAAAAACCCAAAAAATCCCAACGAAAATGGCCCAAAAGGAAGCGCAAATTCGATTTCTTCCTTACTCATTAATTATTTAATTATGATTATTTATTGTTGTTGTTTAACTCTTAACTTTAGAATTGTTAATTAACCTAGTTGAATTCCCCAAAGACGAGCTATTTTCTTTGTGTTGGTTTACTTTAATAAATTTTATTTTATCAACTCTTGCACCCTTATTTACTTATTCAAATGTTTTCTATTCAAAACTTTCACTTACTTTTAACTAGTTTAAAATGATTTCTTGGTTTATCAACTAAATTGGTAAATTATTTTTAAAATGATTCAAAGAAATTCTAATGAATCTACTTTTATTAGTATTCTAATCGCTTGCAATTAAATTCAATTGTTTCATTTTAGGTCCCTTTCTCTAAAAAATGAAATAAAATGAGTCATTTATTTATTTTCTTAAAGTAAATCAAATATTGTGAATTATTATTGTTTATGTTAAATCATTTTCTGAAGAATTAGTCAAAAAACGTTCTAGTCAAGTCGTAGGTCAACCGCATGTTAGCGGACACTTCGAATGCCTAAACCCTTCTCGAAGTGTAAATTGAACTTCGAACCCTCTTTGGTACTTTTAAATGATTTTTTCTGTTTAAATCTTTAGAAATTATAAGTTTTCTTAATTTCTTTAAAAAATTAAGTGGCGACTCTTTTTTAAGTATTTTTCTTAAATTGTTTTATACTTAGAACATTTCAAAAAGTAATTTTTTCTCCAGATAGAAAAATTACGGTACAACAAAGAGTCTGGTAGGGAACCAAGTAAAAGCAAGCCTTGAATTTCTTCATCAAATTTGATGCCTATAGCAGATAATTGGTTCATGATCCCCTGAAAATTATTTAGATGGTCTGTCATCGAAGAACTATCATGATACTTTAAACTCAACATCTGTTTGATTAAGAACATTTTGTTGTTGCCAGTCTTCCGAGCATACAAACTTTCATGATGCTCCCATAGGGTTCGAGCATGTGTCTCCCCAGAAATATGGTTCAACATATTATTGTCAATCCATTGCCTAATGAATCCACAAACCTGTCTGTGTAACAGATTCCACTCTTCATCTATTTTATTATCAGGCTTGACAGTGGTAAAGACCGGGTGATAAAAATTCTTGACATAAAGCAGATCTTCCATTTTCCCCTTTCAAATGGCATAATTAACACCATTCAAAGTAACAATTTTACTTGTGTTGGCTTCCATCGTTTTCCCCCAAAAATAAAGTTATTGCAAACCAAAGTAAATCTTTTTTGATGTGAAAGTTCAGACTGTGCTGCAACCATAGAGCATGCTCAGATAAAACCTTGGCTCTGATACCAGTTTGTTGGGAAAAATGCAGACAAGCACAAAAATATATATGGTAAAAGTAATGGAAATAAAATGGGAAAATAATGACACCAAGAATTTTACGTGGAAACCCTTCCAAATAAGGGAAAAACCACAGGCCAAGATGAGCAACTGATATCACTATAGTAAGGAATTTATACTGTGTAGTCACGAATACAATACTCAAAGTGACTACTACACACTCAAAAATAATAACACTCTTTTGATTTTCACCTTACTAAAATATTGCTCACACTCTATTTTTCTTCACAAACTATTTTTCTTGTATAGTCTATGAAATATCTCACTTTGCTCTCAAAATGGTTTTTTCTCTCAAACTTGGTGTGTTCTACAAATGAGCAAGAATGCTCTATTTATAGAAGGAGAAAACCATGCCTATGTCACTAATGACATAGCCAAATGTAACAAATTTCAAAGGTAGGTGGCAAATCTTACCAATTTGCCAACCACCAAATTTTTTCAAACTCACATTTGTTGTCACTATTCCTTTTTAACAATTGCTTGTATTGAGTAGCAAAAATTGACTAAAATATGGGATGGACTCCACATAGCTGTCCCTGCATGGGCAAGACGAGTGGCAGAATTATAGGACTTAGCTGCTATTTGCATTATGCAATTTATCCTTTCTTCACTGACTTGACGTTTCAAGCTCCGCTAGCTGCAGGTGAATTACAATATATATATATTCCAATTTGATCTGAAGACCACAAGATTCTAACGAGTAGTATAAATTAAACTTAAAGGTGGTTATGCTAACTTGAACCTTTTCTTGGTAGGGAATCATAATAAAACATCTCCTACAGGGAATAATGGTAAAACAGCCCCAATAGGGAAGGATGATATGAAAGCTCTACTAACCCTTATTATTATCATAGTTGTGCCAACTGTTGCAGCTATTATTCTTACTATGTGCATTTTTTTCATACTAATGAAGAAGCGAAAAAGAAAGCTGGTCGACAAAATTCAGAGTAAGAGAGCGTAAATTATTAAGGAATATTGAACTTTTAAGACCCGGGCCATGCTTCACTATATATTTGGTTGGTGAAGGTATGCTCGGGGATGATATTAGCACTGCAGAATCCTTGCAATATGAATTTTCTACAATCAGAGCAGCGACAAATAACTTCTCAAATAATAATAAACTGGGACAGGGAGGATTTGGTCCTGTGTACAAGGTAATTAGGCCTGCTTAATGCAAAAATCAGACAAAAGGCTCAGCTTAATTGCTTGGGATATTGAGGCTTTTGTTGTTCAATTCATAACTGATAGATTTTCATTTTGTGCTCGACTGATCCACAGGGTACACTTCAAAATGGACAAGAAGTAGCAGTGAAAAGATTGTCAGCAGATTCAAGCCAAGGTGAACTAGAATTCAAAAATGAGGTTTTGTTGGTTGCCAGGTTTCAACACAGGAATTTGGTTAGGTTGGAAGGATTTTGTCTAGATGGAACAGAGAGATTTCTTGTCTACGAATTTGTTCCCAATGCATGCCTTGACCAATCTTTATTTGGTATGTATTGCTTAACTTTTTATAAAGCATGGAGCTTCAGCATCAATTATTTGTGATTATCTTTTAAATGACTTGAGGTAAAAGTAGAGAAGTTCAACTCTTAAAGTTATACTCGTTATGTTGTCCCCAGATCAAGTTAAACGTAGGCAATTGGATTGAGGAAGGCGATCAACAATCATAGGAGGTGCTGCTAAGGGAATTCTTTACCTTCATGAGGATTCTAGACTTCGCATCATTCATCGTGATCTCAAAGCTAGTAATGTTCTGCTTGATGCAGAAATGAATCATAAAATTTCAGACTTTGGCATGGCAAAGCTATTTAAATTGGATGAAACTCAGGGCAACACAGACAAAATTGTTGGGACCTTGTAAGTTTTACATCTCTCATTAGATAAATTGTTATTTTGCCTATCGTGGGAGGTTGGGAACTTGTAAGTTTTCCACTTTTGTTTTGGTTTTGCAGTGGTTATATGGCGCCAGAGTATCTACATGGGCAATTTTCAGTCAAATCAGATGTTTTTAGCTTTGGAGTACTAGTCCTTGAAATTGTAAGTGGCCAAATATACAATTGTTTTAGAAACGGAGAATCTACCGAAAGCCTTTTGAGCTATGTAAGTAACCCACTAGACTTGATACATGTATATATTAGTATATATTAAATTGTATTAGTCATTTGGTAAACTATATTTATTCAAAAGTATTTAGCTTTTTAAGAAATAAGCACTTGTATAATTGAACTGTTACAGGCTTGGTCGAATTGGCGTGAAGGAACAACTTCAAATATGATTGCCCCATGTTGAAGGGAAGCTCAGGACTGGATCGTGACATTTGAGATACATCCACATAGCTTTATTGTGCGTTCAAAAGGATATTGCAAATAAACCAACCATGGGTGCAGTTGTTCTCATGCTCAATAGTAACTCTTCAAGTCTTCAACTTATTGAAGAATCCAATTCAAGAATGGCAGAGTCAAGTAAACTAGCCAAAAGTAAATCAATTTGTTCATCACGAAATGAGGCCTCCATAATTGAGTTATATCCCCGATAACATCCTTTGATATAATAGGCTTTTCTTCTATGTTTTCTTATTTACTTTGTCATCTGTAAGAAAAAAAAAAGTAAATATTACTTTGTTATGATCTGTTTGAACCCACACAATGAGAAATCTTACTAGCTTAGTTGGTTGGCTACCTGAACTTCCACCTTGTCATCCATTGGATGAAAAAAAAGTTGCTCAGTTGACAATGACGAAAACGTTCAAAATAACTTTCAAAAGTTTGATCAAACATTAGTTGTTGTTCAAATATGATTTTTAAATTGACTAGTCAAACACGAATAACTTCTTACCGAATTTACTTTTTTTTAAAAACACTTTTAAATTATTACTAATTTTAAAAGCTTAACCAAACAAGTCATTAACTAACTTCATACACGTTTAAGAGAAATCAGCTATTTTTATGTCTAAACACCTACTTAATGTTTTGTGAATTCACTATGAATCACCCATGATATGAAGATATTTGCAGTGCTGGTAATCTAGAAGCCAAAATACAAGAGAAATCATAGTGGATTGTGGAGTGAAATTTAAAACACTAGGAAAAAAGAATAAGGTAGTTGAAGAAAATTAGTTGGATTTCGTTATCTGGATTAATCATATAAAGTTGATGGGCAAGTAGGGGCCAAAATTTGCCAACTTGGTGGCTTCTTGTTATCCACTCCTGTCCCAATTCCCATTACGACCATAAATCAGAGTTGTTCAATTCCATAAATTCTAAGGAGAAAATTGGAAAGTCAAAAGATACTTTCTCCAAACTGTCCATATTATTAAAAATAATTGTCATAAATTACTTGTCAAATTACAAAGCCAATACAGAATTATATACGATTTTCTCATTTTACCCTTACATTTAATTGTTTTAAAAATGCAAATAAGTTTGTAAAGTTCCGAAAAAGTTTCTTAAGGAGTAAATTAGTAAGATTATTCTTCTGATATGGGACGGGCAGAGTATAGACCAAGTTAAAAGTCTGCATTCCCTATTCCATTGCATGTGGCATTTTTTATCATATTGGTTTATTTCACTCATCTTTTGCTACTTCACTCAAAAGGTTATTTAAGTTTGAAAGTGACATATCAGGTACCACTATGTTTAATGACCTGACGCATGATTTGTTAAGCCAAAAAATAAAATAAAAATGAAAGCCAATTCATTTTACTTTTGATCTCAAAATATCTAAGCTTCTATATATCGAAATGCAGCTAACTCGACAGCCATGACCATGGTCCATGGTTATTCAGAGGGTGCTACTCTTTCTTTTTTTGCATATACATGTTCATGTTCTCAATATTGTATCGGCGTCGCAGCTTCCTGATTTACGTTACAGTTCATGTGGTACCAATGGTAACTACTCCCTCAGTCCCATTTTATGTGAGTTAGTTTGACTCGGAACGGAGTTTAAAAGAGAAAGGAAGACTTTAAAAACTTGTGGTTCAAAATGAATGATAGAAATTTGTGTGGCTGTAAATCATTTCATTAAGGGTAAAATAGAAATTTTATAGTTAAATTGTTACTTAATACAGAAATGTGTTATTCTTTTTGGAACTTACTAAAAAGGAAAGTAATATTGAGGAGTATGATAAGAGTATTGCTAAGAGTTGATTAGTAGTTAGTTAAGTACTGCTTAGTTAGTTATTATTGAGCAAAGCTTGTTATCCAGCTGTCAGCGTCTTATTGGTTCATTAGTTGTTAGTTACCATCAATGTAATTGTATAGATACATGTTAGCACTGTAAGCTTCATTATTATTCATTCATTCAGTTTGCAAAGATGAATAAGAGCAACTACACATTCCTGTAATCTTCTTCTTCTTCTATTCTCCCAAAGTAGTTAGGTTTCATTTAATCGACAAATTGATATGGTATCAGAGCATGGAATGCGATTCATGATGGATTTCTAGCTTCGTTTGATAGCTGAATTTGCAGATCTGAGGAGGCATCAATGGCGAACAAAATCGACCATGCTCATCCCCTATTTTTATCATCTTCAGAAATACCAGGAGCTGTTCAAATTGGAATTCAACTCACAGGCATGGAGAATTACACTTTATGGAGCAGAGTGATGGAATTAACTCTGTTGACTAAGAACAAATTGGGATTTGTTGATGGGAGCATCAAACGTGAAGATTATACAGTTGATTCTGACAAGAAACAGTGGGATCGATGTAAATGCTATGGTGCTCTCATAACTGATGAGTAATGTGAGCAAGGACTTGGTGAGTGGAATCCTATTTCGTTCTAATGCAGCACTAGTTTGGAGTGATCTGAAGGAACGTTTTGATAAGGTGAATATGTCCAAAATTTTCCACCTGCATAAATCAATTGTCACACATACTCAAGGTACTTCCCCTGTATCAGTTTATTACATAAAGTTAAAGGATTTATGGGATGAATTCGACTCAATTGTTCCACCTCCCTCTTGTAATTGTGATAGACCTAAAAAGTATATTGATAGCATGCTTAGACAAAAGCTTTTGCAATTTTTAATGGGCCTGAATGACAATTGTAGCCATGCTAGAAGTCAGATTCTTATGATGAGTGTTCCACCTACTGTTAATCAATGCTATGCTATGATAATTCAAGATGAAAGCCAAAGGGAGTTGTGTGGAGATCACTACACCTTAGGGGGGCAGTTAGATTCTACTGCATTATTTTCTAGTAGATCTGGAGGAAATGGTTCTGGAAGTAATGGTTCTGGAAGTCAAGGTTATCGAAGTCAAGGAAATATGGAACCTCATAGACCATAGAGGGGTGAATATTTGTATTGTGATCACTGTGAAATGAAGGGTCACAGTAAAGCTGATTGCAATAAGCTGAAATATTGTACTCATTGTCATAAGCATGGGCATCTGAAGGACATTTGTTTTCAGTATAGGTTATCCTACCAATTACAAAGGGAAAAAACTAGCTAATAATGTGTCAACAGACTATGGATCCCTAGGAAGTTCAAATGATAATAATTGCTTTGTCCCTTCCACACAACAGTCACAACAACATTATGGTTCAGGGTTAGGAGCTGGTTCAGTTCCACAGTTTACACCTAATCAGTATAATCAGGTCCTTCAGATGTTGAACAAACCATTGATCCATGAAGGAACTATACCATCTACCAATGCAGCAGGTATTTTTGCAGGAAACTCTAAGTTCAATACCTCTAGATTTAATTGGATTGTTGACAGTGGAGCAACTGATCATATGGTAGGCACTAAAAATGTATTGACTCATGGATCAACAGTGATGAGTTCAGGATAAGTTCAACTTCCAAATGGTGATTCATCTAGAGTCACACACTCAGGCTGTTCTAAACTACAAAGAGGTGATGTGGTTAAGAATGTTTTATGTGTGCCAGATTTTAACTCAACCTTCTTTCAGTGGCTAAAATAACTAGACAATTGAATTGCTGTGCTATATTTTACCCTGATTTCTTCCTTCTCCAGGATCTCCTCACTGGGAGAGTGAAGGAGATTGGTGAAGAGGATGGCGGTTTATACATTTTGAAGTCTCCTCAACTGATGGACACTGGACAACATCATAAGAGTCTTGCAGCTGTAGCTGTCAAGGATTCTGATGAAGGTGAAGTTTGGCATAAAAGACTAGGTCACATCCCTATGAGTGTTGTCAGGAAGATAGATGTGTTTGCTAATAAAAGGAAGTTTCAGTTGCAATATTGTAATATTTGTCCATTGGCTCGCCAAGTTAGATTACCATTTCCTATTAGTAGCACTAGGAGTTCAAAATGTTTTGATTTAGTTCATATAGATGTATGGGACCCTACAAAGTTGCAACTCACAATAAGATGAAGTTTTTTCTTACATTGGTTGATGACTATTCTATATGGACTTGGATATATCTCATGCAGCTTAAATTTGATGTTTCTACTATATTGAAACAATTTCTTGCCATGGTACCAATACACTATCCAGGTTAAGGCATTTAGATCAGACAATGGTGGAGAGTTCTTCAATGCCTAAGTGAGTGAGTTGTTTCACTCTCAAGGCATCATTCATCAGAGTTCTTGTCCACATACACCCCAGCAAAATGGTGTAGTGGAAAGAAAGCACAGACACATCATGGAGACAGCCAGAGCCATTAGATTTCAAGGCCACATTCCAATCAAGTTTTGGGGGGAGTGTGTTTTAGCTGTAGTTCATATTATTAATAGAATTCCATCCACTGTGTTGGATAATAAGTCTCCTTTTGAGATGATGTTCAGCAAACCACCAGATTTGTCTTACATGAGAATTATTGGTTGTTTGTGTCATGCCACCAAACTGTTGAGGATAGACAAGTTTGGCCCTAAAGCTATTAGATCAGTTTTTATGGGTTATGGCACCACACAAAAGGGATACAAACTTTATGATCTTCAAAATAGAGTCTTCTTTATCAGCAGGGATGTTGTCTTTATTGAATCCATATTTCCCTTTCAAATTCATGCTAATGCTGATATGCAGGCAATTGTATCAGATGATGATTTTCAAGTTCCAGTTTTGACTGTCAAGGATGATGATCATGTCTGCATGAATGATCACAATGACACTACTAGACACTTTATTGATCATATTATTGAGGAGCCTCATCCTCAGGATCAACCAACTCTAAGTCCACCTTCAATTGTTGAGGAACCAACTATTTCCACTACAGGAAGAAGACAATCTACTAGAACTTCCAGACCTCCACTGTGGCAAAAGGATTTTGTGACCTCAGCCAAGTCTGGATCAAAGTCTCACTATTTGTACTCTCTTGGAGATAGTATTGGCTATAGTTGCTTGTCTCTTTCATATCAGTGTTGCGTTGCTAATCTTTCAGTTGACACTGAGCCACAATTTTATCACCAAGTTGTTAAGGACAAGAGATGGGTGGCAGCCATGGAGGAAGAAATACAAGCATTGGAAGATAATAAAACTTGGGAGACAGTATCTTTACTTATTGGTAAGAAGGCTATAGGTTGCACGTGGTATATAAAATCAAGTACAAAGCAATTGGTGAAGTTGAAAGATTCAAAGCTAGACTAGTGGCCAAGGGTTATAGTTAGCATGAAGGATTGGATTATCAGGAGAGATTCTCTCCAGTTGTTAAAATGGTCACTGTGAGGACAGTACTGACCCTTGTTGCTACTAAGGGGTGGGATGTCCAAAAAATGAATATCTATAATACTTTTTTGCAAAGTGACTTAGTGGAGGAAGTGTATATGCAATTGCCTCCAGGTTTCACTCACAGATATGATGGGGTTCAACCTGTATACAAGTTGCTTAAGTCATTATATGGACTTAAGCAAGCTTCAAGGCAATGGAATGTGAAATTAACTTAGGCCCTATTAGCTGTTGGTTTTCAGCAAAGCCATATCGATTACTCCTTGTTGATCAAAAGGTTAGTTGAAGGCATTGTGATTATCTTGATTTATGTTGATGATTTGTTGGTAACTGGCAGTAGCATAAAACTGATTAATGACACTAAACAAGTTTTGAAGGACAATTTCAAAATCAAAGACCTTGGACCTTTGAGATACTTTCTAAGGATAGAATTTGCCAGGAACTCTGAAGGGATTCTCATGCACCAGAGGAAGTATGCATTGGAGATAATTTCAGACTTGGGTTTAGAAGGGTCTAAATCTATTGCCACACCTGTTGAAATGAATGTCAAATTAACTACTATGGTTTTCGACAAACATGTATGTTCTTCATCTGATTCACTACTATCAGATATTGGTGAATATCAAAGACTTGTTGGGAGGTTGATTTACTTAACCAGAACTAGACCTGATTTGTCTTATGTTGTTTAAAACTTAAGGCAGTTTATGAATGCACCAAAGAGGTCTCATATGGATGCTGCTGTTAGAGTTGTAAGATACATCAAACAGAATCCAGGCTCAGGCATTTTTTTGGCTACACAATCTTCTGGTTCTTTACAAGTATATTGTGATGCTGATTGGGGATCCTGCCTTGATACTAGGAGGTCCATCACTGGGTATATGATCAAATTTGGGGACTCTTTACTTTCTTGGAAGTCAAAAAAGCAATTCACTGTCTCCAGGAGTTCTGCAGAAGCAGAATAAAGAAGCATGGCTTCCACTGTTGCTGAAGTTACATGGATAATTGGTTTTTTTTGTGAATTGGATATGCCTCTTGCATTACCTGTAGTTATACATAGTGATAGCACTGCTGCCATCCAGATTGCATCCAATCCTGTCTTCCAAGAAAGGACCAAACACATTGACATTGATTGTCTTTTTATTAAGAAGAAGATTCAAAGAGGTCTTGTATTCATTCAACATTTGGCCACTACTGAGCAACTTGCTGATGTGTTAACCAAAGGTCTTGGTCGTTTGCAACATGGGTATCTTGTATCCAAGCTAGGCATGAAGAACATCTTCATATCTCCTAGCTTGAAGGGGGATATTGAGGAGTATGATAAGAGTATTGCTAAGAGTTGATTAGTAGTTAGTTAAGTACTGCTTAGTTAGTTATTATTGAGCAGAGTTTGTTATCCAGCTGTTAGTTAGTTACCATCAATGTAATTGTATACATACATGTTAGCATTGTAAGCTTCATTATTATTCATTCATTCAGTTTGCAAAGATGAATAAGAGCAACTACACATTCATGTAATCTTCTTCTTCTATTCTCCCAAAGTAGTTAGGTTTCATTCAATCGACAAATTGATAAGTAAGTCACATAAATTGGGACAGAGGGAGTACTAACTATACTGAAAATAGTGCATACCAGGAGAATCTTAACTCACTCCTCTCTTCCCTTTCCTAAAAAATCGATAACAATGGTTTCAACTATGCTTTTGATGGCCAAAACACCGACAAGGTCAGTGGTATTGTGCTATGTAGAGGAGATGTGGAGCTAGAACAATGTCGCAATTATGTCAATAACATTGCTCAAAACCTTGTACAGTTATGTCCTACCCAAAAAAGAGCTATTGGTGGCTATGATAAATGTTCGTTGTAGTACTCGAATGATTCATCCATTTTAGAAACTATATCATTTTCTGTTCAATATTACTTTTTGAATCCTGCTAATGCCATAAAACCCGAGGAATTCAACCAGGAACGGAGTAAATTACTGGAAAATTAACGAGATCGTGCTGTAGAAGGTGGTTCCTCACTAAAATATGCTACTGGTAATGCGACAGGTTCAGATTTTCAGTCTATATATGCACTTGTGCAGTGTACTCCTGATTTATCTCCTCAGAATTGCCTCAAATGCTTAACTGTGGCTTATGAAAATATGCCTAATTGTCCTTGCTACGGCAAGAGGGGTGGCAGAATCATTGTTTCTAGGTGCAATTTCTGTTATGAAAGTTACAAATTCTTCGATGTGGAGTTGGAATCTCCTCCACCTGCAGGTAAATTACATCTTTCCACTTTGATTTGAAGACATATGTACCTAAGTAGATACTATAAGTTTAATTACCTTACATAACAATATAATTTGATTTAATTTAATTAAACCTGTTGACGAGATGGTTGCAAATATTAATTATGACAGAAGAGCAGACATATAGAAAGAATTAGACATACACATGAACGGATGTATTTAAACATAATTAGGTAAATAATTTAAGTTTTCCCCCAACTTGTATGGAACTGAGCGTAATTGTTCTTGTCGTCTAACAACTTAAAACTTTAGATGGGAGTATCACACAGTTCATCGCTATCATAACACCAAATTTGACTTGTGTTCAAGACGAGCATATTAAATTAGAGGTATAACAATATTGTATTTGTGATATTTAATAAGGATGTGTAGTTTCTGAAATAACCTGAAAAGGGAAGATGGTAACTTATTTTCACATGAGTTGTTAAAAACTGAGAATATTATACTAACTTGGAGCATTTTTTTAAGGAAATGATGATAAAACAGCTCCAATGGGGAATGATGATGAAAAAGCTCCAACAGGGAATGACAATACAGTTTCAATAATGCAGAATGATAAAAAAGCTCGACTCGTCATTATTATCTGTTATCTTCTGTATTCAGGTTAGTCAAAAATACAGAAACAGAAAATAGATGAAATGGGCAGAATGTTTTTAATCCGAGTCCACAGAAATAACTGTGTTTCCTTAAGAAATTTAATCCCTTCACTGTACCCGAGGTTGCAGATTAATTCCTCCCAAGATAAAACGAATTAACCTGTTAGAGAAGTAGCAGTACCTCAAACTTCAATAACTTCAGCGAATGCAAGAACAGCAACAAGAGCACACACAGACTCAGTTGAACGATAATTTTGTTTTTGTAAAAAAATGTATGCAAAGAGGAAAAATTTTCGATGTCTGAAAAACAGAAAAAGACCTCTTATTTACAGTCATTTGCAGCAAGAAACGCCATTTTTTCCAGAACGTTGTATCTTTTGGGAAAGTAACAACTTTTCAGAAGGAACATGTCCCTTCAGAACGTTTTTACCATTACATATGAATTTTAAATAAATTTCGTTGCACCAAATTAATTCTGTTATTTAACTAACATTTTGAATTAATTTATAAGAGAAGGAAATGAATTAACAAGATTGATTAAATAATTTTTTTCCAAAGTCAAAGCCGAAGCCGAAGCCGAGGCCGAGCGAGCGACGACGACGGCGTGAGGGGGCACCTTCTTCTTAACCCTTTAAGAACTAAAGGAAGTGTTTCTTAATATAAGGACACCAATTTCCTTTCTTCTACCAATATGGTAAAAATGATTTTTCATTTGCACTTTGCAATGACTTTTCATTTTTCCTCCAAAATTGGTTCCCCCACTTTCCATTTTCTCTTCTTATTTCCAATTCACACCTTGTTAAACCCAACAATCCCCCACATGAATGGGGAATGACTATTGTTAAAACATATACATGAAAAACTTGTGTGTCTTGTAAGTAAGGGTTAATCGCATCTGGATAAGTATGTTTCCCTTTAAACTTTCCGTAGTGAACATATATCGGATATACTCGGTCAATCGATAGATTTGATATCTTTGAACCGTCGAGCTTTGGTGTATACCTAGACAACATAAGTCACACAATCAACCCTTGAACTGTTTTTGGTTCTCATTGTTTTGTTCATTTCAGCCATAAACACATCTCGGTTAATAAGTTCTTAGAGAACTGGCCTTACTAGATTCTCTTTGAAGTGGCTTACACTTCACACTTACATAAGTGGTTTCTAACTGTGTTATCCTATAAATACACTATTTGATATGCCCTGTATCAAACTTAGAATCCATTAAAAAGTCCTTATGCCTTTATCCTAGTTACTGAAAATTGTCTTATCATGAGAATGGATCATAAAATAAGTTTTGACAAAGTTGAACCGTCATCTATGACTTTGTTTGATCTCCTTGAACCTAGATCTTGGGATCTCCAGTCTTCTAGGTAGAGTTACCGCCACGATGACTTGTTCTCGGCCATAGTCTCATTCTCGTCGATGATCTCTAAACTCCTTCTCTAGTTAGGCCTTTTGTAAGTGGATCCGATACATTATCCTTTGACTTTACATAGTCAATTGTGATAATTCCACTACAGAGTAGTTGTCTAACAGAGTTATGTCTTCGTCTAATATGACGAGACTTTCCGTTTTACATAACGCTTCCAGCCCTTCCTATTGCAGCTTGACTATCACAGTGTATGCATATAGGGGCCATTAGTTTGGGCTAAAACGGAATATCTTCTAAGAAATTTCGGAGCCATTCAACTTCTTCATCTGCCTTATTTAAGGCGATGAATTCAGACTCCATTGTAGAGCGAGCTAGCATGTTTGTTTGGATGATTTCCAAGATATTGCTCCTCCACCAATAGTGAAAACATATCCACTCGTGGATTTCATTTCAGTTGACCCAATAATCCAATTTGCATCACTATATCTTTCAAGAATTGTTGGATATTTGTTGTAATGCAAAACACAATTTTGAGTGTCATCTAAGTACCCCAAAGCTCTCTTTATTGCCATACAATGATTTTGATTGGGATTACTTGTGTATCGACTCAGTTTATTTATAGTGTAGACTATATCTGGTCGTGTACAATTCATGACATACATCAAACTTTCCAATACTCTGGCATAATCCAATTGAGACTGACTTTCACCTTTATTCTTTGCAAGATTAAGGTTCACATCAATTAGGGTCTTTGCCTTTTTGAAATTCAAATACTTGAACTTTTCAAGTACTTTTTGAATATAATGAGATTGAGACAATGTTAGACCATTAGGAGTTTTGTGAATCTTTATTCCCAATATCAAATCGGCTAGCAAGTATACGCTTAGTAGCTTTTACATTAGCAATGTCCTTGCTCATTATCAGCATGTCATCCACATATAGGCATACAATGACTTCCTGATCCGAAGTGTCTTTAATGTAAACACATTTATCACACTCATTGATCTTAAATCCATTTGAAAACATGGTTTGATCAAACTTTGCATGCAATTGTTTCGGTGCTTGTTTTAGTCCATAAAGTGACTTAACAAGTTTGCATACTTTTTTTTTCTTTATCAGGAACTATGAAGCCCTCAGGCTGTTCCATGTAAATCTCTTCCTCCAGCTCTTCATTTAAGAAGGCGGTTTTCACATCCATTTGATGGATTTCAAGATTGTATACTGCAACTAGGGCAATTAACATGCGAATTGATGTAATCCTAGTCACTGGCGAGTATGTGTCAAAATAATCAAGACCTTCTTTTATTCTAAAGCCTTTGACAACAAGTCTTGCTTTATATTTGTCAATAGTTTCATCATCTTTCATCTTTCTTTTGAAGATCCATTTTGAACCCAAGGGTTTGTTCCCTGGAGGAAGATCAACCAACTTCCAGGTATGATTGCTTAAGATTGATTCAATCTCACTATTGACAGCCTCCTTCCAAGAGGTTGAGTCGCTAGACAACATAACTTCCTTTAATGTTTGAGGCTCATTTTCAAAAAGGAATGTTACAAAATCAGATCCAAATGAAGTAGTTGTCTTTTGATGTTTACTACGCCTTGGACTCTCTTCATTAGGTTCCTTATCTTATGGTTCTTCTCGAGGTTCTTTAGACCCCCCACTAGATTACTCAGGTCTAGTTTTATACGGATAGATATGCTCAAAGAATTCTGCATTATTTGATTCCATTATCATATTGTCATGAATATCCAGATGTTCAGACTTATGAACCAAAAATCAAAATGCCTTACTATTTGTGGCATATCCAATGAATACACAATCTACAGTCTTAGGCCCTATTTTCACCCTCTTAGGTATATGAACCTGGACTTTGGCTAGACACCCCACACTTTGAAATATTTCAAGTTGGGTTTTCTACCTTTCCATTTCTCATATGGAATAGCACGTGTCTTTGTGTGAGGCACTCTATTGAGTATTCAATTTGCTATAAGGATAGCTTCCCCCCACAAGTTTTGTAGTAAACCTGAACTTATAAGTAAGGCTTTTATCTTTTCCTTTAAAGTTTGGTTTTTCCTTTCCGCAATTCCATTAGATTGAGTAGAGTAAGGAGCAGTAGTTTGATGGATTATTCCATTTTCCAAACATATTTCTGCAAATGGAGATTCATAGTCTCCACCTCTATCACTTCTGATCATTTTGATCTTTCTATCCAACTGATTTTCAACTTTAGTTTTATATTGCCTAATGCATCTATTGCTTCATCCGTACCATTTAGCAAGTAGACATAATAATATCTAGTGCAATCGTCAATAAAAGTTATGAAATACTTTTTCCCACCACGTGATGTGTAGACTTCATGTCACAAATGTCAGTGTTAATCAGTTCTAAGGGATATGAATTCCTTTCAACAGATTTATAAGGATGCTTAGCATACTTAGATTCAACGCAAACTTGACATTTTGATTTATTGCACTCAAATTTAGGTAAAACATTTAAGTTAATCAGTTTTCGCAAGGTTTTGTTATTAACGTGTCCCAAATGTTCATGCCATAAACATTTAGACTCAAGCAAGTAAGAAGAAGCAGAATCTTTATTCATATCAACTGCAATTACATTAAGTTTAAAGAAACCCTCAGTAAGGTAACTTTTTCCTACATACATTTCATTCTTACTCACTACAACTTTATCAAAAACAAATACACATTTGAATTCGTTCTTAGTCAGAACTGGTATATAAACTAAGTTCTTTTGCAATTCCGTAACATACGAGACCCTGTTCAAAGTCACCACCTTGCCCGATGTCATCTTTAAGAGGACCTTGCCTGTTCCTTCCACCTTTGCAACAGCGGAGTTTGCCATAAACAACTTTTCGTCTGCTGGTGCTAGAGTATATGATGCAAATAATTCTTTGTTGGCACAAACATGGCATGAGGCGCCATAATCTATCCACCATTCTCTTGGATTTCCAACCAAGTTACATTCTGAAAGCATTGCACAGAGATCGTCCATCTTGGGACCCCGACATTCAGTAGCCTTATGACCACGTTTGCCACAATTGAAACAGCTTCCATTGAATTTCTTCTTAGGAGGATTGCTCATTGGACCAGATGTTTTCTTTCTTTTCTTTGATTTTGTCGGATCTTCTTCAACAATATTTACTCCAAATATTGCTGAATTACCACGTGACCTCTTTTCTGCGGCCTTGTTGTCCTCTTCGATTCTCAGCCTTACCATGAGATCTTCAACAATCATCTCCTTGCGTTTATATTTCAAGTATTTTTTGAAGTCCTTCCACAATAGAGGTAACTTCTCAATAATGGCAGCCACTTGAAAAACATCATTCACAACCAATCCTACATTAGAGGTTATGTGAGTATTAAGAATAAACTTAATATTTCCAACATAGGTATTAACTATATTTATACCTTCAGCAAGGAGATCATGGATTATGACCTGCAGTTCTTGAACTTGGGTGACAACGGTCTTACTGTCTATCATCTTATAGTCTAGAAACTTTGCCATAATGAACTTCTTCATTCCGGCATCCTCTGTTTTGTACTTCTTTTCTAAAATATCGCAGAGTTCTTTTAAGGTTTTGACATTACTGTACATATTGTACATATCATCTTGCAGGCCACTTAGAATATAATTTTTACATAAAAAATCTGAATGTGTCCGTGCTTCTGTTACCAAGAACCGTTCTTCAGGTGGAGTTTCATCCGACATGACAGGAACGTTCTCATTAATGAACCTCTGCAGACTCAACGTATTCAGATAGAAGAACATCTTCTACTATCATCTCTTGAAGTTGACTCCAGAAAAATTTATAGGTTTCTCAGCTGGTGCTAGGGCAACAGTTGAACGATTGTGTGCAATCGATGTTGTTGCATCACTCACTGATATTGTTGCAGCACTCACTGATGTTGTTGCAGCACTCACTGTTTCAACATTTACTTGACTTGAGTTTGTCATTTTTCTGTTACAAATGGCAGACAATTTAGTATGTGAACTACTAACAGTAAAGAATAAATCATTACACAGCATGTTTCTAATTTAACAATAAAGTTTTTATGTTCTTTTAA
Organism: Solanum bulbocastanum; assembly: GCA_037074985.1. Taxonomy (NCBI): domain Eukaryota; kingdom Viridiplantae; phylum Streptophyta; class Magnoliopsida; order Solanales; family Solanaceae; genus Solanum; species Solanum bulbocastanum. Next base: position 29,693,394 of record CM073598.1, on the reverse strand, counting down.
TCGTTAATCGAATGAATTTTAGAAATACAAATAGAGTAGAAAATCATAAAGGTTTTAATCTCCAGAAACCTTAAACACAGAAACTATAAAATTGTTAAGATTGTTATCTTCTGTATTCAGGTTAGTCAAAAATACAGAAATAGAAAATAGATGAAATAGACATAATGTTTTTAATCCAAGTCCACAGAAACCATTGTGTTTCCTTAAGAAATTTAATCACTGTACCCGAGGTTGCAGATTAATTCCTCCCAAGATAAAACAGATTAACCTGTTAAAAAAGTAGCGGTACCTCAAACTTCAATAACTTCAGCGAACGCAAGAACAGCAACAAGAGCACACACAGACTTAGTCGATCGACAATTTTGTTTTTGTAAGAAAATATATACAGAGAGGAAAAATTTTCAGTGTCTGAAAAACGGAAAAAAGACCTCTTATTTATAGCCATTTGCAGCAAGGAACGCGTCTATTCAGACGAATCTGTTTAGACCCGTTTTTTCCAGAACGTTGTTTCTTTTGGGAAAGTAACGACTTTTCGGAAGGAACAAGTCCCTTTAGAACGTTTTTACCGTTACACGTGAATTTTAAATAAATTCTGTTGCGCCAAATTAATTCTGTTATTTAACTAACATTCTGAATTAATTTATAAGAGAAAGAAATCAATTAACAAGATTGATTAAATAAATTTTTTCCAAAAATATTATCAATCAATCACTTGCCAAAGCCGAGTGACGACGACGGTGCGAGGGGGGCACCTTCTTCTTAACCCTTTAAGAACTAAAGGAAGTGTTTTCTAATATAATGACAACAATTTCCTTTCTTCTATCAATATGGTAAAAATGATTTTTCATTTGCACTTTGCAATGACTTTTCATTTTTCCTCCAAAATTGGTTCCCCCACTTTCTATTTCTCTTCTTATTTCCCATTCACACCTTGCTAAACCCAACGTTATCACTGTGTCAACTATTATAGTTGTTATTCTTACTGTGTGTATTTCTGTCATCTTAATGAAGAAGCGAAAGAGGAAGCTGGTGGACAAAATTCAAGGTAAGATAGCGTATGGTATTTATATGATTAAGGAAAGTTGAATTTTCACTATATACTCTATTTGTTATTACTACTACTTTGGTGAAGGTACACTCGGTGATGATATTAGCGATGTAGAAACCTTGCAATATGATTTTTCTACAATTAGAGCAGCAATAGACAACTTCTCAAATGCTAATAAATTGGGACAGGGCGGTTTTGGTCCTGTGTATAAGGTGATTAGACCTGTATAATGCATAAAATGGACATTGACAATTTATACAAAAGATCACAACTTAGCTTGGAGTTGAGGCTTCATTGTTAATGAACTTATAATTGATTTCCTCAAATTGTGCTCTTCAGCCTCAGGGCAAGCTACCAAATGGACAAGAAGTAGCAGTGAAGAGATTGTCAGCAGATTCAGGCCAAGGTGATCTAGAATTCAAAAACGAGGTCTTGTTGGTAGCCAGGCTTTAACACAGGAATTTGGTTAGGTTACTCGGATTTTGCCTGGATGGAACAGAGAGACCTCTTGTCTATGAATTTGTTCCAAATGCAAGCCTTGTGTCACGGACTTAGAGTGTTGGCTAAAGCTCCGTGCGGCATTTGACAACTTACTCACTTCTCTTTCAAGATCTTGTAAGCTCAAGTAAGCCTTTTATAATTAAGATCGCTAAGAGAATGAAAGGACTTAGAAGGAACAAGAGAGCTTTTTGAAAAAAGGCTTTGTATATTGCTTTGAAGGCTTTACAACTTTTAACTCTAGAATCATCCGCCCCTCTCCGGATGCAAAATTGCACTAGTAAGGTGGTGGGACATCACACTTGACCAATTTTTATTTGGTATGTATTGCTTAATGTTTTGTCATTGTAATTTGACATGCTAATTTAGTACTTAGTACTCCCTGTTTCCTAATTACTTTTGAATTGACACACCTATCTATTAACAAAACAATGATTGACATAATGAGTTTACCACTTTACTCCTATTAATTATGAAGTGGATGAATTATTCCCTCTGTCCCTAATTATTTGTCCACTTTTGAATTGACATACCTATTAAGAAGATAATTATTGACATACTGAACTTACCATTTTACCCCTATTAATTATGAAGTGGATGAATTACTCCAAAAATTTAAATTTTTAAAAAAGTTCTACCTTTTTCAAAGTAATTAATTGAAGGTTTAATAGGTAAATTTTTTCGTCTTTTCTTGATTTGTCAAAATGAACAAGTAATTAAGGACAATTAAAAAAGAAAAAAATGGACAAGGAATTAGGGACAGAGAAAATACTCCTTATGATCTATATTTTTCATCTTCCCATCTATTCAAGGATTACTATTTATGATTTAAAACTGAAAATTGAATTTGAATATACATTTTTACTACTCCCTCCGTTTCATAAATAATGATCTAGTTTGACTTGGCACACAGTTTAAAAAAATAAAGAAGACTCAAATGTACAAAATTGCTTTTTAGTCTTGTGGCTTTAAACATGCCACGTGAAAAGCTGAAATTAAAATGTTACCAAAAAAAGAAAGAGGTCATACTTTTTGAAACAGACTAAAAAGAAAATGAGATCATTTTTTTTAAATGGAGGAAGTATTATTTAAGAACATGATAATAACCACTGAAAAATGAAACAAATGGTATGACAGTTACCATTGGAAAATGAAAGAAATGGTATGATTGGCCGGGGGGGACGGGGGGAGGGGTGACGACAAAGGCAAAAAGGAGTAATAGAATATAGAGGGAGAAGACCTTGAAGACTTTGTTTTTTTTTAAGATATGCTTAATTCCTCACATCTCTATCTATCTTTCTATATTAGTGGGAGACTACTGTCTTTTATAATTTCTTTTGCATTTTTGATTCAGTCAAAGGTGTCTTTCTTCTTTTGTCAGTCTTAATGTTTTCATTCTTTGTACCTCCATTTTAAATTAATTGAATTAATGAGATATTTTATATTTTTTAAGAAAAGAAGATTAAGACATAGAATATATATAACTTTTTATTTTTATTCTTATTAATTACTATCAAATTTATAATTAAAATAACTAAATATTAATTAATATTTAATAACTAATTTCAATACTAACTAATGAAGGGTAAAATTGAAAGAATATTTTAAAAGTAGTCTTGAAAATTGAAAAATTAAGTTAATTTGAAAAATAAAAAATGTCTCAATAATTCAATTAATTTAAAGGAAAGTGCTAAATGGCCAGAAAATTTGATCAGAATTTGGCCAAAAAAATTAAAAAAATAATAATATTTTTTTTATTTTAAAATAAACTAATTTTTTTTCCATTTTTTAGTTAAATATATTAAAGTTAAAAGGATAAAAATATTTTAAAATGTAAAATAACATAAAAAAAAAATATCATTCTGATCAAATTCTCTAGCCAAAAAGATTTTTCCTATTTTAAAATGGAGGGAGTATAAATTTTGCATAGGATAGAGAACAATTTTCGAGTTCCACTTACCTCTCCTATATATGTTCCCTTATGATTCTTTTTTTTTTTTTACTCTCCCTAGGAGCTTCCACCCCTTTTGCTCCTTTGATGACTTGAACTCGCAACCTTTAGGTTTGGAAGTGAGGGATGCTTACCATCCGAGCAACTCCCTCTCGTCATTCCCTCATGAATTCCATATATCAGCCTCGGAAAAAAAGTCTACCGTGAACAGAAAAATTGGAATTTTCAAGAGTTTTTAATGGTCTGATAATGAGATACTTGAGATGTTTAGGAAGTTTCCCCATTGTATTTGCTCAGTCAGAGGTCAAAATTCAGAAAACATTGAATCTTTACATCAATGAGCTTGGTTCTGCTTACTTAGCTTCTCATCTTCAGTTTTGATCAATAGTTTAGAAAAAATGATGATTTTTTTAAAATAACGAATAAATTTGAAGAAGATAAAATATGTCATTTGCAATACAAAATTTATATGGTAATTTGGGATAAATGTGCAACACACGTTTTCAGAACTAGTACACATAAAACACATATAAAAGTTTGATCAAACACTAGTTATTGTTCAAACGTGATTTTTGTCTTCTTATCAAAATTAGTTTTCTAAAAAAACACTTTTAAATTATTATTTTTAAAAAAAATGATTCTAGAAATTTACCAAACAAGTCATTCACTTCAAGTACGTTGAAAAAATATCAGCTATTTAGATTATGTCCAAATACCTACAGAAGTACAAATTGCTTTGTGAATTCACTCTGAATGAGTTATGAAGATAATTGCAATACTAGGAATCTGGAAAGCCAAAACTCTAAAGAAATCATTGTGGATTAAAATTTAAAAGACTAGGAAAAAAAGGAAAATATGGTACTTGTAGAAAATTAGTTGGATTTCATTTTCTGGACTAATCATATAAAGTTGATGAGCAAGTAGCGGTCAAAATTTGCAACCTTGGTGGCTTCTTGGTATCCACTCCTGTCCCAATTCCCATAAATTAGAGTCTACGAATTTCATAAATTCTAAGGAGAAAAAATTGGCAAATCCAAAGATATAGACTGTGTTTGGCATGAAAGGAAACTATTTTTCGAAAAATGTTTTTCCAATTTTTCTATGTTTGGTTGGATTAAATGTTTTGGAAAATATTTTTCAAATCAATTCATTTTCCTCAAATTTAAGGTAAATGACTTCCCTTCAATAATTAAGAAAAATATTTTCCAAAACTCTCCTCCAACTTCAAATTACAATTTTTTTGTTTGAAAAATAAATTTAAAGATTATTTTTAAAAAAAATATTTTCAACTTCAATTTTTTATTCTTTTTACCCACTCCCCCCCCCACCCCCCAAAAAAAAAATATTATAGTTTGTTTTTAAAAAATATTTCCAATTTTCAATTTTTATTTTTTTACCCCACCCTTGAACCCCCCACCCCCCACATCAGCCCCTTACCAGCACCCTACCGCCCTCCAAAAAAGAATTTTAAGTTTGTTTTTTAAAAATATTTTCAACTTCAATTTTTTATTTTTTATTCCACTCCACCCCCACAAAAAAAAAATTAAAGTTTGTTTTTGAAAATGTTTCCAATTTCAAATTTTTATTTTTCACCCCTACCCTCGACCCCCCCCCCCCCCTCCTTCCGCCAAATAAAATAAAAAATTTAAAGTTTGTTTTTAAAAAATGTTTTCAATTTCCAATTTTTATTTTTCACTCTACTCGCCTACCAATCCCCCCCTCCCCTTCCAAAAAAAATAAAGTTTGTTTTTAAAAAATATTTTCAATTTCAAAAAAATTCTACTCTCTAATAAAAATAAAAGATATTTTCTCAAAATATTTTTTGTTCATAAATCAAACACTAAAAAATCTTTTTCGAAAAATATTTTCTCCCCACCAACCAAACATGATAAAATAAATTAAAAACCTACTTATTTTCCAAAAAAACATTTTCCATCCTACCAAACACACCCCAAGTCATCACAGGTTTTATCTTTTGCTAGGTCAATTCACTCAAAAGGTCACTTAAGCCAGAAAGTGATATATGTCTGATAATTCTGGTTGAGTTTATAAAATTAATGAATGATTTATTATTTTAGGTCTATTTTATCATTATTTTTAAATTTTTATTTTTCAATATTTAAAAGCCTTATATTTAATAAGGCTCTGTCATTTACTATTTCTTAATCAATTCTAAATTAATAGTGAATAACTATTGTTGGACAGTATTAGATACGACTACATTTAATGACCTGACGCATGTATTTTATAGCTAAAAAAAAAAAAAATAATAATAAAAGCCAACTCATTTTACCTTTGATCTCAAAATATCTAAGCTTCTACAAATGGAAATGCAACTTAGACAACCATGACCATGGCTATTCAGAAGGTGCTACTCTTTCTGTTTTTGCATATACAAGTTCTCAATATCGTAGCGCAGCTGCCTGATTTACGATACAGTTTATGTGGTGGGAATGGTAACTTTACTGGAAGTAGTGCATACCAGAAGAATCTTGAGTCACTCCTCTCTTCCCTTTCCTCAAAAATAGATAACTATGGTTTCTACTATGATTCCATTGACGAGGTCAGTGGTATTGTGCTATGTAGAGGAGATGTGGAGCTAGAACAATGTCGTAGTTGCGTCAATAACGCTGCTCAAAAACTTGCACAGTTATGTCCTACACAAAAAGAAGCTATTGGTGGCTATGATGAATGTTCGTTGCAGTACTCGAATAATCAATCCATTATAGAAACTACATCATTTCCTAGTATGCTATATTTCCTTTGGAATCCAGAGAATTCCTCAAAAACCGAGGAATTTAACCAGGACCTGAGTAAATTACTGGAAAATTTACGAGGCCGTGCTGTAGATGGTGGTCCCTTTCGAAAATATGCTAGTGGTAGTGTTTCAGGTCCAGATAATCAGACTATATATGCACTTGTGCAGTGTACTCCTGATTTATCTCCTCAGAATTGCCGCAAATGCTTAACCGTGGCTTATGAACTTATGCCTGACTGTCCCTGTAACGGTAAGAGGGGAGGCAGAATCATTGGGCCTAGGTGCAATTTCCGTTATGAAATTTCCAAATTCTTTGATGTGGTACTCGAATCTCCGCCACCTGCAGGTAAATTACATCTTTCCACTTTGATTTGAAGACATATGTACTGTACCTAAGTAGATATCTTATTTAACAATTTAGTATAACCTATAGCAAGATGGTTAAATATATGATAGAAGAGCAGACACATAAAAAGAATTAGACATACACGAGAGCGGATGCATTTGAAACATAATTAAGTTAATAAAACATGTAAGTACAGCTTAAGTCCGCCAACCCCCACCCCCAGACTAGTGTGAAACTGAGCTTAATTGTTCTTGTCGTCTAACAACTTAAAATTTTAGATGAGAAGATCACACAGTTCATTGCCTCCATCATAACACAAAATTTTACTAGTTAAAACCGAGTATTATACTAACTTGAAGCATTTTTTTTAAGGAAATGATGATAAAACAGCTCCAACGGGGAATGATAATAAAACAGTTCCTATAGTGGAGGATGATAAAAAAGATTCACTCATCATCATTATCATCGTGCCAACTGTTACAGTTGTTGTTCTTATTGTATGTATTTCGGTCATCTTAACGAAGAAGCGAAAGAGGAAGCTGGTGGATAAAATTCAAGGTAAGATAGCGTATTGTATTTCTATGATTTAAGGAAAATTGAACTTTCTTAAGAACATGCTTCACTATATACTGTATTTGTTATTACTACTACTTTGGTGAAGGTACACTCGGGGATGATATTAGCGATGTAGAATCCTTGCAGTATGATTTTTCTATAATTAGAGAAGCAACAGACAACTTCTCAAATGCTAATAAATTGGGACAGGGCGGATTTGGTCCTGTGTATAAGGTGATTAGACTTGCTTGATGCATAAAATGGACATTGACAATACATACAACAAGACCACAACTTAGCTTGGGTTTGAGGATTCGTTTTTGATGAGCTTATAATAATTGATTCTTCAATTTGCTCTCGTATTATGTTTCAGGGTAAGCTTCGAAATGGACAAGAAGTAGCAGTGAAAAGATTGTCAGCAGATTCAGGCCAAGGTGATCTAGAGTTCAAAAATGAAGTCTTGTTGGTAGCCAGGCTTCAACACAGGAATTTGGTTAGGTTACTCGGATTTTGCCTGGATGGAACAGAGAGACTTCTTGTCTATGAATTTGTTCCCAATGCAAGCCTTGACCAATTTTTATTTGGTATGAATTGCTTAATGTTTTGTCAGTGTAATTTGACGTGTTAACTGTAGTAAGCTTATCTGCCTTATTTTAGTTCCGTAAAACTGAGTCCACAACTATGAATTGGGAAAGGCAATCATAATAAGTTATATTCTTCCTCTTATCTCCAGATCAAGTTAAACGTAGCCAGCTGGATTGGGAAAGGCGATCCAAAATCATAGGAGGCATAGCTAGGGGAATTGCTTACCTTCATGAGGATTCTAGACTTCGCATCATTCATCGTGATCTCAAAGCTGGTAATGTTCTACTTGATGCAGAGATGAATCCTAAAATTGCAGACTTTGGCATGGCAAGATTATTTACATTGGATGAAACTCAAGGCAACACAAACAGAATTGTTGGGACTTAGTAAGTTTAACATCTCTCACTAGATAGACTGTTATTTTTTGTATCATTATACGAAGCATTCTTTAATCATTTTTAGGAAATAAAAACCTCGATATTAAAACAAATCTTTCGTTGACATGTTACCAGGACTTGAGAAATGGTTACCTCAATTTGGTTGAGCTAACTTGATTGTCCCTAAAAGTAGTATAAGTCGAGATGAATAGTCATATAACTTTGGCTTAATACATATTTTGTCCCCTCTCCCAACTTATGACGAATTAATTCCTTTCACACACCCCTTCATCATAAGAAACGTTTACGCATCAAATCTTTCTCCAATTATGCCTAACTAAATGTACACTACGTTGTTAGAGAAGTCAGGCAATTTTTGTTTTGATTTTGCAGTGGGTATATGGCTCCAGAGTATGCAATGCAGGGACAATTTTCAGTGAAATCAGATGTTTATAGCTTTGGAGTACTAGTCCTGGAAATTATAAGCGGCCAACGAAACATTTGTTCCAGAAAAGGAGATTCTGTGGAAGACCTTCTGAGCGTTGTAAGTAACTAGCTGGTCGATCAATCAATTAAGTATTCCTCGATCAATTCCAAACTAGTTTACTAATCGACACATTCAAAAGAAAAATTAATTGCTATTTAGACCAACACTTTGTATATATAAACATTGCCATCAAATGTCTTTCTCAAGAGGAACGCATCATGTGAATCAGAGGTAGTATAATTTATGATTTTGTGTGTCCTGATCTATCACAGGCTTGGTTGAACTGGCGCGAAGAAACAGTTTCAAATTTGATAGACCCTATGCTGAGGGGAAGCTCAGGACCTGTTGGTGACATAGTCAGATACATCCACATTGCTTTATTGTGCGTTCAAGAAAATGTTGCTAATAGACCAAACATGGGTGAAGTACTTCTCATGCTCAGTAGTCGCTCTTTGAGTCTTCCAGTTCCACACAACGAAGTAAACCCACAGATTTTACACTTTGGAGATGTCAATTCAACAATTTCCGAAAATAAATCAATATGTTCTTCAGGAAATCAGGATTTGATAACTGAGTTGCATCCTCGATAAAACATCCATACATATAGTGCTAAAAGTCTATATATTTATGCAAACGTGTATCATTCATTTATAGGTCTGGTGTAAACCCCAATGCGAATATGTTGTTACTTAATAGATTTTCTTATTTACTTTGCTATTTGTTCGAACCCAATTAGTTAGGGGTTCTTGCGATTGATTTATCAATGATTCTTTTGTTGTTGGACTAATTTGCGTCATAAGTATTACTTATTGAACTTGTAAAAGTGGTGTAGTTTTTCAATAGTAATGGAAATGTATTTTTGCCCCTATTTATTGAGACGGGTAAGCTGAAATTCTGAATAATTACAGATTCGTAACAATTTGTAAAACTAATAATTGAGGTATAGTTTTAAAATAAATAATACTGGCTTAGTTGAATTAATTAAAAAAAAAAAAATCTACCTGAGCAAACATTTAGCAAAATATCATGGATGGCATGTTTGTCAAAGAAAATAAATTATAATAATATCGACAACCATAATTTATTAGCGTTGTTCAAATATTTGTTAAAAAAGTAGTTTATACCTTAGGATGGTCTTATTACTACCGTGAACTATTTTAAGATAAAATAAATATATTTTTAAAATCTTGTAAGATATAGGTGTATATAATTGATAATAATTGACTAATAGATTAAGGAATTTGACATCGCCCATTAATTATACGTCAAGTTTATAGATGACTCATTCTTTCCTTAATGAAAAAATTAGATGATTAAGTAAAAATATATTAGTTAATTAGTCATCATATCTATAGTTTTAGTTAATTATTACTCGCGACCAACATTTAGTGATAATTACACGGGTTAGGATTTGAGTTTGTATAATTCAAAATTTGTATAATATAATTTATATAGCTTTTGTATAATGTAATATAATTCATATAACTATTTAAAGTTCATATGTTTGTATTTGTATAAATTAGTTATTTCGAGTTTATATAAAAATAGCTTAACTATACAACTGTACCTGCTAATTATGCAAACAAGCAAACTATTGCTATGAAACATAATTAAGTTTATTATAGTGGTTATTTATTAAAATAATAGTAAACAAATAAAATATATAAATTAATCAATACTCTTTCCATCTTTTTTAATTGTCATGTATACTCAAAAATTATTATTTTTTAATTTTATCTCTAATATTAATTATTCTTATATATATTTATATATATATATATATATATACTAGTTTTGAGCACGTGTGTTGCACGTGTATTCGATGCTAATAGTTTAAACTTCTTAAAACATTAGAAATAACACCAAAACTGAAAGTGAAGGATACATGCTCAATTGATGAATAGTTCAATCGATATTCACTATCGTCACGAAGTACATCACACCAAAAGTTAATATCAAATGAAGTTGAAATGATCCCCTTAGTTTTAAGAAAGAAAGAAAGTTCCTTCAGCATTGTATTCTATTACTTTGATAACTACTACTATAGTTAGCAGTTGTATACAGTCAACAAATTGTATAACGTTTTCTTGTATAGTGCTTTTACTCTATAAAATATTCGACCTAAATGATATTTCAACGACAAATAGTGTGGATATGAACAACACCACTAATGGTTTCAAATACTTCAGGCCCATCAAGTAGTTATTGCCAGATGAAAGTAGTGTTTGTTGAAGTTGTATCAACTTAAGAGAATTAATTTAATATATATAAATCATAAGTGCATGTATAAGTAACCTTTATTTGATTTACTTATATGAGTCATTTAAACTGGAAATTTGGTAGAAAATATTAGTTGAATAATATGTATATTGTATTATAAAATATAATATGACAATAAGTCAACATCAATGTATTTTGTGTGAGCATGAAACACCATAAAAAAAATAAATTCATATTTCAAATCATTGCCTTCTCAAATTCAAGTGCACCTAGATATCACCATCTCGACTTCTTTCCCTTGCAGTCCATCTACCATTTTTGGATCTATGTTTTTTATCTTTTAGTTTGTTGTTGCATCTCAAAATCCATAGACTTCTCAAAGGAAGATTATGATAGATAATGTAAGTGAAGAAACTAACATGAATTAGTGTATTTTTATTGAAAAAAAAGATTAATAATACACTAAGCAGTGAATTCTTACAAGGAAGAAGCATATAGTGTTCTATCTTCTCACTTCAAATAGGGATATTACTGACCAAAGGTTAAAACCTATAGAACGTTACTGACTTGTTGAGTTAATTCCTGCAAAAGAAAATAGAAATTAGTGAAAATTGTGCCTTATGCAGTGTAATATAATATCGAAAATAAATCATCTCCATGCCATCTTTTGCCAACGTCTTCTGTTCTATAGTTCAAAGTACACTTCTTGTGCCTTGAACTCACTTAACCTTAAATTGCCAAATTTAAGAGCATATATATAATTTGATATGGTTGAAATAATACAACAAATGTGGGGTGATTGAATAGATTTAAGGTGTTATAATATTTGTAGAATTTAGTATAGCCATTTAAAGTGCAAGTTGAAATTGATTGACAATGAATCAATTTGAATGACTTGATTATTGCATATATGGAAAATGATTGTCCAAACCTGTAAATTTGAGCATCTAAATATAGTTAGTAGGTAGACCGTATAATAAATTATAACTTAAAGCTAGTAGATGCAACTTATAGTAATTCAAAAGGTAGCCACTGAAGTTTAACATTTTCATCAAGTAAGAAAAAAAACAGCAATAAAAAATTTTGAAATATGTTCATCCAAATGAATAAATAAAAATAGTGACATAAATATTTTTCATACGATCTCTAGATAAATGAAGTATGATAAATGTTGCTGGCTGACCAATTAAACCAAATCAAAAGAGCGATGATTGCTTCATGGGAAAAAAAATATAGTGCACAGCTTACAAAAAATATGAAAAAGGCTATAGTCAAGTGAGAATCATCTATGAATATAACATTAATAGTAATGTCAAGAACTTAGGCCTTTTTATATAAATTCTATAAAGAGAATATTTTTCCACCATTAATCCAGGGAATTTGAAAAGACCAAAAATGAATGATATTATCATATGAATGAATTAATGAATAAATTAATATCAACCCTTTCTCTTCTTTTAGTTTTAAACCGGTAGTAATTACAATGACAGCATTGTCTTTTCATATGATGATAATATCATTAGTATTAATTAGTATACTACGGTCAGTTTATTGTTTAATAATTTAATATTTAATTAATTATACATTTTATGAAGAGATTTTTGGATTATTATTATTGTTAATAATATTAATTTATTATTATATACATATAGATTATAGATGATAAATATGTATTAAATTAGATATTTTAATTAGGAATTAATCTAAGAAAGTGCAAAAGTCATTAACATATTAATTAAAATGATACAATTTAATATTTAAATTAAATAATTAAATGTTTTATAATATTTTAATTGATAATAGGGGTAAAATCTCAATTCAATTTTTAACTTTTTTTATTCCCACTTATAGTAATATATGATATGATATATATATAACATTTTATTATTAATTTTTTCTTATTATAATAACTAAAACGAAGCGGAGACAAAGGGAGTAACTTTCAACTTCACCTAGAAGATCGAAGAATATAGTTACCTACCCCCCTTGGGTGACCAAGAAGCGGTCATTATTTTCCCACCTTGATGGCTTGTTCTTATCCACTCATGTCACATCACTGCCATAAATTAGAGCCGTAGAAATTCCATTAATTGATCTAGGGTATGTTTGGTATGAATGGAACTATTTTGTGCTGAAATATTATTAAAATAAATAAATGAGTTTTTAATTATTACTTTGTGTTTGGTGTATAAGTAAATATCATTTCAAAAATATTTATATATAATTTAAAACAAATGATATCTGGCGTAAGGACCGTGTTGTGGGCAGATAGGTGCAGGATGGGGTAAATATGAGATATATTGAAGGGTGAAAATGACAAAATCTATATAAAGTATCATTCGTAGAACTTGATTTTTTTTTTTTTTTGAAGAAAAGTCATTTTCCTCGTTATTTCTCTACAAAAGATATTTTTCAAAAATATTCACAAATGCACCCTTAGAAGTCAATTATTCAACCAATAGATATAGACCAAGTCAAATGTTGGTACTATTCCTATTAATTCCATTGTACGTGACATTATTTCAAAAGAGCTACAGTTTGTTTAAAAGAAATTTGATAGTATTTTCTTATATTTTGTATCTAAAAATAATTTCATTTTATACTTTAACAATCATACTTTTATTATACAAGATAAATGTTACAGCATATTTAAGATTATTACAAATAATTTTAAAAGTTCTTTTTCTTTTAAAATTTGAATCCAATCCAACCGAGTGTTAGTTTTGCAGCTAGCCTTCAAATATCAATGTCCTTTTCTTGCTTAACTAATATGTCAGAAATTGTACGCCAAGATAAATGTAGTTCACTAAACCCAGGTCAATACGTTATCTCCAACTTTTACAAGCTCTTCCTGCTCTAGGTTCTATTTTACATATTCAGCACTGATATCAAAATTTGCTTGTAACTTAAACAGACATAGCCATGGCTATTCAAAAGTGGCTACTCATTCTGTTTTTGCATATACATGTTCTCAATATTGTAGCGCAGCTGCCTGATTTACGATTTGGTTCATGTGGTGGCAATGGTAACTATACTGAGAATAGTACCTACAAGAACAATCTAAACACACTCCTCACTTCCCTTTCCTCAAAAATAGACAACTATGGTTTCTACAATGCTTCTATTGGCCAAAACTCTGATAGAGCCAGCGTTATTGTGTTATGTAGAGGAGATGTGGAGCTAGACGATTGCCGCGTTTGTGTCGATAATGTTGTTCAAAAGATTGCACAGTTATGTCCCAACCAAAAAGAAGTTTTCGGGGGCTATGATGGATGTATGTTACAATATTCAAATCAATCCATTTTAGAAACTACATCATTTTCTCTTCAATATTACTTTTGGAATCCTGCTAATGCCACAAAACCCGAGGAATTTAACCAGGAACGGAGTAAATTACTGGAAAATTTACGAGATCGTGCTGTAGATGGTGGTTCCTCACTAAAATATGCTACTGGTGATGCGACAGGTCCAGATTTTCAGGCTATATATGCACTTGTGCAGTGTACTCCTGATTTATCTCGTCAGAATTGCTTCAGTTGCTTAACTGACGCTTATGGAACCATGCCTCGCTGTCCCTGCCAGGGCAAGAGGGGTGGAAGAATCATAGGGGTTAGGTGCAACTTACGTTATGAAAGTTCCCGTTTCTTCGAGGATGTGGCGTTGGAAGCTCCACCACCTGCAGGTGAACACATTTTTATTTTTCCTTTTGCTAATCCCAATTTTGATGTGACTGTTGAAGACATAAGTCATTTAGTTCAAGTTTTTAAATGAGCAGCACAATTCAATAATATGGTTGTACATTCAAATCTCTCCGTCACCATCTATCAAGAAGAATTGCTGTGTGCTTGACTAATAAAAGAGTATCAGGCTCGCACTTGAGGTGTCATGTTAAAGACGTCCACTAAAGACAAGTGTACTTTGTATAACAACTTAAGTCTTTAGATGAGATAGAGCACGCAACCACAAATATTTGACATGAGTTAAGGCTGGATATTATGGGAGCAATTGTATTTGTGATATTCAATAAGTAATATGCATAGTTTCTTAGTTATTCTTATAAGGAAAGTAAGACAAGTGAATTGGGAATGGGAAGATATTATACTAACTTGAAGCTTTTCTCTTTTTGTAGGAAATGATAATAAAACAGTTCCAACAGGAGCGGCTGATAAAACAGTTCCAACAGGAGAGGATGACAAAACAACACGAACAATCATCATTATCGTTGTGTCAACTGTTACAATTGTTATTCTTATGATTTGTATTGCTGTCATCTTGATAAGGAGGCGAAAGAGGAAGCTGGTGAACAAAATTCAGAGTAAGCGTAAACTATAAACAAACAATAATTCAGGAAAGTTGAATTATTAAGACCATGTTTCACTAATTTGTTGTAAGCTATTACTACTATGTTCGTGAAGGTACATCTGTAGATGATACTAGTATTGCAGAATCTTTTCAATATGATTTTTCGGCAATTAGAGCAGCAACAGATGACTTCTCTGATGCTAATAAGCTCGGACAAGGCGGATTTGGTCCTGTGTACAAGGTAATTAAACTTACATATTGTTGCATGATTTTAACTTCTATAGTCCAAATATTCTTTCCACTGAATAAGAGTACTTGTTATAATTTCATTGTTTTAGTTCATAATTTTTCAATTTGTTTTCATTTATATTTTAGGGTAAGCTTCAAAATGGACAAGAAGTAGCAGTGAAAAGGTTATCAGCAGATTCAGGCCAAGGTGATCTAGAATTCAAAAATGAGGTCTTGTTGGTTGCCAGGCTTCAACACAGGAATTTGGTAAGGTTGCTGGGATTTTGCCTAGACGGAACAGAGCGACTTCTTGTCTATGAGTTTGTTCCCAATGCAAGCCTTGACCACTTCTTATTTGGTATGTACTGCTTAACTTTTTATCAATATTGAGCTTGAGCATCAATAAGTTATGAATTTAACTTGTATACAAAAGTTATTCTGTCAATGTAATTCGATATTTTGTCTGGTTGTCTGCCGTATTTACCATAGAACTAATTGCACTTATAATGAGCAGTTGCCTGTAGTAACATTTTAAGTGACTTAGAATTAATTTTTTTCTTTATATTCTTCATCTTGTTTGCAGATTCAGTTAAACGTAGGCAATTGGATTGGGAAAGGCGATCCAAAATCATAGGAGGCATTGCTAAGGGAATTCTTTATCTTCATGAGGATTCTAGGCTTCGGATCATTCACCGTGATCTCAAAGCTAGTAATGTTCTACTAGATGCAGAAATGAATCCTAAAATCTCAGATTTTGGCATGGCAAGGCTATTTGAATTAGATGAAACTCAAGGCAGCACAAACAGAATTGTTGGGACCTAGTAAGTTTTACATCTCTCGTTGGATAGAGTGTTATTTTCATTTTGCTAGGATGGATTATTTAACAATTTAGCAAAGAATATAGCTGCCTCGAGACAAAAGAAAATCTTTCTTTGAATTGTTATTAGAATTTTCAATATGAATTTTTCTCATCATTGTACTATCTTTAGGAATGCTTACCTCAATTTTGTTGAACTAGGACTTTGGTGGTGTACAAACTTCGTATTATTCAAGATGATGGTCATATACCTAGAGTTTTGTTCTCAATTTGGTCACTACCAAAGTTGCAATCTCTAATGATTAAAATGAAGTTCATTTCCACAAGTCAGATCTTCGGCCAAAACAGAGTTCTGGAAATGAATAAGCTAAATTTGATTTTGTTAAGAACAAAAATATCTTCCTCTTTGCATATGAACTCTCATTGTTCAAAAAGCTTATCAGATATGATCTTGCAGTAGTAAAATACAAGATAGAGGTCTTAACTCATCAAAGCTTATTATTTGCTCAGCCAAGGATAAATCAATGGTCTAAGATGTTGTCTTCACATTGCAGAAAGACATAACAACCCAATTTGTAGTATAAATTGCTGCACAATGCTTTTTCGACTTCCTAAGTTCATTGAGAAAATGTCCAAGATAATTAATGAAACATGTAGTTCTGACTTTCAACACCAAGTAGTTCCCTGTTTTGACAGCTATTTAGTTATGCTGATCCCCCTGTTTGGACTACTAAATATGCAATGTTATATGAGTTGCGGAATGTCATGTAATTCTTGTTTTTGTTTTGCAGTGGATATATGGCACCAGAATATGCAATGCACGGGCAATTTTCTGTGAAGTCAGATGTTTTTAGCTTTGGAGTACTAGTCTTAGAAATTTTAAGTGGCCAAAAAAACACTTGTTTCAGAAATGGAGAATCGGTGGAAGACCTTCTGAGTTTTGTAAGTAACCTGGCCAATCAATCAATTATTAATTTTGAGAAATGCTGTTATGGTCAGAGAATTGCATCTTATTCTGATAATTGAACTATCACTATCACATATAGGCTTGGTTAAGCTGGCGTAATGGAACAACTACAGATTTTGTAGATCCAATGCTGAAGGAAAGCACAGGACTGATTCGTGACATAATGAGAAGTATTCACATAGCTTTATTGTGTGTTCAAGAAAGTGTGGCTGATAGACCAACCATGGCAGCTGTTGTTCTCATGCTCAGTAGCTTTTCGTTGAGTCTTCCCATGCCTTCAGGGCCAGCATTCTGTATGCACAGTAATATTACAGCAGAGACGTCGCTTATTAAAGAATACAACACAAGAATGACAGACTCTAGTGAACTAGCCAAAAGTAAATCTATTGGTTCATCACGAAATGAGGCGTCCATATCTGAGTTATATCCTCGTTAACATCCTTAGTATGATAACCTTTTTCTGAGTTTACTTATTTTATGTGTTGGTACCACTTTTAGCGTACGTGTAGTCTAGCTAACAATAGTTATTATAAAGTTTATATGTAATAGTAACACTCTTTTTAGTACAATGCATAGTTTTAAAATGAGTAGTTATTTAACTAAGAAAACAAGAGGAGAGGAAAAGGTCTCAATTTCTAGGAACTCCTTCCGTTCCACTTTATACTATTTGAAGAGCCAAATAACTTTTCATTTACTAAAATCATATAAAATGTTACTTATTTTGTTTCATAGTGTTGACACCCAATTTTGGACGTCCACAATATAAAATAATCACCGAGTTTCTTAAATTCCAAACGATTTCAAATAATTGACTTTATAAAATTCAAAATGATTTCTTTAGATATTTTTATATAGTTTTTCACTTTTTATAATTTTTAGATAATATAAATGTTTTACATAATTATGTATATAATTAGTATATTTTAGGATTATTCGAAAACCATCTCAAAAGATTCCGTCAAATATTTGGTTAATTAGTTAGTTATACAATAGTTTATGTTTTAAATTATTTAGTTTATATTTAAGTTAACTATTTTACTCCGTTAAATTTAAGAAGCTCGTTAATTAATTTGTATCAATTCATCTCGTTTCAATTTTGGCCAAATTCATCGATTGAGTTCGATTTTGTTACAATAGAAATTTATTTGAGCTATTGTTTAATTACAATTCTAGCCATTCATAACTTTGTCTTCCAACTCATTTTTAAAAGCCAAAGTTTTGGGCCTTTATTTCCTTTACAGCACAGCCCACCAATTGCCCATCCTAATTCTATTTTTTTATTACAACAACCCAACACTTAATTTAATTCCCATAACAATACAACAGCCGACAATGTGCAGCAGCCCAACATTCCCGACCAGCCCACTTTTAAACCCCATAACCGGCCCAACTCCAATTCAAAAAGAAACCCAGCTGTACACAACAAAGAACAACAACATATATCAATAACAACAATAAAATTTCCAGCAAACAGAGCAGCGTGTACAATTTCCAGAAAACGACAATGGCGTCTCCACGCCAACGGATGGAAAATAGCAACCAACGATGCCTTCAACGATTCCAGCTCACGGCGTCAAACTCGAATCACCCCAACGTTCTCAAAATTACACGGAAAGCAGTAGCGGCGTCAATTAGACGGAAAAGCAGCGCTGAGAGCAGAAACAGTACAGCAGGAGCAGTCTGCATTGACCGTCCTCCCAAGCGCGAGATTAAGCCGCGTGGCATAGAGAGGACGGTAGAATCGATCCGGAGCATCAAGCCGCCTCTTTCCTCTTCCGAAATGCGGTTGAACCTTCAGAAAAAGGTGTTGCCCTTTAATGGTGAAAGATTTTGAATTTTGAATTTCGAAATGGTCCTCTCTCTGATCGGAATTTCACCCTTTTTCCTCCCAAAAGATTTCGAACCCTAGCAATCTCCTATATATATCTTCCTCTTATTCATCGTAAAAGGGGGGGAACCAGTGGACATTAGATAAGAAAAATACAACAAATTTATTAGCTACACATTGTGTCAATCAATTGGAATAAATTCAAAGCGATAAGAACTTGGGAGTCTAGTTTGGGATTTTTCTCTTGCTGTTTGTTGGAGCTTTGTGGTGAAGTCGTTGCTAGCTCGTTGTTTCTCAGTTCAGCTGCCCGGGAAAAGGTAATATCTACTCCTTTGTTTACTTGTCATTTCGATTCCAAGAAATATGGTGATGAATCTGCCTCTGTTGGGTTTTCCGTGACTTCATTTTGGCTTGGTTGGAATGTGATTATTCATGGCTCATTGTCTTTACTGATTGGATCTTTGGTTGATCATTGTGCAATTCATGTTTTGTTTTAATTAGAGGTTCAAGTCAGATTATTGTCGTTTTCAGTTTTAGCTCTTGGGTTGTCCTGAATCGCATGCTCTTCCTGCCTCGATTCTTACGCCTCTCATATGTGGATATTTGGAATCACCGATTCGTTTTGTTTCTCTAAAAGTCGGTTGAGCCCTTGTCTCTCTTGTCGCAATAGTTTGAATGTTCATGTGGTTTATACTTGAAATGTGTTGATTAGGCTGTTCTGTCTTGTTTACTACTCCATTGTGCTCTTGTCGATTGTTCCTGTTGTCTCCATTTAGTGTTGTAGATTTTTAGCAAGTTTGGCATAATCTTGCACGATTCACCCTTTTTTTTCTTGAATATTTTGAGTGGTGTCTACATCTCTTTGGTTTTTTATTCATGATATTACATTCATATTTCATGATATCGTAATGCACTAGTTTAGCTAAGGTTACTCTTTATCTTTAAATAAAAAATAACCCTCTTATCCTTTGCTGAAATCTAAAAATATTTATCCTAATTTCTGCTTACTGATTATCTTAGCCAAGCATTTGGATGTCACTGCTTTTATTGTCTCTATTTACTAAAACTGTTGGAAGGGTGTTTCATTTATGATTTGGTGTTTTGTTTGTGTTTAGAAGCTAATTTCCTCGTATCAAAATATTTAAGTCCAAACTGTATGAAGGTTGAATTTATTTTGGTGTTGCCTGCTAGTTAGGATTGTGGAAATCATAAGATATTGTATTTTTCCTCCATTTTTAGGCATGCTTTGTTTTTCTTTTAGTTTAGCATAATATTTTTAAAATTCTCTTTTCTAACCTTTAAATTCTAATGCTCATAAGTACGTGTATATGTTGCCATTAATTTTCTAAGTTTGCTATTTGTTAATTCATGTCACTTGTTAAGATTAGTTCATTATGTCTTTTTTAAAGTGGTTTGTTATTTTTGGTCTAATAGTTAGGTTTCGGTTGCATTGTGATTTTGAAGTGCCTGAATAACTTCTAATTTTAATTAAGTCATGTCTTAATCGTTTTCTTCATCTCAAGTATTAATTTTATTTTCTTTTGTTTGTTATGCGACGCCAACTCGAGTTCATCGTGGACTCCATCACCCCTCTCTTTGCATTTCCCAAATTGAACTATGGAGGTTCAATTTTCATCTATAAAGAGTCAGCCCTATCAATATAATGCTGAAGTACAGGCATTGAAAAGTTGAAAACTGGCTGATATACCGCCCGTATACACTGATATACGGGAAGAGTGCAATAAATACAGGCCCTAAATTGATCTACAGGTGTTCAAGGCTGATTTAGGTTGTACACATTCGGTGTACAACCCAATATACACGAAAAAGGGGTCAAAATATGGCCTATATACACGATATACACCTTTTGTATACACAGGTCTTTGGGGGCGAAAATGGGCTGGAATCCATTTGAATTTTCAGCAGGCCCATTTATAAAGTTTAGGACAGGTGTGGACCAGAGGTCCAATAGATTTGGCCCAAATTTGGGCATTATCTTGTTATTGCAATTACTTATTTGTTTGTATTAACTCTCTAACCCTTTTTCATGTTTTATGGTTTTAACTTAATTAGATTTCCAAAGATAGCCATTTCATGTTATTTATTTTATATATATATATATATATATATATATATATATATATATATATATATATATATATATATATTATTTTATACTAAAATTAAATTTACACTTAGCTTTAATATTTGTTATTCGTCTTATCACTTAGTTTACTCCCTTTAGTTCATTTCCCCTTTAAAATAAGCAAAATAACAATAATAATAGAGTAATAACTAAAATAATGATTTTTATTTGTATACTTGGTTTTATTTTTATTATTAGTCCAGTCAACACTTGAGGTTTTTCCCTTTTAAAGATTTCCTCTAATTATTCCCCATAATAATAATAATAATAATAATGATGAATAAATAAGTAGATAAAAAATGAATTGTTTCTTTTATTTAGTTAAAAAGGTTTTCAACATTAGTCAAAGTCATTTTAGTCAAATCGCCGGTCAACCGTAAGTTAACGGACATTCCGAGGGCCTAACACCTTCTTGGAATGTACATTGAACTCCGAACCCTTTTTATTTTCAATTGATTTTATCTGTTTGAGTCTTTTGAAAACTTTAAGTTTTTTTCTTGATTTTTTACTAAAAATTAAGTGGCGACTCTGTTCTTTTGGAAATTCGATTTCTCTTAAACTATAAGTTTAATCGATTTTTCGAAACTTAGTCATTTTTTCTTTTATTTAACATTTTCGAATAAAACACATAGTATAAAATGATGTTTAAGAAATTATATATCAAATAATTAATTTCTCTAATTTATTCTTTATTTATATTGATGTACATTAAGATTTTCAAAAAGTATTCATAATAGGAGTAAAATGAAAGTTTTAAATTTAATTAAATAAGTAGACAAATAATTTGGAACATATAATTTTACTAAGATAGCCAACTATTATAGTAGGGATGGAAAAGTTTGTATATAATTAGAAACTTCAAGTAAAAGCAAGTACAAATTTTGCACCTCGGTAGCTTCTTCTTATACTCTCCTGTCCCATCACCCCCATAAATTAGACTTGTTGGCTTTGACGATTCAATTTGTCTACTTCTGAGATGTAGACCAAGTCAAATCAAATATTTATAGGTGTATAATTTGAAGAGAAAAAATAATATTGGTACATAAGTCATAACTACATATAATATAAATGATCCATTGCAATGAAGCTGAGCATTTTTTTAAAATTTCTTTTGTTAGAGTCATTGCCAGAAATTATTAATACATTTCTGAGTGAGACTCGATCGAACCCCCATCCAACACGTTTCCTACTAATAAAAAAACAAACCAGTCCGGCTAGACATGATGAAGTTACTTGAAATCAAGTATGAATCGGATTACTCAAACCTAAACATAAAACTCAAAAAGTTGAAATCTTTTTTCATTATTCCCTCCAATTTGTCCCATGCGTACGGCACTGATAGATGGAGTCTTCTTGTCTGACATTTTCTTTCCCATTCTATCTGCCATTGTTTTCTTATTTATGTAGAATTTTTTTTATATATTATTCACATTTTTTTATTATTAATGGAATACTTTTATAATCATATAATTTCATGGAATGTTTAAGAAGAAGTGTTCTACAAGTTTTTGTTTTTTTTTAAAAAAAATATTTTTGAATCCAAAATCCAATAATATATATAAATAGGGTTACTATAACATACGTTTTCTCAAGCTCTTGCAATTCTAAGGGGAGCTTGTGAACAAATTACTTGCTACTATCAAATAGTCTACATTATAACTTGTAGCCAAAATATCAACAGCCATGGCCATAACAATTCAAAAGTGGCTATTGATCATTCTGTTTTTGCATATACATGTTCTCAATCTAATATCGTAGTGCAGCTGCCTGATTTACTATACGGTAGATGTGATAAGAATGGTAACTATACTGAGAATAGTATGTACAAGAACAATCTAAACACACTTCTCACTTCCCTTCCCTCAAAAATAGATAACTATGGTTTCTACAATGTTTCCATTGGCCAAAACTCCTACAGAGTCAGTGTTATTGTGCTATGTAGAGGAGACGTGGAGCTACAGGAATGTCACAATTGTGTCTATAATGTTTCTCAAAAGCTTGTACAAGTATGTCCTAACCAAAAAGAAGCTTCTGGTGGTTATGATAAATGTATGTTAGTGTACTCGAATGAATCCATTACAGACACTACATCATTTTCTAACCTCTTTTACTTAAGGGAATATTAGGAATGCCTCAAAACTCGATGAATTTAACCAGGAGCTAAGAAAATTATTGGATAATTTGAGAGGCGTTGCTGCAAATGGTGGTTCCTCACTAAATATGCTAGTGGTAACGCGACAGGTCCAGATTTTCAGACTATATTTGCACTTGGGCAGTGAACTCCTGATTTATCTCCTCAGAATTGCTTAACTGGCGCTTATGGAGATATGATTCATTGTCCCTGCATGGGTAGGTGGGGTGGCAGAATCATAGGGGCTAGGTGCAACTTCCGTTATGAAAGTTACAGTTTCTTCAAGCTGAATGTAGGGTCAGAAGCTCTGCCACCTGAAGGTGAATACATTTTTATCATTCCTAATTCTGCTCATCCCAATTTGTTCCGTGTCTATTTTTATAATAACCTAAAAGAGATGGTCACACAATTCAAAAGGACCACAAATTTTGACTTGTGTCAAGGAAGAGATGTTTAATAAGTACGCTTAGTTTCTGAAATAACCTCCAAAGGAAAGATAATAACTTATTTTCACATGAGATGTACTAACTTGAACGTTTTTGTAGGGAAAGAGGATGGTGATAAAACGGAGCAAACAGTCATCATTATCGTTGTGCCAACAGTTACAACTGTTATTCTTATTGGTTGTATTTCTGTCATCTTGATGAGGAGGCGAAAGAAGAAGCTGGTGGACGAAATTCAGAGTAAGCATAAACTATAACAAACAATTACCAAGGAAAGTTAAAATCTTAGGACCATGTTTAAACTAATTTGTGTATGCTTTTCATTTACTACTATGTTTCTGTAGGTATACGTGGGGATGATATTAGCACTACAGAATCCTTGCAATATGATTTTTCAACAATTAGAGCAGCGACAGATAACTTCTCAGATGTTAATATGCTGGGACAAGGTGGATTTGGTCCCGTGTACAAGGTGATTAAGCTTATATATTGCTGCCTGAGTTTAACTTGTATAGTACAAATTGTTGGGTTTTAAAGGTGTGAACAGGAAATGAAGGGTTGTGAACTCTCCCGAAGAGTTGTGACCGTTTGAAAAATTATGCATTTTCCAAAGTGTTGTGACCTTTCTGAAAGGTTGTTTTCTTTCTGAAAGGTTGTCTTCTTTCTAAAAGGTTGTGACCTTTACCATTTGTTGGCTATAAATAGAGAGGTTTTCTCTCATTTTTTGATAATAAAATTCTTCCCTTCTTTTGCATACATTTCTTACAAAACAAAATCTATCGATAGTGTCTGTGTGTGTGATTCGTTGCTGTCATTTTGAGTTCATTGAAATTATCGAAGTTTGAGGTACCGCTACTTCTTTAATGGTTAATCCGTTTTATCTTGGGAGGAATTAATCTGCAACCTCGGGTACTTGAGGGGATTAAATTTCTTAAGGACACACAGTGGGTTCTGTGGACTCGGATAGTTCTTTGTGATTTTCTTTTCATCTTTTATTATTTCTGGTTTGCTAATTTAAATACAGGAGATAACAATCTTAAGAAATTTAAAAAAGTTTCTATATTTGAGTTTTCTGGAGATTAAAATCTTTATGGTTTTCTACTCTGTTTGAATTTCTAAAAATTCATTCGATTAACGATTAAAAGAACATAAAAACTTTATCGTTACATCAGAAACAGTCTGTGTAAGGATTTATTCTTTACTGTTAGTATTTTACATACTAAAATTGTCTGCCATTTGTGACAGAAAAAAAAAATGACTAATTCAAGTCAAGCAAATGTTGGAACAGTAAGTGCTACAACAACATCGGTTGCACCCAATCGTTCAACTGCTGCCTTAGCATCGGCTGAGAAACCTGCAAAGTTTTCTGGAGTCGACTTCAAGAGATGGCAACAAAAAATGTTCTTCTATCTGACTACATTGAGTCTGCAGAGGTTCATTAATGAGAACGTTCCTGTTATGTCGGATGAAACTCCGTCTGAAGAACAATTCTTGGTAACAGAAGCATGGACACATTCTGATTTTTTGTGTAAAAATTATATTTTGAGTGGCCTGCAGGATGATCTGTACAATGTGTACAGTAATGTCAAAACCTCAAAAGAACTCTGGAATGCTTTAGAAAAGAAGTATAAAACAGAGGATGCCGGAATGAAAAAGTTCATTGTGGCAAAGTTTCTGGACTATAAGATGATAGACAGTAAGACCGTCGTCACCCAAGTTCAAGAACTACAGGTCATAATTCATGATCTCCTTGCTGAAGGTATAAATTTATTTAATACCTATGTTGGAAATATTAAGTTTATTCTTAATACTCACATAATTTTTAATGTAGGATTAGTTGTGAATGATGCTTTCCAAGTGGCTGCCATTATTGAGAAGTTACCGCCATTGTGGAAGGACTTCAAAAACTACTTGAAACATAAACGCAAGGAGATGACTGTTGAAGATCTCATGGTAAGGCTAAGAATTGAAGAGGATAACAAGGCCGCAGAAAAGAGGTCACGTGGTAATTCAGCAACATTTGGAGTAAATATTGTTGAAGAAGATCCTACAAAATCAAAGAAAAGAAAGAAAGCATCTGGTCCAAAGAACAATCCTCCTAAGAAGAAGTTCAATGGAAGTTGCTTCAATTGTGGCAAACGTGGTCATAAGGCTACTGAATGTCGGGGTCTCAAGAAGGACAAGAAGAAGGATCAAGCAAATTTGGCTGAATCCAAAGGAGAGATGGACGATCTTTGTGCAATGCTTTCAGAATGCAATTTGGTTGAAAATCCAAGAGAGTGGTGGATAGATTCTGGTGCCTCATGCCATGTGTGTACCAACAAAGAATTATTTTCATCATATACTCCAGCACCTACAGACGAGAAGTTGTTTATGGCAAACTCCACTGTTGCAAAGGTGGAAGGAACTGGAAAAATCCTTTTAAAGATGACATCGGGCAAGGTGGTGACTTTGAACAGGGTCTCGTATGTTCCGGAATTGCGAAAGAACTTAGTTTCTATACCAGTTCTGACTAAGAACGGATTCAAATGTGTATTTGTTTTTGATAAAGTTGTAGTCAGTAAGAATGAAATGTATGTAGGAAAAGGTTACCTCACTGAGGGCCTCTTTAAACTCAATGTAATTGCAGTTGATATGAATAAAAATTCTGCTTCTTCTTACTTGCTTGAGTCTAAATGTTTATGGCATGAACGTTTGGGACACGTTAATAACAAAACCTTGCGAAAATTGATTAACTTAAATGTTTTGCCTAAATTTGAGTGCAATAAATCAAAATGTCAAGTTTGCGTTGAATCTAAGTATGTTAAGCATCCTTATAAATCTATTGAAAGGAATTCATATCCCTTAGAACTGATTCACACTGATATTAGTGACATGAAGGCAACACCAACACGTGGTGGAAAAAAGTATTTCATAACTTTTATTGACGATTGCACTAGATATTGTTATGTCTATTTGCTAAATGGTAAGGATGAAGCAATAGACGTATTTAGGAAATATAAAACTGAAGTTGAAAATCAGTTGGATAGAAAGATCAAAATGATCAGAAGTGATAGAGGTGGAGAATATGAATCTCCATTTGCAGAAATATGTTTGGAAAATGGAATAATCCATCAAACTACTGCTCCTTACTCTCCCCAATCTAATGGAATTGCGGAACGGAAAAACCGAACTTTAAAGGAAATGATGAATGCCTTCCTTATAAGTTCAGGTTTACCACAAAACTTGTGGGGGGAAGCTATCCTTACAGCAAATCGAATACTCAATAGAGTGCCTCACACAAAGACACATGTTATTCCATATGAGAAATGGAAAGGTAGAAAACCCAACTTGAAATATTTCAAAGTGTGGGGGTGTCTAGCCAAAGTTCAGGTTCCTATACCTAAGAGAGTGAAAATAGGGCCTAAGACTGTGGATTGTGTATTCATTGGATATGCCACAAATAGTAAGGCATGTCGATTTTTGGTTCATAAGTCCGAACATCCGGATATTCATGACAATACGGTAATGGAATCAGATAATGCTGAATTTTTTGAACATATCTATCCGTATAAAACTAGACTTGAGTCATCTAGTTGGGCGTCTAAACAACCTCGAGAAGAACCAAAAGATAATGAAACCAATGAAGAGAGTCCAAGGCGCAGTAAACGTCAAAGGACAGCTACGTCATTTGGATTTGATTTTGTAACATTCCTACTTGAAAGTGAGCCTCAAACATTCAAGGAAGCGATGTTGTCTAGTGACTCAACCTCTTGGAAGGAGGCTGTCAATAGTGAGATTGAATTAATCTTAAGCAATCATACCTGGGAGTTGGTTGATCTTCCTCCAGGGAACAAACCCTTGGGTTCAAAATGGATCTTCAAAAAGAAGATGAAAGATGATGGAACTATTGACAAATATAAAGCAAGACTTGTTGTCAAAGGCTTTAGACAAAAAGAAGGTCTTGATTATTTTGACACATACTCGCCAGTAACTAGGATTACTTCAATTCGAATGTTAATTGCCCTAGCTGCACTATACAGTCTTGAAATCCATCAAATGGATGTGAAAACCGCTTTCTTAAATGGAGAACTAGAGGAAGAAATCTACATGGAACAACCTGAAGGCTTCATAGTTCCCGGTAAAGAAAAGAAAGTATGCAAACTTGTTAAGTCACTTTATGGACTAAAACAAGCACCAAAACAATGGCATGCAAAGTTTGATCAAACCATGTTGGCAAATGGATTTAAGATCAATGAGTGTGATAAATGTGTTTACATTAAAGACACTCCGAATTAGGAAGTTATTGTATGCCTATATGTGGATGACATGTTGATAATGAGCAAGGACATTGCCAATATAAAAGCTACTAAGCGCATGCTAGCTAGTAAGTTTGATATGAAAGATCTAGGAGTTGCCGATTTGATATTGGGAATTAAGATTCACAAAACTCCTAACGGTCTAGCATTGTCTCAATCTCATTATATTCAAAAGGTACTTGAAAAGTTCAAGTATTTGAATTTCAAAAAGGCAAAGACCCCAATTGATGTGAACCTTAATCTTGCAAAGAATAAAGGTGAAAGTCAGTCTCAATTGGATTATGCCAGAGTATTGGGAAGTTTGATGTATGTCATGAATTGTACACGACCAGACATAGCTTGCGCTATAAGTAAACTAAGTCGATACACAAGTAATCCCAATCAAAATCATTGGTTGGCAATGAAGAGAGTTTTGGGGTACTTAGAAAACACTCAAAACTATGCTTTGCATTACAACAAATATCCAGCAGTTCTTGAAGGATATAGTGATGCAAATTGGATTACTGGGTCAACTGAAACAAAATCCACGAGTGGATATGTTTTCACTATTGGTGGAGGAGCAATATCTTGGAAATCATCCAAACAAACATGTATAGCTCGCTCTACAATAGAGTCTGAATTTATCGCCTTAGACAAGGCCGGTGAAGAAGCTGAATGGCTCCGAAATTTCTTAGAAGATATTTCGTATTGGCCCAAACCAATGGCCCCTATATGCATACACTGCGATAGTCAAGCTGCAATAGGAAGGGCTGGAAGCGTTATGCATAACGGAAAGTCTCGTCATATAAGACGAGGACATAACTCTGTTAGACAACTACTCTCTAGTGGAATTATCACAATTGACTATGTGAAGTCAAAGAATAATGTGTCGGATCCACTTACAAAAGGCCTAACTAGAGAAGGAGTTGAGAAATCATCGACGGGAATGGGACTATGGCCGAGAACAAGTCATCGTGGCGGTAACTCTACCTAGAAGACTGGAGATCCCAAGATCTAGGTTCAAGGAGATAAAACAAAGTCGTAGATGACGGTTCAACATTGTCAAAAATTATTTTATATCCATTCTCATGATAAGACAATGTTCAGTAACCAGGATAAAGGCATAAGGACTTTTTTAATGGTTTCTAAGTTTGATACAGGGTATATCAAATAGTGTATCTACGGGATAACACATTTAAAAACCACCTATGTAAGTGTGAAGTGTAAGCCGCTTCAAGGAGAATTCGGTAAGGCCAGTTCTCTAAGCACTTATTAACCGAGATGTGTTCATGGCTGAAACGAACAAAACAATGAGAACCAAAAATAGTTCAAGGGTTGATTGTGTGACTTATGTTGTCTAGGTACACACCAAAGCTCGACGGTTCAAAGATATCAAATCTACCGATTGACCGAGTATATCCGATATATGTTCACTACGGAAAGTTTAAAGGGAAACCTACTTATCCAGATGCGATTAACCTTTACTTACGAATCAGACAATTTTTCATACATATGTTTTAACAATAGCCATTCCCTATTCATGTGGGGGATTGTTGGGTTTTAAAGGTGTGAACAGGAAATGAAGGGTTGTGAACTCTCCCGAAGAGTTGTGACCGTTTGAAAAGTTATGCATTTTCCAAAGTGTTGTGACCTTTCTGAAAGGTTGTTTTCTTTCTGAAAGGTTGTCTTCTTTCTAAAAGGTTGTGACCTTTACCCTTTGTTGGCTATAAATAGAGAGGTTTTCTCTCATTTTTTGATAATAAAATTCTTCCCTTCTTTTGCATACATTTCTTACAAAACAAAATCTATCGATAGTGTCTGTGTGTGTGATTCGTTGCTGTCATTTTGAGTTCATTGAAATTATCGAAGTTTGAGGTACCGCTACTTCTTTAATGGTTAATCCGTTTTATCTTGGGAGGAATTAATCTGCAACCTCGGGTACTTGAGGGGATTAAATTTCTTAAGGACACACAGTGGGTTCTGTGGACTCGGATAGTTCTTTGTGATTTTCTTTTCATCTTTTATTATTTCTGGTTTGCTAATTTAAATACAGGAGATAACACAAATAGTGTTTCAACGGACATATATTGTAAGTGAACTCCTGAATGCACTACACCCTAGTTGAAACAAGAATACTGGTTATAATTCATAATATTTTCAATTTGTTCTCATATTATGTTTCAGGGTAAGCTTCAAAATGGAAAAGAAATAGCAGAGAAAAGATAGTCAGCAGATTCAGGACAAGGTGATCTAGAATTCAAAAACGAGGTTTTGTTGGTTGCCAAACTTCAACACAGGAATTTGGTCCAGTTGCTGGGATTTTGTCTAGATAGAACAGAGAGACTTCTTGTCTATGAATTTGTTCCCAATGCAAGTCTTGACCACTTTTTATTTGGTATGGATCGGACTGCTTAGCTTTTTATTAAAAGTATGTGCTTGATTGAGCATCAATAAGTTATCAATCTAACTTATATACACTAATAACACTCTAATTAACGCAACACTTATTTTATCTGTGTTATAAGACACAACAATAACTAAAAGAAAGAACACACAATCGAACTCAGGCCCACAAACTTAACTCTGGTGATTGTCTGACTTGTGATTATCTTTTAAATGACTTGATACTGGAAAAATTCTTCTATATTACTCAGTGTAAAAAAGTCTAACTAGTAAGTTATATTCATCAGCTTGTCCGCAGATTCAGTTAAACGTACTCAATTGGATTGGGAAAGACGATCCACAATCATAAGAGGCGTTGCTAGGGGAATTCTTTACCTTCATGAGGATTCTAGACTTCGAGTCATTCATCGTGATCTCAAAGCTAGTAATGTTCTACTTGATGAGAAAATGTATCCTAAAATTTCCAACTTTGGCATGGCAATGCTATTTAAATTAGGTAAAACTCAAGGCAACACAAGCAGAATTGTTGGGACCTAGTAAGTTGACTGTTATTCTCATATCACTGGGAAGGATTCTTAACCATTAGTTAGCAAGAACAAAAGCTGTTTCGAGACAAAAGCCAAATCTTTCCTTAACATGTAGAATTTTCAGATGAATTTTGTCATATCAATTTCTTCATGAATAGTTAACTCAATTTGTTGAACCAGAACTTTGATTGCCCCCAAAATCATTATTATTTGAGGTAATGTTATGTAATTGATCTTGTTTTTGTTTTGCAGTGGATACATGGCACCAGAGTATGCAATGCACGGACAGTTTTCAGTCAAGTCAGATGTTTTTAGCTTTGGGTACTAGTCCTATAAATTTTAAGTGGCCAAAAAAACACTTGTTTCAGAAATGGAGAATATATGGAAGATCTTCTGAGCTATGTAAGTAATCAAGTTATTTAATCAACTACACCTCAATACCGAATTAGTTGGGACAATCCTTATGCATCAAATTCTTTTACATTGTCGATGTAAATAGTTTAAACTCTGAATTAATATGTCACAGGCATGGAGGAACTGGCGCGAAGGAACAGCTATAAATTTGATAGACCCCATGTTGAGGGGAAGCTCAGGACTTGTTCCTGATATAATGAGATGCATCCACATTGCTTTATTGTGTGTTCAAGAAAATATTGGTGATAGACCAACTATGGCTGCAGTAGTTCTCATGCTCAGTAGCCTCTCTCTGAGTCTTCCTGTGCCTTCAGGGCCTGCATACTATACACATGACGACATTAGCCGAGAGATTTCGCTTATTCAAGATCATCAGAACCTAGAGAATTAGACAAAAGCAAATCACTTTGTTCATCACAAAAAAGGAGGCATTTTATATCTTCGTTATCATCCCTACACATTATAATAGCCTTCTTTCCTGAATTACTTTGTTATTTATTAATGGTTTTTGTGATCCAACTTGTTTCATATATATGTATGGAGTACTAGTTATTACACTAGTAAAAAGTGAAAAGTTTCAACCAGTCCTGTAAATATATAAACCATTGTTTGTTCCGGTGAAAACTTAGCTTTGATTTTCAACCCATATTTGCTTAACCCGCCCGTACTAAATACATATTCAACCTGCCCATTTAAAAAGTGGGTAAATTAAATATGGATTAATTCATTTTCAACCCGCAATAAAATGAGTGAAACGGGTTGGACGCGGGTTATTAATTTGTTTTAGTTCCAGCCGCTGGCTTAAAAAAATTAAGTATTTGGATCATCTTATGTTTTATATGCTTAACAAGATTAAACAATCATCATTCAATTAGGTTTAATACTTGTGAGTACCGTCCTACTTAAATTCATTGAATCGTGACATATATTTTGATGATTTCCCTTCATCAGGATTGTCTAAACGAGCAGTGTCCTGTTTTATGGGTTCTTTTTCTTTTTTATTATTCTATTATTTTATTAAAACTTTATTAAATTAGGTATTATGCCTAACTCACACCCCAAAAGCTAGCTCAAAGGGAGGAGGATTGCCCATGCCTTATAAGGAGTCCACCCATCTCATTAACCACCAATGTGGGACTTTTTGTCATTCACCCATCTCATTAACCATCAATGTGGGACTTTTTGTCATTCTTTAACAAGTTTCCATAAAATTAATTAATCAAAATAATATAATGTTAAAAAGGATTAAATTAGTCTTATCATAATTATTTATTAGTGTAATTTTAAGATTAGTGTTGGAAAACTAAACTAGGAGAGAACTGAGAAGTCTCTAAATTTATTCCTAAAATAAAAGAGTACCTAATCATAGAACGTTCACAAAAACGCGTTTTTGGAAAATTTTCCCATCCCATCCTTCGCAGTGTTGTATTTTTTTCGTAAACCAAAAAGTCTATAGTCAATCTTTGAAAATTGTATTAAATAAAATTGATTATGGAAATTTTGAATGTATATAGCTAACCATTCTATTTATATACTTGTGGTTGACGAGTTTAGTTTTGCGTAGACGATGGGGAACACAGCTATGAGTTTGTTGAAATGGCTGGTCATTTTACTGTTCCAATTTTATTACCTTTTCGATCTCAGCATAGCCCAGCCTAATTTCACTTTTTCTGCATGTAGTACAAATTCTAATATTACTGAGTTTTCCCCAAATAGTGCATATGACACTAACCTTAACACAATCCTCTCCTCTGTTTCGCGAAATATGGATAGTTTTGGATTCTATAATTCTTCCATAGGCCTAAACTCCGACACTGTTAGTGTCATCGCGCAATGTAGAGGGGATGTACAATTACAGGCATGTCGTGATTGTATAACTAATGCGACTCGTAAGATTCTAGAGGTATGTCCTTACAAGAGATGGGCCTTAGGTTATTATGCTCGTTGTATGCTACGATATTCAAATGAGTCCATCATAGGCAACGTTGCAAATCTACCAGGAAAACTTTCATCTAAGAGACGAAATGCCTCGAGTTCCGATGAGTTTATGGGAGATCTAAGAACCTTGCTAGAAAGTTTACGAAGTCAAGCTTCACAGGGCGGTAAGAAGAAGTATGCTAGTAATAGTACTCAGGGTCCTGATTTTCAGACTATATATGCACTTGTACAGTGCACTGCGGATTTATCAGCTGAAAGTTGCATCAATTGTTTAAGCGTTGGCTATCAAGGTTTACCTCGCTGTTCATGTTATGGTAAGCAGGGTCTCAACTTTATGATGCCCAGCTGCAATTTTCGGTATGAAATTTACCCCTTTTTCGGCGAGCTATCAACCCAAGCTCCACCACCCTTATCACCACCGCCACCTCCATCACCGCTGTCACCGCCACCATCAGGTAACTGAAATCTTTATGAATTGTTAGCAACTTCAGCTCTTAACTAAAGGTGTGTTTGGCTCGAAGGAAAATGCTTTTCACAGATTACAACACTTTTAATGTTGGTGATATTAAATATATCTTAACATCTTGTTATTAAGGATAAAATGAGAAGCTTAACTAAATTGTTTCCAAATTTATGAGGTGGTCATTATTTTAGGAACGGACACAACAAAAAGGAAATAGGGTCAGATAAACTAAAAACAAATACTAACTTGAAGAGTTCCTGCAGGAAAGGATGATAAAACAACTCGAACCATCATCATTATCGTTGTGCCAACTGTTATAGTTGTTATTCTTATTGTCTGTATTTCGGTCATCTTGATGAGGAGGCGAAGAAGGAAGCTAGTGAATGATATTCAGAGTAAGCCGTCGATTAATAACAGCAATGATTAAGGAAAGTTGAACTGTTAAGACAATGTCTCACTGAAATTTTGTTGTATGTTTTTACTACTATTTGATGAAGGTATACACGGTGATGATATTAGCACTGCAGAATCCTTTCAATATGATTTTTCAACAATTAGAGCAGCAACAGATAACTTCTCAAGCGCTAACAAGTTGGGACAGGGCGGATTTGGTCCTGTGTACAAGGTGATTGCTGCCTATTTGATGCATAAAAGGACACTGTGACTTCATATAGCCGACTCTAATTTTATTCAACTCGTAATTTTTCAATTTGCACTCGTATACTTCAGGGTAAGCTTCCAAATAGTCAAGAAGTAGCAGTGAAAAGATTGTCAGCAGATTCTGGCCAAGGTGATCTAGAATTCAAAACTGAGGTCATGTTGGTTGCTAGACTTCAACACAGGAATTTGGTTAGGTTGCTGGGATTTTGCCTTGATGGAACAGAGAGACTTCTTGTCTATGAATTTGTTCCAAATGCAAGCCTTGACCAATTTTTATTTGGTATGTATTGCTTAATGTTTTGCCAGTATAATTTATTGTTTTGACAGTTGTCTAGCTATCTACCTTATTTTTCTGGAGAACTAATTCCACTTGTTACAGGCAGTTACCTATAGTAAAAGTGAGTTGATTTTGCAAAATTCTTCTATATTGTCGATGTATAGAAGCTCAACTCATGATTATATTTTTCATCTTGTTCCCAGATCCAGTTAAACGTAGGCAATTATATTGGGAAAGGCGATCCAAAATCATAGGAGGCGTTGCTAAGGGAATTCTTTATCTACATGAGGATTCTAGACTTCGCATCATTCATCGTGATCTCAAAGCAAGTAATGTTCTACTTGATGCAGAAATGAATCCTAAAATTGCAGATTTTGGCATGGCAAGGCTATTTGAATTAGATGAAACTCAAGGCACCACAAACAGAATTGTCGGGACCTAGTAAGCTTTACATATCTCAGTATTAGATAGACTGTTACTCCTTTTTCATATCACTGGGAAAGACTTTTAACCATTTAACCAGATTTAAAAGCTGCCTCAAGCCAAAAGCAAATCATTCCTTGAAATAATGCTTCAATATTGTTGGACTAGGACTTTTGTGGTGTCTAAAATTTAACTTATTTGAGATGTATGGTCAGATACCTAGAGTTTTGAGCTCAATTTTGTCACTCCCAAAGTTGCAATCTCTGATGATTATAATAAAGTTCATTTCAAGAAGAATGATCTTCTGCCAAAAGTTAGCGCTGTGAATAAATAGGCTAAATTTGATTTTGTCTAGAACAGAATTTGTCTTTTGTCTTTTCATCATATGAGTTCTCCTTGTTCAGAGAGGTTAGATATGATCTCATTGCAGCATTATATAAGATGTAAGTCTTGACTCATCATAACTTGTACTTCTGTCCGCCAAGATCAATGGCTAAGAGCTCTCACTAAGGAAAGGCGGAGAAAAAAGATATCAAAACCATAACTACCCAATTTGCAGTGTAAACTAATTGCATCACAACATAAATAGCTCTGAGTTTTAACATCAAGTTGTTCGTTTCCTATTTTTGTAGCTTATTAGGTCTTGCTGAACCCACTGTTTTGACTAACTAAACTGCTGAACTGATTATTTTTGCCTTTTTATCTCAAGTCCAGTTGATAGGAATGCAAAGTATGTGTAACAAAAAACTTTACCAATTGAATCATTTCTAAGTTGTGGAGTGTTATGTAATTCTTGTTTTGCAGTGGATATATGGCACCAGAGTATGCAATGCACGGACAATTTTCAGTTAAGTCCGATGTTTTTAGCTTTGGAGTACTAGTCCTAGAAATTTTAAGTGGACAAAAGAACACTTGTTTCAGAAATGTAGAATCTGTGGAAAACCTTCTAAGCTATGTAAGTAACTAAGTTAATTGATCAACTACATTTCAATAGTGGGGACCATCCTTATGCATCAAATTCTTTTACACTGTTGATGTATAGAGTTTAAACTCTGAATTAATATATTGCAGGCATGGACAAACTGGCAAGAAGGAACAGCTGCAAATTTGATTGACCCCATGTTTAGGGGAAGTTCAGGACTGGTTCGTGACATAATGAGATACATCCACATTGCTTTATTGTGCGTTCAAGAAAATATTGGTGATAGACCAACTATGGCAGCAGTAGTTCTCATGCTCAGTAGCCTCTCTCTGAGTCTACCCGTGCCTTCAGGGCCTGCATACTACACACACAATGACATTAACCCAGAGATTTCACTTATTAAAGAGTACAATTCAAGATCATCACGTAATGAGGCATCGATAACTGAGTTATACCCTCGTTAACATCCTTAGACATAATACTCTTCTTTTCTGAGCTACTTTGTTATTTTTCGAACTCTAATTAGTTTGGAATTGAGATTGATTTATTAATGGTTTTTGTGCTCCGGACAAAAGGCAACTTGTTTCATATGCATACTAGTAAAATAAGTTGAACTAGTATTGGAACTACCTTTATTTGTTCTGGTAATCAGATAACTTGAAGCATCTGGCGGCCTAAAATCACCAAGACCAATAGTCTAACGTTATAGGTTTCCGCAGTTAGAATCTACAATTTTCACATGAAACTTTGGAGGTATTCTCTGCAAAACAAATTCCTCTATAAAATTTTCATGTAATTCACATTTTTCTTGTAGTGAAATGGGCAAGAACCCATTTATATTGCATTGGTAACTTATTGAAGAGTCATTTGGCCACGAGAATTATTTACTATTTTTTGTGAAATAATTTTTATTTTATTTTAAAATCATTATAAAATTTTCAAATTTAGGAGTTGGATTCCAAAATTAGAGAAGTGTTCCAAACTCGCTTTCCAACTCCATACTCACAATTTCCAAATAAAGAACTCTATTCTCTTCTTTGCAAGAAAATATAACCAACCAAAACGTTGTATTCAACTCCAACTTTATAAATTGATATAAAATAAAAATAGTGAAATTTATGGCGAAATGTCTACTAAATTGCACTAAAATAGAAAGTCAGAATATATATATAGCTTTGCAAATCTGAAAGCAAAAAAGAGACAAAGGGTATAATAGTAAATATACCTTTTTATATAAGATCATGAAATCACATACTTTACATTATATACTAATCTTTAATAAAACAAATCAAACAAAAACTAATATCTATCTTATATTTTTGCATCACTAGTTCTAATATTACTATATGTTATTTTGGCACAAAAAAGTTTTGGTACTTGAAAAGGAATAGTTCGACAAGGTTTAATTGACTGAAATATTTTTTTAGATTTGCAAATTTATCGATATTAAATGCATAAAAAGAACCAAATTCTTGTTGGGATCATTTATGATAAAAAGAAATTGAATTCTGAAAATTTCTCTGTCTTATTTATACTCTTCTTCAAAATCTACATACTATGTGGTAAAAGGGATTTCTAACATCTCCCAGAAAAAATATGCAATATAGAATTTGAAGAAAAGTATTTGATCTTTATTTATTTTGATTTAGTTTTTTTTAATTGGAAAAGTGTGACTATATTACTATTGCTAGATTTCGCTGCCAAAGAACGTATTAATAATTTTCTTATTCTTAAATAGAAGGGATAATTCCAGAGACCTCCCTTCAGATTTCGCTCTATAACACTCACCTTCCCTGTGGTTTACAATATTACGTCTACCTCCCTTATTTTCATTTTCTTGTAACCATTCTTTAAACCTATTTAAAATAAATGTAAATTAATTTAGATTTGACATTTTTACCCTTCTATATATTAATTTCTCCATATTAATAAATATTATATAAAAAAATAACTCATTTAACAAATATTTTAAAAAGTAAATAATCACAAATAAATTTTCTTAAGAATTAAAAGTCCTCTTCTCTTTAAACTTCCATTTGCTTGCTTTTGCAGGGAAGATGGCTGACTCTTGCGAAGAAGAATGGAGAAAAATTGAACAAGACTAATAAAGTGGAGGTGTTAATTACTTTACAAGTCTTACTAAAATTGTGTTAAAGATCTTTATTATATTTTATTTCCATTTTTCTTACAATTTCCGCTTGTTTAATTATTAGGATATGAGGGTTCTCCTACTTAGGTGTTAGAGTGGGTGCCCGCACGGCCCGGTGGGTTGGATCGTGACAATTACCCACATTTAAGATCTTGCATTAAGTCGAGGTACATGAATATAATGATTGTATAAAGCCAAGGTACATGAATATATGATTGCATTAAGATCTTGATTGATGCATGAATTTAAATATAACTATTACTTAATATTTAATTAAATAAATAGATATTAATATTTAATTTATTTTAGGGGTAAGATAAGGGCAAAATGGTAATTCAATTTTGAGGTTAAGAGCTTCCCACTTATAATAATATATGAGATATATGAATAATCTTTAAAAAAGATAAATTTTCTTATTTGTAAATTTTTAATGACACTATTAGTATTTTACATATGTTGGATTCTCTTATTTAGCAAAAAAATCTATAAAGGTATATGTTTTTTAAGAATAATTTTAAAACATCGCAAAATCTTTTCATATATTTTATAAGACACAAGTACCCTCTATACTATGACCGAAATCCCAGAGACACACCTTAACTAATCTAAGGTCCTGTTACCCCCCCAAAACTCATTTTTTGTGTAATTTTGTACACCTTTTGGCTTATGTGACACAGTCCGTGACTCCACTTAGTGAGGCGCGTGGGAGATGTTTGGAGGCCACGTATGCCAAAAAGGTGTACAAAATTACAAAAAACACAAGTTAGGGGGATAATAGGACCTTAGTTTAGTTAAGGTGTGTCTTTGAAATTTCGGTCATAGTCTAGGGGATATTAGTGCCTTATCCCATTATTGATGCCACTAAACTAATAAAGAAAATTATTAATTATTATTTTGATATTAACAAAAAGCCAAGACAGGTCTTACTCCTAAAACATTCTTCAACATGTCATGAAAAAGTACTAGACCTCTTTCCTTGAACGAAAATAAATTCCCCGTTTCAATGACTACTCTTAAAACTAAATTAGATTTGATTGAATTAATATTAGATATTTAAAAATTATTAAAAAAAAATACTTTTAAAAAAATTATCTAAATACACATCTTATTTTATCATAATCTTTAAAATTTTCTACCATTTAAAAAATTTTCAAAAATTCCCTCTCGAATACATCACTCCCCTCTCGCTCATACATCCCTATCTCCCTCTCGAATACATCTCTCACCTCTCTGATACCCATCCCTTCCCTCTCAGATACATCTCTCCCAGCTCGGATATATCCTCCCCTATGTATAGGATGTCTATTGATGTATTAGAAAGTCCAGTGATGTCTCCGAAATCCATAAATTTTAAGGGATTCTTCTAACTTGAAAAATAGCAGGGAAGTAATGTAATTAGCTATTAACACTATGAGATTTATGTAAATTATACTATTTTTAACTACAATTCTTGCATGTACTGTTCATATTAAGTGACTTGTTGGATATGACACACCCTTAAAAAGATAATTAAGGGCATAATTTAAAAATTACTTTCCACTATTATTTTTATTATTATTTCAAAACTAGTCTCTTAGAAAAAATAAAGTAGTTAAGAACCTCATTAGATAAAGAAAAATTATGGAATAAATAATCCCAACAACTTTTTTTGAACTTCGAATAATTGACTTATTTTGAACTATTAAAAAGTCGCAATAATTCACTTAATATGAACTAGAGGGAATATATCTTAAATTGTCCAATCAAAGTTCACATAATATGAATCTCAAGAAGCAAAAATATCATAGAAATTGAGACGGACCGAGTAATAAATAGAAGGGAAAATTGCATGAAATAGCAAACATTTAATTGATATTAAATGTTATAGCTATAGTTTACTTTATTTCCAATTCGCAGCTACTGTTCTATATAATTTGCTATAGCAATTTCTCCGAGCAACATTTTCTACTCAATCGAATTATATGTTCCTTAAAGGACAAGAAAATGGTGGTCTGCTTCTTCGGCTGTTGTTACTGAGTTTTTGTTGCTTATTTGTATAAAGATATATACAAATCAAAGCAGTTATTTTCTATCCCCATTTACACCATTTTCTCCTAAAACTCTCACCTAGATTAGTTTCCTCTCTGCCACATTATTTTTTATTTTTGAATTTTCGGTTCTTTTCTCTCCTCATTTACACAATTTTCTCCTAAATTCTCTCACCCATATTAGTTTTCTCTCACCAACATTATTTTTGAATTGTCACCATTACCCTCCCGAATGTGCTATTAAAATTTCAAGTAACCGTCAAAAACATGTTGACATCAACTTTATATTTTCTTTGTTTTTCATGAATTTTCTTATACATATACAGATTCAACTAATGGAAATTTTTTATTTATATACATATTACACATATGTAAATATACAACTGAAAAGCACAACAAAAAGAACATATACTTATACATATTACGGCTAATACTATTTCTTATTTGCATATAGATTTTACATATACACTTATATAAAGAACACATACATATACAAATTACAGTTAATATTATTTCTTATTTGCATATAGATTTTACATATACACTTATACAAAGAACACGTACATATATAATTACAGCTATATGTACGTATACAATGGACAAGCCTAACAAAAAACACATATACATATACAAATAACATCTAATATACAAACGGAATTATCATAATTAAAAACAAACATGACTGTATACATATACACATATAGAAAAAACTGAAACGTTTTATATACAAATTATCCAATTGTATAAATGAATTTATACAAAAGTGAACAATTTGTATATAAATTGAATTTATCTAGCGAATTATACAAATCAAAAGCTTCATAGCAAATATAAAATTTGTTATGGAACACAATTATGCAAACTATAACTATAACTATAACATACAAATATGATTTTTATGTTTGCTAAACCTAAAATTTACTCTAAATAGAAATACTATTATTCCTTTACATTTTCCGAAACTTGATGTGATATCTGAAAATCACCATCCCCTCCCAACCCACGTCTTTTTAAGGAAAAAATATAGTTTTTTTACCCTAGTGTGCAGGTCAACTTTCACGCACTTCAATACTTAATTCCACCGTATACCTACCACCTTCCACTAACAATAGATACCAGATAATTCTATCTACTAACATTGGGATAAATGGGAAGAATCGCCTAGTGTTGTGAACCTTAGACCTCGAGGTCTCAACTACATAAAATACTTTAATTACTTTGACATCTTATAACAACATTGAAAATTTTGTGAGAAAGATAACACTTCTGACCAGTTTATAAGCTTAGCCAAATCACAGAGAAATATGAAGAATCAAAATTTTCTCACCAGTGATGTTGATACTTTAGTTATCATACAATATTGGCCTTCTTGATGGAGCCAAGGGAGGTGGGTGAAAGGGTCTTCTGTCGAGGTTCATTAGGTACTTATTTGGATATAAGGAGGAATTAGGAGAGGTAGAACAGGGGGAGGTGATTAGAAAACAATTTCATAAAGATCATGTATTTTTGGCTGGTGAAGTGCTTTGGATTTTTCAAAGATAATTGGTTTATTCCTCCAAATAGGATATTACCCTTATC
Source organism: Solanum bulbocastanum (assembly GCA_037074985.1). Taxonomy (NCBI): domain Eukaryota; kingdom Viridiplantae; phylum Streptophyta; class Magnoliopsida; order Solanales; family Solanaceae; genus Solanum; species Solanum bulbocastanum. The sequence goes on along the minus strand of CM073598.1, from coordinate 29,651,649 downwards.
TTGTACTGTATTCCTAACCAACCAATGTGGCAAATACATCAGATAGCTACTCAGAAATTACAAGAAGGAACAGTAAACTTTAGGTCGAAGCGAGAGGGGCACTGCATTTTCGAAGTGAAACTCTGGCTTCCACCTGTTTTTGGGTGGTTTGACTTTGTAAATTTTGCGTTAATCAGAAATAGTTTTTCTATTCCCATAATGATAAGGGTAAGATGTGTGTACATCCCTAATCCATTCCTTTTCCACATCTTATTTGTGTGATTATACTACAGTGCGGAGCCTAAATGATAACTTTTTTGCATAAAAAACATATCAACTTTTTTTTAACCAAAAGGGCAAAATCGCTCACGATATCCTATTAACAAAATTAACTCCGTTTAATCCGTTAAATAAAATCGCTGCCCCAACATCGATTTTGTCAAAAGTCAATTTTATTTTTTTTTAAATAGCTGCAGCGATTTTGTCAAATTTTCCAAACCTCAAATCTCCATTTTTTTTGTTCCTGTGGAAACTTTTGTAAGCTCCCTCCGGTGACAGATCAGGCTTGACCTGGTAAATCTACTTGCAGGTTCGTTATTTTAATTGAATTCTGTTTTTCATGTGTTTTATCACCGTGATTATATGTGTTTTGATAAAAGTTTCATTTTCCGGTGGCTTCTCTCCTTATTCCGTCACCGGATTTTTTTTGACAAATTTTAAGATTATATATATATATATATATCATTTGTCAGTTTGATTCGGTTATTTTCTCAGTTTTATTTCAAACAAAATCACAACTAAACCAAATACTATCAGTTTTTAAAAATCTAAAACCAAACCAAATAAAACCCAAATAAAATTGGTTTATTTAATCAATTTGGCTCGGTATTTCAGTTTGAATCGATTTTTATCTAAATCGTGAATTTCCTACCGGAGACCTTTCACTAAAGACAAAGAGTATTTATTGCACCACCCAAGTGTTTATTCATTTTTCACAGCAATCAGGGTTTCTCCGGCAACAAAATGGCGCAGCAGCATGAACACCTTCCCAGCATAATACTAAGCACAAAAATCACCATAACATTCTCAACAAAGCTCATGCTTCCTTCCACTAGAAACATTTTTTCCTTTCTCAATTGAATGAATTTAGAATACAAAGTGGATATTTATATATTATAGATATGCACGTGTATCTATTAAGAATATCTCAAAAGATTTGACAATTTTTTATTAATTATTATTATATGTTTCCATTTATAGTCTATATGTCTTAAATCTTGATTCACTTTTAAATTCTCATTTTATAAACCTTAATTCTCAACATCAATACTCAAACATTAATCCTTCAAATGACTCAGTTGATTTGGAGGGTAGTTATCCACACAGATGGTCCGGGATCGACCCCCCTCAATGTCTTCTGAGTCGAACACATTGCATCGGGCTTGCATAATGCGGTTTACATCCCCTGTGTGGTTTGCAGGCTATTACACAATGGGAAATTTACCCAATGCACAAAAGTGCTCAACCAAAGGAGAAATGTTGTAATTACATTGACAACACTTAATCTCTTGAATTACGATAAGTAATATTGAAATAGCAAGTAACTAAGGACAGAGATAAAAATTGGGATGAGAAGTTAGACTTTAGAAAGAAGCCAAGAGGAACATTTTCTTCACAATACGCACAACTCTTCTATCTAACCCCTAGTCCTATTAACCAATCAATAATTGGACCTGAATTCCAAACAAAACTCTCCAATATTTTACTCGACCCAACAATCCCAACTAAATCAACCCCATTCACCACTTCTACCACATAGGCTCATACAAAGTCGACTTAATTTACAACAATACCCTAATCCTAAATAAGAGCCTTGTCCTCAAGGTTCGAGTAGAGCAACATTGAGAGCAGGGGCGCTCAATGCTTTAAGAGTTAAGGCATATGCCTTAAGCCTCCATTTTTTTGGGGCCTACAATTTTTACCAAGAATAAATTATGTATTAAATTTTTAACTAAAAAATTGATAATTTATGAGAAAAAATACATTTTTTTTATATATTATTTTATATTTTGTTCTCCTTAACCCCATTCAATATTAGAAGAAATCAAGTAAATATTGTTTTGCTCCTTGTATTCTCTCCGCTAACACTTATATTATTTTATTCTTTTTAGCTCATTTTGTACTCTTCTTCAAATTTTTAATAAGTTAGAGTATTGCTCTTTCAAAAATATGAATCAATAGTCGAAAAAATTTGAATAAAGTGAATTGCAAATGCTCTTCTTATTTCTTCTAAATTTTTTTAGCATTACAACAAACATATTAAAGTGAGGAATAAGTTATCAACTACTTGGATCGGATTCTATAGTTCTAACTCTTATCTTTATTTAAAATTTATCAATGCATTACTTATAGAATTATGTTAACAATTCATATAATGTTTGTCTCGGTGAATGATGTCTTTCAACGTTAAATTGATAAAAGTTAACCTAAAACTAATGACTGAAGGGAATCTTTTAAACCATTTATTAAAAAAAAAGTAACAATTTGCATCTAAAATATATAAGTAAAATAAATTTTAAATTACTCTATATAATGTTTGTTTAGATTTTATACTTCTAATTAAAATTTTGCTTTAAGCCTTCAATTAGGTTGAGTTGCCCTGATTTCGAGGGAATATAACAATAGCCATTTGATGAAGGCAACATCAAACATGAGATTCACATCAACACTAGCATTGCTTAAAAAGGAGAAAAATACTATTATGAATCTATTTTTAATATAAGACAAAAAAAATTAGTAATAAGAAGTTTATTTATTTCATTTTTGTTCTATAATAGAACAAAAGGATCCATGTTCATATAGTTTTAACAAGAGCAAGAAGATAAATCTATGTGTTTGATGGAATAAATTTCATTTGCCTTGGTAATTCTTTTTGAAGAGAAGCTTGACAGCATTCAGGGTTCCATCTACAGCAAACTGGCACACTATGAGCACCTTCCAGCATAGCTAAAATAATCATAAGCACAAAAATCACCATAACCATCTTAGTTAAACTCATACTTCCTTCTATTAGAAAACAACTTTTTTTTTTCTCAAGTGATTGAGTTTTAGAAGAGAGTGAGGATATTTATATATATGCATGTGTCTATTAGAAAAATCTTAAAAGATTGACAAAGTATTCATTAAATATTATATTTTCATTTATAGTCTATTTGACTAGATAGACAAATCTTTAAAGATTGACAAATCTTCATTAATTATTATATTCCTGTTTTATATGTCTAGATTCACTTTTGAATTTTCATTCTATAGATATTTCTTGATTTTTCAGTAAATACTTTCTTATCGTCTGTTAAGTGGGCTATGCCAAAAAATCGATCGATCGAGTTGGGCTGCACATTAAGATATTATTTAATGCTTGTTTGACTATAGTTAGGTGTTGAATAGATTGTAGTATTGTACTATAGCCTACTTAAGAATTTTTTTGCAGAAGAGATTACTCAAGAGAAATCAAATTTCTATAGCAAAGGATGGAGATTATCCTTAAACCGATTAATTATGGGCTTTCATTGAACTTGCAAAAGAGGATAGAACATCATGTTTTTGGGGTGTGGGCCAAGCAACAAGGATCTGGGGATGCAAAAGTGTGGACAGTGGCATACAAGAGGAGAAAGAAAAATAATAACTATGGTCTGCTGGTGGTTGGAGGAGGAAGAAAAACAAATTATGATTCTCAGAAAAATTAAGTGTCTTATCAAAGTCTTCTGTTTTATTATGATTCAATTAAGGTTCCCCTAATAGTAGGCTCCACTTTCCTATGGCCCAACTCACTATGTTTCATACTGCTTGTTGGTTGGGTTTCAAAACATTGTTCTCAATTCAAGGCTAAAGTTGAAGGTATTGCAATAGTGATGGAAAAATGGATATATAATAAATAGATAGTCTAAACCTAATGGATGATATACAGGTCTGGGGTAACAATAATAAATGGGAGGGACTCATTGCATCTATATAGAAGTCGTTTTGCTTTGTGACTTTTAAAAGAAGTAGATCAATTTTTTTAATATTACATGATCATTAATCTTCTAATCATCATGCATTCATTATCCGAGAATTTTCAGTAACATCAGGCCCAATGTGCAAAGTGGCAGACATAGCGAATAATAAACTGAAAGAAGATCGCGTAGGATGTTTTGATCATGTCCTATGTAAACTTCAAAGTACAACATGATGATTGAATATCCTAAGAAATGGACAAGGTAGGCATGTATGGAGGGAAGTCCCCTAAAGACATAATTTCTTGTGAATTAGATAAGAATAGACGCAATGGAAGCAAGGGATTTATTTTGGCGATATCAGCTTGTTGTGATTCAAGCTCAGTCGTTAGTTTTACACTTAAATTAGATCCGATTTTGCCAGCAGAAGGAGTATTCTTAGGTTGGTTGGTAACTAGCATGTCAATATAGAGATGATTGTATAGGAAGAAGAAGTTAGTTGAAGAATTGACAAGGAACAAAGAAGAATTGGCAGCAATTCAGTGACTTGACTGATTGTTTTTCATTTCTCACAAAGAAGAATAGTATTTTGGAATGGAGAAGATCAGAAGAGGAATTGTACCCTGGAAAGGACAAGACTAGGCATTTAAATAGACAAAGCCTTAGTTCTTCTAAACCAACGGTTACTAACTTACTTTTTAAAGAAGTTAATCACTGATTAGAATCAACAGAACCCTTTCGAAGAGATACTAAACGTCAGTTTCCTTCTTTTTAATTCCAAATATTATTGTGAGATATTTCTAGTTTTAGAGAACCCTTAGTTAAGCTTAACAATTTTGGAATGAGAGGGGTTAGAATATATTGGAATAAATGTAGAGGATTCATATAGCTGAGCCCAGCAAGTTTGTGCTTGACGTGTAACTGATTGTTGATTGATTTATAAACACACTTGAGCAATCTGTCCCATCTAAGTGGGACCCATCGGCTATCAGTATTATATTTAAAGCCTTTTAGTGATCTTTTGTACTTGTAGAATATATTAGCTAAGCTTGACAATGCATGGACCTTGCATGGCTACAAATATAAATGTTTATGTGTTGGTGCGAAGAGTTGTCCATCATGTAGTAGAATCTTCTTTTTCTTGTTTTTGGTAAATTATTGTGCAACTAGAGGTTTTCTCAATGTTTTGTGCTTTGGCAGGATAGTAGTTCATGAAGCATATCTATCTCAGGACAACTTAAGCAAAAGAGGCTTTACTAAGTGTTACATGTGTTAAGAGTAGACTAAAATGTAAATCCTTTGTTTTTATATTAAGATGTGGCTGATGAGTTTTGATGCATGTTTCTGAGCACGTTTAGAGTCCTTCGATTGATGCCAAAATCACTAGTTTGTGATTGAGGAAGACCGCAAAGTTAATTGAGTGATTGTTTTGTTTTTGAAATTGAGTTAATTGAATGATTGATGAGTGGATTCTATTGATTCTTACACTTTTGAGAATGTTCTATAACTTCAATGCTCTGTAATTTCCAATGCATCCACTGGGTGCAGTTATATATCAACATGTGTTTGCTCATGAAAAAAAAAATGCAGGATGATGTTGCTGACAGCGCTATCGAAGAAAATTGTGGTGCAGATAATTGTACAGACAGAAATGAGGAAGCTTATGTTCACGAGGCCTTTTTGGAAGATTGGAGGCCTGCTGTATCCAGCATCCAAGTGAATCATTCTATGTCAAACCTGGCAGAGAAAATTCCTCCACTCCAGCTATTGGGTGTGGAAAGTTCTCAAGTTGCTGAAAAGATGAATAACAATGGTTCTAGAAATTGGCAATCCCATATCTCTAATGAGTTCCCTGTTTCTCTGAGGTACTCATTGCATCTTTGCACTCTTTTTTTCGCTTCTTTGTTCATGTTTTTTTTTTTTGAGGTAGCAGACATTCTGCATTTCCATTGTGCTGACTCACTGTGCTTATCATCTGACTTGAAGGTTGTCAGAAGCTGACTCTTTTTCGCGGGGAAACGGAGCCCGTAAATTTAACAATGGGCAGTTAGTTAAATTAGCGCCAGGTCTGCCTCCTGTTAATCTTCCACCATCTGTTCGAGTAATGTCTCAGTCGGCTTTCAAAAGCTATCATGTTGGAACATATCCAAGGGCTTTTGGTGGGGATGCTTCTACCGGTAATGGTGTGAGAGACAATGCAGTCCCAAAAACTGCAAATGCTGCAAAGCCATATACTAATTATTTTGTGAAAGATGGACCATTTAGCAGTAGTGCTGGGAGGAACAATATAAGTAATCAGAATCTACAGGAAACCAAATTTGTGGTGTCTAAAATTTGACTTATTTGAGATGTATGGTCAGATACCTATAGTTTTGTGCTCAATTTGGTCACTCATAAAGTTGCATTATCTGATGATTATAATAGTATTCATTTCAAGAAGAATGATCTTCTGCCAAAAGTTAGCGCTGTGAATAAATAGGCTAAATTTGATTTTGTCTAGAACAGAATTTGTCTTTTGTCTTTTCAGCATATGAGTTCTCCTTGTTCAGAGAGGTTAGATATGATCTGATTGCAGCATTATATAAGATGTAAGTCTTGACTCATCATAACTTGTACTTCTGTCTGCCAAGATCAATGGCTAAGAGCTCTCACTAAGGAAAGGCGGAAAAAAAAGATATCAAAACCACAACTACCCAATTTGCAGTGTAAACTAATTGCATCACAACATAAATAGCTCTGACTTTTAACATCAAGTTGTTCGTTTCCTTTTTATGCAGCTTATTAGGCTTGCTGAACCCACTGTTTTGACTAACTAAACTGCTGAACTGATTATTTTGGCCTTTTTATCTCAAGTCCGGTTGATAGGAATGCAAACTATGTGTAACAAAAAACTTTAACAATTGAATCATTTCTAAGTTGTGGAGTGTTATGTAATTCTTGTTTTGCAGTGGATATATGGCACCAGAGTATGCAATGCACAGACAATTTTCAGTCAAGTCCAATATTTTTAGCTTTGGAGTACTAGTCCTAGAAATTTTAAGTGGACAAAAGAACACTTGTTCGAGAAATGTAGAATATGTGGAAGACCTTCTAAGCTAAGCTAAGTAACTAAGTTAATTGATCAACTACATTTCAATAGTGGGGACCATCCTTATGCATCAAATTCTTTTACACTGTCGATGTATAGAGTTTAAACTCTGAATCAATATATTGCAGGCATGGACAAACTGGCAAGAAGGAACAGCTGCAAATTTGATTGACCCCATGTTTAGGGGAAGTTCAGGACTGGTTCGTGACATAATGAGATACATCCACATTGCTCTATTGTGCGTTCAAGAAAATATTGGTGATAGACCAACTATGGCTGCAGTAGATCTCATGCTCAGTAGCCTCTCTCTGAGTCTACCCGTGCCTTCAGGGCCTGCATACTACACACACAATGATATTAACCCAGAGATTTCACTTATTAAAGAGTACAATTCAAGATCGTCAGAACCTAGAGAATTAGCCAAAAATAATTCTTCATCACGTAATGAGGTATCCATAACTGAATTATACCCTCGTTAACATCCTTAGACATAAGACCCCTCTTTTATGAGCTACTTTGTTATTTGTTCAAACTCTAATTAGTTTGGAATTGAGATTGATTTATTAATGGTTTTTGTGCTCCGCACAAAAGGCAACTTGTTTCATATGTGTTAGTTGTATTATTACACTAGCAAAATAAGTTCAACTTGTATTGGAACTACCTTTATTTGTTATTGTAATCTGAAAACTTGAAGCATCTATATGCTGTTTAAATCACCAAGACCAATAGTCTGACGGTATAAGTTTCCACAGTTAAAAATCTACACTTTTATCTCTCCTATTATATATAATTAAAATTCAAGATTAATTGTGGCGTTGATACGACATTTTTATCTCTCCTATTATATATAGGTAATTTTTAAAAAAATTGAAATTGAAGATTAATTGTGGGATTGACATTATTTATAGATATAGATATACTCTCTTTGTCCCATGTTAGTTGATCATAATACTAAATATAATTGTCTTATATTAGTTGATTACCTTATCAAATCAAGAAACCATAAATTAATTATTATTTTGATTATCATTGCAATTAATTCTTTTTGAAAGTGTTCATATTTATTTCTAAAAATTCTAAAGAAATTTTTTATGGGGTAAATTAGTAAAATTATCATCTTATTTATGATTTCTTAAAAATGGTGCAAAATAAAAAGTGTTCAACTAATATAGAACGGAGAGAGTATACATTAAAAAGGATATAATTAAGAACCTTCACAAAAACTCGTTCTTTTGATCTATTTTTTCAAACTTGTCAATTACTTCGGAAGTTTCAACTCATAGAAAACACGTCCCTATATTTTCTCCTTAATTGCCCACTCCCGTCCTTTTCAGTATCTTAACTTTTCATTTTTAGTGACCAAGTCTATCCTTGTACTCCCTCTGTCTAACTATATATGTTTATTGTCATTAAATATAAGTTATTTAAATATTAAAAAATAAATAGTATTTAATAGAAAGGGTAAAATAGATCCAAAAATATAAATTATTCATTATTTTTATTAACAGAACAAATTTTATTAAAAATTTCAAGATAGTATAATGAACAAGTAAAGATCGACGAAAAAGTAATAAAATTGAGCACGGAATTTTGAGTCTTTTTGACTATGTAGCCATTCTATTTATATACTTGTCCTTGACGAGTTTAGTTTTGAGTAGATGATGGGGAATACAGCTATGAGTTTCTTGAAATGACTCATCGTTCTAGTGTTCCAATTGAAATAACACCAACGCTCTCTAGGATAAGTGTATTAGTTGATTTATATACGTCAATTAAATATTTTAGCAATTACTTTTCAATAATAATTGTCCACTATACTAGTATTTTAAGATATCCAACAATATGTGTCCACTTTATGAAATAAATAAATAATTTTACACTTAATTTCTAATTTATCCTTATCATTAATTATAGTCATTTCTCTATTAAATTTTTCAAGACATTATATTTATTATATTCATATGATGATATAGTAAAATTACCTTTCTATTTATAGTTTCTTAATAAATGTACAAAGTCAATAATGGACAACTATTGTTGGACAGAGAAAGTACTATTATTTTTATCACCGATAATAACTATTTTCGTATAGGTGCACACCACGAAATAATCGATAACGACCCACTAGCTATCCTAAGAAAGACATATGTTGATCGAATTTATGTACAAATTTTACAAAACACTAGTTTCATTCTGCAAAAAGCCAAAAATTTTAGGACATGAAATATTTTGCAAATCATAATCAACATTTAAATTATAACCATAATCTAAGCTTGTATATTTTCTCTTCAATTTTTGTGCAAAATATCGCACACTAATTAACTTTTTAAAATATTTATACAAACTTGCATGAGTGGCATGTGTTGGAAAACTTGTAGATTAATAAAAGTTAGCGAAATGGTTCTATGGATCCTTATATTTATATGTGTTTGTATTCTAAATCCTTCTACTTAATTATTTGCCTACTAAATTTTTAAACTCAATTAAAATGAGACTTTTGAACCCCTACAACCATGTGTGTAGTTCACTCTCCCTAACATAAATGACATGTCATATCCACATCATATAAATTAATGCCATGTCATAATTATTTCATAACTATTTTTAAATTATTAACTAAAAAATAACTTAAATAAAAGATAAAAATAATAAGTATTCTATTTAAAAAATAAAACAAAATAGTTATTTCTCTCACTTTTCCTTCACCTTCCTCAACCCCACAACCACCAAAATTTTCCTCCACCTCCCTCAACCAACAACCACCAAACGCAAGACAGAAAATGGAAACCCAAAATTGATCTCTCAAATTATCTAGTGAGACATAGCTATTATCCCATAAATCACTTTCCTTCTTCCTTGAACTTCCATTGAAAAGATAATTTCGACAAGCTAAAAATTTGTCAGTAGCTATAGCAGAGAGTAAATACATCATACAAAAACAAGAATTTTTTTTCATGTTTCAGCCTTAAATGCTTAAGCAGACAAATTCGACAGATTCCACTTCTTCAAGCTTACTTGAGCACACTTAAATTGTTATGGTGCTATATAGATTAACAAAACAATCTCCCTTCTCCTAATTCTTTTCTTCTTTGAAAAATGAGTATGAAGCTCAGAAAGCCACAAGTCAAACCCAAATAACAAAACTAATATTGTGAAAAATAAAGATGATTTGTTGGAACTACAAAAATCCTAGATTTTTAGGAAAATTTCTAGAATAATCTAGTGTAGTCACTTGGATTAGTATTTTGTAGAAATATCTAAATAATCTAGAGTAGAAGATAATGCTACTAGATTTTTCTTGTAGATGTTCTAGAATATTAGATATTTGTAGAGAATCATGGAATAATCTAGATTTTGTAGTATCTAGAACCATCCATAGGTTAGTATAAATATGGGATGGTATTGTACATTTGTATACAACCAAAAACACAAGCATTCTAAGAACAATCCATTTCAAGAGTCTTCTTCCATAATCAATTTCTTCTTTCTAGCTTCCTCTTCTTCCTTAGTTGAATCTTCCGATCTTAGTTAACGATTTTGGGCTAGCAGAAGGTTTTCCGATTATACTTTTCTTCTGCTATTCTCTACATAGTATCAGAGCCATAGTTGTGGATTGGCTTGTGGGTGTTATTTCAAGATCGGATTAGTGATAGAGTCAACTGGTTTGTCTACATGGATTTTAGCGGCCGTGTCAATGGACTGGGAATGGAGTTGTTGAATCAGTCCAATTACAAGGTATGGAATCATACCTTGTGGGAGAGGATTTGTGGGATGTTGTGAATGGAAATGACACAAGTTCTCCTGCTGACGGGCCGAAAAGTAGCAGTGCGTACAAGAAGTGGAAGCAGGTTAATGCAAAGGCGGAGTTCATTTTAAAGAGGACAATCTCCTCCAGTTTATTCGATCATATTATAAAGTGTCAATCAGCTCATGAAATATAGAGGACCCTCGATCAACTGTTCAACAAGAAGAATGAAGCTCGGCTGCAAATATTGGAGAATGAATTGGCTAACACCACTCAAGGAAACCTTTCTATTGCCGAGTATTTTTTGAGGATTAAGAACTTATGTTCTGAGATATCTTTATTAAATTCAGAAGAAGCTATTTCTGAAGCACGAATGAGAAGAATTGTCATTCGTGGTTTAAAACCGAAATATATTCCATTTGTGACGTCAATTCAAGGATAGGCTCAACAGCCATCCTTGGAGGAGTTTGAAAATTTGTTGTCGTCACAGGAATTACTAGCCAAGCAGTTGGCTAGTGCATTTGTCAAAGAAAAAGAAGAAAATGCTCTTGTAGCCAATAAGAGGAACTTTAAAGGAAAAACAAGAGATGTGCCACACTCTCGATCCTCAGGTGGTTCACGCTCACCTGGAGAGAAGGAAGAGTCTTCTAACTATTATGGTAAGAAGCCACTCAGATGCTATCGTTGTGGTGAAGTAGGGCACATAAAAAGATATTGCCGAGCCAAGGAGAGCAATATGGCTCAAAAAGTTGTTGTTGAAGAAGAAGAAAAGTGGGGAAATTGTTTAGTAGCTGAGGCTTGAGCAATAAATGTCATGACTTCCATCAATATTGAAAGAGACTGGATTAAGGATATAGAATATAATATAGTTGATCACGTGGAGAAGCAAGAAACTGATGTTGTCGGCATGAAGCAAGAAATTTTTTAGGATGCTCTCATTGGTGATACGGTAGCTGCTATTGAAGAAATTAAAGAAGAAGATCCTGAAAATGAAATATCTAAAACTACATGTGCTAGTGGCGACCTTTACGAAGAAAGCATTGAGGGAGATATATTAAAAGCGGAAGTATCTTGTCAATCATTTGAAACATCAAGATCAACTAATGACTCCAAGTAAATTTTAAAAGCAGATGAAGAAAGTAGAGATCAAATAGAGAAAGAAGCTGATATTGAAGTCTCAAAGATAAACGATATGATTTTTGAAAGCTCTAAGGCAGCCAACAAATCTATCAAGGAGATGATAAGGGAATAAGGAAGTGGATCTTATGTTGATGTTGATACTTCACAGGAAAGTGATGTCAAAAAGTTAAGAGAAAGGGGGAGTTCAGAAACTCAACAAGGAAATAATCTACATAGATCAAGTGACAGTAAAAAATCTTTATCATTTGGTGAAAGAAGAGGAGTCCGGATGAAACTGTTGAGATTTTCACCAAGACGTGGCTCAAAGCTTCGTTTGAGCTCTTCCATGACAAGTGTGGGGTAGTTTCTAGAAAATCACTTTAAGGGGGAGTGTGAAAAATAAAGATGATTTGTTGGAACTACAAAAATCCTAGATTTTTAGGAAAGTTTCTAGAATAATCTAGTGTAGTCACTTAGATAAGTATTTTGTAGAAATATCTAGATAATCTAGAGTAGAAGATAATGCTACTAGATTTTTCTTGTAGATGTTCTAGAATATTAGATATTTGTAGAGAATCATGGAATAATCTAGATTTTGTAGTATCTAGAACCATCCATAGGTTAGTATAAATATGGGATGGTATTGTACATTTGTATACAACCAAAAACACAAGCATTCTAAGAACAATCCATTTCAAGAGTCTTCTTCCATAATCAAGTTCTTCTTTCTAGCTTCCTCTTCTTCCTTAGTTGAATCTTCCGATCTTAGTTAACGATTTTGGGCTATCAGAAGATTCTCCGATTATACTTTTCTTCTGTTATTCTCTACAAATATGAGGAGACAAACGTTTTCTTAATGTTGGATTTTATGGCAGATTTTTGAGGCTCGAAGAATAAGACCACGCACAATCAAATCCAGATCTCAATACAGAAAAAAGAAATATATGGTTAGAATGCGCGAAGCAAGCCACCGGAGCAAAATCCCCACCGAAGCAAAAGCATCACATAACTACCATGGAAGATCCATAGCCGCCGGAGCAAAATCAGTCTTCTTGTTCAACATCTGAAACTCCCATTGACGCTGCTAAAACTCACCAAAACACCTAATCATTAACAGAGGTTCAATGGACAAAATGGGCGGAGAGATGCAGATGAAAGCTACGTTGTACGGGCCGCCGAGATCTGTGTCGTTTCTCAGAACGCCGGAAGCAAAGGGAGAAGAAAAGGGATAGTGGTTGGGAACTTTAATTTGTTTTTTCTTTTTATTATTTAATTATTTTTAAAGCAAATTCATTGCTTTCACTCACCTTTTTAAGGGTGATAGTACTCATTATAAATGAGTTAGCAAAATAAATGCCACATAAACTTGATCAATGGTCAAAGGGCTTAAAAATCTCATTTTAATTGGATTCAAAAGTTCAATTGACAAGAAATTAAGCAGAAGGATGTACAATACAAACTAATATAAATATTAGGATGGATTAGACCAATTCGCCCTAAAAGTTTGATGGGATGACTTTTTGGTGAACCGAGGAATAAAGAAGCTTCACAAAAGCGTGTTTTTTTTAAAAAAAATTTCAAGGCATAGAAAGCCGCCTCCAATTTATACTTTCTCTTTAACCTTAATTCTCCACTCCCATCCTTTTCAGTGACGAAAAAGTCCGTAGTCAATTTTTGAAATAAATAAAATTGAGCATGAATTTTTTGAAGGTGTAGTGGCCATTTGTCTCTGACACATTAGATAGTGAAGAGAGCTATGAGTTTCTTGAAATGGCTGGTCCTTGTAATGTTCCAATTTTATTACATTTTTCACCTCAGCATAGCACAGCCTGAATTCGAATTTCATGTATGTGCAGATTCTAATATTACTGAGTTTTCCCCAAATAGTGCATATGACACTAACCTTAACACAACCCTCTCCTCTGTTTCACGAAATATGGATAGTTTTGGATTCTATAATACTTCCATAGCCCTAAACTCCGACACGATTAGTGTCATCGCGCAATGTAGAGGAGATGTACAATTACAGGTATGCCGTGATTGTATAAATAATGCGACCCGTAAGATTCTAGATGTATGTCCTTACAAGAAATCGGCCTTTGGTTATTATGAAAGTTATCAGCTACGATATTCAAATGAGTCCATCATAGGCACCGTGTCAACATACCCGCAAAGCATTTTGTATAACAGGGCAAATGCCTCGAATCCCGATGATTTTATGGAAGATGTAAGAACCTTGTTAGAAAGTTTACGAAGTGAAGCTTCACGGGGTGGTAAGCGGAAGTATGCTACTAATAGTACTGAGGGCCGCCTTGTTTTTCAGACTATATATGCACTTGTACAGTGCACTGCGGATTTATCAGCTGAAAGTTGCATCAATTGTTTAAGAACTGGCTATCAAACTTTACCTAACTGTGAATGTTATGGTAAGATTGGTCTCAGATTTAGAATGCCCAGCTGCAAATTTCAGTATGAAACTAGCTCCTTTTTCGACCAGCTACCGACAGAAGCTCCACCGCCCTTATCACCACCGCCACTTCCATCACCACTGCCACCCCCACCGCCACCATCAGGTATGTCAAATCTTTATGAAATTGTAAGCCAATTCAACTCTTAAATTGCTAAGTCATGCTTTTACAGGAAAAGAATATTTTTAAAGAAGAAATAGACGCTTTTGAAATTTTGTGATTTAAATCATATTGTAACATTTATGTGATAAGAAGACTTTTAAAATTGGTGATATTAAAATATGTAATATAATCTTGTTATTAAAAATAAAATGAGAATCTTAACGAAATTGTTTCCATATTTATGAAGTGGTCATTATTTTAGAAACACGGACACAACAAAAAGGAAATAGGGTCACATAAACTAAAACAAAGAATAGCCTAGTCAATACTAACTTGAAGAGTTCCTGCAGGAGAGGATGACAAAACAACTCGAACCGTCATCATTATCATTGTGTCAACTGTTACAGTTGTTATTCTTGTTGTTTGTATTTCTCTCATCATGATCATGAGGAGGCGAAGGAGGAAGCTAGTGAAAAATATTCAGAGTAAGGCGTAGGTTATTAACAGGCAATGATTTCGGAAAGTTGAACTGTTAAGACCGTATTTCACTGAAATTTTGTTGTATGTTTTACTACTACTTTGATGAAGGTATACATGGGGATGATATTAGCACTGCAGAATCCTTTCAATATGATTTTTCAACAATTAGAGCAGCAACAGATAACTTCTCAAGCGCTAATAAGTTGGGACAGGGCGGATTTGGTCCTGTGTACAAGGTGATTGCTGATTAGCCTATTTGATGCATAAAAGGACACTGTGATTTCATGTAGCCGACTCTAAATTTGTTCAACTCATAGTTTTTCAATTGTATTCTTCAGGGTAAGCTTCCAAATAGTCAAGAAGTAGCAGTAAAAAGATTATCAGCAGATTCTGGGCAAGGTGATCTGGAATTCAAAAATGAGGTCATGTTGGTTGCTAGACTTCAACACAGGAATTTGGTTAGGTTGCTGGGATTTTGCCTTGATGGAACAGAGAGACTTCTTGTCTATGAATTTGTTCCAAATGCAAGCCTTGACCAATTTTTATTTGGTATGTATTGCTTAATGTTTTTCCAGTATAATTTATTATGTTGACTGTCATCTAACTATCTACCTTATTTTTCTGGAGAACTAATTCCACTTGTTACAGGCAGTTACCTATAGTAAAAGTGACTTGATTTTGCAAAATTCATCTATATTGTCGGTGTATAGAAGCTCAACTCATGATTATATTTTTCATCTTGTTCCCAGATCCAGTTAAACGTAGGCAATTAGATTGGGAAAGGCGATCCAAAATCATAGGAGGCGTTGCTAAGGGAATTCTTTATCTACATGAGGATTCTAGACTTCGCATCATTCATCGTGATCTCAAAGCAAGTAATGTTCTACTTGATGAAGAAATGAATCCTAAAATTGCAGACTTTGGCATGGCAAGGCTATTTACATTGGATGAAACTCAAGGCAACACAAGTAGAATTGTTGGGACCTAGTAAGTTTTACATCTCTCAATATTAGATAGACTGTTACTCCTTTTTCATATTACTGGGAAGGACTTTTGTGGTGTCTAAAATTTGACTTATTTGAGATGTATGGTCAGATACCTATAGTTTTGTGCTCAATTTGGTCACTCATAAAATTGCATTATCTGATGATTATAATAACATTCATTTCAAGAAGAATGATCTTCTGCCAAAAGTTAGCTCTGTGAATAAATAGGCTAAATTTGATTTTGTCTAGAACAGAATTTGTCTTTTGTCTTTTCAGCATATGAGTTCTCCTTGTTCAGAGAGGTTAGATATGATCTGATTGCAGCATTATATAAGATGTAAGTCTTGACTCATCATAACTTGTACTTCTGTCTGCCAAGATCAATGGCTAAGAGCTCTCACTAAGGAAAGGCGGAGAAAAAGGCATAATACATAAATTGGACCCTAAACTTGACTTCAAATTTTAAGTATGACCTCTAACTTTCATAGTGCACAAGTAGACACTTTAACTATCCAATTCTTAAATAAAAAAACACGCGAATCCAACAGCCAAATTGTGTGATATACAAACGCGCCTACGTGGCTTATTGAGCCACTCAGTGGCTGCCACGTAATTAAAAAAATTACACGTATTTTATAATTAAAAAAAAAAAAAAAATACAAAAGGGTAGGGTCGTATTTTCTTTTCCCAATTTTCTCGATTTTGACAAAAAAAATTAGAAGCCATTACATAAAAACGACCAGAAATTGTGCACAAAAAGAGGAAAAAAGCTTGAGTACTAGAATTTGGAAGAAGAAGAAGAAAAATGGGATTTTGATTTGAAAAAAATAAAAATATATTTAAAAGGGATTCATTAAGGGTAAAATTGTCATTTCCGTTTTTTTTTTTACTGTTGTGGGCCTCGAAAAATACCCCTGACGCGCCTGAATTGCGTCTCAATCACGCGTTATGCCAGGTTGGATTCGCGTGTTTTTTTGTTTAAGAATTGGATAGTTAAAGTGTCTACTTGTGCACTATGAAAGTTAGAGGTCATACTTAAAATTTGAAGTCAAGTTTAGGGTCCAATTTATGTATTATGCCCGGAGAAAAAAGATATCAAAACCATAACTACCCAATTTGCAGTGTAAACTAATTGCATCACAACATAAATAGCTCTGACTTTTAACATCAAGTTGTTCGTTTCCTATTTTTGCAGCTTATTAGGTCTTGCTGAACCCACTGTTTTGACTAACTAAACAGCTGAACTGATTATTTTTGCCTTTTTATCTCAAGTCCGGTTGATAGGAATGCAAACTATGTGTAACAAAAAACTTTAACAATTGAATCATTTCTAAGTTGTGGAGTGTTATGTAATTCTTGTTTTGCAGTGGATATATGGCACCAGAGTATGCAATGCACGGACAGTTTTCAGTCAAGTCCGATGTTTTTAGCTTTGGAGTACTAGTCCTAGAAATTTTAAGTGGACAAAAGAACACTTGTTCCAGAAATGGAGAATCTGTGGACGACCTTCTAAGCTATGTAAGTAACTAAATTAATTGATCAACTACATTTCAATAGTTGGGACCATCCTTATGCATCAAATTCTTTTACATTGTCGATGTATGGAGTTTTGACTCTGAATTATAATATTGCAGGCATGGACGAACTGGCAAGAAGGAACAGCTGCAAATTTGATTGACCCCATATTTAGGGTAAGTTCAGGACTGGTTCGTGACATAATGAGATACATCCACATTGCTCTATTGTGCGTTCAAGAAAATATTGGTGATAGACCAACTATGGCTGCAGTAGTCCTCATGCTCAGTAGCCTCTCTCTGAGCCTTCCCGTGCCTTCAGGGCCTGCATACTACACACACAACGATATTAGCCCAGAAATTTCACTTATTAAAGAGTACAATTCAAGATCGTCAGAACCTAGAGAATTAGCCAAAAGTAAATCTATTTCTTCATCACGTAATGAGGCATCGATAACTGAGTTATACCCTCGTTAACATCCTTAGACATAAGACCCCTCTTTTATGAGCTACTTTGTTATTTGTTCGAACTCTAATTAGTTTGGAATTGAGATTGATTTATTAATGGTTTTTGTGCTCTGCACAAAAGGCAACTTGTTTCATATGTATTATACAAGAAAAATAAGTTCAACTTGTATTGGAACTACCTTTATTTGTTCTTGTAATCAGAAAACTTGAAGCATATATATGCTGTCTTAAATCACCAAGACCAATAGTCTGACGGTATAAGTTTCCACAGTTAAAAATCTACACTTTTATCTCTCATATTATATATAATTAAAATTCAAGATTAATTGTGGCGTTGATATGTGACATTTTTATCTCTCCTATTATATATAGGTAATTTTTAAAAAAATTGAAATTGAAGATTAATTGTGGGATTGACATTATTTATAGATATTGATATACTCTCTCTATCCCATGTTAGTTGATCATAATACTAAATATAGTTATCTTATAGTAGTTGATTACCTTATTAAATCAAGAAACCATTAATTAATTATTATTTTTATTACCCTTGCAATTAATTCTTTTTGAAAGTGTTCATATTTACTTCTAAAAATTCCGAAGAAAATTTTTATGGGGTAAATTAGTAAAATCATCATCTTATTTATGATTTCTTAAAAATGGTGCAAAATAAAAAGTGTTCAACTAATATAAAACGGAGAGAGTATACATTAAAAAGGATATAATTAAGAACCTTCACAAAAACTCGTTCTTTTGATCTATTTTTTCAAACTTGTCAATTACTTCGGAAGTTTCAACTCATAGAAAACACGTCCCTATATTTTCTCCTTAATTGCCCACCCTCGTCCTTTTCAGTGTCTTAACTTTTCATTTTTAGTGACCAAGTCTATCCTTGTACTCCCTCTGTCTAACTATAGATGTTTATGGTCATTAAATATAAGTTATTTAAATATTAAAAAATAAATAGTATTTAATAGAAAGGGTAAAATAGATCCAAAAATATAAATTATTCATTATTTTTATTAACAGAACAAATTTTATTAAAAATTTCAAGATAGTATAATGAACAAGTAAAGATAGACGAAAAAGTAATAAAATTGAGCACGGAATTTTGAGTCTTTTTGACTATGTAGCCATTCTATTTATATACTTGTGCTTGACGAGTTTAGTTTTGCGTAGATGATGGGGAATACATCTATGAGTTTCTTGAAATGACTCATCGTTCTAATGTTCCAATTGAAATAACACCAACGCTCTCTGGGATAAGTGTATTAGTTGATTTATTTACATCAATAAAATATTTTAGCAATTACTTTTCAATAATAATTGTCCACTATACTAGTATTTTAAGATATCCAATAATATGTGTCCACTTCATGAAATAAATGAATAACTTTACACTTAGTTCTTAATTTATCCTTATCATTAATTATAATCATTTCTCTATTACATTTTTCAAGACATTATATTTATTATATTCAAAGGATAATATAGTAAAATTACCTTTCTATTTATAGTTTCTTAATAAATGTGCAAAGTCAATAGTGAATAACTATTGTTGGACAGAGAAAGTACTATTATTTTTATCACCGATAGTAACTATTTTCGTATAGGTGTACACCACGAAATAATCGATAACGACCCACTAGCTATCCTAAGAAAGACATATGTTGATTGAATTTATATACAAATTTTACAAAACACTATTTTCATTATGCAAAAAGCCAAAAATTTTAAGACATGAAATATTTTGCAAATCATAATCAACATTTAAATTATAACCATAATCTAAGCTGGTATATTTTCTCTTCAATTTCTGGGCAAAATATCGCACACTAATTAACTTTTTAAAAATATTTATACAAACTTGCATGGGTAGCATGTGTTGGAAAACTTGTAGATTAATAAAAGTTGGCGAAATAGTTCAATGGACCCTTGTACTCAGTGGCGAATTTAGGTGTAAATTTTGGGTCATCCGAACCCGTACTCATCCGACTAAACTCGATATATTACTTCTATAATTATTAAAGAATATATTAAATTAAAACTTGTTGAACCCGTTCTCAAGATGGCTTATCTTTAGAGCAATGGTGCACCCGTTTTCTTGAAATCCTGGATTCGCCTCTGCTTGTACTTGTACGCGTTTGTATTCTAGACCCTTCTACTTAATTATTTGCCTGCTAAACTCTTAAACTCAATTAAAAAGAGACTTTTGAACCCCTCCAACCATGTGTGTAGTTCACTCTCCCTAACATAAATGACATGTCATATCCACACATATAAATTAAGGGGGAACCCATCGGTGGCCTCCTAAACTTGGCACGAAATTTCACTTAGACACTCAACTGGACGATGTTCATTTAGACACCTCAGGTAGGATTCCGTTGTGTCATTTTGACACTTTTCACTGACATGACATAGTAAGTGTAATGCACCCAAAATCAGCGCGTGAAGGGGCTCTTTTTCAGGCAAAAAAAATAATATTTAAAAGGTTTTTACTATTCTTCTTCTTCATTCTCTCCTCCACCACACACCATCCATTTACCATTGCTGCCACCATCGCTATTAATACAATCAAATTAATTTTTTTATTTATTCAGTTTCGAAAATCACCACAACTATCGTCATCTTCTCATTCTTATTCTTTAGAAAATAGCACAAAAGAGATATAGAGTGTATGAAAAAAGACGATTTTCGATTCCACCTTTTTCACCAGAAAAAATGGATATGAACACTCATATTTAATAATTTTTCTTTCTTTCTCTCCTTGTCTCCCTCCTCCTCTTCTCTTTTTCTCTCAAAACAACACTAAGATAGAAAGAAAAAAAGAATCTAAAACAATTTTAAAGAGCAAATTAAGAAAATTATTGGGTATAGTAGAGAAGACAACTACCATGGGGGGCAAGGGGGGAGGCGAGGGGTTAAATTGATTTTTTTTAGAATAATATTTTTATTTTATTTACTAAATAGATTTTAAAATAATTTATAAATTAAAATAACACATGTAATAATTTAATTCGTCATTTGCCACATCATCAACAAGTGCATTACACTCTCCTTCATTTTTTTCTTATTGTAAAAAAAAGTGTCAAAAGAATATAACAAAATCCTACATAAGGTGTCTAAAATGAACATCGCACAATTAAGATGTATAAGTGAAATTTCGTGTCAAATTTAGGGGGACACCGATGGGTTCCCCCTATAAATTAATGCCATGTCATAATTATTTCATAACTATTTTTAAATTATTAACTAAAAAATCACTTAAATAAAAGATAAAAATAATAAGTACTCTATTTAAAAAATAAAACTAAATAGTTATTTCTCTCACTTTTCCTCCACCTTCCTCAACCCACAACCCCCAAAATTTTCCTCCACCTCCCTCAACCAACAACCACCAAACGCAAGACAGAAAATGAAAACCCAAAATTGATCTCTCAAATTATCTAGTGAGACATAGCTATTATCCCATAAATCACTTTCCTTCTTCCTTGAACTTCCATTGAAAAGATAATTTGGGCAAAGCTAAAAATTTGTCAGTTGCTATAGCAGAGAGTAAATACATCATACAAAAACAAGAAATTTTTTTCATGTTTCAGCCTTAAATGCTTAAGCAGACAAATCCGACAGATTCCACTTCTTCAAGCTTACTTGAACATACTTAAATTGTTATGGTGCTATATAGATTAACAAAACAATCTCCCTTCTCCTAATTCTTTTCTTCTTTGAAAAATGAGTATGAAGCTCAGAAAGCCACTAGTCAAACCCAAATCTCAAAACTAATATGAGCAGACAAACGTTTTCTTAATGTTGGATTTTATGGCAGATTTTTGAGGCTCGAAGAATAAGATCACGCACAATCAAATCCAGATCTCAATACAGAAAAAAGAAATATATGGTTAGAATGCGCGAAGCAAGCCACCGGAGCAAAATCCCCACCGAAGCAAAATCATCACATAACTACCATGGAAGATCCATAGCCGCCGGAGCAAAGTCAGTCTTCTTGTTCAACATCTGAAACTCCCATTGACGCTGCTAAAACTCACCAAAACACCTAATCATTAACAGAGGCTCAATGGACAAAATGGGCGGAGAGATGCAGATGAAAGCGACGTCGTACGGGCCGCCGAGATCTGTGTCGTTTTCTCCGAACGCCGGAAGCAAAGGGAGAAGAAAAGGGGTAGTGGTTGGGAACTTTAATTTGTTTTTTCTTTTTATTATTTAATTATTTTTAAAGCAAATTCGTTGCTTTCACTCGCCTTTTTAAGTGTGATAGCACGCATTATAAATGAGTCAGCAAAATAAATGCCACATAAACTTGATCAATGGTCAAAGGCATAAAGATCTCATTTTAATTGGGTTCAAAGGTTCAATTGACAAGAAATTAAGTAGAGGGGTGTACAATACAAACTCATATAAATATTAGAATGCAACAGACCAATTCGCCCTAAAAGTTTGAAGGGATGACTTTTTGGTGAACCGAGGAATAAAGAAGCTTCACAAAAGCGTGTTTTTTTTAAAAAATTTCAAGGCATAGAAAGCCGCCTCCAATTTATATTTTCTCCTTGACCTTAATTCTCCACTCCCATCCTTTTCAGTGACGAAAAAGTCCGTAGTCAATTTTTGAAATAAATAAAATTGCGCATGAATTTTTTGAAGGTGTAGTAGCCATTTGTCTCTGACACATTAGATAGTGAAGAGAGCTATGAGTTTCTTGAAATGGCTGGTCCTTGTAATGTTCCAATTTTATTACATTTTTCACCTCAGCATAGCACAGCCTGAATTCGAATTTCCTGCATGTGCAAATTCTAATATTACTGAGTTTTCCCCAAATAGTGCATATGACACTAACCTTAACACAACCCTCTCCTCTGTTTCACGAAACATGGATAGTTTTGGATTCTATAATACTTCCGTAGCCCTAAACTCCGACACGATTAGTGTCATCGCGCAATGTAGAGGAGATGTACAATTACAGGTATGCCGTGATTGTATAAATAATGCGACCCGTAAGATTCTAGAGGTATGTCCTTACAAGAAATCGGCCTTTGGTTATTATGAAAGTTGTCAGCTACGATATTCAAATGAGTCCATCATAGGCACCGTGTCAACATACCCGCCAAGCATTTTGTATAGCACGGAAAATGCCTCGAATCCCAATGATTTTATGGAAGATGTAAGAACCTTGTTAGAAAGTTTACGAAGTGAAGCTTCACGGGGTGGTAAGCGGAAGTATGCTACTAATAGTACTGAGGGCCGCCTTGTTTTTCAGACTATATATGCACTTGTACAGTGCACTGCGGATTTATCAGCTGAAAGTTGCATCAATTGTTTAAGCACTGGCTATCAAACTTTACCTAACTGTGAATGTTATGGTAAGGTTGGTCTCAGATTTAGAATGCCCAGCTGCAAATTTCAGTATGAAACTAGGCCCTTTTTCGACCAGCTACCGACAGAAGCTCCGCCACCCTTATCACCACCGCCACTTGCATCACCACCGCCACCCCCACCGCCACCATCAGGTATGTGAAATCTTTATGAAATTGTTAGCCAATTCAACTCTTAAATTGCTAAGTCATGCTTTTACAGGAAAAGAATATTTTTAAAGAAGAAACAGACGCTTTTGAAATTTTGAGATTTAAATCATATTGTAACATTTATGTGATAAGAAGACTTTTAAAATTGGTGATATTAAAATATGTAATATAATCTTGTTATTAAAAATAAAATGAGAATCTTAACGAAATTATTTCCAAATTTATGAAGTGGTCATTATTTTAGAAACACAGACACAACAAAAAGGAAATAGGGTCACATAAACTAAAACAAAGTATAGCCTAGCCAATACTAACTTGAAGAGTTCCTGCAGGAGAGGATGATAAAACAACTCGAACCATCATCATTATCATTGTGTCAACTGTTACAGTTGTTATTCTTGTTGTCTGTATTTCTGTCATCTTGATGAGGAGGCGAAGAAGGAAGCTAGTGAATGATATTCAGAGTAAGCCGTCGATTAATAACAGCAATGATTAAGGAAAGTTGAACAGTTAAGACCGTATTTCACTGAATTTTTGTTGTATGTTTTACTACTACTTTGATGAAGGTATACATGGTGATGATATTAGCACTGCAGAATCCTTTCAATATGATTTTTCAACAATTAGAGCAGCAACAGATAACTTCTCGAGCACTAATAAGTTGGGACAGGGCGGATTTGGTCCTGTGTACAAGGTGATTGCTGATTAGCCTAATTGATGCATAAAAGGACACTGCGACTTCATATAGACGACTCTAATTTTGTTCAACTCATAATTTTTCAATTTGCACTCGTATTCTTCAGGGTAAGCTTCCAAATAGTCAAGAAGTAGCAGTGAAAAGATTGTCAGCAGATTCTGGCCAAGGTGATCTGGAATTCAAAAATGAGGTCATGTTGGTTGCTAGACTTCAACACAGGAATTTGGTTAGGTTGCTGGGATTTTGCCTTGATGGAACAGAGAGACTTCTTGTCTATGAATTTGTTCCAAATGCAAGCCTTGACCAATTTTTATTTGGTATGTATTGCTTAATGTTTTGTCAGTATAATTTATTATGTTGACTGTCGTCTACCTATCTGCCTTATTTTCTGGAGAACTAATTCCACTTGTTACAGGTAACAGTGACTTGATGTTGCAAAATTCTGCTATATTGTCTGTGTATAGAAGCTCAATTCATTATTATATTTTTCATCTTGTTCCTAGATCCAGTTAAACGTAGGCAATTAGATTGGGAAAGGCGATCCAAAATCATAGGAGGCGTTGCCAAGGGAATTCTTTATCTACATGAGGATTCTAGACTTCGCATCATTCATCGTGATCTCAAAGCAAGTAATGTTCTACTTGATGAAGAAATGAATCCTAAAATTGCAGACTTTGGCATGGCAAGGCTATTTACATTGGATGAAACTCAAGGCAACACAAGTAGAATTGTCGGGACCTAGTAAGTTTTACATCTCTCAATATTAGATAGACTGTTACTCCTTTTTCATATTACTGGGAAGGACTTTTGTGGTGTCTAAAATTTGACTTATTTGAGATGTATGGTCAGATACCTATAGTTTTGTGCTCAATTTGGTCACTCATAAAGTTGCATTATCTGATGATTATAATAATATTCATTTCAAGAAGAATGATCTTCTGCCAAAAGTTAGCGCTGTGAATAAATAGGCTAAATTTGATTTTGTCTAGAACAGAATTTGTCTTTTATCTTTTCAGCATGTTAGTTCTCCTTGTTCAGAGAGGTTAGATATGATCTCATTGCAGCATTATATAAGCTGTAAGTCTTGACTCATCATAACTTGTACTTCTGTCCGCCAAGATCAATGGCTAAGAGCTCTCACTAAGGAAAGGCGGAAAAGACATCAAAACCATAACTACCCAATTTGCAGTACATATTAATTGCAGCACAACATCAATAGCTCTGACTTTTAATATCAAGTTGTACGTTTCCTTTTTTTGTAGCTTATTAGGTCTTGCTGATCCTACTGTTTGGACTAACTAAACTGATTATTTTTGCCTTTTTTTCTCAAGTCCGGTTGATAGGAATGCAAAGTATGTGTAACAAAAAACTTTAACAATTGAATCATTTCTAAGTTGTGGAGTGTTGTGTAATTCTTGTTTTGCAGTGGATATATGGCACCAGAGTATGCAATGCACGGACAATTTTCAGTCAAGTCCGATGTTTTTAGCTTTGGAGTACTAGTCCTAGAAATTTTAAGTGGACAAAAGAACACTTGTTTCAGAAATGGAGAATCCGTGGAAGACCTTCTAAGCTATGTAAGTAACTAAGTTAATTGATCAACTACATTTCAATAGTGGGGACCATCCTTATGCATCAAATTATTTTACACTTCGATGTATAGAGTTTAAACTCTGAATTATAATATTGTAGGCATGGACAAACTGGCAAGAAGGAACAGCTGCAAATTTGATTGACCCCATGTTTAGGGGAAGTTCAGGACTAGTTCGTGGCATAATGAGATGCATCCACATTGCTTTATTGTGCGTTCAAGAAAATATTGGTGATAGACCAACTATGGCAGCAGTAGTTCTCATGCTCAGTAGCCTCTCTCTGAGTCTACCCGTGCCTTCAGGGCCTGCATACTACACACACAATGATATTAACCCAGAGATTTCACTTATTAAAGGGTACAATTCAAGATCATCACGTAATGAGGCATCGATAACTGAGTTATACCCTCGTTAACATCCTTAGACATAATACTCTTCTTTTCTGAGCTACTTTGTTATTTTTTCGAACTCTAATTAGTTTGGAATTGAGATTGATTTATTAATGGTTTTTGTGCTCCGCAAAAAAGGCAACTTGTTTCATATGTATACTAGTAAAATAAGTTGAACTAGTATTGGAACGACCTTTATTTGTTCTGGTAATCAAAAAACGTCAAGCATCTGGCTGCCTAAAATCACCAAGACCAATAGTCTAACGGTATAGGTTTCCGCAGTTAAGAATCTACAATTTTCACATGAACTTTGGAGGTATTCTCTGCAAAACAAATTTCTCTATAAAATTTTCATGTAATTCACACTTTTCTTGTAGTGAAATGGGCAAGAACCCATTTATATTGCATTGGTAACTTATTGAAGAGTCATTTGGCCACGAGAATTATTTACTTTTTTTTGTGAAATAATTTTTATTTTATTTTAAAATCATTATAAATTTTTCAAATTTAGGAGTTGGATTCCAAAATTAGAAAAGTGTTCCAAACTGGCTTTCCAACTCCATACTCACAATTTCCAAATAAAGAACTCTATTCTCTTCTTTGCAAGAAAATATAACCAACCAAAACGTTGTATTCAACTCCAACTTTATAAATTGATATAAAATAAAAATAATGGAATTTATGGCCAAATGTCTATTAAGTTGCACTAAAATAGAAAGTCAGAATATATATAGCTTTGCAAATCTGAAGGCAAAAAAGAGACAAAGGGTATAACAGTAAATATATCTTTTTATATAAGATCATGAAATCACATACTTTACATTATATACTAATCTTTAATAAAACAAATCAAACAAAAACTAATATATATCTTATATTTTTGCATCACTAGTTCTAATATTACTATTTGTTATTTTGGCACAAAAAAGCTTTGGTACTTGAAAAGGAATAGTTCGACAAGGTTTAATTGACTGAAATATTTTTTTAGATTTGCAAATTTATCGATATTAAATGCATAAAAAAACCAAATTCTTGTTGGGATCATTTATGATAAAAAGAAATTGAATTCTGAAAATTTCTTTGTCTTATTTATACTCTTCTTCAAAATCTACATACTATGTGGTAAAAGGGATTTCTAACATCTCCCAGAAAAAAATATACAATATAGAATTTGAAGAAAAATATTTGACCTTTATTTATTTTGATTTAATTTTTTTTAATTGGAAAAGTGTGAATATATTACTATTGCTAGATTTCGCTGCCAAAGAACGTATTAATAATTTTCTTATTCTTAAATAGAAGAGATAATTTCAGAGACCTTCCTTCAGATTTCGCTCTATAACACTCACATTCCTTGTGGTTTACAATATTACGTCTACCTCCTTTATTTTCATTTTCTTGTAACCATTCTTTAAACCTATTTAAAATAAATGTAAATTAATTTAGATTTGACATTTTTACCCTTCTATATATTAATTTCTTCATATTAATAAATATTATAAAAAAAAACTCATTTAACAAATATTTTAAAAAGTAAATAATCACAAATGAAGTTTCTTAAGAATTAAAAGTCCTCTTCTCTTTAAACTTTCATTTGCTTGCTTAAAAGCAGGGAATGGAAGTTTGAAGAGAAGATGACTTTTAATTCTTAAGAAAATTTATTTGTGCTAATTTATTTTTAAAGTATTTGTTAAATGAGTTATTTTTTTATATATAATATTTATTAATATGAATAAATTAATATATAGAAGGTTAAAATTGTCAAATCTAAATTAATTTATATTTATTTTAAATAGATTTAAAGAAGGTTACAAGAAAATGAAAATAAAAGAGGTAGACGTAATATTATAAAGCACGGAGAGGTGAGTGTGTTATAGAGCAAAACCTGAAAGGAGGTTTTTGAAATTATCCTAAATAGAAGGTTAAAACTGTCTAAATACTATACTATACCTAAGAATGCGGTCCATAAATGCAGGAAGAAAAAAATCATTGAAAGGCTTCCACAAAAACGCGCTACTATTTTCTTGGTTAAAATTACTTCTTGAAAGTTTCAAAAAATATTTTCTCCTAAAACATCAACTCCCATACCTTTCAATGACTTTCTAATTTCTACTTTTCTTCTCCATTGACTTCACAGACAGAAAAGTCAGTAGTCATATTCAAATGCTATTTTAATTTATAATTTTCAATATCATCTTAAAACTTGTTAAGTAGTATTATTTTATATAACAAACGAAGCATTTTATTAACGGTCGATTCCTCCATGACATTTTAAAAATAAAGTATCCAAAACTAACTAAATCATATCAGTACTAAAGAGAAATCAAAATGATTAAAACACTGTAGAAAATCATAATTTTAATTATTTAATATTCACAGTAGAATATCCAAAAAAAAAAAAAAAAAAGTAGAATACAAATATCTTAAAATAACATTGAGGAACCGGACCTCATAAAATAACTTGACAACTTCAATTCCCATCCTTTTCAGTGCTTTTAATTTCCGCGTTTCATAAACTGAAAAGTCAAGAGTAGTTGTAAAAATGAACAATGGATTCGATCTTCCTAACAAAATGAGCACAACTATTATATTAAGCTTTGCGTGAATTCTAATATTCCAAGCTATGGGTTTATTAAAATGTCAGATCATTGTAATATTCCTATTTTACTACCTCATCATAGCACAGCCTAATTTCAGTTTACGATGTAATGTGACAGAGTACCCTCCAAATGGTACATACCACACAAACCTTAACACACTTGTCTCGTCTCTTTCGCGCAACATAGACAGTGATGGCTTCTATAATGCTACCATAGGCCAAGATCAGGACAGGATTAGTGCCATCGCGCAATGTAGAGCAGATGTTGAATTACAAGCATGCCGCAACTGTATAACTAATGCTAGTCGCTTGATATTAGAGAAATGCCCTTCCAAGAAATCAGCCTTTGAGGTTTATGATGTGTGTCTGATAAGATATTCAAATGAGTCCTTCATAGGCACCATGTCAACCGACCCGCGATCTATTTATTATATCCTCGGGGATTTCTCGAACCCCAAATTGTTTTTTAACCAATATCTGGCACCTGTGTTGACAAGCTTACGAACTCGAGCTTCAGCGGGTGGAAAACACAAGTTTGCTGCTAATGTTTTTAGTGCCCCTGATTTTCAGACTATACATGCACTTGTACAGTGCACATCCGATTTATCTGCTCAAAGTTGCTACGCCTGTTTAACCGCTATCTATTCAAGTTTGCCTGACTGTGAATGTTATGCAAAGATGGGAAACTACTATATAATGCCCAGCTGCATTGTTCGGTATGAACCTTACTCATTCTTCAATGAATTATTATTAGCTGAAGCTCCGCCACCATTATTGTCACCGCCGCAGACAGCCTCATTGCCGCCGCCACCACCACCAGGTATTTGAAATCTTTGTGGAATTATATTCAGGGGACCTGAGCCTCTTTTGTTGGCCGGCTCACCGGCCTCAATTTATGTCTAAAGAATGTTTGCACTATCAGTATATTTTTTTTCAAGATTCTAATCCCAATTATTCTGTGACTTAAACACGACAATATACCCTGTTGTGATTGTAACTAGGGGTTGTTTGGTAGTTGGTTTAGATGTGAGTTATGCAAGTATTACATTCGGCATAAGTAAATACTATGTTTGGTAGTTGATTAGGAGATAAACTATTCATGTATATATAAAATTAATACGATGTTTGGTTCGTAATTTAGAAACTCACATAACTAATACATGTCTAAGTTATGAGACAATCAACGGTTCCAGACAATCAATGTATTATATTATGCAGGTAACTGCATAAAATAATTCATAAATTCACTCATAATTAATCTCTGCATAACTTTAACAGCTACCAAACGACCCCTAGGTCATTATACAATATTGTGTTTAATTAACATATATATATATACTTCAATTCAAATTGCTATTCTAGTTTTAACTTTCAACAAAATTGAAAGAAGTGTAAAAAATATGAATATTTGTTAACCTAATAGTACTAACTTGAAGCATTTTTGTAGGGAAGGCTGACAAAACCGCAAGAACTATCATCATTATTGTCGTGCTCGCTGTCACAGTTGTTATATTTGTTGTTTGTATTCCTGTCATCTTGATGAAGAGGCGAAAGAGGAAGTTGGTGTACAAAAGAGAAAGTAAGGATGGCTTATTAATGATTAAGGAAAGTTGAATTTTAATAAAAACCATGTTTCACTAATTTGTTCTGTTCAATTCTACTATATTGGTGAAAGGTATACGAGACTACGATACTAGCAGTGCAGAATCCCTGCAATATGATTTTTCTACAATTAGAGCAGCAACAGATAACTTCTCAAATGATAATAAATTGGGGCAGGGCGGATTTGGTCCGGTGTACAAGGTAAAAATTCTTTACAATGTCACTATATATAATTAATTTATTCTTTCAATTTGTGTTGATCTGCTTCAGGGTAAGCTTTCAAATGGACAAGAAGTAGCAGTAAAGAGATTGGCTGCAAATTCAGGCCAAGGTGATCTAGAATTCAAAAACGAGGTCTTATTGGTGGCCAAGCTTGAACACAGGAATTTGGTTAGGTTATTCGGATTTTGCTTTGACGGAACAGAGAGACTTCTTATCTATGAATTTGTTCCCAATGCGAGCCTTGACCACTTTTTATTTGGTATGTATTGCTTAGCTTTTTACCTGATCGTCTACACTGACAATATATAGAAGGTGAACTTTTTATAAAATATGGAGCTTATTATTCATTTGATTGTCCAATGGGAATGCAGATCCGGTTAAACGTAAGCATCTGGATTGGGAAAGACGATCCAAAATCATAGGAGGCATTGCTAGGGGAATTCTTTATCTTCACGAGGATTCTAGACATCGCATCATTCACCGTGATCTCAAAGCTAGTAATGTTCTACTTGATGCAGAAATGAATCCTAAAATCTCAGACTTTGGCATGGCAAGGTTATTTGCAATGGATGAATCTCAAGGAATCACAAGCAAAATTGCTGGGACCTAGTAAGTTTTATATCTCTCATTAGATAGACTGTTCATAAATACCCAATTTGCAGCACAACATTCTACCTCAGTACTTCCTAAGTTTATTAGAAAATGTCTTAATTTCATTGATGGATGTGTAGTTCTGGCTTTTAACGTCAAGTAGTTCCCTGTTGACAGCTTATTCAGTTATGCTGATCCCACTATTTGCAGTATCAAACCCCAGAAATGAGTTTTTTAGCCTTTTTAACTTAAGTCTGTTGAAGAAAAAAAACAAAATCTATAGGTCGAACAAAAAATTAAACAATTGAATCATATCTAACCTGACAAATGTTATGTAATTCTTGTTTTGGCTTTGCAGTGGATATATGGCGCCAGAGTATGCAATGCAGGGAAAAATGTCAGTCAAATCAGATGTTTTTAGCTTTGGAGTATTAGTCCTGGAAATTTTAGGTGGCCAAAGAAACACTTGTTTCATAAATGGAGAATATGTGGGAAACCTTCTAAGCTACGTAAGTAGTAACCAAGTCGATTAATCAGCTTTACCTTTCAATTTCAAATTAGTCGGGATCAGGTGCATGCAAATTATTTTACACTGTTAGTGTTAAAATTCTTAAACTAAACTGTCACAGGCTTGGAGGAATTGGCGTGAAGGAACAACATCAAATTTAATAGACCCCGTGTTGAGGGGAAGCTCGGGACTGGTTTCTGACATAACAAGATGCATCCACATTGCCTTATTGTGCGTTCAAGAAAATGTTTCTGATAGACCAACTATGGCTGCAGTAGTTCTCATGCTCAGTAGTCTCTCTCTGGCTCTTTCAGTGCCTTCAAAGCCTGGATATTATATGCAAATTAATGTTAGCCCAAATATTTCACCTATTCAAGGATACAAATCAAAATTAATATCAGAATCTAATCAACCAGCCAAAAGTAAATCTATTTGCTTATCACAAAATGAGATGTCAATAAGTGAGTTAGATCCTAGATGATAGATATAATTGCCCTTTGTACTTATTATATTATTTCTTTGAACGAGTGATCATTATTGATGATTAAGGATTTAATTTGGGGATATTCACGGAGAATTAGCAACTCCTAATAACAAAAGAACATGGTACTATTTCACCTTCAAAACATCTCAAC
The DNA here is from genome assembly GCA_037074985.1 of Solanum bulbocastanum. Lineage (NCBI taxonomy): Eukaryota > Viridiplantae > Streptophyta > Magnoliopsida > Solanales > Solanaceae > Solanum > Solanum bulbocastanum. The sequence continues at coordinate 29,619,333 of CM073598.1, read as the reverse complement.
AAAAGTTGTTCTTTTCTCTCAATTCCTAACACATAGTGGTGTTCCACTTCATTTTCCAAATTTGCAAAAGACACAAAAACAGAATTTTCCGTTTATTCATTTGTATATGATGATTGGACAGTTTGTTAAACATAAAACACAAAAGTTTCAATCTCACCCAGGGATTGTTTTAGTCACCAATCAACTAACCACAACAACCGAACTAGTATGTTATACGGGGAAAAGAAAAACAGAGGAATCCCCGAAACATTGATTCCTTATTGGAAACAGCTTATATTAACATTAAGAAAGTGAACATTGTTTGCGCTGCTTGGCAGCTTCCATTTTAAATTGCTTTGTCAATTCAATTTGACTCACTTTTAGGAAGTTAAGATGTTTTCTCTGAGATATGTACATGTCAAAATTGAAGAAAAATCATGGAGTGAAGTTTAAAACACAAGGAAAAAGAATTAGATGCAAATGAGTTGGATTTCCATTTCGGTAATCATATAATTCAAAGAAGAACAAGAAACTGTCATAATTTCCCGCCCTTGTTGGCTTGTTTGCATCCACTTCCTGTCCATAAATTAGAGTTGTTAAATTCCAAGTAAATTTGTCAATTCCAAAAAAATAAAAAATAGTCCATATAATAGACCAAGTCAAAAGTTTTTTTTTTTTTTTTCAATGCGTGTGACGCCCAAGCAGACGTGCAGTCAAAAGTTGATGTCATCTTATGTGACATGAATTTTATTTGGAGTACTAGAAACGACAAACAAGAGTAGTGTACTACATGGAAAGTCATACTAAAGGGAAGTCGTCAAACCTAAAGAAATTCAAAGCAGCAATAACAAAATAACTTTTTGAAAGTTTCTAAGCCTAGAAAGCACAATCTCCTTATTTACTCCCATCCATTTCAATGCTTGAATTTTCTGCCTTCCATGTTACTTCATAGACTGAGTCAATCTTCCAACAACAAAAAGGTTGAAACACTTGAAAAACTGAAAATTTGGAGCCATTCCTTCTATTTATACAGTCTCAAACACGTTAATTGAGCAGACAGCTATGGGTTCCTTGAAATGGCTGATCATTCTAATAATCCAATTTTACTACCTTTTCTACCTCACCATAGCACAGCCTAATTTCACTTTTCAATCGCCCTGTGAAGGTAATGTGACAGAGTACCCTCCAAATGGTACCTACCACACAAACCTTAACACACTTCTCTCCTCTCTTTCACGCAACATAGACAGCAATGGCTTCTATAATGCTACCGTAGGCCAAGATCAGGACAGGGTTAGTGCCATCGCGCAATGTAGAGCAGATGCTGAATTACAAACATGCCGCAACTGTATAAATAATGCTACTCGCTTGATTTTAGAGAAATGTCCTTCCAAGAAATCAGCTTTTGGCATTTATGATATGTGTCTGATAAGATATTCTAATGAGTCCTTCATAGGCACCATGTCAACGGACCCGCGATTTATTTATTATGTCCTCGGGAATTTCTCGTTCCCCCAATATTTTTTTAACCAATATCTGGCACCCGTGTTGACAAGCTTACGAACTCGAGCTTCAGTGGGTGGAAAGCGCAAGTTTGCTGCTAATGTTTTTAGTTCCCCTGATTTTCAGACTATACATGCACTTGTACAGTGTACAGCCGATTTATCAGCTCAAGGTTGCTACGATTGTTTAAGCGCTGTCTATAAAAGTTTGCCTGACTGTGAATGTTATGCAAAGTGGGGAAACTACCATTTGATGCCCAGCTGCATTGTTCGGTATGAACCTTACCCATTCTTCAACGAATCATTATTGACTGAAGCTCCGCCACCCTTATTGTCACCGCCGGAGCCAGCCTTATTGCAACCACCACCAGGTATTTGAAATCTTCGTGGAATTATCTTGTTAATCACATCATATTCGTATTCAGCTTCAGGCCAGGGACATGTTGTTCAAGTTCAACCTCTTTTGTTAGGCTCACTTGGCGGTCTCAATTACCAAGCTAGATCCAGATTATAGATTAATTAGCACGAGTAACTGAATTGTGGACTATAATTTTAAGTTCTATACTCTGTGGTGCTTGTGATACTAATTTGAAGCATTTTTGTAGGAAAGGATGACAAAACCGCACGAACTGTCATCATTATTCTTGTACCCATTGTCACAATTGTTATTCTTATTGGTTGTATTTCTGTCATCTTGATGAGGAGGCGAAAGAGGAAGTTGGTGAACAGAAGAGAGCGTAAGTGTGGTTTATTAACCTACAATGATCAAGGAAAATTGAATTTTAATTGAAGACCATTTTTCACTAATTTGTTCTCTGCTATTGCTACTAGTCGTTGAAGGTATATCTATGGAAGATGATAGTATTGCAGAATCTTTGCAATATGATTTTTCAGCAATTAGTGCAGCAACGGATAACTTCTCAGATGCTAATAAGTTGGGGCAAGGTGGATTTGGTCCTGTGTACAAGGTGATATATCATTACTTAGGTTGTAACGATTCTTTAAACTGTCAGTGTATACAAATGAGGACCGTGTTGCATAACAACCTAGTTGGAGGAACAATACTACTTAGTTATAATTCATAACTTTTCAACTTGTTCTCATATTATGTTTCAGGGTAAGCTTCCAAATGGACAAGAAGTAGCAGTGAAAAGATTGTCAATAGATTCAGGCCAAGGAGATCTAGAATTCAAAAACGAGGTCTTGTTGGTTGCCAGGCTTCAACACAGGAATTTGGTTAGATTGCGAGGATTTTGCTTTGATGGAACAGAGAGACTTCTCGTCTATGAATTTGTTCCCAATGCAAGCCTTGACCACTTTTTATTTGGTATGTTTTGTTTTACATTTATTTAACTTGATAGTGTAATTCTTATATGCTGTCCATATATAGAAGTTAAATCTTTTATAAGTGCTCTACGTTTGACATTTGTCCAATGGGAACACAGATCCAGTTAAACGTAGGCAATTGGATTGGGAAAGGAGATCCAAAATCATTGGAGGCGTTGCTCGGGGGATCCTTTATCTTCATGAGGATTCTAGGCTTCGGATCATTCATCGTGATCTCAAAGCTAGTAATGTTCTACTTGATGCAGAAATGAATCCTAAAATCTCAGACTTTGGCATGGCAAGGTTGTTTACTCTGGATGAAACTCAAGGCAGCACAACCAGAATTGTTGGGACCTAGTAAGTTGTATAACTCTCATTAGATAGACTGTTTAATTTCATATTGCTCGGAGAGATTCTTTAACCATTTAGCAAGCAAGAACAAAAACCTCAATACTACTCGTAAGCAAACCATTCCTTAGAATTACAAGAATATTGTCACGCCCCGAGCCTACACCCCAGACGTGACCGGCACTTAAAGACCATCGCTGGCCCCCAAGCGAACCCTTGGCCTGGCTTTCTTAACTCAGCAGAAACTTAACTCAACAGGATAACTCAATGCAATGAAAGGTTATAAAACAACTCAACTGAAAGTAATTTGCCAACAAGGCATCTCGAGTCTCAAAATAGGATATTTAAATATATACATGCATGAGAGACTCCAAACTAAGTGACTGACTGTCTGACTGTCTATGAAGCCTCTAAATACTGAAATGGATGTTGGGACAGACCCCGCAACATCCTAATAAAACAAAAACTAAGAACACAAAATAATTGAGTCCTCCGGAATGCAAGGAGGCTCACCACTGACTCTGGAGTGCTCAGCTGGATCAACGACGTGCAGGATGCTGATCCGGGGTACCTGTATCTGCATCATAAGACGATGCAGGCCAACTGACATCAGTACATGAAAGGTACTAGTATGCGAGCTGGAAAACTAAGCAACAAAGGCTAGAAGGAAAAAATTTGGAAGAAACTGAAAAGTTTACCTTGTTCAACTCAACTCAACCTGACTGACTTCTTTCAATATAAGGCAATTTAAAACAAGTGTGATATAAAGAAAGACTGTTTAAAACATGCTATAAAACTCTGTGTGTATACAAGGATACAATAAGCCTGAGATGTATATAGAAATACAATTGAACTGATGTATATAAAATACAATAATTTCCGTGTATAAAAATACAATAACTGTTGTGGGAGTTTCTCTAACCGACAACCATCACATAAGAGCTAAAGTGATGATACAGCGATCAACCTCACGCTGCCAGAGCATCCTATACCCGGCCAAAGGTATAAGACCTGAACTGCCTAATGGATCCACTAGTCTAATATGAAAAGGATTCATCTAAAGAGTATGATCCTTTTCTACCCATGGTGGCTAACATGGTTCTATGGGGGCTGTGGGTTCTTTGAACGCTCCCCCAATTCGGTGCTCGATACTACTCCCAAAAAAATGTACTGGCTCTTATGTTTTTAAAACACATTTCTTCCTGCTGACATGAGATAATTACTCAAAAAAAACTATCCCGAAGGCTCTTTGGAAATTTCAGTTTCCAACCTTGTTTAAATGTAAAGACATTTCTTTAAAACTTCTTTGGGAATACATAGTTCCCTAATAACTTTGAGAAAATGAACTCAACTTGAAACTTGAGATTCTTTACTTAGCTTGAAACTCTAAGCTCTTTGCTTGACTTGACACTTGAGTCTAAAAATAAAGTTAAAACGTTCAATAAAGACTCTTGAACAACTTTACAACTAGCTTGACTTGCTTAACTTCTAAGCTTAACTCTTAATTTCTAACTTCACTTGACTTCTAACTAACTCTCCTTAAATTGGAATTTTGGATTCAAGGTGTTTGCTCACATGTTACGGATGAGTTCTTGACTTTAGAAGTACCTTGGAGTGTTGGAAACAACTAGGAAACATAGGTATAATACCTAGGAACAAAAATAAAATAAAAATGGGGAATTAAGGTAACGGGAAGGATTGACGTCCTTGGCGCTCTAAGAGGCGCGGGGCGCCAGCCCTCAACTTCAAATGGGACTGCTGGCCACTCTGCCAGGCACCAGCCCTCAACTTCAAAGAGGACTGCTGGCCACTCTGCCAGGCACCAGCCCTTTTTCCAAAAAAAAAAATCGACTTTTCTCCCTCTTTTCTTCAACTCTAAACCACCCTTACTTCAATGGATTTAACCCCAAACACTAAGGATCATCAATCTCTCAACATACAATAAACTACAACTCAAATACACAATCCAATCATGTCCCACAACCAACAATAACTTCAACAACACAACTAACAACATCAACAACAACTAACAACTTCAACAACAATCCAATCTTTTCTCAAATCATAAAAACAAATGAGCTTGGTGTGTGGGGGAAAGGATCAAACCACACAAAGAACTCACATACCTTGATAGGGATCACCCCCGACGAAAATCCACGACGGGAACTTGTTGATCTCCTTTCTCCTCTTCTTCTCTTCTTCTTCTCTTCTTCTTCTCTTCTTCACTCTCAAGAACCCTAACTCTTTCTCTTTTAAAAATAGGATAAAAATGATCCAGAAACAGCCTAACACACAATATAACCTCAAAAGAAATGGCTAGGGAAAAGACCAAAATGCCCTTAAAATTTCCGGACGGATTCCCTGCCAACTGCCCAACTTTCAATGGCCATAACTCGCTCATACGAACTCGAAATCGAGAAATCTCAGTGGCGTTGGAAAGATCATTCCACAAGCTTCGCAACCATAACTGGAACTACTCCTAAATCATCGTGATCTAGGAGTTACGACTGCTCAAAGTTGGCCAAAAATCACTGATTTCCACACTTAGCCAAATTTTCCAGATTCTGTATTTTTTTCCAAAAATGGCTACTTCCAATTTCAAGCTTCTTCATAGCTATTTCAAATTGTCGGATGTTACAAATATGTAAGATGAATTTTGATATGTAAATTAGTAATTGCTTCAGGAACTTTATCTCATTTTTTGTTTTCGCACCTCAATTTTGTTGAACTAGAATTTTAGTCATCCCCACAATTAAGGTACCGAATACTAGAAAAGTTTTGTAATTTATGTTTTGTCTTTCCAGTGGATATATGGCACCAGAGTATGCAATGCACGGGCAATTCTCAGTGAAATCAGATGTTTTTAGCATTGGAGTACTAGTCCTAGAAATTTTAAGTGGCCAAAAGAACACTTATTTCAGAAATGGAGAATATGTGGAAGACCTTCTGAGCTATGTAAGTAACTAAGTTAATTGATCAACTACAATAGTTGGGACTATCCTTATGCATCAAATTCTTTTACATTGTCGATGTATAGAGTTTAAACTCTGAATTATAATATTGCAGGCATGGAAAAACTGGCGTGAAGGAACAGCTACAAATTTGATAGACCCCATGTTGAGGGGAAGTTCAGGACTGGTTCGTGACATAATGAGATACATCCACATTGCTTTATTGTGCATTCAAGAAAATATTGGTGATAGACCAACGATGGCTGCAGTAGTTCTCATGCTCAGTAGCCTCGCCCTGAGTCTACCCGTGCCTTCAGGGCCTTCATACTACACGCACAACGATATTAGCCCAGAGATTTCACTTATTAAAGAGTACAATTCAAGATCGTCAGAACCTAGAGAATTAGCCAAAAATAAATCTATTTCTTCATCACGTAATGAGGCATCCATAACTGAGTTATACCCTCGTTAACTTTATTTCCTGAATTACTTTGTTATTTTTTCCAACTCCAGTATTTATTAATGATTTTTGTGATCCAACTTGTTTCATATGTATTACTTATTACACTAACGTAACAGTTACAGTAACCAACTGCTATATATTTATAGACTAATATAATTGCAGTTATGTAACTAACGAATCTAACTGGTTACACTTTAATTTAATTAATTACAGGATTCTGGCCGCTTTCACTATTTTCTACAAAACAAACATAAGGAGAAAACGAAGATAAGATACAAGTAAGGATCAGTTCAATTTCTTTTCTGAAATCGTTTTCAAAGAAGAACAAGTAGGCCCAAAATTTCTAACCTTGTTGGCTTGTTCTCATCCACAACTGTCCATACATAAGAGTTGTTACTTGTTAGAACTTCATAAATTCTAAAGTCAATTTGTCAATTCCAAAGAAAGCTGACCAAATCAAATGCTGATGTGCCAGCGTTGCAACAGACGTGGGCCATTTTAAGTTCATTTAGTCTAGTCTACCGGTACTTTACTAGGCACAGTTCAAAATGAAAGTAATAGTTTATTCCAAATTTAGATGTGTTTTCACCATTTCTATCGATCACCGTTATATAATAGAGAAGTTACGTATGAATGTTCTATACTTTTTTCCTGGATATTCTTTATTTTTAATATAATATGATGTTATTTGGTTTTACCAAGCATTATTAATAATTATTACTATATTTTATGTACTTGTGCACTAATTTTGAAGAAGTAATGTGGCTAAAGGTAACGCGCGACTCTTTTAGTTCTTCATAATTAGGTATTTCACTCTTGAGCCGTAATATATGCACTACTAAAAAAAATCAAAGGTATTTATCTTACTAATAGATTGAATTGCTAAAAGCTGGCCATTAATTGTGTTCACTTATTAGGGTTCGTTTGGTGTGAGGGATAAAAATAAATAGTGATGAAATAAGAAAATAGTGATGGAATAAATTTTTTGTATCCTATTTGGTTGTCATGTTTGGAATAACTTATCCCACCATTTATATCATAATGATGGATAAGTTATCCCATATACAAGGTGGGATAAGTTATCCCAGGATAGCTAACCCAGGATAACTAATCTTGAGATAACTTATTCCCAACTAAACTACCCCAAGTTGTTAAAATAATGAGTGCTTGAAGGGTTAAATGAACCCAATATCTAATAGATATTTCAGTCTTTTTAACTTTTTCACTTCAGGCTTTGCGGTTATTAAATAAACGGAAAAGAGTCCAAATTACCCTTAAACTATCTGAAATAGCTCATATTTACCCTTAACTATATTTTGGCTCAAACCTTCCCGTCAAACTATTGGATCAAAAGTGCCCTTCTTATTAACGGAAGATGTTAAATGCCATGTGGATGCCACATGGATGCCACATTGCACTCCAATAGGATTCCATTGCCACATAGACTAAAAGGAAAACTGTCAAAAATACCCTTAAACTATCCGAAATAGCTCATATTTACCCTTAAACTATATTTTGGCTCAAAACTACCTTTTTCGTCAAACTATTGGGTCAAACGTGTCCTTATTAACGAAAGTTGTTAAATGCCATGTGGAATGCCGCATTGCACGCCAATAGGGTTCCACTGTCACATAGACTAAATCCCTACTCTTTTTCCCCTCATTTCATTATTTTCCAGAAACGATTTCACTCTTTCTCCCTCATTTCGATGCTAGGGTTTCACAATTTTCTTCGTCGCTGGGCTTCAAAGTGGATATTCGTGGTTGTAGGTTAGTAAATCTTTTTTCAATTTTTGTTATATATACAACCACGAATATCCACTTTGAAACACAGCCCCGAAGAAAACTATGAAACCCTAGTCGCGAAATGAGGGGAAATTTGTGAAATCCTAACTATCGTACTTTGAAATCGTAAACATAATAAAATACGAAAAAATATTTACTAACCTACAACCATGAATATCCACTTTGAAACCCAGGCACGAAGAAAACTGTGAAACCCTAACTGCGAAATAAGGGAGAAGGGATGAAATCGTTTCTGGAAAATAATGAATTGAAGGGGAAAAAAGAGTAATTAGGATTTAGGGATTTAGTCTATGTGGCAGTGGAACCCTATGGCATGCAATGTGACATCCACATAGCATTTAACAACTTCTGTTAATAAGAAGGGTACTTTTGACCCAATAGTTTGACGGGAAGGGTAGTTTTGAGCCGAAATATAGTTTAAGGGTAAATATGATCTATTTCAGATAGTTTAAGGATATTTTTGACCATTTTCCGTTAAATAAATAATGATAATATGATTTTATATGTATATCTTTTATATATTTGTGTATCAAGTACAAGACGTGTAGATTTTGCACTGAAATATCTAATTCTAGAAGTTAAAATTCAAGAGAAATCATCCTAGAGTATGTACCTTTCTGTTCCCAGCTACTTGTACACTTTTGAATTGATACACCTATTAAGAAAATAATTATTGACATAGTGAATTTACCATTTTACCCCTATTAATTATTAAATTGATGCATTAAAAACTTAAGATTTTCAAGAAATTCTACCTTTTTTGAAGTAATTAATTGAGAGTATAATAGATAAAATTTTTTTATCATTTCTTAATTTGTCAAAATGGACAAATAATCAGAAACAACTAAAAATGAATAAGTAATTAGGAATATAAAATTGTAAAAAGGAAAGAAAATATTAAAAAAGGAACGTGCAACGGTGTAAGTATTTGGAAATTTCCCACCATTTCGGTCTGTTGTCTAAAAGTCAACTTGGCAACTCGGCCAAAGAGAATACCCAAGTCAAGAGTTGACTGACTTTCTATTTTTTCACGTCAAATTATTTTTAATCGACTTCATTTTAATTCATCTAAAAATTAAGTTGATACATAGCTCAATTTAACCCATGAAAAGTTTTGTTAATATATTTTAATAAGATATTTTTTATAACAACCAAGTTAAACGAAAAAAATTATTTATATACCTAAAATAAATAAAAAATTAAAACTTAATAAAAATTAAATGAATTGGATTATGACCCATTTTTTACATACATATTTCAGTACAAATTCTTTTGGCACCCCCTTATAAGCATAGATCAATTGCAGCCAAACATTCTATCTAACCTTATTTAAAATATCTTAGTTCTACTGATGAAGCTTACCTTCCATGGCTATTCATCAGAAATTGCAAGTCTTTCTTTGTTTTTCATATTTATTTTCACTATCTCATCATAGCTCAGCTTGATTTACTATTCTCCGATTGTGGTCTCAATGGTACTACACTCAAAATAGTGTATACCAGAGCAATCTTAACACACTCTTTCCTCCCTTTCTTCAAATATCGATGAATATGGTTTCTACAACGCTTCCGTTGGCCGAAACACCGACATAGTCAGTGCTATTGTGCTCTGTAGAGGAGATGTGGAGCTGCAAGAATGTCGCAATTGTGTCAATAACACTGCTCAAAAGCTTGTACGGTCATGTCCAGAACAGAAAGAAGCTTTTGGTGGCTATGATGACTGTATGTTACAGTACACTTCTCGATCAATCATTGGTACCTCGTCGAATGATCCTCTGCTCTACATGTGGGATTCTGGAAATGCCTCAAGACCCGAAGAGTTTAACCGGGAGCTCAAGAAATTAGTGGATAGTTTACGAGGTGAAGCTGCAAATGGTGATCCCCTTCGCAAATATGCCACTGGTAGTGCCACGGATCCAAATGATCAGACTATATATGCACTCGTGCAATGTACTCCTGATTTGTCTCCTCAGGATTGTTCCGATTGCTTAACTAATGCTTATGGAGCTATGGCTACTTGTCCCTGTAATGGCAATAGAGGCAGTAGACAAATAGGGCCTAGGTGCAACTTCCGTTATCAGAGTTATCGCTTCTTCAAACAAGTGGCGGTCGAATCTCATTCTCCACCACCAGGTGAATTCTATATATTGAATTTTGCGTAAAGAAGAGGATTAATTGGCCTTCTACAACTTTAGCTGATATTAAATACTAGAATTTATTACTCACTAATTAGATTGATGCTAGGTCGGAGCGCCTTTGCAGGAAAGGATGATAAATCTGCTAGAATAGTCATTATCATTGTTGTGTCAACTGTTGTAACGATAATTCTTATGCTTTGTACTTTTGCCATCTTGATGAAGATGAGAAAGAGGAAGCTTATAGACAAAATTCAGAGTAAGAGTGGCTTGTTAGTAGACAATGATTAAGGAAAGTTGATTTCTAAATCTATGCTTTGCTGATTTGTTTTGAACTGCTATGTTGATAAAGGTAGACATGTGGACGATATTGATACTGCAGAATCCTTGCAGTATGATCTCTCTACAATTAGAGCAGCAACAGATAACTTCTCAAATGCTAATAAGTTGGGAGAAGGTGGATTTGGTCCAGTGTACAAGGTGATTAGTCCTACTTGTTGCATAATAATGCGTTGGTATCCCAAAATAAATAAAAATGTACAAGATTTAGTTTCACTTCAAATTCATAATTTTCACTCGTTATGATATGCTTCAGGGTGTGCTTTCAAATGGACAAGAAGTAGCAGTGAAAAGATTGTCAGTAGATTCAGGCCAAGGAGATCTAGAATTCAAAAACGAGGTCTTGTTGGTTGCAAGGCTTCAACATAGGAATTTGGTTAGATTGCAGGGATTTTGTTTCGATGGAACAGAGAGACTTCTTGTCTATGAATTTGTTCCCAATGCAAGCCTTGACCAATTTTTATTTGGTATGTATTGTTTAACATTTAGTTAACTTGATAGTGTAATTCTTCTACACTTCTCATATAAATAGGCTAAATATTTTATAAGATGTGGAGCTTGAGCATTAATAATTTATGCTCTTCGTTTAACATTTGTCCAATGGGAACACAGATCCCGTTAAACGTAGGCAATTGGATTGGGAAAGGAGATCCAAAATCATAGGAGGCGTTGCTAAGGGGATCCTTTATCTTCATGAGGATTCTAGGCTTCGGATCATTCATCGTGATCTCAAAGCTAGTAATGTTCTACTTGATGCAGAAATGAATCCTAAAATCTCAGACTTTGGCATGGCCAAGTTATTTGCCCTGGATGAAACTCATGGCAGCACAACCAAAATTGCTGGGACCTAGTAAGTTGTACAACTCTCATTAGATAAGACTGTTTAATTTCATATGGTTCGGAAGGATTCTTTAGCCATTTAGCAAGCAAGAACAAAAACCTCAATGCTACTCGTGAAACAAACGATTCTTTGAAATTACTAGAATGTGTAAGATGAATTTTAATTTGTTATGTAGTTGCTTCAGGAACGTTATCTCATTTTTATTTTTGCACCTTAATTTTGTAAAACTAAAAATTTAGTCGTCCCTACAATTAAGATACCGATTACTAGAGAAGTCGTGTAATTTTATGTTTATTCTTTGTAGTGGATATATGGCACCGGAGTATGCAATGCACGGGCAATTCTCAGTCAAATCAGATGTTTTTAGCTTTGGAGTACTAGTCCTTGAAATTATAAGTGGCCAAAAAAACACTTGTTTCAGAAATGGAGAATCGGTGGAAGACCTACTAAGCAATGTAAGTAACCAAGTTAATTAATCAACTACCCCTGAATGCCGAACTAGGTGGGAGACCATCCTTACGCATCAAAGTCTTTTACATTGTCAATGTAAGAGTTCAAACTCTGAATTAAAATGTGACAGGCTTGGATGAACTGGCGCGAAGAAACAACTACAAATTTGATAGACCCCATGTTGAGGGGAAGCTCAGGACTGGTTCGTGACATAATGAGATGCATTCACATAGCATTACTGTGCGTTCAAGAAAATGTTTCTGATAGACCAACCATGGCTGCAGTAGTTCTCATGCTCAGTAGCCTATCTCTGAATCTTCCCCTGCCTTCAGGGCCTGCACACTATACACACAACGATATTAGTTCAGAGATTTCACTTATTCAAGAATACAATTCAAGATCATCAGGACCTAGAGAATTAGCCAAAAGTAAATCTATTAGTTCATCATAGAATGAGGCATCGATAACTGAGTTATCCCCTGGTTAACATCCTTAGACATAATACCCTTTTTTCCTGAGTGTTCTGGATTACTTTGTTGTTTGTTCCAACTCCAGTTAGTCTAGAATTGATGAGATTGACTCATTTATGGTTTGTGTGCTTCATACAAAATTCCAACTTGTTTCATATGTATTAGCTTAAACACTAATGAAACTGCTATATATTTATAGACCGACTTCTAACTAATTCCACTTATGTGACTAACTAATTACACTTCAACATAATTAATTACAGGGTCCCGGCCGATTCCACTATCTTCTACAAAAACATAAGGGGGGAAAAGAAGATGCAAGTAAATATGAATTGAATTGAATTTCTGAAATCATATTCAAATTAAAGAAGAACAAGTAGGCCCAAAATTTCCAACCTTGTTGGCTTGTTCTCATCCACTCTTGATTCCTGTGTACATACATAAGTGTTGTTAGAATTTAATAAATTCTAAGTCAATTTGTCAATTCCAAAGAAAAATCAGATCTTGATCTGCCACCATTTTGACAAGAGAGAGTTGCTCGGATGATGATCACTCCTTAGTTCCAACCCTAAGATTTTGGGTTCGAGTCACCAAGGGAGAAACTCACAGCAGCAATAAAGCTGTAAAGATGAAGCTGATGAAATTTGTATCAATGCACAGTAGGGTATCCAGATCAATCAGCTTCAACAAAAAATCAGAGAGGATATAAGATTTAAAGTATATGGGTCCGTACAACGATTTCAAGTTAATAAACAATAATATATAGGTTCATAGTCAAATATTTAGTGAATACATTTACAAATTTATAGAATTTGAGCAAAAGCTACTGGTTCGTGTGAATCCTTACCTGACAAGCTGGATTCGCCTCTAACTACAATCATATTATAAAGGAATCGAGAAGTAGAGTTATATGAAATGAGGAAGAAGCAGGGAATTATGAAAAATGACTGGTTTTCGTTTTGTTTCCGTGGAGTTTTAATTTGAAGGAGTCCACTTCTCCACTTGGTCTAATAATTATAGGTGTTCCTGTCTCGCTCGAAATAAAACTTCTCCTCAACAAGCACTTGAAAATATCAATGGACGCATTTTGCAAGTGAATACAATACGTACGTACAAGTATTATAAGTTTGAAGAGTCAAAATGAAAACTGGTGTGAAACGTTAGGTGGTCGTTCATGAATATATGGTCATGTTCTTTATTCATTGATTAACGCGTGTTTCTCAGAAATTGTATACTTTTTTTCTGCTCACACAAATATAGTCCAGTTCACTGCACCTTTCAATACTTTTTCTCTATCTCTAATTACTCTTTTCAAAAACTTGGAATTCCATGGTTTGCAAAGACTATCTTCTTATTGCACTTCTCATGTACTAATTACGATATAAATTTGATATAAATCATATAATATTCAAGTACAGCTCTTATTGATATGTCAATTTTGATTGTTTCAATAAAAAGTCGAAACAGTTGAAGAAAAAAAATGAACATACTGCAAAATGAAAAATAAAGATAACCAAGGGTTAAATTTGCACAAAAACATGCATTTGGTTATAAGGATAAATAGTATTATAGTTTCAGTAAGCCAATTAGTTTATCAGGATACATATATTGCTTGAAATTACAAGAGAAAAACTGATAAAAGAAGAATGTCATCACTTTGTTTAACTTGAATATAATTAGTTTAGTTATTACTAGTATTTGTAACCACCAGCAAATTAAAGGTCTCTTTACTAACTTAAATTTTTATTCCTCTAAAAAAGTAGGTGATAAATTTGTGGTACCATCTTATCTTTCATCACTACGGCCAGATTTTAAAGACTATAAGATTCGAGAAGAAATCACTTGGACTATTGAAGAGCATGAATATAAATTGGTACCACAACCAACTATAAAGTTAGAGTACTACCGATTAAAGTGCTCAAAATTCTTTGAAAGCGCGCAGTGGTAAAAAAGATGGTTTCTTTGGATATATTTGATTCACTGAAGATAAGAACATCAAAAATATGGATTCTAGCTAGGGGCCCAATCATCCACCTAGATATATGTTCTTGAAAACTTTATTGATATGTATATATATAATATGAGTCAACACTTTTCCTAGGTAAATACTTATATGTGTCAAGTATTTACATCAAATCAATAAATGCAAAACATGTGTCTTATATATTACACATTTATCACTTAATAAGAGATAAGTGATTTGAATTTTTTTTCTTTCATTTAAACTATCAAATTTGGTGTAAACACATTTTTACCATTTTCCTAGTTACAGGTGTAATTGCCGCTGGAACCAACCTTGTTTTAATATAGCTGAAAATTCAAGAAAGAAATATTTTGGTCTTGATTGTGTCAATAGGCATTATTGTTTTTTTAAATCATATTATTAACCTTATATTCTCAAGATAAATGTTTTGTTATTTGTTTTTGTGTTTATTATACATGTCTTAATTACTAGTAATTCAATTGTCATTGGCTTTCTTTTTTCTTTTTTTTTTTTGGTAAGTTAGAAAGTATTGTTCCTCCATTCTCTTTGCAGGTCCATAAGACGTTTTCCAATTAGGACAAAAACTTATTCTCGCTAAAAGGAAAAGAGTTGAGTTCGGAAAACAGGTACATACATAAAAAAGAGAAAAATAATAATGCGACAAAACTCTTTGAAAGAATTATAGAGTCAAAATCAGAATTTGAAGCATATGGATTCTGAATTAGCTATTAAAATAAAAAATTCTCAATAGAAATAAGTACAAGCAAGGGGGGTTACGTCTTACCTTGTCAATCCTAATGAGGCAACTAAACTCTACTAATTAATAAGCATGAAGAAAATAAGAGCTATAGAGAACTAGGTATACTAGTACTAATCTCTTTAGTAGCTATTAGGAAATAAGGTGTTTAAGAAACTGCCTTAATAGCGATTTTTCGAATAGAAAAAATTTTCCAAAAATAAAACACAATATTACTTACACCCTGAAAATGTATATTAATGAACTATATTTAATTGATAACCCCATATATATATATTATATGATATGTAAATAGCGAGCACATGCATTCATATTTTTCCAAGCTTACCCCAGCAAGGAAGCCAAAAATTAATCATCCAACTTATCAAATCCAAGAAGCTTCGATGACGCTTCATTTCATCCGTTTTTGTTACACAAGCACTCCAAAATAAAGTTTTATTCGCGTGATGTATCAATTGATTTAAAAGCAAGTTACACACGTCATTTTCGTCTATCATATTCTACCTAGGTGAGAGTATGGGCGGAGCCATCTAAGACAAAAGATGGTATGATATACATTATTCAAAGGAGGATTATGTGATGTACATAGGTCAAATATTAATTATTATGAATATATATTTAATTTTGTACACTCATAACATAAATGAAAAATAAAATTGCACACCTTAGCTAAATTCCTGGCTCCGCCAGTACCTGGAGTACCAGGGTCGATCATCATGACATTTGCAAGTCAGAGAATTAGAATCAGCTTGATGTGGGACTCAACATTTTGTATACTAAAATTTTTAGGTTGAACTAATGAGAATCAAGTAAAAGAAGAAGGAGGAGTTTTTTAATATTTAAGAAGAGAAGGGGTGTTGAATTTGGTTTCAGTCTAGTTATTGCACTAAAAAAAATTAGCATTATGATTAAGTTGCTAGTTTTAGAATGAGTTTGAATATTAAATTACTATCACATTTTGTTTAGTTTGTTGTAATATACAATACTTATTAGTTTGTTTATTTAAATTTTTATTAGATTTTGTTTAGTTTGTTGGATATTTTAGGTTTTTTGAAGTTTTAAATCATATATATTTTTTGGTTTTAAATTAGTTATTTAAAGTCTTAATATACTGGACATTTTCAATCAATACTTACAAATATTTTTTATTGCTCATCTTTTAAAAAACTAACACTTCCGCGGCATATAAACAACGTTATATAAACAATAAAAAATCGTAATTTTAATAAGTTACCATAGATTAATGACGAATTATTATAAAATTATGTTAGTTACAGATTATTTTGCAACAGATTAACAACAAATTGTAACTAATTTCTTTTTTTTTTTTAAATTAATGTCCCAGACTACCAAGTACTATTATAGGGTCTAAGGTTTTCAACGTCTTAGGGTACATGCATATAAACTCCTACTTCTGTTTTCTAAAAAAAAAAAAAAGAATTACCTTAAGAGCGTCCATCTTTTTGTTCCTTTGGTAATTCGAATTCAGAGCCTTAAATTTTCTCAACAAAGTCATTTTCAGATTCTGCTTATTTATTGTTCTCAAATACGTGCTATTGCCATAAAGACAATTAATGTTATGTAGAGCTTGAGCCTTTAAGCATTCATCTGTCTCTATTTCAACTTATTCCTCAACCCCTTCAATTTCTTCACTTAAAAGAGTAGCAATTTGATCAGTCATTATTATGTATCTGACATACTAATTACTATATATTATACCATCCTAAGAAGCAACTCCACTGTTAATAAGCCAAATATATGCTTGGATGTTGATGATGTAGACAATTGGTTGACAAGTGGCAAAACAATTCTAGTTACCCCCATGCATTTTGTACTATACCTTCACCAAGTCTCATGAATGCATCATACATACTTTGCGGATGCAAATAGACATTCAAATTTGTATAAAATTAAACAAATATACACGTGCATCCTATGTGGCATATTATAAATAGGACGTCATTTAGGATGTGAATTGCCACATAAGATGTCATATAGGAAGCATGTCTCTACAGTTCACTTTTGTATAAATTTAAGTGTCTACTTGTGTACCCAAAATTAGAGGATATAGATACTAGATGAAGCAAGTTAATGATATATTTATGTATTATGCCTATTTTAAATCATCATTCTTTTAAGCCACAACACTATCATAAAAACCCCTCCTATTCCAAAGCACTCTCTCATTGTGACAAAAAAAAATTCAAGAAAATGAATTGTCACAACAACTACTTAAAGTTTATATTTTTTCTTGTTTTTTTGGCATCTTGTAGATTTTCTATAGCAAAACAGACAAACCCCACCTCAGATATCCCCAAACTGGATCAATTCTTGAATGCAATTTATGAATGGAGGGCTAATCAGAAGCAGAAACAAGAAGATGTGGATTTAAAATTTGGAGTTTCAACTGTAGTAGCAGGGGTGCTCTGTTTTTTAGCAGCCTCTATATCAAGTGCTGGTGGGATTGGAGGTGGAGGTTTGTATGTACCAATTCTTACTATAATTGCTGGTGTAGACCTCAAAACAGCTTCAAGTTTTTCTGCATTTATGGTCACAGGTGGCTCTATTGCTAATGTTGTAACTAACATGTTTGTTAAAAGTACCAAATATGGAGGCAAGATTTTGATTGATTTTGATA
This sequence comes from Solanum bulbocastanum, assembly GCA_037074985.1. NCBI lineage: Eukaryota > Viridiplantae > Streptophyta > Magnoliopsida > Solanales > Solanaceae > Solanum > Solanum bulbocastanum. The sequence continues at coordinate 29,601,346 of CM073598.1, read as the reverse complement.
TAGCATTGCTGTCGGAGCCATGCATGTTGTTGGGTGTCAGTATTGGAGTTATATGCAATAGGGTCCTCCCAGAATGGCTTATCACTATACTGTTTGCTCTTTTTCTTGGATTTTGCACTTTCAAGACATGTAAATCAGGCTTCTTTTATTGGAAATTGGAATCAGAATTGGAAAATGGAAAACAAGAATTGGAAAATGGGTTGCTGAAAAATGAAAGTTGTGATGAAGATGATGAGGCTTTGTTGGAGAAGAAGGAAGCAAAGGGAGGAATAGTTAGCAACATACCATGGATGAAAATGGGGATGTTGGTGATGTTCTGGTTTTCCTTCTTTTTCCTCTATCTTCTTCGTGGAAATCAATATGGACAAGTATGCCTACTTTTATCTTGTCTTCACTTCTCTTCTTTTGTGTACACGTTTCTTTTTCATTTGTCTTGAATTTTCCTTTTTTGGACACTTTATGCCATAACTTAGTCTTATATATATGATGTTTCATGTGACCTTAAGTCCATGGAAGTAATCTAATTTACTTTAGGTTTTCAAGTATTTGGACTTCTTGAGTACTTTTCATTGTTTCCTTTTAAGGCTATGTTCATTTTTATTACTCATCTTCTTTTTTGGTACACTGCTGTTTCTCTTCTTTTTTTACTCTACTCTTGGTAGCTGGTAGCATCAGTAACATGGCTCCAATTCCTGTCTTCTTTCAGAATTGTGAGAATTTCTGTCAAAAGTACTCTGTGATCCCTAACGTCCCCCCCCCCCCAAAAAAAAAAAAAATAACATAGTTGATCATGAAAGTAAGACAAACAAAATGAAACTGAAGAAGTGCTTAAATTGAGCTTAGCATAAGCCATACGGACTTTAGTCCCTTTCTAGCATAATAATTGTCTAAAAGACATTTAGTTGAGAGATACACATTATCTTTCACTTTCTTCAATCTTGAAACGGGAAAGAAAGTAGGGTCTAGTACTTTAGATTATAGACTTGAGATGTGTTATTGCTAATTTTAAGGACGCTAATTGCAAGACGAGGAAAGAAAAAGAAAAGTGATGATGAGGCAGTAAGAATTTTTTAAATGCTAGGTTACTTGTTTGTAACATTGTAACAGAAACTGTTCAAATCTATGTACAGGGCATCATTCCTATGGAGGCATGTGGAGTGGAATACTGGATCATTTCATCAGTTCAGTTTCCTTTGGCCATCATCTTTACTTCATGGATCTTATATAATAGAGAAAGTCAGCAGTACATGCCTTCCAAGAAACAGGTATTCATCAATAATAAGAGAGTATGTCGTTTGCTTAATTTCTTGATCAAGGACTAACTTGGTTCGTTAAATGCAGGAAGGAACCAGTGAAACTAAACATGGACCTTCAGGGAAGCTCATCTTCCCGATAATGGCACTACTAGCTGGGGTTCTAGGAGGCGTTTTTGGAATTGGTGGTGGAATGCTAATTAGTCCCCTTTTAATCCAAGTCGGGATAACTCCTGAAGTAAAGTTTTGCTACCTGTTATTCTTCCATCTTACTTATCCTTAAATTTGTGAGTCTTTGTTCTCATAACAATGATGACTTTGTTTTACCCCAGGTGACAGCAGCAACCTGCTCATTCATGGTGTTTTTTTCCTCTACCATGTCAGCTGTGCAATATCTATTTCTAGGGATGGAACGCGTGGACGATGCCCTCATCTTTGCAGTTGTATGTTGTATTGCCTCAATCATTGGATTAGTATTGGTTCAGAGAGCCATAGAGCATCATGGGAGAGCATCCCTTATTGTATTTTCTGTTGGCATAGTTATGGCTTTAAGCACTGTTCTCATGACTAGTTTTGGAGCTGTTGATATCTGGAGGGATTACACTAGTGGGAATTACATGGGGTTCAAACAGCCTTGCTAAGATAAGAAAACGAGGAAGCCTTAAGAGATGGTCCAATTCAAGGCATTGTCCAAATCTTGCATTTTTATGCTCTATAAAGAATTAGATGCTTCTTTGGAAGCTTTTGTTAAGAATATCATACTATTAGAGAACACGGGTGAACTGGGGCTATGGAATGTTTGTAATCTGGATTATGAGTTTACACATGATTATTACAAATACCTGTGTATTTCCAATTGTTATGTTTAAGCCGTGATTATTACTTATATAAAATAGCGTGTATTACTACTACCTCTCATAGAAACAAACTTCCAGTGAATCGTTACTTGGTAAACATGGAGTGACATGATTTACAAAAAGTGTTTCTTCAATGAAATTTTACTTCAGTATCAAACAGTATTTCTGAAATTAGTTAAACTGGAAAGTAGAGTAAAAAGTTGTTTGGTGGACAAACATGAGTCTCAAAAATAAATTGCAGGTACTTCAAAATTGCATGTATAGCTTTCTCATCAAATGAGTGTTCAAGCTCTTTCTTTCAAGTCCATAAAAACTAGAGCTAGTAGCTGACAATATATGATCTACAGGGTAAATGGAAAACAGAGAGCATAGGCTAGCATTCATACAGAGTCACTCTATGCATTGTTCACATAGAAGATACGAATGAACCAACTCTAACAACTAGAAGCTATTTAGCTGAGTGTAAAACCAGATTCAAAAATCAGAGTCAAAATTGAACAACCAGGAATGGCATGTCATGAGGATGCTATGTTTGGTTAGATGATATAACATAAGGTAGGTATTCATGTAAACTTCAATGAGATTTACATATTAGTGTACATAATCAGTTGATCAACTACCTCATTATAGTATATATACCAATCTGCTCATATTAGGAGAACAAAATGTCAACAAAGGTCAACAAAATTGTTGACATAGGAAACAAACATTTGCATAATTCTGGTAACAAGAAGTCACCACAATTTAAGCAACTGGAGGACGGAGAGAATGATCTTCTGAGGTATCAACTGCAGCAGGAGGCACAAACTGCCACATAGGAATTCCAGGGTAGCCAAGATATGGCATCATTTTGCTTGCAAAGACTTGATGTGGGGCTGAGAAAGGGGAAGGCATTGCAGGAGGGTGTGGTAAAAAACCAGGTTGAGTGTTCATGGCCTTCAGATGCTGCTCGAGTTTGTCTTTCTCTGCTTTTAGCTTTTGTTTCTCATCTCGGAGTTCATTTTTCTCAGCCTACAAAAGACCCAATCAAGAACCACTTTATACATAGCTCATTAAAGAGAAAATCATATGATAGGGAAACTCAATCAGTATAATAACCAGATAACAATTTCAATCATCACACCTTCAATTCAATAACCTTCTCCTGCAAGTTGTTGTTTGACTCTTTGAGCTTCTGAGCTTCATCTCTCAACTGCACCACCATACGAACTGCATCACCCAAGATAACAGATTTATCCATTTTTGGCTGCTTTCCTGGTTCTAGAATAGAACTTAATTCTTGGAACCTTGAAAAAGAAAAAGGAGAAGAATATTAAAACAATTTCATATTCTAAAAATATCCCACTTGAGGGATTACACTAGGTATATTGTTGTTGTATTCAGAAAATATCGGACAAGAAGCAAACACAAGTGTAAATGCAGCACGAGCATCACTGAAGCATGCACACAGAAAGAGAGAGGGGAGAGAGAGAGTGTTTGCCTGTCATTCAGCTTGTCCCTACGCATTTTCTCCCTGTGTGCTTTTGAATCAGATGCACATGCTCCAGATCTCACCCTGAAATAAATAAAGTCTCTATCATATAGGGAAGAGAGGAAAGAGGAAAAAGAAACACTTCACAAACACAGGAAGGACATGATATGTTGGATGATGCCACAAGACATCACTGATGCTTTTCAATTTTCTGATATACAAAGCACAAGACATATTCTGATGTTAGGTGCTAAAGGCTACTGTTTTCGCTCTTTTTATTTCTTGCTTCAAAAACTCCAATCAAGTAACTGATTAAAAGAAAAATACCTCTTTTTGGAGCCGCATTCCTTCAAACCATCTGAGTTGCCATAGGAATCTTCTAATCCAGAACTGTAATAAGGTAAGAAACACATCACATTCACCACACCGATTCGAATGATTAATTGGCTTAGTTGTACAATGCAAAAATGGAAACATTTTCATAAAATGCAAGGTTACTAATGAAAGACTTGAACCGTCTGCTAAGGCCTAAGGCCGAAAGGACTTGGCACATACAAGTTCCTCCTCATACCATATTTAAGTTTAACAAATGAGTAGATCTTCTATGACTAAGGCTGCAGATAAACTAAAACATTGTTCAGGCAAAGATCCACCAGGAAAATCTTTTCAAAATCAAGTGTGTCTAAACCTTCAACTTCATATATTCCAAACATATCCATGCTCAATTATTAAATTGATTTTTTTTTTTTAACTTGTTGGGGAAAAGAAAAATGAAGAACCATAGTTCATAACTTCATATAGTTGACTCCAACTTGTTTGGGACTAAGGTTAGTTGTTGTTTGAGAAAAGGAAAATGAGTGCAGAGGAAAGAAGGGCAAAAAAATCATTTTGCTCATATTCTTTTGGAGCTTCTTTTATTTGTGATCTCTGCATCTCAGCATAACTCCTAATTTATCCATTCAGTATTTTACATGATTAGCTAAAGCATCTAACCTGGAAATCCTTGAAGACCTATATGTTTATCGATAACCTAATCCAACAAAGAGCTAAACAACAATAAAACCAATCATTTGACAGCAGTGAGGCACCTAGATACCAAATCCAACTAGACTAACAAAATCTTCTTACATTTATGCTATAGATGATGCAAAAGACAGTGGCTGTGGAAGAATAAACTTGAACATACTACAAAAGTCAGTATTTCCCCTTAACTTCTTCTTTTTTTGATAATTGTGTTGTCCGGGTCAGCTTTCACGCACCTCAACTAGTTCCATGTGATAGGTATCACCTCCCGCCAACAACACCAAGGCTAGGACAAATGAAAAGAAATCACCAAAGTGTTTTTGTCTCTTCTGGGATTTGTCACAAACAACACATTTATATAACCCTCATCTTACCCACAGCTTCCCTTATTCTGAAATAGACCAGCTTAGCTTAACAATACAAAATTACCCAGAACCTAGATTGAACTTACCTCTGCACATTGAAACTGGAACTAAAGCTATTTTACAAGTGACCAAGTAAAAAAAAAAAAAAAAAATCATCTTTTCCAATTTTAATAAGAGTGAACAAGCTAAACTACTTGATGGTTAGCAGTCTACTGATAATTAGCAACATACACTTCAGAAAAAAAAATGTTTCTATTATCATTTTTAAGTAGTACACTTAAGGAGAGTTCTTTATTTATTTTTTTTGGTATTTTCAATGGTTCACTTCAAGTTCTTTATTCAAGAAAATTCAACCCCACATTCCCATTTTACCACTTAATTATTTAAAAAAGAAGAACAATTAAAGAATGAAACTTGAATCGTTAAAAAAAGGTTCAAATAAAAAAAAAGCAAAAATCGATTAATTTAATTAAATCTGTTGAAAAAAAAAACCCCCATAAATTAAGAACCTGAGATTATTTGGAAGGGAAAAAGCGTTGGAGGGCCATTGAGCATTGGGTTCAAGAGAAGGAAGGTCTTCCATTAACCCTAATTCTATAAGCCAATTTGATCCGTCTTCTTCTGTTTCCGCCATTTTCTCCGATGTGAGAACTACCGGTGCCGGAAAATTTCTGTTGAAGATTGTAGGGTATCCCAATCCCACTTGCGTGTTAGGTGGAAGAGGAAAAAAGGAGGAAAATGAGGAGGAGATGGAGAAGTGCAAGGAAATTATATGTGTGGTGGAGGGAGATTTTGTTTTTCACTGTGAAAAAGTTGCCCTTCCTCTACTTTCAACGTCAGCGTTCACTGGCACTTTTGTTATTTTTGTGTGTTTTTTTAGCCTTCACTGCCATGGGCTTTTGACACCGTAATATATTCATCTCGACAAATTACAGAAATCACATATTTTTAACGTAAAATTTTAATTAATTCTTTAAAAATTTATAATTACAGAAATCTCTTAAATGAATATAATAATATAAGCGTTGATGCGCGAGATACATTAATCGTTAAGTAAGAGACATTATATTTTATACATGATACACTAATATGATATACATTTTATACATGATACACTAATTTGATGCGCGAGATACACTAATCTAATGCGCGAAAATGAGGATTTTGGAGATTTATAAAACTTATAGGGGATAATGATAATAAGTAAATTAAAAGGTGGAATTTCTGTAATTTTTTCTATTTTTATACATAATTTATTTTAATTTGATTTCAGCTAGAATCTATGTCTTTCAATTTTTGATGTGTACATGTATATATTTTAACTTGTGTAAGATCAAACAAGTAAAATATACACATTCTACGGGGTGTGCACATGTATATATCTTCGTCCAATTTTTAATTGTTATGATTTTCTTTTTTAGAGTCAAACAATAAGAAATTTAACTAACATTTTGTGATGTATTTTTTAATTATATTAATATGCAAAAATTGCAATTTATAGTATTTTTCGAATAGTTTTTCAATATCTAAGTTTTTTGTTTAAAATATCAAATCAATATAATTTAATTCAACTTTGAAGATTAGTCAAATTAATTTTTGAAAAACGTAACATGATAATTAAAAATGAACGGAGGGAGTAATACTTTAAGAAAAAGTTATTGGCACGCTTGAATTCGAATTTTCACCACTAATGTCCATTAAGGTAAGATAAAATTCTTCCTGTAAAGATTTCAATTCTAAAATGCAAAATATTGGTTAAAAGTAAACAAATCTCTACTTGGGAGCGACTTTGTTTCAATTTTCTTCAGTGTTTGTTCAAGTAATTATTAATATAGTCTTTAACAAATGCCACGTGTCTTTGTAAATTATAAAGGTTAAAATCTGTTTTTAATATTTCTTCTATAATATTAATTAAAAGAGAAAAAAGCTAAAATCTAGATAGTCCAACATAACTACATAAGAGCCTTGTAAACATTTTTTTTGAGCATATTTTTATCACTTGGTTAATTCAATTATTCAATAGACGTGATATATTATACAATGTCAAAAGCGGTGATAAAATTGTTCCAAAAGAATAATCAATAGTAGTTCTCTAAAAATAATCTTTTTTTTTCTCTTTATTGGGATAATTCAATTGTCAAGTGAATACAATTTGAATAGTGGTTAGTCTTATTTTATTTCGATAAAATATACAGGGTAATTTGATTCCTCACTAGAAAGAAAATTATTTAGGAATTAAAATTAGTATTTGGTAGTTTTTTTTTTATTATTTTGTGTAAAATCCAGCACATCAATTACCATATTTAATTATCATTTTATAATTTTATATAATTAAATATATTTGAACCGTCAATTTATATAAAATTTTATATAAGATGAAAAATAAAATAATTAATACATAAATAACTAAATTGTACATTATTAATCATCTGCATGATTAATACATATCTAACTCATATCAGCAAACAAACAACTCCCAAGTGCATTATGCATGTGGACGACTTTTGGAAAACTTTGTTAGTAAAGAGTGTGTAAAACGTGTTTGAACAGTTAACTAAATTTTGTGAAGATTTTTGTGTATTCTTTAAAAATTCATCACTATAAAAACTAAGACATGAAGAATCTTTGAACTGTAACGAAATTATGAGTTACACATATAAATTATGTGAGAATTTTATTAGTTTTCTGAATTGCATCAAAACAATAAGAAATACTAGACATAATTTAGGTGTGTGCAACTAACAATTTCATTATAGTCAGACAGATTTTTACGCCTTATCCCTAAGAAAATTGGATTAGTTTTCAGAAAAAAAATATTTAAAATATCTTGAATAACTTCATATTTTGCTACTTCTCTTAGCTTGTGCATAAAAGTAACAAATTAGAGAATTTGCAAAAGATTGTCCCTTCCTATTTCAGATTTTAAAATGAGTGATCTATATATGTTTGTATACTTTTACTAGGAGTTAAAATGTTCTGGTGTCACAATGTGCCACGAATACTGCTTAATGTTTATATAGTTTTGGGTGTTCTATTTATTACTCTACAATTCTTGTCCTATTTCATAAGACAAATGACAAATATTATTATGAGTATGGATTCAATAACAATATAATAAAAAATAAATAAAAGAAAGGATGCTGTTTGTCCTGGGAATAAGGCATTCAGAGCCCTTCAAAGTGTTTCAAAATTATCACCACCATTAACAATGTCTCTTTTCTCTAATGGTCCCTCCTATGCACATTTATGCCTAGATATTTTATTCCAAAGAAACCTTATATGCCTATCTTCCATCCATTAGTGGATTTTGCCTGTTCAACTATTCCTTTTTTTGACTTCATTCATTCATGTAACCAAACTTTATTAGCATTTGTTAGTAGCAATAATTTGCGTGAAAGCAACTATCCAGTTACGTATGTATCCCCAATTAATACAACAAGTCACTCTGTGAAGTGTGACGTGGGACACTAGCACCTTAATAGTTCAGTTGGTTGGTTATCTAATTTTATTTTATTTTTTAAGAAAGTGTTTTCTTGAAAAACAAGTTGATTTCTTACTTATTTTCTAGTATTTGATAAGTAAGCAAAAAAAAAAAAAAAGATTATCTTAAAAGCATTTATATGTAATCTAACAAAACACCAAGTGGTGGAAGGTGGAGGGGAGTGGGGGGGCCTCCGGGGGTGGGATTGTCAAGGGGTAGAGATTGGGGTCGTTGAATGGATGGGAGGATACATACGAATACAATTAACATAAAATGTCACTTGTAGAACTTATTTTCCCTACTTCCATTAAGAAAGTCAGTTTCCTCATTTTTAAAAAACTTATTTTCTCATATAAATGTTTTCCCAAAATTGTGCAATCAAAGATGGAAAAATAAGAAAACATTTTCCACTGTACCAAACACACATTTTTGCGAGAATATTTAATTTCCCTTTGGCAAGCGGGAGAGATTAAAGAGTCTTGGTGCCACGTAAAATTTGTATGGTTATGTGATTGAGGTCATTGATTAAAGATTTTTGGAAACTGTCTCCCATATAAATGTGCAGGAAACTTGTATATATTAATCAGAACATTTCTTAGATTAATAATAAAAGGTGAATGCATCGAATTGCCTTTAATTTCCTTTCGATATGCCACGCTTAAGGAGAATTCGGCCACCACACTCTAGGTCAAGCTCAATGACATGATTAGCCAGTTTCATGATTTTGCTTAGCTTTCAATTACATAAAAGAATAATCTTACATTATCTAGGTGTAATGGAAAAGAGATTCCATAGACTCACTCCTTTCGTAATTTATGTCCTTGTAAGTAGAAAGATGTAAAAGGATGAGTATTCAATTCACGCTAAGAAATAGACGGGATGGTCTCAAACTATCAATAAAATCGAGTTAATATGTAGCCATAGTAATATATTTTGATGCTTCTTGAAAACAACTAAAGCGTCAGAAAGCCACACTCTATTTCTCCACTCGTTTACGTCAATGCCCAATACAGCAATAGATATGTGCTAGACGAATCTCTACGTTTGTGCCAAAAATATCATGTTTGCAAAACATCTTGATCCAGGAAGCTAATACTTCCATACATGATCAGAGGCGGATCTAGAATGAATCTTAGTCATTTAACTGAATCATTTTTGTCTCCAACTATATATACATATTGAAAAATAAATGAATAGTGAATACCCACTGGCACTCAATATATATTAGATTCGCCTCGACTGATTTAACTCTTTCTCTTGTTACAATTTACAAGTAGGTAACGACATCCATAAACAAAAGGAAAATGTCATTAACATAGTTGTGGTAAGTTCATTTATCGCACATTTACTGGTGCAAAGAGAAATTGAAGTTCTTTCGTATTCAGGATCCTTTTAGTGTTTGGCATGCACATGGATTCCAGGACCACTACTTATATTAGGCCAAATACCTTCTCAGTGAACAGAAGAGCCATTCATCGCATATCAAGTTCATTAACTTGTTACATTATACATACACACCTTGAAGACATTACTATTTTTAACACTCTCCTATAAGTGGATATGGAATTATCTGACATTTAAAGATGAAACAGCAGAAGCCACACAAACAAAAGAACCTTTTGTAGCACACTATATATTTATGTTTGTATATGTAATATGTACTTGGACTAGGGTATATCTGTGGGGTTTGATTGAGCAAGACTGTGGATCCTTTTCTTCATCTCATCTGGATTTGCACCAACTATCTTGTCAACTGGTACTCCAGCTTTAAGCAGTAGGAATGTTGGCATGGCTTTCACCTCATATTTGCTAGCCACCTCCTAGTAACCGCAAACCAAAAAATGTGTATATTAGGTAGAATCAACTTCAACAATATGATTTATCTCGAATTCCTCAAGCACCTTTTATTGTCCTGATGCTTTTATATTCACATATATCAGAACTCGTATTGTTGCTTGAATCTCAACAAGGGATTGAATATAATATGACCAAACATTCAAGTTGCGAAAAGGATCAAAATTGTGAAACTAAGTGGTAGCCCATAATTATATTAGCCCATTATGTCTATCGATCAACTGAACAAAAGCTTCGATCCTCTAAGATTATGTTAGCATTTTAAATTAGAATATTACTACTTGAATGGATTTAAGGAACACCCCTTGTTGAAAGAGAAATAACAAATCTTTTCTTTTTTTTTAACAAGTGAAAGAGAAATAACAAATCTTCATACAACAGTAATTCAGTTACATATCACCATCATATAATTGGAAAATGGTTTCTACAGACAACATGGAGAAACTCATCTGTCTATGGAAATTTGTGCAACTGGATTTTCAACAGATCAACTTGACAGCAGAGGAGCATTATTTGAGAATTATGCAACCAGAATTATTCTTGGCAATACCAAAATTATGCAACAGCCCACTTAAATTAATCAGATTCTCCTACCACAAGTAATAGAGAAAAGATCAGGACTCTCTGGAGAATAATTCGGTTAGATAATCATCAAACTCACTCCACAAATGGGAATCCAGTAGTCTTAATCTAACAAATCTTAAGCAATGCTAGAAAGTATCTGAAGTGACTGATAAAAGGTGAAGCCTTTCCCTCGACAAAATATAGAAGATTCCATGTCTAATTGCAGTTAGGAATTGCAACTAGGAGAGAAAGAATCTCTCAACTTGGCCACTTGCAAATAATTGAAATAACTATTCTACTCTCAAATGTCTTAAAGATCAACGAGCTTATATCATAAATAACAAAAGAAATGATAGTACAATTGGAAGAGCTTATATCTCAGATATCATTATTCTCTAATTTAATATGGGAAATTCAAACGAGGTGTGTTTGTACGTCACTTCTTCGTAAATCATTTCATGGTTTTAATATCTTCATATATCAAATAACGTTTTCTTTTTGAGAAAAGGCAAGGAGGATTTCTAGTATTATAGAAAGCGATATAATTTGCTGATTGCTTAATATTTTAGGAAATGAAAAGCAGAAAAACAAACTTTTGTCACTGGGTGAAGACTTGATAAACAAAATACCATTATGGTTGACTCAGTTGACCTTTGACAAGCATGTGAACAATATCAAATGACTTTGTAGAAGGCTAGAAGCCAATTAGCCCCAAGTGTCAAGTTGGGACAACTAGAGCATAAATGCCTTTAATAGACTAGATCAGATTATAAGCAAAAAATGGAACTTGGAATATTACACCAGAAAATAGAAAGGGTAGAAAAAAGAATTCAGCAAAACGATAAAGAGGTCAATCTTAGGCCTTTTCTGTTGGGTGTTGCAGGACTTTTAGTAAAACAAATCCCATCAGAAGCATCTTTTAGTCCAAACAGTTCCTTTTTTCATGCAAATCTCCTTTTCAAGTGGATGATATTAAATTACTAACTAGGTAGAAAAGGACCCAACTTTTGTACAACAGGAATTGCCTCCTCGTCTGATTGAAAGGCCCAGCATAGTAGACAAGCCAAAAGAATCAAAAGGAAGAACCAAACTAATCAACTTTTTATGAATGTAAATGAGCTATTCACCTTGTCTACGAACATATTCTTGTTGTACGATGTGATATTGGCTATGCCAAGGTCACTCTGACCTCGTTGTATGAATGATTCATCATAATCAAGGACTGACCTCCAGACACTAGACAGTAGGACAGATGAACATAAGTTTGACCATGCAACTAAGCAATTCTCGGAGAACAGGCATAATGTCCACACCCAGTAGCTCATGAAACTAAGGAGACTGAATATTAGTGAGAAATGACTTGTCATAAATTACATGTTTGAGCGAAGGAGAAGATAAAAGAGATGGTCTCAATTAAGGACATTTCAAGAGTCAATCAGTTTAAAGACCAAATTTTGACTTGGTGTAGAGGATTTATAAAAGACCCCCTTGACACCAAATGAAATCCCTATCCATGATGTTGGACTCTGCTGTAAAAGCAAGATAAATTAAACCCAAGGCTGGTAGAAACCAAACAGTCCAGTACCATTCATTATTTGATCAGAGGATATATTTAGTCCAATATATCACATCCTCCTCAAAATACCCCTCTCAAATGTGCTTCCTGATCAAGCTGTGAGCTTTTAGACGGAGCGCATTATCAAAATATTTGTAGGGAAGGATGAATTTCAGCCCAATAATTGGATCCTCACATCTTTTATACTTTGTTTATGAGATCTCAACATGCAATATTCAATTAGAGAAATATAGTACCGGAAAGCTAAAGAAGGACCTTTGCAGCTCTAATATAAGACATCAACTCGGCTATTCTTTTATCAAGTCAACTGGCTCATACAAACTACCTCTCTTGATGATTTCCAGCTCTTACCCTTTCTCGTTCATTTGATTGTGATCTCTTAATCAATGAAGAAACATAAGTTTCTAGTATTTCCTTGAAAATTGAACATATTGCACTAGCAATCCCGCCATGATTTTCATGATACAACTTATACTTGATCAAAATAAATTAAAATTATCCAAATCTATACCAAAGTTCTTACTATGTAACATGCCTTAAAGTCATGCAAATTAACTCGAACATCTAGAATACAATCAGCTATTTACACAGGAAGTGGATTACACTTTAAAAACCCGACCAGAGAAACACACAATGATACAATATAATACAAGCTACCATTAACAAGGTTAAGCTTATATCCCTCAAAGGGATGCCACAGGCAAGTAACCTCTCATAACTAGACCAGCCCTTAGAAGTATGTTTAGCAAAGGAAATTTTTGCATCCTTTTTTTCTCATCTTTTAGGCTTTAAAGTTGTCTTTTACACCAAAGGGCCAAAAAGACCTTACCTTGACCTCATCCACATCAACTGTGAGAAAAGACATATTTTGGTACATAAAAGCCAATTCCTCCATAAAGGGTTTCATAGCCACAGAGGGAATACACCAAACAGCCGTAAAGTGTGCCACAATCTACAAATACCCACAAGGAAAAAATGAATTTTTACACATACTAGAAATTGGAAACTTCAATAAAGATTCCAACTTCTGTGAAACAAAAATCAAGATTTACTTACAGGGCATCCTTGAAGTGTGGCTTGATTTACATGAAAATCCCATGATTCCTTAGAGTCTACCTTCACAACTCTTGATTTAGTCCGCTGTTCTTGAACTTCCATTATTCCTGCTTACAATTGAGAAGGCCAAATTTGTGTTTATCCAAAATAGTCACTAAAGAGATGAAAAAAAGGAGGTCTTTGTTTTTATTAGAAAAAAAATTAAACCCCACCTTATGAGTTATGCATTTTTGGCTAAGCATAAACTGATAGAAGTTTTGGACCTTTCTCTTATCTAGTTTTAATAATGACAAATAGATTAGCCTAGAAATTAATCATGCTTTTTTTTTTTTTTTAACTTTATGATTGTGCTTCCTCATCTGATTTTAGTAATGACAACTGCACAATTATAGTGGTGATTTTTAAGGAATTGCAGTAACATTCTGGAGCACACATAATAAAGAGTAAAAAGATATATGAAATTTTGATAATTCTATTGGTTGATCATTTGGACTTTTACTTATTGACAAGGGTTCGATTCCTTAACAAACTTCAGTGGTTGATTTGCAGTTCTACTAAAACTTCATGGCTCCATTTATAATTGTTGGCAATTGCCTATAAGAACATTAACCAAATTATAAGGATGTCACATGGGCTGACCTGGGTCTGACCCATTAGAGGCCCGAGCTGATTTGCACATATAGAAACTTTCAGTGGCACTATTTAAAATTTAACCTCTTTTTAGAAAGTGTAAAAATAATTTGAAATGGCAATGGGGCGGGGCGGATGCTGGGCGGAGTGGGTTTAAGGCTATGTGGAACGGGGTGGGTCGGATGCGGGGCGGGTTGAAGTGAACTTTTTTTAAAATTAATGAGGGCGGAGCGGTTGCGGGTATATGTGATTTTATGTGTGTTCAAATTTAATTTTAACTTTTTACATGCTATAAGAGTGATAGAACATTATTTATTAATATAATTTATATAAATCTACTAAAATATTTGAGATAGTATATGAAAATGGTTCAATAAAAAATAATACAAATTCTTACATGTTTTCCAATTGACCCCTAAAAAATATTTTTTTAAGTCGCTATCCTATTAAATTAATACAACTTAGTGAAAGAAGAAATATTGTTATGAATTCTATTTTTAGTATCAAACTTAACTAGAAAAAGAAAATATTAAAAAAGTTATGCGGGGCGGGTTGAAAATGAAAAAAATTATTATGCGGGGCGAATTAAAAAAATTACGGGTTAAGCTCAATCCGCCCCACCCTCACCCTGCACCGCCCAATTGCCATCCCTAAATTAAAATAATCATTTCACATAAAATAGGAGCAAAATTCTGGTATATCAGCCAAAAAAAATTACTGTAATTGATATTGAGCAAGTTTTCGTTAATAATAATTTATTGTGATCATCATGATTTTGGTCACAACAAATTCAATCATAATTTTAATCAGAAGATGTGCTTTAACAAGTTATGGTAATGTTAGAATTTAGTTAGAAATCTTATTGAATTATCGGGAGAAATCCTAAATCATCATAAGTTGTTCTGTGAAAATTTTTTAAAAAACCTTTTTGCTATAAAATTATGCTCCGTTAGGTTTATAAGGGCATCGTTAGGTTTATAGGGGCATGGTTGGGACAAATTATTAGCGAATAACAAATATTGAATTTTGCATATTTAAAGGGTATTTTAACCCTTTTCCTCTTATTTTAAGTGATGATAATTTTGATACTCGTATAAATTTGGCTAAATCTCAAAAGTTTTGTACAATTTCCATCCTTTCAAACACTTTATATGTAAAATTTGAGATAAAGTAATTTGTAACAAGCATCAATTTGGAATTTCCTCCTCTTCACCTTCAATTTGTAGTATGCTGTATGTACATGTTAAACCCTAAAAGGTGAAAACTTTCTGATGAAGGAACGATCTGAGAGACTACATTTCAACTTGGGAACTCAGTTTATAACGAAAGGAAGGAATCACTTTTTATTCGACACTATTAAGTTATCATAATTCTGTGTATAATAGGAATTAGTGCATCAAACTATTCTTTTTTCATTCGACAAGCCCTAAGAGTTTCATCAATTTCAACAAATATCTGTCATACATGATGACGTGTACATCCAAAATCTACTTGGTCCAGGTGTACAGCTTGGAAAAGAACCTAATCCAACATGTCAACAATTAAGGCATTGATTGGCTGAAGCCTGAAGGAATATCCAAAACCAGATAAGGTGATCCTAAGTGTAATCACTCTGCATCACAGACACCAGAAATTGCAATATCCAAATCATACGTACCACAAACATTAACTTATAATTCCCAAACACTTGTAATCACTCTTACCTGAAACATTTTTTCATCACCAAAACAAAAAGGTCCTGAGAAATGGCTCATGCTATGGCTTCTATGGGTGGCCTAATTGGTTCTTCACAAACTGTCTTGGATGGTAGCCTCCAGCTTAGTGGCTCAGCCCGCTTGAGCACTGTCAGCACCACCAGAATTGCCTTGTCTAGACCAGGACTTACTGTCAGAGCCCAACAGGGTTCTGTTGACATCGAAACTAGCCGCAGAGCCATGATTGGTCTTGTTGCTGCTGGCCTAGCTGGTTCCTTTGCTAAAGCAGCTTTTGCTGAAGCCAGGTCAATTAAGGTTGGCCCCCCACCTCCTCCCTCTGGTGGATTGCGTAAGTCGTCTTTTTTGCTTTCTTTCTTAGTGATGAATCAACTTCTTCTTTTATAGATGTGCCATTTTTTTCAATTTCAAACACACAGAGATTTATAACGTCTGAATTACACGCGCCTAGTCTAGATCCATCACTGATTACCCAAACGATACAATAGTAATTTCATAACAGATATACTTATGGACAATTGATATATAGTAAGATTCACATATCCAAGAGAGAGAACCTAGGAGTGACCCTCCAAATTCCAATGCTGCATTTCAATTTTTAGTAATTTGAACCTTTAGATCAAGCAACTTTATATTTATATCAGCAGTTCCAATTGATAGATGGATCAAGGAATAGATTAATTTAGATTTGTTATTAGATCATGTCAAACAGAAAGGTCCTTGATTGAATTAGAAGAGAGAATAAAGCTTGAGAAAAGAAAAAAAAATAAAAAATGAGGGGCTCGTAGAAAGTAGTTAAAGATTGCATTTTGACAAGATGATTTCAATCCTTATAAGGATCTGTAAATTGTCCCTTCTAATTTTAATAGTAATATTGTGTGGGGGAGCCTTGCCGTAGCTGGTAAAGTTGTTCGAGCTGTTGTGGTAATAGCCTCTTGCAGGAATGCAAGATTTAGAAGTAGTTATATATGCAGTTGGAACTATCATGGTTTCTCATTTTGGTAAAGTTAGATGTACAGAAAATTCCAACAATTTGAACTAGAAAGAATATTGGTTGCAAGTACTAGAAAAGATAATGTATGGAATTTCCGTACTGATGCTGAGATTTGGTTTGGGCAGCTGGAACTTTGAACTCAGATGAGGCAAGGGACTTCAGTTTGCCATTGAAGAATAGGTTTTACCTTCAACCATTGACTCCAGCTGAGGCAGCCCAGAGAGTTAAGGATTCAGCCAAGGAGATTGTTAGCGTCAAGGATTTCATCGACAAGAAGGCCTGGCCTTACGTCCAGAATGACCTTCGTCTCAGAGCAGAATACCTTCGCTATGACCTTAAGACTGTCATCTCTGCTAAGCCAAAAGAACAGAAGGGAAAACTCCAGGACCTGTCTGGAAAGCTCTTTAAGACCATTAGTGATGTAAGTCAAATGCCTAAATTCTTGGTTAATAACATGAATGACATAGTAATTGGATGGGTTGCTTATGATTTCGCTTTCTTCTGACAAACCATTTTTATTTTCTTTCCTCAGCTGGACCATGCAGCAAAGACCAAGAACAGCGCTGAAGCACAGAAGTACTATGCTGAAACTGTAACTACCTTAAATGATGTTTTGGCCAACCTTGGCTAGAAAGCTTTTCTGTACTATGTTATTACTTCCTGTAAGTTAACGAATACTTCTTGAATCAATTGTGAAGAATGATTTTGGAAGAATGTTTAAAATCTGAAACAACTAAGCGCTGCATCTGAGAGCCTCAGCTTGAGTTTTGCTTGTGATTTTGATTGGGAATTTCACTTGATTGAGGCCTGGAAACAATAAACATGGTTGCGCCATTCCACATTACTCAATGTTACACTTAATCTTTAATTTGCTTCCCATAAAAAATCTACCTCAGTTATGAAATTTCACTACGTCTTCTGTCTTAAGTCCTTCCGGCACGCAACACCAGAGAAACATGAACAAATGGATTGGTTTAAACCGAACTTCACAAATGCACATAGGCTTCTGCAGACTCAAATTTATGAACTTGAATGTTAAGCAGAGTATTAGTATGCAGAGGGATAGATGAGTAACAGCAAGAATGCTAATAGGAAAAGATGCAGTGAAATCATATTGCAATTAGACCCCAAAGTAGTTGCAAAAAATACATTGAATACTGAACTAGTAAAAGTATGAGTCAGACCAACAATGCTTTAATACATTCCTTCTTCTTTTGGGAAAACAACGCAACTCACATTACTGTTTGCCTAGGACATATTATGAACATAAAATTACAGTAGAGTCAAGAAAAAGTTACAAATAACATAAAATTCAAGAAATGTTACATGAATTATTAGGAATTTTTAAAAGGGAAATATGGGACTCGGTTATGATGAGTTCTCCATACATATTGTCCTTTCATTTCTCTCGTATAGAGCACTGAGTTGATCTAATTCTGTTAGCAAAGGCTGCATATATTGTAAGAGAGTAATTTTTTTTTGTATTCATGCATGACCTCCTTGATTCAGCTTCTTATCTTCCTGGATGGTGGCTGTAGCAGAGATGTAGTAGGAAACTGAGAAAAGTCCATGGATAAAGCACAATATCCCTCCTATCGACAAGAAACGATGGTGTGATATGCCACAAGATCTTCTTGCCTTCCCGTTTGACAATGTTCCAGCTACCAGCAATGAGAATGCAATGGCCATAATGATCCTAGTATCAGAACAATATCTTTTTAAAGCTACAACCATGAATAAGATAAGTAATACATAAACAAAGTGCACGATTTAATGAGTACCACAACATTCATTGCCCTCAAAAATAAATCTGTCCATGCTACCACTAGGGGATATAATGTGATGGTTAGAATCTTTAAACCATTAATCAGAGATCTTAGGTTCGAGCTCTTTCTGCAAATGGAGAACCTTTCGACAAAGAGTGTTTTACCCCTTCATGGTTCTACCCAGCGCAAATCTAAATAAGTCGAAATGGGAGATGAGGGGGGGTTTGGAAATTACCATTGGAATACAAATGAAGCAAAAGCAAGTTGCTTGTTAGAAGAGGCCTTATCAAGCTCTTCCTTGGACTGGACGCAAATACAACCAGCAAGCAGATTAGAAATAACTTGTGCAAGAACCAAAAGTACTGTTGCAGCCAATCCTAGCTTAAAAGCTTCATAGCTTGGATCTCTACATTCAAAGATCCACACCTTTAAGTCTTGAACCTGTTCCAACAAATCAAGCCTAAATGTGTTAATTGCCACAAAATATAATTAAGTAGATAAAAGTGTACCCTCGCTACACTTGAGTATTTTAGACTAGATGACCACACATTTAACATAGTATAAGAGCAGAAAAAGATTCTGGGTTCATGTCTCACTACTACCCGCTATCAAAAAAAGATTCCACATATTTGCCCATGAATAACAAATCAAGCAGGCACATGAGGGAGCGTGTTTAAGAATGTAATTTAACTAAATAAAAGTATGCTCTAACCTAATCTTTTTAGATGAGACTGCCACACATTTAAACATTTTATACTAATCAAATTTACCAAAGAATTAATATTTACCTTATTTTGTTCTACCTCAGCTTGAATACCTAGTATACCAGCAGCAACATCCAAAATCACAAGAAGAAGACAAACAAGAATGCCAATGTTTTTAGCCATCTTTGATAATCTAGTCGATTAATTAATTTCAAATTAGAGATGGCTGATAATCTTCATGGAAAAACAGGGGATACCCTTTTATACAAACATAGAGAATGCATGAAAGCAGGGAAAAAATGGAGTCCAACGTGAGAATCTGAATAAAGGAATGGATGCAAGAAACCTAATACTTAATGTTGTATATGATATATGAGTAACATTAATTAGCTGGAGCCTATGGAGAAAAAGTCTTCCTTTGTCTTGAAAGACCTCTTTATTCTACTTTACTTTCTTTCTTTTTTTTTCTCTCTTTAGATTTCGATTCCTTTCATGGGGAACAAGTAAAGCAGGGTATCCCCAGCTCAAAATTTTTGTTATTCTCTTAATTTGTTAAAGTCATATATATTCACTTGCATGTTACTGCAGCTTTCATCCTATATATATATATTAATTGTTAGTACGTATTAAGAATTTAAGATGATTTGTGTCTTTTAAGTGAGAAGTATGCATAGATGGATTCTTTCTAATGGTTAAGTATTTGCCTTGAGATCATGCTGATGCCACATATTATATACTTTGTGCAATTTAAGTGACACTCTTTTATTTTTAATTTTTTTCAAGTAAGACATAAAACTAAAAGCACATTTATAAAGATTAAACCTTAGACCTTTCTGAATGTACTTGTTCTTGGAAACTTCTCTTAAAAGTAGACCTTACAAAATGGACTTCCTACTAGGGAAAATTACGCCGTTAAGCAAATGTATATTACTTAATTACTTATCATAACTATAGTTTTCTATAATTATCACTCGCGACGAACATCAACCATTAGTTATGTGGGCTGACTTCGAGTTTATATAATTAGCCACGTTTGTATATGTATAATTCACAACTAACAATTATTTGTTTGATTTGTATTTGTATACGATGATTTGTATTTGTATATGACGATGATTGCCTTTGGTTTTTCAGTTTTGTCATCATACGCATTCAATCTTTTTGTGTATAACTTTTTAAAGTTTGTATAAACGTGTAGTTTTCGAATTTTGTATAATATAATTTATATAATGTAATTTGTATAATTGTTTAAAGTTCATATGTTTATGTTTGTATCAATTCTTTATTTCTAGTTTTATTATATTTGTATAATTTCAGATTTTATATTACTTAATTATACAAAAACATGTGAATTATACAAACGTACCTGCAAATTATACAAATTATTACCCTCTCTCGCTCGCCTCTCGCCTCCCTCTTCCCATTTCGCTTGCCTCTCTCCCCTCTCTCCCAATCTCGCTCGCCCCTCTCCTCCCTCTCCCAATCTCTCTCGCCAAAATATACAAATATATGTGTGTAATATACAATTATCTAACCAATATACATATACCATTCACCTTTCTCTCACTCTTTGCCCTCTCTCCTCCCTCTCTCAGTCTCGCTCGCCGCTGTCCTCCCTATAACATGTAGCTGCGAATCGTAATTAGCAAATTATAGCTATAGAGCGTATAGGCTATTTTTGAGTGGTCAATGTACGAAAGTTCCTATTTCTACTATTTGAAAGTGAAGAACCACTTTGCAGCTTTTTGTGAAAATCACTAAAGCCCAGCCCAAACATAGAAAATAAACAATTATACTGGACTCCACATGAAGAGAGTATTCAGTCCAGTTAATAGCTTTGGGCTGATTACTTCTGCTCCTCCACATTCAAATAACAGCCCATCCCAGAATTGTTAGTCTTCGTACTCACTCTGTTTAAAAAAGAATAATTTCCTTTCTTTTTTAGTTTGTTTAAAAAAGAATGATCTCTTTCCTTTTTAGGTAACATTTAATTTCAGCTTTCCACGTGATATGTTTAAGGTCACAAGATTAAATGACAATTTTGTACATTTGACATAACTTTAATTTAGGATTACAAGATTCAAAGGTCTTCTTTGTTTTCTTAAACTCCATGTCAAGTCAAACTAGGCCACTCTTTTTGAAACGGAGGGAGTAATATTTTTAAAAAAATTTATTTCAAAAAATAGTATTCCTTTCGTTTAAAAAAGAATGACCTAGTTTGACTTAAAACGGAGTTTAAGTTATGTCGAATATACTAAAATGTTTTTTAATCTTGTGGTCTTAAACATGCCACAGGGAAAGTTAAAGTTAAAATGTTGCTAAAACCATTTCTTTTTTTATCAGTTCCAAAAAGAATGTCACATTTTCTTATATGGTAAGTATTTAAACGTACAATTCATCTTTTACGTTTATTGATCCCACTTAATCTTAAAGATAGTACTCCAATACATTTACGAGAAGAGAGAAAAGTGAGTCTACTTTTTAATATGACTATTTTTTGAAGGGGAAATTTGATAAATATTTCAAAGTGTTCATTTATTTTTTAAACTCCATGCCTGATTAAATGTTGTCACATAAAATAGGACGGAGGGAGTATTAAATATCAAGAGTCTGTCACAAAAATCTAGAAATCCTACGTGTCAAAAAGGAACAAACTAGAAAACTCTTTTTCTGTATCTGTCCATAACTGAAAAAGCTAGTGTTGGTTCTAGAAACCGCTGAAAGCTTCTTCATCGAAATTCAAATGAACACAAAAATTTTCAAGTCTTCCCAAACAAATTGATAAATCATTCTTCTGAGCATTTGCATCCCTCTCCCTTCTGTGTGTGTGTGTGTGTGTGTGTGAAGGACGAAGCAAAAAATGGCAGCGTATAGGTGGAAGAGTTTCAACGATGACGGAGATCGTCCTGAGAAACCTCGTCGCTATGGCGTTACAGAAATGAAGGGTCCCAACTATTCCCTTTTCTCGAGAGGCCTTCTTGAGGTAATGGCTTTAAGCTTGATCTATTGAATGTTGTTAATGTATTCCTAGTTTATTTTGATGGTCATTTAAGGGATAAATTCATGACTGCATATCATATGCCTTGGAATTCAAAATCCTGAGTGCTTCTAGCTGTAGAGGATAATTTGCATAATCAATTGGGGGAGGGCACACTGGTAGTAAACACAATCGAAATTGATATAAGGAAATCGAGAGAAAGAGAGAGGTTGCGCGATTTTAGTATTCAGGGTTCGTGTTCTCAATCGATTCAGAACTTCCTTGAGATAGAAAATTACAAAATTCTGTCTAAAAAGAAAGCTTAAAGGGGAGTATAAAATATCTAAGTGAGCTGTATAGCCGTTTCCGAGAGTAACTTGATAGCAGATTACTAAAATGACTTTGTGTACAGAATTCTGTGCTAGTTTATGGCTCAAATTTGTTGAATTTCTCATTTTCTTGGTTTATAGGATGTTTTTGAGTCTATGGGTCAGTTTGTTGATGGGCTAAAACTATGTGATGGATCCCATACTGTGATGCCAAAGAATTACATCAAAGAAGTGACTGACATGGCACATAAACACAATGTTTATGTTAGCTCTGGCGATTGGGCAGATCAAATGCTTCGCCGAGGTCCTTCTTCTCTTAAAGAATATATTGAGGTATAAAGTAGTTAATATGGCTCAAGTGTTCCTTTCTGATTGATTTTTTAATCTTGGTAATAACGTGTTACTTGTTGTAATCTCTTAGGAATGTAAGCAATTGGGGTTTGATTCAATTGAGCTTGATGTTGCATCACTTGGTCTACCTGAGGAGACCCTCTTGAGATATCTGAGGCTGATTAAGAGCAATGGGCTCAGAGCTAAGCCTCAGTTCTCTGTTAAGTTTAACAAGTCTGATATAGCCTTCGCCGGTGACAGAGCTTTTGGGGCTTACGTGATTCCGGCACCTCAAACCTCTGGTATGCTAGTACGTCTGGTTTAAATTTATTTTTGCTATTTTCTCTTTTACATTCTCTTAGAGAGCGGTAATGTCACCACTGTAAGCTATATCTGTAGATTCTTTTTTTAAGATTAGAAAGTGTCTGCTTGATAAAGTTGAAAAAAAGTGAGACTAATGTGATAGATAGATAATAGATGAAAAAATAAAACAGTGGATGCATCAGGAGATGTGTTCATCAGCAGAACAGTAATTTCTTAAGATCATTTTGTCTAAATTTCCAGACAGATATTTCCTGAAATGATATTTGTAGACTCTAGAGGAAAAAAAAATCAGTTCATCCATACCTCTTTGTGTAGAAATGCAAAAAAAAAAAAAAATAAAAAAAAAAAATAAAAAAAAAATGGAGAGACCTCTTTGTGTAGAAACGCAATAGAGTCCACATACATTGTAGAGGAAGTTGCATATGAGCACCTTAACACTAATGATCCCAGCTAGAGTTGCAAGTATTTAGTTATATGGCTGCATTTCTATAACTAGGATCTCTTCATCAATGTATGTCATGGAATTTTGTATAGTAGGTATTTAAAATTTGGTGCAACCTATGTTGCACAGTGTTTAGGTGTAAAAATTGATTGAACTTGAAAATTAGGATATTGCCGTGGCAAATCAAATTGATCCTTCACAGACGGCTGATATATTCTAGTATTTTCGTTCCAATTGGGCCACTCTCCTGACTGTCATTTCAACTCTAGTGGCTGCTAGTACCCCTCTTTTCTCGTTTTACAGAGATCTATGGCTTCCTTTTGCTGCAAAGAATTATCTTAACCAATCCATTGTAGATCCCAGACAACATCATATGACACCAAGATTGACAATCTGGATAGCAGGTTTTAACCATTGTCTTACATGGAAGAGTGTCGTGTACCATCTCATCTGCTTTATAAACAAGACTTAACTAATTGTTACAAGGATGGCTGAAGTTCACCACTGATAGGCCAGAACGTATATGGTTTTTCTGTCTAGGAAGTTCAACCCCACTTGCACCACAGCACAGGCAAACTGAAAGAGGGGTAGGAGGTGGGGGGAGGGAGTTTGATGCTTTTTACTTGTAAATAAAAATATTTTCATTGTTAATTACCCTAAAAAAAAATCATTGCTGAGCTTTACCTTCTGTGCTTCTCATTGGATAAAATATCATGATTCAAGGGACTTGAGGGAAGTTCACAGCTTAATTGTCAATCTCATTGTACTTGTGATACCTCATTTTCCTAATGGAGGAAAATATGTCCTTGCAGTCTAGTAATCTTGTAGTTTATCTTGACAGCTTGATAATCTTTATCTGACTGTTGAAGTTCTTCTCATACCTCATTCTATTTTGAGTAAGAATAGTTGTACTTTGCAAAATGGAAACTAGTGTCTTAAAAGACTCATGCCATTCAGAATATTTTGTTCTGAAGCTTGGGATATGAGATGATGCTTTGTGCCTTTCTATTTAGATGCGTCTGTTGTTTAACCCCAATGAGTTTGTGATCTGCTGCCTAACCTAGGACCTATTTTGCTAAGGATATATCACTTTCTGTCTTATGATCACTAAATTTTGTGACGGATTATTCAGCAGAAATTTCAAAGATAGAACTTGTGAAAATTAGCAGTAAAAGATAGTCCAGTTTCAAACTGATGAGTACATAACATGCTCTCCTGCATGAGTCAATTTTTGTAATGTTTGTCATGCCATAGAATTTGATGTAACAGTTTCTGTTGCGTGTTCCATGGTGTTTTGTCTCTCTGCAGAGATGGTTGAAGATGTGGATCTTTTGATCAGAAGGGCAGAGAGATGCTTAGAAGCTGGGGCAGACATGATAATGATCAATGCTGATGATTTATGTAGGCAGGCTGGTTTACTAAGATCAGATATTGTTGCGAAGATTGTGGGTCGTCTTGGACTTGAGAAAACTATGTTTGAGGCATCAAATCCTAAAATCTCTGAGTGGTTTGTCAAACGTTATGGTCCAAAGGTACTAAACTTCTCTGAGCAAATATATCTAAAAAGCTACATTGCACAATGAAGACGATTCAATTATTTCATTTTGCTGGTCTTTTCAGGTTAATCTTATCGTGGATCACTCACAAGTAATGGATCTGGAATGCCTCAGAGGACGTAACCTGGGACAAAATCACTCATCTGTACTTGGCAGGTCATATTTTCTGCTCTGAGCTTGTGGTGTCCATCGAGAAATGTGTTCATTGTAGCAAACAAGCTATCTCTGTAAAATGCTTTGCTGGTCATGTTCAGATCACGATTAAACTTTTAAATGAAAAATAAGGAGAGAATTTCATATATGCACTCATGTACTGTAATGATTTCAGTCTTTTCAGAATTTTTTTTTTTTTTTTTTGGCTTGAAGTTCAGCTGCTTGTAAAGATGTTCTTTTATGTTCTAGTGCCTAATTGGCTGAAAGTTCACCAAATCTTTTAAAGATTTGAGGATCTCTTCTTTTGAAGATTATACTGTGTACCATTCCGCCAAAGTATTTGCCTGTGAATGGTTAGTGTTTAAAACATTGTGGTAACATTAAGTGTGTATTGGCTATGGGAAAATGTTTTTCAATTTTTCCATGTTAGGTCAAATTTTTTGGAAAATATGTTCTTTTGAAAAACAAGTTCCTTAAAAAAAAATGACTTTCTTAAAGGAAATAGGGGAAATAAGTTCTACAAGTGATTTTTCACGTTAATTCTGTTTCTTCCCACTTTCAAGCACACCTTATGTTGAATGCCACTGTTGTAGCCCCTATCAGCACCACCCTACACCCAACCTTACCTTCTATAGCATGTGCATAGTCCATTGTTTTAATCATAGGTTGAGCTTGGTGTGTTTGAATTTTATACATACATTTTGTCTCTATGGGGATAAATCTAAATGGAGGGATGTAGGTAAAGTCCTGCCCGTGGATTATATAATCTTTGAGAAGTTCAGAGGGTAGATTTATCAGCATGCAAAACAAACCCCATTCTTGTTCCTTTCTATTGTAAATCAATTTATATATACCTTGTTGGATAGGGGTTTAAGATCCATTTAAACCAAGCAATTGTGCTGACTGCTAGAGATTACTTTATGGCATGCATTGTTAAAATTTGTTCAAATAAGCTTTTTAATGTTGGTAAATTGTCTAGACCAGAGAATCTAAACCGTTCAATTCACCGGTCTCGAGACCAGTTGAAGGATCCCTCTTTTGGATCTTTGAAACAAGTAGTGTATGCAGGAAAGACTAGGAAGGAATTAATGTATTTATAACCACCAGGGAGGATGGTGGTCAAATGGCCATGTGACATTTCTCTATCAATATTCTGTGTGCCATCTATGATTGTTTTGACTTCCTTTTTAAAAATATGGTTGCTCAACCAGGTTTTATGGAGACGTGCTGATTGTAATTATTAGAATAAGTTTCCTTTCATTATTAGAAGCAACTTCTGCTTTTGGAACAATTTAAAAAGAAAAATTAGTGATTCTTGACAAAATTATATACTCGTATTTTGCCTTTGGTGAACCAGCTGGTAAATACCAGTTAACACGCTTCATGTCACACATCAACAAGAAAGAATAAAACGGTTAATATGCTCATATCGATGGTTATACCTAATTAAAAACTTGAGAATTTACTAATTAAAGTGAAAATACATCTTACATTACTCATGGTTAAGTGTTAAAAAGCTATATAGTATATATCTAAGCATTTAACTTTTAGAATGATTCAGTTCATACCGTTTTAACATAACTTGCAAATAACTTATTGCTTGTCGTGTAGGTGACATATTGACAAGTAGGGTAACTTTTGTTTTGTTCTTTTTCTCCCGCTAGTAATAGTAGGGTAAACTATCCAGGCTTAATTTATTTTGAATGCATTTGACAAAAATCAAAATTTAATGAAAGTATTCTTATTATAAAGACGATTAAAGAAAGGATGTTGGGAGGAATTAAATGTGGGGGATTTTCATCTCAAATGGTAGATAGAAATTGAATAAAAAAGGGGACCCTTTTATTTATCACAGGTCACAATTGTAGATGTATAGGCATTTTGAAGTAAGGAGAGTAATTTATTGATCTACATCCATAAAGATAGAAGTCGGTCCCTTCAATCTGCAATTTTAGCACTATGTCATAATCTTTCTTCTTCTTCTTCTAACTTATGACGGTAGATGTACCCAATAGCTACAACACCAAAATGTTAATGCTAGATCACATGCATCAGTGTTTTGTCAGGGCGGGTCTAGGAATTTTTAAGTTTATGAGTTTTGAATGGTATATATTTTTGTTGTTTATTGGGTTAAGGATAAATTATTTAGAAATACATATTAAGTGAATTTCTTAATGCAACTACAAAGTTTGAATTAAAGCATACTGCTAAGCCCGTGACTTCCGTTGTAGATCTACCCTATTTTTATTAACCTAAAGAATAGGTGTACGTCGCAACTTATTTGGGATATATTGAAGCATAGTTGTTGTAGATAGTATAAGAATATGTTGTGTGCAAACGAACATAGATAAATACACGATTTGAAGTTTATGATTCTGAAGTTCCTTCATTATATACGCATATATTTGCAAAATGCATATATAGGATTATATCTACAAGCTAAATAATTATCCGCATACAAATTAAACCATATAACTTAAACGGGTAAAAGTTTGAATGGGGGTATATAAGTATCATTTAATCATTGATTAGGTACATGTGATTTTGGTTACGGTAGCAGTTTATCTAGTTTCCTTCGTAATCAAATTGTTTTATTTTCTCTAGTGTAGGCTTTGTTTGTATCGAATTTATCCTTTCCATTTGTCTTTACAGGAGCAAACATTGAGTAGGAAGTTGTAATTGATGGATATTTTCAAAAGTTACTGCCGTATGATGGCACTTTATTACCTTCTGTTGTCATGTCTTTGTACACTTATTGTTTGTTTTCAACCAATTGATTTAATTTAATTTTCCATTATTAAAATATTCCATGTCGATGAACAGACGTCACATGCCTCCTAATAACTCTTCTAGGTCAATAACTAACAACTCAACTCTATTTTATTCAATTTCTGACCATCTATTTATTTCACACTATCAATTTGTATTCAATTTTCTTATTCCGCTGATTTCAATTTATACAATACTCTTTTCTATTTTGGAATGCGTAGTTAATGTACTAACAATAATATTTCGTACATGGCTTATAACTTACTAGAATTTGAGTTTATTTGAATGAACAAGTTCAAATTTGATGTGATGGTTTCTACTATCTATATGCAAAAAAATAATAATATATATTATGGGTAAAAATTTGTATATGGTCGGTACATATAACTTAAATCTATTCTATTTTCTTCCTATATGTACTACTATGAGTCTATGACCAATTAGTTTGTACATCAATGTCACGTAGTGAGATGCTTCTATACGGCAGAGTTCCTCTTTCCCATTGAATAATATAGTTATCATTAATTAATCCCACAATTAAAGACCATAACTTTGATGCTGATTTGTTTACTGAATTTAAGAATATTAAACGTGTTATGTTGTTTTTTCATAGCAAGAAACTCTGAATAATGTTATGTATTTGAAGAAGTTTCCATAAGTTTTGGACCATAGTAAAACTACGGCATTTATTATGGTTTGAACAACACAAATTTACACAAATGGTGACTTCACTATTCAAACAGGAAAACTTATATGGAGGGAAGATTTTTTTCCTTAAACAAATTTTTTTCCTTCCCAATACAAACACTATTAAACTTTTGATTTTCAAGATTTGTTTAATTTAAAGGTCAAAAGGAGGAGGAGGAGAAAAAAAAAATGCCAGCAGTTTGGTTTGCTTTAAAGAAATCATTACAGTGTAGATCAGAGATAAAAGATGTGTATGATCCAAGAAGTGATGGGAGAAATTTAAGCAAGATATCGACGAAAAAGGCTACGACAGGTAGGTCAGGTTGTTCAAGGTCAATTGCAAATCTGAAAGATGTTATACATGGAAGTAAAAGGCATATGGAGAAGCCACCATTACAGAGTCCAAGATCTATTGGAAGCAGTGAGCTTTTGAATCCAATTACTCATGAAGTTGTTTTGAGCAATTCAACTTGTGAACTCAAGATTACTAGCTGTAATTTCCAAGATGCTAATGGAAGTAGTACGGGGAATAATGTTGAGAGTATTTCTGCTTTTATGGGTACTTTAAAACCAGGAACACCTGGTCCTGGAGGACCCCATATTGGGTCTTCAAGGAAATATAGAGGCTTTGGTAGCCCTATAAGAAAAGGGTCACCTGGGAATTTATCAAGAAAAACAGGGCCTGGATTTGGGGGTGTTGTTTCTAGGCCTAAAGCTTCTTATGGTGCAGATTCCCATGGCTTGACTTGTCATAAATGTGGTGAACAATTTGTGAAATGGGAAGCTGTTGAAGCACATCATCTCTCAAAACATGCTGGTATATACATCTGTCTTGCTTCTTGTTGATGTTATACCTTTTTGTCGGTTTAACCACATTACACATTAGTGATTGGATCTGATCTCTTTTTGAGTTTATGTGAAGTTGGTTTAAATTTCTGTTTTTAGTGCAGCAATTGAAGAGCTGTCTTTCTGATAGTATTTCTATTGAATGATTTCATTGCATATCTTCTTTTTTGTGTGTGAATATGTTGCCTTAAAGCATATATATGTTTTCAGTGACAGAACTTGTTGAAGGGGATTCTTCAAGGAAAATTGTAGAGATAATATGCAGAACAAGCTGGTCAAAGCCTGAAAACAGTTCAAATGGTATTGAGAGAATCTTGAAAGTTCACAATATGCAGAAAGTACTAGCTCAATTCGAGGAATATCGCGAATTAGTAAAGATCAAAGCCAGTAAACTCTCCAAGAAACACCCTCGTTGCTTAGCAGATGGGAATGAGCTTTTAAGATTCTTTGGCACAACTGTTGAATGTTCTCTTGGCATGAATAGTTCTTCTAGCCTATGTACATCAGAAAAATGCAAAGTTTGCAGGATTCTACAACATGGATTCTCAATCAAGAAGGAAATCAATGGTGGGGTTGGTGTTTTTACAGCTTCCACTAGTGGAAGAGCACTAGAAGCCATTGAGGAAAATGATGAAAATATGTTATCTTGGAGAAAGGCTCTAGTAGTATGCAGAGTAATTGCTGGTAGAGTGCATAGACCATTGGAAAATGTTCAAGAATTGATTGGTCAATCAGGATTTGATTCATTGGCTGGCAAAGTTGGACTCTACTCAAACATTGAAGAACTCTATTTGCTCAGTCCTAAAGCTTTGCTTCCTTGCTTTGTGGTGATTTGCAAATCATAAATATACATTGTGCATGAGCCATTCTCTCATGTAGATCAATTGAAGTTCGTTATGTTTACTTGATTCCCTCATTCCATACTTCTTTTTTTAATTAGTTGAGAAGTGTCCTGCTTCTAACAAGTGTAAATTTTATTCTTTTGCATTGAGATATATGGGTGTTTGAATCATAGTAGTTTCTTGGTGATTTCAACTTGCTACTTAATAGTAAAATTTGACCACAAAAACTCGCCTTGGTGGATACAGTAATTTGGTATTTGTTGATGATCGGAGGTGATAGATATTCCATGGAATTAGTCGAGGTGCATAAAAGCTTATCCGGACACCATCATAAAAAAAAAAATTAGAACAAAAGGAAGTTTTTCTAGTGTGTAAATGGAAAATTCAAAATATCTCCATAAAAAGTGATGTAATGGATGAGATATATTTATTTACTCTTAATAACCGTTATCGAGTTTGAGGCTTAGGATTGACAAAACTTTTGATAGGGTCGTAGGGAGCATTTGGTAAAAAGAAATTACTCATATCAGATGTTTACATTAAATCATATAAGTTTACGTAGCTAAGTGATTTAATGAGAATGCATGTCAAATAATTTTGAGCAGTTTCTCTTATAATAGACTCTACAAATAAATCAGTTTAGCCAGTAAATACTAGATATCTCATGATTGATTATAGAATTAAAAAATAAGTCCTAAACTTCCAACGTTTATTTATTTTGAATCAAAGAGAGTATATTTCTTAAATTTGAAGATGTTCATAAGTTTAATAGTGTTGATTCTAGTTGCTCTATACTCCTATTATTCATGTCCCCCTTATTTAAATCACCAACTGCACTCTTTCATACTTTCATAAATACTTAATTCAGGGGACAGTAAAATTTGAATTGGAACACCAACAATAAATATATTAATTCAGGGGAGCAAACTCATTCATGAACTTTTGTCTTTCTCTATTCAATAATGACATTGGATAAACCTGAAAGCAATCAAAATCTTACTAAAAGATTCATGATGAGTAGTATTACTCTTTTTTTTTTATAATAATTGTTGTTCCTGGGGTCAAATTCATAATACAAATACGTCGCACTACATTAAAAATGATTTTTTCAATAAGTAATTAAACTATTGTTGCATATGTTTTTTTATAGACAATTAACACTCTTTGTAAATGTTCTTAAAATCTATAGCGATATTGAATTTAATGACAATTAATTAATGTCTGTAAAAACTTTAACATTCTTTGATAATGCGTATATTTATTACTGCTAAAAACTATTTTTGTTGTTGTGTATTAATCCTTGAAAGTTCCGAGAAGAAAGTATAGTATGCATTTATTTTTTGGATTGGACTTCACTAAAATTGGAAATAAATTCTGACAGCGACTTGCATTTGCAAGGACTGCTACATATGGGTCATTATTATACAGTTGGTTGATCTAAGGGTCATTTTTCTTTGGTGTAAATCTAGTCAATTTAAAACAACAAGGCAGCAAAACACAACCTCAGTACTACATCAATTCTAGCTAAATTTTGCCAGTCAAGAACCGTAGGGATTGCTTTAATTTGTAGGATTTATGCATCTATAAAGTAAATGATATCTCAAACTTTACAAGTGGTTTCGGGTTCAAGGCTCTCTGAATATTTAGTCGTTCCTTTTAAGGAGCATTTTACCTTCAACGTGTGAATTGATGATGTGAATCAAGATTAAATCAGGCCTTAGTGTGGATTTCAAACACTAGATGAAAAACAAAAAAGAAAGCGTAATTGCTATCTTATCCCACTAGGCACCAACTAAACAAGTGATATAATAATTTCAATTCAGTATACCAAGCAAGTCCTATTTATAGTCCCACCATTTCAAAATGAATGATTTTTTGGTTAAAAATTTAGTTATTGACATCAATTAAAGTGTAATTTATCAATATTATTCTTGTATTTCTTTCTTAACTTATCTTAAAGTCAGAGATAGTTGAAAAATCAATTAAAAGGAACGGCTATTTTGGAAAAATTGCTCAATACCTTCTTGGACTTTGTTCATTTTGGATCATACAAAAGGGAGTCAGAAATTTATTAATTTTAGAATGGAAGAAGTGTATGATTTTATGCCCTCTAAAGACTAGAATGCTACTTCCATTTTCTCATTTCACCCTGCTACAGTGTTTAACTAAATGTAGGATGTTTTTTTATTTTACTTGTTTTGATATTTTCCAAAGCACTGCTTTGAAAGTATAATGCACAATTTATAAGGTACACCAAAATGGATCTTTAGCGAAATTATTTAATAATAATTAATTAACCGTAAATATATATTTTTTTAGAAACAATTACATTTTAACACTCTTGTTGTTGGATAATGGACTTGAACAAAATTTCTTGACAAGTAACTGTATAGATAGTTTATCAACTTTGAAGTATAATTTACCTATATCTGGTGTTAAGAGTTAATTACATTATTTCCCTACTATTTTTTAAATTGTAAAAAGTCCTTAAAATTTATGGATTTCGGATACATCATTGGACTTTCGGATACATCACTAGACTTATGGATACATTAGCAAACATCCGGATACATTGGTGAGGAATGTATCCGAGAGGGGAGGAATGTATCGGAGAGGGAATAGGTCATTCGTATACATCACTGGACTTTCGAATACATTAGCAAACGTTTGGATACGTAAGTGAGGGATGTATTAGAGAGAGAATAGGACATCCTGATACATCATTGAACTTCCCGAATACATCAACAGACATCTGGATATATAGGTGAAGGATGTATCAGAGACGGTATAGACATCTGAATACATCAACAGACATTCAGATACATAGGTGAGAGATGTATCAGAGCGGAGAGATGTATAAGAAAGGGGAGGGATCTATCCGAGAGGTAGCTAGAGATGTATCAACAAGATGAGAGTGATATATACGAGAGGGTATTTTTGAAATTTTTTTAAATGATAAGAAATTTTAGAGATTATGATAAAATAAGATGTGTATTCAGTTAATTTTTCCTTTAAAAGATGTCGTCGCTCTTGCAAGATAGTGGACTTGAAAAAAAGTTCTGGATGGGCCAGTATTGAGAATGGCCCAAACCTCTCGCAGTGCCAGAATTTGGCCCAAGTCCTAAGCAGGTTAGTCTCTTCTTCTATTCAAATATGTTTTAAAACCTTACAAGAAATATGTTGAATTTCTGAGTCTTATTACTTTACGATGAAGCATCTCAATCATGTCAAGAATCATTAAAGTTCTCGAAAATTTCTTATTTATCAACAGTGACAAAAGGATAGAAAGATTTACTATTTTTTCTCTTCTTTACTGTCACTTTAATTCCTTTCGACTATAAATCATGGTGTTGAAGTATTTTATTGTTTCAATGGCTTGTTTCTTATAGGGATTCATAATTATCATACTAAAGAACATATATATGTTTAAATTGAAATTCCTTTGCAAATAACAAGAGAATCAATAGTACTTTGTCATCCATAATTTTCACCAAAAGGAACTTTTACTTATGAATTGAAATATGTCCTATTTTGATGATGTGGATATAAACAAGTTGTGAAACCTATCAAAAATAATTTAATTTTTTATTTTATCTATCATAACAACGTAACTTTGTAACTTTTATATATGAAAATATTTATTTTAACATTAATATCTAGTTTTAAATTATTTTATATATATAATTTTATTGATTGACATTAGATACCAAGCAAAATGCGTACTCGAAATTTGTGTACATATATGGCTTACCCACTAAATAAACGTTGTTACAAATTAGTTAGCCATATATACATATTCTTATAAGGGGTCGTTTGGTTATCAGGATAGGATAGCCAAGGATATCCTACAAATTGAGCTAGGGTGAGAAATTCCAATGGATTAGCTATCATATGCCCCACCATATAGAATAACTAATTCCATCATTTTAGTACAAAATCTATCAGGAGACTAATTAATATCCATAAATTAATGCGAGATCAAATAATTCTACATTTTATCTCAAAATTTTTATTTCTAATCTAACCAACCAAACGATCCATGGAGTCTAGTATGTTTTCACAAGCAAATAAACGTGTCTAAAGCATTCATTAAAAACATGCTAAGTATTCAGCAACTTAGGATTGGGGACAATAAATTACTCAGTATTTCATATGACTAGACTACCACAGGAGGAGAAAAGTCGATCCAAGCTAAGCTAGGGCCTAGGGGCTAGGTTGTTAAAATTATAATGTCACTACTCTATTTTATGCATGACTCAAATTTTATTTGATGTTATGTTAGACTACATCGTCAATATAAATAGTTGCGTACATTAATCAATATGCTCAATCACATTTCTCTTCTTCTTATTACATTCTAGTTAGGATCCCTACAATATTGTTGTTCAATATATATTTTTCCTTTAGAAAAAAATCATCATGACTAGTGAGCAGCAATCTGTCTTTTGTAACCAAATCAATTCTACATCATTTGGTGAGAGTAAGATAGATCAAAGCCTAATTCAACGAAGAAATGCTAATTACAAGTCAAACATTTGGAATTACGACATCCTCCAGTCACTTAAAAGTCAATATTCAGTAAGTTTAATTTGTGATTGTTTTTTTTTTTTTTTTTTTTGTCTCTGTTATACCTCAAGATATGTTATATCTGCTATATCAAAAGTTTATAATATACCGTAATTGTACAAAAAATCTTTAAACTATATCGATCTATATATAAAAGTCAAAATGACTTAATTCAAAATATAAGACAAAAACTACCTTTGCTACTAAATCAGCTTAGCGTTGGATCGGAGCTTACATAGTTATCGATTACAACAATAACATACCCGATAATCATATAGTTACCGGATAAAAGAATAAAATCCGATACAAGTAGCCTAGTTACCGCTCAATGTATTCAGTGAATTTCCGTAACTTTAAGTGGCTGGGTAAGTAGAAAAATTTAAATTTTGATCAACACTAAATTCAAGGACAACAATCTAACTTGGAAACCATGACCAAATATTCTTTATAGCTATGCTAATACTTGTGCAACTTAGAATTTAGAAGCTAAGTCAGGTTGTGTCATCCATTTGAATCTATGCATGTGCAGTATGTTTTCACAAGCAAATTAACGTGTATCAAAATTAAGTCATTCAGAGTGATTAAATTATATAAAGAAAATTATAAGAAGTATATAGGTCATAAATTATTTTTTCTGAGTATATCTTAATTATTAAGCACCGAAATTTCTAACTTTCTGACTCATAAGAGTTCTCAATGTATTCCTTTCGTCTCATATTAGTTTATCACTTTTCATTTTGCACAGTACATAAGAAATCATGAATGAAAAGACAATTTTACTAATTCACCCCTTAAAAAGCTTTTTGAGAATTTTACAAATAAATGTGAACACTTTCAAAAAGAATATTTAATTGCAAGGGTAATATAAAAACTTAATTAATGCTTTCTTGATTTAATACTCCATCTGTTCCTAATTACTTGTTCATTTTTTAATTGACACACCTATTAAGAAATCAATAATTGACATAGTGAGTTTATCATTTTACCCCTATTAATTATGAAGTGGATGAATTAAAAATTTAATATTTTCAAGAAGTTCTACCTTTTTCAAAGTAATTAATTGAGGGTATAATTAGGTAAAAAAAATTTGTCCTTTCTTGATTTGTCAAAATGGACAAGTAATTAGAGACAACTAAAAAAGAAAATGTGGACAAGTAATTAGGGACAGAGGAAGTAATATGAAACAACTATATTTAGTATATTGATCAACTAATATGACGCAGAGAGAGTAATATATTAGGATTGATCCGGCACCATATACTCATTGGACCCATGTGGTATGATGGATATACAGTACCCAACATGGGTGTGTTTGGCCAGGAATTCGGATACATACACTGCGCAAACCCGCCATGGGTGCGTTACCACTGAAAAAAAGAAGAAAAAAGGACGTAATCCTGACTACTTTTGTGGAGAAAAATCTAGGGGCAGTTAAAATATAAACAGCACTCTATGTGTGGCTCAAATTTCAGTGAATTTTAGACTTCATCGTCTTATATTAATCGTTACATTAATCAATTTATTGCTCAGTCACAATTCTCCTCTTCTTCTTCTTACATTCTAGCTTGCTAGGATGCATCACTACAGTATTGTTGCTCAATATATATTTGTTTTCTTAAAAAATATGACACGTGATCAGCAATTATATGTCTATTGTAACCAAATAAATTCTGAATCAATTGGTGAAAGTAACATAGATCAAAGCCTTATTTAACGATGAAATGCTAATTACAAGCCAAACATTTGGAAGTACGACATCCTGCGGTCTCTTAAAAGCCAATATTCAGTAAGCTTGTGATGATTTTTATCTGTTATACTTCAAAATAAAATAAGTTACCTACTTTAATTATCAGGCTTTATAATATACAGTAATTAATCGTGCAATTTTTTTTAAAAAAAACTATATCTCTTCTATATAACTACAAAGGCAAACCCATGATTTAAAAACTTCGGGTGCACCAATATAAACTTAGCTTAAATATGACCTTCCAGATAAATTTAAAAAATTAAAACAATAAAATAATGTTGTGTAGCTAGATTTAAATCCAAATCTCGTAGATAAATTTTCTATCTTATACGAACAAAATAATGACAAACTTATACTTTTCATGGGCACACAGTTAATTAATTATATAAGGCAAACACAACCTTTACCCGAATACCAAAAGAACTTTATGCAATTTTCAATTTTGTAACAGCTGATACTTAAATATTGTGTCACGTTAGACGGCAGTCAAAAAGTCAACTTTTAAACTTTCGTCCTGTTGCTACTTGTCGAACCATTATAATGCTGATTAAAATAAAGAAGGTAGTGTACTTGAACACAAACGTCTTATCATCATAAGTATCATGTTCCTTAATTACTCCGAACCCAGCAAGGCATATGCAAAATGTTGGTGTTGTACGTGGATAAAAAAATCACCACCACACTTAAATTGCTCTTATGCACAGTATTTACCTATTTTGTCTTTTTAAGTTATTATTAAATACTTCTTTCGTTAAAAAAAAAAAAAATTTAAAAAAAATGACATTATTTTTTTTTTATTTGTTTCAAAAATAATGATCTCTTTTCTTTTTTGGTAACATTTTAATTTTAATTTTTCATGTGTCATGTTTAAGGCACAAGATTTAAAGGGTAATTTTATATTTGACATAACTTTAATTTATGACCACAAGATTCAAAAATCTTCTTTACTTTCTTAAACTCCGTGTCAAGTCAAACTAGATCACTTTTTTTTAAACGGAGGGAGTAATAAAAATAGCGGGGGTTGTTATTTTATAGGATAAATTTCATATATGACAAACAGATTTAATCAAATAATGTTTTATAGTTATAGTAAATTTAATTACACTTCATGGCTATAGTTTAATATGCTATGGAACTTTAGATTTGTATATCTCAATTTTTTTTGTTTTAAATTTATACAAATATTTTTCTTAATAAATGGATACATGGGCATTAAATATGATAACAAAAAAATTACAGAATTCCATGATTCCGCTAATCTATTTTACTAAAATATTTTGCCCAAAATAAGTTCTACTATGATACTAACACCAAAATTTATACAAATTAATTACTATATATATACAAGTATATGCATAAAAACACCTCAATATAGTTCTGTATATATGGAATCAAATCGCAATTTTGTATGTATATAAATAATAACTAATAAATATACAAATTGCTATATACATTTTGGATTTATACGAATACATGTGATTCTTCAGATTTGTCCAAATCTAATGAGCCAGACACAACCTCTTCAAATGTTGTTATATTAACTGATTACTATTATAAGAATCATTATTTTTTACTTTTCTCTTGTTTCCTCCTTCAACTATTTTGATCTCGCTTGCCTTAACATTATTAATTGATAACTTGCTGCAATGTCATTGAGTCATTATTTTTCTTGGATTTCAACTCTTGAATATATTTTGCCTCTTCAGTTTTTCTAGATTTTGGAACAGACTTTGCATTGACTCCAAAATCTTGTGTTAAACCCATAGAAAACTTGGACGGTTAACTGCAATAGTGAAATCATGATTAGGAGGGAGAGAGTTTCAAAATTCAAGTTGAATGTACATGAGTGATTTTAGTATAGAATTAGAGAATGGAGAGATAAAATTGTGTTGGTATAAATGAGTATACAAAAGCAGGACGGCTATTTATGTTTCGGTATACAAAGTAGGTTTAGTCCACATTTGATAGCAAAATATATTAAATTATAGCCACGCATAGTAATTAAATGGAACTATACCCTCATTAAATAATAAATTGGTAATATTTGTCGTACTCACGTATTTTCCCCAAATAATGCAGGAAGAGAAGTGTTAGGGTTTTGCCCTGATTTTCTTACCATAATTTAAGATTTATTTTTCCTTAAAGAAAAGACAAAACATTACCATAAATGTTTTTACTTTTCCTGAAAGGAAAATATAATATTCTTTCATATTTGATTTATTCTTTCCTTTTAGGAGAAGGTTTTGGAGTAACTAGAGTCCTTTTCTAATACGAAAAGGATTTAGGACTCTATAAATATAGGTTTGTTTCTTCTAACACAAGAACAATAACATCCACAATGTAGCCGTTTAAAAGTTTTGTTTATGGGGAGATTTATTCTCTCTAAAGTTTCAATGCTTTTCTTTATATTAGTTTTTTGATTTTTAGTATAAGTTTTTGTTATCTGATTTATCAACTATAGGATTTGCAAATTGCAAGCTTCCGCATGATGCCCTAATCCACCTTCATAACCCAACAAGAAGTACAAAAGAGAAGCACAAAAGTTGAAAGAGGAAGTTTTGTGGCTTGTGGCAGAGATAGAGAATCCATTGGCCAAATTTGAGCTTATAGATAGCATAAACAAAATGTCCCTCTCTCATCTGTTTGACAAGGAAATCATGGCGTTTCTACAAAACATGAAATTTGCAAAGAAGCTGAAGGATTCTGGCCTTGAAATGGATCTCTATTCAACTGCCTTATATTTTAGGATTTTTAGGCAGTATGGCTATAATGTGACACAAGGTACGTACACAAATATCTTAGATACTTCTCAATACATAATATGATATTCAAATTAAAATTTCACCATCGACTCAAATTAAACCTTTCCTATATTAAATTCTATGTCCAGTCAAACACCATCACATAAATTGAGACTGATTTCCATAATCTTATATTTGTATAACACAGATGTATTCCTTAGCTATATGGATGAAATGGGTGAACAAATCGAGGTAGACGCAAACATGGATCCAAAAACAATGATGCAACTATTTGAAGCTTCTCACTTGGGCTTAAAGGGTAAAAATATGTTGGATGAGGCTAGAATATTTTGCACTAAGAATTTGATAATTAGTTGTAATAATATTATTCCAATGGAAATGCCACTGCATTGGAAGGTGGAATGGTACAACACTAGAAAGCAAATCTCCAAACAGGAAAACGAAAAAGAAAAAAGGGTGTCAAACTTGGAGCTTCTTCAACTAGCTAAACTCAACTTCAATATGGTTCAAGCTGAGCATCAGAAAGATCTTGTCGTTATTTTGAGGTAGAGTTTAAGTTTTATGCATCGTAGGTTATTAGATAAAAGATATTTTACAAGATTATCTGAGTCCCTTGCAAGATAACTACTATAAGTTTATTGGTCTCTCGATAAGAATTAATGGGTACGTAATTATCTTATCTGGTAAATATAGTAGAGTAATTTATCAATTACTCCAAAACTCCTCTTCAAATATAAATTGCATTCAAAGTGTGTAAGTTAAAAAAAAATAAGGAATTTTTTAATTTGTTTATTTAAAAGGAAGATATTCTTCAAATATTTATTTATTTTACATATTATCCTGTTGTTTAGAGAAATTAATATATAAAGAGGAAATAGGGAGACAGGAAAATCAACTTCTATCTTATCATGTTGTTTGGAGAAATTAATGTAAAAACAAGAGGAAATTGACATGGTTGTTGTGTTGTTAATTTGGTAGGTGGTGGAGGAATTTGGGACTGATAGAAAATGTAAGCTTCAGCAGAAATAGAATTGTCGAAAGCTTTTTGTGGTCAGTGGGTGTTGCTTTTGAGCCTCAACATTCTAATTTTAGGAATTGGCTCACCAAAGCTATCACTTTCATTATAGTAATTGACGATGTCTACGATATTTATGGCACTTTGCAAGACCTACAACTATTCACCGATGCTGTTGTCAGGTATAACAAAAATTAATATTATATGATATCATGTTGAAGTGTGTAACCATTTAATCTAAAAGCAAAGAACATATTGTTGTTATTTAATTATATTCTCGACACTTTTTACCTCTATTCAGATGGGATCCTAAGGAAGTTGAGGAATTACCATCATGTATGCAAATCTCTTTTTGGAAACTATATGATACCACAAATGATGTAGCTCTCGAAATTGAGCAACAAAAAGGCTGGAAATTTCCAGTGTCAACATATCTACAAAAAGTGGTATATATTAGTTAATTTAATTATTGTCTATGATATTAAATCATTAACATATGACATAAATTTAACACGAAAATAAAACGTTTTCAGTGGGCAGA
This sequence comes from Solanum bulbocastanum, assembly GCA_037074985.1. Taxonomy (NCBI): domain Eukaryota; kingdom Viridiplantae; phylum Streptophyta; class Magnoliopsida; order Solanales; family Solanaceae; genus Solanum; species Solanum bulbocastanum. The sequence goes on along the minus strand of CM073598.1, from coordinate 29,560,154 downwards.
ATTTTGCAAAGCATTGCTTGTGGAAGCTAAATGGGATTCAAAGGTTTATACACCAACATTTAGTGAATATTTAGATAATGGATGGAAATCATCAGGTGGCACTGTGCTATCTCTTCATGTTCTTCTTGGTTTGGCTCAAGATTTCTCCCAAGTTGATAATTTTCTTGAAAATGAACAAGACCTTATATCCTATTCCTCCCTTATAATCAGGCTTGAAAACGACCTTGGGACTTCAACGGTAAGTAATTATTACTGGAAAATCTTAGTAGCTTAATTGATTGGTTATCTGAATTGTCACCTTGTTGGTGAGGGTTCAATTTCGCACATTGTGATCTCCTCCCCCGATTCTCCTTCTCCACCTTCAATTTATTTATTTTTTTAAAAAGTAAGCAATTGCTACTCTCTCCGTTTCAAACTGATGAGTTACTTTCCTTTGCGGTCTGTTTAAAAAAAGAATGATCTTTTTTTATGCAACAGTTTAATTTCAACTTTTCATGTGACATGTTTAAGACCACAAAATTAAAAGGCATTTGGTAAATTTGACATATATAACTTTAATTTAGGACTACAAAATTAAAAAGTCTTTTTTTTATCTTCTTATTTTCTTAAATTTTGTGTCAAGTCAAACTAGGTCATTCTTTTTTAAACGAATAGAGTAATATTTAGCAGGACTAATATAATTTCCAATTTATGTTGTTCCGATATATTAATTAATTCCCCTCAGTTGACATAATATTGTGAAAAGAATTACATGATCGGTATATATAGATAGAGATATTAAATTATTGGATTTGACATTTGTGAGTACATATATTACAGGCTGAATTGGAAAGAGGTGATGTGTCTTCATGTATCTTGTGTTACATGAGGAAAGAAAATGTTAAGGAGGATGTAGCAAGGAATCATATCGAAGAGATGGTGATAGAAACATGGAAGAAAATGAACAAACATTATTTTGAGAATTCATCACCATTAATAAAGTACATAATGAATATTTCCCGTGTTACACATTTCATATATCAAAATGGAGATGGATTTGGAGTTCAAGATAGAGAAACTCGACAACAAATATTATCTTCTTTGGTTCAATCTCTTCCTCTCAATTGATGACAACAAATAGTACTGTCACGACCCGATTTCTCGAGCCATGATGGCACCTACTATAACCCACCAGTAGGTAAGCCGACCCGTAACCCGGAACAACAAGTAATGGATCTGAGGGCAAAAGTAACCAAAAGTAGACAAAATTTAATATAATAATAAAACAAGCGGGCGCAAACCAAAACAAATATACAATAACGATACCTCCCAAAACCTGAAAGTCACTAGTACAGAGCTACTAACAAAAGAGTACAAGTCCCAAAAGTGGACTACAGAAACTCGACTGTCTCGAAAGGCAAAAGACAAGTCTATATATACAGATGGAGACTGAAATAGTACAGAACGTCGTGTGCTCACCCCCGTCTCCGGATCAAATTACTCCAAGCTGGATCAACGCTGGCCACTGGTGCTCGGACCTGCATCACGAAAGAGATGCAGAGCGTAGCATGAGTACCAAACAACAGGTACTCAGTAGGCATCATAGGCCGACTGAACTTGAAAAGTAAATGCAATATGAAAAGAAGGAATAACACAAACAGAAGTCTAGAACGAAACTAAGACTAAATAACGATGGAATGCACACGAGTGTAGAAATAACTAACTAAAGTAATCTATAAACTAACTACATCTAACTGGACCCCCATAAGCCCAGAAGGTACACTGAAAAACTATAACTAAAGAGAATTACGTATAAGAATCCAATAACACAGAACATCAAACCAAAACCTCAACCCCAAATAATAGAATCTGACAATACGGAGGCCGGAACTCAAACCGGATGCTCACTAGAAGTACCCAAGTAACCAAGCGATAGAGGCCGGACCTCGAACCGGATGCTCTATATAAGTAACTAAGCGATAGAGGCCGGACCTCGAACCGGATGCTCTATATAAGTATCAATGTAAGTCCTAGAAATTTAGTCGAAAACAACTTCGAAATCGCGAAGCAAAACTTGTGTTGTCGACGTAACTCGTGAAACCGCAATATCAAGGAAAAATAAAGATAACTATCGTCGAAGTAAGCGTATCGCCTAACTAAGGTCCAAACTATCAGACTCTAGTCTGCTACACCAGTCTACAGGGATCTAGGCCGGCCGGGCGACGTCAGGGCAAAACTAAGGCCTAACTATTCTGAATCATGAAGTTCTAAGGCAAGCCCTAGTCAAACCTAAACTAAGGTCCAACATGCTTCAAATAAATAGCAATTAAGCATACAAGTACTCCACATAGCAAGGAGGGGCAATTTGTACACCAAGCATGCTCCCTGTTAACCGATAATTTCCGAAAGAGACCGAAACATGAATTCTAAACACCTATGCACTATTCAATAATTACCAACCCAAATCCCAACAAATCAACATGCATTCACACTCTCAAGTTCAATCTAAGAGAGGGAAACCGTAGCCTACCTGTACGCCGATCACGCGCACTCCAAGAGTTACTTCTCCGGAGTTTTTCCCTTTCGAACAGCCTCGAAATGCTGACACGCTATCAAAAATAGAGTCACAACGTTACTACGGTCGTTTAGACACTAAAATCGCAAGAAACAGAGACAAACCAATTTCGGGGTCAAAACGGGAAAAGAGGGGCCCGCACCGGAAATTTCGGAATTAACCCCAAAAATAAGTTCTTAAACACCTCCCCGAACCTGTGTCCCACAATAGAACACAATTCGAGGCTCGGAACAGCCCAACACGACATACAATGAAAAAAACACAAAACATACTACACTGAACAGTAAAAGCAGCAGCTATTCACGAGAAAATACCAGAAACTAGGGGTCTACATAAAAATCCGACAACACCACAACGTTCTCCTCAAAAAACCACCCAAGATAGCCTCAAGAATCACTGAATTCGGACCTAAAATGACCAAGAAATCAACTTCTGAAATTTTCCAAAAATTCTGCCCGAAAATGGCGAAGACAGCAGGTAAAACACAACTTTTTACCTTTAACGAAGCTTTGAATATGAAATCTAACCACACCGACGCGTTCCTTGCGAAAAACCACACAAGATGCACCTTTGGATCACTTGATTTGGACTAGAAATGAGACAGTTATGAGGGTTTGAAGTGGGCAAATGAGGCTGGTTTGGGATTTAAAAAGCTGCACCAGATTTGGCTGCCAATATTATATAACGTCTCCGACGGGGTACTCGGAATTCGATCTGGACCCGATAAAAATAAAACAGATATGCTACCCTACCAAATTCGATATTCCAGACTCAACGGTGCAGTCAAAATTTCCATCAGAGGTCATATCGATAAAAAGTGGGTCCCACTTCCAATAACTAATTTAACCATAATCCACCGAGGGGCTCAAAATGAGCCCGGAGACCTCGGGAGTCGAACAAAAGGTTGTTCTAGACCAAAATCAACATTCCAGAGCTAACCGCACTGACGGAATTTTCATTCGAGTGCGTTTTCCAAGAATGTTGATCAAAGTCAACCTTAGGCCAAATTTCTAAGGCTAAAACGCCTAATCGCACCGACTCACACTGAAAACCTCGGGAGTCATGCCGACCATGCTACTAGCCTAAAATGACCCTTTCGGAGCTGATGGAACTGTCAGAATTCCATTCTGAGGTGGTCTTCTTGAACTTTTGATCGAAAATGATCATTCAAGGTTCATAAGCTCCAAAACACTATAACTCACACCAAAACCAAACGAACGACCAGGTGACCAAACTGTCAGTCCCAGCAAGTCATAAATGACTTGGGGTCGCTACAGGAACGCTCTAAACGACACACAGAAGGCAAGAAACAAAAAAATGATTAGGAGGGTCATTACAAGTACATACTGCAATATAGGCATATCTTGATTATTAGAGATAGAGAAAAATATGTACTAAGTCCTTTTCTTTAATTTCCTTTTTTGCTTGGTCGTAAATCTTGAAATTAAGTATTCAACAATCATTTGTGTCAGCCACAAAAAATGTAATGTATATTACTAGTAGTTTTCATGAACTTTTTAAAAAAAATTGAGTGGAAGAGTTTTCTATTGGTGAATATGTATTTATTTTGATCCTTTATCCTAAACTTGACAGATTTATTAAAAAAATTATGTGTTAAATTTATTGTGTATCTTACGATAAAATTCACTAGTAAGTGTGTCAATTCCTCCAAGTGATTAAGTACCATGTGAAGCTTTTCCTGATTAACTAGAATTGTGATGGAGTGGTAATTACTCATTCATCTTTAATTATAGGTCTAAAGTTCGAATCCCCATGTGTACGGAGTTCCTTTTGTTAGGGACTTCCCATGACTATTTTTCCATTGAAATTCCTTACTAAACATTTTTCAGTGGCTATTTTCACAGATATTTTGGTTAAATCGGCTATTAAAACATGTTCCGAATTTCAAGATTCAAACACTTCTATCTTTGACCATAAATTTTTCATATATCTTTTAAATATTTTGAATTTTTAATTATTGTGACTTAACTATAGTACTTTTTACGTAGTTTACAAATATATAAATTTCATTTTAAAAAGCATTGAAGATTTCATAAGCAAATTCATGGTCAAAATTAAATTGTTTAACTCTCGAAAAAGAAACGTGTCACATAAATTATATCATGTAATTGAGTAATGTTTTAGTCAGAAAAATTCAGAAAATTTTCCAATGTTTTAGAGTGAATTTATTTCCTAATATACATTTTTTTAGTGATGGAATCTGAATGAGAAAATTATATTTTATTATTCATTACTTATTTGCAAATAAGTTGCAAAATTTTATTTTTTTAAGTAAAAGAAAAAAAGAAATTTTTTTTTATATATATAGTGTTAAGTTGCATGGAATATATAAAAAGTTGGGCCACGGTATAGTTCCTTTCTCCAAACGTTATCGCCCATGTCTTATTTTGTTGAATGAAATTATGTTCGCCATAATAACTTTTAACTTTTTATATAAAATGGTACTCATATAATTTAATATAATGATGTATATATTTGTAAGTTCAAATCTTACTATGGCCGCTCAAAAGCAACACCTACGGACCGAACAGACTTCCAATATTTACGTTCAAATGGGTCCTTAGTGTTTAAAATAAATTCTCAAAATATTAAAATGTATAGTCGAACAGACTTTGCCAAAAATTATCAAGGCCAAATGGGTCCTTAGTGTTTAAAATAAATGGTTAAAATTAAAAAAAATATATAATTATAAAATGAATAAAGATTATGAATATAATTTTATATATTATCTGGATTATATTTGAACCTAAAATCAAGTCACTGCTTATACAGTGAGTCATGTGAGATTTTCACAGATTTATTGTGATTATCCCTTGTTCATTAATAAGTAATATATCAGTTTTTAAGTTATGAGAGTCTTACGATTAAATTGTTTAATTTGGTGTACATATTTAGTACCAATGAATATTTTCCATCAAAAGCCTTTGATTTAAACTAATGTTTATATAGTTGATAGGTCTTAAATATTTATATTTTTATACTTAATTAAGACGTATGCTTTTTTTTTGTTTTTAAACAATGGATAAAGTTAAATATATTTACGTTGAAGAAATTTCGAGTCTTTATTATCAAGGAAAATTAGAGAAAATGGGCTAAAGCCCCCCTCCCCCTCCCCCCCTCCCCCTCCAAGTCTATACCTGAAATTCTAACTTCACAGGTGTCCTATCATTCCTGAACTGTTTAAAATTGATATAATTTACTCTCGAAATGCTTATGTGATACAGTGAGTGTATTTCACTCTCTTTGAGAGAGTGGGGACCAAAACGGATAATAAAACTTTATTTTTAAAATTTCTTTTCATAAATATGTGTATTTTTAATTATTGTTTTCTTATTTATTTCCTTTCTTCTTCACAACAACATAAATCAAATCTCTCCACCACTCATCTTCTCTAAGCCCCCGCGACCATCACATTCATTGGATTAACATGGAATTTCATTATTCCTCTTGATTCTAGAATTTTGATTTTTCAATTTGTGCATGAAATTAGGAAATTTTGAAAACCAACTCTTTATTAATATTATTAAAATTGTGAATCATCATTTTACATGCCTAAGTCCTAACCACATGGTCAAATGGATTAAAAAATTCTTATCTTTATTTTTAGTGCCCTAATTTATTAATTTAAATTCAAATTAATAAATAATTTTGGGTTGTCAACGAAACTCATATGTGATTTTGAAAATAGAAATGAAAAGATCCATTGTTATGTATCCATTACCTCAATTTGAAGAATTTGACAAATTAATCCATATCGTCAACTCCTCCAAAACTTGAGTTTTTTTTATGTATCAAAAGTTTTAGACTTGATAATATTAATGGTAGGAAGAAAGAAGTGAGTTGGGTTAATTGATAAACTTTTGATGTTTGCAAGGAAGATGAAAATGGAGGGAAAAAATTAATCAATGACAAAAAAGAAAGATTATCAAAGATTTATAGCTTTACCTTTCAATAATAAAACTTGAAATTTCATAACTGCACATTTCATTACTGTAAGCTTAAAACTATCACAAATAAAACTTGAAATTTTCTCTTCAATTCATCAAACAAATGTCAAGAAAAAAGAAAAAGAAAAGAAGAAAGGGCCTGGAAAAGAAAAGAAATAAAAAAAAATATAAAAGGAAAATAGAATAAAGAAAAGGGAAAAGGACTTGATATACCCCTCAACTTTGTCATTTAGAGCTGATATACCCCTCGTTATCAAAGTAGCTCATGTATACCCCTACTGGTATAGAAATAGCTCACATATACCATTTTCTCTAACAAAAGTGAAAAAAAAAATCAGTTTAATTTTTTAATAATATTTTAAAACAAAATATAATCTCATATGGGTATACTTAATCTTCCTCAAACATATATTTTTTTGACTTTTTTTTTTTTTTGTTTCAATGACTAATTTAGATTTATTATTTTGATGGTCAAATTAATTTATGTTTCACTAATATTCTTGTAAAATTTATTATAGATGACCCAATTTAATTTCCAAATACAAAAACTAAATTACAATAGTCGAAAAATAGTTTTAAATTATAATATAACCAAAAAAAAATTGTTTTAAATTTTTTTCTTACATTACGGAATAAAACAAAAAAAATAAAATAAATAAGAATAAGAAACTCAAATAATGATAATCAAAGAAGTCAAAAAAAATAATTTATGTATGAAAAAGATTAAAATATACATTCAACTTTGCTAGAAGAATCATATATACTCCTAAATAATTTTTAAAAAAATTAAAGGTTAAATATATAAACTTAAAACTAATTTTTTCACTCCCTTTAAATGTAGGGTATATATTTTTTTTTTTAAAGTTTAATCGGGCCATTGCCTTTTATTAAGAATATAAAAATGGACAAACAACAAAAGACATGGGCCCAAATGAAACCCACATCCAACTCTACACACTAATTAAGAAACAAAATTAAATCTACACCAATTAGACAATAAAAGAGGAACCACTGGTCGAAACACCATTAGCACCGGCAACCTCAAACTCCGGTGGCCTCCAAATAATCTTTCAACAGCAGAGCTCACGAGTTTGAGTGACGTCCACAAAAGGAGTTTACTAGTCTCACAAACGCCATAAATTCGATCTCTTTGAAGACTTCTTCGGCTCACAACTCGCGTCTTCGGTTCTCAAGGTAAGGCCCCAGATCAATACTAAGCATAGGAAAGAACTATAGGCCAGAGAATTAACCGTCATTTCGTCTTCTGCAGATTGAGCTCCCAAGAGCTAATACAACTACATGAACACTAAGGTATGCTTTTCTTTGACCTTTAAAGACCCTCCTTATCGACCATATGAATTCGAAGCTAAAGAATCTAAGCATGAATTTAGAATCTGATATTTCAAGCTTCGATGAATTTAGGATATGGTATTTCAAGCTTCGATGAATTTGGTATTTCACTGTTAACTGTATGTTGAATTATGCTTCATAGCTAGCCTCCATTCATGTTGTGAACCCTGTGATTTTGATATTTTTGTATTCTGAGATTAGGAACTTTGCTCTTCTCTAGCTGAATAATAGCCACTGCCTGTTGTGGTAATTCTTGCAAACTATTAAATATTCTATTTGTACCTGCAAAATTAACAACATTGTTAGATAAAAAATTCGCAAGTTTGTTCCCTTCCCTGAATATGTGTTGAATCTCCACATTGTAAGTATCTAACATGCTCTTAATAGCCCTGACTTCTATTGAATCGACCAAGGAATTTCTCACACTCCATCTAACACTTTCTTAGTGACAAGGAAATCAATTTCCAAAATCAACGAAAAAAATATTGTGATTGATGCAATAAATCAAACCTACTCCCAAGGATCTCACTTCTGCCTGTAGTGCCTAGCTTAACTCTACCTTCCTAGTCTCTACAAAGAAGAAGTCCCCATAGTGATTCTGGATACAAAAAGCAATAGAGCTAACACCCAACATATGTTTGAATGTCTCATCTGAGTTACATTTAAACTTTCCTTCACTAGGACACTCCCATGTAACTATCTTGCTGGAAATTAGAGGTTTATAGTCCTCCAAAACCTATACAAACATTGGCCAATTACCTGACAGCTGTTGAAACCAAGGATATATGTAAGAAGCCAATAAATATAGATTTCTGTTAATCTCCATTATCGTAGCATTCTTGGGCATCCTTCCTCCATGACTGATGATATTTTTTCTTTTTCATATTTGCCAAATTATAAAGATTGGGACAGCTCTAAACAAAGGTTTAAGCTTAGCAACACAATCACTTTTCCACCATTTATCCAATGATTGTTTGATTTGAACAAATGGACCTTGTACACTAACAGCTCCAGCAAATAAACTCCACAGATCCTTAGAAATAGGACATTGCATAAACAAATGTTGAAAAGTTCCTGGCAATTATCTTTACAACTACAACAAATGAGAGAGTCAGTGACTTTTATCTTTACCAACACCTCTCCAATTGGTATCTTTTGAAACCAAATTCTCCATACTAAAATCCTAAAAGGAATTTCTTTTTCCCAAATGCACATAATAACGGGGCCGAGAATCTGTGATCGATCCGAAGAACCACTCCCAGATACGATTCTGCTCCCCCTTCGTACTACCATGAGATTCTTGCCCGGCTTTCTTTCGGCTTAAGAAGGCTGCGGTGAGAATGAGAATCACTTCGGAACTCTAGGGGAATGGGCGTTTTAGGGTAGGGCGGGATCTAAAAGCTCTCCAACGTGCTCCTTCTTATCTTTTCTTTGTCTGAAGATCTCACATGCACTCTAGAAAATTTACCATTATGATTAGGCATCCACCAAGGTTCGTCCCTCTCTTTTGACCACTGAACATTTTTAAGAACATTAAGAACTTGCTGGCTAATATGTTCAGTGCACATATTCTCTATCAAAGTATAGTTCCAACCATCATTCTCTTTAAATTGTTTAACCTCTTCAAAGTTCTCATCACCTATGAGATATAGGTAACCAGTAGTTTAGAGAATCTAATTGTGTCCACTTGTCATACCATATGCTAGAATGATCAATTCTAACTTCCCACCAGATCTCCTGATCCATATCATCCCTTGCTTGTAACATATACTTCCACACCTAAGAACCACTTCTCCATTCCACCACTTATGGTCTATGCCTTTTACAATATTTATTCCACATGAAATTGGACCAAAGAGAATTTGTGGTTCTAAAATTCCACCATAATTTTGCAAAAGTGTTCTTGACACATCAAACAAAGACCTAAAATCCAACCCTCCTTCTTCAAGCCATGTTATCTAGTGTTTTGCCCTCCATTCTTCTTTAAAATTCCATAGGAATTTAGCAAAAATCCTATGAATATCATATAACACACAGTTAGGAGGGACAATAGCAGATAACATATAGATAGGCAAACTTTGTAACACATGATTAATCAACACTGATTTCCCCCCAAATGATAACACCTTTCCTTTCCACACATGAAGCTTATTCTGAATCTTTTTAATCAAATCAACAAAATACACTTTCCTTTTTTTGTATGGATAATAGGACATCCCAGATATATCAAAGGAAATTTTCCTCTGCTAAAACTAGAACTATTTTCTACCAATTGCACTTCTGAAAAAGCAGCCTTGTTGAACATATAAAAGAAACTCTTCTCTTAATTAATTTTCTGTCGTGATTGATCTTCAAGTTGGATAAGGCCTCCATAATCAATTCTAGTGATTTCTGATAAGCTTTAGCAAATATTATAGTGTCGTCTGCATAAGGAAGATGATTTATCCAGTCACTCCATTTAGGCATCCCATAGCCCTTAAATTCATTGTTTTCAAACATTATTTAAGGTTTTGAACAAAACTTCAACAATAATGATGAATAGTGTCGGAGACAAAGGATCTCCTTGTTTAACACCTTTAGTAGAGTGAAAAAACCAATGAACCTGCCCATTTATCAGAATGGAATATCAGTTGTTAGCCACAATCCTCCAAACCAGATCCATCACATCTCATTCTATCTAGCACCTTAGTCGAAAAATTTCAGTACACTCATCATAAGCCTTAGCCTTATCAAGCTTAATAACTACATCAGCAATCTTCCCTCTCTTTAGATTCTTTCTTGAGCCAAAAGAGCATTTTTAGTAATACTCCTTGTTTATATCCCTACTTTATTCAAATAGAGCGAAACGTCGTGGTAACTCAAAAAATATTCAACTAAGTCGATTTTAAAAGAATTATAAGAATAAACGAATTTTAAAGGAATCACCACCTAATTTTTGAAAAAAATAGGAAACCATTTAAGTGATCTACAAAACCATTAGATTATAGGTAAGGAGTTCAAGTTATTTCGAAGGAAAGGTGTTAGGCATCCTTCAAAATCCACAAATGTGAGTCCCGACTGAATTTACTTTTTCAAATTGAGGAGGAGATAAAAATAAACATACAAATATAATAAACAAGTAATATACACAAATAATAAAGTAAAACAATAGTAAATAAAAATTATAATTCGAACTCCGTTTCGAATAGCTTAAACGGAAAACAGTTTCGCGTACCTGTAAAGACACTTAGTAAAAATATTAGTACTAAATAAATATGAATAAAAATGAATAATTCAAATCATAACTTAAAAATAAAACCCGTCGTATTAACATGAAAGGCCCTAAAAATCGACGGTGATTTCTTCATCGGTCAATTTTAACATACAATATATATAAATTTAAATTAAATTTCCATCTTTTACAATGGGAAGGCCTCGAAAACCGATGGAGAGATTTTTTCATTGGCCATTTAACATTTCCTTTGCTCAATATTAAGTTAACAAAACAATTAGAAATAAGAAATAATCCTAACAATAACCTTGCAAATCTTTTCCGATTGAAAGCTAATTACAGTGAACAAGTCACCTGTAGACTCATTACCGCACTAAATTTCTTTTAAGCAAAATAACAACTCTGAGAGACTCAACAACAACAAAGACAACTTCATTGGATTAAGAGCTCAATAACTATACTAAAATATTAAAATAATGAAAAACAAAACAAAGATTAACAATAACAATAACAAAACTTAAACAGCAAGTACAATTTTGTATACGAACAAATATTAACAATAAATAATAATAATAATAATAATAATAAGTAAACCATAACAGTGAATAAGAAAGTTTTATGGCAACATTAAAAATAAATAATAAAAAACATCAATAAAGTAACCTCATATATAGTCAAAGCATTACTGGAAATTCTTTAACACTTGTATGAGTAATAAAATGGAACATGAAAATGAAAGAAGAATATCTCAAACCCCAAATAATTAATGACCAAAAATAATAATAATTATACACAATGCATTCTGGAAGTATCAAAACAACAAACAAAATAACTCAAAGTAATAGGCACAAAGATATCAACTGTGAGACGTAAATTGGTTTAATCAAGCAATGACAATGAAAACATTCATCAAGTCAATAATAACGACGCCGAAAATTATAGAAATATTACCGAAGGAAAGCTTTTTTTCTGGCCAGATTCGGCCTATTTCGGTGTGATAGTGGTGGTTGCTGGTTTGGAGCTTGTAGCTCGCTGGTGTCACGAGCCTGTTGACTCGCCTGAGCTACGAGCTCATCGGATTTGGAGCTTGTAGCTCGCTAAAATAGCTGCAAAATGACAAAATCGTAAGGAAAAGAGGGAGGGGACTGGCGGCGTTTTCCTCTTTGCTCCGATGGTGGTTTTGGGTCGATTTTCGGCTGCTGTTTCAGCGAGCTTTGGAGGTTGTTATTGGCGGCTGGTTGGTTCGTTTCTGGAGCTTGGTGGGTGGAGCAATGGTGGTTTGTGGTGGGGGGTTTTCGGTTGGATCTGGTGGAGAAGAAAAGGTTGTTTTGTGCTTCTATTTGGTTGTATTCCGGCGAGGTTTCCCCGGAAAAATGAAGAAGAGGAAGTGGGGGATCTGGTAGGGTTTTAGATGGTGGAGGCTAAGGGAGGAAAAGGGGAGAGGAAAAAATATTAGGATTTCTATTTATTTGAAAATTGTTTCTCTAATGTAAAAAATATTATCCACTACCCTTGACTTAATGAATAAATCATTGTTTATATAGAAGATCGAAAATTACCTATAGTATGATATCATTATCTTAAAATCATGGACTGAAACCACTAGTTAAATAAAATATCTGAATATGAAATTTTATCTATATTTAAATTAATTTCTATACTATGCAAAATATCTAAATTAATATTAACAAATGTAACGACTAAAAGTGAATATTAGAAAAATGTAATAAGTGTAACTAATGACATGTAAAAAGTGCAATTTAATAGAAATAATGATTTAATCAAAATAAATACATATTTAAATGTATTCAACCGACTGTGACAAAAAATAATGTAATTAAAATTAACAGAGAAAAAAGTCTCAAATTTTGACAAATAAGGATAGTTATCGATAAACGTATTTAAAATTATAAAAAAAATGTATTTTAAACTATTAAATAAATAAAACTTAAAAGTTACAAATTCTAAAAATGTTAAGCCAAAATTGGATGTCAACACTTTTCCTGTTTACAAAATCAGACAAATTTTATGAAATCAATCTACGTAGAAAGTTCTCCAATCTATTATGCAGAATTTTAGATAAGATCTTATTAAGAAAATTACTCAGGCTAATAGGTCTTGAGTCTAAGGAGGATTGAATAAAATCCTTCTTAGGCAATAAAATCAAGTTAGTGTGAGTAATAAACTTTGGCAGAGTAGACCCTCAAAAGAAGGCATGAGCTACCCTAGCAATATCACCTTCTACAATATCCCAACATTTCTGATAAAAATAACCAGTAAAGCCTTCGGGGCCACTTGCATTGTCGTTATTAAACTCAAACACTACTTTGTTTTATCTTATCCTAAATGAGGAATGGCTTTAATTGCCATATTTTCCTCCTCAGAAATTTGAGGGGAAATATAGTGTAACAAAGAAAGGACTTGAGAAGTTTCAGCCCCCGAGAATTTTGCATGAAAGAACCTCAATGCTTCAACAACAATTTCCTCATCACCCTCTGCCCATCCACCATCAGCTTTTAATATTCTCTTCAAATGCATTCTTTTTCTTCTCCCTTTGACAATACAATGAAAGAAATTAGAATTTATGTCAGCTTTCTGCCTCCAAAATTCTTCTTCAAAATGTAGATATTTTTTCAACTCAACTTGTGCCTTTTGAAGAACAATCCTATTAACAGAACTTGAATTCTGTTTAAAGAGATCTTCTTTAATTCTCCCAATTTCTTCTCTAATCACCAATTGCTTGAAAATATCTCCAAATTTCTCCTTACTCCACTTAGATAGAGCTTGTTTGGTCTTTTTTTGTTTTGTTTTGTTTTAATTGAAGAAAAATGTCACCTGTACCTTCAGAATTTCAGTTATCTCTTATCACAACCATAAAATCTTCTCTTAATGTCCAAAATTTCAGAAATCTGAAAGGTTTGGATATTAGTTGAGAAGCAACTCTTTTTCAAGTCATCAAAAAAGGGGCATGATCCGATCCAGTTCTAGCAAGATGCTGCAAATCCATCTTTCCCATCAATTCTTACAAAGACTGATTGACTGCAACCCTATCCAACCTCTTAAATATACATTTTGAATCTGTCCTTCCATGCCACCATGTAAATAGACTCCCAACGAAAGATACATCTCCCAACTCACAAGAATTTATGTAAAAAGCAAAATCTTCATATTCTTGAGGGTATACAAGAAGCCCTCCAATCTTCTCCTCATCACTCAAAATAACATTAAAATCACCTCCTACCAACCAAGACATATAGTAGTTATCATACCGAGCATATAAGTCATCCCACAACATCAATCTTTCAGTTGCACTGCATTTAGCATAAATAACAGTAACTAAAAACTGTATCCCATCTGCCAGAGTAAGTTTAAGAGATAATTGCTGCTAGGAGTTAGAGACAACCCCAACCTAAATTTGATAATTTATAATTATCCAAATCTGACCATTGGCATTATAGTTGACATATTGCATCCCCACTCCTCTTATACTTTTGAATTTGTCTTATATCTTGGAATAGTTCCAATAATCCAATAAATATGAATTTATGGTGTCTATGAAGCGTTTGAACTCCATGAAAAACACTATGAGTTCTCACAGACCTTATATTCCAAAGTAAAGCTTTTTGTATCATTTACTAACGGATTTAGCCACCCTTTTAGCATGTACCCTCGTTGGTTTAGAGGAAATTTCCCTTTTATCCTCTTTATCATTTTTACTCTTCCCTTTCCTACTTTTGTTGATTGTTTGTAAAGAAAGCTCATCCTCTTTACAAAGTTGTAACCCACTACTGCCAAATCCCTCTTCCTCTTTATCTTCTACCAGATTATCATGACTGTTGCTCCCCATTTTTTGCAAAACAAATTTCTGTGCACGATATAACAATTCTTTTGGGCTTTAGGTTGGATTGAAAAGTCATCACCTAACGAATTAAAGCGCGTTAGGGCACCTATCTAACCTAACTAATTCTAACTAAAGGTCAACGAATCAGAAATCGAGTAAGGGTTCAAATTACCTCAAGGGAAAGGTGTTAGGCATCCCTCGAGGTCCACAAATGTGGGTCTCAACAGTATCTCGTGCAATTTTTGTGGGGGTTACAAGTAGCAATCAAAGTCACTTCATTTTTTACTTATTATTTAATTAAACATGCAAACTAAGTGATAACTAATATTAAACAATTAAGATCACTTCAATTATTTATTTAATTAATTAAGCATGCAAAATTAGGTGATAACATAATGAAACAGTTAAAGAAGATAAACAAGAAGACAGAAATTGCACAATCAAATAGGGTAATCAAATTTAATTTTTATTAAACTACTCCAAATAATTATAATTATTATAAACATATAGAAGGGAAAAGGGAAGGGAGACTTAAAAAAATCTACAAGTTTACGGATAACTCGAGGCAATGTCATCATCTCGGTAGGACCTAACTACCCCTACCCCCACCTTCAACATGCATTATGTCCTATAAAAATAACCCTTATAATCATAATTTGTAAGTATGAACATAACATCAATATGAACAAAATTATAGACATGGGTTCGAACAAATTGTTATTAACCTTATAGGCATGAATTCTAGATTTATAGAAACAGACATTTAAAACTAATTAATGATATGAGATTGATTTTATTTATTATTGCTACATACTAAAGGTGTCATGCAAAATGGCAATTAATTAGCATTTAAACAAGGTTGACAAGATTAAACAAGTGATCAAGCAATTTATTTTCTTATTTTTCGTTAGATCTAAAATCATTTTATCAAATATGGACTATCAAACAAGTCGCAATCCTATTGCCTCATGCTTTCTAACACAAATAAGTTACGATAACATAAATAAATAAATAGCACGTAAATTTCCTCCCCATTTAGACGATTCCCCCAAATTATTTTCATATATATAGAGAGTTGGAGTTAATACAACTATTACAATACCAAATAAAAATGAAGCAATACAACTATAATAAAAACTAAATCCTGTCCGGAAACCCATCTCAAGCAACTCTTCAACACTTGAACTCAATGTTCAAAACCCCTGCTAAACAAAGAAGCAATACAACACAAATATAATAGAAAGGGGCTCTTAACATTATTCATTTTAATAGAGACGGGAAAAAGGATATACTCATATTAACTCAGGCATTGAATTACTCAAATAAATAGCAAACACCGAATATGACATCATGCACATACATCACAACATTTAAAAGGGAGAAGAAAACTAACCCGGATACTTCATTTTATTCATTCAAACACACAACGATATCCAAAACAATGCAAAATGAAGATTAAACTAATGGAGGAACAACTAACTAGTTAAAGCAGAAATATTTATCAGCAATGAAGACAAACTTAATCCACTATTAGACCCGAACACAGCAAAATCGATTGGAGAGCCCTCTTAGAGTTCACAAGACTTTCATTTTATTTCCTTCTTTTATAGTGGAGAGGAATTTGCTAATTGCAAAGTGTAAGATTCTGATGGTTCTAGCATGAGTCCTAAGGAGTTAAGGGGCATGCTTATATACTAGATGAGAGGACACAACACTAAAGGAAAGGAATAAATTAAGGGGACAAATAAATTATTATTTTTCCTTATTCAAAGAATACCAAATGAGTAACATTATGCTTTAGCTCCACCGAAACTTTACTAAAATATAACAAGTAATAATCAAATCAACCTTAATTATGATAACTACAATCAATTAACATTAATAAATAAAATAATAATGTCAATTTTGCCTTACCACGAGTCAAAAATCTACACATAAAAGTCAACTAGGCATAAATTAACCCAGAACATGCCAAATTAAAATGATCAAATTAAAGGAAAAAGCAAGTCAAGCAATAATATTTTTACCATAATTATCAAACAAGTAAGAAATTAGACAAGAATCATATATGGCCTAAGAGAAATCAATTTACAACATAATATATGCACACTTGATAAAAGAAGATTTCTCCTTGATACGGATTAATCAAATCAGCGATCAATGAATTATTATCAATTTAGTCTTACCATGCTATAAGCTAAAATCGAGTAAATGAAAAGAATAACATCAGTAACAGAAGCAGGAAGGTTTGAACAGGATTTCAACATTATCCAGCTATATTAAATCAAATTCAGCAACTCTAATGGCAATATTGTTCATTGATTAGGGAAACACAAACTAGTAGCATGTTCAAGACCAAATTCGTAGCATTTGCCAGCTTTCACATAGAGCAGAAATGTAAATCATAGATTCCATAGTCGAACTAACAAAATTATTAAAGGATAAACTAAAACAGAACTAACCTGAACGGATCTTAGCAGATCCGTCTGGTACAATATTCCAGAAATTCGAGCCTCGCCTGAGAAAAATGGAGGGGAAGCGCAGGTTGGTGCTGTCGACTCGTCGGAGGCGCTGGAGTTGGCGATTTTTTCGGCTGCTTGCTGTCTCTGTGCAGCTGTTGTTGCTTTCCTCGCCGGCTGCTGGACGGACGAGGAGAAAGAGGAGACGGTGGAAGAATAGAGACGACAGGAGAGAGAGAGAAAGAAAGGGAGAGGTGGCGCTGCCTGGTCTTTACCGGCTGTTGCTTCTCGCTGGAACTAGAAAGAATGGAGAGGAGAGGGCTGCAGCGGATTCCAAAGAAGAGATGAGAGAATGAATGAAAATTTTGAGGGTTTGGTCTATTTAGGTTGGAATAGGAAGGTTTTGAAGATTTGATGTTGACCGTTGATTTTAGAAGAGATGAGGGGCTAGGATTTGATCTTGGACCTAACTTAAAGGATGGACGGATGAGATTAAATCACTTGAAATCTGAATTTGGTATAAGAATAGGCTAAAATTGAAATCAACAAAGGCAATAATTAAAATGAGAATTTAAATTGAAGTGGCTAGAATTGAAATGAATTAGAATAGAATAGGCTAAAAATAAATAATTAAGAGGAAATTTAAGAAAATGCTATCCAATTAAAATACCACATATATTAAAATATTTTTTTATACAATATTTTAAAACATTTGAGTAAAATAATTATTTCGAGTTTAAATATCGATAAAAAATAATTTAAGGGAATAATTTAATAATATTTACAATAATTTTTGTAAAGCATGCATACTAAAATTATAATTTTTTATATAAAATCAATTAAAATTCTAAACTCGAGATGTGTTTTAAAAATACGTATTTAATCAAATAGCATTTTTGAAATAGCTAAAGATCGATCAAAATTGGGTGTCAACTATTGACGGTTAGAATCTTGTCTTTCTGCATATTCATTCAAGTCTTGATGAGAAATTAAAGTATGTAGTTGTTCTATGCGTTGAGATTTCTTAGATGTGACTGCTGGATTCGCCATAGCTCTTCCTATATCTTTCTTTGTTAAATCTTGTTGACTTTCAACATGAGTAGGTAGTAATCTATCATCCCCTATGTCATCATTGGCTATCTGCAGATGAAGCATGAATTGCTTCAGACGACTCTTTCCACAATGTAATTTTCTTTCTTTGCTCATCTTCTCTTTTTGTTAGAATTATATTATTTTCTTCCTGTGAATCTGTAAAATGAAGGGTATATGTGAGGTTATTTTGTAACGGTAGGGATATATGTAAATCGTTTGTATAACGGTAAAGGTATATATGAGTCACTTTCATAGCGAGGAGCATATCAGCTCCAAATGACAAAGTTGAGGGGTATATCAGACCCTTTTCCTTAAAGAAAAAGATAATAATTTTTTTAATTAAAAAAATAATATATATTACGTGGCAAGGGCGAGTGCATTCACTTTCTAACACAAATCTGGGTGTGACCTTTTAGGAGGCTATATATTCCATTTTAAAAATATATAAGAGGGTAATAGGACCCCGTGAAATATAAGTGTGTAGTTGAAAATTCGATAACAGATTAAGGGGGCATTTGACTATTTTCTCAAAAAAAAAAAAGGGACTTCTACTATGCCAAAATAATCAATTTTACTCTTTTGCTCGTGTTATTTCCACAAAAATATTCTTGCAATTATAAAGGTGGTTCAAAGACATTTTTCTTTTATTAGAGCAATATGAGCATTCAATTCAACGTAACACTCAGGTGTGGACGCTCAATTTCACGTAATACTAACATTTTTATGAAGTGAATCTCATGTGGCATGTCAACTCACCGTCTCCAACACATTATAATAGTCCCTCCATTTCTTCTTCCCCTACTAACACCTCCTCCTAGGGGCGGACCCACATGCATCCGTGAGGGTGCACGTGCACTCGATAATTTTTTTTTAAGTGGATAAACAATTATATATTTAATTGTACATCCTTATAACTAAAAGGTGTTTGGGCGAATTGGTTGAAGTCTCTCAGTTCGAGAACAACTGTGCGAGTTCAATTCATCTTTTACGAGTTAAACCTTTTTAAAAATGCTAGCTTTTACTTGAGAGTTAAACCTTTTTAAAAATGCTTTTATTAAAACTCAAAGCCCTAACACAATTCTAAATAAAATATAAGACTGCTAGAAAATCTACAACTTGCACAACTCTAAACAAAAATAGTTTTTACTTTAGAGTTAAACCTTTTTAAAATGCGTTTATTAAAACTCAATGCCCTAACACAATTCTAAATAAAATATAAGATTGGTAGAAAATTTACAACTTGCACAATTCTAAACAAAATAGAAAATCTACCGTTTAAAAGTATTCTTCACTACATAATTAAAGTCCTACTCCTATTATCTCTACATAAATTGGTAAGTTCTTCTTTTTTAAGCATTTTTTTTGTAAAAATTTATTGTTGATTCTTGTGATTTGAGACGGATAGACTTATGTAAAAAGAAATGCGGTGATTTTTTCACGAAAACCGGTTGGAATCATAGTTTGGAACGATTCAATTTATATGTTGGTGAAGTAAATAGCATCCACAAGAGGTGTTTCAACAAGATGCTAAATTTTGATAGTCAATCTCAATCCATTCAAGTTGTTTTTAACAAGCTATCTGAGAAAACAAGAAGTGAGCATCAAATCGTTTAGAGGCTTCTACTAATGTGGCAAGGTTTCTCTTGGAATTTGGATTGTCTTTTTGAGGTCATGATGAAAGTGTGTCTTCAAAAAACAAAGGTCATTTTTTTAGGTTTTTTGGATTGACTTGAAAAACTGCTTCCAGATATGAATAATCTATATATATATAATAGGAGAAGAAAAAGTGTCACGTGTCAGTGCCACAAAAACAAGTTTTTAAAATAATAAAAAATTATTAATTACATGTAATAGTATTTAAATAGTAAATTAATAATATTATTTATTTTTTAAAAATGAAAAATAAGAATAATTATTAATTCACTAAAAAGTAGTTTTTACCACTTTTAAAAAAAAATAAGAGAGAAAATAGTGCCACATATCAGTACCACATAATTCTAGATATGTTAAATAATAAATACAACAATTTTAATTCTAGATAAATTAAATAAAAATATAACAATTTAACAAACAAAATTTTAAAACAGGATTTAGAATTCCTGTACGTTAAAAAGTGGTCTCCTTTTAAATAATAATAAAAAATAATAAATACAACAATTTAATTTCTAGATATATAAATAAAAAAATAACAAAACAAAATTTTAAAACAGGATTTATAATTCCTATACGTTAAAAACGGTTGAATTGGTCTTCTTTTAAATAATAAAAAAATAAATTAAATATATTTGTTCCAAATAAAATGCAAACTAACTACTGTTTTCATGTTTGAAATCACTACAACTTCTCACACAATTTACTTTATTTTTAAAAAAAATAGAAGAGATAAAATTGTCAGCATGACAAAGAAAAATCACTAATATTATAACAAAAAAAAAAAAAAACAGAATCAATAAAATTATAATAAAATATTTTCTTAGTCATTATCCACGTCCTACAAATTAGCAACAACTGGATATAAACCGTTTAGCATTATCCTTAATGGTAGTATATCGGCTCATACCAAATGGTTTTTCTTTCATTAAAAAATTCTCCCAAGTACGAGAACTTGCCATAGATTCAATTATGCGTTCACAGTCAATGTCTATCAAATTCTTCTTCCACATAATCTCATCACACGATTATAAATATTGATGTGTTTGAATTTAGCTTCTTCTTGAATATTAACACGAACGTAAGATTTGTGTATGCATTATATATATAGTGATTGCTAATTATAGCAAAATGTTAATTTTGGTTGATTTTTTTAAAAATAAATAAATTTTAATAATAGAAAATAATTTATCTCTATATTATAATCTTAATATTAAAAACACATTAATATTTTCCCTTTTTGTAAGTTGACTCTCAGAAGTACTGTTTAAAAATATTAGCCAAACAATTTGCTTGTTAAAAATACTTTTTCAAATGAACTAGCTAAACACTTTTTTCTAAAAAAAAAAAATACTTTTCTAAAAAAATATTTTAAAAAATGTATTCCGAAAAATAAACCATTTTTAGAAATAATGTCAAACATGCTCTTAAATAATGTCGTCGGTAGCATTGATTTCTATTTATAAGTTTTGTAAAAATTCAATAATTTTGAATTTAAATGTTGTATTTGTATTTGGAATTCTCTTAATATATATAAATAATTTCTTGTAATGTAAGTCACCTTAACTTGTGTAATTAACTAGGCTCAACCATGAAATCGAAGTGAGAACCTATCCTATTTCAACATTTCTCTTGCATATAGGCCGTACCGTGAAATTATTGTTGGTATGACCATTAGTAAAATTGTTAAACTTTTGGAGTCTAGAAATAATACTCATAATACTTTAAAATAATTTTTAATTAAATCATAGTGTATATAACGAGATCTTAGTATACAAAACTTCTTTATCTTATTATTGATACACATAACAGATTCTAGAAGTCCAGATAACGATTGTCTCCGCAATTATGTGATAGGTTGAAACAAGTTGAGAAGGATCTGATCTCGAGTCTCTTCATCTTGAACCCCAAATCCATCTCCAGAATGGTACATGACATGTGCCATTCGTGCTCCATTTATTACATGATTAACAATTTTTTTATGTGATGTAGAAAGCTTATTAAAATGGTAATTAATCTCCTTCCACGAATCCAAAATTATGCTTTCGATATATTCTCTGGCTGCATCTTCTGACACATTTTCTTGTTGCATGTAACATATAATTGATGAAGCAACGTCACCTCTCTCTAGCTCTGCCTACATGATTCAAATGTTATGACAAATAATTAGTATTATATAACAGATGAATTTTTTTTATTAGAATAGAATTAAAAATTATTTTGTAATTAAGAGTTTGAGGTATTACCGTTGAGGTAGCTTGGTCATTGCAAAGTCGAATTATGACCGAGACGTGGTAAATAATTTCTTGGCAATTTTTGCATAAATCAAGATTTTCATTTGTTATTTTATTTGTCATACAATATATCACATGAAATGAAATTAATGAACCGGATGATGAGATCCATCCATTATCAAGATAATCTTCAAGTGTTGGTATATGACCTTCATAATGCCACGTTGCTTCCACCAGCAAGGCTTTGCAAAAGTCAATCCACTGAATTATTGAAACAAAAACTATCAGAGACTTCGCTAAAAATGCATGAAAAAGAATCATGTAAAAGAGCATATGTTAGACAAAAGGGAAAGAAGCCTTAACAACTTTAATTTAGATTATATATCTTCCCTCCATCTCGATTTATGAGGTATTATCTGAATTTCGAAATTCAAATAAATTTATCTTTGCCCGTAATTTTTTCATATATCTTTTAGTTATTTTGAATTGTCGATCATTGTGACTTATAGTACTTTTTACATAGTTTACAAATATATAAATTTCATTTCAAAATATTGAAGATTTCAAGCACAAATTTTTGATCAAATTTAAATTGTTTGACTCGCGAAAAACGAAAAGTATCATAAATTGGAACAGAAAAAATATATATTTTAAAATCTACTTAATATGTATAAATAACCTACCCCAAATGGCCTATTTATTGTTGTCAAATTCTAAAGTTCATCAGCTCAAGATATTTTACGTGGTGTGAATCTAAATTATATTCCAAAAGTACAGTATATTTTTTTTACAAGCATTATCCAGAACACATGTTACATGTGAAAGCAGACTACTTTAGAATTAGTACTTACCACTTGTTTCAGATAAGGTAATATTGAAGGGCCACCCTTTTGTTCTTGAATTTCAACACAAATCTCTTCCATGGTAGCATGTAACGCCCTAAAACAGATCTGCATACACTCTGGTAGCCGCTCTACTTCATTTGGGTCCCATCTAATTTAATGTAAAAATTAAACTTGTTTTTAATGATTGTAATTATGCATTTAAATATTTAACAACTTAATTGATTTTAATTGAGTTGTATGAAATTAAGTATTGTGAGGACCTACTTCTCTATGGCACGAGTGAATTGTTGCACATCGGCTAAAGAAGCGTAAATATCATAAACATCATCTATTATTAGCACTAATTGAATCACTTTGGTGATCCATTTTCTAATGCTTCCATGTTGAGCCTCTGATGCAATTCCTACAGCGTAAAAGAAGCTTTCTACTATTCTGTCCCTTGTAAACTCTAAATCTTCAACTATGCAAAGATTGCTCCACCATCTGTTTAATTCACAAAAATAAAAAATATTCGATGATATAATTGAGATGATCGATCGAACCCAAGGATAACGACCGACCGTCAAGAAAAGAAAATGATTTAATATACTTGCCTTATTACATCTTTGAGATCATTTTGGTGCGTGGCTTGAATGATATTAAAGTTAAGTTTAGCTAATTTGAGCAACATTGGATTTGTGTTGTTGGAATTTTGAGCAGTAATAATGTGTGTTCTAACATCGTACCATCTCACTCTCCATGCCAAAGGATTACTAGTAAATCTGTCAACAATATCTGACAATAATAATCTTATGTCATTTAGTAAGTTTTCACCATCCATGCTAAGATGTGACCCTTCAAAAAGCTCCAATAATGTTGAAGGTAATTTCCCTTTCCCATCGAATAAATCTTTTAACATATCTGCAGTGTATACAACAAAAAGAGTAAAGAGTAGAAATAGCTAGGAAAATGTTCAACTTAAAGAGTTAATTTCTCAAATGATCGACTAGTCGATGTTTTACATGATACCTTGTGAAGCATTGTAGCCATGTTTCCTAAGAAGCCTGAAGCACAACGCATAGTGATTGGAACAATTTTTCATGGAGTACATAATTGTATTTTCCAAAGCTTTCCGTGTTTCAACCTCAAAGTAACTACTTAGGCCAAGTTTGTCAATTGTATCTATAAGCTCTAGCTGAGCCACTGGACTAGCTGTGTCTGAAAACGTACAACACACTTCCTCTTTTAGCTTCTCTGCTTTAACTTTGTACTTCTTTTCCTGCACGAACAAATGTAATATGCAATACTCTACTAACTAGGAAAGTATATACGTAGGTAATAATTAAATGACTAATTAAGATTATGAATACTCACAGAATATTGACTTGTAAGAGAAAGTAGATGATCATATTTCCAAATGTTTGGTTTATAAGTAGAAATCTTTTCAGGATGACTTTTTTTTTCTTTAATATGATGAAGTTTCTGTGTCTGCATGGTTGAAACAATTGACACTATGTTTCTGCAAGCCATGATTTTTAGATAATAGAGTAGCTGCACATTAGAAGGTATGAAATATATATATACTATCTAATAAAGTAATAATCTTCAAGTGTTGGTAGATGACCTTCATAATGCCACGTTGCTTCCACCAGCGAGGCTTTGGAGAAGTCATTATCATAGCATTTTTTGAAGCATGTTTAAAATAACACTAGTATAGGTGTCAGTGTGTTACGCGGTTGATTGATAATGTACTAAATATTAATTTATTGAGGGTTTAAAATTTTAACTTATTATAAGATAATATTGTAAAATTTATTTGAGAATATTAACCGCTAGAATCTTGATATGTTATAATAGAATATTTAAGTAAATAAATCAATATATAAGCTTAGCTCATTGTCTAAATTTGACAATAATAATATCTTATCACTTTATTTCATTTATTTAATTTTTAAATTATTTAAAATGATAAATACTATCCCTTTATCCATATTACTTGAGAATGTTAACATTTAGCATCTTGATGTGTTATAATAGAATATTTTTGTAAATAAATCAATATATAAGCTTAGTTCATTGTCTAAATTAGACAATAATAGTTTTTATTATTATTTAATTTATTTATTTGTTAAATTATTTAAAATGATAAATACTATCACCCTATCCATATTTTCCTCTTGTTAGAATAATAAAGATGTAAGAAAATTTAATAGTTAAATTTAAATAAAATATAACTAAGAAAAGTCTTACTATAATGCAACATACAACCAAAAAGTTTTAATCACTTGGATACCAAAATGTAGGCATGTTATTCAAAATTTTAAATTATATCTTTTAATTAATTTAAAAGTCATATAACATATATATTTCACTAGAATATAATTCTTATAGTTAAATGATACTTTCATAAATTTATATCAATTTCGAATAACACATTGAACGGATATGGATGTATAAGAAAGATAATCCTATAACATTTAATTTTATTGCAATAAAATTTTACTAAGAAGATAGACAAAAATAGTAAGTAAAAAATATTTGTTGCACATGTATCACCTATCAAAAGATTAAATATTATATTTTTATTATATTAAAAAATTTAAAAATAGCCAAAATATGATGACTAAATAAGTCAGCAATATAAAAATGATTAAAACAATTCATGACAAAATAATAATACTCATATAGACTTTTAGCCCCAAAAAAAAAAAATCACTCCTAAAAGATTTTTATATAGAACCAAACATTTTTCATTTCTCATTTTTTTTTCCCCCGATATGAAAGACTATTAAATATATGTATAATTTAGGAAATTAATTGTCTTATAAATGTGCATAAGACAATTAATCAAAAATTTAAAATTTTGTACAAATTAGCAAAACTATACATATATCTAGCATGCACATTGAATATATTTGTGTAATACACAGATAATAGTATTATATAGATCATGATAATGAAAAATTAGAAAATAACATCTTATTAATTTATCCAACTATTATCAACTCAGAGATATAGAGAAGCATGTGATATTTACTACATTTTGAAATATATAACATAAATAAAATATAATTACAATATTTCTTTGGTTGGCTTGTAGATGAACTTTTGGTGAATAGTTTATTTTAGTATTGAGCCTTTGTTTTGTAATATCAATTGCATCAACAACAAAATGAAATAATAATTTTATAAGATATCATTATTATCAAACAAATGATAAATTTTAAACATGTGTAGTAATAACTTTACCAATAATTTTATAAGATACCATTATTATCAAACAAATGTTACACTTTAAATATATGTAGTAATAACTTTAATAATATCTCAAAAATAATAATTTAAATATAATCTAGCGAATTCACACACTAACCATCCTGCAAAAATAAACAAACAAATTTAAAAGCATTAAATTTATTTCATTAGTTTTTTATTATTATTGAATTAAAATGTACATATTCAAATTTTCAATTAATATTATACATAGATGAATAAAAAATAAATTAAATATCGATATAATATGAACATGATGATTAAAATATAATTAAAAATATCAAACAAAATAAATTTAAAATCATTCCACAAATTAAATCACTATATACAGAAAATTCACAATCAAAAACAAATAAGTATAAAAAACTTATTGATAAATATGTATATATGGTACTGGTAGGGATATTTTGATCTTGATATAAATAATTTTTTGTTTCTGCTTTTGCTTTTTGTAAGAACCAATTTTATTTTATTTTTTTTTGCTTCTTTTCATTTGTAGAAAAACTACTTCTGCTTTTATTTAAAAATAGTTTTAGTGATTAGCCAAACACCTTATTATCCTAAAAATATTTTTTTTTTTCAAAATAAATAATTTTAGGCTCCCAAGAACAATTTCGTCAAGCAAGCTGTAAGTACGATAATTGTTTTAACGACCTACAAAGTGGCATTTTGTGGGGGACATTCGATGGTCACATGTTACAAAAAGAAAGCAAATTTTATAAGGGCTATCCATAGACCATAAAATGTATGGACTATGGCCACAACAACCTTTGAACACAGACAAGAGCAACGCATGAGGACAAGTCACAATAATTTGACATTCGAATTGTTCTTTGTTTCTTTTCTAAGGACCACAACATTTACAAACAAGAGGCTTGGCTAAGAGTCAATATAATTCTTTTTCTCGATCGTAAACGAGCACTTTGTTCTTTCTGGAAAAAAAAAAAAAAACTAATGCAATTAGTTCAATGTACCAATAGATAGATAGTTGAGATAAAGTTGTTAAAGCTATGACCAGGGGAATTATGTAGTTGAGTTTTGAAGTCCAATAAACTGAACATCCACACCAATAGCTTTCTCATCTTGCTTGTTATAACTTACAACGTCTTTTCTATTTTTTAAATTATTTTTCGAATCGAGGACTCCAAATTTGTTTTCCTTCTCTTTTTTTTTTTTTTTCCTCTTACTTATGCTATTTATGAAATCAAAACTTGAGTTTAACTACCAATATTCATCGACGATGTAATTGTGTAAATACTTTCTTTTACACGGTCAGGTAATATTGAAGCCTACATTTAAATTCTCAAGTATTTTTAGTTTTCAGAAATTTGAATTACAATTAAAAAATATAGGTGATTTGCATTAAAATTGTAAGTGATTTACCATTAAAATTGCATACAAACTTCTAAAGTTCAAACACCTAAGCTTATTTGAGATCATGAAATTGTAGATTTAGAGCATGTTGGGATTTAATTAAAAGTTAGATTCATCGTTATGGTTAAAAAACCAAATCAAACTGCAATCCGAACCAAGCCTATTAAAAAAATTGATATTTGGTTTGGTTTTAAATTTTTAAACCAATACTACTTGGTTTGATTTTGATTTTTCTAAAAAACCAACCGCAAATTAATCAGATTGAACCAATTAATTAGATATATAAGTTTTATAATTATTTATATATTATTCATAAATAAAATATAAATATTTTGGACTTGCTGAAGATGGTTCCTCATCAATGATGCATAATTGTTGGACTTGCTATTTTACCAGGCCATTAACTGACTTTTTTACTGATTCATTAATCAGTTCTCCATATCATAAAGTTGGAAAATTTCACAGAGAAGGAATTGCACTAGTTTATCCCTGTATCATTGCCAGATAAACAGAGAAATTTCTAGAGGTCAAATTGCTTTTGAAATGATTTTAGTCTTTGACCCTTGAGGAGGTACTTTTGATGTACCAATTCTTGAAGACATGGATGGTGTCCTTTTGGAAATCTCTAAAGCAATAACTAATCTATCTATATGCAACATGCCTCTCTCTGCCGACAAACGTGATCTTCATCAATTGACATTAAAAGTGCTTATCAAATCAATTCTATTGTATTGGCATTTTTCCACGGCTAACCCTTTGGATGGACAAAATAGAGAGATGTCCAACACAATTGCACAAGCACAGAGATTAAAGTACGACGTGAAGTTTGCAATTTTAAGAGATATGTATGCATATGTTCAAGCAAAGTGGCTAACTGCGGTTGAATTGGTGAGATTAGTTTCAATTGTTACTGCTGCTTTAACTAACAGTGGCCTTAGAAGCATTGGAGAGCAACCGGTGGAACATGAAGGCCTGACCACTGATGTAATTACAGGAGGTGTGGCTTGTGTTGTTCATCTTGGTAATTTAGAATCTGCAAAGGGCACTGGAGTTGATTTATCAGTACTTAAGGTTAGCAACTCTTGGTTTCACTCTAACACTAAAGCAGTAGCTCTTGACTCACTTTCAAGCCTGGACAGATTTACTATTGTAATGTCACGGTGGCTCCACTCGAACCTTGAAGACAAGGTTCATTTTGAGGGCGGGAGTATTGTTGTGAACCAAGCTGACTCCGTAAGGGCCTATAGGCTATTAGAGACTTTTATTTGGGATCCAGGGCCAATAACCATTTGTTACAAAAGGACTAGGAGTTAGAAGAATAGTTATCCAAATTATATCGAAGCTTTTGCTGTCAGTTATCTCTCATCCCCTTTCTCTGTTCTAGTATCTCATCCCCTTCTAGTTACCTTCTTCTATGTTAATATATCTATAATTAGTATGTTATTACTTTGTTGCGTGTATTATACGTTGTAATTTGTATTTAGCCATAACTATATATATATCAATGTTTGTATTGGAAATCGAGTTTGTTATATCTATTGAAATTCAACGACAAAAAGGTGGCCCTTCAGTATTACCTCATCTCAAACAAGTGGTTAGTATTATTAAACAACTCTTTTATATTGCCATAAAATATTTATATGTGTATCAAACTAAGGATCCAGGTTATCGGCTATCTAGGTTATGACATGAAAAGAACAACAAATCAATTCCCAAAATAACCAATTTTCACCTCAACAATTGGAAAGTTGAAATTCTTCTCTACTTACTTTTTTTTGTTTTCTTTTGTCTAATAACCTGTGCCCATTCTACATGTGTTTTACATGATCATTTTTTTTTCATTCATATATATATATATATATATATATCTGACCTAATAATAATTGTTGCAACAATTCAGTGGGTCAACTTCTGTAAAGCGTTACCAGTGGAAGCAACATGGTACCACAATGGTCATATACCAACACTTGAAGATTATCTTCATAATGGGTGGACTTCATCTTCCTGTCCTTTACTTTCATTACATGTCATTTTTGGTCTCACAAATGAAAACCTTCATTTATGCAAAAATTGCCAAGAAATTATTTACCACACATCCCTTATAATTCGACATTGCAATGATCAAGGTACCTCAACGGTAAGATCTTAAAACTTTAACCTCATTTTTTTTTTTGTTGATAATATTCTCTTTTGTAATAATATTAGTTGTATCGAGTATTGTAGGCGGAACTAGAGAGAGGTGATGTGGCTTCATCAATTATATGTTACATGCAAGAAGAAAATGTTTCAGAGGATGTAGCCCGAGAGCATATTGAAAGCATAATTTTGAATTCGTGGAAGAAGATTAATAATCATTTTAATAGCCTTTCTACATCACATCGGAAAATTATTAAGCAGGTAATAAATGAAGCGCGAATGAGACATCTCATGTACTATTTTGGAGATGGATTTTCCAAGATGGTCAAACTCAAGACCAAGTCCTTATCAACTTGGTTGAGCCTATTATATAATTTGGATTCTAGAGATAATCATTGTCTATAGGATTTATAATTAATCTGCCATATGTATGAATAAGAAAGATACGAAGTTCCGTGTGGTAATATAGTATTAATTATGATATTTATTATGTAATGTAATACTATTAGCCATGTGTACTTTAGATATAAAATTTGTTATAGGATAATTGTTTATTCAATTTTAATAGATCATATATTCGTTTATATGTCTATTTACTTATATAATATATGATGTAATGTATAGAGTTTAGCAGATTAAATCATCAATTCTTATAAATATGAAGTTTATGCTCACTATCTAAAATGGAAATTGGAAAAAGCCATTGATATGATTATAATACAAAATTAAATATAATTTATTTTGATAATTAGAAATTTAGAATGATATAATTTCGACTTCTTGGCAAAAATCCTGGACAGCTTCTCCGGACTCCATTTTGGACACCTTTACAGACCCAATTTTATTGTATGGGCCTTGGCCCAGTAATTTGCAAAATACCAAATCAATTCTTAAGTGCACGTTCACCTGTTTTGAGGTTCCTATTTAAACTTTTTTTTTTTTTTTTGGGAAATTCATTCCCCACAACCAAATAAGTATCTATATTATCAAAAATAAAATAAAATTTCTTATTCATAAAATATATCAATAATTTACAAAACAAAGATTAAAAAATCTTGGGTAAAAAACACAATAGCTACTCGACACCTTAGTAGCAAGTTTTTGTTTCAATTGTCTGGCCGTTTTCATTTATTGAAGTTTGAGAAACTAATATGAATTTTATAAGAAATTTTTACAGTTATATACATATTCTATATTGAATTTATATATTTTTATATTCATTTTTTTAGCAAGATATACACATTTTATATTGATTTTATACCTTTTTCATACAAGAAAGTAGTGAGCAAAAATTCTAAGTCTTAAGCGAGATATACATAGTTCATACTGATTTTATATAGTTTTCATACATGAAATTTTGAACGAATTTTCTAAGCCAATAACAAATTTTTAAATATATTTCAAAGAAACTCCTACTATATTTGATAAATTTCTAAGACTTTTTAGACTTACACCCCAAAACAAAAACTTGTCCAACACAAAGCTTACAACTGGACTAATGAAACTTACACTTCATAAAACTTTCACCCTCGCATATTATATCGATGTGTTTTTATTATACCCAATCCGAAGCTCGTGCGAAAAACGCTTTTTAACATTGTGCGGTAATTACAATTTGGATTCACATGTTGAAAACTTCTAACTTAAGAGCTTGTAATTGACAACATTCTTTGAATCTCATTGAATGTGAATGCTTAATGGAACACAAAAAATAAGATACTCCATTAATTTAACCTATAGTTTAATAAATTTAAATTCTTGAAAGTTGTTTAAGTAGTAATATAGGAAAAGATTAATATGGACATAAATTTAAATTTTATAATATCAGATTCAAACTTTGAATATAAAAAAATAAAATAATACTAATAGGAAAGGAACCATGATGAGTGACCAACAAAAAAAAGTGTTATGTAAACTTGGGATACAATTTGCATATTTTCCTTTTACAGGGCATATATCAAAAGGGACAAGTGTTGGATGCAATGAACACAAACACAAAAGAAAAGATTAAACAACAGTTGGAGCAGTGGTTAGGCAAGATTTGGTCCCGTGACCCTCTTTACAAGCAAAACCCGAATCCACATTCCTCCTCCCTTCTCTCTCTTTCTCTCTCTGTCTCAGATATCCTCCTTCTGCTCACCAAGAGAGATAAAAACTAATCTTTCTTGACAGAGAAAGAAGAGATTTCTGATTCATACATATATATAGTATTATATATATATATAATATAGGTAGATAGATATACGTATATAGCGCGGTAAAGGGTGAGAAGGAATGGCGAAGAAGAAAGCAACCATGACTCTTAAAGACTTCCATGGTGGTTCTATTCCTTCAGATCTTCCATTACCTTCTGCCCCTGGCGTGTGAGTTTCCCTTTTTACCCAATCTTGTTTCATTTTTATTGAGATTTATGTAATGGGTTTCGATTTTTGTGCGAATTGAGTAGTTGGGGATTTTTTTTTTTCGTCAATTGAAACATAACTGACCTATTTCTTGATGTTTGGTTAATGGAAGTTGTGGAATTTCTCATGATTGAATGGAGAAAAATTGCTGCTCTATGCTGGAATGATCTATTTTTTCCTGTTTAACTGAATTGTGGCTTTTAGCTGATTGGTTTTCGTAAATCGAGGTCAGAATTTTGCTGGGGTTTGTGAATTTCTGAACTTTCTCACGAAAAGGTTATCTGTCAGTATATGTGATCTGGCGTTTCAGTATATATGATTTTTTTTTTTACTGTTCATGATTTGCGATTAATTCAAACTGGCTTTGCAGATCTGGGTATAGAGATCCTAATTGATTTTGGGGGATCTTGGAGTTTTGTAAAGTTAAATTGGGGCATAAAATCTTGAAATACCTATGACTGGATTATTTTTTAAGTGGTTGCACAAGTTGCAATAACCAATGTCTTACATACCCTTCTTCTTCTAGGAACTCGATACATGTAAACTTAATGACTTGCTCACCTTTTGGAACATTGTAAACATAATAAAATCATCGAAGGTGGATGCTATTGTAGTACTTTCAATCAATGATGTCTCAATTTCAAACTAGTTGGGCTGCTATATGGATCTGCTATTCCATTCGCACTCTATTTGGATTTTAGACTTGTTTTATTCCAATACTATTGTGTCCATATGAAAAAAAAAAAAACATGAACGCAGTTACTGAAAATTGTGTATTTATTTGTATTATTCACTCTTTTGGGTAGAAAATTCCTAGTGCTGATATTTGAATATTTTCCTTCTGGTTGATAGAATGATAAGACCATCAGATCGTGTTGGTTTTGATCGCCAAGCATCATGGGGAAACCCCATGGGAAGGCCAGAGCATCGTTTACGTCCGGGATCAGCTGGTGCAACCAGAAACTTTGATGAGAAGACTCCTTTCTTAAGTCATAATGCCCCAATAGGCCGTAATTTTGATGAGGATGAGAGGAAGCCATTGGATGGATCATCTGGACCTCGTCGAACTGTTAATGATGAGAGTATCCGCGCATTGCCAAGTAGTGTGGAGCCTAAGGCAGAATACTCTGTTACTGGGATGGTAGGTAGTGGGCAAGTATCAGCTCCTCCGTCTCAAAATCCTAGAGGCGCAGCAAGTTGGTTCAATGAATCGACTAGTATGGGAGCGAGTACTAAAGATTCTGTTGGTGGTAGCGGCAGGAGCATGAGTTCTCGGAATGTGTCTGCAAGTAGTGCTCAAGTTGTTGCTGGGTCATACCCAAATGCATGGGGCCTAAGGAAGGAGGTGGCAAGTGCAAAGGAATCTGTTTCAGCTCCATGGTCTGCTCCTGATGCTGAGTCAAAGTTGGCCCATGCCAGTGCCCTTGAGAAGGTCACATCTGGCAGGTGGCATTCAAAGCAGCAGATTCATTCTCAAATGGATGTTGAGGTTGTTAAACATCAAGACACAGAGAAAGAATCATATTACCATGGAAGTACTACAGTCAACGATAGTGTCTACAACATGCCAGATGTCGTGGGAGGACACGAATATAGTGATCAGGTGCTAGCGGTTCATGCTGAAAGAAGTCTTGTTCTTACAGACGGGGTTCACGGGTTTAACAAGGAGTTACCAGCACGGGAGAGGGCCAGGTCCCCTTTATTCATGGAGGCAAATGAGAGAAAAACTTCTTCTAATGTTACTGGGTTACAACGGCTCCATAATGTTGTTAGCTCTGGTGGATATGAGATGCAGTCACCAGCATCTTCTGAACCATCTGAGCGGCCCAAATTAAAGTTGCTGCCAAGATCCAAACCTTTGGAGAATCTGGAGCAGTCCATAAATTATAAGCAGGTTTGTGACATTGCTCTCTGTGGAGGGTTTATCTATGTGCTTGAATCTCATTTGGTTCTCTTACTGTAGGTCAGCCAGCAGCCAAGTAATCCTGTTCGTGTTGAGAAATTTGCCGATGCATATCCCACCATAGATCCCACCAAGACTGGGTTTGTTGAACATGAAAGAAGCAATCAAGTAATTGAACGCCCAAAATTGAACTTGAAGCCTCGGTCACAGCTTCTTGAACAATCAGAGGGAAACACAGAAAATAAAAGGTATACCTTATATTTCTGCTTCCCCCTTGCATCTGTTAATTGCTTCAATTCCATGGCCCGAGTCTGTCTTTGTTAATTTGGAAGTATGATGAAAAGTCAAATGTGCATATTAGGACCTTTTGGTTGCAATGGTTAGTATTGTTAGAATATAGCTCTATTTCAGGAATGAAGTCGCAAGAGATATGTCGAGCATTTTCTCCTTGCTGCAAAACCAACTTACCAAAAGATTCTTTATTGTGAGGGTTTATCAGAAATTGATTAGTTTTACGCCTATTGCAACCCTTCTTTATTTGGGCTTAGTGCTGGCAATGTGTGCAAGTTCTCACGGGAAGAGCTAAAAGATCCATATTGGTGATACCAATTAGTTGTGATTAAGGTTTAGTTCTCTTGGATTATTTGTCTTGTTAGAAATTTGTATGCTAGTAGAAAATATAAAGAATTTCTAGTGTATGAGAACCCAAATCTTTAAATTATTGGATTTATATGATTCTGAATGGAGCAGTATGGTCAGTGAGAATTCTGACAGCGATCCAAACTAGCTTGAGTATTAAGGCATGGTTGTAGTTGTATTACCAAGTGATTTGCCTATGCAAACCCTCTGTGACTTCAGCTTTTTGTTCATGGTGCATCTCTTACTCGTTAAGTGCACTAGAAGGTTTGTCTTAACAACGGTATAAATGAACTATGATGGACTGTTCTGCTGCCTTAGGAAGTTAATTGTGGTGATCTAGAGGAAGAATAATAGGAGTTGGTGGACTAGGTATGGAGAAATGATGAGAGCAGAGTCACAATGAATTAATTCCTTTTGATTATTAAAGTTCTTATTATGGTGCTATGGAAAGCTCGTTTTTTCGTAACTTAGTATGACTTTCTTTTTAGATAGCAAACTGGCTGTTGTTTTGTTTTCTTTTTCTTTTTCCTGTTGGGGAAGAGTAGGGGACTGGTAGTTGATTCACGGATCTAAGCAATAACTCACCTCTAATATCAAAATGATGATGATATTCGGGGCATCATTCCTTGGCAAATTAGAAGCTCTCTGTGAGATCTCACACCTAATGTTTGGTCATCTGTTCTATCTTCTTTGTAATCTCCAACTTTTCAAAGCAGATTTTATTGATATGCAAACCACGCCAGCTTTATGATGTACAATGGATTACTCATGTTTGATCAAGTAAAATGCAAGTCATTTCCTTTTTTTCTTTGGCTAGAATACATCCTTAGTGAAGCATAATTGCAAGCATTACTGTTACCTATTCTCAAAAATAATTGCAAGCATTATTCATCCTGAATAATTCTTGATTGTTTGATCATTTTGTGATCAAGTTGCCATTTGAAAAATTGATTCACTTGGTAAAGGAATGAACTGTCCAAGACCACTCATGCATCGATCAGTAGCATGCATGTGTCTTTCTTTTCTCATGATATATTGAAGTAGATAGATATTCATGGTATGATGGTCTTCTTTACCATGACTCTGAATCAGCGGTTTGTCTTGCTGTACTTTTTCTTCTGCTCTTCTTTCCCTCTCTTGGCAGTATGTACTGCCCTTGCTTTATGATGTGACTGAGGACATCTATTCTAGCTAAAGCTGACATTGTTTTGTGCTTATGATTTATTGGCTCAGGAAACCATTATTTGGCGGTGCTCGTCCACGTGAAATGGTAAGTTATTGATCTTCTGTATGCAGAAGAAAGTAATATTTGCTAAAGATTATTCGTTTTTTTTCTGTCGTTGAAAGGAAACATAATTTTTTCATTTTGCACCTCAAATGTTTCTGTACTTGATTGATGTATCGCCTTTAATAAAATTAAGATTGTACTTGCCCTTTTCAATTTCTCGTTCCCTAATGTTTGATATCTCTTTTCTGTTAACTATACTGTTCAATTATGGATGGTTGCCACCAGGTACTGCAGAATCGCGGGATTGATGATGTTATGCATAATCATGACCTTCAGCAACCTCATCCTAGGTAGTAAATGAGTTGATTATGCAATCTCTTTCTATGACTCAGAAATTTCCTCGTTTGACAAACTAAGTGATAATTTTCTGAAGGGGCAAACAACATGGCAAAGCAGAGGCAGTTATGCATGCGACCAGACATAATGAGAAAACAGAGCGTATTCCGATTGACCATAGGATGGTGAAGAACGCAGATAGGCGAGATCAGAGGATAGATGTCGAGAAAGGAGATGGGCAGAGGAGGAATTGGAGAAGCGAGAACTGGAGGAACAACAAGGAGACTGAAAGGCACCACCACCACCACCATCAGCCGCAGCAACATGTACAGGAAAGGCCGCCCTCACCAGAAACGTGGCGCAAACCTGTTGAACCACCAAGACCTGCTTCTGCTGATGCTCCTGGTGCGAGGTATGGAAAAGCAACCTCTGCAGTCGATCTGGCTGCAGCCTTTTCAAAATCGGTCTCTGATCCAGCAACAACAACTGATCGTTTTTCTGGTCAGAAAAGCCTTCCTAATCGACGTCAAATCCCTTTTTCTCGTTTGACAGGCCCTCAGCAGAGGCCTCAGATTAATGGGTACTAAGCTCCCAAAGATTAGCGAATGAAAAATGTCTTATCATTGCTAATTTGCTTAATGGGCTGCAACAGAATTTTGTTTGCAGCAGGAACACCAAGATGGGGGCAGTAATTGTGTTACCCGTGCTATAGGCTGGCAACAAAATTTAATGATCTTGCTGCCGAAAATCTAGAACCTGATTCTTCACCTTTTAGACCTAACACCTTCAACCTTGAGAAATGCAGTCATTTTTTCGTCCTTTTCTTTTATATCTTTTTAGTTTGATAATAATCATCGGGATGATGTTTGTTCCCCTTAGATGATTTGTTTCTCAAAAAGAATTTCTGATTTGAAGCCTGATGGCATAAACAAATGATGTATACTTTTGGAGGTGTTTGACATTTCATGGTGAATGCCGTCTGTTATCTGATTGATGGTCTAGTTTAGTCTAGAAACAGAATTGTTCTATGCATTGAGCTTAGAAACAGAATCGTTTTATTTGTCTTGCAGTATCACAATCTCGTGATGCCCCTGAATTTGGTTTAAAGAAAATGAAATTAGCTACTGTATTACTTTGGCTTTAGGTTCTCGTGGAGTTGTGGTTACAAATTCTCACAGTACACACAGTATTTACTTGTTCTTTTCAGTGCATTAGGGAACATTTGTTGGTTTTCGATTAAATCTGCTTGTCAGTGGCTGATCTTGCATTATGTGGGAACTTTGATTATGTAATGGCTTCTCTGATTTTAACCAGGTAATTACAGTACACTAATAATACTTGCTCTGCTGATTGATTCTATCATAAACTAAAGGACAATTAAACATATTTCATCCATTGATGTATTTATCATGACACTAATGTGGTTCCACACGAACATCTCATATGAAAAGAGTAACTAGAAAAGGAGATCAAAACACGAAGGTTACTGCCGACAGTGCCATAATACTTGTCTGAAACTGAGCTTGTACCCTACAACAAGGCAACAAAATTACATGTCAAGTATTGATCAATGATCTTGAGTAATAACCATGGTACATTTCAATTATGTTGTCACCTAGTTTGAGTAGAAAACAATGAGTTAAGTTGAATTCATGAAACCTCTCGTATACCTGCATCTGATTTCAAGCAGGGATGGAGCTAGAGGTTGAAAAATTACATAGGTCTTGGTTTTTTATTTTTTATTTTTTAAAAAAAATTCTATCTCTGTTGCTGATTTCACTTGATTATTCATATTATCATAAAATAAATGCGTACCTCAGATCATTGTAATAACAAGCTTGAGAATTGGTTTTTGGTCGTCTATAACTTTTCATCTTCTTGGTGCTGGCTTTGATCCCTTCTTGTCCTTTGATGGTATCATTTTCAGAAATGGTGTATAGAGATGGCTGCCACAATCCCTTTGATGATGAATTTCTACGAGTCAATTTTTGAGCCCTGCAAATAGTATTTTCCTCTTGGCATGTTACTTGAACAAGAGAACATGACTCAATTTTGGGACTACTATTATTATTATTATTATCACTATAACAATAATAATTTTTGGGACTACTAACACAACCACTATAACAGGACAGAAAGTCACCTAAGAACTTCATAGTTCTTACAACTAAAATTTCTAGTCCCATGTTGAATGCTTATAACAATTTATCTGTAGTAGAAAACTATTAAGGTCAATTTGGTCATTTTAGGGAGGCTGCACAAGCTTTAGGTGATGATAGTGAAATGCCACCTTTTTAGTTTTTAGTAATATATGGGTGATGAATAATTGGTGATAAAATAAAGATATGGTGGATTGCATTTAATGGATAAAGATTATCAAAATCTAAATGCATGTCAAATGCGTGAAGCTATTACTTTCTTTTTTTCCTAGTTGTCAATTTTTTTCGTACATATAATAGCTTTATATATGATCTATTACTATCATAATAATAATAATAAAATACTCTATCCATCATGTCTTAGATAACTATGTGTTTTCTCTCTTTGCTGACTATTAGATTGACCACACTTCAGATTATAAACATTGTATATGTATTTATTACTTTAGCTCATCTGCCTTATCTACTCCCTTTTTTTTTTTTTTTTTCTAATTGACCTCAAAGGTTAAGGAAAATGATGGAATATTTTATTTTCTCTGATGTCAAGATTCAACAAGAGTTGAATAAATTTTTGTTTAATCAATGCTTTATAGAGTTCTTGTTAAATAGTTATTTGATTGGCATAGTGGACATGCCAGCTTTAGCATTTAATACTTTTAAATGAGATTGTATTGCAAATTGCAAATTGCAACGAGATTCAGATTTTGTAAAATCTAATATTGATAAAAAGTTTCTACCTGTTGTTGTAATTTTCCTGCTTTAAAAAAAGTGTACATGCTACCTTTATCATCCGTGTTCTTTCTTGACTCTTTCTTCCCCATTTTCTTGGATGTCCTTTTGTATAGCCACACAAATGCAGTTGTTAAATTTTTTTGGGTATAATCCTAGATATTCAATATTCACTGGCTCGATTAATTTGGATTCATCACGGCATTAGACTTATTTTCCTCTCAGAAATTTCTTCATTCAACATCTAATTTGATAAGTGGAGAAATATCATTCATCTAGATGGTTTTCAATAGACTCTCGGCTCAAGAAGAGATGAACAAGAAGCAATAACAACAATAAGATAATACAATAAACGAAAAGGAAGAAACGATTTATAGATATATAGTGGTACTAGAGATATCTGTACGAAATACTAATATTTGGAATTTGCAATATTTCCCTGAAAGTGAAACAAGTTCTGTTCATCATAGTGGGATCTAGTTTGCAATAAAGGAAATTAATTATCTCAAAGTCAGCTTAATTATCCCACTATCTAAAATTGACGGCAAAAAGTAGAAAAAATCATCAACAACTACTGTAAATTGTGGAGGATCTGAATGACAATAATTCTAGAGAATTTAACTTACATTCTTGATTGTAAAACAGTGACAATATTGGGAAGACGAAAGAGTTTGATAAGAACACCAAAATCAGAATAACAAAGAAAAAGATATATGGTGATTTAAGTCTGTTATTCTGGCCCGCGTTAGAGGGGAAGATTAGCAAAGTGGAAAAAGAAAGAGGGTAGGGAAACAACATATTTTTCTCTTCGCTTGGTTCATACTAGAAAAGTAAAGTGTGGAGAAGATGAGGCAAATCTTGGTCTGATCATTCGACTCGCTTCAATAGACAAACATGAATTTTACAGTGAAACCAACTTCATTACTTTCGTGTACCATCTAACAGCCGCCCTTTTGAAGGCTCCTTAATTAGGGACCTACTAAGTATGCGTAGAGTTAACACATTAAAAAAAAAAAAATTCTTCTCTTGTGAATTTGGACATCTGATTTTAATTGTGACATTTTAGCAATTTCATAAAAAGTGTTATCAATCAATAATTTTCAGTGTTATTTTCAATTTTTTTGAAAAATCGTAATTAAAGAAAATTTTCATTTCTAACTTTCCAAATAGTAATAATATGGAGTAATTTTTTTGGATGCTTCTAATTCCTAGAATTTTTTATGCTGACCAGCCATTGACATAGTAGCAAAGTTCACAAATGCCAAGAAACCTGCTCAATAAACTACTAGTTTTAAAACTGGAATTAGAAAAATGAGTGTTGGAACTTCTTTTATCTTCCATCTCTCAGCATTTTGTTGTTCCTTTGAATATCATTAGACATCCCACAGTTGATGCTTTCTTTTAACATTCATTTCCCTGTCTTTTAGCTCTTGGAACCATCCTTTGATTATGCAAAATTTCTGTCTTCTTCAGGTTGATGTCAATGGACAAGAAATATTCTTGGTGGACAAGGTACACACATTTTACTATTGTCAATTGTTTCCATTTCCCTTGAGAAAAATTGTTTCTTAGGGATTAAAATGCACCCTTCGAAAAATATTGACTGACCATCTCATTTATATATGTTTTGTATTCTGCAGACTATTCTTGCATCTTTCTCGGGGAGATTAAGAAAACTATTCAGTAAGTTGACAGGGAAAACAAGAAGGCTGAAGTTAATTTTCGACAAGTTTCCAGGAGGTGCTGAGTGTTTTGAACTCATTCTTAAGTTTTGCTATAATGGTGGTAGGATAAAGATAACTCCTTTTAACATGTTTCAACTGCATTGTGCTGCCAATTACCTTGAAATGAATCAAGAAATGCAGGGGAGACCAAGTTTGGTCGAGCAAACTATTTCTTTTTTCGAAAAGATTCATTACATGACATGGTCTGAGCTGATTATTGGCTTGAAAAATTGCCAAGAATTGATCTTTTTCATGCCATCTTCATCTTTATTACAAGAGTTGTTGGATTGTGTGGTAGGAAGGCTTGAACTTCATGACATTTCTAGTCCATGTGCATCTTCTACCGACAATTCGTCCATGCAGTTTTCAGGGGACATTAGTACAGAAAGCAGGGGAATTTACACTTGTCAAGCAACCTGGTGGTTTGCAGATCTTGGATTCTTGAAACTCAATATGTTCAAGATGATTATAGACACAATGACTTCTAAGAAATTGGATCATCATGTGATATCTTCATTCCTGTTTTATTACAAAAGAATGAACTGTCCAAATGCTTCATCAGTTCAGAAATGCAGAATCATTGAGACAGTAATCAAATTCCTTTATTCTCTTGATAGCAACTTCATATCTATCAGGGGTCTATTTGACATTCTACAGGCGTCTTTTACCTTGAAAATGAGCAAATGTTCAATAGGGAAATTAGAACATCTAATTGGCTCCCAGCTAGATAGAGCTAAACTTGATGATTTGCTAGTTCCTTCTCCAGCTGGTGAAAAAATTGCTTACAATATCAATCTAATTCTGAGGTTGGTGGACATATTCCTCTCCACTAGCCGCGAAAAATTATTAATGTATCAAGTGAAGGAAGTTGTTGAGTTAATTGATCTTTATATCATACAAATGGCCCCTGATCCTCGTCTTAAACCTTCAAAGTTCTTGGCATTGGCCATGGCTATGCCGGATATTGCAAGAGAATCATATGACAACATTTATATTGCCATAGATATGTACCTCAAGGTAACATAAAAAGTGCTTTTAAGTGAATATGTTTGTGTAAATATTTTTTTACAATATGAGTACATAGAAGTTAAGCTCTTGATTTTATAACAGGTACATGTTAATGTTTTATGTGAAGAAGAAAAGATAAAGATATGTTGTGTGCTGAACTATGAGAAGCTCTCTGAAGAAACTCAGAAGGAAGTAGCTCAAAACGAAAACTTTCCAGCTTGTGCATTAGTCACTGTGCAGAACAGGCTCAGATATTCAGTCACAAGGACTTCAATTTTTTCTTAAATATTTGGTGATCATATGAATCATTGTAGTCTGTCAAAAGCAAGCAGTGTAATGTATTTATTAATCTTTAAAGAGCATTATATGTTAGGTGTTTCTTAACTACTCCTTTCGTCTCAATTTATATGTTAAGTGTTTGACTAGACATAAAATAAAAGAAAGACATTTAAACTTTTGATTTAGAATAAGTCATAGAGGCTGTTTAATCATCTCATTAATGCTAAAATAAAAAGTTTAAAAGCAAATTGATTCTAATTAAAATAGTATAACATTCTTTTTTAACCGACTTTAAATGTAAAGCACATAATTTGGACGGAGGGAGTCTAGAAATCTCCAAACATTTCTAGAGAAAAAAACCAGAATGAAAGTTGTTTTATTAAGCTTTCATGAAGCTTTTCTTCGACAGTTAGGAACTCTTTACCAGTATAGAGGAGTAACTACCTGGAGGAAAAAAATACACTACTAAGAAATAATTATTTCTTGGTTGAGTGGTATAGTCATGAACATAAATTTTTCATAGATTCTGGGAGTGATAGAAAGAAAAATAGTTATCTAAGTATTAAGATTTTTGTCTTTTGTATTTGTCTGTCTAATCTTGGAGCCAGAGAAGTATATTAATAATATATTTGATGGATGTTTCTAAAGAATAATTACAGAGAGTAGTGAGCCAAGACTTTTTCTAATATACAGAATCTCCCAGCGACTAATGCGGCTCGTTACAAGCACAACAATTGTGGGGCTCGCTAACACTATGCTTTAATTTCAATATTGTTAATTCCTTAGGTGTTATAGTTTTTTAGGTGTATGGAAAGTTCCATTTTTATAATTTGGGGCATAAATTTCCTATGAACACGTGTATATCACCAAGAAGAAAGAAACAAAAAAATTATAACTATGGCTCTTGATCTAGACAACATCACATAGCAGAGATCTGAGCAACATGAACACCTAGACAATAATTTTCTTTCTGGGCTGCAGTAAATAGAGTAAAATATTGCACGAAGTTTAATTTCTTCATAATTAACAACTGATGGAAGAAAATGTCACCAGAACTCTTCTTCATCTCCCCATAACATTATAAAGATGAACATTCGAGAAAAGTTGGTTGTAACTTGTAAGCTATGGCCACAAATTTATTTTATTAGGAGTAAAACTGGACTTAATTTTCTAATAAGAAAAGAGTTGCTCGGTGTGTTGCATTATGTGACTTAGTTTGAATCAACATACAATTTAAGAAGAAAATAAAGACTTTTAAAATGTGTAGGGTTAAGCATGTCATAGCATAGGTATATTTGAAACATGCAACCGTAAATATATTATATAACATTTGTACACATCAAAAAGTTTCTCAAGGATAAAATTATAAGTAGCTTTCACATATAGCAAACATAAAAATCATAATTGTATGTTATAGCTATAGTTTGCATAATTGCGCTTCATAGCAAATTTTATGTTTGCTATGAAACTTTTGATTTGTGTAATTGGCTATATATATTCAATTTTATACAAATTGTTCAGTGTTGTATAAATTCATTTATACATTGTAATTTATATAATAAGATCTGTATTTGTATAATTATAAGTGAATAGGACGAAAATATATGTATTTGCATTTGTATATACATTTTTCTCTTGCTTTATACAAACACAAACATATTTTATACATTTTATACCGAAATGTATAAAATTGCTAATTGTATACCGAAAATGACTAATTGTATACCGAATCAAATGGCAAAAAAGTGAGATGTTTGTTGTGAATTACAAATAAAATAAACTATGACTATAACATTTAATTTGAATTAATAATTTGATATTTCATACAATTTTCCCTAAAATGAAACCATGTCATGCGGGTTTCTGCATAATCTAAAACATTGTTGGAACTAAGAGCTTCGTCGAGTCAAGAGGCAAACAAAACAAGTTGCTATGTTACGTTAAAGAAGCAAATACAAACATGAAATAGAAGATGATAATGATTAATTGGTACCCAAATCTTTGAGATTTTTTTTAATCAAAAATAAAGAAGTGGTTATATTTTCAACAGGACATGATGTCTTGTTGGAGAAGGGAGGGGTATTAAATGAAAAGCTAGGGAACTTCAAAAATCAAACCCTAAGAGAAGCAAACATCCTTGAAATTAATCATCTTGGTTTTGGCTTTAGAAGTTTCCAACAACAAACATCTTTGATAATTGTGATTCTCTTTTTAGGCGCAATTCCCAGGCTATCGGACTCCGTGTGCATTTATGAGTCAACAAAGTGAAAAGCCTTTTCGTATCATCAAAAATCAAGTGACACTGCTAGTTTAAAAAGACAGTAGTATAATATAGCTATAATTTGAGATTTTCTA
Source organism: Solanum bulbocastanum (assembly GCA_037074985.1). Taxonomy (NCBI): domain Eukaryota; kingdom Viridiplantae; phylum Streptophyta; class Magnoliopsida; order Solanales; family Solanaceae; genus Solanum; species Solanum bulbocastanum. Next base: position 29,515,426 of record CM073598.1, on the reverse strand, counting down.
GCAAATACACATAAATATATTTATTATTTGCACGAATACAGTAAGGTGTGAACATTGTTTACATGTGGATACATTCATTAAGCATGTGAGTAAAATGTATTTCTTGTACGTGCACGAATACAATGTATTCCACAACAAAGATATTATAGACATTTATTATGCGGATATAATTATATTTTACTATTATTATTATGTGTACGGATAAGTAATTTTGAGATCAAAATGCTGTTACATTTCATACTGCTTCCTTTATTAATTAATCTAAATCTCGCTTTATCCTATTAAAATCAGACTACATTTAAATGATACACAACAAACATAAATTTTAATGAAATAATCCAAATATGTTATAACAAACATGATAATTTAGTGATTATTAGAGAACCATATTATAATCTTTGCACTTTGCATCGTATTCATATGCAATCCTGGTAGAATTTGTCTAACCAAATTCCTTCCCTGTTATAGTATTATGTATTTTTTCCACAATGAGAAGTGGTAAAGGAGAAAAAAAGAAAAAAGAAATAAAAGATTCCGGTTTTGCAAATGACTGGGCCAAGGCCCTTAGAATAAAATTGGGCCAGATGTAACCGTTCCCAAAATAGTCTGTTAAATTCCTTTTAAGATTTCAGATAATTATGTGCAACGATGTTGTTATAGGCTGGTTCCTATAAAAGTTGGGCATATTCATTAAAATATCATAAAAATTGAGATAACATAAGATCGTAATGTGCGAAGAGTAAAATTTCTATCAATACCTTCATTATTATGTATAACTAATTATACTTTATCTTTTTTTATATACATAATATTTTTTTTTTCTTATGTGGTCTATACGATATAGTGTGTATATAAAAAAGAGGTTAGTGTTGTGGAAAAAAAAATTATTGTGCGAAAGAAAAGCAATTGAAGTTTCTAACTAATTCACTGTATAAAGAGTAGTATTGAAGAGATGCATTTGTGAAGCTTCACACACAATATCTAATTCATAATTATTAGTCATATAATTTTGTTAGGTTATATTATATCTTGAAATAGACATATCAAGATAACATATTGTTACTATTAGACACATAAAGTGCTGTATATTTTTCTTCATATTTATATATATATCGTTTGGTTTAATAGCCTTAACCATTAGAATTTGTCTAAAATTATTCTTTATCTCCTTTTAATTTTTTGCTTTTTAACACTTTATTAATTAGAACAGTAAGAATTCAGTTAGAAAACTATTACAAATAATATTATTTTTTCTACAAAGTTAATATTTTGAAATGAATTAAGCTTGAAAAAACACTAATATGTGAGAATTAAGTGAAAATGTATCAACATAGAAATTAGAAGGATAGCAATTTCTTCTTAGGTATTAAAACAATTAAATAAATATAAATAAATAAACCATTCTTCTTAGGTATTTTGATTTCTTTTCTTTTTCTTACTTTCGCCGAAACATCACGTAAACGTCGTCGTTCGGTTAGCACCACTCGGCGTTTTTAACAAGATTTCAGAAAAAGTGAATCAGCGAAGGATTCTTCTTCCTATTTGAGTTTACTTTTTCTTTACTTTGAAAGTAACAGATTGAAGAAAATGTTGGAGAAGATCGGTTTACCTTCAAAACCATCACTCAGAGGGAATAATTGGATAGTTGATGCTTCTCATTGCCAAGGATGTTCTTCTCAGTTCACTTTCATCAATCGCAAGGTTTGATTTCCATGGTTTCTTCAACTTTTTCCTTGACACCTTTTTTCAAAAATATGATTTTTCTTGATACCCATTATGAAAATTCCCAAGGTTTTAATTTTTGATCATTATGGGGTTTGATTCTTGAATAATCACATGTTAGATCTTAAATATGTCGTCAATATAAGTTTTTGATTGAATTTTTATGTTATACCGTTTTATTTTCCCATTGACTTAATTGGTCAAGTACTGTAGTACTTGTGGTACTATTGCGGAGTTGTAGCAAAAATCTCTCCTTTATGTTATAACATTGGTGATCATTCATATACCCTTTTTGGTCCATTATTATACACTTATGGAAATGCTTATCTCTCCTAGGTTTAGTCGTACAGCAGAATGTCTCTAATTTTGTACCTTACATCAGTATGTTTGAGGTGTTTCATATTACTGAAGGACTCTTGTAAACATTATTCTCGACAAAATGATCTTATGTTGAATTCAAAGTGTATAGCTGATCCTCCCAAATATTATTCCTGAATAGCATGGCAATCAATGTACTTTTGCGATAAACAGGTTCATTGAGAGAAAAGAGATATAATGGGAAAGATACGGCAAATTTATATTTTAGGCTTAGTGGCAAGACTGAAGTGCTTGCTTACAATAGATTTCTGAATCCTTTCACTTGGATTTGTGTAGAACTTTGGATGTGAACAAGCTTGCTCAGTACATCTTTATCATTGTTCCAGCTCCACCAATTCTCAAGAAAAAGATAATAGTACATGCAGTATGATACTGCTTCCATTGTACTCCACCATCTGTTGAGAATGCATTACACAAGAAAATAAGCTCGACAAAAAATCTGAGACCTTCAGAGGTAGTAAAGTCACCAAGAGAAAGAACAAAGCAAACCCAATAGCTCATCACTCTCCTATTTCAAGGGAATATGAACCTCTTTCTGCAACGAATTGGGAGCAAGAAATTACAATTTCTTTCATATTTTATTGTACTTTAACTATGGCTGGGGATGTCTTTAGTAGATTTCTGGATTTCCTCTAGACCAGCTCAATTGGCTGATGATATTAAATTTTCTCCACCTCCTCATCTAGGTAATGCATGTCCTTTTGACTCAAGTGCTTAGTGAGGCAGATAACTCTATTTTTTTTATTTTTTGATAACCGAGATGTCAGTCTGTGACCCGCCCTTTGGACCAATCACAGCCTTCTAAACTCGGTGGATAATGGATCCGCCCCTCTACCCTTCTCCACTTAAATGCCGGGCTTCACTTTGCATGGCATGGGGCATGAACCTGCGAGCTAAGCCACAAATTCTCCACCTTTTGCCACTCGAGCTAGGCACACAGAGAACTCTATAGAGGAATCACCTGACTTGCCACTTTAGTGGGTGCTATTTCAAGCTGGTCCTCCTTCAGTAGGAAAGCCAATTTTCTAGAGTTGAAAGGGTGTGCAGTATAGGCAATATATTCATCAGAACATCAATCTATTTCATCCTGGTTGCAAACAGTTTATGCATTTCTATTTCATTGTTACGTAAATTGGAACAAGTGTTTGGGCAAGAATGGTTGCAATCAATCTTCTTTAATGTTGGGATAAATGATCATTACGGGTGTTAAGATGGGAATCTATAGTTCTTCCCCCCCCCCTCCCCCCCCCCCCCCCCAAATATCTTCCATCGTTATCAGCAATATACAACTTTCATTCACTTGTGCTCTTATCTGCGATTATAGTTATTGGAGAACAAGAGGTTCTTCATTTGCTTCTCTAGTGAATTTCTTGACCACAAAGATGCTTCTATATATTTGGTTATCTCCACAGTAGTAGTTGGTTTTGAAGTGTTCATAAGTAGTTGGGTTTAATTGTTTATATTTCTCTCAAAGCTAATAATCCAAGAATATAGACATTTTTGTATGCTATTCATAGTCCAAACCTTTTGTCAAGTAGAGCTGCAATTCAATTGAGGCATCTATCAACCCTGTTTGAAAAGCTGGAGTTAAAATTCAATTTGCTGAATTGTTTCTTTTTGTTTTTGCTGATAGATCAATGTTAGCAGATGTTGTTTCTTGTGAGAACTATGAACCTTCTCCTTTTTGATATAATTGGAAAGCAAATTATGGTCATTATAGCTCAGATGTTGAATGCTTTTTCTGTAGTTTCCGTCTTCTTGGCAATATCTGAGTTATGATGTTCTCAAACTATTCAGTAGTGGTTCAGCTCAAGGATAATCTCCCTCCAAACAAAATTCACACGTGTGGCCTGGAATTTTTATTGACCTGGAAATTTTCTTGCTGTTTCCAAACAAGTGTTTGCAGATTACCTTTCTAGGAATCTAGCTTTTTGCTGTGAAGCCTCTGAACTTTTCACATATTGTTGCCTAAAAACCAATCCTCTTTAGTAGCGCGCTATATGCCATTCTCTGGGCTGTGAGAATAGGTTGCAATGCATTAGGTAGTAGTTGAAAGGAGTAGTTAACGGACATGCTTTTCTGGTTTGCCTAGAGTGGTTCCTTTTTTTCTAAGACACACCATGTTGAAGTTGATTATTTAGGTGTGGCTTCAACTTTTCTTTTCTGCCTTACTGTTGTTCTTTTAATAATGTCATTTTTGTATTAGTATTGTTGAAATATCAATATCACCTTTTATCTCCTTACTACCAAGGCTATATATATGATTTTATCCTCCCCTCTCCTGTCTCTTTGTGCTTGTTTGAATGGAAATATGAATATGGTAGGTGTTTGGTTTTTTTTCACTTGTGTTGTGATTCACACCTATGAAATTTCAGCATCATTGCCGGAGGTGCGGGGGCATTTTTTGCAATAGCTGTACCCAGCAAAGAATGGTGCTACGTGGACAAGGTGATTCACCGGTGCGTATTTGTGAACCATGCAAAAGATTAGAAGAGGCTGCACGATTTGAATTGCGATATGGTCAAAAAAGTAGAGTGTCAAAAGGTACCAAACAAATAACTGGTTATACTCGGTCATAGTTACTGTGCTAATAGATAGAAATGAACTACTGCTTGATTTGAAACACAAGTGTTGTCTGTCATAGGGAGCTCAAGACTTGCATCAAAGAGTGAGGATGAAGTTTTAAATCACCTTCTGGGTAAAGAAAGGACCTCAGATGTTCTTTCCCATGATCAACAGTCAGCAAGAACTGCATCAGGTTCAAATGTTCTAGATTTCTCTGGTAAAGATGAGGCTGGAGATGGAAGCAGTAATCAGACAGAGCAGCAGGTTGAGATGGGTTCCACTACTCCTGAAGAATTACGTCAGCAAGCCATGGAAGAAAAACAGAATCACCGAACTCTAAAAGCTGCAGGTAAACCTGAAGAAGCTCTAAGGGCATTTAAGAGGGGCAAAGAACTTGAAAGGCAGGCTGCTGCTTTGGAGATTTCTCTGAGAAAAAGTCGTAAAAGAGCATTGTCGTCCTGTAATGTCACCGAGATCCAGCAAGATAATGATGCTGGCAAAGCATCTGGTAGGAAAAATAAGCTCTCTCCTCAAATTACCGAAGAGAAGGATGATCTTGCTTCTGAACTCAGAGATCTGGGATGGTCAGATATGGATCTTCGTACTGCTGACAAAAGGCCAGCAACCATGAGCCTTGAGGGTGAACTTTCTGCGCTTCTTGGAGAAGTTTCTGGAAAGACTAATCCTGAAAAGAAAATTCATGGAATGGACAAGTCACTGGTCATTGCTCATAAGAAAAAAGCACTCCAGCTGAAGCGGGAAGGGAAACTTGCTGAAGCCAAAGAAGAACTGAAGAAGGCTAAAATTCTTGAAAAGCAAATAGAAGAGCAGGAACTGTTGGGTGATGATGAAGATTCTGATGATGAGCTTTCTTCTTTAATACGTGGGCTGGATTCTGATAAATTTGATGATTTATCCACTGGATATAAACAAGATTCTAGTTATGATTTTGACAACCTTCTTGGAACTGCTGATGATGTTGGTACCGATGGTAATTTTGAAGTAACTGATGATGACATGTATGACCCAGAAATAGCAGCTGCCTTGGAGTCAATGGGCTGGACTGACGATGCTGCTGAATCTGAGGTTTCAGAAAAGCAATTCAAACCTGTTGATAGGGAAGTGCTACTAAGTGAAATTCAGTCTCTGAAAAGAGAAGCCGTTAGCCAGAAAAGGGCTGGTAAAACTAAGGAGGCAATGGAACTGCTGAAGAGGGCAAAAACACTGGAGAGTGAGCTTGAAGAACAACTAAGTACTGGTGAAGAGGATGTCAGAAAGTTCGTTGAAAGAAAGGATAAAGAGCACAAAGTAGCACCAAAGAGTAAGTCTGTGATCCAGAGAGAACTTCTTGGTATTAAAAAGAAGGCTCTTGCTTTAAGAAGGGAGGGAAGGTTAGATGAGGCTGAAGAAGAACTGGAAAGAGGCAAGATTCTTGAGAAACAACTTGAAGATATTGATAATCCACCAAAATTTGTGCAGCCTATTGCTGGGAATAAGCGTGATGAAAGTATTGCAGATATTGATGCTGGAGATGAAGATGCTGAGGTTACAGATCAAGATATGCATGACCCAACTTATCTTTCACTGCTTAATAATTTGGGCTGGCAGGATGATGAAAAAGTTAATGTTCCATCTGTGTCATTTCAAGGGAAAAATAATGTTTCTCATCTTAGCGAGTCCCCAACTAAGGAAGCTACGAGTAACATCCAAACTCGAGCATCTAAAAAAAGTAAAGGTGAAATCCAGAGGGAACTTCTGGGCTTGAAACGGAAGGCTCTCACATTGAGACGCCAAGGAGAGACTGAGGAGGCAGAGGAATTGATGAATGCGGCTAAAATGTTAGAAGAACAATTGGCTGAAATTGAAGAATCCATGTCTAACCCAACAAAGTCAAATGAGCAGAAAGAACGTATAGCTATTGATTCTCCCGTTGAGAACCCACAGTTTCCACCATCAGATTCACGGAAGAGTCCAATTGAGGATATGGAAAGCAAAGTTACACGTACTCCAGAGAAACCAGAACAGGTCTCTCAATCAGATGAGATACCATGCATCTCTGAGTCAAAAACTGCCGAGGAAGTTAATTCTCAGCTTGATCAAAATTCCCTTCGTCAAGATATTCTGGCTCACAAGAGGAAAGCAGTTGCGTTGAAGCGAGAAGGGAAAGTGGCAGAAGCCAAGGAGGAACTTCGACAGGCTAAACTCTTAGAGAAGCACCTTGAGGAGGAAAAGACTCTGGGTAGTAGTAGTTCCACAGTCTCAGCAGGTCCTAATACTTCACATGTTGGACCAAATGAAGTTAGCCCAAACAAAGTACCTCATATATCTCAAGTAGGACAGAAAGAAGTAAGTCCCAGCTCAGGTCCAAAGCCATTGTCTGGACGTGATCGATTTAAATTACAGCAACAGTCTCTCAGCCACAAACGACAAGCACTTAAGTTGCGAAGGGAAGGCAGGACAGAAGAAGCCGATGCAGAATTTGAATTGGCAAAAGCTATTGAGAGCCAGTTGGAAGAAGCGTCTTCACAAGGTACAATGCAGTCTTCTGACCCCACAGCTGAATCAGCAGAGGGTGTCAGTGTTGAGGATTTTCTTGATCCTCTGCTTTTCTCTGCTTTAAAAGCAATTGGAATTGCAGATACCTCTGTTGTACCCCGTGGCCCGGAAAGGCAGGAAAGGAAAAAACCTATAACTAGTGATACTGATAAAACTGGCACTATTGCCTCTCAAATCCTTGAAAGATCAGAGCCAAAACTATCTGAAGCACGTGTATCTGATGAATCTTCCAATGAGAGAAAGCAGTTGGAAGAGCGGGTAAAGGCAGAGAAATTAAAGGCATTAAACTTGAAACGTTCTGGAAAGCAGGCAGAGGCCTTGGATGCCCTTCGACGGGCTAAGATGTTTGAGAAGAAGTTGAACGCTTTAGCTTCATAACAATGAAGCTGGTATAGTGGTTGTGTTTGGACAGACTTCTCACATGGTATAAACCAACGATAAGCACGACTGGAGTTGGGATAACGGACTAGGTACTTGCCTCATGTATGCTGGTTAAGTCATTCCAATTGATGAGCTCAACGAGTGAGTGGTCAGAACACCAGAAACATAATAAAAAACCATTTTCTTGCCCTGATGATGTGTTTTGTATTTTGACATGTATAATTGTTCTTTCATAACTATTTTCTTGAGAATGAGATTGTACTACTTCATCCACAATTTAGAATTGTCAGGGGATCCCTGTATTCTACTTGATTGTTCTTGTAGGGTTTTTCCTCTTTCATTCTTATGTAATGTCGGAAATTCAGGACAATGTCGATAACTTCTTGCAATACCATGGCTCTTCCAAAGCCTTATTTACTGCCGGACGTTATACAAGTTTCAGGATATAGAAAACAGATTGATAAAAACCAAAGTTTTATACTGGATAAAAGCAACAGAAAATACAAAGAGAGATAAGTATCTCGTATCTCTCAGAAAAAACAATCTTTCTGCATATAAAAGATATACTATAGCCTGCCTACACATTACTAGATCTAGTCTTATATACTATAGCAACTTCATAACTATTTAGGATAAAGACAGATAACCATAAGGAACTGCCAAGCTGCTGGATCCACCATGTCAAGAATTTCAGAAGATGCAAATCATTATCTTTCTTAGCTTCTTCCTCCTTGAGTAAGTATGGAAGATACATGCCTTATCACAGATATTCTTATATACTTTATTTTTTTTAAACATATATTCTTATATATATTTTATTTCTATTATATTGAGCTCCATGTGTAACAGGCATAATGAAGCATGGCATTTCAGGTAAGAGGAATGGGTTCAAAGAAGAGGGAGAGTATCCGATCCTTTGTCTCACGATCTGGAATACCAAATCCATCTCCATGCTGGTAAATGCATTGAGAAATCCTAGCAAGATTCATTGAAGTTCTTCTAAAATCCTTTGAGAAGGATTGGTCCCTTAGTATGTCTCTGTTCATCTTCTTCCAGGTCTGATCAATTAACTTCTTCATGTAGTTTCGAGCATTTTCTTCAGAACTCTTAGAATCATGCATGTAACATTGGATTGATTTAAGATGGTCTCCTTTCTTGATTTCATCCTGAACAAAGGGAAAAGAAAAACCAAACAACTTGTGACTTGTAAGTATCAGAGATCGTTAAGGAACTTGCAAAATTTTATTTTATAAGCATAACTTACAGGTGAAGTTCCCAAGTCATTTACAAGTCGAAGAATTAGTGAAGGTGAGTAAATGATGGGAGGATAGTGATTTAAGCATTCCAATTCGTCCTCCTTTATGGGGTTTGTGATGCAAAAATAAGCATGCATTATTAGTACAGGACCGGTGTTAGATATCCAGGCATTTCTCAGGAACTCATTCAACGTAGGTGTATATCCTCTTTGATACCACTTAACTTCCAATAAGTAAGCTTTACACAGGTTAGCCCACTGAAATATTTGATCCAGAACATGTCAATATACAATTAGGTGGGAAATTTAACATAAAGAAAAAATTTATTACCTGCTTCCTTATCTGTGAAATTATGCTGAACCCTTGTTCTTTGAGAATATCATAAGCCAGCTCATTCATTGAATTGAAAAGAGCTAGGAAGCTGATTTTCATGTATTCAGGTAGTTGCTCTGTTGCATTGATGTCCCATCTTCACAACATGCAACGACAATGAATTATATTTCATGAGATTCTATTCCACCCCACCCCACCCCCATAACGACAATAACTATTACTAGTGTATTTTAACCTGTTGTAACAGGTAAACTAGCTACTATCTCATTTTCCAAATTATTGATTTCATTTATTATGGATAGTTGTCTTTTAGGTGACACGATAGTATAAAAATTGAGAGCGAGGAAAAGATGTAAAGCATGTGGACAAACCTGTCAACAATATCAGTAAAGAGCTCAAGTTCATCCAAGGTACCATAAACATCATAGATGTCATCAATTGTTGTGATGAGAACAGCAAGCTTTGTTGAAAGCTTTCTGCAGAATCCGAACTGAGGATTAGGAGTGAAACCAACAGCCCAGAAGAAGCCCTCCACCAATCTGTCCCTCACAAAGCTCATCTTTTTAACAAGTTTAATGTTCTTATCCCACCTGCGTCATAACCAGCCAGATTAATGTTCTTTCCAATTTACTAGCTAGTACTAGATTACTAACCATATATCTTTTAAGAAAGTAATTTTCACTCACCAACCAGATATCTAAAAATATTTTTCATAAAAAACAATTTCTACCGTACCAAATAGTGTTGTATTGAGTGTATATTCTACAGTGTTTTCACTTTCAAATGTCAAATAGAAATCACCCCTCACCTTGACATTTGTTTTAGTTCCTCCAAGTATGTAGCTTGCACCATGTTATAGTCCAACTTTGCAAGTTCAAGTAGAAGAGGATTCATGTTCTCTGTTTTGTGATAAATTTCTATAAACCATCTTACTTCTAATCTCTCCATCCTCCAATGCACAGGCATTTCTAAAGCATGGCTTACTTGCTCACCAACATTCTCATCCATCTTCTTCTTCGTAAGGCTTTCCATGAGATAATGAGTGGCGAAATCTCGAGCATTCTCCATAATATTTTCATCTTCCATACAAAGATAGGAAGCTTCATACAAACTCAACAGTCCTTTAGTATCCTCCACAAGGGCTGTTTTGAACTTTCCTTCCTCGTTCATGAAACTGCAAAATATCTCTGCCAAAAAACAAAAAGGAACCAAAGCATGGATTTACTATAGGATATAGCTATTCCCTCCGTTCATTTTTACAATTAATTGTCACATTTAGACTTGGTACACCGTAACACCGGTTAAGACAACAATAATTGTTTTACCACACTACCATATTAATTGATGTTTCGTATTAGGTATTGAAAAATGATTTGAAGTACCTTGAGGAACATGATAGCCCTGTTGTCTAAGAAGCCGAAATTCTAAAGCAATAGCATACACCTCCTCATTGTTCAGATCTCTTTTATTATAATTAACGTATGCTTGCTTCAATACTGTATCAATTTCTTCCTCAAAGTGATAGTATATGCCAAGTCTTTGCAAAATATCAATAAGCTCAAGTTGTTCCAATGAGTTTGTCATTCTTTTCTCCAACAACCTTCTTACTTCTTCTTTTAGTTTTTCAGCTCGTTCACAATACTTCTCTTCCTGCATGATAAACAAGTTCGTCACTAATTTTTTCTAAATAATTAGCACATGCATCTAGCTATCGCGATGTAAATTAAGTTTGGAATGTCGAAAATGAAAAAAAATAATAATCGGCTTATTATTTTTGGACTTACAGCGTACAAGTTGGGTCGTGATTGGACATATTCATCATCCCAAATGCTAGGTTTGTAGTTTCCTGACCTCCTAATATCCATAGTTAATAAGCAACTAATTATAAGCTTGAAGCTATGTCTACAATAATTAAGAAAAGTGAGCCCTTTTATAAAACAATTGAAGACAAGACTTCTCACGTTTCAAACCCTACTTTCGATAAAAACGAAAGACATGTGTAATGTAAGAAAAAACTTTAATTTCATTTCTTATATTCTAAACAAGAAAAAACTTAATTTCATTTATTATATTCTAAACAAGAAAAAACTTAATTTCATTTCTTATATTCTAAACAAGAGTATAATTGATGAAATAATTCTGCGCAATAATTTGAATAAAAGAAAATAATTGTGTAATAAACTTTTACTTCCTTAGTTCACTTTTATTTGTCATTTATTTCTTAAATAGATTTTTAATTTTATTTGTCACTTTCTATATATATATTTAAAAAAAAAAAAATTTTCATGTTTTACCCATAACATTAAAAAATATTCTCCATATCATTTATCAAGACCAAATACAAAACAATAATTAGTAGGGATAGTATAGTAAAATACCTATAGCAATAGTTATTTTATTAATGAACATATCACGTCAAATAATAATGAGGGAGGACTTTTCTTTTGTACAAATTTAGCATAAAACAAAATGAATAAATTAAATGGATCACAAAATCAATTGATGTAAAAGCAATCCCCCACTTGTCTGCTGGTTACTTCCTCCGTTTCAAAATAAGTGATAGCCAATTCCGCCATCAGGGCATTTGTTTCAAAATTAGTGATGTGTTACATAATTAAGAAAAATATATATTTTTCTAGCCAAAATCACCCTTTTTAATTTATGAAGTTTTATGTCATTATAGAACGACTTTTTTTTTCAAAACATTTAATTAAAAGTCAGATCATAAAGTATAATTCTTCATATTTTTTACAAGTAAGTAATTCTTTTAAGAGGTGTTTCAAGCTAAAAAGATCATGATTTTAAAAAAGATGCAAGTATTAAGCAAATAACAGATCAACCATCTCCACTCCTTGCCCACCTCTCAATTAAGCATTCTCTATACTTAATTTAGTATTCATAGGAAATTTTCACTGAAAATATACTTTTTCAAAACGTGTAAAATAAGGATAAATATTAAAAAGTAAAATTAATATCTTTATAATTATGTAAAACACAAAGATAATAAAGAGGTTTTATAGAGTGAAAGAAGTGGGTTGAGAATATTTGGAAGACAATCGAAAGTTGATATGGTGTCTGGCCAGTACTAGTCAAATTTTGTTCCCAATTAATTAATGCTATATGAATCAACAGACACAGAATTCCTTGGCACTTCAATATTAACCTTAAAATAGTGCTCCTTTCGATTCAAATTAAATGATTTCTTCATTATTCTTTTTTTATTAAATGATTTCTTCATTATTCTTTTTTTATTTTCCTAAACTTATTTTTAAAGCTAGATATAGTTGAGGGAAAATTCTTTTGGCCATAAAAATTTGGTCATAATTTGGTCATAATGGTAAAAGGACATATTCACACTATAAACTAGTTTATGTTTGGACATTTTTGCCCTTTAGCTTAAATATTGAATATTTTTTTCAATTATGTTTCCAATACATTAAAAATGATTAATGAGATTAATTATTGATGATTTCATAATAAAACATGAGAAAGGAACCACAAAATTCACCAAAGAAAACATAAATCTCACCCACTCTTCTTACTTGAAATTTTCAAGATCTAAAAAAAACAAACTAAAAATATGACAGTAGTAGTAAAAAAATAAAAAAAATATTTACCTTTTTCAATTTCTAAATTTCCTCCTTTCTACTTATTCTTTTTTGTTTATTTATTTTTCATTTCTTATTTTTTAATGAAAAAAATAATTAAAAAATACAAAAGAGGAGTAAAGTGTAGGCTATCTATTTTAGCTTATAATTTCTAATCATGAAAAGATAAATTATATCTAAATTTAAATATTAAAAATTTATATCTATTTTACTCAAAATTATTTGCAGGCGTTCCGATCGTAATGATCTTTCTGCATATAAAAGACATACTATAGCCTGCCTACACATTACTGGATGTAGTCTTATATATTATAATTACTTCATAACTATTTAGGATAAAGACAGATAACTTCTAGTAACCATAGGGAACTGTCAAGTTGCTCAAGATATCCACCATGTGTGAAACCTCCAGGAATTTGAGCAGATGCAAATCATTATCTTTTTTCGCTTCTTCCTGCTTGAGTAAGTATGAAAGATACGTGCCTTATCACAGTAGTATATTTTATTTCTGTTACATTGAGCTTCTTGTATAAACAGGCATAATGAAGCATGGCATTTCAGGTAAGAGGAATGGGTTCAAAGAACAAGGAGATTATCCGATCCTTTGTCTCATGATCTGGAATACCAAATCCATCTCCATGCTGGTACATGCATTGAGCAATCCTAGCTAAATTCATTGAAGTTCTTCTAAAATCCTTTGAGAAGGATTCGTCCCTTACAATGTCTCTGTTCATCTTCTTCCAGGTCTGATCAATTAATTTCTCTATGTAGTTTCGAGCATTTTCTTCAGAACACTTAGAATCATGCATGTAACATTGGATCGATTTAAGATAATCTCCTTTATTGATTTCATCCTGAACAAAAAATGAAACAACTTTTGAGTTGTAGTATTAGAGATCATTAAGGAACTAATTAGTGATCAGGCATAACTTACTGGTGAAGTTGCCAAGTCATTTACAAGTCGAAGAATTAGCGAAGGTGAGTAAATGATGGCAGGATAATGCTTTAAGAATTCTAATTCCTCCTTTCTTATGGGGTTTGTGATGCAAAAATAAGCATGCATTATTAGTACAGGACCGGTGTTGGATATCCAGGCATTTCTCAGGAACTCATTCAACGTAGGTGTATATCCTCTTTGATACCACTTCACTTCCAATAAGTAAGCTTTACACAGGTTAGCCCACTGAAATATTTGGTACAGAACAACAATTAGGTGGGAAATTCAAGATAAAATTAAATGGAAGAAAATTTTTAATTTACTACCTGCTTCCTTATATGTGAAATTATGTTGAATCCTTGTTCTTTGAGAATATCATAAGCCAGTTCATTCATTGAGTTGAAGAGAGCTAGGAAGCTGATTTTCATGTATTCAGGTAGTTGCTCTATTGCATTGATGTCCCATCTTCACAACATGTAACCATAATAAGTATCTGATAAACAATGAATTTGAGATTCTACATATTCCAGGTTATTGATTTCATTTAGTATGGACGGGGTTACCTTTTAGGTGACATGACATGATAGCATAAAATTTGGGAGAGCGGAAAAGATGTAAAGCATGTGGACAAACCTGTCAATAATATCAGTAAAGAGCTCAAGTTCATCCAAGGTACCATAAACATCATAAATGTCATCAATTGTTGTGAGGAGAACAGAAAGCTTTGTTGAAAGCTTTCTGCAGTATCCAAACCGAGGATTAGGAGTGAAACCAACAGCCCAGAAGAAGCCCTCCACCAATCTGTCCCTCACAAAGCTCATCTTTTTAGCAAGTTTAATGTTCTTGTCCCACCTGCGTTATAACCAGATTAATGTTCTTTCCAATTTACTAATACTATATTAACAATCTTGAACATATATTTTATCTTTTTAGAAAGTAATTTTCACTCACCAACCATATATCTAAAAATATTTTTCATAAAAAAATGTCAAATAGTGTTTAAGTGTATTCTAGGGGTGACAAATGATTGGATTGGATCGGATTTGGATGGATTGAACAAAAATCGTTTGGATTACAATCCACTCAAATAGAATATGGGTAAATATGGATTTGGTCAAATATGGTTTGGGTAAAATGGATCTAACCCATTTTAAAAAATCTGTTTTCCAAAAAAAAAAAAATTACCCCCTCCCCGAGCGCCCCCCCACCTTCCACCAACCTACCCCTAATTTTTTTTTGTTTTCCAAAAATAAAAAAAAAATTACCCCCTCCCACGGGCACCCCCCAGCCACCTCACCTTCCACCAACCGACCCCTAAATTTTTTTGTTTCCCAAAAATAAAAAAAAAAATGTTTTTAAAAAAAAAAAAAAATTACCCCCTTCTACCAGTCTACCCCTAATTTCCAAAAAACGAAAAAAATTATGTTTTTTCAAAAAAAAAAAAAAAAGTTTACCCCTTCCCTTGGGCACTCCCATCCCTCCCCACCTTCCACCAACCAACTCCTAAATTTTTTTGTTTTCCAAAAGCAAAAAAAAAAAAATCTGTTTTATTTCACTTATATGGACTGGATATGAATTCTCATGTTAATTAACCCATTTTGTTCATATTTATATGAGCTTAAATAGGTTGAAGATCATATTAACCCATTTAAGAAAAAGTAAGAAAATATGAGTTATCCATTCAATTTAATATGGGCAAAATAGTTTCATGTCACGGGCTGAAATTGCCACCCTAGTGTATTCTATAGTGTTTTTACTTTCAAATGTCGTATAGAAATCACCTTGACATTTGTTTTAGTTCCTCCAAGTATGTAGCTTGCACCATGTTATAGTCCAACTTTGCAAGTTCAAGTAGAAGAGGATTCATGTTCTCTTTTTTGTGATAAATTTCTATAAACCATCTTGCTTCTAATCTCTCCATCCTCCAATGCACTGGCATTTCCAAAGCATGGCTTACTTGCTCACCAACCTTCTCATCCATCTTCTTCTTAAGGCTTTCCATCAGATAATGAGTAGCGAAATCTCGAGCATTCTCCATAATATTTTCATCTTCCATACAAAGATAGGAAGCTTCATACAAACTCAACAGTCCTTTAGTATCCTCCACAAGGGCTGTTTTGAACTTCCCTTCCTCATTCATGAAACTGCAAAATATCTCTACAAAAGAAAGAAAAAGTAACTACATGAAAATAGACACTTAAGCATGGATTTAGCTGTAAGATAACTACATGTAATTGGCAACATGCTACGACATATAAGTGTAAATATATATTCTTTATATTATTAGTATATATATTTCCATCCTGTGTGTTTGGTACCCACTTTGTCGTCTAGTTAATCCGGATTTTTGTCCAGAGTCCTATTTAGGTAGTAAAGCACTCCTTACCAAATAATTAAGACTACCATTCCCAGGCCTTAAGCTTAAAACATCTAGTTAAAGATAGAGGAATACTTACCACCTACGACTTCAGTCATGTACTATGTGTTATATTAAAAACCTTGGTCTTGCCACAACTAAAAACAGAAGGAAAATTTGAAATACCTTGAGGAACATGATAGCCATGTTGTCTAAGCTGTCGAAATTCTAAAGCTGTAGCATACAACTCCTCATTATGGTGATCTCTTTTATTATAATTAACGTATATTTGCTTCAATACTGTATCAATTTCTTCCTCAAAGTGATAGTATATGCCAAGTCTTTGCAAAATATCAATAAGCTCAAGTTGTTCCAATGAGTTTGTCATTGTTTTCTCCAACATCCTTCTTACTTCTTCTTTTAGTTTTTCAGCTCGTTCACAATATTTCTCTTCCTGCATGATAAACAAGTTTGTCACTAATTCTTTTTTTCCCAAAAATATATACAAGAATTATCACATACATGCATCTATCGCGATGTAAATAAAGTTTGGAATGTCGAAAATGAAAAATATTTTTGGACTTACAGCGTACAAATTAGGCCGTGATTGGACATATCCATCCTCCCAAATGCTAGGTTTGTAGTTTCCTGACCTCCTAATATCCATAGTTGATATGCAACTTTGAAGCATGTATGTCTACAATAATAAGAAGTGAGCCACATTTTCACCTTTTATAATACAAGTGAAGTAAAGAGTTCTCACGTTTCAATCCCTACTTTAAAAACACGTAAGAATAATGTAAGAAAAATCTTAATTTCATTTCTTATATTCTAAACAAGTGTATAATTGTCAACTTATTATTATTTCGAAATAAGTGACATTTTTATCTTTTTATTTGCTACAACATAAGCATTGTTTTACATATTCAAAGAAGAGTCTTTTTTTACTACCAAAATTACCTTTTTAATACATGAAATTTTACACCATAAAAGAGTTACTCCCTCAGTTCCATTTTATGTGGCGTCATTTCCTTTTTTGTTAGTCCCAAAAAAAATGTCACATTTCTTTATATGGTAAGTATTTAAAGGTACAATTCCTCTTTTACCTTTGTTGGTCCCACTTAATCTTAAAGATAGTACTCTAACACATTTATGAGGAGAAAGAAAAGTTGACTGTTTTTTGAAGGGGTAATTTGGTAAACATTTCAAAGTCTTCATTTATTTCTTAAATTCCGTGCCCGGTCAAATATTGCCACATAAAATGGGACAGAGAGAGTACTAATTTTTTCTACCAGAAATTTTTTTTTCAAAATGGAGTAATTTTCTCAAGGAATATGTCTAAGTTAAAAACACCACTTATTTTGGAATCGAAAAAGTATTTGACAGACAAATTAAAAGATCAACCCTTCTCCCACTTCTCAATATGTGTATAATCAAATCCCAATATTAGCGGAATAGGGAAGGAAGACTATGGATCCAAATATGCCTATGAACAAGTTGTTTGTTTTTGAAGCATCTCTTTTCTTTACACTAGTTCTTGAAGGAGATGCGAATGGAACTATATCGTTTAGATCAGTTCCTTTTTATATGAATGAACCTACTATTTAATAAATAAAATCCTTCCAATTCCAAAGCAAATAAAAAAAAATCCCAGTAGTTGAAAGTTCAAACTCATATTGGAGTATTCACATTCTAAAATTTGATATGACGATTCTCTCAATACTTATTAAGTACTCAATATAATTAATCTTTTCAGTCTAGGTTAGATACCGTGCCATGAAAATATCATTAACAATAACAATATAATAATAATAATAATAATAATAATAGTAATAATAATAATAATAATAAGTAGTAGTAGTAGTAGTTCATGTTCAATATTGCCTTTGAAGAAAATGTAAGAGTACTTATTTAACGTACTCGCAGGAAATTTTCACTGAAAAAAAACTTCTCCAAAAGGTATAGACAAGACTAAATTAAAAAAAAAAAAAAAATATTTAGGTAAAACACGTAATAATATGAACAAGGGAGAATCTTTCGAGGATAGTCGAAAGTTGATATGATGTCCAGCCAGTACTATTAGGATTTTGTTAATTAATGTTATATTTATCAACAGACAGAGAATTCATTGGTTCTTTTTTTTTTTTTTTTTTCTTTCCAAACTTATTTTTAAAGCTAGAGATAGTTGAAAAATCAAAGGATAATTTTGGGGGGAAAACAAATATTAATTAATTTAGGACCCTAGAAAAAATATCAGAAATTCATTTATTTTAGCTTGGAGGACGTAGTAATGTTTAGAAGAAGGAAGCCACTGATTAGTGTAGACTTCCAAGAAAATGGGGGTTGTGATAAGGTATAATACGAGGTTAATTAGTGGTGCAATTTAATTAAGACAGTTCTTTGAACCTTTCTTTCTTTCATAACCCAAAGTTTAATTGATAAACTCGCCGTACTACTCAAGTTGCCCTGGATACAAAGCACGAGTAATAAAGCCAGATTGCTTTACAATTTTCCAAACTAATTAATTAATTAAATAACTAATCTCCAAGAAAGATTCATGAAATTTTATTACCTAATTAATTTCCATATCTCTTTTTCTTATGTAATACGCAAAGGATCCGAAATCTTACATTCCATCATGGCTACATTCATTTAACAGGATTAATTGCTAAAAAGAAAAATATGTAATGGATTTACTATATCTTTTACTATAATTAACTAATGTATACTCCTTCCGTCTATTTTAATTGTCATGATCTCTCTTTTTAGAGTCAAATTATAAGAGCTTTGACTAACATTTTACGATGTAGATATGCAAAAAATTACAATGTATAGTACTTTTCGTATAGTTTTTTAATATCTAAATTTTTTATTTAAAATGTTGAATTAATGTAATCTAGTTTAATTTGAAAATTAATCAAATTAACTTTCGAAAAGCACAACATAACAAATAAAAATGAATGAGTATTTCATATGTAACCATTATTACTAACCTTCAAAAGTTTGTTGTAGGTTCTCATATAGGTGTTTAACTAGTAAGATTTTCTTTAATGAACTGACATCAAATGTATAATAATTTTCTGTTTATAAAAGAGTATGTTTAAGGGGAAATCGAAAGGAGAATTCTCCCATTAAGTACTACTATAATGTAGAGGGTTAAATATTGTCTACGATTAAAAGAATCAATCTAAAAGTCATGTTCCATTCATGTGTTTATTTGAAAGGTACCTTAAGAAGTTTAAATATTGATGTGTCTACTGTCTAGCAAGAAGTATGGTAAAGTATGGTGCATTGCATACGTAATTGATCAAATTTTCAAGATATATTCTTCCATCGACATAGTTCTTTGCCTCAAATTATGAAATAAAATAAAATATTTTGCCTATAATGATCAGGAAAGAAGAAATACATAAGGGAAAAAAATTGTAATTATGAGTATTGTTGATGGGTCAAACTAAAAACATTAAAATTTCAAGAAGGCTAATAGAGATATGAAAATTAAAGGATTAAAAGTGATAAGATCTAGAAATTAAGGGACAAAAATGGAAAACAGAAAAGTAAAGGGAAGTGTGGAAAAATAATTACAAAAACCAAAGAACTGAAGATATATATATATAAAAAATCTAAATGCAAATCTATATATATATATATATATATATATATATATATATATATATATATATATATATATATATATATATATATAAGGAGAAATTCAGAGAAGGTGATGTGGCACTTCTCTATGGCCTCCATTGATATTTATCTTTTTTCTTCTTTTTTGACTTTATTTTAAATTTTATTGTAAAAGTAAATTAATTTATTTATTACAAATAACTATTTTATTTAAGGAGTCACATTTACAACAAAAACTTTTCACATGTCAATTTATATTTATAATGAGTAATTATTCATAACTCACACCTTTCTAATTCCTACTCTTAATAAAAAAATAATTATTTTTTCCTTTTCCATTTTTTCCCTTCTTCCAATTATAAATTATAAATGACAATATTTTTTAATATTTTAAGTATGTTTCTTTTTTATTTTTAGATTTATTTACGTTAGTCTGTAGTTATATATATATATTTCAAAGCTACATTTAGTCAAAGTAATGTGGTGCCCTCTCTAAGTTATAGGATAGCATTTATCTTTTTTCTCTTTTTTGAGTTTTTATCTTCACTATTATTATTAATCAATTTATTTAATAATTAAAATTCTATTATTGCACCTAATTATATCTCATGAGTTACAAAAAAAACCTACACCTATTTGCATTCTCTACTTAATAACATGTCTCCTCAACTTTATTTTTAATGCTTAACCAATCTATAAACAACAACTAAATATAGAATTGTTAGATGCTTATTTCTATTTTCTCCCATTTCTTTTTTATCTTACGTAAAAATTTTGTTGGTTTTCGATGAGATCATTGTTTTTTGACTTCGTTGTAATTTTTGTTGGATCTCTTTCTACTTTTTAGATATGTTAATCAACTAAACTTTGTTTGATTTTAAGTAACACTTGGATATGTACGCAGGAAGTAATTGTGATGCCCAATTTCACCAAATTACTGAACTATTTGAGGTAAGTTTTTTATTTGAAAATATTTTGTGTCTTTCATTCTATCATTTTTGATAGTTATTAGAATGAGAAAAAAAATGAGATTTGATTAATTTTTCTAGAATTAAAATTTCAATTAAATATTAAACTAACTTATAAGTTAAGAATTTTATTTATAATATATTGATAAAAGCAAAATAATATAAATGATATATAATCATGATAGAACATGTATAAATCTTCCTTCTTGATGAAGTGGCGTTCAATACAAAAAATATTTTTTCTTTTCTTTTGATCAATTTCTATGGTGTGATTATACTGTGCTAATTCTTTTTCTGGTTAGAAAGGAAAAAAAATAGTGACATGCTATCTTTCAATGGCTTAGAAAAATATTTTTTCCCTTAAATTTTTATATCATTTTATTTCTTAATATTTATGTGATATTATTTTTAAAAATCTAAAGTCGTCATTTTTTTCATATTCTTCATTCCACCTCATATTAACATACGTAGCTAACATCCCCCAACTACTACTGATTATTTCTCTCCTTATTTCTATTAATTATTTTTCTTTTTACAATCCCTCCACCTTCTTAACTTCATACTTATTTGTACTTTAAAAGTTATAGCCTTTTTTAATTATTTATCTATTGATTTATATATTAGTTGCTGCTTCAGTCCTATTTACTCTATGATTATGAATTTTGCATTTTATAGTATATATTTAATTCCTATTCAGTTGAAAATTATAGTGCCAATTATTATTATTTATGCTTAATTTTTTTTTTTACTTTTCATTTTCAATGATTTCAAATTGAATGGTTATGCTTTTGAACTATATTTGAAGCCTTTTTAGGCTTCAATTGCTTGAATTATGTTTGGCGAGTGATACACTTTTATGATGTTTTTTCTTCTTTTTTAGTTTCATTATTTTTTATTGTGTTGTTCTTTTGTTGTGCAGGTTGATGAATGTGTGTATTTGTTGTACATGAATTATTTTATTTATGAGATTATTGTTAAGTTGAATTGACATTTGATGTAGTAATTATTTTCAATAGAACTTTGAAGCCTATCATAAAAAATGGTAATTGATACGTCATTATGTTTAGGATGAAATTGGATTGAAAAAAAAATCACTATAAAATTATTTTAATGTGAAAATGAAATAGAAGTTAACTAATTTTATATTGTATTATTTGTTTTTATTTAAATTTTTGTGTAAATCATGCCTAAGGAAATCGGCTATTGAAGGAATAAAGGTCTATTATTTTTATATTTAATAAATTTTTCAAATTTATTTTCTTTTGTACCTAAATAATATGAAGGAAAAAAGTTTTGAATGATTCCTTACTATGAATTTTAGTCGATTTTGTTCTGTTATGGAGATGTTTTATTTATTTTTTGTGATTAGAACTGTGGAGTGAGTGAACTACAAAGAATATAAAATATCTTATTGTCATGCGTTTTTCCACACTTTATATTCTATTTGTAGCACAATTTATAATAAAATTTTATGAAAATCTACATTGAACACAGCATTATTTAGTTTAAACCTATATTATTAGAAAAAAAATTAAAAAGAAAATTTAAAATTTTGGGATATAAAAATGATCTAGCTAACAAGTTCATATTTTTTTTTATCCAACTAGCCTAATTTATGATTATTATTACTATGATATTAATAGACATATTTTTATTGTTGATATTAATAATTATCAAGGCTCTTCATCTTTTATCTCTCAAATTAATTTTCATTGAAATTTTTTGACAAAATAATCGCGCGAAGCACCGCCAAATTCACTAGTGTGGAAATAAAAAGTAAAGAATACTTGAGTAAAAGGTTCTGATACTAACGCTGAAACAATATAAAATGTAACAATAAAGTTTAAATTTTATGAACTGACGTAAAAAATGAATAATTATTTTGATAATAAATATTTTAATCACAACCACGAAAATACTATAATAATGTTTATTCACACTATAAACTGATTTCTTTTTTGACATTTCTAATTCTTCCCCCTAAATTTTAAAACATTCTCATCAATTTTATTCTCAATATAATAGGGAAAAGAATAATTCCGACAATTTTCATATCCTCTTAAATTACGTTATATGAAAAGAATAATTCTCAGACTCCCATAAATACGTCCCAATTCCCATAAAATACATATATGGCCAAATACGTTATTAAGAAAACAGATATACGTATATACATTCTTTTCCCTTTTCTAAAATCCTCCCAACATGTATACATATATGTATAGAATTACATTTTTTTTTCTTAATTTTCATTGGCCAGACTTTAACCTCATAATTTTCACGATTAGTTCCCTATTTCAATTACTTTACTTTTAAGATAAGAATACTCCTAAATGGTCAAATACATAGATAATTATTTGTAAAATGACCTTTAAGTAATTTGATTAATTATTATGTTTAAATAAATTTAACTTATATGAATATTTGATTTAAACATAATTTAAAAAACTTTGAATAACAAACTCAAAACATCATAGACGTCGACAACTCAATAATAACGTCTATTATATATGTCTAAACGACAATTTAATATTCATATTAATTGATGTATAATCTAGAATTTTAAAAAATAATTTAGAGAATAACTAATTAATATTGAGGATAAAACATGAAAAAAAAAATATTTTCTTAATGAATTTAAGTTATATCCACTGATAATATTAAAAAAATTATACACGAATGATATCAATCTCGCCTTTTCTGGATTTACATTAAGTATATATGATCGTCATAGATCGAAGTTTTTGACTGTAGGGTTTTTGGACACTTGTATTACTGAACTAATTGTCTTGAAAGTTAAATTTCTATACACTGATATTGTAAAAGGGAAAAAAAAAAAAAAAAGAAAGGGAAAATTGTACTATCAAGACACCTGAAAAATAATACATGAGTACACCTGCCCATAAACTGGCATGCTACAACAAGTTAAACTATCCTAATAACGTAACAAAAGATTTAGTATCAATGTTGTATTAGTTATATCTATAGAATTCCACTTGATTTATTTATTGTCGCAGTGGGCAGATTTATGCAATGCATTTCTGGTGGAAGCAAAATGGTTTATTTGTGGAGATATGCCAGTGGCAGAGGTGTACTTGAAGAATGAGATAGTAAGTTCAGGGGTGCCTATGGTGCTTATCAATCTTTACTTCCTCATGGGTCATGGAGCAACTAAAGATTCTTCATCATCAGATAGCTTAGCTAACATTGAAGGCATTATTTCTTCCATTGCTCAAATTCTTCACCTTTTGGATGACCTCGGAAATGCTGAGGTAAAAACATAGTAATGGTTTCCAATTTGAAAAGAGTGTTTTTTCTACTTTTCACGCACCCCACTCCAAAGAGATCAACAGTGGTTCTTCACTTACCGCCATGTAATTTGAATTTAGTATTACTGATTATTAAGTCTAATGGCTTATGCAGGATTTATGTCACTTGTAGCCTATATTCACTTACAAGTTAGTTTGAGTGTAAATGTCTAGGATTATATAAGTTTCGGCGCTTTACTAAACAACAACATACCTGGTGTAATCCCACAAGTGGGGTAGGGAAAACATAAGATATCTTGCATCTACTTTTACAGGATAGAGAGGTTGTTTCCGATACACTTAATATCTGCTCCTGTTATTCTACAGAGTGGTCAAAAATGCTCATATTCAGAAAATGAGTATAACAGAGATGAGGATGCTTAGATGGATCATGGATGTGTGGGTATATTAGGAGAGATATGATTAGAAATGAAGTTATACGACGTAAGGTGGGAATGGCCTACGTGGAAGACAAGATGAGGAAAGTGAGGCTGAGGTGGTTTGGCATGTGAAGAGGACGTGCATTGATGCACCAATATGGAGGTGTGAGAGGTAGGCAGTAGCAGAAACTAGGAGAGGTAGAGGTACGCCAAAGAATAACTAGGAGGAGGTGATTAGACAGGATATGACACAATTTCAACTTATTGAGAACATGACCCTAGATATAGGAAGATGTGAAAGTGGCAAATTATGGTAGAAGTAGTAGATAGCCGAGTGTTGTCGCCCTTTAGATGGGAGAGGCAGGGGGCTAGGGCTAGCCCATCTTGTCACAGCCTTATTAGTGTAGTATTTAGTAATCATGTATTTTCTTATCCTTCAAGGTGTTAAAGGTGTTACTATGTGTTAATTCATTTGTTTTATATCTTGATATTTTGTTTTCATATTTTTCATGCAACCATACTTCAAATATCTTCTCCTTTGAAACCGAGGGACTATAAGAAGAGCCTCTCAATCCCGCAAAGGTAGGGTATACACATACATGAGGGAAATCTTTTGTCAAGGGGTGTCCCTTTTTTTTTTTGTTGATGAAGGGAGTGTCGCTTTCTAATGGTTGTCTCTGCTAGTACTGATTAAGTGGAGGTGTCTCATGGGTTAACCATCATCCAACTTTCGATCTAATACGTAGTTCTAATTTTTGGTAGGATGAGCATCAAGAAGGGAACGATGGATCATAAGTAGAGTACTTGATGAAAGAAGAACAGGGCTTAACTAATGAAGATGCAAGGCAACATGTTCTGGACATAGTTTCAAACACATAGAAAGATGTCAATAAACAGTGCCTCTCACCAAGTGCAATTCCATTGTCCTTTCAAAAGGTTCGTCTCAACGTGGCCAGAATGGTTCCTATGATGTACATTTATGATGAGAATCATTGCCTTCCTGTCCTAGAAGAGCATATCAAGTCAATTTTTTGCAACACAGATGGAGACTCACGATTGAGCGCATCATTGAGTTCTATGGCTCCATGAAAAATCTTACCTATAGGAATACCTATTTCCCTCAAGCATAACATGAATAATTGACCCTATCATTTGGTTTTCACTTAAGTTAGTTTATTCACATCAATAATGCTTAGCATATGTACTCTTCTCCATTCTAATAAGTAATATAAATCTATTTTTTAAGTTAGTTTTAAAAAAGTAGTAGAATCTTAAGTTCTTCATGTTTTAAAACAATAGAATTCTCATATATGTTCATGCTGAAAATATGAATTGATAGAGAGCAATACACAGATTTTTTCATGACAAATTAAAAAGTATTACTCCTGCCATTTCATTTTTAAGATATTAATTAAGAATAAAAAAGGGTACTACTTTGGGTATTAATATAAAGGATCATTTTTATGAGGTCCTTCTCCACCACTGGCAAGTTATAGAAAAGAATAAACACGAAAAGATCATAAGTTTATTTGGTCTCATTGACGTTAATGATGACAATGTAAGATCTACAATGAGATTTGAGTTTTATATTTGCTGAAAATAGCATGACCAACCCGTCACATAACTGCAGGTTTGACTTATTGTACTTTAATGACCCATTTTGGAACTGTGACGTGATGCAGCAAAAGCCTTGCTTTTTTTTTGCTTAATATGAGTTTTGATGAAGTATTAATAACTGGTGATTATCGCAATTCGCAGCAAGCAATTTTATGCAATGCACATTAATTAGAGGAAGCAAAGAGGTCTACCTCTGGAAATTGCTAGAAATTTTGAAGAATGAATCTAAAACCCAGAATGAGATTCTTTAAATAGCCTAATTTCATTAGACTACAAAATTCATTAGGATATACTACTAATTTGGTAGCTAATATGTAAAAATGGAACTAAATTGCTATAAGCAAAATATTTATACGTTCAACCGAAGCATTCCACAACCCTTATATTCTTCAATCTTGAAGGGTAATTCATAAAACTCACAAACAAATCCTAAAAACATAGTTCAGCAGAAACAGTAGTGCAAGTAAACTACCGCATAAAATGTGTAACTATTAAAGAGAAGGCAGCGAAAGTTTATACCGGGATCTGGGTCGGGAGTGGAATAGCTTATATGATTTGGCCAAGTTCACCAGCTCCTGTGCATCTTCAAGCTTGGAATGCTCAGCCAAGACATTGACTACCCTCTGCATTGTTGCATTATAAATAGCAACTTTTGAAGCAATAGCTTTCTTACACAATTCAAGCGCAAAATCAAGATTATCCTTGTCACAAGCAAAAGAAATAAGCATCTCAAATGTTGCATTATCCGGATAACGTCCATTTTCCACCATTTTCACATACCATCTTTTTGCCTCTTCCCAGTTCCTATCATCCACATACATTTTGATCATAATGTTATAACTGAAAGCTTTTGGGATGATGTCTTTCTTCCCCATCTCCTCAAACAGTTCAATCGCCTCGCTAACCTGGTTATTCGCAACCAGTCCTTGTAATCTAACGGTGTAACTCCCCAAGTCAGCATCAACATTCTTCTTTTGCATCAATACCCACAAATCTTCTGCTTCAGAAAACTTTTTACTTTCATAATATGCGTTCGAAAGCGTATTGAAAGTCACTTTATCAGGTAAAATTCCGTGATTTTCCATCTCATCCATTACACTGAGAGCAGAATCCAAAGAACCAGCTTTCCATAATGCCTTAATCAAAGTATTATAAGAAACTACATCAGGCTCTATCGAGAGCTCCTCAGGTAATTCACGAAACAAATCTCTGATTATATCGTACTTCTCTGCCCTTGAGTAGGCCTCCAAAAGGGCATTGAAAGAAAAGACTGTTCGTTGACATTTTAGGTTTGGCATTTCGTCGAACAGTTTACGGGCATGTTCATGCATTTTTGCAGTACCATATAAGAGTATGAGACGGCAGACAAAGAACTCATTGCTAATTTCTGGGTATTGTTTTTGGTGCTCAAAAATGTCTTCGATAGCAGAAGAATTGAATTCAAGGCGGCGAATAGCGGCTGTATAGTTGGTGCAACGGTTTCGGAATTTAGGAGATTCAGATGATTTTTTGAAGTTGTCAACAATGGTTTGAAGTTTATGTTTTTCAGGAAGTTTGGATGTGGGTTTGGTGCAAGTTGTTTGGGGCTGTTCAGTTTTCAGCTTTACACTGACTTTACGTTTCCCGGTGAAGATTCCGTGAAGCCGGCGATAAACGGAAGAAGAGGAAGACATGTGAAGCGGCGTTGAATTGGAGTTTCGTAACTGAGGTTAATCCATTTAGGAATATAGGCCTGCTCCTTTTCAAAGCCCGTTTAGAATTACCCGACATGAAATTTGAATGTTTTAAATTATATTTTTTTTCTTATAGACATAAAATATAAAGTATTCATAGCTTGTAAAAATTATAAATATTTGTGAATACGTGTTATTATAAACTTTCGTAGACACATAATTTTACAAAGATCCACTAGTCACAATGATAACTAGCCAAGTTTTTTTTTTTTTTAATATATTCCCTAGGAATGATATGTAACTTCTTTTGTTGAACATGAAATATTTTTTTGCAAAATGTAAATTTTATGAGTCAAATTTTACATTTAAAACAATTGACAACTCAAAGTATGAACACTATATGTAAATCTCTCTTCCCCTTCCTATACTGCTCCATCAACTCTCTACGAGATGAATAACTTCTATAATTGATCATCCCGCCATGAATTTAAAAATGAAAACTAAAACCTAGGTAGTGGTCAGTTGAAATTAGAACACTTTATTTAGGTGATTTCTTCTCTTTTTTTAAAACCGTGTTATACCGGATTAATTGACGCATGCCTTAATTAATTCTACCAAGGCTTGATCATCTCAAAATTCTGGGTACACCGCCTAAAACTACCTTGGGGTATAACAATAAAATCGTTACAATTGCTTCTCACATACTTAGCATTCTCATGTGAGACTATAGATTATGCAAAATTTTTGCAAACATTAATAATCTCTAGATACATAAATGCAAGGATACCAATATCTAATTTATACAAGTCCAGCACCAGCATCCTTTAAAAATGTTTAGATCCTCCAATTTGATTGAATATTAACAGTCAAAATGTAACATACTTAACCTAAATGCAACAAGCTAAATTTTGTATAGAGCATCCCAGCATTCCTCAAACCTTTCATCACTTCAGCTCAAGGTAAGATCAAGCTTGTCACAAGCTCAAGTAAACGATCGAATCAAAAGACTAAAAGATAGCTGAAAGAACTAGTTATGCAAAGGCAAGGAAAGCTCATACCGAAAGCTCTTACAAGACTCAGCCAACTTAACCAGTTCTCTCGCATTTTCAATCTTAGAATGCTCAACCAAACAATTGACAACCCTCTGCATTATTGTATTATGAATAGCTTTGCGTGAATTCATTGCTTCCTTGCATAAATCCAGAGCAAAATCGATTTTTTTGGCGCTACAAGCAAAACTAATAAGCATCGTTAATGTTGAAACATCCGGAAGACATCCGTTTTGCGTCATCTTCTCATACCAAATGTTGACCTCCTCCAGATTCCCCTTAGCAACATACATTTTTATCATAGCACTGTAACTGTATCTATCCGGTTTGAAGCCCTTGTTAACAATCTCATCGAAGAACTGAATCGCCTTTGAAACCTTGTTAGCTTTAACCAAACTAATTAATTTAATATTGTAACTGCAAAGATCAGGGATAATATTTCTCTTTTCCATCATAGCCCACAAACTTTCAGCTTCAGAATACCTTTTACTTTCATGAAATGCGTTTAATAACGTGTTACAAGTGACAATATTGGGCTTAATCCCATGATTTTCAATCTCATCCATCAAATTCACAGCAGAATCCAACAAACCAGCCTTGCACAATGCCTTAATCCCAGTGTTATACGACACCAGATCAGGCACAATTGACAATTTCGGGGGCAATTCGCGAAACAAGCCACCAATTTTATCATATTTCTCTGATTTAAGATATGCTGCCAGTAGGGCATTGAAGGAAAAGACAGTGCGCGGACAATTTAGTTGAGGCATTTCGTCGAACAGCTTACGTGCATGATGATCCATTTTCGCTTTGCCATAAAGAAGAATAAGATGGGCAACAAAGGCTTCGTTACGAATATCAGGATAGTTTTTTTGATGTTCTATGATATCTATAATGCCGGATTTGTATTTGGCTTCGGTAAGTTGGTGAATGGTGATTTCATATTGGAAGCGTTTCAGTCGGAATTTGGGGCATTCCGATGATTTTTTGAAAGATTCTACAATTGCTTGGGCTCGATCGGTGGATCTTGAAGAAGTAAAGGGCTGATTTATTGCTCTGTCATTTCCGGCGAAGATGCCTTTCATACGGCGGAGAGGTGAAGAAGTAGACATTTGATTGCTTATTTTGGCGCTGAGCAGCACTTCCGAAATGAGAGAAATAAATATATATAGTTCCATGTAACATACCCCATTTTTATATTTAATATGAAAAAAAAAAAAAAAGATTCAATTATACCCCTAATGTTTGTTATTTGGTTTATATATGACCTTTGTTAATCTATCACATAATTGCTGAAAGAACCTGATTATTTCCACTTAAAAAAAAAAGCATATATTGCTACAAAATTTGTCGTAGCTAAATATGAAATTTTTCGTGACTAAACACTTTAGCTATGATATTATTTTTCGTAGCATTCGTGGCAAGATGTAGTGTGGCTAAAAATTAGCTACAAACTTTTCCGTGGCTAAGAACAAACATCTATTGCTATAGATTTTTTGTGTTGTAGTTACGCTAGTAAAAAAAAAAAAAAATCCACAAAAAATATATTTATAGAAAGTAATTTTATTTTTTTGCCACAACATACAATATTTGTAACTATCTACATCAATGTTGCCGCAAAGGTATTGAACTGTAGCAAAATATTTAGTTTGTTTTCCATGTAAACTTAAATTTTATAGCTTAGTCTCGTAGCAATAATACTCGTGTATAATTACGAATGACAAAATTCATGGCTATGACAAAAAGTATTTGCCATAGAAATATTTGTATTGTAGCTAAAAATTCATATCTTTAACCATGAAATATATTGAATTATAGCGAAAAATTCACTTGCTAGGGAAAGTGAAAATTTATAGATCTGCTCTTATTATGTGATATATATGTGTGTGTGTGTGTGTATCATTGCTATTTTATTACTATTTAAGAATTTTCGCAAGCTTTTTTAGTCACAAGAGTTGCATAATGTAGATACAAATCTATTTCAAAATATTTCCCAAGTTATCAATAATTGTGTATTACAATTTTGAAAATAGCTACAATATACAATTCTTTTAAGAGATCATCTTGTTTGCATCTAAAGCATCATAGTTTTTCCTTATCACTTCTTCCACGGTCTTCAATTGCGCCTTTATTTGATCAACATCATCTTGATTTGTCGTTGATATGCTTAAATTTCATTAACATGCCTATAAATAATAAAAACGGATTTTAGCACCAAAAATAAAAACCAACTATATATATATATATATATATATAGAATCTATATTCTAAGGAGAAACAAATATGTCTAGATAATTCTTTTACTACAATTTTAATAGATAAAATCAAGAAAAAATGCAAAGCAACAATAAAAGTAAACAAACCTATAAACTTTTTAAACTTCTTAAAAGGATCTTCATCCTAATATAATCACAAACTTTGTTGTTGTAGTCGGCAAATTATGGATCCTTCAAACTCTATTGATCAAACTTTGAAATCTCAAAATCCATTCATAAGACACAATTTATTAAAATTCCAAAATAAGCATAAATTAAAAAACTTTAATGAAACGGGCTTAATACAAATTCAAAAATCCTAAAATATGAAGATATACCTTGAATATAGAGCCTAAAAAAAAAGATTAAAAAAATAATTAGCAAAATATTACATAAATTTTTTAAGTTGAGCAAGAAAGCAAGGTAAATGAACAGTGAGGGGAGGGGTGGGGATAGTGGAAAAGGGAGTAGATTATTAATATTCTAGTTGGGCTTAAAAAAAATTGGGGGGAATTTTGACTTTTACAATGTTTCATTTTGGGGGAAGATTTTGGGTTTGGATCTAAATATGAAAGAGTTTTAAATCCTTAGAATTTATTTTTCTTTCAATACTTAGTATGACATAATATAAAAAAATTATAAAAAATTAATATGAATAATAATGTTATTGACGGAAATTCCGTCTCAAAATCTTTTGCATGTGTTTCCACAAAAATTAGCTACAAATTTCATTTTAATCAAATATACATTTTAAATTTAGTGATGCAATTATTAACTCATCATTATTTTATGGTTGTGTAGCTATAAAGCGTTTTTATTATTAAAATACGGAAAATAGTGTTCTTGAACTATAAAAAATTGAATAAAAATGTCCTCATTTATTAATTTGGTCTAAAAATGTCCTCGTCGTTTATAGTTTGATCCACAAATTTCTCTATTATTACTTAATTGGTCAATAATGTTCTTTTTTATATAAATATACTTCCTCCGTCTCATTTTATGTGGCATTATTTCCTTTCTGGTCAGTTCCAAAAAGAATGTCACATTTTCTTATATGATAAGTATTTAAAAGTATAATTCCTCTTTTACCTTTGTTGGTCTCACTTACTCTTAAAGATAGTATTCCAATACATTTATGAGGAGAGAGAAAAGTTGACTATTTTTTGAAGGGGTAATTTGATAAACATTTCAAAGTCTTCATTTATTTCTTAAACTCCGTGCCCGGTCAAATGTTGCTACATAAAATGGGACGGAGGGAGTATTATTTTATTTTTTTAAAACACATTATTTTCCAAATAATAATAATTTTTCATTAGCAAATATTTATCCTACTGCTATTCTAAAAGATAAAGAAATAAAAATATTCTCCATTTTTATTAGATTTTCTTTTATCATTATCGAAATAAAATTACTAATGAGGTTACTATGCTCTTATGTATATGACCTATATAATTAGTTAAAAAGATACATGTAGTTGAAGTATTTTAATTGATAAAATGAGATTAAGAAGGAGAAAAGATCATTTCCTACTTATTTATTATTTAAAGTGGTTTAAAAAATAGGATTCTTTAAAATTAATATATTTATTAGGAATAAAATGTGTTTAACAAAAAAGAAACATTTTATTTTTTATTTGACCCATTAGGTAATAATAGAGACACTTTTAGATTAAATTATTCGCGATAGGGACATTTTTGGGCATACCATTGACGTTAAGGGTATTTTTAGACGAAAATATCAATTATCAACATTTTAAATCAATTTTACATAATTTAGAAATATTTTTGATCCTTTTTTGTTAAAATTATTATAACAAATTTATCAAAAGTTGATGTACAATAACAATTGCAATATTTTTTTTCTCTCTATATATGAGCACTTACGAAAATTCAATTTTTTTATATATAAAATTAATATAATTACTTATTAAGAATAATAAAGGTCATATACATAATATCTCTACAATTATTAAAAATTGCATACATACTTTTAAAAAATAATAATAAGTGCTTATATAAAAAATATATATCTTAAACAATTATTTTAAAATAGTAATAAAATACCAAAATAATTAAATAAATAAATATATTTATGACTCTTAATTTTTCTTAAAATTGATTATACATTTAAAAAGGTTCAATTAATATTAAAAATAATATGTTTCATAATATATAAAATACAAGATTGATAAATTTGAGGCTGCAAGTAATTATACAAATCAATAAATTTTGAAGATTACCTTCTTCTTCTTTTTTGTATTTTTTTTAAAATTAATTGGTTCTTTTATTTTTATACACTAACTATATAATAATGTATTTATTTATTTATTTAAACTATATATAAGTGATTGAGTCAAATGATGAACACCTCTAATTATATAAAATTAATAATTAAAGATAATTGTCTCAATAAATCAGGTATGAATCAAAATAATATTTTTAAATAGATTTAGTCAGGATGAAGTTTGAATTAGACTTGTAAAAGTTTGTTAGAATTTGATCTAATTAGTTGATTGAAGTAAATATAACGACTTATTTATTAATTTAAGCCGTATTTAAGATTTGTAAACTATATTATATAGTAGACTTGAGTCGAACAACTAACACCTCCAATAACACTGGATCAGTAAACATATTATTATGATGAAATTATTTAATCAAAATTATCAGATATAAGCATTTATTTTTTAAAAGTATATTTGAAATTTACAAGTAGGTCTATAAAAGTAAATCAAATCGAACAATTAACACCTCTAGAATAGATCAATATCATTATAACACATTCCAACTCGTGGTAAAAAAATTATTAGCTATGAAATTAATCACAATAATAAATTTATGGCTATTTAGTTCATCATAATAAATAAATATAGGTTTTCAGCCAACTATATTTCTACAATATAATGTTTTAGTACTCAAAGCACAAATATTTATTTAACTACAATATTTTGTTTTAAGCAACCTCTTTATAACTAAAAGGTTAGTATTACTACAATAAATTTCAACACGTTACAAAATTTTATAATTAACTATGAATTTTTATCACAGCAAATAGTCCGTGGCCACATTATTTAACAATTGCCATAAATATTGTATAACTTGAAGCAAAATTATTTACTTAGCTACTATATTTTGTTTCAAATATTTTATTGTGTCTAAAAGATTATTATTACTACAATAAGTTTCAACTCGTGGCAAAAATGAATAATTAGCTACACAATTTTATTATAGCAAAAAATACGTGGCTATATCATTTAATTATTGGCACAAATTTTATAACTTGAAGCAAAAATATTTATTCAGCTACAATATTTTATTTCAAATAGTTTATTGTAGCTAAAATATTACTATTGCTACAATAATTTTTATAGCATGTCAAAAATTTATAATTAGCTACAAAAAGTTTACTATAACAATAAAATTGTAGCTATTCATTCAATTTTTGCCACAATCATTAGCAATTGTAGCAAAAATAAAGAATTAGCGTTATTATAAGAAATTTTACGAATTTGTAGATAGCTATAAAGTTTAAAATTTTGTGGCTATTACTAAGTAATTCCTACGCGTTTTACTTTCATGGCTTATATTTCGTAGCTATAG
Source organism: Solanum bulbocastanum (assembly GCA_037074985.1). Taxonomy (NCBI): domain Eukaryota; kingdom Viridiplantae; phylum Streptophyta; class Magnoliopsida; order Solanales; family Solanaceae; genus Solanum; species Solanum bulbocastanum. Next base: position 29,480,852 of record CM073598.1, on the reverse strand, counting down.
ATACATTGTGTTGTAGTGTTCGTACAATAGATTGCAACAACTTATTCTATGATGTTGTGTTACGAAGGACTAATCTGATACTTCCTGAGAAGTAAAAGGCTCCTATGGTCTTTTTCCATACCAGCATTATAAGTTGTTGCATCATACTTCTGCACTTGTATTTAGTTTCTCCTTTTTAGACAAGACGGACAGTGTGCATTTACATGTACTGCTACTTTTGTTTGTGATATAAGTGTGGAAAAAATAAATTTATACAATTAAAATAGCGGAAAATAATTTATCAGTTTTATCTCCGATTATTTCTTAGATAAAACTACGTACAAATCATCTTTCCTGGACTTAGACTACACTAGGTATCTTGTTGTACCAGATTTTGGTTTTTGACCGGTTAAAGTACAAAACACATACTTGGAATACCATAAACTCTTTCTAGTGCTTTACAAAATGAAGTTGTACTTTAAAAGAAATTATTCCTGTCATGTTTAAAAAAAAATAGTGAAAGGAGAGAACAAAATTCCTGCTTAAAGCAGCTCTGGTCACTCATTTTTACTTTACAATGCCAGTAACAACCACAAAGTAGTCACAAACATAACTAACAAGAACATTACCCCACTTCTATTCTTCCTTCTGTTTAATTATTTTTTTCCGGGTGGCTGTTACTCTTTAACCCTATAGCCTTTTACGAGTCCTCATAACGGAGGAGGGTTTTAGTAAGTTGACAACTAGGCATAAATAATCAAACCATAAGGATACATAACCGATTCCAACTATTTTGGGATTGAGGCATAGTTGGTTGGCACTATATATATCACCGTTCCCATTCAGTCATTGCTATGCTATATGCATACTAGTTAGTATGTAAACATAAAAAGTACTTGTTCAATTTAGTCCCAAACATGTTAAACTTGGGGTATATGAATCTTTACTGACCATATTCCCCGTTTAAATTCATCTCTTTTGGGGATAACAACAATAGTGAAAAGTGTAATTAGACCAAAACTGAAAAGGGTTGTAGTGTCTTAACCTACAAAACTCTACACACACTCTCTCTCTTTCTCATGCCAAAAATGAGTCCTTCCAAAACACCCCAAGTACATTGTGATCAATTAGGAAATGCCCAACAAACTGCAACAAGAAGATTCCCACAACCAAGAAATGTTTCTGTTGTGAGGAGCACCTATATAAACCTATTCTCTGCCTACAACAAAAAACCAGTGCAGTACTGCCTCTTCTTTTAGCTGCACTCAACATATTAATCATTAGTCCCTCTATAGATTTCCTTTCTAATTTAGGAATCCATTTTAACATACTGTAACTATTCTCTTTTAAATGGTAGTAATTAGGTGTGCTAAAATGGAATCCCCCAACACCCCATTTGATAATTCACACAACGAAGAAAGGGAAGTAGGAAGAAGAACAGATAAAAGGAAGCAAATTGATGGTGAAGTTAAAGAATACAAATCCAAGAACCTTAAGGCTGAGAGAAATAGGCGTCAAAAACTTAGCGAAAGGCTTCTTCAATTACGCTCATTAGTCCCAAACATAACAAATGCAATGAATCAAAACCCTTCATTCTTTACATAATTTCATAAAGAATTAATTTTTAACCTTTTTTTTTTCTAAAAAAGTTTAAATTCTTGTCTGATTTCAGATGACAAAAGAAACCATAATCACTGATGCCATCACTTACATTAGGGAGCTACAAATGAATGTGGACAACCTAAGTGAGCAGCTTCTTGAAATGGAGGCAACTCATGGGGAGGAATTGGAGACAAAAAACGAAGAGATTATCGATACTGCAGAGGAGATGGGTAAATGGGGCATAGAGGTAGGTAACTTTATGTATAAAACCAAAGTTTCAATCTTTGATATTCTTGAATTAAAAGGACAGTAAAACAACTTTTATCTTTCTTTTCTGAAACAGCCTGAAGTTCAAGTGGCTCACATTGGCCCAACTAAGCTTTGGATAAAAATAGTCTGCCAAAAGAAAAGAGGTGGATTAACTAAACTGATGGAGGCAATGAATGTTCTTGGATTTGATATTAATGACACCAATGCCACTGCCTCTAAAGGAGCTATTCTTATTACTTCATCTGTGGAGGTAGGAGAAACATATGTTAAAAAAGTAAGCTTTTTAGTAGCGATAAAAAACTATTAATCAACATTTGTAATAGTACAAAAAGGAGATCTTGCTTAGCACCTTGTACTGTGTGTGCTGCAATATAACAACATACACAATTTGTTAATCTTTCTATGTGTTTCAGGTGGTTCGAGGTGGACTAACTGAAGCTAGTCGAATCAGAGAGATCTTACTGGAGATCATCCACGGAATCTACTAGCACCAGCATGAAAATCCCCTAATAGCTTTAGTCTCATTGGAGAAATGCCAGAGTACCTCTAATTTTTAGTTATGGTGTCAAAAAAGGATTCAATTATGTTTTCGAAATATTGTATCCAAAAAAGAGCTTGTGTGAACTTTGTTTTTTCTTTCAAATATTGATGAAGCAACATATCATATGTTACTAATTACTTTCTCCTATATTAATTCTATAGCATTTCATGCAGTCACGTTTGACTTAATTCAAACTTTGAAATAGAATATACTTTTTAACTTGAAGTTTCCATGGTGGGATCCATGCTCCAAAGTCCAAACTTTTTGGCTTCTCTATATGAAACATTGAATAAATAACATTTTTGGTCCCATCCAGCTGAAGAAACAGCTAAATAATAAAGCCAGCACATTAAGTGTCTTTTGTGTTTGAATAAGATATTGAACAAACACCAATATTAGACGTGTAAAGAGTGAAATTTATGACAAACCTTCTAGATATAATATAGCAGGACATTTGTTTCAGAGTCTTTCTTGATTTCTTCTCTGTTCTTTGACCAATGTCGTCCTCAATGAACAGCCGAAAATAAACCTGCCTCAAGCATCACCTTCCCTTGTTAAAACTTTCTTTAACAGGTCCAAGGATCCAAATAATAAAAGACTAGTTGAAAAACCAAATCAGACGTCAAATCCTCAACATTTAAGACCATGGGAAGTATACCTACCTTCTTATAATATTAACACGAAAAAGACTCTCAAGTCTATATTAATAGGACTAAACGCGCACACAATTGTAGCAATGTTCATATTTTCTATGGCTAGGCTTAGTTTTCTCCTCATATGCCTAGTTTTAGCTCAGGTTAGCTTGCTTATGCAAAATGCTAACGCGCATAGAAAACTAGACACCTTCACCGTAGTCCCAAGTCCTGCGCCGTTTGAAGGAGGATTGGACAGAGGAAGAGGTGATCAAGCTCCAGCAGTCACACATATAAGGACTCATCATTCTTTCAACAAGTCCATGGCTGGTGGAGACTTGATTCTTGGCGGCTTTGCTACTGCTCTTATTGCTTCCATATTTTGTTACATTCGAGTCACAAGACGAAGAAACCAACATAGTCAGGGCTGAGGCACAACATTTTCAATTTTGTACTCCTTTTAGTTTCCATTTCAAATATATACACATTACACAGGGTTCAAGATTTTGCTCATTTTAGATGGCAGGATAATGAAATTATATACATTCTAGCTAGTAGCATTTAAGTCTCATTCGATATTCTCTCATGTCCACTCTAATTTACTGAGTTCAAAATCTATTATTTGTACTTATACAATGATTTACTTAACATATATACAAGTTTAAGCCAAAGTAATTAAATTTAGATAAACTCGTAGCTCCTTCTTTAGATCTGCCCGTACTAAAGCCAAGGGACAAAAAAGTCCTTAACCACCAGCAAAGGATACAAAACTTCAATAATATAAAATGTGTATATATTGTAAATAGAGGACAAAAAATAGGAAGCTGAAAAGAGAGTGCAGAACAAACTTAACACCATTCTAACCACCTACATTATTAACAATCAATAGCATATATAAACCTGATTTAAGGGAGGATCTTTTGTCTTTTTTCTTCAAGAAGCTTAATATTAATCCATCATGATAATTACTTATTAGTACAATCTTCCTTAACAAATTTCATATTCAATCAAAATTAATTATCTGACCAAACTTGTGGACCCCAAGGCAAGTTGCTGGAAAGTCTCAAATTGATATTAACACATGGATTACAGACCCACCCTGGTCTTTTCAAGCTTAAAGATCACAAATCTTTGTGTCCCACGTAATGATAGTAATAATAATAATTGATATAATAAGGTCAGGCAATTACAACAATGCAAAAATAAAACCTCATCATGCACATTGCTGCAAAATGGATACAAATTAAATTGGTAGTACATATTTTAATATATTTCTTTTTTTCCTGTGTACAAAAAACATTAGTGTGACCTTATCCCAAGACTCACGGGTAATTCACTAATAGGAATTTAGCAACGCACAATATCCATGAGTTAGAGTTATCACTTAATTAATTTGTAATTCTATCTTTGACCATACCTTGCTTGGACCATGAATTCATTTAGTTTGACCATCGTACTATAAGAAAGTTGAGTATATCTTTAATATGATTAACTTAGAGACGAATTTAATATATATATTAGTGTATGTAGTATATTATTACCAATACTTTTTTGTCGCAACAACAAGAATACAATACCTATACCTCATTCTCAAATAGATTGGAATCGACTGTATTAATGTTCACTTCTCCATTTAAATCTTAATTTAATATAAACATGTTTTGTTTGAATTTTCTATGATATATCTATTTAATTCAAATATAATGCAATGGGCTGATTATGCGCGGTGTGTCAATGGCAGAGCAACAACCAAGGAAGGAGATTCAATTGAATCTCTTTCACTGGAAAATCATACGGTACTAATAGGATAAAAGTTGAAGAAAAATCATATATATATATATATAAAATATTAAATTCCTTTTATTTGAATTTTTTATTCTGCCACCCGCTCTAATATCCTCACTGGCTGCCGGAAGCTACATTTGGTTCACATGGCACGTTATGCTGTTTTTTGAAGTAAATATGACTTGGAGAAATGACATGAAAGTCATTCTTTGATTATTCGTGTTTATAGTATGTGTTATTTTTGAGTCAGATTAGAATAATGTTTGTGGCAGACAGAGCAGGTCGGAAAAACTGAAATATGTTCACACCATATTTCTCTGCTTTTGGTAATTAATCATAACTCAATGTACTAGTATATCAATTTTTCAAGAGGCAAGAATTATTTTTTTAGAAAAAAAAGAAGAAGAATTCAAAATTTTGCTCTTTCCAAAACTTTATACTGTTAGTTTCCACTTTATACAACCCTACAAGCACCTAATTGAGAATCTCATTGCAAATCTCTTTTGTCGAAGCTTCAAGCCTTCATCAATCAAACCCAAAATCAAAGAACACAGCCAGCATCTTTTTTTTTTTTATCTGACCGGCAATTTTTTATATCTTTCAATCTGAATTCCAGACTCCTTCCTTCCTTCCTTTCTTCTCCATTAACACACCTGCATTTCCTATATAAATTCATCTTTTGTTAGGTGCACAACACAACAAATTTCAGATCCAGTACAATTAGTAATACTCCCTCCGTCCTAATTTATGAAACGGTGTTTGTCTAGTCATGGAATTAAAAAAAATAAAGATTTTTAAAATTTGTGATCAGTGGCGGAGCTAGAGAGGCCACAAATCACACTACGTAAATAAGGCTAACTAACTTATTGAAAATACTGACTCCACCAACAAACTAGGATTGAAAAAGGAAAGTGAAAAAACAGAGAATTGAGATAACAAACTAATCAAGAATGAATTTTTTAACAGAGTAACATAAATAAATTAAAGAGAGTACCTTGAGGATTACAAATAGGTGGTTCTTCAAATAGAGAAAGGGACATTTGCTTATGAGCAAGACCAATATCAAACAAGATGAGACCAGAAGAAGGATCATAAACAATGATATCTTTTACTGGTAACCAAAGAAAAAGCTCTTCTTGAGAAAGACCCTCAACTCCAATTAAACCACCATAGCTAAGATTAGCTCTTACAACACTATCAAAAAACACCCTTGTTTCAAATTTTGCAACACATGGACTATCCAAGTAGACTTGTAAGTGGCCATTTTCATCAAGATCATATGATTTTACAGCATTTTTTGGGAATAGACCAGCTGGGAGTCCCCTGCTTCTGAGAAGGTCATGGATTGAAGTTGAAGAAATGGTGAAAGAGAAGAGGAAGATGGATAGAAAAAGTGTATATATCTTGAAGAGGTTAGCCATGGAAATTAGGCTATTTGTGAAAATTGGTTCCAAGGAGAGTGATGAAAAAAGGGACGATTTTAACAAGGTTTATGGTGTGAGGAAGTGGGCCATAAACTCAATTATGTGTGGTTAATTTCCTATTTTGCCCTTTTTAATAATTCTAGATTTTGTCCCTACATATGTTTTGTGTTTTGTTTTTACTAAAACTCAAATCATTTACCAAAATATCTTCTTGGTCACAATGCTTTGGTCATTCATTAGTAGTGAGTATCACTACTGAAGCAAAGGTTTTCTTCACCGTGAATTATTAGGATTTTGTTCTATATAATATAATTTTTTCACCGAATCAGCTCGCGAAAAAATATATGATAGAAAATAATTTTTCATTCAAATAGTAGAAAAGTTTTTTATTTTTTTGTATAAAAATATTATTGCTATTTTTTCTTTTATGACCGATTCAATCAAATCAGTAGAAATAGTCATTAAACATTTTTTAGTCAATCAAATAAGTAGAAATAGTCATTAAATATTTTTAGTGGAAAAATAATGATTTTTTAGTAGTGCATGTACTTCAAATTAAGGATAAATTGAATTTTATGGTGTTTATTGTATTAAGCATCCGGCTCAATGGAATTGCATTTTTGTTAATTAAATGCATTGCTAAACTGAAAACTTTGAATTCATTATCGATGTAATTTTTACAATCTAGTGCGTTGATAAATAGATAATTGAGTTATTTTAATACGGTAATAAATCAAATAGTAAAATAGAAATTCTCTGCTCATTCGAGTAACCAAGTTTAGAGTTCCAATACAACAAATTTTCTTTTATCAAAAAAATAAAAAAGTTCCACAAATATATTGAGTTTGTGTTAAACCATTTCAAATTGATATGTATATGTTCTTCCAAAAGAGTCAAGTATCACATTCAGAAAGACTACTGGCCTAATTTCACTCAATTAAATAAAGTATACCCTTACAAAACTTATTAGTACTCCTATACAAGTATGAATTATGTAGTATATCATAATCTTGTGAGGTACAGGCTACGGTCATTTTGGGTGAATAATAATGCAAGTGGAGTTGGTATTTTGTGAAAAGGGAAAATGAAAGTGAGATGGGGCCAACCAATGTACATAATTAGGGTGAAGGGTAGAAAAGGTAAATACATTAGTATTGTTATTATTATTATAAGAAGACAGAAGTATATGAGACACCAGACAGACAATTGGCTTAGGATTAAAGGTTAGTAATGGTTCATAGTGATATCCAATCATGGCAAAAAGAGAAGCAGCCACGAGTAGTAAGTTAGAAACTGATATATGTTCTTTTCATACAAAATCTCTTTTGACGGAAACTACGAGGTTTCACCTACTTTGAATCTCTCTTTTAATTCTTGCTCTCTTTAATCTTTCGTTTCTTAATATATTAATAGTATCTTTTAGTTTATCTTCGGCTGATGTCTATGTCATCTATTTAGAGTATACGCAAATAGATACTTAAAGTTGAACAAGTAGATGTATTATTTTACATGACATAATACATGTAGGATGGCACATAAGACACAAAATTGTCATGTAGAACGTCATGTAGGACGAATGTGTCCATTTGTTCAATTTTTATACAAATTTCAATATTTACTTGTACACGCTCCAAGTTCAATGACATAGATTTAAACTGAAGTCAAATTAAAAGGTATAGTTATGTAAATAAACTACTTCATATATCCTTATTCATGTTACACGTCTTAAATCTATACAACGTAACAATGCAAGAATTATTAACAAAAAAAATTATATTCAAATTGTTTTAACAATGAAATGGACTAAGCAATCTAAAGTGGATTGTTTATCAGACAAAATCAAAGTACAATGCCTCTTGAAATACTAAAATGAAAAGCAGAGGTTCATTTATTTCATTTGTAAAAAAAATATATATAAAAAAATGGATCAATAACATTATTTATGTACAAGAAGTTAATTAAACTACATAATACTTAAAATTCTTTTAGAGTGTCAATTTTTCTTTACCATCCGATGCAGTATTTCATTTTGGAATTAAGTTAATTTGAATTTGCATCGGAAGTTTCACTTTGATGGATAAAACACTCTGTACCAATATTAACTTAATTCCAAGACTCAAACCAACTTTTAATTAAAGATGAAGTATGCTTACTAATAAGGTTTCTTTTCATCTATCTTGGTATTTTGTCTTATTTCTAATAGTTCGAGAGTTTTATTAGATCAAATTTAATATTATATTTTTATTATATTTTCAATAGTTCAAAAGTATATTATTATATCGATAAGGTAAACTCATAAATATAGTCAAGGTTGTAATAGTGACTTATAACGTATTTATTTATGTTTCTTTTGGTGGGAAGAGTGAGAATTTTATGCAGAAAGTACCCTAAATCGCGGGGCATTAAGACAAAGCATGAGACAGAGAAGTAGTGTCATGGGTATTAAAAAAATATATTGTTTTAATTGGGTTAATAATCTTAATTAAAAAAAAAAGATATGATTTGTAATGATTTTCTAGGCAACCACTTTATGACTTTTTATGCCTCGCCGAATTATTTTTTCGTGCATGTACTGATTGGAATGTCTTTTTGCTTGTCTTAAACCTCACTTTGCTTTAATTTCCATCATTTATTAATTACAAAAAAATAATTTCTTATTCTTAATATGTATTTACTTCTTCGAAGAAGGTTTATCCTAGCCTTCAGGTTCTATAATAAAATAGAGCTTACCGAATTAATTAAGGGCAAGCTCTTTACAATATTTATCTTTATTATGATTAAATTTAGATTCTTACATGTTAATGGATCTTTTCGTTTCTAATAAGATTGTTGATCAAAGAGATTGCTTCACATTCAAAGGATATTGTGAACAAATTAAATAAATAACAATAAATTTAGTGTAAATGAGTGTGGTCTGAAAAGTATAAAATATACGCAACAATGTTCATGTATTAACCCTCGACAACTCTCCTTCTTTGTTTGATTTTGAACTGACGTGTATATATGCGAGCTCACACAACTCGGTGAATCATGAAACAATATGCACCTTTTTATTAAATCATTGAATATGAATGTGTGAAGAAAATTAAACTTGGTGAATTTTAAATTATTGTTCTTGTTTTTCAAAAATAACCTTTGTTTCATATATTAGAATATTTTTTGCAAGTGTTAAACTAATTGGCTAGTCAGCTAACCATACAGTACAACTATCAAAGGAATACAAAGAGGAGATGTCAAAGAAAGTACAACAGCTTGTCAAATAAAATAAATAAACATTCTTGAGTTTGAAAGAAACGAAATTAAGGTTTGCATACCCGTTTCCGTTTGGCCATAATAAAATATTTCAATATTTATTGTATTGAATTGGATATTTAAAATGTTGATTTTATTATTACAATATTTTACAAATATTAAACTTCAGTGCTTAAAATTACCAGTGAAGGATTGAAAAAATTGTATTGCCACTGAAATAATAGTTTTTTTTTTCTCTCTCATTTTTAACTTTTTAAATTGAAATTTCTGTTCAGACACCTCAACTATTCAATATTTCTTTTTCATGTCAACTTCAAACACTTATGATTTTAAAGCGAAATTTATTTCCCATGGTTAGCCCTTCAAATATCAATAAATCTTGATTTGGACCTTAAGAATTTTTTAAGCATACTTAATCGTCAATTATTTGATAAGCGCATTTTTTATATTTCTTACTCGGAATCTTTACAAATCTAACGAATTATTAAGTGCAAAACTGCCCAATTATCAGTACGTTAAATTTGAATTGTTATATAGCCTAAAAATACATATTTTCTATATGAAGGGACAAAATCACATATATTAGGTAATTGGAGTTTAATGTGCTTATTCAAATATTATAGGATTAAAATTAAAATTTATTAATAATTCAGGGACAAACAATACAAGTTACCCTACTCTTTTTCTTTCTTCCATTTTAAACCATATATTATCCAAACCCATACTACATTTTGTTTATATATATATAGCAGGACAATGTATAATATTTATTTTCTAAAGTCACCTTTATTTGGTTAGAGTTTTAAAAATTGTTAATTACACGTAGCTCCACGAAAGTTGACTAATGTAAAGATGTGAACTTATGAGCTCCAGCTCTCAGACCACTCCATATAGATTTATTTTATATTTTATGGTCTTTTGTCCTTTTCGATTCTATGTGAACAGAGCGGATCTACGTGGGCGCTAAGGGATTCATTTTAACACCCTCAACAAAAAATTATATTGTATATATAAGGTAGATTTTCAATATTTTTATATATATACTAATTTTGAACCACCTCAATCAAAGAAGAGAGATAGCTTAGTGATATTGAACCCTGCAACTAGAACTGCAAAAGGTGCGCAAATTATATTTTTATTTTCCGAACCCCTTAAATAAAAATCTTGAACATGAAATGCTTTATATATCATATTGTTTTCACCTTTTTTTTGGGGTCCCATTAACGTCTCATATTAGTTATTCTCATGTCTGCTCAGAAGTTTCTTTAAAGGATTTCTCCTTTCAGTTGAGAGTTTTAAGATATTTAGATAAATAACCTGAAGGAAGATTTGCACTCTTAGTCCCTCTAATATCAACATTTAATTTTAATTAAGCACATTTAACTTGAAATTTGAAATGTGCACTTTTAATCTTTCTATTTGCGGATCTTCTCAAACATAATGATTTATTATTGTTAATTCATTTAATTATTCGTCAAACTTATATTGTTAATCCATATTTTGAGGGTAACATATAATTCAAAAATAATGTAAATATAACATATAAAGGGAATTAAGGAGCCAAAAACACACAACAAAAAAATCAAAGGTTAATGCAGTTTAGCCAGATATATACCAAGTGCCATAATTGCAAGTTACTAATAATTGAGGGATCAAAAGTGTAATTCCACAAAATTAACAGTTGCAATAATGATAATGGCTAAAAGGAAAAAAGGAAAAGATACACTGCCTAACTATGACAAGATTCATATTTTTAAAATCATTTTATTATTTGAAGCATAAGGTATTTCTTTACCAATCCTTCATAAAATTAAAGTTGTTGCTGATGATAATAGTAACTTTGATTGCTATAGACAGAATCCCAATCTCTTCCATCACCACCATATCCATAAGGATTCCCAAAAAGATAATCTGCAGTACATTTCCATTGTTCATTGCTGCTGCTGCTGCTGTTAACTTCAGCAACATTTACACAGTTATAATTTCTTCTCTGGTTTTCCTTAGCTATGCAAGGCCAGTAACCAAATAAGCTTTCACATAAATCCATAGATTCCAAACCTGAACCATACGGAATTTGTTGCAATTGCCTCCCATAATCATATCCATATTCCCCTATACTCCCATTTCCAACTACAAAATCTTCATCTTGTTGAAGGGGTTCTACTGGTTTTTCAAGAATGGGGTTTTCCCCTGTTTTTCCACTATCAACTACAAAATCTTCATCTTGTTGAGCAGGTTTTTCAAGATTGGTTTTTTCTTTCACACCAGATAAAGATTTTTGCTCATCTTTAACACCATTCTCTTTGTTTTGATTCTGAGGTTGTTCTTGCTGATTGGTGTGGCTTACATAGGGCGAATTATTTGATCCATAGTCGAAACCATCTAATGGAAGTCCATTAGACTTGGGACTCGAACAAGGATAGCATATTTCATTTGAGGGAGGAAGGGGTTTTCCATAGATTTGAGCCATATCAAAACCACCATCATAAGGGGTTGGATCATATTCATCAAACTGAGTGTCATCCTGTTCTTTGGTATAACAAGAAATTACAGTTCTTGTCTCCAATGAATCAGCACCCTTTTCATATTGGATAAGTTTTGGCTCAACAGAGTTGTGTACAGAGTAACTCAATTCTGGATGTATTTGAGTAGTATAGTAGTAGTAACTGTAATTAGTACTTTGCCCATAAGAAGGATATGATATTGGAAAAGCATCATAATCATAAGAGACATTAAAATTAGGAGTCCAATGGTACTCACCAGCATCATCATTGTAGCCATAGAAAGCCATCTATTGAACCTATCAGATGTGTAATTCTCGGTTACAAATTCAGCAATATGCTAAATGGATATAGAAAAAAGAACATGGGAGTGTAAAGTGGTTGGTTGGGATGATGGTATAATAGTGTAAGCAGATAAGAACTTACAGAAAAGAGAAGTGTGTGATTGTTATGCACTTAGAATTGATGGCTCACCTCACCTTCCTGAAAATGCAACTGGCTGAGTGGAATAATATAGAGTGCCACGTTGAGTTGCACCGATTACTTTATTGTGTCTGCATGTGTAGTAGTTAATACGTGTATATCAATTGTTGTTGTTACTTACTTTTTAATGTATTTTTAAAAGATCTGTAAAATAAACCTACAACTCTATCACTCACTCTTGTACGTTAACATATAAACAACTGCAGAATCAGTTGAGAATCATAGTAGGAGGTAAACATGGGAAAGCTAAGTGAATTTAGTATCTAAGTATTATATATACATTAATAGAAATGGAAATCTTTTATATATGTAAAGTTAAATTTTATGACGAAGAAAGATCAACTCTCTTACACCCATAGCTCCGTGGGAAAGGTGGTTGAGGAAAAAAAATATCTAGATTCCCTGTTGTGGAAGCATGGTGGAGTGTGGACCCTCAACATCTCAATCAAGATTCTAATAAAAAGTCACTTCCCCTTGCTGTGATATTTTAGAACCTATGTAAATAAGAGTTGGCTCGAATTGCACATCTGAAATGGGTATATGTAAGTAATACTCCATAAGAATATTGAACAGTTTTTCTGTTTGCTATTTTTTAGATATTTGAAGAAAATCTTGACATATGTTCAATATGACTACTTCAACGAGGTTGTAAGAGCACACTGCGTGATGTTTTGGTTAAACGCACTTCACGTGGGTATTCTGGAGAAGTTAAAATAACAAAAGGTCAACCAAATTATTTATGTTGGAAGAACAAAAGAGAACAATATCACACCTTCCTCTTCAACATATATTTTAAATCATGTCTCAGTCTCACTGACCAGGGATTTTGCAGAACCATAGTTCAACTACAGAAATTGTACCATTAGTAGAGCTCAATATAAAAAATGGAACTTCATACAGTGCCTTGTCGGCCTACCTTGGGGGAAAAAGTACTGTGTTATGGCGATTAGTATAATTAACTTGCATCGACAAGCAAAAGAACTTCGAAAGCTAGCCAACTTAACATACAGGCTACACCAACCCTTGCAGGCTTGCGCCATTGCCCAAAAGTTTTGTGAACCAAGCAATTCGAGGGGGAAACTCAAAAGGAACAACATTATGTTGCTCCTTTTGTAATTACTGTAAATGACATCATCCAGTTCACTAGCAAGTAACAACGCTACAAACATAGTTTCTTAGGTTTCAGCTGCATTTCCTCCCATTTAAGTTTCTTCATTCAGCATTTACATTCACTTTAAGAAGTAAATTTCCTTCCAAGAAGGTGCATCTTTCTATCATCTGCATGATCTAATTTGTAAGCATAGCAAACGTCAAGATATATGAACCAGCAGAAAATTATAATGAGTCATCACGTACATATTCAGGCTTTGAACATAGAATAACCTGGTAACGATCAAAATTACATACTGACACAGCTTTCTTTCTCAATTCTCAATAATGCAACCACAAAGCTAGTCTAGAGGAAAGATACAACAATAAATGCATTCTACCAAACTCCTAGACTAGCAGTGTATTTCCATCTAACCTTTAAGCACCAACATATATTTGTTGAATTGCTCACCAATATGAAACTATGAATGATATATTGGCATTTCCAAATGGCAAGTCGACTCTAAGAACAGATAAACCCCTGGCAAAAAAGATAGAAGATTAGCAACAGAATGAACTTATTAGGCTTAACTAAATAAACAGTTGAATAGGGTATGGTTTTCCTACGGAATAAATTTCAATTCATTCAGCCGCATAAGGTTGACTTTATGCCAACCACAACAAATGGGATAAAACTGTGAGTTCTATGTTTCTTTAGTGAGTGTCAAGAAAAAGACCAAGGCACTTACAAAATGCACCATTATAGTTTTAGGAGGAAGACTCGGGAGCTGCTGCTTGTCTTGTTCGTTCAGGTGGAGGACCATCTCTTCTTCTTACATATGCTTTACTCTTGCTTCTTGTTCTGTTAGCCTGCTTGGGTTGGTAAGTAGGATACTGACAAGGAATTATTTCTCCATTGATGTACTTATCTCCTGAAAGAAGAAACCACATAGAGGTTATCTCGCTGTAGAATCACAAGTGAAACTGAGCTCAAAGGAAGAAATTTCTTAAGAAATTTAACCTCCGTAGTCCTTGTTCTTCACATCTATATAAGAATCAGGCAGGACCCACAGAACTCCAGGTAGACCTACAGAATGAATATCAAATAGAAAAACGAACGAGTCAATGCCACCACACTGGATGTATAGCATCTCATATGTTGAAATAAGAACTCACCCTTAAACTTCTCTGATGTTTCTTCAGATACAGTGCACTGAAAACCAGTGTAAGTGGTAGTACTAAAGGCATACATGTTCTTCTTTGCCTCTTCCATACTGATAAGAAATTAATAAGACAACAAAAACTCTGCTGGTTAATAAGAAAATAGTCTATCCTGCTAAAGCAATATAGTTACAAACTCCTACCAAAATTTTATCAGTAACTACTTTGTCAATAACAACAACTCCGCCACCCTCTTGATCAATGGTACTTTCACAGTAGTAACTGGATTTACTCATTAGCATAAGATTAATCTTCAAGCTCCTGCGATGGACTATCTTGAAGTCCACGATTTGGACAATCTATGCCTAAAGATATCATCTTTGTTCACAGTTTACAAGTTATAATTCTGTAACTAACTGTCACCATAAAGAGCACAACTAGGAATACAATCACTAAGGAAAATTATCAAACATATTCAGAATCATATATCTTCAGTAACTAGTTGCCAACATAAAAACTTTCATAGCAATACTCAAACCCCCCAATCCCCACCCCAAATTAAAGCCCATAAAAACAAGTAATAACAATACATTACGAAACTAACCTTCCAAGAACGGTGGCAAGAGTGTCAAGATAAGTATCAATCATCTGCTCTCTAGTAGGAGCAGGGTCTTTAGGGAACTCCATGACAATAAGCCAGTGGTTATAATCACATCCAGGTAACATAATAGTTTCCCTTTCGTCACTGTTACTGCTCCTCTTAGAAGAGTATTCTCCATCAGAAATGGCTCTTACAACTGGGAGTCTTGAACTTTTTGCGGGTGGAATTGAAGAGAGAGAGGTGGTGAGAAAAGGGTAGGAAAGAGAAAGAAGAAAAGTTGGGGTTTTAGGGAGGTTTTGGAATTGAGAATTAGGGTTTAACGTTTTGGAAAAAGAAGGAAGATTGAGAGCTGCCATGGCAACTGTAAGGGGAAAATGAAGTGATAAAGGGATTTGGCTTGGATTTTCTTACATAAGAAATCCCTCTTTGCTCTTTACAAATATCTTATCACTGGAGGCCCTTATATTTTTCATTTTTTACTTTCTTCGTGTTCTTTTTTTCTTTTTCTTTTTTGAAAATATCTTTTCACTTAATCAACTCAAAAACAGATTAAGATATCACAAAGTGAATATAATCATATTTTGTTGAGTTATTTCTCAGCCTTGAATTCTTAAATTATTATTTTTTATCTCTCATCGGAGAAAAGAGATATCAAGCAAGTAAAATTGAATGAAAGAGTGAATTATGTCATATGATACAAGTACATAATAAAGTAAAAGACACTTTGTTACAACAATGGTAATTATAGTAGGAAAGTAAGTAATTATTCGTTCTTAACCAGAAATTTATGTATTTGCATTACTTATAGAGATTGAGAACAAAATTCATAACGTTCTTAAAAACCTAACCCTAGTGAAATTTTGACTAATAAGTACATCAGTAGCCCAATTTCTTATTGGCCTACTAAGGTTTGGACATTCACTGTTGGGTTTCCAAAATAGGGCCTCCTAGCATATTCATTTTAGGCCCACTAGAGAGTGTCACAAAGAGAGGAGAAGATTTCAATATTTGGTGAGGAGAATGACACACTTGGCCCAAATGTAATCCAATCCTTTTTAGACCTCATATAGTGAGAGCTTAATGCACGGATGACGAAACGTTGAGGATGAATAGGATCTCATATTATTTACCATAATGCATGGATGATGAAACGTTGAAGGATGAATATGATCTCATACTATTTACCATCACTCGTATAAAAGTAATTGCTAGATTTTGTAAGTTATGATGTAAGATCAAATCAAACAAATGCGTAGCTGGAACAACAGAATTTCAAATTTGGGCTCAATGTTTTCTAAGGCTCGTAGACTACAAAATGTCAATAACATCATGTGTTGACAATGAATTAAGTTAATCAAGAAATCCTATTTAAATTAAGATTTGGTAAAAATCCAGCATAATCGCATGAGGAATTAAATATACTTGATTCTTCAACCCCTTTATACCTCAATTGATTTGTACCAAGCTTTGCTAACCACACTTTCCAGAAGGGAATACATAAATTATTGTTGCTTATAATTTGTTTAATCACTTAATCAGATCGAATATTATTTCTTTTACTTGGTAGTTTATTTATTTCTTGATACGATTCAATCAGTACGTGGACAACTTAATTAACATAAACAAATATGTAAGTCACATAAACAAATCCTTTTTAATCTTTTCATGGGCCTAGTTTGTTATATCTTAGTTATTAATTAATGTATTGCTACTTAAATTCCTAAAGATAAGAGTTGTTCAATTTTGAGTAGTATGATTAGTTTCCTACTTATTTATTCAAGAAACCTGCTGCCCTAATCTATGGAATTTGGTTTTTAAAAAGCTCCTTACTTTTTCTTTGATATATATATATATATAGAGAGAGAGAGAGAGAGAGAGACTTGGACATTGGTTTGTTAGAGAGTTGGGAACTTGTAGTTTTATAGTACTTTCTCAGGTGAAATAATTCATAAGGTGTACTAATTAATTTGGATTATTGTCCTTGTGGATACTAACTACAAAGGGTCACAAAAGGTGACATAATAATTTATAGAATTATGAGTCATCTTAATTATTATCTTTTTCCAATTTAAGTTTTGTTCTATTATGGCCATCAGAAACTTTGAACAAAAAATAAAATTCACAAGAGCTGTTTAACAATTCCCCTGGGAGTTAATTGTCATGTTGTTCTTGGAGGTGATAACATTAACATTCCTTTTGTTTTTTTTCCTCTTTTTGGGGGGATAAGGGATTTGATCACCTTATTGTTTGACTAAAGGAAAAGATATAAATATTTGCACATATATTATTAGAATATTAAAACTAGCTTAGCTTAAATGACTAACTTTAATTACGTAGGTAAAATACTTTTAAGCAAGACATTTTATTTTATTTTTAAATAATATACTTGCGTTCTAGTCGGTTCAATTTGTCTTTTGAAATTTATCAGTTCAACCTATCGGTTATCGATTTGTAGACATGTTAATATCGTTATAAAACCATTAAGACATTGACTTATTGGTTACCGTTTTATCGGTTATTGATCACGTTATCAGTTCGATTATCGGTTGAACCGTTAAGTTTGACAAAATAATAATAATTTAAAATCACTTAGAAACATGGTGACAAACAAAATGAACCATGTGCGCACCTGAGTTGACAGATTGCATCTTACTCAAAAACAAACACTAGCACAATCTAGAATAACCGAAAGTTCTATAGCAAATATGAAACTAAATCATAAGTCAAAAACTTTATGTACCAACTGTATAAATATAATTAATTTATTAATTAATGGATTATTTCTGAAAAAATCTCAAACTGTTAAGAATCGATAACTAGATAATAAAAAAATTAAAATTATTATCAAAACCACTAAATTAATACTAACTTTTTTCGAGGCCATTTTATTTGATCTTTAGTGAGACATCAAATTCATGGGAGGATATATTTCAAACTTTAATTCCCTTTTAACAAAAGGTAAAGTAAACATGTATCATGTGTGTATTCATTGACAAATATAAAACTTTTAAACATGAATTATTACGTTAAAAATAACAATAAGCATTAGATAAAATAAAATAAAAACACAAAGGGGGAAAAGAGTAGGTCCAACCTTTTTCTCAAATCCATCATATTCTCATGGAACCTAAAACAATAATGTCCTCTTGTAAATTCTATTTATCGCAACACATGTGTGTTGCTTATCAACTCCATATATTAATTAATTGTGATTTGTGATGTAATGTATATGTATGTCATGGCAACCGAAAAAAAATAAAGCGTGTTGAAGGATTTTAATTACTAGAGTATATTTTTTTTCTCGACAAAAGAATGAATTATTGCATCCCAATGATCAATATAATATTTCTTTCACAAAAATGAGTGGTTAACTTTTATACAACAACATATTACATATATGTAATCACGTTAATTAGGAAGCTTTTCACTCATAACTAAAATCCTTCTTCCAAAAATGACACAATTGTTGAATGTGAAAAATTAGAATGATGGGCCTATTGGAACTAATTAACCAAAGTGCTAATGTGAACACCATAGGAAGAAAGGGAGTGGCACATAATTATAAGACAAATTTCTTATAACAAATGAATGGTTTGGTCATTGAGGTGAAGACTCTAAAGAGAAGGTTCTATACCTGTATCTACTATACGAGTAAACCCCACTAAAAAAGGGGTACCCTAATTTGGCATTAATTTAGAACTCCACAAGTCAGATAACTAGTGGATTTATCATTCTCTATAATATTTTGAAAAATTAAAAATTCCTAGTTGGTGGAAATCGCGTTTAAAAACTTCAACACATAGATAAGTCAATCTTTTTCAAAGAAGATAAAGGGGGCTAATTCCATAATTACATATAGAATTTGTTGTAATAATTTTAAGTGTAGTATGTGCCCATTTAAAGAGAGTAGGTGAGGATTAAAAGGAGTTAAATATGTTTTTCATTTTTAATTACCAAAACTATATATTATAAATTCTTCAAAAGCAAAAAGTGACGATTGAGAGTTAAATAAGTGAGAATATATTAAGGCAATACTTTTAATCACATTTATCTTACTTGATCTTTTTATGAAAGTATATAATACTTCCATCCCACAAGAAATCATCGTAATGTTTTGTTAGCTCACTTATAAATACAATCTTAGGATATTATATTTTTGCTTATGTATCAAATATTAAAATATAAATAAGAAATTCATTTATTTTCTAAGGAAATATTTTCCATCCTAAATGAAAATTTTAATATGCAAAGACTTATATGATACACAATAATTCAGTTTTCAAAAAAATCTACGTGACTATCTAAAAAGTTTTCTACCCCTTAGTCGTAACCATTTATAACTATTATTATCGGAGCATACTCAAATGTAAAACGACTCTATAACAACTGTATATTAATTGTAGTATCGGTATATAATGAACATACATAAATTATGCATAATTATATAAATTAAAATTTATAAATAAAAATAAAAAAGACCTGTGGTGGGATGAACATCCAACCTTAGTAATTTCGAATTTGAGTCACAAGTATAAAAAAATTTGTTTGAAAATATTTTTTTTCTCAAATAGATCTACATAGCATGAATTTGAATTAATTAGGGCCAATCCGAATATCAACACAAGGATGAGGATGGAGGAGAAAAAAAAAACTTTGCAATGACTCTTTCTAGAAGGGATAACTATTTTTTTTTAATTTAGCATAACTTTCTTTGTTGATATATATGATTCTCATAATATGGACAAACTAATTAACATTAACAAACAGAAAAGTCAAATTAACCACTTCTTAATTTTTATATATACGTTGGAAATGCCTTATTCAGTTAGCTAATTATTCAATACCTAATTCGTAAAGATATATAGACTTATTGTTGAGAGATTTTAATGGTGTCAGGTTTTCTCTTTGTATATTCAAGACAACCTGTTGCTTGCCCTAATATCTTGCAAGAAAATTATTTTTATTTAAAAAAAATACCTTACTTTTTCTTTGAATACGAAACTGAAATATTAATTTAAGATACTTCTCATTGGATTTTAGCCCTTGGTTTGATAGTGAGATGGGATCTTATTAGTTTTTAAAATTATTAAGTTAGCTAGAGTAATTCATAATTAACTTGGGGGTCATAAAACATGACATACTATGTAGCTATGTTTGATTTAACTAATGTATTATTTATGAATGTTTCGAATCCTATTTAATTTGTTGCTTATTATGCCGTCATTAGAAATATTGAACCAACTAAATTCAGAAGAGCAGTTTAACTTGATCTAGTAGTTGCTTGGCGTATGCTTCTTGGAGATGATAACTATGACATTTTATTTGATCACCTTATTGTTTGACTAAACATAATCTATGTTCCTTAATACTGTGTTGAAATGACAATTATCTTTAACAATTAGACTGAAATTAAACTCTTGAATATTATATGACTATCGAATTTTCCTTTTCTCACGAACATAGCAATTCTTATATATATATATATATATATGCTACGATAAAAAATAATTTTTAGCGACAATAAATATACATATTAAAAAAGTAATAAAACATTAATTGCTGGTATTAGTTAATTGTCATTGAATTCAGTGTCGTTATAGGTTTTAGAGACATTTACAAAAAAGTGTTTAATGTCACTAAAATGTGTTTTTAACGGCAATTAAGCTATTATCATTAAAGATCATTATTGATATTGTGTTAGTATGTCTTTTTTATACTCTTTTTGTAAAAAAATAAATATATTTAACACTTTCTTTTGAACACATACATCAAAGTTAATAAGTTATAATCACGACCCATGAATAGAGATGACAAATGGATGGATTGAGCTGAATTTAGCTGAGTTAAAATAGGTAGAGTTAATAGATGAGCAGGTAATTGACCCGTCCAAAGTTATTTGAGCTGAAATAGGCTAAAAGGCAGATCAAATTCAATCCAACCAATTTTTATTGTAATAAAAGGAAAAACTACATAAATATACAAATTAAGATATCACAATTTTTAAAATTTCCTCTCGGCTACATTCTGTCACGACCCAGACTGTCGTGATTGGCACACCTACACTAAACCTTCAGTGGGAGAACCGTTACTACAACCCAAACTAACAAATTTTATGAAAATTAAGGCATTTAAAGATATGAAAGCATGTTTAAATGACAACAAAAATGGAGTCCTCATAAACTCTAACGTTTTTAACAAATAACTAACCAAACTAATGTGGAAGAACAATCCCTAGAACCTGAAAGTCATTGTTCCAAAACTCTACTAACGACAAGTCTAAGATAAGGGGGTACAAAGTACAATCCCAAAACTAAACAACACCTCAAACAAATAGCTGAGTCTGAAAAGAGTGGACTTAAACAAGAAAGATCAATGGCAGCTTGAAAGAATTGGCTCACCCTTGTATTCAGTCACGCTCGATAGTCACCTAGTTGAGGTCTATCAATAGCCGTCTGAAAATGTCCTGTACTCAACAAAGAACAAGCAAATGCAGTATCAGTACACAACCACCGTGTACTAATAGGATCACGCGGCTATCCCAAATGTGAAATATACATAAGCAGTCACAACAAAGTAAAACACATATATACAACATTAGTCATCACTTAGCAATAACGCACAATTTCACAAGTTTCAAGAGATACAATTATTAGAGCAACATACAGTCTTCCAATATCAATCATCATTAGATATGAATGTAATCATCATAAGCATATACATATCATAATTCAATGGTCCTCTCAGGGAACCCAATTTAATATTCCTCTCATGGAACCCAAATCCAAACTGTTAGCATATCAGTTCATGGTACCCAATCCAAGTTAGTGTGCAAAAATATGGTAGTCGGTCCCATGTTTATGCCGAAACGTGGCAACCTATCCCATGTTTATGCCGGAACGTGGCAGCCGATCCATTAAACAAGCTACAATCACAATCACAATGTACATTCTCATAATCATACAATCAAGTGTTGATTCATGGCATACAATTGTTCCTTCATAATCAATTACGTTAGGTGTGATCAACAGATTTCATTCACATACATACATGCAATACAATGAAGAAATTACAAACATATATCACACCAACATGAAATTACAACCATCACTTACCTCGAATCCAAGCTTGAATCCCCTAAGGCATTAAATGTTCCTTTCCAAATTCTTCTCGCTTGTTCGTGGTCTAACAATATACAATTAACGCAATGATCAACAATCAAAGGTATAATTATCCGGATTATAACAAACCCAATAACCCTAGACCAAACTCAAGATCCTAATACCCAATTTTGGGCTTTTTCCACCATTAGTTTTAGATCAAAACCTTTCCCCCACAATAATTACCTACAAATTTACATTCTACTGATCGAAAAATGGATTCGAGGAGTGAAAACCTTACCTTTAGCCTCAAGAATGGTGGAAAATTGTCAAGAAAACCCCTGTGGTCGTTTCTTAGCTCTCAAAGTCGAAAAACACAGAATAAAACATTTTTAGGGTTTTATTTTCAACTTAAGTCGCGTCTATCCCGTTACGGCGGGACCCATCCCGCTACAGTGGCCCCGCCCGGAGGCAGAAATACCCGCAATAGAGGCTTGCGCAGAACAGTGATCAAAAATAATAAATCTAAGATCCCATTTCAACCAACAACACTCAGAAATTATCCGTTCACGACAAGATCGATTTCGGAGTTCTACTAACCCGAATTCAATTCAGTAAAGTCGTACGGTTTCCTTAATGACTTACCTATCTACTCATGTGATCGAATTCATAATTAGATCACCCAATTGCTACCAGATTTTCCTAGACCTCACAAACTCCAATTTTGTCCAAATTTGGACTAGATTGGGAAATCTCAAGTTACTATGAAAAGTTTTCTGACTCCAATTCTTTCTCCATTGGATTTTCCCTAACGACGAAATTAGGTCGTTACACATCCTTATCCCCTTTCGGATACATCTCTACTCTCTATCGTATACATTGTTGACACCCAATTTTGGCCTAACATTTTTAAAATTCATAACTTTCAAGTTTTATTTATTTAATAGTTCAATATAAAATTTCTTATAATTTTAAATAAGTTTATCGTTAACTATCCTTATTTATCAAAATTTAGAATTTTTTATCAGTTAATTTTAAAATTGCATTTTTACATGTCATTAGTTACGTTCATTATATTTTTTTAATATTCATTTTATTTGTTACATTTGTTAATTAATATTCATTTTAATATTTTGCATAGTCTAGAAATTCATTCAAATACGAATATTTTATTTAACCAACAACTTTGGCTCATAATCTTAAGCACACAATTTGATCCCATTGTAAAATTATTTCCTATATAAGTTTTGATTAGGTTAAAAAATAAAGAGGTGGTGAAATTTTTTTAGGGTGAATAATTTTCAGATTTTTAATAGAAAGGGTCTCTTATTTTTTTATTTTTTTTTAATGAGCATGCAGGAATCCGGCGAATCACCACCACCCGGAAGACCCATTGCCACCCCCAAAACCACAACTCCATTCACTGTAAAAAGTCTACAACCCCCGAGCTCCATTTTCCATTTTCCTCCATAGCCACCGAAGCAACCAACAAGCTCCAAACCAACCAATAAAATCACCATCCGAACCCAACTAGCCTAGTTCTTCCTGCACGGACAGATCTGAAAATGCATCACCATGCTGGAGTCCGACTATCCACCACCAAAACCCAATCGTTTTTTCTCCTTTTTCCGGTGAAAAAGTCACCGGAAACGACCCCCATTTTTCCAGAAACCCCCCACCAACAATAACCCACCAGCAGCTCCAAACGAATCCAGGTGCTCTTCCTCCGTATTACTTCTTCAAACCAGTATCTCCGGTGAGCTCGCGCCACCTCAAACCCCACCGGAAACAACCTCCAAAAGCCACGCGCCACCTCTCGTCTCTTTCCTTTCGTTTCCAGCAGCCTACCGTACAACTTTCAGACCACCAACAGCTCCACTACATCGCTGCTCCATGAGCTCCGGCGAGCTCGTGAGAAACCAGAGGCAGCCAGGCGAGTTACAAACTCCGGTAAAGCTTCAAACGCTGTAAAGCAGCTAGATTCAGCCGGAAAATGCTTCTTTCGATAACCATTCTTCTTTACATTTTTAAATATGCATCTGTATAATTTCTGGCGTCGTTATTATATAATTTAATGAGTGTTTTCATTGTTATTGCTTTATTGAACCAATTTAGGTCACATCTTTGCGCCTATTTACTTTGAGATGTTTTGCTGTTTTGATACTTCCAGATTGTATGGTGTATAATTTCTAATTATTTTTGGCTATTAATTATTGATATTAGAGATATTTTCTAGTTATGTACTCATGCTGGATTTTATTAGTTGTACCGTTACTCTTTGTAAATGTTAAAATTTTCCAGCAACTTTAATTGGGTTTTGTGATGATATGATATTGTTTCGATATTCTTCCGTCTTTTACTGTTGTTCCCATGGAAATTTTCTCTTACAGCTTGTTTATATTATTTATTTTTCTTTAGTCATTTTCATTTTTTCTTTAGTTTGGTTACTGTTTTACCCACTCTTTGTTTTCTTGTTATTTTATTTAATCGCGTTGTTTTAGCTTCAGTGATTTATTTATTTGTTATTTTTATTCTTTAATCATTCTATCTTGGTTAGTTGTTAGGCTTCGTTTATCTCATTATATTGTTGTCACTTTATTAATTGACCAATGATCCATTAATATATGAGATTCTCTGTTAGGGGTGATATTATTATATTATTATTAGAATGCAAAATTTCTTTAGTTTTTGTTATAGTTTTCATGTTATTATTTTGGTTTATTGTTTATTGGCCAATAAAAAAATCTCTCTGTTAGCTTTTGAGGCCTCCCCATTATAAAAGACGAAAATTTAGTTTACGTTTATATTCTTTGTTTGTTAAAAATGACGAAAATTTAGTTTACGTCCCATGTTAATAAGACAAATTTTTATTTTTTAGTTATTATTTAATTTGTTTATTTTTGTTCATATTCATTTAGTACTAACACTTTTACTAAGTGTCTTTATAGGTACCCAGAGTTGCTTTCCATTGAAGTTATTCGAACGGAGTTCGAATTATAATTTTTATTTATTATTGTGTATATTATTGACTCCAGGCAAACTGAGGTCGTTTCTTATTATTGTTTATTTTATTATTTGTGTAAATTACTTGTTTATTATACTTGTATATTTGTTTTTATCTCCTATTCAATTTGAAAAAATGAATTCAACCGGGATCCACAATTGTGGATTTTGAACGATGCCTAACATCTCCCTTTCGAAATGACTTGAACCCCTTACCTAGAATCTAATAGTTTCGTAGACATTTTTAATTGATTTTCTAGTTTTTCCTTAAATTAGTTGGCAACTCCTTTAAAACTCTTTTTTTCTTGAAATTCTTTTAAAATCAACTCAATTGATTATTTTTCTAGTCACCACGAGGCTTCGCCCTATTTGAATAAAGCATGGATGTAAACACACATCCCTCCCATTATGTAATGTATCATTTGTAATATAAAAGACAACCAAGGAATGTATTCGAGAGCAATAAAAAATCCCCAAAATTTTGGTAGTTGAAAAACTTTCGGAATAGGATGTAGCCTCCAAATGTATAAGATTTCTGTAAGTTTTAATAGATTATTTGTTTTTTTTTTAATAATTTTTATCATCTAATAAAATAATTATTTTTCTTTGTTATGACTATATATATAATATAACGTCTCAAATTTTTTTTTCAAAAAAACACCTTTTAAAATATCTCATATATGAATCAATTTGAAATATTTAATGTCGGTCCAAATTAAAATGAGTTGAAATAACTTAGTTAAAAAATGATCAAGTCAATAATCAAATCAAACTTAAACATATTGGACGGGTTATGATTTCTTACTAATTTTGTCACCTCACTAGCTAGTCATGAATTAGAACTATCGCAACTATTGTTTAGGTTAGTAGTTATAACTTAGACAGACATATACTTCCAAGTTCCATTTACCTATTTTCTGCGTGCTCCTTGCTTTCTAGAAAGCATGTATTTGGTAAACATGCCTCCGTTATTCTTTAAAATCAAACTTCAAACTTCATTAAATTTGGAGTTTTGCTAATAGGGTAACTGAGATCAAAAGTTCAAGATCCCGCTCATCTTTAAAGTCATTTTTGTAAATTAATCACCAACTCTTTAGGTAAATTAACGATCTATAACTATTCACATTTATTAACTCAATTCATTTTAACCCGTTCAAATTCAATTCAAATTGTCTATTTAACACGTCAATAAATCATCGGCCATGGATCGATAAGATCGATCGCGCAGTAATTGAAGGCAATTTCTACCTGCGATTGTTAGTGTGATCAGCTCCAAAAACTCTGCATATAATTTCAATCGCGACTAACGTTAACGTTTTAAGCCCATTTTTTACGTTTAAAATTTATGTGGTTGGAGTAATGCGATTAAAACTAAATCAATCCTTATCAAACTTTAAATAAAGTAAAAAAAAGGACAAAGTCACATGAAAGAAGGGACAAAATGTACATAAAGAAAGCATGTGTCATGTGTATTTGTCGACAAATGTTAAAAATTGAGATTTGAGACTTGTTGCGTTAGCAATAATGAAGAATGGAATTTTTTTTATTTTTTTTTAAAAAAAAGGTAGAGAGGGAAATAAAAGAGTAGGTCCAACCTCTCTCAAATCCATCATATTCTTATGGAAACCTAAAACAGTAATGTTTCTCTATTTTTGTCTCTGAGTACACCTAAGTTTCGTTTCATACATTAAATTATATTTGACCTTAGATTTCTCAATCTTCTTACATTCTGATGTAATACATATGTCATGTCCATGTTTTGTTTTAAAAGGTTTAATTAAGGTAAAAATATCGAAAGAGTACGTTCGAGAGTTTAATTCTACGCCCTTGATTTTAATTTATTGCTTCACCTCTAGTTATTATTTGAAGAGTTAAATAATTTTTTGGACTGAAATTATCTCATATATTTTCTAATTTTTTTAAATCTAATAATGTTTATTTAAAAAAAAAAATTGAAAATTTTATGCCTGATTTTATACCAAAAATTAGATAAGTTGAATTTTCATACTCCAACTCATCTCACATGAAATGGGGCGGCGAGAGTATGATGTATAATTTGATTGGGCATGTTGTTTAGGAAAGAAACGAATTTATAAACTTAGCTATGGTATTGATTATTAAATATGAAATAACATTTTTGTGACTTAAATTAATTTGAACCTTCGGATTTTAAGAATATTATAACAAAAGCTACGTGACGATAAAAATTTGTCATCAGGGGTCGTTTGGTTGGAAATAAGTTATTTCGAAATTAATTATTTTGGGATAAGTTATTTCATTCTCATCACTAAGATATAAATAATCTTATGACTGTCTAATATCTCCATCCAAATGTAAGATATATGTTATCTCTAGAATTATTATATTTGTATTATTTTTTTAAGAACGACTTGCAGGAGTACTATGTTTTTTTCAAAGGAAGAATGAATTACTAGGAATATGAATTTGTCAATTAAAGCTTTGATGGCTTTTGGACTTGAAAACAATGAGGTAATGTGAAACACCACAATAAGACAAAAAAGTGTTAAATAAATTCTTTGAAATGCAATTATTGATTATTTAGAGGTGGGGATTTGGATGACCCCAAAGTGAAGGTTCTTTCAAGATAGAGTCAACCCCATTATAAGAAGGCAACACTAATTTAGTCATAAGTCCACCAGTCAACTAATTAATGGATTTGTAATATTTTACATACTCCTTTCTTTGTTTTGTCAAACTAACATTTAATTCCCTAGTGAGTGCGTTTACAAAATTCAACTCATTTTAAACAAAAATAAATAAAAATTACGCAAGATTGGGAGATAAGTGGGGAGTGGACAGCTAGAGCCTAACTCTAATTAGGGACTACAAATGGAATTTGATGAGGTAAATTAAGTTATTAGTGTGTGCTTAATTAATTAGAGAGATTAGGTGAGAAATACAAGGATAAAAACACGTATTTGCATTGATGATGACTAAAAAACAATAACCAAATCTCCTAAAGAAGAAAGTGAATGTAGGGCGGTAAGCAAGGAAACAAAAAAAGAAACTCTCTCGATTCACTTTTCTTTTTATCGCTTATTTCTAAAATAGATTTTCATTTTTAATTGTTACTTTTGACATATTAAGAAAAGACATTTTTTTTTTTCCATATTTGGTAAAATATCCATATTATTTATTATTTTCTTAATAGGCGTGCCAAGTCAAATTGTGACAAGTAAAAGTGAATAGACAGAATAACGTATAAAATTATAAAAATCTCGACCAAATAATTCAAATTTCCTTCACGTATAATTCAATAAAAAAAAATGTACTTATTAAAATTTTCTTGAAATCTCTAATTAAGAGAGATAAATTTCATCCTGTACGCAAAGAAAGATTTCAAAATATATAAAGTTCTTTTTTTTGTATGTATTTAATATGGATGATTCGCTTAGTAAGGATTATAATTGAAAATTGTTTGATTATCTATGTACGAGAATAGTCAAAATATAATCATCACTCTTTAGGGGTAGTTGATTTTTAACTTCTATAAACAGGAATGTCGATAAATAAATTACATTATCTAATTATTTACGATGTAATTACAATTAATCACTCATAATAAATAGCATTACTAATTTAAATATAAGATAGTAACTTGCTATATATAATAAATTAGATTCATTTATAATGCAAAGTCTTTTGTATACTTTCATGTATACAAGATAAATAAATCCTGATTTTGCTTCATTTTTTAACCATAGGAGTAATTAATTTACTTGATAAAGGATTAATGAGTTTGCATAATACTCTAGGATCTTATTTCTTCTTATGAATTATTTGGCTAATGATTTGCACGATGAATTCTTATGCCCTCTTTCACTTTTTTCTTTCCTTGCGACGTATTATTCGATCCCTTGAAACTTTTTGCTTGAAATAGCACTTTTTTTTTACAGAAAAAAAAGAAACTTTATTTAAAGCAAAAATAAATAGTTTTTAGAAAAGTAGTGTGAAAGAAGAATATGGGTAAATGGGCGGCGCCTCCTGTATATTATATATTGTCCATTATATTTTTATTTATTAATTTTTGTAAAAAAAATTACCACTTTTTTCCACTAAATTTTGTAATTTGTAATTAGTCATTTACAACCATCCATTTCTACTTTATATTTTTCCTTTCTTGGCTCATTGATTATTTAATGGGGTCCAACCCACGTGTCTTTTGCCACGTGATCCCACGCGTTATTTTTCTACCCGTCTTTCAGTGTCGGTCCAACAAGCCCAACCTTTTGTCTCTACAAAATCCTTTTTATTACGCAATAATTATGTCATCGTGATGTCATAATTCTAGTTTCTTAAACTTCATAAATTATCCCACATGGATAAACATATCACAAATTGCAATTGAGTTAATATTAAAAATTATTTGGCATTACATAATATATATTCATTAATTTGATATAAACACTCGAGACAAATAAATTCTTAGAACTCACATCTATTATATGGAAAAAAAAAATATTCTACCAGTACAATTAAGTTGTAAGCCAAATGGTTGACACGAGTTCAAAATTTAATGGTTAAGAAATCCTCTATTGCCTGTGTAATCAATACTTTTCTTATTGTTTTAAATAAAATATATGTAAAAAAAAACTTGACTGGTCATATTTAATTCCAATTTGATTGTGCAATGTTCCAAATCAACTCAAGTTGCTCCATCACTTGTCTTATTCAGTACAGCAAAAAAACTGTTCAAAAAATCATTAATTGTAATAAAAAAAAAGGACCTGAAATGATTGTTTATTACTGAATGGGCCTAAACCAACGACTAGGATGGATGAGAATGATTAAGGGATTAATGAAATAATGTAATCTTAGTTAGGAACAAACGTAATCTTAATATTCCAAGTTGAAGAGTTGAGACAAGCGTGGGGGTTTAGGATCAGTTGATGTTTTGGTGAATGTCTGGCCCTCCCTATAATTGTGTTTTTAATTAATTAAAGTTCAAAGGGTGTCAATGAAGGGTCAAGCATTATTAATTTATTTACATTAAATTTAAACAAGAAAATTTGGTGGTTGAAAGAGTCATTAACCATGACATTAGCATTAAGGTTTATTAACGGGCTGCGGGTTCAAGTTGTATCATGGGCAGCTATATTGTGAAAAAAAGCAAAATGTATTCATACCAAATTTAAATTATGTAAACACAAAATGTGTCTTTAAAATCACCTTTTATTAGTACTAAATTATGATTAATTACTATTCATATTATTATCTCAATAATTACTAATAAGTTAATATGATTTGATAAAAATATCGAGTTTGAATAAGATTTTTTCATTGCACTATAGGGGTACTAGCGCACTTATTCGTGATTGTTGAATATTGGAGGTAACAAGTTAAAAGGTAAATTGTTGAATTGATAAAGATTATGTCACAATAAACTTAAAACTCCTTTAAAGAGAATAAAGTATATATAATACTTTTTCAATTGTAATTTGTAATATGTTCACCAAACTTTTACATAAGTTGAGACGACATGGCACAATAAATAGTGTATATGCATAACTTACAATCATTAAATTCGGCTATATTTGAATATATGCTTTTGGTTTATAATTACATTTTATAGATTCTCTCTATATAGTATAAATAAAAACTATATATCTTTTATAATAGAAATATATTCTTTATATGACTAAGAAATGGGTCAATTTGTTGTTGGGGAAAGAGAATAATCAACAGTACACAAGAAGACAATAACAAAATCCAAAGATTGGATGGACGTCAACTAATTCCGTTTTTCATTGAACGGAAAGCGACTGTGCTCAATATCTTTACCTTATTTTAGACACACCTACATATAATTCACTAACATTTATAAATTCCCCATTTCTAGAACATGATTTGACTTAATTTTGATAAAAAGTAATAAAAGTTAAAAGGTAAAATTTAAAGTAGTACTAACATTTATCATTGTTAAAAACTTTATTATAACAATCAAAGTAAGAAGTGAAATAAAGTCAATTTTGACGAAACATTTTTAAAAGTAAAAGTGTAAGTCAAAACGCTTCTTTGATAGTGAAATAGTTAGCATTATAAGAAAAGACGCAATTTTAAACGATAAAAGTAATAAAGCAAAGTTCACCAAAAACTCTATTCTTGGTAATGGTCCACGTTTACTTTGTATTCGTCCATAAGTTAGTCCTTTTTTAAAAAAATATATATATATGTATTAGTTGGCACAATATATTTTCATCCAATTAGGAGAAGGAAGAATTCCAAAAAATGAATTGTCGTCTGAAAATAGAGGAAACATGTGGAGTCAAAAAACAAAACAAAAAAAAAAAAACAAGTAATGATAACAAAAACAGTTAAAGACGCAGTTTAAAGGTAAGATGAAGATTAACTGATTGATAAAGTGCGAGAAAAATAGAAGTGAAAAGATGGTTCCTTGACCCAAATGGAGTTGAATTTTGTCGTGAAGGTCATTTAGGACCAACTCTCTAATTCTTACCAACAAAAATTATGGTAGGATATTTGAAATTTCTTTATTTGTTATCAGATATTATGGAGAAATTTTGAATTGTGAAAAAAAAAAATGAAATGAAAATATCATAAAAAAAATAAATTATACAAAGCAAGAAACTAAATTAATCGACTCTCTAATATAAATATTAAATATCGAGCAGCAGAAGAAAAAAAGCTCTTTTGACTCTTTACCCGCAAACTTCTGTAGACGAGTCCAAGGGCGGACCCCATTTGGACTCATGCGCGCGTGCCGTGTTGGACCCACTCCTTTTTTCAAAATTTCCAAATTTGTTTTTGGCTCTCACATAATTCCTCATTTTTATTTACGTGGTATTATTTTTTTTATTATTCCCTCTAGAAAAAGATATTTCTTATTTATAAATATTTATTAAAATTTTATTTTATAATGACGACTTTTTAATGTTAGAGAGTTTTATGTTATATTTTAACTCACAAGGTATAATATATTTTTTTATAACTTAATACCAGATAAACATTGACAAAAAAAAAAAAATGAAAGAAATGATAATTACATCCTAAATTTCATTTTATGTGTCAATGCTTTGACTTGTCAGAGAATTTAAGATATTGATTTGATTTATATAATATAGTAGTGCTGTGAAAAAGAATTCAACTATGTGAATTATTCGGTGAATTTAAACTTTTAAAGCATTATGGAAGTCATAGATACGAAAATATAGTGTCCCACAAGCTTTTTTTTTTTTTTAAAAAAACAAATTAGGATAAGGTGAAAAAGGTAAATAGTAGGGATTTTTTTTGGAAAACCCTAGGGAACTCGTAGTCTCTATCATAGTTTCTTCTTTTAGGGTGAGCACTTTGAATTCATCGATTTAAACAAGGTAGATGAAGAAGCTGAATGACTCCGAAATTTCTTAGAAGGATCCAAACCAATCGCCCTTATATGCATACATTGTGATGGTCAGGCAGCAATAGGAAAGGCTGGAAGCATTAGCTATAACGGGAAATCTCGTCACATATGATGAAGATATAACTCTGTTAGACAACTACTCTCTAGTGGAATTATCACAATTGACAATGTAAAGTCAAATGATAATGTGTCAAATCCACTTACAAAAGGCCTAATTAGAGAAGAAGTTGAGAGATCATCGACGGAAATGGGACTATGACCGAGAACAAGTCATCGTGGCGATAACTAAGACTGGAGATCCCAAGATCTAGGTTCAAGAAGATAAAACAAAGTCATAAATGACAGTTCAACATTGTCAAAATTTATTTTATAGTCCATTCTCATGATGAGATAATGTTCATTAACCAGAATGAAGGCATAAGGACTTTTTAATGGTTTCTAAGTTTGATACTGGGTATATCAAATAGTGTATCTACGGGACAACATAGTTAGAAACCACCAACGTAAGTGTGAAGTGTAAGCCGCTTCAAGGAGAATCTAGTTAGGCCAGTTCTCTAAGCACTTATTAACCAAGACATGTTTATGGCTGAAACGAACAAAACAATGAGAACCAAAAACAATTCAAGGGTTGATTGTGAGACTTATGTTGTCTAGGTATACACCAAAGCTCGACAGTTCAAAGATATCAAATCTACCGATTGACCGAGTATATCCGATATATGTTCACTACGGAAAGTTTAAAGGGAAACCTATTTATCCAGATGCGATTAACCCTTACTTATGAGACACACAAGTTTTTTCATACATATGTTTTAACAATAGTCATTCCCCATTCATGTGGGGGATTGTTGGGTTTTAGTAAGGTGTGAATGGGAAATAAGAAGAGAAAATGGAAAATGTGGGGGAACCAATTTTGGAGGGAAAATGAAAAGTCATTACAAATTAAAAATGAAAAGTTATTTATCCCATATTGGTAGAAGAAATTAAAATTGTTGTCCTTATATTATGAAACACTTCATTTAGTTCTTAAAGGGTTAAGAAGAAGGTGCCTGTCTCACCATCGTCGTCACTCGCTCGACTTCGGCTTCGGATTTGGATTAGACAAATGATTGATAATATTTTTGGACAAAAGTTATTTAATCAATCTCATTAATTGATTTCCTTTTTCTTATAAATTAATTCAGGATGTTAGTTAATTAACAGAACTAATTTCGCGTAATGGAATTTATTTGAAATTCGCATGTAACGATAACGTCGTTCTGAAGGGACCTGTTCCTTCGAAAAGCCGTTACTTTTTCCAAAAATACACAATGTTTTGGAAAGACACCGTTGTCCGAACAGACACGTTTCTTACTGTAATTGACTATAAATAAGAGGTTTTTCCCCTTTTTCATTCACTGAAATTTTTTCCTCTCTGCATACATTTTTTTACATAAATAAATTTGTTGATCGACTGAGTTTGGGTGTGCTCTCGGTGTCGTTCTTGCGTTCGTTGACATTAGTGAAGTTTGAGGTATCGCTATTTCTCTAATAGTTAATCCGTTTTATCTTGGAAGGAATTAATCTGTAACCTCGGGTACTTGAGGAGATTAAATTTCTTAAGAAAACACAGTAGGTTTTTTGGACTCGAATTATTATTTCTATCTGTTTCATCTTTTTTCTGTTTCTATTTTTTGACTAACCTATATATAGGAGATAACACATTTAAAACAATTAAGTGTTGTAGCGTAGTGTTTTTTGGCACGCTCGAATAGTTCAGAGTTAAAGTGGTCACAGATTCAAACATTGTTTACACTTTTTCAGACACTCTTCATGAAATTTCTAGCTCCACCATTGATAGGAGCCCACCTCCCAATCACACAACCATGCCCTTGCGGGCAATAGTAAGGAATTAAGTGGGTAATTTTTGAGGATATACTTAGGAACTACTTGAGTGTTGCAAGGTGGAGTTATAACCATCATCATAATTTAAAATACAACTTGAAGTATTATTTTAATGTTACAGTAACTCCCAGCATTAATTTAAGACTATTTTATAGTATATATCAAGTTGTTCAAAAGTAAATTATGCGATTAGATCGAGTTTACACTAATAACTTGAGAACGATAGGAAATTATTTGTAGGAGTTTATCAAGTTACAGTGATCGTGTAATTTCAAATAAATAATAATTTAAAAAAACATTGATCGTGTAAAATGACTTTTACATTTTATGTATCGTTAAATAATAAAATTTAAAGAAGATTCATGTGAAAGTGTATTAATTAACGTGGAAAATATTTTGATTAATATGTTTCCCAATTGCTTTAATGAGCAACATAATATGATATTATCCATTTTAGATCAAACCTTTTCAATTTTTTTTGAAAGGCCTCACACCATTATGAATATCCTATACTTATAAATAATTTTTTTTCGTTTTTAGCTACCGATAAAATACGTTGTTCATACAAATATGACACTATAATCTTTAATCTTTGAAACACGAACAATGATCGCCTTTAATATACTAGTCATACTCATGAATAAATAAGATCTAACATAATTTTCTTGCTTAGCTTCTTTAATTTCTCTCTACACTTTTTTAGGTAAAAAAAAATTATAATTCATGGACCTGATCTAACTCTATCTTTTGAAGACCAATGGAACCAAAAGTAATAAAGACAATGGTCGATGAAATATTGTTATTTTACGATTAAGTAAACATCAGATTGGACAATTATGATTAATAAGTTGGAAATTTATGCTGAAAAAAGGTTTTTCTAAATCCACTTTACGGTGCATATCAATTTTGGTCATATAATTAGAGATATTGCTTAATTAATATCTATGAATTGACAACATTATTTCTGATCATAAATTCCTTGATATTTGGACATGAATCTAAAAATTTCAGCTGACTTTGAGTGCATAGATCATTAGGTCAACTGCCACAATATTCTTTTCTGCTCCATCAAATACACCAAATATGTTTACTTAAAAAAAAATAGAATTGAAATATTTGACTTTCTCAATGTCATATCAAGATTGCCTATTTATGACGAATACGTAAAATAGACTTGAGAAGTAAAAAGGAAAAAAAAAAGAAGAAAAATATCAAGGATCTAAGATTTTTTTTTTCTTTAGAAATATCTACTCTCACAAAATTAGAATAATAGATTTAATTAGTTGTTGCCGGGGAATATGATAGAAACGTTACTAACTACATTAAAAAAAAATGATTGGAACGTACTTAGTATTTGCGTGAAATATCATAATTCTCTACTTGGAGAAATTATTACTGTGTAAAAAAGTTACTCCACGAAAACTAAAAGATAGAAGAATTCAGTATTACGAAACATAATTGTCTCAAGATTCGAATACCATAGATATTTTGCTATGAACATATTACTATTGATTATCTAAGTAATGTTACATTTTCATTGATACCATTTTCTTAATTAAAAAATCTCACTTCTCCCTTGTGATGGCCTTTTATTCTTTTAAAATAGATAAATAAATGCATCTCATAATCAAAGAATATGATGCAGTGAATGAGAGTGCACCTCCCTTAATTATAGATATCGAATTCGACTCTTTAATATGGAAAAGTCTTAAGTAAGAAGCGCTTTCACCAGAATGGGATCCTAGCGACACAAATCTAAATTAGTCGAACTTATAGCTACCAAATTAAAAAATAAAAAGAAGGCATTCACCTTTTATCCAAATTTAGATGTCCTTACTTTGCCAAATATAAATATTATACGGTCCTTAAGAATGATAGTTCCTATCATTAGCATCACAATAGGATTTGATGATTCCATCATAATATGCAATTGCAACATGTAGTAAAACTTCAATTATGAAACAGTCAATAAAAATATGAAGTTATAAACAACTGAAAACTACATAATACGTAAAAAAATTTTGTTAGTTTTAACATTTTGATTCTTTTTCTAAAATTATATTAATTAATAATTAAATCGAATCTCCGACTCTTCTCTTATATTAATAAAATATAAGTTACAAATTTTAGTGCACAAATGAACCCATCTAGCACTATTATCTTCACTTCTTGCCACGTGTCTACGAACAATTGGAAGAGGAATAAAATGACACCTACTGTAATATGATTAAATATCCAATATATACTAGAAGTTAAAGTAATGATGCAAACTCTTAATCTGGAAAAACAAATTAGACTAATGTTAGGTGAAGTAATAATAACCTTTCACACCGCCAAAGCGCCAAGTATATTATCCACTCCCAATAAAATTAGCCTTTAAATTATAGTAGTATGTGTTAATTATTAGGTAAATATTTTTTACAGTATTAGTTATTCAAATTATAATATTTATAAACAAATATTTTTAAAATATAAAATTAGTAATTCTAAACATAACACTGGTAACCTGCGAAAATTATAATTTTCATATTTTATGTTTTCTTCTTTAATTATGTATCACTAATCGTATCAATGAAAATTAAATTTTTGTATCACGATAATATATAAATATATTAAAGAAGAAAAAAAACAAAAAATAATAATAGAAAAACATCACAATCAAACTTGAAAGTGAAGTATGGGAAATTAAGAAGGGAAAAAAGGGCAGATAAAACAATAGGGGTATATGGTCCTTAAATTTCGGTTCCGAAAGTATAAAAAATTTGAGCCGTAGAATTTTAACAACACTAAAAGCTACATTTATTCCTCCCTAAAATGTGACGTGTCAGCCAATCTTACTTTACCATCATTTCCAATTAAATCTCACCCTTTATTAATAAGCAACCACAATCCATCGAAATATAACAACTCTTTCATTAATATTATAAAATGACAATGATGTAGTGGTGAGATTATTTCATCCTTGACTAAAGGTCTCGGAATTGAGGCTTGAGTATAGAATTTTTTTTTGTTGAGAGTGCTATTCCGAATGAGCCCTGCAACATGCAATTAGAAGTTAATCGGGCTTTAATATGAACTACGGACACTAAGTAAAAAAAAAATATTATAAAACGACCCTAGTAAACTTTTCTTTAATTAAAGATTTCTATTCGTTGGTTCTATTTTGATTAGACAAGGAGGTGAAGAAAAAAATAGTTTTTAATTTTGTTGATTTTTTAATTAAAGATATATTGAATTGACTAAAATGCTTCTTAATCTTATGTATTAAATAGATAAAGTTGAAATTTAAAAAATTCTAAAAATGCATTCTTTTTAATATAATATAAAGCAGGAGGTAGTAATTATATGTAAAGTAGGGAAATAAAATAATAGTAAGAAAATTCGATCCAAAATTCGTTTTATCTTTTGTTGTCATATTTTAATTATATGCCCCTGATCTCTCTCCCTTTGCTTTGTCTAATCATCTTCTCTCTTTTTACAATGTCAACCAGATTCCGGTAGTTTCTCCTCCCCACCCCCACCCCACACCCACCCCTATATACTGTTTATATACACCTATATAAATACAACTTTCAGTTCATAAATTCAGTTTCATGTAATACAAAACACACAAGTACTATTACGACTACTCGAGCTTTATTCAAGGAGAAGAAGAGAGCAAAGAAGTATAGTTTTAATTATTTACGAGTGAATAAAAACAAATAAGTTATGGCTGATGAATATCAAGCAAGTGTTTGTGGAGGAAACTGGTGGAATTCAAGTAGAAGTATATTTGGTTCATCACTATGTGCATCTTCAGTTCCTTTAGGGAACTCTAATTTTGCATGGACAAATGATCATTTGTTGGATATGAAATCTTCCTGCAGGTCTAACGATGAATCTGGTAATTCTGATGAATCTGTTGTTCTTCAAGAATTACCTAAACATGATTCCACTCTACAAATCTTGGGTATTGGCCTTGATTCTTCATCAACATCAGATAATTGGAGTCATACATTGATGTAAGCCTTTTTATTATATATTTCGCGCTCCTAGTAATATTTTTAGTCTAAGTTGTTGTATGTATAATATTTGTATGAGATGAGTGAGAATTTATACAGTCGATCCTAAATTGATTGAGGTTGAAGAAGAAGTACTAGTTATTGTTGTGAGATGGAGAAAAAAAGGGAATAAAGGAGATATACTTTCATTTCTATGGGAAAAAAAGTGTTCCTTTGTAAAGGCTTAAAGAAATCAATTTTGTTGTTTTTATTCATAAAAGTTTGTTAACTTTTTTTTTTTCTTGAAAATTTGTATTATGCAGGCATGGAAATGATAGGAGTGAAAGTAGTTATCCTTCAATACTACAAGAAGACCTAAATTCAAGCATGAATTACCAACAAGAAAGTGGGGTTGATTGTTCAAGGAACTCATTTAAACAAGATTTCACTTTAGGAATGAATCATCCAATCACTAGCTCAACTAATACTCATCATGATCAAATTTCTTCAACCTTTCCAATGAATTCATCTTTCTCTAATTATCCTTCAGCTTTACTTCAAACTTTATTTGATAATGATCCTCCTCCTCCTCCTCAACAACAACAATTACAACAATCTTTGTTTGCTGCTAATAACAACCAACCAATGAATTTCCCAACATCATCCTTAAACTACAGGCCAGATTTGAATGACTTTTCACCTTCTATGCCTAAATTCCCTAATTCCTTGTTGATACCAAAACAAAGTACACCTTCTGATCATTTTCCAAATTACTCTCTTAATGCTACCACTTCTCTCTACAATACTTCATCAGCCACATCCTTAAACAATATGCGCGGTACTCTTATGCCTTCTATGCATCCACAAATTCTCCAGTCACCAACATTTAACGAGAATTCCAGAGCTCCTAACGTTACTCCAAAGGTAAATACATACGAATTTAAGTTGCATACACTAAGAATCATAAATATTTTTTGCACCATCAATACAATTTAACAGTTGTTCATAGTATATACTCCCTCTGTCCCATTTATGTGGCAACATTTGACTGGGCACGAAATTTAAGAAATAAATGAAGACTTTAAAATGTTTATCAAATTGCCCCTTCAAAAAATAATCATATTAAAAAGTAGATTTACTTTTCTCTCTCTTCATAAATGTATTGGAGTATTATCTTTAAGATTAAGTGGGACCAATAAGGGTAAAAGAGGAATTGTACTTTTAAATACTTACCATATAAGAAAATGTGACATTTTTGGAACTGACCAAAAAGGAAATGGTGTAGTCCCAAAAAAGAAATGGTGCCACATAAAATGGACGGAGGGAGTAGTAAGTTTTATTCAGTGACGATCTAAAAAGTATTTATACAATCAGATTACTTAGAAGGTACTTGCTAAGTTATAGTTGGACATGTTGCTAAGTTTTTTGTTGTTGTTGTTGTTAGGATTAAATG
This sequence comes from Solanum bulbocastanum, assembly GCA_037074985.1. NCBI lineage: Eukaryota > Viridiplantae > Streptophyta > Magnoliopsida > Solanales > Solanaceae > Solanum > Solanum bulbocastanum. The sequence continues at coordinate 29,440,734 of CM073598.1, read as the reverse complement.
ATTAATTGAGCATTTGTTTTATTACAAAATTTTCAGTGTAAAGTTGAAGATTTAAGAGAATCGAGGGTGACTAAGAAAAGTGTGAATAATGAAGCAACATTGAAGAGGGCAAGAATAGAGACACCATCACCATTGCCAACTTTTAAGGTAAAGGACGAATATATCTATGCAATCCAACTTTAGACTAAAAATTGAAGCTTTTTCTTTTAATAAGTAAAATGATTGCTTTGTCCAAAGAAATGGATGATAATTTTTCAGCTTTTTTTTGTTATCATCAGGTCCGAAAAGAGAAATTGGGGGACCGTATTACTGCTCTCCAGCAATTGGTTTCACCTTTCGGAAAGGTAAATATTTGGATTTTTTCCAACAAACAAAATTATCATCATTTTTATTAATAATTAACAACTCTAAATCTTAATTAATTATTTTAATTTCAGACTGATACAGCTTCAGTTCTCCATGAAGCTATTGAGTACATCAAGTTCCTCCATGATCAAGTCAATGTACGTTAATTACTCAAATTAATAAATAATGATTCAAGAAAACTCAAATTAAACTTACATGTTCTTTGTTTTTATTTCATTTCAGGTTCTTAGTACTCCTTATTTGAAAAATGGATCAACCACCACTCAACACCAACATGTAAAACATCTATAAACTAAATGACACGTACCATTAATTTCACATTTTATAATCTGTGACATACATGTAGTTATCTTTTAAGTGACATAAAAATGACAAGTTGTTATTGGCAGATTGTTGATAAGGTTAAGGAAGAAGATTTGAGGAGCCGAGGATTGTGCCTGGTACCGATATCGAGTACTTTTCCAGTAGCAACTGAAACTAGTACAGATTTTTGGACTCCAAATTTTGGTGGTACGTTCAGGTAGAGACATGAAATGAGTAAGCAGAGGCTTGAGACGAAGTGATTTAATTTTTAGGTAAGAAAAGGAAAGTGAGTATTGACAGCCAATGCTAGCTGGGCCATATCTACAGGCAGAATGATGTGTTGGTAGGCTAAATACATGATTATAGAGAAGATTAAGTGTAGAGCTGTAATGACATTAATTAATTAATAATCGGCTTGGATTAGGAACAGGAACAAGTGCTAAATTTAGCTAAGACTACTTTATTTTAACATTTGTGTTTATGTTTTATGTAACTTGTTGTTTTGTTGCTCTTGGTTGGGCTGAATTTAGCACATCATAAGGAACTTTTTGTTCCTGTTTCTAAATATTTAAATATTTAAAATGTTCGTATGAGTTATCACGACTTCTCTTTCTTTTTCCTTACTTTAATTTATTTATGAATCGACTATGAATTAATATATGAGATCTCATGTTTAAATTTGAGTGAAGACAAAAATACTGCTATGTAATTTTTTCTTATATGTTTATGTCTTGATAGACAGAGTATTATTGCTGATGAATGTCTTCTGAATGTGAGATAGTAAGTATTTTATTAAATCAGTTGAGATGCGTGTAAATTAATTCAAACTTCACAATTATAAAAAAGAAATTTAAACAAAAAATAGAAAATGCATAGCTTTTGATTTGTTTAGAATTTGTAATGTAATGTGTGTAGTGGAAGTCAGAGGGGAGTCCCACTGATTATACTTTTAGGCTAATCTATGAGAATTCTTGTTTTCAAGCTAGTGGGTCGGGTCGGGTCGGCCATAACCCACTATTTATAACCATTTTTATGTGATTCAAATTGTCTTGGCGGCCATACTACACAACCCCACTACCCCCACCTCAAAACCTATGGCATACACCAAACTAAAAACCCTACTTGAACAACCATGGAATATGAAAAGTCTTATTAATTTAATTTATTTATATAAGTACTATATAATTATTTGGTGCATAAATTCTATCCTTTCTTTAAGCTAGATTAGGTTTAGCTTTAAAGTTTTCTTGTCATATTCTAAACACATAATTCATCTTTAAATATTTTAGAAGAAATACTACAAGTCATATTTTCCCAGCCAGTCTGAAGGATTTAACGTCTTCTCCAACTTTATATATTCTGGGTGACTCGAATCTTTAACTTGCTATTTTCTTTGTTCACTTTTAGTTGTCTACTATATTAAAGATAGACAATAGTTATCGTCCAGTTTTACTTGTTTAGTTTAGAAAATTCAAGAACTAATTTATCACTTAGTTTCTAATTATCCTTATTATTAACTATAGTCATTTTCCAAAATGTTAAATTTGGTATATTCAAATGGTAAAATAATAAAAAAATTATTTTATTTATTACTCCTTAAGGGCCGCGTCACGGTCGATACTGGACAAGTAAAAATAGATGGAGGAAGTTATTGCCTTATTGGTATAAGAGGTATTTAAATAAAAGAGCAAATCTCACTCGCAATATTAATTCATTTTCTTCTAATTTAGCCAATCATATATTTAAAGAATTTATCTTCATCGGGGAAAAAAAAATGGGGTGGACGTGTGAGCAAAAGTGGACGATAAACAAGCAGCCATTTTTGGTTCTTAGTTTTTATTTTTTATTTTGTGTGTGGTGTTCAATTAATGGGTAGGGTAAAGATTAAAGTTACCTCACATAAGACAATTTAATGTTAAATTGTGTGTATCATCATTCTTAAGGTATTATCAGTAACGATATAGTTGGTCCTACTGAAAGATTTTCTATTATTTGAACGCTTGTAGATATATTATAAAATAGGATTTAGACATAATGCATGTTAAGCAAAGTAATTAACGTGTTGAAGTTTAATAATAAGTTGATCCACCCCAGCTTTTACATCTCAAATAGTACAGAAGTATAGGATAGTTAATAATTGTTGGAGACGAATTAAATAATGATTTATCAATCAATCGGTTTAACTAATAATAATAAGTGGAAGTAGATGACATGAGAATAATTGTGATGAAGTTAAATAAGTGGACTGAATTAAAATGAAGACTTCAGGAAAGTGAGAATGAAACGTTTTCTAAACGTTAAAGGGCCTAAGATAATAATTATATTTTCTTAAACGTTTTCCCTTTTTGAATGTCAAATTGAACGTGACATGGCTTTTATAAGATTATTATACTTTCATGTCTTTTTAAATATATAAAATATTAATTATTATAATTTATAGTATTTTTAATTTGTTTGTCCTACAATTTTTTTAAGTCCATTTGAAAATATGTCTTTTTCTTTTTTAACAACCTTTTAATCTCAAATTTAATTTGCGTGACATGTTTAAGACCCTAAAATTAAAGGACATTTTATAAGTACTTTTGATATATCTTTAATTTAAGACCATACAATACAAAAATCTTCATTACTTTCTTAAATTCAGTGTGTTAGTGAAAAATTACAAGATAATAAAATTGCAAGATTACAATTGAAAATAAAATGAAGAAACAGAAATCTCTTCAGGCTGAGACGCAGATATCTCGCTCTTTTTAGGAGATTCAAGCCCATTGCAACAAATGTTTTTCACCGGTCTAGTCCTCTTGACTTGTCCCCTCCAGGATACAACAATTTCACAAAGTATAACTAAACAACTCTGGACAAGAGTTGAGTCCAAAGCTCCACAAAAAAGAACACTTCCCTTCAACTAATAAAAACTCTCTTCTTTGACAAACTTTATGCACTCTATATTTTCTTGTGTGTCTCAACCAAATGAAGACCATCACTATTTATACTTAAAGAAGTCTTCCTAGCAATGAATAGAAAGTTAACTGGGTAGTAAATAGTAAAGATAATGACCTTAAAAGTTATATATATTACAAGATATAATGGAGAAATAAAGAATGAAAATAAAGGGACACTTAAGCCACCAATGGCTTGGGAGTTACTGCATGCACCAAGAAAGTTGTAACATATACACTAACTCCATTTGGAGTAATGCTGAATAGTAATGCAGCAATAATTATTTTCAATGGCAACAATCAACTGCCAATTCATCCATCATTATGTAACATATATGAGAAGTGCACCAACGCCCATAAACCAACATCTATGTGGCCATGCCAAAAATGTGAATTCTTAAATTATTAAAATGCCACACTAACAATCCCCACTTATTTTAATATTAGATAGGAGAGTTTATTAGCTAAAGGAAGACTACTATGCATAATGAAGGTATGCTCTGCATTGAACCTCCACTTAGTGAAATGGTAACTTTTACTCCATAATCGTAGTGGTCTCAGACTTGAACTATGACTGCTTAAGGAAAATAAAATATCAGTGCTCACACATAATAATCAAGGTGTTGACATGAGATTTAAAGCCAGCACGTTATGGCCGTGTGCTATCCTGGATTCATGAGTGCTTTTGAGAATAAGTCCAATTCTCATAGGAAGCGACTTACTTCCACACTCACATATGTGAAATCTGTCTAGAGTGCTCATGTAGGCTTAACTCTCCATCCATACGGGCAATAAATATTCATTAAAAGTTTTATCAACTCAACCTTCACAAACTACAGGAAACAATGCACTCACATCATAAGGAGGGAATAATAAGATAGTGCATTTTTCACAACAAGTCATCATATGATTAGTTTTTCCCTTTGAACCTGGTTATAGGATCTCTAGTCCCTAGGTTGGATTTCCTCACATATGACTCAAGGATTTGTAGGCTTCAATCTTTTCCCCCTCGATGTGCTCCAGACCTTTTCTCTCGTTAAGGCCTTAGTAAGAGGATCTGCAATATTATCACAAGATTTGACATAATCAACATTAATGGGACCATTTGTCAAATATGATCTTACGTTACTGTGTTTCCTCCTTATAGATTTGGATTTACAATTGTAATAACAGTTGTGAACTTTAACAATCGCAGCAGTGCTATCACAATGAATTAAAATAGGAGGAATTGGGTTTTCAAAATAAGGAATTTGAGACAATAAATCTCTTAATCAAGTCGCTTCCTCACTAGCTGAAGCTAAAACAATTAATTCAACCTCCATGGTAGAGTTAACAATTATAGTTTGCTTTTTTGATCTCCAACAAATAGCAGCACCACCCAAAGTAAAGACACAACCAGTGGTAGAAATGGAATCACTTGATAAAGTGTTCCAATCTGCATCACAAAAGCCTTCAAGTACAGCAAGATATTTTTTATAGAACAAACCACAATTTTTCATTCCAATTAAATATTTCATAACTCTTGTTACAACATGCCAATGTTCATTACCTGGCTTGCTTGTAAACCTGCCAAGTACTCCTACTGCATATGCAATATCATGCCTAGTGCAATCAATTACATATCTCAAACTTTCGATTATGCTAGCATATTCCTTTTGATTTATTACATCATTTTCACTTTTAACAGGAAATAAGTGAACACTTGAGTCAAAAGGAGTAGCAACATACTTGTAATCAAGAAAGTTATATTTTTTTCAAAATTTTCTCAACATAATGTGACTGATCAAGGAAAATTCCATGAATAAAATTTATCTCACCAAGATCTTTCATATCAAAATGGCTTCTAAGAATATTCATGTTAGAGCCAAAGATCAACAAATCATCAACATATAGGCAAATAATCACATGTGAATTATTCCAAGACTTATGATATATGCACTTATCACACTCATTTGTTTTAAAATCATTTTCAATCATGCAAGAATCAAATTTTTCATGTCATTGTTTTGGTGCCTATTTCAAGCCATATAGGGACTTAGTAAGTTTACATACTTTGGTTTCTTGGCCTGCTTCAACAAAACACTCGGGTTGATTCATATAAATTTTCTCATTTATGTCTCCATTTAAAAAAGCAGTTTTTACATCTATTTGATGAATTTGCAATTAAAAAATTGAAGCCATAGCAATTAAAAGTTTTATGGATGTAATTCTTGTTACCGGTGAAAAAGTATCAAAAAATTCTAGGTCTTCTAGTTGTTTAAAATCTTTTGCAACTAGTCTAGCCTTATATTTATCAATAGATCCATCCAGTTTCAATTTTTTTCGTAAGACCCATTTGCAACCAATTGTTTTACAACCCGGTGGTAAATCAACTAACTTTCAAGTTTTATTAGAAATTAGAGATTCCATTTCATCATTTACTGCCTCTTTCCAAAAAATAGAATCATATGAAGATAATGCTTCTTTCAAAGTGAGAGGGTCATCTCCAACATTAAACACACAAAAATCAGGACCAAAATCTTTATCTACTCTAGCTCTTTTACTTCTTCTTAACTCAAGACCATCAATTTTTTTATTTTTTAAAGTAGAAGTAGAAGAACTAGGTAGTGACAAAATATTTTGTTCAATCCTTTGACCCCCATTATTTTTAGAATCAAGAGGGAATTTATTTTCATGAAAAATAGCATCACCTGATTCAATTATAACATTATCTTCAAGATTAAAAAATCTATAGGTTGTACAATTTGAAGCATAACCAAGAAAAACACAAGTAGTAATTTTCTTACCCAACTTTGTAATCTTGGGATCCATTAGCCTCACAAAGACTAGACAACCCCAAACTCTTAGATATCTCATACTTGACTTGTAACCTTTCCACAATTCAAAATGTGTCAATTTTGACTTTTTATGAGGCACACGATTCAACACATAACAAGTAGTCAAAATAGCTTTACCCCAAAAATTTAAAAGTGCATGTGACTCAATAAGCATAACATTATTCAAATCAACTAAAGTTCTATTTTTTCTTTCTACTACTCCATTAGATGAAGGAGAATACGAAGGAGTAGTTTCATGAATTATTCCCAATGATCTAACAAAAGAATTAAACTCATTTGACTTATATTCACGGCCTCTATAACTTATAATTCTTTTTATTTTTCTTACAAACTGATTTTCAACCTCATGGAGATAAATTTTGAAATTTTCAAAAGCATCACTTTTATTGTTTATCAAGTAAATGTCATGCCCCGAGCCGACACCCTGGGCAGAACTGGCACTCGAAGACCATTGCTGGCCACAAGCGAACTCTTGGCCTGACTTACTAACTTAGCGGAAGACTCTAAACATTATTACATTGATCAAATTAACTTACTCAAAAATCTTGGTAAAATAACTTAGAATGTTTTCAAGGTCAACATTCAACTTAGCCAAAATGACAATTCAAGTCTTAAAACAACTGATATGGATGTTGGGATAAACCCTACAACATCCTAAATAACTGATAATAAACTAAAAACAATAAAAAGGATTCTCCGGAATGCGAAGAGGCTCACCAACAGACTCTGAACTGCTCACTGGATCAATGATGCGCTGGATGCTGATCTTAGTTACCTACGTCTGCATCATAATACAGTGCAGGCCAACTGGCATCAGTACATTGAATGTACGAATGTGCGAGTTGGAATGCTAAACATAAATTAAGCTTGAAATGGATCTGAAAGAAACACTTACATTAGCTTTACTCAACTCCTGAATAACTTAACTCAACTTACTGAATTCATTTCAATATAAAGCAGTTTAAAAACAAGTGTAACATAAAGAAAAGCTGTTTAAAACATGATGTCAACTCTGTGTGTATGAAAATATACAAATAATTCTGAGATATATGTAAAAATACAAATAAACTGATGTATATAAAAATACAAAGTACTGTTGTGGGAGTTTCTCTAACCGACAACCATCACATAAAAGTTATTGTGATGATGCAACGATCTCTCTCACGCTACCAGCACATCCTATACCTTGCCAAGGGTATAAGACCTAAATTACTAAGTAGATCCACTAGTCTATGAGAAAATGATTTATTTAGAAAGTATGACCATTTTCTACCTATGATGGCTACATGGTTTATGGAGACGTGAGTTATCTAAACTTAAGCTCGTCCCTATATCGGTGCTCAATACTACTTCCAAAATATGATACTAGCTCTTCATGTTTAAAACATACTTCTTTCTGTGATTTGAGATTAGTGCTCAAAAACTTAGCTCAAAGGCTATTTTGGAAATCAAAGTTTTCCCCTTTGCTTCATTTAGAAAGCAATTACTCTTTTCTGAAAACTGACCCGAAGGCTCTTTGGAAATGTCAGTTTCCTTTCTTATTTAAATGTGAAAACATTTTAAATCTTTTTGGGAATACTTAGTCCCCATATACTTTTGAAGAAAACAACTTCAAATTTACTCTTTACTGAACTCAAAACTTAAGTCTTAAAACAAAGTTAAAATGTTTACAAAAGACTTTTGGTAAACTTTTTGTACTTCTCTAAACTTGACTCTTGACTTTGAACTTAATTGTTCTTGACTTGACTGTCAACTGGTCCTTGAATTGAATTATGGATTCAAGGATTGTGATTTGTGATTAAAAAGTTCTCATGATGTTTAGGAATGATTTTAGATAGCTAAACATGAGAAAATATCGAAAATTAATATTTGAGAGTGGGTCCGCGATGCGGAGATGCTTTTAAAATTTAGTTTTGAAAATGACTTTTGAGGCAGAAGACTCTGTGATGGCTCCGCGATGTGAAACAAAAATTTCCAATTCAGGGAATCAGCTCCGCGATGCGCCAGCTCTGCTAGATTTTGTTCGACAAAATGTATTCTTCGTTTTTCAGCTCTAAACCCTCTAAACTCCATGAGTTATTTTCCCAAACACTTAGAATTGATTAAATATTCAAAGTACATCATATTCTACTCAAATCGAACCTAAAATCACGAGTTTGGATCAAACAACTCTTCAACGAATTCAACGAAACAAGAATTTAGTGGAACTTGAACAAACCCATCAAGAACTCAATTTCTAAGCTTTCAATAACTTAAATTCGCTGAAATAAATCATGATTGGCGCGTGGGTGAATTAACCCAATGCTATGTGATCTCACATACCTTGTAGGGATCACCCACGACGAAATCCACAAGACAAACTCGACGATCTTGACGAATTTTGAACGTTCTTCTCCTTTCTCCTCTTATTTTTTCTTCTCTCAAAACCCTAACTCTTTTTCCAAAAGCGTAAACTGACTAAGTTCAGTTTAGACCCCTAAGTAATTACCAAAAATGAATTAAAATAAAAGGGTAAGGAATAGACCAAACTACCATTCAAAAATTCGAATTTGGACTTTTCTTAATCCAATAGCCCAACTTCCAAATAGCATAACTTACTCATACGAACTTGGAATTGCGTAAACTTGGCGGTATTGGAAAGATCACTCCAAGATCTTTCTAACCATATCTAGAAGTACACTTAAATCATCCTGAGCTAGGACTTATGACTGTTTGAAGTTGACCAAAAACACATTTTTCCTAACCTAAACAAATTTCCAGATTTTCAATTCTTTCCAAAAATGGCTATTTCCAATTCTTAGCTTCTTCCTTGCTATTTCAAATTGCTAGATGTTACAATATCTCCTCCTTGGGAACATTCGTCCTCGAATGAGATTACTCTTAATAGGCTAAGAGTGGTAACATCAAGTTCAAACACCCAACAAGTAAAACAATTATAACATGCTAACTTATAATTTAAAGAGTTCTAAGATGAGAATTAGTACCTTGGTTTGCATTTTCTCCGGACTCAAAGAGATGTTGATATCTCCTTTTCATATCTTCCTTGGCTTCCTAAGTAGTTTCCTCAATAAATTAATTCTTTCAAAGAACTTTGACAAATGCTACCTCTTTTGGTCTCAATTTGCGAACTTGGCAATCTAGAATATGAATATGAATCTCCTCATAAGACAAGCTATACTTGATATCAATATCTTCGATTTATATGAGAAGTGAAGGATCTCCCATGCACTCCTCCAACATGGATACATTGAATACTGGATGAACCACTGTTAACTCTTGTAGTAACTCTAATTCATAAGCTACCTTGCCAATCCTTTTGGAAATTCTGTAAGAACCAGCATACGAGGACTAAGTTTTCCTATCTTATTAAACCTCATAACACCTTTCATGGGTGGAACTTTCAAGTATACCCAATCACACAATCCGCCTTAATACTTCAAAACACTATCTCCCCCTTGTTCAAAAGCCATCACATTTTTGCTTATGAACACTTGCCTTTTAATTCAAGCAATAAAGGATCTTGGTCTTGCTTTCTGACACTAATGATGATTCAGTCCCATTCATCTCCACCACTCTTCCTTCTGTGGAATCCATTAGTTGAACTCATAATCGTGCAAGTATATGCACCTCTTTTGCGAACTCTTTCTTATCCATCTCAAAATTGGCGGTACTACCCACAAACAAACTGCTTAAGGCATCAACAACAACATTAACCTTACTTGGGTAGCAAAGAATACTCATGTTATAATCCTTGAGTAATTCTAACCACCTCATTTGTCTTAGATTAAGATCTTTCTGACTAAGAACATACTGAAGACTTGTGTAATCCGTGAACACATCCACATGCACACCATAAAGATAGCAACCCCACATTTTCAAAGAAAATACTACGAAAACCAATTTTAAATCATGGGTTGGATAGGTATTCTCGTGAATTTTCAACTGTCTAGAGGCATATGTTATAACTTTGTCATTCTGCATTAAGACACAACCCAAACCAACTCTAGATGCATCACAATACACCACATAACCTTGAGTACCTTTTGGTAGGGTCAAAACTAGGGCAGTAGTCAATCTCTTTTTCAATTGCTGAAAGCATTTCTCACAAGCTTCAGACCATTGAAACTTCGTTGTCTTCATAAGAACCCTCTACAAACCTTCTAGAATAGCCAGTCAAACCCAAGAAACTCCTAATATGAGTTGGAGAGGTGGGTCTAGGCTAATACTGCATTGCCTCAATCTTCTGGGTATCAACTTTAATTTCCTCTCCAGACACGATGTTGCCTAAGAATGCCATAGATTCAAGCCAAAACTTACACTTAGAGAATTTGGCATACAACTATCTATCTTTTAAAGTCTGGAGAACTATTCTAAGATGACTCACATGATCTTCTTCATTTCTTGAATATATTAGTATGTCATCAATGAAGACTTTAACAAACATATCTAAATAAGGTTTGAAGACTCTATTTATAAGGTCCATGAACACTGCAGTTGCATTGGTCAAACCAAAGGACTGATCAAAAACTCATAATGACTAAAACGGAATATCACACTCTTTTACTCTCAACTGATGGTAACCTGATCTGAGGTCAATTTTTGAGAAATAAGAAGCACCCTGAAGCTGATCGAAAAGATCATCAATCCTTGAAAGAAGATACTTGTTCTTGATGGTAACCTTGTTCAACTGACGGTAATGTATACTAAGGGAACCATTTTTCTTTCTCACAAATAAGACCGAAGCGCCCCAAGGTGAGACACTTGGTCTAATAAAGCCCTTATCTAATAGATCCTTTAACTGCTCTTTTAACTCTTTCAACTCTGATAGTGTCATTCTATATGGCGGAATAGATATAAGACGAGTATCTGGAAGATGGTTTATATCGAAGTCTATTTCTATCTCAAGAGCGACTCCGGGTAGATCATTTAGAAAGACTTTTATGAACTCTCTTACTACTGAAACTGACTGAATAAGATGTACCTCAACAGTTGAGTCATTAACTCGGACTAAGTGATAGGCATACCCCTTAGAAACTAACTTCTTTGCCTTAAGGTGCGAAATGAAACGACCCTTAGGCACTGCTGAACTGCTTTTCCACTTTAAGACTGGCTCATTTGGAAACTGAAACTTGACTACTCGAGTTTTACAATCAACTGAGGCATAATAGGCATGAAGTCACTCCATACCAAGAATGACATCAAAATCTACCATGTCTAACTCAATTAAATCAGTCATGGTACTCTTGTGATTGACGAAAATGACACATGATGAGTCTACAAATTAGACTCTTTTAGGGCTTTATGTTAATTGAAATAATGTCCTCAAATACTTATTTAGTCTATATATCTGATGAAAACACTTAAGTTTTAGGTATTTGAAGTTTTTAGTGGAAGCATGGACACTTTGGCGCAAAAAAGAACAAAAAGGCTTAAAAAAATGAAGAAGCTGAAGTCTGAGTGTTGCCAAGCATGCTCTGTGATTCGCTGAATGGATGCACTCCGCCCTTTGTTCCAATATGCGAAGCCCTGAAGGAGAAGGATCAAAAAGGCGATGAAATGAGCAGTTGGTACTGCGCTATTAGTTTCGCGAAGCAGAAGTGTACCGCCCAATGATCCAGAATGTACAGATGTTGAAAGCAAAGCACAAATGGCTATGAACTAGAAGAAGGGCGAATTGCCAAGTCATTTGGCGTTCGCGACTAACCTCGTCGAGCGATCTTTCAACACTATTTTCTGAAGTCTATAAATACTAAACTCTTTATTAGTATTTAGGAGGGGAGGAGAGTTTGAACATTATTGTAATTTTTACTTTAAATTTGATATTTTCTCTCAAGTTTGGAGAGGGTTTTTGGAGGACTTGAAGAAGAAAGGAGTTCATTTTCCCCAAATTGGAAGTGAGTCTTCTCTGTTCTTCTTTCTTTGCTTAAATCAAGGTTTATTTTCTTATACCCACTTGATTTCAACATCATTTTAGGTATAATTTCTTATTTCTTGATGCGTGGCTAAAAACCCCCATTCTTGGGGTGTGATTTAGCAAGTATGTGTTGATACTATTGTTGGGTTTTGCTTGCTGATTGGTTAGATATATTTTAATTGTGATTTCACCTAGTGGTTGTGGTTTAATTTAATGGGTTTGTAGTTGCAAATATAAAACCATCCATGTGTTTTCGGCTTGCTCGAGAGAGAGGTCACGAAACCAAGACCGCTAGACTGATGGCCTAAGGAGTGGGTCGACATGAGGTTCAGCCCGAGTAGGTGAGCCCTAGTCCCATGCGGCAAATGGGGTAAGGCATAAGCTGGCCTTCATACGGCAAATGAGTGTCCGAGAGGAACCCATTTGAAACGGGGTAAGTTGCCGAAAGGAAACTTATTTCCATATAAAACTTAGCCTAGTCATTATTATCTTGCAAATTTCCTATCGAAAGCATGTACCCAATGATGTATACCAATATATATTGCGGTCACATCCCAAGAATCTCTCCCCATACTTGATTTCCTTTATATTTTACTGTTTTTATTTAATCTTGTGACAAAACCCCCATTGATAATTGACACTTTTGTGTCACCCATCGAATTTACTTTGTTTTATTCACAAATTTCTCAAACTACAGCTAATTAGAATAAGATTCTAGTTTAACTACTATTTTCACTACCACCCTCTTGGGACTCGACCCCAACCCTTGGTTGGGTTATTATACTATTGCACGATCATAGACACTTGCATTGAATGTTGAGTCATTGATTGCGCAAACATCAAAATGGTGTCGCCGCCGGGGAGTGGTGTTACATGAAGATGTAGTTAATTAGAGATTTTATTCTTTTTAGTTATAGTTGTCATTGATTTAATTTTTAGTTTTGTTTTGCATGTTCGTGTATTGATGAAGAGGAACGAAAAATGGAAAACCACTACGGACTTCACACGGATCATCCCCTCTTGAAACTGCTAAACCTCAGGGACAACCTCCTGACCTTTAAACAAGTAGGGGATGAGACTCTTGAGGAAATGGGGTTGAAATTTCGAAAATGTGAATTCTTAAATTATTAAAATGCCACATTAACACAGTGTTAAGTCAAAATATGACAAACAAATAGAAAAAAACAAATAGAAATGAAAGAAATAAATTTTATTTTGAAGAATTAATAGATTTTGCGTTAAATAAACGATCAAAGTTTAAAAAAATTAAATCTCAAAAAAGTTGGACGTGTAAGGTTGAGGTAGTAATGTTTTACCCCATATATATTGCTCAGACTTAAAATATCAATCGATAGATGTCAAATACTTTTAAAATAGTACTCTCTCTATTCATCTTATATTAATCGATCATCTTACTAAATAATTATTTCATATTAGTTGACCATCCTATTAAATTAAGAAAATATTAATTGAAATTTTCTTATATTACGTACGATTAATTCTTTTTAAAAGTGTCCACATTTGTTTGTAAAGTTTTCTATTTTTTTTAAGGAGTGAATTAGTAAAATTAATTTTTTTATTTATCATTTCTTAATATGCGTATAAAAAGAAAAATGATCAATTAATATAAAACTAAGAAAGTATATTTTAACGAATCTGACCCGAGTACAATAATTTTAGAGAGTTTGAACCACGTAAATTGACCCCTATTTATGCTTGCGTATCTTTAATTGAGAAGCTTAAACTTGAAGAATCCCTATGACAAGCGACTCATCAAAAGAAATAAAAACAAAATAATAACTTTAGTTGATTAGTAGTATCTCTAGCAATCAACTTTTATAATTTATGACAATTGAATTGATCGGTTGATGGCTATTATACCAAACCTTTGAACATCAGGATCTGTACCTTTGTTCTTCACTTATCCATCCACAAACTAAAATATCTTATATACTTTCTTGGACATATATATATGAGGTTATTATTTATTATGATTTTGATTCCACCGTTATTGACCATAACTTGTATTATAGCTAATGGTTCGATAATACGAATATGGAGAGGGTGTAATGGTGTTGTTGGGCCCGACTTATTACTGATTTATGGAGTACTGAATTTCTATCTTTATTCGTAGCTTAAAGTCGGAGGTATACATATAAAGCTTATATGGGCTTTGGTGATCATCAAGTACCTATAGCTTTGTGGCACCTATAAAAAAAAGTTAGTGCGCTTTGATGATCATAAATATTCGGATGATCTAATTGACACTCTGTGAATCTCAGATTAGCCAATGAATCTTGATGATAGGCGTGCAAAAAAACTTAGTTTGGGCGAAAGATCATAATTAAGTGCACGAACAAAATCTCACATAAAAAAAAATTGAGACCTTTTAAAAGAAATCGTGTAGATTCGAACTATGTTAAAAATATTTTTGAATTGATTTAGCCGGCCAACACCTTTTGAAAAAAGTGAGGTGCGCTTGTCATGAATGAATAGAGAATAGAAGAACATGACTGGGCTCGTGGATCATCACAATATGAGATCCCCCTACAATATATCTCCAAGATATTATTTCTCCTACCTATAACTTAAGAGGAATAAATTTGGAAACACAGAAAAGAAGGAATAGTATATATATATATATATATACAGGGGGAAAAAAAGGAAAGAAACGCATCATTTGATGTTAATAAAGTATATAGATGGTAGCTTTTTTTCTTGTTTTGGCTAATCATTGCAAAGTTCTCTTAGACTCTTCAAGCATAAGTTTAATTTTCATAAAAAGTTCATTTGCTTTCTTCAACTTTGAATCACATCTTCAAGTACTTTCCCACTGAGAATTAATTGGAATATATAGCCATCAAAACATTAATATAATTCTGCCCTACCTACATTTTTACTGGTCCAACATGTTAAACACTAGCTCGCGATTGAGGGTTGGAAAATCATTCCGTGCAAATTAATTAGGCAAAACTAATTTTTTTATATGTATACTTTTGAATCCCCTCGATAGAAGAAAAGTTTTCAGTGTAACTAAGATAGTTCTTGAAAAGATATGGTACCTGGACCTAACTCAATCCCAATAACTAGCTCATGAGGGGAGGATTGCTTAAGTCCATACAAAGAGACCATCAATGCATTCCCAACAAATGTAAGACTTTTACCCACTCTAACACCCCCTTCACGCCCAGGCCCAACTGGAGCATGGACCGAGAGTCCAAAAGAGGATGTATCTGAATCTGATACCATGTAAAGATATGACATCTGAGCCTAACGCAACCCCAAAAGTTAGCTCAAAAGGGGAAGATTGCATATGTTCATACAAGGAGACCATCAGGTCATTCCCCGATCAATGTAAATTTTTATCCACTCTTAACTTTTAAAATTATTTTAGGTCGTACGTTCAAAAAAATTAAATCTTCTTGTTGAAATATCTCGCTTCATCATCGATGAGAAGGAAATATTACTCTCTCTAATCTCTAATCCAACATAAATGAAATGTTAGGGGTGTGACACACCTTTAAGAAATATATTTAAGGACATTAATCAAAGGATAATTTCTGAGTATTATCCTTCTAATTCTTCTCAAGCTCTTCTTAAAAGTAAAAATAGTCATTTTTAAAAATTTAAAAGTAGTTCAAAACCCCCCATTAAAAAGAAGAACTACTCTGGAAAATAATAATTATACATTCTTAAACTTTGAAAAATTCATTCATTTTAGACCATATAAAATGCTAACAATTCATTTATGTTGAATTCGTTTAATATATAGAAAACGTGAAATTTATCGAAAATCTCCAGCTAATCCATCCCTAAAAAACTCCTATTAATTTGCAAGTTCACTTCTCTTTTCGATTTAAGTATTAATTTGGGAACCTTGTGGACGGTTGTAGTGGATGGGATTTACTTAGTTGAGTGCAACTTAATTGGCAAGTTTATTTCTCTTTTCAACAATTAAGTATTATTCCTTTATGTCTTAATTTGTTTGTCTAAAGTGTGTAATGTACCATAATGATATTTGAATTTTATAATAGTAAATATGTCATATAGGATGTTGAATTAAGAGTTACTGAATATGAAAAGTGGTATTTCTTCCGTTTCAATTTATGTGACATTTTTGAATTTCGAAATTCAAACAAGTTTATATTTAACCGTAAATTTTTCATATATTTTTTAAATATTTTGAATTGCCAATTATCGTGAATTATAGTACTTTTTACGTACTTTATAAATATATAAGTTTCATTTCAAAAAAATTGAAGATTTCATGTGCAAATTCTCAGTCAAACTTAAATTGTTTGACTCTTGAAAAATGAAAAGTATCACATAAATTTGAACAAAGGGAATATATATATATATAGGGTCTAGTCCAGTCATACGTGCTATGATTTCACTATTGATGAATGCAAAGAATAAGATCAATAACTTTGCTCCTCCTTGGGGCTTGGACCCTTTTTCTTTCACTTTTGTGGTTTGTAGTTCATTAGCATTTAGCAGGCCAACAATTAAGCCCAAATCAAATTCCAGCATGCTTATATTAGTTAGAGAATTTTACACTTATTAACGAAATAAGATTTCAAATTATTATTTTTTATAGATTTTTCAATAAATTACTCAAAATATTAGATAAAAACTATTTTAAAATATAACAATTTAAGAAAAACAAAATTTCTTTAGTTTTAAACTTCAAAATTTATGAAACTTGATCCTTCCCAATCTTCCTAATGTTAGAGATACAAAATAAGTTTATTAAAAGTTTAGAACTGAACCAAACTTTCATCGTAGAAAAGCAAATGAAAGATTTTCACAACAATTACATCATAGAATCGAGAATGAAGTTTTCGTTCTGTATGTACCGCTTGGAAGTGTGTAATATGTCTCATTGTTGATTGATGACAGTGAGAGTTGACTCGAATTTCTAACTTGTATATTATGATCTTATATAAACGAAGTGTGTAAATTATCCCACCTTATATTAATCTTCTAGAAGAGGGAACACCAAAATAAATAGAATAACTTATAAGGAGAAAGCCTTAACATTTAAAAGGCTGCAAGTTGCCTCCACCAATTATTGAAGTGATTGTTTTCATTGAAATCCTTCTACAAGTCATGTGAAAATAATGTGTCTAGCAGACTTTAGAGACAATAGGCAATGAACAAGGTAGAGATAAAAAATTCATTGAATTGCAAGCATCTCACTTGGGAATAGAGATAACTTGGTAAATGATACCTTGTATAAATGGTATATTATAAGAGTTTAAACGACGCTTATTTTGGGACAAAGGAGTATTCAATATTAAAGCTAACTGTTGCTTCGTAAGCAAACAAGGTAGCAACATATGTTTCATAACACAAATTTGTAGTTTGAGTCAATTTATTGGGATTGGACCACAACAATCTTCTTATCAAATGGACATAGGAGTACAATTATTGGGGGGGTAGAGGGTTGGGGGAGAGGGAGAGAGAGAGAGAGATAAAGAGATTGTTGCTGTAGCCATTGATTATGGAATGAGAAAAAAATTAAGTATGATTCATAGAACATGTAAACCAATCTCTGTAAACTGTGATAGACACTGATCAATGACCCTATATATATGCTGATATAATAGGTAATAATCACTTATTGTTTGTAGTAGGAATGCAACTTAAAACAAGAGTATACTAGACATACGAAAAAAAAAATGGAACAGCAGAATGCAATAGGACATGAGTTTGTAGTGAAATAATCAAGCAGAGCCTTTGAGCTTCTTTGCGATGGTGGCAATGTGTTTTCCCTGGTGGAAAGCTTGCTCCAGTTCAAGATCTGTTGGCTGTCTAGAGCCATCTCCAGCAAAAGTTCCTGCCCCATAAGGACTTCCACCTTTAATCTGCTCCATCTCGAACATGCCAGCACCAAATGTGTAACCGATTGGGACAAAGATCATTCCATGGTGAACAAGCTGAGTAATTGCTGTCAACCTGCAGATTTATTGAGTTTAATGTAAAAGTTTCAATTAGAATTTTCAAATCACAAGTCAAGCTAAAAATGTGAAAGTCTTTTGAGGAGAAGGGACTAACGCAGTAGTCTCTTGGCCACCTCCTTGAGAGCCAGTACTGTAGAAAAGGCCCGCTGGCTTGCCTGCAAGCTGCTGAGTTCTCCAGAGACCACCAGTGGCATCAAGAAATGCCTTGAACTGAGCAGCCATCATCCCAAATCTTGTTGGGAATCCGAACACAAAGCCGTCAGCTTCAGCAAGGTCATTGGGTGTGATAATTGGTGCATCGCCTTTTGCTGGTCCACCCATCTTTCCAAGAACCTCTTCTGAAAGAGTTTCTGGTACCTGTGCCATTCACAAATCAACAACAGAACACAAGCGATATACATCCATTAGTTTTTTCTTCTTTCATCTCCAAATCCCTCTAAAGGAGCACTGTTCAAAATATGGAATCAATCATAGGAATCAAGAAATCAAGGAAAAGTTAGTCACAAGTGAATTGAGAAAAGACAATTCAACTATATGGTACTTTGTCTAACTTCATTGACTCCATTAAACAATTACTGTAGTTTTTAAACTAGGAATAACACTATGGCAAATGTCAAGACAATAATTTCTCAGCACGATTTTAAGGAAAGGACTAGGACTCTAGAGATTCCATACTATCAATGATAATGCATAACACTTTAGGAGACCTATTTGCAAAGTCAAAATCACATAACTTCTTCAATTCTCAGGGATAAAAAATTCTCCAACTCATTCACATTAATAACATATTAAACTGAAATGTAAACAGACCTGCCATAGTTTGGCTTCTACACCTTCAACTGATGCGGCTCCTTTCTTTATCTCTTGTGCTAGCTTCTCAACATGTCCATACATGGAGTAGTAACTGCATTAATTGATACTTTTCACCATTAGCTTTACAAGCCCCAAACATGAAAATCAAATAGATCATACAAACCATTCTACTTTTGGAGACAATTTTTGTGGGGCTTGTAAGACTTCACAGCATCAGATGTGTATGAGACACACAAAAGTTGACTTTAAATTGGATAAGAATCACAGATCAGATTGGAACAGTCGCAAGAAATCCAGTAAAATAACACCAAATACATTCCGGATGAGGACATCAGGCACTAGAATCCAACTTCACAGAAGTCTTCTAGAGATAAAACAGGAACAAAAGATAGCACATGCTAGAACTTAGCACTCAATAAACACAAATCATCCAATGAGACATGTTCTGGAAATTTGTAGGATAACTTCTTTACCAATAGGAATCTTGAAGCTAATCAGCAAAATCATTTAGTACCAAAGAAAATATCAACAACTCCGTCTTGATGTTCCAAGTTGATATTTTTCAATTTCAAGAATGTCATTTCATAAAGACTAGCAATAGAGCAACTACCCAAACCCCAGTGAATTAGTTGGTAAATCATTTTCATAAAAACCTTTTAGTAAGCAAAGATTTTCCTACCTTAGATCAAGACAACAAACACTTGTAGAAGTAGATAGAGTGATATTATTTTTTTTAATTTTAAGAATGTCATTTCATGAAAAAGACAAAACAAAAATACCTAACCAACAACTCCTGCAACAATTAATTGGCTATATCATTTTCATAACAATCTCCCAATAAACTACAAATTTCCTACCTTTAGATCAATACAACAAACAGTGGAAACAACTGGCACCTTCTCGCACAATCTCTTCAACAAGGTCATTCATCAATTAATCATCGGAAAACAAATATTGCAAAGCCTTAGGACGAAATCCCCACATATATAATAAGAATAGAACAAACAAAAAGACAGAGTGTTTACCAGCACACAGACATGGCAAAAATCAAGAACCAAGAATCTATCAGCCAAGATCAAATTAACAAAAAATAAATCATACCCACAATTCATTTCGCTCTAAACATCAAAACAGAGAACCCCAAACTCAAAAATTTACTACTTTTTTTTATATATAAAAGAACAGAACGTGCATAAAAACAAGAAGATATAAATGTAGAACAAGATGGATTGCTTACACAATGTAGACTTTGGTTGCCATTGAAAGGGAAAGTAGTAGGTAGATGAATGAGTTGTTGAAATAGAAAATAAAAGAAAAGAAAAGAAAGAGGATGGTGATGGAATGGAATGGGAAGAGAGTGGGGAGGCCATTGCTGCTTATATAGTGGGGGAATCCAAATAACCCCAAAATTAAGAGTTGACCATTTTCAATTTTGGTTCATTAGAGGCTATCTCAGGTTTATGTGGATTAATTAGGGGTAATTATGTCATTTGATCACTCATTTATTTGATTTGTTAATAGGTTGTTGATGTCACGCTCATCATCATTATCGTAACAAACTTTTTTATTAATTATTAAATATTTCTTTTGTTTTTAATATTGTAGTTTAATTTCTTATACTTCATTATTGAGGGGGGAAAAGTAAGAGAAGTCCAAAGGAAAATTTGAAGAAAAAAAAAAAAAGTAACAGAAAATACAGGTTTGTGCACAGCTGGTATTGGTGCACTTTTGCTAGTTTATTTACATTACAATCTTTACAAGAAAGGATATGAGTAAAAAAAAAGAAATACTACTAAAATGTTTGGATTACTTGCCAATAAAAGTAAATGAATAAATGCAATACTATGGATAGACAATTTATGTTCAATTACTTATTATCTATTTTAGGTATTACCCTTAAAATGATATTACGGTGCAGTAGATGAGATTGATCTTCTCTTAGAGCCTATTTGACATTATTGTTGGGATACAAAAAACACTTATTTTGAGAAAAATAAAATACTTTTATTAAAAAATTAAGTGTTTGGCAAATCAATAAAAATGTTTTTAAATAGAAGCAAAATCAGTTTTTCTATTATTGGGAAGAATCTAAAAATTTCTGATTTTTAAAAAGAATCAGAAACACAAACAAAACAATTATTTTTCTCAAGACTAAAATATCTTTTTCATATATACATATTGATCAATATATTTCTTATTAATTAATTAGTATATTTCATAAGTTTGGTTAAATTTCATTTTAATAATTTTATTTTATTATTTTTATATAATAAATTTTATAATTTATTTTATGTTTATATATTATTATTTTATATTATTTTAAGTATTATTTTGCAGAATTAGAAAAAAGGTAACAACAATGCTTTTACAAGATTAGAAAAAAGAAAAAAATAATAATTAAAGATTTCAGCCTCCCAAAAAAGATATAATATTGATTGAAATTTAAACATGTACATTTAATTTAATATAAATAAAAATTTAATTATTTTTTTATAAATATTTAAAATAGTTTCTCTCTATAAATAATTTTAATAATCGAAGTACATTAATAATTGTCATTTTCTATATTTGATTCTCAAAAGCACTTTTTAAAAAGATCAATCAAACACAATTTGCTTATGAAAACACTTTTCAAATGAATTTAGTCAAACACAAATTATTTTTTTTCTAAAGCACTTTTCTGCAAAACCATTTTAAAAATGCGCTTCTAAAAATAGTTGTTTTAGTAGAAATGTCAAACATGCTCTTAATCAAGATTAAAGGTTTGAGCTTTGTATATGAAAAAAATCTTTGATAAGGAGTGTCTCCCTCAAATTGGGCCTATGCTGCACCAATCTGAATTAATTGGACTCTAATATAAATATCGAATACCAAATAAGAAGTTTATTTTAGGTCACTAAATTGTGGATGGTTAACTCATATGGAATTGACTATTAATAGTGTGATGTGATAAAAATCTTTTATATCGTTCGTATGAAAAATTAGATCCAATAAATATCCATATATTTTCTTGCTAGTGGGGGCTTTTTACTCATTTTCTATTTTTATGTTTAGTGCTTATTTAAGTTTATAGCTTGTAAGACCTTACTTGCCACATTTAAAGAAAATACTTTTTTAGTCCGAAAAAGATTGTTTATAGTTTGGAGTACAATGAGGGACACATTTAATTGTCAATGTCAATTAAAAAAACTCTTTCTGAAATAAAATTCATATATTTTTTGCTAAAATATTAAAAAGACTATTCTAAAATAATCATAAATAAAGGGAAAATATTTGATTCATCGAATAGTAGCATTATTCATTTTTGAAAGGAGACAAAATATTTTGTTCAATGCTTTTGAATTAATTATTATAGAATTAATGAGACATATATAGTTCACCTTTTATGACTGAAGATTAACAGTTACATTCTTGAAAAAAGATAGAAAAAAAACAAACGAAGTTGAATCAAATTGAAGAGATTTCAGAGAATTAATGGCATGTTATTAAATACATTTTTTTTTAAAAAAAATGTAGCTTTATGGATGCCAATACATATACTGGTAAATCAATCTGGGTCAATATTTCTAAGTGGTCATAGCCTTTTTAAAGTTATTCTATGGACCATTTTTTTTTTTAAAAAGCAAAGGAATATAATGCATGATTTTAATTAATTATATGCAGATTCTGAATATTTGATATGATATTTTTCTAATCATTTGTCCTCTACAGATGGTAAATCAAAAGATGATCAATCTCTATCAACTAGAGAAGAAGTCAGATAATACTTGAAAAAATTAATCTTTGTATTTATTGATTTTGTATAAATATCGAGTGCAGGCTAAATTTTACCACAAAGAGTTCTGAGGTGTACCAAAAGGAATATATACATAATACACATATATTAAAATTTAATATAATAAGCAGTCAAAAGAGTAGATACATATGTCAAACCTCAAGTTAATTTGACAAATTCTAGAATATATGGAGGGATATCAGAATTGACGTATATAAACAAATATTTGAAATATTTTGACTGGGTACATTGGAGGCGGCCTTTGGGAAGTTTTTTTTTTTTTTTAATTATTATTGTTGTTGAAGCTGTTGTTGTTGTTGTTATTATTATTATTGTTGTTGTTGTTGTTGTTATTGTTATTCTTCTTGTTAGTTTTATTGTTATTGTTGTTATTATTGTTATTGTTCTTGTTGTGAGTATTGTTATTGTTATTATTAATTTATTTATTGTCTTCAACGTTCATGTGTTAGTTCGAAGACAATTGTTTAATTAACCTGATCAAGTGTTCTCTCTAAATGAACCTAGTTTGTAGGAGCAAATTTTAAAATTGAATACTCTTATTAAGTTGATGGTCTATATTTTCATTAATCATAGTTAGGGTCTAAGGGTATCAAATGAGTACGTTCGATAATGATCATTGGAATATCAAAATGAGAAAGTTAAAAAAATGAACAGATTATTAAGTCATTCAAAAGTTATTTGGATTAAAATATTTTAAAAATGGATCAAAATTCAATCTGTCAATCTTTTTTTTTTTTAAAATAAATTTTTAGTATATGATAAAATTGATATTATTTTTCTTTATTATTTCTCATAAATTAATTCGTACTATATATCAGTTTAACTTTTTATAAAGTGATTAAAGTAATAAATGAGTGAGTCAATAATTAGTTGAAACTTGAACGAATTAAACTTCGTAGTTATGATTTCATAAATAAATTTTGTTACGTTGAGGAACCAATGAGCTTTCTGAAGCTGTAACTTGTACGGGACTACTTCTAGCGTTTTTTTAAAAATTTGTAAAGAAACAATTTTTTTAAAAAATAAAGTCAAACAATAAATCCACCTAATTAAAACAATTTCTCAATGTTAAATAATCATCCGCGTAAGAGTGACGAAATTATTACTCATACGATCTGATGACTATATCTTATTTTCATAATAATTTTATTAGTGAGTAAATCTAGAGAAATGAATTTTCTATATAGAGGAGAGACGTAAACATGCATGCAACTTCATAAAATTCTACAATTGGCGACCCCCTTCAGAACCATATTTTTGTCAGCTTTTACAAAACTCTACTAACGTTAATTCATGCATCACCGTGATGTCCATTTTTTGTC
This sequence comes from Solanum bulbocastanum, assembly GCA_037074985.1. Lineage (NCBI taxonomy): Eukaryota > Viridiplantae > Streptophyta > Magnoliopsida > Solanales > Solanaceae > Solanum > Solanum bulbocastanum. The sequence goes on along the minus strand of CM073598.1, from coordinate 29,416,481 downwards.
ATAATGACATACTCCCTCCCTCCCTCCGTTTTTATTTGTTTTTATTTGTATGTCGTTCTTACTAAAAATAAATATTTTATAATATTTATCATTTCACAAAATCAATATATAAATAACACTATTCTTCCCACCCTTGAGAGTTATTAGTCTTGAAAATATGAATTTGACCAACATATATAGAAAAATTGAATAATTTATTCATGTTCATTGGTCAAATTAATTAATCAAAATAAATTAATTCATGTTCATTAATTGAAATTTAACTTCAAGAGAACACTAAATAAGGATACAATGATAAACTTACCTTGTTTCCTAAGGGACGTAGAATCTAAAATGGTGACTGTAGTCATTTAAAATTTATTAAATATAAATTTGTAAAATGATTTGGATTATATTAAATTTATGAATATATTAGTCCAAATAAATATTATGAATTAATATAATTGAGTTAATTATTTAAATCTAATAAATATAGATTTAATTAAAGTCTGCTCCAGCACATATGTCATGTCACTTAAATCTGATTGGCCGAAGGGAATCCTATTCCTATCACAACTCCTCTATTTTAAAACTATAAACATGGGTCCTCATAATTCAAAATAGGAATCAAGAATTCTAAACAAAAAGCTAGAGAAGGCTCGTGGATCAAAAGCCACAGATTTCTCTACAAGCTACAAGTATAAGAATTCAAGATCAAGCTTGAATCTCTTGGATTCAGCTAGAAGTCAAGATAGCTACAAGTTTAAGAATTCAAGAATTCAAGGATTCAAGATCAAGCTTGAATCCCTTGGATTCAACTTGAAGTCAAGATCAAGAACGATCAAGATCAAGACCGACGAATTCAAGATCAAGCTTGAAGCCCTTGGATTCAACTAGAAGTCAAGATCAAGATAAAGTTCAAGTTCAAGAACGATCAAGATCAAGACCGCCGGATTCAAGATCAAACTCTAAGCCCTTGGATTCAACTAGAAGTCAAGATCAAGATAAAGTTCAGGTTCAAGATCAAGTCCAAGTTCAAGATAAATTCAAGATCAAGCTCAAGAGCCCTTGAATTATATCCAAAAAGGCGAATTCAGAAGAATCATAGAGACTGTAACACTCACACTTGAAATAATAAAACGATTGTTACATAAATTCCCGTTCTTGATTATTGTTTTTTCGACGCGAATTTTATTGTCTACAATAACATATAAATATGAACGGAGAGAGTATTATTAACGACTATTTAAGAAATTCTTCATATATCAAGTATTACAGTTGCATAACTTATTCATTCTCAAAGCATGCATTACAAGATAATTACTCCTTCTATCCCAAAATGAATAACAAGGCGTAGTGCAAATAGTTTAATATATATATATATATATATATATAGAAAATGTGATGTGGCATCTCTCTCTGGCCACCATTTCATTTAACTTTTTCCTCAATTTTTTTATTTTTAAAATTCATTTCTTGATATAATAATCTACTAAATACCTCTAATACATCTATTAACCTACAATTAAAGAGGATAATGAAAAGTTTTAACATAAAGAATATATTTATTGTTGCAATAGAAAATGAACAGTTGTAACGGTACTTTTGTAATCGACCAATTAAAAAAGTATAAAAAATATGTAGGAGATTACATAATCTGTAAGTAACTTGACAAAATGGAAGAATCATTAGAAGAGAAGATTTACCTACTTCAGGTAAATTAATTTTTTGAAAAGTTTTACTACCTTAGATAGATCAAATTTTTGATTTGTTTGTACAAATAAAACTAGGCTGGAGAGCACATATTCTGAAGGTAAATTGATAAAATGGAAGAATTATTGCAAGAGCGGTTACTCCTTCGGGTAAATTCAATTTTTGCTTTATTTGTGTAAATAAACATTATGCAGGAGATGAAATTAAGAACTCATAGCAAGAGATATTTTACTAACTCAAATAAAAAAAAAATTGATTTGTTTGCATAAATGAATTCGTTAGAATATACATGTGTAGATTTGACCATTTTGTGCCAAGAAGAATTACAACAAGAGGATCTAGCAAAATAAGAATGAAATCCTATTTAAGACTTCAATATACTTGAAGATTGAAAAACATCAAAATGTCTTCTAACATTCAACTTGTGAAACATGGAAATGATGCCATCATGAAATAATAATTCTCTCATTCTATTCTTTTTGATTTACAAATAACGACAAAGCTCTATGAAAGCTAATTTAGAGATGACAAGTAGAGATCTCATAATGAACAAAAAATTCACCGACTCCTTCACTTTGTCTCTTTTTCTAATGATGATGAATGCTATCTTTTCATGAAAAGAGAAAGAGGGAGTATCTCAAAAAAATTTCAAACATATTGATCTAAGAAGAAAAATCATGTAATAATCATTTTTCTTTAAAGTAAAAGACTTTTGAAAAGATTTTGCACTATAATTTCTTCTACAAGAAACTATATATTGAGAAGAAAAGAATCATTTTTATTGAAAAACTTACAAAGAATTATAAGTGGTTCAAGGACAAGAAGAATTATTTAGAGAGAGAATCAATTTATTTCTGAAATTCCTATTAAATTAGGGAGAATAAGGAAAAAGTAAGGAGAAATGTATATTTTAATTCCTTTTTCTTCCCTTAAAAACATTTTTTTTATTCCCCCTCCCTTAAAAACGTTTTTTGTTTAATTTTTCCTTATTCATCTTTAATTAAAGTTTGCTTTATTTTATTTTATATATTTTCAATTAAAGTTTGTTTTATTTTCTTTTATATATTTTCAATTGAAGTTTTTTTATTTTCTTTCATATATCTTTAATTAAAGTTTATTTCTTAAAATTATATATATATATGTATGTATCGTGACATTTTTTTAGGCCTGAGATTTTATTTATATTTTTGTAGTTTTTTTGAAATTTTATATTATTTTTTAAATTCTAAAAGACTGAAAATTTCACTTTCAAATTTTATTGAATATCAAAGTGATCATATTTAACTCCATTCATCATCAATCATTCTATTTATTTTATTTTACTTCCTTACCGTAATTTGATCATTACTCTCATTTATATTATTTCCTTAAATCACTTTTTTTTTTTTTACTTTTTTTGTTTTTAAATTTATTTATCTGTAAGGTATTGAAATGATATGGAAAGTTATAAAAAAAAATTGATTCTCTTTTCTGATAAAAAAGAATAATATGACAGTTTGAAAAAGAATGAGAAGGCAAGGAATGAAATTGACAAAAAGTAAAAGGAAGGAAAAGCAAAAAAAAAGGAAAAAATAATAATTAAAAATACTACCATAAAAGAAAACACAAAAATGGAAAGGGAGTTATACGTTGCACTTTGTTTTATTTTGTTTTACTAATTACATCATTCTCTTTCTATTATTTATTTAACATTAAAATAGAAAAAAATTATAAAAATATATAAACTAAACTTTCAAAGAATACTTTGATTTTTATTAACATAGCACATATATAAAAAAATGTTTTAAAAATCAAGAACAGGAGAGAAAAAATTAATTATAATTCTTGATCAAAGAAATATTTTTCATATAAAGTTTACAGATAAAAAAATTAAGAAAGAATAGAAATTTCATAAACAATATTAAATTATGACAATAAGAAAGATAGATGAATATAAAAAATATTCTTGGGAAACTTTAAAAATAAAAGGTAGAAAGAAAAAGTAATAAATTGTAATAATGTGAGGAGAGAGATAAATAAAATATTTGTTTGTTTTTAATTTTTAACTAATTTTTTAGATTAAAAGATAAATAATTGTAAAGAAGAATTTTTTTGTGAATAATAATAAGAATAAATTACGATGATAACGAGGAGAGATAATAAAATTTTCATTTTTAAAAAACTATAAAAATAGAAGTTAAAAAAATGAATTTTGAAATAATAATAAATTATAGTAATAATGAGGAGAGATGAAAAACAATAAATTGCATTAATGGTAAGAAAATAGATAAATAAGGTAAATATATTTATCATAATCATAATATAAAGGTGTGTACTATAAATATGTTAAACAGTTACTACTAATTAAGATACTATTTATAACTTCTTTTGAGTTTTTAAACATAAATATAAATAAGCAAAAAAAAATTGAAAGTCAAGAAAAGGAGAAAAAGGATAATTTAAATTCTTGGTCAATATATATATATATATATATATTAAGAGAAAAATTTAAAAGAAAAGAAAATGAATTTATTTAAATAATAATAATAATAAATTAATAATAGTGATAATAAGGAGAAGAAATAAATAAGATTTTCTTTAGACAATAAAAGGGGAATTTAAAAAAATGTTTTATAGCAACGAGAAAAAAATAAAAAAGTAATTATAATAAATTGTACCAATAGTGTAGAGAAAGATAAATAAAATATTTAAGATCTATATTTTAAAAAAGAAATTATAAATAAAAGGAAGGAAAACAACTAAGGAAAAAGAGAATTTTTTGAATAAGAATAATTAATTATGATAATAATGAGGAGAGATCAACAAGATTTTTTATTTTAAAAAACTTAAGAAATAGAAGGTGGAAAAAAGTAAATTGTAGTAGTAGTAATGATGAGGAGAGGTGAAAAATATTTACTATTTAATAAATTGTAATAATGGTGAGGAAAGAAATAAATAATTTCTTTTTTTTTTTTCAGATTTTATAAATAAAAAGATAGTAAAAAATTTCAAAAAAAGGAAAAAGATAAATGATAATCCTGACCAAAGTGAGGTTCTACGTCAGTCTTTTATCTTCCATCTTTATATTTTCCTAAATTGAGATATCAATCTTCAATTATAATACTTAATAATGATTAATAAAAAAATTAATGTTTGTGTGTAATTGCAATACAAATTTTAAATTTTTGTTTTATCTTGTGTTGTAATTTATTTCAATTTTCTATATTGAATAGATGAATTTTCGATGAATATTATGTATGATAAATATTTAAAAGTTATATTTTTTATACATAATTTACTTCTACGACTTTGCTACAATAAACCTTTAGCCCGATGACCACTTGTGTTCTTTTCATTTTGTTCAAAAAATCAAACACATCATATAATGTATTTAATACTGTACAATCCATTTTTTTCAAGTGCATCAATAATTAAGCAAAACGATTATGATTCAATTAAAGGAAAATATTTATTATTTTAAATTACGATTCTAATCAATAGCAAAAAAAATTCACACTATATTGAATTATTTCAACAGTTATTATTACATTGCTTAAATTGTATTTAATAATAACTAGAACTTAAAACGTAAATCTATTTGAATTTGAAAATTAAAAATGATTCTTAAAATATTTTTGATATTCAGATATAAGAAATGATTTATTTAAATATTTTTAACTATTTTTTTCTCATTGCTCAAAGCGCGAACATATTCACTAGTTGATTATAAAGCAATGCATTTTTTAAAATCTTTTAAAAATAGATTGCGACTTAAAAGTCCTATAAATTGGCACATAACCTTTTTCCACCCAAAAGTTAACACCGCTAACATAAAATCACTTTTTTAGGTAAATTTTAAAAAGTAATTAATAAACGATAAATATATATACATGCCGATAAATTCATAATTTTGAAAATATAATGAATTCAATAATAAAAATGTAAAATTATAACATATATTTGTTGTGAAAGTATGTTAATTAATCATGAAAGGAGAAGATCTATAAATGATAATCACAAATCTAGCAATGAATTGGAGAACAACATAATGTGAAATTAAGAATTATGTTGTTCTTTTGTAGGATTTCTTAAAATTATGTACGTATCTACTATTAGGGGCGGATCTACGTGGACAGGTGGAGTGCCACGGCACTCAGTGATCTCGAAAAAAATGTTATATATATATATGTATATATATAATAGTTAAATATATATTAACTGTGCCATTCAATAACTAAAATGTTGAACAATTCAATTGGTTAAAGAGGCCGCCTGTCACACAGCCAATACGGGTTTGATCCTCGCTGAAAACACCTATTATTGTTGTTTGCTCCTTCTTTTCTTTTCTTTTCTGTCTTTTTCATAAATGTGTAAAGGGATTTAATTTTTTTTCTCCATTCATTTTTATTTATTTACTATTCTTTATTAATTCAAATTGACTCATTTTCACAATTAATTTTTTTTTTACTTTCTTTTTCATTAATTATTAATCTATTGATATGAGTGTTACGTGTTTATTCTTTAACAATTAATGACTACTGAATTATAAATGTCAAATAAATATTATTAAGAATATATTTAAATGGTAGTTTTTAAAAAATATAAGTTTTAAAGATGATGAATATTATTATTAGATTTTTTTTTTAATTTAAAGGTTCTTTCAATATTCACTGACGTTCTTGCTAAGTAAGATGACTAGGCTGAAACGATAATTTTTATTTTTTCCCTACAATGGAATATGAATATATTAAGTTCATACTATTAGATAATTTATACAAACTCAAATTTGAATATGAAAAATCTTTTTTTTTCGTGAAAGTTTCAGCGAACCAAAAATTAAATAAAAAATTAAATTGTTTAGTTATTTCTAATCTCAGATTATCTAAAAAGAAATATTACTAAAATACATTTGATTGATTTGTTTATAAAAATAAAAAAAATTAATAACCCGAATCGTAACCCAAAATTAAAGCAACCGATCCTTTTATCTTACTTGAACGATGCGGCACCCACGACCTCCAAATATTAGATCCGCCTCGATCTACTATATACTCCTAATTAATTTCAAATGGAAAAAGACTTAAAACTTACCCAATTTTGACGATGACTTATAAATCATAAGTTGATATCCACGTTTTGCAAAATCTGTTTTGTTGAATTTAGTTGTACCACGTATCAATGCATGTGTCATTTTCAATTACTACAACCAGAAAGATCCAATTTATCGTACATGATTTAGAATTTAAAACATGAATTTAGTTGGACTAATTGACTAGAGTGCTCACTCAAAGGATAGAGACTGTGAGAGAAGTTATAATGATTGACGGTAGATTATCGCGAGATTAAGAAAAAAAAGTTATCCCTTATACTTTCATAATTGGGCTGAATTTACCCCAGTGACTCTGTTAAGATAAGGGGTATATTTGAACTAACGTCTGATTGCGGAGCTAAATTTATTTGAAAGGTAAAGTAGAGAATGTAAACTATTTTTGAATATGAAAGAATAAATACATAAATAAAATTTAAAAAATAAATAAAGGCGCAGTGGAGTATCCAATTAGGTTGTGGGGTGTAAATTTTGATTTAACTGAATGATAAACTGATGATTCGAAAAAGTGTTATTGAATTATCATATATACTGGTAGCTATCTGATTTTGTATCTTATGCTATTGTCTTCGTGATTCAATTAACGGTTGAATTATTTGATTTATCCTAATAATTCAACAGATAAACCCAAAAAGGTTTGTTAAATTTACCCTTTTACCCCAATAAGTTTCTACATTTTTTTTATCACTTATTCACACTAGATTAGTAGAAATATATGAGTCCGCATGGATTTATAAAGATCATCGTTTTGAGATATTTAATTCTTTTATACCTCACCTCACGTTTAGGGCTGAATATTTAGAGCGTGACAATTTAATGGGATAGTGAGATGAGTCTTGCTGTGTATTATGTAAAAAAAAGTTAGGCCATTATGTTTCAGTCTTTCTCCAGGCCCCACACATAACAAAAATTTTAGTACATCAAACTGTCTTTTTTGAGTGAAGTTTTTATTTACCAGTCTTATTCGTCATGGATATAATACAAAAGAATTGTCCCATTTGTAAGTGTCACAACATGAGACTCGTCATTATACTGTATTGAACTCTTGTTGTGCTATTTAGCTTGGCTTTAGATGACTTTTGTCCCCTTCAATTTTGGATATGCATAAGTAAGCATCTAACCAATCATACTGTTGAACAAGTAAACTCACAAATCCTAGATGACAATTTTCATGCGATTTGTCTAGGATATATACATTTCATGTGATTGTTTATGTAGGACGTATGTTTTAGGTCCGAACAAGCCTCTATTTATAGAGTCCTAAACCTTTTTCTTATAGGAAAAGGACTACTCATTCCAAAACCTTTTCCTAAAAGGAAAACCTATTTATGGTAAGAAATCAGAGCAAATAAAACCCAATAAATCTCCCCCTTGGTCTGAATTTCTGACAAAATAAATTTGTCCACCTTCTTCACATAATCTTTAGGATCTTGCATCTCTTCTCCATAATCTCCTCCATCAAATCTAAGTCTCGACATAGAGAACCTCTCTGAAACAATTTCTCTAACAAAAAAATCTTCATTATAGTAAAAAAAGCTGCGACTAGAATTACACCCGCCAAGATGAACACCCATCTTTAACCTGGCTCCATCATCACATATACCATAGCTCTAATACCACTTGTTAGGACCGAAATAAGTAGATGTAATGTGGAAGCTAGCAAAGCAAACCTCGAAGGACCACGAGTAAGAAGACAAACGAGAAACACACCAAAAGAGACATATTTAACATGGTTCGGTCAATCGACCTACGTCTACAAAGGAGACGAGCAATCCACTATAAGTATGAGAGTATAAAATATAGAGAGAAACAACCTCAACCAATTCACTCGGAATATAAGGAGGTACACAAAATTCTCCTCCATAACCGCAACTCTCAAAACCCTAGGACTATATTGTGAATGCTGATTAAGTTAGAAGGGACAAACCTATATTTATAGAGTCCTAAAACTTTTCCTACAAGAAAAGTACTGATCAGAATATTAAAACTTTTTCCTAAAAAGAAAACCTATTTATGGTAAGAAATCAGGGCAAATAAAATCCAACAGTATGTGTCTGCTCGTTCAATTTTTTAAATTAGTATATTGTACGAGACTCAACCCCTAAACTTAATTAGAACGAGATCGAGTCGTCAGAGTAAAACAATTATTTGCATATTGAACAATATACTTTTTCTTTGAAGCGTGAATGCATGATCATCTTTACTTAATTTACTTCATGCTATTTATCTAAGTTTTCATCATTTTTTTGTTTTGCTTTTTCATGATATGTGAAAATTATTACTATAATATGCACTTAATAAACATGCATTATAGCTAATCAATCATTATATTCGATCGGGATTAAGTTTTCAACTATATTATATATGGACACGTCTCTTTCTTTTTGGTCGGCCCTTACGCCTAAATCTTCATTATATATGTTCTTATTTCTCTTAACAATAATGTTAAATTTCAAGGCTTTAGTCACAATTACGATTAACAAAAATAAAAAGATCTAATATGTCAATTCATAGCTAGAAATACAACTATGTTAGAAGATTCTGAATTTAGACGTTAGGAATTTTAAATAATTAAAAAGTTGATATATCTAATTCTATTCATACTTATTTTTCACATTTACAATATTCAATATCGAAATACTGAACTCTATTTAATCCACAAAATCATAATTCGATCAACCATATTCCTCTCGACACATAAAAGCTAAAAACAATCTACTAGATAAGTCAAGTAAAGTTGTGCCATATACAAATGAAATTGTTTTTTAGCATGGGTAGTAGTGTATTGTGGTTGAAGGATGTCGTGGAGGCATGAAGTTAAAATCATTTGGCCTGTGAGAGGCTTGCTTGTTTACGAAGTAGTACATGCACAGTAATATACATATATAGTAGTATAGCACAAGAATGCCTGTGTAATTAATTAGACTACTTTAATAGCACATATGAAGTAGTTGAAGATAATGATGACATTTTTAGTTGAATGTTGGCTTTTACGAGGGTTACATCATGTCACCTTCCTCTTCCTTTTGAATCTACCACTACACCTTGTTACTACTACTTTACTACAATATTATATAAGCACTACTTTTTCTATAACATAAACATATCCACACTATACTATTTGTTCATTTGATTAAGCTCATCATCTAAGTCAATTTTTTAAGCTGAAAGTATGGTCCACCAAGCATGACTCATCACTCAGTACTTCCTTGGTTTCAATTTGTCAGTCTTAATATTCTTTTTCTCATGTGTTCTACTTTTTTTTAGTCCGTTTAGAAATAAATGTCTCTTTTCTTTTGCTAAAAACTCTTTAATTAACTTCAACTTTCTATCTGACATATTTAAAACCATAAGATTAAATAACATTTTGATACATTCTACGTTTCTTTAATTTAAGATCAAAAGATTTAAAAATCTTCTTTACTTTATTAACCTCCATGTCAAGTTATAATCTGACAAATATATTGTAATTGAGGAAGTATTTTTCTTAGATGTTATTCATTGTATTTTTGTGGTCACTAATTTCCCCAGCATCTAATTTAATGATGACCATCACACTAGTAACTTTAGAATGATTTCTGTTTCCCATAACATAGAATGAGCTTTCGTTTAGGGACAATAAACAGGTAAAATTGTACTTGGACACGAAATTTATCCCAAATTATCTTAATTTATCATAAGTGATAAAATAATATGAATACATGCATTAATTAATTATAATCTAGAGATAGTAGTATATTTAAAACTACATTATTATGCATTTTGAGTAATAATAAGTACAGATATACCTAGATATTGTTCAAATGACTTTCCATGTGGAACAAATATTTATCTCAAGTTGACTGCTGATTCAAATGTAGATTATTATGCTGGACTGGTTCGTAGCCCACAGGGCTACAAATTTGTAAACCCACAATATAAAGCCCAGGCCCATGAGATAATGTTCCCTCCTTAAATGGGTTTTTTGCGCTTTTGCCCAAATTAGTGTTGGTCTTTAATTTTTGTCTTTCACAAATAGTAACTCTCTCATATACTTAAACAGTGGCGGATCTAGGATTTAGAGTCCGTGGGTGGCAAAACAAGGTGCTTGGAGCCTTTTTTTTCCTTAAAGAATATCTGCAGCAAATTTCTCAAAAAGAATATGTACAAATGGAATTCGAACCTGCAACATTAGCCATCTAAAGTTGCCCTCCAATCGTGGCACCACAAGCCAATTTTGTTCATTGGGTGCCACGTTTTATATTTATATAAATATATATATATATATATATATATATATGGAGTTTCCGTCGAAGTTGGGGGGTGGCGTGGCACCCCCCGACCACTACATAGATCCGCCCCTGTACTTAAGTTTATATTTTCGTATCATAATATATCACAAATTATGCGTTATGCTCTCAAAATACTTATTCCCCCTAACTATAATTTTGATTTTTCGAAGGCAAAATTAAAAACCAGTTCATTTAAAATAAAATAAAATTAATGATCAACCAATTTGAAGAAAAAATCGTGTAATTAGATGGCATTGACGACTGACGAGAGAAAAGAAGTAAGAAGCCACATAGGCTTTGGCACCTTCTTAGGAAGGACCAGAAATGAATCTATATGCAACTTTCGTTGAATTGAATATGTCCACAAGAAAAAAATGAATAAAAGCTTCATAATTGAATGCAAAGTTTGAATGAGAAAAAAGAAAAGAAAAGAAGAATAGTCTTTATCAACAAATAATAATAAAATTTTGGGATAATTCTAGGGACCTCCCTCCAGGTTTAGCTCGACAACACTCACCTCCTGTGTGGTTTACAATATTATGTCTACCTCCCTTGTTTTCATTTTCTTGTAACCATTTAATTTAGATTTGACAATTTTACCCTTCTATATATTAATTTCTTCATATTAATAAATATTATATATAAAAAAAAAAAGCTCACTTAATTCTTAAGAAAATTTATTTGTGCTGATTTATTTTTAAAGTATTTGTTAAGTGAGCTTTTTTTTTTTATATATAATATTTATTAATATGAAGAAATTAATATATAGAAGGGTAAAATTGTCAAATCTAAATTAAATGGTTACAAGAAAATGAAAATAAGGGAGGTAGACGTAATATTGTAAATCACAGGGGAGGTGAGTGTTATAGAGCGAAACCTGGAGGGAGATCTGTGAAATTATCCCAAAAATTTTATATAGAAAATATATACATGACATTTTTTAATTTAATTTAATGTGATGACATTGAGGCTTGTTTGGGAGAGCGTTGAAATTGTGGTGTATTTAATTCAGAAGAGGTAGAGGAATCTAAATGCTAAGCGTGCGGGGATATGGTCACCTAAGATTTTCCAACTTTAATTTGTTTTATATTCAAACCTCGATATAAGATTCTTACCTAACAAATTAAAAATTTAACAAGGATAGGTATGTATGGAGGGTTCATCCAATCTTATAATGAATGTAATCCAAATGGAAAAAATTCAACTATGTACCCTTTTTTATTATATACTTTCTTTATTTCAAAATAAGAAATACTCTCTTTTTTTATTCTTCGCTAAAAACTCTGGCCCAAATTTTGTTACGTCTGGAGTTGTCAAGTATCCAGTTCCCCCAAATTGTTTACCAACAGCACACAACACATGCGAGAATTAGTTACATTGCTCCAACATAACTAACTACATTTGACAACTCTCAACTTTTGCTCACGAGTTCATGTTTTTGCGAACCCAATAAGCTGGTTTATTCAGAATTTCAAACTCTGAAACTCAAAATTCTAAATGCTCCTCTAAACAATTTGGAGAATGAAGTGTTTTGGCTTGTAGTAACCTCAACTAACAGCAACCATTGAGCCATTAGCAGATTACAGTCCAGTTAGATGAAAATTGATGAAGTAGCAATAGAGGTGGGACAGTCTCAGTCTTAGTATGTAAGGTGGAAATCCAAAAATCAAGATCAAATCAATCATGTGCTTCACCCCTTTCCATGCACAAAAAGTACCACAAATGAAATCTTTAAGCAAGTGTACCAATGTGGATAAAAATAGCGAGAACAAATCTTTCTTTATTCATATCATGCCCAATTACTTTGTAGTCTTTACCAGCACTAGAATATATCTTGGACACCACTATTGTATTTGTATACTGTTTATAAGCAGCTGCTACCATACATAGGCTCTCATTGATCATTCTTACTAATGTAAAAGGAAAAACTTGAAAGATTGGATTTTTAACTTTACATCAACAGAACTCATGAGGAGAATAGAAGAGACAGAGAGAAAGACAGTGAAAGAACCATTGATCTTTTTTTTTTTTTTCAATTCTTATTTTGAAAATATAAAACCAAAAAAAACAAAAGAGGGATTGATAGAGGAAAAGAGAGATACACATTTTTTGCCCTAAAATTCTAATCTTTTTGTACAAAGAAAAACTATTCAACAAAAATAATTTTGAGGAAGCCTAACTCACCTTCTTCACCCTCCAAAGCTTCCATAATCCATTCAGAATCAACACTTTCCAAATTCACATCTTTTCCTTATTAACCAATCAAAGACTTAATCGTTTCCCTTGTAAAACCTGAATCAAGCTATTAGCATTCCTTCTCACTTTCTCATTATCATCTTCTAATAAGCCAACAGAAATCTCAAACACCCCTTCTCTTACAGCCAACACACGCATCCTTTCATTGTAACTACACAGCAAACTGATGGTCAAAAGAGCATATTGCACAGCTCTTGAAGACCCATTTTTCAAGAATTTTATCAAAACATCCAATAACCCACAGAATTTAATCATTTCTTGACGGCCCTCTCTACATTTTGCTAATAATCCCAATACCTCAACTGATCTTTCTAGGCCTGAATTAGCGTTCTTAATCAGTACCGGAACAGCCTGGTTCTCCACGGCCCGCACCCGATTATCGGGGAAAGAGCACAGCGTGTAGAGAGCAGTAGCAGCTTCCTTTCTCTCTCTACCGCTGCCACCCCAAAGTAGCGAAATTAACCCTTGAATAGCATCTGGGTATGCCCCAATTGTTGCCTTATTCACTTCCACCACCGCTAAACTCGTCAAAACCGTGGCGGCCACCGCCCTCGAGTCTCCAGCACCTCTTCGTAAAGCGGAGACCACTTTCCCCACAACCCCTTCTGCCACCAACCCCACTTTGTTATCATCATCCAAGCTCAAAATCAACAACAAATGAAGCGCTTTCTCCTGCAAACCACCCGAGTCATCATCCGAGTTAGCGCAATTGAGAAGAGCAGAAACAGCGCCTGACTCAGTGAGTTTCCTTCGGATCGCTAAGTCACGCTTAGAAAGCTTACTTAGTTGGTCGAGCGAGTTGATCTTAGAATCCAAATTGGAAGAAGAAGAAGAAGCAATAAGGGTTTGAATAAGGGACTGCGGGTCAGGGTACGCCAGTGGTTTCGGGAAAGAGACGAGGGTATAATTGGAAATGAGACTCCGAAGGGCATGATTAGGGATGAGAGAAACCGGGTCGGCAATGGGTAGATTGGTGATCGGGCAAGTCCGGTGGCCGGAGTCGACCCACCGTTGGATTGAAGAGCGGTCGAAGGTATGACCTGACGAGAGAATAACCGGGTCGGACATAATCTCAAGGGAAATCGGGCACCGAAAATCGTCCGGGAACTGGGTTGAAGTTGCCATTTCTATTTTTGTTATTTCTGGGAAATGGGTGAGTTTCTGTTTCCTCTCTCTAGATTCTCTTTCTATACGTATCTATCTATAGATAATACTATATAGATATAGAAGAGTGTGTGTGTGGAGGTAAGAGAGGGTTTATGAGGTTTAGGTCAAGTAAAAGGTGTACACTTGTGAGGTGGATGAGCTCTCAGCTTGTGACATGCATCACTATGTAAAATGACAATATTCTCCTTGAAAATGACATCAAACAATAATATATTAACTCACGTAATATCTTAAATAATCATAAAACACTAGCTCAATATGGGTAGGTGAAAATAATAATTAGGAAAACATATCAGTAGTAATTTGCTAGATATTGACAAGTTTGATATTTGCCGTTTGGGACTCTCAAGCTGAATTGATTCAAAAGGATTTGTCGGTCACTTTTTCACTATAGAAGGGAAATTGAATCTTATACTTAAATAAACTCAATTTCCTAATATCTTTTCATTAATAACAAATTACGAAAAATCGCAGTTTAATGAAAAGGGGTATTTTTGGAAGTAAATTTAGTAGGGTAGTACCTTAACGGTCCCCTGATTAATATCTCGGTCTGAGCTCACGAGAAAGTGTAACCGTTATGAAAATGATATTCATTTACTGATTTACCCTTAGCGGTGGAACTGTTACAAGTCAACTCACATAAAGTATGCAATTTTTTTTTTTTTTTAAAGCATTAAATTCCAATATCACAAAAACACGTCAATATAAAGAGTTGACTGTTTCTTACCACGTGAATTTCTTGATCCCGCGATGAGAAAGATTTATAGTATGTACTTTAAAAATGTTCCAAGTTAATTAACTTGATTAATCTTATAAAACACTAATGGTAAGATCTTTATACACTTTATCTTTTCAAATCTCGATAAATTTATCTGTTCAAATCTCAATATAATATGCTATTTTCATTCTCACTTGATAAATTATTAAGACTTAGCATGCATATAATTTCCAACTATATAAAAGGGTATACGCCTATTACGATAGCTATGATAAGCAAAAAAGAAAACGACAAGAATAACTAAATGAATGGATGTTGGAATTAAGAAAATTGAGAATGACATAGGTTGGTAAATGGGACCTTTTTAAATTGTAATTTTTCCGTTATGACAAAATTAAAGCCTTCGTGACAACCTCTCATACTTGCCAAATGTCTGGATCATTTTACAGTATATTCCTATCATCCCAACTGGATTAATGTTACTTATAAATTATTGATCAATTAAATGGTTTTATTTGTCCCATCATACAATATGTCCTTTGGAAGGGCGTGGAACTTTTTCTTAATAAGAAGATGGGTGTTCTAGCCAACTCGTTTATTATACTCCATCTGTTTTAATTGTCATGTCTTAATTTGACACAAAGTCTAAGTAGGTGCAATAATAATAATAATAACATATTCAGTAAAATCTCATAAATGACAAGTACAAAGGGTAAGAAAACATAACAACTAACAAGGGAAGCAATGCAAATCCTACGAGAAAGGAACA
Source organism: Solanum bulbocastanum (assembly GCA_037074985.1). Taxonomy (NCBI): domain Eukaryota; kingdom Viridiplantae; phylum Streptophyta; class Magnoliopsida; order Solanales; family Solanaceae; genus Solanum; species Solanum bulbocastanum. Next base: position 29,400,522 of record CM073598.1, on the reverse strand, counting down.
AGGCACATGCGGTAATTGAAACAAAAGCAAAAATTACAATAATACATCTAGTACAACAACAAACACCAAGATGAAGGTAAAGAAACTTTTTAAATTTTGCGGTCTTAAATTAAACATGTGTAGAATATACCAAAATGTCCTTTAATCTTGTAGTCTTAAACATGTCGCCAAAATTAAACATATGGACTTTTAAAAAAAGTAAAAAAAAAAAATTAAAACGGAGGAGTACCATCAAATATCTGCTACCTCCCACTAAAATATCGTTAGACTTCACCCGCCAAGTATTAAGTAGATAAACAAAATCACTGCATATTTAAGAGGTCAATTAGGTGAAAGTTTGTTAGTTGAGTCTATTCAGAGTTCAGGTTTTGTTAAACTGTATTATCTACAAATGGTCCTAGTTAGGTTTGATGTTGAGTGATTTAACATATCTTTAATCAGGGCATATTCCTGGTAATGTGATATCCAAAACTTTTCAAAAGAAAGCACTTTAGTATCTCAATATAACCTAAAACAGATAAAAGCAGACATAGTTAACTCATCCAAGGAACATACTGTGTCTTGTTTATCTGATCTGAACTTTCCTATCTTAAGATGGAATAAAGCAAGGTACCAATACATTATCCATTCATATCTATCTAGGTTAGTATTAATGGAAAAAAGTTCCATACCTAGCGTGACAAACGTCTCCTCTGAAAACGATAACTCCAATTTATTTATAGCTAGCAAGGTCAAGATACATGTAAGTAACAGAAGGTGCATGGACTTTTCTAATTAACTGAGTGTTCTCTTTCCAACTATCCTCTTCTATATAGTATGGCACTACTTTAAGCACATTATAGAATATAACCTTTTTCTTCAACCTACCACTTGCTAATTACATCAGCAGCTGGAAGCATCAAGCGGGTAGTACCATCATCTTGTTTCAACCAGTCACTCTTCTAAGGTTCTGTCCTCAATTGGTCAATTGTTTTCCAGTGAACAAAACGACCACAATTGATTCCAGTTACACAGGGATCGATCCAAGCTCCATTGCCTCGTTCTTAATCTGAGATGTGCATAGAAGTTTAAATATTTTTAATGACATTAATCTATGAGATTCTAATGAAAGCCTAGACAAGTCAGCATCAGTACCTCCGTTGACTATGACTGTTGAGATAAAGCTGCATCATCAATGCACGAAGGTTTTTTTGCATTGTAGTAAAAATATGCTATCATTTGAACCAAATCATCAGCCGTACGAATTTCTGCATAGATTTATCCGAAGTTGCAAAGTAAACAATCGTTCAACATAACAATGAATGTAGCTGAAAAGATTACAATTACTTTATCAAACTAGCGAGGGGATACATAAGAAGTACCTTTTTCCCTGTATAGTATCCTGTTTCCTCGTAAGAACAAAATCTGTGGACTTTCTTTAACTTTAAGCGCATAGGCTAGATCCCTCTCAATATTAATGTCAATCTTCACAGTCTACACCAAGTAATTAGGGGAAAGGTAAGATAAGAGGGTTCACTAATGGACAATGTAAGGAGAAGTGATTATGTTTCACAAACCCGAGGAGGCAAGAGCTCTTTGGCACTCCAATACACCTTGGCTGCTTTCTCTAGCTCCTTAAGAGCTTTCCAGTTGTCACTAGCCCTGTGCAATTAGAAATTATCTCAGAGAACATAAAAGACTTGCATATTGCTTATAGGATATATCCTCTAGGACTTCAATTTGTAAACAAAACAAGATTCACTTACCGATTGTATCTCTCAAAAACAAGAACAATGAGGGGACTGGGATGAAAAGCAAAGCTCTCCCACTCAAGACAATTGATTTCCTTCACCCAGCAATCATCAATCTCCCCCTCCCAATCGATCTCAACTCCATCTTCTCCTATAACATTTTTTATTGGATGCTTGTCAAAATACTCTGATGCTCTAATTCCCCATCCAACATCTGCATCCAGAGGCCAATTTGGATCCTCCTCCTCAATGATCATTTTCTTTTCTTTCTTATCCCTACTGCTGTCATCTTCATCATCACTACTTTCATCAGAATCAGTGTCATCATCAACCCTATCTTTGAGGATATTCTCGGTATCTTTCATCATTTCAGAGTTGTGCTCCCGGATAGAGGCAAATGTCTTTTCTAATGAATCACGAACAAAATCCTCAACTGCAGCTGCTTCGCTCCTGCGACCACGCCTCGGCTTTTTAGGGATTGTTGTTGGGAAGATCTTGGCAGAGTCTCTGTCTTCATTATGAGAAACTTTATTTTCCTGGGACCTTGTAGCTTTCCTAGGCCTTGAACCAGAGTTATGCTTAGGATCAGACACATGATCCTCTTCAGACTTTCTTGAAGCGGCAAAACAAGTCAGACGTTTCAAAGGAGGTGGCAATAGGAAGTTAGAAAAAGAGCAAGAACTACACTGTTGCCCTGCTTTGAGTGCAGAGAGTGATGAAATAGCACAAAAGTTAAGATTTAATGCAGAATGGATGACCATCTTCCTTCGCTTAAATACTTTGCTGGGAGGATTAAGGTCTCTACGAGGATAACTCTTAATACAAGAAGCCTGTTGATAACACCAACCAAAATTAAGAGTGAAATTTTATCAAACTCTAGTCTACAAAACACATATCTGAAAACATCACTTCAAACTAGCAGATAGGAGTAAACATCAAACATCTTATCATGCACATCACAGTCTTATGTACATACAAAATGACTAGCATTACATTCAAAAGGTATTTAAACAAAGCCAAATGTAGAAGCCATAACATTGATGTTGAATTTTTGAGCACAGTACTAGGTCTTTTTAAGTTTTATTTAACAAAAATATATATTGAACTAAGTAAAATCCACACGAAGTAGCGTAGACAGTGGTACTCCACATGGACGGACTCGAAATTCTGCTTTTGGCTACCGAGGTTGAAACTTGAAAGTCTAATAAGCAAATAGTCAAACATGTAGTGTGCATAGGTCATCAGACCATCCATACACTACAATCAAACAATACATTAATTATGTATATAACTTCATGACTACAACAATGGCAAGCAGCAGAAGCAGTTAAAGCTCAATGAATCAAAGTTTGTAATAGTAATATTTCGCAAAGTACTTTGTTACCTTCTCAAAAATACAAGCTTAGAAAAACAAAGGCTACCTGAGAATGAAGAAGCTTAATCTCAAGTTTCGATTGTCCAGACGCTAATTGTTTTAACCCTATAACAAATAGCAGCTTTATTTTGAGAGATAGGAGGGCAGAGAAAATGACCCAAATATAAAGATGATATACGGCACACTGACCACGTCACAGTTTTGAGAACTAACGATATGAAATTTGAAAACATAATATAAATAGAAAAAAGGGTTTGTTATACCCCTCAATTTTATTATTTAGAATTGATATATATATCGTTATGAAATTGACTCATATATACCTTTACTTATATACAAATGACTCACATATATCCTTTTTCTTTAACGGAAATGAAAAAAATTAATTTTAGTTTACTTTTTTATTATTTTTTTTAAAAAAATATAATACCATATGAGTATATTTAATCCTCCTCAAAAAAAAAAAAAAAAAAAAAAAAATCTTTTTTGACTTTTTTTTTGTTTCAATAACTAATTTAGATTTATTATTTTGTTGGTCAAATTTATTTATGTTTCACTAATATTCTTGTAAAACTTATTATAGATGACCAATTTTTTTTCTTCAAATACAACTATTAAATTACAATATAGATTAAAATAAATAGTTTTAAATTATAATATAGCCACAAAAAAATTATTTTAATTTTTTTTTCTTTACACTAAGGAATGAAAGAAAAAAATAAAATAAGAATATGAAACTCAAATAATTCTAATCAAAGAAGTCAAAAAATAATTTATGTATGAAAAAAATTAAAATATACCTTGAACTTTACTAGAAGAATCATATATACCCCTAAATAATTTTTAAGAAAATTAAAAGTCAAAAATATAAATTTAAAACTAATTTTTTTTTTACTTCCGTTAAATGAAGGGTATATGTGAGCTCATTTTATAACGGTGGGGGTATATGTGAGTTGTTTGTATAACGATAAGGGTATATATGAGTCACTTTCATAACAAGGAGCATATCAGCTCCAAATAACAAAGTTGAAGGATATATCAAGCCCTTTTCCCTATTAATATTTTCAATTACTATTTCTAAATTTTATCCTAATGAATACCATAACCCAAAACTCGACTTGTAAAAAACCTAACACTGCTCCAAACTTGGGTTAAACATATTTTTTTAACTTGATAAAAAAATTGCTAAATAGAATAGAATGATTTCCACCATGCTTTTATTGGTCTTTGGCCTAAATGATATTTTTGGATATGTAGTGAAAGTTGAGTGATTTAATTTTATTATTAGCTAAATTAATTTGAAGATATTTGAGTGACTTTATGTATAACTGATCCGAGTCTTAACACATTTTTTTCATATGTCAACGTATATAAATGCAAATTTTAAAATTATTTTAATATTATTGAGCTTGGTTCATAGTGCATACTTCATCAGGGGTTTTTTTTTTTTTTCGTGAATTAGTAATTGATTCACATTTACATGAACTTTGGAGTCGAATTGATTAATCCCTCATAGACTTGCTGAGTTCATGTTGCTGAGTAAGTTTGGCCGCTAGGTTAATGAAGAGTGTTGAAAATTCTGAGGTAATAAAAGTAGTGTCTGCAACTTTTTTTAAAAAAAAATTCTTCAAACTTTGTTGGATAAAGCTATTTACTCAATATATATGCTGGTAGAAAATAACATCGTGTGAAATTTAGTTGAATTATAGTATGCAAACTAACTTGAACCCCACGATTATTTGAAGAAAAGTTTAACATTGACAAAATTCAATCTGATCAAGAACTCCATCACCATCCATATCTCCTTCTCTAATCATGTTCTTCAATTCTTCTTCACTAAAATCTTGCAATCCCATCAGCTCAGAGTTTTTCTTTAAGCTATCAATTGTGATCACTCCTTTCTCACCATCTATTAACATCCGATAACCTTTGCATAGCTCGTTGATCAGTCCCTCTCCACCTAGCTTTCTCGCCATAATTGGCAGCAAATCTTGAAACTCTAGATGTACCATCTTTGTTTTTCCTGTAGTACAGTCACAAATATTGCTAGAAGCTGTTGCTTGTTAATGAGATAAATTAAGTGTGGATCTTTATAGAATTAAGGAAGTTTTTTATGTCCCATTTCTAGACTAGTCAGACGAGCTAGGGACTTGTCTACTATTTTCTTACAACTTGCCTTGCTTGTTGGAAGTTTTATTTTGGACCAAGTCAGTCTTTTCATTCGTCAAAATGCCTTACAATGGAATTTCAAGGAAACTAATGATGTGAGGTTGGTGCTAATTAAGGAAGTCATCTTTCAATTTTATTTTATTTTATTTTATTTTTACTAAAGAATTATGTGATGATAGCCAAGGTGGACCGTCTCTTTAATTATTTGGAAACTCAATTCAGTTCTCACAAATCAGATTGGGGCATTGGAGGAACTGTTCAGTCAAAGTTTTTCTCAAGGTAAATTATCAACAATCCAACTTACTATTATTTTTTCTTCTCTAAAGATAAATCCTCTATGTTTGAAATTTGAATAGAATATAATATTGTCAAACCACGGCTTTGCCCTTTATGTTTGAATACCATCTACCCATAAGAAGCTTATTTTTTCTTTTCAAAAAACTTGTGTTTCCTCTTTTACAAGAAAGTATAACCAAACAAAAGTCCAATTTCATAAGTTGGTTATTTCGGTACCAAAATTTCCAGCCATTTAAGACATTTGTTGCATCAAGTATCTGGAAGGAGCATCCAGGGCGAATGACTGGAATTTTTAGTTTGTTATTTCTAATAAATCAGAATTCTCAACACAAATACTTATGTATTGTATAATCAATGATAGTCTAATTACAACTGCAACATTAAAACTATTGAATTGCAATGGAAAATACTGATATAACAAGTAATTAAGAATAGAGATACAAATAGGCATGAAAAACTTGAGACTTTAAGAAAGGGGACGAGAGGAGTACACATTTTTGTCACAAGGTGCATAATTTCCAAAGCAGCTGACGACAACCCTTTTAACCCTTTGTCACGTAATTCCTACTCAACTTGAATCCCAAGCAAATGTTCCGTTAGGCTGTCTAATTCTTGGGCCTCTTTGTAGTTTAACCTTAGGCCCAACATCTTAGCTAGCCTCTGTCCAGATAATTGGTCCATATGCATTATCTGGGCTATCCATGTTCACAACATTATTAGTACTTATTTTTTAGTGGAATGATTGCACTACTACAGTTTGATGTCATTTTCATCAATTGGATATTTTCCTTACGTAGAATTTTCAAATATTTTGACTAAGGTGTTTGATTAGTTGCGTAACTTAGGTTATATTAATGGTTTGGTAGAGTTCTCAAAGACTAATTTTATTTTTTCTGTTTCTCTGAGATGATAACATTGATATACTTACGGATACTTGAATGTTTGTTTGTGTTAATTCGTCTATTCCCTCGACTTGTCAATACTTTTTAAAAACAGGTATTTGGGAATGAAGATATTGTTGGTTGATTTAGTTCTCTTGCTTTCTTGTTTTCATTTAGTTAGGTGTAATAATACGCGTTCAGACAACTTATTGCCTGGACAAATCCTTTCCTTTTCTGCAGCAGATACTTTAGTGTCCAAACAAGGCAAGTTTGAACTCGGTTTCTTCTGTCCAGGTAATTGTGAAAAGCTATTTATTGGTATATGGTACACAAACATAAAGCCCAAGACTGTGGTTTGGATAGCAAATAGGGACAACCCCATCCGCCCTCCGTTCAATAATTCTCATCTAAAGCTGTCTGATGGAAATCTAGGAATCTTTAATGCACGTAAACAAAGAGTTTGGGACTCTAATTTATCCACAGCAGATGTCAATAGGGCAGTACTTCTTGATTCTGGAAATCTCATTTTGACAAATGGCATTGAAATACAGTGGCAGAGCTTTGATTACCCTGTAGATACATGGCTGCCAGGTGCGAGGATTGGATTTGATAAGTCCAAGAACACACTCCAGAAACTTACTTCTTGGACGAATACAAATGATACGGCTTCAGGACACTTCTCTTTGGAATTAGACCCTAGTCAAAATGGTGAGTTAGTCATGCTACGTAACCTCGTGGAAATGTGGATCTGGGTGCCTTTGAATCTCGTGGAATCCAACTTCAGTTATAATCCTACTGAACATAGTGCATTTATTACATACAATGTCTTTGGTGAATCTGTCATTTCTCGAATTGTCCTAGATCATAGCGGGTTAATGAGGGAACTCTTCTGGTCTAATGAGCATCAGAATTGGAAGGTTGTGTGGTCCGTACCTGTTGATATGTGTGACACAATGAATTTATGTGGTGCTTTTGGAATTTGTGATATAAATACCAGTCCAACCTGTGGATGTTTACAAGGTTATGAACCCAAGTTTCCATTAGGTTAGGATACTAATGATTATTCTGGTGGGTGTGTGAGAATAACTCCGCTGCAGTGTGGCAGCAATAACGATGGTTTTGTTCGTATGCAAAATGTTGAACTTCCCGTGTCATCTGAATCAGTGCAAGTGGGGAATGATCAGATCTGTGAATATATATGTTCATCCAATTGCTCATGCAATGCTTATGCTTACAGCAATAGTGGAGTGTGCTTATTATGGAATGATGATCTTATCAATCTGAGAAGATTATCTGATAATTCACGTCAAGCAGTGTTAAACATAAAAATTTTTGAGCGTTCAAACAAAGGTTAGGTGCTTCTAAACTGCATCTTGTTCTAATTGTGCTTGAAACTGACATTATGTTCGTTTTCTCCTCTCCCCATCTATCTTATTGCTCAGGCAATAAAAAGTCATCGTTTGTAGTGCTAGTAGCATCCATCACTTCAGCAATTTTTGTCTGTGGTACATGCTGGTACTTTCTATGGAGACGAAAGCTCAAGAAAAAAGGTACTTCTTTATATTTCCAATAGCTATGCCAGTGCTTTATGAATGTTAATGTGGCCTACATTGGTTGAGGCCATGAGGGTATAGGATCTTGTCTCCTTAAATTGTCTTGGCTATCCTTACCTCATGAACTAGCTTTCAATCGAGATTGACATTTTCTTAACAATGAACATTGTGGGACGCCAATAAACGAACCTAGTCCTTCTGGATTCATTATTAAACTGCTGGAAGCTGGGCAGTCTTCGTGTGATATTCTAGTTCTTACTAGTAGCAGGTTATCTGACTTAACTGTGTTAGCGCTGTCACACTCACTACAATCATGGATTAGATTATAAGTTAAAATTACCAATGTACAGCTTCATCTATAGACTTCATGTTTCTATTGCCTTTTCAGGGATTTTGAGAAAGATGAAATTCAGGGAACTGTTACTTTCTGACTCAGCAACTAACATGTCAAAATCTGGAACTTCCATTGGAAAGGGACAAGAAAAAAACGGTGACATTGAACTGAAGTTCTTTGAACTACAAGACTTGAAAGCTGCGACAGACAATTTTTCCCCTGATAATAAGCTTGGAGAAGGAGGTTTTGGTCCTGTTTTTAAGGTATTGTTACTACAACCTGAATACCTGCAAGTCTGAAACACAAATATGCGCTCACACCTAAAGAAAATGGAAAGAAGTCCCTCCGGAAATAGCCAGATAGTATATATCCTGATTTTAGTTATTATCTTTGCTAGCTGTACGTATGTTTTGGAGGTGTGGTAAATGTTTTTTTTTTTGCAATTTCTAGGGTCAATTGCCAGATGGGCAGCAAATAGCTGTGAAAAGGCTATCAACTCAATCAAGGCAAGGCATAAGTGAACTCAAAACTGAGGCCCTTCTCATTGCAAAACTCCAACACAGAAACCTTGTTAGGTTCCTTGGCTGCTGTGTAGAAGACGAGGAGAAAATGTTGGTGTATGAATATATGCCAAATAAAAGTCTAGACTATTTCATATTCGGTATGATAATTTACTACTATCTGTTTTTGTGTTAACCCTTTCCTCCTGTCAAATGTGTGCTTACTGGATAAATTTGATATGTACAACTTAGACGAGAGCAGGAGGTCGTTGCTTGATTGGAAAAAGAGGCATGAGATCATTATTGGTATAGCTAGAGGGATACTCTTATCTGCATCAGGACTCAAGATTGAGAGTAATCCACCGTGATCTGAAAGCCAGCAACATTCTTTTAGATGAAGATATGAACCCCAAGATATCAGATTTTGGTACAGCAAGAATATTTAGCGGAAACCAAGATGAAGCAAATACTCTTCGAATAGTTGGCACATAGTAAGATAGCAAATACTGAAAGTTCTTTTCCAATACTACTTACCAACATTTTGCCTACTCATTATAGCTCCTTTTCTATGCAGTGGCTATTTGTCACCTGAATATGCTCTAGCTGGTCTCTTCTCAGTAAAATCTGATGTCTTTAGCTTTGGTGTCATATTATTGGAGATCATTAGTGGAAAAAAGAACAGAATCTCTTATAATAGTGATTCCCCTCCAAATTTAATACGACAGGTAAGTTGTAAAATGCAAACGTTTGAATCTTTCTTTGATTAAGAATCAAATTTATCCATTTCAATGAACTGCTGATTCAGGCCTGGAGCTTTGGAATGATGGCAAAGCGTTCGAACTGATAGATCCAACAATAGTTGATTCTTGTCCCAGTGAGGAAGCACTACGCTGTATTCAAGTAGGACTATTGTGTTTGCAAGTGAATGCAGGGGACAGACCAACCATGTTATCAGCTTTATTCATGCTAAGTAATGAAGCAACGGTTCCCTCCCCAAAGCAGCCATTGATTACCCCTAACTCTGACTCGAGTACAACAGAAACAACACCATCTTCGATCAATGAGGTGACTATTACTGCACCTGACGGTCGTTAGTCAGCTGATGACTGATGAATCATCAGTCATCACTCATCAGCCAATCCGTTCAAGTGTGGGAAGGTTATTGACCCGTCCATTTATTAGCTCAACGAATTGGATTGATATGTTGTCTAAATTGATTCGGGAGAGATTGTCAAAATGATTTTCAGAGGACATTTTTTTATTTGATATGTTATATAAATAGTTACGATAAAGAAAACAATAATTTTAGGTACTAAAAATTCATAAAAGAACAAATAAAATAATTAAACCTTACTAAGAATGTAACGAATTGAGTTACAATTCACATTGCAGTCCTGTTTCAGTCAAATTTAATCCACTCAAATTCAACTCAATCCGACACCTTGATCCATACCAATTCACTGAATTTTTGGTTGTGGTATAAGTAATTGCTAACGTGGGAGCCGAGGCACGTGTATCTTAATAACACGAGAATATCACAATACATCACACAAGTCAACAAATAAATTTGAAAATTGGTGGGGTTCTTGCTTTCCATCACTCATCAGCGTTACTAGGAACTTTCTTCTTGTTTTCTTATTGTGTGAACTGAAGTTTTATCCCCATTATTGTCCTCATTTCTCTACGTTCACACCGAAAAAGTAATTGTTTCTAATTATATCCTTATTTTGAAACAAATAATACTCAATTTTTAAAATATATAATAAATAGAATAATTCAATAAATAATAATACCTTAGTATTTTTTTATTGTTTTTTTAACGGGTGAAAAGAATTAAAAGGACATTTATTTGTGCGGGCGTCAATGGGCGTATTCGGAAAGTCAAAACTCCAATAATCAGTACTCTCAGTTATCCAGATTGGGGCATTTTTCTCATTGTAAAATTTGCGCTGTGGTTTTTTTTTTTTTTTTTTTCCTTTTCCACTTTGTCAGCACTTTCGTGAAATAACCCTATTTCCAATCAAATTGATTGATCACATTGAAATAAGCAGGAAAATGAAATTTGAGATCCAATATATCACTAGAAACAGCCTCTTCAACTCCCCGAGGCAGCCTCAGACCCCACTTGTGGGATTATGTTGTTGTTGTAATATATTCTTGTCAACTAACATGTCTTAGTGTTTAACTAAATTAGGAATAGAATTGTGTTATTCCACCATCTAACTTAGCTGGCTGGTAGTACTTATAGTAGCTTAGTGTTCATCCATTTTAGATATCTGATGTTAAATGACTTGGATTGGATGCATCCAAGAGTAAGTCAATCATCATTTTACATCTTTCCCCATCATTTTAACTCAAATCACCAAAGAACTAAACACTGAAGTAGCTAGACATCTTTCAGTTTGAGAATCAGTAAAATTCAGGAGTATATTCCATTTCATTCACTGGGAAAAGTGTTCATTGACAATTAGCTAGGTTAGATGAAATTCGTTATCATCCAGTGGGAATGCCTGGAATTATTAGTTGGTCAAAGTTACGTATTTATTTTTTAGTGGAAAGATTGCAATTTGATGTCATTTTCATCAATTGTATTTTCCTTTCTAAGAAATTTCAAAGATTTGAACTAGGGTATAAGATTAAGTGGGAACTTTGGTTGTATTTACTGGTTATTATTGTTAGTCCTCTATCAGACTTCCCCCAAAGTTTCATTGCCCGAACTTTCTTAGTTCTCCTCTTTCGTTTTTATGTAGCAGTGAGAAATGAAGATAATATTGGTTCTCTTGCTTTCTTACTTTCACTTAGTTATCTGCAATAGTACTCGTTCAGATACCTTGTTGCCTGGCCAGTCCTTTTCCTTTTCTGCAGAAGATACTTTAGTATCCAAACAAGGGAAGTTTGAACTAGGTTTCTTCTGTCCAGGTAATTGTGAAAAGCTTTTTATTGGTATATGGTATACAAACATAAAGCCCAAAACTGTGGTTTGGATAGCAAATAGGGACAACCCTATTCGTCCTCCGTTCAATAATTCTCATCTAGAGCTGTCAGATGGAAATCTACAACTCTTGGATGCACGTAAACAAAGAGTTTGGAGTTCTAGTTTATCCACACCTTTAGCATATGCCAATAAAGCAGTACTTCTTGACTCTGGAAATCTTGTTTTGACAAATGGCATTGACAGACAGTGGCAGAGCTTTAATTATCCTACAGATACGTGGCTGCCTGGTGCGATGATTGGATTTAATAAGTCCAAGAACACACTCCAGAAACTTACTTCTTGGAGGAATCTGAATGATCCAGCTTCAGGAAGCTACTCTTTGCAATTAGGCCAGAATCAAAACGGTGAGTTAGTTGTTCAACAAAATTTCCAGGAACTATGGAGGTCTGGGCCTTTGAATGAAGGAGGGTTTGCTATTCTAGCACAACAAAATTATTATGAGGATTTATTCGACTTCAGTTATGATCCAACTGAATATAGTAAATATATTACTTACAATGTCTTTGGTGAATCTGACATTTCTCGAATTGTCTTAGAATTTAATGGGTTGATGAAGCAATGGTTCTGGTCTAAAGATCATCAGAGTTGGCAGTTAGTGTGGTCTCGATCAACTGATAATTGTGACCGAATAAATTTCTGTGGTGCTTTTGGAATTTGTGACATGAATGCCAATCCACCCTGTGAATGTTTAAAAGGTTATGAACCGAAGTTTGAATTAGATTGGGCAATTAGAAACTATTCTGGTGGGTGTGTGAGAAAAATTCCGCTGCAGTGTGGCAGCAATAACAAAGATTTTGTCCGTATGCAAAATGTAAAACTTCCCATGTCATCTGAATCAATGAAAGGAGGAAATGATCAGATCTGTGAATATATATGTTCATCCAATTGCTCATGCAATGCTTATGCTTACAGCAATAGTGGAGAGTGCTTATTATGGTATAGCGATTTGATTGATCTGTCAAGATTACCTAATAATTCAAGTCAAGTAGAGTTCAACATTAAGCTTTTTGAGCGCTCGAACAAAGGTTAGGTGCTTCCAAGCTGCATCTTATTTCTAATGTGCTCCTTTTCAACCAAAAATATGTTATTTTCCTCCTTTCTTGATCTTCGTTATTGTTTAGGAAAGAAAAAACTACTACTGGTAGCACTAGTAGTGTCCATCACTTCTGCAATTTTTGTCTGTGGTACATGCTGTTACTTTCTATGGAGAATAAAGCTCAAGGAAAAAGGTACATTCTAATTCTTGCTAGTAGCAGTTGAGTAACTTAAGTTTCACTTCTACCTGGCATGACTGAAAGAGGTCAATCAAAATGTAACCTTTGATTTAATTAGTCATGGAAAGGAAATTATACTCTCCGAATCATGCCTAGATAAAAGTTAAAATTGTCCATGTCCATCTTCTTCTAAACTCATCTAAAAACTACCTGTATATTGATTTACATCAGGGATTTTGGGAAAGAAAAAGTTCAGGGAAATGTTACTTTCTAAATCAGCAACTAACTTGTCAAAACCTGGAACTTCCAGTAAAATGGGACAAGAAAGGAAACGTTCCATCGAGCTGAAGTTCTTTGAATTACGTGAGTTGAAAGCTGTGACAGACAATTTTTCACCTGACAACAAGCTTGGAGAAGGAGGTTTTGGGCCTGTTTTTAAGGTATTGTTACTACATATGAAAATATATTGACAACCTGAATAACTGCAACACTAAATTCTACTCAGGCCCAAAGAAAATGGGAAAGAGTCTCTTGAGGTGAACAGGTAGCGTAATGGTTTTAACTAAAATCTTTTCCATACTTGTGTTTTAATGGTGTGATTAATTGCATTGCAATTTCTAGGGTCAATTGCCAGATGGGCAGAAAATAGCTGTGAAAAGGCTATCAATTCAATCACAGCAAGGAATTAGTGAATTCAAAACTGAGGTCCTTCTCATTGCTAAACTTCAACACAGAAATCTTGTAAGGTTTCTTGGCTGCTGTGAAGAAGACGAGGAGAAAATGTTGATCTACGAATATATGCCAAACAAAAGTCTAGACTATTTCATATTTGGTATGATAACTTCTTATCTGATGTTATGTTAACTCTTTCCTCCTAAGTAGTGCTTACTGGATAAATTTGATATGAATAACTTAGACGAGAGCAGGAAGTCGTTGCTTGATTGGAGAAGGCGGTATGAAATCATTATTGGAATCGCTAGGGGGATACTCTATCTTCATCAGGACTCAAGATTAAGAATAATACACCGTGATCTGAAAGCCAGCAACATTCTTTTAGATCAAGATATGAACCCCAAGATATCAGATTTTGGTACTGCTAGAATATTTAGTGGAAACCAGAATGAAGCTAAGACTCTTCGAGTTGTTGGAACATAGTAAGCAAGAAAATACCAAAAGGGATTTCTCTGTTGCATCCTTACCATTTATCAATACTTTGTGCACTCATTATTGCCCTTTCCCTTTGCAGTGCCTATATGTCACCTGAATATGCTCGAGCTGGTCTCTTCTCAGTAAAATCTGATGTCTTTAGCTTTGGTGTTATATTATTGGAGGTCATAAGTGGCAAAAGGAACACGGTCTCTTATAATAGTGATTCCCCTCCAAATTTGATACGACGGGTGAGTTTTAAGATACAAACATTTGAAACTATCTTTTGATTTAATAATCAAACTTATTTGCTAAATGAACTGCTGCTTCAGGCCTGGGAGTTGTGGAATGATGGTAAGGCCTTTGGGCTGGTAGATCCATCAATAGTTGATTCTTGTCCCAGTGAGGAAGCATTACGCTGCATTCTAGTAGGACTATTGTGTTTGCAACTCAACGCAGCAGACAGACCAACCATGTCAACAATTCTGTCCATGCTAAGTATTGAAGCAACGGTTCCCTCCCCGAAGCAGCCCTTCATTACCCCTAACTCAGACTTGATTACTACCGAAACAGCATCATCTTCGATCAACGAGGTGACAATTACAGCACCATATGTTCGTTAGTTGTCTGACGTGTATATGTATTTCTGTTATCTGTGTATCAAATGTATCTAGTGCTCATTACTTCCCAAAGTATGATATAGTCTTCAATGATTCAATGCATTTAATGCTAAAAGATTTTCAATAGACTAGTTGATATTACTTTTACAGATACTCATCACAGAAAGATTGAGACAACAGTGCCCTTACTCATGATCATAATCTTATTGTTGTATTTGATACATGTCTATCTAATAAGATAACTTACATGTTTGTATTTTTTTTATCCATAATTTTTTGAGGAAAAACATAACCAACTAATAATAGTTAAATACCTCATTAATTGACAAAACTCCACAACCAAATTACTATCCTGCAAATCAATAAAAAAATTGAAAATTTGTGTGTGGCTTGCAGGATTAGCCTTTGTTGCTTTTAGAGCATTGGTGAACACAGAGAAGACTCTTAAAGAAAACATGAAGTGTGGTAATTATCAAACACAACTGACAACTTTAATTCACAGATGAAATAGAAACCCTCTGTGTTTATGTTTCTTTCCTACCAATCCTTTGCCACCCACCTACCTTTAAGTCTGTAACATGGGCCATGGGGAATCAGAAGTCAGTTTTGGTTCCAGTGCTATTAGAGCCCAACCCCACTAGTTTCAATCAACAATGGACTAGCATGTTAAATGTTGTGTATAACTCACCAATAAATCTCTCTAATAATATGAAAGCAAAGTACAGAAAAAGGAATTCTGTATTTCTTTCAAAATAGTTCTTGAATAGTTAGCATAAGCTCTAGCGACCATGAACTGTTGAAATAGACATATCGTTGACAGAAGATGTTGCTATACTTGCTGATGAAGAGTGTTTAACTGAACTATGATTCTCTGATCTGAATATAAGGCTAGGTTGTTTAGGGAAAGGAAGATTTGTTTCATTGCACAGCATGAAGACCACTTCTGACATAGTCGGTCTGTCATCTGTAAACGGTTGCACACACAAAAGGCCAATGTGGATGCATCTCAAAACATCACAAGCTTCATATGAGTCACCTATCAATGGATCAATAGCATCTAAAGCCTTTTCATCCTTCCAAAGATCCCAAACCTGAAGTAGAAACACCACAATGTATCACAATCAAAATTTCAGACAATTTCTCCTCTATAAGAGAAGCGACTATAACACCAAAAATTGAAATTCTGAAATACAAAATCTCGATCTATTCAGCACTTTTAACAACCTGAAAGGGAATCGTTTCCAAATTATTATTTGCAGATCTGTGACACAGCTTATGTCTAAGGCAACTGTAAGGTAATAAATGCCATTTGTCGATTTTAACAGCATATATCTGTTTGTACTTACGTATCCAACTAAATGTCGAGATTGCTCCTGATCCTTATGACTGTTGTTCTTTCTGCCAGTGATAATTTCTAAACACAGAACCCCAAAACTGAAAACATCAGACTTTGCTGAGAAGTGCCCTACCATTGCATATTCCGGTGACATATAACCACTGCAATAGATAATCAATATCAACATTTATCATTTTGAAGATCACATGCACATATCTAACATAACTCATTTATGTTTATACACAACTTCGCATACTTACTATGTTCCAACAACTCGATTTGTGTTTGCTTCAATTTGGTCACCTCCAAATATTCTGGCCATCCCGAAGTCTGATATTTTTGGTTGCATGGAGGCATCGAGTAAAACATTGCTTGCTTTTAGATCCCTATGAATAATTCTTAGTCTAGAGTCTTGGTGAAGATATAACATTCCTCTAGCAATCCCATGTATGATTTCAAACCGTTTTCCCCAATCCAACAAAGGCCCTTTTGTTTTATCTGGATCACAGTTTGAAAGTTGGTGAACAAGAAATCTTTTAGGGACACACACACGTTAAAACAGTAATCATTAATCATCAGTAAACATGTAAAAGCATGTTGAGACTGGAGGTCAATTAAAGAAATTCCAGTCCTGGAGATGTTCCTTACCAAAAATAAAACTGTCCAAGGATTTGTTTGGCATATATTCATAAACCAACATCTTCTCTCCTCGTTGAACGCAACATCCTAAAAGCCTCACCAAATTTCTGTGCTGAAGTCTTGCAATTAGTGTGACTTCATTCTTGAACTCCTCTGTCCCTTGCCCTGAAGTTACTGAAAGTCTTTTGACAGCTATTACTTGTCCATCTGTCAGGTGACCCTGATATCAAATCCAGATTATTATTTGGTAAACATAGCTTCTTCTTTTTTTAAGGGTGAAAAGCTCGGTTTAACAATTATTATTACATCTATTTGCAGCCTCCCATAAAGATAATGTTGATCGCTAGGAATTCAATCATGTTTGGGAGTTGTTACCTTGTATACGCTACCAAATCCTCCTTCACCAAGTTTGTTAGCATCAGAGAACTTATCAGTTGCATTAGTTATTGTGGTTAGATCAAAGATTGAGATTTCTGCATGTTTACTTTCATCCATGCCGTCATAGGATGCTAAACTTTCACTTCTCTCATTTTCTGTACATCAGCAAACACCAATTAGGATCAAATGAAATTTGCAGTTATGTCATTTTTTTTGCTGCGCGATATAGAAAGGTAGTAGAGAGATCTAAGTTGCTATAGGTGCTTCACCATTAAAGCTGCTGTACAGATACTGAAAATATTCGACTAAAGTATGATGTAGAATAATATCCTTACCATTTCTCCTTATATTGATCACCAAACAACATGCCAAAGAGAGTGCAAGAACTATTGCTGCAGCAGACCCTACTAGAATCCCTATCGTTCTTTTCCTATTATGGCCTCTTGAATTCTTCGAGAATTGCGCTGAACAAACAAAAAATGAGAACTTCCAGTAAACACCAGGGTTAGATACTGTGTACTACTACTAACCAAAAATGATCAACTTGCATAATTCTTCTCCACATAATATTGAATTATCTAAATCTCACACTATATATTGAGTTAACTCCTTACCTAAATCAGATGCAGAGACTCTGATATATAAATCTTGGGCCCCATCTGTAAATTGCTTTATGTCTATCAACTCACCATACCAAGTGATGCATCCACTTCCTCCTTCACTAATATTAGCACTTGCATAGGCTGTGCAGGAGCAGTTCTTCAGACACAACTCTTCACATTCCTTCAATCCCATGCTCTTGTTCATCCAAGCTGCACCCGTGTCGGGGATCTTCACATGACTTAATGTGACAAACCCCTCACCACTGTTGCACACCTCTTCATTTTTCTTCCTCAAACATCCATGAGAGCCATCTCTCAAGAACCATTGTCGGCTTAGCTTTGGCTCGTACCCTGGAAGACAACTGCATTCAAATTCAGCCAAATTGAACAGATTGCACTTGCTAAATGCTCCACAATGTTCATAATTGTCACAAGGGTCTTTAGGGGCAGACCAAAATTGCACCCACTTTTGCTCACTCTCTTGCCAAGTTAACCGATTCACAATCCCGGATTCATTCAGGACCATTCTTGAGATTATTGAACTGTCATGTATGCCATATGTCAAGGAAACCTCGGTATCATTGTCCACATAACTAAGGCTGAAGATGAATCGTGGGCTCATTTCTGGTACACCACTCCAACCATGACCCGTCCAGGATCCTGTCCGCCAAATCCTGCTAGAGTTCTTGTACAAGAAAACTTGAGGTGTCCCATTGAGCTCCATTGTGTAACGATACTCTCCAGTGCCTGGATCGTTCAACGATTTCCAGGATGTTAGAAACCGGTTCAAACCCGTCCTCTTGTCTATTCCATATTTCATTGAAGGAAGCAGAGTATTGGTAGGATAATCAAAGCTCTGCCACTCAGTAACATCCATTTTGGAGTCTTGAAACAATATAAAATTCCCTGAATCCTCCAGCTTAGCTGTATACGAGTCTGCTCGTTTTGTAGCTGAAGAAACATTTGTTCTCCAGGCTACAGTTTTTGTTTCCGAATCGAGATGTACAACAAGATTTCCAGTTGAATCGATGGTGAGAATCCCAGATGTGCCATTAACAGGATTGTCTCTGTTGGCAACCCAAACAACAGTTAGTTCAGGAACATTGTTGTACCAAATTCCGACATAACGTTTACCAGGGGAATTCCCAAAGAATCCCAAAGCAAAAGATTTCCCTGAAGAGATTAACAAATCACCATCTTTGAGAGTTTGGTTAAAGGAAATGGTATCTATGGAACTACAAAATGGGACAAGAAATGAAACAATTACTATCAACAACTCTTTCTTCTGACACATAACTGATGCTTTCCAACAGGTAATCTTCTCTGTTTAGGTTCCTAAAACTTTGAACTCTGGACCAAAATGGAAGACATTAAATTTTGCCTACAGAGAGTTAGGTGGATAGGGACCCATATACTTAATATCAAGATTATAACTACTTTCTAGAGTTCGCTTTCGTACTTAACTTTTTGGACTATCTTTGTGTATAGACATGTCAAATGGGCAGGTTGGAGTGAATTTGAACGGACCAAATAAATTATACACAAACAAAACTAGAATAATGCGATAACAAGGGGGATCAAAACTCATTATTTTCGCTTGATTATATATCAAACTTTCTACAGCCGTGCAATATGTCTACTTGTATTCACGAATCTCTCACGTTAGCAATTAATTATACACAAACAAAGTCCAACAAGTCAGTAAGAAAGTGGACTCAAGACTCAAGAGAGTAGTTATAATTTGATTTAAGACATGAATTGACTCAGTGATTATGTGTCGTGAAGCTTGTGAAATTGAAGGTACAAATCTTTTGGCTAATTCAATCGTTGCATTAACTAGGAGGTTAGGGTGAAAGGGTTGTTTGCGTCACATCACATCAGTATATCAATATGTTTCTTATCGTTTTGACCGTCCCAATTTATGTGACATCATTCAAAAGTTAAATGAATTTGTTAGGTGTTAATCAAGCCTCAAAGGACAATGACTTATATGGTTCGGACTTATAAGCCCTAATTTTAAAATTAAATGAGCTTAAAAAATTCTATTTCAATCCTACGCAATAACGAATTGGGTTGAGCCGGCTCCATGGGCTAAGCTCATTTTGACGGCTCTACTTTCATATGTATAACAAAAGAAGGGAATGCACCAACGGCCATAAAGGTTGAGAAAGCAGCAACAAACATCAGTATTGAATCTCAAGCCTGCAAAACGTAGCAATTGGAAGAAAGAAAGTCGATCGTTAGACGATTTAACTTGCATCTTCTGCAATCAAAATTCAAGAATTAGCGACATACAACTTTTGTCATGATCAGTTAAATTCAACTTAAGGATGAATTGGAAAGCAACATATTATCAGAAAATGAGATATTTTTTTATTAATATATAGTTGGTGTTAGTTTAGGCCGGAAGCGCAAACAACATTGAACTCGCAAAAACGTGATTAAATTTAATAATTATTTGACGGGAGGTAAAAAAGGCTCAATTTTTACAAACTTAATTAAGACCAAGTTGCTTAAGACTTAGGATTATAATATTGTAGTATATAAAGGAGAATTATATAGATCTGCCAAACATAATTAGATATCATTTTAATTTCTGGATATTTATACTCATTTCAATATTTATGTGGTCTTCGTTCTTACAAGCATTATTTTCTGAACCTAACAAGATTGTCATTGAAGTATGAGATGAAGATATTGATTGAATCAGTGGTTATGTATCGTGAAGCTTATAAAACTGATAGTTCAAATATTTTGACTAATTTAACCCTTGCATTAATTTGGAAGTGTTGTTTGAGTCACATCACTGTCCATCTACTACTATCAATATGTTGTTTCTAGTTATCATTTTCGTCTTAATTTATGTGACATTTTTTTAAATTTTGAAAGTTAAATGAGTTTTTTTTACTACAGTTTCTTTATATATATAATATTTTAAATTGTTAATTGTTTGTGATTTATAATATTTTTTATGTAATTTCTAAATATATTCTGTATCCAAATTCACGATCAAAATTAAGAAGTTTGACTCTTAAAATTCGAACTTTGTCGCTTGTAATTGAGATAGAGAGAATAACAATCTTTCCTTGTGCAATTACTATCTTAATACTTAACTCAGAGACGAATAAATAATTTGAAGTTTATAATTCTTACCATAACTTCAAGTTAATGCACTATAATACCTGAATTTATGGTAAAATATAAAGATATTTGATTAGTGAATATTTTAATTACATATATAAAATTTAAGCAAAAACTACTAAATTTTTGTGTACTCCCCGCAATATGCTAATCTCTTCTGCTTGAACTATATTTATAAATGAAAAAGTTAAAAAGATTTACATTAACTGGGCAGACCTGAATCACTTTGATAAAAAATTACACTACATATATAACATATTTTTTTAAATTTAGAATATATAACTATACATATATTTTGAATCCCCTAATTAATACATGATAAAATTTATCTTAAGATTTCGAGTTCAAATTCAGACACTATTTTTTGAAGCTCTAAATTTTATATTCATATATCAACTTTTCAATTTTCTTACATTTAATTAATAATGATAACTATTACCAAAAAAAGAAAAGAAAAATGTAACGTGTGATGTTTTCGGTCTCTTCACTAAGCAAGTATATTATAATTTTTATATATATGTACAATTTAGGTAGGCTATCGTATTTGAAATGCAAACGTGTAACAGAAATCTCGCTAGAAAAGGAAACAAATATATGTCTTGTAAATTGTAATGATGTTATTTGACTTATTCTTACAACATATATTGAAGTAGATCCAATAAAATGACACTATTATTATTTAAAGGGAAAATATACGCTGCTACTTTAATAATAATAAAGACAATTTTGAATCAACCGCTAATGGATGACAAAAATAGATATTTTTGCATTGTTTTGCGTCAAATTGGAACCCTTTTCATTTTAGAAAATAATATCAATATTTAGATTAATACTAAAAATAAGATGTATTGATTCATATAACTTGCATTTTAAGCCTACCAATTTTCTTTGAGAATAGAGGAAGTATTAATTAGCAACTAGAATCAGAGTTTAATTAAATTGTTACCATTATAAAAATATATTTCGGAATTCAACTAGTGATCACAAAGGGATATCGTAGGAACAAATTTGAGGGGTCAAAAATGGATTAAACAAAAATAAGTCAAAATTCAACCCATTAAAATCGAAGGTAAGTAGGTAACACTAAGTTTAGAGAACTTGACGATGCTATGGAGAATAAAGAGAAGTTGACGCTTTTTTTTTTTTTTTTGACAAATCTAGAATTTTTTGTTTTTTTATCTTATTTTTAAATTTTGGGCCGTTCACATTTTGATCAATTGGACCTCCTTTTCAGCTTTCTTGTTTTATTTTGCATATTTATCATCATTAATATTGATCCACCGGATCAAATTAATTTTTTTTTAAAAAAAAATATTTTATGTGGGTCAAAAATGGGTTGGGTAGTTAATATGCAGATTAAAATGGGTTAACCTACTATTGTTAAGATTTTCTAAGAAAATAAGTTATTTTGAAATTTTCACCAAAAATATTATCGGTCTTTCAAGAAAAAATGAAAATATAAAAAATGAATAGGTAAAATAGAAGAGTGAATCCAGTTTTGTTATATTTCTTTGAGAAAGTTTTTTTTTTTCCTTCTAGAAAATATTTAAAACCCACGTGAAATGGAACTGATTAATTAAAGTGAATTTATGGGGCTTTTGATCAATTTTCTTTTACGTAATTAATGAGATTAGTACAATATTGCTTGTGTCCTGTTTAATGAACTACTCCTCCGTCGAACAATACTTGTCTATTATTCTAAAAATAGATGTCCAACAATATTTGTCCACTCTATGAAATTCATGAATATTTTTACATTTAGTTCTTAATTTACCCTTATCATTAATTATAGTCATTTTCTTATTCCATTTTTCAAAACATTGTATTTATTATATTCAAAAGGTGATATAGTAAAATGGAAAAATTACTTGGATTGGTACCTTTTAATAAATAATTACTAATTTTAGTGATACTTTTTATTTATTATCATTTATAACAATACTATATTAAATCTGCAATATGTATTAAAAGTGAATTATGTATGCAATATATATGTATTATAACTGTTTTTTAAATATATTATGCTTGTTTTGATAAGAAATTGACACATTGAATTAAAAATATATGAAAATGTGTGATAAATATATTATCCATCAATAAAACTTGTAGTATATGTGAATAATAAATTTTTCTTTGTAAGAAAAATTACTAGAGTTAAATGTATATCCATAGAACTAGAAGAGGATAGGAAGATTACTAGAGTTAGCAAGTAAGCTTGGGGCTATTTGTCCAAGACTGCTATTTTTTTTTTTTTTTTTTTTTTTGTGCTTTGTAATGTTTCACTTTGGCTAGTAAAATTTTATTTACCAAAAAAAAAAGAAATTTCTTTGTAATATGTATTAAAATTGTATTATAAATGTATTAAAAGTGATTAAGTGAAAAAAAAATTATTACTATAAATGGTAAATATTTTTTTAGTATAATATATTTTCGTAAGTTTCCTTAGTAAAATTGCCCTTCTATTTATAGTTTTAAGGGGTGTGTCAAGTCAATAATAAACAACTATTATTAGATCGAGGGAGTTTCATTTTTTACGGTATCACTTTATTTACCGGGGCCAAAAGTGTAAATGACCCACAGACCCTTAACCAAACATTAGATTGCGATTGGAAAGAAGTTTGACTCATATTAACTCATCATAATTAATGAATGGTTTGAATATCACTCCGTCAGTTTCTATTAATGACTATGTTGCCCTTACAAAAATATTTATTAGGAATTTATTATTTTTGTTCATTTTTAATTGTCATAATTTTTTTTTTAGAGTCAAACGATAATAACTTTGACTAACATTTTATGATGTATTTTTTCATCACATTGATATGCAAACAATTGAAATTTATAGTACTTTTTGTATAGTTTTGAATATCTAATCATTTTTGTTTAAAATATTGAATTAATGTAATGTAATTTAATTTTGAAATTTAGTCAAATTGACTTTTGAAAAGGACAACATGACAATTAAAAATGAACAAAGGGAGTATTTTATTATATTAATTTATTAATTATATTTCGAAAATTTAAGTTTTATCATTAGTATTTTATGTAGTTTGAAGGAGAATGATAAAAATGGTCTCTCACGTTTCGAAGTAGGTTTAAGATAGTCCTTAAAATATGCTTTGAACAAATTTGATCCTAAGTTAACGTTGTTGATCTCTGTAGTATATTAAATGAATTCTGTTTGATAGATTTTATAAAATTTGAACATTCATAGTTTCCGCAAAATCTAATCACCAGAATTTGCTTAAAGACTTGACAGAAATACAAAGAAAATATTAATTTTTGAAAAACTTTAAGAACCAAAACTATTTAGAACATATTTTAGGGACTACTATTTTAAACCTATTCCCAATTAAACATAAGGGACCATTTTCGTCGTTTTTTTTTTTCACTTCAGTTTGAAGCGGCACTAGAATAAAAAAGAAGAGTACTAGTAGTCTAATTTTTGGACCTGTATGTGGTCTGTCATGTTCTTTAGTCTAGGGTAGTCAAAATAAAGATAGGAGACTCTAGATCTCGTCTTAATTGACTCTTCAAATCGAAACCCTTTCAGCCTTCGTGGGGGCAAAATAAGGAAATTTAGTCTCTATATATAGGATGAACTGAATTGAGTTTGGATCACAATTCACAGTTGACGCCTTGAGAAAATAAGGTAATTTAACAATGACGCATACGCATCTCTATAGATTGCTAACCTAGGTTAAATTTACACATCTTGTGCTACCTGATTGATTGATTGATTAGCAAATATAAAAACTAATCCTCTTAAATTTCACTTTTTTTATACTTTAATTGAGTGGATTTTAGCCCCAAATCTCTCTAGGCCCTGATATTATCCTTCT
The DNA here is from genome assembly GCA_037074985.1 of Solanum bulbocastanum. Classification (NCBI taxonomy): domain Eukaryota; kingdom Viridiplantae; phylum Streptophyta; class Magnoliopsida; order Solanales; family Solanaceae; genus Solanum; species Solanum bulbocastanum. Next base: position 29,375,770 of record CM073598.1, on the reverse strand, counting down.
AATTTAATAGTGTTATAGTTTGTGTTAATATCAACCATATTTATAACCAAAAAATTCAAGATCCTGTTTGTTACCTATTCATTAAGTATACTGTATCATTTCAAGGAAAAGAAGACGCATAGTTGATAAAGACACTGTACACAAAATTCAACAAGATAACATAAACTTTAAATTAGTAAAGGTCATTCTAGTACTGAGAGCTTTTTCTGTAGATTTGTCTCTTGATATTAGGTGATCATGATCTTCCGGTTAATTCAGTAATAGATAGCCCATTCATACTTTCGCGACTCCTGCTGCTGTGACTCGTCTCCTTATAGAAGTAAGGTTCCCGGGGAACACAATTAAACTTTAACATTTCATTCTCCTCCAGTAAGGAAACCACCTGAACCATTGAAGGTCTGTCTTGGGATCGCCGTTGACAACACAATATCCCAACAAGGATGCATCCTAAAACTTCATCCAAATCATCTGGTTTAGCTATCATTGGATCCAGTAGTTCTATGGCATTCCCTTCATTCCAAATTTTCCATGCCTGACCAACAAAAGATCAATCATGTAAATTGTTTTAGCACAAGGTGAAACTTAAGTGTACAAGTAGTGACCATAATCAGGGGATGATATACTTACATAGCCTACTAGACCAATATCATAGGTTGGGTGCCGATAAATCGAATTCCTTTTGCCACTTACAATCTCCAATGTCAAAATTCCAAAACTGAACACATCTGATTTTGTTGAATAATGTCCATCTTCCATGTATTCAGGAGACATATAGCCACTACAGCCACAACATAAGACTATCTGTAAAAACTATAAAATATACATAAATATGTAGTGTTAATGATAATTACTGCTATTCTACTTACTATGTTCCAGCTACACGGTGAGTCTTGACTTCAACATCGTCTTCAAATTCCCTTGCCAACCCAAAGTCAGATATCTTGGGTGTCATCTCGCTGTCTAGCAAGACATTGCTAGCTTTTAGGTCCCGGTGGATTATTGTCAACCTCGAGTCATGATGCATGTAAACTAGTCCTCTTGTGATTCCTTTGATAATGTTTAAGCGCGTTGGCCATGTTACTGTAGCCCTTCTTGCAGCATCTGGCCAAGTAGAGAAAACAATTACCCTATTTCACTCGAATAGGCCTAAAATTTCCATCTTTTATGGCTTTTCCAATCTCAAAATTAGCACATAATTGTAAAACAAAGTTGTTATTTAAGATGACCTACCAAATATGATCTTGTCTAGGCTTTTATTCGCCATGAACTCATAGACTAGGAATTTTTCTATTCCATGAATGCAGTATCCCAACAACTTGGTTAGATTACGATGTTGTAGTTTTGCAATTAATTTGACTTCATTCTCGAACTCCTCAACTCCTTGACGCAAAGCCACGTCTTGCTTCTTCACTGCTATTTCTACTCCATTCTCTAGTACACCCTACAGATTTATGTATCATTTGGGTATTAATTGTGTTATCTGAGTTACTGTAAACATTCATGTTCATGCTTGTTGAAAAGAAATACTAACCTTATAAACATTGCCAAATCCACCATGCCCTATCTTATTAGACAGCGAGAAATTATCAGTGGCTGCAGCTAGATCACTGGAATCATATGCAATGACATCTGTTCCCTGCAGCAAAGCTCCTATAGAATTTTCTGGCGCTATAGAATTTTCTGGCTGATTGATTTCTGGTTCATCTGCTCAGATGAAGATATTCTTTTGAGAAAATAAATATATCAGACAATAATGGAAGTGAACCGCGAGCTAGGTTACAGGGTCATGTGTGCTCTAAGTAAATTTTGTTTTTCATTACAAACTAAAGGGGGTATTGGCAGAACAAGATGCTTTTGAACAATGTCTCTGTTCATTCTTGTTGTCTCAAGAGTTAAAAGGAGGTTTTGCTCATGAATGGTGTTTGAAACTAAGGTTGGGCTGAAAAAAATAACTATGAAAATAATATATAAGCAGCGAGAGGTGATTCATTTTACCTAGCACCTCTGTACTCTTTGCTTGATGTGCATACACAATATAACAAAGCGAGATAAGTACTTCCAGAACTAATACAGAAATCACTGGTATCGATCCCTCATTCAATTTTCTTTTCCCATGGGAAACAGGTGCATCTGTTCATAAGAAAGTAAAAGGTGTTAGTTGTTTTCTTACTCATAATATTCTGTTGATACAAAGTAAAAGATTTTGCTATGAGAACAACTACATGCATGCAGGTTAGTGTCAACTTTTGCTAGATTGTGTAGCAGTTATGTGACAACATTCAGTAAAATGCTTGAAACACATCTAATGTTTCTATATAACGGAGATACATATGCATTTTGAAAAGTTATAGAACTGTTTCCCTCTGATAGAGATGAGGGATGAGTGATTCATGTAAGAATCAAGTTATAGACACAATTTTATTTTTTTTTTTAAAAAGACAAATCTGCAGGAATCACTTAATCAAGCACTAATATGGAAATTCTATTTATTGATGTTTATGCACCAACAATTAACTACTTCACCATTCAAATGTCATTCATACACACATAACTTTGCACTATACTAAAAATTATTTAGGCATTGAATTAGTTGTCGTGTCATAAGCAAGCAATCATATCACAAGTAAACAATCATTTTTACCTGGTTTTCCATTTGCCATCCTTATAAAAATGTCGTTCCCAGCTATCCATGAATGTCTCATATCAAGTAAATCTCCCAACCAAGCGACACATTTGCTTCCATTTCCGTTGTTATTGATGTTAGTATAAGCCATACATGATCTTTCGTTTAAGCACTTCTGTTCACAGTCGTGGGGGTACAACATTCCCCAGAAAGTAGCTTTATCTGGCAACTTCAGTCCAGTGTTCTTGACAAACACGTCTTTATCAGTATAGTTAAGTGAGGTGTTTCTCCTACATCCTTCTGTAAAATTCATCTTGCCCCATTCTTCTGGTGATGCAGCTGTGAGTCCATCAGGACATTCACAGGGGAAATCTCCATCGGTACAAACTCCATAAGGCCCACATGTGCTATACTGGTCACATATGGCCATATTGAGTGTCTTCACTTCATCCCAGAAATTGGTAGCATTATTATTCCATCTCAAGAATTGTAGTTTCCCATCTGGATTCAGTGAAAGTATCAAACTCGAATCCTCCTTGGCTTCAAATGTGAAAAAAATCGCATCTGTATCAGAATGAAATATTGGTCTGAATGCATGGTTATCCATGAGGGCATAACCGCCACTGAATTTTTCTCCATCCCAAGGACCCCATCTTGATTGTATTCGCTGGTTTTTCTCAAGAACTAGTTGGGGTAACTGACCTGAGTCACCTAAGTCTAACCTTAACAAATAATCACCTGGAGCTGGATCACCTTCTGTCCTCCAGGACCTCATGGATCGGCCGATGCCAGTTTTCTTGTCCCAGCCAAGCATCATTCCTGGTAAGAATGTGTGAACAGGGTGGTCAAAGCTTTGCCACAGATACTCTCCAGCCGTCAGATTGCTAGAATCTCCAAACACAAGATTACCTGAATCAAGGAGCTTCAGAACTGGTAAGGGAACTGTTTTGTTGGTTTTATGAATCCACACCGTTGTTCCCAGTATATCTCTGACATAAAATCCTTCTTTGGTTAGTGCTAGCGCTGTAAAACATCCAAGTGGATTCAATTCATTGCCTACCCATACTATAGCCCTGGGATCTACACTCCTGTACCCCAATCCCAGGTACATCTTGCATACAGGTAGAGTCGATGAATAATAACCAAAAAATCCAATTAAGAAATTATGGTTGGATGAAACTAAAGGGTTCAAGTCAGTGAGGAATTGATATGCAAACAAGGAGTCAGTAGCACCAGTGTAACATGCATACAGGGCTATGGAGATAAAAAGATGACAGATAGTAAACAAAGAAAGCATGGAAGCCATTAGAGTTAACAAAGAGCTAGAGAAACTGAGTGGTGGAAAAGCTGAAAACATATGATTTCTCTGTTGTTTCACAACCCTTTTATGGAGAACTGGTGAGAGTGAAGTGTAATTAAGCAGTGTGCGTGTTTCATAATTGTAGAATAGATGCAAATTTAAGAGACAAAGACAAAAACTTCACAAAATGACACGTTACTAATCAACTCATGTTTGACAAAAGAGTAACTAAGGATTGTATTAGCATTAAGTGAAATCTGTTTACAATTTAATTTGGGCAAATGAACTCTCAATTTGACATATAGCATTTAAAGAGAGCGTCGAAATTATCTTCATAGTTTAACTTCTTCTTAGCTCTATTATAAATACAATTTTCCTCTAAATAAAAGAGTTCAATGCTCCTTAACTCTTTAGTTAGACTTTGGTTTAAGAATTAGTTAGAGGGATAATGCTGTCATTAATGCATTAAACATTTAGACGACCGTCAATTACTCAGCTCTATTTCACAGAATATGCTTCTAACGTCTTTGGTTCGAGAACACCCGATTATCCTTCATTAATTGTTCAAAATTTTGTTACCTCTAAAATTAAATTCTAAAATTTTCCACTAAAAGAAAAGAGTTCAATATCATCTTGTTAAGTTTACTCCAAACAAATCTTCCTCTTTAACATAGTTTTCATCTTTCAAAAAAAGTAAAGAAATTATAAGTTGCAATAATTGCGAGACTCCATCTATGTTTGTCATTTCAAACTCGACAAATTTCCAAGTTTTAGTCCTTTTTAAATTTATTCCTCAATCCTCTTCAAAGTCACCAAGTGTTTGTACAAAATCTAATTTAAACATGAAGCATGGATTAACTATTGCACGTCCAACATGGATAATAACATCCTTCTTGTTACATCTATGTAGTAGAAGTCATTTATAATGTACAATCTTTCTTCGCCAAAGATTCGTTAGTCGAATTCTAAATATTATTAGACTACCAAGGCTCCTTACAAAGTATTTTTTTTCTTCCCTAAAACTTGGTCTATTAAAAAATACACTAAGGTTACTTGCGAAGATTGAAAAGAATACACTAAATGCATTCATACATGATTTAGCTTCTGAAAATTCTTATGAATCGGCTTAGTCCAGTCATGAGAACTGTCAAAAGCAGTATAGACATTCTCAATGGTTAGCGTAATATTATAATTAGCTTTCTCCTTCTGGTCTTTTCACTTGAATGTAGCTATACCAACAGGCCAAACAAATACAGAAATGAGATCATGTTAAGAATAAAATGGAAAGCTGATTAACTTTATCGTCGTTAATTATTAAGTTTAACCTAATATGAAACTTTAACAGTATGTTGTTTATTACATTTAACAATAGCAAGTACATATCAAGAGACTACTAAACATTTTCAGACAGTTATATCAAAGAGATCATATAATATATAGAACTGGTGCTTCATCAGTCAATAGGCAATATTAGCAATTTGGAAACAATATCAACTAAGGACTAGGACAGCCAATTATTGACATGTACGTTATTCTTTACGCAATTCAACAGATCAAATGATTTGCCAAGGCACACTGCATACTGATGATGTAGATATTCTTCATTGTGTCATGTATATAATTTGGCAGCGAAACCTAGCTACGACAGTTACCAGCCAGATAGGCCTCTGGCTGGAACCACTGTGCATAATGGCATGCCGACAGTTATTTTCAAGGCTAAGACTATGGAACCATGTCTGAACAATGCAATCTGAAAATGATTGGAACGTTCAAATTGAGGTCTATGATTCGAGGCATGTCTTCATAGATTTCAATTGTAAAGGTGATTATGATATATACAGTGATTGGCTTTAAGTTGGTAATAGTATGAAAAGTGTCCATGAAAATGTAAACAGTACTGCTCCTAAATTGGCATGTGGTCTAAATTTCTCTATAAAATTTGAGTAAGATTGGAGTTGATATGGACTAGTTTATTTGGACTGAAATTCAGAGTTGAAATTTGTTACAGCGACGGTGTATGTCATGTGTATGTCAGTTATGTATCATATGTATGTCACGTGGCTATCATGTATATAACAGTAATACATATGACATACAAAAAGTATATGCACAAGATGTTCAAATTACATAACTGTGATATACAGAGTGTATACATAAAAACAAGACAAGGTCCTTTATACCACAAAAAACTCTTCTTCCTTCAGTTTTCACAAATCTCAACTATGTACACTACCAGCAACCACCATACTCATTGGTCATTCCACCAGAACAATGCGCACTCACTCAATATATGCCTATTAAATTTCATAGACGACTACCTAAAGTTTGGTACTATTTTCACCTAGCCACCTAAACTGAAGCTTATTTATATTAGATACTTCAACCACACTCAACATGTGCCCATTAAACACGAAAAACTTACATACTAAAGAAGTACTTTACAGAATTTCAAAAGTCACATTTTTTAAGAAACTACCACTAACACCACATCCTATCGCCCCACACAAAAATTGCTACCATAAATCCAGCCACCACTTCTTTGCCTCCTGTCCGATGCCCATAACTGGGCATTTTGTTGCCACTGCTCCATCTTTAGCTGCTATAAATGCACCCTTGCTTTCATCTGCTGTGTGTAGAGTTCAAACCAAACAAAACAAAATGCTTCAAGCCAGGATATAATTTAATTAATATGCCACAACTTCATCTAATAAAATTTAAAATTGTTAAACATTTGTGCACATGTTTACTTTCTTTCAGAAAAAATCCACGGTGCACGCAGGTTGGTGAAGGAATATTGTATTTTCTTGGGCCAAATAAGGGGTACGATGAAGATTATAGTTGACAATTCAATGATTCATTTTTTACTTCACCGTGTCAAACGCACCACTTCACTGACATTATATATGGGCCATATGTACAGTACCACTCAGGGATGAGCTAGAGTTGTAGTTATTTGATTGGCCTGAATTCTGTATTTGTAATGAAAAAATTACTTAATATGTACAAATAATTTATTCAGAACTAGTAATCTTTTGGATCCGCCTTTAGATGTAACAGACCATTTATTTTGCAAATTAAGATGCGATGAAGTTGACATAGTGATAAATTTATTGAATTCGAGAGGGGAAAAAAGGAATGATCTTTATAGAACTTCAAACATCTTGATGCGGTCCAGTTGTCATAGGATCCAGTCTTCTTAAGCTATCTGAATGATAAGGTGGAATACTTTGTTCATTTCTGAATAAATTGGTGGAATCCACCTTACTTTTCACTTTAGCCAACCTCTCAAAATTTCCCTTAGAAATACTTTTCACCCCATATTTTGGCCTTGGAATAGTTGTAGTAATCATGATTTGTTCCTAAATCAAGGTCCCTGTAATTCAGGTAAGCACTTCTTGGTGATTTTGCAACATATGGCTCCATTTTCTTGAGGTCTTTCTTCTTCCAAAAACAGTCTTTTTACCATTTCCCAACCACTTTCTGGAATTGGAGTTTTCACAAAATCAGATGTGGCTTTGAAATAATTCTTCTGTGTTGGCATACTCTTTTCTAGTATGACTTCAAGCGGCTCATTTGTTCTCTTGCCATAGAAATACAAGACTGATCCAATCCAGGAAGATTCGCGACATTCTTTCCTAATGCAAGGCATGTTACTACAATCCACAACAGGCTCTTGGAAGCAATCTTTTTTCTCCAAATCAAATTCAGGGAATTTTTCTTTGAGCAATGGAATTAACTCATCAACAAGTCCGAGATATAGTGCTTGAAAAAACATTAAAACATACTTGTCATTCCCTGTTCCATCATTTTGGACAACTGTTCTGATGAACAAACCATCAGGTAGTTGATGTGATGTATTTTGCCATTTTTGGAGGAGATTTTGGTTACTGTCTAACTTCTTGTAAACAGTTAAAACAGTAACCTTTTCCGGAACATGAACAAGTTTGAGTTTCCATGCTAAAATAACACCAAAACTTGCTCCTCCACCTACTCTTATTGCCCAAAACAAATCTTCTTTCATTTTCTTCCTATCAAGAATATTTCCATTAACCTGTATTACGCGAGCATCTACAACGTTATCAGCTGCTAAGCCAAATTTCCTCATCAATGAACCGAGCCCACCACCACTGATGATTCCACCGGCGCCAACACTGAAGCATACACCCCTGGAAATCCATTAACTTTACTTTTCTTGGCAATTGCATAGTAAAGCTGGCCGAGAGTTGCCCCTGCTTGAACCCAAACTGTTCCTTCTTTTAAATCAATCTTGATTTCGTTAAGATTGCTTAAATCAAGCATAACAAACGGGGTTTCAGAGCGAAAAGATATGCCTTCATAGTCATGACCACCACTTTTTATTTTAATTTGCAAGCCTAATTTTTGTGCACAAAGAATAACAGGCTTGATATCTGATTCTTTTGTAGGGGAGACTATGAAAACGGGATGTGAAGAATTCAACCATCTCGGATTTTTCTGAGCATATTCTAGGATCGATGAATAAGTTGGAGAATTTAGGGCGTAAATGTTTTATGTAACGTTGGTTTCAGAGTATTTAGAAAGACACTGAACAAAATCTTCTTGTTTGGAGTAACATTTGGCCAAAAGGAGTGAAAAGAGTAAAAGAGAGAGAATTTGAAGGCTAGCCATTTCTGTTAGAATAGAAAAAGAAAAAGCATAATAGAACGGAATTTCTATAATGAGAATGACAAAGAATGAGCCATCATGCTAGGAGGGGAAAGAAGATGAATTTGATCATATTTAAGTAATAAATTCTTTTAGTGTAAATTATTTAGTCAAAAAGTTCAGAAAAAATAATAATTTAATCAACACCTTGACTTTGAGCCTAGGCACATGAAACTTGAAAGTACAGATATAAATCCGGATTTTCCGCTGGCATGATTAGTGTTTTAATTTATTTTATACAGATGCCTCTATTTTAAAATTAATACATGGGAACGTCGAATTTCTCCCACTTGTACTTTATAATTATTTAAGTATAGCGGTTCACGTGTTAAAATAATTAATTAGTGTTATAACACACGGAGTATTAGGTAGTGTTGCAACATACGCTTGAAATTCTCCCACTTCATTTTTTTTTTTTTTGTGACATTCTCCCCTTCTTCTTCTATAATATACTTCAAATATAATAAATTACTGTTGAAAATAAAATAATAAAAAAGAATAAAAAATTATTTAGATTTAGACGCGGATATCTCATTCTCTTTGAGGAGATTCAAGTTCACTGCGACATAATCTACACTGATCCAATAGTATCACTCTTAACTTATCCCCTTTAGGAAACTACACATCGTTGTACAACTCAAACAACTCCCATATTAGTTGAAGAGTCTAAAGCTCCACATAAAAACATTTTCCTTCAACATATAAATACTCGAATATAGTTACAAGAACTAATGGTCATATAAGTTACCAAAAACTAATAGTCATCTTCTACCGCAATTTATACCCACTAATCTATGCATTTAATATTTTATTTTAATAATCTAATACATTTACACCAACGATTTCTACATTTTCTTGCAATTCCAAGATAGCAGTTTTAGTCACTTTAATTAACTTAACTTATCACCAGCTTGGACTGATGTGCATTCCTTGAGAAAATTTCGTAGATGGTTATCCAAGTTTACGTTCATTTCATAAAAGTCACCTTTTTTTTTTTTTACAAACAAAAAAAATCATTTTACTTTACTCCAGCTATCTCAAAAATTAACACTAACTGGATTTTATAAAACTTCCACCGGAAATGTAACGTGGCAGCCAAATGGATTTGCTTAATTAAATAGGATTAACATACTAAACCAACATTTTACTCATGATAATATATATCCAACACAGGAACCCTTATTTGTTTCTGTTGGTTATAATTTAAACCCAAACAAGCAGTGAAAATAGAGAAGTTGGTTATAAATTATAGCGACACTTCCATATTTGGTGTCTCTTAACTTCATTATATATCATTCTAGTGTTATTTCAGAAAACGGAATATATAGAAAAACTTATTGTGAGTTTAATACGGAGAGAAAATTGCGAAATATGGATTATGATGTTAATAATGGACATATGTTATAAATATATTCCAAACATTCATCATCTGAATGTGAATAAGTCGAATGAGTATTTTAGTGAATACCCCAAACTCAACAAGATACATAAATGCTATAAGTTAGAAAAGGTCGTTAGTAGTTTATAAAGGATAATTAGTGATCTTTTCCTTAACAACGCTAATTACCCCAAAAATGGGAAGCTCAGCTTAGGCTCTTTTGGGTTGTTTACAAGCAGGAATTTCATGTTCATAGTTTCAACTTTCAAGCTATAGAAATCGGAAAAAGAAAAAGACTTCACATTATCAGAGTTTTGTCACTTCTCTGTATGATTGTCTTTTGAGATAAGGTCATAATCTTCCGGTAAATTCAGTAATAGTTTCACCATTCATTATGTTACGACTCCTGCCCCGCGACTCAACTCCTTGGAGTAGTAAGGTTCCTGAGGCACAAAATTTAACCTTGACATTTCATTCTTCTCCAGTAAGGAAACCACCTGAATCATTGAACTTGGGCACGGCGTTGACAACACAAGAGCCCAACAAGGATGCATCCTAAAACTTCAGTCTCATCACCTGGTTTTTCAATCATTGGATCCAGTAGTTCTATGGCATTCCCCTTACTCCAAATTCTCCAAGCCTGACCAACAATAGATCATCGATCAATCATGTAAATTGTTTTAGCACAAGGTGAAACCTCTATGTAACCAATTTAAGTGAAGTAATGACGATAACCAGGGGATCGATGATGTACTTACATAGTCTACTAGACCAATATCATAGACGAGGAATTTTTCTGCTCCATTAATGCAGTATCCCAACAATTTGGTTAGGTTACGACGTTGTAGCTTTGCTATTGACTTCATTCTCGAACTCAGTAAATCCTTGACGTGAAGTCGCGTCCTACTTCTTCACTGCTATTTCTACTCCATTCTCTAGTACACTCTACATATACTATGTATCATTTGGGTATTAATTTTGTTGTCTGAGTTACTGTAAATATGCATTTTCATGCTTGTCGAAAAGAAATAATAACCTTGTAAACATTGCCAAAGCCACCATGCCCTATCTTATTAGCCAGCGAGAAATTGTTAGTGGCTGCAGCTAGATCACTGGAATCATATGCAATGACATTAGTGCCCTGCAACAAAGCTCCTTGAGAATTTGTCGGCTGATTGATTTTTGGTTCATCTGCTCAGATGAAGATATTCTTTTAAGAAAGCATATTAATCAGAAAATAATGGATGTCAACCATACCTTAATATGAGTATTATGCTAGCTATCTTACTTAGGTCTTGTGTTTGTTAAATAATAGTGTTCTACTGAAACTAAGTTTAGTCTGTAATGAAGAACTATGAAAATAATATAATAGCAGTGCAAGGTGATTCTTTTTACCTAGCACCTCTGTCCTCATTTTTTGACATGGAACCACAACTATAAGCAAGATAATAAGTATTGCCAGCTCTGAGATTAAAGAAGCAAAAACTGTCCATTCGTTTTCCCATCTACTGTTGGAAACAGGTGCATCTGTCCATAAGAAAGTTAAAAGTGTTAGTTGTTTCTTACTCACTTTATAGGAATTTCTAGAGGTATTTGCTCATTTTGTTAAAGATTTTGCAATAAGAATAACTAGATGCATGCAGGTTGGTTTTTTCTTATGCTAGATTGTGTAGCAATTATGTGACAACATTCAGTCTAATGCTTCAAACATCTAATGTTTCGATATCAATCTGCGATGAAGCACTTAATCAAGCACTAATTTGGGAATTCTATTAATTGATGTTTCTGTGCAAATAATCAAACCTACATAACAATTAACTACTTCACCTTTCAAATGTCATTCTTGCACACATTGTTTTGCACCATATTAATAATAATCTAGGCATTAAATCAGTTGTTGTGTCACAAGCAAGCAATCATTTTTACCTAGTTTTCCAGGTGCCATCCGTATAAAAGTGTTGTTCCCAGCTATCTGTAAATGTCTCCTATCAAGTAAATCTCCCAACCAAACGACACATTTGCTTCCATTTCCATTGATACTAATGTTAGTATAAGCCATACATGATCTTTCATTTAAGCACTTCTGTTCACACTCCTGGGGGTACAACATTCCCCAGTAAGTAGCATTATCAGGCAACTTCAGTCCAGTATTCTCCACAAAGACGTCTTTATTAGTGTAGTTAAGTGAGGTGTTTCTCCTACATCCCTCCGTAAAATTCGTCTTGCCCCATTCATCTGGTGATGGAGCTGCGAAACCATCAGGACACCCGCAGGGGAGATCTCCATCAGTACAAACTCCATAAGGCCCGCAAGTACTATACTGGTCACATGTGTCCTTATTCAGTGTATTCACTTCTTCCCAGTAATTGGCAGCATTATTCTACCTCAAGAACTGTATTTTTCCGTCTGGATTAAGTGAAAGTTTCAAACTCCAGTCGTTCTTGGCTTCGAATGTGAAATAAATCGCATTTGTATCGGAATGAAATATTGGTTTGAATGCATGGTTATCCATGAGGGCAGAACCGCCACTGAATTTTTGTCCATCCCAAGGACCCCATCTTGAATGTATTCGCTGGTTTTTCTCAAGAAGTAGTTGGGGTAACTGACCTGAGCCACCTGAGTCTAACCTGAACAAATAATCACCTGGAGCTGGATCAAGACTTGTCCTCCAGGACCTCATGGATCGATCAATGCCAGTTTTCTTGTCCCAGCCGAGCTTCATTCCTGGTAACAATGTGTCAACAGGGTGGTCAAAGCTTTGCCACAGGTACTCTCCAGCCGTCAGATTGCTAGAATCTCCTAACACAAGATTACCTGAATCAAGGAGCTTCAGAACTGGTAAGGGAACTGTCTTGTTGAGCTTATGAATCCATACCGTTGTTCCCAGTATATCTTGGAGAAAAATGTCTCCTTCTGTGTCCAGTCCTAGCAATGCACCACAATTAACGGGATTTCTTTTGTACAACAGTACCGGGACCTACATCTTTGTACCATAATCCCAGGTGCATTTTGCATACAGGTATTGAAAAATAACAAACAAATCTTAATTCAAATATTTGGCCAGACGATACTAATGTCATGCCGTTGATTAGGAATTGAATTTGTTATAAAGTATCCTGAGCAGCACCATAACTTGTGAATGAGGCTATGAAGATAAGGAGATGACATATAGCGAATACACAAGAAAGCAAGGAAGACATTGGTGGAAAAGATGAAAAATATGAAGGTATAGCAAAGCGCTAGAGAAACTTTTGAGTAGTAGAAAACTAAAAAAGTGAGTTCAATATATCTTTTTTAAGTTTACTCCAGATCTTCAAAGTTTAATCATCCAAGGCTTCTGTAATATACCCAAAATTCCAACTACACACTCTAACTTCACGGGTGTCCTATCACCCCTAAACTGTTTAAAACTAAATTATTATCACCCTAAATGCCTACATGGCAAAGTGAGTGTATGGCACTCTCCTTGAGAGAGTGAACATAAAAAAAATAAATATTAAAACTTTGCTTTTAATAATTTTTGCTAAATTTTCATATTTTTTTTTCTCCCTTTTTCTTGTATTTGTTTCTAGTTCTAATTTGTTTTCTTCTTCATACCTATCAGAAGTAGATCATCAATGGCAGCCACCAAATTTCATCGTCACTCATCATCTTGCCATTACTAATTTTAGCTTCAAATAATATTCTTCAACTTATTTAATAATTGATAATTTCCCTGCAAATCTAAAAATGCAACCCAATTCTTCATCTTCTTTAGAACAATTTCTATAAAAATTTGATGCCGAATCACCTCAACTCTTCTTCAAATCACTCCAAATTCTAGATATAAGCTTTTCTCATCGTTTCGATTCTTTTGGTATATTACCCACTTAAAACGGAGATAGTTTGTGGCAAGTCGAAATAAGAACTCAATCTTTTGAACTAACTTTAATGGTGGTTTAAGTTGTGCTTCACGGTTTCAACCTTGAACTTCAATTTTTAGCCACACAAAATTCTTCAAACCATAACGAAACCACTTGCTTCCAATTCAAGAATATAGATTCAAAAAAAACATATTGAAGCTTACCCATTTCCATGGAAATCCGGCGTTCTTAGAACTAAAATTTGCAGCTATGAAATCATTTAACCAGTGTTTTCAGCTTCAAACAACTAACTATCAACATTATAATCAACAAAATTCAAATAAGAAGATCAAAAGATACAGATCTATAAATTTTGAACTTTTAACCTTCAACGAAGTTTTTAAATGATGAATCAATAAGTGAAAAGCTAAAAGAAAACAGTTTTTAATAAAATTTCCACCTGTCAAACGTGTGTATTTCACTTATCAACATAAATGTGGTTGTGACTTTTTAGGTGTGTAATTATTTCAATTTTTAATAGTTTAGTGGGGTGATAATTTAGTTTTAAACAGTTTTGGGGGTGATAGGACACCCGTGAAGTTAGAGTGTGTAGTTGGAATTTCGGATATAGATTTGGGGGGGGGGGGGGGGGTTTAGACCATTTTCTCTATGTTTATTGAAGTCTTAGTTTGAAGATTTATGAAACGTAACTGACACTACTGGTTCTAAGTTCTATCCGATATGAATCTGTTATAATCTGCTTAGGCAGATCAAACAAAATCTTAAAATTGTCAAACAAGTAATAAATGAAAGAGTAAGTTACAATAATTGCGATCGAACCAATTCTCAATCTAGGCTTGTTATATTAAACTCGACGAAATTTTTAAATTAAATTAATTTAAGCATGAATCCAATAACATCCTTCCCGTTACATCGTAGAAGTCCTTAATAATGGACAACACTTCCTCAAAAAAGCTACGTTACTCAAATTCTAAACTACCTAAGCATGGTATTAGAGTCTTGTTTATTAGCGTGATAAATGATCAAATGAAGGGTAGCCTTTTAAGTTTTAACTAAAATGAAATATTTCCTTACCGAGCTAGTGTGTTTAAGAAATTTGTTTTATTTCATATTTGTCATAAGCTATATTAGTATCTAGTCATCTTAGCCTCCATAGAAAGGGCCGTCTTAACCACTAGGCCACTAAAATCATCGCTTGGGCCTCATATTTTGGGTGCCCATTTTTTTTTTTTAAAAAAAAGTACTTATATATATTATTAAAAAAAATATGTACTTTTAAATTTAAAAAAACATGTAAGAAGTATAAAAGAAACGTTGTTAGTTTTCCCACTTTTCTAAGGGAATGAAACATATTTTTGAAAATAATTTCCTTGTGTGGGAAATTGTGCTTCCTTATTTATCTCTAAGAATTTGATAATATACTATTATTTACCTTATATTCACCTTATTTATTATTTTTCTTCTCAATGTTGAGCTTTCTCCTACAAAATCTTTTGATTTACGGTTGTTTACAAGTTACAAAAGAATAAAATTTGCTTTTGAATGTCTTCTTCAAAACCTCAAGAAGTGCAGACAAGCAATCATTATATTGAAGGAACGCAACATTATTTCGATATTGTTATATCAACTTATCAAATTCATGCCAAGTTTTGTTATTCTAACTTTATTTTATAATTCTTTTTCTTGTTAACTTATTATTGTTGATATTCTTAGTTCATAAGTATGTATTTCCATTAGATCATTATCTTCTACTTATATTATTTCTTTTAACACTTTAATTTCAAAAAATAAATCTACACCATCAATATCAGAATTACTATTGTATGTGTTAAAGAAAGTTTAATGTTAAGACAATGTTTTTTAAAATTCTCATCTAGTGATCTCACCTTTTTACCACTAAATAAGAAACCAAAATATTTTCATATGCTTCAAATTAAACTGTTCAAAACAAATATATATATATTCCATCGATAAGTACTATGTGTATTTAAAAATATAATTTTTTTCTTATTTAGCTTAAAAATAGAACTTCCCTCTTAAATTTATTAAAGAGAAGAAAATTTATGAGAAATCAAAATAAAATAAACATAAGAATTAGTCAAATAAATTCATAAATAAAAATTATATTTATATAGTATAATTTTTTAATAGAAAAATATGTATAATTATCATAAAAATAAGGAGTAGTAAATATTATTATACATGATATTAAAAAAAATGTAAATATACATAAGTGTGAAAAATATATAAAAAGGATTTAAAGGGACATATTTGTCATTTACCTATTTTATTCCGGGATAAGTTATCCCGGGATTACTATACCATCCATGGGGAGGGATAACTTATCCCGGTACTAATTATTAATCCCGGGATAAGTTATCCCGGACTTGTCAAACAAACAACATAACTTTTTTTTTATCCCATCACTATTTCCTTATCCCATCACTATTTCTTCTAATCCCTCACACCAAACGACCCCTAAATGATACGCTACACCCTTTTTCTCATCGTTTTGGGTTTGTCACTGTGTAATTTTGGTTATTGGTCATATGTTCATATAGTGCAATTTGTCCTCGTTTTCTTCTCTTATGAGTGACCCCCTAATTCTATTTGTCCAAGCATACATTTCTTGTTGCTACTAGTTGTTGAGGTTCAGTTCGTATAATCTTGTCATTTGTTAAGTTAATTTGTTTTGTTTTCCTTAAGATTCCTTTGCTATTTTAGTCTACTAGTTAAGTTCGGTTGCATCTTGGTTTTGAGCCTCTTAAATAGCTTTATTTCAAGTTGTGTTTCATTTGTTCTTTGATCCCAATGCTAATTCTTGCCTCTTTTGTTTTGTTGTATGAACCCTCTCCGAGTTTACGATGGGCTCCTTTCCTTTTGCATTCCCGAATCGAGCTGTAAAAGCTCAAATATTTTCCCGTCATCAAGTCAATCATTTTATCAAGTGTATATAATAGAGTGTAAAATGTATGGAGCTGGAAACTGAATTTTCGGACCCCTAAAAGCCTAAAAGGGGGTAGTATACATGACGTATACCGCTGTATACACGGAAGGACAGTGATATACAAGTCTGGAGTGATGATACAGGTGCTGGAAACTTGAAGTAGGCTGTGCACATCCGGTATGCAGCCTAATGTACATAAAAAATAGGTCGAGATACATAGCGTATACAACTACATACGCTTGATGTATACACACATTTTAAGTGTGAAGGAGAGCGAAAATGGGCCAAAGGCCCAAGGAAATTTTCAGCAGGTTTTGAATTTGGGCCAAAGGTCCAAGTCCAAATATTTCTTTCCCTCCATTATTATTGTTATTGCATTGATTGACTAACTTTGATTATCTTATGGTTTGATCTAATTAAATTTCCAAGAATGGTCATTTCATTTATTTTCAAATTAAGGTGTATATATATGTTATCACTTAGACCTCATTTTAATATCCATCTTGTCAAAACTTAAATTATTTTTCCTTTAGAAAAATCCCCCTTTAGTTCATTTTCCTTTAAGAGAATTAAAATGGTAATAATAATAATAATAATAATGCCAATAGTGGATAAATGAGTTTTTAAAAACAAATGAGTCCTTTTACTTAGTTAAAATTTCAAAGAAAAATAGATACATACATACATATATATATATGTATATATATATAAAAGATAAAAAAAAAAAAAAAAAAAAAAAAAGAAATGTGTCATTTATTAATTATTTTCTCAAAGTTAATCAATATCAATATATATATATATATATATATATATATATATATATATATATATATATATATATAACTTTTATGTTAAATCATTTTTCTGAAAATAGTCAAATCATTTTTAGTCAAATCGCCGGTCAACCGCAAGTTAGCGGACATTCCGAGGGCCTAACACCTTCTCGGAATGTACATCGAACTTCGAACCCTATTTATTTTCAATTGATCTTATCTGTTTTGGTCTTTTGAAAATCTTTAAGTTTTTTCTTGATTTTTACTAAAAAATTAAGTGGCGACTCCGTTCTTTTGGAAATTCGATTTCTCTTAAGTCATAAGAATAATCGATTTTTCAAAACTTAGTCATTTTTTTCTTTTATTTATATATTTTTCGAATAAAACAGTAGATTTATTTTTTGAAATTAAAGTGTTAAAAGAAATAATATAAGTAGAAGATAATGATCTAATGGAAATACTCAATCAAATAAAAAGACTTGATTCTTTTCCTAATGCATTCAGTTGAAAGAAGTTTTTTGAAACTAAAATTGCAATAAAATCTTATCTAAATCAACAATATATCAAGAGAGAATGAATGGATTAGCTATATTACCAATTGAAAAGGAATTACTAAAACAAATTAATTATAAAACAGAAATTAATGATTTCGCATCTAAAAAGCTAGAAAAGTAGCTTTTAGATAAAAGTACATATGATGATTTTTCGATTTTCATATATATACTAGGAGTCTCGAGTCCTAAGAGAATTTGAAATTGCCCAAGGCTTTGTTGTAAGTATTCATAGACCAGCATCCCCTCTTGCCCTTCAATCAACAAGCCAAGATTCATCATATGACAATGAGTCAACCTTCTTTTGTTTTTACAACTATTTATGAAGTCTTTTGATTGTACTCTAAAGGAACTTTCATGAACTATCATTTGTTTCCTAAAGTATCACTTTTGCGAGTTTCCTACCTGAACTATCAGATGTTTGTGTTTCATACCTAAACTATCACCAACTACGTAACCAAACACACCTCAAAATTAATGAGTCAGCTGCCAAGTGGACGAAATTTTACGGGCAAATTAAGTTATCACGAGCGTTTTGGCTATTGTATTCGAACACTTGGTCAGTTAGATTCGAGGTGTGTTTTTAAACTAGTACAACAATAGCAACAACACCCTTTGTCCCAAACATTGTTGGTTGGGCTATATTTGTTTCACATAAACATTACATCAACTATAGTCAATCAGAACAAATGTCTAGTTCAACGGGATTATGAGCAGAATTTTCTAACAAAGCCATTGAATCAGAAGAAAATGTCATAGAACTTCCCATGATCTGATGAACAATCGGTTGAGATTGAAGAGGCTGAGGAGGTACTTCTAGCACTTCAACTTCACCTTCAAGCATTTCTAATACTCTACTCATCGAAGGGCGTTGTATCGGATTTGTTTGTATGCACCATAACGCAACTAAAGCCAGCTTTCTAACCATCTTCTTTTCATCATCATTTGCTTCTTCATCCACCACAATCTCCTTCCCCTTGTTGAACTTATCGTAAATATAATAAGGAAAATATTGGCTGGAATTCTCTTCATTTGCAACGTCATGTCTTTTCAAGTCCAGCATTTCCATTAGCAGCATTCCAAAGCTGTAAACATCAGCTTTGTATGAGATTGTTCCAATGCTTCTGCTGATCAACTCTGGAGCTACATAGCCAATCGTTCCTCGAGCAGCTGTGAGAGTCACTATGCTATTATCTGTTGGATATAATTTCGCAAGCCCAAAGTCAGAAATCTTTGGAATGAAATTCTCATCCAAAAGAATGTTGTGTGGTTTGATGTCAAAATGC
Source organism: Solanum bulbocastanum (assembly GCA_037074985.1). Lineage (NCBI taxonomy): Eukaryota > Viridiplantae > Streptophyta > Magnoliopsida > Solanales > Solanaceae > Solanum > Solanum bulbocastanum. Next base: position 29,356,366 of record CM073598.1, on the reverse strand, counting down.
AAAATTCGTACATCACAGCCTCGATGCAAATACCCAATTCCTCGAGCCACTCCTAGAATAATGTCATACTTCCTCTGCCAACTTAACAGAGGACTTTCTTCTTGACTGGTGCTGATATACTTGTCGAGTGATCCATTGGGCATGAAGTCGTATACAAGAGCACGCTTTGTTCCCTCAACACAATACCCCATGAGTCCAATCACATTGACATGATGAATCCTTCCAATGGTAGCTACTTCATTCATAAAATCTTGCCCACCAGCTTTAGGCTTGTTCAACATCTTCACTGCTACATCCCTTCCACTTTGAAGCTTTCCTTTGTATACACTGCCGTAACCTCCCTCACCTAATTTCTCTTTGAATCCTCTTGTCATCCTCTTTATGTGGGAGTAATTATATCTGATTGGCATGAAATTATTTTGTGTTTGTAAAAAGCCTTCAATCGTATCATACATCGACAAATGCCTCCTTTTGAATTTGATCACCAGAAATACAATTACAAATGGAAGGCCTATCACAAATTTTGTTCCCAAATACGCTGCAAGTTTGAGAAATAAGTTAATTTCCTCTTGAGCCAATATTAAGTTGTGTCCATCAAAATAACATACAGCTTGCTAAAGGGATGTACAGGAGCTTACCCATGAGAGACAGAAGTAGCGACAGAATGGTCCCTGGTTAGATTCAAGTGCAAAAAATTTAGAATGAGATATCAATGGAGAACTTAAAGTATATGTAAAGAAAAGTTTGAGTCCTCACGGAGAATCCATTGAATAACTACTACAAACACATGAAGAAATTAAAATATAGTGAGTGAATCCATTGTTTTCCGTATCTGAGGATGGAAAACATTTTTTATCAAAGAGCAGAACATATATAATTGAAGACCGTCTTACTTATCCTTCGTCCATAATGCAGGTGCTTAAATACGAAATACTCAAGTAGCGACAGAGTGATCCCTGGTTAGATTAAAGTGCAAAAATGTGAGGTCAACAAGAAATTAAAAGTCTATGTAGAGAAAAGTTTGTGTCCTCACAGAAAATCCCTTCAATATGACCTACAAAGACATGAAGAAATTAATTAAATTGTAGTGAGTACATCCATTGTTTTCCGAGTTTCATAGGATTGGAAAAGAATGTTGTTAATTAAGAAGCAGAGCATATATAATTGAAGACCTTACTTTGAGAAATCCACAGAAAATAACGAAGCTCAAATCCGTAGAGGATTGCTTGATGAAAATCAGAAAGGGAAATGTTGTTCTCTGCATCTTTAATATTAGGCCATGAGGTCAGGCATATAAGTTGTACTCTGCATCCATCATTGACTTCTGATGCATTCGTTTCTCCAATCTTTAAATAAGTGTATCTGCTTAATTTGCAGCCCCTAATTTCCACAAATGCGGAATTATTAACAGCAAATGGACAATTGAACATGAAGATGGGATCCAAAAATGTTTTAGAATAATCATAAGTATAATAATATGAGTCAATGATACTATAGTAGTGGTTGATGTTAAACTGAGGTCTGAAAGAGCATAGATCATCTTGTGTTTGTAAAGTTGGATCTACCAGGCGAATTGTCTTGTTATCATAATCGATGCCTTGAACGTGAAACTTCTCGGAGAATAACCACATAACTGTTTGGTTACCTTCACAAGCTAATTCATATCCTGGAAAATGGCAATCTTTTGGATCAGTGTTTAAGCGAAAAGGGTCTCTTATGTTACGGATATGGCCACAAGCAGAAGGGGGACAGTAATAGTGTTTGCTTTTCCTAGCATTGCATGTTTGGAGAAAGATGATTAGTGTAAAACATTTTAGCAGAATGGTTCCCTTACACATATACATTAGTACTCTCTTAATTCTTTTCTTTTCTTTCCTACTATTTCCAAGTGATGAAAAGAATTGAGACTTCAATATTATTATGAATGCAGGCGTGTTTGTTGGATACTTGAAGCTGTGTGGACTTTTCATCACCAATTTACTCCTTTGGGTCCCAATCCAAGCCAATTGAATACTTGTGTTTGGTGCAATTTGATGAAGGGCCCTCAACAGGAAGACTTGCCGTTTACCTGTTTATTATAACCAGTCTCCAGGAACGAGCACTGCAAGTTTATTCCAAACGATAATATATTTATTTTATCTTCTACATAAGTAATAAATTTTAAAAGTGATATGTGCAACATGAAAATTTTGTTACAAAGAAATAACAAATTCATATCAAATAAAAATACTGAATCGAACTTATCACATATAATTATACCTAAATCTTGTACTGTGATTATGATGCCAAAATTGAGAGGAAAAAAAATGACAAAACATAAATACAATTCAATGTGGTAATACATAATAGATGAAGAAGGAATCAAATAAAAGAAGAGACTTTAATATCAACAATTGAACACTACATTTCTTATGATCTATCTTATATTATCCAATGTCTTGATTTATTGTTTGTACTTTGTAAGACGAACTTTTTCTTGAGGAAATGAAAAGACGAGTTTTAAAACTATTTTGTAGAAATGAAGGGTCTTTAGACCATCATCTTTTCATTCTCATCTTTTTAAGTCATTTAATTACATTTTAGATTTGATTCAACTTTTAACTTAACACCTTCACAGTTTTAGTAATTAGTATAATATATAAATATTTTTTAATATTTAATTAATTAAATATTTAATTTAGCAATCTAACTTTCCAGGAGCTTCCTACTTTTGATATACTAAATAAATAAATAATTAATTTTTGTTTATATATATTTGTTTGTGTGTGTGATGATATGATATATAGTTTACGTCAAGGTGTGTTTTTATAAATGATGACCGCAAGCTCAAACGGGGATGGATGTGGCTCTAATAGCATGTAAAGATATGTCACATGTGCCTAACTCAACCCCAAAACTAGCTCATAAGAGAAGGATTGCCCAAATTCATATAAGCAAACGACCAATCATTTCTCAACCAATGTGGACTCTAACCCACTGTTAAGAAATCATCACACTGCTATTATGCGGTATTGGCTGTGACATTTTTGGTCAAGAAGTATCAGCTAGGAGCCCATTGTCATCTTCTCAAATAACAAGACATATACACATTATGTGGGATGTAATATCAGGGAGATAAAACATACAAAGAAGATGAATGCACAAATTATTCCTTCTGAATCACATCAATGATAGCACAGTAATTTACAATGGATTTCAAGGATATGGAAAAGGAATGATTGGACTATTACATTGATGATGGAAAAAGACAGATTTTTGAACTCACAATTGTATGTAATGAGAAAAAAAGACCTAATTATACTCTTTATCTTACACAAACCTTACCCAAAAAGCAAAAATTGAGAAAGTATAGAAGAGAAAATTGTGAACCTCTTGTAGTAATATACACTTTTTGAGGGCGATACCATCAACTACCGGGGATCTATCATGGTAACTGTAACTTGATTGACAGTGCAAGTTTCTTCATAATTAGTCGAATATGAATCAGAATCAACAGGTCTTCTTCCAAGGCAAAATCCTGGGTTTTTAGGCTGAGGTAGTGACGCGCTTTCACTGCCTAACATCAAAACCACAGTGGCCATGTTTGGTCTGTCTTCTGCTTGTTCCTGGACACACAACAGTCCAACCTGTATACATCTCATTACTTCAGACGGAGAAAACGATTCTCCAAAAGATGGATCTAATAGCTCTGAGCCGCTCCCTTCTTTCCATTGTCTCCACACCTGTATAATCGATTACTTTGTTTATCAGAAATGAATCAAATAATGAATGTATTACCAATAATGAAGCTAACATATGATCTGTGGACTTACGTGTCCAAGAAGGTTGAGTTGGTTGTTTTGATAATAGAATCCCCTGTTCTTCTTCCCGGTTATTATTTCTAATACCAAAACCCCAAAGCTGAAAACATCGGACTTAACAGAGAAGAGGCCATCCATTGCATATTCCGGAGACATGTAACCACTACATCAAAACAAAAAAACAGATTTAGTAACAGCTTTAAAGGTTCTATGAATTATGTGAAGAAATTATGTCGAGTGCTTACTAGGTTCCAACTACTCTTTTTGTATTTCCTTCAGTCTCATCTCCGCCAAATATTCTTGCCATGCCAAAATCTGATATTTTGGGGGTCAAATCCTTATCAAGCAGAATATTGCTTGCTTTAAGGTCTCTGTGGATAATCCTAAATCTTGAATCTTGGTGAAGGTATAGAAGCCCCCGAGCAATACCACAAATAATGTTGAACCGCTTTTGCCAGTTGAGCAGCGAGCTTTTCTGTTTGTCTGAGGAGCATATTCAAATGTGAGTCACAAATTATATAAGCATGTAAGTAAATGATGTGAAACACTTCTCTCTTGACAATACAACGAAAAAGACTTACTGAATAAAATTGAATCTAAACTTTTATTCTCCAGGTATTCATAGATCAGCATCTTCTCTTCCATATCAACACAACAGCCAAGAAGCCGGACTAGATTTCTGTGTTGAAGCCTGGCAATTAATCTTAGCTCATTTTTAAATTCCTCTACTCCTTGTCCGGAATTCTTCGAGAGCCTTTTGACTGCTACTTCTTGGCCAACCAGCATTGCCTGATCAAAAGATTATATTATTGAGTTCGTCGATCATTTTTTCTTCTTTATTATACCACTATGGTTTACATATAAGTGAGATTTTACCTTGTAAACACAACCAAAACCACCTTGGCCCAACTTAGTCGCATCAGAAAAATTTTCTGTAGCCGTAGCTAGGGTGCTGAAATCAAATAATGGCAATTCAAACTCTTCCGTGGATGTTTCACCAGAAAATTCTCTTTTACTTGGAATAATAGTTGCATTCATCAGAAGTTCTTGGCTTCGTTCGCTAGTGCCTGGTTTAGGATCATAAGAAACATTCATTAGAAAATGAAGCATTTTATATTAGACAATCTTATTAATCATGATAGATTCATATAATACCTCTGTTTACGGATTTAGTTCGGATTGAACTTTGATGTTTTCTTCTCTTTGATAAGAGGCAAAGGGTTAGTCCAAATAGCACAAGAGCTATACCAACTGTAACCCCAGCAGCTATTGCAACTATTTTTGTCTTGCCAGAACTATTTCCAGATCCCACACCTCCAATTTGCACTGAAATTAAAAGTTTTTCGAGTTAATTAATCGTGCTTAATTTTATTCAAGAGTTTAGTGCTGCAAGAAGTGCATCATCATTTTTTACTGGCATAATACATCAACAAACGCTCAAACTTGACCTCAGCTGCCAAGTAAGCACTCCAACTTCAAAAGAGCATATCTAGACACCTCAACTTGATCTCAACTGACAACTAGACACTCCAACTCATCCCAGTGTGTCTCATGGACGCCCATGCTGACTTGACACATAAATTTCTGTTTATGTATGAAAACCTAGTGTTGTTAAAAATCATTTTCGGTGACAATAGCAAAGTTTGAATTGAAAAGACTACAGTCCAATGATGTCACTAAACATGATCTAATTCACCTACTTCTCAACGTTGTGTCCAAAAAACCTATTACCATCATCCATGACATTTTCTTGATAAAAATAATTAGCTTAATATATACTTCTTAATCCCTTTGTAATATTTCAATTAATTTACCCCACCAAACCTTTCTTTCAAATGTATGACCTTTTCCCAAACGTGTCAAAGGAATTGGTGTCCAATCATTTTCTTGTACTACATTAGGAAACATGTGTTTTTTTTTTTTCTCTAAAAAGGAGAAAAAAAGGGAAAACAACTGGGCCGGGCTGGCCCAATAAAAGTCAAGATCGACGGCCATGTAAGGGCCCATCAAACCGACCAGGAAATTGCTTCGTCGCCGTTTATTGTGGGACCAATTAATGGAAAATAATTTAGAGCTAAATAAGCTTTATTTGGAAACTTTATTTCCCACCATAATTAAATCTGAAAGCAAAAAAGTTTCCTCCAAGTATGTCATGCAGATTTAAAGAGGAAAGTACAAAAGAAAAAGCAAATACACATTTTGATTACTTTGTTACACTCTCACGTATAATTACGATCACCTTTATTGTGACAATAAATCGATAATGTTTATTCAAATTTATTAGTAGGTGATTGGAAAGAAGATGGAATTAGGTGGTTGATTGCTTTTAGAGCCTTGAGATACTTGACTGTATAACATATTTTCCAAATACTGATCAAATCAAATGAGAAAAAGAAAGTCCAAATAGTAAATAAATATAATTAAGTCCCTATTGAAAGCAAATTGTAGATGGGGATTGGTAGATATGATTAGGTTTTTTATACTTTTTCGATTTTTCAAAGTAAAATACACAAAGCATAAAAAAAAGAAATATTATATTGAAAACGTGGATACCACAAAGAATATATTGGCAAACTCATTAGCAGAATAACTTTGAAAAGTAGGTTGTTCACAAGTCTTTTTCAGGATTAAATGATCTCAATAATTATTATACTAACTTCTTGTTTTTTCAACCAGCAATTATGAGTTTTTATTTTTATTTTGAAATCTAGTTGATTATATAAAATATTAGATCGATAGTAGGTAACGTGAAAGGGAATTTAAAAAGGGGGCCAAGGATATTAAAAGACAACTACACGTGTTGTTCAAAGAGGGTAAAGTATTTATTTTCAAAATAAAATCTCTAACTTAATTTCTGCATGACGTTTTGTGGTGGGGAGGGGGCGGGGGGATGGGATTTTTAAAAAATAGCAATACCTAAAAAAATAAAATAGAAAAGAAAAATTCAAAAATGTAAAATATATTTTTATAATTTCATCTATTAGAGGCAAAACTAACGGCATGCACATGGTTAAATTTGCCAACTTTGGAATTCAATAGGAAAAGAGTAAATTAAAATTATTATAATGTGTAATATGCTTCTTATTAAAATGACAAAACAATACATTTAAAATATTATTCAAGGAATATTTGGCTTGGATGACATGCAAAACTGGTACTAACAATTTTTGGACAAATAGATTTTTCGACTTGTCCTCGACTTTGATATTATGAAAATAGATTCAAACAGAACAGTATACATATAGTGGAATAATGCAGAGAATAGCAAGTTTACAAATGAATGAGATAAATCAACTTCCGACAAAAATACGCAAAATATTATTACTATTTTTTCGTCTCAATTTATGTGATGTTAATTTAATTTGACATAAAATTTTAAAAAAGACATTTGAAATTTGTGATAAAATACAAGTCATCAATTGTATAGCTATTAATTATCTCATTAGAAATCAAATAAGCATTTTAAAATTAAATTTTTACTATATACATGAAAATATGTTATTTATTTTTAAATGAATTAAAAAAAATGTGCGACACGTAAAAAAAATGATTGGAAATACTCTCCAAACTTCCACAAAAATATTTTCCAAAAATTTCATCACCCTTTCTATTTTACTCTACTTCTGTGTGTTGAAATATCATCCAACCTAACAAGTAAATAAAAAATTTCAACTAACTCCATTCGTGCAGACCGAGTCGACTCAACTCATCCCCAAAATTTGATCCTAACGCAGAAGTGGATTATCTAACAATCAATTTCCAACGCCAAATTACTTAAAATTAATTGTACAAATTTTTTTTTAATACAATTATTTTTTATGGATTATTAATCGTTATTATTGTACTAAGCGAAAAAAGAAATTGCTAGTGAAGCTAGTAGAAAAATAGGATGATACCTGCATCAGAAGAAGCCACCCTAACGTAGAGAACTTGGCCACCTTCCGCCGCCGCATACTGCCGCATATCAATAAGTTCGGTGCTCCAAATCACACAGCCCGACCCACTTCCACTAATGTTCGAATTTGTATAGGCCGTGCAAGAACAATTCTTCATACACATAGCTTCACATTCATCCAAATTCATATTTGTATCCACAAACGAATTCGTTGTATCTGGCAACTTCATGTTCCTCAATATGTTAAATTTATCAGTTTTACAATCCAAATTATGAAAACGAATACAACCATCAGACCCATCTCGCAATTCCCAGGCCACTTGATTTTTAGGCTTGAATCCCACCATACATTTGCAGATTGGTGAAATATTTGTGTCACAAATTCCAGATACCCCACACTCTGTGTATCCGTCACATTGATCTTTTGGAGCATACCAAAATCGATTCCATATGTTGCTTGTTGGGATCCAAGTGAATCTTTCAAGAAAACCAGTATGACTCACAGACAATCTTGAGTATAAAGTTTTGTTGTGTAATTTGAACATGTAAGTAATTTCATCAGATTTGAACTGAAATTCGAATGAGATAATCTCACTTGCCTTCATTTCCGGTACCCCACTGAATCTAATTCCATTCCAAGCGCCGCTCCGGTAGATAATTTGTTGTTTATTTGTTAAGTAAACTTCCGGGAACCCACTGGTGTTGATCTTGAAGGTGTAATCTCCGGGAGCTGGATCAATTGTTGATTTCCATGATGTTATGTTTCTATTCATCCCGGATTTTGAATCCCACCCAAGTTTCATCCCAGGCAATAAAGTGTTTGTTGGATAATCAAAGCTCTGCCATAGGTAGCTCTGTTCTCTGTCATCGTTTTCCGGGCGAATGACAAAGTTCCCGGAGTCAAGGAGTTGGGCTACTACGTTGGTCGCCGGAGTTTGGTCGGAAGACCAGACGGAATTCCCAGTTTGTCCATCGACGAGAAGAAGGGTACCAATTTCTGTGATTTTTAGGACTGATGTTGATGAAGCTGAAAGGGGTTTAGCTCTGTTTGCAACCCAGACAATAGTCCTGTCATGAATCTCTTTGTACCAAATACCGATATACCATTTGTCTGAATTTGCACCGCCAGGAGAGAAAAAGCCTAATTCAAAGTGTTGATCGGAAGATACTAAGGTTTGATCTTTGGTTAAAGGCTGTGTTGGGGTGATTGTATCAGTGGGTATAGCAAGAATTGGATGGAGAAATTGAGAAATCAAAATCAAGAAGAAGAATTGGTGAAAGTAGTAATCTTTGGTGTTTCTCATTGTGGAATTTAAGAAAAGAGTATTTCGTTTTGCTGCAGTGTTGGTGTTTGAGACATTTGTTGTACTTGTTCTCTTGTTTGATAGGAAGAGGGAAGGAAAGAAGATGCTATTTTGATACACATCCCCCCTTCTCTCTTTTATGGTTCTTTCTTGGTCTTCTGAAAGTCTTCCCTTGAAAATGAAATGTCACAAACCAATTTCAAACTCTGTGTTACAAAGTTCAAATTAAAATTGGATAAAAGATGATTATTGATTGAATAAAAATATTACTTCATTCATCTCAATTTATAGCGTTTAACCTTAGAAAGGATTTTTTTTTTTTCTTGTGATGTAAAAGATACTGCAACTTGTTTGGATGGTTGTTGCGTATCGTAGTATGTTGTATTGTTAGTTTAATTTGAAAAATAACTATTTTGATTTTTATTTCAATTTTATTATATTATATTATTTAATTTTTCATTATGTATTGATAAAAATTCTAATTTTATATCAACAATTTCTCAATCTAATGTGATTCCGTTGTTACTTTTTTTTTCTTTCTCTTTGTTTTTACTTGTCATATAATAATTATGTTTTATCATATAACATATCTTTTGAGGTTTATTTCTTCAAATTCTTGACATCTGACAAATTTATCGAAACAAAGAGATTTGATTAGTATAATCAGTTTTCTTTGAGTGAGGAGTGATTAACGTAAGTCGAACGCTATCAATCAACCGACATGCAATATGACAACCTTATTTGCGACACACTATACCAGTTCGATGGATCGTGTCATGTTTTGAGAGTAGAACTTCTAGTTTAACTTCTCCTTGTAAGGATAATAACACATACTAGTATTATCATTATTATTATAACACTTTTTGTTCGCTTTTAATTGTCATGTTGTATTTTTTCAAAGTCCATTGGACTATTTTTTAAAGTTAAATTAGATTACATTAGTTCGATATTTTAATAAAAAATTTACATAGTCAAAACTTTACGAAAAGTTTACTATAAATTGCAACTTTTTGCATATCAATATGATGAAAATATAGTCAAAATTCTTATAGTTTGACTCTAAAATGAAATCAGGATAACTAAAAATGAACGGAGGAAGTATTTGAGAGCAATGGAATTAATGTAATCGTCACTCACACAATTAAATTCTATCAACTTCAGTTCAATTATCCTTTATGATTCCGTCTTTTACCCCCCTTGATTTACAACAACTATTCACAACTTTGTCAATACTCGTATATTAACCAAATGTTGGTCTAAGTGATTAGGTAAGCAGAGAGTAGTTTCTTCTTTGTGCTAGTCTTTTGACTATATTTGGTAATCGTATTAAAGTAAAAGACTGTGCTACTTCCCAGTCCGATCAAATTTTTCTACACCGCAACAATTCTCTAAAAGAATACTTCTTATATTTTTTATTAAAAAAAAAAAAAAAAACTTTTCATAAACTATTGTCCTTTAACATCGATGAGATTAATTGGTTGTTAGTAGTAGTTAGAGGCCATAAAGAGGCTAATAATTAACTGAGAACAAAGAGAAGAAATTTTGTACTAATTGGTTGTTGAATGACTTTAAATGTTATTTCCCATTGATAGTTTGATACTTTGCAAAATGGCGACGTTTCGGGCAAAACAGGCCACAGTGGTAGGTTAAGTTTGAATTAGACGCTATTTAGGAGTATAATTAAGCTATCGTTCCGGTTGCCAAGTGTTTAATAGACTTTATGCTAATTTAATTATAGCCAATAATTGCAAACTCTACGTATAGTAGGACATTTTTTTGTCTATAATAATTGGTAGGAGATCAGATTCGCATTTTTAATCTTTATTTAAATGATTTTACTCTTGTAAAATTACACCGAGATTTCTTTTCTCAAATTTTTGTTTCTTTAATTAAAAAACAATTAGTCAAGCTAGTGGATGATTTTTGGAACAACAAGAGTCCCAAGCAAATATAAAATTTATGAAAATTATTGTTTATCACACTATATTCTCGTGAATTTATTATCCTATATGTAACCTACTAATTAAGGAGAACCTTATTTACTTTTGTTTTTCCCTATGATGATTTAAAATTAAATAATGCGATATAACCCAGAAATTGTACCTTACCGTAAATGAAATTTCAAAAAATACACACTTCTTTTCCCTGCAATATCCATATGTTATTCCAACACTACTTTGAAAAATAGATTAATAGTGGTGGCTTGGTGCATTTAAATTTTATGCTGGCAAAATTAGAAATTCCATCCGGGTACTATTTTAGATGTAATATTTATATATAAAAAATAATTTTTGACCAATATATAACATATGATTTTTTTCTATATTAAATATAATTTTTTATCAATAAAAAGTATTTTACTGACCATCCTTCGATTTGTATAGACGTTCAACTCGACTTGCACAATTGTCCCATTTCGAAAAAAATTACAGAAAGGTTTGCTAACGGTATACTTAGTCATACATGCTGACAAAATTGTTGAAAATTAAACAATTGAGAACCTACTCAGAAGCGGGAATTTGATTTGAACAAATTAAAGAGTAATAACTCTATAAGAAGCCCCGCAGAGCACGTCCTTCACGGAAGATTATTGTACTTAATTTGTCTCTTTGTGTTTGTGATTTGTTTTTGATTTTTTACTCGGTGTTTGGAGCCTCTATTAAAGCTCTTACTAAATTTGAATTGCGCATTGCAGGTCCATTTTGGGGTGACACTCCCAACATAATTTTCTTCATACCTAGGGCTCGAACCCAAGAGCTCTGATAAAAGATGAAACAGTCTCACCACTGCACCACAATTCATATTGATTAATTTATCTCTTTGTGTTTGTGACTTGTTGAAATAAAGAAAATCGCCATGCACCCATTACATTATTTTTCTAATTGGGCCTATCATGGAAATTAGCCACACACAGACAGTGGAATTTAGAAAAGACTTGTTTGGTCTATCATTGCTTCTTGAATCACTGGATAGGAAATTCCAATCGTGGTTGGTATTAAAATTTACTACTCCCTCCGTTTTACACGATTGACCTAACAAATCTTATAAAAAGTTGAGATTAGCGTCACAAATAAAATGAAATACTTGCTTTTGATATAAGGATCAAATAATATTTATTTTTGATATAAGAATCAAGTAAAATGAAAGTACGAGTATATGATTATTTCTTGAGGTGCATGGTCATTCTTTCTCTCTCTTTTTATTTTTTCCCCATTATAATAATATTGATGTTGATTCTTAGTTTAACTACCATGTCGATTTGGCCTTCTTTATTTTATTGTTTAGTGATGCTCTTCAAAGGCTATTTGATTGGTCAGTTACGCCCAATTCTATCTACTATTCTCACATTCTTAGTCCAAATTATAAAAGTTAATCCTAGTCTTCGTATACTTGAAAATGACTTATATTTTTCTAAACGAAAAACTTATAATCAGTTGAATATTCTATATTTTGTTTTGTAACAAGTGGAGTAACAAAATTAATTGCTGCTTAGTTTCTGGAAGCTGCCTCTAACTCTCTAATTTTAAGGCAATAATACTCCACAGACATAAAATCCAGATAATCGCACTATTTGAGGTTAAGTTTTTTCAGAAAAAATTCTCAACTATAAAGATGATAAGAAAATCGAATTTAAATAGGGTCATAATTCTTTATTTTTTAAAATTGGTGAATAATTAAAGATTTTTTCCATAATCCATGGCAATTAGAATAGAAGCTACGAAAAAAATTATATTTAAAAACACATCTTATACTTTACACTCTCAATATCAATATCAATATCAATGTACGATACCGCGTTTTAATACTTTAATAGACCTAAAGAGATCATGTCAGTAAAATTTCTTTTTAACCCATATCACTAAAGTGATCATTTCATTAAATAAACCGCCTCCACGTGCCTTTTTTTAAAAAAAATAAAAAAAACAAGGAAGAGGTTTGCATGTTCGAAAAGAGAAGATATGATTGATTAATTAAGAAAATTCAACAGACCTACACAAAAAATAATGCAGAAAGGTTTAAAAAAATCTGAAGTGATTAAGAAAAAAAGACATAAAAATATCAGTGCCGGCTAAAGCATAAGGCAAGTATGGGCATTAGGTTTATAGGTTCATAAATACTCTATTTTGAACCAAAAAGGTACAATTGTTTTTAATCAACTAGTAAAAAAAAGCTTCAAAATAGATTTGAACAAATCGAAGCAATAAGAACATATCCATTGATGATTTAGACGCTTTTTTAAAAATAAAACAAAAATATTTAGACGCTTTTTTAAAAATAAAACAAAAATATTAACAAAAACAATACAAATAAAATATAATAATCTAATCAATATATTCACACAAATGAAAAATGTATTTTTTTTTCTAGATAGCTATATTTCTTATAGAATGATGTTAACGATAAATATATTAAATGGATAAAGTGTTTATACATTTATTGGGAAAAAAAACATTCAGATATATCAAAAAATTCTAAATAACTTTATATCTCAAGAATTTAAAAAATATCCTAACAAAAGTATATACTTTTGGTCGAGATTTGATTTTGGAGAATCGATTTTATTGAGCTGCATCTTTTTTAAAATATATTACTAGTAATTGAGTAGTAAAAAGGAGCACAAGCATGCAAAGAGAGAATAAAGAAGTGGAGTACTCCACTATATATGTCGTACGTCAATGCATTTATTAGTATTAGTCATTGATAAGGTACACGTATTAATCATCTTTAATTTTGGGTAGGCACTTGTTAATTAGGACTTGATCAATTACTTTATGACTAGGTTGCTTCAAACTTTAAAAACAAAAAGGCACGGCTATCCTAATTAATCATAATGAAAGTTGGGTCATTTAATATTTATTACTCCCTCCGTCCATTTTTAAATTATCCAGTGCTTCCTTTGTTCCTATTTATTTGTCTATTTCTAACTTGATATTTATTAATTTACTTCTATTAATTAATAGAATTTTAAAATTAATTTATTCATTGAAAAGATTTTAGTTTTTAAAAAAAATATTAACTCTCTAAATAAATTGAGAGTATAATATAGACTGCTAGAATATTGTACGTACTCAAAGGTCAAACAAATGGACAACAGAGAATATGATGAGCTGACGAGCTTAGTTGGTGATGTGCACTAAATATAGTTGCATGGTCTATGGTTATAGATGGAAGGGGAATTAATGTATCTTCGATAAATCATAAATGTAGTACGTACGTCTATAAAGATCAGGTCAAGTTTCTGTTGGGGGCTATTGCCTATACTTCTATTTTAATGAAATAAAAACGATGCAACTACATACTCTACTCTATGTTACTGTTATAGAAGATGTGTGAGTTTGCTTTTTTTGGTCAGTTTTTTTTATAATGCTAAGAATTATAATTTTGGAAAATCCCTAATATAAAAGAAAAGGAATGTTTGTCCTGCCGTATATAAATTCCTCGAATTTATTTCTTAGGGTAAAAATAATATTTGAGGAAGAAAAGTAGAAACTACAAAAGGATTGAGGTGATGGAAATTACACACATCACGTTATCACTTCTTTTAGAGAAACTTTAACCAAATAAGAAAACATTTACAAACACGTGGTGTTTGCTCCAAATTGGAATACAATATCGATGCATATGTCATTTAGATAAACTTTATGACTTAGTTAAGACTACGACATTTGCGACATGCTAGTACAATACTAATCTAGAAAACTTGAAGTATTTACAAAACCATTTAAAATTATAGCAATAATTAATGAACAAGGAAAATAAAAAAAAATGTTACTCCTCCTTCCATTCATAGTATTTATTTTGTCATGTTTGATTTGACTTAGCATATCGGTTAAGAGTAATACATAAAATAATAATTTTATCATATCCCCTCTTATAATTATTACAAATCATTTAAGTGTTTGGAAATAATTATTACAAATCATTTAAGTGTTTAGAAAGGATAAAATAAGTATAAGATGGCAAATTATTTTTGGGTTTTTTTTAAAAAAAAAATTCACAAGTAAAAATGAGTATTTATTTTTAACATAATAAATAAGTAAAAATTGCAGAGAAAATAAAAATTGAAAAATGTAAAACGCTTAATTATGCACATCATAATTAGTAGGGATTTGTTACAATAATTTGTGGACCAACGGTATGTCATCTTCAAGGGTCTAGTTTATTATTATTGTTGTTATTATTATTATAGAGGCTCTGTTAGGTTGAGACGTGTTAGTATTCATTTAAGTTTGGTTCACACTGTATTTAAATCATACTTGACCAAATAAGGAAGTGCTACTCCCAAAAGTCATGCACATCTTTTTAGCTTTAATATATACTAGTGACTTAAGAAGTACATACACCTTACACGCCTTCTTCTTTATTCGTAAGGACCTTTTAAAAAAAAAAAAAAATTGGTACACGATGGAAGACTTTATAAATACTGAATAAAAAATCTTAATGATATATATCTATATTTTTATAGTATTATTGACTAATGAGTAATTTTTAAATAAGAAACTTTAATGATATCAATTTAATATATATATATACTGATTTAATATCAATTAAGCAAAATTATCAGCCTTAATCATACCAATATAATATATACTGCATTAGTATTAGTTAAGCAGAAAATACCAACCTTAATAATGGGGGTATGGACTGTATTTTTTCGAGAGAATGAATATTTCTTGAATTACTTTGAATTGGGTATGAACATGTAAGCATCCGTCTTAGGCCTCAAAATTTTCTTGCCCCTATTATTTTTTAGTAATAATAGAATTATTATAATTAATTTTTAACAAAAATAAATAAATTATATTGTGTCTTTCTTTTAGTTCGTTTCAAAACATTAAATAATGTTTCTTTTTTTTAGTCAGTTTTTTAATTTAACTTCCACATGACATGTATATAGTTTAAGACCATAGAAAAAATAAAAAATTTTCATTAAAAAAAATAATTTTAAATTTCAAAAATAAAAAAATAAATAAAAGCTAAGCCTCTGATTTTTAGTTTTCGACCACTAATTAACTTGAACTGTCACGGATCATTTCCTCTTATTTAGTAGGAAGGTGGAACGGTATATAAGGAATCTTATCAACGCAAAGTGTAAATTAAAATCCATGGTTATTGGATAATGTAAAAGGGAAACATTTGATTGTGCAATTTTTTTTTTTTAAAAGAAACCAAACAGAATTAATTAATTAATTAGAAAAACAACGTGGCAGATAAATATATACATTCCTCAACATACACCTACACAGCTGGACAAAAATCATCATACTAATAACAATCTCAAATGATTCCCGCTCTCATGTTTATTTATCAGAAACATAATCCCTTAATTTATGGGTTTGTTTATCTTTTAATAATCATTCAAATATGCTAAAATTGTAAAAATAATTTGTTATTCTTGAAATAAACAAAAATATTGTTATTATGACAATATTCTTCAAAAAAAGCGGCAGAGTTGTGTAACAATCCCCGATGTAAGTTGAACTTGACAAAATAAAGATATGACAAATAAGAATATGAATATTTTCTCTGTTTCAATTTATTTGTTTGACTCATTTGTTTGTCTGACCTTATTTGATATAGAGTTCAAAGAAAAGAAAGTAAACAAGATACTATAGATGTGTAAAATATACTAAAATGTCTTTTAATATTGTGGTCTAAAAATATCACGTAATGAAAACAAAAAAGGGAAGATAAAACGAAGCACATCTTTTACCTTGAATCTCAACAAGGACTTTAGACTAGTTTGATATTAAACTCGATTCTGACTTTTAGTATTATATTCAGCATAATTACACAACTTTATAGTGCTGAAGAAAATTCAGTACAAGATTGATTTGTAAAAAAAGGGGTGAAACGAATTACATCTACGAGAATGGTGCATTCACATATGAAGAAAAGCTAATGACTTGATTTTTGTACTTGATTAACAACTTTTTAGAATGTACATTAGCATGTTCTATCGTCCATGAGACAACGATGCACTGAACTCATTAACAGAACATCTTTCATTATCTTGTGCTGATCCGCCAAGATCCAAGTATGTTTCAAACTTAAATGTGGGTTGTCTAGGACTTGAGCATTTCATTTCACTGTTTAGCATGAGAATTATGTCAGCCATAGTAGGACGGTCCCTAGGATGCTCTTGAACACAGAGAAGGCCAACGTGTAGGCATCGCGTTATCTCTTCTGGATAAAATGAGTTGATCAATGTCCCATCCATAAAGTCTAATCCCTTTTGTTCACTCCACAATTTCCATGCCTGCAATATCCATGCACATGAGTACTGTTGTCATAAGTTTCAAGACATCAATATATAAGTGGAATTGATCAAAGACAGCATCAGACAAAGAGTGTGTACTAACATAATTGAGGAGATTGAGATTTTCTTCAACATAATGGAAACTTGAATTCTTCTTGCCACTTATGATTTCTAATAACAAGACTCCGAAGCTGAAGACATCAGATTTCTCCGAGAATACTCCCCTCAAAGCATATTCAGGAGACATGTATCCACTGCATTTGTCGCCCAAAAGAATATTAGTGCTAACTTTCAGAAAGTAAAATTGATACAGCAGTACAGACATATGGTTGCTTACTATGTTCCAGCTACTCGGTGAGTATGCACTAGTTGCTGCTGCTTTTGAAATGTCCTTGCTAAACCAAAGTCTGAAATTTTTGGATTCATCTCCTCATCCAAAAGGATATTGCTTACCTTCAAATCCCGGTGGATAATGTTCAAACAAGAATCTCGGTGTAGATATAATAGCCCTCTAGCAACACCTTGAATGATGTTGAACCGTTTAGGCCAATCTAGCAGTTCTTTTTGAGAAGCATCTGATCATTAATGTATAAACAGTTAATAAAGTATCACCTCTGAGAATCCCTTAGACAAGTTGTACATGATGGCAACTATATTTTCAGCCATTTAGGTGCATTTGTGTTTTAGGAAAATCTAGCAATGTGAAAGCTTTATACTGAGTCTAAGCGACGGAGAAAAGAATTAGAAGAGAGGAAAAAAAGAGCAGACATACCAAAGAGAGATTTATCCAAGCTTCTATTTGGCATGTATTCATATATTATAAGAAGTTCTTCCCCTTCAATGCAGCATCCCAGGAGTCGTACAAGATTCCTGTGCTGGAGTTTTGATATCAATACAATTTCATTCTTGAACTCCTCTATGCCTTGCCCCGTTCGATTAGAAAGTCTTTTCACTGCTATTTCTGGACCATCTTTTAGCTTTCCCTATGCAGAGTCCGCCAATTAAAAGTCCAATGATCAGAACACATATTTTACAATTCATAATTTTGATTATCAAATCATAGATAGTGCAAGTTCCATTACGGATTTGTGTTTATGTGGTCATATATTAGGTTAAGTATTTGAACAAGAGTGTAGTTACCTTAAAAACCGGACCAAATCCTCCTTCCCCGAGTTTGTTTTCTACTTTGAAGTTGTTTGTTGCTGTGACAATTACCTCAAATTCAATCAGCGGAAGTATTGGGTCTTCTTTCTTTAAATTACCAACCCATAAACTTTCCACTGTGTAGTCTTTTGAAATGTAGCATGAATCACCCAGACTAAAGCTTCTGGCTACTTTTCTCTTCTGTCCTGTTAAGACGAAGTAAATAACATAAAGATCAGGCTAGACGTCGGTTGTGTCAACAAAACCATTAAGGTAGTTTGATTTGTCATAAGTATTTTTCAACTTGTTCGCTTTAGGGAGGGACATATATCATTACCTGTTATATAAATCTTGTGCTTGAGCAAACAAAATAGAGCAAACCCCAAAAAGAGACAAGAAAATACTGCAGAACATATGATTAGTGCTCTTTTACGCTTCCTCTTACCTGAAAAAACTGAAAAAAACATTTTAGTAAACTACTGCAATAGATGGATTACATAGTAAAGTTAGTGTAAACCAAATTAATGTATAGTAGTTACCTAACTCTGAGTAGGCAAGTCGAACGAAAAGATCTTCCCCGGAGTATGAGTAATCCTGCATATCTAAAAGATCACCAGACCACACCATACACCTAATTCCTGCCACATAAGCATAAGCAGTGCAAGAACAATTGTTTAAGCACAATTTTTCACATTCACTTGCACTGTCAAGGCGAAAAATAGCAGCAAGATCAGGCAGTTTCAGTCCACCAAGCTTAAAAAATCCGTCCTGCAGTCCAACCCCTGGAGACAAGCTATTTCCCTTTTGCTGACAGAGTAATTCAGTTCGCCTCACACAACCACCTGTCCAGTTTCGTTTGCTCCATTCGTCACCAGACTGTGGCACGAACCCTCTTAAGCAGCTGCAAGTTGGGAAGTTATGCTTGCTGCAGACTGCTGAAGGTCCACATGTGTTATATATATCACATGGTGCATGTACCATTGTAGCATAAATTTCCCAAGCTGGAGTTCCATTGGTCCACTGAACAACTTGAACAGACCCCGAAGACTGAAGTTCCACGAAAGTTAGGAATGAAGTATTTGGAAGAAAAGTGAAATATGTGGTTCCCTCTTGAAAGTCTTGCAGAAAAACAAATTGAATTATATAGGCTGCTGAATCTATATAAGGCAAACCAATGAACTTCAGTCCATTCCACTCCCCGGTTCTGTAGTAAGGAGTAACTTTGTTCCATATAAAAAACTGAGGAGAAAGTTGCTCCGAGATTCCTATAGAAAAATTTCCGAGTGAGGGGTCATTTTCCTTCTGCCAAGAAGACAAGAGCCATTTCTCCCCGGTCATACTGTTAAAACCTATTTTCATTCCTGGCAAAAAAGTATCACAAGGATAATCGAAACTTTCCCAGAAGGTTTGTCCCGAGACATTATCTTTAAGCACTAAATTCCCACTGTCCAGAACTACTGCAACTGTGTTATTAGTAGGGCCAGACACATTACTTGACCATATAACAGTCTCTGTTCCATCAAGAAGCACCAAGTTTCCATATTCGCTAATTGATAGACTCGCAGCGGAATCAGAAACTTTAAGTGGACTTTCTCTGTTTGCAACCCACACAACTTTAATAGGAGGGATATTTTTAAACCATATCCCCAGGTACCTATTATTGGAATTCGCTGGAGTAAAGAATCCAAATTCAAAAACTTGACTAGCAGATGTTAATGTTTCCCCAACTAAAAGTTTCCAGGATTGTTGAATGGTGTCTAATGCGTTACAGTAATATGTTTGAATGATATAACAAGAAATAATAGAGATCAAGAGAATTTTCCAGGCTTGTCTGAATCCCATTTTCTTAAATGGACTTGTATCATAACAAACATCAAGGAACAATTAAAAGAGTCACCGCACAACTTTCAATAACCAAATAAAGGGAGTAGAAACAAGAATGAACATAGTTGGAATTCTCCAAGTAATTCAAACTTGGCGACAAGATATCTCTTAGAAATGTATCAGGTCTATTAGAATGTCCAAAAAACTATTCAGAACATTTTTGGACAATGATTTGGTTTTTTTTTTTTTCCTTTCTCTAATATAATATGTAAGATGATTGAAGCCAAATTTATCTGAGCTTATGCAGGGTTGGGAGTAAAGATACTATAACTTGTCTTACTTGATCTGAGGTTATTTGGACTAAAGATCAGTAAAGTCCACATCTGGGAATAAAGATGTTATCTTCAAAACAATAATTAAGAAGAAGAAAAAAAAGGAACTTGAGATGCTTGTTTCCTTCTTAAAAAGAATTGTCGGATTCGGTACTTGCTTAATTTTTATGGGATTTGGAAAACAGGGTATCAATATTTTCTTTTTGAAGATTAATATATTTAAAATGAAAAGGTATTATATAAATTCGTACATAGTACAAGTTTTTAAGGCGGTAAACATTTGAAAGAATTGTTTGATTCTCTTTAACTTGTTTGGGTATAACACACCTCTCTTCAAAAAAATATCTAACGATAAAAATTAAAAGATTACTTTCCACTATATTCTTTTGATCACTCCTAACTGTTCTGTTAGAATATGTCAAGTAATTATGAGTCCAACAATTCTCTTAAACTCTAATTTTATTTTACAATTATGAAAAAAGTCCTGAACATAGAAAGTACATAATAAATACAGCTATCCATTGTTTGGTAGGCATACTTACAATTCGAACTTACGGGATTTGATCAGATAGGACCGGATCTGATTATAGCTTCGAGTTTAGGTGCCATACTGCAACTGGACGGTGAAGGAGGGGCACAATAAACCTCCTGGCAAGAGGCCAAGGTTGCTTGAGCCACTTGTTGGAAGTGCAGCTTGAATGGGGGATATTTTATTGATCTTTTAATTGATCTCACCAAATTCCCAGAGCCAACGGTACTACACGAAACACCATTAACCAATTTTGAGCAATTGAGCCCTATTCTGCTTGGAACAGTGTAAAAGAGGAGAATCGAGCAGTAAGACGAATAGGGTTCTCTGGGTTTTAGGGTTGAAATTGGGGGTTTTCCTTTCTGCTTTGGCCGCCACATTATTTGAAGCAACGAATTCATTCAAAGGGACAAGCTATGTGCTAATAATACTCGTTTGCCAAAGATGAAAATGTTAAATTGTCTGTTTCTGTTCTGATAACAGTAATTGTCAATTCATCCTTTGAAGAGAATCCTTCCTATCATGAATATTCTTTTACCAAATCCCAAGTTATTGTCTGCCTGGAGTGAATATATCTGGAATCAAATATGACTTTGGTCTAGTGGGAACAGGGCAGTGTGCACTGGAGATGACAACATTATCCATCTAGTTTCGAACAGTGCACTATTTGGCCAAGCTGAGACAAAGTTCTGATTTTTGGAAGGTATGATTTGTTTATCACAAAGTTTTAATATAAGGTCTCCCTTTTTGGTTATGCCTTAATCTATTATTGTTTCTTTTTTACCAACCTTAGAGCAGCCACAGCAACTCCAGGAATTCAACTATTTAGGCTTTTTGATCCCTTTTGACAAAAGTTCCCATGTTTCTCTGGTATGTCCTTCCATTAATGAGTTGGTGAAATGTATGTCCTTAAAATTGTAGAATTTGACATTATCTTTGTGTCAAATATATCATAAGAAAGGCAACTGTTTGTTTGTGCTTGTTTATTGTTGACGGAGCGTGAAGTTGTTTGGAATCTACAAGCAAAAAGCTTGGGAGATCACCAGTAGATCCAATTTGGAATCTACAATCCTACTGATTTTGATTAATTGAAATCCACATCTCCATATTTAATGTTCTCTTTGAGAAATGGGAGAGTAGATCACAAGATAGCTAATCAAACTCCGACCCACAGGGTGAATGTTTGAGCAGCCCCCTTGTTTGATGGTGAAGTTTGAATTTGATAAAGTTCACCTCTGTATGGATCTACAAGAGGGTATAAGGTAGAATAGGTCATTCCCTTTTTATATGTATGAAAATAATTTTATGAACACTCAAGAGTTGAAGATTTCTTCCATATTTGAGTTACATGCAACAAGTCAACCACCACAAAATTGACACTGATTAATTAAATAGTAAATAATTCCATTTCCCCTTCTGTCTCAAAGGGAACACAAACTGATCTCCCTACAGATAGTTCAAGTTATGCAGAACCTGGTAATAACTATTGCTTGTGTTTCAATGGATGAAATCCTAGTTCTCAAGCTTTAGAAGAACTGCAAAATGGTTTCTTGAAGCGATAGGAGATAGCAAGCATGTAATTCTGTCCCTTGATTATACAGTGATATATACTGACCGATTGAAATGCTTCATTTATGTGGTTTGCGAGTTTTGCATAGGAGCGGGGGTTTACCCTGTGCGCACCCAAAGAGTAGCGGCTGCAGGTTTTCCTTGTCATAAAAAAAAAAAAAAACTAGATATGACAAGTGGGGTTTGCTCGATTGGTGGTGCATCTCCATCTACACACAGTAAAGAAAAAAACTTCAGCCATACTGATTGAACAAGGTTGTGGCATATCTCTCTTTCAGCTTGCAGAGCTGAACCACCTTCTAATTACAATACATATGATGTGCTAAAGTTTACCTAGCTAACAAAAAATTATGAACATAGTTCCAAGTATAACTTTACATAGTTACACTACTTGATCCCATTCTCTTCAAATGAAGCAGGTATGTAAGAAGGAACAAGCATTAACCAATCATCTACCTATTAGTACACTAACTGTGACATTGTTGGAAGATGTTACATCCTGATTCCCATGCCATATATCTTCATCCACAGATCTTCTCATTGAAGTATAGGTAGGTTGCCTAGGCAAGGGCAACCTTACATTGTCAGTTTCCAGCATCAAAACCACAGAAGACATGTTTGGTCTGTGAGCCGCCAAATCTTGAACACAAAGCAATGCCAAGTGTATACATCTCAATGCTTCATTGTGTTGACAACCATCCCAAATTGAACGATCCACCAGGTCCATTGGTCTACCTTCATCCCACTTCTCCCATGCCTGAAATATTTTCCACCAGAAAAATATGAGAAAGATGACCACTCCGTCATTGCTCATCACACAAGAAATTAGCCCCATTATTTAGACAGCTTGTTCTGGACTAAAATGATTGAAATAGTTGGAGAAATTAGTCAGACTTACATATCCAATGATGCCTGAATGCTCATCTGTCCGAAAGCTTGTATTTCTACGTCCACATATAATTTCAAGCAATATTATACCGAAGCTGTAGACATCAGACTTGCCAGAGAACAGGCCCTCCATAGCATACTCAGGAGCCATATATCCACTGTTGTTTAGCAACAAGGTACAAAATGAAATGAATTTAGCTCCAGGAACAAGAAATTTTGAAATTAGTCTCTTAAAAGATTTAAAATCAAATGATACTTACTATGTTCCTACGACCCTATTTGTATTTGCTTCATTTTGGTTTCCTCCAAATATTCTGGCCATGCCAAAGTCTGAAATTTTTGGGGTCATCTCTTCATCCAACAGAATGTTACTAGCCTTTAGATCCCTATGGATTATTCTAAGCCTTGAATCTCTATGGAGATACAGTAATCCTCGGGCAATTCCTTCGATTATGTTGAAGCGTTTTCTCCAGTCTAACTGGGATTTCCTAGCAGTATCTGTCAAAGTTTAACAGCCAATACAGTTGTTAGTGTCTATCTCAATGAGATGTGTTGCTATAGTACATCTGTGGGAGCAGCAGAAATTATTTTGATAGAATTTCCTGAACTTACCAAATAGAAATGTATCTAAGCTTTTGTTGGGCATGTACTCGTAAATCAGCATTTTTTCTTCTCCTTCAACACAGCAACCCAAAAGTCTAACAAGATTTCTGTGTTGCAATTTTGCTATTAGAGTGATCTCATTCTTGAACTCCTCATCACCTTGTCCAGACTTTTGTGAAAGCCTTTTTACAGCAACTTCTTGACCACAAGGTAGCTTTCCCTAAAGATTTGAAAAACATCAACTTTAGTCCTAAACATGGCCATATACTTCCTAAAGAAACAGGATAATCCATCAAGATTGAAAATTTACCTTATAAACGGGGCCAAATCCCCCTTGCCCAAGCTTGTTTGCAAGAGAGAAGTCGTCAGTAGCTGTGGCCACCATGCTGAAGCTGAAAAATGCTAATTCTGAACCATTTCCTTGATGCCCTTCAGCACTGATGTCGCCTGGTCCAGAATATTCCGTGGAGAACTCTCCACTCCTAACTAAATGGTTTTTGGGAATTTCACTGGTCCTCTTGGATTCTGAAAATTGCAAGTCAAAGGTATAAGTTCAATATGGAACATATAATAAATGCAACTAACAAGTCAGAAATGTTACTGCATCAAAATTTACCTCGTTTTCTGGCCCTGTACTTGCATACTAGCCAAATGGCCACCATAACAACCAAAGCCAGAGCTGCTAGAATTGATATTACAACAATTATGATCGTCTTCTTTTTCTTACCTGTTTCAAAAGATGTTCAAAGGAGAAATCAAGAAATTAGAAAGGCTAATCATTCTTCAAACACAAGGAAGAAAACGATATAGCTGCTTATTGTTTGAGCTTGCTACAAATAAAGAGTAAAGACAAACAAGAAATTGATCTTTGTACTAAAGCACAAATTACTTTGGTTTTAGATTTGTATAATTGCACGAATGAGAAGGAAACTGGTCAGAGATTTATGAATTTAGCAGAAAGTATTGTGCTTACTGATATCAGAAGGATGAAGGCGAACATAAAGAGTGTTGCCACCTTCCTCAAAATGCTCTATATCAACTAAATCTTCACGCCATATCATACAATTGATTCCTCTGACAAAAGCATAAGCATTGCAGGAACAATCATTCAGGCACCTGATTTTGCACTCGTCTGTGGTTATTTCTGCAACATCAGCATAGTCAGGTAATTTAACTCTCCGAATAGTGGAGAATCCATCATCTTTTGAACTATCATTCCTTGAAATACTGCTATTTCTCCTGCATTCCAATTCTGTCTTCCTAACACATCCTCCGGTTCGGTTCCCAGCATGCCACTGCTCCAGAATACGTGGTACAAATCCTTCTAAACATTGGCATACTTCTTTATTACATTCTGAAAAATTCCCACAAAAGTTATACAAGTCACAACCACCTACTGGCCTAGATTGTAACGTGTTCCATTCACCCTCGTCTTCGTTCCACCTCTGTTGCAGCTCATTTCCAGTCAGAGTAAGCTGAAACCTCACAAAAGAAGATGTATTTGAGGCACTGTAAGTGAGTAACAATTTATCATCTCCTTCGTTTAGAATTCTGAAACCAGAGAAAAAATTTGTTCTAATCACATCTGGAACACCAATGAATTCCGCTCCATCAAAATGTCCACTCCTCCATCGTCTATTCTGTCCATCCCAAATAACAATCTGAGGTGTTCCACGAGGATCAACTCCCATTGAGTACCTCCCAGGTGAAGGGTCACTCTCATTTGTCCAAGAACGGAAAACTTTTTGCTCTTGGCCTTGTCTTTCTATGAGAACTTCCATTCCAGGCAAAAATGTATCTGTAGGATCCGAGAAGCTCTCCCACAATTCAGAATTTAACCTCGCAGCATCCCTGTCATTATTAAGGATGACAAGATTGCCCTCGTCTCTCAGACAAGCCGTAGAATTTTTGGTTTCAACAGAAACATTTGACGACCATAGTAAATCCCCATGTCCATCTTTAACCACCAAATTCCCAATTTCATCAATTGAAAAGGTACCATTTTTATCATGAACAGGATTGTTCCTGTTGGCAACCCAAATATATGTCTTTACTGGTACATCAACATACCATATACCAAGATACCTTTTACTAGTACCTGCAGGACTAAAGAACCCCAACACAAAATCCCCTCCTTTAGAAGTGATGTTATCACCATCTTTATAAATCTCTCCTAGTGTAACTCTGTCACCACCTAAACAGAATGAGTAGAAACAAGAAAGAATGAAAAGAAACAAGAACAAAGAAGAGGGAAATCTAAAGCCAGTAGCCATTCAAGAATGGAGAAAATTCTGAAGAAATTGGGGGTTTTAGAAAGGAGAATGGTAAAGGGTATAGAAAACAAAAGGAAAGAAGAAGGTTCTGATGAGGCGCGGATTAGATGGCTAAGTAAGAATAATCTAACAAGTTGAGAAAGATTGACCTGAAGAAGGTTGTCTGCATATTAGTTGAAGATTCTTTAGGCTGACCAGCCACCTTACTCTGCCTCACTAGTCAATTTCTGCTTTCTGTGTAAAGGGGAGTAGAAATGCCTTGATTTCAATAATATAGACTCCACTACGACTATAACTATTAGAGGAGAAGATTTCAAAACAATAAGATTTACATAAAAAAGTCATTTAATTAATTTTATATTAATTATTTATTTTGTCCTGTAATTTATATTGAGTATTGTTATTGAAATTAAATGGCTCTTTTACATAATTTGAGTAATCTTTCGAAATATTTCTTTGTTTGAATGATAAATCACATTTTATTTGAACTAAAGACATATGTAATATATCAAAATCTCCTTTGAATTATGTAGTCTAAACGCATGTTTGGTAAAATATTGTTATTTAAAAATGTTTATGCCCTTTAATATGACCTTAAATAATATCTATGCCCTCTAATTTTGGGTGTGTATAAATATGCACTTAAATTTCTATAAAATTATGTGATTATACACGTTTGTCCTACGTGGCATCCTACATGATAATTTTTGTTCCTCTGTGTATTATGTCACATAGGACACGTGTGTTTACTTGTTCAATTTTATACGAATTTAAATGTTTATTTGTGCACATACAAAATTGGATGACAAAAATGTCAGTTGATACTGAAAGTCAAGTTAAAGGGTATTTTTATGTATTACGCCTTAAAAATGGTATAGAATGAAACATTAATGCAACTGATAAGTCAAACAATGTAAAATGATTTTTATACTGTGAATTGCTAGTAACGGGAAAAAATAAATGTGTACAACTTATAGAATTAGTAGGTTCCCCTTTTTAAGGAGGACTAATTGAGAGAAAATAACTTGTTGCAGGGAATGAATCACATTTTACAGCATATATGTTTTGTTTGCAAGTTGCAGCAGAATATAGCTCTTTGGTCAAATGGACCTCTTTTATCATGTCTACAACTTTGATGCTATTATGGTAATTTTTCCATTTTGAAACTAATAATTTGATTACATTAAACTACAATTTCCTTAGTTCTAAATAATGTTGTGTCCCTTTTATTTTAGGTCCAAAGAAATTTTCCTTTTCTTTAAAGGATAATAATTGCTCTTTAGTCTTTCGATTGTCGATGAATTCTGATTTTGATTCTTATAATATTTGATTAAGTAATATAGCACCTTCAATTAACTGAAATATATATTTTTCACTCATTTATGTAGGAAATATGTAATTTTAGATTATCTCTAAATTTAATAATACATCGATAATTTAATGTTTTAGCACATGATAATTTGTTAAAGTTTTGAAGATTTCAAATTTAATAATACTTCGGTAATTGAATGTTTTAGCACATAATAATTTGTTAAAATTATGAAACATTTACAATAAGAGGGATCAAAAACACACATGTCAATTAATTAAACATTAAATATGTTTTACCAAAATCTACCCGAACCAAAATCAAAATTTGTTAATATTTGAAAGTGTGATTTCCCTTTTTCTTAAAGTATAGATCTTTTGGGCATTGCAGTGGGATGGCTTTGTCACTTTTGGTTTCGGGGAAAAAAATAATTACTGTAATTCAAATAGAGTTTGTACAACTTATAAGTTGAACTGTGCTCTATCTTAAATTATTTATAGTGATTTTTAAAAATAGTTATCTTATATTTTCTTACTCTCATATTAATTATTCATATTATTAAGTTATCCCAAATTACTTATTAATTTATAAATAAATATAAAATTAATTATTTTTTTCTCATTTTACCCTTACAATTATATCTTTTAAAGTGTAAATAAATTCGTGAATTTTCAAAAAAAATTATCTAAGGTAAATTAGTAGAGCTGCCATTTTTATTATAATTTCTTAAAGGACATGTAAAGGAGAAGAATGGGGACCATATGTAATTTTAGAAGTTCAAGATAAATTTCTTTCATTTTTTTATATTACCGTTAGTAGTAATTATTCTTGAAGATTACAAACACCTCAATCATTAAGAAAAAAAAAAGTACATACATAGAGTAAGGGTAAATACAGTCACAAAACTCCTCCTAATTAATATGTTTTTTAGCAGACGTATAAAAAAGAAAATACCGATAAACAATTTGATTCTTTGCTTGTGCACATTTCTAAAGAAATTTAGTCACCCCTAAAAATATTGGAGATATTTTCACTAAATTATTTTTAGTTAACTTGTATCTACGTAATATGATTTTTTAAAAGTATATATAAATATATAATCCACTTATTTAAATACATGTAAAGTTAAAAAGGGAATAAATAAAAGAACTTAATTATGTAAAAAAATTGTCTATATTGGACCAAATATAAACACTAATTATATCTTACAATTTAATTTAATTTTAATAAAATACCATATAATATGAACGGAAGAAAGTATTATTTTTTAGGTGAAGAGTCAATTTTGCTTAGATAAAAGAGAAGTGTTATTTAATGTTTGTTATCTAACAAACATGTCCAAGTTTAGATAATCAGATTGTGTGAATCTGCTGCTCAGTTTAAGAATTAGTATTTTCTTCTTGTTCGTTACCGATTGCAAATGTGTTTTTTTTCTTTTTTTATGTGAGACATTGTGTACCAATCGAATAACTTATACCATTATTTTTTAAATATTCACATTGTTCGTCTTTATTTATTTATATTTGACTTCAACATTTATTTAAAAATAATAAATAAAATGATAATTATATTTTGTTATTTCTAACTATTATTATTAATTATCTAAATATTGAGAAATGTATAAAGTAAAAATTATTTTGCCATTTTAAAAAAATTAAATATCTATTTTAACACAATAAGTAAAAGTGAGCGTAAAAAGTAATAATCATGCTGTTTCTTCTTCTCTTTTTTCCCCCTTCCTTTGTGCTCAAATGTCCACAATATCTGCATCAACAAACCTTGTATTCATATTGATTAATTTCCAACTAATTGTATTTTAGGTGAGTTGCAATGTTCTAGAGTATACCCCGAAATGACATAATCCCTCTTTCATTTCATATAATGTTATTTAACTTGTATGGGATTAAGAAATAAATTTAAAACATTATGTATAATTTATAAATTAAATTTATATAATAGATAGAATGTATTCTTAAAATCTTGCAAGTATTATATCAACATATCATTTTTACAAGAGCAAATAACTAGTGATAAAAACATGTCAACCTTTAATTTATTTATTTTTTTGTCAAGTTAGTATTTTATTACCAAAGAGAAGTTTACAGCTAAAAAAAGAGGAAAAAAAAAAAAACTCATTCAACGGGGGTCCGGGGGGAATACTTTTTTTTTCATTGCATTATTATTGGATATTTTAATAACGCAATCTTTTATGCAACAATTTTTTCCTCTTACATTTAATTTGTAAGAACTCACACCATAAAAATCAATTATGATATATACATGCTAGTCAAATTGGTGAATTCAACACCATGCGAAACACGAGCTAAGAATGTCAGTTGAAAACCTTTCAACGAAAAAATTATGTAAGCAGAAGAAAGGCACCACATTGGTTAGCAACGGTTCGAGGAGTGATTCATCGTCTCTTTGTTTTCTTTTTTACTTAATATATAATTCTGAGGATGAATCACATGAGGGAGAAATATGAAATCATTGAGCAAATTTAAATTTGGATAGGATTTTGATTAATATCATTTGGCTAGATTCAAATTTTTTAAGTCTTTGATTCGAGAATATTTGCATCGTCAATTCTTCATCTTGTTTTTTATTTTTTTTATTTTTTAGATATTGAAATAATCATGTAAAGCATAGGCTAGACAAGCAATAAACTGAACATAACTCAATCATAAAAAACAGTTCATTTTTTATATAACTTCAATTTCATAATTAAGAAGCATGATAAAAGAGGAGGGTAAATCTAGTTTAATCGATAAATTCATATGTATGTACTGTGTACATATTTGTAAAAACGTTTAATGAAATTTTTGATTTCGCAATGAATTCCGCTTCTATATATATATACTTTTTTGATGACTCAAAAACTTCCTCAAAAGAATTTCTTTGTTTTTTGGAGAATTAATAAACATTTTTTCTTTTGACGTCTTGGTCTTAAGATACTACTCCGTCTCATATTAGTTGATCAATATATTAAAAATAGTTGTTCCATATTAGTCGTCCGTCTTACTAAATCAAGAAAACATTAAATAAAATTTTTCTGTATTACCCTTGCAATGAATTCTTTTTGAAAGTGTTCACATTTTTTTTGTAAATTCCCCAAAAAAAATTTAAGAGGTGAATTAGTAAAATTTTCTTCTTATTTATCATTTATTTAGCACTGTGCAAAATGAAAAGTGATCAACTAATATGAAAAGAAGAGAGTAATAACTACTCCCTCTGATTTATTTTACTTAGTCGTGGTTTTTTTAAAAAAAAACATCTTTAAAAGGTATTACAATTAGAATTAAATTTAACTAAATCAATCTTCTTCTTTTTTTAATATCAATTTAGATTATTTTTTCTTCCACTACATTAATCTCTTTCTATATTTAGTAGAACAAGAATAAATTAAAAAATAATTAATTTTATCATAAAATTTTAAAATAATAAATATTTTAAACAAATTTATTTAATAATAATAACAATTAAAATAAATTGAGGGGGATAGAGTCCGTTTACTCCTTATAGGAGTGTACCCTATTTGGATTAAACCGAAAAATCAAATCAAATTCTAATTTGGATTGGTTTTTTTGGATTTTTGGTTTGATTTTGGATTTATAATTTATTTTGTTTGGTTTTGGATTTAGAAAAATGAAAATCGAAAAACCAAAAATACCGAATAATATATATATATATATATATATAGAGAGAGAGAGAGAGAGAGAGAGAGAAAATTAAGTAGAAGTTAACCACTTTTGTTCCTTTTTGGTTATTTTCATTATGGTTTAGTTTATTTTTTATGTTTGGACATCTATAATTTATATACTTTTAAGTATTGTGTTTTACGTTTTACTTGTGATTTATATTAAAAAGTATATTTAAGAAATTCAATATTATATATATATATATAGAGAGAGAGAGAGAGAGATATATATATCATTTTCACATTGCAAATATAACTTTGTTATGTTTCAAATTATTGACATAACCGATTAACCGAACTGAAAAAACCCAAACCAAAAAGAGAAAACCCAAACCAAACCAAACCAAATTTATTTTGGTTCGGATTGGGTTACACTTCTTCAAAACCAAAAACTGAAAAACCAAACCAAATAGTATAAAATCAAACCGAAAAATCGAATACACACCCCTACTTCCTTATCCTTTGGTAAACCTGATATTTTGTATATGTTCTAGATTATTCGATACATAATTTTCTTTTAATGTGGTCCTAAAACACTAATTAACCCCCGCCCCTTCTCTATTAATGGAGTAGGTGAAGTCCCATTACTCTACCGACCTTTTGTTATTTCTGGTAAAACATAATTAACCAAGGAGAGGATGTATTCAATTTTAATTTTTAGATGAAAGAACAGCTCCACAGCAAAGCTGACTTTTTAACAATGTTATTTTTTTTAAAAAAACATCTTAAAAATAATAATAAAAAAAAGTTGGGTACTAGAACACTTAAACAACTTTTTTGGGGTGTGACTTCTAAAAATATACATGTCATTTATGTGACCTCTAGCATATTGTATAATTAAGTTTGTTCCAAGAAAAAGACAATGATTTCTATTGCGTTGATTATTGGTGCATGTTACTTGCAGAATGGTCTCACTAAAAGGTAAAATGGTACAAGTCTCATAGTAACCATTTTTTCAATATAAATTAGAATGTTCCATGTAGAATTTATTTTAGTTATGGTACGGTATTAATGGATGAATTTAATTTTCCTCTTTTAGTTTCTTCAACCTTCCACGTGTGTCACAACTATGAACTAATCCTTATGTTCAGACAACATGTATAGAATAAAAAGTCATAAACTATGACTAATAATAAATTATAGGACCACACTATGAAAAAATAGCATCTCTTTTATCTCTCATTTCACTTTCTTGAAGTTGATAGGATCATGAACATGTTAATGTAATACACTAATTACGTTTGACTCACATAATTTTGTGTTTATAGTTAGCTTCATACAAATTTCGGAAGTCTTTATTATTAAGTTACATATAAAAAATATTCGAAACATGGGGTGAAAGGACAGAGGAGTACCAAAAATATCATTCTATTTGTCTTAATTTTCTTATGTTAAATTTGTTGACTAAATGACTTTTAAGTTAAAAGTGGGTGAACATACATGCATATATACCATTTTAAGTAAGTCAAACTTTCTTTGATTTGGGGGATTATCAGTTGATATAAATTATAATATATATTTTCAATTTGCATAAAATTACACTAGAAGAATTGATTAGTATAAAAAATAATTGGCCTATTGATTAGCTTAACTATTCTAATTCCACTTGAACCATACATAGTTTATGTCTGGTTTATTATAATTGAACTCAAATATATTTATTGCCTTTGTTTTTTCGAAAAGAAATATTGTACTTCTTGTTAATATTATAACTGAAGAAGCTGGTGAGATCTATGTATGTTGAGCTAGTCTTTGTCAAACTTGGTGTAAGGTCAAAATTGGATAATTCTAAATAAATTATAACTTTTGTAGGGTTGTGAAAAACATGTCCAGAATATAATATATGATTATTATATGGTTTTTGGTGACAAAGCACCATAGCTGCCATAACATTTTTCTTCTAATAAGTTAAAGGGCTTATTGTTGCCTAATACAGTAATTATCTGGCCCACACACATCAGCTAGCATATATATTAATCTGATAATTAACAATAATAATACTATTAACAATAATATTTTAGTTGTCTAATACAGTAATTAAGTTGATCAATTTCTTTATTTGCCGGCTGAAACTGACCAAGTTAGATTCTTCCTCTCAATCAGCCAATATTATAGGCATGATTTTTCGTATTATTTTCCCTAATACTTAATTTCCGAAAGAGCTTCTCTATGATTTGTTGGAGTTATTCTTTGAAATTACAAACTATTAATTCAAATTAAATGTTATAGTCATAGTTTCTTTTATTTGTAATTCGCAGCAAACATTTTATGTTTTTTCCATCCCCTTTGTATACCGAAATATACTCATATGTGTTGTATAAAAATTAATTGCAGGACCCATTTGTATACCGAAATATACAAATATGGGTCTATTTGTATATACAAATGGGTCCTGCAATTAATTTTTATACAACACATATGGGTCTAGTTGTATATTTCGGTATACAAATGAGATGACAAAAAATATTTGTAGGACTCACTTGTATATCGAAATATACAAATAAGACACATTCGGTATACATATGTGTTGTATATATGTAGTAATTTTATTTATATACAATTACTATGTTTTAATTAGTTTGTATACCAAAATATACAAATACAAATCTCTTTGAATGTTGTAGAAATTTCTGTTCATCTTTTTGGATCAATTTAACATTTCCATTCCGCAATCCTTCGGGGATTTGCCCATGTTACCTCTCAATCCTTCTTGCTTGGATCTTGTTGAATTTAGGGGGAAATAGTGTATCGACGAAGGTATTGATTAATCACAACGCGTCTATCGATTTTGACCCTATAACTCATTGTTTAGCATATCTTGGCCGAAATCTGTAGTGGGACTTATACCTTCGGCCATAATAACCGCTACTCTTAAAATCATGAGCCATTTGAACACCTAAAAAGGTATGGATTAACATATGAGGCTTTTTGTTTTCACCCAAAAATTGTCATATATTAATTCATTCTGGACATAATCTGTCCAAAGGAAAGCTCAGCATCGTTTACAATCCAAGTTGGGAATAGTCTTTCCCAAGAAAATTCAGATAACAAGGAAATTGAGAACTTAGCTACATTACGAGCTACAACATTAAACCTTCTAGGAATATGTACAAATACGATATGCTCTAGATATGCAAACATATTCCAAATATTTGCTCAAATTACATCTATGTCCCACATAGTCTTCACTTTTTTCTTCAATGCATCTACAACACCTTTTGCATCAAAGAGGACATAGAGCTTCCTCCATCCATGTTGTATCTCTTTTTCCACACATTTTCTTATTGCACACGCTTCAACAATCATAGAATTCCCTACAAATTGGATCGGGGATCCATGGGCATGAAGCAAAACACACTTGATATTCATAGCAACCAAACCAATGCTTGCCTTATTTGATTCAACCTGTAACCCTGCATCAACAAATAAACATATCCCATCTTCGGTAACTCTTACTTGATAGTCAGAAGTCTCTTGAAAATTTGCATTTGAAGAGTTTATAAGCACTTTATCAAGATATTCATTATATTCAGATAAAACTTTCGCCACTATGTCTGGAGGGTCGGTTAATTCGTTATTAACACTCCAAGCATTCCTAGACTTCAAAATATGCCACATAATCATTACTGTCATATTCAAAACACTAGCAGAATTGAGACATTTTTTGCTGTAGTAATCTTTTCCTTCCACCACAAAGAAAAGCGAGTAATATTGGCATGATCATTCCAGTTTATGGGGCTCATTTTTTAAAGTTATTTGTGAGTCACGACACTTGAAAAGAATGTGTTCCACGGTCTCATCTTCTAAACCACAACTTTTACAAACACTATTGACATGATTTAGTCGCTTCTTAATAATATTGTTTACAGGTAAGGTATTAAGCTCACACCTTCTTAGAAATGTTTATTTTTATTATTTATTTTCATTGCCCATAAAAAATTCCAAAGGACTTTTGGAAAAACGTGATTACTAGATTGAGCAATATTACCCCTAACATCCCTCACCATGCTTAAATTTTTTTTGCAAGGTGATAACCCGATTTTACCTCATAAGTTTCCGATTCTGTAAAGTGCCAAATTATTTTATCCCTAGAACATGTAGTAGATAAAGGAATAGTCAAAATCTTATCAACATCATTTAAGCAAAAACTATTCAATTCATCCATCTTCCAAGTCTGGGATTCAACATTTGTAGGGTCAACCACTTTTAGATCTAAATTTTCAAGAGCATTAGTTCTTTGAGGTTTAAAATCAATGGAATTAGGAATCCAGGGGTCTTTCCAAACATAAACATTCTCATCGGTAGCTACTCTCCATCTTAGCCCTTTTTCTAATAATTTTCGACCTCAAATTATACTTTTCCAAATTCAAGACACTGAAGAAGTTGTTGTTGCATTTAGGAAAGAAACATTTGAAAAATACTTACTCTTCAAGATTCTCGATAGAAGTAAGTTTGGATTAAGCAAAATTCTCCAAGCCAATTTTGCCAACATAGCTTTATTAAATGCCTTAATATCTCTAAAGCCTAGCCCCCCCCCCCTCCCACCCACCCCCCCCCCCCCACACACACAAGTTTTTGGTTCACATAGTTTATCCCATCTTTCAAAATAAATTTTCCTCTTCCTGTCCCCTGACTCCACCAAAAATTTGAAAGTATGGAGGTCATTTCCTTACATAATCCTTTGGGAAGTTGGAAACAAGGCAAGGCATAAGTGGGTACAACGGTTTAAACCGTCCTTAACATAACTTTTTTTTCAGATGGACTTAAAAATATTCCTTTTCACCTTTTAATGTTTGCTCGCACCCTTTCCTTAATAAAATCTAACATATTCTTTTTAAACCATTCTATCACAGTCGGTAATCCCAGATACATACCTATTTGATTTCCTTGGCGTTGTCCCAATATTGAAAAAATATTTTCCTTTTCTGCCTCTAAAGTATTCTTGCTAAAATAAACAACAAATTTGTCTACATTAATTACCTGGCCCAAACACTTAGCATATATCTTTAAAACATCTACAACCGCCCTAGCACTTTGATTATTGGCTGAACAGAAAATTAAGGAATCATCAGCAAAGAGTAAATGTGAAATTGTACATAGGACCATTTCTACTTAAACTCAAGCCTCGAATTTGATCTTGTTCCTCGGCCTTTTTAAGAAGTGTTGATAGACCTTCAGCACAAATCAAGAACAAGTAAGGTGATAATGAATCACCTTGTCTTAGACCCCTTGTTGGTTTAATCCCTCCCATAATTTCTCCATTTATATTGAATCGATATGTTGTAGAAGTGACACATTCCATTATTCAAGCCACAAAAATTTGATCAAAACCCATTTTTAAGAGCATCTCCTTAACAAAAATTCATTCTACTCTATCGTAGGTTTTAGA
The DNA here is from genome assembly GCA_037074985.1 of Solanum bulbocastanum. Classification (NCBI taxonomy): domain Eukaryota; kingdom Viridiplantae; phylum Streptophyta; class Magnoliopsida; order Solanales; family Solanaceae; genus Solanum; species Solanum bulbocastanum. Next base: position 29,319,551 of record CM073598.1, on the reverse strand, counting down.
CATATCAAGTTTCATGGCCATAAATTTCTCTTTTCCTATTCTTTTGTTTTTGAGTAAATGGAGAAATTCACGAGCTAACACAACATTATCAATAATGTGGCTATTACCTATGAAGGTTGACTGATTTGGAGAAATTACCATGGATAAGACTGACTTCATTCTAGCTACTAAAACTTTTGCAATTATTTTGTATGCGGTAACCATAAACTTATAGGTTTAAATTGAACAACAAATGTAGGAACTTTAACTTTAGGGATCAATGTAATTAAAGTTTGACTCCATTCCGATATTAGGATTTCCGTAGAGAGAAAACTTCTTACGACCTCACAAATGTCTTTATCAATTATCTGTCAATATTTTTGAAAAAATAAAGGGGTCATGCCATCAATTCCAGGTGCTTTCAAGGGATGCATTGAAAATACAAGACTTTTAATTTCAGCATCTGACACTTCTCTAACATGTCTTCTATTCATAGACTTATTAAGTGAAAGAGGTACGTAAAAAATAATCTCTCCAAGCTCTATCGGCCTAGATGATCTAAATAAGTCGTCATAAAAAGGCTCTATTGTCATTATAATGCCTACCGAATTCGAAACTCATTTTTCATTGTCTAATTGAAAACCTTTAATAGCATTTTTTCTTCGCCTCTGGATAGTAGTCATATGAAAAAATGAGGAATTTTTATCACCTTCTTTTAACCATAAAGCTCTAGATTTTTGTTTCCATAAGATCTCTTCATTTTTATAAGCATGACTTAAATCTCTAGTAGTCTAATTTTATTAAGATCTATAGTATTCGAGCTTCTCCTAATCTCCTCAATTATTTTCTTAATCTCTACAATTTGTTTCCTAAAATTACCATTACCTTCTCGTAACCACACAACTAAAGAATGTTTATAATTCTTTAATTTTATGTAAAAACGAGAGTGCTCAAAGCCATTATGAGGTTGAACATATAACTCATCAGCCCGGCCCAATCTAACTCCTTTTAAATTTATTAATCATAATTAAATTTAATTGTCGGAGAAAATTCTACAAAGCTCTCAAAAAACTTACTCCTACTAGTATTTTAATTTTCTACTGCAATCAATGAAGTAGATATAAAATGTAATGAAAAAATGATTTTAAAGTTAGTTATTTTGGATGAAGGATAATCTGGTCAAACACACATGAAACGGTAACATATTTATTAAAATCACATAAATAGAACTTCTTAATAAAATATATATATGGAGTAAAAAAAAATTCTCTATTTTTAATTGACATATGTAGTATATTAATTAAAGCATTCCTTTTTTGCTTATTCCATGGATTCTCATTTCTTATATACAAAAGAGCCTATTTCTTAATAATGTTCCCTCTCCTATAAATAAGACCCTACAACACTTGGTGTTAATCACTCCTCTAACAATTTGTAAAAGAAAAAATGGCAACGTTTGTCCTCCTTACTAGTCTCTCAATCTTAGTTATTGCGTTTACTTGTTCCTCAACAATGAGAGTCCTCGATGAGACACCCATAGACCCAAATGATCCTAAAGTTGTGAAAATTGCAAGATTTGCAGTAGACGAGCGCAACAAACAGGTTCGAACTAAATTTGAACTTGAAAAAGTGAATGCAGGAGGAACTGAAACAATTCCTGATGGTACCGTTTATAAACTAAATATTAGTGTCATCGAATCTGAAGTTTATTTCACAACTCGTCTTGTGGTTGTTCTTGTGCATCCAGATGGTTCCAAAGAACTTATGTCTTTTCAGTGATTTTTTCTCTGTTACTATTTAACTAGGGAACCTATCCGCGCTTCGCACCAAGAAATTATGTATTAAACTTCTTTCTGAAAATTTTTACTTTATTTGAATATTAATTTGACCATGAAAATTCGAATTGAACTTTATTTATATTTTGTTTTAAGCAAAAATATATTTAAAAAAATTATGTATGAAAATAGCTTTTTGACAGACCTTTGACTATTTAGTCTTTGCAACTCAAGAAATAATAAAATGAAAACATGATATCAAAAATTTCTCAAAAAAACACACTTTATTATATCACTCAAAAGAGAATATGAACTAAACAAACTTTCGATCAGTTTTCTACTCATACTCACCACTCTAATATTTTGGATTCATGAATTGAAGATGTTTCATGAAATGTTGCTATTTATTTGAGTGTAGGTGTAAATATAGCGATGTTCAAATTCTTTGATTAAGTTATAAAGTTTTTTAAATTTTCAAATTTCATAATACACAAAGTAATACTATAATATGTTCAATCTATTTGAGAATTTTTTAAAAAGACAACGAAAAAAATATACATGCTTCATTAACTAGGTATATAACCTATTAATCCAAATTAGTCGAGGAATTGTATGGCATATTAATAAAATAAATTGAATTGAATTATCATATTGAAAAAAATCAAAACAAACATGACAAAAAATCAAATGCTATAAAAATTCAAAAGCCACTTCATAAGACCATTTATTATACTTTCTTAAACATAAATTATGTTAACATATTTATTGAATTTCAATTAACATAACAAGTTCATATGAGTTACAACCTTTTCCTTTCACCCATTTTCTCGTATTCCTCGTAAATTTACATAGAACATTCTATCATAAATATTAAGTACCAATGTTTTTGAATGAATACTAAATCATGTTTTCAATCTTCAATTTTTTTTTAATCATGTGTTCAATTTATTTCACAATTAATGTATTAAATGAAAGAAGGGTGCAAATAATATTTTATTTCATAAAGAGATATCATATCTTCTTGTCTATTCCTATCTATATAAAATTATATGTTAACTTAAAAATATCTAAAAATTGTCAATGCATATATTTGGCCTTATTAATTAATTAAGAATGTGTTGGCATAACCTTTCTAATACAAGTCAAGCTTTAAGAAAGATGATGGTTTGGATGGTGGTAGAGTTGTCATTAATTTTGTCTTGACAACTATCTTTTCTTTCTGAAATCATTTGTCTTTTGATCTTTTTTGTATGGTCAGGTTTTTTCCTTCTCTTTTTGAAAATCAAATGAAAAAAATTAAGTTTTTTTTATTGAAAAAAATGTTTTTAAGTATTATGAATGAACACATGGAAAGAAATCAATTTTTTTTTTTTAAAAAAAAAGACGTTATGAAATTAATATAATATAAATTTATATCACTCATATCACTTGATGAAAATTTATAAAGTCAAAAGAATTGATGAAAAATAATTATAGATCATGAAAATTACAAAGAAATTATTTAAGAAAAAAAAAAATATAGGCAATGGAAGAGCATACAAAAGTTATTGCATGACGAAAACTCACACATCAAAGTCTCAATTCAATATAGGAAACAATCACCTACTCAAAGTTATTGCATTCGGAAGTATAAATACATATCAAAATCTTAAATCAAAAGTATAAAATAATTATTGTTGACACCCAATTTCGACCCTCCACAGTATAAATTAATCATCAAGCTTCTTCGATTTCTAACAATTTAAAATAATTAGTTTTATAAAAAATTCAAAAATGAAATAAAATAAACAAAGTTTACAAATTATTTTAAGTAATTTTGTCACTTTTTAATAATGTGTATATTTTAGTTATGTACATAATTAATGCATTTTACGAATATTCAAAAAACATCTCGAAAAGATTTTATATTTTTTGATACTTTATTAGTAGTAAGGGTCATAATTTTGAGTTAATGAATTGTATAAATTCAAAACGCTCTCAAGATATTTTAGAGTAATTTTATCATTTTAAATAATATATATATATATATATATATATATATATATATATATATATATATATATATATATATATATATATATATTTATATATATATATTTTCACAATCACATTATTTTATAAACATTTGAAAATCATCACAAAAAGATTTTACGTTCTAATTAAAAATTTTATTACTTTAAGTTATAGTTAGAATTTAGATCTAATTAAATCAACTATTCTTATAATGGAAATAGTTATTATATTTTGTTAAGATTAAGAAGCTCGGTAATTAATTAATGTTAATTCATCTCAACTAAATCCGAAATTTTAAAGATTTAAACCCCTTTTTTATTTGGGCCATTTTTCCAAATGGCCCATATCAAATAACCAACAGTTCCAACTTCAATTCCCACATACAATTAACATACAACAGCAGCCCACAAGGCCCACCCTTAATTCCCAGCCCATAAATACCAAACAACAACAACAGCATCTCCTTTTCACAAAAAACGTGCCCAACCCACCAAAATAACCCATTCCCAAAATACAACAACAACAGTAGCCGAACCCCCTTCACTTCTTCTTCTCCTTTACAACAAAAATCAGTAGCAGCACACGTGAATGCTCTGCAAAAAATCACGGAAATCGCGTCAACAACGACTCCAAAACAGCAGGCCTGCAGCAATCGCCTCTCAATCCTTTCGTCCGGATTTGGAGGGATTTCGTTTGAATGTTGAGCCATTGACAGCTTTTCCCCATCTCTTGGGGGAAGAAATTTGAAATTAAGGTTGGATTCAAATCCCATTTTTACCCTTTTCCCCTCCAATTTGAACCCTAGAATTTCCCCTATATATACATCTCTTCTTCTCATTTGGAAGGGGGTTTTTTTTTGAGGATTTTTCTTTAGAGAAAATATAACTTGAGGAATCAGCGAGCATAGAAATAAAAACACAAAACTTACCAATTATATTGTTGCACTGATATTTTGGATAGTTCTCAGTATCATAAAAACGAGAGTCTTAGGTTTTTTAGTCCTTGTCCTTGCTTGTTTTTGATTTGTCCGTCGGAGTCGTATTTCGGTGGTGAAAGCTTGTTGTAGCTAGCTCGTTTGTTGCAGTTTGCTGCCCAGAACCAGGTAGCTTTCTTGCTCTTTCTCCAGTCTTTTCTTTCTGTTGCATTGTGGGATTGTTATTTGTTGTAGTATTGCCTATATATTTTTATTATTATTCATAAGATAAGTGTGATGTTTATGTGAATGACAGTAAAGTTTTCACTATCCTTTTCTTTCGGTTAAATCAGATTTGAATGAGTTTATTAAATATTTTACTCTATTGATGGTTGTTTTCTTATAATTCCGAGATGTGAATGTGATTCTTTACTTAGTCGAGTTCATAAATCTTATATGTACTTCTAGATTCTGCAAATCCATGTTGTGTAGTTGCTGATTTCTCCTCATCGCCTTCTTTAGATGTATATAGTTAGAGGTAATGTATTCTGCCACTCCGAGTTTGTTTGAACTAAAATGTTATGTTGAGCTTTGTTGCCCCCCAAGAAATGTGTTTTCGGCTGAATTTTGTATAATTTGAATCAACCAAATTACTGTTACTCCGTCTAGCCCTTCCTTGTTATTATGGGATGCTTTGGTTCAAATTTCAATTTGGCATAGTTGTTTGCCGCCCTTAGGGTTAAAAGTTAACATAGCTCAAGTTAAAACTATTTTCCTTTCTTTCGCTTGTTTATAGATCTGCTTGTTACAGACATAGTTGAGTCATATAGTCATCTGATTTAAGTGCGTAAGTTGTAACTTTCTGAAATATGTTTTGTAGTTGTACTTGAAAATTCATATTAAATGTTAAGCTATTTTTTTTTAAGAAGTCGCCTTTGGTATTTAGATATTTTCTGTCAAAGGCCGATCTCTTCAATGTTTTACAAGCACTTTGTTGGGACCTCTATGATTTGACTCTTTATAGATTTTGTCGAAATGGTTGTGATGCCTTGATTTAGACTAGAGGGTTTTTGTTTACTAGCTATCACTAGTGACTCTTGTGGTTCGTTATCTTCTTAAGCTTGTGGGCTGTCCAAGTTTTGCTTTCATTCCATGCTACTGTTATCTCTATTTGTATATCCTTACTTTTTTCATAAATTTATTAATTTACACGTTAAGTGCACTTCTTGGGTTAATGATTTGCACGTCGGTTGTATCACAAACCCCTTATTTGTAGTTATAGATTTTGTGATTATTAACTATATATGACGGTTATTTTATAAAGGATTCACTTACATGCTACATGTTTTATGGAGCTTTGGATGATATGTATTATTCTTAATATGAATCTTGTTGCATAAGCATCCTTTGTGAAAGCTTAAATAAATACTTTTCATAATTATTTATATATATATATATTTACATTGTTGATTACTGATCTTTACGTGTTTCCTCACCTTTTGTATTTGAGTTGTTAATCGTGATTAGTGTTCTTGATTATTCGCAAAGTTCTCTTATAAATATCTCGAAAAAAAAAATATATATATATATATATATATATATTATAGTCATCATCCAATATTGTTTTTGATGAGTCAATCTGATAAGTATTTGTCGTGTATAATCTTATAAATAAACTATGAATGTTATGACTGAACCATCTATTTATTGTATTTAGAAATCCTTTGAGTAGTTAATGAAATATAGTAGTGTTAGTTGAAGTAATTATGGTACTCGAAGAATCTTTCATAGATAATACGATGTGTGGTGTTATGTGCCCATTTCAAATCAAAAAGTTCTCATTTACTTGTTTGTTACTATGTTGAGAATTCCGGATGTCTGCCTTGTTTAATAGCCAAACATATTGTTATTTAGACATGATTACTTGTCTAAGATGATTACTTATCCTTTTCTTTCTCCTTTTTGCATGATCACTCTCTCGTTGGAGTCCAAGTTGGACTCAAACTCATCTCCTTTGCATTCCGAACAGGGTCGTAAAGGCCCCCAAAATTACCCTTTTCATTGAGTTAGCCACCATGGCAAAATTGCAAAAAATGACGTACAGGTTGAGGAAGATAAACAGGGGCTGGAACTTGAATTTTCAAGCTCCGAAAAAATCCAGAATGGGCTGTATGAATATTGTACACAGCAGTATACACAAATATACACTGATATACAGGTCCAAAACATGAAAAATACAGGGCTGGGCAGTGTACAGGTGTTCGGAAGCAAGAAATACGTGAAAAAAGCTGATATGTGCGCTGATATACACTAATATACAGCCAATATACACCCAAAACGGGATTGGGCTGAATTGAAACATTTGCAGCGAAAATTGGCCCAATAAGGGCCCAATTTCCTTATCTCTCTTACCCTATACTTGTTTAATTATGTTTGATTTAACTCTAACTTTATAATGCTAATTAACTTAATTAGAGTCCCCAAAAGATGAGTTATTTCCTTTGTGTTGATTTTATTTTAATGTGTTTTTCATGTCTTAGTGTTCACTTAGTTTTTTATCAATCAAATATGTCGGTCAAATTATGCATTGTAATTAAGTTAAATCTTTGGTTCTAAAAAATAATATTGCTAAGCTTGTTACTTAATCACTTTTTATTCACTTTAAAATTGTTCAAGTAAAAAATATATTTTTTCTCAAATAAACTTTAAAAATAAAATAAAATAAAATAAATATTAGTCAAGACCCTTTTTAAATAATAAAAACAATGATAATATATATATATATATATATATATATATATATATATATATACATACATTCCTACTTGATCATTTTTTGCAAAAATGTTAGTTAATTAATTAAAATTGATTTCCATGTTTAATTTATTGAATTGGTTTAATGCATTGTTTCAAAAATGAATTATATGAATTTTAACTAATCTAGTTCTACTAAAATTTTATTCACATGCAACTTAAATCAATTGTTTCATATTTAGGTTCCCTTTTCTTAAAAAATAAAATACAAATGTGTCATTTATTTAATTTCTTAAAGTTAAATCAGTATTGTGATTTATTATTATTATTATTATTATTATTATTATTATTATTATTATTATTATTATTATTATTATTATTATTACTACTACTACTACTATTATCATTATTATTATTTTGTGTTAAATCATTTTCTATAGAATTAGTCAAATATGTTTTAGTCAAGTCGCAGGTCAACCGCGTGTTAGCGGACACTTCGAATGCCTAAACCCTTCTCGAAGTGTAAATTGAACCCCGAACCCTCTTTGGTATTTTCAAATGATTTTTTCTGTTTAAATCTTTGAAAATTATAAGTTTTCTTAATTTCTTTAAAAAATTAAGTGGCGACTCTTTTCTAAGTATTTTTCTCGAATTGTTTTATACTTAGAACATTTCAAAAAGTGATTTTTTCTACAAATAGGAAAATTACGGCGCAACAATTATGCATTTATATTGAATAAAAGGAAAAAAAAGGCAAAGAGTAAAATGTTTTTTATTGTAGGTTTACTTTTTCTGTCCATCGCATTGGACAAAAAGATAATTTAAACCATTGTCAATTTTTTCTTCAACTACATGTATCAAAGTCAAACTGAAAAAAATAAAATAAAATAGAATTTTCACACTATTGCATATTTATACTACTTCTAAAACAACCAAAAAAGAAAGAGGTGGCAAATTATTACCTTGAAAATGCAGCTTCATAACCAAAATAATATTTAATAGTAGAAGTCTTCACGTAGATTTTTGTCTCTTTGAATTCGTTTGTAACAAATTTCATATTTATTGTGAGACAATGAATTTTCATCGTGTATAATTACATTGAACAGTTACAAAGTATTAATACATCTTTTCTAATCTAGAAGGTAAATGCAATTAGATGTGACTATTCAAGAATCAAAACATATTTCAAATTAAGCTAAAGAAATAATATAAGTAAGAAAGTAGACAAAAAATGTAGAGAGATAATATAGAAGAGTTTTCTTATATATTCTTCCAAGTATATTCAAGTGTTTCTCAAATCTTCAAGTGCATAACATAATCCACAAGACCTCTATTTATATTGTTACATAAAGACATATAAAGAGATAACAATAAACATGACATTAATTCTTGAGAATGTGGAGAAGATTAAGGGAGTGTGGAAGATAAAAAATGAGGTGGTGGAGGTGTGAGTTTATTGCACATAATGGCGGAATTACATCTTGAAATTATGGACATCTACATTAATATATCATGTTTACCACAAAACATTTATTCAACAATTATATAAATATTAACTACATTAAAAATGAGGAGAAAAACTAACAAATGCCCAAAAAAAGGATGAAAAAATAAATAGAAGGAAGGTCATAGATAAGTATCACATCACCTTATCTACATTTAGCTTTATTATATATATATATATATATATATATATAGATTTTTCATTTAATTAAGTATACGGTTATCTAGAAACATTTATACTCGAAGCATTTGTATGAAATTATCATTTGAACTACGCATTTTATCTGGCACTATTGATTCGTTCGCCCATATTATAGATGAGTGATAATATTTTGAATGTTTGTTGAGATTATACATGAAATTAAATTGCATGATGTCTCAATTGTCTATTTTTGAGAGTTTCCAAGCCCCATATGTGTATTTGATTATTAATTTACAAACTCCACGCAATTAAAACATATAAATTATGAAAAATCTTTAAACTCTAACCAACACCCAAACAACTTGTATGAATGACTTAAAAGTTAAAATAGTGCAGACTTAACTTTTTTTGCTCTTAATTTCTCCGTCATTTCCCCAATATTGATTAATTCACCAATTCGCTTCTATGTAATTTTCTGAGTCTCTCGTTATATAGATAGTTCCTCATTGAATAGTAAGATAATTTTATTTTAATTTCTTCTTTTATAGTGAATCATCCTTTATTCAGCTAGTAAAGAATTAGTAAAAGAGAGCTGCCTCACGTACATGAAAAATTGTATCAAATATATGTGACTCCTCATAAAAGGAGTTGAAGGTGGTAATCCGTTCACCTTCTACCTTAAGATTTTAAAAGTGGAAGCCATTAGAAAAGGGTAAAACAAAAATTCCTCCCTTCTCTTCTCTTCTTTTTTGAGCGAGGGTCTACCTATAAAGACAAAAATTAAATTTATGTACATTTTATTCTTCCCCAATCTACTTATGAAATTAAATTGATATTATTATTATTATTATTATTATTATTAATATCTTGTGTCATGTTGATCTTTAATTGATTGCATCCGAACATTATATCAAACCATAGTCAAACTGATTGAACACTTTTTTAAAAAAATTTGTGAAACACTCCCAAAAATGTTTTTTTAATGAGAAATGATGAACCTAAATGGTAGAGGAAAAACATGACAAAGTTGAATGGAGAATTCTGCAATATATAAATTGTCAAAATTTACCACTGGATGGGAATTTATAAGATATGTCCATTCTTTATTCCTTGATAGATGGTCAGAATTTCATCTAGGTTCCTATTGAGATCAAGTAGATCAAAAAGGCAGGGAAGCGCTCCCTATTAAAGATTTTTTATATTCATAACTCGAACCCTAAATCTCTGATTAAGGGAAGAACAACTTTATCCACTGCACCATATAATTTGATAGTAAATGATTAGTAAGCTATTTTAGGGTAGAGTTGGTAAGGGTAAAGTAGTCATTGAACAATGGAATTGGTTCGAAAGTTGGCTAAATCCCTTTCTTAATTCAGTTAGTTTCCGTTAGGGATTTGATTTGAAGTTCCAATTCACTTTAGCGTTAAAATTGACCGGGAATACCGGAATTACAAGAGCAAATGTCATGTCTCCGGACAAAACCAAATCTCCGGCAATCGCACACGGTGCACTTCACACACCGATCAAGTTAGATACCCTTGTTACCCCTGCAGTTCTGGGTCGTCCCCCCTGAGTTCAACGTATCAGGTAGAGTATGTCGATTTAGAATTTACCCAAACTGGGTTAACCCACAGTGAGTGCAGTCCAATATATAAACTCGTTAGATTAGCTTAATATTTTAAAATTAGAATTTAGATATCTGAAAATTATACAAAAAATTATTGTAACCGCAATATTTCTCATATTAATATGGTAAAAATTACATATTTAAGTATTGATTAAATTCCGTGCAGTTTGAAAGCAAAACATGACAAATATTTCGAGGCGAGGAAGTACATTTTAAAAATTTGTTTAACATGAATGTTGTAGTATTTCAGTTTTGTTATCGTTCTTCATTTCTGTTCATCTTTTTGACCCTATAGTTCATTGTCGGTTTAGCCTATTTTGGCCCAAATCCGTAGTGGGACTTGTACCTTGGGCCGTATAACTGATCTGTCTGGCCCAATCTAACTCCGTTTAAATTTATTAATTAGAATTAAATTTAGTAAATTTAAGGGTCGGAGAGAATTCTAGTAAGCTATCAAAAAACTTACTGCTATACTAGTATTTTAATTTTTTACTGCAACCAATGAAGTAAAGTAGATATAAAATGTAAAATAATTGACCTTTTGCAAGTATAATGAAATGTATAAGGGACTATAAAAGGTAAAACAATTAATTTTCTCCCTAATAAATAAAGTGTAGCTGGATATCACCCGACAAAAGGTCATTCCTATGCAAGTATACATGTAATAGGGAAATGTACATATAGTATGAACACTATGTTATTTTCTTAATATATAATTAAATGATTTTAAAGTTAGTAATTTTGGATAGAGGATAATCTGGTCAAACATACATGAAATAGTAACATATTTATTAAAATCCCATAAATAGGGTTTCTTGATAAAATATATGGAGTAATTATTTTTCCCTATTTTCAATTGACATATGTAGTATATTAATTAAAGCATTCCTTTTTTTGCCTCCATTCCATGGATTCTCATTTCTTATGTAGAAAATAGTCTATTTCTTAATAATGTTCCCTAAACTATAAATAAAACCCTACAACACTTGGTGTTAATCATTCCTTTAACAATTTGTAAAAGAAAAAAGGGCCAACTTTGTCCTTCTTACAAGTCTCTCAATCTTAGTTATTGTTTTTACTTGTTCCTCAGCGATGAGAGTCCTCGATGAGATATCTGTAGATCCAAATGATCCTAACGTTATGGGAATCGCAAAATTTGTTGTAGACAAGCGCAACAAGCAGGCTCAAACCAATTCTGAACTTGTAAAAGTGAATGCAGGAGGAACTGAAGCAATTCATGATGGTACCGTTTATCAACTGAATATCACTGTCACTGAATCTCAAATTTCCACGACCCGTCTTCTAGTTGTTCTTGTGCATCCAGATGGTTCCAGAGAACTTATGTTTTTTGAGTGATTTTTTCTCTTTTATCGTTTAATTAAGTATACAGTTATTTAGCAACACTTATACTCAAAGCATTTGTATGAAATTATTATTTGAATTAAGCATTTTACCTGGCACTATTGATTTGTTCGGACATATTATAGATGAGTGATGATTTTTTGTTTTGAATAAATCATATTGAGATTATAAAAAATTAAATATCATGTTGTCTCAGTCGTCTATTTTGAGAGTTTCCAATCCCCACATGCGAGAACAATATAGTATATGTACTAAATCATGTTGGTAGTATTTTTGTTTTTAGGTGTAAAATTAAGCATATTGAGTACATTAATTGATTATCAATTTCCCATAATTAATGCATCTATAAATTATAAAAAAAACTTTATATATGAAATTATATAATTAGACATATTTCACTATCATATATAGTTATATACCATCATTATCTATAGTATCAATAACTAAGAGTTTCCTATTATATAATATATTGAGGAAGATACACTTAAATACATGTTTTTTTTACTACCAGATACAGTAAAATAGGGAGAGAGTTCAGCGAGATTTTTTATGTGTCCCAGATTCATTGGAGAGTGGCGAGCAAGATGGGAGAGAGGTGAAGGAGGCGAACCAAATTTGTTATGTATACGAAATACATGTGAATCCATTTAGCTACAATGTATGTAGAACAAATTACATCTAATTTTAACTCATATATTTAGAAATACATTAATCTGGACGTATCTTGATGCACCAAAATTGGGTAACATACATATATTACAAACTAAAATATATTAAAGTAATTAACTGTTAAATTAGTGGAATTTAGGTAAGTTTCACATTATTTTATGCAAAAAATTTTTAAAAAAATGAAACAATTTTAGTCTTTAATCAACACCCAAATATCTTCGGTGAATGACCTAAAACAATTCACCAATTCCTCGACATTGATTAATTCACCAATTCACTTCTCTGTAATTTTCTAAGAAAAACTGTGGTAACACGAGTGGCCATTTTGCAGAACCATCCCCACCTTATCAAGATAATTTGGTACCAGTTTTCAAATCCATCTTTCGTTGAAAAATAAAACTATTCAGCTAGGGCCGGATAGTAGTCTGAAACTGACTTCGGCTTGGGCCGTGTTCTCTAAAACCCGATTCGCCGACGTCGTTTCGTGTATCAGTACAGTAGGTATGATTTTTCAAGTCTTTGATTGCCATTATTTTGAAGTTATTAATTGGGGATTTGCGATTCTTGTTTCCTTTGTCTACTTTCTTTCTAAGGATTTTCATAATGCAAAGTTAAAAAATTGATATCTGTTTCATGTTCTCCATGCTCCCTCTGTAATTAATTCAGCACATAGCTAGTGCACTTTACCTCTTTTGTGTGTTTTGTGAGTTATTGCAAAGGAGCGGGTTTTACCTATGCACATTCAAAAGAAAGAAATACTATGCTACTGTTACCATTTTAAGGGAAGTAATGATCTTTGCCTGCCTGTTGAAAACTCTGCATCCTATCGTGGTTCCAATACAGTTATGGTATCAGCATTCACGGACCCTTGGCTTTTAGAAGATACTTGCTGTGGTGAAGCATGTCCTCCGGTAAATGCAGGTTGTTTAGGAGTAGGTAGTTCAGCGATATCACTAGTGAGCATTGACAGAACTGTGGAGACATTTGGCCTATCTTCTGCATATTCTTGAACACATAATAATCCAATATGTACACATCTTACAATCTGTTTTTCGAAGCTTGAATCAAATATTTTGGGGTCTATCAATTTTATGATATTGTTTTCATTCCACAACTTCCATGCCTGAAGAACAAAGACATTGTGAAACAGCGAAAATATTATTTTCAGAAGCTTAAGAATTTTCTCCTCTATTTTTTTGGTTTGATGAGCTAGTTGAACATTAAAGCTTCATAGTTGCAAGAATAAACTTACATATGCAAGTAGAGTCAGTTCATCTTCATCGTCATAAAAACTGGAGTTCTTCCTTCCACCGACAATTTCCAAGATCAACACACCGAAGCTGTAGACATCTGATTTTTCTGAGAATCTTCCGTGCATTGCATATTCAGGGGCCATGTAACCACTGCATAACAGATTAAAACAGAAACTCAATGACAATTGATGACAGTTCATCCATGAAAAACTGAAGGAAGCAATGTGAACTTACTATGTGCCAACAACTCTTATAGTGCGTTCCTGGTCTTGATTGCCTCCAAAAATCCTCGCCATGCCAAAATCCGAAATTTTTGGGTTTAGGTATTCATCCAACAGGATGTTGCTTGCCTTCAGATCTCTATGAATAATTCTTAGTCTTGAGTATCTGTGAAGGTAAAGGAGGCCTCGACCAGTTCCCTCAATAATGATGGCTCGTTTCTTCCAATCAAGGAACTTTTCCTGGTGTGAACCTGAAAAGGTATCACCGAGAAATGTATGATGGAATTTGTTTCCTTAAGGAAATACAGCTTTCTCTTGAGTCTGGAAGTACGTAAGTAGAAGGACAGGCAAAACCAATGAAAGAAAATTCTGCACTGACCAAAAAGATATGCATCTAAGCTTCTATTGGGCATGAAATCATACACCAGCATCTTTTCCCCTCTTTCTGTGCAGCAGCCGAGGAGTCTAACAAGATTACGATGTTGTAGTCTAGAAATCATGACTACCTCATTCATAAACTCCTGTAGCCCCTGACCAGAAGACTGTGAAAGCCTTTTTACTGCAATTTCTTGTCCATCTGGCAATTTTCCCTGCAGATAATCAATCTAATTTATTTCATATTCTTTGCACTTGTCAGGAACACTTTAGAGATGTGTCAAGAAACATTGCTTTGTAGACTGGACCAAAGCCTCCTTGCCCCAGCTTGCTAGCTGAGTGAAATCTGTCAGTTGCATTTGCCTACATGTCAAAGTTGTACAAGGTGATATCTTCAATTTTGACTTGATTGATGTCATCTTTAATCATGCCGCCTTGGTAAATTTTTGGAGATGCTTCTCTTAAGAATGTTTCACTTTTCCTCTTTCTTTCTGGTTTAGAATGGACATTCAGAAATCAAACAATTTGCAGAAATGGAAGTTCTAGTTTGTGTTCTCTAAAATCTCATTTGATTAATTACCTCTACCTCTGTGCTTAGCCAACAATTTCCAGAAAAGATATCCACATAAGATAACTATTATTGAACCTATCGAAACTGTGATTGCAATAGCTGCTACAGGGAAGTCTTTCTTGTCATTTGCCGCTGCAAAACATGTACAAGCAATAGACAGTTCTTGAGCATATCTTTCTTTCCATGGAAGTGAAAGCACTATATGAGAATTTGAGACTACTTCAATGGTATTGTAGATTTTAATAGGAGTTTCTTGGCTATATTCTTCAAAGCCTAGAATACTTGAAAATTTCAACTCCTTGTCGTTCCAAAAAAATAAGCTAAACAATTGAAAGCTTAAGTTTGAAAAGAACTATGTTACCAAGTTCGGAGTAGGCAAGACGAATGAACAAATCAGCCGCCCCATCCATGGAGTATTCTTGAATATCAATTAAGGTTCTATTCCAATGCATACAACCAATGCCTGTGTAGTATGAATATGCCATGCAGGAACAGTTACTTAAACAGTCACTTTCACAGTCTTCTTTCGCAGAGGATACCCAAATTACAAAACTTGGTACTCCCAGTGTCTGCATCTTCAAAAACCCATCCTTTTTGCCCTTCTCAACATCAGTTTTGTTCCTTTCACAGTCTAATGCAGTCCTTCTGATGCATCCACCAGACCATTCTCCTTTCTCCCATTCTCCTTCATTTTTAGGCTTAAAACCTTGTATGCAACTGCATATTGGAGAGCTCTTTGGATTACAGCTTCCAAATGCCCCTCACTTAACATAAAGATCACACTCACTTCGGGGATTTGCCCATGTTACCATCCAATCCTTCTTACTTTGATCCCAAACCTTCTCCTGATAAGACCCTGTTGAATTCAAGGAATAATAGAGTATCCAAGGGTGATTTCCATTGGAATAAGTTTGGTAAGCGGTGCCAGCATTATCAGATACAAGGTCAACACCAGAGTGATATGAAGATTTCATTTCTGGTAATCCAATATAGATCTGTTTATCCCATGGACTACTACGCCAGTAAGGAGCGGTGTTATTCCAAATAAAAGCCTGGGGAATGTATTGAAGTTGAATTCCAGCTGAGAAGCTCCCAACGGATGGATCATCAGGACTTCTCCATGTTTTCAGGAGAGCCGTTGTGTTAGTACTCTTATCAATGCCCATTTTCATGAGCTGTAAGATAGAATCTGTAGGATATTTTGTAGGATATTGAAAGCTTTCCCATAGAACTTTCCCGTTTGAGCTGTCTTTCAAGACTAAGTTGCCAGTGTCCAAGAGTTGAGCAGTAGAATTCTTCATAGAGTTTGAAATACTGGATGACCATATTATCTCCTTCTGTCCATTCAAGATTACAAGATTGCCATCTTCTGATAGTGTGAGTAATCCGCTAGAATCATTTATAGGCTTGTCTCTGTTAGCTACCCATACTGCAGTTGGTGTTGGTGATGGTAGGTTAAACATAATCCCTACATAACGATTTGCAGAATTCCCAGGACTGAAAAATCCCAGTTTAAATGTTTTGCCACTGGAAAAGACAGTTTCCGAGTCCCTCACGGGCTCACTACTGGTAATGGTGTCTGAAGCATTGGCACCAGAAAAAACTACATAAACGCAACAAAGCAAAAGAAGAAATGATCGATATAAGCTCATACTGATTTCTTTTCTGCCAAAAGGTTCAGTCTATCATTTGAAATGTAATATGAGAACTTCAACAATGACCTTTTTTAGCCACGAAAATAAGATTCTTGGATACTAATATTTCTCTTCAGTTTACTTGTCAACCAGGTATCAATTAATTGTTAGACCCAGAGTAGTTTTGTGCATTTAGTACCTTTGATTCTGCAAAATTTTTTGGGCAGATGTGGCTTAAGCTCTGAGAATAGAAGCAGGACACGATTTTGTGTCACGTTGAATTTGATGGGTCATCTCCTTTCCTATGGGTTTCCTTATTGACTCAATGAAGCACCAACCGTATCTGCTAATTCTGGAAGATATTTTAAGGGGGATGTTTACTCTTCCAGGAAAGTGGTCTCCCCTCTATGTACAAGCTAAAGATAGTGATATCTATGGGATTTTTATTTTCCTCCAAAGCTCAGAGGTTTTTGTTTTTACTATCTCTTTTCAATTTGATGAGTGATGGCGTCTATTGAGAATTGGTATTCTATAAAATATTTTTTTACCTTAACTGTTGAAAATATTTTTCTCCAACTGAGTGATAATGACTTGCCTCACATATAAGGTATACAAAACCATGGACATATTTGGGCTATATCTGTTCTGCTGCATTTTCTTGACCACATAATAGTCCAACATGTGACCATTTCAAATTTCCCTTCCAAACTGCAACTCTATTATCTTGGGGTCTACTAGTTTGAGTTTGGGGTGTCAAATGAACAGGTTGGGTTGAAATTAGAGATATAAAAATGGGTTGAAATAAAAATTGGGTTGGGTCTTGACTCATCCAAATTTACTTTGGGCTCAAATGGGTTGGGTTCAAATGGGCTAAAAAACAGGTTGGGTCTTGGCCCGTCCAATTTGATCCAATTAATCTCAATAATTTTAACATAATGATATTTAACTTTTATAATCATAATTTAAATTTCAGCTTAAGATTTTTTTTTTTAAAATGCCAAAAGTGCTCATTACCCACTGAACTTGTTTATTCCTCTATCGCGTACATCTTTATTGTCCACCTGGCGTAGAAATTGACAACAAACTCTACTAGGCGTGTGAGGAAGTAATTTTTTGTTACATCATAAAGTTACAACTGTAAAAAAAATCTAAAATCTCCATTTTTCTTTAATATTTGGCATATTTTCAGAACTCTCTCTCTATTCTCTAACTATTTATTCTCCCTAATTCCTTCTCCCTTTTCAAATTTCAGAATTTTTCTCTGTTTTTCATTTTAATTGCATTTGCTAAATCATAAATTATAATAGGGGACTTGTTTGTTTACATGGACTCCTCCAATTCTGAATTATAATACACCCAAAAAAGATGACGATGCAATAAGCTAGAAACTGGCCTTGATTCTCTTCAACCACCACCCACCTCTTTCAATATCTACCAAAATTTGTTCAAAATAATTTGTCTTATAAAACATGAGAATTCTTTTGCATTTACAAAAATGTGAGCTTTTCGCCAATTTTTTAACTTTTCACCAATTTTTTAATAGTTAAATGTTGAGAAAACAAACAATTATAATTATTCAATTTTTAGATTTAAAAAAAGGGAAAAGGGCCTGATATACCCCTCAACTTTGTCATATAGAACTGATATGCCCCTTATTATGAAAGTGACTCATATATATCCTTATCGTTAGACAAAAGACTCATATATACCCCTACCGTTACAAAATGAGCTCACATATATCCTTCATTTAATGGAAGTGAAAAAAGTTTTATATCTATATCTTTGACTTTAATTTTTTTTAAAATCATTAAGGGGGATATATGATTCTTATAGCAAATTTCAAGGTATAATTTAATCTTTTTCGTACATAAATTATTTTTGACTTTTTTGATTATCATTATTTGAGTTTTTTTTCTAATTTTATTTTTTTCTTTCATTACTTAGTGTAAAGAAAAAAAAAATTGAACTACTTTTTTGTAGCTATATTATAATTTAAAACTTTTTTTTTTTTTTTGTGAATATTGTAATTTAATTTTTGTATTTGAAGAAAAAAATTTGGTCATCTATATTAAGTTTTACAAGAATATTAGTGAAACATAAATAAATTTGGCCATCAAAATAATAAATCTAAATTAGTCATTGAAATAACACAAAGTCAAAAAAAAGTTTTAAAAAAAAGGTTGGAGGGGAATTAAATATACCCATATGGGATTATATTTTTTTAAAAATAAAAAAATTAAACTAAAATTAATTTTTTTTCCATCTCCATTAGAGAAAAGGGGTATATGTGAGTCATTTGTATATAAGTAGGGATATATATGAGCTCTAAATAACAAAGTTAAGGGGCATATCAGACCCTTTTCCCTTAAAAAAATAATCTTAATTAACAACCTATTTTTCATGAACTGATGTTGTTTCAAATTTTGTATTAATTAGATTCCTATAATGTGTGTAATATAATACTCTAATTTGTGTTAAAGTTTAATTTATTCAGTTGAAGGTTTTAATTAAATATATATATATACACAAAATAAATTTAAGAAGATGAAGAGACGTTGGCTGAGTCATGAGTGTGCTTCAAAAAGTGGGGAAATGGACCTGTTTAAGTTGGCATTTACTGCCATTAATATTTCTGATTAAATTCGAAACAATTGTGGCTAGGTGGGGCTATTATTTATCCAGTTGGAAATCCACATCACTACTTTTGTCCATCTGTCACGTGTGTGTAGTCACGATTGGAGTGGGTGGACAATAAAGGTGTACGCGATGGAGGAATAAACAAGTTCGGGGGTAATTAAAATGGAATATAATTTAGGTGTACAACGAATAAAAAGCTTCAAGTTCAGGGGGTAATGAGCACTTTTGCCTTTTAAAAAAGTAACAAATTGATAGATAAATTCTAAAAGGTGTTAAATAGATAATAATTCATACATTTAATATAAGAACATATCTTAGTAAAGAGTTTTAAAACGGGTTGAAATTTGAGATTGAATTGAACTCAATTGAGGATTCTCTTAAAATGGGTTAGGCTTGAATGAGTTGAGATTGAACTCAATTCAAATTATCTTAAGTTCAATCCTTAAAATTCTGAACAAATTACCTATGTTTGGGTTCATTTTTGACACCCCTAAGTTTGACAATCTTGTTTCCATTCCAGAAATTCCATGACTTAAGAGCAAAGACATTGACAAAATAATAACAAATTGAGCTACGGAAAGTTGACGTTTCATTCACCATAACTATAAACATCTGATTTTTCTGAGAAACTTATTTCCATTTGCCTGTTCAGGCACCATGTCACCACAACATCATATAATAGGTTGCTAATTGTCTTATGTTAGTCAACGAAATAGCGAAAATAATATAAGAACTAACTTTATCCTACAACCCCACACGTTATCTCCTTTTAAACCATGAAATAGAGAGAATGATACACCTGATGTGGGTTGTCAGCACAATCCTTCCAATGCCCAAAATCTGAAATTTTAGGGTACAGTTTTTCATCCAAAAAAAATGTTGCTTACATTCAAATCTTCTCAATGAATAATCTTTAGTCTAAATTTTAGTGAAGGTAAGACTCCTCGGTCTATTCCTTCAATGACGATCACACGTTGACTCCAGTCTCCAATGATCATGCGACTCTTCCTTTTAAGGGGTGAACTTGAAACTAATAAATAGAACTGTATGAAATTAATAATTTCAAATCAAATTATTAGTTAGAGAAGAATCCAATCTTCTTTTGGCATGTCTTCATAGACCAGCATTTTCTTCCTGTCTTCAGAGTCAACTGGAATGCAAAGCTTACTCCAAAACCCGATCCACAACAACTACGCCTCAGTTCCAAACAAGTTAGTGTCGGCTATATGAATCCTCATTTCTTCATTCATTTAAGTCCAAATCATACCATCATCATACTAAAATTGTGGAAACACCAAGATTTTTTTTTCATGCTACCTGTTAATAACATTGAGTATGAACTCTTTCCTTATTCTTGCTTAGATACGGATTTTGTAACCAAACAATTCTATTTATTTATTTATTTATTAATTGGGGTCCTTTTTACAGGTGGGTGCTGAGCATAAAAGAAATTTGTATTTTGAACTCCAAATTCAGATATGGAATACCCGTTGGTAACGAAACTAACTTGTTAATCTCATGACTGAAATTCTCACTGCTGAAGGACTCAGCTCGGTTTAAACTTCTCTTGGATTCTAAATGTAAAATCACATACAAGAATAATTACTGGAAATGAATAAGATATATGCCTAAACCAAAATTATATGATCTCTATCGTGCTTCCATAATAGTAATGCTAACATTGTTCACAGAGACTTGAATTCTAGAGGAGCCTTTCTTGGAAGGGGTCGGTCTTGTTGTAAATGCAGGTTGTTTAGGACTTGGTAAATCATCAATTTCCCGGGTGAGCATAGACAAAACTGTGGAGACATTTGGCCTGTCTTCTGCATATTCTTGCACGCATAATAGTCCAACATGTACACATCTATGAATCTCCTTTTTGAGCTGTGGTTCAATTATCTTGGGGTCAACCAATTCGACAATCTTATTCTCGTTCCACAACTTCCATGCCTGAAGAGCAAGAGTATTGACTATGAAAAGTTGACATTTCATATGAAGTGGAGCTTAGTTTTCATAAAAACTTACCCATGCTAGAAGGCTTAATGCACCATCATCTTGGTAAAAGCTAGAGTTCCTCCTTCCACTAATAATTTCCAGTAACAATACGCCAAAGCTGTAAACATCTGATTTTTCTGAGAATCTTCCTCTCATTGCATATTCAGGTGCCATATAACCACTGCATCACATTATAAATTTGAACGATTACTTGTTCTTTTCATTTTAACCATGAAAAGAATGGAGAATGAGATTCACAAACTTACTAGGTTCCAACAACCCTAATTGTACTGGCCTGATCTTGGTTGCCTGCAATAATCCGTGCCATACCAAAATCTGAAATTTTAGGGTTCAGGTATTCATCCAACAAAATGTTGCTTGCCTTTAAATCCCTGTGGATAATCCTTAGTCTTGAATCCCTGTGAAGGTATAGGAGGCCTCGGCCGATTCCCTCAATGATGATCACACGTTTGCTCCAATCAAGGAAGTATTCCTCTTCAGAGTGTGCACCTGTAAGTACATTGAAAATGTATCAGTTCGAAATTTTTTCTTTTTTAGTTAGACAGTACGGAATATAAAGAAAAGGAAATAAAAGAAAAAGAAACCAACCAAAGAGATAGGCATCCAAGCTTCTTTTTGGCATGTATTCATAAACCAACATCTTCTCCCCTCTTTCTATGCAGCAGCCGAGGAGTCTAACAAGATTACGATGCTGAAGTTTGGAAATCACCACAACCTCATTCATAAACTCCTCTTGCCCCTGACCAGAAGACTGTGAAAGCCTTTTCACAGCAATTTCTTGTCCCTCTGGAAGTTTTCCCTGCAGTTATATCGAATGACTTCAATTTCTTTTCTTCAAAAAAGATAATAAAACACTCGATCAAACAAAAAAAAAAATTACTTTATAAACTGGACCAAAACCACCCTGCCCAAGCTTGCTAGACAGATGAAAATTGTCAGTTGCATTTGCTAGCATGTCAAAGTTGTATATGGTTAGATCTTCAAATTTAACTCTGTAAATGTCATCTCTAGCCAAACTTAGCTTGTAATAGCTTGGAAATAATTTTTTTGATAAGAGCTCACGTTTTCTCTTCCTTCCTGATTCAAAATACACATTGAAAGATTAAATCATTTGTCTGATTAAAGCTACTGTAGATAAAGCTTGATACCTACCTCTATGTTTAGCCAACAGTTTGCTGGAAATGTATCCCAAAATGGCAATGACTATTGAGCAAATTATTGGAACTATGATCCTGATGGCTACTTTATTGCTCTTCTTTTGTTCTGCATTTCAAAATAAGTGTTCATTATTACAATTGCATTTCGACATGCAGAGAACAAGTAAACATACATGTTGTTTTCTAGACAGTAAGCTAAAGAATGCAAACCTAAGTGTAAAGAGGTACTACCTTGTTCAGTATATGCAAGGCGAATGAATAAATCAGCTCCACCCTTGGAGAATTTCTGAGAATCAATTAAGCTCCCTTCCCAATGCATACACCCTATGCCTTTGTAGTATGAATAAGCTATGCAGGAGAAATTTCTCAAGCAATCACTTTCACAGTCTTCTTTGGCTGAAGGTACCCAAATAGCGGAATCCGGCACTTTCATTGACTGCAACTTCAAAAACCAATCTTGCTTACCTTGCTCAATGTTAGAGTTGTTTCTTTCTTTCTCTAACACAGTCTTTCTGATGCATCCATTTGTCCAGTTTCCTTTGACCCACTCATCTTTATTTTTTGGTTTAAACCCTTGCAAACAACTGCAAATTGGTGAACTTTCAGAATCACAGCTTCCAAAAGGTCCACACTTTCTATAAAAGTCACACTCATTTGAAGGAGTTGCCCATGTGACTTCCCACTCATTCTTCCTAGCATATAAACTTTTTTGTTGCAGAAATCCTGTTGAGTTCAAAACTAAGTAAATGTCATCACCTTGATATGCATATGAATAGTAGAAGTAGGTGGTGCCCATGTTGTCATTTACTAGCTCAAATCCACTGAAATAGAAAGAAGTCATGTTTGGTACTCCAATAAAAACCTGTTTATCCCATGGACCGCTACGCCAATGAGGTAAGCCATTCTTCCATATGAAAATCTGAGGAATTGTTTCAGTTTGAATACCAGCTGAGAAACTCCCATCAGATGGATCTACAGGACTTCTCC
The DNA here is from genome assembly GCA_037074985.1 of Solanum bulbocastanum. Taxonomy (NCBI): domain Eukaryota; kingdom Viridiplantae; phylum Streptophyta; class Magnoliopsida; order Solanales; family Solanaceae; genus Solanum; species Solanum bulbocastanum. The sequence goes on along the minus strand of CM073598.1, from coordinate 29,295,963 downwards.
ATGATTTCAACAGATTTGTGGTGTTACTACTCTTAACAGTGCCAAGTTTCATGTGCTGCAAGTAGGAATCTGAAAGATCACTAAAACTTTCCCATATAACTCTCTCACTGGAGTTGTCCTTCAAAACTAAGTTTCCAGTATCCAAGAGCTGGGCTGTAGAATTTCTCACAGCTGGTGAAATATTTGATGACCATACACTCTTCCCCTGTCCATTCAAGATTACAAGATTGCCATCTTCTGATATTGTTACTCTTCCACTAGAATCTTGTAAAGGCTGGTCTCTGTTGGCTACCCATATAACAGATTGTGATTTCATATTAAACATGATACCAACATAACGATTTGCCGAATTCTCAGGACTAAAAAACCCCAATTTGAATGTTTTGTTATTAGAGACTAAAGTTTCTGAATCTTGCAGGAACTCATTGATACTAATGGAGTCTGATGAAGCATTTGTTATATGAAAAAACAGAACAAGAAAAGCACACCAAAGAAGTATCTTCTTACAGCTTAAGCTCAGCTTCATTTCTTATCAAGTTTTCTTCTCCCAATAAGCACTAGAATTGTAGTTATCATCTGAAATTGATTTTCCTATAGTTGCAGTATTTGTTGATATTTTCTCACAGTTTTTTTCACTGTTTGATCAATAGTATCATTTTTCGTCTTAATTTGCCAACAACTATCTGGATCAGATGCCTTGATTGACCCGTCATGTTACACTTGGGTGATAACTAAAATATTTTATCATTATTATTCAACTTAGGATGGTAAGCAAACCACATCAGCGTTATGGAGACTTCCATACTAATTAGAAATGTCAACAATATGATGTTTCATGGTCAATTTTAAGCTGTCATAACATAGGATTTGTCAGTATTTAGATTCAACCTCTTTATTTGAACATGTAGTTCAAATGTCAAGTTATTAAGAAAGACATATTATTGAATTAGGCAGTGGGCAAAAAGATCCTTCACCTAGAATAAGATTGTCCACATAATCTCTGCACCATTATATGACATAGGTTAGGCATCTTCCTGGAAAAGGCCATTTAAAAGCCAGTTATTTTATTGGGTTATGTTTGAATAGAGAGGTAAGGTAATGGTCAACAATGCTTCATTTTGTTTCCCTTTTTTTTTTTGGGTGTGTATTTGACCAAAATCTTACAACAACAAAAAAGGTGATGCGGATCACGAATTAGATCGCGAATAATAGGACACTATAGGTCCTATTAAGCCAATTGTCGTCATTAAAGTTTCCAATATAATTGGTATAAATTCTGGAGGATCAACTGATACTAGACAAAAGAGGTTGTTACAATTTAAGTTTTTGAGTGTGTTCCGATGTCACTTTATGATTGGATTCCTGATCTGCTTGATTTTCTGTACACTAGCTAGGGAAATTTATGTAGATGGACAAATTTGCAAGAAAATGTAGTTTGATATACTTGAAATATTTGAATTGAAAAAGTTTCACAATAAAAGATTACTACTACAAGACTTCAACCAATTAAAGTGATAAGGATGAAACTTTGAGCATCTCTTTTCCTAATTTGTTTGATACAAAATTGCTTTTCTATAATTAGAAGAACAGATGATAAAATCATAATTGAGTATTCTGTGAATTTCTTTCCCCAGGCAAATAATTCATTCTATCAGACTCGGAGGTTTGGTATTAATAGACCTCATATGAGCATTTGATCTAATATGAACAGTGACTAAAAGTTGATTAAATTCATAAATTTTATTGAACTCTGGAGATGTCAAACAAACACGGTACAGAAGCTTGAATGAAGGGATTAGATCCACCTCCACCTCCGAATTTGGTAGTTGGACATGAAAAGCTGAATTACAAGAACAAATGTCCTTTCCGGAGATTACAAAAGGTCAGTATTTTCCTCTTACTTTTAATCTGCCTAATTTTTAAGATTTAATAGCTATATTAGCAAATGGGGGAGTGTTGTAATAAAAAATTGTCGCTTAAAGTATGACTTTTAGCCATGGGAAGGAATTGCTTGGCAATCCATTAATAACAATGTTGCTGCTCCTTTTTTTTTTTTTTTTTCCTTTGTTGTTTATGTTGCCGGGAATTGGCTGAAGCCAGAGGGGCCTCGAACTCCAAGTTTTGATCTTACTCATAAGAAATATAGTTTTCCTTGGAAAGATAACTCTTGATCTAATGTTCTGCATACGTATATAAAATATTCGCATCGATATATGAAAGTATCTAGAGTATGTAAAAGAACTTGGATACATCACCTAATACTCATTGTTTTAATGTTAATAGGTTGGAAGAGTAGATTATTTCACATATTATTACCAGTTTGTAGAATGCTTATCTCACTCTGATAAGTTTACAATCCAAAAATCAGATTACAAATGCAAGATTATTACTAGAATTCTTCATTATAATATTTAGTAAAGGCATCAGCAGAATAATAGGTATATTAACAATTCTAAGGAAAGGAGTAATCCTTGCCTGAATTTGGAAAAATTTACATGCTATCTCAGAAGGTTTCTTGTCGTTTGTTACCTGTGATACTGCAAATATTCTTGGACTGATGTAACTTGAGTTCCAAGAACAAAAGTGATGCAAGATTTCACATCATTTCAGCAATTTCTGATGTGAATTGAATGCATGTTCCCCTTTCCTACAGGCTTCCCTGTTGATTCAGTGACCCTCCAACCACGCTGTAAGAATGCCTTTGCTAGAAAAGTTGTTCATCTTCAGAGTCAGCTGTAATTCAAAGGTAACTCTAAATGATCTCAATCCGTGGATAGGATTCTCTAAATTTCTGCAAACACCTGTTTAGGCTACTTGTTGACAACTCTGAGTTTGAAGTCTAGCTTTGCTTCTTCTTGCTTGGATATGGGTTTTGCTATTAAGCATAAGTGACTTGCAGTGTTAACACTTTTCTCTTGGATTCTTAATGTACTGAGGTAATATTGAGTGGAACCATTATAATAAGAACCAGAAACAGTAATAATTACAGAGAAAAGAATACTATCATGCCTAAATAAAAATCTTATCTGCCTTATCGTCCTTCGATAATAGTAACGGTAACATTGTTAACGGAGCCTTGAGATTTAGAAGTGCCTTTTTTGGAAAAGCTCAGTCTTGTTGTAAATGCAGGTTGTTTAGGACTTGGTAAATCATCAATTTCCCTGGTGAGCATAGACAAAATTGTGGAGACATTTGGTCTGTCTTCTGCATATTCTTGTACACATAATAATCCAACTTGTACACATCTCACAATTTCCTTTTCAAGGTGCAGTTCAGGTATCTTGGGATCAACCAATTCCACAATCTTGTTTCCAAGCCAACACTTCCACGCCTGAAGAGCAAGCACATTGACAAAACATTGGAAACTTGAACTATGAAAAGTTTACATTTCATATGAATTGGAGCTGAATTTTCATAAAAATTTACCCATGCTAGCAGGCTTAATGCACCATCATCTTGGTGAAAGCTAGTGTTCCTCCTTCCACTTATAATTTCCAATAACAATACTCCAAAGCTATAAACATCTGATTTTTCTGAGAATCTTCCTTCCATTGCATATTCAGGTGCCATGTAACCACTGCATCATGTTATAATTTTGAATGTTTACTTGGTGTATACTTTTCATTCATGAAAAGATAAAAGGGAAGGATACAAGAACTTACTAGGTTCCAACAACTCTGCTTGTGTTGGCCTGATCTTGGTTGCCTGCAAAAATCCTTGCCATCCCAAAATCTGAAATTTTGGGGTTCAGGTATTCATCCAACAAAATGTTGCTGGCCTTTAAATCCCTGTGAATAATCCTTAGTCTTGAATCCCTGTGAAGGTAAAGAAGGCCTCGACCAATTCCCTCAATGATGATCACACGTTTACTCCAATCAAGGAACTCTTCCTCTTGTTGCTGTGACCCTGAAAATACATTGTGAATTTGACAAGTTTAAATCAAAGAAAAGTTTGTTTTAGTTAGACTCTATGGAAAATAAAAGAAAACTAATCATAACGAACCAAAGAGATAGGCATCCAAGCTTCTTTTTGGCATGTATTCATAAACCAGCATCTTTTCCCCCCTTTCTATGCAGCAACCAAAAAGTCTAACAAGATTACGATGTTGAAGTTTTGAAATCACCACAACCTCATTCATGAACTCCTGTAGCCCCTGACCAGAAGACTGTGAAAGCCTTTTCACAGCAATCTCTTGTCCATCTGGCAATTTCCCCTGCAATTATATCATGTACTTGGATATGTTTTCTTAAAAACAATTATAAGACACTCAATCAAACAAATCCTTACTTTGTAAACTGGACCAAAACCTCCCTGTCCAAGCTTGCTGGACAGATGAAAATTCTCAGTTGCGTTTGCTAAGATATCAAAGTTGTATACAAGCAGTTCTTCCAATTTAGCTTGATTGATGTCCTCTGTAATCTTGTCTTCCTTGTAATAGTTTGGCGATGATTCACTTAATAAGATCTTACTCATTCTCTTCCATCCTGATTCAAGAGGACATTAGAGATAAAGTGATTCGTATGATTAAAGCTACTATGGATTTTCAAATGTTTCAGATAAGCTTGTTACCTCTGCGCTTAGCTACATATTTGCAGGAAATGTATCCGAAAATGGCAAGAATTATTGAGCCTACTGGAACTATGATGGCAATGACTACTTTATATTCTCTCTTTTGATCTGCATTACAAAATAAGTGTCCATTATACATGTCATTTGCTTATATTATAGTTCTGAAATGCAGGTCTTACCATGCTCAGAGTATGAAAGGCGAAGGAATAAATCTGCCCCACCCATGGAGAATTTCTGAACATCAAGTAAGCTTCCTTCCCAATGCATGCATCCTATCCCTGTGAAGTATGAATAAGCTATGCATGAAGCATTCCTCAAGCAACCGTTAACACAATCTTCGTCTGCAAAAGGTACCCAAATAGCAGAATCCGGCACTTTCATTGACTGCAGCTTCAGAAACCAATCTTGCTTCCCTTGCTCAAGGTTAGAACTGTTTCTTTCGCTCTCTAACATGGACTTTCTGTTGCATCCACGAGTCCAGTTTCCTTTGCCCCATTCCTCTTCACTTGTCGGCTTAAATCCCTCTAAACAAGAACAGATTGGTGAGCTTGTAGGATCACAGCTTCCAAAAGGTCCACATTTTCCATAAAAATCACACTCAGTTGCAGGAAATTCCCATGTTACTTCCCAATCATTCTTACTAGGATCCATATATTTCTGCTGCAAAAACCCCGTTGAGTTCAAGGTGAAAAACGTCAGCTCAATCTGATTTGCATATAAATAGGTAAGGTACACGGTGCCCTTGTTGTCATTAACTAGATCAAATCCGTTGAGATAGAATGAAGTCATGTCTGGTACCCCAATGAAAACCTGTTTATTCCATGGACCGCTACGCCAATGAGGTTTCCCATTCTTCCATATGGAAATCTGGGGAACTGTTTCAGGTTGAATACCAACTGAGAAACTCCCAACAGATGGATTTGAAGGACTTATCCATGATTTCAGCAGATTTGTCGTGTTAGTACTTACATCAATGCCAATTTTCATGGTCTGCAAGAAGCAATCTGAAGGATCCCGAAAACTTTCCCAGAGAACCCTCCCATTGAAGTTATCGTTCAAAACTAAGTTTCCAGTATCCAAGATCTGCGCTGTAGAATTTCTCACAGCTGGTGAAATATTTGATGACCATATACTCCTATTCTGTGAATTCAAGATTACAAGATTTCCATCATCAGATATTGTCACTCTTCCACTAGAATCCTGTAAAGGTTTCTCTCTGTTGGCAACCCATACAACAGTTGGTGGTTGGACATTAAACATAACACCAACATAACGATTCGTCGAATTTTCAGGACTAAAGAACCCGAATATGAATCTTTTGTCATTGGAGACTAAAGTTTCTGAATCTCGCAGGAATTTATTGGTGCTAATGATACCAGAAGCAGTTGATATAGAAAGAAACAGAACAAGAACAGCTGGAAATAGAAGTATCTCTCTTGTGCTTAATTTCATTGCGTATGAAGGTTTGTTCTTCCAATTTGCATGGGGATTAATTCTGTATAAGCTAAAATGGAGAATACCTATACCTGCAGCCTGCAATACTATTTGCTCACACTTCTTTCTGTTTTCGTTATGCTTTGAATGATATCTTTTGTGTTTGTCAGCTGTTGGTGTAGATCAAATGCATTGGCTGAGCCGTCAAGTTGGAATTTCTGCACTTTGATTAATATAAGGTACTTGCCCATTAGCTCACAAAGACTTACCAAACCACATCAAGAGTTTGGAAACTTCTATACTAAATAGGTATGAACATACAATGTCAACAAGTATATTCTCCCCCATGTGAATACAAATGACAAAACCAACTAGTACGTCTCTGTTTCAAGCAAGTTGATGTCAGCTCTATGAATCTTCACTAATCATGTTTCTCATTAAAATTAATCTCTAAGTCAACATTAATTATAAAAAATACAAAAAGTAAATTTATTTATTAGTTTATCTTAAAGTAAATTGGTTGAACATGGACTTCAGTGCTTGATTTGAACACGGTGGTTCAAATGTCAGATGATTAAGAAAAGGTAGATTGACTGAACATCCTTCACATAAAATGAGATTGTCAACGTAATCTCTGTATCATAACATAATGTGCGTAGGAAACTTCGTAGGAAAAGGTATGTAAAAGTCAAAAAAATTAAGGGTCAGAAGAATTGACAAAAAGGGTGATTGGCAGATGATTAGAGATCGGAACTAATGATGGTGTGTTTATGTAAGTTTATTATTTATTTTCTAGTGTTTGATATGTAAGTAAAACAATATTATCTTAAAAGCATTTATATATAGTATAACTTAAACAAACACGGTGAAAGATAGAGGTGTGGAGATAGAGGCGTGGCGTGGGTATATGAAATGTCACTTGTAGAATTTGTTTTACTTCCACTAAGTTTTTAAGAATTTGTTTTCCACTTGACTATACTCTTTATATGGATTATAATTCTAACAATTCGGACTTCTGATCCTCAAAATCCGTATTGTTATCTTTTATATGGTGGATGGATATGCTTATTTTATTTTGTTCGTGTATAGCATTTCTTATATATACCGTTTCTTTAAGAGAATGCAATAGGCTATAAGTTCTAAGAGTTGACTTAACACATATAAGTTATTGTGGAAGAGAACAGTATCGTCCTCTTTTACTTTTCGCCATCCCTACCCCATTATTTTTGTTTGATGAAAGTTCTTGAACTATTTGCTGCAATAATCTATAACATTTCTCTTGATATTTCTCTCATTTTCTATTTGTCATTTTATTTTGCCTCTCATCTTTTTGACAATTATAAGTAGTACAAAATAGGCACCTAAATAACAAGTATATACAATAGTTTTAGTTTTCACCAACATAGCAATAAATTTTTACAAAAATATAAAATAATATTAATAAAAAAAATTAAAAATTACAAGAATATACTATTTAAGACTTTAATTATGCATATACTCCTTTTTAATTATAAATGTAGTTTTTTTAATTACAAATATAGCAAAAATTGATTTTTCGAGTTTTATTTACATAATTAATTTAACATTACTTTTTCCCTTCTTTTTGGGTTATGTGCGTACTTTATGGTGATGATAATTATGGTACACGAGATAAAAATAATATTGGGACAAAAAAAGATAACGTGTATAACAATGAAATATTAAAGAAAGAAAAATGCAATATTAAATTAATTATATAAATAAAACTCGAAAAATCATTTTCTTTACTATGCTTGTAATTAAAAAAGAGTAGGTGCATATATTGTTAATCAAAATCTTAAACAATACATTCTTGTAAATTTCACATATATAAGAAAGCTTTTAAAGTTTATAACCTTTTAATGTAGTGGATAGAGTTATTCAATATTTCATATAGCGAAAGATAACATGTATCTCATAAAATTATTCTAGGTATCTGCAAATTGCCCCAAACATCATGACTCTAAAAATGATCGTTATAGCTATTTGTTTTGTCTAATATTCTTTTAGTTATAATTAAATACAATTTAGTCAGCTTTCTATGGAGGAAAAACTAATATGTGAAAGTAAAACACTTCCCCGAAAAGCAGATTTGGATATTGTTGTCCGCAAAATGACAACAATCGTAATAGTAAAAATAAGAGTATCTTTGGAAGATGAAAGAAATGAAAACATCAATCTACGGTTTATTTGCATTTAGGTTTGTGAAATGATTTAAATTTGTCGTCCATTAATAATTGTGATCAAATATATCTTTCATGTATATAGACTGTGAAAGGCCTTGTACTACAACTAAAAAGAAGTTCTACTTACCAACATTGTTCCACCTTTAACTAAAGGTTTTGGGTTCAACTGTTCAAGCCCTGGGTATGAAAACAACTATGTTAGTAGTGCCACCCCCGAATGAACAAGTTTCACGTCTCTAAATTGCTCACTTTGCATCAGCCCATTAACCAAAGGAGGCCCAAAATATGACTCCCAATAAATGACCCGATTCTATCTCTTTATGTTTAGGCCCAGTACTCTTTGGCTGAGATAGCATCCTCTTTCATTCTTCAATTCCCAAATCGACGGCATTCACACCATCACTTATTCACTATCCACGGAAGCGCATGTATCTTTTTTTTACAAGGAAAAATCATCCTTCAGCTATGCGAAATTAATTAAACTTTTCGAAAGATTTCATTCTTCTTAGCCATCATCCATCATTGTTCTAAATCAAGAACAGTTTATTCTTTCCACTCGAAGATCATTATTACTCTATGGTCATATTTTCTTGACAACAATCACATAACATACACACAGAAAACTTCACATAATTAAAACTATCTTATTTAAACGATCTTTCTCACGTCTTCATCTTTACTATTTTCCCCTTGTCAATATTTTAATTCTGTTGTAAAATCAGTACCGTCCTCGACAACTAAAACTCCACCTTTGACAATCATGAAATTGATAAAAATAATTTAGAAGTTAAATAATAAGCATCTAGGTGTGTTTTAGCGTTAGTGATTGTTGTGGAGCTTTGACATCACTTACTATTGATGTTTGAGAAAGATTAATAATTGAGTTAGATTGATAGAGTTTCGATTTAAAATGACTTGACGCTTGCGAATGGTTAATTTGAGCTTGATATTACCATTGAAATTTGAACGTTTTAAATATTAAAAAATTTATATCATCATCGGAATAATAACCCCCTTCTTTAAAGTTATGGGGCAAATTTAAATCATTTTACATAGTTCAAAAACATGCATGTTGATACCATTGCATAAATTTGAATCTTTTCCTTATACTCCATATGTCCATATATGATTTGGCACAATCTTAATTAAAATAAAATTATAATTTTACTTTATCACCCTTTATTATAAGTTACTCTCTCTAATTCATATTAATTGTATTATTGAGACTTTCTTTCTTCAAAATAAGTAAATTGTTCAAGGTTCAAGAGAATTATTGAGATTTTTTCCATACTTAACGTTCAGTTAATGACGTTCTTAATAACTATACATTTTCTTAAAGAACAATTTAAAAATAATCAAAAAGGTAATAGTGAAAAGTATCCTTTGATTTTTGTCATTAAATATCGAAATTAGTTAGAAATTATAAGTAGTACTTAATAATTAAAGCAAAACATGTATTAAATGAAAAATTATCTCTTTTTAGCAATGTCAATTAGTTTTATTTTGTAAAAGTAAGGAAACTTAACTTAGATTTTTCTCTTATAAATCACTTAATCAAATTTATCATAAAAAAAAAAAAAAGCTCACTCCACACCATTAAAAATTTGGGTTTGGAAAACAATACCCCTTCACATTTTTAATGAACAAAAATCAACCCTCAATTTGAATTCAAATTTTTCCTGCTGTTTAAAATAATAATTGGAAAAAAAAAATTTCTTAAGGTGTAAATAAATTTGGACAAAAGTACCCACAGCTAAAATACAAAAAGTTACTAGAATTTTTTGGAGTTTGAAATGTTCAAAATCCAGTAGCTTCTCTTGAACTTTTATGATGTTTTGAACTGCCGTTGGAATTTATTTTGTGATTCAGATAGATATATTTTTATCTAAATAAAATTTTATGTAGGTAATAAAATTAGGGAAAAGGTGTAGATTCTCCCTTAAACTTATTTCAAAATGTCAGTTACACGCTTAAACTAATATGATCACTACTTAAAAATGAATTTATTTACCTCCTAAAATTGATGTGGCAAAATAATTTTTAAAATAATAAAAATAGGCGCGTCAGATTTATTTAAGTAGAAAAAAAATCAAAATCCAATTAGACCCCACCCCACTCTTCACATCTCTTCTTCTTCACAACCCACGCTCATCTTCTTCTTCTTCAACCCTACCCTCTTGATAAAACACATTTTTCTCCTCTTTCTTTTAAGCAAAAATCTCTCCTTCTTCCATCTTCGACTTCTTCTCAGCTTGCTTAGCAAATTGCTTATCATCAATTTAAGTTTGTGGGATTTGATTTGTGTTTGTTAACAATAGATATCTCAATGTCATGGGTGGGATAAAATTTTGGGGGTTTCTTTGCCGTTGCAGCTATGGTGGGCTTTTTTGAGAGAAATGGAAGAATTTTCCACTTCATAAATCAGCTCCATGTTTCGATTAGTGTTATTGGCAGTCATTGTTAAAATTTTCATCTTATTGTAATTTTGCTATGAAGAAATATAATTATTAGAAAATTTTAATAATTAATTAGTGTAAAAATATAGTTAACAAAAGAAAAGAAAATTAAAAATAAAAAAATATAATTTTTTTTAATTTCTAACATGGTGCTGACATGGCACTGATGTGGCAGCGAGTGTAATACACCATATATTGTGAGAATGTTGTTACACGTCTCAGGGGTAAATAAATTTACTTTTAAATAATAAAAGTGTGTAATAGATCGTCATAATAACTTAAGTGTTTAACTGACTTTCGAAATAAATTTAGGGGGAAATCTATGTCTTTTCCCAATAAAATTATATTGTATAAAGATCAATCCAATACATCCAAGTTGAGCCTACAGGGATTTGAAATTCGACTAGTCTGATTGACATCATATTTTTGTAGGCCAAAAAATATCAAGTCCAACTCATCATTACACGGGCAGTCGAAAAAGGAAAATTGTGCATTATAACAAATTATTAATCCAAAATAAATGTTATAGTTATAGTTTCATTTAATTTCAATTTACAATAAACTTTTTGTCATTCGTTTCTCTCCCTCTCTCTGGAATCTTGCTCGCCACTCTCCTCTTTTTCAGTCTATCTCTCACTTTATATAAACACAAATGTATAATTTGTGTTTGTGTTTGTGTGTGTGTGTATATATATATCTGTCCTACACACTTATAATTATACAAATGCAAATCTTCCCTTGCCCGGTACTTTTTTGCCTTTCTCTCTCACTTTACACAAACACAAATTATACAAATTGTATAATTTGTGTTAGTGTAAAGTAAGAGAGATTTGATATACAAATACAAATATTTTAACTCGATTCAATTGTATACGAATTCAAATTTTATGCAGATATACAAACACAATCATTGATACATATACATAGTAGTTACATATATACAATTATATAATCGATATACATATACAATTCACCTCTCACTACTTTTTGCCCTCTCTCGCTTGCTTCTCTCATCTTGTTGACACCCAATTTTGACCCTCCATAATATAAATTAATCATCGAGCTTTTTCAATGATCAAATAATATCTTCTTCTTCCTTCCTTCTCTGTTCTCTTTAGCTTCACAATCATGAAGTAGTATCAGTTTACAAACTCGCTCGCCACTCTAGCCTAACACAAAGAACGTATACATATGCAAACACAATTTTCATAGACACAGACGAATTAGTGCCTGATTTATACAAATCAGATGTTTCATAGCAAACATAATTTGGTTATGGAGTGTAAATAGTAAAATTGTAGCTATAGAACGCTAATATAATTTTTTCTTTGCTATTCCTAAAATTTACTCTTTAAAAAATATGAACAATTAAATTAGGGATCTCGTAAGGTCACTTGATTTAAAATATAATTTAAATGAGATTATTTTTATAAAAATAAAAAATTTAGGGTAATAATATCTTAAAAAGGAAAATATAGTACAAGTAAAAACAAGGTTTTGGGTGGTTCATATTTTTCAAATTTCAAATACAATTTCAAGTTATATATAAAATTTTCATGACCAACCGTTATTTTTTTTTGAAGTAAAGTGAAATAATTTTCTGGGAACAAAAGTGAAAAATTCTAATGATAACATTCTGTCCAATAAAGATTTGATGTTTAAACATTAGAATAATGATTGTGGTCACCACAGCTCTATCCATCCAAAAAAGCAAATTAATTTGAAAAGGAAATTGTTAGTAACATATATATAGAGGGGACGAATATATATATGGTGAAGGTGAATTAACTACATACCAAATGGAGTAGTGAATTAACGTTACATGAGTATTGTTTTGTCTGTTGGGACGGTCATAGGAAATTGCCCTTACAAATCTAAAAAAGTGTTGTACTTCATCATCATCATATGAATAGATTATTAAATTGGGTACTTTCCCATGCAACTTCCACGAAACTTGTCTTTGTGATATGACTATTTTTATCCTCATTATGTTCCTTCCTCGTAAATTTCCTCATTTTTTTTCTCTTCTTATATATATATATATATATATATATATATATATATATCCAATGTTGAGTCATCTATTATTCATCAACTCATCTTTTGTACTAACAAAACAACAATCTCTATTTTCGAAAACTCAACGTGTACGTTAATTAATTTAAGGCATGGCTGCATTGGGACGTGACTTTGTGTTTGAGGATTTCTTTCCATCCATGGTGGAGAAACTAGGGTCGGAAGGGTTCTTGAATGAGCTAAAGAACGGGTTCCGGGCATTGATGGATAAGGAGAGGGAAGTGATCACGTTCGAGAGCTTGAAGAGGAATTCAGCGTTGTTAGGGTTGGAAGGAATGAGTGATGATGAACTAATGTGCATGTTGAGGGAAGGGGATTTGAATGGAGATGATTGCTTGAATGAGAAGGAGTTTTGTGTGCTAATGGTAAGGTTGAGCCCTGATTTGATGGAAAAATCGAGAATGTGGTTCGCCCATAGCATTGACAGCAATGTGATGTAGGCTCGTATTAGCATGTACTTTATTATGGGCATTCATTTTGGAGTAGGATTATTAAGCTATGCTAGCTAGGTCTATTAATTTCTATCATGTTATTTTTTTCCCCTATGTATGTGTCGTCTAGTTTTATTAGTGACTTTCATTGCTATGGTTCTTTGTTTTTTTTTTTTTTTGCCATCATTAATGTGGTTTCTTCAGAATTCAATGAAATTTTGGTTGTTAGTTTTTACTCTCTTCTTCTAATTTTATCTCGTGATGTTTAATTTAGTTTCCAAAATAAAATAAGATTTTTGGCACATAAGGTGTCTATAAAATACCAAACTTCCCCACTAGAGTTTTAGTCAAAATATATATTATTTTATGTTAAAGAAATCCGTTTAATATGTATAAATAAATTATTCAGAAATCAAATAAGTTGTTTTTCTATCCGAAATCATAAATTCAAATTTCTAAATTTGGCTCTACTATAATCTATGTACATGTTCTTTCCTATTCTCTTTCCACATAAAATGTGAACTTTCATATGAAATGAATCCTAATTGTCGTTTGTCGTCATTAAAGACAATGAAATACTTAGCTTCTCATTATATAGATATGTGACATTTTATCAAAACATATCGAAAATAGGATTAGCTTTAGGCCAACTATATGCTAAAACTTTGGTTCCTTTTGTCCAAAACGCACAGTAATGATTGGGCCCCGGGATTGGATGGCAACTAAAATATTTTTTTCAATAATTACAAAAAGGTGGCATTTGTGAATAGGACTCTTCATGAAATACTACATTGAAAACTGAACAACAGATTATTAAGTATTATTTTTTTTTTAAAAAAAAAGGGGGCAGGGAAGGGAAAATGGGAAGGAGATAATAATGTGGGGAATCGAACCCTCACCTACAAGGTGGATGTTCAGGTATCCTCTCGAACAACCAATTATTGATGTGAACTCTCTGAGATATGTAATGCAGAAATTGATTAATGGAAATTTCAATAATTCTGATTTCTGAAGGTACTAGTTAATTTTATTGATGTACATTGTTGAAGAGTTTATTTCCTCTAATTGTGAAGAATTTAATATGTATGTTAATGTTGTTTCGTATCATAGTATATAATTAAAAGAATCCAAGGTATATGTTGAGAGTGATCATTAGTTATTGCATTGTATTTCAACTTGATTCTTCTGATTGAATTTGAATCCTTAAAAGTTATTATACTTACAACAGAGGAGGAATTGGAATTAAGTGTCATGTATGAATCTTGTGCCAAACATAAGGAATCCTAGTATTAGAATCTTTGTGCTAAAGGAGAAAAAATTATTCCAAGAAAAGCACTAATTTTTTTGGCTCCAAAGACAAAAATAATAATAATTGGATTACATGCTAAGAGAAAATTTACATTACTAATAAAAATTGACCTTGCCAGTATTAGTCTGTTGTTCCAACAATGCAAATTGGGCTAGTATCCATTAGAATAAGGCTTTCGCTATGGGCCAGCCAATATGTTTTGCATTAATAGGATGTGCCTTGGGAAAATTATGGAATATGGCCAAATGTCAATATATTTATGGAAAACATGTATAGTTTAAAAAAATTACAAGTTGTTACTATAGCAAACTCTATCCGTTGCCTCTCCTCCCTCTCTCTCGCCCTCTCTTTTTTGCCGGTAAGAAGAAATTCATTTGAATATCAATTGTATTTAATAAAATATAGGTGAGAGTTTTATATTATTTTATATCAATTGTATTAGAAATATTGTATTTATATTTGTGTATCAATTGTATTTGTATTAATACAAATACAATATGCATTCATCTTTTATGTATTATGCATTGATTGTATCCAATCAAAGAGAGAATGAATGTAGTTGTATTCGTTGTTGTTGACATTTAATTTTGGCTAAATATTTTTAAAATTCGTAACTTTTAAGTTTTATTTATTTAATAGTTCAAAATAATTTTTTTATAATTTTAAAATAAGTTTATCGATAACTATCCTTATTTATTAAAATTTAAGATTTTTTATCAGTTAATTTTAAAATTGTATTTTTACATGTCATTAGTTATGTTTATTATATTCTTTTTATTTTTAATATTCATTTTATTTGTTACATTTGCTAATAATCATTTTGATATTTTGCATAGTCTAAAAATTTATTCAAATACGGATAAAATTTAAGTACACAAATTGACCTGATTTTGGATCATAATCTCAAATCCACAATTTGAATTTATTGCATAATTATTTTTCTATTTAAGTTATTGATTAAGCCAAAAATGAAGGTGGTGGATAAGATTTTAGAGGGGTAACTTTTCAAATTTTAGTTTTTAGGGAATTTTTCGAGCGTCCATATTTTTCCGGCGAAAGGTCTGCCGGAATCCGGCAACTCACACCACCAAAACCCCAGCAGAGAGCAGCATTCAAACAGCAGCTCGATCCGACCAGAAACCCGCCTCCTTCCTTGCTGAAATCGACCAAAACAACCCGTGAAACCACCACCCAAAACCCTCTCCTCCGGCCAGAACCTCACCGGCAATAACCCCAAACCAGCAGCTGTAACCACCAGCTCAAAACCCATTTTCCGGCGACCTCCGACAACCCCAAACCCACCAGTGAAGCAGACCCACAGGCCCAAACGAACCCACATCCAGCGAGCTTCGAGCTCGCGAGTTGATTCCAGCAAGCTGGAGCGAATGACAACAACAACCAAGCGAGCTACAAGCTCTGGCGGAGCACGAAGCTCGGACAACAGCAACCAAACACGACCCCGTCGTGATTCCAACGCCGGCGAACCCACAGAACAACCAGATCTGGCTGGAAAACAACCTGGTGACCTCCTACTTTTTCTTTTCATTTATTGCTATGATTTATTTGCTTACCTTGTATTTTTTTTAATCATTATGTGTGTCTTATTGTTCATGGTAATATCGCATTGTTCACTGTTAGCATTTTCATACCATGGCTCGATGCCATCGCAAACTTGATTTGTCTTTTCTTTGTTTATTTTCTTTTACTACATGTCTTTATTTTTTGGCTACTGTTTCTTGGCCATTTTTCTTCAGTTTTATTTGTTTGTATATAATATTGGATCAATGATTAGCTTATATAGTTTATTAGTATTTATTTTACAGTGTGGTGATACACATATGTTATCAATTTAATAGATTATATTTTGCTGACGTGAAATATGTTATTTTTAGTATTTAATTGTTTGATTGTTCATTGTTATTTTACTTCTTGCTTGTGGTTGTATTTTCAGATTCTAGACTTATAATAAATAGGTAGCCTTATGATTAATTGAATTTCATGGGTTGTTGGTTTAGTTTTATCGAATGAAGCTTCCACGGAAGCACTATTCGTTTTGTTGAAATAATTTTACTTGGTAAATGAGAAAAAATTTTCGTCGGTTTTGGAGACCTTCACATTGTAAAAGACGAAAATTTAATTTAAGTTCATATATTTTGTATGTTAAAATTGGCCGATGAAGAAATTACCGTCGATTTTCAAGGCCTTCCATTTTAATAACACGGGTTTTTATTACTAAGTTATTATTGATTCGTTTATTTTTATTCGTATTTATTTACCACTAACACTTTTAATAAATGTCTTTATAGGTATACGAAGTTGCTTCTCATTAGAGTTATTCGAATGAAGTTCGAATTATATTATTTATTCATTATTTTGTATATATCAAGTTAGGCAAACTTTAGGTCATGTCTTATATTATAGTCTTTATTTTATTATTTGTGTATATTGCATGTTTATTATATTTATATATTTGTTTTATTCTCCTCCTCAATTTGAAAAAAATAAATTCAGTCAGTACCCATATTTGTGAATTTTGAAGGATGCCTAACACCTTTCTTTTGGAATAACTTGAACCCCTTATCTAGAATATAATAGTTTCGTACATATTTTAATTGGTTTCCTAGTTTTTTCTAAAATTAGGTGGCGACTCCTTTAAAATTCGGTTATTCTTAAAAAAAATTTTAAAATTGATTCAATTGATTATTTTTTGAGTTACCGCGACATTTTGCCTTATTTGAATAGAGTAGAGATATAAACAGTTGTATTTTGAATACAATTGATACAGAATACAAAGCAATTATGCATCATAAAATAGATACAAAATACAATATTTTCTCTTTCCTCTTTCACTCTCGTTTGCCTTTCCCCTCTTAATATGTATTTATTTTGATATAAATCAGTTTGTATTTATATTTTTTCTCTAAAATTTGCAAAGAGATACAAATGTGTAGCAAAGCAAAATATAGCTACAAATTGTAATTAGTGAAGCTGTAACTATGAAGTCCTATTTCAGGCGTAATGTTTATTATTTTTGAAAGTTTCCCAAATAATTTTAACTCCAGCAAGAAAAAATCTTGCAAACAGAGATTTATGGGTACAAAAATCCCGGTGAATCACCAAGATTTTAAATTTAGGGGGAAAAATGTTTTGTTACAACATTCAATAATTGCTAAAATTTCTTGCTAAATCTTGATAAATTGCCTGAATTTTGACTACAAATTCTGTTGAATTTCAAATTGATGGCTAGACTTATCTCATAATAAATTTTTATAAATCAACAGAAATGACTATAAAATCCCGATGAACATTATAACTTGTGTTAAAATAAAATTATTTTAACAACATATTATCATTATAACTGTTAAAATAAAATTATTTTAACAACATATTTTTATTTCAGAATTGATTCAAATCAATTTCATTTGAATCAATGTACAATCTTCTAATACCAATTCTAACAATTATCAATTGTTGTATTCAATCTAAATATTCAAAAATCTATTTATCCACTTTGTCTTTTTTCAACAATTTTTTTAAGCTCAACAAAATTAACAATGGTAAATGGTATTCTTCATTTTTTACCAA
Organism: Solanum bulbocastanum; assembly: GCA_037074985.1. Classification (NCBI taxonomy): domain Eukaryota; kingdom Viridiplantae; phylum Streptophyta; class Magnoliopsida; order Solanales; family Solanaceae; genus Solanum; species Solanum bulbocastanum. The sequence continues at coordinate 29,277,899 of CM073598.1, read as the reverse complement.
GTAAACCAATACAAATCATGATTAAGAATAGATAATACAAACTTAATTGAACATTACCCACTCAATTTCAACCACAAATAAGGAAGACGGGGAGGCGGAACTAGAGAAAAATGAAAATATTCTGGCTCTATTCTCCGCACAAATATTTTTTCAACATGATAAAAAAATTAAAGACACCCGCATAATTCCTTTCTTTCAAGTGGGCGTTCATTATTATCTAGCTAAAAACATAACTTTTGTCAAGAATGTCAAACTTTAAATATAGAATCTAACATAAATGTATATGACGTAGTTTTACGACGAATAATGTCCGCTACGTGTCCCTGGTTGTAAGGTTTATAACTGCCGACCAACATGGACATAAGTAATTTTTCTCTTTTACGTGTCCTTAATTCTTCCCCCGTTTACGTACATTAAAACATGAGGTTCTGATCTTCCTTATATTTAAAGGCAAAACACCAAAAAAAATGATATTATTTTGACTCAATACCTATAATAAATGGGAAAAAGAGAGAATTTCAAAAAGTGTCATTATAAGAAAGCTACTGTACACCTTAATTTTGATATTTCGGTTTAGTCTAAAAAAGCAAAAGAATCACGTTGTTTGCTTTCTCCATTGTTGTTTCAACTTCACACAAACGACCACAAATACGAACAAAGCAAAACGTAGATTTTGAGAAAGGTAACTAATAGTTTTCACTTTATTCCAAATCAAAGATATTAAATTAGTTAACTTTAATTAAGTATTACCAAAGTTAATTTTATTTTTTTTAACCAATAAGTGTCACAAAAAGTCATTAGGAGGGAACATTGTTACAACTTGATTGATACTTTGACCAAATTGAAAGAATTTTTGGTTTTAAGAAAAATGTTTAAAGACTCGTTGCGACTTGCGACTCTAAGACAAGATTTGTCGCAAAGTCATCAGAAATAGCTTTCAGAGAGATCTATCATATCGTACAACCTAATGACTTGACGAAACAACATATTTAAGGGTGTACGATGAAAATCAACAAATCATATCAAATCGATAATTTGAGTGAAGTAGGAAAAAAGTTTGATTTGGTATTGGAAAAAATATTCTATCATATTCATAATTGATTTGATTTTAATTAAAAAAGTCAAATCAAACCAATGCGACATTACTTTTCAATTTTTAAACGTCTAATAAAGATATTAATATCAAATCAATACTAGTGTTAACAAAAAAAAATCAATTCATCAACACTAAAAATGACAATCACTTTGGAAATTTGTTCCTTAATCTTACATTATTTTAGACAATTAAAATACATAACCCTAATTTTATTTTTCTTTAATGTTTAGACATGTAATTAATACTTATTAGACTTATTTTAACAAGACTTAGTACTGTTTATTTTATGTGATTTTCTTTTAAAAAAAACACCTTAATAAACTATGTCTTGATTAGCATTAAAGAAAATATATATTTAAAGCACCCGTTAATTATATGTTTCTATTAAGACTTTGTGAAGAAACTCCAAAAAACAGAGATTAGAAAATCCACAATTTAATTTATAGATTTAAAATCCCAATACAAATAAATAATTTAATATATAAAATATTTGAACCAACTCAGTCCATACACAACCCTACCAGCTACCACATATAAATAATGAAACCTGACCTAAAATTTCAAGTTCAAAGAATTTACGTATATTTATGCTCTAAAATAATTGAATTGTCAACAATAACATATCACGTTCACATGTTACTGATGAGATTATTCTAATAATATTGTCTTGACTCTTGACTTTTACCTGTTCTTCTTTCACAACCCATTAGCGAAATTAAATCTCAATATTTGATATTCCCGATCCAACGAGTGGAATACTTGGAGCGAGTTTCACCCCTTTCCTTATCGTTCAATGTTTCATATATGGCATCATTATTATTTAAGCATTGAATATTGACACACGCTATTTATATCTCTGGCCTAAGATTTCAAAGAATGCATACATCTGCATGCATGTTGAAATTCAAATGTCTATTTTAAGTATTTATATTGAATAACCACGTATATATTGCTTGTATAGTTATATTCAATAGTTAGTTGGATAACAGTTGATCATGTCGTATTATATATCATACTTTAAATGTTTGTTGAATAATATCAAATTAAACATCTAAAATGTACATAGTCTACAAGACTCAATTAGAGTCATGGGTTGCAATTACTCAATCTTGTATTACTTGGGTGTAGGGTTCTGATATCTCATAATGACTATTCCTCCCTTTTTTAAAGGAAAAAAAAGAAGAAGGTAAAAGTAGTAGGCCTACGAGCTCTCGATATATATAAACAAATGGTACTAACAATTTATAATTTAGTCTTAGCTTTTGTATATCACTTTAATGTAAGGATTAATAATACAGTGATTAATAATACATGAATTAGTAATTTAGATTTACAAATTTAAGATGTGACGAACTAACAATTTATAATCGGATGTAAATTGTAATTAATTCTAACAAACTAGTTTTAAATCCTATTTATTCTTCTTAATCAATAAAGAAATTGTTGGTAACGAGAGTTCGTCAACCATGTGCTTATTCGAAATTCTAGAAGATTAGACTAAAAATACTGATTGGACAAAAGAACAAACACAAACTGTGGTCGGTACAAACAAAAAGAAATTCATGGAAAATGTCGAAAACTATTGTTTATAATAAGTGAACAGATTTTTTTTTAACATAACCAAAAAATATTATTCTATAAATATAAATATTATGGAGGTGAGTGTGGGATGACGCTAAGGTGTATGAAAGGTTGGAAAAAATACAATTGATATGAAGTGTTATTTATATAATTTGTTTTTCCTCACTATTTTGATTAAGAAAGTAATTATTTTTTCATTTTTAACGAATTAATTTTTCTAAACAAAACGTGTCAACAAATGTTTGATCAATCAAACATGAAAAATTAAACAGACATGGTCAAAGGAGGAGGTATTTGGTATGCAGTAAAGTATTTTTTTAAAGTTTCTCTTCTTTGAATATTTTTTACAATAAAATTTTTTAAAATTATAAAATGACTTTTTCTAACTAAAGTAGGAAAAAAAATATCGCATCCTTTTGACCCTCACAGCTATCCCATCCCTAACATCAATTTTATAATATCTGATTTGATTATATATAAATTTCTTCAGATATATATAAGAAAAAAAAAACAGGACAAAGAATCAAATAGGTCCACCAAATTACCGTGTCTTCCCCGTTCTCCTTTTTCCGAAGGGTTCACCAGTCGTGATGTCATGTACACACTCTTTGATCACGTTGGAATATAATTTGAATTTTTTAGGTTTATTTTCTGCTCATGAATATAAAATTCACAAGTTGTGAAATTATTAAAATCATTCCAATTTTTTATATTCTTGCCAAATAACTAAAAAATTTACAAAACAAAAGTATAATACACTATCACAAAATTATACTAAAAAAATATATTTATTGATCAAATATTAGCTAAAAAAATTGAACTTGAGTTGTGATATATTACTCTTTAATAAAATTGAACGTTTCAATATCATTAGTAACTATATCATCATATCATATTTTATGAATATTTATAGCTCTTTTGATATTCTCGCAAAATATAAAATAGATAGAGAAAGTACTTTTTATTTTATAAAATATAAATTTGATGGTCAATTTTTGTAATCACACAATTATTTAAGGAAAAATTATGCGTATAAGCAAATATATAGTAGTTAATTACTTAGCATAGTTATAGTTTGCCTTACTTACAATTCATAATCTACTTTTAGCTATGACTATGCGGCTCAGCTTTTAGTTTTGTATAATTTGGAATTTGTATAAATTTTGTATAATTCGAAATTTATATAATATAATTTGTATAACTGTTTAAACTTCTGATGTTTGTAGCCGTATAAATTCGTTATTTCGAGTTTATACAAAAATAACTAAATTATACAAGTGTACCCGCAAATTATATAAACAAGACTGCTTAAACTGTAGCTACAATCCGTAATATGTAAATTACAGTAATTATAAAGCATAATTAAATTTATTATAGTGGCTAGTTGGAAAAGTTCCTCGATATTTAATGCAGTAAATTAATCATACTAACTCATGACCAATATAAGTCTTCACTTGCCTATAAATATAAGTAAAAATATAGGCAAAAAAACCATCCCGAAAGCCTCTGTTTCCTCCAAATAGACATTTAATAATTTCCATAAGGCATGGGTTTTCGTTTGAGCCATTTGAGCCTTGCAGTGAGCCTTGTGGCACTTGCACTTGCAGGTGTTGCTATTTATAGAAATACTTATGAAGCCATCATCATGAATGACGGATCTCCAGATTTTGACTTGTTGGAAACAGGCGCAGTTAGTATTTTAACTTTGAATAATAAGACGAGAAATTCAGACAGAGATAATTTGAGTCAACAATTAACTCAGGAGTCATGCGTTTTCTCAGCTGTGAAAGGAGTTGTGGACAGTGCCATTGATAATGAAACGCGCATGGGAGCTTCTCTCATTCGCCTCCATTTCCATGACTGCTTTGTTGATGTAAATATTCTTTCCTTCTTTTTCTCCTGCCCGATCCTCCTATTTTATGTGATGAGTTGTCTATAATAATATACTCCTTTCTTTCTCTAATTTTATGACATTTTTTCCTTTTTAATCATATCAAAAAATGATATTTTATAACAATTTAATTTTAAGCTTGATATAATCACATAAATATTGTATGGGTATTTTAGATCATAAATTTTAAATTCTTTTATATTTTTCTTAAATTCTCTTACGGTCAAACACTTGAATATAAATTAAAAAGGAAAGAGCGGATTTTTATTTTATTTTTGAGGACATATTAAAAAAAAATACGTACTATGTTAGGTGTAGTATATAAATTGAATCCGAGTCCTCCTTTCTCTTATTAAAATAAAAAATAAAAACCAGGCTCCATGGTCATATTATATTATTTAAAAAATAAAATAAATTGAATCTGAGTAAGTTTTCTTTTGTTTTATTATATTTGTAAACGTAAACGTTTAAGTGGTCCGAAAGGAAAGTGATCAGTAAAATTATTTGAAAAATCTAACGGTACGAACTTCAAAACATTATTATGAGGGTTTATTAGTGTAGTAGTTGTAAAGTTGCATCATGCATGGAGCCATCTTCTTGAAATTTGTGAAATTAATAGTTTTCTAATAGTCAAGCGCAGCCCAACTTGAAAAGTTTATTCTCCCTTACAACTCTTTTTTATCAGTCACTTGGCAAATTTTGAGTATATCTCCTTTATCTTACTCATCACTTGTCTCTTTTACGGGAGTATTTGATATTTAGTGTGATTTATATATATATATTTGAAGTAAATAAATTATTTTGTTATTTTTGTTTTACCTTGCTTGCCTCTTTTTTTATACTAGTTTATCTGATAGCAAAAGTATATAATTCTAGGTGTACTTAACTTGAAATCTGATATAAATTACTCTTTTCATTTTATATTAATTGAATTTTTAAGGTATTTCACACCCTTTAAGAAAAGTAGATTAAGACATAAATTGAACATAGTTTTTTATTTTTATCCTTATTAATTATTATCAAATTTATTGAAGTCATCACATTGAAAATTCAACTGAAGGGTAAAATTGGAAGAACATTCTAAAAGTAGTTATGAAAACTGAACAATTAAGTTAATTTAAAAAATAAAAAAATGTCTCAAAAATTCAATTAATATGAAATGAAGGGAGTATTAATTAGTGAAACGATATTTAATCAGTTCAAACTATAAGGAGAATAGTAAATACAGTACATTCTAGGCGGATTACCTATATTTGAGCTCGTTTTGACATCCCCATGTTTAATTACTTATTGTATCTTTTGTATTTTTCTTCCGTTTCAATTTATATGATTTATTTTTCTTTTTAGTCAAATCCGAAAAGAATGACATATTTCTTATAATTAGTAATAATTTAACTATAAAATACTTATTTTAATCTTAACGAAATGATTTACAATCACATGAATATCTATAACTTATTTTAGACTACAAATTTCAAAAGTATTTTTTCTTTTTGAAAAATTCATGTTAAATTAAATTATATCATATAAATTGGGATGATCACAGTAGCTGCTTATGCATACATATAGTTGACTAATTATAGTTTTTTCGTTTGAAAAAAAAAAAAAACAGGGTTGTGATGGAGGTATTCTCCTAGATGATATTAATGGAACATTCACCGGTGAACAAACCTCACCACCCAACAACAACTCAGTCAGAGGCTTTGAAGTGATAGCACAAGCTAAACAAAGTGTTATAGATACATGCCCCAACATATCTGTATCTTGTGCTGACATTTTAGCTATCGCTGCTCGTGATTCTCTTGCTAAAGTAAATTCATTATTCAGTTTTTAGTCAAGTTGCGATTTAATTTAGTTTTACACTATATGTTTCATTAACTTGTAGCATATGATCGATACGTATAATCTAAACTCGTAACTTAAACTCTGTTTTTGTATACGACAGTTAGGAGGACAAACTTATACCGTTGCACTAGGGAGAAGCGATGGTACAACGGCCAATTTTACTGGTGCTTTAACTCAACTTCCAGCTCCATCCGACAACCTAACTGTTCAAATACAGAAATTCAGCGACAAAAATTTCACTGTCCGTGAAATGGTCGCACTAGCTGGCGCGCACACGGTGGGTTTCGCCAGGTGTGCCACCGTGTGCGTTAGCACCAACGTTAATCCTGCCGCACAACTCCAATGCAACTGCTCCGCCACGCTTACTGATTCAGTTTTGCAACAATTGGATACAACTCCTGCTGTTTTCGACAAAGATTACTACGATAACTTAAACAACAACCAGGGGATAATGTTCTCGGATCAAGTTTTGACAGGGAATACCACAACTGCTGATGTTGTAACGACTTATAGCAACAATGTTAGCGTTTTCCTTGAAGATTTTGCTGCTGCTATGATCAAGATGGGGAACTTGCCTACCTCCGCGGGCGCTCAATTGGAAATTCGCGATGTTTGTAGCAGGGTTAATCCCACTTCTGTGGCTTCTATGTGAAGGGGAAAATTGAAATTCGGAAATTTTAAGTAGCTTATATCTTACAATTAGTCGCATGATGTTTTCATCCTTTCAGTATTATTAGTTGATGCAATAATATATATGTAAGATGTTCCTTAAGCAATATAATGTTTGCGGTGTGTTTAATATGGTCATGGAGGGTTGAATCAAATTTGGACGGATTGAAAATGGATAAGTAAAAAATGGATAATATTTCTAGTGGACATATTTCAAATGGATAAAAATAGATTGACAACAAATAGGTTGAGTAAATACATGTTAAACTATATTTAACCATATTTTTATGATTAAATAGAAATCTAATTTAGAATTCAACGTAGTAGAAAATACTTGGCCTTTTTTGGAATGAAAAATATTGTAAAATTTATGTAATGTCTAGCTAACCAGTAAAGGAGAGGGGCAAACTAACTTGACCGGTAGAAGGTGAGAATAGTCAATGAATCAGAAGAGGAATGTTGATCGCCTTTGTTTATGGTTCCGTTCCCCTGTTCATTAATAGGGGCTCCCGAATCCAACTTATTTGAGGAACAAAGTAACTCGACCAACAAGAGAGGAGCAACTGGCTAATTTTCAAAGTTAATGAATATTTACATTTAGGAGTAAAATGTTTTAATGCATTTTAAGCAATATCAATATTAATACATGATTACCATATACCAACAAGGGTTGTGGTGGAGTGGTAAATACTCTTTCATTCTTAACCAAGAGGTCTTGGGTTCGAGACCCCTTGGGTATAGAGTCGCCTTTGTTTGAGAGCGTTTTACCCCCACCCCCCAATGTGGGACTTCTCGGCGCGAATTCAAATTTAGTTGGGCTCCAATATGTTGGTATCGAACACCGGGTTGGACTGACCCCCACCCCATCCTGGCTAATCTATATCGACTTTTTGAAATTTGACAGGTTAGGCAGGCGGGCTGACCTATTTTTTTGTGAGCGAAAAAACAATCAGCCCAACCCACAAGTATGTGGGCTACGGGCTATGCTGGGTCAGCCCACTTTCTTTTTAAAAAAATATTTTTATAATTTGTTCGATCAAATTGTAATTGAAAAATACTAGGGAAAATTATCAAACTAGTTACAATTTCTAACATAATTATTAAATACATGTTTTGCTTACTTTACACTAGAGATGTCAACATGGACTAACCCCCACCCCATCCTGGCTAATCTATACCGACTTTTTGAAATTTGATAGGTCAGGCAGGCGGGCTGACCTATTTTTTTGTGAGCCACAAAACAGTCAGCCGAACCCACAAGTATGTGGGCTACGGGCTATGCTAGGTCAGCCCACTTTTTTTTAAAAAAAAATATTTTTTATAGTTTGTTAGATCAAATTAGGAGTGTGCAAAAACCGAACCGACCGATAAACCGAACCGATAAAAGTGTTATTGGTTTATTGTTACTGAGTTATTGGGTTAACGGTTATTTAATAGTTTTACAAAAAAAAATTATTGGGTTATCGGTTCGTTATTGGTTTTTAATATTGGGTTATTGGGTTAACCGATAACCCATTAAGAATATAATAATAATTTTTAGTTATACATACATACATACATCAAAAAATATTAATATAATTAGTTTTAGTTTGTGTTTTGGTTGCCCATTATGTTAGTATTAAATTTTGAAATACTTCACAAATCTCTTCCACTTTTTCTTCCAGGCTTGTGATTATCTTGGTTAGGAACTTAATGAAGATTTTGTTGATTATCCGATGGATTTGACAGCTATTAAAGATACTTCAAGATGAACTGCCGATTTACAATTGGACTTGGTTTTAATTAGTTTTAGTTTATAATTGATTAATATTAGTTTTTGCACGATTGTAAATATCGAAAATTGACCAAAGACTTTGTTGTGATGACCTCCGTTTGGTAATTCTGTCGTGCCCCATTTTTCGCAAAACGGGTTTTGGTGCACGACCTAACAACTCTTTTGGGTTTCGGGAGATTGAAGAGTCGCCACCTAACGAATTAAGGTGCGTTAGGGCACCTATCTAACCTAACTAAGTCTAGCTAAGGTCAACGAACCAGAGATCGGGTAAGGGTTCAAGTTACCTCGAGGGGAAGGTGTTAGGCATCCCTCGAGGTCCACACAGGTGGATCCCGGCCGTATCTCATGCAATATGTGGGGGTTACAAATAGCAAATAAGGTCACTTCATTATTATTTATTTAATTAAACATGTGAACTAAGTGAGAACAATATATAAACAATTAATATTATTTTACCTATGCATGCAAGATTAGGTGATAACAACAGATAACTATTAAACCATTAATAGAGAGATAAGCGAGGAGACAGAAATTGCACCAATAGGTAGGCAAACAATTTTTATTTTAATTAAGCTACCCCAAATATAACATAAACATATAAGGGATAAAAAGGGAAGGGAGACTCTGAAGGACTTTACGGATCAGCACTCGACTTTTATTTAATTTTTCGATAGGCTTCCGTGTAGGGACAGACAAAACCCAAGTTTGTCATTTTTAGCCTGAGTCGATGTCATCATATCCGTAGGGCCTAAACTACCCCTACCCCACCACCGCATGCTTTTCGTCCTAAAAGGTGTCTAGCGTCCCCCGCTTAATGTCCAAGAGGCATTGAACTACTATTGGGCTAATTTTAGACAAGATAAAATCCTAATAGGCCTACCTAGACACCAAGTCAAACATGTTGGACAACATTTAGCACATAAAGTCTCAAGTAGCCTCTAAGATTTTAATTAACCATGCTTGCAAACATAAATAAAGTGAAAAGGTCACATGCTAGGTGTGTGCCCCAAGATTATAACAATCAAAAATTTCTATTTTTAAAGGCAGAAAATCAATACAAATGCAAAACATTTATTACTCAATTTTAAACAAGGCAGAAGATCGGTCACAGATGCAGAAAGTAGCAAATTAAAACTATTTAATTTAGCACACCAAAAGTGAGTTATAAATTTTATTCAAGTGGCAAGGTAGTTTATTATTATACAGAAATTAATTTTTTTTTTTAGCAGCAATTAATCATAGCAGCAAGTAGCAGTAAACAAAAATGACTTAGCAGCTGATTTTAATTGACAACATAGTTAATTAGGGTGCAAAAGATTAATTATTATTTATTTATTTATTATATATATATATATTTTTAAAGTAGTCATTACAAAAGGGGGGGAGGGGTGATTATAATAGTCAGGAAATAAAGTTTTAATTTTATTTTTAGTGGCAGAACAATCACATCAAAAAATTGTTTAATGGCGTCAAAATTATACTACAAACATGTAATTCAATTATCTGACATACTAGACACTAATTAATTTAAGTAACCAGAAAAGAAATGCAGAAATTGTTAGCAGAGGAGGAAATATGTAGCAATTATTTCAATTATTTAATAGAAATTATTCAATTCGATTTTAGTAAGCTTATTAGATTTCATTAACGCTGGTCTTATTATTTAAATCCTATAGACATGGTTTCTAAGTGAATATGCTGAAATTACTCAGTGATCCTATAGGCATACTTGCTAGATAAAGACGTAATAACATTCATAAACCTATAGGCATGATTGTCTAGACCCCAAATGATCTAATATATAAAAACTTGAGCATGAAAACACTACAATTATAGTAATGCATACATACTGGGAATTTACGACATTAAACGGAACATATGTGTATAACATTCTCCAATCAATAAAAAATTAAACTAAATACATGTTGAAATTCTAGTCAGGTCACAGATTGAAATCAAATCGTTAATGATAACCTTTGTCGGACATTTAGACAGATTCCTAAGATCCCATTTTATTAGTCTACCGAGGGAGGAGAACCAAGACACACTTAGATGACTTTCTTGCTAGAGTTTAAGATTGAAACAACTTGTTATAGAATCAAATTTAGCATGAAAGTTGATTTTAGGCAAGATAATAAGGATTAAGCCATATTGCGTGCCTCACGTTTCAAGCAACTAAGAAGGATTTTAGCGGTCAAGCTTAATAAGCAAAAGAACAATTAGCACGTAATTCCCCTCCCCTTAGACGATTCCCCAAATATATTTCATTAGAGCGAGAGTTAGGAATTTATACAAATTATTACAAAATCGAATCGGATTTAAAATGAATAAGAATTTAGAACAGAAACTAAATCCACGAACTCCCTCCTCGGATGGATTTTCATGTCTTGAACTTTATGTTCAACCCTGCTAAACAGAATATACCAAAGACAAGATCATAATAATAACTACATAGATAGAAACGTATAACTTATGCACAACCAACATACGAATTTCAAACAGGTCTAAGAACGAATGAGATCATACAATGAGAAAAAGGGATAAAGGAACTAACTCAGATGTTTTCTTGATTTATTTCAAACAATACAACAACACTAAAAAAAATGCGAAAACAGCCATTAAGCTAATGAAAAGCAACTAACCAATTGGCAGAATATTTTATCAGCAATGAAGTATTTAGCAGGATTTCCGAACCACAACAGCAACACAGCAAAAGAAAGCTTTAAAGTTTGCTAGAGATCTTATTTTCTTTTCAAGAATAGAGATTTTTTTTTTTTTTTTTTTTTTTTTAGCTATTAGAAATGTGTGTAAGCCAATGTGAGAATGTTTAAACAAATAGGAGAGGAGTTTTATTTATAGTTGTTGTAATACGGTCCAAATAGGAAAAGGAATCAAAGGGAATCAATTATGTATTTCCTTATAAGGAAGAGCTAAATTAAAGGATAGGAATTATTTTAGGGACCCAAATAATATATTTTCCTTATTTTAAAAGAGCCAAATTAGATTTACTAATTTATTTTACCAATTGTGAGCAACTAAATTTGCATAATTAAGTAAGGTAAAGCAAATCAGTCAAAAATCTGTTATTCCTTTTACCAAATATAAACAAGTAAGAAATCTAACAACTTTACCATAGCCGAACATGATTTCACCAAAATAAACAAATGCATCCTACTAATTAATTAAGGTAGACAAATCAATTAACACGAGTCAGCAAACTAATACAAATTACGGGAACTCCATCAAAGCACATAATTTAAAGGAAAGGAATATCATTAGTCCAAACAAAATATCTTGTTGGAATTACTTACTATAATTAAACAAGACATAGTCATTTTCATAATTAAATACACTAATCCAAAGCCAAGTATCAATACACATCTCAAAGTTGATTTCCAGCAATTAGCCAAACATATATGACCTAGTAGATCCTAATTAAAGCTTTAAAAGAAGAACAAATCAATTAACGACAATCAACAAATCAATATGAGATCAACAGTCAATCATTGAGCTAAGAAAATTATCACTGAAGAGCTACTCGAGTTAATCCTTAATCAAGCATTTTTGGCAAATCAATCAATTTAGTAATCAACTACATGGAACTAAACACATATCATAATGGCATTTTAACAAAGCTAAACATGCTTCCGACCTTCAGAGAATGACTAAGAAATAGTCCATGAAATCAGAAAATTATAAGGAATCGCATGCACCTCACAAGCGTAAAATCATCATTTCAATAATCAAGCAAAAATAACTTAAGTAATGAAAATGAACAAGAAAATGAACTCGGACGGATCTGAAAAGATCCATTTTTTCAAAGACTCGAAGACTTTAACTTAACCGGGGTTTCATCGATCGGAGATGCTATTCGCCGGAGCTGCTGGTTGCTGTTGGGTGTTCTCACCAGCGGCTGTCGCTAGTTGGAACTGGCTCTCACGCTGGTTGTCATCGGCTGGAGCTATTGCTAACTGGCGGTCCTGCGAAGGGAGAAGAGAAAAGAGAAGGGGCAAGGAGAGAGGGAGGAGGAAGAGGGCGGTGCCGCCTGGAGCACCTCGCCAGAGCTGCTGCTGGCCGGATCTGCTGGACATTTTCGGCTGGAGCTGCTGGTTGCTGATGTTGCTTGTCTCGACGGCTGGCTGGTTCACGTTCGCCGGAGAAATAGAGGAGAGGGAGAGAGGGTGGATGAGAGAGGAGGAGAGGAGGCGAGGGGAGAGAGGAGGCGGTGGAGAGGGAGAGAGAGGAAGAGAAAGTGGAAGAATGAAAATTAGGGTCGGGGTCTCTTGATTGAAAGGGAATATATGAGATATTTAATCCTGGCCCTTGAATTGAAATGAGATGGGTGGCTGAGATTTATTTTCTCAAGACGGACGATCAAGATTAAAAGATGCAAATCTTAAAATTAGCTTGACTTGAAAATTAGAAATGGCCAAAATTGAAATAAGAATGGCTAGAAATGACATAAAAGCGGTTATAATTGAAAAACAATTGGAATTGAATAGGCTAGAATTAGAATAAATGGCTAAATTTTAAATGATTTGGAGGAAACTTAAGGAAATGCTATTCAATTTAATAAAATACTACACCTATAAAAAAAAAAATTTCCATATAAACAAAACATCTAGGATTTTTAAAATATTTGAATAAATTAATTATTTCAATTTTAATTATCGATAATTTGATAATAAATTACAATAATTTCTGAAATCATGCATACTAAAATATATAGTTTTTTTAGACAAAATTAATTAAATTTTTAAACTAAAAATATATTTTAAAAAATACGTATTTTAATCGAATAGCATTCCAAACGTTAAAGGTCGGTCAAAATTGGGTGTCAACAGCTGCCCCTTGGTTGCTTGGGAATAAAGAATGAATTATCGGGCAACCAACGTTGACTTAGTAGCCGATTTTGTCCGACCGACGAAAGATGCCGGTAGGATCCGTTGAAATAATAAAATATTAAAAGGTACGACCGAGACTTTGGTATTAAGCCGCCTACATATCTCTGGTTATACGAGAATCAGGTCATGTGTAGTTCTAGATTCAAGAGCAAATGAAACTCCTAAAATTTGAAAGAGTGGTATAGTATTCGAACGAGAACGATATTAGCTTGAATGGATAGAATTAGAATAGCGAGAAAGGTCTGACAGAGAGATTTCCAGCTTAAGAGCAAAGTATCCGATGAAACGGAGGTAATATGAGTAGCCGATGAAAACGGTGGTACCAGTAGCAAAGAGTTTGATAGGGCCCTTGTTGCGATAGACAAGTGAATATGATAATCATAGCTGAGATGGCGATCGATCATGCCTGTAATCTAATACGGCTAGATAAAATGTTAGCTTATAAATACAACAAGTGTGAGCCGACACGGTAAAAATATAAGTGCTAGAAAATAATAATGACAAGAAGAGATAAGAAAACATATCTGATTTGAGAGTCATAGTGCAAGCCTTGATAGACTTTGGCTTATCTTCTTGAATAATCGCGATCCATCTCCGAAGGGTAGTGTTAACCTTGAATAGTTCTGATGGTATATAAAAGAAAATGTCTGATCGTATTGTAAGGCAGACGAGCCTAAATGTCGTATTGTAAGGCGGACGAGCCTGAATGTCGTATTATAAGGCGGACGAGCCTGAATGTCGTATTGTAAGGCGGACGAGCCTGAAATGTCGTATTGTAAGGCGGACGAGCCTGAAATGTCTTATTATAAGGCGGACAAGCCTGAAATGTCGTATTGTAAGGCGGACGAGCCTGAAATGTCGTATTGTAAGGCGGACGAGCCTGAATGTCGTATTGTAAGGCGGACGAGCCTGAAATGTCGTATTGTAAGGCGGACGAGCCTGAAATGTCTTATTGTAAGGCGGACGAGCCTGTAATGTCGTATTGTAAGGCGGACGAGCCTGAATGTCGTATTGTAAGGCGGACGAGCCTGAAATATCGTATTATAAGGCGGACGAGCCTGAATGTCGTATTGTAAGGCGGACGAGCCTATCGTATTGTAAGGCGGACGAGCCTGAAATGTTGTATTGTAAGGCGGACGAGCCTGAAATGTCGTATTGTAAGGCGGACGAGCCTGAATGTCGTATTGTAAGGCGGACGAGCCTGAAATGTCGTATTGTAAGGCGGACGAGCCTGAATGTCGTATTGTAAGGCGGACGAGCCTGAAATATCGTATTGTAAGGCGGACGAGCCTGAACGTCGTATTGTAAGGCGGACGAGCCTGAAATGTCGTATTGTAAGGCGGACGAGCCTGAAATGCCGTATTGTAAGGCGGACGAGCCTGAATGTCGGTAGGTCACAGGACCATTTTCGAAATAGTCAAATGGTAGCTTGATTCGAATAGTAGCTCCTTATGTCAACTATATTCCTGCATCCAAAGAAAAATCATAAAAT
Source organism: Solanum bulbocastanum (assembly GCA_037074985.1). Lineage (NCBI taxonomy): Eukaryota > Viridiplantae > Streptophyta > Magnoliopsida > Solanales > Solanaceae > Solanum > Solanum bulbocastanum. The sequence goes on along the minus strand of CM073598.1, from coordinate 29,262,647 downwards.
TTGAAAAGCAATATGGGTCATACCTATACTTGTTTTGGTTTCAGAATTGTACTCCATCGTGAAATTTTTGAGGTTTTCTCAAAAATTTCTGCCCCAGTTTGATGTATATCACTTTCTTAAATATTGTCATGGAATTTTTGAGGTTCCCTCAAAAATTCTGCCCCAGTTTAACGGGAATTTTGTGATCCTGCTTCACTCAAAGAATATTATTAGTTAAAAAGGAAAAGTGATTGTCTTATATTTGGACATTAATGCTCAACTTTGAATCTGAACGACAATTATGCTCAAGATTAGGTCAATTAGCCTTGATTTGAAATTTGGAAAAGAATGTTTTGAATGATCATGGAAAAGAAGAGAAATTTTATTTGATAGAGACCGAACCCAATGAAGGGTTGCCTACGTATTCAGAAGGAAATCAGGTCAAACGTAGTTCAAAATACAAGGAGAAATGAGCGGAACAAAAGAAAAGCCCAAACATAAGGTCTAAGAACGAAAGAGATACTTTGCTCCTAAGAGTCTTGTCCTCCTCAATTTCTTTGATGCGATTTGCGCTTCCTTGTCAAGTGTCTTGAATATATATTTGTAGGATCTCCTTGAACTGTGATTGTATTTGTTGTAGAAGGATTGCAATTGTTGTTTAGTGGCTCTTGTTGCACAGTAATTTTTCCTTTTTCAATCATATTTTGGATCTTGTTTCTCAATGCGGAACATTCTTCAGTGTCATGACCTTGAATATTTGAATGATAAGCACAATTCTTGGAAAGATCCGAAGTTGAAGATGAGTGCTTAGGGATCCATCCTTTTCTTGGTCTCAAGATTCCTTTAGCCCATAGTCTTTGAAAAATGCTAGATAAGGTTTCCTTTAGATGGGTAAAAGCACGAGGTTTCCTTACTTTAAAATGAGATACTCGTGGATTGCAATGCTTGAAACGCATGTCATGTGAATTAAAAACAGCATGAACTTGCTCAGTATTCTGATTGCTTTGTTTCAGAGGTATAGAGGTTGATGAATCCTTGTACCTTTCGTCCGCTTGAAAAAGAGTTTGTGCATCAACAATTCTTCCAGACTGAATGCCATATTCTAATTCTTTTCCAATTCGAATCAGACTATCGAAGCTCTGAATACCCGCGAAGAACAAGGTTTTGTAGTATATACCATCAAGTGACCTGATGAGAGTTTGGACCAACTCTTCTTCATGCGGTGAATGACGTACCTTAGAAGCTTCCCTTCTCCATCGTATGACATATTCCTCAAAAGACTCATGACTTAATTTCCGTATTTCAAGCAAATTAAACATTGTAGGGTCATCCTTCATGTTAAACTTGTATTGTTGTACAAAGTCTCGGGCCATATCTTCCCATGCGAGCCATTTGTCAAAGTCTTGTTTGACGTACCAGTTGAAGGCTATTCCTGATAAGCTTTGAATAAACAACCTCATTAGGAGAGCTTCATTATTTTCTAAGCCAACTAATCTGCTGCAAAAGTCTTTGAGATGTGCGATTGGATCTCCATGCCCGTCAAACATGTTGAATTTTGGAATTTTAAATCCTTTTGGCAGTTCAACTCTTGGGTGCAAACATAATTTTTCGTACCTTAAATCATGAGCAAGTTTTGAGTTTAGTCCTTCGTTCACCTTCTTCTCCAAGTCATGCATCTTTTGCTGCAGTGCATCTAGCTTAGACTTCTCAGTTTTGTCAAGTATCCTCTCATTTTGCAAAGCATCAAAGTTGAGGCGCGTCGGAGATAATTGTTGAGAGAGGGTGTGAGTGGAGATAGGATGAGGAGAGATAGTCCAAATGGTACTTTGTGTTGGATGAGAAAAAGGGCGATTTTTTCGAAGGTTGAACATATTTGTCATATTGCAGATTCTTAGTTGAGCCAAATTCCAAATACGATCAATCATTAAGCAAAAAGAAGTAAATCAATCACAAGCACAAGATACTACAATTCACAATTCATAATTTCAAAATGAACAACACAATACTTCAAAGTGCGATAATAATGACTGAAAATTTTTAAACAAACTCCCTAAATGCAAGGAGCCTCATTGAGCCAGAGGTAGGCCTAAGACGACATATAAGTGATGCACAATAATCAATTTAAGCCTTATTTGCCAAATTTGGAGTTTAGATTAGAGGAAAGAATAAACTTTATTTATTATAAAATTCGAACAATACACCATAATTGAAAACAGAATTGAAATACTAAGGGAAAAGGGGTAACATGAGGAAAATCATCTTAAATTCTCCAAATCTTGAAGGTATCGACTCCAAGAGCTTGGCGCCAATTGAATTCTTGTATAAGGAGTGACTTCTTGCGTAATGTTCAACGAGTTGCGTATCCATATGTTTTCCCTTTCGTCAGCAAGCCCATAGTATCCCTCCCCGCTCAATTCTCTATCTTCAACTTCATTTAGGATCCATATATAATACTCACGTGTGCATAAAGCCTGCCCTGCACCAATAGGAATGGTCAACACCCGCTCCCATCGTCGAAGTATATTGTGGACTTGTGGTTTATCTACTCCAAATTCATACTTAAACTTCTCCATGTCAGACTGGAGTGGTATTACTTGAGTTCGCCCAAATTGACGGAGTACTCGGAGAGGAGCGTATGGTTGAACGCCCTTTAAACCAATAAGCTCAATGAAGTATCGATCATCGCCTCTTACTATTGCATGAGGAGTGGACAACCAATGAAGCTTCCATTGGATACGGCGGCTCTCGAGCTCTGTCAAAAACATCTGCCAGTTTACGAATCCTACAGGGGCAGTGAAAGCTACCATTCTTCTTGTATGATTATCAATTTTGTTGCCATAACCGAGAAAAATATCTACCGCGTCAGACCGTAGGTAGAAGTGTTCAATAGCCCATAATTGCAGCAACAGGTTACATCCTTCGAAAAACATTCTACCGTTGACGCATGCTGACAGACTCCTCATTATTTTCGCTAGGATCATGGGCACTATAGTTTTCTTAGGTTCACCCTCTCTCTGAGCTAAATCTCGAACCACATAACTCAAGCATGTGTCGATTCTTCCCCTTATTTTAGGAAAAACCAGATATCCTAATAGGGCAATGGCAAAGGCATTTAGACGATATGTTTCCCATTCCTCAACGGAGCACTCAAACTCATCACTAAAAGAGTAATAACTATCATCTTGTCCAAAACGTGTATATAGAAAGTCGAAATGAATCCACCCAAGGTCTAAAGAAGGCAATGTTGGATTTGATTTCATTCCTAGACTTTTTAGAAACTCCCTTGCTGATGGCTTATATGGTACCAACATTTCACACTCGTGGTATGGCAAGTCGACGAAACCACTTATTTCTTCAATTGTTGGCGCCAAATCAAAATCCACAAATTTGAAAACCATCCTCGCAGGGTCCCAAAACTCCAACAAGGCCCTAATCAAGTGAGGATTTGGAATGACAAAAATGAGATAGGTAAGCCCGCCCAACAACTGACGAACCTCTCTTTCGCGATCTCTCTTGATATCAATCCACCAGTTCCTTAATTTGTAGTTTACATCTACGACCATTTGCGGGTTCGGGGAGTTGAAACCATCCATGACTCTGCAAACAAAACAACAGACAAATTCTAAATTCCATTTTGGCAAAGTTTGGCTTAATTTAATTATTATGACCACGTTGACACATAAATATGCAATTTGTCTAAAGGGTGTTGGGGCCCTTTAGACGATAGGGTGGCTACTAATTATGTGGATTGACACCAAAGGTCAAACCACCTAGGGCTTATGCAGCATGTATGACCTAAGTAGGATTTTCTAAGAATTGGTTTGACACGGACTTGAAAGGGATTCTATGCGAGAAGGCTCGTGGTTTCCCGGTAGTAAAACTATCCGTTCCGTCCACGCATGTGCCGACCCTCTATAATTAGGTGTTGAAAAGAATTGGAGTAGTTGTGAGAAGTGCAAAGGCACGACATCACGGTAACAAAATAAAAAAGGAAGAGGGTCCCAATTGGGGAAAGTATGAACGGAATGACAGTTTATTAAAACAGTAACATTTAGCACATAGTTTGAAAAACAGTAACACATAAACAGTTTTATGGAAAGCGATAAATAAATAAACACATAAATATAATCAAATAAAAATTACACAAATAAGGAAAAGGGATAAAGGCGAATCATGGGAATAACTAAACATAAAAAAAAATTATATAAGAAAAGCAAATAAACATGATAGTCAAATAACAACTAGCAAGGTAACAATCAAGCAAACAATGAAATAACCTAAAATACCCACATAAAACACGAAACACGTAGTGGTTTGAACCTAGAATTCCCAGTATGTATGCATTACTATAATTGTAGTGTTTTCATGCTCAAGTTTTTATATATTAGATCATTTGGGGTCTAGACAATCATGCCTATAGGTTTATGAATGTTATTACGTCTTTATCTAGCAAGTATGCCTATAGGATCACTGAGTAATTTCAGCATATTCACTTAGAAACCATGTCTATAGGATTTAAATAATAAGACCAGCGTTAATGAAATCTAATAAGCTTACTAAAATCGAATTGAATAATTTCTATTAAATAATTGAAATAATTGCTACATATTTCCTCCTCTGCTAACAATTTCTGCATTTCTTTTCTGGTTACTTAAATTAATTAGTGTCTAGTATGTCAGATAATTGAATTACATGTTTGTAGTATAATTTTGACGCCATTAAACAATTTTTTGATGTGATTGTTCTGCCACTAAAAATAAAATTAAAACTTTATTTCCTGACTATTATAATCACCCCTCCCCCCCTTTTGTAATGACTACTTTAAAAATATATATATATATATAATAAATAAATAAATAATAATTAATCTTTTGCACCCTAATTAACTATGTTGTCAATTAAAATCAGCTGCTAAGTCATTTTTGTTTACTGCTACTTGCTGCTATGATTAATTGCTGCTAAAAAAAAAATTAATTTCTGTATAATAATAAACTACCTTGCCACTTGAATAAAATTTATAACTCACTTTTGGTGTGCTAAATTAAATAGTTTTAATTTGCTACTTTCTGCATCTGTGACCGATCTTCTGCCTTGTTTAAAATTGAGTAATAAATGTTTTGCATTTGTATTGATTTTCTGCCTTTAAAAATAGAAATTTTTGATTGTTATAATCTTGGGGCACACACCTAGCATGTGACCTTTTCACTTTATTTATGTTTGCAAGCACGGTTAATTAAAATCTTAGAGGCTACTTGAGACTTTATGTGCTAAATGTTGTCCAACATGTTTGACTTGGTGTCTAGGTGGGCCTATTAGGATTTTATCTTGTCTAAAATTAGCCCAATAGTAGTTCAATGCCTCTTGGACATTAAGCGGGGGACGCTAGACACCTTTTAGGACGAAAAGCATGCGGTGGTGGGGTAGGGGTAGTTTAGGCCCTACGGATATGATGACATCGACTCAGGCTAAAAATGACAAACTTGGGTTTTGTCTGTCCCTACACGGAAGCCTATCGAAAAATTAAATAAAAGTCGAGTGCTGATCCATAAAGTCCTTCAGAGTCTCCCTTCCCTTTTTATCCCTTATATGTTTATGTTATATTTGGGGTAGCTTAATTAAAATAAAAATTGTTTGCCTACCTATTGGTGCAATTTCTGTCTCCTCGCTTATCTCTCTATTAATGGTTTAATAGTTATCTGTTGTTATCACCTAATCTTGCATGCATAGGTAAAATAATATTAATTGTTTATATATTGTTCTCACTTAGTTCACATGTTTAATTAAATAAATAATAATGAAGTGACCTTATTTGCTATTTGTAACCCCCACATATTGCATGAGATACGGCCGGGACCCACCTGTGTGGACCTCGAGGGATGCCTAACACCTTCCCCTCGAGGTAACTTGAACCCTTACCCGATCTCTGGTTCGTTGACCTTAGCTAGACTTAGTTAGGTTAGATAGGTGCCCTAACGCACCTTAATTCGTTAGGTGGCGACTCTTCAATCTCCCGAAACCCAAAAGAGTTGTTAGGTCGTGCACCAAAACCCGTTTTGCGAAAAATGGGGCGCGACAATGATTATTTTGATGTATGCGTATCGCGTCAAATTATTGGATTAGTCATATATTTATTTTGAACGCATTTTCTTATTGGTTAAACCGAAACCGAACCGTTAAAGACTTAAAACCGATAAACCGAAAACCGATAACATATATCTTATTGGTTTGGTTATCGTTTAGCATATTTAAAAACCGATAAACCGAACCGATAATACTTAAAACCGAACCAAATCGACCGATACACACCCCTAGATCAAATTGTGTTTGAAAAATATTAGGGAAAATTATCAAACTAGTCACAATTTCTAACATAATTATTAAATACATCTATACTTTAAAATAATTATTAAAAATGTCAAAATGTCAATATTTTAGAAAATAATTTGTATCCTAATATAATTAATTTTCTTTCCTTTAATTTCTCAAATTAGTTCCACATTAGACTAATTTCTACACCACTATCCGGTAAAAAAGAAAAAAACATTCACCCACAACATACTTACCAATCTTTCTAGGGTTTCTCCCATATTCATATATCAGACACAATTGTATTAGATTATTTTTTTTCAGAATGTACTATTAGAACAAATTTATGTATTTTCCTCCTTAGTTAAAGCATAAAATTGTATTCAGTACTCAATTGTATCCACTACTCACTATAAATCAGTAATAAATTATTATAACACATAAAATTCAACGATTGTATCCCAAATTAGTCATTCATTACTTAATTATATTGGGCTATAATATATTTGTTGTATTAAAAACACCAACTACAAAAATCAAAATTGTATACTATACTCAATTGTATCCCGTATTGAGTACAAGTCATCAATAAATTATTATAACACATACATTTTGTCGATTGTCTTCCAAATTAGTTACTCATTACATAATTGTGTTGGACTATAATATATTTGTTGTATTCAAAAACACAAGCTACAAAAAACAAAAAAACACGCACTTTCATTCATTATAATCCTAGAATGGCTACAATATTTCGTAAAAAGGTTAAATCTCAATACATACAAATATTCCATTGCATGCATCCAAAAAAAATAAAAATTCTACCCAACTTTCTAGTCGAGATTTACGAATATCACCTATAAACAAATTAAATAATCAACAATTAAAAAGAATACTTAATCGTTTTTTGAGTTTTCACCGATAATATGGAACTCTAAAGAAATCCGTGGAATTGACTTTGCTATCCAAAAGGATCGTTTCAAAAATCTGGACAAAGATTGAATTCGGAAACGAGTCGACTGATTTGAAACTTGTTTTGAAATTTTTAAGAACAATGGATAGAGACCTACTTTTGTATTTCTCCTTTGAATACGTAACTAATGAAAAAATTGAAAGATTTTTACCTTTTTAAAAATATTTTGTCCCTTCTCCATTCTGTTGTTAAATATTGTATTCTTTTCAATTAAATAAAGTTTAAAAAAATACATAACTCAACCCTTAATAAACTAAAATATTGACATTTTAAATAAATATTAAAAATATGGCTAAGGAGTCCTATAAGAAGCTAAAATATTGATGTTTTGAAAAATTTCTCAAAATATTATCATAAATATCGATAAGACAATATTACATGGTGTTAGTGTTACTATTTGTTAATCAAGTCCACAAATAAAATTTTCTTTAAAATATTTATTAAGTTTGATTTCAAGTAAAAATATAACTGTCTAAATAGAAATATTAACTTAATTATTTTTCAGTGATCATAATAAAACACAAAAAATATGACAATATTCCATAGGTTACGGCTTACATAGTGATTCCCTGGAAACTTTAGAGACTTCTTATTTTATCTCGTACATAATTTATAAACATAGTTTGTATTTAAATTTTAATATTAAAACTTTAAATAGATTTTGACTTTAAATTCTTATTAATTTTAATACTCTATTTTATTTTTATTTGGCCCACGAGCTGCCCTATCCATATTTTTCAAGCCCTACAAATCAGCAGGATTATTCAGGCCGAGCTAAAAAACTCTTTTCTATAATGGTCTCCAAAATTTTAGTCCAACCCTATTAAATCACAAGCTAGGCTAGGCCGGCCCAACGAACCTAACCCATATTGATGACTCTACGTTTACACTATTATTTGTTATCCAATATAAATTGAACAAATAAAAAAATATATTGTAGTTAACAAAAGAAATTTACATTGATATATATATATATATATATATAACCAAATAAGTTAAACTTCTTTTACGAAGATCATAAAAAGAAAGGAAATATATCTTCCGTAAAAAGAAGTTTAACTTATTTGGTTAATTCATAATGTACTTACAAATATTTATATTTTTATGGATTGAATATGAATTTAAACTTATATTTTATTCATTTAAAATCACCCACACAATTCATTAAAATATGAGCAATTGAACAAATTACCAAAATATGACACACTTTGCCGGCACTATTCTTAATCAATCAATAAAGAAATTGTCGGTACCAAGAGTTCGTCTGATACGCAATCACGTGCTTTAGTGCTTAGTACAAATTCTAGAAGATAGACTAATATTATTAGACGAAAATTTAGGTTTGGAATTTGAACCATTAAAGCCTTTGACATATTGCTTCAAAAATATTCATATAACCCAACAAAAGTACAAACACAATTACACAAAGGCATAATACATAAATATAATTCTTAACTTAATTTTAGTGGAGAACGATCAATTTTGAGTGGGCATAAATAAACATTTAAATTTGTATAAAATTAATCAAGTAGACACATGTGTCCTACATGACATAATACACGTCGGACGTCACGTAGGACACAAAATTGTCATGTAGAGTGTCATGTAGGCCGAATGTGTCTATTTATTCAATTTTATACCAATTTAAGTGTCTACTTATACACACCCAAAATTAAAGATCATAATTGTCAGCTGACATCAATTTAATGATCATATTTATATATGTAAGAGTATGTTCCGTGCGTAGATGAGTGTGTTGGAGCCTTGGATGTTAATAAAGTAAGCAAAACACCACTTATTAATTATTATTATTACTTTTTTTTTTTGTAATTTCACAAAAAAAATAAAGTTTTTCTTCATATTTGTTTGAAAATGACTTTTCTTATATAAAAAAAAAATACCATTAATAACATTATATGTTGATTATATCCTTTCATTATTCTTTCGGCTACATACACCCCAATCCCCAATATTCATGATCAATATTTTCTCGATTATATATAATTTTCTTCAGATGACAATATAAGAAAAGAGGACAAAGAATCACAAAGGTCAACCACGTTCTCCTTTCTGTCAGGGGTTAAGTACCATTTGTGTTTCATCACATAAAAAAATGTATTTGTCATGTACGTACTTAAAACAAAATTGACTAGTATAAGCTAATACACAATAAATTGACACTTCCATTAAAAAATAAGTAACTAGTTTAAACATGCTTAAGCTACACTAATATGATAAAGATAGTCGCTCAAATAAATTTATATTTAATTTATTAGAAATTGACTATTAACTTAATATTAGAAATTTCAAGAGACAACTTCAATTTTTTTAAAAAAAATTCCTTCTGTTTAACTTAGTCAATTAAAAATGATTGTGTCAGTTTCTTTAATTAGTTATAATTTTTTTATTCAGAAATTGATCTATTTAATTTAATACTAAATATTTCACAGAACTTTTGTTTTTTCTTTTAAAACTTGCTAATATTTAACTTAGTCAATTAAAATTAATGATTATGACATTTTCGCTAATTAGTTGCAGTTTTATATTAAGAAATTGATCTATTTAATTTCAAACAAAAAGTTTCGAGTGTAGAACTTCAGTCTTTCTTTTAAAATTATTTAATATTTAACACAGTCAATTAAATATGATTATGTCATTTTCTTTAAATAGTTACCATATTATATTCAGAAATTGATCTATTTAAATTCGTCTCGAGTTCCCCTAGTTCAGCTACTCGAGGGCAAATCACAGAACTTCAGTTTTTCTTTTAAAATTTGCTAATATCGGACTAAGTCAATTAAAATGAAAGATTATGTCATTTTCTTTAATTAGTTACATTTACTAAAATTTTAAAATGTAAAACTTTAGTCAATTAAAAATGGTTATGTTGTTTTCTTTAATTAGTATAGTTTTATATTCAGTAAGTTCCAAACATTTTGTAAAGGGAAAATGATCTGAAAAATACTTCAATTTTGGCCGAAATTACTGTTACGATACCAAACATTATGGAGAACCTTTTTGTCACGACCCAGACCATCGTGATTGGCACCCACACTAACACTCCGGTGGGAGAACCACTACTACAACCCAAACCAAGCAACTAATCTAAAAACTAAGGCATTTAAGTTAGGAAGCAAGTTAAATACTAAAGAAATAAATAGGGAGTTCCCATAAACTCCAACAAAAGTCTAACAAGAACTAAACAATGCGGAAGAAATAACCTAAAACTTGAATATCAATGTACCAAAACATCTAACAATGAACAAAGTCTAAACAAGAAGGGATGCAACCCCAATCTAACGAATTAATCAACTAACTAGAACAAATGTCTCAGCTCGAAAATGGTGGACATAGACGAAAGAGAATTCCATGGCAGCTCGGAAGAATTGGCTCACCCTTGAATTCGAACGATCACTGATCTTCTAAGTGAGGTCTGTCAGTAGCCACTTGAAGATGCCCTGTACTCAACAAAAATAATAGCAAGTGCAGTATCAATACACAACCACAATGTACTAGTAGAATCACGCGGCTATTCCACTAAGTGCAACATAAGCAAGTCAAGACAACAATATAATCACATGCATAAATATCAATATTTACGAACAACGAACAACTTCACATTTTATATCAAATCATTGGTCCTCTCATGGAACCCAAACTCAAACAGTTAGCATACCGAAACGTGGTACCTTATCCCAATGTTATGCCTGAACGTGGCAACCGATCCCATATTTATGTCGGAACACCGATCCAAGTTTGTTATGTCGGAACGTGGCAATCGATCTCATTCACACACCACAATCACAATCACAAGTATATCTTCAAGATCATATATTTAAGTCATGATTCATGACATTCATCATTCCTCTAACTTATTTACAACAATTGTGATCAATAATGCAACATTCACATACATATAAGTATCATAATGAAGCAAGAACAAGCATACATCACACAATCATAGAATCACAACCATCACCTACCTCGAAACAAGCTTGAAATCCTAAGAAACTTGATCCTTCCCCTTTCGGATTCGTTCCACTTGTTCTTGGTCTACAAACAATCATAATAACACGGGAATTAATAAACAATAACTAATTACCCAAATTACCAACAATTCTATGAACCCTAAATCATATCCATGATCCCAATTATCCAATTTAGGGTTGTTTCCATCATAGAATCTATAACAAAACCTTCCCCCATCAATATTCACCCATTCTATTACGTTCTACGGATCGCAAAACGGATTGGAGAGTGAAAAACTTACCTTTAGCCTCAAGAATGATGAAAAACTAGTAGAAGCCGCCTGGGGTTAGTTCCTTAGCTCTAAAAATCGAAAATTTCCAAATAAGGTCGTTTAGGGGTTTATTAACGACCTTAAATCGCGTCGAGCCCGCCATAAGGGCCGTCACCGAGCTGTAGCGGCCCTACCAGAGTGGCAAAACCTAGCGCCAAAGCGGGTTACGCAAGACAGTGTGCTAATTAAAGAATTCCAAAATCCCCACTTCACAACACACGTCTAACCCACGACGCTCAAAAAATACCTTTTACGCTAAGATCGATTTTGGGAGTTCTACTCGCCCGAATTCAATTCATAAAGTCGTACGAATTTCTTAACGAGTTATCTATCCCCTTATGAAATCAAAAACACAACTACTTCACCCGATTGTTACCAAATTTCCCTACACCTCAAAGACTCCGATTTCGTCCAAATTTGGACTAGGTTGGGAAATTTCAAGATACTATGAAAAAGTTTTTCGGCCCCAAATTTTCCCCTGTTTGCTTTTCTATAACGACGGGAATAGGTCATTACACTTTTACCCCCTGCACTTTTTAGTAGTATGTTTTAAAGGTATATATGTGCCCACGTGGACACATTACTATTTAAAATGATGCTTATGATGTCCACGTAGGCACATATATACCTTTAAAATACATTATTAAATAGTACAGGGGGTAAATGTCATTTCCAAAGTTTGGTATCGTAACAATAATTTTGGCCAAAATTAAAATATTTTTCAGACTCTTTTCCCTTTTATAAATATGATTAAATAAGGTACATAACTAATTCTGCAAAAGACGATAACATAAAGAATAAAAGTGGAGATCAAAGTATATGATAAATGAAAAATTATCTAAACATCCATTTTTTGATCAACCAAGCTTTTACTTATTTATCATTTCATATCCTTCTTGAATTTATGGAAATTATTTTAAAGCAAATGGAAGCGCTATTAGTACTCTATTAATTTCATTTTGTAGGACAATGCTTGGTCAAACTAGTTAACCTAGAACTTAAGATTTTATTTTGGCACATGTTTAGTATTCGATTTGTTGATTTGACTAATTTAAATCGATGCCCAATAGGTTTACTAAAGAATAAAATTAGGAATGACAATGGGGTGATATAGTGCGGGGCGGGTTGAACTTAATGAGTAAAATATTTAATTCGCCTTGCCCTACCCCGCCCCACATAATAATTTTTTTCGTTTTCACCGGCCCGCATAGACGACCCGTCCCACATGACCCGCCCCGCATAATTTTTTTAAAAAATTTTTCTTTAATTTTCTAGTTAAGTTTGACATTAAAAATAAAATTCATAAAAATAAATTCATTTTTTCATTAAGTTGGATTAATTTAATAGGTAATGACTAAAAATTTATTTTTTAGAGGTCAATTGGAAACATGTAAAAGATTGTGTTATATTTTATTGAACCATTTTCATTTACTATCTTGAATATTTTAGTAGTTTTAAACAAATTATCTTAATAAATAATGTTTTATCACTCTTATAGCATGTAAAAAATTAAAATTAAGTTTAAACCCACATAAAATCACGTATACCAGCAACCAATCCCGCCCCACATCCCTCCTGCTCCGCAGTACAACCTTAAACCCGCCCCGCAACCGCTCTACACCATTGCCATCTCTAAATAAAATGCTCTTTATTAAAACTTTTATTTATTTCAAAATTTAAATTCTGAGACTCATAATTTATGGGTAAAATTACGATCATTCCACCATTCCCTTAGAAATCCAATAGGATTTTTAATCATGATCTTTTAACGTCCTCCGGCGCTTATATGGTCAGATTTGTAACTCTATTAGTGAGTTGTTGTGTGCTTCAAACATCAAGTGTAGAACTTTAGTTTTATCTTTTTAAATCCAAATATTCACACAATTGTCCTTATTTTGGGTGGTCTTTACTCCCCTCTTCTCAAAGTTTTGCCCTTCAACACTCGAGTAACAAAAATGTGGCTGAAAATATCCATGATATTAGAAAAATGAATTAAAAAATCGCTAGACAAATGTTATGTCTATACAAGGCAATTTTTTTTTGCAAGAAATACCTTATTTGTAAACATACAAGGCAAAATTCGTAATGCACAAGACATAACTTATTCATACAAACTTATATTGATAGAAACTAAGGTCTCTAAACTTTTGCAAAAGTTACAACACAACAAGGTAAAATTTGCAAGGCACATGAAGTTATGCCTTACCAGGCGTAACTTACTCTTAAAGAATTTATACTAATAGAAATCTTTGGCAAATCAGATGATACACAATTTATACATTTTTACTTGCAAAATTAGGTTAGTTAGCCTATAATTTTTCATGAAATAAGAAACAGGGACAAAAATATATTTTGTGAGCTAACTATTGCATAGAAAAGAGTTTACCCACTGTACATGACCCATGGAAACTAAAAAGGAAAGAGAAGAAGTGAACTGATTATTATTTGTCAACTATATACAGGAACAAGGTTCCTTATTTTCTAAGTTGAAACTTTTATTTAAAGACTTTTCTTCTCACGGTATGACGTACTCATATACCAATGTCAAACCAAATCAATGACTAACATATATCAACTGAAAAACTAGCTAAGAAAACATCACACGTAACACGGCAAGAACTTTAGGAAAGAAGAAAATCCACTTTAACATGAAACATCAATTCTCAGTTTGTAATTACACGATAATTCAAAGCAGAATTATTATTATTATTATTATTATTAGTAATAATAATAATAATAATAATAATAATAATAATAATAATAATAATAATAATGACAAATAGTAAGTCTTCACCTGCCTATAAATAGAGGCATAAATAAAAGAAAAATCATCCCGATCGAAAGCCTTTAATTTGCTTCGTCGATAGACATTTCAATTAAGTCATGGGTTTTCGTTTGAGTCATTTGAGTCTTGCATTGAGCTTTGTGGCACTTGCACTTGCAGGTGTTGCTATTTATAGAAATACTTATGAAGCCATCATCATGAATAACGGATCACTACTCCAAAATGTTTCTCCAAATTTCGATTCGTTGGAATCAGGCGTAGCCAGTATTTTAACCTTAAATAATAAGAAGAGAAACTCAGACAAGTACTTGAGACAGCAAACTCCGGAGGCATGCGTTTTCTCAGCGGTACGAGGAGTTGTGGACAGTGCTATTGATGCAGAAACACGCATGGGAGCTTCTCTCATCCGTCTCCACTTTCATGACTGCTTCGTTGATGTAAATATATATTTCCTTCACTCTTTTTTATGGTATTTGACTATGCACAAAATTTAAGAAACGATGATTTTTTTTCAAAAAAAAGTGTGAGCTAAAACAAGTTATCTATAGAGACTTCATGACTATAAATCATCTAAATAGGATAAAAATGAGAATTTTACAAGTTGAGTTGTCTATAACACTGACATTTATCCTTATAAATTTAGTTTCAAAATTTTCATTTTATTCTTAATAAAATAATTTGTAGTCACTTAAATATTTTAGGGAAAAAGGACAAATATACCTCCGAACTATCATAAATGGTATGCAAATACCTTTTCTCGTACTTTTGGAACATTGGTGCTCTGCTGTCTAAAAACTAGAGCATATATACCCTTTATACTAACGGACATACCCGTGTCATAATCTTAACCACTGATCCGACATTTATTAAATATCGAATCAACGGATGAGATTGTGCCACGTGTTCCTATTTAGTCTTCCATTAGAGTGAAGGGCATATATGCTTTAGTTTTTGGACGGCAGGGGCACCAATGTCTCCAAAGTATGACGGAGGGTATCTGCATATCATTTACGAAAATTAAGGGGTATATTTATCCTTTTTTCCAATATTTTATGCTTGTTTAAAATCACAAATTTGAAAATTCTTTCATTTTCTCTTAAACTCCCAATTCAGTCATATACTTTAATATAAATTGAAATGAAAACAGTAGACAGATATTATTTTTAAGGACCAGATTAAAAAGAGTACAATGTTAAGTGTAGTATATTAATTGAATCTGAGTCCTTTTCCTCTTGTTAAATAAACCTGGCCCTATGATCATATTATTTTCTTCAAAAAAAAAAAGTTGAAATGAAAGTGATTGTGGACCATAAAACTATGTGAAAGATTTGACGGTACGAACTCCAAATTAAGATTATTATGCATAGTCATAAATATCCCATAGTACTTTATATAAAAAAAAGTACTTTTTCTTTTATATTTCCACCCCTCCCACGCACACATGTTTCAATATATATTTGACACAAACTTTAAGAAAAAAAAAAACTTTTGAAATTTATGATCTAAAATAAGTGATTTTATAATTAGAATTAATTTTATCAAGGATAAAATAAATATTTTAAAGTAAATTTATGTTACTAAATATAGAAATATGTTACTCTTTTCGAAATTGATCAAAACCGAAAATAAATCATATAAATTGGAATGGAGGAGTATATATATTGAGAAGAGTAGAAAGACATTATTTTTTGAAATATATAGCAGTTATGTATAAATCGAAAAGTCTAATCTGCCACCCAACTACATAATTTTATACTTAGCTATATCTTCTGTTGTTGACTAATTATAGCTATCTTTTTTTTTTAATGAAAAAAAAGGGTTGTGATGGAGGTATTCTGCTAGATGATATTAATGGAACATTTACATGGGAACAAAACTCACCACCCAACGCCAACTCAGCCAGAGGTTATGAAGTGATAGCACAAGCTAAACAAAGTGTCATAGATACATGTCCCAACATATCTGTATCTTGTGCCGACATATTAGCTATTGCTGCTCGTGATTCTCTTGCTAAAGTAAGTCCATTATTCACTTTACACCTTGATTAATACTATCAAAATTAATTGTGAATAATAAGAAATGGATATTGAATCTAACTCAAAAGTCATCCCGGAAGTTGAGAATTGTTCAAAGAAGACCAAATTCCACATCCACAATTAATGTGTAAATTTTGACACCTCGCCTGTTGTGTCCACATTTAATAGAATTTAGTTGGATTATGATAATATGACAAAAAGAAATTGACTTGGGCTACCTCAAACTCAAAATTTAAATTCGCAACTTAAACTCTGTTTTGGTATATGACAGTTAGGAGGACAAACTTATAACGTTGCATTAGGGAGAAGCGATGCTAGAACGGCCAACTTTAGTGGTGCTATAAATCAACTTCCAGCTCCATTTGACAACCTAACTGTCCAAATACAGAAATTCAGCGACAAAAATTTCACCCTCCGTGAAATGGTTGCGCTAGCTGGAGCGCACACGGTAGGTTTCGCCAGGTGTTCCACAGTTTGCACCAGCGGTAACGTTAATCCTGCCGCACAACTCCAATGCAACTGCTCCGCCACGCTTACTGATTCTGATTTGCAACAATTGGATACTACTCCTACAATGTTCGACAAAGTTTACTACGATAACTTAAACAACAACCAAGGTATAATGTTTTCGGATCAAGTTTTGACCGGGAATGCCACAACTGCTGCTTTTGTAACGGATTATAGCAACGATGTTAACGTTTTCCTAGGAGATTTTGCTGCTGCCATGATCAAGATGGGAGACTTGCCTCCATCCGCGGGCGCTCAATTGGAAATTCGTGATGTTTGTAGCAGGGTTAATCCCACTTCTGTGGCTTCTATGTGAAATTCGGAAATTTTAAGTAACTTATCTCAGGATTAGTTGCTTGATGTTTTCTTCAAAATAAAAGAATCACTGGCTCCAGAATGTGGTTTTGGTATTTGTTTTGTAATCCTTTCAGTATTATGATCAGATGATGCCATGCATATATGTAACAAAATATATGAATATTGTTTTCCTTGTGTGCTAGTGTTGGTAAATTTTTTTTTTTTAAAATCGCACTAGTTAAGGAGCTGATCAGAATAGTTCAATTCGTTATTAAAATTTTAATAATCTGAAAATAAAAATAGGACTCAAATTGCCTGAAAACGAAAATAAAAAAGGTTTGAGGAAAAGATAAAGTCTTTTGGATACCACCACAAGTCAAGTAATTCATACATGCCGATTTTTAGTACTCCTACAAAACATGTGCAGTTTTATTCAAAACTCTTTAAGTTTAAAATTCAAATGACATGAAATTTATATTTGAGACAAAACCCGCAATTCCCACAATATAACAAACTATATTTTACATTTATAAGGTTCACATGATAAAATTAATCAAGGGACTCTGTTTATATATCGATTATAAGTTCTTTGTATCGCTTTATCAAATAAGGTCTAGTTATGCTATGAAAGGGTCAATCTTTTTTTCTTTTCTAAAGCATTGGCTTTAACTTTTTTAAAAAAGAAAACTTGAATTATAAGAAAAGCAGATGCACAACAATGTGCCTCGTAGAACAAAATTATTTGAGGGCCTCATTGGTTCCAGTACCACGATGTCTGTCTATCAGAGGTCAGAACAGTACTAATTTGTCTAGAAGTAGAGACGTGTCATCTCACTTGGCTAATTGGTCAAATAAGTAAATTTACATCTACAATGACATTATTGAAACAAATTAAAAAAATTAGCATCAATAATAAAATTGTCGCTTGGCGAAAATTATGTAATATTAATAATCTATATAAATGGACCTAACGGCTTAAACGACTCTGAATGCAATAATATTAACTCAGTTGTCGGTAACTGGTAATTAGTCTTTTTTGTTGTAGTGACCTGCGTTTTACCAATTGATGCAATGTTCCTAGATGTATGAATATCTTGTTGTGCCGTAATTTTTCTATCTGTAGAAAAAATTACTTTTTAAAATGTTCTAAGTATAAAACAATTTAAGAAAAATACTTAAAAAGGAGTCGCCACTTAATTTTTTAAAGAAATTAAGAAAACTTAAAATTTTCAAAGATTTAAACAGAAAAATCATTTGAAAATACCAAAGAGGGTTCGGGGTTCAATTTACACTTTGAGAAGGGTTTAGGCATTCGAAGTGTCCGCTACGCGGTTGACCTGCGACTTGACTAAAAATAATTTTTGACTAATTGTTTAAATCTAACATAAAATAACAATTCACAATAGTTGATTAACTTTAAGAAAATAAATAAATGACACGTTTTAATCCATTTTAGTTTTTAGGCAAAGGAACCTAAGAATGAAACGATTAAAATTAATTACAATCGATTATAATAAAACTAGAGTAAAATAGAATTCAGGTAATTCGTTTTTGAAATAATAATTTAAACTAATTTGATGAATTAACGTATGAAAATCATTTTTTTTCATTTAATTGACTACCCTTAAGAAAATGACTAAGTAGGTACATACATACATACATACATACATACATACATACATACATATATATATATGTATATATATATGTATATATATATATATATATATATATACACATGTAATTGGAAAGGTTTTGACCATCATTTTTTAAAGTTTATTTGAGAGAGGATATATTTTTTAACTTGAACAATTTTTAAAGTGAATAAAAAATGATTAAGTGAAAAACTTAGCAATATTATTTTTAAGAACCAAATGTTTAAATTAATTAAAATGTATAATTTGACCGGCATATTGACTAAATAAATAAAAAATCAACCAACGCAAAGAAAATAGCTCGTCTTTTGGGGATTCTAATTAAGTTAAAAAAGTTAAGAGTTAAAGAATCAAACAATAAATAATCGCAAATATATAATTAAAGAATGAGAAAGAAATTAAATCGGGGCCTTTTGGGCCTATTTCGTTGGGATTTTTGGACTTTTATCCAATCTCGTTTTTGGTATACGCTGGCTGTATATCGATGTATACGAGCATGTATATCAGCTCTTTTCACGTGTTTCTTGCTTCCGAACACCTGTACATTGTTCCAGCTCTGTTTTTTCACATTTTGGACCTGTATTTTCGTTTTTGGACATGTATACTGCTGTAACAATATGTATACAGCCTGCTTCTTCAATTCCCGGACCAGTAACCTGTCCTCAACCTGTGATTCTGCTTCCAATGGTTTAACTAGGAATGGAGGCTGACTTGATAAAGAAATTCAAGCCTCCATGGCTCATATCAGAAATGCAAAGAGGAAAGAAAGTCCACAAGAGACTCGAGCGGGGATCACATGCAACAAAATGGCAAAAGATTAGCATACGACTAACCAAAATGAACAAAGAAAAGGATATGCCAAATGTGAAAAGCAATGAAATACATATACACTATCATATAATTCAAATTAAAAGAAATCATAAAAGGACAAGCAGGAAGCTTTAAAGAGATGACTAAAGAACACAATGATCATGTTTAAGCTAATGAATTGGCACAACAACCTAGCAACACACATTACTGATCATTTAATTATAGAAGGCCATAGTATTCTCATGATGAAAATTAACTTAAAAGAGAACTAATAGGAAATCCTAAACATAGGTGTGCTGGAGAGGACAATGCAACAAGTCAAAACAATTAATGCATAGAAATTGATTCCCAAATACTATTAAAGAGAACACATTACAGAAGAGCAAAACAAAGCTAAAAAAAAAATATAAAAAAAAAATGGACAGAATGGACAGATTATCACCTATACTAACTACAACCAATAAAAACCCATCAAGAGACAAGATCACTTTGGACAATGCTTAAGCCATGGCTATAATGATCCAAAGAAGGACAAGCATCACACCGATTATTCAAGCAAGAATGTTCTATCAAACAAATACTTTCGACTGTTTACATCACAACATGTATTAGTTGAACAAATTTCAATAGACATGAAGAATTAAGATCCCCTCTTGTTGTAACTTGGAAAATTAGAGAATAAGGACATACTTGAAGCTTAAACATGACATAAACGAAATAACACGAATACAATAACACTCAAACAAGGAAGGAGAGAAACAATAACACTAAATATAATTTAGCAGATCCTTAAATCGATATTACGACTAACCCATGGAAACGACTAAGAACGAACACATCGTGCTAAACATCAACAACCCAACAATAACTAACAGCAAACAGCCACGGAGTGAAAGTTTCGAACATCGAAAATATCATTTGAAATGGAAGAAAAGGCGAGGAGAATATAATAAAGGAGAAGACATTACCTTTTTCGGGGCAGCGAAGCAGAGACGAAACGAGCAGAGGAAGACGATGATTCTTCTACCACAAAATCCGAATAACAATCACAAAACGAGAGACTTGGGGAGCAGAATTTTTTTTTTTTTTTTTCAAATCGTTTTGCAAGCTATCTTTATATATCCCCTTAACCATCTCCTCCCTTCCCAATGAACAAGAGTTGGGTATATATAAGGGA
Organism: Solanum bulbocastanum; assembly: GCA_037074985.1. Lineage (NCBI taxonomy): Eukaryota > Viridiplantae > Streptophyta > Magnoliopsida > Solanales > Solanaceae > Solanum > Solanum bulbocastanum. Next base: position 29,241,822 of record CM073598.1, on the reverse strand, counting down.
ATTGTGGGGGTTCAAATTATAGGGGATAAGGGTAAAATTGGGATTCGAATCCGACCTTACTTTCAAAATTCTTCCTCAAAGAATGGGGAAAAGCTGTCAATGGCTCAACATTCAAACGAAATCCCTCCAAATCCGGACGAAAGGATCGAGAGGCGGTTGCTGCAGGCTTGCTAGTCACGTGTTGCTGTTGATTTCGGGGTCTCGCAGGACTGAAGGATGCAGAAAGCAGGTGGGGAAAAGAAGGAGAACGTGGGGCGGTGGGGTCATCTGGTGTAGGTCGTTGTTGGATGTAGTTTTGGGTTTCTTCACACTTTGGAGAAGAAGAAACGTACAGGGGCAGTGGGGTTGGGTATGGGTTGTTGTTTTGGAATTGTTAAATGGGTTGTGAGGGAACTGGGTCGGGTGTATGGGCTGTATGGTATTACTGTTGTATTTTAATTGTTGTTGTTTTGTTGTGGGCCGTATGTATTGGGTCATTTGGTGTGGGAATTGTTGGTTATTTGATATGGGCCATTTGGAAAATGGCCCAAATAAGAAAGGGGGGGGGGGTTAAAATCTTTAAAATTTCGGATTTAATTTAGATGAATTAACATTAATTAATTACCGAGCTTCTTGATCTCAACAAAATATAATAATTATTTTCGTTATAAGAATAGTTAATTTTATTAGCTCTTAAAGTAATAAAAAATTTTAACTAAAAATGTAAAATTTTTGTGATGATTTTCAAATATTTATAAAATAACTTGATTGTGAATATATGTATATATATATATATATATATATATATATATATATATATATATATATATATATATATATATATATATATATATATATTTGTCATTAAAAATATTTAAAATGATAAAATTACTCAAAAATAACTTGAAAGCGTTCTGACTTTTATATAATTCATTAATTCAAAATTACGACCCTCACTACTAATAAAGTATTAAAATATAAAATCTCTTCGAGATGATTTTTGAATACTCGTAAAAATGCATTAATAAAACATATATATTATAAAAAGTGACAAAACTATTTAAAATAACTTACAAACAATGTTATTTTATTTTATTACATATATATATATACATATTTTTATTTTATTTTTTTATTATTTTTTATTTTTTATTTTTTGGAAATTTTGTAAAAAATAATTATTTTAAATTGTTTGAAATTGAAGAAACTCGATAATTAATTTATATTGTGGAGGGTCAAAATTGGGTGTCAACATATCTATATGTTGTCAGTGTACTAGTAGGATCACGCGGCTATTCCACAAAGTGCAACATAAGCAAGTCAAGACAGCAATATAATCACATGCATATATATCAACATTTACGAACAACGAACAACTTCACATTTTATATCAAATCATTGGTCCTCTCATGGAACCCAAACTCAAACAGTTAGCATACCGGAACGTGGTACCCGATCCCAATGTTATGCTGGAATGTGGCAACCGATCCCATATTTATGTCGGAATGTGGCAACCGATCCAAGTTAGTTATGTCGGAACATGACAACCGATCTCATTCACACACCACAATCACAAGTGTATCCTCAAGATCATATATTTAAGTCATGATTCATGACAATCATCATTCCTCTAACTCATTTACAACAAGTGTGATCAATAATGCAACATTCATATACATACAAGTATCATAATGAAGCAAGAACAAGCATACATCACACAATCATAGAATCACAACCAACACCTACCTCGAAACAAGCTTGAAATCCTAAGAAACTTGATCCTTTCCTTTTTGAATTCGTTCCGCTTGTTCTTGGTCTACAAACAATCATAATAACACGGGAATTAATAAATAATAACTAATTACCCGAATTACCAACAATTCTATGAACCCTAGATCATATCCATGATCCCAATTATCCAATTTAGGGTTGTTTCCATCATATAATCTATAACAAAACCTTCCCCCATCAATATTCACCCATTCTATTACATTCTACGGATTGAAAAATGGATTGGGGGAGTGAAAAACTTACCTTTAGCCTTAAGAATGGTGAAAAACTAGTAGAAGCCGCCTGGGGTTCGTTCCTTAGCTCTAAAAATCGAAAAGCTCCAAATAAGGTCGTTTAGGGGTTTATTAACGACCTTAAATCGCGTCGAGCCCGTCACAAGGGCCGTCACCGAGCTGTAGCGGCCCCACCAGAGTGGCAAAACCTAGCGCCAAAGCGGGTTACGCAAGACAGTGAGCTAATTAAAGAATTCCAAAATCTCCACTTCACAACACACCTCTAACCCACGACGCTCAGAAAACACCCATTATATGTATGAATATATATATGTTGCCAGTCTGTGTGCTAGTGCCATTATCTACGCAAAGGTCTAGTCAATGGAAGGGTCAACGGTTTTGTAAGGTTAGACTTGGAACTAAACAAGCGTGTGGATTATGGCTGAGTTAACGTTTGAGTTTAGAATTGACTTAGACATGTATTATTGGTCCCAGGAGGTGGTTGTCAAAATATGCTGTATTTATATGAGTATCATGTCCTAGAATAAAAGAGGATAGGAATAAGTAGTCTCTAATCACATTCTGTGTGTGACAAACTACACATGAACAGTGTCATATGGTACTCCAATTTTGCATAGCAATTGTTTGTCTCCCTTCAAACTTGGAAGTGTAACCACACAATGTTTCGAAGCAAAAATTTGTTTAAAGCATGTGGATGCTAACACAAAATTCTTTCACGCTACTAGATTAAACCGTTGGAGGAGGGATTCCTTAATTAAGGAAAAATTATCAAACTAGTCAAAATCCCTAACATAATTAATAAAAACATTCACACTTTAAAATTATTATTAAAAATGTCATAATGTCATTATTTTAGTAAATATAATGTATCCTAATATAATTATGATTATTTTACTATCCTAATATAATTATTTTCCCAAAAAAAAAACTCCTACATAAGGCCACATTTACTTAGTTTGACTCCACTACCCGGTTAAAAGTTTTTTTAAAAAAACCCACAACGCTATTTCCTCTCTCTATGCTTTTACCCCTAAATCTCTCTACTCTTTCTTCCATTTTCACCGGTGTTATTTTCTACGAAATTTCTTACAAATTAATCCACTTTTAAAGCAATTTCATAAGTCATGCAAGATATTCTTGAAAGATTTTAGCCAGATTGTACAAGTACATACAACCTCATCTAGTATCTTTTCAGATTTCGTTTTTTTTTTTTTTTGCTAAATACAATCTTTTGAAAGATTTTAACCCGACTATACAAGTAAATACATAAAGTATTTGTGTTTTTAGCTACATTATATATCTTGAATTAGTGATGAAGAAGATTCTATTCTACTAGATCCATTATGTATCTCAAATTAGTAGTATCCAAAAGCGAATTATATTAGCTCCATTATGTAGTTGTTTAATATATGTGTCATGTTTATATATCATTTGCCTGATTGTATTATTGTTTTGTGTATTAGTATGTTCTTAGATTGTATTCTTTTTGTCCTTTTTCAAATTGTGTTATTTTCTTGTGTATTCGTATGTTCTTAGATTGTGTTCTTTTTTGTCTTTTTCCAGATTATATTCTTGTTTTGTGTATCAGTATGTTATTAAATTGTTTTCTTTTTGTCTTTTTTCAGATTGTATTCATGATGTTTTGTATATTATGTTATTAAACTGCATTCTTTTTGTCTTTTTTCAGATTGTATTATTGTTTTGTGTATTAGTATTGTTAGCCCATATGTTTGGGCTTTTGTTATTTGGCCTATTTCCTATTAGGTTAGTTTTAGTTAATGGATGCTTATATATTTCTTATTTTTTTGTATTGAGACTAATTCTACTATATTGTAATATAATTCTTGCCTCTTGTTATTCAATTAAAGTAGTTCTGTTAACAACTATGTTCTTAGATTGTATTCTTTTTGTCTTTTTCCAGATTGTATTCTTGTTTTGTGTATTAGTATGTTCTTTAATTATATTATTTTTATCTTTTTCCAAATTGTATTCTTGTTTTGTGTATTAGTATGCTCTTAAATTATATTATTTTTGTCTTTTTCCAGATTGTATTCTTGTTTTGTGTATTAGTATGTGTTAGTGAAAAATTTACAATATAACAAAAAATACAAGATTACAATTGAAAAATAAAATTGAAGATATAAATCTCTTCAGACTGAAGCGCAGATATCTCTCTCTCTTTAAGGAGATTCAAGCCCACTGCAACAAATGTTTTTACCAGTCCAACAGTAGTTCTTCTTGACTTGTCCCCTCCAGGATACAACAGCCTTATCACAATATATAACTCAACAACTCTGGACAAGAGTTGAGTCCAAAGCTCCACAAAAAGAACACATCCCTTCAACTAATAAGTACTCTCTTTTTTGATTAATTTTTATGCACTCTATCTTTTCTTGTGTGTTGTATGTCTCAAACCAAATGAAGACCACCACTATTTATAGTAGAAGAAGTCTTCCTAGAAATGAATAGAAAGATAATGGGATAGTAAATAGTGAAGATAATGATCTTAAGAGTTACATAGGTTACAAGGATAATGGAGGAATTAAGTGTGACAATTAAGTAGGCACAAATGCCATCAACGACTAATGCCATCAACGGCATTTTGCATAACTTAAATGCATATGGCATGGAATAATGCAGTAATGCATATGACACCAACTCCAATGGAGTAATGCAATAATAATTGAAAGTCAGCCAAATGCATGCAACGGTAGGAATGAAATTGCCCACTAACTGCTGAAATAATCAGCATTCTTCTAACTCCAAAATAAAGCAAATTAATATATTAAAATATTAATATTAAAATGCTAACAAATCAACAATATGTTCTTAAATTGTATTTTTTTTTATTTCTATTAGTATGTCTCATATTAAAATTGTTTTTCAAAATGCAGTTGGCAAGAAGGATGATGACACTTAATGGTTGGATATCCAAGAGGATAGTATCAAATATTATTTAAATTACACATTCATTTTTGAATCTCATTTATAATATGCAATAACTTGAATTTATATGCAGTGGTTTTTATTCTTTGAGTATAAAATGATAAATTCACTGGTTTAGATAGGAAAAAATAAAAGAAAACTTCAAATAAATGGATAAAGAGAACAAACAACAATATCAAACCAATATGAACTTGATATTAAATAAATGGAGAAAGTGAAATTGTGTGATTAAACTTTCATCAATATCTTTAAACTTTAGCGCGAATGGTTGCCACTCGTCGATACAAACACCTATTGAGGGTAGAAAAAGAAGTAGAAGGAGGAATTAAACAAAAATAAATAAATAAATAAATACACTAACAACCTAGCTAAAAAACTTTAAATCATTATAAGCATATATAACATAAAATTTATTGGGTTTATTCCTGATTTTCTAATAATAATTGAGTTTTTGTTTTTCTAAAAGGAAAATACAATTTTTTTGGGTAGAAAAATGTTTATGATTCTATAAATAAAGGTTCAATTTTTCTAACTTGGTAACATTCACTATGTAGTCATTAGTGCTTTGAATTTTTTTTTAAGGGGAGAATTTATAAGATACAAGTCACAAAGTGTTATCTTATCACTAATAATTATGTGAATCTCTTTGTATTTTGAGTGAATTTTATGAGGTTATTTCTCATTATATTTTGTACCCTTTTTTATATATAGTGAATTGTTTATCTACTTTGGTGAATTAGGTCAATTGACTAAACCATATTAAACATTTGTATGTCTTTTGATATATTAATCTTTTGAGATTTATTTTGCTAGATTTCATATGACACTTAAATATTTTTGTCCTATCAAAATCAATTATTGGTATGTACATATGCTCTAGTCAAGTGCTGCCGATTTTATATTCCGATTTCTCGGAATAAAGGACATTAATATTTACTAGTTGAATTGCTAGTATTGTTCTTCACAAAAAAAAACGAACAGAAAGACCAAACAGACAATGGCATTCTAGTTCTAATCTTTGATACAATCAAGGGAAGCAAGAACATTCTATATTATATCTAGAGAAGAAGTTGCGTACATACGTTTGAATGAACGATATAAATAAGGGGATCTTCACATTTAGGCACTAAAAAATAACTTAATAATACTCCATAGCTATAGTTTGCTAATTACGATTCGTAGCTACATGTTAGATGGAGGAGATAGGCGAGGGAGAGAGGGCAGAGAGTGGAAAGAGACGAATTGTATATGTATATCTGTCAAATAATTGTGTGTGTATATATATATATGTAACTGGTATACATATGTATTTATATATCTAATGAGCGAGATTGAGAGGGGGAGGAGAGAGGCGAGTGAGATTGGGAGAGGAAGGAAAGAGGCGAGCGAGAGAGGGTAGAGGGTAGAGAGAGGTGAGTTGTATATGTATATATGTCACATAATTGTATATATATAACTGATATACATATGTATTTATATATCTGGCGAGCGAGGTTGGGAGAAGGAGGAGAGAGGTGGGCAAGATTGAGAGAGAGAAGAGAAAGGCTAATTGTATTTGTATATCTGTCGTGTGTGCGTGTGTGTAATTTGTATTTGTATATGTATAAAAGAGGAAATGCGACGTAATTACAATTAAAATTAAGTTGTGAGCCGTAATTAATTCAAACTATAGTTTTGTTAGCTAATTAACTAGTATATGTTGGTTTTTCCACGTAATTTATAACTCTATCACATTATATGTGACACTCTTTCCTCTTTAGTTCGTCTAAAAAAATGTCACTTTACTATTATTAGGAACAATTTAGTTTAAAAATTCTATTTTTACCCTTAATAAAATGATTCACAGCCATACTAATATCAAAAAAATGTTTTAGATCACATATTTCAAAAATAATTTTTTTTTTCTTAAATACCGGTGTCAATTCAAGGATGCCCACGTAAACTAGGACAGAGGGAGTACAATACTATGAGTATGCTCTATAAAACACACAACATTACAAACATACAGTACATTGATACAAAGTTTCAAAAGCCTTCTTCCTCTCTCCAGTATTCTTTCCCTCAACAATAAGCAAAAAGCCAAAAATATATCTTAGAAATATTAAATAGATGGGTGCCAAAAAGGACTTCAAAGTGAAGTTGATCAAAACAGAGGTGGTAGCAGCAATGCTGCCAATCCAAGAGCATTGGCTATCACAGTCCAATCTTGATTTGCTTTTACCTCCAGTGGATATTGGAGTATTCTTATGTTATCAAAATCCTATTACCTCTGGGATATTGCCAAAAATTTGGTCATTTGATCCAATGGTCGATGTTCTTAAGGGTATCTTTGGGTGAGACTTTGGTTTCATACTATGCATTTGCTGTAGAGTTGGTACAGAACCTTGCTGGAGAGCCCGAAATTCTATGTAACAATGCTGGAGGGAATTTCATAGAAGCTTGGGAAGATGTAGAGCTTAAAGAGATCAACTTTTATAATCCGGATGAAAGCATAGAAGCCAAGCTTGTACCAAAGAAGAAGTATGGTGTACTAGCTGTTCAGGTACTATTCATGATTCCTCAATCACTCTGAATATTCTTCGAATCCAGCTCATATTTCTGTTTGAAAAAAATCATGTGTATATATGTATATTGTTAAATTAGGTCTAAGGCTTAGCTGACACCCCAAAAACTAGTTCAAAGGGAGGAGGATTGCCCAAGATTTATAAAGAGTCCACCATGTCATCAACCACAATGTGGACTTTTATCATCCTTAAACATATATCTATTTTGAGAAACTAGCAGAAACTAGGACTATTATTAACAATGCCCCATGAGAAGCATACGAGTGCCCTTGTGTCACTTGTACAAACTAGCGAGACAGGGTTCGAATCTAGTTAAGAGTCATATTTGAGCCAGTAGGACCAATCGAATACAAATTATTGTTAATTGTTATTGAAAGTTTCGCTTACGCCTAAATTAAGATAATATTGATGCATCTAAAGTTTTCAAATCCTAGATTCTCCTCTCTCTTCACGAGTTCCGGGAAGGACCAGACCATATCATGCCCATTTACCTTTTTTCTCCTTTTGCAACTCAAATTGAGTTCTTGTTTTGCGTGCTTCCTCTGAACTCTGCTCTTTACTACAGTTTTTCGAAAATTGAATGAAAGTTTAATAATCCATTGCAGGTTACAGAACTTAAATGTGGAGGAGTAGTGGTGGGTTGTACATTTGATCATAGAGTTGTTGATGCTTACTCATTCAACATGTTTCTTGTATCATGGGCTGAGTTAGCTCTGTCCAAACCACTCTCTCATCCAACGATCCTTTCTTTCTCCGCGGCGTCCCTCTTTCTACGATCCTGTAATTGATACCATTTACTTACCTATCTTAGCCCTAAAACAGGAAACCACAAATATTGATGATCAACTTATAAGTAGAATTTACTATGTTAAGGCCGAAGAAATCAGGCGCCTCCAATCACTAGCCAATTGTAACACCACAAAGTTTACTAAACTCGAAACATTTAGCGCTTTCCTATGTAAAACTATAGCCAGTGATACTAATAAGAACTTCAGGCTTGGAATTGTGGTTAATGGCAGAAGTAGATTAAGCGACGGAGATGAAGAACAAGCCAAGATACTAAAAGGGTATTTTGGGAATGTTCTTTGCATCCCATTTGGCTAAAAAAAAGTTGAGGAACTAAAAGAGAAATCATTGAGTTGGGTGGCACGTGCAGTGCATGAGTTTCTCGAACGTGCTGTGACTAAAGAACATTTTCTTGGGTTAATAAATTGGGTTGAGAATCATCGTCTGGAGCCAGCACTAGCAAGAATTTACGCCACGGATGAAGACACACCCGCGTTGGTGGTGCCATCCGGGCAGCAATTTCCAGTGAGGAAGATTGAGTTTGGATGGGGAGAGGCGGTATTTGGTTCGTACCATTTTCCATGGGAAGGAAAATCAGGTTATGTGATGTCAATGCTAAGTCCAAAAGGAAATGGAGATTGGATTGTTGAAAGGCCAAATCGATTTGGTTGAGGCTATTGCGTCAAATGTGTTCAAGCCCCTCACTGCCGATTATCTCAATTTAAAATAATTAATTAATGGTTTATGTATACGTATGTACTCAAAGAGAAGGGGTGCTTTGGAGCAATGAAAATGTTGTTTGTTTCCGTTTGACCCATAGGTTGTGGGTTCAAACATAGAAACAACCTTTAATGCTTGTGTTTATACAATACACCTCTTGGAGTACGACCTACTAACATAGGAAGTTTTCTGCATAAAACTACTTTTTAAAAACAATTATATATGTACTAAGCTCGTGTGATTGTGAGTGTGTAAAGGAAGAAATACACACACACACACACACATATATATATATATTTGTGTGCTCCCTTAGTGTTTAATTAGTTAATGGCAATAGCTAAATATATATTTACTAGTGACAATTACAAGTTAGCACTCTTTGTAAATGTCGTTAAAGCCTAAAGCGACACTGAATTGGATCTAATGACCATTAACTAATCTATGTAAAAGTTAACACTCTTTCTTGATCTTCATATTTATTATCGCTAAAAAATATTTTTATTGTAGTGTAATTAGTCATGGTTAATGAATAATGATAGTTCTGTATTGGAAAAGTTTTTATGAGTCCCAATCTTATATACACGGGAAACAGACTTCATATATGTATGGTGGCTTCTTGGTCTTCAAAAACAAACTGCAGATAGGCCCAATAAGACAGGATGCAATCCCTTAAGCAAGCTGGAGAAACTGCAGATAGGCCCAACAAGAATTTGTAACAAATTTTATGTAGTGTATTGTTTCTAATTTTTAAAAAGAAAACTACTCCACTGTATAGGCTTTCATCCCAATAATAATCGACATATATATATATATATATATATATATATATATATATATATATATATATATATATATATATATATATATATATATATATATATATAATACATAAATTATAATATACATTGTTTATAAAGTTGAATATTCTTTGTATATTAACGAATATAATTATTTTGACCAACCTCCAAATATGTAATATGGGCATATTTAAATCATATCATGGGCATCGTACAATCAGTAGATCGAGATTCACATGCATGAGGTTATTAGTAGTGTTTGAAATTGCAAACAACATTACATTTTACTAAAAAGAGATTTAAGCATTAATAATGCTTCTTTATTAATAATTTTTCTGCCACATTTATTGGATAAGAGCAAAGGTGAAAGCTAAAGTTCTTTTCGTCCCATGTTATTTGTCAAAATTACTAAAAATCCTTGTCTTACTTTATTTGTCATTTTACATAAAATCAAGATATAATTAATTTTGTTAATCTTATTTTACCTTTAATATTAAAAACAATACAATTAATTTTGTTAATCTCATTTTACCGTTAGTATTAAATGTTTTTAGTATAAGATTAGTTTGATCGTCTTGATCTTGATTAAAGTTTAATTTATCGGAGAGAGATAAGGGTAAATTAGTAAAAACATTTTTCATTTATGTTTTTTTAAAGAATGTGTAAAAATATGAGATAACTAATATAGAAGGAAAAAAATAACTTGTTATATCTTTATTTTCTAAAATAATAATTATTTTTACCAAGGTATATTTTTAGTAAACACAAAAATTAAAATAAATGAGAAGGAATAGGATAAACAACTCAAACTAAAAATTGCAAACTGCCATAATTGCCTAAAACAAATCTGAATCAATAATTGGAGTGTATCAACTATTGTCCCTACTATTTATTTGATTTCATTTTTTCTTAATTTGTTAGACATCGTGGATCCAACTAATGTTTAGCTCAACTAACTAGTTAAATTTGATTTTAGTTTAATAATTTTTTTGATAAAATATTTATTTTATATATATATATATTTCTTCTTGTGCAATCTCAATCATGGTCCACACCTTTTTCTCGTGGAGAACGTCGACTTCACATGCTCTCTTTTTTTTTTTTTTATGTGAATTTTGGCTTTTATTAATATTAATTAATATAATATAATCAACTTCACATGGCTCCAGTCAAGTATACTGACATTACCATATTATTTTACTGCAAAAATCAGACAATGTCCTCTTGTCAACTAATTTGAATTGCAAAGTATCTCAAATACCTAGGTAAATTATTTTGATTTACAATCTGGACGGTCAAACTTGACTTCTTTTTTTTCTGAAATTATGTTATGTATTTTAACTTTCTTCCCCTTTTACTACTCTTTTTCGCCTATCGCAAAATATTTAAGTACGTTCCTTTCTATTTTCCTCTTATTCTCCAGCTACTCTAAAGAAGGAGAATGGGGAACTTTCAACGTCTCTTTGTTCTTATATTACCATTCTTTTTGTCACAATGTTATGCCCAAGAATCCCTTCTCCAGTGTATTTCAAGTCAATTTTCCGAAATTAACATCACAGGAGTACTTGTCTATGCTCCAAAATCACCAGCATATTCATCGATTATCGAACATGCCCAGAAAAATCCAAGATGGTTGAATTCTTCGTCAGCACATCCGCTTTTAATTATTGTCCCTCGTAAAGAAAATCAACTTAAACCTGTCATTCTTTGCAGCAAACAGTTTGACTTGCAAATTAGAGTGTTAGGTGGTGGTCATGACTATGAAGGTCTCTCTTTTCGCGCTGAATCGCGATTTATCATGATTGATATGAGTAATCTTGATGAAATCAATATTGATTTAGAGGAAGAAGTAGCCTGGATTCAAGCAGGGGCAACATTGGGACAATTATACTATGAAATTGCAAAGAAAAGCAGAGTACATGCATTTCCAGGAGGTATATGTTATACTACTGGCAGTGGTGGACTAATTAGTGGTGGAGGATTAGGTTCTTTGATGAGAAAATTTGGGCTTGCAGCAGATAATGTTGTCGATGCTCGTGTAATGGATGTTAATGGAAGAATTCTTGACAGAAAATCAATGGGAGAAGAATTTTTTTGGGCCATAAGAGGAGGTGGAGGTTCAAGTTTTGGGATCATTCTTGCTTGGAAACTCAAGCTGGTTCATGTCCCTGAGAAGGTTTCTGTTTTCAGGGTTCATCGAATGCTCGAGGGAAATACTATAAATCTCCTCCAGCAATGGCAACATACATCATATTTGCTACCTAAAGAGTTTTTCCTTAGAATGATAATGCAAAATGATGGAGAAGGAAAAGAAAAAAAAGTCAAAGTCACATTTGAAGGACTATTTCTTGGGACAGTTGATGAGTTAATTCCAATTGTCAGTGATAAATTTCCGGAGTTTAATTTGGAACACAAAGATTTCTTCCAAGAACCAGTGATAAATTGCACTGAGAGACCTTGCTTGAAGAAAGAATGTCATGAAGTTCCCTGGATCGGGTCGGTCTTGTTTTTGTACAACAAAGAAGTTGATGAATCACTTGAGGTCCTTTTGGATAACAGTGTTCCTGTATATAAAAATTACTTCAAGGGAACATCTGATTTTGTGAAGACTCCGATTCCCGATAAGGGTTGGAAAATGATTGAAAGATTGTTTCTTGAAGAGGACAGACCTATGATAATAGTAGAACCATTGGGTGGAAGGATAGATAAATTTTCAGAATCTGAACTTCCTTTCCCTCACAGAAAGGGAAATTTGTACAACATTCAGCACTTAGTGAATTGGAACGATAACAGTGAGAACGTATCGAGCAAAAAGATTGGATGGATGAGAAAATTTTACAATGAAATGGAGCCATTTGTTGCCAATTCTCCCAGGACTGCCTATACCAATTACAGGGATCTTGATTTTGGGACCAACCAACAAGACTACAGCTATTCGAAGGCCAAAATCTGGGGTGAAAAGTATTTCAAAGGCAACTTTGAGAGGTTAGCTAAAGTGAAGAGTATGATTGATCCGGAAAACTTTTTCAGATACCAGCAAAGCATTCCACCTTTTGCTACTCCAGGACTGACAAAATTAATCGAAGAAGCATGGCCGAGCACTTACATTCCAGCCGAATTACAGGTATTCTGATATGAACTTCTAGCAAAAGTATCCACAAAGGCAAAAGTGAGTACAAATGTACTCTGGTGGAAAATTTGAACTTGATGAGTTCAACGTTAAGTTCATACCATTGAATCCATTGTACTTTTAAAATTATGGGTTCAAAATTTAATATTTTTTGAAATATTAGTAATTTTTTGCACGTGTATTTGTGTTCTGGTGTCAAAAATATTGAGTTAAGTTGAGTCTATAAAAACCTGGATCCATTTCTGATCATTAATAAAAAATAAATAACGTTTGGACATTTTGAAACAGTGGATTTATTTAGATTCATTTGAGTCCCTTAAATTTCAAAATGGTTTATGACTTAACATTGAATTGAAGTACATTGAATTCAAAATTATATAGTACATTCAGTTATAGTCCTCTAGATCAAAGTCTAACTGTTGAATTAATTCAGAAACTAATACACTGAGTACATTCAAATTCATCTCTATAAATTGGATTTTAGACTTGAGAAAAATCACTTTCTTTCCCCTCAAAGCATGATAGCTCATTCTGAATCCCTTAATTCTTATAGATAGCAATTTCCTGTAAAAAATATAAAATGAGAAGCTTTCAAATTCTCTCTGTTTTAGTCTTTTCACTCTTTTTGGTTAAATGTTACTCCAAAAAAGAAGGTTTTCTTCATTGTCTTACCAAATACTCCAAAAAAAACGTTACTAAAGACATTTACTCCCCAAATTCTCCAACTTATTTATCTATCCTGGAATATGCCCAGAAAAATCCCAGATGGTTCAATTCTTCACATCCCATTTTCATTGCATCCCCTAAGAAAGAATCAGAAATCAGGCCTGTCATTCTTTGTAGTAAGAAAATAGGCCTAGAAATCAAGATCAAAAGCGGTGGCCACGACTATGAAGGCATATCTTATCGCTCTGAATCCCCTTTTGTTATGATTGATTTAAGCAATCTTAATAAAATCAAGATTAATTTAAAGGAAGGAACAGTTTGGGTTCAAACAGGGGCGACCATCGGCCAGCTTTACTATGCAATTGCCAAGAAAAGTAAAGTTCATGGATTTCCAGGCGGTGTATGCTTCAGTGTTGGAACTGGTGGAATGATCAGTGGTGGTGGGCTCGGTGCATTGATGAGGAAATTCGGCCTGGCAGCTGATAACGTTGTAGACGCTCGCGTAATGGATGTTAAAGGAAAAATTCTTGACAGAAAGATGAATGAAGATTTGTTTTGGGCGATAAGAGGAGGTGGAGGAGCAAGTTTTGGTGTTATTCTAGCATGGAAACTAAAATTGGTTCGTGTTCCTGAAAAGCTTACTGTTTTCACTATTCGTAGGAAATTAGAGGGTAACCGAAATCTCCTCCAAAAATGGGAAAACATATCACATCAACTCCCTGAAGATTTGTTCATTAGAGCTGTTGTTCAAAATCGCAGATCATCAGAAGGAAATGTTACTAAAAAGTATGTTGAATTCTATTTTCAAGCACAATATGTTGGCCCTGTTGACGAATTAATTCCTCTCCTGAAACAATACTTCCCTGAGTTTAATTTGGAGCGAAAAGATTGCTACCAAGAGAATACTACTGCTTCAGCAGAGAAAGAATGTCGCGAAGTCCCCTGGATCGGATCAGTCTTACATTTATTTTTCAGAAAACCAAATGATTCACCTAAAGTTTTGCTAGAAAAGAGAATTCCAACACGGAAAAATTTCAACAAAGGGACATCTGATTTTGTGAAGACTCCAATTCCGGAAAATGGTTGGGAAATGATAGAAAGACTGCTTTTGGAAGAAGAAAGAGTTCAGATGATAATGGAGCCATTAGGTGGGAAAATAGATAAAATATCAGAATCGAAAATTCCATTCCCTCATAGAAAGGGAAATTTGTATACTATTCAGTATTTGGTGAACTGGAGCGATAACAGTGAGAGTATATCAAACCAGAAGATAGCATGGTTGAGGAAATTTTACAAGGAAATGGAGCCATATGTTGCAAAATCTCCGAGAACGGCTTACCTGAATTACAGGGACTTTGGTTTAGGTACAAATGAAGAGGATTACAGCTATTCCAAGGCCAAAATATGGGGTGAAAAGTATTTCAAGGGCAATTTTGAGAGGCTGGCTAAAGTGAAGAGGAAGGTGGATCCAAAAAATTTCTTTAGAAGTGAACAAAGTGTACCACCTTACCATTTATCGCACTGATATAGCTGAAGAAGATTAGATTCCGCGCAAGTTAATGAACTAAATAACACTCCAAAAATGCTGAACAAATCTTCAATGCACATTTTTTAACTCGCATACATTTACACCAAGACAATAAATACAGAACTTGTGTCTTCTATGTATTCTTAGTTTAATTTTTAATTACTAATTCGATATAAATAACAGCTGCAGTAACTTTTTAGTACTCGGGGAAGTCTTGTTAAATATACTATCTCTTGTATTTTAAATGTGTAAGTAATTTGTATTTTTATTTTTTTTATAATATATTACAATATTGAAATTGCTCATTTTTATTTTTGCTTGTTTACTCTTCCTGTTCAATATTATCTTAAGATATATGTGTATGAAAATACTAGGCATATTTTGTGTTTACTGTTTTAATGTAAATGTAGACTGCGAATAAGTATTTATCCTCTTAGAGCAACACATCTTTTATTTAAAACTGAAAACTTCTCTGTAATATCATATTACAATTTGTGACGCAAGCACTAACTGGCTTGTCTAATAATATGAGACATGCGTGATATGAGTTAAAACTTCAGCTATATATTAGTAGAATAAGGTGGAATACTTTGTTCATTTCTGAAGAAATTTTTGGGATCCACCTTACTCTTCACTTTAGCCAATCTCTCAAAGTTGCCACTAAAATACTTTTCACCCCATATTTTGGCCTTGGAATAGCTGTAGTCCTCTGAATTTGTCCCAAAATCAAGGTCCCTGTAATTCAGATAAGCAGTTCTTGGAGAGTTTGCAACATATGGCTCCATTTCCTTGTAAAGTTTCCTCATCCATCCTATCTTCTGGCTTGATATACTCTCACTGTTATCGCTCCAGTAGTTCAAGTACAGAATATTGTACAAATTCCCTTTTCTATGAGGGAATGGAATTTTAGATTCTGATATTTCATTGAATTTCGCACCCATTGGCTCAAAAATTATCTGGGGACTTTCTTCTTCCAAGAACAATCTTTCTATCATTTCCCAACCACTTTCCGGAATTGGAGTCTTCACAAAATCAGACGTCCCTTTGTTGTAACTTTTCTTTGTTGGAATACTCTTTTCTAGCAATGTTTCAGGTGCATCAGTTAGTTTTCGGAAATAGAAATATAAGATTGACTGAATCCAGGAAACTTCATGGCATTCTTTCTCCGCACCAGCACTAGTAATCTTTTGAAAGCAATCTTTTCGCTCCAAATTGAACTCAGGGAAGTACTGTTTAAGCAGAGGTATTAACTTATCAACAGGTCCAACATACTGTGCCTGAAATGAGAATTCCACATGCTTTTTGGTATCATTTCCTGCTGAGGAGACAGCATTTTGAATAATAACTCTGATTAATAAATCTTCAGGGAGTTGATGTGCCATCTTTTCCCACTTTTGGAGGAGATTTCGGTTACGCTCTAACTTCCTACGAATCGTGAAAACAGTAAGCTTCTCTGGAATACGAACCAATTTTAGTTTCCATGCTAGAATAACACCGAAACTTGCTCCTCCACCTCCTCTTATCGCCCAAAACAAATCTTCATTCATCTTTCTGTCAAGAATTTTTCCGTTCACATCCATCACACGTGCATCTACAACGTTATCAGCTGCCAGGCCGAATTTCCTCATCAACGCGCCAATCCCACCACCACTGATGATTCCACCAGTGCCAATACTGAAACAGACACCGCTTGGAAATGCATGAACTTTACTTTTCTTTGCAATTGCATAGTAAAGTTGGCCGAGGGTCGCCCCTGTTTGAACCCAAACTGTTTCTTCATTTAAATCAATCTTGATTTTGTTAAGATTGCTTAAATCAAGCATAACAAACGTGGATTTAGAGCGATAAGATATGCCTTCATAGTCGTGGCCACCACTTTTGATCTTGATTGGTAGGCCTATTTTTTTACTACAAAGAATCACAGGCCTGATTTCTGATTCTTCCTTAGGGGAAGCAATGAAATTGGGATGTGAAGAATTCAACCATCTTGGATTTTGTTGGGAATATTCCAGGATAGATGAATAAGTTGGAGAACTTGGGGTGTAAACATTTTGTGTAGTGTTGTTTTTGGAAAGACAACGAAGAAAGTCTTCTTGTTTGGAGTAACATTTTGCCAAAAAGAGTGAAAAGAGTAAAACAAAGAGAATTTGAATGCTACCCATTTCTTTTCTTTGGAATAGAAAAATTGCTATCTAAAAGACTTAAAAGGGATACAAAACTACAAAGAAAGACCAATCATTATTTGAGGGGAAAGAAGATGAATTTGTTCATAAGTAACCTTTCAAATACTCCTATTTATAAGATTAAGTGAGGGTATGTTTGATTACTGGTCAAAGTTATACAAATAATACAAAAATTAATAATAGAAGTATTACATTTATTAGCTACCCATGAATTAGTAATACAATGTAAATTATACTTACTTCAATGGACTATAATAGTACTTCTGGATTTATTCAACAATTTGACTTGGACCCAAAATACGTATTTGAATGCATGGCAACTCAATGCTATTATCTCTGATCCATGTTAAGTGAATACTAGAAATATGACAAATTTTTTGAGAAAAATATTAAAAACTTAATTCAAAGTTTATTTTCCACTCATTTTTTTTAGTTATTTTTAAATTGTTCTCTCAGGAAATGTTAGTAGATAACAACCTCGTTAAAAGAAAAGGTAAATATATTTAAAGAAAAATGTTCCAAAAATTTTCTTAAATTTTGAAAAACTCACCTATTATAAATTATAAAAAGCATTTCTAACTGTTCACTTAATATGGATAAAAGGGAGCAATTCATAAACCATTTAATATTAAAATTCAAATTAAAGGACTCAAATGAATTTAAAATAAATTATTCGTTTCAAGATATGTTCTATATCCGGGTATTTCAGCTGGCAAGATTTGATCTTATCATAAATAAGTACTATTTGGTTTTGGGAATCATTTCAGTTAATCTTAGGGTGGTAGGTAATTTCTCCCAGGTGGACATTACAAAATTGTTTTTTTTCCTCGATCCCATTATTCAGCTGGGAAGATTTGTACGGTTCCCTACATACAAAATAAATAGTGGTTTTCTTTATATGTTATTTCAAAATAAGTGATATTTTACATAAAAATTATCTTTATTTTAATACATAAAATTTTATATTATTAATTTTTTTTAAGACATTTAATTAAAGATAAGATAGTAACTCACTTCTTATTTCTAGATCTGAGAAATTTTTTTAAGGAATATGTTCAAGCAAAATAGTACATTTTAAAAACAAGAGGAGTATGACACTATACTGTTGAAATTTGGTAGAATCATTTTACTTTTTTTTTAGTCTAAAAATATTTTATGCTATTTAATTTCCTTTCAAGTTTTTGGTTTAGATTAATTGCAAAATATTTAGTTTTACTTTAGTTTAGTACCTAGAAGGATTTTCTTTAGGAAGAATTCTCCTTAATTATTTATAATTAGGAATGTACTCTTCTATTTGAATAAATGCAAGAATTAATACAAAGAGTTATCATTCATTCTCTCTTTAATTTCTCTTTCTAGTTCATTCTCTCTTTAATTTCTCTTTCTAGTTTCTTCCATTCCATAACAGTGGTATCAGAGTCTTTACATTGATCTTAATGGATCTATGAGTTCGTTGAAGAAGAACTTTCAACCACTTTTAATTCATATCTATTTTCAACCCAATTTTAACCCATGCATTTATTTTTAACACAGGACTACTTTTGTCCAATTTTTAATCTATACTATTTTAAACCTTATTTTCAAACCATGACAAGCAATACTCTTTCTTTCAATGCCCCACAAACATTCAATGGTGAAAATTATCAAATTTGGGCCGTTAAGATGAAGTCTTATCTTGAGGCTTATAATTTGTGGGAAGCTGTAATGGAAGACAAACCCATATAACAACTCTCTGAAATACCGTCTGATGCTGAAATCAAACTTCACTCAGAAGAGAAAATCAAAAAATACAAAGCCAAAATTGTAATTCAAAATTCAGTTGCAAATTCAATCTTTTCTAAAATCATTGCATGTGAGATTGCAAAAGAAGCTTGGGAAAAACTTGAAAATGAGTACTAGGGAAGTGAACGAGGCAAACAAAATTAAATTCTGAATTTGAAAAGAGATTTTGAATCTCTTAGGATGCAAGAGGGTGACACTATCACTAATTATTCTGATAGAATTTCTTTGATTGTCAACAGAATCAGGTTGCTTGGTGAGGATTTTAAAAATAATAGAATAGTTGAAAAGATTCTTGTAACTATTCTCGAGAGATTTGAGTCTAAAATCTCTGTTTTGGAAGAGTCTAAAGATCTCTCTACCATCTCTCTTGTGGAATTGATAAGTGCTTTTCAAGCACAAGAACAAAGAAGAGCTTTCAGACAAGATAAAATTGTTGAAGGTATCTTTTATGCAAACTATGAAAAAAGAAAAATTGATTATACTCCTTGCAAATATTGCAAAAAGAAAACACATTTGAAAAAATCATGTTGGTGGAGATCTGATGCATTATGTGGAAGTTGCAAACAAATAGGTCATGTTACAAAAGTATGCAAGTTCAAAGACACTCAACATAAATCACAAGCATTATTAGTAGAAGAAGAATGTGAGGATGAATTATATTAATTGCCACAACAAAAGTAAGTAGAAGATATTTTTGAAGAATAATTAAGTGTTCAAACTCAAGTTAGATACACCAACTTGAGTTTGAGGGGGAATGTTGAAATTTGGTAGAATCTTGTTACTTTTTTCTTTTTAGTCTAAAAATATTTTATAGTATTTAATTTCCTTTCAAGTTTAGGGTTTACATTAATTGCAAAATAATTACTTTTACGTTAGTTTAGTATCTAGAAGGATTCTTCTTTTAATTATTTATAAATAGAGATGTACTCTTCTATTTAAATAAATGCAAGAATCAATACAAAGAATTATAATTCATTCTCTTTTTTATTTTTCTTTCTAGTTCTTTCATTCCATAACATATACTTAAACTTATGTTTCACTGACGGATCTCAAACTAATGTTTGGGTTCTAGGATTCTCTCCCAGGCCTTGAAAAAATGAGAAAATAGCTGAAGTTAGTCTAAAAAAGACATATTTTTTTATTTGCTAAATATTTAATGATATTATAACATTTTAATATTCTTTTAAAGGGTAAATTTTTTTGAACTTCTTATGCTTCAGCCCTTTTCATATGATACTCGTCAAAATGTTATTGAAGAAGCTTCCCTGAGTTCTAAAAGATTACCGTATATGTTATTTTGTTGGACTTAATTAATATATTGTTTTGGTGTAAATATATGTGAGTTCATATTTATTCTCTGAGTAACAGTCAAAAGTTTGTTCAGCATTTATAGCACATAACACAAAATCTTGCACGGACTACACACTATATCAATATGATAACTGATAAGGAGTTACACTTTGTTCACTTCTGAAGAAATTTTTTAGATCTACTTTACTCTTCACTTTAGCCAGCCTCTCAAAATTGCCTTTGAAATACTTTTCACCCCATATTTTGGCCTTGGAATAGCTGTAGTCCTCTTCATTTGTTCCCAAACCAAAGTCCCTGTAATTCAGATAAGCAGTTCTTGGAGATTTTGCAACATATGGCTCCATTTCCTTGTACAATTTCCTTATCCATCCTATTTTCTGGCTGGATATGCTCTCACTGTTATTGTCCCAGCTCACAAAGTATTGAATAGTATACAAATTCCCCTTTCTATGAGGAAATGGAATTTCTGATTCTGATATTTCATACATTTTTCCGCCAAATGGCTCAAATACCATCTGAGGTCTTTCTTCTTCCCGAAACAATTTTTCTATCATTTCCCAACCACTTTCTGGAATTGGAGTCTTCACGAAATCAGATGTTCCTTTGTTATAATTCTTGTGTGTTGGAATACTCTTTTCTAGCAAAACTTCAAGTGAATCATTTGGGTTTCTCCAAGAGAAATACAACACTGATCTGATCCAGGGAACTTCGAAGCATTCTTTCTCTGCATCAGCAGTAATATTCTCTTTGAAGCAATCTTTTCGCTCCAAATTAAACTCAGGGAAGTATTGATTGAGCAGAGGAATTAATTCGTCAACAGGCCCAATATATTGCCCCTGGAAATAGAATCCTACATGGTTTTTGGTAGCATTTCCTTCTGAAAATACGCCTTTTTGAACAAACGCCCTGACGAACAAATCTTCAGGGAGTTGATGTGCTATGTTTTCCCATTTTCGGAGGAGAGTTAGGTTACCCTCTAACTCCCTACGAATCGTGAAAACAGTAAGCTTCTCTGGAATACGAACCAATTTTAGTTTCCATGCTAGAATAACACCGAAACTTGCTCCTCCACCTCCTCTTATCGCCCAAAACAAATCTTCATTCATCTTTCTGTCAAGAATTTTTCCATTCACATCCATCACATGTGCATCTACAACGTTATCAGCTGCCAGGCCGAATTTCCTCATCAATGCACCGAGCCCACCACCGCTGATGATTCCACCAGTGCCAACACTGAAGCAGACACCGGCTGGAAATGCATGAACTTTACTTTTCTTGGCAATTGCATAGTAAAGCTGGCCAAGGGTCGCCCCTGTTTGAACCCAAATTGTTTCTTCCTTTAAATCAATCTTGATTTTGTTAAGATTGCTTAAATCAAGCATAACAAAAGGGGATTCAGAGCGATAAGATATGCCTTCATAGTCGTGGCCACCACTTTTGATCTTGATTTGTAGGCCTTTTTTTTTACTACAAAGAATGACAGGCCTGATATCTGATTCTTCCTTGGGGGATGCAATGAAATTGGGATGTGAAGAATTCAACCATCTCGGATTTTTTTGGGCATATTCCAGGATAGATGAATAAATTGGGGAGCCTGGGGTGTAAATGTTTTGTGTAATGTTTGTTTCAGAATATTTAGAAAGACACTGGAGAAAATCTTCTTCTTTGGAGTAATAACATTTTGCCAAAAAGAGTGAAAAGAACAGAACAGAGAAAATTTGAAGGCTACCCATTTCTTATATAAAAAAAAAAGTTGATTCAGGATGATATGTATAAAGAATGAGTTACCATGCTTTGAGGGGACAGATATGAATTTTCCCAAATCTATCCCAGTGATCCATTTATAGAGATAAATTTACACATGTATATCACCATAATCTGATTTAATTTATATGAGTTAATTTCTTTCATGATCACTCAACTAATTGTTTTTATCTCATAAAGCACTTAACTTTGTTTTATGACACAAAAATCATTCAACATATGATAATTATATCAAAAAGTCACTCAACTATGATTTATAACAGACAATTCACCCAACTATTGTCATTTTAACTATGGTAGAAGAAATCATAACAGTTGAGTGATTTTTCTAAGCGACTTTACGAGACAATTACTGTTAGCATAGTGATTTTTGCGTTACAAATAAAATTGAGTACTTTCTCAAATAAAAGCGAAATTGACTCCAATTTATAGAGATAAATTTAGTGTATCTGAATGCACTGTATTTGACCCATAGGACTAATGTATTTTAGTTGCTGATGTAATGTATTTCAATTCAATGTTAATTCATAAACCTATTTAGAAATTTAAAGGACTCAAATGAATTTAGAATGAATGCATCGTTCCTAAATGTTCATTCCCAAAATCAGATCTCTTGTATAAGTCTAGAGAAAAGGATGTTGATATAAATATTTGGTTTTAGGGTCATTTCAATTAATCTTAGGATGGTAGGTAATTAAAATTGTATTGTTTTCCTAGATCCCAATATTCATTTGGGAAGACTTGTACAATGAACTATCCATGAACATATATTTTAATTAGGATTTCAATTAATGTTTGGGTTCTAGGAGGGGAGAATAAATAAATTACCTCCCAAAAGTTGTCCCGGTAATTCGATTTCACACTATAATTTTTTGGTATTTTGTATCCTCTATTTTTATTCAAAGTGAAATTAATTAATTTCCCTAAGAGGTGAGGTAGTAAAAAAAAAAAAAAAATGGTTCTATCTTGCTACAGGCAAGTAATTTACTTGTGTATTTTCCCTTTTAGGAATATCTCACGATCCCATCACAAACACTTAAAAGTTGGCATCATGACTTTTTACTTAAGATATTTTAATTAAGATTTATATCATTTAAATAATTAAATTAAGGTCATACTGTTATTTTGACATTTTTCGTTGACTTGATAATTTATGAGTGTTCAAGAGCAGTGGCGGATTCAGAATTTTGGGTCAGGGGGTTCGAAAAAAAGTAAGCATGCTAATGGTGTTGACAAATTAACGAGTCGATTTAGATATTAACGGGTTAAATCATATATGAGTGAGCTAAAATGAAATAATTTTTATTAAAGTAAATATTTTTATTAAAAAGTTTATTAAATATATAATAATATTTACTTGGAAATCCAATTTTTTTTATTGAAATATTACTATGTATTAATTTAATATTTTAAAGAAACCCATAAATTTACAATATAAACCTATTTGAAAAGGTTTGACAAAGAACAAAAGAAAAAATTGTCAGAAAACACCTCCACCGAGATTCGATCTCACTAAAATGCATGGACCTTAGCCTGCTTAACCGTTGCATTGTGTACTAATCTTGTGTTGAGGGAGTTCAACATTTAATATATATACGTAAATTGTAAACTTCATCCTATGCGTACAGTATAATTTTCCGAGTGAGGGGGTTCGGGTGACCCCCTCGGCTCCATGTGGGTCCGCCCCTGTTCAAGAGACATATTGGGAAAGGTTGAGGTATCTAAAAGTATATTTTCAATGTGGAGTGATTACTTGTTAATTAAGACCAAGTTAAGATGTTTATCGATGCCTTTTAGTTTCATTTGCAATGATTTTTTCTTATAAAAATATATTTTTTCTATTAATTTAGGTTTAATAATAAACTAGTGATAATTTATATTAAAAAAAACTAGTGATTCTAACATTTTTCTTAGTTACTTTTTGTTATAATCTATTATTATTTTTTCACCCACTGTTCAGAGCCTACATTAGAGCCTCGATTAAATTCGAATCGTGGACACAGGACCATTTCAGGATGGCGCTCCCAACAAGATTTTCTCAATACACAGGGCTCAAACCTGATACCTCTGATTAAGGGTGAAGCAATCTCAACATTGCACCACAACTCATGTTGATTTTTTTGTTGTATTCTAACTATTTAGTTTTTGTGTATTTTATTGATCTAAACATAATTAGCTAATATTATCGTTATATTTATTTTTATCTGCAAAAATAAAAATGACAAATTTGAGCTCTCACGCTTTACGAGAAGAAAATTTCGGCCGTGAGTAACATTTCAAATAATCGACATTTTTGAAGATGAATTTTAAAAATAAAATAAAATAATCGACATTTATGAAGATGACTTTAATGCATATTAGTTTTATAAATTAATTCAATTCAAAAGTTCAACTTTGACCCAAAGCACATTAAAATCCAAATTAATACAAATCTGATCTGAATCATCCTGGTTATCAGCTGGCAAGATTTGTATTATCCACAAAAATATACTTTGATCAATGATCACGTGTTTCATTAGTATAGGACATTTCTTCCACTTGGACTTTAGAAAATAGTATAAATATTACGTAATTGACTTTGTTGTTCGTTTTAGCTATCGTGTGTTGAAATTCTAATGTGATTATCAAAGTTGATGAATTTCTATTTATAGCGATATGTATAATGAATTTATATTAAATAAAGACTATAAATTTGATGAATTACTTGTCAAAATTAAGGTATTTTTATTCTAAAATTACATTTCAATAATTTTAGCGGGAAGCTCAATGTGCACAAGAATTTTTATTTTGTGTCTTATATAATTAATTAATTAATGCAAACTGTATAAGATTTGCTTTCGTTTCACAAACTAATGAATTATAATTTTATAACTCTAGGTCCATTAATCTATGAAGTAAGCTTTAACATTGTAGGGGTGCACCATATTGCCCCTAATTTATCTTCCATTTTAAGAACATTACAATTTAATATTTCGTAATCTCATATTTATGCTTTTGGTTAATTATCCCGTACGTTACTTGTGCAAAAGAAGACACATCAATGAGTAATTGAGTATATACTTAAACGGAAAGTCTCCATTGCGTATTGAAGAACTACTAGTATTTGTATTTAATATAATACTATGTCAAGCCATAATTTGACTATTAGCTTGTGTCTGGATATGCAATGTCATATCATAAATTGAAATTATGATTTCAAATTAGTATTTGAATGTTCAATTTAAAATCATAATTTATATTTCAATTATCAGAAAATCTGACTATTTGGATTCCACATTATAATTTTAATTTAAAAAAATAAAATTTTAAAATTTCACCCATAAGTTTATATGTTGAAATACATTGCTCGTTGCACTTAGATCCGACAGATTTCTGTCAGATCTACCGAAAATTCGAGATAAACACTCCTTCAATTGGGCCTTGAGACCTCCTAATCGCCTCCATCATCGATGCATTCTCTAGATAGTAACAATTTGAAAACGAAAGGTAATATATGTAATTATTTAAAAGTAGAGATAAGATTAATATAAATGGCAGTCATGTATGTCTAATAAGGTAGTTTATCCAAATTATAAGTGATATGAAGTTAAAGTTTTGTATAGATATGCAATTTGATTTTTTGAAGTTGTCTATTTTTGTATAAATATGAAAACCCCACAAGTTGTAAAAACTATCAAAAAAATTTCAATTGCTATACAATTTTACCAGATGAGCAAATCATAGTTCGTAAACAAAATGTCAGATCATAATATTCTACGATGACACATTCATAGATCACATATCTCCATGTTCCTTTGCTAAATAAATATTTGTGAATAAAAATTTTTAAATACACAAAATTTATAAAGATCTACTAGTCAACAATAGTAATAACTAGTTATTCTTTAATATATTTTCATATGATACAAACAATCTCTTCATGCCGAGCATGAATTATTATTATGATTATTTTTTGCAAAATTTATAACGATGGGTATAAATATATTGAGCAACTTCGACAAATTAAAAAGTGAAGCAAACATTGCCGTGGTGAGATGCCCTGATCAGTTGAACGTAATCGGAACATTTCAATAAATGGAGATTTACCCATGTTTTTAGCACATTATTAATGTATCTAACTCAAATTGAGATACGATTATATATATATATATATATATATATATATATATAGCTATTTTTTATAAGTGTATCTGATTAAGTATCATGTATCTAATAAATATAGGGAAAAGATATAAATTTCCCCTAAATACTTGTCCCGAAAAATCAATTACACTTTTAAACTATCATAGTGGCATATTACACACCTATACTACTCAAAATTGAATGTTCTTACCCCCTAAAACTGACGTGGCAAAAAAAATAATAGGCGCTTCAGTTTGAAATTAAAGTGAAAAAAAAGTTAGAAACCTCTTTTCCACCCCAACCCCCTACACCTCTTCTTCTTCACACCCCACCCATTGTCATCTTCTTCTTCATTCTTTATTTTTATCACACTTCTTTATCTTTTAATCACAATCTTAAAGCACAATATTTTTTATCGCTATTAGGTTAATTCTCATAGATTTGTTAGTGAATAATTGTATTTTATCGGAAAAAGTTTCGGTTGATTGTTTCTATCTTTTCATTCTTTTGACTTTGTTAAGAAAATTTTGGTTGTTAATCAATTTTTGGGTTTGATGGTGATTGGTGGTGGGTGACAAAAATTAAAAGAGGTAATTGAAGATGGTGAAAAAGAAAAATCGATATTAATAATGATGGTGGTGATATTTGGTGTTGGGTGACAAAGAAGAAGAATTCAAGGTGATATGGTGGTGGTGAAAAACAAAATCAATAGTGAAGGTGGTCGGATATGATTTTTCGATGAAATGAGAATTGAAATGGGTGGAATTTAGTGACGAAGAAGATATAATTATTAGAGAATTAAAATAATTAATTAGAAATTAATTAGAGTAAAATATAGTTAACAAAAGTAAAGTTAATTACTAAAGAAAAGAAAACAAAAAATTATAATTTATGACATGACGCTGATATGACTCTGAAGTGGCAGTGAGTGTTATACATCATATAATGTGAGAGTGGTGCTACACGTCTCAAGGTGGTAATAAATTCACTTTTGAGTAGTAAAGGTGTCTAATACCTCATTGTGATAGTTTAAACGTGTAACTAACTTTTCAAGACAAGTTTAGGAAGAAATCTATCCCTTTTCGCAATAAATATATTGGAAATTTACGAATGTATCTGAAACAATTTGTTATATTAACTTTTATGTATATTGTGTTTATTTTAAGATACATTGTTATCTAAATTTTGGTAGAAATATAAAAATTTACATTGCTTTAGTCCTTTTCTCACAAAAAGGAACGAAAGGATTTCAAGATCTTTGATTATTTTTTTTTAGGAAATTGTTATGATACATATTATCAAAAAAGTTAAAGAAGTGATTTACTATACTATATGAGTAATTCTGTTATGCTATATAAATAGACACACATTTGTTGTATCTAGCTATTGACATATTTTGAATATGTGTATTGGAAGAAGAACATATCTTGGATATATGTATCTGGAAGAGGAATTTATTTCAGATAGAACATACCTCGGATACATGCATCAAAAGAGGAATATATCTAAGATATGTGTATCTAAAACCCGAAATTCAGATAAACAAATTTGAATTTTTGAA
Organism: Solanum bulbocastanum; assembly: GCA_037074985.1. Lineage (NCBI taxonomy): Eukaryota > Viridiplantae > Streptophyta > Magnoliopsida > Solanales > Solanaceae > Solanum > Solanum bulbocastanum. The sequence continues at coordinate 29,213,959 of CM073598.1, read as the reverse complement.
AATAAAAGTCACTTTGTTATTGCTCAAAAATAAATGGAAGAAATTAGATTTTTTTTTTTTTTTTTTAAGAAGTTGTTAGACTAGATATATTCAAAAATTGTTAAAGAAGTGATTTTCTTCTTAAATTAAGCATTTTAATTACAATACTTAATTAAACATGTATCATGCTTTGTCAATTCCTTGGATACAGGTTGTTTGCCCATTATAATTTCATATAGCATATAATATTAGGCCCTTAGTTCCCTGGAAGTGAATAACCATTTCCCCACGAAATTTTAAATTAACTAATTTAATAGACTAAAATATTGATATTGTGCATATTCCTTACACGCAATACCCTATAGGGTGGTGGATGCACTAGAAGGCCCCCCAAAAGAAGTTTGATTTCAAATATTTTTCTCAGTGTCAACTCTACAGGTTACCTGAAATTTGCATTGATTAATTAGATATCTTAAATATGTCTAATCTAATAATTTTAAAGTTTACCATGCAAAATATAAAAAATAGAATAATCATGATTTAGCAAATAATTTGCACCTTTTTCTACGTAGTTATATCCACATCTCCTCCCAATTAGTTGGGAGACGGTTTTTTCGAAATTGGATCATACATGATGTTGAGTTAGAATATATTCAGCATTTGTAATTCGTTGATGCATTAATATAAAGTGTTTATTTTCGGTGAACCTCATTGGCCGAGGTAGCTTTTGATCAAATTTAATATTTATGACTTATGAGATATGAACATGAAAAATTACAAAATTTCAATAAATATCAGATTCTAATTCATAATATCAAAGATATTCAATTCGCGACTACTAAGAACTTTAAAAGTCATTGTCTTTCTTTTCTTTATAACCCCACCCCATAAGTTATGCCTAGTGAATGAATTCTATTTTGGAAAAAACGTTTCAGTCATATTGAATATTGAATATTAATGGTATGAACTTTAAGGGGTTGCATAAATAGTGGAGCATTCATACCATTGTCAGTTGACACAAATTAAATCTGCTAGGAACTGAAGAGCAGTTGTTTTTTGAAAATAATAATAATAATATAATATTTATTTTAGTTGATAAAAGCTCCCCAGTTATACATTTGACTTACGAGACACATCACACACTACACTCTCCTCAAAAAAATAAAAAATGAAAGAGCTTCAACCTAAATATTGTTAGGAAATGGAATATAACTAAGATAAACACCAAACAGTTCTAAATTAATTATCATTATATAGGAGTACTATTTAAATGACGCCATTATTATCCTTATTTTTTTATTAGATATAAGTTGGAATGGTGCGATGGTTTTTACAGACTTAGTTGTCTTGCAGATAATCTGCAAATTGAAAACTTCAAATAACTAGCACTACTAATTAAATAACGTTGGAAAACGTCAAATATGATAATACTCCATCCGTTTCATTTTTACTTTGGTCCATTTAATAATAAGAGTATTGGGGGAAAAAAAAATCCATCTTAGCTTACTGAAATTGAAGAGTAAAAATAAAACTATTTTTTTAATATAAAGGTGAAATAAAATAAATGGAGGAATTAGCTTCTTGCAATATTTATTTGAACATGCGAGTAATAATTTCGAGCACATTAATATTTGAATATACGAATAATAATTTCGAGCACATTTATATTTACACACATGGGAACCATGGCAACTAACGTGGGAACCATGGTTTCTTAAGAATTTTAATAGTTTAAAATCTATATATATTTTTAAAAAAAAAAAAACTGCTAACAATATATAATTTTAAATCTATATATATTAAAAAAAAAAACTCGGATTTTAATTCTGTGGAGAACTTCCATGTGCCTAGAGTCAAAGTCAAGCTGTTTATTGGAGTAAATATTTACTTCCGTAAACTGCTGAATAAATTTTGATAACTCGACGTAAACCCTATAACAAATAAATTATATAAATATGGATCATTTGTAAGGGTTATAGACATTCTATTCCAAAAGAAAAAGAAATTATGGGTAACCTTCAAATTCTCTCTCTTTTACTCTTTTCATTCTTTTTGTCAAAATGTTACTCCAAACAAGAAGATTTTGTTCAGTGTCTTTCTAAATACTCTGAAACCAACGTTACACAAAACATCTACACTCCAAAATCTCCAACATATTCATCTATCTTAGAATATGCTCAAAAAAATCCTAGATGGATGAATTCTTCACATCCCATTTTCATAGTTTCCCCTACAAAAGAATCACAAATCAAGCCGGTTATTCGTTGTGCAAAAAAATTAGGCTTGCAAATTAAAATAAAAAGTGGTGGCCATGACTATGAAGGCATATCTTTTCGCTCTAAATCCCCTTTTGTTATGCTTGATTTAAGCAATCTTAACAAAATCAAGATTGATTTAAATGAAGGAACAGTTTGGGTTCAAGCAGGGGCGACCCTCGGCCAACTTTACTATGCAATTGCAAAGAAAAGTAAAGTTCATGCATTTCCAAGTGGTGTCTGTTTCAGTATTGGCACTGGAGGGATTATTAGTGGTGGAGGGATAGGTACGTTGATGAGAAAATTCGGGCTTGCAGCTGATAATGTTGTAGATGCTCGCGTAATAGATGTAAATGGAAAAATTCTTAATAAAAACAAAATGAAAGAAGATTTGTTTTGGGCAATAAGAGGAGGTGGAGGAGCAAGTTTTGGTGTTATTTTAGCATGGAAACTCAAACTTGTTCGTGTTCCGGACAAGGTTACTGTTTTCACTGTTTACAGGAGGTTAGAAGGTAGCCAAAATCTCCTCACAAAATGGGAAAACATCGCCCATCAATTACCTGATAAATTACTTATCAGAGTAATTATACAAAATGATGGAACAGAGAATGAAAAGTATGTTGAAATTATCTTTCAATCACTATATCTCGGACCTGTTGATGAGTTAATTCCATTACTCAAAGAAAAATTCCCTGAATTTGATTTGGAGAAAAAAGATTGCTTCCAAGAGCCTGTTGTGGATTGTAGTAACAGGCCCTGTATTAAAAAAGAATGTCGCGAATCGTCCTGGATTGGATCAGTCCTGTATTTCTATGGCAGGAGAACAAATGAGTCACTTGAAGTTCTGCTAGAAAAGAGTATTCCAACTCAGAAGAATTATTTCAAAGCCACTTCTGATTTTGTGAAGACTCCAATTCCGGGAAGTGGTTGGGAAATGGTAAAAAGACTGTTTTCAGAAGAAGACAGACCTCAGATGATAATGGAGCCATTAGGTGGGATATTAGATAAAATATCAGAATCTGAAATTCCATTTCCTCATAGAAAGGGGAATTTGTATAATATTCAGTACTTGGTGAACTGGGGCGATAACAGTGAGAGTATATCAAGCCAGAAGATAAGATGGATGAGGAAACTGTACAAGAAAATGGAGCCATATGTTGCAAAATCACCAAGAAGTGCTTATCTGAACTATAGGGATCTTGATTTTGGAACAAATTCAGAGGACTATAGTTATTCCAAGGCTAAAATATGGGGTGAAAAGTATTTTAGTGGCAACTTTGAGAGATTGGCTAAAGTGAAGAGTGAAGTGGATCCCAAAAATTTCTTCAGAAATGAACAAAGCATTCCACCTTATCACACTGATAGCTGAAGAAAACAGGATTCCATGGAAGGCCAGAAAATAAAAATCCAAGTTAATTTGATGTTTTATGAAGATTAATCCCTTCTTTTTTTTTCCGAATGCAGTAAATGTATCAGTATGTCCAATTTATCATATCTTAATCTGCAAAATAAATCTCGAATGTATTTTATTTCTTAGTTATTATATGATTTATATACAACTACTTCATGTCTGAATTACATCTTCAGGAAAATAGTAATAGCAAAGCAAAAAGTACTAATTAATGTGGTGTTCTGTTTAAACATTAATCCCTTCGTTCAAATTAGTTGTCACGTTTGCTTGTGGAACGTCAAATTATGTGAACTTTTGATCAAGTTGACATGATAGAGATTGTAACTTGGTACTGTTTTTCGTATAATTTTAATAAATTTTAACTTCTACATAAAATATTGAGTTGATTTAATTCACGTACTTAAGCCACCGCCCGAAGATTTCAAAGTACATGTTGAGCAAGTCTTTATCAAATTTACAGAAGGTCTAATGTGAGTACTTTTTAATGCCTTCACACTATCTACATCCGTTTTTTAGTTTCTCTTCCTCTAGTCAATTACTTGAGCCTCTTTTTGTTTGTAATAATAAGCAAAATCTGATTAGATCTCAATTAATTATAATCTAAGTATAACATGTGTCAGACCTGATTTTAAGTTTTACACATGCCATTATAGAAAAGTACTGCCAGATGTAAATGTCAACTATATAATCTTTAATATTTTGAAAGCTTCTTGGGGGACGGGTTGGCACACCTATTTGGCCGAAGAAATTGCTTTTCCCTTCACCAACTTGCGTGGACGTTCGATTTTAAAACCAAACATACACATGCACAAATGGGTTTGCCATTAATAAATGTGTTTAGTCGATATTGCTTTATCCTTTATAATGGTTTAGATCTTGGTAAGCGATATTTTGAACTAACTCACAAAGGATAATTATTCAACACCGTATAAAGAGGAGGACCAAGAACCCTAATGTTCATCGATATGGAACGACTCAATACTCTCCACCGACCAAAATTGAACATCTGAAACAGTAACAATATAAGATAAGGCCAACATAGAATGAAATAATGAATTAGGTTGAGCTTAACTCAAACACTTCATCATCACTAGCTATACATGAAAACTCACTACATCAAAAATGAGTTTTAGCGGCAATTAATTAGTAATTGCCGTTAAATATGTATTTTTAGCGGCAATTAATATTCTTTGTATATGTCGCTAAAGGCTTTAGCGATGCACTTAACTAATGCCGGTAAAAACTTTAGCGTTCTTTATTAATGTGTCTATTTATTGCCGCTAAAAATTGTTTTTGTTGTAGTGACTTTTAATTTTTTTTATACTAGTGGTGTCCAGGTCAGCTTTCACGCACCTCTATTAATTCCACGAGATACCTCTCACTTCTCACTAGCACTCCAAAAAAGTACCAGATAACTTTGTCCAATGATACCTCCTAATTGATCTATGTTATAACAAACTAACCGAAAATAAGTGTACCTAGTATCTACATGTAATTACAAAATAGAATATTTACACACTTGTACACGTTTCTATCAGGAAGCTTCTTAGAAGCTGACAACGTGCTGGGCTCATATGTACATTTGTTATGGAACAGCCCATTTAATATTGAGCCCAAATTACTGCAAGAACAAATGAAGGCCTTCTGTTCTCTTCTTTTCTTGCCTTCATCGTCACCAACAGAAACCGTAAGGATTTTCTGGGCCTCGAGAACACTTCAACCCAACGTAAAAATTGGGCTAGAATTTCTAAGCCCACTCAAAACTTAAGGAGTTCCCCACTTGTTTCGTCGACAAACCTTCAAGAGCCCGTGAGACAAAAATTATTAACTTTAAAATTTTATTCGTAACAAAATCGATAATTCAAGACAATTCATTTTTAAGTCATTCTTGTAAATCACCCATTGGCTTATGGGTTTGTGGCCCATGAGGCCGAGTGCTTAAATACTTATTGGAAAAATTAATTAATCAAAAAGAGAAAAAGAATCGGAACTTAAATGCTTACTTAATCCAGAGTTTAAAGACTAAACTCTCATTTGGTCATAGATTTTCAGAAAAAGAATTAAAACATTGTTGTCCGTGAAGTTTTCAAATTTTCAGAAAAAGAATTAAAGCACTGTTGTTCATGAAGTTTCCAGGTTTCAAAAATTGGTTCAAGTCATCTTTTGGGTTTTTGGGTGAAAGTTCACTTTCTGACAAAACTTAAAATAATAATTCAAGTAATTAAAATGCATATCCACAGATAATTTCAAATTCCAAAACCTATTTTTCAATAAACTTTTAAAAAATAATATTCAAGTCTCAATTAAATGTATATTCAAACGCTAACTTTAAAATGATGACATTTTGAGTTTTGAAGTAAAGCAAAGAAGCTGGAAAATATAAGTGTGCTACACATATATGTAGTGTGTGGAGGGGAAAACTTGAATGGACCATATGATACTTTTGTAGTTTGTTTGGTCTTTTGGTTTGAGTACATCTTTCATGGACAAGTGGCCAAAAGTTGGTGCTATGACTTATGGTTACTAATTGATTCATGGGCCATTAATTAAGTGTGTTTGTGACAAATGGTGGCTGGCACATCAAATACATACTCAAAGTCAAACCAACACACCAAAGCAAATGCAAGCTTCAAAAACAAGGTTTATAATTGGTCATTGGTGGTATTTATCACAGAAGATTTCAGAAATCACTATAGTTTTAATATTTTATCACTCATAGCAAATCTGCTATTATGAGGTAAATTATTTAAGACTGGACTGTGTGAGTTCCATTTTTCCTATCCCCCATGTAAGAATAATTTTATTTTATTAAAACGAAAAGTGGATGATAGAGCTGAAATAGAAAATAACTATTTACGCTCGATATTTATATCCGATTAATGATAAATATTGTATTACTAAATATTTTTTACATGCACTTCTATTATATAAAATAACTATGATTAATTAATATAATGTGTATATTTATCTTGATTTATTATTTAATCATAATAATGTAATATGATTTGATGTCAATATATAGCAAGGGGTCAAAATATTTTTTTTAAATTAGGTTATTTTTTTAAATAACTGAAACAAGTTTTATAAATGATATTTCACAATGGTTGTCTTAGACCCTCCACCCCATCCCATTCCCTATTCCCACTGTTAGCACCGCCCCCACACCTATCACTCTCGACCCCTCTCCCATCCTCTAGCATTTAACTAAATTATATATAAATATTTGTAAAATAATTTCATTTATTTATTTACTTACTAAACATAAAAAAAAATAGATGATAAGTATATCACTTAATTTTTGGAAAATATTTTCTAGTCAACAATATTTTCTTCATACTAAACACCCCATGAATGTGGATAAACCTTCCTGAGATGACGCCCCCACCAAGAGACATCCATCCATAAATATTATATTGCATTAAGAAATCATTTCATATATATTCATGTATTACGTAGAGAATGAAAGGGACATTTGAAATTAGGAAAGTTGTTCTAGAAAAGCATGGGCCGCAGCATTCCCTAGCCCCAACTATAGATGCGTGGGTCATAGTTTCCATAGTTTCTATATGTTATCCTTGTTTTTTTAGATTTACATGAATAATATCCTTATATATATTGGACGAGAATGATAAAATCCTGGCACAAGGTATATTGAATCATCTAAGCTTCAGCTACAATCTATTCTTCTCAAAATTAACTTGTGAATTATATTAAATATGTTACTGAATATTGATCATCGATATTCTAATATAGTAAAGGTTGTGTTACAAATGGTGTGACACCATGTGGTAATTTCACCAACGTTAATGTGGCTTTATAACAAAGCATCTACTCGTCAAATCATCAAAAGTATATGATGTACATTTCGTTTCATGAGTGGAAAAAAATAAAATTAACGTTTTATGGACATTTGACGATACTCTACGACATTATTATTTAATTTGGACCCCCAAAGTTACATCACAGTCACTAAGCTGGGGCTTAACTCATCCTGGTTCGTCGAAAAAAAAAGCAAGAAAACAAACCTGTTTATGATGCCATCTGGATTCAGACATTTGGTGTTTGTCAATTTCTCTTCCCTTTATTTCATATTAACTGAATTTTTAAAGCATTTTTCATTATTCAAAGTTCAAGATAAATGTTTGAAACATTTTTCATATTTTACCCTTTCATTTAATAATGTTTTATATTTTCCTGGAGATAAATTGAACTACTTACAAAGTTATATTTATGATTTCACAAAGGACAACAGTGAAAAATGTGGTTTAAATTATGTCCTCAAATATTTTTCTTAATAGTTGTACATTATCTCACAAATTCACTTAATATTGAATAAAGGGAGAGTAATATATAGTAATAAGGAAATATAAGGTTGCAAAAAATAGTTCTAGAAAAGAGATAATGTGTTATTTTTTCTCTATATATAGTTTGTTAACATTTTATTTTAGATAGATATAAACCAAAAATTGCTAATTAGTATTACAAAACAGATAATTATTGGTTTTTCAACAGGAGCTTTTTTAACAAATATGCTAGAATGGTGTTAATATCCTCTGCTATTTCATGAAGCGTATTTATTTAAACTACAATGGACGTGCAGGGGTCAAGCTATTTTTGTTCAAGAGGGTCCATTAGTATTCCTTAGACGAATAATTATACCGTATAATTGTTGGGTTAGGTTAAATTTTTTTAATTATATACTCCTTCTATTTCAGTTTATATAACTCATTTTTCTTTTTAATAGTTTAAAAAAGAATGACTCATTTCTATAATAACAATTTAATATTAAAATATTTATTTTATTCAAATAATTTATAATCACACAAACATTAATTTCTTGTTTTAGACCTCAAGTTTCAAAAAATTTTTTTTTTTTTTTAAATCACGTGTCAAATCAAACTAAACTATTTAAAATAGAATAGAGGGAGTATTTTATATTATGTTTGAAGGGAAGGCAAGTACTTTTTATCCTTACCTATGCCAAAGAACTAGAACAAAATTAACTACTCTAGATCTTTTCTTGGTAACACTTGATAAGATCTATTTTTAGTAATTTGACAGTTGTTAGACACTAACAAAAATTTAAAAAAGGAGAAGGGGTGTGGTTGATGACCTTGGGTTGTGGGAGATGGGGGAGTGATGTGACTTGTGAGTTTTTTTTTCCTTTTTTCTATTTAAGGGCAAATGTGGATTGTAGTCTTGTAGGCATTTACTATATTTCTTGTAACATCATAATCTCCAAAGACCTAAAGCTTGACCCAAATTTGAGATAGAAAAATTATAAAAATCTTTTGTTTAGTGGCTGTATATGTGTGATAATAACAATGAAGAAATGTGAGTTGTGCAGTTCAATAGCAAGAGTTTATTGTGAATCAGATCAAGCCAGTCTTTGTTGGGATTGTGATGCCAGAGTTCACACAGCCAATTTCCTTGTGGCTAAGCATTCAAGAATTCTTCTCTGTAATTCTTGCCAATCACTTACCCCATGGACTGGCTCTGGCTCTAAGCTTGGTCCCACTGTTTCTGTTTGCCAGAAATGTTTTCATAGAAATAATAATGATGGCGCAGATCAAGATCTTAATGATCATAATAATGATGATACAGAAGAAGAAGATGATGATGAGGACGACGAAGACGAAGATGATGGAAGCAGTGATGGTGATAATCAAGTTGTTCCTTTGTCTTCTTCAACTACAGATCAACCTAATCCTCCCTCATTGACTTCAAGCTCTTCAAGTAGTGTAGATTCCACTAGCAGATTTCACAGAAGAAGTGTAATTGGATTTTCACCTAACAGAACAGAGGAAAACATTCAATCCCATTATTGTGTAAGTCTTTATTTAATTCCTCTCTGTTATTAGTTACTCCCTCCGTTTCAATACTTGACATTTGAATATTATGTTGTAAAATTAAAGGAGAGAGTAACGCATTCCAATATTGTTTTCTAAAACTGAATGTGTGTTCTGTTTTCTTTTTGTATTTTCAGGGCATTACAAGGCCTGAAGAGAAGGTAGAAAGGAGTTCATGGAGATGGAGATAATTATTAAAGAAGGGATATTTACAGATCAAAAGCTAATTCTGTTATCTGATCAATGTATGAATAAGTCTCCTTGTAAATGACATGTGAGTTAGCTAGTCTTTCTTGTTCCCATTTTGCTCTTACTTAATGATTTTACTGCATACACTAATTTTTTAACATATATTTTTCCTAATTTTCTAGACGACAATCCTTCTATTTTTCCATGTGAGAGTCTTTTCTTATTTTATTGTCTACTTGAAAATATAAAAACCAGATGAGGGAAAAAGATGATTAGGACAACACAGCTCTCAATTATAGTTGATAATGATTGATAACTCATGGTTTTACTCATGGCAAGCAAGACTGATATTTTGCATCAAATACAATAAAGAATGCCTCATTGTTAAAAACCAACGGCAAATAAGATTGAATCCAGTTCAGCGTAATTTAACATATTATAAAAAATTAGCGTCTAACCAAACAATACTATTATTTCGAAATGGACACTTATTTTTGTTTTTCTTCAAGAAAAGCACAACTCTTTATTCTAGTGGTCCATGACTATATCAAGATACTTATTTTTTTACCTAGTTATCCATGGCCACGAAAACAAGCTATTACCAATTAAAGTAAGTTTTTGACAAGTGGTGTTTTTAGTGGCAGGACGTTAAGTAAAGGAGATATTTCCTAATCCATGTCTGTTCATTTTCTTTGCTTTTTGATCTTTTTTCTTTTGCTTTTTTTGTTGTTTCCTTTTGCATCTTTTCTTTTTGTTTGGACTGGATGTACTTTTTGGTTTCTTATTTGTCAATAAATGGGCCTTGGTGCCCTCATTTAATTTTATTTTTTTTTAAAAAAAAAGAGATAAAAAGTCTATTCTCTAATAAGTACTATAGTTGCTTAGACTTTTTATAGCTAACTAAATAATGTCAGAATGGACCTAAATTTAATGACCAATACTAACTACCAGCAAGCACTACCAACTTTATTTTGAATTATTGTATGGTATGATCTTATTGCCTTGTTTTGTGATTCACAATTCCTTTGTCACTATTTCTATCTTGACAATTAATACGGTCCAATTTCAAACCAGCCGGTCCACATATTGACTCAATTAGACACATTCAATTGGACAAAAAAATGTATATTTAACAACCTCTCCCCCCTACCCCCACAGCCCCCTACTCGAGGCGGAGCCAGAATTTGGAATTTGGGATTGTTGATATTTGGGTTCAACCACAACTCTAGCATTTTCGTGGCCCCTTTTTTACTATTGAGCCGTGAATCAATTTTATTAGGAAATTACAAATTGATATACATATATATATATTTATTTAATTTTCTAATTATACAAATAAAGAACTATATAAAAAGTATTGAGTTCATCGAACTGCAAAACCCCACTTACCTCCATCCCGCGTACCCCACCCACCTGAGGGGAAACCTACAACGTGTGCAGGGTCCTAAAATTCCAAAAATATACTACTCCTACAAAGTTTTTGTTGTAGTAAAAGTGGGACCATAATAGATAAAATTGTGGATGCCACTGGAATTTGGCCTCTTCTACTTTTGATTGCTTCCATGGTTATCAATTGACCTTTTGGTACTGAAATGTCACAGCTCACAACTTGAGTAGAATTGTGCATGAACCTGAGACACTTGTCCTTATCCTTGATAGCATTGTTCTTTAAGTGATGCTTTGCATACTCCACAAGTTTTCTACATGACAAGTGACAACCCTTTAAAGAGGAATAATATAGAAATGGATTATTAATTATTCACTAATTGCTCCAACTATTAATTGATTTTGTTGAAGTGCATATATATTAATCTCTTCTAAAAATTAAGCTATTAAAGAAAAGACGTGGCTTCATTTAGTTAACAATAGGTTAACGTATTCAACCCAGTACATATAGAGATATTTTTGTTAGTGAAAGTGGTTGGATCACTAGGGCCAAGATCTCATCTTAAAGTAAAAGATTTTCTTTTTACATGCTTGTTATAAAATTAATTAGTGTTGGATCAACTTGCATTGATCTTTATTATAGCCGGGGTTGCTCGAACGGTAAGGGCCCTCCTTCTCCGACTTTAAAGTTGTAGGTTTGAATAACCCAGAAAGCAAAAAGGTGAAAACTCCGAATAAATAGAAAGAAAGAAAAAAATCTTAATTTGATTGAACTTGAAATTTAATCCGACTTCGTTTCTGCTTGGTTAACTATTAGGCCAAATCTTGAGTAAGGATGCAAATTAAGGAGAGACTTCTATTAAGATTAAAGGGGAACAACTAAAGTTAAGCCGGATTAAATAAAAGTGACATTACATGATCTGATTATTAAGGTTTAATTTGATTAATTTATGTCAGGGTGGAAGATTTAGTGACAAGCTGACAGCTAACTATATTTTATTAAGATTAAGCATATAATCAAGGATCATGGGATTGTAATCTTTTAATTAGCATGCGAGACCTTAATCATGACGCTTTTTATTAATCTATAATCTATAGTTCTATACCATTAAAAATAACGTGAGCAGTTAAAGCATAGTATAATAATGAGATTAATTAACAGACTCGGGCCAATTAGAAGCAAAGTTTTCGACATGGCCACGTGCATAACAGTAACACAAACCCTATTAACAAAATTAATTGCAATTTGCAATCAAAAACACGATGACATCGCCACAATCCCTGTAAATAATAGTAGTAATTTAATTGCAATTTGTCAAATTGTCTAATGTTTATATAAATATAATATTTAGGTTTCACACGCATACTTGTAGTATAAAGATTTTTTATAATACATGTTAAACGATACATAATTTACCCTATTTTTTAAATAGTTAATTTACACATATCATCAATCGTACAGAACGAAATCACTTGTAATAGCAAGAATATAATAATGCTTATGTAATATACTTGGGAAGTTGTTAACGTTCAAGATAATTAAGGAATCTAGTCTAGAAATAAAGAAAGAAAATTTAATTGTGTGGTGGTAACACATTGCGCGAACAAGAAAATTGCAGTACTATTTTTTTGAGATATGTGTGGATATGGTGTCATTATTTTCAAATATATATGTTGCTCCACACGCAAGTGTATGTGGTCGCGTAAATAATATAGTGACTCTTAAAAGAATCAGATTATCAATCGAGCTCTCTATATTCTCTGGTCTATCTAACTCCTCCTCTCTCGATTTTAAGATTATACAATATATTTATATCTAGATGGCCAATCAAGAAATACTGAAAACAAGAATATAAAAGTAATTTATAGTGACAACCAAGAATTAATTCATAAATCTAAATATTCAATATTCGATTCGTAGCTACAGCCCCAGAATAAGAGCGTTTAGCCACTAATCTCTAAGAAAAAAGAAGAAGAAAAGAATCCTAAAAAAATATTGACAATTTTTTCTTGCAAAGTACCTCTTAATTGATCTCCTCCTCTCAAATAATTATTTCTGTGACTATTTATAAATGTAGAAAATTCTAAATAAATTAACTTGGTCCAAAATAAATTGGAAAATCAAAACCCAAAAAGATCGGAATTGTTGTACGCGTGAAACTGTCCGTTTGGTGCTAGACGTGATGCACTCAAAGTCTGCCACGTGGCAGCTTGATTCTTCCACTTTCGCTGAATGCTGCACTTTTCCTTATACATTATTATATTGAATTTATTCTTCCTTCTATAATTTTTTGTCTTTAATTTATTTTAGCTTCAAACTTTTTCAATTTTACATCAATTTACTCCTACAAATAAAATACATTATTTAGCACAATTTATAAAATTTATGCTAAAAAAGAATAGATATAAATAATAAATATAAAGAAAATAATAATTAAAATATATATTTTTAGCCTTGCATCAATATCCACCATAACCTTGTGATAAAATGATATTTTATTTTTGTCCTTCATCTATAGCTTTTGGTAGGTCCTTTAGATTGAAAATATCTTTGGATTCTGCTTCACCTGAAAGATCTGATTTGTGTGTTTCACAACCATAAAGCAAATGATTCCTCAACTTTTTTTGCTTTCGTTCCCTGAATCGTAGCCACGCAATTAAGCCCTCTGATTTTTTTTCTTTGCTTTTAACAAAATGGGCTCGATCGAACTCCAAAAACTTAATTTCAGACAAGGGAAAGATTGTTCAAAATTATATAAGGCGAAAAATATTTATGAATAATGTAGCATGACACTTATTAACATTGAATAGATCAAAGAATAGCATAAAATTATATAAGATAATGAATATTCATGAATAATATAGATGCCGCTTATTAACATGAGAAAATCAAAGAATTTGAATAAGTTTGATGATAGACCTTTGAATGTATTTTTTCACGCATGAAACATTAATATATATATATATATATATATATATATATATATATATATATATATATATATATATATATATATATATATATATTCTTTTTCCTCTATACGTTCATAATGGTATGTTTATAGGCAAATAGCTACGCCGGGTTTAAAGGGAGATTAGGTGATTAACCGAATAGTATTTTCCCACATTAAGTAATAAAGAAGGCAGATTATTCTTGTTCAAGTATGCCTAAACCAAAGTATACTTTAGTCAAAATCATGTCAATTTATCCACAGTTGTTAGATTCTTGAACTAAAATTATCAGTATTTCTTTTGTTCAAACTGAAGATAAACCTAGTTTTATACACACTTAACTTTAATTTAGTAGATCTTATTTTTAAAATAAACTTGATCAAGATCTTATACACCCTAAACTTTCAAGTAAAATCATATATAAAATCAAAACCAAATCACTTCTAAGATATTCGTCATATTAATTTTAAGGAACTCAGCTTTTGGCACCAATTATGAGTCATTGATTAGTGCACTATCGTCATGTTTTGCGGTTTGATTTTTGCCTATTTAATTCTAAGGTGGACTACAAGTTTCATTAAAAACAAGAAAAAATGAAAAGCAAAATAGAAAAATATTTCCTTATGGAAAACACAATCCTTAAAAATGACTCTTGTGATACCAATGTTGAGAATATTATTAAATAATAAAAGTGTGTTTTCTCTAACAGCTTAAGTTTTTAGATGAGATAGTCACACACTTTAACAAAACACACTCATATATATAGGGTTTAAACCAAAATTATTATAACCATATATACAGGGTGTTTTCAACAATTTGAGCGTAGTTATCTTTATGTCTATGAAATCTCTCTTTATGTGTTGAGCGTAAAATATCTTGCTAGTCAATTTTTTTCCTAATGAAGTATTAAAAAAAGTTGGCAACTTTTCTTCTTTGTGGCCACAAGAAATGCATAGAGAAGATGTTTTTGATTCACTAAAAGAGCTGCAACACTCAAAATTTTTGAGCTGTAATGTGATGTATTGATACTTGATAGAATGTGTGCATCCATGGACCAGGTCCCTTGACTCAATAAGAACATTAATGAAGAGTAAATAATATCAAGAACACAACACTAGCAGTTTACGTGGAAACCTCCTTGCTCAAGGGAGTAAAAACCACGACCTGTCTTACAGGATTTTCAATTATTTCCATTAATCTCTTCAAGCAAAAGTGAAACCCAGTTACAACAAAAGTAAGAAGAAGTTATTAATCTCACAACTAAGTAATAACTCTATTACTTAACGAGTCTAAGCAGACACCACACTGCCCACTAAGCTATCACCACTAGACAACTTAGAATTTGACTAAGCAATTACCACACTGCCCACTAAATTAACTACCACTTAGAAGACTTGGAATTTTGACTAAGCAGCAAACAATGATGTCCACTAAATCAGTTAAAGGATTTAGACTTTTACACACAAACACAAGATCTGAATCCTTTATAAATTAAGAACAAATTTATAATGTAAGTACTGAAGATATAATCCTAAGACAATTAAGCTTCCAGCTCCTTCAGGTCCTGTTGTTCTTGAGGATGATACTTCTCTTTAGTGTTAGCCTTTGCAAGAGTTCTTGAGAGTTTTCAAGTTGCAAAAACTAAGGTTGTGACTATTGGACATGATCTTTATCAAGAATAGTCGCAACCTTTGAGGCAATGCCATTTGCCGAGGTTTCTACCACAGTTGGAGACTGTGCACCAACCAATTGTACTTTTTACAGCCTGACAGTAGTGTGTATATCTGAACAAAGATCATGTCCATTTACAAGGTTCCACAGTTTGTCAGATCATCAAAACTACAAATAACAATACTTCTCGAACATATACAGTACCCAAATTGATATTTTTCCTTTGTTCATCTTGTTTTTAATCATGAGAAAGTCACAACACTCACAAAATATTCTGACAAATTTCGAGTACATGATTTGAGGTTGGAACAAGTTCCCCCCATCACTTCTTTCTTCCTTTCAAAATGACACTTTGCAAAGCATTACCACTTAGCAATATTCCAGTCTAAAACAACATGGATTAAGGCGAGTCTGTAAGTTCAACGTTAAAATTGTATAAATAAGTGAAAAAAAATCAAGTGCATACATGTAACTTATCGTGATGTTGGACCTCAAAAATCTCCATTCTGCATCAAATTAAAGATGCACTCAGCTTTCTCATATGCTTCCTAACCAGAGAGAATATCTTAAAATGTTCTCTATCTATAGTAAATTTTCTACAAAATTCATCTATATACATCTTTTGTCAATAAAATATTCACTAATTTTGTATCAATAAAGTTGCTCAAAAAAAAATATATGGAAAAATTAAGCAAAGTGACCATTCAGTCAACTTACAAAGTCATTTTAGCCCAACTATTGTTTTATTATTAGGTACAATACAAGGTATATTCATTAGTTATACTATATAAGGATGTATATGTAAAATAGAGAAGTGTAAATACATCATGCTAAATAAATCTATATATTATAATAAAGCTGGATATGAAAACAATGATGTGGCGCTCTCTAAGGGCTTGCTTTCTATTTATCTTTTTTTTTTTTTTGTGGTTTTTTTTTGGCATTTTTTCTTATTTCTTCAATTATTTTATTTTCATACCTCTTCAATTACATAAAATTTACACTTAATAAATATTAATAATGTTCATAACTCCTAACCTTTCATATTCATAACCCTCAAATAATTTAACATACAAATTTATGAAATCTTAAAATCACACTTATAAAAATATATTTTGAGACATATTTGATGATTGTTTTTTTATATCTTTCCTTAACCTTCATCTTTTATCTCTTTTATGGGTTAATTTTTGTCTTCTTTGATCTGATTCTGTAGGAGTGAGGTCTATAATGAAGATTGTTAGACATTTTTGTGCAGTTCAATTTTACAAGGTAAAACTATTTGATGTGCCTAATATAGTTATCACGTTTTTTCTGTTGCAATTACTCATTCAATATTACTATTTTTGAATTCATGATAATATGAATCACAATTTTTTTTAGAAGAAATTGTTTGATTTTTTCTTTTTACTTCTCTTTGTATTTTATAGAGATTTTTTCCCCTTCTTTTTGTAGTTTTTGGAGCATTAGGTTATGTTATGTTGATAACAAGATCCTTCTTTTATCTTTGACTCATAATTAAATATGCTTTAAAGTTTTTATTTGATTAATTAACTTCATTATATATTTTTATTGTTATTGTTATTGTAAGGTTAATTTACTTTGTTTTCATGTCAGGATATTTTTGAAAATAGAAGTGAAAAGAGAGTCAACACATACATGTATGCTACTCAATAAAACATGTATATATAGTTTTGTAGTCATGTAAGTCATTTATACAAAAAGAAAGTCACACAATTTATGATAGAGTAGATTTAATACTGTTGATTGAACCAATAATGTTGCTATAAGAATCATTGAATTTAGTATGAAACTATTATAATTAGATTGTCAATTAACTGAAGTTTTTCATATCAACGTTTATATTTTCAACTTTTTTATCTGTATGAAAATTTCTTTTTAGCAATTTTCATAAATAAGTAATATCAAAATCGTATTTGTATCTGTGTTTCTCCTTTTTATTGTATTACTTAATAAAACATTTATCAAATAGTGATATTAATTATTTAAAAACATATTTAAGTTTTTCTTAAAATCGCGCGAAGCGCGAACAAGTACACTAGTTTAAAATATGAAAGAGAGAAAAATTAAGAGGATTCTATGATAACTCGAGAAATATGATAACAAATAATATTAAAATCGATTTGACTTAAACATATGTTGCCAAATCCAAAAAATTTCAATTTCAGAAGGTCAATTAAATGGCGGCCCAAAAAGGGAAGCCAACACTTTTTTAACTGGGCCGAAAGAAGAACAGCAATATTAGACCCAAACCCAAATTTGCACCCAATCCAAAATTCCAGTTGAGCCCTCGCTAATTAATTTTCCCACATTCAGCCGCTATCTTCATCTTCCTCTCTGCATGCCTCTGTAGTTTTTTTTTTAAAACTAATTTTATTGGCTTGAATGGCTCACTGCAACTAACGTATTGTTATATTGGAAAAAGAAAAATAGGGTTTTGTTGATTTTCCGTACAAGTTTTGGAAGTGAATTAGGGTTTTATTTGTGAAAACTTTTTGTTGCATTGTAGCTTAAATGGCTGGTCCCAAGCTCGGTAAGAAATCAGGTTCTAAATTAGGGAAACTCCCTGCCAAGAAGAAGCAAAAGAAGGAACCTTTGCCAGCTAAGCCACTGGAAAAGGAGGAACTTTTTAGTGATAGTGAAGGAACGGATGGGGATTTTCAAAAAGATGATGAACAGGAAATTAATTCAGATTCTGAGATGTCTTCTGACATCGATGACCCCTTTGCTGCTGATATATTAGGAAGTGGTGATGCTGGTACTGTTTTAACTTAGTGCATTGCGTTTGTGTTCTAATTTTAGCCATCATTTATGACTCACTGGCTATTCTTCTTTGTTTTGTCATATGTTTGCAGATGATGGCTCAGATGTTAATTCGGATTCAAATGCAGATTCTGACTCTGATGCAGATGATAATGATCTTGTAAGGAAATCTAAAGCTATTGATGATGAAAGGAAAAGAGAAGAAGAGGACAATGATTTAGAACTGCAGCTCAATATTAAAGAAGAAGCTGATGATTTCAGACTGCCGACAACTGAGGTCTGCTTTAAAGTTCAAGTTCTTCATTGCTGGTTTGATTTGTCATACACTCATTCAGGGGAAAAAATAATCATGAATGCCTAATTTGTCTGTGTTTTTAGGAGCTTGAAGAAGAAACACAGAGACCCCCGGATCTCTCTAACCTCCAAAGGAGGATAAAAGAGAGTGAGTTTCTTCTCCTTCATTGAATTATGTATATTTTTTCCGAGAAGTAAGTTATCATTCAAATAAAATGAAATAAATGCAGTTGTTAGAGTGCTTTCAAATTTGAAGTCATTGAGGCAAGAAGGTGTGACACGGAAGGATTACATTGATCAACTTAAAAGCGACTTGGGTTCATATTATGGATACAATGATTTTCTGATTGAGTCATTGGTGGAGGTAATTTCCATCTTAAAATAGTGTAGACTCTGAACCTTTTCCCTTCTCAAAAGTTTCATTTTTCATTTCAATGTGGATGATATGTGACCTTACTGCAGTTGTTTCCCCCTGTTGAGCTGATTGAGCTTATTGAAGCATTTGAAAAACCTAGACCAATTTCTCTACGGACAAACACTTTGAAGGTCATGGTTTTTTCTGTCTCTTTTCTATCCTTCCGTTTTTTCGCTCTGATGGTCAACTCATATTGTATTGCTTGGACGATATTTCAGACTCGCAGACGGGATTTAGCTGGCGTTCTTCTTAACAGAGGTGTCAATTTGGACCCATTAAGCAAATGGTCAAAGGTACAATTACAAAGATTAACTGTGATTCTGTGTGTTCTCTTTGGATTAACCCATTATTTAGGTAACAATTTGAATGTGTTATTTCTTAGTTTCATATGTATCCTTACTTATGAAGCATATGCATTTATGACTTTGTAGGTTGGACTAGTTGTATATGATTCTCAAGTTCCAGTTGGTGCCACTCCTGAGTATATGGCTGGTCATTACATGGTAACGTGACTTGCTTACAGTTTCTTATAACTAACTTGTTTACAAGATATATTTGCTCTTAATATGCAACTGTGATACCTATTTCTAATAATAACTTGCTTATAGCTCCAAAGTGCAAGCTCTTTTCTGCCTGTAATGGCCCTTGCCCCCCAGGAGAATGAACGTGTCGTTGATATGGCGTAAGTAAATAACTTATTTTGCTAAATAATGTTAGCTTCAATTGTCGATCATTGAATTTCCACCTATTCAGTTCTTTATCAATATTGTTTTCAGATTTATTATCATTTCATTTTCGTATATGTATTGGTAAGAATTAACAAGTTTGATTGCTGAAAGAGTTGTCTATCTCTAGTCCATACTTGGATAGTCTAGGATAAAGCTAATCGAAAAAAACAAAGCATCTGCTTTTCCTCTTTCACTTTTAGTTTCTTCTTTCTTTCTATAAATCAGCAGCTTTGTCTTGGATATAACTTTGTCCGTCTTAGGTTCAAGTTATGCACCTAATATCTTTTCTTTTGGGAGGAAAGCTAAAGCAATTTCTGCCATCTTCTTACTAGTTAGTTCAGTTAGCAGAAAAGTGAAGTTTTTGTTAGCTTTTGTTCTTCTAAAGTGGGTAATTTTTTCATGGTGTAGTGCTGCTCCTGGAGGCAAAACAACTTATGTTGCTGCACTGATGAAAAACAGTGGTATGTATTCATTGTGCAGTTAATCGTGTTGTATATTTTTCTTGTGAAGGAGTCCATTTTATCCACAATGCATCCATACTTTCTGGATACAGATAGGAGAATGAATTTGAATACATTTGGCTGCCCTGGTGTCAGTATTGATTATCTCCATTTCCTTGTAAAATAATTTATTGCTTTCCATTTCTTGTCCTGCTAATTTCTAATGCAGTTTACCAAAATATACTTGATGTTTTTGTTCTATTTTACTCTTCGTTCATGTACATCATTCTTGGTAAAAAACAGTACTTGGTAAATAATAACCTGCATTATCAATTTGTTTGCTTCCTCCAGTTGTCATTCCTGACGTGTCTGTCTTATATACTTACTGTTGCTTGTCCTAAGATTTTGTGACATATTAATGTTTGCCATGGTATTTTTCAACTTCTCTCTGGTTCTGCTTTTGAAGTTGCTGTAAACAATGCTGTCTTCCAGATTAGTGCTTAATAGCATTTGCCATTTCAATCATTGTCTGAATGATACTGACATATTTTACCTTGAAAAACTAGGTATTATTTATGCAAATGAGATGAAGGAGTCAAGACTTAAATCTCTCACTGCCAATTTACATCGCATGGGGGTAACAAACACCATTGTCTGCAACTACGATGGAAGAGAGGTTTGAATTGGACTATTTTGCAATCTTCCCTTTAAAACTAGCACATTTTTATTTTTTCTGTATTTCATATGGGGACAATGTCCTGTTTTATTCTCCATTATGAGCACTCATGCTTATTGGCTGAAGTAGGTCTTTACTAATTTCATCGAGCTACAGGCATTGATCCGACAAGATTTTGTTCTTGTGTTTCTGTTTCCTGGTTTACATTCTTAATGATGATATGGACAAAGTCCTCTGATCTAATACCTTGTTTGGGGGATCATTTCAGTTGCCTAAAGTTTTGGGTCAGAACACTGCTGATAGGATTTTGCTGGATGCTCCCTGCAGTGGCACTGGGGTATGTGGTAATCTTCTATATATATGCTTGGCTTGGATCATGTTTAAACCAATGAATGTTGTTCTTTCTGCAGGTAATCTCCAAGGATGAGTCTGTCAAAACTTCCAAAACTGCACCTGATATACAAAATTGCTCACAACTGCAGAAGGTATGAGTTAGATGTGTAATTTTGGTGATTTTGTGTCATCCATGTTTATACACTTGCAACCATTTGCGCTGTGGGAGGATAGCATGAAAATTTCCATGAATTAGTTGGGTGCTTCTGAGCTTGTCATGATTCATAACAGAACACCACAAAGTATATTGCAAGCATCTAACTTCTCAGGCTGTTTGAAAATACTGGTTTCTGAAAGTCTGCATTCTGGGAGAGATTAAGTTGCATAAAGAATTGATCTTTATCTTATTTGTTTCTAATGAGTGATTCCATTGATCTTAATTGTTGTATAGGAGGACAAATTTTGCATTTCTAGTTGTCTCATCGCCTTTTTTTTTTGGGATGTGTTTCTATATGTGTCCTCCCAAAGCAGGACGGTGTTGGTGATGGTATTGGAAGCAGTGTTAATTTTGCTCCCTAATGTTTCTTTTCATCACATATTCCCCTATTTGCATATTGTTGTGGCCTATGAGAAACGTGTTTTATCGTCAATTTTCATTTGCAGGAACTAATACTTGCAGCAATTGACATGGTTGATGCCAACTCAAAATCAGGTGGATACATTGTGTATTCGACCTGCTCCATTATGGTTGAAGAGGTATCTTTCTTAACAAATATTTCCAAATGAATTCTCAAAAAAGCTGGTGCTTTGCAAAGTATTCAACTCATTTGTATAACTTGGAACTGCAGAATGAAGCAGTTATAGATTATGCACTCAAGAAGAGAGATGTTAAGCTTGTGCCATGTGGACTTGATTTTGGGAGGCCTGGGTATAACTTTTATAGTGTATGTGCATTTACTTGGAAGGTTGTCTAATTCTACAACTAATTATAGCTGCCCCTCCCAGATTTATTCGGTTTAGGCAACACCGTTTCAATACATCTTTGGACAAGACAAGGCGATTCTATCCTCATGTGCACAACATGGATGGATTCTTTGTAGCCAAGGTATGCCTTGTTATTTATAGCTGCGAAGCAAATGCTTTATTTAAGAACTTCTGTTTATTGAACTAGAGATGACTATAGATAACAAGGATGAGAAGTATCAAGTTGAGAGAGCTCGAATGGAGGCTTCGGAGTCCTACTTATGATGGTCATTATTCTTAAAATTGATTACAGTAAAGCGCTAAGTGAAGTACAAAATGATTTATTTCTGTTCTTTTATTCCATTGGAAAAAAATGCAGGAGAACAAGCCACATTAGTTATTTTGACTTAGCATATCATTGAATTGTCCTCTGAAAGTTGTCTTTTTTTTTTTTTCTTCTCGAAATGATTTTTCCCTTTTGTCCTGCTTGGTTTACATAGTTTTGGCCATACACAATAAATATCATTCAACCCTATACACCTGAGGTTTTGTGTGCTTCTCTTCAGTTCTCATGCTTCTGTACTCGTATAAAAATCTAACTTCCTCATGTCAAACAAACATTTCATCTTTTCACTAAGCTTGTGGAACTTGAAATGATTAATGCTTTTCTTACTTGTAAGAGATATAGAAGAATCCAAACCCCACTCAAGTGGAGAGTACACTGGGTATGCTGTTGTTGTAAGAGATATAGAAGAAATTATTATGGTTTCTGGGACTTGAAAATGAATTGGGACTGACACAAGTGGTTGTAAAAACAAATGAAAGATTATAAACATATTTCTTCTTTGCAGTTGCTGCAAGTTTGTTTCAGTAAAAACATTTTGCCTCATTTGTGTTGTTTCTTTTTCAGTTGAAAAAGATGAGCAATTCCAAGTCTGCTGCTAAATCATCGGTTCAATCTGAAGAAGTACAAGGTGCTGAAAGCATTGAGAATAGTGACCAGCAGGATTCTGAAGAGGATGCTGACAAGCATTTAGATAAAAAAAGCATTGCAAATGAGAATGGGAAATTGAAGAAGGAAGTAGCGGGTGATAAAAAGAGGAAGAGGGATGTCCAAACACATTCAGTTAAGAAAGGTGTCGGACAAAACAGTGGTGCAACTAAAAATGGGAAAGCAGAAAACCAAGTGGTGGCAACAAAAAGGAGGGACAAGAAGAAACCCGCTCCTAGAGAGGAAATTGCAAAAGCTAGGTACTATTTGTAGTTTCACTATCACGAGTTGTTAAACACTGACGTGCTAATGGAACAGAGTTAATTTCAGATCATATAACCTATTATTGTCTTCAACATTTTTACAGGGAAGAGAAGAGGAAAGCTCTTAGGGAAGCTACACGAAAAGACACAATGAAGAACAAATGAGGTCTGGTGATACGCCGAGGATATTTTACCAGAGGCGACGTGAGCGAACATAAAACAAGAGAGATTCTCTGGTGATTTTGTCAAGCTCACCTCGCATATAATTAGCAGCTGCCAGCTAGTTGTAATATTTTTGTGTTGATGACTTTGAGATGAAGAGAGCTGGAGGTCGTGAATGATTTGCTTTAGAAAACAACTTAGGTTTCATGGTTTGCATGCATCCAAAAATTTTGTATTATAAAGGGAAAAGGTAGTTTGTATTCCATCATCTATTTCAATCGTCTTCTATCATAATCTTTAGCCAAAGAAAATTATAAAGGTAAAAGGTAGTTTGGAGTAAGCTTATGTTATGATTTCCCCAAGAATCTTACACTGCCAATTAGGCTAGTTTACATGTTATGAGGTTTTGCAAGTATTGATCAACGTGGTATCTACTCAATCAACACATCCAATTTTAAGTATCCTATAGGTCTCAATAAAATAAAACAAGTATATTTGGTTCAAGATAAAATAAAGGAACAACGGAAAAGACATGTCTAAACAAAATTTCAGCTTCAAATCAATCTAATTTTGAAGTCCAAACACCGCATAAGATAAAATAGAAGGGACCAGGTCAGCTATCAACTGACTGAAGGCTCAATTTGGAATTCCAATTCTGCAATTAGCCTTGTGAAAGAATGAGAAGTGCCGCTTCAATACTTCAAGGGTTCTTTGTCACACATGGACACTATTCCTTCGAAGCCTATTGTAAATTACCTGACATATTTAAGATTGTGAAGAAACTCTCCAGAATAATAACAGAAAAAGTTCAAGCATAGTCGTAAAGGATTCAACAGAGAAGTTGAACTTGCAAAGCAGCTTCAAAAGATAGTTATTCCACATAAAAAAACAGTGCCTATTTTAAAACCTAAAACAAAGAAAAGAAGATCATGAACAATTACAACCATTCCAAACTTCATAAACTCAACACATAGCAGACGACCATAAGCAGAAAAATAAAGCACTGAAAACCACCAAATTCATGTTCCAAATGGCCCACGCCTACACCAAAATCAAGTCCGCCTCACCAGTACTCAAACATCTCTTCACCTTCAACTTATTCAAGAAGCCTTCTCCGAATCTGCATAATGAGGACAGCTTAGGAATCAACAATGTCATCCATAAGAGTGAGTGAAAACATGATTGATGCTAATTTAATGCAAGGAAAGGGCATTGTTTATATCTTTCACAGTTGCCTCCTTTGAGGCATCATGTTCCTCTTAAGGAAAAACTTGTGTCCAACAAAGATCAGACATTTCCCAAACTCTAGAGTTCTTTAGTATTTTCATCTTTACAGTAAATCTTTACCTCACTATTTAAATATTTATACTACATACATTTGTTCCATCTTTATCTAAAGAAAAAGAAAACGACAATAAGAACTTTATCTGCATGGTGACCTTGCAGAACTCTTGGTGGTGCGCTAAAAAACCATATAGAGCATCAGCTACAAATCTTTTATTACAGAAATAGGAATGAGTGTCAAACCCACTACACCTCTCACTTGTCAGAAAAATGAACCATGCAAGAAGTAACAAATTCAGGAGCTGGAAACTAACACAATTCATGGAGATCCCATGATGTCAAGGTTCATACCAGAAAGGGGTCAAAAGCCTGGTTTTCAGCTAGAGTGCTAGATTGTCAGTGCTGAAGAAGCATTGTTTTCAAGTTGAATGGTGGAATCAAAGTCACCTTACTGCAGTTATTTACATCAAGTTATCTTCTCACAGATTTAGCATATCAGGACTGATTTTTCAACAGTGTACACATACAGAAGATGCCAAGGTAAGTCTATCCCTAAGATGCTAAAACTTGAGTACTTCCACAAGAACCTCAAAGCAAAGAATACTTTCATTGAAATGGCCATGGTTTATAAGCTATTCCTGAATCCTGACATAACCAAAAGAACAAAGAGAATCTAGTTTCTAGGTTTTCATAAATCTACCACAAAAGAAAAAAATCAAAATACAACTGTTAAACCTTCTTTTGGAGCTCATATCAAATCCTTCTAGCCAGTTCTAAATATTTTTTTAAAATTACTCTAGCCAGTTCTAATTTTCCGCAAAGAAATGGTTCAAAAGTCGAGATTTCACAAGGACAAAGTAGACAAACCAACAAAGAGAACTCAACTTCTTTATAACCGAGAAATCTTAAGAGGATCAGCAGTGTACAGTTCGAAATTCGTTGGATAATGGACTTACCCATCTACCCTTCACTAAGTACCACACTTTTGTCTGTAGTAGGGTTCAAACCCATAATATGCGCCTAATCCATACAACATGAGCTGCGCTCTTACACTAGATCAACGCCCTGGAGCCAAGAGATTTCAACTTACTTACTTCACGAGGTTCACCCTGCTCTACCAAGTACCATTCCCTAAATTTTAGGGCCAGCACTTTCTCTTTCCACCTGTATCAATCGCCACCCACTAAACCTCATCCCTTCGCTCTACTTGTTGACACTATTTCCACCAGAAACCGTGCACTTGTTTACCTTTCTTCCTCTCTCTCATCTATAAGTAATTGGACCCTAGGTGAAAAAGCTTCTTTCGCTAGGTAACCTAGGGGAACAAGTTACCCAATAGCAGCACATGCAGGAATAATGGTATTTGAGGATAGTAAAAAGCCCCACTAAAGCATATCTAGAAATGAAGCTGACTTTCAAAGAGTACTACTATCATTAACCAGAACAAGACTGTTGTATTTTCCAAAAGAACTAACTAGGACGATTATTCATACGAATTTTGTCACAAACAAGTGAAACAACTCATATGTTACAAATGGATATCACAAAATGCTTCACAACTGATAAGTTACTTACAACTAACATCTATCAACTATGCCAAAAGCCAAACAACTGAATCCATAGGCTAAAAAGGGAGAAATACCTAAATCCTGCTCAATGGCTACAACTACACAAAATTCTCCTAACATAAATACATTACTCATCTAATCAACAATCATCCTATGATAACGAAACAGAAATAATATTTGACATGGCATTACTTACGACTAACTAAGCTGCTTGAAACATCAAACTAGAGTCAACCCACTTCCTAGCTGATAATCAAACATCTCGACCGAGTAATTACAACAGACCACTTTCACATATCTAAAAGCACACAATAAAAATCAAAGATAAATGTCTAAAAGCATAAACCCTTAAATAAAGTCACAACCTTTGAGGCAGTACTAAACATCCAATCATTTAAACTAATCATCCTGGTATTCCTTTGATCAAACAAAGACCACACATAATCAATGTCTACTTGCAAAGAAATAGAAATTGTGATCTTGAGATATATATACCTGCAGTTTTATCGGAGGCATCATGGTATATAGGCTCCTCCTCAGGCACAGGGTGAAGCACATCTGTGACCGAGTCATTGCCACTAGTAGCATCTTTATCATCAGGATATCTAACAACAACAACAGGGCAAACACAATGATGCACACAGTAATCACTCACACTACCAAGCATCCCTCCTTTAGGGCTACGCCTTGATGCACCAAACCCTCTACTCCCCATTATAACAGCACTCAAACCCAACCTCTCAACTTCCAAACACAACCTTTCCTTCATATCATGATCCTTCACAATATGAATCTTGAATGGAATATTAGCCTCCACAAGTGGCAGTGCTAAATCATTCGATTTCGTAGTTGTGAAGTTATCAAAATCATCTTCCAGTTTCCGCTGTGATTCTTCATTTTCAGTGTCAACATAAACATCAATAGCACCCCAATCAGCTCCATAAAGTACCGAAGTTGGACGGACGTGAAGGAGTATAACGGCGTCACCTGGTCGGAGGTAATTTTGCACAGCCCATTTGACGGCATAAGCACTTTCATCGCTAAGATCGACGGCGATAGCGACCTTCCGGTTAGCTCCGGAAGTGGGAGTTCCTAAATGGAAACGAGGAGATGCCGGTTGGTGCATGATCGCCGTGGGTGTACGGTCGGATTCTGGTGGTGGCTTTTTGGGTGATGTCATGATGGTGTAAAGAGATAAATACGAAATGGGTATTGAAGAATTCAGAGAGTTATTGTGTATTTTGTGATGTTCGAATCCGATTCCACAGTGTGTATTGTTGAGTTCTTCGGACCTTTGGGAAGAAGAAAGGTTACAGGAATTAGCTGGAATAGAGTGTACTGGAGGTTTTTTTATATTTTTTTTATTTGAGAAATGGTCAATAATATATTGACTTTTTTTTGGGCTAATCTTATCCAATACAATACAAATATACAATACACTTGAATAATACAGTATTTAATTATTTTCCTTAATTGGTGTCCAATATTTTGTCCTTATCCCATCTCTTTGTTAATATCCCAAAAAAGAAGAAAAAAACAAATGATGACCAACTAGAAAAGACTCAAAGATAAAATTTGAAAATGAACTGTTTCATTGTATGGGGTACGTTTAATTGGTGAACTAGGATATAGAACTAAAGTAACTTTGTTGAGCTTTATGACATTTTGGACAACATTAACTAACGAGTTGGTGTTTCGAGTTTGGAGATTAGAAATAGATCTAAATTTTTTAATTATAGTTAAGATTTCAATTATAATCGTTGAATCTTGAATTATCAGTTAATAGCTTAATTGTTTAATAATTTTATTGAATTTTATACTGAAAATTCAAATTTAAGATAAAAACTATGAATTCAATTGAACTTCAAATGACTAAATTCGCTCTTGAGCAACACTACCATTGATGAATGATAGCTTCCAAGTGTACATTTTGATTTAGATATGAAGATGATATATCATTATTTTTATATTTTGCGAATTTGTTATACTAATCAAGCAAGTGAGGAATATGCGGAAGGAAAAACATGTTTAAAGATATGGAGTTATAGATGAATTCAAAATCTTAAAATGAGGAGTATTGAGTATTAAAGATAGTGTAGCTTATATAGGTTATCACACTTGTGTAATGAAACTTAAACGCGCATTGAATCAATGCACCAAATCTACTATTTTTTAAGGTACCTAACAAAATATTTGATTCATATATATGATCTTTTCAAAGTTAACAAATGCATGTTTTTTTAAAAAAAACTCAAAAGTACATATACGTGTGGAATTGTGTAATTCCACTCTCCTATGTGATGTTAGAGGGAATGTGTTTACAATTCAAAAAAAAAAAATATACATGTATCTAATTATGTTTATGATTTAATCACTTGTTCGTTAATAATCTTCAAAATAATAGATATCATGATTTTTGTTAAAATTAATTTGAGTAAGTTTCTTGAAATAGAAAAGATACTCCTAGGAAAAGAAAAACAAAAGTAAATCATAAATGAATTAGGAAACGGATTATCGAAAACAAGGAAAAAAGAGCAAGCTACGTGTACAAATATTTTGTCACCGCCAAGTGACGCTATAAATCCCTTAGGAAACCCGACGACTGCTACTAACCCGATTGGATAATCCACTTCATAGGGTTTTTCTTCTTCGTTTTCTCCCCAAACTCACAAAAATCGTCTTCAAAATTCAGGTGAATTACAATTAGGGTTTTGAAAGATGCCGCAGAGACACTCGAAGAACAACAACGATCTCGCCTTCTTTACCTACGATGAGAAGCGAAAGTTAGGGTACGGAACACAAAAGGAGAGGCTGGGCAAAGATTCAATTAAGCCGTTCGATGCTTGTTCCCTTTGCTTAAAACCCTTCATCGATCCGTTGTGTTGCCAGAAAGGGCATGTCTTTTGCAAAGAATGCATTCTAGAATGCCTTTTGTCCCAGAAAAAGGATATCCAAAGGTGCCTATTTTCTGTCCTTTGCAAACTTTCTCTCGATTGATCTTTTGTAGATTTGAAAGGAAAGGATATTATATATGAATTGCCGATTTTTTTATGCTTAAGGTGCGTTTTGTATGAAATTATATGTCTTGGTGCTGAGATCCTGTGGTTGGCTTGATTTACTTTGTTGTGTGTCCAGGTTTGTAAGATTGTGCTTGTGAATTCTATTTCAGCTGTGAAATAGTAATAATAATAATAATAAAAAGAATACTATTTCAGCTAAGAGAAACTGACAATATCTGTGGTTCTTAATGGGGGAGTAATATGTGGAGGTTGGGTGTAAGTTAAATTTTTTGTGTAGATTGTTAAGAGGAACTCCGGAGATGTCCTTCTAATGTAGTGAGACTCGAAGTTTGGAAGGATACTGCAGCAAGTTTCGAAATTTTGCAACTACGAGAGTACGATGGCCATTGCTAGTGCTTTCATCTGTTTGACACCAAAACAGAGAATATCTCAGTGATTGAGAGACTCCTAATTTATGTCCTTAATATAGGTCTAGTTGGATTAGATTGAGTTGTATGATGCCTGCAGTTGTAGGCTAGTCTTATGATTCAGTGCATCTTGAAGAGAACCTATTGGATATATTTTAGTCTTTGTTGTGGTTGTGAATTGACCTCCGAACACGCCATATAATCTTATGGATTTTGGTCTAGAGGCAAATATATCCCAGAACTTATGGATTGATACTTGACTTGCAAACTATACTTGTAGGCTGTAGCCCCAAGGTTAACATAAAAACTATTTGTGTTCGATTCTTCTTATGAGGCTAGAGTCTCCTGCACTGTCTAACGGCAATAATTTGGTGACGTGCTTAGTTTTAAGAAGGATGCTGTCATTTTTCAGCTTCTTCTTTAATGCTATTCTTTACTAGTACCAAAATACAAATATGCAAGTACCACAACTATGACTGAATCCCAAGCAGTGGAGTAAGCCATATGAATCCTCAGGGTCCATGTCACCTTCCTAAGTTCATCTCAGTCCAATACTTATAAGCAAGTCAAAAAAGAAAAAGAAAGAGGGTACCACTGAATTTTCACGAGCCACTTTAATGTTTGCCTTCTATTATTATAATGATACTAATATACAGGCCAAAATTAATTCTAATCTCCAAGTCCAGTTATTGTGTCCATAAAGTAGTGGATGAAAAGAGTATTAATTATAGACTGGCCAATAAAGCGGTCTTCGTACTGACTTGTGGAATACTTGTTTGGAATCCCTTTCAAGTGAAAACTGCAGCATTTCTTGAGTACATAGTTACGTATTCTTAAGTTGCAATGCATGTTGTTAGTTACTCCTATTAACAAAACAGTTACCCGCCTTCCACCTAGAAGGAATAACACTGACTAATTAATCTTCCAATCTTGCTTCATGCCTGCATTTCTCTGGAAAAGGAGAAAAGGGCAGTGTGGAGTGGAAGAAAGGGGTGGGGATTTGGTAAACATTCTTGTTTGTAATCATAGAATCATCCTTCGTGAAGTTTTATTTGACTAGCTGTTACTTTGTCTTGCAGAAAGTTAGCTGCTCATACTGGTCAGCAGAAGCAAGAAAAAGAAGAGGAAGAGGAGAGGTTGATGCTGCAGAAAGCCAGGGAGCTTGATGCATTTGATCAGCAAAATCATGGTCCAGTTCCGCAGTACAATGATAAGAACTACAACAGAGACAAGAATGGATTCCATGGGGCCAACAGCGTGAAGGCCACTTCTTATGAGGAAGAAGCACTTAGAACCATGAAAGCATTTTGGCTGCCCTCTGCAACACCAGATGCACCTGCTAAGGTGGAAGCCCCATCCACAAGTACAACTTGTCCTGAAGGGAGGGAAAAAATTAAGATGAAAAACCTTTTCCCTATACACTTTACTGAAGATACAAGTGCACAGAAGAAACACAAGTCTCTTGACAAGAGTTTTATATGCCCCAGTTGCAAAGTCACACTGACCAACACATTGTCACTTGTGGCACTTAATACTTGTGGACATGTCTTCTGCAAGAAATGTGCAGAGAAATTTGTGGCTGTTGACAAGGTTTGCGTGGTCTGTGACAAACCATGTAAAGATAGAAATCTGGTGAATGTGGAAAAGGGTGGAACAGGGTTTGCTGCCCATGGAGATAATCTTGAAGCAAAAGACTTCAAACACTTGGGGAGTGGAAGTGGTTTGGGCCTGGTGAGGCCTGCCATGAAGACGTAACTTGCTGATACCAGTTTGCTCATTAGAGATAGCCGGGCTTTGTTACGGTGTATTGTAATATGGTATATCATCTTCTACCCTGAAAACTGAGTGTTTTCTTACATCGTCATAATTCAACTACAGCTCTGCGAAAGCAACTTCTGCAATTTTTATCCTTTCCAATTCACAAATGTTATTTCATTAGATAATTGTTGGAAACTTGTTCCTCAAGTGCTTGCTGTTGCTGCTATCGATAGTTTTGCTGCTACTTTTTTGGGTGCAATACCCCCATTCAACCTCGGAACTGGATGGAACTTATTCAAATAAACTCTATGTTACGGGGTTGATGAGGGGTGAGGGGTGGGAATTTTACTTGTTCTGTGATACTCTTGTCGGCTCAAATTTAAACCATTTTTTTGTTTTTAACAGTTGACTCGTCTCCAAGGGGTTTTGGGCAAGGGAGGGAAGGGATTTGAGAGTTTTGAGGGTCTAGTTTTTGTTGCCTTTATATATACCGAGTAAGATATTGTTTTCACGTGGACTATTAATTAACTACAAACCTAACGATAAAACTATATGCTAAGTACTTATTTTAGTGATTAGCTTAGGTTTTTTTCTTTTGCTGAGAGTCCTTTTACTTCTTGTTAGAGATTTGTATGTAGATAAAAATTCGTAATGGGAGATCTTTTAGTTATCTCTATACATATAGAGGGTCATATAATTAAGCTATTACGTTCCAGAGTTTTGTATAATTGATTGATTGATGGAATGCCTTGGTTCACTCTTTTTAATTGCGCCTCTTTGGACCCTTTAATTGATTGCAATTTTTTTTTTCTGTTGAAATTAATTTTCACACTTAAGTCCATCAAATTTTGTCTACAACATTTAATACGATAAATGTGACTACTTAAAAGCAAAGAAAAATGGAATCTGACCAACCAAAATACTAAAAAAACAAAAACAAAACAGAAATTTTCGATTCGATGGATATAAACGATCATCTTTAATTCAAATTTATTTATTAAAAAATTACACAGCACTTCCATTAGCTATTTAATCAAGTGAAAGAAAGTATGTTGAGTGTCAAATGACCAAAATGTATAGGTATTACTCATCCTTAACATATTCCACGTGATCTATATGATCCTTTATATATTATAAAAAGTATTCAATTTGATCTTTTATCCTAAATATAATAGATCTCAATTAAATTTAACGACGGGCCCACTAATAAAACCCAAACTTTCCCTTTCTCTTTCATCAGTGGCGTGAAAAGCTTGACCCAATTTCCCCTTCTCCTTCTTCTCCCTCTCTCTTCTCCGACGACCACATTGTTCTAGGCCACCGACTCATCGACGCTCGTCCACCAACCACTCCACTTTTGTCCCTTCTCCACCACCCTTCTGTTCCCACAGCTTTAGCCCTATTTCAAAGTTAAGATTTCTAAAATAATAATTTTATTCTTAAGTTAGAAAATTAGTTTATTTTCTTACACTGTTAATATTATTATAAGACTTAATCCTATTGTTAGATTTGTTAATATCCATAGTGAGGGTCAATGATATATTTATGATGGTCACAATTTTTTTAAAGCAGATCATGTGTTTGAGACAACATTTTTCAGCATTAAAATTTGCCATATGAGGCTGAGGAAGAATCAACTGAGCAAATTTTATGTGGGAGGCATTTGTAAAAATCAATTGACATCTTATATAAAATAAGATGAACTTGATCCTTAAATGCTTATCAAAAGCAAAATTTCAACTATCTAAACTACACTTTTGTGAAGTAATATTTTTTAAAGTGGAGGTGGAAAGTTCCTTCTATGGCTGAGGCAAAAACACCCACAAGCTTTCAAAACAGAGCTTTTGATGGGAGGACCAGAGAATGAAGGAGAAAGGGAGATATTTTGGGTTGTTTTATTTTTCAGTGGAACCCAACGTTAAATTTAACTGATGGCTATGTCATATTTAGGCAAAGAATCAAATTGAGTACTTTTTATAATATATTAAGAACCATATACATCATGTGGAATATATTAAAGATCAAAATAATCTAATTTCTATACACTAAAGATTATTTTGGTCATCTTCTCGTCAAATGTATGCCGCTCAAAAAATCTTATAAGATATAAAAATGACATTATAAAAGAATCAGAAAGCAAAAGATAGAGGAAAAACACATTCTCCTAGTCGGCTACAACTAAATAGTGTGGTCAATTTGGTTCATATATAGGCCAACATTTAAGCACTGTAGGGGAATAATGTTGCAACTTTATTATAAAAAAAAAAGAAAATGGCCAAAAGACCCCCAACATATAGCCGAATTTTCAACTACACACTTATATTTTACTGGAGTTCTATTACCTTCTTAAACTATTTTAAAGTATAGTTATTTGCTCCCTAAATGCTGATGTGGCAAAGAAGGTGTAGTTCACTTTCTTTGAAAGAGTAAGAGATAAAAAGATGATTAAAAGGACAACTTTATAAATATTTAATTTATTTCATATTAATATTCTATTTTATTTTTTTTTTAAAAAAAGAAATTATGTTTCCTTTTATTTTTTTACCTTCTTTATATTTTCCCTTCAACGTTCATAAGATGCATAGATACCGGCGGGCTCACCTCGAACACCAGGTCACCGCCCTCATCAACTTTTCATCACTAAGCCAATTCATATCTTCAAATCACATACTTTTCATTATATCTCCATTTTTCATCACTTTAAAAATGCATTGGTAGCTCAAAATCAAAATTGAAAGTTAGAAAAATCGAACTTTAGACTAGTCATTAATGGAAGAGTTCACTAAGCAATAGATTCAATTAATGGAGAAGAATTCATCATTGGGTGACAGACCCTTTAATGAAGAAGACTCATTTATTGAAATTGATGTAAACATTAATAAGTGATAAAGTTTTTCGTCTATCTCTAGCTTTAGAGAATGAGATTTCCTGATGTTTAGAATTCCGGTGAAGGTTGAAGATGCGGTAGTCATGACATCCTTGTCATCAAATCTGCAGAAGTTTCAAAGAAAAAGAAATGGAGGAATGGAAAAGAAAGAGAAACGGAGAAGATGAAAATATTAAAAACAAAGTAAAATATAAAAGAATAATTAATTTTTTTATATAAAAAAAGGGTAATATTATGTGGCAGTGCGTGTTGATTACTACCTAATACGAATCTGAGCGTGAGTTTGTAGGGGGCTAGATATTTTATTTTTAAAAGGTTCAGGAGGATGATAGGACTCCTATAAAAAATAAGTATGTAGTTGCGAATTTAATAATAACTTGAGGACGGTTTTGACCATTTTCAAAATTTAAAAGGATTACAAATTTACAATTCATGAAAGTTAAGGGTATTTCATGTGAATCTTATCCAAAAGACAACTCATTAGTCATTGTCCACTAGGCCACTGTGGTTCCTACCACTACCACTACTTTTGCCTTTGTTTTTGTTTTTGTTTTCGTATTATAAAAATAAAATGATTGGGTAAATCAACTTGGACTTGATCAAGAATCATTTCCAATCTTTGAAAGGTTAAAAGGCACTTATATTACATTTATATTTCTAAAAGTTGTTTTTGGTTGCCTACTTTATGATATTGTAAATGAACCATCTTCACAACTTGAATTAGAATCGGCTTCTTTAAATATTTAAATTGTTCCTATCTACCT
The DNA here is from genome assembly GCA_037074985.1 of Solanum bulbocastanum. Classification (NCBI taxonomy): domain Eukaryota; kingdom Viridiplantae; phylum Streptophyta; class Magnoliopsida; order Solanales; family Solanaceae; genus Solanum; species Solanum bulbocastanum. The sequence continues at coordinate 29,178,530 of CM073598.1, read as the reverse complement.
CTTATGGGTGGGGTGGGGGGTGGGGGGTTTATGACCAAGAAATAAATATATTTTTGTTACATGCTTTATACCCGTCCAATTTCTTTGTCTTGTTATTATTATTATTATCAAGTTGTATTACCAGTACTCAGTAGTAATAAATTAATAATAAAATATATTTAGTAAAATAAGAAATTGAAAGATTTTGTTGAAGTTGTTCATTTGAAAATTTCCCGAAAAGCTAATCATAGGTTCTTCTCTCCATCGGAATAATAGGGCCGTTATGCTCATTACTAAACTTGTTGAAGAGATAAAATATAACCAGTGTATATCTTTTTTATCAGAGGTTGAATCGATCATCAGAAGAAGAATTAGGCCAAAAATTAGGATACATTTTGGGAAAATCAAACTTCCATCAAAGAGAAGCAAATGAAAGGCTTTCATAAAAATTCTCGTAGAATCGAGAATGAAGTTTTCATTCTGTACATGCCAGATCATGAATTAGTAAAGAGTGAAGTTTTCATTCTGTACATGCCAGATCATGAATTAGTAACTGCTTCCAATATCCAAAAAAAATACCAATTGTGTCGAACTTTCCAGTTTTGAAATAGTTATGGAATCTCCATGAATAGGATCAAACCTTATTCCATGGTATTTACATGAGGTTCCCCTTTAAGAAAGTCCCCGAGAAGGCTTAGTTGATCCATGATTTATGTTTCATCTTTTCTTTCCTTTTCGTTTGTTTCGAGAAATCTATCGATCAATTCCGATTCTTTCTTTTTCTCTTGATTCTTTTCCAATTGAGATGTATAGATCATGTTCATGGATTAACGAAAATGTGCAAAAGCTCTATTTGCCTCTGCCATTCTATGAGTCTCTTCCTTTTTGCGTATGGCATCTCCACTCCCTTTGGCAGCATCCACTAATCGAAACTTAATTTGAAAGCCATATTTCGACCCGGATGTTTTCGGGATGCCGCTAATAACCAACGAATGGCAAGTGCTTTTCCTTGTGTGGATCCTATTTCAATGGGAACTTGATGAGTCGATCCACCTACACGTCTTGCTTTTACTGTTATATCGGGAGTTACTCCACATATTGCTTGATGTAAAACAAATAGTGGATTTGTTTCTGTCTTTTGTTGAATCTTTTTCACGGCTCGATAGATAATTTGATAAGCCAATTATTTTTTTCCGTGTTTCAGAATACAGTTAACCAACATGTTAACTAATCGATTACGATAAATTGGATCGGATTTTGCTTTTTTTTTTTTCTGGAGTACCTTGACGTGACATGAGAGTACTCCACTCATAGTGGTTCATGAATTGAATCAACTAAGACCTTTTTAATAAATATAATTAAACTCTTGAACTTTCTTTTTAACCATTAAATTTGTTCCCGAAAAACTCCTAGCAATTTGTGTACTAATTACTTTCTCTGTCTTCTATCTATCTCAAAATAAGTGTCTCCTTATCAAAACAAAAATTACTACTCCTATGTTTTTCTAACTATACCTTTATACCCCATCTTCTTAGTAGTGTTCAATTTTCAGGAGCCGTCTATCAATTAAAGGTAGTTTCATAAATTATGCATTATATTTAATGATTTTTTAAGAAAACGTATTTTTTGGTAAGATGAGTACTTATGCTATATTCGATTGTTGAAAAAGTGAAAATTCATTAAACAAGAATCTAACGTTGAGACGAAATTTAATTTGTATCATAATTGAAAATAGAAAAAGAGACGTTTTCTTTTGTGAACAGAAATCTACAAAATAGAGTCTGGCAAGTTAGTTGTATTACGTGAAAGGATCATTTACTTGTCAAAACGTTTTCTTTGCTTTCGGGTTTGTTTCTTTGTTCATTTCCCTCTTGTTGGGTTCATCCTGTTTCTTGGTTGAAATAAAACCCGACTAATTTAAGATTTAAAACTAATGTGCTCTTTTTATCAAATATAGTAATATACAAATATACTTGAAAATTGAATCATGTGTGATGAACTCGATTGAATTTGTTGCTTCTAACTTTCCTTAGAGGCTAGAGCTGCAACTTATTTGGTATTGAATTAGCTCAATGGGTAACTCAGTAATCTTTTATAAAATATTTTAATTAGTTGTATAAAATTCACAAGCTTAACTATTTTCTAATTAGACCATTATAATGAACGGTAAAACTTATCAACTTAACATTTTCTTAATTAGAATATCTGTTTCCATGAATAATGAAAAATTCCACGAGTACAATCATAAATTTTCATATTATCTTACCATCCTCGTCCAAACAAATCAAATATACAAAATAAGAATTATATCATTAGCTACAACTAACACAATTATTTGAATACTACAAGTTACTTAATTAATTCATTATTCATAATATTCCTGATCCCACTTTCATATATAGACAAAATTATAATCTAAAACTTATCTCAAAAAGGATCCAGTAATAAAGTATTGGCCTAACAAATTAATATTTTATAACCCAGGAAATCAAAGAACATTTAATTGATGAGAAATAATGATTGAGACCTCAATAATAATCTTATTAATTAGCACAACGCCCACCAAGCATATATAATAATTAAAAAATACAGCTAATAGTAGGTGCAACGGAGGCTGGATCATTATTCACACTTAAGTCAACCCCTTTCAACTTATAATAATTAACCTATTTATTCAGTTGTCCGAATAATTATTAATATCATTTGAAATGGTCCAGGACTTTAAAGTTCACTGCAATTTTTATTAAATTTTACATTAAATAATAAAGTTCATAAGAAAATTGTACAACCAAACGTAATACAATATCGTATTAGAATTATACTAGTAACAAGTTCGTTCTCAGTCATTTCCTAATTAAGTTCACTTATTATATATAGTTGACTTTTTTTTTATTGAATAAACAAAAAAAAAAAAACTCATGATCATAAGACTAAATTAATACTCTTGTTAATACAACAATTCACATGATGCATTAATATCTTTTTGGCTCAAATACTTCAACAAACATTTAAATTATGACATATTTCAAATGAGTATTTAAAAAAAAAAAACAATTCAATGCATTAAACTGTCGCTATGTGTAGGGTCTAAAAAAAGTCATAACACAATGGTCTATTGTAAAAAGTTATTTCCACAACTTAAACTTGGATATATGATAAAATATTTCTATTAGGCACTTTTTTTGCGAATTATGGAGATTTTTTTTGCTTTTGAAACACTCATTATAAATGGTAAACTTATTTACTCATACAAACTTTTTTGAATTTCTAGTTTGAAATGTTTGTAAAAATATTTATCATGTGTTAAGATATTTAATTGAAACATGTTATAGTTTGGGCAAATAAATGAAATATATATGGATTATACGTTTTGTTTTTTCTCCCATTGATGCGTTAATAAATAATGTTAGTAGTACAATAATTTTCACAAGTAAAAATCCCTCAAAAGCTATATCCATGTGTATACGTGTCACCAGCTGTACCGTCGGGCCCACCATATTATTTCTCGCGCCAACCAAAATACCTTTTTTTTTTTTTGGGAATAATTAAATCGCCACCAATTATCGAGCCACCATATCCTCCTCTAAAAATAAAGTATACTATAATTATGTTCCACAATATCCCTTATTACTCTTTATATATAAACTGTCTCGATCTCAACTATTTTAATCATCTATCTATATCTCTTCCGTTCTACTTGCCCAAAGATTTCGCCTTAATCCACAATTATACTCTGTTTCGTTATATAAACATTTTTTAATAGGAAGGAGCAATTTTTTGGTAGAGAGCACCCAGATCGATAATGGATGTGTTTGAAAAGAGAGAAATGGCGGCGGAGAAAGCAAGAGGAGGGGAGGAGGAGGAAGAGGGAGAGGGCCAGAGGTTGTTGTCGGAAGGGGTGACGGTGGTGGATTTTGATTTGTTGTGTTCCACGGTGGCGATGCAAGCACAAAAGGGGCAGTGGGTGAAGTTGAATTTGAATGGGGATGAAGAAAATGCTATGGGTTATGATTATGGTGGAGGGGTTTTGAGGATGTGGGAAGGAGAGCTTTTTTGTGATTGTCTTGACGACCGTCGAATTGCTTTTCAGTCTGTTTGGTAAAATTTTTTCCTCTAGCTTTTCTGTTATTTGTTTTCCCATCATTTTATTATGTGGGTTTTGGATTTTGGTTAAAATTTTCTTACTTTTATCGTGTGTTTGTTTCCTGGTCCTCCATTTGTACTTTTTTTCGTTTATTTGGTTTTGTTAATGAAACTTCAAAAACTGGTTTGTTTCTCTCTCCCAGTCGGCCGGTGGAAAACTGGGGGCTGATCTCCCTTCCACCGCCGGCCGGTGAAAAAGGCGCTGTAGCTTTTTAGTTTCAAGCTAAGTTGCGTGCACTCTTTACTTTTGATGCCGCAAGTACTTTTGAAGAATCCGGGTGGTTGATTGATTGATTTTTTAATTCTTAGTTTCTAATTTTGGTTTCGCGTTTGAAAATCCAGGATTGGCTTTTTCTTGTCATTTCCTTTTGTGAATTGTTACATTCAAAATTGTCAGGCAAACCATTTTGAGAATGTGCAATTGATTTCAGCTGATAGGGAACCATTACTTATTATCCTCTATTAAATGAGGAAAATTAATAGTCAGCCAAATTTGACTTATTGTTGAACAATTCCTTTCCTACTTGAAAGTTGAATGCTTTACTTGCAAATGAACATTTGCTCTTGTTCTTAAATAATCATCAATAAAGTGGTTGGGATTATGGTGCTGATTTTAATTTTTCTTCATGTATTGCAGCTGCCCCTGTTACAGATTCGGAAAGAATATGAAACGTGCTGGTTTCGGTTCCTGCTTTATTCAGGTCAATATTTTTCACATTTAAATCCATACTAGTTGTTGACCTACCCACTCCCTCGAGTTATTGGCGATCCCTCGTGGTCAAAGTCATCTTTAAATTTGTTTCTGTTATAGTGATTTGCTATATCCTCTTTAAATTATGTTTTACTAGTTCGCAGCAATCTATCTTATATTGTTAATTTACTTGGTCAACATAGATTGGTTAGGACTAGAAGGGTCTTAATGATTGTTCATTATATACATATTAATGTGGAAAGAAATATATTGCACTCTTAGTTTCATTACACAATGTCTGGTATAAATGTTTAATGTTACCTGTTGGTGAGATTAGATTGTAACTGAAGAAAATTTTACTGCTTCATACTTTAACATTGATTTGTCAGCTTTCCATAAAATACTCGTGTACTGAAACAAATTTATACTGGTCTGCAGGGCTCTATTTATTTGATTCTCACTCTTGTTGCTCTCCTAAGCATTCTGGCGTTCATTGTCACAAAGAAGCACTGCTTTTTATATGTTGGTGGTGCTTTTATAATCTTAGTTGGAGTATATATGGGTTATCACCGCACAAAAATGAGAAACAAGTTCAATATCAGAGTGAGTACTTTAATCCCTATTTTCGCTTTTTCTGCTACTTTTCAGTTCTTCCTGTTCGATCATATTCCTAAAGTTGCACAAATTATTTGTGGGAATTGGTTGAATAGTCAATAGCTTGTTATCTTTCTCTAATTTTAGTAATGCTTTCTCTGCAGTCCTGTTTTTACAAATAATAATTTATCTTCGGGTTTTTCTTTTTAACCTACCCTCTATTGGTTTTTACATTCTCCTGTATCTATTATTTTGAGCTACTGAAATGCTGATGAGTGGTTACATGTTTGGAAGGACAATAGTATTTTACTTGCATCTATTATTGTATTTCTTTAATATAACTCTTGCTCTTTTAATACTTCTTCAGGGTGATAGTTCTTTGGATGATTGCATCTTCCATTTGACCTGTCCGTGCTGCACCTTATCTCAGGTTCGTTCTATTATTTAATCTGCATTAAAGAACAACGAAGTAGAGTTTATTTGCCTGGTCGCGTGAAATTTCATGTTGCTTTTTTGTCTCACCCCTCAGTCCCCAGGGAAGCTGAATAAATTAAGCGAATAGATTGACTCAAAAAAACACAATCGAACAGGATCTGTAGTTTTTGAAGCTAGATGACACATTTTGCTTTATTATTCGGTTTTGAATTTTGTTGTTTTATTGAACAGGAAGCTAGAACATTAGAGATGAACAATGTCCAAGATGGCATTTGGCATGGTAGAGGTGATACCATATGCGTAGGAAGTTATTCTGAACTTGGCAAGACTCCATTTGAACTAAGCCCGCCTGCTATTGTGTCAACAAAGTCCTGAACCATAACTCTGCAGAGGGCTTAGGACACAAAAAAGAATGACAATACGGGTAGCAGTTAATTCTAGAGTAGAGCATCCTTCACATTGTTCTCTCCCTTGAAAAGCCAAGCCTACAAGCGCGGTCCTGAATTAGCAACATTCATTTTCCAGAATGGAAGAATTTCATTAAACTTGCCCATACATACAAGGGTAGAATCTCGTATAGGTTATGGCATGCAAGCTAAGGCAGAGAATGCCGGCTGTTTTTTAGGAAGCAAGGCATTTTCCAGCGTCAAAGTGGCAAAATGCTTCAGAAAGATGTGCTTCCAATTTTAAAAATGTATTGCAAATAGGAAAGTTGCAAGCAATGTTGTATATTATTTATGTAATAATAAGCAAATGCTTCCAAAAAGAAATGAGGGAGGCAGTTGCATATTAATAATAACATAGTTGAAGTTCGTTTTGTTTTTAGGAAGAGCACAAGCTTTCGTATGTATATATTCAATTGAGTCATAGAATGAAGAGATTCTACTTGTCTCGTGAACTAAATTCATGGAGAAAAGAATTATCTTCTTGATCCTACTTGATTTCTCATTTGTTAATGTTGTGGTTCAATTTACAATGTATAATATACTCTTTTAGTCTTTGTTTTCTTTACCTTTGTCTAATCATGTCAAATGTACATGATGAATTTTATGTTAAAAAGGTGGAATCCACCGTAGGCTTTGTTGCATCATTTTGACAGACATTGTTGGAGAAAATAAATTATTTATAGATTTTTTTGGGTGTTTGATCGAGTGTTCGATATCCGAAACTTTGACCAAAATAAGCTATTTTTAAAACCAATTCACCTAACTAATACGTTTTTAAATTTTTTTACAAAAGTAGTATAAACGTACTTCATGGTAACGTTTTAGGTTATTTTTATTTTAAAAATTCAACAGACAAAAAACTAACGGAGGTGACGACGTTAAATGAATAAACGTTACTACGAGTAACGTTTTAGCATTAAAACGTTATTCATAATAACGTTTATGGGGAATCCAATCACATCCAACCCTGCAAATGCAGAATCGAATCCTGCAACTTTAAAACGTTACTCATACTAACGTTTTACACCTAAAACGTTACTCACAGTAACGTTTATTGGGAATCCAATCACATCAACCCCTGCAAATGCAGAAGAAAATCCTGCAAATTTAAAACGTTAGTCACAGTAACGTTTTACACCTAAAACGTTACTCCCAGTAACATTTTATACCTAAAATGTTACTCACAGTAACGTTTTAGGTGTAAAACGTTACTTTGAGTAATGTTTACTAAGAATCCAATCACGGGTGAAGACTCCTTCAAATTTAGCCTCAAAAACGTGATTGTCATACCTGGTAAATTCCTCCATTTTTTAAACTAACCTTTATAAAAGAAATGTTGTAAGGAAGGTTTTGCATATTCCAACAATTTTCAACAAAACTTTTAATTGTGTTGCCCATTGTTAAAATAATATTCACAAAACTTCATCAGGTATGAATTAAATAAATCAAGTTTATCATATTATGTTAAGTTCTTATTATAGCTTTAAAATTATTTTTCTAATTTATTAATATTTTTTTAAAAAATATCTTATTTGTATGTGTAGGATAAAGATGACGGGCTTTGAACATAATGTGATGGTTCCTTTGTATTAGGGTGGCGAAATAATTACGGATATGAATGGATTTAGGTATACTGAATGTGCTAGAATGATTATTAGCATGTCTACCTCAACTAACTATGTTGAGTTGGTTGGATTGTTGCATGAGAAAATGGGAACAAATAGTGAAAATATTCATATGAATATTTCTGGAAAATATCCATGTTCAATTCAAGGTAACAATACAAGGTTCATTGAGTTTAAAATTGAGAATGACCAATCTTTGTTACAATTTCTTTTCATACCTCAAAAATTTGCGCATAAGATTGATATAAATGTTTTGGAGATGTATGTAAAGACCAAATCAACAGATCAAAATGTTGTATTTCAAGTTAGTGGTCATCATGGTTATCACATGAATTTATTGGCTCAAAATTATGGTTTTACCATGGCCAATCAATATCATTTTGTAGAACCGATTGTTCAACCACCATTCCAACAATTTTCGATGCTTGGTGAAGGATCAAGTAGTCAAATGCATATTGATAATAGTCAAAGGGAATATGAGGCCAGGTAAAACAACAAATTTATATTTTACTGAATTTTAGTGTAACAATTCAATAAGATAATTTTTATTGTCAGTATACACAAATTATCTCTTATTATTAGAACAAATAACCTTTTAGAGTATAAATTATCGCTTTTAAAACAAGCTTCTATATTCATAATTTTGCTAGAATTTAACTAATATTTTTTTACAGAGATAATGAGACCAACGTTGATCTATATAATGATGTAAATGCTGAAATTAGTGATGAAAGTTCGGAGGAAGATGAACCTTCAAAAGATGGTGATGAAAGTGAACCTGATGAAGATATCGATGATATTAGATATTTTTCTCAAAATGGTGTAAATCTTCATAATCATGAACAAGGCGTGCCTGAAATACAAAATCATGACATACCCTATTTCAGGACATTAGAGAATGAGGAAGACATTTTCATGTCTACATGTGAATCTGAGATGGAATATTGTTCAGTTTGGTCTGAGGAAGCAAAAAAGGATTTGAAAAAAGGTATGTTTTTTAGTAGTAAAGAAAAATTGAAACGGGCGGTAACTATTTGGAGTTTGCACAAAAATAAGGAGTTCAAGGTGGTAACATCTACCAAGAGTCTATGGGTTGTGAGATGTAAGTTTTATAATTTATTGGGTTGCTTGTGGTTTCTTCGAGGTCGAAAAGTTGGAGATAACCTTTGGAAGATAGGAAAATATGTTGAAAATCATAGATGTGAGACTGAAGGGCTTTCTAGTGGTCACGCCAATCTAAATACCAATTTGATTGCATCTCTGTTTCTAAATCAAATTAGAAAAAATCCTAAGTACTTGGTGGTAGATGTCATTTCAAAGGTTCATGAAAAATTTGGTCATCAAGTGACATACAGAAAAGCGTGGCTTGGACGTCAACGCGCATTTGAATTGGTGTATGGTGACTTTGAGAAATCATTTAGTGACCTACCTAAATTTTTTGTAGCTTTTCAACACTTTAACCATGGAACAGTTGTGGAATGGAAACACGAAGAGTCTATGAGTTCATCAGAGGTAAAAACTTTTAAATTTGTATTTTGGGCTTTCAAGCCATGCATAGATGGATTCCAAACATGTCGCCCTGTTATTTCAGTAGATGGAACTCATATTTATGGAAAGTATGAGATCAAATTATTAATTGCGGTTGGAATTGATGGAAATGATAACATTCTTCCTTTAGCGTTTGCTATTGTAGACAAAGAGTCAAAAGAGGCATGGAAGTGGTTTTTTAAAAATTTGAGTGCACATGTGATAAAAAGTAGACAAGGTGTATGTGTTATATTTGATAGGGCAAAAGGAATCTTGACTAGTTTGCAGGAGTTGCGGCGATTTCAAGAGCCTCGAGCCTTCCATCGATTTTGCATAAGGCATCTGAAGAGCAACTTTCAATCTAAATTTCCAAACAAGGACCTCAGCAGATTGATGTGGAGGACTGCTTCAGCCCATCAAGTAAGGAAGTTTGAATCCTTTATGTGGCAAATTAGAGAAGAAAATGTCGAAGCACATGAATACCTCATGGAAATTTCCTTGGACAAATGGACTGTTAGCCATGATGGTGGAAAAAGATGGGGAGTGTTGACAACAAATCTTTCAGAGTCGTTCAATGGAGTGTTGAAAAAAGCACGAGGTTTGCCTGTCACTGCTATGGTTAGACTTTCATTGGAGCAAACTATTGAACGGTATACCCGTAGGTCTCAAATAGCGCACCAACTTGCAGAACAAAATGAATTATGGACTGGGAGATTCAAAATAAAGTGGGAGAAGAACTATGAAAGTTCAAAAAGGCACTTTGTTTTTTATTGGAATATACCCACAGGGGTATACGAGGTTAGATCTATACAGGTTGATGGTACTGGTGGTAATCCTCATTGTGTTTCACTGAGTGAAAGAAAATGTGATTGTGGAAAATGGGTTAATTTACACTTCCCATGTTCACATGTCATGAAGGTAACTGATAGAATGGGAGGGCTAGCTAGAAATTTTGTTAGCGAGCATTTCACAATAGAGAATTATGTTGCAATATATTCTGGGTCATTCTCACCAATTGGTCATGAGGCATATTGGCCATCTCCAAGTTTTACAATGAGAAGTAATGAATTCTATCATCGTCCTAATCGGTCAAGGACAACTAGAATACCTAATGAAATGGATCGTGGTTCTACAGTGTATGAGCGAGCTTGTGAATTATGTAGGCAGACTGGACATGATAGGGGTCGATGTCCCAATCATAATTAAATTTAAGTGAATAGTTGTGGGTCAATGTCTAATTGTGTTAATTTCCTTTCAGTTAGCTACTATAATGTAACTAAATAATCATTAATCTTTTGTAATTATGTTATTAGTGCATAAATTTTTCCATATTTCTAGATTGCTAATAGAGGAAAAATTATTAGTGTTAATTTTCAGATTTCCAGATTTTCAGATTTTCAGATTTCCAGATTTCCAGATTTTCAGATTTTCAGATTTCCAGATTTCCAGATTTTCAGATTTTCAGATTTCCAATTTCCAGATTTCTAGATTTCCAGCATTTATCTACTGTAATTTGTAATGTAATTTCCAGATTTCCAAGACATAAGAATCAATAATCGCAATGAATTCCTTTCTTATAACCGAGAATATTGACACAAAATGCAAAAGGACTACAATTTTTTTTTTGTATAGTATATAGTGGGGCATTATTATTAATTATTATTTTTTGTTAAAAGCAGAAGGAGGTTGCAAAAATGGTGGTGCCTATTATTCTAATATGTGTAGCAACGGGGATTATATCGACGTTTGTATTTCATGAACACCGGTGTCGAAAAGTTTTTGTAGGGAGTATGGGACTTGTTGCTTCAATTGCTATGTATGCTTCTCCTTTAGTTGTTGTGGTGAGACATTTTTCTTATTTGGATTATGATTTTTATATATATACTGATAGCGTAAATGAATACATATATTTATCTAGTACGAAATAATATTAATGTCAAACAATTTGTAAACTTTGTCTACTAATGAATACTCATGTATTGCAAAGACAAGTAATCAAGACAGAGTGTGGAATTTATGCCATTTTACTTGTCATTATTCTCTTTTCTTGCAAGTGGTCTTTGGATGGCCTATGGACTACTCAACCATGATCTCTTTCTAGCGGTTTGTTTACTATTTCCTCCGTCCTATTTTATATGAGTTAGTTTAACTTGACACGAAATTAAAACAAAAAATATTTTTGAAACTTGTGGTTTAAAATAAGTGATAGTTATTTGTGGCTATAAATCATTTCATAAGGTAAAATGAGAATTATAACGTTAAATTATTACTTAATATAAAAATATGTGGGACTGATTAAAAAGAAAAGCGAGTCATGAGCTGAAGAGGGAGTACTAACTTACCTTTTTAAACTTTTATTTTCCATAAATCCAAGAACAAAGTGTAGTTACATGAAATATCAACTTCAACTTTCTCACTTCACTTGCACAAATCTTCTTCTTTCAGTCCCCAAATCTGGTGGGAACACCCCTTTGTATCTTGCAGCTTATACTGTATTTCAAGTATCGAAAGAACCCTGTAAAGGAATTAGAACCACAGAAATGGCCAAATTTGGAGTATAAGGATGACAAACTCAAGCAAGAATTCAAGTTAGAAGAGAAGAAAGATCAATCGATGCTCGTTGTCACTGAGAATCTCAGCACCAAGACTTAAACAACTCTCCTTGCATAATTTATTAAGGTCTATTACTATACATCTCTCTGGCATGTGTGTTGCAAATTGCAAATTGCAATCTATCTCCTTCGTGTTATAGCTACGTATTTCATTTTTGGATAAACAGGTAGAACCTTGCTCGAATAATGGAGTAGCCATTCCACCCACCAACAACCAGAAAAGAGGACCAACAAGTACATAAGCTGCTGTTTTTTGTTTCTCTATCTTTTTCACTTTTGCTAGGATCGACTTTCACCCAGCAATCACATTTTTAGAAAATATAATGAAAAATTAAAATCACTGGGATACGCAGGAGAAAGGAAATCTGCTTCAAGCTCATTCAAAAAATCAATTGACAAGTCAATAGGAACCATACAATTACCAAAAAGAAGATCAGAAAAGTATCAGAATAATACCGGGAAAATGGATGTCGCTTCAGAAACTAATATTCCTACTATTTCTTAGGAATATGAAATGTATACCCACTTTGAATGGATGCTGTCAGAGGATAATGAAAGAATATATACTGAGAACCCGTCAAAATTGTGGAAAAGTGTATGAACAAGAACTGAAAATATCTCAGAATAAAGCATCTCCTAGTTTTGAAAGCATAATCCCTATAAGACAATACAAAACAAAAGAAAGCAACAATCTTTAATTGCTTACTATATCACATGAAGAAGAAACAATTGCTGTTCAATTGCTGCTTTAACCACTGCTCTAGTTGCACAGTGGACTGAAGCTGCCAGAAGCAGCTGCGGTTCACCAGATGCTGCAAAAGAGTAATCAAGTTTTAAAAACTGGAAAGTTGCAACACCAGACATGGATGACAGAACCAGAAAAACAGACAGAAACAACAAGTTTACCTCACTGACAGCACCGCCAAACTCAGATATTTAACACACTATGGCTAATTGTTATAAAAGAACAATTTTTTCCCGAGCTACACGCAAATAGAAGCTCCAAATTTTCAGATTTCCAAATTTTCAAATTTCCAGATTTTCAGATTTCCAGATTTCCAAACTTCCAAATTTTCAGATTTTCCAGATTTCCAGATTTCCTTTCAGATTTCCAGATTTCTAGTTTCAGAAACAAATTCCAACTCAAAATCCATATTGAATTCCAAAAATGTATTTGTAGTCCATCTTGTCAACAACCCAATATTCCAAACAAAACAAAATTCAAAAACCAAACTGAATAAGATGAACAACAACGCATATTTCACTTCTTTCTCATTGCTTGTTTCGTTTTGCCATGCTGGTAAAGATAGTGACTCCCTGACAAGCAAGGGTAATTTTCAATTATTCAACTAAAAAGAGAAGCATTTATGTCAAAAAATAATATAAAGATGTTAATAGTACCAGTCCCACAACGCTTAGGAAAAATCGTACGCTTCTCTTTCACTGATGGTTCACCACATTCGTTTGCATTCCCCACTTCATCGTTGGAATCATCCAACTCATTACTTTCTATATTATTGTTGGAGTCCTCTAAATGATTAACAGCATCAGGTGTCTCAATGGACATTGGCAGCCCATGTGATGAATTAAAGTTGGGGGCATTCTCAAATTGTTGAGGTCGAGAACCACCAAATACATTCTCAAATGATGAAAGACTTGGATTCCTCAATATTTGTGACGTCGTGTATGGAACAATATCAGTATTTGTTGGTTGATATGTCATACCTGATGCCCCGGGAGTGGACTCTTGAGTTTGGCCCCTTGAAATGGAACCAATATCAAAAGTTGTATGATCATCTTCGGAGACTGATTCATCCATTTCAATAGGCGCTCGTCCTTTCTCAACAGCACGAGCCATCCTACCAGCAACACCACCTTTTCCTCGCCTACGAACAAGGGGATGTAAATGATCATCATGTACCTCATCTCTTCTATAATCGGCTTGTACATTAATCCTAGCAGCCTCGTGCACATATGTCAAGCATTTTTCTCCTTCATTTCGGACCATTGCATGAAATATGTATAAATCCTCCATTGATGGCTGATAACCAAGTGTTTTTGCTCTATCAACCATGGAATGAATATGACGCACCTACACAAAGATCGATTTTTTTTCTAACAAGCATTTTCGATTCTTTTTTCTAACAGATGCTCAAACAAAGATCAATCTGAAGCACTTATATAATATTTTCTAAGAAAAAAACATATGTAACAATTTTCCAAGTCAAAATTTTCGAGAAGAAGTAATATTTACCTTGCCATTGATATATCCTCAAAAGATAAATCACAAACACACAGAATGTAATACATACCATTGTTTCATATGCTGTTGAATTGGGCACATAACCTTCTTGTTGTTGAGGACGCTGAGTAGGATTACCGATAATAAGACGAGTAATGCGCCTGAACCAAATAAGGTAAGGGTTATCATATCGAAGTGGTTCACGATTGACCGGTGCATCACAAATATATTGAAGTCGTTGGTTCCAAAAAGGCAACCATTGTGCATGCTCTATCTTCCAATTTGTATTTGATCTGCCCCTACGATCATGGTGAAAATGGGTGGCGTCAAATAGAAATGGAGTTGGTATCGTTTGTTTCAATCCAAATTGCCTCATAACTCGATCAGGCAAGTGAACCTCGACGACATCCCAACAAAAAATTGGAGCTCTAACACGCCATATGTCTCGTCCAATTCGACAATAGTCAGGAAGACTCTCAATTAAGTCATCCGAAGAAGGTTCCCAAATAAACTACATATGTTGACACCCAATTTTGACCCTCCACAATATAAATTAATCATCGAGTTTCTTCAATTTCAAACTGTTTCAAATTATTTAAAATATTTAGTTTTAAAAAAAATAAAATAATAATAATAATAAAAATATATATATATATAAAATAAAATAAAAATTTAAAAGAAAAGGAAAAAATAATATATATATATATATATATATATACACACACACATGTATGTATGTATGTATGTATGTATGTATATGTTTTCAAGTTATTTCAAATAGCTTTGTCACTTTTTAATAATATGTATGTTTTGTTTAGTTATATATAATTAATGGATTTTATGAGTATTCAAAAATCATTCCGAAAAGATTTTATATTTTAAATACTTTATTAGTGTTAAGAGTCATAATTTTGAATTAACGAATTTTATGAAATTCAAAATAATTTCACGTTACTCTAGAGTAATTTTATCATTTTAATAATTTTAATAATAAATATGTATATTTTTACAATCACATTATTTTATAAATATTAGGAAATCATCACAACGCTTTTATATTCTAGTTAAATGTTTTGTTACTTTAAGTTATAGTTATAATTTTGAGTTAATTAATTAAATTAATTATTTTAATAATTATTAAAATTAAGAAGCTCGGTAATTAATTAATGCTAATTCGTCTAAATTAAATCCCATATTTTAAAAGGGGATTCAACCCTTTCCTACTTGGGCCATTTGAAAAAATGGCCCACAAACCCATTTCCAGCCCATTCCCACATTACAATATAACAAACCATAACAATTCCAAAAACAGCAAACAAACCCAAACAGCAAATACCCGACCCAGCCTTTTCTTCTTTGTGAAGAGGAACAACAATATACAACACCAACATACAGTACCAAACGACCCCAATTCCAAAATCCACCGCCTCCAATTCAAATACAACAAACCCGACCCATTAGCTTCTTCTTCTTCTCCTCTGCAGCAACGTCAACAACGCCCGCAATTGTTGACAATTGCACACAACAGCAGCAACACGTGAGCAACCAACCGCCCCACCTGCTTCCTGCAACAGCCACTCTTTCGATCGTTTCACCCGGATTTTAGGGATTTTAGTTGAAATTTTGTACAAGCAGTAGTGCCTTGGTCTTAGGAAAAATTTGAATTTAAGATTGGAGAGATCCCCATTCCTATATAAAGCTGGTTCTTCTTCAGCGGAAAAAAAAAAAAGGAGGAGAGAAAAAGGTTTTGGATTGGATTTTGAGGACTGGTACCCACAAACGAAAATAGATTTCTGAAGGATCATTTAGTTTTGGTTTTATTCGCTCGAGTCTAAAATAGCGCGATAGGAGGATCGTGGAAATCTCTCCCCTGCTTGTTGTCTCAGTTCACTGCGCCCTAAAAGGTAAATAACTTGTATCCCTTTTGTTCACCTTGAGTTCGGTGTGTAGAAGTGTTGTAGTATTCTGGAGACACTCATGTTTGATTTGTTTAAGTTGAAGCGAAATCTTTGTTTTCTCTGAAATTAGTGATGTTTGTTTCGTTTTCGAGATGAGCTAATGTCATCCGAATCTGTGGGAGGTCTTCTTGGACTCATAGTTGTGATGCTTGCCTCGAGTTTTAGGCTATTTATTCATTAATCGTCATGTTACTGCCTTATTTTTTATTATTGACATAATGTTTGATGTTTTGTATATGTTCGGAGGGTGCCAACGAATTACGATGCTGCATTTATATCAAGTCTTCCTTAGTTTCCTCCTATGGTAGACTAATTTTGGTTAAAACCCTTAGCTATTACTCAACTTGATTTGCCTATGTTATTGTTATCCCTTTCATGACATTTTGGCAATCTTATTGTTGAATACGATTAGTGGTCTCTCTTTTTGAGTTCGTTTTGAGTCTCATTGATGCAATGGTTCGATTTCTTTTAAATTAGTCGCTTACATGGATATATCTCGTCGTCTTAGTTTGGTTAGCTATTTTCATTCAATTGAGTATTAGGTGTGTGGTGCCTCTCTGCTTTGGCTTAAGTTTTGGAATGGTGTGTTAGGTTAATAACTTGATTTTCAATTTTAGTTGGTGTTAAGCTGTTGAAATTTGCTGCTGGTTCCCTTTTATTTATAGACCCATCTTAGTTATTTGTTAAAACTTCACCTACCTAGTTAAATGTAGTGAGAGCATGATTGTCATAAGCCATGTGGTTTGAAGGCGGTTAAATTTGTGTATCTGTATCTCTCTATTATTATTTAGCCTATTAGAATTTCCTTATGAGTTTTATCTTTTATGTTCAAAAATGGAGATTTTTCCCTTTTCTTTGTTTATTAAGAAATCACATGCTTATTGTAACTGGTTTTCTTAATGTAACTAACTATTCCCTTTACCTAGTGAAAACATAGCTTAAGTGTAGATTTAGTTGAATATTTGTGGAAGGGTTTAAGTTTTCTTATTTTGTTTCTTTTATGTGACCACTGTTTCCGTCCTTCCCAATTCCCTTAGGTAATTAATTCTTATCTCCATGAGTAACACCTCTAATGTTTATCGATTTAATTATGAGTAATGTTCAAGTACAGGCAACTATGGAAGATGAATATTTATCTTGCTTTTAGCTTGCTCATTGAATACTTATTTTATGTTTTGCCTTAGCTATTTTTAATTCAACTAGCTCAATATGTGTCGCTACCATAGAGCGTGAATTCTGGCTTGCATCTTTCATTTAGTAGAACAATAAATTGTTGCTAATAGTTTGAAAGCCATATTCTTCTTGCTCCTCCTAATTTATTTCTTTACTTTGTTTCATGTGGTATTATCCGGATCCTCTTGGACTCCTACCGTTTTCCCTATATTCCGGATGGGCCGTAAAGGCCCACATCCACTTATTCCCCTTTTCGAGTCAGCCTCATTGTCAAATAGAGAAGCAGACGAACAGGTCAAAGGCGACAAATAAAGCTGAAAATTTAAAATTACAGGAAGGCTGAAAATAAGCCGAAATACGGCTTGTATACACCAATATACAGCATTATACATCGATATACAGGTCCAAAACATGAAAAATACAGGGCTGGGCAGTGTACAGGTGTTCGGAAGCAAGAAATACGTGAAAAAAGCTGATATGTGCGCTGATATACACTAATATACAGCCAATATACACCCAAAACGGGATTGGGCTGAATTGAAACATTTGCAGCGAAAATTGGCCAAATAAGGGCCCAATTTCATTATCTCTCTTACCCTATACTTGTTTAATTATGTTTGATCTAACTCTAACTTTATAACGTCTAATTAACTTAATTAGAGTCCCCAAAAGATGAGTTATTTCCTTTGTGTTGATTTTATTTTAATGTGTTTTTCATGTCTTAGTGTTCACTTAGTTTTTTATCAATCAAATATGTCGGTCAAATTATGCATTATAATTAAGTTAAATCTTTGGTTCTAAAAAATAATATTGCTAAGCTTGTTACTTAATCACTTTTTATTCACTTTAAAATTGTTCAAGTAAAAAATATATTTTTTCTCAAATAAACTTTAAAAAATAAATAAATAAATAAATAAATATTAGTCAAGACCCTTTTTAAATAATAAAAACAATGATAATATATATATATATATATATATATATATATATATATATAAACTTTAAAAAATAAATAAATAAATAAATAAATATTAGTCAAGACCCTTTTTAAATAATAAAAACAATGATAATATATATATATATATATATACATACATTCCTACTTGATCATTTTTTGCAAAAATGTTAGTTAATTAATTAAAATTGATTCTCATGTTTAATTTAGTAAATTGGTTTAACGTTTTATTTCAAGATAAATTACATGGATTTTACTTAATCTAACTTTATTAATATTTTAATCACTTGCATTAATCTCAATTGTTTCATTTAGTCCCTTTCTCTTAAAAATGAAACAAATAAATGAAATAAATATGTTATTTATTTATTTTTCAAAAAGTCAATTAACTATTGTAAATTATTGTTGTTATGTTAAATCATCTTTCTTTTTTTTATAATTAGTCAAAATATTTTTTAGTCAAGTCGCAGGTCAACTGCGTGTTAGCGGACACTTCGAATGCCTAAACCCTTCTCGAAGTGTAAATTGAACCCCGAACCCTCTTTGGTATTTTCAAATGATTTTTTCTGTTTAAATCTTTGAAAATTATAAGTTTTCTTAATTTCTTTAAAAAATTAAGTGGCGACTCTTTTCTAAGTATTTTTCTAAAATTGTTTTATACTTAGAACATTTCAAAAAGTAATTTTTTCTACAGATGGGAAAATTACGGCGCAACAGAAATGGCGACTCTGTTGGGGACTTAATTAAGTTCTAACCATAAGATTTGACTATTTGATTAATTGTAATTAATTGTTGAACTGCTTATTTGTTCTTAATGTGTTTAATTTGATATAAACTGTTGCATCTCATGGCATAACATACTCCGTCAAACGACATTTATTTTTAATTTTCCACTTAAAGGACGATTATGCGAGCCGCAGTCGTTCGTTAACCAAATTGTTCTCGGGGCACCCTGACGAATGTAGTTGGCTACTGGATAGTCAACGGTCGTTAACTGTCCCAGCCCAAGTAGTTCGCTTGGGTCACCGATCCACTATAAAGAAAACCACTCTTAGTCAGACTAGGATAGAGCGAAACCAAATCCCAAAATTTAGTGCATTGGCCTAAGATGACCCAATACCCAAGGCGTATTGGGTCCATTAGTAAGACCACCTTGAGTCCAAAGGGCCCATGCCCCGAACGGACGTTCATATTTATGTGTTTAAAGGATGTATGCGTTATTTGACGAATTATTGTGTCCTGGGTTTGGGGGGTATCTAATTCTTTGTATGTTTTTGTAGATGGCCAAGCAACACTTGAGTTTCAAAATGGTCACCGAGACGCCGAATCTTCTCCGTGTATGGTGGAACAATCTCAATGCATGTCAGAAAAGAGAACTTTCTATTCATTTGGGTAATCTACCGTCAATAATGAATCTCAAAGTTTGGCCTAAATTCATTGAAGTGGTTACTCGATTTTGGGATGATGAGAGGATGGTGTTTCGTTTTGGAGATGTTGAAATGACACTAACTGTTGAGGAAATCAAAGATTGTCTAGATAACGTCGGAACGTGCCAAAAAAGGAGAAATCATCCAGATCATCACATTTTGCTACCGGACAAGCCGACCAACACAGGACTGAAAAATATGTTGTTACTAGTAAATGCAGACTGGCTAGATACCACAAGCATTCCGTTTGTGAAGTTCTATGAACGATGGGGACACGAGAACTATTATAAGAATTTTTCGAATGAATTTTTTGATTATGGTAGTTGGAGGCAGACTCAAACTCTGGCATTTGTTGTATGCCTATTAGGGACAATGGTATTTCCTCAGAGAGGAGGAAATGAAATTGATACTCGAATTATCATGGTAACTCACGCCATCTTTGAGGGTGTTGGTAAAAAGGGACGAGTCAAGAAATACTTCGACCTGGCGCCGACCATTTTAGCCGACATCTATCGAGCTTTGGGTAAATGCAAAAATGGGTTCTCATTTTTTCAAGGGTGTAATATTTTGTTGCAATGGTGGATGTCTAAGCATTTAGTGAAAACATGCAAGACTCAGAAGCAAAAATTGGCCGAGCCGAAGAAGGAAAGTCACCTCGATCACTACGAGTTCCATTTGAGCATCAACAGGTTTAAGATCCACAGCACAAGGGAAGCATGGGCTAAGGTCTTTCACGACATAAAAGATGAAAATGTACAATGGATGTTTCAAGATTTCATGTCGGAAAAAATAGTTGTTCAGGGGGCTAAGTGTCCATTCCTAATCCTTCCTGGCATTAGAGGGGTACGACCTTACAACCCTAGCAGGGTAATGCGACAATTCGGTAGAAGACAAATTCTACCTTTCAAAGGAGACGCTAGCCGATACATCTTTGACTACGATGGGTGTGACAAGATACCGTACGCCAAAGATATTCTCCAAGAATGGACCGGACGGGTCAACCTAAAGGAAAGCATGGCCGAAAACAGATATGAAGCTGGATATGTTGACGAATACAAAAAATGGTTGCAGGATGATCTACGTGGTACACTTGACCCAGCTCCACGCTCGGGCAGACAGATTGAAGATGTCCAAGTAAGGCTTCAAATCCAAGCCTACCATTTTCAGCAGGAATGGGACCGAAGAGAGCAAGAGTTTCAACGTAGGGAGCAGGAATACTTGCATAGGGAAAAAGAGTTCCAGCATCGAGAATATGAAAGCCAACGGGCCTTAACCTTTGCCACACAAGAGTTAGCCAACGCAAGAGCCTGCCTGATGCGTTTGGATTCGAACTTAGACGATCAACTTAACACTCTCCAGGGTATATCAATGTCTTCTAGGGCTGTGTTTGCCGAACCACATGTGATGACTAGCAAATTCTACATTCGTGAAGAAGTGGAAAAAGCGAAAGAAAGAGCGGGACCTTCGGCCTTTTAGTTATCTTATTCCCCTGCGTGGGATTGATATTATTGTATTTACAGTTTATCCCTTCCCTAAAAGATGTATCCTTTTGCTTAATTTTGTAATGAATTCTCTGTTATTTATGAATCTTATTTTGGGGGGTGCAATAATTTGTTTCAAATAGCACAATACATCCTTTAAAATCGGTAGGCCTACCCTTGGCATAAAAGGGTCACATGCATATTAGGACGCGATATTTGTCTGTTTTCTTGTGTGTTTTAACTGTTTATGTGGTATGTTGCTTTGAATGAGGACATTTTAGCCCCCTCCTTTCATAAATTGTCCAAAACTGCTAAATACAAGTCACTATCTCAAAAATGTCCGACCAAATTTCCCGAGTCTTGAGTTTCTCTACAAAAAATAAATCTCCCCACTAAATCCTAAAATATTACTTCATCACTTCAGGAAAGGTTAAATCGCAGCTAATATGGAAAAAGGGAAAAGTATCGACATAGAGTTAACCGAGGAAGAATTGAGGATGAAATTGCAGCGGCTCAGACAAGAGGTCCAAAAAACCAGAGAAAGGAGAATTGAAGTGGAGATCGTCACCGCAATGGCACAAGCAGCAAGTGCAGCACTAGACGTGGAGTTAGCAGATAAGATGGCAAGATATGCTGTCATAAATGGAGAGACGGCCACTATGCGGAAAAAACATGATGTCTTCAACAAAGATATAACCAGGAGGCTCCAAAAGATACACGAAAAATGTTCTTTATTCAATCCAGAAGCTAAGAGTGGCTCGAAGGACACTCACCCTGGAGTTACTGAAGAAGATACTGGGGAGGAAATTGTCTATAAGCCTCTTTTCAAGGGACAGTGGAAAGAAGAGAAATGAAAATTGCCCTTGAAGCATATGAGGTTACCCCTCGTGGTTAATGCGACAATCGGAAGAAGAATGGCTTGAATGAAGGCACCTTTTATCTTTTAGGAGTTTTATTGTCTGTTTTTCACTTTTCTTGTAATCGCAAAAAATGAATGAATGAAAATGAAAATTTTCTTTGAATTCGAACTACGTAGGGCCTGAATTCTCTTTACGAGATACGTAGGCAGCCTTTTAAGGCCCGGCTCCTATTTTTTGAAAATTTTCATTTTTCCTTTTCATTCTACAAGAAAATATCGGATTCAGATCAACAGCTGCCGAAAGACGCAGCAAGAAGACCTTAGCTCAACGCGATTTAACCTTTCTGAGTCGGTAGCCCCAAAATAAAGACTAGCAAATTCCTGTTTGGTCAAAAGTCAATCCCCAATATTCGTGGGTTAACATGTTCTCAAACAAAGCAACTCTTATGTGTCTACATGCCCTCTATGTGATATTTTGCATTATTTGTCATGAATCAAAACTAACGAATCTGCCTTTGAGTTGTTTCCTCTACAGGTAGTTAGAACTGATCTGTGTTGATAAGCTGGCTGAACATCCCTACTTTACAAGATCAAAAGGGCCTATAGATTCCTTCCCTGGTCAAAGTTCTCAGAAGGGCAAGTCTATAATGGGTGATAACGTTGAAGATACTAGCTTAACAGATGTTGTTGTAGCTCAGCCCGTCGTAGCTGATCAGAACGAGTTAATTATGCAGTTGATGCAATAGATCGCTGAGATGCGGGTTGAGATGCAACAAAGGCAAGATTTATCTAATCCAATTTTTGCTCCAGCAGATGAGAGGCCTCCACTTCACTTTCCTCCTTCGAATACAGAACAAGCTCAAAACCCACCCCCTAGTCCTGCTCATAACCCATCAATTATCAACCTAGCCACTCAAAACCCCCAATATGCCTCCGCCTCCTATCAGACACCACCACCTCCTCCAAACGCCAATCTCCAAATGCCGGCTCCTCCCCAAAATGCAAACCTCCAAACTAGTCCACTCCCTCAAAGCCAACACATTAACAACCCGCAAATTTCCTTCCGTCACCCAAATCAACATACCAACCCCCAAAATTTCCCCCAAAACTACCAAACCACTCCAAATGCCCAAAGTCCCTCCATTGCTCCACCCCTACCCCAAAAGGCCGTTTTCCAAATTCCAGTCCCAAATGAGCATGAGGCCAATGGTTCTGAGCTTGACCATTATGAAGAACAGGAGAGGGAGTGGAGGTCGAAAGGAGAGGCCGCCAAACTAAGCATGAAGGAAGAAATCCGGAAAGCCATGAAAGAACTACAGTGTATTCCTGAAGTCGCCGGTTTAAATTATGAAGACTTATGCATTCATCCCGACTTGGACCTCCCGGAAGGATTCAAAATACCAAAGTTTGACGTCTTCGGAGGAACAGGGAACCCTTTGGCGCATCTGAGGGCATACTGTGATCAGCTCGTGGGAGTTGGGAGAGATGAAGCTCTACTGATGCGGCTTTTTAGCCGAAGTCTAAGCGGAGAGGCTCTGGAATGGTTCACCTCGCATGAGACGAGACAATGGCCTAGCTGGAATGCTTTGGCCAAAGACTTTATTGAACGATTCGCTTACAATGTGGAGATCGTTCCTGATCGTTATTCTCTAGAAAAGATGAAACAGAAGTCGAACGAAAGTTATAGAGAATTTGCGTACAGATGGAGAAAGGAGGCAGCTAGGGTTCGGCCTCCCATGCCTGAGAAAGAAATTATTGAAGTGTTTGTGCGGGTTCAAGAACCCGAATATTATGACAGAATCATGTTGCTCGTTGGAGCAAAGTTTGCTGAGATAGTCAAAGTAGGTGAGACTATCGAAGATGGATTAAAGACCGGGAAGATTGCCCGTGTTGCCGCCTCGCCCGGATCCTCGGGTCTGTTGAAGAAGAGGAGAGAATATGTGTCTTCTATATCTCTCGAGGGGAAGAAGACCCCAAGGAAATCCTTATCATACCAAGGCCGTTCTAGACCTTCACAGAGTTCATACCCGATTTATACCCCTCTTTCCAATTATCAAAGTACTCCCCCTCCTGTATACCAAACTCCCCCTCCAGTCTACCATACTCCATCTTATCACTACAGAAATGTCACCCCCAACTGTGCTAACGTTCAGGCAAATTACCAATCTCCTCCCCCAACATATCAAACCCCAACTCCACTTTACCAGAATACCCTCCCGAACTACCAAGCTCCACAACCAAATCATCAAACCAATGTATACCCTAGATATCAAGCCCCCCGTCCAAACACTCCGAATTATCGTCAAATGCCTCCTCCTCAACAAGGCAATTACGATCCCCCCCGTCCTAGATTCGAGAAAAAGCCCGCCAGAATTTTTACACCACTCGTTGAAAGCCGAACAAAGCTATTCGAGCGATTAAACGCGGCAGGCTATATTCATCCAGTGGGGCCCAAACCGGTCGACACCAACTCTAAGTTCTACAGACCTGATCAAAGGTGCGCATATCACTCCAACAATGTTGGACATGATACAGAGGATTGTATCAACTTAAAGCACAAGATCCAAGATCTGATTGACCAAAAAGTGGTCTCTCTCCAGACAGTCGAGCCTAATGTTAATAGTAATCCTTTGCCGAATCATGGAGGCGTCACTATCAACATGATAGAGACAGATGATGATGGATTCATAGCAAAGACAATAGTTTCGATCGCTCCTGATAATCTGGAAAGGGCTGTGGCTTCATTGAGTATCAAAGAAAAGAAAGAGTTTGTGATTCTGACACCTAAGAAGGTTGTTGCCTTGGTGCCCCAAGAAACTCTTGTCCGACCGAAGTTTGTGATTGAAACGGCTGTTACACAGGGTATGACTAGATCCGGCAGATGCTACACACCAGAAGAACTTTCCCAAGGGACGCAGAAGAAAGAGCAGTATAAAAGGCCGATCAGTGAAGCTGAAGCCGAGGAGTTCTGGAGAAAAATGCAGCCGAAAGATTATTCAATTGTGAAGCATTTGGAGAAGACGCCGGCTCAGATTTCTGTATGGGCTTTGTTGATGAGTTCGCAAATGCACAGACAAGCTTTAATGAAAGCTTTGGATGACACTTACGTACCCGTCGGTACTAATAGTGATAACCTGGCTGCCATGATAAATCGAGTCATTCGAGGACACCGAATCAGTTTCTGTGACGAGGAGTTGCCTTTTGAAGGGAGGATGCACAACAAAGCTTTGCATGTCACCATTATGTGTCGAGAAAAAATGATAAATCGTGTCTTGATCGATGACGGGTCCGGTCTTAATATTTGCCCACTGTCGACTCTGAAACAACTGAAATTTGACTTGGGAAAGCTTCAGCAAAACCAAGTCAATGTGAGAGCTTTTGATGGAGTGCAAAGGGACACATTAGGTGCGGTGAACTTGGATATCCAGATGGGTCCTGCGGAATTTAAAGTAGAATTTCAGGTGTTGGATATCAACACCAGTTACAATTTGCTTCTGGGAAGACCATTTATCCACATGGCTGGAGCTGTACCGTCTACTCTTCACCAATTAATGAAATTTGTTTGGAAGGACCAGGAATTGGTCATTTATGGTGAAGGGAGCCATTCCAACGGGTATGCGCCGATCGTTGATAATGTCTCCCAAGGTTGTGATTTCTACATGGTAGAGCTGGTAAATGCCACCGGTGAAGATTTGGCTCCACAGCCCCCTATGCCTTCTGTGCACAAGATGATTGCTACAGTTATGCTTCGGAGTGGTTTCGAACCGGGTTTCGGATTGGGGAAGCACTTTCAAGGAATTGTCAAGCCTATCCAGATTCCTGTCAACGGAGCAAAGTTTGGTTTGGGGTATGTCCCCACAGGTGATGAGACAGAGATGGAAAACAAGAATATGGATCAAGCATTATCCAGGCCAATCCCTCATCTGTACCAGTCATTTCCGGTGCGAGAATATGTGAATGATGATGGTTTAAGGGAAGGAATCTGCGGCCTTTTTGAGGAGATTGATGCGGTCGTTGAAGAAGAGGCTGGGACATCAGGCATCCGTGATGCGGAACCGACAGAGCAGTTGCGAAATTGGACCTCCACACCAATCCTGATTTCCCGCTCTTCGGGGTAGAAAGGACATGTGCTTTTGTTTGTCTTTTTTTAAATCGGTGGTAGTCCGGAAGAGGCCCGAGACCCACCCTTTATGCAGTTTTGCTTATTTGAAGCTTCGAATCTTCTTGTGATATTTTAAACCCTTGGCCACGGCCAAAGTTGTGTTTGTATTTTAACTTAAATGAATGCCTCTTTTTATCAAAATTTGTTTAGTTATATGTTTATATTTTACTTTCCTAATTTTGTTCGTTTATGATTTCAGTAATATTAATTTAAAACCTGCCAATGTCATGTCATGTCATGAGCCTAATGAACGAAATGAAGTAGGTGATGATGAATGCGAAGAACACGAAGAAGAAAATGAGGTACCAGAACATATAGCTGAAGAATTTCGACAATTTGAAAATCAACACAAGCCAAATCTTGAAGAAACTGAAACTGTGAATCTCGGAGATGAAGAATGTATCAAGGAAGTCAGAATCAGTGTCCATCTGACTGATGCTCAAGGGAAGGACCTGGTTCATTTGCTCAGAGAATACATTGATGTATTTGCCTGGTCTTACAAAGATATGCCAGGGCTAAGTACGAATATGGTGTCTCACAAATTGCCAATTAATCCAGACTTCAGTCCAGTGAAACAGAAGACTCGAAAGTTTAAGCCGGAGTTGAGTTTAAAGATCAAAGAGGAGATTACCAAACAGATCGAGTCTCAGGCAGTGGAAGTGACGCAATATCCAACTTGGTTAGCCAATGTTGTTCCGGTTGCAAAGAAAGACGGAAAGATCAGGATTTGTGTTGACTACAGAGATCTCAACAAAGCTAGCCCAAAAGATAATTTTCCATTACCAAACATTCACATTCTCATCGATAATTGTGCTAAACATGAGATGCAGTCATTTGTGGATTGTTATGCGGGCTATCATCAAATCCTGATGGATGAAGAAGATGCGGAAAAGACAGCTTTCATTACACCCTGTGGTGTATATCATTATCGAGTGATGCCTTTTGGTCTCAAAAACGCAGGTGCTACTTATATGAGAGCTATGACAACTATCTTCCATGATACGATTCATAAAGAGATCGAGGTGTATGTGGATGACGTCATAATCAAATCCCGCGAGAGTTCAGATCACTTGGCTCACTTGAGAAAGTTCTTCGATCGTCTGCGTCGGTACAACTTGAAGTTAAATCCTGCCAAATGTGCTTTTGGAGTGCCAGCCGGTAAGCTGTTGGGATTTATAGTCAGTAGGAGGGGCATTGAGCTTGATCCTTCCAAAATTAAAGCAATCCAGGAATTACCTCCTCCGAAGACCAAGAAAGAGGTGATGAGTTTTTTGGGAAGGTTAAACTATATCAGTCGATTTATTGCTCAGTCCACTGTGGTGTGTGAGCCAATCTTCAAGTTGTTGAAAAAAGATGCTTTGACCAAATGGACCGGAGAATGTCAGACGGCTTTCGATGCTATCAAGAACTATTTGTCCAATCCGCCAGTGTTGGTTCCTCCACGAGAGGGCAGTCCATTATTGTTATATTTGTCTGTCTCGGATAGCGCATTTGGATGCGTGCTTGGCCAACACGATGAAACTGGAAAGAAGGAACGAGCCATTTATTATTTGAGCAAGAAATTCACTCCATATGAGGCTCGTTACACGCTTCTGGAAAGGACCTGTTGTGCTTTAACTTGGATTGCCCAGAAGTTGAGACATTATTTATCTTCTTATACCACATATCTCATTTCCAGGATGGACCCATTGAAATATATTTTCCAGAAAGCAATGCCTACCGGGAAGTTGGCTAAATGGCAAATGCTTTTGAGTGAATTCGATATTGTGTATGTGACCCAGAAGGCGATAAAAGCACAGGCCTTAGCTGATCATCTTGCAGAGAATCGAGTTGATGAAGAGTATGAACCACTCAAAACATATTTTCCCGACGAAGAGATTGCATTTGTGGGTGAAGATATCTCTGAAGCATACTCGGGTTGGAGGGTATTCTTTGATGGAGCGGCGAATCACTAAGGCAAAGGTATTGAAGCGGTTTTAGTGTCAGAAACCGGTCAGCACTATCCTATGGCGGCTAAGCTCCGATTTGACTGCACAAACAACATGGCTGAGTATGAAGCTTGTATCCTCGGTCTGAAGATGGCAATTGATATGAACGTGCATGAGTTGTTGGTCATTGGAGATTCAGATTTGCTAATTCACCAGGTTCAAGGAGAATGGGCTGTGAAGAATCCAAAGATCACACCATACGTGCAGTATATACAGAAGTTATGTAAAAGGTTCCGCAGAATTGAATTCAGACATACTCCCAGAATGCAGAATGAGTTGGCTGATGCCCTTGCCACCATTGCCTCAATGATTAAACACCCAGCTACAAGTTATATTGATCCTTTGGATATCGAGGTAAAAGAGCAGCCTGTTCATTGTTCACATGTCGAAGCAGAGCAAGATGGCCTACCTTGGTATTTTGACATCAAAAAGTATTTGGAGACCGGAACCTATCCTGAGAATGCAACTTTCAACCAGAAGAAGTCGATACGCCGTATGGCCCTCAATTTCTTTGCAAGTGGAGAAATCCTTTACAGGAGGACTCCAGATTTAGGTCTTCTCAGATGTGTTGACGCTGGTGAAGCTGCAAAGCTTCTGGAACAGATACATGCGGGAGTTTGTGGTACTCACATGAATGGACTCACTTTAGCAAGAAAGATCCTCCGAGCCGGTTATTTTTGGATAACTATGGAGCATGATTGTTGCAAGTTTGTGCAAAGATGTCATAAATGTCAAGTACATGGAGATTTGATTCGAGTTCCACCTCACGAACTCAATGCTATGAGTTCGCCTTGGCCGTTTGTAGCTTGGGGCATGGACGTCATTGGTCCAATAGAGCCAGCTGCCTCCAATGGACACAGATTCATATTAGTTGCCATTGACTACTTTACCAAGTGGGTGGAAGCAGCTTCGTATAAGTCGGTGACTAAGAAAGTTGTAGCTGATTTTGTTCGCAATAATCTGATATGCAGGTTTGGAGTGCCAGAATCCATTATTACTGACAATGGAGCAAATCTTAATAGTCACTTGATGAGAGAGATATGTGAACAATTCAAGATTACTCATCGAAACTCAACCGCTTATCGTCCCCAAATGAATGGAGCTGTAGAAGCCGCCAACAAGAATATAAAGAAGATTCTGAGGAAAATGGTGGATAATCGCAGAGGTTGGCATGAAATGCTACCATATGCTCTGTTGGGTTACAGAACGACGGTCAGAACATCAATTGGGGCTACTCCATATTTGTTAGTATATGGAACGGAAGCAGTTATACCTGCAGAAGTTGAAATACCTTCGTTAAGAATCATCCAGGAGGCGGAGTTGAATGATGCTGATTGGGTTCGCAAGCGGATGGACCAGTTGACCTTGATTGATGAGAAGAGAATGGTTGCTGTTTGTCATGGTCAACTTTACCGACAGAGAATGATTCGTGCTTTTCAAAAGAAAGTAAGATCTAGAACGTTTGAGGTTGGTCAGTTGGTTCTCAAACGTATTTTCCCTCACCAAGATGAATATAAAGGGAAATTTGCACCAAATTGGCAAGGACCCTACATGGTTCGTAAAGTATTACCTGGAGGTGCTTTGATCCTGTCGGAGATGGACGGAACGGAATGGCCAAAACCAATCAACTCAGATGCTGTCAAGAGATATTATGCGTGAAGTCTTAGTTTGTACTTCTGTCATTTCTTTGTAGTCGCTTTATTTGCTTGTAATCGCTTTGTTTAGAATTTTATCCCTTTAGATGAACTACGTCTGACCTGAATTCTCAAGAATGAGATACGTAGGCGGCCTATGTCGGCCTCGGTCACCCTTTTATTCCTTTTTAAATGTTTTCTTTGCTTGAACTACGTTCGACCTGAATTCTCAAGAATGAGATACGTAGGCGGTCTATGTCGGCCTCGGTCGGTTTTTTATTTATATTTCTTATTTTTTTTGTTAATCCTTGATAGGGGGAACTACGTTTGACCTGATTCCTGCCTCAACGGGATACGTAGGCGCCACAAGGGCTCGGTCATATTTCCCTTAAGGTTTCTATTTCTCTTTACAATAGAAACTGGGACAGAATCTTTGAAAGAGACTCAAAAATTCTCGAGAAGAATATCTCTCCAGCAAAGTCAAGATTGAAGCGACGTTGAGAATTATAACTGGGACAGAATTTTTGGGAAGATCTCAAAAATTCCAGCTCAAATACGCCAAGACAGTCGACTGGGACAGAAATTTTTTAAGGATGACCTCAAAAAATTTCAATAAGGCTCATTTAAAGTTAGGAATAGCTTTGAATACTTCCCAACAACTAATCAGATAGACCTCGAGGCATCAAAGACGTTCACTAAGCTTGACGTGACATGACACTTGGCAGTGACATTCTCCAAACATTACTTTTTGAAAATCTGTTTTCCTTAAAACTTTTATTTCGTGTTTTAAATATTTTTGTATAACAAATGTCTTGTCTTACCTACCAAGAAGCGGGAGATCGGAGAAATCAATTGGAGATAGCCAGAAAAGGATCAGACAACAAAAAAGATCGGCACAGATCAGTTCACTTTAAACTAATAAATTTTCTGTGGATGCAGGTCTATAAGTTCGCCTCAAGATCATCATATTCCTCCATTCAAC
Organism: Solanum bulbocastanum; assembly: GCA_037074985.1. NCBI lineage: Eukaryota > Viridiplantae > Streptophyta > Magnoliopsida > Solanales > Solanaceae > Solanum > Solanum bulbocastanum. The sequence continues at coordinate 29,147,617 of CM073598.1, read as the reverse complement.
GAACATGGAGAAAGCAAAATGGCGAGAATCTCCCCAAAACTAACCATTTCCCTGTGGATGCAGGAAATATTTTATGATTCTTATACCAAAAATTGAGAATAGAAATATTATTATTCAATTCCCAGCAAGGCAAAATCTATTGTTCAGAGATGGAAAAAAAAAATGAAAAGAGGGCAATATTGTTATTTTTCAGCCACCAAGATGCCTGGAAGACATTTATCTGCATTATATTATCAGATATGATCATACTATTTACCTTGAAGGTTATCTATATCGTATCGTCAAATGAGATGATACCGATACTCCGAGGATTATTTTATTGTCAAAAAGACAATGCCACCACTACAAGATACCTGGAAGATCACTTATGTTGTTCGATGAAGTATCATCTTCGTTCCATATCGGGAGGCATCATCATCGTTTTCATGCATTGAGAAAAAAATTCATGCATCGCAAAAATTCATGCATTAAGAAAATTCAGGCATTGCGAAAAAAATTCATTCATCGAGAAAAATTCATGCATCGTGAAAAATTTCATGCATTGCGAAAAATTCATGCATCGCGAAATTCATGCATTGAGAAATTTCATGCATCGCAAAAATTCATGCATTGAGAAAAAATTCATGCATCGCGTAAATTCATGCATTGAGAAAAAAATTCATGCATCGTGAAAAATTTCATTCATTGCGAAAAAATTCATGCATCGCGAAATTCATGCATTGAGAAAATTTCATGCATCGCAAAAATTCATGCATTGAGAAAAAATTCATGCATCGCGTAAATTCATGCATTGAGAAAAAAATTCATGCATTGCGAAAATTCATGCATTGAGAAAAATTCATGCATCGCGAAAATTCATGCATTGAGAAAAAATTCATGCATTGCGTAAATTCATGCATTGAGAAAAAAATTCATGCATCGCGAAAATTCATGCATTGAGAAAAATTCATGCATCGCGAAAATTCATGCATTGAGAAAATTTCATGCATCGCAAAAATTCATGCGTTGAGAAAAATTCATGCATCGCGAAATTCATGCATTGAGAAATTTCATGCATCGCAAAAATTCATGCATTGAGAAAAAATTCATGCATCGCGTAAATTCATGCATTGAGAGAAAAATTCATGCATCGTGAAAAATTTCATTCATTGCGAAAAAATTCATGCATCGCGAAATTCATGCATTGAGAAAATTTCATGCATCGCAAAAATTCATGCATTGAGAAAAAATTCATGCATCGCGTAAATTCATGCATTGAGAAAAAAATTCATGCATCGCGAAAATTCATGCATTGAGAAAAATTCATGCATCGCGAAAATTCATGCATTGAGAAAAAATTCATGCATCGCGTAAATTCATGCATTGAGAAAAAAATTCATGCATCGCGAAAATTCATGCATTGAGAAAAATTCATGCATCGCGAAAATTCATGCATTGAGAAAATTTCATGCATCGCAAAAATTCATGCGTTGAGAAAAATTCATGCATCGCGTAAATTCATGCATTGAGAAAAATTCATGCATCGCAAAAATTCATACATTGAGAAAAAATCATGCATCGCGTAAATTCATGCATTGCGAAAAATTCATGCATCGCGAAAATTTATGCATTGAGAAAAATTCATGCATCGCGAAAATTCATGTATCGCGAAAAATTCATGCATTGCGGAAAAATTCAGGCATTGCGGAAAAATTCATGCATTGCGAAGAAATTCATGCATTGTGAAAAATTCATGCATCGCGAAGAGTCATTTATAGAGTATTATCAAACGAAATAATACCATCACCCAGAGGGACAGTATCATCATTATATCAACGGAATATCCTCAACCTACAGAAGGATCTCCATTCTCATTATCCTACCGATGGATCTTTTTTATCAGCATCATTGTCCTAACGGTGAAACATCATCATCATAATGTCATGTAGCAGCACTATCCTACCAATGGATCAGCATCATCCTACTAATGGATCATCATCATCCTACTAATGAAGAATCATCATAATTATTTTCATTTACAAGAACGATGTCAAAAGAACTATCAGCATATTGCATCAACCTATTTCATTACTACGACATCAAAGAATAGTGCATTGGAGATTATATTGCAAATATAATATGCAAGCTTTATTTGCTTTACGTCAAACCCGATGAAGTTGACACTAAAAATTCAAGGAGAGCAACTAAGTGTCAACATGGTAAAAGACGCTATCTCTCCATTTGAATCATATTTTACACTAATGAGTTTTATCTCAGTCTTTGTCGAGAACATCCAAGAGGATGAATTCTCAAATCAAACCACAGGTGCGGACGACATCAAAAGAGGATGCAGCACAACGTGGAACTTTTCTTAGCAGCGAACTGGGACGTAGTCCAAAGAGGGGTGCCAAACTCTTAGGACGCGAGCTGAGGAGCGACTTCCACCACAATCAAACCACACCCTTCTCGGAAAGCATGTGGGTTTTTCTTTAAGTTTATTGGTTTCAGTTTCCGAAAATTTTAGTCTTTACCGAAAGCTATTTTCCAATCTAAGTGACAATGCACCAAGAGCCTTGGAGATTATGTCCGTGTAAGTTCTTACCTATGGGTGTGAAGTGCACCACATTCATAGCTAAGAGGTTGCAAGCCTCCTTTCCATACTCGACTTATTTTGTCACTTTTCTAGAACCAAAGGTTGTCTTGCATAATAGATTTCCTTTTCAACCGATAGAGTCGAACTACAAGCAGCCTGATTCCTAATGTTTAAGGATATGTAGGCGGGCTCAATGTTGAAAACTCGGCTGTATTCCAACATTTGCACTTAAATTTTAGTCTCGAGCATTCTGGTCTCCTCATAATTCGATATCGGAATAGCTTTTGAATTCTCTCAAAATCGTGCGTCAAATCAAGCGTATCGAACTACAAGTGGCCTGAATTCTCATATAGCCTGAGATATGTAGGAAACTCACTTTTGGGGTTTGGCCATAATTTCTAAAGTCCGTACCAAAGTTCCTTTTTAAAGATGAAGAAGTGTTCAGTCAAAATTGGATTGGTCAATTTCATTTTCCTCGAATTTCTTGCATCAATCCGAGTAAAATGAGGGACAGCTGTTGACACCCAATTTTGACCCTCCACAATATAAATTAATCATCGAGTTTCTTCAATTTCAAACTGTTTCAAATTATTTAAAATATTTAGTTTTAAAAAAAAATAAAATAATAATAATAATAAAAATATATATATATATAAAATAAAATAAAAATTTAAAAGAAAAGGAAAAAATAATATATATATATATATATATATATATATATATATATATATATATATATATATATATATATATATATATATATACACACACACATGTATGTATGTATGTATGTATGTATATGTTTTCAAGTTATTTCAAAAAGCTTTGTCACTTTTTAATAATATGTATGTTTTGTTTAGTTATATATAATTAATGGATTTTATGAGTATTCAAAAATCATTCCGAAAAGATTTTATATTTTAAATACTTTATTAGTGGTAAGAGTCATAATTTTGAATTAACGAATTTTATGAAATTCAAAATAATTTCACGTTACTCTAGAGTAATTTTATCATTTTAATAATTTTAATAATAAATATGTATATTTTTACAATCACATTATTTTATAAATATTAGGAAATCATCACAACGCTTTTATATTCTAGTTAAATGTTTTGTTACTTTAAGTTATAGTTATAATTTTGAGTTAATTAATTAAATTAATTATTTTAATAATTATTAAAATTAAGAAGCTCGGTAATTAATTAATGCTAATTCGTCTAAATTAAATCCCATATTTTAAAAGGGGATTCAACCCTTTCCTACTTGGGCCATTTGAAAAAATGGCCCACAAACCCATTTCCAGCCCATTCCCACATTACAATATAACAAACCATAACAATTCCAAAATCCACCGCCTCCAATTCAAATACAACAAACCCGACCCATTAGCTTCTTCTTCTTCTCCTCTGCAGCAACGTCAACAACGCCCTCAATTGTTGACAATTGCACACAACAGCAGCAACACGTGAGCAACCAACCGCCCCACCTGCTTCCTGCAACAGCCACTCTTTCGATCGTTTCACCCGGATTTTAGGGATTTTGGTTGAAATTTTGTACAAGCAGTAGTGCCTTGGTCTTAGGAAAAATTTGAATTGAAGATTGGAGAGATCCCCATTCCTATATAAAGCTGGTTCTTCTTCAGCGGAAAAAAAAAAGAGGAGAGAAAAAGGTTTTGGATTGGATTTTGAGGACTGGTACCCACAAACGAAAATAGATTTCTGAAGGATCATTTAGTTTTGGTTTTATTCGCTCGAGTCTAAAATAGCGCGATAGGAGGATCGTGGAAATCTCTCCCCTGCTTGTTGTCTCAGTTCACTGCGCCCTAAAAGGTAAATAACTTGTATCCCTTTTGTTCACCTTGAGTTCGGTGTGTAGAAGTGTTGTAGTATTCTGGAGACACTCATGTTTGATTTGTTTAAGTTGAAGCGAAATCTTTGTTTTCTCTGAAATTAGTGATGTTTGTTTCGTTTTCGAGATGAGCTAATGTCATCCGAATCTGTGGGAGGTCTTCTTGGACTCATAGTTGTGATGCTTGCCTCGAGTTTTAGGCTATTTATTCATTAATCGTCATGTTACTGCCTTATTTTTTATTATTGACATAATGTTTGATGTTTTGTATATGTTCGGAGGGTGCCAACGAATTACGATGCTGCATTTATATCAAGTCTTCCTTAGTTTCCTCCTATGGTAGACTAATTTTGGTTAAAACCCTTAGCTATTACTCAACTTGATTTGCCTATGTTATTGTTATCCCTTTCATGACATTTTGGCAATCTTATTGTTGAATACGATTAGTGGTCTCTCTTTTTGAGTTCGTTTTGAGTCTCATTGATGCAATGGTTCGATTTCTTTTAAATTAGTCGCTTACATGGATATATCTCGTCGTCTTAGTTTGGTTAGCTATTTTCATTCAATTGAGTATTAGGTGTGTGGTGCCTCTCTGCTTTGGCTTAAGTTTTGGAATGGTGTGTTAGGTTAATAACTTGATTTTCAATTTTAGTTGGTGTTAAGCTGTTGAAATTTGCTGCTGGTTCCCTTTTATTTATAGACCCATCTTAGTTATTTGTTAAAACTTCACCTACCTAGTTAAATGTAGTGAGAGCATGATTGTCATAAGCCATGTGGTTTGAAGGCGGTTAAATTTGTGTATCTGTATCTCTCTATTATTATTTAGCCTATTAGAATTTCCTTATGAGTTTTATCTTTTATGTTCAAAAATGGAGATTTTTCCCTTTTCTTTGTTTATTAAGAAATCACATGCTTATTGTAACTGGTTTTCTTAATGTAACTAACTATTCCCTTTACCTAGTGAAAACATAGCTTAAGTGTAGATTTAGTTGAATATTTGTGGAAGGGTTTAAGTTTTCTTATTTTGTTTCTTTTATGTGACCACTGTTTCCGTCCTTCCCAATTCCCTTAGGTAATTAATTCTTATCTCCATGAGTAACACCTCTAATGTTTATCGATTTAATTATGAGTAATGTTCAAGTACAGGCAACTATGGAAGATGAATATTTATCTTGCTTTTAGCTTGCTCATTGAATACTTATTTTATGTTTTGCCTTAGCTATTTTTAATTCAACTAGCTCAATATGTGTCGCTACCATAGAGCGTGAATTCTGGCTTGCATCTTTCATTTAGTAGAACAATAAATTGTTGCTAATAGTTTGAAAGCCATATTCTTCTTGCTCCTCCTAATTTATTTCTTTACTTTGTTTCATGTGGTATTATCCGGATCCTCTTGGACTCCTACCGTTTTCCCTATATTCCGGATGGGCCGTAAAGGCCCACATCCACTTATTCCCCTTTTCGAGTCAGCCTCATTGTCAAATAGAGAAGCAGACGAACAGGTCAAAGGCGACAAATAAAGCTGAAAATTTAAAATTACAGGAAGGCTGAAAATAAGCCGAAATACGGCTTGTATACACCAATATACAGCATTATACATCGATATACAGGTCCAAAACATGAAAAATACAGGGCTGGGCAGTGTACAGGTGTTCGGAAGCAAGAAATACGTGAAAAAAGCTGATATGTGCGCTGATATACACTAATATACAGCCAATATACACCCAAAACGGGATTGGGCTGAATTGAAACATTTGCAGCGAAAATTGGCCCAATAAGGGCCCAATTTCATTATCTCTCTTACCCTATACTTGTTTAATTATGTTTGATCTAACTCTAACTTTATAACGTCTAATTAACTTAATTAGAGTCCCCAAAAGATGAGTTATTTCCTTTGTGTTGATTTTATTTTAATGTGTTTTTCATGTCTTAGTGTTCACTTAGTTTTTTATCAATCAAATATGTCGGTCAAATTATGCATTATAATTAAGTTAAATCTTTGGTTCTAAAAAATAATATTGCTAAGCTTGTTACTTAATCACTTTTTATTCACTTTAAAATTGTTCAAGTAAAAAATATATTTTTTCTCAAATAAACTTTAAAAAATAAATAAATAAATAAATAAATATTAGTCAAGACCCTTTTTAAATAATAAAAACAATGATAATATATATATATATATATATATATATATATATATATATATATATATAAACTTTAAAAAATAAATAAATAAATAAATAAATATTAGTCAAGACCCTTTTTAAATAATAAAAACAATGATAATATATATATATATATATATACATACATTCCTACTTGATCATTTTTTGCAAAAATGTTAGTTAATTAATTAAAATTGATTCTCATGTTTAATTTAGTAAATTGGTTTAACGTTTTATTTCAAGATAAATTACATGGATTTTACTTAATCTAACTTTATTAATATTTTAATCACTTGCATTAATCTCAATTGTTTCATTTAGTCCCTTTCTCTTAAAAATGAAACAAATAAATGAAATAAATATGTTATTTATTTATTTTTCAAAAAGTCAATTAACTATTGTAAATTATTGTTGTTATGTTAAATCATCTTTCTTTTTTTTATAATTAGTCAAAATATTTTTTAGTCAAGTCGCAGGTCAACTGCGTGTTAGCGGACACTTCGAATGCCTAAACCCTTCTCGAAGTGTAAATTGAACCCCGAACCCTCTTTGGTATTTTCAAATGATTTTTTCTATTTAAATCTTTGAAAATTATAAGTTTTCTTAATTTCTTTAAAAAATTAAGTGGCGACTCTTTTCTAAGTATTTTTCTAAAATTGTTTTATACTTAGAACATTTCAAAAAGTAATTTTTTCTACAGATGGGAAAATTACGGCGCAACAGAAATGGCGACTCTGTTGGGGACTTAATTAAGTTCTAACCATAAGATTTGACTATTTGATTAATTGTAATTAATTGTTGAACTGCTTATTTGTTCTTAATGTGTTTAATTTGATATAAACTGTTGCATCTCATGGCATAACATACTCCGTCAAACGACATTTATTTTTAATTTTCCACTTAAAGGACGATTATGCGAGCCGCAGTCGTTCGTTAACCAAATTGTTCTCGGGGCACCCTGACGAATGTAGTTGGCTACTGGATAGTCAACGGTCGTTAACTGTCCCAGCCCAAGTAGTTCGCTTGGGTCACCGATCCACTATAAAGAAAACCACTCTTAGTCAGACTAGGATAGAGCGAAACCAAATCCCAAAATTTAGTGCATTGGCCTAAGATGACCCAATACCCAAGGCGTATTGGGTCCATTAGTAAGACCACCTTGAGTCCAAAGGGCCCATGCCCCGAACGGACGTTCATATTTATGTGTTTAAAGGATGTATGCGTTATTTGACGAATTATTGTGTCCTGGGTTTGGGGGTTATCTAATTCTTTGTATGTTTTTGTAGATGGCCAAGCAACACTTGAGTTTCAAAATGGTCACCGAGACGCCGAATCTTCTCCGTGTATGGTGGAACAATCTCAATGCATGTCAGAAAAGAGAACTTTCTATTCATTTGGGTAATCTACCGTCAATAATGAATCTCAAAGTTTGGCCTAAATTCATTGAAGTGGTTACTCGATTTTGGGATGATGAGAGGATGGTGTTTCGTTTTGGAGATGTTGAAATGACACTAACTGTTGAGGAAATCAAAGATTGTCTAGATAACGTCGGAACGTGCCAAAAAAGGAGAAATCATCCAGATCATCACATTTTGCTACCGGACAAGCCGACCAACACAGGACTGAAAAATATGTTGTTACTAGTAAATGCAGACTGGCTAGATACCACAAGCATTCCGTTTGTGAAGTTCTATGAACGATGGGGACACGAGAACTATTATAAGAATTTTTCGAATGAATTTTTTGATTATGGTAGTTGGAGGCAGACTCAAACTCTGGCATTTGTTGTATGCCTATTAGGGACATTGGTATTTCCTCAGGGAGGAGGAAATGAAATTGATACTCGAATTATCATGGTAACTCACGCCATCTTTGAGGGTGTTGGTAAAAAGGGACAAGTCAAGAAATACTTCGACCTGGCGCCGACCATTTTAGCCGACATCTATCGAGCTTTGGGTAAATGCAAAAATGGGTTCTCATTTTTTCAAGGGTGTAATATTTTGTTGCAATGGTGGATGTCTAAGCATTTAGTGAAAACATGCAAGACTCAGAAGCAAAAATTGGCCGAGCCGAAGAAGGAAAGTCACCTCGATCACTACGAGTTCCATTTGAGCATCAACAGGTTTAAGATCCACAGCACAAGGGAAGCATGGGCTAAGGTCTTTCACGACATAAAAGATGAAAATGTACAATGGATGTTTCAAGATTTCATGTCGGAAAAAATAGTTGTTCAGGGGGCTAAGTGTCCATTCCTAATCCTTCCTGGCATTAGAGGGGTACGACCTTACAACCCTAGCAGGGTAATGCGACAATTCGGTAGAAGACAAATTCTACCTTTCAAAGGAGACGCTAGCCGATACATCTTTGACTACGATGGGTGTGACAAGATACCGTACGCCAAAGATATTCTCCAAGAATGGGCCGGACGGGTCAACCTAAAGGAAAGCATGGCCGAAAACAGATATGAAGCTGGATATGTTGACGAATACAAAAAATGGTTGCAGGATGATCTACGTGGTACACTTGACCCAGCTCCACGCTCGGGCAGACAGATTGAAGATGTCCAAGTAAGGCTTCAAATCCAAGCCTACCATTTTCAGCAGGAATGGGACCGAAGAGAGCAAGAGTTTCAACGTAGGGAGCAGGAATACTTGCATAGGGAAAAAGAGTTCCAGCATCGAGAATATGAAAGCCAACGGGCCTTAACCTTTGCCACACAAGAGTTAGCCAACGCAAGAGCCTGCCTGATGCGTTTGGATTCGAACTTAGACGATCAACTTAACACTCTCCAGGGTATATCAATGTCTTCTAGGGCTGTGTTTGCCGAACCACATGTGATGACTAGCAAATTCTACATTCGTGAAGAAGTGGAAAAAGCGAAAGAAAGAGCGGGACCTTCGGCCTTTTAGTTATCTTATTCCCCTGCGTGGGATTGATATTATTGTATTTACAGTTTATCCCTTCCCTAAAAGATGTATCCTTTTGCTTAATTTTGTAATGAATTCTCTGTTATTTATGAATCTTATTTTGGGGGGTGCAATAATTTGTTTCAAATAGCACAATACATCCTTTAAAATCGGTAGGCCTACCCTTGGCATAAAAGGGTCACATGCATATTAGGACGCGATATTTGTCTGTTTTCTTGTGTGTTTTAACTGTTTATGTGGTATGTTGCTTTGAATGAGGACATTTTAGCCCCCTCCTTTCATAAATTGTCCAAAACTGCTAAATACAAGTCACTATCTCAAAAATGTCCGACCAAATTTCCCGAGTCTTGAGTTTCTCTACAAAAAATAAATCTCCCCACTAAATCCTAAAATATTACTTCATCACTTCAGGAAAGGTTAAATCGCAGCTAATATGGAAAAAGGGAAAAGTATCGACATAGAGTTAACCGAGGAAGAATTGAGGATGAAATTGCAGCGGCTCAGACAAGAGGTCCAAAAAACCAGAGAAAGGAGAATTGAAGTGGAGATCGTCACCGCAATGGCACAAGCAGCAAGTGCAGCACTAGACGTGGAGTTAGCAGATAAGATGGCAAGATATGCTGTCATAAATGGAGAGACGGCCACTATGCGGAAAAAACATGATGTCTTCAACAAAGATATAACCAGGAGGCTCCAAAAGATACACGAAAAATGTTCTTTATTCAATCCAGAAGCTAAGAGTGGCTCGAAGGACACTCACCCTGGAGTTACTGAAGAAGATACTGGGGAGGAAATTGTCTATAAGCCTCTTTTCAAGGGACAGTGGAAAGAAGAGAAATGAAAATTGCCCTTGAAGCATATGAGGTTACCCCTCGTGGTTAATGCGACAATCGGAAGAAGAATGGCTTGAATGAAGGCACCTTTTATCTTTTAGGAGTTTTATTGTCTGTTTTTCACTTTTCTTGTAATCGCAAAAAATGAATGAATGAAAATGAAAATTTTCTTTGAATTCGAACTACGTAGGGCCTGAATTCTCTTTACGAGATACGTAGGCAGCCTTTTAAGGCCCGGCTCCTATTTTTTGAAAATTTTCATTTTTCCTTTTCATTCTACAAGAAAATATCGGATTCAGATCAACAGCTGCCGAAAGACGCAGCAAGAAGACCTTAGCTCAACGCGATTTAACCTTTCTGAGTCGGTAGCCCCAAAATAAAGACTAGCAAATTCCTGTTTGGTCAAAAGTCAATCCCCAATATTCGTGGGTTAACATGTTCTCAAACAAAGCAACTCTTATGTGTCTACATGCCCTCTATGTGATATTTTGCATTATTTGTCATGAATCAAAACTAACGAATCTGCCTTTGAGTTGTTTCCTCTACAGGTAGTTAGAACTGATCTGTGTTGATAAGCTGGCTGAACATCCCTACTTTACAAGATCAAAAGGGCCTATAGATTCCTTCCCTGGTCAAAGTTCTCAGAAGGGCAAGTCTATAATGGGTGATAACGTTGAAGATACTAGCTTAACAGATGTTGTTGTAGCTCAGCCCGTCGTAGCTGATCAGAACGAGTTAATTATGCAGTTGATGCAATAGATCGCTGAGATGCGGGTTGAGATGCAACAAAGGCAAGATTTATCTAATCCAATTTTTGCTCCAGCAGATGAGAGGCCTCCACTTCACTTTCCTCCTTCGAATACAGAACAAGCTCAAAACCCACCCCCTAGTCCTGCTCATAACCCATCAATTATCAACCTAGCCACTCAAAACCCCCAATATGCCTCCGCCTCCTATCAGACACCACCACCTCCTCCAAACGCCAATCTCCAAATGCCGGCTCCTCCCCAAAATGCAAACCTCCAAACTAGTCCACTCCCTCAAAGCCAACACATTAACAACCCGCAAATTTCCTTCCGTCACCCAAATCAACATACCAACCCCCAAAATTTCCCCCAAAACTACCAAACCACTCCAAATGCCCAAAGTCCCTCCATTGCTCCACCCCTACCCCAAAAGGCCGTTTTCCAAATTCCAGTCCCAAATGAGCATGAGGCCAATGGTTCTGAGCTTGACCATTATGAAGAACAGGAGAGGGAGTGGAGGTCGAAAGGAGAGGCCGCCAAACTAAGCATGAAGGAAGAAATCCGGAAAGCCATGAAAGAACTACAGTGTATTCCTGAAGTCGCCGGTTTAAATTATGAAGACTTATGCATTCATCCCGACTTGGACCTCCCGGAAGGATTCAAAATACCAAAGTTTGACGTCTTCGGAGGAACAGGGAACCCTTTGGCGCATCTGAGGGCATACTGTGATCAGCTCGTGGGAGTTGGGAGAGATGAAGCTCTACTGATGCGGCTTTTTAGCCGAAGTCTAAGCGGAGAGGCTCTGGAATGGTTCACCTCGCATGAGACGAGACAATGGCCTAGCTGGAATGCTTTGGCCAAAGACTTTATTGAACGATTCGCTTACAATGTGGAGATCGTTCCTGATCGTTATTCTCTAGAAAAGATGAAACAGAAGTCGAACGAAAGTTATAGAGAATTTGCGTACAGATGGAGAAAGGAGGCAGCTAGGGTTCGGCCTCCCATGCCTGAGAAAGAAATTATTGAAGTGTTTGTGCGGGTTCAAGAACCCGAATATTATGACAGAATCATGTTGCTCGTTGGAGCAAAGTTTGCTGAGATAGTCAAAGTAGGTGAGACTATCGAAGATGGATTAAAGACCGGGAAGATTGCCCGTGTTGCCGCCTCGCCCGGATCCTCGGGTCTGTTGAAGAAGAGGAGAGAATATGTGTCTTCTATATCTCTCGAGGGGAAGAAGACCCCAAGGAAATCCTTATCATACCAAGGTCGTTCTAGACCTTCACAGAGTTCATACCCGATTTATACCCCTCTTTCCAATTATCAAAGTACTCCCCCTCCTGTATACCAAACTCCCCCTCCAGTCTACCATACTCCATCTTATCACTACAGAAATGTCACCCCCAACTGTGCTAACGTTCAGGCAAATTACCAATCTCCTCCCCCAACATATCAAACCCCAACTCCACTTTACCAGAATACCCTCCCGAACTACCAAGCTCCACAACCAAATCATCAAACCAATGTATACCCTAGATATCAAGCCCCCCGTCCAAACACTCCGAATTATCGTCAAATGCCTCCTCCTCAACAAGGCAATTACGATCCCCCCCGTCCTAGATTCGAGAAAAAGCCCGCCAGAATTTTTACACCACTCGTTGAAAGCCGAACAAAGCTATTCGAGCGATTAAACGCGGCAGGCTATATTCATCCAGTGGGGCCCAAACCGGTCGACACCAACTCTAAGTTCTACAGACCTGATCAAAGGTGCGCATATCACTCCAACAATGTTGGACATGATACAGAGGATTGTATCAACTTAAAGCACAAGATCCAAGATCTGATTGACCAAAAAGTGGTCTCTCTCCAGACAGTCGAGCCTAATGTTAATAGTAATCCTTTGCCGAATCATGGAGGCGTCACTATCAACATGATAGAGACAGATGATGATGGATTCATAGCAAAGACAATAGTTTCGATCGCTCCTGATAATCTGGAAAGGGCTGTGGCTTCATTGAGTATCAAAGAAAAGAAAGAGTTTGTGATTCTGACACCTAAGAAGGTTGTTGCCTTGGTGCCCCAAGAAACTCTTGTCCGACCGAAGTTTGTGATTGAAACGGCTGTTACACAGGGTATGACTAGATCCGGCAGATGCTACACACCAGAAGAACTTTCCCAAGGGACGCAGAAGAAAGAGCAGTATAAAAGGCCGATCAGTGAAGCTGAAGCCGAGGAGTTCTGGAGAAAAATGCAGCCGAAAGATTATTCAATTGTGAAGCATTTGGAGAAGACGCCGGCTCAGATTTCTGTATGGGCTTTGTTGATGAGTTCGCAAATGCACAGACAAGCTTTAATGAAAGCTTTGGATGACACTTACGTACCCGTCGGTACTAATAGTGATAACCTGGCTGCCATGATAAATCGAGTCATTCGAGGACACCGAATCAGTTTCTGTGACGAGGAGTTGCCTTTTGAAGGGAGGATGCACAACAAAGCTTTGCATGTCACCATTATGTGTCGAGAAAAAATGATAAATCGTGTCTTGATCGATGACGGGTCCGGTCTTAATATTTGCCCACTGTCGACTCTGAAACAACTGAAATTTGACTTGGGAAAGCTTCAGCAAAACCAAGTCAATGTGAGAGCTTTTGATGGAGTGCAAAGGGACACATTAGGTGCGGTGAACTTGGATATCCAGATGGGTCCTGCGGAATTTAAAGTAGAATTTCAGGTGTTGGATATCAACACCAGTTACAATTTGCTTCTGGGAAGACCATTTATCCACATGGCTGGAGCTGTACCGTCTACTCTTCACCAATTAATGAAATTTGTTTGGAAGGACCAGGAATTGGTCATTTATGGTGAAGGGAGCCATTCCAACGGGTATGCGCCGATCGTTGATAATGTCTCCCAAGGTTGTGATTTCTACATGGTAGAGCTGGTAAATGCCACCGGTGAAGATTTGGCTCCACAGCCCCCTATGCCTTCTGTGCACAAGATGATTGCTACAGTTATGCTTCGGAGTGGTTTCGAACCGGGTTTCGGATTGGGGAAGCACTTTCAAGGAATTGTCAAGCCTATCCAGATTCCTGTCAACGGAGCAAAGTTTGGTTTGGGGTATGTCCCCACAGGTGATGAGACAGAGATGGAAAACAAGAATATGGATCAAGCATTATCCAGGCCAATCCCTCATCTGTACCAGTCATTTCCGGTGCGAGAATATGTGAATGATGATGGTTTAAGGGAAGGAATCTGCGGCCTTTTTGAGGAGATTGATGCGGTCGTTGAAGAAGAGGCTGGGACATCAGGCATCCGTGATGCGGAACCGACAGAGCAGTTGCGAAATTGGACCTCCACACCAATCCTGATTTCCCGCTCTTCGGGGTAGAAAGGACATGTGCTTTTGTTTGTCTTTTTTTAAATCGGTGGTAGTCCGGAAGAGGCCCGAGACCCACCCTTTATGCAGTTTTGCTTATTTGAAGCTTCGAATCTTCTTGTGATATTTTAAACCCTTGGCCACGGCCAAAGTTGTGTTTGTATTTTAACTTAAATGAATGCCTCTTTTTATCAAAATTTGTTTAGTTATATGTTTATATTTTACTTTCCTAATTTTGTTCGTTTATGATTTCAGTAATATTAATTTAAAACCTGCCAATGTCATGTCATGTCATGAGCCTAATGAACGAAATGAAGTAGGTGATGATGAATGCGAAGAACACGAAGAAGAAAATGAGGTACCAGAACATATAGCTGAAGAATTTCGACAATTTGAAAATCAACACAAGCCAAATCTTGAAGAAACTGAAACTGTGAATCTCGGAGATGAAGAATGTATCAAGGAAGTCAGAATCAGTGTCCATCTGACTGATGCTCAAGGGAAGGACCTGGTTCATTTGCTCAGAGAATACATTGATGTATTTGCCTGGTCTTACAAAGATATGCCAGGGCTAAGTACGAATATGGTGTCTCACAAATTGCCAATTAATCCAGACTTCAGTCCAGTGAAACAGAAGACTCGAAAGTTTAAGCCGGAGTTGAGTTTAAAGATCAAAGAGGAGATTACCAAACAGATCGAGTCTCAGGCAGTGGAAGTGACGCAATATCCAACTTGGTTAGCCAATGTTGTTCCGGTTGCAAAGAAAGACGGAAAGATCAGGATTTGTGTTGACTACAGAGATCTCAACAAAGCTAGCCCAAAAGATAATTTTCCATTACCAAACATTCACATTCTCATCGATAATTGTGCTAAACATGAGATGCAGTCATTTGTGGATTGTTATGCGGGCTATCATCAAATCCTGATGGATGAAGAAGATGCGGAAAAGACAGCTTTCATTACACCCTGTGGTGTATATCATTATCGAGTGATGCCTTTTGGTCTCAAAAACGCAGGTGCTACTTATATGAGAGCTATGACAACTATCTTCCATGATACGATTCATAAAGAGATCGAGGTGTATGTGGATGACGTCATAATCAAATCCCGCGAGAGTTCAGATCACTTGGCTCACTTGAGAAAGTTCTTCGATCGTCTGCGTCGGTACAACTTGAAGTTAAATCCTGCCAAATGTGCTTTTGGAGTGCCAGCCGGTAAGCTGTTGGGATTTATAGTCAGTAGGAGGGGCATTGAGCTTGATCCTTCCAAAATTAAAGCAATCCAGGAATTACCTCCTCCGAAGACCAAGAAAGAGGTGATGAGTTTTTTGGGAAGGTTAAACTATATCAGTCGATTTATTGCTCAGTCCACTGTGGTGTGTGAGCCAATCTTCAAGTTGTTGAAAAAAGATGCTTTGACCAAATGGACCGGAGAATGTCAGACGGCTTTCGATGCTATCAAGAACTATTTGTCCAATCCGCCAGTGTTGGTTCCTCCACGAGAGGGCAGTCCATTATTGTTATATTTGTCTGTCTCGGATAGCGCATTTGGATGCGTGCTTGGCCAACACGATGAAACTGGAAAGAAGGAACGAGCCATTTATTATTTGAGCAAGAAATTCACTCCATATGAGGCTCGTTACACGCTTCTGGAAAGGACCTGTTGTGCTTTAACTTGGATTGCCCAGAAGTTGAGACATTATTTATCTTCTTATACCACATATCTCATTTCCAGGATGGACCCATTGAAATATATTTTCCAGAAAGCAATGCCTACCGGGAAGTTGGCTAAATGGCAAATGCTTTTGAGTGAATTCGATATTGTGTATGTGACCCAGAAGGCGATAAAAGCACAGGCCTTAGCTGATCATCTTGCAGAGAATCGAGTTGATGAAGAGTATGAACCACTCAAAACATATTTTCCCGACGAAGAGATTGCATTTGTGGGTGAAGATATCTCTGAAGCATACTCGGGTTGGAGGGTATTCTTTGATGGAGCGGCGAATCACCAAGGCAAAGGTATTGAAGCGGTTTTAGTGTCAGAAACCGGTCAGCACTATCCTATGGCGGCTAAGCTCCGATTTGACTGCACAAACAACATGGCTGAGTATGAAGCTTGTATCCTCGGTCTGAAGATGGCAATTGATATGAACGTGCATGAGTTGTTGGTCATTGGAGATTCAGATTTGCTAATTCACCAGGTTCAAGGAGAATGGGCTGTGAAGAATCCAAAGATCACACCATACGTGCAGTATATACAGAAGTTATGTAAAAGGTTCCGCAGAATTGAATTCAGACATACTCCCAGAATGCAGAATGAGTTGGCTGATGCCCTTGCCACCATTGCCTCAATGATTAAACACCCAGCTACAAGTTATATTGATCCTTTGGATATCGAGGTAAAAGAGCAGCCTGTTCATTGTTCACATGTCGAAGCAGAGCAAGATGGCCTACCTTGGTATTTTGACATCAAAAAGTATTTGGAGACCGGAACCTATCCTGAGAATGCAACTTTCAACCAGAAGAAGTCGATACGCCGTATGGCCCTCAATTTCTTTGCAAGTGGAGAAATCCTTTACAGGAGGACTCCAGATTTAGGTCTTCTCAGATGTGTTGACGCTGGTGAAGCTACAAAGCTTCTGGAACAGATACATGCGGGAGTTTGTGGTACTCACATGAATGGACTCACTTTAGCAAGAAAGATCCTCCGAGCCGGTTATTTTTGGATAACTATGGAGCATGATTGTTGCAAGTTTGTGCAAAGATGTCATAAATGTCAAGTACATGGAGATTTGATTCGAGTTCCACCTCACGAACTCAATGCTATGAGTTCGCCTTGGCC
This sequence comes from Solanum bulbocastanum, assembly GCA_037074985.1. Taxonomy (NCBI): domain Eukaryota; kingdom Viridiplantae; phylum Streptophyta; class Magnoliopsida; order Solanales; family Solanaceae; genus Solanum; species Solanum bulbocastanum. The sequence goes on along the minus strand of CM073598.1, from coordinate 29,130,309 downwards.
GTTTGTAGCTTGGGGCATGGACGTCATTGGTCCAATAGAGCCAGCTGCCTCCAATGGACACAGATTCATATTAGTTGCCATTGACTACTTTACCAAGTGGGTGGAAGCAGCTTCGTATAAGTCGGTGACTAAGAAAGTTGTAGCTGATTTTGTTCGCAATAATCTGATATGCAGGTTTGGAGTGCCAGAATCCATTATTACTGACAATGGAGCAAATCTTAATAGTCACTTGATGAGAGAGATATGTGAACAATTCAAGATTACTCATCAAAACTCAACCGCTTATCGTCCCCAAATGAATGGAGCTGTAGAAGCCGCCAACAAGAATATAAAGAAGATTCTGAGAAAAAAATTCATGCATCGTGAAAAATTTCATTCATTGCGAAAAAATTCATGCATCGCGAAATTCATGCATTGAGAAAATTTCATGCATCGCAAAAATTCATGCATTGAGAAAAAATTCATGCATCGCGTAAATTCATGCATTGAGAAAAAAATTCATGCATCGCGAAAATTCATGCATTGAGAAAAATTCATGCATCGCGAAAATTCATGCATTGAGAAAAAATTCATGCATCGCGTAAATTCATGCATTGAGAAAAAAATTCATGCATCGCGAAAATTCATGCATTGAGAAAAATTCATGCATCGCGAAAATTCATGCATTGAGAAAATTTCATGCATCGCAAAAATTCATGCGTTGAGAAAAATTCATGCATCGCGAAATTCATGCATTGAGAAATTTCATGCATCGCAAAAATTCATGCATTGAGAAAAAATTCATGCATCGCGTAAATTCATGCATTGAGAGAAAAATTCATGCATCGTGAAAAATTTCATTCATTGCGAAAAAATTCATGCATCGCGAAATTCATGCATTGAGAAAATTTCATGCATTGAGAAAAAATTCATGCATCGCGTAAATTCATGCATTGAGAAAAAAATTCATGCATCGCGAAAATTCATGCATTGAGAAAAATTCATGCATCGCGAAAATTCATGCATTGAGAAAAAATTCATGCATCGCGTAAATTCATGCATTGAGAAAAAAATTCATGCATCGCGAAAATTCATGCATTGAGAAAAATTCATGCATCGCGAAAATTCATGCATTGAGAAAATTTCATGCATCGCAAAAATTCATGCGTTGAGAAAAATTCATGCATCGCGTAAATTCATGCATTGAGAAAAATTCATGCATCGCAAAAATTCATACATTGAGAAAAAATCATGCATCGCGTAAATTCATGCATTGCGAAAAATTCATGCATCGCGAAAATTTATGCATTGAGAAAAATTCATGCATCGCGAAAATTCATGTATCGCGAAAAATTCATGCATTGCGGAAAAATTCATGCATTGCGGTAAAATTCATGCATTGCGGAAAAATTCATGCATTGCGAAAAATTCATGCATCGCGAAGAGTCATTCATAGAGTATTATCAAACGAAATAATACCATCACCCAGAGGGACAGTATCATCATTATATCAACGGAATATCCTCAACCTACAGAAGGATCTCCATTCTCATTATCCTACCGATGGATCTTTTTTATCAGCATCATTGTCCTAACGGTGAAACATCATCATCATAATGTCATGTAGCAGCACTATTCTACCAATGGATCAGCATCATCCTACTAATGGATCATCATCATCCTACTAATGAAGAATCATCATAATTATTTTCATTTGCAAGAACGATGTCAAAAGAACTATCAGCATATTGCATCAACCTATTTCATTACTACGACATCAAAGAATAGTGCATTGGAGATTATATTGCAAATATAATATGCAAGCTTTATTTGCTTTACGTCAAACCCGATAAAGTTGACACTAAAAATTCAAGGAGAGCAACTAAGTGTCAACATGGTAAAAGACGCTATCTCTCCATTTGAATCATATTTTACACTAATGAGTTTTATCTCAGTCTTTGTCGAGAACATCCAAGAGGATGAATTCTCAAATCAAACCACAGGTGCGGACGACATCAAAAGAGGATGCAGCACAACGTGGAACTTTTCTTAGCAGCGAACTGGGACGTAGTCCAAAGAGGGGTGCCAAACTCTTAGGACGCGAGCTGAGGAGCGACTTCCACCACAATCAAACCACACCCTTCTCGGAAAGCATGTGGGTTTTTCTTTAAGTTTATTGGTTTCAGTTTCCGAAAATTTTAGTCTTTACCGAAAGCTATTTTCCAATCTAAGTGACAATGCACCAAGAGCCTTGGAGATTATGTCCGTGTAAGTTCTTACCTATGGGTGTGAAGTGCACCACATTCATAGCTAAGAGGTTGCAAGCCTCCTTTCCATACTCGACTTATTTTGTCACTTTTCTAGAACCAAAGGTTGTCTTGCATAATAGATTTCCTTTTCAACCGATAGAGTCGAACTACAAGCAGCCTAATTCCTAATGTTTAAGGATATGTAGGCGGGCTCAATGTTGAAAACTCGGCTGTATTCCAACATTTGCACTTAAATTTTAGTCTCGAGCATTCTGGTCTCCTCATAATTCGATATCGGAATAGCTTTTGAATTCTCTCAAAATCGTGCGTCAAATCAAGCGTATCGAACTACAAGTGGCCTGAATTCTCATATAGCCTGAGATATGTAGGAAACTCACTTTTGGGGTTTGGCCATAATTTCTAAAGTCCGTACCAAAGTTCCTTTTTAAAGATGAAGAAGTGTTCAGTCAAAATTGGATTGGTCAATTTCATTTTCCTCGAATTTCTTGCATCAATCCGAGTAAAATGAGGGACAGCTGTTGACACCCAATTTTGACCCTCCACAATATAAATTAATCATCGAGTTTCTTCAATTTCAAACTGTTTCAAATTATTTAAAATATTTAGTTTTAAAAAAAAATAAAATAATAATAATAATAAAAATATATATATATATAAAATAAAATAAAAATTTAAAAGAAAAGGAAAAAATAATATATATATATATATATATATATATATATATATATATATATATATATATACACACACACATGTATGTATGTATGTATGTATGTATATGTTTTCAAGTTATTTCAAATAGCTTTGTCACTTTTTAATAATATGTATGTTTTGTTTAGTTATATATAATTAATGGATTTTATGAGTATTCAAACATCATTCCGAAAAGATTTTATATTTTAAATACTTTATTAGTGGTAAGAGTCATAATTTTGAATTAACGAATTTTATGAAATTCAAAATAATTTCACGTTACTCTAGAGTAATTTTATCATTTTAATAATTTTAATAATAAATATGTATATTTTTACAATCACATTATTTTATAAATATTAGGAAATCATCACAACGCTTTTATATTCTAGTTAAATGTTTTGTTACTTTAAGTTATAGTTATAATTTTGAGTTAATTAATTAAATTAATTATTTTAATAATTATTAAAATTAAGAAGCTCGGTAATTAATTAATGCTAATTCGTCTAAATTAAATCCCATATTTTAAAAGGGGATTCAACCCTTTCCTACTTGGGCCATTTGAAAAAATGGCCCACAAACCCATTTCCAGCCCATTCCCACATTACAATATAACAAACCATAACAATTCCAAAATCCACCGCCTCCAATTCAAATACAACAAACCCGACCCATTAGCTTCTTCTTCTTCTCCTCTGCAGCAACGTCAACAACGCCCTCAATTGTTGACAATTGCACACAACAGCAGCAACACGTGAGCAACCAACCGCCCCACCTGCTTCCTGCAACAGCCACTCTTTCGATCGTTTCACCCGGATTTTAGGGATTTTGGTTGAAATTTTGTACAAGCAGTAGTGCCTTGGTCTTAGGAAAAATTTGAATTGAAGATTGGAGAGATCCCCATTCCTATATAAAGCTGGTTCTTCTTCAGCGGAAAAAAAAAAGAGGAGAGAAAAAGGTTTTGGATTGGATTTTGAGGACTGGTACCCACAAACGAAAATAGATTTCTGAAGGATCATTTAGTTTTGGTTTTATTCGCTCGAGTCTAAAATAGCGCGATAGGAGGATCGTGGAAATCTCTCCCCTGCTTGTTGTCTCAGTTCACTGCGCCCTAAAAGGTAAATAACTTGTATCCCTTTTGTTCACCTTGAGTTCGGTGTGTAGAAGTGTTGTAGTATTCTGGAGACACTCATGTTTGATTTGTTTAAGTTGAAGCGAAATCTTTGTTTTCTCTGAAATTAGTGATGTTTGTTTCGTTTTCGAGATGAGCTAATGTCATCCGAATCTGTGGGAGGTCTTCTTGGACTCATAGTTGTGATGCTTGCCTCGAGTTTTAGGCTATTTATTCATTAATCGTCATGTTACTGCCTTATTTTTTATTATTGACATAATGTTTGATGTTTTGTATATGTTCGAAGGGTGCCAACGAATTACGATGCTGCATTTATATCAAGTCTTCCTTAGTTTCCTCCTATGGTAGACTAATTTTGGTTAAAACCCTTAGCTATTACTCAACTTGATTTGCCTATGTTATTGTTATCCCTTTCATGACATTTTGGCAATCTTATTGTTGAATACGATTAGTGGTCTCTCTTTTTGAGTTCGTTTTGAGTCTCATTGATGCAATGGTTCGATTTCTTTTAAATTAGTCGCTTACATGGATATATCTCGTCGTCTTAGTTTGGTTAGCTATTTTCATTCAATTGAGTATTAGGTGTGTGGTGCCTCTCTGCTTTGGCTTAAGTTTTGGAATGGTGTGTTAGGTTAATAACTTGATTTTCAATTTTAGTTGGTGTTAAGCTGTTGAAATTTGCTGCTGGTTCCCTTTTATTTATAGACCCATCTTAGTTATTTGTTAAAACTTCACCTACCTAGTTAAATGTAGTGAGAGCATGATTGTCATAAGCCATGTGGTTTGAAGGCGGTTAAATTTGTGTATCTGTATCTCTCTATTATTATTTAGCCTATTAGAATTTCCTTATGAGTTTTATCTTTTATGTTCAAAAATGGAGATTTTTCCCTTTTCTTTGTTTATTAAGAAATCACATGCTTATTGTAACTGGTTTTCTTAATGTAACTAACTATTCCCTTTACCTAGTGAAAACATAGCTTAAGTGTAGATTTAGTTGAATATTTGTGGAAGGGTTTAAGTTTTCTTATTTTGTTTCTTTTATGTGACCACTGTTTCCGTCCTTCCCAATTCCCTTAGGTAATTAATTCTTATCTCCATGAGTAACACCTCTAATGTTTATCGATTTAATTATGAGTAATGTTCAAGTACAGGCAACTATGGAAGATGAATATTTATCTTGCTTTTAGCTTGCTCATTGAATACTTATTTTATGTTTTGCCTTAGCTATTTTTAATTCAACTAGCTCAATATGTGTCGCTACCATAGAGCGTGAATTCTGGCTTGCATCTTTCATTTAGTAGAACAATAAATTGTTGCTAATAGTTTGAAAGCCATATTCTTCTTGCTCCTCCTAATTTATTTCTTTACTTTGTTTCATGTGGTATTATCCGGATCCTCTTGGACTCCTACCGTTTTCCCTATATTCCGGATGGGCCGTAAAGGCCCACATCCACTTATTCCCCTTTTCGAGTCAGCCTCATTGTCAAATAGAGAAGCAGACGAACAGGTCAAAGGCGACAAATAAAGCTGAAAATTTAAAATTACAGGAAGGCTGAAAATAAGCCGAAATACGGCTTGTATACACCAATATACAGCATTATACATCGATATACAGGTCCAAAACATGAAAAATACAGGGCTGGGCAGTGTACAGGTGTTCGGAAGCAAGAAATACGTGAAAAAAGCTGATATGTGCGCTGATATACACTAATATACAGCCAATATACACCCAAAACGGGATTGGGCTGAATTGAAACATTTGCAGCGAAAATTGGCCCAATAAGGGCCCAATTTCATTATCTCTCTTACCCTATACTTGTTTAATTATGTTTGATCTAACTCTAACTTTATAACGTCTAATTAACTTAATTAGAGTCCCCAAAAGATGAGTTATTTCCTTTGTGTTGATTTTATTTTAATGTGTTTTTCATGTCTTAGTGTTCACTTAGTTTTTTATCAATCAAATATGTCGGTCAAATTATGCATTATAATTAAGTTAAATCTTTGGTTCTAAAAAATAATATTGCTAAGCTTGTTACTTAATCACTTTTTATTCACTTTAAAATTGTTCAAGTAAAAAATATATTTTTTCTCAAATAAACTTTAAAAAATAAATAAATAAATAAATAAATATTAGTCAAGACCCTTTTTAAATAATAAAAACAATGATAATATATATATATATATATATATATATATATATATATATATATATATATATATATATATATACATACATTCCTACTTGATCATTTTTTGCAAAAATGTTAGTTAATTAATTAAAATTGATTCTCATGTTTAATTTAGTAAATTGGTTTAACGTTTTATTTCAAGATAAATTACATGGATTTTACTTAATCTAACTTTATTAATATTTTAATCACTTGCATTAATATCAATTGTTTCATTTAGTCCCTTTCTCTTAAAAATGAAACAAATAAATGAAATAAATATGTTATTTATTTATTTTTCAAAAAGTCAATTAACTATTGTAAATTATTGTTGTTATGTTAAATCATCTTTCTTTTTTTTATAATTAGTCAAAATATTTTTTAGTCAAGTCGTAGGTCAACCGCGTGTTAGCGGACACTTCGAATGCCTAAACCCTTCTCGAAGTGTAAATTGAACCCCGAACCCTCTTTGGTATTTTCAAATGATTTTTTCTGTTTAAATCTTTGAAAATTATAAGTTTTCTTAATTTCTTTAAAAAATTAAGTGGCGACTCTTTTCTAAGTATTTTTCTAAAATTGTTTTATACTTAGAACATTTCAAAAAGTAATTTTTTCTACAGATGGGAAAATTACGGCGCAACAGAAATGGCGACTCTGCTGGGGACTTAATTAAGTTCTAACCATAAGATTTGACTATTTGATTAATTGTAATTAATTGTTGAACTGCTTATTTGTTCTTAATGTGTTTAATTTGATATAAACTGTTGCATCTCATGGCATAACATACTCCGTCAAACGACATTTATTTTTAATTTTCCACTTAAAGGACGATTATGCGAGCCGCAGTCGTTCGTTAACCAAATTGTTCTCGGGGCACCCTGACGAATGTAGTTGGCTACTGGATAGTCAACGGTCGTTAACTGTCCCAGCCCAAGTAGTTCGCTTGGGTCACCGATCCACTATAAAGAAAACCACTCTTAGTCAGACTAGAATAGAGCGAAACCAAATCCCAAAATTTAGTGCATTGGCCTAAGATGACCCAATACCCAAGGCGTATTGGGTCCATTAGTAAGACCACCTTGAGTCCAAAGGGCCCATGCCCCGAACGGACGTTCATACTTATGTGTTTAAAGGATGTATGCGTTATTTGACGAATTATTGTGTCCTGGGTTTGGGGGGTATCTAATTCTTTGTATGTTTTTGTAGATGGCCAAGCAACACTTGAGTTTCAAAATGGTCACCGAGACGCCGAATCTTTTCCGTGTATGGTGGAACAATCTCAATGCATGTCAGAAAAGAGAACTTTCTATTCATTTGGGTAATCTACCGTCAATAATGAATCTCAAAGTTTGGCCTAAATTCATTGAAGTGGTTACTCGATTTTGGGATGATGAGAGGATGGTGTTTCGTTTTGGAGATGTTGAAATGACACCAACTGTTGAGGAAATCAAAGATTGTCTAGATAACGTCGGAACGTGCCAAAAAAGGAGAAATCATCCAGATCATCACATTTTGCTACCGGACAAGCCGACCAGATCATCATCCAGATCTCTGTTTCTAAATCAAATTAGAAAAAATCCTAAGTACTTGGTGGTAGATGTCATTTCAAAGGTTCATGAAAAATTTGGTCATCAAGTGACATACAGAAAAGCGTGGCTTGGACGTCAACGCGCATTTGAATTGGTGTATGGTGACTTTGAGAAATCATTTAGTGACCTACCTAAATTTTTTGTAGCTTTTCAACACTTTAACCATGGAACAGTTGTGGAATGGAAACACGAAGAGTCTATGAGTTCATCAGAGGTAAAAACTTTTAAATTTGTATTTTGGGCTTTCAAGCCATGCATAGATGGATTCCAAACATGTCGCCCTGTTATTTCAGTAGATGGAACTCATATTTATGGAAAGTATGAGATCAAATTATTAATTGCGGTTGGAATTGATGGAAATGATAACATTCTTCCTTTAGCGTTTGCTATTGTAGACAAAGAGTCAAAAGAGGCATGGAAGTGGTTTTTTAAAAATTTGAGTGCACATGTGATAAAAAGTAGACAAGGTGTATGTGTTATATTTGATAGGGCAAAAGGAATCTTGACTAGTTTGCAGGAGTTGCGGCGATTTCAAGAGCCTCGAGCCTTCCATCGATTTTGCATAAGGCATCTGAAGAGCAACTTTCAATCTAAATTTCCAAACAAGGACCTCAGCAGATTGATGTGGAGGACTGCTTCAGCCCATCAAGTAAGGAAGTTTGAATCCTTTATGTGGCAAATTAGAGAAGAAAATGTCGAAGCACATGAATACCTCATGGAAATTTCCTTGGACAAATGGACTGTTAGCCATGATGGTGGAAAAAGATGGGGAGTGTTGACAACAAATCTTTCAGAGTCGTTCAATGGAGTGTTGAAAAAAGCACGAGGTTTGCCTGTCACTGCTATGGTTAGACTTTCATTGGAGCAAACTATTGAACGGTATACCCGTAGGTCTCAAATAGCGCACCAACTTGCAGAACAAAATGAATTATGGACTGGGAGATTCAAAATAAAGTGGGAGAAGAACTATGAAAGTTCAAAAAGGCACTTTGTTTTTTATTGGAATATACCCACAGGGGTATACGAGGTTAGATCTATACAGGTTGATGGTACTGGTGGTAATCCTCATTGTGTTTCACTGAGTGAAAGAAAATGTGATTGTGGAAAATGGGTTAATTTACACTTCCCATGTTCACATGTCATGAAGGTAACTGATAGAATGGGAGGGCTAGCTAGAAATTTTGTTAGCGAGCATTTCACAATAGAGAATTATGTTGCAATATATTCTGGGTCGTTCTCACCAATTGGTCATGAGGCATATTGGCCATCTCCAAGTTTTACAATGAGAAGTAATGAATTCTATCATCGTCCTAATCGGTCAAGGACAACTAGAATACCTAATGAAATGGATCGTGGTTCTACAGTGTATGAGCGAGCTTGTGAATTATGTAGGCAGACTGGACATGATAGGGGTCGATGTCCCAATCATAATTAAATTTAAGTGAATAGTTGTGGGTCAATGTCTAATTGTGTTAATTTCCTTTCAGTTAGCTACTGTAATGTAACTAAATAATCATTAATCTTTTGTAATTATGTTATTAGTGCATAAATTTTTCCATATTTCTAGATTGCTAATAGAGGAAAAATTATTAGTGTTAATTTTCAGATTTCCAGATTTTCAGATTTCCAGATTTCCAGATTTTCAGATTTTCAGATTTCCAGATTTCCAGATTTTCAGATTTTCAGATTTCCAATTTCCAGATTTCTAGATTTCCAGCATTTATCTACTGTAATTTGTAATGTAATTTCCAGATTTCCAAGACATAAGAATCAATAATCGCAATGAATTCCTTTCTTATAACCGAGAATATTGACACAAAATGCAAAAGGACTACAATTTTTTTTTTGTATAGTATATAGTGGGGCATTATTATTAATTATTATTTTTTGTTAAAAGCAGAAGGAGGTTGCAAAAATGGTGGTGCCTATTATTCTAATATGTGTAGCAACGGGGATTATATCGACGTTTGTATTTCATGAACACCGGTGTCGAAAAGTTTTTGTAGGGAGTATGGGACTTGTTGCTTCAATTGCTATGTATGCTTCTCCTTTAGTTGTTGTGGTGAGACATTTTTCTTATTTGGATTATGATTTTTATATATATACTGATAGCGTAAATGAATACATATATTTATCTAGTACGAAATAATATTAATGTCAAACAATTTGTAAACTTTGTCTACTAATGAATACTCATGTATTGCAAAGACAAGTAATCAAGACAGAGTGTGGAATTTATGCCATTTTACTTGTCATTATTCTCTTTTCTTGCAAGTGGTCTTTGGATGGCCTATGGACTGCTCAACCATGATCTCTTTCTAGCGGTTTGTTTACTATTTCCTCCGTCCTATTTTATATGAGTTAGTTTAACTTGACACGAAATTAAAACAAAAAATATTTTTGAAACTTGTGGTTTAAAATAAGTGATAGTTATTTGTGGCTATAAATCATTTCATAAGGTAAAATGAGAATTATAACGTTAAATTATTACTTAATATAAAAATATGTGGGACTGATTAAAAAGAAAAGCGAGTCATGAGCTGAAGAGGGAGTACTAACTTACCTTTTTAAACTTTTATTTTCCATAAATCCAAGAACAAAGTGTAGTTACATGAAATATCAACTTCAACTTTCTCACTTCACTTGCACAAATCTTCTTCTTTCAGTCCCCAAATCTGGTGGGAACACCCCTTTGTATCTTGCAGCTTATACTGTATTTCAAGTATCGAAAGAACCCTGTAAAGGAATTAGAACCACAGAAATGGCCAAATTTGGAGTATAAGGATGACAAACTCAAGCAAGAATTCAAGTTAGAAGAGAAGAAAGATCAATCGATGCTCGTTGTCACTGAGAATCTCAGCACCAAGACTTAAACAACTCTCCTTGCATAATTTATTAAGGTCTATTACTATACATCTCTCTGGCATGTGTGTTGCAAATTGCAAATTGCAATCTATCTCCTTCGTGTTATAGCTACGTATTTCATTTTTGGATAAACAGGTAGAACCTTGCTCGAATAATGGAGTAGCCATTCCACCCACCAACAACCAGAAAAGAGGACCAACAAGTACATAAGCTGCTGTTTTTTGTTTCTCTATCTTTTTCACTTTTGCTAGGATCGACTTTCACCCAGCAATCACATTTTTAGAAAATATAATGAAAAATTAAAATCACTGGGATACGCAGGAGAAAGGAAATCTGCTTCAAGCTCATTCAAAAAATCAATTGACAAGTCAATAGGAACCATACAATTACCAAAAAGAAGATCAGAAAAGTATCAGAATAATACCGGGAAAATGGATGTAGCTTCAGAAACTAATATTCCTACTATTTCTTAGGAATATGAAATGTATACCCACTTTGAATGGATGCTGTCAGAGGATAATGAAAGAATATATACTGAGAACCCGTCAAAATTGTGGAAAAGTGTATGAACAAGAACTGAAAATATCTCAGAATAAAGCATCTCCTAGTTTTGAAAGCATAATCCCTATAAGACAATACAAAACAAAAGAAAGCAACAATCTTTAATTGCTTACTATATCACATGAAGAAGAAACAATTGCTGTTCAATTGCTGCTTTAACCACTGCTCTAGTTGCACAGTGGACTGAAGCTGCCAGAAGCAGCTGCGGTTCACCAGATGCTGCAAAAGAGTAATCAAGTTTTAAAAACTGGAAAGTTGCAACACCAGACATGGATGACAGAACCAGAAAAACAGACAGAAACAACAAGTTTACCTCACTGACAGCACCGCCAAACTCAGATATTTAACACACTATGGCTAATTGTTATAAAAGAACAATTTTTTCCCGAGCTACACGCAAATAGAAGCTCCAAATTTTCAGATTTCCAAATTTTCAAATTTCCAGATTTTCAGATTTCCAGATTTCCAAACTTCCAAATTTTCAGATTTTCCAGATTTCCAGATTTCCTTTCAGATTTCCAGATTTCTAGTTTCAGAAACAAATTCCAACTCAAAATCCATATTGAATTCCAAAAATGTATTTGTAGTCCATCTTGTCAACAACCCAATATTCCAAACAAAACAAAATTCAAAAACCAAACTGAATAAGATGAACAACAACGCATATTTCACTTCTTTCTCATTGCTTGTTTCGTTTTGCCATGCTGGTAAAGATAGTGACTCCCTGACAAGCAAGGGTAATTTTCAATTATTCAACTAAAAAGAGAAGCATTTATGTCAAAAAATAATATAAAGATGTTAATAGTACCAGTCCCACAACGCTTAGGAAAAATCGTACGCTTCTCTTTCACTGATGGTTCACCACATTCGTTTGCATTCCCCACTTCATCGTTGGAATCATCCAACTCATTACTTTCTATATTATTGTTGGAGTCCTCTAAATGATTAACAGCATCAGGTGTCTCAATGGACATTGGCAGCCCATGTGATGAATTAAAGTTGGGGGCATTCTCAAATTGTTGAGGTCGAGAACCACCAAATACATTCTCAAATGATGAAAGACTTGGATTCCTCAATATTTGTGACGTCGTGTATGGAACAATATCAGTATTTGTTGGTTGATATGTCATACCTGATGCCCCGGGAGTGGACTCTTGAGTTTGGCCCCTTGAAATGGAACCAATATCAAAAGTTGTATGATCATCTTCGGAGACTGATTCATCCATTTCAATAGGCGCTCGTCCTTTCTCAACAGCACGAGCCATCCTACCAGCAACACCACCTTTTCCTCGCCTACGAACAAGGGGATGTAAATGATCATCATGTACCTCATCTCTTCTATAATCGGCTTGTACATTAATCCTAGCAGCCTCGTGCACATATGTCAAGCATTTTTCTCCTTCATTTCGGACCATTGCATGAAATATGTATAAATCCTCCATTGATGGCTGATAACCAAGTGTTTTTGCTCTATCAACCATGGAATGAATATGACGCACCTACACAAAGATCGATTTTTTTTCTAACAAGCATTTTCGATTCTTTTTTCTAACAGATGCTCAAACAAAGATCAATCTGAAGCACTTATATAATATTTTCTAAGAAAAAAACATATGTAACAATTTTCCAAGTCAAAATTTTCGAGAAGAAGTAATATTTACCTTGCCATTGATATATCCTCAAAAGATAAATCACAAACACACAGAATGTAATACATACCATTGTTTCATATGCTGTTGAATTGGGCACATAACCTTCTTGTTGTTGAGGACGCTGAGTAGGATTACCGATAACAAGACGAGTAATGCGCCTGAACCAAATAAGGTAAGGGTTATCATATCGAAGTGGTTCACGATTGACCGGTGCATCACAAATATATTGAAGTCGTTGGTTCCAAAAAGGCAACCATTGTGCATGCTCTATCTTCCAATTTGTATTTGATCTGCCCCTACGATCATGGTGAAAATGGGTGGCGTCAAATAGAAATGGAGTTGGTATCGTTTGTTTCAATCCAAATTGCCTCATAACTCGATCAGGCAAGTGAACCTCGACGACATCCCAACAAAAAATTGGAGCTCTAACACGCCATATGTCTCGTCCAATTCGACAATAGTCAGGAAGACTCTCAATTAAGTCATCCGAAGAAGGTTCCCAAATAAACTACATAAAGAGAAAAGAAATGAGTTTCAACTACAATATATACATAAATATTTTTTTAAAAACCTGTATACCATCTTACCTGATCCTCTGTCATGAAATCAAGTGCATCCCTAAAAACTTTCAACACATGCTTAGTGGTATCAGTCCAACTAAAATGTGCAAACCATCTAGTAGCACGTGGACCCCTAGGTAAACCAGCAAGAAAATTATTTTCGATATCCCTTTGTGCTATTACCTGAGGTCTGAGGACTGTAATTCTCTCCCATGCCCAAATCTAAACATAAAATATAAATATATAATTATGAGATTATAAAGTAGAATAAATATTTATAAATAATTGATGTAGTTATTAAGTATACCTGGAGTAGTGGTAGAAATCCAGCTATCTCGTTTTGGTTACTCTGTGAGGCCTTACAGAGAAAGCGATACAAGCACGCTAAGGTCGCACTACCCCAACTATAAGAGCTAACTACATTGAGATCCTCGAGCATAGGAAGGTACATAAGCTTTAAATAGTTGCCAGATGTATCTGCCATCATCATACCAGCGATCATCCAAAACATGTAACATCTAGCCATTTGATTGATTATATCTTGTGTTGCCAAGTCAGGTAACTGTAGTTGCTCGAGCATATGCGCATTAAGTGCAGTTACCTTGAGGCTACTACGGTTGAAGTCTTCAGGACGTGGAATAAAACCTAACAATCTTTGACAAATATTTTGCCAATCCCCTATGGTCCTTATCGACTCATCACCAAGTACTGGATCACCATTCACAGGTAAGCCATACAACACTTCTACATCTTGCAAGGTGATTGTTGCCTCACCCGTCCTAAAGTGAAACGTATGAGTCTCAGGACGCCATCTCTCTACTAGTGAAGTGATCAAGCTACGATCAATAATAGGTCGATTTGATCTATAAACACCATATAATCCTGATAATTCAATCACTTCTAAAACTCGTGGATGAATGGGATATTTCTTTACAAGGTCCCATAATTTTCCATCACACCTCCTCGTATTTAAAATCATATTAATACTTCCATCCCATATATCTCGTGACCTATGGGTATGTTGTTGAGTTAATACTGATGGTTCAAGTGGACCGGGATCTAATTGGTATGCACTATAACCAGCCATATACGTATCTATTAAAATGAAAAACACGTATGAAAGTAAATTAAATATAAATGTTAGTCCAAAATATAACAAGCAAATCAAAATAAATGTATTGTCACCTAATGTTTCATAAAAAAATTGGAAAATGAACTTAATTTTAGTAGAGGCCGATTGCAGGTCCACCTGTTATAGTCTTCCCCAAAATAAATGTATTGTCACCTAATGTTTCACAAAAAAATTGGAAAATGAACTTAATTTTAGTAGAGGCCGATTGCAGGTCCACCTGTTATAGTCTTCCCTTCCATTTTCATGTGAATATTTTTTTCATTGTTTCTCTTTGCATCAACAAGATGCATGAATTCAAAATGAAAACACAACATACAGATCATAATTTCTTGAGTGATTATTCTATATAACCAAAACGATATAAGTTCGAGAAGATAGAAATTCGAAAATTCAAGCATTCCTTCTACTATTTTGTAAGGAAAAAAAAGCATACCTCAAGGCTTTAACACAGAAAAACTAACTTCATTCCAAGCTTTTCGGAAGATTTATAGCCGTAATTTATCGTGAAACTCGATATAACAAGAAATTCCCAAAATTGATTTTGAAATAGAAGAGCTATTGTTTATCCACGAAATTAGGTTTTGACCCATGTAGCATATGAGATATTTTTTCCCCCAAAAAGGCATTAGAATTACCAAAAAGAAGATCAGAAAAGCATCAGAATAATACCGGGAAAATGGATGCAGCTTCAGAAACTAATATTCCTACTATTTCTTAGGAATATGAAAATGAATACCCATTTTGAATGGATGCTGTCAGAGGATAATGAAAGAATATATACTGAGAACCCGTCAAAATTGTGGAAAAGTGTATGAACAAGAACTGAAAATATCTCAGAATAAAGCATCTCCTAGTTTTGAAAGCATAATCCCTATAAGACAATACAAAACAAAAGAAAGCAACAATCTTTAATTGCTTACTATATCACATGAAGAAGAAACAATTGATGTTCAATTGCTGCTTTAACCACTGCTCTAGTTGCACAGTGGACTGAAGTTGCCAGAAGCAGCTGCGGTTCACCAGATGCTGCAAAAAGAGTAATCAAGTTTTAAAAACTGGAAAGTTGCAACACCAGACATGGATGACAGAACCAGAAAAATAGACAGAAACAACAAGTTTACCTCATTGACAGCACCGCCAAACTCAGATATTTAACACACTATGGCTAATTGTTATAAAAGAACAATTTTTTCCCGAACTACACGCAAATAGAAGCTCCAGATTTTCAGATTTTCAGATTTCCAAACTTCCAAATTTTTAGATTTTCAGATTTTCCAGATTTCCAGATTTCCTTTCAGATTTCCAGATTTCCAGTTTTAGAAACAAATTAAAATCAAATAAAAACCTATAACAAAATAGAATCCTATATTGAAATTCAACTTCATGGGTTTTTCCTCAATTTACAAAAGATACGATTCTTCTATGGATTTGTCAAGACTTACTTCGTAAAGAAAAATCAAACCTTGAACAAAGAAAATTACCTTGAAATAGTTATGGCGCTGAATCTCCTTCTTCCAGCAAAACTAGCGGCAAGAATTGGAAACTGAACGGTGTTCACAGCGCTAGATGAGATTGAGGTTAGGGCAGGGGTGAAATTTCAAAGTAGAACTGAAATTGGGTTTAGAGTAGGTTAAATTGTATAAGGGTCAAAATTGGGTTTATGGAAAATTTAGAATTAAATGTATAAAAAAATATAAAACGTTACTTGTAGTAACGTTTTCCCACTTAACGTCGTCCCTTATTTAACTTTTGTCCGTTTATTCTTTTGAAATAAAATATGGGCTAATACGTTACTCCCAACAACATTTATACTATTTTGGTAAAGTTTCAAAAAAATGTATTATTACTGTAAATTGATTTATATAGTAGATTATTTTGGTAAAAATTTCTTCGATATCCACAATGAAATTGGACAAATTTGGATTCGCGCCACGACCTCATTAGCGAGGATCTTTCCATGCCATGGTCAAACCCAAAATAATTAAGAAGGAACATTCACTCCATCACATTTTTTGAGGGTAAACTATTTATAGAGTTAACTAATTGATCGAACTAAAAAAATTGGGTCGTTCAAATGATTGGATTGCTAGAAAGAAAAGCTAAAAGATAATGAATAATAATGGAGATAACAGTTCGATCGTAAACTGCGCTTTGGAAGTAGTACTTTACTCTGTCAGTAGATTTCAGTAAGCTTCATGAGTTTCCCGCTGTTGGCACGCTCCATGACTACAGCACCACCGCCACCGGCGGCGATTCCCCACCCGCCGTCTCTATCTCAAAGGGTCCACATCCCATCACATATATACAAACAGCCCACAGCAATCCTCCTCGAGCTCTGCAATTCCATGAAAGAGCTTCATCAAATTCTCCCTCACATTATCAAAAACGGTCTCTATAAAGAACACCTTTTTGAAACAAAATTAGTTAGTTTATTCACCAAATATGGTTGCCTTAATGACGCCACCAAAGTCTTTGATTTTGCTAAACTCAAAGTTGACCCCATGTATCATACAATGCTCAAAGGCCATACCCATCACTCTAATTTGGATTCTTCTTTGGCTTTTTACTCTCGTTTGAGATATGATGATGTAACTCCGGTAATATACAATTTTAGCTATTTGTTAAAAGCTTGTGCAGATAATTCTGATGTTGTTAAGGGTAAACAGGTACATGCGCAGTTGATTCTTCATGGGTTTTCAGATAGTTTGTTTGCAATGACTAGTGTTGTGAATCTTTATGCGAAATGTGGTATGGTTGGTGATGCATATAAGATGTTTGATAGAATGCCTGAGAGGGATTTGGTTTGTTGGAATACGGTTATTTCAGGATATGCACAAAATGGGATGTCAAAGAGAGCGTTGGAGTTGGTTCTAAGGATGCAAGAGGAAGGGTGTAATAGGCCGGATTCAGTTACGATTGTGTCCATTTTGCCTGCTTGTGGTGCAATTGGGTCCTTTAAAATGGGGAAGTTGATTCATGGATATGTTTTTAGAAATGGTTTTGAGTCGCTTGTGAATGTCTCGACTGCTTTGGTCGATATGTATGCTAAATGTGGGTCAGTGGGTACTGCGAGGTTGGTTTTTGATAAGATGGATTCTAAGACGGTTGTATCATTGAATGCTATGATAGATGGATATGCACGGAATGGATATTACGATGAAGCTCTTACCATCTTTCAGAAAATGTTGGATGAAGGATTCAAACCGACGAATGTGACTATTATGAGCACTTTACATGCTTGTGCTGAAACAAGGAATATTGAGCTTGGACAATATGTTCACAAACTAGTCAACCAACTAGGTCTTGGTTCTAATGTTGCAGTTGTTAACTCGTTGATTTCAATGTATTGCAAGTGCCAAAGAGTGGATATTGCAGCTGAATTGTTTGAAAACTTGAGAGGAAAAACACTTGTTTCATGGAATGCTATGATATTGGGCTATGCACAAAATGGATGCGTAATGGATGCATTAACTCACTTTTGTAAAATGCATCTGCAGAACATCAAACCTGATTCATTTACAATGGTAAGTGTTGTTACTGCTCTTGCTGAGTTATCAGTATTGCGCCAAGCTAAGTGGATACATGGATTTGCTGTAAGAACTTGTTTGAACAGGAATGTTTTTGTAGCCACTGCACTTGTTGACATGTATGCAAAATGTGGAGCAGTTCACACAGCAAGAAAGCTATTTGACATGATGGATGATAGGCATGTTACAACATGGAATGCCATGATAGATGGATATGGCACACATGGCTTTGGAAAGGAAGCTGTTGAATTATTTGAGGAAATGCGAAAGGGGCATGTAGAGCCTAACGACATAACATTTCTCTGTGTCATCTCAGCTTGTAGCCACTCTGGCTTTGTAGAGAAGGGGCACAGCTATTTCACGATCATGAGGGAAGAATACAACTTGGAGCCTTCAATGGACCATTATGGGGCAATGGTTGACCTAATTGGTCGAGCTGGTCGGCTGAGTGAGGCTTGGAACTTCATTGATAATATGCCTATCAGACCAGGACTCAATGTCTATGGTGCAATGTTGGGAGCTTGCAAGATTCACAAAAATGTAGATTTGGGGGAGAAGGCAGCAGACAAGCTATTTGAGCTAGATCCCGATGATGGTGGATATCATGTGCTTCTTGCTAATATGTACGCCACGGCTTCAATATGGTATAAAGTTGCTAAAGTCAGAACTATGATGGAAAGAAAAGGTATTCAAAAGACACCTGGATGGAGTCTAGTTGATTTGAGAAACGAGGTCCACACATTCTACTCAGGAAGCACTAGTCATCCTCAGTCAGAGAAGATCTATGCTTACCTTGAGAAACTGTTTGATAGGATTAAAGCTGCTGGATATATACCTGATACTGATTCAATTCACGATGTGGAAGATGTTGTTCAGGAGCAATTGCTAAAGAGCCACAGTGAGAAACTTGCTATTGCATTTGGGCTTTTAAATACAAGTGCCGGTACAACTATTCACATCAGGAAAAATCTCCGGGTTTGTGGTGACTGCCATAGTGCAACAAAGTATATCTCGCTTGTCATGAAACGAGAAATTATTGTACGTGATATGCACCGTTTCCACCATTTTAAGGATGGAGTCTGTTCATGTGGAGATTACTGGTGATCTGAATGATTGATAACTCTACCAAGTTGTTACCTCATGTTAATTATGTAAAACATTTTATTATTCTGATATATAATAACCACACCACATGGATGCACCATATCTGGAACAAAGGTGGAAAGTCAAGACTGAGGTGGAACTGATTTCTCTAACTGGTTAAAAGCTAGATAGGCACCTTCTGAAGTATTGAATTGAGGAATCATCATCATATTATTCAACAACAATTTGTTCAGGTATTTCCTGCTTACCCACAGAAATTTGCAGATACTTCAATTTTGTTCTGATGAACTTTTTATGTTCTCCCGCTGTTATTTGGATGTTAATCAAGAATTTGGATTCAAATGTTATTAACTGAAGGAAGAAGAAAGGAGTTTTATATCGATCCGAAAAAACCTCCTCTTCTTGAAAAATGAGCATTCTATGTAGAGTGCAATGATTTGTAAAATCAATAGATGTTTCTGTAATAAAGACATGCATTGATATTTCTGCTTTAAATTTCTAGGATTTCCAGGTATAGGAAATAGGTGTGCTTTGTTCTTCACTCATTGAAAACCAATATTAAGCAGAGTAGATTAACTGAGCAATAAGGAGCAGATATTTAATATGAAAACCTGTGGAGCTCATCATGTATGGTGGTTTTAGGTCTTATAGTTGTATTCTTATTTGTATAGTTGTCATCCGGCAGATTACGAAATTCAAAGATCTGGCTATGCGGTATCTCATAATATTCAAGCTAAGATTTTTAAAGGGCACTTTACAACCAGTAAATATTTGATGAGTAAATGTACATATTAGATGCATATTGTTTCTCTTTGCCTATTGTATCACAGAATGCATAATGTCTTTATAGTACTTAACCTTCTAATCCCCTTAAAAAGAATCTATGGTTACATGATATTAAACTTCTACATTAACATGAGAAAGTTTCAAAGTTAAATGTTTTTTTCTCCTAGGCATGGTTATCTGTAAGTAAGTGTCAGATTTTCTTATTGTCAGATTGTCAACATTTGCGGCCTACCTGGAAGAACTGACAACGAAAAGTAGCATACTTGGTTCAAGAAACACACAATGATACTATTGCACACTTGACAACAAGTGGAATATCACTTTTGAACGCCATCTCACTTTCCAATATTTGAAAGTTTAAAGAGAGCAGATTCCAGTGAACTTCAAATAGAATCTGTAGTGCTTGCTGGACTTCCTGAAGAATTCAACTGGTACCTCCTCTCTGTGGTAGTGCTGCTTTCCAATCTAGAATTTCCCAAATCAGTGTTGGTTCGAGGCATAAAAGGTAGCTCTTATAACAAGAAAGGTTCAATGTGGAAGACTGGCAAATCCAATTGATATTTAGATTTTACCAGTCTGAAGAGTGATGGCAAATCCTTAAAGATTTTACCAGTGCCTGGTAGCTGAGGGTGCCATCTTTTGTATTAGTCTTGTTGAAAGTCATGTGTAACAGAGGGACAGCAAAGCTGAAAGAGTAGCTATATGCAGAATTACAGACAGGTTTAGAAATGGTTGATTATGAATTTCAGAAAATAAGATGCCCTGGGACCTCTTTAAGTGTAGATAATGATTTTGTAACCTCTGTAAAGGCAACGTTATGTTACTGTGGATGTGAATCATTTGGGTTGACCCATAGGCATGCATAATTTTGTGACTTCACAACTTTTACTGTATCCGAAGAGTGATCGCAAATTACAGCGATTAAGAAACAAAAACTGCTGGAACAGAGAAAGTGGTTGTTGCATGACATCTGCGCCTCTAGGAGGGAGAAGAAAAGGAATTATGCTATAGAACACCAATAATTTACTCCATCCTCTGTAGGAAAAAAAAAAATAATCTCGTAGTGTTGCTTTCAAAGAAGTTAATGACAACATGTCTTTTGTCCAAAATTCAAACACCTAGCTGAAATCTGCATAATAACAACGTTTCCTCTCTCCAAGCCCCACTCGAACCATATTATTCATCACTCTTAGTCCCACTGGAAAGTGGCAAAGCGAAATACAGTAAGCTTCTCTTTTTCCAATTTTTTTTAACTGGCACTGACTGCACATAAAACTACAAACTTATGTAAATATTCAGCTTCACAGTATCTCCCTTATCTTTGTTCGGTTCCAAAGAAGAAAAATTCTTTTGAATAGTCTATAACATAAAAGTACAATGAGCGAATTTTCTCTACACAATTATGCGAATAGTGGAACCTATAGAGATTGTGCAACTAATTCGTTGCAATTCTACACTGCTCTGATTTAGTTTAGAGTTCAATTCATTCAAAGGTCCTCCACTAATCTGTTCCCACTCAACCAAAATTGCTATGCACGAGGCAACAAAATCAATGAAAACAAAATAGGGACACTGGTACACTGTCTTACTATCTTAGCACCATTGAACCTGAGAAATCTGGAACGTTTGATCATCCCTTAAATCGCTCAATCTCTGCTTTTTGATGGTGTCCCTATCCTGATTTGTGTGAGTCTCGCATTGAGAGCTTGTATGTTCACACTCCAGAACACTTTTTGGCGTCAACATACTACAATAGTCCCTCCCTTCTATCAGCATTGCCCGCATTACAGCCAAAGCATTCATAAGTTCCTCCTAACATTGAGTATAATTCCTCAGTTAGAATTGCAAATAAAAGAAGAAAGTACTACCAACAAAAATGACAAATGGAGAAAAAACTGTACTTAAAATATAAGAAGAATAATGGTACTAGTAGATTTTGGTCTTAATTGTTTAGAATAACGATTTACTTTTCATTTATATTATCATTTAGAAATTACACCTAAACTAATGTACTACAATAAAGTATTTGGAATATTAGGAAAAGTCAAGTCAAAAAATCCAATAATAGTAAATGTATCTTATCAAACAGAGCAAGGAAGAAGGAAGTACATTTTATCTATTTAAAGAAGACTTACTTTATTTGAGTATTGGCTTTCTGAAATTGCAGCTAAGCAAGAAGAAAATTGCAAGGGAATCAACTCCTCAGCTGCACACAGAAGCGCCGATGCTGCTATTATTGACGGTTTGTACTCAAAAAGCTTAATTTCTGCAGTAAATTGTAAACATGCCGGGCATTAATTAATGGTTAAGACAGCATTTATTACCTAACTAACAACATAATTTTGAAATTAGTAGAGAATTAACAATACCGTATTGAGTACTGAAGATGATATCTGAAGCTCGTTGTTTAAGAGACTGAGTCAGACACGAGTCGCCGAGTTTAAAAAACGAATTGAAGAAATGCAGAAACGAGAAAGGCGTGATGGATCTTAGTCTCCACTTGAGAGTATCGAGAATCAGCGATTCCATGCGGTGAATCGATTGAGCGTCAAAATTTAAACCTACATCTCTCTGTTACAGTTTTCAAACTAAGTCGAATTGAATTGAAATTTTAGCAATGATGAGAAGTCGAGATGAAATTATACTGTACAATACTGACTCACAGTTTACCTGAATATCGGACAGTGATAAATCGACGTTCCTCATTTTTGCGGCAAGAGAAAGGCTAACAATGACGAGAATCCGCACAATCCATGGCTTATTCTCCTGAAGTAAGTTTCATACAATTCTCAGCAGATTTTCAACAATTTCATTACACTTCTATGAGAATGAAATGAAATCCGTTTACCAGAACTGCTTGTTTGGAGAGAAAACGATCAATGTAATTGACGGCGAGGTATGCAATATAGCCATCAAATTTGTAAGAACTTTGTACCTGCGAAAATCACAACCAATGGGACGTACAATTAACTACAAATTACTATACTATTGATATAATTTTCATTTGTAGAAAGGTTAACGTAGTTCAATTAAACTCTGAAAATGCAGAACTGAGTAGGACGAAAGCAGTACAAAATTATGAAAGAGTGTTTACTTGAGAAATAAGGAAAACAGAATGGCGGCGAAGGGAAAAGCGAACATCGGTGGATTTGAAGTCGAGAAACGACGGCATGTGATCGGACTCGTTGTCAAAGAGAGCTGAAACGGAGTCGAAATGGTATTCTTCAAAGCCCGTTAATGGATTCTGTAGATCGAATTCCATTTAATATTTTGTTAATCAGTTGAAGTATAGTACTACTGGTATGAATTAAGCGGCAATAAAGTGAAAGGCGAAAGTGAGAGCGACTGGATTTGTTTAATTTTGTTGAGTCAGAATGTATGAAAACAGAGCACTTTGCTTTTCTGAGTTGCAACAGAGAGAAGAAAAATGTTGATAAGCACGTTCCCCGTCTTCATATATATATAGAGGCTCCTACGGAGCTATAAGGTACACATTATAACCAAAAAGTTAGGGACAACTGTTGCTGCACATAGTACAAGTCTACCTGAGAAGTTGGGTGAAAATTGAACATTACTAGTTAGCTCATGAATTTAGCTAGTCGAGTTCATATATTATTTATATATATTAAGGAATTCTTTTATGGAGTTTATTTTGCTTATTTAAAGGACTTAGATTTAAATAACAATGCTATTAACAAATTGTAGCATGTTATATAGAGAACGTCACAATCTATTTGACATACGATAGGAGAATAACTTCTAATTGAAACTTTTGGAGAGAAAGAATATTTAGTTGGATCGTATTTAGATCAAAACAACAAATTAAATTAAAGATATTGAAGAATTTAATGCCCATTATAGAGGAAGTTATTGTTTAAATCTTTATTTAAAACTCATTTTATGATGAAGTTGGTGCCTTGGTTGTTAGAGGAATTAAGATCTACTTTTGTCTAAAGAGCTGTAATCCTTTATATCTGTTAAAGATGTCGGTAATTTCCTAAGTGTACACATTGTTGGCACGATATTAATTTAAGTTGGGCACGTAAAATAAAGTTTCATCTTGAAGAATTTACAGTTGTTATATGGTCATATTTCTAAAAACATTATCACGTGATCAAATTTGTTAAAATTATTACTGTCCATTAGACCTTCGGTACTTCTTTTTTAATCACCTTAGTTTTCAATACATAACTTTGCCATAAATTAACTTGTGCGACAATTGATTTTCAACATTGAGTTATGCAAATCAACAAACCTTATATGAGAATCTATTACTCTCCCTCCATTTCATCGACTTTACGTGAAACTTAAAAAATTTTAAAAATTAAAATTTTGTAATTTTAAACAAAAATATGTAAAATTTACCATAATGTTCTTTAAATTTGTGATAGAATCATTTTATGAGAGTCGCAATTAAAGTATAATAATATTTGGATATGACTATATATGAAGGCAAATCCATTCAAGTAGAAGTATATGTTGAACTTGAATCTAACTCAAACTTAAACTTAAGGGAGGTTTGTCCATTGTAAATTTACATTGTGACGATAAATATCTGAAAAATGAGAAAGAAAAACAAGTGAATGAAAGGGGAATTGGAAGGTGTGGTCCTAGGTAGAAAAATACTTTCGTAAAGATTAATAAGGATATGAAGTATGAAGAAAGAAAAGAAGCAGAGTCTCACATTTTGAATGCATCTTATCTCTGAAATTTAGAATTCAGGTAAGTGCATTACAGAAGAGAAATTAAAGTAGTGGTAATAGGAGTAATGGAGTACAGTATGTGTGCAGAGTACGTACTTGTCGTTGCCTCCCTATTTCTCAGTCTTTAGGAGCAACGACACCAGCCTTCACCATCTTCCTTTTACTTTAACATAAAAATACATACTAATGTTTTTATATTTGGACTCAATCAATTTAATGCTCTGTGCCTCTGTTCCCTCCTCACTTACTGATGCCTTTCTGCTCTAAGCCTCCTCGAACTCTTTCTCCAGAGCTTTCACATGACATATCCTGGTGTTAAATTAGGTCTTGAGCCTAATTCACACCTCAAAAGGAGGATTGTTCAGGCCTTATAAGGAATCCACTCATCTCACGCCTAGTGATTAGCATTTGGCGCGTGGACATTTTTTATTTTTGGGGGATCTAACATTGGGTGACATGGGTCTGCTCTAATACCATGTTAAATTAGGTTTTGGGTCTAACTCACACCCCAAAAGCTAACTCAAAGAGAGAATGATTGTCCAAGTTTTATAAGAAGTCCACTCATCTCATTAACCATTGTCATTCTTTAACATATTGATTGCCATGGCCCATGATATAACTATTTTTGAAGTATGTTGTACACACGTTGCAGAAGAAACAATTAGGACATTCACATGATTCTTGGATGGAGTACAGGCCCCATTTTCTTGGAACATCTATACCAGATTGAACAACCATAACCAAACATATAATATAACAGAAACAATTTTACTCCTATTTGAGAGTATATTTACATATATCAGTGTAACACATGTGAATACAATTAATATGCTTGTACTCATTTCAATCTTCAGAACAGTTAATCATAAACTTAGAAAACATATTCAGAGAAGGCAGTATTGGCAAATATATTCAGAGAGGGCAGACAGGTTGATCCCACCAACTTTTTATAAGCATCAAAAGGCTATTTGTATGGACTAGAATTTTCAATATTATATATGTGCAAAATTAATTTAGCTAGTTCATAATATTTGGTAAGATTTTATAAAATTCAGTATAGCAAAATTCTTGAATCTGTTACTAATTTGTTTGAATACACAACAAGCCAAGCAGGGCCAGCTGTTAACTTCGCAGTAAATGTCGGCTTCTTGAGTGTGTAATAGGAGTAATAATATAATCCAAAGAATTTTTTTTTTTTTTTTTTTTTTGTCATGGATGAAACATTTGTTTATATGCAGCTAATCTATTTTATTCTAATTCGATCTCACACTCCGTAGAATTTGAACTTGGTGCCCTTTATTGTTTGATACTGGTTATTTGAAATCGAGTTGCATAAGATAGTTATTCTAGAATTTGATTAATTCAAATTTATGTTGTATAAGGTTTATTAAAGAGAGAAGTTCTACTTACCCAAAAAAAATCTCATGTGGAGAACTCGAAAGCAAAACTTTTCTATTAAGAAATCTTATTCATTCCATCACAACTTTGGATGATAACGTTCTTAAATTCACTTTGCTTTTAACTCCAAAACCATTGAGGAAACATTCTTAGGCATAAGCAACCATGCTTATTAGGGTAAGATTCTCAATTTTACTAATTAGAGTAATATACAGGCATCAATATTAGTTATTGATAAAATTGATGCATGACTAATTACTGAAACAAATTTCATTACTACGTAATCATCACATAATCATAGTTTTAAATTATTATAAAGAAGTTTAATAAAGATGGTTTGATATCACATATTCAAACACTATATCATATCGCATATCCAAACGCGTATCTTTGTTGTTATGGTTATCATGTCTTCTTCCGAATATGATTCCCTCCTTTTCTTTTGTTGATTGACGAGAAAGCATAAAGTCCCTCTTATATTCCCATTTTTTTCTGCCAATACAACTTTTGCTTTCTCCTTTATTATTTTTATATATTTTTGGCTGACCTTAATGTCTAGCTCTCAATTTGTTTTCAGAATTATATTGATTATATACTGATTCAACCATCTATTAGTGATGTGATTCAAAATATTAATGATGGACATGATAAATAAGATTAGATCAGATAAAACGAAATAATTTGCAAGTAAAGAAATTTTTAAAAAATATTTCCTCTTTGAATTATTAATTGAAGACATACATAAGAATAATAAATAATGAGAAAGCTGGAAAAATGAAAAATAAAGAATCAGTAAATTAAGCAACAATTTGAGCTACTGGCCCGAAGGCATGACTCCAAAAGCAGTCGAGCACTTCAGCAAGCAACAACTATGAATAAATTGTGTAGCATATCTAATTCGTTTGACATATGTATAATTATTATTTTTGTCTTATCCAGCATAAGTTCAGATTATTTTTACTCCATCTTGTTTGGCATAAATTCTGTAGAAATCTGTTACGAGATATAATTTTATGGGTTTTAAAACTAAACATATGTCTATATCAACATAAGTTTTGTAGGAATTAAGTAGGAATAACTTGTTGGTTCTAAACTAAACTTATACCTCTAATGACAATACTTAAGCAACATAACTTGAGTTATATTATAATACAAGAAAATAAACTTATACAATTTTTTTTTTCCCATTGTCATGAATATTTTCAATCATTATTTTGTTATTTAAAATGTTAAAAGAGCAAAGATTTAAGACCATCTTAATAATCCATGGTCTACCAATTACGTTTGGGCTATTCTTATGGGCTTTCAGTACTGGTTGGGGAATCCCCATAGCTGAATGTTGGGCCGTGATATGACTATGGCCTATGGGTATCAGAATCACAAAACATAATGCTGTCTACTTGCAATGCTTCTATGGCACTCATTGGTGGCACACAATTTACTGAATCTATTCAGGTTAGTGGTTATATGTGGAAAAATATGTCCAATGATGACCCTTACAAGCTTTATACTTTGAATTTCAACTTCTTTTACCTACAAGTCTTTGATGCCTTACTCAAAATGCAGAAATTGCACTGGTGCTAATAAATTTCAACTCTACTGTAAGCTTATTGTTATCAACAAAGCATGAGTATTATTTTCTACTCTTTCACCATAAAGTTGCTCAGCTCCGCTAAAATGTGTAAATGATTTCTCTCGACAAGTTTCCACCGTATTCTTTTTCTCCACCCATCATAACCTAACTAGCTTTACGTCTATTCTAATCTCAAAAGATCATTGTAAATGACTAGCATTTAAAGAAATCACTTCACAAAAATCATACCAAAAACCTTCTAAACATTGAGAATTTACTTTGCTTAAATGCTTTTACAACTTGCTTTTTACTTATCAAATACTCGCACATTAAAATTGGACGATAGATTATCAATTACTACAACTTATTTACCATTTCACAAAAGTTTGCTTCAAATTAAAACAAAATGCTCAACACAAAAAGTAGCACACCAAATATGCTTCTCAATCAAACCTTCAATTATTGGGAGACCCGACCCGATTTTCCATCACCTCCGGGTCCCTGCATTTCTTCACTAACTGGACCTCCATAACCCGGAGCAACTCCTGAATTCCTAACTGCATAGTAATTCATTCCTTCGGTAACAACCCTTGCAGTAGCAGAAAATTCATTCGGGTCAACACTCATTACCGGCCTCAATCCACTGTATACTTGGCCCATACTTGAAACGGGTGGATACCCGACGGGTAATTGATTCGGAGGAACTGGAAAAGGATGAATATATGGAGCCCGTAATTGAACCGGAATATTTCCGGGCTGAACTGAACCCGGGACATAGTAAACGGGTATGGTTTGCACCGGTGGTGCTGGGTAATGCCATAGTGGACTGCTTGGATAACTCGGTTGTTGCTGTTGAACCGTCTTTTCGCCGGTCTCAGTCGCACTCGCAACCGGCGTTTCTCTGGATTCAGTTGTCATGTTTGGCTTATCGAGCTTTGTTTTAACAGGTGGAAGATCCGGCATCACTGTCATAGCTGCTGTAGGTGTCATTGATGATGATGAAATAGAGCAATAAGGAGAAGAAGCAATGGGTGGAGCGGGTGAGCCCGGCTCCGAAAGGACCTTGTTCTTCACGAATTTTGATTCGCGGGGCGGATCATCGGAATTGTCCAGCCCGAACAAGTAATCCGGAACTTCAGAAACAATAGACGATACTTCGGATCGCCCACGCTCCAGACCTGGACCGGCGCCACCATTGAGAGCGTCAACAAACCATTGCTCTCGCTTAGATGAGCCGTCGAGGATGGAGCGGATAGTGCTGGCTCTGGAACCAGAATCGTTAGGGAAAAGGAAGAGCCGAAGCCGAGCTGATTTCTGATTCTGCGTGAACCGATCATACTCTTCCATCATATTCTCCAAATCTTCATCGGTTGTGACGGTTATCAAAGCGTCCAGTTCCTCGTTAGGGAGCTGGTACTTGATGTTAATGTTTGGATATCCGACGAGTTTGGAGAGTTTCCCGAGGAGAGCTGCGAAGGTAGTGTGGCGGTTCACCGCAACAATTCGAGTATCGCCGCCAACGTAACGGAGTTGATTGTCGTGTGGCCTGAGCATAATTTTGCCACCGAAGCTGCACATGAAACGGGCACGTGGCTGTGTAGAGGTGGTGTCATCATACATGTGGTGGTGGTGCTCCGAGCGAGGCGTGGAGGCTACTGAATCGCCGTTGCAGGAGTCGAACTCTGGCGGCGCGTGAATAGACCCACTCATCGCTCTGCAAGTGAAAATGAAAGAGACTGTTAGTCTGTTTGTTAAGTAGTGTTACTGGTCCCTGTTACATTGAAGGTGTAGTTGGAGTGTTAACAGAAATTGTGATGAAAAAAAAAAAAAGGAAATTGCGAAGAATTTGTATTAAACTTTATCATAATAAAAAATCATGACTTAACAAAAATAATCTCATGTTCTATAAGTAATGTTAATACAATTTTATGATATCTATTATTTTTATTATATACTACCTTCAAGATAAGAGTTAGGTCAGTACGCTCTAATTTTTTTTTCCAAATTGCACCTCACAAAATTACATTAATATGCTATTATTATTATATGTCAATTTAAAATGATAATGTGAAAAGTCTATGCATTATAATAAGAGTAAAATTAAATTAAAATATTTTTCATAAAGTTGAATAATGAGTCACCATCCTCAACAATGTCCTATTAGATTTAGACTTTTTAAAAAGAGGAAAGAAGACCAATCTCATTAGAGTAATTTTAGTAGAAACTATTTTAATAAGCCAGTATGAAAATCAAAATTAGGTGTTAGCTGAAAGCTTCGTAATGATGATATCAGCCGTTGTCAACTTGCCATAATTAACATGGCTAATAAACTATGCTTAATTCCTTGTTTAAATAATTAAGAGCAGACAAAATTAGAAAGTATGCCTATTAAACCCAGCACGTCATCGGATTAGATTAGGTCATTTAACACGAGGATAGGCTAATTAATTCCCTAATAAAATTTTCATCAAAGGACGATGTATGATTAAGCTGGGAGCATAAATTCCCGTTTATTACTCCTTTGGCCAACAATACTTGATTACTTTGGACTTTGCACACTTCTCAATAGACTATAACTAAAATGATAATTTTACTGTATCACCTTTTAAATATAATAAATACAATGTCTTAAAAAATATAATAGAGAAATAACCATAATTAATGATAAAAGTAAATTATAAACTAAGTGTAAAAATTATCCATTAATTTTATAACAAATCTAGAGATTTACATTACAATCTGTCAAACAGATAAAATTTAAAGGAAGGAGAATCGATGGATGGAACTAGAAGAAAAAATGAGGTGTCTTGTAGCTGCCAGGTTTCCAGGGTCACGTTTGACGTTACGAATAATGTTATGTTCTGTTGCCAAAGGTAGGCAAACATTTGGAATATTATATATATAAACAAGTTTTATGTACCCTATTTTAATTTATTTCTTTCTCTCTACGACAAATTCCTTTTTTGACAAAAACAAGAATTCATTTGTGACCTTACTTCAAGTTCTTAATTATTTTTTCTTGACTTCCAATTCAATCTCAAAAAAGAATGAGGACCAAAGGACTATAATCAATGAGTTTAATTCACAAGCCTATTCAATGAGAATTCGAATAAAGTAAAAGGGTTGCGATAGATGAACGTTTGCTAAACAATCATATAACGAACTTCAATTGGCTTTATTGAATCGAAAGAACTAGTTATCTCATCAAATATAAAAGATCAATCAAGAAGAAATTAAATGAAATAGAAGTTTTTTTTAATAACTTACATGATGGAGACTTGTAACTCTTTGATGTGTCAAGACTAGAAGACAATAATTAATTGTGCTACAATTTTGGCCTGCAAAAGAAGAGAGTGATGAAATGTTTGTTTGGAAAGAAAGAAATATAATGGTGGAGTTAGAGATGAAGAGATGTAAGGTATAGAGGAGCTAATAAAAAGGAAGAATTGAGACCTTTAGGGGGGGTGGGGTCATTTATTCATGTCTTTGGTGTAGCTCTTTCTTTCAAAGACGTGGCTTCCATATTTCTTTTTTTCTTTTTTTTGGTGGGGATCAATGGAGATTATATTCTCAAATTATAACTAGGAAAATGATATATGTCCACTTGTTTTTGCTAACTCATGCAAACCAATCCACTTTTATGTCTACCTAAAACCATGTCATCATCTCATATTTGTTTCGCCTAAAATTTATTGATGTCCTTCTTTGAATATTTTATTTACTAAATAAATTTGAAAAATAGGTTTTAAAGGTATACTCTAATTAATTTTCAAGTTCTAACTTGATATTTTTTTAAAATAAAATTTTAAAGTTTTAAAAAATAAATTGCAATCACAAATGAAATATGAAAAAATATGAGTAATTTTTATTGAAAAAATAAAGTGAGTACAATTATGTTCTCTATACTTCGAGTGTTATTAGTAGCATGTTTTTCAAATTAGGATGATAGGGACTTCCTTGAGATTCATTTGATCCTATGTAAATAGAATTTTGTGGATCTTCTTGAAGTATTTGATTATCAAAAGAGTGTGGTCATATTTTGATCTTTTTATGAATATCCCATGAGTTTATGGGATATTCGAGATGCCTATTAATATATATATATATATATATATATATATATATTACCTTTAACAAGGGCATGAACTAAATTTTAGGGTAGAGTAGCCTTTAAGAATTCTAATGGAAATTCAACATGTTTTTATGAAGTTTGAATTGAAACTGAGTAGAGTTCCAATGGAAATTAAACATATCTTATAGTCTCTTAAAATTTCGATGTCTACCGCATAATTTTCATATCCATAAGAGATTTTCTTTATAAAAAAATAGATTTCTTATTTTGCTGCTCGTTCATAAAATTTTACAAAATAAAACACTAATAAGTAAACACTTTATTATAAGGTCAATACTAACTCTCCTTATAAAATAGATTTCTTAGTTTGCTGGTCGTTCATAAAATTTTACAAAATAAAACACTAATAAGTAAACAATTTATTATAAGGTCAATACTAACTCTCCAAGGATAATTTTCAACGAATTCTTTTATTATGCTACAAAGAGTTTATGGACATGATCTATTTGGCGGTTTTAGTCGGTGCAAGTAGTCTAGTTTCTCATTTCTAAAATAAAAATCTTATGTCTAAGAAAACAATTAGATAAATATATGAATTATTTAATTAAGTTGCATCACTTATTAGCTCCTTTAAATAATGATTCGTGCAATATTTTTGGTTGGCATTGAAAATATGGAACTTTTGTCAGAGGTGTTCAATTTTAATTAGATTTCATCATACATGTTCGATTTTTCTTAGAATTTTTGGAGGGTAATCAACCCTAAACCCTTGTTCATGTCTTGAAAAGAAATCTCAAATATTTCATAAATTTATGGAATATTCATAAAAAGATTCAATTGTAGTTAATCATCCTAATTCGAGATATAAACCACTAACATCCCTCGAATCATGAATAAATTTTACGAGAAAAAAATCAAAGTGAGAAACAGAGTTGTGTCCATGTTGATTTATCAATAATATATATATATATATATATATATTATTTTTTTAAATTTTATTTTTTATTTTTTTTATTTTTTATTTTTATTTTTTTTATTACAATTTATTTTTCATCACTTTAAAATTCGTGGCAAGTACCTCCAATTGAGTGTAATTCCATACCATTGAGATGTTAACTAATAACTAATAAATAACCAATAACTAACATATTTCAAACTTATTTAAATAATTGATATAAAAAAATGTTACCAACTAAATGGAAGGCCTGTTAATTGATAAAAAGAAATGTCAAGAGTCAAGACCCAAAGCAAGTTAGATAGAAAATATTATATGCTGAAATTCAAAAACTTCGAATTTCTTAAAGAGGAAAAGAAAGTCTTAATTTGAATGTGATGTGAAATTCATAATTGAATTTATATTCTTTGAAGCAAGTTGGTAATAGCAATTATGTAATCCTTCACTTTCAGTGTGTGATGGTCGGTCAGTAAAACCTTTTTAAGATAAAGACATTTATACATTAACATATCATGTCTTATTTCTAAAGTACAAAAGTGGATGATGAAGAGCATCTCTTTAGAAAAGCAACCCTATCCCACTTGCTTTTTTCATATTGGAAGTGGACAAATCTATTATTTCATTTCCTAAATTTAGAAAATAAAATGAGATATAGATTTGGGTTGGGGGTTGGTGGGGATGGGTGGGGGCAGGGGCGGAGCCAATCTATGATCAAGGGGTTTATTCAAATTTCCTTTGTCAAAAAATTATACTTATATGGTTAAAATTACTTTTTATGTATATATAGTAGATGTTGAACCTCCTCCGACTAATTTATGTGTTTACTTCATCAGATTTTGAACCTCCTTAACGAAAATTCTGATTCTGTCTCTCAATAGGATGGGGGTAGTCGTGGGAGGTGACTGACCAAGGAATATGAAGAAAAAGAAGTCATTTATTTTGATTGTTTTCAAGTAATTAATATCATATATGTTTCAAAAGATTTAATTTCTCTCAAGATGGATGGCCAACATATTTTTTAAGGGGTGATGTCAAAATAATTTAGCACCATTTTGGTTAACTTTTTCCAGAAATAGAATATTATAGTAATATGTTCTTTAGGGCCGGCAAAATGGTTTTAAAAAACAAATACTACCATTCAATCTGATGCATTAAATATGATCATTTCTCTTATTTACCAAACATAATAAATATATTACATTTCATATCAAATTATTTACTGCCCAAAGATTTTAGTGTATAGTTTTAGAAACTTGATTTTTTTTTCCTCTCCATCAGTAAGCCACACGATTTACAAAGGGAAACTTATCTTTAACGATGTTAACACCAAATTAAATTAATCTAATTCTAAGAGAAGCTATAGTCGCAAATTAAGGTGAAACAAATGAATAAGTATCATTTTTATTATTTCTTGATTATTAATAAAGCAGAATTTTCACTTGTAGAATAGGAATATAAAGATGTATCTCTTGTTAGATTAGTTTACTCATAAATAATTTTTTATTTGGGATAATAAGATGATATACATAAGAACATTTCCTAATATGCCATCCTATGTGGATCAAGAAGGCTCATCTTCACCTAAAGTGGACTTCATATTTGGGCCGAAGGCTCATCTTCACCTAAAGTGGACTTCATGTTTGGGCCGAAGCTTCACGTTACCCCGAAATAAATTGTTGGGCTTCCTCAGAAAGGTTGAAAAGGCCCATTTCTCAAGTGATTATCAAATGGGCTCCCATATTAGAATCTTGGGCCCCAAAGCTGGGCTGGTATAGGGTAGAGCCCACTTTATGTCATTAGTCTTCAAGTTTCATTTTTTCCACAAGGGCAAAACATGATAACATATACTTAATTGATACTCCCTCTATTCCATATTAACTTAATTTTTGGGGGTTTTTCATTGTTTAAAATAAGTAATTAAATTTTTTAAAGTTTAAGATGGGTCTTTGGAATTTTTTTCATATTTTCCCTTTCCTTTAATAAAGTTTGAGATTTTTTAGGAGATAATTACACTACTTGCAATGTTATATTTATGATTTCACAAAGAATATGTCTTGAATGATTTTCTTAATAAATGTGTATTTCCTCACAAACTCAGTTAATATGGAATAAAGGAAGTAATAAATATCCTATTTTTATTTTTTGGTAAAACAACGTTTTAAAAATATATATATTGACATAGAATAGCTACGACAAAGAATATTTCTTGAAAAGTACAATTTTTTTTCTTATTCATGTATTAGTAATCTCTGCATTATGCATCTTTGTACCAAATGACCCCTCACACTATT
The DNA here is from genome assembly GCA_037074985.1 of Solanum bulbocastanum. Classification (NCBI taxonomy): domain Eukaryota; kingdom Viridiplantae; phylum Streptophyta; class Magnoliopsida; order Solanales; family Solanaceae; genus Solanum; species Solanum bulbocastanum. Next base: position 29,095,296 of record CM073598.1, on the reverse strand, counting down.
TTGAAGACACGCTATTTCTATGTTTGCTTCTATTATTTACATTTATTGAAAATGAAAAGTTATTCCTTTTTTTTTTCTTCTCTTCTTATTGTTTTCAACTGTACTAAGCTTAGTTTTATTTTTGTATTTTATATTCTCTTTATCTCCTAAATGTTTTCTGTTTATACAAATTTAATATAATTGTACATTGTTCTTTCCTAAAAAAAATTGTTTCATATATAATTTTATAGCGCTTTCTTGCCCAATTAATTAAGAGATTTTATGATTTGTGAATTGAATTTTTTTCAACCTTTTTTAGACAAAAATTTGGGTTATCGTGTCTGAGATTTTTGTTTTAAAATCCATGAGTAAAAATGATTCTCGTAAAAAATCGAGATGATGATTTTTGATGACTACAAACCAATTTATAACAATGAATATCAATTTCGATTTAAACAAATGTATACAAATTTGTTAGATAAATACAAAATACTAGATATAGAGATGAATATAGTGTATACCTATGTAAAACTAGAAAGTTACTAAATCAAATAAATGTATATCAATTTATTAATGAATACGGACGAATATATTAAGTGAATATGGATTGTGTTTCACACCATAACTTCTAGCAAACAATTGAGAAAAATAATCTATAGGTGATAGACACAATAATATCTTTGAAAGAAGAAAAGTCATAATTATCTATCTTTTGCTAATTTTAAAGGAACATTTTGCCAGTTTTAAGAAAAAATGATTGGAAGTTAGAGAAATACCTACTACTTATATCTTTTAGTACTATTTTACAAAATTTTTTGAAGTTAGAGATGAGTGTGAATAGAAATTTTCTCCCCTATTTTTGGGCAGAATATAGTTTGCTAAATATTTATTTGACCAAAACATACCAACTTAATCTAAAAATTGTAGGTACATGTCAATTCCTTTTTTTTTTTAAAAAAAAAAAAGAATTTTGCTTTTGTACGTTTAGTGGATGTTTGGTTTATGTCCTAATTATGCATCCTGAAATTATAATACATAAGTATTTAATCCATAAATAATAATAAGGGATTTTTTTTTATATGTGATGATTAAAAGTTTATAGATCGTTGTTATAAAATGAGTAACAACACATGGATTAAGTAGGGATTACCTAATTTAAGGGCATCGTTTGTCTTAGATACACTAACCACTTATTATTAATACACACATATTTTTATAGTCACATCTCTCTTTTGTAACACATCCTTGTATAAGAAATATCAAAATTAGTAAGTGAGGTTCAATATTGTAAACAGTAGTTAGAAGAGCTAATTTAAATAGTCATTCACCCAACTGATTAAATTAAAAATAGTTAGTGAATACATAATATATATATGGTCAAATATAATTAGTACAAACGAGCTAAAAAATATATATAGTAAAATTGTCTAATTATTTATATGAAAATCCCTTTAATTAGTTATACAAATGTCAAATGACAAAGTATGGTATTTCTAGTTTTATCATTATTTTCTTCATAGAATTTTTGGCTCTATTATTATCCTTTAGATTACGACTTACAACAATGTAAAGTGTAAATACTAACTTGTGAAGCAAAGACAAGAGAAGAGGTAATTGCAATATTTGACTTAGCATGATGCAAGTTGTTTGATCATACGCACCTTTTGAGACTTGGACAACACCACATCGAAAACAAGTTTAAATGATTTATTAATTTTTTAAATATTTTATTTATATTAAAAAATTTATTAAACACATGCATTTATCAAATTTAGAATCTAAATATGAGCACTTCAAAATTATCATTCTTAAATTCATAACTTATAAAAGTTAAATTAATTTATCACGACTTGAAAACAACATCATTGTAATAGTCGTTGTATTTGTGTGGACAAGTTGTTGGGTGTCCACACACCATCATTTAAATAGCAGAAACTTAGATTGTGGGACTTATTGCACTTAATACTTTTCTACAAGTTGATCGTATACTTTTGCAAACCAAATACCATATGACGTGTACTAGAATAGATTTCTTGATTTAATTGGAGCCCCACTATTCCAGATTCGAACCTCATTTGGGAATAGCATGCTTTATCAAGAATTTCCTTATATCCAGGACTTAGACTTGAAACCTCTTATTAAGGAAGGAACAATCTTATTTACTGGACTACATCCATTATGATACCAAAAAGACTTGAATTGTAGTTGGGGATCATTTTACTTTCCCTCACATACAATGTTATTATATCAACAAATTATTATTTAACCAATTAACACAAGCAATAGGGATTAGGGATCTAAGCTCATAATAATGTGTAAGCATCTTTTTTTTTTTAAAAAAAATAATTAATATATCAAACTCTTCAAAGAAACTCGCAACAAAGACGTGGATTAGTTTGACAGCCATCTAATTCCCCCAATTTCAATTTGGTGAAATTCTTGCGATATTTTCATTTTTTCGCAGCAATAAATTTTATTTTATTTTCCCAAAATATTGTAAACGTAGATATTTCATAATTGAGCTTGTGAATAGTTTCATTTTTTCCTTAAACAAATACATTTTTAGGAAAAAATGGCCCCAAAAACGTTGAGCTGCAAATGATTGTTGTTAAGTTGTTTTATAGTTAAATCGATCTTGTATATGTTACTCTCGTATGATTTGAAATCCGCTTGCTAATATTGCTTTGTTCATTTTCCTCTCTGAGAATTATTCTATTCCTTTTATAGCTTCGAGACTTTTAAAATATAAACCAAAACTAATATGAAAATACATGTGAAACCATGTGCTAATTAATATCACAACATGTGAAAAACCAAAGACCATCACATGAAATTAATTGTCAAACATTGACAATAAGAAATCAATCCTTTTAGAATAAATATATTTTCAACAAAACTTAGATTTACTCATGAATCCACCTAAATAAAGGAAAATTCTATTAGGAGTATAGGTCCATGATATATAAAGGAATTGAATATTGCTTGTTGACTATGCAGATTACTTTTCCGTCAGATACGTAGATCAAGTCAACAAATTTAGATGATTGTGATATTTGTTGAAATTGATTGCTAATTCAATTTAATTACTTTCACAAAATAGACCTCGATAGAAACCTAAAGAGTAAAGACAATAAATGATAGAGTACACTACTTCTTCCTATTAAATAATTCCTTTGCGTGTATAGCTCTTTAAAATGTGATGTCAAATTAAAAGAAGAAGCATATTCTAAGTAGGCATAATACATAAACATGATCCTTAACTTGACGTCAGCGGGCAATTATGACCTCTAACTTTAGATGTGCACAAGTAGACACTTAAATTTGTATAAATTTAAGTGAAAATTCTAGTAGTATTTAGTAATGATTAATTAATATGCATTATTGTCTTATTGAATTATTATAAATTTATATAATTTGATGTAAATATTTGAGGAAGGATAGTAACATATTTAATCTTTTTAATAAGAGTAAATTAAACGAGCAATTGGAGGGAAAACAATTGATTCCTAACTCTTACACAAACGCAATAAAATAAGCCAAGATGATTACAAAATTGACAATTCATCATGGATGGAGCCAATCAAGTCAAAAGTAAGCGTTCCATAGCTCATTCTTCTTCTTCTAATAATAATAATAATAATAATAATAATGGTATTTACAATATTATATACAAACATCCAAAAATCAGGCCTACAAAACCTTTAAGGATGATTAATTTAATTGAACAAGTGATCTCACGAATAAAAGATTGGGATTTAAGGTTTGAGAACACCTGTATATTTTTTTTTATAAGTTGAACGTATCATATGGATTTACCTATTACTATTTATATTTCTGGAGTAATTATGATTACTTTAGAAATGACATTTATCTTATGTAGACCTAAAAGGTAATAATATAAAAATAAATGGACCGTCATTTTCTCTTTCCAATGCACATTTTATTACTATATATATATATATATATATATATATATATATATATATATATAATAAAACCAGAAATATATGGAAGACTTACACACGAATTCGACTTTTTTGTCCTTTATATCCTCACCGCTTTTTCGCTTTAAATATAATCATTTGTCATTTATATAGAGCATTTATTATACAACTTATAAAAACTTAATAACTAATTAATATATAAGGTAAAAATATATATTTCTTAATTATGATTCAATGCTACAAATCTGAAATTAAATGCATAAATTATTATTTTCATCGATCCATCTTACCCAATAAATCGATTCTTAACTTATATTAGAGTTCTATTCCTTTTTGAAGTCGGCTACAGTAATATGTGTTATATTCAGACTACGTATCTTCATTTATTTATTTTATTATCAAAGTTCATAGTCTAGTGAATTATATTCCCACTTTGCCTTTTCCTTTTCCTTATCCCCAAACAATTTTTTTTTTCTTTATCTTTTAATAACCCCTTCAATATTTTTCTAGTTAAGACCGCCTAAACAAATCCCCACTGAATTATTACATATTAGTAGTACGCAATCTCTTCCTTATCTTTTAACAGAATTAAGTGGAGGGTTAATCATAACTAACAATCATTTACTTTCTTTTATCAGTAACGTGAGTAGACAAAGTTTAATTAATTATTCCTACTATTATAGCATGAATTTTGCCTTTAAATATGTTTAATTCTATAATTTTACTAATATCAATACCAATCAAACTCCTCAACCAACAAGCCACTTTATAAGGTTCCTAACAAACTAGTGCTATTTATCGGTTAATTGACTACCGAACTTTCATCTAGTTGATAAGGTATTTATTTTATCACCTTGTAATTCTGTCCCTGTTCACACTTTGACCTTGTAGAGATTCCAATAAATTCATGTATATAAAGAATCCTAAATAGGCTGAGAGAGAATCTTCTATTCACATCTATTTACACTTTTGCAGTCAACAGAGACTCCATACATACCTTCATTTGTCACTTGATAAGGTCAGGCCTCTTTAATTGGTTTATTATTTCAATGTATGTAATGTTCATCTCTATAAGGTCCCCTTTTATTTCAGCCAATTGAATTTCTTTGTCATAGTACTTCTGTGATTGGCTCTTTATAAATTTCCATTCTGTGTTATAATTTGTTCTTTATTTAAAGAGGCAAATATCTGATACTGTAGTGCAGTTACAAAGAAGCAGCCATGACTAATGCTATTGCAAGTAGAAGTTCAAGTCCTACAAGGCTTGAGGTTTGTTTCAAATTTTGTTAGTTTGTTCACAAATTGAAGGAGTTAATGAAAATTTGTTGTGGCTGAAATTATGATGTATTTGAAATTTTTCAGGGGAAATTTATGGGTATTTTTGTTTGTTGGATTTTGGGACTTGGGTCACTTGTTTCTTGGAACAGTTTACTCAGCATAGGAGATTACTACTATGCATTGTTTCCCGTAAGTCCTTGACAACTTTTAATGTATTTTTAGTTTCAGTTTTATTACTGTGTTTTGGGATCGAGGCATAGTTGTATGCTGACTTGTTTAATTTGGTATGGAAATTGAAGGATTATCATCCTTCAAGGGTACTCACACTAGTGTATCAGCCATTTGCACTTGGAACAATGGCAATTCTTGCGTATAATGAGGCAAAAGTTGATACAAGAAAGCGTAACTTAGCTGGATATATTCTTTTTACCTTAAGTACAGTCGCGCTTATAGTGGTATGTTATGCTTTTGTCAAGTTCTAATGTTTCTATGTTGTTATTCTTTGTTCACCATTTTTAAATCTGTTGTTTTTTTTTTTACTTATTTTCAGTTGGATTTGGCAACTTCCGGTACGGGTGGAATAGGAAATTACATTGGTATATGTTTCATAGTAGGATGCTTTGGAGTTGCAGATGCTCATGTTCAAGGTGGAATGGTTGGAGATTTAGCTTTCATGTGCCCTGAGTTTATGCAAGTGCGTCGCAGTAACATTTTTAATTTTGTTTTGCTTCAATTACTATATGAAACTTTGAATTATGTTTGTATACTGACTCATGAATTATGCAGTCGTTTTTTGGTGGTCTTGCTGCATCTGGTGCACTTACCTCAGGTTTAAGGCTAATAACCAAGGCAGCTTTTGAAAACAGTAACAATGGCTTTCGCAAAGGAGTTAGTAAGTAATTCTGATCTCATTATTGAAAGTTAAATAAAAAACAGTTTGATGTATTTTCATTGTTGCGCAGAAACTTATAATTGTTGATTTCTCAGTGTTATTTCTTGCCATCTCCGCATTCTTTGAATTCCTATGCATCCTTCTATATGCATTCATATTCCCTAAGCTACCAATTGTGAAGCACTACCGTTCAAAGGCAGCTGCAGAAGGATCAACAACTGTTGCAGCTGACTTAGCTGCTGCAGGCATTGGAATTCAACCGATGGAAAAAGTAGGCAATTTTTTCTCCTCAACTAACAACTGTTTTAAGTGATATTCATGATCATAAATTTGATATGTTTCTGTTTACTGAACAGGCTAACAACGATGCTAAGCAATCAGAACGTTTGACTACCAAACAATTGCTTCTCAAGAACATTGATTACGAATTGAACTTGTATTTGATTTATGTCCTCACTTTATCAATTTTCCCCGGATTCTTGTATGAAAACACTGGTACCCACCAACTGGGATCATGGTAACTCTGCATAGCCAACTTGATTTCATGGAGTTCCTAACCAATGTAAATAAGACCTGCTAGTTGAATTACTGAAAATATCTTCTTCTTTTTTTAATTTCAGGTATCCTCTAGTTCTGATAGCAATGTACAATGTTTGGGATCTGATAGGAAGATACGTTCCACTGATCAAGAAAATCAAGCTTGAATCACGAAAGGGCCTTATGATCGCGACCCTTTCTCGTTTCTTGTTGATTCCTTGCTTCTATTTCACTGCAAAATATGGTGATCAAGGCTGGATGATATTTCTTGTATCCTTCTTGGGACTCACAAATGGTTACCTCACTGTTTGTGTCATGACAGCTGCACCTAAAGGATACAAGGTTTGTGAAATTTTAATTTCAAAATCTATACAAATTGTCGTTTTATAATCATCTGAAGTATCACATCATATTTTAACACTTAACTTTGAATTTTGTAGGGTCCTGAGGCAAATGCATTGGGTAACTTGCTAGTGTTATTCCTACTAGCTGGAATATTTTCCGGTGTTGCTTTAGATTGGTTGTGGATTATTGGTAATGGAAAATTCTGAGGAGTACTCAAGATTGGTATGTGACAGGACAATAGATAACATGTCATTTTTAGTTGGGGATGAACATATATAGTTCTGGTTTCAAATATGCATTTTGTGTGAATGTTTTGCCTTTTTTTCTTTTTTTCATATCAACTTTCAACTTCTAGGAAATTAGTGGAGTATAGAGAATGTGATTATTAAACTTCTTTCTGGATGGCAAAGAATGACACAAATTTGTAAAGTTCAATTTACACAGAAAGACAAAAAAGGGTAATCTTGTTTTAAGTTCTGAATTCTGATGTACATTCAGTTTTTCCTTTGTTCGAGTTCTGGTTGTCATTCAGATAGTAGAGTTGTTCAAGTTTTGGTGTACTGATTTTGGGCAGATAAAATCACTTCTAAATTTTCCGCGGCAATGAAGTTGTACAACTTAATCCAACTTTTTAAGTCGAAAAATAAACTTTTCAATACCTAAAAGGATTTTGTGACATGTCACTTCGCGCACTATCTTTTGAATTTCTAAAAAGGCAGGCCAACCTATGAAATTTTGTGAAAAGAAAATATCAAAATTTGAGAAAATAATTGCATAAAGAGTAGCAGAAATTACAAAAAGTGGACTTTCAAAATGTGAGTTACGTTATTTTTTTTAAAAAAAACATAACTATGAGATTAAATATAACACAAAAGTATAAAATCAAAAAGAAAGAAGTTCATATTCTTCGGATTCTACTATAAACCAGATAGTGAGGATGAAAAAAAGCATAAGCTATCTTGTTCGTACTTCTTTCCCGCTGCCATCGATGCGCCCCTTCACTTAAAGGCGGATAGGGCACTGAGCCAACCTTTTAAATATGAATAAATTTTCAAAAGGCGCAAATAAGAACAACAAAAATGCTCGAGGGACTATATTAAATCTACCCCAAACATAAGGACCATTTTTACCATTTTCTCCAAAATTTAGTAACAAAAATAACTTGGCGCGCAGATTGCAAACCCTAGTCCGAGCTCGTCTCTCCCTTACCTCTGTGCTCGAGTTTCTCGCCGAGTTGGTACGTAATCGCGCTCACTATTAGCTCTTTCAATAGCATAATGTTGCATATTGCCAGTCACTCTGTTGTGTTGATATATACGTACATGTCTTTTTTAAGTAGTTCTATTTCTGTATGTTGAACCTTACATGAAAACTAAGGTTATTATCTGTAAGTTTGTTTTGTAACTTATAAGGCATTTTGTTGCAACTGACAGAAGGACCTCATGAAAAATTTGGAGGTAGGGCTGGTTTTCATACTCATATTTTGCTCCATTTTTGTAGATTTGAAGTTGAAACTTGAAAATTCTAGTTTCTAAAGTTGTGTTGAGTTTGGACAAGCATTTGGCACCTAAATTGAGGGCTTAAGTGTGCCTCAAGCGAATCTTTTACAACACTTGATGTATCCATGGTTTTTTATTTGTGTTAAGTGTTGACACATTTCATGGGTTTGACTCTTATTTCTATTAGCTATGCCGTATCAGTCTTGAGGACATGTCAAATTATATATTTTCTTTGCATTTCACATATGAAGTTCGTCATGCTTTTCTTGTGTTCTCTTCTGTACTATTCCTACACAAGTTCATCATGACAACCTTAGTGTTTAATGACATATGCTATCTGTTTATCCTCTGGAAATTTAGTCTCCACGTTATAGGCAAAAGACTTGGCATATTAAGCTCAATAAGTCAATGATGGTGTCTTCTTGATATTCAGCAAATGTTGCTCATACTACCAATTCCCCCAAAGCATTGCAGCTATTATTTGTTGCAAATATACAGTTATTTGGTAGCTAATGGTACGGACTCCTAAGGTTATAAATTAATATTTTAAGAAGCTATTGATGTGACCGAGTAAGATTCAAGATTCTTCCCTGTACTTTTTTTCCTTTAATTTAGTCCAAATGTCTTTCTAGTGATGGTTGATAAAGATGAAGATATTACAGCTGGTAGGAAAATGTATGCTGGATATTGTTTTAGAGAGCTGTGTTTATTGTGAGTTGCTTAGCACCAATGCAATGGGTGCATATCAGACTTTGTAGACAACTTCATCTACTTAACTTCTAGAATGAATCCCTTACCCCCACTGCTTAAATGTTACTATACACTTTTATGTTCTATTCAAAAAGAGAATGAACATCATCTGTAAAGCTGGAAAAGTTAATAGAGACTTACATTTCTTTCCTTACAGTGGCTTGTATAGTTTGCCTTGGGTTACTACTTGGGTTTGGGAAGTTGATTTTAGTGTTTGACTAACCAAATTTGCATTTTTTCTTATCACTGTAATAGGACATAGAGAAATTGATGATATTAGAAGTCTTCAACATATTGGTTTCCTCATGGCTGGAACAGAATATATAACTATTGATTTTATTGAAGGTCAGCAACATATTAACTTAGACACATGCAAATAATAAATATTTCAGTTCTAGTCTATGATATACAAAATTTAGTTCCCTAAAGTTGCTTGCTTCTTTGTTTGTTTTTTCTCCTCTTTCTTTTTTCTCTTTTCATTTGATAGTCCCTTCATGCCCATTGCGTTCAAATGTTGGGAAGTTGTTAGAGGTGGAACAGAGAAGGAAAGCAATATATGAAAAGAAATGGGACTTGGAACTACAAGCACTCAAGGTTGTATCTAAACTAAAGCAGCATACCCTCTTTCTTTTCGCATTGACAGGAGGAATTAGTATCTACTTAACCACCAAAATACCGTCTGCTGTGGCCTTTGCCATCTCTATTCTATTGATGTGTTTATTTTTGGCTGATTCGTTCATTCACATCGGCATGGCAAAATCAAGAATTACAACAATGAATATGCTCATCATGGATTTGACGCAAAGATATAAAGATTTAAGAGAAGAAACAAGAAATCTAATGGAATTTGAACGAAGCAAGAAAGGAAGGCTAGCCAATGTTGTGGATAACAGTGAAGGTCCTGTCATGGACATGGACTCTTTTATTGCCAGAACTAAGACTATTTATGATGACGCCACAGATTTTTCTGACTTTGAGAAAGCTTACCATAAGATGATCTATGTGTCTTGGGGGATCGGAGGTATCTTCATTCCTGCTGTGCTGTTCATGTCATTTTGTAACTATTACTACGGTGAGTACTTTTCTCTGTTTTCGATGATTTATTTTTACCTAATGTACAGAAAAAGTTCCACACTTTTACTTAATGAATTCAAAGTCTATTACGGGATTAAAAAAAGAAAGAATTTGTAGTCTATCTAGGTGCATGCTAAAGCATGATCTTGTAGAAATATAGGTCTTTTTATGCTATAACCATCTGTTGATTTATCAATTACAGGGCAAGATTCAACGTCTCCTGACAAACTGTCTTTGCTGTATGAGATGTTCAAGTTCTGCATCAGTTCTAGTCGTAGTGGCAGCAGATCAGCATTTTCAATAGACGAGATATAAATACTTTTGTCGTGGCAGTCATCTTTGATTTTGACTGAAAAATGCAAAACATTATCATATCAATTGCTGTTGGATTTTGGGGTTTAGGTGTTGGGATTGACTTATCAGCCTGATTCTCGACTGTAATTACTAATTACTTATGCTTTTGCCTGCTGCTGTTGTAAATAAACGTCCCCAACTCCCGAAAACCATACGCATTCAAATCACTAATATATTCACTGCTAATTTGCAATATCTTTCCTTCATTTTCTTCAGTGTATGTTGTGTAGCTCGTCTGGTTGAAGTTTCAGTTATTAGTTTGCACAATTCTTTATTCTTTATTGATGGTAGGTTCTACTGTACTTCCTCGTCTCAGGTCATTTATATGTAGGGAATTTTACATGATATAGTAAACATAAAAGATCAAAAATGCCCCTCAACTTTGGTTTATTATTTGACTTTACCCTTGCTGTTAAAATAAAGTTACTTTTACCCCATTCATTACTAATTTCACTATATTTACCCCTCATTTGACGAAAAGCCCAAAATTGACCCAAATTACCTGATTTTTTAAAAAAATCCATTCCCTATTTTTAATCCAATGCCCCGATCCCTTTAGAGGACCCGTATAACCCAATGCTCTGTTACCCATTCTTTCTCTTTGAAAAGATAATCTCCTTTTCTCCGTGAGAAGGTAAGTCTAAAAACGATGAGTTGAAGAAAAGATAACCCCTTTTCTCCATCAGAATTTGTACTTATGGTTGTTAAGATATCAAATTGAACAAATCTTCTTTGATTATTGTCTTTCTATAACATTTAGTTGTTTGATTACGAGTTAGGATTTGTCTCCAAACTTCTGACTCATTTATTTGCCTTTTTACCGATAGGAATTAACACATTCGGATTACTAATGCAGATTCTGCCTCTCTTCAGCAAGCATCAAGTAATACATTTCAACAGAACAGATACTACGCTAGCAAACAATGGGATTCCTCTTGAGCTTCAAAAACTCAGATGTCGTGTGAATTTCCAGGCATTGAAATTCACTCCACATATTGAGGCTTTGGGAGAAAAATTGGTGCGAATGCTTTCAGGGTAGAGGGCCATTTGTAGCATTGCATTTAAGATATGAGATGGATATGTTGGCATTCTCTGGTTGCACCCATGGCTGCATTGAGGAGTAAGCTGAGGGGTTGTACGGGTTAACCGCATTGGGTTAAAAATAGGGAATGGTTTTTGTTAAAAAAAATCGGGTAATTTGGGTTAATTTTGGGCTTTCCGTCAAATGAGGGGTAAATATGGTGAAATTAGTAATGAAAGGGGTAAAATTAACTTCATTTTAACGGCAAGAGTAAAGTCGAACAATAAACCAAAGTTGAGGGGTATTTTTGACCTTTTTCCCTTATTTTACTATTCAAAACTATATTTTAAAAAAAATACATTTTATAACTAGATCCTCTCTAGCAAGTAGCATTTTCTCTTTCTCCCCTAGCAATTGAGAGACTCTATTCTCATGTCCCGCCACTTTACATTTAAATTTTTCATTGGGATAGGCGTGGAAGAATCTAAAGTTGTGGAGAGGTTTATAGAAAACTTTAGAATTCCCTAGAGAATCTCCAAAAAGACTCTAGAAGAACTTAGAAGTTTTCTTGGAAAACTTTGGAATATCCTAGAACATATAGAGAGTTCTATAGAGGGACCAAAGTATAATTATTATAGGGACTAATTAAGTAAATATTATTTACACTTTAGCTCCTAAATTGTAGTATAAATAAATGGGGCATTCATTTATAAGACATCACTCAAGTGAAAAACCATCTTCCAAGTTAATACAAAGTCTTCTTTCAAACTTTCCAAATCTTTCTACGTCTTTTCTTTCATTCTCTTAGCGATCTTAGTTTTAAAGGGCTTACTTGAGCTTACAAGATCTTGAAAGATTAGTGAATAAGTTGTCAAGTGCCGCACGAAACTTTAGTGAGACTCTAAGTTCGTGACACTATGCTTCACAAATAGGATCATTTGATGCTCTGTTTAAGTTTTGTCCCAATCTAAGTAAGTTTTGAGAAAATAAACATGTGGCATTTTGGTATACGTTTTTTTTAGACAAAAGGAATGACATATTTTATATGGGAAGTGCTGAATGGCTAGAAAATTAAAAAAACTATAATATTTTTTTTTATTTTAAAATAAACTAATTTTTTTTTCATTTTAGTTAAAAGATATTAAATTTAAAATGATAAAAATATTTTAAAAAGATAAAATAACATATAAAAAATATCATTCTCACCAAATTCTGGTCAAATTTTCTGATCAAAAAGTTTTTTCCATTTTATATCTGTCATGACTTTGACGCTAAAATTGAGGACTTCTAAACTTATTTTGGTGAAATAGTGATGGGTATTTCATCAACTTTTAAGATTTATGGCATATTTACCCAATTGTAAACTCGGGAGAATATTTTGCCAGAGGGATGACATGATATGGTATATACCAAATTACTACATCATATTGAAATTTTTGATATTATGGTATTTGATATGGTATATGGTATATATTTTAATTCTTTTTGGTATTCGATATTTAGAAATAATATATGGAAATATCGAATTAAACTAAATGTTTAGAAGTTAAAATTTTAACTATTTTATTTTGATTGAAATGTATTTAAATTTAATTTGATTGATAAAAAAAGTTGTAATGTGTTAGTAATTAGTATATATTGAGATCCTTGTTTAATTGTCAAAGTCATAATACTCTATTATACGATGTGATTATAAATTAGTCAAAGTTGAACACACTATTATCTATTGATTTACCATACCACTAAATATCGAAATCAAATTTCAAAATATCGAATCATACCGAATTATATTAGTATGATAATGATACAATAATTTTAAAAAATCAAATACTGAAATATTTATGATATTGAAATTTCAAATACAGTACATTACTATACCATGTCCACTCCTAACTAGATCCATGTAACTAACTCCATATTACGGATTAAGAAAAATGGAGATTAATATATACTAAGAAATTTTTAGACTAGCTTGAGGAAAACTTAAATTTGGCCAGGTAACTAAGTTTGTTTAATCATGTAATTAATACTCATTAGTGTTACTTATTTTTTTTTACTATGTAATTAGTTAAAGGGGATAAATAATACGAAAACAAAAGAAGAGTCTAATGGCTCAGAGAACCGTTACATACGTTTAATTGTGTTTCCAATGTGTTATCCACAATAAAATCACATTTACAAAGAATCCAAAAAAAAAAAAAACAAGTTAAGAGGATCTGATTGCTTCTTTTTAAAATAAATTTCACTTTCTATTTTCAAAAGAGGCAAATCAAAGTTAATATATGATGGCTTTTGCAGTGTTTGGTGTTGAATTTATTCTACTAAGAAGCAGTCATGGATATAAGAAGTCCTACCAAGCTTGAGGTTTTTTCATACTTTGTTACTTTAAACTTTATTCTGTTATAGCAAATTGAAGGTGTCATTTGTTGTGGCACAAATTATAATGTATATGAAATTTTTCAGGGGAAATTTGTGGGTATTCTTGTTTGTTGGATTCTTGGATTTGGATCACTCATTGCTTGGAATAGTTTAATGAGCATAGGAGATTACTACTATGCACTGTTTCCAGTAAGTCTCCATTTTAGAAAATATTGACAACTTCTAATGTTTATGTTTTATTTTATTCGGTTATGTTTGGGATTGAGGCATAGTTGCGCATGAATTATGTATCTGACTGATTTGTTTTGGTATGATAATTGAAGAATTATCATCCTTCAAGGGTACTCACCTTAGTGTATCAGCCATTTGCACTTGGAACAATAGTAATTCTTGCATATAATGAAGCAAAAGTTGATACAAGAAAGCGCATCTTAGCAGGATATACCCTGTATACCTTAAGCACACTCACGCTTATACTGGTATGTTCTGATTTTTTCATTTTCTGATCAATATTTTGTTCGCCTTCTCAGAATCTGTTTATTTATTTATTTTTAAACTTTAATTTTTCCAGTTGGATTTGGCAACTTCTGGTAGGGGTGGAATAGGAAATTACATTGGTGTATGTGCCATGGTAGGTTGTTTTGGAATTGGGGATGCTATTGTTCAAGGTGGAATGACTGGAGATTTATCATTCATGTGCCCGGAGTTCATTCAAGTGGGTGGCGGTAACACGAGTAACTTTGTTCTGCCTCAATTGATACATGAAATCCTGAATTATGTTTGTATACTGATTCATGAATTATGCAGTCGTTTTTCGCTGGTCTTGCTGCATCTGGTGCAGTTACGTCTGGTTTAAGGCTAATGGCCAAGGCAGCTTTTGAAAACAGTAACAACGGTTTACGCAAAGGAGTTGGTAAGTAATTTTGACCTCATTGTAAAAAATGAAATTAAAAATGTATGCTTGATGTACTCATAGTTTGATGTGTCTTGTCTTGATATTGATTTTGCAGTGTTGTTCCTGGCCATCTCCGTATTCTTTGAATTCTTATGCATCCTTCTATATGCATTCATATTCCCTAAGCTACCAATTGTGAAGCACTACCGCACAAAGGCAGCTCTAGAAGGATCAACAACTGTTGCAGCAGACTTAGCTGCTGCAGGCATGGAAACTCAATCAATCGAAAAAGTAGGCTACTGAACTGTTATAAGTGATTTTCATAATCATAAACTTGATATGTTTCTGTTAACTGAACAGGGCAATAATGATGCTAAACAATCAGAACGTCTTAGCACCAAACAACTATTTTTCCAGAACATTGACTATGAGTTGGACCTGTACTTGATTTATGTCGCCACTTTATCAATTTTCCCCGGGTTCTTGTATGAAAACACTGGTACCCACACATTGGGGTCATGGTAAGTGCGCATACCTTTTCTCTGAATAAATCTTTCTTGCTATAACTTTATTTGCAGTTCCTCTTGAATTTCTTTTTCAAACTGTCAGGTATGCTCTAGTTCTGATAGCAATGTACAATGTTTGGGATCTGATAGGTAGATATGTTCCACTGATTGATAAAATCAAGTTGAAATCACGAAAGGGCCTCATGATCGCGACCCTCTCTCGTTTCTTGCTTGTCCCTTGCTTCTACTTCACTGCAAAATATGGTGATCAAGGCTGGATGATATTTCTCGTATCCTTCTTGGGACTCACAAATGGTCATCTCACTGTTTGTGTCATGACAGCTGCACCTAAAGGATACAAGGTTGGTAAAATTTTAATTTTAGAATCCACACAAATTACTATCATTTTATAATCACGTCATATTTTAACATTGGAATTTGAATTTTGTAGGGTCCTGAGCAAAATGCATTGGGTAATTTGCTAGTGGTATTCCTATTATGTGGAATATGCTCTGGTGTTGCTTTAGATTGGTTGTGGATTATTGGTAATGGAAAATTCTGAGATGTTATGTGACAGGACAATAACTAGCATCACATTTAAACACATGTAATTCTGGCTTTAGAAGTTGTAATCAGAAAATTGTGAAGTTAAATTCATTCAGAGGAGAAAAAAAGAGAAGATTGTCTTGTTCAAGTTTTGATGTACATTTAGTCCTTCCTTTGCCTTATTTTGGTTCATTAAATATGTGAATATGATAAAAGTTGTCATTCAAATTGTAGACTCTGGTATGGCCAAATAAGTAAAAGTTTTAGACCTCACTCTTATGAGATATTTGGGCTGGTTGCTTGAAAGGGTCGTCATATTTGGGGCCAAAATTGGGCTTACAACCCAAGTAATGTCATTATCAAGTAGGTAACTACATGGAGTAGCAAGGCCCTATACATAATTTAGCGACAGTTCGTAGTGTTTTATAGGAGATACACGCATGCAGATATAATTAGACAGAGATATTGTATACATGCGATTACACTTACTAAGTGTGTAGATACAATGTCTTTTGGTTACATATGTGAATACAATGTATTCCCATTACATAGATATTGTATACACACGGATACATCTATTATGCGCAAGAATGCAATGTATTTTACAATTATTATGATGCGTGTAGGTACAATGTATTTCACTATTATTATACACATATATAATAAATTCCACCACATTATAAAACCAAAATACTATTACGTTAAGTGTAATTAAGGAAAAGCTCGCTATATTTTCTTTAAACCTAGGCACAAATAAAGCTATTTGCAGAATCTTCTTTTATTTGTTTCAAGTAACTGCACAATGAAATTGAGGAAGTGTTTGTTGGTCAAAAATTTTGAAAAATAATTTTTTTTAGGAAAATAAGTTTCTTAAAAAATGAGGACAATAATTTTTTTAGTGGAAGTAGAAAAAATAAGTTCCACAAGTGACATTCTACATTAATTGTGCGTTCTCCCCACCCCTCCAACACACCTCATCTTCACCCATACCCACCACCCCACAACCTCCTGAAATATTTATCTAAATTATATACAAATACTTTTAAGTAGAGCTGTCAATATGGGCTTGCCCACCCCAGGCTAACCCATTCAGACTTTGAAATTTTACTGGTCAGGTAGGGCCAACCCATTTTTGGTGTGTGCTAGAAAATGGTCGGCCCAACCTCTTTTAAAAAAAGTATATTTTTTATAATTTATAAATTAATTTATAATTTAAAATATTATCATAAATATCGAAAAGACAATATTTCGTGGTGTTAGTGTTACTACTTGTTAATCAAATCCACAAATAAAATTATTTTTATAATATTTATTAAGTTTGATTTCAAGTAAAAGCATAAATAGCTAAATAGAAATATTAACCTAATTGTTTTCCAACAATCATAATATAACACATAAACTATGACGACATTCCATAAGTTACGGGCTATGTAGTGATTCCCTAGACATTTTAGGAAAATTTTATTTTATGTATTACATATTTTATAAACATAATTTATATTTAAATTGTAATATTTCTAACTTTTAACAGATTTTGAGTTTAGACTCTTGTTTTTTTTAATACTCTATTTTATTTTTATTTTTTAATAAATTTTTGTTTAGCCCACGGGCTGGCCCTATCCATATTTCTCAAGCCCCACAAATAGGCAGACTTATTCAGGTCGGGCTAAAAAGCCCTTTTCTTAAAATAGGCTCTAGAAATCATTGCCCAGCCCTATCAAATTACGGGTTAGGTCAGACCAGTCCTATGGGCTTAGTCCTTATTGATGGCTCTACTTTTAAGATAATATATTCTATATTTTACTTGTGTACCGAAACACAAAAAATTAAATAACACGTATTTTTCTTAAAAACATTTTCCTTCGTATCAATCATACCCTGAATATGTTCAGATTCTTTACAAAGGTTACTTCTTCTCTAATTGTAGTCTTTTCTCGTTCAAAGTAGTAATTGATTTTACATAATTGTTGTAGTTCCATTAATACAACTATTTCCCCAGGTGCGGTGGTGTTAAATTGAGGATTAAAAACATAAGAATTATAATAGCGACAGTAGCAACAACATGACCAACAAGACAACAATATATAAACATTAATACTAGTAGTATTAACTAACTAACAAAGTTTCTATTACGTATATATCTTACCCAAACTTCGAGTAAGTTGTATAAATGTTGAATTGGCAAAGTAGGGTGGAGTAAATTTTTTAAAATAAATTAAAAATTAGATATATGGGTCTGGCCCTCTATCCTTCTCCACTTTAATATCAGACTTTTGTCTTGATTAGTAGAATTCAAACTCGTGACTGTACTTAACCCACACATCATGCATTGCACTCTTACCACTGAATAAAAGCCCGGGGGTGGTGGAGTAAGTTAAACTTTAGTTTGATGGATATGTAATAGTAATACTAGAGTAATGCAAATGCAAAATAGGAAGAGATCTAGTACTACTGAAGGGTTTTTCAACAACTATATATCAGGCCAAATTCTCCTACTCTTTGTTAGATGATTCTATTGGTAATGAAAGGTTTTTAAAAATCGTGAAATTAAAAATATTTTGTTTTTCATTTTAGATATGCTGGATCATGAATTATCAAAACTGCAACCAATTATATGGCACTGCTGATTAGTTGGTATCTTCACAAATAGGCCTCCACTTAACTTAATTAACTTAATTAGAGATGATAAATTAAACTGGTTCGAACAGCACGATTATTATAAAAAATAAAGTTTAACTTCATTGTTTTTACGTAAAAGTAATAGGTAGAAAGTATTGATAGCATACCAAAAAAAATCTCCTCATCATTAACATTTTTAGTTCCAACTTCTCGAAAAATAACTGAAATGAAAAACTTCATTTTTTTCCTATAAAATAAATTTTCCTTTCTTTATTTAACAGATACAGATTTTATTGAGTTTCATCGATCAATCAATAAATAAATAGTGACAATAATTTGTAGGTGATATATATATACACACACTTAATTTCATAAGAATACTCAAGTCCGTTAGCTATATTATCTCGCAAAAAAAAACTTTAAGGATGTTACAGCTAGCGTATACGTATGCATTTTTGTCATATAATATGCTTATAAATTTTTGAACTCAAGAGTTTCATGGTAACACATATTCTTACATAAAAGCAGTTTCTGGTATAGATATTGATATTTGTCCGACTTTTATGGGAAGAGAAGTAAAGTTGGACACATTATATATATATATATATATAATTTTAATTTTTTAGGGAGGGTATCACGTAAATTTTCATAGTTAATTTCTTGTATATAACAGTTAAATCTATGTTATTGTTTCTAATTTTATGTAACGAAAACCAGCAATTAACGAAAAATTGCAAAGAAAGTGGTTAATATTTTGATGCAAAATTTAAATATATATATGTGAAAAACAGAAGTTTCAAACAGATATTAAATCTGAACCTCTAACTTCTATAGTACAATGAAGAATTTAGTACTAATAATGATTTTGAAGTTTGAACTCATCAAATTTAAATTATGAATATGCCTCTGAAATAAACTCGAGTGCAGGCTGATGAAGTCTATGAGGTTGATTTTCTGTTTTTGGATTTGTGAAACGTTTCAAAGAGTTCCTTAAAAATGAAAAAAATGACTTTATTAATCAAAGTTGGAAAAACAGGCTCCACAAGTACTAGTTACGATCCAAGTTTATTGTCTCTTCCCTACTCACCCAACAACTCCAACTCCCATCCTTGATATCCCATCCCCGCCACGCTCTCTTCTCACCTCCACAATGTTTTGCTAGATCACATATAAATATTTTTGAGATATATAGTATTTTTTACTTACGTACCAAACACTAAATAATAAATAAGAAATCTACTTGTTTTTCGAGAAAAACATTTTCCTTCCTACCAAACACAACCTTCTTGATTCAAAATTCTTATTTTGTACATTTTGATTAGCATGAAAATATATCTTTCATGAGAATGCAAATTTTAAGGTAGCTACCGCTTCCAAACATGGACGGAGTGCGGACATAGGCTTTAAGATATAGTTTTGATAGAACTTATCACTCCGTAAATTTGACATAAACATTGTATATATGTGTTAGGAAATTCACTAAATATATATGTACATAAATTAAATTTAAGACTCCATATTAACATTTTTCTCTTTTGTAGCGCCACACAATCAGGGGCGGAGCCAGCCTTCTATTAGGGGTTCATCTAAACCCTCTTTGATGGAAAATATTACTATTTATATATATCTTTAAAATTATTTTTTATGTATATATAATAGATGTCAAACCTCCTTCGATTAGTTCGTGTTTAGTTTTTCAGATATTGAACCCCTTATTAAAATTCTTAGCTCCGCTACTGCACACAATGAACATAGTAATGCCACACCAGATTACTAACAGATAGTCGAAAAATGATACGGCTCAAGACCGAGCTCTATTTGGTTGAGATTCACCTTAGAACTCAAGCAACCAGGAGCTATATGCATATGCTATTTGAGTCAATTTTGCTGTTTGGTTGTCAGGCTAGTGACTGTTGAATGTAAGGGGAGGGTACAAAATAATCAAAGTACAATTATCATTTATTGTCTAAATAAATCCACTATATACAAAGCAACTGTTGCTTGTTTCCATGAAATTTTATAGATATATGTTATCGATAGTGCAACAAATTTTGAATATGTTGTTCCATTCATCATCTCAACTTCCAGGTAAGATTTCAATTTTGGGAATAACAAGCTAGACTTTTTCTATTGATACTCATTTGACAAATATACAACTAGCACTAGCTGGTTGATGTGTCTGTCTAAATAAATGATTATTATTTATTTTTTTTGAAAAAAATCAAGGTTAGCTATCTTCTGATTTTCCTGAAATGACCAACAGAAAAAACTTAAGTCTCTTTTTAATAAATTAATTTACTTATTGTTAAATGTTGGTAATTTCTACTAACAAATTTAAATAGTTACTGCTATAAACTTAACTAAAGAGAAATAACAGATTCAGAAACTTTGGGGGGTCGGTAAATTTCAACATAAATAGAAAAAAAGTAAAGAATTCATAAGAAAACTCACACTTGATGCCAAAAACTTTTTTGTTGCTGATGAGAACACAGTCTATTGTGTAAACGCACGAAATCACCTCCAAATTCATTGTTTCCTGGTCTATCATTACTATATACACACGAAATCTTGAATTTTAGTGCAATTACCTTAAAACAGGTACAAAAATATCCAACCCATAATCAAATATACATTATGCATTGCCATTATTAGATAAAAAATCGTTTGAACATACCAACTGCTATCTGATATCCAAATTACTACCCATGTATCCAACTGTTTATTAAAAACTTTCCCAAGTTCCCAACCAATTCTATTAATAATGTAACCTCTGCCAAAACAGAAAAAAGAGAAAATCACTTAGAGAACTATCTGATCTATGCAGCAACATATTCGAACTACAGTGCAGCTCATCAAAACAACAACTACGCCTCAATCTCAAACAATTAGAAAATGCAATCAAACACATTATCTCATTCACCAATAAAAACAAAAAATATCATTCACAGACAAACAGAGTGTTCTGAATTTGTCTTCTCTCATCAAATTTCTATAACTCTACTTTTCATTTTTCTGAACCATACATTGCTAAGCTATATAGTCTGAATTTAGGAGTTCCTGATTGTGTGGGACTCATCAGATGCACACATCTATCTGTCTATCTATACAGTATAAAACTACAGAAACTGAGGGGTCATTATTGGTTGCAGTGACAAATAGCTTCTACTTGTGATTCAATCGAAGCATCTTAAGACGATTTAGGACTCTATTTCATTGCATCACAACACATACAAACTACATTTATCTATCAATTTCTCATTACACACACACTAAAAAGAAAAAAGTCACGCACTAAACCCTAGTCACAGAAAGTCCCTCAACACCCACATTTTTCTTTACTCTGTACTTCCAAGATTCGATTTTTCCGAGAAAGTTTCTGATTTTCTTGGAAAATTAGGACACCCAATGGAGGAAAACGAAGCTCTGCCGGACGATCTCCGGTGTAACAGAACTGACGGTCGACAATGGCGGTGCAAGCGGCGGGTAGAGGAAGGGAAAAAGCTTTGTGAAATTCATTATGTTCAAGGTCGTCACAGGCAGATGAAGCAGAAGGTACCTGAATCACTGAAAATCGTGAGAAATACGAAAAACAAGAATCAATCCAAGATTAAGAATCCAAAAGGGTCTCTTGAAATTGGGTTTTCAAAGAGTGAAAGGGCGTTGAGAATTTTGAAGAAAAGGAAACCCCTCAAGCATAAACCCTGTGTTTCAGAGGCGTTAGATGAAGCTTTGAGGAGAATGGAGTTGAAAAGAGGCGATTTGCCGTTAGAATTGATTCGTGTTTTCTTGAAACGGCAATTAGAGAAGAAAAATGAGAAGGAATCGAAGAATGCTAGTGCTGAGGTGATGAGAGAATTCCCTAATGCTTTAATGGCTATTCCTATTATACCTGCAAAGAATTTTAACAATGCAGGTTCTGTTTTAGACGTAAAATTAGGCCTGGATTCCAGCTCTAACCCCTTTTCGTTAAGGAAATTCAGATCAAAAAATATTGACCCCCTTCCAATTAGTACAATGCAGGTTATTTCTTTTTCGTGTGAGCTTTTGTTTTAGTTCAAAACTGATGTCTTTCAAATTGTTATGGTTGTGTTTACATGACAACTGCTGTAATGATTATGGATGCCTTTTTGTTGATTAGGTCTTGCCATTTGCTAGGAATGTGAAGAATTTAAGTAACGTAAAGAGAAGAAGGTTGTGTCATTGGTGTAGGAGAAGTAGCTACCGGGTCCTGATCAAGTGTTCGAGTTGTAAAAAACAGTACTTCTGTCTGGATTGTATTAAAGAAAGGTTTGATTTGCTTTCTTTAGCTTTTGACAAATGTACTTGATTTATGTATGTTTACCTGTTTTATCACAACTCTCCTGTATGCAAAAGCATTTATAATGAAACCATTTTTGAATGTTAAATACATATTATACAATCTTCTGCTGGATTATCCGATGAATTTATACTTTTGTCGGGGAGCGTATAACTACTTTAAGTGGGTAATATAATTGCACTTGTCTGTCTCTGATTCTGGTACTTCCAAATTAGGGATGACATTCAGTTCGGATGTTAATGACTTTAACCTGTTGGCATGGATCTTAGAACTATGAGTACATATCGGACAATCTTCAGCTGGATGATCCGATGACTTTATACTTTTGTCGGAAAGCGTATAACTACTTTAAGTGGGTAATATAATTGCACTTGTCTGTGTCTGATTCTGGTACTTCCAAATCAGGGGCGACGTTCAGTTCGGATGTCAATGACTTTAACCTGTTGGCATGGATCTTAGAACTATGAGTACATATCGGACAATCTTCATCTGGATTATCCGATGACTTTATGCTTTTGTCGGGGAGCGTATAACTACTTTAAGTAGGTAATATAATTGCACTTGTCTGTCTTTGATTCTGGTACTTCCAAATTAGGGACGACATTCAGTTCGGATGTTAATGACTTTAACCTGTTGGCATGGATCTTAGAACTATGAGTACATATCGGACAATCTTCAGCTGGAATATCTGATGACTTTATACTTTTGGCGGAGAGCGTATAACTACTTAAAGTGGGTAATATAATTGCACTTGTCTGTCTGTGATTCTGGTATTTCCAAATTAGGGACGACATTCAGTTCGGATGTTAATGACTTTAACCTGTTGGCATGGATCTTAGAACTATGAATACATATCGGACAATCTTCAGCTGGATTATCCGATGACTTTATACTTTTTGTTGGGGAGCGTATAACTACTTTAAGTGGGTAATATAATTGCACTTGTCTGTGTCTGATTCTGGTACTTCCAAATTAGGGACGACATTCAGTTCGGATGTTAATGACTTAACCTGTTGGCATGGATCTTAGAACTATGAATACATATCGGACAATCTTCAGCTGGATTATCCAATGACTTTATACGTTTTGTCGGGGAGTGTATAACTACTTTAAGTGGGTAATTAATTGCACTTGTCTGTGTCTGATTCTGGTACTTCCAAATTAGGGACGGCATTTAGTTCGAATGTTAATGACTTTAACCGTTGGCATGGATCTTAGAACTATGAGTTGGTCAAGAAATGCAATGGATTATTAAGGTTATCCTTGAGAAAGTTAGGAAAAGGTGAACTTTATAAAGTGAGAGGGAGGGGGGATGTACATTTTGCTGATGATTCTCTCCTTATAACCAAATGGGAGTTGGTAATAGATAGTAATTGACTGGGGGGTTGTGCAGAAGGGTGGAAATGTTAGAATAAGTTAACAATCACCTATTATTTTTCAAGTATTGGAGAGTTGAGTCATGAGTGTTGTGGTTTCATGAAGATGTTCTTTTGCAGAGAGAAAATGTAGTATGATCTAATGTTACATGAAGTCTATGGATATAAAGGGAATCCTCGGACATCATTAGTCTAATCAATCCTGGCATAACATATCTTTATGAAAGTAAATCACAGTAGAACTATTACTTGTGAATTGCAATGTAATATGTCAGGCATTTTTAATAAGCACAAAGTTTTATGCGTTCGTGCTCCACATCCTTGAAACACTTCACTCGCTCAAGAAGATACATGAAATTAGTAGCTTTTTGGTGTGGAAGGAAAGAGGCTGAGGTGTATTCCCCAAGTGACTCCTCACCGTGAGTTGGCACATGGAATCCATTTGATCAAGACGGGGAAACAATAAAATCCCCCTGATTCAGTAGTACGCATAGCAGGCAGCTAAGTCCTACAGAAGACGCCTCTCGTTTATATGTGAAATACAAATACAATCATTATGTGTAGAAATATGCTTGGGTAACCCACTGGCATGCATTATCTTGGTTTCTGCAATAGACTTTTGTTGACTGGTCTAAATATGATCAAAACAAATGAAGTTTTCTTTGTGCTGGAGTTGCTTCTTTTGAAACTCAAATAACTGGTTTAGTGAAATTTCTGATGTTTGATCTGTTTTAGGAATTTGGAACAGCAAGAAATTAGGGTGAAATGTCCCATTTGCCGTAGAGATTGTAGCTGTAGGATCTGCAAAAGGAGTGAATTGATGCCCAACAGTCATAAGGTATGACAATATTGAAACTGCATTTGAGCGATCATGTGTACTTAATACTTATCCAATTCTGATTTGTTTGTTTACGAACAACATTGTACCAGGAATCCTCAAGGCATAAAAAGAAGGTTCCAAAAGTCCAGCTACTTCATTATCTGGTCCACCTGCTTCTACCGATACTGGAAAAAATAAATGAAGAGCAGAGAATTGAAGTAGAGATAGAGGCAAATATATCAGGTACTATTATTGACTTAACACTCTGGACCTTGTTCGATTTTGAGCATCTACTCACTTTTTACATATTATAGGAAAGGGGGAATCTGACATTCAGATTCAGCAGGCTTCAGCAGGAGATGGAAAATTATATCACTGGTAAGTTGACTGATCCTGAGTCCTGAAAAGTTTGGTTGGTAAGGATGTTAGACCTGCTGCCTGTCTCATCCATGATATTTTAATTCTGAGCAGTAGTAACTGCAACACCTCCATCCTGGATTACCACAGAATCTGCTGTAAGTGTTCATATAGCCTTTGCTTATATTGCTGTCGGGATTCCCGTCATGGAAGCTTAACTGAAGATTGTAAGTCTGAAGGTTCCAATGAAGAACAAGCTTGTTCTTCTAACTTTGAGCGACAATCAAGGATGAATTATACTAGCACCTCAAGGCAAAGTTTCTCGGGGATACATTACCCATCTTCCAGGTCATGCTCCAACTATCAAGCTTGTGCTGATGGCAGCATATCTTGCCCCCCTGCAGAATATGGCGGTTGTAGTGATAGCTTCCTGGATTTAAGATGTGTGTTTCCCTACCCTTGGATCAAGGAGCTGGAAATCAGCGCTGAAGCAATATTATGCAGTTACAACATTCAGGACACAGAACACGATTTTTCATCATGCTCACTATGCAGGGGAAGCGATCATAAAGATGCTGTTGCTAATTCATTCATCAAAGTAGCCGAGAGACAAAATTCGAGGGATAAGTTTCTTTATTGTCCATCTATAAAGAATCTCCGTGAGGAAAACCTTGAACACTTTCAGAAACACTGGGGTGAAGGTCATCCTATTATAGTACGGAATGTGCTTCGGAATTCTTCTGATTTGTCTTGGGATCCGGTTGTTATGTTCAGCACTTACCTTGAGAAAAAGTCAAAATGTTCCTCGGATAAAGAAACAGCCAAGGCACAAAATCACTCGGACTGGTGTGAGGTAATTATTTTGATGCTTTCTTCTTTCGTTCTCCTCTAGGCCCTTGACAAGGAGTTTCTTCTATAATCACCCTTGACAAGAAGTTAACCTCAAGTTACAAAAGGATGCGATCGAAAATGTATGTTGGTTCAAACTTGAAATAAGTTAGATAGAAAGGCAGTTCTCTACCATAATAACAAAATTTTGCGCTTTATCCACAATGGGAAGAACTTTAGGGATAGGCTAAATTCATCCAACCTTTTTTTTATTCAAAATAATGGATGTGTCTGAGATAGCTTGTGTGCACCTTTTCTGTTCCACAGATTACCTGATATCTCCTGCCAGTATTGGTACTTGGTAATTCTGCCCTCCGAGGCTTTGGCAGATGGGAAGAAATCAACTATTGTTGATTGTGACCCCTAGTCTCGATATTTTCACCCACTTTTTACCTCTTGGTTACAAAATCAGAAGGATGCACGGACTAAGTTCATGTAAAGGAAAACTGCACTTTTCCTGTTAATATTGTGATTATGAAATTGCTGGAGACTTAAGCGGAGGCTGCACCAATTTATTTGTTGTCATATCCTAGATATTCTTATATCTTGCATGTTTTTCTTGGTTTATAGAACAAAGGTAGATGTCTATGGGCTTCTCTCTTTGGTTTAGGACAGTAAGAACTACTCTCTGTTTTATTTTATATGGTAGTGTTTGACAGGACATGAATTTAGATAAAGAAACCAAGAAGGCTCTAACACATAAGGTAAATATATGCAACACACAAAAAGTACCCAAAGAAGCTTATAGTGTTCAGCATATCATGCCAATACCCCTAAGAGCGTATCATTGAAGGCAAACAGGCGTGTCAAGGTTAAAGAGTTTCCAAAGATAAAAGGTGTCGATCTTTTCGAAATGGACCAAAAAGGAAATAGTGTCATGTCAAATGTAGGGGGCGGGGTAGGATGGGGTAAATTAGTATAGAAAAGGAAGAGAATATTAATATGATGGATCTATATCTATATTTATTATTCGTATCACCTTTCACCCTACATTTTCACCACCTCTAGAAATAGAGAAGGAAGAGAAAATTAATATGATGGATCTATCATCTATCTATTTTATTTGTATTCGCCTTGCACCCTGCATTCTCACCACCTGTAGAAATATAAAAGGAAGAGAATTAATACTCCCTCACTTGGCATGGAGTTTAAAATAGTAAAGAAGACTTTTGAATCTTTGGTCTTAGCTAAGATATGTAGAAGGTACCAAAATGCCCTTTAATCATGTGGTCTTAAACATGTCATGTGGAAAGTTGCAATTAAAGAGTTGCCAAAAAAGGAAAGAGACATCCTTTTTTAAACGGACTAAGAAGGAAAGTAAGACAAACAAATTGAAACGGAGGGAGTACTTAATAATTAAAACTTTCGAAAGAGGACGAACAAATGTTCTCGAATATTAATCTTAATTCTAACACGTTGCAATTATGCTACAGCATTCTTTTCATCATCTGCTTAATCAGATTTGTTTTCCATTGTACTACTGCTTTGTAAGGAATTATTTTAACTGATGTTGATTTTCTACATTTTCTTTTGTATATGAGGTAGCCTCTGACAGTGTACATGTTTTTGTAAAAAAAAATATCATGACCTGATTATCTGCACTTTGTAGGTTGAAATAGCTAGAAAACAGATATTTATGGGGTCACTTGAATGGCAAACACATGCAACAATGCAGCGTGAAATAGTAAAATTCAGAGCATGGCTTTCTTCCCATCTATTCCAAGAGCAGTTTCCAGCTCACCATGCTGAGATCTTGCGGGCTTTACCACTTCAAGAGTATATGAATCCAAAATCTGGTCTTCTAAATCTAGCAGTTAAATTGCCACCGGAAATGCCACAAACTGATTTAGGACCTTCAATCTATATTTCCTATGGTGGGCCTGAAGAACTATCGCAAGCAGAATTTATCACTAACCTATGCTGTGAATCATATGATATGGTAGGCCTAATTTTCTGCTAATATCTCTATTTTTGTTTCATTTTCTTATCTTGACTGCAAGCAACTGAACGTTGAGACCATCCTGTGCTGTATATTTTCTCTGTGACTGTTTATTCATAAGAAGAAACACATCTCTGCTTCTGTGAAAGTAATCTCACAAGATTCAGTAATATAGCATGACAAGTTCATAAAAAACATTTAGTGATCCAATCATCCTGTACCTCTTCATACATGCAGCATGGAAGGGAATTTAAGTAGACTGGAACTATCCATGTCTTATGGCTACCCATACTAAATATGATTTTCTCTTACAGTCTAAAGTAAAGAGTGATCTAGCATGTGAGATGACTACTTAAATTTTGATTCATATTATTTGGATTTTGCTCAGGTTAATATTCTTGCAAGTGCTACTGATGTTCTTGCTTCCAGGGAACAAGTAAGAAAAATAAAATGTTTAATGAAAAATAAGAAGCCTCAAGATCACAAGGAAATTACCAGCCATTCCAGTGATCAGAAAGGAAAATCATCATTGCATAGTGGAGACACAGAAGAATCCGATCTGCAGGATGCAACTGGAGAGCAGTTGCCTGATGGTATTACTGAAGTACCTTTCTACTCTAGTGACTCACAAAAAGGTCAAAGGTATGAAGACCGAGATGGCAATATCTCCAGTGACAATGAAAATGACTCTGAATCTGAGTCCGACGTCTCACTGTTCTGCTCTGGATCTGTTGAAAGGTCTGAAGATTCAGACAGTGATTATTTTTTTGAAGATGTTGATGGTGCAAAGAAAGAAGCAAAAACCTCAGGTGCTCAATGGGACGTTTTCAGCAGACAAGATGTCCCAAAGCTTCTAGAGTACCTCAAAAGGCATTCTAGCGAGTTCACCTCCATACGTGGTTATTCCAAACAAGTACAGCTCTTTGTACCAAGAGTTTTCCGATAAAAGGTAGAGTATGGCAATAGAAATTAACTTAATCTCCATCTTTTGGCACGTGCAGGTCGTTCACCCAATTCTTGATCAAAGCTTCTTCTTTGATGCATTCCACAAATTGAGGCTTAAAGAGGAATTCGGTATATTTGCTTAGTCTTCTTTTATCTTTATCATTATTTGGATTAAATTAGTTCTAAGTCTTAATGTTATTACTTTTTAGATGTTCAACCTTGGACTTTTGAACAACATCTTGGAGAAGCTATTATCATCCCCGCTGGATGTCCATATCAAGTCAAACAACTTAAGGTATCCTTTATAATGATGACATTCATACTTCTTCACACAATTTGATGAGAAAACCTGCATGTCTCCATCTTTCTCCTGTTCTTGTAGTGATCGAGTTAGAAAGAATAAGTAATTTCACCTGTGTAATGAGACAACCAAGAATTGTAGCCTGATTTCCTCACTGCTCATGTAGATGTTTACCATATTGGATATTTTGAACAAAGAATTAAGAACTGTTTTTCTGGTCATTCATGGATTTATTCATAGTAAATGTGAGATTTGGAGATAGTATTAGCAAAGAATATCCAGATCAATTGAATAGTTCCCACCATTTCAAATGCTGGTTTGTTTAAGGTGACATCTTCTGTGCTGTAACTTCTTCAAAGAAAGTAGATTCCGTTTCATTAATTTGCAGTATTATTAACTGAAGCTTATTGATGGCAGTGTTGTTAAAGGTTCAGATGAGGAACGCTTATGCCCCTGAAACTAGGTGCAAAGCGGCTGGCGCTTCGCGTTGCTTAGGTGGCACTTCAGTGCAGACACCAAGGCAATACGGTGTGCGCCTCTTCACCCACGAGCTCCATTTTGAATAAGACAACACTAAACACTAAATATAGTTCACCTAATTGATTATTAAATATTTTAGCTAAGCTCTATGAATGATTTGTCATGATTAGGAATAGGAATTTCTTTATAGGGTGAATTAGGAATAGGAAACTAGAAATCCAGTATAAGAAAATAAGTCAGCATACCTGAATTTAATAAATAAAATTGCAACTTTGCATCTGAATGATAAAATTATGGTTTGCACTTGGTTTTACAACATATTTACTATATCTTCTTCTTTTTTTTTTTTTTTACCCCTCCCTAGGAGCTCCCCTCCTCTTTTCTTCCTTGGTGATTTGAACTCACAACTTTCAGGTTGGAAGTGAGAGGTGCTTACCATCCGAGCAACTCCCACCCGTCATATATTACTATATCTATTTTACTTTATCATAATTTTCAGTTCTGTTATCCATATTTTCGTGTTCTTATTTGACATGCTGTGAACTGTTCCATAGTTTCATTAGCTCTTCTATGTCTTAAGAAGCCTTGAACCAGCCTAACATTGTTTTCATTTGTGCATATTATATACTCAAGCGATTCTAGTCTCAGATATAACAGTTATCTGGGACTTTATTTCTATTAGTGCATAATAACTAACAAAAGATTCCATTCACTATCTGCAGTCATGCATCAACGTTGTTTTGCACTTCATCTCGCCTGAAAATGTTGCTGAATGTATCAACATAACTGATGAAATTCGTCTACTTCCTGAGCACCACAAAGCCAGGGGAAAAATGCTGGAGGTAAGTTTCACAATGCCCCTTCTTTTAGTTGCTAGAATTAGGTTCACACTGCTATAATATAGAAATCTAAGCATGTCATTGTTTGATGAATGTATAGAATTATGCTTATCTAGACTTCTGTTATCATTCATATTTGGCAGCGGAAAAGCATGTCTATTAGTCCTATTCAAAAGAAAATGCTCCTTCATCAAGTTTTTTAATTTATGCCAATGTCTACTAATCCAACATAGATGTCATGTTCATTTTCGTTTATGCTATCTTCTTAACATCCATTAATGTAACTGTTATAATTTGACAAACAGGTGAAGAAAATGGTTATTTGTGGGATGAACAATGCAATTGCAGAAATTCGCGACCTCACGCATACCAAATAGTCCTCTTGAAAGATGATAGACATGCATCTTTGTCAAAACTGATTTGATGCAGATCTCGTAGACTTTGCAGGTTCGTGCTTACAAGTTACATACTGCTAGGGAGTAGGATCTACTTCTTTTTTTCGACAAAGGAGGGATGACTGGATACTGATTGCGTAAGATCTTTGTCACTCGGCAAAGATTTACTTATGTTTATATATATTAGAATCATTAAGGTGTAACTCATAGATCTACCCAGTGACAGATTTAACTCATAAAAGGCAATGTAAACATATAGTACTATTTAATATTGCATTGAACATGCTTTGATAGGCAAGCCAAACTAAATCCAAATTCGCGCCAGAAAGTCTCACATTGGGAGGTAAAATGCTCTCTAACAAAGGAGCCTCTATACCCAAGGGGACTCGAATTCGAGTTGTCTGATTAAGAATGAAGGAGTACTTCATTCCACCACAACATTAAGGCAACTCTGGATATAACCAGGTTGTTTTTTCTCTCCGGAGAACTTTAGAAAAAATTGAAAAAAAGCTCAAATATGCCATCGAATTTTAAGAAAAACCTTGTTTATTTCCTTCGTTAAAAATTTGACTCATTTGATCCATTTTTGTTTGAGAAAAATTCATTCATATCATTATCCGTTAATAAATAATTGCATGGATGAACTATTTCCAAATAATAATGACATAGATGAACCAATTTTTTAACGAATAACATAAATAAATAAGCATATGCTAGTTTATTTCTACATCCTCTGCATTGTTGCCTCCTATGTGAAGCTTTGCACGTTAATATTCTTGAACACAACAAATGATGTCAACTCAGAAACAATCATGAGATCAAACACAACTATACATAACTCTATATATGCTAAGTACGTACAATACTAGCTAACAAGCATAAGCTAGTAATAATTGCATTGCTATAAATAGCAACATGATAAACACACATTGTAAAGAGCTAGTGATGGGCGGCATGCTCCTTTTGTGCAGCCAGCCACAGGAAGACCAAGTCCATTGTCACTCGCAATCTTGAAATTGGAACGGCCTTGTGGTGGTTTATGGGGCAGTTGCTCTGCCTCCTTCTGCCTAAACAGAGTGAACACGTATCGATGTATCCCCGCTGGTGGCTTCGGTCCCATATATTCCACCACCTCCCTTCCTGCACCAAGTGAACAAATAACGTGTAAAGTTTAAATTATATGCATTGACAAACGACTATAGAAATATTTAGATTAAAACAATGTGTAATAATAGTAATAACAACTTGGTAGCTACCCTGCATCTAGAAACTAAAAAATGTCGTAATTAATGCTAATAATTACCTTGAGAGGCATCGCCTCCCTCTGGAATATCCGTGACAATCCTGCAGCACATCATATAGAAACTACTTTATGGTACTTAAATATAAAGTTTTAAAATTAAATAAATACATATGCGTGCATGTCCAGGCTAATTGAAGGAGAAGATAAAACAACAATTAATATAGTACGTACCAATGGAGCCATTCTCTTAAAGTCGGTTCACTTGGACTAGATCAGCCATTACCTGTTAAACCACAGGGGACCAAATAATAAGATTCTTGAAAAAGACACTCATTTGTTATTTATATCTAAACTAATTTTATGGATGACATAAGTAATTGAATAATAATAATAATTAATCTTACAAGGGTGTAAAGATTATTAGAATAAGGAGAACCCTTTATATGAACTCTAGGCTTTTGTGCAGCTTCTGTTGGTTTAATTTCAACTCCATTATTCGATATTTGTTTGGAAGCATACTCCACCGTAAACGCAACACCGGAACAAACATGTCCACAACATCCGACCACTAGAGGATCCACCGACCTCGCCGGAGTTTCCATATTTCCCATTAGTTGACTGATTTGTAAAACTGATCAATTTATATATTTCCCATGCGATTGAAGTAAATTTGTTGAAATGGACAAGAGAGGACACGTGTTTACAAATATCCATGTCATTAATGCTGACGTGGCTTACGGGACACGTGTTGTAATTGTAAATGCTCATTTTTAACAATAGTGTAAGAAAAGTAGATCGAACAAATTGAAATAGAAAGAAATTGATGCAGGTGCAATTCCTACCAACAAAGCCCACATTAACTTTAACAACGTAGAACCATACTGTGCCTGAATGAAAAGAACCCATACAAATTGGGTGCTTTACGAAGTTTACCAAAAGATGTAGAGTGGGCTCAACCCAATACATTAGGTACTCAATACTTTTTGTTGGGCCTAAAGTAGAAATCATCTTTTCTTAATATTGGCATCAACACTTTAACTGATCATGCTTTTTATTTTTTAATTTTTTTAATTACATTGTGGGTAGAGGTAGGGGAAAATGGGAGAGGAGATTATAAGATGGGGATTCGAACTTTCACCAACACAGTGAAAGTTTAGATAATCAATCAACTGAACTACTAAGATTCTTCCTTTAGTAGATCATGCTACTTCGTAAACAATGAGAGATTTGGTTTTATAGCCTTTACAAACTAGTTTTAATTTTTTATCCTTTTTAGATATTTGAGATTTGAAAATGTCATTTTCTTTTATTTAATTTGTAACTTGGTCATAAAAAATTATTTTAGTTCAACATTATTCACCAATAATACATTAATGATAATTAGATTAAAAGAGTTACAACAAAGAAAATCAAAGTGAAATCTTTGCAAGGACGTTTCTAAATTAATCCCAAAATAAAAACCAAGACACATTTTGTGAAAGGTTTTGTCTTGATTCTCTCCTGTTTCACGTTTTCTCTTTGAATAGATCTATCACGCTAGCTAGTCCGACTAAAGTTCCACTAATTAATAGACATATGTCATTTTCTAAATAATAACGTTACATTTTTGGTTATATACACTGAACCTAAATTGTTTTTCAACCAAGTGAAGATTTTGGTGATGGATGATATATGGCCGATTTGATAGCTATGTATGGATTAATAACTTCATTAAATGTAAAAAAACTAATAATTTTTCTGTCATGCTTATCTTAATCTATGTCTTAGTTATAGAGTCAATTGTTGTGTTTTAGGTCATGACATAAACAAAATCAAAGTGCATCCACAAAATCATGTACATATAGATTATCTCTTTTATTTGTTTTAATTAAATAATATATTTTGTTGGCCTCCCCAATCTGTTCTTCTTTAGGAGACAACAGAGGATAAATGTTTAAAATATTAAATTTAGTCATTTTGATTTATTTATTGTCGTCTGATTTTAAGTACACTGAGTCTGAGCATGATTTATAGATGATAATGATTTAAAATGTTCAAGTTGTGGTTGATGAGAAAAATGTTTTTTTTTTTTTTTTGTTAATTATTTTTTTATCAGTAGGAAAGTGTTGTCATTATACTTTTTAATACTAGAAAAAGAAGTCGGTAACTTAACATTTCACATTGATTGTGTCATTTCCATCCTTTAAGACACCTCCTCTATATCCCCCTACGTAAGTATGCCCCCCTATAACTTTTATTTTCCCCTCCTATACTATTATTTCAGACCATATATAAATATTTTTAGAATGGTACTCTCTCCGTTTCATTTTATATGAGGTAGTTTGACTCGGCATGGAGTTTAAGAAAGAAAGGAAGACTTTTAAAACTTGTGATCCAAAATGAATGATAGAAATTTGTGTGGCTGTAAATCATTTCATTAAGTGTAAAATAGACATTTTATAGCTAAATTATTACTTAATATAGAAATATGTCATTCTTTTTGAGACTGACTAAAAAGAAAAGTAGGTCACATAAATTGAGACAGAGAAAGTAATTTTTATTTACATACCAAACATAAAATTAAAACTATTTTTCTAGAAAATGTTTTCAAACCGCATGATACCGAACACACCTTTTGTCTTTTCTTTTGAATTTGTGTTGCACGCACTATCGAAAAGTTGATCCGTATTTTCCATACAAAGGCATTGACTATATGCCAATAATAGCTAGGCATACATGTTGCTATCATGCCTAGATGTTTTCTTCGATTTGATTTTTGTATTATTCGTTGTTGTTATTGTTATTTTTATTTTCTACATATCTTTATTACTATATTTTTTCTTTTTTATTAATTTTGATATGTTTTATTTGAATCGAAAGCTTATCGAAAACGGTTTATCTATGTTCAGAGATAAAATTACATAGGTTATATTGCTATTGTTATTGCTATTGTTATTGTATTTTTATTCATTCGAACTAGTAATCTTAAAGTTGAAAGTAAAGGGTGATTAGTGATTACCATTCGAACCACCCTCTTCATGTAATTATCTATAGATAAACTTGGTAGGACAATTTAAAAAACAAAACAAAAAGTTTCTTTATGAATATGTTAGTGTGAAATGAAAAGAGAGTGAGAAATGTAATCAAGTAATCTTGGTTTTAATCAAACTTGGAAATCATCAACGAAAGGTTTTGCTTTTCATCTTTGACTATAACTGAGAATTTTTTTAAAAAAATATTGTCTTTGTGCGGCAAAAAAGGTGAGTAAAATAATGCCAATCATTTTCATGATTTTATCTCCTAATTGGAAACATTGAATTTTGGTGTCATGCTCTTTTTCTTTTAGGCCACAATTTCCCTTTGCTTTAAACATGACTTTCATCAAGTGATCAACCAAAAACCACGTATAATAAGAATTAATCAGCGGTATGTACAAATCTTATAAACCTAATAGCGAATTAGAAAGTACATGATAAAATGATTTATCATAATATATAAATGTGATATGATAATATTTGTTTTAATATTATAGGAGAAGAAATTTTAACTGCGTATTTCAATTTAAAACAGAAAAAAGGGTTATTTTTTTTATTTCTATGGACGGCCGATCGAGAGGAATAAAAGTATAAAATCAATAAGAATACGATTCTTTTGTATGGTCGGTTTATCCTGTTTACTCCTACAAGAATTAACATTTTGACACGTTTACTCGTTGATTATTAGTCTTATAAATCATTGCTATTATAATGTTTTAAAAATGTTTATATTAGTGAACATTCTGACACGTTTACACTTTGTAAGAACTACGTACGCCAGAGGGTCAATACACATCTTCTTTACGTAATGACTTATATATTGCGTTTTCAACTCATTTTGACATTAGCCTTTTTTAATTCATGTGTTTAGAGACTCCATATATAACGACTAAAAATAAAAGAGATGGTATAGTGGTGATATTTTCTTTGTGCATCATAAATATTTATGTGGTTAAAAAAAATTATTTGCTTAATCCTAACTCGATCGAGATATATATGCCTGTTGAGACGATATGAAATACTCCCTCTTTAAGTTTTTATAACATTTTAAAAAATATTTAGTAACTTTTTATTCTTAATATCCCGCATTGCATATTTAAAATCATAATATTCAATGATATGTTAATATATTATACACATCTTTAGTTTAAAAGTATAATATTATCTTTCCGTGTGTAAAAAGAAAAAGACACATAAAAATGTTTTATCAAATCAAGGTTTTTTTTTTCCTCATACCACCCTTAGTATTAAATAACTGCATAAAGAAATATTTGTCAAATTTAGAGCTTCAAAGCATCATTATTTTAGTATAATAAACTTTTCTTAAGGGTGCATCTGGTCAACATAAGTCAAGTACTATAATACCGAGGGTAGGGGTGTACAAAATCGAATCGAAAATTGAACCAAACTGTAAATCGAATCAAACCGGGAAAAAAACCCGACTAGTGGTTTGGTTTGACTTGGTTTGGTATTGGAAAAAAAAAACCGATTATATTTGGTTTGGTTTTAACTAAAAAAACCAACCCGACATTATATATATAATTTTAAATTTTATTTATACATAAAAATATTTACTTTGATATAACTTTTAAATATTTCTTATACCTTTTTTTTTTTATAGTTTTTATCTTTTAATATATTATTTCAAGTTTGAAAATTAGAATTCTGAATGGTCCAACAAAAATTATAGTCCACAGATGTTGATAATTATAATAAAGCTTAAATCAAAATCAAATTAATACCAATGCAAAAAGAAAATCAATTCAACACTAAGAATGACAATAATATTGAATATTTTTGTTCTTTAGTTTTACATTTGTTTAGACAATTAAAATACATAATCTAATTTTAATTTCCTTTAATATTTAGTCATGTGACTAATACTTATTAAACTTAATTTTAGCATGATTTAGTACTTTTAAATTATGATCATTTTCATTATGACTTGTTTACGCGATTTCATTATTTTTATTTCTGTTGGATATTTTACTGTCATTAATCATATCATATGTTGTGTTATTTTTTTAAGAAACACCATAGATAGTTGTATTTTGATAGGACTAAAGAAATATTTGAAGTACAAGTAAATTATATGTTCGTATGAATACTTTATCGGAAAAATCCGAAAAATCGAAAAAACCCGAAAAAATCTAAAATAGCCCGAGGTTGAAAAACTCGAGTTTTATTGGTTTGGTTTAGTTTATAAACTTAAAAATCCAACACAAATGATTTGGTTTGATATTTGAAAAACACGAAGGAGTAATATTTGGCTTACGTTTGGTTATCGTAGGGCTTACACGGCAAAAATGGTGGGGTCTTATCTTGTAATTAATAATTAAGGGATAAAGATGACCTTAAGAAAATACTAATATATCTTCGGATCGTACGATCAGTAGAAAGAAAATTGAGACACTTATAATTAATTCATGTGATGATTCATTGTTGGATTTATATGGTTTGTAGTTGCTCTTCCTTTTTTTTAGTTCTTACTATACAATATATAGTTGACAATGTACAGTGTGTTCAACGCATGAATTTGGGCTCATACTTTGATACCTTATAGCCTTTTCTTGTATAAGATCTCTCTCTTTTCTAATTTTCTTGCTATTGTATGTGTCATAGTTTGATCAAGTATAGAATTTTAAAAAATTAGAAAAAATTAAATTTTTATGGTCTTGAATTTTATGATTTGAACCAAATGTATTTTTGAATTTGTGATCTTAACTACCATTTTATTTAATATGTTGAAATTAATTAAGAAATTACTAATCATAGAAAGTGATATATTCTATTTAAAATAAAAATAAGACACATATATTAAAACGAAGTAATTAAGTACAACTTTTAGGGAACACGTGACCTTGAATAGGAATAATAATAGGGAAAAATTTTTATGTTTTATTTATAAAGTGAACTTATTTAACGCAAATTCAAATAAATCGAAATCCGTTAACCTCTAGACATTTCCTTCTCTTGTACTCACAAGCAATCAAGAAAACGCTTTTTCCTATAGAATCCCATGGCATGTAAGCAAGACCTAGTTATGATGAACAATGAATGAGAGGGGAAAACTAGTGAAACAAAACATCCTTTCTAAAGTGAAGTTCGATTTACCCATAAGTGACAAAAAAAATGTTTTGTGAGAGATGTGTGGGACACAAAATTATTATCAAATTAAAATGTGTGGACCTGATTATATATGTCACAGTTAGACAAGTTTATGGTTTGTCATAAAAGTTAATAGATGCTTTCGATATACCACATCTCATCAATGATTTTCAAATTAAGGATATGTTTGATACGAACAAAATATTTTTCAATTTTTGAAAAATATATTTTCAAGATGGACTTGTTACACCTAAATGGTTCAGCGTCCTGGGTCTATATGGTAATGGGTGGGTGTCTGGTCTAATTTTGGGGTCATAATATATGTATAGATTATACCTAAATGTTGTTTAGATAATATTTTCTCCTTATTCAT
Source organism: Solanum bulbocastanum (assembly GCA_037074985.1). Taxonomy (NCBI): domain Eukaryota; kingdom Viridiplantae; phylum Streptophyta; class Magnoliopsida; order Solanales; family Solanaceae; genus Solanum; species Solanum bulbocastanum. Next base: position 29,056,282 of record CM073598.1, on the reverse strand, counting down.
CAAATAATCGAAAATAAGTAAGAATGTCTTTGAAAATATTTTCTAACTTTTTCATAATTAATTAGTCAAATTGTTTTATAAGGATATTTTGCTAGTTAAAAAATAAGTTTCTCAAAAGATAATTAGAACACTGATTTTCAAGTAGTGAAAATTTCACAAGTGACTTTCTACATTGATTATCTCCCTCGCTCCAATTCCGGTACTCATCCCCACCTCCTGCCCCTACCCACCCACCACCCCGAACACAATTTCCATGGATACCCTTATTTGGTAAAGGAATTCTATTCTCTTTAATTTTGAAGAAGAATCTAAATCTAATTATGATTTTTTGAATCTAAATAAAGTGCGTAATTAAGAAATTTCAGTTGTGCTAAACAAAAAATTACCTGTTGCTTACTTGAAGTGTGTCATGGTCAAACCTGTCAAATCTTATTCAAAAATGCTAAATATTTAGACTTTAGAAGTCTGCCCAACTAATTAATTAAAAAGGGCAAGGAAGAACATAAGTCTATATGATAAAGTCCTTTATATTTTTGAAAATGACACAACAAATTAAATTTAATGACATATAACCAGAATAATGGTCCACAATATTTATTTGCTGGAAAGCAGGAAAATTAGCGCGTCATTCAAACGAAAGGATAAGTGGTTTTAATTATATTGCAATTAAACATATATATTTTCACAATTATATAGGACAATTTTTCATGAGCAATGTCTTTTCATTTGATCTTTGTTGTGTACTGAGAAAAATATTCATATATTTTATAGAAAATCATTGACTAAAAGCTCGAGAAAGTGGAATTACATTCTTCCAAATTCAACAAAACTTTTGTGCCAATATGTCAAATTAAAGAATAAATAAGAAATTTAATCAAATTACCTATTTAGCTAATGTAACCTAAAGAGACACGTTAAAAAAATATGACAAATAAAATAGATCGATAAAAATAGTTCAATAGTCAAAAACTGACAATTGGAACAACGATATATGCTTATAGTAAGGAGTGTGGTGAATAAAAGACTTTTGAGTAATTAAGTCTGCTAGTTAAAGTTTGTCAACTCTATAATGAAATGAATTAATATGTCCTTACGCACAAGTGCTAAATTGTCAAGCACACAATAGTACAAGGACAAATAAAATTCAGAAAAAAATACTACAGCATTTTCTTCGAAAATATACCTCTTTATTTGAAAAATAAATAAAATAGATCTAAGACTTTCACCCCGTACGATTATTATTGGAGAATATTTAATTATTGCACTACTTGGTCATTTTGGTATTTGACTTTTGTGAATCTAAAAGTTTTTTTTTTAATATTTAATATTTTATGAGTGTTGAGTTTTTTTTTTTTTTAATTATTACTATTATTGAGTTTGGTGATGTTAAATACAGTAATGTTTTGGGTGAATTGAAGTGTATTGAAATTTGAAAGTAGCTACTATTTTTGTTAAATTACTGATTAATCCCTTTCAAGAAATTTACATGTAATGACTAAATAAATCACCTTGTTTTGTTTGTAAACATATCTTACCCCATTTTTATAGTTATTAGTATTAGAGATAAAAATGAATCAAGAAAAAGAAATAATAAATGAACATAATAATGCAAATGTGAAAAGGGAATTATGAGATGTAATATAAGCTAGTCTTTAATTATTACTCCTAGCTAGTGTAGCTATTTGAATTTGAGGTTGACCTCGAAAGATTTTTCCTTTTGAGTTTTGTCTAACTTCATCCCATGCCGCCTCTAAAATTGATAAGAAATAAATTATACTCTCTTCGTTTCAAAATAATTAAGAAAAAATGAATAGATAAATAAAGAATTAACTTAAAAGATAATTGACAAATGTATAATATGTAGATACTTGTATATAATCGATGTATATTGGTTAAAAAAAATAAACAATATATACATCCGACTATTTATGTAAGATCCCTTGAGACAAAAAACAAATATTAGGTATAGTTTACTATTTTACCCCTATTAGTTTAGATATTTCTTAAGAATTGAGCGCTATAATTAAGAAGAAATAAGTCTTTAATATAAAAATATAGTTGAAAATAATTATTCGCTATGTTCCAATTTATGTAACACTTTATTAAACTTTGAGAATCAGCCAAATTTTTCTTTCACCAAAATTTCATCATATAACTATTTTTAGTTGGAAAAGAACAAGGTTTCTAAATCTCCCCCCACCCACCCACCTCACCAAAAAAAGAAAAAAAGCTAGAAGTAGAAGAAAAATAACAGTTGAAGATCTCATATTGCAAAAAAATGCGAGTGAAGATAGGTAATCATCCAAACAATTTACCAAAAAACGAAAAAAGAATTTCCACTAAAAGATACCATATATAGTCAATGTTTGTTCCTTTTGGATACGAATATATGCTTACTTCAAACATGTGTTTTATTTAATTATTTTCTTGAGTGGTGTGCTGTCATCTAAAAGCTAGGCATGAAGAAAAAGAATATATGAAACCAAAAAGGGAAAAGAATCGTGAAAAATACATAGGTATTGGGAATAAAAAGAAGAGATAAATGGAACAAATACAAATTAAAACAGAAATGCACTTTTTATTTTTCTGAAAATTCAAAATACAAATTAGTGTTTTTTTCTTTGGACGGTCGACTTTTGATATAGTCATTGGTCGGTACGTAGTAAAAAGACTGGCTGTCGTATCCTTTATCCTTTCTACTAATTGCAATTGCACCTTGACACCTATCTATCTCTCGGTTAACAGTTCAGGAATGAAGCTACTAATTCACATCGAGATTAAGATATTTTTAATACTTCTCTCTTTTAATATTTGTACTAAGTGTTCATTTTAATTTCATTATTTGATGTAGTGTCTTAAAAGAAATGGATGTTTTATTTAATATGGATCCAGTAAGCTTTGAAATACGAGGGCATAAGGTTTATATGAAACTTTAAATTTTTAATTCTAATATAGTAAAATAATATAACAATACAAAATTATAAAAAAAAAACATTAATAGTATAAAACTATTTAAAAATTGATTAAAATTCATAGAAAATAAGACTTTTAATATGATTTTACAAGTATAAACAATGTAATGATATAAAAGTTATTATGAGATACAAATCAATTCTAACATCTTAGCTTTCGAATAATAAAAATCACAATTTCTTAAAAATAAACTACTATCATACTATGCAATTTACCTTCCTAAAAGAAACTAATTAGTAAACTTTATTAGTATTATAATATAACACCACTCCATCATAAATAAAAATAATTTTAAATAGTGAAACAATAAATACATGACAAAAATATGATGGACGATGATTAGTGAAGATATAAAATTTGACCATGTATTTTGTGTGTAATGTTTATTTGTCTACTATAGATAGTTAGAAAATTTGTGTGTGTTTACCTAATGGAACGTTTTATCATAAGTTAAGGTGTTCAATTAGAACATAACTTAATTTGAAATTTTTAAGGAGTTGATTATGTATTAAACCTTTAGAGAACACAATTGTTTACATACGTATGTTTGACGTAGGGCTTACATGCATGGAGAAAAACTTTGTTTGACTAAGATAGCGACCGTATAAATATTCGGATCGTACGAGTAGAAGGTAAATATAGACAACTTATGTGGCGAATGGACATTAATTGTCGTGTAAGATTTATAGAGGCTCAATTAATTCTTTCACCTATATGTACATAGTTGACTATATTTGAGGTATATATAGTGTGTGTACACATTCCAATTGATAGGTTATATAGACTTTGCTACACGTTTAATTTCTTTGACCTTTAATTTAAACTTTACTAGTCAGCCACAAAAAGAAATTAAACCCCACATCTTTAAATACTCTTTTCGTCTCTATTCATTTGTTAAATTTTGATTTGACATATTTATTAAGAAAATAATTATTTATATAATTAATGAGTTTATCATTTTATCTCTATTAATTGATAAGGTTTCGAATAAGTTTACTCACTATATTTTTCAAAAACATTAACTCAATATTAATAAATAAAGGATATAATAAGAAAAAAATGTCATTTCTTGATCTATCAAAAATTACAAATAAAAAGAGAAATTAAATTAAAAAATATTTGACCAATAAATAGGAACAGAGCGAGAGTACTTTTGTAATAATTATTGGATTGATGAGGATGGGTGAATAGCTAGTCAAAATGTAAGAAATGGCATATGAATTTGCTTCTTTTAAATATATTTTTATGGTGTGGTTTATTTGTTAAGTATTACTTTAATATATTTCTTTTCTAACTAAAATGAATAATTGAGAGGTGTTTCAAGAAAAAAAATAGAACTAAAATGTTTGATTAGGTAAGTAAGAAAAATGGTGCACTTTAATTTTAAAAACTAGAAATTTAAATAAGCGGCATTGTTGAATATAATATGTTAAGACAGTCTATGTCGACTTAAATCAATAATTGATTGGAGTCCAATAATGAGTTAAATAGGCATCATTGTTTTAATTTTGTCGCCTTGTGAATTGTTGTGTTGTTTGAAGTGACTTTTCGTCTATGCAACAGAAACCAAACATGGCTTAATTCTTTGTTTAATTAATGTGACCATATATCTTGTCTTGTCCTCTTTTAATCTTCTACAGTTCTATGTATGAGTTGGTAATGCCATTTTTTTTACCAATTAAAGTAATGTCTATATCAGATTTTCAAAAATTTCCTATGAGAAATGACAGCATAATTATTGTATATGAACAGTACAATTCCTTTTATTTCTTCATAGATGAATTATCCATCCAAAGTCAAACAAGATACAAACTTATACTATGACTAAAATGTTCAATTTCGTGCGTACACAAAATATTATGCGTCTATATAAAATCACACCTAGAAAATTTGATGAGATATGATATTTGTAGTCATATAAATATCAGTTGAATGATTCTACATTTCTAAATTGTGGTACATATTATCTGAATAGAGATAATTTTATTTTTGATTGACACTCATACAAAATTATGACTATTAATCAAATAATGGGAAAACAAAATCATGTCCACATTATATACAACCTAGGAAAACTTTTATTATTGTGTAGATAGATTCTCAAAATATTAAGGACAAAGCCAACCTTTTATGTGCAATAATGAATGGAAGAGAACATCTAGTGAACTTCCTTTCCAAAAGTGAAGGATTTCACATAGTTTTGGCTTCACAAAAAAAGTCGTACGTGACCAAAAATTATTGTCAAAGACGTACAAGATAAAAACAACTACTACTATATTATACTATATTATATATTTTAATTAAGCAGCTAACTGTCCATGTTCTGGTAAAGAAAATCACAAAATATAGTTAAAAAATAAAAATAAAGGTTTTTTTTTGCTAATCTCTATATTTGCTAGAAATTACATTTTGCCTCTCCTCGGTTATACTAATATCAAAAATCAATTCATCCCCTGCCTTAAGTTTTAGTGTTTTACATTACCTGAAAATTATTTAATAGTAGTCATATATTATAGTACTATCATTAATCAATGCCTTTGAATCTGCGATTGAAATCTTGACTTCTAACTTTAACGAAATTGGCAATTATACATGGACTAATTGATTAAAAAAAAATGGATTTTTAGCATTATGATTGACATAATAGCTCATAATACAGACTTTTAAGTTATTATTAGAACCGTCAATATGGGCTAGACCCGTAGGACTGGTCTGGCCTAATCCGTGACTTGCTAGGGTTGAGCTACGATTTTTAGAGCACATTTAAAAAAAGGGCTTTTTAGCCCGACCTGAATAAGCCTACCAATGTGGGGCTTGAGAAATATGGGTAGGGCCGGCTTGTGGATAAACAAAAGTTTATTAAAAAATAAAAATAAAATAGAGTATTAAAAATAACAAGAGTCTAAACTCAAAATTGTTAAAAGTTAGAAATATCACAATTTAAATATAAATTATGTTTATAAAATATGTGCTATATAAAATAAATTTTTTCTAAAATTTCTAGGGAATCACTACATAGCCCGTAACTTATGGAATGTTGTCATAGTTTTTATGTTATATTATGATCGTTGGAAAACAATTAGGTTAATATTTCTATTTAGCTATTTATATTTTTACTTGAAATCAAACTTAATAAATATTATAAAAATAATTTTACTTGTGGATTTGATTAACAACAAGTAACACTAACACTATGTAATATTGTCTTTTCAATATTTATAATAATATTTTTAAATTATAATTTAATTTATAAATTATAAAAAATATACTTTTAAAAAAAAATTGAACCGGCAAATCCCCTAACCCACGTACTTGTGGGCTGGGCCGACCATTTTATGTCTCACACCAAAAATGGGCTAGCTCGACCTAGCCTGTAAAATTTCAAAACCTGTATAGATTAATTCGGATGGGGTGGGTCAGCCTATAGTGACAACTCTACTTATTATAGTGATAATTATTGTACCAAAGGACAATTATTAAATTTTAAACATATATAGGAGAAAGTCCATTTCTAATACCGGGTCAGCCAATGACCCACGTAAACTTTCCGTGGGCCCCGTTTTGTATCCTTGAGTCCACGTGTACTTGTGCTGACGTGCTCCACAGTCTCATTAATGAAAAAGACAAAAAAAAAAAAAAAAAAAATAGCACAAGAGCCATGCCAATATTTTCAATAAAGTTTGTAATTATTTGGAGCTATCTTTTTCCATATTTAATTTCATAATTTTTTCTTTTTCCTTTTCTGTGGCGAAAAAAGTGGTCCCACGTAATGTAAACATTGCCACGTACAACTCTAAATGGTCAGAGCTTCAATTTAAGCTACCACTTTTTAATATCCCACAATCCATGCAATTATAGATTACTTTATTTTTACGTGAAATGACAGCTAGTAGAGGACACGTGTCCCCTTTTTAAAATCTCCGGCCACCATAGTCGGCGGCGTTGTCGCCGGCGTATTGACTGTTGGGATCTATGAAACCATATTGGCGTACGTCTAATTAATTAGATTTAAAAAGATTTATTAGATTTTGTATTTCCATTATCAGAAAATTATAGACCATTTGGGGTATGAATAAGTCACTTTTCCCACTGAGATGACATAATTTATTTGAAAATTGGAGCATTAAAGAAAGGCTATTAATTTATTAAAAATTATTAAAGAGTAAATAAGGAAAGTCTTTGATATGATTGTGACTTTGGTTATGAGCTGTCTATCCATGCCAATTATTAAACTATTTCTCTAATATATTTTAGAGGACTCGTGTCTCATGACACTACGTATGTAGTGTATAAGATAATATAATCTTTATTTTATATATAATATGTTGAAAATGATATATTAATTGACGGATGAATTGATGGTTATGGAAAGTATTAATTTGATACACGATAATATATATCGCCCTATGTTTATATATCAATCCAAATATATTAGTTATGTTGTTTCAATTAAAATAAAATTCATATAGTAAGTGAACAAAAAAATAAAGAGAGACAATCAAATATAGTCAACATTATTGTATACGGAGCTTCTTATTTAGAGAAGAAAACAAAGAATGATTGTTACTCGTGATAAAAATAAGGTCAACAAAATAGAAATTAATTAAACACTAAACTAAAAGAGGTAACTTTTTTTTTGGTTTTTTTTTCAGGAAACAACAACATGTCCAAAAGCTCAGAGGTAAAAAAAATAAAACACCTCCTCCGAACTGTTTGTCTGTTCCTTTTTTCTTAAAAAAAAGAGTAAAAATTACATAAATTCATTAGTAGAATCCCAAATATTTGGAATATTATCAAAGTTCAACATGTTGCTGCAGTAGCTATCTCTTTCATCTTCAGTAGTTGTGCTGCTGCTATTGTTGAAGTAAGTTGAATTTGAATTCAATGGTGTAGGACTTGATGAAGGTGTCGATAAATTCGACAAAACAACTGATTGGAAGTTAAAATTGTTGTTGTTTTCGTTGGATTGAAATGTTGAACCATCGGATGTTAGAGGATCATAGTACCCATAATTTTGTAAAGGAAAATAATCATCCGTTACCCCATTGCTTAATTGCCACTCATCATTAATGACTTGGCAATTATTTTGTGAGTTACTAAAGTTTTCAAGATTTGATGAGAAATCCTCCATTTTTGTTGTTGGTGGCTGCATGAGTTGAGCTTCATGACTAGAAAATGGAACACATGGGGTTGTACTTATAGTTGTGCAAGTTGGAAAATCTTGAATAGGGGCTTGAATTTGGTTACTTTGGACCAGTTGTGGCAATTGGTTTTGACAAATTTGATTTTCTTGAAGATTATTTGGGATCAAGAAGTTGTTTGAGTTTTGGCGTTGGGATGATAAAAGAGAAGTAGCTAATCTCAAGACTTCAGTATTAACCAAAGGTTGCACATGGCCTAACAATCTGGAAAGATTCATTTGATGATGAGATGAATTATTGTAAATTGAATGGTTTAAAATGGAAGAAAGATCAAGAAGATCAAGGCGCGGACTGTGTGTCACTGGATCAATCCCCATTCTCAAAAGCCTTTTCCTGATGTGTGTATTCCAATAGTTCTTGATTTCATTGTCAGTTCTACCAGGTAAACGTGCAGCAATAGCAGACCACCTAATTTGAAAAAACAAAAACACATGACAAATTAGAATCAATCATGACAAAATACTTAGATAAAAAGTCCAAACCTATAGAGAAAATGAGTACTATATTATGACCCCAATAAAAAGTACTACTTGATTAATTAAATTAAATAAAAACTTACTTGTTGCCTAAAATACTGTGGAGTTGAATGATAGTCTCTTCTTCTTCAAAAGAAAACCTTCCTCTTTTAATATCTGGCCTTAGATAGTTAGTCCAACGAAGCCTACAACTCTTTCCACATCTTTGAAGCCCTACACACACATAAACCAAAAGAATTATTAATACAACTTTAAAGCACATAAAAAAAAGTAGTACTCATATTATATTAAAATATTATAGTATTGAGTAGTAAGAAGAAAAATAAATACCAGCATTCTTTGGAAGAGTCCTCCAATTACCATATCCATGTTTTTGAATGTAATCAATGAGCTTTTGATCTTCTTCAGGTGTCCATGGACCTTTTTTAAGTCCATTTTTGTCACAACAAGGAGCTCTGCCCATATTGATGATGAGTAGTAGTAGTTTAATTCACTTTTTTTTTTTTTTAGTTGTGTGTGCAAAAGATTCCAAGGAGAGTAATTTATAAGTCTTATATTTTTGTTGAGAAGAAAGAAATGAAAGTGCAAGTCCGTATTGATGAAAATATTAATGAGAGGGGTTATATATATATATATATAGAATTAGAAAGGAAGAAAATAAAATAAAAAAGAAGAAGTCAAAGGATTCGGTGGCCGTCCTCTGTTTATAAGTTTAGCAACGTGTCCCTTCTCTTTTCAGCAAAAAGTGTGAATTCAACCATCTCTATACATCCAGCCCCCAAACAAACGTCCAAAATAGGAAGGGGAGGGGAGGGTGGGGGGGTTGCAGCATAATAAAGTAAATTACATTTCTACCTTTTCTTTTAACTATTTGTATTCAAACTTCTTATACAATAAATATAATAATGCTGTATACAATCCTGGTAATCTCAATTATCACACTCTAATACTGTCTCACAATTTATGCGACACACTCCTCTTTTTAATTCGTTTAAAAAAGAAAATTATATTTTTATAATTGAAAAAAATAAGTTTAAACTTTTATTTTTATCTTTAATCAAATGATTTATAGTCACACTAATTGTCAATGAGTGTTCTAGATTAAAAAGTTAAAAAATCTTTCTTTTTAAAAAAGTAAAAAAAAAATTGTGTCAAGTCAAACAATCTATATCAGTTATCACATAAATGCGGAATCTTAGTAGCTCAGTTGGTTGACTATCTAAACTCTCATATTGTTAGTAAAGGTTCAATTGCCCACATTGTAATCTTCTCCCCTACCCCCAATTTTATTTTATTTTTAAAAAATATATATATCATATATATAACACATAAATTAAAACAAGGAAATATACTTTTTTTAAATTCCCTTCTATAAACTTTTGGTTTCGCTGCAAGTACATGTTTTAGTTGTACTTTGTGGAGTATATATACTTACCGTGAATTCACATTCGTGCATGGCTTCATTTCAAAGCCGGCTCATGTTTGTGCTCCATTTACTCGTTGGCTTCAGTCTAATAATAACCGTCGACATAATTCTAATTTCTAGGGGATTTATTTGTCCATGAAGATCAGAACAGAGAAAATATTATCTGTTGTGGCATTTTAATATTACTATACTTTGATAAATGTCATTTGCTTTCTGCCTATCAACACATTATTAGGTGCATTACTACCGTTTGGCAGTTGATGACATTTGATGTCATCTTTATTATCATTTGGCTTAATTGCCATTACTTTAGAACGTTGCTGAGAACGTTGTAGTGGCTGTCCGTTGGGTTTCTTGGCACAATGAGTAGTGGTCAACTATGACCATTACTTCTCCATATTCAATCTCCTTTACCTCACTCTTTATTCCTCCATTATTCTTTGTAACCTATGTAACATATGTAATTTCTAGGCCATTTATCTTCACTATTTACTATCCCATTATCTTCCTATTCATTGCTAGGAAGACTTCTTCTAGTATAAATAGTGGTGATCTTCATTTGTTTTGGTACACACACATAAGGAAAATATAAAGTGCATAAAGTTTGTCAAAAAAAGAGTTCTTATTAGTTGAAGGGAGGTGTTCTTTTTTTGGAGCTTTGGACTCAACTCTTGTCCAGAGTTGTTGAGTTATACTTTGTGAAGGCAGTTGTATTTTGGAGGGGACAAGTCAAAAAGGATTACTGTTGGACCGGTGAAAAACATTTGATGCAGTGGGCTTGAATATCCTTAAAGAGAGCGAGATATTCACATCTCAGCCTGAAAAGATTTATTTCTTCATTTTTATTTTCAATTGTAATATTGTATTTTTGTTATCTTGTAAGTTTTCACTAACATCATCTAATATTTTGTAAGCGTTTGAAATTTAAACTTGAAATTTCATAATTTAATTTCAATAGACTTTATTAATCATTAGTCCATACTTAGGTCATTGATCTCTTCTCCCTTTAATTCACATTTTACAGTATTACCACTTTTATATGGGCAGTATGGGGGCAAAAAAGAGGGGAAAATAAGATTGAAGATTGCCAAAATATGATTTATTTTATATGGCGTAGTTTGTCTAATCATGAACAAGGAATTTAAAATTAAAAGTAATTATTATTTTAAATATATCATAGTATTTATATGTAAATTATAATAATATTTTAAAAATTTATGATCTAACTTTTGAAAATATACCGTACCATTTGTATCGTTATAAAAACTTTATCGCCACCGTTGGGAATATTGGATTTTCAATGAATAAAAATAGGGAGGGCTGATCTAATTAAGTTGAAATTTAAGTTAACACTAAAAAATGTGTATAGAAAAGAAGTTCAAAGTAACATACTCGTTTTTTCTTCTTCTTTTTTCAAAAGCCATCACCAATAGGTTGTGAGCCTAGGGTGTGTGAGGGTTTGGCTGGAAAATAAACCTACTCTATTACTAGTAGGTCGTGGGGTGGGGTGGGGGGTTGGCTAGAAAAATAACCTACTCTATTACTAGTTTGTCCCAAAAAATTTAAAAAGTATTTTTTCAGAATTCTCATTTTATCGTTAAAGATATAATTTAGAGCTACATATATCTATGATTTATTTTACAACACAATTTTGAATTCTTTCTTTTTCCGGATCAATTAAAACAGGGACATTTGACTTTATGTTAATTTCATTGAAATAATGGGCTGATTAGTAACAAGTGAATCAATCATTGGAGTTTTCAACAGTTAGCATCATAAGAAATGTTACTGAACTAGCATTGAAGAGAAGACAATGTAATACTTATTATAGTCAAATATGGAAACAAAGTTAAGTACAGAAAATGACTTGCACTGTGGTATAAAATATAAATGGTGTGCAGCGAGAACATTACCATGCCTTACCAATTAGTCTTTAATTGGAACCTTACGTTATGTCATTTATATAGCTGTCCACACCTCTAAATGTAAAATTTCTTCCATTAAGTGCCTATTTTTCAACACAAAAAATTAGACTAAGAACTTGTTTAGTCGTCGTGGCTCATCATAATTACGATAAGATGGATAACTTATTCACAGTTTTCTTTGACAATAATATATCTAGTGAAGTTTCACAAGTGAAATTTGAGGAAATTAAAATAGAATATACACAGATCTTACATTTTCTTTTGTAGGATAGAGAGGTTATTTCCTATAGGCCCCTGACGTAAAAGAGGTGTACTCAAAGCCCAATAACCTCAACAAAAAACAAGATAAACAAAGCAAATACAACAACATATGATTTTAGTTCGAAACCCCTTACTTGCGTAAGCAAGGGGTTTGCCTTCTGGGTCGAGCTCGTCGCACCAAGCTTGCCTAGTGCGGGTTACCTCTCTTGTGTGCACCCAAAGGATAGCAGCTGCGGGTTTTCCTTGTCATAAAAAAAAAAAAAAAAACTACACGAATACTAAATAAAATAAAGATGAGAAGACGAAACTAGCCCTCTGCCTCTCTCACAACTCCTCGGCCTCCATACCTTCCTATATATTGGACCATGTTCACAGTAAGCTGAAGATGTGTCATATGATCATGCTTAATCACATCCCTCAACTCTTTTTCGATCTACTTCTACCTCTCTTAAAACTTGTTATAGCTAACCTGTTACACCTCCTTACTGATGCATCAATACATCTCCTTTTCACATGTGTGATCCATATTCACAATTTTCCTCAAGCCTTTTATTTTCATAGAAGACTATTACAAAGATTTAATCTTTACAACGATTTGAGAAAACTAATTCGACATGTTTAATTAATAGGATTCACATTAATCCGTTATTTTCATAATAGAGAAAATACATATTTAAAACCCCTACAGAAATAAAAAATCAAGTTAATTATTAATTAGTAAATAGAGCCTAATTAAGTGATGTCATATAATTTGTGTTAATTAATGTTCATAGATATATGAAGCATCCTCAGTATTGTTTTAAAATTAAAAGAAGTCAATTTATCTTTCCCGTCACATGGAAATTAATTAAATCGATTTTGAAATGAAGCATAATGCTATTGGATTTCAAGTTTTTTTTTGACTTTGTATACCTGAAAAGAGACTTAACTATCCAAAGTCGCATGAACTGTGAGTGCACTATACCAAATACCAATAATTAGCTATCCTAATTATATTCTTAAGTAGACCACATTCTCGATATATCATATCACAATATTTCAAAATTTTCTTCTTCATATATAAAAGTCTTAATGTTAATTCCACTAAATTATTCCTATAATTAACTCCTTTTAACTTTAAATCAAAATTTCTCTCCTTTACCTTCTTGATAGTAGATAGTGATCGACCCTATATATATATATATATATATATATATATCATTTCTTAGTCATTTAAGTCTACTATTGACAAGCGGTCGATGGCTTAAAGCTAATAATATCGGCTCGAAAAGTGGCTCGATTATTTATTAGACAAACTTAACCAATATGTGGAAATAAATAAACTACTTCAGTCGTTTCTGAATTCTGATAAAGCACAAAAGTGGAAAAAATAAATTAAAAAATCATGGCTTTCTAGGCTAGTATTATTATATATGTATAATCCAATCTGATTAATCAACACCACGTCATTGTTTCAAAATTATTTTATAAATATATAAATGTGATGCTAATATTATAATTATTTTTTAATTAATACAATTGTTTTTTTTAAAAAAAAACTAGAGACCTAATACGTGTCCTCCTGCAACACCCTTAGCCTCTTCATAGTTAGGACCACAGGCCAAGAAATCAAGATTGTGACAAATCAATCACATATATACGTTTTATGATGTGAGAGTTCATAGATTTAAAATTTCGATACTTTCTCCTTCTTGTTAGAATTATATTTTAAAAGCGTCTGGAGTTATCATACCAATTTTAATTTGTTTTGATCCTATCTTGTTCTTAAGCTGTGCTTAGGTTAGCTTTTGTATAACTTGACTAACTCTATGAATATCTGTTAATATTTTCCACCAACAACATCTACCGAATAACTTTGTTATTAAGGTTCAAACATGTGGAAGAAATTTTTTAATATTTTTATTTCTATCAAAATTTAATTTTGAAACTTCATGAATCTCAAACTATTTAACGAACCACACCTTTAAACGCAACATAACTATAAATCATTGCAAGCGAAATCATAAAATTTAGTTTGAAACTATGTTTTTATTCTCTAAGTCCAGTTATTCTAAGAAATTAGTGTAATCATATGAGCTTCATAGAAACGATATTTTTATATTACACCATTAATATTAATATAAGATATTTAAACGACGAGGTCTATTAAATGGGAAGAAAGAGGACAGAAGAGATTTGGCAAAAGCTGTAATATTGAGACACGTGGAGATAGGGACACGTGGTGTGCTGTAAAGGATTGTAGATTTAATTTGTAGTATTTTTATTTGAGTCACAAGAAGTCTGGCGCCTACTATATATGATGATGGTATTATTTTTAGACGTGGAAAGGTAATATTTATTCATGTGAAATACGAAAGTTCTTAATAAATTAAATATACAACTCATGTGCAAAAGTATAGTGTTTTCTCTTTTATCTGTGTCTCACATAAGATAACATATAGCCCCTATATTAAGATTTCGGTCAAATATTAATTTAATATCCAGTATGATTTGTGCTGTTCATTTCTCATGCAAGCTGCGCTGTTCATTTTGCCACCACGCCCCCCCAAAAAAAACTCTTTGCTTATGTCCCCTTCTCACTCCTTAGGCATTGTTTGGCGTTACATACTACCTTTACTAAGTAATTCCAGAGGTAGAATCAAATTTCAATTTTATAGATTCAATTTTTAAGATTTCTAGTTATGATTAATTAAATTTATTGTTTTTTAAAGTCATTAGAATTATTTATTATGATTTTAATGAATTTTTATGCATAAATTTATTTATTTTTTTGTTTAACATACTGGGTTAAGATGAACTTAAGCGGTATGTATATACATCAATCATTTTGTTAATTTATGGAAATTTTAATGTTGTGATTGGTTATGATAATACACCAACCAAACGATCCCTTATATATATATATATTACTGTACTTTGCATATTTCTTATTTAAATACATAATATATTTTAAGTAGAAATACTTAACGGTGTATATTAATCACATTGAAAGTGTTCAACCCAATATTTGGCTAATATCTTCAGATTTTGGTGTTGTACGTGGAGGTATTTCTAGATTATTAAATTGTGTTTAGAATGCTGATTGTGCAGAATAGTACAATTAGTACTTAATTAAGGAACACATAATCCTCAAATTGGCAACCACTTGTCCAGAATATAAAGTAATTATAGAGCAAGTTTGACATTTAATTAACAGATGGTTACATCCTAATTACTTCTTATTAAGTTAAGCATTATTTACGACTTGTGTCTTGCAAATTGTAAAAGAATCTCCGTTTCAACAATTCAAGATACATGTAATATATATTCTCAAGAAAACCGTACGATCTTGAAAGAAAATAATTAAATCATAAATTGTTGAATCGAACATACTAAAACAAGAAGTTACTTATCAGATAATTACAGAGAGTAGGTTTGGTAGTTAATTTAACAATCTAATGCTTAATTTCATGCAAAATACTCGAATTAGGTAGTACATGTCCAATTATTTAGGTGGATTCTATCGAGAAATGGAGATGTGTTGTTTTATCGGAGAACATAGATGGATTCAGAAATTTATAAATTTTCATATAATAATAATTGAGTCATGGTCAAATATTATATACTCTTTCGTGAACCATATAGTGTAGTTTAAATAAGTCTCATGTTGTGGTGAGCTGTTCAATTTTTCCAACAAACCCTTCAATATATATAACTAACCCTGAATAATAATAATAATCTTCATCTTATTCTTCGAAATTAAATCTATTTTTTAATAGGTTTGTTGGCTATTTGTGGGAGCAAGACCAAATTAAAGCGCTTGTGGATGGCACTTTTTTGTTACTATTTTAAGAAATCCCACCTTATTATAAGAAAAACATTATATTTGTATGGTGTACCAAGAGAGTGACACTATCATTTCAAACAGAGCCATGCATCTAATAATATTTTACTCAATAACCATGCAATATAGCAGTATATATATATATATATATATATATATATTATTTTATTTTTAATATATATGTACAGCACATATCTTCCCTATCTTCCATTTTTATCTGCCTCACATAATTCCATATCCCTCTATATTAATTTATCCTTAATTTAAACCAATCATTACAATAAACTTTGGTAAACTAATTATATTGGACCAAACATTATTTTATGGATGCACTGAGATTTGCTATTCCTTCCTTTCCCATGCGAGCGGTTTATTTTGACTCAACCCTATCCGGCCTCTCTCCAATAATAAAGTCGGAACTAAAATTTTAAATTTATTATATTGGATTTTAAATAAATTATTTATATATGTCAAATAATTTTTTAATCACAAATATAGGATCTAAATTAAAATTATTGAGTTATGTTAAACCCGTTATAAGAAGAATTGTTACACAAATGCGCCTTTTTTTTTTTTGGCTTTCCACCTGGTGTCCGGTACCTATATTGGAGCCCAATTAAATCTGGATTCGTGCCAGGAAGTCCCACATTGGGGGTAAAGCGCTCCCTAACAAAGGCGATTGCGTACCCAAGGGCTCAAACCCGAGACCTCTTGGTTAAGGATGAAGGAGTACTTACCATTCCACCACAACCCTTGTTGGTGGCAATTTATTACTATTAAAGTGGAATTTGTAAGTAAATAAAGGAAATACTTCATTGAATTAGAAATTGAAAAATATGTAATATATAGAATTAACCAAGTAGATCATATTAACAACCTACTAATATTTTATTAATCACATTACAATAGGCACAATAGGCACTATTTTAGGCTAATGTCGCAGGTTTTGGTGTCATCAAAGGATTTTTGAATTATAAAATTAAGTCTAGATTGTTGATTATGCAAATAAGTACAATTAGTGGCACTTAATTAATTAACGAAGGCATAATCTCACACACACTCAAATGTGTCCACGTATATAATAGAGTAGATTGTAAAATAAATTTAACAAATGCTCACATAAATTAATACTTGGATCATTAATTACTTGTCCAAAAGTTAGTGTTGGCCAAAAATACATTTGTTGTCTACATTTTAAATTGACCAGCAAACGTATGCATTTTACGCAGAATTTACCATCAAATTTGAAATCTGTTTTCTTTTTCTTTTTCTGTGGAGAATTATTCTGTGTGTACTATCGAAATAATTTAACTTTAATAATAATTTACAATCACGTAGATATTCAGGATTGTTTTAGATCTCAAATTTCAAAAGTCTTCATTTCTTTTCTTAAATATGATAATGTCAAGTCAGACAATATCGAATAGAATAGGACGGAGGGAGTAACTTATTATTTAAGCCAGATATGTGTGTGGTGTACCAATAGAGTGACAGAAATATTTTAAGCAGAGCCATGCACATAATATTTTACTCAATAACCACATAATCTATGTAGATGAGAGCACATAATTGGTGAATAATACTATATTGGGATGCTTAGAACTTTGAATTAATTAATTAAATAATTTTTAAAGGACTACAACTGGCATTCATGAAAATTCGAGATCTTTCTAAGTAATAGGGCCCTCTAAATGCTTAATTTACTAGTTTCTTACCATTTTAATTGGGTATACGTGGATAACTTCAAAGAACAGTTGACATTTCTGGAATGATCCTACGAATTATATATGATAAATATTATAAAATGATCATAAGTAGAATTTCCATTGAAAGAGCCAATAAGTTGATGACATATTGTGACTAGTAAGTAGTCCATAATAATAATAATGATGATAGTAATATTTAGGGCGCTTTCAATGCAAGAAACACAAACCACAAACAGTGTTGTTGTCTCATGAAGGACAAAAAAGGGGGAAATTTAATATTATCACAAGGATTGGGTCTAATTGACCAGGGCCAAAACTGCAAATAATTATTTTATCATAGTATAAATTTTCAATATATTAAAGGGATTTGACTCTAATTATTAACAGATTTGGAGAAAACTCTGAGCCTAGAAATGGACGCTCATGCATTTCCATCATTATATAGATATTTTAAAATTAGCGAAAGCTGATTCAGATATCACAATCTCATGTATTAATATTCCTTATTTTATTTAAATTAGTAAATTGAACCGTATTTCGCGTGGAAATAAATTTTTTAAAAATAATCCTTTCAAAAGACTTGAATAATAATATAATAATATTTTAATCACAAATCTAAATTGATAAAATTTCAAGTTTTAATCTAATTTTTATTAACACTTACTTCCTTTAACTTTCCATGCCTCGGAAAGTGTTAATAGATTTTGAATAACAATTGATGTACTCATGTCTAGATTAAATCATAGTTTTCCTTTGTACATTATTTAACATATGTATATATGTACTTATTTTCCTTTTCTTTAGAACTTATCGCCTAGTTCTAACTTCTAATTGCACGCTTACTTATAAAAGTGTACTTATTTTGTTAAATTACTTCTTGAAGTTAATTCCATATTTATAGATCGAGCGTATCTTTACTCCCACAATAGTTTGATTTCTGGGAGCTCACACGAGATTCGATTCTGATATCATGTTAAATTAGATTTTAGATCTAATTGACCCTCAAAAATTAGCTCAAAAAAAGAAGAATTGGTCAAGCCTTATGAGTTATAAGAAGCCATAGAACCATGAAAGTTTCTCCCTTCATCATATTTTTTTCTCACCCATGACACACGTAATTTAAAAATGTACCCACTCTTGTTCTCAAGCATGTGAACAGGTAAAAAAGTTAATAAAATTTTTTTGTTTGCTAGTGAAAATCAAGCGAAGCATAACATTGGAATTAAAAAATGCATGTGGCATGAGGTTAATTGAAAACCTTCTTAATTAATCTTTCTAAGCCAAATTTTTTTGTAATATCTACTTGCAAATTGTCGAAACAGTACCCATATATAATATAAAAGACAGATGATACAATGGAATTGGAAATATGCCCATTGAAATGTCGCGGCGTAAGGCATTTAAATCAAAATACTTTTGATGTAACATATAAAACTGTCAATGAAAATTAATATCAATTAAATTAATATCATTATAATTAATCCCAAAATTTCTTTGTCATCTAACTAACCACCACTATTATATCCTAAGGCATGAATATAAAAAGCCATGAGAAAAAGTAACGTTAGGAAAAGCAACGGAAGCAAATAATTAACATGATAAATGCACTAAAAAAATAACAGACATCTTCAACTATTATTTAATTGGGTTGTATATAAATGAATAGGAATAGTAGATTTTTTTCTACAAAAATATATAGATTGAGTCACTTTTTTTAAAAAAATAAATAAATAATAATTATCATATGCAAAAGTAAATTTTAATAAATTTTGCAATAACACTCGATCTTAAAGCACTACAATCCAAGGGCGGAACTATGTTGACCTTTTCAAGTGCTCGAGCACCCATTAATCTTCACCTTAAAATCTTGGGTCCGCCGCAACTATATTCAATAGACATTTCCAATAGAGAAGACTCACCTATATACTCCTAATCAATTTGTTTCTATGCACTATGTCCATACAATAGGTAAATGAAGTTCAATAAAAGAGCTAGCAAATACTAAGAAAAATATAACTTTTTCATGCACAGTAAAATTTCTTCATGTGTATTCAGAAACTAAGCTAGACTTTCAATTAAATTTGAGTGAATTGCAGTAATTTTGATCCAAACTCTATAGTTATCTTAATAAATTTATCAACTCAATACAAATTATTGATTTAATTAAAATTCAATAACATAAAAGAATCAAAATTCCAAACTCATAAGCTTGAAAATTTGACTACGCTCCTGTACTGTGTATTAGAAGAAGACAAAAAAAAAATTAAAAATAATATATATATATATAACTGCAAATGCGGATTTCCCATAAGATATCATAATGAAGAAATGATACATTCAATTGTTGGAATCATACAATTGCATAGAAGAGAAAACCTTAAATATCAAACACCCATAACACAATCTTTATTGTTTGTTACTTTTCCTTTGTGATTTAACGTTGAAACACTCTTTGACACAATTTATATGCAGATAAGATCACCCTCATTAATTATAAAAAATGAAAAGACACGAGTTATCGAAAAACCGTGCAATTTAATTAGGAAATTTAAGTTTTTCATTTAATTGAGTAATTATCTAGGCAATTTTAAAATTGTTATTAAAATAGGATAAACAAAAACCAAAAAACAAAGTGAAAAAAAGATAAATGCAAATGGAGGATATAGAGAGGTATCACATCACCTTATCTAAATTTCTCCTTTATCTATATTAATTAATTAATACACAAATACGCCCACTCTAAATATGTTTCTCCTTAATATATATTAATTAATACACAAATACGTCCACTCCAAAACATGAAGAGGAACTACTCTCAAAGATTACATTTAAAGCTAGTAACCATATGATAAATTATTTCTCTGTCAAAAAAAAAAGGGCAAACACAATCAATTAACTCAATTTTACTGAAGAACATCTAATTTACAACAAACAAAATTCAATTCACCTAAAAAAGAGTTGAAAGTGTCCGTTTGCAATCCGTTTGTTTGCCCTTTCTCAGCTGAAGCAAATTTCTTCCCCCCGAGGATTATGATTTTCACCATCTAACTTCGCGTTTACCTCATCAATTATGTTCTTGTTGCAACTGTTCTGTGAAATTGTGATCCTTAGTAGCCACATTATTCATCAAAAGATTCAAAGGGTTAATAGCAGTCTTTTGAAACTTCTCATCGTTCTTTTTCTCCTTTCCTGTTGCATTGCGATAATATTGTTGATATTTGACCTCTTCCAGCAGCATCCTTATTTCATCCTTAGTTCTCTTCAGTTCCTTCGTAGAAAGTCTATATCATAACTCAAATCTTGCTTCTTGACAGCCATCTCTTCGTAGTGCTCAACATCAACAATCTTCTGCTTCTTAGTTATTGCCTCCCCCAAATCACGTGATTTAACTTTTTCTTCTCAAAAATATCGTGTTGGAGTTGATAATTTTCATTAAGCAAATTATCATCATCACACACAAACTTTGGATTCATTAGCTCCAAATTTGACAGTACAATATCAATTTAGTAATTAACTACAATTCCTATACTAAAATATTACTACTATGTATTTTGTAAAAGGAAAAAGGACTATACGCATGATTCAACATACATTTACATAATTTTTTACATATACTCACAGGCAAAAACTTGTAAGCAATTAGGAAAAGATTGTGTTGTGGTGGACGGAGTTGCTATTCTCATAATCAGAGGTCTCGGTTCAAATCTTAAATATGAATTTTTTTTTGATACAGAGCACTTCTGTCCCAATGGAGCCTTACGATGTATGAGTCCATATATAACTGGACTTCAATGCGGATATCAATCACCCGTCTAAAATATTCCATAAAAACTGACACACTTTCGATAGAAAGAACTTGCAAAAACATTGTAAACTTCCTGTCATATTTCTAGGAAAGAGAATATAAATATAAGACCTTTTCTATTCACAATTAGAATTAGAGTAATATTAGCGAATCATTTTTGTTCCAACGCTAAATAATTCACGTTCAAATTACAGTAGTAAAGAAGGAAGAAAAGGTTGTAATTACAACAATAAAAAAGGAAAACAAAAATAGGGTAAATTTTGAGGTATACCTGGAGACGGATAACCCCATTTTTGCTTGGAAAGAGAATGAGGCGATGGAGACATCTGGTAACTCGAATATAACCTTCCAACGGTTGAAAGGCATTAATTTTGGATTTAGAATGCCAAACGATGTATGCAATTATTATAGGCTTAATTTGAGGAAACGGTTAAGGGATGCAATTATAATTGTAAATGGTGTCTTTCTGTTTTTAAACTTTAATTAGTTAAAAGCCATAAATGTGGAAAAATAGGAAAACATCTCCAAAAACCTGAGAAAATAAATAAAAAGATTTCCTGATCATTGAGGCATGTCACATCAGTGGACTAAAGATCCTCATTTATATATGTTTATAGATTAGTGTCTTAAAAGTCATTGCACCTTACAACATCAAAGATAACTTAAAAGATGCCAAGTTAATAATGTGTAGAAATTAGATGCTTGGTTTCAAGTGTAAGTATCTTCAATATGCTCGTAACGAGAGAGGCCGAAATTTCTTAATAAAACGCTGCATTATGTTGCGCAGATTTTTAAAATGACAATGGACAATGTTGTTTGTTGAGAAAAGGATCTTTTATTGTCATTTACAAAATAGAAAAAAAATGACATTTTCGCATCGTTATGGATAAGAATGAGTAGCAATGCTTGTGTTACAACATGACAGTCCACTTCTGAAGTGAAATATTACTAGATGATAAATAAATCATTCCCCATGAAGATCCCTTGCTTGAAGGATGTTTAAGTGGAAGAGTTAGCCAATTGAGGCCCAAAGAATACAAGTATATATGCTAAGAAACAATGGCAATATACTGTTCAATGGCCTGGATATCAGGGTTATAAAAAAAAAAAAAAAACTGCTCTATGGCTTGGTGGAAGAAAATACAGATTACAAAAAGAATTTGAGGTATTTGTCACCAGAACACCTGAGCCATCAATTGATTGATGAATTTGAAGAGATGAGTCCAAGTACCTCATTATGTAAACAATGATTCGTCACAAGAAAGCCACCAGATGGAAATATAGTTCTCCGTGCAACTTGATCTGCTGCAAAATCAATTGAACTTCCTTCCCAGTCAGTCACCTGAAAAGAATTTGCAAGCATGCTGAATAACTAGGATAATATGCTTAATAGCAAGACTAGCTTATTTTTATGAATGAAAGAATGCTGCCAAACAGAGATTCATGTTAATTGATGTAGTATACGCATTTTCCCTTAATTAGAAAGGAAAAGGATAAATAAAAAATCTTTACAACGAGAAGAATCAAGCAATAAAATCAAAGTGCTCAAAAGATTTCCCTCGCTTAGTACTTCACATCCTATTGAACTAGCTTTTGGGGTTGTGTTAGGTCCAACTCCATTTTCCTTATCACAAAGAGTATCAGGCAGAAATATGAAGACCCTTCCTTGAAGTTCACAGATGTTTTAAGCCAAATGTTCATGATTACTCATACTTCTATCTTAATAGGAATATTCAGTGTCTATCAAATATAAATATAAGTATCTCCAAAGGATTAAGGATATATGGGCTTTAATAATTTGGGAAACTCTGTTTTCTTTTAAGGCAAACCGCAGGAATTATGCTCTGTGGTATGAAAGATTTCGCCTCCCAACCAATTCTCAAGTTCTCAAATATATCCATTAGACCTTGATATGAACCTGCATTAGAAGTGGCGAAAAGAAAAAGAAGATGACGATTGATGCCTACATCTTGAGTTATACAAATCCAAAGGTAGTTATACCAGCTGTTTGTTTTCTCCCAAGAACTGGTTATAAATGGAAGTTATAAGCAGATAACTTAAGATTAATGCATATGCAGAAAAGAATACCTTCAGAGAGATGCATAGACAACTCACAACAGAAAAGGAATACCAATAGAGAGACACATACCTTTCCCCCAGCTTCATGAACACATATGATTCCAACAGCATGGTCCCAAGCAGGGGCATAGCCAGAGATTTTCTTCAGTGGAGTCATATGGTCATATCAGAATATTGAACACCCAAAAGAAAGAATATGCTAAGACATAGATCTAGTGGCGTCAATAGATGGATGGTTAAGTAAATCCAGTCAACTTGAAGTAACCAACAAAGGAAGAAAAAAAAACAACTTCACGACAAATTTATTAAATTTCCATGAAATTATTTTCGTTTAATTTTTCTCTCTGGCGCCAATAATTGAAGTAAATTGTTATTCAAAAGTGATAGCATAAATGCATTTTTAACAATCTGTAATATATATATATTGCTTGTTATGAGGTTGTAATGAAAACCTCAAAAGGCTCGTTTCTGCAAATGGTTTGGACCACAGACTATAAACCCAAATTAGTATGCCTTTCTCATAATCTCAAGAACAGTTGCAGTATCCTATTTTCCTCGTGTTCATGGAAATGTGTAGCATTACTAATGTAACTCCACTAGTTATCTCAAGAAAGTCTGCACTAGTTACTATTTATTACAACAACTACGGCCCAATCTCAAGCTAGTTGGGGCTGGCAATAAGAATCAGTACTTTCCATGGCGCTCCATATGACCCATCTCAATCCAATATTTATAACATCAGTTTCTCTACTACCAGAAGTCTCTTATTTTTACTCGTGCGTAAATCTCTAACAAGGTTGAAAGACTCCTAGCTAACTTAGACATACAGTAAACATACAATTTAACTCTTATTGTTTGCAGAAAATTAACCAGGGTAAAACTTGTGCTAGCACCATAAAACATCTTAACAACAAGGGGCTCCACTAAAGGATCACAAGCCTACGACTTTAATGACATGAGGCACAAGTTCACTTGACTGCAGTTATCTGTAATGTGTGAGATTAAAAAATTACCTTCATAACTTTTCTGGTTGTTGCACGAAGAAGAAAAACTGATGCTCTACCAGAAGCCACCATCATATATTTGCACAAACTGCGGAGCAGAAGAAAATTGCATTAAAAGAATGTGCAAAACCCATAAAAAAAACGTGACAACATAACTAGTTTCTAACCCTAAAAGGAGAGTCAAAAAACAATATGGTAAATTCACAACTGAACAATTCATCCAATGGAGTCTAATTTGGAGCATCACAGAAAAATATGCAGAATGTGACTGTTGTGATTCTGTCCAGAGGTAATGTAAAATAGTGTCCCTCAATCTCTAATGGAAGTAATTCACGAACCTCCGTCGAAAATGAATTAGATAACGATAATTCCACATACAGCAAATAACAAAATATTGCTAAAACAAACAAATTTCCTTCATAGAAAAAGGGTGTGCTGGTGTTTGGTGGTGCTTCACAAAACTAATCAAACAAATAAATGACAAATATAATCATCTTAGATGGAGATCAATAACAGAAATAATGTGTGGTCACAGAGGTCAAGTAACGAACTGTGGATTGTGAGCTTTTTCAAGTATAACAAGAATCTGATGCTATATAAGTAACTTGAAGACAACTAATGTAACCAATATCCCGGTCAAATAGTTTCAGGAATGATGGACTTTGCTCAAATAGTTTCAGGTATGATGGACTGACATTGAAGAATAGCAGACACCAAAATATCGCATTGTTATGTCAGAAATTGCAGAAGGCAATAGACTCCCCCTCCTCCA
The DNA here is from genome assembly GCA_037074985.1 of Solanum bulbocastanum. Taxonomy (NCBI): domain Eukaryota; kingdom Viridiplantae; phylum Streptophyta; class Magnoliopsida; order Solanales; family Solanaceae; genus Solanum; species Solanum bulbocastanum. The sequence goes on along the minus strand of CM073598.1, from coordinate 29,030,831 downwards.
GAATATTATTCTAAGTAAAACACGAACTTTGAAGAAAATCCCTTGTACACAATGAAACAACTATCTGGAAGATGCCTACCAGCACTAATATCTCTACAGTTGCAGCAATTTTGGTGAAGAAAGAAAGCTTAACAGTTACAGGCACAAATAAGAAATCCTGAAACCAAGGAAAAAGATTTTTTTCTAAGTTCCTGAAACAGAGAAATACAAAAATTGAAGGACAAAATCAGGTGGTGGTGAATATTCTCCCAGATGTTACCCTTCCCATCTGTGGTTCAGACAATTTGATGATCATGAACAAATACAATTCCTTGTACAAAGGTACAATTATTAAGATATTCACTGCATTTGTATGTATAAGATCCGTGATAATAGAGTGTTGTATTATGCTCAGATTATATCATCAACTCAAATCACATCAGAAACCACAAATAGGCTTCCAACATGATGTAAAACCAGTTTTATCGCATGTTTGACTACTTTAAGTGTGCTTGTGACCAGCATTCAAATTGAAAATGCTTTGATAGGTTCATTCAGCTATAGTAATTTTCTTCCTCAGCTCCACATTTATCTAACCCTTTTTTTTCTAATGAGGATTAGTATCCCAATTCATTTGATTGTCTACTCCTATTTCAAAATGCATCCACATTTTCAGAGGTCTATCTAGTTTGAAAACATTACTTAAATGTCAATTGTAGGCAAGAGACAATGTTCATCACACATCTAAGCACCAATCTTGCTAAAATAATGCCTGAGAATTATCTTTGACAAGAAGACATCACCTTCCACAGCATGCAGGAACAAGAAGGATGTCTCCGTTCCCTATTTTTTCAGAGTCTGTTTTTGCATTAAATGAGGATGATAGAGGAAAAGATTCCCACTTTTGACTTTCTGGAGTACAAAAACGTGCCTCCTTAAGTACTTGGCATCCATCGACAGAGCATCTTGTCCAACTTTGAGACAACTCAATGGTTAACCTGTCCGATAACCTTTGTTTCCACGTTCCACAACCCACGTGAGAAACCATAATCATCCCTGATCTGGAGAAATTGTTTCCAGTTTCTTGGACCCCGGTGACACAATTAACAAAGTAGTCTTCATCCCAGTTAGGGCACCCCATAACTCCCAAGACAATCTGTCCTTCAACCACAAGAGCTAAAGCCACCTAACAACAAAACCTAACCAAATAAATTGAAGAAATGGCAAGAGGTATAATCTCAATTCAATCAGTTCACAAATCCTAAAGAACATGCTATGATCGAAAGCTATGTAAATAATGTCGGAGACTCTTTGGTTACGAAGACTTCTTTGTGGAGAAACATTAATTACTTTAACCTGAAACAACGTGTTGTCAGGAAGAAAAAAAGGAACGAAACCAAAGAGGATGACAGAGACAAAAAGAGAAGTCTGATACAAGTGAAGCTTGAGATTAACAACACCACGCTTTCCTCTGTAATTCCAAAATAAAGGTTTCGCCCTTATAACATCATTTCTCCCATCCTTCACCAATTGATATGAATTCTTGCCCTGTTGATGAGTAGGGAGAAATTATTGAAAGCAATGGAACTAATACCACCCATACTATAGAGTAATTTAATTGAAAATTAGTAAGGCGCTGGAAATAGTTGAGCTATAGCAGAATACATCAAAACCTTAAGGTGAAAAGGATAATACCAGTAAATAATCTGCATCTTTCAGGATTATTCCCTGTTAAGTGAAAAGTAGCCTTTTGTGGGTGACGAACTAGGAAAAATCAGTACCTAATTCCGGGACACCAAGGTTGTAAAAAAAAAAAATAGTACCTAATTCAGATTCAGTGATGCTCCATGGCCAGAAAATTAGGTACAGGGTTCACCAGATGGGGAGTTAGATCAGGTGCCAATCACGTCCCGCCTCAGTCTTGGGGCGTGACAGACTGCTAGCAAGAAAGAGAGTGGTCTGGGCATTAGAACAACATGTCTTATGGAAATAGGTAACTGATGAAAAACTGTCTCTAAAGGACATTGATATTCAAAGGTGCTGCCTGCTCCTTATGGGGTGGGAATTTGGAAAATTATTAGAGCTTTATGGTCGAGTTTTTTTTGAGTGATATTGGTTTCAAAGTGGGTGATGGCAGGAAGATTGCTTTCCATAGTAGTAAATGGATTAGCTATGGTCCATTGATTATGTATTTTCCGTTGGGATTTACTTAGCACCGAGAGGACTTTGAGATGGAAGCTCTCCCGTTAGTAGAGGCTTGAAAGAGCAGTTCCCTAATTTATTAGGACTAATTTTGTTATCTGACATCACTTTGCTCACTAATACAGGGCAAGATGGATGGAATCTCAATTTCAGAAGACATTTGAATGATTGGGAGATGGGCAGACTTTCTGAATTTTTGAAAGCCTTGGAATCCTTTCTTCTCATGCTTTGTTACCAAGAAGACCTGTTTGACACATGAAAACCTTCACAAAAGAAGCTTTCATTTGTGTTCTGGAGGTTACTTATGTGGTGAGAAGTCAGAGAGAGTTTATTTAGCATCTGTATTTGCACTCTAAAACCAATCAATTACGCAACTCTTACTTGCTATCTTTGGACATAGTCATGGCAAACAACCAAACATGTTAGCTGTTCTCTTTACTGAAGTTCTGGTTAGCTTGGGCACTAAGCAACTGATTAGAATTATGCAGGTATTAGTTATGCACTTATGTGGGTATAAGTTAAGCAAGTATTAGTTATGCACTTATGTGGGTATAAGTTAAGCAAGTATTAGTTATGCAGGTATTAGCTATTCCATCTTATATCCCATATAAGATAATACATCAATTCCCTCATAACTTATACCTATATTAGTTTGCAGATTTCTAAATTGCAAAGCAGACGTTGTATTAATTTTACATATGAATAACTTGTATCCTAACTAACTATCAAACATTGAATAACTTACACACAAATCAATACATCGATAAGCTACCTCTTTACTAGCTACTAAACAACCTCTAATGGTATTTTATAATTAGAATACCTAGACTAATGACAATCTTCCCTTCTTTCTTTTATGTTGGTTAGAAAGAAGAAAAGAGAAAACAAGAAACGGCAAGAAACAAAGAAAAATAAGAGAAAAATAGATTAAAGACATACCACATAGAGAGCTTCAACACCTTTAACAAACCCTCGCGTCCCGTCAATGGGATCCAGCACCTGTACTAGGACCATGAAATTTTATGAAAAGTGCATGACAAAAGGTGCATCTCCCAAAGTGGAATTGGAAAATCTATTATTTCCTTTCTCAGAAATTCCTTCTTAATGTAAAGGTTTTAAAGATTGTATAGAGTTTATCTGTGAAAATTAGTGAATACTACTCTAGAGTCGATCTCAACTTACCCAGTACGTGGCTGGGTTAGGCCCAAAATTATAAGCATCCTTGCCCCCTCTGTCAATTAATTTCAAGACACTATCTTCTGTTACTTCGTCTCTAAAAGTTGCTTTATTCGCGACCACATCAACTACTGCTCCTACTAGAGTAGTTGACCGCAAGAAGGATGAGTCCTCTTCAGCCACCAAAGGAATGGACGGGAAGAGTCTGTTCATCTCTATCAGAGAAGGACGTGAAAGAGTAAAAGAAACGATTCAGCTCTGTGCTAAGAGGATAATCAAGGGTGTCAGAAGGGAAACAAAACAATGTCTGTCATGATTGACCAGTCTTAAATTATTTGATAGTTCATTGGGTACATCTTCATGTAACAAGAAAAATGCATGTCATGAAGAGAAATCAATTGCATCAATGTACGGAAGTTGACTTACGAAATAATACTCATCCTGCCACCTTCATCTTACAGTATCAATGCGTCCTACAGTATTTACTCTATGAGGCAGAAAGCAACTCGAGAACTATAAATAGGTTGAAAAACATTCTTACTAGAGGAAAAAATATCTGGTGAGACAAGTTAGACCTCCAACATGCTTGTTGTCTATTCTCCTTCCAATTTTATAAAATATTGTTGAAAACTGATCTCACTTTTAAGTCAACTAATCAATGAAGATGATAAAGAATTCAAGAAAATAAAAATGAATCACCCAAGCTGACCAAAGCCTGCACCCCGAAGTCTGCAATAGTGACTGGGGTTTGGTCATTTTTCTCAAGAATCCTATCATCATTGGAGAACAGCAGACTCTTCACCTAGCAACCATCAACAAAAAATGAGAAAACAAGAAGCTGAACTTTCAATTGGTGACAAAACTTGACAAGCTGCTGATTCCCCTCCACCTCCCCCCCAACCCCCCACCCCCCCAAGAAGAAGGCTAGTTTGATACATACTAGTTATAGTAACATTTCACCAGAACTAAATGACTAACACCATCTCTTAGAAAAGCTAATAGCTTTTGTCTCCAAAATCTATGATCTTAAACATTGAGTACACTGTAAAACACTTCACATACCAAAAATTCCATGTACTAAATCAAATTATACATAGCAGAGAGGAAGTTCCTTATTACGAATCCAACCAGTCTTTCCACATATGTGTTCTATGGAATTACAATAACATTAGCACGATGTTCGTCTATTGAAAGAAAAACTTATTCTTTTCGGATAATACACTAAATTAACTAACAGTAATTGACCAAATGCACCTCAAATAATAAGTTAACACAATCAATCAACCAAACACACTGTATGCAGCCTTTGAAAGGATTACTTCTACTCGGACTCATTCCATTTCAATAATAAGTAGTCGATATAAGTAGTGAGCTAAATAAAAGAAATTTACATCAACACAGAGACGGCAAGCTCGCTCGACAACATCAACAGCAGCTTCCAATTCTCTATAATACTTGGTTTTATGCTCCGGGAACGGAAAACTCAAACTCGACCTGCAAACGCAGAAAGAGTGAAAATTTAGAATCGGTTGAGGAAAGTGAATTTTTAGCAGCGGCGCGGAGAGTAATCAGCTGTGAGAGACCTCACGGCGGCGAAGCATGGGCGAATTTCCGTACGGAATGGACGTCGGAGATGAGTTCTAGGAAACCGGACGGCGGAGCACCGGAGGAGATCCATCGAGGTACAATAATTACTGCGAAAGGTACATGGTTTATAATGCAACGGATGGAGTTCCGACGGTTGAAATTGGCAGAGACTCTCACGTGTTCTCCGCACGTGCTCAGCCCAAGTTATATCTTTTTCTTCTTAGTTTATTAAAAACATTTTAAGAAAAATTGTATAAAATAGCACTATTAATTCAAATTAAATGTTATAATCATAGTTTCATTTAATTATAATCCGTAGCAAACACTTGTCATTTGCTTCTCTCCCCAGAGAATCTTGCTCGCCTCTCTCGCTTTATACAAACACACATGTATAAATTGCGTTTGTATTTGTATAAAGCGAGAGAAAACTGTATATATAAATACATGTATTTTCGTCATATACACTTATAATTATATAAATACAGATCTTCCCCTATCAGTTCTCTTTTGCGTTTCTCTCTTTTTTGCTTTATACAAACACAAATTATAATTTGTGTTGTATAAAGCGAAAAAAAGATATTTGATATACAAATGTTTTATTTAAATTCAATTGTATACAAATTCAGATTTTATGCAAATATACAAACATAAACATTGATACATATACATAATAGTTATATATATACAATTATCCAACTGATATACACATACAATTGTTGCGCTTTTATACAAACGAAAGGTCTGCCAGCGATTTATACAAATTTGATACTTAATAACATACATAAAATTTGCTATGGAGCACAATTACACAAATTATAATCTATAAAAATACAAATATAATTTTTATGTTTGATAAATCCAAAATTTATTCAACATTTTATATACTCATCTATTAGGAAAAAGAAACCTTTTTAACTGAAATTTTAACATTTTCTAACCCATAATATGTAGTAGAAAATATTTTCAATTTTTTTGGAAGCATCTTTTCTTTGTGGATTTATAACTTGCAAATAAAGAGGGTTTTCAGATTACATTGCCTGCTATTTGTTTCTTCAACTGTTGCTTGAGCTTGAACTTACAACTTGATATTATTTTTTAAAATTTAGTTTGTAATTTGAAGGTGTATTTCGATTAAGGATTGTTCTATCTTATAAATTGTTGAAGAAAAAAAAAAAAGTTGTTTAAAACCTTGCTCAGATACCACAAAGAAGAGGAGAAAACAAATTGGAGCTCAACTAGGTTTACAAAAGATGAATTTAGTGGAAACCCAGAATAGAGCAAAATAGATGATGAAAATTATTCAATCCTTTTTCAAGTCTTCTGATTGTCTTCGCAAGGTAAAACCTTTAAAGAAAAATTCTTTCTTTTATCATTTTTTGTTTTGTTTTGTCAAGTTAGCTACATTTTCGATTCCCAAATATTTTTCTTTTCTTTTCTTACTTGCAGGAAATTTGGAGTTTTCAATATGGTAAACCAATTAGATTGAAGAACTGTAGTTTTACTAGTTGTGCAAGTATAAATTCACTGGTTCTTGATGATTGTTCAGATGAAGAAAATGAATATTATCCATCTATTGTTCATCAATGGGTAGCAAAAGATAAAGGGTATTTTGATCATACTTATTATCTAAGCCTACTAGATAGTTGCTTGAGTGAAGGGTCAATTGTAGATGCCAAGAAACTACAAGGGAAGTTGTTGACATTGGGATTTGGCGATGACTATAGAATTGGTGCTAGGTTTCTTGATATTTATGTTGCTGGTGGAGATTTATCGAGTGCATTGCAAATATTTGATAATTTGCCAATAGGAATTAGAAATGTGTCTTGCTGGAATAAATTACTGTCTGGTTTTTCACGGATAAAAAGAAATGATGAAGTTTTCAATTTGTTTTCCCAAATGATAAGAGAAGATGTTAATCCAGATGAGTGCACATTTTCTGAAGTTCTGCAAGCTTGCAGTGATAACAAGGCTGCATTTCGTTTCCGGGGTGTTGAACAGATTCATGCTTTGGTTACACGCCATGGTCTTGGCTTGCAGCTCATTGTTTCTAACCGTTTGATTGATTTGTATTCTAAAAATGGATTTGTAGATTCTGCTAAGCTAGTCTTTGAGGATATGCTGGTAAGGGATAGTTCGTCTTGGGTTGCCATGTTATCTGGTTTTTGTAAGAACAACCGAGAAGAGGATGCTATTCTCCTATATAAGGATATGCGTACATTTGGAGTTATTCCGACTCCATATGTTTTCTCGAGTGTTATAAGTGCATCCACAAAGATAGAAGCATTTAATTTGGGGGAACAGCTCCATTCTAGCATCTATAAGTGGGGATTTTTATCTAATGTTTTTGTTAGTAATGCCCTTGTTACATTGTATTCTCGCTGTGGATACTTAACATTAGCAGAAAAAGTATTTGTTGAAATGCCGCATAAGGATGGAGTTACGTATAATTCCCTAATCTCTGGTCTCTCCTTGAAAGGATTCAGTGATAAGGCTCTACAGTTATTCGAGAAAATGCAGTTAAGTTCATTAAAACCTGACTGTGTTACAATTGCAAGCCTCTTGGGTGCTTGTGCATCATTAGGAGCTCTTCAGAAGGGAAGACAACTGCATTCTTATGCAACAAAGACAGGTCTATGCTCAGATAGCATTATTGAAGGTTCTTTACTTGACCTTTATGTTAAGTGCTCTGACATTGAAACAGCCCATAGTTTTTTCCTCGGAAGCCAGATGGAAAACATTGTTCTTTGGAATGTGATGCTCGTGGGTTATGGGCAGATGGGTGATTTGGATGAATCATTCAAAATCTTTTCACTGATGCAGTTTAAAGGGCTACAACCTAATCAATACACATACCCCAGTATATTGAGAACTTGTACATCTGTTGGCGCTCTGTATCTTGGAGAACAAATACATAGCCAAGTATTGAAAACTGGCTTTTGGCAGAATGTTTATGTGTGTAGTGTGCTTATAGATATGTATGCAAAGCATGAAAAATTGGATGCGGCAGAGAAAATCTTTTGGCGTCTGAATGAGGAAGATGTTGTATCTTGGACATCTATGATAGCTGGATATGCTCAGCATGACTTCTTTGTTGAAGCTCTTAAACTTTTTAGAAAAATGCAAGACCATGGTATTCGATCTGATAACATAGGATTTGCAAGTGCAATCAGTGCATGTGCCGGCATTCAAGCACTCTATCAAGGGAGACAAATCCATGCACAGTCAGTGATGTCAGGCTACTCATTAGATCATTCAGCAGGCAATGCGTTGATTTTTCTTTATGCGAGATGCGGCAAAATACAAGATGCATATGCGGCATTTGACAAAATTGATACAAAAGATATTATTTCATGGAATGGCTTGGTATCAGGATTCGCCCAAAGTGGATTTTGTGAAGAAGCATTAAAAGTATTTTCTAGATTGCACGGAGATGGAGTGGAGGCTAACATGTTCACATATGGATCTGCTGTTAGTGCCGCTGCTAATACCACTAATATTAAACAGGGGAAGCAGATTCATGCTAGAATAATAAAGACTGGTTATAATGCCGAAACAGAAGCTTCCAATAGCCTGATCACATTGTATGCGAAGTGCGGAAGCCTTGTGGATGCCAGGAAAGAGTTCCTTGAAATGCAAAATAAAAATGATGTTTCATGGAATGCCATGATAACAGGCTATTCTCAACATGGATGTGGCAATGAAGCTATAGAACTGTTTGAGGAGATGAGACATCTTGGTGTGAAGCCAAACCATGTCACTTATGTGGGTGTTTTATCAGCGTGTAGTCATGTGGGTTTAGTGGATAAGGGGCTTTGCTATTTCAATTCAATGAGTAAGGATTATGGCTTAATGCCAAAACTAGAACATTATGCATCTGTTGTAGACATTTTAGGACGAGCTGGCCATTTGCAGCGTGCAATGAAGTTTGTGGAGGCAATGCCAGTAGAACCTGATGCAATGGTTTGGAGGACCCTCCTAAGTGCTTGCATAGTTCACAAGAACATTGAAATAGGGGAAGAGACAGGTCACCGCCTCTTAGAATTGGAGCCTCAAGACTCAGCAACTTATGTTTTATTATCAAACCTATATGCAGTTCTTGGAAGATGGGACTCTCGGAACCAGACAAGGCTACTGATGAAAGATAGAGGTGTTAAAAAAGAGCCAGGTCGTAGCTGGATTGAAGTTAAAAACACTATCCATGCATTTTTTGTTGGGGATAGACTCCATCCACTAGCAAATCATATCTATCACTTTGTGGAGGAACTAAATAAACGGGTATTTATGATTGGTTATGTTCAAGACAATAATAGTCTTTGGAATGATCTGGAGTTGGGACAAAAAGATCCAACTGCTTATATTCACAGTGAAAAGTTAGCTATTGCATTTGGACTTCTAAGCTTGCCTGAAATGATTCCCATACGAGTGATGAAGAATCTTCGCGTCTGCAATGACTGCCACAATTGGATAAAGTGTGTGTCGAAGGTTGCAGATCGATCCATTATTGTACGGGATGCATACAGGTTTCATCATTTTGCAGATGGTCAATGTTCCTGCAATGATTTCTGGTAATTGGAACTATTGAAGGTTGAGACGACATAGTAAACTTCCAGTGTTTGAGATTGATGCTCTGGATACCTTTATCAATAGAGGTATTAACACTTTATCTTGATGATCATAATGATTATAGCCTTGGTTCAAAAGTCAATTTAACTACAATCCGTAATATTCATCTCTTTTCAATTATCAAAAGTTCCCTATGATATATTTCAGTGCCCATTTTCTCAGATCTGACAAAGCTACTGATTTAATTGCTATGATTAAGCATACCATTTTCCCCGTCAGGAAGCACAATTATAATTAGGTGTTACTCTGATCTGTAAAAATATAAAAAGAACCTCATGCTAATGCTATCTTCTCGATAAACTCACCAGTACTCTACATTCGTTAGTTATAAAACTATGAAGCATATATACTTCTATGTCGATGTTTGCATATTATTAGAAGTTTAAACCTCTGGACTATGTAAGCTTCCTTCTTTTGCAGTCGCCAAAGGATGACTGGTTTGCTCAGACCATGTGTAAACATATCCCTAGTGATCAATAAGGTTGTATGCACTTCTCGCTCTTGGTCTAGTGGTAAGAGCGCAGTATCTAAATGTGCGGATTAGTTGCACAGAAGGAGTTTGAATCCACGGCAGACAAAAGCCTAGTATTTAAGTGTAGAAGAGTAGAGGGGCAGGTCCATTGTCCACCAAACACCAAGGTTTGAACCATACGCCACGGCCCCGGGTATTTCTTGGCTATATAAAAAAAGGTCTCAAGTAGGTTTCAAGGTTGCCAAAATTACCATGATTTCATGTCTCTCTTCCGCTTTGGCAACCTCGCTCTCTTCTAGCTCCTCTTTCTTTTAGTGTCACTCTGGCTTGAAACTCTTTTGAGAATATGTATTGACATGTATACACACATTAACGTGTATACATGGTTGCTGACTACTTGCTGTCAACTGCAGTGCATTAGTTCCAAACAACTGGACCAAGAACTGCTTCATGAGTTCTCACTGGTGATAGCTGCTGGTAATGTTCTTCACTCTTAGTTTATGTCCTTCTCTTCCAAGTTGTAATTGTCTATTTGTAGCTGAGTAATTGTGTCATGCAAATATTTTGTTCAGATTTTCTTTAGTCAATATCATAGTAATCAAATTTGCAGGCATCCAGATAAAAATGAAAAACCGAAGGATCAAAAGAGTGAGCTGAAGTGAAGCTCAAAATTATGAGCCTCAAGGTGAAAGGACCAGTGGATATGCATCTGAACTGGTTAGTATATTATGTTACCATTGTCTGGTACCTTCAGTGTTTTTCTTTTTAATGAGATGGTGTCTGGCCAGCTTGTACACACCTAGATTATTCCACCAACACATGTACCAAGTAACTCTTGCCTCCAAGGCCTAAGATGAGAAAAAAATTCCTGGTGATTTTTTTTTCTTTGCTTCTGCTAGGAATCCACCAATGTATTTTTCAATTATATTGTGAACAACATAAGTTTTGGGGGAAAAGCTGTTAACGTTACTCAGTCCTTGCACTGTTCTACATGGTTTGATGGACAAAAGAATCAAGTAGCTATAGAGCAAATACTGTCGGTTATCTTTCTCAATAGGGAAATCCTAACCCAGTAAGCATATATTATTATAATCTATAAACAAGCATTTAAATTATGATGCCATCTTTTAATTAGCTTGTACCTTACAAATATGGAAGTGCATCCTTTATATAAGGACTGCAGGGTGAGAAATAAGGTTGACAAAACGCTATTTGAAGTGTTATCCATTTTATTTCGTGAAGGATTTTGAAAAACTGAAACTCCAGTCACCGGAGGCAGATGCTGCTGTTGAGTATCGCAAGAAAAATGTGGAGGATGCAGGCCAAAGATTAATGGTGAATTACACGTCATATATGGATGGTTGAGCAACCATTTTAAGATACAGAACTAACCTTGTAAGTTGTTTCTGTCCCAACATCATGTTTCACAATTCTGTTTTGTCCTACAGATGCGTTGTAGAAGATAAAAGAGAAGGAAAAGCAAAGAGGTAGTAGACTCACGGTCTGATGCAATTCGAGATCTGTAGCTTTGGCTGGAAAAAGAGTACCACTCTTGTTGATCTAGGTAGTTGGTTGTTATGAGAGATTATGTTCTTGGTATTTGATAATACAAATTAGTGTTAACATTCTCAATGTCCAACGACTGTTACTTGGCATAGCTACAAAGGGGAGGTTTTCAGTTTTGTAAGACCTTGAAATTCAAATCTATGCCCTTTAGCAAGTTTCCATATCCAAAATAACTTACAAATCTCACAACTCATTGTTATGAACTGCTGGACAAAATAAAATATGAAGTCGGTATCTTAAGGAAGACAACATTGCATATACTACGATCGTAATTTCTATGCACCTCCTAGTTCACCAATTTCTGTCTCTGGGTGAGGAAAAAAACTTTATGATCGAATATCGCGTTTCGTATGATTGATCACAGGAAAAATAAAAATTAACGTAGAGTTGAGTGAGATTAATCTTGAAACCAAAAAAAAAAAAAGAAAAAAAAAAGAAACTTATATTTTGATTGAATTAATAGCATCTTGATTTCAAGACTAATCGAATAAAACAGAAATAATCCCTTATGCTGAAGTGGTAATTCTACATAATATCCAAAAGGGAAAAGAAAAGAAAACATACACTCATAAAAAAGTTCTTTTGTGACCTCAAATTTCTATTTCTCTTGCCCTGCGTACACAAAAAAAGTTGACTTGTTGATGCAGGGATCGTGGTACAACTTGTTCATCACAAAGTGTTGAACCTTTTTGCAGCAATCACAGACTTCCACTTGTGGTATCGCCATTCTGCTGAAACCAAACAGTTGCATTAATTTATCCATAGAGAGAAGGGGAGGGAGTATATATGAAGCTTTGACGTGAAGAGAAAAGAGATGTGAATTGTCGTTATTTTTGAGACTTCGTAGGCATATATACTTGTGATTTAAATCCCAATCCTATGAAAAGTGGGATTTCCTACTTCAAAAGGGGGACATCAAGTTCCAAATTCACTGTTTTCCAACATTGGTTTTGATTAGGAATCTCTGTGTGGGGTTTTCTTTTGTCCAATTAGAAAACGGTGGAAGATTAAAATCAAATTTAAAAATAACACGGCTAAAAGGTTAATAATGAATGCCTGGAGAATTGACACAGCTCGACAAGTTTCAACTTGGAATGGCGAAATTTCGCCTGGAACATTAAAGACTTGTTAAAGTTCTTCGCTGAAAATGAAACTATTTGGATGATTATAGATTCTGACTGCAGTACAAATGAAAAGAGAAATATCCTCACTTCATCGGAGTACTTTGTGAACAGAAGAAACAAAAAGAACCTATTTATAAGCTATACATTCTGACTGCAGCCATGAATCATTCTCCACACCATTTCAGTATATTATCCGTCCATAGAGACTGAAAGAAGAAAGATACAAGTATTGATGAGAAACAACAGAGAGATACTGATGACCACGATGAGGAAGAAAACGGAGAGACATTGATATGTATACTGCTATATGCTGTGATTCGTCAAAAGGAATGCAAGTGTCATTGACAATTGATGAATTGGCGGAAATCTTAATTAGTATCTGACTATTGATTGTCACAATAATGCCAAAAAGCCTGTCAAAGAACTGATGAATTTGAAGAGATCATTCCAATAATCTTGCTATGTAAGCTCCCATTAGTTACAAGAACACCGCCTGAAGGAAAGATGAGTCTCCGTTCAGTTTGATCTGCTGCAAAATCAAGTGAACTTCCTTCCCAGTCAGTCACCTGACAAGTAAGGTGCACAGTAAATAACCAGGAAATTGAGCAATCTAATCCTGCTCATCTTTTATGAATGAATCATCCACATGCAATTTACTATAGCGCATAAGTTGTAGAACATAGGGTAAAGTCAGTCATAACCAGGAGTAGAATCAAAGACAAAACTTCTTAAAAGGTGGGCCTTTGCTTTGGGTCCAAGTGGACAATGTTATATGCAGAACAATTATGTAGATCGAACATAAGAAAGAAAATTGATGCCAGTGAATACTGCATTGAGTAGGGGAAAAAAGATCTTTTGCTTCATGCATTTGCTTAGTGTCAGCCGTCAGGAAATATAAATGCCTGGATATGAAGTTGTGAACAACTTTTCAGTAAGCAGATAAGTGGAAAGCAGTAGGTGGTGTAATGTAGGATAACACATTCTCTTCCCTTTGCTGCTATCTCTTGCAGTGTCCCAGATCTTTCAAATCAAATATGGGTTGATTTTTTGTTAAACATACGAGAAAGTTTAAGAATTAAAGTAACAAGAAATAAAGCTATAAAACGAGCCTCGTCACTTTGTGATTCTTCACAAGTAAATAAAGCTTGTGTCTTCTAACATGGAATTTTAAGTTCCATGAATCACTATTTAGGACCCCCACTCAATTCTTCAGATAATATAATTTTTCAAGGCAAGCCAATCAAAGCATGAATCAGTCAAGCAAGAGAATCAACCTCCAGAATTTGACCAGATCTCATTTTAATAAAAAATTCTTTAAAGCAGTAGTGATGATAAGCCTTCAAATTACTATATCCAGACTAAAAAGGAAAAGATAAAAGCTATATCTTCAAATCTGCAATACCAGAGGGTGTACTTTACATGACTTGATTCTTTTTATTAAAGAAAAAAATGAAAAGCATGTTGATTACATGCAATATAGTTGACAACTGTTTGTGTAATTAAATAAATGATATATCAGCAGCACCGACTTCTCTTAGAACTGGCTGTAAGATGGAAACAGTTGGCGGGCAAGTAGAGATATATAAGGTATGTCAAAAAAGAAACCAACAGAGAAATGCATACCTTCCCTCCAGCTTCATGGACACATATGATTCCAACAGCATGGTCCCAGACCTACATTCAACGAATATGAGCATCATACTGCTCTACTAATTTTATAATTTCTTGAGAATATAGAATCACCTTGATAATAGATGTCGCCTTCTTCCCCTGAATGTAAACCGATGCTCTACCAGAAGCCACCATCAGATATTTGCACAAACTGTAAATTTAGAAACAAAAATTGAATAAAACAAATGTGCAAAAACCACCATGAAAAATTGAAATAGTACTTCGATTGCAGCCCTCAAAAGAAGAAGAAAGAAGACAATACAAAAGTAATTACAACTCAGCCGTTCAGGCTAAAAGGGAAATGAATTTTATAATCACTCGAAGAATGGTTCTGAGGGCACTCTGTTTCCTAGAGTATTAAAATAGAGCATTCAATCTCTTCTGGATGTGAATGATATGCCTCTTCTCCATTAAGTTGACGATTGTTACCGAGTGCCAGTCCAAATTCCAACTTGGACGCCAAGTTTATTATAGAGCTAGTTTCATTTGGAGAAGAGGTTTGTGATGTTACAATGACTAATCAAATTCTAAACATATAAAGGGAAAATGACAAATATTCTAGTAGAATTCTAAACATATATAAGAGAATGGTGTGGGACTAGTATATGTACAAACTAATAAGAACAGCAGATTGTATGTTTTCAGATCTAACAACAGCACATGCTATATTTGTTCGAGTCAAATAAAAGGGGGGAAATGAAGACAAAATAAGAGGTTATGCAACCGCAGGCACCTTTAATTTTTTAAGGTACAGAATGACATTCCAATAATGCACAAAGCCTGCAGAAAACTTTAGTTGCTGAATCGCACATCATCAAGAAGCAATGAACATACTTTCTCAGTAACTGCAAGACCATGACGTGCAGTTTACTGAATATGTATGCTGTTCAACTCAACAAAGACAGGCACCAAAAAGTTTTACCAGCCTTGCCTACAGTAAGAAAAGAGTTGTTGGGCATCATATCAAAGGCATTCCTAGAACAACTGCAATTCTTAGAAGAGAAAGCAAGCTTGCATTCCTAGAACAAGTAAATCAACTAAAAGATAAAGCAAGCTAATACTTGCTGGAACAAATGAAATCTAGTGCCATGGAATATAAGTTCACTTGAGGCAATGATTCTAATTAAAAATGCTCTTGATTGATAAATTTTATTAAAGATGCTCTTGATTGATAAATTTTATTAAAGATGCTCTTGATTGATAAATCACCTCAACCTTTCCCCAGCCCAATCTTTATCTAGGTCCAATGCAAAGGAAATCATTGTATCCCATTTATTTTTAATTTCATCATCAACCCCTCTGTATTGAATCTCATCAACCAAATTGGAGCCCTCTAGGGGTAAAAACTTCCACGACTGCGAACAGCAGGAAAAAAAGATTTCACACCACAAATCTAAGCATCCTTCTTTTCACAACAGAAATCTGCGTATCCTTTCTTTATCTAGGTTCACATATGTTAAGAACATGAAATTTGTTTTTGAGAAGCATGATTCACCTCCCACAGCATGCAGACAGAAGAAGTATGTTCCCTTCTCCTATGTTCTTAGAGTCTGTTTTTGCATCAAATAAACCTGACAAGGGTAAAGATTTCCATGTTTGACTTTCAGGAATAGTAACGCGTGCCCCCTGCACCATTTGGCAGCTGTCAACAGAGCATCTGGTCCAAGTGTGAGGTGACTCATTGGATAGTATGTCTGACAACCTCTTTGTCCATGTTCCACAACCCACATGAGAAACCATGATGATCCCTGATCTGGAACTTTGATTTTCTTGGACTCCAATGATAGAATTGTCAGAACAGTCTTCGTGCCAATTGGGGCAGCCCATGACTCCTAAGACAATCTTTCCTTCAACTACAAGTGCCAAACCAACCTGAAAAGATACAGTATTCTTGGCCAAATAAGCATGGGAAAGGTGAAAAGACACAACTCTAATCCAGGCAGCTAAAAACTCCTATAGAACCAAGTAATAATACTTAAACCTACTGTAATAATGTTTATGATATCATCAATTTAGTTATCAGCTCTCTTATTTGCAGAAACGTTAATTACTTCATGATAAGTGAATCAGACTGCACTCTTTTTGGTGAAGGAATTAAATTGTATTAGAAAAGCATCAAGGAGATGCAAAGTTACAAGGAAAATGAAGAGCTGCATCAAAACAAAATAAACATGACTGCACTTTATTGAGGCGAAATAGAAAGAACCAAAGACGTTTAGGACAGATGAGTTTAATTTTGCCACCACTGAGGCCTTTAGTTTAACGGCATCACAATCTCCGGTACAATTCCAAACCTAAGGTTTCTCTTTCAATATTTATATAATTCACATATGCATAATGTAATTTTCTGACGAAGGGTATTCAATTGATCACTCTCGGCCCTATATGGCTCTTCCATTGAGCACCTACATTCCCAGTTCCCAGTGGGAATTAATTGGAAAAACAGGCAGATGAAGAGAGTGAGTTTGACGTGACCCCTCAACCTAATTACCTCTCTACTTTGGCCAGTTCCCTGGAAAACAACTTCAAAATGTTAAAATAGCTTTTTCTTTTCCAGTTCCTCTCATTCTTGCTTTTTCCTTTAATTATTTGGAAAATTAAAAAAGAAACAAACATAAAAGACTAACTACATTAAACGAAAAGGATTGAGAAGCATACCACATAGAGAGACTCACTACCTTTAACAAACCCTCGTGTACCATCAATAGGATCCAGAATCTGTACGAGGTTGGAAATTTATGAGTGCAGCCCAAGGAACTATGCAAGTATAAACTGCAAACATGCCTTTTTGTCAGCTGTTCAGGGCATGGACGATAAAAGTTGATTTATTTTAATCACAAAATACAGAGTAAAGACGGACAAGAAAGTATTTCCTGATGTCATATTGATAGAAGTGCGGAGGGCCTTAAAAATATTAGCCTTGGTCTGGTAAGAGTTAATGTACAAAAGAAACGTATTTTCAACGAAAAGAAGGTTATCCAAGGGGCAGGAAACTGTTTCCATATATTCTACCATCCATCCAACCTCCCACCTACCACGACCCGTTCAATAACCTCTTAAAATGTTTCTCAGGAGATATTAATGACACAATTCTAAATTAGCCAAAATTCTAGAAAGAGAATCAAATTTTGGAATTCTCCAGAACGAGGAAATTTTATATTCAACAAAAAATTGGACAAATGATCATCAACTAGATGAATGTGTTTTTCACACAAAATGTGAAGAGCAAACCCAACATGAATTCAAGAATTCTAGTTCCCTTCAGGAAATTTCCCTTAGTTTGAAGCCTTTGGAGTACTTTAATCTCTTATCACATGAACTTAGCGAATATCTTTGGAAGCAGCATGAAACTCACCCAGTAAGTGGCTGGCTCAGGCGCAAATACATAAGCATCCTTTCCGCCTCTGTCAATTGCTTTCAAAATATTATCATCTGTTACTTCATCTCCTAAAGTTGCTTTATCCTTTACAACATCAACCACTGAGCCAACCAGATTATTTGAACGCAAGAATGCGGAGTCCTCTTCAGCCACCAAAGGTATGGAGGGAAAAAGTTTGTTCATCTCTATCAGATAAGGATGTAATCCAATCAAGAAACAATTCATCTTTGCTCCAAGGAAAAACTTGATCAGGCAATTTATCTTTTTAAAACAAAGAAGAAAATTTAAGGGAACCAATGGGTAAGCACAAAAAATCATATCCATAATTTTCAGTATTGTCAAAAACTACATTCTGATTTCATCATTCTTCAAAAATTATACTCATAACTTAAATCATATTACTTCCATGAATATCCCTCCTTCTTTTTTTTGAGTGATGGAGAAGTACTAGATAGCTGAAACTGCACTCAGTAAATAAAAAGGAACATACAGAATAATTTACCCAAGCTAACTAAAGCCTGCACTCCAAAATCTGCAATGGTGACTGGGGTCTGGTCATTTTTCTCAAGAATTCTACCATCACTTGAGAACAGTGACTTCTTCACCTAGAAATCATAAAGAGATCACCATTCTTAGTGGATAAAATGGTTGCACTACTTGACATACGGACTACTGAAAATAAGAAAAAAGATGACTATTGGAGAAATGCTCATATTTCAACTCAACCACTTCATGAGTCAGATGTATAGAAGTAAAGCAAGTGTCACCTAAACTAAGTGACTAGTGTGCCTTGTTTGAGATGAGGTGCAGACAACTTGTTTCAAAAGTCTTTAATATTAAGTACCTCAGAACAAGATAGTATTAGTTTAGCAATGTGCATTGGCTATGAAACTACTGATATGATAGGAAAACCTGCATGCATATTGAATAGCAGAAAGCAGTATGCAATGCCTTTTTGAATCCACATTGTAACCAATTCCAAGAACTTTAGTCTAAAATTCATCATATCTTTCAATTGAACTCAAAAGACTCTCTCTAAGACTGGAACGAAAAAGTAGCTTTGAAACTCAAATTATTTTTGGTTGAATAGCTCCAAGTCTCCAACAGTAGTTGCCAAATTAAGGCAACACAAAACTGAGAACTACCAGCCCAATCTTCATTTGATACCATCTAAAACGTTTGATACAAATCCATTTCCATACTACTTTGAGAGAATCATCTTTGCATAACTTCAATGTTCTCTTCTACTATCACTACTACAGTAAATAAGTCAAATTAAATTCTGAATTTGTGTTTAAGTCTTAACATCCTTCAACTATTCGACTTCAAAATAACTTAGTTATTAATTTTGTATCTACTCAAATATTGTCATATAAAATGGAAGTGAAGGAGCTGATTAATCGCAATGAATGGAGAAATTACGTCAACGCAGAGACGACAAGCTCGCTCGACAACATCAACAGCAGCTTCGAGCTCGCTATAATACTTGGCTTTCTGCTCCAGGAACGGAAGGCTCAAACTCGACCTGGAAGAAGAAAAAGCACACTCATATATCAATCAATCAATTTTTGTCTCAGTCTCAAACTAATTTAGATCGAATTGTCGAATATATGAATTCAAATAAACTGAAGAAGAAAAATTTGCAGAGAGGAGTCGGCTGTGGGAGACCTAACGGCGACGAATCGCCGGCGAAGTGGCGTACTAAAGGGAAGCTGAGGATGAGCTGCAGGGAAGCGGGAGGAGGAGTAACGGAGAAGATCCATAAAGGCTATGAAATTGGAGTCAAGTCAGGTAGTTGTTACTTGTTAGTTGTTACTCCTGGAATGTACAACTATTACTGCGAAATGTACCTGGGTTAAATTTGTTTTCTTGAAGAGTAGGCTTCTAATGGTGGAAAGCGGTGTACCGAAGCTTTAGTCATGATTCAATAGCCAGCCACTGGTCCACTTATTTTTGTTGATTTCTGACCTTTCGAATCAATTTAGTTGGTATAATGAAAAATATAAATGTTTAATAGGCATTTCGTCATGCGATATCGTGAGATGGAATCAACGTTTGAACATATGATTTTATACTGATTTCATATCATGAGATGTGATTCCATATTTTTCAAAAATCATGATATGGAATTATATGGAAATTCCATATCATGATTTGAGATATTTTAATACAAAAATTTATCCACAAATTTATATTTTGTTAAAACAACCCCACATTTATATCTACTAATCATTTAATTCATATGTAAATAAAATTTATAATCACATCATTTTTTTAAAATTTATTATTCTCACCGACATAAAATTTATTATTCTCACCAACATATAGTCACTTTGACTCACACCAACCGATTGTTCAGTAATAAATTTGTCCTGTTCATTTCATTTACTTCAACACTTAATTTATTACTTCTACCGTTATGTAGTTGTTACAACTATAGTTATATCTATTTAAACATGGAGTGAAAGGTCTTCTCTTCATTTACTCTAATAAATTGATATGAAAGTTAGGTTGGTCAATATAGTTGCGGATGATATTGACCAACAAATGGCTCAAAGTAACAATGTTGGTTCGTCTTATCGGTCACATGATCGAGAAATGCAAGTTCAACGTGAGAAAACTATTCGTACTATGTGGGAGAATTATATTAAAGACTAGTAAACTACAATTTATGTTCAATTTTTTTTATTAAATTAAAGTTAGATGAAACAATTACTTAAGTGGAGAACAAATAATTTTGTAATAATTTACTATGCGATTTTATAAATTTTTATTTATTTAATAAGATTGCATAAACAATTGGGACTATTTTAATAGTTTTACGACTTATGAAATTCTTATGTTTATAAGAAAATATACAACAAAAAAATTCTATATTGCATGTCCAAACAAAATTTTAATTTCATCTCATAATTCCATATCATAATACCATATCATGATACCATATCGCATGGCCAAACGGGCCCTTAGTAATTCAAAAAATCTTGATTTGGAATCTACCTCTTTTTTAATTTTCTATTTTAATCCATGGCATCTTGCTAGGTGATGTTGAATTGACACCTCTACTTGTATTGTTAATTTCCCTCAAATTTATTTTTATAAAACATTATGATTAAAGATGGACGGGATTCATATTAATATTGAAACTGTCAAAACATAGTTAATCAAAACACATTACACATTTCTTAAATATATGTGTCACGTGTGTTATTTACTCTAAGATGAATAATAGCACATGCAACATATATGTCAAATAAAGTATGACATGTCATCATCATTGTAGACACACAAATTTTATTGGATTTAATTCATATAAAATTTGGATTAAATTCATATTTATTTGGGTTAAATAATTAATTTGGGCTTTACAAATAAATAAGTCCATTTTTATTAAATACAAGTCCAAGGTTCATTTCATCTTGAAGCCCAAACTCATGCCACGTGTCACAGTGACTAGGCATCGAAGACCAATAAGATGACACCACGTGTCCAAATGAAGTGGTAGTCTCCGTCAAATGCAAGAACGAATTACAATACGCCAAGTGTCAAAATGACATCCTTTGGCCAATCACAAGCAACCTTGTCCACTCCCTACAACTATAAATAGAGGATAGACATGACATTCAAAAAGGGCATTAAGAACACCTTTCAACAACCATTCCGCAATTGGAATAAGCTACAACATCAACTACATAGCTCTTCGAATGAGTGATTAATGGAGTTCTTCCCGGAGATCGACTTCCAACGACGAAGTGCTTCTCGATGTTTTCGGAGATCAAATACATCTCAAGGAGGTCTACATAAGCTACAACATCAACTACATATATAGCTCTTCAAAGGAGTGATTGACGAAGTTCTCCCGGAGATCAACTTGCAACGACGAAGTGCTTCCCGACGTTTTTGAAGATCAAATGCATCTCAAGGAGATCTACATCATCCTACATTTGAGAAATACGTTACTAAAGGCCCTCGAATCACGGAGAAACTTTGGAGAGAAGAATCAAGAGAACAACAGAATTGTACTCACAAAGATTCATCAATAAAAATCACATTCTTTCATTTATTTTGCTTGCAGTAAATTTTTAGCGCTTAAGAAAATTTGTTGCGAACAAATTTGGCACGCCCAGTGGGATCAATTCTGCTCTTCATCTCTTTCTCCTAGAAATAAAAGAAAGCAAGTACAACTTTGCAATGGCCTTCAAGAATATCAATGATATTTCATGCAATGACTCTATTGTCATCACATTAGTTGATTTTAGTGATGTTGATCCCATCACTCGATGCAAGTTCAAGACAAGTGCCTTGAATGGATCTGAATATTTCACCTCCTTAGAGATGCCAAGAAAGAGCAAGTCTTATATAACACTCAAAACTGCATTCCATGGGGCCAACATTGCATCTAAGTTGTTTGATGAAATTTCTCACTCTAGCTTCAACTTTGGTGAATTTGAAAATTCAACGGATTCTTCAATTTCAACAAAGGTTAACTCTTTGATGGCTGACGCAGACATGGACGAGAAATTTGCAATGATGGAGTAAACCATTGGAGCCTTAAAGAAGTTTATTGATGACAAAAATCTCCAAATCGCCCAACTTATGAGCAAGTTAGATCTCTACAACTCTAGAGAGTCACATCACAATCTAACAATGCAAGAAAAAGTTGATATTGATTCTCCCACCAAGCTAGTTAACTTTCAAAGAGCAAAACGATCTGCTTCAGTGGCCACTCTAGCAGTTCAACAACTACTAGATATGATCGTAAACACCATTAAAGCTCAATATGGTGGCCCACTTCAAAGTTCCTTAGGATATTCAAAGTCGTACTCTAAGCGAATCGAGGGTTTACTGATGCCAATTGGATATCAACTACCAAAATTGCAACAATTTAATGGAAGGGGAAATTCAAGGCAACATATTGCCCATTTCGTCGAGACTTGTAGCAGTGCCGGTACACATGGTGATCTTCTTGCCAAGCAGTTTGTTCGTTCTATAAAAAAAACGCATTTTATTGGTATTCAAACTTGGAGCCTGAATCAATTGACTGTTAGGAGCAACTAGAAAATCAATTTCTCAATCATTTTTACAGTACCCGTCGTATAGTGAACATGATGGAGTTGACAAATACAAAACAAAGTAAGGATGAACCCGTAGTGGACTACATCAATCGTTGGCGAATGTTGAACTTAGATTGCAAGAATCAACCTTTTGAAATCTCTGCAGTTGAAATTTGTATATAAGGAATGCACTGGGGCCTTGTATATATCTTTCAAGGAATTAAGCCTCAAACTTTTGAAGAATTAGCTACATGCGCTCATGACATGGAGTTGAGCATTGCAAGCCATGGAAATATATCGCATGTCTTGATCCAAGAAAAGAATATACACAATTCAATGAGTCATTAGACTATACAACTAATGAGTCCATCGCGGTAACCACGACTTCTATGAAGGCCTCTACGAGACAAAAGTTGAAAGAGATTGAAGCACATCAACAAATGTGAGAAGTGAAAAATCAATCTACCTTGAAGGAGTTACAAGCAAAAGAGTATCCCTTTTCGGACTCTGACGTTTCTGCGATTCTTGATGAGCTGCTAACCAAGAAAGTCATTGCTCTCCCAGAGTCAAAACGCCCAAAGAATCCAATAAAGTCGATGATCATATGTATTGCAAATTCCACCGCATCATTAGTCATCATACCATAAAATGCTTCATTTTGAAGAAAAATATCATGACATTGGTACGAGAGAGAAAGATCATCATTGACAATTGTGAGACAGTTGAGACAAACCATGCTAGTGTCAAACTTGATCATAAAAATGATTCAATTTCAGAAGTTCTACATCCTGTGGCATCGCCAAAAATTGAAGAAGATGTCATCATACTACAGTTTGGGAGCTTTGAACCAGTTGAAGTTTCCGCCTTGAAGAAAACAAAAACACATCCAAGATATATGACTTCTCAAAAGAAGAGAGTAGTGACACTTGGACTTTGGTCCCTCTCAAAAGGCAAAATCATCAAGGGATTTCTAAACTCCAACTTTCAAAAGTCGACAAAAAATCAAGTACAAATCAGCTTCAACAATGTGGAAGCATAAAATCCAACACCAAATCGAAGTACATTAATGCTTCATCAGAAAAGGTTAGAAGAACAGTTACATTGATGGAATTCTTCTATGAAATGCTCCTTGACGTACGAGCCTAAACTACAAGTTGAACGCTCCTCAACGCACGAGCCTAAACTGCAAGTTGAAATGCTCCTTGATGTACGAGCCTAAACTACAAGTTGAAACGCTCCTCAACGCACGAGCCTAAACTGCAAGTTGAGATACTCCTCGACGTACTAGCCTAAACTGCAAATTGAAACATTCTTCGACGCACGAGCCTAAACTGCAAGTTGAAATGCTCCTCAACGTACGAGCCTAAATTGCATGTTACAACACTCTTTAAGGTACGAGAATAAACTACATGTTACTCCTGGCCCGCAAGATATAAACTGTGTACGGCACACAAAAAAGAAACTCATCATCCTGAACTACGATATGACTTGATCCTCTTCACCGAGGTACGTAGGCGCTTGAAGTAATCACTCTAAGCTTAGTCACATGAGTAAAAAAAAATGGAGTTTGGTGGCATTGCGTGATCATCACATTAGCTCTTTAAAATTACGTAGCTAGCACATGAGTTCAAATGCGTCACAAATGAGCAAAGGAGAAGACTTTAGCAAGTCATCTTAGCTGACCTCAAAGGCGCAAATCCGCAAAGGTTTTGACCATGATTTTCACATATATTACAGTTATTGGAGTCTACTTTGCAACGTAAAATTCGTCTCGTGATTCAGAGGTTTCTACGCCAAGTTATGAAGTTTCTACCACGACCACTCAAAGCTGCGAAATAGACCATCAGATTTCGAAATTAAACTGAGCAGACTTCAAAGACATATTTGTGAAAACCTGTAAAGGTTTTGGCCGTGATTTTTACGTATGTTGTACATCTATGAGTTATGCTTTCAACTAAACAAGAATCACATCATTTCGAGGCTCCTACACAGAGTTATTGATTTTCTCCCAACGTTGCTCAAAGTTGAAGAGTTGAGCGAGGCAGAATCGTGAGTTGACTTTGAAGCGATATCTGTATCAATCCACAAAGTCTTTATCCGTGATTTTTATACATTGTGTAGTTCTTTGAGTTGTCTTTCCAACGAAAAAATAAAATCGTGAATTCAATACTCCTACTTTGAGTTATGAATTTTATACTATAAACGCGCGAAGCTGAAAAGCCGAGAAATACAAAATTGTGACCTGACATTGAAGTGATATTGGTACTAATCCATATAGTCATTGGCCGTGATTTTTACATATACTATAGTTATTTGAGTTTTTTTGCCAACAGAACAAGAAGCACATGATTTCACTATTCATACTCCAAGTTATGAATTTTCTTCCATAATCATGCAAAGTTGGAATCACTAAGTGTAAGGAATTCGAGCTCCATGTACTTCGAAGAAGTCACAAGATTGGTCCAAGGTCTTCTCCAAATTGAAAGGAAGATGTCAATCCACACTACAGCCTGAACAATGAGATTATCTGCAATCTAGTTCATTGATGTTTGGAGGCCTACACCAAGTGTTTCTCTCGCCATCCTCACACCGGGTGCTTTCTCGTCGGAAATGAATTGAAAGTACTCCAAATGTTTCTCTCGTGGAGCCGCAAAAAGGGGATGAAAATAGAGGGGGAAAGTTCTCTTTACCAAGGCTGCAAGGAAGGTGAATGCCTCGAGTGAGTTTTCTGCCAACATTGCTAGTATGAGATGAGTGGTTCCACGCTAATCATATGAACAACTCGTGCAACTTCTAAGTGAATTAAGCTCTTTTAGAAACCTGAAATGAAAAAAAAATATTGGAGTCATCGGTGCCAATTGCACGAACTTTTCAATTTTTTCTTGGTTGATCTACCTCTGATAACACATGTAGCAAGTGCATGACCCTTCAATATGGCATGACAAACATGAGCAGCAGCACAACAATCTTGTTCGACATACCGGTGCCAGTAGCACGAAACTTTGAATTACGGCAACAAGAAAAATCTAAAAGACACAATCTGTGAGGAAAACGGCAAAATTTGAAGACCAACTTCAAAAATCATTTCTGTCAATTCAGGAAGAGTTTGACATTGATTTTCGGGCATTTCACAGTACTACGAGTCTAGTTTCTTGAGAATCAACTTGCTTGTCATTTGAAAGTGCCTACATCAAGAAAAGGATGGTTTTGATGGATTGCACATACCTGTGAGAAGAACTGATTTGGGGTCCAACTTCAAAATTTGATTCCCGTCAATCCGGAAGGTGTTTAATGTTGATTTTTGGATATATCGTTGTACCAAAAGTCTAATTTCTCCAGAATTAAGCCGCTTGTCGTTTGAATGCTCCTACACCGAGAAAAGAACGTTTTGGTGAGATTGTGCATAACTGTGAGGAGAACTTCCAGATTTGATGACCAACTTCAAAATTTGATTCCCGTCAATCCGGAAGGTGTTTAACATTGATTTTTGGATATGCCGTAGTACCAAAAGTCTAGTTTCTCCAGAATCAAGTGGCTTGTCGTTTGAATGCTGCTACACCGAGAAAAGAATGTTTTGGCGAGATTGTGCATAATTGTGAGGAGAACTTCCAGATTTGATGACCAACTTCAAAATTCAATTCCCGTCATTACAAAAGGTTTTTGACGTTGATTTTTGAATCTGTCGTAGTACTATAAGTCTAGTTTCTCCAGATTCAAGTCACTCATCGTTTGAATTCTTTTATACCAAGAAAAGAGCATTTTGGCGAGACTGCACAAAATTGAGAAAAGAACAAACCAAATTTGGAATTCCACATTGATTTGGTTAGGAGAATTACTTTTTTTGAATGATTCTTTGATCAATCCTTTGTGCATGAGAGATTCTTATATAGAAGTTCCTTTGAACAACTCTCATTCTTTGTACAAGGAAAGTTGTGGTAAGATTGGAAGAAGGAAATCATATCAATTCTTACCCATATAAATAGAAATCGCCAGTACTCAAAAGGAAAGCAATAAGTCTTAAAATGTCAAGAATGATTCTTACAAAATCAATCAAAGGAAAGTTCATATTCCTTTTTATTTGATTCAAAATCCAATCAATCTTCTTGTTCTTTCTCACACCTTGCAAAGAAGATCACACAATGTTACTACTCACTAGACCCATCTATTTGAAATCAATATAGAGGGTCCATATGGTTGTCAAGCAAGAATGTTTTAAAAAAAATGAGATCACCACAAAAAAATCATTTGTAGTGACCTGGTTAGAATGCGACGACAAGAAACAAATACTCTTGAAGTCTCAACAATGCATTCATAAAGACTTCAACTTTCATCGTCAAAATTGACAAGCTTGCACGTCTACAAGTCTCAAAAAAATGAATACACATTCATGAAGACTTCAACTTTCGTCGTCAAATTCGACAAGCCTACACGTTGACAAGTCTCGAAAAAAGGAAACCACATTCATGAAGACTTCAACTCTCGTTGTCAAATTCGGCAAGTCTACACATTGACAAGTCTCAAAATATGAAAACACATTCATGAATACTTCAAGTCTTGTCACCACATGTCGGCAAACCTACACTTCAACAAGGCTTGAAGTATGGGGTATCAGTAGACACGCAAATTTTATTGGATTTAATTCATACAAAATTTGGATTAAATCCATATTTATTTGGGTTGAATGATTAATTTGGACTTTACAAATAAATAAGTCCATTTTTATTAAATTCAAGTCCAAGGTCCATTTCACCTTGAAGCCCAAACTCATGCCACGTGTCACAGTGACTAGGCATCGAAGACCAACAAGATGACACCACGTGTCCAAATGAGGTGGTAGTCTCAGTCAAATGCAAGAACGAATCACAACGTGCCAAGTGTCAAAATGACATCCTTTGTCCAATCACAAACAACCTTGTCCACTCCCTACTATAAATAGGGGATAGACATGACATTCAAAAAGGACATTAAGAACACCTTTCAACAAGCATTCCGCAATTGGAGAAAGCTACAACATCAACTACATAGCTTTTCGAAGGAGTGATCAACGGAGTTCTTTTCGGAGATCGACTTCCAACAACGAAGTGTTTCCAGACATTTTCAGAGATCAAATACATCTCAAGGAGGTCTACATAAGCTACAACATCAACTACATATATAGCTCTTCAAAGGAGTGATCAACAGAGTTCTTCCCGGAGATCAACTTGCAACGACGAAGTGTTTCCCGATGTTTTCAGAGATCAAATACATTTCAAGGAGGTCTACATCATCCTACATTCGAGAAATACGCTACTAAAGGCCCTCGAATCACGAAGAAACTTAGAAGAGAAGAATCAAGTGAGCAACAAAATTGCACTCACAAAGATTCATCAATAAAAATAATATTTTCTTTTATTTATTTTGCTTATAGTCAATTTTCAACGCTTAAGAAAATTTGTTGCGAACAATCGTCTTCGTTAGTCAAACTAAAATAAATCCTTGGAAGCCTAATAAAATAATCAATAGAATGCCAATAACAAGAACAACTGGGGTACCTTCTGGCTTTGTTACTGGTGTGCATTCATATCAAAGAAATTGAAAATGCAATTCGAAATATATATATATATATATATATATATATATATATATATATATATATATGAAGGCATCTAAATTAATTAACATAGTCAACAGGAAAGTCAATATACAGCCAAAACCTCGTAATAATAATAACATTTATTTTAAAATTTTATACAATTTTTACCGTACAATATATACAAAGCTTATAATAAAACTGGTTTAATCTTGATTTACTAACTTGGAATTAAGGACCTTTTTAAGTTTTCTTTCTTTATCCGCATGTAGAAGGTTCTAGGACATAGTAGTACTAATACTAAGGGATCGTTTGGTGTGAAGGATAGGATAAAATAATTCCGAAATTAAATTATAGTGTCACTCAAATTGTTGTTTAGTTGGCAAGCTCGGGATAACTTATCCCGGTACTAATAATCAGTACCGGGATAAGTTATTCCTACCTATGAGTGGTATAGTAATCCCGGGATAACTTATCTCGGGATAAAATGACTAAATGACAAAAATGTCCCTTTAAACACTTTTTAGACATTACTTTTCACATCCATGAAGGGTATTTTTGTAAACTTATATGTTGTTTTTAAGATTTATTATTTTAAATACAACAAACCAAACACTTAATAAAAAATAATCTCAGCATAACTTATTCTATCATAACTAATCCCATCATAACTTCTTTCATCATAACTAATCTCATCATAACTTGAATTTAAACCAAATGAGCACTAAGAGAAATATATCCAAGTATTTTTGCTGTAAGATAAGTATGTGATTCCACGTCACTATATTTTATCTTATTATTTGTAATACTTAATTTACAAGATTGATTAATGTAGGCCCCACCATGTTTGACAAATATCCTATTCATTTTACTAGCATCATTATCCTTCATTTTATTTTTTTCATATAGTATCATTATCAATATTGATTTACCTTTCCCAAAATGCTACGTCAGCAATTAGATTTGTTCAAATCCAAATCTTGATTTATAACCGACACATGCCAACCAAACACAACCAATCTCCGGTTTCATTGGCGAAACACTACTAATTAACCACATGTAATAGCCGGTTATTTTCATTAGTCAACGCAAGAGCAACTCTTTCTTTTCCTCTATATATATGATTCATTGGAAATTTTTACAAAATAGAATTGTGTTTCTGATACTGTGAAAACTACTTGTTACATGATCAGTAGAGTGCATCAAGGTGTGATGAGGGTGATTCATCAAGGGGTGAAGGATCATCAAGCAACAAGACGAGGTGACGGTGGAATCAAGACTCTTAAGGACTCGTCTTGTGGCGCTGGTGTTGGTGCTGGTGGAGGAGGAGGATCATCGTCAAGGCAGACATGGAAATTATCTGGTGCTGTTGATACCAATGCTCTTATCAAAGCAGCAAAGGCTAAGAAGATTAAACAGGCGGAAGAGTCTTTTAGGACTGTCATGTTCTTGACCTGCTGGGGTCCTTAATCTCAGTTATTCTGCTGTCACTCATCCAAATGAGTCTTTTGTGCAAAATGTCATATATGTATGTATGTGTGTATATATATATATATACACCCATCTGAGTCTAGGTTTTTTTGTATATATATATATATATAAGGAAAGACCAGAGAGCTTTGAGACTAGCTATAGTGCATGTATATTTGATAGTTGACAGTGAATGAACTAGAACTTTGCAGAATGTTACCGTTTTTTCGATGGTTGTTACCTATTGATTTGTGTTATTTCATTAGTTTAAGTAAAATATTTATTTAAATTTTATTTTATCGTATAATTAAATTTATGTTGTGTACCATCAAAGAATTGGATATGGTGATGAGTTATTTTTCCTTTAACCAAATGTGTTGGGTTTGAGCCTACATATGGGAAAATTCTAATTAAGGAGCGCTATCCCTCAAAATGGGGTTCTACTCGATAAAAATTCCGATTAATTGGTTTTCTATTGTGGGGTACCATATGTCGGGTGAGAAACCTAGCTCTAATGTAGGGTACCATATGTCGGGTGAGAAACCGAGAAAAAAATATGTTAGATAAGGACAAAATAATCATTTTAGAAATAGATTGATTTTGATATGATCACATCGTTATTAAAATAATCATTTTAAAAATAAATTGATTTTGATATGATCACATCGTTATCTTATTTGTTTATACTTTGTCTTTTTTTATTATTAATAAAAAATAAATTATTTTGTATCTTATCTTTTTAAGGTAAGCCTACACCATATTCTATAAAATAAAATAAAAAATTAGGGTTATACTTCAAATTTTTTACTTTTTATTTTATTTAAAGATATATATTAGGTACAATTTATTTAAATATTATATTTATCAATATAATATAATATAATATAATATAATGAAATAATATATATATATATATATATAACAATCCTCCGAACAAGATGTAATTTTCTCGTTAAAGATGTTCGATAAAATTTCTAAAAGGAAGAGGTGGAAGTAGTTTTTGGAAAGAAATTTAATTGCTTCCTCCTTATAATTAATTCAATTAAATAACTTAATTTGATTAAATGTGAAATTTTGTTGGGAATTAATCTTTTTCTTAAATAAAAAAAATTAATTTATAATCTTAAATAACTCCGGCAAAATATTGAAGGATAATACAAGATGGGATGGATTATAAGATTTGGGCCTTGTGTGTAGCATGGTGTGCTGGACCAACCACTAGCCCAATTTTGTCTCCGTTTAGTTGAGGAACGATATTTTCAATTTTGTTTTTGTGAATTTTTGTTTTCATTGGTTGAAAAGTAATGGTATTACTTTTGTCACAGCTCAAATCTCATTGAAACGGACAGACATCTAATGGTCTAATAGCATAATAGAACCAACTTATAACACGAGTTTACTATGCATATAATCATGAAGATTATAAAGCTTTGACAAGTACAAATAAATTGCTTTAATAAAAAGATCAACATCCATAAGCCTCAAAATACGTATACATGATTTGGCCACTGAGGCTACAAATCACAATTATTAACATATCTTAACATCAACGTTGATTATTTAAGATCAGGCTAGTATGGGAGATTAAGGGAATATTTAAAACGAAAATAATTTTCAGCCACAATCTTCATTAAATCTTGACAAAAAAGTTCCAATGACCAGATACAATCTTAAAACTATTGAAGAGAATAAGTCATAATTGGAATTGGATTAATGATCATTGAAAAACAATAAATGAAAGAAACACATGTAGAAATAGTTTAAACAAGAATTAAACAAGCATTTGTGCTGGTCTAAGCAGCAGAAAATTTGAATATTTGACATTATTCTTTCTTCTTATTGGACTAAATAATTACATTTTCATATTATTCCGACCCATTCTAATTTGTTGGACTTTTCGTTTACCGATAATTAATTTAAGCCATTTACATAATTAAACAAAATTAAATGGAGTATTATTTTTGGAAATGTTTAATATTAAACCAAGCATTATTTCTGATATCAAGATGGTAATGGAATTAGTCAACTTAATTTGAATATACGAAACCTAATCCACTAATCAAATTCCATATACTTAATCCACTAAAGATAATGAATAACTAATAGTAACATCCACTTAATGAAAGCAAACTTTGAACTTAAACTTTGAATCTTGAAAAACAGAAAAGGTCAAAAGTTTGGGAAAGAGAGAAAATATAAATTAGTAGTCATTTTGGCTAATTGAATTCGTTTCACAATATTTGATGTTTTAGAAAATAATAAGTTGTTTATTTATTTTTGCTAGATCTACTATTACTATTTTCTAGTTAGTGCCTTAGTGGAGTGCTCGACACATTTAAAGAAAATAAATAAATGATAATTTAGATAAATACTCTTTTTATTAAGATGACTAAATAAATATTGTTAGAAATAATTAATGTGGATCGGTCAGAGTAATTAAAACCTAATCAATCCAACTAATTGAGAGAACTTTCTTGACTAATACATAATAACGTCCACTTAACCCAAAAAAAAAAATTCTCGCCCTTCAAAGTCAAACTTTTCATGCTAATTTTTCCATAATATATAAGTTAATCACAAGAGGACATGGACCCAAAAATCTGGATAGAAATATTTGGAGGTTAGAGGATTAGAATGGAAGGATAATACATAGTCGAATATTGTCTAAACTTTTTTAATCTATATTATAATTTTTTTATTTTATTTCTATTTCCATCTTTCATTATTATTATTGCTTACACATTATTATTTTTATTTCAAATATTAGACTATTTGATGTTACTGCATTTTCTTACCTGCTAAATTTGAGATGTTTACTTGAGCCTCGAAAAAATGTCTTTATCATCACAACTCACAAGATACGAGTAAAGTTATGTACATTTTCCAAACTCCTAACCACTTGTAAAATTACATCAAATATATTATTATTGTGGTTTTACTATATTAGTTAACCAGAAGGGGCCATTGTTTTAAATTTGAATTTCAAAATGCTCACGCGGATGCTGACCTGGTCTCACGTGGCAAAGACACTTCTCCCGCCAATCATGTCCTAAAGGACAAAACTGGTTTTCTAATTTCTACCCTACAACATGATTTAAATTAATTTATATTTATAATAATAAATAATAATAGAAGAAATGAGAGAAAAGTATTTGGTGATACTAATGTAATTTTTCTACTTAATCAAAAGTTTTGGAAATTAAAAACCTTTATAGATCGAAAGTACATCACTTTAATAACTCCAACATGGATCAGTAAATTCCGTACATCAAATAATTATAGCTAAAATAAAAACAGACTTTAGTATAATATTTGAAGTAAAAAAAAAATAAATTCAAAACATAATATTAAAAGAACATTACAATATTGTGGTGGGACTGCTATAAAATATTGTTGATGAATTTGACCGGACTATAAAGTAGAAACTAAAAAAATATTTCATCTCTTATATTAATGAAACATTTCACATTTTGTTGTCTTATTTGGTGATACACATTTTATTTGAAATATCCATAAACTGCAAAAGATAATTTTAAATCAAAATATTATAGATATTCATGTCATATATCTTTGCTACTATGATTATGATCCATCCACTATTTTCTGTACCCGCCTCTCCACTATTTTATTTTATTAATTTCATCTTTAATCAATCGTGACCAATTTAAAACTAATCTATTATTTCCAAACGAAGTATCAATTCTTTTCTTAATTAGTTCCTATTTTTTCCATCCGCTAATATCTGCTATAAAGTCTGACTAATACAGATTTGCAGGTAAAACTTATTTGTATTAGCACTCCCTACAAAAAAAATCATACCTAGAGTTTTTAACATAAATTTTGAAACGAAATTTTTTTTCTCTCTTTCGTACCTGCTATTTATACAACCCAATAACAATAAGTACTCTATAAGATACGAATTATTTTGTATAAACTTTTATCATTAATTATGATTAAATTTTAAATTAACTATGTACACCTTTTACAACACTAGAAATAGTAGACTAAAATGCCGCGTGGTGTATAAGTTAAATTCCGCCACTTCTAAATACAGCTATATATATAAATTAAAGATTTTTAAACTCGGACCGAATTACTACTATTAGTTTTATCTATAAACTAGTGACAACATTAAGAACGTCTCTTTGCTTACATACTTTCATTATGAGTGAAATACATCACTAAAATCTGCTAAATTTAGCAGTGTTTTTAGAACTTCTTCGATTATTTTATTAAGAGTCATATACTCTTACAAGAATTTGAGACTACTTAATATGTTGTATGTCAGATAAAAAATGTATTTAAATTTAATTAATAAAAAATAAGCATTTTTAAGACTCTCAATAATTCGAGAATAAAACAAATAATTTACATAAAATATTTTCAATACTTCTCTCCAATTTTTTTTATAAAAAAACTTTACTGTATAAAAGTAAAAACCCCCACAAACTTTCTCAACTTTGCCCGTTGCATTTCCAAAATTCAACTCCCTGCTGTTCTAAAAAGTATTGTCAACACGCTGTCAATAAAGGATATAGCACGACGTCGTTCTGAAATCTTCGAATTTCCGGCGAAAGTTCCTTAGTTTCCGGTATCTGATGGAGATCGCCGACGAGAAGGACGGTAAAGTTTGGGGACTGTTTAAACTCCCTTTTCGAAACACCCAGTCAACGACGACTTCGCGTTCGTCTTCGCATAATACTCTTCATTACCGTAGTCAACAGCATCAATCTCTCGGAATTACTTCTCTGGATGATGGATCGGTTCCTCGTAGCAACAATTCCAGCTCCGTTTCTTCGGTAGCCAGGTCTTTGCTTCCTGCACGCCGTCGGTTGAAACTTGATCCTTCCAATAAGCTTTATTTTCCTTGTAAGACTCTATTCTCTCTCTCATTCTTTTTGGATTATCTGCAATCTCATTGATATTCGGTTGAAATTAGTGTTTGTGGAACTTCGTTAAAACTAGCTTTGATTGCTAGACTTAACAGCCCCCCATTTCGTTTTACTTGTCCATTTTAGCAAATTTATTGTACTTCTTTGCCCCGTATTACCGATAGTATTAAATAACTACATAAACTATTAGTAACCAAATTTAAATTTTCATAGCATTACTAACAGTTTAGTAAAATACCTCTCTAATTAAAAAAATTTAAGAGGGGGCCAAATAATATGAAATGAAGGGAGTATAATTAAGTCGTTCATCAGTGATTGGGTTGATAATTTTTAGGTAGGGATGCATTATATGATAATGCTAATCTTAGATCATGACGTCTTGTAATAACTTGTTATCAATTTTTGGTCAAGTTTCTATTCAGTACAGTGATGCTGGACAGTAAAGGGAAACAAACTGTTCATCGGACTTAATATGGGAAAGGCCAGCCAACCGGGCCTTTTATTTTTGGAACAGACGGTTGTGTGTTATGATGACCTCTCAATTAAAGCTTGCTTAGATACATGCTATATTTTTTCCCTCGTGCGTTTGTATGGAGGAAAACATTTGAAATTTGTTGCAGTGAATATCAGTAAAATGATACTTTTTTCATTTTATATGTCCTAATTTGATTAGACATGAAATTTAAGAAAGTATGAGAGACTTTTGAATCTAACTTAAACCGAAGATGTGCATAATGCACCAAAATATCCTTTCATCCTGGCAGTTTTAACCATGCCGTGTGGGATGTAGGAATTGTGGAGTAACTATAAATATAGAAAGTGATTGTATTTTTTATGAAACAGACTATAAAAATAAAACTAAGACATAAATTGAAAAAAAGGGATTATAACTGAAGATTTCATTGATCACTTGCCATACGCCTTTTCTTCATATGTTAGGATCCTCCCCCTGCTCGTGTATATCCTATCAGTGAGGTCGACCCACTGTGCAGAAAACAATTCAGTATATCTTTAATTAATGAGTCTCATGCAATGAGTGTTATGCAACACTAGGTGGTGTACTCTTTCCTTTTCTTATGTGAAAGTCTTTTTACTGTTATATTGTTTGACTCTTGCAATTTATCAAAAAAACATCATCTGATTCTTGTGAAATTAGATTAGTGATTGTAAAATGTAAAGCTAGTCCTCTAAATCCATTTTATCTGCGACGAATGATTGTGCATGAGTAAAGTATGTTAATTTGATTGCACATGTGTTTGATACAGTTATGTACACCTAAGAGAGCGTAAACAAATTTCTAGAACCTCTTCTGTCAAAGCATGTTGCCTATCTCGGACAGGAGTATATACCAGACCCTAGAAGTTTGATTGGAATAACTAAATAGTTGAATCCGTTTTGGTAGTTTGCGTTACATATCAGTATGCTCTTCTCTTGATGTAGTCTGGTTTCAGGAATCTGACTTGTTGAATACAATATTTCTCTTGAGAAAGCTCATTGCGGTTGTGGTTGGAGGTCTTTGAACTCTTTGTATTTGATCCCATGGCTTTACAAGTTTGTGGTTAGTGTAGTTTTATGCATCTGGATCTTTTGCAAATGCACTCTCTAGTGATCAACAAGATTCTATGAACTTCTATATACTTGTGCTTGTAAGGGACTGCTTCTGAGTTTTACCTTTTTTCAATTATTCTCTACTTCAGTCAGTGGCGGAACCAGGATCTTTAATAAGGGGGTTCAAAATCTGAAGAAATAAACACACGGAGTAGCCGAAGGGGGTTTGACGTCTACAATATACACCTAAAAAATTATTTTAACCATGTATAAATGATGTAATTTTCCGCCGAAGCGGGTTCGGATGAACCCCCTAGCAATAAGGTGGCTCCGCTACTGACTTCAGAAATGCTAGAATATCACCTGTTGGCGGTCATAGATATAGATGTGCATTACTGACTTCCAAAAGATCAACATTTTATGTTTTTTCCTGGAAGTCTCCAGTTCTTAATAATTAAAGTTCCCCTTTTTTCCGTTGTTGAAAACGTTTCTCATTTTATTTGATGCCTCTTTCGTTTTGCCAGATGAACCTGGTAAGCAAGTTCGAAGTGCTATCAAGATAAAAAACTCTAGCAAGTCTCATGTAGCTTTCAAGGTACTGATGATTTCTTGTCTCTTTTCAATACACGGGCACTTCATTCTCCCCTAGCCGTCTTTATAGTTTTTAGCTAGAAACTATTTTGAGAATATATCTTGATATATTTATTTTATATGTATTGTTGTTTTTACATGGTTGGTGATGTTTGCTGTTGTGCATTTAGTTCCAAACAACTGCACCCAAAAGCTGTTTCATGCGTCCTCCCGGAGCAATTCTCGCCCCCGGTGAGAGCATCATTGCAACTGGTAATATTCATCACTCTTGGTTTATTTCCTTTCACGTTCTTCTTGTGAACACCCTTATATGCAAGATATAATTGTCATGTTGCAAATTGAATAATTACATTGAGCAAGTATTTCATTCTGACTTTGTGTCAATGTCATAGTATTCAAGTTTGTAGAGCATCCAGAAAATAATGAAAAAACAATGGACCAGAAGAGCAGAGTAAAGTTCAAGATCATGAGCCTCAAGGTGAAAGGACCGATGGACTATGTACCTGAGCTGGTTAGTAGATTACTTCTCTGCAAGGAAGTTCCCTTCCTTTTTAGCATGTGCTTCAGCACTTCTACTTTCTGTGATAAAAGAAGCTGGCTTTTAGTTTGTTCTATACTCCTAGTACATTAGGTTAATTGTTTCTTTCTGGGGGCGCGGTGGGCTGGGGGCTTCAGTTATCACTTTTTAATGGCGAACGCATACTTCTGATTTTTGTCAAAGAAAATTGGGTTCTCCCACAGTAGGTGTTCTTTTCAATGATAATGTGGTGAATTATACCACCAAAATTGGCTCTGTGATAAACAGCAAAGCCATTACACTTCAGCCAAAGATCTTCTCATCCATGCTGAAAGATGCATTTTTAATTTTGTTGAAAACTGCATAGCTTTAGGGGAAACATGTTCAAATTATCTCTAATCATCGCTTCTATGTTCTTAGTTTGAAGAGCAAAAGGATCAAGTAGCTGTAGAGCAAATTCTGCGGGTTATCTTTCTCAATGTGGAACGTCCTAGTCCAGTAAGTATACATTATAGTGAACATCCATATCATGATGCACTTTTTGTTGGGTTTTCACTTCAGATTATGAAAGAGCATCCTTTGTATACGGGCTGTGTGTTAGGAAATAAGGCAGATAAAAAACCATCTCACAAGTCTTCGTTCATTTTGTCTTGTGAAGACTTTGGAAAAATTGAAACGCCAGCTAGCGGAGGCAGATGCTGCTCTTGAGGAACGCAAGAAGCCTGTGGAAGATACAGGTCCAAAGATTATCGGTGAAGGGCTTGTCATAGATGAATGGGTAAGCTATCATTTCAACTTATAATTAGAATCTTGTAATTCCTTTTCCCGACGCTTTTATGTTTCATAATCCTATTTTCTCTTCCTTCTTTGTGCTTTACAGAAGGAAAGAAGAGAGAGATACCTAGCTCGGCAGCAAGTTGAAGGGGGTGTGGAAACTGTATAACTTGCAGGTCTTGTTTTGACATCTTAGATTTGGCTGGAAAAGATACCAGTCTTATTGTTGTGTGTAATTGGTTGTTGTAAGAGATATTATGTCACTAAACACATTAGTGAACATTCACAAGAGAGAATTTCAATGTCCCAATCACAGTTACTTGTCATAGCCTCAAAGCTGTATATAATGTCATTCCTTTAAGTAATGAGAGATTTTCAGTTGAAGGGACCTTGATTTTATGATTTACTCCTTTAGCAAGTGTATGTATCCAAATTTAACTGCACAGTTTTGAATATTCATAAAATGCAGACAATAGGTATACTATTCCTATACATGAAAAAAAAAAAGACTACTAATAATTAAAGGGTGACAAAATATATTCTCTGTCAAAGTCATCATCTAATAATTTAAAATATAAATTGAACTGGGAACCAAAATAATAAAATTGGGTAAAGCACTAAATTAGGCTTATCCAATGTATAAGAGTCGCAGCAGGAAAATATGAGACCACTAAAATTCTGTGGGCAAATTTAGTAGTTTTTTTTTATTTTCTTTTATTAGGGGCATGGAAAGTTTGTTGTGAAAGAGTGTTTTGGTAAAAACTTATCCACATTCGTGTTATGGTCTGTCTCCCACCAGAAACCAGTAACAACTAACAAGTATCAAACAATTACTTTGTTCATTTAAACTAGGACAAATAAAAATAATCACACAGAACACATTGTTTTATCACTAAATTATATTTAATTTAATTATTATAAATTAATATAATTTAATATAAACATCCAAGGTAAGTGAATTTTTATCATTTCAAAGTAGGATAAAAGTCAAAATTGCTGATACATTCCCGGGCATAATAACTAAGAAAACAATCATGCACCAGCTAAAGTGCTAACAAAAACATTACATAATTCAGCCACTAGAAATTCTCGAAACTATGGTCACATTTTATTTTATGATTTTTTTTATTTTTCCCAAAACCACTGCTCTACGCCAACAGATACAGCCCCCTTAAATTCATATATAAACAGCACCCGTGCACAAATCTTATCTACCCTATTAATAATACTTCAATCTTAGTAAGGAAAAAAAAAAGTAGCAAAACAGAGGAAAATTAACAATATGAGTAGTATTTATCTAAGTAGAGTTTGTATGGCAGCCAGTGTAGCTATGGTTGAAGGACAAATTGATCATTCTTCCAAATATACATCTAAGTTTCGACCACTTTGTCAAATAGAAAGTCCAAGATTACCAATTGGAAGTGGTAACAATGATCTGCAGGGTGAAGAAACAGGGAAACGTGTGGATGAGTCTCTTCAACAAGTCATGTTTCTTAATTGCTGGACACATAGCTAGCAGCCCGAGGTAGGTTTGTTAAGAGTGCGTAATAGTTCATTGATCGAGCTTATACGCCCGACGGAAATGGACACTAACATGGTAGATGTTTTTAGTGGTCATCTACAATTTTGCAAAACAAAAGGTAATTAGGTGAATCTAGATAGGATGCAAAACGTATTGCTTTCAGCTCGAACTACATGTACATATGCGAAATAAATTAAATGTAGATTTTTTATAATAAGAAATGAAAGTCCAATTCAATACCAAGAGGGAAGTTCATAACATAATGGATACAATAACAAATTAAACCAACCATAGTAACTTCATTTTATTTTAGAAAAAAGCTTAATTCAACACCCAATTTTTTTGTTGGTGTGATGATTTTAAGACAAGGTGCCATCAACACAAAGCCATTGACCCACAAAAAGAGCAGTACAGTTGAGGTTTGGGTTAATAGCATTGAACTCATCACTGCCCAAACCAAATGTATGAGAAACGTCAAAGCATGTGTCTCCGTCCTTCACATTCACCACCTTCGAACATTCTATTTCACTTAAGCTTGCTGGACTCAAACTCGAACTCGAACCCTCTGCTTTAACAAAATAAGTTGGTTAGAGACAAATTCAAAATTTGAAACAAGTACGTAATTATAATAATTGTAATTATAATAATTCAAAATACCAATTGTTATGGCACTGAAGGATACGGTCTAGTGGTCAATGATGAAGGATTTGAGAACTAAGAAATCTCGAATAGTCGAATTACTCAGATATGTGTTGATGTAAGACAACATGTACCTTATAAAATTAGTCAAATATCACTTGTTTGTAAAGTTGCACATATTCAGAATATTCATTTTATTGAATAGTAGACAAGAAAAAGTAAAATGAGAGTAATAACAAAATATTACTACAATTTACAACAATATATATGTCATCCAATTTTTGTGAATAAAGGACCATAGAGATAAAATTGGGTAGGAATTTCAAGTCTTACCATGAATAGTAAATTTGCTTTCAACCAAAGTGATGAAGAGAAGAAGTGTAAGGATCAATATGAAAGACAAAACTCTATTATTTGGCTTGGCCATCTTTTTATCTCAACTAGCTTAGTTACCTTTTTTTCTTCTTCTAAAGTATAGCTATTTTGTTGATGTGATAATTTTCATAACAAGTAATGCTGCTATTATATATGCGAGGAGTTGAAGAATAAAAACAAATTAAAGATGTGTAAATAAAATTCTCACTAACAAAAACAAGAAAAGCCGGCAAACGGCAGTTGGATGAATTGTAACAAGAAAATCAAACAAAAGTTAAAGATGAAAACTATGATCACAACAAGAAGAAAAAAAAAAGAAAAGGTTTTTTGGGCAGAGGCTGGTCAAGCTTTGAGCCCAATGACAGATTTTCTTGGAATTTAGGTTGAGCAAGGAAGCACGTGGCAAAGCAGATAAAAGGGTTATCGTAATTTCACTCAACTATGAGTTCTTTTCTCAGAAAAGTCACTGAACTTTGATTTTCAACTCAAAAGTCACTTAACTATGAGTGTTTCACTTACAAAGTCACTCTATTATGAGTGTTTCACTTACAAAATCATTCGATCTATTTAATTGATTTTTTTATTGAAACTTACAAACATGAAATTTTTATTTCTAACTAAAATTATAAAAAACAAAAAGATATTCATTTAAATCATTTAATAACCTGATCCATTAAAATTATATTATTTTAATGATTTAATTATTTTTTTCAACTGAATTTACTAACATGAATTTTTTATTTCTAACCAATTTTTTTAAAAAATTAAAGAATATTCATTTAAACCAATTAATTAATTTAACTATAGCACTCTAAAATCAACAACATGTAAAGACCATTAAAAAAAAAAAAAAATCATGTAAAGACCAAATCTTAATTAACTCAAAGATAGGAGAAACATTAATAACAAATTCAAGTCAGTTTTTTTTTAATCACTTCTTTTTGTTCCTTCATTATGTATCGTTGTTACTAAAATTTTGAATTTACTAAAAAAGTAATTTTGTAATTTCTATATTTTATGAACAATGAATGGAGATCGCTGTATTCACAGACAATTGGAGAAAAAGGGGTAAAATAAAAGGTAATATATTATATTTTTAGCGGATCGAGTTATTAAATGATTTAAATGAATATCTTTTTATTTTTTAAAATTTTAATAAGAAATAAATTTTTCATGTTTGTAAGTTTAATGAAAAAAATTAATTAAATAGATTGGGTGACTTTGTAAGTAAAACATTCATAGTTGAGTAACTTTGTAAGTGAAACACTCATAGTTGAGTGACTTTTGAAATAAAAACCAAAGTTGAGTGACTTTCTAAGAAAAATACTCATAGTTAAGTGACTTTTGAGTTAAAAACTAAAGTTGAATGACTTTCTGAGAAAAGAATGTATAGTTGAGTGACCATGTGAGGTATTAACTCACATAATTAATACCAATATAACTTATGGAGAAATCTATGTATAAATTATGCGGATATTAGTTATACATGTATTAAAATAGTAAATATATATTTATCCCTATTGATTTATTTTTAAATTATTTTTTATTGAGAATCTAACCTGACTATACTGCATTCCTATTTTTTATTTATTGAGAACTTAACCTGACTATACTGCTTTTATTTTTTGTTTACATGTGGATTCCAAATGTAAATATTTTAGTATAAATTTTAGGAATCACATCATTTTAATATGAAATTACAATCTATTTCTATTTAGTTTATAATTACATTAATCCCTGAAAAAGTAAAACAAATCGAATACATAATATGTAACTCGGATACATTATAAAATAAACCGGATACATAATATGTAGCTCGGATACATTAAAAACTAGCTCGGATACTAATTTAGAATTGGAATCACGTTATAGTTCTTATTGGGCCAATAAAATGTGGAGTCCGTATTGAAATCTGTCTGGCCCCATTATGCATCATAGGAGAAGCCCAACCCACCTAAAGATTCTCCTCTTAAGCCCAATAAGATGTGAAGTCCATAAATACTTCAAGAGTATTAAGAAGTAAATAACAGTTCGAACTCACAATTGTTCTTTTTCTTTTTGTTGTTGTTGAGAATGTGGTGTAAAGTTTAAGATGCATTTGGTACGAAGATATATTTTCAAATAAAATTGACTCACTAAACAACACTAATTAAAACTTAGAAACGATATTTCAAATGGATTATTGAAGAAAAATATCAGCAAAGGAAGCCATTTTGCAAGAATTTTTTTTTTGTGTTTAATGGCAAGAAAATGACTAATTTATTGGAAAACAATTTCAGAAAAATATTTTCCCTCCTACCAAACACACCTTTAGGCAGGTCATCAATTTCAAAGTTTAAAACCTTTATTTTCAATTTTTTGAGAATAGGTGAATTAGTTGTTATTGTTTTTGTTTCTTTAGTATTTTTAGTAGTTCCTACACCTGTCATGCTAGCTCGCTCCTTAGATGATTTACAAGTGGTATTTTCAAGCAACATGTAACAACATTAAACACCACTAATATTCTATTCCTATCCATAAAAGTATAAAACTCAAAATTGTTATGCATTCTTATCTATCAAGAAAGTTTTCACAAAATTGGACAAAAAAAAGTGCATGGAATCATATGATTCATATTCATCTTTCTTACAAAATCCGTGACCTAAATCAAATGAGTAAAATAAATCCTCTTGATCTCCTCTATGTTATTATCAGTACAGCCTAGAGGCCAAAAAGCAAAATCCAATTGCATATTTGCATTTAATACTATATATTAATATTTTTGAGGTGGATCATATGAATCCATAGCAAACAAGTTAGGCAAGATCATGACCAAATTGAATTAATAAAAACAATCTTATCTACTTCTATGTTCTTTTTATTGAAAGGTACTTATATTAATAAATACTATGAAGGAGATATGTATTATGAACATCCACGTCATTTGTCACCTAAAAGTCCCACAAATTTAATAGTGACCAAAAGCATAGGTCCATTTAGATTCCCAGTTTCTAACTAAGTTGTGGATATAGAAAGCTTCTTACTAATGATATATATTTTTTTAACTTCAGTCTAGAATATACCAGTAAAAATAGCTTTTAGCAACAAGTCGATAATTAATATACACATTAACAAAGAGTGTTTTTCGCTTTTATCAACATTAGTTTATTGTTATTGGATCCAATGTTGTTATAGATCTTAAGGACATTTTCAAAGAGTGTTCATTGCCGTTAAAAATATATATTTAACGACAATTAAGTTATTGTCGTTAAAGATTATTTTTGGAGTATAGTGTATCCACTTTTGTTGTAATAAAAACAAATTCTTGCAACTAATTAAACTGCAGTTTACTCCTTAGAATTCTGAATTTCCCATAAAGAGAAGGAAACAGAAAAATTAAACACATATTTTTTTATAGTAGAAATTATAAGTGGATAATGGCAATGATA
This sequence comes from Solanum bulbocastanum, assembly GCA_037074985.1. Taxonomy (NCBI): domain Eukaryota; kingdom Viridiplantae; phylum Streptophyta; class Magnoliopsida; order Solanales; family Solanaceae; genus Solanum; species Solanum bulbocastanum. The sequence continues at coordinate 28,986,673 of CM073598.1, read as the reverse complement.
TATATATATATATATATATTCTTAAACGAATATTATGAAACAAAAGGCAAAATTTTGAAAAAGTGGTGGCCAATTCACTTTATTAGAAGCTTTCGTGAGTTCACAACTTTAGTAAAAATGGGACCAAATTCACATGTTTTTTTTATACAAAATACGAATCAAATCAAGTGTTACATCTTACTTTAATGTATGAAAAGAAGGATATTTAAAAAAGGTTGCTCTTCATGGTGGTCACACTTCTTTCTAATAAAGCTAAGAGTTTACTTGCTTCCGTTACCATCTCTAAAGTTTTAAGTCAAAAAAAAAAGATTTTTACATTCAGAAACAAAGAATTTGTTATTTGGATCCAATTTTATTAATGCATAACACAATAACAATATATTCAGTATAATTTCACAAGTGAGATTTAAGGAGAGCAGAATGTACACATAACACATATATACCTTACATCTATATCTTATGGAGATAGAAAAATTGTATTCGATAGCCCTAGCTCAAGTAAAGCAGTTCGAAAAAAGAAATACAAAACATGAAGGAGACATGATACTTTACGAGGAAAGCAGGAACTTCAACTAAGAAAGAAGAAGAATAAGAAGAATTGCTTAAGTATGGCCATTTTGTGTTCGAATTCTAAACCGGCGAGGCGCTGCTGGATGCTTCTGATCAACAGAACACGAAGAAGAGGAAATCTAATTATGTATGATGAGCTTGAGTCGAGTCACAAAAAGGGTTATGATAGTACCTAGCCTAAAAAAAGAATAGTAACAACAACGAAATAATGAGATAATCAAAGCATAATTAAGAATCAAAAATAATAACAGAAATCGAAGAGCACGACACTTTGAAAATAATGCTAGTACTATTGATAAGAAAATGGGAAAAAACATGAGCGATATGAATGATTATAAAGAGTACCCAATTAATTTCAGGATAGATATAAAAACGTAAGCAGGATAGTGGTGTGACAATTGACGCCTCCAAATTTTGAGCTGCCAAAATTACCAGTATTACTTAGCTTTTATTACTTAGCTTTAAGTTCATTTTATGCAACTTTTTGTTTTCATCCCAACAATAATAGCTAAATGCGTTTGGTTAATGTCCCATTCCTAAAATTAGCCTACACATATCAAAGTTTAGGACAAAGACACAAAACAAACACCAAAACAAAAAAAGCATTCCTTTTTTCTTTTTCTTGAGTATCATTTAAAGCATGTTAGGCAAGTTTCCCTAAAGCCAAAAATGTTGGTTTTAGTGAATTTTGAAAAAACATATGCTTATTTTAGAGGGTTGAAAAGTTTGTCCCAACTTTTAGGAAAACAAATATTTGTTTGGTTTGAAGACAGTTTATTTTAGTATTATATGTATTTCTTATTGATGGTTTTGTTTGTTGTATTAAAAGTTACATGGATCATAAATTTATTCTCTAATACTGACAAAAGTATATTTATTTATTTACAGATTGATTGGTCAAACACAAATTACCACTTTTAAAAGTTTTTTTAAAAAAAATCACTCATAATAAATTTCTTAAAAAATAAATAGATTTTGAAAATTTGATCAAACCGCATGTAGTGAAAGGGATCTCTTTGCTAAGTAAATCCTCCCCTATCCCAATTTATACGATATTTATTTTAGCCCAGGAAAAAAAAGAGACATTTCTATAATTCTTTTTTGGCACGTAAATAGTACAGCATGTATTTACCAAAATGTAGCTGTACAAATCAAGTTAAAAAAGACCAAAACTGGGCATTGGCTGGCCCAGACCATATGCCATACTAAGTACCTCTACTTTCCTTGTACTCCAAAACTAAAAGCTAATTAAAAACTTAGCTTAACAAACATAAAATTGGAAAATTAACTTCTTACTCTACTCTTAGTAACATATTTTATAATCAAACAAAAAAGTATGCCTTGTTTTAACTCACAAATTCTAAAAATCATCCTTTTATATTTTAATTTGACATAGAATCAAACAGTTTCATATAAATTGGGACAGAGTTACTATTTAAAATCAAGATTTTTATTGAGTGTCCCCGCTTATGAACATAATTTTGTATAATGGAGAGATCTTATACAACTACTTACTTTTCTAGACAAACAAATAGTACATCCAACAAAACAAACAAAAGGTTTACACAGTTGCTCTTTGACAAATTTTCTCTTCAACAAAGTACATGTATTTTTCTATGCAAAAGAGAACAAGATAAACAGTTTCGATCAAATCTAATTAATAATTATCATATCATCCCACTACAACATTATACAAACAACAAATAAAAATTAAAAACCCAAACTAATTCTTTTAATCAAAGTCATACAATTTTGTAACCAGCACCCCCTTTAGCCATTTCAACACCAGTTCCATTCCTATTTCCAGGATAATCAACTTCAGTCATGAACTTAGACCAGAACCAATGCTCTTTCCACACAATCACCATCTCTTCTATTGGAATATTTTTCGTCTCAGGCAAGAAGAAGTAAATGAACACAGTCATAATCACCACAAAGAACGCGAAAAAGAGGAACAATCCAAACTTCAAATGACACAACATTGTCAAGAAAATTTGTGCCACTGCAAATGTGAAGATCATATTCACTGAGACATTGATACTTTGTGCAGCTGATCGAATTTCGAGTGGGAAAATTTCACTAGGGACTAGCCATCCAAGAGGACCCCATGACCAAGCAAATCCAGCTACATATACACAGATAAATATCACAACCACTATAGCATACCATTTTGGTAATTCCCCTGGAGTTCCATTTACTCCAAACTTTATTGCTATCAAAATTGCCACTGCTATCTGTATATGAATTAAAAAGAAGTTCAAGTTAGAAATGCAAACTCTAAAGAGCACAATCCACAGACTCTAAATTCTGAATCGCAAATGATCTCTCTCTTTTTAGACCATCATTTAGATTTTGTCCTTATTTTTAAAAGTTGTGCAAACTATACTCTTTCGGGCATTAGACCATGGTATGATGTTTTTTTCATAAGATTTTCAGTTTGTTCAAAACGGATCTTTAGATAGATATCCTAATGAACGAAAATTTCACCATAAAAAAAAATGGACTTACTTGGCAAAAGAGCATTTGAATTCCACCTTCAAGAAACAAGAATCTCCTTCCCAATTTATCAACATAGTAAATAGAAATCAGAGTGGCAATGACATTAACTCCACCAGTGATCACAGCAGACATAAGTGAAGCATCAGTACCAAAACCAATAGTCTTAAACAACACAGGTGCATAAAACATAATCACATTGATTCCAGTAAGTTGTTGGAAAAATGGGATCATAATTGCCATTGTAAGATGTGGTCTATATTTCTTTTGCAACAAATTCCTCCAAGGGTGCTCAATTTTCCTAGAAGCCTCACTAGCCACAACTAAATCATTGAACTCTTCATCTACATCTTCAATTCCCCTTATTCTCTTCAGTCTAGCTTTGGCTTCGTCGTGGTTGCCACGTTCGATCATCGAATTTGGGGTTTCAGGGAGGAACAATGAACCTACTGTGATGATCAAAGCAGGTACCATGGCACCTCCTAAGCTCAATCTCCATCCCCAATGAATTTTGGCAAAGAAATAGTTTAACACACTGGCTACAAGTATACCAATTGTGATGGAAAGTTGAAAACCAATGTTGAGTGCTCCTCTGTATTTGTATGGTGCCATTTCAGATAGGTATAGTGGAATAGACTGCAATTCAATGAAACAACAAAAAAATAGTTAGTTGTCTGTTTCAATTTAAGTGTTTTACTTCGTCTTTATTAATTTGATTAAAATAATAGTAACAACTTTTTCTATGTTGGATAACTCTTTTGATTTCAACATTCTACCTGACATGATTAAAACCTCAAAATTCAAATACTAAAATATTATACACATTTTTGAATTAAGAATACGCGGAAAAGAAAAAAAAAAAGAGGAATTGTGTTTCCTTCATGAGGAGCCACTTGTTCTTGTCCTAGTCTATAAAGATACAATATCAATAATACTTAATTAAAGAAAGTAAAGAGAACATCATTTGATGATAAATATGTAAATTTTATGATTTGTACCAATTTGTTTATTACTAAATAGTCGTATTCATGAGCCAACAGTGTAGAAAAGAAATCACGGCAACGTCACTAAAATTGGAAAAAAAATAAAACACACACATACCTCAAACAGTGTATTAGGAAAAGAGGGGTTTTTTTTTTAATCTCAACAACTTTCAGTGGATTAAAATATTGATTAAGTGATAATGACAATCACAACAACTTGCTGAAGAATCCCAAAGTAGATTTATTTTTCAAATTAAAGGACTGAAGAATGATTATTTTTTAAAATATGGTGGTGAAATATGCACTGTTTACAATGCGTGGTGGGGTTTATTTAGCAAAAAAGTCTTTTCATGTAGAGTTAACGTGCAATTGTAAAAATGTAGGCTCCTCTTAGTTGGAAGGGCTAGAAAGTCCAAATCACAATGATGTTGAATATAAATTAAACTAAAAAATATTTTCATGATCAAACAAAAATAGAGAGATTATTTTTAAAATAATAACGTATTTTATCGGAAAAAAATCATGTGTGGTAAAGTGAGTACTTGCTGCTATTCAGATCCGAACAGCAGGAGAAGTGTCGACCGACAACTTGTCATTACCATATTTTACAGTTTTAAAAAACAAGAAATAAATACATAAACAAATAAACATAATTCCATGGCATAATCCAAAGAACAGGGGAACCATAGAACAAGGCAACCTTGAACTAAATGAAGAAAAAAAATAATTAAACAGAGACAAACACACAGATAATGCTGTTCAATCGCATAAACACCAATTTTGAATTTCAAAAACATCTTGGCACGGACCAACAAACAAATAATTAGGAATATGATCACATGCCAACCATGACTCTGCTGGTGCAATAAATACTTTTTACACCGGCAGTACACAAAACTTAAATTAATTTGTATAATGGAAATTAATAGCACGTACCTGATTGGCAAATCCAATACCAAAACCAAGAAAAATACGACCAATAATCAGCATAGCAACATTCTGAGCAAATCCATTAATCAAAGCTCCAGCACAAAAGAGGATACCTCCAGAGAGCATAGAAAGTCTCCTTCCTAATTTTCTGGTGACAGTAGATGCCACCAGAGAAGACACAAGGGCAGCCAAATACAACGAGGATGTAAACATCGTCAGTGTTTGGCTGTCAAATTTACAGTACTGATTCGTTGAATTGTCTGCTTTTTGCTTTCTGAATACAGATGGAAAAAATCTACTCAAGAATGAGTCCATTGATGTCACACCCCCTGATCCATAACATAAAAAAAAAATCATCATTATATTATACTGTCGATGTATATAAGATAAAATAAATATTTAATTTTTCTTCCTCTACGTACCGGAAATTCCAATATCATAACCAAAAATGAGACCACCCATGGCAGCAACAATGCAAGTAACAGTAACATAAAGAGTTAACTCGCCGGGATATTCTTTCCCGTTGCCGGGACCAATACCACCACCACCAGCCATTTTTCCGAGCTGATCACAAAACAAAGTTTTGTGGTAAAAAAATAATTGTTTTAAAATAAGTTTGAATATGTAAGAGAAATGAAGAGAAGGAATATAGAGCAAAAGATGTGGGATATAAAGAGTATATATAGAAAGTGAAGGAGACTATTACAATGTTGTAAACCTTAGCTGTCACGATTTTTTTTTTTGAATTAATGATATTTTATTTAGCTGTCAAAATTATGCGTAGAATCTTATCTCACATTATTAAAACTTGATTTTAAATGATTAACACATAATTGACTTGATGTATATATTTAGTTAGTTTTTTTTATTATTTGTTGGACAAAAATATTTAGCGGTAACTGAGTTAATGACATTTAGAGTTGTTAAAGTTTTTAGGTGGCATTTATATAAAATGTTGATCATAAGTACTTATATTTATTATAGTCATTGAATAAAATATAAAGACAATTATATTATTACCGCTAAATTTTTTTTTTGTTGGAGTGTAGATACTAGATAGAGAATTATAATGAAAATACATAGCACATGTACTGAATTTAGTATATTGTGTTGTCTCTTATAGCTTGAAATTTAAGATGAAATGGTCTCACACTTTAACATAATATTAGAACAGATAGAGTTTCTGATATGACTTCAACATTTATTCAAGAGGTGAACATATAATTATACAAAAAATCTTTATCCTAGCTAAACGAATTAATTTAGGATCTCCCGGTAGATTTAGGATTTTAAAAGTATATAATTGAGGTAGTGGAAAGTGAACTTAATTGGAGGTTTTTGATTGAGCATGTGTTTAGTCCTTCATCATTTAGCCTTCGGCCGCACATGAAAGGATAGTGTTAAATATGGATTTAATTGTATTCGTCATTTTTAACATGAACGTACCGTGAGCGTTGCTTCTTTAAAATATTATAAATAAAAGGTTCTTAAACCTCTATTTTAATGTTGAACTCGTTGGATTAAATTTGTGAATCGTGACAAAAGGCTGTTTAGATGGTAATTAACACTTTCCACCTCCAATTTTTGAATCACAAAAAAAAATAAAAAATAGAATCCTTCTTGTGGGGGTGGGCGGTGGGGGGGAATTAACAAAAGGGAAGTGGATAAAGTCCCTTGATTTTCATTTTAATTACCCCTTGTTGTTTGATTAGATTCTAAAAAAAAAACAATTTAAACTTGAGTATCCATTTTAGAAGCTTAACAAATTTGAATCATCACAAATTTTCACTTTAGTAAGGCTCAAATGAGTGTAAAGAAACTTCATTACTAAAATATTACTATTTCAAGTAAACTTAAGTATCCATTTTAGAAGCTTAACAAATTTGAATTATCACAAATTTTCACTTTAGTAAGGCTCAAATGAGTGTAAAGAAACTTCATTATTAAAATATTACTATTTCAAGTAAACTTAAGTATCCATTTTAGAAGCTTAACAAATTTGAATTATCACAAATTTTCACTTTAGTAAGGCTCAAATGAGTGTAAAGAAACTTCATTACTAAAATATTACTATTTCAAGTGAGAATATATTTTTTATTGTATAGTTTTCTTGTGAATTACTTCGATATAAAATGAATGAAAAATCACGTCTAATAACATAAATTCCGCATTTATTCACAGTAGTGTTCTCTCAATCACACCTAATAATTAGAATGTAATGACAGTGCCATGTGATTAAATACTCATAGTGAATTTGGAGTGGAAAATATTGCAGTGAATTATTTATGATTATTTCGTTTTTTTAAAACAAAATGATGTAAGGCTTGTGAGTTAATTTTAAGTTAATGTCGCAGTCATTTTTATTAAGAAATATTTTATTTCTAACATAAATTTTTTTTTGATGTATATTCAAATTTAGTCGGGCTCTATATACTGAACAGTTTGATGTGGGAAATGGTGTGAAATGGAAGTGATGAATTATGAACGGCAGTCAAAGGAGGGAGTTCCCACTCAATTGGCAAATTACACATCAGCCATTACTCATCTAATTTTATCTTTATATTTCCTTTTTAGGATATTAGTGCCAAATATTTCCACATTTCTTTGCTGGTTTGGTTGACTTTCTTTTTCAATACAACCGTTTACTTCAACCACAAGGGACCAAATTCCTATCCTTATACAAGAACTTTATTTTTTGTAGAATAAATGGTCTATGGGAATCCATTAATTATCTCAAACTTTGCTTTATTTTCATTATCCATTGACTAGACTTTTATTTCACCTTTTTAAAATAAGGATAATATTATGTACATATTATATTTCTCAAACCTCATTTATAAAATTAGATTAAGTGCATTGTTAGTATTGTTGTTATTGATAAGATTTTTAGATTCAAAAAGTAACACCCTTTCATCACCCCAATTAAAATGCTCATTTGAAATAGTGAGTTAGTTCAATGGCGAATCAAAGATTTTCACATAGGGGTGTTAAGAAATTAAAAAATAGTGTCTAAATTTTAAACTTGAAATTTTAAGGTAAATTTTGAACTTCCTAAACCACTGAATCATCCTTTCAGGCTCTTAGGTTATGCTTAGAGATTCAAATCTCTATATATACATAACTTTTTTTAAAAAAAAAAACTTTATATATACGATATAACTTTTTTTTCAAAAAGATATAGAGTGAACACCCTTCTGACTTCCTAGATCCGTCCCTGAGCTAGTGTGTGCATTATAAATAATTACTAGTATTATTATAGTTCAGGTCCCATGAAAAGCCCAAAAATCTACCAGCCACTTCTTTTTGTCTTTTATTTTCCTTTGATTTGCACAAAGAAATAGAACCAAGTGGGGGCCAAACAAGTGGAAAAATATAATTTGGGTCCCAAACAAGTGGAAAAATAGAGATCTGATTAATTAATAGTAGTGTCGAGTTTAACTAATGAAATTATGGGTTAATGATCTAAAATTTCAAACCTGGTGGCTTGACTTTACACATAACGGAAGTAGGTGGTAATTCTCACGTCATCTTAATTTTTTATTTTTTACATTCTTTTATTATACATCAATTTCTCAGTTTACTTTATGAGATGATATTGATTATGAAAAATGATCTTTTTGTATTTTTCTTCCATATGACAAAGAATTTAAGAATTAGGACATTAATTTAACTCAAAGACAAGTTTATTAATAACCATAAAAAAAGAGAGACAAATTTAAAATAAGTCGATGGATACAATGTGTATCACTATTTTCAATTTTTTTTAGCCATGAGTAGAGGGGATAGATACAAATAGTATCTCTTTGAATCCGTTTTTAATTCAACACTCATTTATCGGACAATACCAAGAGTAGCATAAATAATAGGGAGCACTTTCTAAATCCCCTTGAATGAAATTCTAAGTATGGAAATTTTTTTGATGAGGAGCATTTCCCAGATTTGAAATAGTCGAACTTCAATATAAATATCTAACGGTCATTTTACAAAATTCCTGCTTCATGGGTTGCCACACATTATTGAAGATAGAGTTATGATGAACATAGCCTCTCAAGTATTAATAGACCACTTGCATTTGCTTCACCACAAATCATGACAAATACTAACTTTTTTGTAATAAAAATCCATGTGATGGGTCTATTGACTACTTTAATTTGCTGTCATCTTCTACAATATACATTTTTGGTGTGGATTCTCCTCTAGTTGTTTCCTAGTTGGGTTATTTTGTGCTCCAAATCCTTGTGTTTCAATTAGAGTTCTTTAATCACTTTTTTTTTTCAAAAAAAAATAGTTGAGAAATTGAGAATTCATATATTATTATGGCCACTATAGAATATAAATCACATAGCCTGTTGGATACTAGTAAACAATTACTGACTATGAATTATCTGCCTTAATTTACATATGTTGAGACATATATAAAGTCAGCAAGCCAAATAGCCTCAACATTACTTAATTTTATATTTTTAGATAAAAACCATATATTAATTTCTATATATTCATTAAATTGATTAATTTGAAATTCTCGTCATACAAATTCAATCCATTAGAGAGGAAAACAATTTATATCAAAGGTTTCTCTATTATTCATAAGAATCAAATACAAAATTTAAAATTTAAACTAAAAAAATCTCGTTTATCTCACCACCTTAGACGAGATCAATCAGATAATTAATTTTAGATAAGGTTAGGGAGATGGGCCAAGCTAAGCCTTAACATGATGAAGTCAACTCAACCCCCCCCCCCTTCCACCCTAGGTGGTTATCGTAAACAAATAAAACAATGAAGTCAAATATATGAAGTAAGGCCATACTGTAAACCAACAGTCCAACATACAAATATTTAGTTCATACCGTAACGTATGTATCATATCATTGAATGCATCGTTTAATGTACAATAATATCTGTCAACATTTAATTATAAAGTTGTACATACTGTCACAAATAATAATGTTCCTTACCTGTTAAAAATTATATTAGGTTTAGAATAGTTTAAATATTTTTTTTGTACCTTTAGAATGAAAGCAACCCCCACTCCATATTTCATGCATTTTCCTTTTAAAATGTAATAAAAGCCTCTCTCTTTTTTTTAAAGGACGAATATGAATGTTGACTTATTCCAACTTGTAATATTGTTGAAATTTAAAAGTTTTCCCATTCCATCGGCGTGTGAACTTTGAATAAGTAGGGGTGGATTCCATTATGCACAGATATCAGATTTGTCTGAATCAAGTATTTTAATTAATTGCATTAATTTGTATGAAAAAAATATCAAAATTACAGTAAATATAAGATGTAGATATAAATCATAACTTTTAAGATATAATGAATTCACCTTCAATATGAAGAACGTTGAATAATGAACTTATAAAATGTAAATCTTGAATCAGAATATGTTACGTCAAACTTTAATTTGGTAGAACTTCCCTTTTTCATTTTTTTTTCCGGGGCCATTTTTGGGTCGAGGTATTGTCATTTTTATTTTGAATCTATTCAGTTGTCACTACTTGTTTGAAACTTTTGAATCTATTAAGCCCAAAAACTTCTCTATCCTTTATTTAATTTTGGATTCATATGGGACACAAAGAAATTTTATTTTTCCCCCTCTCGTAACTATTAATAAAATAACAAGACATATTAACAACAACAACAACAATTAAATCATTTGACCATAGACTCCTTTTATCCGACTTGTACTATTACTTATTTTATAGGGATGATATCTTAAAAGATCATTGAAATTATAGAAAATTATTTAATAAAGTCATTAAACTTTGTTTTATATCAATAAAGACTCTTCAATAAAATAGTTTATTTAGTAATGTCAAATATAGTTTAATGAAAAATGTAGTTGAGTGATTTTAGGAGATAAAACTAATAAGTTGAGTGATTTTATTGATATAAAACAAAGTTTAATAACTTTATTAGATAATTTTACATAGTTCAATGACATTTTAAGATATTAACTCTTATTTTATAAAATATGGTTTCTACAACTTACATGCAATAATTTCTAATTTTCTCAAATATTGTATTTATGACTGTATAACTATACATCTTAAAATTCACATTCAACGTACAAATATTAATTACTTGAAGAAAAAGGTCAGAAATTAGTGTCCAAATTTAGTAGATTTTGGATATAACTGACGTGTTATTTTAAAACATTTTCTTTAGGTAAGGATTATCCACTTATAATAAAATCTGGATATATTTTACTAAAAATAGTGAAGATAATTATTAATTAAATAGACACCTTCAACGTGGACGGTGGAGTTTTCCCATGTTAAAAAGATAAAATGAGCCTTTTGCTGTTTTGCATGAAGAAACCGTGTCAATCTATTATATGAGTATTTTATAAATATTATCGTTATCCTAAAGTATATCTCATCCAAACAAGACAGGTAAATAATAGTAGCAGAAAAGTGTATGTAGTATTAAATTCTTGAGGTATTAGATCACATGCGGCATAAAAATATTTTTCTTTTGAAAAAATTAATTAAAAAAAGTTTCTCCTATCTAAGTTCTAATTATTTTGTATTCCAAACTTAAAGATGCACTAGCTCGAAACATTTATGTTTTAGTTATGGATTAGCGGATTATATGAAAATTTAATCAGTCTGTACTTATTTAATTAGCGATAAATTTATTTGGAATTGCTGATAAATTCTGTAGCTAGTTTTATATTTTTTAATAGTGAATGATTTTTTTTTTTTAAATTTCGCATCTTCACGTGATTTAATAGGAGAAAAAAATTTAGCTATAAGGAATGGTTAATATTATTTCTCTTCTAAATTTGTTCGAACTTTGGAAAGTTCCCTTTTATCCATATCATTATTTCAAGATATATTGTCTTGTTTCAATAAAGAGTTAAATTATATATATTAATAATCTAAAGTAATTTTACACATTAAAATATCTTTATCACTATCATATATTTAATCATGTAATTTTTTCCGACCCATTTCTATGATAGAAAAAATTAATTTTATGAAAATTCGTCGGTTGAACATTTCTTCAATGCTATAAATTCCAGAGTAAATTAATTAAAAGATATATAGTCCTTCAACGGTGTGCCCCTCCGTGCTCTATTGACTCTTGACCAGTGACTAACTTTATAGTTAATTAGTCTCGCTAGATTGAGACGACACAAAATTAAAGAAAGCATGAACTTTTCGGAAAAAAAAAGAAAGAAAAAAATATCAAATGGACACATCAATATCGTAGACAAGAGAGACCACACATCACATTCCTTTTGGGACATCAACAATGGGTCTTGTTAGTAAACGTTGAAAGCAAATTCAAGTGCCTTGATAATGATTTATCATCAACCTACGCAGCTAGCTTGAGGTTGGTATATACTCGTTTATTATAATTAGATCCATATTTATACTATTAAAGATTATTCTAAAATTATATGATTGATCAAGAATGAATATATACTGCTTCACCATAGGAAAAAAAATGAAATATTATTTCCTATTAATGTGTATATTATACTATCAAGTAATTAAATTATACATGTACATTTACCTATTAATGACTAAAACACTTCAACCCATATCAATATACATTATATTTACTCCTTTTTTAATTTTATTTTTTAATTTTAATTTACAGTATATTTGTTAATTGCTATTACTGCATGTGATGGGTCAAGCAATTTTGCTGTTTTGGTGTTGGGACATCCGAGACGTAAGTTTAATGAGTGCAATATTTTTTATACATACAACCGACAGTTACGTTGGGATTAAAAAATTATTAATTTGGAATCATACTTTATAACATTAATAAAATTAGCAAAGAAAAAATAATAACTACAAAAAAAGTATGATGATAGTGTGTAATTAGATATTTCTATAAAAGTCAACGGTTTTACGTTGCATTAATGTTACAGGCTAATCATCCCATTGTATTTGCGGAAAATTAGGGTTCGTAAATTAATAAGAGTATAACACTAGCTATACATTCCTATCTAAAAAAATATTATATTTCGTCTGTTATTGAATAGCACGTCAGTTCATGGACTCTACGTGATAAACTAATGTACAAGAGTAGACAACTGTATAAAATACATTATTACTATAATTTATATAAGTAGAAAATAGTTGCGTTGAGGACAATTTTTATTCAAAAGAACTCAATCTAGCTAGTTTGACTAATGATGACTAGTAGTATACAATATTTAGTTATTTACTTGTTTGATCATTTACTCTAAGTGAATTGATTCAACCAGAACTAGGGTCACTATTTTAATTATATCGATTAAATTGGAACTGAACTGTAATCCAGTTGTAATTGACTGATTTTCTGTTTGAATTGAATAGCCAAGTGGAGATTATATTGTACGTGTGAAATACTTTTTTTTTTTTTTTTTTTTTTTTTTTTGGAGAAGTCTAGCTAGGGGACAGGATGACATAGTTGCTTTGGAAAGTTTCTTTAAAAAAGAATCCTAGTATATATCTACAAAAAATGTAAATCTGGCTACAACGACCAACTTGCAAATTTCACAGTAAAAAATAATTAATTATGAAGCTAATAGGGTTTGAACAAGTGACCTTGAAAAAATTTTACGACCCTTTAAGCAGTAGATCAAATTTTTAACTTGTATAAAGAGTTGTCTAAATATATTTATTAAATCAAAATTTTACCGTAACTTTCCGACGAAGAGGTGCTACTTGATAGCCCATGGCAAAGGGTGGTTCCGCCCTGTTGGTTAAGGTTCAACTGAAACATTCTTTTCTCTGTTATTTTTCTAATTTTCAAATATAAAACAATAAAAAGATCTAACAGTAGATTTGCGGGTGCCCTAGGAGTAATACTTTAGGGCTAATCCTATGTATGTCCGTGCAAAAAATAAGTATAGTCTATAGATAGAATTAAATGTACATTTAGTAATTAACCTAATTTATAAAACTGAAAATCAACGTCTAAATTTTAAATTGGTCCACAAATACCGAGGTCATAAAATTGTTTTACAAATAAGTGCGAATCAATATGGATCAACTTTTTAATGGTAGCAAGTAGTGGAGAGATTATACAAGCAATATAATACTCGTTTATAAGGACACAACTAATTATATAATTATTAATTAATTTATAAGGACACAACTAATTAATTAATTTTAAAACGATAAAATGCTCTTTGGAAGGTAGATTTTCAAGTAATGTGCATACACTTAATTAATTAGTTAAACACGATTATGTCTTCGGAATGTCAGGAGCAGAGAAACTAATTCTCCAGTAATTTTGTCTTGTTTATATTTTTAGTCCGTTTAAAAGATAATTTCTTCTTTTTTTTGGCAACTTTCAGTAATTCGTTTTTTCACATAACATATTTAAGACGATAAAATTAAATGACATTTTGATACATTTACATATTTTTGCTTCAAAATTAAACATAATCAATTTTTTTTTTTTCTTAAATTTTGTATCAAGTTAAAATCATATAAACAAACTAAAATTGAGAAAGCACTATATATATATATGTTCACGTTCATATAGAATATGACATTGGCCATATTATGTATTACTTAAAAGTATTGTTTATGTAAAATTATTTTAAACCATTTTCTAATGTTTACATTGGTATAAATTCCATGCATGATATATGTGTTGGAAAGCTATATGCACAGCGGAAGTATACTAGAATTTTACTTCTTACATAAATAATAGATAACTAATACGTTTATGCTATAACATATACAATTATGCTAGAACACATAAACTTGCTGAGATTTAATTCAAGGATTACCGCTTGAAGCGTGTGCAAATATCTTGAAGCAAATCAAACTCCAACTCTACGGTCTTCTACATTGATCCCAAATTAACAATTGAACTCTTTCAATACTTGGGTGGACAAATATCGTATAGAAAACTTTCAATCTTTTTTTAGGTTAGGAGAATCCTTATAGAGATTTCTTTAACAACCTGACATTACTCCTCCTCTTTCAGATACATTACATCTTTGTTTGTGTACAATGTATCTGATGCAAATATTATTGTTGATACATAATCCCAATTTTTCAAATCTAAATCAGTATGAATCTGGTTTATAGTTATGTATTTGATACATTACTTATATATATGGTACATAACCAATTTATTCTTTGCTATGTATTGGACGAAGGAGCAATGTATTTGCGAGTTATGAAAAAATTGGGATTAATATAATTTGAGAAGTTTTCGAGCTATGATGTAATTAGCGCCCAAATTGTTGGGATTCCTATACTATATACAAAATTTAACTATGCTTGATTCAAGAGAAAAGAAAACTTATTGGGCTAAACTGGGCCTTAATTTTGGGCTAGTAATTGTTTTGCTCAGTTGTACTCAAATTTGTTTTTTTTGGGCCCAGAAACACAAAGCTGGAAAATAACGAATATCAAATTTTCCCAGAATTAAACTGGCAAGTCTCGAAATGACAATCCTAACCTTTTCTTCTCCCTTTCTATACCCTAATTCAATTCTAAAACCCTAAACCTAGTTCAGAGTCAACTTCCTCATTTCATTCTGTTCTCCGTCGGCAACCACCCATATCCACCGGTGATGGCGCTGTATACTTCCCGTCTCCGGCGAGCTCTCCCTCTTTCCTCTTCCATTTTCGCTCAAACATTCCATCAACCAAATCTCATTTCTCCAATTGCATCACTCTCCCAAAGTTCGTCTACCCAAATCAACAACTTGTCTAAGCTTAACCGCTTCGATTTTCCGTCCCAATCGAGACTATTTAGGTCTTCTACAATTTCACTGTCCTCGAGGTCTCGATCATTTGACCGGAACCCAGCTGACGATGAAATAGGTCCCGACACAATCCTCTTCGAAGGATGCGATTATGAACATTGGCTAATTGTAATTGATTTTCCTAAAGATACTCAACTTACTAGGGAAGAGATGATTGAGACTTATGTGCAGACTGCTGCGAAGGTCTTCGGGAGGTAATTTCTATTACATTTCCCGTCTTTAACATTCTATGCATTGATATTTTATATGTTCTTCCCATTGAAGGAGGAAATGACATGGTATATAAGTGGGTAAGAAAGCTGCAATTAATGAATGTAGTTATAAGCTCTTTGGTGAGCTGAGCTCGACTGTTAGATAAGATTAAAATTGGCTTCAAAGTGCAAATATATTGTATGTATTTGGTCGTTTTCTATGATAATTAGTTGGCGCTGATGTCAGTTGTTAATATGTACGCACTAGGAAAGCAGAAAAAGTATCACCCAAATCATTTCTCTGATGCAAAATAGAACTTGGACGCTTTGAGTTTAAGCTTATGGTGGATATAGGTACTATATAGTAGCTCTAAGTTGGTGTATATTTGATTCTGGCGCAATCTTTGGATCTTTCCTATTATTTCTTGCATGGAAGTCTAGCATTATTGAGTGTTCCAAATGTTTTCTTCTTATATATTCTTCTGCGGACTGCCAAGTGGTGTGATTTTGTGTCATCTACTGATAGGAAAAATTATCTCTGTCTTGTCACCTATACTTTTACAACTTAATATGCAGCTGATATAGAATCAAGAGTGAGCTTCCTTTCATTGACCTAAGACTTTGTTGCTTTGTGGCCTTTATATTGTTTAACTAATTGCAGTGTGGAAGAGGCTAAGAAAAAGATTTATGCCTTAAGCACAACAACTTACTGGGGTTTTCAGGTCTTGTGTTCAGAGGACACATCGAAGAAGTTTGAAGGTGGGTGTATATTATGTTGTATTGTATTTTTCTTTCTGAGCAATGATAGATGTATTGTTGGTCTGATATAGAGGTTGTCTCTGCTATCAGGTCTCCCAGGAGTTGTGTTTGTACTGCCTGATTCCTATATTGATCCAGTAAACAAGGAATATGGAGGTCTGAATGTTATTTTTTATTAGCATTTCAAAACTATGATTATGCACTATATGTTATAAACTTGAATTTTGTTGTGGTTTCCTCCTGCATCTATCGTGCTATTAACATCAGGTGACAAGTATAATAATGGGGAAATCATTGAGAGACCACCTCCTCCACAGTTTCAAAGACAAGGCAGCAGGCCTCGAAGAGGCCCACAGTATCAACAAGGCAATTATCGCCCACCTCAGATTCCTCCTCAGCAGAACTATGGGCCAGCACAGGGTCATCCACCACAGCAGAATTATGGTGCAGCACAGGGTCCTCCACCACAGCAGAATTATGATGCGCCGCAGGGTCCTCCACCCCAGCAGAACTATGGCCCACCAAGGTATCCTCCACCGCAGCAGAACTATGGCTCACAACAGTATGCTCCGCCACCTCAACAGAACTACAGACAACCACAACCACAGGGTCCTTCTCCACAGCAGAATTATGAGCGGCCACAGAATCCTCAGCCAAACCAGAGTTACGGTGCACCTCAGAATGTTCCTTCTCAATGGAATCATGGCCGTCAGCAAAGTTTTGCACCTCAACAGAGCTATGGGCCTCAAGGGGCTGGGGATCATAGGGGTCCTGCACCTCCTGATAGCAGCCTAGATGGATGGGATAATTCCCAGGTTGAATGGCATGATTCAAGACATCCACAAAGAGATCAAGGAAATTATTTTCCTCAAAGAGACCAGAGAGGTGGTGCACCTCCAGAGCAAGGAGGCTTCAGAGGAGTTCAACATTTTGACTCTCAACAAGGTGGAAGTTCTGGACAACAAACCTTTGGAGGTCAAGCACAGAGATATGGCCCCACATTTGGGCAGAACAATCCAAGGCAAGGAGGAAATCAGAATTTCCCACCGATGGAGCAGCAGGGCAACATGCAAGGGGGGGAGCAGAGGACTTATCCATCTAGTGGTACAATGGGAACGGATCAAGTAAGCTGTTGCTTCCCTCCCCTCTTATGCGTTCTTTTGCTGTTTATTTCTCTGTGAATGACATGATATGATGTATTTATATTTATAGAATATCCTCCCTCCAATTGTCTGCTTTCAATCATTACAACCTTTTAACTGTGTGTGTCCTATTACTTTAAGTTGCTCGGACTTGGGTTTGGGTGTCCGATACGGGTGTGGATTTAGAAACAAACTTTTTTTCAAGCGGGCTACTTTTGTTTTGTGTGTGTGTGGGTGTGGGGGGGGGGGATTTTTTTATGTATTTTTCCTATTTAAAATAACCACAAAAGGTAATATCTATTATTTTATGAGTGGTTCGTGCCTACCACTTACTCAGCTATTGTGGTTTTTGTCTTGTAAGGAGGTTAAAGAAGCGTTGTGGACAAGAGGGATTTAATAGGACCCCCACATAGTTGAGGTTCTAATGGGCGAAAACAGACTACTTTGGGGGAAGGGGATTTTTGTATTTTCCCTGTTTAAAACCACCAAAAAAGGTAATATCTGTCAGATTCTTTGAAGGTTGATCAGAAAATAATGAGTTCCCAAACCAAAAAGCTATTTTGCTGGTTCTCTATAATAATAATGTCAACCATTTGAAAATTTAAAATTTGAGTTACTAAAGACATTCGGAAGACAGTATTAATGAGATATATGTATGAAAGACGCAGTTTCAAAAAAAGAAGAGAAGAGAATGATATATGTATGAAAGACATATTCTGACCATAGATATAACAACTTAGATTGCTGATTCCTTTTTAGTTATTAAAAAAAATAGTTGTTTCGGGTTTTCTTGCCAATATGAATTCCTATGTTTGAAGTTCATCAAGGTATTGAATGATCCTAAAAGGGAACTGAACTGGTAGTTTGACCAGCCAAAAGTTTGTCGTATCATCAAAGTTATTCATTTTGGAGTACTTTTTGTACATTCAATGGATCTAGCTTTTGGAACTGGAATTATTTATGCTAACCGGAAGGAAAAGGTCATACAAATTTTCTTGATCAAAAAATAAAAATCAAAACTAAAGCACCAAAGTGATTGGCCATACACCCTAGAACTCTCTATTGGAACTTTTTTTATTAGTAGAGATTTTTAAAATTGTTGGAATGCTCTTTTCTACATTCTGTAACAATTTGGTGACAGAATTTCAATGCTTGCAATATCAACCTCTGCAATTTATTCAAATGAGTGAACTTGCTATCTCTCCATTTGTTCAGCACACTTATTCTCTGTTAATGTCCGCAGGAGAGATACTGAAGATATGGCGGAGTATCATGACGTACTGAGAAATGATTGTCAATTGGCTTTTGACTAGCTAAAGGTGATGGTAATTGTCTGAATAATTGAGAAATGATCATGATAACCACTTCCTCAACAATCACCAAGAAACTTGGACTGAGAATGTTGTTGTGGTAAATAGTTTATCGATGTCTTAGTATGGTTATGGAAATGGTGCTTTGTGAATGATAACATGGAGAGACTTAGGTGTAAAGCAAGCATCCAGTATCTGTTTCTTTTTGTGTAAGGAAGAAGGTTTGTAATGCCTTTGCTTAATTTTGTTATCTTAGCTAAGTTAGCAGATGGAATTGCAAGAAAATGTAATAAAACATGTCTAAGTTTTATTACCTTTTCTCAAAACTACGTTTTATGCGGTATCTGTGGGGACGGTCCCCTTAATATCTTTATTAGAATTCAAACATTACTTTTTGGTTCAAAAACTCATCTACTTGCGTATTTGATAATGAGATTGAAGGCTTACCTGGTTGGGCTAAGGCAGGTTCAAACTATAGAAAGACCTTGATTTTGGGCTAGAAATGTTTTGCTGTTTTCTCTTCTCTTTTGTTGTATTGACTACTTTTTACCAATTGATAGAATTCAGAATTTCACAGTGCTCAGTGTGGACCATGTGGTCCAACTCGTCTCTGTCTGGATTGTTAACTCTTACTGATATTTGGTTATGTTGATGACATAAAGCCCAATTTTAAAAGCCTGACATTTTGTGGTCCAATTCTTCTTCATAAGAAATCATATGTTTTGAAGTACAAACATACTACCTTGTCCTGCAAATTTCTATAAGCCCACCTACCCTGAGGGGTGTAAGAGAAAAAAGGTACACATCATAAATGGATATAACACATATAATGGATCTTGGGTAAATTTTGACACTACTTTTTAAGTAACAAAGCATTCTTAGGATTGATTAAACCATTTACAACTAAAAGTGAATTCTTCAAGGTCGTGTCCTTTTTAAGCAGTTTCATGTTCATACTGATGCATCCTCTACACCGTTAAATGTATGTTGGTCGCTTGATCTCTCATCTACTCTTAAAATTGTACTATTGAATCCACCGCTAGTCATCGGGGATTGAGTAGTAAGGCCATGATCCACAGGGGCAACTAACCATAGACTTGTAGCTACATGGAAAATGTAATATTTGAGAGTTGAGACGAGTTTCATTTTTTTCTTACTTGAAATTGTAAAAATAAAAAATATTTACACGATGAGATAACATTAGACACAAACTGCATATAATATTTCTTCCGAGTATAAGTTGATAAACTGAAATTAAGCTAGGTTAGATGTTAAAGTCATCCAAGTACCTTAAGGGGTCGTTTAGTTGGTGAACAAGTTAAATTGAAATTAGATTGGGATATACTTTTATTTCTAATCCTGAAATCAAAAGTTCAACCAAATGTGGGATAGAATAATCTCATCTATTATTTCAAAATTGTTAAATTATGTGTGTAATGAAAGTCATAGTGGTCCTAAGCTCATTTGTATATCTACACATTTGATCACATCTACAAGGGATAGCCATCATGTAAGTGTGTTGGCTATGTCAAATTCATTAATATAAAACCAATGCAATAAGAAAAGGACAAGAAAATACAGAGAGGGCCATATTCATCCATCACTTTCTACTCTGCGCTCCTTGGAAGACTAAGACAAAAATATTGATGTCTACTCATCAATTGGCCATCTCTAAATTCATGCCTTCACCCATGTGCATCTTAATAACACAAAACAAAATGATAAGTAATACATTTGAAAAGATTAGAATAAGATGAGCAATATTCAGTAATCTTTTTGTTTTTATTATATGACTAGAAGCTAAAAAGGGCAAAAGGGGATGTTCTAAACGCTCTTTCTTAACAATAAAGTACATTTATCTTGGTTTATATTACATAAGATCTCCTTTTTGTTTTTTTGGTTTTGGTAAAATATTTAAGCATAAGACAAAATTGAATTACATTGATTATGAATGCCAGATTCCACTGAGAATGCTTCTGAATCTGTTGGAAGACAATTTTCTGACAATCTTTTTTGCATCTGAAACTTCAGCCTCAGCTAACTTCTCAATGTTTATCAGATACCCTGAGTTTGCAATTTTCTTTCTGGCACTATTGCAACTTGTTAATGACATGAGTATAGAAAGCAACAGCTTTTTGTTGCCAAAATTTGCCTGTTCTGGATCAAGCATTTGCAGCAGCAAACCAACATTTTGATCATTCTGTCCAAATCTCTTTTGGTTTCTTGGTACAATCACCATACTTGATAATGTTTCAGCAGCCATTTCTCTAACCTCAAATGACTTAGAATCAAGAAACTTCACCAACTCAGGCATAAATCCAGCATCCCCCATTAGTTTCTTGGCTTCATCTGATGTTCCACACAGCCAAAATGCTGCCTTTAAGGCTAATTCTTGAAGAGAACCATCCCCGTGTCGAAGAAAATACAGAATGTGATCCATAAATCCATAATTCAACAGGATGTTCACTGAATTTACTGATGTAAAACACAGATTCACAATCCCTTTTAAGGACATTTCCCTTGCTTTAGATGAGGACGATGATTTTGGATCCAAAACACGAGCTAAAGCTCTTATTCCACCTTCCTTCATGATCATCTGCCTAGTTGATTCATCCCCAGAAGCCATAGTTTGTAGAAAATCAATTGAACTAATTTGTGTAACCTCATCTTTACACCTTGCAAGCTTGATAAATACTGAAACTGCACCTTCCTCAATCATAAACCTCTTTATTTCTTCAACCCCAACAAGATTTTTCAACACACCACAAACTGAACTAACCAAAGAATCACCCTCTATACATATCTTCAACAAAACAGTAACCCCACCATGAGCTGAAATTGACCATGCATTATCTGAGTTCTCTGTGAGCTTTTGCAAACACCTGGTGGCAAATTCTTTACTCAACCCAATCCCACACTCTAAAACTCTAATCAAAGGGGAAATTATTCCAGCAGAAATTAAACAACTTCTAAAAGATTGAAACCCTGCTATTACAGCTAATGCCTTAGCTGCTTCTTCTTGAAGATTATCTTCTTGCAAATCAAGAAAACTCACTAACACAGAAACAAGATTATCAATTTCAATTGCAACTTTAACATACCTATCATCTTCTTGAATAATCTCATTCAAAGCAATCAACCCTTGTTTCTTCATCTCTGAAGACCCAATCTTGACCCTTGACAACAAATCCCTAATATAGAACTTGATATCATCACGAGAAGCTCCAAGATTGGGCTTTGGAACAATAATGGCAGAGCTTTGAGTAAGCAAACCAAGAGAGTAAATCTCAGAAATACTCCTTATATGATTGTCTAATTTTGTAGAAACTATATCAAGATCACTCTGCATCAGCAGTTTCCCACTATAAGAAAACTCAACGCAATGCCGAGAAAGTTCATGGCAGCTCTTGAGGGTAGCTGTAATGGCCTGAAGGGAGCTGCAGAGTGGAGGGTAGTTTTCTGTGGAATCACAATTCTCAATGGCAGATAAACTCGAAAGAAGCTCTTCAAGCTTGTTTCGTATCGATTGCCATTTCACAGGGAAAACTCTGATTGAGTAAGAAAGAGATATAAGTGAAGAAATGAACTCAATAACTCCCCGGATTCTTGATTTTCCGGCGAATGACCCAACTAGATTTTCTGCATTTTCCGGTAGAGTAAACATGTTGGGTTTCATTGGACTTGCCTGAATTCCATTCTCCGGCGAGATGAGGTCGGAAAAGTGAAGATTCCGGCGAATTAGTTAGAGATTTTGGGATGAAAAAAAAAACAGAAAATTCAATAATATTATCAATGAGGAGAAAGAATAGCTCTAGCTATATTCATTGCTTATCTTCAGTTCATTGTACAGAACTTGTGAACGAATAAATTGACAAAAATATCCTTGCTAACTTTATAACATGGATTAATTAGTACGAGGTTATAGGGGTATTTATGGTATTTTATTGTCTTGTTAGTTGGGAGATGAAATAAGTTTAGTAGGGAGAAGAGAGTTGTTAGGGGCAACTGTTTTGGACTCTCGAAAGTTGGATATGTCCAAATTTTATACTCAAAAAGGATGCCATACATTTAAAAAAGAAAAAAGAAATATGATGGAATTACTACAAATAAAATTGATATATTTTATTTTACATTTTATTTTTTTTAAAAAAACTAGGCTGATTGAGTGTTAAAGAAAATCATAAGAAATACTATATCTTATTTAATTCACAGGTAGAAAATATAAGAATTCTGTGAAAAAAGCAGTGTATCAGAAGTTTTATTCATCATATACCAATCATTTCAAAACTATGCAGAATCTTTCTATATAAATACTCTTCATTTTAAAATGCTTGTCATATAATATATCTATGTATATATTATATGAATAAAAAATCTTTGTATACACGCGTGAATAACACATTTATGTGTATAACATAATAGGGTGTACTTCTTATTAATCAAGTAGA
The DNA here is from genome assembly GCA_037074985.1 of Solanum bulbocastanum. Lineage (NCBI taxonomy): Eukaryota > Viridiplantae > Streptophyta > Magnoliopsida > Solanales > Solanaceae > Solanum > Solanum bulbocastanum. The sequence continues at coordinate 28,963,104 of CM073598.1, read as the reverse complement.
GGGTATTTTAACTGAAGGTTGTCATTTGTCAATAGTTCAGAACGAAATTAATATGTCTCACTAAATTTAAATGTGTTTTCAATACTTCTTTTTTCGAAACGGAAGTGACTATTATGTGTTCATTGAATTTATCAGTAGACAACACTAGATTTTCTTTTTATACTTGTACAACAAAAGTCCTTTATTTAGGGGAATTAAAGAGGAAAGTTTAAATACGCTCTAGTTGCAAAAATATGGACACAACATTTATTAGGCTGCAAGGATTACGACAAAGGAATTAAACATTAACGATTTATTGCAATTTATTATATATAATTTTTTATTCGATGCCTAATATTCATTTTGAGGTTTTAATTCTAATCCAGATTAGTGGCGAACAACATTCAAAAGCAAGGAGTTCATATTACTCAACAATTTTACTTATCATGCATGTATATTACAAGTCAAAAATAATATAATTCATGATAATAAAATACAAAGATTATTGAATTCACCCCGAATGAATTTCCTTTATAAAGTCTCGGCCTCTCGGGCTCCTTTATACTGATCAGGATTCGTGTCATATTAGATCAGAAAAACACTACCTAACATATTTTTTTCCACTCAAAACATCTGATTAAGAATGAAGAAATGATATCGATTTATATTCCTTATTTATCATGAAATAGTTTGATCCACAAGGGATCAAACTTGTGATGTTTTTTTGTTTGTTTATTTGTTTGTTATCTATTGTTGCTTTTGCTTGTAGTTATCTACTATTTTGCTCTCGTATACAGTTGTTACATGCTTCTACTTTAATATCAACAACCTTAGATGGAACATGAGACCCATATTACAACTCAATGTACATATTCTTAAAATCACATATAATTAAAAGAAAAATATACAAAATTATTTCAAGAAAAATCGTAACAAAAATAATTTTCTCAAGTCTTTTTTTTTATTCATTTTTTCTTTAAGTCAGTTTGTATAGTAAATAATTAAGGGAAATTATTTAAGGATGAGGAGTGTATGAAAAGTTTCGATTAATCTTTTAGCAATAAAAAATAGAAGATTATAAATTAATTTTCCTAAGTAAGTGCTTAATATAATGTATCGATAGACAGCTAGCATTCACACTTTCTTAACACCTTTTTTTTTTTTTGGGTGAAAGGAAAAGGCCCTTTTGGGGAAAAGCTCTAATTGGCAAAATGGGGACAACGTAAATTTGGCTACAAGGATTTGGACAACTCATGAGTTAAATTTCTTAAAGACTTATTAGGCTTTAATATTATGCAGTCATTTTTACATCATGAAATGTTCTGTTCTAGGATCGCACATTTGTGATCAACGTGAATAATAATATATTTAGTGTAATTCTATAAATACTGAGGTTTAAGAAAGGTGGTGTATACACTGTAATACATAATACTCTTATCTCATAAAGGTAGAGATGATGTTTCTGAGAGATCGTTGACTCAAGTAAAATATATAAAATAAATATAGAGTATATAACTCATACAGTAACAAAGAAGTCATAATGAAAATAAATAATAAAATAACATTAACAGCAACAACGAATACAACAGATAATACTAAAATTGAGGAAAACGATAGTAGGAGAGTACTAATTATAAAATTACTGAAAAGGAAACAAGCTAGACAACATTGGATTTTTAAATGTTTCTTTAAGTATTAGAAACATATTGAAACTCTTCAAATAAGTAGAAATGACATAAAAAAATATTCAAGAAGAAAACCTTAGATTACAATATACAATGGAAATTAGATTACAATATATACAGGAAATTAAAAAAAGTAAAGGCCAACCTACCTACATTTGGATTTTGTGTCATGAATCCAAAGCTAAAAGTCGTGGATATTACATTAATTAGTAAAGAAAGAGGAATGTACATACTATAGGATCTGACACTTGACAGAGCAATGAAATAATTTTGATACTAAATAATAAAACCAGAACTTGTAATTATGGATTAATGAATATTAGGTGGCAAACAAATATATAAAAAAAAAAAAAAGGGAAAAACATAGTGTTGCTTTCAATAATAAGAGCTTTGGCATTAATAGAGATGACAAAAATGCAATTAGCCCCATCATGCATGTGAACCCCTTATACTAATTATTACTCATTCCCAACTCTTTAGGCTTCTTGTCACCTTTTCACTTAATAAAATTACATTATTGGTATTAGTTTGGATGGTGAGATGACCTTAACCACCAATCCAAAAGCTGCTACTCACTAAATAATTTTTTTTTAAAAAAAAATTATTCAGATTTAATTCGATTTGTTTACATTAGTGTCAAACAAACCTATCATTATAAGACTATAACAGTAAATCACTTTTTTTAAGACTATTTCATTTTTAAAATTCGAGCTCAAAATCACTGATTAAAAAGAGATTTATCATCCCATTATGCTCTTTAGAGGTCCAATTTTTTTTTTAACAATCCCTTGCAAAAGAAAAATTATTTTGATCATTTAGTATTTGGAAATTCTATCGCATAAAAAATCATCATATTGAAACTAACGCTTAGAAGTTTACCATAGTTAAATAAAGTTGAGATGAGCTGACAACAGAATCACATATTATGAAATGACGTGTGTCATATATTTATGAATTATTGTAATTATTGATAACAGATTATGAAATGACGCATGACATATATTTATGAATTATTGTAATTACAGGATATGAATTAAAAAAAAGTACTTCAAAAATATAAATATATACCCAGCTTTATTTGGTCTTTATACAGATCAAAATAACTAACGGTAATTCATACTTTTTGTGTTGCATTTTATGCAATAAAATTCGAATTTCAAAAATCAAACAACTTAATTTTAGTGAATTTAGCCATAAAATTTACATATTTGAAACTATGTAAAAATTCTATAAATAACAATAATTAACAATTCAAAATATTTTTAAAAAATATGAAAAATTACTACTTAAAACAAAGACTTACTTAAATCTTGAAATTCGAAGATGCCACATAAATTGAAACACGAGAGTTTGTAATTTCTTCGTGCATGTCTAAATAGAGAAATAGCAGAATTTATCCTAGAATTTGGTGGGAAAATGGCACTAACATGCAAACTCATCATAGAGTTAATTAAAATTAATTTATATATATATCAACAAAAATAAGTATAAGCATTCATAAGATGACAAATTACCAACTTGTTCTTAATTATTTTTCACTTTTAAATTGACATATCTATTAAGAAAATAATAATTGACATAATAAGTTTATCATTTTACTCTTATTAATTATGAAGTGGATGAATTAAAACCTTAGGATTTCTAAGAAATTCTATCTTTTTCAAAATAATTAATTGAGTGTATAATAGGTAAATTTTTTTTCTTTATTTGTCAAAATGAGCAAGTAATTACGGATAACTAAAAAAGGAAAAATAGTCAAAAATAATTAGATGCCTATTTATTTCAAAAAATATCTTAATTACTACAGGACAAAAATAGCCATTATTCTGTTGGTCACATAAATGCTTGAAAAGTGCATGAATTTTCTAATAAAGTCTTTTAGTGGAACACCGCCCCCCCTTTTTTTTTTTTTTTTTTTTAATTTAAGAAGTTGTAATTTTCTTTGTCAATTAGAGAAGTTGCTTTGAAGGCCAGCGTGCGAATATTTAGCTTGTTAATCTGAAAAAGTTTTGTTGCTTCCAACTAATATTTTTAATTATCATCACATATAAATAAAATAATCAAGAATTACTTGCATGCCACTTATAAATAAGAAAATAAAAAAATATTAGCTACTTCTAAGCCTATGGAGTTTTCTCGAACATGATATAAGTTTTCACTAACATGATGATCAAATCACTAAAAATAACAAGCAACTAATATCATATTATAACATTGACGGTTACGTAAATAATTATTATATCATCAGTGTATATATCGTAAATCTTTCTGAATATGCCAAAGTATGAATTTTCACTTATCCCAAGCTATTCTCATGTAGAGAATTATACTTCTCCAATCTGGATTTATTAGAGGAGTTTAAGTAATTATATATATGTAACTTCAAAAAATAAATGTTCACCATCAAATTAATTAATTGTTCACCATCAAACTAATTAATTTTATGTGTTTTATAGCAAGAAATATGCATGTCTTATATATTAAAATTACAAAATTCTATATTTGGATAGTGTAAAAAATTTGTAACACTGTATATAGCTGCATAACAAATTAAATAGTGTAATATGTGATGCGGTGCTAACTTAATGCTCATGAAATGTTAGGTAGAAAAGGACATAAATGATATATATTTGTATTGAGGAAATGTGAGTGATTAATTACCAAATCTATGGTGAATTAATTAATATATAGTTAGATACCCTCTTTTTGACTTTGAGTGAGGAGGAAGTCAAATGAACCAAAAGGCCTACACAAAATCAAAATATATATACCTTTGCTTTGAAGAGAAAAGCCACATACACACATCCAGGGCGGATCTACTCAGGCGGGTGGGGTGTCATGCCATCCACGAGCTTCAACGGAAACTTTATGTATATAGGTATATATATATACAGTTTATATATAAATAATAAATCTGCCATCCACAGTACCAAAGTACTCTGTGGTACCCATGGTAAAATTATTTCAAATTATTTGTACTTTCTTTATCTTTAAATAATTTTATAAGTATGAAATTTAGCATAATTCATCTTACTCCTAACATTAGATATTATTTTTCTATCCTATATTAATTATTTACATTTTACTAAAAATAGTTATTAAAAATTAATTGTCAATTAACAAAATTAAACAATAATTTGTTAATTTTTTTTCATTGTCCTAACAATTAATTTTTCTTGAAAGTGTAAACAAAATTTGTAAAAAATTTTATCTTAAAGATTAAATTAGTAAACTATCATTTTTATTTATAATTTCTTAAAGAAGTAAAAGAAAAAGTTAACAGCTAATAGAAAGAGGTATAAATTGTTTTTTTTCTCTTCTCAATAATTTCATAAACACTTAAATGCATCAAATATTCTCCAACAAGAAAATATAACAGAAAGATCATTAGTAATTTTAACCAATAATTATATAAGTTTTGGTACTATTTTCATGTAACCCAAAATCGAAAATCATCCATAACATATATACATACTCTCTCAATTTGTATGGTATTTTCTTATTCTTGAAATTCAAGCTACATGAAATTTAATTAGAATTGCAACTTATGTTTGTTCATAAATATTACCTTCTCGCTAAGTTGCAATTCAACCAAAAACATTATTAATTGTGATTTTTATCATGTTTATATAATTTAAAAAAAGGAACAAAAAAATACAACTTATAGCTTGACTTTCAAGAACAAAAAATAACCTATAAATTAATGGAGAGAGTAAAATGAAAAAAAGAAAAATTGGTTAATTATATTTATATTTTGTTGATTGACAAGTAATTTTAAATAACTATTTATGTTTATCCTAAAAATAATACAATTGATTTTGTATGAGGTTAAAAACATATATCTTAATTTATCTTAGTTTAACTCTTTTTTAAATACGTAATATTAATATATTTATCTTTATTTGATTTTGACAAATGAACACTATGAATCACCATAATTTTTTCGTAAATAGCCTACAAGCACTTTTTTAAAAATTTATACATGTGTTTATTTCTATTTTATTGATTAACTTGTCACATAAATCGAAAAGACGAGTAATTTGAATCAAGCATAAAGTTAATTTAGGCGATGAGTCTGTTTGGCACCCAGAGACTCTAAATCCTGGATCCGCCTCTGCACACACCAATATGAAGTGCATATCCACTTCAATGAACCATAATCCCTCTAGTACAATAATAATGCTTAGCACTACAAAATTACACTTTGGAAAAAGTTATAAGTTATATACACCGATAGTGTGAAGATATTTTTTACTATTAACATAATTTGTTAGTTATTATATTTACTAGGATATCAGTTAATGCTTATATCATAAACATTAATTTACTTATTATCATATTATAAATGATCAATGTAAATATTTTATATATAGATCTTAATTAACTGATATATAACATATATTGTTTTAACTTTTTTTTAGGGAAAAATAGGATTGAGGAGGATATGGGTAAGTGAACAGAGATTCACTTTAGTGAAGACAAAAGTCATAGATATATCATATATCAATGAAAATAGAAAGGCCAACCAATTACAAGATTTATATGCAACTTGTAGTTGAGGATTAGTTGATTCATATCCCATGATATGGACTGCTCTATATAAATTAAAATTTTGTTTCATCATATCAATGCATCCTCAATGACAAATATTTATCTAGAAAATAAATATTTTTTTTAAACATTTATTTTTTAGTGTTCGATAAACAGGCAGAAATGTTATCTAAAAATATTTATGTATAATCTAAATACGAGGATTGGCCGATTGAGCGTGTGGTGCAACGATTGGGGTACTATTGGGAGATGGGGTGGAAAAAATGAACGTGGAATATTATTCATTAAACTTATTTTCCGTACTATTATTATGGAAGTCATTTTTATAATTTTTAAGACATTTGATTGTCTTGAAGAAAAATATTTTTAAAATTAAATACACACTACACTAAAAATGATTTTTTAGAAAGGTTTCAACACTCTTTGTTAATGTGCATATTTATTGTCGCTAAAAACTATTTTTGTTGTAGTGACACCGTACCAAATACTTCCAATTGGTACATTTTAATTACTTGGACATTTTTTTTTTGTTTTTCGCTGGGTCTTCAGAGTTCATATTGGAACCCTGATTAAATTTGGATCGCGCATTGCAAGACCCATTTTGGGTGACGCTCCAAACAAGATTTTCTCTATATTCAGGGCTCAAACGCAAAACCTTTGATTAAGGATAAAATAGCCCCACCACAAACCGAACCGAGGTTACTTGGACCCTTTACTCAAGGCTAATGCTAGTCCACTGACTCTATTATAGTTGACAAGCTTTTCCTAAAATAACCTAATTATCATATGCTACCTAATAAATTAATTGTCTCCGTTATTATAATCCACGTGTGCGTTTCCACACGAACTAAGATGGACTATGGGCTAGGCCAAAGTTTCATCTACTTATATAATTATTGTTACAATAATTCATCGTATTTGGTTTAAGTATTGATTATAATAAGTAATTATGCCATAACTTTGTTACAATAATTCATCGTATAATAAGTATCTGTATGATTTGATTATAGCATGCCGGGAAACAGTAGCATATTTTTCAGGATCAAGGTTGATATACTAACAGTTATTTATCTTTAATTTATACGTCAATTTAACTTGATATAGTGTAAAAAATATAGACATTGTTTTTATAAAGAGAGCAAAACAAATTCATATATAATTTCCAAATACTAATACAAATATGCTTTAAGTCGGGGGTCTATTGAAAATAATATCGCTATTTTTTAAAGGTAGGAATAAGGCTATGTATATACCATCCTCTTCACACATCACTTGTAGAATTATATTGAGTATGTTGTTATAGTACAAATATACTTAGACAGTGGCGGAACCAGCTTGGACTAGATTTTAGAGAGGGCCAAATATTTACTTTTTCATAATTTGAACTCTCTTAGTGAAAATCTTGGTTCCACCACTCAGAAATGATAGTGGTGATTATTTGGTTTTGAGTAAAATTTCCACCAACTGAACTTTGTTGCTTCATATTCATGCAACTGCTGGTCAATAGGGTTGGAGCAAATTGCTTTTCAATTTGCATGTAACAAGAATGGGAATTAACACTATTATTAGGAATTTGAGCATTGGAGTGACAATTCATGTAGCTAGCTTAGACTTAAAGAAAATATGAAGATTTTGAGGACTCTATATATAATGGTGAGAATTTTTTTTTCTTTTATATCATTGTGCTCACATGCTGCCAAATTTTACTATCATTGGTCTCTATAGAGTCAAGGAATTGTAATTTGTTTTACTTAATATCTCTTCAAAAGTTCACTCAATAGACTATAAATTTAAGGGAGTTAGGAATGTCTGAATGATCACTCAACGTATAATAAAATTCGTTATTATAGGTACTTAACTTTGTTTCGTCAAAAAGTTATTTAATTTTAATTAACCTAGTTAGTTAGCTTCCTTGTTGAGACTTGCAAATTTATATATAATGTAGTTGCAAGATCAATAATTATTACTTAAAATTGATCAATGGATAAACCTGCATTATTAATTAATGCTATGATATGAATGAAGCAAAGCAAAGTGAATAAGTGTTCTAATTTAAACTAACAACATAGTAATTGTAACACCAAATTATTCTGATGAAGCACAGCAATCACATTTTTTAAAAAAAGAATACCATGGTTTCTTTTTTTCTTTTGCATTTCCAGTTTGGCCAAATAACTTATGTCTGTGAGACTTAATCACCATCATTCAAGTTACATGAGACTCATTTCATTTTTCTTTCTTTATGTTCATGCTACTTATTGTTTTGAAAAAGAAAAAAAAAAAACTCTGCGAATCAACATACCAGCGTTCCTCATCTTGCTTGTTCTTGTGAGATTCAGGACTCTTCAGATTTGATCTGCTGGTAGTTTTATCTGACATAATCAACTTTTCAACTCTGTCATGTGAACATTCGTTCAATGGCCGAAGGTCTCACTAACTGTAAGAGAATCTTCGCATGGTTTCTTTCTGATAATGCATTAATTCAGTAAGAGCACGCACAAACATCCCTTTTGCTGATCTTCCTTGAAAATTTCAAGCTTCTCCAACTAAAACATAGTAAATGCAGCATAAGGAGAGGTATTCATTTAGCCCATTGTCCACTTACTTTCTCTCATCCACCTTTACGAACATCATGCATGTAGCAGATAAAGCTAGCTGAAATAAAAGGGTATCCCAGTGCACACCTACAGATAAAGATAAAACTTTGCATTATCAGCATATCGTCTTTCCTCTCCACGCTATTTTGGCGAGCATAGGACTGAGGGAGAGTAAGGGAATTAAGAAGCTTACCAAAGTTCCTGTTTCTTTGTACTAGAGAGTTACAACAAAAGGTGGGGCATCCCTTCGTGGCCCTGCTACAGAGCGATAGACGTATAATTTATCAGCATAATCATCGCTGTGCTCATCTTTGATTACCTCGACATTCAACCTAGGCCTCTCTCGTGCAAGTATTCTACAACCATTCATGGTGACCCTGCAAGCTGACATCCAAAGACACCGCATTGATTCGTACTTCCCCATTCCAGAAAGAAGTGCTGCATTTCCAAATGGAGAATCTCTTATCTCCAGCTTCCTCAGCTTAGAACAGCCGTCAAGCACACACTGCATACCCCAGTCACTGCTGCCAGCAAAAGCCACTGAAAGTGTCTCAAGGTTTTTGGCATACTTTCCAATATACTCAAAGGTCAGGTCAGTCAACAGTCCAGAAACAGAAAGCCTCTGGAGCTTTCTACAAGTCTTGACCACTGCACCAAATGCCTCATCCATGGGTTCATTTGTCAAGTAATCTGGCTGGCCAGGATTCATTATGCAGAGACGAAAATGGGTGAAATTAGGGCAGTTAAGCACTATTGTTGCAACAGCAGCATTAGTCATTTGCCGGCAGAAATAGAGAACATATTGAAGTTTAGGACAACCAGCAGACACAGCCACAAAGCCTGACTCCGTCACTCCATGGTCCATATCCTCTTCAAAAGGGTCAGCAGGAAAGACTCGCAGTTCTTCAAGCAATGGGCAGCTGGTTCCAACAGCCTCTAACCCCTTATCTTTGACAGTGTCTAGGACCTATAACAGAAAGATTAGGCATGAAGACCTTGAAAGTAGAAAAATGGATTACCATGTTATTAAAAAAAAAGGTGATTAGCATCTCTTGAATACTTATCCCTAGAGAAAACAACCATAGAGCAGTTTAAACTTAAAAGACGAATTAGTGGTAACTTTCAGTTCCTCGACAAAATGTCAAATGTTAGGAGATCAATACCTAAGACCTCATCATGAAAGGATTTATCATGTAAATGTTAAAGCCTGAGGTAGATTCTTACCCAAAGGCGCCTTAAATTTGGGCAATGAGCAAGAAGCTTCGAAAATTCACCACTCCTAATGGTTTCATAGCTCAAGTTGAGGAAAGTCAGACTAGCACAGGCTGCATAAAGAGATGGTAAATATCGACGATTTGCTTCCCAAAAACCTGAAAGAGAGTGCAGATGCTTGCAGTTGCTGAATGCACTTTCAAGTTCTGCATACTGCCGACTAGTGAGTTGATCTGGAAGAAAGCATCCTGTACCCAGCTCCATCAGCTGAGGAGCTCGGACGAGCAGGCGTTGCAACTGAGGCAAGGTGACGTTCTTGTTAACCTTCAGAACCCTCAGAGATTTGCATCTACCGACAAGTCTCTCTAAAGCATCTTTACTGATCTCAGTGTTCATACTAGCAAAGTTAAGCACCTCCAGTGATGTAAAGTCATCCGGAAAACAACTTAGCCAACTACCACAAATATCATCCATGCCATTCTCCTGAATGTCCAGCTCTGTCAAGTTCCTGTGAAGGAAACCAACATTTAGATTGGTATAGCAATTAAGATAACTTGGTTTCATGCTGATAAGCATCAATTAAGAGCCACAAAACAAACTGACATTTCTGCTGCCTATGAAGAAAAGTATGTTTTGCTTTTCTATACCTTGGAATATTACTCAAACGAACGAAGTCTTGTTATCATCACATAAACAGAACCTCCTTGTATGCATCATTTAGATAGTACATGAAGACATTTGTTATATACAAGTCCAACTTCTGTAGTATGTTGAATTGTGGATATAACATTAGAGCCATCCTTCAAACTGCACTTCTTTGGAATGATTGCGGACCAGAACAACCAAAGATCCCACATTCTCACATTCTTTTTGGTTCAGATTATCGTAACTTAAAATTGCAAAGATGCCAACTTCTACGTTTAAAACTACACAAGCAAAATCTTGGCATGCAACCTAGACACCTTTGTGATGGTATTCCTTATTTGAAAAGACAACAATCAACCTGGAAGCCTCATGAACCATAATGACCTAGTGGTGCTACAAAACTAGACAACAATTTGACAACATATACATAGTGATATACTAGTTGAAGTTCCATACATTGAACAGCTCTAATAGACATTAAAAGGTTCAGATATCAAATATTTGTTACACAATCCAAGTTAATGTAGAAACTCTTTCTTGACCAATAAGAAGAGTTATTTATGCCTAACAATGACTTCAAAGAATTCCCTCAATTAATGCTTATTAACAGGTCAATGTCACATCATGAAAGTAACATAAAAAAGGAACAGAAAAAGAATTCATAAAGTGGAACCATTTCAATTTCCACTTATACCTTTTTCTTCTTTCTTTTTAATGTGTGGTAAGACAAGGTGGTGATAACAAGATAAACAGCCTAACATGTCCCAAGCCCAGAACACGTCACTTTTTTATTTCTTCACCCACATGGCCACTTCAAATGAAAAATACAAGTTTCTTAACCATTCCACATCCAGACACATGGGTCTACTGTTTTGTCCTCCATTACTACAATAATTAGCATGGACCACCTTGTAAACAGTACTGTTTTTCCTCAATCTGCCTTGAAAGAATTCTAAATCCACCATAACAGAAAACTAAGATCTTGAAGTCAGATGCTAAATATACCAGTTACAACCAAATATAAACTATTTCTTGAAAAAAAGATAGATTTTTTATCCAATCAAAACAACACCCATATCTGAAACATAACTGATATTAAAAATAACCATCAAAAGTTAACACAAGTTAAAAGATCATCTTACTTGCAGTGAGCAGCAATGCTACTGATCCCATCAGTGCTAAAACCATCACAACTCAACAATGAGAGTGCCTTAAATCCAAGAAATGATTTTGCCAAAAACTCCAAACTCTCATCACTAACAGCCATTCTTTTCAATCTCAACTCCTCAAGAAAGGGGTAAACTTTGGCAAAAACATCAAGCCAAGCCTGAATATCAGCACCCCAATTCTCTGGTACCAAATTAAAGTCAGAAAATCTTGGTTTCCCTTTGAGGGTAACACTCTTAATCTTGGGAAATCTTCTTGCAACAATTTCAGGAGTAACTGAATAGCAATTCCCAATAAACAGCTTAGTTCTTGTCCAACGCTCTGCATTATACCAATCCTTGCACACCAATGAAGCTGAATTTCTATCTTTATGAGACTGAACAAGAGACAACACCTTCTCCAACACCTCATCTGGGAATGCTAACTGAGTTAACTCCGATGAGTTCGATAAATCTACAGATTCCCTCGGTTTTTTCAAGCTCGGATTCATTTCCTCCTCAAGAAAACTGAATTGAAATCAAAACAACTGAAAGTTCAAATCTTTATCCTATTTTCTGACATGCTGACAAAATTTTCAATAGCAAGATTCCAGCTTTAACCCCCTCAGTTGAATAAACACAGTCAACAACTCTGCTGGTTATAAAAAAAACAAGCCTTCAAGATTTATAAAGAAAACAAAAACCATCTTGAGTCACCTGAATTTCAAAAAGAAAACATCATCTGTAATCAGTTCTACTACTCCATTTTAGAACTTTAAGAAAACAGAGAAAGAGATATGAGTCTAAACTCTAAAGAGAAAAAAAGGCTGAGAAATTTCTGAAATGCTACTGAAAAAGCAGATTAAAAAAATGGCCCAGAAAAACCATGCCTATATCAATTTAGAACACCGAATAAAACAAAAGAAAAAGAGGAAAAGAATCAGTAAAATTTCAGAACAATTACAAGAAAAACAGGGAGAAAAGCGTGAGTTGTAAAAGAAAACAACAAACTGGAATTGAACAAGAATTGAAAAAGCTGTTGGCTTTTTTTTTCTTATTTTTATTGCATACCTCAGTCTTGAGAGTGGTGAAAAATGTGGACACTTTGGTGCACCAGAAGAGCCAAAGAAACTCTGAAGCCAACCACTTACATAATATAACAATCCAAATTATTCCACAAAAAGAAAAATAAAAACTTTATTCTAAAAAAAAAAAGTATACTCCAAATTTCATTCATTTATTTAGACTTTAACACATAATCAATCATATTTTATTTACTACTCGAATTAAGTCACATTTAATACCTAATCAGATTTTGAATGTTTTAATATGTATTCTCATTCATATTTAGGCAGTTAAGTTAATTTGACCATATAAAATATGATTCTGTATTATTAAAATCATACATATTCACCTTGATAAATCATGCAAAGTAAACATTGTTTTACTTAAAATTGATGCATATACTAATTAAAACAGATGACATATTTTGTATGATTAGCTTATTTAGTAGACCGAAAAAATTGTCTATAATTGAAGCAATTTATAAGAGTTGAGGTGTTTAAACCTCAAAATTTGAAAAAAATCATATAAATTAAGACGGTGAAAATAGTAATATTAGTGTATACATACGTAAAGGTTATAATAATAAGCAGCCCACCAAATGTGAAACTGACAGATAAGGAAGGCGAGCCAAAACCTAACCTTTCTCTAGTTTTGGGACAGTGCAGTGGGCTTATGAAATCATGACACGTGTACAATGTCACGTGGTGCGTACATCTGTCACGGCGCATATTAGACAAGAGCATCTTCTGGTGCAAAGTAACGGTAAATGGATATTTTGTACCTTTGACCCCTCAATTTTTACGTGGTATTGTTTTTTATTTATATTATCTTTTTTAAAAAACAATTGTTTTCTTCCATTGCTTATCTATTTTACAAGTTTATCTATAATGAGTGTAAAATAGAATATTTTATTTATTATTTGCTTATTAAATATTAGAAATGTTATCCTTAAAACATGAATTATTATTGGTTATATAAAAGTAGTACTGTTTTTTTACTCATTCGTTACAAGTTAAATTCACGTTCTCTCAGTTTCAATCACTTATTACGTTTTGAGAGGTCAATTTGATCAAAAAATTATTATAAATTGCAATCTTTTTGAAATTTATAACCGAATTTTGGCGAAAAAATAAAAGAAAAAATTTAAGTTTATGGTGATGGGTGGAGGGTTGCACGTGAGGGAATCACGTGATTCCTGGTTAAACCGCACGAGTCGAGGATGTAACAAAGGAATAATTCATACACTAATTAATTAGAGAGTTTATTGAGGCATGTAATCAGCTGAGGAACACAGCTAATCGTCTCGAATCTCCATAATTTTAATTAAATTTATTAATTAATTAAAAACAACAATTTCAAACAAAAACAAGTAAACTTGTAGTTGTAATTTTAAATTAAATAGATATTTGGCTAGTCATTATCGACAGTTGTCTCCTTAATCCTTCACGTTCTTCTGTTTCACCATTTTCAACCATGAAACAACTAATAGTTTGTTTGCTACTAATATGAATAATTATCTCAAATTTGAGTTCCTAATATATGATTGATCAATTAATTTAACATGTTATAACAAATTAATTTTTATTATATAAAGAAATAAAGGGGCTAAAAGTATTTCTAATTTATTCAAATAGATCAATTTTATCCTTCATTATGTATTTTTGCTCAAAAATATATGTCTTACATTCCATTCTTCTTACCAATAAAAAAAATAATTGAAAGGTAAAATTGTCTCAATAAAAATAGTTCAAGGACCAAAATGATTTCTTTTTGTTTTGAAGCAACCGTTAGTTTAAAGAGCATATTTTGAATAATAAAAAAAATAGCAAAATTCGAAATTTATCTATTTCAAATAATTTAAGGATAATTTTAACTTTTTTTTCCTTACAACTAAGAGTACTTATTCAAACTTTAAATGGAGGGTAGGCTCATTTTCGAATAGTTCAAGAGAAAAATTGATGCATTTTCTCTTGTTTTTGAGTCATTAGTAGAAAAAATATTTTTAAGTTTTGAGCTGGGGTCCGTTTTATTCAATCAGAAAATAAAACAAATACAAATATTTTAAAAATTATTTGGCTAGTAAAAGGGTATTTTAAAGCTAATTAACTAGCATCAAAGATATTTTTTAGCCAAAAATATTATGAATGGTAAAATTTGTTTGTTTCTTCAATGTATAACACGTACTAGCTTAAAATTTTAAGTCTATCTTTTTGATAGTTGTAAATTAAAATAATTAGTGGTAGTATATAGTATGATTAGTATTTAATTGTTGACCTAGTTAACTTGTAGTATTACCCAACTTAAATTGCATTAAATATAAACGTACCTAATCACATAAAGGAAGCTTATCTATGTGACGTGGAGGATTTTAACTTTTTCTAAATCACCTCCTAATCAATATTTGACTCAACCTTAAACAATCTAATTAATTATTTTCTTATTAGCTAGGTCATTATAAAAAGATTTGATTTTCTATGTTAGTTATTAATTGTGGATCATTAAAAACTTTGATTGGTTAGGTTTTGTTTTTAATTAAATAAATTTGAGTTTTTAAAAAATAAAACTTATAAATTAGCCAAGGACAAATAAAATTGTCTTGATTAGGTACATTGATGTTGCCATTATCAAACATTATGTGCTCTCTTAGCTTTCTAGAAAGCAACAAGTAACTTGGCTTAAATCCATTTGCACCAATAAATGACCATGTTAAAACAAGGTGAGCGCAAGCTGATTTAGATATTAAAGTTATCAAAAATGAAAGTGAAAAGAAAATTTAATATTATGCCTTAACTATCTTTTCAAGAATAAAGGCGTAGAAAATAAAATAAATAAAAACTAATTTGTAAGATAATAAAACAATTCGCTAGAACTATAGACAATTAGAGGTCTATAATGAGTGAAGTTTATGAGAGATTCATTTTTAAAATGTGATGCAAATAATTTTTTAAATTAACTTATTTTCATCTTCTTAAATCTTGTACGCAGAGTTATTTGATACTTCAAAATATAAGGATTTGAAAATTTATATATTTCAGTATCCATTTTGGGAAAAATTATTAGGTAGATAACTATATATGAATACATTAATGTGATGCTTTTAACTCGATGGGAATTAATAGTCTCTTCTTCAAAAAGTTTATTTTCATTTGTTTAAACTTTAATTTGTGTGTAGATATGTTAGATACATGAAAGTAAAAAAATAAAAATTTACCAATTATATATTTCGTCAGTATATTATAAAAGATCGTTAGATATAACATTACAATTAGAATTATTGATACGCCGCATACAACTTTTAATTACTCACTGCGAACCAGCAAGTAACCATTGTCTAAAGGATTATTATTAATTGATTAATGAGTTTGTGGCCCTTTGCTTGTATGTAGAAGCAATCTATTTTAAACCAATCCTAATCCAAGAGGTTCCAATAATTAAAACAGTTTAAGTACATTATAAAAAGTCCACTTTTACTGCACATTTAGTGTATATTAATTAATTATTAATATTTTTTAAAAAAAAAGATGAATTCTTATAATTTCCTCACAGAACATGGAAGGGCTTTCTAATTCTAATAAATTAGGTTTATTTGTGCATTAACAGCATAAATTTCTTTTAATATTTTTAGGTTTAGTTAACATATAATAACAAATAATATAACTCTATGTTCTAAAACAAGTTTGACATAGTTATATAAAAATAAAATATTTAATAACTTATTATACCTAGCTATATTTGTGGAGAGTGATATATTGAAAACAAATACTCTATTTGCGCCAGATAAGAATAAGATTGCGTATACATAATTCTCACTCCAATTATGAGATTATAATAAATATGTTATTGTGAGCTCTTAATCAATACTTGTATATAGGATTATTATAATAGTAAAGTGTCTTTCCTAATCAATGCAAAATAGTGGTATATTGACAAAGCATACATGTGAGTGAAAAGCCTTTGGGTCCCCCCCCCCCCCCCACCAACCCCCCAAGAACCCCTCTACCCAAAAGAAAGAATACTAAATAAAATAAAATTGTATAAGAACTGTCTAGTTGAGTTACTCATTGTGCAAAAAGGGTTTGGTTATATATTGAAAGCACATGCATCCAACCTTGTGTCTGTTTTACTATGACTCTCTTTTTTCTTCAATTAATTTCTAAACAATGATTAAGATTGAGATTGAGATTTTCCCCAGATGCTAAAAGTTAGGCTTTCCAATTATTTTTTATTATTATTTGTGGCTTTTTTCTAGCTTATCGTATTATTTATTGTTGAAATGGACGATTGTACTTACGTTTTATACTTGATTTTGGATATATTTTACTTGAGCATAGGATTTTTGAAATGTCTCTACTTTCACGAAGTAGTAATAACAAAGTTGCATGCATGTCCTATCGTCTCCAAATTAAACCCCACCTATGAAATTACCGTGGATATATTATTGTAATTGTTACGAAAAGTTAGGCTTTTATGTTATTCTCTTTTAATTTATCTGGTTATATTAAGTTCTTCCCCATGGGCCATGACTATTTTTCTTACTAACTTTAGGTTATATGTCTCTCTCCAAATGAAGAAGGCATGACCTCCATTTCCTAGAAGAAAAAATAATAATTTTGGTCTCTCTATACAAGGAGTTTCATTTCATTTTATTTTTTTGGTTTCTGTTTCTTGTCCATATATTATATCTTATATAGTAAAGGGCATAATTTATTCATGTACTATTTTAAATTTAGCAAGTTTACCCTTTTTTTTACTTTTTAAATTGGGGGTGGGGGGTAGGGGTGGGGAGGGGGAAATAGGGAAGGGATTACAATGTGAGGAATTGAATCTTCACCAACATGGTGAGAGTTCAGGTAGCTAGCCAACCAACTATGTTTACCTTCTATCAGACATTAAGTCTAATTTTATTTTCGCCTTTAGGAAAAAGTTCTATTTTTGCCTTTGATCCTAACGAGCTATCGAATCTATAATTTTGAACCATACTTAAGAGTTGAAGAGTAAATACGAACGTCTTTTTTCAAATAATTTGAACATGTGTAGTTTAGTTATTTCACGTTGGAGTCACTTCATCAATGAAAATAATAAATACAAGATGATTTACTAATAACAATGGTATAAATAAACCAAAAATCTATCAGATAGCTCCGAAGTACAAAGGCAAATAATCTAGTTTAATGTGTTAATTAAGATTTGTTCATCATATTAAATTTAGGACAAAAATAATATATGTTGACATTACATAGCAAGTTCAACGGTATGTGGTTGCGATATGTTTGCAATATATAATTTGTTCTCATTTTTGATATTCAGTATCGATTAATTTAAATTCACATAAAAAAACCTGACTTTAAGATACAACACTTTCTATCAAAAGCTATTTTATATTCCAATCAAATTAAAATTTTTAATTAAAGATGAAAAAATATTTATCTATTTATGTGTAATTGTGTATGACATCAATACTTGTAGCAAAGAAGAAATCGTCATTGTTATCAAGAATTATCCTAAAAGTCATCATTGATGAAGTCAACATTTCTAGGTTTAAATAGTAGTAATTGCCATCTAATATATGTAGTGTAGGTATATGAAAGCTCACCAAACATTGACAACTAGTGATGGAAATTAAAAATAAAAAAATTAATGCCACTCAAAAATATCATGCGATTAAAGATGCAAAATCAATTATTATACCATTACTAGCTAGCTAGGCTACGTGCTTAATTCACTTCATAAAATTTGTGGCAATTAAAGATGCAAAATCAATTATTATACCATTACTAGCTAGCTAGGCTACGTGCTTAATTCACTTCATAAAATTTGTGGCGATTAAAGATGCAAAATCAATTATTATACCATTACTAGCTAGCTAGGCTACGTGCTTAATTCACTTCATAAAATTTGTGGGAAGTATTGTCATCCATTTATTGTTTCAAGGGGTCGTTTGGTACAAAGATACATAATGTATGAATTATTAGTGTATGGATTAATAATGTAGGGATTAATTTTTATCTAGTGTTTGGTTCATTATTTTCCATTTAATCTTATGTTTGATTTAAAATTTTAGAAAAAGTTTCTTTTCTATTATACTCTTGAGCTATTATGAGATTTTATATTTCATTTAATTTGTTAAGTTAAATACTAAAATATATTTAAAAAATTAATACTAATTTTGAGGTGTGATATGCCACCATAGAGATCCTTGATAGCACGATATATTTTTAATTTTTTGTTGGTCAAAAATACCTTACACTTAACATAGATTTAAGACTACTTAAATTGTTCAAATACACAAAGTTTATTTTTTTTAAAAAATAGTTCAAGTGGTCAATCGACGAACTATATTTAAAAAAAAAAAAAGAAGGAAAAACCAACCCAATATAACGAATCAACCATGGAGAAAAAAAATATTAATTTGTGAAATCATCAAATTACATGGAACAAATTTGAAGAATTTAAAAGAATATTTATAAATATTCTCATATAAATTAAAAAAAAAAAGAGCATTAAATTACAAAAAAAAATTAGGAAAATTTTTTTGGGGATCAAAAAATTAGGAAAATTTTTTTGGGGATCAAAAAATTAGGAAAATTTTTTTGGGGATAGTTTAGTCATTTAGGGGTCTTATTCAAGGATTGTTAAACTTTGGATTAGTTATTCCTCCCTTTTCTAGGAATTAGATAAGACCTTGTATGAGGTATAACTAATCGAATTAGATTAAATAAAGTAACCAAACAATATTTTTGTTGGACTAAATTTTAATTCATGAATTATTTTGATTAATATCTCCTACCAAACGGGTCCTTAGTGAATTGATGTGATTGTGATTTGTTCAAACACAAGATATGATATGAACAAATTAGATTTGCCAAAAGAATTTAATGCTTAAATATTGAATTCGCCTTTATTTGGGAATGAAATTTGTTTGTTGCAAAAAAAAAAAGAAGAAAGCAGTAGAAGAATCTCAAAACAAAGTTAAAAGTAAAAACATGTTTGATTAAGCTTATAAGCTCGTCAAATTAGCATATAAAATTATTTTTATTTTTATTTATTTATCTGTTTCATAAACACAAAAAAAATATTTATATATAAGTCAAATCAGTCATAAATTGATGACCCTCAAGTGATAGTTTTACAATTTATATACACATTGACCGAGCATTTTATGTTTTTATCCCTAGTATATTGTCTGTTCTTCAAAACATATAATTTGAACATGTGTAGTTAAAGAAAATTGTTTATACCAAAAAATATAATACAATTATTGATTTATAAAATCAATTTTCGTATCTAAAAAAAAAAAAAAAAAAGATATATATTTATCTGCTATTTTTATTCAACCAACTCAAATGATATCTAAAAGAAAGCTTAACTAGCAAAATTATATTCATGATTGATATCCCCAGGACTCATCCTACTAATTTTTTTAGTATATGCTTTTAATTTTGCATTACCACTTTAATTCCAATTTGACCTAAGAATTGAAGTAGCACAACTAATTAGGAGTGACAAATGGAGTTACAAATCCACAAGAAAATTAAAGTAGGAATTATTCCAAATTGTGGCCATAAGAGATTGGATAAGATGAAAGAAACAAAATTGTAGAGCAATTTTGGGGAATGGACATCACTAAAGATGATGATTTGATAGGAGGGTTTATTTTTATTTTTTTATTTTTTATTTTAAATAAAATGTAATGTAGCTTTCTCTAGAATTAGAATAGACCTTTTAAAAACTATTGTCTCCCTGACTTCAAGAACCCCATGTTACTACCTACCTTCATTTATATTTTCATGCCTCCTTCATTATCCTTTTTTCTTTTCTACTACATTTAATCCTCTATTATTGGGGTTTCGACACGTAATATAAATTTATTTATTAGCTAGATACCTTCATGTACTAGTCTGATTTTATGAATTTATATTTTTGTAATAATAAAATCATGATCATCAAGAATGGTATAGATGATTCCAATTTATTTGGCCCCTAAATGTAATTGATATTGTTGCTGGGAATTTCTTGATGCTTGTTATTACTTTTATTTTAAGAAAATGTTGAATTTTTTTTGTTGTTTGATGCTTGTTTTAATTTTTTCTTTAAAAAAAATGTTGAAATCTTTTGTCGACAATCTTTTTCATTGTTTGAACTTTTCTTCCAACAAAATACAATTAGAAAAAAGTATTTCAATTGTTGTGAAAATAATATTAATGTGAGTTTTGAAACAAACGCGTATTAGATTTTTTTCTATTTGGGGTTTCAATAGTTATGAATGAAAAGATTTTTATTTATTTAATTAAACTTGTGTCTACTTAAATTATGAAAAACGAGAATTCTTTTCCGAAGGGCTAGTATTGTAAGTTAATAATATCTAGTATTGGAGTAGGTAAAAGTCTCTTGTTGGAGAACGGATTAATGATGTGTCACGTTAGTTGAAGAATAGATTGATGATGTATTTTATAAATTTGAGCAATCCTGTCAGCACAAACTAGCTTTTGAGGTTGAAGTAGGTTAGATATAAAAAAAAAATGTTATTGTTATTATCATTGTATTCATTTTGAATGGACTTATTGGTGTTTCAACACATCCCTTATTTAGGGGAACATATTTAGGGACTTACTGGAGTTTCAACTACATATAGTAGTATTTAAGCATAATAATATAATATAGTTATTTGAAACAAATTAACAATAATAGAAAGGATTATGATAAAATAAAAGATGACATGCAACTTGAAGTTGTCATAGAAAAAAATTGAAAGTCATCTATCAATAAATTTTACTTTATACATAATATATACAAATTGATATACTTCTGAAACTACTAAATAATACTCCAGTGTCACATAAAAAAAATACTCCCTCTGTCACTAGTTGCTTTTCAACACTAGATTTTCACTTTGATTTGTCATTTTCAACAAATTAATAAAAGATAATTACTCCTTTTCTTTTTCATGTTTCTAATCTTAACATTAACTATTTATTCTCCAACTCATTTTCAAAACCTAAATACTAAACATTAATTAATAAGAGTAGTGTGATGGAGTAATTATGTCAATTATTGATTTCTTAACAAGTGCAATACATCAAAATATGATAAATAAAAATGAATGGAAAGAGTACAAATAAAGAATAATGTTTTTTTTTAAAAAAATAGTTGAAAAATAAAAATGACATAATATAAAAGAAAACATTACTATTTCACTATCTTTTTCGGATCTTGTCTAATGACAAATAATTTAAGAATATAAAAGATACATACATGTTGATGAGAGAAAGAACTCTTTAACATATATTTTTTCTTATCCTATATTTCGTGACTCCTTGATTTTTAAAATATATTTTTTCTATCACCATATATTTTAGATCTGCTTAATCTTTAAAATATACTTGCCTCTTAACATATATTTTCTTGTATTAATTCTCCAAATATTTCTTATCATATATTTTAGGACTACTTATTTTTTTAAATAATCTCCTCTTACTATATATTTTAGGACTCATTCTTCTAATATCTTTTATCATATAGTTTTATCTTACGATGTATTTTAGGACTCATTAATTAATAAGTCTCTTAATATCTCTTATCATATATTTTTCTCTTATCATATCTGATAAGATGTATTAAAAGAATTAATAATTAAGAAGTATTAAAATATATGATAAGAAAAAAATATTTTTTAAAATCAAGAAATACTAGAATATATAGTAAAAGAAAAATATATAATAAGAGATATTCGAATAATTAATAATTAAAGAGCCTTAAAATATGTAGTAAAAGATTACATATTTTCATTATTTTTGCCTCTTATAGTGTATTCAAAATTTACATTTAATTATAGAATACATTTTTCGGATTTCAAATACAAGAAATGTGCCATAAGGCAAGGAATCTAACGATTTTTTTTTTTTTAAAAAAATTACTTTCCAAAAACAAAAAGTACATTAAGGTAACTGGTTAATTGCCTTCTGATTTTTTTTTAAAGCATATTTACAATTTTTAGTCTATAAATACATAAATTTCTCACATTGTGTTGGTCAACATTTTAATATTAATATTTTTGTATATTAATTTGCTTGCAATTTTTGGAGTCAAAGTGTGGCATTTGCTGTGAAATTGTCTGTTGGTGGATAATTCTTTTGTCTTAACCGTTGGACATTTATTTGGAGCATTACGCCATTAGGAGTTAGTGCAATATGGCTTTTCAGTGATGCAAAATGTTGTTGATGGCATTAGTGCCTACTTGATTGTCACTCATAATTCCTCTATCATACCTTGTAACCTATGTAACTTCTAAGGTCATTATCTTCACTATTTACTATCCCATTATCTTCCTATTCATTGCTAGGAAGACTTCTTCTAGTATAAATAGTGGTGGTCTTTATTTGGTTTGTTACACACAACACACAAGAAAAATATAGAGAGCATAAAGTTTGTCAAAAAAAGAGTTCTTATTAATTGAAGGGAGGTGTTCTTTTTTGTGGAGCTTTGGACTCAACTCTTGTCCATAGTTGTTGAGTTATACTTTGTGAAGGCTGTTGTATCCTGGAGGGGATAAGTCAAGAGGACTACTGCTGAACTAGTGAAAAACATTTGCTGCAATGAGCTTGAATTTCCTTAAAGAGAGCGAGGTATCCACGCCTCAGCTTGAAGAAATTTATTTCTTCATTATTATTTTTAATTATAATCTTGTATTTTTTTTTGTTATCTGGTAAGTTTTTTCACTAACACATTGTCTTCTCACATTTGGCCTTAATGGTCTCTCGCACTCTCACTCACTCACTCACCCGCTCTCTCTCTCTCTCTCTCTCTCTCTCTATATATATATATATATATATATATATATATATATATATATATATATATATATTTACATCGTGTCTTACTATATTCTCTTCTAATTTTGGAGAAAAAATAGCGATGGAAGCTTCAAGATACAAAAGAAAGTGAGATTTAGTATCCAATCCTACTGTTTATCTTCCTAGTCATGTTATCGATAATTTTTTTACTTTTTTACCTATCGAGCATGCTATTTCTTCTTCTATTGTAGCAAAAAGGTTTCTAAATTCATGGTTGTATTCTCGTAAGATTTGTTTTGACATAATTTTTAAATGGAAGTGTTACTTGATAGGTAGAGAACGGTTGTTGATTATTGATAACATCATGAATAGTCATTTGGGCGAAAAAGTGGATAGTTTTCAGCTTTATGTTCCTATGCCATCAAAGTACCATTTTTTTTTAAAGAAGTGGATTCAAATTGTTGCATCAAAGGGCCTAGAAGAGCTCGAGTTACAAATGGCTAGCTATATTAATCGAACTACTTACAATATGGAATCTAATTCTATCGACATTGACACTCTTCGCGTTCCGAAACTGACCTGTTGTCACTTGTCTCTCTCGCCAAATTCAAAAAGTTTACGATTCTTGAAATCTCTTAGTCTAACTAGAGTTCAAGTCGTACCTCATTTTATTAACAAATTATTTATACATTGTGTGGTTCTTGAGTCTTTAGCATTGTATTGGATGATTGTTCTTCAACTGGTGATCTTACAATCAAAGGTTCGAACAAGTTTCAAACTCTTTTGATTAGAGATTGTGGTGACATAGCTTTGATCACCGTAGATAATCAAAATATCAACACATTTCATTATGGTCGGATTGACAAAATCAAATTTGTTGATCCAATCATATCAGAAGATGTGATATTAAGGGTGTGTTTTGGTACAAAGTAAAACATTTTCCGAAAAATATTTTTCAATTTTCTCATGTTTGGTTGGGTAAAATGTTTTTCAAATCAATTCATTTTCCTCAAATTCAAGTAAATTGACTTTCCTTTAAAAAGTAAGGAAAACATTTTCCAAAACTTTCCTCCAATTTCAATACAATTTTTTTGTTAAAAAAATCAATTTAAAGCTTTTTTTAAAATATATTTTTCAACTTCAATTTTTTTTATTTTTCAAATTTTTGTTTTTCACCTCCCAGCCAGCCCCACTACCACCCCACTCCCCCAAAAAAAAATAATTTAAAGTTTGTTTTAAAAAGATATTTCCGATTTCAATTTTTTATTTTTTCACCCCATCTCACCCCAACCCCCCCCCCCCCCAAAAAAAAAAAATTAAGTTTGTTTTTAAAAAATATTTTTAATTTCAAATTTCTATTTTTTTACCCCATCTCACCCCTACCCCACCGCCCAAAAAAATAAAAAAAAATTAAGTTTGTTTTTAAAAAATATTTTAATTTTAATTTTTTATTTTTTTTAAAGCATCTCACCCCTACTTCCCCCCCCCCCCCCCGCACCCTCCCCACCACCCCACCCTCCCCCAAAAAAATTAAGTTTATTTTTAAAAAATATTTTCAATTTCAATTCAAAAATTATTTTCTACTCTCTAGTAAAAATAAAAGATATTTTCTCAAAAATAATTTTCATTCATAAATCAAACACTAAAAAATCTATTTCGAAAAATATTTTTTAGTCACCAATCAAACATGAGAAAATAAGTCAAAAATCTACTTGTTTTCCAGGAAAACATTTTCCTTCGTACCAAACACACCCTAAATCTTGGTATCGCTACTTGGCTTCAACATATAAGTGAAAGGCATGATTTAATTGAAGTTTTAAGAAATGTGCAAAATTCTCTCGATTAATAGTATTGTTCTTGAGGTAATCTAATGGTTGAACTTTTTGTTTTTATTTATGAATTTATTTTTATATACGGACAACCTAAATATATCTTTTTTGTATTTGATTTAGGGACTTTCTCCTAAATATGTGGATTTTGAGTACATTGATATGGAGTTATATATACCTCCAAATTTGAAGGAGCTTCAGATAGTTAGATACGGGCTTAGCTTTGTTAACCCATGTGACTTTATTTTATTTGTCAAGAATTGCCCTCAAATTGAAAGACTCTTTCTTGACCTAAGTATCTTAATTTTGATCTCGTTAAAATATAATATATTTTTTTTCTAACTATTGTTAATTATTTGATTTGTGAAATACTTAATGAAATAAAATCATGCAGCTGGGTGGTTATGCGATGGAAGCTGGAAGCTACTGGAATTCAATTGCAAAGGAAAAATTTGAGAATTGTCAAATTGAATTTCCACAACTAAAGCTATTAAAGGTGCAAGGGTTCAAGAAACTTGTGCTTGAAGAGAAATTGGTGAATTTTTTTTTGCGCACTCGCAAAGTTGCTAAAGTCTTTGATTATTGTTTCAAAGGGCAACCGTCCAGAAATTGAAGTGAGTGATGTTATTACAGTTTCAAACATAACTATTCTTTCTACCTACCTTCAGTATGAGGACAAAAGTTGTGTATTTCCTAAGCATGGAGATTTATAAATTCAAAATTATATTAAAAAAATTGTAGGAGGAGGGTTGGAGAAGATACATGTATTTTCTCCTTCGTATTTTTTTTTTTGGGAAAAAGGTT
Organism: Solanum bulbocastanum; assembly: GCA_037074985.1. Taxonomy (NCBI): domain Eukaryota; kingdom Viridiplantae; phylum Streptophyta; class Magnoliopsida; order Solanales; family Solanaceae; genus Solanum; species Solanum bulbocastanum. The sequence goes on along the minus strand of CM073598.1, from coordinate 28,936,802 downwards.
TGAAAAATATTTCAACTTTGGTCGAAATTGCTGTTACGATACCAAACTTTATGGAAGACCTTTTACCCCTGCACTATTTAATAGTGTATTATAAAGGTATATATGTGCCCACGTGGACACATTACTATATAAAATGGTGCAATATTTATGATATCCACGTAGGCATATATATATCTTTAAAATACACTATTAAATAGTACAGGGGTAAAAGGTCCTTTCCAAAGTTTGGTATCATAACAGCAATTTCGACCAAAGTTGAAGTATTTTTCAAACCATTTTCTCTTCTTTTTTTTTTTTTATTAGTTGATGGTGCAATATTATTGTTGCGACAAGAATATGCAGAAGATTGAAGAAGATATATGTATTGCTGATTTTAAGTGGTATTTGTGAATTTTGAATTTCATGTATGAACTTTTGTTATTCTTAATCAATTATATCATCCATCTTAAATTTTAAATTTTGGTTATATCTTCTTTTTTCGTTGCAAAGGATATTTATTTATTTAACAAACTAGGTAGCCATTACATACGAATTGTTAGCACCTTTTACTATTAGGTGTTCAATCATAGTAACATCTATATAACTAGTGGATGGTTAGGGTTAGTACCTTCACTATATGAGGTAAAACTATCGATTACAGTATTCCAAAGCAGTTCAAAATATTTAGGTTACCAAGTTTTGTTAGATTCAAACAATCCAAACTACTTTTTTTCTACTAATATATCCTTCAAGTGTATTTAATTGCAAACTCTCTTAATTGTTCCGATGATGAAGATTTCATCAAAAACTTTACTTTCATTTGTTGTGGCTCTTTTGGGTCTTTTAGTTGTTATTATACGAGTCATCTTGTTGCTTTCTGTGTAATTATGTTGAATTTGAAAGTTTGTGCTTCTATTTTGTTTGGCTCAATTGAGCTTTGAGTTTTTTTTTCGTCCTAGTAATATATAGTAAATTAATTTCTCCTAAAATATATGATAAGAGATATTTAGAGAATTAATAATTTATGAATCCTAAAATATATGGTAAGAGAAAAATATATGGTATGAGGTATTAGTAGATTTAATAATTAAGGAGTCATAAAGTATATGGTAAGAGGTTTAGGAGAATTATAATTAAGAAATCTTAAAATATATAATAAGGGTATTAGGAGAATAAATAATTAAGAAGTTCTAAAATCGATTAAGTTGGTTTGATTTTTATTTTAACCAAAAGTTGATCCAAACCGACTCATGAATACCCTGAATTAATAGCAATATAATTTTGAATTTTGATATTATTTATGAAATTTCGCTCTTTAATTATTAGTGTGATGGTGAGCTATCATGCTTCTTTTCAAATACAGGTTTTTTTTTTATCTTGAACCTTTTATGTTACTTTTTGAAACTTTATATTTAATGGTATAATATACAACAACACAATAATTTAAAGTTAAAAACTAATTACAAAGGTGCCAAAGTACAAAATGGTTAGCAGATCAATTTATTTGTTTTTTGAAGTAAACAAATTTTAATTTTCTTCCTTTAACAGGCAGTCCTGCATGTTGCATCTGTTTTTCTGATGTGTTGTACCATTTCATCATTGCAAGTACAAAATACTCCAAAGTATATATTCTTTTTCTAAAATATTTAACCTATACTTATTTGATTAATACTAACATGGATTAATCTACACCCTAGTTTCCTTATGTCCAGTTGTATGTCCTTCAGTTAAAATAATAAAAATAGTTTAAACACTTATGGTCCCTGGATTAATTGTTAAATTTATTTTGATCCTCATAATATATATAACTCAATATAATTAACCTTCAATCAATTTAGATGTACACTATTGTTTCCTTTATGTAGTAAATATATTGGTAAGATAAGGTCTAACCCTCCTTGCTTGTACTTATTCATGTTGAGGATTTTATCTTATTATTAATAAAAGGCTGCTAGACGCCTTGTCTAGTGATATAAATTTGTTTGAAAAAAAAAATTGTATTTGAACTGCTTTTAGAAGTAGTTGAAGTAACAATACTACCTTAATAACACACGTGATTCTAGAGATTTGTAAATATTCACAAGAAAATACACGTTTCAAGTAATTGAATGTAATAAGGACTAAAATTTAAATTCGCCAATAACAGAGGACCAAAAGTGCTATTAACCCAAAATTTAAAGTTAGGGGAATTTGCATGCTATAAGGATGGTACTACTTATACAGACAGAATAATACTGCCAGTAGTAAAATTTCATAAAACTGAACCAAACATAACATTGATCAAAGATATCAAATATGGAAACAGAAGGAGGAAAAGGCAAAGGCAAAATGACAGAGATTGTTGATATTGTTGAAGCATTGGGAGAAAGTTATGAAGGACTAGAAGATGTTCACATAGATATTTCAATGTTAGAGGATGATGACGATGACGATGATGATCATCATCAATGTGACAATAGAAGCAATGAAGTAATTCATGGCAATGCTGCTACTGTTACTACTGCTACTCCTAGGGAGTTGTTTTCGTCTTCATCGAATCATCGCAATTTTCAAAGAAGAGCATCTCCCTTTGTATTGAAGATATATGAAATGCTTGCTGATATTCAGTTCAAGTCCTTGATTTCGTGGAGCAATAATGGGACCAGTTTCATTATCCATGATAATCATAAATTTGCTGTTGAAGTTCTTCCCCGTTTCTTTCGACACAACAATATCTCTAGCTTTGTCTGCCAGCTGAACAGCTATGTGAGTATAGTAAACCTATTGATGTAACAATACAAGTTATTACTGAGATTGTTATTTAATAATTATTTTATTTTTGAATACATAGGGATTCAAGAAAGTGAGTTGGGATAAATTTGAGTTTCGGCATGATTGTTTTCAGAGAGGGAAAGGACAGTGGTTGAGGAATATAAAGAGGAAGATTAGTAAGTCCCAGATGAATGAGCAGTCAACGGAACGACAAGCTATAGATGAAACAGTTGCATTTACAATGGAGAAGGAGATTGAAGAAATCAGAGAAGAGCAAGTCACAATGAGGGAAGAAATTATGATGCTGCAACGGCAACTAGACGTATTAGAGAAGGAGATGGAAGACATTAATCAAGCTGGGAATATTATGTCCTCTAAGAAAGCCAAAATTTGCATGATCTTGTTCAACTCTTTATTTGCTTGTGCACGAGGGCTAGACAGCACTGAAGTTGCAGAGGAACAGGGTGGTGAGGTAGAAGATGGTGTTGAAAACAGCGGAAAGGGCAAACGAGGCAAAAAAAGGAAAACGCAAGTAGTAGAAGAGTTGGATGGAGATAATGAAGGGAGGAAGAAGGGCAATCGAGGCAAAAAAAGGAAAATGCAAGTAGTAGAAGAGTTGGAGGGAGATAATGAAGGGAGGAAGAAGATTGCCGATGCTGCAGATTTAAAGACTGATTCATATTTGGGGAGAATGCTCATGGATGAGATGAACTTGAATAATTTGGCTCAAGAGCAACCTGATAATTTCCTGGAGTCGGAGGAGCTGGCCGGAAGTTCAACTTTTTGGACTGATTATGTAGAAAAGATGGATCACAAGGCCATCTCTGGGGTTGATCCTGCCTTATCACAGTCGCAGGAAATCCCACTTTGAACCTTTACAATATACACGCATTTTTTTTTTTTTGTGTGTGTTTCTGATTTTATTTCGTTGTGCAGGAATAGGAAATCATGAGGCTACTATAGCATGCTATGGACACCAAGAAGAAGATGTCACAAAACTTTGTTTTTTTTTATCATTGTAGTTGTTACCAGTCTGTTATAACTCCTAACTTCGATTCCTGCACCTTTTGTTTCTTTACTAGTTTGTTTTAGTTGTTGGACAAATGACCTTTTACTCTATTAATACTTGAGACACTCAGATTTCCGGTGCATGATATATACTTTTATGCAATTCTCAGTACTCATGAATGCTTTCTTGTCTATATACTTTCTTATCTATAATAAACCGACTCTGGTCATTGCAAGTCGATACTTGCTTCGTTGGACTTCTGGGGTTCAAAGAAGCAAAGATCATAAACAAACATAATCAATGCAAATGCTACACAGATGGGTGACTTCACTAACACACACCATACATGGAAAGATCCGTCAGAAAAAGACTTGCCAAGTTTCATCGGCTGAAGGAAATCATGCTACTAAAAATGCTCATGCAATATTCATACACCTAAAGCAACAAGAAAACACATTCAGACATGCAATTAGCAGCAATGTTTTAGTAAATTCTTCAACCAAAAAATACCAAAACTTGTATTCCATTGAAGTAAACATTGTGTCATTAAAAGGCTTAGCCGAATGTTATTCAAAATAGAACACCTGAGCAATATATGGGAATAATTGAAATTACAATTTAACATCCCTCCTATAGATGTTGTTCATTTCACCTTTATTATGATGCAAATATAGAAATTTGGGTTCTCTATGGTATAGTACTTCGTGTAGCTGCAAAATTGTGATGGCAGGAAACCCACAAACAACCAATGCCAAGGAGTTTGGTAAAAGAATTAAACAAACAAATCCGTTAGGATTCACATCAAAAAACTTTTGGTAACAGCCTAATGGAATTTCAAGATAAATCCACTGGAGCTCCTATGAAATGTCGAGGGCGTAACACCTTAAATCTGGCTTGAGTCTCTTCCAAATATGAACCGTCTTACCCAGTCAGAGACAACCAATGCCCTTGTACGCCAACTGACTTGTTTGCTGGAGATTCAAAAACATGGTTATCAGATTTATCCAAAAGATCAAAGGAAGGTTGATGGAGAAGTAACAAGACAGAAGCTTGGAATAATTACCTAGCATACACAGAATACCAGAGCCACTGACTGCTATGACCAATTGAAACCCAATCTCCTGGAAGTTGGGCTGCTGTTTGCTCTCCTCCCAAAGGTGCAAACTGTCCCAAATGTCGGTACCTGGAACAAGTATTTAAACTGCTGTTAAAAATATAGAAACTTTTTCAAGCCAAAATCACAATACAGAGCTTTAGTCCCATTCATCCTGCTTATACTTCCCTCCCATTAATGATTGTGTGCATACTCAAGACAAGCTTTCTAAGGATTCATACTGGTTTCAAAAATTAATATACTGCATGAGACCATTAGCAAAATTGTGATTACTTTATCTCACTTCACTCGTGTTGTTGTGAGGAACATGATCCCATAGAGAGATGGTGCAAAATGATCAGACAAATACAACTTATACCTGAATGGATGAAAGCGATGACGGCCTTCTCCTCTAAACCGAAGAGGACCTTCCGGATTTTTTTCACATTCCTCCATACGATTAAAGCATTTAGCTAAGTAGACACCTTGCTGAGATGCAACCTGAAAAAGTTCATGCACATACGACATAAGATATTTAATTGTGCATCCAGTAGGAACACAATAGAAGCTACACTGGTAATCTTGTCTGCATAATACCTGGGCTGTTGCTGGAAGATTCTTCATATCAGTATCCACTTGGGACAGAGCAGATTTAAATTCTTCAATGTCCACCTCAATTGATTCTTTAACACCATTGCCTTTTGATTCTTTCAAGAGATCGACAAGATTACTCATTTTTTTATTTTTCAAGTAAAGCTCCACCTGCGGGTATCTTTCACATATGTCATTAAGGACTTCCTGAAATTCTTTGACTGTAAGTGTTCCAGAGTTATCTTTGTCTGCTTTTTGAAATATGGCAGCAATATCTTCCTGAACAATGAGAAATTTTGTGAAACAAAGATCAGTATTTGCACAATTCAATATCTAATGTCAATTCAAAGTTCAAACAAGTTCTACTTTGTCAGAAGCTGGCTGTTCCCTATGTTAATTAATCAAAGAGTGCTAGTAATATCAAACAAGTACCCTGAAAATCACTGTCTGCTCCATACCACTTCTTAATCAAATGAAGTAAAGTGAAAATTATTCCTGTGAAGTGTGGAGTGTGGACTGTATATACTTCCTAGCTAAGCATCAACGGTATTGCCATCAAGATAAAAAAGAAGAAATTGAATGTTACTATCTACTCAAAACTGGTTAACAGAATAGACGAACACAAATAGCACATTATAGTGGAATGCTGGATAGAATGACTACCCAATATGTATAAGGAAAGAAATGTGATCAGGAAGTGAGTGAGATTACCATGACTTTGCGCTGGTTGATTGTTGCACAGTCACCAAGCGCATATACGTTCTCCTGTCCCTCAACACGCAGCCACTCATCAGTTGCTAACACTCGTCTGTTTCCCTGTTAGCAAATAGTATTACATATAACTGACATAAATACCAACAAAATCTAACAAAAGCTTGACAGAGGCATTAAATTAGCTCCCACTAAACAAGACAAAATACCTGACCAATGTGCTTCATAAACTCCATAATTACTGGACGAGTTCCAATACCAGTAGACCAGACAGCCATTCCGTAAGGCATCGAAGTTATTTCTCCACGCTTAACATCCTTAGTAGAAATTTCTTTTTCTCCTACCTTCACAACCATTGACCCTGTTTTCACATCAATACCATCTCTGTGGAATTTTTCTTCAGCAAAAGCAGTAATTCTTTTGTCAAACCTATAAATGATAAATAGATTAATATCAGAACACAAGTGAAATTGAAAAATGAGCTCATAATGGAAGCTGCATGTTTCAAATTAAACGGTTGCAGTATAACTAGAAATATTTGAATTTGCTCAGGCATCACCCATCACATAGCAGAACTTAAGACTTTTGGATGTCTCTGAGCTAATGAATTACCAACTTCTTTTGCAAATTTTTTGACTACCGAACAACAAAAAGGCATCTACTGAAAAGATCTGCATAAACTACTAGATTTTGGAATAAAATGGTGACTCTACTCTGTTTCAACCTCTTTCCAAAGTTATATTACCCACTTTAGTATGTCATTACTTGTCAATTCTTTGAAGGTATACCGCTGTGAAGCAGCCTGATCTACTTCACCTCCCTCCAAATAAAAGAAAAAAAAAGAGAAGAAAAGGAACAGAACTGAACGATTTTCTGTTTTGCTCATTCTGAAAATTATTTTCAATAAACCCAGCACTGTTAAACAAGGGCTAGCAGCCCAAGTGTTCTTTGCTTGGTGTGTCTTTCAACAGCACAATGTCCTATGCCAGGTATCACATCCTAATGACGAGCCTGTGGGTTCAAACTCTTTGTATTTACAATAAGCTCAATCAAGGGCCAGAAACTGAAACTGTAGGAAGATAATATCCATCACTAGGCATCATTGGAAAGCCAAACATGAAGAATCACTCTCTAACGCATCCTTAAATTTGCACGTTCAAACATGATTTATTGCCTCGAAGAGGTATTACTCCACCAGAACTTCTCTTTATGGGATAGGAAAAGTATATACTACTATATACTTCCAATTCCAGTAGGTGAATGTTCGAGTAACGATGTACGAGCATGCATATGAAATATCCTTAAGACGACTGCTTAAAAGAAGTGCTGTCTTACATGTTCAAAATATGATCTGTTGCCTCAAGAAGTGTTATCTTCACCAGATCTTTGACCTTAGGATACAGCCTAACTATATCTTCATTGACAAAGTCATGAAGCTGCGCCGCGAACTCCACACCAGTTGGACCACCACCAACAATAACAAAGTGAAGCAGCCTCTTTCTCTCCTCGTCACTGAGCGTAGGCAGACTTGCTTTCTCAAAACAGTCAATAACAGTTCTACGGATCTTTTGAGCATCTTCTACTTCCTGAAAAAAGAGCATTCAATGTAAATGTCAAGATCAATGATTTGCATGTGCTAAATGTGACACCAAGCTAATCTTAAATAAATTATGTCGAACTTCTAATCTTGTGGTATCACAAACTTGCAGATGGTATAAAGGGGATTACCTTCAAGAAGAATGTGTTCTCTTCAACACCAGGAATGTTGAATGTATTTACACGGGCTCCAGTGGCAATGACAAGATAGTCATAATCTACAGCAAATTCTTCCTTCCCCTTCCCGTTGGTGCTTAGATTTGATCGACAATATACCTTCTTGTTTTGTGGATCAATTTTGATACATTCAGCTTCCCAGTAATAGGCCTCTGCATATTTCTGCAAGGAGGATGTCAACATAATATCAGAGGAAACATTATATTTCAGTAACTTAGCCTTAATAATCATAACATGGATAGAAAAGTTGAATGGATTAATTATATTTGTGGCATGTTGGCAAAGTTGAATGAATAAATTGTGCTTCAGTGTTGGTTTAGCCAATGGAACAATTATGCCGAAGGTGCTTATATATGCTTTGTATTGAAGAATCAAAATGAAACACAAACAAAATGTTATAATTTGAATTACTGTTTCCAACCTTTCTGATAATGTTGCGAATTGGTTCAACAACACTGCGACTTTCCACTGTGCCACATGTAACACTTGGAAGCAAAGGGGTGAATGCAAAATAATTTCTTGGAGATATCACTTGGACATCATATGAAGGATCTTTCAGATTCTTCAAGAAACTGGTTCCAGCCCAACCAGTTCCAAGGACAACAACTTTCTTTTTTCTATTGTTGGCGTCAACCAATTCTCCAGCATTTGAATTGTCATTCGATTTTCCTGCCTCAGAGTATGCCACAAGACCTCCACCACTATCATTTATATGAAAGGGTCAGAATAGAGCAAACTCACTGCACAGATAATATAATGGGCTGCAGTAGAAAAGTATCCATGAAGGTAGTAGGATGGAGAAAAACTAATGCCCCTTGGTGATTTTTGGAAAAAACAAGAAGGTAGACCAAGCTCAAAAAGAAATAACAATGATAATAAAGTACACGCCTATGAAGCCCTAGCAATGAAAGTATTCAACTCTACATGTGCTAACTGCATCATTATATTGCTCCTAAAGATATATCTTCTCCTCGAGTATAGATGACAAGAAAACATGCTTAGAGATATCACATATATAAGGCGTAATAAGTAGAGAATAATCAAAAAGCGCAATTTTGTAGTACTTCTATACAAAAGGATTCCAAACGGACGTACTAAAGAGACATGCCATATTTACTGATTTTAGTACAGTAGGGAGGGAGCTTAACCCTAGCATATATATCTCATCTTATGTACACTTGCAGCCTCAGTCCTCAGCTATCTGCATTTCACTGCCACTTCCCCTTTATATATCCTATATTCATCATTGATTTACAAGTCTCTATAGTAAAACATTTAGCATTCCCCATGCCGAAAAGAACTACACAACAACATCTTATAGCCCGATCATGAAGTATTAATCATCTGATCTTACAGCAATCCTGATTCAAAATGCCTTTACTATTGAATTAAACCCATAATTAAGTTACAATAAACTTGTACATACGAATTAGGATTGCAGGACTATGCTTACTTCAAATTCGATCATTAAGGCAATGCAATAACTGAAACAGAGCAAAGGCAGAGGTACTTGCTCTGCAATCCATGCCCGGTAATATGACTATGAGTAAATAGTAAAGTAGAAAACTATTAAATTAGGATTAATACGTAGAAATATGTCGAATTACTGTACAAAACATCAATGTACTTGGCAGGTAGAACATTTCATCAACACCGCAAACATTTACAATTTTAGTTAGCAGATCTGAAAATAGTTATATCTAGAAACTAATTGATCACACTACAACTTCATGTCATAAGTAACCAACACCTTATTCCTTCACATATAAATTCAACATATCTTTCATATCCTCAACAACAAACATCTACGCTGTTTTTTGTTTTCTTTTTCCCCAAATGCTAGAAATCAGAAAACTAAATGAAACAAACTAGTTATTCATCAAATTGAAATATGTAACCATAGCCAAATTTAAGGAAAAAGATATACCTGACAGTGAAAACAATGAGGAGCTTAGAAAGGGAAGGATTATCACGGAATGTTTTAGAAAATCTCTCAATCACCGTTACTCTCTGCATTTTGCGTTCAACTTACGCGATCTCACCTAGCAGCCTTCTCTTCACCTATAAATAAAAATTAAACAAAAAACATCCATTAATTCTCCATAAATTTATACAGTTTTACCACTACTGCTACAAAACTTTCATAAATATCACCTTAACTTCACTTCAGGAGCAATAGAATCAAAATAATCAACGAATTCTTATAAAAATCTATACCTGAGAGATTTTCTGTTGCGAACGTGGTGTGAGTTGTTGAAAGAGAATATGAAGATGTAGAAGAATCAATGAGAAGAAGGTAACGTGGAAATGTGCTCAAGGCTTTTTTCCCCCTAAGAAATGGGAATGTGAGGAGTTAAAATGAGTCATGAAAGTTCTAATACTTTCCAGCTTAGAGCAGCGCTGGTCTTTGCTTAACGTGTCGCCCAAGAATTAGACACATGTATTTTGGAAGGTTAAGCGCATTTTTGCTCTGTTTTCTCCGTCAAAAGTCAGCACGTTACAACTTGGACCTTCCGTCCTCCCCCCACGATTATTTTTAACAAAAAAACTATTTTCCTTCCGTCCAAAATTATATGTTGCGTTTTTTAAAATAACAATTGATATAATTATTTAATACGATTGGTAGAAAAATAGCGTTGAATCATAGAAAGCACATGAGAGCGGCTCTCACAAGGCCGTGAAAGTTGCGTTTAATCGGCATGCTTTAGATGTTTGATTTGGAAAGGAAAAGCCGTGAAGAATGTGAATATCACCGACTGGTTAGGTTGGCTTCTCGTCTCATTTGATGGCTACCACACTTGATCTAATTGTACTTTAATCAATTTCTTATTTGTGTGTGAAGCTCCTTTTTTAATTATTTAAATAAAAGTTAGGTTCATGTATTCATTGAGTCATGACGCCAGCTTGGAGAATTTTAGATTCAAAGTTTAATAAAAGGCAAAATCAGATTTGGGGTTCCTGAGATCTAGGTGATGAAGTGATTATGGTCATGTTCTAGAAAGAAGAGAGTTTGGGTTTTTCTAACGTGTCTTAATTCAATACTCCCTCCATTCAACGATAGTTATATATTAAAAATAATTGTTCAATAATATTTATTCAATTTAAAAAATCAAGAGAAAATTATATTTTATGTCTATTTTACTCTTGCTATTAAATATTATTTATCATTTAACATATTTCTCAAAACATTAAATTTAATAAAGTCAAAAAATAAAATAGTAATATTACCTCTATTATTTTTTTTAAGGGATATGTCAAGTCAATATTGAACAAATGGAGTATTAGATTTGATAAATTAGTATTTTAAACATTTCCAAAGAAGGGCATAGGATGGATGATAATTTACAAAAGAATACTTGACCAAATTAAATTAAAACAAAAGAGAAAAAGAAAATGTGAGCTAGTGGGTAGTGGCCAGTGGGTACCTCAACATTTCTATTTGCTTCAGCTTTATGCGATAAAAAAAAGGGACAAAAATGTTGTTCCTTCGTTCAGTACCATATTCTTTCTATCTTATTTTGTGTCGCACGCTTTTTTTTATTCATCCAAAAAGATTGGTAAATTTATATATTTAAAGACTCTGCAAATTTATTCATTTTATCATTAATTAAAGATATTACATTTTTTAAAAAGTCATGACACTTCTAGGATAATAAGATTTAAAAAAAAATTAAAATACGTCTGAAAATATTACATTTTTGCAAGTTTCACACCTTAAGTATTTGTTGTTCATTTTTTCTACTTGACAACTAACTGAATGGTTGATAATTAAAATACAAAACTCGAAAAAGAATAGCTCAAATATATTTTTGATCATCAACTTCTGAAAAAATATTTTAATGTGTTACACATATTGAGCTATGAGTCCAAACTCCAAGTGTTATTATCATTTTTTAAGCTTCATGGAAGGAGTGAGAGTTGTCCAAGTTGATCTAAATTGGATATTGTACTGTGCAAACAGGTCAACCCGGCCCAACTGAATAAGGAAACTTGGGCTTGGAGAACAAGAGTAGCTCATGGATCGGAGACCTATCGACTTATAACTCTAGTACTTTAGCCTATTGCGAGTTATAGCATTTTTTATTTATTAAATTGTTAAATAAACATAGAAAGACATTTTCTTGAGAATTAAATAGTAACAATCATTGTAAGAATTAGACAGAAATGACATCATTTGATAGTGATAGCTAGGAGTGTTTAATCTAGCAATATACTATTGCATATGATGTTATTATTAGTAATAGAAATAACCATACAATGATCTGAGTTAAGTTTTGATTATTTGACTTACCTAAAAAAAAAATGATAATTTTTTTTTCATATTAATAATATCTTTCTCTTTTGCATCAAATACTTGAGTATTATTTTGAGATATATTTTGTTTAGATTTTACTGGCAAATATCCCCATAGATTAATATTTCATATTAATTATTCACTATTGACTTGACATACATCTTAAGAAATAATAAACAATCCTTTGAATATGTTAAATTTGATACTTTGAAAAATGTATTAGATATTGAATAAATTTAATAGCAATGGTAAAATAAAAACAAAAGAATAAATTATTAATTGATTTTCTAAACTGAACAAACATTATTGAAAGATTATTTTTTATATAGTAGACAAGTAAAAATGAAAGGAGAGAGTAAATTCATATATATACCCTTTAGAAAACAACTTTACTCAACTCAATTCCTAACCATAAAATGGAAAAGCAAAAACAAAGAAATGAATTAAAGTAACCTTTTTCTAGTCAAATCCCTTTCATTCAAAAATCTCATGAACTTTCTTAAAGTTGCAACTTTTGAAAATTCACATGCCATTACTTTCTGCAAAGTCCAATTGTATGAGAGGGAGAAAGATAACAAAACTTTATACGAATCTTCTCCAAATGAATAAAGAGTTTAATTAGAGATTTGATTTGTAGAAAAAAAAAAACTCGTAAGGTCTTTTTGGTCATTTAACACATCAATAAATCATTGGGTTAAGGGCTTAATACACACTTTAATTACGCAAAACAACACACTAAACCTCTTTTTAGGCTTTTTTTCTAAAATCAGAAAAAAAGTACTTAAAACACAGTGGAAAATGGAAAACCCCAAAAAAGCCTTTTTTTTATATCGTTAAAATTAGTTAATTACAGTTAACTAAAACCCAACACTATATTCCCGTCGGCGAGTCATCTCACCGGGAAATTCGCCGGACTCAGATCAATCTCGATTAGATTCTCTTCCTCGACTTCGCTATTTCTCTTGCAGTCCAATTCAATCTCTATCAACTCTTCTCTATCTTCGTCATCCCACTGAAAACACACATTCTCCGGCGAATCCCAGTTTCCGATGACCGGTGAATCCCCGTCCGACGAACTGTCCGTATCCGTTTCCGGATAGTACATCGACAACGAAGCATACTTCTCAATAACCCTCAACTCTTCGTCTCTCTTCTCCTCTGTATATTCCCCGTCTTCTTCTTCTTCTTCTCCTTCATACGCTTCGTATATCACCTCCAATGGCGCCCTCACATTCCACTCCACAAAGCAGTCCTCATAAAACGGTATCGATTCCGGTTCTAGAACCGAATCCTTCTCACAACTTGAGTCCACACTGGATTCGTCGGCATGAAACATTCTCTCTTCCAAATCCGGTTCAAACACCGAATCCTTTTCACAATTGGAGGAGTCCACACTGGAATCAATCGGGTCCGAGTTCGGATCCGGGTCAAGCACCGAATCATTCTCACACTTGATGCTATGACCAAAATCAGGCGGAATTTGTAAAAATAAGATCTCGGATTCAGGTTTTTTGTTCTTCTGTGAAATTCTCTGAGCTGCACCGAGTCTGAGCAGAGAAAGTAACAGAACAGAGGTTGAAATGATGAGTGGAGAAGCAGCAATAGTTGGAAAATATATGAAAATGATAGTGTAGAGAGTAACAATGGTGGAGAATAGAGGATATTGGGATTCCATGGTGTTGTGAAGTGGTTCTGTGAGAACGCCTTGTTTATTTAGGTTGAATTTGCATTCATTGAATATGGAGGGAGACGGAGGATTTGATTTAATTTTGTTTTTGACCTTATATTTTCCTGCATTTAATACGAAATTAAATTGAATATGGGAAGAAGATCGACAAAAGAGAATGGGTTTCCATTGGAGCGATGGAATGCAATGCACTCACTATAAATATGGGCTTCTATATACTTGGCTCCTTTGGTGTGAAGGGTAGAGTCAAATAATTATGGGATTAAATTATAGTGCCACTTAATTTGTTGTTTGGTTGGCAAGGTCAGGATAATTTATCCTGGTACTAAATATCGAAATAAGTTATCCCTTTCTATGGATGGTATAGTAATCCCGGAATAAAATGACTAAATGACAAAAATGTCCCTTTAAACACTTTTTATACGTTACTTTTCACATCCATAAAGGGTAATTTTGTAAACTTATATATAGTTCTTAAGATTTATTATTTTGAATACAACAAACCAAACACTCAATAAAAAATAATCTTAGCATAACTTATCCCATCATAAATTGAATTCAAACCAAACGAGCACTAGGAGTTAAAACTGCTTATGTACTTTCTATCAGAAAGTCACTTTAATTTTCAATTTTAACTCAAAATCACTCATTTATGCATTTCTTTCTCAGAAAATTACTAAACTATGCACTTATTTCTCGGAAAGTCACTCAATTTTAAATTTTAACTCAAAAATACTTAACTATCCACTCTTCCCTCAGAAAGTCACTCAATTTATGTAATTATTTTTTTAATTAAAACTTACTGATATTAATTGTTTATATAACAAACCAAAATTTTAAAAAATAAAATTAGCATTTAAACCATTTAGTGATACATACACCTAACCCGACCCATTAAAAAATACAATATGACCCATTTTATTTTGCCCTTAATCCTAAATTATTCCCTCTCTTTCTCCTCTGCTCCTCTATATTTTTCTTTTTCGTTCTCCATTGTTGGTGCCTCTTCAAAGAAGTAGTCTCTTTCATGATTAGTTCAATTACTTTTTTCATTTGGTGTCATCTTATATTTGAATTTGTTTAAAGGTCCTTTATGTGATAAGCAGTCCCGTTTCAGTGTCATTTGCATGCCATCAATATGAATTGAAGCTTCACCAACAATGGAGAACGAAAAATAAAAATATAGAGGAGCAGAGGAGAAAGAGAGGAAATAATTTAGGAATAAGGGCAAAATAAAATGGGTCATATTGTATTTTTTAATGGGTCGGGTTAGGTGGGTGGATCACTAAATGATTTAAATGGTATTTTTTTATTTTTTTAAAATTCTTATTTGTTATATAAACAATTAATATCAACATATTTTAATTAAAAAAACAATTAAATAGATTGAGTGACTTTTTGAGAGAAGAGTAGATAGTTGAATGACTTTTGAGTTGAAATTCAAAGTTGAGTGACTTTCTGAAAGAGAAGTGCGTGGTTGAGTAACTTTTGAGTTAAAATTGAAAGTTGAGTAACTTTCTGAGAGAAAAGCGCATAGTTGAGTGATCATCTGAGGTATTAACTTTATATAGTTGGCTTGAAACACTGAATGAGAAAATTAAAAAAAAAAAAAAATGAAAATTGCAATGCACTCACTATAAATATGTGCTTCGATGTATATTTATATTTAAGATATAATGTAACGGATCGGATTCGTCTATTCTCATAATTCAGCATCGATACTAATTTGTCTTTACGGTCGTCAGACTTTAAGACTTTACTTCGGGGTGTGTTTGGTAGGAGCATAAATATTTTTTTTTTCAAAAATAAATGAGTTACTATATTTTTTTATTTTTAGTATTTGATAAATCGGTAAAATAAATAAATACATGAAGAGCATTTATATGTAAGCTAGCAAAATATTATGAATGTCAGATAAGGAGCGGTGGTTCGGGGTTGAGGGAGGTAAAATGGTCGAGGGATGACAGTTGAGGACGTTGAGTAGGTTGGAACTAAAGTTATTAACTTGTTTTTCTTATTTTCATTAGGAAGATAAATTTTTTTTATTTTTCTAAAGAAGTTTTTTAAAATTTATTTTAACCAACTACACAATATGGGCTTTAAACATATTTGGTCGCGCCACAAAAATAATTGTGGTCATCAGTTAAATAGTTAATAAAATGATGCAATATATATATACACTTTTGGGACATTGGTGCCTCTGCCGTATAAAAACTAGAGCATATATGCCTTCACTCTAACAGAAGACTAAATAGGGACACGTGGCCCAATCTTATCCGTCAATCCGATATTTAATAAATGTCGATCGGTAGATAAAATTATGACACGTGTATGTCCGTTAGTATAAATGATATATATGCTCTAGTTTTTAGATGACATGGGCACCAATATCCCAAAAGTATAACGGAGGGTATCTGCATACCATTTATGATAGTTCGAGATATATTTTTCCTTTTCCCTTTATTTAAATGGAATTTCTGGCTCCGTTTTTCTAGTACTTTTACATGTGTGAGTCAAGTCAAGTATGGTGGATGTAGTTACAATGATAACCTTTACATTTTTGCAACACTAAATCTAAACTAAGTATTAATATATATTTCATAATTTTTTAAGGTTCTACAAAAACAAATTATGTCGAAAACATTAAGTTTGTTCAACCTGAGAGCACAAAGGTACGTGTAAGTGACTTAGAAAAGACCAATAAAGGTTATATTAGGGATGTGATTTTTTCCACTCTTAATTAGGGATCTTTGGTTCAAGGTGTTGATAGGAAACTGTTTAAATTTAGTCAGGGATGAGATTTTTTCCACTCTTAATTAGGGATCGTTGGTTCAAGGTGTTGATAGAAAACTATTTTAATTTAGTCGGGACGTCAATGCGAGTTTCAATTGATTTGAGAAGCCAAGAAAAAGAAAGTCACATAAAAAAGGGGAAAGAAGGAAGTAGCTTTGTGGGGATGGGGTTAGTGGGAAGTGTGGGTTTGATTTTCAAGACAAGGAGTGAAGATTATGGACACTTTGTAAAGTGAGGGGCAGTCCTTGTGTCTTTGTCTGTGGGGAAGAGAGAGTTAGGCATGGAATACTAATATCTAATAGTAAGAGTTAGGTGCCTTTCATCTTCATGTTAATTAAACTTTAATTGAGATGACAAATCCTTGTTTGGATATATATATAGAGATTAATTACTTAATTCAATGTTTCATCATGCTTTTAGAAACCTAAATTGTTTTTTGTTATACTATTACTACTTAATTACTATACAAACATGCATGCAACTAATTAATCAATGGTTGATACAGTACATCCCCCAGTTCAATTTGTTCTCATCTCCTTAAAATTATGGGAAATTAGAGTTGTTACTTTCTTGATTTCGACATCCAAAAAGCCAATGATAACTTTGTAAAAGGTATTCATTATACAATGTATAATGCTTATTACATTTTATGATGAGTAGGCAAGATGTCATCGTGAAAATCATAAGATATTATGGTTTGTATTCACATGTATGTGAAATACATATAACAAATTTCGTTCACCTCTCTTCCATCTCGCTCACCATTCTCGTATGTATTTGGAATCCTAGATACATGTATCTAGCTAGTGTGTATCTAATAGTGTGATTCGCATGAATATGAGATACATAACAAAATCTCGCTTGCCTCTCTCTCTATATCTTGCTCGCCATCCTCCTTATTTTAGTATATCTGGTAGCAAAAATACATGTATCTAAGTGTATCTTTTTCAATACATAGAAGGAAACTCTTAATTAGTGGTAAGATACGTAATGTTTTAAAAGTATAAATAATAATAGTATACTCACATAGTTTCTCCTTTTTAGTGTTTGATCGATAAGTAAGAAAACTAATATTATTCGAAGAGTATTTTGTATGTAATCTAACAAAACGCTATAGAGGTGAAATGGGATGACAAGTGGGATTTGGGGGTGGCGATCATGGGGTTGAGCAGGCAGTAGGAAAGAGACGATGAAAATTTGAAATGTCAATTACGGAACATATTTTCCTACTTTTATTAGGAAAAAAATCATTTCCCTCATTTTGAAAGGATTTATTTTCCTGCAGAAAATATATTTTTCAAAATATTTTGGCAAACTAAATATTAAAAATTGGAAAATTGTTCAACTTTCGAAAAAGGTATGTAACTTTTACTATCTAATTACTCATGCACTTGTGTAGTTGTGCTGATGAAAGATTAGGAAGAAGCAAACTAACAAATATTTGATGGAATAGGTAACATGCTGTGGCGGAGCCAAAATTTTTAATAAGGAAGTTCAAAATCTGAGAAGTAAACGCATGAACTAGTGGAAGGAGATTCAACATCTATTATACATACCTAAAAAATAATTTTAATCATATGTAAATAATAATATTTTCTGCCGAGGAAATTTGGATGAACCCCTAAATATATGCTGCCTCCGTCCCTCGTAACATGCACACAAGTTTGTCCGTACACAATCACAATATAAAAACACCCACAACTATTTGATTTGTATTCAAAACAATTACTCCCTCCGTCCCATTTTATATGTCACCTTTTTACTTTACACATGAATTAAGAAATGATGTAACTTTACCCTTCTACCCTTATTTAATTCTGTTGGAACTCAAGTTTTCAATTAATGAATATGAATTAATTTATTTTGATTAACTAATTTAATCAATGAACATGAATCATTTACTTAACTTTTCTAAGTTGGTCAAATGTATGTTTTCAATGCTAATAACTCACAAGGGTAAAAAAGAAACAAATATGTTAATTTATACATTGATTTTATACAATTATTTATAAAAAGAGATGACATATAAAATGGAACGGAGGGTACTAATTAACTTAACGGTAATGATAGGAACTCTCTTTGTGGTCTTCACTCTTAATCCTAAAAAAGATTTCTATTAAAAGCCCGTCAAGATTTGGATTGGGAATAAATTACTCCCTCCGTTCATTTTTAATTGTAAAATATTAATCAAAATTCTTATTATTTGACTTTAAAAAAGAAAACTATAACACTTAATTGTAGAAAGAGAGAGTAATTATTACCTTACTAAAATGTCAATGAGTATGGAAGGAATGGACAGTGGTTTTGATTATATGATACAATTAATTCTTGAAATGCCCTTGTCAAATATCCAAATAACATATAGGTTTTTATATGATGTAGACTAATTTTCTTAATTAGTTGTGCATCTAAATTCAATCATTTACATTATATTATACAAATTTAGACGAAGAAAAGGTGCTGTAATATAGAGTAGTAGGCATTTATCATTGTTATATCAAATACTAGTTGTCAAGAATTAATTATCATTTTCAAACTTTGTCCTTAACATTAATTATTTAGAATTAAAAGACACATATATAGAAAAAGATTAAAAACTTAATAACAAATATATTGATCAAACAATACTCCTTATTAAATTTTTTTCTTAAAAATTGTATCAAATCTTATCATGACAACTAAAAAGGAACGAATAGAGTATTTTCTTTTTCCATGTTTTATCCTTCGCATTAATTATTTGTTCTCAAATCACTATTCAAGCACTAATACTAAATATTAGGAGTAATTAGTAGGGTAAAACAATCATTTCAATTATAATTATTTCTTAAAGAACATGTCAAAATTAGCGGAAGAAATAATTGTTGTTGCAATGCACATGGTTTTGCATAAACATACATAGGTAAGGTGTCCCTAGAGAAAAGAAGACATCTTGTCAAAAGCCAACTCTACTAAACATTAGTAGTAGGATGAATCATCGGTGACCCTTAAAGTTGACACTAATATTCAGTTAAAAGACTTTAACTAGACTTTATTTATTTTTAAACACTTTGTTATTTTGATATATAGTCTATTGCTCTTAATTTTGGGTCTGCCATGCACTACATAATTAATTGTACTAATATTGCTTCACTTCCACTAGAAATTAGAATAATGCACATTTCCAGTTTGCAAGAAACAGTAAATTTCCAGTTATCCATTATAACTAATTTATTCTGTGTCATTATATATTCTCCCTCTTAAATATTACTCTAGCTGCTGTGCCTAACTGATCAATAACTAAACATCACAGTCCTATATTCTTCAAAAATTAAGAAAAAAATGTCAAATAAAAGATGTCATTTTAATTTAAAAGAAATTTCTTCAATAATTCTCAATAGCGTTATAAAGACACGATGAGATTAAAATAACATGTTAGATGTTATATGAACGACACATGGCATACTTCTTAGAGAGAATTCATGCTCTATACAAAAATAAAATAAGTAAAATTTTGGGGTTACCCATTTGTTATATTCCATAGTTGCTTATGGCGGACAAAAAGATCTCACTTTGTATATTTTTTAACAAATCAATGCGCCTAAAAGACACATTTTATCAACTTCAAAGAGAAATTTTTAATTTAGTGAATATAAAATATTACGACTTTCGCTACTTATTATATAGTCCTAAGGTTTTTTTTTTTGTTTTTTTTTTAAAAAAAATATATATATACATAAAGGCCGTCAAGTGTCTTTTCATTGATACTAATATGTTTTTTTTATAATAAATAAATAAAAATGAACGAACGAAAATATAAATTAAAGAAGCAAGTGGTACAAGCAAATAATTTGGATTAGGAAGTCATGCAAAAAGCGTGTAACAAGCTGTATACCAATATCGAAACGACAAAGTTGGAATATATTTGTATCCATGCACGTGATTTCCATAACCATAAATAGGTAAGGGGAAAGAACGAATATATCTTTTTCGAACCAAATTTTCAATAAATCAATTAGACAAACAAATTAAAATAAACAGAATAATTCTTCTTGATTTAATTTTCTAAACTAGTACTAAATAAGTATTTTTGACCATTATTTATAGCAACTATGACGAGTGAAATTGAGCGGAAGAAGCATTGCTAATATGTTATGTCTAGAAAATTGCTTTTAATTTGGGGTCTACCAGTACCGGCGCAGCATTTTATATTGCTTTATTCTTTTGTTAATTTAAATATTGATTCACTTGGACGATACAGTGAATTTGTTGCTGTTTCCAGTTATCCACCTCTAACTGTCAACTTCTACGTATATGTAATTATTAAGTGTCATCACAACATTCACAATATTTAATTACTATTAGTTTCTGCCCACGCGCCTTGCGTATGTAGCCCAATTAAATCTACCATAAAATTTAAAAAAATTACATAAATATTAGTATTAAGAAATATTGAGTTATAAATTATATATTAAAGAAGAAGTGCAAATTCTTAAAGTGATATTTTAATCCTACTTGCCGAGCTCTCTAAAAGGAAAAAATATTTCTTCAAAGAAATTCTTGGTTTTCTTACTTTGATTTCTAATTTCGCTTTTAATTACCAAAGTTATTGGACCCTGTTTCTTTTTGTATAATGTACAATCTCTTCTTTACCTATTGATTTGGCAAAAATAACATTTTTAAATACCAATACTCAAGCAGAAAGGAGCCCAACTAACTAAAAATATCTTTGGTGTAATTATGTTTTGTGCTATGTGTATTTTTAATTATTTTTTTTGTGAATTTCTAATTTTATATATATTGTGCATCAATTAAATATTGAATAAGAGATATATAATTTAATAAGGAATATGATATTTTTAAACGGTTGGAAGCTAAAGGTGAAGAAAAAATACATGACACATATTAAATTTGTAAATAAAAAGTTTAGAGAATTTGTACAGATTTAAAGGTAGATGAAAATGTTTTTCCAATTAAATTTAATAGAAAATTAATTTTTATAAAAAAAAATTAAATGATAAATATACTTTTAAATGACATTTTAATAATTCAACTTTTGACTTAAACTTTTTCCACTTTTAATAGAATAGAATAGGATGATCTTGTTGACTTATATTACTAAAATCTAAAGAAAGTGAAGCTTAATTACTCCATTCTCATAAATGTTTTTACATGATTTTAATTTGAGGAATAGTTTTTAGTAGTAACAATTAAGGGTCGAAGAAATTCATAAAGAAACAACGGAGAAGCGTAACGTACAGTTCAATCATTTTTCACGCATATTTTCGCATTTACAAGCCAACTTTTAGAAATTACACAACTTTCTTGGTTTTCGTGTGTATTAGTCCATAAATATGGCGCCTTGGGACACCCAAAAAAAATTATGAAAAATTTTATGAGGACCTCCGTAATAATTTTGGGGAAATGTTACGTACAGTCACACCATTTTCTCATACATATATTGGCATTTACAAGCTAACTTTTAGGAATTAAGTGACTTTCTTAATTTTTAGCTCATGGATCTAGTGCCTCGAAACACACAAAAGAAATATCTGAGAAACATTATAAGGACCTCCGTCATAAGTTAGGAAAGCGTTACGTACAATCCCACTATTTTTTCAAACATATTTTTGCATTTACAAGCGAACTTTTAGGAATTTCGCGAATTTTTATGTTTTTCATATGTATTACACCATGGATCTGGCCCTTCAAAGCACCCAAAAAAATTCTAAACAAACTTTATGAGTACCTCCTTAATAAGTTGGGGAAGCATTACATACTGTCCCACCATTTTTTAGAGCATATTTTCACATTTACAATTTTTGATTTTTCATATGTATTAGTCCAAATTTTTCCTCAGCGCAGCCAAAAAAAATTTCTAAAATTTTTTATGAGGACCACTTTAATGAGTTGGGGAGCGTTACATACAGTCCCATCATTTTTTCAATCAAATTTTCGCATTGACAAGCCAACTTTAAGAAATCACCCAATTTTCTTTGTTTTTCTTGTATATTAGTCCATGGATCAGGCTCTTCGGAACACCAAAAAAAATTCTGAAAAACCTTTATGAAGACTTCTGTAATGAGTTGGGAAAGTGTTACATATAGCTTCACAATTTTTTTCAGGCATATATTCACATTTACAGGCCAACTTTTAAGAATGATAGATCTTTCTTGGTTTTTCGTGTATATAGCCTATACATATGACGCCTTGGAGCACCCAAAAAACTATTCTCAAAAAACTTTATGAGGATTTATGTAATGAGGTGGGGAAGCATTATGTATAGTCCCATCATTTTTATTTAGGCATATTTTCGCATTCATAAGCTAACTTATAGAATTACGCAATTTTCTTGAATTTTTGTGTGTATTAACCCATGAATCTAATGACTCAGAGCACCCAGAAATTTTTTTCTGAAAAAAACTTTATAAGGACCTCCGTAATTAGTTATGGAAGTGTTACATACAGTCTCCTCATTTTTTCAGGCATATTTTCGCATTTACAGGTTAAATTGTAAAAATTGTGTGACTTTCATTGTTTTTCTTGTGTATTATCTCATGGATCTAGCGCTTCGAAGTACCAAAAAAGTATTTGAAAAACATTTTTAGGACCATTATAATAAATTGGATAAGCGTTACGTATAGTCCCGTTATTTTTTTTTCAGTCATATTTTTACATTTAAAACCCAAATTTTAGAAATTACATTACTTTCTTGATTTTTGATGTGTATTAGCGAATGAATCTGATGCCTCGGAGCACCCTAAGTTTTTTTCTAAAAACATTTTATGAGGACCTCTGTAATCAATAGAGGAACCATTACATACATACTTATCTTTTTTTCAGACATATTTTTACATTTACAAGCCAACTTTTTGAAACTATGCGATTTTCTAGGTTTTTCGTGTGTATTACTCCAAGAATTTGGCGACTCATAACACCAAAATAAATTTATTAAAAAACATTATGAGGAACTCCATAATAAGTTGGGGAAGCATTACGTACAATCTCATCATTTTTTCAGTCATATTTTTGCATTTACAAGCCTATTTTTAGAAATTATGCGATTTTTTTTTGTTTTTGTTGTGTATTAGCTCATAGATTTGGCGTCTCAGAGCATCCAAATTTTTTTAAAAAAAAAACATTATGAAGACCTCCATAGTGAGTTGGGAATCGTTACATACATTTTTCAGTGTATTTTCGCATTTACAAGACAAATTTAAAGAATTACGAGACTTTTTTAGTATTTTGTGTGTAGCCCATGGATATGATGCCTCAGAGCACTCAAAATTATTTTCTAATAAAACTTTATGAAGAAATGTGTAATGAGTTAGGGAAGTGTTACATACATTCCAACTTTTTTTTATTCAAGGATATTTCCGTATTTACAGGCCTACTTTTAGAATTACGCGACTTTCTTTATTTTTCATGGGTAATTTCCCATGGATCCAGGCTTTAGAGCACCCAAATTCTTTTCCAAAAGACTTGAAGAGGACCTCCGTAATATATTGGGAAAGCGTTACGTAGAGTTCCACCGTTTTTCAGGCATATTTTCGTATTTCGAGCCAACTTTTAGAAATTACACGATTACTTGGTTTTTCGTGTGTATTAACTCATGGATCTAGCGACTTGAAGCAGCCAACAAAATTGAAAAAACTTTATAAGAACCTTTGTAATGAGTTCGGGAAGCGTTATGTACAGTCTCACTATTTTTTTACAAGAATATTTTCACATTTATCAGCCAACATCTAGAAATTACAAGACTTTCTTGGTTTTTCGTGTGAATTACCCCATTAATCTAGCGCCTCAAAGCATCCAAAATACTTTTTTTTAAAAACTATATGAGGACCTAGCAGTGAGTTCGGGATGCATTTGGTACTGTTGCACCATTTTTTTAGAGAAATTTTCGCATTTACAAGTCAACTTTTTAGAAATTACACGATTTTATTTGTTTTTCTTGTGTATTATTCCATAGATCAGGCGCCTCAAAGCACCCAAAAAAGACTTCTGAAAAAATTTATGAGGACCTCTGTATTGAGTTGGGGAAATGTTACGTATAGTCTCACTATTTTTTCCAACATATTTTTACATTTACTAACCAACTTTTAGAACTTATGCGACTTTCTTTATTTTCATGTGTATTAGCCTATGGATCTAGCTTTTCAAAACATCCAAATTTTTTTCTAAAAAGTTTTATGAGGACCTCCGTTATCAGTTGAGGAAATGTTACGTACAGTGCCACAATTTTTTAGGCATATTTTTGCATTTACAAGCAACCTTTTAGTAATTCAATTTCTTGATTTTATGTGTGTATTAACCCATGGATCTGGCACCTCAAAGCACCCAGAAATTTTTTCTAAAAACTTTTTGAGAACCTCTGTAATGAGTTGGGAAAGCGTTACGTAAAGTCTCAATATATTTTTCAAGCATAATTTTACATTTACAAGCGAACTATTAGGAATTACGCGACGTTCTTGATTTTTCTTGTGTATTAGCCCATTGATCAGTCACCTCAGAGCACCCATGCAACTTTTTATGTTTTTTCATATGTATTATCACATGGATCTGGAATTTCGGAGTACCCTAAGTTTTTTCTGAAATTTTTTTATCAGGAACTCGGTATAAGTCAGAAAGTGTTACGTACAGTCTCACCATTTTTTCAAGCATATTTTCACATTTACAAACCAATTTTTAAAAATTACGTGATCTTCTTAATTTTTTTTTTTGTATTAGTCTATGGATCAGGCGTCTTGGAGCATCCAAAGAAAATTTTTGAAAAATGTTTATAAGGAACACCTTTAGGAGCTGGGGAATAGTTACGCACAGTTCCATAATTTTTCTAGCTTATTTTCGCATTTACAAGCCAACTTTTAGGAATTATGTGATTTTCTTTATTTTTGTTGTATTAACTCAGGAATCTGACGCCTCAGAGCAGCTAAAAATGTTTTATGAGGATCTCCATAATGAGTTGGGGAAGCACCACATAGAGTCCCATTATTTTTTAAGGCATATTTTCCCATTTAAAAGCCAACTTTTAAGAATTACGCGATTTTTTTTTATTTTTTTCAAGTGTTAATTAGCCCCTGGATGCCTCAGAGGACCCACAAAAAATTTGTAAAAAAATTCATGAGTACCTCTGTAATTAGTTGGGGAAGCGTTACGTATAGTCTCACCATTTTTCAGGCATATTTTCACATTTAAAAGCCAACTTTTCGAAATTACGCGACTTTCTTGTTTTCCGTATGTAATTAGCCTATGGATCTGGCGCTTCAGAGCACCAAAAAGAATTTTCTATAAAACATTATTAGTACCTCCGTAATCAGTTGGGAAAACGTTACGTACAAGCCCATTATATTTTTTGCATATTTTTGCATTTACAAGCCAACTTTTAGTAATTACACAATTTTTTTGTTTTTTCGTGTGTTAATGCTTAGGGATCTGGCGCCTCAGAGTACACAAAAAAAATTCTGAAAAAACTTTATGAAGAGCTCCGTAATGAATGGTGGAAGCGTATTGTCTCACCATTTCTTTAAGCATATTTTTGCATTTTTAAGCCAACTTTTAGGAAATACGCAACTTTCTTGATTTTTTTGGTGTAGCCCGTGAATCTGGCGCCTTAAAGCACTAATAAAAGATTTACAAAAAACTTTATGAAGAGCTCCATAATGAGTTGGGAAGCGTTACAACATTTCTACTTTTTTTTCAGGTACATTTTTGCATTTACACGCCAATTTTAAAAATTACGCGACTTTCTTGATTTTTTATGTGTATTAGCCCATTGATCTGGCGTCTTTGGGGCACCCAAAAAAAAAATTCTCAAAAAATTTTATGAGGTAATTAGTTGGGGAACCTTTAATTCCTATCGTTTTTCAGGCATATTTTCACATGTTCAAGCCAACTTTTTGGAATTACCCTTCTTTCTTGGTTTTCATGTGCATTAGTCCATAGATCTGGCACTTCAAAGCACCTTAAAAAAATGATAAAAAACTTTATGAAGACCTCCGTAATTAGTTAAGGAATCGTTACGTACAATCCCGTCATTTTTTAGGTATATTTTCGTACAGTCTCACATTTTTTCAGACATATTTGCTCATTTACAAGCCAATTTTTAAAAATTACACGACTTTCGTTGGAGCATCAAAAAAAGTTCTAAGAAATTTTATTAGGATCTCCATAATGAGTTGGAAAAGAGCTACATACAATCCCACTGTAATTTTTCACGCATATTTTCTTGATTTTTATGTATATTATCTCATGAATCTATCGTCTCGAAGCGCCTAGAAAAGTTCTCTAAGACGACGGTTCTTGACAAAAAGAATTTCAATAGTCTATGAAATGCCCATAAGATGGTTGTATTCATCAAGAATGTTCATCATGTACCAGTATTTCTTGCAAAAAACAACTATGCATAAATGGTTTCATTCCTCTGTTGATCTACCTACTAGTTAAAGACTCTTCCCATTTGGAACTTAACAAAAAAATTTATGGTCGATGAGGGATAGTTATAATGTGACCGACAAGATTTGTTTGAGACTCTTTTTAAAATTTGTCAAGAATTTAGTTATTAGTGTAATGAAATTAAAAATAAAATTATAGTAATAACTATCAAATGTTAAAAAAGTATGAATTAGGTAATTTTACATTTTTAAAAATTAATATTTAAAAACAAAAAGAAACACCAAAAGTTTAAACAACAGTAAAAAAAAAAATAAGAAGAAAAAAAAAAGAGAAGTTGAAAAGGATGACAATATGAAGCATCCAAAATTCCGGTCAAGACTACTTGCAACAAGACGATAAAAACAGAAAGTGATTCCAGAGGCAAATCAAACATTAATCAAATACAAAAAAAAAATTTAAAAATAGCCTAGCCTGCTGCAATGATGCCGATCTGGACCTTGACAGTGACCTCGACCTCGACATTGATCTGGACAATGGGCTGCATCTACACCTGAACACAGATTATGAGCACAAGTGTTAAAAAGCCTTAAAGCTAAATTGGAGATAGAAAACAAAAGACTATATTGATCCCTACGAAAAAAATACAATTTTAAGTAATATGCAATGTCATTCATATACATGGTCGACTTAACAGGAGATGCAGATATAAACTTTGGCGGTGGTGATGTTGAAACTGAACGGGCGGGTGATGAGAATAAACACCCAGTAAGACATCAAGAAAAAAAAAGGAATGCTCATAAACAAGTTTATTTATTACCTGCCCTTGGAGTTCTGCTCCGGCTCCGGCTACGACTCTTGAAGGACTGCCTATGTATTCTCTTTACCTATATAACGAAAATTCTTGCTAATACTTACTCAAGTACACACGTTTCACTGGATAATTGTATCGTAAAAATCCTAGATATCCATTACTCCATCTGTTTCAATTTGTTCTCTTTTTATATGACTTGACATGAAGTTTAAGACAATACAGAAGACTTTTGAATCATGCGGCCTAATGTACTAAAATGTGCTTTAATCTGTGGCCTTGAACATGTCACGTGAGATGTTTAAATTAAAGAGTTCCAAATTAGAAAAGAGACATTTTTTTTAACCAACTAAAAGGATAGTAAGACAGACAAATTGAACTAAGAGAGTATTAAAAACCACCCACCAAAACAGGAAATCACCACCATACCACGTGAATATGCTGAGAGATTAAGCATTGACTTAAAATTAAAGTATTTCCAAGAGTTTGGGTTGAAAAAGAGTACTAAAAAATATCTAGTGTAAAGAACAAGGAGGATAAACAAATACAGGGATGCAGATTCTTGTCCAAGGATTCCTGAACTCAGTATCATAAAGTTTTCTTATTTGAATTAAAAGAAAACATGTTAACCACAAGCTTGGTCCTTCTCCAAAGGGAAAGAATAAAATAAGAAACAACCACCATCAAGGGAGTAGTTACAGATTTAAACATTCATGAGTAATGAAACTTGCAAAACACAAGAAATACTTGCAGAGGATATTAATAAAAAACGACAAATAACCATTACTTCCAATGGTTAATGAACCAAGGAACTCAAAAGTTCAGAAAGCTCAACGATGAGATAGGGTCGAACTCCTCAATAAAAAGAAGATAGCAATATGGAGTTTAAAACCCATTAGATAATGAGGTTGATAAGAAACTTACAACATAATTCATGTCTTCATAATTTGTGTAGTCCACCAAGCCAAAGGTTCCAGATATGGACAAGAAAAAAATCATGATACTGGAATGGAGCATTACACTTTTTTAGAATTGGTAACATTGTATTCTTCAACACTAAGGATATGCTAGAGACCTTTTGAAAATTAGAGAATTACAAAAAGTGATACAAAAAGGATCCTAAGAATTCTAAAAGTTCATTTGCATCCTCTCTAATCCTATCTCTGTACACCAAAAATATAGACATAACAATGCAATTCCATTGAATTTTTTTTTTTTTTGACAAAGGTAACATATTATTCCATTTAACCTTGTAAATGGAATTGGATGTATCTTCGAAAATCCTACCATTCCTCTCTTCCACATTGTCCACCAAAAGCAATGTGGAATTAAACTCCACCAAGTCTTATGTCTCTAGAATGGAGCATTTTACTAAGAGGAGAAAAATAATATCACTTTTCATATAAAGCATATGTCCTCGTCATCAGAAATAGCAAACAAACATAAGAATTCCTTGAAAAGCCTCACCGGTCAATATCTTTTTTGCAAGCAACACACAAATTCGCAGGTGCATTAGTCTAAACGATTAAAACTGCATGAAAGCATGAATTGCCAACATTAGTCACTTATTTATGATGTTCTCAGTAGCCCATCTTTATTGATCCTTAAAAAGCTAACAAAATCAGAATAGATGAACCATACAATTTCCCCTTTTCTTATATGGCACAATTTTCCACTTCTAAGAAACAACCAAAGTCAAAAAAGTCTAGCCCATGTAAAGGAAAAATGGCCAGTGAAGGCGTTCACAAAAATCTGTCCAATGAGTGTCTACACTCAAAATACTACAAATCACAACTTCTTATAATTAAACTACTTGATTTTTTGAAAGTTGTGTGAGTAATGCCTTCAAGAACGACTCCACATCTTTCTATTCAATACCTAGTAAAGTGAAAGTTTGAAAGGGTAAAATTAATACCTTGGTGGCACCAGCCTCGAGGTTGTTGTAAACCAACTCCTCAACAACCCTTGTGAAATAATACAAGATAACCCCTGTGACTGAATTGAGCTCCAAATTGCCTCAAGCATTCGCTTAATTTTCCCCATCTCGCTCAAAAGGTAAAAACGAATTCTTGATCATCCTCAACCCACGCTGCAACAATAACAATATAGTTTTTCAAAAAAGATTTCTTGAATGGCTGGGAAAGCATGCAAATCATCCGAATTGGTGTATTTTGATGTCGCTGGTATAAAGCAAGCCTACGAAACCATAGTTAAAATGGGTAGACAAAAAGGAAGCATATATTATCTCCATAAGCTGGGCTAAAAGTACCTAACCACCAATATGTATGTTCCAAACCCAACTTCAGCTAGAATAAATAATCAAAACATCTCCTACATAGAGTAGTCATCAACATACTAGTTTTCCCAATTACAAATTGTTGGTTTATTAGCATTTTAATATTAATATCTTAATATATTAATTTGCTTTATTTGGAGTTACAAGAATGCCGAATGATTCAACAGTTAGTGCCTCAATTCATTGTTGCCGTTGGTGGACATTTCTTTACTGCTTCTTCATTGGCAGTTAGAGAATGTGTTGGGGTTTATTTGCCCTGATTTCTTACCATAAATATGTTTTTCTTTTAGGAAAAAGTTTTAATATTTGTGTAGTCATTTTCTTGTAGGAAATGTTTTAGGACTCTATAAATATAAACTTGTTCCTTCTAACTTAATCAGCATTCACAATGTAGTCCTAGGATTTTAAGAGTTGCGGTTATGGAGGAGAATTTTGTGTACCTACTTGTATTCCAAGTGAATTGGTTGAGGTTGTTTCTCTCTATATTTTGCACTCTCATATTTATAGTGGATTGCTCATCTCCTTTGTGGACGTAGGTTGATTGACCGAGCCAAGTTAAATATGTCTCTTTTGGTGTGTTTCTCGTTTGTCTTCTTACTCGTGGTCTTTTGAGGTTTGCTTTGCTAGCTTCCGCATTACACCTGCTTATTTTCGGTCCTAACAGAATGCATACATTGACTTTTGTCCGTTGAGTTGCACTTGCACGTTGAGGAGCATTTGTTGCCCACATTATTTTTTACTCTTTATTTCTCCATTACACCTTATAACCTATGTAACTCCTAAGACTATTATCTTCACTATTTACTACACAATTTATCTTTCTATTCATTGCTAGGAAGACTTCTTCTAGTATAAATAGTGGTGGTTTTCATTTGGTTTGCTACACACAACATACAAGAGAAAAATATAGAGTGCAAAAAGTTTGTCAAAAAGAGAATTCTTATTAGTTGAAGGGAGGTGTTCTTTTTGTGGAGCTTTGGACTCAACTGTTGTCCAGAGTTGTTGAGTTATACTTTGTGAAGGTTGTTGTATCCTGGAGGGGACAAGTCAAGAGAACTACTGCTGGACCGGTGAAAAACATTTGTTGCAGTGGGCTTGAATCTCCTTAAAGAGAGCGAGATATCCGCGCCTCAACCTTGAAGAGATTTTATTTCTTCATTTTATTTTCAATTGTAATCTTGTAATTTTTTAATCTTGTAAGTTTTTCACTAACAATTTTAAGGAGACTCACTAATGGCTACAACTGAAAAAACCGCGGAAGTCAAGATAGGAGACCTTAACAAGCCATTTCGGTTCAATGGTAACCATTTCAAGAGATGGAAGGGTAAAATACTTTTCTACTTAAGTCTTCTCAATGTTTCTTATATGTTAACTGAGAAGAATCCTACTAAAGTTGATGACACCTCCATAGATGATGATGAACTTATTTCTCATCATGAGAAAGTGAAAAAATACGATGGTAACTCCTATAAGTATCGGTATTATCTTCTTAATTGTCCATCTGATAATTTTTATGATTATTATGATAGAACTTACTCTAGCGCAAAGAAAATTTGGAAAGCATTGCAGAATAAGTATGATATTGAGAAGGCGGGAGCGAAAAAATATGCGGCTAGTAGAAAAACTTCCACCTTCTTGGAAGGAATTTCAAAATACTATGCACCACAAACTAAAGGTAACCTCCCTTGAAACATTGATAATGAAAATCCGCATGGAGGAAGAGGCGAGAGGCCAAGATGCACTTTTACAAACAGAACAACATCACAATGAAGGTAAATTTAATTACTTCAAATAATGCTACTTCTGAAACTTACAAAAATACTTCTTTGAAGTTCAAGAAAAATAATAGTAGACCTGCCAAGAAAAATAATGGTGAAAATAACCAAGCACAAAATCAACAAGTTCAAGAAAAGAGACCGTGCTTTGTTTGTGGCAAGAGTGGGCATATTGCTCGATTTTGCAGATTTCAAAAACGTGATCCTAACCCTCAGGAAAACGTTATCGAAGAACCTTTTGTGGCGGTGATTATCGACATAAACAGGGTTGAGAGTGTTGATGGATGGTGGACTGATTCTGGTGCAAACCGTCATGTCTGTTATGACAAAGACTAGTTTAAAAAATATACTCATTTTGAGGAGTTCAAAACCATCATGCTTGGTGATTCACATACTACTTAAGTGCTTGGAACGGGAGATGTCAAATTGTGTTTTACTTCTGAAGGGTATGAACTTTGAAAGATATACTTTATACTCTTTCTATGAGGAAAAATTTTATGTCTAGTTTTCTTCTTAATAAAGTAGGCTTTAAACAGATTATTGAATCTTATCAATATGTACTTGTGACGAAGGGTATTTTTATGGGAAAGGGGTATGTTTGTGATGGGATGTTCAAATTGAATGTTGAAATGAATAAAGTTTCTACTTCTGTTTATATGTTTTCTTCTACTAATTTTTGGCATGCCCGCATATGTCATATTAATGATCGTTATGTTGGAATCATGAGTAATTTTGGATTAATCCCAATGATTAAAAAGAATTTTGAAAAGTGTGAGGCTTGTAGTAAAGACAAAATCACTAAAAGACCTCATTTTCAAGTTGAAAGAAAAACTGATTTGTTATAAGTAGTTCATACTGATATTTGTGAACTTAGTGAAATTTTAACTCATAGAGGTAATAGATATTTTATCACTTTCATTGATGATTTTTCTAAGTTTACATATGTTTACTTGATGAAAAATAAAAGTGATGCTTTTGAAAATTTTAAAACTTATCTCCATGAGGTTGAAAATCAGTTTGGAAGAAAAATAAAAAGAATTAAAAGTGATCGAGGCCGTGAATATGAGTCAAATGAGTTTAATTCTTTTGTAAGATCATTGAGAATAATTTATGAAACTACTCCTCCTTACTCTCCTTCATCTAATGAAGTAGGGGAAAGAAAAAATAGAACTTTGGTTGAATTGACTAATGTCATGCTTATTAAGTCACATGCACCTTTAATTTTTGGGGTGAAGCTATTTTAACTGCTTGTTATGTGTTGAATCGTATGCCTTATAAAAAGTCTAAATTGAGACATTTTGAATTGTAGAAAGGTTACAAGCCAAGTTTGGGATATCTAAGAGTTTGGGGTTGTCTAGTCTTTGTGAGGCTAATGGATCCCAAGATTACAAAATTGGGTAAGAAAGTTACTACTTGAGCTTTTCTTGGTTATGCTTCAGATAGTACAGCCTATAGATTTTTTAATCTTGAAGATAATATTGTGATAGAATGGGGTGATGCTATTTTTCGTGAAAATAAATTCCCTTTTGATTCTAAAATAGTGGGGGTCAAAGGATTGAACGAAATATTTTGCCACTACCTAGTTCTTCTACTTCTACTTTAAAAAATAAAGAAATTTATAATTTTGAGTTAAGAAGAAGTAAAAGAACTAGAGTAGAAAAAGATTTTGTTCTTGATTTTTATGTGTTTAATGTTGGAGATGACTCTCTCACTTTGAAAGAATCATTATCTTCACATGATTCTATATTTTGGAAAGAGACTGTAAATGATGAAATGGAATCACTGATTTCTAATAAAACTTGGAAGTTAGTTGATTTACCATCGAATTGTAAAACTATTGGTTGCAAATGGGTCTTAAGAAAAAGGTTGAAACCGGATGGATCTATCGATAAATATAAGATTAGACTAGTTGCAAAAGGTTTTAAACAACTAGAAGGCCTAGAATTTTTTGATACTTTTTCACCGGTAACAAGAATTACATCCATAAGACTTTTAATTGCTATGACTACAATTTTTGATTTGCAAATTCATCAAATGGATGTAAAAACAGTTTTTTTTAAATGGAGACCTAAATGAGGAAATTTATATGGAACAATCCGAATCTTTTGTTGAAGCAGGCCAAGAAAGAAAAGTGTGTAAACGTACTAAATCCCTATATGGCTTGAAACAGGCACCAACGCAATGGAATGAAAAATTTGATTCCTACATGATTGAAAATGGTTTTAAAACAAATGAGTGTGATAAGTGCATATATCATAAGTCTTAAAATAATTCACATGTAATTATTTGCCTATATGTTGATGATTTATTGATCTTTGGCTCTAACATGAATACTGTTGATAAAGCAAAAACTATTCTTAGAAGCCATTTTGATATGAAAGATCTTGGTGAAGCAAATTTTATTCTTGAAATAAAAATAACAAGAACATGTGATAGAATTTTCCTTGACCAGTCACATTATGTTGAGTAAATTTTGAAAAAAATATAATTTTCTTGATTGCAAGCATGTTGCTACTCCTTTTGATTCAAGTGTTCACTTATTTCCTGTTGAAAGTTAAAATGATGTAATAAATCAAAAGGAATATGTTAGCATAATCAGAAGTTTAAGATATGTGACTGATTGCACTAGGCCTATATTGCATATGCAGTAGGAGTACTTGGCAGGTTTACAAGCAAGTCAAGTAATAAACATTGGCATGTTGTAACAAGAGTTATGAGATATTTAATTGGAACAAAAAATTGTGATTTGTTTTATAAAAAAAAATATCTTGTTGTACTTGAAGGCTTTTGTGATGCAGATTGGAACACTTTATCAGGTGATTCGTGTTCTACCGCTGGTTATGTCTTTACTTTAGGTGGTGGTGCTATTTGTTGGAGATCAAAAAAGTAAACTATAATTGTTATCTCTACCATGGAGGCTGAACTAATTGCTTTAGCTTAAGCTGGTGAGGAAGCGAATTGATTAAGAGATTTACTATTTCAAATACCTTATTTTGAAAAACCAATTCCTCTTATTTTAATACATTGTGATAGCACTCTCGACAGATTTCACCTATGTAATGTGTGGAAGTAGATCGCTTCCTATGAGAATTGGGCTTATTCTCAAAAACACTCATGAAACGGAATAGAACATGACCATAACGTGCTGACTTTAAAGCTCATGTCAACACCTTGATTATTATGTGAGTAGTGATATTTTATTTTCCTTAAGCAGTCATAGTTCAAGTCTGAGACCACTACAACTCTGGAGTAAAAGTTACAGTTTCACTAAGTGGAGGTTCAATGCAGAGCACACCTTCATTATGCATAGTAGTCTTCCTTCAGCTGATGGACTCTCTTATCTAATATTAAAATGAGTGGGGTATTGTTGGTTTATTAGCATTTTAATATCAATATTTTAATATATTAATTTGCTTTATTTGGAGTTACAAGAATGCTGAATGATTCAGCAGTTAGTGAGTCTATTCATTGCTACCGTTGGTGGACATTTCTTTACCGCTTCTTCGTTGGCAGTTAGAGAATGCACACATTGACTTTTGTCCGTTGAGTTGCACTTGCACATTGAGGGGCATTTGTTGCCCACATTATTTTTTACTCTTTATTTCTCCATTCAGAGGCGAATCCAGGATTTCAAGAAAACGGGTGCACCATTGCTTTAAAGATAAGATCAAAAAATTTATAATAACAATAACTAGGCGAGCAATACATAAAAATTACATTGCCACAAAAAATATCATCAATTTACAATTGTACTCGACGAGACTTCATATTTTGAAAACGATCTATAATAGCATCATTACTTACATTTTCAAATAACTTCCGCTCTATCTTACAAACTAAACAGCCATTCAAAAATTCTTCACCAATGCTATTACGTAGATCATTTTTGATGAGCTTCATTGAGGAGAATGCTCTTTCCACACTTGCCGTAGCAACAGGCAAAATCAAAGCCAACTTTACAAGCAAATAAACAAGAGACCAAGTTTGATCCAATTTTGTTTGTGCCATCATCGTAGCAAGATCTTTAATCCCCTTCAAGTTGAGAAATTTGCTATCACACTCTCGAGCATAGACAATGAAACTATCAAGCTGATAACTGAGATCTCGAAGTTCATTATCACCAAACTCACTTTTATAATATTCGGCCAACTTCATTATTCTGCTCTTACTAAAATTAGCAAATGAATCAACCGGATTCAAACTAGCCATGCCAAGGAGTAAGTCACTAGTCACAACATCAAAACGATTATTGAGCTCCTGAAGTTGCAAATCAATAACTGCATAAAACACTTCCACACGAAAGTGATGTAAATATGAAATTTCGGACTTCTTACGCTTCGATCTTGGATAGTCTTCAGTCATTTCGGGAACCAAAATATCATGTTTACCACAAAATGAAGAAACCTCATCCATCAAAGACTCCAAACCACTCTCTCTCATTGTTTGTAATCTTCTCTTTGAAAGATTAAGCAATCCCATAGCATTGACAATATCTTGATCTTTCTTTTGTAAAGCTTTGTTCAATTCATTTGTAAGAAGCAACATCTTGAACATCAAATGCAACACAAAGATAAATTCAAATTCTTGAATTTTATCTAAAAGGTTACCTACCGCAAGTTTATCAAGATCATGTGGAGAATTTTCTTTCATATCTTTAAGCACATTAGCAATTGAAGAAAATATAATCATGAAATTTTCCAAGGTCTTGAAATGGGATCCCTAACGAGTATCACCCGGTCGTTGGAGGCCACGTTCTTGATTTAATCCTTGTCCGGTAAGAATTTCTCCAGATTTAAGCAATTCTTCCAACTTCTCAACTTGGTGTTGTCGAAGTAAGTCCCTGCGTTTAAAAGATGTCCCAATAGTATTCAAAACATTAGTGACAACATAAAAGAAATTTTTCACATCCGGATGTTTTTTAGAAACAGCCACAAGTGTCAATTGCAATTGGTGAGCAAAACAATGAATATAATATGCTGACGGAGCATCTTGCAAAATCAAAGACTTTAGGCCATTTTTTTCTCCTTGCATATTACTAGCTCCATCATAACCTTGTCCACGGAGTCTTGATAGGCATAACGAGTGATCCAAAAGTAAAGAGTAAATTACTTTTTGCAATGATCTTGCGGATGTATCACCCACATGAACAATACCCAAAAAGCTTTCTATCAACTCTCCGTTTTTGTTAACATATCGTAAAACTAGTGCCATTTGCTCTTTATGTGAAATGTCCTTTGACTCATCAACTAGTATTCCAAAATAATCACCATCCAAGTCTTTGATGATAGCTTTAGTTGTTTCTTTAGTACAAGCATCCACAATCTCCTTTTGAATTGTTGAACAAATCATCATATCATTTTTTGGAGCATGTTGTAATATCACCTTTTCCACATTCGGACGATTAACCCCATGAAATTTCAAAAGTTCAAGAAAAAGACCTTTGTAATTAGAATCTTCACTCTCATCATGACCACGAAATGGCAATCCATTTCTTAGGAGAAACCTTACCACATCAATTGAGGCATTTAAACGAATTCGATAATCACTTTTTGTTTTTTCACTTTGCTTGTGAAGAGAAGATTGAATTGATTGACGTTGATTTGCAAAATCAAGCATCCTATTCAAACATTTGTTATGAATACTATTCACCTCACCAACATGCAATCGAATTCTTTCCGGACCATGGTTCCAAGTCTTAAAACCATCTTGTGTAAATGATTTTCTCGCATTACCATGACTTTCAAATTCATTTTTGAAGAGATAACAACACAAACAAAATATAGCATCATCATCTATGCTATATTCCAACCAAGCAGAATTTGGAGCATTAAACCACTCAGGATTAAATTGCCGATTACTAGTCCCAAATATTGTTTTTGGATATACACGAAGTTTTGGTTGATAAGGCCCCATCAAAATATAATGTCTCCTCACAATATCTCGAATATTAGAATCATATTCAAAGATGGGTTTTCTTCCTCCGGGATCCCGTTTGAGAGATCCAACCCCAAGAATACAATCAACATTTGAAGAAGAAGGTGTAATTGTCTCTCTTTGAGTTTCTGGAACTACATGTGAACTAACAAATGGACCGCTACTAGAACGTGGTTGCTTAATCAAAAATTTATCCATTCAGATATTTAAGGATAAATGTTCCTACATATTCAAATAACTATTCAACTTAGTCACAAATTTAACTAGCAAATTTAAAAAAAAAATAAGAGAATCGCATATCTTTCACAATAAAAAATAAGGGAATCACACCCTTGCAAGTTCAAATAAAATAGAGGAATCACAATCCTTGCAAATCTAACTAAAATAGAGGAATCACACCCCTTTCACATTTATCAATAAGAAAATTACACATTCATAATAAAAAGAGGACTTATGCCTCTTTTGCATTCAAAATCACATATTCATAGAAAGAAGAGGAATCACACCCCTTTTACATTTGAAAAATAAGGGAATCACACTCCTTTCACATTAAAAAAATAAGGGAATCACACCCCTTTCACATTAAAAAAATAGGGGAATCACACCCCTTTCACATTAAAAATAAAAAAGGAATCACACCCTTCAAAATTGATAATATAATATGATTATATGAAACACATTCCTTACAAGTTACATCCGCAAAATATGTAAGTTTGAGATAATCAATTCTTTAGCTATTGATGATTTCTTATTATAAGTAATGACAAGATTTTTTTATATGAAAACCCTAAAATTAAAGTGATATATATATATATATATATATATATATATATATATATATATATATATATATATATATATATATATATATATATATATATATATTATCTTGTTAGTTTGTTTATTAAAAAGAGAAATCATAAACTAAAATTACCTTAAACTTTGACAATGATGATTTCTCTAGATTCTTGACTTGAAGTTGGAGACTTGAAAGCTTGAAGCTTCTTCTTTGTGTGGAAAATAAAAAACAAATTTGAGGAGAGAAGAAATATATTGTTGGAATTTGGAACTTGAAAAGTGGGTGGGTCATGGGTGGGAAGGAAACTTTTGAAGTTTTGACTTTTAGAACTTTTAGAATTTAATTTTTTTTTTTAATAAAAAACATGTTTTTAGTTAATAAAAATAAATTGAAGCGAATTGGGGCTGCCTGGGATCGAACCTGCGATCTTTGTGTTGAAATCTTGCAGTCATACCAGTGAGCCATCCAGCCATCTTGAGAACGGGTTCAACAAGTTTTAATTTAATATATTCTTTAATAATTATAGAAGTAATATATCAAATTTAGTCGAATGAGTACGGGTTCAATTGACCCAAAAATAAGGCTTAAATTCGCCCCTGTCTCCATTACACCTTATAACTTATGTAACTCATAAGACTATTATCTTCATTATTTACGACACAATTTATTTTTCTATTCATTGCTAGGAAGACTTCTTCTAGTATAAATAGTGGTGGTTTTTCATTTGGTTTAGGACACACAACATACAAGAAAAATATAGAGTGCATAAAGTTTGTCAAAAGGAGAGTTCTTATTAGTTGAAGGAAGGTTTTCTTTTTGTGGAACTTTGGACTTAACTGTTGTCCAGAGTTGTTGAGTTATACTTTGTGTTAAGACTGTTGTATCCTAGAGGAGAAAAGTCAAGAAAGACTATTGCTAGACCGGTGAAAACATTTGTCGCAGTGGGCTTGAATCTCCTTCAAGAGAGCGAGATATACGCATCTCAGCCTGAAAAGATTTATTTCTTCATTTTTATTTTCACTTGTAATCTTGTATTTTTTGTTATCTTGTAAGTTTTTCACTAACATAATTTCCTTCATTTATTAAAGAATATCAATGTTAAGTTGTTGGTTATTTTTAAAAGAAATTAAGAAAATAACAGTGAAAAACTTTGAGAGAAAAAATATTGCAATATTATCAAAGGAAATTATTTTATTAATAATCTAGAGACTTGCATTTATAGATATAATTCTTAACTAAAAATAGAAAAATAGGATACTGACTTATCAGATTAATTCAAATAACAAATAAAAAAAACTAAATTCTAAATATAAGTCAAATATGACTCTAATAACATAATTTTAAAATACTAAAAATAGCTAACTGTTTTATTTCTGCAATATCCTGAGACATATTTTCAACATAAGTTGTTGAATTTTTCTTAGAAAGAAGAATTACTTGAGCAGTATTATTACCTGAGAAGTTGCGTCGTCGTTAAAGAACAGAAACCCCACGGAGTAGTCTAATACGCGCCGCCGCTTCCAGTGGAGTACATGTTCTGTTTCTGTAATTTGAAACCGGGGAAGACAAGCAGTGGTGTACATGACGGTGGTGAATTCGAAAAACCCACAGAAATAAACCATTTTTCTAATAGTAAAGAATAAATTTAGTATGCTATAATTAAAAAAGAATAAGAAGACGAGGCAATAAATCACAAGATAAAAAGGAAAAAAAATACTCCCCTTTGTCCCTAATTACTTATTCACATTTTCTTTTATAGTTGTTCCTAATTACTTGTATATTTTGACAAATCAAGAAAAGAAATTTTTTTTACCTATTATACCCTCAAATAATTACTTTGAAAAAGGTAGCACTTCTTGAAAATATCAAGTTTTTCATTCATTCACTTCATAGTTAATAGGAGTAAAATCATAAATTTACTATGTCAATTATTGACTCCTTAATAGGTGCGCTAATTCAAAAATAGACAAGTAATTAGGGATGGAGGGAGTAGTAAACTTATTGAAAAATAAAAGGAATTTACTCCCTCCTGCCCATTTTATATACCACCTTTTTACTTTACACTTGCATTAAGAAATGATATAATTTTACCCTTCTATCCTTATTTAATGTTTTTTTAAGTCAACTTTATTAAAAACTGACAAGATTAATTAATTATTCTATCAAGGGTATAATAGGCAAACTATGATAATTTATGTATAAATTTTATAAAATGACAAGTATTGTGTTTTAATTATTTATAAAAAGGAACGACATATAAAATGGAACGGAGGGAGTAGAAAATAAAAGGAAGGACAAGACCAAAAAAGGGAAAAAGTAACATAAAAAGGAAGAGTATAAAACGTTTTTTTTTTGTTTTGTTTTTACTTTTCTTTAATCAGTTCTTTCTCCTTTTTTCTTTAATATTTTTGACAAATACTATAGTTTAAAAAAAATAGATT
This sequence comes from Solanum bulbocastanum, assembly GCA_037074985.1. Taxonomy (NCBI): domain Eukaryota; kingdom Viridiplantae; phylum Streptophyta; class Magnoliopsida; order Solanales; family Solanaceae; genus Solanum; species Solanum bulbocastanum. The sequence goes on along the minus strand of CM073598.1, from coordinate 28,895,697 downwards.
TCAGAAAAATGAAAATGTCATGAATAATAATAAATTATGATAATAAGTAAGAGAAATGAATAATATAATTTAATATTTAGAATCTTTTAAAAATAGAAGGTAGAAAGAGGAATTTAAGAAAAAGTAATAAATTGTAGTAATGGAAGGAGAGAAATAAATAAGAAATTTGAACTACTTTTACTGATTTTATAGATCAAAAGAAAAAAACAAATTATAAAGAAGAAAAAAAAATTATTCAATAATAATAATAAACTATGATAATAAGGAGGAGAGACAAAGAAGATGTTTCATTTTTAAAAAAATATAAACATAAAAGATAAAAAGACTAATTTAAGAACAAATATTAAATTATACTAAGGCTGAAGAAAGATAAAAGCAATAAATTGTAGTAATGGTAAGAAGAGAAATAAATAAGATAAGCATATTTATCATAATCATAATATAAAGGTGAGTATATTATAAATATGTTAAAAAATATTAAATTAGATATTATTTTATAACTTCTTTTGAATTTTTTTAACATAAAATATTTAAAAGAAAAGGGGAAAAAGGATAATTGTGATTCTTGGTCAAAGAAATATTTTATTTTTACATATTTTACAGATCAAGAGAAAAAAAAATTAAAAAAAAGAGAAATTTTGAAGAATAATAATATCTAAGATCTATTTTATTTCAAATTTTTATAAGTCAAAAGAAAGAAAGAAAACAATTAAGGAAAAATTTTGTGAATAAGAATAATTAATTATTATAGTAATAGAGAGGAGATATAAATAAGATTTATTTATTTTTAAATATATAAAAATAGAATGTAGAAAAAGTAATATATTGTAATAGTAATGATGAGGAGAAATCAAAAATATTTAATAGATTGTAATAATGGTGAGGAGAGATATAAACAAGATGTTTTAAATATTGTATTTTTTAAAAATCAAAATAAAGAAAAAAAATCAAAAATTGACAAAGAGACAAATACGAATTCTGGCCAAGTGAGGTATTGCATTATGCTTTTATCGGTCACCTTTATATTTTCCTAAATTAGAGATATCAATCTTCAATTATCTTTAAAATAATAATTGACATATAATTTTTTATTTATATTTATGCCTAATTGCGATATAAATTCAAATTTAATCATTTATTTTTTACGTAATTTTTTATTTATCGTGCATTAATATGACGAGTTTGTTTGTTTTGTTGATTATATAACTATGCTTATTTGACAAATTTTATCTTGTGTTGTGAGTAATTTCAATTTTCTACATTGAATAGATGAATTTTCGACAATTATTATGTATGAAAAATATTCAAAAGTTATACTTTTTTAATAAAAAATTTTGATATCCCTATCTTGATATCCACACTCTTTCAAATTGTAACAAACATGAGCCTCCTTAAAATTGTTTGTGTAATATACACATAATATAAATTACAATAGAAATAAAATGAATAACAAATCTTTAGGTTGAGGCGTAAATATATATCTCTCTTTAAGGAGATTCAAGCTCACTGCGGCATAATCTACACCGATCCAGCAACATCACTCTTGATTTTTCCCCTTCATGATACAACAGCCCAACAACGCCATACAACTCAAACAACTCCGGATTAGTTAAAGAGTCCAAAGCTCCACAACAAAAACACCTTCCTTCAAAATATAATTACTCTCTTTGTATAGTGAATATAGTTGAAGACGTAGAATATTTTCTTTGTCTCAACTCTCTCTTTCGCTACACTAACTCAATATACACAATATAATATTATTCATCTTTTTCACTCTATATTTTTTGGTGTATCTCTTCCTTCTTCTACTTCTTCCTAACACAAAGAAAGACCACACTATTTATAGGCGATGAATTCTTTCTTCCAATGAATAGGAAGATAGTGGATAATAAATTTGCCAAATGAATGGCTCAAATGTTACATAAGTTACAAGACATAAAGAAAGAATACTGAATGAAATGAAAAGTTGGTAGTTACATAAGTTACTAAAAATTATTAACCACTTTCTTTCATAATTGATGAGAGTAAAGAGGCACAAATGTAATGTCCACCAATAGACATAACATGATATATAATGTGACATATAATATATTTCTATTAATATTAAGATGTCACACCAACATATATCACTACAACAAATATGATATATAGCTACAAACTTATTAGCTACGACATAAAATTCGCCACTAATTGTTCAACTTTAGTGACAAAAATTAATTTTCGTGCTTAATATATGAGACATATACTTTTAGTGATGAAACATAAAAGTTTGTGGCAAAATTTTGTCCACTAAAATTTTCCACCAAAAAATGAATTCGCGCCATTTATTGAGTACTATCAGCCACAAATTTAAAGTTACCAATGACACATTATTTTGTCACAAATGATATATCTAATTCATGACAAATTATTTTTTGTCTTAAAATTAATTTATTTTTGGACACATAATAATTTTGTCTCAAAAAATATGTTGCTACAATAGCGAAAAATAAGAGTTTGTAGCTAAATATGATAAGTTCTAGCCATAAAAGTTTAGATTTAACTATGACATTTATTTTCGTCACTAATAATATAAGCAATTGGTGATTATTATTTTATTGTCTCTAATAATTTGTGATTTAGCGACAACAAAAAATTGTCACAAAATATATAAGATGTTAAATAGCGACGATTTAGAATTTGTATTTGAATAATTCAACTATTTGCTACAAAAAAAATATATAGCTATATACAAAATTTTCTTTGGCTACGATTGTTCATAATTAGAGAATTTCATAAATGGTCCCTGAACTATTGAAGTAGTTCTAAAATAGTTCCTTAACAATAAATTTATCGATCCATTTTGTAATAATAAAAAAATTCAATTCATCAATTCTTAAATTAGGCAATTATAAAATGCATCATTTGAAAAATACAATCCAGATTATAAGTACCGCGAGTGGGTATTATTCTACCACTACATCACAAATATTTGTTGGTTTACAACATTTCATTTTTTATTTTGTACACTTTCATCAATAAATACTATAGAAAAATAATTTCACAAATTTTGATGCTTATTTTTGTGCATGCCTATCGATTTTGTGGTGGGTAAACTATACAAATTAAGTCGATTTATTTGCTTCTATCTACAAAATGTATACATAATTAGTAGTGATTCCATGTATATATTGAGCCACTATATAGAGATAATATCGACTTACAAATTTAGACTTTGCAAAGATTTGAAAAATTTCATGAATTCTATTAACTTTTTTCATCCGTGTGAAAATTGAAATAAACTAAAAAAATGAAAGCACAAATGAAAGAAATTAACCAACTAAGATTTTAAAAATATTATGATAAAGTACTATAGTTGTGCGTGTCAATGTTTTTTTAAAAAAATTATTAACTTGTCGAATCAAACCGAGTATTAGATTTCTCATAATAAATCAAAAGTTTAATTTTATATAAATTTATAATTCTACTGAATAATTTTTAAATTTTATAATTGTATTGAATAATATGATATTGGAATCCTATCTTTTCAAATATACATCGTTTTAATTTTAACACTAGAAAATAAATAGTTCTTAATAAATTGTTTTAGACGTCTTCTCATAAAATCAAATGTTTTGAAACAAAACAAAAGCTTTAGCAAGGTTCAACTATTTCTAGTTTTTTATTTTTATTATTATTTGATTCAGCTATTTTTAATTTTTTGCTTTTGTTGTTGTGTTGCAATATATTGAAATTGTTAAATTTCGTATGTTTTTAAACCATTAATATTCATTGATGTTATAATATGAAGTATGTTCAAATCTTTCGTATCAACTTTATCTTTAGATCTTTTATATCATTAGATTTAGTGCAAAATTGTTATAACAAATCTTATTTTATTTCAGGTTTAAACAACCCGTGGTTTATTTCATGTTTAAGTTAAACTATTGTCTAAGCTATTCTTGTTTTTTATATTTTGATTCTCTTATGATGATATATGTATTTATGGCTTAACAAACTGAAATGATGAGAATAGTTAATAACAAATATTTATTATGTAAAATATTGGTTTTAATTAGAAGGTTTTTCTTTTCATTTTAATGATTAAAATTAAAAAAAAAAATAAAAGATTTTAGGTTCCCATAAGTCCTAACATGTTTATACTATGTAACATGTGTAAAAAAATTTATGGAAAGGTATATTATTTCACTTTATTTTTACTTTGTGTTCTTATAAAACTGAGTATTACAACATATTTTTGGCAAATCGTATAACATATTTTACTTTTGACTCTAATATAAACATCTCATTTTAAATATTTATTTTGTTTTCTCTCTCTTCTTACAGGTATAAAAGGTGAGAATTGAAGCAAGATTGATTGGAAGCTATGTGTCACCACATTATTGATACGTTGGAAAGAATTTTTACTTATATGTCTTTGTTTAATTAGGAGTAATATTTGATATACTTTAATTAGATTTTCTTGTCATTGGACATATTTTACTTTTATTTAAGGAGTTTGTAATGAGATATTATTATATTAATATAATTTTAGTTGTTTTGATTATATGATCATGGGTGAATTTTGAGACAAATATTTTTGTCATGAAATAAATTAATCCATCACAACTTGATTACATTCAGTGACAAAAAATGTATTGTCCTAGTACCCCTTTTTATTAAAGGTGAATGATTTTTTTATTTAGTGACAATATATGTTATCGGTAAAAGCAACACTTTTAGTGACAAAATTATAGATTTAATCACAAAATTATTAACCTTTTTTTTATAACAATAAATTTGTCCCTAATTTATACATTTAAGCACAAAATATTTTTTGTATATAAAAAATAGTCATTAGGATATTATTTTTTTCAACTACGAAATAGATATAACTTTAAAGACAATTGATGTCGTCATTGATTGAACTAAATAATTAGCGATGATATAGTTTTGTCGGTAGTAATAACCTTTTTAGTGACAAAACATACTATTAACTACGAAAAAAGTTATATTTTTTACGACAAATAAATTCGTCACAAATGTCAATGCATTTGGAGACAATTTTTCTTTTTGTAGTTAATATATTAATTTTAGCGACGAAGCACTAAATCGTCTTTGTATACTTTTAGTGACACACGTTTAGTGACGACAGATTGACGAAATTTCTTTCGTCACACAAATTTTTTAGAGACGAAATATGATTTATAGACGACGAAATTATTTGTTCTTGATAATCAAATTTGTAGTAGTGATATATTATAAAATGTCACTCCTTGACATAAACGTGCACTCAACTTAGTTGGTTAGACATTTTAGTTTCACCATCTTGATTGTGTGTTCGATGGGCTAAAGGATAAATAGAGCATTCTTATGTTCTTATGAGTGAGATGTATTCTTATGTTCTTAAAGATTCTAGAGAATCATTATATTTAAAAAATCTCCTAGTAATTCTGACATCTTTTAGATAATATACCGAAATTTTGATCACGTAAATATGTATGTTATTTTGGTTGGAGAAGTCAATAATTATAGTGGTGGAGAAAATTGTTTTTTCATACTTATAAGTACTACTAGATATGTGGTGCCCGTGCAAGGCATGGGCAACGGGCCTATAACTGTTATTATTCTTTGTATTATGAGTACTTCAGAAGATTGATAAAAAGAAATTCAATATGAAAATACTAAAAGATAAAGCATAAGTATCATGCATACAACATATTAACACTTGACAATATTTACTTGGATCGACGAACAAAGTTTACAGAAATATTCAAATGATTATGAAGTGTCCTTCAAATGAAGAGTTGTTTGTAATAATTCTAACAAACATATTCCAACTTTTAAACCTCCAGATGGTATACTAAATTGTTAATTATTTTAATATATAGTACTACTTTATTTTTATTTTTAAAATATAACTTGGTTTTACCTACGTGGCCTTATTTTAAATAGTAGTACTTTATTTTTATTTTTAAAATATAACTTGGTTTTACCTACGTGGCCTTTTTTGATTGGTTTGGTCCTAACTTGGTTTTACCTACGTGGCCTTTCTTGATTGGTTTGGTCCGACAGAGGCACCACCACTTATTATACCTACGTGGCTTTTAAAATAAAATATAACTTGATTTTACCTACGTGGCCTTTTTTTAAATAGTACTACTTTATTTTTATTTTTAAAATATAACTTGGTTTTACCTACGTGGCCTTTTTTGATTGGTTTGGTCCTAACTTGGTTTTACCTACGTGGCCTTCTTTGATTGGTTTGGTCCGACGGAGGCACCACCTACATGGCCTTTAAAATAAAATATAACTTGATTTTACCTACGTGGCCTTTTTTGATTGGTTTGGTCCTAAGTTGGATTTACCTACGTGGCCTTTTTTGATTGGTTTGGTCCGACGGAGGCACCACCACTTATTAAGAATGATGATAAGAATGAAATATAACTTGGTTTTACCTACGTGACCTTTTTTGATTGGTTTGGTCGTAACTTGGTTTTACCTACGTGACCTTTTTTGATTGGTTTGGTCCGACGGTTATTTTTAAAATATAACTTGGTTTTACCTACGTGGCCTTTAAAATAAAACATAACTTGGTTTCACCTACGTGGCCTTTTTTTAAATAATAGTACTTTATTTTTATTTTTAAAATATAACTTGGTTTTACCTACGGGGCCTTTTTTGATTGGTTTGATCCAAACTTGGTTTTACCTACGTGGCCTTTCTTGATTGGTTTGGTCCAACGGAGGCACCACCTACGTGGCCTTTAAAATAAAATATAACTTGGTTTTACCTACGTGGCCTTTTTTTAAATAGTACTACTTTATTTTTATTTTTAAAATATAATTTGGTTTTACCTACGTGGCCTTTTTTGATTGGTTTGGTCCTAAGTTGGTTTTACCTACGTGGCCTTTTTTGATTGGATTGGTCCGACGGAAGCAACACCTACGTGGCCTTTAAAATAAAATATAACTTGATTTTACCTACGTGGCCTTTTTTTAAATAGTACTTCTTTATTTTTATTTTTAAAATATAACTTGGTTTTACCTACGTGGCCCTTTTTTAAATAGTACTACTTTATTTTTATTTTTAAAATATAACTTGGTTTTACCCATGTGGCCTTTAAAATATAACTTGGTTTTACCTACGTGGCCCTTTTTTTAAATAGTACTACTTTATTTTTATTTTTAAAATATAACTTGATTTTACCTACGTGGCCTTTTTTGATTGGTTTGGTCCTAACTTGGTTTGACCTACGTGGTATTTTTTGATTGGTTTGGTCCGACCAACACATGGCCTTTTTTGATTGGTTGAGGAACCACCACTTATTAAGAATGATGAAGTTCTCAAATAGTTTGAGAAAAACTAAATTTGCAAGAATAATTAAGGCAAGAGGACATTCTAAAAAATGGAACCTTAAATTTAAACTTTGAATACATGTCTGGGTGCTGAAAATCTATCATATCTATGAGCGTGCAATGGTTGAATTTGAAGGAGAGCTTTTATTTTATCTACTTTATATAAATTTATTCCGTGTTAAATTGTCCTCATTCTAAATTTAGCATTTTGGAGCTACTTGGATAACATTTATGAGATTTTGAGTTTGTGGTAAAATTAAAGATAGCTACATTTTACTTATAGGCGACCTACATTAATACTAAACCAACCACTTCCATATATTCTAATATCGAACGATTTATAAACCAAATCAGTTTGTGTAGCTGCAGAATTAATATCTAATCAATGGGAGGTTGAAAATCGAATCGAAATCAATAATTCGAATCGAAAAAAGCTTATTACTTTATTAATAATGAGTTATTAGTATAACAGTTTTAATAACGGTTTTGATTCTTTTTGTTATCAGGTTATCTATTCTTAACGATTTGAGGTTTATTCTTAATGCGTTAACCGATAACCCGATAATAAATTAAATAACTATATTTATACCATTTGTACGTAAACTCCTTGACTTAAAGGTTAGTTTCTACATTTATTTCTATTTTGTCTCAAACTCTTGATTATTCAACAATGTAAAAGTGGTTGTTTTTGAGAAGATGTAATTTGTGAACTCACGTGCATGATTTATTTGATTTGTCACCTCAGTGATTTCTTTTATCAAATATTAACGATTAAACCAAACCGATAACAATTAATAACCGACAAATCAATAAATTAATAATTTTATCACGGATTGACATTTCTACAAATCGATAAAAAATAAGTCAAACTAATAAACTTTAAAATCGAATCAATTGATAAGCAACGCTACAACATTACGTGCTTTACCAAAACAACAACAATAGATTCTGTATATTTCTATAAATAAGATTTAAGTCACATATAACATACATAAACCTTACTTTTATTTTATTAAGAAGAAAAAAATATTTACAAATGACTTCCAACTGGATAACGCATATCCAATAACATAAGGATAACTATATATTCTTACCATCCTCATCTAAATTATTTTTTTAAAATATCCTCCAATTATCTTTACACGACTCCTTAAAATTTTCAAACTATACAAAAATTTTACAACTCGTAAATGCGCTGACCTTGTTTTGACCCTGTCCCCACCTCCGTCATAGTTTTTTTTAATTTTTCATTAGGTGTCTGAAGTCAATATTAGAGTCCTGATTATATCCGAATCACAAAATTTTCTTCATACTTAAAATTTAAATTTAAAACTTTTAATTAAAAATAAAACAATCTCATCACAACAATACGACCGGGTTGTTGGCCCCCAATATAATGGTAAAGAGTTAAAACAGCAGCAACCGCCTTTTAAGACTACTTCTCTAAGAAGGATCTAGTAGACCATTCATCACTATCAATAAATTATTCCTATGTACTTGTCAACAAATCCTCACCGTTTATCTCTACATTCAATGACGTGTAAGCATCCCATTCACTCTAAACCACGTGTCAGGTGATTATAGTAATATCCACTGAAGACGTCTAAGAACGTCCAACGTGTTAGATAAGTTACTGACCTGCTGACATGGTACCGACCAACACTCCGACGTCATCCTTCAACCATTCCTGTACTGCCACGTGTCCTTTCAACGGCTAGTTTTCTTCTTTCCCTCTCCATCAGATTCAAAAACACAAACCCCAAGAGATATTTTAATGGGAGAATTCGAGTGCCTTCTAGGCAAGATCAATTTTTTTTTTTCAATTTAAGTATTTATTTATTTTGAAAAAAGGTACATGTGTATATAAGGAAGTTGGTGTACAAGTTGACGGAAAGTAGAAAGGCGGTTTCATTTGTTTTCCTTGTTCAGAAGAATATACGTTATTTCAATCGGGCGGCGCAAATTAGGGCTTCATTTCAAGGTAATGTTTCTATATATACTGATTCGCGATTGCTAAATTTAATTACTATGTTTTGTTGGATTTGGTTAATTCTGATGGGTTATGTTGTAAAAAATAATGATCAGGTTTTGCGAATTTGATTTTGATTAAGAGGAAGGGAAATGGCATTGGGGAAAAAATGTGGAAGTTATGGGTCGGGGCTAGTGAGAAGTAGTTCGTTTGGGAGGAAGAGAGTTATACTGGATGTTGATTTCAGTTCTACAATACATATGAAGAAAGTGTGCAGTCATAATTCGTTTTTTAATTACGACAAGTCTCCAATTGAAGACTTGCCTCAAGATATTTTGGTAAGTAATTAATCTAATTCTGTTTTGAGTGTATTGTAATTGTTGATGTTAATGGTAGGAAGATGCTTTGTCAATGAGCTTATTTTGCTCTGTTCACTGTTTGGCAGATTAGAATAGTGTGTGGAGTTGATCATGATGATTTGAAGAGGCTGTTTCGTGTATCAAGGGCAATTCGAGAGGCGGTAAGTTGGGGTTTTTTGAAAAACGAAGTACTTAGCAAAGCACAAAACAGTAAAGGAATTGAATTTAATACAATAATTACATTTGAAGTTATAAATGGTTCTTTTGGTGGAATGAACAGGCAGTGATTGCAAAAAGGTTGCATTTTGAGTATGCAACACCAAGAAAGACGGTTGGTTTCAAGAATGCAATCGAGGATTTGGGTGAATTCAATGATGTTGAAGCACCAAATGCTCCGAGGCAATTGAAAGTTCGAAAGTTGAAGTTAAGCAAGAAGAAGATGGCTGATATTTCTGTTGCCTTGTTTGCATCAGAAGACGATGATGATGATAATTGGCTGCAAAGAGAGTCGTATGTGCCGATGAATGCTGAGTTTTAGAGGTATTGTTGCTGTAGAAATCATAGGCTTTAATCTCTAGCTAGGAGAAATATTTTCTAGTGTTATTTCTTCAATCCTTTCATTGAAGATGATTTTTACATGTAGTTGATTTTGGGGATTCTGTTTGAAGGCCTTTTTTTTTGGCGCTTCTAATGTCATAAGAACTAGGTTGTGTATATAGCAATATATAGTAATTGTTGTGCATCATTTAGGGTCTGTTTGGAAGGTCATCTGGTAATTGGATTTGGTGTAATTATGTTGGTCCATTTGTTTGTCATAGTGTAATTACAATTTAATTCCTTTTGTCCTATTTGATTGGACGAATGTAATTACTTAGTTAAATTTTAAAATAAATCAGATTTTAAATAAATAATATTACTACACAGTTAAAGCCATGATTTATTAAAACCAAACAGATCCTGAAATTACATAACCAGATGATTGTCATTGTAGGAAATATGTGTAAGTGATTGTTAAAATTGATTTTCTAATTTATTATTATTATCAGAAATTAAAGAAAAAAAATTTAATTCTCATATTTATTTTAATCTCAAGAACTAATAATTACTTGGTCTACCAAACATGACAGAGAGTAATTACACCAATTATATCAATTTCCAATTCCATTGCGGCTTTCCAAATAGGCCCTTAGTAAATTAAATGAGAATTGTCTTTCCACATTCAATTAAATCTTGTAAATTGCTTTATAGTTCTGTGATGTTACGTGAATCTTATGTATTTGGTAAATTATGGGGAAGAATGTGTTCAATTAATCAAGTGTATAGTCAGAGAGAGATGGAGTAACTATTAGGAGTTTGGAGGTTTTAAATTTCCTTCCTCCTTAATATTGAGTTGTCAATCAATTTTGTTAGGGGTTCACAAGTTAGTTGCTTAATTTTCTGATAAAAATATAAAATCTACGGAAAAATTACTGAATTCATTCGAACTCATGAACCCCACTTGGTTCCGCCCCTATGTATAAGGATGACTTTTTATTAATATTATCAACGGTGAGTGTTTATCTAAAATCATAACGACGTTAAATACTTCAATAGTGATTGAATTATGAATACAAAACCTAGAGATACTTTGCTATAAATTTATTGTATTGACTTAGTTACTTGGTGTCCAAGGTACCTTGACTTGAGAATTAAATAAGGTCATACCCAATTATGAAGATACAATGAAGTTTGACCAGAAAGGTTTATTGTCATCGTACTTTGATATTCTATTTTATCAGTGATATTAGTTGTTTTTTTTTTAATTTTTTTTAATTTCGATGATCACTTAATTTTTGGGTGTGTGCGCGTGTTTTGATTATCACATTATTTGTTGTTATTATTATTTTTTCCTCTATATGTTGCGGTTTATTCTTATTTCACATTATTTCGTTGTTGCTACTAATCTATTTATGTATTTTCTTTTCCTAGTTGTTTGGATATGCTTTATTTTAAGTTGAGGGTCTATCAGAAATAACGCTTCTATCTCTATAAGGTATTGATAAGGTCTGCCGATACTCTATCCTTCCAAACTCCATTTATGAAATTGCTATTGGGTTTTTACTATATCCTTAATTAAAGATCGCATTTAATATAAAGTTTGGTAGGCAACATGCTCTCCTTTAATAGATCTTACAACACACAAATTTAGCCAAAGTTTTGCGTGAATTGTCATTATTTTAGGGTGGTCTTTAATTTTTACCTCATTTAAAAAAAAAAAATTGCAAATCAAATATACTTATTTATGACCTAATTTGCTCGAAGTAAGTTTAGAGAACTTTTATGTCGCACAATATAAGTTAAGTAGGAATTAAGTTATAAGGCATGATCAATTGTGTAGTATTTCTATAATTAACTCACTCAACATAAGATTATAACTGTTTTGCTCTTAGGACATGGGTTTTGTAAGAATTGAGTTATTTCTTTTACGATATAATTTGTGGATTGTGAAACTGATATTTTGCCTATGTCGATATAAATTCTCTAGGAATTAAGCAATACAACATTACTCAACTTTTTATGTTTTATAAGATATAGCCTGCGACATATTGTGATACAAAAATTAAAAACCATCAAATTCAAGGAAAGAAATTAAAAATCACCTCAAAACGTAAATATTTACGTAAATAACTCAAACCAATTTAGGTTAGTTGGGGTGAATATGATTCATTTGTCCTTAAATTCTTAGATTCGAGAGCATAAAGCATGAAAAAAAGTTTTAGTAGGCAACACTCCTTTCTTTAATAATCTTACATATCCATTTCATATTAATCCATACTAAATATCCTAATTAAAGCATTTATCGAAGATTGTAGTGATAGTAATAGAATATCTCTTCCGTGGTCTAGGGTTCGAGCCTCGATCTTAACGGGTGTTATTATACATAAATTTAAATTAATCGTGACAAAAATCATAGTTACCCACGAGAAAAAAAAGACAAGTTTAGATGTTTTTGCTTAAACAAGACAAACGCAGTTATATATCAATAATCAGGCATTTCATTAGTCTTAAATTGTTCGGAGTATAAGACAATTCCATTAAGACTAAAAATTCAAGAATCAGAAAACTGAAAATCTCTTCAATGGCGTCGAAGAGACGTGATTTTTGTATGATTGATGAACTTGGTGCCAAGAAAAAAGCAAAGGTTGATGAAGCTGAAGAAGAAGATACATCACAGCTTCCAGTAGCTCCATCGAGGGTTCTCCTTAACGCTGCCGATTGTGATTTAGGTAACAACATCACATTCCCCTTTTTCTTCGTTTACATTTTGAATTATCACTTAATTTTTTGTGGATACCCTTTTCATATGACAAATTTTAGAAGCCCCTGTATGTGTTTTTGTTTAATGCTCTGTGCGTTTGGTATGATTAAATTTTTTTCCTTTGAAATGGATGGTAAACCCTAACCCTACTGTGAAAAGATAGATGACTTAGGGTAGTACTAGAAGTGGAAGATATCACCAAGTCACTGTAATTTCGTCTTACAAAACGCAGCCTTTATCCCTGATGTTGTCATAAGAATGGATATTCTTTCGTTTTTTCAGTCTCATCTTGTTGTACTAATTTTATTGGTATGACAATTGACAATATCAAATCATGGTGTCATAGTCTCCTCTTTGGTTTTCTTGTATCTGGGACATGTGTGAGGAGGTTTGAATATGACATATTATAATAGAATTGTGGTATGAATCCCAAATGACAGTCAAAGATGAAAGATGAAATTTTGCTGAGGTTTGACAAGTCACCTTTAAGGGCATCAGTACAATTGTTTAATGTGGATCAACACTCACTAGTGCTTGAAGGTTGGTGTCAACTTTTAAACTGTGCATAACCATAACCAATATTTCCTCTTTTGTAATGGATGGGTTATATTGGATAGCAAGGTGCATATTGCTGAGTAGAAAAGATTACAATAATTCCTGTTTGGATTTTAAATTTTCACAAAAAGATACTATCTTGAATTATGTTAATGATAATTTCCCAACAACGTTTAGTTCATCTAGACTTACATTTATGGAACTCAGCTTTGTCTTAGGTAGATTCTACTATTAGTTGTTGAGTCATATTGGGTATTGGAACCGGAAGGCCAAGATAGGTTTTATGAGCATTCTTTCATGGGAACAAGTGAGCTGAAAAGAAAGTCATATTGGGTTTTGGAACCGGAAGGCCAAAATAGGTTTTATGAGCATTCTTTTATGGGAACAAGTGAGCTGAAAAGAAATTTTTCACGAGTATTCGATATAGTGATCAAATAATCCCGGATGGTGGGGGGTTTGCCGTTAGCGTTTGTGTTTGAGTAAATGGCCTATACTAGATTTATCGCAGCTTACGTTTCCAAAGCCAATGGCGAGGACATGAAAGTTTTTTTTTTTAAAAAAAATAAAAATTTAAAATAGCGCTCTACCCAGATTTGAACCCAGGTCTCATGGGTGGTTCCTCTAGCTTGTGCCAGCAGTGCAATGACATTCCTATTACAAGGACATGAAAGTTACTTTATTAAATCCGGAGATTTTGTGGCAACCATGTAATTTATGTTGTGCATGAATATCTGGCTTGGCGTATGGCGCTTCCTTGTGACTTACCTTTTTATCATTGAACAAAACTGTGATTTTGTTTGGTAGTAGGTATAACAATTGTCCATGTTTAGGTGAGTATATGTTGCTTGTGCATAGTTTTCTTCTGCTGAGTTATAGTTGGACTACTTTTTTAAACTTGAGACTGGACTTTGGGGATGGGAGAACTAGAAAATATTAGAGAGCCAATTAGCCAGTGGCTGAGTGGCGTATCTGTTTGCTGTGTTTTTATTTGAAGGTGTTATCTTTTGGTCTATTCATCAATGTATTGTGTTTTGATGTGGATTGTTTTATCTTTCAGATTTCAATGTTGAAGGAAATGGACTACTAGGTTCAGGGCTTTATGAACATGGATTTGCGTATTGTTGGTCAGGTGCTCGAGCCAATATGGGAATCACTGGAGGAAAGTACTGCTTTGGTTGCAAAATTGTTGCAGAGCAGCCCGTAAACATGGAAGATACACCACTAGACCAACAACAGATCTGTCGTGTTGGCATCTCAAGGGGAGATGATGCAGTAGGAAACCTTGGGGAAACCCTGCACAGTTTTGGGTTTGGGGGTACTGGAAAATTTTCAAGTCAAGGAAAGTTTTCTAATTATGGTGAAAGATTTGGGGTTGGTGACACAATAATTTGCTGTGTTAACCTTGAGTCCAGCCCTCTGGCTTCCATAGGTTTCTCTAAAAATGGAAAGTGGCTGGGAACATCAAAGCAATTTAATGCAGGACCAGGTTCAACTGGTCTTGAAGTGGTGGATTGTCCAATGAAAACTCTACATTGGCATTCAGCTCTTTTCCCTCATGTGTTGCTTAAAAATGTAGTTGTGCACATGCAGTTTAGCATAGATGACGGACTAGCTCCTGTAGAAGGATATAAACCATGGTCTTGTGCTATGGAAGATGGGAAAGCCATTCCAGGCCCTAGTTTTGCGAATCAGTGCGATTGTGAAGCTATGATGCTGGTAGGACTACCTGCTTCCGGTAAGAGTACCTGGGCTGAGAAATGGGTTAAGGAACATCCAGAAAAGCGATATGTATTGCTTGGAACTAATTTAGCTTTGGATCTAATGAAGGTATCATATTTTACTGCGCCTTTTTTGCTTTTAAAATAGAGTGATGCTGGTGTTTTTTCATTTATTAGCAACAGGAGAACTTGTGCTTCAGTTGCTATTTCCATAACAAGTAATGCATCTCCTTAACAGGTTCCCGGTTTGCAGCGCAAACAAAACTATGGTGGAAGATTTGAACGTTTAATGGATCGTGCTACTGGTATATTCAACACTCTTTTGTCTAGGGCTTCCCAGATTCCTCGTAATTTCATAATTGATCAGACAAATGTCTACAAAAATGCCCGGAAGCGCAAATTGAAGCCCTTTGCAAACTATAAGAAGGTACAGAAGTTGATCTCAGTTCTCACTAATGGAGCACTTTTAGGATGATAAGAGTCTGTGCTAACTTCTCTCTTAATAGGCCTTTAATGAAGCATCCTAATATCTCTGTTTGTTTTGCCTCTGAATCAGATTGCTGTTGTGATTGTTCCAACACCTGAAGAGCTGAAGTTCCGTGGTGAGAAGCAGTTCAAAGAAATGGGGAAAGAAGTTCCTGCCGAAGCAGTAAATCAGATGTTAGGTACCACAGAGATTGGTGTTCTGTGTTTGCACACACTTTATAGCTCTCTAATCTGTTGTCTTATATTATTTCCCCTTTTCTTGTGTAACCTATAATATTTTCCTTGCAGTGAATTTTGTTTTACCTATGAGCAAAGACATGCCTCTAGCAGATGAGTACTTTGATGAGGTGAATGATTTCAGAACAGCAATACCAGTCCTGTAAATTTTGTCTTCATGTTTCTCATTTATGCTGTTCTCTATTTTTCTTGTCATAGGTACGATTTGAAGAACTTGGCAGGGCGGAGGCTCAGAGATGCTTGGATGAGATGAAAGCAAACTTGAATTCAAAAAAGGAAGTTACCCCTTATTCTCGTGGAAGTTCTGTGCAGTCACATAATAGCCTGTCGATGCAGTACCCTTTTGAGGCATACCAGCAGTCGTACAGTGGTTCATCACCACACAGTCTCAGAAATGTGCCAGGTCCTTTTGCTGCTTCTTTGTGAATCTTGTATCACTGTTTTGCTTGTATTTCTTGGAAAACCCATGCTTATCTATTTTAACTTTGGATAGGTGGACATCCAAAGAGTTCGTATGCTCAGCCTCCATTTCAAGCACCTCATGAAACCTTCTACGCAACCCCTTCCAGTTACAACCCCATAGGTGATTTCGGTCACCACGGAAGTCACAGTGCCTACGGTGATTCAAGGGGATATGATATGGAAGCTAGATCAGCTATCCATGGAGGGATCTATGAGCCTCATGTGGGTTCTGGAGCTTGGAATGCAGCTGAGTTACACCAGAGCAGCATGAATGATCCCTACCTGAGTATGTCTGGTGGTTCTGGAGCTCGGAATGCAGCTGAGTTACACCAGAGCAGCATGAATGATCCCAACCTGAGGATGTCTGGTGGTTCTGGAGCTTGGAATGCAGCTGAGTTACACCAGAGCAGCATGAATGATCCCAACCTGAGGATGTCTGGTGGTTTCGGAGCTCAGAATGCAGCTGAGTTACACCAGAGCAGCATGAATGATCCCAACCTGAGGATGTCTGGTGGTTTCGGAGCTCAGAATGCAGCTGAGTTACACCAGAGCAGCATGAATGAACCCAACCTGAGGATGTCTGGTGGTTCTGGATATCTACCTCCTGATTCAAGAGGACCGTTTGAATCGAGGATGGCTACACCATATGGTAACTGATCTATTACCTTTTTTCTGACTCCATATTCATATTACCTGCATTTTAATAGCTTATCCCTGATAAAAATGGAAAAAAATCTAGGAAAGAGAAAACCATTGGAAACAAGTAGAATACATTTGGTGGTATGACTTTTTAAGCTTCACATAACTTTTGCTGACGCAGTAGTTCGCATGATTGTATAAGGGGAGTGACAATGTGTGATGTATTGCATTATTTGCCTCGACTGTTTGAACGTTGACTTAGTTTGCAAATTTTCTGATGTGATAAAGAGTACAAGACCTTGTGCTCTAATTAGTAGTGTCTGGTCGAATGTAGAAAACAATTGTAGTCAGAGGTAGAGCGGTTGTTTCTGATAGACTCTCGGCTCAAGATAAAAACAGTTTAGAAAAAAGAAGTAATGGAAAATAAAGTAAACAACAGATAGTACCAGTTATTGGAGAGAACTCTTCAAACTATTATTTGGCTTATTGGACTGTGATTCTTCATGTATACATAGGCTCACCATGTATTTCTGGCATAATCATTGTTGTTAAGGAGAACAAACAAGTTCTAATTTTACTTGTTCTGACTTTCCATTAGGCTTTCGTTCTGTCTTTCCATCAGGCTTTTCTCAAGGGGTTCCAGCTCCGAGGCCACAACATGAAAATTATCCCTCTGGAGCACAACATCCTGGGGTATACGCTCCACAAGGGGTTCCAGCTCCGTGGCCACCACATGAAAATTATCCCTCTGGAGCACAGCATCCTGGGGTATATGCTCCACCTGGTCCCAGATACTACTGATTGTGGAAACTGCATGAAATTCAGAAACTACTGATTGTGGAAACTGCATGAAATTCAGAAACACTGAATATGTTGCTTGTTTTTGTTTTACTAAAGAATCAATTGGTGTTGGCATATACAGAGGTTGGTTAGGATTTCGGAATTGGATCATATAGTTTGTGTATACTCATGTATATGGAGGCTAACTTTGGGATTTTTGGAGTTCTATTGAGAAAATGTAGACTATTACCATCTCAAGTTCTGTCTCTTGTGTTTTCCCTTTTTTCTTTTCTTGAGATAATGCAGCTACATCACACCCCTTGGGTGCGGTCCTTCCATGGACCCTGCTAACGCGGGAGTGCTTTGAGCACAGGGCTGCTCCCTTTTTGTGATAATGGTAGTGCTTCTGTCGAGCTTGTGAATAACTCGAGTATACTACTGAATACATGTCTACTTTATATCAACACAGGTACTGAGTAACATATTTTTCTCTCTAGTTTGCCATAGTTTTCAACCATTTCATTGACCCCTACATCATACCCTTAAATGTATGTATGTGCGTTGATTTTCATTTGCTTCGCTCCCTCCATATTTTATGAGGGGTGCCAAAAAATGGTGAAATTATAGTGCTGTTGGCACCTCGAACTTATTCCAAATAGTCGATTTCACACTCAAACTAATCGGATGACCTATTATATCCCCACCATGAACTTGTCCTGAAAACCTTTTTTTCGTTTAATATCGTGGAAATAAAGTAGTTGGTCCAAGCTTTAATACTGGTGCAATCTGTTATATAGTTTTTATTTTTTTAATCTGAGGCGACAGGAGTTGCTGGTATAGGAATAAGGTTCTTCACTTTTCCCCATCCTTCATTTGATTATCTACTTCTTGTTTTTCTTTCACTTCTTCCCTGGTGTTTTAACAACAATAATGGCTACAATTATATGGATATATTCTCACAAACGACAGTGATCGATGAGGTTCTTCAATGAATTCTTATGTTCCTTTGTTTGCTACTTCTGATTATATGAAATTTTTTGTTCATCAATCTATCCATGTGAACCACCAAAAGTCAAAGTAAAAAACCGACGTACAACTGCTTTTCCTTCTGTATCTTTTTGAGGCTTGCTGAGTTGTATATGGTGTCCGCAAACTTGCAGTGCCATCTTATCTGAGTATCTGATTTTCATGGAGTACAAAATTTTTAGCAAAATTTTTAGCTTTAACTTCTTTGATGTGTATCTATTTATGGATACTTTTTAAATAAATATCATTATTTAGGTGTTTGGAATTATATTAGATCTTCTTTTTTTTTTCTTTCTTTAATTTCTCGGGGTCTGCATGGTGTTGCTATCGGATCTATTTATTAAAAATAATCGATTCAATACATTTCTTATGTACCTTAGTTGAACAGATTTTGGTCGAAACAACTATCAATTAAGTGGCAAGTTGGTTTGGATGCTACCGTCATTCAGAAACAGATGCAGTCCTTTGCATTCAAGTTTTAACTTGGAAGTTCCTCTCATTTCCATCTCCCAAAAGAAATGAATTGTTATGTTGGCTGAACAGTTGTGAATACTTAAAGAATTAAAACGCTAAGTAAATAGTTAAGAGATCAAACTTAATAATATTTTGAATAGTTAAATATCTAATAAATTTATACTAAAAAGGACTATTTTAGACCTATGAACTATTTATGGTATTTTTTTCCTACTCTTTACTACTTTCATGTTTTTGGTGAGTTATAGATGAACTCTCTAGACTTTCTAATTTCTCAATTGTTAGCGGAGCGACGTCGTTCTATGAATCCCTAACTAAACCCCTCAGTCGTCAGTCTCTTGTTCTTCCGATTCAAAAACAGATAGCAAATCAAAGAGACGAACACACAGTAATTCATATATGATTCGTCCTCGAACCCTACTGTTTTACTGCTCAAACTCATCATCAATCTCTCACATTTCACACAGATGGATTTCTTCCACAACGCAACTCCATGGTTCATGGATCAACAATATTAAAAGTGTATTCACCGGCCAAAAAAGGTCCCCCGATGCCGCCAAAGTATCCATTTCCGAGTCATTCACTCTCCTTCGTAAGTTTTCTATACCACTTTAACTATAGTAAATGTAGATTATTGGCTTCAATCAGGATTTGACGTTTATGAGTTCGTGGTTCTAGTTTTTTTAAGATTTTGTGTACTCACTCTGTTTGAATTTAGGATTTGCGGATGAATTGGGCAGAGCAAAGAAGTTGGGGACTCTCAAGCAGTATGTAGTAGGGAGAGGTAGTGAAGTTACATTTGCTGAGGCTTTTGAGAAGCAGCAAGCTATTCTTCGATATCTTGGTGCATTGGATCCCACTGGAGAGGTATTATACCCATTTACTTCAGCTCTCTCCATTTTCATATGGTCAATCCTGTAGTATTCTAATTAAATGTCAAGTTGTTTAGGTCATAAGTATTAACAAATACTTTAGGTAGTTATTGTAATTTGTACCTGAACTGTTCCCTCTGGTTTTCTTTTTGTCTCTTTGGATTCTAGCTAAGTGTAATGCTTATATCAGTTATGGATTCATAAAGCAGTTGGATTTGTTATAAAATGCCTATGAAGTGATTGACTAGGAGTGTTGAGTTGAATGATGGATTTTAGGGGTAACCGTTGATGTTGTTCTTGTTCTGTTTTAAAGTTTTAGTTCCTCTAGGCACATAATAAAGTATTGTAAAGTGCAGTTGGGAGGAGGAAAATGATCAGGAAGTAGATAAAGCTGCTCAACCTTTATGCAGAGTTGATAATTGAAGGTGCTAGGCAATAGACCTTATTCTTTGAAGTGGACACCAGAAGAAATTGATAATACTTTCTATTAATTTACATGACAAACTTAAATGATATTACAACTGTTTATGCAAACAGAGGAAATGAACAACGTTGTCCATGTAAAATGAAATGGAGGTCAAAAGCTTCTCCTAGAACAGCATGATTACAATGAATTGCTGTGTCTGCGGCATTGTCACTCAGTGCAACTGCAATCTGTAGAAAATAGGTTAGTTTGTCCAACAGGTTTTTATTGCGCTTGAGAAGTATGAAAGCCCATATCACCTATTCATATCACTGCAATTATAATTGTGACTTCCGGTATGTTCCTAAGAATATTTGGAGTGTAGCTGGTTATGCCAGGATCAGCTAACTACACAGTTGAAAGCTGGCAAGTGCCGAAAGTCACAGTACACCAACAAATAGTTTTTGCAAAATGTCCAAAGGAAGAATTCATTGATCTTTTGAATACAAAGTCATGGCTATTTTTTGCTCGAAGTATAGTTGTTATAGCGTTTAATTGGTGTAACATGTCTTTTGTTCATTGTGTAATTCTTTTGTGGGTTAAATGGATTCATCGTAGTGCTAAAAGTGAATTCAGAGTTCTTTTCTATGTAGATGTTTTTCACTTTCTTGGTGCACTGAAATAGAGTTTTACGATACTTGTCCAGAATAATGAGTCCTCATGAAGTATTTTTGTAAACTGAGGTGAAACCTTTCACATTTTATCTTATTAAATTAGTAGTCTTGTGTAGGAGAGATGGAAGAGAAGTGTTTTCTAAACAGGTAAGGACTTTATAAATGTCAACAACCAAGCACTTGGAAAACACTCTCTAAAAATATTAGAAAGCACCGGGAAGGAGTTCCAACATTTTAATCGATTTTTTCTTAGAGGGTAAGATTAGGATGTGGCAAGATGAATAGAATGAAGGGAAATCCGTTAGGCAAAGATTCTCATATCTCTACACAGTTGTGATGAATCAGAATGCAACTATTGTATGCATATTGGGAGATGGGGACCTAAATTATGTCAGGAGCTATCTAATGACTGCAAG
The DNA here is from genome assembly GCA_037074985.1 of Solanum bulbocastanum. Classification (NCBI taxonomy): domain Eukaryota; kingdom Viridiplantae; phylum Streptophyta; class Magnoliopsida; order Solanales; family Solanaceae; genus Solanum; species Solanum bulbocastanum. Next base: position 28,873,992 of record CM073598.1, on the reverse strand, counting down.
GTAGACTGCCACTCAACTTATATGCATAATTGAGAAATTGAAGGAGCTGCACGATAACTCTGATCCTTAGAAGCAGACCAAACAATAATGCTATATTTTCTGTTAAATCATGTTACAACAGCTTACATAGAACCGTGTTGGCCATGGAAAATGATATGGAGGTCAAAAGCCCTTTTCCACACTAAAGCAACATGTCTTGAGTGAATAGTTATGCATGAAGCTTTTCTTAGTAGAATGTGTAGAGAAGAGGATTTTATTTGTATTTACGTAATATCATCATGGGAAGAGTTTAAATGGAATAACATGGATAGTGAGGATTCATATTAGCTGATCCCAACAAGTTTGGGATTGAGGGGTAATTGTTGTAAGAGTTGTTTTCTGTGCTTGAGAACTACAGAAACCCCTGATCACTTTGCACTACGGTTATGCTTGGGAATTCACGTGTGCGTTCCTAAACATATTTGGAGCATATTAGGTCTTGCCAGGATCAGATAGGGAAGCAGCTGAAAGCTAGCTAGAGAAAAAAGTTGAACGATGAAGACATGACAGACAGAAACAGCATGTATTTTTTTATGAACAGTCGGGTGGGAAAGAAATAATAAATGTTTGAAGAGAAATCACAGCTACTTTCTGCTTTAGATTTAATTTTTTTACATAGTCTGAACTTGTAGTGTTTCATGACTTAAGTTATTTATGCAACTGTGAAGGATTTATAGATTCCCTAAGGTGGAAAAAGGGAATTCAAAGTCCGTTTATGTAAAATATTGTGCACCTTCTTTGTCCATTTAAATGAAATTTCACATAACTTAGCCCAAAGAAATAAAAAGAAACTCCTTTTGTAACAAATAGAATATATTAGTAAATGCTTGTATATGGTGGACAATTTGGAAAGAGAGGAACTCCAGAGTTTTTGAAGATAGGGGCAGTCATATGCAGGATATTGTTCCACTTTTGGTGTAGGTTTCTTTTGTAGATTTGATAGGGTAGCTGTAATTGTTTCTAGGGGTTTGTTCGGTTGTGAACTTGTGGTGATATGTTCTATGTAAATATGGCTTCCTCACTGCCTAGTGCTTTCAACAATGTTACCAATTTAAAATGAAAAAAGAATAGATTAGTAAATAATGTGAAAGACAATCTTGGTAAGCTAGTAGTCATGTGTAGGAGAGATGGAAGAAAACTGTTAATGTGAAAAGACTTGGATAACCTATAGAAGCCCTTTTGTCATTAATTTTTTTATTCTTTTTAATAGAATCTTCAAACAATTCAAAAGCAACAGGCAGCAAAACATTGCAAGTGCACAATAGTTGATGTCGAGAATATGTTGGCAAAGTTTACTTGGGCAAAAGAAGCACAAATGAAACTTGAGAAGATGAAGGAAGAAGGGAAGCCATTGCCAAAGAGCATGGCCGAGGTACTGTTTATTGCATTTCAGATTGCTGTTCTGTGGTATCTTTTCACCTTTTTTCTTAGCTTCCTTGAAAAACGTTCTTTTTTAGGAAGTTCCAAAAAGATTGGTGCATTATCTATGCTTGAAAACTATTTAATCTTGAAATCATTTTAACTTTAATGGCATGATTTATCGGGACTCCACTTGATATAAGATATGACATTATTATAGGGAGAGAGAAAGATGAAAAGACACATGGAACTCTTACCGTCTCTAGTTTTATTGTTGGTAGAAAGGGCACATATGGTACTTCACTTATAACCTCATGTGTAGTCAAACTTCTTCACATAAAATGGGACAAAAGGAGTAATATTTTTGTTTTTTACCTTTTTATATTTTAAATCTTCTATATACCATTTTTGATTTTCTGGTTGTTTGATTCTTTAATTTCTGGGTGAGATTTTTGGTTGCATTGTACAGATATGCAATATGCTATATGTGCATGCTATGAAAAGAAATTTTCAGCTGTAGTGCCAGTAATTTGGGTGTATGTATATCATTGTGCAGTATGTTTTGTTCTCTCTGGTCCATGCGGGAGTTGTGGGATGTGGTGGAAATTAAGCAGTAGTTGAGATACTTCTCTTCCAATACTTTAATTCTGCAGAGTCTCTGTAGAATATGAGAAAAGACATAAAATATGTTCTACCATTGGTGCTTCCTTTTCCATGGTTATATGATGTTGACATACTTATAATAGGTTCTTCTGATATATAGGTTCAAAAGTTGATGGGTTCATCCCCGCTGGATGTTGCGCGATCAAACATGGCTAAGAGTGGGCAAATTAGTAGGAATGCATTCTGTCCTTGTGGTTCCAAGAAGAGATACAAAAGGTACTTCAACTTTACTTATTGTTGAACATGAATAGCTATATCTCGATGTTTTGAATTCCTTAGAGAAGGAAAGGAAATGAGATGTTTTTATTAAAATACCAACTTTACAAACTCTATTTCCAAATAAAAAAGCTATATGATCAATCATGTACACAAATGACTACAAGCCATCCATGAATATGCTTGCTGACATTTTCTATGGATTGTGTATATAATTAGTATTTGACCATATATAATTATGTTCTCCGGTCTCTCTAGATCTGCTGTGATCGGTCTTTTCCTCTCTTTTTTTGTGTTACGTCCCCACGTTTTGTGCTTATTGTCTTGGTATTGTGGTATATGTAGGTGTTGCGGGAAGGATTCAACATTTTAAAAGGACAGGTTTAATCAACAAATAGCTTAAGATGAAGAGCAGGCATGTCCAAACAAGAAATTCTTATATGGTCGGATGACATTTTTCCTTTGTCTAAAGTCAATCAATTGTTGTGTCGTTTAATAATATCAATGGAGTAAAATCTGATCGTTAATGCACATCAAAACTCATCAATTGAACTATTCTTTTTCGTGCTTATAAATCTAGTATTCTAGATGTGTACCTTTTTTCTCAGAAAGTTACTGTATTATTCTTAATATGGGAAAAGTGATGCGATGTAAAAGTAGATATTTTTATTACATGTTTGGCTAAGCTTTTGGACAAAAAAGTAAGCGCTTTTAATTATTATTAGTACTCCTTTTGCTCCTAATTACTTGTTCATTTTTGAATTGATTCACCTATTAAGAAAATAATTATTGACATAGTGAGTTTATCATTTTATCCCTATTAATTATGTGTGGATGAATTAAAAACTTAAGATTTTCAAAAAATTTTACCTTTTTCAAAGTAATTAATTGAGGGTATAATAGGTAAAAAAATTGTCTTTTTTTGATTTGTTAAAATGGACAAGTAATTAGGGATAACTAAAAAGGGAAAAACGAACAAGTAATTAGTGACGGAAGAGTAGTACACAAGTAGTATTAGCTGCTGTGTTTGTGTGATTAAAAAAAGTTATAAAGTACAGAAACCTCAGTAAACTAAGTGCTAATTAAAGGTTTTTTAAATTACAATAATTTCGTATTTTTCAGTTCTTGTGGATACATTGCTCCTTCGCATGATATATAGCAAATGATACATAAGTTATGCATCAAATATATAAGTTATGTATTAGATACATTACTAAAAAATCAGATTCATACTGATTTAGATTGGAAATAATTGAGGTTATGTATCAATAATAACATTTGTACCCAACACAAGTAATTTTAATTTTTAAGTACTTCTTATATGTATAAAGCAAAAAATTAAAATAAAAGTCAAATTTTATTTATCAAGCAATTTACTATAGGCTATGAAAATTATGACTTTTTTATTTTGGACTAGGAGTCAAATATAAAATCAAATCATATAATTAAATGCAAGACTTGAAAACAATATAAGAGTCAAATACAATTTACTATAAAAGTTATTTGTTATTATTAATTCTTTCAATTTTGATTTTTAAATTAACATGAAACATAAGTTTTGTTCATTAAGAATTAATCAATAAAGACTTTTTACAATATAGTCAATCTTCCCCTTACCCCTTATTATTGACTAGGTTTTGATCTCTTTATAAAATAAACAATTACTTGAGCATATATATATATATATAAAAAACTTTTTTTAGCATGTATTATTAAGTTTTTTCATGTCGTTAATTATAGACATGTTTACCTCAAAAGCAAAGTAAAAACTGTATTTATTATTGAGAAAAATAAATTTCATATGAATCCAAATAATCAAATTATGAGGGACTTTTCACAAGTGAAAGTAAATAATGTGGAAAATCAGTCAATAAAAGGATAAAATTTTCATTTATTATGTTGGTCATATGCTTAGTGAAGTACTTCTTTCGTCACACTTTAATTGTCACTTTAACATAAAAATAATATTTCAACATAATTATCACCTTAGGAATTCACGATTAAAATTAACAATTATCAGTGAACTAGTGAACTACCTCAAGTATCTAAATAGATACATTGATTATACGAGTCCTCAATATTTATTGCTCTATTAGATCTAAATATTATAGATATTTTAATATGTAACTTTTTTGTCGATGTAATTTAGGTATGCCTTGTTCATTATTAACACTTTTAGTTATCATAATGTAATATCTATGAATAGGTGTATTTGGACGATATATATATAGGATATAATCCAACCATATATTATTATCACTCTTATAATTGTTTTATAAAACCTACGTGTAACATGTATCTTCTTCTTGCATAGTATAACCCTATTAGAATATATAGATATAATTTTTATGCGGCAGAAAACCTTGAGTATGCTTTTGAAACCATATACTACGTACTATAATGGTTTTTAACAAATATTTGATTTTGTAGGTATCTTGAAAATGGGTGACGATAATGATATAAAAAACATAGTTGATGAACAAAGATTTGAAAGCAAATTAATTTTTAGATGATTTCTTTTCTTTAATCAATTTGCAAATTAAAAAGCAAATTAATTCTAGATGAACAAAGATTATTTGAATGCATTGAAGTTGCAGAATTCGAGATATATGATTAAGAACGGAGGGACTTTCATCATTACATCACAATTTATATTGATTTACGGCTTATGAATTTGTCAATATGATTTAGAGACTCAATGTCAAATCTGACAAGTGTTTCGATGTGTTATATATATATGATGAAGACTAAGATAAATAAATATTTTAATAGGTATATTCTTTTATGAAAGGGCTTATTAATATTTTATCATTTTATGTTTATTGATTGATGCGAAATATACGTACAAAACACGTACACAATAATGTAATTGTTAATAATTTAGTACAAGTACTTGTATTGTATAATTATGCTCATATAATAGTTCATTTTTCCTTTACTCTATTATTCAGAGTGTATATATTTATACCTATATAGATTAATTTATACTACATTAAAAGCATGAAGGTCCTTAGAAATATTGTTTGAACCATTTATCCCTTATTAAAAGACTTTACAATAAAAAAAATTATTATTTACTATGTTCCTCGAATTATTATTTAATTATTTTTATAAAATTTAAAATCAAAGAATCTTAAAATATATGGTAAGAAATATTAAGAAAACTAATAATTAAAGAATCCTTGAAATATATGATAAGAAGAAAATAGATTTTAAATATTAAGGAGTCTTAAAATATATTGTAAGATGAAAAATATATGGTAAGAGGGATTAGGACAATTAATTATTTAAGAGACCAAAAATATATGATAAGATGTATTAGAAAAATTAATAATTAAGGAGTTCTAAAATATATGATAAAAGACAAATATATATTAAAAATCAAGAAGTCCTAAAATATAGTAAAATATATTAGGAGAGTTAATATATGGTAAATTCTAAAATACTGATCAAAATTTATATTTGACTGTAATAGAAAAAACAAATTAAAATTCAACATTACAAATACTACTTAAAATCAGCAATAAATATATATTCTCCAACATTGCATCATAACTGATGAGCAAAATAGGAAATAAATAAAAATCTAATATTCTTTTGTAATGCTTAGAAAATACATGTCTTCTCCAACTCCTTTCCTATGATTTTATTTTTTTTTTAATTCTGCATTCAAAAAATTGTATGTTTAGGAAATACAGAGCTTTTGTCCCTATGATGATAGTAGGTAGAAATAGTAACCATTTTTGAGACTGTAGCAACATTCTTTGATTTAATTTCTAAATGTTTATCCTTTGAAACAATAATCAAAGACTTCAGAATCTTTGCCCGCAGCAAAAAAATATTCACCAATTTCTCTTCCAGTTAAAGTTTCTTGTATCCTTTCACCTTTAAGAGCTTTAGCTTTAAAACTTCTCTTTGGCAATTCTCAAATTTTTCCTTCGCCACAAAATTCCAATATCTTCCTGCTTCCATTGCATAATCACCAAGCTGAATAATTTTAATTAATTATTAATTATTTCACAAATAATTAACAACAGCTAAAAAAACATTAAAATATTAAAAACGTTCAAATTAATATACTTACATCGAGAAAGAGTCTTTCAATTTGGGGACAATTCTTGACAAAGAAAATAATGTCCCATGGGTGTTCACATATGTTAATCCATATCGCACAATTTGTAGCTCCTTTAGATTTGGAAAATAGAACTCCATATCTTTATATTCAAAATCCACATATCTAGGAGAAAGTCCCTAAATAAAGTGTACACACAATATTTATGTTGTCAATATATAAAAATAAATTTCAAAACAAAAATATATATATATATATCATTACATTCCCTCAAAAAAAAAATTGTTAATCAAGAGAGTTTGCACGCTTCTTAAGATTTCAATCAAATTACCCATTCTGCTTATATGGTGAAGCCATGTATCAAATCACGTGATTAGGAAGATAAACAGAACGATTTGACAGACGCTTTCTTTTGGATCCTGGAGCTTTCATCATTAATTCTCTTCTAAATTAGAAGAAAAATAGGATGACAGAACATAGTTGTATAAATTAAAGAGAAAGTATTAACTCAAGATATGAGAATTCAATATGAGAAACATTTGTATTTATAGAGGGAGAATTGTAGAGATGTTAAAAGATATTAAATGCACTCATCAACTTGCCTTACTATACTTCTTGACTTTGGAAAGCAAATCAAAAAAATAAAAATATAATCTAATTTCATTTATAATGCAATCTATATTTATAATAAAAAATAAAAATGGTGCTGAAAGACCCTGTTGTTGGGTTCTGAAGGATGATTAGGGCGTCATGCGGAAGCTTATAATTGCAAATCATATGGTTGATAAATCAGATAACAAAAAACTTATACTAAAAATCAAAATATTATTATATCAAAACTAATATAAAGAAAAACATTGAAACTTTAAAGAGAATAAATCTCCCCATAAACAAGACTCTTAAACGACTACATTGTGGATGTTATTGTTATTGTGTTAGAAGAAACAAACATATATTTATAGAGTCCTAAAGCGTTTTCTTACTAGAAAAGGACTAGCTACTTCAAAACACTTTTCTAAAAGAAAAGAATAAACCAAATATGAAAGAATATTATATTTTCCTTTCAGGAAAAATAAAAACATTTATGATAATGCTTTGCCTTTTCTTTAAGAAAAAATAAATCTTAAATTATGGTAAGAAAATCAGGGCAAAACCCTTAACAACTGTCTTATGACATTTTTCTTGGATTTAGAACCCAAAAAATAAATAATTTTTATAGTTTGATACCAAATTTTAAAACAACAGAAAAGACAAAAAATAATTTAATAAAAGTTATTTGCTATTATTAGGTCTTTTAATTTTGAAATTTGAATGTAATATGAATTTCATTCATTCAAAATTAAATTGATAAGGATTTGATGACATTTTTCTTGGATTCAGAACCTAAAAATAAATAAATTTTATAGTTAAATACAAAATTTAAAATAACATAAAAGACAAAATTAGTTTAATAAAAGCTATTTGCTATTATTAGTTCTTTCGAATTTTAAATTTGAATTTAATATGAGTGTCATTCATTCAAAATTAATTGATAAGGACCTAAAATGTAAAATTCACATGATTTGACAGATGAACCAAAAATAAAATAATTTTTTTTATGAGTTCTAACTATATAATAAAAAATAATTTTGACATAATATTTCTTGATAATACTTTGCTTCAGAATGTAAAAATACATATTATTAATAATTACATAACTAACAATGTACCTGATCATTTATACAACTTTTTAGTATTAATAAAGCATTTGGTTACATTATTAAGTTCTCTAATATGTATTTGACATAACTTATATGGAAACCAATATAATATTTTTTGTAGGATAAGATACAAAATAAAAAGCAGGTAATAGTAGTAACTCTGTCTAGACAACAAATAGTATGTTGATTTTCTCTTAATAGTTCCTTTTTAAAAATAAAAAATTAAAACAAAAACTATTTAATCTTTTGAAACTTCAGTAAATCCTAATTAAAGGATGTTATATATTCCAATTGTTCAAGCTATGCAATAAACTAAAGATCAGATAAACCTATTAAATCATTATATAATAGATTAAAAAAAAAAAGATCAAATCAGTGATAATATGTTTGTCAAAAAGAGTTTACTAGTCTGCTCGAACTAAGATTCCTAATTCAATTATTAATATTGATTAATTAAGAGTTTTATGGAGTATTGCTCTGAATCTCAGCTAGTCAGAAACAATAACATCATATAATTTGTTAAATATATATTCTAAAGAAGTTGGGTGTAGTAAATTTCTTCTCGCATAACACTACCATAATGCTCCATAATTTTAGCTATCCAACCTATTCTTCAATTGTCACATCTATCAAAAATGGGAAAGAATATAGTAAAATAAGTTCAAATACAGCTAATGTGCATACAATTCATAAATAGTGCATACACAATTTGTTTAGAATGGATTTGCTGTGGTTGTATTTTAAGATGGTAAATGGAGGTGATGTTAGCCCATGCAAGGATAAGTTTACACACAGTCGGTACATGGATCAAGGTTCTTGACGAACGTGAAGGTCCTCATCGAGCTCAGATTTACCATTTGAGCCCCCGGAAACGGGACTAACATCATTTTCTACGGATGCTGAATAGGCGAAGCTCCACACAGAAACACAATTTTCATCACCTAAACAAGGACAACAATCATATTAAGAACATTTCATGTTCACAGATCATTTCGTAGAAAAAATGTGATCATTGACTTGACAGAGCAGATGATTTAAGCATTTTAGTGTTAAGGAAGGGAAGCAAATAGGACTAAGAAGTATGGCAACAAGTTTGTTTTCCTGAAAAGGCAAATGGGAATGAGGAATCGACAGAACAAAGCATAGAAGGAGAAGATATGTCATGAACATTGAAAATAATTTACTTCAGATGAATGCAGAAGTTTTCACACACTGTACTCGGGAAAAATTCCAACAATGTGGGGTTAATGAATTTACCTGTTAGGAGCATATCCTCATGGGAGTCATCTATGACTCCAAATCTCCGGTGGCCTGATGAAGAGGCAGCCATCGGCAGGAAAGGATGAAATGAAAAGCCATTAACCGTGTCTGAAACAGGATATGCTGAGTAAGAAATAGAAGAAACTAGGTGGCCTTCTCTCAACTTATTCTTTCAACGAACACAACGAAGTACCTGATGCAGCTCGGAAGCTGGATACCCACTGTCCAGTTTGAAGATTATAAATGTGAACTGAGCCGTCCTAGATAGACAAACAAGAATGGAAGATGAGATCTTGAATTTCATTCTGACACGGAATGTAATTTTGAGCTAAGCAGAAGATTACCTGTCCTCCAGAGCCGAGATGCTGACCTCGAGGTTCAATATCAAAATATATCCGCTGATTGGTAGTTTCTGATGATCTGTACATCCTAATTAAATGAAGTCAAAAAGGGAACTTTAGTTGATCACTGAAGCACTAGGTCACAATAAATTCAAACTTACAAAAGTTATCGTTGTGCATAGCAAATTACTTCATTCATGCAAATTGATATTCTCGACATGCATAATTCGAAAAACTGTGAATATAGACAAATTCAGTTATGAAAGTTCCCCTCCAGGAAAAAACATCATATGAACATATATAGTGTTATTTTAGGAGAAAGAAACTGCTAAAGAATCACATTTCTAGCAGGAGTGTGAGACGTCTCCAACTTGTAAAATGCAATTATTTTGGAAGAGGGATGCATCTCATTAGCACCTTAACTGAACAGAAACAGAGCTATTGAGCCAATCCTTCCAATGTTCCAGTTCCCTGAGTGTCCCATCAGTAGATAGAAACTTACTTGTAAACAATTTCAGCAGTCTTCCGAATGTCCCAGCACAGTATGTAAGGGTCCTAAAAGAAGTTTGAGATGAACTTGGTCAAACATATGTTTAACACAACATGCATGCATGACAGGATACTGGCATACACGTGACGATAGACAAGAATTGAGTCTGAAGAAGAAAGGGTCAAATTTTAGATCATAAATAGATGAGTGCAGGAAATCAACAAGTAGCAAGCATGCCTGTCAGAGGAACAGGCACAAAGTTTATATTTCTTTGGATGAAGGAAATGAAAACAGATCTTATTTTAAAATTATTACTCAAGTTTACAAACTATACACTGAAATGTCAAGGTAGAAGTTGAAAAGATTGATACTTGAGCCTTTCGAGTTGTTAGATGTTAAAGTGTATTTTTTGACCTCTTTATGGGGCCAAGTGGTCAATTATACATTCGCCTGGAGTCAAGGCTGTTCAGAGTTCATTTTATAGGTATCCTATAAGGCGAATGTAGTGGGTTTGGAGGAATGAGAGAAAAAAAACTGAACATCAAACACTCGCCAACTTTGTTCTGCATCTCCCTATAAACATCTTTTGGCACTAAGTCTACGGTAACACTAAAGTCATAAACTGCTTTCCAGATCTCACCTCATCTAAGCTCTTAACAGAATAGGAGAAAAATTAAAGGATAAACAAAGCTAAAAGAAGAAATAAGAAGAGAAGGTGCTAGGATCATTAATAAACAGGAAGTATCCAAGTCTGAAATATGGTTACCATTAAATATTGATGAATAATCAAACTCATTCTCTTCCATTAATGTTGATCGTGAGGAAAGCATTTCTTTGTTTAGTAATAAAATTTGCAAAAAAAGTTAATGAGATTGTTATATTCAACTTTTACGAGGGCATAGTTGAAAAAGGTAATTGAACTTCAATAATTTTGTAAAATCATTGATCAGTAATCGACCTTGAGATTTTCTTGATTGTCTTTTTCAAGTTAAGAATCGTTCATATTATGTGGAGTTTTTTCAACCTAAATGACTTGCTCGAAGAATTAAGGAAGATACAGTGATTTATGTATTACTTTGATAAGCCAAAGATATTTCTAAACTATTTTAGTTAATTGCTTAGCACTGAAACAGATCCTTTCCACTGTCCCAACCCTATCCCAACCAAATAACAAAACTCAGAATTAAAAGCTTGCACAGGAAAATGAAATCGACTCAAATGGATAATGTTCTGTGTTCCCTTGTTTTGACTGTCTATCCATTCTGGTTTCTTATCTGCTAGAGATTAGAAAATCAGAAACTGTTTAAGGTGGCAAGTGCATTTTTCCATTATCTGTGACGGATATGATGAAATTATAGGTCCAGCATTCTCTTTGCAAAGGAAGGACCAAACAACAGTACAATTCAATGATAAATAGGCATTGAAAGTAATGAACAGTAATGTATCATCGTTCTAACCTTCCGGCCACCAGTGTACAAGTAGTTTCCGTCTTTTGAGAATTGCACCTAATAAGTGAATGTTATGTTTGATGAATCATTTGAGTATCTGAGTACAGTATAGTAAAAAAAAAAAATACGAATGATAGCTCTGCCAACTTACATGTGTAACCCCACCTTCTTGACCATGCAAGACATAGAGAAGTTCCATGTTATCTTCCCTATGTATGGCAGTAGTTTGGCTATAGGAGCCTGTTGCCAGTAAACCTGAATGGCTTGGACAGAAAGCCATTGAGGATATAATGCCTAAATAGATAAGAAGAAAAGTGTTGGAATAATAAATAAGGAATAATGCCTAAACAGATTAGAGAAAAGGTGTCAGAATAATAAATGTATAATGAAGAATAATGTAGGCATCGAAAGTGGGAGAATTAATTAGCCTCAACAGGACTTAATAGTTTCTCTTTGAGATAACTATCAGGTTGATGTGTTTGACACAGATATTGTTAGCTAATTGTCTTATTTATAAAGTCAAATGCTAAAAAGGTGATCATAAAGAAAAGCAGCTAGCTGAACATACCTGATTGCCCTTCTTTATTTCCTTGAAGGGTGGAGTGCTGGGTAAAATCTCTGCCAGGCCGATGAATATCAAATATTCTTATGGATTTGTTGTAACCAGCAAATATCCTAATTCGAGAATGAAGTAACAATGAAAACTTTCTTATAAACTTAGCATATTAACAGTTGTAAGTACATAAATAAAGAAAATGAAGCAAATTACAATAACACATAAGAAGTTAGTATTATAGTGCATATGAAGAATATACTACAAGAAAAACTGAAAATGCAGAAGTCATAACTCTAAAAAATATAATGAAAAAACAAAAAGGGAAAATGATCTTTTGTGAGGACAGAGTGTCAAAATTAGCAACCACCTAAATTAACACCTAGGCCTCATTACAGTCAATCTAATCACACTGCCAGAAAATATGGATAGATTACTTTTTCAATAAATTAAAAGAACTCGTTTTTTCCTCTCTTTAAAAAACTACAAATAAATATTAAAGAAAAATGATAAGGTGCCTCTACATGAACAGTGACCACAAGAGCAAGGAAGGAGACAAGCACTTTGATAAAGAAGAATGTTTACTTAGTCCCTGCGGGATTGAAGGCAATTGAAGAGGCAGCAGTGATCTCGTCCATGGCATCATAAGCACGGTATGTACAGCGTAACTGCAATCACCCAAGAAAAGATAATGTAGGGAAGAATATCTTCCTAGCAAAACTTGTTGAGCAGTGACACAAGTCATGGGCTGCTAGCCACCTATCAAAGAGTAGTGAGAGGAAAAAGCATCTTTAGCAACAATTTTAAAGACAATGACACACCTGTCCAGAAGTAGCATCCCAGAGATGAATAGGGTGATCACGGGTAGTACTTGCAAAAACACATGTCTCTGGACCTGAGGCATTAAAGCAAACTCTACTTATATTTTTCTAATCACCATGAGCATTACCACAAATAACAAGACGAGTGACATACTTGAAGAAGACATATAGGGATACCAGCAATAGTCATATACAGACTCCCCGTCACTCATGACAAGACTTGCAGCATACGAATCTGCAAAAACAGTCAGTGTTAATCAAAATAAACAAAAACATGAGAAAGAAAATCATATCAAGTTCAATACTGAACACACATGATCGACAAATTCCCACACTGAAAGCAATTACTATAGCATACTTCCACAATGTTGCTTCACATTCAAACCTATATAAACTAGTAGCATATATTACCTGTATCAGCAGCTAATGAGGAAAAATCAGCAAGCTGTCCACTTTCATCATATTGCCTATCAATGAACCAGAGCCAACTTAACAAAGCAACTCAAGGACAATGTAAATGCAAGAATAACTACCATTTTCTACTATGTGCATTGTGCCTCATAGTCAGCCCAACAAACACTATCTGGTCAATCAATTAATGTATCTCAATCACAGACTCCTTGGGTCCGTCTTTATGAATTATCTATATCCATTCCCCTCTATGTTCAGATGATTCATCATATCATGACTATTTTTAATGTTAGTTATCAACCTACCACAGCCTTTCTCCCAATATCCAGGCTTTGACCGGAAAGCTAAGCTCACACAGGCAGAGTTAAATGAAAGTCTATCTGTCAATTAATTTTAATCCCCGCAGATCCAATCACCAAAAAAGTTACAAGAAAGTCACTGATATAAGCTTTAGAGTTATTCGAGACTTCAAATTCATATATTTCTAATTTGCTCCTAGAAAGAAATTATCATCTTTCATCAGAAACTGGGACGAAACTTACAAGTTATATAAACAAAAGGTATTATCATCAGAGCAAGTGAGGAAGCCAGAACCATCAGGAGACCTATAATTCCACAAAAAAATAACCATGAGACTACCATAGGGGAAAAAAACAGAGAAAACAGGGCATAAGAAATGGAGAAACAAAAATCTCACCATTTGACACCCTTTAAGAAATTGTTAGGGTTTGAAGGCGTCCTGAACTGATTGAAGAAATGATAGGTTAGATACGGCGGAACATCATACTGAAGAACCGGCCAAGGGTAAGGCTCTTCCGATGGTTTCTCTTCTACAGCTTCAATTGGGGTTTCCAACAACTCTACAGCATCTTCATCCATGGATTCTCTAACAAGCTGCTGCTCTGAAGTTTCTTCCTCCATTGATTCACTGTGAACAGTGTTAGCGCCAAAAACAAGTGTTGGGGGTTTTTGGGTTTTAGCTTTGCCAAAAATTAAAATGGTCAAAATTATAAGTACATGTTATATCCATTATTTTAAATACTTTATTATTCTCTACTCATTTTTTCGATTATTTTACTAAATACTTGTTATTTCTTATCGATGTAGTCATAGAATAACTCATTACGTTCATTTCATTTCTTAACTGTTTTAATATTATGTAAGTATAAATATTGAATAATTGAGTATGTCAAAATTTATGTAAATAAAAAATAACATCAAATAGCGTTTCTATTTCTATTAGAATTTAAATTCTTTATCTCATATAATTTTCACAAGAGTCAAAGTGAAAATCAATGAGATTCCCTTGAGATGTCTCAATTGCAAATTTGCTAGGACCAAAGAGGATGAAAATTTAAAAAAAGGTAAATCTATTTTGGTAGCTATTTTACTACTTTACCTCAGCTAGGTAACAGACATTCCATATTAGATTTATTCCCCTAAATAAAAGAAATGATAAGAAATCATTTGTATTAAGAAAATTATTTAAGGTAAAATTGAAGAAATAATTTCTTTGTCCTCTATAGCAAGAAATCATTTAGGGTCAATTTATTGATCTAAAGGAACAAATTAAAAAAACTGGAAGGATGGGCAGTTAAGTGAAAATAACCTTTTCAGATTTTTTACGTGTATGAAGATCTCTTATAAAAAAAAAAAAAATCAATTCACATAAATAGGTCCTATATTTTGTATTTTAAACAATTGACCAAAGGGCCAACACTTTATTGACACCTGAACTTGAAATTCTCAGTACAAGGATCCTGGACTTGAACCCTTTACCATAGACAAATTCCCCCTGAAAATGCTTAGCCCACTTTATAACCATCACTTGGTTCTTTTACTTCTGAATAGCTATACATTCAAATTTTTTATCTTTTTATTGTGTAGAGCATTCCATGCAATTTGATGGAGAGACTATTGTAGTCTGAGGAATTAGGACAGATACAATCCCAATCAGAACAACAATGAACTTCAAGACTTCAATGATCAATTTTCCAGATGCAAAGAAATTTTAAGGTATGGATCGTCCTTGTACTTCAAGTATTGAGGAAGTTCGAGAGCTCTTTCTGCAATCTTCCTGTCCTCGTGAATTTTTGCTATCAAGGCTTCAAGTGACAAAAAGTTGGCCTGCAATATTGCAAATAGACAGTAATATCAGCAAGTGATGTAAAAAGGGAAGGGAAAAATAAGAGTAACTAGGCCACAATACCTCCGGCCGTATGTAGCCCACAACAACTAGATGCAATTCCTCACCATAAAAGTCCTCACTGAAGTCATGAAGCAACCATGGTTCCTAAAAGTAAAGTTGTCTTTCAACAAACCCAAAAAAGTCGAGAATAAGGAAGAAACATATGTCACGACACACTTACAATTGTCTTTTCTGTGTTATTAAAGAAAGGATTCCAACCAATGCTCATGACCATCTTGTAGACACCTCGACCTGATAGTCCTGCCCATCCAAAATATACACCCGCTGGATGTTCTGAAAGAATGGCTGAATAACCTTCTGGGGATAAGTTAGCTGAAAAGAATACGTGACCCCATAAGAATAGAAAAACACATCACTGTTGAATCATATGAGGCAAGATAGTAAGCTTCCATGCCCCTCCAACAATTGGAGTTCGAATCCAAATAATAATTTAACATAAAATCAATATCTCTGATATGACAGGCTCACAAGAAACTGAAATTCCAATAACAAACTTCTGAGAAATTCTAACAGTCATTTCAAGTGAACACAGATAACGAGTCAAGCATTTATATTCGCCATTCGGCAGAAGGAATAAAGAAGACCGCATACCTGTGGGGATTCCGAGAACCTTTGAGCCGCGCCCAAATCCCTTAATGACAGGACCACCAATACACCAAGGTTCTAAAGGCAAAGTACCTTCTATCCCTGCATATGCTTCCAGTCAAAAATTGGAAGAGAAATCAAATACACGACTACACGTCATACAAATAAAGCAGTCATAAAGACTTACTATCTTGAAATGCAGGTAGTCCCCACTTTTCTAGTAGCAAATCTAGAAGAGAATGGATCACTTCATCAGCGGAAGTATAAAGATGAGACTGCTTTGCAAGAGATGGTACAGCAACTACTGCCATTCCAGCAGCCTTACCAGCAGTAACACCTGGTCTAACATATGTATCACGCCAAGTTACTCTCACTAAGTTATGAGATAAAACAATTTACATCCAATTCAAAACTAATATGGTCTTGGGAGAGGAAAAAAAGTTCATATTCAGCCTAGAAAATGCAAAAGCAATGACAAGGAATTTTAACTCATTATCCATGAAAAAGAAAATAAATCGAGAAATTGTAAATTACGATGTCACAAGTAAGTAGCTAATGTTATTCGGTCAACCATGCTGCTTATCCAACTTAACATGTGTAAATTTGAGCTGAGCATGACAAACTCTAACAGACTCCTCAAGGTCTTTAGAGGAGAAAACCCAGCCGACAGGAACATTTCTTTTTTTCTTCTTTTGACCAGTAGTTAGATTTTCCTACATACCGCTACATAAGTTTTGAAGATAAAAACTCACATTGAATCTTCAATGACAAGAAAGCTGGATGGATCCATGTTGAGTCTTTTAGCTGCTTCAAGAAATCTTACAAAAGAAGATATTAAGTTAATTTAACATCCAGAATACCAGATTATGAAATGTGGAGGACAAAGATAATCAATTCATCAAGTTTTACATTTCCGGAGATGGCTTTCCAGCTTTCACTTCGTCTCCTCCAACAATAGCTGAGAAGGATTCTTTCCATCCTGAAAACAAAAAAGACTATCCCAATCAAAGCACCAAGCATAAATGTCATCTTACGTGCTAGACTGGCACAAAATACCTTCCTAAGGAAAGAAATACCTCTCTAGCACTACATGTTAGAACTCTACCTGCATGATGAAAAATTTTGGCCTCTATGTTAGATCTAGAAGAATTTGACGCCAATGCCATGGGTACACCATGACCCCTCAAATGGTTAATCAATCGATTGGCCCCTGGAAGAGCTTTGATATTGCACCACCTATACCAAATTGATTAACAAAATTTTATAAGAACTTTGCATTGGAATGTATATGCAGAAGATAATAGATATACAAGTTACATAATTGTGCATCACAAGATCTCGCAACAGTCAAAAGATAATCAGAGTTTTACTAGCTCAAAGAAAAGAAAAAGGTGTTTCCAATATTGCTTCCACTCTCAGCAAGATTGAATGAAATCATCTTCCTTAAACCAACAAGGCCATAGATGAGTATATCACTCTTATTCCTTCCAGAGGTTCTACCCCTTCCCCTCCTCTCCCCATCCCCAAAATGAAACAGAGGAACAAAAGAAAAAGGGGAAATTTCACTCCATTTAAATTTTAAAAAACAAGTTTGATATACAAGACACAGATGATCAACTAATAAACAAAATGTAGTTATCTCTTTTTGATACGTTAATGTAGTTGTTCCATTCTTGCTTGCCGCTTTTTTTCTTTGTTCTTTATTGGTGATCCATTTTTATCACCAAAAGCAAAGAAGATAAATGAAAGAAAGCAACATGCATATTTGCATTTTCTAAATTGGAGAACAAAATGAGTGGTTCCCCTTTTAGTAATTCTCCACAATCTTAATTACCATCCAGTACCTACGTACTTTTTAGTAAGGGTTTTGAGCAAAACTAACACTGCAGGACTATGTTCTCCACTGGTCTTTTCTCTACTAACTAGCTTGCAATTTATCATCCATGCTCCAGCTATAAAAGAGCAGAAGGTTTTTACCAACTTTATCCTTTAACATCCATTAATAGGATGTGAGGAAAAGAGTCTGCCTACTAATATTTTAAGGCGAATAATCTTCCAACAGGCTATTCAATTTCATTTTGTATAAGCTTAATCAATAAACAGAAAGGAAATGAAACTATGTTTGCTGGTTTATTACTGGTCAGACAGCATTGGGTAAAATTGTGAAAGAAATTCATCTGTTGACAGTGGCAGCCCATAATCTTCAACAACAGCTGCCGCAGCTTCTGTTGGGGTTTTCCCTACTATGTGGGGAGCTTCTCTCCCATCCCATTGCTTTCCATACTTAACTAAGAAAACCTTTAAAATCTCACTCACAATGCCATCTGTCAGAACGAAGAGATAAAATTAACATTGGAAACCTGAGACTACAAAGAAACGCAAATGCACACAAGGAAGACATTGGTAATATAAGGATTGATACTATACTGCAGTTAACTCTACAACAGAATGCCTAGGTCCAAATTTCTTTTGCACAAAAAGGACTTCACAGTTGTAAATTGTTCATACTTGAGACTTGAGAGCCAGAGTACATTTCAAGTTTCGGAATCAAATTTCAAAATAGCTGCAGGCCCACAAAGCGTACAGAGACCTCATATTTAGTATGTCCTCTGAAGATAGAATTTGATTAGAGAAATTTGATAGGATAAAACAATTATACTGCAATGATACAATCTACACTTAGAATAAAGATTACAACAGTAAAAAAATTAAATTGTAAATATCTTCATCCAAAATTTCAAAAATTTCTGGTCATTTCATAGTTCTATTGGATATGTAAAAATTGGAAGGAAATGAAAGGAACTCTAGCAAATGCTTTTGAATATTAAAAGTAGTAGTTCATATATCGAGAACTAATACCATGAATGATTTAGGTGAATGGTCAAGAATATAATTCGAGAAGTGTAAAGTCAAACAAGAAGATAACTACTGACCTGTATTAATAAGTGTACCATCCAAATCAAGGATGACACCAGAAACTAGCTTCTTCAAAGTTCGTTCAACAGACATGGAGAGCAATTATCTACCACACAGAAACTGATACCTATGTTCACATTATGTGAATATGAGATATACTTGCACAATAATTAATCCAAATACATGAATTTAATCTTGAAGTCAAATGTAAACCATAAATCAATATACAATATCATTTTATCATGATTCAAGTAAGGAAGATTGTCATTAGACGATGTATTATAAATATAAAATACCATTAGCGCCCAAGCTAACCATCTCAGATCGTCGGAATGAAACCGATTAATATGGATTACAACAGAACTAAAACTACCATTACTTGGATTTCATTTTTAAGTTTCCTGGTCATCAAAACTGTATAATTGTATTAATTTTTCGCTCTCATATTAAAAGGAGAAACCAGACTTTTAGCTCTTCTATAGAGGGCTAAGGTCCTGTTGACTATGATCAGTTGGAAGTTCCTATCATTCTGAAAATGAAATACATTTACTGTCTATGTGGTTGAGTGTTTGCTTTCTGAAAGCCTCACAGAGTTTTCATCCTTTTATCCCTAAAAAAAAAAAAAAAAGCAGGGAGATAACAAGCAAATATGTAACATAGTCCTATCTTCCGGATCCCAAACGAAAGGAAAACATGAGAAAGGAGAGCCTCAAACAAACAAGAGAAGCATGACCAAATTTAGGTGGTGAAGGCTGAAATGAGACTTGATTAAATGATCGCTGAATAAGCTTAAAACAGGAAGAAATAAGGGTAAAAAGCAAGCACAAAACGGTTGAATCAAAGTTTAACCTACTACTGTATCCAACAAACGATAAATAACACAACATAAAACCTCCATATCAACCAATTTTCAAGATTCTGCCTTATTTTTAAAGAGAAAACAGCATTAACAGTAGTAAAAACGAATAGAGATTTTGAGGCTTAAAGACAATGAAAACGAGAGAATAGAGATATTCAAACAAACATACGAGAAGAAAAATAATAAAGCAAACTCAAACCAAGAAGCAGAGAAACCACAACACTAAATACAAAACGACAAAACTTGAATCAAATCGAATCATTCAAGAATAGATGTATAGCATATTAAAGCTACCCATTTCCAGGTACAAATAACGGTGACACAACAACACAGTAGTGAGGCATATCAGAAATAGAAAAAGAGGAAGAGAAGTCTATGGAAGAAACGTTGCCTTTTCTGGGCAGCGAACTGAAAAACGAGCTAGCGACAACGAGCTTTCACACCGAAATAGAGAACTCCGATAAACAAAGCAGAAGCAAACAAGAACAAGGACTAAGCAAAAAATTTGGATTCCCAGTCTCTATGATTTCGAGATCTATCCTGAATACTTGTATGTAGCAGTATAGCTGAAGAACAGAGAATTTAACTACCGAATTGAATATTGAACATTAAAATGACAAAATTCTACAGACGATCAGCTCTTGAAACATATAATTTGCATCACCAATCAATAAAATAAGCTAAATAATGTATATACTCGCCTGATAATGCTATAAATCCAACTTCACCAATTGATTATTGAACTGAGAAGATGAAGCAATGGAACTTTTTCTTGGTTGTTTCTAGTTGTTTTGGAGAAATGGGGACTGAGAAACCCATGTTTGTCCACTTTTGGATTGGCTGCCATCGCCATCAATCATTCAGTGTCTTAATCCGGGTTGAAAGCATCGGACGGGTCAAAATTTCATCTTCTAATATGGGCTTATTTCCTGCCCCGAAAAGGCCCACGAGTCCACTGCTTTTACGAATTGAATATTCTCTCAAGAAAAGTATATCCTTTTGTTTTCACTTTTTATATCTTTTATAAAATTGTAAAATTCATTTAAAAAATATTTAAATTCTTTCTGTATCAAAATTCTATTGAATTCTGATTCATGCATTATAGAGCCTATTTTTAAGGGTGATCTTTTTTACTTAGCTAGTAAAATTGGAATTTAATATCACGAAATTTATAAAATAATATTTAAAATTTATCCGTCATCAAAATTAAAACACTATTATTTTACATACAAAATTATGTAGTAACGAACTTTAATAATGAAAAGAAAAATGAAAATTATAACATCTTATCATTTATCCTTAATAACATAAGCAAAAATTTATGACTGTAAAAAAATATCAGGATCTGTAACATAAGCAATGGTGTTAGTGAGTAATTCAACATGAGCAAACTACACGAATATTTAATTGTGCAGAAGAAGAAGTAAAAGAGGAATAAAAAGTTCAGAATTTTCATTATTTTAAAATGAGAGGAAATCCCTCTATTTATAAACAACAAAGGGTAGTGTGAACAAATGTTCATTGTGCCTTATCGGAAAGGTCACAACTCTTTGGAAAAGTTGCATCTCTTTGTAAAGGTCACAGCCTTTCATAAGAGTCGCAACTTTTCATTAAAGTCACAACTTTTCATAAAACTTACAATCTTTCATAAAAGTCATAATTTTTCATGAAAGAAAAGGTTAATTTTGAAAATAAATAAATTAAAAAGGGAATCCTGGTTTGTGATGGCGCTACGTAGACGGGCCTAGGGTTCTCTTTTACATATATATATATATATATATATATATATATATATATATATATATATGATATATGATTTTTTTTTCATATTTAAAAATTCAAATCTAAGATGACCCGGTAAGGATAAAAGGATCCTGAGTTATTTCAACATAATGTATCGTTTGTAAAAAATATTGAGGTTGATAGTCTCATGTTCCTTCTTTTTGTGACGTTTTTTCCGTGATTGATAAATAGCAACTAAAGGAAAGACTTGTTTGGGATTAATATTTTTTCTAAAATAGGTGGGTATATATTTAATTCATATTTTGTCTATTAAATTTTAAAGAAAGATAAATTACACATATTCATATGTTAAAAAATATTAATGTTAATAATAATTACATGTTTAGATTTATATACAATATCTTAATTATATAAATTCACATATCTCAATCTTAAAAAAAATAAAAAAATTATAGCACGGGTATAATAGGAAAAAGCTCAAATGTAGACTAATAGTCCCTCGTGTTTGCAATATTGTGCACTTTTGGTCCTTCTCCAAACTTTATCATATTTTTTAACATTAATTTTATCTACAATTTATGTATGAAATGTTCAATCATCTTTTTTTATATTTCGTATAAATAATAACTCTATTTGAGAGAAGGTGAGTAGAAGAATACCTTCTTTTATCTAGTAAAAATATTATTGTAGCTAAAATTGAGAGGTTCGTCACGCCAATTTCACGTGCAATAGTATAAATTTTTGACTTCGTATATGTCAAGATATTCTTTGTTTAGTTGCAAACTTGCAATAGTATTTCTACTTAACAGAATGAGGTGGTTTTTTCACTTTATCTCGTATAAAGTTATTATTTCTACTAAATATATAAAAAGATAATTGCACATTCTATATATAGAACTGTGGACAAGATTAATACTCCTTTGTCCCATTTTATGTGAGGTAGTCTGATTCTGCACGAAGTTTAAGAAAGAATAGAAATTTGTGTGGCTATAAATCATTTTATTAAGGATAAAATAGACATTTTATAGTTAAATTGTTACTTAATATAGAAATGTATCATTATTTTTGGAACTTACCAAAAAAGAAATTAAGTCATATAAATTGGGACGAAGGGAGTACTAAAAAATATGCATAGGTTTGGGGCTAGGACCAAAAGTGCATCAATATCGCAAACACGAGGGACTGTTAGTGTTCCATATGAAAACTTAAAGATGACTATGCGTCTTAACCCAAAGATAAGAGACTATTTTGAAATTTTTCTCTATGCATACATATATGTGTATCTAAAAACTCTAGCATTAAACACTTTTTCAACAACGACGACAATATGTACTTGGATTGACGAGAGGGAGTTGCTCGGATGGTAAGCACCCCTCACTTTCAACCCAAAGGCTGCGAGTTCGAGTCACCAAGGGAGCAAAAGGAGTGAGAGCTCTAGGGAGGATAAAAATAAATAAATATATATATATATATATATACACACACTTGGATTACATCGTACATATATATAATATATATTTTTCGATGTTGATTTACTTGTATAGACAATATATACTCTTTACCTACCCTTCATATTTAATTTGAGAACACATACATTGAATTCAATTTGCCAAACATACCATTGATGCCCTTTGCATTTAGTTTGAAAACACATACATTGAATCCAAATGGCCACACTTACCATTGATGTTTTCCCATATGTATATACCACCCAATTTCTATATTGAAAACACATACATATACACATATAAGTTAAAATCAAATACGTATTCACACAATTTCAATTAGAATTAAATATTATATGCACGCAGATACAGTAAAGTTTTTCAAAATAGCGTTACTATGGAAATTTTTTTCCAAAGGAAAATAAAGCTGTCATAATCCTGTGAACAAAAAATTAATATAATTTCACTAATAATTCTCTTAGAAACACCGCAGCTACAAGTGCTCTTGTTCATCACCCAATTTTTCTTTAATCCCCAATTAATAAAAGGAGAGAAAAGCAAGCAAATTGACACTTGCACCATTCAAGTTAAAAATCGAAGTAAACTCATTTTTTTCAAAGATAATCTAATCAAACCATAGACAGTAGTTTTTTTTTTTTTTTGGGATAAAGGTAGCATCATCAAACCATAGACAATAGTAAAAAACAAGTTGCACCAAAACATTTTATCATAGCTAATGACATGATCTAAATTGGTTGGTGCACTAAACCGAAGGCCTCCGTTTTGAGCATGAGTATGAAAGAATTCTTGGTCGGAAGTGCTCCCCTCAAATGAGCCCCACTCAGCACGAAGCTGGATTAGTCGGCTAAATGATTCACTAGAGTACAACATGAGAAGGAAACTGATGAAAAAACCTTTTTGAGTACAATTAGCTAGCTACAATGATGAAAAAACCTTTTTGAGTACAATTAACTAATTCAGTTCTTACTGAGTTCTATTTCCAAAAAAAAAAAAATATAGTCAAATCTTTCTCTCGAGCTTGCTTAATGTAAAACTAGCAGCAGAAAATCAAGAGTTACATTTTGAACAAAACCACAGCTTTCTTTGAGCGTTTACAAACGTTTGATAAAGTTTTAGCCACAAACTCAACTGATGCACATCCGTTAAGGCGCTAAGTCGATCTGGTCTTTCGATTTTACGGATTTTCCAACTAAGGGTTCTTCATCGGATTGATCAGAAGGATTAGAACAGTAAAAAGGAGAATAATGTGGAGAATCATCATCACCATGTGAAGACATGGTGAAAATTGAAGAACTGAATTGATCAGTTGAACAAAAACTGGGCAGGGTTTTAACAAAAACCAGGTTATCAGGATTATATATACTAAGAATTTACCCTCCAGTTTTGGTAAGTGATCTAAGAAAGTCATTTTTAATAACCCTAATTTAATAAATTATGGAAGGTAATATTTGATTCAATATTTATACGGTTTGTTTTTGAAAAATTTAAAAGTGGATGTCAAATATATTGTTTTTTAATTACGTTTTGAAGGGTTTGTCTAATATTTGATATGCTACCTTTTAGAGAAATTACGTTCTCTTTCAATCCTATAACAACAATATATTCCGTATAATTCTACAAGGCATATTCAATTCAATATTTATACGGTTTGTTTTCGAAAAATTTAAAAGTGGATATCAAATATATTGATTTTTAATTACGTTTTAAAGGGTTTGTCTAATATTTGATACGTTGGCTTTTAGAGAAATTTACGTATAAGGCCAGTTAAATATTCTCTTTCAAATCCTATAACAACAACATATTTTGTATAATCCTACAAAATATGATCACGAATGATAGACCGTATACAGACCTTACCTCTATGTCAGAGATAGAGAGGTTGTTACCGACTAACCTCTCAAACCCTAACATCATTAATTTGTTAGGTGTATCAATTAAGATAAGATATACGAACCACTTATTTATGTTGCTCATATATATGATGAACAATCATTAGGGAAGAACGTTTGATATTCAATTTTGGTAATTCGATAATTGATAATTAAAAGTAAATATCAAATATCAAACTTTTAAAATTTGGTAAGATACAATAATCAAATTTCGATTCGATAAATCAATTTTCGGAAATTTCGATTCGATAAATCAATTTTCGGATGATTTATATTCGTCCCTAATTATACATTATGATTATACATGCATAAGAAAATATAAAGAAGTTATAAAGCCTTCTTAAAATTTGAAATAATTTCAAAAAATTTCCCTCCGAGCTTACCTCAATAACATATACTGTATCTCTCTTATAATTTGAAATATTATATTTGCCATCCTTATTTTCATTTGCATGTATTAAAATTAAATTTAGGTAATATTTTTTGATAGATAATTATATTACTTAAATTAGTTTTGTTACGAGCAAATTAAAATTGAAAAGAATAGTTTTCCCTCTAACTTCTAAGCATATTATAAGAAGCTTTAATTCATTCCCATTTACCTTATCTATCATGACTGCAGAGTCCCTCTCAACTGAATTACTCCATTGATCAACAAATGCATTCTCTTAATAAATTATATCGAGTGTACGTTCGATATTTTTAAAGTTTTGTTTAAAAAAAAATAGAAATAGATATTAAATATATTGATTTCTAAAATTTGGTTCGATAAATCAAAATTTAGTATGATAAATCAAACTTGAGTAAAGTAATTTGCTAATTATGTATTGAAGAATTATTTTTTTGATAAGATATGTTCATAGTTTGTATAATATTTGATATGTTAGTTCTTTTTTTAAAGACATGTTAACTTTTAAAAAACTCATGTATAGAGGTTAAATTTTCACTCTCAAACGTAATCCCTGAAAGGTTATTCTCGGTACACTTCTCAAATCCTATTATTATTAATTTATTAAGCATAGGTCAATTAAGATATCCAGGTCACTCATTTATGTTACTCATATATATAGTAAGCAATTTAAGGTAGACGCTAGATATTTGATTTTGGTGACTTAGTAATCATAATTAAAGAAAAATATTAAACTTCAAAGTTTGGTGTGGTACGCTAATCAAACTTCAATTTGATAAATTGATTTTGGATGATTTGTGTTCATCCATACTAATACATGCATAAGAAAATATATAAAAGTTTTAAAAACCTTCTTAAATTTTGAAATAATTTTAAAAACCTCCCATCAGACTTACCTCAATAGCATATATCCTCTCTTGTAATATGAAAAAAAATTATATTTACTACTATTGTTTTCATTTGCTTGTAACAAATTTCATTTAGGTGATATATTTTTTTTTAGCAATTACATTACCTAAACTTAGTTTTGTTACAAGCAAATTTCATTTACGTGATATATTTTTTTTAGCAATTACATTACCTAAACTTAGTTTTGTTACAAGCAAATTAAAATAAGGACAATGAATATAATATGTCAAATAACTAGGGATATTGTGTTATTGAGGCAAAACTAAAGTAAAATTTTCGAAACTATCTCTAAATATTTACTCCGCACTTATTAGACAAGGATAATTTTGAAATAAATAACTATTTTCTTAATTTTTTCTAACTCAAAATAAATTAAAACGGATAGAACAGTATACTTAAAAGGGAATGGAGGGAGTATAAAGGTTTTTTTTTAAAAAAATAATACGGATTTTACCTATACCTTAATTGAATACAAAATAAAATTGATCCTAAAATTTGATTCTTGAATTTCTTTTTTTTTTTTTTTTGGAATATTGGAATTACTCACATGTCATGAAGTAAGACTAATTACATCCAATTAAATTATTTTCGGAAAAATCATTTCTGCATGCGCTTTTTTAATTTCTAAAATAAACTTGCAAAGAAAATTAAAGGAACCAATAAAAATTAAGAATATGTAAGTACTGATAAGAAACCATTATTTTCGAGGTTTCGTATTCGAGTCCTAGGGTATTGGAAAAATTTCGATAGGGAGCGTTTCTCTCCCAATGACGCCTTAAGTGGCGCGAATTTGGAATAGTCAGGCTCTAATACGGCTACCAGACAGGTGGGAAAACACAAAAAATATTAATTACTTTCAATGAAGAAGAATAAAAATAATATAAATAAAAATATTTCAGAAAAATTAACATCTAAGTCGTTGTAGTATAGTGGTAAGTATTTCCGCCTGTCACGCGGGTGACCCGGGTTCGATCCCCGGCAACGGCGATTTTTTTTTTAAAAGGATGTTTAAAATATAATTTCACAAAGGGTTATAGCGGAATATATGATTTAAACTAAGTATTTAAATATTTTTTTAAAATAGGTGTGTCATTGACTTACAAATTCAATTAATATGAAATAGAGGCAGGGGAGGAAGTTCCTAGTCTTTTTGATTTTCCTCAACATATTCTCTTATATTTCTTCAATGGTTGTATGACATTGACAATTTATATGCTTGTTCTGTACATGTAAATATGAAGGATGAAGAATAAATGATAATGAGAGGGTACATTGATCGGACTCTCCAAATATGTTGTTGTTGCACCCGTGTCAAATCCCCTGAAAATGTCCTCCAATTGGAGGATCTAACATAAGACATTAACTTTTTCATCTCCCACACCATATCTTTGAACCCTTCCCCCTTTCAGAGTGTACTAGTTGCTTCATTGTTGCTTTGGCCTCGCGCAATTTATTCTTGTAATCCTTCTTCCATGCTTCAAATCTAATCTTCAGCTTCTGGAGCTCATCGTTAGGCCTGAGGGCGGAACCCTCCTCCCCTGAATTACATTGATCGTGGATGATAAAATTTTGATAGTGATTGACCATGTCCATCACATGGTGGTTAACACACTTGTTCTTGGGATTTGATCTCCCACTTGGTTGTGGTTGTGTATCATGTATCTCATCAGGACAATTCAATGCACTCGTTCGAAGAGTTGTAGTTCTTGGGAATCTGTTATTCACATTTTCATCTTGATCTTGAAGTATCAGTAGTCTAAGTTTTCCCTTAGTCTTTTCGTCCCCCTTTTTTTCCCTTTCTGCAGCCAGACTTATCTGCAAGATACACAAATGTCTTTTGGTTAAAGCAAATAACACTAAGCAATCTCACTGATGCTATATAAGAATTTATACGTGGGATTTTATCGAAACAAATAAAGTAATCAGCAGCAAATTATGAAGTGATATCCATACAAGATCATACTAAACAACATTGTTTTTTAATGAAGACGCGAAATGCTCACTTGTATAGACGTTAACTGATCTTGCCACATCTTCTCCATAGCTTTCATTTTTGATTCATACTGATTCCACTTTATCTCATAATGCTGAATATGCAGCCTCAAAGCTGCATTTTCCTCTTTCTTTCTCTCCAGGGCTGCCTCTGTCTTCAAAATATGCCTCTGAAGATCAAGTAGAACTGAACGTGGTACCTGAAGGGAGTTTCATTCAAGCAACCAAAGTGATTAAGATATGTCATTGTTGTTGTTTATCAGCACATTGAACCAATTGTCAAAGAAATAAAGCACACCTTAGTTTCTGGTTCCTTATTGTCAAGGCCATTCTTTTCTCTAATGTTCTGAACACAAGATCGTTTTCCATCACCCGAGAGATTGAACTGCTTTCGAGTTAACCAACCTCGAATAACTACAAAATGTAAAGAAAAGAGTTGAGGGCTATTTCAAAAACTATATATTCAAATCCTTGGATTAAGCATTCTATAATCTTACCAGATTGCAAACATAAGGCTGCAGTTCGCTGTCGTTCTGTTCTTTTATGTAGATACTTCTTTATGTGTTTCTGTATAACGATAATTGCTGTTAACCTCCTAGTTAGACCCTGATAACACTTTCTTGTGATTTCACCACGCACAACTGCAAGAATGGATGGACTATGGTTGAGCTTCAAGCATCAAAATTACAAAGGAAAATACGATACATGCTGAAGTTTCTTTTTCTTTGAGGCTTATGTTTGTAAGTAATGTTAAGTTTAATATGATTGATTTTTCTTACTGATGGTTGGACTTAGTATTATAGCATATGAAATTTTGTGAATTACATGATTGTAGAACTACTGCTCCTGTCTTAAGCTCATGATAGTACTGGCGGGCTTGATAGCCGCGAAAGCATCTTTGAATTTGCAGTACTCCACTTAGTTCAGCTCCTTCTCTCTGATCAACCATCAAACAAATCTGTGAAATAAACCACACTCACCATCAAAATTAAGTATAATTTTTAAGCTAACAACAGTTGAAATTATGAGAAATATGACTGTGATTCAGTCTAAATAAGATGCAATGTGAATCTTTGTTTGTACATTCTGTCATCTAACTGATAATTATTTAGATGGCCTCATTCATTAACCTAGGAACTAATCACATTTGCCAATTGGTGAAGATAAAATTTGCATCTGGAAAAGCTTTAGTTGTACTACTTCTTCCAAGAGTCATTGTCCTGCTGCTGTAACTTAATGTAGGTAATGATCACATAGTAAATTTCATGAACCTAAAAAGTAGAAACCCCTTTGCTACAATATAACAAAATTAATGCATCCAGAGGTATGGCCTAAGGATCAACGAAGTGAGAAAGGTTCAAATTCTAGGAAAGAGTTAATAAGTAGCAGTATCAGTGTTGATGGAAGGTAGCAAGTATCCAATAGTTCAAATTCTATCAGAAAGTCAAAACTAGCTAGGTTATTTTCTTTTATTCTACCTTAACATTAATTGGCAGAGTTAAGCAGTACGAATGCTGACGGGAGGTAGCATGTACCCAATGAAGAAAGTATGGAACAGTCGAGGCATGTGCAAGTTAACAAAAATTAATACTTTAATACATTCCCATTTACCTTATCTGTCATGGCTGCAGAATCCCTCTCTTCTTGAGCCCTAATGTCTTCAAGATTCCTCTTTTCTTTACCAAATGTCAATTTCCTTCTCCCCTTAGGCAACCTAGCCTTAATGACAGGCCTAACAGGCAAAGGTGGTGGCAAATCATTTGTTTCTTCATCTTCTTGCTGAAGTTCCTCCAACATAAGCTCTAGTGTACTAAGACTCTTCATCTGATAAGTTGTCACCATCACAGAAGACACGAACAAACAAATATATATTACAAGAACTGAGAGTTTGTCACTTCTTCTTGCTGTTGTTTGGCTTTACTTGAGATGCCAAAAATTTAAGCATGTCTAGAGGAATAATAAGAGGTTGCATGTTTAAATTGTCAGAAAGATTTGCTTTTTTTACAGCTTTTGCTTTGTTTGAAAGAAGTACTTGAAGGTTCATGTAGGTCCATATATATATATATAAAATATGGGGAATTTTGTAGCAATTCTTGGAAAGACAAAATGGATACTTTAAAAATTGATTGGAGGCCAGAAATATGAACTCATTGGGTTGCTGTATGATGAAGAAATGGAAAACAAGAATGGTTGGTATAATTACTTCTTGGGACATCCCAATATAGATTTATAAAGAGCTTATAAATATATGTAATTAAGGTGTCTAGATCAGCTTGTACGTACCTCAATTAGTTCACATGATACATGTATCAGATAACTTTGTCTATCAAAGCTAGAACAAATTGAAAAAAAAATGAATCACCTAGTGAAATATAACACAAGTTGCATATTACAGTAGGCAAATGACTTGATGATATCCTATGTAGTATGATATATATAGAATTTAGTTTTGTATTTTTCTTCTGAGAATTTTCTCTCATAATTTGTCACATTCTAAACAGCTATAACTTAGAAGTACTTCCTTTTTCCTCACTTTAAAATGACCTAAATTGACTTCAAAGTAATATTTCGCATCAGTCTCCATAATTTAGAAAACTATAGTAAGCAATTAATCATATTGTATACTACTAAAATTAACAGATCAATTAGTTTCTTAGTCCTAGATAAATTTATTGTTACTTTTATGTTTTCTTTTAATTATGTTAGTTCAATCATGACTTCCTCTCTAAAAATTGGACTAGTCAAAAGAAAGGCAGTTTTATTTTTATTCTTTACATAAAATCTTAGATCTCAATTGGTTTTATATGATTAAATTAAACAAGATTTCATGACCTAATCCTATCCAGTGAATTTAGAATTTATTAGATGATTAGATCCAATGCATGGTTAATTAGATGGAATTATTATTGTGATATGAAGAAACTACTACTACTACTAAAGTTTTAATTATTTAGGGTTCTCTTGCATGTTATATGTCTAATAAAGAGTTTGAAGATGAAAGTGGGGGATATGATTAAGGGTTATGATCAATGTGCCTCGAGCTCCTGAATTTTGTCTATTAAAATTGGACTAATATTATACTTTGGTAGTTTGGTACTTGGATATTATTCATTTTTAAGCATTGGTTTCATATCACGAGACACAAAAGCCAATTGGTTAAAGAAATTCATGGAAAGATGTACCCCACTAATTTAGTACTCCTCTAAAATTTTGTCATGCCAAAAAGCTGGGATGGTTCAATGTCAATGAATCACAACTAGGGTTGTAGAGATTAGTGGAGTAAAAATAATACACTAATAAAATTAAAATTTATATATTTATAAAATACGTAAAAATGATAATATAAGTTACAATAATTGGTAATTTAAAATATTTAAAAGATATTTGAAAAACTTACGATAAAAATAGACTTATTTGAATCTCGAAATACGAAATGTATCACGTAAATTAGAACAGAGGAAATACTATTTGTATATGATTAAAGTTTTTTTTTTTATGTATATATAGTACATGTTGAAATCTCATCGATTCATATTTTATGTTTTTATAGTTTAACCCCCTCCACGAAAATCTCAAATTCTGTCACCGAACTAGCTTATGTGTATTTCAGTTGTCTTATCAAAATATATTAATTAAAAAAAAAAAAGGGATGTACATGAATTCCTGCCCATAAGACTAGTGTTTTTAGTTGGACATTTCTCACTTTGTATTATAATAATATGAAAAAAGTTATCATTTGTTAACAGAGTTTCCATTTGAAAATAAATGGAAAAGACAAGTTATATCCACAATAAAGAAAGCAATTTGACCTGTGTTAATTAATCTAAGGATTAATTGGTAATTTAAATTTAAACCATTTCATTTAAACAACTTACATGTAATACCCAATTCATTTAACAATAGATTGTGATATTTAATTATTTCGATTCGATATTCGCATTAAATCCAATTAATCTAAATTCATATTGCATAGGAACTCATTTGGAAAAAAAATATTTCCTATCAAAGATTTTTGTATACTCGTACAAACAAAAATGAAACAAAATGGACCATCCATAGGCCAATCCAATTTCACATGTAGTTAGTTAAGTTGGACCCTGGCCACCCAATAAAGTTGAAAAAAACATTAGCCAAATTAAATCCATTGGATGAGCGTGGGTATGCCAAATATTATTCTACTCAAAATCAATTAGTTTAAATTCTAACACAAAATATATATAGTGATTTGTATATTTGGCAGAGGCCTAGAAATCATGGTTTGTCCCCCAAGGATTGGAATATTAGGAATTTTGAGATTAAACAATAAAAATATAAAGCGAAGAAGGGAGGAGTTTGGAAATTAAGTTTCATAATTATATTTTATTTTAAAAAAACAGATTTAAAAAATGCTTTTAACATATTAAAAATATCTTTAAATTATTCTTTGTAATTCCACCCATTGAATCACAATTGTCCTTAACATTAAATTTAAGTCTCAAGCCCCCTCATATTAATTGAAGTTGAAGTAAAATATGTTTACATTTAATAATTTAAATATATGGTATTAATTTATTGATCTACGTGTAATTAGATTCGACCCATTAATTAAAACCTTTCTAGGCAAAGTGTACAAATATTCGTTTTTGGAGTCAAAGTTTAATTTATACCATATGTTAAATTATTTTTGCAAGATCTCCTTCTTTAGACATAATTTTAGTTCATGTTTGACTTTGGATATTTATATTTGTCTGAATTTTAGCTTTGTAGAGGTTAAACATCACAAGTATATTTTTACTTGAAGTTTGAGATGGTTTGTCAAGGACAATTTCTTTCATTTTATATTGTATTTGTAAATTTTGACAAGATTAAACTTCGTACATCTTTTTTCTAGTAAAGCTATGACCTTGACAAGACTTCAGATATATAATGGCTTAGCAAAAGTTAACTCCAAACTTTTTTTTACTGAAGTTGTGGCCTTGATTTGACCTAACTTCAAACACTTTTATAGAAGTTATAACTTTAACTTTCACGAGGCTAGACTTTAAATATTTTAGCATGAATGAGGACATATATTTGTCCCAAACTTTGAACGTATATGATTGAAGTTGGGGTACATTATATATTTGAATTTCTCTGTACCATTTCCAAGAAAATGTGCCAAATATATCAACTTAAACCATGCCTTCTAGCTTCTGGACTCCCTTTTAAATTATTAGTGATCGATTAATTTTTTTTAATGATTTTGGATGTAAAATTTTATATTAAGATATAAGTTATAGACGATATTTAGTTTACGAGTCTTTTATAATGATGTAATAACTGAAGAGAATGGATAATGCAATGATAGTGTTATCGGAATTTTAAAGCTAAGATTAATTAAATAATTGGCTACAATGGCTACAACTTAAATGACAACGTTTAAATAAGGTATCTCATGAATTTAGGTTCGTTTATGAGATTTAAAGAGAACTCCATATTCAATTTAAATTTAAACTTGAATTAAAATTTCAAATTCATCTTTAATGGTAGATTTCAATTCCAAGTATGTAATTTTTTATATTGGAGATATCAAAAACAAGTAAGACTAGAAACATAATCAAGCTCCTTAGCTATAGTTTGCTTGATTACAATTCGTAACTATATAATATAAGGAGAAGAGAGGCGAGCGAGATTGGGAGAAGGAAGAGGGAGGAGAGAGGAGATAGATATAATTGATTTGTATATCTAATCAATAATTGTATCACGAACACAATTGACATAATTGATTTGTCAAAAAAACACTTCTAGAAGGAGGTCCAAGGCGAGCGAGATTGTTGTAGGAAGGAGAAAAGCGAACAAGGTCTCGGAGAAAGAGGAGAGCGCATTTGCCTTTATAAATCAGTAGTTGTAAATGATAGTAATTATTTCAAACTATAGTGATGCATATTAAATACATATGATATGGTTTCCTTATTACTATCTCCGTCCTATATTAGTTGATCATTTTTTTACATGTATCTTAAGAAATCATAAATAAAAAGATAATTTTACTAATTCATCATTTTATTTTATTTTTAATTTTTTTTTACAAATAAACGTGAACACTTTAAAAGATAACTAATTATAAGAATAATATAAAAAAACTTAATTAATGTTTTCTTGATATAATAACATGAAATAACTATTTTTAATAAGATGATCAACAATTTTCTGTTCAATTTTAACTGAGTAAAATATAAAAAAATTTATTTTTTTCTCTTGGTATATCGAAAGTGTCAACTAAAAATAAAAATGTATTTTAGGAACAAGTGATAAATAAAACTAAACGAAGGGAGTAATTAGTTTTTCTTTTTTTTATATTCTACTTACTATAAAAGTAAAGGCATCTCGACTGTTTGTTTTTCTTTCTCCATCTTGGACTGCTTGAGCCAGGGGTATTTTGGTCCTCGGAAGCGCTGCTTCACATTCTGCTATTGCTTAATACGGTGCTTCTCACCATTAACCATTTTACATCGCCTTTATCAGATTTGTTCACCTCTGGTTATCTCTCTTCCCATGTAAGTATCTATTGGGTTTACTCGGTTCTTGCTCTGTTTTTGGTTTATTCGTTCAATCTTGTATCTTGGTCCAATTTATTGCTTTTCTCCGCGATATGGCGTCTTCAGATGTATATATGTGTTCGTGTTTGAGTCTCACGCATCATATCATATATCCTTGTGTCTTTGAACTGAATTTAGGGCTTTCGGATTTGTAATTTTTGAGAACTGCTTTAAGTGGCGGTTTTAGGGTTCAGCCGCACTTGCCTACCTGACATACAATGTCCGACCGACTCGAACACTGATGTTAATTGAAACTTTTTTCATCCATTGTTTTATGGTTTTTGACAAGTCTGTATGGGTGTTAATAGAATATTGGGAGCGAGGTGATGTTCTTGATTAATATTGGAGTTCCATTGACATTGTGTTATGGTTTTTGACAAGTCTGTATGTGTGGGTATTAATAGAATCTTGGGAGCGAGGTGATGTTCTTGATTAATATTGGAGTTCCATTGACACTGTGTTATGGTTTTTGACAAGTCTGTCTGTGTGGGTATTAATAGAATCTTTGGAGCGAGGTGATTTTCTTGATTAATATTGGAGTTCCATTGACATTGTGTTGTGGTTTTTGACAAGTCTGTATGTGTGGGTATTAATAGAATCTTGGGAGTGAGGCGATGTTCTTGATTAATCTTGGAGTTCTATTTGCATAATTGAATGATTTGATTTTCCTGTATATTAATGATTTGATTAAAGAGTAATTTGGTTTCTTTTGAAAAGAACTGAGTTTTTTCTACTGCAGATACTCGAACTTAACAAGTTTTTGTGGACGGAAGAGAATCAACTAGAGATGGAGGATTGGGGTAATGTTGATATTTCTAACTGTTTTTGTAACTACCTTCATAAGAAAAACTAATTCAATTACTTCTGATGCTAATACACCTTGCTTTATTTTAGGAATCAATTCATTGCTCTTCCTACTTAATTGTTCTTACTTAATTGGAAAGCATTAAAACATGATTGTTTGTGTAATCCCTTACTGTTTAATAATAGAGTATCATTTATAAACTTTCTGTGTATTTTTTATATTGGAGTAAAATGTCCCTTGCTGAGTACTTAGTGCAAGACTAGTATGATTTTAACTTGTGCTGTATTTCCTCAACATTGATATTGTTCAACTACTGTCCTGAAGGCTGTAGTCTGATAGACAAAGTTCTGTACCAAAAATCTAATTTGAAGATGCAAAATATATTTAATGTTGTAGCTTCTCTTTTGCCAAATTCACGAAAGAGACAATCACCGTGTTCTTTTGTGATCCTTTTCTATTCAAATGAAGTTTTGAGATGTAGCATAGCAATCATGATCCTGTAGAATGCCAGGGGTTTGAGGTGTGCAATTGCTGTCTGCAATTCCCCATTGCTACGTTAAATTTCAGTCTAACTAGGTGTGCAATATAAATAATGTTTCCCTTCTTTGGGGACATGTCTTGTATGAATGCAGGACAACATTAACACAAAACAGTCCTTGTTCCATATTTTGTACTTTGGTGCGCCCAGTTCAATTGTTTTTTGGATGAAGTAAGATGTTTCATTAATAGGTATCAAGGAGATGCAAAAGGTACAAAAGAGAGATTGCATCCAAAGAAACTATACTAGATTTAGGGAGCTAACGAAGTCCAAAACAGATCAGTGCTATTTGCAGGAGTTAGGTGCTCCAACTAATTAACCAGGCATCTAGCTTTTGAAGAGTGGACGGAGTTGAGATTCCATCAAAACATATACAGTTTCTAACTGTCTAAGTACACCAAAAAATACTCACAAGGATTATAATCCAGATCTCCGATGGCTTTATAACTTCATAAACTCCAAGATTCATAGACTTCTGCGACTCTCTGTGGTATGACCCTATTGACTGCAAAAATAGAGTAGAACGCATTCCATAAGTCAGCAACAATTTGTTTTAGCCTCATTTATGCTTTGTCATCACTCACACCACACCAGGGGTTTGTGTGTGGCAGAAAGGAATAGGAATAAACAATAATCTAAGAATTCATCTCACTAATCAATGGTAAGCTGCTTATGCTGTCTCTATTGTGGTAAGGGTTTAATAATACTTACTTCTGGATTGTCTAAGCGCTGAGCCTACTCACTTGAACTCACTGGTCAATTTTTTTTTGGGCAACTGATACAATCTTTTAGCATAGCATTCATAAGAAACAACTGCCGTTGTAAGTGGTTGAATATTTGCAGTAATTGGAATAAAACCATAAATGTTGGGTCCCTATTTCTGGAGATTTTGCTTGTTAAAACCAGTTTATTTTTGGGTTTGATTCATTTGTCTTTTTGAAAACACTTGGATTCCCTCTCCATTGGGCATTGACATATGGTTTATTGTGCATGCAGAAAAAGGGATGTAACTATCCTCAACCTAATACCTCTTCAGTTGAAAAATACTACCATAATATTATTCACATAATTGCCTAAGTTTTTGTTATTTGATAGCGAATTCTGAGTTTCATTTCACTTGACAAATATTTTAGTTTTAAGCCCCATCAATATATGCAAGATAGTCTATAACATGCATGTTTTATTTCAGAGGATGTACCAGTTCCAGATCTACTTAAGAAGGATCAGCCAACAAGTAAATGGGATGATGAAGATGCAGATGATAATGATGTAAAAGAATCTTGGGAAGATGAAGAGGAGCCTGCTCCGGTATAGTAGACAACTTGTTGGTTTCCTGTGTCTGTTTCGTGAACACTCTTTTACCATTCATCAATTCCCCCACCCCCCACAAAATAATTTATCTTAGTTAAACTATCTTGTTCTGATAATGAAGTTAGTTGCCTCATACCTGCTAGTGTTGTTCATCAGTGTCTTGAAAAGTGGAAATTATTCTTTTGCATTGATAATATTTACTTGGAGTGACTTATCCAAGAATTATCCAAGGGATTTTTATTTCGTTGCATCAACGGATTATATTTCTGTGTTTTTGCTTTATAGAATTAGTATGTCTTAGAACATCTGCATTAGTAGATTTGACAGATATTTTAGTCGGCTGATGAAGTGTTTAAACCTGATTAGATATTTTGGCGTGTTCTTTATCAAAAAAAAAAAAAAAGAAGAAGACATTTGGTCATGTTTTCCATACCAATCTGGAAGTGTAATCTAATATTTCGATCTCTTTGGATCCAGTTGATTTTCTGTTATACATCAGATGCTTCTCATTCTTGGTGAATTCCACTTGTTTGAGTAGGTTGTTTCGCACATAATTATTTAATTATCATACGACTAATAGATGAATAAAGGTATGTAGAGTGGGATGATACACAACACAATAACCATGGATCTTGTCATGTGAATATACCATTTCATGGAGTCAAGTAAAACACTCGTATATCATTATCAAAAAAAGTAAAACACTCGTATATCCAATCATCTAATCATAAAACACAGGCTTATATGCCTCCATATCTTGTCATTGTTTGCTGTGTGTGCAGAAAGCCTATGGGATGTAGCGTGTGTTAGTGTTTGCATATGAGTTCATAGACTAGGAATCCTCACTTCGTGTCTAATACTGAGAACAATGAAATAAGCCTGATCAAGATAATTATGCGGTAACCATCATTTAATGTAGTAGAAAATAATGACTCGTAGTAAAAAGCTGTTTTTAGTTTTTCTTTTGTTAAGTTATATAAGCTGACTATGTGCTCTACTAGTTTGCTAATATGAAGCGAGTGGAGTTGAGGTAAGACTAGTCAGGATTGTGGTGCCAAGTGCAAACAATTTAGATATCTAGGTTCGTCTTTTCAAGAGAATGGAATGATGGATGAATGAATATTTTACTCATAGAGATGTACGGTAATATTTTTGAGAAGGTAACATTTGTGTATATTGACAAGGAAAGTACATAGGTCATATAAGATTAGATAAGATTAGAACTGACAATATTCTGGTTTTCACCAGAAGGCGCAAGTAGCACGTAATGAGGATATAGGGAGTGAATGCTGCTTTAGATGGTTTGATCATGTCCTTTGTCAATCAAATGTATTGTTGGGGAAACTATGATGAGCTAAAGGTTTTAAAAGGGGCTTTGGGGGTCGGGGGTGGATGGGATCACATGAAAGGTAGTTGTCTTGAAAGGCCTACAATGCCTCGAATCGATGTAGGCTCAGCTATATATAGGGCACAATGGAAGGAAACAGTAATGTAGGAGATATCTACTAGCTGAAAATAGGTTTTAGTCTTATTGGTAAATTGTTTTTGACCTATTGCTTTTCCAGGAGTATTTTGAACTTGTAATAGATTTATATGGCAGTAAAAACTTGAGAAACTTTTATTATAATTTGTTTATTACTACTGCTGCTATTTATTTGTATATTTACATTTTTAATTTATTCTTCACTTTTATTTTTATTTGGCATGATGATGAATGGAAATTCATATAGTAGTGTTGTAGAAAGGCTCTTTTAGCTTTTAATCATAAGACATAGATTTCTTAAAAGTCATTTCCGCGATGTAATTATAAGATGCTTATATTATTCGTCCATTTTAAATTTACTTCTAACGATGCTAAATTAAAGGTTTTCCTTGCATGATTGGATAGTTATTGATCCATGGGGAGAATCGAAAAGAACGTTATCGAATGACCTCATAATTTGTTTAATCAGCTATTTATAGAACCAATGCCTAACAGTAGGGTGATTGTCTTCTGTGGAGTATTATTTTGTAAGATAACTTAATTATTATCCTTCATGTCTTCCGTAAGATTATATTCATTTCACGCCTATATTTTTCTATTCAATGTGCTCTTGCGTCATGCTGCCTGCTCTGTGATTCTCATGTTCTGGTGATATGTCCCCTATGTCAAGTACCTACTCTGCATCCTACTTCTTGGTCTAATCAACTCAAGGTGTGGTGGATTAATCAGGCACCTAAACCAGAACCTCCTGCTGAGAAGGCCCCCAAGAAGTCTGCTGCAAAGGCTGGTGAAAAGAAAGGCAAGGAAGTCGAAGTTCATACCAATGAAGAGCCTCTAGATCCAGTAGCAGAAAAACTTCGCCAGCAAAGGTTAGGAACTTACATGCCTCATATGGTGTTTTGATTGAGAAATAGAGGATTAGTAGTTTAGATGTTTAAGAAGCTGGTGTCATGCCAAGTCATCGGTTATAGTTAATAAGTTGAATTATGAATGTGGTTGGGAATTATGTGATGTTTTCCCTGTGCTATTGACATCAGGAGATATTCAGAATTCTTATCATATTTCTATTTACAGGCTTGTAGAAGAAGCTGATTATAAGTCCACAGCTGAATTGTTTGCCAAGAAAGGTGGTGATGACAAGACCCTTGAAAATTTTATCCCAAAAAGCGAGAGTGATTTCTTGGAATACGCTGAGTTGATATCTCATAGGCTGCGACCATATGAGGTTTGGCAAATTTAATCTTTTCATTCTTTTCTAATTTCTTAATTGTCGGGGTTTAACTTGACTGGGCATTAAATGCTTGTCGCTGTTTTTTTAGAAAAGCTACCACTACATTGGGTTGCTCAAGGCTGTTATGAGATTGTCAATGACCTCATTGAAAGGGCAAGATGCTAAAGACATTGGTTCTTCTATTACTGCATTTGCAAATGAGAAGATTAAAGCAGAAAAGGAAGCCACTGCGAGTAAAAAGAAGACAGGTACTGCTGTGCTTACTTTCTTTCTATGATAATTGTGTCATCTATTGGTAGGGTTTGTGACTTTTTTCCTTACAGGTGCAAAGAAGAAGCAGCTACATGTTGATAAGGCAGATGATGATGCAGTGGTAAATGCATATGATGGTTATGATGATTATGATTTCATGTGAAGAGGGGGAAACTTAGCAAAGACAGGAATGTTAGGCGGGTTTTTTCACCTTTCTAGCTACATCAGTCTGGAGATCTTTTGAATCTACTGGTGACAACTATGAGGAAGATCTTGGGGCCCTGTTACCTCCCTATTCTGGAGTCTTATTGAGTGTGTCATATCTTTTTCTTTTTTTTTTTGGGTCAAATAAGAAAGTATCCTTTGTTTTGTTCAGATTTTGTGGTCAGTTACTGGTTGGAGATCCGTTGGTAAATGATTTTTCAGTTGATCTGCGTTCTCTTGTATGATTCAGATCTCAGATTTTGGACCTATAGATTTCTTGTAACTGTCTTATTCAAAACTATTTGATCCTTTCTTTTCATGCTTTTTTCTTGATGTTGACCATTTGCCAATGTGTTTATATATTACAGTTAATTGTTAAAATTGTTACGGAAATCAAATTCAGAGAGACTTGAGATTGGATGCTACTTTTGTTCGGATAGTCAATATGTAATTCTACTTGAATTGCCAAATTCAGCCTTTGCGTGGGGCATGAACCTCAGGCAATTCTTATCCATCTCAGTACTTAATTCTCTATGCTGTTG
The DNA here is from genome assembly GCA_037074985.1 of Solanum bulbocastanum. Lineage (NCBI taxonomy): Eukaryota > Viridiplantae > Streptophyta > Magnoliopsida > Solanales > Solanaceae > Solanum > Solanum bulbocastanum. The sequence goes on along the minus strand of CM073598.1, from coordinate 28,832,719 downwards.
CTTTGTTTCTTGAGAATTTTACCTTATTAGCTAATGTCAACACTTTTTTTTAATTCAAAAAATTAACTCTATTTTAGAGGTTCGATGCAAGTCGTTATAATTACAAATAACAAATAAGGTAGGCATTATGAATTGAAGTTGCGATAGTTTGTTTTTCTTCAGATTTGGTTTTCCACGAGTGGTCATGATTATTTTTTTCCCAGAAAATATTATATATATTTTTTGGTTTCTCCGGGCTCCGTATTGGAGCTCCGACTAAATTTGAATGGCTCATTGTAGGCCCAGTTGGGGTGATACTTCTAACATTGATTTTCTCAATATAGAGCTCAAACAGGAGAAACGTCTTAATTACGGTGAAACAGTTTTACCACTGTACTGTTATAATGTCGGCTTTGAAAAACACCTACTATTTAAAGAAAATCATGTTGTTTTTCTTTAGAAAGAAAAATTTCTTTTACTCTAATGATTAAATTACAAAAATGTTTGGAAGACAAAAAGAAAAAAATAAGTTGAAATATTTTAAATTTGGTGGCCCAATTTAAATTAGGAGGAAGAAAAACCCAAAACCCCGCCCTCTTCACCTGAGTAGCAGCGATGGAAACTGATGAAAACCAACGGATTCTTCCATTTCAGCTTCAGTTCGACAAACCCATTGCTTCTCAGGTCCGATTGTATTCACTTATGTATCGTAAACCTGCTTATATGATGATTATTTTCAAATTTGTTCTGGGTGTATGTATTTTGCAGATTAAAATTGCTGAATGGAATCCCGAAAAAGATTTACTTGCTATGGTCACAGAAGACTCCAAGCTTCTACTTCATCGTTTTAATTGGCAAAGGCTCTGGACTGTTACTCCCGGTACCCCTTTTTTACTTTCATCCCTCAACATGCGATGCTAGAGCTCACAAAGTTTTGTAAAGATTATTTTCTCCTAGGGGATGGTTGAATAATACTTATTTTCTGACACCTATACTTATGGTTGGCTGATGTACTAGTTGAACTTCGTACAAACTGACCATATAAAAGTTTTTTTTTTGTTTGTGTGAATTGTTTCTATAGTAAGTAAAATTCGGTGATAGATGTTTTATGGTTTGGCTGTTTGGATGATTTTCTTGTGAAAGGTAGGGACTGATTTGATACATTCCTGATAAGAGGGGGAAATTAGACTGCTATGATAATCTAAAAAATTGATCCTATTCCATGTTCAATTCAGCATGTTTGGTCCTTTTTCTGTGTCAAAGATGTTAAGTTGCAACATCAGTCTCCTAATCTTAATTGTCCACTAATGGAATATCTATCTTTTAGGAAAGAACATAACTTCCATATGTTGGCGTCCTGATGGGAAAGCAATTGCAGTTGGGCTTGAAGATGGGACCATCTCCTTGCATGATGTAGAAGTGAGTTTGATGATATAAAGGATGCTTTTCTTAGTGCAAATAGTTTTTAGTTTAAGTATGTCATGAATCTGTTTAAGCAAAATATGATAGTTGCAGGATCAAAGATATTTAACATTCGATGATCTTATAAATACCTTGGATTATTTTATTTCTTACTCGTAAAAACAAAGAAGTTATGCCATGAGGTAGCAAATAATTATTTGAAAATAAATCACTTGATAAGATAAATTTATCCAATGGTTTTCAGACTTCTCTTGCTCGGTCTAAGTTGTTGCCATTTTCCATCTGCAATATTTGCATCCTTGCCACTATTTGCTAGATACCTACTCCTGCTGTCTTCCCTGAAAGAAGTTGTACTACCCTACTTTGTAATCCAGAAGATGCTTTTTCTCCTTTTAGAACTTATAGATTGTTCTTTCCCTGTAAACCTTATAAAAGCTTTTAGTGAAGGTACACCACTATAAGTGTCCATTAAACATATCTTATAAGATATTGCAACTTGCAAGGATGTGATAAAATTTCTTTGAGGATCTTATTTATGTAACTTCAATGTGCATAACTTGTTTTGTATTTTACAAAATGAATACAGTACTAGTTATCTCTTGAGCATTATATTTGATGAAGAGCCTGAATCTACCTTGTTTATTTATCTGCAAATTAGAGAAAAAACCCACTACGTTGACGCTGCGTAATTTGCTAAAAAAAACATGTTTTTCAAGAGCTTGGTGGATTTCATTAGGATTAGGTTGGGTGAAAAGAATTCCATTTTGTTGGCTTGAGCCTTTAAGTTAAGATTTGTCCCTGTCAATTAGAATATTAGTGGTTCATTCTCCTGTGTGTTTTCTATACATACTGTTTTCTCATTAGTCTGTTCCCTTGCAGAACGGAAAGCTGTTGCGAAACATAAAGTCCCACTCGGCTGATGTTGTGTGTCTCCATTGGGAGGAGGATGGGAAAAAGGTTTTACTTTTTGTTCAAACTTCTGACAGACTACTTTTCCATGGTTAATGGTAGTGCAAGTCTATTCAAGTTTAATGCAAGTTATTTATCATGCAAGGATTAAACGTCAGCCAGTTGAGGTCTGACTTTATTTGGGCTTTCATTTGTGAACTAAACTGCATTATTTCAATTACATTAAGTAAAGGAAAATAGTTCCTTATTTGAAAATATACTGAAAATTAAAGCCAAACTGTCCTCTCTTTCTCATGTTGAGAAAATCCATTTCTACCACAGCAGCCATTTAACATCCATTTTTTTTAATCTAAAAGTGAAAGTCATTTAGCATCCACCTGCAGATTCAGTTTATGCTCCATGATGAAGCCATTCTTGATTTGTTTTTATCTCTTATTAACTCGAAGAAGCTTAAAGAGTTGTTAAGCTTTCTTGCTGGATTGAACTTCAGTAAGTTGTATCTCTAGTTCCAAGATCAAACGAATTGTCTCAGACTGTTAGTGTGCAGTATTTTTCTGTTGGGGAACTGCATGTTTTGATCTTTGTTATCTCTGTTAAGGTGTCGTAGCAAATTTTACGGTGTAGCAGATGACTTGCAGAGAGTTGCTGCCCTTATGTAGAACCTGAAGCTTTATGCTATGATACTTATTAGTTCGGAGGGTTTCCGATATGTTTTGGGTGCTTCACTTTCTGTGCCTTCTTAAATCTTGATACTTTTGTTTCACCTTTCGTGACCTTGTAACTCTTATCTCTTGGAATTTAGGACAAGAACAGTAATACCTCCAGTTATGAAGATCGAACTTCACGGTTCTTTCCTCCTCCCCCTAGAGTTCCTAAGATGCCTGGACTTGTACCTGGGGATAGTGGCTTCATGGATGATGGAGAAGATTCTTTCCAGGAGCTATCAAATTCTTCACATCAAAGATATAACATTTTATGTAGCGGGGACAAGGATGGAAGTATCTGCTTCAATATCTTTGGCATATTTCCAATAGGGACAGTTGTAAGTTGTTTGTCTTCATTAAAGATGTTTTGGTGTTTTTTTTTTTTTAGTGCTATCTGTTTTCATTTCACCTGTCTCTTTGACTAATTGTCTGATATTTTATTTCTATTATGTGGATTACTTGGACTTACTCGCTAGAATATACACAACCTTGTTGTCTCCAGTTCACTCTCAAGCAGCAATGTTGCTAGCCGACTTCTGAATGCTTCCATTTGTAAGGTACGTTTACTTTGTTGTCAACGGTCTTATGATATCTTAGTAGTCCAAGGATGAAGTATTTATGTCTTGTTCAACGATAGTTTTGCTATGTCCTGCTTATTCACATCAATATTTTATTTGAGTTCCCATTTCAAATAATTTTATTGGAATTGATACCAGGAAGGTAACAGAACAGTCTCAAACACCACAAAACAATAGTGATAAAAGTAGTAATAGTAATTTAAAAAGAAAAATAGTGATTGTGATAATAGATGCTTATGCAGAACCAGCTTTGGTTGCTCAAAAAACTTAGTGTAAGTGTGTAACACATTCCAAAAAATGATGACACCTTTAGAAATCAGGTATTGGCACTTTTGGTGTGACTCGTGAGGGGAATTCTTTGCATAGATTATGCCAAATTCATGCCTAATCCCTATTCATTGTTCTCACTATGTATGATGTCATTGAAGGTGGCCTTGTCTAAAGATCTTTGCCATTTAGTAGTTTTGTGCAATGGGGAGCTGATTACTGATGAGGTTGATCAAGGCGAAGGACATCATGGGTTACTTGGCTTTCACTGCTTAGTCCTCAATACTTCAATATTTTCCAAAAGGTAATTGTAAAGTGAAACTTCATGAATTTTCATCTCCTGTTTTAAGATGTGAAAATACTCTATTTTGCAGCAATCAATGTTGTTTCTGAGACAATCATCATAGATGATGATAATAGAGATGATTTGACTTTTACTTGCATAGACTTTATGGGGAAATTAAAAATGAAGGAACTTGAATATTGGAGATAAAAATGCTGGAAAAAAATTGTTTTAAGAATTAAAAGAAAAAGAACAAAAAGGGAAATTTGACAAGGTAGAGTGTAGCATATCTGTGACACATGTTCTTGAGGGTACGACGTGCTTAGATTTTTCACCAGTGGCTCTGTTTGTCACTGCTGAATGGATATTAGGCGTCATTAATTTGTACAAGGAGCATAGGCAGCCAGTTCAGTGAGATTAGGCAGAAAAAGTAGTCTGACTGAGAAATAGATTTTAAAAAAAGAGAGATTAGGCAGAAAAGTAAAAACAATTTAGAGAGCGCCTTGAGCTAAGAAGTTTTGATAGCTATGACCCCATGAAGTTAAAGGGTATCTGAGAGGTATATATATAGAAGTTGGTTGATTGGAGGGAAGCTACTTGGAAGAAGAGTGACACTCTCCAGAAAGAATGGGCTTTGCTACAACAGTTAGAATTTGTTTCTCTTTCAGTCTTTCCTAGAGGCTCCATAGATGTTAGTCAGATGGGTCTTTTTGATATTCGTATGGGTACTCATATGGCATTCATGAATGAGACTTGTATTTTTGTTAAAGCCAAAGATAGCAAGTACTTTTATTTGATTATCTTGATATAATTTAATAATAGAAATCCTTAAAGAAGAAATAATATAAGTAATTAATTTAGAATTTCCTGTCCTTGGAGAGAAGAAAAAACAAGAGAATTTAGCAGAGGCAAAAGACTAGGTGATTCTTTCCATTTGTCCTTGCCTTGGTGGACAGAGTTACTTGGTACCTATTGCTGGTGGAAGGTGGCGGTATCCGTGGAATTAGTGGAGGTGCGCGAAAGCTAGCCCAGACACCACGGTCATACAAAAAAAAAAGAAAAAAGAGAAGTAATATATAGTTATTGTATGTACTAGGTATTGGTTGGGAATAGTATGTCGTTTGTTCGCTTGTTGGAAGTTGAAGGCATCGGATGCCGGTGATGTGCTCATCCATTTGGGGCGTGATAACGCTTGTTGGGACGATGTTGATAGTCATCAAAGCATTATTACTTTCTGTGGGACTTGGCTACATTTGCTGCATAGACCTTTCCAACATGGAGTTACAATATTCAGACATGCTTGAGGCTTATGGGTCTCTGTCAAGAGGAAGCGACGCTGTGGATTTCACGGGCTACTTTGGCATGGTGTAGGGCTTAAATTCTTTATTGGATGAACATCCCTACACTCAATCTGTTAAGTAGGTCAAGATAGGGTGGTGTAGGGCCTGAAAGGATATGCCTCTGTTCTATGACTCCTGGCTCCCAGTGGAGTAGTTTACATCAACAACATACCTAGTGAAATCCCACAGGTGGGTTGTGGGGAGGGTAGAGTGCACGGAGACTTTACCACTATCTCGTGGAGAGTAGTTTACATAAGTATAGTAATATGAAAACTGGAGAATGTATCCCAGGTTTGGTCTGATCCCTTCATTTTAAATAATGGACTTCTCCAACATCCCCACAAGTTTCTTGGATTTCCTGCAAATGAGATTGAGTGCCTTATATCTTATTTTCTCTCACCAAGTGCTGGTCCTTGTTGGATAAGAGGACTTAGCTCCTTCAGGTCGGGGCATTCAGTGGAGGACTTTCTGTGGATCCACTCCTTTTTACATTAAGATGAAAACTGTCCTTTTGGTGGAGCCAGTTGCATAAATAAATATGAAGCAGACGAATCATGTCCTTACTTAGCAGAGGATGTTGGAAGGGTTGGGCAAAGCACTTAATGTAGAGCTATAGTGTGTGCCATGAAGGTGTGCAAAGTTATCAGGCAAATTCAGGCTTAGCACCTGCATAACTCCTTATTACTGTGATTTGGGTTTGACCATTCACAATCACAATTGCAATATATGTTTTCATGCTAAGAAAGATTCTTACAATCATACTTGGATACTGACATGGTTTATGATTTTCCCTTAAACGAACTGCTTGAATTGTGTTTTGTTGATTTGAGTTTATTTGGCATGTATCTTAACTGCTGTAACCAACCAACCTCAGGAAAACTGAACTTCACCAGGTTGCCCAACAGGCTTCCAACATTGAAGATCTGAGTGAAGTCATCCGGACATCACTATCAGTCATGTCTAAAATATGGTCCGATGCTATGCACACATTTCACGAGAAGTTCAATGTTGTATCCACATTGATCGTTGACCATGGTAATGCTCAAAATCCAAAACTCAACCTTAATGGTTTCCTTCTCTTCTGCGTTGATGTTAAACTTTCGTTTTCCATTTTTCGCCTAGGACTTGACTCTACTCCTCAGGATGAGTTTCTAAGCCTTTTAGGTGGCGCCAGAGCCAGTCCTCCGCTTCATCAGTTTTTAGAAAATTCTCTTGGTGAGGCGGTATGACCTCTTCCACTGGAGCATTTAAATAAGGGGAGGAATTACTGGTTTAATTTTTAATTTATTTAACTACTATTGCCAGGGTCTCAAGCGGGTAGCAAAGGCAGTTAATGGTGCTGGGAAAGAGCTTCAGTTAATTGTTCTTGATCATCTCCAGGTGTCCTTGACTTTTTCTCTGTTTTAAATTTGTAAAACAAAGATAATTTTTTTCATGGTGCCAGAACTGCCCAAAATTGTCATTTATCCCAAGTCAAGGCTGTCTCTGATTCTATAATATTTCATAAGAATAATTTTCAGATGATATCCATTCTAAAAGTGTCTCAGAGTTACATAGAGTATCACAGGTTTAACCAGTTTACAAGGTTAACCAACTTTTATTGGCCTAGTAGATGTTTGATTGCCTGTTTTTTCCCTCGGGATACAGCTCAAAATCTGAAGGCAGTACTGTTTTTAGTTTTTACTATAGTTGACTTTCTTTAAAAAATATAATCTGGTTGTCTGTTTTTTAGAGTTAAAGGTTAACCATAGTGTAGTTATATGATGTGCTTGCCACTTTTTTATGAAAAAAAAATGTTGTGCTAATCTCTTGATGAGTCTAAAAGAAGATTGCAATTATTAGTTGCTTTTAATGGGTAAATTTTAAAATGGTTTCTACTTGTGTAAGAAGATGAGGTTCTTTTACTCTTCTTCTTTTTTCTGCGACCATGGTGTCCAGGCCAGCTTTTGACCTGTTAGCTCTCACCAACAACAGGTATTAGGTAACTTTGTCTACCAAGGCTAGGATAGATGGGAAGAAGGACCTAGTGTTTTTTTGTCTCTGCTGGGATTTGAACCAGAGACCTCATGACTATCAACCACTTCATTAACCACTGGGCCACACCCTTCGGTGCTTGCTCTTTTTCTTTTTCAAAGCACTGATTCTACTTGTATTCAGAGGAGTTTCTATAATTGCTGTGAAGTAAATGGAAATCTATCTCCATTTACTCAACTTAGTAATTGATGGTGGTTGGTGATAATATTGAAATTATCACTTGAGTACTCCTACTTTCTTAGTAATATTTACTTTTGTCCATTTCTTTGATGCTTTGAGAACTTAGCTTCTGTTTCCAGCCTGCTGCAGAAATTATTGGATTCAGAATTGGAGAATTGAGAGGGCTTTCAAAATGGCGTGCACGCTATAAAGGTATTGGCCTGGACGAGAAGTTGATGGATAATGCTACAGAAAGGGCTGGCATGTTACTCGTACAGGTTGAACGTTTTATGAGGGTTTTAGCTTCTGTTGTACAGCAGGTAAATTTTTATTTGTGTACTACTCGTTGTACAATTTTCTCCTATATCTTTTGTGCTAAAAATCAGTTCTGATTATTCTGCCAGTAAGGGACTGTATATTTGGTCTTTATATTTCTGAGTTGGCTTTACAAGATATTTAGGAGAAAATGTTTTCTTTTTAGCTTGAAATGTTTGTTACTTTTATTTGAAAAGAAATATGAAATATTTACATGCTAGAGTCATTCTATATTTTCCTATTCTAGATTTCATTCCTAATGATCTCCTTCCACGTGAATTTGCATGATAGTATATTGACAGAGCTAGGCTTTTTTTTGACCTACTTCATAAGTGATCAATTTGGGAAAGTGCAAACGAATGCTTGTTATGCATTTTTTATTTTTGCCTCCCTGTTTTACGTTAAATATGCTTAGGTGCCTGCTGTTTACTCGTGATTGAGAATAATAGTGCTACTTAAGATAGGAAGTAAGCCCCTCAACTCAAAGCAGCAATGAATAAAAATAATTTCAAGTAAGCCTAATGTGTGCTACTTGCACTTTCTGGTGTATGTGATCATTTTTAACTTTTATGTATATCCGTCTTTGCATCCTCGGCTGCGACACTCATCTTGTGGGTGTGCTGGACTTTTAACAGCCCAACATTCACTCCCATATAACATTGTTGGTCTGATTATCATGGTGATTCTAATTAGTCTTGTTTTCAGTTTTCAAATTTTTTCAGCTGGCTTCTGAAATCTGTGAAGATTCTAATGGCTGAACCAAGTGATCAGCTACCTTTTAATAGGTTTAACTTTCATACCTTCTTTATTGTTTCCACCATTATCAATTTTTTTTATCAACTTACAAATGGTATCACTTGGTTTTAATGTCAAATGGTCTTCCTCTGTGCTTCTTTGTTTTGACAGTGAACTTGTTATTATATTCTTGAAATTCCTGTATGATCAAGATCCTGTAAGGCAGTTACTGGAGCTTTCTGAGGTAGATAGCAGTGTCGAAGTAGACCTGTAAGTTGTACTCCAGCCAAAATAAGTTTGTGTACGAGACAAGTTATTATTTTTTATTATCCACTATGTTTATGTTTTATTTTAAGGTTTGACCTTTATGTAAGGTAGTAATAGTAGAAGAAACACTTTCCTACGTTCATTACCTCCTTCCATTTTTCTTTTCCTTGCCTGTGGGGGCTGAGGGAAAAAACCTAAAGCCTCACTGCAAACTTTTCGCTTTTCCTAAGGTGGAGTTACTTAAACTCATTACTATAAATATAGGTTGTTGGCTCCTTTTCCATGATTATTGACTTAAAAAAAATTAAGGCAATTGAAAAAAGACTGGCAGTTATGGTCTATGAGAAGTAGGAGAGCATGGAAAGAGAAGTCATGGGGGCTGAAGAAGTTTCAGAATGGTCCAAATGTCACAGATTGGACCAAGACCCTTCTTAAGTAACATTGACTGCTGAAAGTTCTTGAACTGGATTAAATATAAAGAAAAGTTTCCAAATATTGAATGTGTAAAAATGTGTTCTTTTTTATTTTTGTGTTTTGTTTTATTTTGCAACTGAATCAAATCCAAACGGTATATATTTGGTTTCTCTACTACTTCTATGTTGAGAACTTGAAAGTTCCATGATAAGTTTGATGCAGCTGTACTTAATATGATGATGTCGTCAATAGAACTTGTTGGAATAACCAGGATCCTGTTTTATCACTCTTAGAAATGTCAATTATCTTAAGCATCAAAAAGTTAGAATTTGATTAGGCGTAGTATTTGGCTAGCCTAATTTCATGTCAAATTATTCCAATACTCCAAACTCTTGCAGCTGAAGTTTTAACTTTGGGGATTCATTTGAAGATCACTGCTTAATTAGCAATGTTAACTTTTTTGTGTGGATGATTTGGAAGCTGTTATGGTTATCGAAAAAAATAGAAGGCTATTATACTCTTCTGAACTCACTCTAGAATCAGAATAAACTAGTTTCACCTACTTTTGTTCACATTTGTATTGTGCAGAGCCTATTCTTCTCTTGTATCAATGTTGCAATTCTAAAAGTTATGTTCTTTCCGAATTAGGGAAATGATGGAAAGAATTAAACAACTAGCACATTTTGGAGGGTTTTCAGATCTAGAATATTTGAAAAGGACGCTTTCACAAGAATTTCAACAAATGGAGGCTTGGTACATCTTCTCTTTATTTTTTTCTTTCCTAGATTTGTGCATAATCTTTGTTAGAATATTCTATGTGGTAGTGATGACTGTTAAAGATCCCGACTGCACGTGAGGCTTGGCCCATATTTTTAAAAATATTATTTGTTACTTTTTCCTGTTCAAATATTGGCTGTATGGGCATGCAGTGGATATTGTTTAGCTGCATATTTTGATACTCCTGTAGTGCCAACAGATCAAGAATTTGGGAAAGAATTAGTGGATGCTCTTGTGTGTATACATTCCAGATTCATGTTTTATTCGTTGTTGCATTCTTAGTAGTTGCTTGCTGTCTGGTATCTGTGTTTACTGTTTAGATATCATGTGCCTAACTGTTGGTCCAAACACACGGGAATTCAGTGTCTGTCTAACTTAATTGCTATTTATTAATGTGGAGTGCCCATTTCCCGGCATGGGGCTTTTTTTCTGTGTGTTTGGACATCATTTGTCCAACTGTTGATTCAAACAATGGGGAGGTCAATTTCTGTCTACCTTAATTTCTGCTTGTTGGTGATTTATTAATGTAATGCCCACTGCCCAGCATGAAGCTTTAATGGTTGAATGCAACAATACCAGTGGGAAGAAACAAATTCATCTTCATTTAGTGCAGAATAAAAAGTCAACTTTCTAGTACTTCAGGAATTTATCTTTTAAAATTTGGAGGTTTCATTGAGGATGTAGAAATGGTATTTTCTGTTAGAGACCATCAACGGTAAAGATTTGTATCTCCTTTCTTTGCGCACATTACTTCACCTTCTTTGTCTTGATCAGATTATGAATAGAGCAAATTCTGTTCACTATTGATGAATGTTAATCTGCTCTACATATGGAGTTATTAAAATAAATTGAGCTTGCAATCTTGGCTTATTTTGGCTTTCTTGTTTACATCGGTCGTTTCTATGTTTACATTTTCTTTTTTAACTCCCTGTCTTTGTGTGTGAGTGGTGGTAACTCGGAAAGGATCTTGATTTTGGACCACTTAACTTATTTGGATCTTGGTCCCCCTCTGTTGTCATTATCATTGATCTGGAGGAAGTAAGGGATTGCACATTTAGACACAATGTTTTATCCTCTTTTCTTTTCAATTTTGCTGCAATCAGGTTTGGTATGATGATCTTACCTTTTTTTGTTTCTTTTGAAATTATTGGCTTGAAGAATGTACAAAATGTCCTCCATGAACTGGCTATCCTATTTTTATTCGAGTTCTCCTTATAGAGGAAATGTCAGTTGTCAATGAAAGCTGCCATCATTTATGCTATGCTTGGTTTTTGATGAAAAAAGAAGGGGGTGGAGGGATAGAAGTAAGGCGAAGAGTATGGGCCATATAACTTTTTTCAGAAAAGAAAGGAGCAGGGTCATTTAACTTGTTTCGTAAGTACAAGAGGAGGTGAAATGAAAGAGTAGAGGGGCTGCGTTCTGCTCCATGTTAGCTTTCTCAATCCATCCAAAACTAGATAGAAATGAGGAAGTGTGTTAATTTTACTTCTTTCCAACTGGACCAAGCAACCTGAAGTGAATCATAGTAGTTCAACTCGAGGAAGTAATCATATAGGTTTGTCTCATTCACCCTCCCCCCATCTTTCCAGGAAACATAGTTTCAGGCAGAAATGCAGAACACATTATACCTAAGCTGATTTTGCAAGGTCATTTTCAGATTCTCAGAAACACTGGGGATTTAGCAGCTCACATCTCAGCATAAGGAAGTGTAAGATCCAAAAGCCATAGGGGTGTAAAAGAAAAACTATGTCTCTTGAAGAAAGTATTAACAATAGAAAGGAGATGTAGGCCTGCCAATGATGAGGCTTTCACACTTTTGATGGTATATATATATATGAAAATCCAACTAATATAATGATTCTCCTCAATGAGATGCATTTTTTGTTGAATACCTTAGTTTCCAATGTGATGTGTGAAAAAGCATCATTGATTGTAATTGTAATATGACGTTAGTTAACATCTTATTACTAAAGTTTGAAAGCTTTACATAACCTCTTGAAGGCATTTCCTGTTTGGCATGACTAAATAAATCACTCAAATCTTGTGTTGTTTCCTTCATCTGTGGTTCAATTGGTTAATCTGATATCTGAATTGCAGTTTCAAAGATGCTTTTGAGATGCCATTTTCTACTATTTCGGAAAAACTACTTTGTGAGGATCTGCTGCCACTTTTTCCTATTGCATCCTCTTCAAAACTAAAGCCTTACAGGGTTCCTGCATCAGTGTCCTACTATGAGGTACTTGTTCAATCATAATCTATGAATAGTCTTGTCGAGTAAGCCACTCCTATTTGATCTTCCTAAGATTCTTATTTTTTCTTTTCTTTTATGGTTTTCCTTTTCACTATTTGGTGTAATTAGGTTATTTGGTATTAAAAACCAAGTTTTCAAAAAATAAATAAATTGAATGGAATAGTTATGAACATAATTTGTTCTCGTGCTGTGTTTAATAATGAATCATGATATTTTTTTTGGCGCTTCTTCCACAAAGTCTAAAAAATATATGTTCACAAAATTATGGTGATCGTTGTCTAATTCTTGGTAGAAGTTGAAAGCTTATTTCACTGTAGCTTAAACTTAAAATTGCTTTAGTTATACCTGATTATTCTTGGAGTTGTTGAGAGTCAGTAATCTATAATGGATGAGAATTGAGACATAACCTTATGATCCCTTTCCATTCGTTCAGGACATTTTGCATGATGCTTCAGATAGTGAGATACATCAACAGACACTCACTGGCTACATATTCTTCAAATTACCAGATGATTCTCTTTCAGTCACAAACTGCATAGGTATTGTCAGGGGTCTTACACATGAGTTGAGCAAAGTGGACAGCATACGTGATCCCATAGAAGCGGCCCTCTTATGTATTCCTGATGGATATCACTGTATTGATCTCTCACTTTATAAAGTAAATAGAAAATTCCCACCTGGTGTTAATTTTCTATAACCTACAAGTTTTCTAACCCTTCAACTGCCATTAACATTTCATTATTCAAAGCAGGAGGGTCAAATTGTTTTACTATTAAACGAAACTGCAACAACTTATGAGAGCTCTGGAAATGCTTACATGATGATTCTACAAGCTGGTCACCTCCCATTTGTATCTCTTTCAAGATCTACTTCACCCTATTCTTGGAAGCTTCACGAACTTCAGGTATATGGCATCATTACTCTACCAGTAAATAATTTGCATAAATTTCTCTTGGAAATTTGTATCCAATGGCATGCGTTCTAGTTTGTGATGTTGGATGGATTGTTTTTGCTCAGTTTACACCATTGCGTCACTGAATTTGAAATAGATAAAGGTGTATATATACATGCTACACGGTTTTTTATTCTGAACATCAGAAACTAATTGACATTGAATCTGCATGATAATCTAGGATTCTGCTATATACCTGCAACTGGAAAGTGAAAAGGTTCGAAGCATTCCTCATTCTGTGGTTTCTCCCTTGGCAGTCAGTGGTGAGTGGTTATATTTGTACTATTTTGGGTTCCAACTGTTGTTAGTATCTATAGGAATAGAGGCTAACACATTCATGAGAACTAACCCAGAAAATTCTGGGCTTAAAATGTTAATCGCTTCATACCAAAAATGAATACATCTGAACACCACTGGTCCTACTCATTTAAAGGCCGAAGTACCTATTTCTTTGTCAATTAGAACTTCAGTTTCAAGCTAAGCTAAGCTAATGGTATTTAGAGAATCTTTATGTATCACACACCCCCCTCCCCCCGATAGCTAAGTTCAAGACATTATCTTCTAAGTACTATGTTCTCCATAAATAGAAATATAGAGCCACTGTGAATTGCAAATGCACTTAAAACTAGAATCCCGTGATGACAGATGGAATTTCATCCAGATACACATGATATTATCGTAACAATTCTCATGTAATATGGATGACTATTGCTAGACACTTGGTCGTTTGGTTTGGATATCCTAGCAAGTGATTTGAGATTTTCAATATGATTTTCTTTATCAGCATCAAGAGGTGTAGCTTGTGTTTTTGCTGCAAGAAAGCGTGCTTTGGTTTACATCTTGGACGAAGATGAAGATGAAGTTTCTGATACAGAGTGACACAGTACCTTGCTGTTTGCTGGGTCTTTTGCACGATCTATTAATTTTGGTCAGATATGCCAGTGTCTATTTCTTTTTACTAAATTGTAGACTCTTTATACACTTCTAGTTAATAGTTATTAGTTGGATAATGTTAAAGCTGAAGGATCAACAATTCTACTTGACATTGAAAAATGAAAATATATTTAATTTGAATTGCATGAAACAATAATTCCTTTCCTCTTTGTCTGAAAAAAGAAAATTCAAACCTTCACAAAGAAAGTATCATTGGTCTCATTGTTTTGTTTGTGAATATAATTTACTTTTTATCATACCCTTCCACAACAAAAGGGTCAATCAATATACCACTACATGTTTCTCAACTAATCATAAAACAATTTTGTACTGTAACAAGCTAATTGGATCGGAAATTGTAGGACTCAACATATCCTCAAATATTCAAAGTCAAACGAAACACAATTATTCATTCAATATAACAAATTTTTGAAGGTCCACCATATCACAATTTGATGATATGTTCACAACAATTGTTTCTATGAGGCAAATATTATGTTTTCTTTTGATGAACTCATTACAACAAAACATCAAAGATTACAGCATCATTCAACATAAACATAAAAACATACTTGCTACAATCTTGAGTTAGCACAAGGCAAATGAAGTCACTTCCATCCGTCCCTAGTAGTAGAAATCAGGTCTAAACCATGGGAATTTCCCTTCAGCCAGGGCCATGAAAACTGCTCTAGTCTTTGAACTGCATATAATATGCTGAGAAAACTATCATAAGCTTATGTTATTCTGTTAATGGAGAGAGCAATCTCCATGGACAGGCATAACTGTACATTATAAGAGGCTCCTAGGTTCAGATTGAGCCCAAACCAGCACCAGATGCATATGGATTGTCAAACCAAATTCCAAGAGCATAATACGCTTCTTAGAGGAAAGCCCTTACACATCATATCCAAGTGGTTGCTAAGGGGAAAATCAAATCTAAGAGTCATCCAGTTCAGTAATTTGTGCTCTTCTTTCGGCAGCTTTCTTCCTGATGAAAATGCCCCATCTCAAGGCAGCTTTGAGTTTGAGCCACCCTACAACAGCCTTACCTGAAGAACGTGTACGTTCCTCATCAAAACCAAAAGTAGAAGACATGTTGGGCATGTATGCTGATCCATACTGGTAATTCTCTTCTGCAACACTAGAAGACGCATGACCTTGTCCCATGCTGAACATACGTAGCAGATGTTGCATGTCTTCATTTTCGAGCATCTCATGACTTTTCATACGTATCTCTTCCTCTGTTAAGAAGTCCTCAGCTCCCTTATAAGGATTAGGTGTGCTAGCAGCAAAATAGCTAGACATTGATGGCTGTGGTGGGCGAAGGGCCAGCATGCTGTCACTCCCATGCGGCTGAGCTTGCTGTGACGTGCCTAGCAAATGGTTCTGAGGAAACGAAGCACCATTTAATTGCATGTTGCCATTTAGATTCACGTTCTGAGGCTGCATAGTGTATCTGCCACTGAGGCTATCATTATACCCTGGTAACAGAAAAATATCTCATTTAAAGTTACAAATAGGAAGAACTTATAGCAATCCAACAAACAAATGAGATCATAGTATAATCGGTCAACTAGCTCACTAAACAGGTAATTGCAGGTTTTAAGCCTTAAACTAGGTATCCTTCACGTCATGCAAAGCAGTAAACAATGGAGGTTGAGAGACTTACTTCTGTGCGAAACAACTTGCCGAGATATACATTATTTCATATACAGAAAAATCGAAAAGATTTGGAAAAACAATCTGGTATCAAATTTAAGAACAAAAGGAACAATGTCATAGTATATCCAACGCATGATGCTGACACACAGGAAACTTTTCTTCTTGTTAAGACACTATTTTAGTGAGGAATTATTATTCCAATCAACAAGAAATCACACCAAGAAGCCAAAACAGCAAAAAGAGGAGTGGGCAGAATCCAACACAGTTCATGAAGAATGTATCTTAGGTTAGGCTGAGAAGAATTATTGTTCCAATCACCCAGAAACCGTCCCAAACAGCAGTAAAAGCAGAGGGGCAGAATTCACACTTTAACAGGAGCATATCTTAGGCACCAAGACATATTTATACCTCCCATGTTCAGTCCTGAATTCATAGAAGGCTGCTCTGATGACATTGAAGCTGGAAGACTTGGTAGATTAGTTTGTTGATCAAAAGAGACTGTATGATTCTGAGAGCCAATTGTAGGATCATTTTGAGACGAAACTGTGGCTTTATTCTGGCCCAGGCATAGGAGAGATTTTCCATCATACTCAACAACTTGCATCCAGTTGTCATACGCCTTCTTAACTAAAGTATCCACATATATCTGCAAATATTGTTTGATGTTTGCTTAAGAACTTCATCATATACTTGGGGAAAAAGAACTAACATCCAAAAAAGATCGATTTATGCAAATGATAGCAACACTCATAACTCCATTGACCACTATTATGCGAATTATCGAAATGTCACAGGGACAAAGGAGAAAGTGCAAACCGCATCTAACTAGTGTGGCAATTCTAGCAGTATCAAATAAAATTAGTTGTAAATATTATTTGTGTATGGTCAAAAGGACTGTTGAATATTCTATATTATAGAAAGCAACTTGAAGGGTACAACATTGCCTTTGGAAATTTCATTACAATCAATTTTTGCATATTCAGCAGTTTGTATCCTTCTAACTATTGCCTAAAAAAAGGTAGAAAAAGAACAGAGAAGTGAATCAACTATTACATTGCTTCAGCAACTAATTTCTGGAGAATATCCCATAAGAACTTGACAGATCATATCTCTAAGTTACAACAGGTAAATATAGTAAGAAAGGGGCTTTTCGAACAGTAGCAAGCAGGAAAGTTTGTTCTGAGGGACTTTTGTTAATAAAATCTCTTCTAAATGATCTGGGAGGAGACAAACATGAAAACGAATATGTTTTACTTCTTGAAGAGTAGTGACTTCACAAAACGGCCACAGATTGGTAGAAAAAAAAGCTCTTGGTATTCCATTGTAAAAGATGGTTGGGTAACCATGTGAAATCACAGCCCCAATTACAGCGCATGTCTTCCTTCTTCATTTTTCCCCTTTCTTAAGCATGTCTAGATGAATCCATAATACCAAATTATACAAGAGAGAAAATAATTACAGATTACAAACCTTCTGATTGTCTGAAAGAGAATCCATTGAATGATACTGTCCGCCAGAAATTAAACCACATAATTCGTAGATATTATTGAAAACAACACCGACATTTCTCATATCATCAGGATAGTAGACATAAAGCTTCCCACTTAGAACACAGGTTTTTGCATGGTCCACAAGAGCATCCCACATCTTATTTGACATTCCACTTCCTAGGACCTGAGATAACAAGATAAGAAACAAAAAACGAATCATTAATATACAACTAACAATTATAGTTCTTTTTCTCCAACATGTCAAGTTTGAAAATTTTACATTTCGAAGCCTCTGCGAGTCTCTCACAACAAGACGCAGAAAGTCTTCCACTTTATGTATGCCAGCTTTATTTAGCCTCTTGTGGAAGGATCCATCTTTCCCTATCTTTTCCAATCTCCAAACTTCATCATCTAATGCAGGTGGATAATGTTTCTTGTACACTGCAGGGAAACAAGATTGGAGTTGCTACAAACCTCAACAAACATAATTGTAATTTATATACAAAAGACACATTATATGGGCTTACATTCTCCTCTATGATCCTTGACAGTGAAGGCATCTGTTTTTGCCTCACGAATGCGGATTCCCTCACAGCAACCTGATGCTACCTTTAAGCCTAGCCTGAACTTTCTGCTTCTGATCCAGCTGGAGTTGTCAGTAAATGTCAACTCGCCAAGGGTGCCAACACCTTCCTTCAATATCACTTGCAATTCTCCAGTAAGGAGAGGCCTCTTGCCTTCACGCTCCTTCACTATATGAGACTCAAATTCTTCTTGAGTCCAGCCATCATCATCCTCATTGTTAAAATCTCCTTCAAGCACAACAACATCTAGTTTAACTAAGGACTCAGGACCTGATGTTACAACATGGTTTGTATTTCCATCAATCAAGACAATATGTATTGCGGAACCCTGCTCTCCTTCTACTTTTCCTCCAGTGAAGAGAGGTAGTGACAGTTTGGACCGAAACTGAAGCTGCAAACTTCTCCCATCAGGTCCTTCAATTCTTTTTGGCGAAACCCTGCATGGTTATCATAAAATTTAATCCCGGAACAGGGTGAACATTCAATTATAGAAAATGGAGTACATGAACATCTCAAGCAAGCAAAGGCATAAATTGATCTTTGATGCAAAATTGAATTAGGGGTCACATCCTCACACTGCACTTCCTAGTCATGCTAGTGTTTGGGATATTAGGTCAATTTTTTTATCAGTATCCAATGGAATGGAGACTTGCTAAAAGTCTTTACACATTTCACACAAGTATAGGGAAAACCAGTCTGCTCTAGCACTGAAATGAACTAGAAGTCAGAATGATCCATACAAACCGCTGAAGCAGAAGGAAATTCCCTGTGAGAAGGTTCAATACCATGGAACTTATAAAATAATAAGCATATCAAACAAAATAAATAGTCAATTACAATCTGATGGACACATAGGTCCATGTAAAAGGTTTACTAGTGGTATATGTTAGCAAAGCTCTTTTTTAAACCACTTCAAACTCTGAAAACATTATTAAGATTTAGTTCTTTCTTAAATTGACTTCCTGCATCTGTAACTACTTTCACTAATCTACCCTTAACTCTGGCTGCAGCAAGTGGTCAAACCCACCCATACTTCCATTAATCCTAGGGATTGACTGCTATAACGAATATTGTCCTTACCTAAATCTACATATATAATTGTACAAGACTAGAGAAACCTCCCCTCAAGTGTTTCCAACATCTACAATTCATATCCCATTCTAATTCAGTTAAACATTGACCAGTTCACAATTGGATATACCAAATGACTCTGATGAGTGATGGGGATATTTCCCTTGCATACAAACAACCTGACAAACTATGGAAAATCAGATTTGTGCTCTGAAAAATTGAGTGATGATATGTGAAACCATACCTTGCATTAAGTTTAGCAGGTCCAAGTTTAGCCAACGCACGCTCCACTTCTTCACTAACCTGGTAAACAAAATGGGACATTCATAAATAAGTAAACAAAAGCCACTGTAGAAGAAACCTTGTACAAATACAACATGAATGGACATGTTTGCATAGTCTGGTCATCCCAATCACATAAAATATTAGAACCATTCTGTGCCCTGCATTCTATCAAAACAACGTAGAGACCCATGGGCTGGTGACAAGCCCATCGAATCCAAATGTTTCAAGTACATGTACATAAGACATTAATATCTTGCTCTTATAGCTAAAAGGCAAAGGTTGAATAAAGCCAGGGTAACGCGCAAAAGTCTTTTTACTACCAACTCAAATACCTTTTGAGTCCAAGAGAACAACTGCTAAAAGATCATCTGGAGCGCAGACATGCTTAAAATATGTTGTTCACATAAAAAATAAAGACAGAAGTAAATTTTTGCACTCAGTAAGCTCTTGACAGGAAAATTTGAAGCTACTTATCTCCAGAAACTATGCATATAAGCAGGATATGGAGACAGCTCTCGCTGGTGAGAGAGGGAGGAGGAGGGGGGGTTCTCAGTGAAATTTCTACAATGATCAAAGCACAAAGAGTTTTAGAAAATATTTCAGCATATGAAATAATTGGTTTTACACGAAACAATGACACAACCATTTCAAATATCTGGCAGTGGCTTTACTTGGCCTGTATAGTCACAAAGCTTGCAGTTACGATTATTTCATTGTATTCCCTCAGAAGAAAAATATCTGTCATGCTGAGTCTTCTGGAAATATATATATCATGCCACAGTAGTTATGTAATTGAAAACCAAACTTTCACAAGTTACCATGGAGTGATTGGTTGGTTAAATGAAACTTCACATAAGTAATGCCCAATGAATAGGATGAGAGTTCTAAAGGGGGCATAATAATGCCCAATGAATAGGATTAGAGTTCTAAAGGGGGCATAATAATCTTACAACTCTTCGAAGAATTGGCTCCAGTGATGAGCAGAGTTTCTGCAGACTGTCCACCTTTAGCGCTTCAACAATGACACTGCAGTAACCATGTACTTTTCAATAAGGGTGCTACAGTTAACATAAACAGTGCACAGAAAGATGAGTAAAGCTATAACAGGCACTGAATTTCAGCTTCTCTAAGAAAATATAAGACATCCAGGTCACATGATGTCAGGTCAGATGATACCACAACAAACAATCAACAGAAATAAAGACCTCTAAAATGAAAAGCTTTTACAGATCACTTGCTAAGAGAAAAAAAAGGGTAGAGTGGACCATCAATCTATCACTTAGACAATCTGAGGAAGCTACAAGTGTTTGCAGGATTACAAACACCTGGTAATGACTTCCCTTAGGAAGCTCAAGTATGTCCCCGGTAAGATACAGATTACAGAGACAACTTTCCCTCTGAATGGTGATTGAGAATATGAAATGTGGATAATCTTATTGGCAACTAACAGTGAAGATCCCATTTGAAAGTTGATCTAGTGGACCAATTCCTGTCCTGTGGGGTTGTGACAGGGGCAGTCATGTAATGTTATTCATTGCAAGCTATTTGGAACATGATCAAAATCCTTCAACTCACCTCCTCAATTGACACAAACTCTTAACAAGGAATCATGAATTAACCACTATAAATCTCTTCTCATTCTGTGCCATAGCTGATCAAATAGTAGATTGCTTGTGTTATGACAAAGCACGAGACTAAATTCTCTCATAAACCAAAACAAAGAGCAAGCTAGTTATCAAGACAGATTCAATCAAAAAACTTCCTTCACTTGCAGTCAACACCAAACAACCAGAAAACAAAGCTCCCACTCTCTTCTCTCCAAGGATCTTGATGATAACACCTCATTCCTCACATACAATTCATCAAGATCACATTTTTCTTACTAAAATTTTTAATTCACCACCACCCCACAAAACAGAATCACCATTCTCCCCTTTCCACAACAATTCTTGCAATACCCTCACTTAAAACTCTACAATTTCTTCAAACCAACTCAAATTCCCAGCAAAACCTTACATAATAACCAATTACGCAAAGAACCCAACTGCACTGTTCAGTACTAAAAAATTTGCAACAAGAAATAAACAACTAAAGAAAAAACAAAATACCCCTTACAAAAAAATACATTTTTTATTAGCAAATTACCTTGCAAGAGCAGGTCTTTTCCTATCAGGTTGACCTTCCTCACTACTACTTGGATCCAAAACACGTTTTTCCATATACCTTGTCTGCATTTTCTTTGACTATTAAACACTCTTCTTCTTCAAATTTTCAGATCTGATCTAAAGTTTCTTTCTTTTTCTTTGTTTAATTACTCAACTGTTTGTTTTGTATAGTGAGACTCAAAACTTTCTTCTTTTTTTCTCAGAGGATATTAGAAAGTGAGAAAAAGGAGCGAAAAAAGGGGAAAGCGGGAAAAAATTGAAAGAAGAAAGAAGATGAAGAGATGTTTCTGGGAAAGTTCATGGAAGTATTCTATGAATGTTTCTATTTTGATGGCTTCCTCTGTTTTTTCCTTTTTGTCTTTGTACACTGCATCTATATCTATACTATATCCTATATATATCCCACGAGTGCTTTTTTATTTCACGCGCTTATTTTTGGACTCTCCATTTTGTCCTTTTCAATTTAAATTATCCCTACTTGACCTCCTTTTTTTGCTGGCTGCTTACGAATTAAGATATAGTTAGTGGCGTAGCTAGAAATTTTATGAATGCAAAGTGTATTGTTAGTGCAAGGCATTGCCACTGCTCTACCGGAATGTATTGTTAATAAGAGGTCCAAAATACTATATATATCAATTTAAAATAAAACTTGACCTATATATATATAGAGAGAGTGTAATTTTCTAACAAAGTATATTCAATTGGACACCCTGACATCATTGTAGCTCCGCGCCTTAGGACTACTTATTTATAAAACTGATTTTATAAATAAGTTTTTTGTTTTTGAAGTATAAAAAATATTAGACATAAAATAGTAAAATATTTGATGAAACTAAAAGTAATTATAAGCTGCAAATTCATAAAATGGAGCGATGGATTTATGACTTCAGAATATTTTTTTAAAATGGTATTTACCAAATACTATGCAAGACAAAATGTAATCATAAATTGACTAATTCAAAAACTTATAGAAACATACTCGATATTTATCAATATATTTTTAAGAGTTGTGAATTAGATTATAAAAAATTTTATAAACCGCGCAAATTTCTTAAGAACATTTGTTAACCTAGCTATTTATGTAGGTTTCCCACAGGAAAAAATGTTGGACATGAATCAAGGACCACTAGACTATTTATTGAATGTTTGTTCATTCTATTTCAATAGCATTATATTGATCTTAAGAAAATAAAGAATTTAGAATTATGTGCTTGGGCATTTGGTCAATACCCACATCCATAAACTAGTGGTGTATTTCTTCAAGTAACCATTGCATGACTGTATTATGCTTGACTAGAAATAAGCATGATACATATGACATAATCAGTAAAATTTATTTACAGATCCAAATTATGATATTTTTCAATTGAGCATATGGCAGATGACTATTATATATTATTTTAAGAGAAAAGACATAAAGTGACATATGAAGTTGTTTCGAATTTTCAAAAAGACACTTTAACCATGCGAGCATTTTATTATCTCACAAAAATATTAAATATCGTTGTAAAGTGACCATTTTAACCCCATTTTCTTCCTATGTTTACATTCACGCAGATGATGCGCATGGATGTGAATTTTTTTTTTTCAAAAACAAATGAAATGGCTTCACGTGTCATTTCCTTCTCTATTATTTAATTACTTCTTTTTTAAATACTTCATCTTCCCCAATTCTTTCAAAAAGATCAATGGTTGAAAAAAAAAAACTTTTGTGATTAGATTTTGAGGAAAAACATTCCTATAATGTCAAATCCAAATCTTGAATCATATTTGTAATGATGAGAATGAATCGACATTGTGTGTGATGCAATGCAAACATGAAAACTTACTTTTACTGCAAATTTAGTGGTCAAACCAAAAAAAAATTATGTTTTTTCTCATTTTTAAAAGCTTCTATTTTTTTTTTAGAATTTCGTTCCATTAGATGGGCGAGTCTTGAGCATTATTTCATTATGAAAAAATGTCACAAATTAAATCCTAGCAAAATCCCAACCCCCAAAACTTAAAGAAGCTCAACTCTTCATAACAATAGTGGAAAAAATAACCGATTTCAAAAAAAAAGCGAAAGCTTGCTTTAGCATCCGGATGCAAATCACCTCCCAAGAAATTGAAATCATCAATTGAAAAGGTTCTGAAGAAACCCATAAATTGAATGCAGTGAAAGCGTCCTTTACGGGCAAAGATGTGCCAATAGAATTCTCGGGGTGGTGAGAAAATTGATCAAAATGGTCTATTTACAATGATATTTATTACTTTTGTGAGGTAATAGGACACCTGCATAATTAAGGTGTCTTTTTTGAAAATTTAGGACAACATCAGTGGTGACCTTATGTCTTTTTTTCTCTTATTTTGACTCAATTTATTTTAAAGAAAAAATTATGTGTATTTTAAGTGTCAGTACATAGATAAGCAAATCACTCAAAATATGTCATATTTCTTAATTATATAACACTAATCTCAATAAGTCGTAAAATCTCATGCATGTTCTAATTAATGTTAATGTATATAATTAAAGAAGAAGATATAAAATATGACTGCCTTATCTATGTAAAAAGTGCAACATCCAACAAAACCTTGACAAAGGTGTCTAATATAAATATTTTATCATAGGTTTAAGTGGTCACTTGAAATAGGTCACAATTCAAATATCTACATAAATTTTACTGATAAATTTAAGAGATTATCGATGTATTAGTCTCTCCTTATATACTCGAAGACATTGAGGCCGGTTTCATCTGCTTAGTATGCTAGCCCTATTTAATTTTTTTTTAGAAGAAATGAAAACTCACATAGTCGATTATAAAGCATATGGTACACATTTGGATTTTGGCACAATTCAATAATCTTGACTTGAATTTATATATATGTTTTTATATATAAATTGTGAACCCATTAATTATAAATAAGTTATGATTTTGATAGCAAGTGAGAATTAGTCAGAAATTATAAATTTCAAATTTTCAATTCACTTTTGAAGTAATTTTTTTTTAATAATAATTAGAGTAATTTATGCACAAGGAGTAGTCCATTGGTCCACCATCAAATAATAATTGTCGATCAATCATATTATTATATCCAGTCATCATTTTTTAACCTTAACAATTGTTGTTGACCTAGTAGTCAATTAATTAGAGTTAGTGTCTAATAAAGTAGTATAATGATAATATTAAATTAAAATCCAGGACTTGACCTAGGTTAAAAAGTACCGACAAATGATGAAATATTTGGTTATAGATGGTGATAAATAGTGATATCTTAAATGTGTTTATCTTTTTATTACAAATGTTGTTTGGTTGGGAACAAGTTATCCCGCGATTAGTTATCCTGGGATTAGATATCCTGAAATGATTTATCCCACCATGTATATGGGATAACTTATCCCATCACTATGATATAAATGATGGATAAGTTATCCCAAACATGATAACCAAACAAGATACAAAAACTTTATTCCATCACTATTTTTTTATCCCATCACTATTTATTTCTATCTCTCACACTTAATCGTTAAAAAAAAGTAAAAGCATATAAGATTTTAGATTAATAAGAAACATTTTAAGAAGAAAATGTTTCATTTGTAACAAAAGTCGTTTAAAGTAGATTTTAGATTACAACAACAATTTAATAAGAATAGAGTATACGTAGATCTTATTATTATTTGAGGTAGAGATACTATTTTCCGTGAAAAAGGAAAAGGGCAAATGAGTAAAAAAAAAGGAGAAAGTATGCACATGGTTAGCCAGTGGTAATGTATCATTTATGGCGGGTATAATTAAACTAAGGAGTGGACGGCGATAAGGGTTGATCGTGGTCGTTGGTTTAATGACCAAACAGACAATTAGTCATAATTATAGGATCCCACCACGTGATTTAGGTTTTTAATTAGTGCATTCTATTTTCTGTATTAAAGATTCCTTTTCTCCTCATACACTATACTCTATTCCAATTGGTGTCAAAAAAAAAAAAAGAAAAATGTGACGTGGAATATATACATACAGTAGTTTGCAATTATTAGTTAGTTATATTACCACAGTTAGCTTAGGCAGCCTGGCAGAAGTTGCCAATCTCACTATCCCCACGCGCAATCATTATTGGATTATTGAAATCGGATTAAATTTAAATTTATATTTAAAAAAAAAATTTACAAGAGATTCGCTTTACTTTTTTGGTCTAAAACATAAATAAGTCCTTCCAATTTGATTTTAGCTATGAATTTATGATCTCCAATTTTAGGTGTGCACAAGTTTAAACTTATATTAAATTGAACAAACAGACACAATGGTCTTACGTGACAATTTTTGGTCTTACATGTATTATGTCACGCAAGACGCATGTGTTTACCTTTTTAATTTTATATACAAAGTTTAAATATCTACTTATGCAAACTCATAATTGAAGGACATAAATATCAGTCAAATTAAAAAACATATTCATCTGTTATGCTATTTTTCTTCCACTTCCGTCTTTAAAAAAAATGTTGCTATACATGTTCTCTCTTACGACTACTGAAAGATAATCATTTGGTCTCCACGAATTTTCCAGTTCCAAAGAAAGAAACTTTTACTTCAGCATTAAGCTTGCCAGAATTAATCTTGTTCATCTCTCCTGTTTAATTTGTGTAATACTCTTGATGCATATTTTGTTAAAAGATACATAATTAATGCGATCAATGTTTCTTCTGATTTCTCTCATTAATTTAACAAAAAAAAGTATATACTCAATTGATTGAAACATTAGAGTCTTGAAGAGCCGTGTCTATAATTTCGAGATGATGGTGCACTATTATAATTAGATTGATGTAATATATAAATTTGATCGATTCGACAGTTAAGTTCTTATTATTGAGAACCGTTATATATAATTCAAAATTTTAACCTCACGTAGAGAGGTGCCCACAGTCATTATATGATACTTTAAGTGCGGGCTTACACATCTATATTTCAATATTTTTAAAAAAAATATAATGCTATATATAATCTCGAAAGAGGAGCATGGGTTCACGTGAACCTGCTGATCCCGCGAGATACGCCCATGGAGTCTTGGATGTCAATTTGTTAAACTCCAGCTAGATACTTGTAAGAGCCCGTTGGGAGTGGTTTAAAAAATAGTTGTTAGAATATATGACAATATATTCTGACAGTGTTATAATATATGACAATATATTCTGACAGATTGTATATATTTAGTTTATATATTTAGATAGGCATATATTTAGTTTTTTTTTTTTTTTAGAAAAAATCAAACTTAAATGATTTAAGTTTAAAATAAAAAGTAGAGAGAGTCTTACCTTTAGTATTTAATTTTTTAAGTCATTTTAAACTTATTTAAGTTATTTTTATGTATATTGTATACCCAACAATATACATATACTTCTATCAGTTAAGTAAAATTATTAGTATAAATGATATCAATACAATATATGATACTAATTTAGTATCAGTTAAGCAAAAATTATCAATCTTAATGAGGGGGTTATGGGCTGTAATTATTTATGAGAGAATGACATTTCTTGAATTGCTTTAAGTTTGGGTATGAACATATAATTATTTTGAGTTTTATGGCCCATTTATGTAGTTTTTCCTAAGAATAATTTGATATCTCTAAAATTCTTAGTTCTAGAAAACATTTAGGGCTCGTTTGGCCACATAATATGAAATGAAAATTGTAGCGCACTATTCGGTTCAGCCCCAATCTACTTTTCTCTTTCGAGATGCTCAATTTCTATTCATTATCTTCTATCAAATATATTTTACCAACCAAATTGACCAACAACTGGTTTAAAAAAGATAAAGTGTTAGTTGTTTCATTATTCCCAGCGGGACATAGCTAATCATTCTAAGATAACCAAGCCAAAAAAAGGGTTTTTGAAAGAGAGCAGTCCCAGTTGGCAGCTAATTTAGGGGTTAGAGAATATGAGATAGGGAATATGGATTCTTATCTCGATTCAGTTTTGAAGAAAAAAACGATTCATCGCGTATTCTAACCACGGGACAATCAATAATAAAATAGTGAGACCCAATCTGGAAGAAGAACTTGATTGAAGACCCTGAAGTAATAATAAATTTTATGTTTGTGAGAATAATCATTATATGAGATATAAATTGTTTTAAAAGTATTGATATGAATTATAAATTTTATTTACATATAAAATAAATGGTTAGTGCATATGTTGTTTTTACAAAATATAAATTTGTGAGTCAATTTTTGTATTTGAAAAATTCCAAATCATGATTTTTGGAAAATTTGAGATCTCATCTCATGATATTGAAATTATGAGATAAAATCAGCGTAAAATCGCATATCCAAACATTGATTTTATCTCATAATTTCATTTTGCATATCCAAAGACCTACTTAATTTGATTGTAAAAATGAATTGTATAGTATTGGGTTGAATTGTTTTTCAAGAGAAATGGATACAGATTTATATAACCAACACTAACTAATTTAAGATTGAGATGAGTTAAATTGATTATTCAACGAAACGTACAGAATCACCTAAAATGATTTGATCATCATGTACGTATCGACCGTCAAAAGAGACGAAGAGTAATCTCAATTTTTGGGCCTTTTGACTCAACTTATGTCTGACTTGAAGTTGCAGCAACTAATATTTGCCGTTCACGGAATTCAAAGATAACGACATTCCTTACTTATTTCTCGCTACGCTACTGAACCGGGTCTTTCACCTTAATAAATCGCTGCGCCTGACGGAAACCGAGATATTAACAATGGATCCGACGGACGCCGGAGCTCCTCTTCTATCTGACCCGGTTCAAATCAGCGGCAATGTTGTTCCGATGACTCTCACTACCGGAGGAAAACTCCGATGGCCTGACCGGTGTTTGTCAATTGCGAAAGATGTCCTCGGCTTCACCGTCGAAGGTCCTCGGATCAAAATCAATGCCGTCATTGAGAGTGGACCTGGAATTTGCTGCCCCGGTAATGTAGGAGCTCCGATGAGGAAGACTTTCACTTTTGAGCCATTATCTGAGGATTCTCTTCGGCTTTGGAATCAACGACTCCAATCAGTCATCGATTCACTCGGTAACTATTTCATTGTGTTTTCGAGGATTGTTGTACTACTATATACACAATGATTTTGAAATGTTGAAAATGGATTTCACCAACATTTCATTTTAATAGAAACCGTGATGATATTAATTCATGTTTTTTATTACTAGGATTCTTATAGAATGCGTGAGTAGTGATTTGGTGGAATTATGCACGAGTGAGTTAAAACTGTTATGGTCCATTGCAAGTCCCACATCTTACTACAAAGTGCTGATATGGGGTACTTAAAAGTCCGGTATGGCAGTGTTCACCGGGGGCTAGTAATGTCCAGCGCACAGCCTGAAGCTGTGTGTTTTGGAACAGATAAAAATAGAATGAAAATCATATGCATTTATTTATGTTGGAATGTATGACCAGATGCTTGCTTCTTGTTATATTTGTTCTTTGTTTAAATTATTTTTCTTTTACTTTTCTAAATCATACCACTTCGCGTGTCTGTTAGGCGGCGTGCGTTTGTTTGAGGTAATATTTGGTTAGACTTCCTGATAACATCAGGCTGCTTTAATAAGCAAGATTATCTTGGTTTGTTCTTCTTAGGATGTTGTTGTCGTCATCTCTTCTGCAATAAGCAGTCATTGCCTTTTTGTTCTGTGATACATTTATCTTGAGAGAGAAGTACACGATATAGATTAAAAGGCACATGTGGCTTTAAGTGAGAGAAAAAAAGGATTTTCTGGTATTATGTGAGTACAATAATTTAGCATCAGAAATTCAACAAGTTAATCAGCTACGAAGTTCTTTCTTCCAAATTAAAGAATTTTGTTCTCATTTGTGTCAAGTCTTGATACGATGTGTGATAGAACATGAACATGGCATGTCCTACTAGCATATATTGTGTAGCAGAGAAGAAAAGTTAAAGCAAATGAGCGCTTCTTGCTTCTTTTTGTCCTTAAACCTAAGTTTTCTTGAGATAAGTTGCTTTGACTTGGAAGTAAGAAGCACTTTTGATTTCTGGTATGCTTTGCTTCAGTTTTTGCATAAAACGATGTTGTGCTTTTAACCACATGGGATACTTGACAATTGACATCATGGAATTTTAGGTCGTCCTAAGAAACTTTTTGTACTTCTGAATCCATATGGAGGAAGCCGATCTGCACCCAAAGTATTTAGTGATGATGTGAAGCCCCTGCTCGATGATGCAAATATTCACTACACACTGCAAGGTTTGCAATATTAAATATTCTTATTCATGTGTAGCAAGTGGTCGTTCAGTGATTCTTTTTGTGTCGTTAATCTTGCCTTTTAATCTTCCACTCTCAGAAACTAAATATCGATTACATGCGAAGGAAGTTGCTCATTCATTGGATCTTATGGGCTATGATGGAGTTCTTTGTGTCAGTGGTGACGGAATTTTGGTTGAGGTAAGGTTGGCATGTCTATTTTTGTTTTTGTTATCTTCTGTCTGAACTTTTGTTGTTTCCCTTTCCTACAGTCCAAACTTGAAAAATTATGCAGTACGACTACTTTTGTCATATATTTGATCATGGAATACGTAACTTGTTTGTTGACTGGAATGTTATGCTTTCATGATGTAAAACTCAAGATATTTCAGTTTATATATTATTCTGATTTAAAGTTATCAAAGATGAACCTCCAGTGGGATAACTGCTATATAAAACTTACTCCTTTACCAGCGGCTCTTCCTGACTATTACCCAGCTTCACTTCGAACATGAAACTGCTGAAAGGAGTTGCTGAATGCGAAGAAATAAATTTGTAAATATCATGGTTAAATGAAAATTAATCAAAAGATAAATTGATGGTGTTTATTCCTAAACTTTAGAGTGCTTATATGTAGCTATCTTGTTCTCGTGCGTCAACGTCTGCAATGCATACAAAAAGAGAGCATACAAAAAGAGAAGCACAGAGGTTTATTCCCCCCACCCACAAAAGAAAAAAAAAAGAGAAAAAAAGTATATTGCGCTAATGTAGTTGAAAACTTGACATTTCTTATAGGCGAGTCCTGGAACAACTTCAAAGTTGCTCCACTGATATTGGTGGTAGCCACAACAAGGTACAAACACCTCTGTTCTTCATTAATCCTGCATTCTAGAAGGTCTGTGCCCTGAGGGCTCTATCTTTAAGATTTTTGGCTTATTATTTATTGTCGTACAGAATGATAACCAGAGGGTTCGATTCCTCTTGGCCACTTATAATAAAGTTTTCCTGATCAAAAAGAGTAAATGGATGATAACCAACCAGTGATCCTCTTACTTTCATGTTTTACAATTTTTAGTAGGTAGTGAATGGACTGCTTGAAAGGGAGGATTGGAGTTCTGCAATAAAGATGCCTCTTGGAGTAATACCTGCAGGTATATTTTCTTCTTTTGCTGGTGCTTGCCTTTAGTAAACACTAAGCGGGTTTGTATATTTTGCTTAGCTTTTATTGTGGAGCTTGATATACATTATTTTGGTTTTATCACATTAAGCTTTTGTTCACATTGTTATACTTATAGTATGCTAAACTAACAGATAAGCACTTCCGTCTAATTTCTAAAAGGTGGTCAAGGGAACGGGGTGGTGAAACACATGTGACTTGACACAACTTTCAGAAATTAGACTGAAGTGCTGATCTGGTTTCTTATATACAGTATACATAGTTTGGTTTGTAACTTCTTATACAGTATAATGTACATAGTTTGGTTGTAACTTCTTACAAACATTTTTGCACATGGAAGCTGTTATTTACTTTCTTCTACTGTTTTATAATTGCATTTTTGTGTATGCTAATGCAGGAACTTCAAATGGGATGGCAAAGTCTCTTCTAGATTCTGTTGGTGAATCTTGTACTGCATTTAATGCAACTCTTGCTATAATTAGAGGTAAATATCCTTTTAAACAAAAATGTGTATTCCTGAACTGAAGTTTCAATTGCATTACTATTCTTATTGAATGAAAGAAGATTTTTATATCTATGCATGTTTGGTCTATGGCAGGGCACAAGATATCACTAGATGTAGCTACAGTTTTACAGGGGCAGAAAAAATATTTCAGTGTGCTGATGCTTGCCTGGGGTATGTATATCTGACATTGGCTGTGGTGGTTTTGATACTTTTTTTGTTTCATTTAATGCAATGCTATGCACTTATTGTTTGCAAATTGAAATATCATACTAAACTATCTGATAGGACTTGTTGATTTTCAGGTCTTATAGCTGATATAGACATAGAGTCTGAGAAGTATAGGTGGATGGGTAGTGCTCGAATGGATTTTTATGTATGTTCTAAATCTACTTCCTCTAATATGTATTTTTCTTAGATTTCAGTATCAGAACTTACACCCTTTGTGTAGTTTGTTATTAATATACAAATATGTTACCTCTTTCAAAAAAACGTTGTACCTCTAGATTTCCTCACTGAATTTATTTACAAATTTTCTGCTTGCTGTAGAACTTCATTCCTTGATCTCTCTCTCTCCCTCCTCTCTTTTTGCACCTTGCTCCTTCTCATTCTTTGGAAGGTTTGGTCTCATTACAATATTCAAGATTCACTGACCCAGAAATTTTGCCAGTATTTTGTGTACCTGAACCGTTCTTCATGGACACTAGTTCCACCCCCCTTCCATCCTATCTTTTCCCAGGAGAAAAAAAGAAAGAAAGAAAAGATAAAGTTGAATGCCTCTTCAGTTGATTGCATGATTCATTGTTCTATGATACAGAAGGAATCTAATTTATGGTTATTGAAGCATCATGGTTTGCTTTTTAATTGCTAGTCTCATGTTGTTGGTCCAGGCAATACAGCGGATATTTTGTCTTAGAAAGTATCATGGCTGTATCAAATTTGTGGCTGCACCAGGGTTTGAAAATTTTGGAGAACCAAATGAACTTGGAGGTGAAATTGATGAGCTTAACTCGAATTGGATTATGCAAGATGGCTATTGTGGTCCCACTTTTGACATGAAGGGTTTCAACCGCAAGATTGAGGGGCCTTTTGTCTCAATCTGGCTTCATAATGTACCTTGGGGAGGTGAAGATGTTCTGGCAGCACCTGATGCCAAGGTTGGTTTGAATTTCTTTGGATATAATGTGAAGGCTGCCTCATTATATTTGATCTAACTTCTCTTGGTGCTACTTTAAAAGTATACCAGATAGAACGGCTTCTGTAATTTGTAGTTTTTGGAGCAGATCTTTCTTTTTGTTGTGACCATATACAACATTTAGGGCTTATTCTAAGTACTTAAAGACAGGATTTACCTTAAAATGGCTGATTTTTAACTGTGTGTGTCTGCTTCTTCCATACCAATTTTTTTCCAACAGTTTTCTGTGTCTGAATATCTGATCCTAAAGTTACTTTTACTATTTTTCTGCTTGATTAGCTATGTAATACTTACAAAAAATAATCACGGAACAATGCAGCATAGCTTTTCAGTTCTACTTTTTTTCCAGGGAGAAAGTGATGATATCTTTGGTCAGGAATAGATTGAATAATAATTGTGAAGGTGTACTTTACTTTGTCTAGATCTTGAATTTATAAACAGAAAATGGAAGGTAAATAAGAGTAGAAAATGCTTTTTCTCACTAAGAAAGAGAGTTGATCTTTAAAAGTCGTGGAAACAATTTGTTATATGAATTTTCTTCTTAGAATCTTATGTTTTGATTTCCTTCTTTCTTTACCTGGGTAAGCTAGCCAAAAAGATATCCTTCTCTTCTCAGAAAATTACAGTTTTTACTTTTTAGTAGCTAGTTTTCAAGCTGATCCTAGTTTTCAAAACTTTCCACATGCTGTCTGTACTTTTATAAAAGCATACAAACTTGGAGTCTAGCCTAACAGATTTAGATTTTCTAGAGAAAGAAGTAAGGAAATCATATGCAAAATCTGGCACAGACATTTTACTCTAGAATAGGGAAAAAGAACTTGAATTTATCACGAGGGAAGTAGAAAAACTGTAACTATCCTTTCTGGATCTTGGTCAACGACCTGTGAAAAAAAGGCACTAATTTTGGAACTTTAAAAATGTATAAACTGATGCTGAAGCTTTGGAAAGTGCATATGCTACATGCTAAAGCTTTCCTGCTTCCACTGTATTCTTGGGGCATCTTCACTCTATTAGGCTTTTTTTAGGATAAGTAAGCAAAGGAGTTCATCAAGTCATTTGCTTGCTACATTTTGAATATTAGATACAAAGACAAATGTTTTGACTTAAAAGCCAAAGGCAAGTTTCTTTCTGTATGCTAAAAGTGGGCTCCTTATTTCCTACGTCACGGGCCAAAATACGGGGTAGACTTCTCTGATTAAATGATTTTATGTTGTAGAGGTGAAGATCCTCTTCTTAGACTAAGACTCTTGCTGGTTATAACTTGATTTAAGTAGTTTTCTTCTTTTACTCTCTCTGAAACATAAACACATTTATGTGTAGGATCTTCTGCTATAAATGGTTTCATTATAGTGTCATTGCTGAAGGAACATGCCTAAAACCTTACAATTATTTTTTTAAAAAAACTTGAAGTCCAATCCCTTACTATAAAAGGCCAACACTTGCAGATCCATGCACTAAGCTGTTACTTTCCATTTGTTCTCTCTTTAGAAGCTCTAAGCTGTGGGTACTTAAACTGCAACTGTCCTGGGTTTGTCATATTTTGAATTCGCACTTCATCTTCTCTGTCTCATATACAGTTTTCAGATGGTTACTTGGACTTGATTGTGATGAAGGATTGCCCAAAAATATCCTTGGCAACACTGATGGGCGAGATGAACAAAGGTGGTCATGTAAGATCACCACATGTCTTGTACTTGAAGGTAGATTTATTGTCTTAGCTTTCTAAGTCAGCTCCATTATGCCAGTTCTTGTCTCATTTTTTTTATAATTTTTTTTTTTTGGAACAATTCTTGAAATGCATTTTGCTGTTGCTTATTATAATAAGACCTAAATTTTCCTGTTCATTGTTTTGAAAGTTTCTAAATCCAATGTTTGTTTTGTCTCCCTGCTTGTCTAGTAGTACAATCAGACTGTAGTGTAGTTCCTTGACCAAATAGGTTTTGGTTTTGTAGCAGCTGAATTACACATTGGCACCCATTTGTCTGAACAATCAGCAATACAATACCCCAATCCCCTAACCTTAACCCCATGCATATTCACATTTGATGTGTTACATAAAATTTGAAAGAAGTTAACTTTTGAAATTAAAGACTAGTTGCATGAATTCATTAGGATTTAACCTAAATGCTTCTCATTGATCTAAAACAATCACAGGTAAAGGCTTTCGCTTTAGAGCCTGGTCCACGAGCAGATGACCCAAACAAGGAAGGGATTATTGATGTAGACGGTGAGGTCCTTGCCAGAGGTAAAGGAACTTACAAGTGTGATCAGAAAACATTGATGACCTACGACAAGCTCCACATCAAAGTAGATCAAGGGTTGGCTACTGTATTTTCTCCTATCAATTAACTTTTATGTGATTCAATGTATTTACAGAGAGAGAAACTAGTTCTGTCTGGTGGATTCTGTATAGAAAGATGTCAGTAAAATGAAGGATTATAAAAATATATACCAATATTTTTCATGGACATTGCTTCTGAACTTTGTTCTGAGGGCTTTTGGTGGTCTCAGCTGGACAACGTTTCTCTTACTTTGCACTTCATCTACAACTAGCTTGGGGTTGCGGCAATGTAGTAGTTGTTGTTCTTCCATTCTTGTGGAACTCGAAGAGAGCTAACCTTGATTCTAATTGAGCAGAAATAGTTAAATGATCTGTTGTTTGCTAGCGTGCTGGCTTGCTCCTTTTTTATGTCATTTAATTTTCATCTATTTCATGAATATTGATCTTTTGTCTTGAGATTTTTTGGTTCTTACCTTTGATTTTTTGGACATGAATATAATGATTTGGTTAGAGGGAGTTTCTTTGTCAATTTATATTAGGGAAAAAATATTCATTATGGTATAATGTAACGTTGTTGTCATGAAGAGATGTTTGTAGTTCAAAAGTCACTTAGTAGTGTATTTAAAATTATAAGATAGTGGAAAGAAGAAAAACAAATGGTAGGAAAAAAAAACATAAAAAAAAAATAGAAAAAAGAATCATGTTCCTTATTATATGCTTGCATATGGACCATCTATAAATATAACACTTTTTGCACATTAGCTAAAGAATAATCACGAATTATGATTAAATGGCAACGAACAAGTACTTTTTATTTTAACGACAATATTATTGGGCCGTTGACATTATTTCTTCCTACAATTTTCTATTTCCATTAATTCCATGTAGCAATTATTCTTCCATGAAGTACTTAGTACGGTAACATACTGTTATTTGTTATCATCAACAAACACTCAACTAAAAGTGTCCTTTTTTCTGTTTAGCATTTAGGGGCATTAAAGTAACTCGGATGTATATATAGATATTGTCCGTAGCAGACATTCTTTAAAATAAAAAACGGAATTAGTTGAGGTGTGTGAAACCTAGAACATCACGATCATAAAATAATGAAAATTTACCCAAGTAGAAGAAGTGAGGCAATATATATAGTCAAAAATTGCAAAGACTAGTGACAAAAAGGAGAAGGGAAAAGAAGACTAAAGGTTTTGATTTTACAGATTTCAGAAAAAAAAGTGGATGAGATGCATAAAAAAAGAATAAGATTCGTGAAGCTCAATGAAATAAGTGTGGAGCCAGGTTGATGAAAAATTATATCATTTATATATAATTACAATTATTATGTATATATAAATATATTGAATCTCTTTGCTTCTTTGTATATTTACGTATATATTATTCATCTTTTGAATCTCCTAATTCTCAAAAGTATAAATCTCACATGCTTATTATTCATATTAAAATTATGAACTTAGTCCCTAGTGACGCACATAAAGTTTTATGCAATTATGTTGACTTATTATCATATACTTGTGTATATATGCATGTTACGCATCACCACTTTCTAAAAAAAATATTTTCGACGTTGCTCGTCCCAAGCATTGATTAGTAAACTTGAGAGCTTTAGTTACATAGCTTATCGTTTGGTAGAGTATATTGGCAAAAATAATGCATGCATTAATTATTTGTATAAGTAATCCCTTGCTTGGTGCATTTTTTCATGTTATGTAACTAATGCTTGCATTAGACACTCTATTGTGTATTGACGAGTGTATTATTAATACCTAGAAATTCATGATATTAGTAATGCAAATGATTTAATGCATGCATTAATATGGTTAAAGACTCAACCGTAAAAATACTTTTACATCTTTTCCACCATAATTGTGAATGATACTTTTGTAAATAAATATTTTTATACAATGCATACTATTTTTAATACACCAAACCAAACAATGTATAAGAAATAATCTATGCATAACTAATACATGCATTACTAATACACTCTATTGGGTATTATTTTTATACACTCTACGATAGTAATTATGAAATTGCGATCATATACCAATGTGGAATAGATATATATTTAAAATTTAATTCTAGATCAAAAACATTTTTAGATAAATTTCACTCTCATGATAATTCGCATTTGCACGTTATTTTCGTTATGTGAGAATCTTAAATTCTTCAAAAACGGTTATACTTCTGAGTTATAGAATTAATGTTACTTATAATAACTAGAGGTGAATATACTTTTTCTGGCAGAATAAGATCATATGAACTCATAGCTTTTGACATGGCGAATATAATTTTCCAGCTACGAGTTCATATGAATCAGAACTTCCAACATGCAGTATAATATATATGTAAAAACCTACTGAAATATTGAACATAAATATAAGGTTCAATATAAATAAATAAAATCTCGATAATCATAAATAAAGCTAAATAATCATCAACAAAAAGAGGGAGAAAAAACAACTATATATTTTTTTTATTGGAATAAGCTATACTAGCAACCAATAAATATATATTGAACATAAATATAAGGTCCAATATAAATAAATAAAAACTTGATAATATCTCTCTCTCTCTCTCTCACACACACACACACATGTTATCTAGGAGGGTTATTTTATAAATAGAAAATGGGAGAAGTTTAATTTGAAATTCATTCCAAATAAAATTTGCAATTCATACCAATTGATAAGTTATAGAAATATGATTATTTTAGAAAAAACAATATTTACAAAATTCTTATTTGGAAAAGAGAATATATCCAGAAAAATAATAATATAAAAAATTGCAATATATATATATATATATATATATATATATATATATATATATATATATATATATATATATAAATATAAAAGATTTAGGAGGGTTGTTTTATAAATAGAAAATGGAAGAAGTTTGAACTTCATTCCAAATAAAATTTGCAATACATACCAATTGATAAGTTATAGGAATATGATTATTTTAGAAAAAACAATATTTACAAAATACCTATTTGGAAAAGCTGCAATATTGAGAATATATCCAAAAGAATAATAATATAAAAAATTGCAATATGTCATATATGGTTCATATACTATTTTGGCATATTATTTAGTAAAACACACACAAAATTTCATTTTGAGAAAATCATTGAAGCTATTAGGCTTTATTAGGTATTAAATATTAATTATATTACAAGAGTAGTTAATAATATTGAAAATATATTAGTGTACATAAATTAACTCTAATATTTTCCCAAAGACAACATAAAATTTCCCAAAATACCTTGAATCAATTTTAAAATTCTATCTTTAATTTATTTTAAGTTTATATCAGGCATA
Source organism: Solanum bulbocastanum (assembly GCA_037074985.1). Taxonomy (NCBI): domain Eukaryota; kingdom Viridiplantae; phylum Streptophyta; class Magnoliopsida; order Solanales; family Solanaceae; genus Solanum; species Solanum bulbocastanum. Next base: position 28,794,414 of record CM073598.1, on the reverse strand, counting down.
AAACTTTAATTTTTTTAATCAAATATAAATATCTTTAAATATTTATTTGACCAGATATTTTAAAAGTATATCTTCAATTTTTTCCCCAATTTTGACCAGATACAATTTTTTTTTATACAAAATACATGTTTGGACATAATTTTAAAAACTCAAATTTTCAAATTTCGAACTTGAGTATAATCCTATTGTCATGCCAACTCGGACTCAGGTGAAAAGTGTGTATAGTATGGTAAATTCACACCTCTTTTAAGATAACGTGGAATTTTCCTCCAATGAGTAAAAGCCCGATCGTCAAATAAACACACACACAAACAGTGAATTGTGTATATATATAACACAATACACACGTCAATGTTTCTCTTTCACCTCACTCTCTCTCTAAAATCTTTCAGTCTCTGCAAATTAAACCCTCTTTCGCTCTCTCTAATGGCTACTATATATCAATCACTCCATCACTTCATTTTCTCTCTCTAGAATTCTTCATCTCTCTAGGGTTTCAGTTTTCACTTTCCCTTCTTTCGCTATCTCTAACGAGAATTTCCCTGTTGAACCAAAAAAAAACTTTTCCTTTTCGTTCCTTTTTTATTTCGGGCGGTGTATAAGTTTTTTTTTTGGTTTGTGTGTGTGTTAGAGTTAGGTGAACTCCGATATGGCGTCGTCCGCCGCGGCTTCAGGGAATGCTTGCTTCAACAGCAACTGCAAGGAATTTGTTGAAAAGACAAGGAAAGGTTGGCGTCGTCGCACCGGCGAGTTCGCTGAGCTATGTGATCGTTGCGGGTAATTTTTTTTAATTTTTTTGCTTTGTTCAAGTTTTGAATTTTGATTTTTTTTTTTGTTGGACTCTTTCTAAAAGGCAAATCATTAATGAATTTGTGAATGGAGATGAATGGTTATAGAGACATCATATAATTGACTGGAATTGAGACCTGATTAGTTGTTTGTGAATGTGAAGGATAAAAAGTTTATATCTTTGGTGTTTACGTATTAATTAATTACAAAGATTTATTATTTCTTGGGGTTTTTATTTGGTACTTTTAACCAATTTTTTCTCCTGGTTATCGAGAATGTTGACTGAGTCTATGTGAAGTATTTTATCGTAACACTTATTTTAGCTTATGTTACTTGTACTGCACTGCTTTAGGTTTACGGATGTTGACGAAAGAATATAACATTCTACTTCTGTTTGGGTTAATTGACCTAGGATATGTGTAACAATATCAGGATTTTTCCTTTTATTACATATAAACAGTTTAGATGGAATGTATCTACTGAAAAGGTGATATTTTTATATAGAATACCCCCATTATAAGTTGATTGATGCATTTTACACTCCAATAATCTATTTTTGACCTATTTTTTAGTAAGTTAGTGAATTATTGAGTAATTGAATGAACATGCTTAAATGGAGATGCATGGTTATAGAGAGTTCATATAATTGACCCCAACTAGTTTGGAATTGAGGCAGAGTAGTATTTGACTATTTCTTATAGTATATGTGAAGAGTAAAAAAATATAACTTTGGTTTTATTAATTACCAAGATTTAATTTTTCTTGGGGTTTCTATTTGGAACCTTCTACCATTTTTTTCCATGGTTATCGAGAATGTAGAGTGAGTCTGTAAGTTATGCTTTAAGTATTTTGTCGTAACGTCTAATTTTGCTAATGTTACTTGGACTGCAGGTCTATGGTATCTTTATTATGTTTCATGTTATACAATTATGAGGATGCTGATGTATGAATTCTGCTTCTGTTTTGGTTGATGATGATCATTGACATTTTCATCATTTATTTTTATGTTTTTTTTTCTGGCAAAATAGCGAACAAGTATTTTTGAAAATATGCATAAGGATATATTGGAGTAAGTAGCAAACTAGAGATACAGAGACATTGAAAATTTTAAATTTAAGGAATAGAACACATGTATCTAGATAATATTTTCAATGTCTTCTTTACCTTTTCCGAAATATTTAGTTCTTTTGAGCCTATCTCCATTGACCCAAAATTTGGCGGTTACTAGAGCAATATCAAGTTTCTTGGATAGTTTGACCTATGTTGCTCGAGTTCGCGTATGGATACAAGTGTCATGATACAGAAAATAAGTGTAAATTATGACAAATATAAGTATTTTTGACAATTTATTGAAGTTATTAAGCTAAATCTAGTATAATTAAATTATTTATAAAACGTGATATTTCATTCAACCAATTTGTTCTAGTACTTAAAAAATGAAGACAAACCCATAATCAAATCAAATACCCAATCAATCTATACTTTTGGTCATGGGTGTAGTCAAAGCACCCAAGTTTGGCTGACCAAATTCACTGTGGATCCCACCCACACCCAAATTGTGTTGGATCAATATGAATGGGACAAGGATTTTGAAAGGTTTGAGCAACATAAGTTATGGCCAAAGAACGAAACATCATAAAAATCAAGAAAACTTAGATGTAATCACCAAACAACTCATGCACAAAAGGAATATTTTAGTATTTGTCTGGATCCATTTAATTTAGAGGAGTTGGAGAATACTTAATAAGTTCTCTAGGAAATCATATTATTATGTATTTAGTAGTACTCGACCTAGCTGTTAAGTGTTGAAGAAAACTCAACTGTTGAGAACCTGGCTGAATATCCTAATTGATTAATTTATGATGGAATTAGATCTTTTGATCAACGAAATCTATTGTACATTACCTTATGCAAGCGATAGTTCATTGAATATCTTGATATTTGATAGCTTTGATTGGAGCTGATGTATATTAATGTTTCATGCAGTTCTGCTTATGACGATGGCAAATTTTGTGACGCTTTTCACCTCAACTCTTCTGGATGGAGATCTTGTGAGTCTTGCGGAAAGGTGAGGAGCACATTTTCTTTTTCCTTGTTGCTGGTGTGAAGTTCCAATGTTATTGGGACTTTTTTAACCTTCATATTAGACATGGTCATGCTACACTTTGTAGTTCATGCTTCTCCTGTTACAATAATTTCTCTGAGTCTTGATAGGATTTGTTTTCTTCATGCAGCAAATACACTGTGGATGCATTGTCTCTTTCCATACATTCGTTCTGTTGGATGCTGGAGGTATTGAGTGCATTGCCTGTGCTAGGAAAAGCTTTATTTTGGTAAGAAAAGATCCTTTCTTCCTTTGATCTAGTGGGTGTGATGTTAGTTTTCTTTTTGAATAATAATTATATTTAATTTTACCAAGATGTGGCAACTTTTGGAGGTACGGTACAACAAACCCCTAGTTCGTCCCATTCAGCAAAACAGTGTTGGACCGTCTTGGCGGCACTGTGTGTGGATTTAAAACTCGGCCAAATCAATCTAGAGGAAGTGCTATCTTCCCACAGTAGCAAGCACAAATAGTAAAAAGGAAAAACTATGACCCTGCTCGCCTTCATCTGGTCTTATCTCAAAACTTTGATAAAAAAGAAATTTTCATAGATCAAATCTTAACTAAAAACCGAAGTTAGGATTTCTACCAACCTACAATAAAATTTAAACCACATTCGTGAAGCTGCGTTTACATCTTGAACCTTAGATTAAACCAAGGCAAGTATTTTTCATTTGTTAGGGTAAGTCCATTTGAAATCCCTATCTTATAGCACAACAATCCATCTTCAACTAGCACAAAACCTGACCCATATCTGTTCTTGATTAAGATTTAACTGTTGACTGTTATGTCAATGGTAAATTTGCATAAATCATCAGTTTGTATAATGAGCTCCATCCACTGTAATCTCCGAACATTCTTCTTGTCCAGCTCAGTCGAGGCTGTGCTAAAGGGCCATTGATCCAGTATTAAGAACAGCTTCTCCCATGCGATGACTATCTTTCATATACATTCTTCTGTTTTTAGATTTAGTTCCATAGTTTTACAGCCAAATCAACAGTTGCATCTGTTGTTCTGTACAGAGATTGAATCTTCCAGCCAAACAAGTTTTGAGGGACTTCAATCTAATATTGATTCCACGTTTGACAACCTTTTGAAGAAAGTGATGCAATTTAAAAGTCTCTTATCCAGACATAGGAAGTAAGCCTATGATACTGTCAAAATCATGAAAATTTTCAGTTTTTACGATTTTATATTTATCTGAGTGAACCTCAAAAAAATATTTAGCAGATAAACCTTTTCAAAATTTTGTTAGTATCGTTGGTTTAATTTCTGTCTCTGCTTAAGAGTTTTTTAACTGCATCACATTTTATCATTGAATAAAATTGTTTTTTGAATTTTGACTTCATATTCATATTTTGATCAGACACCAAATCCTGCCTGGCCACCACCTTCACTTTTCCTTCCTCTGCAGCCTGAAAGAATTAAAGACGTCAACAATTGGAATCCGATAGCTGGTTCTGGTCCTGTTCCATGGCGTCAAGCACCAAGTTTATTTAATGCTTCCACCAATCAAAATGAGTTGCAGCACAAGGCACCCTTTCCTGAAACCACAGTTAGCATCGACAAGCTTAATCTTAGTGAGAGACCATTTGCCTTGTTGTCTGACAACAACAGGAAGGACTCCTGTGAAAAATTGATGATTGGAAAGCTGAAGATTGGTGTACCAGGAACACTTGAAAATGGATATGCTGGTACTGATATTTACTTACCACATATAAAGAATTTTTCTACTGGAAATATTCTTGAATTAATCATATCTTAGATGTTCTACTACAGTTGATAATTACAGGTTTAAGTTGTTATTAATATGGGGTAACCATTGTCTTACAGGTTTCAATCGTGAGGAGGCACATAAATCTTGTACAAGTGCTCCATGGCAATCATCTTATGCAAACAGTGATCTTTCTGCACCCAGCTTTTGTTTGACAGTGGGTTCTGCTTGCAAAAATGAACCAACTGTTCACAGTAAGGTCTCTGTTAGTGTGCCACAACAAACTACACTTCCGATCCCTTTGCCTTTGGGGAAGCAGCTTGGTGGTCATGCTACAGTGGATTCTGCTGGAGAGACACAAGTGAGGAGTTCGAAGATCCGTGGAGATGGGAGAGGGAAAAATCAATTACTACCTCGTTACTGGCCTCGCATAACAGATCAAGAGCTACGACGTTTATCTGAAGAGTATCCTTTGTTTTATAAGGACCTATTGAAATAATGGATATGTCAATAAATTCCTGTGGTTATATTATGCTTGGGTTTTACAAAGTAAAATTTGTTTGCATCTGATGTGCTTCTTTGCTAAAATTACAAAGACATGTTTTATTTGCAATGTGGCTTGGTGCATGTCAGCTAATTGTTTACAACCTTGACAGTGTTCCAGTTCAAATTCTGTGATAACTCCTTTGTTTGAAAAGATGCTAAGTGCTAGTGATGCTGGCAGGATAGGACGGCTAGTATTGCCAAAGAAATGTGCTGAGGTGAGCTCCTTTGCTAATATACATTTTTCTTTTCAGATCTCTAATGCCTTTAGGATAGAACAAATTCAAGAAAAAGTTTGGTTCTTTGAAATGGTAGAACATTATTTACTTCAGAGGGTTTGGACATTTAAGAATTTTTTTTGTATTAAATAGGGGTTAAAAATTACAAGTGTTTTATCAAATGACGTAGGACTCATTTGGAAAATCATTGCTGAATTTGAAGCATTGAGTATTTGAAGTTGAAACGGGAAAAAAGGTATTTGGCATTCTAAATTGTATTTTTGGACATGGATTTCACTAGGGAAAAAGTAAGTTTTGGTAGCGAAAAACAATTATTTCGCTTGAAATACGTGGACCAGTTTTTCAACTTCAAATTCTTTATCTTAAGTTTAAGTTGAAATAATCAACAAAACTGTAAAACAAACATTTATTTACAAATATATTTTTTTTCTTTTTTTTTGATAATCGAGAAATCCGTCTATGACCTGCCCTTTAGACCAATCACAGCCTTCTAAACTCGGTGGATAATGGGCCCGCCCCTCTACCCTTCTCCACTTAATTACAGTGCTTCGCTTTGCATGGTGTGGGGCTTGAACCTGCGACCTAAGCCATAAATCCTCCACCTTTTGCCACTCGAGCTAGGCTTTAGGGGAAAAAATATAAAAACAAACACTCAAACCAGTGAGCCATTCAATCATTTGTTTTATTTACAAATATTATTCAACTAATAGATATGTCCAAATGCCTTAATGTTTCTTTCCTTTCGTAAGAAGGGTGTGATAGTGAATACATATAGTTAACTTGTGTGTCTCTATAACCTAGAAAAGGGAGTTGGAGGAAGGGGGGGGGGGGAGAGGAAGGAAGAGTTGAAAAGCGAGCTACCTTCTTTGGCATTAGCTGAAGAGATTAGTTGGAGATAAAAATCATGGGTGTTGTTGGCCAGCATAGCCCTTCATGCTGAGGAATACAAGTAACCGGTTTCAAAAAAATAAAAATCATCGTTGTTATGGTTGGAAAAGGAGGACCTGAGTACAACTTTTTTTCACAGGGTGGTCATGACAAATAGAAAAATATATTACATTGATTAGGTAAAGGTAAATGGGATAGTGCATGAAGGGAGGAAGAGCTGAAGGAGAAACTTTCAATGGGATTTTCTATGGAATGCCTTAAGTGGAGAAAGTAGAGAAGGATAGCGACACAATAGCTCTAAGCCTCCAACTTAAGCAAGCTGGGGAGAAAAAGTCTCACTTGATAAATTGGGACTTTCATGATCCCAATGTGCTGGGATGGGCTTGGATTTAAAGATTTTTAATTAGGCACAGTCAAAGAAGTATCATGTGGCTGGGCCTTCAGAAGACAGAAGTTAAGACACAGACCATGGGATGTCACTCCACCTAGCACTTGTATGGAGAGAAATCAAAACATGAGAGCCTTTTATCTATAGAGGAAGATTTTATACACTTGAGGGATAACATCTTATTCTTAATTTCTTTTGGTGTACCCATGAGGTCCCAGAAGGAATAGAAGCTAGGGTGTTGTTTGTAGTGAACCAATATCTTTTTGTAAGGTTTTCTACTTCTCGGTGTACTTGTAAGCAGGTGTTTTCCCTTATCCTTGCTTATAAAATCTTATTTCTTGATAAATTAAAATAAAACCTAGGAAGGGCTCCTGGGAATATGCCTTTGAAATAAGAGATACTTTTATCCACTTTGGGCTAGTGGTGGTATAAGATGTATTTGTGATTTATAAATCTAATAAAGTTCATTATTGTTGGTGAGGGTACCTAGCTTTTGATATTCTCTCTTAATACCAATTCTCTGTTGGAGTTCTCGTGTCTCCGTTCATAAACTGGTTGAGTTAACAATTCACTAATCAAATTCGTTGGAGGATTATCTCATAATTGGATAATCTATGCTTATTTGCTCTCCTTTTAATCGAAAGGTACTTCATATGTTTTTTTTGATATTCTAATGAAGTTTTACTGTGATGAAGGCCTATTTCCCACCAATTTCTAATCCAGAAGGGTTGCCTCTCAAGATGCAAGATCTGAAAGGGAAGGAATGGATGTTCCAGTTCAGGTTTTGGCCTAATAATAACAGTCGTATGTATGTGTTGGAAGGGGTGACTCCATGCATACAGTCTATGCAATTGCAAGCAGGTGACATAGGTAATTTCATCTGTTCCCTAGCTAGTTCTTTTTCCAGCTTATCTTCCTTAATGGATCTGGTGTGGAAGGTGATGGAAAATATTACTGTTAGAGAGAGATTTTGTCATTAGAGCATAGTGGCTTATTTGATATTTCGATTGTTTGGGTAGCTAATTATTGAACCACCTTTCATGTCTTGTAATATCACTAAGACATTGTCCGGAGCTCCTTGAATTTATATTTTTCTCAATTTTCTATAATGTGTTTAAGAGGCATCTTGCTGACTAGATGCAATTTTTTTTTTTGTCAGTAACATTCAGTAGGATAGAACCAGAAGGAAAGTTGGTCATGGGTTGCAGAAAGGCTTCAAATATTCTTACCACAGATCAGGTTTGCCGATTTCCAAGTAGTAGCTTCTTTGCTCCCACTGGGAATACTGCTTAATTTACAAGCTATGGGATCATCTGGAAATAGAACTTAGGAACTCTACGCTGAGAATAATATATCTTGGCTTACAAGAAAAGCATGCCAAAATTGGTATAACAAAACCATAAGAATTGTTTCTGTGGTTTCTTTCTGATTTTAACCTTTTTTTTGCGTCTCAATTAGTCATGGTGCTCATTAGGCATAAGCTTCTCAAGTCTTTTGTGAAAAGCTGTTGAATTCAGGCTTCCTTTTTTTCTTACTTGGCCTTCTATTAACAGGGAAGTGAAGCTTGCTGTAACGGTAATGGTGTTGCTACAAATGGGAATGCCAGTACTAAACATACCAAGTTCTCTGAAGAAGTTCTGGCAAATTCTACTAAAAAGGGCTTTTCATCAACCACTCATGTTGCTGCAACAAGTGCCAGGGATGAAACTAAAATGTCTGATGATTTGGTTAATGAATCATTAGGAAATAATCGTCCTATCCGTTGTAAGAGGAAGGGTAGCACAATGGGTTCAAAAAGGAAACGCCTGCGGGTTGATAATGACAACTTGGTAGAGCTGAAGGTCACAGTGGTGCAAGCCCAAGGGTTGATGCGTCCACCTTCGAGTGGTGCTCCAACTGTAATTGTGATAGAAGGCTGTGAATTTGAAGAATACGAGGTACCATGCTCTTTAGCAGTTTATTGTCTACCAATTCTTGCTGATTTATAGATTTATTCTTGCAGTTGCTATGTGTTATTGCTTGTAACTAGAATAGATGATCAGTTCTCTTTATTATGCATTATTTATGGTGTACATTAGCGCACCATTGATTTTTCAATTCAGAAGATGTGTAGCTGTCACTTTCCGCCAGAAATGTAAATCACGTTTCATTAAAAGGTTCCTCCCACTACCCTTCCCCTCCAAAAGAAGTAAATAGTGTACATACTAGAAAAGTAGGTATATCACATTAAGAATGGTGGAAGGGGCATTTAAGAGGGCACTTATTTTGACCTGCAAGGGTTGCCAAGTTGGTTGAGCAGGGAGCTCCCAAATGGGGGGTCTCAGGTTTGAAACCCCCTGCATGCTTTCTCGGTTAAACTCATCGTAGGGCTTGCCTAGTGCAGTTTACCTCTCTCCTGTCCTGTGTGGTTTGTAGGCTATTACGCTGGAACCTGGTTTACCCTATGCCCACCGAAGGGTAGCAACTGTGGGTTCCCTTGTCATAAAAAGATTGCAGTTATTGGTTTGTATCCCCACAGGGATGATACTGACAGCTGAGAACTTGATAAAGAGGAGTTACATATGTTGGATCATGCTTTATGTGTAAATGCTTGAGCGAAGACGTGGATCCCCTCCTGCTGCATTTCCAGGTGCAACACAATTGTTGTGGCTAGTATAATGGACAATGCCGGATCTGTGAAGGATGCACTGCATATCTGAGCCTTTAGAAGAGGGAACAGAAGACACCATGCATGGGATATTGCATCCTTAGCCCCTTGTAGGGCCCTATGGAAGCAGCAGAGAAATCGAGGACCTTTTGTGGGGTTGGAAAATGACTTTGTAGATTTGAGGAATAGACTTTTGTTCTTAGTTTACTTTTTCTTTATCAGGTTGTTCTCAGTTAACTTTGGTACACCCATCTGGTCTTTGTTTCTATAGAAGATTGTTTGTCTTTTGTGGAGAACTATATTTCTATTATTTGTGCTGTACTGCAAGATGTGGGAATAAAAAGTAAAAAGGAACAAAACGTATGCCGTATGGCACCAATTGGATGGGATCTCCAATGAGGACATGCTTCTTACTAAACAATGAGTTCCATTTTCAAATAAAGATTCCTTTTTTTTCTTTAGTTGAAGTTGTAATTAAGGAATATTCTTCAAACTTGTTTTACTCTCTAAATTTTCTGGAGAGATTATTGTTGGCAAATTCTTTTCTCAGTGGTTGTAAATAACTCAGCAACTCTTTTGTAGCCTATATCCGAAACATGGGAATTGTGTTCAATCTTCTTTCAGGACTTGTCAGTTAGTGTTGGTAGTCCTTGTAATATTTTTTACTGATATTACTCCGTCCTATTTATTCTCGGCTTATTCCACTTTAGCAGGAAGATGCGCCAATTATTGGAAGGCCCACAATCTCTCATATGGATCAGTTAGGGTAAACTATTATACTCTTGACTATTAGCAGTTAGCTCTATATGATATGTGTTAAATTGCATTGAATATGAATTGCTGATGCTTTATTCATTGAATCAGTGAAAAAATACAGTGGGTACAATGTGAGGACTGTTTCAAGTGGCGAAAAGTTCCTGACAATGTTGACCTTCCATCGAGATGGACTTGTTCTGACAACTCACGTGACCCCGAGAGGTATGATGGAAATTCTTTAACCTACCTGTAAGATGCACTTAAAATGTCAATAGAATACATGAAGGAATGCGCCACATGCTTTTGTTATTGTAAACGCTGAAGTGGATTGCATTAAGCAATCTGGACAAGCCAAAACCTCTTAACTCCAATAATCAAGCTTGTCAGTAGAAGAAAAGGTTATGTACTGGTGAATTACTCCTCATGAAATGTGCTTCAAAGGTAGGAGTAAGGTCTGCGACATTCTACTATCCCCATATCTACTTGTGGGATTACACTGGATATGTGGTTGTTGTTGAAATGCGCTTCTGATATTAGATATTGAATCCTGCTGACACAAATTTATCCTTTTTCTTTCCGAAGGCTAACTGAACCTTGCTATTTGGAATTGGCAATGAGATGAGGTTTTCTATGATTGGTTTCTCCCCTTTTCTTTTAGCAGTTTGTCCCTTTAATCAACTCTGTAGCATTCTTCTTTTCTCTCCAATTTTCTGTTCTTTCAGAAAGTTGACTTTCAACCACCTTCATCATGGGCTCTTGGTACCTGTGCCTGCATTATATGAGTTTTTATCATTAGAAAAAAAAATAACTTCGTCAGTTTCCATTTTCTACGATTGTCGTTTTCTTTAAGTTACATCTGGCTGTCTTTTGCTTTTAACATAAATATCAACTAATGTGTGTTCATTTCCGTCCTGATAAAAAAAAATTAAGTTCGTTTCCAAAATAGTATTGACAATTCCTGAATGATCTTAATCATAGATAGAAATACACAAAGTTAACAATTTCAAAAAAAAAAGTATTGGCAATTCCTGAAATTCATTCTAGTATGCAATTGCAGTTGAGTATTTGGGTTATGATCTTTCTTCTTTTTTAGGTCTATGTGCTCAGCAGTTCAAGAATTAACAGCAGATCATCTGAGGGACCTACTACCTCATATTAATAAAGGTACAAGTGCTTGCTCCTGTAGGTCATAAAGTTCTACACTATTGAACCAGTGCTTTTTGTGTTTGCCTCATCTTGACAATGAATTGCAAGTCCTTCAGGTATACTGAAGTTACATGATTCTTTTGCAGCTTCCAAGAAAAGGAAGGCTTCTAAACAGGAAATGGACTTGGTTGAAACTCTGGATGGGCTTGATGCACTTGCTCATCTCGCTATCCTAGAAGAGGGAGAGACCCTTACAGCATCACCACAGGCCACAACTAAGCATCCACGTCATAGACCTGGGTGTACATGCATTGTCTGCATCCAGCCCCCTAGTGGAAAAGGTCCTAAGCATAAGCAATCATGTGATTGTAACGTCTGTAAATCAGTAAAGCGTCGTTTCAAAACATTGATGTTGAAGCGTGAAAAAAAGTTATCAGAGAAAGAAGCAGAAGCTACTTGTCAAAAGCTGCAGCCGCAATCAGCTGGGCAATTGCTTGATGCTGATGACATTCAAGAATCTATTGATGATGCAGCGCATTTAAGCCCTCAGCATGGAGAGCTGAACAATGAAGGTTCAGTTGATCCCAATTACCTTAATGAGAAGAAATCTTCTGTTGATGATCCCAATTACCTTAATGAGAAGAAATCTTCAGTTGATGATCCCAATTACCTTAATGAGAAGAAATCTTCTGTTGATGATCCCAATTACCTTAGTGAGAAGAAATCTTCCGTTGATGATCCCAACTCCCTGAATGAGGAGGAGTCTTCTGTTGATGATGCCAACTGCCTGAATGAGAAGAAATCTTCTGTTGATGATCCCAACTATGTGGATGAGAGGAAATCTTCTGTTGATGATCCCAATTACCTTAAGGAGAAGAAATCTTCTGCTTCACCATTTAAAGGTGAATTTGACCTGAATGCTAAGCCAGAGAGGGACGACGAGCTTTCACCAGGCTCTGATTCTGGTAGCATGATACGCATAATCAAACGTGCTGCAGAGCAATATGTCAGGCACTGTGAGAATGGAAGTTCCGTGGGTAACCAAATAAATGGAGATGGCGCTGGGGAGACAAATCCGAGTAATTGTGTTATTGTTAGTGGTAGTCAACAAGCTGATGTAGATCATAATAGGCCTTTACCCATAAGCACTGCCGCATCCTTGGCACCTAATGACCAGTAGGATGCTCCTACATGAGGAACCTAAATTAGCTGTGCTATATAAAAAACCAGAGGTACTCCGCAGTGTTAGGGAATTTGTATATGTTGGCTTTGCTGGCATCATGCATTGTACATAGAAAAACGTAGCAAGTAGCAACTGATGTAATCTTTCCGCTATGCGCAGGTTACATTTTAAAATGGCCGCGAGGTGCCTTGCATATTTATTATAAATGGCTGGAAAGGTTTTGGAGTTCAGTCTTTGTGTGAAAAAAGCTCGTTTCTTTTTTATGTTTTGGTGTGTCTGACTCTCACAAGTTCTGGGAGAGTAAGGGGATTTGAATCTTGGAATTGTGCTTGTAGAAGTTGCCTAGTGCTAACAAGCCACAAGTTCTTTTGGTTGCCCTTGCCACAGAAAGAAGAGTATTGTCAATTGTGTCTATGGTTGTAGGCTTGTTAGACCTCATTTGGGATTCAAAGCTTGTAGGACTTAATTAGAACCACAGAGATAGAGGAGACCAAAAGAAGGTGGAGAATATTGTCCAAGCCTTATAAGAAGCTAGAATTCTCTTCTCGTACTATATGAGACGTCTTCATCAATATAATATTTCAAAAATAAAAATATTCAGTCAGTTGCCATCACTTTAAAAAGGAAAAATTATAATGACGGATAGTTGCATGTTCGATTCCTATAATACACAACAAGGACAAAATTAGTAGGTAAACCAATTGAGCTACAACTTGTGTGTCTAATCATGTGATTTTACCTCAAAATATAATTATGACAAGTGAGGATAAACACATCAAATTCTTTCTTCCTATTACAAATTCTATTTTTTTTTCTTACATATATGTGTGATGTAACGTGAGATTGGCTTTATATCCCATATTCTTTTTAGCTGTGCCGGAAAATTTGACTCAAAAGATTTTAGCGACAATATTCAAGTTGGAAAATCTAAAGTTAATCCAAATCCACCGACAATTCCATTTTGTGAACTCCCAAACAAGTATGTTAGTTGTAAGTTAGTCATACGTTTCGGTCCCCCTTTTCTTGTCATTGTATATATGTGACCCCATATCCTCTAAAAAAAAAAAAAACCAAATAAAGAAAGAAAAAATTGAAGATGCACTAGTTGGTATCCATATTGAATTTCGATTAAATCGAATTTACATAAAAAAGTCTCATACACTTCGTACCCGAAGAGACTTAAATCCAAGATCTATTAGTTTCATTTTCATGTATTGATGGTATACAATTACTCATACAAATATATTTTTATTATAAAAAATAAATTGGTAATTTGATTAGAAAACCCTACATATTGTCATAAATTAAATTGTATACCGTTATGGCCTTCATATGGAGCTTTCATTTTCGTGGTGTTATTTTATACCAGTAATTAAATCATGAAGCTTAAAAATATCTTCTATATACTAATAAATACACCATTCATAACAACTGTAACTGCTATATTTCCATTTTTTTTTTCATTTAATAAACTATAACAAATAAAAGAACAATTTACTGTATTTAAAGCTTTCCTATACTTTCTATACAATAAAAAAAAAAAAACTTTCCTATACTTCCTATTTTTACTATAAAATCAAACAAAAAGAACAAGTCACTCAAATGCCTAAAAGCTAAATACAAATTGCAAAATCCTTTTTTTTTTAGTCAACCTTTTCTTTTAAAAGGAAAAAAATCTTTTTAAAAAAAGTAAAATTAGTAAAACTAAGTAATTTAGACTCCACGGTTAATCATCTCCATGTACTGCTGCATAGACTGTTGCCTCTGTAATCTCATATCTTCATTGAACTTTTTAATAAACGCCTCCACTTTCCGATTCAACTCGTCGGAGCTCAGCGACGGATCCTTCCAGATCTTCACCTCCGCCGGCGACGGTGAATACGACGGCGAGACGTAGTTTGTTCTGTCCTTGAAAGTCTCCGACTTTAGCCCGTGCCTCTGGTGGTGGTGCTGCGGTGGAAAGGTGGCGGAATTCTCGTTTTCCTCCGGAACGTCGTCGTCCACGGCCTCCACGTGCCGCCCTTGAATGTGAAAGGTGTCTGATTTCTTCATATGCCTCGTGAGTGGCACGTGACGGCCCTCTGTTATCATTTTCCATGTGTTCTCTAATGTCTCTGGCTTTTTCGATCGCAACACTTTCAGTGACTTCACCCCTGAAATTATCCATTATTGTAACATATTTAGCTTCAAAAATTTTACGGGTCGAAATAAGATGAAATGCGTGATGAATGCCTCCGTTTCGAACTGAATTTTAACTGTGCAACATAAATTGAGATGGAGAAAGTAGTAACAATGTTTGTACTTTTCACGTACCTTCCGGACTCATTTTCACAGCAGGTTTTCGGTTACCGAACCTGGAGGAAACCAGAGGTTTCTCCGTCGCCGGTATTAGAAGAAACTCATTTTTAGTTTCAATCTCCAGCAACGGAGAGACAACAGATTTCGAAATCACGATCGCTTCGCTTGCATCAGGCTCATCGATCACGTCTTCATCTTCATGATTCATAACCACGACGGAGCCGTTCACCAGTACTGGCTTAACCTCAAACACCTGCGGTTCATCCATCAGTACAGGCGCGGCCTCAAACACCTTCACTTCACTTTGGACTGAATGAAGCTCCGATTGAGTAATCTCTATCAAATCTGACTGCGGAGGTGTTCTAGCGGTAATCAACGGCTGGAATTGTTCGTCGGAGCTGGACTCCTTATGGTTGGACGAGCGAGAAGTAGCGACAATTATGAGGATTATACCATTGATAACAAAGTAGAGATACGGAGGCTTAAGCCAAGCTATAACTACACTCCAAATTGCTGGGAGCTCATAAAAAATTAATGGAATCGACGCTTTTGCTACCATCGCTAAGGAAATTGCACCAATTGATATTAGCACAACCTTAATCGATAGAATTAAACTGTTCGCCATTTTCTCCGATAACCTTTGCTTTTCCGGTGAGTGTTTTTGAATTTTCTGGTGAGTGATGAAGCAGGTGAAGTGGATTGGTTATGGAAAAGTGCGTTGGGGATTGAGCAGTATAAATAGTGTTGGAGGGTAAGGGACGCGGTTTATATGCTGTGATGCAATCTGGACCGTTGATTCTGTGCTGAGCTGGAACAAGAGTTGCCACTTGTGAAGGATGAGGGCTGGCCCACGTGTTGGCTGATTTACAGGTATTTAATAATCGTTCTGTTACTTAATGATATTTATGTCCCAGAAAATTGTTTTTTAAATCTTTTTGGTAAACAAAACAGTCAATTTTTGTAGAGATAATGAGCTTTTAGTTATCTTTAGGTTGATTTCAAAGTGATAATGATGTTTGAAAATTGAATTATTATTAATTAATCAAAAGAATATCAAATTATTATAAAAAACTTTGAGTAACAATAAAATTATTTTTGTGTGAGGTAGGTGACGAGGTTAAACTGTGAAAGTAACTATCAATACATGTATATTATACATGTAAATTGTCTATATAACACCTATTAGGCAGTGGCAGAGCCAGAAAGTTTAATAAGGGGGTTCAAAATCTGAGAAGTAAACACACGAACTAGTGAAAGGGGGTTTGACATCTATTATACATATCTAAAAAATAATTTTAATCATGTATAAATAATAATTTAACCATGTATAAATAATAATATTTTTCGCCGAGGGAGATCAGCCCCTGCTATTAGGTCGGCCTTTACTTAAACCCGTATGAAGGTGAGATACTTTGTGTATTGGACTTCATTTTAGTGTCAAATTATTGATTTTTTAGTGAGAAAGAAAATAGAAAAATTGGTGTAGTTGAGTCTTTTCAAGGTCAAAAATCAACTTTAGAATTGTTTCGTGTGAAAACAATAAATAAGCCAGCCACATTTTCAAAACACTCCGATATAAATGGATTTTTAAAGGAACCAAATTGCACCCCAGATGTTGGACTAATTTCATATTTCTTTTCAATTATTTTTCTCCTAGATGAGATTTTCTTTCGTCAAGTTCAAACAAAGCTCACAAGGCTACAAGTCGTATATATTAGATTTTATTTCCAAAAATATAATTAATTTACTAACAAAGAGTTAGCTGACCAATTGTCACTATGCTATTATACTTGGACTCCTGCAATTTGAGTTTTGATTTGCTCAACTTCGAATAATCTCCATCAAAGTTTTTTCATTTTTGTTAATGCCACGCGACTTTGCAAGTGTAACTCAGATGTGGCAGAAAATCTTTCTAGAAATATAAAGTTGCTGCAAAAGTCAGGTAAATTTAGTTGAGGGTATTATTCTTTGAGGTGTCAACAACTTTTTGAATATTTAGGAAAAAATAGTGACAGCCACACACAGACACACTTTATAACGGTCTATTTAAGTACCGTTAGTAGCGGAACTTTTGTAGCGTGATTTCTAAGCCCCCGGCCCTATGGCTACGCTGTTGGCTACATTCTCTCAATGCATCCACTATCCACCAACCCTGTCAATCTTTGTGTTTGTCGGAAAGGTGAAGTCAAAATTTAAAATTTTTGAACTAAAATTTTAATTTTATGAAGTTATGAGGTTTAAAATTACTAATTTGTACATATTTAATAGATAATATAGAGTTTGAATCAAAGCTATTGAATTTCGTTGAACCACACTCTAGCTCCTTTCATACATCCTTTGGTCGTAAGCACTGCCTAGAGGGAGACGCTAAGGAAAAGGCCTAACATTAAATCTACCTCGCCTTTAGAAGTTTGAAATTTTAACTTTTTAACTTTTAGAGCAAAAATTATTGAGTTAAATCTGAACTTCTAGCTCTGTCCCTACTATCCACAAACACAACTAGGATTGTGGACCCGATAAATGGATACACCCTCTTAGCCGACCAATTTACCTTTTTGCTAAGATTGCTACTTTTCTTCGATCATCAAATTTCCTCAATTTGGGATTGGAATGGAGTGACGATTGCCTTATCCTAAACTTCCAAGGAGGGTTTAGTTGGAAGCAGATTCATATTTTGAATTATAAGTGAATATGAAATATCATTATCTCATCATAATTTTTTAATATAAAACCATGTTAATTATTTTATTTAGGGAATGTAATTAATCGTGGTTTGTCAGCCTTTAATTAATTTACCTATAGTTAAGTTAAAATTTAATTGCTAAATTATCCCTTCATTAAATTTTGAATAATTATTCATGTGCCCTACACCAAGTGTAGGATTGTCAAAAGGGAAGGGAAATAACATAAAATATACAACTTAGCCCTCTAAAGAGTGAAAGTGACCTTTTTGGTCCTACAAAGATTAAGTGCTTAATTACTTTGTTCTTTATTCTATTTTTAAGGTGGCAATAATTTTCTTTGGGTCCAGTTGAGAATTGATTAACTAGTATTTTGTTTCTTTATTTAACACTGGAGTTTTTTTTTTTTTTTCATTTGTCTATTTCAAAGAAAATAACAATTTTTACCTTTTCTTAATGAGATATATATATTTATAGCGACACAATATATGTTATGTTAAAAGATGTTTATAATTACAAGTTCTCAAAATTATATAGTCACACAAATATATATTATGTATATTTAAATTACTTGATATTAGTATAATTCTTGTTTTTATATATAAGAATATAGAATCTCTCCCTATAATGTTATTTTATGATTATCTAACATCACATAAGTGACGACATAGAAATTAAAAGTGCCACATATATTATAAGTTAAATAGGGATTATTAGGTGTTGATTTAGACTATGAACCAGTCAATATATAATCAATTCCTCAAGGAATCTTATTAATTATCATATGTTTGATTTTCTGAATTATTAGTAGGTATAGAGTCTCTAATCAAGATGTAGTTTACCAAATTTATGCTCAAGACAAGTACACATGTTGCATTAATACTAAGTCTTATGCATAATTGTTATCATCTGATGATTATTTACTCTTGTCAGTACTGATTACGTACTCTACGTCTATGACTCTATGCCAAAGGTTAAAATACAGCAGACTTCACCTAATCGATAAATCTTTTATGCAAAAGAGTCAAAAATATTTGTATTGTAATATATTAGAAATGATTTAAAAATATTATTTTCTATTTATTGTTTTAAATTTATTTTTCTTTTACTTGTTGGATAAAAATAAGACACATTCGATATTTGCACGAAGCAAATAAATATATACATAATGCGTGTCTTCTTAAACTTTTGTCACTTAATTAATAATGTTAATAAATCCCAAACTGTAAATCATTTATGAAAATTCCTCAATAATATATAGGTTTAATTTGCAATTGTTATGTACTTTATTTGACGTAAATAAGTGTAAGTATTATTTGAAAAAAGATTAATATTTATGAGAAAAACATTTGTTATATTAACAATATTAAAACTTTGATTACGTTCTTCACCGATGCTCGTCAAATATATCACTCATCCTCATACTTCTCCCTTTTAGTTTTGGTCAAGTTACGGGTATCGTTGATGACGATAGAAGGAAAAATACGAAAGAAGTAATGTAGGAAGTTTCATTTATTATTTGTCTGAGGAAGAAAACACACCTTATTAATTAGCACCGTCCATTTAATCAGGAACTGCCACCTCGTCACATAATTTTTTTATTATAAAATAAAAAATAAAATTAGGAGCCATGGAAGGAAAAATCAAAAGAGAATTGTAAAATCAAAAATCGAAAATCAAACTCTAGCCAACCAATTGAGTTATATGTACCGAGAAAATAAGAAGATATACAATTTTGTTGGAGATGGAATTATATTTCCTAATAGACTTAACTAGGATTTTGCTAATGTCAATTGAGAAATAAATAAATGCATGAACCTACAACTGAAGTTGATTGACATAATAATTCAGATAATTTTCCCTCTATTTTAATCTACAGTTTTTTCCAATAATTTTTTTTTTTAAAACAGAAATGTAAGGTATTTTGAAAAACTAATATTTTTGTTACATAGTAATTTTAATTAATATTGGGTCCCTGAAGATAGTGACTAGTAAATATAAAGCATATTAAAATTAGGTGGGGGCATAATATTGACATTATGTATAATATCTTGTTACTTATTTTACGAGAGCTTATTTATTGAGTTCCTTTGACAATATGAGAAGTGTGTCCCATCCATCGTCAAATAATTAAATTAGTATCTTTACGTGATTTTAAAACATTCTTTAAAATTAAATTCACTTTAAACTATTTGTCGGTTTGATTATTTGAATTTCTTTGAAATGATTTACTGTATTTATTTATTTAGTTAGTTATTCAATATAAACGTAGTTAGCCTTTACACATTCAGACTCTCATTTCTTTTACTATCCAAACAGTAAAATGTTATTTTCTTTATTATTATTATTATTATTATTATGAATGACAGGTAGATTTGAACTTCAAATCTTTATAACTAACTCATCTACAACTTGTATACTCATTTATTTCCAAAACAAAAAAAAGAGGGAGAGATAGAGAAAAGTTATGTCATTTCTTTTACTAGCCAAACATGTAAAATTTATTTTCTTTATTATTATTATGAATGACAGTTAGATTTGAACTTCAGATATTTATAACTATCTCAACTATAACTTGTATAATTATTTATTTGAGGTAAGTGTAGGAAGGAGACAAAGTAGGAGTCTAATTATACAGTTTATTTTACAGTTGGGAAGCACCAAATTTATTTGTAGACTTTTACGTGTTAATGGATAATGAATATACTATACTATATACTTATTACTCCCAATTTCACAACTAACATAACGACCACCTAGCTCCTATCCTTTTGGATTTGCCCATTTGTCAATCAGTAAATGTTTCTATTAACTACACTAGACTAAGTGATAGACAAAACGTGTAGTAAAGTAAAGGCAGGTCCATCGGTCGGTTTGATTCGATTGATTTTATATATTATTTAACTTGATTTATTAATTTTTGATTTTTAAATATGTCAAACCAATAATCAAATTGATAAGATATTTTTTTTATCAATTGTTGGTTCTTAACGGTTCAACTTTTGATTTAACCAATAATGTTCATCAAATAAATTTATGACTTCTCCAATAATTTAGCGAGACAAGACAATAATGTTACTTTACATAATGTTCATAATAGAAACAATAACTAACATGAAAAGAACTATGTATATAAGTGTGAAAGAGTAACTGTAATATGAGAAGAATTTTTTCCTTGATTCCTTTGACCCGAGACTGCTACTTGTATTTCCTTTACTACTCTTTCTCTCTCCTCAGTAGCTTCTTGGAGTTTTCACGCTAGGAACTGCTTCGCCCCCCAACTTTGTTCTATTTTATTTGCCTTCTCTCTGAGATTTTGGTTTTTAGTGTTGGGGGATCACTTCCTCTTCTGGGCCCTTTCGGCAAGCAAGCAGGGCTGAGTTTGAAGAGGATCATTTTGGGATTGATGTCCTCTTGGAATCATGGAAAAAATCTATGGAAATAAATATATGACTTCTCCAATAATTTGGCGAGGCAAGACAATAATATTACTTTACATAATGTTCATAATAGAAACAATAACTAACATGAAAAGAACTACGTATATAAGTGCAACATAAATAAATGAAATTGGGACATTAGTAAGGTACTGATATTAATATTTAATATTTCTTTAGGGGCAAATAGTAAAGTATTATACCGTCTTAATGGCCTAATGGAGTAATAGGTTATCAATTTACCTAATAATTCAATATTAAAAAACTAATATCGAATCGATAACCCAATAGTTTTTTATAAGACCATTAAAAATTCGATAAGCCAATAACCTAATCACAATAAACCAATAACATTTTCTTGATTCGATTTATCAGTTGATTCAGTTCTTACCCACCCCATATTCATTTAGGTCTAATATTTAGATAGTAACGTAACTTGGGAAAAGTTAGATTATTAAGATTAGGATGGTAGAGTCCAATACTCCAATCTCAATCTAAATAGGTAAGTCATGACTATATAATGAAGTCGTTACCCTATGAAAAACATTAAAAAAAAATATATTTTTATGCTTAATAATATTGTTCTATAATCTTTTTCACACCGGACTATTTGAATTGACAAAAAAATTTATCTCAAAAAGTTACTTATTAATCATAGTATAATTTTTTTCCCAATTAACTAATTAAGATATATTTTTTACGAGATAATCCAGTAGATAAGAGGTACTTTTCTACCCCTGACTATTTTCCTCAACTCACAACTTCATAACCATTTGATTATTATGTTCGTGCTCTTTTTATCTCTACTCCTTTAATTATTTCTTTAAAAATATATATACAAATTAGAACAAAAATTACTTAATTCGAATTGAATATACATAGTAAGTCCAGAAGCATCATAAACGAAAAAATGTAGCATGCACGTACGTGAAAGCTAGATATTCTCCAGGTGTGACTATTTATTTAATTTCATGCTATAAAGTATTTCAACACCTTTGATCTCTATACTGTAGACTGAGCTGATGGTGAAACTATATATAGTGCCGTGATTTATGGCTTATTAATTGCACATTTATTAATCTGTGCCATAACATATAGATTAATACTGTCTCCGTCCAACAATACTTGTCCATTATACTAAAAATGAATGTCCTACAATATTTATCCACTTTATGAAATCCATGAATAATTTTACACTTGTTCCTACTTAACCCTTATCACTAATTATAGTCATTTCCCTATTACATTTTTCAAGACATTGTATTTATTATATTCAAAGGGTTATTATATTCAAAGGGTGATATAGTAAAATTATCCTTCTATTTATAGTTTCTTAAGGGGTGTGTCAAGTTAATAGTAGACAATTATTGTTGAACAGAGTAGGTAATACCAGTAGAAGAATTAAAAGGGAAAAGAAAACTTAGCTTCCAACACTTGGACGTGATTGTGACTATTATTATTTTCGTCACTGATTTAATCATTTTATTAGTAATATATTAAGAAAAAGGATTTTGAAGGTCTTATTATTAACAAATTTATATGTTTACTAATTAATCTCTCGAGATATTCTTCCACAGTTTCGTGAATTTAGAGTTATTAAGAATAAGTAATTGGCTCGATTGACCGTTGAGAGTGGTTTTAAAAAAAGAGAATTGTTTTATTGATTTATACTTAACTTAAAAGATAACACACGTACAAGTACCTTTTTCTTTTTCTGAAATAACAAATTAAATGTAGAGGGTTAGATTTATGTTACTTATTAGCTAAGTTAGTAATATATATGTTATTTTACAATTGACCCGATAATGGGAAGTTAACGTCTAATTAATTATATTAAGCCCAACAATAACATATGATTTTTTGACTTTTGAAAATAAAGCTCTATCTCTCGACTCTTATATTCTTTATCTTATCTTGAACTAATTAGTACTCTCTCCGTCCCTTTTTATATGTCATTATTTTCTATAAATAGTTGGTTCATAATACTTGTCATTTCATAAAATCAATGCATAACTTACCATATTGTTCCTTTTTTTACCCTTGTGAGTTGTTAGCCTTGAAAATATACATTTAGCCAACTTGAAAAAACTAAATAAATAATTCATATTCATTGGTTAAATTAATTAATCAAAATAAATTAATTCATATTCATTGATTGAAAACTTGAGTTCCAAAAAAATTGAATAAGGGTAGAAGGATAAAGTTACATCATTTCTTAATGCAAATGCAAAGTAAAAATGTGACATATAAAAAGGAACGGATGAAGTATATTGTAGTACTGTAAGAAAAAAATATCCAATTTGCTCATACTCAAAATTACCTTGAGTTTTCTTTTTCAAAAGATAATAAAAATCCCCCCCTTTATTATGGTGCATTTAATTTTTTTTGGATAATTGGAGTGAATTTCTGGACGGTGGAGTAAATCAAAAATGTCAACACAGCTATCAAATCTTTTACGTTACAGTCAAATGTCAATTATATAGTCCACATATATAGTGGAGTGCGTACTAGCCCAAAATAAATAAATTGTGGCTTAGCCCATATATCATTTTGACTATTCGTAACGTAAGATAACTAAATAAAATATAAAATTTAATTATTTTTATCCTATTTTCATATAATTTTCCAATAAAAGGTCTATTCCATCCTTTAGCCTCCATCTTCGAATTCAATCTGTAAAATCAATTATAAATACTTGTTCAAATGACTAAATTGTTTATATTATATTATATCTTGATTTTATATCGTAAGTTGTAACGAGTCCTTTTTTTTTTTTTTATATATCTATTTATATTACTTTGTTTATATATTTATGACGTAATTTCTTTCCTTTTTAATAGAGGAGAGTCTAAAGAGTTAAGATTTGTGGACTTGTTTTACAGTTGGGGCCACACTTGTGGACTTTGTTTGTGTTTAGATAATTGAAAAAAAAAAAAAAGAGAGAGAAAAAAGGAAGATAACGCTATGATAGAAAATATGAAGAGGATAGTTAGTTAAGTATATAATTGCCAACTAACATAACGACCATCGTCTTATGGAATTTTCCAATTTCTCATGTTCCCACTTCAATTCCACAATTCAAAAAAAAAAAAAAAACTTTGGGAAATAAGTAGAAACAAGCTAAATTTATGCCAGATCCAATGGAGAAACTAATATAGAAGTTGTCTAGTACGTCAGATAAGGATAATAATAAATCAGCGATCAAAATTTGAAATTAATTTTATTTCATGTTTGATTTGAGGTATTGATTAATCTCATAAAATATTCTTACTTATCTTATTCTGAACGCGTACCAAAATATCCGCTTCTAGTTTCTTCTCCATGCATGTCACGTAACGTACGTGCAAAATTCCAAGACCATCAATTTCACATTAATTGCTGAGAATAACAATACAGTCCGTTTTGGCTCATTTTATGGGATTATTGAAGATATTTCATAAATGAAATTAAAGAGAACGTACGAGAAAACTTCTAGTTCTCTCTAGGTGTGAATATTAATTAATTTCACTTTTATTCACATTATCTTCAAAATGTAGACTAAGCTGATTAATATTAGTGTCATTTATCTCTACTAGTTGAAGTAATTAAATGATTTTATTTTAATTACTCCCTTTTTAGAGTAAAATTATTTTAAATGACGATAATATTGCTAGTAATTACTGTTGCAGTGGGAGGAAAATGATCACCTATGACTGACTAATTACAATTTAGGAAAATGATCACCTATGACCGATTAATTACAATTTAAATAGAAGAAAATTGCTCTAAATTAAAAAACACATGTATATTATGTATACTCGACACAATAAGTGACATTGTGGAAGTAGCTTAACAGAGAACAAAAGGCAATCTATTTAAAAAAATGATTTAATTTATTTACACAATTAGTATATACTATATAACAGGTAAATTGTCTTTTCTGACCAAATTATCATGTAACTAGTGTTATAACAGAAATAGATTTATAAATAATTTGATGGCATATCTAATTTTTATATCATTAGTGCATAAAATAAATGAAGCTATAACCTAATTGCGACTCAAGTTGAACACGCCATGTATTTCTTTATGTGAAGCATATTATATAATTTCAAATTATGAAAGATCTTAAATAGTCGATTATTTAAAGACGACAAACATAGAGAAAAAAAAAGAGATGCACATAAAATAAAATTAGTTACAATGAATGGAGAACTTCTTAATAAGAAAATGCTTAGTCATTTTACGAATTTATTTGATGCTAATTCAAATTAATTAAGTAAGTGCATTGCGAATACATAAAAATTAAAAAAAGAATAAAATAAGTGCATCATTAAGC
The DNA here is from genome assembly GCA_037074985.1 of Solanum bulbocastanum. Taxonomy (NCBI): domain Eukaryota; kingdom Viridiplantae; phylum Streptophyta; class Magnoliopsida; order Solanales; family Solanaceae; genus Solanum; species Solanum bulbocastanum. Next base: position 28,769,283 of record CM073598.1, on the reverse strand, counting down.
GTGTAGTTTAATTAGTTAACATTCTTTTGATTAATTTGGAATCAAACTTAATCAACAAGAGGATTAAGACAGACTAACAAACACGTGCATAGGCAATAAAGTAACAGACAATAATACTTGAATAAATTTATAATTAGAAATGTAAACATTTAGATCAAATTCAAAGTAGCTGCATAATTCTATTCTATTATTCCCGGAATACTTTACTCTTTAAATATTTTAATTATTAATAATGAATTATTCTTTTGGTAGAAACTAGGAAGCATTATATTATCTTGTGTTTTAGTAACATCCATATGATCAAATATCTTTAATTATACTAGTATTTATCATGTTTGAAGACCTTGACCCAAAGGAGGATAATTTATTCAATAATTTGAGAATTACAATAACTTAATTCACAAGAAAACTTGTAAAATTTTATCTAAGTTAATGTTGTGAAAAAGTTAACCAAATTTTACATAATGAAAATAATTTACTTTTAAAAATTTTGGGCCCTGTGTGTCATAAAAGAAGATAGTGACATTAGGGTGATAGAAATATCCTTGAGATTATAAATTGCATACCAAATCTCATTAATCGAACCATTTTTTGAAAAATATAAAACTTCTAAATTATTCAAGCAAAAACAATCTTACAACTATCAATACAAATCTATGTAAGATCTTGAAAAAAATAAAGTTTAATGCATAAAGTATCCTGTGTAATTGGTAATATATAGAGAAAAATGAAAAATCCAAGATTATAAAAGTTTAATAATAAAAGAGATAGAAATAGAGGTTTCTGGGCCTATAATGAAATTGGGCCATTTTATCAGGCTCGGTGTAGCTTTGGGCTTGATTTAACACTTGTAAAGCATTTGGGCCGGCCTTTTGAGGTATGACCTTCAAATGAGTTTGTGCTTTTTAATTTTTGTCGAATTGATCTTTAATTTTTATTCTTAGAAATCTAATTTACACAGAACAAGGCATTAGTTTTTTAAAGACGCAAATATAATCTATGGGATATTATTATACAAAAATATATACTTATGTTCCTTGTGGGATTCGAGGGTTATACATTGCGAACAACGTCTACTCGAGGATCTTATTTTCTGATATCTTTCTTTCCAAACATTGATATTGCTTAATTATTATTTTTATTTATAAATGTCTTCATTTGATGGGTTCACTATTAGATAATTACTTGTATTGTGTTTTAAAAGACAGTTTTGAAACTCGCCTTGGGATTCATCTCAAGGTGTACCATAGGTAAAATGCCCTGTAAATTACTTGTGGAACTTAGTACTATGAGGATTACATTCTAAATGTTCCATTGTACACCCTAATTACACCTACACCTTACACTCTAAGCTTACCTAACGGAGTTTACACAAGTTATGTATCAAATTCATTAGTTAACCTTGTTGACTCTCATGTTTTTTTAATAAATGATATGCTTAATAGTTTTTTTTTTCATCTATAGAAATAAGAATATTGAGAATAACTCAAACAACAGGTCATAGTATTGTACATTTGCTACTCCATTTGAGAACATCGTGAGGGTGAATATTCACTTAACATTAATTTATTTATAAATAAATAGCCAAATTTTACATATTCAATTCTCATTGGTTTTTCTTGTACGAAGTTCCTCTATATAGACGATGAAATAAATTAAAGGGAAAAGAAAAGAGAGCAAAAGAAGGAAAGAAGAAAAAAATGTGCCAAAATAATAAAAGATGAAACAATTGCAACCCAACCTAACTCAGCAGCATTTCTGTTGGTTTGCAAAGGTATTGGTCAGAGTTGATGTGAAAAAGGACATTATCTCTACACCTCAACAGTCATTACTTGGCAACTTCTGATGTCGGTCTGACCAGAAAATTCATACAACCACCATTGATGTTAGCTTCTGTGGAGGGGCGCGGGATAAATGTCCAGCGGTTGATAACTCAAACGGTCATTATGAGGCAATGGTCCTTCCTGAGAATATAAAACATTTTTATAAGCACAGTATAATTGGGAAAATCAGAACCACGAAACCTGATAAAAATCAGCATGAGATTGCAAGCTAAAATATTCACAAGGAAGAAGGTTGCCCCTGACTGAGACCATTAAGCAAAAGCACAACATAGTAACAGCACGTGGCAAGCCTTGTACAGTCTACTTTGAGAGCTCCATCCCCGGCATGCAAAGCAACAGGATGTTTAAAACAAAAATAACAGCAGACATTATACTGGGCAGCATTGTACACATTCTATATGATCCCTATTCTCACGTTTCTTAAGCAGTCAAAAAAGTAGTATTACTGCTGTTGAAGAGAATGGTATTGTTATAAAGACTTCACATTATGTCTGGAAAGTAAATATGAAGATTGAGAATCTGCAAATATTATATTACCTCCTCCATGTTTATTTGGAAAGGCTTCACAAAATCTTCAAACATGGCAGGCCGTAACCCTCTCATTTTGTCTTCTACTTCCTGAAGAAGCAACAGAGGGTGTCAACAGAAATAAGGATGCAAACAAAAGATGTAGACAAGCAAAACAAACTGAGAGTACACTTCGAGATTTTGATGAAAATTATAAGGTAGTCTCTGTTCAAAAAAAACTTTTAAGTATAGGTTAGTGGTGGCAATATGGTTAAAATTTACAGTTATCCATCCAACCCAACTCATTTTAAATGGGTTGGATATCCGAACATTTCAAAAGTGAATCAAATATGGGTAAACCCATATGATCCATCAGAGTATATTGGTATCCACCAACTGTACTAGTTACTATTATAGTACAGTATCTAGGCTCTAGGTATAAAGATTGGTATAATATTGTCTAAAGAAACCTAAAAGTTTACGTCTATAGACACCTACAAGTTTGCCCAATTTTAGTATGGCACACAAGAAGCTTTCTCAATTTATATTCTACAATAGGGAGAAATCCACAAATAAGCACTAAGATAAAAATTAAAGAAAATATATGGGTTCTACCATTCCAGGCAGTATGCTCAAATAAAACAGGCAGAGGATAAAAATTAAAATGTCCAATGTTTTGCTTGGAAAAACTACCCGTTTCCTGACTCTTGGTAATGTGGAAACAAATTGAAATATGCATTTGAAACAGGTTATCAAGGCTTAAACTAATTGAAATTAGCTCATCAATAGGTGTTTATCCACTCTAAACATCTGTGGAGGTACCAAGTGATAATTAAACGAAGTCTGCAAGTCAATTTAAATCTCCCGTTCAAGTTTCAAATTTATTATCCATCTTGAATTTACCACTGTCTGACAGAGCTTGAGGAGCGACAATGAAGAATATTAAATTGACATGTATGTTTAAGTATCAGTACCACAATTAGCTCCTTTTGTGTCATAGCATCCTCCTCTTCTAACTGTCAAGAAGATTCTCTCTAGTATTTGTCAATGCTCTGGCACTTGACCGCTATCCTACATTTAGCAAGCTATAAAGGAACCATTTCTTTTGACGTTCCAAGTAAATCCTTCTTAACCAAATAAGTCCATGAGCCCTTGAAAGTTTCGTTTTTGAAGTGGCATTTGGTGTATATACATATCTCTTATTTGATTCTGTCGTGAATGATAGGTATTACATAGGTTCTTCTCTCTGCTAGTTCAATTATAACTAACCTTTGTAGCACACATACTGCTCCAGTACGCAATCTTTTCAAGAAATTCTATGTGAGATTTGTTATTAATGCGTTTGTCAGGAAACAATATTACAGACGCAAGAATGATTAATATTTATGAATTATTGTTTTAGTTGTTTTAGCCGAACATAACTTCCTGTGTGGATTAGGATTCTTTTTATTTTAGTTTTATAGGACTTTGTTATTTCTAATTTATTAGGACTCTTGCTATTGTAAACCTCTATTTAAGAGAGTTGACATTATTAATAAAATAAGTTGAATTTTATCAAGTTTCAGAGATTCGAAACTTTCTCAAATAAGTTCTCAGGTCTGCAATTCCCAATTCCCTGAATGAATTGCAAATTTCAGCAATCATAGGCAAGTCAAGGAACAAGAACAGGGGCTTGGACCTGTCTATTGGACCTGACTTTTCAGTTAATCGTCCAGCAACGCGATCCAGAACTAGGGACCATAACAGATTAGTATCAGAGCCTGTCACCATGGACGAAAATACAATAGAAGCAAAGTTGCGAAATCTGTTACAGGAAGCCCAAACTCGAACTGAAGCAAAAGTAGCAGCTTCAGAAGCAAGGATGGACGCCAAATTCCAGCAACTATCGCAGCAAATTGAAACCTTCATCCGCACCACGGCACGTGCGAAGGGAGTTGAAGTTGGAGACAATAGCGCTGCTTCTATCCAACGAACCAGCAAGGCAGGTGAACAACTAGAGGTGCGTTTTGGAGGAAGTAACAACAACAATAAATTTGGTACTGATGACAATAATGGAGGAAGAGGTATTGTTCCCAGATACACTAAAGTAGACTTTCCTATTTATGATGGAAGTGAAGATCCTCTTATTTGGCTTCACCGTTGTGAGAAATTCTACAGTAATCAGCATACAAACAACCAAGAAAAAGTAAGTTTAGCTGCTTTTCACATGGTAGGGGAGGCACAACTGTGGGTTTATCAACTGGAACAAGAGGAACCCAATTTAACATGGGGTGCTTTAAGGAATATTGTACTCTTCGTTTTGGCCCACCAATGAAATGCAATCCGTTAGGAGAATTGATCAACTTGAAACAACCTAGTTTTGTTGAAGATTATCAAAGAAACTTCCAAAAAATGTTGACTCGTATATCATCTGTACGTATAGACCAACAAATAGATATGTTCACAGCAGGGTTAGTTGATTTGATTCGTTTGGATGTGGAATTGCACAACCCATCTAACCTAGTACAAGCAATGAGTTTGGCGAGAGCATTTGAGAAGAAGATCCAAATTTCTTCTAGCACACAAAGGGGCTATGGTTCAACCTCAAACATTAGTGCAAGGGCTGCCGCTACACCAGTAACTCCGAGTGTTGAGGTAGGTTCTTCTAATCCTTTTGTGAAAAAGTTGACTAGCGCCGAGATGGCTGCCCGACGTGCAAAGGGATTGTGCTACAACTGTGATGATCCTTATGTTCAAGGCCATCAGTGTAAAAAGTTATATTGGCTGAAAGTAGAGGATGGGGAATCTAGAGAAGTACCAAGTGACCGTGGAGAACCTGCCATCTGACTTCAAGTTATTTTGCCTCCAACTTATATCTGTCTTTCCAGACTTCAAGCTTGAGGACAACCTTTTTCTTCGGGAAGGGAGTAATGTTATTGATGCGTTTGTCGGGAAACAATATTACAGACGCAAAAATGATTAATATTTATGAATTATAGTTTTAGTCGAGCATAACTTCCTGAGTGGATTGGGATTCTTATTATTTTAGTTTTATAGGACTTTGTTATTTCTAATTTATTAGGACTCTTGCTATTGTAAACCTCTATTTAAGAGAGTTGACATTATTAATTAAATAAGTTGAATTCAGAGATTCGGAATTTTCTCAAACAAGTTCTCAGGTCTGCAATTCCCAATTCCCTGAATGAATTGCAAATTTCAGCAATCATAGGCAAGTCAAGGAACAAGAACAAGGGCTTAGACCTATCTATTGGACCTGACTTTTCAGTTAATCGTCCAGCGACGCGATCCAGAACTAGGGACCATAACAAGATTCTCTTTGTAAAAATGAGCATACAAATAGTTTATAATAGGTCTTTTTTCAGTAAACATAATCTACATTAGGTTGAATTGGGGAGTTTCTAAGCCTGACAATACTCTAAGCGGTACAAAGTTGAGCAAATTGTTATTAACACCATAAATTGTCTCCCTAATTATACCACGTGTCATAGAGTCAACTAAAACTTTATCATGAGGTAACGTGAAATACATTTTCTTCTACTTGCGGTATCATTCTATATGCACTTCCAAGTCCAGTCAAATTTTTGTGTCTCAAGTAGGAAATCAACTCCAACTTTTTCTGCCAGATATTTTCATCCTCTAATCTAACATTTCAATCCCGAAACCAACCATCAAATCATAAAACATTTGAACCAAAATGAAAAACATAGTCAGAAATTTCAGCATCAAAATATACCTTCTAGTTGTTGGACTATTCATACTAGTTCAAATATTATTTAGGCAGATAACATATACAGCCCCCTGAACTTGCCAAATATTTTTAATTAGACACTTCAACTAAGGGTGTAACCTATTGAAGACCGCTTTATCTGCAAAATGTGTCTATTGAACACAAGTAATGCCAAAAAAGGTAACCCTCCCTGGATATAACTTCAATTGAAATAAGAATTCTCTAGCTTATCCACCCCCAAACATTGTTCTCCTTCACAATAGCAAAAAAAAAGAAAATAAGCCCCAACCACCAAATTGGTCTTTCCCTTCTCCCAAACACTCTTCATCCACCATTTGGCCAACATCACCCATCTCCATTTTGCCAATGTTCACCACTGAGGAACCTCACCACCTCGACATCAATATATCTAGGTAAGTTCATGATTTCTAATCTTGTATGCCCGCACATCTATCTTATCATATGCATCTCGCAATATTCATCTTGTGAATATTTTAAACTTTAGCAGCACAACACTCGCTCACATATGATATTGTTAGTCTTATACTGTTCTATCCCAACAAAGGTAGGGGGAAGGTCTGTGTACATCCTACCCTACCCCACTTGTGGGATTACAATGTGTATGTTATTGTTGTAGTCTTGTACTGTTCTATAGAACTACATTTCACTTTGGTAGGTATCCTTCAGTCGCATGACTCTGCAGTAGCACTTCTCCATTTCAACCATCCTATTTTTATCCTATTCTGGTGTGATTGCATGTGAAAATCTGCTAGCACGCTCACAGAATATTTCTGACACCATTTATTTCATCCAAAAAAAACCTTTTTTTTTTTTTTTTTTTTTTTATAGATACACCATTTCTACTTTTTGAAGTTTTTATAGATGCACCATTTCTATATCGTCTTTTATTATTTTGAGAACTATTCCTGAAATGATGCTTTAAAGATTGGATACGTCTAGCATATCAGCAACTGTTAAAAGTAAAGGCCTCAACTAATCAGAAAATAAGATGGCATGTAACAACTCAAACAATTGACTTGTTGGTGAGGCCTCAACTCATACAACTCTGTGCGATTCATAATAATGAAAAAATAGGCAAAGTAATTGCACTTGGTATGAAGAATATTTCTTGTTGTGAGATAAAAAGTTGATTTGCGAAAAGCAGGTGAAAACATAACTTTCCATTTCTAACCAGATATACTTTTAACGGAGTAGAGAATACAACTGCAGGTTCATCTTACCAATCCAGTTATTCTTGAGTGTTCAAGAAGCTCATTGGAAATCAAATCCAGTATATGCCTGTTGGCCAATAACCCCCTCATTGCAAGTTCCTCCGTCTCATCAATATACTGTGATATAAATTAAGTTAGATTATCTTTTATATTGCAAAGAGTAGAAGATGAACTGCTTGTAACAGATTGATAACTCAAAGTTGCATCATGGAACTAAATAAGCTAGGAGCTATCTTCCTTCTGAATTTGTAGTGCTCTCCAGTTTCAATTTTTTTTGTGGCAGTTAATAGTACTTTGATGGCAATAGAGCAAAACTGAAGTTGGACCTACAGCTTTAGATTGCGTGATTCAAATCAGCCATAAAGCAAAAACAAACCCAAGAAAAAAAGGAAAAGGAAAACTAGATTAAAGAATGTAAAAGAAGTACCACAATTATTAACCATTTGAGATGACCCTTCCACAAGTTATTACCAAAGAACATAGGAAGAAGGCCCATGGCACTTAAAATTTCAGAACTTGCATTGTATAATCAAGAAGCCTGGTTTGATTCTTTTTCTTTTCCTACTTAGGTTGGTGTGAAGAGTTAGCTGGGCCAGACACTCTGGTTAATTAAAAAAAATGGTGCGGAGAGGCTAGAGTGGTGTCTGGTTGCATACACCTAGACAGTTTTAAACTGTTGATGCATTAAACAAGTGGTATATGTAGTATATAAAACCACAAGCAAACTTCATGTTTTGAAAGATTAGAAATGGATAAACAAAATATGTTGTCCAGAATAACCAAATATAACCATAAGAGAAGAAATTTGAGTTACCCTTGTCAATTCACGAGTAAATAGCTCAGCAACTTCAACTGTCATATCAGCAGGAATTATATGAGGATCATCCCACTGAATCATCCAAGGAGGTGAACAAGTTAGTGAATCGAGAATATGTTGTGAAAAATAAATATAAAGCATTAAACCAAGCCAGTTCATGCTCCACAAAGGAATCATACCTTATATTTTATAATCTCACCATCAGGACTGTCAGGCCGATCACCCAATCCTATTTTTTTTGTCAAAGAAGTGAGGCCCAACCTAGAGTTTCTAGGACTTATCACCATTTCCCGAGCAATCTGGCACAGACATAGTAAAAATTTGTGTTCACAGCAATCACATACTCAACGATTGTCCTTTTTCACCTCCCCACTACTAACGCTAGCCAAGGTAAAGCTAGCAAATATATACACATTTGTACTAACATACAGAGATATGTAGGTATGCAAAAGGCCAGCAAAGATTTTGTTAACAATCATCCCCATTCACAGATGTTGTAATTTCCTCAATACCTTAAATTTTATCTTCCTCCACACCTCAAGAACATTTGTACAAAATGGACTTTTGGTGTGATTCAACCCCAAAAAACTAGCTCAAGATCTGAGGATTTCCTAAGACCATATATGTAGATCAAGTCCCCATCCCACCACCTATGTGGGATTCAACATCCCCACCCCCCACCCACCGCAATGCTCAGACCTGCCAACTGCAGTGTAAACAATATAATATGGGTGCTCGACATCAGGTAAACCGAGCATTCGGATAGGTCTGAATTTGATACCATGATAAGAAATAGACCTTAGGCATAACTCAACACAATAAGCTAGTTCAAGAGGTGTGGATTGCAAGACCATATAAGGAGGCCAAGTACCCAATTCCACCATTGACATGAGACTCAACAACATTCATGTGCCAATAAAACTGTACTACTCCACCACCCTATAGTTATTGCTACCAGCACAACCAACACAACAAAGGGTAAAATCAAGAGCACTTCATCGGTCACTGCTTGAATGTTGCAACATTTGAAGAAATGGAGTCTACCTTGGTAATCTTTTCTAGATCATCTACTCCTCCATCAGTAATGTCATCACCAAATACAATACGTTCGGCACAGCGCCCGCCATGAGCTACTACCATTTGCATTTTCATGTAGCCAAAGGTTGTATAACCTTGATCAACCACATCTTCTCTAGGGTAGAAAACTGATACTGCAGTTTCCTGGTCAGACAAATGAGCAACAGTTGAGTACTGGAGTCAACAAAAGCTTGGAATGAATATGACACAACTTATGTTCACAGAAAACATAATACACCTTTCCCCCAGGTAGAAGCTGAGAAAAAGCATGCCAATCAAACTGAGGGAACAAGTGCGCCAACACAATGTGACCAGCTTCATGTACTGCCAACAATTGTCTTTTTTCACGAGATACCTATTACAAAATTTTAAATCGATCAAAACAATAAACCTATACATCTTGTTTCTTTTAGGAGCAACAGGGTAAGATTGCGTACACTTTGCTCACACTTCTGCTGCTCTTCCTCTGTCAGGAGAACACCCATACCCTCAAGCAACTGCTTGTCCAAAACATCGATGATATCCTGCTGGTTGATCTTAGAATGTCCTTTTCTTACCTGCATGTAAGCTACCACTCTCAAGAAAATGGAAAGCCAGAAAACATGATTGTCCTTGAGGAAAACATTTTCCCTCATACATAAGACACCCTATTTTAAAAAAAACTGAAACTGGAAAGATACCCTATTTCAACTTGGATTAACAGAGCCTTAATCTTATAATAATGATTCCTAATGAGGACAATAGTTAACATATATCACATAAATTTTAAGTTTTAATTAGTTTAATCAGTGGTCAAAGTTTGGATTTATCAGTGTCTGTTTGACATTGGTATGTGATGGAGGAGTTAAGGTGGAGATCAGGCGATGCATGCACTTAAGTTATAAGGGTGCCTGAGAAGATATTTTAATCAATTTTATGGTTTGTGTTTTCCCCTGTTATAGATAAATTGATCATTAAGAAAGGTGATTTAAAAAAGCACTTGTGGTGACAGCTTTTATACTTGACTTGATAATTTGGTTTACTTTCCAGGCATCTGCTCAACAACTTTCAGTCAGAGCCACCTCAGCTTGCCTCATTTACTTCTCTTAAAATATTCCATGTTATCCTATCCACCATCTTATTTTTTGATGACAAGGGAAACTTACAGTCGCTACTCTTTGGGTGCGCCCAGGGTAAAACTCTTGCCCCTATGCAATAGCTTGCAAACCACACATGAGAGGTAACCCGTACTAGGCAGGCCCGATGTGACGAGCTCGACCCAGAAGGCAAACTCCTTGCTATCCACCATCTAATTTTCTTTTTTTTTCCAAGAAAATCATGCTGTAAAGTATATCGTTACAGCAAAAAGCTAATTACGTGATCTCAAATATGCAATCTAATATACATTTTTATAAGAAAAAAATGTATGTTGTGTTTTACAAGTCTCCATGTTAATTAAGTGATTTTAAGTCAATTGTCAATAACTTACGTTGTTTAAGAAAACAGAACTTGTCAAGAAAACAATAGGTCAACTGATATGAAGCTCCAAAAGTGATTAGGGACATTATATATCAACGGAAAATACAAAGAACAAACTTACAGACATTATTCCAGCTTCATTGACTAGATTTCTTATGTCTGCCCCAGAATATCCAACTGTACGAAAGACAAGCTGCAGAAGTGCAAGGAAAACAGTTCAACAATCAAATTCCTAAACCTGAGCCCAAATGGAGCATACATTAAGTCTAACAAAAAGAACATCATTGTCTTCCCGCAACCAAGTACAAGAAAAAGAACAACTAGCTTTTGGCCTGTGCAGTTACTACACTGCAGTAGTAAGGTTGCTGCTAACCCCTTGAAAAGAAGCTGTATATAACATGAAAGTAATTTTACGTTCAAGCAAATCAAATGGAAGGGGAGATTCCAAGCTAGCAATGAGAACTAATGAAGCACCAACACAAACTCATTTCACAAGCCAAGAATCTTCTACTTTCCTTTTCTTAGTAACTCAATTTCAGATTCTGAATTTCTGTTCCAATGGCACAAAAAGCAGATAAAAATCCAGCAGAGAGGAAACCAGCAGCAACAGAGGAGGAAAAGGCTGAAAAAGCACCAGCAGAGACGAAGCCAAGGGCAGGGAAGAAGTTACCAAAGGAATCAGGTGCTGGTGGTGCTGACAAGAAGAAGAGGAGGACAAAGAAGAGTGTTGACTGTTGAGACTTACAAGATCTACATTTTCAAGGTGCTGAATCAAGTTCACCCAGTTATTGATATTTCAAGCAAGACTGTGGGGAACATGAACAATTTCATCAATGATATATTTGAGAAGCTTGCTCAGGAGTCCTCAAGATTGGCTAGGTATAATAAGAAGCCTACTGTCACTTCTAGGGAAATTCAGATGGTTGTTAGGCTTTTGTTGCCCGGTGAGTTGGCTAAACATGATGTTTCTGAACTAAGAGGACTAAGAGCCTGTTTGGATTGACTTTTGGCTTATGACTTATAAGCCATAAGTTATTTATGTTATTTTGGCTAAAAAACAGGTGCTTACAAGCACTTTTTTATTTTATCCAAACACTCCAAAACTGCTAAAAAGCTATTTTAGCTTAAAAACACCTAAAATAAGTCAAACCAAACACGCTCTATGGCTGTTGCCAAGTTTACTAGTTCTTAGACAGGTGTTTGGAGTTGTTTGGATTTTGGGCAAGGTAAAGGGTAGTGCTTTTGTTGGGTTGAAAAAAATGTTAGATTTGTAGCTTTTATTACTTAATGATTCAGTAATGAATATGAATGAATGGTTTAGCGGAAAAAAAGAACTAATGAAGCAAGCGATTTACTTTCTCAAAGGCAATATCCTCGGAAAGCTGTTTCCCAGCACTGTGAACTCCAAAAATTTGCACTCGTTGCTTTGCATCTGGTAAACCAATATACACACGTCTGTCAATACGTCCAGGGCGGACAAATTCTAAGTCCAGTTCATCTGGCCGATTGGTTGCACAGATGAATATGACAGCTTGTCTTAGTGAAAACCTATCAACACCAGTTTTTTCTTTCCTGCACAAACAAGTCCTGTATTATCTTGGCTGCACAACCATACAGGAATATAGGAGGGAAAAAGTGGCTTTGCCTTCAATACTTCTCTAGAATATTAGAGTAATCTTTTTCCCTATGCATGTTACTGTAACTTCTATCTCTAGCAGTGCACTTGATAAACATACCAAAATAAATCATCACAGAAGTCTTGGTGTTTCCAGTATGAGAAAATATTGCTAACTCGTAACAGAAGATGTAAGCAGAACATGTGTCATATTTTTCTCTTCTTTTAAAGAACACTTGAAGGACATTATAAAGTGATGTCCGCATATTAATTGAACTGTTAGGTGCTGCAAGTTAGTCAACTGCCAAGACACATTTAACTCATATTTGTTCATAGTTTGACAAAAAGAGCAAAAGACTCCAAAGTTCGCTATGGGTATGCTTGGTATGAAGGAAAACATTTTCCGAAAAATGTTTTTCAATTTTCTCATGTTTGGTTGGGTAAAATGTTTATCAAATCAACTCATTTTCCTCAAATTTAAGGAAAATGACTTCCCTTCAAAAAATAAGGAAAACATTTTCCAAAACTTTCCTCCAAATTCAATACAATTTTTTTTGTTGAAAAAATCAATTTTTTTTTGTGGAAAAAATAAATTTAATGCTTTTTTTAAAATATATTTTTCAACTTCAATTTTTATTTTTTTACACCACCCCCCCCCCCCAAAAAAAATAATAATTTAAAGTTTGTTTTTAAAAATTATTTCCAATTTCAAAATTTTATTTTCACTGTACCCCACCCCTACGCTCAACACCCCCTATCATCCTCCCACCCCCCCCCCCCTCCCCAAAAAAAAATTAAATTAAAAGCTTGTTTTTAAAAAAATACTTTCAATTTCAAATTTTTGTTTTTCACCCCCATGCCACCCACCCCCCACTACCACCCCCTCCCCAAAAAAAATAAAATAAAATTTAAAGTTTGTTTTTAAAAAACTATTTCCAATTTCTAAGTTATATATTTTTTCACCCTACCCCCGCCCCCCAAAAAAAAAAATTGTTTTTAAAACATATTTTTAGTATCAAATTTTTATTTTTTTTACCCCATCTCACCCCTACCCCACCCTACCCGCGACCCCCCAACCCCCCCAAAAAAAATAAAATTAAGTTTGTTTTTAAAAAATATTTTTAATTTCAAATTTTTATTTTTTTACCCCATCTCACCCTACCCCCCTCCCAAGTCAGCCCCACCACCCCACCCTCCCCAAAAAAAAAATTTAAGTTTATTTTTAAAAATATTTTCTATTTCAATTCAAAAATTATTTTCTACTCTCTAGTATAAATAAAAGATATTTTCTTAAAAATAATTTTCATTCATAAATCAAACACTAAAAAATCTTTTCCGAAAATTATTTTTTAGTCACCAACCAAACATGAGAAAATAAGTCAAAAATCTACTTGTTTTCTAGGAAAACATTTTCCTTCGTACCAAACACACACTAGATTTTTCATTGACTCATAATACAAAAATACATAATTCAACAGCAAAAGATTTCACTGGCTAGAGATTGTAGACAGTGTAGGGAAGAAAGGGAAATGCTGCTCTTTGAGAAGCCATATCAAGCAGACTGCAGAATAAGATTCTAGAATCAGATCTCATCAAAAACAGCTGCTCTATAGTGTTCTCCAATATGAAAGTTTCATTGCAAAGAAGAGTGTTATATCCATGAAATGAAACTACGATACTCACTCCCCGTCAAGCTGAGAAATCAGAGCCTCAAATGTTGCCTTCCTGCGTGGATCCTTTCTTGCATGCCTTCCAGCAATAGCATCAATCTCATCTATAAATACAAAAGCTGGAGCCTACAAAGAGGACAACTGAATGTAAATTTTATCCCCTTGAATTAGCAAAAGTACATTGTTGAATTACAAGTAAATATGTGTCTAAATTCATACACATCTTGTTTCATTGTACATAAAAAAAAGGGCAGCCCGGTCATAAATGCAGTAGGGTTGGGAGAAGGGCCTCAACCCAAGGAAATTCATTTAAAAATTTTTACAAGGTACCTTAGAGTATCTTGTATTTAATAATAGAATTTATTTACCTTATCGGCAAAGAGATTGATTACCTATCTTACTATATGTAACCTAAGGCACCTATATAAGGACCACCTCTTGTACCTTGTTAATCAATTTCATGAGAAGTTTTTTTATTATTTTCACATGGTATCAGAACATCTACGATCTTAGTAGACACAAATAGCTTCCGCTACCGCAAGCAGTACCAGCCAGTATATGCACACACAGGGCAAATATTTTCGTATTAAGTGCTCCCTTCTGGGGCACGAAGTGGGCCAAATTGGGTAAGAAAATAAAACATATTTAATATTTTTTATTTTTGTATTAAATAGAAGTTTAGTTGAAAAAAGTGTGCTTTGCTTCACGCCGAGCCCTTGTCGCTCTTTTCCGCTTCTCACTCTCCAAAACACTGGTGATGTTTCATTTACTTTGGTTATCTACACTTTTTTACTCTCAGTGCTTTTCTTTCTTCATTATCTTCATCATTGATTTTTACTCTTGTTCTTCTTTCAAACCTATTCTCGAGCCAAGGGTATATCGGAAAACAACCTCTATACCCCCTCAAGGTAGGGGTCTGCGTACACCTGACCCTCCACAGACCCCACATGTGGGAATATACTGGATTTTGTTGTTGTACTTCATCCCCAGTAGTGACTCAGCATGCTCAAGACCTGGTTATTCGTGTTTGGTTCAAACTTCAAATAGTGAAACCAAGAGTTAAACATAAATTGAAAAAACACTAACAGCTAAAGTAACTTATGCTTACTGCATTGTAAAAGCACACTAGACAAAAAATAAGTTTCCAGTTTTGAGTTAGACTGAATATTTGTTACTGGTTTAGACGCTTCCTTGGAGACTTACCCCCCCCCCCCCCTTTAACTTTTGATCGGTAGCTGCTTTCGGTACAGAAATCATAAGATGCAAAATTTTTACTTTGAGGAACATTCCCATCGCTATATGATGTCAATTTTTTTATTAGAAGAAGTAGACTTACATTTCTCCTAGCAACAGAAAACATTTCATTGATTCGTGCAGCACCACTCTTTTCACTATCAGTAAACTCTGCACCAGAAGCAAATACAAAAGGCATCCCACTTTCCTTTGCAAGTGTCCGAGCAAACAGTGTTTTACCTGTTCCAGGGGGCCCAGACAGAAGCACACCCTGCAGTGAATTAAATGAATGATACTGAACAACATTTTCATAATATATAGTTTTAGCAAGTCTTGAAAGGATCATTGAGTTTACCCGCACAAATTTGACATCTTTCTCATAATATTGCATTGGATTTCCCATATAAATCATCAATTCATCCAAAAGATCCCAAACATCTCCTCCCAATACTATTTCTTTATACATCGATTTCGTCTCACCAACTTCTCCAACTGGCTAAGTAGGCAAGGAATAGGAGTTAAAAGGTGACTGTAGATTCAAAATATTCAGAAAAAATAAAAGAGACTGGTATTAGATCATAAAAAGTTACCAAAATAAAATTTTCAGCATAAGCCATATCGAAGAGTTGTTTATATTTCTTATACAGGAGGCGATTTGTCGTGATGTTCAGAAGCATCATAGATTCTCTTATAAACCACAAAATCAGTATTCCAGGCAATAAAGCAAAAAGAACTTTGAAAAAGTAATGAATCTGCCGCTTCTGAAGTAGATCTACTTCAGCTCCAGAACTTGATATCATCTCAAATAAGAAAGGATCTAGTGGAATATCAACCTGAGAGGAGAATACATTAATCAGTATAAACGTCAGGGGTTCAGGAACAGCGAGACTTTATTCTGGAAAGGTTAATATGTCTTACGCACAATATATTCAAGAGGGAATCCTTCTTTCATTGTGACAAACACTCTCTTCAGATCCTCTGTGAAGACTATAGCAGCCACCTGCAGAACACTAAGTCAGTAAATCTAGTTGGAAGTGCGTCCATATCCGAGAAAAGATAATAAATTAGTTTGATCCACATGAACCAGAGAATTTTAGTTTCCAGCTAGAGTTCATGTAAGGCAAATGTTTTGTTTAAAAAATCAATCTTTTGCTATTTTCCCTTATAACATCATTCAAAAGAATGAAGAATAGGGTGGCATCATGTCACCCATGCCACAACTTGAAGTACAATCCTTAAAATGTACCATGTATGCATTAATACTGTAGATTTAAAAGCATCCACACTTATTTCCACTTGGAAGCATTAGAACCAGAAGGGACCAACCATATCTGAGTATGAAGAGATACAGAAGTGAGAAAGTGAAACACTTACCTCAGAAGTATCAAGTTTTTGAAGAAAATAGGTATAGGGAAGTTTTGGGCGATATCTCCACCATCTTTTTGAGATCCACAATGCCCTGGTTCCTTGAGTTTCTCTTGTCTTCTCAACCACATCTTTGCGAAGGCTGTTCTCAACTTCCTTCATGTCAAATTCAACCACATACCTCGCATTTACTGAATCTAATTGTTCTGCCATCTTCTCATTCGTAAGAATTTTGTGCCATTCTTTAAGTCTTGCACGCCATGTTCCTCCCATATCCTGATTTTCAGCTGCTAAAAAAAAAAAGGAAAAGAAATGCTTAAATAGACTACTAACATAATTTGGATTCACTTGGCAACTTAAATTTTTTTTTTTAAACTATAAATGGTCACTTAAGTCTAAAAAATTAGGGATTTCTGGGAACCTCAAGAACGCAATCAGATCAGTTCTAGCTTAATTGGTTTTCCTTCATACTTTTCAGCTATATTCTGAGCTTAACTCGATTTAGTACATCTCTGCCTGGCAAACTTACCAACAAGTTGAGCTGTACCATGCAAAACATACAATGAAACGTTTGACACTAGTTATTTATGCATTTTACTATGAAGCATGAATACATACTTAACCAACCAGAGGTGGCTCAAGAACATTAGCGGCCTAAAGCCAAAACTGAACAGGAGGCCTCAAACTTCTTTTAAAAAAATTAAATGAGAGGCTTTGTTAACTAAATTCATATTTTCTAGTTGACATATTAAAATTCTGACAACTATTTTAAAACTATCTGCAAAGTCAAATAACTAAAATAAGAAATACAAAGCAAAAGGTAATACTAGAAAGTTAGAATGATATTTACCCGGTTGAAGAAGTTTGAAGACTTATGTCCAAAATACTTTTTTGGCAGCAAAAATATTTTTCCCAAAGCTTGAAACATAAATTATGTGATATTCAACCAGTGTTGTCAGAGGTGCGCTTAAGCCCTAAAGCAAGGCTCAAAACATGTTTAGCATTTCTCCTCGCTTAATGCGAGCTTCAATGTCGTCATCAAGGTTCTAAGGAATACTTTTCCTGCTAATGAGCCTCTTATGAAGAGGCAACACTAAACAATTGATATTTCACTTTATAATATTTTTTTCAAAATCTTTTCATATTTATACTTTATAGAAGTTTCTTTTGTTAAATTATGTAAAAGGATTTAGTGGAGTTTTTTTAAGTAAGGTAGAGTAATAAATTATTAAGTCTGTTAAAAGTAAAAAATTAACGTATTATATGTTTTTTTTTTTTTTTTTTTTTTTTGGATGAAGTAAGAGTTGTATTAAACTATTAATAGCAAAGCATCCAGTGGATGCAAGAACTACAAAAGTGGAATAGGCAGCAAAAAGGAACCTATCATTAACATAATATATGAAATTATTTTGTTAGTGTAAATTTATTGAATTATTTATGTAATAGTCTATATAATAAAATTTTAACTTTTAATATAGTTTTCATATTTAATATAGAAGTTTTTTTGAGAATAGTTTTCATATTTAATATAGAAGTTTAAAATTTCTAACTCGTGTTTTCTTAAACGGTGACAACAAACAGCGTTCTTTTGTCCAGCTGCTTTTAAAAAAACAGAAAAAAAAAATGCCCTCAAATTGATACACGGCATCACATCTACTTGTATCATGACTTTGCAGTAACTTTTCAACCTGCTTTTCAAACATGGGACTGCGACCAACTTCACTCACCTTTTAGAATACTGGTAAATATGCATCCCCCCTCCCCTTCACCCAAACCAAAAATAAAAGGGAAAATCCACCCGTTCAAAAGTTTTACCATTACTTGGGGGAGCATGAAAATACAAAAAATGAGCTTGCAGAGTGCAGCTTATTCTTTTTAAAATAAAAATACATTCAAAGATGATAACATACTACTATAAAATTCTCCTGCATCTTTTTTTTTAGAATGAAGGAAAAATGATGGAGGAGGATCGTTACGTACTTAAAAATAATGCAAGGCTAATAACAAAACTCACCTGATATTCCAAGATTCTCTTTCAGAGTCTCTTTATCCTCTACCCTCAATCTAGTATCATGGTCTATCACCTCTTTCATATTATGACTGCCAGAATCATCTTCCCAAGCATCTTCACCAACATAGGAACTGTCATGAATAAGAGTTCCATCTGCTGCTTCAATGAACTTCTTTAACTTTAGACCTTTGGGGGTAGTCTTCCTCCACAAACCTTTCTTGAATCTATAAGAATACATGTCCAAGAAAGGAGTTGAGAGATTACAAAACATCTTAGATCACCAATTGGATCAAGCAACAATACATACTTGCATAAGGTGGCATGGGTAAATGTTTCCTCCTATTCATAAACTGCATCGATTTGATTTTATGATAATGGCCCAGATCAAACCAAAATCTAGAAATATTGAGCTTTTACCCCATCCAAGAAAAGTTCAATGGTCAAGTAAGAGTCTAATCAAATCTTTAAACTATCAGAGAATTATTTGTCTCCATCATGGGACATGCTTTGGAATAGGCTTGTCTTATGAAAAGGCTCCAAGACTGCTCCTCTTAAATTCCCCTAATCCATCACAAGATATAAAAACTTTGGAAAAGGTCGGAAGTACAGTGGACTGGGGATTAGAGGGGTCATGATTGATTCTGTAAGGACTCCGAAAGGAGCAAAGGAGATTTGAGACACTAT
This sequence comes from Solanum bulbocastanum, assembly GCA_037074985.1. Lineage (NCBI taxonomy): Eukaryota > Viridiplantae > Streptophyta > Magnoliopsida > Solanales > Solanaceae > Solanum > Solanum bulbocastanum. The sequence goes on along the minus strand of CM073598.1, from coordinate 28,750,043 downwards.
CCCGGCTTGTATTATGTGGATATTATGTAAAGATGAAATGGTATGTGTATTGAAAGAAAAGCTGAAATCATTCATAGGTATAAATATTCCTACAAGTTTTTTTAGGTAAATTAAAGGATGCTTACGAAGTGACCTAAGGATTTCCAAAGACATTGCAGCCATAATCTGTTTCCTATCTTATGTTTCTCAAACACTTCCTTGGAACTGGTTTTTTTTAAATAAAACCATTATCATCAAAAGAAAAGGTAGAAAATTCAAGATGCACCTCAGACTGATCAAAACATGACATCATATCAATCTCTGAATATCAAGTATTCATAAAAAAGAAAACAGTTAGCAGTTGATTTGTGTTTTACCTTTTGACATTAACAGGAGTAGGTTCAGGAATCAATGCTTCCATGTATGCCTCAGTAAGTTCTTTTCTTTCCCTATTAATAATAGGAGCTCGAATTGCCATATATATTTTTTGACAAGAACATACCGTAACTATAATATAGAGAATGAAGACACCAACTCTTTTGGAATCCCATTTCTTGATGTCCTGAAGGAAGGACGAAAAGGATAATGTGAGCACAAAGTTTTACAAATAACTCAAATACGAAAAATGCAAAAGTTCACCTTCCAGGACTCGAATTTGTTCCAATTCAAGAACACAGGAAACAACTCAGACTGAAAACGTTGCAGCAAAACTTGGCCATTCTTGGCTGAATCAACAGCTCGACCTGAAAATTCCCCAACTTTAACTTTAACATCCTGAAAATCAAAACCCGTCTCTTTCTTCACAGAGTCTTCCAATTGATTCAGGAAACGTTCGGAACCACGGCGAATGGACTGTGAAAGTTGCAGCCAAGAAAACCCTTCAGGACTGTTATTAGTATTGGAAGAAGAAGCTACAATGGTAGATCTTCTTACACGGGAAAACTTCCTTCTGCATTTGAATGGCAATGTGAGAAAAAGGGGTTTTGAAGATAATTGTATTGAATTCAGCTGTTGAGGAGGAGAAGTAATGGTTAGATGCATTGAGAAGCTTAAATACGAAGATAATGCTTCGGTTTCGGCTCTCTTTCTCGTCGGAAAACTGAATTTATCTCCGGTCTTGCTCGTCGGAAAAACTGAATTGTCTACGCAAGGGGCTTTGGGGTTTTTTAGAGGTTTATCTGCAGACTTTCATTTTCTAAACCTTTTCTTTTTTTCTTACGGCTAAATTCCAATTATTAGTAGTACTTTTTTAATTTACCTAAATGCTATAAAATTTTAAATTTTAAAATACTTAAAATAAATCTATCCAAATATGTTATAAATTTGTTTCTTCAAGTTTCTTGATGGCTAAATTTTGTAGGTGTGGTTATTTCAACATTTTGAGAATTTCATTTATCAATAGGACAATTGCGGAAGAAGTTTTGGGGTAGTAAAATCATATATCATATATACTATCATATAAAAAGAATCCTAGGCCTGCCTATCGGTGCCATCATAAACCAAAGTTTTCTTTTAATTTATTTATTTTCAAAACTAGCATTCCCCTTTCATGAAAAATTGTGACTTTAATGAAAAGTTGTGATTTTTATGAAAAATTGTGACTTTTATGAAAAGTTGCTACTTTTATGAAAGATTGTGACATTTTCGAAGAGTTGCAACTTTTCCAAATAGTTGTAACATTTCTGATAAGACACAATAAACATTTGTTCACACTACCCTTTGTTGTCTATAAATAATGAGATTTCCTTTCATTTTAAAACAACGAAAATTCTTAACTTCTTCTTCTTCTTCTTCTGCACAATTAAATATTTGTGTACTTTGCTCCTGTTGAGTGACTCACTGACACCATTGCTTATGTAAAAGATTTTGATATGTATTTTTACAGTTATTAATTCATGCTTATATTATTAAGGATAAATGATAAGATGTTATAATTTTCATTTTCCTTTACATTATTAATGTTTGTTACTATGTAATATTGTATATAAGATAATATAATATTTTTGTTTTAATGACCGATAAATTTTAAGTATTATTTTATAAATTTTGTGATATTCGCGCTGGTAATTTTATTAGTCTGTAATGTATGAGTAACTTATTTGATTGGGTTTGTTGTATGTATTTTTACAAGTAACATACCTATGGCAGCAGTATAAAGAAATGAAAACAAGCATATATTTAAATTAAGAGAAAAGGCATAAAGTATCATTGAAGTTGTCTCAAATTTTTAAAATGACACCTATTATTCCATTAAATAATTTTGAACAAATATTATTATATCATTTTTTGATCAGCCCCAGATTTTAAGAAGCCAGTGTGTTTACATATCAATCATTATATGACAAGTGTTAATTTAATTAAAAATGTATTTTTTTTCATTTTAAGTTTTTGTCTTTATTTTTCTCTCTCTTACTTTTTAACTTATTTTAATTTTGATTTCATCTTGATTCACTTTATCTTCCACGCACCCCACTTTCAAGTGATCCATCCCTCCATTTTCTTGCTTTTCCTTGACCTCCCACCGACCCTACCCCCACGTCAAATTGAACCCCTCTCTCATTTTTTTTCTTTTCTTTTTCATATACATCTCCAGTCAAATTCTTTATTTCACTAATTTTTTTTAGAAAATTACTTATACATTCGTTGTTTGCACCTTAACTAATAATGTTTTAGAAAATGCAAACAACCAATATATAAGTTCCAACAATGATTTATATATATAAATACAAATATTCGTCTATTCACTGCTCCCTCCATTCCCTATTAATTGAATTTTAGAGGCATTTTTCATTTTTCAAATTAATTTAATTGTTCAGTTTTCAAGACTACTTTTAGAGTGTTCTTCCAATTTTACCCTTCATTTGGATTTTCAATGTGATGACTTCAATAAATTTAACAATAATTAACAAGGGTAAAAATGAAAAATTATATTCAATTTATGTCTTAATCTACTTTTCTTAAAGGGTGTAAAACACCTCAAAAATTCAATTAATATGAAATGAAGGAAGTAATAAATTTATAATTACGCGTAGCGCGGTTATATTCAGTAGTATAAAATTATTTTAACTAAGCTTTTAAATTCAATAATGACCCATCGAATATAAAGTCCAACTGGACAACACATGAATACATGTGATTTTGGAGGCGTTTTTAAGTTCACTTATCCAAGCATAAGAGTGTTTCTAGTCCTAAGTACGAAAGTAATAATCCACACCAAAGTTTCGGGGAGTTATAACAACTGCAGCTATTAAATTAAGAACAAAAGCTCGCCATCTCCTTTGGTGTATATACCATGAGTCAATAACATTATCAAAAGTAGATGAGTATCTTTAGACCTTCATTGGAAATATTTTGACTCATGAAACCGACCGTGTCAAGATTTTGACAGGGTTCAAAGCTTTTCAGTCCACACAAAAGCTCGTTAGCATCACTGGGAAATACGATACGATTTGCTTACGGTGAGGGTATCAATGGCTCCAAAATATATGAAAGGTAAAATTAAGACAATTTATACAACTTTTTATCATTCAACAATACAATTGAAGTTGTTACACTAACCATTAAGAAAAGGAACTAGATCTAGATTCACCATCATCATTGTTCACCCATAAAAACAAGCAGACCATACAAACGTCTTCATCTTTCAGATGTGGAGAGAGGTGTATCTGGCTGTGTTGCCCATTCTGTCCATGAACCATCATAGACTGGAATGTCAGTCTTCCCCAGTCGATGGAGGCCCTAAAAAGATAAAGATGGAGATAAATGAGCTTTGAATTCATCCCTCTTATGTGACAATGGAATAGCCATATGAATACTGGGCATAGATTAATGTACAACGGTACAAGCGAGAGCTGTATGAGAGAAAGAGGATTCAACTGACCAAGACAAGTATGCAAGCAGTTACACCAGTGCCACAAGAGGCAACTATAGGCTTGTCCAAAGAGATACCTGCCAAAGAAACAAGTATTGTTAGATTAGCTACCTAAAGAGCAAGGACATTTTCAAATAACATACATCCCATGGTTAGACAAGAATTATTCAAGCAAAACAATATGGTTAGACAAAAGATTTACTAGATGCAGTTAGATGATTAAACACAGTACGGAATGAAACAGTGCCAACTCTCCATTTCAAAGGGGAACCTTTTGCATACGCTATAATTGCATAAACATGCAAATGAAAAAGACATCATATTCCTCCAATGAAAGATAATGCATCAATACAAGTGGAAGAAAAATACAACACGAGCAAACTCATAGAACACCTAATATGACAACCTTATGGTTTTTTACCATGACTGTGAAAGGCAGAAAAGAGCCATAAGTCTATTGGGCCTTGAAGCGCTAAATACAATCAAGGCATGCTTTTAGTCCCCAAAAAAAAGTGCTAATAGATTTCAAGTTTTTGCATGGTTTGCCCCTCAAACAGATTGGTCGTTAATTTCCCCCCCTACTGCTCAGTTAATGTAATTTGTGGACCAAAGTACCCTTTTCGGACCCAATTCTCTCGGCATAAGTTTAGAGAACTTTGCCTCGCTCGGCATAAGTTTAGAAAAATTTTGCCTCCCTAAGCATAAATTCTGTAGAAACTAAGTTACGTAGATTTTTCCAAAATTTGTTGTAGTGTACAGAAACTGGAGTCATGCTTTTTGGGGAGTACATTCTTTATCTTTTTAGAGGCAAAAAAAGTTAGGTTTGCGTGTTCTCTCTTCTTTTTTTTTTTTTTTGGAAATACATTATGCAATCCTGACATACGACATAACTTGTTACGCTTTTTACAGCATAACTTGTGGATATTATGATACAAACATATAAACTTAAGCCGCGAAAAAATTGTTCGTTATTTCGGTAGGGACACACGGCATAACAATTTATTTCCAAGTAGGCATAACTTGTGGGATATGTTGACATGAAAATATAACCTTATAACAAAAGAGTTGTTTGTTATATCGGTGTCAGGGGCATAACTTGTTATGCCTTTTATGGCATAACTTATGGGATACTACGATATGAAATATAAACTCATGCTCCACAAGAAGTTGTCAGGGTATTTTCAGCCATTACTTAAAATGCTGAAGGGCAAAAATTAAAGACCATAGATATGAGGAGGGGAAATTAAAGAGCATCCAAATCACTACAGAAAACATTTTGTTAATAATTAATTCTCCACTTTGCTGACTATATTTATTGCCTAGTGTTGTCCTCTTAAAGGGGGTCTCTAATTGCCTATAGGCAATGACGTGGATGTTTTGCAATGACAATCTTGCACTTAGGTTCCCAATCTGAGCTCCATGGTAGCTTCAGGTCTAAACGTGCCACATACAACACACCGTTTTTTAACATATGGCTCACTGTTTTTATGAGGTCTAACATTCAACAAAGCTAGGGGTACCAGGAAAGGAAAACCACAGAAATGCAACATGCCCAAACTCTAGCTCAGAAAATAAGACTAGTTCTAACCTTCTTGACCAATTTTTTTCTCGAGCTCTTCACGGGATAAGAGTGTCTGTGAGCCATCCAACATCTGATAAGAATCACCACAAACATATAGATTTGAATATTTAATTTTTTTTAAAAAAAAACACATAGATTTGAATATGTCACAGCTACAGAACTTGATCTAGGAATTACTCAGTAGGGATTAAGCTTTGGAAACAAGGAAATACAGGCAAAACATATGAAGCTCATTTCATTGTCTCACACTCTCATACTGATGATGACTACCCAAAGTTGATTCAGAGCTTCAACTAGATAGTCTCTACATAAATCATCAAAGAATAGATAGAAGCTAGAAAACTGAACAGGTACTACACACACTGGGTTTTCCAGGGCTTAGGTGCAAAGTCGAGCATAAGGGGACAAAGAGACGGGAATGCCTCAGTTTTCAAGAATCTTTGCAGGCAGATAAAGGCATCAGTGTAGGATCCAAGAGCCAATATGCCCAAAATGATTCTTGGAAGACCCGAGAAGCATAGTAATTTTTTTTGTTTTTTGAGAATATAACAAGATCAGTATATGAATCATCAAAGATTGTTCTGGAAACCAATATATGAGCGTTACATCTAAGGACCCAAAAATAACTACCATCCTTGCTTCTCTTACAAGGAATCTAAAATGTCTAGAATTGAATCTGGATCATCGATAATTTACACCAAAATCTAAAGAAAAGAACATAATTCATCTTGATTTTTACAGAGGACTGTGTGTATCTCGAAAATACCTTAGTTGCTGGGACAATTTTTAATCCATCTTTATTAGTGATACATCCCCCCACTCCCCAATCACTGAGTCCTAACTTGTCATGACTTCAAAATTTCTCTCAAGCATTGTCCACCTGATACCTTTGAGGTTGATGAATAGATCTCATAGTTGGCTGGTAACTTTATAATGTAGAGACAGTTGGTTAATTGTCTCTACATGCTGTTCACATAAATAGCATCTTGAACAAAGTTGAATTCCCATTTTCCTTATTCCTTAAGTTGTCTTGAGTAAGGATAACCTCTTAATTACCAACCAAGTGAAGCAAACCCCTTTATATGCTATCTTCACTTTCCACAAATGTTTTCAAGGCCGGAAACTGAGTCGGGATTCCTCCTGGTTCAGCTCTTTATATGCAGAAATGACTGTAAATCCACTCCTATACTTCTTTCCATTGGAGTGTATCGTCACCCTTCTTTATACCTTGCATTGTTCCAAAAGGTTAAAAGAAAATAGCTATCCTGTGCATTTCTCAATCATATACTAGATTTCTAAGAGTCAGATTCCAGCCCTGTGTAAACCATACTTGCTCCAATGTAGCCCCTCTTCTGTTGATTCAAACTGTATATCTCAGGATAAAGTTGTTTAGACTTTCAATACCCAACCAATTATACTCGCAAAAAAGTATATTCCTTGCATCGTTCACATTGAAATTCAACTTGTCGAAGAGGTTTGGCCATAAATTACTAATGGATCTTTACAGAGTGGTAACCATAATGACTGTTCACCCCTCTGGTAATCCAAAAACCCTCCTCTTCATATTTTGCCTTTTTCAGAGTAACCCAATGTGATTGGTCAAACACTTCATCAAAAGGCAGTTTTTTTTTTTAAAGTTTTTGATTCCAGACCCCTTGTTATTTTCTGATTGATAAGAGTTATCCACTTGACTAGATGGAAACCTCTCTTCTCTTTATTTCCTTGCTAGTGAAAGTTTCTCCTCAAGGCATCCTGCCTCTCTGTTCCACACTTGCAGATGCAGGAATAGTAACACCTTTTTATAATTTGCCATCCTTTTTATAAATGACAATTGTTGTCAGTCTACAAATTTGTGTATCACCTTTTTGAATCTTTCCGTGAGCATTTTAGAAATCAGCTAGTAGATACTCCTTATTAAGCTGATTGTCTAACCTGCCTCAACTCCTTAGCTCCATTCTTTATAGAGATCAAAGCCACATGATGTCACATGCCTATTCCCTCTAGTCCATGTGCAATTTCTCCCTGGTTCATGTGTAATTTCTCCCTACCAGCTGAAGGCCAATCAGCTCCATATTGTTAGAATAGAATAGGTAAACACAATCCTACACAAAATAGGAATAGTTTATAGTCTCCTATTTGGTAAGGAATTGTATTATATAGTGTCTATAAATAGGGTTCTCTATGTAATAATTAGAACAAGAATTCAATAATATTTTTCCCATATATTTCTCACATGGTATCAAAGCATTGGTGAGAAACTTTCCCATGTTCCGCTGCGTTTTTGGGGCGATGCAGCCCTTTCATCTTGTTATTTAATTAATAGAATGCCCTCATCTTCTATTCAGAATCAGGTTCCACATTCCATACTATATCCTCAGTCACATCTCTATTCTATCCCTTCTCATGTATTTGGGAACACATGCTTTGTTCATAACTTAGCCCCAGGAAAGTATAAATTAGCCCCTCATGCTCTTAAATGTGTCTTTCTTGGTTACTCTCGAGTTCAAAAAGGGTATCGTTGCTATTCACATGATCTCCACCGATATCTTTTTTTTGAAACTGGTAATGTTGTATTCCTCAGCATTAAGGTATGCTGGAGACCTCCAAAAAGGTAGTAACAAGCTAGAACAAGAGACTAATTACAAATTGTTCAGCATTTTCTATACAATGTTCTTTACACCAAAAGTAGAAAGTTGCTATGCAGCTCTCTTTGATTTTCTGAATGTTGTTGAATCTATCTTCAAAGTATCTTCCATTCCTCTCCCTCCAGATAGTCCAGCAGATACAGTGTGGGATTATTCTCCACCACTTCTTCTGTGTCTTGCTTCCCCCTCTCCTAATCCAGCAACTTAACAAGTCTGTTGTGTGCTCTGGCATTGACCATTTTGTCTCTGTTAAACTGAGGAACATAGTCCAAAGCTGAGATGTGACTTACAATGGAGGAATAGATGATTATTTGTCTCTCCGCCAATAGCTTATGTATGCCGTTGTAACATTCTTTGAATCTCAACCTTACTACACATCTTCTGATCATCCTGATATCTCTGAGGTCTTGCCCATACCTCAGGTCTTGCTTGTACCGACTTTTGGCGGACCTACGGTATCTTCTCCATCTCCAGTTGTAGTGCCACCACTCCTAACTTACCATCGGCATCCATATCCAGCAATAGTCTCAAATGATTCATGTCATGCGCCGAACCCTGCTCCCACTGCGGCCTTGCCTCCTGCTAGTCAATCGATTGCACTTCAAAAAGGAATACGATCTACTCGAAATACTAACCCTTTCTTGAGCTATCGTCGTTTATCTTCACCCCATTATGCCTTTGTATCATCTTTATCCTCTATTTCCATCCCTAAGACTACAAGAGAAACACTTTCTCATTCTAGATGGAGGCAGACTATGATTGATGAGATGTCTACTTAACATTCGAGTGGTACTTGGGAGCTTGTCTCCCTTCCTACTAGTAAGTCTATTGTTGGCTGTCGTTGGGTTTATGCGGTCAAAATTGGTCCAGATGGTCAAGTCGATTGGCTAAAGGCTCGCCTTGTTGCTAAAGGGTATACTCAGATATTTGAGCTAGATTATAGTGACACTTTCGCTCCTGTGGCCAAAATAGCATCAATCCGTCTTTTTCTGTCTATGGCTGCAGTTCGTCATTGGCCTCTTCATCAGTTGGACATTAAGAATGTTTTTCTGCATGGTGATCTAGAGGAAGAAGTCTATATAGAGCAACCACCTGGTTTTGTTGCTCGGGGGAGCCTAGTAGCCTTGTATGTCGATTGCGTCAGTCACTCTATGGTATGAAACAGTCTCCTCGAGCTTGGTTTGGAAAGTTCAGCACAGTAATTCAAAAGTTTGGCATGACTCGTAGTGGCGCTGATCACTCTGTGTTTTATCGGCATTCAGAACCAAATCTGTGTATTTATTTGGTTGTTTACGTGATGATATCATTATCACCAACAATGACAGGTTGGTATTGCTAATTTGAAGTAGTATCTTTTTCAGCATTTCCAAACAAAAGACCTCGACAGACTGAAATATTTTCTTGGTATTGAGGTTGCTCAGTCTAGATCAGGTATTGTTATTTCTCAACGCAAGTATGCTTTAGACATTCTTGAGGAGACAGGAATGATGGGATGTAAACCCATTAACACTCCTATGGATCCGAATGTTAAACTCCTTCCAGGACAGGGGGAGCAACTCAGTAATCCTGAAAGGTATAGACGATTAGTTGGAAAGTTGAATTATCTCACGGTGACTAGATCAGACATATTTTTTTCTGTGAGTGTTGTAAGTCAGTTTATGACTTCTCCTTGTGATAGTCATTGGGATGCAGTTGTTCATATTCTGCGATATATAAAGTCAGCTCCTTGTAAAGGACTACTCTTTGAGGATTAAGGCCATAAGCATATCACCGGATATACAAACGTTGATTGGGCAGGATCACCTTTTGATAGACGTTCTACATTCGAATATTGTGTTTTAGTTGGAGGTAATTTGGTGTCATGGAAGAGTAAGAAACAAAGTGTGGTTGCTCGATCCAGTACAGAAGCAGAATATCGAGCAATGGTTGTAGCTACTTGTGAGCTAGTTTGGATCAAACAGTTGCTTGGAGAACTAAAGTTTGGAGAAACCGGTCATATGGAACTTGTGTGTGATAATCAAGCAGCCCTTCATATTGCATCAAATCCAGTGTTTCATTAGAGGACTAAACACATTGAGATTGATTGTCACTTTGTAAGAGAAAAGATACTCTCAGGTGATATTGTTACCAAATTTGTGAAGTCAAATGATCAACTTGCAGATATCTTCACCAAGTCCCTCACCGGTCCTCGTATTAATTACATTTGTAACAAGCTAGGTACATATAATTTGTATGCACCAGCTTGAGGGGGAGTGTTAGAATAGAATAGGTAAACACAATCCTACACAAAATAGGAATAGTTTATAGTCTCCTATTTGGTAAGGAATTGTATTATATAGTGTCTATAAATAGGGTTCTCTATATAATAATTAGAACAACAAATCAATAATATTTTTTCCATATATTTCTCGCACATCTTCAATAAAATCAGAGAATTACACCATTGACATGGTGCTTCTACTTCTACTGAGAGGAGATCTGACTAAGTTGAAGTCACAACCTCCATGCAGGGTCCTGCGAATAAGCTCCATACAGACCTAATCTTCCACCAAACTTCCACTTCCTGTCTTTCACTGTTGCAATTTGGGGTATAACCCTTGTCATATGCTAGATAAAATCCTGAGTTTTTTGTTTAAATTTGTAGGTAAGAGAATAAAAGCCAGTTGCAACAGCCCCCCCACCCCCCCCCCCTCTCCTATGTTTTACTACCCCAAATTATTAAAATACTCCACTAGTTCCACTAGACTCTAATTGCCATACTTAATCCCCTGTTTCCCACAACTGTTTGACCTTTTCTTATATCTCCTAATTCATTTCCAGGAAACAGAAGATATTTTCTTTCCATTTAAGAACCAACCATATAACACCCTCCTCTTTGCTCGCTCTAGGATTCAACCCTCTCATATTTCAGGAAATGATTTCGACATTCATTATTCCCCGTATGGAACTTCTTTCCCATTGTTCCTTGCCCTACTGCCTTTTAACTTCATATCAAAGACAGCAGGCCTTTGATTTTAGTAGTAGTCATGATTAATGATTCTAACTCGTGTTAATTTGCCTTCCTTCTGCTATCAATTTTCATAAAAAGAGCCAGAGCATCCTTTTCACGCCCATGAAAATCAACCCTAAACTACTTGCTCATTTGGATCACATTCTGGTGAACCCATAAGAATGGGTCCATTTCCCCTTGTATCTCCTCCTGCATCTGTATATTCAGTGGTCTGCTTCCTCAACAGACCAATGTCTACCTCTATATTCAATCATTTGCATGTCTCATTTGCCCCTTTATCAGTTTGCACTCCCTGCACCTTCAATGATAGTCCTAGCATCTTCATAATTGTCTCCTTCATGGGTCGCCATCTCTTTTGGTTCCGGAAATTGAGAATCTTCTGCAGTTTCGAGTTGCCAATTCTCCAGAGCTGCATTTGGAGTTACCAAGGACTGATTTATTTGCTTCAATCCCATTTTATTATAACCGACCATAGTAAAATGGTTTGGTTTAAAGAGCTGGGACTTGGTAAATAAACTGGGCCTACTTGAAATATTTGTTTCCCCATCCCTTTAACTGGCACAGGCTGTTGGATCAATCTTAAACCAGATTCATTTAATAGTGTATCAAAAGAAACATGAATGATGTTCGTTTAGTTTCCACCTTCTGCCATGCATATCAGAATCTCTTGATAACTCCCGTAAAACAAAGCACATCACTCCATGGTTTTTCTACTTAAAGTAGTTCTGCACATCAACTTACTGTTTTATTCCACCCATTCAAACCAAACCTCCACCCTTGATTTGAATCTAGTTATCATGTGACTTAAATCCCAGTATCCAACAGCAAAGTATCTCCTATTCCCTCCCCCATGTTGAATCTATACCAATTTTTGTAGTAATCACTGAATGTTTTTTTTTTTTTAACCTAAAACAAATTAGTTTCCACCTTCCTATTAATGAATAATTGCAAAGACGCCAGAAACTTTAAAAATGGCTGAAAAGAAGTAGTCTTTTCTGACCTCGATAACTGTGTCTGAGAGCATTTTCACATTCATTTTTGTGACTAGCATCCCTGAGAGGCATAGTATTGAAATTTCATATTTTGGACCTTAACACTCTCAGTTAACAAGGTTTTAAGCAAAATGCATCAAACTTAGTACAGGCTCATGGTTTTTATCATTGTCAACTGTGAGAAACTTATATTGTCACGCACTTCATAGTCCAGATAATACCAATGACTGGAAGTAAATTCTCCATGGTCAAGGAGCATCAAATGCACGGTGGAAATATGAGAGAAATAGTCTTAACCTATTCTAACAGAAATACTTCACCACATCTTCATTGAAAGCAGGAGCTGTTTTATACAGGAGATGAAACAGAAAAACTGCCATACAATATTAAAAAGATCGTTTTTTCTCTTCAATGCACAGATCCTCACCTGTGGAAAAGGAATACACTTGCTCCCGGGTATATGTCCACTATTAATTCCTTTTCGAGGCTCTGGTGCAACACCATCAAACCTAAAACAGTGCACAACAAAACTCCAGATGACTTAACTCTATGAAAAAAATTAAGCTTGCATAATGAACTCTAGAAAATTTACACATTAAACAATTACAGTTGCTTCAGTCTACTACGGTTTATTAATTTATGCCCTCTATTACCTCTTCTTAAGAAAAGTTTTTTTCCTAATATTACGGCCAGGTATTTACAGCGAGAACTTGAAAGTGAATCATTCAGTGGTGGGGTGTTCATAGAACAAAAGGCCTCACCCAAGGAGTGGAAGATTTGGATGGAGTCTCACTCATAGAGGAAGAGTACGTGCATCTTTAAATATCCAAATAAAATACTATTTCCCCACAACATCATATCTCAAGTATGTAGAGTATAGGTACCACACATACGTAGCTTTGTTTTAAACTCGAAACCTGCAGAGAGCGGTGTTTGCATTGTAATTTAATGGGAAAAGAAGATATGCACAACTACTCATTCTTGGACAGAATCCGCTAGTAACAGAAATGACTATACAAAAAAAAATTGCAGTTCTTGAAAATAAAAATGACTAAGAGAGTAACTTCACCAAAACAACTTGAAAATGTAAATATGCCCTACCCTGTAAAAACTATTCTAGAACAGATGAATTTTTCCTAGACCATCATCATACAAGTACCTATGAACAGTATATATCAATCCTTTTTTATTCGTAATATAGGAACTGACGCCACAAAGGGAAGAAATCCTACAAAAGAAGTTAATGTGAGCATTGCCTTTTTGACATCACTCAAAGAAAGAAGCTAGTAATATTCTAAACATATAAAGAGAAGTGGTTTTCCTTTCTTAATGTTATGCACATACATGTCCATGCATATCAAGCAATCAAATGGCTCTTAACTGAGGCCGCAAGCTGTGACATCTGGAAGAGTATAGTCAACACTTCTGATTATGCTTGGCATCACAGGCACCTTAGTTTCTTACATGAAAAAGTTGAGGTTTTGCATTTTCTAGAGTTAATGGGCTCATTTGGAGAAGGACTTACCTATGGTGTTCATTGACCTAAAATAGGCTTATGATAAAGTCCCAAGAGAGGTTCTATGGAGGTGTTTGGAGGTTAGAAGTGTATCGGTGGCATACAGTAGAGTGATTCAGGCTATGTACAATGGAGCCAAGAGCCGGTAAGATCAGTGGGAGAAGACTTGGAACACTTCTAAGTCATAATGGGGTTGCACGAAGGATCTGCTCTTAGCCCGTTTCTATTTGCCTTGGTGTTGGATGAGTTGACGCGTCATATCCAAGGAGAGGTGACATGGTGAATGTTATTTGCAAATGACAAAGTACTGATTGACGAGACTCGCAGTGGAGATAACGCTGCTGGAAGTTTGGACACGAATCCTAGAGTCTAAAAGGTACGGATTGAGTGGGACCCAAATAGAGTGCTTATAGTGCAAGTTAAGTGATAAGACACGAGGTTGGCGTAGAAGTGAGGCTTGATAAGCAGGTCATCCCCAAGAGAGGAAGTTTCAAATATCTAGGGTCTTTATCCAGGTGAAATCATTCTTGTCTTATTAGACATTCTTGCCTTTAGATTCTAGCTTGTTTGTGCTTTGATTCCTGCCCTAGCGATTCTTGTGTATAGTTCTCTCAGCCTTTAGTGCTATCATTCTTGTCTTATTAGTTGTACTCGCCTTTAGATTCTTGCTCATTTGTGCTTCGGTTCCTGCCTTATTGACTTTGGTCCTTAGATTTTTGCTTTATATTTACTCTTGAGTATTGATTCCTGCTCATTTTGATGTAAACCCTTGATTAGTTATTTTATTTAGTGGCTCTGGTGAATGATGGTAGACCAGGGTCATGTTCTCGATCGGGGACAGAAGCTAGGGTCAGGGATGGTAAGCGGGTTATAGGCTTTTCTAAGCTGAGAGTGGGTCTTGGAACATAGAGACTTTAATGGGGAAGTCCATAAACTAGTGAAGATTCTCAAAAAGAGGAAGATTGGTGTAGCTAGAGCCTAGGAGACAAACTAGGTAGCTACTAAGGCGTTAGATGTGGACAGGTATAAATTCTAGATCTCAGTAGTCTTGAGGAATACAAATGGAGTAGGAATCTTAATAGATAGAGAGCTAACGGAGCAAGTGGTAGAGGTTTGGACGATCAACGACAGGATTGATGACGATTAAGTTAGTCATTGGAGAGTCCACTTTGAACATCGTTAATGCATACGCACCGCAAACGGGCTTGGCCGAAGAGGACAAGAAGTGTTTTTGACAAGGTAATGGAAGGTATTACCGCTCACTGAGAAGTTATTTATAGGAGGAGATTTCAATGGACACATTGGGTCAACTCCAAGGGGCTATGACAATGCATAGAGGTTTTGGTTTCGGGAACAGGAACAAAGCTCACTTTTGGATTTTGCAGGAGCTTTTAGGTTCGGGTAACAAATTTGAGTTTCTCAAATAAAGAGGAGAACTTGGTAACTTCCATAGTAAGTTGGGTAAGACAAATAGACTATTTTCTCCTTAAGAAGGATGATAAAGGTCTTTGTAAAGTCTACAAGATTATCTCGAGTGAGACTCTTATGAACCAACATAAGCTCCTAGTTTTGGTAATACATTTGTAGATCGGGAGGAAGAAGAAAAAGAGCTCTTAGGACTCTTCATCGAGGACTAGACATCTGGTGTATGGACAGTTTAATCGAGGGACCCATCATCGTTTAAGGGATATATCCTGCTCTAATACTATGAATTAGGCTTTGGGCCTAACTCAAACCCCAAAGCTAACTCAAAGGGAGGATTGCTCAAGCCTATAAAGAGACCACATATCCCTTTTGTATCTGATGTGGGACTCTTCAACAATCATCGTATTATTCAGTTGTAGCCACTGTTTAGAATGGTTTGTCATAATTTCTTCACTTCTGTTATTTCCTATTTCATACTACTTTGAACCATTTTTTCTTGAACTGAAGATCTATTAGAAATATATTCTCTACCTCCAAGGCAGTGGTAAAATTTGCGTACACTCTACCTTCCCTAGACCCTACTTTGTGGGATTACACTGGTGTGCTGTTATTGTTGTTTAATCCAAAAGAATAAGAGATCGACGATGATCTCACACATCGTATTGGTGTTGGAAGGACAAAATAGAGGCTCGCCTCTAGAGTTGATAAAAATACACCACCAAAACTTAAAGGAAAGTTCTATTGAGTAGTGGTTAGGACAAGGGCAGAATGTTGGTCAATTAAGAACTCACATGCCCAAAAGATGAGAGGTGCAGAAATGAAGATGTTATGGTTGATGTGTGGGCATATTAAAAGAGATAAGATTAGAAATGAGAATATCTAAAACAAGGTGGGAGTGGCCCGTGTGGATAAGATAAGAGAAACGAGGCTAAAATGGTTTGGACATGTGAAGAGGAAATGCACAAATGATCCATTTAAGAGGTGTGAGAGGTTGGTAATGGTGGGTTCAATGAGAGGTAGACCAAAGAAGTATAAGAGAGGTTATTAGACATGACATGGTGCATCTTTAGCTTTCCGAGGACATGACTTTAAATAGAAAATTATAGAGATCACGGATTAGGGTAGAATGCTAGTAGGTAATTAAGTATTGTCTTGCTTTCCTGTAGGAAAGGCTTGGTGGTAGTTTAGAGCACTATAATTGTTCTCCTCTCATTCTAGTAGTATTAGCATTTTTCTCGTAGTTCCTTGCCTTGTGATTTCTCCTGCTTGTTATTTCTAGTACCTCGATTGTCACATTATTTTGCTATTGCTACTCTTCCTTTTTTTTGAATGTTAAGTAATGCTTTCCCTATTCGATATGTCTACTTTACTATTGTTTTCCCTTTTTAAACTGCTTTGAAATGTTTTACATGAGCCAAGGGTCTATCAGAAACAACCTCTCTATCTTCTCAAGGTAGGGGTAAGGTTAGCATACACTCTACCCTCCCCAGACCACACTCATAAAATTACATTGGGCATGTTGTATAAAGAGAACATATATAAGCAACTCAACTTGCCTATTTCACACATTATGTAATGAGTGATCCCTAATAACTCATGACTCCATGACCGTGGTAAACTTGAGCATTGTTAGGAAGGATATAATGGCAATATTTTCAGATTCCATCCTTTCTCGACAGAAACCACAGATAATGTTTATCTAAGTTTTCGTACTCACTAACGCACATCAATTGCAGCCGTTACAAAATGTTCAAGTTGGCTATGCCAACATCCACATTAGGAGGAGAAGTTTTTGTCTACATGTCCTAAAGATAATGTAGCATAAGAAAGAATACATATTCATATAATGACAATCTAATTATCTAAATTGCAAGACGTGCCAAAATTTATTACTCCGACCTTTCTAACCATATAACAGGACAACAACCTCTCTTTGACTGGCATATTGAACTAATTGTTTATAAGGAAAGCATCCAACAAGGCCCTATAGATGACAAGACATGCCAAAAGATATTACTCTCTAATCAAACGACATATTTAACATGGCACAAAGACAATTTGACTTGCATATTGAACTAACGTTGCAAAGGAAAGCATAACCTCATTATTTAAGTTTGAAGTTGAACTCTTAGAGTATAGGATGGTCAAATTAAACATCACTATTATTCATAACATGTGCAAACATTTTCATACTTAATGTGTCACATAAATTAGGAGGGAGAAGTAAAATCTAAAAGTAAATCCACAAGGGTTGTAATTGCTTCAAAAGATAATTGACAAATAAAATCTACTCTCATCTTCATGTGAGTGTTGTTGAACAAATACCTTAGCATATTAGTCAATCACATTTTTACAAAAAGTGTTTGCAGACATCATGAAGTACCTAGCTTTGGATCGAGCATCTATATGCTGATATGCCTTGTCTTGAATGCTCCTTTTAACCTGAAAATATACACAAATCATATCTCCATATCTATAGCTAAGCTAGAAGTATTCTGATAAGAATACATACATTTATAGAGAATATATTGAACGATTCAATCTTTCTGACCTATGTTAAGTGACAAGATTGTGTTCACATTTTTTCCAGTATTGGACTATCATACAATCATCAAGCTATTAACCTTCACAAAGAGCAGCTATAAACAGAATCCCCGAAAGATCAAAGTATTCCGTAGAAAACAACCTCCCATGGTCATAGTTCTAGTCCTCCTAAATTTTCTGCACAAACTTCATGGAGTTGTCCCAGTCAATCAGGGAAACGGAGGTAGTTTTTGCAGAACAAAGTTGCACTAAGGGTAACAAACATCAACCAACAAGCTTACAATCTAATACCCACTAAATCGCAGTCCACTTGTAGTTCCGATCATGTTTTACCTTTTGTTTTGCTTTTTGAACTGTAAAATTGTTCCTAGCATAGTCTTTGTGCTGGATACTTTATAATAGTACTCTTACCTTTCTCCAAAAAAAAAAAAAAATTTAAGCAGTTGGATTTTGAATACAGCCTAAATGTCAATAATCCAAAAAAAGTCCTTGCCATTACTATCAGCTTCATGATACATGACTAGATGCAACTACCACCAAGTGCTGTAGGCAGAAAGCAATCAAGGAAACCAACCTGATCAAGAGTCCAGACAAGATGAGGCTGAAACTTGGTCTGGAAGGTAGTAGGTCCAACCTGCACATTAAAGGTTCCAAGAGAAATATTAAAACAATATAATATTAAATGCACAACATCAGAAAATACGAAGAGAGGGAGAAAGAAAATGTACCGAAAAGTTATACAAGGCAAGAAAAACTGAACTTTATATTCATAAATTCCAAGTGGACAAAGAGTGATTGAAAAGGTATTTTCATCATATACATCCCCAATAAAACAAAGAATTAAGGAAATGGGAACTTGTCAAACATCAAACTATTCACTTCATCCTATGGAAGACAACTTTAGTTCCTTGAAACTTTTGTAAAGTATAGTTGTCTTTAATACTTGTATTTTTGGAACAAAGGGGATAAAATTAAGGAGCAAGGAAATATGATGGACTTGATTGACTCTTTGAGCAAGGAAATAGGAGTTCTTAAGTCCATCTCCATAATTTTTGTATCACGTGGATACTGTTTTCACTTTTCAGTAAATTTACTTAACAAAAGGATAGATTTTCATTCGAGTAACACAATGAGAGAACTGTTTCTTAAATCGGTTAAGGAGAAAAAAATCTAAAAAGATAGTTTGACTTGAGTTTCAAACAAAAGTTGCCCATCCCTTACATAATGAACGGTTAAACATGAACAAGATGCTCTTGTCTGTGGAGCCCTCCGGATATTCAAGAAGCACCAACAGAGTCACTACTTAAACATTATTTGGAATGATGCAGCAAAAGTCCCGAGAAGACAATAAAACTCAGAGAACCTCACCCTATTGCTTCAAAAGGTGCTACTCTTGTGGAATCTTGTTTTGTTTAAAGATGTACAAGGCCACAAGCATAGTGAGCTAAAGGAAATGGAAAAGTTTTTATTTTACCATCTGTCCTTGGTATACTTTCTCAATTGCCTCGGTGGCAGCACTAGATTTCAGAATGGCATCACCGGGTGCAGTTGACTCGACATCATAACCTGAAGCACGCCATCTTGGCAAGCCACCATCCAAAACCCAAACTTTGTCATGTCCAAAAGCTCGAAACATCCTGATTACCCATTTTCCATTGATTAGACACTTTTGGATGATATGAACTTATCTGCCTTTCATCATCAATTGAACAACTCACCACCAAACACGGGCAGCACTGAAAATGCCCTTGCCGTCGTATACAACAACCCCATCTTTGTTCTTGATACCAAAAGCAGATACAGCAGCTGCAAATGCTTCTTCGGACGGCAACATATGTGGTAACTGATAAATCAACAAAGCTTTTATATCATAAAAGGTGATGAAATCCATCTCAAAAGCATGCAGGATGGCTAGCTGAAGCATCTATCACAGTATAGGTAGAAACATATATGGGACAAAAATGAAACAAAAAATGGTACAGTAGAAGAGAAACTGAAACCAGAGAAGGTTTAGTAATTTGCAAAGATTATGTCAAGCAAATCACTCTTTCCAGAGGAGAAATAACTTAGCAGGGAAGATATCTCACGTTTGTAGTTCGATCCGTTACTCCGTCTATATCAAAGAATAGTGCTCCAGGAATGCAAGCAACCTGCTCAAGTCGAAGTTAGAAAACTCTACCAGAAAAACAGAAAGAAACTGACTGTTGAACAAAATTATCATAAATGTGACTGAGAAAATGAAAATTGCTTATCTGGGACCATATTTACTAGAAAGCAATCAGTGTTTCAAGATAAAGCAGTGTCATTCAAAAAAGAATTTCTTAGGAGTCAGCACCTGATACTCCTGGAATGGATTTCTCTGCTCATCTGGCATGTACCAAGATGCATCTAACACCTTTAGAAGAATAGGAAAAAGAAGCAACATCACAGTACTATTTGACAGATGCCTTACATAATACAACCAGCACCACACCCAAAAATTGGAAGAGAAAGAAAACACGTGCAAATGTGTTGCTAAATAGAAATGAACAGAAACGCAAAAGAATTGTCCTTTTTATAGGCATGAGTTGAGTGAACAAATAATTGCAACTTCAGATTTAATATTTAGAGCAGCAAATGTAGTGTAGACAATTGTAGTAACGGCCATACTATCACCATCTTTATTCTTTACCAAGTGTTTTGACTGCTAAGACTGAAAAGATCAGAAACCTTTAAGTCAGGGTCTCTGATGTTTGCATGGAGCCAGTCAACTGAAACAACAGGTTCGTTGGTTGATATTGCTAGTGTTGAGAATGGTGGTTGTGCCCCAACCGTTGAGGAAGCCATACAACGAGTAAAATAGCCCTTAACCTTGTTGGATTAGTAAGTTGGAGCTGCTTGCTTGTGAAATGAAATCCTCTGCAAGGATTAAGCAAATGATCAACATTCTTGCCAACTTTCCAAGGAAAATGAAATTCAAGAATACACAAGCCCAGAAAGTGGTGCTGCTAATAAAGAGTTTTCACATGACTTAAAAGAAATCACAATTTTCCCATGCACTAAAATTCCAATAACTCTTAATCTTAACCTTTCCAGTAAGAGGAATAAACCCACATCTTAAATTTTAAGCTTTATCCAATAATGAGACTGTAACTTGCAAAAGATGAAAAATTAACAAAAACCTGTACCCCTCCATTTCTATTTGTTTGTGTTATTTTCCTAATTAGTTTCAAGTTCCTTTTTGGAACTTCCCACACACAAGATTAAATGACATTTTCGTACATATCTTTAGTTTGCCACAACAATCAAAAATCTCTTTATTTTCTTAAACTCAGTGTCAAATTCAAAACCAAGCAATCAAATTGTTAGTTAAATCATTGATGAGCAATGAAAGTATATAAGTAACAATTTTGATAGTAGGAAGAGAGATAGCAAGACAAATGAATTGTGCATTGAAAAACGAAAATATCAAGCAAAATCAAAATCTGTAACTCCAGAAAAACCTGGTTTCAAAGTAATTGAAGAAAAATGCAAATCAAAATCAAGATGAAGCAAATTGAATAGAAATCACAGAAAGGAAATCAAAGAGGAGGAGATATAGGGAACTTACGGTAAAAGTGGAGAGAAGAAATTGGGGAGTGAAAAAAGACAGAGAGAGGAAGATTTAACGAAGAGAGATCTTTCACAAGTCCCCGTTTTAATCTTACAATTAATTCTTTAAAAAAGAGTATACGAGTTTGTGAAGTTTTAAGCAAGTTTTTTAAAGGGTATATTAATAATATAAATTTTCTTATTTATGATTTATTTTAAAAGAGAAAAATCTAACATTTAATATGAGATGATTCATTTTTATTTGTATGTTAATGTTAATTATCCTCACAACATGAACGATCTAAGTGGAAAAACTATTCTAGGTCTTATAATTTAGAGGTGAAACTTAAAAGTTGTATATTAATCTTTCAACAACAAAAGATTGTATTGCCATTCAAATTCAAATTTTATATTTTAAATTAAATGGTATGTTATTACTAATCATAGTAAATTTGAATAATTAAATAGAATGACCATTTTGTCAAATATTCTAATAAAAAATAACTCAACTAACTGTTAATTACCAAGAATCTATATTTGATCACTAAGTAATCAATAGAAAGATCATCTGATCATTAACTAATTATGTCTATGTCTACTCATATCTTCTCCGACACTTAGGTAAGTTCAAATAATAAAATTTGATATCGCCACACACATGAATTATTTTGAGTGAATAATGTATCTAAAAGAATAGAAATATTGAGAGGAGATCGTGTAATCTAAATTTTAGGATTGTTTAGTGGAGATTTAAATCGAATGTCCATTGAAATCTCTCATTAAAACATTTTGAACCTCAAATTTAAAATTTGATCCCTTGCAAATGTGAATTAGTCATTTCTAGTGAATGTACAATATATTAAAAGAATTGAAACATTGAAAGTTGCCCATATATATAATTTAGGATTATTTAGAGAAGATTTGAGTGAATAGTAAATCTAAAAGGATAAAAAAAATTCTTAAACAATATAATAGCTTTAATTTGTTTCCAACATAATATATAAATCAATCAAAATCGAACAACATTTCCTTCAAAAAGGAACATCAAAAGATAGAAAGAACATAAATAAAATAAAAATAGGATATAGCTAAGGAAATAACATAAATATTATATAATCATTCAAAAGCCCAAGCATTCTCTCTACGGACCTCCTCCTTTTCCTCTGAAGTATAATCATTCACGATACCAAATATTTCACATATTTCCTCTATTGGTTTCCCTTTGATCCTATCAAGAAATTCTTGGATTATTACCTCATTTAACTGGTTATCATCAAGATATTTAGCAGCCAGATGAACGTCGTGTAATTCTGAGTAACTCATCTTCAAGAAATCTTGATCAAAATTCTTTAACTGGACTTCTGTAACACCTTCCTCCAAATGTTTCTTTCAATATTTAAACACCCTTGTCATTGTTTTGCCATCAATATTGGGCAAGGGGATGACATTATAAGTACAATCAATGTCTTGTACTATGTTCTTGATGATTTCTAACTTTACAGCTGCAGTTATAGATGTCAAAAAGGGTCGGCCCAGCCCTACCGGGCTCAAGCCTCAGGGGTCAAGAAATTTGAAAGACTAGGGTGGGCCGATCATTCATTTGGTAGGGCCTGAAAATGTTCAACCCAACCCAACCCTAGAAGGACCGAGGGCTAGGGTGGGCCAACCCTTTTTTTTTTTCTTCAAACTTGTAATTCTATAACATCAAGAAAATGAGAAGACTTTCAAATCAAATATGACAAACAATGGTGTTGTTTAACACTAGCAAAAATTTAGTGTAATTAGCATGTATCTCGCATACCATATATACGAGTGAGATAAGATAGTGACAAGCAAGATGGGAGGGAGGCGAGGGGGCAAGATTTGTATATGTATCCTAGATACATGTGAATCTACTTTGATATAGTGTATCTAAAATAAATTAACTTAATTTTGAGTCCATATATTCCGAGTTACATGTATCTAGGTACGAAGATTTATAATATTACAATATAGCGTGTATTCAAATAATTAGATTATATACTAGTGAGATTATTGTAAATTACTCTTGAATAAAAAGTTTTGGCCCATGCGCTGGCCCAGTCTCGATCAAGCCTCAAGGGCCAAGGGCTTATATGGGCAGGACTTATGAGCCCTAGTTTTAAATGGGCTTGAAAAATCATATACCAACCCTACCACAATAACGGGTAGGATTGGGCCGGCCCTATGGGCTAATCCTAGTTTGACGGCTCTAGCTATAGTTTTGTCAAGTTTGAATTCCTCATTATCGCTAGTCTTAAGAGTTATGAGCTTTTCTGAATACATTATAAAGAAAATGGAGAGAGCTATGAATGAATGATTTCAATACATGAGGCTAGCTTAGTCTTTTATAGTGTATTAGATTTTAATTACTTTTCAAAGTTCTTGTAGGAATATGGAAAGCAAAATATTAAATAGACCAAAACTTATTATTTTTCCTTTTTTGAAGGTCAATTAATTTGTTTTACAAAATCTACATAGTCAAGATGCACTATATATTGTGCAAAATGAAAGATAATATATATATACGTTCCTCCAATCATTATTTTTTAGTTTATTCATCCAGTTTTTAATATTCGCATTAAAACTTAATTAATTCAAATTTGCGCCAAATAGGACCTCACTCGGATTATAGCGCTTTCTACTAAGAATTTTTCTAGACGGAGAATATTTTTAAGCTCTAGCACTAATTAACATTATTAATAAATTTTTAAAAGTGATATGTAGATCAATATAACATTGTATTAAAAAAAAAAAACTCCATAATGTTTCTCTCTCGTTTTTTAAGTTTTAAACTTTAATAGTCTTTTAAAGAATTTTTTAATATTTAAATCATTTTTGTTGTTTTATGGGTAACTTTTAAAAAAAAGCTATGTGGAGATTTTCCAGTATTTAAATTTGTGGCAATTAATTGAGAAAATACATCAAGTCTATTGAATATGCTTTGAATGAAAATAACCCAAAATTATTGAGCTTTTGAAAGCTCTCTTCACACTTGTCAGTCCACTTGAAAGGTATTTCCTTTTTGGTCAACCTTGTCAAATGTGTGGTGATAGAAGAAAAATTCTTCACAAACCTACGATAGTAGCTAGCGAGCCCCACAAAACTCCTAATTTCAGTTACAGAGTAGGCCGAACCTAATTTCTGACTGCTTCAATCTTTTGGGGATCTACCATTACCCCTTCCCTTGACACTACATGCCCCAAAAAGGCAACTGAAGTCGACCAAAACACAGAAGATTTAGCATACAACTTAAATTTAGGTATTTCATTTTGAGATATCAAACTCATCTTTCAACTATAGGAATGGTTTTTTTTTTCTCTTTCAAATTTAATATAAATAGCTTTAATTTTTTTCTAACATAATTCGTAAATCAATAAAATCAAACAACAATTCTATAAAAAGGAACAACAGAAGATGGTTCGAGTGGTCGGTGAGAATTCTGATTTAAAGCACAACATGGGATTGAGTTATATACTCTCTTGTTTTAATATGTTTGATTTATTATTTCTATCTTGTTTGATTATCTCAGAATTTATTTCTTAATTATCTTAATTTTATTTTTTTGGAGTATCTCAGTATTTATTTCTTAATAATAATTTTCTTTAAAATCCGTCAAAAGCATTTTTTTGCAATTCGAATATTGAATCAATATTCAATTTAATTTTCTTGTAACAATGAGAGAGCAAGAATTGTTAATTTAATGGTTAGGTAAAATTATAGCTAATAAATATTTTATTTATTTTTCTAGCATAATCATTAATTTGTTTGCTTATAAGTTCAAAGTTGGACTCTATTTTCAATTCTTAAGTTGTTTGTATAAATAGCTTTAATTTCTTTTCAATATAATTTATAAATCAATCACAATCAAAGAACAGTTCTATAAAAATGAACAACATATTTAATAAATAACCAAATAAAATAAAATAAGATATAGGTAACTAGTAATTATAAAATAAAAAATGAACAAAAAAATAATAGTAATGTTATTAAATCATTCAAAAGCCCAAGCATTCTCTTTACGGATCGCCTCTTCTTCTTCGGGAGTAAAATCATTCTTGATATCAAATTCTTTACGTATTTCTTCTGGTGTTTTCCCTTTAATCCTATCGGCAACTTCTTGACACATTATATTCAATATCTCATTATCGTTAAGAAAATTAGCAGCTAAGATAAGAGCATGCAAAATCGAGTGGTGCACCTTCACAAAAGCCTTGTCAAACTCCAACAACATGTCTTTGGAAACATCTTCCTCCGAATGTTTCTTCCAGTATTCAATCACTTTGGTCATTGTTTTGCTATCGACATTAGGCAGGGGAATGACGTTTGAAACACAATCGTCTTCAACCATATTCTTGATAGTTTGTGACCTCACGGCTATCATCTCGTCGAGTACAAATTCCTTACCATCGCAAGTCTTTAAAGTTAAGAACTTTGTTGAAGAAGACATGATCGTAAGAATATATTTGAATAAGAGATGTTAATTTATTTTTATTAAGAATATTATGGAGAGATTTGAATGATTATAATGTTGAGAGGTTGAAGGGTTTAATTTATAGAGTATTAGGTTTTCATTGTTCTAGTTGAAGTAGGAAGTCCAAAAAAAAAAAAAAAAAGTTCATGTCAAATTAGGAAAAAACAAAAGAGTTCATGTCAAATTAGGAAATTGTGAAAATTTTACTTAAACCATATGTATGTGACCGAATAACATTATGAAAAGGAAGGCCTTTTTTTTTTCTTCCAAATCTCAATTAGGAGAAAAAATATTTTTTCCGTAATATCTAACCATGGTGTTTGAAAAGTTGTAAACACATATTTAAGCTTCCACTAACTTTTTTTACCCTAAATAAGTGGGAAATTAAGACTCTTAGCTGATTTCCTTAATTTGATTTTCAAGACTAACAATACTAATTCCACAAGTGGATTGAAGAGAGTAAGATGTATGTACACATTACTATCTTTGAGGGGTAGAGAGATGTTTCTAATAGATCTTCGACATTTTCAAGACTGACAATAGTAATAATAAATAAAGCGAACGTATGGCCTGTGTTCTTTGTTTAGTAATCCTTATATCTCAGTCCAACTCTACTCCCACAAACGTGTGTTAGTAACAATTGTTCTCTGTTTACAGTTTAAGGCTTTATTTTCATTTACAAAATAAATAAGTAGTTACAAAGGAGATTTTAATATAATTTTTGGAAATTTTGAAAAGTTACAAATCAACAATAATAATAATAATAATAATAATAATAATAATAATAATAAAGCCTTATGCATTATAAGGGCGAATTCCATCATCATCATTATCAAATTTATGAAAAATGTACAGTAGTGATTTGTCAATCATGTGCTTCAAATGATCATTGGAGCAATAATTAAATAACATTTGGCAACCAAAAATACTTTCTTTTTCAAGTTTACTCAAAATCTGAATATTATAACAAACTTCAACACCAAATGCTGAAGTTGAGGGACACTTTTGCTGCCAGAATTGAATCTTTGTTGAAGAGATACTAGTAGATTCATTATTAGGTTTAATAGGATAAGGTCATGTGTGGTTGTATGCATGGATCCGGGCGTGTTGAAAAAAATTTAATGGGTTGGAGATTTATTTTTATCATGTAGGAAGATGCCACATAATAAATAATAGTAATAATAATGACTTTAAAAAATCGATTAAGTTTTAAGGAAAAAATGGATCAAAAAGGTTGATTAAGGGGTATTTTTAGCCAAATAGATAAATGCGGCGTATATTCAAACCATTTCAAATAGTCTAAAAATATTTTTGGCCATTTTCCGTATAATTTATTAATTTGATATAAATATGTTGAGTGTTAGTAAATTTATAAAACTAGAGATTATTTTATTTAGGTAATGTTGATACCAAGCATAGATCAACACTTTTGACATTTCAGCATAAATTTTGAGACAAATGCCAACAATTATATATTATTTATAAAATATTGATACATTACATATACATGCAACCATTTAAATTAATAAAAATTTGGCCGTTGATACATTTACTTGAGAAGCCCTAGAAAATATTGTACTAAAATTTGGAATATTACACAAATTACTTCATAGCAATAGTAATAATTGATTTCTTCTGTTGTAGTATATTTAGCCCACCTGTTATTACCCTGCAAGATGTACTATTGTGTCAATCAAGTCATTCATCTTTTTTAAGCTCCAACACCAGAACCCTGAATCATAGTTTATTAATTGTCATACATTAGTATCAATTTTAGAATGCTAACAATCGGTATAGTTCTAAAATGACATTTAAATCATATAACATTGTATTAAAAAGGAATTTCATGATTTTTCTGTCTTGTTTTAATTAATTATATGAAATTGAGTTGGACATCAAAAATTACGAAATTTCAATTGTCTAGGTAGTCTAAAGTATATTAGGTATTTAACATAGTCAATCAACTAATTATATTTGGATGGACGGAGAAATATAGAAAATTAAATTATGCTCGGACTAATTGTCTTAAAAGGAGTTCAATGGTGTATGTATGTTACTTCAATGGTGTTGAAAATGAAGTTAAATTATGGCCACGCTAATTGTCTTAGTAAATCAAGTAAGAATTTTAAAAAGTTTCATATAATTAATTTAGAGTCCAACTTACGTTATTATTACTAGTTTTGTTGTTTTATTTAAATGCTTATAATATATGAAGATACTTTATAATATTTCTAAAGATAAACTGAAAGTGTAATTTTAACTAGATAATCTCAATATTAGTTTTGCAATTTTAATAGTCTTTCAAAGGAGGATTCCCGAGTATCAAAAATCATTTTTGTTGTATTATGTGTAACTTCAAAGAAAAATCTATCTTAAGAGGCTTTCTAGAATTTAAATTATGGGAATAAATTAAGAAAACATATTATGTCTATTGGATATGCTTTGAAATAAAAGAACTCAAATTTATTGAAAGAATAAATTTAGATACTTCTTTTCGAGATATCAAATTCATCTTTCCACCATTTGAATGAATGTTCTTTTTCGAATACTACAACTAGCTTTAATTTCTTTCCAACATAATTTATAAATAATTCAAAGCCGAACAATATTTCTTCAAAAAGGAACAACAAAGGATAGAGCTAACAGAAATAAAATAAAAATAAAAATAGAATATAGCTAAGGAAATAACAGAAATATTATAAGATCATTTAAAAGCCCAAGCATTCTCTCTACGGACCTGCTCCTCTTCCTCTGGAGTATAATCATTCACGATACCAAATACTTCACGTATTTCCTCTAGTGTTTTCCCTGTGATCCTATCAAAAGATTCTTGGATTACTACCTCCTCCAACTGCTTATCATCAAGATATCTAGCAGCCAAATGAACATCAAATAATTCTGAGTGACTCATCTTCAAGAAATCCTGATCAAAATTCTTTAGCTGAACTTCCGTAACATCTTCCTCCGAATGTTTCTTCCAATAATTAATCACTTTTGTCATTGTTTTGCCATTAACATTAGGCAAGGGGATGACATTAAAAGTACAATCAATGTCTTGTACTAAGCTCTTGATGACTTTTGACTTTACAGCTACAGACTTGTTGAGTTTGAATTCCTCATCATCGCTAGTCTTAAGAGTTATGAGCTTTTCTGAAGACATGACAAAGAAAATGGAGAAATCTATGAATGAATGATTTCAATACATGAGGCAAGCTTGGTCTTTTATAGTGTATTAGATTTTAATTACTTTCCAAAGTTGTGGTAGGAATATGAAAAGCAAAATATTAAATAGACCAAAACTTATTATTTTTCCTTTTTTGAAGTTCAATTAATTTGCTTTACAATATCTACATATTCAGTCTTAGATTATTAGCATAATGATATAATTAAAAGTTACAAGGAAAGTTCGAAATTCATCATTTTAATCATCAATTAGAAGACTAGTCATTTCTGATAGTTATTAAAATCGTTATGTTTGACTACATTTCCAACGAAAGTAATTGAAAAACTAAAACAATAGAATAACCATTTGATCATTTACTAATTATGTCTATGTTTACTCAAATCAAATCCAATATCTCCTTATCGTTAAGAAAACCATCTACATTTACACATAAAGATTGCAGGTTGTAGTTGTAATATGTATGTGTGTGTGTGTGTATATATATATATATATATTCAATTAAGATCACAAATTTCATAAACAAATAAATAACTCACATTTCAAATTTGTATTAGATTTATTTAGTAACAAACAACTCTCTCTAAATAATTTGTAAGCTAATTTATTTAAATAAATTTACTAGTACAAATATAAATCTAAAATCAAGAAAATAAATAAAATAATTAAAATAATTTGAGGGATATTTTTGTCTTTAGATAGACTTATCACATGGTATTATATCCTGTGTATTACTAATACCTCCAAATGGAAGGTATTAGTAATACATCCTATAATACCGGAGGTATAACTAATCCATGGATTAACTATACATAGGCGCAAATTCCTATCAAACATAATACTAAATAGTGGTGACAAATGGGCGGGTTGGGTCAAATTTGGGCTGGTTGAAAATGGGTCAACATAAAATGGGTAATAATTCAACCTGACCATATTTGATATGGGTAAAAATTGATTGGGTAATAAATGAGTTGGGTAAAATACTAGTTTACCCATATTTTCATGAATAAATAGTACTTTACATAAGAATTCAATATGGAGAAAATATTTTAATCTTTTTTTAGATGAAAAATGTTGAAAATGCTTCATTTAGTTTTATTGTATCACAAAAAAAAATAAAAAATCCTGTAACTTTTCAATATAAAATAAAATGTAATAACAAGATGAAAATATTTTTATGGGAAAAGGTAGAAGTACCCCCCCTAGACTATGACCGAAATTCCAAAGACACACCTTAACTAAACTAAGGTCCTATTACCCCCCCCCCCCCCCAAAAAATCTAACCCCTTTTTTTTGTAATTTTGTGCACCTTTTTAGCTTACGTGGGGGGGGGGGGGGTAATAGGGCCTTAGTTTAGTTAAGGTGTCTCTGAGATTTCGGTCATAGTCTAGGGGGGTACTTGTGCATTATCCCATTTTTTTAATTTCAAAGTAAATGAATATTTGCATTTTAGGACTAAAACATGCTTAATGCACTTTAAGCAATATCAATACTGATACATGATTTGCTTATTTTACACTATTATTTATTATCCAATATAAAATTAAACAAATAAAAAATATAATTATAATTAACAAAAGAAATGTACATTTAAAATATATATATTTGGAGGGTCAAAGACTTCACATTTTCAATTATAGAGAAGAATAATTAGTTTTATAGAATAACATAAAAAGGAAGAGAGGTTACACTATTTTTAGTGATATCATGAATTTTGAGTGAATAAAATTTAGAAACTTAACCCATTTAGCTAATCCATATTTTACCCATATTTTTATGGATTGAATATGGGTATCAACCCATATTTTATCCATGTAAAAAATCACTCACCCAACCCATCAAAATATGGGTTCATTTTGCTGGCACTAATACTAAATAATACCTTACATAATACATGATCCATTTCTTCTAATGCGGCCTACGAAATGACCCCTAAGTTGTTTGTATATATAACTTTAATTTCTTTCCAACATAAATTATAAATCAATCAAAATCAAAAGCAATTCTATAAAAAGGAACAATAGAATATAAAACCAAATAAAATAGGATATAACTAACTAGATTGTTTGATTCTAATATAAAAAAGAACAAATATTGAAAATAACTATAAAATAATTCAAAAGCCCAAGCATTCTCTTTACGAATCTCCTCTTCTTACTCTGGAAAAATCATTGTTGATATCAAATTCTTTACGTATTTCTTATGGTGTTTTCCCTTTAATCGTAAACTCTATGTATGTGACTGAGTAATATTAGGAAAAGGAAGCCTTTTTTTCCCCCTTCCAAATCTCAATTAGGAGAAAAATTATTTTTTCCCTAATATCTAACCATGGTGTTTGAAAAGTTGTACACACATATTTAAGCTTTCACTAAGTTTTTTTTACCCTGAGGTGGGAAATTAAGACTCTAGCTTATTTCCTTAATGTGATTTTCAAGACTAACAATACTAATTCCACAAGTGGGATTGAAGAGGGTAAGATGAATGTAGATTTTATCCCAAACTCTGAGAGGTAGAGAGACATTTCAGATAGATCCTCGACATTTTCAAGACTAACAATAGTGATAATTAATAAAGTGAACGTATAGCTTGTGTTCTCTGTTTAGTAATCCTTATATCTTAGTCCAACTCTTCTCCCACAAATGTGTGTATTACTAACATAAATATTTTATATTTTTAAAAAATTAAAGTTATTTCTTGTTAAGATATCAAATTCATTTTTCAACCATTTGAAGGAATGTTTTCTTTTTCAAATTTAATGTAAACAACTTTAGTTTCTTTCCAACATAAATATAAATTTATAAATCAATAAAAAGAAACAACAATTCTATAAAAAAGAACAACAAAAGATAGAACTAAATACAATAAGTTATAGCTAACTAAACAGTTCAAATTCAAAATAAAAAAGAACAAAAATTGAAAATAACACTAGCGTTATAAAAGCATTCAAAGTCCAAGCATTCTCTTTACGGTTTTCCTCTTCTTCCTCTAGAGTAAAATCATTCTTGATACCAAATTCTCTACGTATTTCCTCTAGGGTTTTACCTTTGATTCTATCAACAACTTCTTGACACATTACATCCAGCATCTCCTTATCGTTAAGAAAATCAGCAGCTAAGAGAAGATAAAACAAAATCGACTGATCCACCTTCACGAAATTCTTGTCAAAATGCATCAATGCTTCTTTCGATACACCTTCCTCCGAGTGTTTCTTCCAATACTCAACCACTTTGCACATAGTTTTGCCATCAACATTAGTTAGGGGGATGACGTTAGAAGCACAATCCACGTCTTGTACTATGTTTTTGATGACTTGTGACCTCATACTATAGACTCATCGAGTTTGAATTCCTCGCCATCGCTAGTCTTGAGAGTTATGAGCTTTTCTGAGGACATGATGAAGAAAATGGAGAGAGATATAAATGAATGATTTCAATACATGAGGTTAGATTGGTCTTTATAGTGCATTAGATTTTAATTGCTTTTCAAAATTGTAATACGAACATGGAAAGTAAAATAATACATAGATTAAAAGTTATTATTTTTCCTTTTTAAAGTTTAATAAACTTGCTTTGCAAAATCTACATAAATTGTCTCAGATTATTAGGATAATAAATTTAATTAAAACTTACGGGGAAAGTTCTAAATTCATTATTCCTTTAATCATCTATTGGAAGATCACTCATATCGTTGTGTTTGACTACATTTTTAAAGTAATCGAAAAACTAAAATAATTAATTAATCTTGTACTCCACAGTCCCTTGGTTCCATATAAACTATCCACATTATTACAAATAGTTTTCCAAAATTATTAATTGAGATAAATAAATTACATTACCCCATTTACTCTTAAAATTAATTCTTTTTGAAAATATAAACTTAAAAGTAATAAACTATTATCTTTCAACAAAAAAATTGTATTACAATTCAAATTTCATTATTTTATATTTTAATTCAAATGATATGTTATTACTAGATATAGTAAATAGGAATAATTAAGTAGAATGACCATTTGGTCAAATGTTCAAATAGAAAATAACATGATTTTCAATTAATAACCGAGAATCTCTATCTGGTCATTAAGTAATCAATAGAATGCCCATTTGATTATTTATTAAATATTTTTGTGTCTACTCAAATCTTCTCTGAACACTTGGGGTAAATTTAAATAATAAAATTCAACATCTTCATAGCTGGATTATTTCCAATGAATTATATATCTAAAGAATAGAAATATGGAGAGGAGCTCATGATGTCTAAATTTTAGGCTTGTTTAGTGGAGATTTGAATCGGATGTCCATTGAAATCTTTCATTAAAACGTTTCAAACCTCAAGATTTAAAATTGATATGTCGTAAATATGAATTGATCATTGCTAGTGAATATATAATATATTAAAAGAATTGAAACATCAAAATTTTCTTATATCTATAATTTAGGACTATTTAGAGGAGATTTGAGCTAGTTGGTATTGGAAAAAAATTCAACTCGTGAGGAAGATGTGTTGTAATGTATAAATATTATATACCTGTGTTTGTGATTATTTATACATATTTAATATGTAGTTATACATCATGCATATATACAATCTTACACTATTTATAAAATATCGATACATTACATATACATACATGATACAACCATTTAATTAATTAATAAGAATTTTGGTCAATGATACATTTACTTGAGAAACCGTAGTAAATATTGTCCTAAAATTTGGAGTATTACAAGTATAATTTCATAACAATTGTAATAATTAATTTCTTCTGCTGTAATATGTTAAGCCCATCCATTATTAACCTACAAGATGCACTATATATTGTGCAAAAAGAATTGCGATACATAAATATGTTCCTTCAATTATTATTATTTTTTTAAAAAAATTCACCTAGTGTTTAATATTTGCACGAAAGTTAATCAATTTGAATCCGCGCCTATAAAGACCTCACTCGGATTGTAGTGCTTAATCTGTACATTTTAAAACAATTTTTCTTTATATCAAGGCAATTGGATAAGCTTTGAAGGAAAATAACTCAAAATTATTAAAAATAATTAAATGTAAATATTTTTTTTTGAGATATCAAATTCATCTTTTAGCCATTTGGATGAATATTTTTTTCCAAATTTAATATAAATAGCTTTAATTTCTTTTCAACATAAGTTATAAATTTATAAATCAATAAAAACCGAATAGCAATTCTATAAAAAGGAACAACAGAAGATAGAATTAAATAAAATAGGATATAGCTAACAAGACAGTTCTAATTCAAAAATTAAAAAAAAAATACAGAAATTAAAAATAACACTAGTGTAATAAAATCATTCAAAAGCCCAAGCATTGTCTTTACGGATCTCTTCTTCTTCCTCTGGGTAGAATCCTTTAATCCTATCGGCAACTTCTTGACATATCATATCCAATATCTCCTTATCGTTAAGAAAATTAGCAGCTAAGATAAGATCGTACAAAATGGGTGGTGCACCTTCACAAAAGCCTTGTCACGATCCATCAACATGTCTTTGGAGACGCCTTCCTCCGAATGTTTCTTCCAGTATTCGACCGCTTTAGTCATCGTTTTGCTATGGACATTAGGCAGGGGAATGACATTTGAAACACAATCGTTTTCTACCATATTCTTGATAGCTTGTGACCTTACTGCTATCGCCTCGTCCAGTCAAATACCTTACCACCACAAGTCTTTAGAGTTAAGAACTTTGTTAAAGAAGACATGATGATAAAAATATATTTGAATAAGAGATGTTAATTTATTTTTGTTGAGAATATTATCGAAAGGAGATTTGAATGATTTTAATGTCTGAGAGGTTTAAGGGCTTAATTTATAGAGCATTAGTTTTTCACTGTTCTAGTTGAAGTAGGAAGTCAAAACGGGGAAAAAAAAAAGTTCATGGAAATATTTATGGAGACTATTTCTTAAAAACAGAAAATTTCTTGTAATTGGAGTTAATGGGTGTTTGAAAAATCCAATCTTTATCACTCAGAACATATGTACCAGATAGGAAGATGGTGATAGGTAGAAGAAAACTTTTGTTGTGCATCTTCTTGTAAAACCTGAAGTTATTATAACTTTGGAGAATGGTGTTTGAATAGTTGTAGACACATCTTTAAGCTATCACTGAGTTTTCTTTTTTATACCCTAAACAAGAGGGAAATTGAGACTCTACCTAATTTTCTCAAATAATATAACTAGGTGTAATTTCTTTCCAACTAACCTTCTTATTCATGATTTTTTTAAAAGACATGTAAAGAGAAAAGTCTAATATTGAATATGAGACGGAGGAAGTAACGTTCATCATATTATTTTGTTTGTATGTTAATTGTCCTCCCAACATGAACGATATAAGTGGAGAGACTATTCTAGGTCTTATGATTTAGAGAGAAAATGCATCATTACCCCCATTCAACTATAACACATTTTTTAAAAGACACTGGAATATTGCAAAGGTCCTAGCACTCCCTTAAATAATTTAAACGTGGTAAAAATATCCCAGATTTCGATCAATCTCACGTATAAGAAAGAAAGTGCATACACACACCAACTATTACCTACCACATGCCAATTATTTTTTAATTTTATTTTCATTTATTTCTCATTCTATTTTTTTTAACAAAAATTCTCTTTACTTCTTCAATTGTTAATGTACGTTGGACTGCTGTAAATCCAACCTTTTTCCTCCTCTTCGCCGCCGCCGGCTCCACTGCTATAACTCCATTTCAACCATTTAATTTTTCTATCATCCAATCATAGTTGTATGGGTTAACGGAGGAGGTCATGTAATCTAAATTATTTAAATCGGATATCTATTGAAATCTATCATTAAAATGTTTCCAACCTCAAATTTATAATTTAATCTGTCGAATGTGAATTAGTCATTTCTAGTGAATATACAATATATTAAAAGAATTAAAACATCAAAAGTTGCTTAGATATATATATATATATATATATATATATATATATATATATATATATATATATATATATATATATATATATATATATATATATATAATTTAGGACTATATAAAAGAGATTTGAGTGAATAACGTATCTAAAAGGATAATATTTTTTTTCTCAAATAACATAACAAGCTTTAATTTCTTTCCAACATAATTTATAACTCATTCGAAACTGAGCAATATTTCTTCAAAAAAAAAACAACACAAGATAGAACTAACAGAAATAAAATAACGATAACAATAGGATATAGCTAAGGAAATAACAAAAATATTATAAAATCATTCAAAAGCCTAAGCATTCTCTCTACGGATCTCCTCCTCTTCCTCTGGAGTATAATCATTCACAATACCAAATACTTCACGTATTTCCTCTATTGGTTTCCCTTTGATCCTATCAGCAAATTCTTGGATTACTACCTCCTTCAACTGCTTATCATCAAAAAAATTAGCAGTCAAGAGAACACCAACTAATTCTGATTGGCTCATCTTCAAGAAATTATGATCAAAACTCTTTAACCGATCTTTTGTAACACCTTCTTCCGAATATTTTTTCCAATACTGAACCATTTTTGTCATTGTTTTGCCATCAACATTAGACAAGGGAAGGACATTAGAAGTACAATCAACATTTTGTACCATGTTCTTGATGACTTCTGACCTCATAGCTACAACCTTAGTGAGTTTGAATTCCTCAACAGCGCTAGTCTTGAAAGTTATGAGTTTTTCTGAAGACATGACAAAGAAAATAAAAAGATTTATGAATGAATGATTTCAATACATGAGATTCGCTTGGTCTTTTATAGTGTATTACGTTTTAATTAATTTCCAAAGTTGTGGTAGAAATATGGAAAGCTAAATATTATATTGGCAAAAATTTATTTTCCTTTTTTGAAGTTTAATTAATTTGCTTTTTAAAATCTACCTATTATATCTTAAATTATTATGATAATGATATAATATAAAGTGACAAGGAAAGTTCTAAACTCATTGTTTCTTTAATCATCTACTAGAAGACGAGTCATTTATGATAGTTATTAAAATCACTTTGTTTGACTATATTTCCGATAAAAGTAATCGAGAAACTAAAACAATAGAATGACCATTTGATCAATTACTGATTATGTCTATGTCTACTCAGATCTTCTTCGGACAATTGGGTAAGTTTAAATAAATAAAATTCGACATCGTCGCAACTATACATTATTTTGAGTGAATAATATATCTAGAGAATAGAAATATTGAGAATAGCTAATAATATCTAAATTTTGGATTGTTTAGTGGAGACTTGAATCAGATGTCCATTGAAATCATTCATTAAAAGCTTTTGAATCTCCAAATTTAAAGTTTAATCTACCGCAAATTTAAATTGATCATTTCTAGTGAAAATACAATATACTAAAAGAATCAAAACATTGAGATTTGTTCATATCTATAATTTAGGACTATTTAGAGGAGATTTAAGCTAGTCGGTATTGAAAAAAATTCAACTCGTGAGGAAGATGTGTTGTAATGTATAAATATTATGTAATTGTTTTTGTGATTATTTATACATATCTAATGTATAGCTATAGATCATACATATATATAATCTTACATTATTTATATAATATTGATACGTTATATATACATTCAGCCATTTAATTAAATAATGGTCAATGATACATTTACTAGAGAAGCCGTAGTAAATATTGCCCTAAATTTTGGAATATTACTAGTATTTTTTCATACAATTGCAACAATTTACTTCTTCTATTGTAATATTTTAAGCTCATCTACTTTCACCTTGCAAGATGCACTATATACTGTGCAAAATGAAAGATGATACATATATACGTTCCTCCAATTAATATTTTTTAGTTTCTTCACCCATGTTTAATATCTGCATTAAAGTTTAATTAATTTGAATTCGCACCAAGTAGGATCTCACTCGGTATGTTCCTCCAATTAATATTTTTTAGTTTCTTCACCCAGTGTTTAATATCTGCATTAAAGTTTAATTAATTTGAATTCGCGCCAAGTAGGATCTCACTCGGACTATAGCACTTTTTCTATACATTCTTCCAACAATTTTTCTTTATATTAAGTCAATTGGATATGTTTTGAACGAAAATAACTCAAAATTATTAAAAAATTAAATGTAGATATTTCTTTTTGAGATATCAAATTCATATTTTAACCATTTGGATGAATGTTTTTTTTTTCAAATTTAATATAAATAACTTCAATTTATTTTCAACATCATTTATAAATTTATAAATCAATAAAAACCAAATAACAATTCTATAAAAAAGAACATTAAGAAGACAGAACTACATAAAATAGGATATACTAATTAGACAATTTTAGTTCTAAAATTAAAAAAAAAAATATTGAAAATAACTATAAAATCATTCAAAAGCCCAAGCATTCTCTTTACGGATCTCCTCTTCTTCCTATGGAGTAAAATCATTCTTGATATCAAATTCTTTGCGTATTTCTTCTTGTGTTTTCCTTTTAATCCTATCGGCAACTTCTTGACACATCATATCCAATATCTCCTTATCTTTAAGAAAATTAACAGCTAAGATAAGAGCATGCAAAATCGAGTGGTGCACCTTCACAAAAGTCTTGTCAAAATCCATCAACATGTCTTTGGAGCGCCTTCCTCTGAATGTTTCTTCCAGTATTCGA
Source organism: Solanum bulbocastanum (assembly GCA_037074985.1). Lineage (NCBI taxonomy): Eukaryota > Viridiplantae > Streptophyta > Magnoliopsida > Solanales > Solanaceae > Solanum > Solanum bulbocastanum. Next base: position 28,711,594 of record CM073598.1, on the reverse strand, counting down.
TCACTTTGGTCATTGTTTTGCTATGAACATTAGGTAGGGGAATGACGTTTGAAACACAATCATCTTCAACCATATTCTTGATAGTTTGTGACCTTACAACTATCACCTCGTTGAGTACAAATTCTTTACCATCGTAAGTCTTTAGAGTTAAGAACTTTGTGGAAGAAGGCATGAATGATCAATATATATTTGAATCAAATGATTATAATGATTGAGACGTTTGAAGGACTTAATTTATAGAGCATTAAATTTACGCTATCCTAATTAAAGTAGAAAGTCAAAATCGAAAAGAAAAAAAAAAAAAGTTTGATGGGAAAATCAGTTTTGCATTAACAATGTCAAATTAGGAAATTGTGAAAATTCTACCTAAACCGTATGTATGTGACCGAATAAGATTAGGAAAAGAAGGCCTTTTTTTTCTTCCAAATCTCAATTAGGAGAAAAATTATTTTTTCCGTAATATCTAACCATGATGTTTGAAAACACATACATAATTATTCATGGAGACTATTGCTTAAAGAAATATAAAATTTCTTGTAATTGGAGTTAGTGGGGATTTTAAAGATTCAATCTTTATCACTCAAAATAAATGTAACAGATAGGAAGATGGTGATAGTATATTTGAATAATTAAACAAAATGACCATTTGGTGGAGATCATGTAATCTACATTTTAGGATTGTTTAGTGGAGATTTAAATTGAATATTCATAGAAATCTGTCATTAAAACGTTTCAAACCTCAAATTTTAAAATTTGAGCAACAACAAATGTGAATTGATCATTTATAGTGAATATATAATATTTAAAAGAATTGAAACATTGAAAGTTTCTCATATCTATAATTTAGTATTATTTAGAAGAGATTTGAGCTGGTTGATATTGGAAAAACAATTAACTCGTGAAGAAGATGCGTTGCAATGTATAAATATTATTTAAATGTGTTTCTGATTATATATACATATATGATATATAGTTGTACATCACACATATATACGATCAAACATTATTTATAAAATATCGATACATTACATGTACATATAATCATTTAATTAATAAGCATTTTGGTCAATGATACAATTATTTGAGAAGCCGTAGTAAATATTGTCCTAAAATTTGGAGTATTACAAGTATTTTTTCATAGCAATTGTCATGATTGATTTCTTTTGTCGTAATATGTAAACCATCTGTTAATAACTTGCAAGATGCACTATATATTGTGCAAAAGGAAAGACGATACATATATACATTCCTCCAATTATTATTTTATAACTCTTCACTCAATCTTTAATATTTGTATTAAAGTTCAGCTAATTCGAATCTGTGCCAAGTAAGATCTCACTTTGACTATAATGCTTCCTTTCAAGAATTTTTCTATACGTTCTTCTAATCTCTATCTTCTTACCCAAATCAAGTCGAAGAATATTTTTTAAGCTCTAGCACCAATTAACATTATTATTGAATTTTTAAAAGTGACATGTAAACCAATATAACTTTATATTAAAAGAGAAACTCCATAATGTTTCTCTCTTGTTTTTTAAGTTTTAAACTTTAGTAGTCTTTTAAAGGATTCCCTAATACTTAAATCATTTTTGTTGTTTTATGAGTAACTTCAAAGAAGAGCTATGTTAAGAGATTTTCCAGTACTTAAATTGTGTCAATTAATTAAGAAAATTTATCAAATATGCTTTGAATGAAAATAACTCAAAAATATTAAAAAATTAAATTTAAATATTTCTTTTTGGGATATCAAATTTATCTTTCAATCGTTTTTTTTTTTTCAAATTTTATATAAATAGCTCTAATTTCTTTTCAACATAATTTATAAATTTATAAATCAATAAAAACCAAACAAGAATTATATAAAAAAGAACCACAGAAGATAGAACTAAATAAATATAACTAACTAGACCGTTCCAATTCTAAAATAAAAAAAGAGCAAAAAATTAAAAATAACACCAGTGTTATAAAATCATTCAAAAGCCCAAGCATTCTCTTTACGAATCTTCTCTTCTTCCTCTGGAGTAAAATCATTCTTGATATCAAATTCTTTACGTATTTCTTCTGGTGTTTTTCCTTTAACCCTATCGGCAACTTCTTGGCACATCATATCCAATATCTCTTTATCATTAAGAAAATTAGCAGCTAAAATAAGATCGTACAAAATCGAGTGGTGCACATTCACGAAAGCCTTGTCAAAATCCATCAACATGTCTTTGGAGACGTCTTCTGAATGTTTCTTCCAGTATTCGATCACTTTGATCATTGTTTTGCTATGAACATTAGGCAAGGGAATGATGTTTGAAACACAATCGTCTTCAACCATGTTCTTGATAGTTTGTGACCTTACGGCTATAGCCTCCTCCAGTACAAATTCCTTACCATCGCAAGTCTTTAGAGTTAAGAACTTTGTTGAAGAAGACATGATGATAAAAATATATTTGAATAAGAGATGTTAATTTGTTTTTGTTGAGAATATTATTGAAAGAAGATTTGAAGAATTATAATGTCTCAGAGGTCTAAACGACTTAATTTATAGAAATATTAGATTTTCGCTGTTTTAGTTGAAGTAGGAAGTCAAAAGGGGAAAAAAAGAGTTTAGGAAAATCTGTTTTGTGTCAAATTGGGTAATTGTGAAAATTTTACCAAAACGTATGTATGTGACCGAATAAAATTAGAAAAAGGAAGCCTTTTTTTTTCTCTTCCAAATCTCAATTAGGAGAAAAAATAATTTTAATTTTTATCCCTAATATCTAACCATGGTTAACCCTAGGAAATAGATGTGGTTCGGGCTGTCCCTGAGAATTTTGAGTGTGAAGGGGATTGAGAAAGCTTCTCTTTTTTGGTGTACCGGAATTTCTTTCAGAGCTCATATTCCAGGTACTTAATTATTCACCAAGAAAATTTATGGAGACTATTGCTTAAAAAAATGAAAATTTCTTGTAATTGGAGTGAATGGGTGTTTGAAAAATCCAATCTTTATCAATCAGAACATATGTAACAGGTAGGAAGATGGTGATGGGTATAAGAAAGCGTTTGTTGGGTATCTTTTTGCAACATTAAGCCTTTGGAGAATGGTGTTTGAAAAGTTGTAAACACATCTTTAAGATTCCACTAAGTTTTTTTAACCCTAAATAAGAGGGAAATTAAGACTGTATCTGATTTCCTGTAATCCGATAAGTGGAATCTGGTGAGGGTAGGATGTATGCAGACCTTACCCTTGTGTAGAGAGACGGTTTCTGATGGACCCTTGAAACTAACAATAGTGATGAACTGATGATAAATAGAACTAACAATAGTGATGAACTGATGATACATAGAACTAACAATAGTGATGACCTGATGATAAATAGAGTGAATGTATGACTTGTGTTCTCTGTTTAGTAGTCCTTAGATCTCTGTGAAACTCTTCTGCCATAAATGTGTGTCTTTCTTAGTAACATAAATAAATAAAAACAAAAAAAAGGAGCTGCATCTAGTGACATTTTTATAGTGTTTGTGTAAACTTCTAGCGAAAATTGCTTATCTATATGTTTTGGCTGTTGGTCCTCTTTATTTTGTTTTCCTACTTATATTATCTGTTTATTTATCCAGTTTGTAACTTGCTTACTTCTCTCTGCTTGTTCTCATTGGTTTGTTTTCTTCTTTCTGGTGTTTAGATCAATAAGAAATACTTTTACTTTGTCTGGAATTAGAAATAGGAAGAATGGCTACTTTGGTTTAAAGAAAGAGGAAGAGTCGTTTCAGAATGGAGCCTGATTATTGATGATGAATTTAAACCATCGAATTGGAAAATGAAATAGTTTAGTCATATTTTTCATTTCGATTCTGCCCACCCAGTGGTAACATTGAGATAATTTACTTCAAGCTGATGCCCAATGTCTAAAAGTCTGAGCACCTGAGTTGCAGGTTCATCATACTGCGGTTTCACTGGTTTTATAGTCTACACTCCTATTTGAGGTTCAAGACTAAAAAATTGGTTGTAGAGATGTACGTTGAATGTAGCCTTGTGTATGAACTCTCATTTTTGGCATAATCATATTTGTTTCAGTTCAAATATGATTAGAATTCCTACGTAGCACTTATCCTGTTTGAAAGTCATTTTTCTTTAACTCTAAGCGTTACTCTCATTTTGCTGTGCGCATGCAGTCAGGTTTAATAAGGCAGACCAACTTGAATGTGGTGTTCTTATGGGTTTACGGATTTGGATTTTTGAGTTGTATTATGAAATTGTTGGACTTCTGAGTGGTTACTGGTACTTCATTTTATTTTCAGCTTTTGATTTGTGCAGATTCCCTTTAGTCATTTGTTTGTCATACATACACAAGCTAGCTACACCTTTATCTATCATACAGTTGCGAGACAGTGTAGCATCTTCCAGTTTCCATTATCTTTCTCCAGCACATGAGCTGTCATTAAGGGTTCGTTCAAGGAAAAAGCAGTATAATACCAACTTAGAGTGTATCAAGAGAAGAGAAGAGTCTGGCAGTTTCAAGACCCATAATGATTAAACTCTTTGATTCTCATTGTCACCTCCAAGATCCAAGGATCCTTAATATGGTCCCAAAAATTATTAAGACCACGACTGAAACAGGAGTTGTCCATTTTGCTGTCAATGGCGTGTCAGAGAAAGATTGGCATTTGGTCAAGGAAATGAGTGAACGCTACCCTTGTATTGTTCCAAACTTTGGGCTCCATCCCTGGTTTATAACTGAGAGGACTCCTAATTGGCTGAAAACCTTGAGAGGATTTTTGGAGTCTACTCCTGCTGCTGCAGTTGGAGAGATTGGTTTAGATAAAGGTTCATTTGGAAGGAAGATTGATTTCGCTGATCAGGTGGATGTCTGTCGACAGCAACTTCAACTTGCCAAAGAGTTGGAAAGACCAGCATCCATACACTGTGTTCGTGCTTTCGGGGATCTTCTTGAATTATTAAAATCTGTGGGGCCTGTTCCTGCTGGTTTCATCCTGCACTCTTACCTGGGCTCTGCCGAAATGGTTCCTGAATTTGCTAAGCTTGGTGCTTACTTCTCCTTTTCTGGGTTCCTTATGTCCATGAAAGAAAGCAAGGCGAAGAAAATGTTGAAGTCAATTCCTAAGGACAGGATCTTGTTGGAGACAGATGCACCAGATGCTTTGCCAAAATTAAGCAATCCAGATTCTCTGTATTTGATCGAAAAAGAAGCTTCATCAGCTGATGGAACATCAAGTGAAGGAATTAATGATGGAAATCCGTCTGAGAAATCACCCGAGGAGGACAAAGGCAATGAACAACAGGCAGAAGAAATCCATAACCATCCTGCAAACATTCACCATGTACTCTCCTACGTTGCATCACTACTTGTGCTGACAAAAGAAGAACTTGCTGAGATAAGCTTTGCAAATGCTTCTCGGCTCTTTGCTTATGAAGGTTCAAAGATACTGCAAGAGGTAAAATAACTTGTCTATGACATGCAGTTGACACTGTGCTACATGCTCAGTATTCCTTTTCTAGGTACCGGTCTTATGTCTCACTAAACTGCCTTGGTGGTTGTGCGTGCAAGGCGGTCCTCTACAGGTCTTAAAAATGATGTGCCATAACATGACTATTGGTTTCCTAAGAAGAAATGCTGCTTCAGTTTTGATATCTGCTACTGCTAGTGATACTTCAATTAGTTCCTGTGTATTATGACTCAACTATTACAATTCATTTTAAAATGTTTCATTGATTCATAAGTATATTTTTTCTAACCACATGTCCTCTATCTTCTGCAACAGGTATGAGGCAGGAACTGAAAATTGTGTTAATAAGCAGCACAGATAAAAGCATTGTTAGGCTTTTTACAATTTGACACTTGGGCTATCAGTACATCAAACTCTTGGCTTATACTGTACCTATAGACTCTTTTCCAGTTGAAGCTCCACATAACATATAGCATAATCCTTCACTACTTTCTAAAATATTGTTCCATGTCACTTTTTACCAAGGTTCAACAATTTTTTGTTTTGAATTTTATCATGATTGTGAATATTGATAAATTAGAGTGTTAATGTAATTTTACCACTCGATAGAGTATTTATCTCGAAAAAATAAAAATAATTGAAATTTCTACTAAAAATTATCACAAAAATTTCAAAGGGAAGCTTCAAAAAGCTTAGATAATTGGTTTCTCTGGTACATTGGTTTTATTATTTTCATTAATTGGTTCTTTCTTTATAGTTTATTATGATTACAGTTTTTATAGATGAAAGACAATATTGCTTAATTATTTTTATTGTCATTTTTATACTAAAGTTCAATAGATCTTTAGTTTTGAATATAATCATCGTGTTGATAGAAAACAAGGTTAAGAAGTTGAGCAAACAATTTAAGATTATTTTCTATGATGCAATTGATATTGAATAACACGTGCAACACATATATCCAGAAACTAATTAGTATATATAGGTGAACATTATTTTTTTCCCTTCAACTTTGTTCAAAACATCCAACTCTTACCTCAACTTGAACTAAGCATAGTAATTCTATTCATAATGTTACTTATGAATGTGGTTGCTAAGAATTCATACAATCATGCTGACTTGTTTAGACTAGAAGCAGACATGTTGTTGAACAATTGTAAGTTTCTAGCCGCTTCTATATAATATTTCTTTTTTTTTTTTACTTGTCAAATTTTGATTTGACACACATATTAAGAAAATTATTGTTTCTTGATTTGTCAAAAATGATAAGTAAAAAGGAGAAATCAAATTAGGAAATATTTGACAAGTAAATAGAGACAGAGGGAGTAGTAGAGTAAAATAATTCACAGATTAACACTTTATTTTTACTGAAATAAATAATTGTTTAGTTATAAAGGAGAATTTAATTTAATTTTTTGGAATTTTTTTAAAATTTACAAATCAATAAAAGTATAAGTAATAATTAAAAAAGTCTCTCTTTTTTTTTCATTATATAAGGGACAATTTCATCATCGTTGTCTAGATTTTGGGAAAATATAGTCTCAGCTACAAAACTTTGATTATTACTCAATATTTCCGATTTTCACAGTATCTGTAAATCCCTAATGGACCTATTGCGATCCTACGCCGAGGACGATGAAATCGCTAACCCTAATTCCCAATCTTCGCCGGATTCTTCCCCAATCCGAATGCTTCCTTCTAAATCCGCCGCCCCTAAAGTCGACGACACCATGCTAGCCCTAACAGTCGCCGGCGAAGCTGCCAGAGCTCAATCCAAACCCCTTGATCCGACCCAGCACCTCGTTAGATTCAACCCGACATACGAACAACTATGGGCACCAATTTGCGGTCCAGCTCACCCGTACGCAAAGGACGGGTTAGCTCAAGGACTCAGAAATCACAAGCTAGGGTTCGTTGAGGACGCGTCCATTGAACCCTTTGTATTTGACGAGCAGTACAATACTTTTCAGAAGTATGGGTATGCTGTTGATCCCTCTGAAAATAGCTACATCGGTGATTTGGAAAAAATGAAGGAATGTGATGCAATTTCTGTGTATAACATACCACAGCATGAACAGAAGAAGAGGAAGTTAGAGAAAAAGAAGGAAAAAATGGAGGAGGAGGGTGATGAGCAGGACTTGGATATGACGGAAGTTGAAAATCCGTCCACAGACACATGGTTGATGAAGAACAGGAAGAGTCCATGGGCTGGAAAGAAAGAAGGGTTGCAAGTGGAATTATCTGAGGAGCAGAAAAAGTATGCTGAAGAGTATGCTAAGAAGAAGGGTGAAGAAAGAGGTGGTGATAAAGATAAGGCGGAGCCTATGGTTGAAAAGAGCACATTTCATGGTAAAGAGGAAAAGGATTATCAGGGCAGGTCTTGGATTGCTCCACCGAAGGATGCAAAGGCTGCTAATGATCATTGTTATATACCAAAGAGATTAGTTCATACTTGGAGTGGACACACAAAAGGGGTTTCAGCTATTAGGTTTTTCCCTAAGCATGGTCATTTGATTTTGTCAGCTGGGATGGATACAAAGGTGAAGATTTGGGATGTTTACAATTCCGGTAAATGTATGAGGACTTACATGGGGCATACAAAGGCAGTGAGGGATATTTGGTTTAGCAATGACGGGTCGAAGTTTTTGACAGCTGGATATGATAAGTACATTAAGTATTGGGATACAGAAACAGGACAAGTAATTCAAACCTTCACGACAGGTAAGATACCCTATGTGGTGAGGCTTAATCCTGATGAGGATAAGCAGAATGTACTTTTGGCTGGTATGAGTGATAAGAAGATTGTGCAGTGGGATATAAACAGTGGACAGATTACACAAGAGTACGATCAACATCTGGGGGCAGTTAATACAATTACCTTTGTGGATAATAATAGGAGGTTTGTGACCTCTAGTGATGATAAATCACTACGTGTTTGGGAATATGGTATTCCGGTTGTTATTAAGTATATAAGTGAACCCCATATGCATTCCATGCCATCTATTTCGCCCCACCCAAATGGGAATTGGATTGCAGCACAAAGTTTGGATAACCAGATTCTTATTTATAGTACGCGAGAGAGATTTCAGCTGAATAAAAAGAAAAGATTTGCTGGACACATTGTCGCTGGTTATGCCTGCCAGGTCAATTTCTCACCTGATGGACGGTTTGTCTTCTCAGGAGATGGTGAAGGCAGATGCTGGTTTTGGGATTGGAAATCGTGTAAGGTCTTCAGAACTCTCAAGTGTCATGACGGGGTCTGTATTGGTGCAGAGTGGCATCCTCTGGAACAAAGTAAAGTTGCTACTTGTGGCTGGGATGGTTTGATCAAATACTGGTAAGCTTTATGATCCTTGCTTTAAGAATTATGTTTATGTAGGTTGATCTTTTATTGCTCTGTCCTGTTGTAGAATTTAGTTGTTAAAGTAGTCGTGACATAGATAGTGAAAAATGCTCTCCTTGTATATCCATCCACATATCTGATACCGTATTTAGGATTTAATTAGCTTTAGTGTGATCTGAAACTTATGTGTTGATTGGAATTGCCACTGAATCTGTCACTCCTACCTTGATCCACGGATGAAGTACTCTCATTACCTATTTTCCAAAAAAAAAAAAAAGAAGCCCACAACAACAAAAAAGAGTTTTAGACATCTAGCCTTTAGCACGTATATGGGAGTGTAGTGACTCCTCCAAAACATCTAAATTTCTCTCCTTCCAAATACACCAAAAGAGGCAGGGTGGAACCATTTGCCGTATCATCTTCACTGATTGCCAACTCTCCAGATCCCCCAGCTTGCACAAGCTTCCTTAAAAGTGTAGAGCATTACTCAACTAACCCCAAAAAGATTCAAAAACATACTCCAGATTGTCTTTGGCAACTTGATAGGGAAGTAGAAGGTGGCTGATGTTTTCAGATTTTGGGTAGCACATAACACCTGTTGCAGAGCACAATCCTCTTTTGGTGAGGTTTTCTTGGGATAGACAGGCTTCTAAAATAGCTAACTAGCTGAAACAGGCTGTCTTTGTTGGATTTTTCACCTTCCAAACTTGTTTTCTAAAGACAACACTTCAGCAATATTACTACTGCTCCAAAGATTAGTATAGCATGATTTTTGACAGAAAAAATACCATTTTTACGACAACTCCATGCCATTACGTCTTTCAGAAGAAAATGGAGAATCCATGTCAACTGTCCAATAAGGAACTTAGCTCATTTACCTCCTGGTCTAGGATGTTCCTTCTAAATGCTTATCTCCTAGAGTTTCCTTGCCAACAGTTTATGATTGATGTTTGGGACTGTTCAGTTAATTGGTAGAGTCCTGGAATATTTGTCTGCAAAATGCTGTTCCCAGCCATTTATCATCCCAAAGTTTTATAAATTATTCGTTCTCAACCATGAAATGAGTGTGTTTACTGAAGACTTCCCCCAACTTGCTTGTGTATGTTGTAATGTGAAGTGTTAGGGACCTTGGTATGCCAGTGATTTAGCTCTCCGTGTTTACCTTAATTATCTGCCTCCAAAGTGATTATTCTTCACATCACACATTTTTTAACTTTTTACTTTTCTTGCATTGCTTATATATTGTATTTGTTAATTAGTTTTTCACGTTACATCTAGTATCTCTCTTCATGAAGATGTCCTCTTGAGGCCCTGAGCAATCTTGGTGCTTTTCTGCAATTTTTTGTTACAGCATTTGCCCTTCGTTTTGTGACTTGATGAGCTTGTTTTTGAATCAAGAGCAGAGATGAATATATTGAGAATAGAAAGGGAAAAAAAGGATAAGATGAATTCTGTGGTTTTTTTCACTGACTGGAAAAAAAATGAATTTTATGGATTTTTTCTTCTTTTTACAATGCCTGCTGTCATGGAAGGAGAAATGAAGGGGGGATGCTAGGGAAGAAACTAGTAGCAAAAGGTTCAGGAAGTGACAATCTGCCTCATCGCTTGATTGTCTGGCATTGCAATTAAAACATTTAAGACTTTGAATTAGGATTTTCAAATCCTCAAATGACAACTGCAACTTAATCCAATTTCAAAAAGAAAAGAGCATCATACCTTTAATGGATCAGTGTTAAATTCATGACTTCTGAAAAACAAAAAGAACCAAATTTTAAGGAAGCATAGCATCTTCACTGACTTGTCACAGATTTTTTTTTTTCACTTCCACAGCAATTTGAAGTGAAAGGTCCCTTCTAAAGTTTGTTTATGAAATTGTCTGTCAGTTTCTGTAAATGTCTCTTCTTGGCAATTCCTTGGGAGATAGGTGCAGTTCAACTTCCAATTAATGTTTTTGAGACTTTTGTTTGTTTCCTTAAATATATCCTCTTGCCAATCCCTTGAGAGGTGATACATTCTAACTTACTACCAACAAGAGAGGCTTAAAGCACTTCCACTCGTGCTGTGCTGTTTTCTGTCATTAATGTATATCTGTTATTGGGATGAATGGTCGTTCTCTTGCTCTGGAGGATAGCCATATTTTTAGTTCGCTTCTCCTTATTGTGTTGCCTCTTGTTTGTACATGTGTGCTTGTATTTTGAGGCAGATCCACTTTTCTTATTCCTGGTGTTTAACAGACATGCCAACCTCATCTCTGGTGTTTGCAGGGACTAGTTTTTGAGCAGCCATTTCTTCCTGCATTTATTTGTGAGGATAAGTTGTTCAATATCGGTTGGCTTAGAGGAATCAAGACTCTTATATGCTGTGAATGGTCAACTCGTCTGGGACACATTGGCTAAAGGGACCAAGCTATGAATGCATTTGATGGTCAATGCTAGTTTTTACCTTTGTAAAACAGGTTTTCTTCTCAGATGGTTTTCTTTGGTTGAGGTTTCACCACTACTAACAGAGGGACATGTAACTTTCAGTCAAGTTATGATAATTCTAGAAGACACATGTAACTTTCAGTCAAGTTATGATAATTCTAGAAGACAAGTTAGTTGGAAAATTAGTTCTTGCATTTTCCTCTGTCAATGTCATGCACGAATCTAGTTCATGTTGTATATTGTTTTCGTTATTTCAATTCCTCCCTGGCCTTCCCAACATGGATTATGTTTGAGGATATAGAAGTTGCAGTTCTTTCACCTTTTTTCAATTAAATTGTAAACAGACACCCAGTGTTCTATATTTCACTTTTTTCTTCGAACTGGTCTTTATACTCCTGAGATTTTGCAATGTGCTTCAGCTGTGCATTTTCTCTTCTTTTTGCACTTGGTTGAATTACGCTTTGAAGCATTTAACTGCAATGTCATGATAAACTTGTAACTGGGTTCTCCTTTCTCACTTTTTTGGTTGATGATAGTTGCTCAACTTCATAGATGGTCAGACATTTTAGAATGCTCAGAGGCATGTCCCCCGATGCAAACTGTTAAAACACTTCAAACCTTGTGAAACTTAACATGGAAAGAGATGATCACAAATGGTTTGTGATCGACAATGGGTATGCAAGAGTTATTCTTTCTCCGGCATAGGAACTCGACATGCAAATGGTTGAGCCTGGTGGAAGGGAAAAGTATCAACTATTGAGATTCATTCCACAACACGTTGTGAAGCCCAATGCCGTGCCTTTCCTTGGCACTTGGCAGCGGTGTGCCATGGTAGAAAAGACATGACTTTCAGAGAGCCTAACTTGTTCCCCATAGAAAAGTGTCATGATATTCTCAAGAAAATTAAGAAAATATATATTTACAAAGTCACAATCAAGCTTGTTGCAGGTGCCGCCAGGGACACCAGCCTCTCATAAAGAAAAATGACTGATGCAACTTTAAGAAGTCCCAACTACAAATGAGTAAAAACTGGTTGTCAGAGAAAATGATAGAAATTTCTATCTTCTTTGCTAACTAACACACGGAAATTAGTTATCTTAAGACCTCTTTGATTCGAATCAATAGGTTACACAACAAAACTAGCATTACACACTGTTACTGGTGGTAAATGCAAGATCACAGAGGAAAAGTGTCTATACACACCAATGTCTTGTGTATTGACTTAGTCATCCTTTTTCAATTTCAACTTTGCTTCGACATCGCCGCTGTAAGGAGCCACGTGGTATGCATATTGCTGCATAACAGAAAAGAAAACCATCTCCACACAAATTAAAACATTCTGAATGGCTTCCTGAAGGTGTTCCACATCCAACCAAAAATGGTGAGATTTGATAATTCCCCACGAGACTAGAATTTTAACCAGCAACCCCTGCAAAATTCAGAGATGAATAGTTTATTGCATCAGTGGTGGTAAAAACATATCTCAGTCAAGCAAAGCATCAAACGGAGAGGCATCCCTACAGAAACAACACAACAAAGAAAACAATACCTCCTTTTTGAGAAGTTGAAAGAAATTCAATAGTAATGGCATGCAAGTCAAGAGGATCTAAACAGGATTCAATATTTTAATGGTGGTGTTTTTGTATCCTTTGCTTGATGATGATTGTTGGCTAGCAGGACATATTATTTTTTTTTGATAACCTAGAAATCCCGAGAGTCAGTGGCTCATGATTTGAAACTCAGTGGATAATGGATCTGCCCTCTACCTTTCTCCTCCTAAATACCTTGTTGTTAGTCTGCGGTAGGGTTTGAACTTGTGACGTGAGACTAACCTTTACATCACGCTTCCCTGCAGTAACTAACAGGATTCACTTATATTATCCTATAACCAGTTCATTACAGTGATTCGATGCCTCAAACTTACACAACGGATATCCATCCACCAATCAAACTTCAGAGGAGATGATTGTAAAAGAATAACAGCTATCTACTCCTAATGACATAACCTTTTAGAGGAGGTTGGAGGCAGACATATTAAACACCTTTAATTTTCACTTGTTTGGTCAGATAAAATGTGAGCCCAACCGCAGAACCCATCTGTGTGCTCTTCTACGTCTCAATCATCTTGACCTAAGTTGCATGGACTATTCACTTTCAATGTTGCACCCGTGTCAGATTACCAAAAATACACTACTTTTGGAGAATCCAACATGCGCGACATTTTTGAAGAGTCCGAGCAAACACAAATTTTGACATCTTGTTGTCAAAACAATGAAACCGAGTCCTCCATATAGAAATCATTTTCCCAAGCTACAGATAAACCTAAAAGTACATAGATAGTTCAGTGTCCCTTTGTGTGTTTTGGTTCCATTACTGGTTTGCACACAGATGTAGAGGATAGCAGTAAAAGGTTTGGCATGAAGCAAAACCAAATGAAGATGTTCCCATCCCTGCAAATAAGTAAAATCTGTGCCCCCTGCCCATACCACTCCCACAAAGACGCAGTGAGGAAACAGCATCAGAGGAACTTAATAAGTATTGGTTGTTGGTCAAAATTAGCAGAAACTTACACGTAGGTAAAACCAAATAAAAAATAAGTCCAGTCTTTTGATTTATAATTAGTAATAGAAGTCCCTTAATGGGTTTGGCTCCATTTCAATACATGTAACGACACACCCATTAAGGGACTTCTATTACTAGTTATAAATCAAAAGACTTGACATATTTTGGATTTGGTTTTACGCTTCGCACTGGGTATTCAAGCCTCGCTACTCTTACACCTCAACCAGTCAATCATGCCCTTGGGAGTAGGGCTACTATAACCTTATGCTGCCTCTATAGATTACAAATATTTTCATCCTTTCTTTCAAATAACACTTTAAAAAGTGAAAAGCAAAGAAAGCCATCGCTGAAAGGACCGTCGATCTTAACATAAATTAATTATCATTAAATTCTATAATGCCACAAAAAGATAACGATGATAATCAAATTAATGTTCAATGTTAGTTGATTAACCGTCAATTGCTCCAGCTACTGTAGTAACAAAGCATAAAGACAAGTCCAAAGTGAACATTTCTGCGAAGTGCATAGCTTCACCCGCCAACAACCCCTAACTTCATAATAGAAGCAAATGAATCACATAATTCAGGAAAAAAGAAAAATAGAAAAAGATGTTGTAGAAGAGGAAGCTTTACAGATTCAAGAAGAAAAGAAGACAAAAACAACAATGAATTGATGAAAGCATGGGCGAAGAATAATCGTAGTAGTCAAATATCAAATGACCATAAACCTCCATTTTCTCTTTTTGTCTTACTTTATAATCAAATTGAAAAAATCAAGAGAATTCGTAAAGTGCACATTTCTCCATGGTGCATCTTCGCATCCACGAGCCAACAACTCATTGCTTCATAGTAAAAGTAGATGACTCACATACTTGGAATAAAATGCTAAGTAAGAAGAGTAGAAATCAAAGTTATAGAAGAGGAAGTGTGACAAATTCAAGAAAAGAACACAACAATAATGTATTGATGAGAGTAATCTTAGTAGTCGAGTACCAAATGATCCTACTTTCCCCATTGTTTCTCTTTATTTCCATCCTTTTGATTAAAAAACAACAAACCAAGAGAGTTTGGAAAGTGAACATGTTTGCAAAGTGCATTGCTTCTCCATGAGCCAACAACCATTTGCTTCATAGTAGAAGAAATTTACTCACACGAAATAAATAGAAGAAAAAAAGAGATTAGGAAAAAAAACAGAAATAGAAGTTGTAGAGGAGGAAGGAACAATTACAAATTCGACTATCTGAGAAGCAATGGGTTGTAGAAATGATTTTAAAGCGCACATTTCTGCAAAGTGCATCTTTGCACCCTCTAGCCAACAACCCATCGCTTCTCACATACTTAGAAATAAAATGTAAAGTAAGAAGAATAGAAATCAAGGTTATAGAAGAGGAACTGTTACAAATTCAAGAAAAGAAGACAACAACAATAATGAATTGATGAGAATAATCTTAGTAGTTGAATACCAAATGATCCTATTTCCCCCATCCTTTTTGATTAAAAAACAAAGAAACAAGAAATCAAGAGAGTTTAGAATAGTAGAAGAAAATTACTCACATACTTGGAATAAAAAGAAAAAAAAAAAGAGTAAATTAAGAAGAATAACAGAAATAGAAGTTGTAGAGGAGGAACCATTACAAATTCGAGAAATTTAAGAAGAGACAACGAGAATGATTTGATGAAGCATAGACAAAGGATAATTTTAGTCTAATACCAAATTATCCTATTTTTCCCTCTGCTTTCTCTTTTTCTCTTTTTTACTGCTCAAATTCAATCAATGAAGGGAGTTTGCAAAGTGCATCATTTGACCCACGAGCCAACAATCCCTCGCTTCATAGTAGAACCAAATGACTCACATACTAAGAAAAAATAATTCCAAAAGAAGATAGAAAAAGAAGCTGAAGACGAGAGGAAGCTTTACAGATTCAAGAAGAAAAGAAGACAATAATGACAATGAATTGATGAAGTATAAGCAAAGGAAATGTAAGAAGTAAAATAGAATTGATGAAAAAATCGAGTAGTCAAATACCAAGTGACCTTATTTTTTTCCCCGGTTTTCACCTTTTTCTCTCCTTTTTGATCAAATTGAATGAATCAAGAGAGTTGGCAAAACACACATTTATGTAAAACAAACAGTTGCTTTTTTCTGGGTTTAGGGGGCAGAGGAGATGAGTTGGAGTCTCTACCTGCCAAAAGCTGAAGAAAACTATCCCTTTGATGCAGATGAACTTTGAAAGTGGTTTGTGTGGCTGCAGTTCCTTTGAGAAAACATGGTAGAAAACAACCAAGGAGTACATGGCCACTGAGAATGAAATATTGAGAATGATGGTAAACGTCCAGCTGAGCCAACTCGGATACAACCCAAGAATCTGTAACGTGATCATCAAGATAGAGCATGCTGGACGGATGATGACAAACTGCCATGTCCAATGCTTGAGAAGTTTCAGTGTCCGGTGATCTAAGCGAGCAGTGCGGGGCTGCAATTGGCAGGAAGAACATTAGATGCATGGTGACAATCCACCATTCTAATACTACTTTATCAATCATTCTAGTCAAATAGAGTAAGAAAGGCATTAGCTCAATTAAACAATTGACAAAATTAGGAAGACAAACTCCAACCTATATCTCACATCACCCAGATTATAAGAAAACGTATGTAAGTGTTAGTAAGCCAAGCCTCCAAGTCATCCGATTATGAAAGAACAAGCACTTCAACTCTTAAGTTTAGACAATTGTATCTGCACTTAGACAGGATCTGATTAATATAATTTCTTTAGGATATAGAGTCATAACTATTAATTGGTTACATTAGGGTAATAACTCAAATAACTTGGTTGTCTATCTTAGACGACTAGAAGCCCTGTGCTTCAGAACAAAAAGAAATATACTGGGGGATGGACTTTCCCTTGCCCCTAAAATTCTTCAAAATGATATTACACAGTAAAACACTAAAGGGGGAAAGTCCAATAGTGGTTAGATTCAAACACAACGGTTACAACAACATACCCAGCGTAATCCCACAAGTGGGGTTTGGAGAGGGGGTAGGATGTACACAAACCTTACCCCTATCTTTGTGGGGTAGGGAGACTAATTTTGATATCAGTTATAAATACATTGAATGCATAATCATCTAGCACATATTGAGAGGAAAGCTATAACATAAGTATAATCACACCTGAAATAGAGTCATTGGAAAGGAATGATGAATTTCCCTCCCCTTGATTTCATCAGGCACAATGTTTTTGCTGATGGATATATTCAAATAACTATACATCAAAGCCAAAAATTTGGCAATTGCCTGAAAAAAACAACATCAAATGAAACATGTTTTGCTTTATTTTTTCTGTCAAACTAGAAAGCATACTAGTAGACAGTGTATGCACCAATAACAAAGGCATGTCAATCACACGGTAGCAACTTACCACAGCCTCGTAGCATTCTTTAACTGAGTCTAGAAACATGAAAAATGTTTTGCTTCCACGAATATCTAACAAACCCACAAACGAGTCAATGGCATAAAGTGGAGCCATACATATAATCATGATTATTGCCTTTTGCTCCTTTGGGTTTTTCCAGAAGAACAGGTGTTGTGACAAGAGCTGTATTGTGAAATGCATTGAAAGCAAAGCAGAAAATCCTGATCCCACCATAGTGAGTTGTGCACGGTCCATACTAGCGAAGTCCATATTTTACCAAGTCTTGCTAGAACATAAGACAGAGCTCCTCCTGCAAATCAAATACCAAAGATCTTTATACTGGTATTCACCAATTTTTCAACTGACTGCATTTTTCAACTAGACCTATTCTCAATATTGCTAGTTCAAGGCCATGCTAGGAGGAGAACCGCACACAAATTTATCAACATACAACTCTTCAGCAGAATATCAAATTTGAGAAAACTTGAGCTTGATATCTATCCACCAATTTGATTTAAAATCAAGATTCAAGGGACATATTGAATTTTTAGTTAAAAATTACAGATTTTACATATGGGGAATCAAAATTAAAAGCTCTCTTGAAAAACAAGAAACAACCCAAACCAATACAGAGCAAATTGAATAAATACAAAAAATACCCATATCCTTTTGACTTCTAAGGAACCGGAAATTTAACAAGAACTTGATTTTAAATCAAGATTCAAGGGACATGTTGAATTTTTAGTTAAAAATACAGATTTTACAATTGGGGAATCAAAATAAAATGTTTTCTTGAAAAACAAAAAACAACCCAAATCAATACACAGCAAATTGAATAAATGCAAAAAATACCCATATCCTTTTGACTTCAAGGGCACCATAAATTTATCATAGAAAAATCAAGATCCGCATAAGCCAAGTAAGAGGGGAAGAAGATGGTAGAGAAGTTATCATCAAGCACACCCAAAACACAAAAACAAAGAAGGAATCAAACAGTAATTAAAGATATAAACAAAGAAATTGAGTGTTCGTGGAAATTCTTGCACTACTTACAGTAAAATAAATCAAGAATGAAGATGAGTGACAACAAATTCGTGCGGAGTATTGTGAATCTAATAGTAAATTTGCTTTCTAGTTTCTACTTAGTGAGTGCACTTGGCATCAAGTATTATTGAACTATGGATTTGGCACTTATATATAGAGTATATATATTTGATTTCAAGAATGGAGTACAAATACGCGTTCAATAGTATATTAATTTCAATAATGGAGTATAAATACGCGTTTTAACACGCGGTATTTCTGTTGATATTTTTACTTTCTACTTTGATTTTATTTATTAACTTGAAATGAAATAAATGGATAAATATTATTTTTTACTTGATAAAAAAAAGTTTTTTTACAAATAGATATTTTTTGTGTTTTATTTTAATTGACTTTTTTAAATACATATTTTAGCTTTTATATTACTCTATCATTTTTACTTTCTTACTTCTTCAATATTATGATACTTATTTTTTAAAATTTATATTATGAACGTATCTATAAAACAAATGAATATATTTTTACACACATAAAAAGCGTCATTGATAAAATATTTTTTTAATTGTAAACTGAAATTGATTTAATTTTTTTAGTAATCAAACAAATTTTAGAACTCAACAACAATAACATATTCGGCGAAATCCCACAAGTGAGGTTTGGGAATAGTAGAACATACGTTAATTTTACCACTACCTTGTAAGAATAGAGAGACTGTTCTCGAAATATCATCGCGTAAGTGCAACAAATTCAAGTACAAAGAAGAAGACAATAAAAAGAATAATAACAAGTAAAAGGTAAGTAATTAACAAGATTATCTATGTATATCTCAAATTTAAGAATTCATTTGAGAATACATAGATAATCTTTTAGGGCCTGTTTGGAAGGTCACCCTGGTAATTAGATTTGGTGTAATTGGATGTAATTACATTATATTTCCTGTTTGATTGGCCATTTAATTACGTAATTAGTAGGTAATAATTTACAAGGATAATTACACTCTCCAATTCACAAGGGGGGCTGTGAATTATTAGTAATTACATGGTGTAATTATAAACTGATTACTGTTAAATTTCTTCCTTTTATTTCTATTTTTTTATTTTTTTCATTTGAATGTATTTTATTTTTATTATTTTAAATTCTTTTTAATTTTTTATTATCTAATGTTTTCTAAAAATATAATTTTTATACTTTATATTATTTATATTTCATTTCCTTCTTATTCTTAGCCTTTACTTCATGTGATTTCATGCAATTTTTCTTATTATCTAAAAAAAATAATTAGTGTAATTTTATTAGTATTCTAGTTTTTAAATTAAAGTAGAATTCATTGTTGAAAAAGGTTATGGACAATTTCTATTTGTTTCATATTTTGTAGGCTAGCTCTTGAAATTTTAATCAGTACTAGAGAGACATCACTTGAATATAATCTTGGTAATACATAGCCATCATCACCTCAATGACTCCAAACTTATAGTACAAAATTATGGGGAGAAAATTAAGAAAGATTCACCTTTTTTCAGTAACAACACATACTAAGGACAAAAATCATCCTTACAACAATTATTGGTCCAAAAGTATTATTGGATGTTATAAAGTCACTGCTCTATTCTTGTTTATGTGACCATCCAGCTGAACTATGGAAAGCAAGAAATTGTTGTTGGTAATAATTTTGTCTATGCTTTTAGTTTTTGAAAGAGGGGCGTCGACGACAGTAACTTATGATCACAAGGCATTGGTTATTGATGGAAAGAGGAGAATTTTGCAATCAGGATCAATACATTATCCAAGAACTACACCTGAAGTGAGTGTTTTCTTCTTATATGGTAATGTGGGGTGTTCTCTTTTCTTCTTGATTTTCAGTTTGACAATTTGTAACATGGATTATAAAGGGGTTCTCTTTTTGAATGTAGATATGGCCAGAGATCATTAGAAAGGCAAAGGAAGGCGGATTGGATGTGATAGAGAGTTATGTTTTCTGGAATTATCATGAACCTGTCAAAGGAGAGGTATGAAGTCATTTCAATTTTTTGTTTTTATGTGAGTTTGATTGGTCTCCCTTACGATGCTCACTAGTTGGCATTTATCTATCAATTTAGCACATAGGAAGTTGTTTTACCTCATTTGGGGCAATGCAATTATTTGTTGAGACATAGAGAGAGCAGTGTCAATTGTAGTTATCACACTTCCTACTCTTGCAGTACTACTTTGAAGGCAGGTTTGATCTTGTACGGTTTGTGAAGACAGTACAAGAAGCTGGCCTCTACGTGCATCTCCGAATTGGTCCATATGCCTGTGCTGAATGGAACTATGGGTTAGTTCATCACATCAAACTCATTTTCTTATTTTTATCATGTACATCCTAATAGGGTCTTAACTTTTCGTTTTAATATCTCCGTCCTGTTCTCTGAGCAGGGGCTTCCCTATGTGGCTACATTTTATCCCTGGAATACAGTTTCGAACAACAAATGAACTTTTTAAGGAAAGTGTTGACCAGTAATCATGTTTTGCTTTGGAGGATAATTATCTAAAGATACCATGTTCTCTTTTCAATTATTTGGTCCTATTAAATGTTCAATAGTTGAAGAAACCTGTATTGTTTTCAATGCAGAATGAAATGAAACTCTTTCTTGCCAAGATTGTTAATCTTATGAAGGATGAGAACCTCTTCGCTACACAAGGAGGTCCAATTATTCTGGCTCAGGTTGTTTAATCCTCTCTTCTTTTTTGATAGTTCACCATGTAACCTCTTCTTGTTAACAATTTTGTGATGATGGATGTCTTTGTGGTAGTTTAGATCTTCTTCCTGGAATGTACACTCTTATTACTTGATAGTTCACCTTCCTCTTTTTCAATTCTAGTTGTCGCTCTTTTTCTGTTAATCAGTGATCTATCATCTTAACAGGTAGAAAATGAGTATGGAAATGTTGAGTGGGCATATGGAGTCAGCGGAGAGCTATATGTAAAATGGGCTGCAGAAACTGCTGTTAGTCTTAATACGACTGTTCCTTGGGTGATGTGTGCACAAGAAGATGCACCTGATTCAGTGGTAAGTGTTAATGGTATTCATTTGCAGTATATCAGAAGCATTTTTGTTAGCTATTGGATGCTAATATGTTACAAAATGCTGTCATCTCAAGACCCTTTTGAACCAAACTTCCTGCTGATGTTACCATTGATAGTTTTGCTTCTTAAATCAACAGTGAAAGGACACTTAGATTAGTGGAGATAACTGCAAACATGTTGATTATGCAGATAAACACATGTAATGGATTCTATTGTGATCGCTTCACTCCAAATTCCCCATCCAAGCCAAAGATGTGGACAGAAAACTACGTTGGCTGGTAAATCTTCCTTTTTATTATCATCATGAGATCTGGCTCGTGACATGTTTTTTTCCTTCATCACTTGCAAGGTGTTGTTTTGTTTTGCAGGTTCCTTGCATTTGGTTATCCTGTTCCTTATCGACCTGTTGAAGACTTGGCTTTTGCTGTTGCACGTTTTTTTGAAACTGGTGGTACATTTCAAAATTATTACATGGTAAATGCATGTTAATATTCACATGTTGTTCTTGATCTTGTTACTTCTGGGATTAGTTATGCCATCTATTTTGTTTAGTATTTTGGTGGCACCAATTTTGGTCGAACAGCAGGAGGTCCTCTAGTAGCAACAAGCTATGACTATGATGCCCCCATAGATGAGTATGGTATGATATCTTAACTATAAGAGGAAACATTTAATCTATTTAAGCATCTCCTGAAGCTGCTGTCTTATGGTTCTTCTAATCTAATCGAACATACTTGATACAGGTTTCATAGGTCAGCCAAAGTGGGGTCACCTACGCAACTTACACAGGGCGATAAAACACTGTGAAGAGTATTTGGTCAATGCAGATCCAACTCATTTGTCCCTTGGTCTGAAACTTGAGGTAAATGACACATAGTGAGATGTCTTCGATCCAGATTTCAGCTGTTTAATAGATTAGAGGTAGATAACACAGAAATTTGAATCTAAAAATCGTGAAGAAAGTGTACCTGATGCCTAACTCATCCCAAGAAGCTAGCTAAAAGGTGAGGATTGTCTGAGTTCGTATAAGAAAACTTCAGCTCATACCCTTAACTGATATGGGATTCTAACACCTCCTGCATGCTAGATATCTTATTTTTCATCATTAGATATCTGAATTAGCTTTTTTGTCAGCCTATGAGTAACTATATCCTTTAATGTTGGACCAATGTCTCTTGTTCTTTAAATTTTGACTCATCAGAAATGTCTAACAGGCACATGTATATTACAAAAGCTCCAATGACTGTGCAGCCTTCCTTGCTAACTATGGTAACAGTTCAGATGCAAATGTTACATTTAATGGGAAGTCATATTTTCTTCCTGCCTGGTCTGTTAGCATCCTTCCAGACTGTAAGAATGTCATATTCAACACGGCGAAGGTACTGCAGCCCTACTCAATTTTCAGATTTGATCTGTTTGGAGGATCCCCTCTATGATTTTGGATGTTATTATGGCATCGTATGAGCAATGATAGATTTCCATATCTGTTCCACTAGAAATGCATAAAATATATTTTTTTGGTTGTTACATGAAACTATGAAAGAGTAACTCCTTAAGAAGCTTTACTGAAGTCTATTTTGCCTCAATTTTTGCTACTGCTATCTAACAATTTTTTTTTTGCCTTTACTCATAATGAAAAAAGGTTGTTTCACAAAAAACGACAGGAAGTACAGAATTTACTCACAACACAGTTTCAATTGAAAATTCGCTGGCGTCAGATCCTTGGGGCTGGTACAAAGAAAAAGTTGGTATCGCGAATAACCATTCCTTTGCATCACCCCACTTACTAGAGCAGATAAATACAACGAAGGATACCAGTGATTTCCTTTGGTATACAACAAGGTAAATTATTTTTCCTTCATTTGTCATTGTTATGTTACATTTCTTTACAGAAGAAGCTGATCTGAAGATGCTAATATTTGGCGTCAAAGAGAAACTAAAGGGCATACCCCACCTTGGTTCTCTGGTTTAATCATTTGTTCAATATGATAAGCTATTTACTTCATTGATGTAATATCGCTAAGTTGCTTTTTCTTTCTCTTGCCAGTATAAATGTGGAGAACATTAAGAAGAGAAAAGCCAAAGAATTGCAGTTAATGATTGGAAGCTTAGGACATGCAGCTCTTGTTTTTGTAAACAAGAAACCAGTAGGTAACTATCTCATCTAATGTCTACATGTTTAACTGTGTTTAATAACTTAGACAGAAATTCCAACGTTATCTTAACAACAACGTAAAAGTGTAGTTTAAACTTAAAGCTCTGTATGAGGCGGTTCATACAACTCAACAGAGACAAGAAGAAGACAATATGCTTCAGTTTTTACCTTCAACATTCCTTAAACTACAGAGAAGTGCTAAGATAGCTGATTTGGTGCCTGCTTTAGGATTTGGCTACGGTAATCACGATGATGCAAGCTTTGTGCTAAGTAAAAAAATCCATCTTAAGCAAGGAAGCAATACAGTGGACATATTGAGCATGATGGTTGGTTTGCAGGTAAGTCCATCTCAGTAAATAGCCCTTTCTAATGCTTTGCCTGTTGAAGCACATATTATTGAAGTTATTTTTAATCTTGAATGTTATTTTTCCACTTCGATTACATTAATTCTTACTCATTTTTCATGTGATTCTCCAGAACTATGGACCATGGTTTGACATCTCTGGAGCAGGGATATTTTCTGTTATCTTCAGTGATTTGAAGAATTCCAAGAATTTTTCTTCTACAGAATGGATCTACCAGGTTGTTGATGTGACAAACAAATCCTTTATTATGTCCATGTCATGCAGTCTGTATTATTCTCATTTAATTATGATTTCACCTTCCTAACTATAAAATTAAGAGTATAAGTAATTCAAATGCCAAAAAGAAACTCTATGAGTACTTAAACCAAACTAGGTAATATGCAAAGGGACAAAGGAAGTAACAAGTCCAGTGAAAATCTAATAAAGATGTGTGACAGTATCTTCTAACAAGAACATTAGAGGACTTTGTGAAAAGGCATAATGAAGCAGCATAACAATTGGTATAAATTTAAAGACTTTCTTTTCTTTTTCCGGATTCTCTTGGGGGTGAGGGGTGATTCATTTTCGTCTCTGTAATCTCAGAAGGTTATGGCTTTGCTGTTGTAAGATCACAAGGATAACATGAAACTTGTCTCATTTCAGGTAGGACTTGAAGGTGAGTTTCTTGGACTTGATAAAGTTAGTCTTGCAAATAGTTCTCTGTGGATTCAGGGGAGTTCTGTCCCAAAAAATCAGAGTTTGATATGGTACAAGGTGTGTAGAATTGCTTGGTTCACTTGTTTTATGTCAACTGCGTATCATTTAGGTACCTTTCTTCCGACAACAAAAGAAAGAAGTACCTTTCTAGGAATAGAGTGGCAGTTAATGTCAATGCTGGTGCTAAGATAATTTGTTGCATCTGTTGTATTCTTGTCTTGATTCTGGATATCTTGTTTCCAGACTAGCTTTCCTCCTCCGGAAGGAAGAGGTCCTGTATCACTAAATCTTTCCAGTATGGGTAAAGGTCAGGCATGGGTAAATGGGCAGCATGTAGGGAGATACTGGTCTTCTTATCGTTCACCCTCAACAGGCTGTTCTGATAATTGTGACTACAGAGGAGCTTATGATTCATGGAAATGTTTGAAGAAATGTGGTCAACCTGCTCAAGTGTTGTGAGTAGATAGCTTTGGCTAGAGTATTTATTCCTAATGCTTTGCATTGTCATGATACTCCTTGCAAATTGATTTCACTGAGTACTAACCATTAAGCTTTCATATAGGTACCATGTACCGCGCAGTTGGTTAAAGCCTGGAAAGAATCTGCTTGTGCTGCATGAAGAGCTTGGCGGTGACCCTTCAAAGATATCTTTCTCAACGCGATCTGGGCAAAAAGTTTGTGCTCATGTATCTGAGTCGGATCCTCCACCTGTTGATACTTGGAAGCCAAACAAAGATCTTACGCCTCAAGAACCTTCATTGCAACTGAATTGTGATCAAGGATGGACTATCGCTGCAGTTAACTTTGCTAGCTTTGGAACTCCTACAGGAGCTTGTGGAGCATTCATTAAAGGGAGTTGCCATTTGGATGTGTTATCCATAGTTCATCAGGTAATATTACTAGCATTTCTTCATTTGTTTCTACATATATTGGTGATAACTTCCGAAAATCCCCATATACTACTCAAAAGTGTTGTTCATCAAGGCTTGAACTATCAAAGAATTATCAAATCCCACATTGGTTGAGGGAATGGATTTTGATCTCCTTATTTTTCCTTGGACAATCCTCGTCTCATGAGGTAGCTTTTGGGATTGAACTAAACTTATTGTTCAATTTTCTTTGCATGGTATCACAGCCAGACCTAGCGATTCTTATTTCCTTCACGAGCTAGCTTTTGGGTTTGAGTTAAGCAAAAGTCCATTTTCTCATATGTTTGGACCTGACAATTTTGAATGACTATGCAGGGGTGTGTTGGCAAGTCGGGATGTTCCATTCCTATCATCATGGCTAAACTTGGTGACCCATGTCCTGGAGTACAAAAAAGTCTGGCTGTTGAAGCTTTTTGCAGTGTTTGAATCATCAAATTCTGTGGTCCTGGCAGGAGGTGTAATCATTGGCTTAGCGCGCTAACCTTCTTTGTCAAATTTTTCTGCTTCTAGCAATCAAATGTACTGGTTTTTATTTTAACCAGAGCCAGCTTGAGTGTGCAACTTGTAAGTTGCAATCTATGGTACTTCAGTACAGCCCTAGTCTTGATAATCCAAAAGAGTTTTATAAGTCAACCTTTGCTCTTTTTTCAGCTCTGTGTTCATGGCTTTTGTTCTATTACTGGAATGACATGCAAATTCATTCTCCAGTCTGTATTTTGTACTTACGTTGGCAGTCGAGAGGAAACTGGAAACTACAACTAAACGGGTAGGGTAAAGATGGACTCAAACACATGCTGACCAAATTGGTTGAGAAGGGGATCTCCCAAATGGAGGGGGGGGTCCTCAAGTTCAAAACCCTGCATGCTTTCTCAGTCGAGCTCATCGCACAAAGCTTGTCTAGTGCAGTTTACCTCTCTCTCGTGTGGTTTGCAAGCTATTATACTGGAGTGGATTTACCCTGTGTACACCTAAAGGGTAGCAACTGCGGGTTCCCTAAACATCATAAAAATAAAAGATATGGACTCAAACTAAATGTTGTAGTAGGGACTCTACTTTGAGATCTCCAGATTAAGCGCACAGCCATAAACTTAGGAACCAGTAAAAAAAGCACATCTATTTCATGCAATGGAAAATGGGAAATCATACAAAGGTTTTGTTTTATTGGAGTTTTGCAAGTAAAAGTATAATACAAGCAAGAACAAGGAAATCTCTCTCTTTTACAACATTTAAACAGCAAGCAGAATTTTTCCAATGTGCTTGCCGCTTTCCATTAACTGGTGAGCCTCAGCAGCTTCTGCTAAGGGGAAGTACTTGTACACCACCGGTTTCACTTTCCCTGCTGCAATTGCAGGCCAGACATTTTTTTCCACTTCTCTCACAATTTGAGCTTTGTTTTTTGCACTTCTACCACGCATGCCAGCAGCTGTAGAAAAGTCACAAATCGACATAAAATCTACTGAACACAATTCAAAATGAGGTCCATGTCATTCATTCAGAGAAATAATCCATGAGACTAGCTTTCAATATTCCAAAAGAAATTTTTTTTCCTCCAATTGTCTATACACTTAATTATGAAAAGAGAACTCCCTCAAAGATATCAATGGAGGAGTCTTCAACTAAGAGAAGGATCAGTTAGAACATGGAGGGAATGAAGACGTTGGATAGGATTATGCGAGAATAAGAGAGCTGGACTAATAATTTCCATATTTCAAAATTCAAACAGACCATTACTAGAAAATTTCTTATACTCCAAATATATCAGAGCACATCTGCACTTACCCTGCACTGTCAAGCGTCTTGCTAACAAACAGCCAAGATTTACTTGTGTCACTGTTCCTCCCATAAAACCAATAACGAAGAGCCTACCATCAACATTGAGGCTGTCAAGATTTTGTTGGAAGTATGGACCTCCTATATTATCTAGTATGACATCAACACCTGCGTTGAACATTGAAGTTAGAATATAATCAATGTAAGACATGAGAAGAAATTGAGTGGTTGTCCACTGGCTCCATGAGATATATGATAACCATTGTAATTTTCTACAGAAAAATGCATATTCGAATTTTAGTTGATATCACAAAGACCTAATTCCCAGCTTGTTTGGAACTGAGGCGTAGTTGTTTGTTTATCAAAAACCTAAATTCTAATATAACATATGATGCCTATGAGAATGATAACCTTTCCCTCCTGTTTCTTCCTTGATGCGTGTAACAAAGTCTTCAGACTTGTAATTGATGCAAACATCAGCCCCAAGTTCTTTGCATGCAGCAAGTTTTTCCTCACTTCCTGGTTAACAAGATTTGACATGGTTAGCTAAATGATTTCAGTTTCATAATGAGATAAGATATCATCATGAACCTGCTGTGATGAAAACTTTGACCCCAATGCACTTAGCCATTTGAATGGCAAAGGTACCAATTCCACTAGAGCCTCCATGAATCTGAAAGTAACACTTATAGTTATTAGTCATTTCACGTACTTGATCTTAGTCCACGGGGATCAGGGATATAAAGATTCAATTGTGAACATACTACCCAAATGATTCTGCCAATTGACTAAATGGCTGATAGTCTTCATAGAATAAAAGAAAGAGGAACTACTGCTAAACAACAAATTGTATGGTCTATTTAGTCACCAGAAACGTTTCACCCGAGGAAAGCTTGCTCGTCATGAAAATGGTTGACCAAACAGTGCATGCCACTTCAGGAAAGCTAGCTGCCTCCTGTAAAGAAACACCTGATGGAATAGGAAGAACTTGTTCAGTAGGTACAGCTACTTTCTCCGCATAACCTCCTCCACCAATGAGAGCACATACCTATTATGTGAAGCTTTTACATCATTAATGCACTAAACAAAACTCCCTTTCAAACAATACATACAAATGTACTCTCCAAATCCACACAGAAAAAGAACAGAAGCTCATAAAAACATCACTGTACTATCTCCTTCTTCATCTATTCATTATCATATTTAATTTCATGACATCACAATCGCATAACAAAATATATAACTACGAATATATGAAACCTGATCACCAATTTTCCAGAGAGTAACGTCCTTGCCGACGGCTTCAACAGTTCCAGAACATTCAAGACCTGGATATTCACTTTCTCCTTTATGGGGTGGATGTTCACCTTGGCGTTGAAGGGTGTCAGCTCTATTAATGGCAGTAGCTTCTATTTTAATCAAGATTTCATCGTCTTTGATTTGTGGGTCTTCCACTTCTTCAAGCTTCAACACCTCTGGACCACCAGGCCTTGTGATTACTACAGCCTTCATCCTTCGTTAATCACAATCAATTTTATCACTTAGTTAACAAGGTTTTAGGAAGAGTTTGGAGAGATTTACTAGACTTTACTGCATACATAAAAGGAGTAGTAGAGTACCACATGTAGTGTAGCAGATGAGCTGCTCATCCACTCCCGAGTTCGAGCCTGGATATGAAAAAATCTTTTTGAGGGAGTGTTTTCTTTCTAATATGGCCCTATACAATGCAAATTCAAAATAGTTAAACTAGCCGCCGAACTAGAAAATTCAAAATAGTTGGACTGGCCGCCAAACTAGGAAAAAAAAAGTAACAGAGGAGGAGTATTTTGTTTCTATTATTGTTCTTGATAGCTATATGTTGTGTCTAGTTGCAACATCACCTCCATCTATAGTTTCTTTTAATAATAACAACAAAAAAATAAAGTTAAAAGACAAGTCTAATGATTTACATTATAAAAAATTAATGCACAATTAAAGTTATGTCAAGTGGATATTATTGAGAAAAAAAGATGAAAATATTGTAGGGATAAAGATTGGTAGTTCAAATTTGTTTTAAAAAATACTTTCAATTTCAAACATATATGAAACTTTGAGTATGATCATCAAAAATTTGAACTTGACAAGTAAAATTTCAGATAAATATCTCAAAACTTGCTACCAAACATGATATACAAAATTATATAACTTGCAGAGTCAATAAGGAAACCTTTGCTCTTTTTCCAGCTCTGTGTTCATGGTTTTTGTTCTATTATTGGAAATAGACAGCAGATCTATTTCACACAAACAAAAAATGAAAAGTGGGAAATCATAAAAAGGTTTTGTTTTATTGGAACATTGCAAAGTATAACACATGCAGCAGAGGTTTTGGAGTGGGGGTGGGATAACTGGCTGGAAGTACAGACTATTTTAACACTAGAACAAGAAAATCTCTCTTTTACAACATTTAAACAGTAAGCAGAATCTTTCCAATGTGCTTGCTGCTTTCCATTAACTGGTGAGCCTCAGCAGCTTCAGCTAAGGGGAAGTACTTGTACACCACCGGTTTCACCTTCCCTGCTGCAATTGCAGGCCAAACATTCTTTTCCACTTCTCTCACAATTTGAGCTTTGTTTTTTGCGCTTCTACTACGCAAACCAGCAGCTGTAGAAAAGTCACAAATCGACATAAAACTACTGAAACATAATAAAAAATGAGGTCCATGGCATTCAATCAAAGAAAAAATCCATGAGACTAGATTTCAACATTCCAAAAAGAATTTTTTCTCTCCAATTGTCTATGCACTTTATTATGAAAAGAGAACTCCCTCAAAGATATCAATGAAGGATTCTTCAACTAAGAGAAGGATCAGTTAGAACCTCGAGGGAATAGACACGTTGGATAGGATTATGTGAGAATGAGAGAGCTGGACTAATAATTTCCAAATTTCAAAATTCAAACTAACCATAAGAAGTACCCGGGAGGAAGAGGCCGAAATTTGACCAAGTTGACGAAGAATTACTAAATGAGGATTGCAAAGAAGAGACATAGCTCAACTTCACATGAAAGATGAATCACCTTCTCTCTTTTTTCTCTTTTTTTCTTGATAAGGTAAATATATGAAAAATGAATCATAATATTTCAGTTCTCCTGATATTAAATTGAGACCTATACCATCTAATAAAACCCAGTAATATCAGCAGAAGCTTGTGTTTCTTTTGCTTCTATTACACTATCTTATCTTTCCCATCCTGAAATAAATTAAAGTAGGTCAGCGCACATAGAAGTCACCAGATTATTACAAACCATGGTTGGTGGTTGAAAGCCAGGACTTTATGAGATAACTGAGGCTGATTACTGCAAGGAACTAAAGCTACGGGAGGAACAGCAGTAGAAGTGAAGTGAGGGAAAGTAAAGAGGACAAAAGTAAAGGAGCATGATAGGATATGTGAGAGAGCCTTATAAAAATGGAAGAAAGATACAAAAACATGGTTTCCACGTGTCACAGAAGCTAGCTTCTCACTCTGTCAAAATAAAGGATATCAACAAGGCAAATGAACACTGAGACTTCAAGACAGTTCATTTGCGAAGTGGAGAACACTAGGAGATCTGGATATACACACACAAAAGAGGAAGAGAGAGAAACTTGCTTTACATAAGCTTCATTGAAGTAGAAGCAATTGCATGTAACAAAAAAGGTGCAGCAGAAAGAGAAGTCGGAGAATATTAAGATCAGGGTAAACTAAGATTGCTTCATTTCTTGTGCACCAATTATTAGAATTGCAGCTGCAATTGATAATCATTGCTTCCCCATGGAATTAACCAACTGAATCTACACTCTAAGCCCAACTGAACACAAGACCTTAGAAGTATTCTATTGGCAGGTGCAACTATATGAATACAATCTCCGCCCCACTCATTGAGCTAGTCAGGGTGGGGTGGGAATAGAAAGAAACTGGAATTACAGTAGAGTGTCTTGAGATATCTCTCTTCCAGTTGACTAACAGCATGCTGTTCGAGTATTTGGTCAGACAAGTTCACCATATCAAATTTAAGAATACATTTCACAGAAAAGTTCACTCCAAATATATCAGAGCACAACTGCACTTACCCTGCACTGTCAGGCGTCTTGCTAACAAACAGCCAAGATTTACTTGTGTCACTGTTCCTCCCATAAAACCAATAATGAAGAGCCTACCATCAACATTGAGGCTGTCAAGGTTTCGTTGGAAGTATGAACCTCCTATATTATCTAGTATGACATCAACACCTGTGTTGAACATTGAAATTAGAATATCACCAATGTCAGACATGAGAAGAAATTGAGTGGTTTCCCCAATAGCCCCATGAGATATATGATATCCATCATAATTTTCTACAGAAACATGCATATTCGAATTTTAATTGATATCACAAAGACCAAGTTCCCAACTTGTTTGGAACTGAGGCGTAGTTGTTGTTTGTTTATCAAGCAAACCTAGTTTCTAATATAATAAATGATGCCTATGATAATGATTACCTTTCCCTCCTGTTTCTTCCTTGATGCGTGTAACAAAGTCTTCAGTCTTGTAATTGATGCAAACATCAGCCCCGAGTTCTTTGCATGCAGCAAGTTTTTCCTCGCTTCCTGGTTAACAAGACTTGACATGGTTAGCTGAATGATTTTAGTTCCATAATAAGATAAGATATCATCATGAACCTGCTGTGATGAAAACTTTGACTCCAAGGCACTTAGCCATTTGAATGGCAAAGGTACCAATTCCACTAGAGCCTCCATGAATCTGAAAGTAACACATATAGTTATTAGTCATTTCACGTACTTGATCTTAGTCCACGGGGATCAGGGATATAAAGATTCAGTTGTGAACATACTACCCAAATGATTCTGCCAATTGACTAAATGGCTGATAGTCTGCATAGATAAAAGAAAAAGGAACTACTGCTAAACAACAAATTGTATGGTCTATTTAATCACCAGAAACGTTTCGCCCGAGGAAAGCTTGCTCGTCATGAAAATGGTCGACCAAACAGTGCATACCACTTCAGGAAAGCTAGCTGCATCTTGTAAAGAAACACCTGATGGAATAGGAAGAACTTGTCCAGTAGGTACAGCTACTTTCTCTGCATAACCTCCTCCACCAATGAGAGCACATACCTATTATGTGAAGCTTTTACATCATCAATGCACTAAACAAAATTCCCTTTCAAACAATACATAGAAATGTACTCTACAAACCAACAAAGAAAAAGAACATAAGCTCATAAAACATCACTGCAATGTCTCCTGCTAAGGCTTAACAAGAACTTAATATTGTTCTAGTTTCACTTCAGGAAGCTAATGGATTAACTGCTACCCTACTAACCAGGGCTAGTCCAGAATCATTCAGGTTACTACTCAAGGAAATTCTTTCATCTTGAAACAAGAAGCCTTCTGTCCCTGATGGGCAGAGGTCATTTTGCACTTAACTCCTACTCCAGAACCCTTAATCTTTACTTATCAAGATATAGACATTATTCCCCCTCCTCGTACTTAATTATCACCACTTCCACCACTATTAAATTCTTCTTCTTTTTTTTTTTTATGACAAGGGAAACCCGCAGCCGCTACCCTTTGGGTGCGCACAGGGTAAACCCCCGCTCCTATGCAATAGCTCGCAAACCACATAGGAGAGGTAACCCACACTAGGCAAGCCTGGTGCGACGAGCTCAACCCAGAAGGCAAACCCTTTGCTTTCGCTGGCAAGGGGTTTCGAACTTGAGACCTCCAACATGGAAGTCCCAAGTGGTCACTGGGCCACCCCAAAGGGTTCCACCACTATTAAATTCTACCAAATTTATGTCAAACGAAGCACCACAAAATGAAATGGAAATATTTTACTCCATACACAACAACAACAATAACTAGTTAACTACCCCAAAAACTCAAACTAGGTGGAGTCAAGCTATATGAATCCTTTATCCATTCTTCTCTATTGGGGCTCATTTTATTCCAATACTCATTAATGGTTCTCTAATTCCTACCTATTCCTAGTCTGACATAGAAAACTCTAACAAAAATACTCCATCCATTTCAATTTGTTTGTCTTACTTACATTTTGAGTCTATTTCAAAAAGATTGTCTTTTTTCCCTTTTTGGCAACTCTTAGTTTTAACTTTTTACAAGGCTTGTTTAACATCACAGGATTAAAAACATTTTGGTACGTTCTACATATTTTAGTTTAAAACCACAAAATTAAAAAAATGTCTTTACTTTCTTAAACTTAGTGTCAAGTCAAAACCACACAAAAAAAAAAATTGAAATGGAGCTAGTAAGATTCGAAAGATTAGGCATTTTCAGATATTTTATTCCTTTGTGCTGTGTTCTTAGCCAAGTCCCCATAGATTCCAAAGATTTAGACATTTTCAGATAACTTCATCCATGTCATATTACCCAACATCAAAAGGAAATATAACAATTCTACGATAACAAACAACAATTAAGCCTCAATTTCAAGAATAAAGTCATCATCTGTTTTTAAAATAGAAATTGTAATCAGACGAACCTGGTCACCAATTTTCCAGCGAGTAACGTCCTTGCCGACTGCTTCAACAGTTCCAGAACATTCAAGACCTGGGTATTCACTGTCGTCTTTAGGGGGTGGGTGTTTACCTTGGCGTTGAAGGGTGTCAGCTCTATTAAGGGCAGTAGCTGCTATTTTAATCAAGATTTCATCATCTTTGATTTGTGGGTCTTCCACTTCTTGAAGCTTCAACACTTCTGGACCACCAGGGCTTGTGATTACTACAGCCTTCATCCTTAATCACAATCAATTTTATCACTGAGTTAACAAGGTTTTGGAAAGAGTTGGAGAGGTTTACACAACTTTCTTGTATTTTTTTTCTGTTCTTGTTCTTGAAAGCTCTATGTTTTGTCTAGTTCCAACATCATCCATATAGTTTAATAATTAAATTCTACTCCTATTGTATTTACAAAAAAAAAAAAAAATGGAGATAAAAAGAGAAAGTAATTCATTTAGGGCTAGTTTGGTTCGGAAATAAGTAATTATCCTGAGATTAGTTATTTTAGTACTAGGTAATAAATTCGCCCTTTGCGCAGGCATAAATAATCTTTCTAAATTTTTGAACAACCTTTTCAATAATAGATTGTTATAAGGAAAAAAGTAAATTTTAGTAGGTTTTAAGAACGTTTCAACAAAAATGAAATGATTTGAAATTATCATATATCTAAAGAATTGTAAATATATAATAAATGATTAAAAATATCTTGATATCTAATCATTTTTTTCTGTTATATAATTTATCATAATCTATGTTTGATGATATAATTGTCTTGTTAAAATTGAGGGATGTTTTTATGTAGCGATTAAATATCACTTTTTCTATTTTTTTTGTACATGAAAAATATATAATCTGATAATTTTATGGTTAGAATAACTCCTTGTGAAAGTAAAATTATGTGAAAATTTTCGATAATTAATATTAGTTATAAGTAAGTTAAGACCATTAAAAATGTACACCACAACAACATAAATAAATTTTTTTAGAGACAATCTACTTGTCTGAGGTCAAACGTTCACCACTTTTCGTTATTGTTAGTTTGTTAGTCTAACAAAATTTATAGAAGGAGAAAATAAATTTTAAACGATAGCAAATTAATATTGTTGACCATTTTAGAAATTCATTCTTCATTAAATTGCTGCTATGAAGCCCCTTCTAAATGTTTCATCAATGCAACATTACGAATTTTTAAGAAATATGTATGTATATTTTTTTAATTATGAAAGTACAAGTAGATCAAAATGTTGGATTCTAGATTCATGTTAAAGAAATATTCTCGAACATTAAAAAATTAGAAGTGAGTATAACTTAGATAACTCAAACACTCAACAATGACTTGGGACATAAATGACAACAAATCTATGTTAATAGACATATCTTTTGTAGCTTAAGATATTACTTTTATTTAAAGCAGATTTTATTTCATATTCTTCAAATTAAGCTTGCCGAAAATAGTCATAATTCACACCAAAAACATTTAGAAGAGACGAATGAGAAGGAAAAAAAAGAAAAACATTAAAAGGGCGAAAGTTTTGTCCAAGTAAGATCATATACATACCAAACGAAAAATAATCAATACAATTTTAAGGAGACCACAAAATAGCGAAAAAAACATAAATTAAAGGGAGTAAACTATGAGATATTCAATGATAATAACAAATCATTCTAACCAGAAACGTTCCTATGTTATGAAATAACATACATCAAAAAATTGACTAACACTTCAATCAACTTTCAATCCTTAAAGTATTTATAATATCCACCGATAAAATTTAGTAAAAATAGATAACAACAACGTAAAAACCAAAAAAATATGGGAATGCAAAATTATTAACACTCAGTGGATTTTCTAAAGAACACAAAATATCATCCTTGTATGTGAAGGAATGACGTTGTTGATAAAGAAATTAGAGATTTGTAAGGGCTTTTTTATCGTACCTTCAATAGTTCCAGTAGAAAAAAACTTGTTTGAATACTCAATTGACGTTTGTTATTTAATTTGTACTAACAAATACTTGTAACAATAATTCTGCAGAAACATAAACAACAAAGTTCAAAGCATGTAATAAAAAATAACAATTAATAATATAATCATAAATTAATGACTGTAAAAAACATACCAGGATCTTCAACAATAGAATGAAACCGAATGTAAAAACAAAACAATGGTGTTAGTGAGTCATTTAACAGGAGCAAAGTACAGAAATATTTAATTTGTCCATAAGAAGAAGTGCAAAATTTACATTGTTTTAAAATGAAAGAAAATTCCTCTATTTATAGATAACAAAGGGTCATGTGAAAAAATGCTTATTGTGTCTTGTCAGAGAGGTCACAACTCTTTGGAAAAGTTGCAACCCTTCAGGAAGGTCACAACCTTTCATAAAAATTACAACTATTCATAAAAGACGCAACTTTTCATAAAAGGCTTTTCATAAAAGTCACAACTTTTCATGAAAGAGGAAGGCTAGTTTTAGAAATAAAATAAATTAAAGGGAAATTCTGATTTGTGGTGGCGCCACGTAGACGGGTCTAAAATTTTCTTTTATATATATATATATATATGATTGTTATTCCTTTCTCAATGTGGTGGGATAAAATAATGGTGCAATCCTAATATAACTCTTAGGATAAGTTATATTTCTC
The DNA here is from genome assembly GCA_037074985.1 of Solanum bulbocastanum. Lineage (NCBI taxonomy): Eukaryota > Viridiplantae > Streptophyta > Magnoliopsida > Solanales > Solanaceae > Solanum > Solanum bulbocastanum. The sequence goes on along the minus strand of CM073598.1, from coordinate 28,675,216 downwards.
TTGATTTTATTTCAACCAAGCATAGAATAAACTCATCCTAAAATTAATCTTGAGATTAGTTACTTGTTATCATTCGTATCAGATGAGCACTTTGGTTCTAAAGGGAAATATAATTGAGTATGTGAACTTTTATTTTGTTGGTTAAATATGGATTTCCTTGTCCTGTTATTCCCTCTCCTAATTCAAACTAAATTTTTAAAATGGAGAAGGGCTTAAAATACTCGTTTAAGTATAGAGAATGGAATAAAAATATCTTTCTTCCAACTTTAGGTTCCAAAATACGCTTTCATCCATCTATATGGACCTATATTACCCTTTCACTTAACAAATTCTTTAAGACTAATAAAGAATTTGTTAAGTGAAAGGGTAATATAGATCCATATAGGTGGATGAAAGGGTATTTTTGAGCTCAAAGGTGGATGGAGGGTATTTTTGTTCCATTCCCTATACTTGAAGGGTATTTTAGGCCCTTCTCCGTTTTTAAAAAATAAAATTACATTATAAAAAAATAGGATTTAAAATAGTACCGATTAACATAAAATAATGTAGAAATTTCATGTGTGATAATTTTTATATTTATCTCAAATTAGTGATAAAATTTCTGATTCATCATTAGAAACCCGTGATAATATTGCAAGAAAAAAGTTTGGTAGTTTAAATTTTAGAAAAACTACTTTCAATTTCAAATATATACGTCTGAAACTTCATACACTATCGTCAAAATTTTGAGTTTGACACGTCAAACTTCAGGCAAAAATGTCATAAGTTTGCTACAAAAATCAATCTTTACATTGTCAATAACAATCCCCCTCACCCCCAAATATGGGCGGATCTATGAAGGCCAGTGGGGGTGCCACACCACCCCCGAACTTCGACGGAAACTCTCTCTCTCTCTCTCTATATATATATATAAAACGTGCCACCCAATGAACAAAATTGGCTTCTGGTGCCACGGTAGGAGGGCAACTTTAGATGGCTAATGTTGCGGGTTCGAATTCCATTTGTACCTATTTTTTTTGAGAAATTTGCTGCAGACATTTTTTAAGAAAAAATAAGGCTCCAAGCATGTTTTTTAAGAAAAAAATCTGGCACATTAATCGATAAATCTATTTGGTACCCACGGACTTTAAATCCTAGATCTACCAATGCCCCCAAACAAGAGAAGTAATATAAAGGATGCATACCAAACACCAAGTAATATTTTCCATGCAAGGTATTTTGGTTTGGCCATTTAACACTATTGGATGGCAGCAAGAAGAGGAAAAAAAAAGTCTTCTATAACCAAAGTTTGTTCATTCTCCATTTGTGTGCAAATTGCACCTAGAGAAGAAGATAACATGTATCCAAAAGTCCCCAAGTTAAATATTATACATTACTATATAAGAAGCATTAGATGAGGGATAATTTCCTACATCACTCAGTACTACTTTCATCATCCAAAAATATATATATAAAAAAAAAAATGACTCCATTTGGCTTTCAATTTGCAGTTATCCTTCTGTTATTGCTTAGTGCTATTATGGTACTAGAAACACAAGCAGCATATGTTAAACCTCAACGCGTCACGTGCTATAAACGTTATAGCAAATGTTATCTCAAGTACATAACTTGCCCTTCAGAGTGCCCTGAAATTCACCCGAAAGATTCATATGCTAAAGAGTGTTTTCTTGATTGTTACTCTCCTAAATGTGAAGCAATATGCAGAAGTAAGTATTTTAGACTCATTGTAGCTTAGCTATATTTTTTGATCCTTTTTTGCTGAAGTAACATTATGTTAATGAATTTTTGTACATATGTTACAGAACGAAAACCAAATTGTGATGGTCCAGGTGCAGCTTGTTACGACCCTCGCTTCATAGGTGGAGATGGGATTGTTTTCTACTTCCATGGCAAAAAAGATGAGCATTTTAGCCTAATTTCAGATGTCAACGTTCAAATAAATGCTCGTTTCATTGGTATCCGTCCTGCTGGCAGATCGCGAGATTTCACATGGATTCAAGCTATAGGCCTCATGTTTGGCTCACATAACTTCACACTTGAAGCAACCAAGGCTGAGAATTGGGATCAAGAAGCTGATCATTTGAAATTCACTTATAACGGGATGAGTTTAAGTGTTCCATTAGGCCATTCATCGGTATGGAATTCCCCTGACCAAAATCTTGAACTGGAAAGGACCTCAGCAACAAACAGTGTAAGAGTTGCAATTCAAGAAATAGTGGAAATCTCAGCCAATGTTGTTCCTGTGACAGCAGAAGAGGACGCGATACATAGTTATGGTATACCTAAAAATGATTGCTTTGCTCACTTAGAAGTGCAGTTCAGGTTGTTTGATTTGTCTCCAAAAGTTGAAGGCATTCTTGGCAGGACTTACCAGCCAAGTTTCAAGAATCCAGCCAAGTCAGGGGTCGATATGGCGGTTGTTGGTGGTGATGACAAGTACAAGACTAGTTCACTTCTATCTGCTGATTGCAACTCCTGTACTGTTTTCACTTCTGGAAAAAAGGTTGCTGAGAGAAAATAATAAGTTCAATTCCATATAGTGGCAGCTTGTATTAGCATATATTGTTTGTTCTCATAAATCTCCCTTGTTTATCTATGTTGAAATCTAGTTTCCTTTGGTTTGAATAATGACAACATTTGACTCTTGATAACTAAAGGAGCATTCTAAAACTTATTAGAGATTAGTTGACACTGATTACTTGTTTTTCCAATCGAGGATTTTTATTCAATTTCAAATGATTTGAGGGACTGAAACTAATCATATATCTACAATTATGAGCCCCTAATTAACCCCTGCTGGTAACTCAATTAAACTATATAACATGTAAGACTATCCTTCGGGATGACTCAATTGATTTGAAGGGTGGTTATCCACATGGAGATGACCTGAATCGATCCCCTCAATGTCTTTTGAGTCAAGTCTCTCGCATAGGACTTGTCTAATGCGGTTTAGTTTCCTTTGCAAGCTATTACACAATGGGGTTTACCCAGAGTACAACAAAGTATGTTAATAAAATACTAATAATGGATTATAAGGGGAGTGAAAAATTATTTAATACGTCTCTTTAAGCAATTATATAAACATGACACGATTCATATATCACATGGTATTCTTTTTCCTTAATCTTAGGTTAGTGTACCTAATTGCCAAGTACTAATAAAGGATTGGGTTAGAATTCTTTTATTTTCACCATACCCAAAATGACACGTGTAGTATGATAAAATCACAGTTTATAATATAGTTTTGTCCTTAACTTCATATATTGAAATTGATTACCCAATACACATTATCTTAGTATTAAAATAATAGAAGTTTGAAATTACCGCGTTTCTTAATTCAACAACTTTTGATTCTTATTAATATACTACATCTCTGACTCTTCAGTTCAGTACCATTTTTAGGGTTAATTCTTGAATCTTGAACCACCAAAAGAACCCCTAGCAACTGGTACAATTTATTTTTCCTTAAAATATCTTGTTCTTTTTGCACTGTATTTGTGTACCTTTAAACTACACAGAATCATTTTCTTGATTTTTTTTTTTTTTTTTTTTTTACAGGTTGTGTAATTTGATTGGAAAAGATGGGTGGATTTGAGCTCAAATGGTTTGTAAGAGTAGCTGTTGTTTTGATGATGGTTCAAAAAATTCTTGGTTGGGGGAAAGAAGGACATTATGTTATCTGCAAAATTGCTGAGGTAAATGAAGTATTTTTTTTAATTCTCTGCTAAGCTATGTATTTTCTGAGTAAATTCTTGAGGAGATTGAATGTTTGGATTAATGGGATGTTTAATCTTGATCCATTTTTATGGGTTTATTCATAAAGGTTGAATCTTTATGTACTTGCTTGCAAGAATTTGCGTTGACTAGTTATCTGATTTCCTATTTGGCATTGGCTGAAGTTTTTATAGAAGTTTTATGGGTGTGGATCCATTGTTGCATAATTGTATCGTATAGTTGTTCGATAACCAACCCGAAATGGAATGAGCAAGTGCTCAGTTACCAAACCAAAGATTTAAGGAAATATAGAGAGAATAGCAAAATAGACAAAAAAAGACAGACTTTCCTTCACATTCATTAATGCTTTAAAGTTGTGGCTACAACTGAATATAAAGAGTGTAGTAGTAATCTGGAACAACAGGACATTGTAGAAAACACCATCTTAACAAACTGGGGTACTCAAGAAATAAAAGAGGAAATTGGGACTACACTGTTGTTGATGGAAACTCAGACATACTACTTGGAAGCTCACGGTACTATCCGTTACATAGTAGGTAACTTGATCTAGCAATTATATAGTTACATCGAATCATAATGTTTTTAAAATAGATAGTCTTCGTGTGCCTCAAATGATGAAGGCATAATACATAGATAGATAGGCACTCAACTATGGCGTCAAATGGCAAGTTAACACTTCAACTTTAGTAGTGTACATCCAGACACCTCGACTCGTCCCTACTGAGTCTCGTGGACATCCAATGCTAATGTGGCACATAAATTTTGAAGGTGTCTGGATGATCATTTTGTAAGGTGGACTGTTCAACTTACATAGTGGAACGAGCTGAGGTGTCTAGATGTGCATCCTCAAAGTTGGAGTGTTTAGTTGTTAGTTGAAGACAACTTAAGGTGTCTATCTACGTATTAGTACTGGAGGAAGATTCTTGAAATCCTTTGGAGACATTCCCAGAAACTTCTTGTGGTGGACATATTTATGATTCTGACAGATTTTATCAAATTAGGCGATGTCTTTAATATTTTTCTTTGAGTGGAAGCAAGCATATGGAAAAGTACTGACAAAATAAAAATAAAAAATTGGTCGAGCTCTTCTTTTGGAGGCTTATGTGAATCTCTTGGGTCTTTCAGGAATATCTAACCGAAGATGCTTTGGCTGCAGTCAAAGCATTACTCCCAGATCAAGCCGAAGGTGATCTTGCAGCTGTCTGCTCCTGGCCTGATGAGGTTCGGCACCACTACCACTACCGCTGGAGTTCTCCATTGCATTATGTAGATACACCTGATTTCTTGTGCAATTACAAATATTGCCGTAAGTGACACTACATATAATTGCTTCTATAGAAAAACTTCTTAGTTCATGTTAGCTATTCATTTTGGTATCACTACCGCTGGAGTTCTCCATTGCATTATGTAGATACACCTGATTTCTTGTGCAATTACAAATATTGCCGTAAGTGACACTACATATAATTGCTTCTATAGAAAAACTTCTTAGTTCATGTTAGCTATTCATTTTGGTATCAAGTTTACTCCCTCGGTATCAAATGAAAAGAGAAATACGGTAAAATATTTCTAGCTCGTGTCTGCATTTCCTATTGTTACTCGGTGCACTGAAGTCAAAGTAGCGGCACTTGATCCAGCGTTTCATAGTTGACATTTTTCCTGTTATAATGATAAACCCTGATATGGCATCTTAAGATGAATCTTTTAATGCACTTTTGTATCTTAGCTTTGAGCCATTAATGACCTTGGTCTACTTTCTGATAGGAGACTGCCATGACGGGCATGGGCGCAAGGATAGGTGTGTTACGGGAGCAATATACAACTACTCAATGCAACTTTCACAGGGATATTATGATTTAAATTCAGAAAAATGTGAGGAAGAGTGCCCCTCTGTGTTATTGATGCATTTATTGAACTGGAACTAACTATTTCTAGTGACAGACAACTTGACTGAAGCACTTATGTTCTTGTCTCATTTTGTTGGTGACGTACATCAGGTCAGCTCACCTTTTCTGGAACCTTGGTGTATGTAACTGTAAATAAACACAAATGTATGTGTTTGCATATAAATGTTTGTAACTACTTCGATAAGTTTCTTTTAATCCTAAATACTTGATTAAAGAATAAGTTTCTTTTGTCTTAAATAATAATGTCCATACTGCTATGCCTCTGGTGTAGAAATTAAACAAGGGCAGCGTGCACGAAGCATCCTGCACCTGGGGAAGGGTCGCACCATAAGGGGATCTATGTAGGCAGTTTACCTTGACGCATAAATAATGTGGGAGTTATCCACGGGACATGGAATTGAACCATTAGAAATGCCATCATTTCTGAGTAACATGTTTCCTTTTCCTGATCTAATCTGATTAAGTGGGTGGTTGTACCATGCTCCAAATATATGCCCTCTCCTTTTTGGAGGCCCACTCCAAATTTATTTTGGTTATGGAAATCCAGAATTAAATATTGTGGTATTTCCTCCTGCGAGGACTATGTTATTATATGCTGATATGCTTTTCAGGGGAACTCTTCTGCCTCTGTAGTTTTGTGCTTCTCTTACCAAAGGAGCTCTTTTATTACCTGCATTGTGCTTGGCTGGACATGAACTAGGAAGGTCCAGTCTAGTTTATAGATTAAGTTCTTCCGTCATTTAATGACACCTGAACCTTCTACTCAAGTGACCAGCTACTTTTATTAGAACCTCCACAAACAGTTGTTTTAGACCTTGTTTCAATCATCTACTGGTCTTGTAAAAGTTGCTCGTCTGGGGAAGCATGTGACTGATAAGCCTGAGTTTTGAAGAAAAAAATTCCAAGCCCTGTAGGTCACACAACAAGTTTATCTTTTTTTTTTGTGTGTGTGTGTTTGTGTGTCTGCCACCAATTATCTTTTATTAAACCAGTTGTATATTTGCATTCTGTCGTGTGATTGTCTGAAATATGATCACAAGACAGGATAACTGATAAAAATATGATCATGAGACAGACTTCATCAAATTCAAAGCCTGTACAGCATATAACTATCTAAATTTGAGTGGTGATCAGGAAAAGACTATGGAAGTCCTGGAAGGTAAATTCAGTTTTACCTTATTTTGTTTTCTGTGTGCAGCCTCTTCATGTTGGTTTCACTGGAGATCTTGGTGGAAACAGTATAATAGTTCGTTGGTACAGGAGGAAGACTAATTTGCACCATGTAGGTTGTGCGTTTCTTTTGAGTTTCAATTCATTCTGATCTCATTCTTGAATCACTAAACAAAATTGTTGAAGTGTAACATCTTCGAGCAGACTTATTCAGTTCATGTTACCATTAATTATACAAAGTGTCTATAATTTATAGTCCTTTTCATTTGAAATATATTTAGTTAATACCCTCTTTTAACTCTCAAATTACGTATTCACTTTTCTCTACTTTGAAAACAAAAGGCAAGTTCTGAGCATGTTTACCTCTTATCTTTTACCTGTCAAACAATACTTGAGAAGTAGTATATTCATCTTAAACTGTATGCGTACAAGAGAAGGGGTGTATTTTGAAACATTAATTTATTTAATGTGAGCCATCCATAAATCAGATATCTATTAGAAACAACCACTGTAACTTCTTGACTTAACTTTTCCAGGTATGGGATACCATGATTATTGAATCTGCGTTAAAGACATACTACAATTCTGATATAATGTTAATGACACAAGCTCTTCTGAAAAACATCACTGTAAGTTTTAGTTGATTTCTTGGTACACAGTATTACATATCTATTTGTTAGAGATGTAAACTTTACAATTCTTCAAGTGATGTAATATTGTGGGAGGATTTCATCATCCCAGTGCCACAGTCCTCATTGGAAAGAATCTCACTCTCTTTTGTTCTCTTAAAGAAAATATTACTATGCTCTTAGCATAAACAGTCTCTGAAATCGTAGTCAAAATCCGCTTCACATGGATTCAACTTTGCGATCCAGCAAGATGTAACAAATTGTTTTTCCTAGCTTATGCAGAAAATCTTTCTTCAATAATATCATTGCAAGTTTTCTGCAAGTTTTTTTTTTGTTTCGGATGTATAGATAGCATTAACTCCTGAATTTGTTAAGCTTAAAACCTTTCAGTTTGAGTATGTGTATTTCACTAGCATCTCAAGACTCGGAGAAAACATCGTGTGCATCCTGTCATTTCTTCTATTCTCTGTATTCCTGTAATCACTTGTAACTAATGTACTTGTATCTGGATATAGGGTGAATGGTCCGATGATGTTCCATCTTGGGAAATTTGCAAGGAGATGGTTTGTCCCGACCCGTAAGTGTAGATATTTTTCATACGTTACATATATATAAAGCCAATGCACTATTTTGAGGAATTCGTTTTTACAGATATGCTTCTGAAAGTATCCGTTTGGCATGCAAGTTTGCCTACAGAAATGCAACCCCGGGAAGCACTTTAACAGGTAAAAGCTGATTATCTGTAGTCTTCTTTCACTTTCTAGCTTTTATTTGAACGACGTGCTTGATCTTCATAAATTTGTTATATTGGAAAACACTCTTAATTAGATTAGTGTGAACACCTAATTTTTGACTGAAGCTGAAGTTTTACCCCTTTTAGTATTTATATATTTATTGTGATCTAAACTGGATATTATCTTATTTTAGTAAGCTTACTTCAAAATATTTGAAAACTATAGGAAAATATAGTAACTTTATTATTATTTTGTTACTATCTGTTTTCTTAATCTGATTTTTTAACGCTTTATATATTAATTGGTTTAAAATTAGTTAGTGTAAATTTTGTATTGATATATTTATAATATTCAAAAAAAGCTGAATATTGAAAAAAAGAAAAGAAAGAGTCAACTTAAATTAAACTACAGCCTCCCTCTCGTTTCTTCTTCAAGCTTTCAACCTTAAAAACCTCACGTCTCTTATCCCTCGGAACAAATTTATACCATCCAATATTGTATATACTCAAGCAACAACAACAACAACGAGTATAGAGGAAGAGAGCAAGAGAAACTGATAAGCAAAAGAGATACAAATTGAGCAGAAGAAACGCGATAGAAAAATTTTAAAAAGATGAGAGTTAGAAAGCGGAGTGCAAATCTGAGAGTTTGGGAAAAAAGTGTTCCGAGAATCGTGTTAGAGTTTGAGGTTTTGTTTGCGGTTTCGAGTTCGTGGACCTGATTTGGAAATCTATAGATTGTACGTTACCTTCCTTTGTTAGTCGAAGGCAATTTGAAGGTTAGTTTTCACCCTTACCTGTTTGTTTTAAAAAGTCTGTATAAGTTGATGTTTAGATCATTTGTGTTGAGTTATGTAAGATATGTGTTCTCAATGTTCTTAAATAAGACATTAGGTGTGCGAGAATCAAAACTGGCCACCTTGTAACCTTATAAATAGATTTGAAAATTAGAGTTAATTTGCATGTCATGAGAAGAGCGGCGAGAGGAGATATGAATTCTATTTATGTCGAAAGAGGGAAGTAAATAAACAGATGGGGATACACTACAATGAGAGAGAAAACACAAACAAAAAAAGAATAAAAAAACAGAAAGGAAGAAGACAGGAGAAGAAACTAAAAACTTATTTTACCATGTGTTTGTATTGTTTATGCGTAATTAATTTTTGTTATTTTGGAGTATGAATTTAAATGATTAATCATTAATGCATGTATATAGTTTCTCTGCTGCTATGATTTGTGAGTTTTAAAATAAATATATTGATTATTGATTATTGAAGTATGCTAAGACATGAAATATGCATGAAATGCTTTGCTCTTTCCTGTTTCATAAAAGCCTTTACTTGATTCTGAAGTTTAGAGTTTAGACCGTGCGCATATGAGTTGGGCTTTTTCTTTTTAAACTTTTCCTGTTGTTGCTCCATAGTGTCTGTCATAATACCCAAGTCCTCTTGTAAGGTCAGAATGGTAGAACGATGTTCCTTCTCAACCCTTTATTGAACCAACCTAACCCTAGCTTCCAATGTTGTCTCATGTTGGGCCAACTCTTCTTTAACATTCTTTAGATCATTATTTAAGACATTTAGAGTAGATCTATAATTTTCTTCAACCTTGAGTAGAGCTTGCTTGATTCTAACCTCAGCTTCTGCTTCTCGATCTATAGGCCCCTTCACCGATCTTTCTGGCATAACCTTAGGGAGGGTTGATCATGAAACCATCCTAAGTATGAGTGGCCCACCTCACCCTTGTTGCAATCCTCCACCCTGTCGTAGGGACTTGAGAATATTCATTCTCCCCAAATCTTAAATATTTCTGATATCCATAGAAGAGATCTTGGGATGAATTCCTGCATATCTTCATTAGGATGTAAAAATTGGCGTCAATCAAAATTGCCACATGACTCTGAGTGGCATGCAGTAAGGCTGGACTTCTTGAAGACCCATTAGGACGATGAACGATGGACATGTATGTCACCTCGTCTGATGGGAACCAATGATAATGCATTTTGTCAAAGCATTGAAGTATTTCTTCCAAGCTTCAATGCCATTTGAAAAAAATTGATCTTTAATTCTTTCCTTGTAGCCCCAATGTAATCTTTTCATTCTATTTTGAAGTTCACTACTTAAGGGTAATAACGAATGTGCTTAATCATCCACATTTGCAGTAAAATATTGCATCCCTCAAAATAATCTTCTCCATTCTTGCACTTTGTCAGAGTGCGGTACATGTCTGCTAGAACGTACAAGGGTGATGTTAGGCTTCTTGTCAAAAGTTGTAATGACTGCAGTTAAATTTATGTTGATCTTTCTTTCCTTTTTTAGAAATACCATGATTCCCAAAAAGCTACTATAAAGGCATCATAATTATGCGTTTCCCAAGTCAGGCGGCACCCAGCATTATGGAGTTTCGTTCCATATAAATCGAACCCATCTTTTCAGCCATATCTTATGTATAAAAATTCTAAATGAACCCATTTATTATCAAGGCAACCACCTATTTCGTTTTCATTAATGTACAACAACTCCAAAAACCTTCTACCATTAACATGTTTTGGTATCATGGGTTCTTCTTCGTGAAGATTTTTACCCCTTCCCATGAATGCGTCTATTTCTTCCAGAGTGGGGGTAAGTTGAAAGTCTAAAAAGTGGAATACATTATTTAACAGATCCCAAAAATGAACTAGTGCTTCTATCAAATCCCTTTGTGGCTCAACATACAAGAGACCTCGTAAGAATCTCAAGCGTTTGAACACCACTCCTTTTCTATAATTCGTCATACTTTCATACCATGTCCTTGTCGGGGCCTAATCCAATATCATGAACCAAGGTGATTGATCATTCCTTGGTCTCTTGTCTCCCTTTCCATATGAGCTCATATTTCCCTATAGGATGATGATGACATTAGGACTTAACTATGTTTTAATGAAACATTTTTTTTGAAATAATAATTAAATAAAATAAAGAATCTTAGACTCGAGACAAGATTTTAATGACGCTTGAACTAGAATGAATAGGGACAATCAAATTATTTGAACAAGAGTAAGGATTTGATAAGAGCTTGAACTTATTTTATTAAAAAAAATGGACTTTTATAGTACTCACAAAGATAGAAAAGGGATATAAAGACATGAAGAAATCAAGAATGACACATCTTTATAGAATAGTTCAAATTATTTTGGAAAAATGATTGGATGCTAGGAGGAAAACAAATTTTGTTTTAGAACAAGTCATCAAATCTTTTATTCTTGTTATTTATTTAATTATAAAAAATTCTTTTATTGGATAATCTGAGTAGAATTGAAAAATAATATATATATATATATATATAAAATAATAAATAATAGAATTTTTTATTTTATTAAAGAAGTATGAATTTTGACAAAGAAAAGGTATTTAAGGAAATTAAGGCTCATCTTTTTAAAATAAAATTAATTAATTTATCTAAAGTTAGTCGACATTTGGTATAGTGTCAACATGGGAAGTTTTTTCTTTGAGTCTCGTTTGATTGGGAACAAGTTATCCCGAATTAGTTATCCTAGGATAACTTATCCCACCATGTATATGTGATAACTTATCCCATAAGTTATTCCAAACATGCCAACCAAACAAGACACAAATTTTTTATCCCATGACTAATTAATTATTTTTATCCCTCACACCAAATGACTCTAACTATGAGAAAACCGAATTCAGAAGAAAATATTCATTTATGCTGTTTTCTGTAATGTCTAAGCTCGAGATGCTGTAATATCAACCCATTATTGGACATACTGTTACGTGATGCTGGCAAGGCTTTTTTTTGCCTGTTTGATAATAACTGGACTGCCGTGGATATATGTAATTTAGTTTTCTTCATTATTGTTTACATGATCTTGCTTTGCCCTTGGATGGATCCATTTTCTTAACATTTCTTCCCTACAAATCAACCACCTATAAAATATACATGGAAAGCCAAGCTATGTACAGCTATGTTCTGTGTGTAATAATAATTATCTAACATTGAGAGAAGCCTCCATGTGCATCACAAAATATTACACAATCGTATTCAATATATTTTCGGAAACAGCCTCTCTACCTTCACGAGGTAGTGATAAGGTCTCCACTTTGTGGGGTTCACTGGGTATGTTGTTATTTTTTGTATTCAACATATTATTAATCTTCCATTATCTGTTTGTTTTCCAGACGATTACTTCCTCTCTCGTCTTCCTATTGTGGAGAAGAGGTTGGCGCAAGGTGGGGTCCGCTTGGCCGAAGTTCTCAACCGAATTTTCACTAAAAAACCATCAGTTGCTGCACAATGAAGATAAACTGCAGAAGAAAGTCACAGATCCACTCTGTGTATTCAGTTTCCATTATAACTTGGGAGTTCCCCTCACGCCAAGAACGGAAAGCTTCATAAGTGACTTATAAGTCAACTATTGTATTTAAAAAGGTGTAATGTAATAAAATGTAACTTTAGATGCACAACTAGTTCATTATTACATATGATAGATGCTGCTATCATATTGGAATATGCTGTATGTTGCTTTTATGGATAATCAACCTCTATTTTACTTATTAAGATAAGAAGAACCTTCAGCTTGTACACAACAAAAATCATTTCAACATTTTGTATATATAGAACAAGCCCAAGTTTGGTGGGACACTTCTGGTTTTTGATAACTGTCAAGTTATAGAACTTCTTTTGAGGATGTTGAGGCTAACTTCATTAAGCATTATTTTCTTTCTCTGTCTTGCTTTTATCAACCGTCATGGTGCTGAAGCATGGAGCAAAGAGGGGCATATGATGACTTGTCGAATCGCGCAGGTATATATTTATTTGAATTTTATTTGAAAAATATTGTTTTTTTTTTTTGGCTTCAAATAATAAGAACTATTGCATGTGGAAATAGGGCTTGTTGAATGATGAGGCAGCTCATGCAGTCAAGATGTTGTTGCCGGAATATGTTAACGGCGACTTGTCGGCCCTTTGTGTGTGGCCGGATCAAGTCCGGCACTGGTATAAGTATAAATGGACAAGCGCTCTACACTTCATTGATACACCAGATAAAGCTTGCAACTTTGATTATGAAAGTATGTCAAATGCATCAAAAAACGCGATGTATTTATTCTCTCTTTTCACAATTTGATCCTATAATTCATAATGTTTTTTTGTATGATGAAAAGGGGACTGTCATGATCAGCATGGAGTGAAGGATATGTGTGTTGCTGGTGCAATTCAGAACTTTACTACTCAACTCTCTCATTATAGAGAAGGAACTTCCGATCGTCGATGTAAGAATCAAAAATAGTAAATTTCTTATATTGTATGGGGTGATTCACTTATGATGCCATATAATTTGTCAATAATTTCAGATAATATGACAGAGGCCTTGCTGTTCTTGTCACATTTCATGGGGGATATCCATCAAGTATGTTTTGAACATTAAATAATAGCAACAAACTTATGATTATTTTTTAGAAAAATTTGTTACCTTGTTGTTTTTGTGATTTCAGCCAATGCATGTTGGATTTACAAGTGATGCTGGAGGAAATTCTATCGATTTGCGCTGGTTTAGGCATAAATCAAACTTGCACCATGTAAGTATATAACTAGTCGAGTTTGATCCATGATTTAAAGTTTATGCGTTTAGAATGATTAACGACTTATATTTTCCTTGTAAATAAATAATAATGTTATAGGTATGGGATAGAGAGATAATTCTAACAGCTGCAAAAGACTACTATGCAAATGATGTAAACCTCCTTGAAGAAGACATTGAAGGAAACTTCACTGACGTAAGAGGTTGATTAATTTTCATCATATAGCTTAAAGGCTTAATATGGAGTCAGTCCTTAAACTTATCAAGGATATTTCATTTAGACATTCGAACCAAGTCAGGTTCCATTGGAACACCTTAGTTTCTAATAAATTGTTTCAATTAGACATTTTCGATTCAAATTTTTAATTTTATTAATGCAACATACATACTCAGGGAATTTGGTCCACTGATCTTGCTTCTTGGAGAGAATGTGGCAATGTCTTTTCTTGTGTAAACAAGTGAGTTCTTTCTCAATTATGCAAATCGAAGTTGATTCTGAAACATACAAAAACATATATAAATAACGATATTAAGCACTTGCCCTTGAGAAATTGATTAATTGTTGATGTGATGTTTCCAGGTTTGCAACGGAAAGTATAAATATAGCATGTAAATGGGGATACAAAGGTGTTGAAGGTGGTCAAACTTTATCAGGTATTTTTCTCTTGACTGTCTACGATTTTATTGTGTACGAGGATACAAATTAATATTTTGGAAAATAAATTATAATTGACATTTAATCTATTTTAATTTGTGCAGATGATTACTTCAATTCAAGACTTCCAATAGTGATGAAGCGAGTAGCACAAGGTGGAATACGATTAGCCATGCTTTTAAACAACGTTTTTGGAGTTTCTCAACAAGAAGATTCAGTTGCTGCAACTTAATTACCAAATAATTTTAATAAAATAGTAATGAAAAACCATATATTAGTTCATGTTTGACCAAAATAAAATAAAATACTGAATTAGATGGCACATCTTTGTGATCTGATTTAACTAGTCTTACAATTCATTGTTGTATTTAAATTCCTGTAAATTGTAATTACCCACAGAGATGTACTAAAAGTGTAATTACATGTACTTAGCTCGTCTTATCTTTAAATATAAAATGGTAATTTATGTATTTGACTATACTATATATCGCATCCTATCTCCAACCCACCTCTATTTTACTATTCATTTTCTATATTTGGAAAGTAAAATAGAGAATTGACTCTCCAAGCACCCTCCATTTCACTCTTTCTTCTCCACTGAAGAATTATTATTTACACTCTCTATTTTACTTTTTGATTATTTTATTATTATTTCTATTATTTTATAATTAATACATTATTTTTCATATAAGACTATTAACATATGTAATTATTTTTAAATATAATATAATATTTTAAAAATATATTATTTAATATATACTATTTTCATCTCAAATTAATAATATTTTAATTTTTTTAATTTTCGGCACTTTAATATGATTTGATATTATTATCAATTGTCACTATGATGAATGCACAAAATTAAAATGATAAGATGAAAATTTTAATTTAAAGATACAATACATAACATAATAATTTAAATACAAGACAACACAATACATAACATAATAATTTTATCACATCAATTTTGATTGCAATTTATGTCCACTAATTTGTATATCATATAAATTTTTATTTGCAATTTATGTTATTTAGAAATTTAGAATAAAATAAAATTTTAAATTAAATAAAAAATTTGAAAAAAAAATTATATTACATGAAAATTATACAAAGTAATTATTTGAAAGAAAAAAAAAAGAAAGAAAATTATTTTATAAAATAAAAAAATAAAAATAATAATATAATATTGAGGAGAGAGAGAAAAAATTCATTTTTAGAGAGTAAAATAGGAAATTGGTTTAGAGTTGATTGTCTGAAAAAATAGAAAACTTTATATTTGGAGAGTAAAATAGAGTGTAGGATTGGAGATGCCCTTAGAGACTAGCATGTTGCTTA
Source organism: Solanum bulbocastanum (assembly GCA_037074985.1). Classification (NCBI taxonomy): domain Eukaryota; kingdom Viridiplantae; phylum Streptophyta; class Magnoliopsida; order Solanales; family Solanaceae; genus Solanum; species Solanum bulbocastanum. The sequence goes on along the minus strand of CM073598.1, from coordinate 28,659,474 downwards.
AAGATAATTTTTTGTTTTTTTTTCCCTAATCAGGTGTTCAAAGCCAACAGGCTACATTGAAACCCCGACTTACTGATCACCTTTTGTCTATATGGGCAATGGCATAGCCATCTTACAGTTAGGGGGTTCATCTGAACCACCTTCGGCGAAAAATTATATTATTTATAGATGGTTAAAATAATTTTTAGGTAGATATAATAGACGTCAAACCCCCTTCATCTACTTTGTGCGTCCATTTTTTTCAGATTTTGAACCTCTTATTCAGTGGCATAGCCAGAAATTTTACAAAGGATGTCAAAAAATTTAACAGCTAATAAAAATAATTTAATGAATGGGTGCACTTAAATTTTGTAAATCAAACTACGTAACATTAATGATTAATTTTTTAATTAAAAATATATCAAAAATTTTAAAATCAAACTACAAAATATTTAGCTTTAATGTTCACGTTTATTTGATAGAAAGTGAACATACAAAGAAAAAAAAAAAGAGAAAATTCAATTTAGAGTGAAATCACTTTTATGCTTCAAGATATCACGAACTTCTTAAGACTAACAACAAGAAATGAAAAATAAAGAGTAGAATCAAACGAGTTATATTAAAAAAATTCTATATGAGCATTTTCACTTTTAGTAGCTTTATGGAATAAATAAATAAATAAGATTTGCTTATTAACTTTAAATTAAATAACTACTTTTAAATTTTATTTAAATTTTTAATGAAAAGAAAAAAAAATCAAAAGTCAAAGAACATATTTAGGAGATTTGAACCCGCGCACATCAGGTTGCAAAGGATTTAGCTTAAGCTGAATGACTAAAATCACTAAGCTAAAAAACTTTATTGTTTTTTAAGGGTGTTCAAAATGTGTTACTTAATCATTTAAAGTATCAATTTACTTATATATACATTGTAATTTTCAACAAAGGGTGTGGACACCCTAGTTAAAGGATAGCTAAGCCTTTATTCTTATTGAAAATTCTGACTCCGCCACGATATATAAACGTCATTATTAGAAGAAACAAAATGGTAAACGTCAGCTCTTAATATGATTGGGTTATAATAAAGTAAATTAAACATAAAAGAAACATATGGACCGGTTGAGTATGGAAGGTGACAAACAGAGGCGAATCCAGAATTTCAAGAAAACGGGTGCACCATTGCTTTAAAGATAAGATCAAAAAATTTATAATAACAATAACTAGGTGAGCAATACATAAAAATTACATTGCCACAAAAAATATCATCAATTTACAATTGTACTCGACGAGACTTCATATTTTGAAAACGATCTATAATAGCATCATTACTTACATTTTCAAATATCTTCCGCTCTATCTTACAAACTAAACAGCCATTCAAAAATTCTTCACCAATGCTATTACGTAGATCATTTTTGATGAGCTTCATTGAGGAGAATGCTCTTTCCACACTTGCCGTAGCAACAGGCAAAATCAAAGCCAACTTTACAAGCAAATAAACAAGAGACCAAGTTTGATCCAATTTTGTTTGTGCCATCATCGTAGCAAGATCTTTAATCCCCTTCAAGTTGAGAAATTTGCTATCACACTCTCGAGCATAGACAATGAAACTATCAAGCTGATAACTGAGATCTCGAAGTTCATTATCACCAAACTCACTTTTATAATATTCGGCCAACTTCATTATTCTGCTCTTACTAAAATTAGCAAATGAATCAACCGGATTCAAACTAGCCATGCCAAGGAGTAAGTCACTAGTCACAACATCAAAACGATTATTGAGCTCCTGAAGTTGCAAATCAATAACTGCATAAAACACTTCCACACGAAAGTGATGTAAATATGAAATTTCGGACTTCTTACGCTTCGATCTTGGATAGTCTTCAGTCATTTCGGGAACCAAAATATCATGTTTACCACAAAATGAAGAAACCTCATCCATCAAAGACTCCAAACCACTCTCTCTCATTGTTTGTAATCTTCTCTTTGAAAGATTAAGCAATCCCATAGCATTGACAATATCTTGATCTTTCTTTTGTAAAGCTTTGTTCAATTCATTTGTAAGAAGCAACATCTTGAACATCAAATGCAACACAAAGATAAATTCAAATTCTTGAATTTTATCTAAAAGGTTACCTACCGCAAGTTTATCAAGATCATGTGGAGAATTTTCTTTCATATCTTTAAGCACATTAGCAATTGAAGAAAATATAATCATGAAATTTTCCAAGGTCTTGAAATGGGATCCCCAACGAGTATCACCCGGTCGTTGGAGGCCACGTTCTTGATTTAATCCTTGTCCGGTAAGAATTTCTCCAGATTTAAGCAATTCTTCCAACTTCTCAACTTGGTGTTGTCGAAGTAAGTCCCTGCGTTTAAAAGATGTCCCAATAGTATTCAAAACATTAGTGACAACATAAAAGAAATTTTTCACACCCGGATGTTTTTTAGAAACAGCCACAAGTGTCAATTGCAATTGGTGAGCAAAACAATGAATATAATATGCTGACGGAGCATCTTGCAAAATCAAAGACTTTAGGCCATTTTTTTCTCCTTGCATATTACTAGCTCCATCATAACCTTGTCCACGGAGTCTTGATAGGCATAACGAGTGATCCAAAAGTAAAGAGTAAATTACTTTTTGCAATGATCTTGCGGATGTATCACCCACATGAACAATACCCAAAAAGCTTTCTATCAACTCTCCGTTTTTGTTAACATATCGTAAAACTAGTGCCATTTGCTCTTTATGTGAAATGTCCTTTGACTCATCAACTAGTATTCCAAAATAATCACCATCCAAGTCTTTGATGATAGCTTTAGTTGTTTCTTTAGTACAAGCATCCACAATCTCCTTTTGAATTGTTGAACAAATCATCATATCATTTTTTGGAGCATGTTGTAATATCACCTTTTCCACATTCGGACGATTAACCCCATGAAATTTCAAAAGTTCAAGAAAAAGACCTTTGTAATTAGAATCTTCACTCTCATCATGACCACGAAATGGCAATCCATTTCTTAGGAGAAACCTTACCACATCAATTGAGGCATTTAAACGAATTCGATAATCACTTTTTGTTTTTTCACTTTGCTTGTGAAGAGAAGATTGAATTGATTGACGTTGATTTGCAAAATCAAGCATCCTATTCAAACATTTGTTATGAATACTATTCACCTCACCAACATGCAATCGAATTCTTTCCGGACCATGGTTCCAAGTCTTAAAACCATCTTGTGTAAATGATTTTCTCGCATTACCATGACTTTCAAATTCATTCTTGAAGAGATAACAACACAAACAAAATATAGCATCATCATCTATGCTATATTCCAACCAAGCAGAATTTGGAGCATTAAACCACTCAGGATTAAATTGCCGATTACTAGTCCCAAATATTGTTTTTGGATATACACGAAGTTTTGGTTGATAAGGCCCCATCAAAATATAATGTCTCCTCACAACATCTCGAATATTAGAATCATATTCAAAGATGGGTTTTCTTCCTCCGGGATCCCGTTTGAGAGATCCAACCCCAAGAATACAATCAACATTTGAAGAAGAAGGTGTAATTGTCTCTCTTTGAGCTTCTGGAACTACATGTGAACTAACAAATGGACCGCTACTAGAACGTGGTTGCTTAATCAAAAATTTATCCATTCAGATATTTAAGGATAAATGTTCCTACATATTCAAATAACTATTCAACTTAGTCACAAATTTAACTAGCAAATTTAAAAAAAAAATAAGAGAATCGCATATCTTTCACAATAAAAAATAAGGGAATCACACCCTTGCAAGTTCAAATAAAATAGAGGAATCACAATCCTTGCAAATCTAACTAAAATAGAGGAATCACACCCCTTTCACATTTATCAATAAGAAAATTACACATTCATAATAAAAAGAGGACTTATGCCTCTTTTGCATTCAAAATCACATATTCATAGAAAGAAGAGGAATCACACCCCTTTCACATTTGAAAAATAAGGGAATCACACTCCTTTCACATTAAAAAAATAAGGGAATCACACCCCTTTCACATTAAAAAAATAGGGGAATCACACCCCTTTCACATTAAAAATAAAAAAGGAATCACACCCTTCAAAATTGATAATATAATATGATTATATGAAACACATTCCTTACAAGTTACATCCGCAAAATATGTAAGTTTGAGATAATCAATTCTTTAGCTATTGATGATTTCCTATTATAAGTAATGACAAGATTTTTTTATATGAAAACCCTAAAATTAAAGTGATATATATATATATATATATATATATTATCTTGTTAGTTTGTTTATTAAAAAGAGAAATCATAAACTAAAATTACCTTAAACTTTGACAATGATGATTTCTCTAGATTCTTGACTTGAAGTTGGAGACTTGAAAGCTTGAAGCTTCTTCTTTGTGTGGAAAATAAAAAACAAATTTGAGGAGAGAAGAAATATATTGTTGGAATTTGGAACTTGAAAAGTGGGTGGGTCATGGGTGGGAAGGAAACTTTTGAAGTTTTGACTTTTAGAACTTTTAGAATTTAATTTTTTTTTTTAATAAAAAACATGTTTTTAGTTAATAAAAATAAATTGAAGCGAATTGGGGCTGCCTGGGATCGAACCTGCGATCTTTGTTTTGAAATCTTGCAGTCATACCAGTGAGTCATCCAGCCATCTTGAGAACGGGTTCAACAAGTTTTAATTTAATATATTCTTTAATAATTATAGAAGTAATATATCAAATTTAGTCGAATGAGTACGGGTTCAATTGACCCAAAAATAAGGCTTAAATTCGCCCCTGGTGACAAATGACTTTGACACGACTTATAACGTAGGCACATACTTCACATGTTTACAGCATTTTAGGTAATACATAGCTGTCTTGCAAACAAATTAGGCTAACTTTGAATCGGTGGACGATTGATTATAGGTTCGAGTCAGAAGATAGATAAGAATATGATTAATTTGCGTGATGGACGATAGATTATAGGTTTGAGTCAAAAGATAGATGAGAATAGGATTGATTTGCGTGATATGAAAAAAGACTAGTTATTTACTTGTCTTATTCAATTGCTCTAATGCACAGCGTATAGCATTATATAAAATGTTTTTATAATCAAATTATTAATATTTTTTTATGATAGGTATTACTCTTTACATTTAACTTTGTTTAACGTAAAATTTAATTAATTTTCTTTAAAATATTTATGTATTTAAATATTCATATAATAGTACTTATTATTTGTGTGGCCGCAATATTTGAAACTTTTAAAATTATAAACATGTTTGATAATAAAAGTTTTAATCAAGAAAAATTATAAAGATATATCTCTTTTTAATGGATTATTTTTTTAAAAATAGTGAAAAATAAAATAAAATCGATAGAATTGTTAACTTGATTAAAAAAATATAACAAATTTGCTATTACTATATGGTATTAAATTGCTAAGATACTATAAAAAAAAAAAAAAATCTTGACAATGTATGTAATTTAGGTTAAATCCTTATTGTTGTAACTATTTAATTAGCCTTTATTTCTACTTTTGTACGGTGTGTTCTAGATGTATTCAAACATCATTGGAATATTCTGAATTTTCAAGGCCAAATTCTTGTAGGTGTTTGAAAACAATTTTTGTTCTAGAAGATTTTGATTTTTTTCATTTATTAATTATTGTAATGTAATGTCAATTAATTAAAGCCATGTATAGGGTTATTCTCTCGGTACATTATTAGGCTGTCTAAAGATAACTTTTTATATTATAAAATTGTTTAAGTTTGAATGATATTTTATTTTTATCTCAGTTTAATTACTAACACATAAATTGAAATAAAAGAAAAACAGTTATCAAATGTATATAGTCAAACCTCTTTATAATGACAATTTTTCTATGAAATTTTTATGATTATTATAGTGAGGTATATATATAAATCTCATTTAGCTATTATAAATAAAAGTAAGCCAAATTATATTTAGCTATTATAAATAAAAGTAGTCATTATAAATAAAAGTATGTCATTATAAATAAAAGTACGCAAAAATTGATCCGTTTGAAAATCAAACAATTATAGCAAAAAATGTCATTATAACGAATGGATTGTTATAGAGAGGTTTGATAATTTGTTAGCAACCTTACAAAGGCCATGATGTAATATGTAATTAATTATCATATTACCTAATTAGCACTCCTCGATTGACCTAAGAAAAAAAAAAGGAAGCAAAACGCTGTCGTTTGTTCCACCGAGATGGCAGAGTTGCCTCTTTCCTGTTGCCTTCATCTACATTTGCATGCTTTTATTTACACATATTTTGCAGCAAAGCACCCAAATGTTAAAATTATAGCAGCAGAACACTTGTATTTGTGATTCCTCCATACCCTTTTTGTTTTACATTAGAAAAAAAGAAAAAAAAAATGCATGTGGGGCTATCAGATTTTGACCAATATTTTCTTGCTGATCAAGGTTTTGTCTATGTAAAATTAAAGTGTGGCTTTTTTTTTTAGTGTAAAAGTATACTGTTGACTCCTGATATCCTGGAGAAAATCTTTTCTTTCTTATGGGGTTTCATCTTCTTCTTTAAATTTTTAAAGGTAATTCCTTTATTTTTTCTGATTTCTTATGTATATATTATGCTGGATCTTGATTGTACCATGTATAGTTTCATCATTATTGAAACTTATGTTGTGACCTTCTGAGTTTTGAGCAGTATGTAATTAATCATGTGCAAGTTTTTTCTGTTATTTTATGAGTATGATGTTATATATTGAGCACACAGGGGTTCTTGATCAGGGGCAGATCCAGGATTCAATTGAACCCACAAACTATTTTGTTACTAGGTTCTAAAATTTAATATTTGGACATATAAAGCTATTGGGTTCAATACTGTTAATCCGCTCCTCTCTTGATCTATCTTGGCATAAGCTAACTCAAATGAAAAATATAGCTAACGAGGGAAGGATTGTCCAAGATTATCTAAGTGGACAACAACTCATTTTCTCAATTAATGTAGGACAATTTTTTTTGTGTGTGAATACTTAAAGATGTTTATTTTTCTTCTTGTCCAGTTTTGGTTGTAGAAATTTGAATATTGAATTATGTGTAGCAGATTTTGGTAGGCTGATCGCATTTCTTCCATTGCTAGATATGTTCTGTCATTCCAAATTTGAATTTAAGTATGTCGTATTCAGAAATTTAATCCAACGACCTTTGCTGATTGTTTGTAACATTGTGTCAACAAATAGTTTGTTCTAAGGTTTGAAGTAATGAAATGTATAACCTATAATGTTATCCGAGTTTATATGTACCATCAAGTCGTTGTGCAATGATATCATCATCTCAGTAGTTTATATAGTAAATGACAGAGGTTTGGATTTCACAACACAGACTGACTAGAGTGAATTCATATGCAAATTCATATCTGGTAAGTATTAGCAAAGCTTGACCAAGTAAACTTCAAACTGAAATTGGCATAGTATGGTGCACTCTTCATTTTCTTGACCAGATTCTTGTAAAATCTGCTAACAATTTTGGAATTTGGCACTAAGTGGTCATATTTGTCTAGAGGACTGAGATTGTAGTGAGTGCACGCAAGATCATGGTATATTGCAAATCCAGGTGTTTTATATCTGGATCCATTCTAAGAATTTTGTGCGAACACTTCACATTGAAACTGCCACCGTGTATAAATGCAAATTTTGTCTTTCCTGTTTCTGCTAGGTGATCCTAGGAACCATCTTTGTCTTGCTTTTGTCTTGTCCTTGACTGATACGCTTAACTTCAATGTTCATTGTCTTTACTTCTCCACAATTCTGGGATCTTCTTTATAAGTGTATTGCAGCTTCTATCGAGAGCTCACATCTACTTTCTTCCTTTTTTCAGTGTCATTCTTAAACATTGCATACCATCTAAAGTCCAAACAGTAATTGCCTTCATAAAAGATTTCAACAGTATCAGCTTCAGTAAGGGGTACTCTGAACATGGCATTGCTAAGGGCTGCAAGGAGTAGCTTAAGGCGTTCTGGTGGTGCAATTGGAAACTATGCAAGTGAGAGAAATATATTCTGTGAAGGCATTTCACCATTGAGACATCATGTGCCAGTTTTTGAAAAAGCTGTAACTGGTTTCAATTCGTCATACATTCCAAGTACACAGATGATAAATCAATTAAGTTTTGGGAACAGAGGAATGAAGTTTACCCCTCAATATCAGTTTCCACATGCAGAAGCTCAGACGGTTGGGGGTTCTGATTCAAAGAATGAAAGATCCAGTTATCCAGGCCTTGAAGCAACAAAACAGGGCGAAAAACCTAGAGTAGTTGTTCTTGGATCTGGTTGGGCTGCTTGCAGATTCCTCAAAGGAATAGACACTACTATGTATGATGTTGTTTGTATAGCACCAAGAAACCATATGGTCTTTACACCTTTGCTTGCATCTACTTGTGTTGGAACATTGGAATTCCGATCAGTTGCTGAACCAGTTACCCAGATACAGAAAGCACTGGCAAAGGATCCAAATTCATATTTCTTCCTAGCATCCTGCACTGGTGTTGATGCTGATAAACATGAAGTGAGTATAACAAACTCTTATTTTTCTCACTTCCAAAATATGTCTTTAACATATAATTCCTCCTTTCAATCTAATCAAATATATAGACATGATTACCTACATCCATTCAGGTATTGTTTTTTAGGAAATTAGGAGAGACTCCTAGGTAAATGGCATACCAATAAGAGAATTATTCGAGCAATACATTCAAGTAATTAAAGGGGAAAGGGACTTTGTTTAAACTGCATTCAACTTGTTATCGTGTTCAGTCTATTATGTTTGTGTGTGTTTTGATTTGAGAAGACACAATACAGGTATACTGTGAAACGGTTGGCGATCGTGGAGTCTCTCATGAGCATTACAGATTTAAGGTTGCATATGACAAGCTTGTCATTGCTTCTGGAGCCGAACCTTTGACATTTGGCATAAAGGGAGTGGAGGAACATGCCTTCTTTCTCCGTGAAGTACAGAATGCCCAAGAAATCAGGAAGAAGCTTCTTATGAACTTGATGGTCTCAGAAACTCCAGGTTATTCCCCCATGTTCCATAGTCTTTACTCTTGCCGTACCAAACTTTGGTAGATCTGTACTCTGTAGGATAATATATGACATCAAGGTTATAATAGAAAAAGTGAATGTAGTATAAATTTTGCGTGTGTAACATTGCAGGCATTTCGGAAGAAGAGAAAGAGCGCTTGCTGCACTGTGTTGTGATTGGAGGTGGCCCTACAGGGGTTGAATTCAGCGGGGAGCTCAGTGATTTTATCATGAGAGATGTACGCGAACGTTATGCTCATGTCAAAAACTACATTCATGTAACCCTCATTGAGGTAAATATCCAGCTGTATATGGGCAAACCTAAAATTACAGAGGAAATAGCATTATGTTGACTGTTGAGTATGATCTAGTAACACTTTCCATGGACAGGCTAATGAGATTTTGTCTTCATTTGATGTTGGATTGCGGGAATATGCGACAAAGCATTTGACCAAGGTAATGAATCATTCAATTGCTTTGCATTAAGAAAAGAAATTTCTTCAGTGTTTGTTGAATTTGTGAGCAAAATTTCATACATGTCAGGTTGGTGTCCGCCTTGTTCATGGTGTTGTAAAAGAAGTACATCCAGATAAAATAGTTCTCAGTGATGGAAGTGATGTTCCATATGGCCTTCTCGTTTGGTCTACTGGAGTTGGTCCTTCCAAATTTATTAAATCACTAGATATTCCTAAGTCTCCTGGTGGAAGGTACAGAGTTTGAACTTCTCCAACAACTTAGCAACTTCTTGGACCTTGGTTCCCTTTCCTGTATCCAGCCAACTAATCTTAAGACATGTTACAGGATTGGAATCGATGAATGGTTGCGAGTTCCTTCTGTAGAAGATGTGTTTGCAATAGGAGATTGTGCTGGTTTTCTTGAACAGACTGGAAAGCCGGTGCTTCCGGCTCTTGCTCAGGTCAGTTTAATTTCCTGATACGTCCTTGATTTGTCTGAGCATCTTTTTCTTATTCATTTGCATTTCTCCTGTCCCATTCTTTTTTCCTGTAGTGAATTGCATGTTTCTTTCTTCTTGATCCCGCTTAGTTTTATGTGAATGGCCTCAATTGCAACCGTTTATGAACGTAACTGAGGCCTAAAGTTTTTAATGAGCAACCTTAACGTTGCATATGCTGTCAAGGATTACAGTTATACGTTACTTGAAAGTTCACCAGGTATCCTTTTCTGTACAAGAATACAACAAGCTGTCTTGCTATCCTGTCTTAGACATAACTAGGAGTTCAAATTTACCCATATCCTTCTTCTTGGGTTGCAAGAATCGAGTTATCTTGAGAAACTACTACGTTTTCTTGAAATATGACTTTGGAGTATAGAATTTTTCTCAAAGTGCAATTTTTTTAACAGGTTGCTGAACGGCAAGGGAAGTATCTTGTTAAATTGTTCACCGACATTGGGAAACAGAATGGAGGCAAAGCTCTCTCAGCCAAAGACATCACTCTAGGTGATCCATTTGTTTACAAGCATCTTGGAAGCATGGCAACTGTGGGGCGTTACAAGGCTCTTGTTGATCTCCGTCAAGCTAAGGTAACATTATATTCTTCATCATCTCAATTACTCTTCGACCAAAACATTTAGTCAGGCGGGTTGTGGACTCAATGACTCTACATCTTGGATTCGTCTCTTCGTGTAATATCAATCAAGAAAGAGCTTGTCCTGTGTGTATACCTTTCCATACTATGCTCTGATCTTTATTTTGTTTGTCAGGGTGAGAAGGGTGTCTCGTTAGCAGGCTTCATGAGCTGGTTTATTTGGCGCTCCGCATATCTGACTCGAGTTATCAGCTGGAGGAACAGGTTTTATGTGGCTATGAACTGGGGAACAACGTTAATCTTTGGCAGAGACAACACTAAGATAGGATAAACTAGCACTTCTAGTAAAATTTTCTTGTTTTTGATCCATTTTTTGAACACTTAATAACCTACCTTGTAGTGTAATGTAAAAATTTATAAATAATGTTATATTTTTGAAGATTGAAAAAGAAGAATGAGAAAAATGCTTGTCAAAATGGGAATATTTTTATATTTTTTTAAAAAATGAAGGTAAGGTAGGACAAATCAGAAAGGGAATTACAAGGTCGGGAATGAACTCTCACCAATAAGTTGAAAGTACAGTAAGTCAATCAAACAGAGCAATTAAGGTTTTCTGTCAAAATGAAAGTACAGATCATCATTCATAAGTTAGATTTACTCCAAGGCCTTCATTTTAATTAGATTTGGTTCAATTAGGAGAGGAACAAAATTACATAAACCTAGTAAATATACAATATAATAATTACATAAATCTACTTGATAATAATAATAATAATGTGATACCATGAATCATATTTGGTTGCATAAGTATAATAACATAGCTAAATATTTATTGTTTATTTATTTTTTAAATAACGTTAATAATGATATAGCTTGTTAAACTAAATGTGAAATAAGGGGATGCGTCTAACCTTCCAAAATCTCAACAGTGGACTGTGAAGTTATTCTTTTTATATTTAATAATAATAAATGTTACATTATTTCAAAACGTTAGAAAATATTATCTGTCACATATTATTTTAGTAAAGTATTCATAATAATATTTAAAAGAGCATGTAACATTATAGTGACTCTTTATTAATCATCCATTCTAAGGGAATTTAGGCGTTAGATCAAGTTATGCGTGTATTTAAATTTAGTGAAGAAAAAGGATCACACTTAAGTCTAATACCCAAGTTTAAAAAATATTATCATTGCAGTCCCTATATGTATAACATTCATATTTTAGCGTATTAATTTTCATAAAATAACAATTATCTGAACATATTTTTACAAAGAAAAAGGTCAAAAATATCTTTAACCTATGAGAAATAGTTTATGAATATTTTTCTCCTACCTTAGTACCTAACAATATATTAATGTTAATTCAAATTCAAGTTATATTATCCAACTGTAGAGGAACTATAATTTCACAACATTTTATTATTTCAATTTAATAAACAACAACGATTGCTGAATTAGATTTCTTACTTGGTGAGAGGTTTCTAGCAAGTACATAAATTGTTAAAGTAGACTGCCTGAAATGATGGTGGAGATTCAATCTTTTCCATACAAATATGATCCGTAAGATAGAAATGTATACTATACTATCCAACAATACCAAAATAGTTAATAAGAAAATTTTAATGGGAAGAATTTAGATCTCTACCAACACAGGTCAAGAAGATCATAATTTCAGATTCCAAATCAAAAAATTATAACTAAAATAAGCATACAATCTTGTATTTTTATAAAGATTCAATCTTTATTTAAACCATTAATATACAAGAACATTCATGCACTCATTAAGCAAAATGAAACATAAGCAATCTTGTATTCTTGTAAAGATTCGACCTCTAGTGTGCACTACTATTTAAAACATTAATATACAAGAATGTTCATGTACCCAATAAGCAAAAATGAAGCATACACAAGTCTTGCTGAGGAAAATGATGTGTTATAAGTACTTTTGTAAGAGAACTAAAACAAATACTCAAGTTGGGACCTGTTTGGCCCCAAGAATACTAATATTTGTTATTACCTCTTCCGAAAAAGTTTGAATTCTAATTTGAGTGATAAAATTTTGGATATTCTTTATAATTTTTAGAACTTATAGGTATAAATCATATTTTTTTGAAATAGTCAACTAATTTTGTTAAAATTTTGGGGCCAAATATGGTGAAACTTCACCCAAATATTTGAGAACTTTTAGGGCCAAAATGGAACTTTGAAAGAGACTACACGTCAGTGAACAATAAACAAAGAAAAAAGCTCTACGAGACAAAAATTAATAAGAAAAAAACCGTCAACGCTTATTTTATGGGTCAAATATACCCCTCAAAAAATTGTTAACGCTTATTTTATGGGTCAAATATACCCTCAAAAAACTGTTAACGCTTATTTTATGGGTCAAGTATACCTCTCAAACTAAATGCTACGATGCATTTACTAATTGATTACAAGTTTTAATTTTAAAATAATCAAATCTCATCCAATTTTTTAAAAATCCAAATCCTCTGATTCCTCTCTTGAGTTTTATGTCATAATCAAGAAATTTTATTCGAAAAGTTGTACCTCTTTATTTTTTATGATCTTCTAAAACAATTGATGTGAAGGTGGGAAAAGACGATTATTTCAATACATATATTTATATAGTTAATATCTCTTCTTCTTTTTTTTTCTTTTTTTTGGAAAAGACAATAATTTTATTAATTTATTCGTCATATAAAAAAATGATAAATTTAATTAGGTGATTTAACTAACACAAATACTTAAGTTGAATAATTTTATTAATATAAAATAAAGTTTAATAATTTTATGAGATAAATTTCAAAATTTGGCAATATTTTGAGACATTAACTTCATTCATATAACAAGATATAAAAAAAAGATTAGCACTTTCCATGAAACACACAAGTCAATGGTGAACAAATATACAATAATATATGCTTAGCTTCTCAATGTCCATGCTTGAAATCATCATTCATTATTTTCATCAATGGCTCACTCAATCATTGGGTTGGATTTTAAAAATGGGATAAATTATAATCAATGGCTCACTTAATTTTAAAGAACTGGAAAAATTAAAAATTGTGACTAATTAGAAAAGTGCACGTGGCATTTTAAGAGAATCAAACTTCCACTTGAGTAATTCGATATTATGGCTATTTGATGGTAAAACTTACCTGCATCGGGTGTTTATATTAAGTCAATACACGCTTGTCATGTGTTTAAATTTATAGTTCACTTTACTTCATTAAATCACGTAATAATAGAAATTACATTGACTTAGTATAAACACTCGATGCGGATAAATTTTTTCCCTTCAAATGGCTATTCGAATAAATTTTTATTTCTATATGCAAAGTAGGCGTGGATTTCATATTTAATCGCAAAATATATTAAATTATAATCAGAAACAGTAATTAAATGAAATTATACCTTCGTTGAATAATAAACTAATAATGTCTCGAACTAGTCTAATTTTCCTATGAACGAAAATTAACTCCCAAAATTTATACAGGACATAACTAGTAAAATAAGTATATACAGGACAGAACTTGTAAAATTAAGAAAAAGTTGTACACAAGAAAGATTTGAGCTCAACTGCTCCAGATTCCCTACAAGGACTATAATACCCTTCAAGACTATCTAAATTTACCAAAACTGATACACTCCATCTCTATCGGCGAGCTCAGGGGAGATGGGCAGTTCTCCGGCCAGACTCAGATCGGTCACCGGTGGAGAAAATAGAAGACAAAGAGTGAGCTAAACCCAAAACTATGGTCATCTTCACTTGCCCTCTTTTTGGAATTGGTCGCCCATATTCCTCCCTTCTTGACATGTTTCCTCCATTCATCATCATTATCTCTTTTCTTTCTCCTGCCATCTTTGAAATTCTCCGATGTGTTTTACTGGTAGTGAATTGTACTGACTATATCGTCGCCGGTGATTGCTCCGGTGAAGTTGAGTTGCCGGCGGTTGTTTAGATTTGTTTTGCTGTTGTGAAGAATGTGAATGGAACACCTATATATATAACTAAGCTGTTAATATTGCCACTCGCTTGAAACAAATTTACAATACGTGCCATTCCTTATCTTTTTCTCCATTATTAAAGTTACGAAATGGTGTTGACGATATTGACCTTGTTGTCTCCCATATAAAAATGGTGATAAATTATTGATGGAATGACCGAGAAGACCCTTATGCTTGATTCCGTTTGTCACTTTGACTTTTCTATTCGCGACTTTGTCAATTGAATACCTAAACTAATTAAACCACACTATTTTAAACCCCTCTGATCATGTGTGTCTCTCAATCGCGTTGATGTGGATAACACCTCACTATCCACATCAAATATATATATATATATTGCCACGTCATTTTTTTATTATAAATAATTTTTTTAAAAATAAATCTCAAACTAATCTCCAAAATCATTTCTTTCTTGATTTCTTTCCATTTTTTCTTTTCTTGTCATATTTTTCATCTATTTTGCTACTTAGATTTTATGTTATCGTTCATTTTTTTTGCCTAGTGAATTTTTTTTACGTTGAAGAGGAATTAGAGATAAGCAAAGCTTTGTTATGTTTTTTTTTTTATATAAATTTTGTTGTTTTAATGGTGGTGAGAAATAAAGTGACTAAAATGGAGGATGAGAGAAAGAAGAGAATGAGACCAAAAATGGGTCTTATAGAAAAACTCTTCCAAAATGTTCTTAATAAAATTGTGTTACATTTAGAAAGAATCAAACATATGTTTTTCAAAAACCCATCTAAAAGCCACATCTATATGTTTTTCAAAAACCCATCTAAAAGCCACATCTATTTCACAATTTAGAACCTCTTTTTCCCCCTCTCTTTTACCAAAATCTAAATAAGTATATTTTTACCAATCATTGTAGAATTCTCAAATGATAGGAAGCATGAGAAGAAAAAAAGGAAGAATTATGTGTAAGAGCATTGGAAGAAATCGAAGATGTGTGTGTGGTGATGGTGGGTGTTGGGTGAAATTATGAGGAAGAAGAAAAAGAAATGTACAGCATATTGGGAATTGAGTACTCTTTTCTTTTTTTTAATTTTTTTTTAAAATTGTTATAATTTTCTTTTAATTTAAATATTTTTTAAAAATTAAATAATTGTCTTCACTTGCTTTTAAATGTGTGTAACCACGCTCTTGATCCGATTCAGCAAAAAAAGGCCACATAAGCTTAGTCAACGGTCAAAGGGGTTTAAAATAGTGTGTTTTAATAACTTTAAGTGTTCAGTTGACAAATTCGTGAGTAAAAGGGTCTAGGTGACAAACGAAGTCAAGTACAAGGGTCCCTTAGCTCATTCCGTCTAAATTATTTCATTAAAGAATTACAGTAAGTTATTTTTAATTATAGAAATATAATATATATTTTTTAGATAAATTAAAAACAAATATATTATTGGAACGGTAATCAGTTCACTTTTTTTCTTTCAATTTAATTTTTTTAATGATCTTTTTTCCTTCTATTGCACAGAGAAATGAAAAAATAATTATAGGGGTATATATGTCTTTAAACCTGGATTTTTTATTTTGCAAGGTGTATAATGGAAAGCACATTAACAATTAATTAAGGATAAAGATTATGTTAAGTGGAAGCAAAAGTAAAGACGCTCCTAAAAGCAATATTTATAATCATGTTACATAAAAATCACGTGGGTATTAATATTATTGGCTCAAAATCCATTTAGTAAAAGCACATATTATTGATTATTGGTATAAAGGAATTAATTTGGGGCCCAATTTCTTTCTGTCATTATCTTTTAAAACCAAAAAACACTATGGAATCGTGCATTGAACAAAGACTCGTTTTTCTTTTATTGCACACTATAATGTTCCTTTGTGTCACATGCATTGTCAATTATGACAACCAATTTATTTAGTTCTTTTTTTATATATAAAAAAAAAAAAGTGAGATTTAAGATTATTAAATGGATTGAATCGATCTAATTTAATATTGCCACCAACTATATACCCCACTTCAAGTTCGTATAATTTATTCAAATTTAGAATATTCTCAAAATTTTGTTAAGAATATTATCAAATTTTGAGATATTTATATAAAATGAATATATAACACATATGCATCGTACAATTTTTCTCATGTAAATAATGTTCAATTAACTATCCCTTCTATTGTATAGTCTATTTTGTATGTGGGGTTCAACTCAGAAGTATTTTCTTTTCAATTCAAGCAAATATTGTCCAAATATAAACCTGAAGCATTAGCTTGACTATATGTCAATTTTTATTGATACCTTTTTTCACTTTCAAGATCGGCAAAATTGACTTCCTCTTGTCTGCTTTTGTGTAATACTAGTTAAGTGAATGTGTTTTATACGTTTGGAGCATATTAATTTATAATAAACATATATAAAGAGGATAAAAATAATAATTTTGTTTACTATAATACTTTTTAATATAAAATAAAAAATTCAATCAATATTTTTAATATAGGATAGATTATTTTGGTAGGGAAGATAGGCAGTAAAAATTGAGACACATCTATATACAGTGGTGGACCTAAGATTTTCATGAAAGGGTGTCGATAAAAAGTAATACTAATTAACGAGCCCAACAAGGCTTGAACACACAACTTTAGAGAATTTTGGAACCTAAATGTGTCAATACTTTTATATATATTTATTAAATCAAAATTTGATATCTATATACAATATAATTTTTAGGTGAAGGTGGATCCGCGCCTGTGTTGTCAGAAAATCTTCACTGACTACAACATTTATAAATTTTTTTGGTAATTTTGTCTTCTTGTTTTCTTTACACACACATGTATTAGAATTCTAGGGCACGTACTTTAAATAGACCCAAAAGAAGTTGATGTCGCTTTATAAAGAGCAATTTTCACATATAGTAAATATAAAAATTATATTTATATGTTATAATTATAATTTGTATAATTGCACTTCATAACAAATTTTAAGTTTGCTATGGAACTTTTGATTTGTATAATTCGCTACAAACATTCAATTTTATATAAATTGTTCAGTTTTATATAAATTCATTTATACATTATAATTTGTATAATAAGATCTGTATTTGTATAATTATAAGTGTATAGGACGAAAATATATGTATTTATATTTGTATATACACTTTTCTCTCGCTTTATACAAACACAAACGCATTTTATACAAAAATGTATAAAATGGCTAATTGTATACCAAATCAGATGGCAAAAAAAGGGGGTGTTTGCTGCAAATTATAATTAAAATAAACTATGGCTATAACATTTAATTTAAATTAATAGTTTACTATTTCATACAATTTTCCCCTTTATAAATGGTTGCTGGAAAAATTGTATAAATAGAAAAAATAAAATAAAAAGGATTACAAAAATATATACGTGATTGTGCGTATATTTCACTCTTTCAAATATTTCATCATCTAATTTCAGGGTGTTATTTTTTCATTTTTTAAAAAATAGAGAAGTAATAGAATTAAGTTTATTTATTATACTTTAGAAATTTAAATTTGATTACCAGCATCTTATAAATTATTTAATGATAAGTATAGTATTGGAAGAACGGTGTTGTTACTGTTCTTTGTTAGAGAAGCTCTATGATGTTTTTTTTTTAATTAATTGTCATATTTTATACACTTTTATATTGTATTTTCATAATTGTTTGAATTTGATGCATTTGAATTAGGATATTTGGAAACGTCACCCTATTTCATGAAAATATAAATAACACCGGCATACACTCTATATCTTTTTTAGAACCATCTATGAAATTATACTAAGTACATTGTTGTTAATAATAATAAATGAAAACTATAAATTTCTCTTGATTATTAGTAAAACGGAAAAATAAAAATTATTTTTAATACAAGATTGGAGTAAACCGGGTACAGCCAAACCGGACCGGAAATACTTTCTAAGCGGTTCTTGTTCGACTCGGTCGGTCTAATTACTAGCATAGTACTTAGGCAGTTGGGTTGAAGAAAAACTACGAGTGCGGCGGGCATGGCATCGGCGAATCAGAACAAAGCTTTAACGAATACTCGTTTCTCCGACCTCGAACCGCGGCTTGCTGAGCCAGTTTTGGAAGCCCTAACCAACTCCGGCTTCGAGTTCTGTACTCCTGTTCAGGCCGCCACCATACCCTTACTCTGCAGCTACAAGGATGTCGCCGTCGACGCCGCCACTGGCTCTGGTAAAACCCTAGCCTTTGTTTTACCTGTGGTTGAGATCATCCGTCGCTCCTCATCCAATCCCAAACCTCACAAGGTAATAAGGTTCCTTCATCTGCCTTACGAGACCTGTTTAGGCTTTTTTTATGCGAAGTATGCAAGCATTAGTACCGGCACTAGTGTTAAGATTTGTTAGGTAGGAAAATTTGGGGCATTGCTGTGACATATTGATTACATACAGAGAACGGGAGCTAAAACTGATTTAGCTTATAAAGAACAAATGAATTTAGTATTCCCAATTTGAGGTATGCGAGCTTAATATAATTAAGATGCTTGAGCACTAGAATTTTAAGCATTAACTGGCCTGTCATGGAGGATTTTGATATAAGCTGGAAGCAGATGCAGTTGTGCTCATTTGTACCAAGTTTAGTTTCATATTAGTTCTAGAGGACATTCAAATTTGACTATAGAATGGTGGTACTTATACAAGTACATATGCTTGTGGGAATGAAAAGCTTCAGGACAATGGCACTGTCATCCACTTCACGTGTTTTGGAGAAGTGGACTCTGCTGATTGACTTTGTGAAAAATGAGTCACCTGGTTATTGGTATTTTAAAAGACATCCATTTTTGCTGGTTAATACCATCAAGTTGGATCATTTAGGGTGTTTCTGGTTTGGAATATTTCCAACTTAAGGGATCTTTGGTATACCAGTTTGAACTTGATTCAGTAGTAGTTGCCAGTTGGGAGGTAGTATAAGATTACAATAACTGGAGGTTGCTCTCTGATACTTCTATTGTTTTCTGGTTATCGTTTGACAGTGTTGTGCTTCAACTATTGAAAGACAGTATGGCCACAATTATCTCTGCCCCTTTTGTTTTATATTAAATAATGCAATGCAACCTGATGAGGAACAATATAGAAGGGGGGACAAGTTGCCTTCAACCCTAGAAATAGTTATAATAGATAAATAAAGCCGTCCAATCTTGTTGACGTGCCGTACGTTACAAACAAAAGGCACTGACTCATCTTGCCACACATGTTATACTCTGTAAAAATGGATCTTCCATGCTTATGGCATTATGTTCTATCCAAATAGATCCATTTGACAGCCAATAAAGATACTTGTGATATACTTCCCTTTCTGTTTTTTTCCTTTAATTCTATTTTGTCATCTTTTTGTGTTTAGCTGTCTCTTTGGTGCCCTTGCAGGTAATGGGTATAATTATATCACCCACCAGGGAGTTGTCGTCACAAATATTTCATGTTGCTCAGCCATTCATTTCCACATTAGCAAATGTAAGGCCTATGCTTCTTGTTGGAGGATTAGAAGTAAAGGCAGATATCAAAAAGATAGAGGAGGAAGGAGCAAATTTGTTGATTGGGACACCTGGGAGGCTATATGACATAATGGAGCGCATGGATATACTGGACTTTCGGGATCTTGAGGTGCTACTTTCATGCCTCCTTCAGTGGAAAACATAGAGCTTTGTGCTCAAGTCTATAGTGATTTTAAGCTGTTAATTATTTGTTTACTTTTAAAGAAAGTTAGCTTGGGAATTTAGGAGTATCAAATTCTTTTGCTTGGGTGCTGCGGTATCTGCTGCTAACCATTTATTTACTCTTAAAGATTAAGTTTGCTTGGGATTTAGAGTGCCAAATTTTTTACTTGATAGATGATAATTTATGTTTTTCTTATGATACTTTAAAAAGGAAAAATGAAGTTGCCATATGCCCTGTGTTAAAACAGTTTAGCTGCAAAATTTATGTAAAGCTTTCCATTTGTGCACTGAAGTAATGCTAAGTTCAGCCTTACCCTAAAAGGAGTTAAGTTTTACCTCCTAGATCATAAGTTCGTACTCAAGGCCGATTTTCGTGATTGCCTATAATCACATTCTGACTTAAGTGGTCTCTGATTTCCTACATTTTTAAAGAAAAATTAGTCTCTGATTTACTACCTGTTCTTACAGCAGTCAATTGGCTGTCAATAAATAGAACAATGGGCGTTGATTCCGCCCCCTTTCCTCAACCCTTCTTTTGTCCATGTGTGTTCGGGATTTGGTAGTGATATATGAAATACTACATCT
The DNA here is from genome assembly GCA_037074985.1 of Solanum bulbocastanum. Lineage (NCBI taxonomy): Eukaryota > Viridiplantae > Streptophyta > Magnoliopsida > Solanales > Solanaceae > Solanum > Solanum bulbocastanum. The sequence goes on along the minus strand of CM073598.1, from coordinate 28,638,623 downwards.
TAATTAGCCGCTCAGAAAAAACCATATCATTTGTGCAGATCCTGATATTAGATGAGGCTGATAGGCTATTAGGCATGGGATTCGAGAAGCAGCTAAATTCAATCATTTCTCGTTTACCTAAGCTTCGTAGAACGGGTCTCTTCTCTGCTACTCAAACTGAAGCAGTTGAAGAACTATCAAAGGCAGGATTGAGAAATCCTGTCAGGGTTGAAGTTCGGGCAGAAGCAAAACAGTTGAGCGGTTCTGCATCTGGGAATTCGACCTCGTCAAAAACACCTTCTGGCCTTCATATTGAGGTATGCTCCCACTGTTTCACAGTGTTTGTTTATTCCAAAAGAATTTATTTATGTCAAGGTGTAGATTACCATATTCTAATTGACCATAGCAACGCAATGTTCAGTGGTGGGGCAAAGCACTAGTGAGAAGCTTCCCTTGGGATTGTTTTCCCAGGCAAGTTTCCTTTTTTGCGCTTATATGCTTTTCTCATGTCTCTTCAATTTGGCAGTATCTGGAATGTGAAGCGGACAAGAAATCATCGCAGCTGGTACACCTCATAACAAAGAACAAGTCCAAAAAAATTATAGTGTGAGCTTACTTTCCTGGAATCTTGAATTGTATATCATATATTTTGACATACCTGCATAGATGGTAGGAGATCACGTTGGTGTTTAGTACTTGATATTTTTTTACTCTTGCAGTTATTTCATGACTTGTGCTAGTGTTGATTATTGGGGAACTGTTCTTCCACGTCTCTCTTGTCTGAAAAGTTTTTCATTAATCTCTCTTCATGGAAGGATGAAGCAGGTACATTTATTGACATCTTAATAATAAAGGTCTATTATTTTATGAAATTGTTGATTATGGCATATTATTTAAAGAAGGTTCTATAGCAGCTCAGGAAATAAACTCTCTTAAATTTTTTGTAGAGTGCAAGGGAGAAAGCACTAGCATCATTTACAGCTCTTTCCAGTGGTGTTCTTTTATGCACAGATGTAGCAGCACGTGGACTTGATATTGCAGGTGTTGATTATATAATACAGGTACTTTCTTATTGGGCATAATAATTTTGGCTTATGAACTTCATTATCATGGTTGGTTTTTTTTTGGGGGGTGGGGGGGGTGGAGAGGTAGGGGAGGGCGTATTACTATAACATGTTTATCACTCCTTCACCATCTTGAACTTAAAGAACTGAGAATGTGTGCAGCAGAATTAACAATTTCCGATGGTAGTCAAGTTAGTATTACACATTGTTGACTGTTGCCTTCCCCTATTGAATAATAACATGATATCATTATAAGAAAAAGTTACCTGGTTTATATATGGGTCACACTACAGTATTTAAAGAATAGTTCACACAGGCTGCATTTTGTATAGAAATGATCCAGTTGGCATTTGTTTTCGAGAAGTGTTGAAAAATCATTTCGACAAACTTCTTCAATTTTCTGAAAATTTGATTCGGTCAAACACCAAAGAAAAGCTTTTCAGTTTTTGCAAAATCTAAAAATAATTCAGGAAATACTTTCACTTTTTTTTAAACAAATAAATGCTTAAGTCTTTTGTGCACCCAGCTAGCCACACCAAAGGCACTAAATTCTTCATGAACAGGTATCAGATGTAAGTTTGTGGTAGGAATATGAACCACCGCTCTCCTAATGAAATATAGTTCTATAGTCAGTCGTGCATGTAATTATGAGCATGATAATAATCAGCTGGAACTTACATGGATGTATTATTCTTTATTTTGTTTCTTGTGCAGTATGACCTTCCTCAGGATGATAAAATGTTTATACATAGAGTAGGCAGAACAGCTAGGCTGGGCCGACAAGGTAGTGCTGTTGTTTTTCTATTACCAAAGGTCAGGTCTTGCACTTCTAGTGTATCAAACTTTTTGGAGGCTGTTTGGATATAGTCTCTATCAGGGTTACTCCAAACCTACTTATTAACTATGATATGTTTTGGTCTTTTTAGGAGGAAGCATATGTGGAGTTCTTGCGTATAAAAGACGTTTTCTTAGAAGAGGGGGAATGTGCCTCTGATGCTCCTGATATTATAGATGAAGTAAGAATTAAATTATGCCATATTTCTCTTTCCCCTTGCTTCGTAGTGCAAATGCTTTCATTCCTCTAGTTTGTTTAGTTCCTTTTTTCATTTAATTGAGAAAAGGGTAAGTATTATAAATGCAACACGAATTGTGCTTGACTATTTATAAAAAGATCCAACTTCACATCATATCAACATGGATTCAAGTGTGTGTGACAGAGATTCTGCATCATTAATCAAACCCTCTTTACACCAAAAAGGAAACAAAAGTATACAGTTCTTTGTTTTTACCTTCTGTATAGAACTTGCTGTACCTTCAAAGCATCTTGCATTTCTCTCTTTCCAAACAGTCCACCTATGTAGTAGCTGGGATGGTTCTCTGCATTTGTGGTGTTCTTTTGACAAGTCCCTTCTATACTAGCTTCTCGTCAAATCAATTGTATATTCAGGCATTGTCCATTGTAATCCCAGCATATTCAGAAATAAGTCCAAAGTTGTGAAACAATGGGACAGTACAAAAACAAATGGTTGATGGTTTCTGAATTCTTTCCACAAAGATGGCACCTGTTACAGAACTGAGAACCTGCTTTCTGAAGGTTGTCTTGTATCGAGCATGCTTTTCTTGTAACTTGCGACACAAAACAAGTCACTTTCCGTGTTGACTTTGATCTTCATATGTTCCTCCAAGGCCATGATCCTTATCAGTTAAAAAATTGTAACTAGATTTAACATAATGAGATCCAGAATTGTGTAGTTCCCCGCCAAAAAAATCTTGTCCTCGGTGTTCAAAAAGGTTGAAGAGGCTGCAGTTGACTAATGGATTCTGTCTGTTACTGATGTTCCTTTTTTCTAGATACGGTCAGCAGCAAAGAAAGATCGTGATGTAATGGAGAAAGGACTCAGAGCCTTTGTATCATACATCCGTGCATATAAAGAGCACCACTGCTCCTACATTTTAAGGTAAGTTAAGGCCATGATGCAGTACAAAAATTATAGTAGTTACATTTCCATGTCCTCAGCGTAGTCCTCTATTTACAGGTGGAAGGAGCTTGAGATTGGGAAGCTGGGCATGGGATATGGTCTTTTGCAGCTTCCTTCTGTGCCTGATGTGAAGCATCATTCTCTTTCTACAAAGGGGTTTACTGCTGTTGAAGATATCAACCTGGACGAGATCAAGTTTAAGTAAGTTTTTCATTATTCAGCCTTCAAAAATCACACGTTTGGAATCATACAGATTAGGCAGTGTCAGTGCGTCTTGTCATTATCATTATATTTTTCACAGAGCAGTTCCGCTATGTGACCTTATGTACTGGTCAATAAATGTTAGATCTGTTGTGGAGTCTTGGCCTTTGATACTTAACCGTTGCTTTTTTCCATTCAGGGACAAGTCCAGGGAGAAGCAAAGAAAGAAGAATTTACAAGTGAAAAAAGCTGCAATGGCACAACAACATGAACAGAAGACACAGAAACTTAAAAAAGAAGCAAATTCTACAGCAACTGCCTCGAGAAAGAGAACTGCCAAACAAAGACGTGCTACACAGTTAGTTGAAGATGAAGATGAGATCACAAGGGAGTACCGCTTATTGAAAAAACTAAAAAAGGGAGCTATCGATGAGAATGAGTTTGCAAAATTGACTGGGACAGAAGACTTGCTTTCTGACATATGATTTACAGCAAGGCACCAATTCTGCTGGTCAAATGCATTCATATGTAGTGGTGGTGGTTGCAGATGTTGTACCAGTTACATAGCAAAGAAAGATAAGTATGTGTATGTCTGGTCACCTAGAAACTGAATTCATCAGTTGCTTATGCCACCTTACATTGGATTGCAGGTCCATGGATGGGCGACCCAATTTTGTAATGTGTAATTCATATATCATGATACACTTAATTTTATCAATTACTTAGCTGGATGGTTTTTATCTATTGTTCGTATGAAATAATTTTTGAATGAAGTTAAAGAGTAAAATATGAGATTCATTTTTTTTTGTTTTCCTGCTATTTTCCTGCTAAGTAGTATTAATTAATTCAATTGTTGGTGCGTTTATTCCTCAGATTTGATTAAGCTTGCATTACATTCACACATAAGCCTGTGTAAAGTTTCTTTTTTAGTTTCAAGCATATACAAAAACTCGGCATACATAAATTCACCAAAACCATGTCCCTAAAACAACTTATAGAGAGTTTGGTACAAAAATGTTCTTAAATAGTGTGTTTTTAAGTGCTCAGCATTTTGACCCAATATTGACGGCAAACTAAATTATTGAATGGGGATATTTTTTGTACAATTTCACAAAATTTGTGAACGTTTTTTTACTTTTTTTTTTCTAGTAAATGAATATTATCTCTATCTCAATTTATATGAGTTATTTTCCTTTTTAATCAATTTCAGAAAAAATGATATATTTTTATATTAAATAATAATTTAATTTTAAAATATCTATTTTATCCTTAATTAAATGATTTATAATTACACAAATTTTTATCATTCTTTTTAAACCATAAATTTTCAAAATCTTCATTTCTTTTTTAAACTCTCCATCGAGCCCTCACTAGAACTAAGAAAGTAATATTTTATTGGAAGTGACAATAGAAAATAGTGCATAAATTAGCGAGAACAGAAAAATAAAATACTTGGATGTTTTAGGTGAAGAAGAAGGTTGAAAATTAAGTTTCAAAACACTATACAATGGGCGCCGGAATTACTAAAATCATCAGCCATTTACAAAATACAAAACACACCAAGCTCAAAATCCTAAGAAGGCCCTCCAACACTCTCTAAATTTACCAAAACTGAGTACTCTCTCTTCACTACTCCATCTCTATCGGCGATTGGAGAAAATGGAAGACAAAGAGTGAGCTAATCCCAATACTATTGTAACCTTCACTTGCCCTCTTTTTGGAATTGGTCTTCCATATTCCTCACTTCGCAACATGTTTCCTCCATATATCATCTCTTTTCTTACTCCGGCCATCTTTAAAATTCTCCGGTGTGCTTTAATTACTAGAAATGAACTCCGGTGATAGATCTGTTTGCCGGCGGTTACTCTGGTGAGTTTGGTTGTTGCAGCGATGGTAGGTATGTACTCTGTTTTTGCTTTGTTTGTTGTGAGCGTAGTGAAATGATCCGTGCTTTATATAGTCCAGCAGTTGGAATTAACCCCAGCTTTTGGTGAAAATTACAACATATGCCATTTCGTTCTTTTTATGTTTGAAGTGGGACATATTATTTATTCCATTCACTTTTTTTATTTCTGGTCCATTTTTTTTCTTTGTCGTTTACTCCAATTTAATTTAAGTAAAAAAACAAAATACAACAGATTTAGGTTAAATTAGGTCTTCAAAAACGATAATGATTCAAACTAATTTAATATTTTTAATCGCAAATTGATAAGTGGTGGGCACAGTGCCAGTTAAGTGTATAAGATATGTCTGGTGGAACCAAAAGATAAGATATCTATAGACAATATTTTAGTCCTCAAGTTGTATGAAAAACACGTGGGAATTAATATATATAATTGACACCAAATCCATTTATTTAACTTTTTATTATTTTTCTCGCATTTCTATATTTATATTGAAATTGGATTAAATTTAAATTCGTATTGAAAAATCTCATAATAATCAAATTCAAAAAAAATAAAATAATAAAATAATAAAAAAAAAAATATATATATATATATATATATTTTTTTTATAAAAGATATGTTAAGTCAATATGATTTAAGTAATATACAACAGAGATAGTAGCTAATTAAAAATGTAAATCATTAGAAAACGGAAAATTTGGGGCCCGGTGGCTTTCTGTCATATCGAATTGAAAACTATGGACTCGTGCATTGCATTAAGACTTGTTTTTTCATTTAATTAACCCCATTAATTAATATGCTTTGTCGAATAATGAAGTATCAATTCTTAATAATAAAATGTTCCTTTAGGTTCTCTATTATCCTTTGGTCATTAAATAATTGAATTGAAGATGACATGGTAATGAATTTATAGATCTAATTGACTAGAATTTATACATTCTCTTTGATTATTTTTTTTATAAAGATTTTTTTATGACAAGAACAACTTGCAGTTGCTATATTTTGAGTGTGCACATGATAAAATCTCAATTCCTATACAATCTATCGTAAACCACACATGAGAAATAATTCGTAGTAGATAAGCTTGGTCCAACGAGCCCAATTCAGAAGGGTAAAATTTCTTTCTTTTTCTTTGGGTGACAAGGAATTTCTTGTTTAGGGTTGTTGTGAATAAATTTTGAATTTAGAGCGGTTAGCGATACAACGTGCATGAATTTGGTTTGACTAGATCTTGACTTGATAGGGTTCCACACGTATATATGTTTTCATTGGGCGAAAAAGATGCATTCACACCTATGCTATTTATAGTTTTTTAGTGTTTTGTTTCCACCTTCTATCAATTTTACATATCTATAATTCACACTCAAAGGCGTAATTAGAGGGGGTGTTGTGGGTTCACATAAATTTATGCTTCCTTTTCTAGATTATATATAGTAGTGCTATATTTTTTAAAAAATATTTAAATATAAATGTGTGAATCCATGTTTAAAGTATCATATAATAATACGATGATGATTAAGTACACCTCTCTAAGTGAGTATAAAAATTTAAATTATATCTATATTGTCTTTTTGAGTAACACCACTCCAAGTGATTATCGGTGACACTTTTGACGTTTCAACTAATTTTTCTTTTGTATTTTTGCCTTTAATCTTTCAAAACTTTCAAGTGTCTTACATTGAAAATTCCTAAAAAATTTAGCACTAGAAATTTTTTATATAATTAAATTAAATGTGTATATTAAAATTAAAAATAATAGTATTATATATTTTGGATCTATAGTTTTTAAAATTTAATGGTTGATATTTAGAACCTAAAAGTGAAATGATCAAATTTATATTTAAGATACATTTCTTCATAATCGTGCACCCATCTAGCCAAAATTCTGGATACGCCTCTGAATTAATTCTTATTCTTATTAGGGGGAAATTCGTAGCTGGATTAGTTCAGATTTTTTAAAATATCAAATTAAATTATTTATGTAGAATTGTTAAATTTATCATCCAAAATTAATAGAATTCTTTTTTTTTTTTGAGTTTTTTTGGATTCGTTCGGTAAAGTATTCATATAAATATATAATTTAACTTGTGCTCTAAATATATAATTTAGTCCTACCAAAATACAACTATCTAAGATGTTTCTTAAGAAATAACACAAAAATATGAGATGAATGATTACACTAAAATATTTAACAGAAAATAATAATGAAATCACATAAAATAAATAATACAAATCAACAAGTCATAATGAAAATGAATTATAATTTATAAGTACTAAATCATGCTAAAAAAGGACTAATAGTAAGTCATAATGAGAACGATAATAATTAAAAAGTACTAAATCATGCTAAAATAAGACTAATAAGTATTAATTACATGATTAAATATTAAAGAAAAATTAAAATTAGGTTATGTATTTTAAATCTCTAAATCGATGTAAAACTAAAGAATAAATATTTAAATATTTGTTAGTCTTAGTGTTGAATTATTATTTGTATTTATTTTGTTAGTATTACTATTGATTTGATTTTGATTGAATTTTATTAGAGTTACTGATATTTATGAACTAGAACATTTATTTGACCATTCAAAATTTGATGTCTTAAAAAATTAAAATAATATATTAAAAGATTAAAACTATGAAAACTTGTAATTATACAAGTCAAGATGAGCTTTAAATCATCTTTATTTTAACAAAAAAATCTTATAAGAAAATATTAAATTACGATGTAAAATTTGATAAGCTATAACAAAGATTTATTGAGTGCCAGTACTATTTTCCTATATAATTCTTTAGGAGATAAATTGACCAGAGAATATTCCATTTCACAGAAAAATCCACAAACATGTTTTGTTTAAAACAATCAAGTTTTTTTTTTCTTTTCGTGTCAAATTTAAATATAGAAGACAAATAAGGTTTGACATCTGCGAATTTCAATTTTTATTGCAATTTCATCACAACTTCGTATTTTTTTAACACAAAAAAATAAAATCAATCTTGACTAAAATAAGTTATAAGAAAGGCAGACAAGATTCAATCATGTTCATTTTACTTATTTAGGAGATACAATGTATTAAGACTTAGTTGAAATCATTTTTTTCAGAAGGAAAAAATAGTTTTATATTGGATGAAGCTTCTATGAAAAGGACTTTTTTCCTTTTTATTTATTTGTTTTTGAATCTATAGCTTAGTGGAATTAGATTGTAATCTAAGTGGAGTACTATACTATTCTTTGTCCAAATTTAGTGGATCAAATTATCATAAGAGGCTGCAAAGATTGTTAATTAGTTCTTTTAATTACTTTATTTCTTGTTTTATGGTTCATTGATTTCCGATTAATTTATGATGTCAAAGTATCAAATTTGACACATGACACACCTTCACATTAGGTGATATTTTACCATCTATTACTCACTGTTGTGATTGTATATATACTATAAATACTTATTTACTTTTATTTATCTATTTTAGAATATATAAGAAATATATTTTTTTATTGTCCAATAATAGTTGTGCACCATACTATTTTGGGATGTCCAACAATATTTGTCTACTTTATGAAATCAATGAATAATTTTATGCTTAACTTTTAATTTGTCCTTATCATTAAATATATTCATTTCCCTATTACATTTCTCAAGTCATTGTATTTATTATATTCAAATAGTGATATAGTAAAATTACCCTTCTATTTTTAGTAACTTAAGAAGTGTGTAAAGTCAACCGTGAACATCGATTATTGGACAGAGGAAGTTTATTCTTAGTATTAACTACTCTCAAATCTATGAAAAATTATAGAGAAGATGGCCAAAAGCCCCCCCCCCCCCCCCCCCCCCCAAGCTATTACCGAATTTTCAACTACACCATTATTCTTCACGAGGGTCCTATCACCCTTTGAACCTTGTAAAAGTGAAATATCTACCTCCTACAAACTCAAGCCTAGATTTGTATTAGATGGTATTCAACGCGTGTTGCCACGTAATTTTACCTTTTTTTCATATAAAAAAATTAATTTTTCTTTTTTTATTTTATATTTTCATCTTCTGCTTTTCTCTTCTTTTTTTTCCATTCCTCCATTTCTTTTTCTTTGAACCTTCTGCAAATTTGACGAGAGGACGCCATAGAAATCTCGTTTTCTAAAGCTAAAGACAAACAAAAACTCTATCACTAAATATTGCTTCTTCTTCCATTATTCTAATATTTCTCAGAGATCGATTCTTCAAAGAATCACCGTAAACGATACTTGCTTGTCGGGATAAAGGTATCAAACTTGCGGAGGGACTAGTATTGATTTAGATTTAACAATGTTGATATGAGAAATTTGATCGATGTTTACAACAATTTCAATAAATGGGTCTTCTTCATTAAAGGGTCTGTTACCCAATGATGAATTCTTCTCCATTAATTGAATCTATTACTTAGTGAACTCCTCCATTAATGACTAGTTTAAAGTTAGATTCTTCTAACTTTCAATTTTGATTTTGAGCTACCAATAAATTTTCTAAGTGATGAAAAGTGGAATATGATGAAAAGTATGTGATTTGGTGATGATAATTGACTTAGTGATAAAAACCTGATGAGGGTGGTGACCTGGTGGTCGAGGTGAGCCACCATCGAATGTTTAGTATGGATCTGATGATGAAGATTGAAGGGAAGAGATAAAGAAGGCAAAAAATAAATAAAAGGAAACATATATTTTTTTAAAAAAAAATGGAATATTAATATGAAATAAATTAAATATTTATAAAGTTAATATTTTAACTATCTTTTTATCTCTCACTCTTCTTGGGAGAGTGAACTGCACCTTTTTTGCCACATCAGTATTTAGGGAGCAAATAACTTTATTTTAAAATAATTCAAGGAGCAAATAACTTCATTTAGGGAGCAAATAACTATCGTAAAATATGAGTGTGTAGTTAAGAATTCGACTATAGATTGAAAGGACTTTTGGTCATTTTCTCAAAATTATATAATAACTAATATAAGTATCATAATAGATATGCAAAGAGTGTAGAATTTAAATTTGGTTTAGATATGCAATATAAAGTCATGATTTCAAATTACTGTTTTGAGTATGCAATTTGAGATTATAATTTCAATTTCTTTGACAAAAAACATAATTTGAATTTTCAAATCATGATTTCATTTTTTTTAAAATGTGAAACTTGACGCATCGATATATATTTTGTAAAAAAAAATTAAAAAAAAAAAAGACCCATCATTTCAAATCTTATATATAAAAAAAAAAAAGGACTCATGCTCAGAAATTACCCAAACCAATAACCATATATAAATGATTATATTAAAAAATAATTAGTTATTACTATTATTATGTAATAAATCTTGATAAAATAGTGTATTTAAGAATTTATAATCACAAAACATTAATTTATTTATAGAAGAAAAGTAATATGAAACTATGATATTGATCAAAATGAATAGTCGTAGATTGAAAATACAAGTAAGAATGTTTTAGGGGAAGAAGAAGAAGATTGAAAATTAACTCCCAAAACACTATACAATGGGAGCCGGAATTATCAAAATCACCAGCTATCTACAAAATACAAATTAAAACACACCGAGCTCAAAATCCTAGCCTAGGGAAGGACAATAATACCCTCCAACACTCTCTAAATTTACCAAAACTGGATGTTCTCTCACTTCAGTACTCCATATCTACCGGCGATTGGAGAAAATGGAAGACAAAGAGTGAGCTAAACCTAAAACTATGATAACCTTCACTTGCCCTCTTTTTGGAATTGGTCGCCCATATTCCTCTCTTCTTGAAATATTTCCTCCATTTATCATCTCTTTTCTTACTCCGGCCATTTTTGAAATTCTCCGATATGATTTAATTACTAGTACCGAACTCCGGCGATAGATCAGTCGTTTCTCTGATGAGGCTACTGATTTGTTTGCTCTGCTTATCCACTGAAACGAATGGTACCGTACCTATGTATATATAGCTCACTAATTTGATTATCACCCTAATGTTAAAGAAATTTACACATTAAGCCATTATTATTTTTATCTCCATTATTTATTGGATTGGAGCTATTATAAAGTATGAAATACTATTGACATTTCATTGACATAGTAACATTTTTTTAATGTACTTTTATGTAGAAATTTCATACATTTAAGGGCTAGTTATATTATATTTTGAAAAAAAATTTAATTATAAAATTTTTAGATTTTTCATTACTTTAGGATAGATTATTTAATGGGGGAAATGTATTCTAGAGGAAATTTTTGTAATTTTTTTAAAATAATAATTATTTTTTAAGAGATTTATGATATTTTTAAGTTGTGTATTTATGTAACTTTTATTTTTTTCTATGCACATTGTCCTTTTACTTTAATATAAATTTTTTTCTTCTAAAAACCATAATAATAAGAAAAGATTTGGTTTGTATAGTGGAATTCTTACATGTCAAGAATATGCTAAACAAATGGTGAGTTTATAGGCTTCAATTTTTCGGACACGTTACTTGAAATGATAAATAATTACTCCTAGTAAGTGTGACACATTATTTGATCCATTTACTTTCTTTTTTTTTTAATTCATATTCGCATCGCATAGAATCTGAAATACTTTTTCATATTCAAGACTCAATTCGAAGAATCCTATTTGCTACACCTCATTTGTAGGTGATTCTTTATTACTTTTCTATTCTTTGTCTTTTTCTCCAATTTGCTAAGAAAAAAAAAATGAAAGAGAATTAGACTAAATTATGTGTTCAAAATACTAGTGGTGGTTACAATGCCAGTTAAGCGTATGAGATATGTCTGGTGGAAGCAAAAGCAAAAGCAAAATATAAATCCCAATAAAGTTATGTGAAAGCAATATTTTAGTAGTCATGTTGCATCCACAACACGTGGGAATTAATATTATAGATACCAAATTCCATTTAGCAAAGCAATAATAATTAAAAGTGTATCGTTAAAAAAGATAAATGGGACCCGATGGCTTTATGTCATTTTCTTATTTTCACGATCCAAATTGTGGACTCCTGCATTGCATTCAGACTCGATTTACTTTTAATTATCTCAATTAATATATTGGCATGATTTGTTGACAATGACTTGCATCAATCGAATTCTTATCAGTTGCAATATTCAAATAGTTCATTAACTGATTAGCTAGTAAGATTTTCCTAAGAGATGTTGTTGTTTTTTTTCAAAAGTTAATTTATATTATTTTCTGCAATATATATTTTAGTTTATACTTCTCACATGCTAGTATATTGTTATATTTTCTAATGAAAAATTAATAAGTTTTAAAGTTGATTGAATACATTGACAATCACTTAAATTTGATAATAAATTTTATTTTCACACTCAAATTATGACTTATTTCAATCGAACACTTGAATCCGTTAATTATAAAATATTTTTACTAGACACTAGTTCTAGTTCAATTTTTCAAATACTTTTCGCATGTGTTCTCAAGCTCTCAATATGTAGATAAACTAGTTAATATATCACATTCAGAGACGGATCTAGGATTTGGAGTTTGTGGGTGCCACATCGTTCAACATAAAAGAGTCGGTTGCTTTATCTTTGGATTACCATTCGGGTTATTAATCTTTTTTTATTTTTATAAACAAGTCAATCAAACATGCATGTTAGTAATATTTTCTTTTAGATATTCTGAGATAAGAGATAACTAAACAATTTAATTTTGTTTCCTTTTTGGAATTAGATGCTTATTCGCCGAAACTTTGAGAAAAAAAATTCACATTAAAATTTGAGTTTGCATAAACCATTTAATAGTATTAACTTAATATATTCATACTCCATTGATTTTATGTGTTGTTGGAGATAAATAGTAGGGAAAGAATAAACATTGTAGTTTTAGCCTAGTCATCTTACTTAGCAAGAATATCGATTAATATCGAAAGAGCCTTTAAATTAAAAAAAAAAAAAAAACTCTAATAATAATATTCCTCATTTTTAAAACTTATATTTTTAAAAAACTACTATTTAAATATATTTGACATTCATAATTCAGTACTCATTAATTGATAAATAATAAACAAGTAACACTCATATCAAGAGATTTATAATTAGTGAAAGAGAAAGTAAAAAAAAATTAAAAATTAATTGTGAAAAGGAGTCAAATTGAATTAATAAAGAATAGTAAATAAATAAACATAAATGGAAGAAAAAAAATTAAAGTTCTTCATACATTAATGAAAAAGACATAAAAGAAAAGCAAGCCAAAAAATAAATGGGGCCAACGAGGTTCAGAACCTGCATTGGGCGTGTAGCAGATTTTCTCCTTTTGCCAGTTGAGTTGTTCATGATTTCAGTTAGTGGATGGGCAACGTTAATATAGATTGAATTATTTTACATATACATATATATACAAGTTTTTTCCGAAATCACTGGGTACCATGGCACCCCATCCGTCCACATAGATCCGCCCCTGATCACATCGATCCCTTAGTTACGTGTACTAGCCTTACTAAGTCCTACATAAAACTCAGAATTTGTTCCAACTAAGGCTACCATGTATAATTATTAAAGGATGTGATATTTTTTTATGTAATTAATATGTTTAATAAAAACGAGAAAACATGCACAAAATATATTCTAAAATTTGAGGATAATAATTCATTATTCAAATGTCTAAATGATTTTTTAAATAAGTTTGAGTAGACAGGATTGCACATAATTAACTACTTCTAGAAATTATTAAATTTGTAGTTGTTGTACTTGTAGTTTTGACAAGGTGGTGATCATTCTTATGTATAACCACCATAAATTTGGAGCTTTAGGGTTTGACTACATATTGACTTGGTAGGGTTTTCACACGTATATATATATGTTCCCCTTGAAATTTGAAAAAAGATGCATCCACACTTACACTATCTACTTTTTAAAATGTTAGCGTTTTCCACTTAGTATCAACTTTTTCAATTTCAAACTTGACCTCCTTCAGCGTATTTTTCTCATAAATATAAACACAAGAACTAAAAAATGAAAGATGTTTGACATCTCCATGTTCGAGGAAGTTGCTCGAATGGCAAGCATTCTCACTTTTAATTTTAAAATTGTGAGTTTGAGTCACCAAAGAAGCAAAGGTAGGAGCTCCTGAGGGGAGGAATTAAAAAAAAATAAACCCTCAATAGGTTATATGTATAAAATATGTCTCCCATATAAAATATTTTATCTTCTCAAGAATGTAATTTTTTTCTATATATTAGTTCATTTTCTATTATTTACGGTACGTATAGTTACTCATTAATGATAATTGTATATAGTGATTTATCTTTTTTGAAAATTTCAGAATAATCCACAACCGCTTCAATTTTTTCCATGGCCTTTACCCTTTGGTTGAGGACTCTGTGGTGAGCATTTTATGCGCACTAGATAAAAACTCGTATAGTGTAATAGCATGCAAATCATGAAATGTTAGCCGCACCAGGCAAATCATATTCAACATATTTGACTCAAAAGGCATTGAGAGGTGATTGTTGCTAAATTTACTATTGTAAGTTTCATTTCAAGTAATTTCATCCGCAAAGATAACACTATCAACAACCAAAAAAAAAGGACATTGGGGTTCGACAAATCTCAACAGGGACATTGAGGCGACGTTCGACTAGATTAGAAGTCACACATTGTAGGGCTTATTTCTTGAGGTGACATTTTCAATAAAAAAAAGTTATTTTCAAGAGTTCAAACCAGAAAACTTTTATTAAAAGTGAAGAAATTTCAATCATTCTATCATCATTTTTTCTATTACTAATTAAGAAAACACAACAAAATCATAAACGTACAAAACAGTTATTCCTATGTATAGTGAATAAGTTAATTATCAAGCAATAAAAAATTGGAACATTAGCTTGACTAGATCTTGACTTGGCAGGTTTCACATTTTTATTTTCATTTAAAATGGTTTGTCCAGTGTCAAATACTCATTAAAAGAAGTGTCTTTTTTCTATATAAAATAAAATTTTCAAGGAGACAAATATGACTAGAGAAAGGTCCATTTCTTAGTCAGAATATTCCAATTAACATGTCCTGTTTCAAATGAAGAAAAGTACAGTTAGTAGCATAATTTAGCAGACAAACTAAATTTGATATCTACCAACTTTCTTTTTTTTAGACGTCCTTTAATACTACTACAATGGGTTATTTAATTAACCTAATAAATAGACCAAATTTTGACTAAAATAAGTTGCTAAGAATAGCAGACAAGATTCCATCCTGCATCATTTTAGGAAGTACAACGAATTAAGACTTTCTTGCAATTTTTTTTTATATATATATATATATAAAAAAAGGAAAATGTATTTTTTGTACTAGTTGATGAAGCTTCTATGAATAAGACTGTTCTTTTTATTTATTTATTTATTTATTGCTTTTTTGGATCCATAGCTTAGTGGAATTAGATTGTGATCTAAGTACTTTATTGTTCCTTTGTCCAAGTTTAGTGGACAAAATTATCATTAGTGGCATACAAATTAAAGGATTGTTAATTTTAACTTGTTTAATTTCTTTGTTTCTGATTCTTGATTTCAGATCAGCTTATTATTATGCCGAAGTATGTATCATACTAATAGACAAGTTATTATTATTAGTTTTTCTATTTAATGTCCGATATTGATATTGGAGTTCGACTATTTCAGATTTGTGTTGGGTAGGGCCTATTTTGGGGTTAGCCCTCCCAGTCAAGAATTTTTTCATACTCAAAACTAGAATCCAAAACATCTGATCCATCCACTGTACCATATCCTTTCGTGGTTACTGACAGATACGTTACTACATAATAAATGGGTATATAGGCATATAATAATCTGATTGAAATAGTTGAATTATTCTCTACCGTCTGAAACTTTTGTCTTACTGGAATTGTCCATGGACCATCTAATTCTACAGACTTAACGGGCTTTTCCTGCCCAAATTCTACTCAAACTTGGGCCAGCCCAATTTTTGTTTGGCCTGCTCTGCTACAATGCTATGGTCTATGGGCATTAGGGGTGTACAAAACCGAATCGAAAATCGAACCAAATCATAAACTGAGTCAAATAAAAAAATTTGATTAGTAGTTTAGTTTGACTTGATTTGGTATTGAAAAAAAAACGACTATATTTGGGTTGATTTGGTTTTAACTAAAAAAAAAACAACCTGCCAAACCAACCCGACATTATATAGAGAATTTTAAAATTTTATTTTATTCATAAAAATATTTACTTTGATATAAATTTTTAAATATTTCTTATACTTTTCATAGTTTTTATCTTTTAATATATTACTTCAAGTTTGAAACTTATAATTCTGAATGGTCCAATAAAAATTATAATTCATAGATGTTGATAATTATATTAAAGCTTAAATCAAAATCAAATTCATACTAATGCAAAAAGAAAATCAATTCAGCACTAAGAATGACGATAATATTGAATATTTGTTCTTTAGTTTTACATTGGTTTAGACGATTAAAATATATAATCTAATTTTAATTTCCTTTAATATTTAGTCATGTAACTAATACTTATTAAACTTATTTTAACATGATTTTATACTTTTAAATTATGATCATTTTCATTATGACTTATTAATTTGCAATATTTGTTTTACACGACTTCATTATTATTTTTGTTGGATATTTTAGTGTCATTAATCATATCATATTTTGTGTTATTTTCTTAAGAAACACCTTAGATAGTTGTATTTTGGTAGGACTAAAGAAATATTTGAAGTACAAGTAAATTATATGTTTGTATGAATACTTTAATGGAAAAATCCAAAAATTTGAAAAACCCGAAAAAATCCGAAAAAACCCGAGGTTGAAAAACTCAAAATTTATTGGTTTGGTTTGATTTATAAATTAAAAAATCCGACACAAATGATTTGATTTGATATTTGAAAAATCCGAACCAATAGGGCTATGTACACCCCTAATGGGTATTATGATAAAAATATTTATATTAATTATTATTTCTTAAGAGGCATACAAAATTCAAAGTGGAGAAGTAAAAGTGAAGGAAGAGAGCAACTTGTAAGTTGTATCCTCCATTGATCAACTTTTGAAACTAAGGGTCTGGGTCCGTTAAGGTCATGATTTCAAATCAAATTGATTTGAAGTTGAGATTTTAGTTGAACCTTTAATTTGGATTAACTTTGAGATCAAATTATACTTTATTTGATCAAAGGATTAATTAATCCCAACATAATTTATATCTTCAATTAAATAAAGTATAAATTTAGGTGTTTGGATTGACTTAAAAGTTGATCAAATCTACTTTTAAGTCGGTTTTTGACTTTTAGAAATGTTTGGCAAATATAAAAATAACTTAAAATAAGTTAGGAAGTGTTTGACAATGTTAAAAATAACTTAAAATAAGTTTGAAATGACTTAAAATAAGTTAAAAGCCAAAAGTAGGTCTCCCCAACTTTAATTTTTTCGACTTAAAAGTCATTTAAGTTTGATTTTTTATTTTTGACTTAAAAATTATTTTTATAAGTCAATCCAAACGGGCTCTTGGTCTTAGGAAATCCTATCTTATCCCATCAAATTTGGTATTTTTTTTATATATATATATATATATAAAGAAAAGGGGGAAGGAGAGGGGATTACAGGATTGAGAATTAAACTCTTATCAATAAAGTAAAAGTTCATATAGCTAACCAACCGACTACTAAATTCCTCATCTTGATGTTATTTTAACCAACTTGAAAGGTAAGATAAATTAGTCATTCCAAAACTATAATGTTGTAATAACTTAGTCCGCAAATTAATTGATCCCTTAACATTTGAGCACATCATCGTGAGCTAATCAACGTGTCATATTCCTTTCTCTATATATTAGTAATTATATGATTCAACAAAAAGAATAATGTTAGATAATCTAACTTATATTGGTCTAAGCCGACTTATATTGACCAACTTAACTAAATTCCCTTTTTTTTCCCTCTTGTTTGAATGATTGATATTGGACTTATTTATTTGTCTTAAGAAGAGTAAATTCAATTATACTCAGAAAAACTAACATTTGTCCTACTGTAATATGAAGTTTAGTTATTGCATTAACAAGGAAGTGATATTTTTTCGTTATACATTCTTTCGATAAATATAATCAGTAAGTATTCGTACAGCAAACTAAAAAAGATATAATTATTGTATATAATTTTTTGCTGTACGACTTGTTATATCGACTTTGTGCAAAGTTAAAATGAACATAATTATGTGTGATTAAGAAGAAATATAAAGTTGAATGACGATGTGTTGAACAAAGCAATGCATCATTTGGCACATTAATATCAGTTACTATCTCATATGATTAGAATTTAGAGTAACTTACTAATTAACTTTGGACTATTATATTTATCATTTATGAGATTAGTAAATTAAGCAATCTAGACCAAGACAAAACTAAAATAGTGAATGTTCAAAAAACGGAAAGGTTATTGGATAAGTGCTAATCATATTATTCCATTCGTCTCATATCAGAAAATTAAGGATATGATTAATTTTTGGATTTACTTTGGAATTCAACTTAGATCAATAATACAGTGATGAACCAGATTATAAACTGATCATGCATTATTTCAACTTTGAGCAGGAATAATGTGTCATTTTGAAATCAGCAATAAGTCATTTCATATA
Organism: Solanum bulbocastanum; assembly: GCA_037074985.1. Lineage (NCBI taxonomy): Eukaryota > Viridiplantae > Streptophyta > Magnoliopsida > Solanales > Solanaceae > Solanum > Solanum bulbocastanum. The sequence continues at coordinate 28,619,872 of CM073598.1, read as the reverse complement.
TGTATATACTTCCGTTCCATTTTAATTGTCGTTTAAGATCAAAAAATTATCCCAAAATAACTGTAACAACTAACGTTGACAATTATTTGTTAGCTCACCCTTTTTAATTCTGCCCAATTCTCAAAAACTATCTAATAAACACGAATACTATGTCATTTTGAAATCAGCAATAAGTCATTTTTTTCCATGTTGAACCGATTTAGGATAAATATATCTTTGTGTTATGTTTTTTATGCACATATTTAAAGATTTATGATTAATAAAATTTTTATGTGTATAAACATAGTAATAAACAAAGTTGAAATAATGTCAAATTTAGAAATTTACTATTATATATGTGATTACATGAATATAAAGCTCTGAAAAACTTTTAACCTAAATTAATTTTTTGTAAATTTTCGTAAATTATAAAACCTGTTTAGGACTAAGGATTATATTTGGCCAAGTGTAACAAGATTTATTTCACCTTGGAAATCATATATTCAAATCGGAATATGTCATTTTGAAATCAGCAATAAGTCATATAATATCCCTTATACACACATTAAAAATCATATTATAAACTGATGATATTATTTCAACTTTAAAGAGCAATGTGTCATTTTGACATCAACAATAAGTCATGATTTACACTCTCAATATATACTTTAAATATTCATGTTGGGTTATGTTAGAACGAATTAGCTAGGATAAAGATATATGTAAATTCTTCATTGTAATTAATAACTATAAATATATATACTTATATATGAATTATAGTATATTTTATGACATAGCAACATGATCACGCTAAGATTTACATCAAACAACTCACTAGAATCATGATTAATCCGTTTAACTTTGAGTCTTTCTATTATAAAATAAATATAATTACAATTGAAGTGCAATCATCTTTATATTGCTTGTCCGTGTGTATAAAGATATCTGTAACTTCTTCATTGTTATCCTGAATAGGGCTAATATCTCACCATGAAAATTGATGTGTCTGTTAAGCAAAAGCAAGTAATTTGTATATTGATTAACTAAAAATATATATAAGAAAGGACATAAAGTCACCATTAAAGTTGTCCTGAATTTTAAAAAAAAAATCTTAACTTTACGAGTACCCTATTACTCCACAGAAATATTAAATATCTTTGTAAATATACCATTTCGATTTATTTTTTCACCTGGTAAGATGCGTGTGATGCTCACATTTTAATTAAATTAATTTAATTTAAATATTAAATTTACCTGACCTGATTCGTTTCAAAAAGAAAAAAAAAAACTTTTTTCTTTTCTTTTATTTTCCATTTCTCAGTTTGTCTCCTCGTTTTCTTCATCACAGCTTTGGTTGAAGATCATTTGCTTCATTTTGATGAATGATAACGATTTACATTTCACGACTCGATTGAAATTTGCCTCCATTTTTTCCATATCTTTGCGTTTTTTTGGGGAAGATGATGTATTTAAATAAAGTAAATAATTATATAGAAAACTGAAATGTGGCGCTTTTTAATTGGTTTTTGGCACCAAAAAAATTACCTCCACGCGTGTTATAGGTCGAAATAGTATAGTTGCAAAGATATTTAATATTTTTCTGAGGTAATTGGACGTCCGCAAAGTTAAGGTATCTTTTTGAAAATTCGGGACAACTTCAAACTTTATGTCTTTTCTCAATATATATATATATATATACATATATATATATATATATATATATATGAATTATAGTATATTTTAGGCCAAAGTCATCTGCCGCCCGTCAAAGTTGTCCTCATTATTCATTTAGACACCTCAACTACACCTAGTACCTATTGAACACCTCTACCACCCCAGATTTGAACCGTCTAAGCATTTTTTTTTATCACTTTTCATAAACTGTGTGGCGCGTGTATTTAAGCTCCCCACGTGTATCCGACTTGTATAGAATGACCATTTAACAACTACCACGTGTATCCGACGTGTATTTGTAAATGTCTTAATTGGGGAAGATTCCTAAATGTTAACTTTGACAGAACACTTCTCTCTCTCTCTCTTTGCGATTTCTTCCAAATTGAAGCTCTCCATCTTCGCGATTTCCTCCAGATTGAAAATATGAACTTAACAGACCAATTAAGTACAACACTGATTGATCTAGAATAGCCTCCTAACTACTGCAGAACTAAACAATTAAGTACTACAATCTTGAACTACTATGAACTACACAATATTAAAGAACCATTTTATAGTTAGCAGACAAAGAAAAACAATGACAACTTGGTTAAATTTGACATTTTCCCAATTCCTTTGGAGTTTAACTTCCTTGAGCTTCTTGTTCAATACCATCATCTTTTCTTCATTTTCATGCAATTGAAATTTTAAAGAATCCCTTTCTTCTTCAAGCTCTTTCACTTTTCTCTTTAGTCGATCAATCGGATTTTGACCATCTATGAATCTATTCATTAAGGATGATTCATCAGCATTTTCAAGTGACGGATCAATCCATCTAAAATAGCCACATCCACCATTTTCCTACAAACTACATAACAGTAATAAATATACAAAAATGTTGATTTTTCAAATAATACAATAACAATAGATTTTGTTCGAATAATTACAAACCTTTGATGCTTTGCATCGAAAAAATCGACGACCTGGGTTCAATGGAGTCCTCGAAGTTTTCAGTCGACAATAATAACCACACTTACATACATTGACCTCCTCGATATTCACTGAACTTTGCGACATTTAATAAAAGACAATTGATTTAGAAGAGAGAAACGTTGGATATTTAGAGAAAGAAGAGAGAATTGGGGGTTTAGGGTTCTAAAATGGATTTGGGGGAAGAAGAATTGGGGATTTTAACGTTAAAATATTCAAGTTAAAATTTTAATGTTGGATGTCTTAAATGCAAGGTAAAAAATGGGAGAAAAAACAATTCACGGGCCCGATTTGCGTGAATCACAAACGATTTGCCATGTAGGCAAAAAATGCTTAGACGATTCAAATCTGGGGTGGTAGGGGTGTTCAATAGGTACTAGGTGTAGTTGAGGTGTCTAAATGAATAATGAGGACAACTTTGAGGGGCCGCACATAACTTTGACCTATATTTTATGATATAACAACATGATCACGCTAAGGTTTTCATCCAAACAATAACTAGAATTAACTTTGAGTCTTTCTATTATAAAAATAACGGAAAAGGGCCAAAAATACCCCTGTACTATTCAAAAAGGTTTAAAAATACCCCTCATCCACCTATTGGGTTAAAAATACCCCTCAGTCAACCTTTTTGGTCCACTATTACCCTTTATACTAACACCTTTATATTTTTTAATTATTATTCTTATTAATTATTACGTGGCGTCTTTCTATTGGTTAAAATAAATTTCAATCCACCAAACTTTTTCCTACCCACCCAACCCGACCCATATTGACATCCCTAACCCAAACCCAATTAAAAAGATCCATCATAAATTGAATTATCTCCTCTCCCCTCTTATTAACCAATTTCAAGATCAATTTCACCTAAAATGGCTTAGATTTTCGGTGCAATACTTTGTTGAAGTTGAGGGATTCAAGTTGGAGCATTGATTTTTGAAGTCTTCTCTCTTCTAAGTAGGTCGTTTTTTCATTTTCATGGCTTAGGATTTCTGAAATTTTCATGTAGTGTTACTCTCGAATATTTTGAATGCTTTTACGTCTTTCTTTACTTTGTTCTCGACTTTTAGTGGCCCTTTTCCGTTTTTTGAATGATGCTGATGGGTCCCTTTTCTTGTTTTTTTCCATGTACTCTTTTTGAAGAATAATTGAGAAGGTCGATTTGGTGTTTAACTATGGAGGCAAGTGGGTGTTGAAACCTGAAGTGATGTATCTTAAAAAGTTAAAGCACATGATGCAAGATTTTGATGCGGATTTACTATCTTACATAGATATTTGCGCAGAGTATACAAGATATTGAAGTTGAGGGATTCAAGTTGGAGCATTGAATTTTGAAGTCTTCTTCTCTTCATTCAAATATTCAAATCTTCTTCTGTTACTTATCGTGATGTAGGAGAGTCTTGAATGGTTGCCAACTTTTTTACTGTTGCGAAGCCTAAAACGATGGTCATAGCTTTGTTGTCACTATGAGACGACAAATGCTTGTCGTTATTGAGAATGGCAAGGTAAAAATCAATTTCCATCTCATGTGACAAAGTTTATTCACATTAAAAAAAAATCATTGGATGTCATTCGTCAAAAACGCAACATGTTAAGGAAGACGTGAATGATATGTCTAAATTGACAAATTTGTATTATGTATCTACCTTGAGGAGAAAGTTTCAAATTTGGAGTTCAAAGACAAGCGATGGAGGAAGATTGTGCTATGGTCATGGGTTTTTTTTTCTTCGAAGATGATGTCTTGAAGTTGTTGTTTTGTTACTTCTCTAGATAAGTTTGTGAGATGAAAAATTGTTGATGGTGTCTAGTTAGTGTAACGTTCTTAATTGTAATTTCTATTATTGTTGGTATTGTGTTTAGTTTGCAAGCTCCATTGTAATGTATTTCGTTGCTAATGAAGTGAATTAGGATCAATTTTGTGTTCATTTTTGGATCAGTTTTTTTATCTCATAATGGTGTATGCACTTTAGTTGAGTTCTTGCTGCTGTTTTTTGTTTATAATTTTTGTGTAGTTTTTGGTAGAATTTAGGTACTGTTTGATTGAGTTTAGGTGTTAGATTTGAAGCTATTTTTATTCTAATTTCATAGATTTGTTATTCTTCAATGCTTTTACAATTTTATAGTTTGGTGAATTTCTCATGTTTAACAACTATAAGAGTAGCTTTGAAACTTAAATTTTATTTTTTTGAAAGTGTAAAGTCATTTTGTGGCAGCATTGTGTAGTTAAAGTTACACATGTATTAACCAACAAACTATGATATAAGTTATGAGGGGTAGTAAATGGTGCGCATTAACAATATATAGCCATTGCAATACATTTCTGAATATTCTGTTCATACAAAAGTAAGCTGAAATTTGCAAGACGTGTTTCATCCATAAATTTACAATGTACTTCACCCTATGTCAAGCACAACAAAAATAATTAAGGATGAATCAATACAAAATTAGCAAATTCTTGAATTAGTGACCGCAAAAATATGTCGTTTCCTAAACGTTGGTCATTTCTTCTCTAATATTGCCTTCTTAGTCTTCAATTTACCAACTTTTTTTTCCTTCTCTGCAATAAATTGGTTTAAGGTCATTGTTGCCTTGCCTTTCCAGGTAACTTTCTTTGGTGAATAAGGCATATTGGTAGGCTCCATGACACCAAATTCATCTCCCTTGAAGTCAATTTTTCTAGTACCAGTTGGTCTTCGTTGTAATTTTTTTTGTTGAAGCCTAGTCCTTTCTTCAGATACCACCTTCGGCCTCAAAATTGGCAGGCCGTCTTCATCTTCATCTTCCTCTCCACCTTCCCATTCATCATCACCAATGGTTGAAGGTTGAGAAAATTGTTGTTCTTGTTCAGAAGTTTGACTCTGATGTGCTGTTGTTAAGGTCACATTTTGCACTTTTTGGGAATATTCTTCACCCATATTCTTTATCTTCTCACTCACCTGCGAAAACAACCATGAATATTTCACCAAATCAAATAAGCAATAAAATTAAGAATGTTTCAGTTTATGAGCATTCAAAAGTAACAATATTTTACCAAAGGAAAAGTTCTGATGTTGTGACCTCTATTACAACAATATCCACATGTCATTAAAAGTCCTTTTCTTGAAGATGACCAAGCCCCCTCTCTCTTTCTTGCCTCGTCTTTCTCTCTCTTTCTTTTCAACTTTGGTCTACCAACCATTTTATATATTTCTGGTGGTTCCATTACATGTTCTGGTTTCACTTTCCAGAATTTTTTACCTCTAACTGGTTGTAGTTTATGCATATAAACTAACATGTAAGCTTCCTTTGAATACCACCAATGCACCTCGCTCATCGGATTTTTTTTCTGGTAAATCAAAGCTTTGATGGCATGGGAACATGGTATTCCTGTCAAATCCCATACCCTGCATGTGCACCTCTATAATTGAAGATTGACGGTATGCTTGTCTTCACCTTCATGCACTTCATATCCATAGTCTCCATTAAAATGAATTTCACACCCTTGTGCTATTTCTCTGTAATCAGTCAGCAAATTCTTGGCATATGGACTGATTTCATCTCTCCAATTCCTACATTCTTTCTCACGATCTTTCAGTAATTTCATTACCTTTCAAACAACGAAAAATCCATAATTAACAACCAGCTATCTACTTTCTACTAGCTAATGTAAATGACAACCAAAACAAGATAGCAATGATGTGAAAAAAATTTCTCGAGATGTTTTCTAAGTTTGTGACACAATACTGGAAAAAGAAAAAAATGCACAGTGAAGCAGAAGTTGGAGAAAGAAGTTAAAGTTGTGCTTACAATTTTATACACATCAATGTTATAAATATAGAAAATTGATGGTAATATAAGTGACAAAAACTCTAATAATGAATTTTTTTTTATCAAAGACAAAGTAATAGTTAAATACCTTGACTCTTATCTCTTCCAACATCTTGATAATTGGTTTGTGTCTTGCCTCTAAAATCCATTTATTAAATGATTCTGTAAAGTTGTTGTCAACCATTTGATTTTTGCATTTGGTGTCAAAATAAGCTCTACACCATTTTTGGGGTGGGTAGCCTATTAGTTCTTTGGCAGCCATTTCAAGTTGTCAATTGGTCATTGAACTCTTCTTCATAAGTGCTCCAAGTACACCACCACATTAATTTTTTCATTAGTACACCCCTCCAGTTCTTACTCCAGTTAGCTTCTATATATCTAGCACACCATCTATGATGTGATTTAGGAAGTACATCATCAACAACACCAATCAACCCCTATAATATCCAAACAGTTAAGTAAATAAGATAAGATTAGTAATTAAAAAAAAAAAAACTTACAACACAAATGTAAATTAAGTTGAAAATTTATAACCTTTTGCATGTCTGATATAAATGTAACTCCTTCACCCTCCCTCAACTCTAAAGAAGATCTCAATAGCTCCATAAACCACTTCCAAGTTCTATTTGTTTCTTTATCCACCACGGCCCAAGCAAGTGGATAAAAGTGTTTTGCTGAATCTTGTGCCATAGCAACCAGTAAAATTCCCTTACATTTTCCTTTCAAAAAGGTGCCATCCAAACCTATTAGAGGCCTCAATCCTGCTTTCCAACCACTTTTCAAAGCTTGAAAGCACACATACATTCTCAAAAATCTCCTTTTTCCTTCTGTCAAAACATTTTTTGATATGTTTATAACCATATCTGTACCAGGATTACTATTCCTCAATTCTTGAGCATAAGCCTCTAACCTATTGAAATCATCAATGAAGCTACCCTCTAATTCCTCTAAGACAAGTTTCTTAACTCTCTTCATCTTAGAATAACTAATATTCACTTTAAATTTCTGATCCACATCCACCCTCATTTGTTTGATCTTGTATTTAGGATCATTTTGGACTTTGTTCTTGAAATAATGTGCTAAAACATCGGGAGTAGCTCTTCTATTATGAAATGTTGGATCACATTTATGTTTTGTCTCCAAAGTCTTGATTTTAAATCCTTGATCTTTATTATCCTTAGATATCAAGCACACAAAAGGGCATCCAGTATCACATACATATCTAAGTCTAATAGTGTCTGGTTGTTTTACTTTAAGACCAACCTTATTAGCAACTGCATAGAATCCCATAACCCTTTTAGCTTCAAACAAATCTTTAAAACTCATGGCTTTTTCCAAGTGTAAAAACTTGTCAAGCTTTTCATTAACATCTTGAGTTCTTTCCTTTCTAAAGAGTTCTAATCCTTCATTGTCACGATCACTAGAGTTAAGTCCAACATTTTTCTCCTCATCAGATGAATCACAATCTGTTCCAACATCTACCGCAATATTATGATGCTCATTTTGATCAAGGATGTTAGGAGTAGAGACAGGTAGTTCACCTTCATCTATAACATATAATTGAAGCTCACTGACCTGGTTAGACAATAAGGGTTGCAATGATATTATGCTAGGAGATGGAACAAATAATTCATTCTCATCCACAACATATAGTTGAAGCTCACTAAACTTGGTACACAGTAAAGATTGTAGTGCTATAATGCATGCATCATTCTCAATCAGAAAGTATCTACCAAAAGGCCCATTTACTAGTACCTGCTTCGCCTTACTAAAACCTAACTTTTCAGTATACTCTGCTCAAATATCTATGTAAGATAGTAAATCCACATCAAAATCTTGCATCATGTGCTTTAACTTTTTAAGATACATCACTTCAGGTTTCAACACCCACTTGCCTCCATAGTTAAACACCAAATCGACCTTCTCAATCATTCTTCAAAAAGAGTACATGAAAAAAAACAAGAAAAGGGACCCATCAACATCATTCAAAGAATGGAAAAGGGCCACTAAAAGTCGAGAACAAAGTAAAGAAAGACGTAAAAGCATTCAAAATATTCGAGAGTAACACTACATGAAAATTTCAGAAATCCTAAGCCATGAAAATGAAAAAACGACCTACTTAGAAGAGAGAAGACTTCAAAAATCAATGCTCCAACTTGAATCCCTCAACTTCAACAAAGTATTGCACCGAAAATCTAAGCCATTTTAGGTGAAATTGATCTTGAAATTGGTTAATAAGAGGAAATGAAGAAAAATAGGTTATTAGGTTTAGGGGAGAGGAGATAATTCAATTTATGATGGATCTTTTTAATTGGGTTTGGGTTAGGGATGTCAATATGGGTCGGGTCGGGTGGGCAGGAAAAAGTTTGGTGGATTGAAATTTATTTTAACCAATAGAAAGACGCCACGTAATAATTAATAATAATAATAATTAAAAAATATAAAGGTGTTAGTATAAAGGGTAATAGTGGACAAAAAAGGTTGACTGAGGGGTATTTTTAACTCAATAGGTGGATGAGAGGTATTTTTAAACCTTTTCGAATAGTACAGGGGTATTTTTGGCCCTTTTCCGTAAAGATAATATAATTACATAAGAAGTTTGAAAATTAATTTGTCAAACTCCAACTCTCCTAATTAATTATTAGTAGCCAAATAGCTTTTATATTACAATTGAAAATCATCTTTATATTGCTTGTCCGTGTGTATAAAGCATTCCATCATATTCATACCACCTCTCTTCACACATTCATTTAAGTTTTAGGTCACGTCGATACATTCTTAATAATGAAAAAAAGGTCATGATCTTATAATTCAAATGGCATAATGTATGTTTGAATATTAAAAAGACATCAACTTCGTTACTATATATATATAATTACTAATTAAGAAATCAATGTTTTGGATTAAGGTTAGAATAAGGTCTAGTTGAGTAACCATAGTCTGAGTTGGGGTCGAGCTCAGGATCAGGGTGCAAAGTTGTATCTGGGTCGATGTTAGGGTCAAGTCGGAGTTGGTAAAAATTTGTATGACATGTAAATATTTTTTAAATTTTGTGATTTATATCAAGTAGGACACTGAATTTTTTAAGTTATCAAATATAATACTGCCTCTGTAATTTTTTTTTTAAAAAAGTAAAGTGCGGCTAAAAAAGGAAAAATATTCATTTCTTTTGAAATCGACTAAAAATAAAACTAGTTATTGTATTGTAATCTACGGGACACGTCCGACCTCCGTGGCTCCTTGGCCTTGAGGAGTCTCTGACTGTGGGAAGTCTCTCTATATAAACAAATTGAGTCCACAAGAAAACTCACTGTTTATTTCAAGCCAATCATTGAAACCAAAAAAAAAAAAAAAATTCATCCCCTGTTTCTTTAGCTGCGTGTAAATTTCTTCATCTATAAAAAAAAACTAATCTCTATTATGTCTTCTTATACTAGTAGCATTTCAACCAAAGTCCCACATACTTTTAGGAAGAATGATATTTTCCCAAAAAAACAAATATTAGGAACTCTTTCTTGGACCAAGAAAGATTCTTACTTGGGTTTCACTGCCCAAACTAGTAGTCAAACAAATTTTCTGTCAGCAATGGATGAAGATTGTAAATTGGAAGTTAACTCGGCTTATATATCAGATGGGTATTCTAAAGAAGTGGAAATTGCTGTAAGAGCTGTACATATGGCTTGCTTGCTCTGCCAGAGGGTTCAAGAAAATTTGTTATCGGAAAGCTCTGAACATGTCCATTCTAAGGAGGATGACTCTCCTGTCACAATTGCAGGTATGTTGCTTATTGTCTTGTTGTTGTTCTATATTGTGTTTTTGTGTTTTGGGTGTTTGGGTTTTTGCAGGTGAATTGGGGGAGGGAAAAAGATTGTGTCTTTTTTAGTAATCATTTTGGATATTGTTGATTAGATAGTCGAAAATGAATGTCATGTGTGATGTTTAGAGTGGATAAGAGTCCCACATTGGTTTGGTTGGGAAATGGATTGGTGGTCTGCTTATATGGACTTGAACAATCATCAATTCATGAGCTAGGGTTGAGTTACGTCACATGCTATACCTTTACATGTGATAATCAAGACATTCTTTTATCCGGGATAAGATGTGTGACATTCAAGGACCAGAAGTATATTCACAACTCGGTCCGGGGTGCCCACACCGGACCCAATCTTCCAATTTGTCAGTAAAATTATGTAACTTATTGAAGATTGATGGTTTGTTCAAGGAAAACTCTACCTACATATGTATTTTGGTAAAAAAAACTGGATTCTTGATATCATTTTGTTTCAATTAATGGTGAGAGACACGTTTCTGTCTGTTTTTAACTCATTTCAGGATATTAGGCAACTATTGAATTGTATCTATTATTATTTGGAGTTCTATCGAACCCATGTTTTCTCCTGTGAAATGGAAACATACTATTTTGGTTTTCTGTAGTGCTATAGAAGTTGTGTGGGAGTTAAAGCATACTAACCTAATCTAAAATCTTCAAGTGTATTTGTTTAAAGCTTGCAATGTATAAGACAACCTAATGCGGTACTATTATGTTTTACAACTTGTAGACTTTTAATAAAGCATAATTTAACAGTCATCAAGCAAAAGATAGTAGCTCTGTGTCACAAGTTCATTGATGCCTTTCTCTCTGTAATGAGTGGCTGCCTTGTCCAAATATGTGTGTTGAGACAAGTAACATGAAGAGACAAAGAGTACAGAAAGATTTTGTGTTGTACTCGTAGATGATCATTTAGTTATTGAATCTATGAATAAGTGCATATGATCGTCTTTTTTGTTGTTGTTTTCTTGTTGCTTTACTGAGTTTCAAGGAAACAAACATAAATCATTAAGTCACCATACAACATTGAGGTAACCACAATTTTCTCTGAAGGTGGCATCTCTCGTGATGAGAACAGCTTGATAATCATAGCGGCATATTAAATTCCATCCATTTCCACTCAACAAATCCATTAATAAGTCCTTTTGTCTCCCAAGAAGTAATAATCTGGTCTAAGAAAAATTGAACAAAAATATCATCATTGTCATATGATTTATAGTAGGAAACTTTGCTGGTGATGATAGACTGAAGATTATGTCATCAATGTCAGAAATACTGACAATAGAAGAACATATGACAAAACAAGGTTGCACCATCTTAATAAGTGAATTCTAGAATCAGAACCATAAGATGTCCCAGACTGAGTCCGGAGAAGATTTTATGTCTGAGCTACAATTGTATCTGTCTCTTTCCTGCTGCTATCTAGTTACATGGATATGTCACAAAGTCGGGTGTGACATGGGTATAGGTGCTTCGTGCAGAGTTCTCAAATTAAATTACAATAAAAATTGATGTGAAAATAAATATGGATCCATGTAACATTATGTGCAATTGGGGTCCAATGCATTAAGTTGGACTTAATCTTCAAACGTGAAAGGATCAGGCTTCACTTTCTGATGTCATGCTCTGGTTTGTCATAACATTTTGAAATACTTCAAGAGTGCATTTCCAAGATGATGGTGCATTAGCCATTTTCTTCATAAAAACTGCTGTATCTTCTTAAAATGCTAAGATCAGCTAATCTTGATCTTGTTAGATTGGAGCGTCCAAGCAATTGTAAGCTGGGTACTGTCCGAGGCTTATGGCAGTAACGTCTCTATTGTTGCTGAAGAAGATGTGGAAGCTCTTTCCAAGGCTAGCGCAGCGGGCCTGTTAGAAGCAGTAGTAAGAACTGTGAATGAGTGTCTAGCCGATGCACCCCGTTTTGGACTGAAAGGTCCTGATACTGATCTGGATGCTAAAGCTGTTCTTGAGGCCATAAATCGTTGCAGCTTGGCAGGTGACAGAGGTAGCAAGTTTTGGGTACTGGATCCTGTTGATGGCACATTGGGTTTTGTACGTGGTGATCAGTACGCTATTGCTTTGGCATTGATTGAAGACGGAGAACCTGTGCTTGGGGTTCTCGGGTGTCCAAATTATCCTATAAAGAAGGAATGGCTTAGTTATCAAAATGGTTATAGGAGAATCTTATCTAGGTTGACCTCCTCTACATCTGAATCTTTGGATAGAGGTTCTGTACTTTATGCAAGGAAAGGTGGTGGCAGGGCTTGGATGCAACCGTTGCTGCGCGGAGAAAATAAATTTGTGTGGCCAAACTCTGCAAGGGAAATCAGAGTATCCTCCATCGATAACCCAGCACTAGCTACCTTTTGTGAACCAGTTGAGAAGGCAAATTCAAGCCATTCATTCACAGCAGGACTGGCTCATAGTGTTGGACTTCGGTAAATATCTCTCACCATTCCTTCTCCTATTCCAAAACTGATCTTCCTATCGTACAGTTAACGTGTGTAACTTTCAAGATGCTATATTTACGATTGCTTACTAGTTGTCTTAGCATTTAGAATCTATTTCCAGTTATGCTTGACAGCTACAAATTCTGAAAATTACTCTGCAATCTCTAGTAAAATATTGATACAATCAAATTCTTTTAAAGCTCGGCTGACAGCATATCAACTGCAGGAACCAGCCATTACGTGTATATAGCATGGTAAAGTATGCAGCCATAGCTCGCGGAGATGCTGAGATATACATGAAATTTGCGAGGGCTGGTTACAAGGAGAAGATATGGGATCATGCAGCTGGTGTTCTTATCATTGAAGAAGCCGGTGGAGTGGTGACCGATGCAGGAGGGCAACCACTAGACTTCTCAAAAGGCGAATACTTAGAAGGACTTGATCGCGGTATAATTGCTTGCGCTGGAGCCAAACTGCACGAAACGATCATCGGGGCTGTAGATGCTAGCTGGAACTCCTCTAGCCTTTAACCTACTGTATGCTACTCAAAATTTTCAGCCTAAAATGTGATCAATGCTGTGCACAGGACCATCTATGTTGCGAATATGAATAAATGATAGTATTAGGCATTATAATGCAACTGCGGGTACTGATTTTTTATTTTTTTTATTTCCTACCCGGTGTCCGATATCTTCATTGGAGTCCGACTAAATCGGGATTTATGCCGGGAAGTACAGGGTACTGATTATTGCACTATGCTGGGAGCCAAAATTGAAAAAAGGTGTCTAGCATCAGCATGTGGGAATTTAATTCATTAAAAGAATGCATTAATTGAAATCTGGATATATCATATCACCTGAGTAGACATAGGAAAATAGGATTGGCCTGCAAAAGCGAGTGAAATTCAATAGGATGGATCCAATTTTCTTTTAATGTCTCTGTTTGCTTTAATTTTTTTCATGTTGAGGAAAATAATTTTTCTAGTTTTTGATTTCCTTTTCTTTATTTTGGTTAAAATTGTTTACCTCTTTTAATTCTTTGAAGGCAAATGAATCTCAACCATCAATTTTTACAAACGCACATGACAATAAACAACCATTCTATTGACATGTACGGATACTATTAAATGTACCAAGCGTTTAACTACATATTTTAGATCATATTTTAAAAATTATCTTAAAATTTCTATTTGATTAAATTTTGAAATTTAAATTTTTAAATATTTTTAAGTTTCCGTTCAGAGCAGTTTTTGAGACTCCCACTCACAATGTAATATTTTTAAAAGTTAAATATATGTCTAAACACAACTTCAAAAACTTAAATTTTCAAATGTAAACATCAAAATCTATGGTCAAACGGAGTTCAAAGGACAATTTCATGTGAGCTGGCTTTTTTGGCCACAATAAATTCATACGAGTTTCAAACTAAACCACTGGTGTCTAACGCGTTTTCAACTTTTCTTTTATCTATCTGAATAATAACAGATCGGGGGACAAAATTGTAAAGAATAGTTGACATGAAAGTTATGACTGTATAATATATTGAGAATTAATCCGCTGCTTGTACTTATGGGTGTACATGAAGTGGTTTAGTTACATTTTTATTAAAATCAAACCAAATTAATTATATCGATTTTTTTGGTTACACAAATACTATTTCAAACTTTATTTTTTCAAGTTATAGATAAAAATATATTTTTTTTGATCGATTTATTTGACTTTTCAGTTTGGTACGATTTCTCGATTTGATTTGTACCACCTAACTTGTATCGTCACCTTTATTAATTTGTATCTATTAATGTAAAATTAATTCTCTGCTTCCTGGGGCTCATTAAGGCAGCACCTATCTCCCATCCCTACATGCCTAATTTATACCATTTATGTTTTTTCGAGTTTAGCTAGCTAATATTTGAAACGATTCGATTAATTTGAATTCAAGTTGACTAAACTCATATGGGGTATTGAACACATTTTATTAAAAGTGAATTATTTTCAAAATTCAAAATCATTAGTCAAAGTATATCTTAATTCTTAACTATCTTGTCACACATTCTCAATGATAAGTCCTTTACACTTATATAAACATGTACACATGTTTAGGGGTAAAACAAAAAGAAAAATATCTAGACATATCTAATATAATCATGTATACTATAGTATAATAAATTGCACCCACCCTATTCTAATTATATAAAGTCTTCATAAAAGTGTCCCAACTACCATACTTATAACTCTCTTTTCCCATAAATATTACTCATTCTTCTCCTCTCTCTTTCACCTAAAAAACCAAAAAATGAAGAAAATCTCCATTACTACCCTCACTCTCTTAGCTCTTTTGCTCATCATAACATTCAATTCCACCATTGCTACAAGACACATCCACCCAAAAAAACACGGGGTTGAAAAAACAAAGAAAGGTGAAACAGGCAATGACGAAGTCAGAAATAATAATGGAAAAAACAATGGTGATGGGGCTTTTGGTGGGATTTTTGGGCCTGGTGGAGGGTTTAATATTCCTGGGCTTGGTGGTGGGGTATTTGGTGGTGGATTTGGAAGCCCAAAAGGTGGATATGGAAAAAGTGGAGTTGTAAGTTCCAGTGTTGTGTGTAAAGAAAAAGGCCCATGTTTGGGTATGAAATTAATATGTCCAGCAAAATGTTATAAATCATATTCAAGTGCTGGAAAAGGTTATGGTTTTGGTGGTGGATCTGGTGGATGTACTGCGGATTGCAAGAAGAAATGTCTTGCTTATTGTTGAAGCAAAAAAAAAAAAAATAATAGCTAAGTAAGTTATTATATTTATATTACTTATAATGTGTCGTTTGGGTGTATTTGTTTTGTCATGTGGAACAATATATTATGTAGCTAAGTTCTACATTTTTATGATATAAGTAATAGAATTAATGATGTATTGTTGAATCGTTTTGTTAAAATTTTCTGGCTTCGCGACTATTCGAAGTATATACCTTATAAATGTAGTTCAATGCATTTTGAGAATGTTGTGTGGGAACTTATAAATCTATGAAATTCTAAATTGTGGACAAATTGATAGATTTGGGTGAATTAAAGATGTTTGTAATCAATTAGTTGGCTACATTTAATCACATTGACTAAGAATTTGAAGTGGGGGAGGGGATATGATTATCAGCTTAATACTTCATTAATATGGTACCAGCTTCTTATTAATTGTAAGTTGTAGCCTTATATTATATCTATAGATGGATTAAGAAGAAAAAAAAAAGTTTTATGAAATTAGTAGCGTAGTCATAATTTTCATAAAAAGTAGTATACCGGGATTGTCTCCCTTAAAAGTCCTTTATGAGTTTCGAGTTGAGAATCAAGCTATGAGAAGCCTGTTTCAATTATAATTCAACTCTCTAAATCAATTCTCTGTAGGGTTTTTTCAAAAATCAATTCATTACAAGAAGTATGTTATTGGAAAAAAATGTTAGATTTCAGATGAAATATTACAAGAATTGAGTATGACAAAAAGAGCAATTTAAACATAATATAGATTGTGCCTCCAATAATACAATCTAACAGCACTTTGGTCAAACTAGTCATAAACAAAACATACATCACAAGGGTGATCACTAAAAAAAATATATGAAAAAAAGCAGCATATTTGTCAAATTGAACTAACTAAAACATATATGAAAACAAGAAATATCAGCCCAACTGAAGTAGCCAACTCCCACCCCCTACCCCCCACCCTTCATAACAGCCTTCTCCCAAAATATTTCTTCATTATATTGCTGCTCTAAGGGCCCCTCTAGCAGCTTCTTGCTTCATCTGTGCGGCTTTACCACTTCCTCGGAAATACATGTATACTTGCTGCATTATGAGAGTACACGTAAAGGTCAGATTCCAGGCTAGAGTAAAATGGATATTTTGGAAAGTGGAGAAACAAATAACAAGTTTGACCTGGATAACCCAAATGCTCAGCAATGACTCGAGACAAAATAGCCCAAAACCGATGAAGTAGAAAATCTAATAAGGGAAGGACAGCAGATTCATGTTAATAACCACAACTTTAATAGCTTGAGTTAAAACTTTCATTAGAAAGAAGTTTGAGCAGGTTCTGTTCTTCCATATTTCTTCTTCAAACTAATGAAAAGGTCAGTCCATCTTAACAAAAAGGTGTAAAAGGTACGATAGAGATACTATGGATTGTGATGAAAATAGTCCTAACTCACCCCAACAAGTACATTTTTGCCAATGAGATCCACCGCAGGCAGGATGCCTCTGTTCCAATAAATAACAGAACATCAGATCATTTTAATGGTTAGCTACTTCATAGATGAAATCCAGCCAAAATTCAAAAGCAATAAGCTTTACGAAGGCAGAATTCAGTGTTTTGGTTGAAAGGGAACTATGTAACTAGTATGCCAGAAACAGTGGTTTATTTGAGTCATTTTTTATTTTTTTTGGAATAAGGTGACAGTGTTGATGTAATTTTACAACTCTTTTTAAGAAGTCAAATGCAATATGGAACTTACGTAAGGGATTTTCCTCTGAAGACTACTGGAGGAGCAACAGCAGCAAAGACGCAGAATACAATGTGAACCTGCAAACAGAGAAAAAACTATGACAGCTGAACCTTTGAGTCAGATATCCAAGAAATCTTTGACTTTGTATTGTGTAATATGGACTCAGGTACAGGTATGTACCCGGTAGGGAGTAACCTTAACCTATTTGAAAGTTTCTAGAGTATTTTGAAGGATCCTTATGAAGTACCCATTCGAATGCAAAACAACAAAGAGTCTATATAACATAGAAAAAAACAATTGCATAAGGAACTTACCAAGTAAAACAAGAAAAACCACGCAAACTTCATGGCACCCTCAGTTCTGTGACCAAATACCTCGATTAGTAGGGGAAGGGAAAACAAGGCAAAAAAAAGAGGCAAACAAGGGGATAAACTCATTAGAGACGCATGCAAAATTTTAAAGAATCCGCAACATTGACAAAATTTTCAACTTTAATACTTCAGCAATAACAACCAACAAAAAGATCAGTTCTCGCATTTAAAAACAGTTTGATAATTTCTGAAGTAAATCAGCTCAATTCTCTGAAAGACAGATAAGTTTACCTAAAAGCACGATACAGAGGACGATACCACATGAAGTAGGCTCCAGGAACACCGGATATGAAGTAAATGATAGAAAGGAACCAGATCTTTACATCTACAGACAAAAACTAAAGTAAGTACTCTGACTTCATCGGATAAGTAATGGCATGTAGAGGCAGGGGAACATGCTGATTCGATGTACCTCCTTCTTTAATCCACGCTGTAGTGGTAGCTACAATGTTCCATAATAGGCATGCAATAAGTCCTGCTCACAATCAGCATATATCTCATTAGCAAGAGAAAAACAAGAAACTCACATACAGTACAAGATGACAATTCATACTCAAAAAAAAAACTATTCCAGACAGACAGATCTATCGAGTTATAACGTGCAAAGAATTTTTATTCAACAACCAGAACAATTCACAAGCAAATGCTTGTTTGAGTTGCAATTTTCTCGATAAGATTCAGTAACAATGTTGATCGAAAGTGAGCCAGACCATATGGATCCCTCACTTGTCTGCCGGTACAGTAAAGTGTACCGAAATAGAGATAGTGGCCCTTACAGGAAGATCATTCGAAAAATGCTAGAAATTAGCAAAAACAACTCCCCCACCTCTACTGGACAATTACACTCTTACTGGTATGCACACATTTTTAGTCCAAGTTACATGGGAAGGGGGACGAAAAAGAGAAGGATTATCAATTCAAATCTCTGTTTTTCTTTCTATGCGGACTAAACTAGGGTCTTTTTAGTTTCTGCAATATTGTACCTAATTCCTTGAAGGCCTCCAAAAAGGCATTATATGAGGATCTGACTCTTTTGGTCCTCATTTCTCATTATTTTTATATTCTTTTGACGAATGGGGATTACACTTCAATGATGAATAAATAAGGAAATATGAGGCATTTTACCATTTGGGGAAGAACATAAATAAAAAATGGAAACTAATGTAACAAAACAAGGGTTTTATGTCCCAAGTGACAAACAAAAAGCATGTCACATGTTGGTTGGTTATTGCAATGGTTAAAATCTAAGAAACTACTGTTGGATGCAATGAATTAAGTCATAAGAACTATTACATTTGTCCCAATTTGATTGACACTTTACTATTATGAGTCCAACTATTTTTCTGACAATTCTATCCGAACTTCTCTAAATATTTTCTACTACAAGAAGTTGCATTTAGTACTTCGATGTAGTTTTTAAATGTGTAAAATTTTATTTAAACGAATTAAGGAATTGATTTAGAATTAGATGTGTGAAACACTCACTCTGAACCCCACAATTTTTTGAACGGAGGGTACACCATATAAGAACACAAACCCATATTCCAAAATAGAATAACCAAACACATGGTAAGCAGTAGTTAACATACCCAAGAAAGTTGTAAATGCAACATATTGTAGCTTTTGAAGATGAATGGGTATTTCATTTGCAATATCATGATGGATGATAGGGAAGAACGGAGGCCAATTTTTCTCCTCAAGAACAATGCCGGCTGCAATTCAAAGATGAACTAAACTTGTAAGATACTGCATAAATCACAGGACTGAAGTTCCACCGGAAATACAGTATTCTACAGAACTTGTGAGTTACTCAGGGAAATCAGAGAATTGAAAGTTACATTTGCACATCAGAATTCTACTTCAAATGTGGAAAGAATGGTGGAGACTGTATGAAAAGACGAAAAAAAAATAAAAAATCGCCCTAGATAAAAATCAGAAGGCTCAATCTGGAACATAGCAGAAGAAGTGTCCCGTTATCTTTCTTCCTTCGGATGTCATTAGAAACTATATATGGTGTTCTCACTTCATATTAGTAGTTTAAATTCTACAAATATTGCAAGACTGAATATTCGTTGAAGATTAAAAAGAAGGTTAGCAGAAGGATAAACGCCAAAAAAATAATTAAAGCAAAAGCAAAAAAAGCACCTCTTGCCGCAGCATCTTCTCTCCTTTTAAGATCCTGCAAAACAAAGAGAACTCAGATAAGTGAAAAATGACTTTAATACACCAGCAACAAAGAGGTGAGGTGCAAGTAGAGGGAACTGATATTTTCAGCTCAAATAGATCATTAACACTATAAAAAGGGTGGGACTATTAAACACTTGTTCAAATTTTCATCATCCCATACCTGTTCTCTCCGCCGCAATTCATTCTCCTTAGACTGTAATTCTTTTTCTTTCTTTTTAAGGTCCTATAATTCAAACAAACTTAAATTAAGAAACCATCATAGATATTAATGTCAAATAAGATAAAGATGACAAATCAACACAGAGATTCAGAAAGTTCCAACTACCGAAGCATTGTCAAGAGGAATATCGATTGACGCATTGTGGTCATAGAAATCAGCTGGTTCTGGTGGAAGGGGTGAAAGTCTGGAGTTTGTTGCTGGAGGCACACTCCCAGACTGAAAAGTTGATAAAAGGGAAAATATTAAGATAATACATCAAGAGAAAATGGCAAAAGATGTTATCCACATAGCAACTTCAAACACTCAACAAAAGAAGCAAATCCAATAATTTACCCCTACGTTCTTCCTTTATACTTCACCTCCCCCGCCCCAAAAAGAGGGAGGTTACAAAGATAAAGCCACTAAGCATAAGCAAATGCTAGTTCAGATACAATTGCAGTTTGTAGAAGTAGAAATATTGATCTATTTACCAAATTAAGGAAAATTGGTTTCCTAACCCCGATCCTGATGTAAGCAGACTGAGATAGACAGATAGGACAGAGAAAAGTATGTCCAACTTACTGTGGTATAAAATGCACCTCCACTAAATTTTGATTGCCCTGAAGATTTCCCTCTGCCTCCACCATCCTGCACAAATTTTCAGAAGATACTTGAGACCGTTATACAAAAAAAATTACCTCATCCATTTATCCAACACTTGCACATATAGATGCCATAATTAATGTTCATGCACAGGAGGAGATCAGTGCAAAAATATCTAAAATCCTGTGATGTCAGGTGTGTGATCTAACATGACTCTCTGATATCATTCACTATACTTACATTACTATGGGCAGAACATCCTAGGTTAAAAACACATCAAGAATTAGAGGGTTCTCATATTCAAATATGACGGAAATTGTTTCTCCAAAATGCCTCCAGAATTACAGTATTACAGACAAAAGAACCTGTCACTTTTACTACAACAACCTTTATGCCAATCATTATATTAGATTGCACATATCTGATGAAGTTAAGCCAAGGAACGAATCCACATATGATCCTGGATTCCCTTATCCACCACGACCGGAAACATTATTACCAATTGCATAATGGAACACATTTGAAATGAAAACTAGGAACCATTTTCCTTTTGACACCAACTTTTTAACTGTTCAGACACCATTACAGTTAAGAGTTTGACTCAATCAAAGGAAAGAGCTTTCCCTCATATCTCAGTATACCAAAAACAACTTTTGCTAATCATAGTATATAACAATCCATAATCATATATTTCAATATTTTGCAAATAAAACGTCAACCTACACAAAAATTAATCACACAACTTACGATGGTCCCAAATCAATCAATCCAACAAAGCATGAGAAATAGGAAGCACTAGCTCCACTTCTAATTTTTTAGGATTAAAAAGCTCCAACTACACTTTCACAATAAAAACGATCAACTCCAAAATATATAAAACCCAAAACCCCAAATTCAACTTAAGTCGTATTAAAGCTAACCATTACAGGAAATTGAAACATTGATTTGCAAAACCAATAAACAAAAGAAAAACCCAGAAAACAAAACGAGCATAACTTCATAATTAAACCGCTTATCACGAGTTAACACACACACACAAATAGACCAGTAGAATCACTTAGTGATCACTCAAAACTTGATCAAGTGAAGAATAACAAACATTCCACTTGCATAGCAGCAAAATAGGAAAACCCCAGAACGAAAAGATAGCAACTTTCAGAATTAAACCACAAAACAAAACGAAAAAAAAAAAAAAAAGAAGAAGGAACTTACAGCAAAAGGGTTAACTTCTTCTTCTTCTTCAAAAGGGTTATGATCATAACGGCCGGCCATTTCAAGAAAATTTTGCTACTCTCTGAATTTTGCTACAAAACAAGAAATTTACAGAGGGAAAGCAAAGTATAAAAGTTGAGATCTGAATAGCAAAAATAGGTGAAAAAAGCTTAGCAGAGAAGGAAAAAAGGCAGAGTTTTGAAAACTATTGTAATTTGAACGAGGAAAACAAGAAGAAAGAAAATTCCACTACAACTCAAGAGAGGTAGAAAGACAAAAGAAGAAAACAAAGAAAAGATAAAATTGGGTGGTTTTGGTCAGTTTTTAATTTTTAATTAATTAGTACCAAGCATATAAATTAAATAAAGTTTTAATCTTTGTATGCATCAAATTACTTTAAAATTAATTACATTTATTAATGTAAGGACTTTTAACTAGTGTTTAATGTATTCTAAAAAGTGATCAAGATATTGTATAGTCTTTCTTTCCAACTCCATTGAATATATTTTTCGTAAGAATTTTGATATAAATTTTAAAATCTGAATGAAACGATAGAAGAAAATCTTTTATTTTGTAATTATTAGCTTATTGACAATACATTTTAAGGACTTTTATTTTCGATAACAAAAATAGTAATTCTCTTTATTTATATCGCTTAGACTCAAATTAATTACTTTTAAAATACATCAAAAGTGATTTCCATCATATTTAAATATTAAGGATCATCCCAACATATCAAAAAATATTGTTGGTGTAACATTATTCATATGTTAAATTTATACACAAAAAGGGTGAGAAAGATAAACTAAAATAGGACAAGTTTCTTGCATTTCTTATTCAAGTATATACTGCTATTATGTCACAACAACTCTCCTTTTTGTTCAACTATTTTTTGACAATCCAAGTTTCCACTAGTATATTTCTTATTACTCCCTTTGTCCAACAATATTTGTTCATTATTGATTTTGCACATTTTTTAAGAAACTATAAATAGAAAAATAATTTTACTCTGTGACCTTTTGAATATAATAAATACATTGTCTTGAAAAATGTATTAGAGAAATAACTATAACTAATGACAAGAATAAATTAGGAACTAAATATTAAATGATTCATTGATTTCGTAAAGAGCTTCTAAACAGGATCTCAATATAAGATTTTACATTCTCAAATATTTCATTTTCCTATGATATAAACCTTTTTAGATTTTGGTTTCAATATTGTTAAGATAATAACTTTATTGTTAATATAGAGATAAAATCCTTTATTTTATGCGTTGATTTAACTTAATTTAATCTACTTGATTCAATGGTTAGAATATCGTTTCATAGGCTGAGGTAAAAATAGAATGAAATTCCCGCTTTTATTAGACAACATTTTTAGTCCTCATTGATAAATATCAATAAGAGTGGCAATTGTATAGGTATAAATTCCTCCTTACTTGCATCATTTCTTCTCTTTCTTAATGAAATAGATATAGACTAACTCGTACGATTTTCTTTTACTCTTTCCATTCTTACTTTCAAAAGTTTCCCGATATTGAAAGAAAAAAAATTACATAACCATTGATTGTAACCATTGGTTTCGTCCACGATACGATAAAATAAAACTTAATTAATATTTGAGGTGGGAGGATTAACTCTTCTAGCAATGATTTTTTTAACATTTTTTAGCGGAAGCTGCAAACAAAGTCTTAATAATAAATATAACTATAGTTAAAAGAAACTAAATTAATCTTGAAAAGTCATCGTTAAAAAGTATTTAAACTCGTTTTTGAAAAAACGAAATTGTTCACTATTTTCTTTTTTAAAATTGGAGTATGAAATTGACCAACTTTTTGGTTCTGATGAGTCTTTGTTCTCCTGTTTCCATTTCCCAATATCTTTTGACTAGAAAAAGAGTAAAAAATAAAAAGAAACAAAAGGAACTTTCAGACATTGACATCCTAAAAAACAGAAAAAACAATCCTATTACCCTTATTGCTCGACTATATCTAAATTCGTGTCAAAACATCCACATTAATAGGTAAAGTGCTCCTAACAAAGGCGATTTTATACCCGCAAAGGCATAAACCCAAAAAACACCCCTATTGTTAATAAATAAATATTATATAAAAGAAAGTGTAAGTTATTTTTTCTTAACATATCACGAGTATCAAGCGCAGAAAATACATCAAAATTTGGTGTCTAAACCCCCAATTGAGTTTAGATTAATAGTGTTTTAAATTTTATTCAATATCGACTAAGCACTATCTCATCAATATATAAGTCGAATGTTTGTTTGGATAAATGACAAAAAAATCATCTTACGCACACCTCAATTAATTTATCTCCGGCAACTACACAGATACCAATGTATCTGTCCACCCATGTTTGTTGGGATAACTGAATCCTTGCGATAAGTAGCCGGTGTCATCATCCAATCAAAAGAAGATTCAAAGTGAAAAGTCTCCATTCCTTTTAAAGCTAAATTTATGAATCTGAAAATGTCACATTTTCTAGACAAACTAAAAGGAAAGAATCAGAAGAGTATACGAAATACAAAAATGTGAGTAAATGAAAAGATTGTAGATTTTTTTAAACCTTAAGATGTCTAAATAAGGTATATAAGATCGCAATGATTTACAGAAATGTAGTTAGAAAGAGGAATATGCCAATACAAAGTAGTAGCACAAATTGCACATTCATATACATAGCAATATACTAAAAACTGAAGTCCCATCCGTGTAGGAACCAAAATAAATAACTGCAAGAAATAACTCTTCATGCTCATTAAAATCATACACGCGTTACAAAATAGATATATCGAGTGATCCACCTTTAACTAGCAAAATTGATGTGATTCCAACAACTTCAAGGGGGGAAATTTAAAGGAAAAATATGGCAGATACACTGTGTGATTGTCATTAGCAAATTACAACAGCACTAGGATTCTTCACCTGCATCGAGCTGTTGTCCATTTGTAGTAGTATTTCCAACCTGTGGTCTTTTCATAGCTGAAAGATGACAATGGCAAACAAGATCAGTCAAGTGTTTCATCATTAGGTAGCAAATTCCATGCAATTTATAGCTGTCAGACGCCTATGTTTACAACTGAACAATTGTGACTCTTTTTCCAGCTAAATTGATAAGATGCTGGTTAACTCCTGTGAACTATTTTTCAAGGACACTTCTCGAGTGAAGGCCCAAAATAGTCCTTTTATCTTTGGCATTAGACTCAAAGCATCCCTCTTCTCTCACATGGAGAGCTAATAGTTAATTTAAAAAAATGCCAATGAAAAGATTATAGATTCTTTTATAGTAGTTATCCAAAAGAGAAATGATTGGCAATTTTTTGCACTATACTCCTATCTCAATTGATCTGAAACACTCTCCTTTTATGTTTGTCCCAAAAAGAATGTCACTTTTTTAGATTTATAAATATTTAGCTTTAAAATTCTCATTTTACCATTAATGAAATGATTTGGCACCACAGAACAGAATAGGCAAAGTTAATCCGTTCAAAAAGTTACCAGTCAAGGCAGTGACTATCTGAATCATTTAAAATTAGGCAAACATCAAGAGGGGAAAATTCAAATAGCAAAGGAAGACTCACATTTGATTGATGATCCAGCCAGACAAGTCAGCCTGGATTTTGTATTGACCTCAGCCAGTGGATTTGGCTTATCTTTGTTAGTCATGCGAACATCCCAAACACGTATGACCCCATCTGATGATGCTGATGCTACTATGTGTTGATGATCTTCAGCATCACCATCACTGTTTTTGTGTAGCACAACAATGCCTTTCACACGGGTAGAATGTGCATCTTCAATGCTATATGCAATTTTTCCACTAGTAATGTCCCAAGCTTTAATACTCCGGTCCTCTCCCCCAGTAAACAAAATACCATGCTGTAAAATATTACTTTCAGCTTCAGGAAGTAAATCAAAGAATTGGAAGGAAAAACAAACTGGAGCTTACAACTAAACTTTACATGATGTATATAATCCTGAATATTTTTGCTGGTGCTTTGAAAGTGGGATGGTAGGACGTCAAGCGCAAGATGATAAACAAGTAAAAGAATGCACAACATGCAGGGAAAAGGATGGGATAGAAAGCACCCA
Organism: Solanum bulbocastanum; assembly: GCA_037074985.1. Classification (NCBI taxonomy): domain Eukaryota; kingdom Viridiplantae; phylum Streptophyta; class Magnoliopsida; order Solanales; family Solanaceae; genus Solanum; species Solanum bulbocastanum. The sequence goes on along the minus strand of CM073598.1, from coordinate 28,593,995 downwards.
AGGTGTGGTTTTTGGTGTCAATGAATCTGGAATATACAAACAAAATACTAGGTGATTTCTATTGGGTAGAGTTAACTACCACCTGCATTGGTGGAAAACAGCAGGTAACATGTGGATTAATGGAAGTATTGCAAGCTGACCCAAACAAAACCATTATACAAAAAAAATGATGGATTGAAAATTAAACAAGAAAGAGAAAGCACACACAAGAGACTCATTTTTAAAAATGAGTAAAATATATATATATATATATTTGTGTGTGTGTGTGTGTGAGATTAATATATTTAAGAAAACTGTAGCCCTTTTAAGTATAGCAAATATCTATTTAACCACCAACAAAACAGTCTTATGACACCTAAGAAAATAAGTTAACTAGAAAGCTTCCCGACTCCATCTTATATATCCGATTAATATTTTTTGACAGTACACCATCTACATTCTCATGCTTCAAATTCCAGTATAGTCCAGGCTATCTCAATTAACCCATATATGCCACATGGAAACTTAATGAACAGGTTAAAAGTGTCTTTTATCACTGAGCAACCAAAAACACTAAGAGAGAGGATTTGCTAGAAACAGATATAGTTAAATTGCATTCTGAAAACTTCAGTTGAGGACTTTGATTAGCTAGATAAGCTTCTCTACTGGTTATTTGGGTTAAGAAGAAATAAAAGTGTATATCCCCACCAACATGATCCCATTACGTACAGAAAAATCAACTAATTTGCAACCAAAATCCAGTGATAAGACGAACAGATGGCTATTCTACTTGCTACTGGTTGAGCCTCATAAACACTCCTAACAAAGTATAATGGTCTAAGGATCTTGCAAACGACACACACAACCAGGGACGGAGGCAGCATATAATGAGGGGGTCATCCGACCCCCTCGGCGAAAAAATATTACTATTTATACATGGTTAAAATTATTTTTTAGGTATGTATAATAGATGTCGAACCCCCTTCCACTAGTTCGTGTGTTTACTTCTCAGATTTTGAACCCCTTATAAAATTTTCTGGCTCCGCCACTGCACACAACCACAAGAGGTATACATAAGCACGCGTTCATAGTGGATACATAGTGAATTTTTTTGGCAATGGTCCTGTAAAACCAACTTCTAGAAAGTGATAATCAATACAGTAAGTAGGTGATCAAAATATGTCGGTACAAAAAATTGAGGAGAGTTCAATCTAGTAAAGGTCCAGAAAACTCACCATCCCAGAAGTGGCACAAAGCACCCTCTTCTTACTATCAAGCTCTAGAATAGTTTTCGCATCTTCAGATTCATGTACAGAAACCTTATCATCCATAACCATAAAAAACTTTTCACCACCATCACTAAAATTAACTAAAAAAGCTTCTTTTCCCAACCTGCAATAAAAACTTCGCCTTCCCCTAACCAAATTAACCATAGCCATGCATTCATCTCTTCCAACAGTCAATGCCAACCTCCCCGACGGATGAATACAAATAGAATTCACTGCTTTACGATGCACTTTCACCGATTTGAGATGAACAAAAGGATCAGCATCATATATGGAAACCGAACCATCTTCAGACGCGGCAATAAGGTTACGAGGGAAGGAGAATGAAGAAGGGGTAAAAAAGGAAAGTGAAGTAACGGTGGCAGAGTGGTGTAGTGACCCAATTTCTGAGCAAGTAGAAAGGTCATAGATTTTGATTGTGTCATCGGCGCCGCCGGATACAGCGGCAGAACCGGCGACGGCGGTGCATTTAATTGGTGAAAGGTGTGAAGGGAACGAGAAGAGAGGGGTTAGTTCGTAATTTTGATCGTTCTTGAGGGATCTCAACTTGAATCCCCAAATGAATCTCTCGTATGAACCGGCAATTAAACTCATAGCTTTACGCAGCGATGAGAGAGAGAGAGAGAGAGAGAGAAGGGGTTTATGTTAAACCCTAGGAAGAGCAATTAAGGTGACGGAGTAATATGTGGACGAAGGAGATGGTGGGCCGGGTTATTTTCTTGGATTTAGTTGGGCCGATTTGGGTGGGCTTATTTAGTTTCGAAAATTCCATTTACATATTTATCCGATTTTGGTCTGAATACATTGTATATGAAGAGTAATCACATGTATTTGGAATACCCTGGCTCACCTTTCTTCTATTTCGCTCGCATCTATCCTTCTCTCGTTCCTTGTATCTGTGTATGTATATACAAGTTTGTATCAATTTTTATAAGTGTATTTGTGTCTGGCATCAATTTCATCTGGTGTATCCAATACCAATTTCATATAATGTATCCGATATCAAGTATCTAGTGTATTCAATATTGGATACAATGCATCCGAAGACAAACTTGGATAGTGTATATGCGATGTATTTAGTTTTATCTTTGAGTAGATACATGTATCTTGTATGTATATATGCACTAATACATCCATCAAATAAGCAAATATCAAATATGCATTGATATATCAAGTGTATCGAGCATAGATACATACTTGAAAGAAGAAGAAAGACGATCATCATCTAGTTTCATCACAAGCAATGAAGCCACCATGTCCATGAAATTCCTGGCTACAAACTTCACATTGTTGTGGTAGATCAAATAAAGGTTTTTCAATTTTTCAACCTAGGGTTTAACTTTAATTTATTTACCGTGCAATTCATAGGAGAGGGCCGAGGCCAAAAGAGGGAGAGGAAGGAGGGAGACGCGTGAGAGAGGTGGAAAGGTTATTTCGAAAATTGGGGTCCTCTAACTTAAACTTATTGATCAAAATTCAATTCAACTGGGGATTTAGATTCCAAACTTCAATCCTTCAATATATAGACCCCATTTAACATTAGTGCTAATTAACTCAACACTTCATAGATTTGATTTTTTGGTCTTTACTGAAAAAAATTCCACAGACCAGAAAAAAAGGAAGTTAAAATCAAAAGAAACATTGTGTTAACCCAAGGCAAGTTACAAAAAAAACATGTACATAAAAGAGAAGTGAAGAAAGGTGGAGAAAATAAAGTTAAACAGAAGAAAATTATTAAATACATTCAGTATAAAAATTAGGAGAAACTAAACCTATATATGTAATGAACTAATCATGAGATTCATGGGGCCTAAAAAGAAGAACAAATTACAAGACATGAACCCTATGAAGCTTTTGTTTTTCCCCATTGACTGGATTTGAGATAAACCTATGAACCTTATCTGAGCTTCTTAACCTTTGATTTTCGCCTTTGTTTATACTGCTGTCTACGTCTCTGGCTAGCTTTAAATGGATCCACCCAGCTCTTGTCCAGCTTCACAGCTCGTTCCCATCGATCCTTGAATATTTGCAGCTCGTAAGTTGATTGTCTCCGAATCTGCAAAATGGGAAAGGCAAGAAGGCAGCTGAAAATAAGCTAAATGGAAGGGCAGAATGTAATAATGCACACAAGATGAACAACAAATGAAAGAAGAAAGTTGGATGAAACAAGATATGTTGTCGTATAAGCAAGACACTCACCTCAGATCGCACGTCAACAACGTGTCTCTGTAGGTCAAGGAAAAGAAAATGAAAATCAAGGACAAGAATCAGTTGAAACATCAGCAGAAGAAAATATATGTTGGAAAATCGAACTGTCAAAGCACAAAGTAGAATTGGATGTATACCTTCACAGACTCTTCAGGATTTGAATCCTGCACATAGAAAAAAACATGGTGAATGGAGGTACAAAGAAGCAAACAGCACAATTATTATAATATAGCCTCTATCTGTAGACTTAAAGAACACCTTATCTAACATATTCGGGATGATTAATGAGGCTAGTTGAAAAACGAATCAAAAGTCTTCGATAATTGATACATAGAGTTACCTTTTTCAAAGATTGTCCGCCCAAAGTTTGGATGCTCTGGTGCACTACATATTCACTATCAACTACTCCCACCTTTTTGGATCGATCTCCCTACAATAATAAAATTCAAACAGGTTTAGGGCTGTATCAGAACATACAGTTTTAAAGAGTAAAGAGAAATGTATAGCAATTTACATTCTAGAAATTCTATTTTACACTCCGCAGACAACGGGTATAAAAACATTCACAGGAAGGGATGAGACGTTCATCTTGTAAATTAACAAGTCGAAAAGAAAGTTCACCTGTGCACAATAACCAAGTTTCATGTCCATTCCCCATCCATGAACAAGATCATTCTGACAGGAAAGAGGCACAGAGCAACCATTAGCAGCTCATCTAAACATGATGATGAATCAGTACAAGAGCGGAAAATGAAAGTGGATAGTGCGTCCACACGACATGTCAAAAGTGCAAATGGAAAAGTAATCCAAGAGCATCGCTGAGCTTTGCTAATTTAACTTAGAGCACATTAACAGTACATGAGCATTTCAATCCAAAATGAAAACAAATGTGATTATAAGATGAGCAATTGCAACAATTTATATGGAACTGTTTAAGTTCTGACACAAACCAGACATAGTCATTATCTCTTAGAGAACACTGCTCCCCACTCCACTAAGAAGAATGTAACTTAGAGCATAGGCACACACAGTAGAATTCTTAATTTTAAGCTGCCAGAATTCTTCAAAACGTACCACTCATTGGGATGATCAACTAAACAAAGTGACAAAAACTCAGGCACTCAATCGAAACACACTTCTAGAATACTTTGCCTGCCTCTTTCAAATCGAAAATCAAAATATCAAAATCCAACACCCTCCTCAAAACTTAAATGTATATTCCTGATTATGTTATCATTAAGTGTATGCATAGGGTTCTTAATAAAGGCCTGAAGATATCCTATCTCAGCTAAGAGAGAAACCAAGTTCTACCTGTATAAGATGCCAGGCACAAAGCCACGCAGATCTGGAAAAGACAGGAGCCATTCCTTCCACAAATCTGTTAAAGGAGAGTGAATCAACCATTCTGCTAATGCATGGTAAAGAAAATCCGGAAGAACTTGCATCTACCTCAAGACACTCGAGAAGTTAAATATTCTCAAAATCTTTTTTGGTAGAACAAAGTTGTAGGAAGAGAGTATACAACAGGGTCATTTTGAACATCAGGAACTGATGCAAAAACTTATCCTGACCAACCAATGCCCAAAGGCTCATTAACAGTCTGATCCAGTAATCGTGTTACACTTACCCGCTGCATGGGGGACCTTCGCTTTCGGCTGAACACTTTGTACTACCTCTTATATCATAGACCCTTCTGCAAAAAGGAATTGTGCATCAGTATTCACCCAAAGGAGGTGGACTAAAAGGTTGAATTTGGGTGGTTGGATAGCCAGGCGGACTTACCTGTGGAACCTATTTGTTCTGCTTCGTATTGTGATTCTATGATGGATACCAGTTGAATTCGGGTCTAAAGCTGGCTGAGAAATTTCCAGTCCTTCCGATTTTACTATTTCAAGGTACCTAATAACAAAAGGATGCAATTGAAAGAAAACTATAATTAGCAAAGAGGCATGTAAGACTTGTTGGTTTCATAAAATTAACAACCATCCTTCTAGAGCAAGAAGCCCCATAAAAAAGGAAGCCTGGTTAACAGAGTAAGTAATAGAAATCATCCATTGACATGATAATGTAAATACAATAAACTGTAGATACTAAATGAAGCAACTACTGTTTATCTCCTCAAAGCTCGGAATGCCCAAGGAAACATGTCATGACTTTTGACATCAAATGCTTGAGAAATAAAATAGGAGAGGAAAAATATCCAGGATCATAGAAACAAACTCATACTGACTTATATTTAAAATGATAACATCTGCCTATTTCTAAGAAAGGAGTTCATAGGATCATTGTTCACAATAATCCACCAGGAGATATCAAATGATTAGATCTGTTTTATTTCTACAAAACAAGTAAATAGAAAATATATTCACAATACTCACCAGGAGTGAATGACTTGTATCAAATGTATCTATTGGTGGATTAAAAATATAAGATAAACAGAAAGCCAACGTCAACCTCGTGCAATCATCCTACCTTCCAGGATGGAAATTCTCCACACCCAAATCTTCATCCCAAAGGAAAATGTAATCATAGATTGAAACAACTGCAGGATGTAAAAATCTCTTGGCAAACCACCTGCATCAGATAAATTCACAACAATGGTGAGATATCATTTAGCATAAATCATACAAGCCAGATGCATCCACAAGGAAGATAACTTTGCATAAGATGAACACTAACACTTTGCATACAGCCAAAAGATGAGACCAACTTAGGAGAGATTAGGAGTTCATTAAGTCAAAAGATTAATGAAGAACAAGATATCATCATTTGTTCAGCAAAGGATTGCAGGGTATCCGGGATGGTTATTATGAAGCAGACTAATTTCCAGCAACTTTGTATTGGATCAGTAGACAAAAACTTTTAGAATTAATGAAAAGCACAGATTAATTTCAAGTAACTTGTGGCCTAAGGATTACTCTGTTTTCACTAAAATCACACTGCAGGTCAGTTGAACAGCACTTCTAAATCACGGAAATATTGCTAGTCAAGGTGGCTAAAGTGTTCCCTTTATTGTCCTTAAATCTGCTCGTGTCAATTTAATTCCCTATAGTGTGTGTTTCTTACCATTTTGTCTGATTGTGAGCAACAATATGAATGGCATCTTTACTCCATTGGAGGTCTTCCCACCCATCAACATTACCATCATAGTGGAATAGAATGACAGTAAAATTTGCTGAAAGAAACTGAATATCACAAGATTAGGTCACAGGTATATACAAGATAGTAAAATCAGAAAGTACTACAACACAAGTGCCGTCCATAACAAGCATAAATTAGATGTTATACCTTTTGGACGAGAGCATCAACATTGCTCTTCTGTTTAATGCCAACTGGAACTGCCAACAAATTATGAGAGCTAGAATTGCTAGCCTGAAATAGAGACATAACATTGCCACAAATTAGATGCATGACAGAGTGATAGACAGCCCAGCAAGGGGAAAAGTGCGGTAACAAATAAAATATCAGTATCCAAAGGAGGTCGCTCTATTTTTTCACAGTTCAGGAGTATAGAGAGTAAGACCTGTGCCTTTGACTTTGAACTAGTTGTTGACCAAAGAGGCTTTAACTCCAGATCTGATCTTGCTTGGATAATACCACGAGGTAAACTGTGCAAGCTTCTCATATCCATACTAGAGTCCTGGTTGAAAGAATACAAAGCATCACCATTGGTATAAGGATTTTTTAGGGGTAAATTAGTTCACCCAAAAAACATAAATTCTTTTAGGTGTTGAATTTAAGCGGAGGCAACCTCCACCGCTTATAGTAATCCGTTGCTTATTTATGTTATGCACACCTTTCTTTAGATAACAAGAAATATCAATGATGAATTATAGAACTTCTTGAATTTCAAAAAATCAATCCTGTTGGTACTACCTTGTGCTGTGCGAGGTACAAAGGCTAGAAATATTTTGAGAGAGAAAACAAGGAACATAACTACCTTTGAAGAATAAAATGGATCCAACCTTGACTCCATCTGAAAAGGTAAACAGGGAAAGGAAAATGCTTTTAGCAACATTGTATCAGGGTAAATCAGGTAGAGCACAATTAGAAGGTCAATAAATAAACTTATATGCCACCAAATGTATCATCTGGCCTCTCTCGGTTTGATAAAGGGAAAGTTCTCTCTTATCCTTTAACACGCAACCGTCTAGATGCCAAAATTAGAAGTAGCAAATGTTAGCAAATCAATGGCAGTACAATGCAATCATACCTCTGTCTGTTGATACTGATAATTGGTGGTCCTATATACAATAAATAACATAACTATACAGATGATCCACATAAATGGTAGCTGTCTCATCTTTACTCCACATGTTCCCTGCAATCCAATTTCACAAGTTAATGTTTAATAAATCTATGGATTGTTAGCTAGATAATCAGGTCATTAGTAATTCCTAACCAGAAAGAATTTAAATACCCCATCAAGGAGAACACTCCTTTTCTTCAGCAGAAACACCGCCATAATTTAATTGCCTGTTGCAGGCGAATATGAAACAGAAAAAGTTCTCATTGAACACTGCAACAAATGCACACATATCAACAACTAGTCTTAACAAAGAATCTAGCGAAATAGATTTTAAAGACATAACACATTTATCTCTTTTCTGCAATTCATTAACTGATAAACATTATTTCTAGTATAGGATCTCCAACGGAATTCTGAATCTAGCAAACAACGCATACAAGGAAAAGAATGTTGTGGTAGCTATCAGTTTGACCAAAATGGAATAAAACTTAAATGTGCATAAGATTGCCTAGTAACTCTCACACTCAGCCGATTTAACAGGTTATCAACACACATGAATACCAGTAAGCAATGCAATTTCTTTTGACACTTTTAATTTTTATGGAAGAAAACCAAAAAGGCTCTAGCGACCAATATTCTATAATCTGATTAGGTCACAAAATTATGAGTTACCCACACAACTACACAGTCAGGCTGTAATATATGCTGTGAAATGACAGGTCATTTTGCATTCGTGGTCACTACTGGTTGACTAGATGTGCCCCGGAGGTAATCAAGTGTGTGAAAACTTTGGGAGACAATTATAGAATATATGCTGTGAAATGACAGGTCATTTTGAATTCAGGGTTGCTACTGGTAGACTGGATGTGCCCTAGAGGTTCTGAACTGTGTGAAAACTTTGGGACTAGTAGTTAGGTGAATGAAATGGACTAAAACTATGGGAGACTGGAAAGGATAAAAACGCTAAGTGACCTCTTTCCATGGGAAAAGGCATTGGTAGACAAATTTACCTAGTGAAAGATAGCAAGTGTTATAGCTGAGGTGTGCACAAATTGGTTGTAGACCACCCTTATAAACAAAAGGAAAGTAGTTGCAAGTTCAGCCAGCTATTCCAAGACAACTCATTCTTTTCCTCCTTCCAACCCCCCACCCCCACCCACAAACTGACCGAAAAAATGGAAGAGGTAGTGTTGTCAATGATAAGATGTCTAATTTGAATGTAGAGACAGAGAATAAGACAATAAAGTGACACAAAGCGTTTGACAAAGTTGACGAATTCCACTAATAGTTGTCACCTTGTTTGATTTTCATGTATGCCAGAATTTTTCTCGGAACAACATTTGCAATTCACATGGCATCAAGACTCCCAAAAAAAATGTTCAACCCACATTCTATGTTTTAAACTAACAAATTCATATGGTTCTATATTTATCTGTGTTGAACCAAGAACCATGTAAAACTAGATAAATGAATGTGAAAAATAACATTAGCGGCTAACAAAAATCTATCCTCCTCCCTCCCCCGCCCAATAAAACAAAAACTTCAGTCTTTCTACAGAAAGAAAATTGTGATTCCGAGTTCTTAATTCCAAATAAAGTACTCACAGGCAGGCAGGCAGATGAAATTCCTAACATCTGTTCATTTTTACAAATTTAACAAATCCTATAATGAATTCAAAGTATTGATGAGGGAAACCAGTGAGTTCAATAGGATCCAAAAACTAGGAGAAATTCAAAGACAAGGAGGAGAAAATTAAATGAAGAGAAGACGTTACTTGAAGTAATCAGTTTTCAAGATTACAACAAATAACCATTCAATGCATACTTAACCAACCATAAATTACGCAAACACTCGATTTAATAAAACTTTAAAAAGCTAATAAATCTGATCAGTTCACGCACCCCATTAATTAAACTCTAAAAAGACTTGATCTTTTTTCAAGAACACTCACACCCAACTCCACCATGGGCTTAATTGTCATTACCCACAACCTCCATAACAGCACCAAAAACCAAGAACCAAGAATCAAGAACCAAGAAAGATTGAAAACATACCTCGAGAACTGAAAACCCAATAAGGGCTTGGAGCAAAAGAGCACCCCAACAGCTCCAGAATCTTGAAAAGTGGAAAAAAAGTGAACCTTGAAGAATAAGTTCAAGTCTTTTTCAACAAAACAGAACAGGGGACAAATCTATATGTATGTATAGGTAAGCATATAGATACAGTATAGATATTGAAAGAAGTGAACAAGGGTAGCAGTGGGAGTAGGGAGTATACGTGGGGTTGGGGTTAAAGAAGAAGGAGGGTTAGGCAAAAGAAAGAGTCTTTGAGAGAGACGAAATTGTCGGGAAGTACCTCGGTTTAAGGTGGCTCTTTGCTTTCTCTAATCCACTATATACTGTAATAATGCACCTGTAATCACCTCCATTTTTTGTTTTGTTTTTTTAATTCAACTGCTAATACTTTAATCTTATTTAGTTAAACTACACAAAAATTGATGATGTACATAGTACTATTAAATTACAGAAATAATAAAATATTTTGTTGTGGTATGATGTTTGCTAAAGTGATTTGTGTGTATGGTGTCGTCGGAAATAATTAACATATGCACGTAGTAAATGTAAGTGTAGATTCATGGACGGATCTAGGGGTAGGATGTGCAAAAACCAAATCGAAAAAATTATTATTGGGTTAATGGATTTTTAATGATTTTTTTAAAAAATATTGGGTTATCTATTTAGTATTGAATTTTTGGGTAAATCGATTACCCATTAAGATGATAATAAGTTACTACTATACCCTTCTAAATATTAAATATTAAGTATTAACATAACTAGACATTATATCAATACTCTACTCTACGGTCTACACACTTTACACGCCATAGTACTTTTACTTCACATCAGAAATTTCATATTATGTTTTGGTTGTAACATGTTATTGTAGCATTCGTATTATATCTACTCTTATTGATGCAATTTCTCATTATATTTTTTGTTTCACTATATCAAGGCATTTACAACTGATTTGCTTGTCTCACTGTCTCGTGCCAAATTGTTAGAGAAGTGAGGAATCATATATTTATTTTATGAGCATATTTTCTTATTGGTTAAATCGAAAATCAAACCGTTAATGACAGAAAACCGATAATACATAAAACCGAACCGAAACAATTGATGCACACCCCGGGGAGGAGGCGAGAGTATTAATCCGAACTCCTTCAAAAAAAATTAAATTATATATAAGAATTTTTTATCATTATTAGTGTATAAAATTTAAATAGAGTGATTTAGGAGGTTTAAATAACCTTTGAATTGAATTTTCAGGTTTAAATTGTTAATACTATATTTTCTTAGATTTATCTTTACTTATATTAATTAGAGTTAAAGATGAAGAAAAAATTAATAATATTAAAGTGAGTAAATGTAAATGAAAATGAAAATGAGAATTTATTTTTAATATAATGAATAAGTAAAAATAAACGGAGTCAGAGTATTATTTTATAGGGAAAAAGACATATTTTCTTGTTGGGAGTGAGTTTTGATTTCCTTGTTTTAAGGGAGTGGTGTTACTTCAGTGTTAGGAGTCATTTGATATATAGAGTATAGACCAATAATAAATTTGTTTGTATTAAAAAAAGCTTAGTAACTTAAAATATAAGGTATGTTATTTAGTATATGTAATATAAAAGTTCTTCATACTGTTAAATCCAAAATTATAATATAGTATTTGTTATGCGAAGATCAATAACCCATTTAATATTGCTATTTACTACTATTTCATTTTGTTTTCTCTATACACAATGGCATAGCCATATGCAGTAAAAGGTGGTAGTCAAATACGTTTAGTTGAAATTGACGTGTTGTATCTTTCTACAAAATTTGGCTTTTAGTTTTAATCTCTTTATTATTTTTACATATCTATCTTTTTTAATTCAAATTATAAAGGAGGAGGTAAAAAAAAGTGTATTCATTTTAAATTTATAACAAGTCCTCCTAAAATCAGCATTATAAATAGTTTATAGTATATCTAACTTATTTGGATGTAATCCTAATATTTTAGCAAATTGGAAAACTTAAAAAAATATTTTAGCGTAATTGATGAGTGTTGATTATTATCTTGATTTACATATTGAAAAAGAATTATCACAATCCCTAAGAAAATTAGTTTAGAAGTTTTGATTAACTTACTTAAACTAAAAATGTCCACCGTTTATTTCTGAAATATTTGTTTAACAACTTTTTACAAAATTTCGTAACTGAATTTTCTCTAAAATGAATCCTTAAGTTGGAAGTTTGTTAAGTTCAATTAATTTACCAAACTTGCCGTTAAATTTTACTCGGAGAAGAAATATTTTTTTGGTTGAAAAGTGCATTTTTTGAAAACTATATCTAAATATTTTATATATATATATATACATTTTAAAGAACTGTGTTAATCGCATTAGTGTGTGTCGGTGTGTTCGATGGGGGCAGCTGATTAGTGCGCTTTTAGGACATATATTTAGTTCGAAAAATAATATTTTATTTTAAAAAACGATCATATATAAGAGTTAATGGTTAAAAATATGAATTATCACTTTTTCGTAAGTTTACTACCTCAAATTAATTAGGCTAACTATTAGTTGCTTCCTTTTGTTTTAATACATAAATGATGACAAAAAAAGGATAATTGATAAATGAATATAAAACGCGACAAAAAATAATAATTTAATTATATTTTTTATCATTATCGATCTCGAATAAATCATCTTCATATAAGGTTATGAGTGGAACTTTACATTGGTGATTGTTTATACTCTAAAGTTGTGGCTATTATGCTTGAAAGTGAAACCTTTTTGTTGTGTGTGTGAGATTAAGAAAATATATTTCTTTAAAACGAAAACGTTTTAAATAATAATCATAATATATAAAGTTGTTTGTTGAATAAATTAAATACTACTACCAATCTAGTTTAATTTGGAGTGTAGAAACAAAATTGGAAGTTATTTGGAGTTATTAATTGTCTTTGGCCTCCCTAATCGAGAGTAAAAATTTCAAAAGGTTGTGAAATTATTTGAGAAAGTCACTCAATTTGGTTTTGTATCAATAAAGTCATTCAACTTACGGATGTTCTTTTATAAAGTCATTCAATTTACGGATGTTCTTTTATAAAGTCATTCAACTTACAGATGCTCTTTTATAAAGTCATTCAAGTTAAATTATTTTTTAAAAAAATCATTTATAACCAAAAGATAAAAAAGATAATTGCATAAACCATCCTTCAAATTTAGTTTTGCTATACTTACTTCCATTTTTGTTTATAATATTATGTTTGCCTCTCTTATTTAGTGTAAATTAAAAAAGAAAAGTTTCATATATATATATATATATATATATATATATTATGATTTAGATATTTTTCGTCTTGAAAATCCAACATATAATGAATTTAAGGAGTAGTTCGGTAAACAGAGCTGTTGAAAAAAAAAACAGTTTTGGTTTCTAAGTTATTTTTGTGAATAATTTCAACAATTTAGTTGGTGCCAAAATATGTCTTCTTTTGGAATTTTTTAAATTTTTTGGGGTCCAGAAAAAAACTACACACTATATTGTCTTGGATTTGGTAATTTCTGCACCTAATTTACATTGACATTCAACTTTAAATGATTGCAACAAAAAACAAACAAAAAAAGTTTTTTTTTTTCTAATTTTGTGCTGGTCAAGATTAAAGAATTGATCAAAATAGATGATGAAAGGTCTATCACTAAAATTGATAATGTATTGTATTTTGTAAGATTATAGCAACATAATATTTTCTCCTTCATCTTAATTAGTAAATATCTGATTGGATTTTCGTGTTAATAATAAAGTCACTTTTTGACTTATACAGATACGTTATTGTATTATTATTATCACAAAAAATGGTTCTATTAATAATAATAACATAATTTTACAAGTTCAACCTTACATTAAGTGAAAATGGCGTGACTAGTATATAAGTGAAATATGAAATTAAGGAAAAGGAATAAAAAAGATTAGTAGAATCTAACTAGCTATACATGAATCATGTGAATTGAAATTGAAGGCGTGTGGGTGCTTGTACAATACTTGTGACTTTTCATGATGCTAGCTATTTTGATGTTATTTTTAGGTCTGTTTGATCGTGTGATATGAAATCATGATTTAAAATTATAAGATGAAGTTGAAGTTTTGTTTGGATATACGATTTGGATTTTTTTATGTTACATGTTTTCTCATAAACATAAAACTCATAAGCTGTAAAACTATTAAAATTATCTCAATTTTTTATACAGTCTTACTAAATAAGCAAAAGTGTATAAAATTACATAATACATAATCACAAAGATATTCTTTAAAACAATAATATTTATTGATCAAACTTTAATTCAATAAAAAATAAAATTAAACATAAGTTGTGGTGTACTAATCTTTAATATAATCCCCTCACATAGTACGTACAATAATCTCATGTTAAGCTTGCATTTCTCGTTCACATGACATAGAAGATGGACAAACATTGTTACTTTAAGAATTTGTTGGTTAATTTGATTGATAAATAAATTTGATAAAAAAATAATAAATTTGATGAATATAAATGGTAAAGTAGAAATTGATTTGAAGTATTAATAAATTTTATGTTAGTGAGAATAATCATTATATGAGATATGAATGGTTTGAACAATAATGATATGAATTATATTTTTTTTTACATATAAAATAAATGGTCAATAGATATAAATGTGGGATTATTTTTTCAAAATATAAACTTGTGGATCAATTTTTGTATTTGAAAAATCTCAAATCATGATTTTTAGAGAATTAGGAATGAAATTAGCGTGAAATCGTATATCCAAAAGCTTATTTCATTTCATGATTTTATATTGCGATATAAAATTATATATCCACGCCTACTTAATATGAGACCAATACTATTTGTGAGATTGAATATTTTATTCTTTCTTTCTTTTTCTCCTTATTTATTCTATAGGCCCTATTATTTAATTTCTTGTTTTTTTCATTTTTTTTGGGGGGGGGGGGGGGGGTGGAGTGTTCACACGAGAAAAGTGAGGAAAAAGTGTATTAACAAGGCTTTTGAGATTTTGGTCGGAACAAAGTTTTATTTGGTTTTTCTTTTCCTTTGCAATTATTAGGCCTAACACTTTTTTTTTTTTGGCTTCTTAAAATTATTATTTGAACTACCTACCTAATATTTGGTACAATTAGGTTAGGTTTATCTTCTTTTTCTGGTAGGGGAGTGGGGTGGAGATGGGGTCAATAAATACTTTAATTCTTCAATTATGGATAAATTTTAGTTTTAAGTAATATCAAAATAACATAATTAACATTTAAGTAGAGTAAATATTTTAAAAGATCACTCAAGTATGTAAAATTATTTCAAAAAGTCACTCAACTTTGTTTTATATCAATAAAGTCACTCAACTTATGAATTTTCTTTTATAAAATCACTCAACTTGAACTATTATTCTAAGAAACCATTATAACCAAAAAATAAAAGAAATCAAGTTTAGTTTTGTAATACTTATTTTCGTTGTAGTTTATAATATTATGCTTGAAGGGTTGTTTGTGTAAACTACAATTAAAATAAGTATTATAAAACTAAACTTGAAGGGTTGTTTGTGTAATTATTTCTTTTATTTTTTGGTTATAATGATTTCCTTAAAAAAATAGTTCAAGCTGAGTGATTTTATAAAGAAAATCCATAAATTGAGTGACTTTATTGATACAAAACAAAGTTGAGTGACTTTTTGAAATAATTTCTCTGATCTTTTAAGATATTTACTCCCTTTAAATACTTGGAACGTGCATTTCTGATCACCATGCTTATGAATATTTACAATTTTTTTAAAATCATTATCTAATCCTTGTTTAATTATTCATGTGTGGAAGAACATTATACTAAAAAGCAATATTCATGGAGTGGTAAGTATAATTTCATTACAAATCAGTAATTTTATATTCAAATTTTGAAGAATAAAATTATCTTTGATAAGAAATATTTTACCCCAAAGTGAAACTTTTTAAAATGAATTTATCAATCAAGATCCAAAGTAAATATTGAATTATGAGAATTTTTTTATCAAATACTTAATACAACAATCCACCTTAGTTTTTGAAGATCACACATAAGTATTATTTAATCAAGTCAAGAACGTCCTTTTTACAGCAAACAAAGTTATATTATTTAGTTATTTATAAAAATCGACGTAGAAATCACACCTTAGTGTCGATCAAGTAAAGAACATTTGATCAATCAGGATTGAGGTCGAGTGGTAAGCACTAAGTACTCGTTCATCAGTAACCAAGTGGTCTCGGGTTTAAGTTCCATGGATACAAAATCGCCTTTGTTAGAGAGCTTTATCCGTGGAACTTTCCGGGCATGAAAAAAAACAAACAAAGAACATCCTGTTTTAGAGCTAACAAAATCCTAGGTTTGGAGGGTAACTTTTATATTATTTTATTTTGCTTGTTTAATAATATTTCCGTTATATGAGCCTCAATTTTTTTAATGTTTTTTTTTTAAAAAAAAATTATGGGAAAAAGTGAGAGAATTAACTCCTTGTCGTCAATAAAATAAAATCAATTCATCTCCAATAAATACACCCAATATTTTAAATCCAAGTATTTTTTTTTCTCAATAAATTAATATATAATCTCTCCAATTATGTAGCAACATATTTCAAGTCCCATATCTTACATTAAAAAAAATAAATGAAGATCTAAAGTTAGGTTGATCTCTGACATTTTTTTCCCTTTTTAAATTAAACTAAGTACCATATAATTAAGGGAAACTTTTTATTACTAATATTATTAATTATCTATGATATCGTGTGGCAGGTTTATTTCTCTAATTATTTATTTATTAATGTGAATTGATGATGTTTTGTTCATGAAGTAGTTGACACCCTATAACAATTAGCACTAAGAAATTGTTGGATCACCTAAGTGAAGTCGCGTGTAAAAGAATAAATAGTTATAAATCGCAAAGATGTTCCAATTCGAATCACAAAAATTAACCTATTCAATTTAAATTCGAATTAATTAGATCAGTAAATATTGAATATAAGATGATTAAATTGAAAAAAAAATTAGTGGGACTATTTTATGTTAAACCATGTGATACAGTCAAAATAAACAAAGGGAAGTAATTATGGTCAAGGGGAGTGGAAAAAAAGAAGAGGCAAAGTGTGTTCTCCTAGGATTAGATAAAGATTAGAGTACTAACCCTATGAAGAATAATTATATTAGTAATATTATTCATATGGAAAAACAAATTGTTTAGGTGGTCTAATATTAGGTGGCTGTTTTCTACATTGTTCAAATGGTCCCTATTTTATCTTAACTTTGGTTTCAACAAAAACTACTCCAAATTTATATTAATATATAAAAAATTTACTCGGTGAAAGAATTAAGAAAGATATTTGCTTCCAATGACTATATACTCTTAATACTAAACCACAATTTACTAACACATATTTTCACTATAATAAATAATAATGATGATAAATTAATATAATCTAATATAAATAATTTTTTATTATTTATATCAAACAACATGAGCTTGGCATAGTCAAGTGATTTAATAAGTCAAAACTATATAAATGATAAAGAGAATTACATGCAAACACATGTTACATCTCTATTAATTTAATGTAAGCATTTTTTGATAAAAAAAAAAAATGTAAGCATTTGGGGTAGGTAAGTGTTCACCAAATATGTGCTAACCCTTTTTGAGTCACAATGTTGCATTAAAAAATAATTTTAAGATCTAAACTATAAGTTGATCTTGACATGTGGAAGTGGAACTAGTTAACCAATGGAACTGTTTTTTTAAATATTAGTAACTTATTCCTTATTCTCTGTCACCAAACAGTTAATCATTTATGCATAATGAGTTTTGTCCATTGCCTATTGGCTTAATTCTTTATTTATATATTTTATTGATCAACAATTAGTTAATTAACTATGTGTAAGTTGATCTTGACTTGTTTATTGATTAGGCTAACTACAATATATAGTTAAATTAGAGGAAGAAATAATATCATGTGGTGATAGTGATCTGGTTTTTTTATTTTTGTCATTTAGCAATTGAACTTATGCATAATAGGACATAAGTTCTTTAGAAATTGAAGTTGCATTCAGAAATAATTTGTTGATCATTATGATACGAATATATAAACTTATGCCCATGAAAAAATTATTTGTAACGAGGGGCTTAAATTAAAGAGCAACATATAATATGGACAAAACTGCAAAAGAATGTCCTTCGGGATGACTTAGTTGACTTGGAGGGTTGGTTATCCACACGGATGACACGAGATCGATCCTTGTCTCAATGCTTTTTGAGTTGAGCCTGTCACATAAGACACAACCAAAACAACACAATTATTGTGTCCAACCATTGGGCTTCTTATTTTACAAGACCTTTTTATCCATAATATAGTAGGGCCTGATGAAGAGATAATTCAGGAACAATTCTATAATTTTGGAGTTAATTATCCACAACTTCATTAATATTATATTGAACCTGCATTTCTCCTGTATCAAGATGAAGCCTAGAGCAAAATGGCAACACAAAATTGAAATATGATACACAGAAAATTTCTATACCAAAAAGTAGGTGAACACCAAGGATCATGGAATCAGCAAATCACTTTTGCCGAGCCCTCTTCCTCTCTTTGGTCACAGGCTTAACTCGATGCTCCTTTTTAACCTTAATACTATGTTGTGAGGATTCCTTAGCTTGTACTTTACTTTGTGGATTGACAGTCTCGGTAGTCGATCCACACTTGATTTTTCTGGGCCTCTTGAAGCCCTTCTTAGTTGATAAGGGAGTTTGCAATGGTACCTTAGAATCAGCAGCATCACCAGGTCTGTGATTCTGTCTTCCTAGTGTTCCAGCAGTGATGTTGTTGCCATACTTGGCTTGAAGTTTGTCTTTAGAAGGACGAGGGCGAACACTTCGTGGCTTCCCAGGTGGATTACCAATTATTGGCAATGGAAGGTGTGATGATGTAGCTTTGTCGTAAGAGCCTTTGTAATGTTCCCGATAGGCTCTAGTGACAATGTCTCTTAGGGCCATTGCTGCTTTGTATTCTCTCGTTCTCTTCGAGTAAAATACCATGGCATTGTTGGCTAGTAAAAGGAAATCTCTGAAGAGTTCACCTGGTGTTTTGATGGACCAGTTGGCTAGTCTTGATCTTGCTGTTTCAATATCCATATGACGCCTTATCATTTTCTTGTATCTTGCTCTCTTCTGACTATCAAGGCGATGCCTGAAGACCATAGCAGCTTCGTGCTGTGTAATAGAATTGAAAATCCTCATCAAGTCATCGTTCCTAAACCTAGATATACCTACTATATGATCACTTGCAGCAGAGCGCCTAATACTCTGATCACAACTGGTTAGTACTTCTTTACAGTGAGAAGTAGAGGCGAGACTCGTTGAACATACATTGTCACTGTCCTCAATGCTCCCTTCTTTGGCATCCCAAACCGTGTCTTTTCTTCTCCTCTTGCCTCTTCTCTTCCTCACAGCCCCACCATTTCCATTGGCAGACTCTGGAACCTTGCTTGTACTTGGAGCTTTGTCCCGTCCCCAAGACTCTGAAAGTTCTAGCTTCATGACTGTCTTTGTAGCTGAGGGTATGGTGGGAACCTGAGACTCAGGGGTCCCGTCTGTTCTAATATCAAGCGTGAAGCTGCCAGCAGACAACCCATCCTTTGCTTCTTCTTTCACAGAAGACTCAATATCTTCTGATTTTGTCAGAGGAGCAGGAGATTCAGTGTGACTCAAACCGTGGTCTATCTGATCAGATCGCTCTCTCTCAGCCTGTAGCCTTTCAATCTTTGACTCAAGAGACCTGACAATGAGCATCGAGATAAAATATGGGAATCACAGAGTTACTCTAAGGAAACAGGTAATCAAGGGAACCAGAGACTTGAGGCAGTAGTAATGTAATGAGACAGGATTTTTATACCATTCAGATGCATGAAAAAGTGGCAATACATCAGATTCATTAATGACATGATTTATTAGCTAGTGTTTGCTTATCAACTTAAAACAGGAAGAAACATATTTACTAACCCAATGGAGCTCTCAGATCTCACCAATTCCCACTTCAATTCTTCCACTCGTCGCTTCCGCAACTCTTCAAACAAAGCACTGGCCAACAGAAGGTTATATAAGTAAGACACTGGTTAGGGCAAGGACGACATCCTATTACACTCAATTCACAGTAACTAATGGAAACCATGAATTCATTCCAAAGCTGAAGGCAAGATAAAATAGTTCAGTGAACTGTGTACTCCATACATTAGATGGAAATAAAAATCATACATCTGTCATATGTCAGAAACCATAACTTCCATGGTAACTAACTCATTAATAAACAAATAAGGTCATAATATCGAAGAACTTGACTCACGTGCATCCAGAGTAGCGCTTATGCAACTCCTCATACCTGGCTTTGCAGGCCTGCAATTGAAGTTATTTGTCGATGACTCAAATTAGCATATCGTAGAGTATGGTTAAAGGTAGGCAAACTTAAGCATAGAAAACACGAAGTCAAGAAAAAGCATTTAAGTTAATCTGTTACAGAAAATGCATTGGCTAGTCATAAGTCAGCAGATCACTACAATCCTGAATTAAATTAGTATACCTCATGGTTTCCTTATCTCTGGTTAGTGCATTTACATAGTTAGCAAAATATTTATCATCCTAAACTCTTGCTATTCAAACTACTCAAAAGTGCCAAGACACAACATAGCTCATTTTACAACTAGTTGCATCCAAAAACCAACAACAACATGTGAGAAAATTATGACTGAGAACCAATGATCTTTTGATGTCTATGATCCTCAATATCAAATATTCTAAGTAAATGCTACAATCAACTCCGTCGTATCAGAGAAATCTTGCAGTCGTTATTTTTGTCAATATCTATCATTAGAAAGTGATAAAGCATTAAAGCTACGATCAGAGATTTGTGATCAGCTTTTCTCGTATTAAAATTTTGATTTTACAACTCCATTACTCCACATAGAATTTTGTCAAGACGGTCAAAGCGCCTTTCATGTCTCAATCAATCACATCTCCTGCAGAACAATTCTACTCTAATATCAACTGATCAAGAGTAAAGGGAAAAAGAAAGGCAATAATTTCGCAGACTAGGGGAGAAGAAAAGCCTAACAACCAATACTAGTCAAGACCTTATATATCAATATCAAGTTTCTATAATGCTATGTTGCTAGGAATCTTTAAAAATAGCGCTCATATCCTTCAAAAACTTCAACACGAGTACAACAACATTCGTAGAGGGTCCGATCAACACAGCTATAAAGCTAACAACTTTCTTCAGAAAATATAGTACAGATATACTTTATCATCAAGAGTTGTCTTATCAAATATTCATCCACCACAAAGGCACGAAGAAACACTGACATATAAAATGCGTTAAACCACTACAAAAAAGATGCCATTTTTCATAGGTTCACCACTTTACACAGCAGCCACATGTTCATTCATTAATAAGGACAAAAGTTTTGGCTGGCCCCAATACACCAAAAGCTTCAGATTCTGGTCCACCTTGACAGTCTACCAACCAAACTCCTCCTGCCACATAATTAACTGGCCCACCCTCCACCTCAACACTCAACAATAATACTATTTGTAATTCTATCTACTCAATTTTAGTACCAGGGACAGACAGTGACACAACCAAATAATTCACTATTGATCCAAAAACAAAAAGAAAGGGTGGGTCTTGGCTTAATACTCCATCCATCCAATTAATACAATATCCTTTTCTTTTTCGTCACTCCAAAAAAATGACATTTTTAAAATAAGGTTGTTTCAATTTATTTGTTTAATTTTAACTCGATTATTTAATTATTTATCCTATGAGATGGCCCCCACAAAATCAGTCTGATAAGGAAATCGAAGCAGAAGCATAAATGAATAAACAAATAAATAACTAATCCGACAAAGAACAATAATTCTTTTACAACGGAAGAAAAAATAAGGAGATTACGAACAGACCAAAAAATAAAACAAAAAGTAGTGTTGTCTCTATCATAAAATAAACACAGTGGCACGTAATTGTAATTAATTATATACCTCAGGGGTAAAACAGTGAGGATATAAAGTCCGGGCACGGAGCTCCGATGCTACGACGTTCCAATTTCTGGTCCCATGCCGGCGAACAGCGCTACCAAGTATTAGCTCTTCCCACGTACCCCAATTCATCTTCCCCACCCCCACCCCCATTGTTTCCGTCTCCATCCTAAACGGTCTCGAACAATCCAGAACCTCCACGTGGACGGCTCAGATAATTTTTAAAAAAGCTCCGTAACGGCGCACGTTAGCAACTACCCCGAAAGATGGTTTTCTAAACGGAAAATTTTAAATTTTTGGAAAATTCTGAATATTTTTTTTTGTTGATTTTTTCTGGGTTGTTAATTTTTTTGTTAGGGAAGAAAAAAAAAAAGGAGAGAAAAGGGGTTGACGGATTTGTGAGAAAGTTGAAGAAATGGGAATTTAGGAGGGAAAATGATTGATGAAGAATGGTGACTGGAAGAGGAAAAAATGGAGAAAACAATGATAACCGTTTTCTGTAATTTTGGGAATTGGAGATTTCGTGTTTTGATTATCGAGAATTTTGGTTTACCTGAAAATATCTCTCACCCTCTCTGCGGATGAACGAACAGTGAAAAGCCATTTTTCTTAATTTTTGGGGGCAAAAAATGTTATTTTTAATTGTATAAAATGACCCTTAATTTTAAGAAATTGACATGCAGAATGGACCGTAGTCGTTTTACACGATGACTGACTTGGAATGACCATGAATTAATAAGATTGACCATAATAAATTAATGGTAGATAGACTTGAATTATGACTTGTTCCGGTCAAATATTTTAATACATAATAA
Source organism: Solanum bulbocastanum (assembly GCA_037074985.1). Classification (NCBI taxonomy): domain Eukaryota; kingdom Viridiplantae; phylum Streptophyta; class Magnoliopsida; order Solanales; family Solanaceae; genus Solanum; species Solanum bulbocastanum. The sequence continues at coordinate 28,571,322 of CM073598.1, read as the reverse complement.
AATATTTTTATTAGATATTTTTTTATTTAAATTTTGGAAAAAACTTTTGTACATATTCTTAATGGCTCATCACATAAAATATATCACCTACTTTAGTTATACACATCAGCCTCCAATGGAATAGGCTTGAGATTTTTCGACTTATTATTCAGGATAATGAGTATAAATAAGAGAAGCGATATATTTTAAGTGATTAACTTATTTATGAAATGAGCACTTGAGAACATGCGGAAAAAAATTAATACAATTATGTTTGAACCAAAAATATTTAACAGAAACACTTTATCATGTGTTCAATTGAAACATATCGTAGCTCAAGTGTCAAAATGAAATTTACTAGCACCCATATCATTGGATAAACAATGATAGGGGACAACAAACTTCCATGAAGAATAAAAAATAACCAACGTAGTAGAATCTGTGAGAGTGATATATTAAAATACCTTTCACATAAAGTGCCTTCTATTTTTGACTTTTTAACAGATTTAGACATACGATTGTGCCTTTCTCTAATTTTAATTGAATACTAACTTTAGTAGCTTAAACTGATCAATTTTTATTCCTTTCTACCTTCTAACTTCAAGTAATTCCAGAAAAAAGATGAAAAAGGATGGGAATTGCGTGATTTAATCTCCTAAGACATGCATTTGTTTAACCAATGAATTGAACAAAACAGATGAAGGAAACATACAACGTGAACGTTGTTTCTACGTTAGGATGTTTGATATTGAAGAAATTTTGTTTTTCAATATATCTCCAAAAAAACAAATTCTTTAGAAATGAAGAAAAAGGACTTTTCTAGTAGTAGTATTCCGTGCTGTTTGCTGACGTATCAAGCTCAAGAAAATGGGAAAAAAAATAATTTCCATGAAAACCATTTATCTACGTATGAACACACCCTAACCAACTTAGAATTGTAGTTAACCTCTTAGTCTATGGCGTCATTTGTAATTAGAGTTTGTGAACATCATTTCTACTTTAGTTATAGCCTTATATAGCACATTCTTATTATTTTGAAAAAAAATGGTGGCAAGTTCCATTTTTCTTACTATAAATGCGCGTCTTTTCGCCATTTTGAATATCAATAAGTTGCTTATAAATTCTATTTCCTAATAAAATTTCCTAAAATGTTGTAAATATCTTGTGTCGTATGCATTTGAAAACGGTCTATGTACTCCATAAAAGGAGTCTAATTGTATAATGACATTCATCTAAGTCGCCGTATCATTGTAAGCTTATAGTGACTTGAGAAGAAAATTCAATATTTTGAGTTTTGATAGCAAGAGAAGGGCGTATGTATTAATATCTGTTTCATTGATCAAATGATGTACACATCTCATCCATTTTTTTACTATAGCAGATACATGTACACAACTTACATGTGGATGGATACATACAGCCAGGAACTTTGAATATGTTCAAGCCGCGTATCTGAATGAAGATAGCCATGCTACTCTCCAACAAAAGGTGATATTATGTCGAGAGTTTTTACCTTTGCCTCCTAACCCAGTTGCAGTGGTGGAGGACAGACACTGCATTTCCATCTTGCTAGTTTTCCGCTGTTACAAGGTTGTTGAAAATGGTAACAAGGATGGAAACCCGAGGAGCAAAATTGTGGGTGTCCATAAAGAGACATAAGTTTGAGAACATGGTATATTTGCTAACTTCCCATTCCGTTGTCTCGCTTTAGCCATTAGGAAAGGCATATATGATAAACTGGACTATGATTCTTGAAGTAGGACATTTAATTGTACCGCACCTTTTGCTGGCAGACCCCCTCTCCTACAACAGAACGCAAGCGAAATTGAGATAGCAAGCAAAATCAAGACACAAGGAGTTTAGACTTTTTAGCTTGCATTAGATATGTAACAAAAGAAGGTAAAGATATCAAAGGGAAGTCCTACTCGACAACAAGTTGCATCCATCTACTTTAAAAATTTCGAAAGTTCAATATGGACCTATTGATTAGATATCAAGCCTTGAACCCCCTACCCACAACCAAACATATTCAGATACCATTAATCATGAAGCATCAAAACAATTTGATTCACCAGTTACTAAGCTACCATGATAGAAGCAAACGTATTTCAATATACAAAACTTATGATAGATCACAATGATAGCAAATCCACCATTATTTGATCATAACAATTGTCCAATGAAAGTTAAAACCAAAAGATTCTCATTTTCTTACTAGGTTTGAAGTTTGTTGTGCATCATTGACTGTGAAGCATGCTTACAACACCTTAATCGATGGCTCAAACATAATGAGGCACTATACTTGCCATTTTCTGACTTTGAAGCTCTATTGGGAATCTAGTAACTCTACCCAGATAAAGAGAGGATGAGTTGGACCACCCATAAAATAAAATCACGACAACAATCATAATTATGAAAAGTAAAAAGTAGATTCTTAGTCACCTTATAAGTGCAGGAAGTGTTTTCTGTATATCTTGGAGGTAGGCAAAGCACTGCCTGCAGCACTTGATTCTGTTTTACAGTGTACAAAATCAATGACAGGTAAGTGTTTTGTATTGACCAGCGTCCAAGCATATAAATGAAAAGTGAACTGCTTAGCCACATAAGCATCATTACCTCGCTTCTGCATGAAGATCAACTCCTACAGATGGACGTGCTGAAACGGCTGAGCGAACTACTGGTCCAAAGACTGCAACAAGCTTCAGCAACAGCTCCAGGGAAACATTTGCATGCCTGTAGAAGAGAAAAAAAGACAGAAGCAATCAACATGTGAAGAAGAAATTTAAAAAATATAACTATAAAATTTAACAGTGCAATCAGAAAATAAAATAAAAATTAACAGCAGAATTCAATGAAATAAATAAGTGCGCAATGCAACCCCCACATCCACACAGACAAAACCATAAATTGTTTAAAGCTAATAAACCATCTGAGGTAGTCTCTTTTATCTCTTATGCTTCAATTGAACCAAGTAAAATTCACCACCATGTTAAAAACTGATTAAATAAAATGTCATGGTTTGCCAAGATATGTATTGTTCCTTCTTTTCTGTTCTAACCTTTCGAATTTATATATTACCATGTTTGCAAAAACTTCTAGTTTGATAGGATGGAGAAGGAAAATCAATATAGTTATTTTGCCAGAAATTCGAAACCAGAGTCACCCTAGCTTTGATTGGTAATGATATATAATCAAAGAATAAATAATCACCATGTATACCGCAGTAATCATTAAAGCAGTATTTTTAGATCATATTTGAAGGATGTCAAACTAGAAACAGTAAAGGCAACAAGCAGTGAGTTGTATCACTACTTACCTTTCTATCTTAGTATCAAGTAAGGCTAACAGTACAGGCAACAAGAAGGAAAATAAATCCAAAGTGATAATCTCCATTTTATCTACGAGGACACTCACAACATCAGCTTGCACCTGCAAGAGGAAATAGATTTAAGAAATACATTAGCGAATTTATCAAATATAACATTTGGGAAGAAACCACTGTGACAGAAGTTTCAATAAATGCTCACAGAATGATCTGACAACTTCCTCAAGGCCTCAAAAGCACCCCTGATGTCATTGCGTTCCCAGTAGTGACGAACTACCTGTGAGTTTAAAAGACTACTTGTAAGAGGCTTCAAGCATTACAGGATCACACACACTTTTTCCTATATCATAAGTATCAATCAAAAAGATCTTCCAAATTCCTACAAGAATTCCATGCCACGGTGTCAACATTAGACTGGCATTTCTAAAGAGTTAAATCCTATTAAGATAAAATTAGGAATGCAGAAGTCAGTATCTGTGTGACACGTGTAAACATAAGCTCAAACTACATAAAATCATAAGCTAAAGGTTACCTGCTGCTTTGTCAAACGAGATCTAAACGTACTTAACAGTACATCATGGCGTTGCATAAGATCTTCAATAATTATATCATCATTCTGCGCTGGCTCACACCGTGCAATAGTCTGCTGATCAGTATTCTGCATGTAGGCAATAACATGCGGAGAGTTGTGCCAAAGTTGAGAAAGTATTTACCAAATAAGATTGAAATATTGAAAGAGAAGGCTGCAATAAAATCAATGTTACAAGTGAAAACAGTTGCGACCCCAACTCCACCACCATTTCCCTATAACTTACGAGACGGAAGAAAAAAATAAAGCCTGGAACACGTATTTCTAGGAGAATTTCTTCTGTTCACAAAACCAGAGAGCACAAAAATCTCTCATCACCTGTTTTAAAAGTTTAGACCACATTCCTAGTAGATAAATTAAACACAAAACAACTGATTCCTAACAAGTGCACTAGCTATGAGAGATTTTTTTAGGCTCATATAATTTACATAGCACAGTGGAGGACATGTATTTCAGCATTCGCTGCATTGCTTAGACAGAATGTAAAGGTATATCAGATACATATCAACAAAACACAACCAAAGAAGAAACAATCAATAATAGGTGGCACAAGAACAATACCGGCAAAGGGGCTATTTGTGGTGGCTCAGCATTAGAACCAGAAGACAACAGGCGCAACGTTTGTGCCTCCTCAGCTTTAGAACGAGAAGCTAATAATCGTGATGTTTTAGCTTCCTCAGCTTTTGAACGAAAAGCCAACAAACGGGATGTTCTTGCTCCACTTCTAAACTTAGAAACAGGCACAGGGGATGCTTCCAGTTCCTCAGCTTTAGAACGAGAAGCTGATAAACGGGATCTTCTTACATTCTCAGGTTTGAGCTGTGAAGCTGGTATAGATGATGCTTCTGATTCCCCAGCTTTAGAACGAGAAGTTGGCAAACGAGACTTCCTTACATCCTCAGAGTTAACCTGTGAAGCTAGCATAGGGGATGCTTCACATTCCTCAGCTTTAGAACAAGAAGCTGGTAAATGGGATTCTCTAACTTCCTCAGATTTAAACTGAGAAGCTGACATAGGGGATGCCTCTAATTTCTCAGCTTCAGAATGAGAAGCTGGTAAATGGTTTTTTCTTACTTCCTCAGATTTAAACTTAGAAGCCGGCTTATGGGATGCTTCTAATTCCTCAACTTCATATTGAGAATGTGGCAAAGCATGTGAATTTGCTTCCTCAACTTTCAAATGAGCTGAAGGCATGGGGCGCATTGCTTCCTCTGTTTTAAAACGAGAAGCTGTCAAAGGTGATGTTTCTGGTTCCTCATCAAATTTTTTGGAAAAGGTTTCTTGTTCCTCATCTTTACAACAAGAAGGTGGCAAAGGGGATACATCTGTTTCCTCAGTTTTAGAATGAGACACCGCATCCAGCTTATGGACATCATCCATGTTCAACCCTTCTCTTTTCTCAAACCTCTCAACCAAACTGCGCGTCCTTCCTCGCACTACCGCCACTGCCATTTTCAACAGAACATTAATTAGAATGTATTTGATTTTTTACTCATACAAAAAAAAAAAATATTGTTTGAAATATTTTTTTCCTTTTGTTACAGCATAGTTTTATCAGACGCTAACCTCCATTCACAAATCTAACTGGATGCAACTCTTTCCTGCCTTCTGAAGCCACATTACCTGGAACATAATGAAATTAAATTAATATTTGTTTTCATGCTTCTAACTTGTGCATCTATAAATGCAAAGAAAAGGCCAAGTACAAAACTAGAAACCTAACTGAAGAACTAAAATGTCAACAAACCAGGAAGTGCATACCAGCATCTTACACAGTATCAAGCAAAAGCAGAAAATGATTATTTCGGCCAGCATGATTTCGCAAGCTAATTTTGACTTTTCAAAAACATTGCACATCATAGCACTGATCAGGTAGAAAAAAAAAGTTGAACATTCTTACGGTACTGTGCCATAAAATTATGAACACTAGTCAAATACAAACTAGAAATATCTTGTAGTTTAATTTTTTATTTTAAGGCCAAGTTTTAATGAGCAGATCCCTCAAGATGAAGAAAACCTGTAACTAAAATAGAGATCACCAGCCCAAAATTAGCAGTAAACCTGGAAAGAATAACCGAGGAAGAATGAAGAAAACTGTACAACACGGGAACAAACCATAGAGAACTCAAAAGTCAATTCAAATAAAGAGTATTTTAGAACTAACGGTTCTCCCGACTATTCAGCGGTGGTTGCAATGAAGTTTTCTCTAGCTTTTCTCCACCATGCTTGACAGCTGAATCTTTTGCCTCGGAACGTTCTCTGAAATTATTATCTGCCATAAGCCTGCCATCAATATCTGATTCCTTCTTACAATCTACTGTACGCAGCAAGTTGTCTGCAAATTCAGACTGAAGAGCCACAGAAATCTTCTCCATATCAAAGTTGTTGCTGGATGGGCACTCTATGTGAGACGGCTTTTGTGATATACCACTACTTACTCTGGTTGCAGAAACAGATTCCCTTCTACAAGTATCCAAGTTCTTCTCCTCTGGAATATCACGAGGTACTACACTGGGGACAACAAATGATTTACCTACTGGCAATCCATTAGTTTTTGCAGGTAAACCAACGACAGAATTAAATTTCTGACTCAACTGTTTCTTGTTTTCCTTAGAATCTAAAGGAGGAACCACTTTTGGAGAAGGAGAAGTAACTTTCTTAATAGTTACAGGATTTTCACCTGCAAAAAGAAATTTTTAAGTGCATGGGAATTAGAACTGCAATTAGATGTGGATATGTAAACTGAAAATTGTGATGCTAAATGAAGTAGAAAGATTATTCAATAAAAAGTTGCATTTCAACTATTAATGAATACCCCCAAAAATGGTTTTCCAAAATTGGGTGATCAAGAGATTGAATTACTATGCCTATCTTGGTGGTCTTTCTTTTTGGTTGACTTGTCTAAGTGCTCTCTTTTGTCTCATTGTTTATCTCGTAATCATTCGATTCCTCCCCTAAAGCTAGCTCCTACTCCTCCTCCTTAACTATGATTTTTTTTTTTTTGATGACCTAGTATTCAATAACTATGATGAAATTCATCAAATCCTTTCATGGAAGGATATGTCGGTGGCAAGGTGAAATCTTCTAATTACCCAACATTGGCATGTCGGAACTACTAAACCTAAAAATACGGAACAAGTTGGTTTACCCAGATGACCAGTTATCACCATATCAGGTAAAGAATTACACCAGGCCATGATATTCCACCCCAAGTGTATGGCTATAATTGAACAAGATGTCAATAATAGAGTTTCCTAACGCCAAGTTGCTAATTTTTTTTTTGGTTTCCATGGTCTGATTTTTAGAGTAGGATGTAAAAACAACTTACTGTCCACATATATATTCTTTATTTCCTTGGAATCAATATCAGGTGATGTGCAGCGAAGATTTGAATTAGAACTTCTGTTGCTTCCTATTCTTTCTAAACGACTCTCCACGTGGTCCTGTTTCTGCTCCAAGTTACTTTGTTCATCTGGAGTTAAACCAGCTCCATGGGGATCAATAAGCTGGCAGAAAACACCACAAATAAAACAAATCGAAAAATTGATTTTGAAACAAATGGGTCAAATAACTTAAGCTTCAGTGATCAAGCTAAGTACCGAAATATCTGCAACCCAAACTCCAACATAGTTTTGGTAATAAGCACCACCTACAAGCTTCCCATCATGTATGCAGAGATCGCTTAAAGTCGACCATCCCATTTCAACAGAGTCGTGACACTTTACAGGCTCCCATGAATAAACCTTCAGGTCAAAGGCGGTCAACAAACATGAGAATTGCTTCTTTCAACAAAAAAATTACAAAAATGCAGTATGCCAAGAGCTTAACCTTCAAGCTATCATCCAGTCCACAAAACAGAGTCCTTCCCTCTGGGTGAAAGGTGATTGATCGTACTCCTGCAGCCTAGAAGAACACGTCAAAACTTTCCAAACATAATTGTATCCAAGTAGATTAAATTTTAACATACAAATCTAATCAAAACAAATATACTGGAAGCATCATATCCTGTTTTCAAATCACAGAAAAATATGCACCAGTATCAATATTGCCCAGAAAAGAAAATTATACAAGCAAGATAAATTTATTCACATTGCCAGTTATTCTTAGTTCTATCCCTTAAAAGGACACCACATTCATTGGACCAGTAAAGCGTTTGGAGTGAAAAGCAAGTCTAATGGTTCTATGCTTCTAGCCCACCTATCCTTCTAATGCATCCAAGAGTAAACTGAGACGTAAGGGGCACAAAGACGGCAGAAAATATCTTGAGGAGCAAGTCTATTGGTTTTATCTCACATATCCTTCTAATACATCCAAGAGTAAACTGAGCATAAGGGGCACAAAGACGGCAGAAAATACTTGAGCAAGCCTAATGGTTTTATCTCACATATCCTTCTAATGCATCCAAGAGTAAACTGAAACATAAGGGGCAGAAAGACGGCAGCAAATATTCTTAACAGATCCCAAGTCATATGTCTCCTACGGAGTCTCTTCCTATCATCCTCCGAAAGATAGGAAAAGAAACTCACATGAGATAACCATTTCGATCTTATATTGCTTATCAAAGAAAGAACCTCATAGTTATGTAGACAAAATAAATGCTTCGCTTCAATCATTTCATGTAGTATAGCCAACTTACTAAATTGTAACTTCTAAGACATTTTTAAACAGCAAATTAAAAGAATATCTTATTTAGTTACAAGCACTTTCGGTATAAGCACATAACAGAAAAGACGGCAACTTCAAGGGGGAACTTTAAGTATGAGCAGTCAGAGTTATTACACAAAGCATCCAATGTATACAAATATCTGGATATAATCCTAACAACCAACAGCCAAACTAAGAACGCCTCACAAGCTCTTTGCTTGCACATGGTGTACATTTTTTTAAAAGAGTAAAAAGTTGAAAGAAGATGGCATAGATACCTCACATCTGGTCGATCCAATCAATTCAAATGTTTCCAAATCCCAAAAGTTTACGGTACGGTCAGCAGAACCTGAGAACAACTCAAGTGTTGAAACAAGATCACATGGACAGCAGAAAAAATATCATTACTTGGATAGAGACAAGGTACAAAACTCTATTGAGTTTAGAAGAACCAATTATTTGATCCTGCTATAATATGCCATCTTAAGATGGATCTGGCTTTAAAATTCCATCACAGATGGACCATAATAGATGGAGAGCAAGAAAATTCTTTAAAACATTTTCCACTCTCAAGTACACCACCACCTCTTGAAATGTTTGAACTTCTCATAATCTGACCAATGAATCAGTGAGACTAATCCTTTTGCTTAAAAACATGCACCTTTTCCTGTGATTTCTCTTTCCTATATGACCAGAGTCTCTTTTCTAATTGAAAAGTTAAGCAAGAACCACTATTTATGACAAGGGAAGGCAAGAACACAAAACCTTTTGGCAAGACTATAAAAAAAAGCATGTAGCATGTTTGGCCAAGCTGCCGAAATCAGCTTCTTTCGAGAAGTACTTCTTATCAAAAGTATCAAAAGTCCTTTTCAAGAAAGTGCTTAGGAAGAATCGCAATTTGTGTTTGACTAAATTATTTGAGAAGTGCTTTTGTTATAAGTTTGGCAAAATTGCAAAACTATTTTTGAGTGGTAAATTACAATAAAGGGAAGCCACAACTAATCAATTTGGTAAATATTATTTAGATGGGTAATCTTGTCCTAAAAGAATCAAAAGCAAGAAGCTATTTTTTTCCACTTCTGCTTGAAAGCTGAAAAGCAATTTCCGGTACTACTCAAAAACACTTATTTCTTCACCAAAAGCTTTGCCAAATACCTTCAACTTCTAAAATAAGAGTTTTTTTTTAAAAAAAAAAAAGAAAAAGAAAAAGAAGAAGACGACGTATTTGGCCTTTAGTAGCTTGGCCAAACAAGCTATAGTGGTATGTTAACCACTAAGTTAATGATAATTGATCCTTGTTTTAGAAGATGTAGAGTCGCGACTGAAATTTAAAATAAGACAAAAGAAAGATTAAGGACAAAGGTAAGGAGAATCATTTAGATCAAAATAAACCAGACATAAATTGTTCAGAGCACCATTTCTATGATTGGGTACAGAATAAAAGGAGTACCTGTTGCCAAAAGAAACTCAAGTGGATGGAAATCTATGGATCGAATGTGTCCCTCATGGAACTTAAAGTCGTGCAAGAGCTTTCCAGCTGTTAGGTCCCATACCTGACTAACAATAGAGGTTAATACTCTACAAAAAAAGAGTCTATAATGCCACATTTGTTTTACCCAACTTAGAAATTACCTTCACAACATTTTCAAATCCACCAGAAACCACCCAGCGGCCATCAGGAGAGAATCTTATGGTACTTATTCCTCGAGTATGACCTTTGTATGTGTGGATGCATCCTTTTTTTCTTATATCCCATATCTTAAGATTAGTATCCATAGATCCAGATGCAAAAAATTCACCAAAAGGATGGAATTCACAGGCAGTGCAATATGATCTGTGTCCCGTAAGAGTGCGAACCACTACACTTCAAGAACAATTACCGGATTAGGAGTCAAACTGGATATGATTTGCTCATCTAAGAACAATAGGATTACATATTTTGTTTAATACGCAGATAATTCGAACACTTGAAGGATGTTCAGTTAAATATGACTAGTGTCAATCAATGGCAGAGGCAGGATTTTTCACTAAAGGGGGTTCGAAGTATGAAGAAGCAAAACACGCACAAATTACAAAATGAAAAACGGAGCAAAGTGGGGAAGGAAAAGACTAACCTTAACCCACTAAATTAACGTATCTTTTCATGCCCCATTTAGTGTTTGTCCTACTTTTGCCATACTACATCGAGCCTTATTGAAATTTCTGTTACTTTTTTTCTTTTACTTTGCAGTGTTCTACTTTATTTTTTAAAATCTTATTCCGAATTAGTGTCCATTCAATCATAAATTACTTTGAATATCGTCAAGATTCTTTAAAAAGGTGTAAGGAATGAGTTACTAATATTATAATACATATTCAGAAGTCAAATAAATGGCGTCATTTTTAGTTCATTTGAATTTAATTTAGTTCAGTTTTCCTCTCTCGAAAATACAATTGAAAAAAATAGGAAAGAAACACCAAAAAATCAAAGAAAGTAAGTTCAATTAAATAGATATTGTTAGAAGGATCTTCACAACTTTTAAATTTCTTGATTTTAATTTACTTTTAAAAATAGTTTCTATCTCAATTGCAAGTTCAATAATAACTCATCATTTTTTAAAAGAGTTTTTTCGAATTAGTTCATTAAAAGAGGGTTTTTTACGTAGAAACAAAATGAGAAACAGAGATAAGAAGAATAACAGGCAAAATTAATGTGCCTAACAAATTGGAACAAAGACAAATTGAGAAGGATAAATATAATAGAAGAGAAAAATAACAAAAAAGTAGGAAGAATAAAGCTGCCAATGGAGCCCAAAAATAATGAGGCTTTCCAATTGGGTTGGAGTTTGAAGCCCAAACAGCTGCAAGCTGAGCCCAATCTGTGGGGAAAGTCAAAGCAAAAACAAGGGGAAAAAGAAATGCAGTGGGCAAGAATAGAACCAGAGACCAGGGAATTGTTGAACCCCCTTAACTACTAAGCTAAGCTTCTTAACTGTATCAAGGGGGTTCATTATAACATAGATACTCATAAAATTCAAATTTGACCTTAGATATACGGTGCATTTTCCCGGTGAGGGAGTTCGCCTTCACATAGATCCGCCCTTGGAGTCAATCTTGAAATCATAAAGCAAGTTTCTTATGTAAATGAAGATCCAAAGATGCTCTTTCAGTTACATACCGAGTTGGGTTAATATATACATGACCATGCAGTAAGTGTTAATTGCAATTAACTGTACATCATACTATAGTGAAGCAGTTAACTTTCTATTTGCACGAGGAATCAAATCAACCAGCCTTTACGTAAAAAGACATTTACTACATTTAAGACAACACTTAGCTCATTTACACCAAAATAATCAGGCCAACAGGCAGAGGCAACTTCAGGCGATGCTGTCTCGTTGCTAGAAGTTCACAAGTAAGACCAACATTTAATAAATAGGACAAATGCTTAAGAGGATAAAACATCAATGTCATAAAATAAAAATTGTGAGCACATTCTTTTTATAGAATGTATTGCGAGCACTTTCACTGCAATTCTTTATGAGTGAAGCTAGTATAGATTTTATAGAATATATAGAGCTAAAAAGATAAATCGACTTACTTTTTGTTTCTTCCAGATCCCATAGCTTTATTACACCTGATGAAGCTCCAGCAAGCACTAGAACCTCTGCTGAGTCAAAAGCTACAGATTCTATTGGACTCGTATGACCACTTAGGCTCTGAATAGCACAAAACCAGACTATTCAGTCCCATATGACTAAAGTGATTCAAGATAAATAAAAACATGTAGCAGTCAGTTCTTTGCAACACAGTGAATCAACAAATAATTTCATGCATTCATAGTTAGATGAATGACCCATCACTCGACACTCATAAGGTTTACAGTTTCCATATATTTGTATTCTTTGTCATACCAAAGGTTGCAACAAAACACATTAGTTAGATGAATAAATCATAATATTTGGAAATATATGATCTACACGTTAGCTGTTTCAGATCATCCAAAAGAACCACAGCAGTCTGGTATTTCAAGTGGTAAAGATTCTTATAAGGCACCAATAAAGAAACAATGGTAATATAACCTCACTTATATCTAAGTGGCAGCATTAACAATTTTAGAAATTCTCTGCCCCATTCAAAATGCACACCTCATTCCTCAATCCTGACCCGCTCTAATTATCTAGAGAAAGCTCCTACAACAAAAGCAGCAGCAGCAGCTCCTCCGCATAGAAGACAAAATCATAATAGATTCCTCATTTAATGCATTTTGCATTTGAAATAAACATTCACAGAAAAAGAAAGATCTCATTGTGAAACAAAATCAATTATCCCAATTACTCGGGCAAGTGAACTGAAAAAGATAGATATTTGAACTCACTGCGGTGGATGTTGGTTTACCAATGGACCAAAGATTCACATTTTGATCATCTCCACCAGTGAGAAACTGTCTACGCGTCTTCTTCCCAAATCTTAAACAGTTTACATTCCCTGAATGCGCCACAAATTCCTCTATATTTCACATTAGTCAAGAATCACAAGAACTTATTGCTGAAATTTAATACCTCTGCACATAACTTTTTTTTATCCCCTCCCAGCAAACTCCCACCTTTTTACTCCCCCGCGACTCGAACCCACAACCTTAGGGTTGGAGGTGGAGGGTGTTTACCATCCGAGCAACCCTCATCACTTCTCCACATACTTGAACTTAAAAAGAAAATTACACATTAAACCTCAAAAAACTCACCTACAACACCAACTCTTAGCTAAATCTAAAAACTTAGGAAACCAAAAAGAACCACAAAAAATAAATCATACCACAAAAATCCAACTATTTAGCTCACTCCAACCAAATTCTCTAATTCCTAAGCAAATTCAAAAAAAATTCTTTCTAAGTTACTAAAATTCTACTTCAATTTTCAGCAGCTTACTATAAAATTTTATACAACACTCTCAGATCAAACAAAAATCATAACATCACAGTAAAATTCAAACTTAACGCACATTTAAGTAAAATAAATAGAAGGAATAGCAAAATTCAAAAAGGATACGCAATTTGTAGCCACGCTTAGCCATTCTGCACCGAGAATCGGAAAACTCGTCGGAAAACAAAAAAGCATAAGATTAGAGCACCGACAAAAGTCACCGTCCGTCGTCAACAGAGAGAAGAAAACTTCGATTGTGGATGACAGAGATGAGGAAGAAAGGAAGGGAGAGTGAGTGCAAAATCCACAGAGAAAGTTAGGAATCAATTTTTGTTGAAGAAAAGTGAAAAAGCTAAAAAGGGAAAGGGGAAGGGAAATGGAAATGGAAATTGTGAAAATTCAGAGGGATTTGAAGAGAGAAGAAAGAGAACATGAAAAATACTTAAATTTTTACAAACACATGTGGTACCAATTCTTTTTTCTTTTTATTATTTGTTTCCTTGAAAGCATAAAGGAAAGATTCAAAGAATTTGGATTTAAAAAAAAAAAAAAACTTTTATAACATGAATACATGTGATTTAACATTATTTTCTGGTATATAAATTATTATATTTTTCTTTTATAATCATGATGTTCGCGCCATTTATGCATAGACAAATTTTCAAACGATAAATGTTACTTCTCATTTGAAATAGATTTCGGATACTTCTCTCCATTAAAACTAAAATAGATGAAAGAAATAATCAAGATTTTCAATTTCTATTGAAATTTGAACTTGATACCTCGTAATTTTCAACTTAGTTGATTAGCTACTACTTTTACAATCTTGGATACTTCATGGAATATTATTTTTTGTTTTCCCTTTGTGATATCATGGGATTCGCGCCAATTTACATGCAGATAAATTTTATAGGATAGATGTTACCTTTCATCTGAAGTAGGTATCAGATAACTCTACACCAAGACTAAATCAAATGAAGAGATCATCAAGTTTTTCCGTTTTTATTGAAATTTGAATCCTGATATTTCATAATTTTCAACCTAGTTCATTAGCTATTACGACACAATCTTGGGTACTTTGTAGTATATTAATTATTGTTTTTCCCTTCACTATAATCAATGATATTCGCACCAATTTGCGTGCAAACAATTTCACAGGATATTTGTTGCTTCTCATCAGAAACAGGTACATATAACTCTGCCGCAAGGCAAATGGAAAAAATTATCAAATGTTTTAGTCCGTACTAAAATTTGAACGTGAGATCTCATAGTTCTCAATCAACTTCATCAACCACTAAGTCATTGGGTACTTCATGATATATTATTTTTTTCTCTTGATAATTGTGATGTTCAAATCAAATTGTGCAGATAAAATTTATGAAATATATGTTACCTTCTAACAATAATAGGCATAAAATAATTCTTCCCGTTAAAATTTTAAAATATATGAAAAAATAGCAAGTGTTTTAATCTCTACGAAAAGTTAATCGTGAGATCTTGTAATTCTCCACTGACTTTATTAACCACAAACCTTAGGAGCTTATTGCTAGAATCTTTGTTTTTTTTTCATTTTGAATTTAAATATTATTGTTGGTATTGACTCATCCAAACATTCTAGCCACTAACCAAAAAAACAGCTCCGGTGGTCAAGGACCATTAATTGTCTTTTATTTTTTCATTTCCCTTTTTCGTTCTTGGTTGTTAATATTAAAAATATTGTTTTGAATAATGTCAAAACACGGAAATGGCTGTTGGAAATTCATTTTAGTGTAATAAATATTTATATTTGAGAAAAGATAGAAATACACTAAATATAAATAATTGAAGAATTTAAAAAAAGGAACACGTGGAATATATATTTTAAAGATTGATTTTTTGAAGAAAAAAAAATTAAGTTAGAGAACTAAGACTTCCAACTTCACCCTTTACCTACCATAACAGACAATAATTCAAATAAGAAATAAAAAATAAATAAATAAATATATGTTTGAGAGTTTAAATAAAAGATAAAAAGGCACTTTATATTAAGACCTAATCTTATTAGATGTTCAGTTAAGTTGTCTTTTTCAGAAAAATAAAATGTATGTTTGAGCTATCAAGTTAGCTTTAATTATACATAAATACTCAATAAAAATATCAATCGTTTAGATAAAGGCAACTCAACAAACTCATAATCAATTATGTTAGTTTCTCTTTTTTCTTTTTCCCTTTAGTTTCTAATTAGATTTGAAAGTTCGAAATAAGATTCAAAAGGAAAGAAAAATAAAATAAGTATTAAAAGTGATTTCTGCTTATACATTATAAAATACTCAAATTTAAGACTGTGACAATTTATCCACTTCATTAAAAAAAATGAAATTCTTTTTATATAAAGTATGTGAACGTAATTTCTAATAGTCAAAAGAGGATAAATTGTAGGTTGACTAGTTCTTTGGCTAAGGCATTAATTAATAGTCTTTTAGCATTACTATAGTTGTAATGATTAGGACAATAATTATGGGATTACCATGCATAATGTTATTATAATTATAACCAATAGAGATAAGGATCATGAAGTATATATATATTGTTAGTGTAATTATTATAACTTGATAAGAAGTAAAAAAAAAGTTATTGAGACCTCCTTAAACTTGAAGTAAAAGGAACAAAAACTAACTTGTGACTTGACTAAATTTCTAAAACACAATAATTAAGAATTAGTTGTCAATTACCCTAAAAATTACATCAAACACATGACTTATAGATGAGATTTAACCTTGGATTGTAATATGACAAAGATTGTTCATAATGTTTTTAATTAGTTAGATGAAATTGTAAATTTTTTTTTTTTTTTTTGAGGTGTAGCAATTATTAATTGTAACAAAGTGTGAGGTGAGGTAATGTGCTCTTGCCTGCTTGTTTGGAGGTTTCATCATAGTTGATCATCATGATTGTATGAAGCATTTCACCTTTTTAAATGAATTGCTTTTCACTCTTAACAATGTGGTATGTCCCTTATTTATTCTTTTATCTTTTATAATAGAAATAATATATAAACGTATTTTTTTAACCCGCTCTTAATTGATATTTACGTTATTCAATTTTGAATATGCATAAGTAGACATTTTAACTTGTATAAAATTAAACAAACACATATATGCGTCATATACGACATGACAATGTGTGTCCTGCATAGAGTTCTACGTATATTATATCGCGTAGAATTATATGTCTACTTGTTCAATTTTGTACAAAATCTTTTTACTTATAATTAATTTTATGAGCTTAAATTAGGCAGTGTTTCATGAATTGATGGCTTTGTCAATTCGTAAAACTTATTAGAGCAAACCTCAACAACTCTTATTTTACTCTTTTATAATATATAGTTATAAATTGAGCATTAATGAATTAATTGCAATATTTGCATGTTTGTACTTGCAATGTTACATAAACTAAAGAGTAAATCATGTGCTATTCTTGTCCTTTTTCGTCCACCGCCACTTACTTTTATTTTTATTTGTGATGTTTTGATTAAAAAAACGTCCAGCAGTAAAATAATATTTTGATGATTGAGTAAATTCCAAAAAAAAAAAAAAGACTGAGAAATAAATCTACAGTTGACTGTCAAAAAAAAACAACCGACATACCACTCCCGTACCATAGTGTACCACGTGACTCTTTTCTTTTCGTTGTTTCTTGTTCTTATTTCACACACATAAAAGAAAAAATAAATAAATAACTCTTTTCCTTTTATTTTTTTTAACCCCTCTTTGTATAGTTTCAATGTGTAGGTAAATAGGCCACAAAATTATATTTATCTTTTCTCATAGCGAAATTAAATTGACTTTCTATTTATAAAAAAAAAAAAAAATACTATTACAAGGCTTTTCAAAAGTTGTTGACAGAATGTCGTTTGATTTCAAACTTATTAGAAAATTATGTAATGGACATTCAGAATATGATATATTGGTTACAATCTTGACTTACCACAATTAAAATTGTGTTTGTAATATTCTTTTTTTATCGTAGAACTATTTATTTGATTGGACAAGACTAGGGAGTTAGCTCACTATATGTTCTTCCATTAAAAGAAAAAGCAAAGCAAGCTTAATATGTTATTACTTATATTGACTTGTCAATTTTTGCTTTATTTTAACGTCATAATTTCATTAAATTGGTGTTTTTTTTTTTTTTGGGAGGGGAAAGATTTATGACCAGACGTTTGAAAATCTTGTACAAGCACATGGCAAGCACCAAAGAAATGAAAGGTACAAAACACACAATGTCAAAATCGAAATTACTCTAAAGGAATTGATTGCCTTTTGTCTTTCTCCTACTCATGATGTGGATAACAAGTGTGCACTTGTTGTTATTACAAAATGAATTTTCCTTCATAAACTACTGTCAACCATGTATACTATTGGAGCACAGTGTGAACAAAAAACTTTGGAATTGAAACAATAAACTGACCACAAAAGCATATCAACAATGAAGGATGGATTGCCATCCCACACTTCCCCACCCCCAAAAAAATGAAAAATAAGATGAGTAAAATAAAAGAAGCTTTATATAATCATATGAAGGCTACATAGGATTGTTACCTTGAATATCAATCAAAAAATGATATTTTGAATTGATGTTGCAGTAGCTACAAGTGCTCATTCCTCCTATAAAATTACAATTACAATAGATAGACCTATTGATATCTTTTACTACAAGACTATGGAAGTAACACAGCTGTTGATTTCTTCACAAGACAATAGATAGATATCACAGGCTACAACCATATGCAACCTATGAGATTATGGGAGAACAAAAGTGAGCGGTAACAATGCACATCCCTTGAGAGCAATCTAGCATTTGGCAGAACAAAACCAAGTACTCCAATGCACATTCCCTATGGGTTTTGCTGTTTCTTCTGTACATACGAATTCAGAGATACTCGGATACAAACCTCTGTGCACTGGTTTATGTTCAAGGTACCTGACGTCTCTTCATCATTTTCTCCAAATTCTCCGACACCAATGCGGTCAAATTGGGATCCTCAAATCCAAGCTCGGGACCAACTCTGCACACACAATACACAAGGAAACACTATAGTAAATGAACTCATCAGAAACAGAAGAAGGAAAGCAAACGGATCCATCCCTATAACACTCGGAGAAACAACTCAGGGAAGGATCATAGCATTTGGATTTTTACGGTACATTCCTGTTGAAATTAACCAAAGAGGCCTTTAGAAGCCTCTAAATGGTATAAGTAGTCGATACCAGCCCCAACTTTGACAGACACATAGCTCAGCAGTAGGATTTATTAAATAAGTCAATATAGTTTTTCTACCTCAACCTAGAACCTCTACATAATAAATGTCATAGATATCCCTATCTTACAAGGAAGTAGAGAGAAAAGCCATAAAGAAAGAATAACATGCAAAACAGCTTACTTAGGATCCAGAACCAACTTCTGAACTTCTTTGATGGCTGAGCTTGCTGCATAGAGTGATATCTTTCCCACCTGTATTGAATGATTGAATAAAGTTAAGAATGCCAATCCAACGAAGCTGAGGTAGGGCAAAGAATAAGAATCATTACACAGACCTCCAACATTTGCAGCTTTGCATCATGAGTATTAGGAAGGCCACGGATTTCTTCAGCCATTCTAACAGCCTCACCTAAACTTTCTGGAGAAAGAAAATCAAGGCCCAATTGTACAGTGGACTGCAATAAAACAGAAAGAGAAATCAGACCCAATTTGGTAGGGCAATCAGCAGAATTTTTCTAAATCGCACACTAAAAAAGGTTATGTTTTACATTTTCTTCAATGGCTCTAGTAACGAGTGGTTTCAAAGAGGAACTTAACATATTTATTATCTAAATAAAAGCTTCGACAGCAAATCGCTAGGAACTTTCCTTTACAAACACCTGGGCCACTTAAACAACCTGACCAGGACTTGGAGAAATGGTTCTGAAAGAGGGGATCATTTGGGGATTTCTTTAGAGCATTACAGATATCTAGTGAAAAGACACAAACATTCTGCAGCCCTATAGTGATTAGAAGGAATACCAAATATCTAACTGGGAGAACATATCTCCATCTAGTGAAAAGATTAAAAAGAAAAGAAACCTTCATTTCCAGCAGGTAAGCTAGGTACTTTAGTTTGAGGTTTTTAACCTACAAGATTAGGTGGATGGTTTAGCAAAGCTCAATTTCCACCCAATAGTTGACTGTTATGTGTCCCAAAAAAACACTTTTCAGGAGAAATAGTTGCATTGTGTTCCTTTTATGAGTATGTGAGGAGGATGAGAACCTATTTTGTTTACAAGCAACTAATAAAATTCATCTCGTCCACTAACCTGAAGATTCCTCACTTGGAAAGGACATCCAGCAGGAATGAAAATCGCTGCACCTAAATGCTGTTCAAACGACCAAGGCTCAATTCCTGTGAATTATAGAGTTTCAATCAAGGAATCATTTTGTGACAGTATAACTAGAAGAGGGCAACAGAAAAACATAGAAGAAAATGTTAGGGTGGTGACAGGCACTTGAATGTTTCAAAGAACATTTGCATATCAGAGTCCAGTTTTAGGGCCTTATTAAATATGCTGAAGTTGGGAACTAAAAGCAGAAATCCACTCTGAAAAAATAAGAACTCAAGGAAAGTTTCAGCAAGTTAGCCAGAATCAGTTCTGAGGCATTGTTAAGTATTTATTTTGTTATAAGCATACAGTGGTTAAGAATTTAAAGTTAATTGGAAAGATACTGTAAGGCCAAATGTCAGCACATGAGATCTTCACATTGTCAACTTTAGTAACGATGACAAACTATTAGTCTTACCAAATAACTCTTTCAACTTTCTCTTATGATGCTCATTCAGATATACTATTCCATCGTAAAGAGGACTGGGCACCTGAGACCAACAATGTTGAAAGCAAATATTATGACCTCAATATGTATAGAGAGAAATACTTGGACAAGTTATTGCATTTGAGAAGTAAACCTACAGAATCATCCGTTACATGGTCTGAATCTCCATGTTTCTTCCAATGAAATCTTAAGTACTCGATAAGCATCGGCACATCCTGCCTCCGAAAGACATCCCAAAGAGCTCCAGAGTGACTACTGTCGGAGCTGTTTAAACTGGAACCATTCAGATCTTCATGACTCAAGTTATCTACACCAGTCTGAGAAGTAACTCTGCTCTCTTGGTTGACCAACATTTCATTGGCATTTGAATCTGTATCAGCATACTGACCATCCCCTCTATCGCCAACAGGTGAAAATTTGGAGAAATCCCCTTCGCTTGAAACATTTAGTGCATCGCCAGGAAATCCTTTGTGATCAGATTCAGCAAAGATTTTCTGCATCTTTCCTATCTTCGTCTTCTGCCAACCTTTCAGTTTGACCTCACTGATATGAACCAAAAGGAATACCTAATTACAGAGAAGACACAGCAACCTAAATTATTTATCAGATAAAAGCAGGATTTGTACTGTAAGACCAAACAACAACAACAATAACAACAGCAACAAACCCAGTGTAGTCCTCCCATAAGTAGGATCTTGGGAGGGTAGAGTGTACACATAACTTAACCCTACCTTGTGGAGGTAGAAAGGCTGTTTCGGACAGACCCTCAGCTCAAGTAAAGCTCATCAAAGCAATTAAAAGGAAAATACATAAGTACAGAGGACATAGCAAATACTATGGAAAGCATAACATAACTTTCAGAAAACAAGAGCAATAACAATAACCAAAGAATGTGATAACTGAAGCACAATAAATAATAGGTAACTACGAGAAAATGCTACAACTACTGGTATAAATGGGGAAACAAGTACAGTGCGCCAAACTTTTTTTGAAACTGGTAATGTTGTATTCCTCAGCATTAAGGTATGCTGGAGACCTCCAAAAAGGTAGTAACAAGCTAGAACAAGAGACTAATTACAGTAATCCTAAAAGATCTACTGATTGTTCAGTATTTTCTATACAACGTTCTTTACACCAAAGGTAGAAAGTTGTTGTGCAGCTCTCTTTGATTTTCTGAATGTTGTTGAATCTATCTTCAAAGTTTCTTCCATTCCTCTCCCTCTAGATAGTCCACCAAATACGGTGTGGGATTATTCTCCACCACTTCTTTTGTGTCTTGCTCCCCCCTCTCCTAATCCAGCAACTTAACAAGTCTGTTGTGTGCTCTGGCATTGACCATTTTGTCTCTGTTAAATTGGGAACATAGTCCAAAGCTGAGATGTGACTTTACAATGGAGGAACAGATGATTATTTGTCTCTCTAGCGTCACTACATAACATGCATCTGGACACAATTGGCAATCCTTTTTTCTGCAGGATCTCATGAGTGAGGCAAGCTTTCCTGATTACTAACCAAGCAAAGCACTTGACCTTAGTAGGAGCCATACTTTTCCATACATGCTTCCAAGGACCTATTTTGTTCTCAGGCATCCAGAATACCTCTTTCCTATAAATTCTACCTACACAGAATTTGCCTTATCATGTTTCCATCTAAAAGGGTCATCCTCTACAGTAGTGCCTTGAAACCATCAATCATCTGCAATTGCTCCACAAACCTGCCTACTTCCCAGTCATTAAGATGCTTCCTGAAGAAGAAGTTCCATCCCTGTGGGGACCAGCTATCAGCCACCGTAACCTCAAGGTTAGTGCGCCAAACTATCACTAAGCCTATCCTTCCTGGAAACAAGATTGAAGAGACAATGCTCAACTACCTACAAACCTTCTACCTTATTATGCGACCTCCATAACCTCCTATCTAAGGTCACATACTCGGTAAGCTGAAGTTATGTCATATCTTGTCTAATCATCTCTTCCCAACACTTCTTCAGCATACCTCTGCCTCTCCTTAAACCCACCACATCCAACCTCTCACACCTCCTCACTGAGGCTTCTACACACCTTCTATTCACATTCCCGAACCATGCAAAGGAGAAGCATAAACTAATATTTGTTCTTGATTACTTATACATTAAGGCCAGGATCAGGTACTTTTCCATTATCAAGTTAATGACTTATCAATACCAAATTGACCAAACAATCAAATTGTTCGTGGTTCAATCAACTAGAGATCTTAAGACTCCTCTTGACAGCTCAAGCTTCAAAAAAAAATTACTACAGAAAAAATAAATCATCTTGAAGATTAAATTTGCAAATATCTTTCCAAGTAAAAATGCACGCCATCCTCATAATGGAATTCAAGTCACTTTGCATAACAACTGGCCTCGACTTCAGATAAACACAAGAAACACTCTAATTGAGGTATCAAATATATGAGGACAATAGGAAGAAACAGATGGCATGAGAAGGAAATTACGGCACTCACTAGGTCACGCATGTTGATATGCAGATTGTTCACTGAGTCACCTTTACCAAGTTCTTCATACATCCCATAAGAAAGAAAAATCTTAGGACCAACATCATTCTGCAGGGAATAATGAGGCAATTTCGCAGCTACATTTAGAAGACCCCACTTGGAGTGAATGAATTCAAGTAAAGGAAGTTTACTAATAAACTCAGGTCTCTGGTACAACAAGAACTCTTCTGAAGCACTAGGAGAAGGCCAATCTTTCAATTTGAGCATTTCTGGCCAACCATTCTCATGAATTCTTCCCTCTGAGTATCCTCTGATGAATTGACCAATCTGAATATCAATCTGCAAGACATTAAACACGAGACCATGGTATGATCAGCTAAAGATAAAAAGAAATCAAGAGCCCACTTCATGGAAAATGGACACAGTAATTATAACATATAATAGGGGAGATGAACCATATATGCCAATCTAAAGGAAGTTGAAACTAGATCTAATGGTGCAAGCAAGAGACAGTTGGTACCAACCTCACTCCCATCAAAACAATCAATGGCCTTCACAGTTCTGTTATCATCTTTTGTTTTCTCCTCTGTTGTCTCCCTTACCCCTCTCCATATCTCAATGGGATCCCAGTTTGACATCGATGATACATCATATATATCCTTGATGATAACAGGTTTACCTCTACTCCATTGCTTTCTGAAGTCCTCAATCCCTTGACTTCTAATATCTTCAGACAATGGATGGTACAAAACATTATCATCCCCATTCTCTCTATGAGCTGCCTGGAACAACTTCCCTTCAGAGGTATTCTCTAGATCGCCAGAATCACATACGTTACATCCACTAACCATTTCTTCAACATTTTTCACCAGTTTCGCTACCCAATTCATCTTGAAGATTCGTTTCAATGATAAGACCGAGGAACTGCAGCCCCCATATTGCTTTGGTGGACAGGGTATGGAGCCATTACCATCTGCTTTCCAATCAGAAAGCTTGCTAAGTATATTAATATGAACGTTTGACAATTTCACTTCCTTTGACGTGGTTTCTCTGCAATCAGCTCTTCCTAGGAACTGCTTACCCCTGTCATCCTGCACAAGCTTGGTTGCATCTCTGAGATCTTTGCAGCAGCTAAGGCAGAGGTCATATGAGCAATTTGAGCAGTGTCTATGGTAATCAACAATTGGTATCCTGCAGAAATTACTGCAAACAGAAACGTCTCGATGACGTAGATCTTATCAAGCAGAGAAGTTGAGAGTGCACATTTCCAAATAGCAGGAACAGAAAGAAGATAAGAATTTTGGCAATTGTTCAACATTTATCAATTTGATATATTACCAGCACATTTGCTCATCTGCATTCAATTTTGTCCGACCAAGATCCATTCCATTTCCTGGACAATATAAGGGATATTCAGTTCATACGTCATAGTTCGCCCAATATCAGAATTTGGACTCCCATATACGTTAATAAAGATGCAAAAGATCATACTTGTACCTCGAAGTTTTTTTTCTAGTTCCACCTCAAAGCACTGCTGATTATGAATGTGCTTAACAACTGGAAGAACTGCTGACAAAAGGGAATAGAGATACTGCAATTTGTTTAGTGCAGGTATCTCCCTTATTCTAACCTATGTACACAGCAATAATGAATCACAGATAAGAAAAAATATCTTATACATGTTAAGCAAAACCACTACATCATGTAAAGCTCTTTTAGCCATATATATACCTTTAACAAGTTGTCTCCCCGCATACACACTTTACAATTGCAACTACCACGACATGCAGGACAAATCCTCTGTATCTCTTCAACTGGCATGTTGGAGTACCTGACATTAAACTCTGCAGTCATTGCATAGGAAATGGAGAAAATTAGAGACATGTTACTTTCATAATTGAGTCTCACCAAGTTGAAATGCAGCTTTCACAGTATCCCCTTCTATCACATCTAAGGCACCAAGTTACTCGGTGATCATTCCGCCTACATTGATGACAAGGTTGCCCCCCTGTATTATCAGAAGAATTGGAGCTCCCTTCAGAGGTTTCCTAGGGGGAAAATCAAAGGAGCCCAAGTGAGACTATCAAACACAACCAGCAATAACAATGACGGACTGTTGACCTCTAATACTTGGAGAGCAAAAGAAACTTCAGGTCTAAGAACTCTAATTGAATCTAAGACAATATGTCTTCATCAAACTTAAATGTGCAGATTACATAACAACCACCACAATTTTATTATCTTAATTAGAATTATTTATTTACTAAATGAACTATCCCCTGCATCACATTGCCCTAGATTAATCTAATGTTTACCAAAATACAATCTATCCACTTCCTAAAGTAACTCCGTTCCCAATGCTACTCACTGTGAGTGCAAACTCACCGCTGTAGGACTGGAATCAAATATCTTCTGCGATCTGCTTCTGGAAGATTCCATACCAGAAGGAGGTGGCGTCCTGTAACCTCTTCGGCTTTCATCATACTGTACAACATCCATGTCTAGATAATCAGTAGACTTCATGCCACGAGCTAAAAACATCTTGCTTTGAGGTGTTTCAGAAAAATAATTCATCTGATTCTTTGGTACCTTTTCTTTGTGCTTCTTCCCAGAGATTGAACCAGAATAATCCCCAAGTTTCTGGTTCTCGGCTGGTAAATCCATATCATCACTTTTACTCTCCGAATATACATCATTTTCATCCATTGATTTTCTCTTTCCCTTTTTCATGCTGGCTCTCATTGCAGAATTTGCAGCTCTCTTCTTAGCCTGTATGTAGTGCTTTTCACACACAGTCTTATCAGGCATAGACAATGCAGTGCATCTCCATTGTTTCCCATCAGACCTCTTACACCGCAAATCATCAGGTATGCCAATATTATCTTCACCAGGCCCAGAGGATGATCGTGGGTGATCCATCAACATGTGAAGTATGAAAACTAAGAGCTAAATAATCATCCAAAACCATATGATGAAATGACCTGAACATTCACAGACAGGTAGCCAGGAAAATAGAAAGAGGAGTAAATTGCATGATGAGTAAGAACTTGAAAACCACAAAAACTTTAAAAATACTAAAACCTTATTGTAATTAAATCTACAGCAAGATTTACAAGAAAGCAGCCAGTGCTATATGGGTCCTTTGCTTCTATTGTGTTATGTCTAAGCAACATTCGCATAGAAACTTATTTAGTGTTTTTCTAATCTTTTTCCATTCATATGAGACAAGTGAGAACATTTTAGAATATTTAAGGGATAAGGCACAAGTACCACCCGGAACTATACCCAGGATCCCAGCGACACACCTAAACTTTACAGGGGTCCTATTACCCTCCTAAACACATTTTTATGTATTTGTGTTCCTTTTGTGCTGTCGTATCACCATTTTCCAGGTAAATGACGTGCGGTGTCTAACAAGCGCTTTTATTACACAAAAAGGGTCCCACTCCATTAACCTTTACCACTTACATTTTCACTTTTTTTTTTACACAAATAAGATTTAACTTTATTCCCAAAAACATTTAACTTTACCAAAATGATTTATCTTTCCAGATCCAACCTCTCGCCTTCTTGAACAACTCACCGATATATAGTTTTTGATTTTGTACTTGGTATGTAGGCTTAAATTTGGTACCTTTTTTTTTAGTTTTTGATTCCATCCCAGGATTGTAGGGTTTCTTTTGATCGAAATCAACTTCAAAGGCTTTCAAAAATCAGAACTACAAATTCGACATGAAAGGATGCAAAGATAAAGAATTTACACAAAATTAAGCTTACCTTTTTGAGTCAAGAAGGGTATTGATTTGGAGCCACCATTAATGGAGCATGAAGACAGGGTAAATTGAATATGAAAAGAATCGGGTTTTGAAGAAAGGATTTTCTTTTTCAACGTTGTCAATGACATATGGCGAAATCCTATTGATTAGAGATGCCACACTACTGCTCCCACGCGCCCCAGATTAGCGTATTCAAGCATGGTGCCATGTCAGCACAAAAGGAGCACAAAAATACATAAAAAATGAGTTTAGGGATAATATGACCCCCACAAAATTTAGGTGTGTCGCTGGAATTTCGGATATAATTCAGGGTAGTACATTAGTGTATCATCTAAGATGATATATTTTTGTCACATAGGAAGCTAATAAGAATCCAAACTAACCGCAGGAGAATCACAAAGAACTACAATCAAAATTGCAAACTGCTCCATAATTTGTATTCTATGATTAAGAATAGAACTTAAAATGTTCAACTTCTCCTCACCCTTCAGTTCCTACCTAGCTTGATCTTCATAGCTGGATTTCACGAGATCATCCAGATGGAGAACTGACTTCCAGTAATTAAAAACACTAGTGCTCTTAACTTAGTCTATTCATGGAAAGCTAATATATGGATTCTCTCCTTCTATCAAAAAGGACACGGAATTTCATCAAGAAGAAAAAACTGCTCTTTTTATTATTTTTTTCCCTTCCCTCATTACAGCAGAAAACTAATACAACGTACTGTCAATCAACCAACTATACCTAAATCCCAAACTAGTTGGGCACAGCTACATGAATCCCTTTTAACAATTCCGCTCTATCCAGGCTCATTTGAAATCAAAGAACAGAAAAGTACCCATCTCACAGTAAAACGAAACAAAACCCACGTCGCAAAAATTTAAATCCTTCGACAGAATTGTTCTAAATCCAAAACCTACATAAATTCGGGCAAAATTTCCATTCATAATAATAATAAAAAGAAGTAGAAGAAACAGAAACATACATAAAAGCATAACAATAGTCTTACATTAGCAGCGACTTATAGGTCCAACAATTCATCAACAAAATTAGGGTGGAAGAAAAAAAAAAGTTCCTTTAACAGTATAAGGAAGATCAATCCAGTAATTATAGAGTGTTTCTCTACGAAGTATGTGCGAAACAGAGAGAGAAAGTAGAGAGAGAAACCTGGGGAATTCGTGAAGCTGTAATTCGTCGGGCTGTAAGATGCAGAAGGCGAGAAGGAGAAGGAGAAGAATGAAACGACGTCGTTGAAGTGCTGTAAGCAAGTCCTGCACTGCAGCTGACAATCCCATCTTCTCTCTTTCTTTTTTTTTCAGAAAAGAAAAAAAAAAAAAAGTTAAGCATGATTAAACTATTATTAAAATTATATCTTTTCAACTATGATTTTATTTTTTCTTTTTTCAGAAATTTCTCATTCGACTACGTGTTCAACACTCATATTGCAGTCCGATTAGGTGCTCAGTACTCATATTGCAATCATACTAAATCTAAATTTACGTTAGAAAGCCTAAAACTTCTGACTAAGAATGAAAAAACACTTACTACTCTAGAATTTGTGTTGGTTATTTCAATTTTTCTATTAGTGATGATGATAGAACGTATGTCTAATGTCTTGGTAAATTACAATGTAAAATACTCTTATAATATTAACCCTCTTGTGTTATGAAATAAAGAGTATAAAAACTAAAATTGAAATAATC
Organism: Solanum bulbocastanum; assembly: GCA_037074985.1. Classification (NCBI taxonomy): domain Eukaryota; kingdom Viridiplantae; phylum Streptophyta; class Magnoliopsida; order Solanales; family Solanaceae; genus Solanum; species Solanum bulbocastanum. Next base: position 28,543,090 of record CM073598.1, on the reverse strand, counting down.
GTCAAAATATACTTAATACTTAAGTAGAAAGGAGAATTGACGTGATATTTTAATACACATTTTTCAGAACATCTAATTAGAAAATGAGGAAAAATTTGCATATGTGTGCTATTTTAATTTATTTTTTTAAAAAAAAAATAATATTGAAATAATAGAATTCTAATTCTTTCTTTGAGTTTTCCTTCTATTTAGTTCTCTTTAATTCATTCATTTACATAGTTACATATATATACATTTTATAAATGATTGATTTAAAAATATCAAAGTACAAAAAATGTCAAATCAAGTAAAGGCATGGTAGGCACTTTAAGCAAAGAGATCACAAACTACATTAATTTTATATTATACAAGTGCTTCGAATGATCACAAAACTTGCATAAAGAATTGGCTGAAAATATATTACAAACTCCGCGATTACACTAAAAGAATGAGAGTATTTTTCTACTTTCTCATAGATATGTCAAAAAGAATCACACATGAAAATGTTGCAAAACATAATAATGCTATTTACATTACAATACATTACATTACTCCTTGGGAGTTACTTGAATCCTTGCCATCTATGCTAAAAGACAGTCTTGATGATATCTTTAGATCATCTGCAGAAGATTCTGCACGATTTCGGACATTGGTGGCCTGAATTCAGGTTCCGACTGCCCAACAAAAAAGTAAAGAGGACATGAGAAAAGTATGAAAGGCGACAGCTCGAAAAACATCAGTCCAAACATTATGTGTATGTTTTTTAGCTGTGGCAGAATGGCGAATTTACTAACAAAGTACCTCTTCTCTCCTTAGACTGAGTTGATTCTAAAATTTACTTAAGCCTAAATAGCTCAAATGTAGAGTTTGTTTTCTTGTTGGACATAGTTATATGCCTATGGTAAAGTAGGTTTATCCAAAACAGACATTTACCAAACCCTGGAATTTAACTGGATTAAAGTCTCATTTTATGAAGAATAACCAGTAAAGTTTCTCACACGCAGTAACTCAAAACTGTAAGTGGAACTTTACACTTCATTAAAGAGCTATGAGGAACCTGTAAAGCAAGAGACTAACCTGAATACACAAGGAAATTATGTCAGCAAACCGAGACAAAGACTTGGATGGATAACAACCATTTAGGGAAGGATCAACCATTCTTGATAATGCATCTATATCATGCAGCCGTGGAATAGCCCATCGAACCAGCAACTGCTCCCCTCTAGGCCGGGACCTGGAAATCATATTTTAATGGGCTCAAAGTCAAGAGTCGTATAATTTTAGAAAAATATGTAGTTGCGACAATAACAACTAGCAAGGTGTTAAAATATATCTGTCAGAATGAAATTAACCTGTCGTAAGATTGTCTTCCTGTGAGAAGTTCTAGCATAACAACTCCAAAGCTATAAACATCACTCTGACAAGTATAGTTTCCCAATTCAAGTTCAGGAGCACCATAGCCGGATCCTTGCAACTGAAAGTTGTACTGAAGTTATCAACACTTTATTCATCGATAAATGCAATATGAGATGGACAGCTTTTTGATGCAAACCAAAATTAGCAGAAATACCAGGTCTTGTCCTTTCATTTTTATCCCCTCGAAATAGAAACAAACAACCATTTCTAAACAGAATGCACAGCAGCCAATTCATGCTTTGGCACCTAGTTTTCATACTAATGAATAATGATGCAGTTTCTAGAAGTTGAGAAGGAAGTGTTTACAAGTTCAATGAAGATCACAGTCCAAAAGGATAAATTTTCCCATTACGAATTCAGAATAACTACAGTTTGCAAGTCAAATCTCCTGTTATTCTTGTTTCTAGTTTGAGGATTGAAGGGATTACCTGTCTTATGGAATCAGATGACATCAGAGGTGCCAAACCACAATCTGACATATGTACAGCAAGTTCATCACCAAGGAGAACATTAGTGGACTTGAAGTTCAGGTGGACAATACGTGGTTGACAAACTTCATGCAAGTACCTTTCAGTGAAACAGGAAGCAACTCAATCTCTAAACGGTTACAAGCTAAGGATAAAACTACAAAATTAATTGTGGTGTAGCAAACATTAAGCCCGGGAAACACGCAGAGCTGACTTTAACAGCCAATTTATAATTTATTTAACCATCACAATTGGGATTGATAAATCATTAAAACAAGTTACAAACACTTATAAACAAATATCATTTAGCTTTTTTTTCGTACTTACTCTAATGCTCTTGCTGCTTGAAGTGCAATGCGTACACGTGTACTCCAGGAAAGTTTTCTGTGGATCTGATCATCTAAGTGCAATGCTTCGTGGAGGGTACCATTTCTACAATACTCATAGACAAGCAACCGTTGTCCATGCTCTGAGCAGTAACCCACAAGTTTGACAATGTTTTCATGCTGAAGTTTAGAGATATTGGAAACCATTTCAACAAATTCTTGATCACTTTGACGCTTGGTCATAGCAGTGTCTAGTTTCTTGACCACCAATAGCTAACAAAACAAAAGGCATCAAGAAATAGCAAAGTCTCAGCACCTTCTACCCTTGTACGGCAACTAAATAGGTTATATACAAACATGACAAACGCAAGTGGTTATTGGGAAAACAGGAAACTAATTTAATGAATCAGGAGGCATGTCAGGTATATCTACAGTCTACTAATGGAAACTGTTGCCATCTACAAGGTTGGACTACTTCTATTATGCAAAACTCGAGTCAAACATTACAGGTTCAATGTAAAATAGATATATAATGTCTGTCACAGAAAACCATGCTTTTAATAAAAAAATAACGAGTAATTTCCACCTTTAAAAAAGTGAAATGAAGCTCAAGATGTGGTACTGATGCAGTCACAATGCATGCAAGCACACAGTATTTACTGATTTGAAGCTCGTGAAAATAAAGATGCTTACTTTTTTGGGAGACTCAGCTCTGTAGACTGTTCCAAGCATGCCTCCTCCAATAAGATTATCTTGAGAAAAGCTATTTGTATACTGCTGAAGAGAGGCAATGGTGAAGAACTCTGCAGAATTTACATTCTTCATAGCATGCTTGCCTGAGGTAATTGGGAGCACAATTGGATTTACAACCATCCTCTCAGCAGAAAGAGTATGAAGAAAAGGTGGTGGCGGTGGTGGAAGAACATCCGATATCATTGACTCCATCTCCGAGCCCAGCGCATCGTCTGTATTTGATATAGTGCTCTTCACATCTGTCTGCTGCACAGCCTCTGAAGTATTCATTGACATGTTCCTACCCTGAGCTTTCCCATTTCCAGCCACTGGCCTCAAACCTGCTTCTTTTGGACATATCCATTTTGTCATCATAATGCCATTAAAAACAATAGGTAACTGACGATAAACATAAATCTATAAGAAGAAAGTACATATATGAACTATTTTACCTTTTTCTACATCATAATATGGTATTTGCAGGGATTGATCATGTTTAGGGTTACCCTTGGCCTTGGGCAAACTATGATCATATGTTTCATGTCTCTTGGTTTCTTTTTGGGTCTCTCTTCTTCTTTTGCAGAATCGTGACATCAATAGGCAAACACCCAATCCAAGTATGACAAGGGATACTAATCCGACTATAGCAATCAATTTGACATGTTTGGTTGAATTACTACTCTTTTGCCTTCCAGAGGGCTGTAATTCCTGTCCTGGTGGTACAACATATGGCAGTGAAGGGGCTAAATCTGGAGAAAGCGCAAATGGTGCTGGAGAAGGCGATATCATGGGTGGTGAAGGGATGATAGTAGTATTAAAAGGATTCCCTGCACGTCTGATAAAAAACATAGGTTTCACCATGTAAGGCAACAAAATTTATAAGTATACAAATGAACCTTTCATGAAGAAGAAAAGACTAGCATAGTTCGCTTCCCCCAAAGAGTATCAACAAAACAATTGAGGCCATGACTAAGGCTAGTCTATCACAAAATGCATCATGTTGATTGGTTATCCATTGTAATTTCATTTTAACCAATCAAATGGTTCTGGAGAAATATTTTTGTAGATGTGCGAAACAAATGTGTTTACACAGTTGATCTTTTGAAGATTTGTGAGCACTTTTATAAGCGGAAGAAGAATTGTTTTTTAGTGAAAATCCCTCAAACCCCCTTCTTCATTGATGAAATGAAAAATTTCTTATAAGAACTTAAGCAAACATGGTTTCAATAAGGTCTCTAAAAGAACTTCAAAAGAGCTTTCACAACAAACCACCAACTAAATATCTATTATGAATCTTGCACAAAATAGAATTTTAGATAAAGTTAAGAGTGACATGTAGGATGATGCATAAGGTAGAACGGATAAAGAGGATTCATATAGCCATCCATAATTAATTTGGGATTGAGGATGGTTGATTGATGGAGGAAAGAACTGGTTCATAAGGTGTACTATGCAGTCTTCATCAAAAAGACCATACTATTTAGTAATATCATTACATGTCATATCTTCAAGTTTGCTACTTTACCCATTTATCAGCCAGTGTACTGATTTATTTATCAGATCGATGCATGACAAAGTTATAGAAACTAAAACTTGTAAAACCAACATTTTCATGGTCAGCTCATGGAAAGGTGTCAGATTATTAGAAACAACAGTTATACTGGCATCCCATAAATATTCATTGCAAGCACAATTGGCAATTAAATTAGATCTAAATAGTGCAATCTCTAGCCCAAGAAGCAACTCCCTTTTGTTTTAAATTTTTTAAGTCACATTGTCCCATTACCACAGTGACCAATGCTTATCCAATTTTAAATTGATGGAAGTACACAGAGAGATGAAGCCAAATTAAAACAAAGAGAAATAAGATACTCCAGTTCATATTACAGAAGTTGAAGATAGAATAAAATGGATTTCATCAGCTTAAAAGAAAACTCAAACTAAAGAGGGCAAAAAAATTCCTAGGTTTTACCTGAAGGTCGGGATGCTCAACAATTTTGGCGGTATAGGCCCAGAGAACAAATTATTCTCTATGTTTCTGCAGAACAAGAACGTGACCAAATTTAAGCACACATTGAGCTGAAAATGACATAGTTGATGATATTATCTATAATGATGGAAAATTTATTAGTCCAGGAGATTACAAATCCGTTAGAGCAAGATCTTGCAAAACGTCAAGGATCCCAGAAAGTTGATTGTTCTGCAAGTGTCTGCATAGAGCCAAAAGTATATATTCAAAAATCAAAACTAGAGTATCACAATTCACCATAAATACAAGTATATTCACAAGTTCAGTTGAGAAATTATGTTAACATCCTTTTACCATCCAAGTATATTAAGTTGAATGGTTGCAAATTGAGATTCTAGACAAAATTAATCAACTTTGTGAAGTATTATCCTCAAATATCATTCCTCTAGCTTGTTCACAGAAAACACATCTTGACAAACCAACATTCAGCACAACCATACAATAGTTACATATGCAACGAAATGTCAAAAACTATATTTATCTTTACAAAACTTATCAGTTTAAATTATGTATGAGCAGAACTTATGTTAAATTTCTGAAGGAATTAAGGACTTATTTGAACTTCTATTCAGTGTCTAGAGAGAGGAAAGCACTCATTCCTCATAGCCAGAAAAGTAGTTTCATTTCCTAATATTTCCCTAATTATCATACTAACAAGGAGAAATACATACAAGGTAGTAAGTGACGACAAAGTCCCCACTGAAGGAGGCAGCTGACCACTTAAACTGTTCCCAGACAAATCCCTGCAAAATAAGACCATGAAGCCATAAATACAAACAACACCAAGAAAAGTAGCTTCATCACTGCAAAAAGGTAAAAAGCTAAAAGAAGTGTGAGTACATGGTAATCAAAGTCTTAAGTTGCAGAAAGGCATCTGGAATGACTCCATTGAGATGATTGTTGTTCAACGACCTACAAGGAAGGAATTAAATGTAATGACAACAAAAGCATGGTCATAGAAAAAGTCTATCAAGATAAGTCAAATATAACTCACAAGTCTGTTAATTGCCCTAACGAGGATATGTTCTCTGGAATGCTCCCAGTAAGCTGGTTACCAGAGAGAGACCTGTATATACACAAATACCATAATAGGATTAAAAATGTGGATGTATGTGGAGCAAATAACTTATAAAGTGGTGAAGAAGCTCATTAAGGACAAAGATTATTAACTTACAAGGTTTTGAGGGTGACAGGCAAATTGGATGGTATACTGCCTCCAATATGGTTGTTGCTGAGATCTCTGGTTTGATCATAACAGAAAACGTATACATTTAATACGTAGCAGTTAACTAAAGCCATAGAATTAAACAATGTAATAGTGGTTCCAAATGATGCAGGGAAGGACAAAGTGCACAGAACCAACTGACAAGGCAAACATCAGCAACATAAGTTAAATCAATGCAATGATGAAGATAAAGATGGTACCAACATTTGTATGATTGAAGCAAAGCTTCCTATTCCCTCACTTAATTCACCTCCCAAATTTGAATCATTTAGTACTCTGCCAAAAAAATAAAAGAAATCTATTATAAAGTATTCAAACCATGTGAGAAACACAAGCAAAAAAAAATAAAAAAAATGGAAATCTTACATTCCAGTTACATTGGAATTGACACAGAGTACACCATGCCATAGATCACCGCAAGGGTCTAATCCATATGGCACCCATCCAGGAAGCAAGGGGTAGCCCAGACTAGTATATAAACTATTTATGGCAAATACTGGAGAGCAAGAAAAGAACACAAAGTCATAAACTTCACCTTTCTTTTACACAAAACATCAAACTGTAATTTCACTAAAGCTAATAGAAAAGATAACAAATTCAAGCTATTGAGACATTCTATACTGTATAATACACAAAATTCAAACCACAGAGAGATTATTAATACCATCACGAGGATCAGTAAACCCCTGGCAATTTTGAACAGCAAAAACTGCAAATACAAACAAAATCTTCATATATAGTCCACACATCTTGTGACCAATCATCACTAAGGGACACTCCAAGAACACAAATTTCCTGCTTCCTCTTCCTCTGTCCTTTTTCCTTCAAATCTTTGCTTCACAGTTACAGCAAAAAGAAAACACTCTGCAAAACACACAAAGATCTTCACTTTAACATAAACAACAGACGAATCTCCAACAACCAAAAGAACCAAAACCTCAAAACTACACTTCCATGGATTTTCAAAACAAAAAAACACATAACCTGTAAAAAGACTACTCATAAAAAGGAAAGACAGTCAAATACTGAACACCCATCATAGAGAAGTTCAAAAAGCATAAAAAGAACACATCTTTCAATACAAAAAGAACATAAAGATTCAAACTTTATGAAGAAAAAACACTATAGCAAAGTGACAATTAGTAAAGTGAAGAACCCCGCATACAAGAAAGTTGGGATATGTGCTACTAACCTTTTCTTTTTTGTGTCTCTAAACGTCTCAAAAACAATAGATAAACACTTGCTTTTAGGCTTAAGCCTGTATCTTCTTTCTTCTACCTTTTGATAAACAGTGATTTGGTACATCAGTAGAGTACTTAATTTAATCCCATTAATTTAGGGAACCCACAAATAACAAATTTTCCTAAAAGAACGTTAAAGTTGGAGAAGAATTTCAATAATTTGATTTGAATTTATACTGCAGAGTGTACCGTTGGTGCTGTGTAGAAAACAGTACTGCTGGTGGGTGAGTTTTCAACACATGGCTCCCACTGTGAATTTGACTATTTATGCTTAACTGGGAACAAAATCTACACGAATATATTTTATAAAATTGCCTTTTTCCTATTACATTAATTTCTTTTTACTCTTATTATTTATTGGATATTTACATTGAAATCCGACAAGGGTGAGATAAACTACTCTCTCTCACAAAGGCTTCTGATACATTATCATATGATATGAGTAGAAGCATTTTGGAAGGAGATAGAAGGATCTACATAATTTTTACACTTCTGCTGTTTCTAATTATTTATTTACTTTTAAATAAGTTTATTTATTAAGAAAATAGTTATTAACATAATAAGTTTACTATTTTATTTCTATTAATTATGAAGTAATGCATTAAAAATTTAAGATATTCAAGAAATTCTACATTTTTCAAAGTAATTAATTGAAGATATAATAGGTAAAAAAAGATTTATTCTTTCTTGATTTATCAAAATGGACAAATAATTAGGGATAACTAAAAAAAGAAAAGTGAACAAGTAATTAGAAATAGAGGGAGTATTTTTTTAAAGAAAATGTTTGAATTAACTTGTGCACTTATTATTCACATAAATTTCAACTATATGCTTACTCTACTAACTAGCAATTAATGAAAGTTCAATTTCAATAAATACATAATTAAATGTAAAAAGATTTAACCTCTAAGACAAGTATTTTAAATTTACTTGAAAAATCCTTTCAAAATTGATAGAAAAAGAATTTTTATGTCAAATGTTAAGTTTCATCAAACTTTGTACAGAGAAGGAAAATATCTTAATGATAGAAATATATATATTTATATAATATTTTGTCATATGATGTATTAAAGTGTCAAATTATTTTATCAAAATCCTTAAAACTATTATTGATAATCTTAGGGATTCTATTTCTATAAAGATGATTATTATATTATCAAGAAGAACATAATTATTATAAAAAGGTAAAAACCTTTAAAAAGTAAAATATAGCATAAAAATAGCTTTTATAATAAGATAATGTTATATAAGATGCAACTGTACGCCTAAGAATAAAACTATAAATAAATAAATAAATATATATATATATATATATATATATATATATATATATATATATATATATATATATATTATTTATATTGATACAACACCCGCACCACAAAAAGAGAAAGGAAAAAAAAATTAAAAAATCAAGCAAATGATAGATAGAGAAAACTGAGATAATATCTTAAATGGTCAATTAATTATGAATAACTTTTTCAGAAATTTACCTAAATGTGGTTAGTGATAGTTTTCTCAAAAAGTCATTTAATTTTATTTTATAAGTCAAAAGTCGCTCAATTATAAATTCAAATGTATAGTTATCTTAAAAAGTCACTCAATTATTATATTTAATATATAAAATGAACCAATCAATTTAATCATTCAATTTTGTTGAGATGAGATTTTTAATTTTATACTAATTTTAAAAAAATAAAAAAGTGTCCATTTTAATCATTTTATTGATGGACCCGCTAAAATTATATGAAAATATATATTTATCAAGACCATTTTAGTTTAGATGCATTTAATTTAAAATAATATTTAACGCAATCACTCGTGCAAATATGACGACATAATTTGCCACTCTAATTTTTATCATATAATTAAGAAATATTGGAATCTTCGTTATTATCTCACTCAGGGCTGTTAATGGGTTGGTTTGGATCGGTTATTGGTCAAAATTAACTTAATCGGTTTTAAAATTATCAAAATAAAACCAAACCAAATATGATATGTATTTATCGGTTTGTTGGTAATCAATTTCAATTGGTTTGGTTCGGTTATTTGGTTATTAACCATACACAAAAATAAAAGAAACAATTCATTCAAAATGTGAAAAAAGTGACAACAATCCATTCAAAACGGAAAATAGTTAGAATCACTTAAATTACTGAACTTTCGATCACTAAATTTACTATTAAGAAAGCTTTAAAATTCACTATATTGGCCTAGAAGGAAGAGACAATAACATTTTTTGTCCCACAAAGAATTGTCATAAACACTCATATACATGAAATCAATAAAATAAATGTTTTATCTTGGGCATTTTTGTTTTCAATAAGTAAGTTAAAGAAATTTTAATGAAAATATGTACAAGATCTTTAAAATTGTTTATAAAAACTATATATTAAGTATGTATATTAATAAAATATATGTATATAATTCATCGGTTTGGTTCGGTTATTTCTTCGGTTTTTTCAAATAAAACCACAACCAAACCAAATACTATTGATTTTCAAAAATCTAAAACCAAATCAAATCAAACCCAAATAAAATCGATTTGATTCGATTTGGATTGATTTTTATCTAAACCGTAAACACCCTTATTCTCACTACTGTTTAAAGGTTGACATAATTAACTGATTATCCAATTATAAGTTAATAGTTGTTTGTTTTTGTATTTATAATTTATATTGGAACTTAAGATATAATTTTGTTTTACGAAAGATAGTATTAAATTTGGTTGTATGATATATATATATTACTTAATTTTAGTGGGACGTGTCAAAAAAATGCATATAATGAGATTTTTTTTATTTTTTAAAAGTTTAGTTTAAAATAATTTTTTCATGTCAACAAAATTTAATGAAAAAATTATTTAAATTGGTTGGTTTGCGTAGCTCCATAAAAGTCCTAGAATTTGAGGTGTAAGCTTCAAACATAAAAACGTAAGCGCCAGGTGTTTGTTAATTATTTCTTTTTTTAACCTTTTTTGCTTTAAATCATATTTTTTACTATTGATTTTTAATGATATTTCTCAAATAGTATTTGTAATTTTTTTTTATTGGTTATTAATACGTTTCTCAAATATAAATCATAATGTTTATATATATATATATATATATATTATAAGTTATTTATTAAAATTTATTTGTAAAATAATTGAAAGTTTTATTTTTATTTATTTTCTTAGTAATAAAATTATAGAATTGAATATACATAAGACTACGCTCCATAGATCCATAATACTTACATCTTGTGTCTTGAGACTTACATCTCACCTCATACGGCATAAAATGTCTATTCTCATGCCCCGCCTTTTAAAACACTGCTCTTATCTAATCCAAGTTAACTGTCTTGTCTCAATTTTGATAGTTCAATTATTACTTCTTACGACTAAAAAGAAATGTAATTACGTCTTAGTATTATTTTCTGCTTAAAGATATTTTTCATCACATAATTGGTAAGTGAATGGAAAATGTCTAATTGGTCAGCAATGACTAATGGAGCACCTAATGTTTAATTACTGCATTATATTTTTTGAAAAAAAGAGTATAATAATGCTTTCTTGATCATTGAACTAACTCCATGATTATTTATTTATTTTATAAGAGCTTTATCTCATTTTCAAGTAAGGAAAACTTTAAGGGTGAATATGATTGTTAATTAAAAAGTGGTTAAAAGTGACTACGTGAATTTCATTTTCAGAAGGCATGAAAGATTTGTAGTTTCTTAGGTCTTAAGACTTGACCCATACACACCAATATCATAATTATATATTATCTGTTCTTCTAATTTATATGACATAATTTAATTTTGCGTAAGTTTAAGAAGTAAATATATTTTTTATATAATTGATGGCCTTAAAGTATAATAAAGCATTTATATGGTTGTATAACTTTCAAAATTTTAAATTTAAAGCATGTCAATAATATTTATATGATTTACAAAAAAAAAAAAAATTAAAAATTGTCATATATACTGAGGGAGTAGTAACCATTGTTGATTTCGTGAATCACATCTTGTCATTATCAACAACCCAAAAAAAAAAAAAAAAAACATTATTCACTTTTCCTTTTTTTTTTTTCTTGTAAATGGAGGTAACTAGTAAGAATTAATAATATATCAAGAAATACTCCTAGAAAGGTGGTTTAGTAGCCATTATCTCCACTAGTGCACAATATTCTAATAATTATTGGTTAAGGAGGTTAACTTCTAATTAACTATAGAAAAAGAATGTACAATGTAATTCATAAAAAATAAAATTAGCAAACCTAAAAGAAAAAAAACTTGCATCTACTCTGATTATAGTGTAAATAATTCTTTTTGAGCCTGTTTGGTTTGACTTTAAAGTTATTCAAATCTACTTTTAAGTTATTTTTAGTTTTTAAAAGTGTTTGACAAAATTAAAAATAACTTAAAATAAATTAAAAATTATTTAAAAAAAAAATCAAAACCCAAAGTAGATCTCCTACTTTTTATTTTTTAACTTAAAAGTAATTTAAGTTTGATTTTTTATTTTTAATTAAAAACTACTTTCTTTTAAGTCAATTTAAGCAGACTCTTAGTCTCATAAGTTTACAATAAAATTAAGATATTGGTTGTTCAATCAAAATATTAGCAATCACTAGTTAAATATAGTAGAAATATATGTTAATTATGTATAAAATATGAATATTGTATATTATTTGATTATTATTTTGATGCATTGGTATGTAACCTTCCTTTTTTTTTTTTTTTTTTTTTTAATTAGAAATTTTTGATAAGTTAATCGATTAAATATTTATTATTTATATACCACTCTTTCGACAAAAAAAAGCTCTGCAATCTTGTGTGCAGTGAGTTCCTTCTGTTTCAAGATTTTAGACAAAAGTCGTGTAACAAAATTCACATTTTAAAATCAATGTTTCTTCAATTATTTTTATTCATATAAATTACTATAAAAACAAAATACTCTTTTGTCTTACCTACACGTAGCAAAATTGTATGAAGATTACAACATAATGCCAAAAGAAAACACCTATATACTTGGAAAAAAAACCTCATTAAATCTGCAAAAAAGTTTTTCGTTTTTAAATAAGTGGTGTTTTTAGTTTAGACATACTCTTTTATAATACTACTAATTCATATAAAATAATGAGTGTTTTTACTAACTTACTTCTAATTAAATGTTTTGAAGAAAGAAGTGATATTTTAACGTGTAAAACTTCATGTATTTAAATAATGATGATTTTAGAAAAGTAAGATTAATTCTTGCTTAAAATTCTGAAACAACACTTACTCCCTTCGTTCGGATTTACTCATCAAATATTTCCTAATTTAATTTCTACTTTTAATTGTTATTTTTGACAAATCAAGAAATGACAATTTTATTTTTTCTATTATACCATCAATTATTAACATTAAGTTAATGTTCTTGAAAAATGTAATAAGTAAATCTATTTGAGACCCTATCAACTAATAAGAATAAAATGATACACTTAAAATAATATCAATCATTATTTTCTTATTAATATGTGTATCGGAATTAAAATTGACAAGTAAATCGAAACGGAGGGAGTATTTAGGAACTAACCATTACTAATTTGGAAGAATGTGATGGCTGATGAGTAACGAAACACTAATGATACCAATGTTGCTCCAAATATGGGGCATGCGTTTTTTTTTCCCAACTCCCTCTACTCATTTGACATAATTATGTCACATTCACAACTATATAAAAAATTTAATGAAAAATTAACCTACCTGTCATCCTCGAAATATTATTAACTTTATGCACATTTATTAATTATTGTTGGTAAATTAATTATGGCTAAATATTCATGAAAGTTGCACCTTATGAGACTTTTGTCTTTGCAACAACTATAATATCTTGTGTACTAGAAGGACCATGAAGAGAAAAGTGTACATTTTTTATTTATTTAACAAGAAATACGAGTAAGAATTACTCTATAGATATCATTGAAAAAAAAATTGTTTGTTATTTTTTATGACTAAAGTAAAGTCACCAAATGAAATTTTAAATATTTTTTCGTTCGTTGATGCTGTACTATTTGTATAGTACTCCACTCAACCATGGTACAATGATACATACTACATGCTAACAATTCTACTTGAGTTGTGGGTTTTTCGGAAACAGTTTCTCTATTTCCATGACGTAGTAATAAGATCTACATACATTCTATCCTCCTCAAACCTTACTTGTGACATTTCACCGGATATGATGTTGTACAAACTACAATTTATCATTGGACATATGCTATCATCTAATTTAGAATATTTACCTTAAATAAATATGTTTAAAATTAAATTAATCAAATGTACAAGAATTTTTTTTTAGAACATCTTACAACTCCCTTCGTTCACATTTACTAGTACACTATTTCAAAAATAGATTTTCACTTTTAACTTATCAAGAAAAGACAAAAAAAATATTATATTTTACCCTCAACATTAATTACTTATTCCTCAAATTATTTCACATGACTTAAGAATACACATCAGTTAATATGAATATTACGATAAAATACCATATCGATCATTATTTCTTAAAGTATATACAAATGCTTAAACATTCAAAAGGCATAAACAGATCTCGGGCCTGTGACGCAGTACGCTCACTTCATATGAGCCCACAAATTTAATGGGCCAAAAAGTAGAAATTTCTGGGCCTAATTGTAGAATGTTGCAATATTTTACAATATTGGAATTATAAGTTGTGCAAAGTTTTTTTTTTTTTTCAAAGTTGTTCTTCATTTTTGCATAATCACGTAGAGTTTACCCTCTTAAAAAAAATATAACCTCATTAATCAACGTTTATTAAATCAGGCTCTATAATTAGATTAAGAATATACTCTTCCATTACTTACTAAAACAAAGATGTTCTTAACAAGCTATATCAATCATTTTTAAAATAATTAAAATCAAATTCTACGTCAAATAAGAAATATGTCCTCACATTTGTATTAATCTTATATATGTATTTATTGAAGGTTATTTTGTAAAGTGACACGACTTTCAAAAAGACATATTACCTATTGATAACAATCACAATGATTAATTTTAAAATATGGTTTAAAATTTACACCTTCATTAAGAGAAGGTCACAGAGAAAAATATTTCAAAACATGTCTCTTTTAAAAAGAGAATTTTTAATTGATAGTAGGGTTCAAATCCATGACACTAATGTGAAAAATATTTTCACCATCCTTTCTTACCACTGAGTTGTCATTCAATTTTGTTAAGGGATTTACAAGTTAATATACATATATATTTATTTAATTTTTTAATACAAACACATGGTCTAAAAAAAAGTTAGTGGATTTGTTCGAACTCACTAATTCTCACCTGGCTCCGCGATTGGACAAGGTTACTAAATTATTGGTACCTTTTTCTTATTTTCTCCCACCTAATTATTCCTAATGGAAAATGAGTGTTACTAGTCACTTCTAACCCCTTTAATATTTATAAACATAAAAAAGTTACTTAAAATGAGATTAGATAGAGAATTAAGGTCAAATCAACTTTTAGGTCAACTCTTAAAATGGCTCATTGACTTAGAATAAAGATGGAGAATCAATAGGAAAGAAAACAAAGAATAAATATATTTATATATAATAATAATTTTAAAAAAGAGATTAGGAGGTACCATGTTATATATAAAGTTTTATTGGTCTTTGAGGTCAAACATTGATGTAGGATAGATTATAATATTATTTGTTTGTTAATCATATCATATAATGCAAATGATTAGTTCCTAGATCTCATAGTATTAGCTAGTGTTTCAAAATTATAGGATTTAATTAAGACATACTCATGAATATATTAATCTGCAAAGGGTAAAGCCATGATACTCATCGTTATTATTACTTGTGACATGGCCCACTATTGTCCCACAACTCTCCTTCATTTATATAAGGCAGAATCCATCGCTATCCCCTTAAATTTGGCACCAATTTTCACTTAGACACCTCAAGTAGGCTTTGTTCATTTTAAAGGGTCCGTTGTGTCATTTTGACACTTTTTCTATTTTCAAAATCACATATTAAGTGCGTACATCCAGACACTCTTATGTGGAAAAATAAATAAATTGATATGTGACACGTGAAAAATTTATTTTATTTTTTAAAAACTCAATTTTACTTTCTTTTTTTCTTTATTCCAGATCCCAAACCCCATGCCCTCACCTCTTTCTTCTTCTTCTTCTTCTTCTTCTTCTTCTTGCATCTGGATGTACACACTTAATATGTGATTTTGAAAATAGAAAAAGTGTCAAAATGACAGAACGGACCCCCTACTTGAGGTGTTTAAAATGAACAAAGCCTACTTGAAGTGTTTAAATGAAAATTGGTGCCAAATTTAGGGGGCTACCGATGGGTTCCCCTTTATAAAACTAATTATTATGGGGGAAATCATTAATAGAAAGTAAAAACTAATCCTTATAATTAAAAATAATTACAGCTAATTATTTAAAATTTTAGTATAGGTTGAAATTTTAAGACTGTGATATTTTTTCCATTATATGAGTGAAAAAGTAGCTAGTTACTACGTCCTTGTGTCGTTTATTATTGAGTTGTAACTACTCAAGTGCCACGTACTACTTTTACACCTATGGAATAGATTAATAATCAAGTTTTTTTTAGGTAAGTGATGTTAGGTGGAACAAAAATTATTTCATTTCATCTTAAACAAAAAAAAAGTAGAACAAGAAAAAAAAAATGAAAAGGTTATAGTGAGGTTAATAGTGGCGGAATCAAAATTATCATTAAGGAATTTAAAATTTAAACAGGTAAGTTGAAGGCGATTCAACATCTCTCTCTATATATACATACATATAATTTTTTTAATCATTTATAAACAATAATTATAATTTTTCGTTGAAAAGATTAAGATGAACCACTTAAGTCCCCTACTATCCAGGTGAGGTGATAGAGTCACCCTTCCATTATTAGCCAAATATTTTGACTACCTTATCCTTGATGGAATGTTTTGGCGCAAATTCAACTAATCGAACTATAAATATCGAATATCAATTGAAATTGTTTCAGACTTAATTTTTTAAAAAATGTCTGTCATAGCTCTTGAAATCTAGCCTCAAATATTGTCGAACCAAAAGGGACCCTTGATTTAAACAAGTCACATATAATTATTATGAACTTCAATCATATACTTTTGAAGATTACAAAATAACAGCTATTAAGTAGCAAAAAGTGGAATTGTGCTTCATGATATGCTAGCTCATTTCATCTTTACTTCACGTTCTTTTTTCATTTTCTTTTTGGGACTTGGGGATTAAAAAAAAAGTTATTAAAAAAATATGAGTACTCATTATTTCTTTATCTCAATTTATGTCGCAATATTAACATTGACGGTCAAAAGATAACACATAAATACTACGTACCTCTAATAGCCAGTAATTATAAATGTATGTAACACTGCAGAACAAGTATTTTTTAATAATTGTTTTTTCTGTTGAAGTAATTATTTTATGAGATTATAATTAATAATTGTCAGAGAGAATAAGAAAACCGAAGGCATCCTTAGAAGAAAAGAAATTATTTAGAGAAACACTCGTCAAAATAACTTTGGTCAAGTCTAATAAGATTCTAGGCAGACACAAGCATACCAAAAATATTGTGGCATTAATTACTAATTAAGCCTATTTAATTTGGCGGCATAATTAATTAGAATCTTAAATTGTTGGAATTTTCACTACATGTTGATTAACATTAATGGTTTATAAAATAGTTCAAATAAATACATGGGAGAGTTAACTTAGGACGTGTTTATATGTTTGATTTCTATTGAAGATCTAATTAGTGAAGTAATAATTTTAGTTGAGAGCGTTTTACGGGTATCAACCACCGTATCAAAAATGAAAAAGGAAAAATTACATAAAACTAAATCACCATATCCCATGGACTTTCTTAAAGTTACATCTACTCATGTGTATTATAATAAATATGAAATCAACAGATCAGAATATATATCATACAATAGTTGATTTAATTTGGCATCTTTTAATTAGATGAGATGAGATCTAAAACTTAGAATGGATGCACTATAATATTTCCAAGGCAAAAGTTAAAAAATTCAAAGAATTAATTGAGCTCCATTTGTTATATTGTTTATGAAAGGGAAGTGCTAAATGACCAGAAAATGAAAAAAACTACTCCCTTCATTCTATCTTAAGTTAGTTTTTGGTGTGTTTCACGCTCTTTAAGAAAATTAGATTAAGACATAAATTGAACCTAATTTTTCATTTTTATCCTTATTAATTATTGTCAAATTTATGATTAAAATAATTAAATATTAATTAATTACTAATTTCAATACTAACTAAAAAAGAGCATGTCCATAAAAGCACATATCGAAATAGATTTAATCGCCCAAGATTCCGAGTCCGGACTCGAAGTGAAGAATCTTTTTTCGTTGTTTGACTATTAAATTTGCATTTATATTGAAATCTTATTTTTCTATCAATAGTTACGAAAAAGAAGAAAGAAAAAGGTTTTCTACTTTATATCATGAAATAAACGGTCAAATTTATGGCAACACGTTTGAATTTTTTTTGAGAAAATGCATAAGGATCCCCAATCTATGTTCGAAATTTCAGAGACACACTTATACTATGCTAAGGTCCTATTACCCCCGAACTTACTTTATAAATAATTTTCTACCCCTTTTCGGCCTACGTGGCACTATCAACCAGATAGCTTGAAAAAATTATCAACACGCGTTGGGCCCAGAAAATAGTGCCTTGTAGGCCGAAAAGAGGTAAAAAGTTATTTATAAAATAAGTTCGGGAGGTTAATAGGACCTTAATATAGTATAAGTGTGTCTCTGAAATTTCAGACATAGATTAAGGGATACTTATGCATTTTCCCAATTTTTGTCTATATGAAAATTCTTGTCTTAGTTTGACTATTAAATTTGCACTAATATTGAAATAGTATTTTTCTATCAAAAGACCAATTTTAGAAACTATTTAAATAAAACAAATCATTAATTTTTACGTAATTGGTATTTAGCTCCAACCAAACTTCTTTAACCAATAAGATTAGTTATTAAAATTATTATATTTGTTTTTGGCCTATTAACGTCAGGATGGACACATTACTCTAGTTTCATGTTTCACATGTATATATTCCCTGGCTACACATGTGATAAGTGGATATATATACCAAAAACACTTAACATTACTAATTGCAACATTAATCATGATTAAGATGCATATCATGGTGATGGAACAATAATCATTTCTTCTAAACTGAGTTAGGAAAATGTACGATGCAACTTAAACTGATAAACACATGAATAATGATATTTTTTATAGAAATTATATGTATACTCTATTACTTGATAATGGTTAACATATGCATCATATTAGATAAACACATTTCAATTAATTAAAAATTTGTGAGTATATATATAACAAAATAAATTACACTATTTTTCTGCCTTCACCCTTTTCGATTTTTTTTTTTTAATTTATCTTTTGGATTTTGGAAGTAAAGTGGGGACATCTGGAAAATTCTTTCCAAGAATTGTCATATTCCTCAAAATTATGAAATATTCTCGAAGGGACAAAATATTGCCATTGCCCAGATTCTATAACCAAGGTTTATCTATTTATTTATTATTTTTACCTGATGTAACACTACCTTTGTAAGCTATTCAATCTGTTGGGGTCACAATTTTGTTATAATTGGCAAGTGAGTCCTTTCAAATTTTACATGACATTATTTAATAAAGCTTTTATTATTAAAAAAAATGGGGTGGTAGGAAAGGGGCAAGGTGCATCGATCGGTTCAGTTCGATTTTATGTATTATTAATTCGGTTTATTGATTTTCAATTTTTAAATACGTTAAACCAATAACTAAACTAATAAGATAATTTAATCGGTTTTTGGTTTTTCGATTTTGGTCCCTAACGGTTCGATTTTCGGTTTGACCAATAAGAAAATACTTATAAAACAAATATATTACTTTTCTAATAAATTTGATGCGATTACGAAATAATATAACTATACAAATGCTCATAAAATAGAAACAATAATAACAAACATGAAAATAACTATACAAGTGTAACACAAATAGAAATTAAGAGGAATAAAGTTCTTACTTTAGGTTTTGACATTTTGTATAATGTGAAGTTGTGAACTCAAAGCGGATGTCAAGTGTGAATTGAATGCTAAAAGACAAATGATTAATATTTAATATTTATGTACAAGTAAAAGTGGTAAATTACCAGTCTTAATGGGTTATTGATTTACCCAATAAATCAATATTAAAAATCAATACCAAACAAATAACCCAATAATTCTTTTTTATAAAACCATTAAAAATCCGTTAATTAACCTAATAACCCAATAACAATACATTAATAACATTTTTTTCAATTCGATTTTTGCACACCTTTAATAATAACAAGTGATAGAGTCAGAGTTCAAAATTCGAAGAAAGGGTTCGACATTTACTTTATATATCTAAAAAGTTATTTAAACCATGAAAAATAATATTTAAAGGTGGTGAAAATAACCAATAAGGTCTGTGGTTGAGTGGTAACTACTCCTTCATTCTTAATCAAGAGGTCTCGGGTTCGAGCTTCCTTGGGCACGGAGTCGCATTTGTTAGGGAGCGCTTTATTTCAATGTGAGACTTTCCGGCGCGAATCCAAATTTAGTCGAGCTCTAATATTGCCGAACAGATGAAAAAAAAAAAAAGGTGAAAATAATAAAGCCAATCAACTAAGCTGCGCTATTCATATTTTTCATTATTTTATAACCTTTTATAGTTTAAGATTCTAATATATTTTGTATGTTATACTACCTAAAACTTAAAAGTAGACGTTGGCGAAATAAATCATGAATTCATAATCACATTTGAATCCTAGTCATTAAGCTTTTTTTTAATCATTAACAAAAGGCAGAGTATTAAATTTTTTAGACCAGTTTTTATTCAGCTATATTTGTTTTTTGGGGCCACCCCTTTGCTATATTAAAGGAAACCATTTCTTCCTTCACATGAATATTCTGACTTCATTGACTCACTTCTCTTTATAGTCTTCTCCATTTCCAAAATCCCAACCACATTCTTCCCTCCAAATTATCGCCGTCGTCGTCCACCACATCGCCGCCGCATAACCACCGTCATACAATGAAGTAGCTGTTAACTCCATTAGAAGTTTTTTTCTTCTTAGCTACCGAAAATGGGTTGTTGCGTTAGCAGTGGTAACAGCAAATTACTACCTCCAACTCTATCAAATTCTTCTTCACAACAGAGTGAAGAAGAAACAGTGAAAGAAGTGCTCTCTGAAACTCCCACTTTTCCAAAATCAAAACTCTACGCTAATGAAAATAGTCCTAAAAAATCCTCACCCATCTCGAAATTTTCCAATTCGATGGAAGAAAAATACCATAAAAATCACATTATGAAGAAACCCATTACCCCTAATTTCAACCACCCTGATGATGTTTCCGAAGAAGTATCCGAGATCTGCAGCAGTACTCTCAGTGAAGCGGCAACGGTTACAGAGAAGCGATATGCAGCTGAAGTGGACGCTAATGAAGTCCGGCAGCGGTCACCGGTGAAGTACAGGAACGGTTCCTTTCAGAGAAGTGTTGGAAACTCGCCGGCGAGAAGATCCGATCCGTCTCCGGGTCGGGTGAGATCCGGATCCGGAAGGGAATCTCGGGTACAGAGGAAGGATAATGGGGAATGTTCCGGTAGGAGATCAAGGTCGCCGGCGATGAGGACGGAGAATGGAGGATACGGGTCGGGTTTAGGGAGGAGTCCGTCGGTGAGGAAAACGGGTAAGTCGCCGGGAAGGGTGAGATCCGAATTGGGTGATCGGATCCGAAAAACGGATGAGAGAGATGGAAATGGAGAAAATAATTGGGCACCGACAAATGGAAATGAATCACTTGAAAATCCACTTGTGTCATTGGAATGTTTCATTTTTCTTTAAATTGATAATAATTAATGTAATCTTTCGGTAAAAAGTTGCTATAATATTAGATTTTGACATTAA
Organism: Solanum bulbocastanum; assembly: GCA_037074985.1. Lineage (NCBI taxonomy): Eukaryota > Viridiplantae > Streptophyta > Magnoliopsida > Solanales > Solanaceae > Solanum > Solanum bulbocastanum. Next base: position 28,521,658 of record CM073598.1, on the reverse strand, counting down.
CATGATGCTGTCTATCTACCTTTCTCTTTGTTATTTACTTGATAAATTTTAACGTTTCGATTAATTTAAATTTACATAGACTGGTTCAGCTATTATTTTGCAAGGTAACTAGTTTTCATTCATGATTCTTTGACTGATTTAGCGGCACTGTCGGTGTCACTTTGAATTGTTTAAACGTGACATTTAACACGTAATTTGATGGATAAGTTTATGAAATTTTAGACTTTTAAAACTTTAAAATATTAATAAAATTTATTTTGCACGTAATAAATGGAAAATAAATAAAATATGTGAGTGAATGATTATTGGAACTTGGCGTTGCTTGGATTGGAATATTGGATTATGGATAAGTACTCAGTAGTCCCAACCTCACACCTCTGTACCCAACATCACTCATGGGGTGTCAACAAAATAAAGCATACTGTAAAAAAATAAATAGTAACATAGAGAATTTCTACTATATTACGTTGAGGCGATATATATGGTGAAGATTTAGATAACCAACTTTAAAATATTAGTCACGAATGCGAGGTAAGGCGGATCTAAAAGGATGGTTTGATGATTCTTGTGATAAATATTATTTTTGTTCATAACACAACAATAATTTATGAAGTAGTCAGGTACGGACTCCTTCAACAAAAAATTATACTAATTTATATGATTAAAAGTGTATATATAAACATTCTTACTCCACTACGGGATCGATTTGGATATATGGTCACAGTTTGGGGGAAGATAAAGTGGTAGGTTTTTTTTGACAGATAGTCACTAATAAGATTTGTGGTGGAATGGTGTCTGTAGTACTCTTTCGTTCTTAATCAAAAATTTTAGGTTTGAGTCTTTTTAGGTATGAAGTTGACTTTGTTAAGAATATTTTGCCCTTAAATGTGGGACTTTCTGTCACGATCCAAATTTAATCAGCCTCAATACAATACTTTGTAAATTTGAATTTAATCGAATTCCACCACAAATATCATAAAAGTGGCAACTGTTGTGGGGATTAAATTTGGATACAATAATTGGTAACAGACTTTGAATCGAAGAAGATACACATGCCTTTATGGGCTGCGGCTGTCAGCAGCTTCTTCATTTTCTTCACACATTCTCATGTACTACCTACCTGCTCTTCCTTTATTTGATGCTTTTGTCTTTATTTTCATCTTTAATCTGCAAAAATGGACTATTCAAAACCACTAATTACTAGACATTAAATCCAAACACGTACCCCAAAATAGTAATGAGTATACCGTACAAATTTAACTCGGCAAAATTAGAAAGCTGATAATGAAAGTTGATATATGACTATAATATACCTGAAAATTATTGGACTAAATTAAGTCTTGTTATTTGGCAAGTTGTGTATAAAAAAGGGGAAGATGCATGTGATCATGGGAGTAGAAAGGGGTTGTTGGGATTTAATTTGATAAGTTCGTTTATTTATGGCTCTACACAGCCAATGCGAAATCTCTCTACATATCCATGGATCTCAACTAAACTGGTTAATATATATATGTATGGGGTACGTTCACAAGACAAGATTAAAAGTACCATATTTATCACAACTACCTTCACTACTTTACAGCATACATTGCTAATATTAACCAATAAAGGCCTCACTAATCTAGAATACTACATAATATATCATTTGGATTATATATATATACACAGTGGTCCATATTTATTTATGCATAGCTCCTGAAAAAGATGAATCCATTAATATATCATTTGGATTATATATATATACACAGTGGTCCATATTTATTTATGCATAGCTCCTGAAAAAGATGAATCCATTAATATAATTTGTCAATTTGTTGTTAGCTATTTCATCATATTATAGATTCCCCAGTATATATTACCCATATCTCTATACACTTTGCCACACAAATGTTATTTTTCAGCCCATACTTGTGAAGTTGACTTGGCCTATATAGGACCATTTCTGTGCTTCAATATTCAATTTTCATGTCTTTTGTTGCAACCTGCATAAAATTGAGATACAGAAGGATAACGGTATGGGTGTCAATTTTGTGCCATGATATTAATTTGTAGTTATTCTACTTGCAACTTTCATGATAAAACAGGGGGGAAAAGACAAATAAATTGTTTTACTTTATTACTATAGTAAATAAATAATTTCAAGAGTTTAAATATATAGATATTAAAAGAAAACTAATGCAACATTTAGAGGAGTAACAAGGATTTTATTACCAGTACAAAGTATTAGTACTATCTAAGAATTACTATAAGCACAGAGCTGAGCATCAACATGTCTGCTTCAGTTGTGTGCTCCATACAAGAGAATAGTCGACAATAGTATTGCTAACCCTAACCTACTAGGCCTATATTTATCATAATATAGGAATTACTATATTTACATTCAATATATGCTAACACACATAGATTCTAATGGAGTTTATATTATATATATATATATATATATACTCGGGATATTTACACATGAAGTTCTTCTCGAGTGTTCAGATACCCTTGCATTCCCTCTCCTCTACGTAGATCCGCCTACTTATAATTAAGCAGGTCATTTGATTTTGACATTATTACAACAAATATTGTCATTCATACTAACCTTAGAATATGTATTTAACATGTCCATTGTGCAAAACTTACGGCCTAAAAGGAATACAGGTCATTCTTTTTGAAACAGATGAAGTACTATCTATCTATCGGCCTTGCATATCAGTGACGGTCAACTCATTTTTGGAGCCAGTGAATGAATCATAATTATAATAATTATAATTATAAGAAGAGGAGGATGATGTGCTTGCTGCTATTGTGTAATTTTTCCTTGTGACATAAGCTGGTTGATTGGGTCTTGGAAGAGGCATGGTTTCACTTCCAAGCATAATTATCACATTTGACATAATTGGCCTATCACCTGGATCTTCTTGCACACATAAAAGTGCTATGTTTATGCACTTTACTACTTCAATTTCATTGAATGTATCCACTAGACTTTGGTCCATTATCTCCAATGCCTTATTTTCCATCCATAGTTTCCAAGCCTGTAATTATATTTAATTTCGAGTTATCAACGATGCCCAATATTCATATAAATTGGGACAGAAGGCCTACTTTATATGTCAATTTTCACAATTTCGGTTATGTCATATCATGTTTAAGATTACATGTTCTAAACAGAGAAAGTATTTTGGTACTTACATGACCCAAGAGGCTTGTGTCTTCAAGAAAATCCAAGTTTTTGTTTCCACTAATGATTTCCAGTACAACCACTCCAAAAGCAAAAACATCAGACTTGATTGAGAAAAGTCCTTCCAATGCATATTCTGGTGCAAGATAGCCGCTGTATATCACAAGACGAGAATTAACCCCAATTAAACGAACAAGTTATCTTAAATAACTTATTTTACTATGTATATGCGATAAGATGAATGGATACATGACCAGTAAATGCCTGTGGCAAGGATTTGTAAATTTTCTTTTTAGTTATGCGGAAAAAATATATGTTCATAATAGCTAACATTTAACCTCTATTCACCATGTAATTTTCTCCGCCCATGATAGGCACAACACAACTTGGGGAAAATTCTGGAGTTGATGATACTCAGGGGTGGAGCTATGAAGGCCAATGATGTGCCACGCCACCCCCAAACTTCGACGGAAACTCTATATATACATAGGTATATATATATAATATTTATATAAATATAAAGCGTGTCACCCAGAACAAAATTGGCTCATAGTGCCACGGTAGGAGGTCAACTCTAGATGACCAATGTTGCGGCTTCGAATTCCATTTGTACCTATTTTTTTTTGAAAAAAAATTTGCTGCAGACATTTTTTAAGATAAAAAGGGGGAAGGACTCTAAATCCTGGATCCGCCACGGATGATACTTGATACTGCCGGGAAACAATATCATCTAGCTCCGGTGACACTGTCAATGAGGAGTACCTGATCGGAGATTTGAGAGGGGCTAGTTCATGAAACAAGTCTGCTCTCTAGGGTTTCTCTATAAACAGGTGATTGCACAATTTCCGATTAGCACCATGTACTTGTAATTTCATAAGCTTTTTGGCTATTATATTATGCAGAAATTAAACTGAAAGCATATATATGTACTTACTAAGTTCCGGCAACTTTTTGCGTCTTAGCATCAATACTTCTGCCTTCTACAATCCTGGCCAAGCCAAAATCTGATATTTTGGCATTCATCTCTTCGTCTAATAGAATATTGCTCGTTTTTAGATCTCTATGAATGATACGTAATCTGGAGTCGTGGTGTAGATAAAGAAGTCCACGAGCAATGCCCAATATGATTTCGAAGCGGATATTCCAATTCAACAACGGGCGTACACTATGATCTTGCAAAACAAGTAGAAAATCACAACATTAGCAAAAACGAAACCAATTGATGATCAAAAGAACAATTGAAGGTACATTACATAGCAGTTTTTTAGAAATCAAATATGTTTGCTTACAATATGTTTGATAAATGTCTTCAAGAGAACTATCCGAGAACAAGCCCATCAAGTCAAAGCTGAATTTACATTGTGTCCTTAAGAAACTTAATCCCCTTCTAGTACCCGAGGTATTTGAGTACAGTGAACTCAAAGAACAACTAAATCACACTTAGATCTTACTTTTCACCAATTACAGAAATTAAGCATTCTAATTCCTAAGCTTTTGCTAATACATTCTTTCACTGTTTCACCATTGATGAATGATCTACATAGTAAGAAAATCTTTCCACACCAAAAGGAAATTCTCAGCAATATTTTTCGGATACTTGTTTTCTGTTTCCAATGTAATAATAATGACCCCCAGGCACCAACAAAGCAAAGTTTTAGTTGAAGGTTTAAGAGGTGGTTTAGTTAAATGAATATTGACCCTTATATCTGTATGTTGACAGGTATAATGAAAATTAGAGGTTCACTGAACCAACCGGAGAGATTCTATAATGGAGCGGAGCCAAGTTCTCAAAAGAAAAGTAAGTAGACTCACTAAATATATGGGTGTCTAAGCTTTTGTTGGGCATATATTCATATAATAAGATCTTTTCGTTCTCCTCGATGCAGTAGCCCAAAAGTCTGACCAGATTTCTGTGTTGGAGTTTGGCAATTAACATTACTTCGTTTTTAAATTCTTCAGCACCTTGACTAGAATGACTTGACAACCTCTTAATTGCCATTTCTTGTCCTTGAGGGAACTTACCCTGTACAATATTAGCTGTAGTTAGAAAGATGATTTTAAAAATGGTACAAATAAACAATGTACATGTGAGAACCACCACCTTGTAAACAGGGCCAAATCCACCTTGACCAAGCTTGTTTGCATCTGAGAAGTTGTCCGTAGCGACTAGTATGCTTTCCAAGTTGAAAAATGGGAGATCGATCCGTTTCTTATCATCTTCGGTTACCAAATATTTAGATGAACCTCTACACTCGGACAAGTACTCTATCCCATTCCCCAAACTTATTTTCTTGGCTTCTCATTACATAAAGTAAGTTCAAAATTAGCAGCAAATTCACAATATATATCATACATATATATATAAAAGCTTGTGCTATTTATTACCTTTCCTTCTTGCCACCTTTTTTCTGTGGTAGATTACATAGCAAATGGTTATAGTTCCAGCAGCTAGACTGACAGAAATAATCAGGACTTTGAGATTCAAGGATGTTGCCTTCTCTCTACTCCATCCTCTTTGTCCTGCATTCTCTGAACCAAACGAAATTGAAACTTGCTTAGGTGAATAACATGGAGGATACAACTAAAAGGATTTGTGGGTGGTGATCCACACCTTGTTAGGTATGCAAACAAAGTTCCCCATTGATAGTTGTAAAGGAAAAGAAGCTACATCTAAGGTGTAATTGTACTATTCATGGTGTGAGATCTTCTGTGGAAAATTCTACATGCTTGGCCCAAAGCGGACAATATCACATCATGTTAAGCGTGTCTTTGGGTTGTTTTAGCCCAACAACTGGTATCAAAGCCAGTGGCTTGGCTGGACGAGTATGGAGATGGCACAGTGATGGCGTTAGACCTGGCTTAGTGTCTTTTCCCATCTACAGGTGGATTTGCTACCTTGACCTGTAGCTTTGAAGGTGCAACAAAAGAAGCCAGTTGTTTGGTGGCCGTGAATATTCAGTTGATGTGAGTGATACACAATTAATCTCAAAGTTAACCATGAATACTCGATTGAGAGGGAGATTGGGTGTGTGTGAACAAAGTCCCACGGGAAAGTAGAGAAGAAAAGAAAGCTACATAAATTGTTGGATACTCTTAATAGTGTGGGGCCTTTTGGACAATACTACACAATGCTAAGAGTACCTTTGGGTTGTTCTAGCCCAACAACTAATATAGAGTCAATGGTTCGGCGAGATGACTATGAATATGGTGGAGTGGTGGCATGGGCAAAACTTAGTGTCTTTGCACGATTTACTGCCTTTACCCATAGCTGTGGAAATGCATACACAAAAAATAAGTCAGTGGGCTTCAGTGGCCATAAATACTAGATTGATATGGGTGACGCACAGTTAATCTCCAAATAAGCCCATAACATGAGTCACGTGAAACTTAGTTTGAAGTGGAGATGATTGGGTGTGCGAACAAAGTCTCACATTGAGTGTAAGGTGTAGTGGTACTCTTAAAGGTGATGAGGCCTTTTGAAATAAATCAGGTGGGTTTGGCTTAATGCGAACAATATCACACCATGTTTAGAGTATCTTTGGACTGTTTAGCCAACAATCTGTTGAGCTTTTAATGAATTAAATTAGACATAGCTACTGAAATAACTTAGCAGTGGCATCTATTCTAGGTAAATGATGACCTTTATATAAACATCCTAGACCATGTACGTTGGATCATACTTTCCTGTTAACATAACAACCCCCTAACCATAAAACTAGAGCAACTTCCGCTGACTACTAGGCACTAAGAATAATAGTGGCACTACATGCTAAGGACCAGGTAAAGATTAGACTAACAACTAAAGACTCTGTAGACTTGTAGTAAAGCATAGAGTACAAAACAAGGTGCCTGGAGTTGGTCTTTTAACATACCTCTGGTACAATTTATTGCTAAAGCATTCCATTTGTAGTATTGATTGCATAGACACCTTCTCTGACCTTGTCCCTCCCTGATGTTGCAACTTGAATTTGGCCAATCCAGACAATCTGCAGAAGTTCTGCAAGTAGGTTCTGGTGGTGGTTTCCACATTATCTGTATTTGATTTCTAAATCCACCAGGACTGAGGTTTTGTGATTTTCCTTCATCACACCGGTCTATACGATGAAAGGGCAATGACTGATTGAGCCATAAAACTTGAGTTTTGGCATCACATGAATTACCAGCAACTTCTGCATGCACTTGTATTACAAATGTTCTGTTTTCCTTATTTATATCAATGACAGGATATGAGCCATTCAGTGTCTGGAAACGTGCTTCTCCAGTTAAATCATCACAAGAGAAACTATAATACAAAGGATCCCCACAATTTGGTTGACTGCTCAATGGATAAGGTATAATGTTTGAGCCGCAAGGCTTGCAATTTCTCCTTGTTATTGCTCCTGCAAAATGATAATTATGGATATTCTTGTCATGAACCTCAATTATCCATGTCTTCACATTATAGTTGAACAAGATATTATTCTACTTAATGGTTTGCTCACATTTTTTCTTTTTTCTTTTTCAGGGTTGAGGGGCCTGTTTGGATAAAAAATATCTGTACCAGACTACATAGGTTGTCCAGTGAAGAAAAATCTCTACTTGTCTAAAATTGATACTGATCTTATAGTATTTATATAAGGTATGGCCTGCAAAATTAGGCAAATTGTGAAAGAATGTACCGATATCAGTAATTGCTATGCGGACAGAGAGGTTGAGGCCACCAGTATAGTTCTCCTGAAGATTGTTGAGATCTTTCGTCCAAATCTGGCAACTAGGTACAGTTTCCATGCTAGAAGTTTCTCTCTCTGCTATAGGTTGTTCAAAATATGAATATGCTAGGCACTTACAGTTTCTTAAACACCCCTTTCTGCAATCTTCTTCACTTTTAGCCTCCACATTTGGCATGTCTGGCTCCTCAAATTTCATTAAGTGCATATTTAAGAATGTGTCGAATTCTGACTTCTTGTTGCGACTACTAACTGACTTTCTTGAACAACCATCAGTATAAGTCCCAACCGTCCATTCATCTGGAGAAATAGGGTCAAATCCTGGCAAACACTTGCACCGAGACATAAACCCACTGTTGCAAATTCCAAATTTCCCACAAGTGTCCTGCACATCGCATGGACCTTGTGGTTCTGACCACATCTGAAACCACCCTCGACTCTCGTTAAACCAATCATATAATTGTAGTTCCCCTGAGGAATTCATTAGTAGCCTTGTGTAATTACTGTTATTACTGAAATTGTTTAACATTGACACCACAAAAGAGGGAAGTTCACTGAAACTATAGGGATTGGCATAAGCAGCTGGAGCAGAGCCTTTCCAGTGAAGGACCGTCTTTTGGAGTAGTATGGTGTACTCAAATTTTCTTCGACTTTGCCGAAACGTGTAATCTCCAGTGCTGGGATCCTTTTGGGTAACCCTCCAAGCAGTCAACTTCAATGCACTGTCCATGTTCATACCAGGAAGGAAGGTGTCAGTGGGGTGGTCAAAACTTTGCCACAATCTCTTGCCTGACAATTCATCAATTAAAACCAAATTTCCAGAGTCATAGAGCTTTGCTGTACGCTTAGAAGAAGATGCACTAACGAGTCCTGTTGAAAAGTAAGAGTTCTCCTTTGAGTCCAACACTTTGAGATTACCATCCACATCAATGTCAATAGCCAAAATTTCATCTGATACGGGAATTGGTTTGTCCCTATTGGCAACCCACACAATAGTTTTGGGACTCACCCGGTACCATATGCCAACATAATTTCTAAGTTCTCCGTCTTTAGATCGTGTGTTGAAGAGTCCCAGCTCGAATATCTGTCCAGCTGACACAATAGTTCTCCTTTTGTTTGATAATATGTTCCTTGAAGTTATGATGTCCCTAGAATCACATTTGAAGTGACGCAAATACAGCAAGAATACAAACAAGAAGGCACTAGTAGACTTCATGTTGCTTGCTCATAAAGACAATGGCTATGGAATATTGGTATTCAGATTCGAATTTACTAGTCTTCAGAATTATCTGTGGTGCTTAGACTACCGTAAGGATTTTGCTCAAACTGGGACAATGATTCAGTATAATTCCAGCTCTTTTGTTTTCAACTGACTAGGATAACAAGTTTCTGGAAAATCAAGAAAATGACTTTTAGAAAACAAGTTCCATGCTATTCACCCTTACATGGACGAAGATTATATGTAAATGCTACTCTATTAGTTACGATATTTCTATTTACTTACCGAACACTAAAAAAAAAGTTATTAAATAGTTTTCTTTACCAATCACACCCTTTGCCGCCTTTCTTTTCAATCTACATTTTGCATTTCCTCCTTAAATCCCATGGTACTAAATGGTAGTACTAGGGACCCTTTTTTCGTTTTCTTTCTCCTCCCCGGTCCCATAATTGTTTCCTCCAATCATGCAAGTACGTGTCTTAATCGTCTTTATTTTTGAAAAATAAGTAATTAATTGTTTTTTTTAATCTTTCTTGATTATATTGAAATTCGAAAATAAAAATGAATGGAGAGAATTAATTGAAAGAAAAAACACAAGAATCCAACTACTCCTCAACATTTTTGGACCAGTCATTCCCCGATGGCTCCTGCTTCATAGTCATTGATTCTGACAATTCTCAAAATAGTAAGTATAGTCTATTATTGCTTTCTTTTACACGGTTTGGGCTATTGATTTGATCGAATTCAGTAGTTTTTGTTTGTATTATGTATTTATTTTAAAAATTTATCGGATATGTATTGACTATTTCTAAAACTTCTTATTTGTCAAGATTTAAATTATGTAATTTTGAATTAAAATCTTTAATTATATTGATATGAGACAAGTTATAACTTATAGAAGTATATTTTATGTAACTTTTTAATACTTAAATTTTAATTTTAAAATATTGAGTTGATCTAATCTAGTTTAGCTTCAAAGATTTGTTAAGTTTACTTTCAAGAAATAAAAATAGCACATAAATTGAGATAAGGAAAGAATTAATATAGAATTCAATTATTCAAAAAGACTAGAATTTAAAATTCATAAATTAAATTTCAAGTACCTCCGTCTCCAACTTTGAATGGGTATTTAGTTTTGATCTGAGGATTCAAAAAATTGAACTTTATAAATTCGTAATTTTAATTTTTCTTGAATTGAAATTTATTATTGCCGGGGGATTAATCTTCTGAATACAAGAGAAGCATGAGTGAAGAGAATAAACTCTCGCGGCATAAGATAAGGGAGACATTAAACGATAGAGTGTAATACGCAATGTATGGTTAAATAAATGTCACGAGTTTGAAATCTTATTTTTCCACCAAATAATATCAAATTAATTGTCAAAAATATTGACTCATCAACTAATTTCAACACCCATTCGTCAATCCTCGCTGAGATGGATATTTTCGATGTGGCCTTTACTAAATACCCAAAATTAGTGGACATACAGTATACACTAAGTATAATATGTGTGTATATATTGTATAAGAAGTGTATATATATATATATATTGCCTAGAATGTCTTTCGATTTTATGTGGTCATTCGGTTATCAATATTTTCGGATAGCCACTTATGTCATTGCCCACTTCATATGAAATTTGAAGGCTGGCCCCATTGGCCCAATTCATATGCTAATACTGAATATACCCTTACTATACTCATCATTTAAAAAATTATAATTTATAATACTTTCGTATAGTTTTTAAATATATAAATTTTTTATTTAAAATATCAAATTAATATAATTTAATTTAACTTTGAAAACAAGTTAAATTGACTTTTGTAAAGCACAACATGACAAATAAAATTGGACGGAGGAAGTACTTTATAGCAGTTATTTTTCCAATTTTAAGAAGGTATAGCTCTCGTCTCAGCTTTTTCTTTGAAATTGGAAAATTTGAAGTAGGTTCTGTGAGAATTAGCAGTTAACTAGGTTTGAATTCAAGAGGATATATGCTTAATTTTGAATAATTCAATGCTGGAGAATGGAACATATTGACAACATAGACGAGCTAAAACCTCTTTAGCTATTTCTTTACTGAAGCTTTGGGTACAAAAAAGAGCAAATCAGCTGAGAAAATTCTATGTACATAACCCAAAATCCCAACTGGGAGGTTACCCTTCATAATTCCATAAAACTGGCATTTTCCAATGTATGCATCATCAAGTTAAGAAGAGCTAGGACGACACATTTGAGTTGGAATTTATGACACTGGGTATAGGATTCTGCTGATGGGAAGGCCATGGATTGCGTTCCGGTTGACAAGGTACAGGAGCAGGATGAGCAATGAAAGTTGGAATGTCATTTCCTGGCATCAAGACTGAAACTTCTCTGGCATTGGTAGATACCTGATGCAATCAAATGTTTTCACATGAGTTACCTTCATAGAAAACTCAATCCAAAGCAATAATATATGTTCAGAGGATTGCTCTCAGGCTCATGCTTGTAGTGAAAGTAAACTAGATGATTAAGACTTATTATAGACTTTTTTGTATCTTTCTATTGTCAGATATCTATACTGCAAGTTTGTAAGATTCTCCCACTCTTAGTTATGTTATCCAAGAGGGACTAGGTGTTTGATCTTGTATATGTATGGGTAGTTTAGCTGCTAGAAGCAAGGAACACGAAGAGATGAACATCCAAATCTTTCGAAGGATTATCCATACACCAACCAAACAATGAACCATAGATAAATTTCTTGATGTTCTTCTTGCTTTATTGGGCACTAAAACACACAATAATTGTAGGCCAACCTAACTCTGGAACATCACTATGTGTGATAATAGAATATGTTACCTTCCGACTCACTTTAGCTTTCTATATTTTAATTTCCCATAGGTTAATTGTACATGTTCATCTATGATTCCTTTACATTTCACATTATGTTTGCTTGGTGGAATCCAGGCTGAATGTTTTATTTTATGTACCAATGAGTGCCTTCCAGCACATAAAAATCCCCCCCCAAAACACACACCAAAAGGTCAACTCAGATTCTCAAGTGAAAAATCTTTTTCCACTCATACTACTACTATAACTTTTTTTCAAGTGAAATACAAGTTAAAACACTACAACTTCAAAAAATTATGTTTCCGAATTTCAATCAATTCTGCAACCAAACGCGCATACTTAGTATCTAAACTTGAAGCAGGTTAAGCATATTAAGCCTGTTTGTGCATCTCTGTATAGGATCATTGAAATCTCAGAGGGTTAGTGGTGCACAGTTAGAAATTTGGTGGACAATGAGTCCACATCTGTCCTTTTCCACAAAATACCAAGTTGATATCTACTGCCAGATTCGAACTTGTGACGTGAGTCTAACCCACGCATCATAAGAGGTGTGCTCTTACTACTAGACCAAAGCTTTGAGACCAAATCTACCTATATTGCTCCAATAGTTATAGTTTTAATTAAGTTAGATATTTAGAGGTAAATGGTAGTCTAGACACTTACTTTTATGATCAAGGAGTGAGTTTCTTGCTTATTTTTTTGTGTTCATTAAATAAGCAAGAAATATTATCCTAAAACATTAGATTATGTTTTTATAATCTAGACAAATACGATTAGAATTTAGAGGTGGGAGTGGTAGATAGGGGACGATGACAACCCTAGTGGGGTTGAAGATGAGGTGTGTTGGATGACGAGAGGATACAATCAATACACAATTCCACTTGTGAAACTTCCATACTTCCACTAGAGAAGTCATATTGCTCAGGTTTAAGAAATTATTTTTTCCTAGAGAAAATATTCTCCAAAATATTTTTCAAAGAGAGTTTTCCTCCCTAGGGATGTGCAACAACCCTCAAAAGATATAATTTGAATTGGATAAAGTAAACAAGAAAAACAAAGATTTTCTCAGGGTTGGCAACCTGTCCACTCCAGGAGTACTCTATGGAGGACATCATTAACATTGGTGGTGACTGATGATGGGATATATTAATGGAGGTGATGAACAAGGAGTGGGGGCAAAGACTTAATATCCAACAAAAAAACAACAAGTAGGCATAAAGTCCCCAGATCTTATTAAAGGGGACCAACTGAAAAGCTAACTTCTTAAATGGAAGAGGAGCAAGGGCCATTGTTCAAACACAAAATTAATGTGAGTGTTTTCTTGTGTATCACGATATGAAGAATATGCACATGCAAATATATAGTTTTATAATTCATAGACTTCTTAAAAAACTATTTATCATCTTTTATAGTTCCACCACTTGGGTTTCTGCTGTAAAGTAGTAGCAACTTTTTCTTTTCTAGATGACCGGAGTGTCTGGACCAGCTTTTACACACCTCGACTAATTTCACGAGATATTTGTCACTTACCACTAGTAAGTGATACCAGATAACTCTGTCCACTAAGGGACGGACAAATGGGAAGAATCAAATATGTTATTCCACATTAATGTCACTAAGCCTCTGAAATGCTCTCACTGACACAAGTCTTGGAGAAAATGAGTCAAGATTTATGAAATGAGAATTTATTCTACTGTTTCTGCAAAAAATTATGGGATTTTACCTTTGCCCATCCCCCACCCCACCCAAAACATAAGAATTTGAAAACTTGAGAAAAATAGATGGAATATTTTAATAATAAAACAAAAAGGGAAATAAAGGGAAGAAATTATTATTCTAGTGACTGAAAATGGCACACAGGTATACCAATTATAGTAGAATTTAAACCTGTATGACAATTTCTTAGATGGGACAGATTTCATTCTAATAAACAGCAACACAAATTAAAGATTGCAATACTACATATATTCTGCAAAGCACAGAGAAATATTAAAACCTATATGAATTAAACAATAAATACATATACACATATTTTGTTTAAATAAATTATCTTTCTAAGAAACAATACAGCAAAATACTAACAACTCGTGTAAAATCCAAACATATAAAGTTAAACATCAAATTCCTGTTCATCATTTCCTAGACTAATTCACAATTAACATTAGCTACTATACAAAAACTTCAAAACCCCAAATGGTCAATGTAACAATAAATAATCCAACTGACATTTAGCAGAAGACTATTTGCTCCGTTTCAATTAATTTGTTTTACTTTTCAGCGCAACTTTTTAATTCTAAGATTCCACCTAACGCAATTAAAAGACATTATGATACATTTAAAATAACTTAAATTCAAAATCAGATAAACAAATAGAAACTAGTGAGTATTTCCAAAAAGGAAGACCCTGAAAGTTCACAAACAAGATATAGATAGCTAAATTCTTAGAAGACACTTACATTGGGTGTAGGATAGCCAAGTTTGTGGTTGAACCCTAACTGAGACTCAATGTCTGCATGCCGGCGGTGACCAACGGAGGGAGTCAATTCCGGCGGAGAAGGTGGTCTGAGGAACCTCTCAAAGATAGCCATGATAAGGAACATAGAGATGAGAATAGCAGTGGCAACAAAACCAAAAGAAACAGCATTAACAGAGTTGTCAAAATGAGTCCAATGATCATCTTTTGTTAAGTACATTGGTGAACCAGTGGGTGATGGTGGCCAACCCCAACCCTCTTCTTCTGCCATTTTTTTTCTTCAAAACCCCACAAATCAAGAACTGCTAAAAATGCAAACTTTTCACAAACATAAGAAAAAAACAACAACAACTTGAGTATACAGAGTTCATCCAAAACCCCACAATCTAAAAACTGCTAAAAATGCAAACTTTGTACCAGCATAAAAAAAAAACAAGGACTTGGGAATACAGAGTTTTTTCAAATCCCCACAAACCAATAACTGCTAAAAATGCTAACTTTTCACCAACAAAAGGAAAAAAAAGGAATACAGAGTTTTTTCAAAACCCCACAAACCAAGAACTCTAAAAAATGCAAACTTTCTACAGACATAAGAAAGAAAAAAACAAGAACTTTGCACTACAGAGGCTTTTCAAGATTTTGACACCATTAAAAAGAGAGAGATAAACATGAAGATGGGTTGATTCTGAAATAAAGGAAGGAGCTTTGGAATTTGGTCAGAGATGAGGTGAGTGAGGGCCTCTCTGCTGAAATGGTGCAGCAGAAGGAAAACTGAGGTCTGATAGGTTTTTGTCTTTATCCTCAGCTCTGTTTTTAAGTACACACAAAAGTTGGAAATATCAAATTTGACAGTTCAAATGGACATGTCTATATCCTACCATGGCATGTATTGGAATCATCTTGTACTAAGGCCTTTTCATGGGAAATAGTTTTCAATTTTGTTTCAGTTGAGTTAATTAAAGCCATTTTGTTTTTAACTTTTCTGACTCAAATTATTTATCGTGATTTCTATACATAATTGTCTCACATTATCTGTCATGATTTCTACCTCTCACACTATTTAAGAATAAGATATTCAATGAAAAGAATCAGTGTTTTCAAAAAACATTTTTGGGGCGAGTCCCACATTGAGTCTCGGGGCATGGTGTACTAAAAATGCTCTGGAGCGTAAGTTAAAGACGTAGATTCATAAGACGTAAGTCCCGAGCATAAAAACGTATGTCTTGGGCATAAAAACGTACGCCCAAACGTAAAAATGTACGCCTGAGCTTTTTTAGTTATTTTTTTACTTTAAATCATATTTTTATTATTGGTGTAATAATATTTCTCAAATAGTAATTATAATACTTTTTTCCTTCCTTATTTATTATTATTGTAATACTTATCTCAAATAAAAATCATAAGTCATTGAAAGATTTATTTTTACTTATTTTATCAGTAATAAAACTATAAAATTGAATAGATATGAGACTACGCTCCATAGATCTATGAGACTTACGCCCCGTGTCTCGAGGCTTACGCCTTGCCCTGTACGGTATAAAATGCCTTGCCTCATATCCCGCCTTTTAAAACACTGAAAAGAACATATATCTTAATACATAAACAAGGTTAAGATAATCAAAATTTCTCATAATTGACATGGATTATCATCAATTGTTAACACAAAGTAGACACGGATTAAAAATTTAAATAGTATGAATTCAAACCTTAGAATTCTATCATGAATAATTTATTTACTTGGTTTGAAAATACCTATTTGTACTTGTTTAGTAAATTGTTTAACACATATATAAAATCTAATTCATAAGTCATGTAACTATTAAGTTTGGATAAACTCACGTAAAAGATGTCAACTGTCGACCTATATTTTACTGTAATCAATTTATCTTTTTATATCTCATTGGTTGGTAGTATGACATTTTTGAAGGTTTCTTTAGTTTGAAAAGAACTTCAGGTTATTATTATTTTGATAGCCTCTTTTGTTTGTCTAAAACAGGAAAAAGTTAACAAGAAAGAAGCAAGTTTTGTAAAGTAATAGCAACTCCAAAAGAATTATATAAAAAATTAGAGATATATATTATTGTCAACTCAACAGCTGTATGCTTAATCATTTTTTTTTTACCTAGTATGACTTAATAATTACTGTTGCTCATTTGAGTGTTTGTTTTTTGTGTCAGCATAAGTAAATGTTGGTTTGTGCGGCCAGGATCTAGGGATGATTAGGATGTTTATTTGAACCTATTCGATTAAAAATTACACAGTATATAAAAAATAATTTTATTTTTATGTATATATATGAATTGTAGCTCCTAAACACAAAATTAGAGATTGTAGCTCCAAACATGGTTTTCTATTAGCGGCTTTAACTATCACCTCAGCTCTATTTATTGATCTGAAAAAAATATTGTTCAGTCTATCTAGCAGAAGCTCCTAGCTAAATACTCTCGGGATCATGCTTAGTGAAAATTCTTAATTTGTCACTGTGTGCTAATCTTGTTATGACATTTGAACAGATCCTTATTTAATTTGTATGCGACACAAATTAATACAACAAGGAAAATGAAAGGTACAAGCAATGGAACAGTAGAGTACAACATACAAAACATCAGGCCCAATTAAAAAACATGTTTGAAGTCCCACATTATTGGTGGATGCAAATTACATGAGCATGCACTAGTAATGGTATGGGCCCTGGCAGCTCCTTTTTCCTAATATACAAAATTTGGGCCCAGCCCAATAACTATTCTGCTCGTGTCTAACTTGGAATAGCCACTTGTCTTGTCCTTCTTTAATGTCAAAAAGTCTCACTATTCCTCTAGCAACTTGATGATACTTTTCAAAAGAAAAAAAAAAAATCCCAAATAAATTAGTAAGTATTTCAAAAGCTGTTTATGAAGAATAATTCATTTTTATATTTTTCCCTTTAGGGTATGGCTAGACTCAATAATTGGAAATGAAAAGGTAGAACAATGAGAAATCTATTTATGTGACTAGATCATGCACTTTTAAGTGGTGCAATCTAGAATTAGAGTCAGTTTGAATTGACTTATTTAAAGTGTTTATGTAACTTAAAATTTTTTTTGAACAATTTTATAATATTTAGATAAATAAATTTTTTTTTAAGTCATATATTATAAGGTCATTCAAGCCGACTTTTAATAAAAGACTTTCGATATATAATGAAGATGCTTGAAGTATTCCAATATGACATATACAAGCTAGAGGGGTTGCTTGTATATAGGCTATAGTAGTACATGGATATCAAGAGTTTAGCTAATATCCACCGTTGATCTTTTATAAAAGATAGTCTGTCTTATTTTAAAATAATAAATCTCTCTTCGTGTGAAGATTACTTGTTAATAATTTTAAGTGATTTATTAAAAATATTTGAACATACTATCAATAATTATATTACATACAAAATTAAATATTTAAAATATAAGCAAATTAATTTGAACACCACGATGATCTTACATGTGTTGTGTAAAATTTATGAAAGAGAAATACTATATTGGGGTGTGGTATTATCACAAAATCTCATACATCAAGAAGACATGTTAGTGGTCCCTTTGTTGTGAAAAAACAAAAGCTTTATCCTTTACTACCCTTTTGAATTTTCCACTACAAGAACATGACTTGCCTCTTTGACCTCTCTAATTATATAGCCAAGACAAATTTCTAAATTTCATACTTTGTGAATTTTCAAAAAAAAATAATTGGTTTATATATGATTCATTCTTTAATTTCTATTTCAACCTTGGATAGATCTAAGTGCTAGATATCATTTTCAATAATCTTTTTTAGTTGTTGTTTTCGTTTTTCTGAGCCTCTCATCCAAAGTTGTACACTGAGAGATGTGCACAAAAAGTTAAATTTATTTTATGTTAACTCACATCAATAGACTCAAAAAAAGTTGAGAGTGAAATGTTAGATCAAGGGGACCAGCTCGTAATTAAGTGAAATCAATATCACTGAAAAAGTTGCTTCTCAATAATAATAAAAATAATAATATGATGTTCTTTCTTTTTTAAAATAGTGAAAATAATAACAAGATTAGGAATGAAGATATCAAAAAATAAAATGAAAAAAATGAGATTGAAATAACAATTTAAATATGTAAAAAGAAAATATGTACTTTGATATATATATATATATATATAAGAGATGATTAGATATGACACAACACGACACGTAGTCTTCGGCTTATCAATTGTAGCGGCCCCTAGCTGACATGTCAGCTCTTAAAATTGTCGGACCTTCCATGTTTCCACCAACAAAATGGACTGATCGTCGTTACTTAATTATTTGGTGTGAAAAATAAAAATAAATAATTTTAAATAAAATTTTGATATTTTATTTGATTGATGTGTTAAAGATAACTTATTCCACCAGTTATAGCATAGAGATATGATAAGTTATTTCATATATATGGTGGGATAAGTTATCTTATTTCAGGATAACTAATCACAAGATAGTTAATTTTAAAATAACTAATGCAAAACAATTGAAATTAAAATTAAGAATATTCGTTTTTAACAATAAAAAAAATGTTTATCGAAGATCTTTTGTAAAAATTAAATCTATCAATGAAAGTTAAAGACTTCACTTGAAATTAAACAAGTCCAAACAATTACTCTACTTCACTTATTTTAATGTCTTTGTTTCATTTTTATTATTAATCCATTTAATTTTTTTAAAAAATAGTTTAAAGTTTTTACATGATACATTTAAAATTATAAAATCTAAAAATATTTTCATGTTGCGATTTATTTATTTAAAAGTAAAATAGTAGGGTAAATGAGTGAAAAGAAGAGTAGCGCATGCGGGAAGAAGAGGGATGATCACACGTGAGATGGCGTATGGCAGTACACAAAATTAACTTTTACGTGCGCTCTCACTGATTGGGATTTGGTCAAACATGCATTTGGCTCCTCAAGTAAATAATAATTGATATAATTATTTTATCACATTATTTTTGTTAATAGTAATGTTTAGGGTTAGAACTTGAAAAAATAATTCATGGAATAATTATTAATGTTAAAGGTAAATTTAAACATGAAAAAAATAATTACTTTTCTTGATATGTGAAAAATGAAATTTATTTTTAAAATGGATAAGTAAAATAATTGTCTTGCATCTACACATCTATTCCTTTTAGTGGGGGTTTTTTTTTTAAAAAAAAAGGTAAATAGATTAAGAAAGTAATAAATATTTATGATTCTTGGAGAGTATTCTTTTGAAAAACAATAAAAAATATCATTGCCAATTGAAGTGTGGAGAAATAGAAGCAGAGAAAATTGGGATTAACGTTTATAAATTCTGAATTTTACTTAATTTATAGTTTTTTATTTTCATCGATTGCTAAAGAAATATCATGTCATTAAAAAAAATACAACGCAAAAAGGTCACTAAGTAAACTATAACAACTCTCAAGTCTCAACCTTGCTAACAACTCATTTTAGTTATTGAATTCATTTACAATTAAAAAATAATATACAACACTTCATAAATTTTTTACAATATAATTACATTATCTAAGTAAAAGTAATTAATATCCCTATCTCGAAACAAAAAAATATTGTACAACATATCGTTTAAAAAATAATTTTAGTGATGTGTCAAACAAATTAGGGACAAATCCTCACAGTTTGTCCCTTGGTATCCTGGCAATTGGTCATTGGATTGGCCGACTCAAATTCCTCAGTCTTTTCTATTCTTTTAATGACATTTTATTTTTTGTTTGCCTTTTCCAGTCAAAATTGCAACTCTTTGGATGCTATAATATTTACTAAAGTAATAAAGTTAGTCACTGTTTGCATCTCTTTTTTGTCCTAGTCTAGACCCATATCTATGTCCGATCTTACTTTGTGACTTCAATTTTTAAAGCGATGCGAACAATTTTTCTTATTAAGATATTACTTATTTTGAAACGAAGGAGGTATAATACAATATTAACTTCATTTCCTCAATATTCAATTTTACTTTGAAACATATTTTACTTAATTTTCGGTACCAAAGAAATTTTTATAACTATGAGCAAAATGTGATTTGATAAAACGTGAGATTTTTCAGAACTAATTTACAGATTCCATTTGTGTTATAGGTTACCAAGAGAAATAAAAAGGAAGTTATATACTTTATAACGGGGCATTTAAGTGAAATTTGAATAAAATAGTTTTTGTTTTTAAAATGAAAAATGTTGTTTCTATTTGGCCATGAACAAAAATAAAAAAATTTCATGATCAAACGTTCTAGATGGACTCAAATGACCCCTTCTATTCGAACCTCTCTTCTTGCTTAGGCAAGATCCATGGAAGTAGGCATTTGGTGCTATGTAAAACAAACATCATTGTATCTTAGCAACAAGGGTTGTGGTAGACTGGTCGATAAGTACTCCTTCATCCTAAATCAGAAGTCTCGGGCTCAAGTCACCTAAGTACGGAGTTGTTTTTGCTTGGAAGCGCTTTATCCACGTGGGACTTTTCAGTACGAATTTGTATTTAATCAAGTTTCAATATGAATACAAAATACAGATAAGGAAAAAAAAAAGGAAACATCATTGTATCTTGAAGACTAGTGAAATGATTGCAGACAAGCCGAAAAACAATTAATCATAGTTTAACACACTAATAAGTCTCACCAAATCTATTAATCTAGTACTAATACTGGTCTACTACTTAGGCAAACCCCTAAAAAGAAAATTTTAAAAATAGATTTCATGCTAGTAACTAGCTAGGGGAAAGCATAAAATATTTTTATTTTGGAAAGTGCTAAATAGTCAAAAAATTTGGTCAGAAAATTAAAAAAATTATAATTTTTTTAATTTTAAAATAAATTGATCTTTTTCCATTTTTTAGTTAAAATATAAAAATTAAAAGGATAAAAATATTTAAAAAGATAAAATATCATTATGACCAAATTCTGATCAAATTTTCTAACCAAAAAGATTTTTCCTTTCATTTTAATCTTTTTATAGTCCTTAATGGCAATTGACATTTTGTAGAAAAATCAATTGTCAACAAAACAACCTGTTTTCATAGACCTAAGTAGGGACATTTGTCCAACATCATCATCATTTAATTTATTTGCTAACATAAAAAATGTCATATAAAGCTTAAAGACCTACTCCCTCCCTTTCACAAAAAAATATGTAGTTTAACTTGACACGAAATTTAAGAAAATAAAAAAGATTTTTGAATTTTGCAGTCCTAAATTAAAATTATGTTAAATGTACAAAATTGCCCTTTGATCTTGTGGCCTTAAATATGCTACGTGAAAAGCTAAAATTAAAATATTACCAAAAAAAAGATCATTCTTTTGAAACAAACAAAAAGAAAAAGAGGTCATTCTTTTTTAAATAAAGGGAGTATTATACCAGTAAGGGGCCTAGCTAGAAAGACATAATCAAATCATGTTTGCTTAATCTCTTTTCTTATTTTAAGCAAACCATAATGTTTTGGTTGTTTCCTCTAGTGAAGGAAAAAGGGATTTTCCCACACTTTTTCTTCTGTATGTTTTCTTGAAAAGAAAGTGATGATGATTACTTATTAAAAAAAAAAAAAAAAAAAAAAAAAAAAAAAAACAATCTGATACACTAAACTTTTGCTATATGCAGAATCTTATGAAAATCAAGATTGTTGAATACCTAAATGGTACGATATTTTTGTTTTGTTGCTTAAGAAAGATCTCTCACCCTAACAAGCTAATAGAGTTGGACAACACAACAATGACTACATAGCTCTCTTTCTCCTTCCTCTTGTATTGGTTCGAAGCTCTTCCATGCACCACTCGTTGTTGACGTGTCAAATGAATATACCATTGATATTGTTTTTGATGGATCATTGACTGTCCGATAACCTGCCAAGAAATACAAATGTGTCCCAATTGGGGCCATTGTTAAGTATAGTCGATGAATAAATTGTCCATTTTCTTCAAAGGGAAAAATATTCTTTTGTGAACCTTCAACCATGTACCATATATTAAGTTTCCCATCATAGACCTCAATATGACCTTTCCATACATTAAGACAATCCCCAGAGCTAAATAACCTACCATCCACCTCAACAATTTGATTAGCTGGCACATCCAACTGCCACATCCCCGCAACGAGGTCCCATTGACCCGTTGACATGTCATACAGCTCAGCTGAACAACGATCAACATATTGCGAAAACCCTCCACCTTGGACAAATCCACCAACCACGTGGATTTTCCCTTGCCATGTCACGCCAACACATTTGCACCTTGACCTATTCATATTTGTCAATAAAGTCCATTGACCATCATCAATTAAAGTATCATAAACTTCAGTTGATGGAGTACCCCTAGCACTACCTAACATTGATTGACCTCCAGCTACATAAATTTTATTTTCCTCAACAACATATGCAAAATTGTAACGTGGTACATTTAGTGGTGCACATTTTGACCATTGATTAGAATTAACATCGTAACGTAACACCAATGACATCACATCAATATCCCTATCGAAAAATTCATCGATTCCATATTGAGCATTTTGAGTTTTCTCTTTTCTACAGAGTCGACCACCAATAATATATAACGAGTTCAAGACTGAGACCATCGCAAAGTCCTTGAGTACGTGATTTTCAGGCAAATCAGGGATTGACGTAACATAATTCCAAGTATTATTAGAAGGATCATAACATGCTATCCAATTTGTAACAGTGGCATCATTTGTCACAATAGTTGAACAGAATGAGGCAAAAATAGAGTACCTTGACGTGGAATTTTCCGGTGAACGCGGTGATGCTTGAGATGGGGATGGAAAGGGAAGAGAGCCCATAAGTTTGATTGAAAAGTACTTACTCGCACTCGATGTTTTTAAAATTGAAAAGTGATGAGACTTGTAGTAACTTAGTATATATTTTTGCGTGCAAATTAGGAAGAAATATATGTTTTTCATGTATGTAAGATTTTAATTGATAAGACGGAGAACACTATGAAAGATTGTTTGTTAGTATCGTTAAGGGTAAGTTCCAATGTTTGTAATCAAATGCTTTTATTAGAATGTATCGAAAATTTTAGTTCTTTCTGATTGCCTTTTTTTATTACTTGGCACAAGCCTAAGACGGCTACTTTATATGAGTAAAAGGATCTTAATAGTATCAAACATTTTTAGGGTTAGTTTATCTAATACATTTTTTTCGAGGGATGTTTGTCCAAGTTCATAGAAGGTGATTAAATTTTAATTCCTCTACTGATGTGGAACAATTTCCCATCCCTCTAACGATGCATGTGGACCTCTTATAAATGGGGGTCCAACATTGGTGAACAACAAATTGAGATTAGCATAGCCTAGCTCAACCCTAAAAGCAAGCTCATACGGAGAAGTTTATCCAAATCCATATAAAGAGAGACATGAACCTAACTCAACCCCAAAAGCTAGTTCACGAGGGAAGATTTGTCCAAATCCATATAAGGAGACCAATTTTTCATCCCTCTATTGATGTGGAACTTCTTAACAATATTACTGAACTAACGAATTATAGAGTTCAAATATAACCTTAATATGATGTACAACCCAATTTGAAAAAAAAAAACATCTCTCAAAGATTTCTTTTGGTTAAAAAATAAAAAATTGAGCTAAACTATGAGAAGAGGCAGGTGGGGGTGCACGTGCACCCGTTAACTTTGGAAATTTTTTTGTGTCTATATATATATAATATCTATTTTGAGAAATTGATAGAAACAGGAATATAATAAAAAGTGCACCCTAAAGAACATAGAATTGCCCTTGGTCCGCTGGTAGCAATGAGGAAATTCATCCATGCGACCTGGGTTCGATCATCAAAATTGCTAAATAGGGGGATACGAACTCATGACCATCCAATAGTTACTAATGACTAATTGTATACGAAAGTATCCATTAATTATCATTGAAAATTTCGCTAATGCTTAAATATTATTGGTGCACCCATACTCTTAATTCAAATCTTGGATTCGCCTCTGACTATGAGTACGGGTATTTTGTTCAAACATTTAGAAAAATAAATAACATTCACATAATCAAACGTATATTTGAAAACTTCCAATTTTTTTACATATAATTTATATCTCCCATGAAATAATTCATAATGTAATCATCCATCAACGTTGAGAAACATCATCCAATGGTTTTCACATGTAGCCTGCTAATTTTGTCTTTCGTTAAAACTCTTTCTTGGGCCATATATGATAGACTGGGCAACAAAATCTTATCATTTTTGTTTCAACAAGATAACAACAAGACGATAGCGTAAATAGTGCTAGAAAATGACAAAAATATCTCTTATACATGGGGTATATTAAAGTTATCATTTAATTATATTACTTGGCAATTTTGCTCCTTTTAATTTCTCTTGACTTCTGTCAAATATTTTTAAAAAATTATTTCTCTCTATATATAAAAGACAATTCGATGCATTACATATTTCGCATTCATGTCAAGTTTGAAAAAGAACTTCAATTAAAGAGTGTGTGATATAAGATATGTATCCTGATATAAGAATCAGAACACTTGATCTATAAATCTCATTGAAATATTTTTCCAAACATTTATGCATTACTAAACTATGAATACATATGGCAAAACTTTTTCCTTAGAAGATTAGTTACCATCACAAAATATTAGTCAAGAGATGAAAAATTGTATTAAATTATTAGTAGGATCGGATAACTAAGAGATGATTATGGCATGCTAGTTTTTCATATCAAGTAATATTATTCAATAGGAGTACATTTTTTTTTATAATCGTGGTGTTCATGACAGATTTTGCATACTTCGATTAATTTTATGGAATATCTGTTACCTTTCATTAACAACATGTATCATGTAACTTTGTTTGCCATTACTCGGACAAATAAAAAGTATCACCTTGAAATTTTTTTTTCTCCGCTGAGTTTTAAACGTGAGAGTTCTCAACCATACCCTTGGCTGCCAATAGGAGTACTTATGTTAACAGGATTTTATTTTTTATAGCTTAATTAACCCCACAAGAAAATATATATATTTATTTTAGGTCTGGGAATTCCCCCACTATGAACTTTGGTGTGCATTCCCACTCTGAAAAAGTTTGGAAACAAAAAAGGTAAAGGGAGCAAATCCAAATAAGATACTCTTTTTAAGTAGCAATAAATTAATCAGATAATATATAATTATATATAGTAGCACTATTAAAGGGTGCAAATTACATCATATGGGAATCTAGCAATACTGTAGTTGTCGAGCCCAGCATAAATTCGGTGCTTTACATATTATATACTATTACATTTTGCTATTATCAAGAAACAACTACTTTTTTTTGTCAGTAGTATTTACTCAATCGAATTATTGGTTTCATTTTCATATTCTCTTTTTTCAAATTTCTTTTAGACGTTGAGAAGTTTATCGAAAATAATCTATTTATCTCTATGGTAGGAGATAAGATTGTGTACATTGTACCTTTTTCATACCCTAATTGTGAGATTATATTGAAAATGTTACTGTTGATGAGTTGCACCTCAAAGGCCTACTACTATTATAAACCCAACTATATGCTTTCGAGGAACAGCTCATTAACAAAGAATTCAGAATTGGAAGCCTATTGACAAAAAAGATGGTCAGCATTATTTCATCCTTAACCAGAGTTTTCGAGCTGAAGCTAGAACGGAGTCGATCAGGAATACATAACTTCAAAATTGGGATTCAGGTCCCCCAAACAAGTACCGAAAATCCGGTGAAGAATCAAGTAAGATAATAATGTTAGCGGGCTGAAATAATGTAATTGGACCATTTACTTTTCATTTCAACAGTGAGCCCCTCTTTATTGGACTTGCAAAGCAGTCCTAATATCAATGTGAGCCCATTTGAGCAAAATGCCCAAATTTGGAAAAGGAAGATTCATTCCTCATTGAATTATGTAGTTTTTCATTAATCATCAATTACCTTTAAAAAGCAAGCCAATTACCAGTATTTTGAAGCAAATGCCACCTTAAAAACAAAAGTACGAAGTCGTTAGTGGTGTATCAAATAACATACATTTATCCACCAAATTCCAAGTTCTTGCTGAAATAAGTAGAGCTAAAAAATCACACAAATTCCAAACGCAACACTATTAAAAGCACAAACAGATTTAGTAATTCACGTAGCTCTGATTAAGATAGGAAGGTACAACTAAGTCTGTGTACATCGAGTAATTAACTGCACCTCTAACGTATGCCTAAGAAACCATAGATCAATGAAAATGAATCAACTAGTAACAAGTGGACAAGGTCTTCTTGCCTTAGCTATATTTAGGGATGATGCAACCGCGAAGGGAACTTGCATCGTATTTTAGACAGCAGGATTTTCAAGTGCTGCAGTCGACAGATTGGTTATGCAAGGGTAATAAACTTTTTCATCAAGCTGGTCCTGTACCCATATCAACATCTTCAATAGGCTTGGAAGCTTCGGATCTGTTGCATAATCAAAACACAAATCAAATAAAGAAAACATTTAGTGCCATGATCATTTTTAAATAAATGTCCAAATTAGACATCAGGCTTTCCCCACAGAACTGTGTGGAGGCCTATATCAGGAGTGATCAAGTAATTTTTTTTAATGAAAATGGGACTAACCCTTTTCATGATTTTGGCTGGTGAGAATTGCCGCATTTACTTCACTTGCGGTCTTTAGGTTCTGGGATACATCTAGAAGCTCTCCAGCTGGGCATTTAGATACATCTTCGAAAGCTAACAATGCAACAGTCTTCTCCAAATCTTCTAAAAAGCTTTGTTGTAAAATTATTATAATTTAGTCAAACAGAAAAAACCATGGAAAAACTCCCCCAGTCAATGGGTTTTAATGTCCAAAACTATGAAGTTCAGTCAGACAAGATTTTAAATGCAGATGATATATGAAGTTAAACTGAGAGTTAGAGCAAAGACTTGCATTTCTCCTTCGATAATATAGATTGAGTGAAGATGTATGCTGCATTGGAAAAAAGAAACTTACAAAAATCTCAAACATAGTATTTATAGATGAATACTTACATTTTCTTCTCCCATTGGAGCTAGTTCCTCTTGAGCAAACTCCAAAGCTTCTTTAATCTTTCCACTCCTTAACAATTCTATCAGCCTTTGCTGTTAGAGATGGAAAAAGAGTTGGAAATTCGTATATAATATCTGCATTCATGAAGGTAAACTTAGGATACAATTAATTCAAACACCTAAAAATCAGCACTCATTTGTGATAACCTTCTAAGTATCAAGATTTTCTAGGCTGTTAATCTCATGAGATGATAAGAGAAAAGATATCAGAGACAAAAGGCAAGGCATATGTGTCCACAAAATAACAGAACAATGAACCAAAAATAAATAAATTCAACATCATTTGGATTATTCGAGAACATCACGTCCCGGATTTGATATCAGCTAGGGAGGATTAATATTGGCTACATAGAAACAATATTAGATGATCTCCTTTTTTTTAGGGGAAAATAGAAAAAATAAAAGATGATAGGGGCCTGGAACCCATTGCCATATGCCCATGCATAATAGCTCGGGTTAGACGATTCATCCAAGTAACAAAACTAGATCATGGTCCTTATGGTCTAATTCTAATCTAAAACAACAATTATAAACTGGTTTCCATGTCATTAACCAACCCAGAAATTTGCATACACTTTTCTATAGGAAGGGTTCAAATATTCAAAGTAAGGTAAGACAATAATTTTTGGACAGTTTGCATCAGGCATTTAGGATATTCTGTCGTCAATTTTGTATTCCTTTAGCTCTATCCAAAAAATATTTCTTTTATCCAGAAGAGGCACAAGCTAGAGATGAAGTAGAAAGCAAAAAGAAAAAAAAAAGAAAGAAAATGATAGCATAAAAATAAAACAAACTTCAAAGCATATGTTTGCTGAAGTAAAACTAACAAGATTCCAAGAGTGACCGAGTGAGTTTTAATGCTTTAATTGCTCAAACTTTCACCTAGCATTGACATACTAAGGAAAGATGCAATTCCTATGTGTTTGTTTGTATTCTTTAGGTTTTAACTGCAAATTTAAAAAGTTGCATTAGAACTATATGCCTTACAGATGAAGAATTCTCTAACATAATACCAACCCACTCAAGGGACAGGACTGTCTAATTCATCCTATCTGCTTATATTAAAGAGCTTTTCTATACTCTATAGTCATTTCAAACAAAGACAATTTAACATCCCCTCAGTTATATGTTCATAAAAGTTTCTATTAGTCCATATGTTACTGTGTTTGGGCTTTTGTTATTGGGTCTATTTCCTATTAGGTTAGGTTTAGTTAATGGATTCCTATTATGTTAGGTTTAGTTAATGGATGCTTATATATAGCCTTCCTATTCTTTTTGTATTAAGACTAATTCTATTATATTGTAATATAATTCTTGCCTCTTGTTCTTCAATTAAAGTAGTTCTATTAACATGGTATCAGAGTCTTTACGATCTTGGTAAACAATCAAAGAGCTTCCATTGCCGGCGGGTGACACCCATATATGTTGCCCGTCTGGCCAATGATAATGTTTGCAAAAGTTGAGTCACCGTAAATCGATTCATACTCCTTGATTTATTGGTTGAAGATCTGGTAGCAGTCACCTGTTGCGCGGATCGATCCACGCTCCTTGATTTGTTGGTTAAAGATCCATGCTCTAGGGTTTGGTTTTTGATTTGTTCGGTTCGGTTTTTGATTTATTCGGTTTGGTTTTTGATTTGTTCGATTCGTTTTTTGATTTATTCGGTTTGATTTTTAATTTTGTTCGACCTAGGGTTCGATTTTTTGATTTGTTTGAACTAGGGTTTGGTTTTTTATTTGTTCAAACTAGGGTTCGATTTTTGATTTGTTATAACTAGGATTTTCGATTTTGGTGATACGGAGCAACTGTCGGTGGAGGAATTGCAGCTGATTTTTGGTTAATACTGGTTTTGGTGTTTGTAGTTTGGGTTTGATTTGATCTTTGGTGTAAGATCTGAGAAAAATTAGAAGAAAGTTGAAGTGAATATAGTGAGACATTTTTTGAGATTATTGGTGTAATTGGGTTTTTGGGTGTTAACGCCCAATTTTGACCCTCCCCGATAATAATTAATTTTCGAGCTTCTTAATTTTTAAATGATTTAGAATAACTAATTTTATAAAAATCCAAGTTTTTTTTTCAGGTTTATTTTAAAGTAATTTTAGCCATGTTATAAGTTTTAAGTAATAAATATGTTTCATATAATTATATGCATAATTAGTATATTTTACGAATATTTGAAAATTGCCTCAAAAAGATTTTAGTTTTACTTATATAGTTGGTCAATTGGTTTAGTTAATTAACACTTATATTTTTGAGTTGTTAGTTGGTAACTAAGTTAATTATTTTATTGCGTTAAATTAAGAAACTCGTTAATTAATCAATATTAATTCGTCCTGTTTAAATTTTAGTCAAATTCCCTAAATCAAACTCAATTTGACTAACTTCTTAATTCCCATGGCCACAATTGCAAATCATGTGGCTATTTTCCTACCACAAATCTAGCCACTTTCTTACCTCCATTCAATTCTTTATAAGAACCCATTTTGGGCCTATTTAAATCAGCCAATTACTTTCAATAGCCCACCTTTATACAATTCCCATTCCCAAAACCCAACCTACTTTAATACATTCTACCCGGCCCGCCAATATATATGAAATAACCCAACATCACAATACCCACCAACGTACAATAACAATACGTACAACGTACAATCCCAAAGACCCCTGCATCTTTTTCCTCTTCTTCCTCTACGCGAAACAACCCAGTACTGTTCCAGCAGTCCATTTTTCAGCCACCAGGCCACGCGTTTTCGTCCTTGCCAATGTGAGATCGCTCCACGTAGCATCTCAAGGACATTAGAGTCGATCGACCCTGTCCATCTCGCCCTTTCTTTTTTTGGAATAGGGCGAAAATCTCAGAAAAGGTGTTTGTTCGAATTGGTGAAAGAGTTTGATGTTTGAATTTTGAAATAGGCCTCGTTCTATCCGGATTCTATCCGTTTTCCCCCCATTCCGAACCCTATTTTTCCATTATATATATGTTGCCTTTTTCACTATGGAAGAGGAGGAGGGGGGGATTTTTGGTTGGAAAATTTTGAGTCAAGAAAAATTAAAACATACATAGTTTTTTTTTTTTAAAAGCAAACATAGACTTAAGAAATCAAGTATTATAGAGTGTGTTCCGGCGCTGATCTCTTTTTTTCGGGACATTCTTGCTGCTTGTCGGAGCTCTCAAAGTTTGTGTGTAGGTGTTGAAGAAGCTCGCTGTCTCCTCTGCTCGTTTGTCTTCAGTTCGCTGCCCCGAACAAGGTAAACAACTGGTAAACCCTTTGTTTATTTCGAGTTCATTGTGTTGGTATGATAAATAGTTCCTTGTGGATTCTAAAATGCACCTATATGATGTGTTCGATTCTGCTGTTACCCTCTTCGCTCTATTTTCTAAAATGAGTAGTACCTTCTCTTTTCGAGAATGTTTTAGTGCATTTTTAGCTTGTCTCTCGGCTTGTGACTTCTCGAAGTTCTGGGTGTTTTGCTTATTCTTAGATTGAGTTTCACACTTATTATTTTGGGTGTTCTAGCTGACTACTTGACACTTTTCGATTTAGGATATTATTTTCTATCCATGTGAACACTTCGCACACTAATGTCTTAATAGGAAAGTCTAGCCCAGTTTCATATTTGGTTTGAGTTAAACATCTCTCGAAGATATGATGGTGTCCGGTTCTTGTACATGCTTTAAAACATGAGCTATGTGCTTTGCTTCTTTTATAACGGCCTCTGTCGATTGAGCCTCTCCTCGCAAGATTATAAGGTCCGAGTTTTAAGTTACTCTCGTTCATTCTTAAATGCGTGTCTCATTGTATGAAAATTGTTCCAAGCCTCAACATATTGCTTAGAATAATGGCATATATTACTCTTTCTATCTACCGCTTTGCTCCTGTTTAAATGTTTAGTTTTATTCTATACATGGATTTACTATTACCCTTGCTTATTTTTTTTTTTTCGTGTCGCGTCCTAGGCTCAATGAAATAAATTTTCCTTCAGTTCACTGTGGGCTAGTTTGGTAAAACATTAATGTTCTTTGTTCTAAAAAGCATGCGAAAATGATCTATTAAATATCATGTTTTTGTTATGATCAATTGGCGTGTTTCATTTTAGGACATTGTTTTCTTCAAATTTTAATGTCACATATGGATTTAGGTGTTAAGTAAATATTCCAGTAAGAGCTATCTTTCATTTATTTACTTCTTTTGGCATACTATTGATTGAACACAAGTCGACATAAATATTGATCTTGTTCTATATATTTTTCTTCTCTTTATATAAAGGGCTTTTGAATCTCATGGTGATTTCATTCTTTTGTTAGGATAATTAGTCTAACTCTTTATCATTGTTGAAATTCTCTAAGAGTCAAGCTTTTGCCTTTTGTTTAAAACTATTTTTTCTCTTCTCTTTGAAGTCTTAATTTTGGGTTTGGATTTTGTTTTGATCACGTGAGTTGAATTTTTTGCCTTTATCATTTTAATATATCTTTAGTTAAATCTTTGTCTTTATATTGCCGGCATTGTAATATTGCTTCGCTCTCATGTGTAGTAGCCATTAAAACTTGTTTGCTTGAGAATAGAGTATTAGATTTTGCATAAGTTATTTTAATATTAGTCCAAATAGTTGTTGAATGTGTGTTACACGTGATTCAAAAAAAAAAAAAGTGCATTCTTCCTTGTTTTCTTTTCCAGCGAGTTTATTTCCAAAGTCAACAAGTTTGTTCTCATTACAGATGTTTGACTCTTGATTCTTCATATTGTGGTAAGTTTATCTACTTGATGCTCACTGTTAATATTTTGAGGCCGTGATTAATTATTATAAATGTGCTTTGACTATTGAGCGTCTATTTAGTTATCGATGGGCAATTGAGCTTGTTATCCCACATGTTTAATTATTTTAGTGGAGTCTCGTTATGATTAGTTATTAACCCTATAATTTTTTTCTTTCTTTGCATGAACTTCCTTGACCGAGTCACTTGGACTCCACTCTTCCATATCCTTGAGTAATTTCGAGTCATCCTCATATTTGTGGTGAAAGATAAGCTGAAACAGGTTCCAGAAAATCGGAAACAGGCTGAAATATGGCCTATATACAGCTGTATACATCGGTATACAGTCAAAAAATACGGTATACAGGTCCAAAACGTGAAAATACAGGGCTGAAGCAGAATACAGGTGTTCGGAAGCAAGAAATACGTGAAAAAAGTTGATATACATGCTCATATACATTGATATACAGAAAATGTATACAAAAAACGGGATTGGGCTATAACCCAACTCGTGTTCGCTTATTCCATTAATCAAAATATTAGTCGAATCTTGTATTTCAAAATCAAGTTAAATCGGTGTTCTTAAAAAGATACGATTTAAAGCCTCTACACTTGATCACGTTTATTTTAAGGTATTTTTCTCAAATGAACTAAAAAATATTCTCTTTTTACTTAGTCATTTTCGCCAAAAAAGTTAGTCAATTAATTTAAAATGATTTCCATGCTTCAATTAGTTTAAATTATCATTTCAAAATGAATTAAATAAATTTTAAATTAATCTAGTTTTGTTAAAATTTTATTCACATGCAATTTAATTCAAATGTTTCATTTTTAGTCCCTTTCTCTTAAAAATAAATAAATAAATAAATAAAATAAATGTTTTATTTACTTAACTATTTTCTAAAAGTTAATCATATTGTAAATTATTATTCTTTTTTTATAATTAGTCAAGTCATTTTGATCAAATCGCTAGTCAACCGCAAGTTAGTGGACATTCCGAGGGCTTACCGCCTTCTTGGAATGTACATTTGAACTCGACCCTCTTTATTTTCAAATGATTTTATCTGTTTAAATCTTTTGAAAAACCTTAGGTTTTTTCTTGATTTTTACAAAAAAATTAAGTGGCTACTCTGTTGTTATGGAAATTCGATTTCTCTTAAGCCATAAGTTTAATCGATTTTTCGAAACTTAGTCATTTTTCTTTTATTTACATTTTTGAGTAAAACATTGGGAATTCTCAAAATTATGATGCAACAAGATCATCGCAAGAAGAATACCAAATAGGTATAAAATCCTAGAAGTCGTAGGTGGGGGAAACTCTATGTCTTGGAGATTCTCAAAGTGTCTTTTATTGATGTTGCTGCCAGTAGTATTGATTTGTCGTCTTTTCGTTTGTGTTTGTTGTCTTCTCAGTTTTATCTTTGGCATTCCTGTTTGTGTGACAAACTCTTAATGCTTATTGCTGTTGCATTGTGAGTTTGAGGGGGGATGCTAGTCCATAAGTTAATGTGTTTGGGCTTTTGTTGTTGGGTCTATTTCCTATTAGGTTAGTTAATGAATACTTATATATAGCATTTCTATTCTTTTTGTATTTTGTTCTTCAATTAAAGTAGTTCTGTTAACAGTTTCATGATTAGAACTCTCAAGATCCATATCCCAGCATAAAATTCTGTGACTAATACTTGACCTTGAAGTTTAGGAGACTTCAGGCAGAATTCAAGCTCATATAGGAAAGCTTTGCTTTGAAGTCAAAATGACAAGGGCTAAGCTATTGTTACCATCAGTTAGAAACAAGCAAAAAAAGTTCAGAAGATGATTGACATATCCTCTATAACAAGGGTCAGGGGTATCTTAACACGAATTAGAAGACAGGTTAAGAAGAATGATTAATGGATTCCATTTACCTTTTGCACAAACTTATGGAATGTGCTAGCAGTAAAGACTATACACTTCTCTAAGGATTTAATAGTTCCACTGGGAAGTGAACAACATGGACATTTATTTAACTTTTGGATAGAAACATAAGATAACAAGGACAAATCCAAAGGAAAAGGTAAATATAAATTATAAGAACTATGAAGACTGTTGTTCACAAGGAGATAAACAAATCACTGATGCATGATTTAAATCTAGGTGGATCAGTCAAGATGCTTGTAAGAAGACACAACACATGTTCAGGGAAAAGAAAAAAAAAATACAAAAAGGAACTGTATATGATAAGTGTTGGATCACATCCACGCCTTGATTTAACTAAATCAAATGTCAGGTTACAAAATTAGAGCACGACCAATACTGAGTCCCTACCATTTTTCCTGTTCTATTCATTGATGAGCAAACAATTAAGAGTGAAACAGCAAACAAAAATGAACATTTGTCTTTAGTGGCATTAAGTTTCATAAAGTTAATGTGCCTTGAAATTGTTCCAGTAATTGTTTTCTTTCACTGAGTCACCAAAAAGAAGTGATCTCCGCAGATATGCACTGTAAATAGTTCCTCATCATCTTTTGTTCTAATAACTTTCTTGTTTGCTATCATTTTTTTTTGAAATGTCACTCTTAACACATACAGCTAACAGATCACCTATCTATCTCTCAGACACACACATAAAGGAATATGAAAGCTTTATCATGTTTAACATAAAGAGTGGATTATCATATATAATGAAAATCAAAAAACAAAAGCATGCAAACCACAAGAAACTTAAATTATACCACTAGATAGACGATGTGTTTATACTGTGAGATATCATTCTAGAAACATGTACATTATAGTCAGCAGGCATACCTTGGGATTCAAATCATTAACCATCTCGATTGCATGCTCCACATTACCAGACTGCACAACATTTTTTATAGCCATCCGGTCCTTGATGGTAGCAAGATCTATCTCAGCTATTAACAACATAAGGATAAACAAAATACGCAACCAATAACATACACATTTATATAAAACATAACATGATCATCTTTCGACATAAGGATACGTTCTGTCCCTGATTCCATTTTGAACTTCTCTGTAGCTTCTGCATAACCTCTGTAACTAAAAATTCATTACCAATCTATATGTATCTTCTTTTTTAATCTTTACATCATTTAGCCTCTTCTCCCACTCATCTCTCGTAATTAATTTCTTTTTCGTGAACTACAAATAAAGAAAAAGATAAATAAAGTTCAACAACATAATCAAATACAATTAACTGATTAATATGCGATTAAAGTAGTAAATAACTCAAAACACATTATTACTTAACCAAGATTCTCACATTCATCTTCCAAACAACTGATTTGAAGCAACAAGATTGATAAAAAAATGCAAGATAACATTAAATTGTGGGAAAAAAATTGATGAAATTCAGAAAAGAATTCAAAACACTACCATGGCTTCCATTTCAACTTAGCGGTGATGCAGAATTCAGAACAATGACATTAGTGATCAACACTTCACCTTGAAACCCGTATAAACACTCGAAGAAAATGAATCTGGGGAAGAAGATTCTGCAAGTCTGTTTTGTAAAATTAAAATTTGGGGAAGAACTGTGAAGATTGAAGAAGAAGAAAAATAGATTGTTACTCAAGTTACCAAAAATGCCCTCGATTATACAAAAAAACCATGATGAAGTTATTAGGGGGAATTTTTTATTTATCTTGAATTGAAGTTTTTATAGTTACATAAATATTTTTTTGGTTTTCAATCTGGTTAAATTTGGATAAGGTACTGCAGGACTCATTCAGGGTTGACGCTCCCAATAAGATTTTTTTCATACTCAGGCTCGAATCGAAATCTCTGGTTAAGAGTGAAACAGTCTCACTATTACACCACAATTTATGTTGGTACATAAATAACAACAGTGAACAAAAAGGGGGACATCCAGCGAGAGACTGCTATAAGAGCAGCGAACCCTAAACCCTAGCATCAGTCATATCTGCGCGCATCTCTCCCGGGCCTCTAGTTGTGGGAGAGACAAGTTAATCCTAGTCAACAAACATCCTTTGCTACTCGATTAACCATAAATCAAGCTGCCCAAAATTTGACAAAAATCCAATTAAAACAGATTCAATATATATATGGATAGCCTATGATTCAATTCATAGAGGGAGAACGACAAGTTTTTGCACAGGAAGAAAGATTACATCAAGCTGTAATTATTAAGCTCTTATCCGATACACTAGAAGTGAAAAAATTGCGAACAGTTTTACCTACACACTTGGGCATCAAAGGAAACTGTTTAGTTGGTTTACATGCTTGTAGACATATTCTGGTAAGGATAGACCAACATAAAAATTATGTAGTTGCTCTATCAAAATCGATAAGCTTTTTGTCTTTACATAGACAACATCTTTATAGGGTATTTCCTTGGACAATAGATTTCAATTCAAGAGAAGAAACTTTAATAGCTACGGTGTGGATTTCGTTGCCTCGATTATCACCAGATTTATTTGCCAAGAGATTCTTGTTGTGAATGACATCAGCGGTTGAAAGGCCAATAGCTACTGACAAGGCAACACAAAACAAAACAAGGCCTAGCACTGCTAGGGTGAAGGTGATACTCGATTTTATGGACGAGCTGCCTAAGAGGATGAGTCTCTAATATTTAGACGAGCAGACCGGTAAAATTCAAGATGTTTTTCAGGAATTTATTTATGATAATTTACCTTTATATTGTAACCATTGTAAGCATCAAGGTCACGATAAAAACGGTTGTCGATTGATTTTGAAAAATAATCAAGATAACAATCGCAAAGATAATGGAGTGGTTGGAGATGAACAATTCAATGGTGAGAAATTTCAAGGTGATTTGCGACAAGTTTTAATTGAGAAGAGGGGACTAGCAAACATAGATCAAAGTATGGATGGTAATACTTGAGTTGCAGATGCAAATAATAATGAAATAACAATGGTGGAAGCCATTAAAATAATGGAGATTGAGTTGTAAATACTTGTGTTCAAGATGATACTCTTAATACTACAGTTACACTAAATTTCCCCTTAGCTACGGTCTCGCAGACTTTGATTTTGGGTGCAATGGATAGTGTTACTAATGATTCGGTGGTTCCTGTGATTAATTTGGAGTCTGATCTAGTTTCGAATCCTAAACTACCTACTGCTGGTGTTTTATCTGGGAAAGATTCTAGTTTGGTCACGATTGAAAATTCTGGCCAGGCTAATAAGGTGCAGTAGTGTGAAGAGAATTTAGTTCGAATTTCTAAATCTGGTGGTACATATGATCATGACTTCACTTTGAAGGACAACGATAAGGGAGGTTGGACTGAAGTACCAAGCAAAACGTTTTCTCTAGGTAACTCCAAACTACAACAACTAGATTGCACTAACCCAACACACAAGAAGCAAACGATGAATTGTGAAGATAAAGTATCAAGGAAGGTTGTGTGCTCTAACACCTTTGATGCCTTAATGATCAATTCCAATCAAGAGCTCCATACATTGTCCACTCCAATTCTTCAAGTTTCTAATCCAGAAACTATTAGAATAATTAAGGAGTCACATGCCATAATGTTGAATAAAGAAAACCCAATGGTCAAACCACCTATGGCAACAATCAACACCTCGAATCATGATGTTCCTAATTCTCCATCATTGGAGTCGCTTGGAGAGAAAATATTTGGACAACAGTCAATCTCCAAAAGGAATGACAAGAGTTTGGGGAAGGAAACAAGTGATTCTAGATGGACAGATTTGGTTGAGGAAGAAGAACATATTTCTGCACATGCAAGGAGTAAGTTAAGTCCTCAAGCACCCATATTTGTGCCTTCAAGTAAGGCAAATCTATCAATGACAGTGACAATTGATAACTCCAAAAAGATCTTAACCATTACCACCAAGGTATTGGAAAAGAGCCATGAGCCAGAAGCTGGAGTTTCAAGACTTAGTCCAACTACAACTTATGATAGTGACTTGGGCAGTGAAAAGTTTGATGATGATGATGAGGATGAGATGCTGGACATATTATTTGATAAGGTAGCCAAGGATGGAGATCTCTCGCCTAGGCAACAAAGAAGTGGAAGCAACAAAAACAAAAAGAAGACACTTGAAAGGCAACATAGTTGGGATGGTAAGGTGACTGAAGAATTTATTCCAAGGCACCTACCAATGCGATTGGCAATGCAAAATTATATGACAGTTTCAACAATAAGACAATCCAGTAAATCCAAAAAGAAGTGAAGAACTATCAAGTTTTGTTGGA
This sequence comes from Solanum bulbocastanum, assembly GCA_037074985.1. Classification (NCBI taxonomy): domain Eukaryota; kingdom Viridiplantae; phylum Streptophyta; class Magnoliopsida; order Solanales; family Solanaceae; genus Solanum; species Solanum bulbocastanum. The sequence goes on along the minus strand of CM073598.1, from coordinate 28,483,238 downwards.
CATATTTAACGAAGAAGAGAACAGGGAAATACTTCAGGTTACTTTAGCTCTTATTTTTTTCATGCTTGTTAATTAGCAGAGGTTCGTTACCTCATTAAGATTAGTAAGGTAAGGCCTAGCCCCCCTTGCTTGTACTTTTCTCATTGAGATCCTTTTCTCTTTATTAATAAAACTAGACCTAGGCACACATTGCCTAGCGAAATTGTTTTTAAAAAAAAATGTTGGTACATAAATATCACTATAATTTAAAATCATAAATTTCAAATATTTTATAACTGTAAAATATTAATTTTAGTATATTTAAAATAGAGACGAGTGCAAATTTAAAGGTAATATACTATGATTTTCATTGTAAATATAAACTTGTCACGATTCATTGACTTTAAATATTTTAGAACTATATAATTGCACATTATGCCTGTTCAATCCATTTTAAGTTAACTGTGATTTACCCGATCTTTTATAATTGGCCAAATCAAAATTCAAATTGAAATTAATTTATTTTTTCTCTATATTCACTATGACAAAAAAGGGTGAAGAAAAATAAATAAAAGATTAGCTCGACTGTGATATACATTTTCTGAGATTATTACTATATATACGCAGTGGCGAATTTAGGTACATATTTTGGGTCATCCGAACCCGTACTCATCCAACTAAACTCGATATATTACTTCTATAATTATTAAAGAATATATTAAATTAAAACTTGTTGAACCCGTTCTCAAAATGGCTTATCTTTAAAGCAATGGTGCACCCGTTTTCTTGAAATCCTGGATTCGCCTCTGTATATACGTTGCATCACTTGCACCTTAACTATTAAGTCTATAATAGTAATTTTCATCCATTCAAAAATCTAATTCAATTCAAACTTAATGTAATGAAATTATATATACACCTTTAGATAGCTTGGAAGTTATTAAGAATATTATAATACTCCTAAAATTAAATAATATTTATTATCAAACCAAAAATATATTTAAAAATTTATGAGATATTTTAGGATCATATCTTTATTCGCCAACAAAATTATCTAAATGCTTCACAAAATGTGGTAAGAGTTGAGTGATTTGTATCATGACAACATTGTAATTTTTGAGGTTGAAGTGCACATATAATCAATTTTGAAATTACTATTTAAGTCAAGATTGCAGTGCGTAAAAATGTGTATGTTTTTTCATTTTAAAACAACTTCAAACATGTAATGTTGAAGTTAATTAGATTTGACAAAATATAAATATCTGTAGTTAATCCAAAATAAGTAAACGTGTAACTTTATTTAAAAATAATTACATACAAGTTAAAAAACGACACGCAACTAAAGTACCATTGATATTTAAAATATTTTAAAAGCAATATTGGGCAATAGTTTATTTATTAATTCAATTTATTTTAACTCAACCAAATTCAATTCTAACAACTCACTTACCCTCCCTTACACCAAACTAACTTAGTAGAGCATTATATTTTTGGTATGCTGTTTTTGATGAAATAATGAGAGACATTGATTAAAAAAAAACTGTAACTCCCCCAACAAGCCAAAAGTAAAATAAAATAGCCGGATACCATTAACAATCAATTTATAAAATACGTATACAATGTATAGATAGTGTATATTTAATATTAAATATACATATCAAACAAATAATAAGCATATTTATATACAACATATACAAATTATAATTATCAAAAGGTATATGTAATTTATATTTGTACCGATAAACTAATTGTCCAGATTGTACATTACATAATTTTCCTTTTTTCTTTTCAAGCATAGCATAAACATTTTCTAGAAAAAAAATTAATTTGTCTTGCTTCGCTCCGCATTTGTTCAGATTCACACCGTTTCATACCTACACGGCTTCATTGAAATGTCTCGCTCCATATTTGCTCAGACTCGCACCATCTCATATCCGCCTCATTGTCATCTATAGATAGATAATTTTTCCTTCTTTAGGTTCCAAACTTTTTTACTTCACAATCAAAAGGTTTATCGTTTAATTTTTGGCTTTTAGCGAAGACAAAAAAATCTTTGGCATTTGATATTGACAAGAAAATAAGCATTAACCATATATTATAATCTTGGAAGAGCAAGTCATGTGTTGCTTCTTTCCTAGTGGAAGCACTGTTTACTGGTCTAATAAATAGTTTGTTCCATTAATTCTTTTTCTCAGTCATAAACATGACAGACTATACGTTTAACAAATTTATTTGGAATCTTAATTTTCTTCGTGTTAGCTAGCTATTAATTAGAAGTGGAACATAAATACATCCTTTTCACTTTAATTTGTTGACCTGACGTAGACTTTAACAAACTGCCTATTCAACTTGTTCACGTGAAATCAGTACTTCATTTGTTTCAATTTGTTTTTTTTTAGTTTGTTTAAAAAAATGTCTCTTTTCGTTAATTTTCAGATAACTTTTTAATTTTGATTTTTCACCCATCATGTTTGAGATCACAAGATTAAAAGATATTTTGGTACATTCTATATATCTTTAATTTAAGACTAAAAGATAAAAAGTCCGTTTAAAAAAATTTAAATTTCATGTCAAGTCAAAACCAAACAAACATATTGAAATGAAGAGATTAACACTTTTGATTTTAAATTAAATTTAAATTTCAAATATTAAAAAATATTATAAAATTATATATAATCATTCTCATATTAATATGATAAAAATAATTATGAGCATTATTATAGAGTCGTAAAGATCGACTCTTCTAATAAGGGCAGGCTGTGAAAATTGACGCACAAAGTATTATGGAGTCAATAAGTTGATTTTTTATTTTTTTACCTATTCAAATAGTTCAAAAATATTTTAGATCATTTTCTATACCAATCAAAATGAAGGAAGGCAGTATTATATTGTATTGTGTTTTAATAAATTATGTCCTACTTGACCTTTTACTGATCAAGATAATAAAGTAATTAAATATGATTGTGGCGAATTGAAAACGATAACGTTAATCCAAAGAAAACAAAATAATGATTTAGACACCAAGAATGCCTACTTAGTGGGAGGAAGAGACTTTGTATTTAAAGTTTTCTATTTTTATCTTATACGACACGTGGTCTATGAATTTCATAGCATATATAAAATACATACCATAAGCTATATTACTTATTTAATTACATGGAAATGATTAGACTCAGATATTTACAATAATGAAGGTAGGCGTAAATTGATTGAGACATTATATTTATAGAAAATATGCATTTTTATTTGTGTTGCATTGATCAGAGATAGATCTTATTTAGAATTTATAAGATCACATGAAAATATAAATATTTGATTCTGAATTCATATGTTATTGTATCGTAACTTGAGATAGTAAAATTTTAAATTTTGAATATATCTGCTATCGAATTTATAATGATGGTTCAAACTGAAATTTGTTAATGAAAAGTGGTCAAGAAAGATGGCTAATAATTACATTTTCCTAAAGATCATACTATAACTAACTACCTATATGTAGCACATGTTTATAGTGTACACTAAATATGCTCCAAAATATAATAAAAACTTGGATAAGGGAATTAAAGCAAATAAAATTGCCTTTGGAATATGCTAAATCATTACATATAAATAAAATAATTTAGAAGTCATATTTTCTTTTGATAGTATTGGACTACTGTTTATTCATAAAATCTCTCATCTTATTTTCTCTTTAACTTTGTGCTTCAATATTGTGACAAAACTTTTAGTTTATTAAAGTGCCACTTAAGGAGTAAATTAAAACACTCCCTATTAACTACGAGTTCACACTAATCACCTCAAAATTTAAATTTTTTAATTAAGAATAAAATACTGAATTAGTTATCATTATATGTATCCCAATTTTTGACGATACAATGTTTACCCAAGCCATGAATATGCGAGATGTGACAACATCTACGGAGAGTGTCGACCTATCTCCCATAGTAAATAATAGTCCATATGAACATGGAATAGTTAATCATCATGATCTGTTACACTCGTGTAGGAGCCGTCAAATCGACTAGCTCTTTGCATCTAAATGTGATCATATCAGTAATTGAATTCGAACTAATATACAAGTCATAATGAAAGATGAGAAAGTGGGAGTCAGGTTCAGAGGCGGAGCTAGGTGGGGGTTCATTGGTTCAGACAAACTCAGTAGCTTTTTCGTAGACCTTGTATTTGTACTAGAAAATCAATTAAATATATATGTATATTAATTTGTGAAGCCCTAACAAAATTGATTGACTTTTCTAAATAAATTTAGAACTCCAAACTTTTAATCCTAGCTCCGCCTCTGATCAGGCTGATGCTTATCACAATTCATATCCTAATTCATAATCCAAACAAATAATCCTAACACAAATATCATCTCATGCGCATCTGGAAATATCTCTCCAAACTTTGAAATATTCAACACACTTGATCTTGTCAAAGAATTGATTATAAAATATAAAGAACTGATCCAATCCACCTAGCTAGATAATTTTAGTTGAACTTTTCCTTTTAATTAGAGTAGAAATTAAAGTAGTTACTCCCTCCATTTAAAAAAAAAAAAAAAAACCTACTTTCCTTTTAAGAATGAATCATGATCTTTTTCCTTTATTTAACCACACTTTAATTTTAACTTTTCATGTGACATGTTTAAGACCACGAGTTTAAATGACATTTTGATTCATTTGACATAATTTTAATTTAGAACCACAAGATTGAGAAGTCTTCTTTATTTTCTTAAATTCTGTGTGAAGTCAAATTAGATAATTCTTTTTTAAACAGAATGAATATTTGTTTGACTAAATTAAATGGTTTGTGTTCCCTATAACATTAGTGTTGATAGGTCTAACGACCCCCACTTCCTTCCATTGATTATTCAAAGTAGGACCATTATTTCTTCTTATTTCCACGTTATAAATGTATAATGTATATATGATTCTTAAAACAACAACGGCTTAAAGCTACCATGCTTTCTCTTTTCTTAAAGGAACTTTTTCTCAAGTAATTCTATGTACGTTATTCTATGTTGAATTCAACATGAGAAGAGAGTAATTTTGAATATTCCATCCTATGTGAGGAGAACGGTAATCGACGTCTATTTATACATTTGACATATCCAGTACAATTAGCTAGATCTTGTGATTTTATTTACAACATCGACATTTATTTGTATAAGTTACGTACTTCCTTTCCTTTAAATTGTTTGATCAATCTCTTTTGCTCGTTAGAGGCAAGGTCCATGCCCCCTATAATATTTTTTTAAGTATTTCTACCTATATGTCACATGATAAGGGTCTAGCCAAATCTCACGCCCCTCAAAACCTACTGGTGATGACTTTTGAAACAAAAAAATAAATTTACAACATCGATCAAAACACTATTCTCTCAGGCTATATAATTAATCATACATAATATTCAAATTTCATTATGTCAATATACATTCTAAAAGAACAAAGCATCTATTTGATTGATTAATTACACAAGTTGAATATTAAAATGGATTTTTTTTTATTTTACATTTGTTTATATATGTCATTGATTTATAGTGAGAAGGGTGTACAAAATTGAACCAAAAACTGAATCAAACCGCAAATCGAGTCAAACAAAAAAAAAAAACCCGACTATATTTGGGTTGGTTTGGTTTTAACTAAAAAAAACCAACCCGACATTATATATGTAATTTTAAAATTTTATTTTATACATAAAAATATTTACTTTGAAATAATTTTAAAATATTTCTTATACTATTTCAAACTTTTTATCTTTTAATATATTATTTCAAGTTTAAAACTTAGAATTCGGAATGGTCCAATAAAGTTTATAGTTCATAGATGTTGATAATTATAATAAAACTTAAATCAAAATCAAATTAATACTAATGCAAAAAGAAAATCAATTCAACACTAAGAGTGACAATAATATTGAATATTTGTTCTATAGTTTAACATTTATTTAGACAATTAAAATACATAATCTAATTTTAATTTTCCTTAAATATTTAGTAATGTAACTAATACTTATTAAACTTATTTTAGCATGATTTAGTACTTTTAAATTATGATCATTTTCATTATGACTTTGCAATATTTATTTTATATGATGATTTCATTATTATTTTTTATTGAATGTTTTTGTGTCATCAGATCAGTACTCATCTCATATTTTGTGTTTTTTTTTAAGAAACACCTTAGATAATTGTATTTTGGTTGGACGAAAGAAATATTTGGAGCACAAGTTAATTATATGTTTGTATGCAAACTTTACCAAAAAAATCCAAAAATCTGAAAAAAAATCCGAGATTTATTAGTTTGGTTTGATTTATATATTTAAAAATTTGACACAATGGTTTGGTTTGGTATTTGAAAAACCCGAACCAACCCGAGGTTGAAAAATCCAAATTTTATTAGTTTGGTTTGGTTTATAAATTTCAAATTTTTACACAAATGGTTTGGTTTGATATTTGAAAAACCTGAATCAACCCGGTCATGTACACCCCTAAATTATATATATATATATATGGATTACTATTAAGTTAAATCATCTTTTTCACTAGAGCTATCAAAAAGGGTCAACCCAGCCCCACCCAACCCAAAAGGGTCAAGGAATTGGAAGGGCTATATATATATATATATATATATATGGATTACTATTAAGTTAAATCATCTTTTTCACTAGAGCTGTCAAAAAGGGTCAATCCAGCCCCACCCAACCCAAAAGGGTCAAGGAATTGGAAGGGCTAGGGCAGGATGGCCCTTCATTTAGTAGGGCCTGAAAATATTCAACCCAACTCAATCCTAGAAGGGCCGAGGGATGGAGCGGGCTAGCCCCCCTTTTTTTTTTCTTTTCAAACTTGTAATTCTATAACATCAAGAAAATGAGAAGATTTTAAAACTAAATATGATAAACAATGGTGTTGTTTCAATAACACTAGCAAAAATTTAGTGTAATTAGCATGTATCTCGCATACTAGATATGCGAGTGAGATAAGAGAGAGACAAGCAGTGGCGAACCCAAAATTTTCGTTCATGGGATTCGAAAAATAAAAATATAAACATGTAAATAAGCCAACAAAACAAAATTTCAAGGAAGTAGTAGTATATAGTTTTTAGGTACAAAAAGTTAGTTTCGTTACAAGAAACCCAAAACTAGCATGAGTGATTACAGTGAACCAAAAAGTTAGCGCTTTACAATATGTCAATCTAGAACTAGGATGCTAAGTAGAGCAAAAAATGGTGCTAACTAGAACAAAAAAATTAGCACTTCATAATGTCTCACTCTAGGACTAGAGTGCTAACTACAAACTCCAAAAATACAGTGCCAATACTTCTTAAGCACGTTTACAATACTATTCGACGAGGTTTCATTGCTTGAACAACAAATAATATCGTCCGTTGAAACATCATTAAACACATCCTTCTCCATAAAAGGAACCATGCAACCGCTCAAGAAGTCATCATTCATTCTTTTGGGTTTAATATTTGACTTTTGAGTGTTGGGGAAGAACTAAGGAAGTGATTTAGGGATTTGGGAAGTGAAAAAGTTATTAGCCTTTAGGAATGGCAGTATGGGACCCTCGAATTCTTTTGGGTTTATTAACATCACATTTTAGCATGTTTTATAAAAAAATTGTGAAAACCGAAACTTAAAAAAAAAAAACTGAAACTAAAAAAGTTAAAAATAAAACGCTAACCTATGGCTTCGATCCCTGGATGTCACGCTTAATTTCGTAGGGAGCTACCGCTGGACTATCTCTTTCACCTTGTCATTGAGGGGTTCAAAATATATATATTCACATAAATATTCTAGAAAATTTCCTTTATATATATCGTGTAATTTTTTATCTAGGGGGTTCGGGTGAACCCCTGGACGACATGTGGGTCCTCCCCTGGTGACAAGCAGGATGGGAGGGAGGCGAGGGCGCGAGATTTGTATATGTATCCTAGATACATGTGAATCTACTTTGATAGAGTGTATCTAGAACAAATTCATCTAATTTTGAATTCATATATTCCGAGATACATGTATCTGGGTACGAAGATTCATAATATTACAATATAGCGTATATTCAAATTATTAGATTATATACTAGTTTGATTATTGTAAATTACTCTTGAATAAAAAGTTTTGGCCCATGGGCCGACCCCAGCCCAGCCCGATCAAACTTCAAGGGCCAAGAGCTTGTATGAGCCGGGCTTATAAGCCCTAGTTTTAAATGGGCTTGAAAAATCCTACCCCAATAACGGATAGGGTTAGACCAGTCCCATGAGCTAAGCCCATTTTGACGGCTATATTTTTCACATTAAGGGCAATATTAAAAAAGATACATATATCCATTTATGCTTAAATACTAGTCATAGGGATATATATGGACTTGTTGACAATTACCATTTCTTGTCATTTTGACATGCCATTTCTCGACTCTTGGCCGTGCATGGAATGCCTGAATTCTATTCTTTTGCTAAAAGATTTGTCTATTCAAAACTTTATTCTACTCTTTTCTTATTCGGGAAATTGCACGTGGGGATGTTAAATGGACGAGATTAAGTTGAAATTGAACATGTCCAAATAACTCGTTCAAATATTACTTAGACATAGATAGTTGAATCAGGATTAGCTGAACAATAATTCATAATTCAATTTGTTCAATTCTTAATCAACTCATCACTTGATAAATTACCAAAAGAAAGATTGTTTTAAAAAATATTTTGACAAGTTTTAATTTGTTAAGGTCAATTTTTTTTACATATTTAACCTGAAATACTTTTAGATGAATTGACTTGAGTTGCATGCGCTCAAATCAACTCACTATAAACCTATAATCTCTAATTTTGATGAATTCAACTGATTATATATTTTGATGAGCTAATTTTATCGTTCGTAATTTCATCTATGGACGATGGGACAACTTCTTCCTTTTGATACCTTCCACTAAACTAAGATAAGATAAAATTACACGATCTTCCTAGCAAATTCATTGAATCAAACCATCAAGGATCAACGAACTGCCACGTTAGCTATCATTTTTTTTAATGAATAAGATATGAGTTAGTATTAGCAGTATAAAGGATATTAATTAGACATATATATTTACTGTTTCTGATGAGTATTTTTAATTTGAAGAGCCTAATCAGAAGCATTATAGTAACAGATAATATCTAGAATGAATTCAACACTATTGATCCTTATGTTCTGTCTATGTCATTTGACACTTCACAAGAATTTTTTAAAGCTAATTAAACTTAATTATGGTATTGGAGAGGATGATAAGACATTTAATCAATTTCTAATATGGTTCTCTCTAACATTATATAACTTTATAAGTATAAAGGATGTGCCCTTTTCCTGCCAAAATCAAAGATAATTGATTTAAGTTATATATACGGGTACATAGTATAATTTTTTTTAATAGGCTATCACATATATCAGACTTAATATGAAGAGTCATATATCGTAAAATTGTACTATAGTTTCCAAAATAATTCAATTGTGCTCTTCGTACAAATTTACTTAGTTCATATACCCATAGCTATATGTCTTGTTTGTTCATGCCACTAATAGAGTTTCAACGTGAAATAAGTGAACTCATGGTGTGACTTTTTAAAATATTTATATTTATCCCCTTTTTTTTTTAGTTAAGATTCAATTTTATCCACACCTTTGAGCTCATAAGGTCAAGGGAAAAAAGCTAAACTTTTTTTTTATTATTTTGAGCCAAGAATAATATTTTAGATCAAAAGTTAAATAGAGGATAAAGTTACTCAATTTCAAATAATGCCACAAATTTAATGTTTTTCCCTAGCTTGATAATATGTCCAGCATATTATTCTCTTTACTACCTTTGAATAAGTTATCAACTCAAGAAACCCAAGGGACCACATTAGCATATAGGCTCAGTGTGTCAAATTATATTAAAGTTGAGAAGAAAGAAAACACATCTATATTTTCCCTAATTTTATTGCATGTTGAACACTGGCAATTTCCTCCTTTTTGAGTAAGTTATGCAAAAAATGCATGCATCAATGGAAGTTCCCAAACCATCATAACAAATTAAGGATATATGTAGTCAGAATTTAAAATTTTTGAGTTCTAAATTATATAATTACAAATTTTTGTATTTGGACTATATATATGTGTGTGTGTATGGTTACTAAATTCGTGTCAAACTTGTATAATAACCTTCTAGTTCCGCCTCTAAATAAGATAAAGAATGAATAGTTCAATCAAATTAGAGCTAGTAGATTGAAGATCATGGTGGAGGCATATATAAATACTTTTGTCATTATTATTTATTTTGATCTATTCGACTAAATTCGAATCGCGTATTGCAGAGCTCATTTGGGTAGCGCTCCCAACAAGATTTTTTCCATACCGAGGGTTCGAACCCAAAAAATCTGATTAAGGATAAAGCAGTCTGACCAGTTCACCACAATTCATATTAGTATTTGTTTGTCATTATTATACCACTAGAGATAGGAGTTGCAAAAACTATTCTAACATATTATAATATTGTTCAACCAAGTTGAATCCAACTCATTATTCACATCCAATTAATTAGTTGGTTGTTGCACTCATTATTTTTTTTCATTTTCTCATGTTCAGATCAAAGAGTCATAACGCACAAGGTTCGCCACAAAAATTACTATATTTTCTTCACTTTGATGATGAGATTCCCAAAAGCTGCTCAACCCTTTTTTGTATGCCAATTGCCAAACACCACCAATTTATTAGTAGAATATATGCCAAATCTCTCTATCCACTTGTCATTCCCTTAGTATGAAACATGACAATTAACATAGTGTACATGCCCAAAAATTACTAAAATTATACACTAGTATTATTTATGTTCGTTGTAATATGTAATATGTCTTATTTTACAAGTTACAAATCTCATAATGACTTATAGTTATCGTTTAGGTTATCTGACACTGTAATTTTTTTTTACATTATTAAAAGAAAAAAAACAAACTTTTATAGGTCTTCTGAAGAAGGGTGTACATGATATGACTTTAGGCTACTTTCACATCGAAAAAAAGTGAGGAATTTTATTTTTAAGAAATATCACAAATTCATATCGTACACATATTTTTGGACTCGATGATGACATACCTCAGGAAAGTTTTGTTTGGATCAGAACAAATAACATATCATGGACTTGAATCATAAGTCATAACAGAGATACGTATAATATATTAAACACACTATAGTGTAACATTTGTGTTTTAATTTAAATAGAATGAAAAGAAGAGCCAAGTGGTTTTAGCATTTCTTGTCATACTTGATTCTTGTTAGTGACATCACCACAGTAGCTAACATTGACGTTAAAATTGGTAGTATTAGATTATTATAGGTATGGATAAGAGGGGATGACGTTAATTAACGTTGTGCTCTAATGTTAATTAGGACACTCTTAATATATTCTAGGATTTTACAACTGTATTTGTGGGTGCTGCCTCACATAATTGGTTATATAATATATTCACCCTAATCTAATTTAATCTACTATATTTTAATAAAATAAAATCTAGCTACTTCTTATTGCTTCTTGATAGCTGTTCTCTATTGACCTCTCATGTATATATGTGGTTCACATATCTTTTTGAATTGTGCCTACATGTCATTGCACACGATAGAAAAAAGAGATATTTAATGGCAATAATTTTTCTTTTAGTAGTAATATTTATTGTCGCAAAGTCCTTAATTTCTTGTAATGGCAGTAGCAAAGATTGAGTAGTGACAACTAATTTATCTAAACTCAAAATTTTTACGTAAAGCATATAAATTTCTGTAAAAATACATTAAAATTATAATAACCAGTTGATAGTTATAACTTTTAACAATATAATAAATTTATATCCATTTTCCTGTTTTATAGTTTATTGAACTTATATTAAATTTATTCTTTCTTTAACCAAATTTTTTTGAGTTTTTTCTTATTAAGTGACGATTAGAAATTACAATAGAGAAAACTCTGTGCATCTCTAAAAGATATCTAGGTTGTAAATAAAGACAGATCATCCACTTTATTAGAATTATCGAGGATTGAGGATAGAAGTCATAATTACGACAGATTCATTTTTTCTATGAAAAAATTAACTCGTAAGTCTCCTAAACTAATATTTATGGTTTAAATACTACAATACATACTTTAATTAATTAATGGAATTATGATATCGGAGATCAGATTATTGAACTTAAGAAATAATACAATGCATATTTAACACATAAGTCTCCTTTATATTGTGTTTGATTAAAATAAGGACTCGTCTTTAGTTTAAGTAATATAATATACTTCATTGACCATGGTTAGCGTAAATAATTTTACAACATATTTTGTTTTTAAGATCTAAAATTTCACACTTTAAGAAGACCTATCTGAAAATTACGAAATATACATCACTTGAATGATAAGTGTGAAAATTATTTACACTATATTGTATGAGACTTAACAATTAATTGTCATTAAATTATATTACTAGATCTTTTCATCTAATGTGGCTTTGCTCTTTTCTGTAATAAGCCATTTCTAAACTTTTTAGTGGAGGAAGGTATAGCTTTAAGTTTGGATTAATTAGTATAGTATTTTATACATTGTGGTTGGATAAAATTAATTAAATGTTAATTATAGAGCCATGTTAAAGTAACCCTTTTGGACATTTGCTCACGTGATTAGTGACCCAACAACCCACACACATTAAAATGGAGACTCCACTAACCCTTTAATATCCATGCAAATTAAACAAATTAAGCTCTAGAATAAACCTATGCCTAAAATCTATGTCAGATACCATAGTCCATAGGCGTGAGATGCATTACTATCAAAAATTTGATGCACCAAATGAGGCTGCTTTTCTCTTAATTAAAGGTTTCGGGTTTGAGTCTTGAGTATGAAAAAACCTTTGGTAAGGAGCGCCTTCCCCGAATGAGCCCTACGTGGTGCGAATCTAAAATAATCGAGTTTCAATACAGTTATCAAACACTAGATGAGAATTAAAATAAAAGAGAGATTTATTTCAAATTTAAAACATAAGTTTGGTACATATAGGGTCACTATAAAAAATAAATAGTGATAGACAAATATTCATACTTATACAAAAAAAAATCCATCATTTATCTTATTTAGCGATGAATTATCATAACATTTGGTTAACCACGAGCAATATAATATAACAACAATATCGTAGCTAATTCCAGTTTTTTTTTTTTTTTTGGATTTCTAAAAATGATTCACACCCTATAGATAATGGGTTTGTTCAAAAAGTTTTTTTTTTTTTTTGTGGTTACATTTGTTCAAAAAGTGCTTTGTTGCCACAACTATAAATAGATAGGTGGGATGTCGTGTATTTTCACTCTTAACAAATACTACTTGCTAGTCTAGCTCCAAGTTGTTTTTTTTTATAATATATCAAACATAATGTTTTCCCAATATTCTCTGCTTCTTATTATTATTATTTCCTTAATATTATTTTTGGAGCCAATAAAAATCGTTGGACGACGTTCTCATGAATTATCCAATAATAACAAGCCTGATTCTTCATGGGACAATAGTTATACTGAGGATCTTGTCACTAATTTGCCAGGACAACCTAGTGTAAATTTCAAACATTATGCTGGACATGTCACAGTAAATGAGAACAAAGGAAGAGCACTCTTTTATTGGTTCTATGAATGTTCAATTGACCCTCAAGATAAACCTTTAGTGCTTTGGCTCAATGGAGGTACGTAAGACGTGAATAAAGTTCAGTAATCATACATTGTAATGACATATTGTTATCGTCGTGGTAAGTGGGAAATCTATATGTTGATTTAGTACATATGAGTTTTGGTTTCTTAGACATGTTTAATGATGCATGATGTTAAATTATGGCATCTACAAAAGTTTATCCTAAGGACAATATTCTTGGATTGAGAAATGGATAATATTATGTTTTGATGGTAATGGAATTTGGCACTATTATATATCTTTTTGACCAATATTCAAGGTTTGTAGACAAGATTACTAAATTATCTTTGACTAAAAAAAGAGGCTTGGAAAACAATTGAAGAAATTCATTTTCAATGAGATTAATATATATAATTCCACTTGCTAGTCAAACAGTTTAGCTTTCATTGTCACACTTGTGTCTTACGCACTTTCTTTTTTAGTCTATGCAGCTCTTTAATTCCAATTTTCTAACTTTCTTGAACACTGTATCAAATCAAAATCAGACAAACAAATTAAAACCGATGAAATTTTAATTATTTGGTTGATAATTTCAGGTCCAGGATGTTCTTCAGTGGGATATGGAGCAACTCAAGAGATTGGGCCTTTTCTTGTAGACTTTGATGGTTTTGGCCTAAAACTTAATCCTTATTCATGGAATAAAGGTTTAATATATGCTTTATCATATAAATTAATTTACATGCATACATTTTTATGTGTGTTTGTCTGTTCTTAAATACTAAATTGAAATAATATTGATGCAGAGGCAAACTTGTTGTTCTTGGAATCGCCAATTGGTGTTGGCTTTTCATACTCAAATACAAGTGGTGATTATCATAACATTGGAGATGATTTCACAGGTGAGATTTATATTAATTAGGGTAAAAGGTCAAAAATATCTTGTTTATCCTTTATTATATGCGACTATTTATACCCTCGTCTGCAAACTTGTCACTCGGACTTACCTCTCATAAACACTAACTTATTTTTCACTTTTACCTTTTCTAGAATGGGTCATCTTTCAATAAGTCATGTGTGTACTGTATGTTTCTCTAGAAATATCTTATGTGATGTTGATATTTTGTCTTGATGTCTTATGTAATATATTCCTCTAGAAATACCTTACATATGTGATGTTGATATATATATTTTACTTGTCCTTTTTCCCTAACCTTTTTGGACTGTTTTACCAGCCAATGACACATATACTTTTCTACACAAGTGGCTTCTCAAGTTCCCATCATACAAAAAACGACCATTTTATATTGCAGGAGAGAGTTATGCAGGTATTATACCAGATATGATATACATATATATATATATTTTGTAACTTTTGAAAGTTTAATTTCATCTTACATTTTATTTGTTTTCTTGGCAGGAAAATATGTACCTGAGTTGGCTGAAGTCATTGTTGACAAGAATAAAGACCCTTCCCTATTCATTGATCTCAGAGGAATCCTGGTATGCATATACTCTATTACATTTCATTTTATGTGACATAGATTGAATCGCATGACACAAAATTTAACAAAAAAATGAATATTTTTTTAAATCCTGGTAAACATGATCTTTGATAGTTATATGTGAGCTGTTGAATTCCTTTGACATAAAGAAAAAATCAAGTATAGTGGTACGGGGGGGAGGGTTGTTAATTCAAACATGACACACCATCTACTATGTGCTTATAAAATATTCTCATAAAAGGTAAAAATATAACAAAATTAATTATTTCCAAATTTAGAACAGACTAAAAATGAAATTGCATCATATAACTTACATATATGATAATTTCTAATTTAAAAAATGTTGTTGATGATGTGGTGCAGCTTGGTAATCCAGAAACATGTGATGCAGAGGATTGGAAGGGTCTAGTGGATTATGCTTGGAGCCATGCTGTCATTTCTGATGAAACTCACAAAACTATTTCTGATTCTTGTAATTTTCACAGTGATGATACATGGAGAAATCAAACTTGCTCTGAGGCTGTTGATGAAGTCCTCAAACAGTACAAAGAGATTGATATCTACAGCCTTTACACTTCAGTATGCATAAGAGATACTGCTACTACTCAACAACAAACCACACAAGTCTTATTTGATACCAAGTCCAAAATGGTAACGAAAAATAATGCTGGTTACCTGTTATAACAGATAAATGTCATTTGATATATAGTTACACATCTGATATATTGTTGATTTTTTTCTAATTAGATGCCAAGGATAATGGGAGGATATGACCCATGTCTTGATGATTATACTTCTTCTTATTACAATAGACTTGATGTTCAAAAGGCTCTCCATGTTATAAGTGATGGTCAACACCTCAAAAATTGGAGCATTTGCAAGTAATTATTAATGAATTTTATTTTTTATTTTTTTTTAAAAAAAATAATTAGTCCACACATGATGTGAGAGTCTAAAGCAGAGAAACTAACATTTTTTTTAAAATATTTGAATATTCAGTATGACAATCTTTGGTAGTTGGTCAGACTCAAAGGAATCAGTTCTTCCTATTTATCACAAACTCATCAATGCTGGACTCAAAATTTGGGTTTACAGGTACTGTCTCAATTTATGTCACGTATTTTAATTGAATACATAGTTAAATATAGAAAAATTTTGTAACATTTCAAAATTATCCTTAAAAGGAGTATACCTTTATAGACTTTTTGTCAAATAAGTGGAACTTAACATGAGTAAAATGTTGATAGTATCATTAAATATTTGTCAAATTAAAAAATATGACAATCTTTTTGAGACCAACTAAAAAGGTAAGTCAGTCATATAAATTGGGACAAATTGAGTTGTATTCCTTAACACAATTATATCACTTTTTCTCTTCTTCAACCCCTCACACACACCAAAAAAAAAAAAACCCCCACTTTTCCTCTTGTCATATTTTACACATTATTGTTATTAATTTTGGGACCTAAACGAAGTTATTGATGCTCCTTTAGAAAATGTAAAATGTGGCTAATTATTATTAAGAATAATATTATGGTCTAATTATACTTCATCATCCTGTTTAATTTGGTCTGCTTAGTGGAGACACTGATGGAAGAGTTCCTGTTTTATCAACAAGATATAGTTTAAGTGCCCTTGGTCTGCCAATTACAACAAAATGGAGACCATGGTACCATCAAAAACAGGTACATACCTAATTAAAATTTTGTAATTTGGTATCGTTGTTACTGTCTTATACTTCATATTATCTAACGCGGATATTATTTTTATCGTTGTTATTATTATTATTATTATTATTATTATTATTATTATTATTATTATTATTATTATTATGAATTAGGTAGGAGGATGGGTTGAAGAGTACAAGGGATTGACATTTGCAACATTTAGAGGAGCAGGACATGCTGTTCCTACTTTCAAGCCTAGTGAATCACTTGCATTCTTCACTTCTTTCCTTAATGGACAATCTCTACCTTTCCAACGTATCTAATTAAGGATACGTGGAAACATTGTTGATCCTTCTGATGGGATGGTGCGGTAAAAAAAATATTAAGGGGACTTTTTTTATAACTTTATTTTATCTACGATATAATGAGACTTTTGCTATAATTAAGGCACTAGATATATATTAATTTCCCTTTTTTACCCTTCAAATAGTAGGAGGGGATTGATAATCCACCTTTCTCCAAAGTAATTTAAGGAAAAATTGGTTTTTGGATAATGTAATGTTTTTCTCATAAATACGATCGAGTATATAAGAGGATATTTTGTGGCTTATTAAACTCTTTCCCTGTTTATTTTTATTATTAGCTCACTTTCTAACTGGAAATAAATTAAAATAAGAGATAATTCAGTACACAAAACAATTTTAGTTTCACACAGGATCTAAAATATGGGTGCACACATAGTCAAAAATCCACTAAACAAGTGCGATATTCAAAACTTGATTATTTAAATCTAATGTTGATATTCTAACTAATTTACTACTCATAAAGTTTGAAATTTGACTGTACCCATTGGTCACACCCAATAATTGTTGGTGTGTCTAATTGGGCAAATAATATAATATTTCATGTTGACGACTTATTGACAAGCTGAAAGGCTAAAGAAAAGAAATATTAAACATTGGTTTATATGAATCTAATAAAGGGAAAATTATGCAGAATAACAAATATTTAGCATATATTAGGTATTATAGTTATAGTTTAAGAAAATTGTAATTCGTGGCTATAGTTTCTCCAACTTTTGCTATTCGCCTGATTTGTATAATTTGTCTGATTTGTATAAATTCAGAATTTGTATAATTCAATTTCTGATTGTATAAATACAGAATTCGTATAATTCAATTTCTGATTGTATAAATCTAGAATTTTGTATATATGATTTATGAAAAAAAACATAATAAGTTACTTTTTTGTATATTGACAAGCGATATACAAACGGAGTTTTGAAAAATTCCTAAATGTATTAACACAAAATTTATATATACTTACCCTATTTGTATATTTGCAAGCGAAATATACAAACGGACAGTAATATATAAACCGCTGCCTCCATAGCAAATGAAACTATAATTATAAAACATAATTATTAAAACTATCACTATAGAGCCTTGTTATGTCCTACGTAACGATAAAAGGGTACTTAAAAGGTTTAGTATATACTTAACCTTACTTTTAAAAAATTCAAATAGATTCAGTTAAGAATTTCTAATGGGCTGTTCCGGCCCACTAAGGATAAAGAAATTAAAGGAAAATTTTCATAAGTAGCGATATTTAACTTCATTTATTTTTATTTTTTTTGAAAATGTAGAATCGTTCTTCTATTAAAATATAGCAATATACACTTAATTCACGTGCATACAAATCGAATCCTAGCTAAAATCGTACGAATACCATATTTGATTGTTATTGTGTATTTATGTGTAACCAACTGTACATATATTTATGTGTTTTCAAAGTAGAAATTGGATGTATATATGTGAATCATTAATGGTGTATGTATGGCCTACTAGATCTTATATATGTGTGTTCAATTTGTATGTGCACATATTTAAAGATGACGATTTCTGGTGAAACAAGATCGATTTCCTATCGGTTAATTTTTTGTGGATTCAAATAACAAATAAAGTTATTGCAACGAGGATCTCATGTCTTCGATTTAAATAGTCATTTTTACCGTGTAAATAGATCTTATTCAATTAAAAATTACTAAAAGGATAATTATACTCACAGTAAGAGTTCACTCCAAATTAGTAATCAAATACAAAAAGAAATAAAAAGTAAGAAGGGGAAGATGTTTATAGAGCTATATCAAACTAAACAAAAGAAGAAGAAAAAAGATAAGTTTTTTTTTTTTTTATAATACAAGCCATAATAGATTATTTTTCTCTTTTATATACAAACATATTTTAAAAGTTTTAAATTGAATTTGACATATTCTCATGTGGATTAATTCTCTTAGTCATATTTATAACCAATTAGTATGACTTTTACATAAGAAAAACAAACACAAATCAAGAATGGTCCCCTTTTGTTATGACGTGTTTCCATTTTAGTTGGTATATTAAGAGTAATCATTGCTACCAAAACTAAAATATTATTTAATTTTAACATTTTTCATTTTACTCTGCAAGATCTTATAGCTATATAAATGTTATAACAGTTTATAACACAATTTTCGAAAGTCTCATACTCAAACAAAAGTTAAGACATGCTTATAATTTAAAACCACAAATTTTCAAACATTTCATTTCTTTCCTTATAAATTTTATGTTTAATCAATCAACGTAACTTAAAATGACACAAATGGAATACTCGTATATTTTGAAAAGAAAAAATTATGTTTGGTCTCAAAAACTATATATAATTTGTCCCAATATATATAAAAATTCAGTTTGGTGCATTAAAGCTTCTGCTATGCATATGATTCAACAAAGAGCCCGACCATAAAGGCCTTATTATATGTAACCTTATCTTGTATTTATGTCAAAAGTTATTTTCAAGACTTGAATCCGTAATCTCGTGATCACATAACATCAACTTTTGTCGGTTTCTAAGGCTAGAGAGGGATATATAGAAACTTCAAAATTCAAATAGACCAAGTCACGATTTTTTGGCCTCAGCAGACCAGGCAGACTGACCTCTTCTTCTTCTCTTCTTTTTTTTTTTTTCCCAAAAAAGGAAAGTAAAGTACCAAGAATTGAAGAACAACATAAGACGAAATGACACAAATTTTAAATTTTAAAAAATTAAAAGGGAATATTATGATTTTTCTCTTCCAAAAAAGGACAAAATAAAATTAAGACTATTGTCCGGCGGTGAAATGGTGATAATGGTCCAAATAAAGAATTAATGTCGGCTAATGTTTCTTCGTAAGACTAATAATGAGTATGTCTTGTCGACTTTCGGTCTTTTTTTAATTAAAAAGGAAAATTAACTTAAATAGTAGTTTATTTAATTAAATTAAATAAAAGATTATTGATATTATATAGTATATGTAATATATGTATAATTGTGGATAGTTTATATATTTTGGTTAGTAAAATAGTAGTTTTGTCTGGTTAATTCGTCTAAAGAATTCCTTACAAATAATTTTTTCATTGGAAGAGTTAAATTGTATTCTTTTTACAACTATAATCTTTTCGAACATTTTCAAAAAATATCTATGAAAAGAATATTTTATAGTATGCCTTTCAATGCAATAGTCATTCATTAGGTAAAATGTATATTAAAAAAGTGTGCACGTAAATTTAAAATAATCTAAACCATATTTTCAATTGTGACAATAGGTCTAAGCTTTATATTTTTGATACATTTTAAGAGTATTTAACAATGTGAGTTACTATTTGTGCAGAATTTTTAAGAGTATTTAAGAGTATATGCTCATTGAGACATTATTCCTCACAAAATTCAATCGATTGTTAAAGTATGACATAAAATTATAAGTAAAAAATAAAAGCATCTAATTGTACTCCACATACCATACTTAATAATTATATAAAAATTATAATAAGTTACAATTCTTCTCGTACAAAAGTGAGTTTCTCTTATCAATATTGAGTAAAATTTCTTAGTTTATACAAAATTCATTAAATATTTATGATGATTAAAAATGAGCACAAAGAAAGTTTGAAAAGTCTTATCATAAGTGTCCAATAAATGACTTGTTCTATTTTGTCCAATTCAAAAGAATTTTTTTTATTACCACCACAATATCAAATAAGTCAAACCTCAAAGTACAAAAACATAGCATACCTAATTTATAGTAAAACCAAAATTTAGTCATCTTCGCATAGTCAAACGCCTAAAAAAAAAAAAGTACATGAAATATTCAAGAATCATCTATGCATTACATAGACTACAAAAGAAGTCTAATAAAAACTTTCATATTACATGACAAACTATTGAAGAAAAAGAAGAATGAATATTGAATGTGTTAGCTAGGAACAAGTCCTTTGAGTCTTCCTAATTAAAGGACTTCTGTTAAGAAAAGAATTTGAACTAATTAATAAACAGATGAATGTGAATTTATTAGATTTTATTTTATTTCACGCTTTGGAACTTCCATTTTTTGCTTTGTAGGTGATTCGAAGGTGCTTATCACCTGAACGACTCTTTCTTGTCCGAATTTATTGTATTATATATCCTTTTTTACTTTATCAATAGTTGTGCAAAAGGTGTTGTCGACGAATATAATTTTTTCTGTTGAGAAACTTCCCTCTTTCTACCTCGTACAAGTTCTTCATTATTGCATCTGAAGCTTTTACCAAAAATTCAGACCAATCCCTTCAAAAAAACAACATTATATAACCATGTTAGATTATAATAATTATAACATTGAAGTACAATAAAGTTTTAATATTCCGTATAATTTGGTTATCCATATATTCTAATTTTCTATAATAAGAAAGTCATAATAAGCTATGTCACACGTATTTCAATAAATATTTTTTAAAAAGTTCATATTTGCAAATAACCTCTTATAATAATAGTGTCAAGTCAATATTGCACTTAAGAATGTAGCCTATTTGGTCAATAAAGCAGAAAGAAAATCATGAAAGATCAGAGTTCAAATCTCACGGAAGATTATTATTTTTGGAAAAAAATAAAATTAAAATTGGTAATTTAGTTTTTATCATTGTTTAAGCACCAGTTGTGAAAGATGGCAGGTAATTTGATAGTCTAGGTGTGTCACCATTATTTAAATTGTGCAAAAGGAAATTTTGACACTAAGCAAATATAGTACTCGTTCTGTCTGAATTTATATGATAGTGTTGGATTGGACACAGAATTTAAGGAAGAACGAAAAATTCTTTGAAATTTGAGATCTATATAACAAGTTATAAAAACATTTGTTTAGCTTTATGCCATCTCATTAACAGTAAAATGAAAAGTTTAACGTTAAATTGTTTGTAAATAAGGGAGTACGTATAGCGTTCTTTTTGTAACAAATTAAAAAAATAGAAAAGTATGACACGTAAATTGAGATGAAAAAATTATACAATACTCACCCTTTTAAGGTATCAAATGTGAGTCCAACGGTGTATTTTGCCTCCTCAAGAGCCAAGTTGAATTTCTCCAAATCCTTATTAGGAAAATTAAGATTCATTAAGTCCTTAACAGCAAGCTCAGAAGGCTTAACATCACAAAAAACAGGTATAATCCTCTTCTTCGATTCCATCATTAGAGACAACTCATGTAAACAAAAATACGAATCACAATATTGAGGTGAAAAGATAGCCACCCCAATTTTGCAATGGCGAATCGCGGGGTCGATTTTATCGAACAATTTATCCCCGGGCTTCATGTTCTTGCTATCCAAGAACGGTCGAAGCCCGAGATTATTTTTAATATGCTCGTATAATAACCCTGCGACATTTCGCTTTGTGTCGATTCCCCTATGGTTTATAAAAACATCGCACGGTGCGCGATGTTTATTCACCTTCGACTCGAGTTGTTTCCCGAGCCGGAGAATTTGGTTACTTACATTTTTGGCTGAAGATAAAGAAGAAGAAGAAGAAGATGATATTGAACGTTGCATGGCCCTATCAAGAAGTTATTAAAATGACGTTTTTAATTTTTGTGTATTGAATGAGTATATGATATATGACCTATTCTCATATAGGCTATTTATACTAATTGAAATGTGTAATTTAAATTCTTATGTTTGATCATTAATTTCCTAGGGTCTTGGCTACTTTTCTACTATTGAGATTGGAACTCAAGAAAATACTAGTATTTGCTTTGACACTTGACAACAAGGAAGAAAAAGAGTAAAAGAGTTTGAATTTTTTGACTCTCAAGGGTTTATGGAGAGTTTAATCCTTCAAACACGCTTTTAAGGAGTATTTTAATTTTTAAATACCCTTTATACATATAATATATACCACCTTTTTTGAGTTTGGATAATAATATGTATTTTTGAATTTTCTTCATAAAAAAGAGTTAATTGATTTTTCTTTGTAAGAATATATAGAGTTACACATATATATGTACTAATAAAAAGTGTATATTGATTACTATCATAAAAAAATTTATCCCAAATTATAATGATCTGTTAAATATTGACCTTTAAAGTTGATCGGATCTAAGACAATTCATACAGTATGGATTATTATTTAATTATGGGTAGATATTCGATTGTGTAATTATAAATAGGGTTATGATCCAAATACTAAAAAAAAAAAAGTAAAAAAGATGATGGAAAAGAGAAAGTTTGCGTAGGTTTTTACTGATTTTCTTTTTGAAAAAAATAACATAAATTGACGAACGTCCATTGATTATTTTCGGTCAAAAATATGTGAAAGCTATTTTAAAAAATTAAAAATTATTTAAAAAAATACGGAGCCTCTCAGTTTTTTTTTCTTTTATCCTTCTTCTCCAAAATTCGAAGGAGTCCATCAGTTTTTTAATTGCAAAACCCTGTTAAAGAGCATGTATGATTAGTAGTAGAATTGTTCAATATCATAGCAAACACTTCTGTTCGATTCCAAGCGACATTTTATTATATATATTTATGAATAAACGATGAATAAAATACAGTTCGTTGATTTTTTAAAATAATATTTATTGGTTTATTATTCAAGGAAATCAACGAACATCCCTCGATTTTAACCGACATAATCCATTGATTTTCTTAATCCAAAAAAATCCTTTATTTTCCGACATAATCCAGTTCGTCCATCGATTTTGGCCCTCATTTTTTTTTAGTAGTAGAGGTAAGATTTCTCTTTTAACATCTCATCATCCGCAAAAGCTAGATTGACTCCACATATACTTTTGTGTTCCACTTCATTGCTTTTATTTTACTTGATTTCTACGGTAAAAATAGATTTTTCATTTTATTTGTCCATTCCAGCGAAAACTTATTACTATCCTTTTTTCTCATATATACTTAGTAGTAGTATCATACTTAAAATTTCAAAGATCATTAATAAGATTAGTTTAGTAAAATGTATTTCTAATTTAAATTTTCTAAAAGATCATAGGCCATTTATAATCAAATACTCTCTCTGTCTCTAATTATTTGTCCACTTTTGAATTTGTTGGGTTATGAAGGGAGATTATGGCGTCATGCGGAAGCTTACAATTTGCAAATCATATAGTTGATAAATTAGACGACACATAAAACTATACTAAAAGAAATAATATTATTATATGATATGACCAATTGGTCTACATAATTAAAAACTAATAAAAAACATAAAAACTGTAGAGAGAAAATCTCCCCATAAGCAAGACTCTTAAACGACTACATTGTGGATGTTATTGTTTTTGTGTTAGAAGAAACAAACCTATATTTATAGAGTCCTAAAACCTTTTCTTATTAGAAAAGGACTCTAGCTAATCTAAAACTCTTTTCCTAGAAGGAAAGAATAAACCAAATATGAAAGAATATTATATTTTCCTTTGAGAAAAAGTAAAAACATTTATGGTAATGTTTTGTCTTTTCTTTAAGAAAAATTAATTCTTAAATTATGGTAAGAAAATCAGGGCAAAACCCTAACAGAATTGACACACCTATTAAGGAAACAATAATTGATATGCTGAGTTTATTATTTTACCCCTATTAATTATAAAGTGGATGAATTAAAAACTTAAGATTTTCAAGAAGTTCTACATTTTTCAAAGTAATAAATTGAGGGTATAATAGAGAAATTTTTTTTGTCCTTTCTTGATTTGTCAAAATGAACAAATAATTAGGGACAACTAAAAAAGGAAAAGTGGACAAGTAATTACGGACAGAGGGAGTAATATAAACACATGCCAAAAATAGTAAAGTGACATGATAGATCTAGGAAAAAATGAGTGAATTTCATCTTAAATATTTTTATTCCAATTCCAACAGTCTTTAATTTCCATGATATTATCTGTTTTTGAATTCATAAATCCATTTAGAGAGGAGATTAGTCAAAAGTGGGAAATTACCAAATTTTCTAACATCGGAATTCAGATCGGTCGTCTCCAAATTTAAGTTGAAGTCCGATAAATAAGATTATTCAATATTTTATATATATATATATATATATGAGTAGCCAATATTTTACTACAATAATATGTCTTATAATTAGCATTCCATATATAATGCCTTCTACCTATCTTATAACCCTTTGCATTTAATTAACTCATCAATTAGACCTCGAATATCGTTAATTAATCTTCTTCTTAATTAATTATAAAGAATTTTCAAAACCTTACTCTATAAGCATATTAAAGGATGATACTCGTCTCAAATAGTTTGATCATGTCTTATGTAAATGTTTAGGCAATATTGTGGACATCAAAATTTTATGGGACTAGCTTATTCATTCCAATATAAATGGTATTACGTTCTCTTGAAAAGTCATTCAAAAATATCTCATAATTTTTTGGATATTCAAGAAGCCTAGTTTGAAAAAATACGCCACTACGGCCCTCAAATCACGAACAGAATTGTACCTGCACTACTATTAATAAAATATTCTTATTTCTTCATATACATTTTTGTGATTACAATTTATTTTCTGTCACTTTAAAATTTGTTGAAAACCGAAGAAATTGAATGTTTTTATGTAACTTGACCATTAATCCATTTTGAATGTGAATATAGAACAAGAAGTTGTTTTCATGCTCCTTGTACAAGTAGACAAAATTGAACTTACACGAATGGATGTTAATAGAAAATAGTACTATTGTTTTGATCTAAATTCAGTAATGGAAAAACGTGACAAATTGACTGTTCTATTCATAATATTCATATTATAATTCACAACAAAATTAAGTTAGCTTTTTGGACAAACAACTAATGTGTGACCCTTCAATGCTTCTCTAATGGGCAGTCACGTTCTACTCCCTTCATGAATTCATATTATGTGGTTCCGTTTGAATTTCTAAATTTAAACAAGTTATTTTTTTATTATAATTTTTTAATTTATTTTTAAAATATTTTAAATTATTAATTATCATGAGTTATTTACTTTTTAAATAATGTTCAACTATAGAGAATTTATTTTCAAAAATCTTAAAGCTTTTGTATATATCTAAATCCACAATAAAAATATGATAATTAAGGAATCAAGAAATATGAACTATGACACATAAATGAGACAAAGAGTTATATATATGTGTGCTCTATGACATTCATTTGCAGTCTCTATTTTGTGTTGTTCTTTAAAAAAAAAAGTTCCTCCAAACAAAGTAACTTTTATTAGTCATAAATTTATATTTTAATATTATAATATTCCAATAAGTTATGTTCCGCGCCTTTTAAAAAATTGTGTCTTGTTAGACGTAAATTCAATTACTAATGACAAAAAATAAGAAATTTTTTTAGAAATAGCATAATAAGGCCCTATAGTTATAGTTTCAGTAATTGCGCTTTATGTCTCTAGTTCTTTTTGCTATTGAAATTGTGGCTGGTATATTTCGCTAGCAAATATACAAACAGGGTAAGTATATACAAATTATATATATATATATATATATATATATAGGAATTTTTCAAAATTCATTTGTATATTTTACTTGCCAATATACAAACATGGTAATTTATTATGAATTTTTCATAAATCATATACAAATAACTAGGGCAAGCATATACAAATTATGAGTTTATACAATCAAGAATTGAATCATACAATTCTGAATTTATACAATCAGGAACCGAATTATACAAATTTTGAATTTATACAATTAGAAAACTGAATAGCAAAATTTTTGCAAAACTGATAACCACATATTATAACTAATCGAAATTATAACTATATTACATAATATATTTTAAATATTTATCATTTCGCATTATTTTCCCAAAAAAATGTCCTTATTTGG
This sequence comes from Solanum bulbocastanum, assembly GCA_037074985.1. Taxonomy (NCBI): domain Eukaryota; kingdom Viridiplantae; phylum Streptophyta; class Magnoliopsida; order Solanales; family Solanaceae; genus Solanum; species Solanum bulbocastanum. The sequence goes on along the minus strand of CM073598.1, from coordinate 28,456,293 downwards.
GCTGTGTGAGGAAGCCCAAACTGACTTGGTCAAAAGAAGGCAAATATGCATGAGGCAGATTTATTATAGATTATTATGTGCGCCATTCAAAATTTAGATGTTTCTACTATAGACTAAAAATGATGCATATGACTGAAAATCCATATACTAAAAGTATTAAATATGCACCAAATATTTAACAAAATAGTATAGTATTTCTTTTGTTATTTAGTCTTCATTCTTAATTATCTACAGTGGAAGATCAGGAAGGCCAGCTTATAGTAAAGGCACTCACTTATTCAAAAAATCTATTAAAATATTTTATTTAGTTGTGTCATAGACATACTTGGGCTTGGACTTGCACTAGGATTTGGGCTTGTAAAATTAGAGATATCTTTGCCTTATAGTCCGATAGATCAAAATATTATTCAAAAATGTTTCTCTTGTTTCAATTTATTTGTCATATTTTGATGACTTGGTACAAAGTTTAAAAATGTAGAAAAGATTTTTGAATATGTGATCTTAAATTAAAGATATGTTAAATATACTAAAATATTATTTAATCTTGTGGTTTTAAACATGCCATTTGAAAAATAGAAACTAAAGAGCACGTTTTGTTCAAATGGGAAATAAACATTCTTTTTAAATAGACAAAAAAAAAAAAAAAAAAGGTAAGTCAAACAAATAGAAATGGAGGATTACTTATTTTCTTAAAATATTTCTACTTTTTATCTTATTTAGGATTATTTTTTTTAACAGAATAGCCGGTGGCTTAGGTATGTACGTCGCATTCCATGTGGACGTATTATGTCATTATTGTGTATTTAAATAGAGGCAGATTCAAAATTTGAATCTTATACATTTATATAGCTATCTCAAATTAAAATATAATAATTAAATTTTACAGTTAAATATTTATAATTAATTTAGTAAATGTTTTACTACACATCACCTTTTCAGTTTTTAATTTCATTTTATTACGAAATGATTGCCGGTAACTATTTAATATTTAGATGAAGGTTATTGTGTAAAAACTATTTTATATTATTTGGGTATATAAATTAACAACTTTTTAAAACTGTAACAAAATGAAAAAGAAAATATATTCTCTATAATAATGACAAAAGAAAAACCCCAGCTAGCTCAATTATCAATGCAAGTATACCACACAAAACTGTAAACTCGACTTCCACCAACCTTTGCCCCACCCCCCTCCACTCACAAAATGGTAAATTTATATTTAAAATAAACAATAAATTAAACATTTATGACTTTACATTATATTAAAAATATATTATTAAAAAGAAAAACATACAACGCTAATTAAAGTATATTATATTAAATAGAGAGAGAGAGAGAGAGTCTGTAATAATCAATCAACAAGCTAGGTAGCAGATCAAACACTACTAGAAATTATGAAATTAATCAATTATTCCCAGTTACTTAGTAGCTAAATATTTAGTTTTTAATAAACCATAGCGAAATTGAATTAACATGAATTTTTACTTTTTTTAGTAAGAGAAATTTGTCGCTAATTTTTATTTTTTTACAATGGAACCCCACAATACTAATCATAATATAGTACATGTTGGTTACCCTATTATGCTATTTGTGCCAAAAGCTAGCTACCAAATGAAATTATTTTTGTATTTATTACTTTTCATTTTCTTTAATTGGTAATGATTTAATTAAATGTCACTACCCTTGCAAGTTGCTAAAGCATATACTCCATATATATTAGCTGTATCATGGCTGTCTTGAAATTACGGCTAAATGATTAGGTCTTTCATTTTTATAGCTTTGTGTATTGTAATAAATAATGTGAAAATGATGGATTTTGCCTTTTACTATATTAATATTATAGTTGGGTATTGATGAGAATCCTACTTTTAATAATTAATCAAATAATAAACCTCTATACCCTCATTGTCTTTTGCTTTTCTAACCTTTTTTTGGTCCTATCTAATTATGATTGACAAAAAGAAGTTATATTTTTAATTTCAACTTTTTGTATAATAATCATTAATATCTTTTGATAATTAGTGGAATTCCGAAATTGATTCAGAAAGTTCATACTTTCATAGTTTAAATGTAAAAAATTGTTGAAGCTTTAAATTTTATAGGAAATTGTTTATGAAAACATTCAAACTTCACGAGCTGATTAACGTTCAAATTTGGTGAAAAAATTTGATGTGTTTTTTCGTATTTTAAATAGCGATATTTTTATCAAAAAATCAACTTATTCACTCAATAGTTGTGTAACACATCGGCTAAAACTTTATTAGCAATCCAAATACTCAAAAATAAATAAGATGTTTATTTGAACCACACCCTAATCAAGTAGGGTAAGAATACATATAGATATATACATGTGGTAGCTAAGTGTTTCTCTTGCATGGCTAATTTTTTATTTAGACAAAAGAGTTGACGATCAACGTAGATATTTTTATACTACTGAGATTAATGTCAACTCTTGTAGATCACGATGTTAGACTATAGTATATAATATTTATTTCTACATATTAATATGGAATGATCCCCATCTGCAATCTTGGATAGTACACTTTGTCACTCAAACATTCAGAGAAAAAAGAAGGTTTGTTTGAGGAATCATATTGCAGGAGTTGTCATCAACAATAGCTTGCTTATTCCTACCTTTGATCAGAAGTAAGCCACTAGTGTGCCCACCCTCTTTTTATAATCACAAGTCACAACTTACAACTATTAGACAAGAATTTCGTTGAGTAAGTGAGGATGTCAATCATCATAGTATTGACATTTCGATAGATAGTCGATGCTTTTAGATATAGACTATCACCCATTTTTGATAGGCGTAACTCTACTCGTTTCCTATTCTACGTGCCTAGTTATATAATAAAAATCAACTTTTATTTACAAATTTAAAAGAGAGGTAGAACCTTAGAAAAATGAAGAAAAGCCATGACCAAGAAAATTGTGTGAAATAAGTAAAATCTACGTATAATTTATTTTTCTCAGACCTCATATATAATAAGATCACGTTAATATGTTATTGTTATTGTACATGGCAAGTTGACTTGTGTATTATTCAACTCACTAATTTTATTATTAAGAGAGACATCAATCACTTTATTATTAATCTGACTTGATTCATCTATTATTTTCATTCTCCAGTGATTTTTCTTTCTTGATATAAGAGTTGAAGGGATCACAACATATAATTAAGGGAAATTTACATAATTGGTGCACTGAAAAAAATATTTACAACTGTTAATCAACATATATATAATATATTGGCATGCTATTTTTGTTAATTTTCTACTAATGAACCCTAATATTTATCCATTTGTTCTAAATAATTATTTATTAGTTTTCACTTTTTGAGACTTAAATTATGTAAATATTAATTAATATTTTAAAATATACTTTTTAATCTTATTGACATGAGAAGAATTGCAACTTATAATTTTTTTTGTACAATTTTTAAATATTGAATTTAATTTAATCTAATTTAATATCGAAGATTAATCAAATTAACGCTTCAAAAAGGAAAAAAAAGAGAGAACATTAATTTTGATAAGGAGAAGATACTTGTGACTGCAACTTTATGCTACTAATAACTAACAAAGGATTATTATATGATTCTTTTCTTATTTTTCGCGTTGTGTCTGGACCAATTTTTAAATTTAACTAATTCAAATTCATGTCGAAAATTTTTATTTTTGAATAAAGCGTTCTTTATTAAAAAAATTACATACTCATGCTTAAACTCGAAACGTATAACTTAGTATTTACCATTTCACTACTATCAAAGTAGTAAAAGAAAAAAACAATTATTTGCCCTTCACAAGAATTATAATTAACAAAAGTGAATTAATGAGTGATCGAGTATAATCCACCCACTAATTAGCATGTAATTAAATTAAAATAATCGCACTCCGACACCATCAGTCCATCTTCTCATCAATTAAGTGATGAGGTTAAATAAGACGTAGACCTCCCAACTAATCCAAAATTAATTATATCTTTTCCAACTCATCTACATGTATATACTACCTACTATTAATTATTTCTAAAAAGTAAGATTAAAAAATCTGATAATATGATGATTATAAAGTCAAAGATCTCAATTCTGGTCCCATTACAAGGAAAACCATTCTTTTCAAAAATACTTTAAAGCAACCACGGACAACTTATTTTCATGCATGAAAAATATATAAAATCATAACTAACAAAAAAGTTAATGAAATATTTTTTTTAAAAAACAAGATTATCCACTAATGAAAAAAACGTATGACAGTTTTTTAATATGTATATATCATTTAATGTAACACTATTTACTTTTAATCTGTCATAAAAACATTATATTTTGGAAAAAGGGTCAAAAATACCCTTAAACTATGCGGAATGAACAAAATTGCCCTTCATTTGTAGTTTGGTCCAAAAATGCCCTTATTGTTATTTTGGGTAAAAAATGCTCATTTTTTCAAATAAATATATTATTTATTTTCTTTTTAACACATTCTTTTTCTAATAATATTTTTAAAATTAGCAAATGTTTATCTTACGTCAATTCAGAAAAAAAAAATGAAAATATTTTTTATTTTATTATAATTATTTTTTATCATTATATAAATATAAATTAATGATGGATCTGATACATATTACATATATTATCTGTCGAAGGGATACATGAAATTATTCTATTTTAATTGATAAGATGAGATTAAGAAGAAAAAAATATTTTCTGTATTTTTATTTGTTAAAGTGATTTTAAAAGAAAGAAAACAAGAACATGGTTCTTTAATAATATTTTAATTAAGAAGAAAATGTGTTTAAAAAGAAAAAAGAATATACTTATTCGGAAAAAAGGATTTTTGACCCATTTAATAATTATAGGGGCATTTTTGGACCAAAGTATTGACTGCAAGGGCATTTTTGAACCAAAGTATTGACGGTAGGGATATTTTTGTGCCAAACTATAAACGGAGGACATTTTTGTTCCTTTCACATAATTTAATGACATTTTTGACTCTTTTCCCTTTTATTTTTTATATTTATAAATATTTTATAATCACCTTGAATAAGATTACTTATACTCACAACTACTTATGCATTGTTTTAGATATCAATTTGTTTTTTAAAAAAATCGTTCCATCAAATATCATCACATAAATTAATAAATTAATGAATGATTAGAAAGTATTAGTTGATTTTATTACCATCTTTAAATGAAAAATATTGCTCATAATACTATCTTTTACATAAAGTATATATACTAGTCATATATATTAAATTTTAAAAAGACAAAATGAAAAACTGTCGGTTCACCTAAAAAAAAATCTTAAAAAATTTACATCTTTCTTCAAGAGGCTTTATAGATTTTTCTTAAAAAATAATTTCAAAAAAGAAAGAGTGAAGACAAAGAGATAATGGGTACTTGGAATAAAAATGAAATAATTGAAGGGGAAAATATGGGGCCCACTCCCATATTGTCAAAAAAAAATAAAAATGCTTATAACCTATAGTTCACAAGCTCAAAAAAAATCTCTCCATGTGCAATTCTTGCCATTGCTTCATCATTTCTTGCTGGCAATTTTTCTTCCATTTACAGTTCAGCAAAAAGATTTCTCAAATGTCACGTTCTTGAACATGTCTTTGTTCTTTACAACCATTTCTTTTGCTATTTGAGTTTCATTTTTTCACCCATTTTTCCCCCTTTCTCCACTAAGCTTGCTTTAGTTGAACATGGATTCCAAGACCCTTCTTGATTATGCACTGTTTCAGCTCACCCCAACTAGAACAAGGTTGGTTTAACTTTTAACCCCCCCCCCCCCCCCACAGTTTGTGTTAACTGTTTTTTAGCTTTGTATTGTTATGGAAACTGATAAAGATTTGATTTTTTTGTGTTTTTGGTTTGTGGGTATTGAAAAAGATGTGATCTTGTGGTGTTTTCTGGGGGTAAAAATGAGAAACTGGCGTCTGGGTTGGTGGAACCATTCATTTCTCACTTGAAATTTGCTAAAGATCAGATTCCAAAAGGTGGGTATTCAATCACTATGAGGCCACCTTCAACTCATGCCTACTGGTTCACCAAAGCCACATTCCTAAGGTATAATTTTTATTTCATCTCTGAAAAGTTTCAAGCTTTTAGTAATTTTACCATTGTTCATTAGTACCAACATGTTACTTGCAGATGATCTTGATGGTGTATACCTTTGGATAATTGGTCTTAAAGCATCACTAGATTGTGATTATTATGGGTTAAAAAAGTAGACTAAATGTGTATGGACTTTTTGCTAATAACTTCACTTATCCAGATATAATTGCTCATTGGACTTATTGGAAACAGGGTAGTGTTGTTTTAGCATACTCATTCTAATATTCTTTTGCATATTGGAAGCTATAATCTAATTGTGAACTGTTAGGTAAATTGAATACTAAAGAATGAATCCTTGTTGGATCTAGCACAAATGTGAAGCTGATGCAATGGAAGACTCAATTTTATTTACTTGTGCTTTCTTTGTTTTTGTGGCAGATTTGTACGCTTTGTTAGTACACCTGAAATTCTTGAGAGGTTTATGCGATTGGAACGAGAGATCTCACAGATCGAGAGTTCCATTCAATCCAATGAATGCTCCAATGGCAATTCAGAGGAAGGTATGTTCAAGACATCAAATTAGATATGCATTGTCCATTAGTTGTCAAGTTTAGTTTCTTCTTTTTATGATAACTAACATTTGTAGTTTTGTACCTTTCTCGGTAGAGTTCATACCATATTCAGATTTGGGGCTAATGTACATTTGTTGCTTGACTTGCAGGAAGCTCACCAGCTAATAGTGAGAGCACCAGGAAATCAAACGATTCGTTCAAGGTATTTTACTTGATCACAGTTAGATTTTTGGCTAGTGATTTCCATTTAATCTAGTAGCTCATTAGAAAATTTCACTTTGATTGGTTTTTCTAGGAAAAATCTGAAGCTGAAGAAGCTAATAGTGCTGCACCTAAAGAAAACTCCAAGTAAGTTATCTTCCCGTGGAAGCAACAGTGAGTTGTCAATGCATCTCCACCAGAGAGTCTTACTGAGTTATTTGTTTTTATCATTTCAGGATTCACCTCCAGCGCCACCTGGATTCCCGAAAGGCATTACTTAGGAAAGAGCAGGCCATGGCTTATGCGCGTGCAACAGTTGCAGGCTTTGAGATAGACCAATTGGATGATCTCATACAGTTTGCTAATTCTTTTGGTGCCTTGCGTCTTAGGTATGATACGGTATAGTGTCTTCATCATAACCTACGTTTTGTAGCTTAGGTATATAGATAAGGAAAAACAACTGGTGTAAATTGGATCACCAATGTTTGTCTTTTGACTACTTTAGTTGTAAGAAACATTTATGGCAGGTTCCAATTATCATTGTGAACCTTTGTTTCCATTCTGGTGCATAACAGAAAACAGAGTCTGGAGGACATCTGCTGTCTAACAACGAAGAAATCATCACACATTGTTATGTTTATCCTTGTTTTGATGTGTGTGTTACTCTTCTATTTGCTGTAAGGTAAATTGTAACATTGTCCATTTTATATTGATTTTCAAAGGAAGCCTTTCCTACATATGGAACTAGAGAACTCCTAGGTGTAGCTTTTGACGATGATATAATAACAAGCTTCTACGTCTTTCGCTGTATATATAATTCTATATGGGAGGATGTCAAAATTGAGTCAACTGTTATAGTTCCATTTTTCTTGTAACTTCAATTTGTGTGATCTTATCTTTCTTGTAGGGATGCATGTGTAGATTTCAAGGAACTTTACAAACAAAAGCACACAGATGGACAATGGATGGATGAGGTAGCTGCAATGAAGGCATGTACACCAATGGATCTATCATACTTGGGAAATCAAGGTGTTATTCTTGCATATGACAATAATGGCTCTTTGGATAGTTCTGACTCGAAGGAATCAACAAATTCAAATGGTGTCAAAGGTATCCTATTTGTTCTTTCCTAACATTGATTTATTCTACTAAATTTAAGTTTAGGTGGTACCACATGTTTATCTCAGACAATATAAAAGGGAAACTTTTCCTTAATGATTGTAATTTTAACTGATTAGTTCCCATCTGTGCGCGTAGATCGACTTCATAGTAGAAGAATCATATGAACTCTATTAGGTAGCGTTATACATACGGATGACTAATGATCAAGAAAAAATTTATGTGCGTGCATATAAATGTATGTCTACAGCATAGACTCACCTTTTTCTTTTTGTAACGTCAACTGCTATATGTGCAGATGAAAATCTTCCTGCATCAGATCCATCAGCAAAAGTTCAAATGCCATGGCAGAACCAAATTCCTCCGTATATGTACAACTTTCATGGCCCAACTCAACAGATGCCTTTTGCTGGCATGCATCCTTTACAATATTATCCAGCACATATGCAGTGGCCACAAAATGTAAATGGCTCCACAAATGGTTCTGTTAGGGACTCTCACAAACGGTCAAAGAAGAAGGAGAAATCCAAAGAACATGACAGTTCAGAAGATGATGAACAGACTGAGTCGAGTGCCTCTGATTCTGGAACTGATTCAGATGAAGTTAGGAAGCATGAGAAAAAGCATTCTTCAAGGGAGAACTCACATGCTAAAAAGCACAAGAAGAAATCCTCAAAAACAGTTGTAATCCGCAACATCAATTATATCACTTCCAATAGAAAGAATGAGGAAAATGATGGATCTTCTTATGATTCATCTTCAGCTGAATCTCATTTACTCGATGAAGATTCTATCAAAGAGCAGGTAGATGATGCTGTTGCAATACTGGAGAAGCGTCGCAACTCAAAAGGACATAGGAACAAGAATAGAGGACATCAGAATCTTGATGTAGAGAATGAATCAAATGGTTATGGCAACACAGACCTAAATGAGGGCATGTCACCAAAGTTATCTGAGAAAGCAAAAGGAAACAAGGCTTGGGATGCATTCCAGAATATTCTGATGAGTCGTGAGGAGTCAAGTATGAATGCGGCAAGTGACCAGCTACCTTTGGACTTCCAGGATGAAGGCTATGGGATCAAGAATTCTGGTGAGAAGGTCAGAAGAGACCATCTGACACCTGATGATTCTCTTCTCATGAGCAAAAATCATGAAGAAAATGGCACAAAGGTTAACATGGTAGATTTTGCCAATGGTGAGGATATGAGGCGAAGTTTGAAGAAAGGAGTTTCTGAAGATGTGCATCTTCTATTTTCGCACAAAGAACCATCAGGAGGCAATACATTGGGAACTCCATCTGATTTTGGTTCTGAATCCTCTGCTATTAGAAATAGTAATGGGGAAGATTGGTTTGTTGTCAACCACTCCGGCAGTTCAGAAACTCAAGAGGCTAGGCAAATAATATTTGACAAGGACAGTAGCATGTCAACTCAGAAAAGTTCCTCTCAAGTCGAAAGTGAAAGAGCTGCTCCTATTGATGATTCTTTCATGGTACAGTCTCAACCATCTTTTGATGATCATTATGGCTCTCAGTGGAAAACAGACATTGGCATGGACGCAGACTTGGTTGCTGCAGCAAATGCTGAAAATGGTGATCAAGTTGCATCAAAAACCAAGCTTAGTACATCTGGGACCAGTCAACCTGATGACCTCTGTGTGGTGCTTGCAAGAGAACCTAGTTTGGATCCTCTTGAGGCATCTTGGCAACCAGAACTGGATTTTCAGATTGAAGCTTCTTTCATTCAAGTTGATAAAAAATCTCCTGCAGTTGAGGCAAAACCACCTCCTACTGAAGAAAATGTTCCTGTGAAAGGTAAAAGCACAACTAAGAAGGATGGTCTTGCAAAGACTGGGAAAGATGCAAGGTCCAAAGTCTCCCCAGGATCTCTGTCAAGGAGCAGGATTGATGCTTTAGCAAAGAGCAAGAAGATGTCTCCTCCTCCTAACAAGCTGACAACCCAGAAGAGCAAATTAGATCGGGTACGACAATAACCAGTAACCTCAATTTTCCGTTGTTTTTGCCTCCATTATTTTTCTCTTTTCTTATAAATCATGCATCCTTGTTGTTTATATAGGACGAAGAAATGCGCAAGAGAATGGAAGAATTAGTGATCGAGAGGCAAAAAAGGATTGCAGAAAGAAGTGCAGCTAAGGGTTCATCCCCAGCACCTTCCAAGAAAGGGCCAGGAAGTAGAACAGCTTCAAAGATATCACCTTCATCCAAAGTTCACACGTTTCCAGTGCAGGTCAAGCATTAAGGAGAACTCCATCAAAGAAAAGTATGATCCAACCTTAAAATATTTGATTGTTTTGCTGCGAACTTGGAACATCCACAACTCGCTGCTTTGTGCACAGTGGATTATCCACAAATATCTTGGAGAAATAAAATATTTTCGAGGAAAATTATAGATTCTTTCTTTACTAGGACAACTCTGCTTGCTGGTTTGATGCAAGTTATTCCTTCTCATTTATTTAGACATTCATGTCCCATCATAAGGTTTTGCCAGAATAGTTGATTGAGGCTTTATTATTATTTGTTCATATGTTGTGTAAAGTTATTTGTAAATCTATCTGTGAGTTAAAACTTCTAATACCAAATCTTGTTTCTTTTTGCTGGATAAGTGGAGATAGGATTTGGTACTATGAAAATCTGTCTTCCCATATTTATTCTTGATTCACACAAGTTTTGTATAATCCTCACATTTTACCAGCTCTGTTAAATCAGTCACTTTTATTGTTGTTATCTGCTCCTATATGTTCTTTACTTTCTTCTTTTCGTATATTATATATATCAATGGCGGATCCAACCATGAGCTCAAGGTTTCAGCAGAATCAGTGCTTTGAATCGAACGATTAACCCTATGTATATGTGTAGTAACAAGTATAGACAGATTTAGATATACATTTTTCATAGTCAATAATAAGTTTGTGGAAGCCTGGAGCGGGACTTTTATCCTGTGCGCACACAAAGGTAGTAGCTACGGGTTTTCTGGTCATCACTAAAAAAAAAATGTTTGTGGAAGCCAATTCTTTGACAGGAAGATGTATGAAAGGGGCAGCTGAAATCACAGGAATTGTCAAAGATTCCAACATCTATCTGTTACATTTATTTATTAGTACTTAATTACTTGAACTGTCTCTTTATTTTGATTTGGGCCAGGCATCACTAGTCACCACTAAGGCACAACAAAAAAAACTTCCATCTTTTCATATATTTTTTTCAGTTTAATTTCTATTCAAGATCAAAGAACCAGTTGTTTGAATAATGTTAGTTTATTAGGTAAAGCACCCATTGAACTTTTCAAAGTTCTTACTTGTCTAGTTGATTTACTATTCTTAATTTGTGTCCCAAATATGACATCATCATCAATAAAACATAATTTTAACCTTATATATACAATAAAGTATAATTTTTCGACAAAAATGATTCAGATAAACCTCTTGCTTCCCTAGGTCCTGATCCTAAGATCAGTTTCACAATGAAACTGAGGCATAGGCATGTTATTGATGACTGTCGCAATATTTTTTCGCTTATTGTATAAATATCTTGCCCTTATTTATTGGGCGTAGACAACTAGTTGAGTGGCAAACATGTTTTAGATCACTAAAAGACCCCTGAATTTTAGGAGCTTAGATAAATTTTTATCTACAAGTGTAACCATCAGATACAGCTCAAAGTTATCAAAACAAAGATAAAAACAACACATATTAACAAAAACCCAAAAATTTAGGGGTCATACACGGTTTGGCATCAAAAAACCAAGAAAAATAATTTGAATAATTGACCTCCATTATTTTTTTGTCTTAACACTCTCTCTCTATTTTGCTAACAAAAGAGAGAAGAAGTGTTTGTTCATGTGATAAGTTGGATTAACCAATTTCCCAGTTGACTCCAGAGCTTGTTCATCATATTAATTATTCCTATTTTGCTCTGCACGTTATATGAGCCTTCTTTAATTTATCAATTTTCCTACAACTATTACTACATTATTTTTTAATCAAATCAACAAACAATTTTTTAATTTTTTTTTATAATATTGAATGCTCTTGTTCTTCTTCCTCCTCCAACATTCTTTTAATCATTTCTATCATTATATTGTTTTCATTCACCGCTTTTTTGCGTCAGCAAATAATATTTCTGTTTTTTCAATTGTCAAAGTTGACCTGGTAAAATTATTTTTGTGTTTTTTTTCAATCTTGTATAAAACTTGGAATTTCTCATTAGAAATGGCCATTGGAGCATGCTTTGGTGTGCCTCCTTTCTTTTCACGCAGGAAGCATAGTACAATATTTCAGGTATTTTTTTCTTATTTTTTCCCTTAAAATCTTTTATTTATTTATCTTAATTCTGCATTTCTCAATATTTGTAATGATTAATTTCATGCAAAGCCCAAGATCGCTTAATCAATTTTCAAACAAATTAAGCAATAAAACAAAATACACAATCAAAGGATTTCTCCTCATAAAGGTTTTGAATTGATTACAGAGTTTTATAGCCAAATATATTAACATATGATAAATCCTTAAGAAAACCTCAAAATGTTATAACCATATTGAAAAATATAAATGTTCTGTTAATTTGTGCATGAAAAATCCTACATTATATTTATCACAACCATATTCCATGCAAAACCTCAAAGGTAGCCAGCCATGTTGAGTTTAGAAGAAGATTTCTCCCAATATTTTCTTTAATTTTGACTCCGTGTTCCTTGTTTTTTTAAGGAAAAATCTAGTGATTAATGAATTGCATCATATGATGAAACAGATTAATAAGAGAAGGAAAAAAAAAGATATAAGAGGAGAAGATTGCATACAACAATAAGTTGATATAAAACATGTTTTGATTAGAGAAAAAAACAGCCCATGCATATAATGATATTTGACAAAAACTTGAGAAGAAATAATTTGTACATATTGACTATGTATCTTGTCATATATGTGAATTATAATCTAAGAGCGAAGTAACATAGAAAATTGGGAACTTGGATATTATAGCATAATACTAATAGTAGTTGACGAACATTTGCAGGAAGAAGAGATGAAAGAGACAAAGAGAAGTCCTGCTATTGAAAAGAAGAGAACACCTCCCATAGCAGTATCAAAAAGCTTTAAATCCAAAGGTTCCACGGTTCGTAATTCATGTAGAGTAGCAGGGAACTTCATAATAATGACTGAGCTTCGGAACAAGATCCTTACCTTGAGAGACTTGCTTGATTTGTCCCCTTGTATTGGCTCCGCGTCTGTAAATGAGGTACATAATTCTGTTATTTGTCTTCAGAACACAAGCACAATAATAACAATCTGTGAAAGGTTTTAACTTTTATATATAATAAATGAATTGTACACCATCAGTATACTCAAAATGGTTACTTAAACGCGATGTCAGTGTATAGAAGTTAAAACTCTGAAATAAAAAGAGAAAACCAGAATTTGGTAACCTCTGTGGTGAATTCTTTTTTTTTTCCACAGCTGCTGATTTTGACGCTGAAAGATCTGCAACAACTGTATCCTACAATCAATCCATCTATTTCTTTGTCAAAAATTGATGAAGCACCGATGCAGCAGGTTACTATTTACTCAGCTGTATTGAGCATTACAAATTGAATGTTTGGCTATAGCGGATACACAGTTCACTGTGCTAACCAATTGTTATATTTCTCAGGCACTGCAATTCTTTTTTGATACTCTGATATCAATTGGGGAAATGTGGACAGGCAATGATGAGTGGATGGTCAAATGCAAGGAGGATTCATTCAGTAAACAAGACAATTTGGAACACTATGGTACGTCATACAGTTTATTGCAACATCAAATAGATATGTTTTCCATCTATTATCCATCTCTTGACTCTTAAGTAAGATAATACTAATGATCTTTTCAATTACAACCAATTAGGAGTGTTATTGCTCGATGACATGATTCATCTTGCTAGTGAAAGGATGTTCGATATGATGGATGAGGATGAGGATGAGGACGAGGACGAGGACGAGGATGACCAGATAAGATATGAACGTCCATCATTCCACATGTTTGGGAGGGTTCTTTCTGAATCTTACTCAAGTTCCAAGTCCTCCCTCTCGAGCACTCCAGTGACCCCAACTTCAGTTCTCCCTGAATTAAGGAGCAAGAAGAATGCAAAGGCATCATACTCTCCACCTCGTCTTCTGCCACTCAGGGTTCAAGCAGTTGGCAAGCTGAATCCTATTGATGTAAAGCGCCTCTCTTTCCATATGTTCCCTAATGTAGCAGCTCAAGATTCAAATTTTGTTGTTCAATTAACAAGCTCAGTTAATGAACAAAAGTCAGATGTAGAGGTGAAGAAAGATTCTCAAGTGAAATCCAAAGATGATAAGGAATTTGGGCAAGATTGTGAAATGACAGACTTGCCAGATATTCTACTGACTAGTATGGATGTTGAATCAGAAAATAAAGGAACATGTAAAACCGGGGCCGAAAATGATCTACCAGTGTCAGGACATGTTACCTTGGATGTGCTTTTACCTCCATCACTTCCAGAACAAGGAGCAGGGCAACAATCACCACTCACTTTGTCGTTGAATGTCATAGACTCGCAAAAACCAACATCTACTCTGCAAATTTCTTTACTCACACCAGATGGAGACATATCATCGAACCAACCATCGACTTTTGCACCAGCAGCACCACAACCACCACCTCCCCCAGTACCCAATTCATCAGGGAATGCAGAAGGGTCAAGGCCTGCACCATTGTTAGCAAAACCAAGTGGTGTTCCACAGCCTCCTCCTCCACCACCACCTCCCATGACATCAGCCAATGTAGCAGCACCACAACATCCTATGAAACCAATATCTGCACTCCCACCACCACCACCTCCTCCCGTAACAAGAAAAGAAATAACATGTCCACCTCCACCTCCACCACCTCCCATGACATCAGGGCAAGGAGTGACACCACCCCCGCCCCCACCACCTCCCATGACATCAGTAAAAGGAGTGGCACCTCCCCCACCCCCACCACCTCCCATGACATCGGGAAATGTTATATCAGTTCCACCTCCACCCCCACCTCCCATGGGATCAAAGCTTACTGCTCCTCCTCCACCCCCTCCTCCCATGGGATCAAAGGCTATGGCACCTGCACCCCCACCTCCACCAATGACTTCAAATGGAAGAATGCCAGCACCACCTCCACCCATGCCAATGGGAAAAGGAGGTGCACCTCCTCCACCACCAGGGTTTGCAGGTGCCAGGAGCCTAGGACCTAGGAAAGCAGCCACTAAATTGAAGAGATCATCACAAATGGGAAATCTTTATCGACTTCTCAAGGGAAAAGTTGAAGGATCTAGTTTAGATGGTAAATCAAAGGGGAGAAAGGGAAAAGTTAGTGCTAGTGCACCAGCAGGAGGCAAGCAAGGAATGGCTGATGCATTAGCAGAGATGACAAAGAGGTAATATTATTGAGATTCTCCAACAGATTATTGAGTAGAGGTACAACTTTCATATGTGTTAGACAAATCTTTGAAAATTATGTCATATGTGTCTCAGGTCAGCATACCACCAACAAATCGAGGAGGATGTTAAAGTACATGCACAAACAATCAAGGAGATGAAAACAGCGATTTCCTCTTTCCAAACATCAGATATGTCTGAGCTAATCAAGTTCCACAAAACTGTAGAATCCAACCTAGAAAAACTAACAGATGAATCTCAGGTTTCATATTTATCTGTCGTATACATATTTCTCCATGATTCCCACTTCAGGATGTTGACTTAAAGTAATTTTGATATAGGTGCTAGCAAGGTTTGAAGAATTTCCTACCAAGAAGTTGGAAGCATTGAGGATGGCCGCAGCACTTCACACCAAGTTAGATACAATAGCCAAAACTCTAAAGAATTGGCCACTAGTACCACCTGTTGGACAACTTCTTGACAAAGCTGAGAATTACTTCAACAAGGTAGAAACTAAGTTCGCAATTGAAAACTTCTCATGATGTAGTTGAAAACATCTCGTGACACAACTTTTTATATTTCCATTAGAAGCTCTAACAAATGGTTCTATCATCTAGATCAAAGGAGAAATGGACACATTGGAACGGACAAAAGATGACGAAGCCAAGAAATTTACAAGCCATAAAATCCACTTTGATTTTGGCATTCTTGTGCGTATCAAAGAATTGATGGTGGATGTTTCCTCCAACTGTATGGAACTGACTTTGAAGGTTAGCACAGTGTAAAGCATGTAGCATAAGTAGCGCTTCTTACGAATTCACTAACCTTCAGTGAGCATCTTTTGAAGTAACACTTGAATTGAATCAGGAAAGAAGAGAAGCAAAGCAAAAGGAAAATGAAGGAGCTACACCGAAAAATGATAGCAATAAAAAGGGATCAGCTAAACTTCTATGGAAGGCCTTCCAATTTGCATTCAGAGTCTATACATTTGCTGGTGGGCAAGATGATCGTGCTGACATGTTGACAAGGGAATTGGCTCAAGAAATTGAGACAGATCCTAATCCAGAGACATAAAGTTTATAGTCATTTTTTACACAAAAAAAAAAAAAAAATCCCAAAAAAAAAGATCACTATAGGTGTCAATATATAACGGCATTAATGCACATAGACGCTTTTAAGAGGTTTGAGCAATTAGTATAATGATGCTTTCCCTGGCAGGTGTTCTATAGATGTTTCTTGAGCTGTGATTTCATGCACATTATATCCTTTTTTGTCTGAGGGACGGAGTGAAGTGAGCTAAACTCTAGCTTTGCTCTACCACCTGCAATACATACAATATTTATATTACACCTTTTGTGACTGGTTTTGTAGAATGTACATAACTTTTGTCTTTACTCTCAGAATTTAAAAGTATACGCGTGAATGACTATCTTCTTATGCATAGTCCACGTTTTTCCTTGTTTCTGCATTTTGTATGTCACGATACTTTGTAGGAGTTTTCAAACTTTGAACCTTATTAATTTTTGTTTAGTTATATAATCACTGTTATCACTTTCATTCATCTCATCTGCACCTGATTACTAGGAAGAATCATCATATTGCTTACTTTTTAACATTCATGTACAAGCAGAAATACATTATACAGTTAAAATTATTTGGGAAAAAACAAATATCACATAGAAATATAGTAAGTACAGAGGAACTACACCTGCTAACTTTTAACTCTTGATTCCGCCTCTGTGACCATATACAGTACACAAGCTGATCAGATGAATATTTTGTTAGCATGAAATAAATATAAGAGATCTAAACCATTCGTGCAAATTAGAAATCAGAATGCAACTAACTTCATGAAAAAAATAAAAATAAAGTTCTTTAAAGCGTAAAGACAAACACCTGGTGGGCTTCTTTGTTGGAAATCATATTCTTACTTGTACTACTAAGATTATTATTTAGTTCTAAGAATAGTATAAAGAAAACTAATACAGTAAAACTTTCCTTATATTTTATGCTAAAATAAATAAGTAAAAGAAAATCTATTTTTAATATCAAAATTAATAAAGGCATAAAGAAGGAAATATCACGCCAAATGACAAATATTTATAGTGTATTATTTAATTTAGCTACAAATATTTATGATTTGCGTTACAGTTTCGTATATTTATGACTCACAGTTACAGTTTCTTAAATTTTGCTATAAATTTGTATAATTCGGTTTTCGATTGTATAAATTCAAAATTTGTATATACTTACTCTAGCTATTTGTATACGATTTGTTGATACATTTGATTTGTATAAGTTATGAAAAATTCATAATAAATTACTTTGTTTGTATATTGGCAAGCGAAATATACAAACGGAATTCTGAAAAACTCCTAAATGTATAAATACAAAATTTGTATATTTACCTTGTTTGTATATGTTGGGTTTTAAAGGTGTGACCAGGAAATGAAGGATTGTGACTCTCCTGAAGAGTTGTGACTATGCCGAAGGGTTATGACCTTTATGAAAGGTTGTGTCCTTTCTAAAGGGTTGTGATCGTTTGAAAGGTTATGCTTTTTCGGAGATAACAGTATATTGGCAAGTGAAATATACAAACGAAAATACACATAGCAAACTAAATTATAGTTATAAAGCGTAATTAGAAAAACTATAATTAAAATAGCTTATTAAATTTAATCTCTTCGATATTTATAAAATTTTCTCCAAAAAGAACCATTATTTTTATTTTAAAATGTACTAAACCATCACTAGTATATGATAAAAAATTAGTCTGTATTAAAATTCATTTTCATTGTTTTAATTAACAAAGGCTGCTACTTTATCAAAGCGGGATTGGGAATACAGAATAATATACTCCACTTAAGCGGGTTAATTTTTTGCCCCGATCCATCTTCTAACCCGGGGCCTTGTCCTGTCCTGCCCAATTCTAACCCATTAATCTCTTTTGAAAAGTGGAATTTATGCGGATAAGTAAACATATACTAGTTAATTAGTTAGTATAATTATAGTCAGCTAATTTACAATTCGCCACCAATATTTAGCGTTAATTACGTGCAATTCGAGTTTGTATAATTCGCCTATTTGTATATGACGATGATTTGCTTTGATTTTTCAGTTTTATCATCCAATACAGTCAATCTTTTTTTGTACAACTTTTTAAAGTTTGTATAAATGTTTAATTTTCGAAACTTGTATAATATAATTCATATAACTTTTATATAATGTAATTAACTCGTATAATATAATTTGTATAGTTGTTTAAAGTTCAGAAGTTTGTGTTTGTATAAATTCGTTATTTCGAGTTTTATCATATTTGTATAATTTTGACTTTTTGCGTAAAGGAATATATCTGAAAATAAGAGAAAGTAAAATTTTTTGTAATATTTTCAAATAATAGAGAATTTTAAAGAATATGATAAAATAAATTATGTATTTAGATATTTTTCCTATAATTTAATACAAGTAGGAGAAAGTCCAACATGCGCGCTTTGATTCTTAAAAGATAATTATCTACATAATCTAAGTGGACAATTACATTATCACTTAGCTTTTCATGGCATCAAATATGACAAGGATACATACGTATGCATCGAGAAATCATATGATATTTTTCTAAGATTGCGTGAGTTGTACAAGTCTTCGAGAAATCATATTATACTCGTTCCCTTTCATATTACCTGATGGGTGGATTTATATTAGATGGACATTTTCTATTTTATAGAATGATTAAAAAATTATTAATAGATTGATTAACTTTACTATTTTTTTTTTTCATATTAATTTGCCTTTAGAAAAAAGAAACTTTGGATCTTTAAAATTTGATTAAACTTCCAAAGGTAATATTAATTGTAGGGGTGAAATGAAAAAAAAAAAAATTAATGATATCATAATTTAGTAAGTGATCAAATAATATGAGATAAATATTTTTAGTAAGACGTTCATCTAATATGGGACAGAGAGAGTATAATATTAATTGTTGGCACCATGCAGCAAGAAAACTATATAGTACACATTGTTGGTTGGATGTTGAGTTATTTATCTTGAATACTAGAGACCAATTCTCTCTTAATTCATTTTTTCTGATATTTTATTTGTGGTGCATCCTTATTTTAAAAAATCTAGATATTACTTTGCCCTTGACTTGACATACCCTCGGAAGAAAATTTTAATTAGATGTGTATTTTACTAAACTAGTCTTATTGATGTTGTTTTGGAACTTCAAGTTTTACTATTACTATTATTTTATGAATTTATTTCAATATTAAGGATGGTACGAAGAAAAAGTAATAAAATTCTTTTAATTTGCTAAAATGGCCGTACAAGTAAAATGAAATATTTATTTTTAATATAGGAACTAAGCAAAATAAAACTGAAGAATACATTGTATTTTTTAAGTTATACAAGAAATTTTACACTAGTTTCTCTTCTTTTTTTTCCTGAGTCAAAACCAAACAAAATAATTAAAAAAAATATCCGACTACTTTTCCTTCCTTTATTCCATGCAAACAGTTGATTACAATAGACATAAACCAGAAAACACCGTGTGCAACATTAATCAGAAACAGTAGGATACTAAATAAATAAAAATGCATTTAAAAAAACGCTTAATTATTTGAGAAAATGATTTAATCAAAATCGTTTCTTCTTTTTCCTCTAATCCTCAAGCACAATCTTAACACCCCCAATTTTAACAGCACCAGAACCATTCTTGGGTACAAAAGTCACCAACACATTCTCATCATTTTCAGCATCCAAATCCTCCAACAACTCAGTTATCGCTAATTTCAACTTCGTTTTTCGTTTCGAATTTTTGTTACCTTTACCATGACTATGATGTGGTACGTTCACAAAACTTCCAGCAAATTCAGCATTATCTGGTGAAATCAGTGTCTCATCTTCGTCATTAATCAACACATCAAACTTAACAAAAACATCAGTCTCCACTTCTAACCCTTCAACAATTAAAATCTCTTCTTTCTCATTTTTCTCCTTTTTGTTCCTCTTCTTCTTGTTTGGCCTTTTCACCATCACTTTTATAACATGGTCAAGTTTCGTTGGGAAAATTTCTTTTGGTGTAGGAAAATTCATAACATTATTATTATCATCATCAGCTGCTTTAGCTTCAACGAGCCTCCTTACGCTACTCAACGCCCGCGATACTCTAGGCGTGGGACGCGAATTTATCCATGGATTTGTTACGTTTTGATAAACGTATCCGAGTTTGCTTGAATCCAACACATCACGAACCCTAATACGTACCATTTGTGCTTTTTCATCGTAAAATAAAAATGAAGTGTTTAGAAAATCAGGATCGGTGAAGTCTTGACGTCTACCACCTAGGGTTTTCCAAACAGTCCATAATCTATCGATATTTGAATGATGAGCATAGAAAATAGGGTCTCTAGCAGCTGAATAAAAATCTCCCATGTTTTCGAAATTGGCTTGGGTTCTATCACCGGTCCAAACATGAACCGAACCATGAGCCATGTTCTCGAGGGACCCACCTCCACCGGGGACCCCACCTGCGCGGTAGGGGTCCCCGAGGAAAGTCTCGGGAGTTCTTCCGAGAGATACCATTTGTCTATACATATTTGTGAGATTTTGAGATGTTTGTTGAGCGTTACTTATGTTAGGATCAGTACCATTGAAGTCCAGATCGACCATAGTTGGAGGCTGATGCCTCCGATCTCTGAGTCGATCATAGAGAGGAGAGGTAGAGTTTGTGTACAATCCTGGCATACGCATGCCATCAGGATGATCCCAATTCCAAAATGGCATCGCGAAGGTAGGATCATTGATTAAACTTCCTAAGATTCTTTCGAAGAAATAGAGATAACAACGATGAAATGGAAGAAAAATCCAAGAGGTATGAACTTGGAGCTCTGTATTTGGGAAACCTAGTTGGTCATAAGCACCATTACAATAAGCACAATGAACATTTGCTTGTTGTTTGAAGCTACGTGGATCGTCGTCAGGAAGTTGCTTCATCAGCTGAACAGCTCTGTTGAATTTCTCTATGTAGGCACTATCCACTGAATGTGCTGCTGGCCGTGTACGGAGTGGGGTGGATGATGGAAGCTGGAAGTCGATGATATTTTCAATCATCGGAGGACAACAATTGACCGGTGCTGCACCTGTTAAAATAATCGAGTGATTAAATAACTTTTCTTAAAGAGATATTGTTCGTATATATAGTATAATTAAAATAAAGGTATGACTCATGTTCATTTCATTTTTAAAATCATATTTTTTTTCTTTTCATCAATGCGTGGGACAATCGTACTTTAATTTATTATATACATATATATATTACAAACTATCTAACGATGGAGCACCTGTTGGCAAGTCTGCGGCCCCACATTTGGTAACATCGGGCCCGTTCACCGGAGCGGCGAGGGCAAAGGGAAGACCACCAACAAGAGTAGAAGCACCATAAAGACCTCCTAAACCAAGTAGAACGTTTCTTCTATCGATCATATTGTTTGAAGAATCATTCTTTTTAGAAATGTCGATGGGTGAGTTATTGTGTTCATGGTTATTATCATCTATGGTTTTGCATGAGACTTGGAAATTACGATGGACATTATGCTTTCTAATGGAGGAAATTTTTGATGTTTTTGCAAAGAAAGGAGAAGAATGCAAGTTGGAAAAAGTGGTGGTGGTTGAAGAAGAGAGAGTATTGGTAGTGGGAAGTGGAATGGAAGACATTTTTTTTCTTGTTTGAGGTGTATTCATGAACATCTATGGCTAGCATTTATATAGAATATATGGAGCAACCTAAGGACTTTTCTTTGTAATTACCTTGTGAGGAAGAATAAAAACCCATAATGATCTCCATCAACCTAAGGACTTTTCTTTGTACGTAATTACCTTGTGAGGAAGAATAAAAAACCATTTCCAACTCATCGTTCAACTTCAACCTATTGAGAATATAATTAACTAATAAAAGTATATTTTATTTAATACTTAATTCTTTAGGTGAGATGATCATACATGTCCTGTGATCGAATCTCACCGTGATCCATAAAAAAATCAAAGGATCTCTCTCATCATGAATTCACGTGCTTAAAAATAAACAATATTAAAAGTGTAGATTTATTGAAGAGAGATGAGGTAAACTAGTGGAAAAGTTACTTTTATTATTTATAAATTAGTGTGTAATATAAAATTAATCCACTTTTGTACAAGTTGTCGTTAGAGTCTTAATTTATCTACAGCAAGAAGAAGAATAATGACTCATACTGGTATTGTCTCCTTCTAGATATGGCTGATTATTACTTACTTTAAGAGAAACTAAATGACTTTCAACTATTGTCTGCCGTGTCAAAATTTAATTTGCTTAGACTTTTAATTTTTTATTTACTAGTTGGAATGAAATCTCAAGGGGAAACAGCTGATGAAACTTCAAAGTTTCAATATATTATTCAACATCATGTAGTAGATATTGCTTAACCTGGCCATGGATGAGATTGTTAGATATTGCTTAACCTGGCCGTGGATGAGATTGTTTCTCACTTAATTAGAGGTTTTGAATTCAAGCTTTGAGTACGAAAAATTTTTGATAGGAAATGCTTCTTTTATGCGGCACGAATCTGAAATAATGGGACTAGCTCCAACACTGATATCAGACACCGTATAATTAAAAAAAAAAAAAGATAGGAGTATTACTTATATATATTATAGTTCAACAAGTATATATTGCAAATCACATAAATTGAAATTAAAAAATAATTAATTAATATATCAGGTTTACATTATTTCCGGGTTTGGCTAATTATAAAAGGGAAGACGTGCCTTAACAAGAAATCAACCGACCACTCCAGTGAAGAAGAAATAAATACGAAATAGTTTAATTAATTATTTTAACAACCACAATCTAATTAACAAAGATATCCTTATCTTTCTCCAATAATGTCCAAGACTAGCGAATTAGTTGCAAGTTACTAATTAATTAATTAGCAGTGGCTGCTGCTAAAAATCAAATCCCTAGCAACGGATAAGAAAACTACTTATGGATTTCAAAAAACAATAATTAGTCTTAAAAAAAATTACTACTAAAGAATAAGGATAAATTAAATGGAAATAAAATAATTAATTTTGTCTTGAACTTCTAAATTAACAAGTAATATGAAATACAGTAATTATTTTTACTTTTGGAAATTGTGATAGATAGTTAATTTGAGACTAAGAAATAAAATTTATATGATATAATTTGATTTAATACAAAATTTAAGTAAAAGGGAGATTTTTAAAAATTTGTGAGGCTTTAAACTTTTGAAACTTGTAATTTATCGAAAGTTTCTTCCATCATTTATGTTTGACTTGGCACATTGTCTATGTTTAATTGTCTAATTCCTTTATGTATATATTGAGATTCACATAAAAGGATTATTCGTGTTTGACTTGACATATCTCTTAAGAAATAATAAATAAAATAATTTTATTATATAATCTTTAATTATTTTAATTAAGCCATCTAAATGTTGAAAATGAACACTAGCACTTAATAATAAAAGGTCATATAGTTATATATACAAAACCAAATAACAACGAACATTTGTTTTAAATATCGTGAATAAGTAAAAATAAATCGATGAAGTATAGTATATACTCTACCATTCTAAATAATTGATCCTATATGCAAAGTTTTATCCAATTTAAACACGAAAAAAGTAGGTAACGGTGGCTTTTAATAAATAGTCTTTTAATGGCGTGTTCATGACGATATCTACTATATAAATAATTATTGCTTTCTTCAGCTTAATCGATGTTTAATTTTCTCCTTCTTCTAAAAATGTCCCCACATTAATTATATGGAGATGTAATTATTATGTTCGTAACTTGACATTTAGTATGATTGGAAAATTAACATGCACATTACTTATAATTTCAGATCAATATATGGATTCGCCTCTACATGTAATTATTTGTAATATATAAAATTCTTGACCATAAAAATAAAACAAATAATTTCTACTATGTACTAACATATTTACATTACATATATAACATAAAATTTATCATCACCAATATATATAAGTTGAATAATCCTGCAAAGAAAATACCAAAACGATAACTTAACAGGCAAAAACTATTCTAAAAGATCTTAGACCAAATTGTCAAATATTCAAAAGGTTGCGTTTAATAAATGCTTACCCATTTTCTTTTCAAACACTTGAATTGTGACCAGTTGTTATTATGATTTTTATTTTGAATATAATATAGTTAATGGAAAGACAAAGTGCACGTTCTTTTATGCTTTTAGTCAACAACTAAGATTTGCCAATTAATAAATAAATTAATCAAGTTCATCTTCTTCCAACTTGTTTGTCTTAAATATCAAAAATACTACAGTAATATAATATTGGATAAATGACAGAAATCAGATCGCGAAAGTTTAGTAAATTAAAGGTTGAATATAATAACATATAATTGTTCAAAATTCTACAATTGTTTATTATTTTTTATTTTTTTTTAGTTAATTAAAGTGACAAATAATGATACTAGCTTAACTATAGTTCGAGTTTTAAAGTTTTCAACATATTCGAGTTTACACATAATGCCAATAGTATCTTCAAATAAGGATATGCTCATTATGCCCCCCCCCCCCCCGCCCCGCCCCTCCCGGTCTCTCTCTCTCTCTCTATATATATATATATATATAGGTCTTATTCACCTCGTTGCATTATTTAAATATTTTACTAGCTAGGTTTATTTTGGGGTTAAAAGGACAGAATATTAAAAATAAAAAAATAATATGCATCGAAACAAAATATTGGATCATCGTGTGGACGGACAAAGTGTTCAGGATTGAAGCATGATCTATATTCTTGGTGCTAGTCGATATTGTTTACTCTCCGTGCATTTTTATTTGTTTAATATATTAAAAATATACTATTTTCATTTTTACTTATCACATTTTAGTATACTGACAGAACATTTTTTTTCCTTTCATATTTTACTTTTAATATTAATTATTTAATTTTTAAATCATTTTTTAAGACTTAAAACTAAATATCAATTGTGATAAAAATAACCATGTCAATTATTATTTCTCTACGACTAGGCATGCAAAATTCAAACTAATAAAGTGAACGGATGAGTAGTTCTTAGCTAGCATATATATGTGTCACCTAAAGTTACGTTTGATCATTGAATTCTCAAGTCATTAAGTATAAAAACTTTTATTAGACTATTTAACCCCTCATTATACACCTAGAGTTAAGCACGTTTTTAATTGCTAATTAAAATGAATGCTTTGAGTAGGGGTGTTTGTGGTTCGTTTATTGATTAAAATCAAATCAATCTAGTCGGTTTTTTAAATTTTTAAAATTAAATTAAACCAAATGAAAAAAATAACCGCCGGTTCGGTTAAATTTTTCTGGTTTATTCTTGAAAATAATAATTTTTTTCTAGGACGTACGTATTTCCATAGACACAAGCACCAAGTACATGAACAATCCACAGAAAAGCTATTGTCGGTTCAATTAAGCAATTAAGCAACACTAGAGTTATCATTACACAAACAAAGTGAGTCAATTAAGAAAAAGTGTGACTATTTTACGTGAAGTAGGATAGGTAAAGATTAAAATGGATTTTGATAGACTTGGACTTACGATTGTTATAGTTGAGCTAAAGTGTTGGGCTTGAGAAAATAGTACAGTTAAAGACTTAAGTTAATTAAAATTTAACAAAATATTTATATTTTATTTATGAATAATATATAAATAATTATAAAATTTATATATCTAATTTATCGGTTCAATTTGGTTGTTTTTGTGGTTGTTTTTTAGTAAAATCAAAACCAAATCAAATAGTATCGATTTTCAAAATTTAAAACCAAACCTACCAAAATATTGATTTTTTAATCGGTTTAATTCGAATTATAGTTCGATTTGACTTTTCAACCATAACCATAAACATCCCTAGCTTTAACTACTCAATAATGAAATACCACTAATCATAGTTAGTACTTGGGCAAATTAATTAGTCAGAAGACGCAATCGTTTTGAAGATGAAGATTAGTTACCTATTTTATCTCATCTTATAATCTTCCATGACTCATGTGAAAATGCTATATGAATTCTCTGTTTGCCTAATTTCTCTTCATTGACTTTAATACCACTTGATTGAATTTTACGTGTTGACAATTAGAATATTTCAAATTGTCCAAGCTAAATTTATATTAGTCGGTCACTAGGTTTCAAATATAAAATAATTATAACTAAAAAAAATTCCAATTAAAGAAATACGAGTAATTATTCTGAGTTACATTTAGATTTTAGTTCGTTAAGTTTATTTAGTGGTATGCAAGGGTAACATGAATTATTATCACAAATTAATTATATTGAATTAATTAACTCTTCTTTGTGGTTTGTGAGCTATTGCATAGAAGCGAAGATTTTATCCTATACGCACCTAAAAAGTAGCGGCGGTGAGTTTTCCTTTTTTTTCTTGTTGGTGTTAATGTTGTTAAACCACCTAGTTAGTTCCTATTGAAAAGATTGTCAAGGTTCATTTCTTCATACCTTATAATTAGCCATAACTATTACAAATTAGAGTAATATATTTATTGTTATTGAAAACTCTATTATAAATCATAGCATTGTTGATTTTTAGTCATTATCATTACAAATATATTCACTCTTTCAATGAATTATTATTTCTCATTCATTTCCTAATTATTCCAATATTATTTCTCCTTGATCAATTCTTGCAACATTCAATTTGACAAAATGCAGCAGATTGGTATTCATCTTGGTTTGTCTTTAGTCATTACCCCATATTGGCATTAAGTAATTTGTCCATAGGATAATATTTACAAATTGAAAGTTTCTCATTTACAAAGGAGCTGTGATTAAAGGAAAAAAAAAAGCGTTCACCAACTTTGTTAGTTTCTGACTCCTAATTTTATACTAGAAGAACTTGTTAAATTCTAAAGAATACATCCAAATTAAATATTCTTAAGGATAGTGCATGCCTCAAGCTACGAGAATTTCCATAATTTTTCAAGAATTTTCTACAATTCCAACCTTCTCAAAAAATAAAATCATTACTATTTCAAAATGAATCTTTAGAACTCGAATATTAATGGCATCCTTGTCCAGAAAATAATGAGATCTAGGTGTGTTTGGTATGAAGGAAATGTTTTTCTAGAAAATGTTTTCTTGAAAAGTAAGTGATTTTCTAACTTATTTTCTCAAGTTTGGTGGTTGAGTAAAAAATATTTTTTAGATTTTTTTTTTTTGATGTTTAGTTGGTGAATGGAAAATATTTTCCAGAAAATATCATTTATTCTTGAGACTAAAAAAATACTCTTTAGGAAAATAATTTCTGATCTGAAAATCACTCCGATAATTGATCTAGGACCCGACCTTGACACCGAACTAGGACAAGACCCCGAGGACCATTCTGAAATTCGACCCTGAGATCTGACCCAGACTTTCGAACTTAAAATATTTTTCAAAAACAATTTTTAAGAAAAAATTGAGGGGAGGGGGTGGCGTAAAAAAAAATTAAATTTTGAATTTTTTTTAAAAAAAAAATAAATTAAGAAACTTTTTGACGGGGTGACCTTGATGGAGTGACGTAAAAATTGAAAAAAAAAACTAAAATATTTTTTCAAAAAAAAAAATTGGCTGAGGGTGGGGTGGGGTAAAAAATGAAATTTTAACTTTTTTTCCAAAACAATTTTATTTGGGAGGGGGGGGGGGGGGGGGGAATAGTAGAGGTTGGGCGAAGTAAAAAAATCTTAAAATTTGAAATATTTTTCAAAAATAATTTTTTTTTGTTTGGGGGAGGGGGGGTTGGGGGATGATTTGAGGGTAGGGGTAAAAAAATTATTTGATATTTAAAAAATAAGATTTTTTTTTGTATAGGGAGGGTCGGGTATGGGGTAAGGTAAGAAAAAAATATTGAAGGATGAAGTAGAGTTTTGGAAATGTTTTCCTTAAATTTGAGGAAAATGAGTTGATTTGAAAAACATTTAAGTCAACCAAACATGAGAAAATTAGAAAGCCATTTTAGCATGGTAATAACTTTATCTTTGAGTTGTTATGTCGAATTGATTACTCAAGATTTTTGTTCTTTATTTGGATCGAGAAAAATGGGATAAGTTCTTATGGAGTCAATTAATATAGAAACAAAAACAACAACTATATTAGAGTGTAATTGTATTATAAGGTCTCAATTGAATATATTGCATATGCTCGAATTAACGTAACATGAAAATTCGATTATCTTTTATTTGTAAAAATTATTATTAATTATTAATAATTATTTCTTACTTATGTCCCAAATTTACTTGTAATTCAAGTAATATCATAAATAATATTTAATAAGGAATAGATCTCGTCCGTACATTAGTTACTTGATGGACGTATCAAATTAAGTCATAACCTTTAAAAATTGGTCCTCCCTCCACCCATTAGGTTTATCACATATTCTCTATATTAATTCCATCGCTGACGATTGTGGTAACATAAAGTTAGGGCAAGGAGGAAAAAACCAATTTATGACTAACGCTTCCGGTTTTGTGATGATGTCTTTCGCATCAGGTATGTGTCCCTAACGATCTCTATATAAGATTATTATATTCAAGATCCTGATATTATGTTATTAAAGTATTTAATCTTACATGTGGTATCAGAGCTTGAATTGTTTGAATGGATAATCTTCATAAATTATATAACTGCATCATCTTAATAATGTGACGATTAATTTCTCATTTAAAAAAAAAAAACCTAGAACGTTAGATTTTTTTTTCCCTTTTCTTTGCCTACCAGAGTTGACACTTTAATGTTGGATAGCATTTATTGTTGATGTCATCTTAGAAATTTTGTAGTTATTAATTAATTAATTAATATTTGATTGGGAAAATTTAATAGAGTTTACTGGTTAAAAAAAAAACAAAAGAATCTAAATAATTTGTTGGAGTTTAGTGGTCAACACTAGAATTTAGTGCGACTTAATGATGTTCCAACAACCGCCTAACTTACTCGATTTAGTTGACGCTAAGCACTGCAATCAAATTATGTTCAAACTTGTTGTTGAATTCTTTTGTAGTATCGTAAATTTGCGCTTGACTATTTAAGGTGTTTGGACTCTTATGTTTATTAAGTGTTGTTAGCAAAGTTTAATTTGCACAGACTCTAAAAATATCTTAATCTTCCCATAATGTAATAATTATGTTTTACTTTTAAATTGTGCAATAAATTAAAGTGGTCGTTATACTATTTAATAAATAATATGTGTGTATTATATTTCTAAAGTTTCTTAGTCACCAAAGTGTCCAAACTAGAGAAATTAATGTCTACTCATATGATATTTATGATCACTTTACATATGTGGATTAGTACAATTCATTATTTATTGGCATATTAGTATTTTCAAGAAAGCCTGAGTCTGGTTTTTCAACCTGAGGCATGTATTATATTTCTATAGTTTGTTAGTCACCAAAGTGGCCAAACTAAAATATATAAAATTATTCACATGCACAAAATGATATTATGTGTGAATTTGTATTTATGTAGTTTGTTAGTCACTAAAGTGGTCAAATTAAAATATATAAAATTATTCACATGCACAAAAATTTATGATATTATGTATGTATTTCTATAGTTTGTTAGTCACCAAAGTGATCAAACTAGATAAATTAACGTCTACACATATCATATTTATGATCACTTGATGTATGTATTATGTTTCTATAGTTTGTTAGTCACCAAAGTTGCCAAACTAGATAAATTAACGTCTACACGTATCATATTTATGATCACTTGATGTATGTATTGTGTTTCTATAGTTTGTAATCACCAAAGTGGCCAAACTAAAATATATAAACTTATTCACATGCACAAAACTTTATGATATTATGTGTGCATTTGTATTTATATAGTTTGTTAGTCACCAAAGTGGTCAAATTAGTATGGTTAAGAAAAATATGCATTCATAAAATTGTCATTTATCTATGAAAGTTAATTAAATACCTATATATTGAAAATAAATAGATAAATTAACTTTAACTATTGCTAGAACTTAAGAATTTACCCAAAGGTGAATTAATCATTCAACAAACAGTGAACATTATGAGGTAAATTAATATTTTCAGTCAAACATATATTGTATATCCAAAGATGTCGTATATGTTTGATTAAATATATTTAATTGCCTATTAAAGATTAAAAAAATGGCATTTAAATTATGATAGTGTGTCGTAGTATCTATCTAAAGGAGAATTACGATGTACTTTTTTTCGTTTTACTGAATTCACATTATTTTTTATTTGTGAGCATGTATATCTATTTGCAGTTATTCATCTTCATTCACATGCTTTGTCTGTTATTGTGTTCAATGGATTGAACTTCTCTGACTGGCATGAACAAGTCTATTCCACTTAGCTATGATGGATCTTGACTTGGCTTTACTAAATGATAAACCTACTGTCATTACTTATAAGAGCAGTGAGAATAAGAAGTTTTTCATAAATCATGGGAGTGCTCTAACAGATTGAGTCTTATATTCATGCGAATGATTGTTGCTAACAACATTAAGAGTACTATTCCACAAATAGAAAGTGTCAGGGAATACCTGAAGTTTGTGGAAGAACGTTTTCGTTCTGCTAATAAGTCTCTCGCTGGTATACTAACAACTAACTCAAGACCATGAAGTTTGATGGGTCGCGCAGTATGCAAAATCATAATATCGAAATGACTAACATTGCAGCAAGACTTTCGACCTTGGGGATGAAAGTGGATGACACCTTCTTGGTTCAGTTTATTTTGAACTCATTGCCTCCTAAGTATGGACCATTCCAAATGACTATAACACTATTAAGGATAAGTGGGATGTTAGTGAATTATCCAGTATACTTACTCAAGAGGAGTCGAGACTTAAGAAATAAGGAGGTCATTCCATTAACCTCATGAGTCAAGGAGCTGGTGAAGGACTTAAAGTGAAGGCCAACAAGTTTAAAATGCACCTGCTAAAGTTCCACAGAATGTTCATAAGGAACTCAAGACCGATGTGTGTCGTTTCTGTAGAAAGGAAGGACACTTTCACTAAATGAAAGTTCTGCTTATTTGTGGCATAAATATTTGGGTCATATATTCAAAATAAGATTAAAACGATTAGTAAAGAATGAGATTATTCTAAATCTGAATTTTATTGGTCTTGAAATATTGTTTAGATTGCATTAAAGGAAAGCAAACCAAGCATACCAAGAAAGGTGCCACAAGAAGCACTCAACTTCTTGTAATTATACACACTGATATTTGCAGACCCTTTGATGTTCCATCTTTTGGTGGAGAAAAAATATTTTATCACCTTTATCGATGATTTTTCACGTTATTGATTTATCTATTTGTTGAAAGAAAAATCTCAAGCAGCGGACATTCTCAAAATGTATGCTAATGAGGTTGAAAGACAATTAGATAAAAGTGAAAATCATTAGGTCAGATAAAGGTGGTGAATATTATGGAAACTATAACGAATCAGAACAATGTCCAGGTCTATTTGCAAAATTCCTTGAGAATGGTGAAGTTAGTAGGAGTGTTAAACGACAAAAGATGAAAATTAATGAGGTAAGGGCAAATATTTCATTGACCATGAATGTACCTACTTCCGCACTAATCACAAATGTTGTTCCTCTTGTTGAAGAACACTTTAACAATGTTGAACAACATTTGGGTGAAACACTTAAAGAAGAAACTAATTCACAAGTATTTGACGTAAATGAACCACAAACAGTGCTATTAAGAAAATTGATCATTTCAGATGATTATGTGATTTATTTGCAGGAGTCAAATTTTGAAATTGGAATTAATAAAGATCTGATTTCATTTTCACAAGCCATAGAAAGCATTGAGTCTGATAAATAGATTGATGCCATGAATGAAGAGTTAAAATCCATGGAATACAACAAAGTCCGGGATCTCGTTTAATTACCAAGAATTTCTAAAAAAATCAGCTGTGGATGGGTCTACAAGACCAAACGCAATTCAAATGGTAATATTGAATAATATAAAGTCAAACTTGTTACTAAGGGATATACTCAAAAAGAAGGCATTGATTATAAAGAGACCTTCTTACCGGTCTCAAAGAAAAACTCATTATGTTTTTGGCTTTGGTAGCTCATTATGATTTAGAGTTACATCAAATGGATATGAAAACTCTCTTTCTTAATGAAGACTTCGAGGAGAATGTTTATATGGATCAATCAGAGGGTTTCAAAATTAAAGGAAAATATCAAATGGTGTGTAAGCTAAAAAAGTCAATATATGGACTCAAACAAGCCTTACGAAAATGGTATATAAAGTTTAATGATACCATAACATATTTTGAATTTAAGAAAATTACCGTTAATAGGTGTATATAACAAAAGATCAGTGGGAGTAAGTTTATAATTTTAGCACTGTATATTGATGACATTTTACTTGCTACTGATGATGGCATATTGCGCGAGACGAAAGACTTCTCTCTATGAATGTTGAAATGAAAGTTATAGGTGAGACATCCTATGTGATAGGGATAGATATATTCCGTGATAGATCACAAGGATTATTGATACTGTCTCAAAAGGCTATATCGAAAGAGTTCTAGAGAGATTTAACATGAACAATTGTTCGGCAAGAATAGTTCCTATTCAAAAAAATAGGACAAATTTAATCTCATGCAATGCCCAAAGAATGATGTAGAATGAAAGAAAATGAAATCAATTCCTTAATCTTCTATTGTTGGAAGTTTGATGTATGTTCAAACTTGCATAAGACCGGATATTAGTTTTTCGGTCGGAATGCTTGGAAGATATCAAAGTAATCCTGGAATTGATTAATAAAAAACTGCAAAGAAAGTTGTGGCACGTTATGAAGCCACGATTCATGCATTATGGTTGCAGAATTTTATTTCAGGACTTGGGGTTGTTGACAGTGGCGGAGCCAGGAATTCTATCAATGGGGTTCAAAAAAAATTAAACACGCTAATATTATCACTTAAGCTCACTTAAGCAAAATCTTGAACATCCTCAGCCATTGGGCTACTTCTTTGATATATATTCAGGTGGTTCAATTTTAAATATATACATGTACAGAAAAAAATCGATCTTATATATATAGTGTAATTTTTTTATCGAAGGAGGTCGGATATCCCCCCTGGGAGCACAGTACATTCGCCACTGGTTGTCGACATTGTTACCCAAGCCGCTGAAAATTTATTATGATAATACTGCAGTAGTATTCTTCTCCAAGAACGATAAGTACTCCAAATTTGTCAAAAATATGGAATTAAAGTACTTTACTGTTAAGGAAGAAGTTTAGAAACAAAGAGTGTTACTTGAGAATATTAGAACTGATCTCATGATTGCAGATCTGTTAACAAAATGCTTACAACCAAAGACATTTAAAGAACATGTTCAAAGAATGGGTCTTGGTTGTACTTATGATTGATACATTTATGATGTTCTTACACTCTGAGCTCAATTATGTGTTTCTGATATACATGAATGAATTTCTTGTTTCTCATAATGGTGTATACATTATTGTTTTGAGATATTACAAGATAAGTCTCTATGAGACATTATTGTAGATCGTAATGTTATATGTTTTTATAGCTTATGAACCTAGTATGATAAGTTGCTAATGTAGTAATATATGGAAGGAAGTATGTAGCTTAAAATTTATGTACAACCGCCATAACTCGCATTAGTAGTTTGTTATATTGTGGTATGTATGATTGGCATTATAGAAGAGATTTATTGTATGCGCAACTAATGTTTATTAAATATTAATGTTATATATGGTTATTGGGCCAAGTGGGAGAATGTAAGAATTATTATTAATTATTTCTTACTTATGACCCAAGTTTACTTGTAATTCAAGTAATATCATAAATAATATTTAATAAGGAATAGATCTCGTCCGTGCATTAGTTACTTAATGGACGTACCAGATTAAGTCATAACCTCTATAAATTGGTTCTCCCTCCACCCATTAGGGTTATCACATATTCTCTACATTAATTGCATCGCTGACGGTTGTGGTAACATAAAGTTAGGACAAGGAGGTAGAAACCAATTTACGACTAACGCTTTCGCTTTTCTGTGTGATGATGTCTTCCGCATCAGGTATGTGCCCCTAACGATCTCTATGTAAGATTATCATATTCAAGATCTTGATATTATGTTATTAAAGTATTTAATCTTACATTATTTGTATAATTGGTTAGTAGATGTTAGAAGGAAATATTACTAGGCAAGGATCAAAATTTTATAGATGTTGACAACAATCTAATAGTTTATTAGTCTTGCACAACTTTTAGAAAACAAAGATAAAATTTAAAGGTAAAAAGGACAAATATACACTTGAACTATTGTTAATGGTATATAAATACCTTCCGTCATACTTTTCGTTCATTGGTGTCTTTGTCGTCCAAAAATCAGTGCACATTTGCCACTCCTACAAACGGAAGATTTATTTGGTACACGTGACTTTTCATTAATTAGTGTCCTTGCCGTCTAAAAATCAGTGCACATTTGCCCCTCCCACCAATGGAAGATTTATTTGGTACACGTGACGTAATCCTACGGTCAATTCAATTTGACCAATTATTTAACCCAAAATTCAAATATCCACCCATTACCATTTTAACTCATCCGATTTACCATTACCCACACAAATAAACTTCATCTAAAAACCTAAAGAAAAAGCCCCTTCTCTCAAATACCAGTGTTGTCACTATCAGCTTTAGTATCACCATTAATACCGTTGGTGTCGCTACCACTGACACCACCAGTACAAGAAAATGATCAAAATAATCCTTAATGTATGGACTTCGATTGATTTGGTCCCTCATATATGTAGCTGGTGGAAAAGGTCCTTTGTCTATGTTAAAAACTTATCAATTTAGTCTTTCACCCTAAAAACCTAATGACACAAAAAAAATTCTGTCAAATTTAATAGAGGTGTGCAACTCACGTGACATAAAAAATCTTAAACAAAACCTCTGTCTTCTTGAATCAATTCCAAAGGGTGAAAACTCTCACCTTTCCAATAAAAATCATTTTCTTGTAAATCAATCGACACAAGTTTTTTCATTGTTGATAGTGTTTTACCAAAATATTATTTTTATTGGAAAGGTGAGAGTTTTCACCCTTTGGAATTGATTCAAGAAGACAGAGGTTTTGTTTAAGATTTTTGTATGTCACGTGAGTTGAACATTTCTGTTAAATTTGATAGAATTTTTTTTGTGTCATTAGATTTTTAGGGTGAAAGACTAAATTGATAAGTTTTTAACATAGATAAAGGACATTTTCCATAAGATACATATATGAGGGACCAAATCAATCTAAGTCCATACATTAAAGACTATTATGATCATTTTCTACCACCAGGACCATCCAACATACTCCAGCGAGACATCAACGTCCACACCATATTGATCCCTCAAAAACACTCAACCTGGTAAAAATTAGGATGCTCCTGATAGAAATCTCTGTTATCTCCTGTATTCATGTTAGTAAAAAAAATACAGAAACAGAAACAAGATGAAATAGATGTAATGTTTTTAATCCGAGTCCACAGAAACCACTATATTTCCTTAAGAAATTTAATCCCTCACTGTACCCGAGGTTGTAGATTAATTCCTCCCAAGATAAAACGGATTAACCTGTTAAAGAAATAGCGGTACCTCAAACTTCAATAACTTCAGCGAACGCAAGAACAACAACAAGAGCACACACAGGCTCAGTTCATCGACAATTTTGTTTATGTAAGAAAATATATGCAAGAGAAGGGAATAATTCAATGCAGAAAAATGAGAGAAAACTTCTCTATTTATAGCCAACAAAGGGTAAAGGTCACAACCCTTTGGAAAGAAGACAACCTTTCAGAAAGAAGACAACCTTTCAGAAAGGTCACAACACTTTGAAAAAGGCATAACCTTTCAAACGGTCACAACCATTTAGAAAGGACACAACCTTTCATAAAGGTCACAACCCTTCGGCATATTCACAACTCTTCAAGAGAGTCACAACCCTTCATTTCCTGTTCACACCTTTAAAACCCAACAATCTCATCATCTGCATTACTTATCTATTTGATTAAGGAAACAAACAAACATTTACACCAAGAATAACACAAAAAATAGCTACCAAATCAATAAATCACGTGATCAAGATTTTACATATTATAGCTTTAGGGGAACTAAAATCCAAGAAAGATTCCCTAACATATTTCTATGGCACCAACAACTTGACACAACTTAAATCTAAAGTGTGAAAGGCGAGTAAACCAAGAATTGAGCAAAAACAATGAAAAGTTAGATCTAAATTTAAAAAGATTCAATCTTTGGGGCAAAAGGATCACCGACAAGCTCTTCAGAAAATTCCGGTTGGTATGAGAAGACGTGCTAAAAATTACCTCACTATTTGGAAGGGTTTTTTTTTTTTTTAGGTTTTTAGATAGTTTATTTGGGTGGGTAATGATAAATTCGGTGGGTTAAACGGATAATGGGCGGGTATTTGAATTTTGGATTTATAATTGGTCAAATTGGATTGAGCCGTAGGATTGTGCCACGTGTACGAAATAAGTCTTCCGTTAGTGGGAGAGGCAAATGTGTATTGATATTTGGACGGCAAGGGCATTAATGAATGGAAAGTAGGACGAAGGATATTTGTATACTATTAACGATAGTTCAGGAGTATATTTGTCCTTTTTCTCAAATTTATATAATGGCCTTAAAAAGGAACATTTGCATAAATATCTGCAATTATATTCAGGATTATAGATACCTATTTAAATATTTATCTTGTTAACAAAAAGATAGGTTTAGATTCTTGCCAAACATATAACTAAAATGGAATTTATTTTTTAAAAAAATAAATAAAGTAAAATTAGTTTATAGTTTTTTGACAAGGCCAAAATTTAAATAATAGCACCCCGAGATGCTTGCTATTCGTGCAAATCATATTGGGCTCCAAGTAACAATGACAAGTGAAGAGTTGAGACTCGACGAGTAGGGTGGCCATGAGGCGGGACGGATGCGGGATGGGTGGGTTTAAGGCTATGTGAAATAGAGCGGGTTTAATGTTGTTTAAAATGCGGGACGGATTGAAGTGAGTCTTTTTAAAATTAATGCGGGTGGAATAGGTTGTAGGTATATGTGATTTTATATGGATTCAAACTTAATTTTAACTTTTTACATGTTTTTTTTTTTTTTTAGTCCAACCAGACCCATTGGGTCAGATTTATAAATGAAGAAATTATTTACGCAAATGGGCAAGCCAAAAGTGCTAAACCTATTTAAAGAAAACAACTTAAAAAAGCTAACTTTATAAGAGTGATAGAGCCATTATTTATTAAGATAATTTATTTAAAGCTACTTTAATATTCAAGATAATAAATGAAAATGATTCAATAAAAAATAATATAATCTTAAATGTTTCCCAATTGACCTCTAAAAAATAAAATTATAAGTCATTGTCCTATTAAATTAAGGAAAAACTACCTAACAGTACTAATTAGAAATACTTTACTACCATATATACTTATTTTACCTCTAGTTAAAAAAATTGCACATAATACCATTTTTAATATTTATACCATATATTTTAAAAGCTTAATTAGATACACAAATCCCTTAAATATGATATTGGATAATTATCTTAAAATTTAAACTCTAAATTATGTTCTCATTACCCTAATGTTCACCTCCATCCCACGTACTTCACATCCACCCCATCTCTCTCTCCCTTCCTTAACCTAATCGTGATAATCAGCATCATATACAAACTCATATTCATTATTGTCATGGTCCATACATCTTTTCTATAAATTAGTCATTAACTTGCTCTTTCATATGACTAATGTTATTCAGAAGAAGTTCAAGGTTTTTTCAACACAATTGTTGTATCAATGAGGTAAATTATTATTATTTTTCATTATTCTCATGTATCTTGATTTACATTCCGTTCATATTGGTGTAAAATTTGATTGTATAAACTTTTACAAATTAGGTTTTTGTCATTGTAGGGTCTTCATCCGCCAACATTCAAGCCAGAAATTTAAGACACAAGGAAGGAATTGATGAAGAAGATGAAGTTTACAATTACAGAATTACTATGATTTCGTTATTTTAGGAACACTTTTAGAGTTGATACACAAGTATCTTGTAAATTTGTTTGGTTTGTTAATTATTCATCAATTAATGAAATAAACTACACCCTTTAATTCAAAATAATGAATCGTGTATCTCGACTTTTAAAACCGACGGATGCGTGTATCTCACGAAAAATGATACATGTATCTCAAGGCCGAAATATTCGAAAATTTAAGATAAAAAAGAAGGAATTAATGAAGGAGATGAAGTTTACAATTACAAAATTACTATGATTTATGATTTCATTATTTTAGGAAAACTTGTTAAAGTTGATAATCAAGGATCATGTAAATCAGTTTTGATTGTTAATCATTCATCCATTAATCCTTTAATTAAGGAAATAAGTTGTACCTCTTTAATTCAAAGTTATAAATCATGTATCTCGACTTTTAAAATCGATGGATACATGTATCTCGCGAGTAATGATGCATGTATCTCAATCAATCCTCTAATTAAGGAAATGAGTTACAACTAATTAATTTAAACAAATGAAATATGTATCTCGATTTTAAAAGTCGACATATACATGTATCTTTTATAATTTTAATATTCGATTTCATTTACAAGTGAATTGGAATGACTCAATAATATTGTGGTATTCGCCATGATCAAAAGAAATTTAGAAAATTTGGTGATTCAAAAGGACGATAATTTGATGAAGAAGATAAGTTCAAAACATAATTTGATGATATCAATCGTTGACGATGAGATGGAGCTATAATTACATTATGGTTGTTATATCTCCCATAACATACTCCTTTAATTAAGGAATTAAACTAAAAAATTAATTCAAATTAATTAAAATATGTATCCTATCCTTTAAAACAGGTATCTTTTAAATTCTAATAGAGTCATGTATCTTAAGGTTTATTATCCATGTATCTTATGAACGAAAAATGGTATAGGTAGTAATATTGAAAACTAACGGGATTTCTAGTAATTAGGATGTTAAGTAGTGAGATTTAATAGAATTTAATGGGAAAAAAATGAATTTATATTTAGTATCAAACTTAACTAGAAAAAAAATATTATTTTTCTTTGTACTAGACCAAAGGATCATCGTAATTAGTCCTAACCAAAGAGAATTACATTACGTTAGGGTGTTAAATAGACGGATTGAATTAATTAAAATTAAGAATTATCAAAATAAATTGAATTAATTGATAAATGTATCATTGAAGCATTTAAATACCATATTCAATTGTTAGCGACCGAAAACTCATTCATTAGCAATTTATGACATCAATATTGATCTACATTCCTTTTCTATGTGACTATAAATGCTCGGTGAAAACCTTTCGATTGTCATAGTTAAGCCTCTTTTAGTACTTAGTGACTAGTGTGGTCAATACTAATCGTTTTCAAACAATGACGCTTACACTCGTTCACATTTGTTCGTCCTACTATGTCTAAGGTCTTTTGCTAGTGGTGAAATTTGATACTTGTATCCCATTAAAATTGCATTTTAATATTTTCCTAACATAAAAGGAAACTTTGATATAATTTATTGGCTATTATTATATTGATGGACGACTAATTATATCAATTTCTCTTTTTACAAAAAATTCATTTCCTCAATCAACACCTCATCAGCCCCATCCCGCAATAAAAAACATTTGGTTAATTTCCAACTATATAATAAAAAAATCAAAATAATCAAATTAGTAAGCATTACGTGGTGGGATAGTTTGGGCTTGTAATGAAAATAATTCTGTTATGTTTTATGTTGGGCCAAATCAGCAAGGCTTTTAAACTACTTTTCTAATTTTGACACATGATATAGCCCAATAAGGCCCATCTTGGTTTGTCTTGCTTCTTTATCTCTTTAGCCTCTCTTTTGTTTTCACTTGCTCATTTTTAAGAAAGAACTAAGAAAAAGGAAACCAATATTTCGTCTCGAAGCATAATATTTGTTTGATGATATAAACCACATATAAATAGTATCTATAATTTTTATGCGGAATTTGCACAGAGAACTATGCATAATAAAAAAACAAATGAGAAAAAAAAAAGGTATACGCAAGAATCAACGAAAATGATTTCAATACTTCTCTCCTTATAATCAAGTGATTGAACGTCTCTCTCTAAATAAAAAAGTTGAACACGCCATCACCTTTACCACTCTGATTAAGAGTCACCACATCATAAATATAAGTATAACTTCCATAAATCTTATAGTGTGGAGAGTAAATTACAGTTTATCCTTATTTTTTTCTAATTACAATAATCCCTTAATTTTTACACAATTCGAATACATAATTCACAATCCGGATACATTAATGTTGATACATTATGTAACAAGCTGTTACGTTGAAAAAAGAAAAAAAAAATCAGAAAATTCAATTAAAATCCCATAAATTACGCTTACACGTTTCTTCTTATTGTCAATCAGTCATACACAAATCTTAATAGAACCAACAATTAAAAAAAAAAAAAAAAAATCTTCTCCATATTCATCTTTCTCCATGTTCATCGAAGAACAATTCAAATTAGATTCAAATTTGCCGAAAATTTGATAAGATGCATAATGAATAGTTATTGACAAACAATTTCTTTTTGAAAATTTGATATATAGTAGAAGAAAATCACGAGGAAGTGTTGTTGACAATGGGGTTCAATCCCTGGCAAATTGTACATCACAATTTAAAATTCAAAATTCTTCTTCCCATTCTTTCAAAAACTCTCATTTTTTGAATCAAAATTGCCGATAAAAATTTGAGATGCATTACAAATTAATCAACATTCTTCTTCCTATTCTTTCAAAAAAAAAAAACTCTCAATTTCGACAACATTTTTCTTTCCATTCTTCCAAAAAACTCTCAATTATTGAATCAAAATTGTTGACGAAAATTCGAGATACATTGGAGATCTAATACATCGTTGGGGTGAAGAAACAAAAGCCTTGATTTTCAATGTATCCGCTATGTATTAATACAACTAACAAAAAGGT
The DNA here is from genome assembly GCA_037074985.1 of Solanum bulbocastanum. NCBI lineage: Eukaryota > Viridiplantae > Streptophyta > Magnoliopsida > Solanales > Solanaceae > Solanum > Solanum bulbocastanum. Next base: position 28,414,812 of record CM073598.1, on the reverse strand, counting down.
TGAAGAGATACATAGCTTTGATGGATCATCTATCCCTTTTATAATGTTGTGTGATTGTTTATTGAATTGTATATTTGAGATGGATAAATTTATCAATACATTACTATTTATGTATCTTGTTTAAATTGATAAGTGTTTTATTTCTACTAGATACGTTAAATAAGTAACTGTTGGCCATAACATGTTAGATTTGAGATCGATACATTATTGTTTGGTAATTGCAATAATATACACTTAGTTAAATTCAAATTTACGTATCATACCTAAAAAATTAGTGCATGATACATTATCATTTATGTATCTTATTTTGTTTGAGAAATACTATATTTTAAAATTTTAAAAATACATTATACATGTAATTGTTCCAAAATAAATTTTTTTTGTGTGTGTGTGACACATAACACAAAATTTATGTATCAAGTGCATTTATATTGAACATGATAAACACTAATAGAAGATTCAACAACATTAAAATTATGTATCAATACGTTAAATATAAACATGATACATTGCATAAAACAAAGGCTATTAATGTAGCAGAGATGTATCGCAGTAGTGATGTATCAGATCAATGATAACATTAACAAAGACTAATTTAAGAATAAAAAATAAATGAGATACATTAAAAATCTGTATTTTTTATAGCAATATCCATGCAATGGTAGATCCAATTTTTTTCTTCTTTTTTTGGGACGTTTTTCAACAATAGATATATTAAAAGAAAATAAATATTTTTCAAGAAAAATTTTCAACTATGATATGATTAACTAAAATTGCAAAAACTTAATAAGGTTTCAATGGGGGTAGGGGTCGGAGGAATTTTTTTTTTAAGATGAAAAAAATTATATAATAAAAGAAATTGAAAATTGAAGTGATGGAAAGAAATCTAATTCTTAAATAATTTGAAATCATCAATTGGATAGAGAAAAGATTTGAAATTCAAAAATAGATTAATTAATGTAATTATGGAGAGATTTGTGGCATGAAAAAAGGAAGGAAAATCATGGGTATGAGTTTTCAAATTAATGTATCCGAAATGGGAAATGATGGGAGGAAAAGAAGAGATTTTGATATTTTTTGAAATGGTAGGAAAAATAAGAAAATATGATAAGAAATGATGTGTAGTTAAGTAATTTTTCCTAAATATAATAAGCACAACTCAAGCATAGTTCGAGATAGTAATTTATTCACATGAATAAACCTCTATACTTTACTTCCAATACTAAGTATGGATAAAAATAAACTAGCTATTATCAATTGTTCCTTCAAATATTAAAACAAATGACTAGTTGTGTTGTCTTAAGTGTAATGTTAATGAATTGTATAATCGATTTTTATTTTAAAATTAACTTGCAAAAATAAATTTTACATTAAACGTCACAGTTCACAACTTAGACTTTATGGAAATGATTTCCATATTTAAAAATTACTAAACAAATTAAAATATTGGGTTGATAAACTAATCCAATCAATAAAAGTTCTCACTATGTGGAGAAATAATTCATTACCCAGAAATGATAAATGTTATAAAACAAAAATTACATAGGAGAGATTTAAACTATGGATCTCACTAAGTCTAACAAAAAATTATTACCATAGTAATGCATATCATAAAAGTTTACAACACGATTAGACGATAATGATAAAGTATTACCAACCCCTAATAATAAATGACATTACAAGAACAAAAAAACACCCAACTTGATAAAGCAAGACGTTAAACAAAAATATATTTATATATAATAACTTATAATTATTTCGTTTATATATATACTAGATGGTTATAATCGATGTAGAATTACGAACTTGGAATCTACAATCGAATTAAATTTGTTATGTTCAATGTTTTTAAAATTCAAACATGCATAATAAGAATTCAACAACCTCCCTATGGCCCAGGCCAAGATAAATTAAGAAACAAAGAAAAATGCTTTTTATCTATTTATTTTAGACGCGGATTGACCATGTTTTATTGTGAAATTTGAGAAAAATATTTTTTGTTTTCAAAATAAATAATAAAATTTGAAAATTGAGATGTTTTCCTTGTAGAAAAAAATATAAGATGACATATAATATTTTAATCGAAAGAGGTATTAAAAACACTCTTAAACTCGACCTGAATTATTAGTTTCATCCCAAACTATTGACAACCTTAAAAACACTTTTTTTACTTGACTAACCAAACCTAAATTCACCCTGATCTTGCAATATGAGTAAAATACACCTCTAAATTCTCGTCAAATTTATGAGCGCTTTCAACACTTCTCTTGAACTTTTTATTAAAAGTTTCACGTGCCTACAAAAATTTGAGACCATTTGCTATTTCATGTTGCATATGAGGGATTTATCCAAATTTATTAAGCCAAGTAGAGAGATATTTTTAAATCCGTAGATAATTCAAGAATGAAACTAATAATTTACGTCAATCTTTTTTTAAAAAAAATTAAACTTGCTCTCCTACTATTCTTTTTGTTTCATTCAAAATAAAATAGTAAAAGTGCCTTTGATGACCTAAAACACTCCACAAAATGAGCTCATTTGGCCACACTTGTTGTCACAATCTGGAGATTAAAAATTACAATTAAAAATTAAATACTTACCTATAAAGAATATATAATGAAATATGAAGGTACACTAGAAATTAATTATACAATATGAAAAGAACAAAAAATGACGACTCAGCTAACCAATACGAGAGACCAGGTGCTTTTGTGTATGGTGTGTAGCAGGGAATATTTGCCCTTACCATAATTATTAATTAACAATAATTAAAAATAGTCGTTCTAAGCCTTCTTCCAAATTAAGAATTAACCCCTTAATGAAAGCGCTCGTTTGGTTTGAATTCAAGTTATGATGTGATTAGTTATAATGGGATAAGTTATGATGGAATAAGTTATGCTAAGATTATTTTTTATTGAGTGTTTGGTTTGTTGTATTCAAAATAATAAATCTTAAGAACAACATATAAGTTTACAAAAATACCCTTCATGAATGTGAAAAATAATGTTTAAAAAGTGTTTAAAGAGAATTTTTGTCATTTAGTCATTTTATTCCGGGATTATTATACCACCCATAGGATGGGATAACTTATCCCGGCCTTGCCAACCAAACAACAAATTGAATGGCATTATAATTTAATTTCAGAATTATTTTACCCTATTCTTCACACCAAACAATCCCAAAGTATTTCCTAATTCCTACTCACAAATCTTACTTAACTATTTATAGCCATTAGATCAAAAAACTTAAAATTATGTACAATGAGGTTTATTAGCACTGGAATATTTCCCTGATTAATAAACTGCTCCTTAATTTGAATTCCAATTTTTTACAAAATTCTCCTCTCTTTGGGTCCCACCACAACCCTCTCTTCAAAATACACTGCTCAACCACAACAAATCGAAGCTTAAACACCCCACGCGCCTCTTATTATTTACTCATTTGAATTTGAATTTGAATTAAAATACTATTTAAAATTTTGACTAATTGTACTTAAATAATGGAGTACTATTATTATTATTTTTTTATTTAATTTTTAAGTTTGACTATACACATCTATTTATTTTTAGATTATGACACAACATTTACATTATTTAACTAAAATTTTCAATAATTATTATTATAATAAAAGTAATATCCTAATCTCGTTTATCGCATAGACTAGTTCAACTATTTGAAATAAGAAAAAATATTTGGTTACATTTTAAAATAGTGAATCAACAATCTCTATTCTCCAACAAGGAAATCTTTTTTATTTTTTAGTTAAATTTGTTTGAAACACTAATTTGAACCAACAACAATTGTGGTAGGGTATGTAGTACTTTTGTTAGAAATCACTATATTCAAAATAGAATTTTTTTTTTACACCAATCTAAATATAATCAGAATTTAGTGTAGATATTAAACAATTGATTGAAACTCAATTTTATTTTTGTAAAAAATTATTATTTGAATGTCGTGTTTTGAATTCAATATTCAATTTAATATTATAATTATAAAATATTACTCCATATTACTCACACAATACACGCTCCTTCCTCCGAGGGTGGTTCTTTTGCCCATTGAAGCGTAAAACATAAATTAGTCCCCTCTCCTCTCTCTCTCTTCTCTGTGTTTTTTTGAAACGAGAAAGATAAAAGGTATTATCGCACTCGATTGCAACCCATATTTCCCCAAACTCGCCGGCACTCGGCTGAGACCGAAACGACATACGCAGAAGCAGAGATTAAGCGCAAAACGACCGCTTCCTCTTTCTCCGGGCCCTTCTCCGATCGGTGTATATCAATCTGAATAAACACCGAGAAATTCATATACATTTTCGAAACTTCTGTGCATTTATAGGCAACAATGTCGGAAGATGAGAAGTTGTTGAAAGAGGCAAAGAAATTGCCATGGGATGAGAGGTTAGCGCACAAGAACTGGAAGGTACGAAATGACGCTAACATTGACCTTGCCGCCGTCTGCGACTCCATTACTGACTCCAAGGACCCGCGCCTACGTGAATTCGGTGAGAATTTACTTCAGTTAGGGTTTTGATTTCATTAGATCTGGATTACTTTGCCTACGATCTCATTTATAGCGATCTATATGTTTTGTGTATGTAATGTGGTTGTATTTGTTAATAGATTTTCATTTTGAATGTTTTTTCTTTTTGGAATTTTCAGGTCCTTTTTTTAGGAAGGCTGTAGCAGATTCAAATGCGCCAGTTCAGGATAAAGCTCTTGATGCTTTGATTTGTTACTTGAAAGCTGCTGATTCTGATGCTGGGAGGTAAATCTTTATTTAGTTACTTTTTATTTAATTCTGTTTAATTGTTGTTGTGTTGGCTTATTTATTTGCTTTTTTTTTGGATGATGAGTAGATATGCCAAAGAAGTATGTGATGCAATAGTGGCTAAATGCTTAACGGGAAGGCCGAAGACAGTGGAGAAGGCACAGATGGTGTTTTTGCTTTGGATAGAGTTGGAGGCTGCTGAGGCATTCTTGGTATGTGTTAAATCAAAATGCTATGCATTTCCCAATTGCTTATCGTGTACTTGGTAGTTACTCTTGTTCACTTCTAGGCGTTAATCAAAATGCTACGCATTTCCCATATGTCTTCCATGGTTTTGCTCACTTCTAGGAGTTATTGAGTTGAAGTAAAATAGCAAACAATGTGGAAGTAATTGTTTTGGCCATTAAAAATTCTTTCAAAAAGCTACCTTTTTTTATTGTTTACTTCATGCAACATTAATGCTGTTGTCTTGTAGACTACTGAAACTTATTTGAATCACGTTTCGTGCCAGAGAAGTCACCTTTTTGTTACTTAGATGGAAAAGTTATTGACGATATATTTACCTCTTTGTATGAGAGTTCAGTGGCGTTTTATTTGTCCTTTGTGCTATTTATTGTTAGAAATCTAAAATGTGTAGTCATTGTGAAGTGTAGAAAGTGGATTGAGATGCTAAAGGGCTATTAGTGTTGACTCAAGCTTGTATGACTGTAGCATATCTGGTGGTTAAAGAATACAGTAAGAAGGAAGGATTCCACTGAGATATTTTAAATTTAATGTCTTCCTAAATGGCGTGAGCAATATTATTTAGTAAATTAAGGATGTCACATCGAAATACCCAAGCGATGGAAATAACAAGTAGGAACACATTTAGTTGTTGTTAAGCACTTATACTCAGGGGTCGTTTGGTGTGAGAGATACTTGGGATAAAAAAATAGTCCTGGGATAAAATTGGTGTCTTGTTTGGTTGCCGTGTTTGGGATAACTTATCCCACCATTTATACCATAGTGATGGGATAAGTTATCCCATATACATGGTGGGATACGTCATCCTAGGATATTAATCCTGGGATAACTTGTTCCCAACCAAACGACCCCTTAGTCTGTTAAGTAGTTAGTGCTTGTGATTACTTTAGTGCTAAATTGAATATTATTGATTTATAATTGCTAATTTGTTAGAGGATATATTCCGAGGGAGTAATCTAGCTCTGAACACGTTGTTTAGTGCCTTTTTCTCCTTCAAGACTGGTGATAGGGTCGATGACAACTGTTCTATGGTCTTTTCATCACCAGGTGATATCTGAAACCCTTACTTTATAACTGGAAGACTATCTTGTGGACTTTTTTTTCTAAGAAGACGAACTCTTTGTGCTTATGACAGTGGACTGCTATCATTTTGTATAGAATCCATTTATATTCTTTCTTTTTAAATCATACTCCCTCTATCCCAATTTATGTGACTTACTTTCTTTTTTAGTCAGTCCCAAAAAGAATGACACATTTGTATATTAAGTAACAATTTAAATATAAAATGTCTATTTTACCCTTAATGAAATGATTTACATCCACACAAATTTCTATCATTCATTTTGGACCACAAGTTTTAAAAGTCTTAATTTCTTTTTTAAACTTTGTGCCAAGTCAAACTACCTCACATAAAATGGGACGGAGGGAGTATTCTTTAGAGTTGCACTTGGAGGGTAAGAAGATGGATGCTTGGAATTGGAGGCCAAAGTTTAACTAGTATGGAGTGTCCGTGCTTCAAATTCATTACATAGGATAGTGACTGAAATTTTAACTCTTCGATTCTGTTGGCAAAAAGTCGTGAGTGAACAATTCTTTAGAATGGAAGTCACAACTTATGATAAATAAATAAGAAGACATGTTAATTTGAATTCAGGAATTGCATAATTGCTACTCTATTTTATATGTACTAAGATTGTACTATTTCAGTCTTAGTGATAAGGTATACCATAAATACACAAGTTTATCGACTTAAAGCTTGCCTTTTGGTGTCTTATCTAAGCTTTGATATAGAGGATCTTCTTGTTGTGTCATAGGAAATAGAGATTTTACCACTGATCCTATTGTAACAAAGTGAGCATTCGTCTTTCATTTTTTGTTCTAAATGAATGTAAGCCTATTTTTGGGCTACTTCTACTATTAGAACAATGTGCCACGCTACGCTATCTCTCTTCCCATCAGGGTCGGATATAGTGTTGATGTTATTGCTCATCCGAGCATTGTTAAAGAAGTCACTAGGCGCACTGCAGAATTTTGAAATCATGCCAAAAGGTTGGGAAAGCAAACCAGACAGGCATGGTTCTGTAGTCAAAGCAACTTCATCACTTTCGTGCCTAGTAATTTTTTTTTTGACTTTGTTTATACGTTCAAAAAATATAGATCAGTTAAAATAATAGATTTCAAACCTATTAAATCAAATGGGCTATGGTAGAATCTCGAATTCGTACCCATGAAGTTCAAATCTTGGGCCCACCTTTGTGGATCCAGTTTCCATTAGGGCTCATCGTTTGTGTGAAGAGAAGTCTCAGATGTGAAACGTTGAAAAATGTATTAGTCATTGTTTTAGAGCGAATAAACGCAAAAAATGCCACAAGGTCCCTGGGGCTTGAAGCGGAAAATGAAAATTGAAGCGCATATTTTTTTGAAGTGAGTGTACAATTTACAGATAGTTAAAAGATAGCAAACATATATTAATTTAGTGCTATAATATTCACATTACATCACAATTAAAATTACAAATTTCATCTGATTTGTAATAATTCTCATATCTATCCTTGATAAAAAAAGTGCATGTCTATTCAACTCCTTAACGTTGAGATTCAAAGAACTGATTGCTTCTAGTTTGGATCATTTTGCGTTTGTAACACACTTCTTTGAAGTGCATGGCTTCACCCTTGAAACAATAATGATAACCCCTCCCTTCGCATAGAACACGAAGTTGATGACCTTTTTTTTTGAAAGAGGTTGGTATTAGTTACACTACACATTGCACCACCTTGGACCCTTCAAAATGTAATTTTTCTCCTCGAATTTTAAACAATAGTAAGTTTTAGCAGTCTTGGTTCTTCTTTTCTCATATTAAGCTACACTATTTACCAGTGTTGTCAAAGGCGAGCGAGACACAAACATGTTGAGTGCTTCTACTCACTTTATGGCGCCTTTCAATATCATCATCAAAACTCTAAAACATACTTTTTATTGTCAATGAGTGCAATCATGAACGTGCGACACTACACAATTGATATTTCACTTTTCATAATTTTTTTAATTTTCTTGTCCGTATGAGTTATTCATTTTATTATGGTTAATATCTAGGACTACACATACATATTTATATTTTTTTCTCCATTTTTGCTGTTTTTTATTAGAGCCCACATTTCATTTGTGTTTTTCTTTAAGCCTCAAAGACATGAGCTTTTGTGCATTTTTTTCCCCCTTTTTGAATTACATTTTACGGATTCTCATCAGTAACCATGCGAGTTGAAACTCGCCATTTTATTTGGGATTCTGGAATCTCCATCCAAACGAAATTGGCGATTATAGAGTAATATATGTCAGATGAAAGTGCTGAAGGAGGTCACAATAATTACTTCAGATGGAAAAATAAGTTGATAACTTCTCATATGACATGTGAAAGAATTACTTTGGAGAACCAATTGCAATGGTGACCTTGTAATTATTCCAATATGATGCTTGGGAAACTAATAACTGCTTTAACAGATATTTCCATGGGTACAGTCTATCTGTAGGTGATCTTATTAGTCCATTACAAGGTCTATTGTGAACAACCTCTCTACCCCGCAAAGGTAGGGGTAAGGTCTGCGTATATCTTACCCTCCTAGACTCCACTTGTGGGATTACACTGGGTATGTTGGTGTTATTGTTTTGAGAACTAAATTAGTCCATTAAGCATCAAACAAATTGCTTAAAGTTGTAGTTGTGTTTATTATGTTTTCTAAAAATTTGGAAGGTTCTCAGAAGTTGTGAGTCTTTCAAGTGCTAATCTGCTATTAGCTAATGACAAGATATTTTGTTGGAACAATTTTCTTCAGATGATTGAACAGTCTTCGAGTCATATGCGTTATAATAATTTTATCTTCTCTCCACTTGAATAATAATTATATCTTGCGTTCTTTTTGTGTATTTCTTGATTTTTGTTCCAGCCCCCCCGGCTATACGTTTTATTAGTTGCCTTTCTCACCAATATTGTTTGTGGTTTAGGATGCTATGGAGAAAGCAATTAAAAATAAAGTTGCCAAAGCTGTGGTTCCTGCAATTGATGTCATGTTTCAGGCTTTGAGGTTTGTGAATATCTGTGTTCACATGTTAGATTAATCTTGTTAGTTACTAGTTGGATTATGACACTTTGCCAATATGAATAGTGAATTTGGGACAAAGATTGTTCCACCAAAAAGAATCTTGAAGATGCTGCCTGAACTGTTTGACCATCAAGATCAGCATGTTCGTGCTTCATCTAAGGGGCTGACACTGGAGCTCTGCCGTTGGATTGGAAAAGATCCTGTGAAATCTATATTGTTTGAGAAAATGCGTGATACAATGGTATACTGCTACCTTGGATACTTCTGATGTTTTTATGGTGTGTTTTGGATGAATCTTCACCTTACCTTTCTCTTTCTTTCTTCTTTTTAAGAAAAAAGAATTGGAAGCTGAGCTTGTCAATGTTTCGGGGACTGCCAAGCCAACACGCAAAATAAGGTATTTTCTCCAATCTGACAAATTTGTTGGTTTTTTATTTTTTCCTCATTCCATAGTAGTTAATCCAAGAAAGGTGCATTATTTGTGCTGAAGTCATGGTTCTTCTGATTCATTTCTTTGATTGTGTGGGCATAGATTCTTGGCTTGGTCATCTTGTTGTGGACAAAGGTCAATCATTTAGGTTACAGGTGCTTGATAAAGAGACAGATTGCACCTCACCTATATGATTTCAAATTTATAATGAGCTTGAAGGATCTGTTTTCTCAAGTCTTCCGTGTAGGTTCTTCTACCATTGCCGGCGGAAGAAAGACGGTCTAGGAATTCCACCTTGAATTATCTAGAATGATCCCATATAGTAGGCCTGCATGACACAGCTACACGAAAAAACTGTGTAAGCTCATTAAGAGCACTCAAATAGATGGTTGTTTATTTCAGTCTGATATTTATTGTCTTTGGTCGGAGCTTGATGTCTCTGGTGGATTCTCTTTGCTGTATTTGTGTCTGATTGCTAACTGCATTGGAAGTTGACTTTGCTAAAATTGAAATTGATATATTCTTCTTTGGATGAGGCCTGAATAGTAGCTACTACATGCTATGTATTATTTGAGAAAATGTTATGATCATGATGAAGGTTGGGAAGGCATTGCAGGTGGAGATAATAGAAGTGAGGTTATTAGAAATGGAGAAATTGCCTGTGGACTTTGATGAAACAGGATGTGAAGCTTTAGGTTGAGGAAATGGAGTCTTTGCTATCTATCATTTCAAAAAAAGTTGAGGAAATTTAGTCTTTGCTATCTTTGAGGATTAGTTGGATAGTTGCAGATTCCAAATTCATTATTAGGGTTTTAAGAAGAGATGACTGGGTTTTTGTTTTCCATTTAAATGTTAGGAGCACCATACTTCTGGAATTATATAAATATGTATACCTTATCTATTTCTGTATCCAACTTGTCTTACTTGCTTGTACAATATTTTCTGTGCTTGTGTATTTTGTGGATTGTGAAAGGACACATGCATTATTGACTAGTGGAATGTACTCACAGTAACTATCTATCTCTGTATCCAACTTGTCTTACTTGCTGTTTGCTTGTACAACATTTTCTGTACTTGTGTATTTTGTGGATTGTGAAAGGACACATGCAGTATTGACTAGTGGAATGTACAATCTTTATTGATGGAAGAATGTGAACATTTGTGTCAGAATGTAACCAGACTTGACAGTATCCTGCAAGTTTATTTTTTAATTTAGCTAAACATGTACCTGTTAATAAACATTCTTGTTAAACATACTGGCTTTGCTATGTTAGGTTTGATGGTGATTGACCTGATAAAAAAGTTTTGATGTTGATTGAATATTTTTCATTCTAATGATCTGGGCGGCCATGTGAGATCACCTAATGATTTTCAGGCAGGACCATTCTATTTGTGCATATCTATTTCTGCATAACTCATTAACTTCACCATGATTCGCAACATTTTTTGGTGAAGGTGATTAGCAACATTGTGTTAAGCTTTTATTTTTTATTTATTATCAGATCTGAGCAGGACAAAGAGCCGGAACAGGAAGCAGTTTCTGAGGCAGTTGCCTCTGGTCCTTCTGACGAATCTGCTGCAGACAGTATGTAACTTAACTGAAGATTCCTTATCCATTTGAATCAATATTTCTACATAAGTCAAGATTCTTCTAGCACACTAAGCTAGTAAAAAATATGTATAATTAGGGTATGTGGCTCAACCACAATCATATATTGAGTCGGTCCAGCTCTCTACACAAAGGGGAATTCTTGACTTACACTTGAAAAAGAGATCTTGTTAATAATCACACTAAGTATTATGGAATGTTCTCATATTTCTTTCATACCAAAATAAGACAAATAGATTGGTATGCTTCTCCAAGTTGCCTTACTTTTGTTGCGGATCTTCTGCAATCTCCTACTTGGACTTTTGCGGCACCTACTATGTTAGCAATTTTTTTTTTGGTTGAGAAAAAGACCCATGCCTTGTGAACATCAAAAATGAATGGTCCTATCTGTAGTTATGGGGGACGGTCCTTTTTGTAATTTTGGTTCTATGGAGGGGAAGATATAAGAGAACTTTTGATGGGGTAGGGAATCAAATTTTGAGAGTCAAAAGTTCTTATTTCTTTCCAACTTGCGTAGACAGTTAGTTGACTAGATTTTTGGGAGGCGCCTAATGTATTTCCAAGCTTCACCCTTGTAAATATCATACCATAACATCTTGGGCAACTAGGGAGAAAAGCCAACACAAGTGCTGTGTAACTTTGCCCATAATTCTTAGGCAACTAGGGAGAACTCACCTAAAAATATATATTAAAGAAAAACATTAAGTCGCAATGCAACAGTTGATGATTTGTCTTCTCCCCAATAATCCGGCTCCTCTTCTTTAAAGAGATCCATATCACTATTTTGTTTGGCTTAGTTGCTGTTTTGCTCGTACTATTGTCATATGGAGACAAAGTGCATATAATTTAATAAAACACGGGAATTGCAGCTAATTGCACTAATTTAACGTTTGAAATTTTTCTCAATGTGAAAATTTTCATTGCAGTGTGAATTATCCCACTTGACACACCCTCTTCTTTCAGTTGCACAGGAGATAGATGAGTATGACCTTGTGGATCCTGTTGACATTTTGACCCCTCTGGAGAAGACAGGATTTTGGGAAGGAGTGGTCAGTGTTACCTCTTATTCTTTTAGGCTTCCCGTTTATTTTATTGCATTAAACTGTTAGGATTTTCTTATGTTTAAAGTTCTGTGGTATCCTGTTACTGATGTGACAAATTTCTTTACGAGCGACAACACATATTCATTCATTAATTTGTTTTTCAATTGATTTTGTGTAGAAAGCAACCAAGTGGTCAGAGCGTAAAGAGGCAGTTGCAGAGCTAACAAAGCTTGCATCTACAAAGAAAATCGCACCTGGTGATTTCACTGAAATTTGCAGGACACTTAAGAAGGTTTCTAATTTTGTTCTCCTTGGTTAAAGAAATTGATCGTTTAGCTGATGCAGAGTTTTTGATGGCTAGCTGTCAATGATTCTTAAATTTGATTGTTGACCAGTAATTATTTCTTGTTGATTGGGAAGTACAGAAAGAAAAGTATGATAGGTTTAAAGAAAAAAAAACATTGCTAAGTGCCTGTCTAATACTTATGTGGCTCTTTGTACGCTATGGCATCACTGGTGGTGAAATCAATCAGTGGTGCTTGTTAAGTATCCCACATCGGTCGAAGAAATTGATTGTTGTCTCCTTATATTGCCTTGGGCATTCCTCGCCGCATGTAGTTTTTGGGTTGAATTAGTCCCAAGGTCCGTTCTTTAACAGTGCTAACCATGAGCTGGTCTACAAGCTTGGATGGATCCCCTTTACTTTATTTCTGTTGTTCATCTCTCATCTCCCCACACATTAAATGGTTCTAGCTGAATTTGTATGAGCACGAGCTCTTTATAAGGAGACAACAATCAATTTCTTCCACCGATGTGGTTATATTTTGCCTAATATGTTCATGGATGTCTATTTTCGCATCAATGAAGTGAATTGAAGCTTATGCTTGTGCATGGTGAACAGTATTTGTTTGCTAACTGTCGCTTCACCTACAGTTTCGTGATGTTCCTGTGGATTGTGGTGTTACCAACTGTTTCCATGGGTTTCTGTGAACCCATGAAGAGTTTCTTCCTCTTTTACTTTAACCCATGAAGAGTTTCTTCCTCTTTTACTTTAACCCATGAAGAGTTTCTTCCTCTTTTACTTTAATATTCTTACTTTTTAGCTTCTGTGGAACTGTTATTCTGATACTCTCTTTCTGTATTTTTGTGTTTGTGGTGTTTTGACCACATTGTTGTAATCTATCTCTAGTTTCTACTATCTTGATTTCAATAATTTCTTTTTGTAAGAATTGTTTGTTTGTGGCATTATATTGATGGCTAATTAGTTCTTGTTTATTTATTTTTACATTGCACATTTGGTCATGTACTGTCTTTTCACCTTGCACATTTGGTCATGCACTGTCTTTTTACCTTGCACATTTGGTCATGCACTGTCTTTCAGTACAAATTGACTGTTGTCTTGTGACTTTGCAGCTCATCACAGATGTAAATATTGCCGTGGCAGTTGAAGCCATCCAGGCAATCGGAAATCTTGCGAGGGGACTGAGAACACATTTTTCAGGAAGCTCTCGCTTCTTGTTGCCGATATTATTGGTAAGCATTTGGCTTTAAGACGAGCATCTTTCTTTTTTATTTACTTGGTGCATGTATATCTCTATTTTTGTCAGAAGTAGGTTCTCTTATTTGTCGTTGTGAACTTGCTATATCGTGGACTGTTAGTTAGTCCCCTTTTTTGGAAATTGAGGTTTGCGTTCTGTCCCTTGCTGGGGTTTTCAATTAGAAGACAGGTCTCTGGGGACTGGTCAGCCTCCATTCACTTTCTTCACACCATGTGGATGCTTATGACTACCACTCATTTGACATAGAATAATCTCTTTTTAGTTGAACTATTTCATACTTAAATTAGAATAATCTCTTTATTATATTTCTTTTTAACATGTTCTTTTTCTTTATAGGAAAAACTGAAAGAGAAAAAACCAACCCTGACGGATGCACTTACTCAAACACTCCAGGCGATGCACAAATCCGGGTGCTTAAATCTTGTTGATATTGTTGAAGGCAGGTTCCGTTTTCAATTCGAATAAGCCATCTACATTTGTTGCAAATATTTTTCAGATACTGCAATTGCTAATATAAATTTAACTTGTGGAAAAGCAGTCATGTGTTGCTTCTCCATGTCCATAGTGATAATTTAATCCCCTTCTCTATCTGATTCCTAGACTTTTTACTTGAAAGAACTTTATTGAATTTATACTAGAAGACTTTCATGTCTAACATTGTGAAGCTGACAAACATCTAAGCATGCATCTGGTTCGTCTTACCGACTTTGTGCAAGATTTACAATAATAGTGACCTTTGACATATGCCATTCAAGTTATTGATAGCTTACTTTTGTCTACAATTTGACTGAACAATATTCAAATATGTCAAAGTGTGAATAAGATTTTGATCCCTGGGGGTGTTGCATGAGTCCAAGACACAGCATCGATGATGCAACAATATGGTGGTATCTACTGTCTAACACTACCCAGATAGGTGGCATCTAAGGAAGCCCTTGGTTACTGCTTATTTCTTAGTTTGTTAAATTGCCTTTGGGATTTTCCAGAAGGGTTTGTAGTAATATGGAGTTATTAAATTGCCTGTCTTTATGATGGAGGTGTGTCTTATATGTTGTCCTTTGCCTTGTAAGTTGGTTTCACTAAAGTGAAACATTGTATTCGAAAAAATACCTAATTTGCTTTTATATTTTTGCAGATGTCAAGACTGCTACGAAAAATAAAGTACCCCTAGTTCGATCTCTGACTTTAAATTGGGTGACATTTTGCATTGAGACAAGCAACAAAGCTGTTATTCTAAAAGCGCACAAGGAATATGTTCCCATTTGCATGGAGGTTAGTTTGATCGGTTCCATGTACTTTGTTTCTTATAGTGATCTGTTTTCTTTTGATATTTTAACGTTTGTATCGTGCATACCCAAAAATCAACCACTCCCTCCATCCCAAGTTGGTGATACTTTTTCCGTTCTAGTCTATCCCAAAAAGAAGGTTACCTTTCTATATTTAGTAAGATATAGCTTTAAACTTCCCTTCTTACACTTAGTAAGATGAGTTATAGCCATTACTAATATCTATGACTTGTTTTAGACCACAAATTCCAAAAGTTTTTTCTCTTTTTAAAATTTTGTGCCCAGTTAAGCAACATGACATAAATTGGAAATGAGAGAGTATTAAACTTTGTTTTGGGAGTACATTTGTATTTGCTGGTATTCTGGCGGTGTTATATAAATTGCCGTATTCTTAATCACGCTAGAAAAGATTGTGGTTCGTCACAAATTTTTGTGAAGGCAAAAACGTTTAGATACTTCTAATGTTTAATGAGATTCGTCTATACACCGTTTTACTCGGTACGGAATTCTCTGGTTCTTACTGTTTTGTAGAAATGGCCTAGGATGTTTTAGCATGCAATGAAAACTCAGTGCTTTTTTAGCTAGGTACAATACCCAATGTGGCCTAGCCGTGAGAGTGGGAACATAGTTTACCAGGCTTTCCACTTTAATATGTTTAAACTATAGTTGAAATGTTTGAAAAAAGTTAATGGGTATAAAAGAGTGTCTTCAATTCCCAAATAACATGAATTTGCCAATTTTTGTTAATTGGAAAATTTGAATGTTGAGGTGAACCTACACATCTTGCACTGAGATAGCTCTTTTTCACCTCCTGATAGTATCCCACTCTCTTAGATTATTTACTACTTGTCTATATTTGCTTCTTTATCATGGATGCTATGTTTATGATACTGTTTTTTTTTTAAATTATTAATATTATTATTATATTGTTTTACAGAGCCTGAATGATGGAACTCCAGATGTTAGAGATGCTGCTTTTTCAGCCTTGGCAGCTGTGGCCAAGGTACTTATGTCAGGGAATTTTTCTCTCTATTTGTAGAGCTTCTCACTCAACTTCTCTATTGATAACTGTTGCTATGTTTTTCTTTCTGCATCAGTCGGTTGGCATGAGACCTCTGGAGAAGTCGTTGGAGAAATTAGATGATGTTAGAAAGAAGAAGTTATCTGAAATGATTGGGGGCTCTGATGGTGGTCCACCTGCCGCATTCACCTCCGGTTGAAATTCTTCTACTTTTTCAAGTTTTCCATTGTATATGCTGTATTATCTATTTATTGCTAATATGTTCTGTCTTATCATGCTCAATTGTATATGACTGCCAGGTGCAGCCCCATCATCTGGAGGAATTGTGTCTTCCACTCAGGTGATTTATCTTTCTTTTAACATACTGATCAATTCTATTTAAATAAAGTGTGCTACGTAGGTCTATTTGAGTTATTGTGGGAGAATGCGGGCAAACATTTTTGGTTTACTTTACCACACTTGTGAATATATTTTCCCAAATTACTTTTGACTCATTGCTTCTAACTACAGCTTGGTGTAACTGCATTGAGACATTCGCTGTTACTATAAATTATTGTTCCTAGCTACTTGGAGCAGTGAAGAAACTGTTATTGTTGTCATTAGAGTTGTATTCTAGCTGATCCAACACTCAGTATGACTTGCGATGGCCAACATTATTTGTTCGTTTTGTTTTTCTTTAACGATTTTATGGTATTCAATATTTTGAAATGATCTGTCCATGTCAGTCTTAGGTTAATTTTTTTGTTGATATCTATTTTCAGTTAATTTGCAGGTCAGTTTCTGTCTATGTTCTTCAGTTTTAAGCATATTAAATGTGCGCATCTTTAATTAGGCTGTAATAGGTGTTAGCTACCAGAGTACAAACAATAGCACTCCATTTTGTAATGATGCTTAGTATTTTACAAAATATTTCCTTTTGAACCAAACAGATACCTTGCTCTTTTTTCTTGTAGGCTTCAAGTGGATCACTTATTAAGAGGTCTGCAGCGAGCATGCTGAGTGGAAAGAAGCCTGCCCAAGCCGCTGTGAGTTTTGCTTTCTTTTCCTACTTCAATTATCTTTCTTTTTCCTCATTTTTGTGATATGATTCTCAGCCTCCTAGTAAGAAAGGGACATCTGCAAAATCTGGTACAAGCAAGAAGGGTGATGGAACTTCTCAGTTAAAAGCATCTAAGTCTGTTGAAGTTGAAGATGTTGAGGTGATGGCTGTTATTTTGTTTCAACTTTAACTTTTGGCTTAGAATCCTTTCGCCATTCTTGATACTGTGAAAAACACACATGATTAATGAGTTAATTTTTGATATATGAACAGCCCGCAGAGATGAGTCTTGAAGAAATTGAAAGTAAGTTAGGGTCCCTTATACAGACAGAGACGATTACTCAGTTGAAGAGTGCTGTGTGGAAAGAGAGGCTTGAAGGTTCTTTCTTCTTCTTCTTCTTCTTATTTTTTTTTTTTGGTCTTTTTGTGCCTATCTAAGATGATTTCATGGACCCTCCCTCTAAAAAAAAAAGGGAAGACGGAAGAAGATGGAACCCTGGATATTCAATGGCCTAAATTCTACTTTCACTTTATCCTAGAATGGGATAATAGATGTGGACTTGATGCAGACAACTTACAGAGTATTCAGCTGAGAGTATCTACTGTATTTTGTAGTTTTGATTCACCAAGTTTCACCATCTGTTGTTGCAGTAGGATCATCGATAATGTTGTGGTCATTACTTGTTTTATGTCCTCTTGCTTGTGTCAATTCTTTGAAACAAGGGGAATGCCGTGTCACCTGTCTTTATTAACCCTTACAAAGTTGGTGATATTTGATCCTCTTCTTATAACCTTCTACCAGAATTTGTACTATAAAACATGTATGTGTTCCCATAGATAGCATGCGATCGCCAAGCAGTTAGCATGCGTCCACGTAAGATGTGGATCCTCTTCTGGGAACTTTCAGTTCCTCGAATGTTGCCGCATTTTACTTATTTTTAGTAGCATTTCTTTTTGTTTGTTTAATTTCCTAGTTTTCTCTGTTAGTCCCTGCAGTTTTCCTGCTTTTAGACCTGATGTGGAAACATCTTAAGGGCCTGTTTGGATGGACTTATAAAAAGTAAAGTCAAAAGTTATAAGTAGATGATACCCTACTTTTGGCTTTTGACTTTTTTTTTTACAGTTTTTTTTGGCCTAAAAGTGAGAGCTTAAAAGAACTTCTTAACCTTGTCAAATACCTCCAAAATTAAAAAAAGTGCTTAAAAGTCTAAAGTACCTAAAATAAGCTAATCCAAACGGGCACTAAGAACGTAATATACTTTTCAATGTATTCCTTTACACCTCTGTTCATTTCTTTTTGGTTTGAAAGTTGATAATATTTCTCTACTATCTTATGCAGCTATTAATTCATTCAAAGAACAGGTTGAAGCGCTACAAGTGCTTGACCCTTCAGTGGAGATTTTGGTCCGTCTTCTCTGTGCTGTTCCTGGTTGGAGTGAAAAGAATGTCCAGGTTTTTCTCTTTTGCCTGAATTGAACATAGTGAAGATGATTGATCTGGAAAGTCACATGCTTTCTTGGTTTTGTCAATATATATCGAAGTGCAGGTCCAACAGCAGGTTATTGATGTAATTACCCACATTGCTTCAACTGCATCAAAATACCCAAAGAAATGTGTTGTGCTTTGCATTCAAGGTCTCTTCCTTTTTTCCCTTTTCATTCCACTTAGTTGCATCATCCTACCATGCAATTTTTTATTTTATTTTTTTGGCTGATTTTAAGATCAAATTCATTTTTGTCAGGTGTGAGTGAAAGGGTTGCTGACATTAAGACTCGTGCTCAGTCCATGAAATGTTTAACTACGTTTTGTGAAGCTGTGGGCCCAGGGTTTATTTTTGAGAGAGTAAGTAAAGTTTGTACATGCATTGTTTTCTATTTTAACTTCATGTTATGAAATACTAGTATTTGGACGTTGTTATTGAAGTACGACTTATCTATACTTTCATGTTACTCAGCTATTACTTTTTGTATCTGCTTTGATTTAGCTTTATAAAATTATGAAAGAGCACAAGAACCCTAAGGTTCTTAGTGAAGGCATATTGTGGATGATTACCGCAGTTGATGACTTTGGTGTTTCACTTCTTAAACTAAAGGTATTCTGAGCTTATAAAAAGCTGAATTCACTCAAGATTAGTTCACAATTTTAGGTCGGCTTAATCTTTGAAAATGGATGTTATTCCTATAGGATTTAATTGATTTCTGCAAAGATACTGGCTTACAATCCAGTGCCCCTGCCACAAGGAATGCAACCATTAAACTTATTGGCACTTTACACAAGTTTGTTGGTCCAGGTGAGCTGTCTTCTTGGAAATTCTTACATGCCTTCTAGGTTATTACTGGGGCTGAAATGTACTTATTATTTTTACAGATATCAAAGGGTTCTTGTCAGATGTAAAACCTGCTCTTATTAGTGCACTTGATGCAGAATATGAAAAAAATCCATTTGAGGTATATTTGATTGCCTTCATCATTTCTTTGTCCTTGTGACTAGTGGCTTTAACTTCACCTCCATGTATGTAGGGGACATCTGCAGTCCCAAAGAAGACGGTGAAGGTATCAGATACCCCTTCCATGTCTAGTGGTGGGCTTGATAGTCTTCCACGCGAAGACATTAGTGGAAAAATAACTCCTGCTTTGCTCAAGGGATTGGAAAGTTCTGACTGGAAGGTACCTCAATTGTTATCAATGTTTCAGCAATTGGTGTCTTAATAGTACTGCTGTAATTCTTGTATTGAATTTCAGGCTCGCTTAGAATCTATTGAAACTGTAAATAAAATATTGGAAGAAGCCAATAAGCGCATTCAGCCTACTGGAACTGGTACGGTGTTCTTACCGTGCTGTGAGTGATTATCTTGCAATAGTACATGTGTGCATATGAATGTCACTTCATTTCCTCCCCTTAAATGTGCAGGAGAGTTGTTTGGTGCTCTTAGGGGTCGTCTATATGACAGCAACAAGAATTTAATCATGGCAACTTTGTCAACTTTTGGTGGTGTTGCTTTTGCTATGGGACCAGCAGTTGAGAAGTCAAGCAAGGTTCAAGTTGTTCAGAACCTAAAAGTTATCTCTGTATTTTTTCTTGTTATTGATTATCCAGTAATGATTTTCATTGCAGGGGATTCTGTTGGACATATTGAAATGTCTTGGTGACAATAAAAAGCACATGAGAGAGTGCACTTTGAATACATTAGATTCATGGCTTGCTGCTGTTCATCTTGATAAAATGGTTTCCACCTCACCAGTTCTGTGCTATGTTTTAGTTTTGGTTAGCATTGTTCACCCCATTCACAATCATGTTATGTAGGTGCCATACATTACTACTGCGCTAACTGATGCCAAGCTTGGTGCGGAAGGCCGCAAAGATCTCTTTGATTGGTTGTCCAAACAACTAACTGGAATGAAAGAATTTCCTGATGCTGTACATCTTCTAAAGCCCGTAGCCTCTGCTATGACGGTAAATTGATGGTTCTTGCACTAATCGTTTAGTGTCTGGCATATAAACTTTGCCTTTTTTTTACTGGACCTAATTGTCTATGTCGTGCACTAAAGTGATTGCGTTCTTTATGTTAGGACAAATCAGCTGATGTTCGGAAAGCAGCAGAAGCATGCTTTGGAGAACTTGTTAGAGTGTGCGGGCAGGAGACGGTATATGAGCTTTAAATAGTTTTGAGTTATTTCTGCTTGTCCACCAATTATTTGCTTGACATCTCTTTCTGTTTTGTTGTGTTACTCTCTGATGTAGGTGAGCAAGAACTTGAAAGATATTCAAGGACCTGCTTTAGCTATTGTTGTTGAACGATTGAGACCATATGGGGTACTTCAAGGTATACATTACTCTGTGTTCTAACTTTACGATTTTGTTGTCATCCACTTGTGATGGTATCTCTACACAATCTATCATTTCATCTTTGGTTTATGTGATTGCAATAATTATTATTGCTTATCAGAAACCTCTGATCTGGGAAGAACAACTTCCACTGGGACAACATCGAAGGTGGGGTCGAAGATAGGAAAATCCACTGGTCCTGCTGATCGTGCTTCTAGGCATGGAAACAGAGCTGGTGCTTCGGTATGTTTCTATGTGATTGAATGACTGAAGTCAGGGAGCAACTGGAGTAATGATTTTTCTTCCTTTAATTTGTTTCTCTAGAGAGTTGTTCCTGCAAGGAGCTCAAGGCAAGAGACCCTAATGTCTGTTCAGGACATTAGTATCCAGTCACAAGCTTTGATAAATGTCAAGGACTCAAACAAGGTATATCTATATTTCAGGAAATACTATCTTTGTGTTATCTATTCCTTTTTGTTCAGTGATGCTATGACCAAATACACTTGCAGGGTGACAGAGAGAGAATAGTTGTGCGCAGATTTAAGTTTGAAGAGCCACGATTGGAACAGATTCAAGATCTTGAGGTTTCTGGAAGATTCATTTATAGTGAACTTTAATAATTGTAGTTTTCATTTGATTGGTGAATCTCATTAACCTTTAATTGCAGACTGACCTTATGAAGTACTTCAGAGAGGATTTGCATCGGAGGCTTCTCAGTACAGACTTCAAAAAACAAGTTGATGGAATAGAGATGCTGCAAAAGGTGCTTTTATTATTAGATCAACCTTCTTTCGGGAATTGAGCCAATTGACTATCATCAACCATATTATGTTTGCTCATTTCAGGTGCTTCCATCAATTGGGAAGGAATTAATTGAAATTCTTGATATAGTACTGAGATGGTTTGTCCTGAGGTTTTGCGAATCAAACACTTCCTGCATATTAAAGGCTTGTTCCTATTCCTTTTATTTGTCCTTTTCCTTAATGCTATCATGTTATTTTAGCTCTGTTGCTTTCTTCCTTTAAGTCATTTCAGTACTTCACTGTGATAATTTTTCTCAGGTTCTGGAATTCCTGCCTGAGCTTTTTGAGATGTTAAGGAACGAGGGATACATGATGACTGAAGCTGAAGCTGCCATTTTCCTTCCTTGTTTGGTTGAGAAGGTACTTGTCCAATGATCTCCTTTACTTCAAATTGTTGTGAACTTGTGGTGTTCTTTATGCTTGGTCTTTGAAGCTCATAGGTCTATATGGGAGCCCTCCTTTGCTATCTCCATAATTTTGTATATTCATTTGTGATTTCTCGCAGCATTTCCAATTCGGGCTGATCCTATTGTATTTAATCTTAGATGTGTATATATAAACATATATGCCTGTAAATTTGGCATACTGCCTTTTCTGGTATTGACTTGCCTTCAGATGACATGCTGTGTTAGATGTTTGATTTTTATTCTAGTCTGACATTATTTCCTTGTTTTCTTTAATTGCATGTTTTGCGTGTCGTAGTAATTTAGTTATTATGCTCAGTTCTTGGTATCGGTTTATTAGATTGGTCGTAATAGTTTTATTTAGTAATAGTTAAATCACAAGAACTGTTATTGGTACATATTCACACATACATGAATATTTAAGCGCGTTGCCGATGCTTTATACATGTAACACCTCTTCTTTCTTAACCAACACATTCCTTCCTATTTTTTCATATGAACACCGACCTGTCTCATATATCTCCTTTCAATCTTTTCAGTCTGGCCATAACATTGAAAAAGTGCGAGAAAAAATGCGAGAGTTAACTAAGCAAATCATCCAAGCATATTCTGCTGCAAAGACTTTTCCTTACATATTGGAAGGTTTACGATCAAGGAGCAATCGAACTCGTATAGAATGTGCTGACCTTGTTGGCTACTTACTGGATAATTATGAAGCTGAGGTAAATATCTGAGTTATTGATCTTCTCATCTCTAGAGGTTGCTAAATCCTTTTCTGTCCTTCCTGGTGATAGATTGGTGGACAATTGAAATCCTTGCAAGTTGTTGCAAGTTTAACAGCAGAACGAGATGGTGAAACTAGGAAGGCTGCGTTGAATACTCTGGCTATTGGCTATAAGATTCTTGGTGAGTGTTTGTGTTCTGTGAGGTTCTTTAGTTATGAATACTGGTGTAAGGTTATCTGGCTTCCGGTTTCAGATTCCGTGAGCCCTTGGCATGTCTGTGTTGCCTTCTGAAATATGTTTTTCCAGTGAACTGGGTGAATGACAGTAGTTTGGATGAAAAAGTATCTTAATTAAATGTCTTCCAGGTGATGACATTTGGAAATATCTTGGAAAGCTGACAGAGGCGCAAAGAAGCATGTTAGATGATAGATTCAAGTGGAAGGTTGCTAAACGTTTCTGCTCATTATTTTCTCTTTATTTTCTTGCATATTTTGCCGAGGGTATTTTGGAAACAGCCTCTCTACCTCCACGAGGTAGGGGTAAGATCCACGTACAATTTACCCTCCCCAGACCCCACTTTATGGGATTTCACTAGGTATGTTGTTGTTGTCTTGCATATTTGTTCCCTTACCTTTCTCACAACATTGGGTGCTAAATTTTTTCCAGGCAAGAGAGATGGACAAAAGAAGAGAGGGCAAACCTGGTGAAGCTAGGGCTGCTTTAAGGCGTTCAGTGAGGGATAACGGGTATCTATTTATTTGCTAATACTTGGATTGTCTGGTACTTTTGATGTAGAAATTTTCAACTAGGCAAGAAACATCTTTTGGAGGGTATGTAATGCTTAACATTTCATCTAGACAAGAAACATCTTTTGTAGCGTATTGAGTTACCACTTTCCCCGGGATTGCGAATCCAACCTATAGGTTAATCAACTGTCCAGAACCTGGATGATAATTATACAATACTTTGACTGTCTAACTTACTAGTTGACGGTTTTCGTTTGAGTTCTAATTTGTCTTTACATTTTGTTTCAATGAGAAAAATATATTCAAAGGTAGAACACATATATTTGTGCTCTCGTTCTGTGTTTGAACCCAGGTTGAGCTCATATTATTTGTTACTTTCGTCGTTGACTCTGGATATTTTTGGTTGATCTTTAGGACTGATCTGGCAGAGCCGAGCGGAGAAGTTTCACGGTCGATAGCTGGCCCAATCTTAAATAGGTGATCAAGAGATCCTTGCATTTTTTTCTCCTACCAATCTGAATAGAAGTTGCTAATTTGTTTTCTTTGTATGTTTTATCTCTTCATTCCAGGGATATTTATAACACTACAGAGCTTCCCATGGAAAGAAATGTGAATCTACGGCCAGTTGCTGGTACAATTGGTCCCTCAGACTGGAATGAAGCTCTTGATATTATATCATATGATTCTCCTGAGCAGGTTGTTTCCCCTTTTCCTTTTCATGGATTAGGATTGACTTTCATCTTAATCCCTTGTCATACCCCGTGTTTATAGCAATGAAGGATCATATAAGCTTAAGTACTCCATACACCCGCCAACAACTGAATAAAAATGAGCATTCTCCAAACAAGACTACTCTAAGGGTGTGTTTTGCCTGAAGATGTTTCCAATTTTTTTTTATGTTTGGTTAATCAAAGAGCTTGGAAAACACTTCCTCTAGTAAAACAAGCTCCTTGAAAATGACTTTCATGAAATAGGGAATACAAGTTCCATAAGTGGTATTCCACTCTTCTCCATCCTCTCCAACACACCCATAGCTCCTGTCACCACCCCCACCCACCCCATAGTGTTTCCCGATTATCTGTTAATAATTTTGAAACAATATTTTCTGCTTACTTGCGGAACACCAGAAAATAAGTAAGAAATCCATTTAGTTTCCAAGAAAACATTTTCCTCTGAGATGTTTTTCACATCCTGAACCGTATTGGGTGATCCAAATGATTGCCTAAGAGTTGACATGATTCACAATGTTTGTGTTTTTGCTTAAGAATATGAATGGTTTTTGTCCCCATTGGGTTCATCTTTCTGTTTGTTTGTGTGTCTATGTCTTGGTTTTTCTGCTTCTATGGATTCATCATTACAGAGGTTAATGAGGATGGAGGGTAACTGTCAATGATTCACTGATACAATCATTTCTTTCCCTTGTTGCAGTCTGTTGAAGGAATGAAAGTTGTGTGCCATTTGTTGGCCCTAGCAACCAATGATCCTGAAGGCAGTGCCATGGATGAAATTGTCAAAGATGCAGATAGGCTTGTTTCCTGCTTAGCAAATAAGGCGCGATATGATTCATTCTTTGTGTAACTAATTCATTGTTGTCTGTGTATTCTTCAAATTGCTCATGTTCTAGATCTACTACAGGTAGCAAAAACGTTTGACTTCAGTCTGATGGGTGCATCTTCAAGATCTTGCAAATATGTTCTTAACACACTCATGCAGGCATGTGGTTATCCCATTTCTATTAATTCTGCACTAACATTATTTTTTCCTTGTATATGTGATCATCAAGTATTTGAACGATTGTTGGTCTCACACGTATTTGGAAATATCTCAATTTCTGGCTGTTTCCATGTTTGCAGACATTTCAGAATAAAACGCTTTCTCATGCTGTAAAGGAGAGTACCCTAGATATCCTCATTACTGAACTTTTGCTTTGGCTTCTTGATGAGAGAGTACCCCGCATGGATGATGGCAGTCAGCTCTTGAAAGCTTTGAATGTTTTGATGCTA
Source organism: Solanum bulbocastanum (assembly GCA_037074985.1). Taxonomy (NCBI): domain Eukaryota; kingdom Viridiplantae; phylum Streptophyta; class Magnoliopsida; order Solanales; family Solanaceae; genus Solanum; species Solanum bulbocastanum. The sequence goes on along the minus strand of CM073598.1, from coordinate 28,389,206 downwards.
AAAATCTTGGTACTTCTGCTTGACATTGCATAAAAAGAGTGCAGTTTACCTTTATTTTAGCTGGCTTGTCCTGATTATTTTCTATCTTTTTTTGGTCACTAATATAGGACAATGCTGATAGAACATCATCCTTTGTTGTGCTGATTAATCTATTACGGCCTTTGGACCCATCAAGGTGGCCATCTCCAGCAACAAATGAATCACTTGTCATAAGAAATCAGAAGTTCTCTGATTTGGTCGTCAAATGTCTTATAAAACTTACAAAGGTAGTTTTTCTCGCTTGTTATTACAATCTTGGGTTTCTTAAGATTGTGATGACTAGCAATTCTTAAGCTATATTTACGTTTTTATGCAAATATGTTTGTCTGCCTCCTTTTCTCTCTTTGTTCAATGTGATGTGGAAAGTTTCTGAATGCAAAATCTATACAAGCTCTCCCATGTTGCAATAGTAGTGTAGTGGACATGTTTCTTTCTTGAAGGTTGATATTGTGACTATTAAGTATCAACTGTTGCTTTCACATTTTATAGGTTCTTCAAAGCACCATATATGATGTCGACCTTGATCGCATCCTTCAGAGTATTCACATTTACCTGCAAGAACTAGGAATGGAAGAGATCAGGAGGAGGTAGCTTTCAATTAGATTTCAGATTTTTCTTTTTGGGTATGCACTTTGATATGGATTAATCAGCTATTTTCTTTCCTAATTCTTGTCTTATAAAATACGGAAAGAGCGGGAGCCGATGATAAACCTTTACGAATGGTGAAAACTGTGCTGCATGAACTTGTCAAGCTTCGTGGTACTGCCATAAAAGGTCATCTGTCCATGGTGCCAATAGATATGCAACCGCCACCAATTATTCTTGCCTACATTGATCTTAACCTTCAGGTTATGCAATTTTTAACTGCCATAGTGCTTTTTCTGTGCTAGTAATTCATGTGGAGTTCCCAATTGATGTTAATAATCTTTCAGACCTTGGCTGCTGCGAGAATGTTGACTCCCTCTGTACCTGGCCAAACTCACTGGGGTGATTCTGCAGCAAATAATCCAGCACCAGCAACACATAATGCAGATGCTCAGTTGAAGGTATAATGTGTGGCATTTTTTTTCTAGCTTGTTTTTTCGAAAGTGAGCTCTCCTTTTCTTTCCTTTGCAATATAATTTTGTTGCATTGTACTAGTAAATAACAAAGTAGTGTTATGTTGTGTGTTTTACAGCAGGAACTTGCTGCCATATTTAAGAAGATCGGTGACAAGCAAACCTGCACAATTGGTCTTTATGAGTTATACCGGATCACACAATTGTATCCCAAGGTACAATGCTTTATCCTTTTAGGTCAACTTATTTCCCTTCCTTCAAAACTGAACTTCTTGTAACATCATTTTGTCCAATCTGTATTAGGTTGATATATTTGCTCAGCTGCAAAATGCCAGTGAGGCATTCCGAACATATATTAGAGATGGTCTAGCCCAGGTGTGCATTGGATCTCTTTGTACTACACATTTATAGATTTGTAGTTACTAGTCATGGAATAATTGTTCCTAATGAAATTGCAGATGGAAAAGAATGCTGCGGCTGGACGGACTCCTTCTAGTGTACCCATGCCAACTCCTCCTCCGTCTTCACTAAACTTGTCTTCTCCCAAATTTGGTCCTTTATCTCCTGTAAATACTAACCCATTGAATGATGCAAAATCTGTAAACAATAAAATTGAACCATCACACTTTAGTTTGCCACCGTCGTATGGCGAAGATGATAGAGGTGGTAATGCTCTCCCCTCAAGAGGACTATCATCTGAACATTTGGAGTTGCAGAGAAATGATAGATTGCCTTCTGGAGGTACACATGTGCCAAGTTATTTCTATTCTAGCTTTCGTGTTTTCCTTTCTTTTTTCATTTTTGATGTATTAACTGTTCACTTCAAATGTCAGTTACAAAGTAGTTTTGTTGTTGCAGTTACTAGTGGAACACTAGAAGCGATCCGCGAAAGAATGAAAAGTATTTCATTAGCTACTACTGTGGGGAACGCGGACCCAAGTAATAGACCACTAATGTCCATGAATGGTAACATCAGTCACATGGTGTCAAATCACGCTCCTGGCACTGAACATTCTAGTGTTGAAAATACCATTCAGAGTGGGGTTCTTCCCATGGATGAGAAGGCACTTTCAGGGCTCCAGGCACGAATGGAGAGGCTGAAGAGTGGATCTATGGAATTCTAGATATTTTTTGGTCAAGAGTGATTCCTCGGGCATTTCCCAGTGAACTTTGCATCATAATATGCTTTATGTTTGCCGAGAAACACCTTGAACGTTTATATTGCAGTCGTCAGCTCATGTCTGATTACAAGTGGAAAGCAAGGAAAGCTCGGTCAAGCGTTGCCTGCCATCTCAATTTTATGGGACAGATCTTTGTGTTCTTGAGTTCTCGTAGATAATGTACCATAATGGGTTTTTCCGGCAGGATTAGCTGTATATTTTTGTAGAGATATCTACTGATTTGATTTGGTCTAATTTAATTGAGAGGCTGTCGTGTGTTTCGAAATCTTGATCTAGTATGTCATGCCTCAATTGTTAGCTAGATTCTGGCTAGGTAGTTGAAACTGTTGTAAGCTGTATGATAACACTTCAATGTTGAAATCTTCCTATTTTCACGTTGATTCCCACTCCTTAGTGGAACACAATATAAAGGATGGTAGTATCACTGGAGTAATATTGTTTAAGTCATCTCTGTTTTGGATGAAAAAAATCTAAAGATTCTAAACAATATCACACGAGATATCAATAACTTGTTTTGCCTTGAAACTCTGGATGTGAGTAATTCAATTGTGCAAAATTTTTATTATTCGTCTGTAAATTTTTGATGTTTTTCTTAACGTGATTTGCTCCTTGTGGGACACACGTGACCACTTTAAATTTCCTTTACTGGACACGTGACCACTTTTATTTAAAGAGGAAAACAGTAGCTTACTAGCCTTCTACCATTAAATTTTTTTAATAATTTGATAAAGTTAGTAACTAATTTGATATTATAAGTTAAAGGGATAATGTGTACTGGTAAGGGTCGTTTGGTTCAATTACATTCAAAAATTAAAATGCATAGATTATTTATGCCGTGATACTGGCTTAATATCTAATCTCAGAATGCTTGTATAATTTATATATCATATTTTTTATACACAACCAGTTAAATTTTACATTATCTTTTACATGTTTTTATACTGAGATTAGTTGCACTAATAACGCAACTACGCCACCTCTTAAAATAGGTAAGTTGGGTTTAAACTTAAAACCTATTTTTATATTTTCCAACATTGTGAGGAATATTGCATCAACAAAGCTAACTTTTTTTTTTTTTGTATAAATAAGTTTTAAAATAATATAGTAACGTAATTAGGACATCTTCTCAGAAGGTTCCTTCCTTTGCCTTGCAGCTTTTGCTTCCTCACCAAGTACTCCTTTTTTTTTTTTTTTGGGATATGCTTTAGTCTAAATTTAATTTCAAGCTTACGTATACGCATGATTTTTTAGTTTTTTTTTTTTGCATAAATATATTTTGTTTGGGTTTGATTTTGGTTGCAGAGTGCAAAAATATAAAGTTTGTATAGCAAGATGGCTTCAACACTGTTACTGGTTTTGGTTTTTGTGCTTGATTTGATTGCTTTTGGACTTGCTGTTGCTGCTGAGCAGAGGAGGGCTACTGTGAGTTGTTTTCCGATAATTCTTCTTCTTTTTTGCTCTTTCCTGTATGTTTTTTGTTATATTCTTCGTTCAGCTTTCAGTATCATATTATATACTACTGTATTGGGGTTTTTTTGGTGTGGGTTGGTATGTTGAGGAATTGAAGAAATTATGTAGCTATTTTAGAGGGTAAAAAAAATTCTCAACCCATAAAATTCTTCGTACACTATGAACAGTAGCAAGGTTGAAGATAGTTGGATTATGTTCTAGTATATAGTTTATAGCTTGTTGAGGTGATATTCAGGGAAGGACCCAGAAGTTGATTTAATAAAATTGAAAAAAAAAAAAAAGGTGGGCCGGTGGGGGTATTTTGAATTTTGAACAAGCAGGGTCATGCCCCTCTACTGGCCTACTACATGTGTCTGCTAGTTGTTGTCGTCTCTCAGATTATAGTCTTATTTCTTTCTTGGGTTTGGTAATATGGGACCTCTATGTATTCTGCTATATTGAGTGGCTTCTCGTACGGTGACTCAACTAGTAATAGTTATTATCTCAGAAATGATTTTCTAACTACCTGAGAAATCTAATCCTCATTTTATGTAAGTAATGTCTTTTAAATCTAATTAGAGGTTCTTTGCAAATTAAGATTTGTAAATTTTACACTGATCCCTACTCGAACTTAGCGTAAGCGTGACGACGACATCAACAACTTAACTTTAATCTGACCAGTGTTGGTAAATTGGATCCTTGCTTCCATTATGTTTTATGTTTGCTAAGGCTAAGTTCACATTGATACCTACAAATTCCTCCATCTGTTCATAGATATACCTCGTTCGCTTTTATTACCATCTATTGCCATAGTGTCACATCTACAGATTAGTTTACATATGCTGAGGCTTGTCGTGAGATCAGGTCAATATTGTTACCTGAATGAAGGACTTGGTGACTTAGATGCTTTTGGTTATGTCAATCAAATATTTAAGTTAGAAGCATTATTTGTACATTCGCATTTTTATATAAGCACGTGAACAGATTTGCAAGTCTGACCAGAGATAATTCCCTGTCCAACTTCTCGGGTGTGGATAAACTTGGAAGGATTGCTAGTTATATCCTTAGTTCGGTTGATCTAAAAAGGTTGTTTCGATGATTCTTTGAGATTCCACAAGTAACTTGATGCTCTTTTAAGATTTGGATGATCAAATTAGAAAAGTAACTTGTTCAGTCATGTCGCCATATAAACAAGTGAGTGGATTAGGAAGTGTGACCAGAGATATTAAGTACATACAGACCTTGCCTTTCAAGATACTATGCATCAACTTCATTGAACTCTTCAATTAGTACCTTCATGGTATTATTACATCTTGCTTAGTGTTCTCTCTTCTTCCCTTGAATCTCTGTGTGTGGGGTTGAGAGGTGAGGTGATTATAATCTTTTGTTAAGTTTGTACTAAATCAACCCCAATATGTAAGTCTACTCTCTGAGAGAGTTAACCAATGTTGATGTCCTTGTTCAAATGCAAGTGGAGTGGAAGTTGTCCGAGCATGTGAGTCTTTACGTGATCTGATGTGATCAGAGTTCTCATTGACTTTTTGAGGTTAGAACAGACAGGAACCGATCATGACAGACTAGTTCTGCAAGAACGACAAAGTTACCAAGTAACACGTACATATTCAAAATGGACATGGTTCATAGCTTTCATGCAGGGACGGTTATAGTTGTTGTAGGAGCCAACTTAGATGGTGACCTAAGAGGAAATATGAGATTTCAGAGCAGTTAGAAGAAGTAATTGATAGAAATCAAGATCTGTGCTAATTACTTAGAGGTTTAGTTTAATATTATAAAAGCATTTCTGACTTTGCTATTTTGGCTATAAGGCTGGTGTTTCTATACTTGACAATACTTTGTACTAATAATATACATTTTCAAAAAGTTTAATTTTTGGGTTCTTTATTTCAGGCAACGATCAACAGAGATGCAGAGTATAATTACTGTGTGTATGAGTCAGATGTTGCAACTGGCTTGGGTGTGGGTTCATTCTTCTTTCTTTTAGCTAGTCAGCTCCTCATAATGTTTGCAAGCCGATGTTTATGCTGTGGGAGGGCACTGCGACCAGGAAAGCCCCGATCATGGGCTATTGTCTTATTCATCACCTGCTGGTATGTTTCTCTGCAAACATGGTTCATGAACTGCATTTTAGTGTTTGCTAGCCAGAGTAGAGACATAATGATTTCACTGATGTATGTAAGAATCTAGTCAAATATGTGAGAAACAATTATGTCTTGAATTTTTCAGGGTCACCTTCTTTATTGCTGAAGTGTGCTTACTGGCGGCTTCCGTTAGGAATGCCTACCACACAAAGTATAGGACTTACTTGGTTCAACATCCTCCGTCCTGCGAGGTTTTGAGGAAGGGAGTTTTTGGTGCTGGCGCTGCTTTTATTGTTTTCACTGGCATTGTCTCTGAACTTTTCTACGTCAGCTATTCCAAGGCCGATGAAGGATCCATTCCTCCAAGAATGGATGGTGGCATAAGGATGAAAGCGTTCATGTGAACCCATTGAGGAGAAGGAGGTTTTGGTTGTACACTCACTAAGCTTTTGCACTTACTTAGAATGTGATATTGGTAACGTGGTATACTTAACCCTGTCGGGTTGGTGATTTGACTTCAACAGAATTAGAGATTCTGATCATTTGTTGCGACTTATGTGCATCCTTCATCATTGTCCAAAATTGCTGAGTAGGGATATAGACATAGATAGGTATGACTAGTACTTGTGAGTTCTGTTGTACAATGTTTTGAAGAGAGTTTTTCTGGGGCCTGATGAGGCAAAAAATAGGTTGGCCACCTTATGATACCTTGAGATGATTCTAATGCTCCTGTTGCCATTTCACATTCTGTTCTAGTAGCATATTCATTTTTCTTGACAACTGAGACATCTCCGAGAGCTGTTGGCTCACAGTTTGAAACTCAGTGAATACTGGGCCTGCCCGCCCTACTACTATCCTTCTCCACTTAGTTACCGGGCTTGTCTTTGGAAGTGTTTGAATTCACGACATATGCCTAACTCACACTTGTATATAACAATAGAAGGGCAAGGCATTTCTTTGGACATCCTATCAAATACCCAAGTCCTTGTCCATATTCTCGACTCTTTTATATTGGAGGTCATCATCATCTTGAAGGGTCTACTTTTTTATTTTCCATTTTAAACATAATTTGCATATTTCTAAATTGATAATTTAAATGGGGTTGAATACCTGTTATGTGATTGTGATTGTGATGAGTGTAATATAAATATGTTATTATGTCATTTATAATTAATTAAGATATATTTTCACCTCACTTGATCATTGTAAAGTTATGCAGTTAGTGATAAAATCCGATGTAGATAAATAACATTTTTTTTGGTGAGAACTCTTCATAACTTTTCCTATGACCAAATATACATGGTGGACAGTGGGCAAGGGGTGTGCATTTGGTTTTTCAGTTTGGTTTTATACTATTCGATTTGGGTTTTTTGATTTTTTGTTTGAAGAAGTGTAATTCAATTCAAACCAAAATAAATTTGGTTTGGTTTGATCTTTCTCTTTTTGGTTTAGGTTTTTTTGGCCCGGTTAATCGGTTATGTCAATAATTAGAAACATAACAAAGTTATATTTGCAATTTGAAAAAAATAATATATATATATATTGAATTTCTTAAATATACTTTTTAATATAAATCACAAGTAAAATGTATAACACAATACTTAAAAGTATATCAATTATAGATGTCCAAACATAAAAAGTAATGAAAAAGGGACAAAAATGGTTAACTCCAACTTAATTCCTATATATATATATATATATATATATATATATATATATATATATATATATATATATATATATATATATATATATATATATAATATAATTTGGTTTTTTCGGTTTTTTGGATTTCATTTTTCTAAATTCAAAACCAAACCAAAAAAACAAAGTAAGTAAATTATACATCCAAAACCAAACCAAAAATCTAAAAAACCAATCCAAATTAGAATTCGATTTGATTTGGTTTGATTTTTTGGTTTAATCTAAATAATGTACACCCCTACAGTGGACTAATCATAATGCACGAACTGTCACCTTTCGTTCGGTAGATGACTAGAATTATTGGATATTAATTTTGTGTATATTAGTTATTTCATCTTTTATTATGTATAAGATAATACATAAATTCATTACAACTTATTATACACACATATTAGTAATGCATTCTACATTTGAAAAGAAATTTCGTATTAATTTTATATATGATTAATTTTCTGATTAGCTACCAAATAACTTTTACCAAAATTAAGATACTCCTTTATGAGCTACCAAACAATCCCGTAGAATTCAACAACAACAAAAAAAAACTAGTACAAGAAGTTCAAAAAAACACTATGAATTTTTCCATTTGTCATAGTCTTGGTGGACAGAGTTACTTGATACTTATTGCTAGTAGGAGGTGACAGATATTCCATAAAATTAATTGAAATGCATAAAAACTAATCCAAACATCACGATCGTAAAAAAAAAAAAAAAAACTAGTACAAGAAGTGGGGAGCAAGAGGGAAGGACTCCCCAAGCAATTAGACAGATGTAGAGAAGAAAATAAATCTTGTGAAGAATTATTGATGTAAAGAGATTAGACATATATTTCCACAAGAAAGAATCTTCCAATTCCATTCAAATCACATCTAAATCTTCCCACCACTACCTAGCTGGAATAAGACCCCATCAGTCTCTTCCATTCTAAATTCTAATTAATCTGTGCCTCTCAATAGTCACACCCTTTCCTATCAACATTTAACGGTAACTGAGTTAATGTCATTATATTCAGAATCGCTAAAATTTTTAGTGTCATTTATATAAAGTATTGATTATAAATATTAATATTTATTATTATCGCTAAATATAATATAATGACAATTATATTATTACCGCTAAATTCTTTATTTGTTATAGGTTACGCAACCTTTGTGTACTTGTTTTCTCATTCACAATCAAAAGAGAATGGAAACACAACATTATTATAGCATGAAAACTGATTATAAAAAGGGATATACATTTTTTGAGGGAAAAAAAGGTTAATGGTAACATTAAATACTACTAATTAACAAGACTTACTTGAACATTAGCCCAGCATGAACCCAAATTAAATTTACATCAAAACAAATCCTTTAATTAACTAATCAATATACAAACATTTCTCTTGATCATCCTCTTATGGTTTGATCTCTAAATCATCCCATGCTTTATTGAGATCAGCTGCATTACTCAACGTCTCGAATTCGTTCCAATTCCAATAATTATTTGAAATATTTTCATTTATAATAAGATCATAATTGCTTGTTTCTGGAACTTTCCATGGCTCATGAGAAAGAAGATCACTGCTGCCTGTAATTGGCATAATTGTAGTGATTGTTGACTCCTCAAATATTGTACTATCAAACTTCCCCATATGTTCATAATTATAATAAACATTTGAAGATAATTGATGAGTATTAGTACTAGAATTGGGAATTAGTGAAAAATGTGTATTCCCATGATCTTGAGAAATATTTGAAAATATGTCATAAGGTAATGAGTATGAAGGAAGATTTTTGATATCTTCATCTATAGTACTAGTAAGAGTACTATTTCCCCTTATTGTGACACTTGGCAATATGGAACTTGTAATACTATTGGTCATACTCGTCATGGTGATTAGTGGACATCTCTGATCGTTTACTTCTAATATGACATGTTTCCTTCCAGTTATATGATCAACGGGATCAATAGGCCTTAAACGTTTATTTTTTCGCCCACCGCCTATCGGAACGTTACGAAGGGTGCCACCTTCGGTCCAATGCCTTTTACAACCTTTACAATAATGACGAGGTTGTGACTTGTTGTAATTGTTGTAGTAACAAAATTTAGTGTTGATTGAATCACACCTTGGACATTTCAATTGCTCCGATTTTGGTGGTGGCTGCCGCCTTATCGACGGTGGTTCCGGTGGAGTATTGTGGCTGGTGGTGATCCAATTATCTAGACCATCATCAATTGAAACCAACTTGGTACTTAACCCCATAAATCGATAAACAATGATCCCTAGCTAGCTGAGTAGTAAAATATGATTTTACTATACTAGAGTGAAACAATCAACCTATTGATTTCTAATGTGTAATTTTTTGCCTTTGGATCTTGATACAAGAAAGAGAAATGAAGATGAAGAGAATTGGAGTATTATTATATGGTGAATTTTCTTTGAAAGTAAGAATATTATTTATGAGGAAGGTGATGAGAAATGAGAATGTATTTCACTAGCTATTTTGTTTTTTAAAAAAATGTGAAAGTGTGTATATACTTGTGGAAGGGTGGTGGTCTATGGGGGCTATCAATCTATCTGTAAAATTAAAATAAAATATAATTTTATATAATAAGATCTAGATATAAGATATATATTTAATTTTCAAGGTATATATGTATATATCACTTGAGAGCAGTAGTTGTATGGTTTTGATTGAAACTTGTGGCTTGTGGGGTGCAGTCTATATTAAATTATGACTCTTAGGTTTCATTTTAGCAGACAATCAACAACATCCCTTCCCATTATTATTGTATTCTTTCATCTTATAATTATTTATTTCAAATCAAATGTCTCTTTCAATTTTTCTTCACCAATAAAAAGTATTAATTGCTGTTAAAAATATATATTTAGCAGTAATTAAGTTATTATCGTCAATTAATTATCATTAAAGATTATTTTTAATATAACGTAATCAACAATGTAAAATAGACATTTACACTATTAAATTACAAGAGCCAAGAGGTTAGTAATTAAGCGTTGTTCATCGATACATAGCCTGAAATAACTGGGTAACTAGCTAGTAAATTATAAGCATGTTGTAAATTGTATAATGCTAAATTACAATGATTATTACAGCTAATCCTGGTTGTAACATTAACTTTTTAGTTAAAAAATGAAAGAAAACGGTAATTTAAAGTAATTTTAAATACACTTTTTCATCACAATTACTTTTTCTAATTCATGTAGCTGTTCAAAAAAAAAAAAATTCAATTTTCATTTATCGACATCCATATGTTTTGGCGTGCACACCTTCTATTCAAATCTTATATACACTATCCCAAAAAAAAATAAAAATTAACCTAAATATATAATATATTTTTTCGACAAAAAGTGTTTAATCTATCCCTTTTACTTTCACAGTATATAAACACGTTCCTAAGAGGAAGGTCAAGTCGGGGCAAAACTAATGTATAAAAAGCGTATACAATAGACTTAATAATGTTAGTTTAAATTCTATAACGAAAGTACAAACTTAAATTTTAAATTCTGCTTCCGCCTCAAAGCGGAAACGGAAGAATACGTACCGACGTTAGTGGGAGTTTGGTAAGAGAGATGTTCCATTCCATATACTAAATTTGTATAGAAAAATGGGCCATGTGAGTTAGTGATGTGGTCAATTACTCAATTAATTAAAAGAAAAAAAGTGAAGGGAAACCAACAAATAATATATGCATATCCAAGAAGATGCTTACAAAAGGGTACCACCATCCTTTTTTTCTCATATTCCCTTAAATTACACATACAAAATTGTTTTTTCCAGTCAAGTCCATATAATTATTTTTAGTGAATAAAAGGGAATGGTCGGTTTGATATTGACTCCACTTGTGAAATTGTTATGCTATAAGGGGGTTAATGAGATTTACATGTAGAGTTTGAGCATATAGTGTGGAAGTAATCTGTTTGGATGGCTGTTAGGTGTAGTTCTAGTGAATAGACTATTCAGATAGATTGTATCGATTAATAATTTGAAGAATAAATTTATCTCTCTCTCTCTGCATATATAAAGTAGAGTGCAATGTATACTTACGATAAAAAGAGAAAATAAGATTATCAAATAATAAGTAAAAACAAAATGAAAAGAAAAAATAAGGTAAAAATGTGATCACACAAAATCGGTTATTACAAAAAGTGAGACTTTTGCTCATCACCTAATGGTAGCTTTAACGACACGATAAGTAAAATCTAGATAACAATTAAAAAAAACATTATATTTAAACTAACAATACAATAAAATAGGTAAAAACCGAGGCTTTTAGGATGACATACACTTGTAGAAAATACATAGGTGTAAAAAAGTACTTCCTTTATTTTATTTTAAGTGTGTTAGCTTGACTAAATTACAATAAGCATAAAGAGAAAATAAGAGTGATTTTTTAATTTTATAATCTTAAACTAAGTTATATATGATGTATTGTATTTTCTAAAATAAGAACTAAGAGCTTTAATTTGACGTAACTAATAAAGTTGTTGTCATGTAATTAGAACCTCACGAGTTCGAGCTCGTAATATATATATGGTCTGGCTCTTCCTTAGGCCCCGCCAATAAATAAACATCAAACCATAACATTATGGTCATTATTTTCAATGGTATGATGATGAATGTATTGGCTGCAACAATATCCAGTCGTGAAAGTCAGCGGTAGTGTCAAATATGTTTGGTTTTGTTCATTTCTCAATATGTACTAAGATATAACTTCTATTATATAAATGACGAAATTATAATTTTCGGGAGGATTCAAAATATAACAAAGTAAAAATATAGAAAGAAGTCAAGGAATTCAACATTTATTATATGTACGTCAAACATAAAAAGATGGATGCAACTATTCTAAACTATCAAAAACAATCTATATTGACTGTTGAATTTCCAAATCATATAAAAAGAAATTTCCTTAATATCTTAATGTGTGCATCCGTGAAGTCCCATCATCATTCAAACATTTAAAAAAAACAAAAAAAAAAAAGAGAGAAAAAAAGAGTAGATGAATATTCAAATGAAATTAATTAAATAATTTTAAATATGAAAACCACATGCATGTAATCAAAAGATGGTGGTTAAGAGGAAAAGAAGTCTAGTCAAGCATATAATTAAAATTCCCTAGATGTTAAATTAGTAAGACATATTTATTATTATTAGTACAAATCAAAGAAATCAAACGTGGTCGGTTTGTTAGGTACTGTCACTATGAGAATGTTTTTCCCCTTAAATATTAAAAGAAGACCAAAAAGAATATTTTTTGGTCGGACAACTAGGACTTCTTCATAGCTTAGTTATAAAGCTTAGATTCAAATTAATTAAAATAATGAATTCAAGTTGAAATTATGAAGACGAAAAAACATTCTACTTTGACAGCCTAAAGTGTGGATTAATTAATTAACAATTGCACGTGTTTACATAGTCCCACTTTATCAATTCCTAGTGTTCTATGTATTAAGCAACGTCCCACTTATTCTTAAGGGTGAATTTAGTATTTTCACAATATATATAAAAATAATAACTATATAGTATAATTTTCTAACGAATGGATTTCAGTTGACATGTGTTTTGAACAAAGATGTCTCCATCACTGCTTATTCTATGTTCGATGCTTTTATTAATTTTTTTGGTTTTGTTTATTGTATGAATGTTAATTAATTAATGGGAGAAATCATTAGACATGATGGGGTTTACCAAACAAATGGACCACTTGAGAGAAAAAAGATTTGTATGATAAGGTTCCAGCTTGGTTAAATCATGAATATGAAAATCTCATCCATGTACTACGTCAGATAAAAGGTGCAAAATATATTCATCATCATATATTTCCATCTAGCTGAGCCGCCCATTTGCATGATTATAACCACTATGCAATTCTGCACGAGAAAAAGAAATGCAGAGATTATAATGTAGTAATTACTAATAAATGATGATATAAATTTTGGACGAATATTTAATTCATTACAAAAGTAAAATGCACACATTATCGTTATTTAAATCCTTTGTTGTTTGAAGTTTTCACCATTGCATATGAATCCTTAACAACTTATTATAATGCAATAGAGAGAAGAGACTTTACTAGTTTCGTTCTATTTCTAAAAATCCTTGTAGGCTTTGTATATCCTTTTTGTGGGGTAAATAAGGTGGGCACACATGAAATGGCAAAATGCAATCACCAGTAATAGTTTGTACATTCACGTGATATCTAAATGAAAACTAAAACTAAGATTACGACCAAGTCGAGCATACAACTGAATTAGGGCAAGAGATCTTCAATGTTCACATACAGCTCAACGCATGTAAAAATGAAACCAGAGGTACAAACTAAGCACATTTCATAGGATAGATTAACATACACCAACTCCCCTGCTTAAATGCATGGGAAAATACTTCATCACAACATACAGATTTATCGCAGTGCATATTGAGACCTACTAATGCTATTACCCTAAGCTGCATGTACTTGCAAGCCCTAAACTAGACGGTACAATATATCAACCTCAAAACTTGAAATCCTTCTTCTTCGACTTGCCATCCTTTTCATGCATTTTACGCTTCCTCTTCTTCTCATTCTGCAGTAATTTTATCTCATCAGAACTGATAGTCACTCTTTCTAAACCAACAATTCAATGAAATGTAAGGTGGCACGGAGAGAAAGAATGAAGAGAAGACATGAAATAACTACACACCTCTGCTACCATGTCACTGAAATCCTCACGCTGGCTACGGAGCTTCTCTTCCTCTCTAGCTTCCTCGTATCTATAAAAAGCACAAAAAGGTTTTAGAAACATTTAAACTGAAATGTAGGAGCTTCTAATCATAAAATGTTAAAAGAATCACTACTTACTTGGCTGGTAAAACATTGTCCATAAGTTCCAACTCTTCAGGTGCCAATGTGACATCAACTCTATCTGACTTCTGACCTTTGAGCAGATCAACCTGCAGTGGACATTCCAAGCAATTAGCCTCAAATTCTAATCTAGTGCCTCTTCTAGAAGAAAAACCAACTGTATGCATTAATAGCAGAAAGTGACACAAATGAAAGAGAAGTATCAAATAATTTAGTCAAAATATAACAAGATATATTATGTCAGAAAGTGAAATGAAACTGAAGTACTCCGCCTCTTTGTCTTGAACTATGTCTTTTCCATCAGTGACCAACTAACAAGAAATAAGCTGAAACATTCACCATATACGACTCATCCACAACAGCTATAGCCCTACTAATAGGGGCTGACACTACTGAGACCATGTCACTCTATGAAGATTTCTGCTTGAGAAAGTAACTTGCATTTGAACACAGGACGCAGAAACAGATACTCTTACCCTTTTGGCACCAGCCTTGTCTTGAGCGCCAGTGTTGATCACATACCTGCAGGATCAGAGCATAAATCAATTGCACAGTAGAGGAAAGGATAAATGCTAGTGTCCAAAACTATATAAATGTGAGTATAGATAAATTACTTACGTATGGCTTGTTCCAAGAAGAGTACCAGGAGCTATCTTTTCTTCTTTTTCTTCAAGCACCTTAACAGAAAAAGAGATGTAATGAGTTTCTTTACAAGGACAAAAAGTAAGCAGGCAGAATATGGAAACTGGGAGACAAAAAGTAAGCAGGCAGAATATGGAAACTGGGAGACAAAAAGTTGGCCTAATTACCTGATAGAGGGGCTTCTCAGGCTCCTTCCTCTGTTGCTTGCGAAGGTCAATAACATCAGGAGTCTCAACTCCAGTAGGAGTACTACACCATAGAAAGAAATACATTGAAAACAAAACCTAAAATGGACCTCAGCAAAAAACAAATAAACTAGTGAAGGGAATCAAAAATGAGGAAGATTTCAAGCTACTACAAGATTTCTAATAGATATTGGATCATTAAAGGTATTGATCAAGTGCAGTACCTTGAAAGACTGTCCACTGACTGAATACCATCCTCCATCTCCTCTTCCTCCATCTCTTCTTCCTCCTCCTCTTCCTCCTCTTCTTCCTCTTCCTCCAAGTCACCCCAATGTTTAGTCTTATCAACAGGTTCATCCTACACATGGAGATGAGCAGCATGATAAGCAGCATGATATTAATTTACGTAATACACCGAGCAAAAAAGTGAGGCTCAAGCCTTTGTGGCACCAACTACAAACCCACATTTATGAATATATAAACAGAGTTTTTTAACAATATTGAAACATTATCAGTAGGTCTATACCATTGCACGGTTACCAAAATCAAGTAGTTAGTTTAAGTATTCTCTATAACCATATTGAATATGGTGCAATTTCCATTATTTTACTGTATCATTAGATGATATGATAGTTACCTAAAATAAAATCCTAACCCATTAAGTTTACACTCCAAGAACATACCAAGCAAAAAAAAGAGCACAATGTACCTCATAATTAGGCTGATCTTGTTGCAATACACCAAAGACATCTCCATATAAAGGGCGCCCATACTATGTCAAAGAAAGAAGGGCAAAGGTTAAAATTAAAATAAGAAACTCTAAAGCAGAACAATCTGAAAGGAAGAATATAAAACAAATATACTGAAAAGTTGTAAAACCTACTTCATCAACAGGTGGTTTACCCCAACCTCCCGGCTGATAACCGAACTTGGCTCCAGGTGGAATAGGAGCATTCAGTCCAGGGATCTTCAGCTGAGGATAAGAGGGTGGAGGACCATATCTCTGCACAGAAAATTGGAGGCAAGGAAAATCACATTAGCAACGAACTCAACATAGTAATCAAACAAGAGCTTGGGGTAACAAACGATTCTTCCAGTAAAAGAACAAGCAGTTTTAAGTTATCTAACCTGCATATTGATGAGCCATGGAGGAGGAGCACCTTCAGGCATACCAAGGGCCTCTTTCAGCTCATGAGACAAAGTTCCAGGTTTCATTTCCCTCAACTTGACCTGCACATCAAAATAAAATGATGGTTAACAGACAAAAATGCAGAGGATAGGATATAGAAAGTAATAACAGTTGTACAGCCTAACAACAACCAAGAATTAACACAACAGGAACACATCTCCAAGTTGGATAGTCCTATCCAAACCATCCCAGTTTGGTCATATAAGATCACAACAGCAAAAAGACTTCCATTGTTTTTCCCCAGGCTCAGTGAAATATCAACAAGGTTGAGAGTAATTATTTATTTTAAAAAAAGTTAGCATGAAAGCTAGAGAAGAAAGAGTATGTGTTTGGCACCCAAGGTTGTGACCTAGTGGTCAATGAAGTTGGAGCACAACATGGGGTCTCAAGCTCAAATCCCAGCGGAAGCAAACATATATTAGGTGTTTTCTTCCCCTCTATCGAAGTCTTGGGGCAGATGTTCTGCGAAGTAGCAGATACCTGGTGGAATTGGTGGAATACTCTACGTGCACACAAAGCTCACCCAGACACCACCATCATTAAAAAGATTTAAAGATCATGAGTTTGATGACAATATTCATGGCTATTTTATACCTCAAACTCCTTCCCTTCATAATACAGATCACCAAGGGATGTCAACTTTGGTTTAGTTTGATACTTAAAAAAGGCGTCATGTAGAACCTGTGAAGAATAACCAGAGCAGTAAGTCTTAGAAAAGTAAATAAGCAGTTAACTATAGTCTATAAGTATTTGAAAGGTCAGCATCATTGAGAAACCAAAAGCTCGTATAAACCTGATAATCAATATCCATCTTCCCCATTTTTGGCTGCATCCTTTCCCGCTGCTTTTGTTTAAGCTTCTTACTGTCCTCCTTTTCAATATAAGCCTGCACCAAAACAACAAATACGATGTTCAAACATCAGCAAGGAAACTAGACATACTACATATGCTCAAAGAAAGGTATCATATTTCAACAAGTTTTAACACAATAGATTTGTAAACTAAACATCTTACACCAGGTAAATAGTTTTAGGATCTGTCTGTTCTACAATTAGAAGAACTACCAAAGGGTCAACGGACAGAAAGAGCACATTTCCTATGTGAAGTCTACGTGAAGTCGTGACTTGAGAGCCTTTTTGGTGTAAGAAGAACATTATACTTGATCTTGCCTCACTGATGGATCTTTTATAGTATTTCAAGATGTAGGTGGACTAAGACCTTCAGTTGTATTCTTCTTGGTACACATTAATTTATCTTTTCATAAAATAAAATAAAATGCCATAGGGTGTTCTTCTATTAAAAAAAAAAAAGGGTCACCAGGCTCATCTCAAGATAACGTAGAATGTGAAAGAATCAAGGAGTTCCACTTTAAATCTAAGCTTCATTTTAATTATGATCATTACGTTGATACAACTTCGATAGAGTACCACCAACATATTCTCATTTTTCCATAGTCAGAACGAAAAGCCTTCATTTATAAATAGTGTTTCTACAATAATTCATGCAACATATTCCTACTTAACAAAGCTGTCAGCCAAAGAAGGATAAAATTGGATAGAAAATCCTACTTGTCTAATTTTCTCAATTCCTGTTGCAGCTATAAAATCAGGAAGTTGAAATGGCTGTTTCTCAATCCCACGCTTCCCCTGAAAAACGAAATCAGTCAGTGAGATAAAAACAAATTAATAAAAAAAACATTAAGAAAACTCTATACAAATACTCTGTGTGGCTTATATGACTGTATGGCAGATCCCTTCACTTCAGAAAATCCAACTTTGAACAGATGTAATGCAAAAATAACTAAATTAGAGAATTTAGATAGGAGCAAAATATTAGTCACTCAATCTTTAAGGTGCTCAAGAGCAGCCAGCCGTTTTTACAACTAAGAGAATTGAAACCCCAGCAACATACACACCAAAAACAGACAAATGCATGTATCCCAACCCACTAAAACAGACATCATGCAAGGATTCTCCTTGCCAAACACCTACATGTTTGAGGCTCCACCAGTGTCACAGCCGCTCGCCTGCAAGAACCACATATATATACATATAAGACAAACTCATTTTTCTTCTATGAGCCCCTTCATAAACCAAACCTTTTCTCCTATCAAACAATTCTACTATTACTAGTTGTTACATGCAGTGCAAGAGGTACACATTGTTCTTCACTTTGTTAACCTTACTATACATGTATCAATAGTGATGACTAACCTGCAAAAATTTCCGTTTCTGACACCAGTGTCTTGGAACAGGAACAGTATTCCGATAAGATTTCAGAAATACCAGGAGCTTAGGGTCTGCTGCAGTGGCATCCCATACCTAGACATATATGCATAATCAGTACCAAGGAAAAGTGGGCTACACTTTAAGTGATAAAATCCAGAGTCTAAACATCAATATAGTTAGGAGTTATCCCGTATAAATCAGAAACCAGACAGACATTTTACCACGCCAACATTGTCATGCTATCAAAAGAGTTGAGTAAAACCTGCATGACTATCATGCAAAATTTACTTCCAGTACAGTGGAAAAAAAAAAGATGATTCAGAAGATGACAATGGTTTATCATATAAGCAAACACCATGTCATATTGATCCTGACGGTGCAAAATATTCTGCAACATCTGGCACTTCACATTTTCTGCACAAGTGGGCTGGAAAGAAGACAGCAAACAAAACACAGAAAACATATCTCCCATAATAAAGATGCAAATACCTTCCTTTTGAAAGGTGATAATACCATATCTTTAAAGAAAAATAATGTCAGAACCCTCATAAGTCATACTTAATAAATGATTCACATCATAGCAATTGACACAACCATAAAGCAGATTTAGAAAGGCAAGCAAAGAAAATTTGTAGAGCTAGGGATGGGCATAATCACAAAAGAAAGAACACAAATGACAGACAGAAAATAAGAACGTTAATACATTTCTAAAAGGATAATAGTTGATAACTCATTTGGCTCATGGCAAGATATATACACAGGGTAACCGCTAACAGTACACAAAACTGCATAGAGTATGTATGTCAGGAAAATAACAATGAAACAAATGCCTTCCATACCTCAACAACATCAGGCTTCATAGAGATTTGTTTCAGTTCTGCAATTTTCATCCTACGCTGAAGCTGAAATGAAGAAACAGTTCAGACTGAGACCTAACTGAAGGTAAACAACTTAGAAGTAAAAAAGAAGAAAGTCTAACTTTTTTCTTTTTGTTAGAGACTCCCTTCTCCTTTTGCTGTGCATCCTCTTCTTCTTCCTCAGAATCAGAATCCGCCTTTTTCTTTGAGGCTCCATCAGAAGCAGTTTCATCCTTCTTATCATTCTCCTGAAGAATTTCAATTGAAAGATATTGGCAAACTGGCTTCAGCAGAAATTATAACCACAGTCCATGCAAGTGAACAATGCTTTATGTACCTCAGCACCAGTGGCATCCGTGAAAGTGAATTTCTCAAAAACCTTCCTGAATTCCTCATCAAACTCACCATCTAATTCGGCCTTCTCTGGTACATACTCTACTTCAACTTGAACCAAAGACTGTAAAAAATAGGGGAGTTATCAAGATCAAATATTTTTTAATGTAAATATGCCTTGAAGGTAAAAAAAAACCCATAATACAATAAAACCAATAACAAAAGGTTATTCTTTTTAAGGCGATGGAGACCAACTTTTGCTGCTTCCAGAGTACTTTTACATCCAGTGTTGCTTCAAAGGTGAATCTCAAAAAACATATCATTGAATAAAATAAGCACACTTTTTTCTGCAATTTAGCAACAAAACAATTCTAGAAGGTTCAATATTTCTACAGATATCGCAATAATATCTTAGGATAGATTGCTTCATAAAGAAGGCAATGAAACAAGCAATTAACCAAGTGCCAACTATTTTCCAGAGACAAATCGATTAACAGAACTTCATAATTACCCACTGAAGTCAGAAATTCACCAAACGCCAACTATTTTGTACACATTAAAACGTGCAAATGAGAAACAGTCGAATAATCTTCAGTATATTATAGTATATGAAAGCTTACTGCTAAAAATAAAAGGTTATAACAAGTACCACTTCACTTGTGAGTTGCGACTTCTAAAGAACAAATGGTTTTGCTCATATCATTTGCAAAACTGAAATCAGTCCCATCACATCATCCTTTACAGCTGAACAGAAAGGACGTAATTATGTCAAAAGACTCCAATAATCCACAAAGGTGTATATTCTTAATCGAGCAATCCCGTAAAATAACAAAAGGGAGCAGGGAAAAGACACACACTAATGTTAATTTTTTTATAGGTTTTTCCACATCACTTTTTTTTGTGGGTGAATAATAATGGTGTTTAGCCAGCATTCGGCCTACAGAGGTTAATCCAATGGCATATAAATTCTTCCATCCTTTCACATTCCTAACTTCTTTTAAGAAAAGAGGTTGTCCAATTTTTGTAATATAGGAATAACTTCATCACACATATAGTGATACATAAATATGCAATATATATATATATCTTTTATAGTAAAAGGAATCCACCTATGTTACTTATTTCTTAGAAAGGAAAGGGGACCACCTATATTACTTACTAAGGAAAGATAAAAGGTTAAGGTTGCCAACTATTATCATTACTATAAAATGTTGTTAAATGCTCGATCAAGGTACGCTTAAAACCCAAATTTAGGAGCAAAACTTGGCCTCACTCACACTTCGCTGTGCAGACACTAAGGCATACATCTTATCGCTCATAGGCACTATCTTAAAAACAACAGTACTATAAAATAATATAGGAATAATATAATGAACTTCTTACTGATTTTATATCAAGTAATGAACTTCTTATTGATTAAAATATAAACTTAGAAATTTAGCATAAAAAACTAATACAAAGTCCGAATTAGAAACTTAAGTTGGATCTCCGCACAAGCACGTAGCCAACATCTAAAATCATTTGAACTTGCTTTACATGTTTTAGAATCCAATATTTCATTTTCTTGAAGTTATTCAAATTGCTTTGTTCCTATAATTATTGTCTGTACTTAATCCTGTGTTGCTCAGACTCGGGTGCGGGGTGTTGGATTCGGGTACTGATCTAGAGATCGGATTTGGCATAATCGAAATTTTAAGATTCGTGGGTGTGGGGATTCTGCAAAAAATAATTCAAACTTCTAAAAGTATAGCTACAAAATTATGCCTACATTATGAGAGAGATTTTGTGGAAGTACTTAATTCTTAGTCCTAATCAAATATACTGACATTTCATTAATTCCTTAATATTACTATTAAATGCTCATTAATTAGGAAGAAGATAAAAAAGGAAAAGTACAAAGAAAAAAGAATGTTATCACCATTTTTCGTTTGTTCGTTTTTCTTGCACTATTAATTTTAAGACTTCTATATCACTAAAATTTGGCTGGAGAAAGATCTATCACTAAATTTGTAACAAATATAGTGAAAGAATAGTCTAGTTCCTACTTCTAGAGGGCAAATATTTATTCTAGATGAGGATTGTGAAATGGGCCATTTGTCTTGGCCCATGCTCTATGTAGCTGAAAATGTATTGTGACCAAGGCCCAGAAACAAAAGAGTTTCTCCGTGTTTGTATCGCACCATATTGAGATGCATTCTATATCCCTTAATTTTCCTCAAATCTTCTTCTCTATAGCTTCTTTTTTCTTCATCGAAGATGTATCACCGTGAAATCCAATATTGTCTAAAAATAACTCAGTAGTTTCAAACCCAAAAGAGAACGAAACTCATTCGTTTCAGACCTTAAATAAAAAAAGAAACTCAGTCGTTTTCCCCAATGAGCTGACTCAGTCATCTTCCCCAGTTTCTTTAAACTCTCTGCTTCTTCCCAGTGGTTAAACTCTCTGTTTGCTTCAATTTGGCCTGCTATATGAAGAAAACAATATTGAAGAAATCGGAAACAGAGATAATATTGAAGGTATTGCATTCCACGTCTTCAAATCTCTACTTTTTGTTATCTTGAGAAATCAAAATCTCAAAAATATTTTCTAATTTGTCCGTGGATTTTGGTCAAAAAATCCAATCACTATTGACTGGATCTGACACGACTTCCACACACTACCGTGTCAATGTGTGTAGACCCTGGTACAGCAGCAAAAGTGCTGGGTCCAAGCAGCATAAACTTAATTATATACTCGCAGTGAAAGCAAATATATTAGAAAATAAAAAGGAGTCTATTCTTAGTTGCCAATATAGACGCTGATCTCCACGACAATGTTCATGTTCCTGAATCCTGACACATGTATTTTTTCTTGCCCTATGTCTGAGTGTGTACAGATTTTTCAATGCGTTCTTTTTGGTTCATTTGCACCCATGATCAGTGAAACACATGCGTCCATTGTACTTGAAGCACCATCAGATTTGACACATGTCATCATGATACACACGCTTTGTCCTGAACATCTTAGATTGGGACCAAAATGGTAAAAGAAATTTCCATGAAGTATTCTAGTATATCCTACAACGATGAAATAATTTACTTGCCCTACAACTATGAACAAGTTCTATATGATACCCATTAACAACAAACCTCACACATGTAGTCAGACGCTCATTATTTTCATTCTCAGCATTCCCAAAGGAGGAAATTCATTTCCTGATACCAATTAGCAATTTCATACTATATCCAATGTTGCCTCCTCCTCTTATCTTGTTTCCCCAAATCACAAAACATAACAAGAAATTCTTCTTATACTAACGTTTTAAAACTACCACAACCACTAGAAAACTAAAACTGACTCAGCTTGATCTTTTTACACGAAAAGAGTATCAACAATTCAAGCTAAGAAGTTCCTCAACACAAAACCTTAGTAATTCAAGCTACAACACAAATATCTAAAATCATTCATACAGAGAAGATCTATCTCCACAACAAATTAACTCATCAACAACACAAAGCAAATTATATTCACCAAAAAATCCAGAACACCGTACACATAACATTAACATTAATGATAAGCAGAAAGTACCTTCTGAGGATCGGAATTTTCCTTAGAACTATCTTCAGCGCCGCCATTTGCGTCTTGCACACCGTTATCACTGTCTTCTCCATTTATAACCTTAGACGCCGCCTTGTTCTTCTTCTGCTTCCTCCGCCTCCGACGTCGGTCGCTTTCCTTCGACTTCTTAGAGGCGGCGTTAGGGTTTTGAGGTCTCAAATCGCCTTTTGGATTACCAATGGCTTCTGTTACTCCGGTTGCTACTTCAACCGGCATAGTACTCCCGCCGTTTGAGATTAATGTAGATTTTCAGTTGAGATATCTTTTTCCGGTGGAGTTGTACGAGAAGGTGAAGAGAAAGAAAAATGGAGGGAGTCGGAATATGAAGAAGAGTGAACGAGAAAATATCAGATCCGTTGCGAGTGATCGTTGGGCTAAACCATTGAGGAAAAATTAGTTGGGCTGAACCGCTTCGTGTAGCTTTGGGCTTATGTTATTGTTTAGGATTACACCAAAACACACAAATTGCAAAGTACCCAAAAACACAAATCCTACTAGTTTTAGAATTTAGTTGTGTGCTTTTTCGTGAGTTTTTTTTATATTATCATTTTGTGTCATATTTAAATTCTAAATTCTAGAGATCAAAAATAGGTGTAATTTATTCTACATATATTATATTTAAGTGTATTTGCATGTGTTTGAATCTCTCGTTCGCCTTTCTCCTATATCACTCACCCCTCTTTCCTATCCTACTCGCTTTTCTCCTCTCTCGACCTCCTTTCTCCTTCTCTCACTTTTCTCTCTCCCTATGTATCTATATTCTTAGAATGTATCTGAAATTCCAAGTGTATGTATCTAATGTGATTCACATGTATCTATGTCTCTCGCTCACCTCTCTCCACTCTACCTATGTATTTGTATTTTAGAGTGTATCAAGTAGCAAAAATACATATATCTAGGTGTATCTGATTTAAAATTTTATATGAAATTATTAAATAATGAGACATTAAGTAATTATTTCAAATTATAGAAAAGACAATCATTTGTTTGTCGGAGATTTAAGTAGTTGAACGAGAAAGATAATTAAGGGTATAACATGCATTTACACACATATTTTGAAAATTGAAACTGTAAAAACAATTTCTTTTCCTTTTTTTTTTTTTTTTTTTTTTATGTTTTGTTTTCTTTGGTAATGTATTTACATCATAGGAATTAGGAAAAACATTCTTGACCCTCCAAAGCTGGAATGTCAGTCTCACATTGGTTAAAAGTTAGTATTTTCTGAATTCTTGATTCCTCAGATCTAGGAATAGTCTTTCCAACATATGAGAAAGAAGAAACAAATTGCAGATCCCAGATTTTAGACATTAGAGATAACAAGGAGAAAAATTAACAAAACCTCAGAAGAAAAAAAAACAATCTTTTTGTTTGATTAGTGTGTATAGAGGGATTTAAATATTGAGAAATACAGAGAAGATGGGTATCCAAGAAAATGGGAATGGGGGTGTTCTGAAGTATAACAGGATGGATTCTGATGGAATGAAAGAGGATGTTGCTGTATTATGTGAAGAGAAAAGAAATGATATGAGTAGCAGAAAATATGTTTTGGTTTGTGCCATCTTTGCCTCACTTAATTCTGTGCTTCTTGGATATGGTTGGTATATCTACTTCTTCTCCTAATGAATAGTGCTTATTCTTGTCCTTTTGTGTTCCATTCCTTTATCTGTTCTCTCCTATCTTTACATTAATTCTTTGCTTTACCATTGGTTTGTCTGTCTTTTTGATATTCTTTTAAAAGGCATTTATTTAGATGGGCAAGATTCATTTATGTTGTGGATTAGGATACTGTTTGAACTATGATAAGTTTGGAAATGAATCTTTATCCTTTTTGTGGATTAGGATTCTGTTTCTGCATCATGTACTTTTTTTTTTTTTAATGCCATCATAAAGCTCCAAGAGTTTAGTAGATTTTGTTCACTTTTAAAATCTACCTCTAAAAGAACCTTATAAATAGACAAGAACTCCTTCTGAGCTCTTGATGAACTCTTGCAGAAATGCAGGGTAAGGTTGCGTATAATAGACTCTTGAGATCCGGTCCTGCGCGTAACTGGAGCTTAGTGCACCTGCTAAGTGTCTTTTAGGTTTAGCATTTTGGTCCCACTTCCCTTTAGTTGTTCAGCATTATACCAAATGTTTTTAATAGGAATTATTCCATTTACAGATGTTGGTGTTATGAGTGGAGCTATTATATTCATTCAGCAAGACTTGAAGATTACTGAAGTACAAGAAGAAGTTCTTGTTGGAATCTTGAGCATAGTTTCACTTTTGGGGAGTTTAGCAGGAGGAAGAACTTCAGATGCCATCGGCAGGAAGTGGACCATGGCTTTTGCAGCCATTGTGTTTCAATCTGGGGCTCTTATAATGTCTCTTGCTCCTGACTTCAAGGTGTTGATGATAGGCAGGTTTTTGGCTGGAATTGGTATTGGTTTTGGAGTTATGATTGCACCTGTTTATATTGCAGAGATATCACCCACGGTTGCTAGAGGGTCTTTCACTTCCTTTCCTGAGATATTCATCAATCTGGGAATTCTTTTAGGTTATGTTTCAAATTATGCATTTTCTGGTTTATCCCCCCATATAAACTGGAGAGTCATGCTTGGTGTGGGGATTCTCCCCTCAGTTTTTATTGGTATCGCGCTATTTGTCATTCCAGAATCTCCAAGGTGGTTGGTGATGAAAAACCGGATTGATGAAGCAAGGTTAGTCCTACTTAAAACTAATGAAAATGCTAATGAAGTGGAAGAGAGGCTAGCAGAAATTCAGCACGCTGCAGGACATGTTAATGCTGAGAAGTATGAAGAGAAAGCAGTGTGGCGTGAACTGCTAAATCCTTCACCTGGAGTTAGAAGAATGCTGATTACAGGTTGTGGTATTCAGTGCTTTCAACAAGTCACAGGTATAGATGCAACTGTGTATTATAGTCCAACAATTTTTAAGGATGCAGGAATTAAGGGTAACACTCAGCTCCTAGCTGCAACTGTTGCTGTTGGATTCACAAAAACAATATTCATTTTAATAGCCATATTCCTCATTGACAAAGTTGGTAGGAAACCTTTGTTATATGTCAGCACAATTGGTATGACTACTTATCTGTTTGGCCTTGGCCTCACACTTTCTCTACTGGGTAATGGTTCAGTTGGTATCAAGCTGGCAATTTTATGCGTGTGTGGAAATGTAGCGTTCTTTTCCGTGGGGATTGGACCAATTTGTTGGGTCTTGACATCTGAAATCTTCCCTCTGAGACTTCGAGCTCAAGCATCAGCTCTTGGTGCAGTAGGGAGCAGGGTTAGTAGTGGTGTGGTTGCAATGTCTTTCCTCTCCGTTTCTCGTATTATTACAGTAGGAGGAACATTTTTTGTGTTTGCTGCTATATCAGCTCTCTCTGTTGCTTTTGTTCATAAATGTGTTCCAGAAACAAAGGGGAAATCATTGGAAGAAATCGAAATGATGTTCCAGAATAGGCCACAACAAGGTGGTGAATTGGAGCTTGAAGATGTCAAACATCTAATGCAAACACAATGAAAGAGGCATATTAGATATCATATCATAGTTTTAGCAGCAGCCAGAAGAAAGTTGGTATTTGCTCTTGAGACACTTATTTGATTTGCCAGCTTAACAATATCTGTGTTGCATTACACAACATGTAAAGTTATAAACAAAACAAGAAACTTTGTCTTTTTCTCGTTAGAGATGAGGCTTTCTTGTATCTTGATGACATTGAAATTCGATACTAGAAACATAGAAGTAATACATAGATTTTCTTCATTCTCTTTCTTTTTCCTTTTTTTTTTAAGAACAACAGAGTAGTGATGGTGAATATCTGTATATAGGTTCCACTTGATATTCCACAGACTTATCACTTATACTGGACCATTGTTTCCTTCTTCTGTTTACCTTTTTTTTTTTTCACTATCAAGAAATACCTGAGGATCAATGTTGGCACAATCCAGAAATCGACACTTGATGGGCCAGTTCCTTTACCCTTCCACTTAAAATGCCAAACTTTTGTACATGGTAGGGTTCAAACCTGTGACGAGTGCCTAACCCATGCATCACGCACTACTCTCTTATCACTAGATCAATGCCATCGCCCATGGGTGGTGGTTTCTGGTTACCTTTTTCATTTATTTTTTTTGCTTGTAGTTTTTAATAAAACTTGCAGAAATCAGAAGGTTCTGTCATGTATAGGATGAATAACTGTAAAGGAATAAAAGTTGTTAAATGCTAAATAGCAAGTCAAACACTTTGGTCGGTCCTCAATGGAAAATGAATTAAATGATGTGCCTCCTTTTTTCTTCTATAATGCTCATCCTCTTCTAAGGTATTTAGAGAATGATATAGCAATTATTTTGAGCATTCTGGTGAAATTGAGTTGGGAGTACACTAAACAGATAGACCTGAAAGTGAAATGTCTAAGAGGACCACATGCACTACATAGTGCAGAAAACAAAGAAAAGGACTGGTCATCAAAGTTCCACCAGCTAAACATTAATTACTTTTTTGGGGTCCTGTAACTTGGTAAATATCTAGATTTTGTCGCTCCAAATACACCAATTTGATCAGCAATGTAACTGGATAAAGTGAGTGAAAAAGGGGTAAAAAAACGAAAGTAGATTGGCCCAAGTGTGGAGTAGTATCTACTCAAAAGATTGCAACCATGTGCAGCATATGCATTTTCTAAGAAACTTAACAAACACTGCTTTCAATCCCAAATTGAGCAAGCTTAGGAAAGTTTTGTTGGGTTTTAGCAAAGTGTGAACGGGAAATAAGAAGACAAAAATGGAAATGTGGGGGAACCAATTTTGGAGGGAAAATAAAAAGTCATTTCTCCCATATTGGTAGAAGAAAGGAAAATTGGTGTTTTTATATTAGGAAACACTTTCTTTAATTCTTAAAGGGTTAAAAAGAAGGTGGTCCCTCGAGCCGTCGTCGCTCGGCTTCGACTTTTGATTTGATTGATAATCTTTTTGGACAAAATTTATTTAATTAATCTCATTAATTGATTTCTTTTCTCTTATAAATTAATTCAGAATGTTAGTTAATTAACAGAATTAATTTCGTGTGTAACGGTAAAAAACGTTCTGAAGGGATCTGTTCCTTCCGAAAAGGTGTTACTTTTCCCAAAAAGACACAACGTTCTGGAAAGACACCATTGTTCAAACAGACGCGTTCCTTGCTGCAAATGGCTAAAAATAAGAGGTCTTTTTCGTTTTTCATTCACTGAAAATTTTTCCTCTCTGCATACATTTTCTTACAAAATAAATTGTCGATCGACAGAGTTTGTGTGTGCTCTTGTTGTTGTTCTTGCGTTTGTTGCAATTCGTGAAGTTTGAGGTACCGCTACTTCTCTAATAGGTAATTCATTTTATCTAGGGAGGAATTAATCTGTAACCTCAGGCACTTGAGGGGATTAAATTACTTAAGGAAACACAGTGGGTTGTGTGGACTTGGATTCTATTTTTTTGTCTGTTTCATCTTTTTTCTGTTTCTGTTTTTTGCTAACCTAAATACAGGAGATAACAAGTTTATGTAGCCATCGATCGCTAGATTAAATATTAGTTGATGGTAGCTACGTACTTTATTGTGTTGAAATCAGAGAGTACAGGATCACCACCTCCCCCAACCCCCACCAAAAGGGAGAATAAAATAGAAGACAATAATTGAAAGTGTCAAGCACCAAGTGTACCATTCTAGAAAACATGCAATCACAGAGAATAATTCTCCTTGCCTCTTCAGAGAATCTCAGTTTAATGACATTATTCTAGTCTTGAAAGGACAATATGAAGATCAATACAGGATACAAATTCAGTTATAATGAAGTAAGGTAGTTAATGAAAGCTCGTAATCAGTGTCACAAAAATTAACAGATATGAGGAGTGATGGAGGAGCTGCAGATTCAATGTCTGGTTGTCATTTTACTTGAATTAACAGATATGAGTGAGGAAATTTCCAAGTATTCTTCATGATAATCCTGTTTCAGGTCAACAAAATATTTGTGCACCAAGTAAGGAGAAATCACTGAAGGTGGTTGGATCACAACATCTCCATGACTTTTCTGCACAAATTACATTCACATGGACATAACCAGATAGAATTATGAATTATTAGTGTTAGTAGGGTAGTTTGTGAATAATTCCAGCAGAAACTTGCTTACTGACCTATTATCATACAGGTAGCACCCTGTCTCTTACAGATTTAGAGAGAAACATTTCACTTGCTTCCCTCGAGCTAGCATGATTTCATGAATAACAATGTGAACGAACTTTGAACCATAAGGGCACGAGCTGATCAGCAATAGCTAAAATGTTTAGTCATTGGATAAGCTAACAGCATCACATTACATACAGTGGTCCTGAATCAATTCACCAGCTGATAGCCGCCCTCCCAACTACTGTTGTAACTTTGATATTAAAGAAAACTAAAGTCTTTGCCAAACCCAAGCAAAAAAATAAGATATTTATCCAGTTAAATCATGGGGCCAATAGCATTTCAGTCAATGGGAACTTAGCAATAATTCTGCTTTTTTATCTTTGTATAATTTGTTCAATCACATAGACAATGAAGTAGAATACATGGATCCTGCATTATTTCTGTACCACCTAATTTCTTCAAGACAACCTATGTAATGAACTTAGGTGGTCCATAATCCTATAACAATTAATGAAGAATAAAACACGCTGACGCTGATTTTCCGTGGTGTCTACTTACAACTTTGATGAGTAAGAATTGCAGAAAATACAACAATCTGACATTATATGTTGAATTATGCTTCCTTCTTCAACCTCAAGCTCTCTACTCTGCTTGTTCCAAAGATGCACTGCCAAACTTCCACTCTGAATCTGCTGGAGTTTCAAGAGCAACCATTTCGACTGAGTCTCGTTCCTCGGCCCAAGAAAGAGACTACCAATCCTATTCCAATCAACTGGATAAAAAGCCATTGGGGGCAAAACAGTGAAATTGTATCCATCTCTTCCACTTACCCTTGACACAACCCTTGAAACTAAATAAGGACCATTATGACCCCATTTATTCCCATCAAATGTAAGTGCGAATTCTTCAATAAACTTGTACAACAAAGGATGCCTCTTATCAAAAATCATTACAGCATTATTTAACCTACTCCAATTTCTTGTTTCAACATCAATAGTTTGAGCCCCAATAACATTCCTTAGCTTCCCAAAACTCTTCAACACTATAACATCAGTATCTAAATAAATCCCACCAAACTTGTACAGTAAACCAAGTCTTAACAAATTTGAGAGATTCTGACCTAAAGAAACTTCCCCTGGGTCAATATTACCCTTCATTAAGTTGTCAATCCAGGCTTGAGCAATAGTATTTTTAAACAAGTACATAAAATCTGGTGAAATTGCAGTTACCCTTAATCCTTTCTCCAAGAAAGGGTTTAAAACTTGCATTCCTCTTGGAGAATCCATTGAAGTAGACATAATAACTAAACAGCCATTTGGGTGTGCCTTAAACAGACTCTCCACAGCAAACAGTTCCCTTCCACCAAAAGATTCAATGGAAGAAATCCAAGTCATGAAAAATCGAAACTTACAGGACGAATTGGATGATTTAGAACCAAAAAACTCCTTCGTTCTCATTGAAAACACATTGATTCTGTCCCCTGAAGGAAGAACCCTCACCAAAGGCTTCTTCTTTCTCCTTCTTCTAGGTTGATAAGCCAATGAATTATATGTAAAACCCACCAAGTTTGGATTTTTCCGGGAAATTATCAAACGGGTGTTTGGTTTTACAAGTGGGGTTTCTTCTTTTACAGCATATATCACAGAGGATGAACGTTTAGCTGAAGTAGATAAAGAAACCAACTTTCTTGATTTTCTGGCGACATTTTCAGTTAAAAAACTTGAAATCTCCGGCGAGGAGTTCCCCGGAACCGGGACTTGAACATAGAACACAGTGGAACTGTTGTAAGCTAAGAGAAAAAGCAGAAAACAAGAACCAATTGCATATAAAGACCTCCTCTTAATGACACCGTCCATGGTCTTTTCTTGTAAATTAAAAATGTCTCCTTTTTCATAGTTGGTTTCTGAAGCAATTTTCTATGAGAAAGTGAAGAAGATGATAGTAGAGGAAGTTGAAGAGCATTTTTTCAGTGATGGAGGCGGCAAAAAAAGTGCAGGAAAATTGAAAAGATGTTTTTTTGGTGCTTTTTGGAAATTTTCAGTAGCCAAAGATCACCACTATATGAAAAAGCTCTTGGGTTTTGAGCCTGTTTTGTATTTTTGTGGAGTAAGGAGGGAAGAGAGAATGAGAATTAAATGTAGCTGAGTCTGTTGATTGGGCTATCAAGACAATATCTTTATGAAGAACAAACTCTATACTGCATTGGTTCTTAACTTCCCTTTATATAATTGGGCACATTTGGTTTGGTAGGATACAAGAGTAGTAAGTGGTAACTAATTTGGTCGATGAGTTTATTTATGTTCTAGATGGTACTGTTATTTTTATTTTATATTTAGAGTGAAATAATTAATTTTGAGATAATTAATTCCGAAATAAATTGTTTCTAATCAAATGAGCCTTTAAGATTCATTTCATTAGGAATGGGAATTAAATTATTTTGAATTTATAAATTTTGGATTAATTTATCCTATTTGAGAAATAGAATAAAGTAATTTAAAGTTAGATGAGATAAGATGAGATATCGTAAAATTAAGTTTGAAATAATTTTTATACATCGCATTTGATTGAAAATATTCTAAAAATATCTCATCTTATTCCGCTTATTAAATAACCTATAGAATGAGCAATATCTTTTTAGCTATAGGCGCTGCAGCATTTTTTTCCAATTAAATATCTGACAAAGTTAATCTCCTTTACTGTTTATTTTTATTTTATTATGATAAAGAAAACTTGCAGTAAATTTTTCGCTCTTGTGCAATAACACATCACATTAAAAAGATAATTTATATTAGACAAGTCTAATGTAACAAACTCGATCTAGAAGACAAATCACTTGATTTCGCTAGCCAGGATTTCAAACTTATTCCTTTACTCTTTATGGTGAAGCAAGAGCAATTTGCAGTTTTGACTCTTTTCCTCCAAAGTGATTCTGTTATCAAATTTATGGAGGAGTGTTATTTAAGTAAAATATTTAATAAAGAAGTAGTTAAGAGTGTTAATAATATATTTAGATTAAAATATTAAATATCTACCTTAAGTAGTAGTGTTATTAGTTTTTGGGTTTCCATTTTGGAAGAAAGAGGTGGTGCACAGTTTAATTAAATGATTGAACTACCCTACATTTCAATAAAAAAAATATCACCAAAATTGTACTAATTTGATCTAATAAGTAATTTCTTTAGTTTCAATAAAAAAACTTACGTTTAGCACTAATTCAGCCTTTAAGTATAAATAATTACATTTACAATAATGGTGTTTACTTACCGGAAATCACATTGATTCATTAAAGGAAATTAGTGCCTTTAATTTTTTTAAGATATTTAAGATATTAATTATAGTTGTTTACCTAACTTTCTTTAAGTTCAATTAGAAATTTAAAATGCTACAAAATTCACAACAAATAGGATTTAGTAATATAACATTTAATATAGCCAGTATATTTTGTTAAATACGGAATACTTATTACTACTAATCTTTTAGCTCACAACTAATTAATTAATTGGTCATTACATGGACAAGCTGTGTATTTTAATGAAAAATGAATCATGGCTAAATCACTTTCCCCTTTAAACAATAATTAACTACATTCAGAGGGTAGAAACAGTGTTATGTATTCTCAAACACATTACACATGGACATGATAAATCACGACACAATAACAAAAAAGACATTTTGTGAAAATAGATTTTTTTAGCTGTAATATTTATTGCCATAAAATTATTTAATAATAATTGAGTTACTGTTGTTATATCCTTTAGCAATATATAAATTATTGATTAAAAATATTCATATTTGCTATTATCGCCGAATATAATTTAATGACAATTATATCATTCCCGCAATGCCGCTAAATCATTTATTGTTATAGAGCAATTACACATGTATAAAAATTTAAAAAAAAATAAAGCAAAAGAGAATTGAATGGTAGTATATACATATTAGTAAAATTGTTATCTTTTACGCCTCTATTATTAGGTACCTGTTATTTTCATTAACACAATTTACATGTATCAAATAATATTTTCCACTAAAAGTCTAAAACTCAAGAAGAAAAGAAATCGCTAAAAAAATATTGTCCCCGCAGGGAATTAAAACCTTCTTCAATAGTGACCAAAAATGACTATGATAATTAGTCTCAATATTATCAAAATCGTATTTATTTTACCAAAGTCCATTTATTATAGACTTTAAGATTCTAAGTTAATCAATTTCAACATAGTATTTGTAAAAAGAAGAAGATTGTTGCTCAGTATCCAATTAGGATCTTCGTAGTTATGTTGAATGGATACCTAAAGTTTTTCACCTTGCGAATTTAATTTCTACGTGTGATATCCTTTCCCTACAAGGCTAAATGTCGCGCTAATAATAGAAGGATCAAAATTGAGAAATAACCAAATGTCAATAATTTAGGAATATATAATTATAATTCACTGACTCGACTAATCTGAATTTTCATTGATACACACTTATTGTTGGGGAAATCAGGATATTATAACAACAGTAATATAATATATATTTATAAGTGAATACAAGCAATGCTTGAGTCGTGCTAGGCACTGTCCTAAGAAACTATTTCAACCACATTAAATGTTTTCCCCGGATTAAACAAGCCTTCTCTACAAGAGGAACATGAACAACAAAATATAATTACTACAAAAATCAGCAAAAGTGAAAGATAAACTCCTTAGAGAATTTTGTGAACTGCTTCGTTGCTGTCCTCTCCCTTTCTGAAGCCTTCGACTCCTATTTATAGCAGCAACAACAAAGGTGAGGCTTTGGATACAATTTGAGAGCATCATGTGACAACCATGTCACTTCATATGAAAAGTCATATACCATTACGTGGACTTGCCAAGTCAAATCTTATCCTTGGCCACAAAGTAACATATTGACCAATAGTAATAAAACAAAACTTTTAAAATACAAAATATTTTCAACAATCTCCACATATTTTAAAAGATTTTGAGGACAAGATAATGAGTTTTGCTGGTTTTGTATGATCAAAATGCATTAGTTTTGGTGTCTTTTGGACTATGAACCAAATTTAGACCGATAAAATTTAATTTACAAAATCACTGGTGAAATATAAAATTTATATGAACCAATAATTCTTATTGTAAATCAAAGATTCTATCAATCACACTTGATCTTTATATTTTGTTGTTCAACGCGATTTTGCACCACCTGTTATTCATGAGAGCTCAGACTAAGCCAATGACTCATAGGAACGACCTCATTCCACTTCTCATATAGGTGAATTTATCAAGCGTATACTGCTTTAATTATACCATGCTTAAGGACTATGAATTCATTAACAATTAATAATTCATCCATCATAATAAGTAGCAGTTCAAACACTCTATGTTAGTGTGCAGTGTTAATATTGACTTGTTATTACCCATATGAACCTACTTCATGGAATCTTCAATCACATAGGTTGGATTACCATTTTTATTGACAATCATATCGGCCTTAACCCCATCTCTTTTGATGTTTGAAGAATTAATTTTCTTCCCACAGATTTAGTGAGTGAATCGGCCAAATTCATTTTTGACTTCACATAATCAATGGAAATTATTCCATCTCTCAGCAGCTGCTTAACGACATCATGTCTTAATTTCATATGTCTGCTCTTACAATTATAAGATTTATTCTTCGCAATAGCAATTGCGACTTGACAGTCATAGTGTATAAACTCCAGAGGCAACACATCCTTTTTTAAAGGGATATTCGCTATGAAATTTCTTCGTCATTCAGCCTCAAAACCAGCTAGCTTCAGAACTACAAACTCTGACTTCATAGTCGATCTAGCAATGATCGTTTGTTTAGCTGATTTCCACGATATTGCACCACCACCAAAGGTGAACACATAGCCACTAATGAATTTTATCTCATCTGAATCAAAGATCCAGTTTGCATCACAATACCCTTTTAATGTAGAAGGAAATCCACTATATAGGATACCATAATTCATGGTTCCTCTCAAATATTTCATCAATCTAATTAGTACAGACCAATGCTCTTTATTGGGATTATGAGTATATCTACTCAGTCTACATATATCATAGGCTATATCAGGCCTAGTAAAATTCATTAAATGCATTAAACTCCCAATAATCTAAGCATATTTAGACTGAACTAGGTTACCAAAATTCTTTTTCAATTGAGAGTTAGCATCATAAGGAGTGGTTACAAGAGCATTTCAAAACATTCAAACTTTTTAAGATTTCTCACCACATAATGTTTTTGTGACAGCATTATCTTACCTTCACTCCTTATAACTTTAACTCCCAATATCATATTTACTTCACCCAGATCTGTCATATCAAAATTTGTAGACAAGGATTGTTTGGTACTTTTCACAACAAGAAATCTCTATGCAACACTATTTTCAGCATAACCAATAAGCATACAATCAATAGTTTTAGAACCTATTTTTCTCTTTTTAGGTTCAGGCAAAAGAACTTTAGCAAGATACCCCCACACTTTTAGATAATTCAAGTTAGATTTATAACCTTTACACAATTCATAAAGAGTTTTACCAGTTTTTTTATGAGGAATTCTATTTTGTAAGTGACATGCAGATAGAATAGCTTCACCCCACAAATTATCAGGAGCATTAGAACTAACTAACAAAGAGTTCATCATTTCCTTTAAAGTTCTATTTTTTCTTTCAACTACTCCATTAGACTCGGGTGAATAAGGTGGAGTTAATTCATGAATGATTCCTTCTTTTTCACAAAAAGCATTCAAATAGACAAATTCTCCACCTCTATCAGATCTTATTCTCTTGATTTTTCTACTAAGTTGATTTTCAACCTCACATTTAAAAGATATAAAAGCATCAAATGCATCATCTTTATTTCTAAGCAAATACAACTTAGTAAATCTAGAAAAATCATCAATAAATGTCACATAATATTTTTTACCACCTCTAGTCATAGTTTGTTTTAAACCACCCAAATTAGTATGAATCAAAGATAATAAATCAATTTCTCTATTTACTATAAAACATGACTTTTTAGTCATTTTAGCTTCAGAACAAATTTCACATTTATCAAATGTATTTGAGTCTAAACCATATATCAAACCAAGAGATTGCATGTTCTTTATATATAAGATCTTAACATGTCCTAACCTAGCATGCCATAAAGAAATAGACTCAACCATATAGGCAGAAGTAGATGTTTTTTCATTGATAACATCAAAAACACTGAGTACAAAAAGTTCCTGATTACAATAGTCTTTTCCCACAAACACATTATTTTTTGTCAATATGATCTTATCAGATTCAAATGACACATTTACTCCAGCTTCATTTAGCAAAGATACAGAAATCAGGTTTGCTTGCATTGTAGGAACTTATGGCACATTTGCAAGGGATAAAGTTTTTTCCGAAGTGAGCTTCAGGAACGATTTACCCTTACCCAAGACTTTAGCAGTTCTTGAGTCTCCAAGGTAGACTATTTCATTGTTATCTCCTATTGATGTATAGGAGGCAAATGTTTTTCAATTTGCACAAATGTGCCGAGTAGCCCTAGAGTCTACTGCCCATTTATTTACATGTGCCACAATGTTTATTTGAGAAACGACAACTGCAACAATATCATCTCCTTCAGCTAAGTTAGCCTTGGGAGGATTACCTTTTTCTTTGTCATTTCTTATTTTTTTCCTATATTGTGCGGCATGATGATCTGGTTTTCCACAAATAAAACAAGAACCTTTTCTTTTTCTTAAAATTAGGATTATAAGGCTTGTGACCTTGAGACTTAGCATCATACCTTTTATTATTATTGCTTTGACTTTGCACAAGATTTACCTTGAGAGCTATCTCCCTGGCTTTGATGGACTCTTTTTTGTTGGTATCTTCAATTATGATATGAGTCATTATCTCCTCAATGATGAAGTTTGTCTGCTTATGCTTCAAGTTGTTTTTGTAATCATTCCACGAATCAAGCAACTTCTCGATCAACACCCTAGCAACAAATTTTTCTGGAAGAGAAATTCCGTCGAATTTCAAATCTTAAAGTAATTTTTGATATTCATTTATTTGAACTTTCATCTCCTTCTCATCATTCATCTGTCATTGATAATATTTTTCAACTACAAACTTTTGCTTTGTAGCATCTTCAGTAGTGAACTTTTTGGTTAAAGCTTCACAAATAGTTTTTGCATCATTGCAACTACAATACACATCAAACAGTTTGTTAGAAACAGTTTGTAATATAGTATGATGACATACCTTGTTGGCGTATTGCCATGATTCCTGTATCTTGTCATTAACATCTGCACCAGGATATGGATCCAATAATGCATGTGCAACACCATGAACATTAAGCAGTAAGAAAACACGTTCTTGCCATCTTTTGAAATTTTCATTAGCTAAAATTTTAATATTTGACACGTCCAAAATGGCTTGGCATATGGTAGGACAACCGAAAGTGGTACAACAGAGATAGTACCATCTTTGGTAGTATCAGAAGTAGTTTCAGGAGTAGTATTATTAGTCTTAGTTTCTTAGATTGTTGGAAAAATCAGGATATTATAACAACAGTAATATAATATATATTTATAAGTGAATAAAAGTGATGCTTGAGTCGTGCTAGGCACTGTCATAAGAAACTATTTCAACTACATGAAATGTTTCCCTAGAATTATATAAGCCTTCTTTACAAGAGGAACAGAAACAACAAAATATAATTACTATAAAAACCAGCAAAAGTGAGAGATAAACTCTTTAGAGAATTTTGCGAATTGCTTCGTTGTTGTCCTCTCCCTTTCTGAAGCCTTCGACTCCTATTTATAGCAGTAGCAACAAAGGAGAGGCTTTGGATACAATTTGAGAGCATGTGACAATCATGCCACTTCATATGAAGAGTCATATACTATCACAAGGACTTGCCAAGTCAAATCTTATCCTTGGCCACAAAGTAACATATTGAGCAATAATAATAAAACAAAACTTTTAAAATACAAAATATTTTCAACACTTACTAAGGGATCGATTGGTACAAAAACTAATAATGTTGGGATTAGTAATGCATGTATTAATAGGGCAGGGATTAGTAATGCGGGGTTTATTTTTATCAAGAGTTTGGTTCATTATTTCCTACCTCATCTTGTGTTTGGATTAAAACTTTATAAAAAAACTTTTTTCCAATTATACCCTTGAATTATTATGTAATTGAGTTGAGGTAAATAATTGCCGGACAATATTATTTTTTTATGGCCTTCTAACTAGCTATGAGAATAACAATTTTGTTGTCATGTTTGCCTTTTTTTCCACTTAAGTTATTTGAGGATAAATAATTATCATCTTAGTAAATTGTTCACTTACAAAATATCAATTTTCAATTTTAAAAGATAAACTATATATCACTTTTAAAATTGAAAATGCGGTAAATAATAGTAAAATTGAATAAATCATCTACATTTATACATAAAAATTGCAACTTGTAGTTTAATATGTTTGCAATATATATTACTTTAAAAGCATGAACTCTTAACTTGAATATTAAATTACTATAATATCCCTAACTTATGTTGTGACTTTTTTCAAAGGATTGTGATTTTTCGATGAGTTGTGACTTTTTCAAAGGGTTGTGATTTTTCGATAAGTTGTGACTTTTTCAAAGAGTTGCAACTTTTTCAATAAGTTGTGACTTTTTCAAAGAGTTATGACTTTTTCAATAAGTTGTGACTTCTCGGAAAAATCATGACTTTTTAGATAAGACACAAAAAATATTTGTTCATACTACCCTTTGTTGACTATTAATAGAGGGGTTTCCTCTCAATTTTCCACCACAATTTTTTTAATCTTCTACTATTCTTCTTCTTGCATTTTAAATTTTTTTGTGTGATTTATTGTCGTCGAGTGAGTTCGATGTTTAGCGGAATATGAGGTAGCACTATTCTTATTAAGTAATTCATTCTATCCTAAGATGGTATATTCCATAACCTCGAGTACTTGAGGAAAATAATTTTGATGATATAATAATTATTTTTCGCTTAATATATACATTAGTATGTAATATTTCAATATACGAAGTTAACATGATATAGTCTAAATTCATTTGTTTTTCTTAACAATTTCTCTTGTGATGTAAATATATGCTTCTGAATATTGTTTTCCAAAATTTATAGAATTGTCACAATTT
This sequence comes from Solanum bulbocastanum, assembly GCA_037074985.1. NCBI lineage: Eukaryota > Viridiplantae > Streptophyta > Magnoliopsida > Solanales > Solanaceae > Solanum > Solanum bulbocastanum. The sequence goes on along the minus strand of CM073598.1, from coordinate 28,349,485 downwards.
GTTTTTGATGCTCAACACAAAAGAATGACTTTATTTATCAATGTTACTTATGTGATTTAGACTCTCAGGAAGTTTGTTTCAAAATAGTTATTACTATATAAATATTGTCCTTCTGTTTTACTTATTTACTATTTCTTAATATTTAAGTATTTTGGATGAAGAAATGTCCATATGACTTGTAATAACACCTATTGAAGTTTGTATTAGTTTGATTTTTAGTATTTATTTAATAGCTAATTATATGAGATAAATATTTTCATTAATGCAAATATATATAAATGTTTTCATTAATAGTTAATTTTATGAGATAAATATTTTTATTAATGCAAATATATATTTATATATATTAAAAATGTATTATCAAGTTAACAAGATCATCTAACTTCAAAATATGTTATTTTAAAATGTTCCGAGTTATTTTTTTTTTAAAAAAAAAAACTCACAACAAATGTGAAAATATGTGAATATATAAAATGTAGATGTTCTCTTCACATGCTCTCACATGACATCTAAACAATTTAACGGGGAATACACATGCAAAAGACATCTGGTTATATGACAAGAAAAATACAAAACAAATAATGTCTATAAGGTAATATTAGTGAGATAAGACTAACTACATGATTGAACTTCATCAAATTAAAATAAATATATACATTATTGCATTTAACTAATAATATTTTTCATTGACCATCTTTATAGGTCTGCGTGAATAAGAGATATATATGACGATCCACATTGAACATTCACAAAAAAATCTGCAATATTATTTTTTGCTACGCTTATTATTCAAATCTTCTCTTAAATAAGCAATATTATTTACTATAACATATATTTTTGAAATTGGTAATCACGTGCAACGCACGTGTCAAAAACTAGTTTTATAAATTGTTCAAAATACAAATATATATATATTTATATATATAATATTGTATTAATTTGTATTGGATTTATTTAGTAACAAACAACTTTCTCTAAATAATTTGCAAGCTAATTTATTTAAATAAATTTACTAGTACAAATATAAAACATAAAATAATTAAATGATTTGAAGGATATTTTTGTCTTTACATAGACTTATCCCATGGTATTATATCCTATGTATTACCTCCAAATGGAAGATATTAGCAATACATTCTATAATACCATGTAGGATGTATAACTAATACATGAATTAGTTATACATAGATCCAAAATTTCTACCACACATAATACATAAACTATTTATTTTAATACGGCCTATCAAACGAGCCTAAGAGTGATATGATTCAATGTTGACATTTTATTTACTTACAACTAACTGCCCATAGCTAACACCTACTAATTGATTTTAATTTTGAGCAAATCGAGGGTTTAAGGTACAGAATGAGATCATAGATGTGTAGTGACATTATTCTTTAATTAAAACTCCACCAAACAAAAATCATGTTACACGATTTTTCTACATTCATCTGGAAGAATCACAAAATAACATATGATTTGACTAATAGGGGAAAAAAAAATATGATTATGATTTAACTGCCTGATAGGCAATTTGTTGCGACATTTATTTCAATTATATCTGTTCACCTTTTGACCTGCTTGTTGTATATAAAAATTGTGGTACCATTGGACAATAGATAATAATATGAAATTTAATTTCTAAGGTTTAATTCTCGTTTCCAACTTAATGAATCATGATCGATATCAATCTGCGATTGAAGTTTTCTTCGTAACTTTCGAAAATTCTCCCTAATGAGATATTTCATCTATTTAATATTTCTTTGATGTCTGTTACATAACTAATATTATTTCTAATCTATTTCTTTTTATATCTTTTCTATACATGAAAATTTCAAAAATTATAGCATAATAAACCACCCATGATTCAACATTTTGATGTACTCCCGGGTAGAGAATATATCAATCTATCCTGAACACGATGATTAAACTCTATTCAAATAATTAATATCGATATAGAGGTCCTATAAAAAATAGCTCGATACTAGGATAATAAAAAGTTTGACACTTCTCTTTCTTATTACTTTCTGAATGTATATATAAAAAAGACATTTTATACAAAACCCTTAAATTATGACATTCCTCCTTTGTCACTTCATATCTCACACTCACTCTTCTTATAGAGATAAATGCGCTTTTACATTTTCTTATAAACTAAAAGTAGACTTCAAAAATTAAAAAAGTCAAATTTTATTGGAGGAACTTTCGCAAATAATATAATAAATTTAATTATATTTCATAGCTATAATTTTCATCATTTGATGGCCCAAATCATGTTACGTATTCAATGACGTGATATTCCAGTTAAATTCAATTTTTTTAAAAAAAAATAATACCACGTGTTTAGATAGATTCAACTTTCCGTCAAAACAAAGACCAATCAAAAGTCATTACCTGTTCAAAATGACCTGTTTTGACCAAATAAAGAAATTCCATAACTCATTTGACGACACATCCAAAGTACCATAGAGAAGATATCCTCAAGAAAAGAGAACAGCTATCCATGCGACAGAGTTCTTCCAAAGATCAACTTGAAATGATAAAAGTGTTGCATGATTTTCTTAGCGATCAAATATATTTCAAAGGAGATCCAAAATCATCTACATTTGAATGGGACGATTTTAAAGCGCACTCTTCACTCATTTTTTATTTTTTATTACCTGTGTACACAGGGTAAAATCCTCGCTCCTATGCAATAACTCGCAAATCATATAGAAGAGGTAATCCGCACAAGGCAAACCCGATGCGATGAGATCGACCCAAAAGGCAAACCCCTTGCTTTCACTGACAAGGGGTTTTGAACTTAAGACCTCCAATATGAAAGTTTTAATATCATCAAAATTTCACAATCCAACATTTAAGAGCTTCGCTTGAATCGATATTGATATACCGATTCACCCTACTAACAACCGCCGAACTACCGAGAAAAGTTAGCAAAGAAGAATCAAGAGAACAATAAAATCGTATGCACAAACTTGATGAATAAAATCTCTTTTTCTTTTAATTTTATGGTTGCAGTTTATTTTCATACTTAGAGAAAATTTATTGCGAACGATAATAAATTGAACAGGTTACTTTCCTATTTCATTTTCCAAATGTTAGTAACAATTGAATGAGGTGATAGGAAAGGGAAAGGGTTAAAAATGAGCCATTAAAATCCTTCACACGGTAATGTTAGCCATTTAAAGGTACAACACTTGCTTTATGTTATTTGTATCCATAATTGGTTTATGAATGAGTGCTTTTGGAGTAGACGGTATAAGTTTTAATCCAACTATGTGCCTATGACTTCGATGTTTATTCTAAATTAGTGTACTTATGCCTCTTTTGGGTATGCCAATATGTCATGTCATTAGAAATACTTATTCATAGTGTTCATATCGAATTGATAAATACTTGGGATTTTTACATGTATTTTTATAAGGTAATCGTGATTAATTGATTTATAAGTTGATTTTAATTTACATTTCTTCATAATAAATTCATACTCCCTCTGTCCCTAATTACTTGTTCATTTTTTTTTATAATTGTCTCTAATTACTTGTCTATTTTGACAAATCAAGAAAGGACAAATTCTTTTTACCTATTATACCCTCAATTAAATGACTAATTATTTTGAAAAATGTAGAACTTTTCATCGACTTTATAATTAATAGGGGTAAAATGATAAACTCATTATGTCATTAATTATTTTCTTAATAAATGTATCAATTAAAAAATGGACAAGTAATTAGGGTGAGAAGAAGTATAATTTAGCGTAAACATTCGGCTATATTTTCTGTCATGTGGAATAAATGTCATTAATTGTCCCATGTTCAATCATCATTGCCAAACTGATTGTCCTTTTTGGGAATTGCAACAAATTTGGGAAAGCAAAATCACAAATTATACCAGAGTAATTTTCTTTTGCTTTTTGGGTAAACAAGGTTCATATCAGTGCATTTTTTTGGGGTAATTTATCTAGGTGCTGGTACTACATCGTGTCTCTCTCGAAATTTTTAGGACAAGTTCTAAGTTTTCAGCAGAAATTATAATATCCAGAAAAACCGAAGAGCTCAGACACGACTTTTTGCAAGCGTATGGGAGGAAAATACTCGAAATTTTTGAAAAATAAAGAGTGCTATTCTCAGTAAAGCTTAAAAGACCCCGGTAGACAAGGTCTTGGCTATAGAAGCATTAATTGAAGAACAGTCTCAACATATTTGATATAGCAGTAACTGTACTCTTAATTCACAGCTAGTACATGAATCCCCAGTAACAACAATTCAAAGGGAAGAACAATTCATTTGGCTTAATAACAAAAGCAGTAAATCTCAAAGGAGTCCTCTCCTTCTCTTGTAGTCACTAACACTTAAAGTTAGTGCGTGTCTTCTACCATCGTTCTCAGGAACGCTACATCCAACAGTTGCTTCTATCCTCTGTTTGCGAGCCATAAATCCTGCTTGGCCTCCTTGAGACCCTCCAAACTTCTGAAGTACAGCCAACGAGATAGGCAGATCGAAATCATGTAGCGTATTTGATTCTGTTCCTTGATCTACTGGAGCATTTGTGTCCACCAACTTCCCAGCGCCTGCTGCAGCCTGCAAGGCTGCTGCTGTAGCTGCCATTCCTCCGTCAGCAGTTCCACCAGCCCCATTGTTATCTTCAGCTGCCAATGCTGCAGCAGCAGCAGCTTCACCATTGGATGCACCTTCTGCTTCTTCATTAGCACCTTTTGCAAAATAATTGGTAGACCTAGTCCACCTTCTAGAGAAGGGATCATACCCAGCCTGACCAGCTTTCAACAGTTGATTCACTGGCCTGAGTTCTGATGCATTTTTGAAATTCTCGACCCTATTCTTCCGGTTCATCTCAGCTAGCCTGCGGGCCTTGTCATCTTTCTCTTGAACCTTCCTGCTATCCTCCAGTTCCTGCAGTCTTGCCTTAATCCTCTCCACCTCTGCTTCGTCATTCTTCATTTTGGCCACTTCCATATCCCTCCTCAAACGATCCTTCTCAGCAGCCACATTAAGTGGCCTCCATGTTGCAGATTTTTTCTGCTGCAACATCTGCTTTACAGTGTCAGCAGAGTAAACAAATGTGTTAGATTTCTGTATGGCCTCTTTTTTTTCCAACACATCTTGTTTACTAGGCATACGACCACCACTTCGTTCTACTTCCCTTACCCACTGATCAAACTCATCCCTCAGAGGAGGAGAGTCTGAAACCATAGCCATCTGCCACCTAGCAGCAGAGTTTTCATTGCCCCAAACAACATTTAGAAATTTGGACGTGGTTTTATTTTCTAGCTTGTATTGTCGATTAGGATCTGAAGAATCAACATTGCGGACCACACACAGCCTATATATAGGACCAGACCTTGACCTCCCAATGCCAACTCTTACGAAGCAACCCACAATTAACTCATCAAAGAAGGGCTCCATAAACCATTTTGCCAGTTTTGAACGACGAATAGAGATTTCTTTTATATCCTCAAACGTTGGCAACTGTGACTCCGGTGATGACTTGTCATCATCACTGTCATCCATTCCATCATCAGCTGATGAATCTCCCTCATTACTATGTGAATCACTTTCTCCCCTGGTAGGACTACTACCTAGGGTTGCAGCTGTAAAACTTCTACGTTTGATAGGTGAGTAACCCCTGCCTCCAGAACCTTTTCTAGCCGCATCCCTCAGCTTGAATTGACCCTCAGGATCCTGCTGCTGTCTTGCTCGTTTTGCTCGTATCTCATTCAATGCATCATCTCTGTCAGCTGCCCTATCCAAAGCTCTTGTTGATGAGCGCATGCCACGAGAATGTGAAGGAGGTGAGCTTTGTTTCCTTGGTTGGGCCCGATCCTTGATCATTTTGTCATGCAGACTCCTGTCAGATTTCTTCGCTGCACGATCAGTCAATATCATTTCTCTTTCCAGTTCGGTCATCTGAGCAAGCTTTTGCCGGTCATCATCGTCCTTGTAAAGATCACTGCCAATAGAATCATCATCACTCTCATTGCCATAGCCATCTCCATCATTACCTTCTCCATGACTGCTATGATCATCATCTCTTTCTTGAGGGTCCAATCTCTTCTTAAGAGGAACTTGTGAACCAGAAAGCTTTCGACCTGAATACCCACGACCATCATCAGAGTCATCATCCCTGGAATCACTTCCATCATCAGAATATGAACTCTTGTGATGTCTTCTAGATGATTGAGGTGGACGATTCCTTCCACCAGTATTCGTTCTACCAGCAGCCTCCAAGAGCAAATCAGTTAACTCTTCTTCCATGGTCTTCTATTCCACTCAGCCACTTGCGAAAATAACAACTTCAAAAATCACTAAAAAAATCAACAATTTCGACAAATTATAAACACAACAACAATCAATTTGACTATAACCTGAAAGGAGAACAACAAAATCACCAAACAAGGAAATATAAAACTCTCAGTCAAACCACAAAGCACCGAATACTAACCCTAAGTCTGGATAAAAAATGCAAACCCTAAGTCTGGATACAGAATACAGTAGAACAAGGAATTAAATTATGCTGATGAGCAAATAAACAGATAGGCATTGATTCAGATCCTTTCAGCTCTGTCAATCAGTATAAAATTTCAAATTTCTGTTCAATCAAGCAAAAACTTTACCATAAACATAATTGCCAAAGGAATAACAGAAATGAAAATAAGTCTGCCGGAAAGAAGAATTAGATACATACAATTGATCCCGTCGGATAACGAGCTCGCCGGAGAGAAATGAGAAAGGAACAAATTAGGGCATAGCAGAAAATGGTTTGCAAGGCAGCAAGTAAGCCGTTTGGATTAAGATCCACTCTTTTTTCATTTTTCAATTGACATCAGAAAGAAATTGGGCTTGGGCTATTTTTGAGTAAATAAATGCGAAACTTACATGGATATACTCTTTTTAAGAAAATATTTATCATTCATAGCAATAATATTTTTTTTTTCACTGGATTATATTTAATATATTTATAATATAGTTTTAATAAATTTATCATGATATTGCTATTTATTGCTATAGATGATAAAACGTATTGCTATAATCAGTAATCATTTATTAAAAGGTATCTATTCAAGTAATTTTTCCTAAATAAATTTTGTAAATAGCGATACTTTGGTATGTTATTACATGCCTATCGATAATTTGGATAGTTGTCAAATATGTTAATATAGTTTTAAGTTGTTGTAATATAAAATAAAATAAAAATATTTAATGATTAAGCTTCAAACTTAAAATATTAGCCGATTTAATAAGATTGATTAGCCAAATGAGACACTACTACAAAATATTTTTTACGAAAAAATAATCTAACAAAATATTTAAGCAACTGTTAAAAATTTAGTGATATTATTCTACTTTTTATACATCTGATAAGATTGATTAGCTTCATGCCTTCTAGTAAAAACATCACGCTGAATATTATCAAATTTTATTGTGACGTATTTTAAATTCAAACATTATTAATGTGAAAGGTTTTTATTTTTCAAGGTAATAATAAAAGTAGGCATCATTTTCGTGATTTGCTCGAAATATTTCAGATATGAGTTATGTAATTGACTATAGTAAGTCATTTCTAGTTACGTGCAGAGCTAATAAAAGACATGTTTTATTTTTTCAAAAAGAATTAATAGTATGGAATTAAAAATTCAAACCAGCTCACTCATTGTAGTTATATTTGTCTATATTTTTAATTCACGCGTTTCTTTCAAAGATTTAATAATAGTCAAAGTTTAGGAGATGTGTCCAAAATTTACATTGATCTGGTTGTGAACATTTGACTATTTTTTTATCTTACTTTAAAAATCTCATCACTTCTTTAATTTCCCACCAGTTTTTCACTTTTATAAGTGTAGAAAGTTTACATTAATTAATACTCCCTCTATCCTTAATTACTTTTTTAATTTGAATTTTCAATTTGGATGACATCTGTTGTTTTTGAATCCTCATGGAAGCTTCAAGAGGCAGAGCAGCACTTCCTGCATGTACATGAAGGGCAATTTCCCATTTTCTAATTATTCGTCTTCTTTTTTGGAAACTAAATCATTTTTTCAACAAATACAAAGGGAATTTTCTTAATTTATGTGAGAAGAAAAAGAAAGTGTATACAAAATTTAGATGATGGGGTTTGATTAAATTTACTTTTGAATTTTCTTGATTTGCAAGGAGTAAGTTTTACGAGGATAAATTTTAGGAATCATATAGTTTTAATTTAAAATTACAATCTATCCCTCTTTAGTTTGTAATTACATTAATCCCTTAAAAAGTAACACAAATTGGATACATAATATGTAGCTCGGATACATTAAAGAGTATCTCATATACGTTACAACATAATCCGAATACATAATATGTAGCTCAGATACACTAAAAACTAGCTCGGATATATAATATGTAACTCAGATACATTATAAAATAAATCGAATACATAATATGTAGCTCGGATACATTAAATACTGCTTGGATACATTAATATGTAGCTCGGATACATTAAATAAATAAGAGATTTTAGAGGTTTTTAGAAATAGAAGGGGATATTGAAAATAAGGAAAACATAAGACTTGTATTTCAGTAATTTTTCCTAAAAATTAAGTCTATTGGGCTAAAACAATTATTAGCATTTAGCAGTGTCAAATGGTTTTTGATCTTCTATTAGAACCTTATGCAAATTCTATAGTGCCATAATTTCAAAAAAGAAAATTCTAATTTTTTTTAATGAGTGATGTAGCAATTAATGAGTTGAAATTCAAGATTTGTAAATGGATTCTGAATTCTTCAAGTATAAATGGAGAGTTGAAGAGAGTTTAACATAAGAAATCAGAGAAAAGATGAGGGAGATATTCAAAAGGGAAAGTTAGACATATTGATACAAAAATAAATTAGCACAGTTAAAACATCTTTCTATAGCTACTATCATCATCTGAGGCGTTTCGAGCTCGTGAAGGACAGTTTCGCCTATCATGTATTGTTTATTTGCACGTTGACCACTTGCAAGTGAGTGTACTTTCGGGAAGATCCATTTCATTATGTATACAAGTGGTTTATTTACGCTCACTTATCGTAAATATTTTATATTTGATATCATGATAAAAGGGACTGTCGGGCCAATACGTTTCACTGCCGAGTGGATTGAATTGTTCAAAGTAAGTTTTTTCTGCAGCTATGCACGCTGAATTCTGGTGCCATATGTTCTCATTCTTGATACCTAATTTGGTCAAATCCCTTTATTGCATGAGAACACAGAATGTGGTATGATTGTCATTTACCACATTGACATATTCCTTACGATGCATTTACAATGTGCTTATTACCACCACAGCTATGGTGCATATGTGTTTGCACCTCAAATATGTTTTACCTTTGTTGGTGATAGTTGATAAGTGTGTGACACTGTAACTTTTTGCGATTATCCTCAAAGATCTTGAATGGTTTAGGCATCCATTGTTGCTTTTGTTGTACTAGCTGATTGATAAATTTTGATTCTTATAACAAACCACTTCACAATCTGATTGTAAGTGAGTCTCACTATTGCTGTAACTGGTAGGCCCTGAATGTCATAAGCAACCCATTGAATGACTTAGAACTGTTTCTTGTCAGCATGCCCTATCTTCGACCTCTATCTTTGTGCAACGTGCATTTGTCAAGATCGTTTTTCATTAACCAATAACCACACATACGCTTCCGCGTTAATCTCCTTGATCATCTATATTTTTTCCAAAAAAAATTCTCCTAATTTTGAGTTGCAGCTGCCCATAAAAGGTTGTTCCAAGTGACATTGTTAAATTTTTTTCTAAAAAAAATGGCCTTCAAATGTCTTAAACAAAAGCGATGGAACCCAATGAGTCCTGCCCATTTGGAGAATTATACATGGATGAAAGTATTTTGTGATGCCTATCAGATATCAATGTTACACCTCTACAACCCTTGACAACGTGCAAGTGCAAATGATCCAACAATAAAGTCTATGTCTTCATGCTCTCATTCGCAACTACTACAAATGCCAAAGGTAATTGTCACGCCCCGAGCCTACGCCCTAGACGTGGACGACACTCTAGAACCATTGATGGTCCCTAAACAAACCCTTGGCATGACTCAATACTCAATTGAAGACTTACTCAACAATAAAGGGACTCATTTGCAAAGATTAATTCATAAGGTCTCATAAGTAAACTAGTTTAACTCAAAAATACTGAAATGAACATAAGTGCTCAACTCCAAGTCTTTAAAACATCAACAAGGGAAATGGGAAAAAGACTCCCCAACTAATAATGTCTATAGACCCTCTAAATACTATGATAGGTGTAGGAACAGGACCCACAACATCTTAACAAGATTGAAAGGTAAATGTGGAATCTTCCGAAAAGCAAGGAGGCTCACCAAAACTAGCTGGAATGCGATGGGATCAACTAAGCGCTGGTTGATGACCCTGAACAGATGTATCTACATCATGAAATGATGCAGCCCAAATGACGTTAGTACATTAAATGTACGAACATGTAAGGGAAAAACTGAACATAAGGATATATATATATATATATATATATATATATAGCTAAACTGATAAAAAGGGAAAACATATTCACCTCAACTCAACTCAATATGAATGCAACAATAAAAGATGCAATAAATATAAACCTTTTAAAACATTAGATAATAACACAAATGCATATAAAATACAATAGTAAACTCTTTACTCTTATTTGAAAGATTCTCTAACCGACAACCATCACTATGAGCTACGTGATGACACATCGTCTCACCTACGCTGTTAGAACTGTCCTATACCTTACCGGGGTATTGAACATCCTCAGCTAAGTGGATCCACTAAGCTATGCTTAAAAGCAATAAGGAATCATCTAAAAATTATGATCATTTACACATGTTCGCATACATGATTTATAAAGATTTTGAGTTGTCTGAACTCATCCCCATATCGGTGCTTAATAATACTCCCAATAATATATAATTCATGCTCAAATGTTTTAAAACATAACTCTTCCTAAATTTGAGATAATTACTCAAAAGGTTCTTTTAAAAGAGATAATGCGTAAAAATTCATCATGAACTCGTTTAGAAATCAAGGTTTCCTCTCGCTTAAAAAGTAAAAGTGTTTTCACTTGGGAATACTTAGTTCCCTTATACTCATTTTGAAACATGAAACTCAACTCTCCTTATCCTCATACTCCTTCACTCAAGTTGTAATTCAAGTTTTAGAAGATTATAAAGGACTTCTCAAAATAACTCAAAAAGGTTTCTCGAACTTTACTCTTAATCTTTACTTTAATTTGAAATGAAGATTTAAGAGACGTGTTAAAGATATGCATGATCTCTCAAGGATTAATGAAGACCTTAAGTGTGGATATCAGGGAGATAACATAGGTACGATTTGAGAGAACACATACGAAAAAAAGGATGGAAGGGTAAGGGATCTAGCGACTCGGCACACTAAGTGACACCGGGCGGCAGCCCTAAAACTACTGAACACTGTTTGAGGCGCACTGAGTGGCGTACCGCGCTAGGCCCCAAACTATTGGACAATAATTCTGGCACAGTGGTGGCACGCTGCCCCACAATTATGACCAAATTTTTAACGATTTTTCTTGCTTCAATTCAAGGCCTAAGTCATCTAGTTATGAATAATTTCCTCCCAATCTCATTTGGATTTATAAACCCAACACAATTCATTGAGCACTCACTCAAATTCAATCAAGAATAATACTCTTTCGCAAAACTCTCACTTCAAGAACTCAACAAGACTCCATTGATAAAGAATGAAGCTAAAACTTCAAGAACTTCTCAAGAATTCAAATTCAATCAACTTTAAGTTTGAATTTATTGATAAATTCAATAATTGGCACGAAAGTTGTTCTACGCGTTAAGCTCGTCATCATGGTACAATTTATTTTATCAATTTCGTAGTATATCATGATTTGGTGTTGGGACAGCAAGGGTTTATACATATTTTAAGGTTTTGAGGTGTATTTACGATCTTAAGACCAAGGTAAGACCCTTCTTTTATCGACTTTAGCTTTGATAAGCTGCAAGTAGCAATTTGCGATGAAAATACATATTTTTTATCGGATTATCATGGTATCTTTTATTCTTGTATGTTGATTATGGTCCTGTCTTGTTGTAGTATCGAGTGGGGTTGTGAGTAGAATTCGTTAGGCCACGTGAATTCAACGAAAAAGATATGTTAAGGTTATCCCCTTCTTACGTCATGTTTTCTTAAAGCTTAGGAGCAATGTAATTGGGTTGTTATCGTTGTTATACTTGTAGCCATTATTGTTGATTGTTGGCTGCTCGAGTGGATATAATCCTCTTTTGTGGGGATTTTTATTTAATTAGTAGTGTCCATATGTTGAACACGACTTAGAGACTATTCGTATAGGTTGCTTATAGCTAAATTGCTCATTTTTAGCCTATTGGATTGTTATTGTTGCCCTTGGGGCTATTATGGTTAGCTGCAGGAATGTGATATATGCCTAGAAGGGTTATGAGTTGCCTACGGGGCTATATTGACACCTAAGAAGGCAATGTGTTGCCTACAGGGCCATGTTGTTGCCTAAAGGGGCTATGAGTTGTCTATAAGCTATATTGATGCCTAAGAGAGCTAAGTGTTGCCTACAAGCTATATTATTGCCTAAGAGGGCTATGTGACTGCCTACGGGGCTAGGGGACTACCGATAGGGGTATATAGACTGATTGGCACCTTTTGGGTTATGGGGGCCTGGGTAGGTTGTCTTGTGTAATGTTTGTACCTGTCTAGCTTATGGGGGCTTGGTTAGGTTGTTGTTTTATTATTTTTGATATGTTTAGATTTAGGAGCAGCTCAGTGCATTTATCTTATCCTTGATTTATTTATCGGATTACTCTAGTATATTAGGATACCTGCTCATAGTCTATTGTCTTTCATACTCGATACATTATTTCGTACTGATGCTTCATTGCCTAGGGGTACTGAATTCATGCCTGCAGGTCTCGACATACAACCTAGTAGACCTCCTCAATAATAGGATTAACTTCTATCCAGTTGGCTAGTCCCTTTCCTCTGAAGCTGCCAGAATCGAGAGGTTTGTTAGCTTTTGTTGTATATATTTTTATGGGTAGGCTGGAGCCCTGTTCTGCCAATCTTTACTACTCTTAGAATCTTGCAGACTAGTGTGTCAGGTATATAGCTATGTTGGCCTAGTTTGTTGGTTTGTTAAAGCTTGTTAGTTGTTTGATGTATTGACTTGATATATACTTGCTTTCAATTTTGACATAGAGATCATAGTGGTCTCGACGGTCCAATCAGGACTTCTGTGGTAGTTGGATATGTCTTTATATGAACTTTTAGGAATAGATGTTTTTTTTTATATAGATATATTGACAGAGGCCTTGCCAGCTGAGGGCTTAATTTTAAGCCAAGATATATTTGTTTGTTTTCTTAATTGTGTGTGGCCGCTATGTGCTAGTAGCAAATGGTTCAGCAGGGTCGGCTCGGAACTGAGTTTTGGCATTATGAGCCAGTTGTGCCCCTTGAGTTTAGGATGTGACGTACAACTTTCTAATTGAGGATGGACTTCGGCCGATAAAGGAAAACGTTATTGACTAGTCTTAGGCTCTTTCCTAACATAGATTTCAAGTACTGTTAACTTGATTTGATCTTTGTAGGCATTTGAAACCCTCAAAAAATTGGTCAACGATTTGTCATTATAGATAATCCACTCTCCAAAATTTACTTGTCCTTGTGATAAAAATGAAGTAGGGTATTTTTCGATCATAATCAAATTATATTCAGTACTATTTATTACTCATTCTTTTATAAATTGATGAAAGAAATTTATGATATCGGACATTAATTGAATATTTAACATTGTGTTTGGAAGGACAATTATAATAAATGGTATTTTTGTCATGTATAATTTCTCCATCCCAATAAATCGAAACTCTAACTTTTGGTTCATATGACATTTTTTTTGTGATTGAAATGAAGAAAAATAGAAGATTAAAGATGTTGAAGGTGCTATGTTTGAACGCCCTTAAATAGAGATTGGAGGAGTTTTTAGATTAAAAAAAAAAATACATAATTTAATTTTTTTTTCATTTTTATGATATGTCAAATCAATATAATTCTATAACAAACACAGCAAAAACTGCATAAAGAGACACAATTTAATGTAAAATGAAAAAAATATTTTTTTGGAAAACATAATTTTTTTCTTCCACTTTATATAGTGTTAGAAAAACTTACACTTTATAAGTGAAAAAAATATATTAAAATATAGATGTTAACATAATAACGGAAGCCGTTTGAAATATAGGATAAAAAGGAAAAAAAATCTACACCAGCCTATTTTAGTTATTTACTAGAATAGTGGCTTATTTGGATCAATTTTATCTATGACAGTTCTCGAACTCAATAGTGATTCCCATTACTTGCTTTTCTCTTTATATTTTTTCTCGGATATTTTGCGGCATGCCGAAGGTAGACAAGCTACGGATGAATAGCCCGAGGGAGCTATTGATAGCCGATCCAGGGATCGAGAAGATTTTGTCATCTGATGTTATACCAATTTAACAACGAATTCGAGCAGTGTGTTCGTTCACTCACTTTTCGTAAAATTCTATTTCATCTAAATGAATTTAGAAAATAGATAATAATTTTTGGTATGATGATTTTCAATTTATGTGATGTATAAATAGTATTTTTATATATAGAAAGAGATAAATATTGAGCCCGTGCGCACACGTACATTATTCATCTAGTAGTTAACCATAGGTGTGAATTTGATTGTTTGAAGAAAATTGTTTGAAAAGTTTCTCAAAGTCCTAGCATATTTAAAATGAATCAATAAATATTTAAGGAATTAACTTATATAATGCTCCCAGAATTTTCAAAGTTAACTGCATGTGCGAATGTGATTGTTTCAAAAAAATTATTAATAAACTTACTAAAAGTCATAACACATTAAAGAAATTTATAAGTATTCAAGAAATTGAATTTTAATTATTTGTGAAAATATTTTAATTGGTCTTGAATTTGGAATTTAGGGTTTGAGATTTATGAAAACATATCAAGTATGAATATGAATATGAATATGTCATTCGACTTGGAAAATTAATGACCAAAGATTGATTTGTTTGGCTGCATTTGAAAAAATTAATATCAGTTGGATTCATTGATATTTGTTTTTTCTTTTATCAACTTAAACGATTATTGTGAGTAAACTTATAAGAATAATTGAATTCTACTTAGCTACAAGTAAGAAATGAAAATTACACTTTTTCGTTTTTATAGTTTTCATTTTTAAAGAACTATATAAACTCAAACCATAGACTTTTTCAATAAAATAAATCAAACTGATAATCATTAAAACAATATTAACTTTTATAAAACCCCGACATGCATTATCATTTATTGGTCAAATTCAATATCTAGAACTACACAAAAATCAAAATGTCTAAAAATGCAAAAAAATAAATTGTAACAAGTTAAAATAAAGTAATTTGGTCTGTATGGAGCTCTATTCTACTACCTAGAAACAAATTCATACTATGACTGACAAAGCAGAGATTGTTGACAAAAGAGAATGAACAAGCTATATATTTCAGTGGACGATACAACATGTTGTATATATGATGATAACAAAAAGGAATCTCAATTTTCACCAACATCTATTTTTTGAATGTAGGTGGACAATAACAGTGAAAGAAGAACTGGAAAGATGGTCAGGTTGCAGAGTGTAGAGGAAGTAGGTGCAAACATGTTTATAATAGATAAAAGAGACACATAGAAAATGATTTGAAAAAGAGTTGACAACAACAATTTTGGGAGCAAGTATCTACCACACATGAAAGGCAAGAAATTGGAAACACTCCAAGGGAGTAAATATAAATATGGATATAGTTGTTATACAAATAAAGAAGAAGATTATTGAAACTTGCAAGGATAAAACAAGTAAAAGGCTATAGGAAAGCTATGAAGTGCAGTAGTATAATTTAGAAAATCTGTAACTAGCTTGGTGTTTTTCTTCCTGGTTCTGAGGTCGGAATAACTAACACTTATATTATGATTCTTTGGAGTGCTCTTTACATGCAAATATTGGTTGACTATGATAATTTTTTTACTATTTATCAACAACAAAAAAAAAGAGGTTAAAACTAGTCAATTATTCAGACAAAATGCAACTAAAGAGAACCCTCCGACTTTTACTTTGTTGATATTACTATCTTTCTTTTTTTTCCGTATCATTTAAGTTCACTTTCAAACTTGATTAATTAAAATTCAAAAAATCTTGCTTTAAATAATAATAACAATTTATTTTATCAATCTTGGTTTAGTAATGATGAACAAACATCAACTTTATCTTATTCCCAAATATAAAAAAAAAATAATCATAATTTTCCAATTCAAGAAATTGGACAAGTTAGTATTCATTTCATTCCATTTAATAGGTGCTTTAATTTCTTTCCCATGCATATAAAAATAATGGAAAATAATAAATATGCTATATAATTCATATTATCCATATTTATAAAGATAAATAATAAACTACTTTTTTCCTCTTAAATAAATTACACTCATATTTCTTTAATATTTAGGTACGATGCTAAACAATTCTTTCTATCTCAAGTTATGTTGTAAAATTTGTATTTCAAAAATCTAAATTTATTGTTTACATAAAATCAAACATAAAATACTTTTAAGTATATGAAAATTACAATTCACAATAATTAATAATATATTTTTTTATACATTATATAAAAAATTAGGATATAGCAAAAATTTATTTGAATCTTGGGAAGTTGTGAGCTAAATTGGACCGAGGAAATATTAACTTTGAATCTCCAACTTTTTGACATTTCCAAAGTTGGTCACTTTGGTGCCTCAGTTCTCAACATACTGAAAGTTTTAAAGAGAAAGATGGAAGAAATAGATCACAAATTCGTTGAAGTGAATAGTCTAAAGCTTCATATAGCTGAAATTGGAAGTGGGTTTTCCCCAGTTGTGGTGTTCTTACATGGATTCCCCGAAATTTGGTATTCTTGGAGGTACCAGATGCTAGCTGTAGCCAAAGCGGGTTACAGAGCTATTGCACCCGATTTTAGAGGATATGGGTTATCGGATCAACCAACTCAACCCGAGGAAACCACATTTCTCGATCTTGTCAGTGACCTCCTTGCACTCCTTGATGCTCTCAGCATCTCTAAGGTATTTTTCTTTTCGGATCGGGTCGGGTTAAATCTCAGCTGAGTCAAAGGGTAGAAGGAATCTGTGGAATTAATGGTAGCAAGTATCCTTGGGATTACACTGGTATATTGTTGTTGTAGTAGGTACCCGTGGAATTAGTCGAGGCAGTAAGGTAGTCCGGACACCACGATTATTATAACAAAAGAAGTTGTAGATCAAAATTGATGGTCTGCATCTAATTTTGGGTTCAGCTGCCATTTCTATTAGTTTTAGAATAAAATAGAAATGTCGTTTGAATTTACTTAAGATAGGAGTAGTAGTTGTAGTTGTATAAATAATATTGCAGTTGATTGAAACTTGAAAGCAAAAAGGGAAATTGATTGATTCCTCAATAGTTATCATTCTTTTTGAAATGAAGGAAATAATAAATAACGATAACTGAGCTATGCAACTTGCACCACTGCAAGCTTACCACTGGTGCTTGAAGATGCTAAGTGTCGAAATGAAATGTTTTACGATTCAAGGAACGACGTGCTATCCTTATTACAGGGGAACTTAAATTGGCTATTGCAAACTGATGTATATGAAGTAAGACAATTATGTTTAGACTGCTCGAGTAAAGCATAAACAGAAACTAGCCTTTTTTAGCTTTAATAATTGAATACACTAGGATTTTAGTGAATCTATTTGCATTAGTGCTCTAGGTAACTGCAACATTATCTTAAATTTGTGTAAAACTCAAGTTTATACAAAACTATAGTCATTCTTAATTTAAAGCTTACATAGTTATAACTCAACCAAAAGTCCAAAATGATCATTTTCCCCCCTTGTTCTCAGTAATTTTAGGTGAAATAAGAATATACATGTTGGTGTTTTTTGTTCCCTTTGCCCTATCTCGCTCTCTCTATCTCTCTTGACGTGTGTCTTCTCATCTCTTTGTATGTCGAATAGTGTAGGTTTTTCTTATTGGCAAAGACTTTGGATGTGCTATCCTCTCCCGTTTTGTTCTTCTCCATGGGGAGAGAGTCTCTGGAATTATTACCATGGGAGTGCCATTTGTGCCCCCACAACCCTCCAATTACTCTGAAAAACTCCCCAAAGGCTTCTATGTTTCACGTTGGAGGGTATGTTTTCGCTTTCTGATTTACATTCATTATGATATCAATCCTATCTCTATTTGATCTCCAATAGATTTTCTTTGCAGGAGCCTGGGAGAGCTGAAGCTGATTTTGGTCGGCATGACGCTAAAACAGTAGTGAGGAATGTATACATTCTTTTCTCCAGAAGTGAAATACCAATAGCCAATGAAGATCAGGAAATCATGGACATTGTGCAACCTTCGACTCCTCTGCCCCCTTGGTTCTCTGAGGAAGACCTGGCTGCATATGGAGCTTTGTACGAAAAATCTGGATTCCGAACTGCATTGCAGGTTACTTATAGGTACCACAACAGCTTTTCTCTATCTCACGCTCATATGTTACACAAAGTTGTTATAAGCAATACTAATTAATTAAGTTGAAATACTGACCTCGCTCCGCTGTGTGTTAACTAACATTCATGAATTGACTGAAAGTTCAAGTTTTATAAATTAAGTCAATGGTTACTTAGCTACTGACCGCTTTCCTGATCTCATAATTTTCCTCTTGTGGTTGATGAATTTCATTATGCAATAGGAGGTCAATGCATGAACAAGCCAACATTAAAGATCCAAGAGTTCATGTTCCAGCACTGTTTATTGCGGGCGAGAAGGACTATTTCCTAAAATTTCCAGGAGTCCAAGACTACATAAGTGGAGGACTCAAAAGTTTAGTCCCTAATCTGCAGATGGTTAACTTGCCAGAAGGAACACATTTTGTTCAAGAACAATTACCCGACGAGGTCAATCGACTCGTGCTCGACTTCCTCACTAAGAATAGCCAATCTTGAAAGTCATCAGTAAGGCTTTGTTGAAGAGTTTTCAACCGTTTGGTTTGTTGCATTTGTCTATGAAGTGTGAATGATCAGTCCATCTTTTATTAAAATTATGGGTGCGCAAGAAGATTCATCTGAATATCTCTTTCGTCGAAAATTATACAACATCTACAAGATTAAAATTATTTTGGTCTAACTATTAGGCCCTCATGGATTTGTTCCTTGGATTTTAATCCAAAGACGTCTCAACATGTGATTTTGAACTCATGCTTACAAGTTATAAGATCCTTAACTTTCTTCTTTCCGTCTAACGGGGAATTTACCTAAGGTATAATCTGCACCTCTATTCCGAGGCTTACCTTCTGTCATGGGCGACATAGCCTGGTTTAGTGCCAGTATTATTAGTTGTGTGTACCTATAGCTTCCAATTAACTACACAATTACATTAGAAACAAAACAAGTAGAAATCTGGACGGCTAAACGTACCTTTTATTTTTACAAAATTATATAAAAGTGATTATTAAGTGGCAAATAAATACTTACTAATTGAACTTATCTTAGACAGGATAATGAATAACTCACTTGCTTAACAAAAAAAAAAAAAAAAAATAGCTCACTTGCTTCACAAACTTAACGTATGATTCTTTAATAATATTCTAATAAGTAGTATGGCTGGCAGGAACTGGGAGGTGCCGGTTCCCGTACCGGTCCGTTACCGGTCCTGTTCCGCTCCTGCTTAGATTGGTTAGGGCCGGTGTCTAGGGGGTCCGGGAGGGGTAACGGAACAGAAATCGGGATATACCGGTTAGTCCCGGTCCAGTAAATACCGATTCCAGTCTCGGTCCGGTTCGGTTTTAAAAAAAAATCTTAAATATTGCCATTTTGAGAGTTGTTGGGCAACGGGTTTTGGGCCCCACCAACGGTTCTTTCACCCCCATAACTCCCCTTTACACCCCCCTACCCCCAAATTTTTTTTAATACCACAAACTTCTAAAAACTACATTTTCATCTTTTTTTTTTAACTATAAATACCTCCAATCTTTCATTATTTTCACTCACAAAAATATTATCTTCTACTCTCTCAACAACTCTTAAAAGTCTCACTCAAGTCTCTACTCTCTAATCTCTTATTCTCATTAAAATTACGAATTATGGTCGTCCAGCTTTACCGACCAAATTGAAAATGATATTGATGAAATAATGCAAGATTTTAGTGACAACACATGGATGCATTGGAGGAACTATCTAATCAACCAATTCCAGATCATGTTACTAGAGAAATATTAAATGATTTAAGAAAGGATTTCCTTGTTAGCATGAACTATTAAATTTAGATGTCTATTAGTATGAGTATGATAATTCGAAGT
The DNA here is from genome assembly GCA_037074985.1 of Solanum bulbocastanum. Classification (NCBI taxonomy): domain Eukaryota; kingdom Viridiplantae; phylum Streptophyta; class Magnoliopsida; order Solanales; family Solanaceae; genus Solanum; species Solanum bulbocastanum. The sequence continues at coordinate 28,329,029 of CM073598.1, read as the reverse complement.
CTAATTCAAACAGAATCCTTCCTAGAAGGTGGCTATGTAGATTAGTTCTTTTAATACTCTACTAATATTTTGTAACTCAAATTGTATTATTTAATTAATATTAATAAAACTATAGGCTATTCGCCTTAATTTTTTTTTATTATTGTCTTCAACTTTTATATATTATAAAGTTTGAAATTTATACTTTTAAACTTTTAAAATATGAAATTTAAACTTCTATAACTTTAAAAGTTTGAAATTTAAATTTTTAAACTTTAAAAGTTTGAAAATTGAAATTTATACTTTAAAAGTTTGAAATTTAAATTTTAAAATCTTTAAAGTGAACTAAACTTTTATACTTTTAAAGTTTAAAATTTAAATTTTTAAACTTTTAATGTGTGAAATTTAAACTTTTATACTTTTAAAGTTTGAAATTTAAATTTTCAAACCTTTAAAGTGTGAAATTTAAACTTTTATACTTTTAAAGTTTGAAAGTTTGTATTTTAATAAGTATAAATTTTTAACTTTAAAATTATAAACGTTTTAATATTATTTGATTAATGTTCCTAATTTTTTAATTTTAATAAGTAAATTTATTTATTTTTTGAAGATGTCGCCGTAGGGACCCGATATTCGGACCGGTCCAATCCCGGTCTGGTACCGGTTCAGGACGGATATACTTAAAATTTTCCGAAACTACTAGTTTCGATACGGTTCCACCCTATGGTAACCCAGTTCCGTTTTGGTTTCGATTCGTCCATGTCCGATCATTAAGTAGTAAGGATTTTCTTGAGACATGACTTCGTCAAAAAAGATGACAGATATATGATAACGTCCTAAATATCATACAAAATTAGCCCAATTATGAAAAAGATAATTTTATTAGATATATTATATCTATAGTCATAATTCTTAAAAAAAATTGTTAGACATTGGTTTTTTTTTCTTATATATAGCCCTACAAGAAATTGATCAGATGAAATTATAACTCACCTGTTAATTCATTACAATTCATATAACTTTGGAACGAGTCAATAATTGTCCATATTAACTCACATCATTTGATACCCCTACCACCTTAGCATTTAATGAAATTAGGCCGGCAAACCTCTAATCAATAAAAGAAAAAAAAAATAGACAATGGAAAACACGATTATGAAATAAAGTCAATGTGATATACTATTGCTATTATTTTTTTCCCTCTTTTTTTATGAGAAGATGCTTGTCTAAACATAAGAATTAAAAAAATAAAACCTTTGTTGGAAATTTATAAAAGATAAGATATAAGATATTTGTACTATTTAAGTAGCTATAAATTACTCCAATGAAAAGTTTAAAAGAAATTATTTCTAAATATAACAAATAATTACTTTAGTTTAAAACAAATTAAAAAGATAAAATGCATTAACTAAGACGAAACAGTAGCTAAAAATTAAAGGGAAGCTAGATGGTTAGGTATGATTCAGCCGAGATGCGGTTATTTTTATATTTATTTAAAAAATAAATAATTACTCTTAAAATTTATAAAGTTTAAATTTTTAGTCCAAACTTCCACTAATAATGACAACAATAAAATTATGTATAGCAAAAAGTTGCCAGGAATAATTTTATGAATTTGTTGTGTATTTTGCAAAAGATGCTTTTTTTTTCTTAAAATAATCATCCATATTCGTATTAGAATCGAACTAAATTCTAATATTTCATTATTGAAAATTTCATTTTTAAGTAAAACGCTTTTTAATAAAGATGATTTTATACTTAAAAATTCAAATTGAAAACTTATAATTAATGAAAAAGTACTTGTCACACCATAACTTGGTTTGCGGGGGCGGGGAAGATGCTTTTTTTGGTGGGGGCAAAGATGCTTTTTTTTTCTTACTCACTCTATCTGCTTCAGGCATTGAAAGTAATTATAAAATCCCAAACGAACTTGATCAATATTCTTACAAATAGATCAAAAAATGGAAGAAATAGAGCACAAATACATTGAAGTGAATGGGCTAAAGCTTCATATAGCTGAAATTGGAAGTGGGTCTTCCCCAGTTGTGGTGTTCTTACATGGATTCCCTGAAATTTGGTATTCTTGGAGGTACCAGATGCTAGCTGTAGCCAAAGCGGGTTACAGAGCTATTGCACCCGATTTTAGAGGATATGGGTTGTCGGATCAACCAACCCAACCCGAGAAAACCACATTTCTCGATCTCACCAATGACCTCCTTGCACTTCTTGATGCTCTTAATATCTCTAAGGTACTTTTAATCTTCTTAAATTTTGCAAAAAGAAGTTTTTATAATTATAAACTAGATTAGTTTGAAGAAATCATAATTATCTGGTTGATGTTGTTGGCGGGAGGTGACAGATTTTCCGTTGAATTTGTTTAGGTGCTGGCCCGGACACCAGAGTTATCGAAAATAATAAAAATGTGTAAGACGAACAGAGGGTACTAAATAAATACAAGTCTGCTATGCAGCTTGCATAAGGACACATACCAAATGACCCTTTTTTACTTGTCCACACATAGTGTTGGAGGTGTTCGAATTTAAGTTCAGAATTAGAAATAACTCAGGGAATCAAAAGAATGCTTTTAAGTACTAGTCATAAGGTAGTCTGGATACTGTTATTAATAAAAAGAGTGTGCAAGTTACTGAAGTGTTCTAAACCTATTATTACTATATTTTTAGAACACTTGGGTAACTTAGATTGGCTTTGTTCAAGACTTGACAGACCATAAAAGATGGACTGATCATTCACACTTCCTAGACAGATGCAACAAACCAAACTGCTCAAATCTTCAACAAAGCCTTACTGATGATTTTCAAGGTTGGCTATTCTTACTAAGGAATTCGAGCACGAGTTGATTAACCTCGTCGGATCATTGTTCTTGTACATAAAAATGAAAGTCCCGGGGAAGGAGGAGGGTTCAAAGAGGTTTGATGTAGTATTTGAACTAGCAGTCTTGTTGAATTGGACATATGGGCTTCAGTTCTGACAAAAATGAAGAAATTACAAATTATATATCGAATTAAAATCAAAGCATTGACTCTTCAGCAACTATCAAGAGATTTTGTGATTGGAATAGAATCTAACTTAGGTGGTCTAAGCTCATAATTCTTTATAGCTCGACCATATAAGGTTTGCTGTTAGGATAGAAATTTTAGTTGTTATAAGTTGAAGATTATATCATTGTTCCTATTCTCATCTCCGTGCCTGCTCAATAATGTAGGTTTTTCTCGTCGGAAAAGACTTTGGATCTTTTGTCGTTTCATATTTTTCCATTCTCCATAAGGAGAGAGTCTCTGGATTTATTGTTATGGGGGTGCCATTTTTGCCTCCAAAACCTCTTGAGTTTAAACAAGGCCTCCCTGAAGGCTTCTATATTTCGAGATTTGGGGTACGTTAATACGTTTTTTATCTCTAATTTGCTTTTGTTATGATTATCATTTATAGTTCTCTCTTGGTCAATCTTGGAGATATTTTAATTGTTTGCAGGTGCCTGGGAGAGCTGAAGCTGATTTTGGTCGTCTTGACGCCAAAACAGTCGTGAGGAATGTATACATTCTTTTCTCCAGAAGTGAATTACCAATAGCCAATGAAGATCAGGAAATCATGGACATTGTGCAACCTTCAACTCCTCTACCCCCTTGGTTCTCTGAGGAAGACCTGACTGCATATGGTGCTTTGTATGAGAACTCTGGATTCCGAACTGCTTTGCAGGTTCCCTATAGGTATCATGCACAAACATCTACTGTATGTTTTGTTCTATGTTGCTCAGAGTCTTTAAAAATACCGTTGGGTGTGTGTCGGATCCTCCAAAACCTGTGTATCTTTGGAGGATCTGACACTGGTGCAGTAACATTTTTAATACGAGGGTCCTAACAATATAGGTTTTATTTGAACCGGAAATTCCCCATTTACTACCCTCTTGTCTCATGCTCATACATTATACCAAGCTACCAACATCATTGTGGTAGTCATTCACAGCCCTGGTATGGAGATGCAGACTTTTTTTAATTGATAACCGAGAAATATTCGAGGGGTAGTGGTGCACGGTTTAGAACTCGGTGTAATTGGTCCAACCCTATACCAGGAGAGGCAGACTTGAGAAATAATTAATCCACTGTGTTTCTAACATTCATGAAACTACAAGAAAATTCAAGATATAGCCTTATAGGAATTGCACATGAGAGTTTGTGAGAAAATGCATGAACTTTGTAAAATAGTCAAGGTGTTTGCAAGCTAACTTGAACCACCACTATAAAAGAAAAGAAATTATAGGATTTTTTTTGCTGGTTGATTAATACTGAACACTTTCCTGATTATTTTTCCTTTCTTTCTTGGTTGTTTATTTCAATAGGTCACTGCATGAACAAGTCAACATTACAGATCCAACCGTTCACGTTCCAGCATTGTTCATCAAAGGAGAGAAAGATTATTTCCTCAAATTTCCAGGAATCGAAGATTACATTAGTAGTGGAGTCCTCAAAAGTTTAGTCCCGAATCTGCAGATAGTTAACTTGCCAGAAGGAACCCATTTTGTTCAAGAACAACTACCCAATGAGGTTAATCAACTCGTGCTCGAATTCCTCAGCAAGAATAGTAAGCTTCAGTAAGGCCTCGTTGTTGTTGTTGTTGCTTCATTTACTAAGAATAGAAAATCCAATAAGTTGTTGTTGTTGTTGTTGTTTTGCTGCATTGACCCTGCAATTCCTATAAAAGCGGGCACTGAAAGATGAAATTACCATGTTATGAAAGCTTTGTTCCATCTCTCTTTCTTGTTATGTTATATTATGAATGTTGACTGATTACCTAAGGGTAGATTAATTCAACTTTTATTCGAATTACCCTTTATAAAGCAAAACTTAATCCTGCAAAGGCGGGCGACTTTTTACTCTTTCAATCCAATTTCATTTGTAGAGTTGACTCGCGATTTCTCAAATCTCAGAATACATGAATTTAAACCGGACGTTTGGTTGGGAACAAAATAATCTTACTACATTTTATCTTGAATTTATTATATCTTATACACCACATCAAACGATTAACTTCACCGTGAAATAAATATGGTAAAGCACCAAAAGTAAAGAAAATTAGTTTTTTTTTCTCTCCAACCCAAATTCAGAACTAACAAAAAAGAAAGATAAAAGTGCATAACAAGCTGGCAGAGAGGAAGAAACCATCACTAAAAAATTACTACAAATTACAATCGTGATATATATTCATAATCTTTCATCATGTACAAGTATCTCAGCCCACACCAAAACACGGTGACAATCGGCTGGAAAATAGGGGAAAAAAATTTCTCTAAAGACTAGAGAAATCATAGACAAGCAAAGGCCATGACGCAAAAATCCTGAGATAGGATTTGTAATGCACCAATGGACCACCACCAATGCTGCAGGGAAAGGTAGGTAATGCTGTACAAAGTCTCATTGTTACCATCTTCGAGGAAAAGATGCGGAAGGAAAATTAAACAATAGAGAGATCTCCTGTTCTCACCTAACCCTACAAGATTCTATAACTTCAAGCACTGTTGAATGAGTCTCCGGCGAAATCATGTTCAGTGTCATGTGGAATTCCTGGATAAAGAATACAAATTAACATATATACATATAAAAATCACTAGGAAAGCAACGTCATCAATATTAAAGTTTTTCTTGTAGAAATCATGAATTTACTGACAATCCAAGCCCTGGGACTAGGGCCCTAATGAGACATTCCTGACGATGGCTGGTAAGAGAACATTGAAATATTGGATGCAACTTATAAAAGTTGGGAGAAAATTATACAATTTCTATTATCATGCTTTATCAACTCAAAGAACCACACAAGATCACATACCACAAATCTCTCCAGCACGGGTACAAGAACGGACAATTTATGATCTGGTAAATAACCAGCAATTGCCTGCCGTATGCTCTTGCTGGTGCAAAGAAAGATTAAAAACATAAGAGACGATAACAGACAGAAAAAGTAATGTCGTAAGACATAACTAACCTCTCAGTTGAAAGAAAGGCAAGAAGGAGAGCTGAATATGCTTCAATAATCATTTTTTCAGCTTCTTTCTCCCCCTGTAGTACAGCATCTTCATCATCCTGTACAAGACAACCACATTCAATTTAGTAGCCACATGGTCAAAGCTGAAAGTAATCTAGCACACTGGTAGAATATGATAAGACTAGTTTAACCTTGCTTCATGCTCAATTAACTGAAATCTCTCTCTTGCCCCTACCCCATCCCAAGTGGATTTTATATCCGGCTAAACTCTTTGTCCCGTTAAGAGCGCATGAAGCTAAAATTCTAGTGATATCATAAGCAAGTTGAATTTGACAATCAAAAACTGGCATCACTAAGCAGATTTGGAAAACGGAAAACATTTAATGAACATTCAGTATACTTAATCAATTTGATAAAGCACGCTCAAGGAATCAGATTTTGAGTTGCCCTCTAGATTTACCACTAGGTGATTGACTTCTGTGTGAATCATATGGAAAATAAACGGAAAACAATATGAAAAAACCCAAAATTCCAGACTCAGGACCAAACAAAATAAAAATAGTCATACAAATCAGTAAAGGACTAGAGATTTAGACGAAAAAATCGGATAAAGCAATCTTGTATTACCCATTGCAAACATTTTCCTTCCCCAGCAGCCTCTCCAGCCCCTTGATTTGCCAGAAAGATTGCACATAGCAGAGGGATAACATCTGTCTGAGTCTCCCCCTTAAACAAACCTTCTGATCCAGGCAATGAAATACTAGCAGCTGCAAGTCTTGACCTGACATTAGCAGAATGAGTGAAATTGTTTATCAGTGTTCTATCATCTGCAAGTGAAAATGTGAGACTTGAAAATCACAATGACAATTCACTCTCAGCAAAAGAAACTGCATACCAGTATGAGCAAACTACTATTAAATGGCAATGTTAAATGATTGAATTAATGAATCCAGGATGTACTTCTTTCTTTTTAATTAGTTTTCTTTGCTAAAGTGATGAATTTTAAAAATTAATGAGAAATCATCATGTATATGAAAAATTTAACAAAGACACATCTCTCAATTAGCAGATAATACTTGCTGCATGATCAATTGGGATAGATAACAGATGAGATCGATTTTCAGCACTTTTCAACAGCATAAATACTCGTTTTGAACTAGTCATGCTGAGAAAATATTACTTGTTTCAAGATTTCACAATGTCCTTAATAGAATAAACGAGGTTCCATGAAATTTTAGCAACAGAGACACTATGACACAGGCTTATAAGTTACCAAAAGGAGATTTGAAAGATGTCAGTTGTCTTCAGTATATATGGTGCAATTCTTCATAGGGGCACTATGTGTGCATAACCTGTACACTTAATTCATTTAAATAGCACATTATGCTCAAAGACTGTTGTCCATATTTTTACAAAAGATGGCATCTCAAATTCACGTGAAAATAAATTTTTCTAGGCCAAAAAGAAAGAGCATTTTTTGCACACAAAAACAAAAAAAAACTGCTGTTTGTTTCAGAATGTGAATCCTATAAGACTTGTTTCTAGACCCCCTCCTACACACCATTAAATACTTTTTGATTTCATGTCACCAAAAATATAAGGTGGGAGTAGGATCCATTTCTATATGAAGAGAAGTTTATATCTTAACCACCTGATTTCAACTCTAGCATAGGTCCGCACATATTTTATATTCTGCCAACTTCAAAGCCTACCACAACACATCCATTTAATAGGAAACAGCTAAATTGGAATGCATGGATTACTGTTATATGGAATATTCCTAGTATTTTTCTAAGAATTTGGAAACCATTTTTCCTCAGAAAAGACTTTATTTTCAGATCTAAAAACTTGTTACCTGCGTTCAGTTGGGAGATTGAGATCAACATCTTTTTTAAAAAAACATGACCTTTAGTGTACCAAGAAAAAGGAATACAAGGTAGCATTTGTCATGACTAACAATAAGCATGCCCCCTATCCAAAAAACGATCCACATGACAGAAAGAATTCCATGATGGATGTACCAAATAAGGAAGGATATGCAAGCATCAAATAATCAAGAAGAAACTACAAACAACTCCCAACAAATTATCGGTCACTTTCTCAATGCTCAATAACTGCTAGGAAAGAAATCCAAAATACAGCGATAAGTAAATAGTCGCAAAAGTTGATCATGTAAAGCCTGCAGTGTACAACTTGAAGCATAAATCAAAAGGAAATATTCACCTGTTGCCGCCATCCTTCTCTACCAAATTGACCAGCAAACCCAAAATAGCAACAAGAAAATCTAGCTCTTGATCATTGAGATGGCCATCACTATCAGATCCAACACTTGATTTTGATGACCCATTACAATCCAAATGCAAGCTGAAGGACGGAAAATGGCTGGCGATCAAAGCAGATAAAGCTTCTAGTCCACCACCGGCAGCAATTTGCTGACAGCCAACAGGGTTGTCATTCGTCAAGTTCATCAGAACCTGTCATTTGATTGAATATATATTAAGAGACTAGCATGTCAAGAGATAGCACAGAAGTTTGAGCAATATAAAGCATTGACTTGTACAACTATATCATTCCAACATAAAGCAATGTGTTTCCATAATCAACTATCAGGAGAACCATGGAGAATGGATGAATGGCCTGCCATGCTTAATAATAGCATAATCAACAACCGGAAGAACCATAAATGGCCTTATAACATACAGAAATTATTAACATTCAGTGAGAAAAATCACCTTAACAGCTGTGAGAAGGCAATCTGCCAGAAGGGTCGACATTTCGTCATCTGCAACAGAAGAACAAGAGGTCTGACAAGATTGATTGTTCTTCTTGCTACTTGACTCTGGTTTGTTCTCCTGGCAACTTGACTCTTGCTGGCTTCGCACAATAAGAGATTGGTATTCATCATCACGTTCAAAAAGTGATGTCTGCCTAATTTGAGTTTCAGGCACCTTTTGCATAGTAGACATTAAATCCCATCGTGAAGGTCCAAAATCATCATCAAATGCAAAAGGATCTTGACTCTCTTCCATAAGTTCAAGTCTCTTATCTCCATTAATTCTTTGATTATCACCAATCAAAAAATTCACTTTTGATGAATTCTTGCTGACGCCAAAACTTAAGTCCTCAGAGGTTCCACTACATGACCCAGACTTGGAAGATTCAATTCTCAATTTAAGCTGCCAAGAATCACTAGTGGAAGTGCTAGCGAATTCTAAACTAGATATGGATGAACCAATCTGATCAGTTTGAGTTTCACCCAAGTTCTTCTGGGAACAGGAACCTTCACTTGTATAGCATGTCGTAGATGAATCAATGCACAAAATCTGACAACTTCCATCTAGAAGTACAAAAAAAGAAATTATTCTACATCTAAAGCTAATTAAGGTTTCATTAGCTAATAAAAAATTGAGACTGGAATTTTCTGTTTGATTGGTAGCTCTTCCACCATAATTCCAGCAAGTCTAGAATTCAAATTGGATAGTTTTTTTATGTTTATCCAACGGAAGAAAAGATTTTTATGAGACCCCTTCACTCTGAAGAAAAACTTCCATGGCCATGGGGTGCAGGGACACTCACTATTTAATCAAGCTTTTCCTTGCCTAAATGCCAAATGCTAGCACTAAATTGCTTTTAGAACAGGTGACAAAGTTAAAAGAGTTAAAGAGTTAGATTGATATGCCTACTGTTAGTGTTTAATGCTGTCTATGAACAGTATTGAAGGTGATATTTCATGCTTCAATATCTTTTTTCTGGTTAGAAAGATAAATTCCAAACCCTCCTGATAACTTTCACTATGGAGTCTACTCTGTAAATGAATTCCATCCCTAATAAAGGTGCATCTTTAAACTATCAAGAGCCACAAAATTAAGCCACCAAACCACAAACTCTATAACCCTATTATTAGTTTAGTTGTTTCTTACATTCAATTTAACACAACACAATTCATGGGTGAGAGAATCCAGAGAAGGGGGAAGAATGTGGGGAGGATATTTCTGAGAGCAACACCATGATAAGGGAACAAGTTTATCCAGGGATAAGTGTAAATCAATTAAACCATTCCCCCAACCCCCACCAACTCAATTAACCAATTCCCACCTCCCACCCAAAAAAAAAATCCTACCTACTCCATTTCTTTTATGGATATGAAAAAGAAACAGCCTTCTTGTTGTCAAGTAGTTTAACTATTCACCGAAAGAAAAAATTAACAGCTTACCGTTCTTATCTGATAGTGAACGTAATTCTAAAGCACGAGCAGTTCCATCAGAAAGGTCACAGACTTTTCCATCATTGGAACTTCCCAAAGAAGTTCTACACAGATAAGCCCCTAAAAATTCAAACAAGTTGACAGACAGGAAGCATCATAAGCCAAGGGACAAAAAAAATGCAATATGAAAATGATAAAAGGGAAACAAAAATGTAGAGTCAATTTTTTTATTATTTTTTTTTTTTTGGATGAAAAGATAAGAGGCAGTAATACCAGAGAGAATCTTGATCACACTTAAGATTAGCTTTGTGAAAGACCTTGGGGAGTTCAGACTATCAAATTTTCCTTTCATTTGAAGCAAGTGATTCTGAAACAAAACAGGTAGTGAACTCAACATCCAGGAATTCAAGGATACAGAAAGGCAATCTACTACAGGAAGGTATATTGATGTTACCTGGTTGTCCGTACTAAGAAAGGTTGCATTTTCCATGATCTTCAAACATTTTAAGAGTAGCACCATACTTTCTATGGCAGTATTATCTTTAGATTCTAAGATAGACAGTGAGCTTTTCTTTGACCAACCCTGCAGAGAAAATGATGTCAGGGCAGATTACATCAAAATACCCATCTAAATTTCCTACTATTGATTACAGCATGAGCTAAGACGAAAGACGGATAACTCAAATAACAACCTTGAAGTCACACATATTGCATTTGTACACCAAAAGATCTAGATGAACATCAAATCCATATAAATTCTCTTCGACATGCATATATATAATCATAATCACAATCTAAAACTTTCAGGACAATAACAAAGGATATGAAGAGGGTGATTCTTTCAATCCAAAATGGTCATGTTACCACTCCAACTCAGAGCTTAAATATACAAGGAATATAGAGCATATTGTTGGCTCTTCACATGTCACAAATTTATGAGACTCCTCTCTGGTAACAACACAGAAAATAGCAAACAGGCTCACACCTCCAAAACAGAATGACAACTCCTTGCCACGTCAAAGACTGCATCAAGTCCTCCAAGCTCTCTCAGCTTTTCTTTGAAGTTGTCCTTACTTCTCCGCACAGTACCAGAAGTATCTGAGTGAATACAGACAGAAAGAGGAAATAGAAAACTATGTTATACTATGCAAAAATGGCGAAATACAGATCAATCACTGTCAAGGTAGCTTGAGTTTCCATATGATCTCTTAAAAATGATTCAATTGTAAGCCACTATAAGAAACACAGGCAAAAAACATGGGTATCACAGTACCACACCAAAAAATTCTAGAACATTATATGATAAAATTTCCAGAATCAGAAAAAGAGTCAGATCTGAAGTTTTGAAAGCACGAGTATCTAAAAGAAACAGCCACTAAATAACACAAATGTAGATTAAGGAAATAACCAGGAAACCATCATATAAGTTGTAAATACAATATAAAAGCAAAGCACAGAGCTACTTAGCTCTTCTATTTTCTGACTTTTACCTCTTAGTAGGAGACAGGTAGCAACCAAAAAGCAATCTCAAGTTAAAGAATAACAAGCTACTCAGATTAACTTCCAATAACAATAGCAAAATTGCAACCAACCCACCCAACCTGAAGGATGAATATATATTAAATAGCCTCAACTTTTCCACTGCAGGAAGAAGAAAAGATATTCGAAACAAAGAAATATTATCCCTCAAAGGACCACTTTAAGTGCCAAACAAACCTTCAATAGAGATTGTCGACAAGCAAGCTTTTGCCATTGTCAGTAAACTAATCCATTTTGGGTTTAATTCTGGTCTGTCATGTCCATTTCCATCATTTGGTTTTATTTCCTTGCAAGAAATAAGAACCTCCTGCACCTTGCGGGTTATTGAAGAGGAAGTAGAATCTAGGCCTTTTACAGAATCTTGAGTCACATCAGCATCTAAGCGCATAGCCAAAAGTTTGCTCCCAATAGTTGGAGCCTTTGCTATGGAAGCAGGAGCAGCAACTGGTCTTAACAATTTTATAAGAAAGCGAATGCAGCTGGGTGAATCAAGAAGATGGTCGTCTCCTCCCTGAAAAAAATTGGAAGATCAAAAACACAAGGAATGGAGAAGTTCCCAGATTACTTATATAGATGATAAGATAGTAAATGACGTTGTGTTAATTAAAAGTTGCAAATATAAACAATACATGTAACAGAATAACTTATACCAATAATTTAAGCAATGAAAGAGTAATTTTAGCTTACAGATACAATAACATGGAGGAAGAAAGCCTTATGAACTTTAAAATAGTTAAAAGTACAATATTATATCAGTTGATGAAGGAGCATCCACAGTATCATGGTTTGCAATCCACCAAAAAGAGAAAAAGGAAAGGAAAAGGGGAAATTCTCTTTCTTCAATTCCATGGTTCTCATTTCTGATAAGACAAGTTAACAGAATAGATCTGATGTAGAACTGACGCCTTAAAGTCTAACTGAGAAGAGATTATTTCCAATCACACATACGCAAAAGTTACTCACAACTAGGCAGCAGACAGAATAAAGACTTCAAAACTACCAAACATAATCATCCAATCTTTCAAATTTAATGAATAGGTTCAGCCTCCTCACTTGCTTAATTGGGTTGCCTCACCCTGTTTCAACTAGAGCCAGGGAAAAACCTTTACCTATCTGAGAAGTCATGCAGAATAGGCAATAACCTAGTCCTAACGTCCAAATGAGAGGGCTACACTGATAGAGAGATGAAGCAACTTACATCACTGGTCAAAATGTAGAATAGACCTGCTGCAGCTAGGTTGCTAGGTGAGTCATCAAAGCTGAGTCCCAAAACAGTATCAATAATAGTTTTTGCCATCCTGAAATCAAAATCTTGGCAAGTTATACCAATTGGGAATAAAGGTTGACAATTAACAATTAGGCCACTGAATTCAAGGAAAATCATACACATTCAGGACTAGCCGAAAGATTATATGTTCGCGTAAAGTAATTGGATTGTGATTATCAGAAATTAAGACATCAGGAATGTCTAAATTTAAAAACAAAAAGACATCCCCATATGGGTTACCAATGACTGCTATAAGGTGTAAAGTATTATTTATCTCAACTACTAGTGCGCACGTACTTCCAGACTTGATGATTTACATACTAGAACATCAAATTAAATGGAACACCCATTAAATGGCTTAATTGGCAATTTCTGAGCATATCCAAGTTCACTGATTTATTCATAACACTACCACAGGGACAATAGGACCATTCAGCCAATTATAAACGTAAAAGCTTCATAATGAACCTAGGCTGGATGTCCTCTCCATAGACAAAACAGAGCCAAAGAGATCTTCATACGATGGTTTACGTGAACCTAATTTTACGAACTACCAAAAAAAACTACAAGGTTGATGTAGATAAAGCCTAATTATAAAGATAGACATATCGTTGCTTTCATGTTGCATCCTCTTGCAAATTCAGCAACTCACTGTAAGGGCTTCAAAATTACTGATGAGATCCCAACGATCATTTGCTGGGTATATCCACTTCTTCTTGGGTTGCCTGCTAGTACAACTTTTCTTACATACTCTGACCAAAGATGGCAGAATTAAACCTTAAATTCCAGAACAGAATATTGTTATCTAAGGAACTTCTGAAGTTGTCATTGGATTGCTTAATTAAAAGCTAAAAATCTATCCAATTGAACATGATAAATCAGCACAAGTAGCTTCATTTATAGGGAAGATAATGGGATCAGGTGGGGCACGGCAGGGGACCAATATGCTCCCCTCATCCCCTCCAACGCTCTGCACCTTGCCCCATTCCACCCCATTAAATTACATTTATCTCTATTTTTTTGATAAAGGTAAAGTTAAAATACATTTCTCTCTATTTTAAGCACATTAGTATTGATTTTCTTTCATTTCGTTACTTCTTTCATCATTTTCAATTAATTTATTACGTTTTCTAGAGGTCATATTGTAAAAATAGCAATCAACTAATATTGTTTCTTCTCTTATGTGTTTAATCTCTCATTTGAGAAGAAAATTAAAGTTTTAGTCTACTAGATAAACACTAGTGACATTCAACAATTATATATGAGCAGAAAGAATTAAGGATGTTAAAAGGAAGGACATGGATCTCCCAAGGTTCTAGTTCAACAAAAAAGGGAGTTCATTGTGGGAAGTGTGGTAAGAGCACATCGCGAATTCATATCCCGGTTAGTACACCAACTCTATTATTTAAGTGGAGCAGGGTGGAGAAGTCGGCTTATTATGAGTAATGGAATTCACAATTGTCTAAAATAAAGGAAGAACTGGGAAACATTAAACTAGAAGACAGTTACGCCTCACACTCTACATTTAAGAAATAGATATCTCCTTCATCCACCGAGTAAGAATTCCCCACCCCTGATCTGCCAAGCTTCTCCTGTCCTAGTGCCATGCCCCAACAACAACTACTACGCCTTGGTCCCAAACAAGTTGGGTTCATCTATATGAATCATCACCGACCATGTTCCCATGCCATAGTACCATCCCTATTGATTTTCTTGCTCAAACAATTTGTCTAAGACATGAAGATAATTTGTACTTTTTTTTTTTGGTCAGCTTATCAAAATTCATGCATCTGGAAATATTTATGTATTTATGTCCTATAAATGTGTATACAAATTACCTAAGAAATTTAAGCAACACTGATAACTGAGCTTTCAAGAAACCAAGATTTATGTTTATCAAAACAAGAATATTTATGCTCATCTAAATTCTAAAGTCTAAACAATGTTCATAAGCCAAATTTCAACTACCCGTGAGCCCGTAAAAGGCGACGTTGCTGAGCTGTTCCACTTATAGATAGCAATGACAATAAACTCGCCCTTCTGATTCTCGCAGGCTGCCCTTTCCTCAAACCATCCAACGCAAAATTCACCTCATCCATATGTTCCATCATCTCACCACATTCTTGAGTCTCCATCAAAGTCGCTGTGGGCCCCAGTGAAGGCAATCCCAGCTCCTTTGACTTCACCTTCTTCTTCTTCTTCTGCAAAACCCCATTTTCCTTACCCTTCCCAGTCTTCTTCACCTTCTTCGGTTCATGTAATCCCCCATCAAAATTCCCAAGACCACCATACTCCCCCCCATCTGGTAAAAACGAAAATTCATCCGAGTCTTGTGATGGATTCAAACTATAAGGCTCCCAATCAAACATCTTTACTTTCTTGGGTTTCCACAAAACCCCATCATGGCCCTCAAAACCCAAATCCCTATCCTCCTTTCTCGATGGCAAAATCGACAATTCTTGACACCCTTGAGATGAGCCGACATCGTATGGATCTGAATTATTGAAATTCGACGACCAGTGAACTGAGTCTTGAGATGAAAACCCAAAACTGTAAATATCTTGAGAATTCTCCTGAGAAAGTGTGTGGTCCGAAACGTCATCATTTAAGCCTGATGCAGAGTAGCTCCGGGACATGCTTCTACTCCGCCGGCCGTATGTTCTAACGATCATTTTCCGACGGAGAATTCAAAATTCCTATCACTGGATCAACTAAAGAACACAAATATTGATGTATTTTCGTAATTAAAACCGAAAATTTGGGGTAATTTGGAACCTGAAATTAGGGTTTATAGAAAGTGTTCTTGTGAATTTGCTCTGATTTGAAGAAACGAAAAATAACGAAGATCAGGAAGCGTGAGAGAGAGAAAAATGGACTTTCTTTATTTGCTAATTAAAATAGATGCGTTAATTTCCAAGTAGGGGAATTTACGTAAAGGTCCAAGAATAAGAAAGATCTGATCCGTTCAATTTGAATTTTGGACGGTAAGATTTGTCAATGTATGTTTGGGGATCTGATGAGCGAGGGTAGTAAAGTAATTGTATATAGACTTGGACCACCTACCCGGTGGGGACCGTTAGATTTTTACTCACAACTCTACGTGCCGTTAATTTCCGGTGGCTCATTGGTAAAATTTGAAAGCCCACAAAAGTAGCCGAACAAAGCCCAATTAGCTGAAAAAGGCCCAACAAGCCATCACTCTTCATTTCTTTGTTGTTGTTATTGTCTTGTTATTTTTTTTTTCATATGATTACTATACTCATATTAGAAATTAATTAATTTAAATTTGTATCGCGTAGCGGCATAGGAATTCATTTGAAAGGTAATGTTCTCTATAAAAGATTTTTTCATATCAAATTCTTGAACTCAAAATCTCTAATTAAGAGAAAAGCAGTCTCATGCATTGTACCACATTGCTTGATCAAACAAGCCATTGTTTTTCATTTCTTTGTCATGATATAAAATATGTCACGCTTACAATTTATCGTTATGCGTAAAGAAAAATATTGAACGTCAAGTGAGCGAGTTGAATAATATTTGAGTTGGTTAAAATTAATTGAGTCTATAAATTATTTGGACTAAGATTGGCTCAAAGGTTTCTTAAGCACAAATGGATCTGATAATTGGGTTGGATCATAATCCGTCTCAATTGATAATTCACTATCAACCTATGATTTTTAAGTAAGCATCTTAATGAATTTTGGACGATATCATTTTGACAAATTTGAATACTAATCTACATGATAAAATATTCAATTTTATCTTTCTCCATGGGAAATAATTTAAAATTACATTATTGTGTGTTGTTGATATTTTTATTATTGACACATCATCTTGTGTTAATTTTAAACTTTCAACTTGATATTTGACATAACTCAATTATATTGATATAAATCATTTATCGTGTGACATAGATAGGGGTGTTTGTGGTTTGATTTGGATCGATTACTCATTAAAAATAAAATCAAATCAATTTAATCGGGTTTTTAAATATCTAAAACCAAACCAAATCAAACGAAAAAAATAACCGTTAATTTGGTTATTGACAGTTTGGTTTAGTGTGATTCAGTTTTTCTAATTTTTTCAGTTTGAAACTAAAAAAAAAAATTGAGGGCATATGTATCACAAACACCTAGTACATGAGTAATCCACTGAAAAGCTATTGTTGGTTCAATTAAGCAATTAAACAATGCTAAAGTTATCATTATGAGGACAAAGTGATTCAATTAAGAAAAGGTGTAACTATCTTATAAAATGTATAGTAGGTAAAGATTAAAGTAATGAATTTTTATGTACTTGGACTTATGATTGTAATAGATGGGATAAAATTTAAGTGTTTTGGGCTTGAGAAAATTGTAAAGTTAAAGACTTAAGTTACTTAAAATTTAACAAAATATTTATATTTATTAATGAATAATATGTAAATAATTATAAAATTCATTTATATAATTTATCGGTTCGATTTGGTTATTTTTGCAGTTATTTTTTAGTAAAACCAAACCAAATAGTATCGGTTTTTCAAATTTAAAACCAAACCTAACTAAATCAAACCAAATATCAGTTTTTTTAATCGGATTGGTTCGGATTGCGGTTTGATTTGATTTTCTAACCATAACCATGAACAACCCTAGACATAGATACTGTATTTCTTTATATGTTATATAAATAAAATCTAGGCGATGATTATTTTTTATAGTTAAACATTTTTAAGATTAATTTCTAAAATAATATTACGGGGTTTTAAAAAGAGATAATTTTAGGTTTAGCAAACATACAAATCATATTTGTATGCTATAGGTATAGTTTGCATAATTGCGTTTCGTAGCAAAGGAGCGTCAGATTTGTATAAATCGTTGGCAGGAGCATCATATTTGTATAAATCGTTGGTAGGCCTCTCGTTTGTATAAAAGTACATTGATTGTATATGTATATCAATTAGATAATTATATATATGTAACTACTATGTGTATGTATCAATGATTGTGTTTGTATATATGCATAAAATTTGAATTTGTATAAATTGAATCGAAATAAAACATTTATATATCAAATTTCTCTCGCTTTATATAACACAAATTATACATTGTAATTCGTATAGTCTGTGTTTGTATAAAGCGACAAAGAGAGAAAGACAAAAGAGAACTGGGCAAGTGAAGATATGTATTTGTATAATTATTAGTGTATTGTAAGAAAATATATGTATTTGTATTTGTATTTGTATATACAGTTTTCTCTCGCTTTATACAAATACAAACACAATTTATATATTTGTGTTTGTATAAAGTGAGAGAGGCGAACGAAAAAAATATGTATATATACAATTTTCTTTCGTTTTATACAAACACAAACATAATTTATACATTTGTGTTTGTATAAAGTGAGAGAGGGGAGAGAGAAACTGGCGAGCAAGAAATTTAAGGAGAGAGACGAATATCAAAGTGTTTGTATGAATTAAAATTAAATAAAACAGTGGTTATAATATTTAATTTTAATTAATAATTTGCTATTTTATACAATTTAAAATGTTCGACGAAATTAATTTTATTGAGTGCTAATACCATAGGTTCAAGTGTTGGAAGATGGTTCATAGTAAATAATTATTTTCTAATATCATGTCTTAAACTAAATTTTTTAATACGACTTCTCTCCTTGACTATCATTAATTTTTAGTTTTATGCAAGACAAAAAAATTATGGTAAACTCATAAAATATAATCACGTATGAATTATAAAATTTAATAAATTTGAATTTTTCGCAATAGGTTATTAGTGAGACACCGACACTATGTTTGGATCATTGTTACCCATTGTTTCATAATGTATTGTGTTGTATTGTACTCTATTGTATGATAAATACAATGCTTGACTAAACTGTATTGTTTGCTGTTGTTTAATAACATTTTAATTATTTGGTTTGATTGTATGGTACTGTATTGTAATTTATAAATTTACTAAAATATCCTTAATTATTCTAGGGTAGGAGGTTTTACTAAAATTAAATAACATAAGATAAAGGGTAAAATACAATTTTGAAATATTATGTAAAGATATAATTGAAAAAATAAATTAACAATGGGAATTGGGAACACACCAAAGCGGTTGTTCCATAAAATAGGGATTTTCATTGTTACGTAACAATGAAATTTAACAATACAATACAATATATTTTAAGTAACAATCAAAGTAAACATTGTAGGTATAATAACGATACAATTCAATACAATGGGTAACAATGATCCAAACAGAGTGTGATAATACTTTACCATTACATGCATTTATTGTTGAAATTAACTTTATTAAGTGAATTATTTTTTTGTGACTTTACACAAGAGTACCATTTCAGCTATCAACTAAGCATTAATGCTAATACTAAATAATTAAGAAATTCGTCAAAATACTATTAATTTTATTAATCATATTAAAAACAATAATTTGTACTCGTAAACCAATAAATACCTTATTTTTGTTATTTTTTAAATTTATAATCAAATATTTTAAAATTAATTCTTTTAGAAAATAATGGAGATTTGCCAAATTTTGCCGATATCAACATTAGTGATTATTAATGGCAGTGTTAGTAGGTTAAGCAAACTAAACCCCCAGATATTTCTCTTTCTTTCGATGGTGAAATATGATTTTTGATCGAAAATTTATATCTAATATTAAATTGTCAATTTCATTTTTTTAGTATGACCTATTACCCTAATTTATGATTTTATATTGGCCGAAATTTCTAATGGAACATTTATAAGTTAATAACATAATAAGTTACTAGTGAGACTAACTTTACTTTCTACATGATTCTAGAAATGAAATTAACTCAAATAAATGAATTTTTCTCGTGATTTTAATTCTCAATCAAATATTATTGTCAAAATTTAATAATATCAAAATACTATTAAATTGATTAGTAATATTATTTTTGAGACATTGAAAATGACCTCTTCTCATGTATAGATATATTTTTAGAAAATGTGAACGATATTTTATTTTATTATTTTTCAATCTATAATCTTTAAAACTAAGTTTAAAAAACCCAAAGAATTGAGAAATCTTGACTATTTCATCATATTATTGAGTGTTAATACTAATATTAATCGGTCAAATTGATTAAAAATATCATACTTTACTTTCTTGGAATGATGGAAAATTGTTTTTTTTTATTGAAAATCGATATCAAATATCTGGTTTTCGACATAAATTTTTTAAGATGACTTTTTCTCTTGACTATTCTAATTTATAGCTTCATATCAAACAAATTTTTTTATGGTAAACTTGCGAGATATAATCTCATGGAGATTTTGATGTCGCAATAAATGCGTATTGAATCTACAACATGGAGATTTTGATGTCGAAATAAATACGTCTTGAATCTACGACATGCATATAATGATGAAATGAACTCAAATAAGTATTTTTTTCATGACTTTATCTCAACAATAAATTATCTATTGAAATTTTATAAGTAGACTCTACGAAGGGTAGATCATAAGCAGATCATATCACTATTTCATAAAATAAAAAAATTATTTTCAATGATCTCATAAAAAACTAAACAAACACCTAAATATAAATTATCAGACCTAACCCAATCGAAAGACCCTCGGAATAACGACTTTACATAATATTACTATTTTAACTATCAACTAAACACTATTGTCAAATGTTTGTTATTTAATAACTACATCAAATATTGTCAAATTTATTAACATTATTTTTAATGAAAAAGAAAACTTATATTACTCATAATATAATGATCTCATAAAAAATTAAACAAACACTTAAAATATTATATTACTCATAATATAACGATCTCATAAAAAACTAAACAAACACCTAAATATAAATTATCAGACCTAACCAAATCGAAAAACCTCGAAATAATGACTTTACATAATATTACGATTTTAACTATTAACTATGTTTATTATTTAATAATTACATCAAATACTTGTCAAATTTATTAGCTTTATTTTTTGATGAATAAGAAAACTAATATTACTCATAAAACACTGAAATTGACTTCTTCCCAAGTACATATGTAAAAATAACCATTATTTTATTATTTTTTAGAACTTGTACTTTTTGTTTATTTTAATTACTTTCCTTTCACATTACCTACGTGACGTAACCGAAGCACTCATTAAATTTAGGTTATTTTTATTTATTATTCGTATGACATATTTCAATTTTACAAAATAAATCGTTTAAGTTTGGTCAAAAATTTATTAATAAAATTTATATATTTATAAATAAATCACTTAAAATTATAAATTATAATAATTAATAATTTAAAATATTTTAAAAATATATGAAAAAATTTATGGGCAGAAGATAAATCTGTTTAAATTGAAGAAGTATTGGTTAAAATAACAGAGAATCCTTATTTAAATATTTTCCGCCGAAATTAACAACGAATTTATATTTTTCTTCCTATATATTTATATCATCATCAACAAGCATCTCGATGTGTAATAAGAGATAGAGAGAGAAGGAGATAGAGAGAGAAAGTACAAAATTGACCTCTCACTCTCTGTGGATCTAGGGTTTCACAATACACAGTTGAGCCACCGCATCGTCATCTACACCGCCGTACTACAACTACTATCTGAAAAATCATCTAAACCCTACTTTTAATCTTCTCTTAATCATCATCTTCTATAAAGAAACCCTAAAATTTTCATTTTTTTTTGGGTATTTTTTGGGTAAATCTGAATGAAATTTGATAAACGATGATGTTTGATTGGTTGATTTGATAAAGATTTGATAAGATCTGACTTTTTTTTTCTGTTTCGATTGGATTTTAAGCATAATTTTTGATCGATCTATATTGACGATGAGAAACTGAAAGGGAAAAGGATAGAATTTGTTTTTTTTTTTGAATTTTTTGTGATTACAGAGAAAAAACGCAAAAAAAAGGGAAAAATGTTTAAATCGACGGTGGTGTTGTATGAAGGAGAAAGATTGGTGGGAGAAGTTGAAATATACTGTGAGAAGGGTGTGGTATGGGGGGAGAAAGTAATAAGGATATCTCACTATTCGTCGTCAAGTGAGAGATGTCCACCACTGGCAGTGCTACACACAGTTACTACTGGATTAAGCTTCAAATTGGAACCTACAAAATCAAAGCCGCTGACCCAAGACTCGCCGCTCACTCTTTTGCATTCCACATGTCTCAGAGATAACAAGGTATACCCCAAATTGCTGAATTGACAATAACAAACTTGAACTTGAGATAATTAAAAGAAATTAAGATAAAACTAATCGAATCATTTCCAAGACTGGCTAATTATGAAGAAAAAAACCTAGTTTATGAAACAAGTAATTACTATCCAGATGAAACATAACTTGAATTTTAAGAATCAAATTCTTGATTCTACATACTTAAAAAACAATTAAAACCCTAATTATTTTTAAGAACTGGACTCTGGATAAAATGGATGATGACCAAATAATTGATGTGAAGCAGATGCTCGTTTGGCTTGTACCCTTTTGTATTTTTTTTTGAAAATTTTGGACTTTAGACTAATACTATTCCTGGAAGTTAACAGAACTCTTTGCAGATTTGCTTAAAATTTGAGACCTACATATTTGGGAACTCTATGAACTTGGTGACTTTAATGCTAAATGGATTACTTACTTTTCTGTAAATGGGATACTGCAAGATTGAGCCTTTTGCTGTCTACTGCAGTGTGAAATCGAGAAAGGGATGGACTGATGGATAGGGTTTTATTGCCGGGTTTTGTTGAAGGCTAAGTTGCTCGGACTCTTCACTTTTGGTGCCGCACACGTGTTGACACGACATGGGTGTGGTATCCGTACCCTATCTGGTCAATCTATTTGGTACTTCGACCATATTCGACGAAGGAATCTCGGATAGATTTAATGATTTATGTAATCTAAACAAAAGTTACGGTGAATTTGAAGAAAATGAGATACCTTGTATATAGATATTTCCTTCTAGCTCTTTCTGGGATTTCCCTCTTATCAATATTTTCTCCTCAAGCTTCCCACATAATATATCCTAATTTAGGTTTTATAACTCTACTTTTAGATATTTGAATTATTTTTACTCGAACCCCTGCATCCGTATCCATACCTAGATCTCTATCCTCGAATCTTAAAATTTAGATCATGATGAATTGGACCTCTAGATCCTCACCGGAGTCCGAGCAACTTAGTTTTAAGTAGCAATCTGTCCTTGTATTTATTGTCAAGCTGAGGTTTCTTTTAAGAACTACTGAATCTAATGTAGATTACTTCTATTCCTGCATTTATTTTGTAAATATCAGGCAGGGATTCTTGCTTCAGGGGTCTATACTCGAAAGAGGACTCGAAGGGTATTTGAAGCTCTTTTACAATTGATAGCTTTCTGATATGATGAACATAAAAAGTCTATTTTGTTTATTTCTTTTAATGTAGAAGGTCTACTGTAATTGTTCCTATACATATATAAAAAGGTCTATTCAAATTGTTGCAAATAGACAAACATTCTGAAAGCTTTTCACAAATACATCTTCCATGTCTTCTGCAAATGTACCATTTGTAGCTTAGATTTTTGAGAGGTCTTTCCTTTGATATGTGGTATTTATTTGGGCTCTTTCTCATTGTCTCCCTTTCAAATATCAATTGCTTGCTTATCAAAGTTATTACCGCGTATTTTTTTTTTAAGCAGACTGCGGTGATGTCACTTGGAAGAGAGGAACTTCATTTAGTCGCCATGCAGTCTAATAATATTGGCGGACAGTGTCCTTGCTTTTGGGGATTTAAGGTTGCATCAGGGCTTTATGACTCTTGTCTAACAATGCTAAACCTCAGGTGTCTTGGCATTGTATTTGATCTTGATGAGACACTCATAGTTGCCAACACAATGCGTTCATTTGAGGATAGAATAGAGGCCTTGCAGCGGAAAATAAATTCAGAGTCAGATCCGCAACGTGCCTCTGTTATGCTGGCAGAGGTCAAGCGTTATCAGGAGGATAAGATTATTTTAAAGCAATATGCCGAAAATGATCAGGTTGTTGACAATGGAAAGGTGATCAAATCTCAGTCTGAGGTTTTCCCCGCATTGTCTGATAATCACCAACCTATTGTCAGACCCCTGATTAGGTTGCAAGATAGAAACATTATTCTTACTCGTATTAATCCAATGGTATGTGTACTTTGTACTCTATCGTCTATACCATGTTATCCCTGTTTTGTTAATCGTGTCATCTATGGTCCACTGATGACTAGTTGCCTGCCAGATGAGGAATGCAAGTCATTTGTAGTCTTACGTTTACTGTTGAAAGGGGTTCAGTGATGGGACTATCCATTTCTTTCTCCCCTTTCTCTTTTGCATTTAACTGTTTTATGGTCTGAAGCTTTATCATCCTTTTTTTTTGGGGGATGCATCACATATTCTTTCCGTGGCAGATCCGTGATACTAGTGTTCTTGTGAGATTGAGACCTGCTTGGGAGGATCTCCGAAGCTATCTGACTGCAAGGGGTCGGAAGCGCTTTGAAGTTTATGTGTGCACAATGGCTGAAAGAGATTATGCTTTAGAAATGTGGCGCCTTCTTGATCCAGATTCAAACTTGATTAACTCACAAGAACTCTTGGATCGTATTGTCTGTGTCAAGTCTGGCAAGTTTCTAAATTACCAAACTTTCGCTAGTGCTATTGTTCTTTTTCTCTCTAATCACTGACTTATCATGATTATGTTGTAGGCTTGAGGAAATCTTTGTTCAATGTATTCCAAGATGGAGATTGTCATCCTAAGATGGCATTGGTGATTGATGATCGCTTGAAAGTGTGGGATGATAAGGATCAACCCCGAGTGCACGTTGTTCCTGCATTTGCTCCATATTTTGCCCCTCAAGCTGAAGTATGTACCGCATTCCTTAGTGTTTCTGTGAGATGTTGATCTATATTATATGTTAACATTCTGAAGTACTTGAATAATTTTACTGTAGGGCAACAATTCTGTTCCTGTCCTTTGTGTTGCCAGAAATGTAGCCTGCAATGTTAGAGGTGGTTTTTTCAAGTAAGAGTTTAGGAGATTACCTGGTGCCAACAATCTTTATTGTCCAACTTATTTTATCTGATATTATTTAGATTTGGCTGTCTCTTGGGGTTAGTTTCTTTTATCTGATTGTAGCTAAATTAGTTTTACTTACTTGGTCTGACTTTGTGCAGAGATTTTGATGAAGGCCTATTACAGCGAATATCTGAAGTTGCATATGAAGATGATATTAAACAAGTTCCTTCTGCTCCCGATGTTAGCAACTATTTGATTTCGGAGGTTAGTGAGAATGATATCTAAAAGTTTCCATTTCTCTTGACAGATCTTAGTTTTTATGATTATCTACAATATGGATGATAAAATTTTGCACCAATTAGCAAATAAGTATGAATATTTATGAGAGAATATATTATTTGCTGGTCAGGATGATCCTTCAGCTGTAAACGGGAATAAAGATTCACTTGGATTTGATGGAATGACTGATAGTGAGGTTGAAAGGAGACTCAAGGTACAATAATGTTATATTTGATTGTTGTACTCAGTTTGGGTATGCGTATCCACACTTTTCATGAGGTTCAGAAGTGCTGGATGTGGTTATTCTGCTCTCTGTTGATAATTCATTCCTCTGTACAGTGTAATTTTTTTCTTCTAGTATGTACTGGAACTCGTCTTCTTTGTGACAAATACTGTAGTGTAATATTTAGTTATCTCGGCCTTTCAGGAAGCAATGTTGGCTTCAACAAGTGTTCCTTCTCAAATGACAAATTTGGATCCAAGACTTGTACCAGCTCTCCAGTACCCTGTCCCACCTGTTATTTCACAACCAAGCATTCAAGGCCCAGTGGTGCCTTTTCCTACTCAACATCTCCCTCAAGTGACTTCTGTACTTAAATCATCAATGACTCAAATAAGTCCTCAGGATACAAGCTTGCAAAGTTCTCCTGCTAGGGAAGAGGGTGAGGTACCAGAATCTGAATTAGATCCTGATACAAGGAGGAGATTACTTATATTGCAGCATGGTCAAGACACGAGAGATCAAGTATCAAGTGAACCAAAGTTCCCTATGGGGACTCCATTACAAGTATCTGTGCCACCACGGGTGCAGCCACATGGTTGGTTTCCGGCTGAGGAAGAGATGAGCCCTAGGCAACTTAATCGACCCTTACCTCCCAAGGAATTTCCTTTAAATCCAGAGTCTATGCATATTAACAAACATCGGCCTCCTCATCCACCTTTTCTTCCGAAAATGGAGACTTCTATGCCATCTGATAGAGTTCTTTTTGAGAATCAGAGGCTGCCAAAAGAGGTGAGTTATCTATTTGTTAATGCCAACAGCTTTGAAAATTCATGTATCACGAGTAAATTATGACCAAACTGTTTTTTTGTGGTTTGTTTCCATTTTGCTTTCCAGGTAATCCCTCGGGATGACAGGATGAGATTTTCCCAATCACAACCTAGCTTTCGTCCACCAGGTATGGTCATGAACCATGCTTGTGAACTGTTATGTAAAAGCTTAAGCATTTTGACTCTTTAACTTGAGACAGTTTCTGATTGGTATATATGTTGACCAAGACTGTTTCTTAGTTTTCACTTTTCCTTTAAGTTGCTTTCTGAAAGCTTGTTAAGTACTTGAAATTTTGCAGTAATAGATGCTATAATTTATAATTCTTGTCAGAACTCAGAAGTGGGAACTGCCGAAAATAGGACAAATAGGTGGCTACCCTACAATATTACAATTTTTCTGGAGTATGGACCTCTTTTAACACCCAGAGAAACAAAACTAAGCTTTATGGGCTCATGTTGAGTGCTTTGGTTTAACCTTAGCCCCCTCCCAGATTTCTTCTTTTATTATGAAAGCAAATGTGATTTGGTTTTAGGAGTGCATTTTTGCATGCCTCTTTCTGCTTTTATACAACCACCACGCCTTGTCCATGCTTTGATGGACAAAGTTACTTGGTACCTGTGATGGTGGGAGTTAGCAGGTACTCCGTGGAATTAGTCATGATGTGCACAAGCTGGTGATGGGGTCAGTTACATGAATCCTCACAGACGATGTTTAGGTTTATCAGACTTGAAATTCTACATGTCTATGCATAGGTGATGAAGATAATATTTCAGTGTTGATCTAAATAAGAGTTTTTTTTAATGTGTACATGCTAAATAACTACACTTTATTTTCTTATAAAACAAACACATGACACTTGAAAAAAGAAGAAGCAGATAACAGGTCTGTTATGCAACTATGTGATGTCACTGTACGAAAAATATGAGACAAGCTAAATCTCTATTCAGAAATGGTGTTAAAAAGTTCTAGTTTCACAGGTGAGGAAGTTTCCTTGGGTCGGTCATCGTCCAGCAACAGGGTTCTTGACCTTGAACCTGGACATTATGATCCATATCTAGAAACACCTGCTGGAGCTTTACAAGATATTGCATTCAAATGTGGAGCAAAGGTAGTGCTTCCTCTATGTCCAGTCATCAGGCAGCACTAATGTAAAGTTTCCTCCCTTCTATTTGTGAGGTCTCTGAATGCTTATGGCAAATACATGCAGGTCGAATTCAGATCAAGTTTTCTTTCGAGTCCAGAACTGCAGTTCTCCTTGGAGGTATGCTGAGTACATATATCCTAATTCTACTACTCCAATGTCTCACCTTTACTTAATGAAGAATGTACCACAATCTGCAAGTCTTATGGACCTTGTTTCTGTCTTGCCTGTGAGCTCTGTCAAGCCATGTTTTAGTAGCATGAATGTCAACACTTCTTTTGTATTGTTGGACAAGCTTCCTATCTGATTTTCTGCAATCATTTTTACTGAGGTCTATCCATCTTATTGAATCATAGTTTGTATTGCTTGTATAGGTGTTGTTTGCAGGAGAAAAAGTTGGAGAAGGAATTGGCCGGACGAGAAGGGAAGCGCAACGACATGCTGCTGAGGAATCTCTTATGTATCTGGCCGGTAAGTTTGTTGTGTTGTGTCATAATTCACAGTAGGAAATGATCTGACTTTTCAAAGGTTGGCTTTACTGTGATTAGATTCCATCACCTTGTATTAGCTAACCTATATGCACTTCCACGGTTATAGAGTGTTCTTTGAGCAAACCTGGTGATAGAGTGAAGTTCTGAACTGATGTTGTTGGCACTTGGAGTTGTGAGTATCCCTGTGCAGTCTCTCAGAGGATTTTATGCTGAATTTGAGTTAAGTGGATTTTATTCCACTTAACTGTGACATCTTTCAGTGGTGAATTTTGTTTCATCTATTGGGAAAATTATTTAACTTTGAGAGTAAGTTTGAAAAACTCTTAGGAGTAATTAGAGTCAAGCTAAAAGGCTTTCATGCTTCTGTGACGTTCAACTTTTCCTGCTACTTAGTTCTACGTTGGTTGTCTGTATCCAAAAAAAAAAAGTTGTTTGTTGGTTTGTTACTCCAATTTATGTACTGTTATCCATCTCCCCTTCCTAACTAAAATAATAATAATAAAAAAAGGAGGTTTTGCAGTATTTGCATAGATGCTACTTTTTTCTTCTTTCAAGGAGTCATCCTTCTAGTTGTGGGCATAATGCTTCAGTAGAATATTGTAAAAATAATGTGTGGGGTTTTTGTTGACCAGTCCCTTTCCTGGAAAAGGGTTCAGAAAGAGGAGAACATTTCTTTTTTGGGCAGAATAGTTGGTGATCACATTACTTCACTTTGGACTCTTGAGACATTTTAATGTTGATGTTAATTGTTTAATCCTTGTGTTAAGGAACTCTTTAGAGAGATCACAGGTATCTAATTGTGGCCTAATTTGGTATTGATATAACTTAGCCTCGAGATACTGTGGTTGGAGAGGATGGGGGGATAAATAGTTATCATTGCTCTTGCTGAATAAGCACTACACAAGTCTTATATAGTGTGCTTGGTGGCAAATCAGAGGAATATTTTCTTATTAGCAAACCATATGCAATATCCATGAATTTTAGATGTTCATCGGGTCAAATGTTATGTTTCCAAATAAGTTTGATGATTTTGACATTTTCATGTTGCTTCCACAGACAAATACTTGTCATGTATCAAACCTGATTCCAGTTCCACACAGGGTGATGGATTTAGGTTTCCAAATGCAAGTGATAATGGGTTTGTTGACAACATGAGTCCTTTTGGGTATCAAGATCGTGTCTCACATTCTTTTGCATCAGAGCCTCCCAGAGTGTTGGATCCAAGGCTTGAGGTTTTTAAGAAGTCAGTGGGTTCAGTTGGCGCCCTAAGAGAACTAGTAAGATTTTATAAGCTTGCTATGTTAGTGTACCTTATTTACCTCAGTTTTCTTTTGATGTCTTGGGATGTGCCATTTATTATTTTGATTCTTTCAGTGCGCAATTGAAGGACTTGGTTTGGCATTCCAAACTCAGCCTCAACTTTCAGCTAATCCGGGCCAGAAAAGTGAAATATACGCCCAGGTTGCCCATTTACTTCCCTTTCTTCTTTGCTATTGCTGATTAATCGAAACATGCTTTGCTGTAGTGTTAGGAACTCTTATCATCTTTTCTGACTCATGGCTTAGAGGCGATATACCATTTATTATTTTGAAATAATTGCAACCTTTTGCTTCATTCGCGGGATGGATCTAGGTCATCTTTTATCCTTTGCATTTAGTTCTCTCTCTCTAATAATCACTATAGAAAAGATTTTATTAATCTTGAACAGCACTAAGATAAATCTTGAATATGTGTAACAAAAGTTCAAGAGATAGTCTCCCATTAGCATGTTTTCTGTATTTTTTTCAAATATTCCAGTATGCTAGTAACATACACTATTGAACTTTAATTTGCTGATGGCTTCTGTTCTGTTCTACAAAATCCGCTTTCCTTCCTTTCCATGTTGTCCAGAGAATACAAACATGTATTGTTATTCTTTATCCTCTTTCTCTTCTTACTCTGGAGCCCCCAACCTCAGCCTCCTCTTTTTTCTTCTTTTCTTCTGTATATTGAAGGCCATCATTTTGGTTGGGAGGGGAGTTAGGCCCTGACCCCTTACTTAGAAGTCAGACCCCTTTATCTCCAGCTTCCAAATAGCTTCTTGGTCGGTCTTTGACATTGTCCATTTAACCTTGAAAACATTTCTGAAACTGTGTCACACTTGAATTTGACTGTTTTTCCTCTATTTCCCTCTATCGTAGATAGCATCTGTTGATGATGAGTAGCCCCTTTTTCTGCAGCTTGTCCTGTGTCAAGCAAACATCCATGCTCTGCGAGCTTAAAAAAACTCTCTACCTTGTGCTGTACCACTTATCCAATATTTCTCCATTGCCCACTGTTCTGGTACATTCTCTAGTGTCAATGCTCTGTAGCAGGATTGTACCGTAAATTCACCTTTCTTGTCCTGCAACAAGAGAAGAGCTTTGCATTCAGTTCTTTCTCTTGGTAGGTTAAAAACATTTAATGTTTAATCTGATATTGAAGTTTCTGGAAAGCATTTTTTGCTAAACATCAAGTTTGATATTAGAAATTCATATAATGGTGGATGGTTGGTGGAGATTTGGTTTATAGTTTTGTTTGCAAAGTAGTGATTCTCATAGTTTCAAGAAACAAGTATGCACTTAAGATGGCAGAGTCATCGTGTCTATTGAGTAACTATCTCTTGCCTTGCTGACATTCTGCGTACTTTTGTCTATTTGGTAATCACGTTGCAGGTGGAAATTGATGGCCAAGTATTTGGCAAAGGAATTGGTTCCACGTGGGATGATGCTAAAACACAGGTGCTTACTTTTAGAGCTTACGTTTTAAATTCCTCTCTTATCCCTTTTCTCTATGATTTAAAATTTTGGGCTGCACATTTGTTTCTCTAGGCTGCTGAAAGGGCTCTTGTTGCTCTGAAGTCTGAGCTGGCTCAATTTTCTCACAAGCGCCAGGGTTCTCCAAGGCAAGTGATTTCAGGCATTTCACTTTTGAAACTAGACTAATGTAGTTTCCTCTATTTGGAAGGCAATTTTTTCCTCTGGCCACCCAGTAAACCTAATGAAACTCTTGTGTGCATGTGTGGGGGTTTTCGGGTGGGGATGGGGGGTAAGCAAATTCTGATTTGCCTTTTTGCTGCCATCTGTTCCTAAATTTATATTTTTTTTGGCCTCCTTCGCATCTTGTTATTTAGGGTTAAGCGGGTATTGGATTTCTGGTGAAGCCATTCTCTTTATTTTAGAGTTGTGTTCTCCATGGCTTTGTTGAGGCAAACCAGTATTAGCTTCTGATTGTGTACATGCATTTATTGTTGCTCTTTCATCCAGATCATTGCAGCAGGGATTTTCTAATAAAAGATTGAAACCTGAATATTCTCGGGGTGTGCAGCAGAGAGTACCATCGTCTGGTAGATTCCTGAAGAATACTTCCGCTATGCCATGAACTATGTATTAAGATTCTTGACCTCTGCTTGTACATCAACCCCATAGAAATTTTAACATGCATGGGAACATCTGCCGCTGTGATTTGTGAAGCCAATTGGGATCTTTACTATGAATCGCTGTCCTTGCTTTCAGCTCGACTATATCCAGTATGCACGCTCACAATAGAAGCAAGTGTCTGGATTGATAGATCAAATTGAATCACCTTTTGGGAGCCAGGCAGTTCAAATTTGTAAACTGTGGATGTCTTGCTATTTTCCGCGTGATTTTGGGACTTAGAGACTCAAAAAGCCACTTAGAGCCTGGAATGAGTTCACAGCTTCATTCAAGATGGGCACCATATGCCGCATACTTTGGGAGTTCTTCAGGCATTGAATTCACTTTGGCCATGTCCAATGTGTTTTCCGTAGTACACTTCAATTTTGACGATTTCATAGTTAATTTAGGATAGGATTGAGACCTTTCGCTTGTGTGTTTTCTCTCGCATTTTTTAGATACCAAAATTTAGGATATGAGTTGAAAATTTTGTTAAGCTGTAATTAGCTTATTGTAGCCTATTTTTCCATTGTTTTTTTTGTATCCCCAGGGGGTACAATTTACTGTCCAAATGTAAACCTTCTGCAATTGATTAATGCAATTTTTAGTTGTAAGCGATTGATCGTCTCTTTTTATTTTCCAACCCACGTAATCTTCACCCTCACTCAATATTTCTTACTTGCATATTGAGCAGGACAAAGGGTGAGCAACTCCATCTTTAATTCCAACGTTGTGGGTTTGAGTCATTGAGCTTTGATGAGCAAAAAAAAAAAAGAGCAAGGAACTTGTTTATTTTCTCGAAAAATATTTTTCGCAACACATCCTTAATTTTGTCTTCTTCTCTAAATATCCTATTAAATTAGTTAGTTAGGTCGAAACTTCTTGTTAGTGGTATAATTTGAGTCGTTCGTTTGCTCTGTACTCTCATGTCTTCATCAATTGTTTTGGTATCTCCAAATCTTTCATTCAACTATTGAATTTCGATTATAATCTCTATTACTATCATCAGAAACATTTCAAGTAATGTGTGTGAGTTCAATTTTCATGATCTCCTTTCTTGGCCCAAATATAATTAAAAAACATATATTATGAAATCAAAAGACAGTGGGAGTGGTTTCTTTGTATTGTTTTTAATTTTCACAATATTCAAATGTAATATTTTACTCATCCTTTTATTATATTCTTAAAATTTTCATGATACTGCACAAATGATTGTTTTATAGTTACTTGATCGTCAATTTGAATGAATTGAAGATGTTGGAAATGGATTAATTAAAATGTCAACGTTTCATTTTTATTAAACGGTGGATGAAAAAGGAAATAAAACTAACCACATATTTAAAAAGGTAAATACCCTGTACTAGCAAATGTTTAAAAAAAGAATCGTCATAATAAGATAATACTTGGTAAATTTTTCATAATAATGTATGAAAATTCACAAAAATAAATATGAAAAATATTCTTAATAGATGTACTTCTCTCTTCTATTTTGTAGTCTTAGAGTCTGTTTTGCAGTTAAAAACTGTTTATTTTTAGAAACATTTTTTTTAAAAAAATAGCTTTTTAGAAAAATACATTTGACAAAAAAATAATTTGTGTTTGGCTAATTCATTTGAAAAGATTGTGTTTGTCTAATCTTTTTTAAACAGTACTTTTGAGAGTCAAATTACGATTAAGGGCAAGTATTAATGTACTTTTGATAGTAAACCTTTTTCTTGTTTTCTAATTTTGTAAAATAATACGTAAATGGAAAATAAAATATAAATTTATTATATAAAATAATAAATAAAATTATTAAATGGAACTTAACCAAATATATGAGATGTTAATTAATTAATAAGAGATATATTGGTAAATATATATATATATATATATATATATATATATATATATATATATATATATATATATATATATATATATATATATATATGAAGGGACATTTTAGTCTTGAAAAAATAATTTTTTGCTTCTGTTTCTGGTCTTTTAGGAAGCAGAAATTTTTTGCCTTTTCTCAACCGCAGAAAAACTGCTTCTGATTCTATTTAAAAGCAATTTTACAAGTTTGTCAAATACCTATTTTATAAAAAAAAAAAAAAAAAAATTTCTCAAAATAAATGTTTTTGGGCTCTCAACAACAATGTGACTCTTAATCTCGTTCAAATTTGAAGTTAACCATCTTTTTTTTTTTGGTATTTCCCCTTCCAATTCAAGATATCTGCAATTGAACAAAATTGATATATTTATCAAGAAAATTATCCTATATTTTAAGTTAAAAAATATAACCACAAATAAAACATTCTCAAGTAAACTGTACATCCAACTAATAATTTACCTTGCCATTAGTGAAAAAAATATACTATTTTTATCCTTGATCACCGTGCGAGAAACAAAAAATTAATACATATATTCTATTTTTTGACCAAAAATGAAGAAAAAAGAAAAACAGTAGAAACATAAAATTCACACACATATACATACAGAGATTCTCACATATATATATTTGTGTGCGCGCATATATATAGGAGAGTAGGAAATTTCGAGAGATTTTGCAAACTGTAGAGAGAGAAAGAAGAGAGAAGAAGGGAAATGGCTGCATTTGATGCGTTCAGTATGGACGGTGAGGCACCGGCACCAGCGGCATCAACTCCGTTCGACGACGGAGACTACGACGGCTCTTACACCGCCTTCTCCAACGCCGATACGCCGCCGTTCCATGGCTCTGGAGGATTCGGTGGAGACTATGAGGAAGTGACGGTGGAACACGTATCTCATACCGTCGACAGTCCCGATCCCTACGGATACGGGTCAGATTCGTTTCCTAACCAAACCGATTCATTTGGAGCTTCTGGAGCTCCGATCTCGAATGGGAACGGCAAGCCCTACGATCTAGGTGAAGATACTGAGGGAATTTTCAGTTCCGATGGACCCGTTCTCCCCCCTCCGAATGAAATGCGTGAGGAAGGTTTTGCACTCCGCGAATGGCGAAGGTTAGTTCTACTTCATTCCTATTTTTGCGAATTTATTTTAATTTAGTATATTACCAAAAGAAGATGTATTGAATTTAAGCTGTTCCTGAATATTTTAACTAAAATTGACAGATCTATTGCTTATTGGTATTTATTGTAAATGGCAGATCATCGATAAGATCAGCTCTATAGTATTTTTTTTTTTTTTTTGGTTGCTTACTTTAATTTAATTCTGGAACTTTTGATTTTTATTGATAAATTTGCAGATCTATTGTTGATACTCATAGATCTGTTAGTTTGTGTTTGCGCTCAATTTTAGGAGTTCCTGGGGTGGAAGACGCTCACTATGATCTCTTGGCAAAGAAAATTTGAATGTTGTAGGTCTCAACTTGTGGAGTATTTCATTTATATTCATCTTCTACTGGAGATGATGCATATCTTGAGATCAATTTCCGGGAACGCCATCAGTCAATTTTCTATTGCATTAATTGGTTCAAAACCACCACCTTGTGACATGGGACAAAATAATAAGCTTTTAGTGGGGTTCCCCTATCCAAATAAGTTAGATTTTAGTGCTAAAATTAAGTAAAGCTTGTGTCGAGACAGTGTAATGTTTTTTGAGTACAACTAATTAGGTATTGTCAGGGCTAGTCTAATTCTTCTTGTATTGGTTCATGAATTGTCGTGCATAGGGCAAAACATTAAGAAGTTTCAATTGAGATATACATAAGCTGGGAAAATGTTAATGTTTTCACATATCTTTACTGATTGTTCTCACTTAGAAGTTAGAAGGATTGAGCATTTTCATGTTTTTCTCTTTCCCCATTGTTGCCACTTCTAAAAGTTGTCCAAACTCCACAGTGCTGAACTATTTCATCACTTGACATCACAAGCAATGTTTTCTAGACTTTCTGAATTGTGAAAGATTAACTTATTTGTTTGAAGGAGTTGTATGTGTAAAGAGAAAATTAGAAGCAAATTTTACTGGTTCTTGGATGAGATGATATAGAGTTCAGGATTAGGGGTTGAATCTCATTGATAATTGATGATTTGATTTGATTTCTGCTAGTACTATAAAATAGCGTATTCTTGAAAACTTGCGAAAATATCATGCCATGTTTCCGTATGGCAATGGGGCAGGACGAGGGTAGAGCAAAGGTTTAATGGGGCGGAATGGGTCAAAGCTTAATTTTTTAAAATTTTAAGTGGGGCAGGGGAAGGTTGTGTTTCACCGTTTTTGGCCTTTGCCATTCTTTCATAAGAGCTTTGTCGGTAGTTTTCTGAGACATAATTGTGCAAGGTTAACAAATAAATTGGATGTTGTAGTATTAAAAGTTCGAGTCTCGTGTATGAGATTTCAGATCTGAATTACCTCATAGTGGGTTTGTGGTAGTAGTGGTGTGATTATGGGACAAGATTTAGTATCATTTAAATTTATTTATGTGATGCATATACATAGTTGAATCATTTTCGTCAACGAATTAATTTTATGAATCATTTATGAAATTGACCTTCTCTATTAGATGCTGCTCTTGCAATGTTATTAGAACATTAAGAAGCAATGAAAGTTTATCAAACACACAGAACATTGATTTAATTAGCAGAAATGGCGTTCAATGCTATCTTTCACTGATGGGACATCACAGACAATAACACAATCCTCATTTTTTATGTTTTATTTATAAGAATTATTCAATAGTATGCACTAACACAGATCCTTTGTGTTTTAAAATGCAAACAGATTTTTATGTTGAAAATATTAAATAGGATACTTCAAAAAAAAAAAGAAGAAGTCTTAATAGTGAAATGGGACAGGGAGTGGTGGGGAAGTGCGGATCAAAATCTTAACAGGTCAAGCTGTACCCTGCCTGACCCATTTTACATCCCTAGTGGCTTAATCATTATTGAGAGTAATTGGCTATGTACAACTCTTTTTTCCTTTGGTATTCACCATTTTTTTTGGAATTGGGTTGAGGGCTTTAGCAAAATGGAATTAGGGTTCAGAGGTAGGGGCTGACGTGGGGTGATGCAAAGCCTTCCAATGGCAGAAGAGTATTTCTTTAAGGGAATTCTATCTATCTAGACAATGAATCGTTTTGCTTTTCTCAGATAAAATAAAAAAAAATCTCATTACATCAGCACGACTCTCTTTTTGGGCAGATTTTTTTGGACTCTTGTAGTTGAAATGATGAATACTGAGCTGTCATAGACATGTAGGGTGCCACATAAATAACAATCTTTGAGGTTTATAGTTAGCATATGCTAGAACACATTAAGGATAGTTTGCAATATTCTTTAGGAATATTGGAAGTGTGCTCGTATATGTGTGTTGTTAAAATTTTCATTTGTTTTTTGGTTTGGGATGCAGGCAAAATGCTATCCGTCTTGAGGAGAAGGAGAAGAGAGAGAAGGAAATCAGAAGCCAAATTATTGAGGAAGGTGAAGAATATAAGAAAGCATTCTATGAGAAAAGAAATCTCAGTATTGAGACCAACAAGACAACTAACCGCGAGAAAGAGAAGGTGAGGGAGTAATCAGTCTTTCTGACAAACTGGAGTTTTATTTAGTACTTCCTACTCTTGCTTACAAACTTTTATGGATCTCTAACTTTGACAAGTTCTTTCCTTTCCTCCCCTCCCCCGTGACAGATATACTTGACTAGTCAAGAGAAGTTTCATAAAGAAGCTGACAAGCAATATTGGAAGGCCATAGCAGAGCTCATTCCCAAGGAGGTGCCCAGCATTGAGAAGAAGGGAAGGAAGAAGGATCAAGATAAGAAGCCATCCATCACAGTCGTCCAAGGGCCTAAACCTGGGAAACCTACTGATCTTTCAAGGATGCGCCACATACTGCTGAAGCTTAAGCACACCCCACCACCTCACATGATACCACCCCCTCCTGCTCCTGCCAAGGATGCCAAAGTTGGAAAGGATGGAAAAGACACCAAGGATGCCAAAGCTGGAAAGGATGGAAAAGACACCAAGAATGCTAAAGATACTACTGCACCAAATGGAACTTCAGATGCACCTCCCAGTGATGCCAAAGTTACTCAGACATCAGAAGAACCTGCTGCCGCAGAATGATCAGCTTTTGGCCTAATTTCTTTAGCCTTTGATGTTGTAATGTTTTATCCTCTTACATAATACTCTTTTTTCTCTATGAATTTTGTATCACTTACTATATTTTGTGTCATTCTACTTCTATTCTATTGGTTCGCGACAGACAATAGATGCATTTTGTTGCATTTGGATGTCTGAGTTTGTTTATTGTACTATTTAGGTCCTTTCTTTACTGGAGGTGAATTCACTATTTTCTTGTTTACAGAAACCTTATCTTTCTTTAAAGTTGATTTGGTGGTGAAACGTTCCGATCCTTTTGTAGCATAGATTGTGTTGTAGGCCTCTATCGTAGAGTTGCATGCCATTTGGTCTTATTGGACAGTGCAATAATTTCTTTCTTTCATTCGTTTTTTTTTTTTTTTTTTTGATGGGTGGGTGGGGGCAGACTCGATAGTGTTCATATATTGAAAAGATTGGAGCAACAATGAAAACAGAAAAATGAGTGTTTGGTATGGTGGATAATATTTTTTTAGAAAACATACTGTAAATTTTTATTATTTTTTATGTTTGATTGGTCAAAATATTTTAGAAATTTGTTTAGGAACATAATCTTTTTCGTGCAGTAGGAAATACTAATTTCTTCAACTGCTATTTTACTGTCTCTGCCCTCCCCTGCACTTGAACCCAGTGGCGTAGCCAGAAATTTTACGAAGGGTGTCCAGAAATTGCACACGAGTATGACTGCGCTAGAAATTTTAAAAATTAAACTAGATAATATACATAAATTTTTTTGAAAAAAAGTATGTAATATACATGGAAAAAAAAAGAAGAAAAAGATGAAAGAGTGCACTAGAAACTTTAAAAATTAAACTATGTAATATACATGATTTTTTTTGAAAAAAAGTGCTTAATATACATGAAAATTTTGAAAAAAAAGAGGAAAAAATTTGAAAAAAAGGCTTAGCTTAAAGTTGTTGCTAGCGAGATTTGAACACACAAACGCTTAAAGATTTGACTCTTTCAAGGCATCTTAAACCACTAGGCTACAACACCTTGTTGTGTTAAGGGTGTCCCGAATACGTTAGTTAATCACTGTGTATGTTATTTTACTTATATATACGGTATAATTTTCTGACGAAGGGTGTCCAATTAGACACCCTAAAGAGTATGTAGCTACAACCCCGCTTGAACCCACCCTAACCCCTTACCTCATCCCTTAATATTTGTCTAGATTATCGATTTTGCAATATTTTTTTTACTTAATTGTGAAATATCAAAAAGTACGTGAAAAAAAGAATTATTCTTGAGATTTTTTTTTTTTAAAAGAACATTTTGCTTCGTACCAAACATCTGAAACTATTTAATGTAAGTAATCCGTTCCTTAAGTACAAACATAATCGCTTATAGTACCTGTCAGAAAGAAAATAATAAGGTAAAAGACAGGACCCAAAAAAAATGTGGTCATGCAAAAATAATACACATGAATTGCTGAAATTTTGTCAAGGAAGTTTGACAATGTCTTCCTATATCACTAATTCTGCAACGTCAATCTTCTGTGAACTTAGATGGAGTTTGTTTGAAATTTTCTAAAATTTGATTCGCAAATGCAACCTTTGATTCATGTGAATAAGTACCTGAACTACATTTGCACAAAAGGTATAACTTTTCTATGAAGATTTCAGACTCAGTTTTCCAAATATTTCAACAACTCCCAGAACTAGTTTTTGATTTTTTGAAAAAACTAAATTTGGAATTCTTCTACAAAAAAGTTAGTTATCCTTTTTTGTGAAAAATAAAAAATATACAAGTTTTGCAAACTTAATCCTACAGAATCTCAAGCAAAGGTCACCTTAAGCTGCAAACAATGTAGCAGCCTAGCAGGAAGAATGATTCAAGCCGGTCACCAAGGATGATTATCTAGGGGTCACCTGAGTGATTGTGATGTGTACAGAACTTTGTTGACTAGTATTGCATCCAGACATCTTCAATTTTGATTGCATGTTTTCTTCAGAATCTTCGAAGAAACCAGGCGGTGTAAGTTCTTTCTCATTTAGCTGGATATCTCTTGAAAGCATCTCAATAACCTGGCTCATCATTGGTCTTCTGTTTGCATTAGCTTGTGTGCAAAAGAGAGCTGTCTTGATGTACCTGACGACTTCTTTTTCTGGGAAATCATCTAGTTCTTCATCCACCAACTCCAATAGCTTTTCCTCTTGATAGAGACGCCAGGACTGATGCAATAAATTGTACTTGTGTCATTTTGATCACTTGATATGGGGGAAAAAGGGTAAGGGAGAAATTGCATTGTTCAGAGATTCAATAACATTGACCAGAATATATGATTATTCGTTTGCAACACACATTCTTGATGCTACACCAGGAAACAAATGTAATGCTAAAAAGAAATGAAGGAACTTAAGAAAATTTCACCCACCCATTCAAGAAGTGACCTTTTATCACCTCGCCAAATTCTGCTGCTGCTGCTCTTGCCACTAACTGCTTCCAGTATTAGGACCCCAAAACTGTAAACATCAGCCTTCATCGTTAATTGTCCGCCTAATACATATTCAGGTGCCAGATAGCCACTGCTTGGAAGAGAGAAAAAATTTAGAAGTCAGATACTTGCCTACAGCAAATCTTTTGGAGGGTGCTTGGTATTACAGATTCAAGAATGTCAATAATTTAAAGCTGGTCCTTTTGAATCTGTTATTGATCCTACTTGACAAATATGCATACAAGAGTAGGGAAAAAAGCAAGTTATCAGTCAGTGGTACTGGTGAGTTCTAACATAGTCTTTTGATAATTGAGCACTGTTAAATGTTAAGACACAAAACACCGTGAACTTCAAAGAAGAAAAGAAATATAAGATGCAATCATTGTGCTAATATGCAAGCAGGGCTAATCATTTTATGCTCAATTTTGTGGCATCAGCGCGTGAAGATAGTTGCAAATAGAACCAATACCCTGGATCCAATAATCATGACTATATTTAGACAAATTTTACTCAACTAGTTGTCTAGTTCTTTTGTTTATCACTAAACCGTACACAGGTGCAGAGCACATAGTAGTAATGAAAATGGGGGAAAATACCATTATTTTTTATCCAAACGAATTGTTTTATTATTTTTTTAACCAACGATGCTAAACGTAAACATAATTCTTTTGATGAAACAACTAGTATTGAAAACCACCCAGAAATACTTCTACAAGTTCTGTAGACTATATATAACCATAGTTATTACATTCTTTGCTTTCTTATATCATGTTTAGCAATACAGATCATCAAGAAATTGATATTTTCAGATGCATGTATTCATATAACTGTTTACAAATGATTCCAAAGATGTGTAAAAGAAATAATTAGTCTACTATATTCTCTATTGTAGTTTTTTTTTTTTTGTTGAGTCATCCTTTTTCGCATCTTTCAATAGTTCTTTTTGAGTTAACACACCTCCTATTAAGTTTATTTTCAAACTTTTTCTGTACTAGGGAAACTGGCTTTGTTCGACTTATGAAAGAAAGTTCAAGATTTGTGTGTTTATCATTGGTAGGGCTGTGAATTTCTTACTTTTCAATGTTACAACCCCATTTAATATAACAACCTTCAGGTGTGTAATTGGATATACAGACACTTTGCTTTGTAAGTTCACGAGACGACAACATAATCTTCGACTGTCTAAGTAAAGGTAGTTTCATTTCAACAATTTATATATTCAGATGAATTATTTTTAGGATAGCAGCACTAACCAAAAAAAATTTATGAATTGACGTCTTACTAAATCATATATAAACGTGCACGATGATTGAACCAATTTCTAATGACTCCTCCATGTTCATACCACTCCCATTCAGACTCATTCACTCAGAAGACTCATCATTAGGCATAATAGGGGCAAATATTGCTTCCGGGCCTAAACAACTTAGTTCTTTTTTCTGATTTTGGTTCTATCTATAGAGGTGTTTCATAGACTTAAGTTCTCCGGAAACACATATATGTGGACTCTTCACCCGAGATAAAACAGTCACCACGACAAGTAGCAATCACAAACCAAAAAAGAGAAGAACGACAAAGGACTCTAGTTATATGAACTTGTCACCTGTCAAAGCATCATTTTTACTTTTTTACTTCATTGCATTCATTTCCAGACATTGTTTCCTACTCCTCCTTATTTTGAATATACAATTACAGCATATCATGGTATCTTTAACTACTGATTACACCCTAAAACCCAATGAAGCCAAAAAAAAAAAGGCCCCTTTTTCAGCCATGCAAAATATAGAGAGATTCAACTAGAGTTTCAGAGGAAGACGTACGTTGTTCCTGCTATCTTTGTGCTGATATGAGTGATGTTATCTGGGAAAAGTTTGGCAAGCCCAAAATCTCCAATTTTTGGTGTATAATCCTTGTCAAGCAGAATATTACTAGCTTTTATGTCCCTGTGCACTATATGTGGCACTAGTTCTTCATGTAGATATGCAAGACCTTGAGCGGTACCCAAGCAAATAGTAGTCCTTTTGTCCCATTCTAACTTAATACTAGTCCTTGAACCTGCAAAGAAAAATACCATTATCAGCCATTCCATAATTCTGAAGTTAATCCTTTATTTTACCAGAAGTTCGGCCATTACCAAACAGTGCTCGATCAAGGCTTCTATTTTCTAAATATTCATAGACCAAAATCCGGTGATTTCCGTCAGCACAGCATCCAATTATCTCAACTAGATTTGGATGTTTGACATTTGATATTGTCTCAATTTCTGTCAAAAACTCCCGCAAACCCTGCCTTGATTCTGCTGCAAGTGTCTTCACAGCAATTTCTTTTCCTTGTTTTAGAGTTCCCTGTAAATTACACTGGAGTTAAAAACCAGCACCAACAACCATATCAATGTAATTGAAGTACAGTTTTTTTAGTTACTAAAGTCTTAACCTCAAAAGCAATGCCAATTACCGTATTATGCAACTCTTTTAGGGGAGCTAATAATGAAAATCTAATAACAAAATAAGAAGTTAGTAATGCAGATTTCCAGAGAATTTCAGAAATCCGCCTGCTCACATCCACAAATGTAACACTTTAAACAGCACTATACAAAAGACACAAAAATAAGTTGTGAATGCATAAAACTGCTGCATGAAAGAGCATGAGACGTATTCGTTGAGTAGAGTTGTACCTTGTATACTGTGCCAAAACCGCCTCGCCCTATTTTATTAATTTGATGGAAGTTGTTGGTTGCTAATCTTAATTCATTAAATGAAAAATTCTTTGTGCTTGCAATGGAGTCACCTGCCAGAAATAAAAGATAGTTATGGTATATGAAAATGCAGAATGGAGGTCAATTATCTTAATTGTTGTGCATAAATTGAATTTTACTCAAGACAGAAAACAGTTCTTTTGCATTGGCGTTACTTATGCTTAAGTTGAAGATGGTCTACAACCAAACGTGCAATGAATCTCCAATGGCATAAAGTTGCAAACAAGTCCTCTAAAAAACAGAAAAACATCCCAGTTCCCACTAACCTCCTGTATCTCTTGTATCATGGTGAACGAGATCATTACCCTTTTTCCGGGCGCCAAAGCAGCAACGAGTCATGTCAATTTGCGGGTCTAAATCAATTGATAGTGCCTCTTGATGAGTAAATTAAATGTTAGCCTTCACCACCAATACCCTGTAAAAACAAAGCAAAAAAGGTTCCTCCTTCAGCTTGTTAAACTAATTATTAAGGCACAACAATATTTATTCAGATTCCTTTCCTTAATAATAGCTGAAGCAGCAATAACTAGCATCATTTATATCTACTATAAACAGTTGTACAAAAATTTAGAAATGATCTAAATAAGTATGATTTTCAATAATGATTCAATAAAATTGCAGGAGTTTGAAAACACTATTATTAGGCTGCAGTTGAATGAAGGTTTGCCTACATATATTCTATTTAAAAAAACGTTAAAACAAAGTCAAAAGGCAACGAATTTGATTGTTTGATGTGTTAAGCAGAGTATTGTCGAAAGCACAAGGCTCAAAAAAACATATTGAACCTTCGCTAACACACCACTAAACAATTACTAATATTTCACTTTATTATTTCTTCATTTAAGTCCCAATTGACTTTAGACCTTTTCTGCATTCTTCTTTTTTGATACTACTGAACTATCTCCATTACTACAAAATTAAAATAGAGAAGAAAAAAAAGCTAGAAATTCCACAGGATTCATTGAA
Organism: Solanum bulbocastanum; assembly: GCA_037074985.1. Taxonomy (NCBI): domain Eukaryota; kingdom Viridiplantae; phylum Streptophyta; class Magnoliopsida; order Solanales; family Solanaceae; genus Solanum; species Solanum bulbocastanum. The sequence continues at coordinate 28,285,388 of CM073598.1, read as the reverse complement.
GTGTTATATCATATTGCAGCTAAGCTCCATTCAAATAATCTAATTCCATAAAATATAAGAACCTGCCTTGGACGGGAACAACAGCTGGAAACGCCTGCAAATACCCCGTAGGCTGTGGAGCAAAAGGAGGGACTGACGTCTAATTAGCTAGTTGGAGACACGGGCACACGGCCCAGACGTACCTTGAAATTGGAAAAGCAGAGACCAGAGAGGAAGAAGAATGGAAAGAAAATGGAGAATTAAGAGAATAAGAATAAGAGGAATTGGTTTTATTGGTAAGCTGGTGGAGAAGAAGAAGAAGAAGGAAAAGTAGAAGAGAGTCGTCATAGTTGGCTATTTCACTGTACGTATAAACATTTGTTTATTAACGTGTTCTCACCTTAAAAGGAAATATTCCCACTCATTTGGTGTGAACCTCGAAAGCGACTCTATTCACTTTCTCTTTACCTATTTCGTCAACCACACATATTGCTTATCTCATCTTTTTGAATTCACACAATCTTAAAACACTAATTCACACACAAATTACTTGATTACATGTATCACATGTATTTAAGATACTACGGGATATGAGAGTAGCGAGCAAGATAAGAGGTAAGCGAGTGAGATTTGTCTATATGTCTCACATACATGCGAATTCATTTGGATACAATATATTTAGAATAAATTACATTTAATTTTGATCTCATCTATTTGAATGTATCAAAATTTGATAAGATTCATAATATTACATTTGCATTTGTACAAGTAATTAACTTTTAAACTAGTGAGATTTCTGTATGTGAAAAAAACATAAAGAATGTCTTAATTGTGCGAAAAGGTTTAAATATAGTAGTATTTATTTTGTTAAAAAAGTAATTATTAATTTTTGGTTCATTTATGCCCAACAGATGGTTAATAGTGAATTTATTTTTAAAAAAATATTTCAAATTCACTTGTTATTATGGTGACAAATTATGTTTCAAACATGTTGAGGTAAGTTATATAAAATTTTATTTAATTTATTCCACCGTATTGCGAAAAGTTTTTTTTTCTGATTTATAATTTTCTCTGGTAAAATTAATAAATCCTAACAAACATTTAATCAAAAGTAAACGAATTAACATGACTATTTCAACTATGTAACTATTGTCAGCGTAGATTTTTTAATTATTTTTCACTAATTCTGCCTCATAATTCAAAAGAAATTATAGTTCTTCAATTACGAGACAATAATTTTTTCTTATAATTTTAGGATTATTTCGATTCTCTTCAACCCATTCAAAGTTAGAAAAAATAAAAAGACTTTTCTCTTTTACTTTTTCTTTCTTTTCTTTTACTAATATCTATACAACAAAATAGTCCTACATAGACAAACCCAAAAAAAGGGCACAAAATTACACCAATTTTACTAAATATCAGAAGTAAAAATTAATTTATAATTGAATACTCTGTTTAGGGTAGTTAAAATTAGTCAAGCTATACTTAGATTAGCCTAACCAAACGTTGATCGGTTGGGTAAGTGTCTATTAAGAGTAGGTACTCAGTAACAATAAACTATACTCAAATTAAAGTTTGACTTAAAATGGCTCATAGCAAAATGACAGCAGAGCAATTAAAATATATTCAAATCCATCATTTATTTAATTAATTAAAATAATAATGGTTAGTTAAAGTCTCAAGTTAGGATTTCATCATTTTTAATTTAGTCATTATAGACAGTGATGTATTTATGTAATAATTGAAAACAGAGAAAGAAACAAACTAGTAGCTAAATTTCCATATAAATTGTTGAGCAATCTAGAATGTCAAAAGTAAGACTTCCAAAACCAAATGAGAATAGTCAAAACATTAGCCTATTTTTAAAAAATAAAAATCATATAATTGACCAACATCAGCTTATAATTGTTATCCGTAAAGGTGACTGAGTTGGTGCAACAGGTGGTATCTTGTAAAAGAGGTTAGAGATCGATTTTTGTGTGAAAGCATTGTAGTTGAGTCGTCACACCGAATTCATCTAGTGTAATTTATATCTCCTGTGTAATTGGTGACATGAAAGCAAATTTACTCAATGCGCATTTGAAAAATTCCAAATCAAAATAATTATAAAGAGTTACATGTAATAACCTTTTAAGCCACCGTGAATATGTTTTATAGCGACAAAGTATATAAATTATCAACATTTTCACAATTGTACTAAATTATCTTTAATTGTTTTCAAATGAATTAGAGAACTATATATTAGTATAATATATTTTCTGCGCATAAATAATTTTTTAGAAAAGCAACTAATTGCAATAATCATGGCTGTCGTGCGTAAATGAAAAATAAATAAATAAACAATGACTGACCAAAACCTACGACTCTATCAAACCATTTCTAAAATGACGATTGACTATTCACTCCATTTTATTTTATACCTTTACATCTATATTAAAAAAAAAAAAAAAAAAAAAAAAAAAAGAGTTTTACAATTTTTCTTTCATAGTATTATATGTATTAAATAATTATAAAAATAATATTAATCAAATTTAAAATTATATAATATCATTAATAAAATTAGTTTAATAAATACATTTCTATTTTTTTTAAGTGTATCAAATAACAAGTGTCAAATAATATAAAATAGATGGAGTATTTATTCAAATTTACTTTTGATGGAAACAAAGTTGATTCAAGTCCCGTGTGTGACTTTGGTTTAACAAAATTTAAGGTTTTCTTTTGTGGTCCTAATCAACTTTGATCATATTTTTTTTTTATATAAAAAAATACTTATTTTGCCGCTGTGGAAAACTCAGTCCAGATTCAAACTTCTTCATTTTTGTTTTTGTGAAAAGAAATCCTCAATCGATTTCAAACGCATACATGTAATTTAAACCTCGTAGGCTCGTATCAATATTATCATAGTCGTAATCAAACAAAAAATATAAATCACATTAAATAAGTATTGTGTAACGAGCTCAATCAAAAAAATATATAAAAAATTTGAATCTTAATTACCTGCTCAATCAATTCGATTATCCTTACTGTTCAATCTCCTTCATATGTATGGATGAATGCATATATAATATTTGCTATATATACTGTGTTAAAGCATTTTTATACTAGTATATATAAAACTTACATGGAAGTCTTTCCAATCTACGTTTTATATATTTGTCAATCAAGGATGAAGTTATGATTAACTTGATTAAACCTGATATTTACCAAACAAAAGTTAATTAGAAGTTGGATTAATTAATAAATTTTTTTTTTCTCAGATGGATCCCGTGTGTTTTGTTTTGACCATTATCTTCTTAATTTTTTAATAATAATAGTCTAAACATCTTCTAATTAATGATTCTCCACCTAGTTTTGAAAGCGTCATTGGCAAATGACAACGATGATTTGGGTTCAAGTTCAATCATTTTGGACTTTTAAATTTAATTAACAAGTCTCATATTTACACAGTTGATAGATGGACATAAAACTATATTCTCATTTTTGTGTAGCTAAGAAAAATATTTGTGCCAGAGAATAGTAATTCTTTTTTTTTTTTTAAAAAAAAAGAGACTCATATTTGACTTTTACCAAACTCTATCTTTATCAGTTTCCACAGCAACCTTCAAAATTAAATATAATTTGGACTTCATTAAGATAATATTAATTTATAGTAGTATAATTTGACAATCTGTACGTGTTTATTATATCAGACAATCCATATGATTGTCCTGTTATTTTCGACTTAATTAGACACATAATTGTCCATGTTTAACAAATTCAAATGTTGATTGAAAAGCTTAACAGAAAGAAGAAGAAGAAAAAAAGTAAAAATTGTATGATTTTTAATTTTTTCATAATTGATTGATAAAAAATATAATTGATAGTAAAACAAGTTTGTTAGAATTAAGAAAACAGTATTTTTAAGGAGTGTGTGGCATTTAAAGTCCATTATCTTGGCTCACATCTGACATTTCAAGAGCTACGAGTGCATAATTTATGCATTCACACCTGATTTGCCTGACGGATTCTTCGGCGCAAACTTGCATTTGTGTTTTTAAAAATAACTTAATATATGCATAAATAAATTATCAAGAACACAATAATTTTCTTTTTTCAAAAATTTCAAACTCATAAACTCAAAATCCTAGCTTCGTCTCTAGAGTTACATCTTTTCATAAAATTCACAATTTTTCATAAAAGTCGCAACTCTTCATTAAAGTTGCAACTTTTCATAAAAGTAACAACTTTTCATGAAAGGAGAATGCTAGTTTTGAAAATAAATAAATTAAAAAGGAATTTTGATTTGTCGTGGCGCCACGTAGGTAAGCCTAAAGTTCTCTTTTATATATATATATATATATATATAGGAATTTTGATTTGTCGTGGCGCCACGTAGGTAAGCCTAAAGTTCTCTTTTATATATATATATATATATATATATATATATATATATATATATATATATATATGATATGATATGATTACACAAAATAACTTTACCATTACTCTAGAACACCCCGTGTAATCATGAAATTATTACAATAAAAAATCTTTATAGCTTTCTCTTGGTGAAAAAGAGTGACAAATAAAAGGTATAATAATTTTGACTTCCATACTGTTTGGATATTCGACAATCCCAAAGCTGTTAATTCAAAGATTATCTCAATCTGGTTCACAAAATTAGTGGGTCAAATATACTATTGGGCTTCCCAGTTGGATTTTTCCATGGACCTAAGCAAAATCAAGTTGGGCTTGATATGTAAGAAGACAAACAATTGAGTTAACAAAATAGCACAGCTTTTGCCTTGTCAACACTGTATACGACTATTCGTATATATATTGTTTACATATTTTTTTTTAAGGAAAAGAAAAAAAAATTGTTTACTAAGAAAATAACATTTTTGAACCAAAAGTAACCATATGATAATTTTTTGACTAAAGTATTAACGATATGAATATATTTCACCTAAATTAATTAACGCACAATATTTTTCACCTAAATTAATTAACGTACAATATTTTTATTCAATTTAACATAGTTTATAAATATTTTTTTGATTATATTCCATAAAAATAAATTTGCGAGTTTCCATGTGAAAATAGATAAAACTGCCTTATATCTTAGAAGTACTTTTTGTTTGTAAATTTAATGGTAACCTGTCTTATCACAAGCTCCCCAGTCAGCCCAATTGAACCCAAAAAAGCATTTTAGAAAGAACAGAAAAACATATCAGCGAAGCGGAATTTTGGCTTTTTAACACTTCACAGTAAAATGAAAAGCAGAAAAAATTGGCACTAGCTGGAATCTCTTCACTTCACAGTTCACATTGCCCCCAATTCCTTCTCCCCACTCAAACCCTAACCCCACACAGTCACCATAGTGATACCTGTCGCCTTCAACTGGCAAGACTTTTTCGGCCAACCACTTCTCTCTCTATCCCCCTCTGCCTTTCTCTCACTATATACGTACACACAAATATATATATAATATTATTATATATTAGGGTTTTTGGACCTTTATTCAAATGAACAATCAACAACCACCTGTTGCTAAAGACACTGAAGTGGAGAAGAAGGAAGACTCCTCTTCTGTTATTACCAATTCTCTAGAACCTTCTACTAAGGTTCACGAAAAAGCGGATATCATTATTGAAGACGACGACGATCATCCTGCTGCAATTGTGGCTATGGTGACCGAGAAGGAGGTCTCTTCTGTTGACGATGATCCCATGGATGAGGATACTGTCAATCCTGCTGTCGTCTTTTGTATCAGGCTCAAACAACCTAGGTCCAATTTGCTTCATAAAATGAGTGTTCCTGAACTTTGCCGCAATTTCAGGTGATTTTTTAAAATTTTTTTATGATCATAGAAATCGAGCTACATCTCAATTCTGGCTACATGAACTAGAAAAGGATATCAATTTTTTTTTTCTTATTTAGCGTATACCTAAGTAATGAAGCAAGGAAATGATCGAATTTGAGAAAAGCAGAAAAACGTGAGATTAGTCTGTTATTGAGGATTACTTAGTTATGCTGAAAGTGGACTGCTTGTTGGAACTTCGCAGTTTTAACTGTTGAAGTGGTGGAAGTCACTGAATTGAGTTCTAAAGTTGCAGTGGGTTGAACTCACTCCTCAGGTGATAGCTAGGTGCTGATCGAAGTGTTGACTTGTTAGTCCGACCATTTGCCTCCCACCTAGACCAATACTATTAGGGCATTATGCTCCCTATATAATCATCACTAAAGTTTAACTTCTAGATATATTATAAGGATTTGGGCCCTATAATTTGTTCATACATGTAGTAATTCACCTATGCAAAATGAATTAGTCAAAAATATGTTATATTTTTAATGAAGTTTCAATGGAATATGTGAGAGAAGAAAAACAGAAACTGCAGTCTCATTATGGTCTTACAGAAATCAGAATGACAAATGGAAAATTCAATCTTTTTTTAAGTTTCAGTATTTTTGTTTCTAGAGTTATTTCATTTTCTGGACAGAGAGAGAATCATCCTGGTAAATGTAGTTGCATGCTAGTCTGAGAAATTTCAAATTTGCTATGCCATTGCGTCTTATGCCCTCAATGGGGTAAGCATCTTTTTTTTCTAAGCAGTTACGTAAGACGATAGGTTAAGTGCTTTTAACAAGAGACCAGAGGAGTTCTCTATGTCAGAGACTGAAGTACTTCCTTATTTGTTCCTAAATCCTAATAGAGGAGTTAGTTTTTATCCATCCAGTGAAGGGAACTTTTAGAGAATAAGACAGAAGTTTCTCTCTTTATCTTGCTACATTGTAGAAAGTGGTGAAGATTCCTAGGATAAGATTCCTGTGCACATCCACTGTATAAATGTTTAAAACATACTTTTTGTCAAGACAACCTTCCAGACATATCTGATTTTTCTTTTTGATAAAGATTCCAACCTGTCTAAAATTGTGTAGCAACATATCAATTTCAAAAAAGAACTCTCATCTCGTGCATGTTCATTCCATAGAAGTTCTTTTTTGAAAGCACCCAAGGGTATGACCTAGTGGTCAATGAAGTGGTTGAGACCTCAACCATGAGGTCTCAAGTTCAATTCTCAGCGAAGACAAAAAAACACTAGGTGATTCTTCCCATCTATCCTAGTCTTGCCAGAGTTACGTGGTACTTGTTGTTGGTGGGAGGTGTGGTACTTGTTGCTAGTGGGAGGTGACAGATATTTTAATTGTGGAATCAGTTGAGGTGAGCGAAAACTGGCCTGGACACCACGATTATAAAAAAAGAAGAAGTTCTCTTTTGAAAATTTCCAACTCCTACGCTGTGACTATGCTTTGCTATGATGGTGTAGACTGTTCTTGACTCAGAGAACATGGAAAGAAAATCTTCTTTCTCTTGTATCAGTGCCTTAGTTTGTTATAAAAAACCAACAGGAAAGCAAGACATAAAGGGTGACTCTGGCTAATCTTAGAGGTTCTTGTAAAAGAACATGAAAGTGTAAGACAAGAATTCCTGGACGATTGGGGAAGTCAAGTGGTGAAAAAGCTGTTGCTGTCTCTATGCATAACAAAAGAAGAGTTTACTGATCCTAAACTTACTAAAATTCTTGTATCTTCTTCAACCAGGGAGTTGTTTAGTAGACAGATAATCAATTAAGTCAGTGTCTTAGGGTGCAACCAGGGAACATAGTGAAAGTTTACGTAGTAAGTGAACTAACTAGGGTTGCTTGATCAATCATAAACAATAACTCTTCTGCTCACTCATCATTTTTTTTCTTTTTTGGTATTGGGTAGGCGGTGGGGTGGGGTTGTTTGGTCTTCATTTGATTGACAATTCGATATGAGGATTATTAAAGAACTATTGGTTTTGCAATGCAAATTGACTTCAACCAGTCATTGGTAGCGGAAGAAAATGCATACAGCTGCTTTAGATTATCATCAAATCAATTTGGCAACAAAAAAAATTCGAAGAGAGGGGTTGTCTCCCCATGTGTGGAGTGTTGCACTTCAAATTCTTCTGTTGCTTCCAATTTGGGACTCCCCCTCAAACTCCTCAGATACAGTTGCTAAACCAATTAAATATGAAATTGAATTCTGCAAAATAGTCATTTTTCAATCATTCGTTAATCCAAAACTGAATTTTACATTTTGCATTTGAAGTTATCTTTCCATGACCTTGTTGAAACTAACTATTTAATACTAGAAGCCGTGTTAACATTGTCACTAACATTGGATAAATGCTGAAATCAGTAAGTTCAATCAATTTGATATTCTAATTATATTTAATACTAGAAGTTGTGTTAGTATTGTTTCTATCTCACATAGATGTTGAGATTAGTAAGTGCAATTCATATTGATCTTATAGGTGTTGAAGCCAGGTAATATATGTATTTCTATAAACTAAGTGAAGTTTCACTTCGAAGAAGCATACACTTCACTTCTCACTTTTCACTTGTAGCTCCGTAGATCTTTTTGCTCTTTTGCACTTTTCATCTCTAAAAACACTGATTTTGGAAGTATTTTGGGGCTTTGGATGAAGAATGCACAAGAGATTTCTAGACTGATAGGATAAATATAGTCATTCTAAAAGAAAGAATAAATTCCTTCTCAAAATAGGATGAGAATAAATAATTTGATAGCTGATGTACATCATTTGGCGCATCAGATCCAGTCTTCTCCCAAATGCCACATGATATCAAGGGTGACATATTAACGTAACTGTAAACGTGCTAGCATCTAAGGTTTGTTTGTCCCACAGAAGTGCTTTTTTTGCAAGATAAAATCCCCCTAAACACTGTTCCCAATATAAGAGAAAGAAGCTTGACTATTATCTTGTGGAAGTTCCAGCAATCTGATATGTCTGATATGTTTAATATCACTTGCCCCATCACTCTTATGAATGTTAGGAATAAAGCAATAAAGTAGGCATATATCTTATCTAACAGGAAAAATCAGATCTGGTCATAAGCCCATTACTATACTGTGCCAATATTGTAAAACACCATGTTCTTTTTTTTTCTCTTTTTTGTTAAATGCCATTCAAATCATCGGATCTGGGAGCTTCGTCTCAATGCTAGTAGTTATTCCATTTTTTTTTTTGAGAGGGTAACAATTTGTATTATAAACCAGTACTTATGTAGTACTGTAAACCCCTTTACAAAAAGTATGAAAATCTAGGAACAGAAACAGCAAGCCTTGCATGATTGTAATACTTCTAGGATTGCTTCTGCATCTGTAGGGGAACTCTTTGTACACCAAAAACATAATAACAGAATACAATCTGTTTTGATCATTTGTAGTGGTAGTTATTCAATTCTTGACATAACAGATGTTGCTTGTACTCATTATAATACACTTGCCCTCATAGTTATGATAATATCTTTCCTTAGAATGCTGCTAGGATGGATGTGAGCCTGAAATTTTTCTTGAAAGTGTAACTCATGAAGTCTAGTTTGCTATTGAACCACTGATGCTTGAAGTTTTCATGATCTATCACACATTTATTAGTATGTATATATATTTGAAATCACTATCAAGCATGTATAAATCCTTGGTTTCGCAATCAAGCGCATGTTTTTGATGTTATTTCTCTCTCTCTCTCTCTCTCTCTCTCCTTGTTCCTCTGGCAGTTGCTTTCATTTCAAAGGGATAGATATATTTTCTTTTGTTTCTGAGTTGCTTTTTTGAATTGTTTTTTAGTGCTGTTGCTTGGTGTGGAAAGCTAAATGCAATAGCTTGTGCATCTGAAACATGTGCAAGGATTCCAAGGTTAGAGCTTCGATTTCCATCATTGTAAATTACTTCAGTACACTGTAATTTACTGCACATGGATATTATAACTGTCCAGTGTTTCCGCTAAAAGATGCGGAGTATGTGCAAATTTTCTATGTCAAATTCGATGTGGTCAAATTCTCTAAACATCACTTTATATCTTTGCATGTACTGTTTTATTCTTATTACTTCTACCTTTTTGTAGTTCAAATGCAAATCCACCTTTCTGGATCCCTATACATATCGTCATCCCAGAGCGACCAACTGAGTGCACTGTGTTCAATGTTATAGCAGGTATTGTAGAATGACTTGACAGTGGCCAGGGATTTATCTTCCTTTTGCAAACATGTTTTGAACCTAACAAACGAGGCCCTCTCCTTTAGGTCCAGCAGTCGTTTATGCACGAGATTTTCTTTTCCTCCTTTGATTTTCTTGCTAATAGAAGGAAAATCAGAGATATTTGAGAAATGGTGAACACATGAAAACTGAACAGATGGTGCAATGCAAAGCAGTGGATAAACAACTCTTCATGGAGGAGCAATTAATTAAGTTTTCAACTATTTGAGTAATATGTGAAGGACCTTCAGAGTATTAAAGAATTCGTAATGTTTGTTATGAAATTTTATTTTCCGACCATCATCTATGGGAACTGTGCTAGATTGCTAAACAGTGTTCGTACTAAAATATCTTGGAGTTTCCATATTGAAGTGACAATTTGAATTGTCTAATTATAATAAATATTTGGTAAGATTGCATCTGGACAAATGATCCTTTTAGTTTCCACGCAAAGCCCGAATCAAGCTTCGATCTTCTAGCATATTATAAAGAACTATTCATTGAAAATGAAGTTGATTAATTTTAACAAGATTGCAGTGGATTAGAAAATAGTTCGAGTAGCTTAAAAACACCCTTGAAGCCCACCTTTGGCTTTAGAAACAACCGAACATCTTTTCAAGAGGACTTAGGTTGTTTTAATTCCAAATGGGTAAGAGTGCTTTTTTAACTTTTTAGATAACTAAATGGGCCCTAAAAGCTCTGGCCCATTGTGTTGTTGTTGCACTGAACTGAATTTTGTCCGAAGAGATGCTCACTTTAAACTCTTGTGCATGATTGATTACCGCCAGGTGGTTTATTTTGATATTTTATCTTTTACATTTTACGTTCTACAGACTCCCCTCGTGATTCCGTCCAATTCATTGAATGGTCTCCTACTTCGTGTCCGCGTGCACTACTCATAGCTAACTTTCATGGGAGAATAACAATCTGGACTCAGCCTTCACAAGTAAGCTGTTTTTTATGGAGTTTATACTATAGTGCATTTTGTTGCCCTTTTCACGTTTTGTTTTGTGTATTTTTGGTTACATGCACGTTCTTGGTGAGGGGTTTCTAACCTTTTCCATGTCACATCTGCTAGCCAATATCTTGATTGAGTGTTGGTTTTGCCCATATGCTACAAATTCAAGATTAGTTCTGCGTTGTTGCTTCAAAAATTATTCTTACTTACTGCACTTAAGGGTGTGGTCTAGTGGTCAATGAAGTGGGTTGGTTTCAGATTCAAGTTCCAACAAAGAACACTAGGTTATTTCTTCTCATCTCCAAGCCTTGGTGGATAGCTTGGATAGAGTTACCCGGTATCTGGTCCTGACACCATGGTTTAATAAAAGAAACTATTCTTACTTAACATGTGTGCTTGGTTACACAGGGTTCGGCTAATCTAGTACGAGATGCTAGTTGTTGGCAGCGAGATTACGAATGGCGTCAAGATATTGCAGTTGTAACAAAGTGGTTGTCAGGAGTTTCTCCGGTATGCAATTGTTATGGTGTTGTGAAACTTGCATAATTCGATCGGTTCATTTCTTGATTCTTTTATACCTAAGTTTAGTATAGGTGGCTTTCAACAAGAACGGGCGGTTCTGCTAAGTCAACATTTGAGGAGAAATTCCTTTCTCAGCAACCACAATCTCCAGGCAGGTTCCTTGTTTTTCGCTCTTTATTTTGAATATATGTTCCATCAAATGAGTAGTTACTTGGTATGTATGTTAAGTGATTCAAAATATATTTCTGGTGCATATCAAAGCAATATTGTCATAGGCGAAAAATGAGAAAGCGTCGAGATTTGTTGGGCTTAAGCACATAGAGAAAGTAAAGCACAGTCTTCAATGAAAAAAATGCGTAACTGAAGAAGAATAAAAGAAAATATATATATGTAATCCAAAAATTATAACTACAATCACCAACAACAATCACGTGGATAAAGAATTAGTAAAATTATATTCATATGAAATAGTTATTTTCTAGTACTGCTCTCTTTAGTAGTCCATAGATGGTTGGACACTTCCTTAGCATCTTAGCGCCTAAACATGTATTGTAGGCTTAAGAGTCATTGATTGTATCAAAACTTAAAAGTGAGCCTGTTATAAACTTATACATGGCCTGTTATGATGTGGAGAGGAAGCGAAAAAGGATGTGGAAGATGGATTAGGAGAAAGATGATGTGAACCTGTTACTCCAGCATGAAAATTGGTTGATGGACTTGATTTTCAAGATGGTATGATCCTAATCATAAGAACTTGTTAATTCAAAAGGCTAGACTTGGTATTATCTGGGACAAATTGACCCTAAAATGGAGAGCTCGAGCATGCTCAACTAGGTATGCCAAATTTCGTAAGAACAGATGCAGTGAAATAGTAATCCATCTTCTTTTAAAAAATAAATCAAAATAGAAACCTGGGTTTTTAACTAAATAAACACTTAAAGGAATAGGAAGCTTCAAAATAGACAACTAGTGAAATGCTGGTCTTAAATCTGGAAAATAAGTAGTGATGAGAACAAATGCTGCATAAATTTAATGTAGACTGGTGTAGTTAATCCTTCTGATGAGACATACCATATTGATGAGCCGTCATCTTCTTTCGGTCGTAGATTTACCAAGTACAAACACAACAAATTTCTTACCTATCCAAGTATAATTGCCAACCTCAACAAAGGGACTGACCTTAGAGAAGCGGAAAAATACTGGGATTTATGACCAAATATGCAGCAACTAAGTGAGTGATGGGGCCACCTGGAGAAAGGAAATGGTAGTGAAGGTCCGCCAAGGGGGTCAGAAGGTTGGTGACGGGAGGGGTCAGGGCTTCCTTAGTTTCCAATGTCACAGCATTAGGGGAATGCAGTGTTGAGAGCAGAGGAGAAGTGAGCATTTTAAAGTTACAAGGTAGCGACCAACTAATGAAACATGTTTTTTTGCATCCTTGTGTGCTGGGCAACTCCACAGACTACTATAGGGTTTCTAGACAGCTGGAAGGAGATAGGAAGGAGACACTCTACTGAAGACTGGTAGGAGCTAATTCTAGCTTGCATCTGGTGGACCTTATGGAAAGAAAGAAATGCTAGATGTTTTGAGGATAAGAGCAACAACATGGAGAAGATTAGACTGAATAGCCTTATCCTTAGCCTTTTGTATTTTTGGTGTAAAAAGGATATGAGGGGGGATATAGAACTTTTTGTTGATTTCATAGGCAATTTGTTATCTCTCTAGGGGTAGGCTTTTGATATGCTCTGATGAGATTGTAAGTGACCTATGCTCATCATTTTCTGATGATGATACTTTTGTGAATACACAGTTACCCTTATCTCAAAAAAAAAATCTTGGAATTTGTAGGGTAACATAAGAATTATGAAAAGCATTATTTAGGTTTGTTCTAGCCTCCATGTGCAATGTATAGGTACAAAAAACCTTGAACTTAGTTTGCTTTGCTGCACGAGGCATGAGCTTGCTTGAGTTCAAACTTAGGTGAGCCTTGCCAAGCCAAAAACAAAGTGAACTTGAATAGCTTGTGAACTGTCCCAGTTTACTTCTGCCGTTCCGCTCAAGTTTGTATCAAATTGCAGGTTGATGCTTTCTAAATCCGTCGAAAATGATAATTTTTTCGTTTCACCAACAATTGCATTAACTGCTGTTTTGCTGCTGATCCTGCTACTTTTGCCATCATGCGTCCACAGTGTTCTTTTCTCCTCTTCAAAACAATTGAAAAATTCCTTGATTAATTTTACTGTAATTTTGACTGCAGCTGGATGGCCAAATTTTCTGTGTGTATGCTCTGTTTTCTCATCAGGGTCTGTTCAGCTCCACTGGTCTCAATGGCCACCTAATCAGAATGGTGCACCATCAAAGTGGTTTTGCACAAGCAAAGGGCTATTGGGAGCAGGGCCTAGTGGTATCATGGCTGCTGATGCTATCATAACAGACTCTGGAGCAATGCATGTTGCTGGAGTTCCCATTGTCAATCCATCAACTGTTGTCGTCTGGGAGGTAGCACCTGGCCCTGGTAATGGATTTCAAGCAACTCCGAAGACAAGTGTAAGCAATGGGGTTCCAGCATCACTTAATCCACCTTCTTGGGATGGATATGCCCCTTTGGCTGCATATTTGCTTAGCTCGCAGGAGAATTTATTACAAGAGGCTAAGCAAGGCAAAAAGCTAACGGAACAACATTACAGTGACATGGTCACGCTTCATTGCTCGCCCGTTTCCAACTTTTCTGCATATGTTAGTCCTGAAGCTGCTGCTCAATCCACAGCTACCACGACATGGGGTTCTGGTGTTACTGCAGTTGCTTTTGATCCGACCCGTGGTGGTTCTGTGATAGCTGTTGTGATTGTTGAGGGTAGGGATATGGACCTAATGTCCCTTTTTGCCCTTCAAATTTGTCTAGTGAAGATGGGTTTCCCCTTCTCTGGTTTTCTTTCTGGCACCAACTTTTTACAAATTTATATTTGTTTTTGTAGGACAATACATGTCGCCTTATGATCCTGATGAAGGCCCTTCAATCACAGGTTGGAGGGTTCAACGCTGGGAATCATCTGTGGAGGATGTTGTCCTCCACCAGATATTTGGAAATCCCACGTCCAGCTTTGGTGGCCAGGCACCAAAACAGACAGTATGGGTGAGTAAAGTAATTAAATGTATCCCAGCAGGAAATGATTTTAAGAGACCCCAAGCTGTGGGAGCCGGACCAGTTCCTTTTGGAAAAAACATGGCTGACTCTGGTGTTGAGATGGGAAAGAGGGTTAGTTTTGATCCCTTTGATCTTCCAAGTGACGTTAGAACCCTTGCTCGTATTGTGTATTCTGCTCATGGTGGTGAGATAGCTGTCGCTTTTCTACGAGGTGGAGTCCATGTATTCTCAGGTCCAAGCTTCACCCCTGTTGATAACTACCATATTGATGTTGGATCTGCCATTGCTTCTCCGGCCTTCTCTTCGACGAGTTGCTGCTCAGCTTCTGTTTGGCATGATACCACCAGAGATTGTACAATATTGAAGATTATTCGAGTTCTTCCTCCTGCTGTTCCTAGTAATCAGGTGAAAGCTAATTCTGCGAATTGGGAACGTGCAATTGCTGAGAGGTACATGAATATTTAAAGCAGTTTACCATGCCCAGTAATGCATTTCAATATGACTGTTATGACATCTAGTTAGAATAGTATTGATTTATGATATTAAACCGTCTTCCCAGAGCTGACATGTTTTTCTTTTTATTGGAAGATTTTGGTGGAGTCTTTTGGTTGGAGTTGATTGGTGGGATGCTGTGGGATGCACACAAAGTGCTGCAGAGGATGGTATTGGTAAGAGCTTAATCTGTTGGCAGCTTTAGAATCAAACTGCTGGAATGGATTTGGGAAGTACTTCAAACTTGATGTATGATCAAGAGCTAAAATAGATTTAGAGACCTCGATATCTAACCCGGAGTTGGTGGAGAGGATGAATAGGTTAACTATGGATATGATGCCGGAAACAGACCAATTTTATATCACCCTTCAATTTGAATTGGCAAAAGCGATGTCTCCTTCCATACTATGGATACCAAAAATTCATTATCTGGATGTGAATGAGTCTATGACAGGATTTATGATTGTTTGCTATTTGATGTGTTAATATGGAATCCTAAGTAAAGAGTTTCGAAATAAAAAATTTCATTCCTGTTCTACTTGTGAGGTAATCGGTAATCAGTAATCAGTCTCTGTACTGATCACCAGGTTGAAGTAGTGTGACCCCCACCTTTTGCAATATATGGATTCTAAAGAATTGAATGTCATATCTTCAATTTAGAGTTGCATACATGTTCCTATCATAGCACTAATTTTTTTTTGTGTAATCCTTGGTCATTTTGCTGCAAGATCTTTGCTGGGTTTCATGGACTGCAAAATAGAAATTACTTAGCAGATTTAGTTTGTTGAAATTCTTGTGTAGTTTGGAGAGTATTACCGGTCCTTGGATGCTTGCTTTCCTTGTTTTTCGTCTCTTCTGCTTTGATTCTGAATAATTGAAGACAGCTATTCCTCTTCCATGACATCCTCAGCTGTGCCTTTTTTTTTGGTTTGCTCTTCCAAAAGTCCTCCATCTTCTCAAAGTTTATCAAACTGAGTGGCTTTATGGATGCTCATTAATTGGCTTCCAGCACAAATTTTGTGCTGATGATGCTTATGAATATAGTGGATTTATTACCTTCTCAAAATTAGAGAGGAGGGGATGCTCATTGGTGTTTGAAGAGATTGTGCTTCAGTCTAATATAGTGTCTCTCCTGTTCTGCTCAATGCCTTTGTTCAAGTTTGAGCTTTCTCTTGGCCTTACTTTTTTTCTTGATTGAGGATTTGATATTAAAAATCAGTTGATCTCTGGCCTTTTTCTGTTTGAGTAATTTTGACTTCATGATGCTGGGTGGATCAGATCCGTGCATGAAGAATCTGGCAATCACTAATGATGTGTGTTTTTATTGCAGTTGCTTTGAACAGTGTCATTGCTGTACTGGATGCAGATTTCCATTCCCTCCCTTCAACTCAGCATAGACAGCAGTATGGACCGGTGTGTTTCTTTTATTTAATTCCAACTTCAAGCCTATCATTTGCATATGAGGAAATTATCATCCTGGTGTATCAAATTGGATGGAGACTGGTGACAATATAGCAATTACGTGAAGATATCGAATGTTGCATTTCACATTCTGCTTCATGCTTCTATATGCTTTGTTTTTCTCTGTATGAGCTTTGCTCTTACATGATATCAGTCTGACTTCACTTGCTCAGGATGGAGAATTCATCTCTGTTGGGGTGGGGGTAGGGGTGGGGGTGGGGTGTGTATTAGTCTTTGGAGAAGATAATGGAGCACTGTATGGATTACACTTTTAATTATTGTCTATCTCGAGAGCATGAGCATCATATTTTCTTAATTTAACATATGCATTACAACACTTTCTCAATTACAATATATTATACTTATTATGTTGGATTATACTCGTCTCTGAGGAAGAGGTAACGTCTGCGACTCTGCATACACTCTACCCTCCCTAGACCCCACTTTGTGGGACTACACTGGTATATTGTTGTTGTAGGCTGGGATATACTAAAGGCGTGATTCTTACTATTGAATGAACAGTGCTATCAAGTTACTTATCCTTTTCTCGCTGCAGAAGCTTGTCATGACTTAGATGGACACAATTTTTTGTAATGAAACCCATCGTTTAAAGTTACTAAATCAATCTGTGGAAGTCTTATTAATCAATAAAGATTAGGTGCTAAGGAGGGGGGTGGGGTTCTCTTCCTGAGCCGTCCCCCCCATAAAAGAAAACCTATAGATGGTAACTGAACTATAAACTTGGATAACAAAATCCAGAAATTTGAAGTAAGATCAAGATTATGATTGCTCAATTGAGAAGAGATGTTATTCTGAGAAGTCAAAACAACATAGAAATGAGAATGTGAAGCAAGGAAAAATGATTGCTTTTGCAACAAGGACACTGCCTGATGATGTCTAATTATGAGAAAAATACTTATTCTTTCTGCGCTTTTGATCACCTAAATGAAAAATGAACATTTAATGTATAGTGTTACATTTGAATAGGACGAATTGCATATTGCATCAAAGTTTATACAGTTCTTGTGGAAGGGCATAGAAGCATTCAATTGTTACAAAATTTATGTGATAAAATGATCCATCAAGACTGGTCTTTATTTTCTTCTTCCAATTTCTAGCCACAATTATTAATGTATATCTTTTAGAGATGACACAACGAACGCCTGAACCTGATGCAGTTGTAGTGAAGTCCTTAGGATAGATGTGCAATGTAACTATTTTTTTGTTTCTCTCAATCATATACTAGTCTAATAGTCTGTTGTGTGGAAGATTGTGTTTGTGTGTGTGTGTGTCATATGTGTGTATTTCTGTCAGATATTGGATCATGTTTTTCTATCATTCAATCTGTGCGCACATACATACAAGTAGTTCTTGAATTTTAAAACTGTTTGTTTATTTCATGATTTCATCAAAGTTCATTCTCAGGAATGTATGATGAGTTTTCCTGTTCTTGGATATCGTTGAGTGTTGATATATCTCATCCATATAATGCAGAGTCTAGACAGGATAAAATGCAGGCTTCTAGAAGGTACAAATGCTCAAGAAGTCCGGGCAATGGTGCTTGACATGCAAGCAAGATTGTTGCTAGATATGCTTGGCAAGGGAATCGAATCAGCTTTAACAAACCCGTCAGCATTGGTTCCAGAGCCATGGCAAGCTTCTAGTGAGACACTGTTTGGTATTGATCCTGAGGCAATGGCTGTTGAACCATCACTTGTGCCAAGTATCCAGGTATTTTCTTACACTTGTCCGATGTACCTTCTCCACCCACTGGTTTCTGTATGTGTAACCAAAGACGTCTATTTCTGCGTTCAGTGTTTGAGTTTCTCAAGTATTGGGATGATTTAATTCAGGCATATGTAGATGCGATACTGGATCTGGCCTCTCATTTCATCACGCGCTTACGGCGCTATGCAAGTTTCTGCCGTACATTGGCTAGTCATGCTGTTACTGCAGGTACAGGTGGGAGTAGGAGTATGGTGACTAGTCCTACTCAAAGTGCTTCATCTCCTGCCACTTCCCAGGGTTAGTTTGTTTGCTTCTCTCTGTTATGTGCTGTTAAGGGATATCCCTTCCTGGATCCAAGAATCCACTTCCCCTCTCTGAGCTAAACCAGGGGCCTCTTCTTTTCAGGTGCTCAGGGTGGTACTGCAAGTTCCGCTGGGAGCACTCAGATGCAAGCTTGGGTACAAGGAGCTATAGCAAAAATTAGCAGTACAGCCGACAGTGTTCCTAGTTCGGCCCCAAACCCCATCACTGGCCCTTCTACATTTATGCCCATAAGTATCAACACAGGCACTTTCCCTGGAACTCCTGCTGTTAGACTTATAGGGGACTGCCATTTTCTTCATCGGCTATGTCAACTTCTGCATTTCTGTTTTTTCTTCCGTGGAACACAATTACCGCGTTTTATGGGAGCTGCTCAAAGGAATGCTGATTCTTCAATGCAAAAACCTCAGCCCAGTATTCCAGGAAAAGCAGAAGATTCCAACTCTGGTGCAAAACCAATGCTAGGTGGTCAGGTTGGGACAGGAGCAAAGGGGTCTGAAGAAGGTCCATCTAAACGGTCTAGGATTGGTTCTGGAAATGCTGGTCAAGGATACACATATGAAGAGGTAAACTTTGTAATCTATTACTTAACTAGTTGCTCTTGTTTTTCCTTGAACTGTTCTTTGTTTTGGATTGCTATACTTTTATCACTCCATTTTAGAATAATTCTCAATTTCCATGTAGCACCAAATTGGTGGTTTCGGAATAGCAGGAGACTCCTGGTGTTATCTGAGTCTCAGAATTTGGTGCATTATTAGGGGCAGCAGACTAATGAAACTAAGATATATTCCTCACTGTTGAAAACAAAAGAATTGTATATTCCTCACTGTTAAGATATATTTCTCAAAAAAAGTATGGCAAAAACACCCTTCTCGCCCAGCTGCCTGGATACTTCCAGGAGCTATTTTTTTTCTTTGGCTGCATGGGTGAGGCCAACTACATGGGTGAGCTATGTGGCCTACTCAGATTTTTCCCTTTGCTCTTTTAGCCAATTTTTCTTCAACTTTTGGTCTTCATGTCCAATTTTTCTCAAGTATTCGAAGCTATTCTAATCCTTATTCTCTTCAAAGGCTCCCAAAACATGGAATTATGTCATCCAAACCATTATTAGTCCATTAATCTTGCAAATGGGAATGAATTTATCATTAAAAAGTAGCATAAGTTGGCAAAAATGCCAACTTATCACTGTCCAATGAATTGCACCAAGGAGTAGAAGAAATTTCAATCAATGAAGAGCAGATTCAAACATTAAACGCCATGATATGCTGTGTAATGAGATTGCAAAGTTCACTTTCAAATCAGATTAGGAACATGCAGGGGAAATAAAATCTTGAAGTCATGGAAAGGTGTAACATATTTCAAGAGACATAGTTGGTTGGTTACTTGTTATGAGACAGCCAGGCTGTCCAGATGGGGAAGTCTCTGTCAAACAGGATTTTTTATATTCTCTAGATGGATTGTTCCACTGTTCTGTCAAGCTGGTTGGAAACTTATTCTTGTTATGATACTGCCAAGCAGGCTGGTTATTCAGGTGAGGAGGTCCATGTTAGCTCTAAATGTATCATTCAATTGTCCTGTCTGAGAGATAAATGGACAGGAATAAAGAACCACTATGGTTCAGCAGCAGATACGAATTATCAGAATGAGAATATTTGAGAAACTTTTAGTGATTATATCAGTTCATGAAGACGAAAGAGCTAGTTCTGGATATTGAGGTAAGAAGCCCAAAGGAACTGGCTAAGAATCTGAACAAGAAATCTTGAGCTATCTAAGTCATGAAAGCAACAACTATGGGCAAGCTAGAAAATGATGAGAGCTCAAGAATGAATTTAATTTTGTCCCTTTACTTTATCTCTTCCTCTGATTTTTGAATGGTTATGGTAGTGAAGGAGAAACTTTTTATCAGTTTGGCTGATCACTCTGACAGCTCAATATTTTAATTGCTAATGTAAGTATCTTACTTTGAGAGTTTTGAATCAACAAAAACTTGAGCTCCTCCTTGTAGTCTTGTGCTGCTATCTAATAATTGATATTTAGGCATTTTTTTCTAGATTTTTGGTTGTTGTTGAGGAATTATGAACTGGCTCATCAGTATGCATATTTATCTTTGAAGTTGTTGATTAGTCAAGGCCATACGTTTTGTGGATGTAAAGTTTCATATTGATGAAAGGAAGCCCTTGTGAGAAAGTTTTAAAAAAAAATTGTTGCAGAAGGTAATGAAGTAGTGAAACATGGATTTGGATGGGTATTGATGTCTGGAAAGATGACAGCGTTTCACCCTGTGGATAGAATATTGATTAATTTGATATTATATTGCAGGTGAAGGTCCTTTTTCTTATTCTGATGGATCTTTGTCGCCGGACTGCTGGTTTGGTACATCCGCTGCCAGTTTCTCAGGTTGGGAGCAACAACATTCAAGTCCGCCTTCATTATATTGATGGGAACTATACTGTATTGCCGGAAGTAGTTGAAGCTTCCCTCGGACCTCACATGCAGGTAGTTCTACTGTTGTTAGTTCTATCTGTAGAGTTATGTGTGCAATGCATGTAAGAGTGAATATTTCTTGAGATCTTTTCATCTAACTCAAAAGTTTATAGCTGTAATGCTAAAAATGTCATTTGGAGCTCCTTCCTAACATTCATAAACCCCATATCGGTCATCCTTTTTTAATTATGTGCACTACAAGAAAATAAGACATGAAAGAAAAATGTTTGTTGGGTGGCTGAGTTCAGCTGTTTATATTTGTTGAGCTCATTGGGCCACTTTTGGTACTTCAAACCTCCTTAACAGGAAAAAGAATAGCAAACAAATTGAAAAAGACAACTCATGTAGGGATGCGTAGAAATAATCCCCATAATTCTTAGACACTTATCTCATTCCCCTTTCTTTGCAGAATATGCCTAGGCCTAGAGGTGCAGATGCTGCAGGGCTGCTATTGCGTGAGTTAGAACTCCATCCACCTGCTGAGGAATGGCACAGGAGAAATATGTTTGGTGGACCTTGGTCTGATTCAGAAGATATGGATGACAATTCTAAGCTTAGCCCATCAAGGGATTTGACACAGCACAGCTCATTAGAAAATTGTGATGTATATTATGGAGCTCATGGTTTGTGGCCTAGGAAACGCAGGATGTCTGAAAGAGATGCTGCTTTTGGGCTGAACACTTCAGTGGGGCTGGGTGCATATCTTGGTATAATGGGATCTCGACGAGATGTTGTGACAGCTGTTTGGAAGACTGGGCTTGAAGGGGTTTGGTATAAGGTTTGCCTAACTTTTGGATCTCTATTTTTTATTCTCCTCGATTCATTTTTTTGCTTTTATTCATTTTCTATGGCATCTCTTTGCATGAAGGCATAATGTTATAATTAAGCAAGTTGGATTGTGTATTGGAGAGAGGTAGCTAGGTCAGTGTCCCTAACCTGTGAACAACAGAAGTCAATCCTAAAGTTATTATGCACAATTAACTTGGATAAAGTCGACATACTTTTCTTGTTGGAATTACAAGAAGATATTATTTGAAATTGCTTTAATTCCTTCGTCTAAAAGCCTCATTGATTAATGTTTTGGTGTTGTGGTATTTTAGTTTCCCATGTCTACGCATCACATGAATTTCATTTCATTTCCAGACAATGTCTAGGGAAATTTGCTCTCTTCATTTTGCATTTGAGTTGGGAGGTATTTTTATGTCATATATGTTTTATTTGCTACCAGTGTTGCATAAAAGTTTATTTATGATTTCCAAATGTTAAATCTTTTTATGGTGAGTGATTTTAAAATGTTAGGTTTATTAAGATCAAAAGGTTTTATTGTTCATTAAACAAATGATAATTGTTATATTTCAGTTTTTTACCCTCCATGTACGACACTCACATGTATACAATCTAGTATTAGATTTTCATAGGTGCATATATTTAATGCTGCAGAAATCAACTTGTATGCTGGTGTTGAATCTACTTAATGTTGATCAGTTAATGGAAGTTAGTCTGTAGGCCACATCACGTGTTATTTTGCTGATCGGTCCTTGGCTTTTCCGATGAAATAGTCATTAGTCAATCACTGTGTTGTAACATCCGCCCAATGATATATTTTGGGTAAAGCAAAACAAAGAAAGCTTCACTCAAACCCTATTCTTCGTCCAGATTTAGTTTTAATTGCACTTGGCATTACTTTCAATATATTTAGTTTTTTTCTATTTAAGAGCAGATGGTTTGTGAACATAGTCTTATTCCTATAATTTTCGTTGCTGCAATGCTGAGACCTCATTGATATGGAGTAGCTCAACAGGAAATTTTGATCATAGTCTCAGTTTAGTTCTCAACTTACAGTGTTGACTTTTCTTGCAGTGCATAAGATGTTTGAGACAGACTTCAGCTTTTGCTTCACCAGGTGGCAACCCTTCTGCCAATCAACTTGAGAAGGAAGTATGGTGGATCAGCCGGTGGGCATGTGGCTGTCCCATGTGTGGTGGGACTTGGGTTAGAGTTGTATAGAGCATTGGGAGTAGTTCACTAACAGTGGTTCTTCCAACTTTTGTGAACAGCAATGGTTCAGCACATGGAGACAAACACCTTGAACTCTGCCAGCTTATTGTGGATTTGTCACTCTGGTCATGTACTCTTAAAGATCAGTGTGACTAGTGAGGCTGGTCCTGAAGTTGGGTAATTGGTATGTGGTTTGATCTTACTATCTCTGTTGTACCGAGAAAAGTTTCGGAAAGAGGTCGAGATGATCGAAACCCAGTTTTCTGGAAATGGGCATACTCCATAGCTACTATATACATCAAATTTAGGAAACTAAGAAAGAATCCTCACTTGGATATATTAGGTTCTCTTCCCAAACCAGAGCTTTTCTGGGGTTGTAGTTATGTATAATATTGGCACATTTGTTGTTTATATGAGGGCAATCCGTTTGGCTCCAAGTAGTCGTCAAGTTATCATATTTGCTCAACTGAAATGCCTCTCTCTCTCTCCCCCGTTATTTCTGGTGACTATGGTTGCTGCGGTAGTTGTTATTACATGGGCTTAATAAATGAGTGGGAAGGTTTGGGGGTTGCCTTGGCTTGTTTTGCGTTGAAAGTCCTATACAAGTGTTTCGCTGTCCTGCTGGTTATACTTGTGCCATATTGTATTGAGTCTCCACTAGCTCAGATATTGCAATAGTTTCTGGCTAAGTTTCTTAGACCGCGTGTTGTTTATGCTCGATTTCTTTGTGCGGTCTCCTCTTCAGTTTTTCTCGTTGATTAAAACCGATTCTATCTATTTATTAGTAAAATCGGAAGTGCCATGGGGTGGAATTTTCGCAAGCCAAAGGTGGGTAAGGGTTTTATTTATCTTTTTGAAATTTTATTGATGCGTGAATTGTGAATAACCCAGTTGGTATGAATGATGACTGAAATTGTAAATCATGTGCTTTGCTTCACTGTCTTCAGTTACATCAACAAAGACGCTTGGAAGGGAAAATAAAAAATTTGAACTAATTAAGATGGTCTCTGGTTCAAATCGTAGCTTTCTGTCTCGTTTATTCAATCTTTTAACAGTACGTAGATATTTCTGTTTCCTTAATTAAAAACCATGATTTATAATGGGGAAGGATAAAGGGGTGTTACAGTTTAAGTTAACCCTCCTAAATAAAACAACAAATTTGTAGCATAAGCTACAGAACCAAAATTTAAAGATTGTTTGAACACCTAGATAGACCCTCCCACTGTTGCTGACGCTACAGCTAGTTATAAAAGATGTTCACAGAGTCGAGAAAGACTCATAAGGAATAAGAAATAGGAGCATCCAGCCGAGTAGCAGACTAGCAGTCAGTTGGGGGAGTTCCGTAACCCAGTTCATTGACCGGGGAGAAGTTGAGAAGAAGATAATGAATGAAATGGTCCGAAAGTCAGTATAGAAGATCGAATGAGTTTTATCGAAGTTCTTACACTAAATTGATAGCTTTTGGAAAAGGAGGAAGGCTCTATTTCCATATGTAGAGGAACATCTAAAATGGGAATAATTGAAGTAAAAAACAATGTAGTATTATTAGCCACAGCTGTAATATTTACATCACTTGTCAAAACAATCTCGATGTCAACTTGGAATGAAATCATATCTAAAACTTCCTGTTGGTACTTAAAGAATGAGATGGAAGTGTAGCAAATGATATAATCTAACGAAGTATATATGAAGTCAACATTCTTGTACAATGATTGATCCTATTAATTTAAACATACTCATCTTGACCTGTTTAACAATTACTTTTACAACGAGAGAATGTATAGATCATACAAGTCATGTAATATAATTATTTTGTTGTACTTCAACCATTACTGCCTTCCTTCCACATTATATTGCAGGAATTTAAACCTTAAAAGACTTACAAACTAGTACTTTTGAAGGACCTGACCTGTGCTCACAGAAATGGTGTTATCGATGATTATTTCACAAAAGATCATCAAGCCCTCCTCTCCCACCCCTGCTTCACGTATACATCACAATCTTCTCTCTCAGTGATCACATGGCTACTCCTGCATACGCTCCAATGGTCGTCTCATACTCCAAACCTGCAGCAAACAATGTAAAGCCAGATTCTTGAAAACTCCCTTAGTATTAGCCTTTTATTATCCCTTTACCGGAAGATTAATCATGGATGATAAATGCTCCTATGTTGATTGCAATGTCATAGGTGCTGAGTATTTAAATGTCTGAGTCAGTTGTCCAATGTCTGAAATTCTCAACCATGCTACAGATTAGTGTACTCACAAGACTTGCCTTGGAGGACTCCTAGTTCATTCAACGACAGAAGGCTACTAGTGGTCCAATTAAACCATTTCGATTGTGGTAGAACAGCAGTCAGTGTATGCATATCACATAAGATTGTTGATGCATATAGTATCTCTAAGTTCCTGAATGATTGGGCTGCTATAACTTGAGAGCCGGATCTCAAACCATCTCCTTAGTTTGATGCGAGTTCTTTCTTCCCACTAATGGATGATGAACCTCTGGTTATGTTGTACCCGATGTTCTACGTGATCAACATCAACCATGTGTGTCAAGAATGTATGTGTGTCAAGAATGTACCATTTCTCATCCTCTAGTTTGGGCAGACTCAAGGATACAATTTCAATGAATTCAGGAGTGCAGAATCCAACTCGATTTGAAGTTGTCACAACACTTGTTCATAAATGTGGAAGGGCAGCATCAGATACAAATAATTCTGGCTTGTTCAAACCATCTTTATCATGCCATCTAATGAATTTACGCCCACCATTGCCCCTAAACACCATCAGAAATGATGTTTGTTTCATTAACATAATACAAGAAACAGAATATGAGATACAAGTGTCCCACTTCGTTGCTCAGCTACACAAGGCTAAACATCTTTGAGAGTAGCTAGACTCACGTTCACTTGTGGAAATCATATTAGAGCCAGCGGGTAAGAACACATTAGACATGGAATATGATTTTTATCTATGTGCCAGCTTGTGCCATTTAAGGCGATATAAGATTTTGGATGGGGTAGCCCTACAAGGGTGACTCCGCCAAAAAATCCAACGAAGAACTTAACTATCTTGGATGACCCAAGTGGAGACTGGATAAATGCACTAATCACTTTGACAGAAGTTGATATGTCAGTATTTCAGAGTAACAAAGAGCTCCTAGAGTTTGCTAATCCTCTTGTTTAAAAGACACTTTGCAAGCTAGCCATTATGTGATCTTCATATCCTTTTTTTAGTTTTTTTTTTTTGTGGAGATTAGGGGGTTGTACAATTATTAAAGTTATATCTTCGATCGATCAGTTGCATGTCTATATCAATGTTTACTTGGCGTTGTACTTTGCTTTTGCTTGAATGATGGAATAACATTTGACCTTCTAACTTAGAACAGAGGGTAAATGAAATCATGTACCATGTAAAATACAACAATGACATTCTCCATAACATTGACAGATCTAGCAATACTAAAAGACTTAATTAACAGTTCAAAACAGAGTGCAAGCAAAAAAAACAGTATCAGAGTAAGTAGGAGCATCCAAGAGCAGTTTATACAAATGTGAAATACTCAAATGGTGAAATACTCAAAAAAACGTAGAACATGAATATTTGGTTGGTCTAGCTGTTGTAATTTCTTTTCTTCCTTTCTCGTTCACCTGAAACCACCATCTAAGTGATTGAAGAATACGAGGTTTCAAAATAGAACCAAGAATACTATATCTGTTGTTCAAGATTAGGATTATGAGAAATGAATTAAGATATGCAGCTTGAATCATGGTCCATAAAGCACTATTAGATCCACATTGCAGATTCCATTACTAAATGTTATACAACAAATGAGAATAAACCCAAGTGGATATTTTGAACATGATTAATATAACACCATCTTGGCTCCTTATCCAGTAGTTATAGTTGAACCAGCAGTTCTTTAAGTCAAATGAGGGTGAGATTTTCATTAAACACTTCGGATGTAAAAGGTATCTTAGTTTAAGATAATGATACACATTTGAAAATGCAGAAGATAAAAATTATCTATTTCTGCTACATTCAGTTGCAATACATATATGAAAGGTTTCTTTACATTTTTATCTTGAACTGGGTCATTCCTAAGACTACCAAGTAGCTATCATTGTGTCTAGGAATGAAAGGTCTTGGTAGTTCAGTACTAGGAATGGAGAATTTCTTAGAGGGAGCACTTCACTCTCTTAGTAGGCCTACCAGCACGAATCCAGATAAGTCAGGCTAGCAGTCAGATACCGATTTCTATCAAAAGGTAACAAATCAAAAGAGATCTAGACATGATCACAGCTTAACTTTTTGGTGTAGAAAGTATATTGTTTATGATGCTGAAATAGATCTCTTTATTTCCTAGCAAGAATAGTTAAGGAGTATGAGTTTCTTGTAATGCTATATTGTACATATCCAGCACTATTTAGTGCTGTTTTGTATAGAATTTTATTAACTGATAAGAAAAAATGAATGAATTTTCCTAACATGCCAAGAAAGTATAAAGGAACAGAAAAAGCTCAGATGTAGCCAAACAGGTGAAGGAAGACTGCTAAAATGGGCACAAAAAGTGCCATGCTCATGCCAGGATTTGCCATGACAAAATCTTTGGTAATCTTGAGAACTTGTATTCCTGTTTGAATCCTTGCTGCCCATCTCATCATTCTTTCCAACTCATCTGGTGACATAGATGAGATGACCTGTTCAGCTTTCTGTGCATCCTCCTTTGTAAGCTTCAAATTCAAATTGTTCACTCATGTTAGTGAGCAGCCAACCATCTATCTCTGGATAATTTCATAGTGGTTGAAATGAATTATTTTAGGGATGAGGGATGGGGCTCAATATTTACAGAAACTTAAAGGGGTTTGGCACAAATTTTGTGAAGAAAATAACTACATGGTCATTGCATCTTGATTGTCATTACAAATAACTTATATAGATTGTTCTAATTGCTCATTACTTTTTCAACACTTAGGAACTAAACAAACAAACAAAAAGGGAAACTCAACAATCTTCTCATGTTGGAACCTCATGTAAAATTTACAAAGTTGAGGCCCTTATGGAAGATGCAGGAGGCTTATTGAAATACAATAGGGAAACAGAAAATAACAACAGGAATGAAGACAAAGATAAAGTACTTTTTTCTTTTCTTCTTTATATTGTAGTTAGTTAAAATGAGGTCCAAATGAACCTAAGCCTGCTGGCCCCAATTAGCCCAGTTGGCAGAACTTCCAACTCTTGGCATGCTATTCACCTTGGAGTAGACATCAACTTTGAAGCAAGCTCCACACATGGCTCCTTCACTATCCACTCTTGGCATTGCTTTCATCTTGTAACTTGGATGCTCGAAGCTCTTCAATCCACTTTCACTGTGGTACATGCACCCTGCCAAGACATCCATCTCATCAAAAATCATTTTTTTTCAATGTGTTTTTCTTGTTAAAAGGAGAAGTTGTATCCCATCAGCCTCTTGTCAAGTGTAACTGGAAAAGATAAAAGATATCTTGCTTTAAACATTGGTCCAATTTGAGCTACATACCAGTCGGGAAGGGAGCAAATGATTTGAGACAGCTTCCTTTGATTTGATCCACACTATCAGAGATCATGACAGATCCATCAGATGCTATTCCCCAGAAAATCTTTGCAGTTTCATCAGCACCCTATACATAGACACCATTCATGACATTCAATGAAAGAGAAAAAAGGTAAATTATGTCTTAATAGAATAAAATAAATGATCCATTGTATATGTTTCCTTTCAAGATTGATATCATCATCATCCCATCTCCAATTAGAGTAAGAAAGTGTTGTTTATATACATTTATACAGAAATGCACTTTCTTTTGGTGATTGATACTGCAAGAAAGAGTTAAAATCTGCTAAAGTCATTTCTTTCTATCTGCCTAAGCCTTAGTAGGCAGTTATGACGTAGCTGTGTTGGTAGGAGGTAAAATGTACCTAATGAATAGTTGAGGTGCTCAGCACTAATGGGCTCGAAAACTACCATTACTAAAAATTGCATATTGACGGGGATAAACTTTAGAACTAGAAAAGAACTTACAAGGGCAACAAAGACATTACCAGCCTTATGATCATAGATCACAAAGCCAAAGCTACCCTCAAGTCCCTTGAGAACCTCATGAGCTGGGAATGGGCCTCTGTCACGGAGGGTGCGATACGCTTCACTAACAAGCATGGCCTCATTGGTACCCTTTGACAGACCATATTGCTTGTTTAGTGCCCATAAGTTGTTCAAGCTTCCCAAGAAAATGCAGTATATGTCATTCAACCCACAGAACAACCTGGAAAAGAGAAAAAAGTTCATACATTTTGTCTCATTATTACCACACATAAGAAGCAGCAAAATGACAAAAAATAATAATGAAGAATTCAAGAAATAATCATTAACATTTAGCATCCCACTTTATCTTTTTGTTCATTTACTAGTGAAAAATTGAATCTTTATGATCATTTCATAAATCATATAGCCAAATCTCAAGATAGCAGAGGCATGGGTTCTTTCTTTGTTCTTTTGGTGGAGGGTTTGAAAGATTCACCTTTGTTGAGCATTTGATGAGGATGGAGGCTTGGAATAGGCCAAGAATGCCTTGTCCATGAATCCAATGGAAAACCCATTGTTGGAATTTGAAGCTAAGAAATTCTTCATAGTCTCTTCAGGGGAAACAGCCTTGTTTGATGATTGCAAAGAGGCTGGGCTCTGCAGCTCCTTTGGTGGATCAACCACACTTTTCTTGAAAATTGCCAACATTTTCTTTCTTCTCAAACAAAATCAATGAAAAAGTAAATGGGGTAGTCAGAAAGCACAAACAAGGTGATAAACTTTGGTACAAAATATAAGAAATGATAAGTGATTTGATGAGTATTTATAGCTTAGAGGGTTGGAGGAGACAAAAAGTGTCAAACATATCCATTAATAATCTTGAGATGGAGAGAAAGTTAGGTTAATTTTATAAAAATGGGCAAGTGGGGCCATTGATTGTTTTTGAGGATTTACGTGGGGCCATAAAATAAAAAAAAGTCATTTCCCCCCTCTTGTAACTTGAGGTGGATGACATGGAACCTAATCAAATGGACAAGTGAGGCCATTGGATTAAAAAAATATTTTTGTTTGTTTTTCACTTTAACTTGAGGTGGCAATACAAGAATATGTTAATCTTATAATATG
Source organism: Solanum bulbocastanum (assembly GCA_037074985.1). Taxonomy (NCBI): domain Eukaryota; kingdom Viridiplantae; phylum Streptophyta; class Magnoliopsida; order Solanales; family Solanaceae; genus Solanum; species Solanum bulbocastanum. The sequence goes on along the minus strand of CM073598.1, from coordinate 28,255,050 downwards.
GACAAGAGTTAGACCATTGGTTGTGTTTGAGGATTTTAGTTCCCAACAATTTTTGGATTAAATAAATATCTTCTTTTTCACTTTAAAACTTGAGTTGGATAACAAAAAGAATATGCTAATCTTATGAAATGGCCAAGTTAAATTAGACCATTGGTTGCTTGAGGATTTTAGTTCCCAACAAATCTTGGATTAAAAATTGATTATTCATGACAAAGAATAAATTTAATTTGGGAGTTGGAAATTGGAGAAAAGGTCAAAGTTTATCTATAAAAGCATGAATTGACAGTGACACAAATCCTAATCAGCAAATCATACTTTTTGGATAGAACTTTACTAGTATTATATTCCCTTTTGGCATTTCTTCACGTTCTTGATCTCTACTTTAATTTTATATTTTTTTCTTTTTGTAGTTTTAACTTTTATGTCGTCTTAAATAGAAAATGAGAAAGAGATCTGATCATTCATTCATTCTCTTGCTCTTCGTGTTATGTTAACATTAGTACTTATATTGAAGTGAAGATTGGGGCATTTAAACCTCAACTAATTAATAAATGACTTATCATTGAAATGTAAATGTTTAGATGAATGTGCAATCGAATAAAATTGAAAAGTATTAGTACTAGAAATGATTGTATGCAACATAAGGTAAGTTATATGATAATTGAATATGCTAAAATTAGATTAGATTTAAAATCACATGAAGAAATCTATAAGTTGGTATCAACTAGTAGTTGAACAAGGCTTATATTTTAGTAATATTGAGAATTGTATTGATATCAAATCTGGTCATTACAGTAGTTTGAAACATGAAAAACTTCTCCTAATAGAGAGACTATATCAAATAGCCCAAACCACCCACCATGGCTGGGTTAGCGTTGCAATTGTGATAGAAGAAAAAAATTATCGAACAGCCTTGACTGCAGCTAAATGGACGATTACAGCACAAAAACCCATACAAGACTATAAACATGGAAGATATTCAGAAACCTAAGAGGCATAATCCTCTTGTAGTATTTGTCTTCAGGATAAAAAATGGCAACAGCGGTATTCCCTCCAAATTTCCTGCCACCAAGTGCTGCCTTTGCTTTAGTGCAACCGATAGTGTCAGAGTACTCGAGAAATACCTGCAGTGTGAAACACAAAACCATCTGAAAGGAGAGGGGATTCAAGATCGAAAAAGACTCCTATAATTGTTGCGTATTATCCTGACTATTGATTTATGGCTATATATAACACCCATGCAGGGTGAACTATCAAGATGTACATTACTGGCAAAATGATCATTTGATAGTCATGCCGCATTTTGTGTGCATTTTTAATGAGGATTAAATAATGAGTTGTTTCAATTCTCTGTTCAGCAAAATGTTGAGGATTAAAACATATAAGAGACGGATGAGGAAAGAAAAACCTAAAAATGCTTATGCATCACTTCTTCATTCAAAAATTACCTAAACTGGAAATTCTATGATGATCTCAAAATCTAGAATCAAACAGTAAAAAGGAAAATAAGCGATAACTTCTAGTAACAGAGCACTTTATTTTTATCAATGTCAACCAGCAAGTGACCATGGGCTTTCTATGGCAGCAAAGTTGTACAGGTTTCATTGCTCAATTGAACAATAAAAAGTATTTGCAGAACACACAGCACGGATACAACAAATGCTCAGCATAACAAAATTGAATTAATTCCTAAAGCTTAGACACGTAAAGATGACAACATTATTACCTTCCCAAAACCATCCACCATTTTTTGATCAGGTTCTGGCCGAGGAATAACAACATCAATCAAGTCACCTATAATTCAGCCAAAGGAAATCCGATACTGACTTATCAAATACTTAATTGTACAGATTGAGTAGCACACATAAAAGGAAAACCCAAAACAAAAAAGGATGCACAATATATTAGGAAATTTTAACAAATTGATAGATAAGAATCCACATAAATGGGGGAACACGTCAAAGGCCAGTGTTATGTAAGTAGCAGAGACTTATGAGGGAAAAAACAGTGGGTAGTCCTGTGAGTGAAATCAACATTATAGAGCAGCTTGCAAGACAAAATTCGTCGCTGAAAGTTCAAGCACAAAGAGTTGAAGCATATTGTTCTACAAAGGTACCCAATCTTTTATCATCTATTCAAAAATGTTTTGCCCATAGAACCAAACACTATTATAAATCCAGTTACCTTTTTTCCCTTAATCTCTTCTTCATTTAAGTCTTAAATCATTGGTTCATCCAATTATGGAGGTGAGAAATCAACCATCATACTATAACTTTTGGTCGTTTTTACGAGTTATCAAAGAGAAGATAACCCTCCCTGGTACTACTGCGGTTATTTAAAGCAGCCTCATAATAAATCAATTTAAAAGTGTCTCATGTTTAATCATCTTTTTTTGAATAGAAACAATTTCAACGTGAACACGGGAAACTGATTGAAACATAAAGAACATATCATAAAACAAAAAAGAGATAACAAAAGATATGTTAATGAATGAGAAGCTGCAGTTACCAAATTTTTGGCCTTCTTCTTTCATGTCTTCCAAAATTTCTCCATACTCTACATCGTCAAATAATTCTTGAGGGGTGATCACCGTCAAATATTCAGAGGAAGATAACTCATTAGCATTACTAAAATATTCCCAGACTAGCAAATACCTTAGTTAAGCATAAGACCTTGGTTGGAATTTCAGCAGTCACAACAGCCCCGTCTTTAAATATAAGTTCTATAACCTTTCCCGGACTAGCAAATACCTTAGTTAAGCATAAGACCTTGGTTGGAATTTCAGCAGTCACAACAGCCCCTATCTCGGTACCAGGAATAGTCATACCACTAGCTTCAAAAGCCATTTTCTGCAAGCAAGCAAAGTAATCTTCAGCATTCAAAATTAAGGGAAAATGCACACTGCGTCCCAGTCACCTTTAGCTTATTGAGGTCAATTTGACCAATTTTAGGAGTTAGATCAGATCAATTTTATTTATTATATTGAATTAAAATTAGACATTAGAAGTTTCACAAAAAATACTACAAATTGCAATTCGCACATATCAAACTGCACATGAGCATTATTCTAAATTGTTAGTCAAACTTCACTTAGCTCAAAACTCAGGAAGTGAAAAATGTCGAAACTTTTGAGACAAAGGGAGTATTTAGAATAATAAGTTAATACAGTAGAAAGTATTCAACCTGCATAGCCATGTGCTGCCTTGCCTGAGCTAATATACACTCCTGTTCAGATTTCACCTGCCCACTACTGTAAACGTGATCGGAAATAAGTCATAAAAGAGCACAGTAAATGTCACGACCCGATTTCTCGAGCCATGATGGCACCTACTATAACCCACCAGTAGGTAAGCCGACCCGTAACCCGGAACAACAAGTAATGGGTCTGAGGGCAAAAGTAACCAAGAGTAGACAAAATTTAATATAATAATAAAACAAGCGGGCGCAAACCAAAACATATATACAATAACGATATCTCCCAAAACCTGGAAGTCACTAGTACAGAGCTACTAACAAAAGAGTACAAGTCCCAAAAGTGGACTACAGAGACTCGACTGTCTCGAAAGGCAAAAGACAAGTCTATATATACAGATGGAGACTGAAATAGTACAGAACGTCGTGTGCTCACCCCCGTCTCCGGATCAAATTACTCCAAGCTGGATCAACGCTGGACACTGATGCTCGGACCTGCATCACGAAAGAGATGCAGAGCGTAGCATGAGTACCAAACAACAGGTACTCAGTAGGCATCATAGGCCGACTGAACTTGAAAAGTAAATGCAATATGAAAAGAAGGAATAACACAAACAGAAGTCTAGAACGAAACTAAGACTAAATAACGATGGAATGCACACGAGTGTAGAAATAACTAACTAAAGTAATCTATAAGCTAACTACATCTAACTGGACCCCCATAAGCTCAGAAGGTACACTGAAAAACTATAACTAAAGAGAATTACGTATAAGAATCCAATAACACAGAACATCAAACCAAAACCTAAACCCCAAATAATAGAATCTGACAATACGGAGGCCGGAACTCAAACCGGATGCTCACTAGAAGTACCCAAGTAACCAAGCGATAGAGGCCGGACCTCGAACCGGATGCTCTATATAAGTAACTAAGCGATAGAGGCCGGACCTCGAACCGGATGCTCTATATAAGTAACTAAGCGATAGAGGCCGGACCTCGAACCGGATGCTCTATATAAGTATCAATGTAAGTCCTTGAAATTTAGTCGAAAACAACTTCGAAATCGCGAAGCAAAACTAGTGTCGTCAACGTAACTCGTGAAACCGCAATATCGAGGAAAAATAAAGATAACTATCGTCGAAGTAAGCGTATCGCCTAACTAAGGTCCAAACTATCAGACTCTAGTCTGCTACACCAGTCTACAGGGATCTAGGCCGGCCGGGCGATGTCAGGACAAAACTAAGGCCTAACTATTCCGAATCATGAAGTTCTAAGGCAAGCCCTAGTCAAACCTAAACTAAGGTCCAACATGCTTCAAATAAATAGTAATTAAGCATACAAGTACTCCACATAGCAAGGAGGGGCAATTTGTACACCAAGCATGCTCTCTGTTAACCGATAATTTCCGAAAGAGACCGAAACATGAATTCTAAACACCTATGCACTATTCAATAATTACCAACCGAAATCCCAACAAATCAACTTCTGAAATTTTCCAAAAATTCTGCCCGAAAATGGCAAAGACAGCAGGTAAAACACAACTTTTTACCTCCAACGAAGCTTTGAATATGAAATCTAACCACACCGACGTGTTCCTTGCGAAAAACCACACAAGATGCAGCTTTGGATCACTTGATTTGGACTAGAAATGAGAGAGTTATGAGGGTTTGAAGTTGGATAAAAAAACTGAATATGGCTGCACCAGATGGCTGCCATATATTTAAAGTCTCCGACGGGGGCTCGGAATTCGATCGGGACCCGATAAAAATAAAACAGATATGCTACCCTACCAAATTCGACATTCCAGACTCAACGGCGCAGTCAAAATTTCCATCAGAGGTCATCTTGATAAAAAGTGGGTCCCACTTCCAAGAGCCATTTTAACCAAAATCCACCAAAGGGCTCGAAATTAGTCTGGAGACCTCGGGAGTCGAACAAAAGGTTGTTCTAGACCAAACTCAACATTTCGAAAAGCTAACCGCGCTGACGGAATTTTCATCCGAGCGCGTTTTCCAAGAATGTTGACCAAAGTCAACCTAAGGCCAAATTTCAAAGGCTAAAACGCCTAATCGCACCGACTCACACAGAGAGCCTCGGGAGTCATGCCGATCATGCTACTAGCCTAAAATGACCCTTCCGGAGCTGATGGAACTGTCAGAATTCCATTCTGAGGTGTTCTTCTTGAACTTTTGATCGAAAATGATCATTCAAGGTTCATAAGCTCCAAAACACTAAAACTCACACCAAAACCAAACGAACGACCAGGTGACCGAACTGTCAGTCCCAGCAAGTCATAAATGACTTGGGGTCGCTACAGGAACGCTCTAAACGACACACAGAAGGCAAGAACCAAAAATGACTAGGAGGGTCATTACAGTAAATTACCATGGAGGGTTAAATACAGAATAGCCCTTTCCAAAATCCAAACAACAAGTGTGGTTCCCAGAAACCAAACACCCCTTCATCAAAATAGCATATGGACGATATAGTCAGTATAGGGAAAGAAGTTGATCATCATTCAAAAGTTTACTTGGCTGCTGAACATTGTTAAGCTCAAAGCAGTTTACAAATTCTACTTTTTGAGATGGACGAAGAGAGCATGCAAGACATTTGTTTCTAAAAGCACAAGAATCTTTACTGAAAAAATAAACAAAATTTGATTCTGAATTATCAGTTGGTACGCTCTTCCCAAAGATTGACAAAATTGATATAACAACATCTCAGACCATCCAAATAGGTTGAAGACACACATTTCTTTGGTAGCATAATGTACTTCCATATTTCATCTCACAGGAAGGTCAACACTTATACATGAACCTCAAAAACATAATAATCTGGCAATGTACACAGTGTAGATCCGGATGATGTTTGAACACAAAAGTAAGCAATCAGACTGAGTTCAGTTTAGAAAAATTGATTTGTTACTATAAATGATTGCTTCAGATGCTAAGCAGGAATAAATGTACGACAAAGAAGCTATTACAAATTCGTTCAACTAAGACACAAACAAAGAGGTAATGCAAGACTTACAGAAAATTTCAAAAGCAATATTTCATAGAAAAAAAGAGTTTAGGAGATGAAATCCGGATTACATTACTGCAGGCCAAAATTTTCCATAGCCTCACATATTGCCAGTCTTCACTCATTAGATTTCCTACAAGCTAGATGAGAACATACCTAGAGGTAGCGCGTCGAACCGTCAGTGTCTTGTCACCCATTTTTAAGCCATTTAAAGAAGCGCAGGCCATGTCTGTATCCAATGGATTTTGAAGCAAGTAATAGTTGGTCAGCAACCCATTATAACGTAGAACCTTCTTCAGCATTATTAAGAAGCAATAGCATTTTATTTAAAGGAGGTGAAAATTTGAGATCCATAATAAACAGAGGACAATTCAGTGTTGACTCACCGAAACCTCTGCAGATTTGAAAAACTTTTGAGCATTTTACACAACTGGCACGAAGATGAGACCATATCCTATTAATCAATGTAGAAAGAGGCTGGACGGAGAGATGTGCTGGCAAGGAGAACAAAATTCTATCTATTCTCGGAAATCTAAATAAATTGGAGGCCTCATTTGTAAATTGTAACTAAACAGATTGACATCTTCAGTGAACTTTTTCTTATCAGCGACATCTTCAGTAAACAATGACGGGAGGAATAATGAGAATATCAAGAATAGGAAGAATGGAGAGAGATAAAGCAAATTATCCGCAAATGGCTGATATGCTGCAGTAAGGAAGCAGAGTTGGGCTGTAGGATCAGCCCAGGTATCTATGAGATCCCATAATGAGGAACTGAAGTGGAGGCTGCAGAGGAAGTAGATGATTGAGAATCTGAGGTACCACATTAACTGATAAGTGGAGTAATATGGAAGAAGTGAAAAACCATAGAGAAACACAATGTTTGATGCATTTTAAAAAAAAGTTTTAAGTATCAATAAAAACAAAAAGAAGCAATAAAAGAAAAATATTTGAGCGTGAAAGGCAAAATTATAAACCAGACATCTGAAGTACCAACAAAAAAGTAGAAGAATATGACAATGCTTGATGCAGTATTAAAAAATAAATTTGAAGTATCAACGAAACAAAAGGAAGCAATACAACAAAAAATATTTGAGCCTAAAAGGCAAAACTATAAACCCTAGACATCAATCAGCAAGCTCTCAATCTCAAACCATAGGATCAACTCAATCAAGTAATTGGGAGGAAGAGTATGTGATCTTGCTTTTACAAGAATATAAATGATGCACATAAACTATAAAGCCAACACTTCCAAAAATAGCAGATTTTCAGTCTGAAAAGCAAGGGATCAAATTAGTAATAACAAGTAAATAATCAAATTATGGAACAATATTTACGGATCAAAAATGAAGATCAAAAGAAGAAACACGTCTAATTAATTAGCTTTCAAAAATCAATCTTGATATGGAAAGAGTTGGAACATTTTCTACATCTAAAAAGTCTAAGGCAAGAATAAACTTAGATATCAGCTTAATCACCTGATATGTGCAGAAACCATAACCTTTAGAGTTTCCTGTGTCTCTATCCTTCACCACCTCAAATCTACGCAAAGGTCTGCACTAGACAACATTCAGTACATTAGAGCTCCAGTAAAATTCTGAAACTTATTGATATCGGCCATCTATTAAAGATTTGTGTACCCAAAAAACTCCAGTAGTTCTTTTATTTGCACTTCAGTGAAAAGGTATGGTAATCCACCAATAAAAATACGATCTTGGTCCTCTGCATCCCCAGTTGCTCTGATGAGAAAAATATGCACATGAAGACAAAAACAAAAGAGGAAACAGCTTGGCAGGGTAAGAAAGAAATTAAGAGGAAAAGAATAACATTATTTGTTAGAACAAAGACCATACACAAAATAGTCTCCCAAAATAGAAGACAACAAAGCGCTGCAATTGTAAGAATCATATTTTCTCTGTGTAAGGGTGCTTGGTGTGCATCTGTACTAAGTTGCTCGGACTCGGTGTGGGAGTCCAACACGGGTGTGGATCCGCATGTCGAATCCTTCATGATCTGACTTTTAAGATTCGGGATATGAATCTAGACACGAATATGGGTGCGGGGACTCGGCAAAAGAAAAACTAAAAATCTAAAAATATACATAAATATGAGCCACTATGGAAAACTTATAATGTACCGTCGAAGGGACCTAGTCTAATTATGATTAAATAATACTCTAATTTAAATCGAAAATTATTTTTCATTTAAATAATACTCTAATTTTGATTTTATTTTTGATATGAAGACTCCAAGGGACCTGGTCTCACTCATGTTATGGACCATCATCCATGTCCAAATGTTCAGCCAAATTTAGCCCAATGTTCAGAATCAAATCTGGCCCAAACAATGACCGACCCGGCCCACACCCTATTTCTCCAAACCCCCACGTTCCCCTCTTCTCCAATCATGCATAAAATGAAGCTGCCAGAGAAACAAAACGATGAAGAACCCTAGCTCAGTTCCAAAACGGCGCCACATCTCCTCTCTCACAAATTCATACACCAATGTGCGCTTAGCACGAGAGCTTTGGTATGGTACATCACTCTAATTTATCACGAAAAACCTTCGAAGGACACAAAGGACTAGTATAAATCACTATATAGTAGAAATATTGAAGGTATTTATTTCCGATCTATCCAAATATTTACTTTGAGATATCAAATTTTCAATTTTCTTCTCCAAATTGTTGGTCAACACACCCGATCTCGTTTGACCGGATCCGACACAGATCCCACACCCTTACCCGTGTTAGTGTCGTGTCGACACGGGTGCGGCACCGATTTTGCTGAGTCCAAGTAACTTAGCATATGTATGCTCCCATCTTCAATCCATTTCCCCTCCCAAGAAAAATCCTGATGTGAGGCCAAAAATATATATTTTAATCATTATTTGTCTCACATTTAGTATTTTTATTTGTCTTTTTTAAGCATGAATTTTATGGATTGTGCTAAATAATGCATTTTATTTGTAGGAGTAAATTGGTGTAAAGATGAAGAAGTTTGGAGCTAAAACGAATTAAAGATAGAAGATTATAGAAGGAAATCAAGCAGGTTTAATGGATTAAATTGAATATTATATTCATATTTATACAAATTGTACAGATAGCCAAAGAAAGCAAGTTGATATTGGCCGAGTCCAAGTAACTTAGCATATGTATGTTCCCATCTTCGATTCACTTCCCCTCCCAAGAAAAATCAATATATATTTTAATCATTATTTGTCTCACATTTAGTATTTTTATTTGTCCTTTTTGAGCATGAATTTTATGGATTGTGCTAAATAGTGCATTTTATTTGTAGGAGTAAAGTAATTTGGTGAAAGATGAAGAAGTTTGGAGCTAAAACGAATTAAAGATAGAAGATTATAGAAGGAAATCAAGCAATCAGCTTAATAGATTAAATTGAATATTATATTCATATTTATACAAATTGTACAGATAACCAAAGAAAGCAAATTGATATTGGCCTTACTGCCACATGGCATCATGTGAAGGCATTTCCAAATAGTTGAAGGCAGCGGAATTAGCGGCTACATAATACACAACTAGGAAACTGAATCCTTTTTGGGTTTGGTCTCCCAATTTGTTTTGGACTCAGTTATTTTATTTAGGATTTCTATCTCTATAAATAGTCCATGATAATAATTATTATGGGGACATCAATTATAGGACATCAAGTATAAAGTTGTCAATACTTTTTAGGGTTCTTTTCTTAGACATTAGTAGCAAAGACCCTTGTTCTAGGGTTGTGGCTACGGGTAATTGTTGAATATCAATTGTTTTGAATTAATGTTGGTTATCACTTTAAATTACTTTTGTATTCTTGTTTTAGTATTTCATGCTTATCACCATAGAAATAAATATATTGTCTATTCTTGGACTCGGGAGACGATAAGGTAGATAGACCAAAGGACACAAAAAGCTTGATCTTTCATTAAATTGATTAGATTTGTGTTTAGGAGTGACGTCAGACTAACACTTAGCTTGGTTACAAAACATGATGAAATATAAATGCTTGCCAATTAGGATTGCTTATCCCCGCTCAACGATGTAGTTCAACAACTAATTGGAGTAGGCGATTAGAGGTCGGGAGATCATGATCATAAAATCACCCATGTAAATCAGTAATTTGATAACTATAGTCAATTCATACATAAGATGTGATACATGAAACCCTATGCATGCTGCAGCCCTGGAATTTTCCAATCACTAAGTAACTTTATTATTTCATTATTGCATTCTTTTCTTTACAAATAAAAATCAAACACTTTTGACACTCCTAAATAAATAATTAGACTAGTATAATTTAGTAAATAGTTAATTGACAAGTCCTTTGGGTTCGATAATCCGATTCTTTTAAGAGTCACTATATTACTTGCGCGACTACGTACACTTGCATGTGCAATTGGGAGCAACAAATTCCAAAATAGGGCATAGTCCCAACTAAAAGGTATTGCCTAAATAAATCTTTTCCTTCCATAATACTTTTTCTCTAGGTCTGCATGACATTGAAAGGAATGCTAACATTGTTGAGTATCAGAAGTGAGGGAGGTTATAGTTCATTTTAAAAGGTTATAGAGATTTCAAGACAACTTTCGTTCATGTGATTTTAGGTCTATCTCGTCCCCTTTATAACAAATTCACTCGACATGGTTTTGCATTTATAGACCAGTGCATCCGAAGGTTGACGCAAGATTATTTGACCAAACCATCTCAAGCAACTATCTCTCACTTTATTCTCGATGCATGCTACTTACTTGCACCCTCTGCCTAATGTGGTCGTTTCCAATCTTGTATGACGGCAAATTAGCATGTGTATCTCAGTGACACTCATTTTGTGGTTATATTGGACTTTTTTTTTAGAATGGTAACTTTTTTTTTCTATTTATCCACAGATATACTACATCAAAGTAGCCCCCCTTCCAAAAGTATTACAAACTAGACTAACTCCATCTGTGCTTTTTGTCACAAATAGTCTAAAACATCAAAAAGTTCTTCTGCCTGTACTAAGACTTTCTGTTTACACCAAAAATAATACAGAGCTATACAATTCATCTTGAAATTTTGCAAATTGTTCTTCTTGCCCTCAAAACATCTTTGATTCCTTTCTTTCCACACTGTCCACCATATACAAGCTGGGACAATCCTCCATCTCTCCTCCTTAATTATAGTATTGCCAATATTGATCCAACAATTTAGGAGTTGTACTATGTTTCTTGGTTTCACCCAAGTGATCTTCCTAAGGCTGCTGAATATTCTCCATAATTGATCTGTCCATTTGCAATGCAAAAAGAGATGATTGACTGTCTCTGCCTGTTCCTCACACAAATATCATCTTAAGCATAGTTGGAACTTCCTCTTCTTTATATTTTCTTGTGTCAGCACTGCTTCCTTTGCTAGTAACCATGTGAAACAGTTTACCTTGTATGAGATTTTAGGTCTCAATATCATCTACCATGGCCAGAGCTCCATCCTATCATTTGAATTTAAGTGATTAAGATCTTTGTAAGCTGACTTGACACTGAAAACCCTTTTGCTGCCAATCTTCCACACAACCTTGTCTTCTTCACTAGTCAGATTACTAAATTGTGCCACTGTATCATGGAAGGCCGCTATTTCCCCATCTCCCAATCGTTTAGATTCCTCCTAAGATGTAAGTTCCACCCCTGTCCTGTCCACATTTCAGCCACAGTTGCATTTTGTTGAAGGCTTAGTGTATATCAGTCTAGGAATAATTGTTTCAGGGTTCTTTGGGCTATCCATCTGTCCTCCCAAAATGACACCTTCATTCCATTACCCACTTGGAATCTGATTCTAGAAAGAAATTGAGGCCAAAGATTTCTTATTGATCTCCAGATACCACATCCATATGGTGTAGTTACCATCTTTGTCATCCACCTATTCTTCATTTCATATTTTGCCTTGATCACCTCTCTCCATAGCATACTCTCTCCTGTCATAAACTTCCAAAGCCATTTTAACATTAGGCTTTTGTTTTGTTTCTTCATGTTCCTGATTCCCCAGTCCCCCCTCGTTCTTATTTTTTATAACCTCTTCCCACTCGACTAGATGAAACTTCTTTTATCTTCATTTCCCTGCCAAAAGAAATTTCTTCTCAAAGCATCTATCCTCTGTATGACCTTGTCTGGTTCTGGGAACACAGACATCATATAAGCAGGTACTGCATCTAGCACACTATTAACCATGGTTTATCTACCTCCCCTAGACAGATATTGGCTCTTCCAGTTGGTTAGCTTCTTTTCGCATTTTTCTATCACTCCATTCCAGATCCCTATTGATTTGCTCTTTCTCCCCAATGGCATGCCTAGGTATATGGTTGGTAGTTCCCCTACCCTACCACCCAAAACCCTGCCAAACGCTCCACCGGAGCCACTTCATTTATGGGATAAATGGAACTCTTCCCCCAATTGATATGTAATCCAGACACTGCTTCAAAGATGATGAATATTACTCTTACGATCAACATTTGCCCTGTCATTGCTTCACAAAAAATAGGAGTATCATCTGCATATTGCAGATGGGTAATCTCCAAGCCATTTTGTGCACTGCTGTCCATCTTAAAGCCCCTTACCCAACCCTTGCTGTGTGAATTAGGTTATTCAAACCTTCCATGGCTAAGATGAATAAAAAGGGTGACAGGGGGTCACCTTGTCTCAGTCCCCTTTGGGATGAAAAATAACCACTGGGAGTTCTATTAACTAAAATAGAAAACTTAACTATGCTTATGCAGAATTTCACCCATCTAATCCATTTGTCTCCAAAACCCATCTTTTGCATCATAAGTAGTAAGAAGTTCCAGTTTAAATGATCATAGGCCTTCTGTATATCAAGCTTGCATAGAATTCCCGGGCACTTGCTTCTCTGTCTAGACTCAACACATTCATTTGCTATCAACACTGCATCCATTATTTGTCTACCTTTTATGAATGCCATTTGTTGGTTGTCTACAAGCCTGTGTAGTACCTTCTTTAACCTTTCTGCCAGCAGTTTGGCAATGATCTTGTAAACTCCACCTATTAGACTAATAGGCTAAAATCTGTCAGTTCCTCAGCTCACACTTTCTTAGGAATTAAAGCCACAAAGGTGGCATTAATACTCTTCTCAAACCTCTCTGCCTTATGGAACTGCTGCACTGTAGCCACCAGATCAAGTTTAATGATGTCCCAGCATTGGCTGAAGAAAGCCATGGAATAAACATCTGGCCTTGGTGCTTTGTCCCCTGCACATGCTTTTATGCTCTCTAGAATTTCCTGCTGCTCAAAAGGTGCCAAGAGTAATTTGTTTTCTTCTTCATGAATCCTAGGACAGTTTCTCATCTCCAGTTATGGTCTCCATTCTTCTAGCTCAGAGTATAGTTCCTCATAATAACTTACTATCTCCTTCTGTATCTCCTCTGGTTCAGTCAAATTTTCTCCTCTCACTTTCAGCTTTGACATTGTATTCATTCTCCTGGGTGCATTTGCAGTTCTGTGGAAGAAATTAGTGTTTCTATCCCCCTGCTCGAGCCACACTGCCCTAGATTTTTGCCTCCAAGCTATTTCCTCCCTTTTAGCTATGTCTTCAAACTCATTGATTAATGCTGTTTTAGATGTTATCTCTTCTGGCCTCAGGGTTCTGTTCTCCTGTATCTTCTCTAACTCAGCTAGCTGTTTCAAGACATTTTGTTTTTGTGTTCCCAAGTTCCATTGTGCAGTTTTGCTCCATTCTTTCAGCTTTTCTTTTAGTGCTTTGAGCTTTGCAACCAAGACATAGTCAGGTTTCCCTATGAAACTGAAGGAGTTCCACCATCCTTTAATTCTGTCATTGAAACCCTCTATGTCCAACCACCAGTTCTCAAGTTTAAAGTATGACTTTGCGTTTTCCCAAGCACCGCATTGTAACATTATGGGAGAGTGATATGATGTCACTCTGTGAAGTATGTGCTGCCTTATATTTCTAAAATTTGCTTCCCACTCTTCCGAGAACAAAATTCTGTCAAGTCTGACTGCTGTTGTATGCCTGACTCCTTTCTTCCAGGTATATTTTCCCCCAGATAATTCAGGATCAAGTAACTCCATGTCTTATATGAAATCTGAGAAATCTGTCATTCCTTTGTTGATTCTGTTGCAATTTTTCTACTCTGATGGGTACCTCACAGTGTTGAAATCTCCACATAGGACCCAAGGTCCTGCAATCAACCCCCTGGCAGCACCAATTTCCCACCAAGTATCTTCCCTTTCTACTCTATCATTTGGAGCATAGACACCTGTGAGGTGCCAGCTGAAATCTTGACATATCCCTGTGAAGCTACAGGTGACAGAGTACATCCCTACACTGCTAATTTCTCCTCTAATTTCTCCTTCCCACTCCCTTTAGTCCCACATAATAACAATGCCTCCCCTAGTTCCACTGGCTTCTAACTGTGCATAATTCACCCATTTATTCCCCCATACTTCCTTCACAATATTTTCAATTTCCCCTTCCACCTTTGTTTCTTGGAAACAGACTACATCTGCCTTCCAGCTGTTCATAATATTTTTGATCACTTCCCTCTTTGTAGCACAATTCATCCCCCTTATATTCCATGACACTATGTTTAGCTTCATTATTGTTCTATTGCCAGGTATCCCCCTCTACTTCTAGTGCCAAAGCTCATGAACTTTGTATCCAGTTCCAGGCTTTTCAATTAGTTTGCTCCTTTCTTTTTGTTTGTTGTGACTTCTCCCTTGCCCCCCTTTTTCCCCTTGCTTATTATTATCAATTTTCATAAAGAGCTCCTCTGCTTTCTCCTCACATCCTCTAAAATCTACCCCAAATTCAGTGCTCAATTTGAGTATATGTTGTTTAATCCAAAGTGGAGAACTTTTTGCATTAAAATTATCTTCTAATGGCAGCTGAATCATCAGCGGTACAACATCCTCTGTGATCTCCGTATTGCTATCATTCTGCCCATTCAGTTGTGATACGGCCATTATTTGTTTTCCCATGTTTGTAGCTTTCGCTACGGTGACTGCGTTCTCTCCCTCCTCCTGTATTGTCTCCTCTTGTTCGCGAGGCATGAAATTTCTCTCCTCCATCTCCAGGTTGTCCAGATTTTTGAATCTATTTTGCGTCTTTGTTTGAGAAAGATTTGCCATTATTTCAACACTTACTAAGTCTAGTCTTTGGGCTTCTTGACTGCTTTCTTTTTGTTTAAACCTTGTTGGGCCTAAAGCTTTTTTTGGGCCCTGGTTTTTTCTCTCACTTATTTTGCCTGCTAC
The DNA here is from genome assembly GCA_037074985.1 of Solanum bulbocastanum. Lineage (NCBI taxonomy): Eukaryota > Viridiplantae > Streptophyta > Magnoliopsida > Solanales > Solanaceae > Solanum > Solanum bulbocastanum. The sequence goes on along the minus strand of CM073598.1, from coordinate 28,239,578 downwards.
TGCATAAAGTTGCCCTTTCCCTTTCCAGCTGCGATCACGTGACTCCCAATTCAAAAGTTCTCCAGCTGTTGATGTGCCCACGTGTTGTGGTGTATAAATTGTTGGTTTCTCCATCGTACTAGGTATTGAGACTTCTTTACCCAGCAGGTCTCTGTCTTCATTCTCTCTCCTCATCTCCACTTTTCTGACGGTCACCGATGTCTCACACCAGATCGAAACTTTGTAGACATAGCCGTCGCTGGAAATTTTCACCTCCCTCGGAGCCTTTTCCCCATCACCCTTCACTTTTATACGAGCCCAGTGAAGGTGATTTTTGAGCTTTGTTTCTTCCTCTGTTTCGATAAATCCGCCGCATTGGTCGCCGATTTGTTTGAAGATACTCGATGACCATAAGCTCAAAGGTAATCCCATGACTCTTATCCAGACCCAATCTCTTTTTACTTCATCTGGCCAACATCCAGTGGTTGGCTTCCACCGGTACAAGCTTAGGTTCATCTTCTTCCATACCCATACCCCCGACATGACATGTTCTGCTGCTACTCTTGATGGGAGTTCAAACAGAAATTGGCCGTCATTCATGACAAAAACATTGACTCCTATGGCTGACTTCCAAGTGTTGCAGGCCCATCTTCTTACGTAAGCTGGGGTCTCCTGTAGTGTGTCCTGGAATCTTCCAACAATGCATCTATTGAGAAGATTTGTTTCTGCCAGCGGTGCTCTGCTTGTGACTTCTATGTGAGCCTCCTTCGCATGTAACCTCTCTTCATGGAATCCGTCATCCACCTGCTGCTTTGGACTGCCTCCCTATAAGATGTGTTCGAATGTTTGCCCATGTTAACTTGGGGTTTTGGTAGCAAGTTGGGTTCATAGATGAATCTGGCTATTTTGTGGACGATATTACTCCATCCCCCCATGTATGAAGTTTCCGGTGTAATAATTATAGACTTGTTCTGATCTTGGATAGCAATAAAAATGACAAATCTGTCATTCTCGTTGTATTTAAGAGAGCAGTAAAACTCTGCAAAGTGTTCCTTGAACTTTCATCTCCTAATAACTTTCCCTTGTACCTTGGACGCCTCAATAAATATTGATACCAACCACCGCAAAACTTTAATGCTAATCTTCACTCTTCTCACTAATTTTCTCCTACTCTCAGTCCATTCGTACCAGGAATCTGTACCACTTTACATCTAGTGATTTCGTATGATTTAAACCCTGCATTGTAGTAAATGCTGTTGACCCCTGATGATGTGATTCCGGCCATATATGCCAGAGAATAAGTCCCAGAACGATTTTAGTTCATACTAGGTTGTCTTCGAAAATCGTGCCTGGGAGCATTTTCTCTCTCCTATCTGGCATCTTCTAGAAATAATTATGAAGAGCATTCATACCAAAGAAAACTCTTTTGTATATTGGACTTTAGCGGCCAATCATTCACTCCAATATATTTCCGGCCTTAAAATTAGCTATAGAACTTACCTTTCTAATACCAATCAAGCAAAAATTAGGCCACCATGATTCAGGGGCACGATTTCAGCAGCAACTACAATGAAGGAAAATAGACAACTTCCACTTACCCAGGCATGAGTCCAGCAGCAGCTAAGTTAAGGTGAGGGCCTGGATGGCCAGGACCAAGTGCAGCAGCCAAAGAAAGATTGTAATTAGTGGGCCTTCGAATCCTGACGGAAACACCCTGTTTACAGTAAAGCATAGAGAATAACAAATAGTTAGACTAACAAATGCACATGGCGAAACAAAGAACTAGAGACACAAGCTCCCAGCTTAGCAAACAACAAAGAATACTCATTTATATATGTCATTGCCAATGGGGAAGAATATTTGAGGATTTTCATATTTCTGCAGAAAACATCTTCATCGGAACAAGTACTACTATTATGGAAAATTAATGCTGACAAGAAATTATAAAATTCCTTTAAAGCCTAAAGGTGTCTTCCAAACTATTCCTCTTGAAACATCCATGCCGAACACACAAATTTCTTTTCAAGTCAAAAGTTATTTCCCAAACTCTTGCCCCTCAAACAAGTATACAGAAAAGGGAGTCAGGAAGTTCTTAGCATTAGTGCTTTCATTTGAATAAAAAAATAAAAAGGATTGGAAGTGCTTTCTATTACTCACAACATGATGAGAGTTGCATCATCTATCAAAACATATCAGCATCTTCAGTTAACCTCAATGAGATGATTCATGAAGCTACCCGAATTATTGAGCACTATAGAACATAGATGGATCTCATTACCTGGAGCCACAGATACAGTTCTATTCATGAAGAATCAGGACTGTTTTTCCATCTCATGTATTATAACGGAAATTCTCACAAACAAAACAAAAGAATAAAGGGGAACATTAGAAGTGAATCATTTTTTTTCAATTAGTAAGTTGTTAAATATCATTCCAGCCATAGATATAAAAATTATCTAAGCCCCTTGGGTTTCCCTTGCTCTTTCCTTCACACCCAAACCACCACCTTACCCCTTCCACCCAAATTGAAAAAAGATAAATGTTAGAACTTTAAGTCACTTCTCATTGAGCCAAAAGAGAGAAACTAGATGAATCCCAAAACCTAGAGAGAGAGAGAGAGATAGAGAGAAGGCTGTAGTTTGACATGCCTCAAAAACAACTCCATCTAATGCCATTGCATTACTGGCTTCTTCGACCGTTCTCATCTCCACAAATGCAAACTTCTTTTCATGATTAATGTACACATTGACAACTGCATCACCTGAGATTCAGAAAAAGGTTAAACTCACAGGGGGTGTACAGGGGAAATATATGAAAGTATTCACTTTGGAAACTGGAATGCACCTGGGCCAGCAGAATTTCCACCAACTGCAATCATAACATGACTAAAGAATGCGGAGATTGTCTGTTTCAAATGCAGCAAAAGAAGGAGAAATAAGGAATCCCAAGAGAGTCAAAATTTGATATGACGAAGTCCTGCAATAAGATACTACCATACAGCATATTTTTCTTATATGGCATACGACGCTTGAGAATTGAGCACTCTCAATGTCGACTCACTCTTATGAGAATGCAAAAGGGACACATTTGGACTTGATATAGTCGTATAGTTGAGTTAAAATGTCAGCTTGTTTTAATGGGACAATTTCAGCACAAGGAGAGAATTTTTATGGACATAGCCCTTTGTTTGGAAGGGGGCAAATTTTTCAATTTTCATAAAGCAAGAAGAGAACATCTTTCAAATTGATGCATTCATGCTCATAAATAAACCAACTACACCTCAATCCCAAATTAGAATGAATGCAAGGCTATGGCCTAATTTATAAAAATAGATCAACATCGTAAGTTATATGCCTATGGCTAGGGAGCTGTTTCCAAAACATTTCCTCCTCAAGTTAAAATTTATACCTGTCTCCGACCCTACAATGAACCTCTGTTTTCACCATTTTCTCACCCTTTTACCATAAAACCATTTCTAAGAGTCATCACCATTCTTTTTTCTAATATGCACAGTTCGAATCTCTCCATGGATAGCGGGCAAGCCCCTCACCCTTCTAAATAACAGATTTGTTGTCCGTGGCAAGGTTCAAACTCATGACTTGAAGAACCATTACCAATCTTAGAATACATGTAATACAATTCAGCCTCTACAATGTACAAGCTTAAAAAAAAGATAATAAAGTATAACATGTGCCATTAAGTCATGACAACCATTTCAGAGAGAAGTCAGGACCCCAGGTACAATGTAGATGAAAGATGATGGAAATGGACCATTATACCAATATCGCCATCCTGTTCATTAGCCAGTGGTGGAAGGCCACCAACATAGACTCGTCGTGCATGCCTTGTAGCCTATGAGCAAAACAGAAAAAAATGTGAAATACTTGTCGTAAATACAGAAGAGAATTGAGCTTCAGAAGAATATAGTTACTTGCTGACTCATGGCTTGGACTGGTAAGAAAGGGAATGAACCTAATGGATTAACCTGTTGAAGACACCTTAATCAGAGAAATAATTAAATGGATCCATATGGAAAACTTACATTTGAGGATGCAAAAAATAAATATAAGAAACAATCATATGAATTAAAATAGTCGTACCTGAGTTGCATCAGTTGGAAAAACATTCTGTAACATTCTAGGAATCAATGGATGACTGTTGGAAAAACCCAGAAATTGTTCTACATAATGAGGAATAAGTAAAGAGGGAATCGAAAGTGATGAATCAAAATGAAAGAACTGAGAAATTAATGTGTTACAACTGACAAATGACAGATTTAAATGCTAAAATTGAACAGATTACCTCATAAAAAATTTTGAAAAATTTAGTCTTCGACACAAAGGGATTAAATTATTAACTTTTTACCAGAAGAGAGAGCATAAAAGGGAAAAACTAATAGTCCTTACCAAGATATTGTATACCATTCAGATAATAAAACAAGAATTATATTCCACCACTGCAGGTTCCTGGATAACAATTGTGAGTCTACCAAATTACAACAGTTGCTGTTGACGATGGAAAAGTTCCAGCTAACCAAAGCACTGATTCCTCGTTGAATTAAATCTACTCTCACGCCCACGAGTAGCATGGTGGGACATAGAGTCCAATATTGCCTTCTTAGCCATATGTAACAAAATCACAAAAAAGGAACCAACACAACAGCAAACAACACAACAACGATCTCTCAGTTCAAGTAGAAATTATCAGCATGAAACCAAATTAAAGCTTATCATATTGAACATAACCATTAATCTCAAAATAAAGGACTGACATCATTTTAGGTAAGAGAGAGCAATAATTATATGTGCTGTTCAGGTTTTAAATGCTAACCTTCCCCGCTAGAAAAAGATGCTGCAACTGGTGGAGCCATATCAAAGCCACTTGTCCGCTTGCTGTCGAAAAGAAAAACAGCCTATGACAAATCAATTTTGTGGATGCCTCGAAGAGTTAAATGAATCAAGAATTTTTTCTATGATTTGAGTAAAATAGATTCATGTATTACAAGAACGAAAACAAACGAATCCCTCGCATGAAAATGAAATAGTGCATTGAGAAAAAGACATGAATCCTCTTAATATGATAAAAAAAATTGCAAACATTTGGAGTGTGTTTGTATGGAGGAAAATGATTTCCATGGAAAATATTTTCCTAGAAAATGTTTTCTTGAAAAATAAGTGGGTTTCTTACTTATTTCTAAGGTTTGGTAGGTAAGCATAAAAATATTATCTCAAGAGTATTTTATGTTATCTAGCAAACCACAATAGGAGTGGGATGTGGTGGGGAGTGGGTTTCTTTCTATTCGCACTTTTCCCACCTACCCAGTTGTGTAACCCTATTTTGAACATATGTGATGCCAAAGAATGTCGAGGAACTCCTTGGGTGCTTAGCAGATTATGGAGAACCATTCCTGCATCTGTCTGTTGGGTGTTGGGTGGTGCAGCAAGAAAGGAATCGAAGATGTTTCAACAGAAGAACTGTGTCGTTTGTCTTCAAACATAGGTGCTTAGTTAGTTAGCTTTTCGGTGAATTTACAATATGCATATGAAGAGGACTCTATGATAGATTCCGGTTAGTTTGTTACAAAGTTGAACAAATTTTGTACTTGGGACATCCTACTGTAGTGTCCAGAACAGCCTTAGTGCTAGTGTTGCTCATTGATTTTCCTTTAAAAGCTTTTGTGTAAAAGTAAAGGAAACCCATCAGAGAAATATTCTTTTTATTGGTGAAACAACAAAGAATTGTCTTGTGTTGGCCAAAATTACAACTGTACAAAGACTTCCAGCTGAGAGCCCATTGGATTGCCTTGATTTTCCTCATCGAACCATTTGTCTGATTCCAGAAGCACTATCAAGATTAATTATGAGTTTCCAAAAATAACAAATCCTATAAATTAACTAATCCTCCAATTATTTATTTCTTCCCATTGAATGTAGCTATAACTTTTGGAAATTGGACAAAACAAAATGAACCACGAGGGAAGTATTACCTATCAATTCAAAATGAACTCACCCCCTACCCCACAAAAGAACCATCATAACAAATGGAAAGATCTAAAAGCTTATGCATACAAACACTTTCCCTAAAATGACCTGTCAGATTTATGGTTCCTGGAATGGCTGTAATCCTCATTGTCGTCATTTCTTCTGTAGCTCCTGGTGCTTTTATCCTTGTACTCCTCACGGTGACGGTGACGGTGATGGTCTTGATCTCCAGAACCATTAGCCTTCACTCTGTAGTGCTGTGATCCATTAGACTGGCTCTGGAGAAGTTCAATTAAACGATATTCTGAAATTAGGCCAAAGCAGGAAGCAAAGAAATATGTGCTTACGAGTTCAGGAGATGACATACAAACTAAAATTGGCCTAACTGATCAACATTCCCAATCAAAAGCTTCTTCTATGGAGTTGACAATGTAAGGAAACAAAAAGATCCAGGTTATTTTAAATATGAGTGCTTAAAATTAAATCGAATTGCATTAATACAACATGCATATTTTAACTATTAAACATCAAATACTGAAGTTCCATAATATATCCAACACCATTCTACATGGTTCCAGGATATGTTTAGCAACATTAAATTGGCACACTAGATAACAAGATGGAATTGCTACATCGGAGACATAATTTTTAAGTACTTCTTTTACCTTTTAATATGGTGATGTCCGGTTCAACTTACGCGTAGCTCAACTAATCCACCGAGTACCTTCTATTTCTCACCGGAACATATACCGGGCAGCTCTTTTTCCACCAAAGCTTAAGAAGTATTGCAATAAACCACCTACTTCTTTTTGTCAACATTATTCTCCCATGATAGACACCAAGGTCCATTACTACTCCAAGGTAACACCCTTAGCTAGTACTTTCTACATTCTCTAGAGACAGGAAAAAGTAAAGTTGACAGGGCTAAATACATTTTACTTTTCGTTCTTGAAGGTCTTAGAAATGAGAATTTCGATCAATTTAGGATTGCATTTTCTCTTCAACCACAACCATGTGGCAATATAACATAAAAGTTCCATTCGCACACAACCACTTCTGATCCTACAAATTTGGTAGCTCAATAACCTGATATCCATAAACCACCAACGCTTATTCCGTTCAGGTTATCGGTTTTGCCTGCGAGTTATGTACCCCTAATCTCTACACAACACAAATAATTGGCCTAGTGGAGCTTCAAGTCGTAATCTTTATGCAACTAGCTGTTCCTTGAAATAAAAAGTTAGCACTCTTTTTCAGATTAAATTGCTTTAGATCACGTCGAAGAATACCAGTATTTTAGTAATTTGCTTATACACAAAATGTCACTTCCTTCATTAGGTCAAGTTTCTAAATTTTGTAATGATTATATTTAATTATTCAAGTAAATTATGAGCAATTTAAATCAACTTATCATATGGCCAGAAATTTTTCTGAGAAAAATTAACCTGGTGATGACGCGACTTCCGATCTTCGTAAGAATACGGAGACGATCTTCTCCGATCGTCATTTTTATTTTCATATCGAGGCATATCAGTAGTTTTGAATCTTTGATCATCTAGTCCAAAACCTATCCCTAATCCCTAGTTCTCTGATTTTGATGGAACCAGAATTGGGGAAAAGATTCGAATTCGATTTTAAATATCGGGTATCAACTTAGTGGGCTGAATATCTCTCACAAAATAGGTTTATGGGCTAAATGAGGCCCATATTTAAGTGATTTGGGCTGAATTTCTGTCACAATTCTTGTTGTTAGAATTCACAGTGTTTACAAAAAAAAAATGTAATGTATATATAACATTTTTAGTATTTAAATCTCAGTTAGTCAACCTTTATTCACATCTCAATTTATATATCCTTAATAATAATAAATAATTTGAAATTGAATATTTTGTTCTACTTCAAAATCACTTATGTTTTGCTCTCTCTTTCACTTTGTTATAGCTTGAGAAAGGCAGAGAAGGCAAAAAAGAAGATAGAGAGAGAGAGTTGAAAATTATCTAATTCAAACTTCATGTTTAGATAGTTTGGTTAAATTCCTTATGAATCATTTGGTTTGTAATTTAAAAATCTGCATAACTGATACATATAGAAATAATTTATGTCGAATATATAATGTGAAATAATTAAACTCTACATAACTAATTCATATATATATATATATATATATATAAAATCGTACTAATAATATTTGCATAACTCTAACGTCACCTATTAATCATGACCCTTACTACTCAATGAGCAACAATTTTGTTTTGTTTTTTTCATAACCCAAGTTGGCGCCAACGAAGATGACTCGAAATAGAAAGAGAGAAATATGAAACCCAAATATAGAGAGAGAAATGACATGTAATGAAACGTAGCTTCTGTTACAACAACCATGATTAATATCGTACACTGAATGTACTGATAAAAGCATATTTTTTACTACTATATTTTAGTATAAGAAAACAATCATAGCAAGTTGTAATTATTGTCAAAGTTTTCAACATACTTTTTTAGTCTTATCCGGCAACGCCTCCAAGCAGCATGGCCCATAAAGCCACCTTCAAGATTCCCAAAATCCAGTACGTGTATATGTGTCACACTCGATAAGACAAAACGCGGTGTTCACACGAGGTCGTGGCCTTATTTATATTTGACCACAGGCATCGGGCTAATTTCAACTTGAAATTTTTTTCTTATCGGCATGTGTTTGGAAGTATATTCTTTTCTATCTATTCTCACATTATAATTGTGGCATATTTTTCTTTTGATACAATATTTGAAAATATCTTTAAATTCGATCTAAATTATTAGTTTCATTCCTTAATTATTACTGATCTTAAAAATATTTTTTATTTGATTAGTTGAACTTAAATACGCCCTCGATCTTTACAACATGAGTGAAATACATCATTAAGTTCTTGTCAAGTTTAAGCATGTTTTCAACACTTTTTTCAATTTCTATTTTACTGAGAGTCTCATGATCCTACAAGAGTTTAGCCACTTGTTATGTCATGTGGCATATTGGAGGTGTATTAAGTTTAATTAGTCAAGTAGAAAGATATTTTTGAGGTTGTTAATACTTTGAAAAGTTAGGGGTGTTATTAATATTTCTCCTTTTTTAGTCCATTTGAATAATCAGAAAGATTTAAACTTTTAAATTTCTTTTCTACCCTTTAAATTGGTTTTTTTGAGAGTACTATGAATTTTAAAAAAAAAAAAAAAACATTTTTTAAAATCTCGTGTAAAGTTTTTTTTTTTTTTTTAAATGAGGGTGAAAAGGGAATTATAATATGAAAAGTCCAATTATCACAAAAAAATGAAAGTTCAGATAACCAACCAAGTAAGTATCCAATTAAATGATATCACATAAATTAATGAAAGAACAAATTCAATGCTACGGGGTCCTCAATTGGCCCTTTAATACGTCCCTTGGAGAAATTAAGGACCACATATTAAAAACCCCTACAACTTACAAGCATATGCCACGGGGTAGGCAGAAATTTTACAAAGGGTGTCCAAGCATTAAGTAAGTAATTATTCTTTTTTACAAATGAGTGTATCAAATTTTTTAAAATCAAAATGTATAATACTTAGCTCTAATGAGTTCATATTTAATTTAATATGAAGTGAATGAACGACGCAAACAAAGAGAAAGAGGGAAGAAAGTTTATCTCAGAAAGAAACCACTGTTAGGCTTTAATATTAAATAGTATTTGGCAACAACGATAATAACAACGAGATACAAAGAAGGTAGAGTAAAATCAAACGAGTTTTAAAAAAAATAAAAAATAGTGAAACATTTTTTCTTTTTGATTTTGGTAGAGTTGTAATTTTTTTGTAAGTTTTACCTACAAAATTTAATGTAAAGTCAAAAGAAAGTCAAAAAGATACCCCGGATAAGAATTTAAGTTTTTATTGATACTTTTTTTAAAAAAAAAAAGTTTACGAGAAAATCAAATCTCTTGGTCACTTACTAATTGCATAAAAGAAAATAATTATGATCTCTTACGTGTAAAAATAAAAATATCATATAAAAAGATCATAAAAATATGTAAGAATTGTTAATAAATAAATAACAATTGTTAATAAATGATATTAAATTTCATAGGAAACTTGAGTGAGTGAGTGAGTGATGTGCAAGTTAGTATTGCTCTCTAAAAAAAATGAGAGAAGTAAAAAAATCAACTATAGGGAATCAAATCCTGCAAACTCGAACACGGGCAGACAAATTTCGCTGAGCGATTTCAATCACTGAGCTACACCATAATCTTGATTGCAGAGTGTCCAAAATATTAAATATACTCTTATTACATAGAATTTTATTTATATATATCGTGTAATTTTTTAATAAAGAGTGTCCAATTGAACACCCTCGACACACCGTAGCTTCGCCCTTGTACGCCACCCATTACGTACGTAGCATAATTTTAGTCCCTCCCTGTCATCGTGGCTATTATTCTTCCAGACAAACTATTTTATCATAATGGAAATTTGAAAACAATAGATCGAACAAAACAATCTATTTTTATTCTTTTGAATTATTATTTGGATTTAAAAGTCATTGACTCGATTAATTGAAATATATATATATATATATATATATCATATAAAAGATACATAATCAGAATTTAGTTTTTCATTTTCTAAATTCAAACTCAAACATTTATACTTATGAGCGAAAGAATTTCGTCATTCATTTCATCGATCACAATCTTAATAGACAAACAATTACTACTACACTTGGAAACATTTTTTTGTCTTTCTCTATCTTCTTTTTAGTCAAATGAGCACGTTTTATCTCTCATTTTCTTTAATCAAATACATATTTTCATGGAAGTGAAATATTATTAATTATACCTGCATATGTTTACTTCAATAATTTATGATAATGGGCAAAATGTAAAAGATTCCGAACTAGAAAGTGATATAACATTACGAGATAATACTTATTAAAGTGAAATATTATCATGTTGTCTGAATTTTCTTATAAGATGTAATTTCTATGTCGTCTGAACTTGTTTACATAGTAAGGGTAGATCTATAGTATATATTGTGGGTTATAGATTCACGTGAGTTTTGGGACACTCTTTTTTTCATAGTATTAATTTTAGGTTGATATACTCTTTTTTTCATAGTATTAATTTTAGGTTGATATAACCTGTAGAAATCATAAACTTTAAATCTTGAATTCGTATCTAGTAGATAGAACTAAACATTAAAAAAAATTGAAGAGGTATAAAATAAAAAATTGACAATCTAATAAAATAATAGGACAATATTAACAATATCTTCTCATCCCTTGCTCTGTTGCTCGTCAATAAAATATTCTCACCTAGGTGTCCATCAGTGATTATAAGAAAATGATTAATCATTGATCACAATTCATAAACAATGTAGTGTACAGTTTAATTATTCTGTGGCATATATATGTATTACTTTTTGTATGATTAAACATAAAAAAATTATGTTATCATGTGTACCAACAAGTTTAAGAAACATAGTTACCAAATTCAACTCCTATATACTTTAATTTATTTATTTTTTTGTCTTTTGTTAAACTGTCTTTTTAAAGTAGGCTAATAATAGATATTATTAAGCTCCGACCATAGATTTAGATAATGCTTGTGGCAACTAGATGATTAGCATTAAAATATGTTTAACGTATTTCCAGTGTACCAAAAAAAAAAGTAATTAAGATATGTTTAAAAACCATTTGAATAATCACTTATTTAACAAGTTATCAATTCTTAATTAAAATTTGAAATATCAAGTAGTCCCACCTAGCTAGTAGGCACCGTCTTATTTCGAAAAATGCACATTAAACATTATAAGTATTAGTTTTGTGGGAAAAAAAATAATGACTTTCTATCGTTCTTCTTGGAATAAAAGGTAAATATTTATTTGTACTTATATTTATTCAGTATTGTATTAACGTTATCATGATTTAAGTAATTTAAAAGGGTAGGATTATATATTAGTTTACTATGATTAAGTGTTTGTCACATATGACATGCATGGGTATAGTGTAAAACTTGGAAGCCCTTAATTAACATGTCATCGTTCAATGAGATACGTTTAAAGAGACCAAAGTTACTTGTGATAAATCGAAGTAATTTGATTAAATATCTGATACAAATAAGTATATACATACATGGACTGATAACGTCAGAATTGTAGTCTAGGAATTAGAAATGCATGGTGCATAATAATAAAAGAGAAAAATATTGCAAATATTCCTGAATTTGATGTAAATATTAGTTTTGTCCTTGATTGATTGACATCCTTAAAAAAACCCTTTACTTGACTAACTAAATTTAGATACACCTCCGAGCTATAACATAACATAACATATGGTCTCAAACTCTTATAGGAGCATGAGACTCTTAATAAAAAATTGAGGGAAGTGTTGAAAACACTCCTAAACTTGGTGAAAATTTAGAAATATATTTTTCTCATGTTGCAAATAGAGGGGTGTTTTTAAAACACACACAAGTTCGGGGAGAAAAATTCACGCCAAGTTTAAAGATATTTTTGATAAAAACAACTTCCAGCATACACATTTCATTTACATATTTTCCAAATTATGAAACAACAAAGTGTAATAGCTTAATGGTTCTATGGTGTAGTGGTTAGCACTCTGGACTTTGAATCCAGCGACCTGGGTTCGACTCCCGGTAGGACCTCCTTTTTTTTCAGTTTTATTTATTTCCCTTTTCCCTTTTTAATATAATGTATAATAAAAATCTAAAATTATAGACTCCAGCACTAACAAAACAGTTGGCTATTGATGATTACATTATATATTAATAAAACTTTCTATTGTTTTTCAATTTACATATATGTATGATACAACTAATAGTTAAAATCATTAAGTTGGCAGGGTGATGTATACGCAGCTTTATTCTTATATTGTGAAAATAGAGAGGTTGTTCTAATAGAGCTTCTATTGAAGTAACGCGTAAATGTATTGCTCTAAAATTGTGATGACGTGAAATTTTGGGAAGAAGCTGTTTTGTGATTGGTTAGGTAAAGTGTATGGAAGAATTTGTGTATCAAGTCTCATTCTCCATTTATTAGCTCCTTTCCATTCATTTTATTTATATCTAAGTTCACACATGAATGACAAAACCACAACAAGAAGAAAAGAAATAACAAGGACACTGCCATAAATAATTTTTTTCTATAGTTCCCAAAATTTTTTAAAAATATAATTTGTTTAAAGAAGTAACATTGGGGTCACTCTCTCCTTTTGTTTCTATAATTAGATATGTTTGGGAAATTAACAAAAATAATAAATAAAAAGAATGTCAGATCGTTTTTAAGAATTCGAAAGATACAATTTATGGCTAATGAGGTTAACAAAAAAATACTCTGTAATTTTATACACTCTTTTTTATTTATTTATTTTATTTTAATCTGATACTCAGAAGTAGTTTTTAACAAAAAAAATAAAAAAAATTAACCAAACACAAATTATTTTATTTAAAAGTAGCTAATTAGTTATCGATCTAAGAATTTTTTTTTTAAAAACAAAAATACTTTTTCTTTTTTCTTTAATATATTTTTTTGGTCATACAGGCACTTTGCCTAAAGTTCAGGAGCTTTTAAAAATAAATATCATATATAGATGTGCGGCATATTGTTTCAATTTATATGACACACACAAAATTAAAGAGTTAATCAAACTTTAATATTAATTTTAAATAGTTTAAATTTTTAATTATTGTTAACTATGGTAAAAAAAAAATTATGTCTTTTAACATTATAAATTGCTAATTATTATTGTATGATTTGTAATATCTTTTACGCAATTTTCAAATAATAAAGGTTATTTCTTCATTCTCAATTTATGTGGTACTAATAAAATTTTAAGATCCAATCAATTTTTTTGTCTATGAAATATTTCTAGTTGTTAATTACTATAATTTATAGTACTTTTTAAGTAGTTTTCAAATAATATATATTATTTCATTTCTCCCGATTTATGTGTCACCGATAAAATTTGAAGAATCAATCAGATCTTTTATATATTTTTATAGCTTTTGAATATTTAAGTAAATTATTATCGTAATTTATAATATTTTATAAAATTTATTTAAAAAATTTTAAAAAACAAACAAAACGAATACATCATAGGAAAATTACCAAACATCCTTCAATACATCAATAATGGGTCCCACTTTTTCTTTAAAAAATAGGCATATTGGTAGGATATTTTTGTTCAAATGGAAATAGAATAAGTATAAAGCATTAAAGTCTTTTAAAATTTTAAATTGTCAATTATTATCATATGATTTATAATATTTTTACGTAATTTTCAAATAATAAAGGTCATTTCTTTTGGTACTAATAAAATTTCGAAATTCAATCAATTTTTTTCCATCAAGGATAGTTCCGTCATTTGATTCTAATCTGAGCTATTAAGATGCCCAGGTGTGGGTTTCCACGTAGTTTAAACACAGTAATAACTCACACGTCTTTTTTCCCTCTTCCCAGTTCCCACTGACGATTCCCAAGGAGGAAAAATGGCGATTGTTCCGATTTTTCCTTTTTGCTTCCTTTTTTGCTTTGCTGCTTCTTTATCATTCTTATTAACTCAAACTTTTCTATTTCTTTTTATACATCAAACATGCATATACTGTCCGTAACTCTGTTAAATTTAATCCAACATCAAGCTTCAATTTTGGAGAAAAATATTTTAAGCTCAAAAACTTATTTTTAATTGAGTTCACAAACTAAAATACTGATGTTTGAAAGTAAATAAAATTAGTGCATGTGTGAATAATCAGAGTAGGAGATTTGGAAGTCAGTCGAGCCAAAACTGAAAAATTGTTTTTTACAAAGCAAATAGTGAGATATCAAATTGAAATTTTCTGAGAAAATAGAGAGAGAGAAAATTAATACTAACAAAGATCCATGGAAGTGAGAGGAGAGAGACAAATGAAAACCGAAGATTGAAAACGGAGATTTGGAAAACAGTAGTTAAAGCACAAAGAGGTAAATATGTGTCAGCCAAGAAAGGAAAACAACAAAGGCCTAGTACGTGCTAACGTTACAGGAAAAGTGGTACTATTTACCAATAAGATAATGACTTGACATCAAATTATGGTACAATAAATATTACTTTTTGTACAAATATTTGTTGCTGTTTTATGTTCGTCCTTTACAAGTGCCACTTCTAAATAAGAGTAATATTCTTTAGCTCTGTTCTAAAGTCGTAATAATTAATTAAATCAATTTTGTCTTGTTCTTGAGATGATTCCACAAATTGAATATTTATCTTCACCCACTAGAAATGAGATCTAAGATTCTTACGGATGATTCGGTTGAAAATAAGTTATTATTATGAGATTAATTATTTTAAAATAAGTTATTTCATTATATATATATAGAGTAACTTATTTTATCATTATGATATAAATAACATAATAAATAGTCTCAAGATTATCTAATACCTCCAATTAAACATAAAATAAAATAATTATACATTTTATTTTAAAATTATTATATCTTATATCTCACGTCAAACCATTACTAACAGCAAAATTCTTTCATTAAAAGGCCAACTTGCTATACCCTATAGAATTAAATGGACAAAGTTCCTACTCAATGGAAATTGTTACTTCTTCGTAATTTTTTTTGCTCCACACATTTGGAAGATTATAAAGTGCACTAGTCTCCTATCAATTTGTCCATTTAATTCTCTCTTCTTAGCTACGACAAAAGAATATAGACAAAGATTTTGTCTCGTCGATAATTATTACGTGATTGAAATTGTGATGAAGTTAGAAGTTTTATGTTTGTTCTTTTAATAATTGCAAATAGTTTAATCAAATATTACTATGTTAAATACTATCACAGTTCATGTAAGCAAAGCTGTAACTTTTGGCGCAAAGAAGAATTTTCAAAACTTTGATGTTTAATCAAATATTACTGTCTATGATGTTTATTGTTTAGTTATATTATTCTATATTTAAATGCATCGTTGAATTTCATTTGCCAAATTGAACAAAAAGTTGTATTAATGTGGATTAGCAAAAACAAAATTCATTTGTATAATAGGAAAATTCAATAAAAGGAGCAACTTAAAAGTTCAAAGACTTTAATTTTTGTGCCGTAATTCAATTCTTTAAATATTAAAACTGATCATTCAGGATTTTAATTAAAATTTAAAAGACACAATTCTAACTTAAACCTGATTAGTGCTTTTCTTGTCTCCAATGTTTAGTTAGACCTTAATCTCCAATTTTCAATTAAATATATCTTCTTTTAAATAAGTACCTTGATTGGAAATCAATGGTAAATTATTTCCTATAGAAAATTTTAATAAATCGATTATACTTTATTGTTAGTTGAAATTGAAACATCTATTAATTACTTCATTTCAATTCCAGCAGATTCAATCAAGCCGTGTTAAAATATAAATAATATATAAACAATTGAATTATAAGTTCTTTATTCTAAAATTACGAGATAATCATCAAAGTTTAATTTTTTTTTATAAATTTTCCTTTTATATTTTCTAAAATGCATTATTTGGGATCTATAGAGTTCTTCTGATTAATATATTTTGTATGTTATTATAAGGACGCGTGGGAGAGGAACTTTAGATACAACTTGATGGCATTTTTAGTACTTTTTTTTTTCTTCGAAACAAAACTCCTTTTATTATTGCATCAACGAAATATATAGTTTAAATATATCTTTTGTATCCTGGATGATTCAATTTGGAAAAAACTTCTCCCAAGAAATTTCCTTCAACAAAAAGATAGAGTATCTAGCTAAACTATCCGCTATTTTGTTCACAGATCTATATATATATATATATATATATATATATATTCTACATGATTGAACATGCTTGAAAGCTTTTAAATATCTTCACACAATATTTCTATCTCCTATAAAGTTGTTACTCGTTTATGAATTATATTAACAATATTTTTAGCATCTGATAAAATTTTCACGCTCTTCCATTCTTTACTGATAGCATATTCAAAAGCTTTTCTAATAGCAATCGCTTCAACCGTCATGACTTTCCAACAAATTGAATTGACTGTATCATCACTTTGATAATAATAATAATATAGTACATATATAGGCCCCATATATGACTAATTATTAATGACTTTATTTTGTTTCTGTCTGGTGAATGCACATGGCCTTTGTTACAAATAATATCTGCTAAAGGCTCTACATATATCATCATTAGTTGGAATGTTCGGATATAACGATTCGTTTGGTTATTTTAAAAAATTATATCATCTTAAAGTTTTAAATATTTTATAATATATAATTAAATTTAATTTTTTGAAACTATTTTGATCATATCGATTTTTTTATATCGGTACGATTTGATTAATTTTATTATTTCTACATTAAAATATCACCTCAAAATATATTATTATTATTAAAATATTTCTTCCGCAAATATATTCATGAAGAAGCACTTCAATTCTTCATCAAGAAGTCAAGAATGTAAAATCTTATTACTGTATTGTTTGATCTTAAACATTTAATAGGAGTGTTTGCATATGTTTTGATGTATTGTTTGATAGAAGATATATTATAATATCTTTTAATTTTAAACCGAATTAATTAAAGGTTAATTAAAGAACAAAGACCTAAAGTCGTCCAACAGAGGCCTAGAACCTAGGTTATATTTATATTTTAAAATGTTACTTATAAAATATATTTATGTATATTAACTTTAATATATTGTTAATATATAAAAATATAGTTACATACATGTGAGAATTTTTCAATTCTTTCCTAAATTAAAAAGATCATCCTGATTGTGGAGGTGGTTATACACTTAAAAGAGAAATTTGCAATTTTATTGAAAAATTGACATAAATTGATTCGATTCGGCTAGGTTCGATCAGTTTGGTCAATTTTTTATATTCTTTTAACACTCCTAATCATTACTTATATTATACATCAAAATAATTCAGTTATTTTAATTTATTTATCTTATTTTACCTTTTCATTTATTTTAAAAACATTTTATATAACACATTTAAGATACAAAATTGAATAATATTTTTATATAGTATACTTATTTTTACGTTAAAATTAATAATTTAAAAAGAAAATTCTTAAAAATTCGATTCTAAAAAAAAAAAAATCATGCAAACAAATTTAAACGTAAAAGACTATGAAACAGAACGAGTTACCTGGTGCGAAATTGCGGATACAAATTAAAGCTAATCTTTGCTTCTTTCTTTTCTTATTTCATGAGTACACTATTTCTTTTTTAATTTTTTTTTATTTCATGAGTACACGAAAGTCATTTCCAAATAATTTTTATTATTATTAAAAATATAATAACAAAAATCATAAAAATTACGTCTCAACCTGAGCATGTTTTGGTCCATTTAGAGTTTAGACCCATTTTTCTTCAATATTAAAAGAAAATACGAGCTATCCTGTTCATCTTATACAAACATGATAAATTTCCAGTTAATTAAACTTAACTTAGTATTTAATTAATAACGTCGAATAACTTATCACATTTTTTAACTTACCGATATCATAAATTTGTGGCGTAATTCTATTTAACTCTCCAATAATCCTAAGGGGTCATTTGGTTGGAAACAAGTTATTTTGACTAATTATCTTGGGATAAGTTATCTATAGATAACTTTTTTTTTTGTTTTTTCATTTGGTGTTCAGAGTCCGTAGTGGAGCCCCGATAAAATCCGGATCACGCATTGCAAAGTCCATTTAGGGATAGCGCTCCCGATAAGATTTTTTCTATACTTAGGATTCGAACCTGAGATCTCTAGTTAAAGATAAGACAGTCTCAACACTGCAACACAACACATGCTGGTATCTCAAGATAAATTATACCACCCATGTATCCATCACTATGAAAAAAATGATGGGATAAATAATTCAAGAATTACCTAATACGTCCTCCAACTAAATGTGAGATAAAATAATCCTATATTTTATCCTAAAATTATTATACCAACCACCAAACTACTCCTAATTACATTAACGAGCCACCACTCTTATCTACCATTAATACAGATTTAAATTTTTAATTGCACTGGTAGTTTGAGACAATAAATATCTGCAATTAATTTAAAAACTCTGTTTCAGTTTCTACCCTTTAATTGCTGTTTTAACGTACTATTTTCGGTTCATAATTTTCAGATTAGCTATAGACACGCATCTTACGTTATGCTAAATATGCTAAAATTAAGATCTAACTTAATTAATGTGACTTCAGTTTGCCCGTGAAAATAGTTAAACATCTCAATCAAAACCATTAATCACTTTAGATTCGCAGGGCCCACACTATCTTTGTTATAGAAAGTATATCTACCCCCGACGATTAGGTGACAATTTTGTAAATAACTTTTATAAAATAAATTTATATATTTACCAAATGAGAAACTTATATATGAGAATAAAACGTATAAAATATTATAAGCTGTTTGAGAACTTAAATTTGATAGGTTTTGAATATCGCCAAACTAAAATTACTAAGCCTGAAATTTAATTTTTATATAGATAGAGTTCAAGTCAAAACTATTAAATAAATTGAATTAATAGTTAATATTATATAAGTTGTTGTCTGATTCGAATTGAGATAGATTCCAGTTCTAAAAAGGGACCATTTCTACTTAATAACTAGTCCACACGTATCTCCAAAAGAAATATTTTACCTGTTTTAATTTGTTCGACTTAATTAAATTAATTAAGACTTCAAACACTATTCATTTGACACTTAAATAAATTATTTTGGTTTTTCTTTTTTAAAAAAAGTTAACACCATATCAAAGTATGTTACGGTAATTTTCAATTAAAGTAAGTGATTTGACAAGATAAACAAAACATTAAATTCGACATATCAATTTCAAAATTTCAATCTCACTAGAACCTTCCTTCTCTTTCTCGTTATTTACGGACCTACAACATGCTAAAAGCAAAAAGTTATTTACTTAGTTTTAATTTATTTAATCTCTTTAAGTAAACATTGTGTATTTTTAAATATTCATTAATTTTATAATTTTAAATATATATTAAGTGAAAAATTGAAAGAGTTAGTTGAAAGGAAGGATTCACTATTTTATAAAGCAAAACAAAAAGGAAAATATATCAAACAAATTGTAAGCGGAGACAACATTTATTTATTTTGAAAAAAAATAAATGAATGGAATGTCACCTCTCATATGTTATTGCCAGTAGTCACCACCTATAAATACATCAATTTATTCCTAATATTCCGCCTTGAATTCACATTTCTAACCCGTCACCGAACAAGTCTTCCGTCCTATTTTCCTGTAAAAGAATTCTCCGGCGGATCTCCTTCTCTTTTTTATCAGTACTCTTTTCAAATATTCGCATTTGCATGGCAGTAAGTTTTCTGAATCGGGAGGTATCTGACCTGTGTCTTGGTAAGCCGGCGTTAAAGCTTATTCCAGCCGAAGCCACCGTATCGGAGGCGTTGACATTGTTGAAAAAATCCGGCGAGACTCATGTAAGCGTTTGGAGCTGTGACCATATAAGGAAGGTTGTAGAAGAAGGAGGTGGAGGAGATTCTGTGTGCCGCTGTATTGGTAAGATCTGTATGGTCGATGTGATTTGCTTCCTCTGTAAGGAAGAGAATTTGGCTGATCCTTCTAAGGCTCTTCAAACTCCTGTGGAACAGATTTTGCCTAAAGGGAATTCCATTGTCAGACATTTGGATCCAAATTCTAGGTAATTATGAAGATTTTTTTTTCTTCATTTTGAATCCAGATTCAATTAGATATGATTTTTATTCCTTTTCTTGCCTGGTAAATGGTAATTAGAAATTATATTGAGGTTGTTCGTTTTGCAATTACATTTTCTTCGAAGCTTCAATTCTTCTCTTAGCTCATTTCTATTTTGTTTTTGTTTTAGAATTATTCTTTTTATATTTTTGTAAGAACAATTAGTTTTTAGAATGAATTAGTACTTTTAAGATAATGTGTGGGGATACTGCTAAAGAATGTGCTGAAAAGAAAAAGAAAATCCCTTTTTAGCACTCAAAATCCCAACTTTTTTTCATCAGTTAACTTTGTATATTCTGATCTCATTTATTCTAATTATAGATCTAAGGTTTGATGCTCCCTTTTTGCCCTTTCTTGATTAAACTTTCTCGTTTATGTACCACAACCTTTTGGCACATTGAGAAATGAGAGCTAACCATTCTTTTGAGACTTGACATGTATGTGGAGTTCATTCAATAGATGTTTTGCTAGACATTTATTATGGTTAATTTTCTTCTTGATAATATTGGCTATTTGGCTACCCTCAATTGGTTTGAGATTGAGTCATAGTTTCGTGAAAATAGTAAGATCAGTGACGGAATCCCATTTATTTTGTGTTTGCTGGTACCTGTTATTGACTTATGGGTCAAAATGGTGAACACAACAAGTTATGATAGATGAGATCAAAAGTGAGATGTATTGATGTGATTTGAATAATCTTGGGTGTTAAAGCATTCTTCGTATGATCTATTTGAAGATTGATTATTGGCAGGCTTCTCATGTGTCTTATCTTTTGTTGTTCAGCTTGTTGGAAGCAATAGATTACATTCTTGAAGGTGCCCAGAATCTGGTTATACCAATTCAAAACTACAAGAGCACCCCTTCGAGGAAAAAACTTTTGAGTAAAGCATCATTTTTGACTCCCACAAATCATAACGGAGTTGAATACTGCTGGCTAACGCAGGAAGACATTGTCCGGTTCCTTCTGAACTCCATTGGAGTCTTCTCTCCCATGCCTACTTTTTCAATTAAATCACTCAACATCATAAATCACGATATGATGACTGTTAGTTATCATGATCCTGCAATTTCTTCTTTGGATGCCATAATTCGGGCGTATATTGAGCAGAGCTCAGTTGCAGTTGTTGATGAAGACAACCGATTGATTGGTGAAATCTCCCCCTTCACTCTAGCCTACTGTGATGAGACCGTTGCAGCAGCAATCACGACACTTTCAGCTGGTGATCTCATGACTTACATCGATTACGGTGGTCCTCCAGAGGACTTGATTGAGTTGGTGAAGATGAGGTTACAAGAAAAGAAACTTGGGGCAATGGTGGAACTAATAGATGAAGAGTTTTCATTGTCTTCATCATCATCTTCTGCTTCAAGCTGTTCATCAGATGATGAATCAGGCTCAAGCAAAGTTACTGTGCTAGGACGATATTCTTCAGCAAGAAGATCCGAGGCGATTACTTGTTATCCATGGAGTTCATTGGTGGCTGTGATGATTCAAGCTCTAGCACATCGTGCTAATTCCATTTGGGTGATGGATGAAGACCATAATTTGATCGGAGTTGTAACATTTAAAGGAATTCTGGAAGTTTTCAGGAGTCTCGCTAATGCGAAGGGTAAACCAGAAAAGGAGAATACATCAAAGCAATAATACACAATTAAATGCCATATATATTGTGTTAAATTTTGCTTAAATGAACTGAAGACTTATTGGTGGTGATTGGAAACATTTTGTTTGAACTACTTCATTGGTTCATCTTTACTTGTCACTTGACACATTCATTAAGAAAATAATTATTGATATAAGTGTGTTGTCAAATTATTTCTATTAAATGATGTTAGTGTTAAGTTTTGAAAAATAATTAAAAAAATAAGTATTTAATATTAGTCTTGTCTGAAAATACATTTTGATTTGTTCGCATTCAACTAAGTCTTAGAGCCTATTTGGATTGATTTATTTTAAATATTTTAAGTCAAAATAGTTTTAAAACGCTTTTGTAGTCTTTGAATAAGATAAACAGGTGTTTTTAAACACTTAGTTTTAAGCTTACAGTTTTAAGCTTACATCACAAGTCAAAAGTCCATCCAAATAGGCCTTTAGTATACGAGTTAACCGAGCCACGATAAAAAAAAAAATTAAATGACAAAAGACAGACGGAAAAATCACCAGCTTTAGCATGTTATGAATGATATCAAGTCACCAAATAATTCTAGTTTCAGTTGCGTTGTGTTCTGGAAAATAAGATATACAAGTGCTTAATGTCAGCTTGATGATGAAATGCCAGCTTTTATAACAAACATCACCAAGTGACAAAACCAAAGAACAGTTTTCAGGACTGTCTGTCTGTGTCATGTTTGTTGGCTTTACACAAGGAAATCCGTAACAAAATGTATATATATTTATAACGAAATGTATAAATATTAAACGTGACATTCTTAGAAACAATGAGTCTTGTTGTGCAAGTGGTTTACAAGTTCCCAATTTGATTGGATTCCTTGACTATACGTAAACATGAGTTAGTTCTGATATCCAATTTTGGCAAGTAGTTACTTTTAGTCATACCGCTAGCTATGATAGTAAAGGAAACTGAAATTAAAGGCAAGTGAAAACAATTATGCAGAATTCGGAAGAATTGCCACAGAACCGTGTCAATACAGCTGCTAATGGAACCAGTGTAATATGTAGAATACACCTTAAAACTGTTGTAGTAATCAAAGAAAATGTAGCTTGAGTTTATTTTTGATTTTGTCTATTATTTGACAGATGAATGAGAAATTTATATTCAGTAAGCTCCCTGCTTCTTAACTCAACCACATGGTACTGATAAATCTGTAGGCTATAAGATTGGCTTATGCAAGGGCTTAATATTATCAAATGGTGAAAAAGAAGGATAACTAAAATTTATTGTATGACTATCTATACCAGTACTTGAGCTCAGATATACAGGATGACAAGGCCTTTTGTGCTTGAAGGTTATCGGAGTCCATATGAAGGGCATCTTTGTATAACCTTTGAGCCTGCTGCAATAATTTCACCTTCTCTCTACTTGTTCTAGGCCGTAGGCGAGATCTGTGCTGCAATGCTGTGGCCCATCTGAAAAGAGCTGTACGAAGAAAATTTATCGTAAGCCCACATGTTAAGTAATCCATAGAATTCTTTTGTTTTCCTTCTTTGTGAAATAACTCCATATTAATGATGCTGATGCTACTCATCCATTAAGGCCTAGCTATACAATGACCAGCACAATACTATTATTATAAAAACATGAGCAGCATAAAATGCGAGGAGAGAGGGGGCTGATATTTGCTTTCCACGCGCTCTTACTAGTTCATTTGTTATTATCAAACTTTAAGTTTGCCAAAGATAACACATCAGTTTTACCAGTTCAACTTTTAGCAAAGCAGAAAGAGACTGGAAGAGAATATCAAAAAGACCATCCATCAAATGGCATAATCAGCTGGCCCTGAGATGACACCAGCTTTCTCCTTTAATTAGTTAATAATCAAAACATTAGGAACTTATTGCGAAAGAAGTGGGAGGGCGAGCTCCTTTACTGTTGATAGATTTCTTGTAGCTCCACCGCAAAAGAGCGGAAGAAGAAGAAGAGTTAAACAATCGTCAATGCTGGAATGATCATAAGACCAGGATTCTCAACAGTTATGGTAAAATATTTCTTCCTACTTCTCTTATTGAAATATAAAGACAAAAAAAAAAGACGACCATGGATTAGTACACGTGAAAGACACTAAATTTACAGTATGTAAGAATAGTTATTTCTCATACCATCAGGTGCATATACATTTCCTCTGGAGATCATTGCATCGAACTTATCAATTGCAGCCAAGAAAACTTTGTCAGCATCGCGTGCAGCACCCTGGGATTTGGCAGAACAGCATTGACTATGAAAGGGGTAGAAAAAGTTTCCAAACAATCTAGTAGCTTTAGTGAGAGCAGAGAACTGATAAGCAATTAGTCCATAATATGAGATATTAATCTCATTTCACAATTTTCAGTTCAAACCAACAGAACAAAGAAAATTAAACCAAGTAATCTAAAGAAAGATGCTTACAGGTCCAATGTCCGCAATCAACTGCCCACGCAATGAGAGAGCAATCCCCCAATTATATAAGGCTCTCATATCATTCCCATCAATCGACAAGGCCAACCTATACTGTCTTCCTGCCTTAATAAGTAGTTCTTCACACTCTTCACACACATTTACAAGATAAGATGTAATTTTGTCTTCCCTTGGAACCGTATCATCTAGCGCATCACGTGTTTTAGCCCATTTATTTAATGATACAGCATCAGTTAGTAAAGCTCTCAAATCACGGCTGATCCTTAACTTAAGTTCTCCATGAAGAAGGTAAGTATTTCCTAACTGTCCCACAGCCAATAAACTCATGGGCCGGATATCTATAGCTTTTGAGAGCAATACGGCAGACTCGTAAAACGCATTCTCAGCATGCTTGTCGCCGTCTTGCCTCCTTAAACAGTCCTTTGCTTCTTGTACTAGAAAATTAGCCTCAGTAAGGTACTTATTAAATTGCAAATCTATGGAACCTGTTGAAGATGGAGAGTGACCAAATTCAAATTCATTTGAGGCCTCATCTCTAGCCATGGAGGGTTCCTTTTCATGATTTCTCATCTCCTCTCCAAGAAAATGCCTGTAGGTGTCTTCATCATTTTCTTTTCCACCAAAATGGCTCCTTACTCCTTCAAAATTCCCAACCTCCTTTTCATGCAACGAAGATGCTTCAGTTTTACTTTGCTCCATACTGACGCTAAAATCAATAGAATCAGCAAAACCATCGTCAGAAGCCCAAGATTCAAATTTACTAGGATGACTCATTCTATTAGACACCTGTTGGTTCTTCATAAATTGTACTCTACTTGTCTGGTAACTATATTCTTCTCTGTTGAAAACTGATTTAACAGTGTTACTGTCCATCTCGGAAAAATTGAAATTTCTATCAGAAACTACATTCATTCTGCTAGCCTTCCCAAATGTCTCACCCACTCTGTCTTGTCTAATGGCATAATCATCGAAACTGTGCCTTGAAGTGCCACTAAGGCCGTCTAGATCCATATCAAAATTCAAATGTCTTTCTTTAGTAGCGGAACTCAAGATATTCCCTTGCTTAGCGCCATTCATCTTTCTGTCCATCAACTCACTCTCACCATGATCTTTCATTTTACTAGACTTTGAGCCCGACTTTGTTAGAAACAAACTAGCAGCAATCTGAAAGAAGTCGAAGCCATATTTATCCGGCTCATTCTTCTTCTTACTCGATTTTTGACTGATTTTCCCCCCCATTTCTTGGCCTTCAATTGACAAACTTTCAATACAACCTTCTATAACCTTTCTAGCATTTAGAGCAGAAAAATTCATAGATTCCAGACTCTTTTCGAAACTTTGCAAATCATTCACAGTGATTTGATTACACTCAATACCTTTCCTAACACCCTTCTTCAAATTACCAATCTCCACATCAACCCCACTAAGAAAATCCACCAAAACCCTTAGTTTCTCAATAAAATCTTTAAAAATCTGATCTTGATGCAATCTCTTATTACCATCTAAGTTCATTTTGCCACCATTGAAAACCCCAATTGAAAACCCAAGTGCAAAAACAATAACACAACCAGGAATTGCTATGATTGAGGAAACTTTCACCCTTGAAATAGCCAAAGCACAAACAAACCCCAAGAGGTACACAAAGACAAACTTTTTATCAGTAATTCCTAGTTTATTAAGAAAATTATGAAGCTGGTTGGACTCACCAGGGATAATTGGATCACCAATGAAACTTGGGTCATCCCAGCCACCACAAGATAATGACTCAGAAGCTGTAACAGAGCATAAAATTAGATTCTTGGCAGTACATGGAAATTTTCTTGGAAATGGATGAGTGTTATGTGGGGTTTTCTTGGAAAGTTGTGGAAAGTGAAAGAGAAAATTTTGAGGGAAAATTTGAAGATTGAATCTTTTGGTGATAAGGGTATTCATTTTAGCATTGATTCTATTGTAAGATTATTACGAAAAAGAATCCAATCTCTCTGGTTTTTCTCAGCTGAAGGTTCTGAACTGGAGTTTGGTGGCATAGCCCTGTTTCTGGGGCAGAATGGCATTTTCGTGAATATGATAGTGGATAGGGGTAATTGTGCCTATCAAATTATCATTTTTTACCAAAAATTATTTGTTGTATTAGATTAATGTCTACCAAAATACAATCTTTTAATATAAATTAAATTTCCTTTAGGTCCACCTTTAAAACCAAAACTTTATAAGGACTAATTTTTTCCATGATAAAATCCCTCCCATGTTGTTGTTGAATCATTAGGTGGTCAACTGATAGCTGGTTAGAATTATGAGAGGTATTAGTATTTTTTTTTTAATTTTTGAATAAAATTATTAGATTTTTGAATTTTGAGAATGAAGTAATTTTAATTAAGGAATATTTTATGTCAACGTAATTTTTTTGCGTGAAACCGAATGAAAGACTAAAACGAATAAAATATTAGTCATTTTATGTCATCTTGTGAAATCGTAATGAGTAACATTAACAAAATAATTTGGCAAATTACAACCCAATATGTACCCAGTACCCACTGTATAATTTTCGAATAGTGTATATTTTATACTCAAATATACATATATACACACATACATAACAAATCCAAATGTATATGTAGTGTATACTTGGGCCAACAGGAGAACCCAAAAGACACGGGCTTTGTATCAGTGGGGACAAAATAATTCTTTTCGAAAGGCCCAACTAGTCAAGGCCCTGTCCCATAGTTGTTGATAAAATATAAAGGCCATCCACTATTTCGGAATTAAATTGAAAAGCCATATTTTTATTGAATTAAAATAGGAACGATTTTCTAATTCAATTGTTTTTTAGATTCTGGTGAATTGTATTGAATCCATTTTCGATTTTAAAGAAAAGAGTTATCTTATAAAACTTTTCCTATTTCATTTAGTTTAAGTTTAACTCATTAGGATTGGTATTGTAAGCTACACCCCTTTCTTGTACTAATCTCATTGAATTTTTTCTATTTTTAATTTTTAAAAAATCGCTAAAGACTTTATCTAGTGGTAAACTTGCCAAAAAAATATATATATGAAGAGAGTATAACTCATTAAATTCGCATAATATCTTGAATTACTGAGAAGAAGAAATAGTAAGACGGGACCGTTAGAATACGAAATTGCTTAAAATCATGAAACTATATCAACAAGAGCAATCACTACTTGTTCAATGAGAAGTCACTCACGACACATTTACTAAAAATTATCTACGAGCATATAATAAAATTCAAATAATGATTTTATTTATGTTATTTTTTTAATGCGAGACGATAATATTCTCGAGAGTCACTTAGACTCTTAAAATTTTCAATATATTCACTTTGTGGAATGGTCACGCCAATCATGATCAGTATATAAACCACGATCGCTATTTTTGTGTATGTGCATTTAAGAGATATAAAATCTCACTAGATTAGTTTACTACAACCAACTCAACCAAATAGAAATAATCAAAGAGAATAATCCTTAATATCCCATAAGAATACCATATGTTATGCCCAATTCAACCACTATTCCTGATAATCAGAATTTTACAAATATCAATGTACATGTAAGAAAAGAAATGTTCTTTTCTGCCGAATTTTACCTTCTTAACTATTACCTCTGTCCATTTTTAATTATCATGTTGCGTTTTTCAAAAGTTAATTAATTAATTTTCAAAGTTAAATTAGATTACATTCATTTAATATTTTAAACAAAAATTCAGATATTCTAAAACTATACAAAAGGTATTATAAATTTCAATTTTTTGCATATCAATATGATGAAATAATACATCGTAAAATATTAGTCAAAATTCTTATAATTTAACTCTAAAAAGAAATCATGACAATTAGACGGATACGCCATGGATAATGGTACCATATTTTAAATTATTATTTTACGACCACTGAATTGGCCCATTGGAAACGTATATAATTGAAAATCTTGAAGTGATTTTGTTACTTCTAGAATAATTTTGATTGTTCATTTTGGACACTTTGTTTTTATTGTCAAAAGAGTCCAAAATTATTAAATCAATAGTCAATTTTTTGAACTAGCCATATCCTTTTGATTATTTGTATGATTACCTCTTCAATTTTACTCCAATGTTCAAATCACAATATACTAATTTAAGTTCTTGAAACATCTTTTTTACCCTTAAAAATTATACTAATTTAGTACTATGTATTTCTTTTAAATTCCTTCACAAAATTATAAAAGCAAAATAAGAAACCTATTTCACTTCTTCACCTATAAATTTCTAACATCAAATAAACTCCTTACATATTTCGTTCAACCTTTAACCCATCTTTCAATAAAATTACTTGCTCAAAATATTTATATAAAATCATAATTAGGTAAATATATATATATATATATAAATTAAATATGTTTGAGTGAAAAAGATGTTCAAATATTTGTCACGTTTCTTTTAATTTAGTATAAACAGTTGGCTTTGATAAGTTTAGGGGACGTGTGGTAGTTGGTTTGTAATTTTGAATTCCGCATAACTAAGACAGGTCATATATAAGTTATGGGAAAAATTATGTATAATTTATACATGATAAAAGGTGGAAAAAGTAATACATGTATAACTAATACCTACATAAAATAATACAAACATAACTAATTTCTATATTACTAATATAGATATAACTCTAATTAGCTACGAAACGATCCTAAATTATACCCCATAAACATGATAAAATTTCAATACGCTCAACCTTAAAAGGAATCAAATTAAAATATTGAGAGATTCTCAAACTAGAAATACCTTGATCAAATAGGACAATGAATATCGTAATATTGAGAATTCATTTTTTTTTTATTAAAAGGAATAAAGCCCCAAAATAGTCAATTTATATTTACATTCCAACTATACTAATACCACTCTTGAATTGCTGTACCAAATTAAAACGTGCAAAACTAGAGGACAATAGTTTCCAATTGTTTTAGAAACAACTAGCAAAAGAAAATTCCAGGAAAAAAAAATAGTAAAACTTTATTAAAAATAGATATTATTAAATTATCATAAAACAGTTGTTGTGATATTATTTATATGTGAAGAAATAGACAATTGCATCTATGTCCTTATCCTAATTTGATTGCATGTTTTGGGGGATAGTGATATTGAATGATAAAAAAGATAACCTTTTTATACTAGTATATGTTTGCTTATTGATTTTGACATCAAACCCCACAATATATATTCCCCTATCATGGAGCTTCATTATCTTTATATATTGATTATGACCCACCATTTATAATATTCACTCCGTTTCAAAAAGAGAGAGTGATCTCTTTTTTTTTAGTCAGTTTTAAAATGAATGATCTTTTTTTTTTTTTGGTAACATTTTAATTTCAACTTTCCACGTGGCATGTTTAAGGCCACAAGATTAAAGGGCAATTTTATATATTTGACATAACTTTAATTTAAAACTACAAAATTCAAAAATCTTTTTTATTTTCTTAAACTCTGTGCCAAATTAAACTAGACCATTCTTTATAAAACGGAGGGAGTATCTTTTTCCAAGCTTTCATCATCCAAGTAATCAATTCATTCACAATTTTCCAGTGCAATTGTGCATTCATTTAGATTAACCAAGAAAAAAAAAATATAGGTAAAGGGCGAAATCATGAATAATTTTTTACATTAATTTACTCTTATCATTAACTATAGTCATTTTTCAATTATATTTTTTAAAATATTATATTTATTATATTTAAAGAATGATATAGTAAAATTACTCTTTTACTTATAATTTCTTTAAAAGTATGTCAAGTTAATAGTGAATAATTATTGCTGGACAGAATATGTTTTTTAATCTTAGGTGCTACAAGTAACAGGATGGCTAGTTTTACGATGCTCCATCTTTTTGTGTCTCGTTTATTGGAGAAAAATATGTAGGTGCAAGTGCAATTAGCAATATTTTTGGGGATCCAAAAAAATGGATCCCAACTTCTCAAAATGTGTTGAGGGGACCCCCATTATTTATTGGGATACATGCAACAATATTCTCCAATTCGTTTTAATTTACGTGACATAATTTAAGTTAATAGAATTTGTGTTGCTAAAAGGAAAATTTTTAAAATTTGTAATTTTAAATATTTTAACTTTTTGTGTGATTATAAGGATTTTTATTATGAGTAGATGAAAGATTTTAGATTAATTATTTTCAAATTTAACAAGGTGTCATTTTTAGAAAAAAACAAATTAAAAAAGGGAGTGTGTATTATAAAAACTGATACGGAGGAATTCTTAATTCCAGAAAATAAATTTAAGATGAAAAATGTAACAAAGTCCAAGTTTAAACTTTGGAAACATTTTAGACCTTAAATTTTGAAAAACATTTCGAAAATTTCTTTACTCCACTTTCAGAAAAGTAAAGAAAAAACACCTATTGAAGTGCTGATGTAAAAGTAAAACTTCGAGCGAGTTCTCTTAGTTCCTAATTTATCGTTATTATTAATTATAATTATTTTGTTTTATATTTTTCAAGATATTATATGTATTATATTCAAATATGATATTGTAAAATTATATTTCTATATATAATTTCTTAAGAAATGTGTAAAGTCAATAGTAGATAATTATTGTTGGACAAATTGAGTAATTAACAGTACACCCATGAAAAACATAGAAGTGTTGTTATGGTGTTAGTACAAGTTAGAGGGTCCACCTTGAGACCTGAGTTCGAATCCAACAAGAGTATTTATTTCATTATTTTTATTTAAAATTTTTAAGTTTATTTTAGAGCTTATATTTAAGCTAAAGTAATATTGATACTCTCAAGATCTTTAAATTATGAATTTGTCTCCGTTTGAGGGCAATCCTTCTTTTTTTTTTTTTAAAAAAAGAGTAAAAATAATGAAAGCATTCTGAGATTATTATTTTAAAAGCAATCAATATCACTGACACCTTTATCATCGAAAATTTACCTTTTTATCATACAGAAAAAGTATTGCAACAATGGAATTATGTAATTCTGCGCTTTGAATGATGAAGAAATATTTTATAATGGTTAATTGATTAAGTTTGGTAAGGATTTGGTCATCATGAAATTAGAATTAAATGTTGATGCTTGACACTTGTAATTTTATGTTAAACAATCATCACTATTTGTAAATAATAAATCTCCCATATATAAATTTTAATAATCTAATTGATTTACCTACTTTCAATCAAAAGTCAACACGGTTGAATCATTAAAAATAATTTGGTCATATTGATCTTCGATTATAGATCTCACCAAACTGCTTGAGATCACAAATGGATATATTCTATTCGTTTCAAAATAAGTGAATTATTGAAGCAACTAAGAAAAAATGTTTAGGACAGAATCACCACGTTTCACTTTTTTCCTTTTAGTTATTCTCAAACTATTCTTGAAAATATAAATAATTCAAAATCATAAATATGAGTAGTTAACTCTCTTGAGATTATTACCTAAAAAATATAAATAAAGGACAAAAATGAAAAAATAATTCCAACAACTTTCTTGAATTTTGAACAATTCACTTATTTTAAACTACGAAAAAAGCTCCAACAATTAACTTATTTTTGAAACAGAGTGTAATTAACTTGTTGTTTCTGGAGATGTCTTTTGGGTAATATTCACTTTATTAACATGGACCACCAAAAAAATATGATATCGTGTCATTAATAATAAATTTCGAGTTTAAATTTAGTATATCCAAAAGTTTTTAATAGAAAACACTTTTCCTAAAATGAAATTCTATATATTATAAATTTAAATTAATCGAATTTTAATACAAATATTAAATATCAAATAGAACATATTTTAAAAATAAAATGAAACTATTACGTGTCGTACATAATTTAATTTCTTTTTATCATTTTTTTTTAATTTGGTGTCAAACATTTATGTTGAATTAGATTAATTTGAATTTGTACCAAATTATAAATTTTTATGTTGAATTAACTTTTTCCATTTTATGTTGATTTTTTTCTTTTTCATTTTGAACAATTGAAGCACTTGCATTGAAGTTTGCGCTGGAATCTCGTGATTATACTATATGATATGGAATGATTATAAATTAAGATAATTACTTTTCATTTAAAGAAAAAAGATAAATTAATACTACAAAAGGAAAATAATTAAATTATGAGGGCCGTACAAATTAGGTAAATGGTCAAAAACGAGAAGGCGAGTGGCAAGAAGGTAAATAAGAGGAACGAAAGGGCAAAATTAAAGAAGGATGTGGGGTAGCCGTCATCGGTGCGTGGAGGGAAAGCAACCGAAAGTAAAGGAAAAAAGTGGCAGACAAAACAAAACTAACCAAACAAAAACAAAACAAATAAAATAAAATAATTGAAAAAATAAAAAACAGATAATAAAGAGAGAGAAATAGAAGAATTTGTCATCATGTACTTAAAAACTGACTCAAAATCCTGTTTACACTTTACTTTCATGTCAGTTTGTACTATATTTACTATCTTCAATAAAATAAAATTATAAGTCGAAAATTAAAAATATTACTTATTTTAAAATGAAGATGATAGGTTCGCGGAGCTCAAATTGATGTGCGTGTTTGGTGGTTCATTAATTTTGATACATTATAATTCCAAATTTACCCCTAGTATATGAGTATTATTACTTTTGAATCCATTTGGGTTGTCATAAGTTCAAGTCCACGTGTCCAGTGATAAGAACTCTTCCATTTTTTCTCTTTCTTCATTCTGTACAGTAAAAGAAGCAGAGAAAAAGAAGAACAAACAGAGTCATCAAAATTTGGGGAAAATTCTTACTAGAGAATCGAATAGATTTTGATTTGAGGAAAAAAAGGGGTGGTGTTGAAGTGGATTTGTGATGGTAAGGAGTGTTTGGTTGTGAGTAAAATTCGGTTTGTTTTTTTGGTTTTGGGTGGTTAGAGAAAAGAGCGAAAGAGAAGGAAGATTGGAGATATGAATAGAGGAGGAATTGGAATTGGAGGGCCAATGCGAAAGTCCTTTAAGGACTCTCTCAAAGTTCTTGAAGCTGATATTCAGCATGCTAATACTCTGTGAGTCAACTTCTTCTTCTTCATCATCAACATCCTTAGAAAAAAAAACAGAACTTTTTTGTTCATCCTTCGTTTTGTAGCTCTTGTTTATCTGTTATGCTTGGGGATGAATCTTTATTGTTGTTTTCTGGACTTTTACTGTCATTCTGTAAGACCCTTTTGTTTTTTCTTTTCCTTTTTCCATCAGAGAGATTTTATGGCTTCAGAGTCTAACCATTTCAAATTTCAAGTCTGCTCTTGTTTCTGATATTATGGTTCAGAGGTGATTTTTTCTGGGTTTTTTTCTTTTTGTTTGGTGGTCTATTTTGTTTTGAATGATTTTTCTTATATGGATTTTTTTTTCTCTGATTTTTCTGTTTCTTGATTTTCATTTCTAACATTCTATGAGTTATTTTTTCTACTGTTCTTTATGCAAATTGAAAATTTTGTGGTTAGATTTGCTAAGATTTGGTGGCAGTGATGACACTGTTTTCGCCTTTCCCTTTTTGTTTTTTTCAGTGTTAAGAATTGTGGTACTTTTGAATAAGGTTGTTATCAGTGTTTGTTTGGAGTTTACTTCTTTGATTGCTTCAAACGGAGATAAAGTTATCATTTTTAATGCTAATCTGATGCTTAGCTTGTAAAAGCGGCTAAACTCTAATATTATGATTAATATGTTGCCTTTGTTTATGATTCCAAGGCATACCTTCATCTTGACTATATCCAATTTAGGTACTTACTGTAAGGTACGTCTGCTAGTTTTCCCACTTTTTTTTGTGGGTGGGTGGGTGTGGGGTAGAGGTGCTTATTTTTGTAATGGTGTGTAACTCCTTGAATTTCAATTTGTTGCAATGTGGTTACATAGCTGAACAATCATAAGAGGAAGTAAATTGTTGCATTGTCCATTCTGTATTCCTTGTTTTTACCGCTCCGTTTTTGTTTTCCCACTTCCCTCCTTTATTAGTGGCTTTTGCAATTCGGTTAGGTTGGTTTGATGAGCTTTTCTTTGTTCTGTATGGTGAACATGTTTGTCTGGACCTGGTAATTCAGTGTTTAGTTCTTCCTTGATAGTTCTGCCATTTGGAATGTGATTGTTGGAATTTGGGTGCAGGGCATCTGACTTTCCCCGAGAGTACGATGGAGCTTGCCTACAGATGAGAATGTCCTACAGTCCAGCAGCTCACCTATTCCTTTTCTTAGTGCAGTGGACTGATTGCCACCTTGCTGGTGCCCTTGGATTGTTGAGAATTCTTATTTACAAGGTATGGATTGTTCATGTTCATGCATTGCTAATTCCCTCTATTTCAAGCTGTTTTTCATGTTGCAATAACGTGGCGTTGGACTGGATTTTTCTTTGGGCTCTAGGTTTATGTTGATGGCACCACAACCATGTCAGTTCATGAAAGGAAAGCAAGCATTAGGGAGTTCTATGGTGAGTTTCTACATTTTCCTTCATTTTTGCATTCATGTGAACTGTTAAGAGAAATCAGCTATACTGAATAATGGTTGCTAATCATCATTAATCTTGTGCAGCTGTTATTTATCCCTCCTTACTTCAACTTGAAAGAGGTGTTACTGATTCAGAAGACAAAAAGCAAAAAGCAGTTTGCCAGGAGAGATACAGGAGAAGAGATGATGAGGATTACAGACAATCTTCTGACTCGGATATTGAAAGGGAAGATGAATGTGGAATCTGCATGGAAATGAACAGCAAAATTGTCCTTCCCAAATGCAATCATGCCCTGTGTTTGAAATGCTATCGTGAATGGTATGTTTAATGTTGCAGGTTGTGTGAGATAGAAGATGTGTGTTAAGTTTAACTACTATATTCAGTTCTCTATCATCAATGTGCCTGGTAAATTTCGAGCCACTTCTGAAGACGTTAACTCTCTCATCCCACGTCAACTCCACATTTATTTTGCACTCTTTCTAACCCCCTTCATACACTTGAATGTTTTACATAACAGCTGCTTCCTGGTGTGAGGTCCTTTGGGTGGTCCCTCTATTAGGTAGTCTTGGGCTTTCTTTCTCTATTTATCAGGTCAGCTATTTCAAAGACGTCTAGGGCAGGAACAAGTTAATAGCTAGGTCTGGGTTGTTAAAGGGTTAGGTCAGTATTTACTTGCTTGTGTGCAAGTTAGCCACATAACTTAATGATACAAAAGTCTTTTTAGTAAGCTGGTCCTTTTGTACCTTAGTTTTTGAAATTCATTATAGTGATGACATGCTTAGGAAAATGCCTTCATCTGTATCTCCTCTTCCTTTTGTATGGTTGGCAGTTTAATAAATTATGATAAATTCTTCAGATGGGTATCAGTTTCCCCGTGTCACGGTATAGTTAAGCAGAGCATGGTAAAATGGAGCTACTTCAAGTGATATAGCTAAATAGCTTAGTGTCATGTCCCGCCACTTCACAGTTCAAATTTGACACTGGAAGATGGGGGAATAATCTAGAGTTGTGGGGAGGTTAGTGGAAGATTCTAGAATTCCCTAGATCCCTCTAGAATAACTTAGAAGATAATCTTAGAAGACCTTAGATTTCTCTAGACTAGTAGAGAATTCTAGAAGGGGGCTAGATATTTTCTAAGAAAGCTTTAGAAATTCCTAGAAAGTGTAGAGATTTCTAGAGAAGGGACTAAAGTGTAAATATCTTAGGGACTTGTAAGTAAATATTATTTACACTTAAGCCCCTAAATGTTAGTATAAATAGAGGTGCCATTCATTTGCAAGGCACCAACCAACGAAGCAAGTTGTAAAGCATTCCTCCAAGCAATACAAAAAAAAAGCTTTCTTCCAAAATTCTCTAAGTCTTTCCTTTCATTCTCTTAGCGATCTTAGTTTCAAAAGGCTTACTTGAGCTTACGAGATCTTGAAAGAATAGTGAGTAAGTTGTCAAGTGCCGCACGGAGTTTTAGTAAGACTCTAAGTCCGTGACATTAGGCTGGTCTGTTGTGTGTGCTTATACATTCTTCTTTATTGTTTCCGTGTCTTTATGATGCAGTGCCCATGTGCAGGAGAAGTGCACTATCCTAAACTGTAACTATTATTTCATTTTATTGAGCGAGTATTATTATTGTTAAGCTCTATATAAAACTAGCAGTCATCATCTAACTATCTGTATTTAGGAAACATGTTACGGCCAGAATGATTTTTCGTGCTAATCAGTAACTCTGAATTGTCTGAGAAGCTGGAGTGCATCTCTGCTCTTTTTCATCACCGTAGTACTGGGTTTCAGTGTCACCTTTTGAACATACTGATCCGAGATGTTTTATGAGAATCCCCCCCCCCTGCACACGGGTGCATGGAGAACATCACTAATAAATAGTCAAATGAAAAACTGGTGATTTAATTGCGAAGAGGCAGACCTCCACCTCCTAACTGAGCCTCCAAGTTTTTTTGCGTGATGATGACAGATTTTTGTACAATATAGAGATCCTGCAGGCACATAGATGTGCTGCTATTCCACAGATTGTAGGGGCTATTCACTCAAACGTTGCAGCTAGTACTAATTTCCTAGTCCATGTATTATGCTTCACCCATTTAACCGCATTTGGAGTTGTCAATGATATTAGGTAAAGATATCTCTACAGTCCTAGGTTGCTGCGTTTCCATGAGGGATGTTTCTTAGGAGAAGTGAGATAACAGGTTTCCCATGGTCCTCTAAAGCACTAGAGGAGGCATGAAATTACTGCTGGACATAAGTTGCCTCACCATTTGGGGTGAAGTAAATACAGTCCTGCTATATCTTGTTCAATTTTATGAAATGAAACAGGGGAGTACTATATTCTGGCACCAAATTGATGGAATTGCGTCTTACAACCTTAGGTAGCTTGGTGCACAAAACATCTTGTGTTAGCAAGGTCCGGGGAAGGGCCGCACTTCCAAGGGGTGTTATGTTGACTGCCTACTGCAATGGAAACATTAGTGGCTTGTTCGACGGCTCGAACCGTGATCTATAGATCACATGGAGTCAACTTTACCGTTGCATCTTACAACCTAATGGGAAATTATTAAGAGGGAAGAAAGGGAAAAACACAGTGGCGCATTTCTGCATTCTGAGTATGTTAAATTGATTCGATGCTGTAGCTATCTCCTGAATAGTGGAGTATTCGAAATTATCAAGTTCCTGTGGCAAGCGATAAATGGAACTTAGTAGTACCATTTTCTCATTAAGGGTCTCTTTGGGTCACTATTGCACTTTGTTTCTACTAGGGCATTGCACTTTATTACTCTGCAAAATATGTATAGTCAGCATTATATCTCCTTTCTGTACTGCTAATTTTGCTGGTACAACTACTCAGACCGAGAGTTATCTCATACAATGCATTGCAGGCGTTCGAGGTCACAATCATGCCCTTTTTGCCGCGATAGCCTTAAAAGGGTGAACTCCGGTGATCTGTGGGTATACATGGACAACAAAGACGTGGTGGACATGTCAACGATAACAAGGGAGAATCTGAGGAGGCTATTCATGTTTATAGATAAGCTACCCTTGATCGTGCCAGATAATGTTTTTGATCACTATGATACTCATATAAGGTAGATGAACAATGCTTTCATTGGGGGGGATTGAATCATACTAAAGATCAAGAAATTGGTCTCGCTAGATTTAGAAATGCAGGTGGATTACTTTATCACCTCTGATTAGAAGAACCCGACCGAGTCATCGTGGTGCAGGGGTTGAAGCTAAGTTAGATTAGCCAAAAAATGGAGCTTTTTAATTGTACCTCCTAATTTGTACATGCCTGTACAGTTCCAGTTCTACTTCTTGAAAACACAAGTGTACCCTTTTGTTGTTTGTTTTCTAATCTTCAAGTATGCCATAAATACCAGCATTTGAGCTTTCTCAAGTGCAAAGTTTTATGGTTGCTATTTATAAGAGTGTATAATATATGATGTATTTAGTTACCAATCTGTAATTTTCCCTTTTTTTTTTGCAAGCATTTGAAGTAAGGTATTGCTGTTAGTTTCTTACCCAAGGATATGAAATGGTTCAGAAAATGAAAAAGTTCGCAAAGGATTTTCACTGAGGGGTTTAAAATACGAAGAAGGCAAAAGGAGTTCAATATGTAATGGGATGGAACTGTAGG
The DNA here is from genome assembly GCA_037074985.1 of Solanum bulbocastanum. Lineage (NCBI taxonomy): Eukaryota > Viridiplantae > Streptophyta > Magnoliopsida > Solanales > Solanaceae > Solanum > Solanum bulbocastanum. The sequence goes on along the minus strand of CM073598.1, from coordinate 28,200,702 downwards.
GCCTTTTAGCAGGGTTATGGTTAGCTTTTTCATTTCCCTTTTTTCCTTTCTTTTCTTTGTTCAATATTTAATAATTTATATTGACAATAACATATCCAACAAATATAATTCATTTGTGATACCACTTAAAACATAAAAGTTGCAAAACAGTACTACTATTTTAATTAAATATACAAATATGGTCTCATCTGTTTCTGATAAAAACTCATTCTTAGACAATTGGAGAAGCTACATAGCATAACCAATACTGCCTAAGCAGTATATCCTTGGTCCCAATCACCAAACTTCAAGTTCAATATTTCAGTTGTGCTTACTTAATGCTGCCTCAACAACCTTTTTCTTTCCTTAAAGGAAAACTTCATTCACTTCAGCTTTCTGCAAAAACTGGAAAACTTCAACAACATAAGAAGCCAAAAAAACAGAAGTTTCAATATTTTCCAATTTTTACGAAGGACCAAACCTTTTGTCTTCCAAAACTCAAACATTCTTGTAGACAGAATGTGGTTCAATATGAACTGGTTCACCAATAACATATGGATACAGAGGATTTGGTGGCAGTTCTGGAGGGCGAAGAAGTGGAGCTGATGGTTCTGCATATTCACCTTCATACTCATGACTATTTTCCTTAACTTGCCCAAGAGTTCTTAGAATTGTAGCTAATAAGATACAACACCCCTGCTTATGATCATTTTTTATTTATTAAGAATCGCGTAACTAATTTGAGACAAGAAAAACATACTAAAATTCTTGAAGGTGGTTGCTTTTATTTCTTACCTGTGTTAGAACACAGAGCAGGGTAATCCATTGGCAGACATCGCTATTTGAGTCCACAAAATCCTTGAAATCATCAAACCTTCCTGATGGATCTTCTGGTAAATCCTGATTTAGGTAAAACATAGTGAGAGCATTGGAGAGAAGCAATTGTCCAAGCCTTGGCGGGACAGAGTTACCCGGTACATAGAAGTTTTAAGTTGTACAAACAAATCTATTCGTAAAAGAACATGACTATTATGAAAGTGAAAAGTCATCTCTTAAGTTCTATAAGAAAAATCTGCAGGTATAAACATGATCTTTGTTGTGTCCTGAAGGAAATTGCTTGTATTTTCCCCAACCTGTAAACGATCAATATCTCTTTAAGGAAAGTCTATTCTTTCACGCCTCAAAGTCAGTTCTTGTTCAATTATATTTTCCTACTTCTCTAACAAGCTACCCTATGGAATTAGTCGAGGTGATGCAACAAGGTTGTTTTGTTGATGTCTTGATCAATAGAATACAAAAAGATAAATTTGAATAAAACAATATGATAATAGATTTCTTAGATGCATACCTTCTCCCAATCAGAGTTCAAGAAAACATCAGCTGTAATTGCAATCTCTGCTAGAAGAAGCACAAATATGATGAGCATATACTGCAAGTATAGTTAAGGTCCATTCTTTTTTCTCTCTACGCAGTTTATTTTTTTCCAACAACCAAAAATAAATTTCCTGAAAGAGTATATATGAGAAATATAAAGAAAAAGGATACAAATGAGAGGCAATAGGAGTTGGAAGAGTTTGCTGCAACATGACCAAGGAAAGTGATTGCACACAAAGCAGTGCCAACACCCAGAAATGCATGGATAAACCTGTCATTATCTCACCACTGTGAGTATTACACAGATTCCTTCGTTGGAAAATTATACTGCATTGTAAAATAAAAAAGAAAGTTAAATACCCGAGTTTCTTAGTTGAGAACTCACCAAGGAAATTGAGCATAATCAGGGGATGATGGTGAGTTGGCTGCATCGCGCTGCCAAACTCTAATCATCCATATACCATAAATAAGCATTGCAATGCCCATAAATCCTATTGTTATGTTTGTGATCTTGAGGGATAATCGCAGGCAACTCTTTACAAGTTTCACCATCTTGAACTTTAAACAGGAACTGTTTCATTCACTTAGGAGGGGAAATAAAAGAGCACTTGCTAGGTAAACAGCACTTTATGAAAGGATACTTTGAAGAATGCATAAAAAAGCATATTGATGTGATTTATAACTGTTTGGATTCTTGATTTTTAAGAAATAATAGTGATGGTGACATGCCTATATATGCAAAAATTGCCCAGATATGCCAAGAAGGAAATTTCCAAGAAAGAGCTTATTGTTATCTACCAAATTGGAGTACCTACTGAATTATGAGTTGCTTGTTTAGCTTATATAAACCCAAAATGGATCTTTGTCCAAAGATGTGATCAAGGATAAGAACTATCTAATTTCAAATTTTCATGATAACATCACAAGATTTTAAAGGAGAGCTAGGGATATATAACCGACAAAATGATTCAATGTAGATATTATGTTTATATCCACCACTAGCTGGAAAAGATAAAGATCATAGTGATAGCAATACATAATATTATGTTTGTGTAAACCCAAACAGATTGACAAGGCTCTTTTAGGCAATCAATAGTTTTGACGATGATTTGTAATCCCATTATTAGTACAGATCACAAGGTGTCGAAAGAAGGAAGTCGAAGCACAATGAATACATACACCCACAACAAAATTCATGTACAAGTTAAACTGGGAATAAATATATAAACGGACGACAACTGATGAAATCCTTCATCTAAATGAAGGCCATCTGAAAAGAAGAGTTATTGCTTTTGACGACGAAGAAATTCCTTCATCTCAGTCAAAATATCAGCTTTAACAACGAGACGCATTCGCTTAGAGTCCTCCCACAGTAATCCTCCATATTCTCTGGCAAAATCGCAGGCAGCCTCAAAGACATCCTAAAAGTAAGCAATAACAATCATGTTAGGCAAACAAACATTAAAAAGTTAGATCAAAATTAAGGTTGCAATGCAAATATCATGGTGCTTGACACTCACTTTAGAAGGGAATTCATCGTAGAAGTGGGCTGGCGTCATCTCAACCCGATTCAGATCAGATTCCCACAATCTAATCTGGCATGAGAAAGTTGTAGTTGAATTAGATAATAGGACAAGAACTTATTTTCCAATAAATCTTTTCATTGGTCTATCTTTGTCGATGGATTGGTTGAATAGATTTTGGTCGGCCATAATTGTGGGAATGTGTGACTAGTCAAGTACAAATTCTATAAGAGTCAATTAAATGTGGTGCAATTAGAGTAATATTTGGTTTTTAAAGCTGTTTTCAGTTTCAACGCTATGAGAAATAGTGAAGGAACCTGATCAGTAACATTCTCCGGCACAGATGGTATCCTCTCTGCAACCCTAGGATGTGCATTCTGCTGAAGGAAAGAAACTATCTGCAATCCATGCATTGAATCACAACAGCAGTCAAAACTTAACTTCAAGCGAAAGCAATTGTAGAGTAGCTGCTCAATTTGTGTTGTATAACTACATCCATACAGAATACTTCATAATATATCACTTGAAACATTTTGACGAATCACCATGACAGATTGTTTCCGATCTAATTCAATGTATTTGATAACTAAGGATAGGATAATTAGAACTTGAATATAAACCACTCCAGATAACTCAAGCAACGGTTTCCATTATGTCATATTTAACTCTTTCTAATTCATACAGAATCCTAAATGCGGTAGTTCAGTAAGAACTTTAGCACCAGAAGCACAATAGGTTCCAGTAATTCCATTAATGCATTCAAGAGTGTGCTAAATTTGAAAGGTGTGTAACTACTATTAAACATGATAAGTGGACTAAAGGACCAGAAACAAAACTATAAAAGGACCTTTTCTGAGAGGAGTGCAACTAATCAACATCTATCAACTAGCCCACGAGATTTCTTTCTTAAGTGTAGCAGACGAAGAATTACTAAGAACATCCAACAAAAATGTCCCACATCATCAATCTTAAGCATTCCACATCTTCATCAAAAAAGAAAAAATCTTCAACAAATATAGCACTCCACATACAGTTGCTTTCTTAGATAATTTTTTAATTAGTTCTCTGATATAAGACAATGCTGGTTAATAAATAAATAGCAGCTGAAACTTGCCTGCTCAGAAGTAATGCCGTTTTGAAAAGCTTTATACAAACTTTCTTTATTAATAGCACCAACAATGAGATTTGGAAGCTGGTATTCCACCCTGTATTTGCAGCTAAAATTTGTTACTTAGAAATCTAAACAGAGAAGTTGATGAACGAAGTCTACTACTAGAAAATAAACACTCAACAGCCAAACACACAGTATTAGGCATAACACATTAATAATTGGAATCAAGTTCTTATCTCAGAAGTGGGAAGAAAGAGAGAAGTAAAAGCTCAAACAACCATCCCTATAAGCATTCTACACTTTAAACATGTCATCCACTTTCCAATAGCTCTGCTGAAATTCTTCAGCTTATCAACTCCAAACAATATTAGCAAGTATAGACCCTATTTAATCCAAACTCCAAGAATCAATGATTGTGTTTACCCTGGCCAATTCTGACACAGATTTGGAAGTGTCCCATTCTTTTTGGTGACATCTTCTGCATTGAGCCAGTAGGATGCACAATCTCATTCATCACTTTTTATCTACATAACTAGTTCTTTCCCTTTTTTCAGCAGGAGGGATGTGTGTGTAATTATATCCAGATTGGTAGCATTTATTGCATCTGATACTCCAAAATCTAGGGGAAGCCAACTCTCTAGTATACTCCAGAGTCCAGAATCTAGATAAGCCTTGAAGTCTGCATCACAATTGTTTAATATATTGCACATGCATGATGAATATACTAAAATTTGACTCATACTGTCTATATGATCTCCTTTTTACTCTGTATGGAGGTAAACATATGAAACCACCAAAATCGTACTGGAAAAGCACCATCAATGCACCTATGAGATTAAGATGCTGAATACATCTCAGAAAGCTGCATAAATGGAAGCGAAAGCAAATGGAATACTTTAGATAATAGTATTGCCAGAGAACGAGATCTGCCTGATATTTCTGTCCATATGAAGGTAAATGAAGATTCATAAATAGGACATCCTCTCCCAACTCACAAATGATACAAGTAATACATTTCTTGGCAAGCACCAGTCTAGCATCAGATAAAGTTTGTGATGGTACTAATTCCAACAAAAAGTAGCAACAGAGTCCAGGTAATGCTATCAAGTGAAGGAGAGTTAGCACCTGTTCTTTCCATATGATCTCTTTTCTCAACCAAACTACAGAAAGAAACACAAACAGCAGAAACAAATTGTTCGGTACCTTGCAAAAAGGCGTAGGATCTCACAGTGCAATTTTGATGTTGAATATGCATACAGTCTGAAGTTTGTTTCAATAACGATAAAACCCTGATGAATGTGGTGGGAAGGCAAAGATGCATTTGCAGTCAGTAAGGTATCATAGAACTCGTTCCAAACTAATTTGAGAATTTAAATCTGGATGACAGGAAGCACAAAATTCTAAATTTCTGTACACACTTGCTTCATAAGAAAACTGTAAGAATAAAGATAGAAAACAAATAAATAAACTGGATTTCTGTGTAGCTTGACCCAACTACTCTAGGAAACACTTGCGAGAGCAGTATACCTGTTTCCTTGATGTTGTATCTGCTAAGCTAATTGACAGGTTGGTCGCCAGTTTGGTGGGAATAAACCAACTCTCTTTCCTTCCCTAAACAGCATCAAATGGGTAATTAAGAACATAATAAAATAGACAAAATATTTTCACTCTCGTGAGCTCATTGATGGGGCAAACAAGGAGTATTCACCTGCTGCAGCTTAACCAATCCCAAATCTGAAAGGTCCTTAATTATACTTCGCTGGAGATCAGTTATTGTGTTTGTGTTGTATGCCTATATTAGAAGACAATTCAACAAGCATACGAAACTTAAGCATGAAGTGATAAAGATTACAACCGTTTGGTTGGGGAAATGGTTGAAAGACTTTTTCACAGTAAAGACAAAGTACAAAACTTTCTGCAAAAACAACTTCACTACTTTTCAACCAAACACCAGAGCGCACCAGAACTAACTAAAATTCAAGCATTTAGAGTTTAAAGATGGTATAATTTACTACAGCTCCAGGACAAACTTAATTCAAGAAGCTCTAGCACTGTCTAGTAATACCTTGCCAGTAACATGAAAGCTTAGCTCCAAAAGAAATGCAATAAGATCTGCTGAATCCACTCCTCGCTCCTGCATTAATACGAAAAATACAGAGTAATCATTTAGTAAATTTCATTAAATTTTCCAGAAGTTAGACAAATGGAAGTCCATACTCGACAATCGAAATTATGGCCATGTGCACAATATCTTCTCAACCAAAATTTTGAATCAAAGAGAGAATATCTTCTTGGTTCTTGCCAGTAATAACTAATTTACAGAGATAAGGAAACAAAGAAAGAGTGCCTAAAATATGTGATAAACAACAATAAAATCTGAGGTGGAACTAGTCCCCAAACTAATTGGGGTTAGCTATATGTTCTTGTATGAATCGACTGTATCCATTCTGCACATTTTTTCAGTATTCAAATGATTCAAAATTGTTTGACTATTTTCACATTGGCCATCGGTTTCCCTCAACTCTCTTCCTTTATTCAGGCTTGGGAATGCTTACGCTTTGACGACCTTTGAGAGACAGTGTAGGCGATATAATCAGCAAGCTCTACAAAGGCCGAAGCTGCATCTCTGAGATTTCCTCCCCACCTACCTCCTTATCTTCAAAGTCTATCAGAAGACTTGCCGCAAATGTCAAATGTAATTGAATTACAACACCACCCAATGAACCAATGGTGCTTCCGATGCAAAACCAAACCCAAAGAGAGAGAGAGAGAGAGAGACACACACACACACACACATGCAGAGAGAGAAGGAGGTGGTCAGCAATACCTCAGCATTTGTTATGTACTCCCTTATGATGTACCAAAGCTGTGCATTTGTGTCCATTAGCTGCAATACGCCACAGTCAACACAATATCCAAAAAAAAAAAAACTTTGATTGATCAAGTTAATTCAGTAACTCGTACCAAGAACTGGAACCCACTTTCAGTCAACCTTGGAGGTTCTCTATCGTCTCTGTTTAAGAAGGCATGAACTCATGGAGATTATGTCGATTATTACAAAATCATCCATACACATGCGGACAAAGAACTATACATATGTTATGTGTGAGTAGTTATATATCCATAATACTTAAGTGGCCTGTACCTCTGACTTAAAAGTCCGCGCTGGAAGATTTTCATCATCGAAGAGCTTATGTTTGTGGTCTTTCCACCTTCACTGGAGCTTATAAGGTTCAGCAGAAAGCACTGATTGCGACAGTTGCAAGTCATAAAAAGAGTTGCCAAAATTATATTCAGGCTGCAGTTTGATCAAAACCGAAAGCAAAGCAGATTGTCTCACAACATATTATTACATATTCTGAACACTCCCGGAAAATCAATGGACAAGAACTACTAACAAAATGCAAGTCATACCTCCCATTGTTCAACAGCATATGCCTCTAACTCCTCCAAGCTAGGAAGCCTCACAGTGATATTAGAAGGCATTGGTTCCCTTGGCAAGATTCCACTACAGTAATTGAAATCACATATTATAATCCAAATGGTGCAATTACGAGACCAAGGATACGACAGATATTTCAGCATCATGTAGAAGTATTACCACAACAAGTTACTGTATCAAGTATATCATTTTACTGGTCAACTGAGGGTCAATGTATCAGGGTCAAATTCTGAACTTCAGCCCAGTTGGAAATTTAGCAAGCAAATCAAAAAATCATATAGGATGAATAAGATGGAACACATACACAAGTGTGAATATACTTATCCAACAACAACAATAATAACTATGCCTCAGTCGATCAACCCCAAACTAGTTGCAGTCAACTTTATTCAAATATGCAAATGCGTGAAGAAATGGCTCTTGGGCTCAACTCAACCCCAAAAGTCAACTTATGAAGGGAGGGATTGTCAGCTCATGATAGGAGGATATCCCAAGACAAACATTAAGGCATCACAATTCATTCCCTCAATCAAGGTGGGATTTCACACTCGCACGGGACAACACAACCAGAGTTGGATAACATAACACGGAGGCTCAACATTGAGAAACACAACAATAGGGATTGTTAGGTCGGGCTCTGATACCATATGATGAAACTGAACCTTGGCCCTAACTCAACCCTAAAAGTTAGCACATGAAGGTAGGAGAACCGAATACCATATAAGAAAACCACAACTCGTTCCCTTGAGACAGGGATTAATAGACCAAGAATCTGGTGTCTACACGCCGAATGTCCTAGTACTTCTACTAATTGTACGTGTACTTTTATTTTTAAATCACCCGTCTCAGAGAAGGCCAGCCAATAGTGATCTTTAACACTTATAGAGAAAATATAATAAATAAGATAATAAAGCTTACCCGTGGACTATATGCTTCTGAAGATTAAATTGAAATTTTGGGTTTAGTTGATAAGTGGCTTCCTTTTTCCTGTAAGAAATCAAAGAGAATGGCAACACTAAACAACCAAAAATTGACCAAAATAACATGCAAAGATATTGTGAATCACCCTGACCAGGTTTCATCATTCCAATAGTTGAGACATGATTTCGACTACCTAAAACTTCTATAATGCTTATAAAGAGCAAAAACTTAAAAGGGAAAAACAAAAGAAAGATAAGCAAGTATTGACAATTCAAGATATTCCCTTTAATCATGCTTGCTTATTTTGACCAAAGTTCTAATTTTGCTCATGTGTCATTATTTAAAGTGCTAAGAGAAAAACATGATAACCAGATAAAGATCAAGCAGGAAAAGTAAATATAGTCAGACCTCTATATAGCATCCGCCTTCGGCTGAGGAGGAAAATTTAAATCAACAGGCGGTGACTTTGTATTCCATTAGAGGAAAAAAGTCCATCTTGTATGAGTCAAAATTTATTAATTATGTATTAGCATTCTTTAATTTTGAATTGCTGAAATATGATTACTTCTGAGATTTTAAAATTTAATAAGTTTATCCTCTTTTATCAAATTAAAAATTAGATTTTTTGCATCTCTTTTTTGCTTATAACAGCCAAATAAAAATTTAAGTGTCAAATGTTGTTATAGGTCAGCATTATTCAAGACAGAAAATATGGTAGCTATCAAGAGAGAGAAGAATCTGCTCAATAACCTGTCAAATGTTTCCGTCATTACTCTCAGCTGTATCAATCTATCAATGGCAACTTTATGCTTTGAGAATCCATCTGGAAGCACCCACTCCTCCATCGACTTGGCTGTAATGGGTATGTCTATATACAACATTTGCAGCACATACTTCTTCGCTAAGGGAGGTAACGATCTAGCAGAAGAAATGAAAAAATTAAGCACATAATATAGCATGTTTCAAAATAGTATCACCAAAAGTGAATTTCCTTGATATAGCTCGAGGTGAATACAGTGAGTGCTAAGTACTAGTGAATTAATCAATCTCTTGTAGCAATTGATACAAAAAAGTACAAATACTTTCTATAGAAACATTCAAACATTAAAAATTTGTGCTTGTGTATGTTTATACTTGTGTCAGCACAGCACTTGCTGCTGATTAACTTCATCCTTTTATGACTAAGTTCATTTCTCCGGAATAATAAGCTTAAAGACAAAGTAAACTTCTTTTGCATCCAAATGTGCACAGTACATATCACTATATGCTAAATTGGTGAAATTACATCCATTTTTACTTTCAGAAAGTAATCAAAACAAAGCTCTGCACTAATCTAAATGGTTGTGCAACAAGAAAAACTCTCAACATTCGATCAAATTGGGGATTTTTAGAATACCTAAGAATGGCTTCACAGATAAAGGAATTGTCGTAAAGCATGTCGAGTTTCATGACAGGCAATGAAGCCACCATATCCATGAAATTCCTGGCCACGATCTTCACTTGCGGCATTGTTGTTATAGATCAAATAAAGGTTTTCAATACTTCAATTTCTCAATCTAGGGTTTTAGCTTTGCTGAATGATGATTCTCCACTACTTCTGCTAATACATATCCCGCCGGATTCATAAACATTACAGAAACTGTAGATTTATGTATTAAACCCGACTCGGGCGATGAAAGGCTCTTCTCCTTTTGCTATTTGGGTCAGAAACTTTCAAGGCCCAATATGAATTGGACCACTTGGTATCATACGGTATTAAAAAAATAATTTTGCTATATAGTTTCAAATTTTTCGGGTGAAACTCTTATCATATTTTTATAAAAATTAAATTCTCAAATGTTCATGAATATTCGAAAAGTCGAAGCTTCTCAAACTTATTGTAAGCAAGTTGTCACTTATTCCCCAGGTAACTAATTTCTTCATTTTGAATAACAATTTAAGTTAAATGTTTTGATGGTGTAAATGATGTAAATAATTTTCACATTTTTAGTGTAGTTTATCCTCTGATAAGATAGTAGTTACCAATCAATATTTTCATAAAAGATTTACTTACATAATTACGTTGTAATTTATAAGTGCATAAAATTCAAACTTTAAGAGCAATTATGTATAGTTATCTAAAGATAACTAATAGTGTAAAATTTTAGTACATTGTTGTATGACGTTAAATTAAGAAAATGTTACAGAAAGAAAAAGTCAACACTTCTATTTGCATAATGAAGCTACAACAATAATATACTCAGTTGAACCCCACAAATGATGTATGGATAGAATAAAATATACACAGACCTCAATTGTACCTTTTGAGGGATAGATAATCTGTTTCCGCTAGAGATATATGCATAATGAAGCTATAAATATCAAAATTCAACTTTCACCCCATGTTATCTGCTGTAGAACAAATCTTTGAACTATAGTAGTAATCCTAGCTAGTAGAATAAATTATATATATATGCTATTCTTGCCCATTACAATTAGTTCATGCATAAAGAAAATCTTCAAGTGGCATTAGTGGGTGGACTTGTTTTTATCAGCTGGATCTTGGAAGACCTGTTTGATTGGATTTTATTTATTTCCTCAGGAGGGATATCAAACTGCACAAGCAGACAGTAAGATAAAAATGAAACATTTGACACGGCCTTGACAGCATCCAATAAAGCAAGATGGTAATAGGCTAACGTAACATTGAGTGTTCAGAATGAACGTGATCTTATTATAATAGTATATTTTTGGGTTCTGCAATACTCATCGTAGATCCGCCTCTAACCAATGGACATGAATTGCATAGGCATTCTTACTCTTCATAATCCTCACAAACAGAGTGGCAGCAAGGATTGAGAAAAGTAACAATTAACAAAACTTAAGACTATTTTGATCATCAACACTTTCTATAGCATGTTTTCTCTATTATATGTAATACAACAAACTGACCTTGAAACCACAACCAGCTACACAAGCGCGATGACAATCCTGCATCCATAAAAGAACACACATGTTGAACAACAAGACACCCAATTTCAGGGCGATAAAATGAAATGAAGAGATAGGAAACCTCAGAGTGGGTAGCAGAACCAGGGGCACGATCAATACAAGCACTCCATTGTTGATCCTTCATAACAGGACCCTTATAGCACATCTCATCGCATTGTTCCAAACCTGCACATACCTTTTCATTTCTATTCTACCTTAAATTGAATAGACAAGCATCAAGGTTCCTAATTAACCATCAATTAAACGTCTCATTTTACAAATTTGAATGTTCCTTGTTCACAACTAACTAAATGGTACTAAAAACATGATACCTCTGCAACATAGAAACCAATAAAGTTCAGGAACTTACATTCCTCCCATGTATCGCCATCAGCATCACACGCCTTTTTGCAAAAAACTCTCCCTACAAAAATTTACACATCATAAAATTTAGGTAGAATTTTCTGTTTAAAACAACAAATGAAATGCATCATCCATGAGTCGAAGTATATTAAAAAAAATAAAAATTGATCTACTTATGCAGTAACATTTTCAAGCTTAAAAGTACAAGTCATTATTCTAACTTACAATTTTCAACATGGGTGAATTTTGAACGGTCAATTACGTCAAACCCAGACTAGCTAGGTCCAGCTATACGAAATTCTCTGTATCAATGCATTTCTATCGGGCCATCTTATTCCATGATCCTACTAAATGGTTAACAATTAATCGAATTACTTGATACTTATGAGCGATGATGTTACAAGTTCAAATATTTTTTGCTAGGTATGCTCAATTGGAACTATTAACACAAATATTAGACCTTTAAATTACAAGAAAAAGGGGGAATTAAGAGGTAAATTACAAGGAATTTGGGTGAGGGCTGAGAATTTATTTGTGCATTGCTTGTTACAAGGTGGTGCCCATTGCTGTGGAATCATTATTTCTCTCTAATCTTTAATTTTCTTATTTTATTTTATCTATATCAAATTTTTGCAGAAGTTTTTTTAATTTTTTTTTTTTTTAATTATGAGGAAGATGAAGATAGTGGATTTTAATCAAATAAAAGAAGAATATGCAGGAAATGGGGGGAATAATCGTTGATTCGGAAATTTAGGCGACTTTGTTGTTCTTGCTTTTGTTTTACCGCATGTCATTAGTTTTTGAGTACAAATTATTTCACTATAGTTTATTTCAACTTTCACCTTCTAAATACCCCCTCTAATTTAATTTATTTTTTTATCTCCTTCTAAAAAAATGTCTTTTTTTTTTTTTTTTTTTGCGTAATTTCGATCTTATCACCTTACATGTTTAAAATCACAATATTAAAGATCGTTTTAGTACATTCTATGCAGAGACAGATTCACGTGTCCTGTTAAGGGTGCACGTGCATGCACTCATTAACTTCGAAAAATTATGTGTATATATATATACCTTGCGATATGACATATATTTTATTAGGCACCTTAAGATACTAATAATATTTGAATGTGTTGGTTTAAAAGGTGCACACCTCTGAGGTGTGAGGAGGTGAGTTCAAATTCAATTTACAATTTTCTTTAAAATATTGAATAAAAGAAGGGGTTGGCAAGTTTTGAACTTGAAACCTCACGTGCAAAGTAAAGTTCAAAGCCACAAAAGCAAACTTTATCTAGTATAATCATTTAATTCATATTTATATGTTAGTTCATTAGTTTTATATTTTTATGTTTAGTAAAATTATCATATGAATTGATATTTAGTGACATGCTTTAACTAATGTGCATTAGTCATTGGTGGTGCATCATTCGTCTTCAAATCTTGAATTCACCTCTAATTTGTATGTTTTTATTAAAATCATAAGATCCAAAAATTTCTTAATTATTTTTAAAAAATCGTGTCAAGTCAATACTCCCTCCGTTTCATATTATATGAGCATCTTAATAAAAATAATTATCTCATTTTACTTAATCACTTACTAAATCAAGAAATTATTAATTAAATTTTTCCAATTTTACCCTCAATTATGGCCTTTTGAACATGAAGAGCAAAATTGAAACTGAGAACTGTTTCAAATTCTGAGTGTAATGGGCCGTACTGCTCAGCAACTTCTGCATACATTTCAAATCCAGCGAAGCAATCACGGAGGCCGCAACATGTCCTCATCAATAAAACAAGATAATCGACACATTCATTATTATATTTTTTTATTCTGTGTTTAAAGTCTACGTTGAAGCTCTAATTAAATATGAATTACGCATTGCAGCATCCATTTGGGGGTTGAGCTCCCAACCGAATTTTCTTTATATCCAGGGCTAGAACTCAAAATTTCTGATTAACGATGAAGCAATTTTAAACTGTGTCACAACTCATGTTGGTCACATGATGAATGTTGTACGTTAAAATGACCCCTTACGCCTTATCTTTGAAAAAAAAAACTTATAATAATTCCTTAAAGTGCCAAATACATACCTTCATTGAAATAATCGAATGTTTAATTAAACATACTATCAAATTCTGCTCAAGAATAAATCGGATATACTGTAAATAATTTGTTTCACTTTTTCTACTTTTACTTTATTTTACTAGTTACTAGTTTTATATAATAAAACAAAAGTAAATAGGTTAAACGCCCCCCTCCCCCTCCCTCTCCCCACTATTATCATTTTTCAAGTCATACTTGGATACTTGGTAGGACTATTATATTATATTATTCTTATTAATTGATATTTAGTATTAAATTTTTAAAAATAATTTGAGAAATAAATATAGAAAAAAATATGTATCTTCTTTTATTTGTTAAAAATAACAAATAAAAATAAAAACTTATTTTTTAAATAATGAACCAATAAAAAGGAGTAGAGGGGTATAAAAAAAGTAAAATTTTACTTATTTTTTTTTAACCTATTCCCTCTTAAAAAAAAAAAAACTAAAGAACCGTGCAAATACAAATCTATTGATTTGATAAGATTTTCTATAGGAGTGGGCATTCAGTATTCAATTCGAAATTATCAAAATTTGGATTCAATAATTCAGTAATTGATAGCTAGAACTGAATAATTTAATATGAATTTACTATAGTTGCGAAGGGTAATTTAATGGAATTCATTAGTTTATGTATAAACAATGCAAAATGGTACTCATTTGACACTCCTTAACAAATAATAATTTTATTATATCAATTCTAATTAATTATAAATAATTGAGATTTTTTTAAAAAAAATAGTACTATATAAGACTAAAACAATAAGTCATCATTTCAAATTAAATAAAATTAATATTACTTTTAATATAATGAACAAATAAACTAAACAAACCGAGTATTCTTTTCCCCCACCATATTGACTCTCAACATGGAATCCAAAGAACCATGCAAATACCAATCTATCCGAAATTCGATAAGATCTCATGTGGTCCAAAAACTTTTTGGGAAGTGTATTTTTCACATTGTGAAATTTGGAAGAGGCAAACCAATAGCCTCTTTGGCCTAATTTTTAAAAGTATTTTTTATCAATAAATTTAAAAAGTATATTTTAAATAATAATTAGTGTTTGGCTGAGTTTTCTAAAAATATTTTTTTAAAGGGTAGTTTGGAAAAATTTCACGTTTAGGAGTTAATTACTTAAATACACACTAATTTATAATATTATGAATCTTATTAAATTTTGGTGCGTCTCAATACGTCCAGATATATGTATTTCGAAATACATGTCAATATTAGGTGTAATTTTCTATAGATATATTATACCATGTATCTGGGATAAATAAATAAATCTTGCTTGCCTCCCTTCCATATTGGTCACTATTCTCATATATATATATATATATATATATATATATATATATAAGTGAATCACACCAAATACGTATAGAAACAGATATATAGTGTGCTTTATAGGTATCTGAGATATATAAACAAATCTCGTTTTCCTCTATCCTATTCTATCCTATTCACGCTTGCCTCTCACCCTATTTCAGTATATCTAGTAATAAAAATCTTGTATTTCGGTGTATAAGATACTCCCTCCGTCTCTATTTACTCGTCAAATATTTCCTAATATGATTTCCTTTTTTACTTTCATTTTTGACAAATCAAGGAAGGAATTTTTCTTTTCTATTATAACCTCAATTTATTAATAGTGAGTTATATCTTTGAAAAATATAGTGAGTAAATATATTAGGAACCCCATCAATTAATTGGATTAAAATAAACTCTCGTATTAATCATTATTTTCTTAATAGATATGTCAACTGCCAAATCAAAATGTGACAAGTAAAAGTGGACAGAGGAAATATGTATCTATTAATTTGAAATATGGTATGAAGTTATTAATTTATATATAAATTTCAAATTATAGGAATGATCTAATTAAGTAGTTTCTCCATTTTTTAAGAAAAATACTTTTTGCTACTTTTAAAAGTTTGGCCCAGCACTAAATGCATCATAATTAACCCTATATTAGGACTAAACGGTGCAATTTTATATTCCACCCACCACAAACTTTATCGTTTGACCTTCTTCCTGCTCACAGCAAACCAAACTCCAATCACTAAATCTTCATCTTCATCTTCAATCTGCTTTTTACCTGCCACTTCAAATCAACATTCTTGATTTTCATAATCAGATTAGATCCAAAATTTCATAATATTTGAATCAAAGACTGAAACTTTCTGGTGTATTTATCTTTTCATTGTTGAGAAATTGATGTATATGACTTTGAAGGAAGAGACACAGAATATGGGACCACCATCATCAGCATCATCATCATCATCATCATCATCATCATCAGGGGTAAAGGCTAAAGTTTTAGATATTCCACTTCATGGGATTGGTTTTGAGTTTGTAGAAATCACACCCCACAAAATCACTGGTCGTCTTCCTGTGACAGAAAAGTGTTGTCAGCCATTTAAGGTGCTGCACGGTGGAGTTTCAGCTTTGATAGCTGAGTCTCTGGCAAGTATGGGAGCACACATGGCTTCTGGTTTCCAGAGAGTGGCTGGAGTTCATCTAAGCATCCATCATCTCAAAAGTGCTCATTTAGGGGACTTTGTTTTTGCTGAGGCTGTACCAATTAATATTGGCAAAAGTCTTCATGTTTGGGAAGTTTGTCTTTGGAAGATTGATCCATCTAATGAGGAAAACAAGACTTTGTTAGCATCATCAAGAGTTACTCTTAAGGTCAACATGTCTGTACCTGAAAATGCTAAAGATGCTGCTATGAATCTCAAGAAATATGCTAAGTTATGATCATGTTTAATTGAGTTTGTTTGTAAGAAAATTGTAGAGAGTAACAAGACAATAATGCAGAGTTATGCAAAACATGTTGTAAACTCCTTTGCCATTATTCTGTCCTGACACGTTTTTATGAAAACAGTACCAAAAAAGAGTGAAATCTACATTATCTGATAGTACTAATTTCTTTGATTTGTGGCTCACATTGCATTTACCCCTAATAGAGTATGTTTCTTAAATTTTACTTGAACTAATCATACTACTTCAGGCTAAAAGAAGATGAGAAGCCTTATCTTGTGTAACAACACTTAGACTACCTATGTGCTGGTAAACTCCACCTAGACTGGGATTCATCAGTTCGATCATTTAGTTTGTGTCCTAAGTCCTATATCCTTCAGGAAAGGATCAATTCCTTCTCTATTCTCTAACTTCTACTGAGCGAGTTGCTTTTCTGGATGGGCAGTCGTGTGACAACTCTACAGAGTAACATGGTTTGATCCTCAACAGAAACACATTAAAATGCTCCCTCTATGATTTCTGTAATAATAGCAAACTTTTAATCATTTCTCTGATGAGCAAGTAGGTTAATCCATCCATTAATCAACTAACTCTTAATGTTATTCATTCAGAACTAGTAATTTTTATCTAAGCAAGCAGGTTAACAGATAGCTGGCCAAGTACCTCCCTGATGTCCAAGTCTGATGGAGGCAACTCTAGCATTACACTCAAGTGACATCTAGTAAAAAATAGCAACTCTAATACTACAGTCAGGTGACATGCAGTAACAGTGATGACCGTTAAAAACCAACGCTTCATTAGCTTAGCAATGAGCATACCTTAAGGAATAGTTTGAGAGTGAGATTGTATCATGAAGATAGTATAACTTCCATCTTGTTCCTTGAAATCACATTCATCTGAAATCAGCTATGGAGGTTCATATCCTTCTCACTTAACGCTACATATGGCAGCGATCCAACCCCATATAACCTTCAATAGCTTAGTCACTTCTTTTTTTGATTCATCTCTAACTATAGTCCATTCACCAATAATTTTCTTGAACAAATCTCTAACTACCTCGATACCATGCTACAGTCTAGATCACCAAAGTTTAAAGTGTATCTTTTGACTCTCACATACACAATTTAGCTCATGAATGAATTTGGCAAGGCTACATGGTCAGTGGACTGATTCTTAACCCAATGCGCGATGCTTGGGTCATCACAGATCAGCACCTCCAGCATATAGGGGCAAATCCAGACTTTGCTCTCTTTGTCAATAGTTAGACATAAGTCTGGGGGGGAACATGATAGTACTTGTTTAGATATCCACTTCTATACCCCTAAGCCAGACAATGTCGCCTTGGGTATGATCCCAATATGAATACAAATGTCTAATTAGAGTAAGGTTTGCCTCGCCCTTAAGTCCTAGAGTAAAGGGCACAACCTCTTTTCTCAATCTCTACCATTATCTCTGGGGCAAGTTTTATTTGTAGCATCAATATGAAGCTGCTTTTCAAGCAATATCGAAATCAGCTTCTAGGCCTCCTCACTCACAAAATCATCCTCCCGTTCAACTATTCCAACTGGGGCACAAATGTTTCAGGATTAGATGAGTCGCAATCAGACTCCAACTCCACATGACTACACATTTCTTGGATTTACCCTTCCCTTGCACAGCAGTTGTCTTAAGGGACCGCTTACATTTCCATTAGGTATTGGATTGCTACTCAGACTTGACAAAAATCATTCAGGCAATTCTTTGAACACTTTAAGTTCACCGTTTTACTTGACAACTTTTAGCACGATCTATGTTTATTGTTTGGCCTCCCAAAATCTGTAGTTGTGGTTTGTTACTCACTATGACAATCACAATACACATTTTGTCTTACACAACTTCTAAATGAGGCACAATCGTTAATGATATTGTGTCACTTGGGCTAAAACCTCAAGCCAAATTTCACAATTTTAGCATCAAAAGGTCTAGTGGCAGAGCTAGGAATTCAGAAAGTTACTATAGCGTCACACCTAGGAGTTGAACTTTGAGATCTCACAATTTGAAGTTTAAAGCAATGGAAACTTGTCATTTGCTTCTATTTTTTTTTGGAACCCAGATAATCCACAATCACTACAACTTTGCTATTACTGTCTTTTAGGTGAGCACTCTATATATCATAATACTTTGTAGGGAAATTTTCACATATAACTACTCAAAAATAACTTAATTATGCTTAATAGATATAGTTTATTGATTATCATTCATATCTACATGTTAAAGGGGGAGAAAGGGCAAAGAGGTGAATTATATATGTATATTTGTCAAATAATTGTATATATGTAACTGGTATACATATGTATTTCTATATCTGACGAGCAAGAAGCCGTAATTAACAACGATGTTAACTAATTTGCTTATCTGCTCAATTTTCCATACTTTATATGCACGGAGTAAACTCCCATTGGCCACGGGTGTAAAAGCCTGCAAAACATACGGGGATGACAATGGGGCGGTGCGGCGTGGGGGCGGGGTGAGCTTAATCCGCAAAATTTTTAATCTGCCTCGCACCGCCTTGCATTAGTTTTAAAAATCACACATACTCACAACCCGCTCCGCCCCGCATTAGTTTTAAAAAAAAAAAACACTTCAATCCATCCCGCATCTCACCTGCCCAACACAATCTTAAATCCACTCCGCCCCGTCCCATTGCCAATCCTACTGATGTGGAAGGAGACTTCAGCGTGGGCCTATTTCACCACAATTGGGCTGACAGACACGGGATTCCCATATCCATAGAGGATTTTAAACACAATACATTTTTTATAATAATTTAAATTTTTTATTACTAGTTTCCAAAAAATTAAAACAAATTTACAAATTTATTAAATTATAGTATTGTGTATATTTATTTTTATTCAAAATATATCTCTTACTTAAGTTAAAACAATAGTAATTACTCGATTTTCTCGTTCATGTATTATAGTAACGTTAGCCGATTGTATTGGAGTTAATGCTAAATGACCAGAAGATTTGGCTAGAATTTGGTCAGAAAATTAAAAAGTCTATAATATCTTTTTTATTTTAAAATAAACTGATCTTTTTTTCATTTTTTAGAAAAAAGGTATTAAAGTTAAAATAGTAAAAATGTTTAAAAAGGTAAAATTACATAGGTAAAATAACCCAAATTCTAGCCAAATTTTCTGGCTAAAAAGATTTTTTTGGAGTTTTTTAAGGTAAGCAATTATTATGTTTTGATATACACCAGTATAAGAAATCTCCTTATTTTTAGCTATTTATTCCTAGCAGTAATCTCTTTATCTTTAGTGTTTAGTTGCACAAAATTAATTGTAATCTTATAGCTCTGGTATTTAAGATTTTTTTTTTGTGTGTGGATGCGTTTGTTTTGCGAAAAATATAAGAAGTTTTCTTTTGCAAAACAATAGGGGTGTACTTGGAATATAGGATTTTCAATTTTTTATGTTTGGTCGATTAAATTTTTTTAAAAAAATATTTTTGTAAATTTAAGGAAAATGACAAGTTTATTGTATTTTATCCATCTCCCAACTCTCTCAACCCTCCATCCGTGGGTCATCACATCCCGGAACCCCACACTTTAATTCCTTAACCCATTTCACTCTCGTAATATTTTGCTATATTACATATCAATACTTTTGAGATAATAAGTTTTTTCATATTTATCAAACATTAAAAAATAAATAAATTTAAATATATTTTTCATTTTAAAAAAGCATTTTATCTTGTACCAACACACCCTAACCTGAGTTTGAAAACGCAAAGTCTTTTTTACAGCAAAAATAAGAAAGTAGAAATAAACAAGAAATAATTACAAACTCATTTTTTTTTTCCCTAGATAAATGACACTATACATTAGCGGGGTATTGCTAACGGGGTAGTGTTAAATGACCAGAAAATGTGGTCAGAAAATTAAAAAAATTATAATATTTTTTTATTTTAAAATAAGTTGATCTTTTTTTCATTTTTTTGTTAAAATGTATTAAAATTAAAAGGGTAAAAATATTTTTAAAAAATAAAATAATATAGATAAAATATCATTCCGACCAAATTCTACGGCGAATTTTTTTTTTTTTTCCTTCCCAACGTACCATCCCAATTCCCAACTCGTTGGAAGTTGCAACCACCCTCTTTCATTGAAACCACTTTTAAATTTGTTACTTTCTATGAACATATAAACACAAATTAAGAAAATAATGATTAATATAGTTATTACTTACTATTCAATTTGGTAAATAAATATTTGAGATTAATCTTGACCTAAAATTATTATTTTTTTTTAAAAAAAAACAACTTAATTTCCAGAAGAGTCTGCTTTCTTCAGCTTTTGCTTAACAACTAAAACTTCTATTACTACTCAAATCACTTTTTTCCCTTATCAAATTTTGACAGAACATCTTTATTCTTTAAAATAAAAAAGAAAAAAACAAGAAAGATTCCCCTTTAGCAAGAAAGTAAATTAACTACTCATTTTGTTTCTACCAATAAAATAATGGTGTCTTTCTTTTTTCTATATAAAAATAAATAAATAATCACCAATCTAGTGTATTTGTCAACAAAATAGGCTTTTTGAGGAGGTCAAAACAACTTTCACATTATATGTTTGGAAATATATAAGCAATTTTAGAGACCCAACAAACATCTTTCTATTTCTTTTATCTATTCATTGGCCATGCTTTAGCTAGTTTCGTGTTTCTCAATATGTCAATTTTTCCACCAACATCAAAATTCTACCAAAAAATACTACTAATAATAAAGTTTTTATTTCTTAGATGTTGTAGAAATTAATGTTTTATAGGAAAAAAGTATCGGGAGTGTGGTGCTCATTCTTTTGTTAAAAAAAAGCCATTTAGAGCCTATTAAGATATATAGTTTAGTTTTATACTTAGTTTTATGTATAAGCTGGAAAGTAATTACAATAGTTGAGCTGTGCTGAGCTGTCAGAGTTAGTTAGAAGTGTATCGACTGAACATTTTAGAAGTTAATTTTGAGCATCTAATTAGTTAGTGTTAGATTTTTTTTTCCTCATGTATATAATGCTGAACACTTATCATGAATAAATTAATTTTCATTTCCCCAAAATTACAGACTGTGCATTCCTCTCTGTTCTTATCCCTCATTTCCAGTTTTGGTTCAAGTGTTCATCAATGAAGAATTGTAATTATCCTCAGTTCAACATGGTATCAGAGCCGTGAAGGTTCAATTATTTCTTTTTCCGCACTCAATAGTCCTCAATTCTCAATTTTCATCTCAATTCTTCAGCTTCGATCTCCATTTTTGTTTTTCTTTATTTCATCTCATTGTTTTTTTACTAAATTCATCACATAATGGATTAAAATCAAGCTGCAGAAGCTAACAATCCAGCACCAGTCCAGACTATTGTCGTTTTGAATAGTGTTTTCTATATGCATCCATCTGAAAGTGCTGGATCTACAATTATTCAAGTGATTTTTGATAAGTTTGGCTATCGATCCTGGAGATGAGGTATTCTTCGAGCACTATCTGTCAAAAACAAAGCAGGTTTCATCAATGGTGAGGTTGATAAGCTATCTCCAAATTCATCACTCCTCACTCAATGGGAGAGATGTGACAATATGGTCACTTCATGGATTCCAAACTCACTTTTGAAGGACATTGGAGACAGTCTTAAATATGTTAATAATGCTAGGGAACTCTGGGTGGAACTAGAGGATAGGTATGATCAGCCTAATGGTGCAAAACTGTATCAACTCCAACGTGAGATCAATGATCTTAGCCAGGGTAACCTCGATGTCACTGGGTATTACACTCAAATTAAGAGGCTATGGGAGGAACTGAGCACTTTGAATACAAGTTGCCAGTGCACCTGCTTATGTACTTGTGGAGAAAGGTGAAGATGCACAAGCTAAACAAGACAGGAGGCTTATTCAATTCCTAATAGGGTTAAATGAGGCTTTCACAATAGTGAGAGGAAGTATCTTGATGATGAATCCACTGCCTACTATGGCACATTCATTTTCTATCCTTTTCCAGGAAGAGAGGCAAAAAAAAGTCAAGCCCCACAACAAATTCAACATGGAATCAACATCCCTTCATGTCAATGTTGCTAGCACTAGCACCAATTTCAGGACAAACTATGTCTCGTCATATAAGAATGGTGAAGGCAGCAAATATCCAAATAGATCCAACCTAATTTGTGAATATTGCAGGAAGCTTGGGCACACTAGGGACAAGTGCTACAAACTTCATATATTTCCCCCGAATTTCAAGTTTACCAAATGGAAGAATGCAGGCACAACAGCTATTGCTCATGGTTACTCTGAGGACACAATGCACAAAGGAAGAGGTCTTGCTGAGAGTGCTGAAGGATCTGTTTATAAGAGGCAAGGTCAACTTCTTACAAGGCAACAGTTTGATCAATTGGTGCACATCCTCCAACATGTTCAAATTCAAGAAGAAAGTAACACTACAACAGGGACTGTAAATGGCAACACTGGTGGAGCTGTGAACTTTGCAGGTATTCTAGCATGTTGTTCTTTAATTTCTGATATTAGTAATTTGTCCTGTAAGTGTTTCACACTATCTGTTGACTCTTGGATTATAGACTCAGGAGCCACACACCACATGACCTTCAACAAATTCTTACTTACAAATATAAGACACTTACCTTATCCATTCCTAATTATTCTACCAAATGGTTACAAGGTAAATGTGACGGAGATTGGTGATGTATGTTTGAATCCATCACTGACTTTGTGGAAAGTATTATTTGTGCCTAGTTTCAAGTTCAATTTAATATCGGTCTATTGTTTAGCCTCACATCTCAAATGAGTTGTTAGTTTCAATAAATTTTCTTGTTTGATGCAGGGCCCTTCGCTAAAGAGCCCTCTGGAGATTGGTACAGCAAGGAATGAACTATATTTTCTATGCTTAAAATGCCACATTTTTTTGTCCTGATCACACTTCTAATATTTTAAGAGATGTTACATCAATGAATTTCAATTCTGATGTAAGCACCTCACATGCACATACCAATGCATCTGTAAGATCCACATGTTGTTCAAATAATAAAGTTGTTTCTCCTGTTCCTACTGTTGCATCTTATACTTCTACTGTCAACAATTCTTTTATAACATGCATATCTCATGGAAATAGTGTTGACCATTTATGGTTTAATAGATTGGGATATGTGCCTTTTATAAAAATGAAGAGGATTTTCTCCATCCCAATAACCTTTTCATCCAAATAACCCTTCAAGTGTAAAGTTTGTCCAATGGCCAAACAGACTAGACTGCTTTTCCCAACAAAAACCATTATCTCCAGCTCCAAACCTTTTGATCTCCTTCACATGGACTTTTGGGGACCCTATCATGTTTCAACCCATAACAATTACAAGTATTTTTTAACCATAGTTGATGACTTTAGCAGATCAACGTGGACTCACCTTTTAAGTTGCAAAACTAATACACTTCATGTCATGAACTCTTTTATAACTCTTGTGGAAAACCAATTTAACACCACTGTCAAGTCAATTAGGACTGACAATGGGACAGAATTCAGCAATAATGAGACAAATAAATACCTCCAAAATAAAGGAATAATACATCAAAAATCCTGTTCATACACACCACAACAAAATAGTGTGGTTGAGAGAAAACATAAACATCTTCTTGAAGTTGCCAGAGCTCTTTTATATCAATCCAAACTTCCCACAAAGTATTGGGGAGAGTGTATTCTGACAGCAACCTACTTGATTAATAGACTCTTAAACTTAGTTCTTCATGATAAGACCCCCTTTAAGACATTATACAACACACATCCTACTTACTCTCATCTCAATTCTTTTGGATGTTTATGCTTTCCTACCCTAAAGACTCATAAAGCAAAATTTGACCCCAGTTCCACACCTCACATTTTCATTGGATATCCTTTCAACACAAAATGTTACAAAGTTCTTGATTTGTGCACTAAGAAGATACATGTTTTCAGGGATGTGGTTTTTTATGAAAATGTTTTTCCGTTTGCATCTTGTGATTCTGAGTCTGATTCAAATTTTTCCACTATATTAAAGAAATTAACCTCTAATTCAAATGTATTGAGCTCAACCTATAATATTTTTGACAATAGTGATGTTTTGGATGATAACACTACCTCAAATGTCATCTTACATGAACCTTCCTCACCACATGAACCTGTCTCACCACCTGCAGCATTATTAGCTGATCAACCATTAAATGAACAATTATCCAGAATTCACAGCCTGCCAGAAACCACCACTCACCAAAATCAATTACCAAACACCAGAAAATCCAACAGACCACATGTTGTTCCTGCTTATTTGAAAGAATATGACTACTCCCTACTTTTCTCAACACATTCTTCCCACTTTTCTCTTAAAAATCATTTTTCACTCACAAGTTTCAACCAAGATAGTCAACAGCTAGCTAGAAATGTTTTTCATGACAGGGAACCAATTTCATATGAAGATGCAATGCATGACCTTGCTTGGCAATCAACAATGACATCTGAATTTGAAGCCTTGTATGCCAATCACACTTACGACTTAGTTAAATTGCCTGTGGGAAAGAAAACAATAGGTTGTAGGTGGGTTTATAAAATCAAGCACAAAGCTAAGGGGATAATAGAGAGATCTAAGGCTAGATTGGTTTTGAAGGGATATACTCAACAGACTGGTATTGACTATAATGAAACTTTTTCACCGGTGGTCAAAATGACCACTGTTAGGACACTGATCAGCATAGCTGTAAAGAAATAGTGGGATATGTATGAGTCGGAAGTAAATAATGTCTTCCTTCATAGAGACTTATATGAGAAAGTGTACATGGACATACCTCCGGGTTTTTTAGTGCAAAACACAGGATTGGTATGTAAGCTCAAGAAGTCTTTATATGGTTTAAAACAAGTAAGTAGACAGTGGTATGACAAGTTGGCTCAAGTATTGTGCTCAAGAGGCTATTCTCATTCAGACAGTGACTACTTTTTATTTTACAGAAAGATTGGTTCTTCTCTGATTTTTGTTGCTGTTTATGTAGATGATGTGATCCTGATAGGCATTGATGAGCATGAAATCACTTCCCTGAAGGCATTCCTTCATGATGAATTCAAGATAAAGGACCTAAGAAAACTTCAGTACTTCCTAAGATTGGAGATACTTTACAAAGATACAAGAGTTCTAATTTTTCAAAGAAAATTCACCACAGATTTGTTGCAGGTGTTTGATTGTTCAGATTGTAAACCAGCTATGTCCCCTCTAGAATCCACAGTCAAGCTCAAGTCTAATGAGGGTACTCTACTAAAAGACCCTACATATTACAGAAAACTAGTAGGTAAGCTGAACATTTTAACTAATACAAGAATAGATATAGCTTTCAGTGTCCAACATCTTAGTCAATTTCTTCAATCTTCTAGAGAACCACACCTCAAGGCTGCATATCATGTGTTGAGATACCTTAAGGCTGATCCTTGCCTGGGAATTTTCCTATCCAACAGTACAGATTATAACATTACTGCATATTGTGATTCAGACTTGGTTGTATGTCCTGACTCTAGAAAGTCAATTAGTGGTTACATTGTATTGATGGGTGATAGTCCCATTAGTTAAAAGTCCAAGAAACAAACAACCATCTCATTTTCCTCAGCCGAAGCAGAGTACAGGGCTGTTAGAAAGGTAGTGGGAAAACTGGTGTGGCTGGAGAGACTGCTGACTGAATTACACCAACCATTTAACTTGCCTGTGTCTTTTTTTTCTGATAGTCAGTCAGCTGTTCATATAGCAAGAAATCCTGTGTTTCATGAGAGAACAAAACATATAGAGATGGATTGCCATTTTGTCAGAGAGAAGCTACAAGAAGGCCTCATTGTGCTTCATCACATACCAACTGGAGATCAACTGGCTGATGTTCTGACAAAATCTTTACTTAGTGCTCAACACTCTATTTTACTGCACAAACTGGCCGTGAGTTACTCACCTCCAACTTGAGGAGGGGTATTATATAGTTTAGTTTTATACTTAGTTTTATGTATAAGCTGGAAAGTAATTACAATAACTGAGCTATCAAAGTTAGTTAGAAGGATATGCTGATCTGTCAAAGTTAGTTAGAAGTGTATCAACTGAACATTCTAGAAGTTAATTTCGAGCATCTAATTAGTTAGTGTTAGATATTTTTTTTTCCATCATGTATATAATGCTGAACACTTATCATGAATGAATTAAATTTCATTTCCCCAAAATTACAGACTGTGCATTCCTCTCTGTTCTTATCCCTCATTTCTAGTTTTGGTTTAAGTGTTCGTCAATGGAGAACTGTAATTCTCCCAGTTCAACAGAGTCGTATTGGGAGATGTCAATTATAGCGAGTCGCAATAACTATAAAATTTCATAAGTGATTTTTGAGAATAATAAAATAAAGTTTAAAATCCTATTTCATTGAGACAAAGATGATTATAGTGAGTATTTGGGAGTGTAATGCTCATTTTTGTAGTAAAAGAAAGTCATTTTAGAGTCGTGTTGGGAGATATCAATTAAAGTGAGTCGCAACAACAATGATATACCCATAAAATTTCATAAGTGGTTTTTTATGAAAATAAAATACAGATCATAGTGAGTATTGAGAGTGTGATGCTCATTTTGTTGCTCCAAAAAGTCATTTAGAGTGTGTTAGAAATATCAATTATAGTGAGTCGCAACAAATAATACACTTCTAAAATTTTAGAAGTAGCCTTTATGGACTTAAACAAGCGTCTTGAAATAAATTTGCCAAATTTTCTTATGTAAATACTGATTTTTTTAAATTTCAGACAGTCTCTTTTTGAGCTTTGAGAAAAATAAAGCATAATTTTTTTGTGCCTTTATTTCATAAAGATAGAGAGATTACTATCAAGACAATCATAGTGAGTTGGTGAATAAAATGTGAATAATGGAGTTTCCGTATGTGAATGTATAATTAATTAGTGGACCTTTCTTCATAATCTAATGAGAATTAAGAGGATACGTTTTGGATGTAGTGAAATAATTAAATGTTCATTTGGACCCACTTATGGGAATCTCTTGCTAACTGTCACATTAATCACCTGTTTTTATTGATACCTCCAAAATAGTACATCTTGAAGAGATAAGGAAAATGAAATCAGACTAACAATCTTAAAATATTTGTCACTTGAAAAACATTATTAAAAGATAACAGTAATATTAATTATTTATTATTTTATTATAAATAAAAGATAACAGTGATATTAATATTAAAACATCAGAAAAATATATTTTTTTTCTCCTCTAAATTAGTGCAATGGTCAAAGAATACTCTGCACTAAGCATACTTTTTGCGTTTGGTTTAATAAATTAGTGAATCTTCGATGAATCTTCCAGACGATAAGGAGGAAAAAGGGACCACATATAGTATCTAAATGCAATTAATTAATTAAGGATAAGAAAGGAAAAGAAAAAGAAAAAGGGAATATATTCAAAAAAAAAAAAATCACATGGACCCACTTGTAGGAATCTCTTGGTAACTTCACTATCAATTTGGTCACTTGTTTATTGGAATTTTCTACTCTAAAAATCATTCCAAACAACAGCTTGAAGAGAAAAAAGAAGGGGGGAGAAAACTTATTGTCACAAGGATGATAATGACATATTCAATATAATTTGATAAAAATATAATATAAAAAAGATAAAATATATAAAAATTTTATCGTTATTATAGAAGTAGATAGTCTGATTTTAATAATCCTTCAACTTAAGTAACATAAAACTTACTCACATTTAATAGTATTTTTACAACAAACAAAAAGTAAATGATATGCGCCTTTAATTACTTAAATTATATTCTAATTTGTATAATATATTGTTTTTTATTATATTTGATTAATTGATATAACCTTAAGTATTGCTATTAAGCATGTGTAATATTTTGCTTTTCCAGGCACATTCACGTGATTCTTCACCGACGTTTTTAAATTAAATACATTTGACCATCAGTCCCCTCTGTCATTAAATATTATAGTAAAAATCAATGACTGAATCTTGTGATTTTTAGGATATTTATTAATTAATTTGATAAGATAGATGTGTTAAAACTTAGTAAAATGCCCGACACACATCAATAATATGGATAATTTTTTTAGTTTTAATTTTTTTCACGTGATGTGTTTAAAAGTCGAAATGTCTGTATATTTTAATTTTTAAAAAATAAAAAAATTAATCTTATTGAAAAATAGATAATTCTTTTTAAAAACTTAAAAAAACTCTTTCTAGGTAGTATTAATTGTTTTGGATACAATGGGCATTCTTTATGAAAATATTGTTGGGTATTTGTCTTAGTCTTTTTTTAAATTATTATCATTATTTTAAAAAAAATTATAATTGAGTTTTCCTTTTTCTATTTTTAAAAGAAAAATATGGTCTCTATACATGGCTAGTCCTTTTTCTAATATGAAAAAGTTTATGAGTCTATAAATAAAGGTTCATTAGTTCTATAAAGTGTTACATTAACAATTGTGTGCACCTTCTTTTATTCTGAGTAAATTGTGTTAGATTATTTCTCTTGATATTGTATACTCTTTTTTTATATAGTGAATTGCTCATTTCTTTCGGTAAATATAGGTTGGTTGACTATACCACGTTAAATATTTGTGTCTTTTAATATATTTATCAATTCTCTTCTTATTATAGTATTTTGAAATTTGCTTTGCTATCTTCCACATGATACTTTCGTTGTTTGTCCTAACAAATATTTCAAGATACATTCTATCATATTTAATTATTTTTTCCGATTCAAGCAAACTACAAGCGTGTGAAGGAATTTGTACAAAAATATATTACATATCTTCACGTATATTCTATTACTAATCAGAGTTAATTCGTATATACTTTAATTTATAGCTTAATTAAAGTAAATTAGTATAGTCTGATACAAATATAAGATGCCAATAATCACTTTTTATGTTTAATTAATTTGAAGAAATTTTAATTTAGAAATATTTATTCCAACCCTTTTATTCAAAAGGATTTTTTCAGGGTGTGTTGTCCAGACTCTTTAAAAATATAGATAGAACTTATGAGATCCTTACTACAATTTTAACGAATTCAATTAGAATTTTACAAATAATTTTGGAGGATTCGAGCAATTTAGTTCTACACTATTCCATTGGTAGACAGTGACAGGAGGCTGGTGCAGGGGGGAGTATCTCAACAGATTCCTCTGAGCCGCCCATTGTTAATTGATTGTTTTTTGTATTTCTTGGTTAGTAGTTAATGTTACTACTTTCCATACAAGGTGGAAATCTGTGCGTGCGATTGGTTGGTCATCTTTTACACGTCAACAAATATTACAACCAAAATTGAAAAAGAAAACAAACTTTTTGCAGTATAAAGTGGAAGCCATTAATACAGAAGAGTTCACAGACAAAGTAATAAAGAAGGCTGAGGGTTAGCAGAGAAACATGGAATCTGGAAAGAGGAGTTCTCTGGCTCTGCTACCACTCTTCCTTTCTTTCCTGTTTTACTTTGATTTCTCAAAAAAGGTTTGATCTTTATGCTTTTCTTTAATATACCATTGTTGTAATGCCAGTTTTTTTTTTCTGTGCAGAAAATCCCTTTTTGTGGGATATGATGTGGGGTTGGGGGTGGTGAGGATGATAAAAAGAAAATTTATTGGTTACCCTTTTTCAAGAATGAGGAAAAGATTAATCTTGCTTAACACCCACAAAGACACACACACTCACTTAAATCTAGACTATGTTACAATGAGATATGTTGTTGCTGATTATGTACATGTTGTACATTTGTGTGATTTCGTATTTGGATGGTCTGTTTGTAGACAGAGTTTTTTTCCAATAAGGGGCTTTTAGGTTTCATTTGAAGATTAGCTTAAGAAGTTTAACAAATTCCAGAAAGCCTCTTCATGAAGCACTTGTCAAAAAAGTTTCTTCATGAAGTTCTTGCATGTGAAATGCTCAAGAACTGTAGATCTGGATATCCATTTTAGCATGTTATTTATATGATGGAGGGACTGATGGAAAAAGATTTGCCATAAGAACTAGGGAAGATCCCCTGAGATTTTACTGCTAACATATAAGAAATTTTCTGAATAAATAAAAAAGTTGGTCAAATTTCAGCATGTCTACATGCAGTACTTATAAGGGTCTTGAGGCAAGCTTATGTTTTTTAACCTTTGCTAATGATTTTTCATTTAGCTGTCTCGTTCTGATATTCTTTTTTTCCTTTTCAGAGATAAAATATTGCAAAATAGCCATCTACATGTGCTTTTTCCAGTTTTTATGCTTCATACTATGTTGTACTCAAGTACTATTTTTTTATTCTATAACTTCTGAATGATCCTCAAGAAAGTTTATGGTTTTATACCTCAGCTTCCCTCAAGCGACTGCAGCCTTCTGCCTCATAATCACTATTGGATAGCCAGCAAATATATTGTGACTCCAAATGGAACAGTTTCTGGTGCAGGTTTGTTGAACTGAAGTTTTAAATTTCTTTGATTACGGGGAAATTATTAGCTACTTGTTCTCATTCCCGGTGACAAATTGTTTTTCCTGATGTGATGTAAACAGTTGAGATAAAGGAAGGAAGAATTATATCTGTTGTTGCTGAAGAGAATTGGCATGTAAATTCTTGGTTTACCACCGTGGTCAATTATGGGGAGTCTGTGGTCATGCCTGGATTTATTGATGTGTAAGATAAAACTCTATCCTCATGTTAGTTATGATTTCCTATGTTGTTTCTTAAATTTATGTCAAATCATGGAGAACTTTTAAGCAGATTTAGAAAATGTAAAAAATTGTTTAACGGCTATGCACTTAATAGCAGCAGATAGGAATTGCTGTGTGGAACGAAAATTCAGACCTTTTAATCAGAAACTTGAGATATTATTTCACAAGAAAACAGGTTATCATAGCTCTTAACTATTAGAAATTCCTTACTGATAAAGGTGTCAAACCTGAATAAGAGTTAATTTTGATGTTCTCTTTACGTTAGGCATTTATAACTCTGGTTTAATTGATACAGTGCGTGCCACTTATATTGAAGCATAATTTGCATCACTGGAAAGTAAGAGGGGGAAGTATTATCATCTTGGAGGTGTTGATGTCTTTGGATTGTCTACACCATGGGTTTTGATCAAGTGTGATGTCTATATACTAATTTGGATTGAATTCCTTAGTACAGAGTTTTGTATTTGTTTTTAGAAGATTTTAGAAGATTTTAATTCATCATCTAGCGACATATAACCCAACAAAGCTGTCTGTTGGAAAGAATGTGGTGAGTCCTGAAGTATGGTGTTGGTCATAATGACTTCCTTGATAAGTTGAACTAGGTTTAAAAGTTTGCTGTTATTAGACGATCACCCTTTTGGTTTTATGGCTCAAAGATGTTGCTTTGGGTCAGCATCCAACCACTTGTACTGTCATACATCCAATTGCACTTGCACGAGTACCTGAAAACTTAAGGCCATTTCCAGTTACCCTGCCTTACTTATATCCAGAATACCTGCTCTAGTTGTCTGAAGTATTTTCTATGTCATCAACTTCCTAACTCCAACACTAAACCATAAAATAAATCACAATTCATCCAGGATGTATGCTATTTCTTTATGAGACCATCTCGCAAATAGCTGACGATTGAGACTCCAACTAGATCCCAACTAGTATGTTAGAAGTTCGAGTTGTGTGGAAGATTTAGCATAAATACTATTAATTCTCCCAGCGAGTGTGGGAGTAGAAAATAAAGTAGAATCTTTAGCAGAGTAGTGATGGGATTCTAAAATCATATACCTGGCTTGCGTTAGTTCTGGCTCGATTAGGAAGACTTGAGCTTAGTTTGTGCTTCCTTGCCAATATCAAAACTAGATGATAAGGTTTAACTCATAAAGCCTTGTTTCTAATTATTATTTTGTCCATTCTAGGCATGCCCATCTTGATGATCCTGGAAGATCAGAATGGGAAGGGTTTCCTTCAGGAACAAAAGCAGCTGCTGCAGGTACGTGGATTCAAATTCAAGCTCGTCACATGTAACTTAAAACTATTTGAGATGGGTAGCTATGAATGTGGATAATTATGATACTAATATGAGTTTGTTCTTTTAAACTGCTTTCTTAAATATTTGAAATTTAAAGTTGTAGACTGCTTTATTTTGCTGGATTCAACGTTCAGTGTTCGTATGTGTGGGATACAAAGAACCTAATATCATGTTTCATATTACTATGTTCTTTCCAGGTGGAGTAACCACATTAGTTGACATGCCTCTTAATAGTGCTCCATCAACAGTTTCTGAAGAAACTTTAAAACTTAAGGTAAGCATGTCATATAGATTTTTGATATGTTTCGCTGACCATTTTGACAGAGTAAATAATTCTAACTTATCAAAGCTATTGTTTCTCGTGTGATTATTAGTGCATGTGTTTTTGTTTTTGTTGAGGTCAGCTGGTTGTCTAATATGGTGCATCTGTAAGGATTTTATGGCATTCAAACTAATAAACATATAAAAATGCTAACAGAAGCTCCCAGATTCATATAGGTGTAGTCATATTGAACAACATATAATCAGGGTTACTGTTCTTTTGGCAGGTCCAGGCTGCAGAAGGGAGGGTCTACGTGGATGTTGGTATGACTGTGAAGCTTTATTCATGATTGATTGATGTTGTAGTAAGACGTTACTTACTTCTTGTATTAACAGGTTTCTGGGGAGGTTTGGTTCCAGAAAATGCAGAAAATGCAAGTTCTCTGGAAAGACTTCTAAATGCAGGGGTTCTGGGATTGAAGGTATACTGGCAAACATACATGCACAAGACCTCAGACTGAGCATTCTGTTCCTTTTTCAGTTTTTGATATCATAACTGTCTGGAAGTCAAGCAAAGATTGATGACATATCCAATATACTAAATACAAAACATTTTTGGATAAGTTAATTAACTTCCCAACTATTACCTTACGAAGTGACAATATATCTTTAATGTTTGAGAGATCATTTTGGGCATTCTTTGTGGCACTCTACTATGTGACTTCAATTGGTTTGTCACATTTATAATTGGACATGTTTTCCTTTTGGCAGTCTTTTATGGTGCCATCAGGCATCAATGACTTTCCCATGACAACTGCATCCCACATAAAGGTACATAATCTTTCTTCCTTCTTTTTTTCTTCAAAATATGTATTCCTCTGTTTATTTTTGTCAATCATTCTGCAGTAATTATGTAGGTTTGTCTTTGCAGATGGCCATTAGAACAAACTTTATTAGACTCTCTACTGTGCTTATGATTCAATGCTTAACTATGCAGGAAGCACTCCCAACTCTGGCTCGATACAAAAGACCCCTACTTGTTCATGCTGAAGTGCTACTAGATCTTGATGGAAAAATGGAGCTGGAGGATGGGGTCGAGAATGCTAGATCATACTCTACATATCTCAAGACCAGGCCTGCTTCAATGTAAATATATTACCTTTTTTCATATGCTCGAATCTAGAGTAGATTTGTGTTGAAGTAACATGTCATTCTTCTTGTGTTTCCGGTTGTGTCACATTCTTAACATGTCTGTATGTATTTCCAAGAGGAGTGACAAACATTCTTTCTTTACTTTCAGCTGGTGCATGTTTTAACTTTTTTAATTTTGTCAAAACGTTCCTCTCTCACTATGATTTCTCTTTCTTATCCCTCTCTCTCTCTCTCTTAAATCCTCTATTTTCTACTGTTTTTCACATCATACTACCTTTTGAAATTTTTGTTCTTTAACAGGGAAGAGGCTGCTATCAATCAGCTCATAACACTGTCAAAGGACACGAGGGCTGGTGGTTCTGCTGAAGGAGCTCATCTCCATATTGTTCATCTATCTGATGCTAGAACTTCACTAAACCTCATTAAGGTAACAAAACATTTCTCTCACATTCTGGGTTCATTTATTTGTTCATTTGTATTCTATCCATTTGTTGCCTTTGCACCCCTTATACCCTTTGTGGTGGACTATCTTTGTTAAGAGCAGGGAAGTCATCATTGTCAAGAAATTCTGTTACTCTTCGTCACTATAGTAAGTGATGTAAGGGCTGACCATCACATGTTTATATCACAGTATGGTCACTTTCATGAATGATGAGTAAACAGTAATATTGATTCAGCTGAGAGTAGCATAGATATTAAAATAATTGTTTCTAATTTTACACCTAAAATTGCTGTGGAATATCTTACATTATCATTCTGAAAATACCTTCTTCGTTTTTAATCATAGGAAGCCAAACAAAGGGGTGATAGCCTCACTGTTGAAACGTGCCCCCATTATCTCGCTTTTGCAGCTGAAGATATTCCTGATGGAGATACTCGGTTTAAGTGTGCTCCACCCATCCGTGATGCAGCCAATAAAGAAAAACTATGGGATGCGTTACTGGTATAGTCAACTTCCAAACTCCGTTACTTCCGTTACTTCTATAATCACATCCCATATTTCTTCTTTCAAAGAATTTTCTTCATTTTGTTTGTGTGCATTTCAGGATGGAGATATTGACATGTTAAGTTCTGACCACTCGCCTTCTGTGCCAGAAATGAAACTCTTAGATGAGGGTGACTTCTTGAAAGCATGGGGTGGCATATCTTCTTTACAGGTCTTTACTTTTACTAGTAACATGTGATTACTATGTGGGCTCAGAAATAATGCAGATATAAACCATTTGGAGATAATAGGATTATCTTGAAACTCATATATAATGGAAAAGCTTACATGCATATAGATGGATGGGACTACGTAAACTATGTCTTCAATGTATCAGTCAAACATTTTCGTAAAATCATGGTTGAAGCGAGATTTTTATTCTGAAACTTACTCTTTTAGTCTTCCAAAAATTCCTATTAGAACTACTATTCCATCGTAGTTACACTTTGTTTCTGAAGATTAGAGAAGTCATATAGGTCCTTTTTGTGTATCTAGAGTATAAAGATAACCTTTTAACCACTGAATATGAGAATACATATTTATCAACATAAACTTTCTTAGCCCTTTCAGCGAGTTTCCTGTTATACTTGCAAATTGACCCACAGTAGATAGTTGATAGTGTGTCATGCACCACTGTTGCAGCTCTGCTACTATTCCTAGGCATGTCAATATTGGTTTGGTTTCTCAGACAGACTTAAAGAATGAATTACAATTAACAGAATGCTTGGCATAATTGTCAAAACATACTCATCATAATCTGTTTGAAATACTATAAGGTGTTGTTACTTTTATGCAGTTTGTTCTACCCGCGACATGGACACATGGGCGTAAGTATGGAATAACATTTGAGCAGTTGGCTTCTTGGTGGAGTGAGAAGCCTGCCAAACTTGCTGGTCTAACGACTAAGGTATCATGTTGAAGTATTTCAACATTACATCTACTGTTCGGCATTAAACAAGTTCCAAATGTCATTTTGCTTTAATTTTTGAAAAATATTGATGTCAGATAAGGCTGCTTTAATTTGTTCCATTTTATGATCCATAAAAAGTTTTGGAACTGCTGCATTCTTAGTCACTGTAAATTTTTATGATACTTCAAATCTTAGTAGCTGGTATTTGATTATAGTTCTTGTGCAGGGGGCAATTGCTGTAGGGAACCAAGCAGATATAGTTGTCTGGGAGCCAGACATGGAGTTCGACCTGGATAATGACTACCCTGTACATATTAAGCACCCTGTAAGTAAACTTGCCTGTTATTTGCATGAAAACTAGCAACTGTTATAGTAGTTTCTTATACCTGATTTGCGTGTGCAGAGATTTTGATTTTTTCTTTAAAAGGAATAACTACTAGGAAACATGTTTAAGGGTTATATTCAAAAAGATGAAGGTGTAATTTGGACAGAAGTAAATCACCTACAATTTGAAATTCAGCTGTCAGATTATTCGCATGCTGCAGTTCTTACATTCCTTGCTTCTTATTCCTTTCTCTGTATTGGCAGAGTATTTCTGCATACATGGGATCAAGACTCTCTGGGAAAGTTTTGGAAACCTTTGTGCGCGGAAATCTGGTATACAAGGAGGGAAATCATGCTTCTCAAGCATGTGCTCTCCCAATTCTTCATAGATAATTAGTGCTATGAGCCTATTGGTAAATCTACTGTTCACCATATCATTCAAATTCATTCTGTTGATGTTCCATTTTGATCTCCTTCAAAGTGCAGTCTTACTGTTCCATCCTTTGCATAGGTTGTCCCTTTGACATTCTTGGAGACGACCACATGGCATGACATATAGATGGAATTGATAACTTCATCATTCAGATCAAAGCCAAACTTTGCATGGATTAAGTTGTTCATCGTCTTCACTCTTCTTTTAGGCGTGCAACAGGGCTGGAGTGTATATAATCTGTTGCAGGCCCTTAGTTGATAGTCATTGGATATTTAACTCTGTAGAAAATAAATATTTCAATTGAAGCTGAAAGCTCTTGTTGTTGATGAAGTACACATTAAGAATTAAATTCATCTTCATAATTACAAATGCCATGAGAAACTAACATCAACTTAATTTCGTCTTTATCAGAACTGCAAAACCACCAAAACACATACAAGCCGAGACTCCTGTAGTTTTGCTTTCTGTGCAATCTTTTCTTATACACACCCATAATACAAATTAAGATTTAAAAAGAATATTGTGGGAGGCCAGGACTCAAATTTTTTTGTAAAAGCATGAGTAGTTATTTCTTTGGGGGAATCATCGATGGCCCCCTAAACTTGGTATGAAATTTCTCTTAGACACCTCAACTGTGTGATGTTAATTTTAGACACCTCATGTAGGGTTTCGTTATATTCTTTTGATACTTTTTTTACAATAAGAAAAAAGCTGAAGGAGAGTGTAATACACTCGTTGATGACATGACAAACGACGAATTAAATGATTACATGTGTTATTTTAAGTTAAAAATTATTTTAAAATCTATTTAGTAAATAAAATAAAAATATTATTCTAAAAAAAATCAATTTAACCCCTCCCCTCCCCCCTTGCCCCCCATGGTAGTTGTCTTCTCTACTATACCCAACAATTTTCTTAATTTGCTCTTTAAAATTGTTTTAGATTCTTTTTTTCTTTCTATCTTAGTGTTGTTTTGAGAGAAAAAGAGAGGAGGAGGAGGGAGACAAGGAGAGAAAGAAAGAAAAATTATTAAATATGAGTGTTCGTATCCATTTTTTCTGGCGAAAAAGGTGGAATCGGAAATCGTTAATTTGATTGTATTAATAGCGATGGTGGAAGCGGTGGTAAATGAATGGTGTGTGGTGGAGGAGAGAATGAGGAAGCAAAATAGTAAAAGCCTTTTAAATATTATTTTTTTGGCCTGAAAAAGAGCTCCTTCACGTGCTGATTTTGGATGCGTTACACTTACCATGTCATGTCAGCGAAAAGTGTCAAAATGACACAACGGAATCCTACCTGAGGAATCTAAAATGAGCATCGTCTAGTTAAGGTGTCTAAATGAAATTTTGTGCCAAGTTTAGGGGGCCACCGATGGTTCCCCCTATTTCTTTCTTGGACAAAGTTATCTTCTTCATGTGCTAGTGTGAGTAGACTACATGCTCAGCAAATTGGGATTTCAAGTTAATGTAGTTTGACGTAAATAACTTGGTTTTTAAAAAAAAAATGCATTTTACAGTATCGTGAGTATAGTTTAAATATGTTGATTTTACGGCTCGAATCCATAAATCTAAAAAATTTGAGGATGTTGATGACAAAATGGACAGCGTACTGTATTGCCGTGTAACCCACCCTTCCCTCCATTTTAGAGAAACTGGATAACGCGCCCACAGCTCAACAAA
Organism: Solanum bulbocastanum; assembly: GCA_037074985.1. NCBI lineage: Eukaryota > Viridiplantae > Streptophyta > Magnoliopsida > Solanales > Solanaceae > Solanum > Solanum bulbocastanum. The sequence continues at coordinate 28,162,372 of CM073598.1, read as the reverse complement.
AATTCAAACTTTATCTTCAATGAATCTCTTCAACTGCAAATGCAAATTCAACAATTTCTTAACCATTCATCATCCTCCGCCTCACAGCTCGCTCTGTAACCGTCGTACAACTAGGTTTTCCGTCCGCTTCTCATCCGAGTCAACTCATAGAATCAAACTCGCCGAGTCACTGCAATCCGAAACCCTGAAGCTTCTAGAATGGCCCGCCGTGTGTCAACAGCTCTCCGCTTTCACGTCCACATCCATGGGATACGCCGCAGCACAATCTGCTCGGATTCCGGTGGGTAAAACTCGTGAAGAGAGCAGTAGACTCCTCTCTCAGACCTCGGCCGCCGTGGCTGTTCCTCGGCCGTTGGATTTTAACGGAATTGAAGATATTTCCCCTATTGTTGATGCTTCCGTTGCAGGCGGTGTACTCTCTATTCGTGAACTTTGCTCTGTGAAACGGACCTTGGCAGCGGCGAGATTTTTGCTCCAACAATTGGAGGAGATTGATTTTTCTGAAAGGTATATTGCTGTATTTAATACCCTACTTAAAGCATTGGATTATTTTGTTTGTTGTTCTACGTTGTAGTTACTTGGTGTTGGATTGTTATGGTATAAAGAACCTCTGATTGTAGATGATAGGGTGATCCCATGAAATTCAAGCAAATTGCAATTTAAAATCTGGGGTCAGCTAGTCCATAGGCTAATGATTCGAAAGCAAAACTTGTCTACAGCCACGCTTTAGCATGCTAATTTATCTGTAAGAACGTTTTTTGCTTAGCTCAAAAGCCTTAAGATAACAGTTAGTAACATTTTGTTTTCTACTGATTGCAAAATCGTGTTAGAATTGACTATAGTTCTGGATTTTGGTCAAAAGAACTGCCGAATAGCTGAAGTTTCTATCCAAAAAGGTATCAAAGGGGTTGGTGGCTGTCTATCTGGGAAGTAACTTAATGAAAAAGTAAGAGGTGAAATATAGTTCATCTGATGAATATCGGAGTGAGCACTCTTCCAAGATATTTGTAGGAAGTGGTAAATACGGTCTTATGGATATCTCTTCTCATTCCTTTCTTGAATTTACACAATGCTGTGGTGCTTTTTGAAAGATTATTAAGAATGCAGGCTTTAAAGATGAATTCACCTTGAGTGTGTTTTCCCTTTATTTGCTGTTCCTCTGAGAATGCCTTCCTACTCCCAATTGCAGTTAACTCAAAATGGAGAAGCATGTCTCATGTGGTAGTGATGGATTCTCATGAAGTGCCATTTAAATAGTATTGAGCAGTTTCATTAGAATGTCTAATTATCTTCAAACAGGTACTCTCCTCTGAAGGAAATTCTTCACCGTTGTGATTTTCTTGTGGAATTGGAGCAAAAAATAGAATTCTGTATTGATTGCAGCTTTTCAGTAATCCTTGATAGAGCTAGTGAAGATTTGGAAATTATAAGATCTGAGAGAAAGAGGAACATGGATAATCTAGAATCATTGTTGAAGCAATTATCAACTCAAGTTTTTCAAGGTGGAGGATTTGACAGGCCTTTAGTGACCAAGCGCCGTTCAAGATTGTGTGTTGCTGTGAGAGCTTCGCATAGATCTTTGCTTCCTAATTCCGTAATCCTAGATACAAGCAGTAGCGGATCTACGTACTTCATGGAACCTAAAGAGGCAGTTGAGCTGAACAACATGGAAGTTAAACTTTCTAGTTCTGAGAGGGTTGAGGAGCAAACTATTTTGAGTTTGCTTACATCTGAAATAGCAGAATCTAATATGAAAATAAAGCACTTATTAGATAAAATATTGGAAATCGATCTTGCATTTGCAAGGGCTGCTCATGCTCAGTGGATGGGTGCTGCCTGTCCAGCTTTAAGTACAAGAAATTGTAAGATATCCCAATCTGAACATTTATCTATAAAAGTAGAAGGGATACAACATCCTTTGCTTCTTGAATCCTCCTTGAGAAACTTGTCGACTGATGTGTCCCCAAGAACACCTGATTTGAATCAAGGAAATGGTGTCATGAATTTTGAAACAAAATCTCATGCACATTTCCCTGTGCCCATTGATATTAAAATTGTTCATGGAACAAAGGTGGTTGTCATCTCGGGCCCTAATACTGGAGGCAAAACGGCTTCAATGAAGACTCTAGGACTGGCTTCTATGATGTTGAAGGCTGGCATGTATTTGCCTGCCCAAAATAAACCACGGCTTCCATGGTTTGATCTTATTCTGGCAGACATTGGAGACCAACAGGTACTTGGTTTTGTTATACTCCCTTCTTTCCCCATCATTCGTCTCAGATGTATATCTTTTTTCAATCTAACCCAGTGGAGGTTTCCTGTGCTTCCTCATTTTCTTGTTTTTTTATTCGCACCATCTTTCTTATAAATCGAAATTTTATATTTTGCCTGCTGAAGTCTCTGGAACAAAGTCTATCAACCTTTAGTGGGCACATTTCACGGCTTCGTGAGATTCTGGAAGTTGCTTCTGGAGAATCTCTAGTTCTTATTGATGAAATTGGAAGTGGGACCGATCCTTCAGAAGGTGTAGCACTTTCAGAAAGCGTACTGCAATATCTCAAGGACAGGGTTAAATTAGCTGTTGTAACTACCCACTATGCAGATTTAACTCGCTTAAAAGAAAAGGACAATCGGTTTGAAACAGCAGCAACAGAGTTTTCCTTGGAGACTCTACAGCCTACCTATCGGATCCTCTGGGGAAGCATGGGTGAATCAAATGCCTTGAATATTGCAAAATCAATGGGCTTTGATGAAAGAATAATTGAGCGAGCAGTGTTATGGGTGAACAAACTGAGACCAGACAAGCAGCAGGAGCAGAAGGGTTTACTTTATCAGTCACTAATTGAAGAAAGAGATAGACTAGAATCTCAAGCAATGGAAGCTGCTTCTCTTCATTCAGATATTATGAATATTTATAATGAGGTATCTTTCTGGTACTTTTCTTGGGGATTTAGTTCATTATCCCATTCATATATCCTCGGTACAAATGAGAGAAAGAAGGTCCTAATTTCTTTGCTATTGTAGAATGTATGTGGTTGAAACTTGTGGCTGATATGACAATTCAAAAAGTTATCAACTCCATGAGGTTTCTTGATCTTTTATCCAAGTCGTGTCCTAAAGGCCACCGTATCTTAATTTGTGGCTGTGCATCTTTTCGCGATGATCCTCCGAATGAAAATTGTTGTCATTATCCACAGCAGAGTCAAGATGAAGTTGCATACTGTCATTCAGTTTTCTCAGTTCTGCCATGGATTGCTCTCTTTTTCTATCCATTCTCTTTGCTTGAACCCTGCTATGAGAATTCTTTTCAACTGTTTTCGTTTTTTAACTTCTGAACTGTCATTGATTCAGTTTCTAGATGTGCTCTTAGATCTGTGTTATTGCGGATTCTATATGGTTGTTGCCTGTTGGGGTGTTACCATATTAGTAAACTCTAATCGGCATAGTTTATAACTGCAGAGTAAATATTTCTGGTTTAACTCACTTGAAATATCATTAGATTTTTTTTTGGGGATATACTGTTGAACGACCTCAGAAATATTGTTAACTGTTATTTGGATTTCCTATAATCTTCACTATTTTCATTCTTCTTTTTTCACGCAATGAAGATCAACAATGAAACACAAGATCTTGATGGACGTGAAGCTGCCCTCATAGCAAAGGAAACACATGAAATCCAACAGGAAGTGAGAACTGTGAAAAATGAGATCCAAACTATAGTACAGCGGTTTGAGAGCCAACTCGGAAATGTAAGTGCTGACGAGATTAATACACTTGTAAAAAAAGCGGAAGCTGCTATTGCATTGATAGTTGAAGCTCAGCAGCCTAGTGAAGATTCTCTTGTCAGAGAAATAGGCCAGAGCCTTTACACACCACAGGTTGGAGAACAAGTATATGTGAAGGCATTTGGAAATAAGTTGGCCACTGTGGTTGAGGAACCTGGGAACGATGACACTATCCTTGTTCAATATGGAAAAATCAGAGTCCGCGTGGGCAGGAGCAGTATAAGACCCATTCCCCCTGATGCTTCTTCCAGTGCAGCTAACTTGAAAACCCAGGTTTGCAGACTCTTGAGTTCTTTCTTCTCTCTCCCTCTCTCTCTCTCTCTTGAAGTAAAATACACATACATATAATAGACACACGCACACACATGGGAACATAGGCACCTATGTGAGTGAGACCATGGTGATTGAAGGCGTTAAATGGAACGAGGTAGACCTAAGAAGGCTGTTTCCAAAGACCTACAATCTCTTGAAATCCATGAAAACATGTTGTGAAAATTAGGTACAATGGAAGAATACTCCCAATTGCTTGAGATTGAGGTTAGTCATATTGGTATGTCAGCTCCAGTAGTAAGAGTCTCTTAGTCTTATAGAGATTTGTACACCAGCAGAAAATGTAGCTACCTTCTAATGCTGGAAAACTTAATTTTTTCTATATAAGATTGAGACAGATTGAAATAGAGCGACACACATTGTTTTCAATCTTATGCATGTGAGGCTATTTTTTAAGTGTATGTTTAATTCATTGCTGAGCTTGGAACTTATAGGGCTAGCTTAGATAAATGAATGGAGTTGCATGCTTCAGTAAATATGAGTATCTTGAGATTTTTCGTGTGGGCTGGGTTGCGTTTCACATGTATCTGATCTGCTAATGCTTAACTCTCACTTTCTTTAAAAACATGGGGAATGAAAAAGAGTTAATCATGATCAATGATGTAGGTTCAGCGGATCAGGAGTCTCAGGGACCTTGGAAGTCTTTCCGAAGCAACCAAAAATCAGCAGGATTCTTATGGCCCTGTGCTGCAGACATCTAAAAACACGGTAGACTTGCGTGGCCTGAGAGTGGAGGATGCTTCTCACCAGCTCAACATAGCCATTGATTCAAGAGCGCCTAATTCTGTTATTTTTGTTATTCATGGGATGGGCACTGGAGTCGTAAAAGAATCTGCACTTAAATTACTAAGAGATCATCCTCGTGTTGTTAAGTTTGAACAAGAAAGTCCTATGAATTATGGCTGTACAGTTGCTTATATCAAATGAAAACAGTTGAACCAAAGTAAAAAAGTAATATACACAAATTTTCTTAGAGTTCATCATCCTCATGAGTTTATTGCTCCATTTTTTTGTTAGCAGATTTACTCAACCCATGTTTCTGGACTGCACAAGTTGTTTCAATCAACACATGACATTAAAGAAAAAAGGGACGGTCTGATACATAAAATATCCCGATTGTGTGGGTCTGAAAAGGATCGCAACCCAAGACCATTGTTTTCTACTAATGGTTTTGTGGGTTCTGCTGTGTCCCACAGATTTGTTAGCTTCTTTTTTTGAAGTAATGTCTCAATCGTTAATTACACTATCTTCCTATCTCTTCCCTATTAGACAAACTACAAGAAAGTAACAATGCATGAAAGATGCCTTCTCACGTCCACCTCCATACAAGGAAAAAATAGTTCAAAATTATTATCAGAAATGAAAGTTTGAAAAAGACCCAAAGCATTATTAGTATAGCGTCTTATCTAAGACTTGTTCATTTGCATAGACAAATCATATTGAGTTTTATTGGAGGAGTTGTCCACAAGAGTCTAATTTTGCCTGCTTCTCGAAGTGCGTAAAGTCATTATACACTGCTTGTTTCAGCTTAGTATTTAGACAAAACTCTCTTGGCTTCTTTCTACTCTCCAATATATTCCTAATTAAAAACTATTACTCCTATGTTATATTTTCTGGAGTTTCAAAACCATGTTCCAAGAAAGAGATATATTTATGGAAAAAAATTTTTGGCCAGAATTATATTTTATTTATGTTATTTTACTTTTTTAAATATTTTTATTCTTTTAACTTTAATATGGAAAAAAACATCAATTTATTTTAAAATTAAAAAAATATTATAATTTTTTAATTTTCTAGCTAATTATCACTTCTCTATATTTATTTAAACAAAATTTTCATAACATAAAATATCAAAGTACTAATAAGTGCCATTTGAACAATGGAGAGAAGTGACAGATGTACTATATCATTATTGATGCCGCGTTTTATTTTCGGTTACGACGGTCATTTGGATAAGCATGTCACCTGCAAGTCTCGTATCGTCTTTATTGCTAATAATTTGATTTGATATAAAATTTTTGATATTTTAATTTTTTTGAAATTTGTGATTTATATAAATAGCCATAATAATTGTTCTTGCTGCTGGGTATTTTATGGTTCTTGAAAAGGGTTTCTAGCTTTTATTTGAATAAACATGTTGGCTGTGATTGAGCAATCTATTGGGAAGCCACCTCCAGAGCTGAGCCTTGCTCAGACAGGTACACAGAAAAAGGAGGCGAAAACAAAGGAAGAGATTGCAGAAAGTTTCAAATCATGGAAGCCAGACTCGACGTTTTACCACCTTTCCAATGGGAATTTCTTGGCTTTTTCCCATGAAAATGAAAACCCTTTACATCCAAGGTATTAAAGTTTATAAGTGAAACAAATTTGTTTCTTTTATAATGATAATGTCTTAGATCATTTTTTTCTTGTTTGTGCTTGGATTTGTGTTGTTGTACAGTGATGATGAGTATACTAAAAGGGGGATCTTTTGTTATATTTCAAGATTAGATCAATAAACAAGGTGACTAGCTAAAGGAGCTTGTTTTGTTTTGTTTAACATATATAGGTCTATTGTGGTGATGGATGATATATTCTGCATGTTTTCTGGTGGTTTAGACAACACTTTTGATTTGAGGAAACATTATGGTCTTTCAAGACAAGCTACAGAAGCTATGGTAATGGTTGAGGCTTACAAAGTTTTAAGGGATCGGGCGCCATACCCTCCTGATCAAGTCATCAAAGAACTTGAAGGCAAATTTGCTTTCATTCTCTTTGACTCTAAAGCTTCCACTCTTTTTCTTGCTAGGGTGAGTAATAAGGTTACTTATAAGACAATTATAGGAGAACCTTTATGATACGTACTATCACACGTTAAACTATATTGATAGTGGAAAAGAATCTTTATGTTATGATCAGTATATATAACATAACTCCTTTGTCAGAATAAACTTGATGTATCTCTAAACAATGTATAGGATCGTGATGGAAGTGTGTCATTACACTGGGGAACTGCTACAGATGGATCATTAGTATGTTCTGATGATTCAGAGTTCATTCAAGCTTCTTGTGGGAAATTGTATACCCCATTTCCTCCAGGTTTCTTAATCAAATCCTCTTAAGTTTAATTCGATGTTTTTGGATATCAAGCGGAACTTAATGTGTTAAAGCTGATTGTGCAGGGTGTATCTTCATAAGTGACACAGGGCTAATAAGCTTTGATCATCCAATGCACAAAGTAAAAGGAATTGCACGCGAAGATGATGAAGGAAATGTCAATGCTGTGATTTTCCAGGTGGACTTGTATACCAAACTCCACAGCATTCCGCGCAGGGGAAGTGCTGCGAATTGGGCTGGTGCTACTATGGTTGAATGAAACGGAAGATTTGAAACTTTGACGATCTTCCCAAGTTGAGTCATGAATGTAATAATGTTAAATCACAAATGGTATGCTACTTTATGGCCATCTTGTGAAATAATCTGAAATCATATGTTGCTGCAATAATTTGTCCATTAGCAATCTACTGTTTCTCACTAAACATGTGTTCAGTTACCTAATAATCTTATGGCTCCATTCATGATTTTCGAAACAAACAGTGTGCTTAGGTTTCTCCTTCTGTTATTGTTGATAGAATCAGTGAAGTAAAGCATGATGAGAATCACATAATATTACTAAGGCTCATAGGTCTAGTTGGCTTGAGCCAATGAGTACAGCGGATTGCGACATGAAGTCTATGTGGAGGAGAAAATAACAAAATGGTGTCTTACATTTGTTTTGGTTTTTGGAGGTTGCATTAAGCAACTATGACAAGGATGTTCTCTTTTTTCAGTATAAGAATCCACCATGGCCAATATTAGCCTATCTTACCTAGGGTGTGGTAGGAAACCCGAGCTTGATGAACAGAGGCCATTTTTAGATCTCTTTCGCACAACAATAGCATGATTTGGTGGATCCTTTTGGGTATGGGCAAATTATTTTGCTTGCTTATTCATTTCTCAATAGACATAGAGCTTCGTTTAGTGTGATCAAATCAATTCAACTAAAACAAGTTTTATTTAGTTCCTTGTAAATAGTTAGCTTCTTAGACAGTGTATACTTTTTTTTTGGCTGAAGCTACATAACATTATTACATATAAAGTTTCTTTTTCTTGGATTCAGGATTGGGGTGTGGGTGGGTCGGGGATATCGTTTGTGATTTCTTCCTCTTGCTGCTCTGACTGATGACCATGTTGGTTCTCATGTTTGTCGTGCTGGTCTGACTGATGACCATGTTGGTTATCATGTTTGTCGTGCTGGTCTGACTGATGACCATGTTGGTTTTCATGTTTGTCTTGCTTCTCTGACTGATGACCATGTTGGTTCTCGTGTTTGTTATGCATGGGAGAAACAAAGCGTAGAAGAAATTCACCACATTCTTCAGTGTCACACATATCTGGGCTACATCTGTAAGGTTCACTGAAATGTGAAATTCCTGTGATATGGAATTCAGTGATTCCTCCACTAGGACTGTTGCCTGGACATACATAACCACAGCCCTCAATACTCCAACCAGGGTCCTCATTATCATTCTGATCAGAGGTATCAGTACCACGACCAAATCCTAAACGTCTAGCTCCCCCTACTCGGAGGCCTACATCTCCACCTTGTCCTCCATAGTGTAGGCGTTCATGTTTGTCCTGCATTGTAGAAACAAAGTTTAGAAGAAGTTCATGGTTGAAATCTCTGTCTCCGCGCATGTTTGGCCCTGGCCTGCATCTGTATGGTTTGGTGAAGTGTGATAATCCTGAGATTTTGATTTCACTGATTTCTCCACTAGGATTATTAGCAAGACACACATAACCACAATCAGGGGAATAGACTGGGAAATCAAAGCCAGGTATATAGATAGGGGAACCATAACCAGGGTCATTGTAGCCAGGGACACCTCCACCAATGCCAATGCCAAATCCACCACCACCATTGCCAACGCCAACACCAACACCAAATCCACCTCCGCCACCACCAATGCCAAATCCACCACGAACAATGCCTAATCCGCCATCACTGCCTCCTCCTCCAAAGCCTTGGACGTCGATATTACTCAAAGTGTGAGCTTTGTGGTTGTGATGATGATCAACTTCCATAGGCTTTGTGTGAACATCAATAGGCTGGGCAGAGCATATTGCTAAGCTCAGCAAAACCATAAAACAAATGAGAAAACATGTTGGAGCTGCCATTTTAGCTAAGTTTATTTAAGAAAAAACTTTGATTTGATTATTGATGATGCTATACTATTACAACACAAGGGTATATATAGGCCACAAGTTCCTAACACAATTGGAGCATTTCCAGAATAAAGGCAAATCTGAGGCAACATTTAAGGTTGCATGTATTAATTTGTTGGAAACATGAACTTGGTGTGAGGAAAACAAAAAAAAATTTTTTTGTCTCACCTGAATTACAGTTTATGGGAATTATATTATCTGGAACTTTGTTATTAAAAAAAAAAAAAAAAGAGAAAGGAATCTATTACTATGGAGATCAAGAAATGTAAAGGGAAAAACAATAAATTGAACCTACACATATTGCACCAAATAACAGATTTTTAAGTCTTGTGTCAATGCGTGGAATGTCCACAGAGCACTGGGCTTATATCGAATGGTTAAACAAAAAAAATTACGCTATTTAGTGCATAGTCTGGTTGAAGTTCACTATATCTGAAGTACTGAGGACGTTTGGTAATTGAGATGGGATAGACAAAAAAACCTCGTGAATCCAAATGTTCAATAAAATTATGTTATTTTACTTTCTATAAGAAATAACTAGTCTCATAATTTTAGTACACAATGATTTCTTAGCCTAAATGCGAAATCAAATACTAAAAAAAATTCTAGAGAATCCAATTATTTGAAAAGAACTGAAGCTACAACCATCAATACATACGATTTCCACCATCAAGATTTTAAACATGAAGTTCATATATATTCGACAATTGGCATAATGTCTTGAGGGACTGAAAAAATCAGTTAAATTATTCAAGTTGTATAAAATGAAATGGATTGAAGAAACTTTTAGTAGGGAGTTTTCTTAAATTGATCCGGCTGAACATAAATTTGAATTAAGTGAATTTTGAATATGATAAAAAAAAATGTTGAACTAACTAATCAAGGTCACAATTAGACAAGTGTAAGTAAGATGTTTATTTCAAAAGACTATTTTAGTAAAAATTTATTTTCAAAGCCAAAAAATATAATGTACCGGAGAATTCTTATTTACTTGGAGAAGTGGCAATTGAAAGAAGAGTGGTGGCATTTTGCATGCAAACAGAGGCGAATCCAGAATTTCAAGAAAACTGGTGCACCATTGCTTTAAAGATAAGCCATCTTGAGAACGGGTTCAACAACTTTTAATTTAATATATTCTTTAATAATTATAGAAGTAATACATCGAGTTTAGTCGGATGACTACGGATTTGGGTGACCCAAAATTAATACATAAATTCACCACTGCATGCAAGTGTTTGGACAAGTGGCAAGGCCACTTGTCATGGTGCCATTTCCCCTTTCCCCTATAAATACTCCTACTTCTCCATTAGAAAAGAGGTAGAGAACTACATTTTGCATTTGTCCCTCACTCTCTCATTTTCACCTTTTCTCTTATGGTTATTTTAATTAATTATTTTGACTTTGTTATTTTATTTTTCCACTAATAATTTGCTAATGATAATTAATTTGCTGGTTCCTGTAGCCTCTTTTTAAGATAGGAAAGTGTTTGTTTAATCATGGAGAAACATTTTACATCGTTGAAATAGTTTTTTAGGACAGTGCCTAGCACGACGACTCAAGTATTAATTTTATGCACTATTATTATATATTATCGTAGAAATATTTATCTACTTCCAGGACTACTATTTTGTTAAATAATAAAGTTATTTATTATAAATTATTATTGTGAAATTTCATTATTCCCCAACAATCTAAGAAACTAATACATATAATATGTGTCCTGAAATTACTGATGGTATTGAGGATACTGATGTTGATGTTGCTACTACCCTGACTGGTACTGTTCAAGTCATTATGTCGGAGGCCTACGGCAAATAAAATTAAAGGTATGTAAATAGACATGGTTACAAGTCCAATGCTAATAATAAAACCTTAATGAAAAATACAACTCAATGCAAAAGAATATTGAATGACAATTCCGCTAAGCATTCAATTCCGCTAAGCTAAAATAAATTTGGTTGAAACGAATGATATGATTATTGCGGTCATTTTAGAAATAAATGTTGTGGCCAATATGAGAAACTAGATGATAGACTCTGGTGCTACTAGGCACATTTGTATAAACAAAAATTATTTTGTGTCATACACCCAAGTTAAGAAAGGAGAGGAAATTGTTTATTTTGGAAACTCAAGGACAACTAAGGTTCTTGAAAAAGAGAAGTTCTTCTCAAGCTCACATCTGGTAAAACTTTGGTATTGAGTGATGTATCGCATGTTCTTAACATCCAAATTAATTTGATTTCTGTGGGATCATTAGAAAAATGTGGATTGACTAAAAATGATATTTTTGTTGGCAAAGAATTTTATAACCATGACTTGTTTCTGCTTAATATTTGTGATGATTACATTAAAAATGTATTTGGTTTTGCTTATATGATTGAGCCTATTAATTTATTGCATGCTAGATTATGACATGTTAAATGTCTCATATATAAAGAGTATGCAGTCTCTTGATTAATAGCTGATTTAGACTCAGAATATTTTGATAAATGTGAAATATTTTAAAATGTGGGGGTGCTTTGCTAAAATTCTTTTGTCTGAAATGAGAAGAGAAAAATAGATTCTAAACTGCTGATTGCATGCTAGTTGAAGTAGATGAATGTGTATGTACTAAAATGGTAAACAATGATTATGTGATAATATGTATGTTGATGACATGCTTAAATTTGGTACAAGTTTAAATATTGTGAAAAATATCAAATTATTTGTCTACGAATGTTGTATGAAAGTGAGTGAAGATGGTATAATATTGTCACAAAAAATTATGTGAAAACACCTCCTAAATTATTTTGAATGTTTTGATGTGACATGTTTAGCCACTCCTTATGATGCCAACTCTAAATTGAAAAATAGTATGATAACTCAGTTGTTCGGTCTAAATATGTTAAAATTATTGAAAGTATCTTGCACTTGATGAATTTTTTGTAGGTCTGATATTGCCTATGATGTGTGTAGATTGAGTAGATATACTCATAATCCGAATAATGAGCATTGATTTGCATTGAATAGACTGATGAAATATTTGAGAGGAACCATGAATTATGGTATCATGTATAGTGAATTTCCTTCTACTTTAGAAGGGTATTGTGATACAACCTGGATCTCTAATTCATATGAGACAAAATCCACTAGCGGATATGTGTTCACCTTAGGTGGTGGTGCAATCCTGGAAATCAGTTAAACAGACAATCATTGCTAGATCGACTATGGAGTCAGAGTTTGTAGCTCACAAACTCTGGAGCTAGCTGGTTCTGAGGCTGAATGGTTAAGAATTTTTAGCGAATATCTCTTTAATAAAGGATGAATTACCAATTGATCCCTTTGATGAAGGATGAATTATTGATCCCTTCGATGAAAGATGAATTGATGATCCCTCGATGAAGGATGAATCGTTGATCCCTTCGATGAAGGATGAATTCTTGAACCTTGATAAATGATGAATTCTTGATCCCTTTAAAGGATGAATTACCTGATGATTCCTTTGATAAGGATGAATTGTCTTATGTGTTTATACACTGAGATTGTGAAGTCGCAATTGTTATTGCAAAGAATAAGTCTTACAGTTGTAAGAGCAGAAACATGAAATTGAGGCATGATGTTGTTAAGCATATGCTGAGAGATGGAGTAATTGCAATTGATTATGTGAAGTCAGAATTGAATTCGATCGATTCACTGATGAAATCCGTGGAAAGAAAATTAATTCTTTAGACCTCAATAGAAATGAGTTTAAGGCTAATTGATAGTTAATAGAGATGGTAACCCAACCTATGTGATTAGAGATCCCATGAAGTAGGTTCATATGGGTAATGACAAGTCAATATTGGCTCTACGCACTAACTGAGAGTGCTTGAACTGCAACTAAAATTGAGGGATGAGTGATTGACTCTTAATGAATTCATAATCCTTAATTAAGGATGATATATTTAAAGCAGTATACACTTGATAAATTCACCTATATGAGAAGTGGAGTGTGGCTGCTCCTATGAGACTTTGGCCTAGTCTCTAGAGCTCTCATAAATACCAGGCATGCGCATAGCCTATTGGCGCAAAACCGCGTTGAACAACAAAATTACTGTGGTCAAAATGTGATTGGTAAAGTCTCTAATTTACAATTATAATTATTTGGTTCATAGAAATATTATATTTCACCAGTAATTCTGTATATCAAATTTTATCAATCTAAATTTGATTCATAGTTCGAAAAAAATTAAATCTATTGCATTTTGTTCTAAAAATCCAGCAAGTTATATTTTTATAAAAATCTTTTAAAATAAATGGGGGACTGTAAGCAAAATGTTTATTTCAAAAGATTATTTTATTAAATTTATTTTCAAAGCCAAAAAATATAATGTATTGGAGAATTCTTATTTACTTGGAGAAGTGGCAATTGAAAGAACAGTGGTGGCATTTTGCATGTGTTTGTCATGGTGCCATTTCCCCTTTCCCCTATAAATACTCTTCTCCATTAGAAAAGAGGTAGAGAACTACATTCTGCATTTGTCCCTCACTATCTCGTTTTCACCTTTTCTCTTATGGTTATTTTAATTAATTATTTTGACTTTGTTATTTTATTTTTCCACATAACTGCTGATGATAATTAATTTGTTGATTCTTGTAGTCTCTACTTAAGATAGGAAAATGCTTGTTTAATTCTGTTTTCCACTAATAACTGCTGATGATAATTAATTTGCTGATTCTTGTAGTCTCTACTTAAGATAGGGAAGTGCTTGTTTAATTCTGTGGAAACATTTCACATCATTAAAATAATTTTTTAGGACAGTGTCCAGCACGACTCAAATATTAATTTTATGCACTATTATTATATATTATCATAGTAATATTTATCTACTTTCAGGACTACTATTTTGCTAAATAATAAAATTATTTATTATAAATTATTATTGTGAAATTTCATTATTTCCCCAACAACAAGTACTCCGATGATTTTTATTAAATGGAGAAGCCAACTACAATAAAACCTTTATAAATTAATACTCGGTAAATTAATAATTTCGCTAAAATAATGTTTTCCTCCTGTCTTGTCTTGGGCCAATGGAAAAAATCACCAATTTCGATAAGATAATAAGATAATATATTTTCAGAAGACACCTATATAAATATATCCCATTAATATCATAAATTAATAATTCTTTAAAAGTAAAAATATGTCAAAGACAATTTAGTGAAATATGATTCTATTATGTTTTGTTTTTTCTTAAAATTTAAATCTAGTTGAAGTTCATCTCTAATTTTTCGTTTTCCATTCAAGAGCTCTGGTGTTGTCTTTTCGAACTGCACCAAAAAATTGTGAAGAGTTCTAGATACGATAAGTGCTTCCTTACGCGCAACTTGTTCCAAAGATATAGTATCATCTTCAACTTCATCATCAATATTGCTTTTTTTGATGGCATCCACAATTTCTTCTAAGCTCTGGACCTCTGAGCGTGTATCACTTTCACCCCGATAATCCAACAGGTTATTGACATCCATTTTATTGTGGTAACCGAGATCAATAATCATGACCTCAAGTTCATGAATGACGTTTTCACAAGTGGGTTCATTCAAATTCTCTAAGATTGCATCCTCCAACGAATTTTGCAATGTCGAAAACAATTTGCTATTGTCTCTTGTTGAACATTTGTTGCCCAAGCAAGGATTGCAAAATTGATAACATCTAAAACATTAATCTTTGCTGGATCAGTTTGTCCCACTTCATAGCCTTCTAATATCCTACGACAAAATCTGTTACGATAATACATCTTGAAAGTTCTTATTATCCCAACATCACAAGGTTGAATTTTGAATGTCATGTTGGGTGGCAAGAAAAACAATTCAACATTTTGTAGTCCTTTAATATTTCTATTATGGGTTGGACAATTATCTACCATAAGCAAAACTCGTCCATCATGCATTTTATGGTCAAACCAACGAATATATTCATCAAAAAACACACTTGTCATTCATACTCTTTTGTTTGCACGATAGTGATAATTCAATAAATATGATACATAAATTAGTAAGATACAATGATTTTTATGTATTCGTTGTACTTTATATATGATTTTTTTTTATGTGAAATCAATAAATATGATACATAAATTAGTAAGATACAATGATTTTGATATAATCAAAATTAACCTTCATTAAATCTCAAATCATTCTTTAAATTAATAAATACTAATTTATCGATTAAATAATATCTTTATAAAATAATAAAATTTCATGATCCATCTATATTAATTTATAGAGATTTTATGTAGTTGAGTTCACAAGATGATTATTTATTTCATTACTAGCTAGATGAGCTTCCTTAATATTATAAGTGAAATGTCCAGTATTTTATATTTTTATTTGTATCATTAAATTGTAACGCCGTTCGGTTAATTGGATCTTTGAATTTTTTTTATTAATCATATTAATTGATTTTTATTTTTTTCAATGACAGACTTAAAACAATTTTTTCATTATTCAGTAAGCTACTCAAATAAGTTGTTTATTTTTCATTTTGAAATCTACCATTCCCTTTTTAAAAGGACAGTTGGACGTGATTTCAAATTGTTCAACAAAAAGAAAAAGTGATTTCAAATTATTATATTAAATTAATAATTTAAAATTATGATATTAAAAAAGAATTTAAAATTACGTTAATCTAACGTTGAAATTTTGTTAGATATTTAATTTTAATTGTTTGAATTATATATTTTTCTTCGTAAATATAAAAGCCTCATAATTTATAAAATTATCAAAACTTGCCCAATTCTTAGACAATTTTATCAAATGAATAAAATTATAGCTTATAATTAAAGTATTGATATATTTTAACACCATATTAATAACTCACATATTTCCATTTTTTTTTTTTGGTTTTTATAAATAAATACTTATAATTACATATTATTACAAACTAATATATACACATATTTTTAGAAATATCAATTAGCCAATAATAATACTCCTTCCGTCCCATATTAGTTAATCATTGTACTAAAAATAATTGTCTACCTTACTAATAAAAAAAATCATTAACTAATTTTTTTTCTATATTGCTCTTGCAAATAATTCTTTTGTTAAAAGTGTTCACATTTATTTGTAAAATTTTTAAAAAGTTTTTAAGGAGTGAATTATAAAATTATTTTTTTATTTATAATTTTTTAAGTACCGTACAAAATAAAAAGCGATCAACTAATATGAAATGAAGGAAATAGTAACTAGCTATTCGCTAATTTAATTCTTTACATTGATACGAAGTACGAACAATCTCTTTGCATTGAATATTAATATGTTTATTAAATTTAAAATGATGAGTTTTTTCTTATTTAAAATATAAATGAAGTTTTACATTTTTTTAAAAAAAAAACCAAAATCACCATTAAAATTCGAAGAATTAAGATTTAAAATTGATGATTTAGAATTGGAACTGAAGTTTTAAGGAGACAAATCAAAGTTTAAAATTGCGATCTCAAATCCTACGATCAAATATGTGATATCTTAAAAGTTCAAAATTAGGTTATATTATTCACTTTATGTTTTTTTTTTTTTAAAAAAAAAAATATATATGAATGAAAGGGAAAAAAGAACAAGGCTTTTATAAAAAGCCAGAAAAGAGGAGAAATTTCGTTTTCTTGGAGGTATAGTTGTTTGAGGGCATTCACTTCACTTGTCATAGAGAAATAGAGAATCTGAAAGTATCAAGAATGGGCGGAGGAGGATCAGTGAAGGAAGTTCAATCAAAGGCGGAGCTTGATAAGATTGTCGCCGATGGATCACCGGCGATTTTGCACTTTTGGGCATCATGGTGTGAAGCTTCTAAGCACATGGACCAAGTTTTTTCTCATCTTTCTATTGATTTCCCACATGCTCATTTTCTAAGAGTAAGTAAATCTTCACATACATGTGGATATATGAAAGAGAAGCCCAAAAAGATTGTATCTTTTTAAATTTATTGATCGATTTCTGGTTTTATTTTGGATAATATTTGACTGCCGCTGTTTTATTTCATACTGAAAAGGGAGCGAAAGCAAGATGGCTTATGGAATTTTTGAATGATCTATGAAATATATTGATGGGTTGTTGATTGATTTTCTGTTTGATATGTTCTTGTTGGGGGTTGTTTAGATTTTTTTTTCTTTAACTATGGTGTGAAGTATTAAGGGTTTTTGTACACTTTTGATGTGAAATTTTTAAAGAGATGGACCAAGTTTATATCTTTTTTATTTATTGGTTGAGTTCTGGTATTTTTATTAAATGGTTTTTGATATGGCTTTGGAATTTTGAATGAATTGCTGGATTGCTATTTTCTGTTTGATATGCTCTTTTTGTTTGGAGGGGGTTCTCTGGGTTTGTTTTGGATTATTGTGCTTTGAGGGTTTAGGGTTTTGTAGCTCATTCTTCAGAAAAATGAAGATTCTCATAATGTCAAACTTCCAAGTACATATAGTGTAAACCTCTTCAGTTTCACATGTAAGAAAACTCAGAAAGTTTATATACATTTAATTGTTTATTATAGATATTGATATGGTTGAGTGATTTAGGCATGGGAATGACAACTCAGAGATTATAGTTTTGAATCTGTGTTATAACTCCTTGGTGAGCAGGTTTACCATTGGTAGATTAGTCAAATGTATGCAAACAGGTGCTGGATACCACCTTTATTAAAAGAACAGTTCATGAGATTTTGGATGAACCATGGAACTTTGTGATGTGCTATTGAAATATGTTTAATTGAGATATTGTTCTGTTTGGAGGTTATGATTTAAGGTTTGTTTTGGGAAGATATGCTTTCAAGGGTTTAGGGTTTTGTAGCTCATTCTTTTAGTGACTGTGAGATTTTTCCTTTTGGTGAGTAAGTCTTGGTTTGTAGTGAACAATTTCTTGACAAGATAAAGAATTTTATTAATTTGAAAAACCTCTTGTATACAAGCAGCACTATGCCAAAATGTAGAGAATCTATACCAAAATATGGTTCTATTCTAATGATGCCCAATCTTCTATACAATAGGCCAACTCTAGTGAACCTTTAAGGAGTACTGTTAAAAAGTTTTTGGGTCAAACTTGGGACAAATAGATATAAGCTTTTCTTTATTAGGCAGCTATTATTACCTCTTAAAAGCTACTTGTCACATTCTCTGGAAGATGTTGAAGAAATAAAAGTTGTTTGAGGAATATAACATGACTTATTTACTCAAATAAACACACAAAGGTAAGGAAAAACAAGTACTACCTTTGTTCCAATTTATGTGACAATTTGACTTGCACAAAGTTTTAAGAAAGAAACAAATACACTTAAATTTTTTTTTTCTAAATCAAACCTTAGTCATCTATGTGGCTATAAATCATTTTGTTCAGCATAAAAGGAGAATATTAAAGTTAAATTGTTTCTCATTATAGATATGTGACATTCTTTTTGGAACAGACTGAAAAGGAAGTAGGTCTCATAAATTTGGACGGAGTTTATAACTATGAATTTGTCTCCTTGAATGGATGCACACATAAAGATGGGTTCTCGTGGTTACACAGCTATGTTATATAAATATGAAGAATTTGTAATACGAGGTACTTTGAATTTTTAAGCAAGTTGAGAAAATGAATATCCGTGATAACTCAAATAGACACAGAAAGATTATCCTCCTTTGGGCTGGAAGTAAGATTTATGCAGTCCATAGAAAAAGAAAAAGAAGAAAGTATTCTGAAGCCAAATGCTCTTGGATGGGTAGTTGAATAAGGGGATAAATGATAAGGAAAAAGCTATTGATTAAGAACTTGTCTCTCTGAATGGGCACACAGATAGATGTGTTCTTGTGGTTGCTTAGCTATATTATTTCTCTCTTGTTGTTGCTGCAGTCTTACCTTGATTTGGTTCTTCAAATTTTACTTCCTGCAAGTAGAAAAGTGGAGAGCACAGGACATTCAAATAGTTGTTTGTTCTAGCATAGTTAATTGGGGCTGAACTATTCTTCTACAGTAGTTGATGTCATTGTAAACTGAATTCCTTAATGGATTATGTTCCGGTGCTACTGGAATTTGCTCATTACTATTCTGAAGTATCAGCTCATCTCTGACAGTGATTCTTTTGCTTCTGTCTTTGTATTTCAGGTTGAAGCTGAAGAACAGCCTGAGATATCTGAGCTGCACTCTGTTTCTGCTGTTCCTTACTTTGTCTTCTTCAAGGTAATTGATATGGCAATTTACTTTTGTTGAAACCTTTCTCTCATGCCAAATAGATGGAGTAATGAATGTCTCGCCCCTTTCTTCTGCGACTTCCACCTGCATTTTGCTCAGCTTGCTTCTGACTCCCTATAAGCCATTCTATGACCTTACTTTTTTGGAAGGCCAGCAGCAGAAGTGATCCTTAGCTCATGCACCAGATATCCGAAAGAACTTCTGCTCTCTCCCAGCTTAGTTCAGGACCCACCACTCGTGATGTTTGGTTTCGAATAGCTACTGGACATGGCTTTGGCCTTTGGGAATCATGACTATATTACTGCTAGTTGTCTGCTCACTTTCCTTTAGTTTTATAAGCGGTGAACTCATTGAATTTACTTGTGTTTTGCCAACAAATAAGGTATTGGATTGAGGTTTCTGTTTTGACCTTTTTGTTACACACTATTAACCTAATAATTTCCATAATTTATTAATTTTATAACAGTGTACCTACTTTTTTTTTTTTTTGATAAGGTAACTTTGTATTCACACAAAAAAAAAACTCATCAAGTAACAACTGATGAGGTGGGATTTACAACCCCAAAGGGCATCCTAAAACCAAAACCCAAAAAAGAGCTTTACAATTGTCCTATGAAGTCCACTAGACTTACTATCTCCCCCACCATATCCTTTTTACACCAAAAATATAGCAAACTCAGACTCTTCATCTTGATCTTCTGAATGCTGCTAGCTTGCCCGTCATGGGATCTTTCATTCCTTTCCTTCCAAAGTGTCCACCAGATGCAAGCTGGAATATATTTCCACCAGTCCTCTTTTGATCTTCTTTTTCTACTCATTCCTTCCCAGTGTTTCAGCATGTCTAAAGAAGTTTCTGGCATTACCTAGCTAACTCCAAGTATACATAAGAACATGTGCCACAGATTTACAGCTGTTTTGCAATGTAGGAATAAGTGGTTGTTAATCTCTTCTCTGTAACCTTTCGTGGGTTAAACATGCTTTTTTGATCACCAGCCATGAGAAACATGACACCTTTAGTGGAATTTTGATCTTCCAGATTAGCTTCCACAGCCACTCCATTCTCATTCTCCGGTTATGATTCATATTCCAGTAGCAGGATTTCACTGTGAAAATCCCTTTGTTGTGCAGCTTCCATATTGGATTGTCCGGTCCATCTGTGACACCTGGGAATGGGTTCAGCACCTGCAACAGCCTAGCTACTCTACTAATCTCCAGTCATTTAGAGCCCTTCTGAAAGTCAGGCCCCACCCTTAAGGAGTCCATACCTGTGCCACTGTAGCCATTTGTTGTTGACTTAAAATAAATAGATCTGGGAATAAGGTTTTTAAGTCCCTATCCCCTATCCAAATTTCATTCCAAAAATCAGTTTTAACCCCACCTCCAATTTTGAATGATATATTGGAGACGAAAGAAGGCCATAGTCTTCTGATAGTTTTCCAAACAAAGCACCCAAAAATACCTGTTACTTCATCAGTGATCCAATTATTTTGAAGACCATATTTACGTGAGATGAATCTTCTCCATAATGCCAAATCTTCAATACAGAACCTCCAAAGCCTTTTTTTCAACAAACTAACATTTTGTACTTTCAACTTTTTTATCCCCATACCCCATGTATTTCACCTCATCCCATTTGGCTAGGTTGTACCCAAGCTCTATGTTTCCTGGGATTGGGAATAGGCTCATCATATAAGTTGGGAGGGCATCCATTACTGACTTGACTTTATGAGAGTTAAATTGCCTCCCATAGATAGGTATTGGCTCTTCCATCTTGTCAGCTTTCTCTCACTTCTTTCCAACACTTCACTCCATACTTCCACTCCTTTATTTTTTGCACCAAGAGGCATTCCAAGATGTTTAGTTGGTAAGGAATCCATTTGGCATCCTAGGTTCTCTGCAAGTATCTGCATATTGGTAACTTGGTTAACAGGGTACAAACAACTTTTATGCCAGTTAACATGTAAACCTGAGATGCCCTCAAAAATGGTTAGGATGACCCTTAAGTTCCTGATTTGCATTACTTCAGCTTCACAGAATACCAAGGAATCATCTGCATATAACATCTTATGTGTGATTTCCATAGTATTTCCCCTGTTAGCATTTGCAGGAAAGCCTCTTATCCACCCATTTTCACTTGCTCTTCTGATGATAAAGTCAAGGCCTTCCATTGCTAAGATGAATAGGAAGGGTGATAATGGATCACCTTGCCTTAGGCCTCTTTATGATTGGAAGAAACCTTCTGGACTACCATTGATGATAAGAGAGAATTGCACGGTAGATATACAAGTTTTGATCCAGTTTGTCCATTTGTTCCCAAAGCCCATGTCTCTCAGAATTTTTAGAAGTTAGAAGGTAAGACTAGTTGACACGGTCATAAGCCCTTTCAATAACAAGTTTACATAGGACTCCAACTAGCTTTTGCTTCACCCTACTGTCCACTAATTCATTGGCCAATAATGCTGCATCCATGATCTATCTTCCTTTCAAGAATGCCATTTGGTGTTCATCTATCAATTCTCCCATGACAGTCTTCATTCTTTCTGTAAAGAGCTTGGCTATGATTTTATATACTCCACCAATCAAGCTTATTGGTCTGAAGTCCTTTAATTCTTCTGCTCCATATTTCTTAGGAACTAGTGCTATAAAAGTGGCATTGAAAGATTTCTCAAACGTTTCATTCTGATGGAAATTTTGGATTATTTGCATCAAATCATCTTCAAGGTTGCCCAACAAACTTTGAAGAAACTCATGGTGTAGCTATCAGGCCCTGGGGCCTTATCCCCATCACATTGTTTGATAATATTTAGCACTTCTTCTTCGGTGAAAGGCCTTTCTAGCCAATCTTGTTCCTCCTGGGAGATTATTGGACTGTTAACATACTCAAAGGAGGGCCTCCATATCTCAGATTCAGTATAGAGTTTCCTGTAGAACTCAATCATAGTAACCTTGATAGCTTCTCGATCTTTAACTTCCTCCCCGTTGATTATCAATCTATCAATGTTATTGTATCGCTTGTGAGATGTTGTCATTCTCTGGAAAAACCTAGTGTTATTATCCCCTTGTTTTAGCCAGAGAACACGGGACTTTTGCCTCCATCTAGATTCCTCATTTTTTGCCAAATCCTCTAACTCCACCAAAACTGTTGCCCTCACCAGTAGTTCATCCTTAGATAAAGTTCTAGTGTTTTGAACTAGATCAATATCAACTAATTCTTTCAGAAGACTATCTTTCCTGTTGCATAACTCCCCACACACTGATTTGCTCCAATCTTTGAGTTTTTGCTTCAACATTTTTAGCTTCACACTGAGCTTGTAGTCAGGGCAGCCCTCCACTTCAAATTAGTTCCACCAACTATGGACAAGCCCCTCAAAACCATGAACATTGAGCCACCAGTTCTCAAACTTGAAATAAGGCTTCCTGTGGTCCTAGTCTCCACATTGCAACATGATAGGGCAGTGGTCAGAAGTCACTCTGGGCATGATCGATTGTCTGATATTCCCGAAAACTTCTTCCCATTCCGTTGAGTACATAAACCTGTCTAGTCTGGCAGCACTGTGGTGATTAGCACCCCTGAACAATGTGAAAATCCCTCCATTGTAATTCCATTTCTTCAATCCAGTTGGAAAAATCGGTCATCACATTTGTGATCCGGTTGCATCTCCTCCTTTCTGCCATAACTCTAGCCGTGTTGAAGTCTCCACAAGTTAACCATGGTCCTTCGCATAGTTCTTTGAGTGCTGCCACCTATGTATGTCCTCAAAACAACAAATATATTCAGAATCCTCAACAATCTAACCACTTAAAAAATAAAATTCTACCAAATTTTCAGAGTTTCTTTTTGTTCTCCAGATAGTACTTAAATATGAAACTCTGTCTCTCATTGCTTCATTTATTTCTACAAAGACAATGCTTGAGTGCGCTCTGCCAATGGCATGTCGTTCTTTGTGTTCGTAATCTTTAAAAACCGTATGCATCTTAAGGCATGCATGAGCAGAGTATAAGATCCATCTGTACCTGCATGTGGTGTCGGTACTACTTGGTGGCAATTAAGCAAAAAGCAATGGGAAATATGAGACCTCTCTTAATCTTATAAATGGGCAACAGCAGCTATCTTTCTCGTTAAACTTCATGTACTTTCTACTGAAAGCATCCTTAAATTGGTAACTCTTCAGTGAACTCTATGAGTGCAGTTGGATATAGAACTCCAAAAACATATCTTATTCTCACTTCATTTCCGTAGTTCTTCTATGCCAGGCCAGTGCTTGGCATTTGCAGATGTTACTGTCTTCTGTCAGCCTGATTTTCATGAACATCACATCATCACAGAGTAATTACGTTGTTTGCTAGATGTTTTTTCTCTAACCACTTGTCTTCTGGAGATTCCACTGTCTGTTTTTTTTGCCACTATCTTTAGATGGCACTGTGCAAGTCTCAAAGTAAGGCTTATGCAGTAGAGAAATCATCAATGTAGCATTTCAAATTTTTGAGTCATTAACTTCTCTGAAAATGGGATGGAAATATTTGTAGCTAATTGTTTTGAAAAGGTGAACATCTGTTAGCAAGATCAAGAAACATTAAATCCGTTTATATTAGCCTAATAAATATAATGGGTTTTCCTGAAAGAATTGCCTAAAGTTCGCCTCACACAAATCCAAGATAACATTCTTCAAAAATTAAGTGAAGGTGATCACTAATTGTGTGAATTTGATAAGAAAATTTGTTAGGTTCCATCCCATAAGTGGTATTAGTAATCACTTCCATCTGTGATTGTTTGTGACATTTGAACCATTACCTTTGATTGAACCTACGTTTTTGCTGGTTATGCCATCTATAATGTGCTATTGCTTTGCTTATTTTAGGAAGGTAAGGCTGTTGATACATTGGAAGGGGCCGATCCTTCTAGTTTGGCTAACAAGGTTGCAAAAATTGCTGGGTCAATCACTCCTGGGGATCCTGCCGCTCCTGCTAGCCTAGGAATGGCTGCAGGTCCCTCTGTTCTTGAAGCAATTCAGGAATTGTCCAGAGAAAACGGTGCCCCTCAAGTGTCAAGTTCTGGTCTTGATGATCAGCAAACAAAGCGACTTCAGCAGCTGGTTTCTTCTCATCCAGTTTTGCTTTTCATGAAAGGGACCCCAGAAGAACCCAAGTGTGGTTTTAGTCAGAAAGTTGTTGACATCTTGAAGAAAGAGAAGGTCAAATTTGGAAGTTTTGATATTCTGACGGACAATGAGGTCCGTGAGGGGTTGAAGAAATTTTCCAATTGGCCAACATATCCTCAACTGTACTGCAAGGGTGAACTTCTTGGTGGTTGTGATATTGTTATAACTATGCATGAGAGTGGTGAACTTGCAGATGTTTTCAAGGATCACGGAGTTGGGGTGTCTGATTCTCTTGAAACTACACCAAATAAAACTGTGGGTGGGAAGGGTGGCATCTCTGAACAATCTGGCTTGAGTACTGCCTTGACTACTCGTCTTGCAGGTCTGATAAACTCTAGCCTAGTTATGCTGTTTATGAAAGGAACAGTTGATGAACCCAGGTGTGGATTCAGCAGAAAGGTGGTGGATATTCTTAAACAGGAGAAAGTGGAGTTTGTGACTTTTGACATTCTTTCAGATGATGAAGTCCGTCAAGGACTGAAAGTTTATTCCAACTGGTCTAGTTATCCACAGCTGTACATAAAGGGTGAGCTTATTGGTGGATCAGACATTGTACTGGAGATGCAAAAGAGCGGTGAGTTTAGGAAGGTTCTAACTGAGAAGGGGATACACCAGAAAGTGAGTCTTGAAGACCGTTTAAAGAATCTACTGAACTCCTCACCTGTAATGCTCTTTATGAAGGGTACCCCAGATTCTCCGAGGTGTGGTTTCAGCTCCAAGGTGATAAATTCCTTGAAGGAGGAAGGGGTTGATTTTGGGTACTTTGATATTCTATCCGACGAAGAAGTGAGGCAGGGATTAAAGACCTTCTCCAACTGGCCAACTTATCCACAGCTGTATTACAAAGGTGAACTTGTAGGAGGATGTGATATCGTGCTGGAATTACATAGCGGGGGTGAACTCAAGTCAACATTATCTGAATAGAAGAACCCACACCAGACCAGGTTGTGCGTATCAGACATAACATGTTAACTGAGGTCTTACATTTTGTGTTGACGTGATTTGGTGATCTTTGAACAAGAATTTCATGTTACAAAAAAGCAACATTTTTATAGACGGTTACTGTTGCTCTATATGTGTGCGAGTCTTGAGTTTGTGTCAGCTAGCCATGAATTATGTATGCTTCTGTAGAGACCTTATCTCTCTTTGGTTTCTTTTCTTTTCTTAGTTTGCCTGTGATCAATCCTGCTTTAATAACTTTCTTTTTGAGCTGAGGGTCTATTGGAAATAGCATGGTTCCTTTTGAGTTGAGGGTCTATCGGAAATAGCGTGCATATATCCTATCCTCCTCAAACTCTACTTGTGAAATTATACCGAGTATATTGCAGTTTGCTTGTGGAGATGCATCCTTGATCCGACACTTTAGCTATTGATTATTTTTGGTCCAAAATAACCTTCACCTCGTTAATTTCTTCCATTAGATATAAATCCATTGATCAAAGAAGATTTCAAGGTAATTAGATCAAATTCCCTTTACGACTAATGCTACTAATATTTTTATCAATGAGCGTATGAAGGTCTTAAACGACAGATAAGAAAGGATCAAGAGGAGCATAACAATTTAAGAATCGACTTGTCTTTATTTTTCATTTTGACATTCTATTTTTGCCTTTGTTTCATTTAAAGCTTTCAACTCTCCTTTTTATGAACCATCTAATACTGTAATTTTGCATTTCAAAAATAGACATTTGTTTTTTAGTTTTCGTAAAACAAATTAAAAATTGACAGACAAACACTAATATTTTTTTAAAAAAATAATAATTTCGTTTTGAGAATTCTTTGTAATTTGCATGAAAAATAATCGATGAAAGTGTGTAGGTTTTCTTTCTTAATAAAATCAATGACAACCCAACAAAGTTTGTCGAGTTGTATAGTTTCTAGTAGTGTTATTAGCAATGTATAAGTCTTTTTAACTCGTATTAAAGATGGGCTGATTTATCCATATTTAATTGAATTAATAATTAGAAAGCTAGTATTTAAGTTAAATTCTGATTGCTTGAATATGAAGAAAATAAAATATGTAGGCATTTTTAAGAAAGAAAGTTGATATGCTTTTGTCGGTTATTTTTTATCCAAAAATATAGAGAATCCCTCAAAAAAAATATTTTTTAAAAAATTGATATTCATTCATTAATTTTTACGGAAACTAATTGACAAATGTCAATTTTTTTAAATGAAAAGGCGCAATTGGAGAACATAAATAAAAATTAAAAGAATCATAAATTATTATGTTGTGCTTAAATGACACATAAAAAATAGAGTTTTTTTTTTTAAAAAAAAAAGCAAGTCTAAGATAAAATGCAGAAATGAAAAATGAGTGCAGAGGGGGTGGTGTATGTGCTTAATTTGGCTAAAAACGAAAACCTAATTATAAAGTTTTACTAACCCGTTACCTAACTCATTTTAATCCAAATAAATTTAGGTTAGGTTGGATCTCGACCCATTTTGACCCGTCCAATTGTCACCAGCAATGTCGATTGCTTCCATTTGTATGTGTTTTCAATCAAGATGGTATGTTTAAAGCCAAAATAAGAGTAGGAATACCCTTCAGTCTGGCCCTGTAGTTTGAGCTTGACACTTTCATGTTAGAGGTCTCAAGTTCGAAACTCGTTGTTAGCTAAAGTAAGGAGTTTGTTTCCTGGTGGAGCTCATGGCAACTCAACCATTTCTTTTATTAAATATGTATGAATATTTAATCACGAGTATTAGATTGGTGTAGCACGACTACTTTTGCATAAAAAATATATTTGATTGCAAACTCAAAACTAAACTCTGATGATAAGTTCGAAACCTCATAAATTTTAAATTGTGACTCAGCCTTTGCTATGATGTATACAGCCAAATGATATATATGTGTAATGATAACATTGTATGTGAAGCATGTAGATGTAGTTGTTGAGTTAGTGTAAACATCGTGTGGGTAAAATCCAATTATAATAGTCTCCCAAAAGTACGTTCAACCAGAAGATTCGAGGCCACCATACTTCGATGGAAAAAATTATCGCCATTGGAAGGCTAGAATGTTATGAACATGGCAAGCCTGGACACACAAATGTGTTTTTCACACACAAGCACATGTCCATCACTAGACTAAACAGTTATCTAGAACTGACAATTGAGGAAATTCCTACATAACATTTAACTGTTACAACCTCATTGATTTATTCCAAGTATCACTTTTGTTTCTTCATTTTCATCAATGTTATCATCTCTCATACTGTTTAAAAGGCTTTCAACTTCTTTACCACCTGCTATATATGATTTTAGTAAGGCATGATACATCTCTCTGTTTACAGCGACAATGGGTCTCAGTGAATGAAAAAATGATTCAGCGTCATTCACATTGCCATTCTCCGCAAACAAACTGAGTATTCTCATGATGACCTTAGGGTCAGGCTTCCATCCTTTTCTATCCTTCTTCAAGGAAAGAGCAACTTTCATGCATTTCACAGCCCTCTCAAACTTATCTTTATCTAGGTAGCCTGCTGCCAGCCTTCCCCAAATATTTGGTGTTAGTATCTTCCCTTTTGTAGATAAATCTTCAAGCATGGTCTCTGCCTTTTCATATAGCTGTTTATCCGTATACCCTATAATGACTATGTATGGCACTCTGATATCATAACAGTTATCAGATGTCTCCCACTCCTTGAGCAACTGCTCCGCTTCTTCAAGCAAATCAAGTCTCACTAGAGCTTCTAACATATTTATATAATCCCGATTTATGCACCTCTTTAGAGCACTCTTCTCAAGAAACCATAATCTTATGACTTCATCTTTGTTTCCTAGTTTAGAATGTACAGAGATGAGGTAATTATAACCGATCCCTTCTTTATTATCTATCTTCTCCTCCGCTTTTTTGAGGAAACTGTTTGCTTTATCATTTAGGCCTTCTTTAACATATGTATTTGCCACAGCAGCATAGGTGTTCCAGTCCATGACAATGAAGGATTGGTTCTCCATTTCATTTAAGACCCTCTCCATCCCCTCAATATCTGATCTTGCTCCATACGAATTGATACAGATTCTGTAACTTAAATTGTCAGGACAAACCCCAATTTCCTTCATATGGCGTAGCATTTCAGGGATCCTTTCATACTCACCGGTTCTCGTGTACAGTG
This sequence comes from Solanum bulbocastanum, assembly GCA_037074985.1. Taxonomy (NCBI): domain Eukaryota; kingdom Viridiplantae; phylum Streptophyta; class Magnoliopsida; order Solanales; family Solanaceae; genus Solanum; species Solanum bulbocastanum. The sequence continues at coordinate 28,133,557 of CM073598.1, read as the reverse complement.
ACATTATATCGTTGAAGGCCACAGAAGATAGCGAAACACCCTCCTCCTCCATCCTCCGCAAATGTGTCAATGCCTTCTCCATTTGGCACTGGCGAACATAACAATGTAGTAGAGCACCATATGTCTTATCATTCTTAGTTTCTTTGCTCAAGTTATTGAAGTAGCTTTCTGCATCAGGAAACCCATGAACCTTACCAATCAGATCCAGTTGTACTGCATGCTCAGTTGATGAAAAAGTGAAAATGCCAGAACTCTTCAACCACTCGGAAGCCTGCACAACAATTAACATCCATTCAGTCAGGACAAAGAACACATATAAATGCAGAAACAGAAGAATCTGATAAATGAGTAACATTTCCATGAAAAAATATTTTTGATGGAAACCCCTTAGTAATCATTTCCTTTATAGATAATCAGAAATGTTATTGGAATCCAAAGAGAACCTTGAGGTCTTAGGTTCATGTACTGGAGGTAGCAGGTACCCGTGGAATAGTCCAAGTACACGCAAAATGGTCCGGTTCGGGCATCACCAATCATAAAACAAGTCCTAAATTATTACTAAATTTGAGCAGCTTCACCAATTTCACAACACCAATAATAGAAAAGTAGATTACTCTATTTCTAATATTCCAATTAGCTACAAACGTTTCAACAAAATAAAAACAGTGAAAAGAAAATCAACTCAAAAAGCAATGTTTTTACTTTCAAAAAGAAGTATGAACTGATAGGTACCTCCAGGGCCTGACTGAAGCGTTTGCGTTTGCGAAGATCAAGAATGATGCGTTGAATCTCCCCGAATCGGATTTTATTGCCCTTGCAAACCCATTCATCCAGCTCATTGGTTACGCTACAGCTAGGGTTTCCCAGTGGACTTATTTTAGAGTAGAGTGACACTTTCTTCGGCTTGTCAGAATGGTAAAATCGATTTGTAATTCCGGTTAGGGCTTGGAAAATCCGGCGATTCACTTGCATTTTCCGATGAAATTTGGGCAAAAATTCCTGCTCTGTGAAGCACTGTAATTAGGGTTTTAGGGAGGTTTTACGCGGGGTTTTAGGAGTTTCAGATGATTGGGAGAAGAACGAAAGGACGTTCCATTAATTGCATATTCACCCTTCAATTTCTGGAAATATACAACTTCAGCTACTTTTTGAATTTAAATTAATTGTGATATTTGGGAAAATTAATACTCCTTGTTTGGTGAAAAGCTTGGTTAAATACCTCAATTTTTAAAAATAAGTACCCTTGACCTCTAAAATATTTGATCAAACAGTTGGATTTTCGATATTTAACGTAGTCAACTTAGTTATTACTAATCGTTGGAGAAAAACCTATAACTTTTTCTATCTACTCTCTTACTCCCTTATCTAAGAAATAGTTGAATTTTTTTTTTCTTGAAGTCTGTTATTTCTACTCCTAGTTAATTATCAAAAGAAGTTGATAAATTTTAAGAAATACGTCTTATAATATTTTCATTATTTAGACAAAATATTCTTAAAAATAATTTTTTTAACACGCCTCAAACTTAATTTTATTTTCCTTAAAAGAACACTTTTACAATAATATGAGTACTAGTATCATTTTAAGTTGCGTTTGATATAATCATAGTTCTACAAATGATTTACTTCTCACCTACATTCTTGCATTTCTTCCAATCAACTAATTAAAGTTGTAAGTAGTCAATTTAGTCCGTGGCCAAGAAAAACAATGACTTGACAATAAAAGCAATTACCTAATTAGAAAATAAGTTTGATATTAATAAAAGCCAAATCTCTTAATCTGGTCAGCAAAAATGAAAGAATTTCCAAAGGAATAAATTGGCTTTAAATTAACGTTAGATGTTAAGTTCATCTTTTGAAAATTTTAGTTCTAGAATTAATCAACGTGTTGAAGCGAATATTAACTTACGACTAGAACAACTAATTAATTTTAGGCAAGACTTGAAAGATTCAACTCCCAATTTTGTTATTAACAATATACTATTAGGAGATTTAGGGGTGCATGGAAGGGGGTTTAATTATTTTCTCCCTTATTCCCCTTTTTGAAAAAAATAAAAAAAAGAATCTGATATGTAACTAGGGTATATATATTTAATTATACATGTATGATTAAGAAAAGATAAAAAAAATAGCTCGATGTACAAAGCATCCGCGCCTGTCTAAAACAACCTTCTAGTTTTATTATGTGGATTTTCCACACATTGAGAAAGGCATTGCAACAATTTCATTTCCAATGTTTTGAAATGTGCAATTTGCAATTGCAATTCCATTTTTTCCTTTTTCAAGTTTTGATTCTCTTCCATGAGAAGTTGCCTTGTTGTATTCTCTTCATTATTTCTAGCTAATAATAATGTGCTCTTTTTAGAAGGATTTAAGTATGTTGGAAATACACTTGGCTCACATTTCTTCCTTGTTATTTCTGCTAGCAAATGCCTGCACCCTTTCTGGAACTTTTCATGATGAAATTCCCAACGTTTTGATGCTACTTTCTTGAATCCCTATATACATTTAAAAGAATTATTAACATTAATTTAATCAAATAAATACATAAATAAAAGTTATTTAATTTTCTACCAAAATCGTAGAAGTCTAATATCAAGATACAAGGGTGAATTTCACTTCCAAACTCCACTTTAAAAATCAACCCCCCCCCCCCCCCTCTATCTAGAGAAATAATCATCTCCCCTTCTAAAGAGCACGTTAATATATTATGCATAAGAGATAAGCAAATAAAGTTCGGAAGGCTAGCTTTAAAAAAAAGAATTGTGTAAATTATATAAACAAGTTTCAGAATTTTAAGAGATTTTTATCCGAAATCAATTTCTTCAATTGTAAATGAAATACTGTATACTATTTTATTGTCAAATAAGTTCGTCACGAAACCATAACAGGACAAGATGCCATCAAAATATGACTTTGGAGTAGGATGATTTTGTTGATCGGTTTTGGCTTTCAACCAATTTGACTACCATTTTAGTCACTAAGAGATGTCACTATAGACCAAAAATTTGACAAAAATGAAATGAAAAGGTTAGAACATTTTTTACGATATTTCCAAAATAAATCTTTGGAAATCTTTTTGGACAAAGACCGCCTAAGATTTTTCATGTAATTCCCCGTTTATACTTTAAATAAGTTATCTTTAATTTTGATTTTGTCCTTAACAATCAAATTTATATCTAACAGGGGACATAAGTTGTTAAAGAATGTTGTATTGGTGTAAAAATATTTGTGATAACTAAAATTAAAGAGCTGTACAAAATATATAGGTAGGCCAATTTGACAACAATTAATTATGTGATTTTTTAAAAATAAATTAGTGGAAATTACACAACCAGAAGTTAATCAAATGGACTAAAAGTGCTAATATAATTGTTTAATAAATTTAGTTTAGGCCACCAATGTAGACTAACTTCACTGTAAATTTATATCAAACCAACCAACAAATACATGGCATATTCCACAAGACAACTTGAGTCAATTTGGTTGAAAGTTTGAAATAACATATCTTTGGGCCTATGATTGAAGGGACTAATTTTAGCTTTTTTTTTTTTTTTTTTTTTTTAACCATAAGGTAAATTATATTATCTTCCAAAATATAATCATAGTAGAAAACTTTATAACATTAACATAAAACGGCTTATAATTAAAAAAAATTAAAACATTACTATGAAACAATCATGCATTCCACTTATAAAACGAAAAGCAAGATAGAATTGAAACGAAGAAAAAAGAAAGATAAACTTACATAGGTATTAAGTTGTCGAATGAAACTGGAGAAATTGTTGTGCTTGAAGTATTTAGGTAACATAACCTCAGAAAACTCATCTGGACACCACACAACAAATCCATTTCCTTCACCATTCCATGAAACAACCTTAATATTATTATTATTATTTTCTTCTTCTTGCTCTTCCAAAAGATCGTAAGTTTTCGATAAGAACGGCGCCGGACACTTCGTCCTCGTCGTCAACCGTCCGATTTTCCGATGGATATTCCGATTATCTGTGGCCATAGCTATATAAATGGGATTTTGTTGAGTAACCAAAAGGGTGAAGTGCTTGTTGTTCTATTTATAATAACGTGTAATATGTATTATTGAAAGTTTTTAGAAGGGGCCGGGGCACGTTTTGTTCTATTTTATCGCTTTTGGTGGGTTTGTTTTTTTAAAAGTACAGAAACCTTGATAATTTGCGTGTTAATTATAGGGAAAATTATATAAAATAGCAAATTACTAATTCAAATCAAATGTTATAGCTATAGTTTATTTTATTTGTAATTCACAGCAAATATCCCATTTTTTGCCATCTAATTCGGTATACAATTAGTCATTTTATACATTTCGGTATAAAATGTGTTTGCGTTTGTATAAAGCGAGAGAAAAGTTATATAAATACAAATACATATATTTTTGTTCTATACACTTATAATTATATAAATACAGATCTTATTATACAAATTACAATGTATAAATAAATTTATACAAAACTGAACAATTTGTATAAAATTAGATGTATCTAGCGAATTATACAAATCAAAAGCTCTATAACAAACATAAAATTTGTTATGGAATGCAATTATGCAAACTATAATTATAACATAATTTTTATGTTTGCTATATGTGAAAGCCGCTCATGAAAAAATTACCTTAGTTATGTATCAAATATATAAGTTATGTATCAAATACATGTAACTACAAAACAAATTCATATTGATTTAGGTTTGAAATAATTGAGATTATGTATCAATATAATATTTGTGCTAGTACAGAAATGAATTTGATAGAGATGGAGTAATGTATCTGTATGTTAAGAGAGAAGAAGAAATGAAAATTTTGTAATTAATTTACATGGTAGGATTTTTACAGATTATGCTGTCTTGAGTCATGTGATTACATAATTTTCTCTTTGTTTCCCCTCTCAGTTTTTGAGCCCGCATTAAAATCTCGACTAAATTCAAATCACATATTATTGATTAATTTAGAAATAATGTTTTCAATAGGATTTTATCTATACCCAAATATTTAAACGCGAGACCAACGCTTTCTTTGTCCAGTGCATGCGAACTTCTTTATTTCTATAGACAACAAAATACTCAATCAGTGGATATTTTTATCTTTTTGTGGTGATGGAGATATATATGATAATTATCTTGACTATAGAATATGTGTAGAAGTTTCATGATTCTTGAATATAATATAATAAGCCAAAGATGCATGGACTTTGGACGCATTTTGCCTAATTAGAATTTCTTTTAACGTAACGTCAAAGACCAATACTCATTCTTCAAACATACAATATCATATCATATTGTTGTCGTGTGCTATGTAATGTTTCAAGTATTTTAGTTTCATACAAATTAAGAATATATTTATATATTAATTTTTAATTATCTTATAAGTGACGTGTCATTAAAATTTAATTTGACACAACTTTAAGAAGAAAAAGATTTGAAATTTATAATGTAAAAATATAAGATGTTTGTGTAAATATAAATTCTTTCACAAAATCTATAATTAAATTGTATAAATATTAAAAAGAGAGTTTTTAAGATAAATTTATTGGAGTATATAAATTGTGAAGAAGGAAGTGTCTGGAAGAGTAATGTCACTTTATTCAAAATTATTTATTCAATAATTAATGCAAATCCAAAAAAATCAAATTAAATTTATTTTCCACACCACTATGTTTGTGCACGCACGGCATGACACATATTTCATCCGTTTCATTTGAGGCTTTTTTGAAAATAAATCTTCTTAAATTAATAGCAGTCTTCATCCGTTCGATTGATCAAAAAATTTAAAAATCATATTTTGAAGAAAACAAGTTACTAAAAATAAAGAAAATGATTCTGAATTTTTTATGTTCGAATGATCAAAAAATTTAAAAATCATATTTTTTAAGAAAACAAGTTACTAAAAATAAGGAAAATTATTCATTTAGTGAAAAAAGAAAAAATAGGTTTTAGAAATAGCATCTCACATCGATTTTGTTATTCTCAAACACACCTCATTTTCACCCACCGTTATAGATTCTATCACCACCATTCGATACGATTTTCTATAGTATTTGTCTAGATTATATATTTTAAATAAATTTTAAAAAAATTGATTTTTTTTTCTTTCTACCAAACACGTAGTTGGTATGTTTTTGGAATACGTTTATTTTTTCTTGCTATTTTTACATTTTAGTACTACATATTGAGGAATTTGAAAACTTGATTTTCATGTATTTGTATATTTTTCCGAGGTTTAGATCAATAATAAAATCATATAATCTCGAATTAAACCAAAAAAATATTATGAACTTTTTACACATAAACTAGCATATCATCTTTTATTAGCGTAATACTACTAAATAAATATATTATGATAAACTTTATAATTACCAATGAGATTCCTTTGACTTGCTGGTTTTGATTAGGAAAAAGTTCTACGCGTCAAAACTAAACCAACCAAATATAGGAAAGTGCACCTTTTTATATATATTTTATTTCATTTTATTTGTATCAAAATGAATTTGTTAGCTGACTTGATTTGACTCTAATTAAATCTGTTAAGTTGGACTTTAGAGTATAGAGGCCATGTTTGCATGTGCAATTTTTAGATTTTTGTTTTTGTTTTTATTTCAAACGTCTTCATCTCACATTCTTTAATTAAAGTTCTTTAATTTCCCACGATCCGTGCGGTAAATAAATTTCTTCAAGTTGAGTTTATTAAAAAGAAGATTTTTCCTATTTAGTTATCATACACATGCTATGTTATATTATACATTTGTCCTAATTTGACCTGTTCCTTTCATTAGTTATCAAAAAAGAAATCAAACGTAATGATTAGATATTGAGATCAATTCAATTAAATATCCAGTGTACTCTGAGTTTTACCTTTAAAAGAATTTCAAAATCTAATATAGTTTAATTGAATTATTCGTAAAAGCTTGACATTGTGACCTTCAATTTCTTCATTATTCTTCAAACAATACTTGACATGATAACCTTCGATTTATTATTATAGGATCAATCGAATTAAACACTTATGCTACACATATTTTGTTCAAAAATTTAAAGATCAACCATGGTAGGTTTTATTGAACTAAAAAGACAATATTGCATGTGTCGGAGTTCCAACTTCGTAGTTGTCTACTGAAATTTGAACTAGTCTAGCTATGAATTGAATTTTTTTTTTAAAATTGTATTGGAACTTTATTATTATACATTGAAATTACATTTAAAATTTTAAAATTCGAGCATAGTGTGCTCGACTTTCACTTTTTAAAGAATTTCAAACTCCGACAGGCAACATAGTGTATTTGAGTTTACTAATCTTTGAAATATGTTTTAGTTAGAGAGAAGCATTGAAACCATTCTCGAATTATTGTTATCTTTACGAACATTCTTTTACTTGACTAACTGAACTTAAATACACCTCAGATCTCACAACATGAGTGAATTACACCCTTCAATTCTCGTCAAATTTATGGATATTTTAAACACTTCTCTCGAATTTTTATTAAGAGTATCATGCTCTTACAATAGTTTGAGACCACTTTTTATGTCATGAGGAAGACCGCGGATGTATTAAGGGTGTATTTAAGTTCCGTTAGTCAAGTAAATGAGTGTTTTTAAGACTGTCAATAGTTCAGAATTAAACTAATAATTCATGCCAAGTTTAAGGTGTTTTCAATACTTCTCTCGAGTAATAAGTTTACTTTTGTTTTAAAAAAAAAGTCTGAAAAAGTAGCTAAATAAAGTGGCTATTTTTGCCAATTACCCCCCAAAAGAACGGATAAGACAGTTCCTTGGCCCAGTATATATTGGGCTCGGAATAAGCTGGACTACAAAATTTACCTTCCTTCTCATTTGGGCTAAATTTCAAAGGGATCGGGTCATACAAAGCTTCTTAAACCCGCCTAAAACCCCCAAATTCACTTCTTCTTCGTCTCCTCCAAAATGAAGCTTTCCTTCTCTTCCTTGTGGAAACAAAATCCAATACATTTTCAGAGAACCATAATCAACCGTTTCTATGGAACAACATCTACTAAACAAGATAAAAATCAGAAGCGTGACTGGGTTTTCGCAAGAATTGCACCTTTAGGTAGCCCAGACGTGTCTATGGTTCCAGTACTGGAACAATGGCTTGAAGAAGGAAAAACAGTGGTGAAATCTGAGCTTCAGTGGATTATCAAAAGATTAAACAGCTACAAAAGATACAAACATGCCCTTGAGGTACCTTATTTCTGTTTTTTTTTGGCTGTTTAGTGAGTTTTGATGCAATGCATTGTGAAAGAAACTGTTTGTGTTCTCTGTTTTTTAAGCAAATGACACAAACATGAACTCAAATGGATAATCCAAATTAGTCGCTACAGCAAATATGACTCTAATATGAATTTGTACCAAATGGTTAAATTGTAATGACTAACCTTGTTATGAATTAAATAAAAGATTGAATTAGCTTGAGCTTTGAGGAAGTTGACTGACTACAATGCTGGAAAGTATATAGCTGTGTGTTATGAGCTTGAGATCTTAGTGAATTATAGTGTTGTATGTACGTGTGTGAGAGAGCTTTGGGTCCTCTCTAACAAGGAAATAAGGCCCTATATATAGCTAAAATCAAGGGATAAGATCCACAAAATATGTCCTCTTAAAGCCTATTAATTGCTCATTAACGGTTCATTATCATCATAGAGTAATGGTTGGCGATGATCTCGTGATCTTGCATAACAGTTGAACTTTTGAATGAGTGTAATGTGGTCTGCATTTCATACCCGGTACCACATCCTCCGCCTCTCCGGAGCTAGATGGGCTTTCACCGTAGCATCGTTTCCAGATGACTTTGTACCGAGCCTGTTTCTTACTGACTTCTTAAAATGACTTTGTGTTGTCTCATATGCCGTGACTTGTCACTTCAACCACGTGTCATCTTGTGGTTCGCTCTTCTGTTCCACATTTCACTACTGGTGGAGAAAATAAGTTACTGCAGTTGATTTATTTGGCACCTTTGCTGCGAATGTATACAAGTGCAGAGGTGGATCCAAGACTTAAACTTAATGGTTTGAACCTTAGAGCTTTTTACCACTTAACCTATTTACCGTAAATTAAAATTATGGGTTCAAATCTAAATATTTGTTGAAATTGTTATAAGTTCTTATATATATATATATATATATATATATATATATATATATATATATGATCTGTGTGAAAAATTATGGGTTCGGATGAGCCCATAACCAAAAGGCTTCATTTGCCTCTGTACAAGTGCATGTTAGAAGTCACCAATGAGCTATGGCATACCACTCAAAAGGCCCTGCCACTTTAAAGAACAAAGTCTATGATAACTCAGTTTATGCAAGTTGATACTATGAAAATAATAACCTACAGATGTTGTGTACATCTATTGCTTCCTAGTTGTGATTAAGTCTGTGGAAAAAAATAATTTGCAGATGTGTTGTTCCTTACTCCTGTGGTTATTAGTCACTGTTAATTTAACCAAAGGTAACAGCTAATGAGCATAGGAATGATGAAAATAGCTCCTCACATTGCAAGACCAAGATTTGTTGGTGTGAATAGATCTGAGCTACTTTCTTATATATCTTCATACTTGATCCTATTAATTTTTCCCTTTCATCTTTGTGATTTTGTGAACAGGTGTCTCATTGGATGACAGACAGAAGATATTTCCCCCTCCAACCTGCTGATGTTGCAGCACGAATCAACCTAATGTATAAAGTTAAAGGCCTAGAAGAGGTTGAAAAATACTTCAATAGCATTTCACAGATTCTGAGACGCCCTGAGGTGTATACTGCTCTTCTCAATTGCTATACCAATGAGAAGTGTGTAGAGAAAGCTGAGGCCATAATGCAACAACTAAGAGATATGGGGTTTGCTAAGGGTACATTGTGCTACAACCATATGATGAACCTCTATTATAAAACAGGAATATGGGAGAAAATGGATAATCTGATGAATGAAATGGAGCAGAAGGGCGTAAATTTTGATGAGTTCACACTCACAATACGATTATCTGCATATGCTGCTGCTGGAGATTCTGAGGGAATGGATAAAATATTAGCGATAATGGAATCTGATAAGCAAATCATTTTGCACTGGGATGCTTACAGTATTGCAGCAGAGTTGTATTTGAAAGTTGGGCAGGTGGAAAAAGCTCTAGAGTTGCTGAGTAAACTTGAAAGCATGATTTTGACTCGTGAGAAAAGTAATGGTGCATATAATTGTTTGTTAAAACTGTATGCGGAAGCTGGAAAGAAAGAAGAGGTGCACCGAGTGTGGGATTTGTATAAGCAGAACATGAGAATTCTTAATAAAGGTTACATTACTGTGATGAGTGCATTAATGAAATTTGGTGATACAGAAGGAGTTGAGAACATCTTTGAGGAATGGGAATCGGAGGCTTTGTCCTATGATTTCCGTGTTCCAGATGTTTTGATTCGCAGTTATTGTAGAAATGGTCTTCTGGAGAAGGCTAAGGCCTTAATGGACAAAGGAATATCAAAAGGGGGTGTTCCATGGGTCACCACATGGTGTCAGTTGGCAAATGGATACATACATGAAGATCTAGTCCCAGAGGCTGTAGAAGCATTGAAGAAGGCCATCTCAATATGCCCGCCTAATTATAAACCTAGCAAGGAGACCTTAGCTGCATGTGTAAAATACTGGGAAAAGCAGGGAAATGTGGATAACGCAGCGGATTTTGTGAGGTCTTTAGAACAGGACCATATCTTCTCACCAGTTTTTCGTGACAAGTTGTTGTGCTTTATTAAGGAAGAAAAACTTCAAACCTAAGCAACACAGCTTGTATGGAAACAACTGATTTGAGCGACTCTCACAAGGTTAGGCCTTTCCAACTAAAGCTTTATATATGTACTGAAGCTATCAGGCCTAGGTATGGAGCAATTAAAAAGAAAAATTATCGGACAAAGATTATTTTTCTTTGCATTTCAGAATTGAAAATAGCTGATATTTCTCATTGAAACATAGGCTGCATATTCACTGGCAATAAGTAATTTACTGCAAGATTACTCCCTAGGAGAGACAAGTTGCTTTGCTCTTAACATATATTGTGTCAATGAGCTTTGTTTTGAAGGCCAAAATTCAACTTAATGTGTATCATCTCTGTTTTGGTGACGAAGACAATACAAGAAGGTACATTACTTTGTTTTTCGCCATATGGTGTTATTGTAGTTTATGTATTGTGACAATCTTGTTCTCTGAAGAAACATATCTTGAAATAACAACAATTGCTTCTTGTTAATGAAAACTAGGTGAGCCAAAAGCAAAGTTATTCTTCACGTGGCTTTTAAGATACTGAAGAAAGATTATATTTTGAATCAAAGATGGAAAATTCATTCCAACAAGAAGTTTAGGATATTTTTTGTGGTTGACAAAACTATGACATGCAACTAACCATTTGAGTGCTTTGAAAACTTAGGTGTAAGATTATTAATCACATTATTAAGTGCAAAGTTTATTAAAATATCTTATAATGGGTGGGACGTGAACTTAAATTATCAATTATGTTGGATGTGATAATTTTGATCAATTCTATGATTTTTTTTTTCTCTATATATGTCTAGAAGGTCACCGCCCTAGGGTCTAATTTACTTTGTATTATAAAATATTAGGACCCCAATTATTGTGGACTTTTTGCTATTTTCTGTTTAATGTTTATAAACGTTTATAACTATTCCACCAATCATTTCCTATACTGAAGTCTAAAGCCATAAATGTGAAATTTGCTAATCCAACATATTTTGATTTTACTAGACCTTAACTAAGAGCAACGTATCCTTACATTTGTCCAAATTAATACAAACTTAATTACTACAGTACAATTTGTGTTACTTCAAAGGCATGAAGGTCAATTTTATAATAGACAGAAATATTATTTGATTGTATTTATAATATTTCAAATTAAGGAGTTCTAGAATATATGATGAGATAAAAATATATTTGAAACAAAATACATCACAAAAGATTGAAAACAAAAAATAAAATCAAGTTAGGAAAAATTAGGAATTTTGCCATTATAACGTGATGTAAAATTTCGCATAGTTTTTTTTTTTTTAATATATTTAATAGCTTAATACGCTTTTCTAGAGGAATTTTGTGATGACGATATAAATGGACTAAAAATTGGCATAAAATAGCCTACATTTTATTCTTTTGATATCTAACAACTAAAACACATTTTTCTTGCTAAATATTTGTCATTGATTGCCAATATTGTGATCCTTTATGTTTTCGTTACCTAAAATTTAAGATTTTAAATTCAATACTTTTACCTTATATAAATCTTATTTAAATTATCATAAACAAAATAAATAATTAAAAATCTTAAAGAAAGAGGTTCATATTTTTTAGGGGGAACCATCGGTAGCCCCCTAAACTTGACACCAATTTTCACTTAGACACCTCATGTAGGCTTTGTTCATTTTAAACACCTCAAGTAGGCTTTGTTTATTTTAAACACCTCAAGTAGGGATCCATTGTATCATTTTGACACTTTTTCTATTTTCAAAATCACATATTAAGTGCGTACATCTAAACGCTCTTATGTGGAAAAATAAACGAATCGATATGTGACACGTGGAAATTGTATTTTATTTTTTTAAAACTCAATTTTACTTTCTTTGTTTCTTTATTCCAGATCCCAAACCCCATGCCCTCACCTCTTTCTTCTTCTTCTTGCGTCTGGATGTACGCACTTAATATATGATTTTGAAAATAGAAAAGTGTCAAAATGACACAATGGACCCCTACTTGAGGTGTTTAAAATGAACAAAGTCTACTTGAAGTGTCTAAGTGAAAATTGGTGCCAAGTTTAGGGGGCTACCAAACTTTTTAACCTTGTTATATAAATACTAGTTTAGTGAATAGTAATTATATCTTGAAAAGAGTCTGTAATGTCTATGGAACATTGGTTAAAGTTGATAACATAGTTATATACCAGCCTGCCATTCTTAAAATTGTCATTTCCCCATTAATAATATTTATTATGATAAGTATAATATGAAGCACACATATGGTGAAGTATTATAAAATAAATATTTTGGCCTGCACCTTTATTTTAGTTCGTGGTAATACATTATCATATTTTCCTTTGAGTGAAGACAATTATGGCTTAGTATTCTATCATTTAGTGGGGACAAATTTCCTAATAATTGATTCAAAGAGATATCATCATTTATAAATAAATGTGGACAAGCAGCATGAAAAGTACTTGCCCACGATATGTTGGGGCTAGAGGACCATACAATCACTATTGCCTGCTATATAAAACAGTGATTTAACTTATCCACATTAATAATATTAAGAAGTTTGCCATGAGGGGTTTTCATCTGGTGTTCAATACCCACAAGTTCGACTGTTTCGGATTTGCACCAGCAGTTAGCACTTCCTACCAATAATTTTCGAACCTAGTACCTTTGGTTATGGTAGGAGCAACTCATTACCGCACCACATTATTTTGTGGTGCCACTAGAAAAACTCTACAAACTTAGCTAGCTCTTCCATAAATTTCAAGATATGTTGGGGGCAGAGAGGGACAATAATAACTCAAAAATGTCAGTTTGAACTCATTATGCTTGAGCCAAAATCTTGCTTATTATCACCTCACATATATGATTTTAAATGATTTGATGCTCATCAAAAGATCAATTTTATACAATGTGTACAAGATGAAATTGAAGAGGACAAAAGAGTGCCTCAAATGAAACTAGAATAACAATAGGCAAAGAAGAAAACAGCAGAAGAGGAAAAGGGAAATTCTGCTTAGAGATTTGTCAGCCTGCATTTCCCTTCTTCTCAATCTTGGACTACTATTTGCCACTAAATGATAGGAGTTAGGATATGTGTATAAACTCTCTGAGTTCCCGAATACCCTGGCGTAAACCATCTCTCCGAACATTCCAATAACTGGATGAAAGACTCCCACTGATGTATTGTTTCCAAGATTGAATGAAGGTGGCGATGAACTGTTGAGGTAACTGGCATAGGGATCATAGGCATTAGGATGTGGTGGTTGCTGAGAGGGATTAAAGGAATTTGACAAGGATAATGGACCGAAAGCAGGTGGCCTGGGAGGCACTTTTAGAGTGAGCTTGTTTTCAGGCTCAGATTCAGGTAGTGTTTCCCCACGCCCGTAAAGAGGGACTAAATCTGTTTGGGAGATTTCAGCCTTGCAAACTGGACATTGAGGGCGTTCATCCGCAGATAGAGAGTCACTCTGAAAGTGAAGCCACTTGTAAATGCAGGGCCAACAATAGAGATGGCCACAAAGTGTAACAACCGGATCACGGGCAAAGTCCAAGCAGATATTGCAATCAAAGCAGGCAGAAGTCTTCTCCGAGTCTGATGATTCTGGAGTAGGGATCGATTTCCACTCGTTTGAATAATACTGCTCGAAGTCCATGAGATTTGTTTCTGAGCACTTGTTCAACCCAAGGGTCTTTCCAAATCTGAAAGCACAATCAATAGTTAGCAACAAGAAAAGTAAATTTAAATCAAAGTATTAAAGAATTGTAGAGCATTAGTAGGCAGGCTACTGCATTAAGAAGAAAAAGGTCCGGAAGGAAGCTAGCTATTAGCTTCCACCTACCACACAACAGAAGAGAACAAAAAGACAAAGCATGTGAATAAACACCACAAATTTTATAAGATTAGTGAAGCTTCAAAGCAATCCATAGCAACCAAGGGAGATGGAGATCAGTTAGATAAGAAAAATGATATGTACTTTGGCTTGTTTCTTTCATAAAAATTATCAGCAAAAGACTTCTCAGAAAAAGATCAAATAGTCTATTCTTTCCACTGCATCAAATCAGGTCCACTTAGAACTAAATTACCAGAATTAGTTGGGCAAACTAATTGCTATCAGTTTGACAAAAATGTCTCAATCTTGAATCTATCTTATAGTCAAAATCTTAATCGAAACCAAACATATACCCCCTTAAACTCTCCTCCTTTCCATTTCCCCAATTCAAATGATTGAAAAAACTACCAAACATGATCAACAGCAAAGGTTCATTTAGCATTCATGACATTTCTGTAGGGGTGGCTCAACGTAATTCGGGGCCTAAAGCGAAATTTTAATTCGAGGCCTAAAATATAAACAAACTTCGTATACATATTTATTCAAATTTTATTTCTTTAAGCAATAAGTTGTCAAATATTGAATAAAGATAAGAGTTAGAACCATAGAATCTCAAGAAGTTGATGACTTGGTATACCCCATTTTAATATGCTTGACGTAATGCTTGAAACTATAATTTAAAAACAAATAAAAAAATATTTGTAATGCACTTTGTTCAACACTTTTCACTATTAATTCTTATTTTTAACAAAGTACAAAGGATGTACAAGTGGGTAAAATAATATATTTGGGGGCCGAAGGCGTAAGCCTTATTTTATAAAGCATAGAGCCGCCCCTGCATTTCAGGTATAACTAAAGAAACCCTCTTCTAATTCATAACCATAAGGTCGAGAAAATCCAAAAAATCATTTGTTTATGGTGGATAGAAGGTGAAGACTTTAATACCAATAAAGATCATTTATAGTAGTACAATATGATCAAACACAAGAATTGATTAACAATAGTAACATACAGATAACAAGAGAAAACCTCATCAAAGATCCAACCTTTATACACCAATAATCACTATAATTTCAACCTAAATACAGATTAAGGGAAAGTCAGTTTAATATTCAAGAAAAAAGAGGAAGAGCTCAAATTCTTACCAATCAAGCAAAAGGGTTGAAAAAACAATCAAAGTTTCAGACTTTCAAGCTTCGAATGGAGAATTCCAGGTGATTAAACAGAGGAAAAAGAACAGAAAATAGGTTTCTTTAAAGAGGTAAATAGGAAGTGGCTGAGCTGAGAGAGAGGAAACGGTGAAGCAGTTTTTATAAGAAGAAATTTGGAACAGTGGACTTTCTCCTTAGTAACCAATGCTACGTGGCTGATTATGAGTGGTTCTATTTGTTTCTTAATTGAATCTTCAATTTTCTACCTAATAACTACTATTTATTTTTCTTTTCATAACCACCAAATTCGACTACTTGTCACATCAAGTCGATTGGGATGATTGAGATCACTCCGTTTTAAATTAGGTTTCAAGTTTGAACAAAAATTTTCTATTACGAATATCATCTTCGAAAATAGGCTATCTGAATTAATAACACTTGTATCGGACATCGAGTGAAAAGCAAAAACGGCCAGTTTAGCTCTCTTTTGGATGTGTTGAAAGGTATTTAGCGCATTAACTACTGCCGTTTCAAGGAATAAATTGTATGTATGTTATGTATCCGTGTAAAACTCATATAATTAGTGCCTATCGGTATGAGATTGATACATACATTGTTAGATTATTGAAATATTAAGTAATCTAGAAATTATATTCTCTATCTTCCGACTATATTTAGGCCGTGGACAAAGAAAATATGTCTATTTCTTGAGGATTAGTGACGAATGATGATAGAAATTGTGAGTGCTGCAAATATGTTTCGTTTAAAAATAAATAAAAACATAAATCTTCTGAAATAGTATTTACGATTGAAAATACTAGAGAATAAGTAATATTCTGGGGGAGAAAAGAAGGATCAATAATAATATCGATACTTTTTAAATGGTGTAAGCTAATTAATTTATTGTTTCTAAATAGTAATTTTTCTTGTTCTTTGCTTTCTAGAACACAGGTTTTACAATTCTTGAAGTAGCTACAAACAATTTGCCGACTAGCAATCTTTAAATTAATCAAACTTTTTGTAACAAACACAAACAAAATGACATCTCTCATAAAGGAACAAAAATGCCTTGTCAAAAATAAATTAATTATCTTAACTGTTTTTGTTAATTACTTTCTCTATTTTAATTTATTTGTCTAAATTTGACTTGATATAGAATTTAAGAAAGTAATTTTTTTAAAAAAGATTTATGGATCTTAAACTAAAAATATGTAAAATGTATAACAAAATGTCTTTTAATCTAATAATTTTAAATATATCAAATGAAAAATTAAAATTAAATAATTATAAGAAAAGTAAAAGAGACACTCATATTGAAACGAAAGAAATAATTTATTTATTTTTGTTGCTTCTAGTTTGTATTTCCATTTCATCTTGCTTGTCCATCTAGAAGGCATGTCATGGAATTAATTTCCTATACCATAAATATATTAAATCTGACACATATAATAAAAAATGAAAGAGGCTGAGTGGAAAAGTTGATCCTATTACTAGATAAAATTATAGTAGTTGAAAATGTTGAGATACAAACACCATTTTAAAAAATATATAATTTTCATGAATGAAAAGACACAAATCACACTCAAGAATGACTGCTAAAGACACATGGTTCATTTTAATTTGTACATATTGTTATGATCTATTTTACCTAATTTTCAAAAATTTAACTAAGAATGATTAACCTAAGAAGAGCAAAGTGCAAAAAGGTGAAGAATGGGCTAAATATGTTGAGGTATTCTAAAATAATTTTTCCAATATTAACTTTATCTTCTAGAAGTCCATTTATCTAATTAACTTACCTTATCTTCTAGAAGTTCATTTGTTTAATTCTACTTACTGTACTTAATCATGATCAAAGTCTTTTTTTTTTACATTAATTTATCCATACACCTTTTCAATAAAAGAGTGTATAATATTATTTTTATGGATTATAGGAATGATTCTATATAAGGTAGAGGAAAAAGTTGTGAATAATTAATTTATACAAGCACCTTCCGTCAATACATTATAACTTGTGACAATTTAATACAATATGTAGAAATTAGAATGAATGTTATCAAATCTTACTCGATTGTTACACTCTGTGACCAATTGATCAAAACATCGTAATTTTTGCCTACAAGATATAACTTATCATCAATTGAACAAGTTCATTGCGTCTGACTTATTGAAATATAGTAATATATACAAAACTTCTGTCTTATTTGGCAAAATTAATATAACAACTTATATCTGACAAACAACAAAAAATTTATTTAGCGATTTTTTTTTTGTTAAAAAAATTGTTAAACATCACCAAATATGCAAAACTATCGCTGAAGTAACAATTTTTTTTCGTTTTGGGCCTTTGATAAAAAAAACTATTTTGGGCTTGTTTGATAGACACTGTGATCCATTAAGCCCAAATTCTTCATTTTTTCACGACATACCCGTTTGAACAACAAAAAGAAATTTCCCAATTTCCACATAAATTTGAGCAAATGCCCTAATACCCTAATAATTTTGGGGATTTCAATTTGAAATTCTGTTTTCAATTGTGCTCTCGTCATCTCCAGTGGAATCAATACTTTTGCAGGTTCTCTTCAGAATTCTTTCTCTTTTGCGATCCTAATTGCGATTGTGACTGCAGAAATTAATTAATTTATGTTTTCTGTGTTCTTGAATTTGCTTCTTTTTCTTCAATTCATTCATACTCCTGGGTGTTGATCATTTGATAACTGTGTTTTTAATATTTTTTTTTTTTTGGTTGTTGATCGATAAACCATTCGCGTCTGTCCCACTTTGGATTATGTATTCCTTAATAACTTATTTAAAAGAGGAAAGGTAACAAAGCTTCAGTAATGGCTTCCACACAATGTACATATAGAAAAAAAAAATAGATATTACTTTTAATCTTTAATGAATTCTTTTATTTGATGATCATTTACAGTAAAAGAACTTTTTTTTTCCAGTGGATCATATGGGTTGTGTATATATTGGGTGCTTATTTTGGGAGCTGCATAGAAGAATGTATGTTCCAGCTATATAATGAGCTCCCTTTTTTATAGAATCGGAAAATTTTGAGCTAATTGTGTAGGTGGTTAAGTGGTGATAACTATTATAAGAACTATGGAAGTGCATTCTTTATGCGTTCAGCTTTCTATTTTCTTTTTGATGGTATTTGCGTGATGTATCTATCTGATAATAATATATGATATGTTTGATTGATGGTATTTGCTAAGGATGGTAATGACACTTTGGCAGGTTGAGAGGTGGACGTTAGAATAAATAGAAAATGAACAACTCTTCTGCAGGGCCATCCTCAAAAGCTAGAGTAGGAGTATCACAACCTTCAGAAAATTCACTTAAAAGGAAACGTGGCATGTTTCAGAAAGACTGTCAGTGACTCTTTACAGAGATGTGATAATAATATTAAATCACTTCTCCTTGTTTTTTAATTAACGTTTCTTTTATTTGTTACACAGTGCAACATATGATGTATGGTTTTGGAGATGATAGCAATGTAAGATACCTCTTTGTTTCATTTTTCATCTTTACATTGTTTTTCATCTGTGTATGTTGATGGTGTTTATACTCGTTGATTGTCATGCTTATGGCAATACTGTGAATTATGTCATGCTGCTGTCACCTAGATTTTTTTTGTCTGTACATGTTTTGATATTGGGAAAAGTTGCATTTTGTGTGGACCAGATTGAATTTGGCCTTTGCTAATTGCTTAATGTTTAAGAGAAAATGATCAAAATGATCCTTAATGTATGGAGGTTGAAGTGTTTTGGTCCTTTATATATACCACTTAATAGATATAGTCCTTAATATGTGTAAAATGTGATCATTTTGGTCCTAACCTTAAAATTTAACATAGTATCTGTTAACTTCAACGGGAAGCTCAAAAAACATCCTCCTACTCTACACTCTCTCTCCTCCTTTCTTCCTCGGCGTTGCTGCTTCTGCAATTGGATTTCACGCTCTTCTTTCTTTCTTTTTTTTTTTTTTAGATTGTTTCACAATTGGTTCCAAACAAAAGTTAATTTGCTTTTATTTATAAGCAGCATATATTTTAAATTGATTTTGGGAACTCTTAAAGCCGCACTGTGTGTGTCTGTGCTGCATTTCTTCCATCAGGTCTGCCCAATTTTCTCCTAAAGTTTTATCAGATTCCACCCCTTTTGATGGACGAGCCATATCATTTGCCTCCATGGATTGATTTCTGGTTCTAAATCGTGATCTTAAAACTTGATTCTTGTTGTAAGTTGGCCCAATTTTTTTTTTCTCTTTAATCTCCTTCATCATCAATGTCTGTTTTTCTCTGGGAGTATGTGGGAGTTTTTAAAATTTTTGAATTGTTTTGTTGAATTCCATGTCGTGATGGTAGTTGTAGCAGTCTAGCAGGGAGGAAGAAAGTAGGAGAGAGAATGGACATGAAGATTTGGGTTTCTCTATTAACATTAACAGACTTTGTTAAGTTTTAGGGTTAGGACCAAAATGATCACATTTTACATATATTAAGGACTATAGCTATGAAGTGGTATATATAGAGGACCAAAACATTTCAACCCCTATCCATTAAGGATCATTTTGATCATTTTATCTAATGTGTAACAATGTTGTAAAAATCATTCACTGGCTATGGGAAATACTTTATCTTCTTTGATGATAGTACTAAGCTTGTGTCTAAGCTCTAGCAATAATGTCTGGAGGAACTTTTGGGAGGACCAAGGACCTGTTCTGATTCTAAGGAAAGAACAGAAATTCATGAGTTGTAGTTTCGTAATGATATTTAGCTGTCTTTTAAAAGAAATAACCTTCTTTCCTGGAGTACAGTTCTTTTTCTTATTTTACCACATCTTGCTTTCCCTGCTATACAAGGGAATAGAGCACGGTCATAATGTGTTAGTGATTCCATCATAAAACAGAGATGATTTTCCTGGAAGATTTTCTTATCGATATGTTCCCTTTTGTGGCTTTATGTTTATTGTTTCTAATTTAGTCAACTGATACTGGACTTCAAAAGGACTCGGGGATGGATGATGGTTGATTACCTTATAGATTATCAAAAAAATGATGGTTGATTGCCTAGTAAATAAAAAAAAAAAAATTGTCTGAAAGTTGCACTGATTTTGGTTTTCTATGACTTGTATTATTTTTCCCCTTGATTTTTACTGAACTTATCGTGTTGCACTGTCAGCCACTTCCAGAAACTGTGTCACTTGTGGAAGACATTGTGGTGGATTATGTCACTGATATGGTGAGTTGAGCTTACTACTATCCAGTGCTATTCTTTCAAAGAGGTTTCAGAGTATACATCTTCCTGCATAAAGCTTTGCATTTTGCACAATTTATTTTCTATCAGTATTTGATTTAGAAGAAACACGCATATGGTCCTATCTTTTAAGCTTTTCAACTTGCGTAGGTGCACAAAGCTCAGGATATTGCAACCAAAAGGGGGAAGCTTTTGACCGAGGACTTTCTGTTTTTAATTAGGAAGGTAAGTCTTTCATGGATTCAACATGCATATATATAATATGTATTCATATCTGTCTCTGTGGCAATGTGAGTATTTAGTTGAAAAATGTCAGTCCCATTTTCGCTCAATGAGAGATCCTGTGAATTTTTTACATTAGTTTCAATAAAGAACATTAAGGAAACTATTAGCCATGTGCCGATAGTGAACAAACCCATATACAACTGTCGGGATAGCCATGTGTAGTCGGACAGAAGCTGAGATTTGTAGTTTTGAATCACTACTTTAAGTTTATATTTGTTGCAATTATTTTGGCTTATCTCATTCGTGTTAGTACTGCTATCACACTGAATAATTTGTTTCATTTATGATAGATCATAGTTTAGCATGTATCACCATGACAGAATTGTATCTGAAAATGGTTCCATTGGTAATTTCATGTTTTTTGTGCCTGATAGACCTGAAACTCTTTTGGACTAGCTTGATGTTTCCATAGCAACGAGAAATGCCAAGAATATTTAGCTTCTAATCAAGTTGATCGTTAAAACACAAATTTTCCGTCTTTTGGTTGGGAAGAATTGGTCTGGGAGATTGTGGCGTTGCCTTGGCCTTATTCCTTCTGTTTAGTGCCACTTAACCTTTTGTGTTGTTGACTGCTTTCTTTTGCTGTGATTTGAATATATTTCAACACATCTCTAGTTGTCAAAGAGAATATGCATGACCATTCTGAAAATCAGTCCTGCTACACTTTGCATAGGCTCTACGAGCTGGAAATGATGTTACTGCAACTTTCTTTATGAGCTTCTGAATTTTGGATGGATACTGTTCTACTGTGCAGGACTTGCCGAAACTTAACCGGTGTACAGAACTGTTGTCCATGAATGAGGAGCTGAAACAAGCTCGGAAGGCTTTCGAGGTCGATGAAGAGAAATTGGCTTCCCATCAGTGAGGGGAAAGTCTGAAGTTAGGATCTTACTTCAGAATGCCAAATTCAGTGGCACCATTGGACCAGTAACACAGGAGTAAATAGTTGCTTCTCCTCATCTTTTTCTAGTTCAATAGATGGCCGAGAGTCACCTTGTAGCTGCGTTTTAGAGCTATCTAACCTTTGTTAATTTTTCCTTTCTTTATAAATATGTCGTCTTCTTTGTTCGGAGTTCCTAGTCACCTTGGTTCTTTAGATCCTCAATGCTGAAATCAGTTTCTTAAGTGCTCTTTTGATGCATTGAACGCCACCCGTGTGTAGTTGACAGTTATTAAGTTGGGTTTGGGACTTGGGAGGTAGTTATAACATCACCAAGGTACTTGTTTGTAGATTTGCACAACTGAAGGATTGAGTTGTAATGTAACTCGAGCAAGTCACCCGATTAGATTGGTTTTGATCTGTTTGTTATGCAAAAGATGGAATATCTTGTCTGGCTTTTATCTGTTAAGATTCTGCTATAGCTTTCACAGAATCCTTCATTTGTATAAGGGTTTCTTTAGGTTCAAATATTTCTTGGATAAAGGTGGATTTAAGATTTAAACTACTGCATAAGCTCTTGTGACGATGGACACTTTGGGAATATTCCCAAATGCATTTTGATATCTCGCATTTAAATTTCGGCACTTGTGACGATGGACATTTTGGGAATTCAAATGCATTTTGATATCTCGCATTTAAATTTTGATTTGATGTGTTATTCAAACAATTTCTACTTCGACTTGTTTTACATTTACGTCAATTATTTTATTTTATATAATATGGTATCAAATTAACATCTTAATCTTGATGCGTAGTTGAATCATAACAAATGAAATGCCAAGAGTAGCATTTATGTTTTCAAAACAGTACGTAAAAGAAAAGCGCAATGAAGCATTGTTTTACTTTTTCCACTCACTTGTATTTGTCATGTTCTGCTTTTGAAAAGTTGAACTTTAATCATACTTTAAGTTGCAACTTATAGTGTTTTTTATATAGTTCTAAAATATCTAAAATTTGAATTTAAGACATTGAATTATTTTAATTCAATTTAGCTCTAAAATTTAGTAAATTAATCAAATTAACTGTCTTGCAGCAAAAGATAGCCGGTAGAAGTGAACGAAAAGAGCATCAAAAAGTATAATTTGGTGAGTTTTACCAAACTCGTTCACTAACTCATCAAACTATCCACTCAGTTTCGCGCCAAAAGAAATATAAATACTCATATCTGATAGAACCCATTTTGAATGCTCAAAAGCTCCCTCCTCTCTCTCTAACACACGTTAATTCTCACAGTTCAATTTTCCAGACGTAATGTCAGCGTCAAAATCAAGCGCAAGGAAAAGAGTTTCGGAGCCGCAAATACCAAAATCGGAGAGCAAAAGGCGAGTTAGCGCCGTCGATGATGAATTCGATGCTGAGATCTCAGAGTACGCTTTCATTTTCATTTTTGATAATTTTCTCAAATTTTGTTCTGGAATTTAATTATATAGAATGAAATTGACAGTGATATCAAAGGGATTATGACGGCGTTAAAGCAGATAAGAGAGAAGGCACAACAGGACGGTCTGAAGAAGAAAGAAGAAACCATCTCTAGGTGCATTTCTGTATTCCTGTTTTCCTTGATGATCGATATTTCATGTATAGATATATCGAATCTGTACAAATTTTTCTACGTTTAGTTAATCATTAGAGAGCTGAGTCTCAAACCAAGAAGGCTAGATCTAAGCTCTGGTTTCTCCATTCACTTGTTTGTGCTGAAGTATTTGCAGATGCAATATTACGGGTTTCTGCTATGTAAATCCTGTGCTGAATGCTAATTATTCACTTCTATGAAGTTCCTCAGCTAGGAGGAACTAGATATTTGCTGCTTCTTTGGGCAGAATTCGATAATTTTTCTGCAAACCTTGTTCCGTATTCTCTTGTTTCCACTTTCTTCATATTGCAACATTTAGACTAGCATATAGATCTAAATGCCCTGGTATAGAACTTGTAATTAGACATGAAACTCTACATTGTTTTGATCAGGATGTCACTTTTGATCAAATTAATGCATTCTAAGCTTCTAGTTGCCTTTGTGTACAGCTGTGCACTTCTAGCAGAACTTTGGGTTTTAGAAAATGTATGTGGGAGTTGATTTTCTGGAGATTCCAGATATTCTTTTTTTGGAGATTTCTGATTACACTAATGATTTGTACGTTGTTTAAATGAGCTTAGTGCATTAACAAGTTTGTATAATTGTTCGTTGGTTAAACATCTAAAAGTGATTACAGTTATGACTTGTTAAGGCACTCAAGCAACTAATCTTTCAGTTTTGACACAGCCATTTGACCGATCTGATGTACTGTGTAACATCTGTTAAAGAGTAAGAAATACGTAGAAGAGTTCTGCCGATTGTTCTTGAGCGAAATTGATAGTAATTAGGACGATCCTCCCTGCATAAATTGATACTAAGTGCAAGAAAATGTAAGCCTGATGAGTTCATCCTCTTTTGTTCCTGTAATATCAAGTCCAGCATTTAATATATGTTACAGCTTAGTCAAAGAAATTGTTATTGATATTACTGCTTATTGTGGTCTGTGGTTAGCGTGACTTCAGAAGTCAAGTCAAAGATCGATGAGCTCAAATTAAAACTTGAGAAAGACAGGTGAGAAATATTTGTTGCATAATACATGCTGAGTGTAAGTTTAATTGTTGCAAGTGGTAGCTTCTTGTTGATCTTCAGTATGTTTGATCATTAGGCAAGGTTTTGCGAAGGCACTGTCCAAGAGCTCCAAAGAGGTCAGCCTCAATTAGATAAGTTAGCCATGATAGGGCGTTTGAAAGAAGCTTACTACTCTTCAATATATTGCTTCTATGCAGTGTGAGAACTTGCTAAAGAATGAAACTGCAAAGTTCCAATCGATTTATGAGAAGTTCAACAAGGAGAAAGCTACACATCTGCAGTCTCTCAGAGGTACTTTTTCTAATGCGAATTTTTCACACGAGTTGGACCTGTTTGTAGTCCGTACAACATTTGGAACATTGTGTTTCTAGATTAACCACCTCTTATTCATTTCATGCTATCATTTTACAAAATTTTGCAATCTTTTACCGGGCTAAACTGAACACTGTTACAGAATTTCAACTAGACTTAAGTGTTTATACTTGCGAGTTGCGATATGTTTTGAAGAGTCCTTACAAATCCTGCTTGAAGAAAACATTTTAAAGCTAACCATCGTGATGGTATCTTCACAGATACTATATCCAAATATGAGGAGGAAAAGGAAAGACTATTCATGCGGTATGAGCAACTAAGTGAGTTACAGGAACTATCTGTATTATATTTTTATTGAATGATAAGGATACCTGTGACAGATTTTTATGACATTAATTCAGGGAAGAAAGAGAAGAGCATGATATCTGAACTTGAGCAAGACTTTAAAAAACGAATTTCTGAACTAGAGGAGTCGCTGAAGAAAAAGAAGCAGGTTAACTTCTTCGATGCACCATATCTCTGCACACTGTGCATACATTCTCATACCGCCAAGTAAACCGTCCTTTTTTGCTTGACAGGATGATAAAGCATTCAGCTTTCTGAGAAAAACTCTAGGTTCATTTCTGGATAATGCCTCAGATGAGGACTTCCCACCTGATGATTGAAAGTCGCGAAGATGAATCTGCAGCTGAAAATGGCAGGTTCTATCTCCTGATGATTGAAAGTCCCACATATGGTCTGTGGATACTGCCACTAGCAATTAATTTGAATGTCTTATAGTAGTTTATATTAAGAAGTCTTCTTCCAAAGGTCAAGCGTATACTGATCAACAGCTTCTCTTGTAGTTGCATTGGTAACTATCATTTGCTGCATTTTTAGTATTACTGCTACATCTTCTATTGCTGTTTAAACGTAGTAGGACAGTCTAGTGTTGACTCTAAATACTGAATCGAGATGTAGAAAATAATATAGATGTCTAATTCTTCCGCTCCTCAACTTCTGTTTTTCTTTCTTCCCAACAAAATATTGCAATAGGCAATGATTGTCGTTTTTTTCAAATGTTTCTGTGTTGCGCATAGCTGCAAGTAGCGGTTAAACAGTAATCCAACTTGTGAGAGAATATTACTTGTGTAGAAACCACCTGGTATTAACTTCAAAATAAATAGAAAAATCATTGAGCAATATTATAAGTAAGACATAGAGATATCATTGCAAAATTAAGGAGTGCAATAAAGTCCTCGGTCTTCACTATTATAAATTGCACACTGGTTAACCCGGTCCCCAAGCTCGATGAGGCGAAACTAAACTTCCAAAACCAGTGTCGCCAACATTCAGAAATTTGACTCTATTCCATATTGAATTTTTAAATAGAAAAGGATTGTTACAGATTTCTGATACGGTGAAGATTTTACAAAGCCAAGGGAAATGCCAAAGCCATGAAGCAAGCAGTACCCTGTCCCTGATGTCATCTAACTAGCCCAGAAGTTTCATATAAACAACGCATCTACATGATGGATTCCCCAAAATCAGATCGAGATAAGCAAGCTAATGAACTTGGTAGGAAGGTTGTCTTCTTCGAGGCTGTTGCACTGACTGAGGAGGTCGTCGGTTGTGGGCCTGGATGTGTAGGAGAAAAGTTCAGATGCATAGATGTCTCAAAAGTCATGATTGACAAAAAGGAGGGAAATTTAGGACGCGATTCAATTTCCAAAATCAGACAAATATACATATAAATCATGCGTGTGTTATGAAATTTCTAGCTTAAAATTTATACTACAAGTGCTGTCCGCAACATGTTAAAGGGCCATAATACATAGGACATCTCGCATATATCCCACCTTAACATGTGGTGCATGCTAACAAGTATAATAGGACTTAATGATATTTCAGCTCCAGGCTAAGTTTTTCAAAAGGGAAATGCAGATACCCAAAAAAAATATCATATGATGAATTGACATGACTACACAAGTATTTCTGAAGAAATGAAGTCCATACCCCAATTTTTGTCATGTGGCGACAAGAGGAACATCTAACTGATGGCGCCCCATACGGATACATGAGCAGCACTGCACAACCCCCACACTTAACTTGTCCAACCTCATGAGCTGCAGTGAGAACAAGCAGAACCACGTGAGTAAGCCCCCCATAGAAATGAGTTAACGGTTTTCAACCATCAAATTCTTCAGGATAGTTGTACAGATCCATGAAAAAAAGAAGGTGAAGAAAATGTCTATCCTATTTCCTCTCTATCCAATTATGAGAGGTCTGGTATGCCAGTTCACAATAGATACAAGACTTACAGTATCAGAAGGAAAAATCAGAATGAAGGTGCACCACACGGTTATTTTACATTAGTTGTTACTAAGGTACTTATAAAAACTGATAACTGGCAGGGCTCCGATTTACCAAAAGCAGATCCCTGAATAAAAAGCATGGAGAAAACTAACTGTTCATACTGTCAATTAGAAGTTGCTTTATATGTTATCTTTTCAGCAATTTTGGCATGTGTCATGATTCAACAAAACTTATATAGGGGGCAACCTACCAATGATAAATTGAAATATCTTCACTAGAATATATCTGATTTTGTGACAAGAAGAAGAAAATGTCAAGGACTGTAAGAATCCATTTTAGTATAAAAGAGGAAGCAGAAACCTTCTAGCACAAGATTGATGGTCTGGCAGCATGAACACTTCACCAATTTAGCCCCTTGTGGATAAGAAAGCAACTGTCGGCAACCACCACATACCATCTGACCCATTTCTGCATCATAACTTAATTACATAATATATTTTGTTCAAAGCATCTCATAAATAAAATGACAAAATTGGATGAGATGAACTAAAAGTCTGTAATGCTCTGTGAAAAGAACTGACCGGAAGAAACTGTTGCAGCATGTGATGAGGCTTGAGGCACTATAGGTTTCATCTGTAGTAAATGCAACATTGGTTGCTTTTCAATTTGGGGCATTTCCTCTTCATTCTTTGTGCCTTCTTGTTTGCGACCCATCTCCATTTCTGATTGGTGAACAGTTTCGTCAGTATCCCCCAAAATGTCCACCGAAAAGGTATACGTACTAAATGCACTAGTAGATCAAGAAACCCAAACGACACAATACAATTAAGTCAATCTTATCTTGAACTCCTTGGTTCACTGCTCTACTACCCATTATATATACTTGTATGTTATTTTAAGGCATTGTAGTAGAGTTTACCAGAAGAAGCAACTGATGATGACGACTGAGGTGGTGGTGTAGGCGGTGATGAATGTCCATTCATAGGAACGGATTCTAATCCCAGTGGATGTCCTTCCTTTTCAACATCACAGTCCTGGTTGCTCGCCATTTCAACGTCTACAAAAGCTAATGTTAGCTAGTTACAAAACTGTAAGGATGCTGAATAAATAGAATTTGTCCACTGCAAAATTAGCACCAAACCCAGATATAATTTCTTATATGGATTTGACATATCAGCAGCTGCTAGCCACTTTGGTATCTACATGCACAACATCAGAACAAAAAATCTATATGTCAAACTTGTATATATGTTTGAAACATCAGGACTCAGGCAATTCAGTCAAATTGCTAACTCATACGTTAAGGTTAGAAGGCAGAAATAGTTGAAGGTTAGCTCCAAAGGAACCAAATGTCAAATTTTGATCCCGCTAATCTGGACTTTTAAAGAGCCACAAGCCTTTAAGCTATGAACTAAATAGTTTTCTTAAAAACTTTGTTTAATTAATGAGAACCTCTCATGTTTTATGCTTATAAATTTTGGCCATACCAGGAATACCTTCATTTGGTTGGAAACAAGTTATCCTAGGATAAATTATCATGGGATTAGTTATCCTGGGATAACTAATCCCAACATGTATATGGGATAACGTATCCCATCACTATGGTTTAAATGGTGGGATAAGTTATCCCAAACATGGCAACCAAACAAGAAACCAAAATTTAATCTCAGGACTATTTATTCTTATCCCTCACACCAAACGACCCTAATTGCTTAATCCTCCAGCAGCTAGAACTTTTTCCACATATTAACCCCTAATTTGTCTTAATAGACAATAATTGAGTATTGGAATGAAACCAAGCCCATGTAGAGCAGAATGGCTATGGAGGACTCGTATAGACGACCCTACTAGTTGGGATTGAGCAGCACTGTTGTTTGTATTGTCCCCTGATTATTTTCATATTTTGAATATACTTCATCACCAGTCATTTTTACATGCTCAATGGAACTAATTTCTTCTCAGCTTGGCCTCCTTACTCAAATCACATCCCACCTGCAGTTTCAATCAACACAAAGACACAGGGTCATACCCACCTCTCTTACCATACTGATCAACAAGCATGAACTTACACTGAAGGTCTGTTACATAAACGAGGCAGTAACTATATCAGAAAAACACAAGCTTGTGTCCATATGGCAAGTAATTGAGACTAGTGTATTTTAGCACATACCAAATGAACTTGTAAGCATGGACATTTAGAATCTGAGTTAAAAAAGGAGGACTCACCAGCAAGAGGCTCTCCTTGTATTCCTGATGGTGGTGTAGATGTCTGTAGCAGCGGTAGTTGAGGGGTCAATTGCCATCCTGGCGGTGGATCATTACCTTCATCTTCAACGGCATCCTCTTTCTTCTCCATTTCTATATCTGAAAGTTAGAAAGCTAATTCTGATGAACCAAATATAAAGAACTCACACATCCCCAAATTCCTCATAATCTTACTGGACAAGTGACAACTAGACGAAGCCAACATCTAAGCACACATGAGGGCATCCATAACACAGAAGATACTAATGCTATCACAAGCCTTGCATAGAATTACTTTCAATTGATTATATTAATCGTTTGGCAAGAATTAGCTTTTATTATCTCTTGATTAATCTCTTATCTTGAATATAATAATTCATCACTTGTCTTTTTGACATGTTCTATGGAATTAATTTCTTCGCAGTTTGGCCCACCTTACTTCAATCACACCCACCAGTTTCAATCAACACAAAGACACTGAGGCATGTCATCTCTCATACCATACTGATCAATAAATATGAGCTTACACTGAAGGTCTGTTGCATAAACGAATCAAGATTGGTATTGTGGACTAATTCAGAAAAAAATGAAAAAACCCAAGCATGCATGTAATGTGGCAAGAAAAGAGATTAGTGAATTTTAGCATATACCAATTGCACTTGTGAACATGGATACTCATCTGAGTGAAAAGGAAAGGACTCACCTTCAAGAGAAGCTCCTTGTGTCCCTGATGGTGGTGTAGATGTTTGTAGTGGCGGTAGTTTAGGAGTCAACTGCCATCTTGGCGGTGGACCATTATCTTCATTTTTAATGATTTCTTCTTTCTTCTCCATTTTTATATCTGAAAGTCAGAATGTTAAATCTTATGAACCAAACAAATACAGAAGACTCATCCATCCCCAAGTTCCTCATAATCTTGCTCAACAACTAGATGAAAAAATCATCTAAGCTCATTCATATAAGAGCATCCTTAATACATAAGATACTAATGTGGGTCCATAAGCCCTGCATAGTAATACTTCCTATTGGCTAAATTAATTTTTTGGCAAGAATAAGCTAGTGAATTGCAAACCTTTAAGAGACATTACATAAGAACCAAAAAGAGCACATTATAGTAAGCTTATACTATTTTTTAAAAAAACTGGTAATGTTTATTATAGTAAGCTGTAAGCTTATACTAATTTTCTTTTGAAAACAAATAAGCAAGGAAAAACACTATCAATATATAGTTAAGTAACATCATAGCAAATGTGACAACCCACAAGCACATAAGTGCAAAAGAAGCTACATAAAATGGTGGTCAGTACGAATGAAGTTACAAGAACCAAATAGTGGTCCCACATGATTATCTCTATAAAACAACAACAACAACATACGCAGTGTAATCCCAGAAGTGGGGTCTCGGGAGGGTGATGTCACACAGACCTTATCCCAAACTTGTGTAGGTGGAGAGGTTGCTTCCGATAGACCCTCGGCACAAGTAAAGCATTTCAAAATGATTATCTCTTTAAAAGATGCAACAACAAAAAAAAACAAGAAAATTGAAGGAAGGCGTCACCAATAGTCTTTATGTTTCCACATGGTTCATGTTCATTGCCTTCCAAAATTACATCTACGCATAGTTTGAAGAGTTAAGTTTCAAGAACCAATCTAGCATAGATCTGAAAGAAGGCCGACCACTATCTTTCACAGATTTGTTTACTAAGAAAATAATAGAGGCATTAATCTAGTGGAGCTGACAATTCTATTTAAAAGCAATTCTAATGCTTTTACCTAAGTTGTTTGTGTGCAAGGGGGAAAAGAGAGGGAGCCAGCAAGAGAGGGGGCAGGGAAGAAAGTAATTTGACAGTAAAGTTAACGACTTACCACAAGTAACTGCTTCTATTGTTGGCAGTGAAGATGGCAATTTTTTCTGTGGGATTACAGTGTTCCACCCAGGTGGCGGACCATCTTCATCATCTTCCGATTCGTGTTCTTTGCTCCCCATCTCTACATCAGTAGTCTGTTCACAAGTTACCTTTGTGTATGTGTAGAATCAAATAGTTTTGTATTCACTAAGCAAAATACTTCTTCATTAACTATTTCCTCTTCTTTTTTTCCCTTTCAATGTTTTAATGATAGTAGACTCAAGTTCTAAGAAATTTCCAACTCTTGAGAGCAATCAAATTCACGAGCACAAAACAGGTAATCCATGAAAGCCAATAAAGATCAAATTCAACTATATAGAGAGTCTTCAAATA
Source organism: Solanum bulbocastanum (assembly GCA_037074985.1). Classification (NCBI taxonomy): domain Eukaryota; kingdom Viridiplantae; phylum Streptophyta; class Magnoliopsida; order Solanales; family Solanaceae; genus Solanum; species Solanum bulbocastanum. The sequence continues at coordinate 28,101,626 of CM073598.1, read as the reverse complement.
AATCAAAGACAAATTCCCACAAAATTAATAACATAACTTCTAGGAAAATCTTAATGTTCTTTTCATGATTGACAAGTACTCATATGGCTTCAAGACTCAACCTTTCACTAATTTCCCATCTTTTGACAGATGAATGTACCTCTTTACATACATAAACTAAAAGGGGGACAGCTCTGAAACTGAATTTCATCAACACAATACAGATAAATCACTACAGATGACTCAAGAGAAAAACAAAATTAAATAGATACCCATTTTAGTGTTTCATTATTAATCTCACCTGGAGATTGTGTTGCTGAGGAATTGATGGCCAACCTGGAGGTGGTCCTTCATCATCATCTTCATCTATGACAACATTGGTGTTTTGCGATGGTACAGCTAAAGAGTCGAAACCAGGTGGTGGACCCTCATCTTCTTCTTCATCATCTACTTGCTGATTTTCGATGTTGCTCAACTTTTCTTCCATTTTTTTTTTTTTTTTTTGCTCTTACAGCGATTTGGGTTTAAGGGATTTAGCACTAATTTACATCTGATGAATATAGGTTTTTACAGGCCCTCTCTACAATATGTTACTAGACAACTTTTTTTTTTTGGTCGAAAACTAAGGGGTCGTTTGGCAGAGAATATTAGGAGAAATAGTCATTGTATTAGCGTGTAGTATTATATAATATTATATTTGGTAGAATTTTGGATCTATGGATTAGTTATACACCCTCCATGATATTTTAGGGTGTATAACTAATACCTTTCATTTGATGGTATTACCGATATATGAGATCTAATACCATGGGATTAATATATGTAAAGACAAAAATAGCCCCTCAAATTCTTTCATTTTATTTATTTTCTTGGTTTATGTTTTATATTTGTACTAATAAATTTATTTAAATTGATTAGCTTACAAACTTTATTATTTAAATAGAGTTATTTGTAGCTAAAATATGAGTTATTTAATCTAATTATTATTAATATAAAATATTATAATTGGACTAATATGCTAATGTTGATGTATGAATTTAAGAGCTATTTTTGCTATTTAAAAACATCTTGAATATAAAAATAGTTTAATTTATTTTGCTATTTTTTAAAATTTATGATAAAGAGCGATTTTGTATGATAAAAGTCCTAAATTGAATGATTTTATTGATGTAAAACAATGTTCAATAACTTTTTTCTATAAATTCTTATAGTTGTGTGACCTTTTGAGATATTAACTTCATTTATTAAGATGACAATTATTTACCCTCAAATAATTTAAGTGTGAAAATAGTGAACTTTGGTGATAAAATTTTCCTTTCTCCTAACTAGTTAAAAAACTATAAAAAAAAATAATATTGTTTGTCAATTATCTATCTTGATCCAATTACATGAAATAGAAAATCACATAATAACTCAAGGGTATAATTGGAAAGAAGTTTTTTTTGTAGAGCTTTAAACCCCACACAAAATTACGTACGAAGCAATGAACCAAACACTGGACAAAAATAATTCCTGCATTACTAATCCTTGCACTATTGATTTTTGTACCAAACGACCCCTAAGTGCTTAAATACATACTTTATTTGTCATTATATAAATCAGGTCAAAACTACCCTTCAACTATTTGAAATAGATTAAGTATACCCTTAAACTATTTTTCAACTCAAAAGTACTTTTTTTGTCTTATTATTGGTCCAGACTTATCCTTCTATTTAATGGAAGATTTATGTGGCATCTCATGTGTGTATTAATATATATGCCACATAGACCTCCACATGTGCACGCCCACCTGACCCACCTCCATATAGACGTTTTAAGAGCCCTAATTTCACCATTTTTCCACATTTCATCATTTTCTTAAAAAAAGACCCGCAGAAGGTTCCTTTCACCAACCCTAATTTCACCTGAAGATTTACACAACAACATTATTCAGAGAATAGCGAGTGCAATATTATTCGTGAGCTTGTCAAATCGTGTGTTTTTTTGTATCGTATGATATTTTAAAATTTTAATGTAACCAACATCAGCTAGTGAAGTTTCATAGTTCAAGTTTCAAGCAATCTTTTACGGTTAATGAAGCTTCATAGTTCAAACTTCAAACAACCTCCCCCATCCCTAAGTTGAACCAATAAAAAAATTTAGGTGTCATTTTTCCTGCTTGCCAATCATCCTTTTTATTTCTGAACACTAGTTGCCTCATTCAGTGCCATGCTTTTAAATTGCAGCCAAGACTTCTATATTTCGTGATTTAGCAGTTGCAACAAAAACTTTCCGAGGTGATTATCTTCTTGAAGAAGGAAGCTTTGGTAGATTTACAAAGGGTGATCGAGTTCAATTTTTTTTTGCTAATAATGGAATGTAGCAAAGAAATCAATAGTTTGATTTGCCTCTAATCTACCAGATTCGGTTGCACACATTATTCTCTAAATAATGTTGTTGCATAAATCTTCAGAGTGAAATAAATCTGCTGAAAAGAAGCTTCTTTAGGTCTTTTTTAAGAAAAGAATGAAATGTGGGAAAAGGGTGAAATTAGGGCTCTATGAAATTAGTTTAGCATTATTCATAAATAAAGTATAATTTCATGGGGAGAGATAAAGAATAAATTAGTAGTAAATTGTATTTTTCATTTATAACTCTTAATGGATATACAAACGAAAAGTGTGTTAACTAATATAAAACCAACGACGTAGTTGTTCTGTTAATAGATTATTTAAAAAAGATAAAAAGAATGAGATTAAGCTCCATTTTGTAATCAAAACTTGTAATTATACGACATCCCAATCCATTTTAACTTTGCTTGTTTCCCATTTTCTATTTTTCATTCTTGATTCATGGTTTTATCATATGATATAACATATCTTGTTCATTGTTCATACATGTAAACTAGAAATACATTCATGTAATAGTCATAACATCTCTGGACGCTAATTACAGGATTGTGAACATCATTAAAGCAAAAACGGTTGCACTCATTTCTCATTGTCAAAACTGAAAAGCTTCAACTCATCGAATTTGATGCAACACTAACGAAGAGCCTCTTATACATGAAAAGCAGGAGTTTTTCGAAGAGAAACTTCAGATATAAATATTACTTATATTTTACATGTGAGAATTACTCCATTCTTGAAACCACAGTACCTGCTGGGTTCATAAGGATGTTGTTCTCACTAGATACTACAACCATTCTAAAACCAATAAGTAGTAGATCCACATATTGTTGATGCAAAACTGACTACTGGTAAAGTAAGACCTTTCAATCTATAAAATAGGAAACTTTTTTCTCAGAATGGACTAAATTAATCAAGCTGCTTTCTTCTTTTGATCTTTGGCTAGTTTGACATCCTTTGTAAGCATTCTTGGAGCTATAGCCATAGCCATTAACTCCTGGAAAAGCAGTTTGCATGCATAGGGAATGTGAACCTGCACCAACAGAGGCGATCGTGAGTTTTAAGACCACAACAGAAAAGAACTACTATTTGACATGTGAGGTGTAAACTGTAAAGAGCAAAGCATCCCTGAGCCAGTCCAGTGTACATGTACCGTGTTGTGTGTGCGCAAAAGTAGGGGCGGAGAGAAAATGTTTACCTGGACAATATCAGTTTTGTTCTTGCAACCTCTGCATTCGAAAGAATTCTTCTTGAGGTTTGCGATGGCTATCAGCCCACAGCGCTCACAAACGTGAACTCTGTATGCATCGCTTTGGTCAAATAACCGCTCCTTGAGAAAATGAGCAGCACCGTGAGCAATCATACAATCTCGCTCCATCTCTCCAAAACGAAGACCACCATCACGTGACCGACCTTCCGCAGGCTGCCTTGTGAGGATTTGCACAGGGCCTCTGCCTCTAGAATGAATCTTGTCATCAACCATATGCTTCAGGCGCTGGTAGTACGTGGGACCAAGGAATATCATTGCACTAAGCCGCCGCCCAGTATGACCATTGTACATGGTCTCAAAACCACGCATCTGGTAACCACATTTATGCAGAGCTTTGCTGATGTTATCCACGGTAACATCCGTAAAGGGAGTGGCATCACCTTCTTTTCCCATGTGTGCAGCAACCTTCCCCATAATACATTCAATCAGCTGACCAATAGTCATTCGAGAAGGAATAGCATGAGGATTCACAATAATATCAGGAGTAATGCCTTCCACGGTCCATGGCATATCCTCTTGAGTATAAGTCATACCTACTGTTCCCTTCTGACCATGTCTACTGCTAAATTTGTCCCCAATTTGAGGAATACGGACTGATCTGACCCTCACTTTAACAAATCTGAGCCCGTCAGCATTTGTTGTTAATAGAACCTGATCCACCATTCCAGTTTCACTATGGCGGAGACTGGTACTGTGATCTTTCCTCGTATAGCGAGAGGCTTGCCCTTGCGCATCATCCTGAGAAATGGGAGTTGTCTTCCCAATGATAACATCCTCACCAGAAACTCTAGTTCCTGGAGGGGCAAGACCATCATCATCCAACTTATCGTACGATCCATGGCGCATACCCATAGTAGTAGCTCGATCAGGACGTCCAAAGTCCTCCTTGACCAATGTCCCCATCTTTTTCTCCTCGTCCCTGTACGAACGGAAAAATAGAGATCGGAAAAATCCACGATCAATCGATGACTGATTCATAATGACAGAATCCTCTTGATTGTATCCAGAATAGCAGGAGATGGCGACAATTGCGTTGATGCCCGCAGGTAGTTGCCTAAAATGCAAGTGTTCCATGGCTCGTGTTGTGACAAGAGGCTTCTGAGGATAATATAGCACATAGGCCAATGTGTCCTGCCAGAACAAAAAAAAATTGTCACCTTGTCATATTGAAACAAAAACCTCCCAAATATTATGGAGAGAAATAAATAGCTACCTACCATCCGAAATTGGTAGTTGGTGACATAAATTCCCATGGCTTGCTTACCCATAGCTGACTGATAAGTATTACGGGGAGACTGATAAAACAACAAATAAGCACATTAGATTAGAAGATCAGAGGCAACTTCGACAAGAGAAGTCACAACCAAAACATGACTCACCTGATTATGATCAGGAAAAGGAATAATTGATGCACAGACCCCCAATATTAGTGATGGGTGAATTTCGCAATGAGTATAGGTATCAGAATAAGCGTCGCCAGGATTAAGGCGTGCTTGCACAAGATCCTGGAAACATTAACATATGGTTTCAGTATCTCAGCATAATCAGCAGAAACTGTTAGAATAAGAAGACCTCTGTTGACTTCTCACATTTATAGTCATGCTAATCATCGTTGTCTCTTCCTCTTCAGTGTCAATATACTCGATGTATCCCTTAGCCACCAAATCGTGCCAGCCACCCTCGTCAGGTGATTCCTGAAAAAAGAACACTAGATATGTAAGTACCTGAAGCAGAGATAAGTTCAAACTTCCAAGCTAACTTGAGTGTGATCGAAGCAACAAAAGATAGCAATGAAAGGGGCAAGAGAACCATTAGCATACCCGTTGTTGCAATGTTTGAATATCCTTCTTCTTGATCATCAGCCTTTGCTTTTCCACAATAAACAATGGACGACTGCACCTGCCATAGTCGGTATAAATTCTAAGTTCTTTCAAACGGATATCACGGACCACCCCAACCTCAGTATTGACGTCAACCTGCGTAAATCAGAAACATGGGCACTTATGCAAAAAAAAAAAAAAAAAAACAAAAAAAATGTAGTGATAATATTTACAAGACCATGAGTGTGTAAAGAGAGTACTTATGGGGTGAGACCAGAGAACTCAGTAGAAGCAATTAGACAATGTCAGTTTGTAAGGTAGAGTAGCAGCGAGTAGTACATTTCCAAGATCTCTGTTATATCAAAATACATACTTCCAACTCATATGTTTAAAATGGTTGGCCGGGAGCATTGCTATAATGTAAAAAAAAATAATCAAAGGCATGTATAACTGACATCATATGGATGTTTTCTAGATTACTATGTAATTAATTTATTATCAAGAAATTACAATGTAATTATATGGTTTTTATCACCCTCAACTATATGCTTCGTACTGCACAAGTAGTGTCATCCACTCAAAATTAGTGTAGATTGTTTCTTACCCGTCTCCTAAGTCGTCTCAATGTTCTCACCAACATGTCAGGATCACGATGAATTCCCACCCAGGTACCATTGACAAAGATCTTTGTAGCCTGCGGAATAACTGCAGGAGAAATTTCCTAGATTTACAGGAAAAAGAAATGGTGAGCCAAGGAAGACCATATCATCATCACACTTAAAATAGTAAGGAAAATACAGCATAATTAAAAGCTGAACCACAAACATCCTGACACACTGAGATCTTGCTCACCTCAAAGTTCTCAGTACCCCACTCTTCCAAGAACTCCAAAATTGGATATGCCGCTGAACCAACTGTTATATAAACCATTAAAGCTAGATTCTTCACCAGCCCACATGCCTAATAAGATCACAAGGATGAATCAGTCTCCGAAGAATCTTATTCCTATTTGCATTATACAGGTTTTTATTTGGGGCGGTAGAAAGGGAGGGCTGATCTAGCCACATCCAGGCATAACAGACGCTCCACAGGAGAGCAGCCACTTACTTGACCCTCTGGCGTTTCTGCAGGACACATCATTCCCCATTGTGAATTATGCAATTGCCTTGGTTTGGCCAGTTTCCCTGGTAAACAGACATATAAAATCTAAGTAACAAAGAAAAAAATAAAAAGGAAGCTGAACCAGTAATAACTAACTGCACATATAATTGACAGGAGTAAGATTCCATGTTAATGAATAGAGAGGGAGTGGGTAGAGTGGGGCATTGGGCACACTGTTTACCACCACAACCCGCAACTCAACACTTGATTCTTTCCAAATAAACCCACTACTGATCCCAAGTTCCTGACACCCCTATTGTAACTTCTCCATTTGCTTTGGAGTGTTCTTTGAAAAATTAATAGGGCGTGATTTAGCAAAACCCCTACTTAGTATGAGATTAGGTCACACATGATTAATCAAGAGGAAGAGAGTTACATCAAAATACTATCAGAAAGTAGAACCACATATTTCATAGGCAAATTGGTGGTATAGAGGAAAAGTCAATTACCTTCTCGTCCAATAGGGGAATTCAACCGTCGCAAGTGAGACAAAGTAGAGGCATAAGTCAGACGATTCAGCACCTGGAGCATATCAACAAACAAAATTATTTGTCGAGGAGAAGGCCATCAAATACTGTTATCAACCAACTAAATAACTAGCTGACCTGCGAAACACCAGCTCTTGTACCAGCTGCATTAGCTTGTCCCCAGTTTCCAGTAGCAAGAGAGTATTTCAGCCCACTAGTAATGGTCTTAGCTTTGATTGCAAATTGGAGATTTACATCTTTTCCATTGTCAACACACTGAAGGACCCACAAACAATAAGAACAATCCGCACTTACAAAAAAAATATTCACCCAATGACGTCGTAAACAAAGGGTCTGTGCATTTACCTTTTGCACATAGCCTCTAACATCCCTTGTCAACTTTCTAAAGAGCTGCATCGTAAGACGGAACCCAAGAAACAGAGATAAGAAACAATGTGCATAACAGTTTAAAACTATGATATATAAGAGCAAACCTACCATCCGAAACAGCCCACCAAGCAAAGGACCAGCAAGATCCAGTCTCTTATTTCCATAATGATCCCTATCATCCTCAGCCCTACGGCCAAGCGCACATAACAGAAGCCGGTGGATGATATACCTGAAATGAGCAAGTTCTAGATCCTGAGAAACATGTCCACTACTAACGAAAAAGGGGGGAAATAACTAATGCATCAAATCTTTAAAAATATGGCTACACAGAAAAAGGATGCCCTACCCAAAATAATAAGCTTTCTTTGTTTCACAATACTCTCCAACCCCAACATGAGGAAGCATTTCTTTCTGAAGAATCTCTTTGGCATACCTACAAAAATTGATTGGGAGCATTTAGTCTCATCCTTCAAAAAGTCAGAAGAACAGTTGGAAGTTTAGGCAACTTCAATATACATACTTAATCCTCTTTTCCCTTGTAACACCAACTGTAGCCCCTCTTTTTCCGATGTAGTCAAGAGCAACCTAATAAAATCACATAATTAAGGAATGAACTCAAGGAAGAGAACAGCATCAAACAACAATAGGCAGAATCAAAATAGCCCATCGTCAAATAAACTTTCTATTTTAGCAACATCATCAAAGAAATGAAAGAGCTTGGACAGGTCAACTGGAAGAACCACAAACACCAATAGAAGTACCTGTTGGTTTTGAATAACAAAAGCTTCTTCCAACGACGGACGTAACAACTCCATCATTTGAGTATCATTGAAATCATAACAAATATGTTCCAATATATCCTTATCAGCAACAAAACCTAGAGCTCGAAACACGATAATAATAGGAATCTCTGTGCGGATATATGGAAGTGTCGCCCGAATGTATTGGCCCGAGGAACCCTGAAGTATTGAAAGCAACAGAGAACAGTTATACATATAAGTTTAATCAATTGAAACAAACAACAACTAAAGAGGAATGAAATTGCTCGTCTCAGGCAGTGCAAATTACCCCTTTTGCACTAGTCCTTGAGAGCATCCTCACGAACATAGTACTTGGAGGGCGATTTTGAGATTCTGCCATTGACCTGACTTCCGCAACGAAGGCATATTTGTTAGGTTGCCTCTTCTTAAAGACGTACACATGGTTCGTGCTCATCTTCTCCTGAGCAATTAAGACCTTTTCACTTCCATTTATAATGAAATAACCGCCTTGATCTAATGGACATTCTCCAAGCTCTGTTAGATCTTTCTCAGAATTTTGATATAATGTGCAGTAACTTGAACGCAGCATTATAGGAACCTGTAAGTGAAGATGGAACCAAGTTTGATCATCAATAACAATTTCAACAAACCTCTTGGCATTTCAAATATGGATCCAAAGCAACAGTTTATTCACCTTTCCAATAAAGACTTTTGTGAAGTCCTGAGTTTCAGTAACCTCTTCACCATCATGCCCTTTCTTGATGACTCGTTTCGTGACATCGACGTACAAAGGAGCAGAATATGTCAGATTCCTCAACCTTGCAGCCTTTGGAAATAAGGTAGCAGTTTCACCATCTGACTCTGTCATCATTGGCTTACTCAAATAAATCTGACCAAAATTGATTTTGTAGATTGTCTGCACAAAAAGAATCATTAATAAAGTCAAATTGTTGTCTTTGTATAAAATCTTTGGCATAAGAATATAGAACTGTACTATACATGGTTTGTACAAACTTATTTGTTTACTAGCAGGAGGATATATTGCAGTTAGGTCAAAGATCACAACTTTCACCACCATTGTTTGCAATTAACCAGTATAGGCTGTACCTTATCTCAACCAGGCAAACATTCCCTCAGTATCAAAAAGTCAAGAGCTAATGAACCACATCCGACCAAGTACAAAAGCTTCTAGATAATGTTTAATTATTCTGTTGTCGAATAGAATTTAACCTGGGTGAAATGGATTATTTATCCCACTAAAAGAAAACACAAATGATATCTTGGACAAATTGCCACTTCAAATAATTGTCCAGCATTGTTAGAAAGAATGCAATAGTTCATACCACATAATTCAACTGCAACTAGCCTTACCAACATAAATTACAGAGTTCAAATTATACCACAATCAACCTTGATAAAGACTTTAACTTCCGGCAAAATAAGTGCAGTCCTATGTCTAAATTGCTTCAACAAACCCCCAAAACCACTAATGCCCTATAGAGCTGAACCAACACTTTCATAATCCATCCGACCATGTTTTTCTACTTCTTTTTCATTAACCCAACTATTCTTCATGTTTTTTCATAGAATGGTTAGTTCTCTCTAACTACCTAGTATATCTTTTTCCAATTTCGATCAGTTAGTTCAACAAATACTTCCTCAAAGAAAACCCTAACAAAAACCTAACGCCTAATTGAACTGAACCAACAGACAATTCCAGTAAAACATAAATCGCCAATCCAAAACATAACAACACAAACCCTCTCTCCTCACAGATTACTTCCACTCCCTTCACTCTAAACCCCTGTATTACTCAGTTTCAAAATTGTTCAAAGAATTCCCAAATTCAAATACGGACCTCAGCAAAGTCAGATTGGTGACCAGGGTTATGCTGGGACTCAGGTCGGATCTCTATATCAGCAGATTCATCAACAATTTCTTGCATCGTGTTCTGAATGAACTCATCAAACGAATCTAGTTGTTGACGAACAAGACCCTTCTCCTCAAAGTAAGCACTAATCACTGCCCAAGCATCTTCTTGGGTTATCTCCTCGTCATCATCGTCAACATTGTATTGGGGTTCATATTCATCCTCCATATCCATCCTGATTCAACAATTCTTTCTCCCTTTTTCAGTTCAAAATTGAGTCTTTTTTCTTTTTTTAACAGTTCAAATGGATTCAAGATTCCATGAAAATCGGAACCCAGATCTTGTCTGCTTAGTTTTAGTAAGATAAATACTGGTTCAACTGATTTTCCCTCTGAGTCCAAAGGGAGAAGAACAGAGAGGCACGAATGTGAAGAATGAGAGGAAGCAGTGCTTTTATATTACTTTTTGGTTCATAGAGGAGAAATAGGTCAAACCGTAATAAGGGAGGCGGTTCTTTTTTTGGTTTTTTTTTTTTTTTTCTCTTTATTTTATCTGAAATAAAAACGTTTTTGAGAGAAGTCAATTTTCTGAAACTCGTTAGGATATTTTTACTTGGTTAAAATGTGGGAAGAAGGTTAATTATTTGGGAAAAGAATAACCTTTCGTTTCATTATTCAAATTTGAAAAATTGTTATTATCTGAAGGTTCGAAAATATCTTTCTTCTCTAACAATCATATGTCGTATCAAAAGATGTCGGTAATTTTTTCACGTGTTGTGTTATGTGAGAATTTGTTAGAAATACAACTATTATTTTTTACGATAAGAAGGTTATTATTGGAAAACAATTAAATTTAACTTTTTTTTATTATTTAAATTTGAAAAGTCGTTATTATCTCAAGGTTTGAAAACATCTTTCTTCTCTAATGGTCATTTGTGGTGGAAAAAGATGTCGGTAGTTTTTTCGTATGGCATGCTATGTGAGAATTTGTTAGAAATACAATTATTATTTTTTACAGGAAGAAGGTTAATTATTGGAAAAAATTATATTTTTTTTATTATTCAAATTTGAAAAGTCGTTATTATCTGAAGGTTCAAAAATATACTTCTTCTCTAACAGTCATCTGACGTGGAAAAAAATGTCGGTAAGTTTTTCACGTATGGTAAGAAAGTTAATTATTGGGAAAAAAATTAAATTAACCTTTTTTTTACTATTCAAATTTGAAAAATTGTTATTAACTGAATGTTCAAAAATATCTTTCTTCTCTAACGGTCATCTGTTGCAAAAAAAGATGTCGGTAGTTTTTTCACGTGTTGTATTATGTGAGAATTCGTTAGAAACACAATTATTATTTTTTACGATAAGAAGGATAATTATTGGGAAAAAATTAAATTTATCTTTTTTTTATTATTTAAATTTGAAAAGTAGTTATTATCTGAAGGTTCGGAAATATCTTTCTTCTTTAACAGTCATCTGTTGTGGAAAAAGATGTAGGTAGTTTTTTCACGTGGTGTGCTATGTGAAAATTTGTTAGAAATACAATTATTATTATTTATGGGAAGAAGGTTAATTATTGGGGAAAAAATTAAATTTACCTTTTTTTTAATATTCAAATTTGAAAAAATCGTTATTATCTTAACGTTCGAAAATATATTTCTTCTCTTATGATCATTTGTTGTGGAAAAAGATGTCGGTAATTATTCCACATGATGTGTTGTGTGAGAATTTGCTAGAACTACAATTATTATTTTTTACGGGAAGAAGGTTAATAATTGAAAGAAAAAAACTACCTTTTTTTATTATTTAAATTGGAAAAGTTGTTATTATCTGAAGGTTCGAAAACACCCTTCTTCTCTAATGGTCATCTTATATGGAAAAAATTACCGGTAATTTTTTCACGTGGTGTGCTATGTGAGAATTTATTAGAAATACAATTATTATTTTTTACGGGAAGAAGGTTAATTATTAGGAAAAAAAATAAAATTTACCTTTTTTTTATTATTCAAATTTGAAAAATTATTATTATCTAAAGGTTCGAAAATATCTTTCTTCTCAAACGGTCATCTGTCGTGAAAAAAATATCACTAATTTTTTCACGTGGTGTGCTATGTGAGAATTTGTTAGAAATACAATTACTCCTTCCGTCTCATTTTATGTGGCACAATTTTCTTTTTGGTCAGTCCCAAAAAGAATGTTACATTTCCTTACATGATAAGTATTTAAATGTACAATTCCTCTTTACCCTTGTTGGTCCTATTTAATCTTAAAGATAGTACTCCAATACATTTTATAAGGACAGAGAAAAGTGAATCTACTTTTTTAATATGACCATTTTTTGAAGGGGCAATTTGGTAAACATTTTAAAGTCTTCATTTATTTCTTAAAGTCCGTGCCCGATCAAATGTTGCCACATAAAATGGGACAGAGGAAATATTATTTTTTACGGGAAGAAGGTTAATTATTGGGGAAAATTTTTTTTTACCTTTTTTTAATTATTTAAATTTGAAAAATCGTTATTATCTGAAGGTTCAAAAATATCTTTCTTATCTAACGGTCATTTGTCGTGGAAAAAGATGTCGGTAATTTTTCTACGTGGTGTGTTGTGTGAGAATTGGCTAGAAGTACAATTATTATTTTTCACGGGAAGAAGGCTAATTATTGCTACCTTTTTATTATTATTCAAATTGGAAAAGTTGTTATTATATAAAGGTTTGAAAATACCCTTCTTCTCTAACGGTCATTTGATGTGGAAAAAAATATCGGTATTTTTCACATGATGTGCTATGTGAGAATTTATTAGAAATATGATTATTATTTTTTACGGAAAGAAGGTTAATTATTGAAAAAAAAATTACTTTTTGTTTTATTATTCATATTTGAAAAGTTCTTATTATCTCAACGTTTGAAAATGCATTTCTTTCCTAATGATCATCTGACGTGAGAAAAAATATCGATATTTTTTTCATGTAGTGTGCTATGTGAGAATTTGTCAAAAATGTAATTATTTTTTTTCTTTAAAGGTGCTTATGATTGCTAAGCTTAACTATTCGAGTTGATATTTTTATTTTTTTTTGGCGTGCGATCTAATAGCTATACTATTTAATTTGGAGCAATTTTATCACTCTCCTGTTTCATTTAGAATATTTTTATCCCTCAAATATTTGAAATGAAGATAATACTAAACCATTTTTTTTCTCCATATATGCAATAGTGAAGTACCACATTCAATTTATGAGTTATCATTTTATAGTTATTGAACAATATTGAAATTAAAAAAATAAAAAATACTTAATGAAAAACATAAACAATACTGAAATGTTAGTTCTTACTAAATACTTTACAAAACTTGATTGGGATAAGTCAATCATCTATAATTCATTATGATATCTTTACTAGTCAAACCATAGAAAGAGAGTAAAATAAACCTCTTAATTATTGAAAAATAATAATTAAATTTCCTTTTGTTATATTATTCAAATAAAAAAGTCGTTGTCATTATTTGAAGGTTCAAAAACACCCCTCTCTTAACGGTTATCTAACATGGAAAAAGTTTTGGTAATTTTTTCACGTGGTGTACCGTGTGAAAACTTATTAGAAACGCAATTATTTTCTTTACCTCAAAGGTACTTAAGATTGTTATACTTAACTATTCGACTTGATGTTTTTATTTGCGGTGCAATTTAACCGCAATATTATTTTATTTGGAGCAATTTTACCACTATACTATTTATGATAGAACATTTTTTTTATCCCTTGAAAAGTCGTAATTGTTATCTGAAGATTAATAATTATCCCTCTCTTTTAACAGTCACCTGATATAGAAGAAGATTTTGACATTTTCCCCATGTGGTGTGCCACGTGAAAACTTGTTAGAAACACAATTATATTTTCTTATTTGAGGTGCAATTTAACCACTACATTATTAATCCCTCGATCTCCCAGTGATGATTTTAAGATGAATTGAAGATAATATCATATTATTTTTTCTTAATATATGCCACAGAAAAGTACCTCATTCAATTTATTAGTTACCATTTTATAGTTATTGCATTTTAAAACAAACAAAAAGTTGCCAAATAGATTACTTTTTATTTCAAAAACCAAAATATGCAAATTTAATATTTTTAAATTTGAAAATATTTATGAACGAATCAAATTTTTAAAAGTTAGACAATAAGTCAAACTCAATTTCAAAACAATATAGTTAAGTCACAAAGAAGAACCTTAATATTGTAAGTATCGAAGAAGCTTGAAAAAAAAAATATCTACCCAAAATGATACAATAATTTTGATGAATGATATCAAACTTATTTTTATATACAGAAAAAAAATAATCGAATAAAAAATATACTTAATTATTATATTAACAAAAATAACTTTTATATTTTTTCCAAAAGAAATAATAGAAAATTGCTTACAAAACAAATGCTAAAACTTTACACCCAAAATACTGTGAAGTGCTTTAGCAACAAGGAAGACGGGCTTAATGGGCCTTTCCAGTTTGCATTTGTTTCCAATTGGGATTTTGTGTATCTCAGATTGGGCCAAGGGTCCACGTTCAAATAATCAAATTTCAATGAGGAAATGACACAGACGTACAATAATTACATACAATTGGCAAATTTTAGCCTAGAATTAATTAGCATCTTTTTGTCCAAAACAAACCAGCAACTGTTAGCCCAATACTAAAAAAGAGAAATATTGTAGATTTATTTTTTAAAAACGTGTTTGCAACTAACCGTCAAAAAAAACGTGGGTTGATTAATCTTCCTTATTATTTATTAACTCCTACATTATGTATCCTTTAAAGAATTCAATTATATATTTTTTGCACCAATGTATACACAAAACCTTGTATACATAAGTATTTGTATACATTCAGTAGTAAAGTTTATGCACCAATGTATACACACAACCGTGTATATATAAGTATTCGTACACATTCAATATTAATGTTTCTGCACCAATATATACAGGCAAACTAAGTAGACATACTTGTTTGTATACATTCAATTGTATTGTGTCTGCACCAATGAATACACACAACCATATATATAGTAAATATGATTAACTTAAGTATGCTGATTTAATTAGATTTTATATCAACTCTACCATATGGCAACAATGCATACATTGATTTTTTGGAATCATCATTCCGATTTTTAACAGAAATTTTACGAAAGACTTTTTTACCCATGAATTTAACAAAAATCACAAACACCAGAATCTAAATCCCCAAAACAATCTGAGAAATCCAAATATATAACACTAAAATATCAATAATTTACCTTACATATAAAAACATGGAACAAATTAAGGCAAGAAAATAGATTTACCATTAGAAAAAATTTAGAACAAAAAATTTTGAAAAACTTATAGTGAATTAAGAAAGAAAGAAGAAAGAGAAAATGTAATCTTTATTATTATTTAACTTGTTGCGGTTGACAAATCTAATGAAAGGGATTTGGAGTGAATTAAAGAAAGGAAAAATCCTTTTGGCGAGAAAAGTTTGGCCATAATTTGGCCAGAATAGTAAAAGGACATGTTCACACTATAAGCTAGTTTCATTTTGAACAATTTTACTCTTTTAGCTTGAAGATTGACATTCTTGGGATCTCTATATCCTTCTATTATGTTTTCAATATATTGAAAATAATTAATGATGATTCCATAGTCAATTATGAAAAAAGACTACTAATTTCAACAAAAAATCATTAAGTGATCTCATGCAATCTATAAAAAAATGTTTTTCAAATTATGTTTTACAAAAAAGAATAAAAATTGTAACATCAGTAGAAAAAAATAAATTGAATTACATTGTATTCTTGTGGTTGTATTAGAATAAGAAAAATGGTTGTATTAGAATAAGAAAAATTCCACGTTATATTTCACGTTATATTCTTGTTGGTTATATTGGACTGAATAACTTATTTAGAATTAAAATAAATGTTCGAGTTATATGATGATCTTATTGAGTAAATATATTCAAGAGGAAATAAATTAAGAATCATATTGTTGAACCAATAAAAATTATGTGATTACTTTCACATTTTCGAACGAATATGAATCACATCATACACAAATAAAGACTCATTAAAATTAATGAATCACGTTATAACACAAATGTTGATGGTGCTTCATTGAAAATTATAATAACTATGAAAGGATATAGAAAGTTCTTTATGATTTCAAAATAAATTTTTATAAAAAAAATTGAAAGACAAACATCTTAATAGTTCTCTGATGATAATGACAACACAAATTTGTTAAACATGAACTAGATCAAAGTTTCATCACACACATATTTTTCTTTATTAGTGTTATTTGTTGTTTTATAAAAAAAATGTTCACTATTAAATGATATGTTAAAATATTAAGTATACATAGTTGTAGTCACAATATTTTTTTTTGCTCTCAAATTAATATTTTTTGAAACTAATTAAGAATTTTTAAAATTAAGTAATTTTATTGTATTTATTATATGAATAAATTTAAATTACCTATTTAAATAATTATTTAAATTCAATTTTAAATAATTTTTTAAATATAATGTAAAATAGTTCAATAATAACAGTCAAAATTCAAAATACTTTAGAATCGGTAGATATTGATACAATAAAGAAATACTAAAAATCATATGATTCATAAGTGTCGATTCTATTTTACAACAACCCAAGATAGTTACACATTAATGTTGTTGTTTTGATATTTATTATGCTTTAAAAAATTAAACTACATATTTAGATATTATGTTTTAAAAAATTAAATTACGTATTTAAAACTACATATTTAAAAATTAAACTAAATATTTAAAAAATTAAACTACATATTTAATTATTATGTTTTAAAAAATTAAATTACATAGTTCTATAATATGTTGATTTTTATCAATTCTAAAGTATTTTGAGTTCAGATTATCGTTATTGAAATATTTTTCAAATTATATTTAAAAACATATTTTTATGTATATAATTAACATGAATTTTAATTGTATCCTTCGATAGAAAATTCTGTAATATATATCCGAATGGGAAAATCCTTTTGGGCATAAAAAATTTGTCTAGAATTGTAAAAGGACATGTTCACACTATAAACTAGTTTATTTTTGGACATTTTTGCCCTTTAACTTAAATATGAAATATATTTCAGTTAAATGAAAATTCTATATTAAATGAAAATAATTTTAAAAAATGTATATCCTAATTATGTTATATTTTATTTACATATTTTAAATATATTCTAATTTAATATAGTATCCTACACAAAATACATCTATTTTAAAGTCTTTTAATTGATAAGTAGGTATTGAGTGATCTTTTATTTATTTGTTTTGAAACATCCTTTTAATTAATATTATTGGAGTAACTGTATTTTGTATTCATGGTTAAAATTAGTAAAATTATTTCACCAATTTTTATATATCTTAATTCTTGTTTGGAATGATTGTGATATAAAAATCTAATGTGTTATTCATGGCATAGTTATAAGTGTCTTGCCATCAATTATTTTTTAGAAATATCTAATTTCCAAAATAACATTATTTTTTCTCTTGAAAAACATCCATTATATATATAGACTAATATATTTAGTTAATTATATTTAAAGAAAAATTCAACTAAATTTTTTTGAATCTACGCTTAATTACTATATTTTACTAAATTTTTATTACAAAATAATTAAGTATAATCTTAAGTAAATAAGATATTCATTTGTAGTTATTATTAATGAGAAATTTAATTGTCTTCTTCAATAAAGAGGTTTATTTTAGGCGAAAAAATAATTTTTCAAAGGTATGCATTAGTACCTTATGAACATTCTTTTAAGGTACAATTCAAAAATATTTTTTTAACTAAAGCATACAATTTTTTTATTAACTGAACAATGTTTATTTTTAAAAATAAATCGAATGAACTATACACATACAAAAAATATACACAATTTTTTTTTTTATTAACTGAACAAAATATTCAAATAATGATAAGCAAATAAATCCACACATATGATGTTTAAGACTGGAATTAATCATTGAAATAAAAAGGTTTTAAAAAAAATCAAATGTGAGAAGTATCAAATATATTACCGAACTTTGTGAGAAGTATCACATTAAAGAAAGTTTTTAAAATTACCCTCTATGTAATTAACTTATTTATACTGTTATGTCATATTTTCACTATAAAATATCAAAGAATTTATAACACGAAAAATTACTTTCTTATTTTTTAGTACATAAAATTCATCTAACTATTAAATTTATCAGAAACTTATCTTTCTATATTTATCACATAAAAGTACAAACTTTATTAAAAAAGATTTGTTATTATCCGAAAAGAATAGTCCTTAAAGTCTATCATAAAAAAATATTTTATTTATTTTTAAAAAGATGATTATGAAATATAATATTTAAATGAGTTTTTTTTTAAATATAATATTCAGATGAATATATTAGTGAAGAGCAAATCATAGTATTTTTTAATATTGACGATAGTGTATCAAATATGCTATAATGAAATTAAAATAAAGAAAACAAATGTAATATTATCCCCAACAAATTTTGTGTTACGAAGTTAGATATTAACGAATATTTTTTTTTGTGTGCTTGATTTTAAAATTGAATGATTTGTATATAATAGAAATAAATAAATGTTATTTTACAAGTTCAAAATTAGAAAATCATTGATAAACTGTATCCAAAAAATATCTTATGGCATTAGAATTTGTATGATTTAATTTTACATGTAATGAAAAAGAAAAGAGAAAGGATGACAAAAAGGATGAAGAAAAAGGAACAAAGAAAGAGTAAATTAGGAAGAGTTAAAAGAAAGTGAAGTTAGATGGTAATGGGTTCCACATTATAAAGTCTATTAAATAATTTCCTTCACACAATTAATAATAATTCTAACTCACTAAACATAATAATTGTTGTTCACACGTATTTTTAGAAGTTTAGAAAATAGTAGAAATAATGACTTGACTTTACTTTAAATGATAAAAGGTTACATTAATCTTTTAGCACTCCCCTAAAAATTACCTTTTTAATAACGAAATAAAAGGATCAATGGAGTAGTTACCGTATCTCGATATTAGAGAGAGAAAAGAAAATATATGAGAAGCAATTCAGTTTTCAAGAATATAAATTGGGCTATTTAATGCAAAAAT
The DNA here is from genome assembly GCA_037074985.1 of Solanum bulbocastanum. Lineage (NCBI taxonomy): Eukaryota > Viridiplantae > Streptophyta > Magnoliopsida > Solanales > Solanaceae > Solanum > Solanum bulbocastanum. Next base: position 28,082,366 of record CM073598.1, on the reverse strand, counting down.
AAATACTCTTAAAAAACTTTTCATGCTAAAAGAATAAAAAGGGATTATTTATTGCCAGTTTAGAGCATAAGGAATCATGCTGTGCCATTTTTTCAATTTCATGTGTACTACGAGGGTCGCATTTTTGTCCCTATTTTGTGTATGTCGTTAATTTTTGTCTATCAATAATTAAAATTATTATTTATTTGCATGACATATATTTATATTTTCGTATTATAATATTTAATAAGTTATATCTATATATTTTAAGAATTTATGTGTCGCTAGACATAAGTGTGATTTTTGTAGGTAAAAATTAAAGACCAATCTATTTGAAGAGAAAACAGTGCAATCAAATGGTACTAAGAAGAGTTTATGGATTTGAAAATATAGACCTAATTTCAATTGCAACAAATACAGGTAAAATAAGGTCGTGGTTTGGAGCAAACTTTAATGGAATCGCAAAATTTACGAATTTTTTTTTAAATTTTCCTTTACAGTATATTCAAGTCCCCATAATTTGTAATGATATAAAAGAACATGTTTTATAGATAAATAATTGAATTTCTTATTTATTTTTGTGTGGATATGTATGAAAAAATATATGTTATTCTAAAATTATTTATATATCATTTAGACAAATATTATGTTAGAAGGGTGTTGGGTGGTGGGCGATATATAGGGTGGGTTGAAGATAAGATGTGTTGAAGTGTGAGGATGACATAATCAGTATGAAATACCACTTATAGAACATATTTTTCCTACTTTTATTAAAAAGTCATTTAATTATCTAAGAAATTTGACCAACGAAATATAAGAAAATAAAAAATATATTTTCCTCTGTATCAAGACTTCCTTAATAATAGTGCTCTCTTCGTCTAACAATAGTTATTGGTCAATTTCGAGATATTACGGCTTCATGTCATGAAGCGGCTATGGCCATTTACTATAATTCCAAGAGAAAATTTTCAGAACAACAATATTTTAGAATCTAATAGGACTCTTTGTCAACACTTTCAATATTTTGATTTTTTATAATTCTTACTGTATTTATATAATTTATTTAATTTGAAAGAATACAAATTTTTAATAACAGAAGGGAGAGAATCATGGAAGAAAAAATATTTCCCTTAGTTTTTTATCCTTACTTGTTTGAACTTTTTTAAATATGATTTTATCTGAAATGTATTCAGATGGACTTCTTTAAATATGATTTTATGTGTCATTATTTTAAAATGTAATTGAAATATAAATTGCAAGTGCTATTGAAAATACAAAATGAGCCAAGTAAAATACAAATCTATTTTCTAATGCAAATAGTATGAATATGTATATAATGAATACGTAAATAAATTGTATTTTGGTTATTTAGAATTGAAAATGAATACAAATCAAATCTAAATACAAATTATCTGATATACAAAGTGATATTGAAAATATAAAATGAGCAAAATAAAATACAAAATCTGTTTTATTGATGCAATTAGGATGAATACCTATATAAAATAAATAAACTGTATTTTGGTTATTTAGAATTGAGAATGAATACGAAATCAAATGTAAATACAAAACTTGATGGTATACCATTAGGACGAATACAAAATCAAATCTAAATACAAACTATTTGGTATACAAAGTGATATTGTAAATACAAAATAAGATAAAAACTTTGTTTTACATATGCAATTAGGATGAATACATAAAAAATTGAAAAAAATTGTTTAGAAGAATAAAAATCTAAATATATAAATATTTGATGAATATCTAAACAAAATCACATAAAAATTGAAAAATTTGATTGAAAATTCGTACTATATAAAATTCGGAATATACACCATAATCGGTGAAATTACCTTGCCAATCGAGAAATCTCTTGAATTAATAAAGAGATTTTGTTTAACAATCGAGAAAATTTCTTGAATTAAAATATATATTTTGATGAACAATTTGTGAGCACCTTGAAGAAAGAGAATCTGAAAATGTGAAAGCTGTAGAAACGTGAAGGTGAAGAAGGAAGGTTAATGGGTATTGGTTTAATTTTTTTTCTTTTTTAAACGGTTATTGGTTTAGAATTTGATCCAATATAGGACTGTTTTCATAAATAAAATTAATTTTAAATAATAAAATTTGAATACATATTATTTTCTAAAATATTGCTATTCTGACATTTTAAATAAATATTTTAAAGTGTTGTTGTTTTGACTAATTATATTAGATATTATGACTTAATTGCTAATTTTCCCTAATTCCAATGGTCACCCCAATTTTGTAATGTTCACATTATAAGAGTTTGAATTTGAGTGTTATATATTGAGTGGATAAAAAAAGGTTACATTATCACTTCATCCAAATAATATTCACATGTAAGTCTCTGCAAAATGTGAGATTTATAATTTTAAAAAGAGAAAAGGGTATGATATACCTCTCAATTTTATCATTTGAAGCTAATATGTCTTTCGTTAGGTAAGTGACACATATATATTTTTATCGTTATACAAACGACTCACATATACCCCTATCGTTACAAAATAAGCTTATATATGCCCTTAATTTAATGGAAGTAAAAAAAAAAGTTTTAAATATATATTTTTGACTTTTAATTTTGAAAAAATTCATGTAAGAGTATATATGATCCTTCTAGCAAAGTTCAATGTATATTTTAATCTTTTATATACATAAAATATTTTTTGACATCTTCGATTATTATTATTTGAGTTTCTTATTTTATTTTTTTCTTTTCATTCCTTAGTGTAAAGAGAAAAAATTAAAATTATTTTTTTTGTGGCTATATTATAATATAAAACTAATTTTTTCGACTATATTATTATTTAGTTTTTGTATATGAAAAAAAATTGGGTCATCTATAATGAATTTTACAAGAATATTAGTGAAACATAAATAAATTTGACCATTAAAATAACAACTTTAAATTAGTCGCTGAAACACAAAAAAGAAAGTCAAAAAGAAATATGTGTGAGGAGGATTAAATATACTCATATGGGATTTTATTTTTTAAAAAAAATAATTAAAAAGTTAAATTAAAATTAATTTTTTCACTTCCGTTAGAGGAAAAAGATATATGTGAGTCATTTGTATAACAGTAGAAACATATATGAGCCACTTTCATAACGAGGGGTATATAAGCTCTAAATGATAAAAGTTGAGAGGTATATCAGACCCTTTTTACCTTCTAAAAATACAAAAATTATCTATTATAACAAGTAAAGATAATATGATAAAACAATTAACCACTTAAACTCAAATAAGAAAAAACCAAAAACAATTGTCAACGTTTGTAACAAGTATGGGAGGCGCCGTACACGTATATATTAGTTAACTAATTGGTAGCTCAACTGACGATTACACCCCAAGTTGTAACTTTTTTTCTATGCATCAACACAATACAAATTCACATTAAACTTTGCTCATACATTAAGATTTTAAATAATCTTCTTCCAGCCTACAATTAGAAACACTTATATATTGGTAGATAGAGTCAATGATTTTTTGTCCAAGTGTGCCACTAGAGGTACAAATCTTCCATGAAATTAAAAGGATTAATTAATCCATTAATTAAATATTTAACTCTTTGTTAGTACTAACACTATAAATAAATGTCATTGAGTTTATTTTGTACATTCATTAGGTAACCAAGAACATGACACTTTGTTCCTAAAGAAGACAAGTTTACCACCCACTTATCTGCCTTTTCCTAACACAAAAAGAAATTTCCCTCTTTATTATTCTACCTATCTTGATCACTTTCTTTAATTCCGCTACACCAATTTTTATGCCTCATTTCTTTAAAAACTAGTGTTTGATTTTGTTAATTGATTATCTCTATTATCACTTTTTCTATTCATAATGACTTTGGCAAATAGGATTACCATATTTCTGCTTAGGCTTTTGGCCTTAGGGGCTAGTGTTGCAGCCATTATTATTATGGTCACTAGCCATGACTCTGCTCAAGTTTTGGGCATGACCTTTGAAGCCAAATTTGCTAACACACCAACATTCAAGTAAGTTCATCGTAATCTTCGGTACTTTTAAAATAATTATTTTTTCTAAGGAGCTAGAATTTTCAATAAGGAAATTCAAAATATAAAAAGGTAAGCACACGAAGGAGCCAAGGGCATTCAACATCTACTAGGGATGGACGTGCCATCATCACACGTGTCCAATTGATTGAGAGACAATAAGGACAACTGATCCAATCATGAGTTTGTTGGTTCGACAGAACTCAATACTTCAGAGTCAAACTCCATTTGTATGCACAAAAGAAAATATGATAAGAGAGAAATTTTTTTTAAAAAAAGTTATATATGAATATATATATATATATATATCAGAACCAATTCTTTCAACTTGAAATTCATAACGTCTAAATTTTGAATCCGACACTAGTAAACATGACCTGCAGGTTAAGATAATTAAGTTGTTGATGATGTTTCAGGTACTTTGTTGGAGTGAATATACTAGCAAGTGCCTATTCCCTCATAGTTCTCTTTTTCCCTACCAAAAAGATGCTGGGACGCATTCTGCTTATTACAGATATAGTATGTTCTACTCCCTCCGTTTCAATTTATTTGTCTTACTTTCTTTTTTGGTTTGTTTAAAAAAGAGTGTCTCTTTTCTTTTTTGTCAACTCTGACATGTTTAAGACCGCAAGATTAAAAGACATTTTGATACATTCTACACATCTTTAGTTTAAGACCACAAGATTCAAATGTCTTTTAGACTTTCTTAACTCGGTGCCAAATAAAAACCAGACAAACAAATTAGTATCTTTTCTTAGATAGTTTTACATTGATTTTTGTAACTTGAACTGATTTCAACTTTTTAAATTTTGGAGTAGCTTATGACATTGCTTCTGGACTCAAGCATATCAGCATGTTTGGCAATAGCTCAGGTGGGGAAAAAGGGGAATACTCATGCAGGTTGGCTACCAATCTGTGGCCAAGTTCCAAAGTTCTGTGACCGCGTTACCGGATCTCTTATTACTGGCTTTGCAGCGGCTATACTCTATTTTCTTCTTCTTCTTTTCTCTTTTCACAATGTTCTTAATCTTTACACACTCAAAGCTTAAGACTTCTAAAATATCCTCCTCTTTCAATGGAGAGGAGATTTTACTTATTACCCTTATTGCCTTTTATTTTCGTCATTTTTGTACTCATATATGTGTTTACTGATGACTGCTATAAAATATTTTAGTATGAAAAGAGGATTTCAAGATATCTTTGTTGTGTTTTGTATGATTATCTCCTTCATATTTAAGTGTATTGCAATTCTTTGTTGTTCAAGATCAGTTTAACGTTGTAAGTAATGCGTAAAATCAAGAATCTAAGTTGTTATTAGAGTAGTTTATCTAATTCTTGTTGTTATTGTTGCCTCATATATAGCAACAAAGATCTAATCTAATCATGACAACTTGAAAATATTTGAAGATCAGATTTTTAAGTTTCATGGCCAAATGGATTTTTGAAGATAAATCTTCGAAATCTGATGTAAGCTCTATGGTGAAACGCTAGCTAAAATGAATCTTAAAGAAATAGTCTCAGTTTCAGTTTGACTTTACTTTTCTGAGACATGGTAGCTGAGAACATAAATATGTAACAGAACAACCTAAATTTCATTCCGGAAGAACTGATGAACTCTGCATTTCCAATCAATTTCATAGTTGTTTAATCACAAGAACATGCTACAACCTTTTGGTCTTCTTAACCTATAATGTCATTCTAACTAAAAATTTATTTTCGAGAGTTTCATAACTCACATACTACACAGACACGGTACGTTTATGTGGTTCTATGTTGTTTCAATGGCATAGTACTCAATTGTCTGTCCAATCATTGTACCTGTCGATTTTAATAGTGGTAGACGTGATCAGTATACATATGTGCTGTCATGTTCAGGGAGTGAAGCATGGCTTCTCCTTCTTTGTTCAATTTGAATACACATAATCCTCCATTATTTATATCCACTGAACGAAACCTGAATCGACACAAAATTAGACATGTCAAGAATAGTGGCTGAAGAACGAAACTTCTATAATGTAATTTTCATAATGATGAAAGAAAGTTTTATTAAATTATCATGCTGATCAAAGCAAGTTTACTATACGCTAGCAATGTTTTAACATCCTTGCATTTGCCTAAGTCAGCTGTCATATCTAAAGGGTTGTTTTAATGTTCATGTGCCTGAAATATAAGAAGAATTTAGAGATAAAAGTATGCTTTGAAACATTAAGACATACCGTTCTGGTCCTAGTCCAAGAGCTGTGCAGATCAATGCTCGTAAAATAGATTTGTGTGTCACAACCAAAAAGTGCTCTCCCTGATGAACAATGATCTATATCAGTATATTTTGTTGCGCGAAAAAATCCAAATTAAGCAGTATAAAAGCATACCGGTGTCAATAAAATTTCTTCCCATGCTTCATGTGCTCTTCCCCACAGTTTTTGAAGAGGATATACACCATCTACACAAAAATTAGATGGATCTTCTCTCCAAGTTGTATACTCCTTTGGATATATGCGCTTAGCATCCTCTGCCTCCAAACACTAAACATCATTTAGAAAACTACTAACACTGTTGAGTAATCTAAATGCATTCAAAAGCTAAAGTTGATTATGCCATCCTGTTTTACTATATTGAGGTTATAGTGACTCAAAAGAGGTAATAGTAAAATCACTTTATTTCTGCAATGAATGAAACAGACCATTTGTCATGCCTTCAAGAAAAAATAGATGGGCCTCCTTCAGGGAATCAAGAAAAACCAGAGGCTCTTCCTTTCCTTTCCATATGATTTCAGCTGTCGTCTGCAGAAGACATTGCTGTTATCACTTACTAACTGCATATTTAGTAAGGAAAAGATAATTACACATCATCATATTCCAACCTTGGCGCGTGATATCGGACTAGAGAAACATTGGTCAAAGTGCATATCAGACAAGGCCATCTTGCATCTTTCTGCTTGCATTGCTCCTTTTTCAGAAAGTACAGATAAGTTTGAGCTTCCCTACATGTACAACCAACTTGGTTAGTGGCTATATAAAAAACCCAAGTAACAAATAAAAAGAGTAAGTTATGAGATGTGAGTTCCTTACTACAACAATCAGGATTAACACTTTGAGTCATGATAGAACCCGAGCCATTTGGTGAGAAAGAATGAAAATAAATTGTTAGGCAAGTGGATGAACTCAAGTCCTAATAAATGGTTTTAGAGCTGGGAAAACCAGAAAGAATTATGGGAGTCAAGTCCCATGTGGAGTTAACAGTTAAGTACTACGGTCTATAGGCAATAGGAGTCTATCAAAAGCGTGGGAGCCAAGCCCATGCAGGAGTAAGTGTTATACTATGTGAAGCAGGAATTGCCTCTAGAATCTTGGATCAGGCCTGAGAGGATGTCAAGGCCTCAAGGGGGAGAATGCTATACCCTGTCCAACATCAGATTAGTACACTTGAATTATTAGCCTTAAGGTGATTCAGTATTAACACTCCGGTTTTAATTAGAAAAATGTAATGCTCCATAAGTCTTGCATCAGTAATGGAAGATGAATTTGAAGTTCTTAACAAGTCACATGTGTTTAAAACCAATGATAATAAAAACTCAAAAGTGTTTGTAGCTCAAACTAGCAACATCACTCTTGTTCCAGAACCTCCCGGCTTTATACATAACATCATGGCCTTACACTAGAAAGGAATTAAAAACTAACTTGTAAGAATAAAAATGAGTAGATGAAACAAACCTGAACTCTACTTTCTTCATTCCAAGAGCTGAGACCATGGCGTACAATAGTAACTTTCTTGGGTGAATCTAGCAATTTTTTAGTTAGAGAAGTAGTGGCTTTTTCAAAATCAAATGCTCCACCAGTCAAAGGAGCATCATTCCTAAGTCTTTCTGTTTAAGATCCATGTTAAAAGTTAATTAGTGCTAGCAATTAGTATTCAATGTTAAATGTCATAACTCATAGACAAGTACTACACCATGTACACAAAAGACTAGCAATAAGTATAAATACTAGTGTTTCCACTTACCCTCCAACATGACTCGATCCATACAACACATTCTTGTTTCCTAGTACACAATAACAAACAGAATTTGAAAGATTTTACCTGTTGTAACTGGTAATCCAGGAGTTGAAGTTGAGCAACGAATAACATAATTAATGCCAGCAGATGTAGCAGGAATAAGTTTATTGGAAAAGGAAATGGAAGGAAAAAAGAAATAAGGGGTAGTAAAAATAACCCCAGAAATCATCATATTAATTTTCAGAACAACAATAGTTAACAAGTATGCTTTGCTATTTCAAGATTGTTTCCAGTAGCTCTGTTTTGTCATGAATTTCCACAGTGATATTGACAGTTGTAACAACTTGTGGTGGGAATTCCATTGGCTTTGGGTTTGCTACCATATGAAATTGTGGATATACTCATTCAAGGTGAATACAACATTCTTTTTTCCCTTTTTTTTAAATAATATTTTAAAAAATGGTCCAATTTGTTGTTTATTTTTTTTTTAAAAAAAATAAAAAATATACATAATTTCTATATAAATAAATTATAATATATTGTACATCTACCAAATGCTTTTAGTTTAAACGGTTGAGTGAGTAGCTATTTAAATTTTATTTTTTTTTAGATTATTTTTTTCATTGTTTTTTTACAAATGATTTAATATATAAATATGTGGTCTTTTTTATTTCTTTTTTCATCCCAAAGACATTTGGGCTTATCACAAGGTTTTTTTTCCCCTCATATGTTATTCTTTTGTTGTTAGCTACGACTCAAACTGAATCCATGTAGTTTATTAGTTATTAGTTCAATTCATTTTAGCCTAATTCATTTCAACACATTAATTATTGAGTTGAGTTAAAATTGACTAATGAGAAATTATGTCAAAAGAATATTTTATTTTAAAATATGATAATGTTATCTATAATCATAATAAAGAAAAATAATAATTCTATTAGGTGCTAAAATCTTTTAAAAGAGCAAAGAAAATAATTAAAAGTTACTAAATATTAAAGGATTAGGCTATGACCCTTTACTTGACCCAAGCAATTTTTAATTAGGTTAGGATCCATTTTAACTCCATCAAATTTAACCTAACCCGATCAATTACCATCTCAATTTCGAACCAAATTAATTTAAAGGTTGAGAAATGGCCCATTATGAACCAGTGGAAGTATGTGGCGTCAACCAACTCTCTCTCTTTCTCTTTCAATGGTCTCTATGAAAGTCATGCTTTATGTAATACGTGAATTTATGACTTACAAGAACTGAATATTTTTTTTTTAAAACTAAGATTAAAAAAAAATCTATTCTTTTTATTTAGTTTATTTATTTTTTGAAAATCAAGCTATACGTTGAACTAGGAGTGTGATGATGTTGTTATAAAGTCGACTCCCGTTTTAAACGTGAATAAAGCAAATAAATCTGCCTATTTTAACTTATGTATATTAAAACGGACTAATTGCGATGGCCGTTACATTTCCTCCTTCCCATGTAGCATTTTATACTTTTATCTCTTTCTTTACTTATAGTTTTTTTTAATAAAATAAATTTACATACACCATTTGATATTGTATTGTTTTATTCGATTTAGTTATCTTCCCATTGTTTTCAACAATAAGGATGATGAAAGCTTTAAGTGTTATAGACGATGAGTTGAACAATAACTATGTTCGTTCAAGTTTAGAGATAAATTTACACATAGTTTTAGGAATAAATGTGAATAGTTTCAAAATTTTAAGTGCATAATTTGATCCTTTTCCTAATTTGAAAAAGGAGAAGAAAAAGGGTGCCTAAAAAGCATTTAATTTTTTCTGACTAGATTTATACCGACAGCTAATATTGTCAAATATTGATCATCATATTATATGTATAATCTTAGATTCTTTTTGTTAGTAGAAAAAGAAAACACTTTTTATTCTTTGTAATTTTAGATTCTCAATCATGAACTATAATTACTTGATGGAAAGTACGCTACTCTTCTCCACTAGTTTCTTACCACAATACTATTTCACATTGTGGATTAACACTAAATTAGTCCACAATATTATTGAATCGACTACTTACCAAAACTAATATAAAGAAGTGAATTAATACTCCTCTATTTCAGAAAAGAATTGTATAATGGTCTATTTCAGAATGAATAATTTCTTTTTTTTTAATAATATTTTACTTTTATCTTTTCATGTATGTTTAAAATCAATCATTTTAGTATATTCGATATAACTAAAACTTAGAATTATAAAATTATAAATTTTTCTTTAATATTTAAAAACTCTATATCAAATTTAATTAGGTCATTAGGAGTACTAAAATTAGCGTTGGAAACACTTTATGGCCATAATTTTTCATATTTCGATGTTGTCTAGTAGGATCCACGTCAACTTACATACTAACCACATCCCCTCCATTCGCTGTTACTGGCGCGTCATCTACATCACCACATTCCGTGATAGTAAATGCTCTGCCAAAATAGATTGAATTCATAAATAGGTAAGTAGATTAATTTTAAAAAAATAATTCAATAGAAAATTTATGCAAATTATCCTTGCATCCAAAAACTCTTTGATGGAACGAAACTCTACCATTAATGAATTATTTTGAAGTACTCATAGAGGAATTCATGCAAGTTGCAAACATTTTAGATAGATATAATACATAAATATAACATTTAGTTTTGCAACAACTAGCAATTATTATCTTTAATTTTAGATTTGCATAAGTAGACACTTAAATTTATATAAAATTAAATAAATAAACATATTCATCATACATGGCAATTCGTATTTGCATTATATCACGTAGAACACGTGTGCCTACTTGTTCAATTTATATAAGTTTAAGCGTCTATTTGTGTACACACAAAATTGAAAGACATAATTACTCGCTGAAGTCAAGTTAATGATATTATGTCTTTTAGATACCGTGTGTTAATAGTGTGTTTCCATGTAGAATAAGAAAAGTATATTTGCTTTAGGAATTTCAAAGCCATGCTAAAATTCCAAATTAAGATCCCTATAAGCCTCTCTTTTCCCCATCATAGACATGACAATCACTTGATTGTTGTTTTCCATATAAATATAAATTTCCTTATAGTTATATAAATAAACTGATTTAACTTTTTATTTATAGAAGAAAGAATATCGATATGAATCTTTTTTTAAGAAATAAATACAAGATTTTTCAAAAGCTATTTATAAGCTATTTGTGTAAGATATTTCTTTTTTAAAGCTATACTTAATTGTAAATTCGAGATTTTCCTAAAACAGATTGTACGCTCAATTGCATATTTATCCAAAAATTCTATATTTAAATGAACATTCACACTAAGATGTTTCTGATAATGATAGAATATTTTTGTCATTTTCTCATATATGGACATTCATTTCCTATAAATAAAATAATTTGTTAAGTCTTGTGATATTATCCTTTTAGATATTTGATTTTGGTTCCTATTCAATGTTTGAACTCTGGAGTTTATATTAAAATTTTGATTAAATTTAAATATGTACTATAAGATCCATTTAGAAATAATGTTTCTAATAAATTTTTCTTTATGCAAGAACTCAAATTCGAAATCCCTAATTGAGAACGAATCAATCCCAATCACCATAACTCACAAGTCACGTTAGTCTTAGACATCCTCTTTTGATTTAAAAGACATTATTATGCCTTCAAGACATTTTGCTACATATTTTATTGGCTATTTCAAAATTTATTCAATATAATGTTTTTCCGTTCAATAATAGTTGTCCATTTTATGAAATCAATAGATAGTTTTATATTTAGTTCCTAATTTATCTTTGTTATTAATTATAGTCATTTTTCTATTATATTTTTCAAGACATCATATTTATTATATTCAAAGGGTGAAATAGTAAAATTATCCTTTTATTTATAATTTTTCAAGAAATGTGCAAGTCAATAGTGAACAAGTATTATCAAACATATGGAAATAATATTTAAAATTTGCTCTTATCTCCATAATACTTGTTTTGAATAATAGCCTTGTCATGTTGTCTTGTAGGTAGGGGCGTTCACGATTTGGATAAAAATCGATTCAGATCGAAAAATTGAACCAAATCGATTAAATAAATTGATTTTTATTTGGGTTAGGTGTGGTTTGGTTTTAGATTTTAAAAAACCGATAGAATATGAGTTAGTTATGATTTTGTTCAAAAAAATCGAAGAAATAATCGAATCGAACCGACAAATTATATACATATTTTATTATTATACATACATAATATATTATTTTTATAAACAATTTTAAAGATCTTATACATGTTTTCATCAAAATTTATTTATAATTTACTTATAAAAGAAAAAATGCCCAAGATGGATATATTTATCTTATTGGTTTTATGTACATAAACGTGTCTATGACAATTCTTTATAATATTGAAAATATCACCGTCTCTTTCTTCTAGGTCAAAATTATGAATTTTGAAACTTTATTGATAGTAAATTCAATGAATGAAAGTTCTGTAATATTAATCATTCTAACTATTTTCTTTTTAAATGGATTGTTGTCAATTTTTTTATGTTTTGAATGAATTTTCTTTTTATTTTCATCTATGATTAATAACTGAATAACAAACTAAATCGAAATTGATAACAACTAAACCGATAAATATATACTATATTTAATTTGATTTAATTTTAATAATTTTAAAACTGATTAAATTAATTTAATTTTAATTTTCATTAATAATCGATCCAAACCGACCAGTAAACACCCTATTAGTAGGTTTCTCATAGAAAGCTGCAACTTTCAGTTTTCGTCCTACACACAAACTCCCACAACCGCAGTTGTTGGCGCGTGGTCTACGTCACTACATTCCCTATCTTTCTGCAACTCCCAAGAGGTTATCCGTTTTCCTCTCATTAAAAAATCTCACCTTTTTACTCCATTAAAGTTGTTACACTGTTGATTCCCTTTACCACTACCCCAACCCCATCAATACCCCCTACCCAGAATTCGAATATACCCGTTACTTTATTTTATATTATAGCAGATGCATATGCGTTTGTTTGTTTGCAAGTGGCAACTTTTGCTGTTTGAAAGTTTGGGAGAAAAGTGGTTTTGGAGAGTTAGCCATAGTGAAAAGCTGCTGTAGAACCAAATGCAATGAATCTCCGGCCAAGGCCACAGTTCACGCGCGGTAGTGGTTCTGATGACGCGCCGCCGCGGCAGCAGCAACCTCGAGTCGAGCCATTCAACATTATACCCATCAATAATTTGTTGGCTGACCATCCTTCTTTGAGGTATCCAGAAGTACGTGCTGCTTCAGCTGCTCTACGCGACGTTGGGGATCTCCGGCTGCCGCCGTTCATGCCATGGCGTGACACCATGGACCTCATGGACTGGCTTGGACTCTTCTTTGGGTTCCAAGATGATAACGTGAAGAATCAAAGGGAAAACTTGGTTCTCCAGTTGGCTAACTCTGAAATGCGCCTTCAACCACCGCCTTCCTCCCCTGACCGCCTTGACTATGGTGTACTCCGGCAGTTCCGGCAGAAGCTATTGAAAAATTACTCATCTTGGTGTTCATATCTTGGAAAGAAGTCACAGGTTCGACTACCGAGACGCCAAAATCCAGAAATTTCTCGTCGTGAACTCTTGTATGTATGTCTGTATTTATTGATTTGGGGTGAGGCTGCAAATCTCCGTTTTACTCCTGAATGTTTGTGTTATATTTATCATCATATGGCTATGGAACTAAATTACATTCTTGATGGTCACATTGATGAGAATACTGGACACCCTTTTGTTCCTTACACTTGTAAGCAATTTGGTTTCTTGGATAAAGTTGTCACTCCCATTTATATGACAATTAAAGGTGAAGTTGAGAGGAGTAGAAATGGCACTGCTCCTCATTCAGCTTGGAGGAATTATGATGATATTAATGAGTTCTTTTGGAGTAGGAAGTGTTTTCGGAGGCTGAAATGGCCGCTTGACTTGTCAAGTGCTTTTCTGGATACTACTGTTGGTAGGAGAGTTGGTAAGACAGGGTTTGTGGAGCAGAGGACCTTCTGGAATATATTTAGGAGCTTTGATAGGTTGTGGGTGATGTTGATACTATTCTTTCAGGCTGCTGTTATTGTTGCTTGGCAAGGTACAGATTATCCATGGCATGCTTTGGAAAGGAGGGATGTGCAAGTGCAGTTGCTTACTATCTTCATAACTTGGGCTGGTTTGAGGTTTATTCAGTCTATCCTTGATGCTGGAACTCAGTATAGTTTAGTTACTAGGGATACAATGTGGATAGGTGTGAGGATGGTCTTGAAAAGTGTAGTTGCTGTGACATGGGCAGTTGTGTTTGGGGTGTTTTATGCAAGAATTTGGATCCAGAAGAATTCTGATAGGAGGTGGTCATACGAGGCTAATCAAAGGATCTTCACATTTCTTAAGATTGCTCTGGTGTTTATCATCCCAGAGTTGTTAGCTCTTGTTCTTTTCATTCTCCCATGGATACGAAATATGATTGAAAACACAGACTGGCCAATATTTTACTTGCTAACATGGTGGTTCCACACCAGGATTTTTGTGGGTCGCGGACTCAGGGAAGGGCTTATTAATAACATAAAGTACACAATGTTTTGGATTGCTGTATTGGCGTCCAAAGTTATCTTCAGTTATTTCTTTCAAATAAGGCCTCTGCTTGGTCCTACACGGGCTCTTTTGAATTTGAATAATGTGAAGTACAAGTGGCATGAGTTTTTTGGTAGCACGAATGAGCTAGCAGCTGTTTTGTTGTGGATTCCAATTGTTCTTATTTATCTAGTTGACCTGCAGATCTGGTACACTATCTATTCTTCTATTGCAGGAGGAGCAGTTGGGTTGTTCTCACATATAGGTGAAATTAGGAACATTAAACAGCTCAGACTCAGATTCCAGTTCTTTGCAAGCGCATTGCAGTTCAATCTGATGCCCGAGAATCAGACTATTGATGCTAAGGACACCCTGGTTCACAAGCTTCGGAATGCAATACATCGGATTAAGTTAAGATATGGACTTGGACAGCCATACAAGAAGATTGAATCGAGCCAGGTGGACGCAACTAGGTTTGCCTTAATATGGAATGAGATCATCATAACTATGAGGGAGGAAGACCTCGTGAGTGATCACGAGCTGGAGCTGATGGAGTTGCCACCGAACTGTTGGGATATTAAGGTTATTCGCTGGCCGTGTTTTCTCTTGTGCAATGAGTTGCTTCTTGCTCTCAGTCATGCAAGCGAGCTGGCAGATGCACCTGATAGATGGGTTTGGTTTAGGATATGCAAGAATGAGTATAGGAGGTGTGCAGTGATTGAGGCTTATGACAGCATCAAATACTTGCTACTAGAGATCATAAAACACAACACTGAAGAGCATTCAATAGTCACTGCACTTTTTAATGATATTGATGATTGCATTCATTCTGAAAAGTTTACTAAAGCCTACAAGATGACCCTCTTGCCACGCATTCATGAAAAGTTGGTGTTTCTTATTGAGCTTTTGCTCAGGCCAGAGCCGGATTTGCGTGATATGGTCAATGTATTACAGGCCTTGTATGAGGTTTCAGTTCGGGAATTTCCAAGGGTGAAGAAGAGAACAGAACAACTGATGCAGGAAGGTCTTGCTCCATCAAATCCAGATACCAATCAGGGGCTTCTTTTTGAAAATGCAATTGAGTTTCCTGATATCCAAGATGTTTTCTTCTATAGGCAGCTGCGCCGTTTGCAGACAATTCTTACTTCCAGAGATTCAATGCACAATGTTCCAAAAAATAAGGAAGCAAGACGGCGTATTGCTTTCTTCAGTAACTCTCTTTTTATGAATATGCCACGAGCTCCCCAGGTAGAGAAGATGATGGCTTTTAGCGTCTTGACCCCTTACTATGATGAGGAAGTTCTGTTTGGCAAAGAAAGTCTTAGGAGTCCAAATGAAGATGGAGTATCCACCATATTTTATCTGCAGAAGATTTATGATGATGAGTGGGAGAATTTCATGGAACGGATGCGTACAGAAGGAATGAAGGACGAGAAAGAGATATGGAACACTAAAGCAAGGGAGATTCGTCTCTGGGCGTCGTACAGGGGGCAGACTCTGTCCCGTACTGTAAGAGGCATGATGTACTATTACAAGGCTCTCAAGATGCTTTCCTTCCTTGATTCT
This sequence comes from Solanum bulbocastanum, assembly GCA_037074985.1. Classification (NCBI taxonomy): domain Eukaryota; kingdom Viridiplantae; phylum Streptophyta; class Magnoliopsida; order Solanales; family Solanaceae; genus Solanum; species Solanum bulbocastanum. The sequence continues at coordinate 28,066,214 of CM073598.1, read as the reverse complement.
GCTTCAGAGGTTGATATAAGGCATGGCTCACAAAGAATTGTTTCACTTGGTTCATTGAACCAAAATAATCACTTAAATAGGGATGGCTCTGCCATGTTCCAAACTTCTCGAAAACTTCACAGATCGAGTAGCAGTGTCACCCTTCTTTTCAAAGGACACGAGTTTGGTGTTGCTCTAATGAAATTCACTTATGTGGTGACATGCCAGGTGTATGGTTCTCAGAAGACGAAGCGTGATCCACGTGCTGAGGAGATCCTAAATTTGATGAAGGATAATGAGGCTCTCCGAATTGCTTATGTAGATGAGGTTTACTTGGGAAGAAATGAAGTAGAATACTTTTCTGTTCTAGTGAAGTATGATCAACAACTGAAGCAAGAAGTTGAAATTTATCGCATAAAGTTGCCTGGTCCTCTGAAACTTGGGGAGGGTAAGCCGGAGAATCAGAACCATGCCATTATCTTCACCAGAGGTGATGCAGTTCAGACCATAGACATGAATCAAGACAATTACTTTGAAGAGGCACTTAAGATGCGTAATCTATTGGAGGAATTCAAGGAGAATTATGGTATAAGGAAGCCCACCATTCTGGGAGTTCGTGAAAATATCTTTACTGGTTCCGTGTCATCTCTTGCTTGGTTCATGTCTGCTCAGGAGACAAGTTTTGTGACTCTGGGGCAACGCGTTCTTGCCAATCCTCTCAAGGTCCGGATGCATTATGGTCATCCAGATGTCTTTGATAGGTTTTGGTTCTTGTCCAGAGGTGGCATCAGCAAGGCTTCCAAGGTGATTAATATAAGTGAGGATATATTTGCTGGATTCAATTGTACCTTGCGAGGTGGCAATGTTACCCACCATGAATACATACAAGTGGGTAAGGGAAGGGATGTTGGATTGAATCAGATTGCCATGTTTGAGGCTAAGGTTGCTAGTGGTAATGGTGAACAAGTTTTGAGCAGAGATGTGTACAGGTTGGGTCATAGACTAGATTTCTTTCGCATGCTTTCATTCTTCTACACAACTGTTGGCTTCTTCTTCAACAACATGATAGTGGTGGTAATGGTCTATACGTTTTTGTGGGGGCGCCTTTATCTTGCACTCAGTGGTGTTGAGGAGTACGCCAGCAAAAATGCCACCAGCAACAAAGCACTTGGTTCAATTTTGAATCAGCAGTTTGTTATCCAGCTTGGTGTGTTCACTGCCCTCCCTATGATTGTCGAGAACTCTTTGGAACATGGTTTCCTTCCGGCAGTCTGGGATTTTATAACTATGCAACTGCAGCTTGGCTCACTATTTTTCACATACTCAATGGGAACCCGTGCACATTTCTTTGGAAGGACCATTCTGCATGGCGGAGCAAAGTATAGAGCAACTGGACGTGGTTTTGTTGTGCAGCGCAAGAGCTTTGGTGAGAACTATCGACTGTATTCTCGCAGCCACTTTGTCAAAGCAATCGAACTTGGAGTGATTCTGGTTGTTTATGCTTCACATAGCCCCTTGACTAAGGATACCTTTGTGTATATAGCTATGACCATATCAAGTTGGTTCCTTGTTGTGTCATGGATAACATCTCCCTTTGTGTTCAATCCCTCAGGGTTTGACTGGTTAAAAACTGTGTATGACTTTGATGATTTCATGCATTGGATTTGGTACAATCGAGGAGTTTTTGTAAGAGCAGATCAAAGTTGGGAGACATGGTGGTATGAAGAACAGGACCACTTGAGAACTACTGGTCTCTGGGGAAAATTGCTTGAGATTATTTTAGATCTTCGTTTCTTCTTCTTTCAATATGGAATTGTGTATCAATTGCGCATTGCTGGTGGTAAAACCAGTATTGGTGTTTACTTGCTGTCTTGGATTATTATGGTCGCCGCTGTGGCAATTTACATTGCCATTGCATATGCAAAAGATAAATATGCCATGAAGAGGCACATATATTATCGCCTGGTGCAGTTGCTTGTCATTCTGGTCACGGTATTGGTGATTGTTATATTGTTGAGGTTCACCCTGTTTACGCTGTTTGACTTGATCACAAGTTTGTTGGCATTTATTCCAACTGGATGGGGCATAATCCAAATTGCCCTAGTGCTCCGGCCCTTTTTGCAGTCTACTTTGGTTTGGGGCACTGTTGTGTCCTTGGCTCGGTTATATGACATGATGCTTGGGTTAATTGTTATGGCTCCTTTGGCATTTCTATCATGGATGCCTGGTTTTCAATCCATGCAGACAAGGATATTATTTAATGAAGCTTTCAGCAGGGGCCTTCAGATTTCTCGTATCCTCACAGGCAAAACTTCATAATGTGAGGTGATACTCTAATTTTAGGTGGTTGTTTTTTCTATTTATTGTATGATTGGAAGTGTAGCTTTTAATTCACATGCTACATATATCTGTTGGTACCTTTTAAAGTAGTTAAATGACTTGTTTTTTTGTCCAAATTTATAGTGATCTGATTCAATTAACCAACTTTAAATTCATAGTGGCTTAGATGAAATCCAATTTAATTAACCTTTATTAAAGGTGACAATAATCTTTCTGTATGAGAGGGCTTTGGTGCACTGTTGTTTATGAGGCCAGCAACATGACTCTATCTACAACATGATGGAACTGACCGAATTACTTAAGAACGAATCCAAAAAAAGCGGACGTTCTTACTTTTGACATTTTGTCCACTGCTTGTTAGGCTGTTTTGGACTGATTAATCTGCAGTGCTTTCTTGGCAGAGATTTATTAGTTCTGGATAGTGCTGATGTAGAAACAGATCCATTGAGAATATATTTGCTACCTTTATATCTGCTTGACTTTAATGCTTTTCTAGTGAAACAGACTAAGATGAATGTTAATGAGGTTAGGAAGTCTTTGCATTTCAAGAGTATAACATGCAGATAAAGTACTTCTCCCTTTATAACATCTTATGTGACACTATTTCCTTTTTAGTCTGTCAGCTTCCAAAAAGAATGGCCTATTTATATATTTGGAACAGTCCAACTTTAAACTTTCTGTTTTATCCTTAATGACATGATTTTGCAGCTACACAAATATCATGACATGTTTAAGGCCACAAGTTCCAAAAGTCTTATTTCTTTTAATTCACTTGCCTAGTCCACATTTTAGTTTACCCGTATTTTTTTTATTGCATTTCTTTCTTAATGATTTGAATAACGCCTTCCATGACATGTTTTCTGCTGTGGATAGCAAAGCAAAGTGTTGATGTTTATAACATCAGTATCCTGTTAGTGGAACCCCCATCCCCAAACCTCCCATTCTTTTCAAAGCTTTTGTAAGATGGGCTAAAACTATTACTTGTAGAGAGATTTGCATTTACTGTGGAAATTCCTTTTTCTCTACAATTAGTATCTTCTTTTGAAGGCAAAAAGATTTTCAAATCTCATAATTTATGATCAATTCATTCAACATTTCCATTTTTAGAGGACATAATTTTCACATCTAAATTATGTATTTGATATACCAAAAAGAGTATTAAGTAAGGAATTTACAATATGGTGTCACTAATGTTCACCATATTGACTTGTTCGAAAATAACTCTTGAATCTACACCTTTCTCACCAAAAAGATTCAAGAATTTACACCATATTGGTGGATCAGCTCCTATGTTCAAGTCATTCTTTACTTGATGATAATGTCATCAATAATTAGCAACTTTGACATCATGATACTCAACAACCTTTCAGTTAGCTAGGAAGTTTGAGGATACTCCTTGATAATTTATTGTTCTACCATCTTTTCTGGGCTTGAAAGCTGACACTGAATCAGATGTCTTACCAATTGGTTACACACTCATTGGTTGCTATAGGTTTGGAATGTTCTTGTGTCTTCTATCATATGAAATTGACATTAGAACTCCATCTTACCTCTAAAAGAACTACTAGACAGTGTAACTTGTTTAGTTTTCTGGTTTCCCGTGCAGTTATGTGTAATTAATGAACCATTTTGTTGTCGATTTGCTACTTGAAGCTACAAATTTTGAAAGTTAAAACATCTCAGGACCTAACATTTCCCCTTTTCGCTCTTAATAAATTCTGCTATACTACCATCTTTCTTCAATCAGCTGATCTACATGCAGAAAACACAGCACTCCGGTAAAAAAAGTTCCACAGCTGATTCTTCTCAACAAGTGGACACCAATAACCACGAAGGGTCTCTATTTATGTGCAACAATTTACCATTTTGTTTAGGAAATTTGCAACTAATGTAGCCTGATGTTTATGACATTGCAGGTTTGCACCAGTTTAACTAAGCGGATGTGGAGCAGTTGGGGCTTTTCTTCTTAGTTTTAGTCTTAGTATGGATAGTAGGTTCAGGAGTCGTGGTTAGATGGTACCATGATTCCAATTTTGTAGTAATGTACATATGGCCGCATGTAAATGGCATATTTGCTTCTGATAATGACACAATAATGCGTATTTTTCTTTGATGGGTTAATGGACTGCAGTGGACTGTTCACCAACTATGGTTTGGCTACTGAGCTTGCAGCTGTTTGTTTTTTCTCTATTTTTTCAGTAGTAAAGAGAGATTGAATTGTACGGCAAATGTTAGTTGGCTAGCATAATTACAGAGGCTTGCTCCGTTTTGGACAGAACTTGGATGCTAACTTATTAAAATGGGGTAACAATCTACTCACTTGCACTTACATTTTCCAAGTAATCAACCTCTCAAACATATCCTTCCCTTCCCCAAGTCAGTCCCCAAAGCACCTGTGAAGAAGAAGAGGGGCCATCTAATCTCTTACAAAAACAGCTGACTATTTAAGGTTGTGCCTGTTATGTGATAAGCCTAACTGCACCGTGTACTGGAGAAACCCGTCGAGCAAATGTGCTCACTGACAAAGGAAATTGATAGTTTTGTTCAAGGGAAGTAAATTTAAATGACAATATGAGGGTCAAATAGGAAAGCATAGAGAGATTCCACAAAATTAGAGTATTCTATATGAACAAGTCCCACTTAGATTCAAAATGTTCATAGTGATAGTATCTGAAAGAAGAGTTAACTAACAATATATGGAAACATAGAGTCTTTGCCAGATGTATCATTCTTTAGCAGGCTTAAAGTAAATACTTCATCTATACAATCTCTGACGTATAAATCACTAGTGTTTAAAGCTAATGAAACTGGTGACAGGAGAAATGAAAGTTTCTTCAGAAATCAAGGATAAAATTTCTACAGACAATTCATGCTTCTGTAATTGACTCAGTGCTGACTACGGGTACTTTCTCATACGTGGAGCTATCTCTATGTCTTCTGGGAAGAAAACAACGGCCCCCAAATCTCTGCTGCAAGAAAACGAGAACAGCAAGCAGCAGACCCCCACAACAGATAATGATGTCCCAAGCCGTGGAATAGTAATCCATTTTCGGGTTTCCATATATGTAATCGTACGACCACGCATTGCTGTGAGTTCTGTAAAGATCATATACATGTGGCATTAGGCGCACAAGGGTAGTTCCTATATAGAAACCAGGGGTGAGTGCCCTCTCAGTGGTGTTGCAGAATAAATTGAACAGAATCTGAGGAAGCAAAAATCCATCCAAGATCAAACCGGCATATGATTTAAGCTCAACCCAGAAAGTTTGCTGTTGGTAATGAAAACGAGGCGACAATTGAAGCTTCAACTGGTGAGGCATTCTTGACAGATGGATAAAATAAGCAATCAATCCACCACAAATATACATTGGCAAAGACAAATACAGAACCTTTTTATCTGATATCCAGTAATTTTTGGGGCTCTCAACACCGGCTCTTGCAGACCACGTGAGTTGAAGAAGACGGAATTCCAACAAGAATGCTATCATCGTCATGATTCTAATTAAAATCTCATTTACTTCAAGCCATCCATCACGACCAAAGTAAACATTCTGCTTCTCCCGGTTAACCATGAACAGAGCTTCAAAGTTCAGCAATAGAGGGATCATGTGTGCAAGTGTGAGTACAACTAGCATGACAACAGAGATAAATGGAAGCACAGTTGGGTTTTTTCTCACATAAAATAGCTGTAGACCCACAAAGATGCACGCAAGTGTGTTGGAAATTAGAACCATGGTCATTTCCAGATCCATTCTCCACATGGAATTTTTGGCTTGGTCAATGTAGACGGAATTTGATATAAGCTCCAAGGGTTCAAAATAAAGAGGATCAGACTTTTTCCTCAGGCTCTCAATGGTACCTCTAACACCACGGGCAACTTTAGCATTCAAAGGAGGATAATGAATATTAACTAGAATTTCACAGTCTAACGAAGAATTTCTCTGTAAAATCTCATGACGTGATGAAAAATACATACAGCCAATCATGCAAAGATGTCCACTCTTCGAATCATATAATCCCTCAGCAGAAATTTCAACTGTCAAAGGAGTATGCTCATCACTGTACAAGAACTGAGATGGAGCAACAAAGTGCAGCACATAGCTTATATTGACCACAGTGCTTTGATTGTCGTTCACTTGAACAGTAGAACCAGATACATCCCGGTAAAACTTATCCCCCACAGACAATGGAGATGAATAACTGAAAATATCTATTTTTTTCCTGTTCCTCACTGTCATATCAAATCTCATATCAGATGAATGTACATCGGGATACTTCCCTCCCTTCCCTTTATAAGTCAGTGCCTTCGCACAAGACCTCGTCACATTATCAATCACAGTATACTCATATGTCAAACCATCAATTCTGTTAACCAGATTTCTTACGCTGTGCAAGACTACTTTACCATAATTACCTGACTGATTTGAGTCTTTTCTTTTCCAAATCTCCCCAACAACAACACTTCTCTCCTTCAAGGTCCATTGCTTAGGCAACCTCAAACTCAGCCTCACAACACAATCCCCCACAGAACCCTTTTCAGCTGCATCACTTCCATTGAAAATCCGGCAACCAATCATGTCAACTGTTTTTGTCTTCTCATTCCACTTCCCTTCAGCAACTATTGTTTGATTTATCAAATTAGTTGGCCGGGTGTGCACACCATCACCAAAACTTAACAAGAACCTCCCTCTTCCATTATCCCCACACTCAATCGCATTAAACCACATCGAGGTCGGCCTAAAATTTGACAAATTACCACCAAGAAAATCACAATTCCCATAGCTACAATCACCCAAATACATCATTTCCATAGGCCCAGCACGACCTATAACTGAACACAAGCTGCTATCCTGTTCTATTCCCAGAGAAGCGTTAGACCAATCACCATATTCACTAAACCCACTATTCTCAACTTCTTTATCAATCAAAGTATAAATATAATTCCTCAAAGACACACCAAATATTTCAACAGGCTTAGTATATGCATTTTTATCATTCACATCAATTCTTTCCAATGTACCATTAACCACACTATGCAAAATATCAGATGAATTCAAATAATTCAACTTAAGAACAACATCAATAGAACTTAACCTCCTCAAACCTGATCCGACCATACAAAGCTTTCCAGTACCCGAATCCCAGAAACCCGAAACCCGAATCTCCCTCGAATTACCGAACCCTCTGGTAGGAAACCTCGGTGGCCGGTGATAAACTAGCCGAAGTTTCCGCCGATGTATAAATTCACCGAAAAACTCCGGACCAATTCTTCCTGCAAACCTCAAACCACCCTCAATTTTAAATATTTTACCATTTTGGGTCGGATAAACATTCTCTGTGTAGAAATTAAGGGTTTTCGGTCTGAACTTCCCGGCATTATCAGGCGGCGCGTGTATGTACGCATTGGTAAGAGTGAGGAAACACGACGTAGCGTTAAAAGGGGTTAAAGTTTGGGCCAAAGGGGTGCTGGGAACGACGTCGTTACAGTATTGTGGGTATGGGATCTGAGGAAATTCAGGAGGATATGAAACTCCACCGATAACGGAGGAGTTAAGGGAAAATACGAAAATAAAGAGAATAAGATGACCAAATTGGGATTTGAGAAATTGGGTTATGGAAAGGTTGAATCTTGAACTAGGGTTTTGTAATGAAGATGGAGCTGACGAATTCTCCATTGCTATGGAGTGCTCAAGGAGCATACCGTAGAGACTTCCAATGGCTGATCAATATATATTGCAGAAAAGAATACACGTAATTCTTTTTCCTTTTTGTCTCCCCTTTTGATTTTTTATTTTTTTTGGTTCTATACTACTAATTGTCGATTTGTTTCCTTTTGTTTTTCTATTTTGGCATTAAATTATAAAATTCTAATGTGAAAGTAATTATGACAACACCGTAAAAGAATGTGGAGAAGTGGATGTGACTACTACGATTCTACCTTCCAATAGGGGCTGTTATATGTTGCATATTAAAATAGTCGGACTTCAAATGTAGATATCAAACACTAAATGAAAAATTAAAAAATGAAAGTAATTATGGCACTGCTTTATTGTTCATCATGTAATCGCTATGTTTCTACCTTTTTTTATACTTAAATTTGATGTACGCAAGTTGAAAGTCTTTTGAAAACAACCTTTTTATCCCACCTTCTTAGATCTGACTTATGAAATTTTATTAGATAATGAATATGTTATTGTTGTTGATTAGGATTTGAATTTGATAGTAAATAAAAGATGATTAATTTTCTTTTCTTTTTCTTCAGTATATACTAAACTTCTCGAATTAGTCGATATTTATATAGGTGAAATGATCCAATTTCCAGTAAGAAAATAGCAGGACACTTTATTGTCACCCCAAAAAGAAAGACGGCAATACGGACGAACTCCTTCTTTTAAATATCAACTCAAGGCCTCCTTTCCTTACTCGTTGGTTTGAGTGCTTTATCAACGTATAATTTCATCATTGTGCTTATATTAGATATACATATTATTTGTCAGTCTTTTGTAGTATTATCATAAGACACATTTACGTTTGTGTAGAGAGAAGTGTGAGTGTGACCAATTTTAAAAGATTGTTTTTATTCTAAAATATTTATCATGTTCCATTTTTTTCAGAGAAAATGGTTAAATGAACCCCAAATCTATTATCGAATTTCTAATTATACACTTGTACTTTACAAGCGGGGTCCTATTACCCCTTAATTATTTAAAATTGAAATTATTATCTCCCTAAAAAGTCACAACCACATTTATGTTGATAAGTGAAATCCACGCGTTTGATACGTGTAGTTTTTTATCCTTTTTTGACTGATTATTTTATTCTGTTTTTCTTTTTTTCTTTTTTCTTTTATTTCTTTCTCTTCCTCTTCTTGTTCTTTCTCTTCCATCCTTCAATTCCATCTTACCATAGAGCCACAAGTAGAAAGGTTGAGAATTGAAAAAATTTATGGTGGTAATTAGAGGAATGACAACCCTCCGTGTCATTTTTGCAAGAGTAGGGGTTCAATAAGAGGAATGACCTAAAAAATAAATTGTCGGTCAAACTCTTTTTCGATGAGGATATTTTGAGAATTTTTTAAGAGATTTTCAGCATTATTAAGTTGTTTGGATGAATTTTGTTAACGGAAAATTTTTGTTACAATAGCTTCAAAATGATATTTCAATGGTGTTTTAGTGGCTAATAGTTGATTTTGAAAATGGGGGTAAAGTAATTTACTTAATAATTTTTTATTGTGTAATGAATAGGAAAGAGAATTCTATCTAGGAATTATGGTGTGTTAATAGATATTGTAATGGTGGTGTTTCTAGATCGTGATGGTGAAATTTGATGACTACCATGGATGCTCTACTAAGTTGGTAAGAAGAAGAAGACACTATATGAGATAAAAATAAATAAAGAAAAAAAAATAAAAATGAAAAGAATATTAAAAATAAAATTTTAATATTTATTTTTTATCTTTACTCTCTTTGAGAGAGTGCAATACACTCACTTTGCCACATAAACATTTAGGGAGGTAATAATTTCAATTTTAAATAGTTCAGGGGGTAATAGGACTCTGTAAAATAAAAGTGCGTATTGTGTAGTTGAAAATCCGATAATAGGTTGGGAGACTCATTTGACCATTTTCTCATTTTTAAGGAAAAAATATTTTGTGATTCCTTACCTCAATTGACGAGTATTTATTATGGTTAAATTCTTGTTACGATTAAATGTTATATATACTAGAAGGTAAAATATAGTTGAAAAATTATATTGTATGTCACTATTTCCAACATGTAAAATTTTAATCTAACAAGATAAGAAACCTATTTAAATATAAACATTTAGAAAGGGGAAAAGAGAGTAGAAGCTTAGGAGTTCTCAGCCACTTGTGAGTTGTGACAAGGAGTAAAAGGGCATCCCTGTACCCAAATCAACTGGCGTTAGCAGGGTGCGGAGAAGGGTTGCACTCCAAAGGGTGTGATGTAGACAGTCTAACATAGTGCGAAAACAATGCATTTTTTAAAGCAAAACACAAAATGGAGATAAAACATGTTGAGACAACAAGTTCAAAACAACTGGAGAACATAGTAAACATCACTCACAAGGTTCAGCCATTTATTCAAGCTATATAATATGTTACAATTGCAATGCATATGTACACAATAATGGTTCAAATAGTCACCCCCCTCACCCCCCCACCCCCCCCCCCCCCAACTCTCTCACACACACAACACAGATCTGCACACTTCAAATTAACATAGCAACAGCCACATCAGGGCCAGTTCAAATACTGAAATTGTAGACATTGATAAAGTTTTTATTGCAGAGGTGCATAGCTTACTCTTAATCGGACAACTGACTGCAATCGATACCTTTGTCGGAAAATGCCTCCACGAGTTTAGGGTAAAGCTTGCCAAGCATAATCTTGAATCCAGTAGAGCTTCCTTTTATCGGTTCTTGGTCCTGGTTCTTGGGTTGAAATGCGGAACCAACTGGTGCTCCATCCATGTACGCCTTACAAGCCAACAAAATGTTTTTCCATCGGTTACCAAAGTGATCTTGCACAAGTGCCTCAAAATGCTGCAGAATAATTGACCAAGCAATTCAGAAACTTTCAGAGTAAAAGGAAAGTGCTTCTATTGTTGGAGTATAAAAAATTCTTGGTGGTAATTATAACTTTGGGTTGATTTCTCATATGGTCAATCAACTAATAGTTATTAGATCAGAAAGTCATTTTTCTTCTTGTTCCAATTTTCTTCAACAAAGAAAGTGACTTTCTGAGATAACAAGTATTAATAGAGTGAACATATGAGAAATCAACTCTTGGAATTATATGTTGCTGGAATCCAAATTCCAGTTCTTAGTCTCTTCTGTACATCTTTTATCTGAAATCTAAACATGACATAAAAAAAATTGAAAACTTCGAATATAAATCACTTACCTTGGGTGGCTTGTGGAGCAGGTATAACATGGACTTCCAGGTAACAAGGAAAGCATTTTCGTTATAGCTGACGGAGTTCTTTTCACCGTCAGCTTTACCAATCTGTGCATCATATCCAGCCTCATTGAAATAAGGCTTTTCATTGAGCACAAGAGCTTGAAGAGAGAGGAGAACTTGTAGAATCGTGGAACTTTTGGGGTTCCACACTTCATTTCCAGAGCCCGTCCATGTGTTTAAGAGGCTAAGGCAAACCTTTCCTGACTCATACAGGTTTGGATTGACACGAAGCCCGCCAGAGTGATAGTAGATCATCTGCACAATTTCATTTTTGCAAAATCTAAATAAGTTTTATCTGGAAAGTGTCTGCTTGATCTTATAAATCAGAAAAACAGATGGACTTCACAATTGGATGGTGGAGTTAAGATAATTGGATGCCTAAGAATACGTAAGATCTAATGAATACATATGATATGAATTCAGATTCCAAATGAAGGCAAGGCTCATGTCTATCAATCAGAACATTATGGAAATAGGCAACTACTTGTGCATCATGTTACAGATAAACACAACAAGGTATAGAGATTTACTTACAGGTGGCTCATGAGGATAGTCCGGAGGTAGGTAAATATCAAAGAAGAAGACTCCATCATGATATGGAGTCGCAGGTGCACCAATAATGGCAGCTCGAATCAAATCGGTTCTTTCCTCATAGATGCGTACATAGATAGTCTCTGTTTTAAGTTTTAATAAAGTCAGTGGGGATAAATAGCCAAAGAAATGCACTGTAACCATATATTCAATGATAAAGTGGTTTCTTGTTGGTACAATCAGATATTATGCAGTTATATCCTAAAAAAGAAAAAAATTTAGCACAGTCGAGTTGTGGTATATTTAGGCTCTATATCTCAGTCCCTCCCCCAAATGTTTTTCTATTTGAGCAATAATTTGTTTGGTTTTTCCAAACTTAAAGTTGGAATATTTCAGTTGGTTGATGTTCATACCACTTATCATCACTCGGAACTTTCTCCCTTCCTGGGTGAAAGTCATTAACTTTTAACAGCTATAAACCAACATTGAATTAAGGAGAAGGGAACTTTCATTTTTGAGAAGAAGAAGGGAGCTTTCTTAAGAAATTGATATGTTGTGGAGGGGTCGTTGCAAATAGCAAAAACTAAACACTTGGCGCATAATATCAGAAACATCAAATCAAAAACTAATTTGTTGGCTGTTCTTCTTGCAAAGATCTGATGGAATAACCCACAAAATGAATTTTGAATAAAAGATCAATGATTTTGCTCTGATGCACAGATAAAACACAAAACTTGGGGACTGCCCTACCAAAGGAATTACCATTTGCCTTCAGTACATGAAATCCAGAACAACTGATATTTATCATATTCCGTAAGGTACTGATGAACAATATTTCAGGTATTAAAATTCTAGTTGCACATCTTGCAAATTCTCATTGAATGACAGGCTTATAGCTTTTCAAAAATTTCCCTTGTTTCATACATTTGAGTAGCTTCACCATTCCCAATGCTATGACATTCTATTCCCCATTCCACCATCTTTTAGATTAACAAGTATGACATATACTTGTCAAAAACATCAGTAGATATAGAAAACTATAGCAGAATGTAGATATCACATCATTAGACATACTTGAACAGAAAAATAGGTTGAAATTCTCACCAGGAAGATCACGTTCCAAAATGCTCCACTCTTGCTGGACCTTCTTCAGCCAACCTCTTCTCACCTGTGAAGTAATAGAAAGATTAAAGAACGGAAAAGAGAGTAGTAAAAAAGAACACTGAGCATACATGTTCATTTGGGAAAAACAAAAAGTATTTTGAACCTGGGATAACTGGGCCTTTCCAGCACCATCTGCAAAATGGTGGTCTGAGAAATCGGTGACCACATCAAACTGTCTAAAATGTTCAGGCAGCTTGCTGGAAGATGGCAAAGCATCATCTTTTTGGCCCTCAGTTGTTTCCTGTTCTTGCTCTAGTTCCATTTCAGGTGAAGCCTTCAAGTCCTCAAATGTGGGAATTCCTGCATTCAGATGGCTAAGTTCTATGACTTCCTCCTCATCGACAATCCTTGATTTCTGGCCTTCTTCTGATATAGTTTGGTATGCACCAAACAGTGATGTGCTCAAGGAGCCAAAAAGACTTGAGGTGATTCTAGAGAAAAAGCCAATAGCAGTTCGAGAAACCAAACAGGAACCAGAATCCCACAAGCTCTCATTGCAACTTTCACTATTGCCACCAAACTTCAGCAAGCCCTGAATATAAAAAAAAATGAACTCTGTCAAACTTTCACACAAGAAGTTGAAGAAAATAAGGATACCTAATATCTAGTGAAACTCTATGCAATATAAACTGCCTTTTAGTGTGGATGCCAAATGATCTTGAAATCACAGCGAAGGCACAACACACAAGGAGGCAATTAGACTTACCTTTTCCTCCTCATGCTTTGAGAGTTGACTTTCATTTGAACTCATCTCCACACCTGATGGCTCAGCATTTTCAGCATTGGATGCGGTAATGGAAACAGCAGCTTCACATTTATCTATCCGGTAGATCTCAAAGGGTGCAACCTGATGAGCATATATGAATAAAGACAAGATTTGAGCCAGCTCAAGGCATAAACAAAAGATTAGGAAGAAGTTTCTCAAAATATTTTAGCCCTTGATACATTATTTGTTACTTTCGACATTTACCATGTGAACAATGCTCCTTAAAAAATAAACCCTTTTGGTTACAAATTTCAAGCTCTTTCCTCTTATCAACTTTAAGCCAAAATATGTCGAGTTTCAAAAATAATGTAAAAAGAACAATAATCAAATGATTGTAGGAAAGCGTGAGTGCTAATGTCAATTAACAGTAAGTATCCTTTTGAATTTCCATACAGGTTAAAAGGCATGCTCACTTTCAGCTTTGGGAAACAAAGTGACAGAAAAATAGATAGGATTTAACCCCTGAAAAATAAAAGAACAGAAAGAAGAGTTCCCTTACCATGCTTGTAAAACCAGTAGCCCATTTTACTTCAATATCGCCATCTTTGAAGCCAACAATAATACCAATGCAAGATAAATGATCATATTTGGGGAAATCCAAACTATCCTTTCCAGTATCAGCATTCTTAAGATCAGTGTTGCTGTCCATGCCAGTCTCAGAGAACATGTGCGTACTTAAACTCTTTCCCTCAAAACTGAAAACCTGATCCTCACAAAACTTGCAAACCGCATCACCCAAACAGTATGAGTAGTCTGGATGGTCCATCAGTTCATATGCACTCACAATTTCTTCACTTTGCTCAACCCTAAAGTTATTTGGTTCATTCAAGGAATAAGTTGTCCATTTTACCTTCACAGTTCGCTCCTTTGCGTCAACGCATCTCACCACACCCCAGCGTTTTGGACTGGGAACAGATGAGTCATCACCCATTCCCTTCTCAAGCACGAACTGCTCAGGCCAAAACTCATGAGCGTCCACAATATTGACAGGGAAAACAGAATCTGAGTCCAGTCGAGTAGTCACGCTTCCATCCTGCCATAAAACATCAACTTTTGTCCTTGTTTTTGAAATTACAGCAACTTGCAAAAAAGTTGAGCTCCTATTACTTCTCTGAGGTGCCTTGTTTAGTTGCCTATCCTGTTCCATTGGTCCACAGGGAGGTGAACTTTGAATACTCTTTCGCACAATGTTCTTAGAGTCAGCAACTGGAAGTACACAACAATCTCCAAGCTGCCACTTTGCATGGGAGTAGCAAGACAACAAGGTCAACTTTTCTGAGTCCTGCAAAGTTGGAGGACTAGGCATCTTTTCACAACCAAGACTGCCACAGCCAATCCAATCTACATGCACCACTCCAGCCTCCACAGCATAAATGGTACCTTGCTCTCTTTTGCCACTTCTTACACCACATAACCAATTGGTTGACCCGGAGGCAGATACAGACTGAACTTGCACCCTTTGACCCGGATAGAAAGGATATTGGGGGTCTTCAACTAAATCAGGGGAAATGGGTGTGAGTATTTCTGAACCTTCTGCTGAAAATTCAGACTTTGCACCATCATCAAAGAGAATTTTAATTTT
Source organism: Solanum bulbocastanum (assembly GCA_037074985.1). Taxonomy (NCBI): domain Eukaryota; kingdom Viridiplantae; phylum Streptophyta; class Magnoliopsida; order Solanales; family Solanaceae; genus Solanum; species Solanum bulbocastanum. The sequence goes on along the minus strand of CM073598.1, from coordinate 28,050,872 downwards.
ATCGACAATCTTTTCAACTTTCCCTAGCCATGGGCCCATCACTACATAATCCCCAACTGAAATTGGACGTATCTTCACAAGATCTTTTGAGTTAACATCTTGTATTTTGCTTCCATAAATACTTTCCAAGTCAACAGTCATCTCGACGTTGACCACTTTTCCCATCTGTCCAGATGGTTCTTTTTCGGAACATACTATGTCCCCATACATGAACACCCTCTCAAAAGAGAGGAAATCATCAATCTTACCGATGCTTTCCTCAAGACTTGAAAGAATAGAACATGCATGCCCACCATACAGATATTCAACACAATCCTGATCATCATAACTGCTGCTCTCGCTGAAACTATCGAAGTCACTTAGAGATGTATCCATAATGTGGAATCTAGAGAGATATATTCTGCAATTTGAGAAATACTAATTGATAAGTCAAGAAATGAGGGTTAAAAAACCATAGTATTGGAACAAAAGTTGCAGTCAGTGATTCTTGGTGCTTAAGTAGATCAAATAATTTCTATAGATACAAACAACTGACTGAAACTTTGACTTGAAAGATTAACACACACTTTTAACAGTTAACACTACATTATATGCTTCATAATTATTCAGTGGCTCATATAAAGTACTGCACTATACTTGTTCAGAACCAAGAACAATTGATTTGGATGACTTGAATAGGAAAAAAATGGCAATCATGATCAGCTTAACTAAGTTGAACCAAGCCAATCTCTATTGGTTTTAAACAATATAACTGAAGATAAATTACATGGACAAATAAATGATGAGTAAAGACATACCACAAAAGTCACTTGCAAATCCTTGCTGCGTGATACAAGCTTACAAATTGATATGGATCACCTGCTGATGACGAATACCAATACTGCCAACGATGACTGATGTATATTTCCAAAGATAATAAGATCTTTAGGTCAATCTGTTTTTTAAACAGAGACCAAGATAGTATCTCCAAAAGGAGATAATGCCAAAGGAGATTTGCCCTTAAGACAAAATGTGGTGGAGTCTAACAACTCCGAAATGCCAAAGGAGATTTGCCCAGAGAAACGAAGTCCACTAGAAGGGTTGTGTGGAGAAGAAAGTTCCAATTAATTGTGGTCCAAGTAGAAGTGCCGCTTCAGCTCTTCCTAACAGGTTGAAGAGGAAATCCAACTTGCCAGAAATATGGATCAATTGTTTACCAACAAAGGAAGATGACACCTAGAATATAACCATGGAACTTACAATTTGCCAAAGGAGATTTGCCCAGCAGAGCCAATAGAGACGCATATGTAAGTATATGCTTTTGCTTAAAAGAATTTGCTCCTCACAAAGGCCAGGGGAATTTTGCCAAAAAAAGATCTGCCCCAAAAGAGATGTCTTGGACAGTTGAATCAACCAGAAATAGACAGATGTGTTGGCTAAAATGCTTAAAATGCGAAAAATATATTGTTTCTTGAGCAATGTTCAGCGAAGGAAGCTGCTTAGAAAATGTTGGTTGATCTGACAGACAGAACTATCAGGTAATCCTTTGCAAGAAATGTTGTAGCTTGACCGTGGAACCCAATTTTCTTCCGAGTCAAATCAAACTGAGCTGTTTCAAAATATTTGTGAAACCTGAGAGCAGAATAGATATTAATTTCAACACAATGTTATTTGATATGTAAAACAGCAAAAGACCAGTTCTGCAGTTTCTTTCAGACAACAGATACATAGTATGCATTGCAATAGAGACACAGCAAGAAATTCTAAGATGATAAAGGACCAATTTCTAAGTGAAACTTGCTACTTAAAGATTAATTGAGTGATGGCTGAACTTGTATGTACATTTTTTCATTTAAGATGTTGTTTGAACCTACAATAAGATCAATTAAAGCTCTATAGTTAATTGCTTCAGCGTGCTTTTGTCTGACCACAATTTTTTTTATCTGTAGCTAATTCTAAAACCCAAATCCATGACCCTTCAACACCTCAAAAGGAATTGAAGACCATATAAGGATCACAGTTCTCCAACTAACAACACTAGTAAAATCAACCACTTCAATGAGCAGGACAGAAATACCTCCAAACGTCATGGTACTGGGAAAATGATCATCTCATGTTTGTACTCCCAATGATCAAAATATGTTGCACATCTATTAAATAAGAATAGACCTATAATATTTCTCTTCAATAAAGGCCTCAAAGTGATGAGTTCCAAATTGAAATTTGTTGAGAAGTTTAGGTCTTCGAATTATTACATCAATGACATTAAAATATATATCTATACTGGGATCCATTTTTCTATCTGTGTGAACACTTAGTTTGAGACTTCCAAAGAGAAGAGATTCATACAGGGTGTTTCTATCATGGTAAACAGAAAGAGTTCAAGAAAGTGATGACATTCACCAAATTCTCAGAGAAGATATTGTAGTTTTTCTTTATAAATGGGATCTCTTAAGATCTAAGATCTTAATAGTGGAATAAGACTCCAAGGCTTTTTCAATCATCAGTCACTGTATTATCTGTGTTTTTGTCCGGAGTCCACCTCTTTGACATTGAGTATCTACTCTAAGTGAGAGCAATGAGTTTCTTGTTCAGCTTTAACTCTGCTTTTTTCACAATTTAATCCAATTTATTAGCCTAACTTTTATTCACATCATACCACACCCTTATCCTTTCCCAGTTCATTCGTAAAACTTGAATATTTCTGTGTGCCTAAATAATATTAAGTTTCTGATTATCGATGATTTTGCTTCCTTGGGATCAGGTGTTAAGCTTTCAAATGCATTAATACATGAGAAATGTCCAAAAATCTATTATCTTCTGATTCCAGTTTTCACTTCAGAAGTAGGACTAGCCACACGCTAGTAAACAATATTTACTCCTAGATATAAAGTATAAGGTGCATCTAGTTTCAACAGAGATTTTTCACTGGTTTGACGATAGCTTGTACTGCGCATATCCTTGAAGACCTTAACCTGAAGACCCTCTATGATTTTTCTTATTTATCCTCTCTGACGATATAGACAACATTCTAGATGTAAAAAAAATCTCCCAACAAATATAGTAATATGGAAGAACTAATAGGAGACATGTGCAATTACATTTCTGCGCTAGCTTATGTGCACCTTGACTAAATGTGTCATTATTATTCTTAATCAATCTTGAGGCAGTTAGTAAAACTTTACCAAATCACGAAACAATATTTTCCCTTTTGATATCAATTTTCCTTTTCTGATGGTCATATAGACACCAGGCACAGTGGATAAAGCAAATTGCATCTCAGAATTTCATTTGGTGTTCTACTCTTTTCACTGTCCTAAACTTTCAATGAAAACATACTTTTTCATCTTTGAATCAAAACACCAAAAAGTATCCTTTTGAATTGAATGATGCTGCAAATATCCGAAAAAGTTTAATAAAATTCAAACACAAAACATACCTTCACATAAAGAACACAAATAAGAATGACAATTTCATCCCTTTGTTCACTACAAACCATACACATACTTCCCATAGAGTTCAGTTTCAGAGGAATTTTCATACAAGGTGAACAGATATAGATGCTAGATAATTCAAACAACTAAAGGCTAAAAAGCAACCAAAAAGGAAAAAAAAAAAGTAAGACAGTCTTAGGAGAAAAGGGAAACAAGATTATATAAGTAGCTAGAAATTGAGAAAGTTACCATCTTTTTTCCCTTTTATGCTCATATCAACCAAATACACCTCTAAACGAGTAAATTGAAGCAACCCCAGAAGAGAGACTTTGACAAAACACACTAAGCCCACTACAACCAATCTTTTTCTCTAGCAAACTTCTTTACTTTCCAGAGAAAAATCCTTTCTTTTTCCTTCCAAACAAAAACAGTGATGACCCTCAACCAAAAAAAGCCAAGAAAAAGAAGGATTAAGGGAATTCAGAGAGGTAAATCACCTCCCTAAATTCCCATAATCCACTCATATTCAAATCTTACAAACATGGCAGCATTTAAGTTGCAAAATCACCAACCCCTTTTTCTCTAATCCTCTTCCACTATGTGCGTGTTGAGTGTGAATAAAAATGAATTGTTGAATGTTACGTGGAGATTTCTGTGTAGTGTTACTGTTTTTCAGAGCCAATTAGGTAGAGGGGTTAAAACCCCATATATACTTTTTTATTAAGAAGAATATACCATAGTATCTACTCCTTTCTTTTGTATGTATTTTCTGCCGTACAAGCTTAGTCAGCATCTTATATTTACAAAACTACCCTCTGTGCCTGTAATAATCAATTGTCACATTGATCCCAACTTGGATTCTATTAATTAAATTGAAATAATTTATCACTTTTGTTCTTTTGAAAAAGATAGTGCTGTTTTAATATATTTTAACTTTTATATGTGATGATTCTATAATTTCTAGTTTATGGCAGGTGTGGAAGAGTCAAAAGAATGATGTATCATAGATAGTCTATCTTAATATTGTTGGGTTTTAGGCCTTTTCCCCTTTTTATGTGGATAAATAAAAGTTCAATGTTTTGTCCATAAGTCCAATATTATGGTGCATATGTAAGACTTTCTTGTAGGTCTTATTTTGAGAGATATCACAGAGTTAGAGAGCAGCCATATAGAGAGAAAAGTGAGAAAGTGCATATTTTCGCACAAGCCCTAGCAACCAATTTCAAATCGCGATTTCCGCTTCGTTTCTTGTCTGATTGAGCTGATTTTTGGACAGCTTGTTCTTTTCAACTTAATCTTTGATTGGGAACTAAGAGAGGGTGATTTGGAGTCCTGTAGCTCCAGATTTTAGCACGTGAACAGTAGCTACGGGTTTGGTGTTTTTGTTTTTTTTATTTCTCTAGTTTTTTGTGCTATCTTATTGTTGTGTTGCTTATTGTTTGACACTTTGTTGGTGGCCATTTGGCAGAACACTTTTGTAACTCTTGTTGATTATAGTGGAGCTTTGGCCTTGTGGTTTTTACTCTTCACACCGAAGAGGTTTTCCACGTTAATTTGGTATCTCGAGTGTTGATTTATTTTTCTTGCTTGGTTGATTTGTTTGCTGCCCAAATAGTTTGTTCTTGCATTATTTTGTCTTCTCTTAGTTCAACTAGAAGGAAAAGTTTTGACTTGAATTCTCTTCCGCTATAGCCCTGTTGTGTACATTTATTTTGTGCTTGCCTTTCCTAACAAAGTGGTTTCAGAGCATTGGTTTGCTGTTGATTATCCATTTGAATGATGGAGTCAAATATGAGCAAGATGATTTATTTGAATGGTAGTAATTATCATATTTGGAAAGTCAAGATGAAAGATCTTTTATTTGTCAAGAAAATGCATCTACCTGTGTTTGCTTCTAATAAACCCGAATCTATGAATGATGAGGATTGGGAATTTGAGCATTTACAGGTTTGTGGCTATATAAGACAATGGGTTGAAGATAATGTGAGAAATCACATTGTTAATGAGACACATGTTAGAAGTTTGTAGGACAAGCTCGAGACAGTATATGTTTTGAAGACTGGCAACAATAAATTGTTTCTTTTGAAACAATTGATAAACATCAGGTATAAAGAGGGCACGCCTATTTCTGATCATATTAATGATTTTCAGGGTGTTCTTGACTAGCTGTCTGGAATGGGTGTAAAATTCGATGAAGAAATACAAGGACTATGGCTTCTTAATACTCTGCCAGACTCTTTTGAAACTCTTCGAGTTTCTTTGACTAATTCCACTCCCAGTGATGTTGTGACCATGAAATATGCTAAGAGTGGTGTCTTGAATGAAGAGATGAGAAGAAGATCTCAAGGCTCATCTTTTTCTACTTCACACTCCGATGTTTTGGTTATTGAAGACAGGAAGAGAAGCAAGTTTAGAGGTCAGAATGACAGAGATAAAAGTAAAGGAAAGTCAAAGTCTAGATTCAAGAATGTTACATGTGAGTATTGCCACAAGAATGGGCATATCAAGAAATATTGTTTCAAGTACAAGAGAGATATGAAACAACAAAAGAAAGAAGGCGATAATGAAAATCGTGTTGCTGTTGTTGCTAACGATGATCTTCCGCTATTTCCCTGTCATGCACATTTATTTTGTTGGGAAAGGCAAGCACAAAATAAATGTGCACGACAGGGCTATAGCGGAAGAAAAACCCAAGTCAAAACTTTCCTTTCTATTTGAACCAAGAGAAGACAAATAATGCAAGAATAAAACAGTTTGGACAGCAAACAAATCAACCAAGCAAGCAAACAAATCAACACACGAGACACCAAAATTTAACGTGGAAAATCTTTTCGGTGTGCAGAATAAAAACTATAAGACCAAAGCTCCACTATAATTAACAAGAATTATAAAAGTGTTCTCCAAAATGGCCACCAACAAATATAAGTATGTCTTTCACAGTTTGAATTCGTAACTTGCCGGTGAATTCATATTTGGTAAAGAGATTTTATCTAAAACAACATGAAAACTTGTCACACATGCATGTTTGTCTGTTTCTCTATATCCATGATCTTCTTATTTGACACTGTCATTATTGAAAATGAGTGTAGTGAAAAGGACCAAATTTTTAAGGTTTGACTATTTTCTATATAAGTATGTAATTACTCTCTGTGGACTTTGTTTCAATTCATAACATTTTAAATAATCTATTTTTAAAACTAATGTCATTTCTTATAATTAAAAATAAAATTTTCATTTTTTATTTTTAATAAAATAATCAATTCAAATTGTATCAGATAAATTGAGACGGTTAGGAATTATTATTCATCTTGTTACTCCACATCCACTAACATCTTGTACTATCTAAGTTCTAATAACATCTTGTACTATCTCTTAAAATAGATATCAAAGTGGGATTTGCTTTGGTGACAGACTGAAAAATCTTTCTTTATTTGTGAAGGCATGACAAATGGCATTACAAGAAGGGGTTTTCGTGATTATTAAAGTACAATATAATAATATAATTCTTTATAGACACTTCACAAAAGTCACCATTAAGTAAGCATACTCATTTTGAAAAGAAAAGAAAAAGTAGCATGACACACTCACTATTTACGAATATTCCATCATAGCTCAAGTAATAATCTAAATTTAATTCCGAATATTCCCAAATAATCTAATAAAATTAGGTTTGCACCTTCGAAGTTTGCTCTAGTCTGAAGCCTTCGAAGTTTGCTCTAGTCGCTTGAAGCCTTGTAGATTGATCGTGAGGGATTTAGATTTTCATGATACGCAAAGATCTGACAAATTGCAAGTAAAATCTCTCCATTTGAAAGTCTTTGAAAATGAAATAGCTATCTATATGTATATTTCGATTATCTAATTTATTAAAAATGATCACAATATATCGGCTCCTAAAATATCAATAGCAATTATAACCCCCCACCCCAAAAAAAAAAAAAAAAAAAAAAAGAAAAGAAAAACTCATATAGTAATATATGTTAACCTAAGTTATGGGACTCTTCAATTTTAATGTTGTACGTGTTGAATTTTTTTAAAATACACTACTTTTAAAAAATTTGACTTACACTTATTGACATTTGAAAAAAATTCGAGCAACATAAATAATAACTCAGCACGCAAAAAGGACGTCGGGTGAACACCAATTTTTTTTTGGGCTGACACAAGTCAATGGGAATGTGTGCTTTTGATACTGGAGTCTGGATGTGATGACATGTACTAATGTTATGTCAATTAAATTTCATACGATACTTATTTCAGTAAGTCAATTTTTACAAAAAAAAAAATGCATCAAATAGAGCTTACGTAAACATTCATTTGTAATATTACATAAATTATATAGATTGTGGCTCAAATCTATAATGACAAGGAAGAAATCCAAAAAGCAAATAATATAGTGCATAGTTGAATGTTCTTTATGTATGACCGTTAGATTCAATTAATTAATATAACAAAAATTGTCAATGCATTGATAAATGAGAAAACGAGATTCCTTAATCATTTACAAATTAAATAAAAAAAAATAACATATTCATATCTTTTATGCATATATATAACAAAAAAAAAATATAACTAATCTACGAAATCAATTCTTCCGTGGTAAATTGAGGCCAAGAAATATAGTCATCCGTTCAAGACTACTAAGAGACGAAATTATTCAAAAAAGCAATCACTTTTTGCCTAGTCATAATTTTATTTTTTAAGTTAATAAGTAACACTTTTCTTGAACAAGTTTGGTAATGATGATTCAGTGTTGGATTACAACATTTTCCACCACATATATAATCAACCAAACAAGAGTTGTCTTTATATATTATGTAACAACTTAAAAAACATCCTAGGTTTTTTAATTCCCTCAATCTTCTAACTATATATATATATACATACATATGTCAAATTGTCAATGTTAGAAGAATTTTCCAAGAATATTCTTTTAGAAATCACTTTTGTTTTATAATATTAGAAGCACATGCTTCCTAATTTGTCTTGCTTAATAAGTTTATTCCACGATAAATCTGTTCAATTGACATCAAATTCTGTCTCAGATGTAAACGTCGTATGTGTTACTCCGTTATTTATAAGTCAATACAACTTAATTTTTTGTCCAAACAATAAATATACTAACGATCTATAGGAATTATTTTATATACAACAACAATAACATACATAGTTAAATCTCATTAAGTGGGGTCTAGAGAGAGTAGAGTGTACACAGATGTTAATTACCACTACATCAAAAAGGTAGAGAGGTTGTTTCTGAAAGATTGTCTGCTCAATTATTCTATTGAGAGAGATATAAATTAAAGGCCAACTTAATTAACTTTTACAAGTCCTTTAATCACCATGTGCTTACTTGACTCTTTCCAAGTTATACGAAATGATTAGGAAGGTGTTGTTAGATGATTTAATTTTTAAGTTTAAGTGATTTACTTATTTATAAATATATATGTTGAAGTAAAGATGGATTTATTCTTTTTAAAGGTGCAACGTTGGAATTAGATCCAAAGGTAACAGTATTATGCCCTAATCTTTATTGGAAAGACATTTTAACAAAGTGGAAGTTTTTTGGGGTTTGAAAATGACATTTTCCTAACTTTCAATCTATTTCCACTTCAGTAAGTCTAACCAACTCTTTATTTTTTAATTAAAAAAAAATCAACTCTTTATTTATTTTTGGTGGATTTCAAATTCAATGGTCTTAGCACTTTACATGATTGTGTTTTTTTCCCTTGAATTTATCCCTTTTTTTTTTTTTTTTATGTGTGTGTATTTTCATTTGGTTTTATACTTGGTTCTTATGCGAATGCAGGGACCACGAATCACTAATCACCAATAAGATCTAATTACAGGCATAATTAAACACCTTTTTTTTTTTTATTAGAGATACATTTACAACATGGAAGTAAGTCTATACTTTTTGCGATTTAATTTTTTTGTCTGATTTTGATTTGTTATGGAGCTTAAGAAAATAAAGAAAACTTTTGAATCATGTGATATTAAATTAAAGATATGTAGAATGTACCTAATATACTTTGATCTTATGGTCTTAAATATGTCACGTGAAACATTAAAATTAAAGAGCTTTAAAAAATGGAGCGATGTATTTTTTTAAATGAATTTAAAACAAAAATTAGACAAATAAATTGAATCACACGAAGTAGTAAAGGCAATAGACGCAGTGATGTAGCTAGTTATCCTTGATTAAAAAATTATACTATGTATATAAAAAATTGTATGAAGTATAAAGGTCAAAATATATTTTTCAGTACATATATATTAAATCTTGGACATCCTTCATGAAATTTCTAACTGAATAGAATATTGCACGTTTATATTAGGCGGTGTGTGCGCTTTGAACTAATCAAACACTTCGTTGTATTTAAGAATGGATGTCATCCAAATCAAGAAATGTGGTGTGTCTATAATAAGTGAAAGTGGTCACAAATTTCGTTGTAATAACAGTTTTTTTAATCCATCTGCTTAAGTTGAACTATAATGGCAGATATATAATCACCAAAAAACAAAAAAGATACATTCAACAATCAACGGCAAATCAAACCAAACTCCAAAAGTAATTGATTTTGTGTACACAATAAACAAGACTATTATTTGTCTGGCTAGAACGTACTTTTTTTTAGCCTATTTCTTTTGAACGTGAGACCTCATTGACTACTAGATCAAACTCTACGACCATTAGTTTGACGTTAGAGGTTAATGGAAGGTGGAAAAGTTAAGTGGAAACAAATTTATATAATACTAATTCTAACTCATATGCATTACCATCATAAAATACTAATTTTGAGTTGGAAAGAATACATAAAAAGTTAAGTGGAAACAAATTTATATAATACTATGTTATTGCCCACTTAGAAATTTTAATTATTCATTTTTCTTGAACTCTTTTTTTTTTACACCATAGAGATATAGAATAGAAAAGAAAGAACTTCATGGCCACAAAGTAATTTCTTCTTCAATTGACTAGTAAATAGTAAGTTTGCTGCATGATCATCTGGTGTTCAGTATTCATTGATTCGACCGATTCAGATTCGTATAATGCAAGACTCGCTAGGCAAAGCATTTACTACCAAATTATAGTCACACATTATAGATACCAACTAAGATATTAATTATGTTTGTTTTCTGTAGAATATGGTTACACATGCTAATGAAAATGAAGTTTTGTGAGTGGAGTGGGAGGCTAATAGAGTCGTCGTTAGTGGGAGGGACTATTTTATATTGACACAAAGGATTCCATTATTAGCTCTTATTTTAAAAAATTAAAATACAAATTGGAGCACTGAGAGGTCTTATTATTCCTTTCCTAGCTTTAATTTGTTCATCAATAATACCTAGCTCTAATGATATCCACTTATTTCTGTCTTATTTTTTTTAGAAGAAAAGAAGAAGAAAAAAATGTAAAAAAATAAAAATAAAGCAAGGTCCACTTCAAGTACTTTTGAATTTATGGCGGAAACTAAATCCCAAAAGCTTAATCATTAGCTCTAAAGAGCACAACTTAATCATAAACAAAGAGAGATTATGTAAGAGTTTGAGTTTCTAAAGAGGAAATATGATTACAAAGATTAGAAAGGGATGTTCAATGAACTTGTTTAGCCAGTTAGCACAGAAAATCTCAATTCGTGTAAGTTTTGGTGGATAACGTTATGTGATACCTTGGCTAATTGAAAATAATCGAAACAAAGAAAATGAAAAAAAATTGCATGGGATAAAGTAAGATGCTTTTAAAGAAATGGTAGGGCAAAGTTCACAAGTGGAGCAAAAGAACTACTATATCATAGAGGTGACAGAAAGTGAAGAGAGAGAGAGAATTCATCCTAATCTTAAGTATTGTTTTGAAGTCAACTAAGAAGATATAGCTGCAAGCTAGGCTTTGCATACACCAAACATCTTCTCTTATCAACAAGTGGGACGGTCTGTAGACTTGGGAAGTGTCTGTGGTGGCTACTGTTTGAATCTCTGTTTATCCAAGTTGTTCAATCAGATATTGATAATGCCACGTGTGCTTTGTCAAATATTATCTAGAACTTAAAAAATCAATGCAATATGATTGATACTTCATGTCTGTAGACTATAATGCAACTATTATATGGAATTATTTAGACCTATTCTGATTTCTGGTAGTTTAGCTCAATAAGGTCACAATGCTAATGTTATATGTCCCTTGGGGACATCCGATAAAAGGAACCAAACAATGCTAATGTTTTTATACAAGGCGGCAGAAACCAAAGATAACATGATTTAGTGTAAATACTCGGTGCAGTAGGTATTTACCGTCCGACTACTACATAGAGAAAGGAAGTACCAGCAAATAGATGAGAAATAGTCAGCACTGCTTTAAGAGTAGGAAATACTCCTTTGCAAGAAATATTATTTTCTTTAGCTTTGATGAGCTATATGCTCTCATAACCAAATACACATCCTCAAGATTTGACTTTGTTAAAGCCTACAACAAATTCATTCCCTTCCATCTGACCTCATGTGGCATCTGAGTTCTAACACAAAATTTATAAGAGAAAACGAGAATGGAAAATGCCGACTGTGTCTGCTGTATATGCCAAAAATCCCCTACTCAAGCAGCTTTCTTTAACCATCTCACCATTTTTAAGCTGCTACTGCAACCTTCTTTGCATCTTTCTTCTCTGTCTTGAGAATTGGTGCCACTTCAGGCTTTTCAACTCCTTGAATATCCGTAATCCTCAACTTTGTTAATTCCTAATAAACAAGAAAGAAAAGAGAATGACAGGTTAAAAGTTATAAACATATTTCTTTAACCTTCTTATCAATGAATAGATGACTAACCTGTCGATGCCCACGTGTTCGTCGATAATTCTTTCGTCTCTTCTTCTTGAATATCAGTACTTTGGCATCTAATGCCTGGACCAAGAGAGGGTCAGATTAAATTTTTAATCTATCTGAATTGAGATAAAGCTGTACATATACATATTTTATCTTAACGAAACTAAGTTAAACAGCCAAGCTCATAGCCTGAAATCTGCATCAAATAGTGGTTCGAGGAATTTCTATATCCAACCAAACTTTATGAGAATGAGAGTATATCTATTTTTAATGACAGCGGTGACCGCGCCAGTTTACGCACACTTTTAACTATTTTATTGGGTACCTGCTTCACCTATTCTCAAAGTACCAGGTAACTCTGACCACCAAAGCTTAGGTAGATGAGAATGACAGTATACTAGTCAGAGAGGATCAGAAAATCCACAAATCAATATGCAAAGTGGCTGAAAAAAAAGGTAAGAGTCATGACACAACTATCTTACATGCTCCTCAACAACAGCATGAACAGCTGCATTGGGCAATATAGGCCTGCCAATGATTGTCTCTGTCTTTGAGCCCAGCAGCAGAACCTTGTTTAGAATCAACTGAAAATAAAACAATGGCAGGATAAATTATGTATTCAGTCAACAGAGTTCTTGTTACCATAAATATTTTCACACAACAGAGATTCCAATGTACAAGCATTTTCTCACAAGTAGAAGGCAGTCAGGCACAGAAGGCACAAACTAAAGAAGTAGATAAGGACAACCAGAGAGCAAGCTTTATCAGGGTCAAGCACAGACCATATGATCCTACATTATGTAGCTTATAACCTTTTGGTAATTTAACTTCTTTTTTACTTTCCAAAGTAAATATTTGCAAAACCACAGCTAAATCTTAACTCATTAAGTTGTCCAGAACAGCCTAACAAACAAATACAAAGTATATGTCTTTACTCGAGGCTATGGAACTCCTAGGGAGGGTATCTTGTAGTCCCTAAGCAGACACAGAAAGCACTAGGACACATACCCACTCAACACCTAGATAAATAAACTACTAAAGGAAATACTGCAGTGCACTCCAATTTTTATTTTTAACAGTTCCCCTGATGTTGAGTATGCAGGATTTTATGCTTCACCAGTTCTTAATCATTTAGCATATCCCCAGGATGAGGCCAATAAAGCTACAAATTAATGCTTATAATTAGTGTCAACTTCCCTTACTTTAACAAATAAGAGAGATTAAATGAACAGGATCAAAATTCAGAGACCTTTGACAGCATCAACCCCCAACCTTCTAATTTTTGTAAGGAATATTTAGCAGGTAAGTATTGATACATTATGAAGAAGAGGGATTCTCCACTTGAACTACAGCTTTAGTGGAGCAATTCTTTCTAAAATATCTATATTTACAGTTGTACTATGCATCCACTGACTTAAAATCCAAGATCTGCCTCAGTTAACAATGTTTATAACAAAAAGACATCAACTTTCTACACAACATTCAGAAAGTGAAAACCAAACTCACCTTGTCATTGACTTCACAGAACTTCAGTTTCTCCACAAAAATAGAATCGCCATTGCTCACTTTAAACTGGTGGGAACCAATCTACATCACACAGAAAACCTCTTCAATCCTCATACAGCTACAAAAACTTCAACAACAAAGTAGAGCTACTTCCTTTTATCCCAACATGTATATCATCTTCATTACATTTTCCTCCCCTAAAATACTGGACTGGACTTAGCCATGCCTTTTAGGCTGGCTCATGTGAGATCAGTGTCATTTAGCAATGCCTATCAGTCAGAAAACAGCATAATGGATATTGAGGATTCATGTATCCCAAACCCAACTAATTTAGAATTGAGCTATATACGAAACAGCAAAATGATAGGAAATTAGAACCTGAATAACAGCATAAACGGGTTCATACGGTTTGAAAACCCGGTCCGATTTCTGAAGTGGGCCGATCACCTTATACCCAATTTCTGCCGCCTCGTGCTCTTTCTCCTCCGGAGTGTACTCTCTACCTGGCTCACTATTCGACTCCAAGCCCTCAACGTCATCATCATCATAATCTGTTTCATCTTCACTTTCATCCTCTTCCTCCTCATCGCTATTGCTCGGTCGATTCGAAGAGAAATGCCGGTGGAAAGATGAAACTTTAGTGCTACTTTGGGGGCATTTGGGAGACGAAGTTAGTGAGTTGATGGAATTGAGCAGTGCTGGAGTTAGGGTTTGAGGGGAAATGGAATTGAGTGAACAAAGAGATGGGTTTGGAGAGAGAAGGTATGATAAATGACGGGTTAGGGTTTGAAGGCATCGCCGATTTGCCATTGTTTGGCTGAGCTTTGAGCTGACGAAGAAGAAGGGTTTTGGAGTGATGTGGGACTGGTGAAAATCTAGGGTTTAAGAGTGAGGTTGAAGATGGAGTTTCTGTCGAGTTTACTCGGTAACAATTCCTAACAATTAACCCGATTCAGATTTACCGCTAAACTTCATCCTCAGGGTCGAAATGATTTGATTGGTAGGATAAAAATAATGTTATCAAAATATTTGTTATTGAGTATTAAAGATATAAAATAATTTGATGAAATATCTCAATTTATAAAATTTTTTTATTTATTTTATCCTGAGCTTGTGGTTAATGACTCTGTAACTTGATGTTGAATGCTGAATTAATATTAAGTATTTACATTCTTTCCTACAATTCCTCACACATTGTGAGTGGAGAATTATATTTTCAACTAGTCAAATATGGAAAACTCAATTATTGTAAGAAACTTAAGAAAAACACCCAACACAACTCCTATTTTATAATGCCTTTTTTTTATTTTAAAAATAAAAAACTACTTTTTTTTTTGTATTTTTCACAACGAATAGACCAAAGTGGCTTATTACATTTTGATTGTTGACCGAGTTGTTTCATATGTTGCAACAAGAATCCTATTTACCAGGACAAAGGACGATAAATAGGAACCCTCTAATTTATCATATTAAAATTAGATCCATGTTTTTTCATTTGAACTGTCCTTATTCCCTTTAATATCCAAATCCAAACTTGTTTGTTCATAAAAGAAACTCTCTACAGGTCCAAGCTTTAATACAATCATTTTCAGGTACATCTTTTATTTATTCGATAAACAAACTTTTTTGTTGAAATATAAAACATTAATTGCAGTAGAATAAGATTTGTGTATATTATATCTTTTCCGCAACAATCTTTCAACAAATCTTTCATGTATATATTATATATATACTCTTCTATTGCCCTACCAACCAAATAGTCTGATGAGATATGGATTATGACGGATTTTATTCTTCTTGATCTTTGTTTTTAGGTTCAATTTTTTATCTACCTTTTTGTGTTCAAGATTTTTTTTTTTCCACAAAAAAGGCGTAAGAGTTTTATGTGAACCCCTTTGGATTGACGATTGCATCATTTGAACCTGGTTAAAATTAATTAATTATTAATATATATATATATATATATATATATATATATATATATATATATATATATATATATATATATATATATATATTGAACATCTTTAGTGAACAAAATTCTGACTCCACCATCTCTTTCGTATTGACGCTTAAAAGTAGCGATGGATTCAATGAGAGGACAAGGAGGCATTCAAATGCTACTAACTGCTGAACAGGAAGCCCAACAAATTGTTTATGCTGCAAGAAATGGTAAATTTTTGGAAATTGAGCTGTTTTTTCTTTGTAAGGATTTTTATGTGTTTTGGTACTTTTCAGTTAAAACGACAAGATTGAGGCAAGCAAAAGAAGAGGCTGAGATGGAAGTGACAAATTATCGTTCCCATCTCGAAGCTGAATACAAGCAGAAAATATCTGAGGTTTTAATTTTTCTTTTACTTTCTTAAACTTTTTATCAAATTAAAATCAGACAAACAAATTTAGTATTCTCATTACATATTAGTTTTTGAACTCTTAGGATATTCATATTGACGTTTGATCAATTAAATACCTCATTTGTTCATTGAATTCATAAACAGACCAGTGGAAGTTCAGACTCAACTGAAAAGAAGCTTGAGGTAGAAACAGAGCAAAAGATTCAACATCTGAAGAAAGCAGCCTCCCAAGTATCTCCTGATGTTATTGCAATGCTCACAAAGTACATTACAACTATTAAAACATGATTGATGCATGTTTTTGAAATACTTTTTCTCATGATATTTGTTTTTGAAAACAATTTGGTATCTCGATAAGTCCAAAGCAAATACATGAATAACATGGCTATTCATGTGGCATGTTTGGTTTGGAAATTAAGAAAAAAAAGTTATTCATGTATTAATTTTGATACAATGTTTAGTTGGTAGATTTTTCAAATGTTGTGTAAAAGTTATTTATCTATTATTTTTATACGGTGTTTGATTACGTTTTTTGTAATCCTACATAATTATTACTTACCTAACTTATAAGAGAATATATGTATAATTTATGCGGGATAGAAGGTGGAACAAATTATATAAGTACTAGGTAAATTGGTCGTGCTTCGCGCGGTGTCGAACTACGTCAATAATCTACTTCTGAACATTTGAAGTAAGTGTTTTCGAGTGGGTATAGCCCTATAATAAATTGTCAAGAATATTTTACCCAAAGATGAAATGAAATATTTTTGTAATCTTAAAACCAAAAAGATTTGATTATAAGTGTTTGTGCATTTTGTTTTTAATTCTTCATTTTACTATAGTTATTCATCACAAAAGTGTTTAGAAAAGATATGTAATTGTTTCATTCTCTATATTTGTATTTTCAAAAAGTGGTACAAACATTTTATTCATCAATTGCGAGAGTTCTTCTCCTATTCAAGGCCTCTACATACAAAATCTAAATATTATACATCTTATATAATTAGTTGTGTACTTAATAAGTTAATTAAAATTTTAAAACACATCTCTTGGAGTTCAATGAAATAACGTATGTTGCTCAAATATTTGGATAAATGATGTCTTGGCAAGTCCCTTATTCAAAATTATTCGCAGTCGATGACACTACTTTGATAGCCAAAAAGGCATATTTTGTTGTTTATGTTTCGATCAATATGGTTAAAATTTTATTTTTTTGCGACTTTTAATCTAATGTTTATAAGGAGATAATTATTTCTTTAATATTTGATTAATATGGATTCATCCTACTTTGAGGGATAATTTATTGATTCCAATCCAACATTTGAACCCCAAACTTTTGATTAAGGTTGAGTACAATACTTACCATCCCACTATATTCCTATATTTTTTGGATGTCACTAATCGATTATATGCATCGATAAGATAGAAAGTTGAATAACAAAACCTCTAAGGTAGTGTGGAACCGCCATAACATCTGAACAATTAAAAGTCCCTTCTTGGACATCCCATGGATCTTTTAGCCACTGAAAACTCTATAAAGATCGAAGACATTTATTTTACAAGTTTAAGAATTCTAATCTACATGTCACCAATAGTGTATTGATCACATCAAACTCTTGATCAACATATCTTATCTTCAACATAATGATCAAAAACATAAACATAAACAACAAAGTTTAAAACATTTACTCAAAAACAACAATTAATAACATAAACATAAATTAATGGATGTAAAAAACATATCAGGATCTGTAATAATAAAATGAAACATAAAGGAAAAAGTCGAGCCCACTGAATGCACATTGTCCTCTTAAGAAAATTATTTCCCTCTAGTACCCGAGGTTTAAATGAATAGATCGTCTCAGGATATAACGATTCTATTCACTAGTGTATTGATACAAAAATAATGGTGTCAGTGAGCCACTTAACATGAGCAAAGTACACAAATATTTAATTGTGCAGAAGAAGAAGAAGTTTAGAATTTTAGTTGTTTTAAAATTAGAGGAGATCTCTCTATTTATAGACAACAAAGGATAGTGTGAATGAATGCTTATTGTGCCTTATCGGAAAGGTCGCAACTCTTTGAAAAAGTCATAGTCTTTCATAAAAATCGCAACTTTTCATAAAAATCGCAACTTTTCATAAAAGTCGCAACTCTTCATAGAAGTCGCAACTCTTCGTAAAAGTCGCAACTTTTCATAAAAGTCATAACTTTTCATAAAAGTCACAACTTTTTCATAAAAGTCACAACTTTTCATGAGAAGGAACGCTAATTTTGAAAATAAATAAATTAAAAGGAAATCCTGATTTGTGGTGGTGCCACGTAGACAAACCTAATATTCTCTTTTATATATATATATATATATATGATTAGTACAAGAAAGTAACGAATTGGATAATTCATTATCTCTGTGCTTAATTATTATGTCTAGTTAAAGAATAAACGTTTGTCATTGCAAAAGGATATTAAAGAAGTGATGAATATTAGGAGTTGATGAAAATCTAGTCTAGGTTTTAAGAGTGAGGCGGAAGGTTTGGATGGATTCGGTAATACGACTCACATTTAGAAATAAAGATTAATGATAATGTTCTCAACATATTTTATAAATTATATTTAAAAATTCAATTAGGATCAGTGTTTTCAAAATCGTTTTTGGAGCGAGTCTCAAAGCAGGGCGTACCAAAAATACTCCAAGGCGTAAATTAAAGACGTAAATCCATAAGGCGTAAGTTTTAAAATTTGAGGCGTAAACTTCAAGCGTAAAAACATGAGTAGTGGGCATAAAACGTAAGTCATAGGCGTAAAAACGTAGGGCCGGACGTTTTTTTTTTAAAACCTTTTTTGCTTTAAATCCTATTTTTTATTATTGGTGTAATGATATTTCTCAAATAGTAATTATAATATAGAAAAAATCATATTATAATATAGGTTATTTATAAAAAAAATTATTTATAAAATCATTGAAAGGTTTACTTTTTCTTATTTTATTAGTAATAAAGCTATAAAATTGAATATACATGATACTATGCCCCGTAGATCATGGGACTTACGCCCCGTGTCTCGGGACTTACGCCTCATCCTGTACTGTATAAAATGAGTCGTCTCACACCCCGCCTTCTAAAACACTGGTTAGAACTAATATTGAGATGTCTTAATTCAAAAAATAATACCGTTTATCTCATTTTTAAAAAAAACATTTTTTAGACGTTGAAACTTGAAATGTAAATTCAAAAACTTAAACCTTTCATCATTTCATTGTTATCATATTAGACGTCGAGACTCAAAAAATAAATCCAAAACCTAAACCTTTAATCATTTCATTGTTATTATATTATATGTCAAAACTTTCACTTTCATCATTTCATTGTTATCATAATTCACATTAGACGTCGAAACTTGAAATAGAAATTCAAAACTTAAACCTTTCAACAATATTGTGAGCGAAGAATTGTTTTTATATTTGTAATCTGCTATAAGAAAATAACTAAATATTTCAATAATTATATATACTACTAATATATAAGAGGGAATAAGCACGCACATCTTGATCGACGTGTGTGCTTTCCTGAATTACTATGTAACCTTGAGGGTTCTTTTGTCATTTAACTATATTTTACAGCTTTTGATTTTCAACTTGCTGTACCTCTTTTGATTTTTCTGGAATTATGAGACAAATTTATCCTTTGCTTATTTGAGATTAAATGATACTTACCGTGGATCCCTCCCATCCAACCTTCACTTTAAGGTTCAACAAAACAGTTCTATTATGGAGTTCTTTTGATTGAAAATTTCTCATAGATCTTTTTATATATTTTGGGTATTAATAATTGTGACTTATAATACTTTTTACATAGTTTACAAATATATAAATTTCTTTTCAAAAAAAATGAAGATTTCAAGTGCAAATTTCTATCAAACTTAAATTGTTTGACTCTCGAAAAATGTAAAATGTCACATAAATTGAGACAGAGAAAATAATTTATTTTATTTGAAAATTTATGTTTGACCAATGAGAATTTAAAATCAATTTTACGTTATGTTTCAAATTTAAAACATAATTTATAATTTATTTTCTAGCTCACTTTTAAATAATAGTGTATTCAAATACTAAATACTAATATTTATCATTGATCGCAATAACAAATTTTTTTCAGTGGACACTTATAATACAATTTAATACATGTTACAAATAGCAATGTAGTATTAAATACATATGATACAAGTTTTATTCATAGATAATACATTTGTCATACACTTTA
Organism: Solanum bulbocastanum; assembly: GCA_037074985.1. Taxonomy (NCBI): domain Eukaryota; kingdom Viridiplantae; phylum Streptophyta; class Magnoliopsida; order Solanales; family Solanaceae; genus Solanum; species Solanum bulbocastanum. Next base: position 28,030,522 of record CM073598.1, on the reverse strand, counting down.
ATGCACTAATAAAGTATAAAACATATTTTAAACCTTATAATACATTTATATTACATATATATAATTTACTTTTAATACATAACAGATTTATCATAGTTATAATAAATAAAAAGATATTTCACAAAAATATCCCCTGTTGTGCTCCTTACTGTCGTCGCCTTTATATGATATTGAAAACACTTGATATTTACGCCAAATCAAATGATTTAACCATGAAAGTCCCATGAGAACATAAATCACTAGCTTTTAGGCACAACAAATGTATTACTTGCAATGCACTACTTATCAGTAACAAAATTAAGACTCAAGTCACCATAAAAGTGAATTTCTTTTTTCTCAGTTCTAAGGGCAAAAAGTACATGGAAGCTTGCAATTTATGTTCAGTATATATGATGGGCTGTAATTTGATAACATTTTTAGACTCTCAACTATATACAACAAAAAATAATAAATTGGTCACCTCCTAAAAGAATCGACGGAAAATTTTAATACCGTCTTTTCTTGTAACTATAAAACTCATCATGCACAGTTCCTTCCCTAACCCCATAATCAATATCCTTGACTTCAGGGAAGGAAAGAATAAGTATTTGCCTAAATAAATATTATAACAAGTTACCATCTTAACTAACCCGGAAAAACTTTTCTATGACGTCTGGATTTTCTTTCTCTCCCACGCTTCGTGGGTATCTTTTTGACTGGACTAGTAACAAAACTTGATGCTGAAACATTGGGCAGAGTTTCATCAATTACAGGTGGTGGAGGAAGAACAACCGCAATTGCACCAGGTGGAGGTGGGGGAGGCCAGCGCTCAAGAACGTCTCTATGATAACCCTGCAGATAGTAGAAAATATGGCAGGTATTTAATCTATCATATTATGATCAGTTAGTCAATCTATCATATAACGGAATTTCTGAAATAAGCATTGCCAGGGTTTCCTAATAAAGCACACAGGAAGTAAGTCATCATTCCAGAAAGAAACAGCGAAACAGGGCATTTGAAGAACTAAAGGCCAGCTTTACAACAGAAAAACTTTAACAGATATGTGGACAAGCAATAGCAACTGCACAATCCATAGATATATAGCAGTAATACTAATCAGACACCCACGTTAACCTTTTACAACTGTTTTTATGAATTCTGGTCTTTTGTTTTCAGATTCTATTAACGAGACTACAAATCAACTCAATCCAAAAGGTAAAGACATAAAGCTCACCTGAATCACAAAGTTTCGCCGTTCACAGTCTAAGAACATATTCAAAGTCCAATTTGTCTTTTCCCTGATCTTGTCTCTCACAATGGCAAAGCTAATTTGGTCTCTTGGAGTAAAGCGGTCCACTTCATTAAACCAAAGACAAGTAAAGAGATTGGAGATCGGAATATGCTCTTTTATAATTACACACCCCTCAGGAACATCTGCAAACATAATAAGTATGCTCAAGTGGCCTATCAAACAAAAAATGGCTAATTTTAAGAAGGGATCAGCAGGAGAGGAATTATTCATAAGAAGTAAAGAAAGACAATATACACAAGTATCACACACTAACCACTTGAGATAGGAAGTTTAGCTCTGGTATATGGAGTTAGACCTTCCTTTCTATAGAAGTCAACCTGGAAATCGATGGAAGCATTGTCAAACTTAGAAGCAGCCTTATTAGCCTCTGCTTCTACAAACACATCAAAGCGCCTGTAGTGTCTTGATATTGCAAAGCTTGCATTTTTTCTCCACAAGAATCTGACATAGAAATGAGATAATTCAACTAAGCAAGTTGTGCTGAACACAGAGGGAGATCTGAATCAGAAAGCTAGGATTCGATAATTGCAGAGTTCAATCACCATTTATCAGAAGTACATTGACCTTCAAAGCAAGATACTTTCCTCTGATAACAAAGCCTAATCGGGGCTCTCATATGCTTAGTTTTACACTTAAGTCAGGTAGCAGTGAGCAGTATGACTTCTCTATCTCTGTAAGGTGTCAAACATATAAAAAGCCTTGTTGAAAAGTTGCAAAATATTTTGGACTATCACGCCAAAATCATGAGCATATCTCATACTAAGCATAAGTGACATGTCACAGTAAGTCAATTCGAAGAGGTGATTGAATTTAGGGCAATCTCCCATGATGTACACTTAGAAAACAACTATTGTCTCCTATATTGCCGGGTTGATTAAAGATGTGCAAGACACTATGAATGAGATCCACCCTGAACCAAAATGCCTGTATGCTATACTTTAACTTAGGTTGGGGATCATTATGCAAATCCATGTTAAGTAACAAATTCGCAGGAAGCATAAATTGTACCTCTTAGAAAACCACCTCGACTGCCCCTAATTCTACAGTTCTCAAGGGAAAACCTGGTATCTTTCGTCAGGACATGAAACTAAACCCATAGGAGACCATATGGTAGCTAAGCTTGAGAATTTCTTATGTACTTATGAAAATGTGGGTTGAGCTTTACATATACCTTTCAAGTATTTGATATGGATCCACAACAAGCTCAAGTTTTGCATCAACCCATAGAGAATAACGGGCATTCGGGAAAAGCCTGTGCAGCAAAAGCTTTGGGACCTGCAACGGCAACAAATTGTCACTTACACAAAATCTATCTACAATACTCCTTAATAAAGGAGAAGCACTCGCCTAACCATGCAACAATTCGGCTATCAACTGGTAAGCAGCTTTCTCAAATCACTCAGTTGATACTTAATAGTGTCAGCAGCATACACACAAATACCAAGTGGACCAGAAGGCTAACAGAAATAGAAATATAACAAGAAGGAAAGCAAAATATAAAAGAAAAAAGTAGCATATGTGTGTCACCCTAAATCCTAATCCAATTAGAAAAGCACAAATCTTCCTATATGAAGTCACAAAACATATGCAATAGGGAAGAGAAGTTTCCCATCAAAAAAAGATTTATTATAACGAACTTATGGGAATCATGAAACGTAAATAAATCTCAAAAGCAACTCTGTTTTTTGGGAAAATATCTGGTTCCTGCTAGACTTCCATAAGAAGTATTAATGTTTCTAATGGCACCACCAGAGGTAAAAAAGCTAAAAATACAGACTTCTCTTTAGGAGGGGAGTGGATATAAGGAATTCATATAGCCAATCCAGCTAATTTTGGGATTAGGGCATAGTTGATTAATTAACTGAAAGGCGTTTCTCTCCCTATTCTTTGAGTTCGAAAATTCCAGGAAGCAAATAATAGAAAATACAAAGACTGGGCAAAACTTACTATTTTTTTAAATCAGGCAACTGTATTTCATTCATTAACACGGCCACAAATCTGGCTGTATACGGGGCAAAACTTACTGCTACTTCAAATAATGATAGGAGACCATTCCATGAAGTCAAATTGCTAAAGGAAACCATCCAGAAATTATTGTCTTGTCTCTTTGTGTGGATAAAAACTATTCATGTAAAGTGACAGCTAAAGCCAAAAGACTACTCGCGTCTCAAAGATGTAACTAACTCCAAAGGAAGAAAATGTAAGATGGTTGTGCATCAAACAAGAAAATTCCCCCAAATCTTGGAGCATTTTTCAAACTAGCTTATTAAGAAAACAACCAAAGGTAATGCACTTATGGTGGCTCTCAGCCTTCTGATTTTTTAATAAAGAGAGAGAATTCACTGTACTGGTGGGAGGTAGCAATACCTGGTGGAATATTCAAGGTGCGTGAAAGTTGGCCCTGACACTATCGTAATTTTTTAAAAATCCAGCAGCTCCTTTCAAGAATTCCCTCTTAGAATAGAGATAATAGTTTGTTCCATTTGTAGACTTCAAGTTACACAACAACAACTACGACTACACCTCAATTCCAAGCTAGTTGGGATTGACTGTACAAGTAAAATATTCAAGTCCCAATCAGATTCAAGTTTGAGCAAGGATCCAAACTATAAATAGAAAACAAGTTCACTTGTCATGTAAATTTTTTCATAATTCGTGAAAAAATCAATAGGCTTCTTGTCAATTATGAATATGCAGTTCTGGTTGCTAAACCTTAGCTGCAGTTATCCAGAGACTGCCATTCATTGAGATTTTGATCAATTTAAAGACATTCCCATAAAATCTCTCTCTTGTTGCATTCATTTTCTTCAAAACATTTAATGGAAATGAAACATAACGGTTACCTTATATTGCCTGAAAAGCAACTTCTGGGGAATAAGGACTCAAACAACTACATAGATCTGGGAATTCTTATATTTAAAAAGTAGAATTAGTGAAAAAAGAAAATGCAGAAACCACCAAATATCCCTTTAAGTTATTCATGTTTTACTCTTGCATCAACTTCACAAAAATCCTTTCGAAAGCATCAATGCTCTCTCATAACATAAGCATGAAAAGTAGTAAGAACCCCTCATAAATAGCCATTGTTTCTACTGATTATGTCTGCAAAATTCAATATTATTCAATATTGGCAATGTACAACTGGACGGTGGTTACCTTTCCATTTCGTCGTGGATCATCATAAGGCAGATTATGAACTACAGCTATTCTCCATAAACCAATTCTCATGCTACTATCCAGTTCACTTGAATTTTTCAGGAAGTTTTCTGTTTCCTCATCCACAAACATGTAGAAGCAGACATTCCCTTTAGCATATTCACTTATATTTTGTGGTTGCCGAATCAAATCAAAAGCACCTGGTCACAAATGGAATTGTTATTGTTACAACAACAGTCAGCAGGTTCAGCGACTCAATGTGACTTTACAAGAATAGAAAGATCAATACCAAATATTGCCGATGCCACAACAACACCTCGACAAGATTCCATCACAAGAAGGTTAGAATCATCAATGTCAAAACCTGTCTGATGCCCTGACCTGGCTCCCCTGACAAATCTGTCACAAGGATGTGCAGAAGAATAGAGCAAAACAAACTCAGGAATGTGGCAAACTATGCCATAATGTAAATGATCATCATTAAAATCTAAAATGCGAAGTTACAAATTGCAACCATTATTAAAAAAGTAAAAAACTGTGACTGAAAGATCAATAATATTTTCGAACAGATAAAAGATCATAGCTGCTTCTTGTGTTAATAGAATTGCCAAAGTACAAACAAAAGGAAAAATATTTAGAGACGATCCAGTGCACACTCCTGGACTCTATTGTCTAAATAAATTGCCAAAGTGGAAAAAGAAAAAGGCATACCCGCAGTGCACACTCATGGACTCTCTTACATCATATGAATCATTCCTCTGCATCAGTGAAGGATATCCACCAAATTCTGAACCTCCAAACTCAGATTTACTCAAATTTTCCTCATGGATGTAAGTTAAACTGCTAACTCCGGGAGAAAAGGAAGGTGCATCTGGCATTAATGCAATAGCTTGTTCGACAGGAAGATAGCATACTGGACATGCTGAAAGTACCAAAAGCATGAAAATAATTGGCTTAAGAACTTTTAAAAATCTTATATTTCTCCACCCCAAACAATACATCAAACGGAAACACATTTAAGAGTACCATGTCATGAACAAACTTACGTCTTGGTCCAGTTCTCTTCTTATCTGCTGGGGGCGGTGGCAGTGTGAAGCCTTCACATGGATTCCCAGGAGGAAGAACATATCCTTTAAAATATGTAAGAGGTGGAGGTGGAGGAGATTCAATTGATGCAATTTTTCCAACATCATTTTTCTCTATCGAATCGATATGCCTAATCTGTCCAGTATCTGGAGGAAACACCCCACTATTCGTGGACATGATAAGTTCCTGTGTATCTTCACCTGATACCAAGTTGAAATTGCTCAGCTCATGAGAGGAAAAAATAAAGACTAAGGGAGGGCATCTCTATGTGCTAGTTCCTAGATATGGATATGGAACTGCCAGATCAAAGACCATTTCCTTAGCCATGAAGCAGAAGAACAAGATTGGACAATGGAAGAGAATCCAGTGCAAACTAAACATAATCAGGAAATCTCCTAATCAAGTAAAGACCTAACAAAAAGCATACAATCAAAATGTCATCAAGTGCAAAGCTTTCCGGTTGTTGATATAATAAACACTATGACATCAACTGTATAGAGACAGTAATCATTTTTTAAAATCCCACATAAATTATGGCCTTACGTGTAAAATAGACAGTAAGTGCGATTGTCAATGCCATATTATTACTTATAACCAAATGTGCCACATTAATTTCTCCAAGTGTGCATGAACACCTACAGATCAGATTCCAGTCAGCATTAAAGTCAAGACAGAATTCTGTACCATCTATCTAAAGTGATAGTGCTCCAATATGCTGATTGGAGAGACAACATCCAACAATAGGACTAATTCAGATATATGCTAGGCAATGGGCCAAGATTAGAGATCAAACCTTTGCCAACATACAAGACCCATAAAAACACTGCGGCCGACACAACACATAATAGCATCATCCCAATCTTCTTTCTAGGTGCAAACTTGCAGATCCAAAGAAACAATCCTTCTTTCTCCTTGAACAATTTTGGGGGCTTTCGTGGTGGAACAGGGGGTGACGCCAGGAAAGGAGAGCCACCGTTCTGGAATTGCTGTTGTTGCAATGATCCATAACTCCCTGAAGAACGAAGACCCAATGACGCTGAAGTCATTGTTGTCCTCTCAACCCTTCAACTCTCATCACCTCTCCCTTCTGATCCACATCCAACTGTTAAATCTTCTAATAAAGTCTGGATCTTTAGACTAAATTTATCTTTTTTTGGCACAAAATAATGGAAAAAATACACTAAAATCACCAAGACCCAATTCACCAAATGATCTCAAGAATCAAAACCAATCCTCAATTTACTGTATTTCGATCGAATAATGACACCCCACTTCGCCAAAATCACTGCTGCCAATGTGAGAATGCAACAAGAGAGTTTGAGTTTTTTTTTTCACAGCAACTAGTTAACTTCTTCTTTTCTCACACAAAATACTTATCTCGAAGCTAAACAACAAGCACAAAATCCCAGCAATACTTCCAAGAGAACACAGTTTTAACATAACCAATCAAAATTGGCACAAAAATTGAAAAGTATAACAAAAGATTGAAAAAAAGATGGAGAAATAAATGTCGCTAAATTTGAGATTTGTGGGGTGGGAAAAAAAACTAGCACTAACTTCTAGGGTTTGTGGGACAATCAAATCTTAGATCACAGAGTTCAGGATCAAGAGTCTAATCAACAATTTAGGAGATTATTTTTCCAATTTAATGTAGGATATACCTGCGAAATTTCCTATATTCAAGAAATAAAATTAGAAACGATGCAATGAGAAATTAATTTATTTAAGGAATAAAACAAAATAATAAGGGATCGTTTGGTGTGAATGATAAGCAGAAATAGTTTTGAAATAAATATTTAGTGGCACTTAATTTAGTGTTTGATTGTGAAGTTTGGAATAACTTATCCCGAATTAATAAATAGTATCTGGATAAGTTATTCCTCCCAATGGGTGGTATAATAATCCCATCATTGTTTGTCATGGGATAAACTTATTAAATAACATAACTACCCTTCAAATACTAGTTCTTGCTAATATTTCTAGTTCCTCTGCTTCTTCATCTGACTACATATCTCATTACGTCTAAAAAAAATGAATAACTTTATCTATTTGTACTTCTGCTAGCTCGTTGTGAAGACAAGATAAATCGCCGAATATATACACTACTATTAAGATGGGAAATGGGCGGCTCTCTCTAATGTTTCAACTTTTGTTTACTAATCAAGTCCCCAAGTTTGCTTGATCAAGTCCCCTCTTCCCTTCCAATCCCCAAACAAATTGTGTTGAAGTTTATCATTTGTTGGACTTGGACATATGGTACTGTCATACAAATATAGTGATTTTGGATGGAAATTCTTGAGTTTCATTTTCTTTAGCGGAGTATTGATACCTCCATAATCGACACATAATTGAACACAAAAAATATTCATGGAAATTCATACATAAAAATAATTAAGTTAAATAAAGTGAAGATTTGTTTTTAAGAATGAATAACTAAAACTTTACTACAAAAAATATATACAAAAAAGCTAAAAAAGAGAGGGTATTTTTGTAATCAAACCACTTATTTTTAGGAAGTATGCAATGGTTATTATTTTTATTACAACAAACTAAACAATCAATAAGAAACAAGGTGAGGATAACTAGTCCCAGTATAACTAATTTCAATATAATTTATCCCAACATAACTTATCTCAGTAAACTTAAATTTAAATCAAACGACCCCTAATAATATGTCTCTTACAAACAAAAGAGATGATTAAAGATAGTTGTGGTCTATGTGGGGCTACACCAACGTAATTAGGGAACATTTTAGTTTGTTAACAACAATTAACACACTCTAAAATTATACTTATAAGTTTATGTTTTCATCCCACTTTGGAGTTTGGTCTACCAGATGTGTTCAATTTCAGTTAGAATTTCTGGAGGTTACTCTATCTTAAACTCTAGCTTATGCATATATAAAGAGTATTATATTCACTTAAAGAAATCTCTCGAATATTAAATTCAATAAATGTTCATACAGATTAATGGAGATCAAATAAATCTCAAGAAGATCCATATAGAAATATGCCACTATAATCGAAAAACAAAATTATATTTATGGTGATTTATATTCCATATATTTAAAATTTGTTACAAACAATGAGCATATGCATATCTTTTGATAACATGATAAAAGAAATGAATTTTAAGTGTGACTCAAACTTCGAAAGCATTTTTTGATTCCACAATGGTTTGTGAATGTGATGATTTATGTTATCAAATAATAGTATATCACAAGTAAGCAATTAAATTTGTCCTTAAATATATTTGATTTTGCAATTTACCTTTTCATATTTATTTATATGGTTAACTAAATACCGTCACATTTAATTATGGACTATTTCATCCGATTTGAAATTATTTTATCTCATTTTCCAAGTAAAAAAAAAATATTGTAGAAATTATGAGCCAATAAAAAAAAAATTAGTCCTGTATCAAATGACAAAGAGTTATATATTGGTAAGTTCTACTAGGTGTACTAAATAGTAGTATTAATGTTAACCACCATTATTCCTTGGCCTTATAATTGGTGGTAGCCTAATATTTCCTACAATATGGTAGCATCTTACCTACAGAACTTATGATAATTATCACTTAGATCTTATTTGTGCTTACTAAAACTCTATATCTGAATGGTTTAGATTTTAAATTATTAAATTATTTGTTCATATGTTTGAGCACTTAATTTGATCTAAGTAGATTTTAATTATCAAAATTTTGAATAAAATCATTAAAAGGTATTTTGCATAGATAACTTTTATCAATGATTTATCTACAATTGTCAACTATCATTACTAACCACTTTTGTTATCACCATCACCATTATCGTCGTCAATCACCCGTAGATCATTACTATCAATCACAGTTATCACCATAACCATTACTACTGTCAGTCGATAAATTATCTTCATCATTATATTAAATTATATATGCGGCTACTATCATTACCATTGTCGTTGTTATCGTTGTCACCTCTATCAGCACTATTAGCCACTAACCCATTACGTGATAATTTGTGTATCTTATTTGTGAATTTGATAAATAAATATTTTTTTATAATTATATGATATGATTCTCCAACACCTTTGTATGTATATTTATAATTGACTATTTAAAGTGTGGATAATATAAAATGAAAAAACTGCTAATATTGAAAATATTCAATTGACATGAGGATGTCTTTGATAATATGATAAAAGAAATAGATTTTAAGTCAATTCAATTCTATAAGTGTTTCTTTGTTCCATGATGTTTTGTAAATGTGATGATTTTTATTATTAAGTAATAGAATCATAGATTGTTAAGATTGAGTGTGATCAATTGAAGACTTCATTGATGGAGCTTTTACAAGTAAACTGAAGAGAACATGTGAAGAAGATGAATGAATTGTAATTTTGAAAAAGAGAAAACTGACTTCCATTTCTTCTTCCTCCTGTATATATACATGTGTATGTAAAGATAAGTGTGACAGACTATTCATCTAACTGTCTCTAACTAATTTGTTCAGTCATTATTCTAACTAACTGCATACATCAATTACATATAATTAATTAAGGCTAAATCTAATTAATCACAACACCCCCCCCCCCCTCCCCTCAAGTTGAAAAGGAGATACTTCCAGACAACTTGTGCAAAACAGTTGAATGTTTGGGACCAGTGAGACTTTTGGTTAAGACGTCGGCTAATTGTTCATCAGATGGAATGTGATAAAGAGTCACAAGTCTTTCTTGAAGCTTATCTCAAAGAAAATGATAATCCACCTCTATATGTTTAATTCTCTCATGAAATACAGGGTTATTTGCAATATGTATGGTTGTTTGACTATCGCAAAAGACTGATATTAGTTGGGAAAATCCTTCACCCATCTCATGAAGTAAACGCTTGAGCCAAACTAACTCTCCAACCACTTTTCTTATTGCTCTGTATTCTGCCTCTGCTGAAGAAAGTGAGACCGTTGTTTGCTTCTTGAATTTTTAGCTTATAGGACAGTTCCACATGAGTACTATGTATCCACTTACTGATCTCCTGGAATTAGGGCATGCAGCCCAATCTGAATCACAATAGGCAGTGATGGCATAGTCAGGTTCTTTGGACAAATAAACTCCTAGTGTAATAGCATTCATCAAGTATCTCAGCACATGAAAAACAGCTCTCAGATGAGGTTCTCTTAGTGCTTGTAAGAATTAACTGAGATTTTGTACACTGAATGCAATATCTAGTCTAGTGTTTGTGAGAAAATTTAACTTCCCTGCCAACTTCCTATAGTATGTTGGATCCTGAAATACAATGTCTTCTTATGACTTAAAAATTTTTCAGCAGCATCAAGGGGAGAGGATGTTGGACTATAATGTAGACAATCAAATTCCTTGATTAAGTCTGTAGTGAACTTTCTCTGTGTAATGAGCACGCCATCTTGTTTGTAGAGAAGTTCCAAGACCAAACAATAGTGTAGTTTTCCTAAATCCTTAATTTTGAACTGGTCATTTAAAAAGGATTTCAAAGATGTGATTTTAGCCAAGTTAGTTCCTATCAGTATTATATCATCAATATATACTGCTATAAAGACTGCAGATGAACTATCCCTTTTGTAGAACAATGAATAGTCATTGGTGGGATGTGAATATCCTCTTGAGTACACTGTTTCTGCTAGTTTCTCATACCATTGCCTGCTAGCCTGTTTCAAACCATATAAAGACTTATTTAACTTGCAAACAAGTCTCTTTTCATTAACTTAAAGTCCTTTTGGGAGATCCATATAAACTTTTTCATTTAGGTCTTCATGCAAAAATGCATTGTTCACATCTAGTTGGTATAAGTCCCACCCTTTCTTTACTGCTAAACTGATCAGAGTTCTCATAGTAGTCATCTTAACGACTTGGGAAAATGTTTCAGTATAGTCAATCCCAGCCTGCTGAGTATATCCCTTTACCACAAGTCTAGCTTTGAACCTCTCAACTGTCCTATCAGCCTTATGTCTGATTTTGTAAACCCATTTGCAGTCAATTGCCCTCTTACCTGCAGGTAGATAAACTAAATCCCAGGTATTGTTAGCATGTTAGGTTTCAAACTCAAGGTTCATTGTTGATTGTCAAGCAAAGTTCATGACTACCTCCTCATATGAGTTTGGTTCACTGTCATGACTGATATTCCTAACTAGTCGCTGACTTTTTGAATTAAAACTAGTGAGTGAGACATGTTGTTGGGTAATGGTATCAGGATGGTGATGTGGGGATTGAGGTTGTAGGTTAGGTAAGATGTATTTGTATTCATAAAGGTATCTTGGCAGATAATGAATTCTACTTGTCCTTCTAGGTTCAGGTAAAAGATGTGAATAAAAAGGGGTAGTTGTGACAGGTTGAGTTGAACAAGCAATTTCTGAATGAGATGATGCATTGGTTGTTCCTGGTGAACAAGGTGCTGAAATGGTCTCATCAGACAAGTTTCCAGTGGTATGTAGTAGGTAGGCTACATCAGCATTGTTGTTTGTGACATTAGTTAGGATGCTTTTATTTAAATCATGAGTGTTATTCAAAGTGTTGCTTGAGAAATGAAACAAATTATTATTATAATTGAGATGTCTCAGTACAGAATTAAAATTAGAATTAGGAAAAGAAAAAACAAAAGGAAAAATATTTTCATGAAACAATACATCCTTTGAAACATGTATCTGCTTGGTGGTCAGGTCTAGTACTTTGTAACCTTTTGTGTTGAAGGGGCATCCAATGAAAACATGGGGAATGGCTCGTGGTTCAAATTTATCCTTGTGATGCTTGAGGGTGCTTGGAAAACAAAGACATCCAAAAGATCTTAGATGTGAATATATAGGTTATTTTTGGTATAAGATTTCAAATAGAGTTTTGTTTTGGATGGTTGAAGGAGGGAGTTTATTAATTATACAAGTTGCAGTTAAGATGAATTTTCCCCAATATCTCATGGAAAGTTTTGAATGATACAAGAGGCTTCTTGCAACTTCAAGTAGGTGTTTATGTTTTCTTTCTACCACACCATTTTGTTGTGATGTGTATGGATAGGTTCTTTGATGTATGATCCCTTTGGATTGCAAGAACATAGTGATTTCTTTGTTGACAAACTCAAGACCATTGTCAGTTCTAATGGCCTTAATTTTGGTGTTAAATTGATTTTCTACTAAGGATGTAAATGTCTTTATGGACTGTAAAGTGTTACTTTTGCAACTGATCAATTGAGTCCAAGTTGACCTACTACAACTATCAACTATTGTGATAAAGTATTTATAGTTGTCATGGGTTGGTGTATGGTATGTCCCCCATAAATCTATGTGAAGGAGGTCAAAGGTCTTGGTTGAAAAGGTGGTGGTGTTAGATGGAAATAGTGATCTTGCATGTCTGGCCATAGGATAAATGGTACACAAGAAGGGTTGTTTTGGTGAGAACTTTACATGTACTTGTTTTGGTGAAAATTTACAGGTATGGTGTGGATGTCTTTCATCTTAACAAAGAAACATGTCCTAGCCTGGTATGCCACAAGTAATCTATACCATCTTTATGGGATGTACACAAAGAGAAAGAATTACATGGTGCAGAAATATCAGCAAAACTAACAAGGGACTTTATATTACAACATGTATTTTTATTACTTGGATGGACATAATTTACAGAAGGAGCATGAGAATGTAATGCTTGTTTATTCAAGGGAGGCAGATGACAGCAACTAGAAGACGCACATTAAACAGTAAAGTAAAAGGAATGATCATCTTTGTGACATTTTGAACACAGGAAATAAAGACCATTCCTAGATTTACCAATCACCAGAGGGTTCTTCAGTGAAGGGCCCTGCATAAAACATGAAACATCATTGAAACTAACTGCACTTTTAAGGTGAGAAGCTAAACAATGTAATGAGATAAGATTGAACTTAAAAGTAGGTATAAAAAATACTTTGAATAAAGTCAGTGTTGAATTCAAATGTGCATTTCCAATTTCTGTCAATTTAACTCTATAGCCATTTGGTAATGTGATTAGGAAAGGGTAAAGTAAATGTCTGATGTTGGTAAACAGTGTTTTATTAAAATTCATATGGTTTGAGGCTCCAGAGTCTATAATTCAGGATTCAACACTAAGTTTGGAATAATTACATGAGAGATTACCAATTTCATTAATAAAAGAGTGACAAGCCATAATACCTGCAAAGTTCACAGCTCCATCCATGATATTGCGCACAGATTCCTTAGTGCTCCCAGTTGTTCCTTGTATCTAAATATTCTCAAGCAGTTTCACTAGGTGATCATACTGATATTGAGTCAACCCTTGAGTTCCCTAGCTTGGATCAACCTGCATCTCACAGTTCGAGTGTGCAATAGTTGTTGATCCTGAGTTCACGCCCTTAGTGAACTTAAAGTTTGGTGGAAAATCATGTAGTTTGTAGCATTTTGCCTCTATATGACCAGTTTTCTTACAATAGTCACAGAAAAAGTTGGCTTTGTTAACATCTAGAATTAGATAAATGTTGTAGTTTTGAAATTGGTTCGTGGTCCCTCTGTATGTATTGTTCCCATTTGTGTCTCTATTTTGGGAATAGTTTGTCTTGAAATTATTACTCCCAGAAGCAGTGACAAGAGATGTGGAAGCACTGAAAGAAATGGAAGCCAAACTCATACGAGTGGATGGCTTGACCTCTCTTTGTTTTTCTTCTTGAATAAGAATGGAAAAAGCATGTGCTGTATAATGTTGTCTCACATCACAGTGTATAATTCGTTTACTCCCATTAGGAATTGAATGAGTCTATGATCTTGCTCTGCCTTGTGCACTTACCACCATAACTGCATGGACAAGTACACTAAGTGTTAGCATCCAAAGTAGAGAGCTCTTCCCAAAGTCATCTGAGTCTGGTGTAGTATCATGTGATATCTAAATTTCCTTGCACGAGGTTGTTGATCTCTTATTGAAGCTGAAATAGCTTCGCACCATTTGTTTAGTCGTATCAATCGGTTAATTCTTCCAACAATTCCTTCGCATTGTTAACATACTACAAGCTGTCTACTAAGTCCTTTACAGTGAATTGAGTATCCATGATATCACCATATTGTCGCAGCGTTCCCATTAGGCAAATGCAGATGAATTTGGATCTGGTTTTTGAGCTTTTCCATTGATGAATCCCACTTTATTTTTCACATAAAGGGCTTGAAGGACACTACACCTCCAGGATCTATATCATGTTCCATCAAAAAGTATCGGAGTGATTGTAGATCCGACATTCTCCGATGGATGCATGTACAAGGGATCACTGAAATAAATGGCTTGTGGAGCTAAAATTAGTTTGATTCGTAGTTTGATCCATGAGATTGACAAAGGATTAATAGAAAAACGAAGGTGAATTTGAAGAGAAGAATCGAGAATTGTGAACTTTTGATCGAGAGCTGATGTGATCGATTAGAGAAAATGCTAATGCAGCGAAATTTGAAGTAGAGAGAAGAGCCTTTGCTCTGATATCATGTTAAGATTAAGTGTGATCAATTGAAGACTTCATTAACGGAACTTCTACAAGTAAACTGAAGAGAGCATGTGAAGAAGATAAACAAATCGTAATTTTGGAAAAGAGAAAATTGACTTTCATTTCTTCTTCCTTATGTATATATACATGTAAATGTAAAGATAAGTGTCTAACTAACTGTCACGTCCCTAGCCTACACCCTGGATGTGGCCGACACTCTAGAACTATTGTTGGCCTCAAGCGAACTCTTGGTCTGACTTACTTAACTCAGCGGAAGACTTTAAACATGATTACAATGGTCAAATGAACTTACTCAAATAACTTAATAATATAACTTATAATGTTAAAAGAATTAAACATTCAACTTGGCCAAAAATGGCAACCCAAGTCTTAACATAAGATAAATGAAAAGACTAAAAACTAATAACTGACTGTCTATGAAGCCTCTAAAACAACTAAGATGGATGTTGGGACAAACCCCACAATATTCTAGTGAACTAAATTAGAAAGCACATAAAAGAGTCTTTCGAATGCAAGGAGGCTCACCGTAGACTCTTAGTGCTCAAGCTGGATCAACGAGGCGATGGATGTTGATCCTGGTTACCTGTGTCTGCATCATAAGACGATACATGCCAATTGGCATCAGTACATTGAATGTACGAGTATGCGAGTTGGAATGCTAAACAATACATAGACTTGAAAAAATTCTGAAAGAAACATTTACCTTGGCTCTTCTCAACTCATGAATAACTTAACTCAAAATAAAGCAATAAAACACATGCAATATATGAAAAGATTTGTAAAACAGTAAATGCAACTTAGTTCTCTAAAGAAAATACAATAACAAACTCAATTTTATTCATATAATAAAGTAAAATAGTTTCTGTGGGATATTTTCTACCGACAACCACCACTAGGAGCCTAAGTGGTGATACAACGTCTTGCCCACATTGTCAGAACTGTCATATACTTTGCCGTCATATAGAACGCTTAACTTAGTGGATCCACTAGCTTAACTTATATGATCATCTAAAAAGCACGACCCATTAATACCCATGATGGCTACATGGTTTATGGAGACTTGAGTTAATATGAACTCGCATCCTCATATCGGTGCTCAATACTACTCCCATAAATATACTTAGCTCATATATTTTAAAACAACTTCTTTCTTTGGTTTGAAATAATTACTCAAAACTTAGCTTAAAATCTCTCTTGGAATCGATGTTCCTTTTTCTTGCTCAAATGTGAAAACATTATAAACTTTTTGGGAATACTTAGTTCCCTTATAGCTTTTTGAGAAATGAACTCAACTCTTCACTCTCTGCTTAACTTTGAAACTTAAGTCTTAAAACAAAGTTGAAACGTTTGTTAAAGATTTTTGAAAACTTTAAAACTTAGATTTGACTCGCTTCTAGACTTCTAGACTTGACTCGCTTCTTAACTTCTAGACTTGACTCTTAACTTCGCTTGACTTTGATCCTAACTTTCCTTGAATTGGATTATGGATTCAAGGTATATGATCTCATGTTTATGAATGATTTCAGATGTACCTTAGAGTGTTGGGATATCAACTAGAAAATATAGGTACATTGCTAAGGAATAAGTACGAAAATGTGGGAAACGAAAGGAGAGAACTGGCGTCCCTGGCGCTCTGAGAGGCGCGGGGCGCCAGCCCTCAAGATTCAAGGACCAAGTTGGGGCGCTCTGGCTGGCGCGTCGCCTCAGAGCCCCACATTCAGGGACTGCTTTGGGGCGCGCTGGCTGGCGCGACGGCCCACTCCATTCCTCAGGTGTTTGACGACTTTTCTTCTCCGTTTTTCAACTCTAAACCTTCTAAACTTCAATGGTTCTTTTCCAAAACACTTAGGATCATTTATACCTTCAATAAATGATATATTCAAATCGAAATTACACTAGAAAACATGAATCAAATCGCAAGAAACTTCAACAAAACAACCCACAAGAATTCAAACGAATTTCATCAAGAACTCAAAGGATTTACTTTTAAATCACACATATTTCGCTGAATTAAATCATGATTGGCGCGTGGGTGAACTAACACTACGCTATGTGATATCACGTACCTTTTTAGGGATCACCCCCGACGAAATCCACAAGCTATCTTTGACGAGATCGACGAACCTTGCTTCCTCTTCTCCTTTCTCCTCTTTTTTCTTTTCTCCAAGCCCTAGCGTGAACTCTAACTTTTATAAACTAACCAAATCTGGGTTTACCCCAATTAATCTCCTAAAAACAAATTAGAATAATTAGGTAAGGAAAAGACTAAATTACCCTTCCAAAATTCGGATTAGACTTTTCTTAATTCAACATCCCAACTTCCAAAGGGCATAACTTACTCATACGAACTCGAAATCGTGCAAACTTGGCGGCGTTGGAAAGATCATTCCAAGAGCTTTCCAACTATATCTGAAAGTACACTTAACTCATTCTGAGCTAGAAGTTATGACTGTTTTAAATTGACCAAAACTCAATTTTTCCTAACTTAAAACAGATTTTCAGATTTCCATTCTTTCCAAAAATGACTATTTCCAATTATTAGTTTCTTCCTAATTATTTTAAATTGCGAAATGTTACACTAACTAACATACTATTCATCTAACTGTCTCTAACTAATTTGTTCAGTCATTATTCTAACTAAATGCATACATCAATTTCATATAATTAGTTAAGGCTAAATCTAATTAATCTCAACATAGATAAGCAATTAAACTTGTCTTAAAATATATTCAGTTTTTGATAATCTATTTTAATTGTATTCATTTAATATCGTCAATTAAAAATAATGTAAAATTTATTTCAAATTTAACTATGGAATATTTTACCTTATTCCATCTAGCTATCAATCGTTATCATACCGTCTACAACACCAATCACCTCTATTATTATCATTATCACCCCTACTACAAACCATATCTACCGTCACCAGTGAACACACACAAATATATATATATATAATTTTTTAAAATACATTTTTTAAAATATTTAAATAATTTTTTTAATTTAAATTATATATTTGTTATGTTTACAAATAAGTAAATTGTACACATTCAGATATTGAAAAATAAATAGTCTTAATTATTTAATGTTCACACAACAAAATATCATCTTAATCATTTATAATGTACATCCATAATTTATACATGTATTAGTTATGTTGATTTCAAAATTTCAACCAAATATCATATAATTTTATACATAAATGACTTATTTTCTATCTATTTGTATATACCAAATTATACGAAAATAAATATATGAATAATATGTTTCTTATCCAGCTGTCAAACGATCTCATATTTGGATGAGTCATAGTAACACATACAGTATGTGTGAATTTTTTTTCCATCTTATTTGTCAATCAACATACAATATATATATATATATATATATATATATATATATATATATATATATATATATATATATATATATATATATGTTGTTATTATTATTATTATTACTATTATTATTATTATTATTATTATTTAATTGAAGAAAAAATACAACCACAAATTTGACATTGATTCTTCATTTAGAGAATGGTTCCTGTTCCAATGATAAAGTATTTCAATTTTTGTAAAGAATCAAAAAACTGTTCAATAAGAAAAACCAAAATGCGTTATGCCTGATTGTAAAAACTCAAACCAAGGGGCAAGGACACAAAAAAAAATCTTAAGATATCATAATTTTTTTTCTTTATGTAAAAGTTCCCAGAAATAATATGGTCTCAAGAAAATATAAAATTAGCAAAATTGGTTGGTGGATAGTCGATATCACATTTAATTCATAGTGCTATATAGTAGCAGCAATAAAAAAAAAGTCACAATTAGTTATTAATATGTATACACACATCCACCAACGCGAAATTCTCTTTTTCGAGTTTTTAAACTAATAACAGATATTTTGATTTCCATTCTAGTTATATAAAATTACAATACATGAATAACTTATGTTGAAACTAAAAAATAAAAATTATATATAAATAACTTACTTTTAAATATTTTTATGTTCTCCGCAAATTTAAAAAAAGAACAAATTTCTTATGATACATAAGATCCAACTTAATAATTTAATTTTGCAAATTCCTTTTCTACGCAAGTCGCAAAAATATCTTTATTTGCCAATTTAGAGGGGGTCTTTAAATGCCAGATTTCAAATGTCAACTATTAGAAAATTATAGTATAAAAATACCACATTTAATGGACGTTGAAAGAGCAACAAAAGTACAAATTATAAGCATCTAAAAGATAAAGGATGGATGTGTGTTCCATTTACTTTTCATACTTGCATAGGTTTGTTATCGCTATTTAACGGAAACAAAATTAAAATTTTAATTTGATAACTTTTAAATTTTACAATAACAATTTTAAATTATAATAACTGAGTCTAAATTTCTTATTTTCTTTTTTATATAAATAATTTACTAATATAAATATATTATTTAAATAAAATTCTCATAAATTTAATCAAACTCGCATGCGTAATACTACCTCGACCTTTGACTATCAAATGCCAAAGGCTATAAATTTCAATGGCATTCATCAGGGTGACATTTCAAAAGCATGACTTACTTTTTCTTGTTTATTTTTCTTAATATTAGTTTGACCAAAAAGCTTATAATAGTT
Source organism: Solanum bulbocastanum (assembly GCA_037074985.1). NCBI lineage: Eukaryota > Viridiplantae > Streptophyta > Magnoliopsida > Solanales > Solanaceae > Solanum > Solanum bulbocastanum. The sequence continues at coordinate 28,010,889 of CM073598.1, read as the reverse complement.
GTAAATATCGACTATTTTCCAAAGCTTATCCTATTAGTCATTTATTTATTACTATATTATATACAATATATTTAGATGTACTATTACGTACGGGTAAGCAAAATGCCAAATGTTTGCCCTAAATATATTACATTAATCACCGGTCCCATGCATTTTTTTTTCTTCCTCTTCATTCATTTCTTGTTTGACAATCCATTTGTCTTTGGCTAAACAAAATTCAACTTGTCATTAACTATCTTACGTACCCAAATTGTCATCCATCGAGGTGGTGTAAAGGATGACATTGCTTTCGTCTTAATTAAAAATTTCGATTTTAAGTCTTAAATATGAAAAAATTTATAGATCTTACGTAATGTAAATACTAATTAATCGAGCTTTAATGTGAATAAGAATGCCAAATTAAAAAAACAAAAACAATATACATACTTGAGAATTGTAAAATATTAGAATTGATAAATTTTAAAGATGTGTACGACAGTTGGAATAACTGCTAACCAGTTAACTCTAATGTTTAGCCCTTAAATTATTGAGCCTCAACAACAATTGTTAGCTATTTTTCCATTAGATTTCGTAATCCTAAATATACAATTATGATGCCGACAAAGAAAATTAATTAAGTCCAAGTGTTGAATTTTAAATGTGTATAAAATGAGTAACTTACATAGATCCCACTAATTTAGGAATTAATTATTTAAATATATTCTAGTTTGTAAATGACATATCTTATCATATTTTTATGCGTTCAAATACATTCAAATACGTTCAGATTCATATATATGAGGATACAAGGGGTCAAATTTGATATAGATATTAAGTGGATTCTCATTATTTTAAATACATAACAAATCTCGTTCGTCTTTCTCTCATGTGGCTGGCCACTAATCACATCGTCATATGCAGATTCATGTATTTAGTGTGATTCGTATATATCTAGGATACATACAAACCTCGCTCGCCTCCATCTTTAACCTCGCCCACTTCTCTCCCTATTTTTTAGTGTATTTGGTAGAAAAAATACATATATCTAAATATATCTTTCTCATATATATGATGTGAAATTCTTAATTAGTAGTAATATACGTAATATTTGAAAAATATAGATAATAATAATAATAAATATGGTAATGAAATATATGTAATTAATTATGTAGTTTTTTCCTAAACTATATCATCTGCAACTTTATTTCTCCAATTCCAATTTCAGAAATAATATATACACGTTTGATTCAATTTCCTTTTTTAAAAAACTAAGTTATTATAAATTTTGACTAATATTTGTAAAAATCAAATTAATATGAAAAAAGACATTATATCTTTGATTTATTATACCTTTATTTACCTTCCCCAAAAGAATATAAAGAGTCAAACTTTATGCCTTTAAGACTTTTCTTCAAGCTGGAAGCTGCCGCCAGTTTTCCTCTTCATCTTCACATTTGCAGCCTAAGTTTTTTGGTTTGGTCAGATTAAGGAGACTGGCAAGTATCCTTTCATTTTCAATTTAAGATTGTGATTTCGAGTCATCAATAATATAATAACTTAATTACTCTTCTTGTAATATTTCCCAAAGTGGGGGAATTTCTTTTTTTGACCAAGTATGTTTTGTCAAATATACTTGGTGACTACTGAATAGAATGATATTTCCCCATTTTCTCTGCTTCCCATAATTCTTTATCCATGTGAATTAGCTGCGCTTCTTTCCTAAAATGAACCCATTTTATCCAAAAATTCTTCTTTCTTACCTGTTATTAACCCTATTTTATTGTAATCAATCAGTTGCAGAAACTGATTTTGTCTTCAATGGCTTTACACAATCAGATGTGTCAATTTTTGGGAATGTTACAATTGAATCTAGAATTCTTACTCTTTCAAATGACTCAACTTTTTCAATTGGTAGAGCTCTGTACCCTTCAAAGATTGTCACAAAAGAAGCCAATTCAACTAAAGTTCTTCCCTTTTCAACATCTTTCATTTTTGCAATGGCTCCCTACAGAGACAGGCTTCCAGGACATGGTATAGTTTTCTTGTTTGTGCCACATACAGGTATTGATGGTACTACTTCTGCACAGAATTTAGGTTTCTTGAATTTCACAAATAATGGGAATCCTGATAATCATGTTTTTGGGGTTGAGTTCGATGTTTTCAAGAATCAAGAATTCAATGACATAAATGAAAACCATGTTGGAATTGATGTTAATTCTCTTGCATCAGAGTTTGCTCATGAAGCAGGATATTGGCCTGATGAGAAAAATAAGTATAATAGTGATGGTAGTCTAAATGAGGAGTCTTTAGAGACTTTAAAGTTGAATAATGGAAGAAATTATCAAGTTTGGATTGATTATACTGATTTCAACATTAGTGTAACTATGGCACCAGTTGGTATGAAAAGGCCTAAGCAGCCTTTGTTGGATTTTCACCTAAATCTTTCCCAGGTTTTTGAGGAAGAAATGTATGTGGGGTTTACAGCAGCCACTGGAGAACTTGCTCAAAGTCACAAGATTTTAGCTTGGAGTTTTAGTAACTCGAATTTTTCGATAGGTGATGGTTTAATCACACAAGGGCTGCCTTCATTTGAGCTTCCTGAGGATCCAGTTTATCGATCGAAGGGATTCATTGCAGGTATGACAGTATCAGTCTTGTTTCTTGTTATGGTCATTGCTGTAGCTTCATGGTTTTTGATTAAGAGAAATAGGAGAATGAAAAAGGAAAGAGAGGATATGGAAGATTGGGAATTGGAATATTGGCCACATAGGATTACTTATCAAGAAATTGATGCTGCAACAAAGGGTTTTGCAGATGAAAATGTGATTGGAATTGGAGGTAATGGGAAGGTTTATAAAGGGGTTTTGGCTGGGGGTTCAGAAGTTGCAGTAAAGCGAATTTCTCACCAAAACAGTGAAGGGGCAAGGCAATTCTTGGCTGAGATTTCGAGTCTTGGTAGGCTAAAGCAAAGAAATTTGGTGTCATTAAGAGGGTGGTGCAAGAAAGATAGGGGCAGCATGATTGTGGTTTATGATTATATGGAAAATGGGAGCTTGGATAAAAGGCTGTTTGAATCTGATGAGAGAAACATGCTGAGTTTTGAAGACAGAATTAGGATTTTGAAAGACGTGGCATCAGGGGTTCTATACTTGCATGAGGGATGGGAGGCAAAAGTGTTGCATAGGGACATTAAGGCTAGCAATGTTTTACTTGACAAGGATATGAATGCAAGGCTAGGTGATTTTGGTCTAGCTAGAATGCATGATCATAGTCAAGTGGCTAGCACGACTCGAGTTGTTGGCACAGTGGGATACTTGGCGCCAGAGTTTGCCAAGACTGGCCGTGCCTCCACACAAACGGATGTGTTTGGATATGGAGTTCTAATTATGGAGGTGATGTGTGGAAGGAGGCCTATAGAGGAGGAAGGCAAGCCACCTTTAGTGGATTGGCTGTGGGAACTAATGAGACGAGGCGAATTGATTAATGCCTTTGATAGTCGATTAAGGACTAATCAAGATTTCAATGAAGAGGAAGCTTTAAGGGTGTTGCAATTAGGCATGATATGCGCGAGCCTAGATGCCAAAGCTAGGCCAAGCATGAGACAAGTGGTGAAATTCTTTGACAGGAATAGTGATATCGATGAATATGAAACTGAGGACATGGATGCTTACCTTCTAGAGAGTCTGAGATCTAATACCATGTTGTCCAATTTTTCCTTGAGTTTAAGCCATGGTTCACATCCAACATTTGAAGAAATTAGAGAAGGTTTGTCTTCTTCCATGTCAATTTCTTGGACAAATTCTCTGGTGGATGGTAGATGAGTTTAACGTTTGGTCGGTTTATGTCCATCATTCTGCTTTAACTTTACCTTCATCTCCTATACTTCCAGGGCCTAGCTTTGGTTGAATTTGCATTTGGCAATGCTGCTTCATGTACAAATTTATATGATGGAGTAGGAAAAAGGATTTGGTTATGACTTTTGAGATATACATGTATTCATTTCTTTTTTTGTACCTTGATACTCGTTACAAGTGGAAGAGTTTCTTGTCTTTATTTTTGTTTTGTTTTTACTGTAGAATTTGTTCTTTTATCTTTTTCATTTTACACAAGATATGTTGATAATGTATATATACTAAACTCGTGGTATGATTGTTTATACTTGGAGAAAATTAAATTCATTAAAATGTTATTGCTGATAGCCTGATATTATATTATTCATAAATATGATGAAACATACATCAAGCACCAGTGGTCTAGTGGTAGAATAGTACCCTGCCACGGTACAGACCCGGGTTCGATTCCCGGCTGGTGCAATTGTTTTTTGGCAATTCCAATTTTGTTTTAATTTCATTTGTTTTTTTTAAAAAAAATTTGGACAAGAAATGGGCTTGTAATTTGTATAGATGGAATAAGGTTGATCCGTTCAAAAAGGAAAAAAATGATATTAAAAACTATCTTTGTGTTAATGTATGTAATTGTTTTTCGGTATGACGCGAGATAATAACAATAATGTTATGAAATTAGAATTTTAGTCTTGCATGTGGACATGGTGTATCTAAGATTGATTAATCAATGAGATATTTAACCACGAAGGAAATATTGATTGATATTATTTGTTGGTTTGAAAATTTGATCATTTTTTGCAGAGGCGAAGTCAGGATTTGATGTTTGTGGGTTCTAAATTCTAAAACAGAACAACATATTAATCTAATATAACAATAGTTAAATTACGAATATATATATATATATATATATAACCATAAACATATGAGCATATCATTAAAATTGCACTCGACAAGTTGTTATATTTTGAAAACATAAATAATCCATCATTTGGTACACATTGAAATACTTCATTTATTAATATGAAGATTTGAGTTATTTATTTCAAAATTTTAATATATTATTTGGTAAAAGGTAGGTAAGTGTTATATTTTAGTATAGATTTTGAACATTTTTTTTCTGTAATCTCAATATTATTTTAAGTAAAAGTAAAATTATTAAATTCACCATTAGTATTTTTGGGACCTAAAGGAAAGGTTTTACCTGCTTCACCCTTGAGTGACTCTTGCCTTGAAAGTTGAAGTTCCAAGAAGCAAACAATAACTTAATTAATATAATCAATTATTAATACGTGAAACAATCTTAAAATCAAAGATTAAAAATAAGATCTTTGAATAAATTGTTATACAATGTAAAGACAAATAAAGAAAAAAGAGAAAACGGAGAGCCGAGGAGGAACTGAGAAGAGTAAATAGTACTTACCGGGGCAAAGGTCTGCACTTTGACAACAAGCAGTAGCAATGAAGTAGGTAGTAAAAATTAGAACCCTAACTTTTAAAAAAAAATAAAATTTGGATTTAACGTTTTATTGAATGCTTCAAGAAATCAATAGTGAGATGTTGTTTTAGAGTATGACACTATATTTTTGTTACTTACAATTATCTATTTTAAAATTAATAGTCAGATGTTGTTTTGAAGTATGGCATTACTTGCTTATTATTCTCAATCATCAATTTTCTATTTTATTGTTTGAGAAAAGAATTTAGAAAAATCTATATAGGAAAAATTGAATTAAAGGAGGGTAAAAGATAGGCACAAAGCACATTTTTAATCCAAAATAAAAACATCCGAAAAAACCGAATTGTAGCCAGTGGGGCTCGAACCCCCAAACCAAAGACTCAAAACTGCCCGTGCTTACCACTGCGCTACCAACCTTAGTTTGATGTGCATGCAATATTAAGATATATTTGTACATGAGTTTTTAGTACGTATATAAGGTCTAGTAAAAGTCAGTGGGTTCGTCCGAACCCTCATTAAACACTGCAGCTCCACCCCTGATTTTTTGTGTCTTTCACATTCTTGTCTATGAGAATAGGCAGATTATATAGTGCAAAACTACTATTTTGCTCCATCGTTCCCTAGTTTTATTCTAATATTGAAACTTTCAAGTCAAATTGAGTGTTCATAAAAGTTAAGAGTGGGCATAAATCAATTTCCAACTTAATTATAACTTGGTGTTTGGTAACAGCAACACAATAAAGTCTTAAAATTTCAATGATTCTAAGAAGAAAACATGTGTGCTCATATTATATGAGTATGTTTATTTATAATTAAGTAATCTGTTTAGACAATATGATCTTGAGTTAAGGGAGAAAGTTTTGTGCTCATATAATATGATTTCTCATCTACATTAACAATTGGATTATACAAGATGGTGCTCCATCTCTTTGTTGGACTTGCCAGAGATTTGATATTAAATTGAACTCGATGCAATGTTATAAAATCAAAATGGAAAAACAAAATGTGATGGAGATACCTAATGCATAAATAATATATGTTGCAATAATGCTTTAGCTAGGATGTCAAATACGTCATTAAAAAAGAAACATATTCTATTAAGTTATATACATAAATCTATACCAGCATTTAACATACCTCTTAACGATGAACTTAATGTTCTCGTTTAGATTGTCATATCATTGTATTGATAGGAGAATTTGACTTTAATATATTTTTTGTACCATATTAAATACTCTTGCTTGAAAAAAAATTATTGTACCATATTAAATACTCTTGCTTGAAAAAAAATTAGTTGAATCATCAAGTGGGATAAAAGAAAAGAGTATACCTACGCAGCTCGATAATCGGATGTAACAAATATTGTCAGCTTATACATCATCCAACAAAGCTCACAAATTTATCCCATGGGATGCTTTGTAGTTGTCTTCTCTTGAAATTCATTTTCAGCTTTATATCTCTTAGAAAGCCATTTTTGAAATGTTCAACGGTATCGTGAAATAGAATAGGGGTAACACCAATTTTTTTTCACTTATATTATATATATATACTTTACTGAACAAGCTTCTCATATACTGCGGGGATAGCTCAGTTGGGAGAGCGTCAGACTGAAGATCTGAAGGTCACGTGTTCGATCCACGTTCACCGCAATTTTTTTTGTACATTTCAACTCACACTACTTAAGAAACCTAAATAAGAAAATTAAACTACAAAAATGGAACACTCCAACAGTTTACATCAATCGAATCGAGCCTAGGATCTCTTCCTTCATAGTTCACACCACTTCAACTGCAGTATGACATAAACTTGGAAAATTTTCCAGTAAATCAACAGTAAGCATCGATGCCTTGGGCCGCGACAATCGATTCGAATAACAATATTCTTCAGCTGACAATGGAGATTTAGAACTACTTATACGTTCAGATGTTTTAAGCCACTTAGCTTGCATGTATTTTTGTTTCCTCCATGGCGCAATATGCATTTTCTTCTCTTTCATACACTTCTTAGCAGCATTGCACAAAATCTTTATTACTGACAACAATCTCTCTATTTTTCCTACAAACACTTCTGGCAGGCATTTCACCAGTCGATTGTATTCTTCGCTTGCTTTCGCTAATTCAAAATCCCCTCGAAAATTTAATTCGATGATTATCCTCACTTCTCCTTTTTTAGGGCTTGAATTGTCTACCACGTCTATAAATGTATGTTCACCTGTTATATGGTATAAGAACATTAGTGTTACATTTTAAAATAAAATAGATAATGATCGATATATATACTTCAGTATAAAAATACAAAATTCAAATGAAATTAGTCACTAGTGGTAGGTAAAAATTGTTTAATTTGGTTTGATAAGGATAACGTGGTAGATGTATATTTTATTATATATATATATATATATATATATAAAAAAAAGGGTCTTCACTTGTCATATATAATTATACTAAGTTAGCCCTAAACTAAAGTTGTCATGATGTATTTTTTTTTTGTAAAAAAAAAAGAGATATTCATGTCCGTTTACTTACTTTTTCTTTACAAAACTTGTATGTGAATAATTATAATATTGTAAAGTAATTACCTGAGGGAATATCTGGTAAGCTCTTCCACTTTGACTTGCAAATTGCTGAGTTGAAACCAGCATTTTGTAGGCTAGTGTACACCTCCTTCATGAGACAATTTGGACAACTAGTAGTAATAATATTGTTGACCATTTTACAGCTGCAATTTTTTGATGCTTCTTTTAAGGTTTGTTTAGTAATACTTCGGATCTGTGATTCTAATGTTGTCGTCCGGCATAATACTGACTGTAATTAATTAAAATATGAGTAATTAGTAATGAATAAAGAAGAAAAATCAAGGCTATGAGTGCTAAATTTGGGAAATTAAAAATTAGACCCTTTTAAGACTATAGCTTAAGCATAGAACTACCTTTATCCCTTTTCGATTTTGAATTTTCCGATTGAAGTCTACAAAATTCAAACCATCCTAATTTAGAAAATAAAGGTTTTGAAATTTCTAACAAGTTCCTTATTATTGATTTTAAAAAATTATGAAATTAGAAATCTCTTTTTAACTTTTCTAGAATGTTCACCATATCGATGTTTGGAAAATCTTCCCCTTAAATAAAAGGTAAAAGAAATAAATCATGGTAAAGACCACTTGAAGCGTGGACAATATAATATGAGGTGTAATATCGAGTTTTATGGATTGTCAAACATTATATAATGGAAGTTGAAAGTTATAATTTTGATTAGAGTTGTCAATATGGACTAATCCACCCCATTCAAGTTAATCTACACAGGCTTTGAAATTTGACGAGTCAGGTCAAGCTAGTCCATATTTTATGTGGGTCAGAAAATGATCGGTCCAGCCCATAAGTACGTGGGCTACGGGCTTTGTCGGGCCCACTTTTTTTTAAGTATAATTTTTTAACTTAAATTATAATTTTAAAATATTATCATAAATATAGACAAGACAATATTACATGTGTTACTACTTGTTAATCAAATCCATAAATAAAATTATCTTTATAATATTTATTAAGCTTGATTTCAATTAAAAACATAAATAACAATAAAAATATTAAACTAATTATTTTCTAATGATCATAATAAAACACAAAAATTATGATAATATTCCATAGCATACGGCCTATGTAGTGATTCCCTAGAAATTTTAGGGATTTTTATTTTATATAGTACATATTTTATAAACATAATTTATATTTAAATTATAATATTTCAAACTTTAAATAAATTTTGAGTTTAGACTCTCGTTATTTTTAATACTCTATTTTATTTTTATTTTTTAATTAATCTTTATTTAACCCACAGCCCTATTCATATTTCTCAAGTTCCACAAATCGACATGCTTATTTAGACCGAGCTAAAAAGTCCTTAAATGGGCTCAAAAAATCATAATCCAATACTATCAAATTATGAATTATGCTAGGCCAACCCAACGAACCTAGTCATATTGACGGCTCTAAATTTTTGACAATTAAAAGAGTACTTACTTGTAAAAGCTGATGTTGAGTTTCCCAGAATTGAGTATCTTCAACATTTTCTTTCTCTTCGTTTTCATCTTCAACGTAAACATCATCAATAACACTTTCTACTGAGGAAACCTCCTCATCAAGAAAACTAAAAATAGTATCAGAAATATTTATAGCATGGTCGCCGGAAAATTCACTTTCCCGGTTGTGACACGTCAAAATCCGGTGACTTAGAGGTTTCCTAGCCATTACTCCGACCATTATTCCCTCTAAATTCTTTAATAAGATAAATAAAATAAAAAGAGCTCTCTTATTATATTTGTGTTTATGTCCAAATATTAGGAACTGGCTTTATAGTAATTAGTATATTGCGATCATGCCACTAGAGTGGGACCCACACGTCTGACGTGGCTGGAGGAAGGTTCATGAAATAAGTAGTGGAGCCCATATTCCTTGGATCCAGGTCAGTCTATGTCAATTTTAATAAAATATATTTTAATCCATTTAAATTTAATTCAATCCGCTAATTTTGATGTCTCTAATGTACCCGATGTTATGAACAGTTGAGAAGTGGATGTTTATCCGATGTTGTGGATCATGGGTCCATCTTGCCTCTTCACCTTTAACCTTTTAGCCTGTTAAAGCATAGTATTATTTCATTAAGATTTTTAATGATAATTATTAGGATGTTCTAAATTGATGATTGATGTAGGAATACGCAGCATCCTGTCTGTGTTTTTGTTAATTATTATTATCTAGAATGTGGAGGATGGATATTAGAGAAATCCAGAAGATTATTGTGGGATTTTTTAATCTGCTCACTAATTGGACCTGTTTACTCTAAATAATTGATACAGACAAATAAGGTGACCATATGATCAATCTCTATATATTTTTATCTGCTATTAAGTAATCGATCAAAATCAAATTAAATAAATTATTTTCTTTTTTAGATTTTGTTTGATTTGGTTATAAATTTTAAATAGGTGATGATATTTAATTTAGTTTTGATTTTTAATTATAAAAAATACCAAAGAAAAGATCAAATCAAATTGAATGATAAAGTATATATAATATATTTTTATGAATATTTTAACTATCTTATGTTTTTTCATTAATTTATTTTATTTTAACTTGAAATTGTGCTATTAGTTCTAGAATAGAGCAAGTCTGGTTTTGTTATTAAGTATATTTGACTTATTTGTGATGGTGATTATTTTAATTTGCTTGTATCAGTACAGATTCTAATTGTAGGTTTATTCTAAGCTCTAAATTAATTATCTCTAATTTTAAAGTAGATAAAAAATTATCTTGTAATTCACGACGATTTGCTACTTTTTTCACAAGGATTAGTACATCTTTTTTTTTGCCATAAAATGGGTGGAAAAATTCTCCGATAAATTCATTAAATTTTATTTTGTATCAATAAAACCACTCAATATAAGACGATTTTTATTTTTAAAAATTATTTAACTACATTTATAATTAAAATAAATTTGACATGATAAATTAAATTATATATAATGCCATCTAATTATTAACCCACAAATAAATAAAATTATAAAATTTATATTTTTTTTCATAATTTATATTAGCGACTTCTAAAGATATTAAATCCATAAAATAGATAGAAGTTTCATGAATCTTTTAACTTTGTAATTATTCTAACTTACCTAATTTTCTTTTTAACTTTCTAACTTATGTGGAGTTATTATTGTAGCATCTCGTTCATTCTAATTTGCATTAATTTGAGCAAATTTGAAAAGTCAAAGATAGTAAACTCAAGAATAATTTGCAATATTCTTGCAAAAAAAGAAAAAAGAAAAACCAGTAGTCGTCCTAATTGTAGGTTACGGGTCGCCACCATTTCCAGCTTGTTTTAGCTGGCCAAATTTTTTTTGTTAATTACTAATAATCAACATATTACTCCCCTTTAGTATATGATTAAACAATTTTTCAAGTTGGCATCCTAAACAAATATTAGGATGGCACGTGGGTAAAAGTTAAAACAACCCATTGATTAGAGATTGGATCTCAAAATGAGATGACAAAAATAGGTAGGTTGAAGATTTAGATGGGAAACTTGTGTTGATATTACATTAAATTCTGTGATTATTTTATCTAAAAATTTAAGTTGTTAGGGAGAATATAATTTTAATTTTTGTAATATTCTTTTTAGCCAAAAAAACATTTTGAGATTGAAGTGTAGACTGCAAAACTGATCTTTGTTCCTAATGGAGTGTTCTAGTTAAATTAACTCTATTACCTGTTGATTATATCAAAACACATCCGACTTATTTAATTAGTCAAATCTTTTTTAGTTAATTAGTCGCTTTTCTTAATTAGTCAGCTAATCAAAGGGAATCTTCCTATCCCCTTCCAAAAACTTCTTTCGTGAAAGAAGATCACAACCAGTTAAAACAATATGACATATAAGGTCGAGTTTTTTAATTGTGTTGATGCGTTGTTAGTTATTAGTAAACTACTAAAATAACCTATGATGAATTAATTCAATTATTCATGAAATAAGTTGAAAGATGAAATTGAAAAACGAGTTACTGATTATCAGTCTTCATTAGTTTATATAGATATTGGATTCTTTTGTAAGCTAACAGCAATACTACTATTCTCTTGAAATATTTTATTTTCTTCATTTCAAGGAATTTATTTTTCTAAAAAAGTATTTTTTTAATTTTTTTATTAACCTGAAAAAAATTGGAAAACATGTTGTGTAGAAGTATATTCATGTATATGAAATACTTTTTTTTGATTTATTCTTTATATAGTTTCCTTGAGCCAATAATATGTCGAAAATATCTTTTTCTTTTATCTGAATAAAAATTTTAGTACACTAAATACATTGATGGCGACCATGCAAGCAATTCCTCTGTTTAAAAATATCAATAGGAATAAGTACAAGCAAGGGAGACTAGGTTTTACTTTACTAATCCTAATGAAGTACCTTACTTCTGCTACCTATTAAGTATAAAGAAAATAAGAGCTAAAAAAACTAAGTATTTTCTGATCAGGTAACACTCTATGATGATATAAAAAATAAGAATACTTAAAAAATGTAAAAATATGTCAGAAAGTTCATAACGTATTTTTGTGTCAATCCGTTAATTAACGTTATAAAGAAACAACTCAATTGAAATTGGACATTATGATGAACTTGCTCACTTTTCACTAATAAGAATATTACAATTAGCTCTAACTAAAACCTGAGAAAAAGAAGAAGAAGAAAACCCCTCGCCCCCTCCCCCCCCCCCCCCCAACCAAAAGAAAACAAATATTAATTCAACTAGATACATACATATCAGATCATAGATATTTTTAATCAGGCAACTTTAACTGCATTTGGCACAAATTCCAACAAATCCATTGTAAGCATCGACGCCCTTGGCCGCCGTGGCAGTGGATCACTTGTATATTCTGCGTTTGATACCGGCAATTTAACATTTGCTGCCGTCCGTTCAACTGTTTTAAGCCACTTAGCTTGCATGTACCTTTGTTTCCGCCATGGTGCAACATGTATTTTCTTCACCTTCATGCATTTCTTTGCAGCATTGCACAAAATCTTTATTACTGGCAATAATCTCTCTATTTTTCCTACAAACACTTCTGGCAGGCATTTCACCAGTCGATTGTATCCTTCGCTTGCTTTCGCTATTTCAAATTCACATTGAAAATTTAGTTCGATAATTATTCTGACTTCTCCTTTTTTAAGGCTCGAATTGTCCACCACATCTATGAATATGTGTTCACCTGTTACATTATAAATAACAAATGTTAATGCAGGATTTTCTAATAAATGGTACTTCTCTGTCATAATTTATGTGATACGCTATCACACAAATTTATTAAATGTATATAATTACCCGAGGGAATATCTGGTGAGCTCTTCCACTTAGACTTACAAATTGCTGAGTTAAATCCAGCATTTTGTAAACGAGTGCACACCTCTTTCATCAGACAGTTCCGGCAGCCGTCTCCGACCATTTCCCGGCAAGAGCAACTATTTTCCGATTGTTTTGTTTCTTTAGTAATGCTTCGGATTTGTGATTCCAACGATGTTGTTCGGCATAATACAGACTGCAAATACAAAGAAATTGAGTTAATTAAACTAGAAAATAAGAAAAATATACGTTGCCCTCTAAATATAAAAAATGAGAATTTTGTTAGAGCGCTAAAAAACCGGAGTTGAAACTTACTTGTAAAAGTTGATGTTGATTTTCCCAAAATTGATTATCTTCAACATTTTCTTTGTTTTCGTTGTTATCGTCCTCATCGTCTCGGTTATTAACATAAACATCATCGTTAATACTTTCCGGTGACGAACTTTGAACCTCTTCATCCAAAAAGCTGAAAACCGTATCGGAATTATTAATCGCAGGCTCGCCGGAAATCTCAAATTCCCGGTGGTCCCACGTCAAAATCCGGTGATTTAGTGGTTTCCGAGCCATAACTCCGACCATTAAAAAATAAAAACTTCTTGTAAAATATTTGTGCCTTTTTGACCAATCTTAAGAACCGGCATTATATACCACTTACCATGCCCAAAAACGTAGGGCCCACTTGTTGACGTGGAATGTACATGCACATGACGCATTGAGCACATTTGTCCAGTGTGGTCGTTAAAGTATATCCCAAGTCTAAAAGAGTACACCAATACAGCATGGATACACGTCAGTCTAAGGTCAATTATTTCTCAAGTTTTCATCTTTTTCTATTTTTTCATTTCCTATTTTTGTTTCTTTCTATAATTTTCATTGCCTATATTTGTTGGGGGTGAAAAATGATAAATCGAATTGATAAATATGTTATTGGTTTATTGTTATTGAATTATTGGGTTAACGGTTTTTTAATAGTTTTATAAAAGAAATTATTGGGTTCTCGATTCGGTATTGGTTTTTATTATTGGGTTATTGAATAAATTGATAACCCATTAAAATTTAAAACTGATAATTTACTACTTTACTTGTACATAAATATTATATATTAATCTCAATGCCTTAGTAGTTACTATCTTTGTCATTTAGCCTTCAATTCACACTTCACAAAGATTTTGAGTTCACAATTTCACATTATAAAAAATGTTAAAATCTAAAATAAGAACCCTATTCCTCTTAATTTCTCTTTGTGTTATGCTTGCATAATTCTTTTCATGTTTGTTATTATTGTTTCTATTTTATGAGCATTTGTAAAATTACATTATTGTGTTTTCACATCAAATTTATTAGAAAAATCATATATTTGTTTTATTGGTATTTTCTTATTGGTTAAATCGAAAACCGAACCGTTAAGAACCAAAATAATAAATCGAAAACCGATAAAAAATATCTTATTGATTTATTGGTTTAACATATTTAAAAATCGAAAATCAATAAACCGAATCGATAATACATAATACCGAATTGAACTGCTAGATGCACACCCATAACAAAATTATAATGGGAAAAAGGACAAATATACCCCCGAATTATCATAAATGGTGCGTTTATACCCTTCGTTCGGGTTGTGTATACCCTTACCGTCAATATTTTGGAACGTATATACCCTTAAAATAAACGGAGGGACACGCGTCAAAATTTGGATAGACCATTAAGATCATGACACGTGTCCCTCCGTTTATTTTAAGGCTATATACGTTCCAAAATATTGACGGTAAGGATATACACAACCCGAAAGTATAACGAAGGGTATAGACGCACCATTTATAATAATTTGGGGGTATATTTGTCCTTTTTCCCGAATATATTTGTTATGGATATACTCGAATATTCTGGTAAAATTATTTGTTTATTAATTCCTTTATATTCGGATATCCTATCATAATCTCGTAGGTTGGTGGCCCACCAAAGAGACTGAACAGAAAGGTGGCAAACATGTGGACCCATGTTATTTTGATATGTACCGAGAATGTTGGTCAATTCTTTTGGTGGTGTTTCATCTTCTAATGAGATTCTTCCTCAAGTCATTAAGGTACTAATTACTTTCTTTGAGTTTGAGCTTAAAATATGAGAAGTATTTGAGATGATATAAAGGGACTAATGATCCAGGTCCAATCGAATTATAAACGTACTATATATGTACAAATCCAATTTCTATATGAAAATATTACCTGCTAATTGGAATATTATATAGTCACACGAACAGAGAATTAGCCCGCAAAAATTGCAATTGCCAAGAAAAAAAAAAAACAAAATATCATTAATCAACTTCACAAATTCAAAAATCTCAACAGTAAAATAATTTTGAGATCGAATAAAAATTACTTAGAAAGAAAGATCATCAAAGAGATGTAAATAATAAAATTTCAACATTATTCATTACAAAAATCAAGGGATTCTTGTTCTCTAATGTAAAAGAGGGAAAAAATCGCTACATCATTTTTTTTAAAAAAATCTATTGCTCTGATGTTTTAGAAAATGAGAGCTGCAAATTGTGGAATTTTCTATATTTATTTTATCCTTTCAATTCAAATTCGTAGACCCAACAAAGACCCAAAATTTAGAATTTTTTTTGTAGACCAAAAGATAATTCTACAAATTTGTATCTCAATCAAGCTTAATTAGAGACACAATAAATCGAAGTGAGACTTCTTTCCTTAGAAATTATCAAAGATGAAGAGAATCCAAAGAAAATTAAAAAAATTATACAAAAGATAGCAAATGGAGTTGAGAGCACATTGAGACAGAGACAGAAGTGATATACATGACACGTAATATAAACTAACACATATTGATTATAGATTAAATGATCAGAATATCCTTGATTTAAAAATAAATTACATTAAGCATACATGTTGAAAAATTGAAACTGTCTCTTCTAAATAAGATATATTAACATCAATATTCTATTTATACACTTTTAAAACTCATTCATATTTACTAATGCATACAAGATAATTATATTTTTTTTGGAGAATTAGCATAGAAATATACAATTACTATTTTTCAAGTGGACACGAGAAAAAACATGAATACTAATTGTGGTAGCGATATGAAAATAATGTTTATCGGATGATTTAGGTAGGTCCATCTAACAAACCAAATTATTGATTTGATCGCCGCAAATACGCGGCGTTGCGCCAAAGGTTTTTTGTTATCGCTGAATGTACTGGATACACAATAATTATGAAATTTTTGGCCATTTGCATCTTCAATTATTTGTACTGACTCACCCTCGAGTCACTCTACATTATTCAAATCTATAAAAATATAATATAAAATAACAAACAACATCAAGTGCCATTTTGTTTGTGTCCCCAGTTTACCCAGTCAACTTTGAGAACCAAAAATAACGCAAATTGTTTAGTAGTTCAACATGGATGGGACGCAAACGTAAGTACTGATTCGATGAAATTTAGTAATTTTAATTTAAATTGTAAATTTAATATCATAACTTCGTTTCTATTGGAATGATAATTTATCTTCTTATATAATTTTGATAATTTTAATCTTTTGAATTAATTTTTTTAAGTAAAATTAGGCTCATTATTTTTATGAGTTCCCACGAAATAAAAATTGATTTGAAGTAACATGCAGGTGGAGTTGGGCCAAAATCTTTTCATTTTCAACGACAAAAAAGAGCAAACAATTCCAAAGGGAAGGTGATAACCGAGAAGGTACTAGCCAATCACTCTCACCCTACATTTCATCTACGTGGAATAATGCTGGCAAAACGTGAAATTTCAAATATTGAAAACTTCCGTTATGTTTAGCCATAAATTTAAGATTAGATTTTTAAAACTTTCTTCAAATATCACTAGAGCTGTCAATATTAGGCCCGTCTAACTCATTCGAGCTAATTCATAAAGACTTCGTAATTTGATGGATCAGGTCGGACTAGATTATTTTTTATGTGGGCTAGAAAATAATAGGCTCAGTCCACAAGTGTGTGGGCTACGGGCTTTGTTGGTCAGCTCTCTTTTCTTAAAAGTATATTTTTTATAATTTTTTAAATTAAATTATAATTTAAAGATGTAATCATAAATATAGACTAGCGTTACTACTAGTTAATCAAATACACAAATAAAATTATATATATAATATTTATTGAGTTTGATTTCAAGTAAAAACATAAATAGTTAAATAGAAATATTGACCTAATTAATTTTCAATGATCATAATAAAATACAAAAACTATGATGATATTCCATAGGCTATGTATGGCCTATGTAGTGATTCGCTAGAAATTTTAAGAACTTTATTTTATGTAGTACGTATTTTATAAACATAATTCGTATTTAAATTGTAATATTTCAAATTTTAAACAAATTTTGAGTGTAGACTCCTGTTAATTTTAATACTCTATTTTATTTTTATTTTTTAATTAATTTTTATTTGCCTTACGGGCTGGCCATATCCATATTTCTCAAGTCCCACTAATTGACAGTCTTATTCAGGCCATGTTAAAATGCCATTTTCTTAAATGGGCTCCAAAAATCGTAGCCTGGTCCTATCAAATTACGAGTTAGGCCAGGCAGACCCAACGGGTCTAGCCCATATTGACGGCTCTAAATATCACAGATCATTTTTGATGTAAACAACTTCAAAATTCAAAAAAGTACAATTTTAAAAACTCAATTCTTTAATATGAAATTTATGGCGAAACATAAATCTTTAGGTGATGGCTAGGTTATTCTTTTTGATTTCCCACTCTTTGTCCAATATCTACTTTGTAGCTCATATATTTTGATTCACGCTACAAAAAATTTCATATTCAAAGTTTGAACCCAAAATCTATAGGTCTGTTGGTGTGGGAAAATTCGGATATTCTTTTGGTTGCGGATCACTATGGTTTCCATTCTTAGCTTTGAACCTCATTATGAAGAGCTTATCCCATCCATGCATTCTCTTTATATATATGAAAATAGTATATAGTTTGGACATCCATTAACTGAAACATGTGTTCAGTTACGTTATTTCAATGTCACGTTATATGTTGATAGCTGGCAGATGTTGAAACCCATATGCAATTGCTGTTCGCCGCGCCTTACAGCTTAGCATATCTATCTATACCATCAAAATCTTTTAATTCTTTATTACGACAGAAACATAATCATCACCCTAAATTATCTTTTCTTTCTAATAATATAATATACGTGTCACCCGATTGAGAGAAGAAAATATAGCTGCCCTGGGATGTTACACGATAATAAAGAAGTATCGTTTATTTACAACTCTTATGAACAACAGTTTTAATGGTTTTCTTCATCAACTCTAAACTTTTAACCCTCTTGTCCTGAAATATAGAGGCGAAATCATCATTTTAATTTTATGAGTTTTAAATTTTATAATCACAATTTAAAATATTAATAATGAGGTTCGAAACTTAATATTGATACATATTTATTAAATTTTTTAGTAATATAAATACATTTTCTAAACAAAAATTGTTGAGTTTGATTAAACATGTATCTAAACTTCTAACTTCACTAGGCATACATTACCTGTCAGAATTGTATGATAGAAAGTGAAATTGACTATATACCATCCTTATCTTCTACCGGACATTAATCAACGTGCGACAAGAAAATTGGTGAGTGATATGAATTTTTTATATTATTAAATTATCATTTTTAAATATGAGACTGTAAACTTAAAAAATAAAATTAGGTTAAGGCTATAACAAGTAAAGATAGCTTCATGATATATATTAAATAAAAGTTGTGGCGGAGTGATAATATTTTTTTAGGAGATATTTTATCTTCAATATGAGACTTTTCAGTGGTATTGAGTATTTTACATTTATTAGACGAGTACTGACCACAACTACGTACTATGTCCCATTCAAATTATAAGTATTGAAAGGATATACACTATTTTTATACTTTACACTAATGTTACTTCTAAAGCTCCACGTAGCAAATATCTGATATCTTCTTTGTAAGGTTTTCTTCAACTATATTTAATTCCTACCAGTGTTATTTTTGCTTTTATCGAACAAGACGTGCTACTCTTTCATATCAATCTTTAGTCTGTTTTTATGTGCCCAATTAATTAGTCAATATAAATTTGATTTATCTGATGAAAATAACATCGAATTGTTTCTTGTGCCACTCCATAATTGATTAATCTTAATTAATCGCAAGAATAATCAATTCTCAAAAAGAATTTTAGTTATGAATTAAAATTCCGAAGTTTTATGTACAGACATTGAATGTAAAATAATAAATCCTTCTAGCTTCCAATTTTGATAAAGTAATATCTGTCTTAAGGAATTTAGAAATTAAGCCTAAGAAGTTAATTTTCTTAGCTTCTCTATTTTCTCTTAGCTTGAATTCATCGATAGTCATGAATTTGTGCGCTCTTATTTTGTTAATACTTAAATTTATCTTCTTTCTCGCACTTCAAGTAATTTAACTCAAATTTCGTCCATATTACTTCAAATTTTAATTTTAAACTCCTCCTAATATTTCTAACAACATCCAATTTTAACAACTAATTAATAAACTCAAAAACTCCATTTTTTTTTTAATTTACAGCTTATTTATGATTGTAAAACACTTATAACCTTTTCAAACACCTTCAAAACTAAAAAATAATACTTAAAAATCAAAAGAGCCTAAAATTAAGTTAATTCAAACGGTCACTAAGTTGTGTAACCCAGAAAAATTAAAGGATTTGGTAGATATTTATTAATTATGTTTTAGATAAAACTGCGAGCTTAAGTTGATTAAACACAACTTAAAAAACACATATACACTATTCTCATTTTAATAATGCGTAAATCTCAACTATACTCAAAGCCTTTAACCTCCTAAAATATGATTAAACAAAAAAATAATATGTACTCACTCTCTTAATTATTTCTCAAGAATTTTTACTAGTTAAGTAAATACAAAATAGATTAAATCCGAAGTCGCCTAATTATTGTATAATCAATATATGTACACTGATTATTCGCTAATTATGTGAGTATTTATTACAAACTTATTAGTATATAGTTGGTGGGATGTGTTTGGTAAGGAGGAAAAAAAAATTCTTATTTTTTCATGTTGGTTGATAAAATATTTTCTCTAGGAAAATAAGTTTCTTAAGAATGATAAAAATAACTTCTTCTTTTCTTAATCAAAGTAGGGAAGACAATAGTTACATAAGTGACATTACGAGTTCAGTATTTCTCCTCACTCCCTTCCCTCAACCATGTTAACCCCGCCATCCCCGTACCCCACTCCCCACTACATCTCACTGTCATAGTGTTTTGTCTTGAGAAAATATTTTTTTCCAATCATTTAAATAAGTAAGAAATTCACTTATTTTTTCATTTTTCTTAGTGGAGCTAAAAATGTTAAGATCGTAGAGGAAAAAAGAAGATAGGGGTTTTCTCAAATAAATTATGGGAACTTTACACAAATCGCATAGTGCTAAGAGCTAATTATGTTCTATCCCTATTCATTTCCAAATTACAAAAATCCCTTAAATTTGGTGGAATCCGAATACATCCCCAGCATTCCGATATATCGCGTCTCGGTTTCGGATACATCACTCAATATTCCAATATATACATCCTCAACGTCCTGATACATCGCGTAAAATGATGTATTCAATTGATACATCGCATAAAGTGCTGTATCCAAGAATGAGAGAGAATATTTCCAAATGATAGAAAATTTAAGATAAGTTGTGTATTTCGGTAATGGAAGCTCTTAGGTAATTTTTCCATAAATTATAGTGAGCCCGTGGAGTATGGCAGAATTCTTTCTAGTATGTTCTGGGCTTTATTATTCTAATCTAAAAACGTTGATACAGTGTATCTCCAAAGCCGCAAATCAAACTTGATATTTGGATCAACTAAACAAAACTGGGCCCAAATTCTTGAGTTCAAATACATTGGAAAAAAAGGGTAAATTACATAAATCTTATAGTTTTAATATGAAATTACAATCTATTCATAATAAGTTTTTAATTACATTAATCCCTTAAAAGTTAAAAAAATCGGACACAATAATTGAAGCTTGGATACATTAAATATTGTCTCGGATACATTAATATGTAGCTCCGATACATTAAAAACTAACTCGGATACATAATATGTAGCTCAGATACATTAATATGTAGTTCGGATACATTAAAAACTAGCTCGGATACATTAATAGCAGCTCGGATACATTAAAAAAATATGAGATTTTGGAGATTTTTAAAAGTAATAGGGGATAATGAAAATAAGTGAAACAAAATATGTGTATTTCTGTAATTTGTCCTAGAAAAAATGACAACATCTCATTTTATTAATTGGCAACATATAGCCCCTTTTTATTTATTTTTTTGACAAAATTTAAAAATTAAATTTTATAATTAGTTGCCCACGTATTGGGATTAGTAGTTCATTGAATATTGCAGCAGTTGTTGATGAAAAGTGTCCCACATCAGATGGGGGGGAAATTGTTAAGCTTCTTATAATGTTCGGCCAATTCTTCTTTCACCAAACTAGCTTTTGAGGCATAAGTCTGGTTAAAATGACGAGAACTCAATAACTAAATATTAATTTCAACTATTTAGTTGTCAGTTGTCAAAGTTGAGTGATTGTGGAGGTTAAGTACAAAGTTAAGTTACTTTTGAAAAATAAAACAAAATTGAATGACTATAAAGATTGATTACCTATAATTAAGTGATCATCTAAGCTTCAAACTGCAGATTTTTTAGCTAGTCCGTGCAAGAAAGGTTTTGAGAACCACATTAGTTATAGTGGATATGAAAAAAATTAATTTTCACATGATTTTGGACCATTTTCATGCATGAGTTAGTCTTTTTCATATATTTAAACGTTCACATATTGGACAAAATCAAGTACAATGCTTTGTTGATAATTATTTTTTGATTATTTATGATTTAGTTGACTAAACGAAAATAATGGATGGGGTTACGTTAAGGATAATTTTTTCAATGCAATAATGTTGAGATATATTACTAATGTATTAGGAGTTGTTGACTAACATAAACAAACAAAGTTATATCTATAGTTAATTCAATGAAGATATAAGAAGTAATCACCATCTCAATGATCAATAATGACCGTCCATCACATGTCAATAATTAATTCACCAAACTAACGTTCCAAATATGGAACTAGGACATTACATTTTTTTTTAAAAAAAAAATAGCAGCTTGATACGTAGAGAACATAAATAAATCCCATACTATCAATTTTGAATTTTCTCATTTGTTTCTCACTGATATTTTCGTTGAGGTTCGACTTATTTAAATTTGTTTATTGCAGGACCTATTTATGAGAATGACATTCCCAACATTCTTTTTTGCATTCACAGAGGCTCAATTAAGAATGAAGTAATCTCAACCATCATATCACAATTCGTTCATTAAAATGTATATATACGAGGGGTATCAATTTTGAATTATTCTTTTCATAAATAACAATTTTGAATTGTCCTGCTCAAATGTTTGGTTCTGTACCTCCCTAACCACATGGTGGGGTTTAAGATGTACGAAAAAGTAAACACGATGGGTTTCAGAATAACTTAATATACACACCTAGCTAGTGTATAGTATATAATAAATCAGTAAATATACTATACTATATATTCACTATCGATCAGAGAAACAATTTTTAGCGGCAATAAATATACATATTAATAAAGACTATCAAAATTTTACCAACATTAGTTAATTGTCATTAGATCCAATGTCGTTATAGACATTAAAGACATTTATAAAAAGTGTTTATTGTCTCTAAAAGAATATAATTAAAGTATTGCCGCTAATTAATTACCGTTGACGATCAGTTTCTTATTACTTCAAATACAAGAATATTTTGCATATGATAAAACAAGTTTTTGATGCTTATACACATCAAATTATTTTGAACTGAATAGTATAATTAAGAAGGTAAACTGAATTTTACTTTTAAAACTAACTAAACTTAATGCATTGATCAAGGTATATATGATAGTAATAATAAAAGTAATTATTTCAAGAATTCACCAAATATAGAAAGATAATACGAGGAAAGATATATACATATATTGTCTCCTTTGTATGGTTTTGATTACAAAATGTCTCATCGAACAATTTAAGAGACAGACATGTTCCATCTAAAAGAGAAAGAAGACATATAATTTGATTTATTATAAAGACAACAAGGGATATT
Organism: Solanum bulbocastanum; assembly: GCA_037074985.1. Lineage (NCBI taxonomy): Eukaryota > Viridiplantae > Streptophyta > Magnoliopsida > Solanales > Solanaceae > Solanum > Solanum bulbocastanum. The sequence continues at coordinate 27,987,503 of CM073598.1, read as the reverse complement.
TATGATTAATGCCTCCTCACATATTCTAATTGTCTTCTTCTCCTTTTTTATGGTTGTGTTTTTTTTTTCTTCCTAAATTTATATTTCTACAATTTTCTTCAAGTCAATGACTTAATAAAAGTGTTAAATGGGTGGAGTTCAATTGAATTTAGATAAGTTAAAATATGTTGAATTAATAACTAAGCATTTATTGACTAGCTCAAAAAATTACTTGGGCTGAAATAAATTAGACAAAAATGGTTAAAATGCGGATCATAACCTAACTCATTCATTTTTTAATAAGTTTTTATTGTTCTTGTATATTTTTTAGTACCTCGTAAAATTATAGATTTTCTTCATTACGACTATATTTTATTTTAAATAAAATAAAAAAATAAAGTTTATTTTGATAAAATTTCTCATGGGTTAGTTTGACCTACGTACTAACTAATTTTTTTTTCATATATAAATTAAAATGAGTCCAATTTTTAGTAAATTAAAATAAGTTTGAACAAATTATATTTTTATATGTTAAATTTTCTTCGTGAATCTTGTGTAAAACTTCAACCCCTAAACGTGGCACAAGTGAAATACAGTGAGATAATTATGGGGAAATTTATTTTATCTTAATACAAAATATTGAATTCAAACTTTAATTATGAAAAAGAAATCTCGTTGATACGTGTTTTGATAAAATTCTCTTGTTCATAAGTTTCTTTTTTTAAGGAAAAAAAAAAACATTCGTGAGTGGACCTACTATTAAATTAATTCAATAAGTTTGTACATAAAAATAAAAAACTTAAAAACACAGAGAAATCATAGAATATACGATGAATATGTCTCCAAGTGGATACCAACCAAGAAAGAAAAGAATTTTTCACCTATTTTCCAAACCCTAATAGTTTATATTATTCCAATCAATCCCTGGAATTTCTTTTTTTTTTTTAAAATAAGAACAAGGACTTGAATTTTTTTCCCTTTTTCTTATTTCTTTACTAATACACATCAGCACAATCACCTTCTATTAACTTCAAGGAGAATTGACTTTTAAAGTTATTTATAGAAAAAAAAAAAAAATTTCGTGGATTTTTTATAAAAAAATTTCAAACACATACAAGATCTAAAAAAACTATTTTCATCTTTTCTTTAATAAGTGATCAAGAATCGCACATATTTGACGAATACAAATCTCTAAATTACTAACAAAATAAATAGAAGAAAATAACTTTATAAAATTTCTTATATGTAAAAATAAAAATGTCTCATAAATTTAAATAATTTAAAAATATTATAAATTGTGAACAAAATTAATTATTTTTTCGGAAAACAAATGAAAAAGAAAATTATATATTATATGAAACATTTACTGCCAACTCATCCAACCACAGATCCATATCCGTGACACCGTACCATTTAACCGTATATAAATATTTTTTAAAAAAAAACAGTAGAAAGACAAAAATAAAAAGATTAAAAAAATCTGAGTTTTTTCTTTTATTCCGTACCTCAATTCTCTGATAGTGACAATAGTATTCTTCCCAATTAAATTGCTTTATTCCTATTTTCTTATTTCTCTGTCTAGTATTGACTATTTTCTAATGGGCCCCACTCTCCACCCGAATCCTAGGGCCCACTCTAACCCTGGCCCAATTTTTTTGTAGTCAGCAATAAAAAGGGTTCCACATGAATCAATGAATCATATACGTGAAACAATTGGTCACATAGAACACCTACTCATAATTTTGCAATTTGCAACACAAATTTCACTAGTTTATGAGTGAATTAATTCATTAATTTTATTAGAATTTAAATCTTAGTTGCGCATGATAGAAAAATTATGTATAATTTAAATTGATATATCGTATTTAAATAGTTTTTCATGTATCTAATCATCTCACTTGCCTATTTTTTTCGCATAAGTGACTTGAAATATGATATTAAATTATTAATTAGTGAAATAATACGTAATTATTTTCAAATTATAGAGAAAAATAGTAAATATAATACGAAGATTGGAGTAACTAGGTAGTTTCTTCTTCTTTTTTTAATATTTAGATACAATTAAGATTTAATTTTAAGAGTTCTAAAATTTTATATGGCAACTTCAATTATTAATAACTTAATTCTAACTTTAATATTTATATATATTTAATAAATTTCTTAATATAGAGCAAAAATTAATACTTTGACCAAATCCAACCCGAACTTCTAGTTCCACCCAGCCCCCTACTAGTAGTTTTATATGAAAAAATTTTGTAGTGTTAAATGGAGTGTTCGATTTTTCTTCTCTCTCCCCTCTCTTACATTTATTATTAATGACTTAAGGGAGAGAAGAGAGAAAAATGGAAAAAAATAAATAAATAAGAAAAAGCAAGAATACAAGAGTTTGTATCAAAGATTGAATTCTTTAAGAAATTATCCTTTGGGTAAGTGTGTTTGGTACACGGATCTTGTTTTTATGGGAAGTTTTTTTTTTAAAAAAGGAAAATGGTTTTTTTTTTTTTTTTTTTGTTGATTATCTTTATCGATTTGTTATTTGTATTTGGGGGAATGATTAACTGAGTTGGTGGGTTAATGGGGTTTATCATGATGGGTATTTCTTTATCTTTAAGCCAATTAAGTATGCTTTTTAATGTTATTTTATTTGGGTGTTTTTTCTTTTTAATAAAAACTTGTATTCAGATTTTTTTAATCTGTGATATGGGATCTTACAGGTTTTGAGAGAAGATGGTGGGGTGTTTGACTTTGGAGCTGAAGAGGGTTTGTTTTGCTTTTTGAGGTAACAGTTTGGTTTTATGTCTGATGGTTGGTATGAAAGTGGCATTTGGTAGGTCTACAAGTTTGAATAGTTTTGCTGATGAACTGTTGTTTGTTAGAGGTTAAAAAGTTTTGATCTTTGGTTTAGTTTACAGAGATATTGGGATTTTACCTGCTTTAGTTTTGGTGTTTATAAAGTTCATTGATCATTTATGGTTTATCTGCATATGGGTATGGAGGTTGGAGTTTGATTTCTTGATTTACTACCATCCTTTGATGGACTTGAAGAAATTTTCAATAGAAAACTTGGCAAAGAGAATTCTTGAATTTGAATCTTTTTCTGAGGTGAAGGAGGAGGAAAAGAACAGATTTTTTATTGGTTTTCAGGTGTTGTAAGCTGATTGAAGAAATGGATGATGAAGTTAATTCTTGGATTAGGAGAACAAAGTTTTCTCATACAGTTTGTCATAGGTTGGATTCTGCTAGATTGACTTCTATTCCTATTAGTACTATTCAGTCAGGAAGAATTGCTGGTGCAAAAACTAGACCTGGAACAGGTTCGTTTAATTCAAGACCTGAGCCAATTGTTACTCCACTTCAGCGCAACCCAACTACAAACAAACATAGGACTGTATCACCTCATCCAGAAACATCAGTTCCAGATACCTTTAAGGAAGCTCGATCTAGTCAGAAAAGATTTTCAACCCCGCGTCCACAAAGGAAGGAACATGAGAAGAAGATTGTGAGTAAGTCATTTTATAAAGATTCTCGGGAATCGAAATCACCTATGTTGAGATCTCCTGGTTCAAGATCTCCATCAAATACAAGTCCCCTTCGGCATTTCACATCATTCAAATTCCATGACAAATCAAAGAGCCGAAAGGATTCAGCATGGAGTAGGTACTTTGATCATGGTGTTGGGAGGGTTAGTTCTGTGGAAACGGCAGATGAATATACAATTGATCTTTCTAAGCTGTTTCTTGGGCTAAGATTTGCACACGGTGCACACAGTCAGCTTTACCATGGGAAATACAAGGATGAAGCTGTTGCGGTGAAAATTATAAGAGTACCAGATGATGACGAAATTGGAGCGTTAGGAATTCGATTGGAGAATCAGTTTATTAGAGAAGTTACTCTCTTGTCTCGTCTCCACCATCCAAATATTATAAAGGTAGTAAATAGAATTCATTTTCTTATTTGGTTCATTTTATTTAAGTATATGGAACTCTGGTGTTTCATATATTTAACTGTATCTGATTTGTTTTGATGGGTTATTTTTTAACTGTATCTGGTTATCCTACCTATAAAAGTTCCATGGCCCTATTAGTTCCATTATTTGCCTGTAATCTCTATAACTAGAGTCTCCATTTTTTTGACAATAGAGACATTGTGTTAACTTGTTGTCCTTTAAATTTCTTCATGATTTGGTTCCCTTTAATGCAGTTCGTAGGTGCATGCAAACAACCACCAGTTTTTTGTGTTGTTACTGAGTATATATCGGAGGGTTCTTTGAGAGCACATCTGCATAAGCTTGAGCATAAGTCCCTAGCCCTGAACAAATTGATTGCACTTGCCATGGACATTGCTCTTGGAATGGAATATATCCACTCACAAGGCATTATTCATCGGGACCTCAAACCAGAGAATATACTTATCGATGAGGATTTTCACCTGAAAATTGCTGACTTTGGAATTGCTTGTGAAGAGGCATACTGTGATCTCCTGGCGGATGATCCAGGCACTTACCGTTGGATGGCACCAGAGATGATTAAGAGAAAATCATATGGAAGAAAGGTTGATGTATATGGCTTTGGACTCATTCTATGGGAAATGGTGTCTGGTACCATTCCTTATGAAGATATGACACCAGTACAGGCTGCTTTTGCTGTTGTAAACAAGGTATGATCCAACATTTGGTACTTTCTTATTCTTATATTTCTGGAACTAGTGTGCTATTGTGTTATCATGATCTTTATAATCAGTTATCTTGTGACTCGTACATTTGGATTGTGGAATGAATAACTTCTATTTCTGCATGGCTGAACACTCTAGTGTGATTGCAACCCATGTCCCCCCAGACCTCCACCATCCCTCCCAACAGAACTCCTCTCTCTTGATGCTCTTCCTCGTAAACTGTGAATTAGGAATATATTTAATCCTAAATGAACTTGTTTTTGGGACCTTTCAGAATATGAGACCACCTATTCATGGGGACTGCCCTCCAGCCATGAGAGCTTTAATTGAACTGTGTTGGGCTTTGCAACCAGATAAGAGACCTGAGTTTTGGCAGATAGTGAAGGTACTGAAGCAGTTTGAATCATCAGTTACTCATGACGGAACTCTGAATCTTGTTCACAAGACGATGTGTCTAGATCACAAGAAAGGGCTTCATCATTGGATCCAAAAGCTTGGTCATGTACATCAAAATGTTTCATCAATGCCCATACCGAAACCCAAGTTTGCTTGAGTTTTCTGTATGATCCGACTTTTTGTAGTTTTACCAGGTCTCTCTGTAATTAAACTTATTTTGGTTAAATACTGTTGTATATCTCTGTTCCATCACTAAGCTAATGTGAATTATTAGGCTGTAGGTGTGCATTGAGGTGGCCTCTGTAATTTTACCTATTTTGGTACACAAAGTATGATCATCAGTTCTTGAATGCAAGTGCCATTTGTAAGGCTTGGTAAGGCCTTTATAATTTTGCATGATAGGTACACAAAGTAAGATTATCAGAAAACCATTGCTAATAAACTTATGGTACTTTAAAATGAAATAAAATATGATCATCAGACAAAATACACCATCGGTAAGGCTAGGTTAAGCTGAATAGAATAAATTCTACACTTTTTGAGTGGTTCTCTATTGTACTTCTTAAGCCAAGACAACCGTTGCTGATTAACAAAAATAGTGCTTGTACTTGCATTACACATTACTCTTGAAGTTTTCTGCTACCTTCAATATTGCAAGCTTATTGCTTGCGTAAGATCCTCGAAATGCATTGTCTGCTTTCTGCTTCAGTTGATTTTCGAGTCAATGATGGTTTGTGATTTTTGGATTTATATTTTGTTGAAGCTTGATACCTACAAGCCACTGGTACTGATTGTTAGTGACATAACTAATGCTGCTTGTTAATTGTTGACATGTGTTTTTCTACTCTTCTTTTGCATGCTGTTATTGGTAATATTAACTGAAACACTGCCACACGGTAAACTGGTATCATTTTAGAGTCAACAATGTTGATTTAGAGGAGCTGATTTGTTAACATTGGATTATTTTAGCGACTCATTATATCTGTCTACCAAAGGCTTGTATGAATAAACTTTTAGGGACTAAATTACATATTTTGCATATTTGAGATTGTTGCAATTGACACAGGACACACTTGTTACACCATTAAATAGTAGATATGTGAAGATGAATTGGCGCTGCTGAGGTGCATCACTCGTCTTGTTTGTTTACATTTAACGTTTCCAACTATGCCAACACCCTCTTGCATCCTTCATGTGTTACTAGACTTTTGCTATGCAGGTTGCAGGTCAGAGAAGATAGCCCGGGCCAATAGTTCCATACATTTTTAAAGGAAAGAAGATAATGTGATTGCCATCCTGCGCATTAAATTACTTGCTACATGTTTCATCAACTTGCAGAGACTTGGTTTTCCCTTCTTATAGGTATGTAAGCCCATCTACTCCTCTACACCTTGAATGGAAATTAAATATCTTCGCATTTATTACCCCTGTTGTTGCGTCTCCAGAAAGTATATAAGGACCACAAAGTTGGTACTGAACTTTACTAATGTTGCACTTGCATGTTATACATGTATCGACCTGTTCATGGAAAGCGTCGTAATCCATTTCTTTTCTATTTAATTACCGAAAGGAAATATAATCGTATGTGTGCATGAATCTTGTATTGGAGAATATATCAAAAACCAGTGGCTGGATATTTTTTGATATCATGGTTCATGTGAATTGATAATGAATCGTCGTTCAACTAGATTATCGTTTGTGCATGGGACTAGTTTTTTAACGTTCAATGAACCATCATTTACATGGTCTCCGTGATATTGATAATGTTATTAGAATATGTAAAGATGCAACGTGATTCCTTTTTGACAATTTGAAGTGGAAAAAGTAGTGAAATATATACATATATGTTTTGTGTGTTTACTATTGATGTTCACATGTTACCTAGGCTGGATATTTTTGATATCATGGTTCATGTGAATTGAAGCTTTGAAAGATCCTGGAGTATTTTGGAGATGTGGTCCATCATTCTAACTCACTAATTAAAAAAAAATCTCTACAACTACAGAGTATCTAGAAGCTTTCGTATCGTCGAAAAATCACGAGAAACATAGACAAAACATGTCTCATTTTGAAACCAAACAATGTATTGGTTTGCATAAACACACTCCCACTGATGTGGGATTCAGTTTTAAAACCAAGCATGTGCACCTGTTGTTTTGTAGAGTCAACATCGTCTTGTTTGTTGGAAAAAAATTGGGGAAAAAATTATAAATACAGTCGAATATGCGAATCCGAATTTTATGGGCTAATTTTGTTGATTCATAATTCTATATAACTTCAAACTATCTGCAATCGATATACTACATAAATATTATTTGTTGAAATTTCTTTGATCTATTAAAGTGGCTAATAAATGAGTCACGTACGTTCCATTTAAAAGACATAACAATGTTACGACCAGGTCATATTTGAGTCATACTTTACTTAATTACATTTTATTGGAATTGAGATACTATCTCAGAGAAATTTAACTTTACCTTTTTTGATTTCAAAGTAATTATCAACAACTAGCACTAGTTTGATGTTATTAGCTTTTAAGAATAATTCATCAAATTGGTTGAATTTGAAATAATAACATATTCTTTATTTAATGCGATCCTATTATACATAGAGAAATTACAATTCAGCCATTCATAGAGCCTAATCTATTTGAAAATTGTTGGGTTGATATATTCATTCATGTTTTTGCGGGTATAAGCCTTTTTTTCTACATGTTCAATGGAAATTACATGTTATATTACATTTCCATAAATAGATATATGTGTTAGGATATAATAACAAACAAAAAATTAGAGCAAAAGCGTACAAGGTATAAAGCATATCGAATATGCAATTTTACAGTTGTTAATATCAAATTTTCAAAGGGGTGTGCATTTGATTTTTTGGTTTTGCTTTTTTTAGTTTTGGTTTTGAAGAAGTGTAACCCAATCCGAACCAAAATAAATTTGATTTGGTTTTTCTCTTTTCACTTTGGTTTTATTCTTGGTTATTCGGTTATTTCAATAATTAGAAACATAATCAAAATTATATTTGTAATTTGAAAATAATAATCTATTATATTTATATATGTATATCACAAGTAACACATAAAACAGAATACTTAAAGGTATATCAATTAAACATAAAAAATAAACTAAATCATAATGAAGGACAATAACAAGAAAAGGACAAAATAATTGACTCCAATTTAATTCTAAACTTATATATATATATATATATATATATATATATATATATATATATATATATATATATTATTATTATTATTATTATTATTATTATCGATTTTCATTTTTCTAATTCCGAAATCAAACAAAGTAAATTATTAATCCAAATTAGAATTCAGTTTGATTTGATTTGGTTTTTCGGTTTAATCCAAATAGTACACACCCCTAATTCAAACGTAAGATCATTTGAGTATTTTCCTTGCAAATGATACACCTGATATTGGGTCTAACTATACAATGTCCCAATGATAAAAACCCGTGCGACTTATGGGCTCATTCAAGTTTGAATTTGGAAAAATTACAGAAATCTCACCTTTTAGTTTACTTATTACCATTATCCTCTATAAGTTTTATAAATCTCCAAAATTCCTCATTTTCGCGCATCAGATTAGTGTATCTCGCGCATTAGATTAGTGTATCTCGCACATCAGATTAATGTATCATGTATAAAATATACATCAGATTAGTGTATCATGTATAAAATGTAATGTATCTTACTTAACGATTAATGTATCTCGCACATCAAATTAATGTATCAACGCTTATATTATTTAGTCCGTTTGAGGGATTTCTGTAATTATAAACTTTTAAGGGATAAATTATAATTTTGTCTTAAAAGCATGTGATTTCTATAATTTATCCTTTGAATTTTAGGTCATACTTCAATTGAGCCCAACAAAACTTGTATCATTTTGTTCAAATAATGCTTTGTTCATTTGCAATTACAATTTTTGCAACTCTTTGATCTCTATAACCAAAACTTTGTCTAAATCTTGAAACTATTGAGGGCTGCGCTCTTTCTATGGAAAACTCGAGATTCTTTAAATTTGTGAATTTCTAATTATCACACGCACTTGGTGCACTTAACTTTCTTCAAAATTCACCGATGTCCCAATCTGGCATATTGACATTCCTTCTTATTGGCCTGCCGTCGGAGCATGCGTGCTTTGTCACTACGATGAAGCTTCTTATTTTATCATAATCTCTAAAAAATTCTACTATTTAAAATAGTGATAAAAATCTCGTCTCTGATACATCCCCCCATTAAGTGATAGATCATTTGTAATCCGTGAGCTATGTATCCACATATTTCTTAATGTATTCGAGATTCTAGAAATTTATGGATTTTTTGTAATTTAGGAAATAATAAAAATAAAATGTAATTAGTTCATAACACTATGGGATTTATATAATTTTTACATTTATATATTCAATTTCTTTCGGAGTCTCTTCAGTCATGGAATATGTTTTAATTGTATGCATTTAAATTTTATTGAATTTAAGTTGGTACTAAAATAATTAACTATATTTTAAATTCAAGATATTTGAAACACCACGATGGATGAACTTATCGAGTATGACTTATAACTTATGAGCTAAAGAATTAAAGTTAGGTTTTCCAACTTATATTTTTCAACTTGAAAACAAATGTGTAAAGACACTGTTCAATCCTATCTAAACATTTTGAAGTTACTTAAACTTAAAAATACCTAAAATAAGACTATTCAAACGGTATCGGAAACCGCCAGAGCATTGTGTCTTATCTAAAGTCAATGAAGATGCTAAAGAAGCCGAAAGATGATGTGATTAAAACAATGTACACTTTATTAGTGTGTGGAAGGGATGAGACTACTGAAGGAAAATTTGTACTAAGCCACGTTGCCTATATTACGACCACAAGTACCTTGTACCTTTATCATTTTTTAAAATTTAAACTCAGAGATATATCTAAGGGTGTTTACGGATCGATTTGGATTGGTTATTGATCAAAATCAAAATTAAACCAAATTAATTGGTTTTAAAATTATCAAAACCAAACCAAATATAATATATATTTATCAGTTTGGTGGTTATCGATTTCGGTTTGGTTTGGTTCGGTTATTCAGTTATTAACCATACACAAAAATAAAATAAACAATTCATTCAAAATGTGAAAAATTAACAACAATTCATTCAAAACGAAAAATAGTTAGAATGACTTAAATTACTGAACTTTCTATCAATAAATTAACTATCAATAAGCTTGATAATTCACTATATTGGTCTAGAAGGAAGAGACAATAACATTTTTAGTCCCACAAAATATTATCATAGACACTCATATACATAAAATCAATAAGATAAATATTTTCATCTTAGACATTTTTACTTTCAATAAGTAAATTATAAAGAAATTTTAATGAAAATATATATAAGATCTTTAAATTTGTTTATAAAAACAATAAATTAAGTATGTATATTAATAAAATATATGTATATAATTCATTGGTTCGGTTTGGTTATTTCTTCAATTTTTTTGAATTAAATCATAATCAAACCAAATATTATCGATTTTCAAAAATCTAAAACCAAATCAAACCAAACCCAAATAAAATCGATTTTATTTTATCGATTTGATTTGGATTTTCAATTTGGATAGATTTTTATCCAAATCGTGAACACACCCCTAGATATATCAATGAAACCATACTATAAATAATACTATATATATTTTCAGATGACGTGACGTGTCACTAACATTACCTTTCCAAATGTTTAAGTGACAGTACTATTATATTGGATCAATAAGATTTGAAAGGCATATATAGAAATATGATCCTTTATTTTATATAATAATAAAGAAAGACATAATGACATAAACTTCAAGCTGAAGTGAAACATAAATAAAGCATTGTTATCATTTACCTTTTTTACTTATCCCTAATTAAATGAATGAGGTTTGCTTGTCCTAATTAAAGTTTATATAGAGATTATTCACTAGAATGTACGTACATACATACATATTGGGTATTCGCTGGGTAATTAACTAAAGAGATAGTACATACATGGATCATTCTGGCCTTCGTAGTGGTGTTATAAGAACGATCTTTATCTAAAGCAAACGGATAAGTAAGTAAAAAAATTTATTCCACAAAAATTATTTATAATCTACCAAAACACTACGTGGACGAGATGGGATAGGGAGCGTGGGTCGGGATGGTCAAGGGTTGGGGATTGAGGATGTTGGGCGGGTGAGGTTCAAAGACAATGAACTTGGAATATTACTAGTAGAACTTTACTACCAAAAAAACAATTTTTAGCGGTGATAAATATGTATATTAATAAAGAGTGCTAAAGTCTTTATCGTCATTAGTTAATTATCATTAGATACAATATAACTGGCTATAGGCCTTAACGACATTTCCAAAGAGTGCTAAAATGCAATCGTTGCCTTTAAAATTATATATTTACAGCAATTGTGTTATTACCGTTCCATCTTTTTCATTAGAAAAGTTATTTTCCTCATTTTTATCGAGTCTGTTTTTCTTTGACGAGAAACTTCCAAAACTAAAGTGATGGGTGGAACAACACAAAATCATTCTAATTAAACTCCTAAACCCTTGTAATCTAATGCTCCTACAAGCTCGATAATGTATATATTAATTTGTACCAGTTATAATATAAACTTATCAATTGATCAATCGATTAATAAATAGTTACTATAATTAACTGGAAAACCCAAGAGTCGAACTTCAATCATCGTGCAGGAAATTATAAACCTTGTCCTTGAACAAGTACTAAAACAACTAGCTAGATAATTTAACACGTGCCCAAGATATAAAAAACATTATAACTTGATTGGTTGCTAGGTAGCAGCTGAACCCACAAACTGCTTTAGTTTCTCTGAGATAATCTTTGCTGCAGCTCCGTATCCTGACGACGACGTTGCACTTTCTCCCACCTAATCATACATTACCAAACAAACAACTTAATACGCTGACACAGAGACAGATTCAGAATTTAAACATATGGTCTTAATTAGGGAAAAAATCGTTGTACCTTAGAATGTATGGAATGGAAGATGGTGTCACCTACGAGAGTATAACTTGCATTAATAACTTGTACGCCGTCTTCATGAAGCATACGTATGATATGGTTGAACATGAAGTGATAATCTAGACCAGTAATTAGAAGCACTTCTAGAGCTGCATTAACACTGTGAATTTCAATATGTGGCAATGGCAATGTATTTTCCAATATTCTCCCATTAGTATTACTGCTTGAATTTGAATTTAAAGTACCAACAGCTGCTGTTAAGCTATCTTTTTTGAGTCTCATTTTCTCCAAATCTATCTGCAGTTTCTTTATGTAATTCGCGGCTTCTTCAAGTTGATCCGGCAGTGACAAAAATTCCTGCAAATTAAACCACAGATAACTACCTTAACATTTTGTTAAGGATTCAGAGGCGGATCCAGGATTTAATTTAAAGATTACGAGTGCCACACTACTTTGAAAGTTGACGTGTTAGTACTAGTTTATATGGTTCAAATACTATAGACATTTGATTGGTATGATCAACTTTGGGATTCAAATTTGTTTTTGTTTTTTCAGTTTATTATATAGATAAACAGAGAAATAATCTTTATAACAAGCAAACAAATGGACAAATTCAATACTAAATGTATATATAAAGTTTGAAAACAATGCATATTAATTTTGTAAAAGAAGCATGCTAGTATTGTGCAACTGCAGTTTCATATATTTGATTTGTATCAAAAAAGGAAACATGACTTGTAAAGATTCATCATTCTAACAATTAGTACTGTTTATTCGATAAGCAATTAGATTAGGATATCTAGCTAGTAGATGTCAATATATGAACTTGAACAATCACCAAATCGTCAGTGAAGATGCCCAGTAACTTCTCTTTTAGCTTCTTAACCGTGTGGGGCCTATCCCTCTTTTCTTCTTTTTTTGAAGGTAACCGTCCAGTCAGTTTGATCTTTTGGGAAGAGGAGATCGAGTTGGAGAAGGGCGGAGCCACCTTAGACGAAGGGTGGTTAGCACACCCTTCTCTGGAAAATTATGTGGTGTACAGTGATTATATGTTGACTATTATGAATGTGTTGTTAATTTTGCACACCCTCAACATGACCAATAAGAAAATTTGTACACCCTTCACCAAATTTTTGGCTCTGCCTCGTGAGTTAGATAAAAAGACGATAAATAACATATATAGGAGATCGAATAGTAGTATTTAATTAGTAGAAAAATAAAAAAGAAGAACCTTAGAATGTTGATCATGATGCACAAGTGAATTGAGCTTCATATATAGATCCTTCATTTGATTTCTTCTGTTTTTCTCAATTGTCTTTCTATCTACAGCTTTACAAGATGATGAGGAACTAGGTTTGATACAACAGTACTGCTGCTCCATCTCTCCAACAAACTTGGAAAATAACAAGATCGATCGTCCCTCTATTAAATCGATAACGAAATTAATTCAATAGCGCTATACTATACTGTACTATACTATATTATATATAATAATTTATTGGAGATCTGAAACAGAGAAAAGAGGAATCTAAAGTTGAGTAATAAGTTGAAAGTGAAAGGCAATTAGTGCAGGAGAATACACCAAGATATCATTATGTGAAGATCAAAAAAAAAAAAAAAAAAAGATGATAGAATTGTGTGGTAGGGTTGTCACTATTTATCATTTTTGGTCCCACATGGGACTATCTTTTTGACCATGTTTGCCATAATGGGAAAGCATCCAACACAGTACTGTGCCAAAATCTGGCTTGTTATAAAATTGGTTTCATATTGTATTTTTTTTTCTACATTTTTAACAATATTTTATGTTTACTTAAACTTATTGTACGAGTAATTAATTAAAGACTTCTAAGTCAACTTAAAAGGAATGAGCCGTTTCTGAAATTCAGAATATATCAGACATCCTTATATATATTGTACGAAAAAAAATAAATAAAGTAACACAAGTCGTGGTTTGATTATCTTGGAATATAATTGGTTTGATTTTCAGTGTAGTCGGATCTTTTCATTTTTCGTGGACATTCTTTAAATTTACAATATTTAAGTTTTATGTATTAATATTGTAAAATATTTACATAGGTCAATGAAAACAAATTTACATCATTAAATCATATTATTTCAGGATTTCAAATTCAATCTGTTAAGAAGGTCATCATCTAAAAATAATAAATGCGGAAAACTTACTTGTGTCGTCTCGCTTAGGTGAAAGCAACTCATAAGCACTTTCTCCGTCTCATATTATATACGCATTAAAAATATTTATTTTATATTATTTAATCATTTTCTAAATCAGCATAGAGTTGGTTATTATTTTTTTCAATTTGCCCCTACAATTAATATGACCTTTGAAAGTTAAACAAATTTTGAAGATCCATAAATTTTCTTTTTTCAAGCGCCTAATTAGCACGAACATGTAAAATAGTACAGTTGATCAATTTACTAATGATTTTTGTAATTATCGTATAAAATAGAAAATTGTCATCTAATATAGAATGAGAGAATACATTTGATCAACCACATGTTTTTTTATAACCTAATAAGGTGTGAACAAATAAATTAAATATACTTTTTCCATCTCATATTACTTGATCATCTTATTAGGAAAAAATATGCAAAAAAATAAATATATAATTGATGAAGCAATGTCACATTGCACCTCTTTTTAAGTCTTCCTAAATTCGCCCCCGGTCATGTTCTTATGTTCACCAATATGAATAAAGAATAACTTAACAAAATTAGTATAACTTACATAAATCTCATAGTGTAAAATCTAAATTACATTCTATCCCCTTTTTTTTTTTTTTTTCTATTTTATAAAAATCCCTTAAAATAAGTTTCATCTGGATACATCATGTGTGATACATTACAAAAATTGGCAGTTGCACCTATTAAGGAAAATAGTTGGCTGTTGCGCTTTATTAGGAAAATTAACCTAAAATTGATTCTAAATCCCACGATTCAAGCATATGTGATTTTTATCAATCCACCCCAATCTGTAACATATTCACATCTTTCAAAATTCAAATTTTCATCATCTCCATCAAGCCTTCATTGAAGCCCAATCAGGAAGAATTCAAATTACTCGACAAAATTGGTTGTTACAATATGAATATAAATCAATTTTTTTTTGAGAAATTCCAGAATTAAGGTAAGTGAGATGAGTTGTGAAGGTTACAAAAGTGATGGATTGTTGTTGGACAATCGATTTCATGTATGAATCTCAAAGCCCCAATTTCAGTCGAGTTGGAGATCGATGAGATTAGATAAAACTAGAAAATCATATACATCGTAGAAGTGTTGTGAATGGATAAGCGAAATGAGTTATGAATGGTTTATTTTTTGTGTATCAGTAAAATGTTGTGATTTTGATTCATAAGAGTCATATTAATTAGTTGTTTTAGTAGTTAAAATGATCTGTATTTTGTGTATCAGTATAATGTTTTGATTTTGATACATAAAACTACAAGTTCTTAGTTTTTTTAGTCGTTAATATGATTGTATGATACAATTATATTTATCAGTGTAATAATTGTCGCTTAACTGATTGTATGGTACATTAATTAGATGATATTGATAGTATATGCATGATATATTAGTAGTAAAGATACATTGATTGTAAACTATTAGAATGTTTGATGGGATCTATCAGTTTTTAGTATAAAAAGGTAGTAAACAAAAGATACATGCACCTAAATCATATATAATTACATGTATCAGATACATCCTGAATCGATAATGTGAGCGTATGAATGAGTTATAGCCTTGGGGAGATATATATGTATCATGATACATAATTATATATTTATGTAACTAATTTGTTGTATCATTTGGCTGTTTGATCAACATTTCTTTGGAAAAAAAAAATGTAGTACTAACTTTTTATATATGCAGGTTGTTCCGTCATCTGAATTTATTTTTTTGATTTATAAAGCTAGAAAAAGATACATTGTTTGTCTTGAGCAAAAGATATGTACTTGTGGAAGATTTCAACTAGATGAGATACCTTTGTCACACACAATTGCTAGTTTAAAGCACAAGAATATTATAGATATGCATCCCTATTGCTCTGACTACTATTGATGCATTAGCAAAATCTATGAGGTTCCAATGGTTCTAATAGCAGATAAAGAAGATTGGTCGGTTCCGGACAATGTCTTAGATGAAACCGTGTTGCCACCTAAATACAAAAGAATGGATGGACGACAAAGGAAACGAAAAAAAAAATACAAATGAAAAGATGACAGTAAATACAAATTATTGTGGACGTTGTAGACAAAAAGGTCACAATAGAAGAACTTGTACTTTCTTTCAAAAAGAATATTGACGTTGTTTTTTTTATAAGACATTCATGTTTATGTTGACTATTTTTTCAATTAAATGATTTTTCAGTTTCATATTTGACAACAAATAAAGTGTATTGTTTGAATTTGCCACTTTTGATACAATATTAATGAGTGTTGCTGTTGAATTAATAATTTGAAATGATTTGTGTGCCAAAGTTATATTCAATATACTGTTATTGAGGTGTTGTTGTAAATACAGTTAAATTTTGAATGTATCAATCTTAAATAATAATTGTTGTGTTACTGCATATATAATTATATGTCATATATCATATACATTATAACAATTGTATCATATGTTTCATATCATAACTAAACAATCTATTAAGAATATGATATATAAGTAAAATTTTACTTTAAGTAAATCAATTATGTGTCTAAAGCTTAACTTTGTATAACAAAACTATATCATGCAAAAGTTTAAAAATAAAGCAGTCCATAATGTATCAATAGCAATATATTGAAAACACGAAATTTAGGAAATTACAAAATACATTAATATGAATAATTTTTTAGAGAAACACTCTAAAACTTAAGAGAAATTATCTTAAATACAAAAAAAACATAAAAACATTGTCTATGCGTATATACTTAATTACTATTCTATGTGAACCAAATCTTCTTCGAGTGGTGGTGTGGATTGACCCTTAGGCTTTGGTGCATTATCATTTTAGCTGACGTATCCATCATTGGCCTTGTCGATGCCATTTCTCCCCAACAATGTTGCATATCTATTAACAAAAATCTTCACTGTTTGTCATAAACATACTATGTGTTTGATACATTACATATAAACTGAAAAATAAAAAAATCCAACATAATTTTGAGATATATCATAATGATATATTCTGGAATATTAAAGCAGTTGTATACAACTAACATTCACTGATACATAATAGAACAAGTTTTAAATGTGACTACTCTATATTGTATATGATACATGAACAAAAAACACCAAATCATCACATTTTTTTTATTGTATAAGATACAATATTATGAATATAACAAACAAATGACCAACTATGAAATTTGTAATTTGATACATACATTTGAACTATTAGTAAAAATATAAAATAAACATAAAACATATATGTGGAAAAACTAATTTAAATAACAATGTATCCCCACTGTTTTATTGATACACAAAAAAATGTATCATATACTCATTCAGATTTCAAAAGCTAATATATAGAAGTTATATGATACATTAATGAGAACATCACATACAAGAATGCAGATTGAACTTTGTTATATGATACAATTCAACCACCTATTCATTACTATGCTGAAATTAAGATTTTAATGTATCAATCCTTTACAAATCGATTAGTATCTAACAGAATAAACAATGTATCATTTTTTGCTTCGGTAACCCATATATCATAGCACATGCAAATTAATATATTAGTTTGTTCAGATTCAACATATCAAACACCAAAAATTGAAGAAAAAAAAGTACGAAAAACATACTTTGGGCAGCGAAGGCCTGAAAATTGTTGGTGTTGTTTTCCTTCCTCTTTTGGGGGGATTTTTACAACATTTGGTTTTGAGGATTATGGTGATTCCTTGTTCGACTTGAAGATACTTTAATTCTTCTTCATTGCTAGTGGGTCGTGCAAAATCTTGGATCTGTCTATTCAGCCCATTTATCATCGTTAGAATCATATATTCGATTATTAGAAGAAATTCGTTGAGTAACTCTAATACTAAACGAAACACCCTTATCCATATGTATCAGGAACAAAACTTTGAACAAAAACAAGAACTCGACTAAAACAACAATGGAGAAGAGAGCCCCTACCTATTCAGATGTTTGAAATTGGTTGACTGGAGAGAGAATCATTATGAAATCAACTTGATAACTGCTAACAATTTGGAGAGAGAATAGTTTTGAAACCAATTTGATAACGGCTAACAATTAGGAGAGAATTTAGGGAAAAAAAAAAGGGTGTTGAAAACGAAGTGTAATCGTGGGTTTCACTAATTGTTATGTATCCGAAAATTTTTAAAATTGAAATGAAAAAAGGAATTTTTGAAATATTTAAAAGAGATACGAAAAAATGGAGAATAATAAAACTTAAATTGTGTATATAAGTAACTATTCCATAAAATTAAGCGTCATGGTTTAAGGTGACGTCATCATTCATGATGAAAATTAAGTACTAATTCACATTTGTTTTTTAATTTTTTTTGGGGTTTCTCTAATTTGCAATTATATCACATAACCTTATATGTTATCATACTAGTATATAATATACTTTCACTCCCATTTTGTATGATTTAATTTCTTTTTTTTAGTCAATACAAAAAAATATATTTTTATATTAATAATAATAATTTAACTTTAAAATGTCATTTTAATATTTTTAACACGACAAATATTTTTTATTTAAGTTTCAGTTATTAATTTTTTTAAATTTCATGTCAAATAACGGAGATATAGGGAATATGATGACTGATCTCACTCGGATTACGTAGTGGAATGGCGTGTCAAATGCTGATATCATCAACCATTAGACAAAGGATCTTGGAAAGTGTGAACACGACTTGGGGAGAAAATTAAAGTGCACCAACATTATATTAATGTGAATAAGATCTAATATTTCTACCATCATAAAAATCCCATTTTTTAAAATAATAATACTATCCGTCCTAAATTCATGTGTTACAATTTTTTAATTTTAAGATTTTTTTAAATTTTTGAATAGTATTACCTAAGTCGATTGGTATCATTTTCATCAACACTATATCATCACTTTAATATTTACTAAATATTTCATTACTATTTTGATGTTCAAGTAAAAAATTATGTAAAACAATGCAAACAACTATTATAGAGGGTGTTCTTTTAAAATATAAAAGTTTGGTGTATAATTTGAATTATTAAAAGTTCTCAAATTTTATTTGGGAAATCTATGGCCAAACGGCCATTATATTCGTCCTTCTTTCCCTTTTTTCTTTTATCGGCCGTTCTAAATTTTTTTATTTTATACATTGTCGTATCCTTTCCAAATATATAAATTATATTTTGGCCTTTCTTAATGAAAATATTGACTTCGGTGGTATTAGTCTATTACGTAACAACTTCCACCGTCAACAAAACCATCCATCTCTAAAAAATTATTGACATAAAAAATAATCTTTGCTTTTAATATAAATTTTAGTCAATGTGTAGTAAATTATTAGTGAATATATATTGTATATACATTTATTATTATACACTGGCATCAGCCATCAAGTGTACGATCTAGTATTTAATGACTTAATAAAGTAGATAACAGTTATGACGTCTTAAGTTATATATTAGAACATATATGTCCAAGTTAGTGGACAAAATTATTTGATATTTTTTTAATACGAAAATTATTTATATCTCATAAAATTAATTGAAATACGTACGACAATAGCTGAAATATTATTTCTTTTTCATTTCTTTCACACAAGGATGCCGTACAAAGTTTATTACTTTTCATTTTTTTCAACAAGATGCTATACAAAGTTTAGACATCAATGACAGTGAGGGTCTCAGGCGCATAAGTAAAAGCTAGGATTCCACAATAGATATGGTAACCACAAAGTTTTCCAAATATAAGTCTTGCTCTTTAACCCCTCCCCCTCCTCCCCCAGCCCACACACACACAGAGCGCACCCCTCAACAGGGAAAGCCGATCTAAGAGTTGTTTGGTGTGAGATATAAAGTATAATAATCTCAAGGATAAGATGTAGTACTATTATATTTTGTGCTTGGTTTGAGGTACTACATAATCCTTGAATTATTTATCCAATCATTTAAAAATTATAGCAATGGAATAAATTATCTCTTGTATATGATGGAATAACGTACCTCATGATAACTTATTTCGGAATAATTAATTCCCGGCTAACTTGGATATGTGACCTGTTAAAATATAGCTTTATAACGTTACTTTTAAGGGTTGGTGAGAACAAACTAGTACTCATGACTGCAATATATTTTTAAAGCAATATACATCACGTGAAAAATATATACATGTACATAATTGAAATTTGTTTTTCAACACAGAAAGTGAAACCTTGTTGTGATATTTTTGGTACTTGTTTTATCCTTCCTTAATTTGTTCGTTTAATGAATAAGCATCACGTGTGTTTATTTTATTTTTTCCAGTAGTTGTATATAAGTTTCGAGAAAGATTGAAATATAAAAGACCAAACATGTGACTAGAAGAAATATTAATGTTTACATAATGTTTAAAATATATGGACATCAACTATTTTTCATATGATTGTTATGTATTATTTCATGATGTATTACAAAAGAAATATTAATGTTTACATAATGTTTAAAATATATGGACATCAACTATTTTTCAGATGATTGTTATGTATTATTTCATAATGTATTACAGAAGAAATATTAATGTTTACATAATGTTTAAAATATATGGACATCAACTATTGTTCAGATGATTGCTATGTATTGTTTTATAATGTATTACTACCGTATGTAAAATATTGTGTTGTATTATATCAAATCATATTGTTATAATGATTACAGTGTTTAGATAGATTGTATCCGTCTCCATTATTACATAGTATAATTTAACAAATCAACCGTATGAAGGATAAACCACAAGAAAAAGTATGATATGGACAAGATTGAAAGCTATTATAAAAAGGCAAGTTAAAAAATAAAATAAGATTATTATCACACCAAACTAATTGTTACGGGAGAACTTATATATCATTACCTAATAATAGATTTAATAATACGATACAATAAAATTTATATAATAATATTCAAAATAAATATTATATTTAAACTAGCACTGACAACAATATACAACACAATAGGCAACAACCATACAAACAAGCTATTAAGAGACTTAAGATGATATATATATATATATATATATATATATATATATATATATATATATATATATATATATATATATATATATATATATATATATATTGAGATTGCTATATAATGTGCATATATATACATGATATACAACTTGTCCTTGTAAACTCCAAAAAGTAAAAGTTGTTAAGTCTCACACACTGGTGTATGGCCGATGGGTACTTTGGTCTCACTTGAGCAATTGATCTTCTCTTACAAATTAGCTTTAGAAATTGAGTTAAGACTCATATTACATATTTCTATATAATATTAGAATCAAGTTTATAATGTCATTTTCGATCCCTGCACTAAGCTTTCAGTCCTAAATATGATGGGGTGTTAAGTCACCCACATCGTAAGAAGGAATAGCAATATTTAGCAAGTTGTTTTCCAATGTGGCGTCACGTCCAAAATTCCAAGTGTATGACTTATCAGCAGAGGCGAAGGTAGGATTAAGATTTTTTTGGCATTCTAAATTTTTTTTAGAACCGTTAATCAATTTTGTTAGGGGTTCACAGATTAATATACATATATAGTTAACTAATTTTCTAGTAGGGGATCTACGAAAAAGCTACTGAATTCGTCCGAACCCCACCTAACTCTGCCACGCAAGGATCGTCTCAACAAATTAAGAAGATTGCGAGGCGCAAGAATGCGAAACGAACCCAATATTTGAGATTTTTACAGAATCATTGTGGGACAATTATTAAATATGAACCATTAAAGTAAAGGTGAAAAAGAAAGATCGTTCAATATTCAATATTATTAAATGGAAAAAGTTTAGTCCTAAGTTTCTTATTGAATGAACGTGATTCATGAGAAAATGCCAGTCATTATTTATTAATCCCTACTTGACTTACAAGTCTCTAGTTACTAGTACAATATATATATATATATATATATATATATATATATATATATATATATATTCTTATTTATTTCTTTTTAAAAAAAGGATAGTTTAATAGGAAATGTTATCTTAAAAATATTTTTATATATGTTCAAAAAACATTTTTATATAACTCAGTAAAGATATATTATTCCATCAGGAACACTATAAAATGCTGAAAAGTCATTTTTAATTTACAAATGCTTAAAATAAATTATCCAAACATGCTACTATAGTCATGTCGTTTTCTGCTGTAGATATTGCCATTTGCTTTCCTTTAATTTATTCCACAACTTTAATTGAGCCTCCTCATGATTACTGTTTCATAGCTCCAAAAATTAATTGTCTTCTTATAGTATACAATTAAGGAAAGACAATTGATCAAAACACAAAGAAATCAAATGAAAGATCGTGTTTTTTGCGCAAGCACTAGCTAGTATATCTATAGATTATAAACTATTTTAATGTTCCACCATATCATACGTATGCTTCACGAAGAAGGCATACAAGTTATTAATTATGCATGTTATAGTGTCAATGGTGACACCAATTTCCATTCCATATATCATATTACTTATAATACCTATTTCCATATCTTCTTTTCCACCTTTTTTTTTTTCTTTGATCGAAAAATTACGATAACAAAATCACTAAACTATTTTTTATGACAAGAAAATCATTAAACCTTACCTAAATATGACAAACGAAATAGTTATTAGAACTTTGATATAATCAATTGAAATTTGAATGATCACCTATGAATTTTACCCTAAAAATTAATTAGATACACTAGTCAAAACTTAATTGACCGCTCTTATTAACTCAAATTTCGTAAGATCTAATTAAATTCTAAATTAGCATGCTCTATCTGTTTCAAAATAAGTGGTATTTTAGCATTTCCATTTTGTATTAAAATATGTGGCATTTTATGTTGGGTTATGAAGGTGATTAGGGCGTCATGTGAAAGCTTACAATTTGCAAATTATATAGTTGATAAATCAGATAACAAAAAAACTTATACTAAAAATCAAAATATTATTATATCAAAATTAATATAAAGAAAAACATTGAAACTTTAGAGAAAATAAATCTCCCCATAAACAAGACTCTTAAACGACTACATTATGAACGTTATTATTTTTGTGTTAGAAAAAAAAACTTATATTTATAGAGTCCTAAAACCAGGACTAGCTACTCCAAAACATTTTCCTAAAAGGTAAGAATAAACCAAATATGAAAGAATATTATATTTTCCTTTCAGAAAAGAAAAAATATTTATGATAATGTTTTGTTTTTTCTTTAAGGAAAAAATAAACTTCAAATAATGTAAGAAAATCATGACAAAACCCTAACATTTTAGGGTCTCAAGAAGGAATTGATTTCATTCTTTCAAAATTGTATACTCTTGTTGTAATACATGTAATTTTACACCATTAAAGAAATATCACTTCTAATATTTTAAAGACATTTAATTAGGAATAAGTAAAAAACAAATCATTAATTTCGTGGAATGAGTAATTTAGACCTTATAACGATGTATCCAAGCTAAAAAAAAAAAAAACCACCACTTATTTTGAAACAGAGAAAAGCAAAACATTTATTAATTTATGTATTGATACATGATGAGTTTGTTTTGGTGGGAGAATGTGATACGTCGTCGTCTGGATGCTGAGCTGCTGCAAGGATTCTCTCTCAGAAATTAAAGAAGTTTGTGGCTGCAGCTGCTAGCTAATATTGCAATCTTGGTCAAACGCGATGTTAGAAATTCGGAAACGCGATCGGTCGAACTCATTAATTTTCCCTTAAATAGTGTAATAATATTAAGAAACTTGTTAAATATAGAGGCGAATTCATATGTGTACGTGGGGTTACACAAGTATCCATTAATTTCGAAAAAAATCATATATATATGTCTATCTTGAAAACTAATAGAAATTAAATATAATTAACACTCCCCCCATTAAAAGCATAAAAGGTGCTTTGGACGGCTAGTCCACACTTACACATCCACCTACGCGACCTGGGTTCTATCCTAGCTAGAACCTTTTATACGAATATTAAGTTTATTACTTTGTTATTAAGTAATACTTAAAATCGTCATTATAAAATTCAAAACTCATAAATTTAAAATTTTGACTTTATCTTTGCTCATAGTCTTTTCCAATTTTCACTCTCTAGTTCACTTGATAAGTTAATTTTGTACTCCTATCTTCGTTCCTTTTTCTCGTGTTTTGGTGGTGAAATTACTTGTACAATTAGTATTTGTGGTTCTAAAATGAGCATTTTGGTTTTTATAAATGTTGTGTAATCCAATCTTCTTCTTTTTTGCAGAATGGTACTTAAAAATACCTTTAATTTTTAGTGACTTTAGATACACAAAATTCTTGCGGTCTGCTGCAAGCCAGCTTATTAAATGATGTATAAAGGGAAAAAAAAGACTTTATAATCACCAATATCATAACTAAAATCTATGTTTAGTCTGTATATAAAAAGAAGTTGTCATATATACTGAAAATTAACTACAGTATTTTTTGTTAATTGAATGATAAATGTTTTTAACCAACTATATATTACTGTAATTTCTTTATAAATAAATGGTAACATCTTCATGCTCTATGTCAAAAGAGGCTCTAAATGTATTAGGAGATATAGTAATTAAGAGGATTTGTTTATGTACCTAAAAAGGAAAAAAGAAAAAAGAAATCGGTAAAGGGTGATTATATTTATATTTATATTAAATTAAATTAAATTAATGTGGAGTCAAAAGTCACTTATGATTTGTTAAAGACAAAACTAAGTTTTGGACATGAGAATATAATTGAGTTTATAGACTATATTTCCCAATTAATATGAGATTTGAATAGTTTTGTGTGCACTTGTAAATAAGCCCAATCCACATTTTCTCACAAGATAGATGATAAATAATGATAGTTGCATTTTTTTAGGAAGTTTGATTAGTTAGCTAATTTATCATTTTTTAGGAAATTTTATTTTGTTGGACTCAAAATGGAACATGGCCCAACAAATTCAGTATGGATTCAACACATATGTAGCGTAGTTGGGCTTTATAATTGGACATTGTGTCTGGGTCTTGTGGCAAACCCAATGAATTGATAAAAACAAAGAAGCCTAATATATATATATATATATATATATATATATATATATATATATATAAGTCATTTGTATATATATATAGTGGAGAGACAAATACATAATAAGGCCATTTGTTTATTGAAATTAGAAAAACTCTAATACAAGATAACACATTATTTAATTCTACAACATTAATGGGCATTTTGTTTCTGATATAAGCATATAATTTTATGTTGCAATTTGGATATATCTTTATAGCATTCAAAACATGTCAACAGTAACATTGTGAATAAAATTTACGAAAATAAAATACATAAAATATCAAAATAACTTTAATTTCATATTTTCATTTAGGTTGATAACAAGGAAAACTATACTTAAGTAATTGCACATGAGATATCTCATTTTTGTATTTAATAAAATCCAAACATTTTCTTAACCGACATATAAACTATTTTAGTGATTATTAATTCATATATTATAAGTTCCTCATAATTTTGTTAGTGAAACCAAATCCTTTTGCATAAATAAAACATACAACTGAATGCAAGTTGCAAATCGTATAAATTTAGGGGCTATATCGAACTTTAAATATTTATAAGGGACCTATCTCTCAAAGTTATATAATCCTCTTTTAGAGCTAGGGTTTTCATAGTTCTACTCTCCGATTCGTTTCTTCATATTCCAGAAATCCGCCGGAAAGTTGATAAGTTCTCATCCTATCAACAATGGTAGGATTTGATCTTGGATCCGTGCCGTTCAATTCTGACGGATGGGGTCCACCGGATTCTTCCGTCTCCGTTCCAAACCAAATCTCTAACGCCCCTTTTGCCCCTTTCTCCCGCTCCGACAAGCTCGGCCGGATCGCTGATTGGACTCGCTCTCTCTCAAACCGACCTGGATCCAACTCCAAGCAAAACCCTACTGATTCCGCTTTCGACTTCTCCGGTGACGACTCCTTCGCTACACTCACCACCGACGAAGATTCATCTTTCCGTCTCGTTGATACTGCCGCTAAATCCCATCACCATGGACAACATCGTCCCAAGTTTAACCCTAGGTGGCGGTTCAATCCTCATAATAACCGCTCTCAGCTTCCACAGCGGCGCGACGAGGAAGTCGAGGCCAAAAAACGTGAGCAAGAGAAAGAAAGAGCCCGTCGGGACAGATTGTATAATCTCAATCGTTCGGGCACCAATGCTGGCCAGAGAAGAGAATCTGCGGTGTTCAAGTCATCAGTTGATATTCAGCCTGAATGGAACATGCTTGATCAGATCCCGTTTTCTACCTTCTCAAAGCTTTCGTTCTCCGTTCCAGAGCCTGAAGACCTGCTAATCTGCGGTGGCCTTGAGTTTTACGACCGGTCCTACGACCGTATTACTCCAAAGAACGAACGTCGTCTGGAGAGGTTCAAGAACAGGAATTTCTTCAAAATTACTACTACTGATGATCCTGTTATCCGCCGTTTGGCTAATGAGGATAAAGCTACTGTTTTCGCCACAGATACAATCTTGTCTACTTTAATGTGTGCTCCCAGGTCTGTTTACTCATGGGATATTGTTGTTCAGCGTGTTGGGAATAAGTTGTTTTTCGACAAGCGTGATGGGTCACAGCTGGATTTGCTTTCTGTGCATGAAACTTCGCAAGAACCATTGCCTGATGTGAAGGATGATATCAATTCAGCTTATTCTTTGAGTGTCGAGGCTGCTTACATCAATCAGAATTTCTCGCAACAGGTGCTGATTAGAGATGGGAAGAAGTTGAGTTACGATGAGCCAAACCCGTTTGCAACTGAAGGGGAAGAGGTGGCATCAGTGGGGTACAGATACAGGAGGTGGAAGTTGGATGATGATACATATTTGGTGGCGAGATGTGAAGTGCAGAGTGTGGCTGAAGTGAACAACCAGAGATCATTCCTGACTCTGAATGCCTTGAATGAGTTTGATCCAAAGTACTCTGGTGTTGATTGGAGGCAGAAGCTGGAGACACAAAGGGGTGCTGTGTTAGCTACTGAGTTGAAGAACAATGCTAATAAACTTGCTAAATGGACTGCACAAGCACTGTTAGCTAATGCTGATATGATGAAATTGGGGTATGTATCAAGAGTTCATCCTAGGGATCATTTCAACCATGTGATATTAGCTGTTGTAGGATATAAGCCTAAGGACTTCGCTACACAAATTAATTTGAACACATCAAACATGTGGGGTATTGTGAAAAGTATTGTGGACTTGTGTATGAAGTTGAATGAAGGGAAATATGTGCTTGTTAAGGACCCAACCAAGCCACAAGTTAGAATTTACGAAGTGCCTCCAGATGCGTTTGAGAATGACTATGTTGAGGAGCCATTGCCAGAAGATGAACAGGTTCAGCCTCCTACAGAAGATGCACAAGGTGCAGAGGCAAACGCGGCAGCTAGCGAAAAAGAGGAAAAGGAGACTAGCGCTGAAGCTGCATAAGGGTAATCTGATACTGCACTTGCATGATAGTCCTTACTCTCATTATTAATCTCCTGCTCTTGTAGTTTTTAGAACAATTGCTATATTAGTTTTCTTCCATTTGTAGTTTTAGAGTACTTGTTTCTTTTGTTGCTATGCATGTAAGACACTTCAATTTCTTAATGATTTTAACATTCGCAATTTTTAGTACAAAGATTTCTTGTGGATAATGTTGGTTCTTTTGAAGAAGGTGAAAAGTTGATCATCCATACATATAGCTTGAAGTAGATTTTATCTTCCCTCTTTTATGTGTCCTAAGAATTATTTGTTGAGCTGAATAGGTAACCTGCTTGATAGCTTCAATATTTTCTTGATAGCTTTTCAATTATGACTTCTAGGCCACGTAATTGTCTATTTATTTGTGTGGTATCCGAGGATATTTTCCTACTCTTTTTCCTCCAAGAGTGTGAAGTTCCTTAAAAGGAGGAAACTGAATCATTGAGTTTGTTAATGAGACTAAAAAAAACTGTGGAGAGCCATGAAAAAAGGGAGAGTTGAAAAAACTCGGTGTCAATGTCACTGCAGGGGGTGTCATTATTTAGTAGAAAAGGACATTTTGTGATATAAGTGGATGTTGCGTTGCGTAGGGGGTAATGACTATACAAGATTATTTTTTGAGAAAGACTATACAAGACTCTCTTTGAGAAAAGCTAATACAAGTCCCTTGCTTGCTTCCAACTACTTCTCCCTTATTAATGAACAAAAAGAAGTCCTTAGTTACTAGATTTGACGAGAAATTACAACAAGTACGCATCAGTATGTTGGTTGGAGTTGGCTTTATGGAACCTTAATTTCATAAACGCCCTGTTTGGGTCCATATATTTCAATGTGTGATGGTACTTAAGACTATATAGTACAAGTGTTCTCTAATATACTCTAGTGGTTTTATCTCTATTCTATGACATACTGTGAGTCATCTAGTAAGCACTAGTCTTCTAGATCGTATCACTTATATGGATTTTCAACTTACGTTATTTTATATTTTTTGCTAGATCTTCATAGACTCTTAGATAATTTTAATTTTTTAAGACAACTCCTTTCCATGTGATTTCAAGTCGAACTCTTCCTCTTATAACACCTTTAATCATCTCATTTTCTCTTCTAAGAAACAGTTCATCTGGAAGACTACCTAATACGTGTCCTATCCATCTCAAGCAACATTCTCTCATTTTATCCTCCATATGTGCTACTTGCACCTTCTGAGAGTTGTGGACATTTCTTATGATAGCTAATCTTGTATGACCACATGTTCATCTTATAATTTGTCTCTGAAACATTAATCTTGTGGATTTTCGGCTTTAGACGTCGTGACAAGAGATAGCTTCAAATAGAGTATACATGACACTTATATGCAATAAAATGGTCTTGATACCTTTTATATGCAATAAAATGGACTTGATAGTTGATACTTATATTGAGGGACTTTTAGTTATTTTTAGAGCATTGTGGCTCTAATGGAGTTTCTAGCAAGTTTTTTGGAGCAGCCTTGTAGGCACAACAGCTTTGTTATGGGTTGTGTGTTTCTGTGGCAGCCTGTTGAATATGTGCATGGGCACTGTCTGTTGGCTGATGCAGTGGACCCTGGGCATTGTGGGCTGGAGCTATAGTTGGTATGGAAATAGTTGTAAATGCACGTGTTAAATGTAACTGGCTTTGCGTAGTCACATAATGTAACTGGTTGCAACCAATGATTCATGGGACAACGGTAAAAACTTAAATGCATTCCATGAGTAACTGATTAAGATAATGGTGCCTCATGAGTATTATGACTATCTGTTATGTATGGATCGTTGCAATACATATAGAAACTGTACTTAGTTCTTCGTGAAACTTCTTGGGCATGCAGTATATGCATGCCAACTAGAAGAGTCAGGAGTGTTGACAGAAGAATGTACCATAACAGATGCTAAAGAGAAGCTTAATGCAAAGCAGAATCCATGTTCTTGTTCCCCTCTAACTTCCCTCAGATTCTTGTGGAACTTGATTTTTTAAGTGGTTACTGCTTGAACTGAATAGCTGCATTCCTCATTTGTAAGGGTCTGTACTGTTACCTGTGGCTTGTGGAAAATCTGTGGTGGGGTTGTATCAAACTGCATGCGGTTCTCAGGTTTCTCGTTTCTGTGCCTTGTTTATTTGAATAACGAGTAGTTGCACTCAATGGTTAACTCTTGTTTCTATAATTTTATTTGAGACTACTAGAGAGAGATTGTATAAAGAATGTCAATTTTTCCCCTTGATTTTCTTCCTGTTTGAGTACTCTCTGATTGTTTAATTGTGATCCAGGTAGGTTGTCTGGGAATAAAGTGGTATTGCTTGAACCTCGTGTAGTATTGAGCTTTCTCTTATCAACAGCTTTGTGTGGTGACTCTGCTCTGGTGTCTGTCCAATCAGATTAGGCATCTTGTTGGAGAGTTTTTTTTTTTACCAGCTTAGCAAACTTGTTCGGTTTCATTTCTCCCTCCTGTTGTGGTTTTGATAATTTTGGACCTTTTGTCAAGGCTAATTTTGTGATAGGATTCTCTTTTACTTGAATGTTTTAAAGAAACACATTTTAAAAATCATACATTATAGATAATGGATTATTGATCTTTTAGCCCTGGGAGACTGGTCTAATGGCCAGAGCATAGTGCACATAATGTGTTCAAATCCACCTTGTGTCACGTATAAGGTGGCGATGTGTGTAGAAAAGATCAATTTCAGCACTTCCTGTCCCTAATTTTAGGATATTTAGGTTATGTAGAAAAGATCATACTTAAGAGTATCATGAATGTGTAATGAATTGACAAGAACTTAATTATGCAGCTTTTGGAATACGAATTTTATAGTTTATAATATTGAAATATACTGACTGAATAATATATTGATGGAATCCTGTAGGTGTATAGGTGTTTTTACCACCATCACAATATGTACTTTAGTGTTTTTAAAGCGCTGGAAAATTGTAAAATTAACGATAAAATCTAGAATATTCAATAGAGAATAATTCGAAGATTCAAGAGAATAGAGTTGACAACTAGGATTATTTATTTTATTATTCAACATGCTATATATTTGTTTTGTTTTTATGGTTTGTATTCAAGATTCGATATTTCAACTAATCTAATTAGGATTCACGTCGCATAGAATTCCACTCGAAAGTAGTGTTTTTTGTCAAGAATTTTTTCATACTCAATCTGCAAATGGTAATGTTTAAAAAGATTTAGTGTTGCTTTTACATATACATCCGAAAAGCTTTTATACAGGGTAAAATTTACTAAAATATATTCTACAAGTAAACCCAAAGTAAAGCTTACTTTTTTGAACAACAATTATGCTTAATTGAGTAAAAAAACGATGTCTAATCCGCCGAATTAGCCGAAGAAAATGGAATTGGCAAAAAAATGATATAACACACCCTTAAACTTGATCTCAGCTACATTATAAATAAACACTCTAATTTTAACAGTATATATCTAGACACTTTATTATTTAAAATCGAACTTACGCGTCTGTTAATGTATTATGCTTAAATATATATATTTTTTAATTTTAATAAAAATAACAAAGAATGGCACCGCAACAAAAAGAGGTGGTTTTTGGGTTAGTACTTTTGAGAAACAGGTGGCGATCCATAAATGAAAGGCAGAGTCACAAAAAGACGAAACTGTTGACAAAAACAATGATACACTACAAAACAACAGGAACAAATAGCTAGGGGCCGCGTCGGTAACTTGGTGCTGTCAAATTTTGTATTCATGTTAAATAAATTATTATATATAAAAAAGATTGTAAACTTAAAATTAATTAATTATTATTTAAATTGGGGGAGGGAAAGGGAAAATAGAGGAGGGAATAATAGTATAGAGAATCATATCCTCATCAATAAGGCGGTGAGAGTTAAAGTAGCCAATCAAATAAACTACTAAGATTTTCTTAAATTTATTAATTAAGATATTCAAATGACGAATCATGTCTTCACTAATTAAATTAATACTTCTTTCGTTTCTTTTTAGTAGTCACCATTTTAGATTTCATGTTTCTTACGAAATTAGGTAACTTTATCATTGTATCTGTTAGAGTGGGTAAAAGTTCCACGTTGGTTGGAGAATTGACTGATGGTCTTCTTATATGGACTTGAGCAATTCTCTCCTCATGAGCTAGCTTTTGGGATGCGAGTTATTTTTAAGTGCCATATCTTTACACAGTATTCTTAATCTGATAAATACACATAAACTATTTACTTAATTTTTGTATATTGATCAAATATATACACAAAAAGATAATATCACTTGTACATTATTTTTGTGAAGTAACAAGTATTCAGAAATATCTATTTTTAACCAGAATGATACATAAATAAGAACAAAAGAAGTATAAACCTGAACTAAATCGAAAGCTCGAGGATTAACCACATATTTCCTGAACCGACTGCTTTTGTTTGCCCCTTGTTTTCTTATATTAAATATGTATCACACAGTATTTAAGTCGAGCCAGCTTTTAATACCACTATTCACCTACTTTTAGTTGCTTATAAATTAGGAATTTGTGTGCCTTCAATTCATTGTATCAAACAAAGGAAAAATCTTGAAAACAACTTTCATTAGAAAAAATTATCAAATGGCTTCTCTTGTTCTTTTGTTAGCTGAGCTACTTAGACATGAAAATATTGATTATTTAACTTCACCTTCTTCTTCTTCTTCAGTTGCTAATTCTTGTGCTGTTGTGGCTGCCAAAGGAGTTTCCAACAAAAGGGTATTCAACAATTCCTCAACTAATTTCAACACTGACTTCAATTTAGCTGAGGATTTTGAAGAACTTCCCAAAATTTGTGTTGATTTTGTTTGGCCTTAAAGAGTATTGTATTGTAATTTATTCACTAATTTATTATGTCACCATCTTATCTTTCTCCCGGAAATAAATCTTATTTCTTTAATGTCTTTCTCATTCCATTTGTTTTCATTAAGCAGTACTAGGGTGTAAAAAATGAATCCAAACATAGGTAATTCGTTAATTTGTTCAGAATTTTAAGAGTTGGGCTCAAGATAATTTGAATTGGGTTCAATTTCAATCCATTCAAACCTAATTCATTTTAAGTGAATCCTCAATTGAGTCCAATTCAATCTCCAATTTTAAACCCATTTTAAAACTCTTTATTAAAATATGTTCCTACATTGAAGGTATAAATTATTATCTGTTTAATATCTTTCAGGATTTATCTATCCATTTGTTACCTTTTTTTTTTTAAAAAAAAAATTAAGTTGGAATTCTAATTGTGATTATAAAATTTAAATATCACTATGTTAAAATTATTGAGATTAAGCGGATCAAATTGGACGGGTCAAAACCTAACTTGTTTTTTAGCCCATTGCCAAAGTAAATTTGGGCGGGTCAAGACCCAATCCGATTTTTATTTCAACCCATTTTAATATCTCTAATTTCAACCCAACCCGTCCATTTGACACTCTTTAGCAGTACTATATTTGTTTCATTTTCTATAATATTATGTTTTGTTTTTCGTAATACATGAAAAAACATTATGTTTAAAAATATATTGTTTTTTTGGTAGATAATTTATTTTCTAATTGTACATCAAATTAAATGAGATCTTTTTCTAGTCATGGAAATCTTATTGGCGTAAATAGGATCACTAGTTTTAGTGTTTTTTTTTTTTTTAATTATTATTTTGCTTTTTGGTTTGGACTCAGTTGAGCCAATTTTGTATAGCTTCTTCCACTGAATAAAAGGCCAACGGCCAATATTTAACCAAAAAAAAAGGTGGCATCTATGCTCTTCAACCTCGATTCTACATGAGTAGGTACTTGAATAGTGTTCTAATAAAAGTGTTATGTTCTATGTGGTGTTTTATGTCACTGCAATAAAAACACCTTTTAACAACAATATATATATACACATAACAAAGAGTGTTAAAGTCTTACCGACATTAGTTAATTGTCATTGGATCCAATGTCGTTAAAGGCTTTAGGGACATATACAAAGAGTGATAATTGCTGTTAAAAGTACATATTTAATGGCAATTAAATTATTATCGTTAATTAATTGCAGCTAAAAATTATTTTTGATATAGTGTGTGTATTATGCCATGTAGGACTTGCCGAAGATTGAAAGGTGAAACCAAATTAAAGGCCTAATTTATGTATTATGCCTAGTTCATATCATGCCAATTAAATGACACTATAAATTGAAATAGAAAAGCAACTCTTTCATCTCCTTTTAGCTTAATGGTTTCTAAATTTAACTAAGTATATAACTAAAGAACGAAGAAGAAGATCGAAAAGGGGTGCATGGTCATAGATAACGGATTATTTTTATAATTATTTTGTAAGTTTTGCCATTTCAAATTATGCGTTAGAAATTTTACTTTGTCAAAGCAAACTTCTGATAAACACGTCTAAAATTAAGCTTGCCAAGACTAAATCTTCAATAATAGATCAAATACAGGTATTCGTGCTAGCACATACTCAATATATGTTATTTTTCTCTCAATTTAGAGATTCAATTAAATTTTAATATGATTTATAAAAATAATTTAAGTTATTAATTTTTGTGATTTATAGTAAATTTTAAAAATATATGTTATTGCCGTTGTCTCAATATATGTAGCATATAATTTCAAGACTCAATCAAATATTGTTAATTATTGAGATTTATAATACTTTTGACATAGTTTTCAAATTAAATAGTACATGTTACTTCTTTTGTCCTATTTTATGTATCACCGATAGATTAATTTAGAGAATTAGTCAATTTTTTTTATATGTTTTTTAAAAATATTTTAAGTTGTCAATTATCATGATTTATAATATGTTTTACACAATTTTCAACAATAGATTCATTTGAAGATTCAGTCGAATTTTTTAATATATTTTTTAAAAAATTTAAATTGTCAATTATCATAATTTATAAGTAATATGTTTTACGCAATTTTTAAATATATAATAAATTAAAAAATAAAATAAATAAATTAAAACGAAAGAAGTACCAAAAAATTATAGGAATACCCTCAAAGTGCTCAAGCAGGCATGGCATGTTAACCTGCTGATTAGCACTTTGAAACTCGCTCTCATAGTATGGTAATTAAAATAGGTAAAAAGGGTTGATATACCCCTTAACTTTGTCATTTAGAGCTGATATACCCCTCGTTATAAAAATGACTCATATAAACCCTTACTGTTATACAAATGACTCACATATATCCTTCATCTAATGAAAGTGAAAAAAATAGTTTTACATTAATTTTTTGATTTTAAATGCTAAAAGAATTCATGAAGGGGTATATATATGATCCTTCTAACAAAGTTGAAGGTATATTTTAATCTTTTTCATAAAAAAATTATTTTTTGACTTCTTTGATTATCATTATTTGATTTTCTTATTTTTTTTCTCTCTTCCATTCTTTAGTGTAAAGAAAAAAAAGTTTAAAACTATTTTTTTTGCGGCTATATTGTAATTTGATTTTTGTATTTGTAAAAATAAAATAAAATAATGGGGCATCTATGATAAATTTTATAAGAAAATTAGTGAAACATAAATAAATTTGACCATCAAAATAATAAATTTAAATTAGTCGTTGAAATAAAAAAGTAAAAAACCTAATAAGGTGATATTTTATTTCCCTTAAGCAGTCATAGTTCAAGCCTGAAACCACTATGACTCTGGAGTAAAAGTTATTGTTTCACTAAGTGAAGGTTCAATGCAAAGCACACCTTCATTATGCAAGTAGTCTTCCTTCAGCTGATGGACTCTCTTACCTAATATTAAAATGAGTGGGGGATTATTGATCTTTTGAGCATTTTAATATTTGTTTATTATTAATTTGTCTCACATATTTATGTCATTCTGCCATAATGGAATAGAATTGAGGACTTGGGAGTTATGGCCGTTGCAATGTTTTGTGCCTAATTACTTAGTGGATAATTAATATCCAAAGGCATAATTGCATTAGACTTTGTGATGAACGTTTAGAAAGTTGGCCGTTGTGCAAATGAACATTAGAGGCATTGGTTAGCTCTCTCATTACTTCTTTCTTTATTCCTTCATTATCCTTGTAACCTATGTAACTCCTAAGGCCATTATCTTCATTATTTAGTACCCTATTAACTTCCTATTTATTCCTAGGAAGACTTACTCTACTATAAATAGTGGTGGTCTTCTTTTGATTTGAGACATATAACACACAAGAAAAGATAGTGTATAAAAGTTAGTCAAAAAAGAGAGTTCTTATTAGTTGAAGGGAGGTGTTCTTTTGTGGAGCTTTGGACTCAAATCTTGTCCAGAGTTGTTAAGTTATATATTGTGATTAGGTTGTTGTATCCTGGAGGGGACAAGTCAAGAAGAACTACTGCTGGACCGGTGAAAACATTTGCTGCAGTGGGCTTGAATCTCCTTAAAGAGAGCGAGATATCCGCGCCTCAGCCTGAAGAGATTTATTTATTCAATTTTATTTTCAATTGTAATCTTGTATTTTTGTTATCTTGTAAGTTTTTCACTAACAAGGATCAAAAACACATTTAAATTATCTTACTTTTTGAGGTTCCTACGTGAATTATTGTATAAGTTTTCTACATGAACTATTATCACTCATGGTTAGCGAAACACACCTACATCTTGATTAAACAAATGTTTGTCAATGAATGCTTCTAGGAGCGATATATTTTAACACCGTGCACGCCGTTAAAACCTTTATTTAAAATTGCTGCTCCAGCAACGATTTTGGCCAATTTTTTTTTTGTAAAATCGCTGCCTTAGCAACGTTATCCTAATTTATTTTTTTTTAATCTTAAATTGCTGCTGAAGCAGCGTTAAAAAAAAAACTCTAAAATCGCTATCCAGCGTTTTCTTTAAAATAAAATAAAATTTGTAGCCATTTTAATTTAAAAACTGAATTTGCTGCAACGGCAGCAATTTTCTAATTTTTTTTTTATAAGTTATCGCTTCTTTGGCAGCAATTTTCCTTGGTGTTTAAAAATTGCCAATGTTCCTTAATGTTTTATAAAAAAATTTGGATAGCGCTGCTGATTTTTCTTTTTTTAGTAAAACGCGATGTTACGAAAAAAATAATAATTTTTTTCCTAAATTCGCTGCCAGGGCAGAGATATTAATTTTAATTTATTTTTTTTTTGATAAAATCGCTGCTCCAACAGCGATTTTAAATGAAGTTTTTGATGGCAGCACGACGTTAAAAGATATCGCTTTCTAGGAAGCGATTTTTTGCCCTTTTGGTTAATTTTTTTTTGATATACGGTTTATGTTTTTTTAGGAAAAAACTTGTCTGTTTGGCTCCGGACTCCTATAAAAAGCATGTAGATTATCTAAACTTAATACTACCTCTGTCCCTAATTACTTGTCTACTTTTTCTTTTTTAGTTGTCCCTAATTACTTGTCCATTTTGACAAATCAAAAAAGGACAATTTTTGTTTACCTATTATATCCTCAATTAATTACTTCGAAAAATGTAGATCTTCTTGAAAATTTTAAGTTTTTAATTCATCAACTTCATAATTAATAGGGGTAAAATAATAAACTCACTATGCTAATAATTATTTTTTTAATATGTATGTCAATTCAAAAGTGGACAAGTAATTAAGCACGGGATCGTACAAGATAATGAATTCATCAACATTTATACATGGAGATGTGTGCGAGGAACATGGATTATGCTTGTTTAATAAGCGAAGGTCAAACAACGAAGCACATTTTGGAATCTACATTGATTGATAACTAATCTATACTCTCTTCCAAGGCTTTCCTCTTAAAAAATCACGAATATTAAGAAATAAAGTAAGTTTACTATTTTATTCTTATTTAAATTTTTTGAAGTTAATTTTTCAATTAATGAATATGAATCAATTTATTTTGATTAATTAATTTGACCAATCAACATGAATTATTCACTTAATTTTTTATGTTGGTCAAATATATATTTTCAAAGCTAATAACTTACAAGGGTAAAATAGAAAAAATATTATAATTTATGTATTGATTTTATGAAATGACATATAAAAAAAAGGATGACATATAAAAAAAAAAAAAAAAAGAAGGGAGTAAAATTTTCTTTTTCTGGGTACCTATTCTAGGTTGAGCAATTGCAACATGAATTTGCGTGTACAAACACGTGAATTATGCCTTATGTTATGATTGTTTAACCAAGTTTCGAATGTGATACGACGCATTTAATAGGTATAGCAGAAAATTAGAAACGTCTTCTATAGTTAAAAATAATTTAACTCTGGTGTCAAAAAAATAATACTAATATAGCACTTGACTTTAGAAAATGCAATATGCACCTGTACAAAGAAATAATTAAGCTATTATTTCTGTTCAAAATTTTAATGTGAACACATGCAAAGGTGATTATTTCTAAGACAATTGGAACTCACCGTAAGATATTTTAAATGGATCAGTAAGACCCACTTTCCTCCAATTTGTTAACCAACACGCTTTATGCCCATAATAAAGAAAAACATTGGATTTAAATTTTAAGAATGGAAATCTTTAGGTTAAGAAATATTTTAAAGGCATGGTATAATTCAAAATAAATATGAGACATTGAATAAGAAAAAGAATATACAACGAGTTCCTTCTCAAAATTGAACGGTACTTATGTGAGAATAAAAATTCTTTTTAGGAAATTTCCATTGGTTGCTTGGGTAAGACTCATCTTCACAAGATTTAAAAGCTATGCGGCCAAGCCTGTGTTGTCATATACTACTAACTATGTTTTAATCACTAGTTGACAAATTTAAATAAGTAATCTTCGTTTTACATTGGGTCTCTCAATTAATCTTTATGAAGTATTTTGGATCATTACCTTAAGTGAATTTGTTCTTTATAAGGTGGTTGGAAGGTGGGTCTTTTATATGGAATACTAGTATTGAATTTAGCCTCTATTTGTTATTCAACTATGAACTCGTTACATGGAATGTGCCTAGTTTGGTTTATATCTCTTGTATAGTTTACAAGCTATTTCACAAAGTGATTGAAATATCTATGTCATAATCAAAATATTCTTAGTAAAAAGATTGAAATATCAATCTAGCTCATAGACATTACAAATTAATTAATCTCGTTATGTACCATAATTTTATGAAAAATTCAATTTTCAACCAAACCAAGCATGATGTGGAATTAACAAACAATATACTATATATCTCATTGCTATATTAAGAGGGAGATAAAGATGAAAACATTGCATGAACAAGGTCTTCTTTTACCATCCTTTTTGCTTAATTCTTTTACAGTGTACATGAACAATATCACTCATAGGAAACTTCTACATGCCCTTCCAATCCTTGCATGTGCAGCATTTAAGCACTTGTCTACCCTAGTTAAGACTTCTATAGCTAGATTCTTGCTTTAATGAAGATTAATTCAAACCCTAATATTAAGGACACATTAGGTCAGAATTGGTGGAGTAATATACTATAATCCTATGTATATAAACAAAACAAATTATAAAGACTATGACTCTTTTGACCTCCATTATCTATTAGATCAGTTTGAACGCACCTCGACAATTATATTAAATATTTGTTGTCTCCAACCAACTACATCTAGATGTTGTATATCTTTTTTGTCTGTGTTTTGGAAGTTTAAAATGCTTACTTTTTTAAGTTTGATCAAGATTTTAGGAAGAAATAAGTGTTTTTGAATAGTTTCAAAAATTGTTTTTTCAGAGCGCACGTATTTTTTTTTTAGAAATACTTTTGGAATCTTAATCAAGCACAAATTGATGCTTTAATATTTTTTAAAATAAACCATTTTTAAAACTCACTTCTAAGTAGAAAAATTATACAAAAGAAATAATAAATAAATAATCGAATTTAGAAGCTTATAATTGTGCCCCTATAAATTCATGCCTCTTACTTCCCTTTACACACACAACTAGCTAAACTCAGTTGAGGAAAGTTTAGCAATAATGGCAAAGGCCCTTGTTCTTTTTCAGCTTTCAGTTTTATTACTTAGCTCATTCACAATTGTTAGCCATGCTCAAGATGACTGGTACTCATTAGACAAAAATGTTGACCACCTTGCACCAGCTCAAGCCCCTAAACCACACCACCACCACCACCACCCCATAAGTTCCCCAGCCCCTTCACCAATTTATTATCCAACAAAGCCACCAACTAAAGCTCCAACAAAGCCACCAACTAAAGCTCCATCTAAGCCACCAACTTATAGTCCATCAAAACCACCAGCTAAGCCACCAGTTAAGCCACCAACACCATCGCCTTATTATCCTTCTAGGAAACCTGTTGCTGTTAGAGGACTTGTTTACTGCAAACCTTGCAAGTTTAGAGGGATTAATACTCTATACCAAGCTAAACCACTTCAGGGTAATTTTTTCAATATCCTTTTTCCTTTTTTTTTACTACATTAAAACTCATCTCATAAAAAACTCAACTTTCGATCAAATAAAATATTTAATTTTAAGTGATGTACATAATTTTTCACTTTATATGGTCTTACAATACTCATCTCATGAACTTTTGTAGTTGAATTAGACGTAAAACCTTTTTTTAAATCAGGGTATTAGAGTCTATACATCCAAATTCACGGTTTACTGAATTTTGGAAGTCATCTTATATTATCCATGCTTTAGATGTCCAATCGATCTTGAGACTCAAAGGGTGTTGAGTAGCCATTGAGTTTCCACATTGGTAGAGATGTACATTATTTACCTCCTTATATGGTTTTAAGCAATCCTCATCTTATGAACTAACTTAAGCTTATATAATTGATTAAATTAAATATAGTTATTTTTTAAATGGCCTCGATGCTTATCGATTATACATTATGATGTTGCAGGAGCCAAGGTGAAGCTAGAGTGCAAGAACACCAAAAAGACATTAGTAGAAAAGGCTGAAACAGACAAGAATGGATTCTTCTGGATCCTTCCCAAACTCTTAAGCTCAGGAGCCTACCACAAATGCAAAGTGTTTTTAGTCTCATCAAACAATTCTTACTGTGATGTCCCAACAAATTACAATGACGGAAAATCTGGTGCACTCTTGAAGTACACCCCACTTCCCACGTCAACAGCTCCAGCTCCAGCTACTCATCTCCCTGTTATTAAACCACCCACCCCTAAATATGATTTCTTTACTGTTGGACCTTTCGGATTTGAACCTTCAAAGAAAGTGCCTTGCAAGAAGTACTAATTAACTTGGAAAATTAGAAATTAAGACAGGAAGGGATGATGAATGTTTAAGGAGTTAATTTAAGTGTTGGAGAAAGAAAAAAGTTAAAGATTGTGTCCTTGTTATTTCCATTAATAAATGATCATGTATGAGGAAAGAAGAATTTAGTTTAATTTTCTTGTTTTTTCAA
Source organism: Solanum bulbocastanum (assembly GCA_037074985.1). Classification (NCBI taxonomy): domain Eukaryota; kingdom Viridiplantae; phylum Streptophyta; class Magnoliopsida; order Solanales; family Solanaceae; genus Solanum; species Solanum bulbocastanum. The sequence continues at coordinate 27,946,380 of CM073598.1, read as the reverse complement.
TTTCGTTTATGTAATGTTTAAAGCCCAAACAAGTGAAAGGGATTTATATTTTTGTCTGCTATGTTTGTGCCTTTCTCTAACATAATATTATGGGCTTATGGTCTTGTGTGACTGGTTTCATGCCACCGCACACCTAACACCTTCATGGATTGCCATATACTCCCGTATTAATTTTGGGGAACTTTCACGAATAGCCACTAAAATAGTTTTGATTATGCTCCATAGCTATAGTTTACTAATTACGATTCATAACTACATGTTAAAGGGAGAAGAAAGCGAGTGTGATTGAGAGAGGGAGGAGAGTGGTGAGCGAGAGAGGGCAAAGAGTGGAGAGAGTATCAATGTATGTGTATTGGTTAGATAAATATATGTAACTAGTATGTATATGTATCAATGATTATATTTGTATATCTACATACAATTTGCATTTGTATACAATTGAATCGAGTTTAAACATTTATATGTATACCTACTCCTTTTTTTTTTTAAAAAAAATAGTATATATGAAAACTTAATATCACAATGTTTCAAAGTATCTCAAGATTTAAATCTAATACTTGCAAATACGGATTACTACATATATATTCAAAATTATTGAAATAAAATAATTAAAAATTTTCATAACCACACAACTTAAGATATTATAATATCTAAATTTTCTATTATTTGAAAAAAATTACAAAAATCCTCTCTCTGATATATCCATATCTCCTTTCTCCTTTCTGATACATTCTTGTCCCTTCTTGGATACATTGCACCCATTAAGTAAAGTAATGTATTATTCGCAATGTATCAGACAACCAAAGAACATATTTAAGAACAATATAAAATCCATTTTTTTTGTAATTAGGAAAACTTTCGAAATAAGATGAAATTAGGCCTCAAATGTATGATATTTCTGTACTTTTATCAATTGTAGTTTTCTATGAAATGACAGGCCCCAACACTTTCCGACTTACGGATTTTCATTAGGAACTACAAATAGGCCCAAGCTCATTAAACACTTTTGGATTCGGATTTTTGGATCCAACCCTTAATGGTTTATCATTAAGGGTGTGTTTGGTACGATGAAAAACATTTTTCGGAAAATGTTTTTCAATTTTCTCACGTTTGGTTGGGTAAAATATTTTCCAAATCAACTCATTTTTCTTAAATTTAAGGAAAACGATTTCCCTTTAAAAATTAAGTAAAATATTTTCCAAAACTCTCCTCCAACTACATATTACAATTTTTTTTGTTGAAAAAAAATTAATTTAAAGCTTTTTTTAAAAAAAATATTTCCAGCTTCAACTTTTTTACCCCACTCTCACCCTTCCCCCCCCCCTCCGGGAACCCCCTACCCCAGAAAAAAATTTAAGTTTGTTTTTAAAAAATATCTCCTATTTCAAATTTTATTTTCACACCACCCCCACCCCTACCCTCGACCCCTCCCCCCACCAGTCTCCCCCCCCCCCCCTTGTCCAGCCCCCCTCCAAAAAAAATTAATTTTTTTTAAAAAAATATTTCCAATTTCAATTTTTTTATTTTTTGACCCACCCTCACCCCTACCCCACAAAAAAAATTAAGTTTGTTTTAAAAAATATTTTTAATTTCAAAATTTTATTTTTTAATCCCCCCTACCCGCGACCCCCCCACCACCCATCAGCCCTCCACCCCCTCCAAAAAAAAAAAAATTAAGTTTGTTTTTAAAAAATATTTTCAATTTCAAATTTTTATTTTTTCACCCCACACTCACCCTCACCCCCTACCCACGACCCCCCTATCCCCTCCAAAAAAGAAATTTAAGTTTGTTTTTAAAAAATATTTTCAATTTCAAATTTTTATTTTTTTACCCCATCTCACCCCTACCCCCACCCCCCAAAAAATCTAAGTTTATTTTTAAAATATATTTTCAATTTAAATTCAAAAATTATTTTCTACTCTCAAGTAAAAATAAAATATATTTTCTCAAAAATATTTTTCATTCATTAATCAAACACTAAAAAATCTTTTCCAAAAAATATTTTCTACCCATTAGCCAAACATGAGAAAATAAATCCAAAATATACTTGTTTTCCAGGAAAACATTTTCTAGAAAAATATTTTCGAATGAAAACATTTTCCTTCATACGAAACACACCCTAAGTTGATATAGTTAATTAAATTGTATATCATACGTGCTTAGCTTGAGGGATATAATTATAAATATACATGAGCAACATATATTAATTGGATTTAACTTTATTAGTTGATCAACTTCTTCATTGATGATCACATCTCCATACTAAAACTGTTTGTCGCAGTCTTACCAACAAGTCATACCAACTTGTATTTTGCATGACTAGTTTCGATAGAAGGAAAATTTCAACTTCACTAACTTTTGGTATGATTTGTGGATTTATTAACTTTTTCCCACGTTATTGGGAAATTATTCTAAAATAAGGAAAGTTTGTACAACTTAAACATTTTCTTGATCAGTTTAATTAGGTATAAATTATAGTACTATTTGTTACAGTAGTTGTATTTTTAAGTTGAAATTGAAAAGAAGTATTTAAATTTTTTGTATTTAGATATAAATACTTCACTGATCGAAAATATACAGTGTTATACATGAAAGTTTGAATCGTCTATGAGCGGATATATGTACTCTTAATGAAATTAGTATCACAATGTTTCTAAGTACCTCTAAGTCAAAATATAATACTTGCAAATACGGATGGCTAAATACACTCTAGAATCCTAATTATTATTTTTTCAAAAAAAGTGGAAATTCATGAGATTTGATTAAAATTCATATCTTTATCATCATTAATTAGTAGAAATTGAGGTATGTCTCTTTTTTTTAAAAAAACTATTTTTTACTTTAAAGACCATTTGAACTAGAATTTCATTCATGGGACAATCTCGCATCAAACCTGCGTAATTTTATTTCATGATAAAATGAACGTGTTTTAATGATGAACTGGACTTGTTGAACTTTATCATTGCATTAAAACTGGATTTTGTTTTCAATCGCGGTTTTCTAAATCAATTGATGACATTGAAACCCTATTACGGGAATATGATTTGAATTTTTGAACAATGAAGGGTTGGATATTATGCGATAATTTTTCTTGTTTTGTGTTGTGCCTTGTTATTCAGCAATGCCTTGTTTGGGCTTGAATTAATGGGCTGGGCCTACACACATGCCCAAATCCATTGAACTCTTAAGGCTTTAGCAGGCCCAAAATAAGTATTTGATTCGAAACACAAATTATCCCTTAATATTATTGCTATAGATGATAAATATATTTTAATATAGTATATCGATGTAAGTTTCCCAATTAATATTGCTTGAACAAGGGATATTTCATGGGTTTAATTTCATTAAAGCTTAAGTTTAGTTCATGGTATGTAATTCCTTTTTTTCATCAAATCTTGTTGGAATTTTTCCATTCTAGTTTTGGTTGGGTTTCTTTTTAATTCGGACACAGTTTATAGTGAGTAAACACGGGTGCCTTATATATGGTGCTCCTTATGTTCCACTTTATATGTGGCACGAGACACACTTATTTTTAGTTTGTTTTAGAAAGAATGTCACCTTTTTATAAATTAAAAAATTTAACTTAAAAATTTTCACTTTATCCTTAATGATGTGATTTATAGTTATACAAATGGTCTAAGAATATTTTAGATCATAAATTTTTCAAACACTTCATTTCTTAAATTTTATATTAAATTAAATGATGTAACATAAATTGAGACGAATAAAATATATATATGGGTTCAACTTTTTTCATTGGTGATGACAGAGATCGCATCTCCTTACTAAAACTATTTGCAGTCTTACCAACAAGTCATACCAACTTATATTTTGTAAATTCAACTGCACTTATAACTTTTGGTGACGTGACAGAGGGTTTATTAACTTTTACCCACATAATTTGGAAATTACGCTAAATTAAGGGAAGCTTGTAGAACTTAAACATTTTCTTGATCAGTTTAATTAAGTATAAACTATATTAATTTTTCTAATTAATGATAAAATTCCACATCTCAACAATAGATATGCAATAATTTGAACAAAAAGTGAACAGGGATGTGAGAGTTGTTCGCTTGGTTGAGGCCCTTCGTCCTTCACCGATGAAGGATTAAATCCCATTTATTTCCCCCTAAAAAAATAAGAAAAGTAAAAGAAATTGAACCCATGAATTTTTCTTCGACTAATACTACTTCTTAAAAATATTTATTCTTTACCCCTAAATCTTGATAAAACAATTCTCACTGTGGATTAACAAAATTATAGAACGTGTGAACACATAGGTTTAAAGATAGTGTGTTAATAATTGTTACAGTACTAATAAATATCTTAATGGAATATTTACTGATGAAGGCTAAAAATATTTGATAATCCTCCAAATGAAATTCTATTTAGTTAGGGCAAACTCATTTAATAGTTGAGCCCATTGTCCCAACTAAAATTTCATAAATGTTCTTTTTGCATGGTCCTATAAATTTGGTCCCTTTTAACTTTATTCTACGTACTCAACATACAGTTTTGAAAGAATTATAACAAGTATTATGGCTATCAAATCGGTGAAGTGGTTATTTGTAGTTTCAGTTTTAGTAGTTAGCTCGTTCTTAGAGCTCACTAACGGAGATCAACTAACTGATGAATATTCATCTGATGATCCAACTCTTCATGAATCTTTAAGATTTAGTATTCCAAGAATTAAATCTAGACCTAGATCTAAGCCACATAGTCCACATCGACATCGACCTCGTCATCCCCCTACTCCTCGGCCACCACCTTCTCCGCCAACTGAGGAGCCACCAGTTCATGAGCCTCGACATCGTCCCCCTAGTCCTCGGACTAAGAGGCCAACACCTTCTCCTCCAGTTCTTCCGCCACCAGTTCAACCTCAACATCGTCCCCCTAATCCTCGGACTAAGAGGCCAACACGTTCTCCTCCAGTTCTTCCACCACCAGTTCAACCTCAACGTCGTCCCCCTAGTCCTAGGCCTAAGAGGCCACCACCTTCTCCGCCAGCTGAGGAACCACCAGTGCTTCCGCCACCAGGTGAGGAGCCACCAGTTATTCCGCCACCAGGTGAGGAGCCACCAGTGATTCCGCCACCCGGTGAGGAGCCACCAGGTGAGGAGCCACCAGTACTTCCGCCACCAGTTGAGGAACCACCAGCGCTTCCGCCACTAGGTGAGGAGCCACCAGTGATTCTGCCACCAGTTGAGGATCCACCAGTGATTCCGCCACCCGTTGAGGAGCCACCAGTGACTCCGCCATCCGGTGAGGAGCCACCAGTTCTTCCGCCACTAGGTGAGGAGCCACCAGTGCTTCCGCCACTAGGTGAGGAGCCACCAGTGCTTCCGCCACTAGGTGAGGAGCCACCAGTGATTCCGCCAACAGGTGAGGAGCAACCAGTACTTTCCACCACCAGGTGATGAGCCACCAGTGCTTTCCACCATGTCGCTGCGAATACAGTGACGACTACGTGCCGTCTCCATCACCAAAAATTTAGTACTAATATGTTGAGAAATGAATATAAAGTTAAGTATCAGGTACTACAATAAATATAATGCACTATATAAATATAATGGTTCTAAATTTTGAATCTACTAGATCTCTTATCTATCTTGGATTTATATATGACGAAATAACATATACTATAAGGAAACATATAAACAAATATAAGAATAATCGAACCTAAAAATGGAGTTATAGCACCAATTATATCCTACTTCTTAAATAGCAATATATATACATATAGCCAGCCGATTTTTATTTTTATTTTCCTTATTAAAGCCGTCTTAGGGTGATAGGGGGTTAGACAAAAGTATGAGTTAAAAAATAGAAGAAAGATGCATGGACATGACAATGGAGGTTGTTTTGGGTTGACACAATTTTAAAAAAATTTAATGTGGGGCGGAGCAGTTTGAAATTTAGATGATTCCAAATGTCTAAAATGAAACACATTTCGTTTGAATTAAACCAAATCAGAGTTTTTTCGTTGCAGATATTGTTGTTAAAATGATATGATCTTTCGCACATTAAGGCAATCATATGGCTTAATGAAAAATGGTTATCTAGTAATTATTCAATTCTTACCTAAGCTAATAGATCACCTTATCCATCTCTTTAACTCAGATTAATTATGTAACAAGAGCCTTAAAATTAATCTCAATGTCCAAGTCAAACAATTCATTCATCTTCTTAATGAATTCAATGTTACTAAAAACTAACACTAGATTATGAGGGTCAATCGTACAAATGTCCCTATTTTGGCCAGCATTTATTTTTTGACTCTTAAATCAGCAATTTTAAAGTTTCCTTCAACGCTTTAAATAATAAATAATTAGTTAAAAGTATATACAGAAATTTCTATTTTCATATAATAATATCTCATAGATTATGTAATATTAATAAAATGTATAACAAGTTAAGTCCCGTACGAACTTAAAAATACCTTTTTGGTGCAAAAGATGATTTGTGTCTTTGACATTTTATTTTTTTACTAACCTTAATCCTTTATTTCCCTTTATTTATTCTAGCAATTGCCTAATTAGTGTATATTTTATCGATTCAGTTCCTTTTTTCTTTTTTTTTCACCAATTACCCTAGTAGATCACTATGAGAAAAATAACCTCTAAAAAAAGAAAAAATGATTTCTAAAAGTCCAAATATGATCCCAAATGAGCAATCACGACAAGAAAAACAAGAAAGGCAGAAAGGAAAATCTGATCTCTAAAAGTCCAAATTTGATCCCAAATGATAATAGACTCTGTCGCTAGAAGTCGATTATGATGATCCCTACTTAGCTATCTTTAGTTTGTTCCCTAAATCAGTTATCGGGACCAGAAATATAGTCGTAACGGACATTAATTTTGGTCCCCATAATGCATTTGCGATTATCTTTATCGTACTTAAAAGTTAAGGATAATCATAATCTCGTTATTGAATCTATTTTATGTGAGTATAAATTGAAGTCCTTATATTTTAAATCTCAATTTTCTACCATGGTACACAATTTATAATATAAAATAGGGAAAAGAGTTTGAAAAATATTTCAACTTTTGCCAAAATCGTTGTTACGATATCAAATTTTATGGAGAATATTTTACCCCCTACACTATTTAATAGTGTATTTTAAAGGTATATATGTGCCCACGTGGACACATTACTATTTAAAATGATGCAATATTTATGATGTCCACGTAGACACATATATATCTTTAAAATACAATATTAAATAGTACAGGGGGTAAAAGGTCAATTTCAAAGTTTGGTATCGTAACAGCAATTTCGACCAAAGTTAGAGTATTTTTCATATCCTTTTCGCTATAAAATATCAAATACATATAAATACAATTGGATTAATAATATTAAAATATAATTTGTTCGCCTAAAAATAGGAAAAGGATAAGAAATTGGTCCACGTGTATCTAGGTCTACGTGATTTAAGCATTCAAATATCAATCCTTTCAAGAACAGCGAATGCCCTGCAAAAATCAAAATATAAATGTAAAAGAGATGTAAGAATGTCAAACATAGTTCAAAAATATAGAACTCGTAGTTATTACCTTTAGATCAATAAAAGAGGCCTTTAATCATATGATGTGAGCACCTTTTAAATACTGATTTGATGATAGTGATAAACTTACGATTTCTCTTGTTTTTAATTCACAACATTGTATATTCTAAAACCAAACATGAATTGGATCTATGCTTCCACTGTTGGATCAGGGTCTAAAATTTATGGTATAAAGATGAAGGATAAAATTCTTATTCTTATTATTATTAACAATTTGAAACCTATATGTAGCAAAGAAATTTCTAATGGGGCTTCGATCAATCTCATTTTTAGGGCGTTTACAAGTTTCATATATGTGACAAAGGTTTATAGTTAAATCACAATCTTTGATATTAATAATATAATAATTAGGTTAAGAAAATTATTACATGAAAATTAAAGTAAGAGAAGTAATTATAGTATAGACCACAAATGAAATAAGTATTACAAAATTAAATTTAAGGGCAACTTTATGACCGAAATTTCAGAGATACACCTTAATTAAACTAAGGTCATATTACCCCCTAACTCATTTTTTTGGTAATTTTGTACACCTTTTTGGCTTACGTGGCTTCCAAACATCTCCCACGCGCCTCACCTAAGTGGAGTCACGGAGTGTGCCACGTAAGCGAAAATGTGTATAAAATAAAAACTGAAATTGAGTTCAAGGGTAATAGGACCTTAGTTTAGTTAACGTGTCTCTAGATTTCGATCATTGTTTAGGGGATACTCGTGCCTTATCCCATTATTCTTTTGGGTTATAATTATTTTTTGGATAAATTAGCCTAACTTGACATTATAAGAAAAAAAAAATGAGAAATTGAGTCACGATATTTTTAATAGTCCAATACAAAATGATGTTAAGGGACGATTTACTAAATTTCACATACCTTTTAACAAATTTACTCGAAATTATGCTAAAAGAAGGGAAGCTTGTAGAACTTTAATTTCCGTTTTCTTATTGACAAAGATTCACGTGTGTGTGACAGATCGATAAGCATGAAATTAATTAATCTAAACAGAATTTGATAGAATGTAATTAGTTTTGACTGAAAGTGAACAATAAATTGCAACAGAACATGTGAACACATCATTACAAAGAAATAGTGTATTAATTATTAGTAATGGTTACTAGTAAATATCCTTTTTTATAGACTATTTACTAAATGAAGGCTAAAAATGTTTGATAATCCTTGCGAATGAAATTCTATTTATTTAGGGTAAACTCATTTAATAGTTTGACCCATATTTATGGAATCCATCTAAAATTACATAAATGTCCTTTTGGCATGCTCCTATAAATTTGGCCACTTTTAACGTTATTTTACGTACTCAACATACACATTTGAATGAATTATAACAAGTAGTATTGTGGGTGTTATGTCAATGAAGATCGTAGATTTACTATTAGTTTTAATAGTTAGCTCATTATTAGAGGTCACTCATGGAGATCAACTCACTCAATATTCATCTGATCCAACTTTACATCAAAGTTTCAAGTTTCGAATTCCGAAACCTAAATCTAAATCTAAACCTAAGCCCAGTAGCGGATCCAGAATTTAAAGGTTGTGGGTGCTCACTACCTTTAACATAAACCTATTAGCAATCACATAGTGTAAACGTATACTAACTCAAACTCTTTAATAAAAAAAGTAAACGTATACTAACTCAAACTCTTTAATAAAAAAAAGTACAAAAAATAAAACAACGATTAATATTATCATCATCAAAAACAACCTCTAATTATAAGTCACAATGACCTACTAGTAATATTATCATTACAAAAAGAGACTTCTAGTCTTAAAAGTCATAACTGTGCTCAACGACTTTTCATATGTTGAAAATGATAAATAATAGCATCATTGCTTACATTTGCGAATATCTTACGCTCTCCATAGCAAACTAAACAACCATTCAAAAATTCATCGCCAATACTATTACGAAGTTCATTTTTAATGTACTTCATTGATGAGAAAGTTCATTCCACATAAGTAGTAGCAACAAGAAGAATGAAAGTCAACTTGATAAGCAAATAAACAAGTGGCCAAGTTTGATGCGGATCTGACTTGATAAATACTTTAGCAAGATCACTAATTCCCTTCAAGTTGAAGAACCTCTTGTCAAAACGACGAGCATAAACTATAAAGCTATCAAGCTGAAAACTGAGATCCCGAAACTTGTTGCTGTAAAACTCATTCATATAATATTCCGTTAACCTCATTATCTTTCCCTTATTAAAACTACCAAATGAATTAACTGGATTCAAACTAGCCATACCGAGAAGTAAGTCAATACTCAAAACACCAAAACGATTATTAAGCTCTTGATGATGCAAATCAATAACAACATAAAATATTTCAACACGCAAACGATGAGAATATATAACATCAAGAGCTTTACGCTTTGACTTCCCACGAAAGTAGCTAACATCTATCTCCGGAATGACTATATCATGTTTATCACATAAAGAAGAGACATCATCCATTAATGATTCGAATTCATTATCCCTCATATTTTGTAATCTTTGCTTTGTAAGAGCAAGAAATCCCATAGAATTGACAATATCTTGATCCATCATTTGCAATGAGGAGCTCAATTCATTTGTCATCATATGAACTTTCCACATCAATGCAGCATAAAGGCAAAATCAAATTTCTTAATTGTATCCACAAGAGTTTAAGCAACAAGTTTGTCGTCGTTTTGTTAAAAGAAACAATCTCAAAAAAGCGGGCAGTCAAAAAGGTTTTAAAGCATAGGAAAAATTAAAAATAAAAAAAAAAAGAAAAAGTTAGTCAGCCTAAACTAATTAAGAATAGGATTCAAACCCTTGCCCACATCACTTTGCGCGCCTTATATTTCAAACATAAACCAGCGCACCCACTACTGCTCATGTTTTATGAGTGCTTATTTATCATATTTTATATATACATATATATAAAAAAAAATTATCGAAGTCTATGGGTGTTCGAGCACCAGAAACCGACTACGTGGGTCCGCCCCTGCCTATTCCACCACCTCGTTCCCCTAGTCTGTCTCCTACCTTCAATTAAGTCACCATCACTATCATCACCTATTAAGTCGCCACCACCTCCAGTTAAGTCTCCACCACCAATAATTAAGTCACCACTACCTCCAGGTTAAGTCTCCACCACCAATAGTTAAGTCACCACCACCAATAGTTAAGGCTCCACCACCATCGCCTATTACGTCACCACCACCTGCAGTTCAGTCTCCACCACTAATAGTTAAGTCACCACCACCTCTGTAATGAACCTCCCGATCATTTATGTATTTTGCCTACTTTTGTTTAGTTCCTGCCCTCAGACCCATTACTTGTTGTTTCGGGTTATGGGTTGGCTTACCTCCTTGTGGGTTTGTAGTAGGTGTCATCGTGTCTTGAGATATCAGATCGTGACAACCTCCAGTTAAGGCTCCACCACCAATAGTTAAGTCACCGCCACCTCCAGTTAAGGCTCTACCACCATCGCCTGTTAAGTCACCACCACCTCTAGCTAAGTCTCTTCCATCACCATCATCTATCAAGTCTCCACCACTACTAGTTAAGTCACCGCCACCTCCAATTAAGGCTCCATCACCATTATTGCCCCTTAAGTCGCCACCACTTCCCGCTAAGTCTCCATCACTACTAATTAAGTCATCACCACCACCATCCATTAAGTATCCACCACCACCATCTCTCATTAATTCTTCACCACCGGTTAAGTCGCTGCCACCACCAATTAAGTCTCATCCAGCACTATCGCCCGTTAAGTCTTCACCACCACCATCGCTTATTAAGTCTCCACCACCTCTAGTTATGTCTCCGCCACCACCACCAGATGCTCAACAACCACCTCCTCCGCCGCATTATGGGCAGCCACCTCCACCGTATACTGAGCAACCAGCTCTTCCACCGCAAGCTGAGGAACCAACTTTTCCGCCAGATGTTGAGGAACCAATTCCTCTTCCACTAGATACTGAGGCACCAACACTAATACCAGATCCATTTCATACAACACCATCTCCATCACCAGATATGCTGACTAATGAATTTAAATATTATAAAAATAAATTGGATGTCTATTATTTTCAATCTTAAATTTGAAATAGAACTTGCCAAATTTTAGAATATATAGAGGAGTATTGTTAGAATATATGAGTTCACTATCAATCAACGAACTATGTCCCTTGACTCAGCAAGAACAATGCTGAAATGTAAATGATGAAGAGAAAACGACACAAGCAGTTTACGTGGAAATCTCCTTGCTCAAGGGAGTAAAACCACGACCTGTCACACAGAATTTTCAACTGTTTCCACTAATCTCTTCATACAAAAGTGAAACCATTTACAACCAAAGTGAAAAGAAGTTATTAATCTCACAACTAAGTAATAACTCTATAACTTAATGAGCCTAAGCAGATACAACACTGCCCACTAATTTATTTCCACTAGACAACTTAGAATTCAACTAAACAAATGCCATACAGCCCATTAAATCAACTAACTCGTAGCTGACTTGGAATTTGACTAAGCAGCAAATAATATTGTCTACTAAGTTAGTTTGCCTTAACTAATTTAGACGTTTACAAACTAACACAAGATCTGAATCCTTTATAGATTAGGAACAGATTTACAATGTAAGCACAGAAGTATAACTCCTAAGACAACTCTGACATTTGCAGCTTGATTAGGTTTTGTTGCTCTTAATGATACTACTTCTTGATAGATGTGGTTTTTGCTTGTGTTCTTAAGAATTTTCAAGATGCAAAAACTGACACAAAACTCAAACTCTACAAAGACGCTTTAACACTCTATCAGGTCTCTTTGTTGAGTTGAGCAGTGTTCTTCCTTGAGGATGGCCTTCTATTCAAGCTTATGAATTTTCAGAAAAAATCCAAATTTTTGTTTGCCAAATCTTGGGTTTGTGTTTTGGGGAATAAACTATTATCAAAATGGACACAAACCCTTGGAGCAAGGTCATTGGTTGAAAGCCTGCTGTCATGAAAAGCTGTGCACCAACGACATCAGTGTTGATAGCCTTTTGATAGCTGTCTTTTCGTCCTTTTCTCGTAGGCAGACTTTTCAGGACCAGATCCCTTGGTGTGTTCTTTGATGCATGAATTCTTGAAAAAGACTTGCTAGCTTTATCTCTTCTTAAATGAACAATGTTGTTAGTTTATTGTTGTATGTATCAGTTACCAACAAGGGTTTTGACCACTTAAACAAACAACTTCGTCCTCCCTTCCTATTGGTGAAGTGTGTTGCACATCTCACCAACCAACCTGACAAGATAGCTGTGAAGATAGCTTTACAGTTGTGCACCACTTTGAATCTGGACGGAAGTACTCTACCAGGGACCGGGTCCCTGTATTTGTGAGGATCATCAAAACACTAGAATATAGCAAGTATTAACTATTGATTGTCAACGCTAATCCTGAGTCAAAGATTTATGTTTATTATAGTACCCTAACTATTTCTTCCTTTTATGGTTATTCATATATATATATATATATATATATATATATATATATAATAATAATAATAATAATAATATACGTCTGTTCTTTTTTTTACATACCTAGCTAATGCAATTATTTTTGGACGACTGGATAAATATGTAGGGCTCATTTGGTGTGAGGGATAAGTATAAATAGTCCTGCGATAAAACAATAGTCCTGGGTTAAAAATTTAGATGTCTTGTTTGGTTGACATGTTTGGAATAACTTATCCCACCATTTATAGCATAGTGATGGGATAAGTTATCCCATATACATGGTGAGATAAGTTATCCCAGGATAACTAATCTCAGAATACTTAATCTTGAGATAACTAGTTTCCAACCAAACGACCCTGTAATGTTTACCAGTTGTGCTGCTTTATATTGGGCCCTTCTCTTCTATTGGGTCATTTGCATAATAATTGCAAGAATCCAACATATATAAGGCTAAAATAAAATGAAGGGAAAAATTATTTAAATAGACAACTAATTTTATCATATATTTTAAAATTTCCTACTATTTTGAATAAATTACAAAAATTTCTCTACTCTCACTTATTCTTGGGTATATCACTCTTACGTTTTGTATCAAGATAGGAGTGTTTTGTATCAACAAAGGTAATTAATGTATTGGGACATGATGTATCGAGACGTAAAATGATGTATCAAATAGTGTGTATAGTATCAATAAATTAGGTAATGTATCGAACGTTGAGTGATGTATTCGGCCACATATAGTTATCAGATAACGTGATATGTATCCGAGTATTTTCGGTGCGAATGAAATACATTGATTAATCCATATAGTTATCACATAAAATTTGGAGTAAATCGTTTTCTTCTTACCTAACTTACCACATACAAAAATTAGTACAATATATTTAAGTGAAGAAGGCTTAAAAAAAAGTAGAACACATATTTATTCACCAAGTTTCCGCCTCCATATAATATTTCTTCATTCCCAATTTAGGTCTCTAGTAAGTTTTTCAATTCTATTGATGAGTTTAAAAGGGAGAAAAAGTTTGAAATATATCCGAATTTTGATCGAAAATGTTGTAACAATACATTCGACTGATATTGTTGTAACAATACCGAACTTTGGAAAGGACCTTTTACCCCTGCACTATTTAACATTGTATTTTAAATGTATATATGTGTTCTACGTGGACATTATAAATATTGCATCATTATAAATAGTAAACAACAATATGATGTTCTAAATTAGTACATACGAAAATTAAAAGTATTAAATGTCTATTTAACGAGAGAGTGAATGGTTGTACTAGAATTTGAATCTCTAAATATAATTTTCAGTTAAAGCATTATATCTGTTGCTCTCACTCTTCCAATTTAATTGACTTATTTTCTTTTCTTTTTTAGTTTGTTAAAAAAAGAATGACTATTTTCTTATATCTTTCTTTAATTTTAGGTTTCCACATTACATGTTTAATACCATAAGATTAAATATTAATTTAGTACACTTGACATATCTTTAATTTTAGACCACAAAATTTAAAAAAATATATATTTATTTTTTCTTAAACTTTGTTCTAAATCAAAATAAATTAAACAAATTGAAACGGATGATATTTTATTTTATTTTTAATCACCAAATAGCATAGTTTTAACCGTTGAGCTAATACTGAAGTTAGTGTGTTTTAATTTTATTGTTTATAAGCAAATTACATAATTTACGGGGCCATGCAGGTTTTTTGTCTGCTTATTATAAATTGTGAATATAAATCTTACATGGTCAAAAATATATTACGTAGTATAAGATAGGGACCTTCTCTTTTTCGCTGTTATAGCTAAGTTTGGTCTAATTTATTCATCATTATATTTTCAGAGGGCATAAAATTCAGAAATTGGTCGGATTTGAACTTGAAAGTTCAAAATGAATTACAAATCACCTAAATTACTAAGTTAATGTGTAGTCTTATATTCTAGACATTCGAAATCTCTCTCTATATATATTACACTGTAATTTTTTTTCAAATAGGATTGGGTGATGAACATCCTCACGCCCTTTGGATCCTCCATGCATAACATTATTAAAAGTAGGTTATCTTTTGTTAATTTCAACAACATATGACTATAGTAATTTTCTTGTCTTTGTATTATTTTCTTTTATGTAGAATGAAATAATCTTCTTCTTTTTTTTTTTTTAATAAACAACTTCATTATATTAATTTATAATCTACTCAACTTGGGAAAGCCGAATCCCAAAATAGAATAGCTAGAGAAACAGAATTTTCTGCTAGGTTATGAGCTAGTGATACATTCATATCCGAAGAATATATAAAATATTGATATCTTCAAAAGAACTCATCAATTTTCAATCTATTTTGCTAGATATACAGTTGACTTCTTTTGTAACATTTACACCACATTCTTTGTATATGATAAGATATAAATTCTTGCCCAACCATTTTATACAGCTCGTTCCAAAGCCCTACGAATTGCTAGCATTTTGCTAGTCGTTTTGGCCTTCCCTACAAACTGAATAAGGATGCCAAGGACATGAAGTAAATATCCATAACTATCCATGGCCGCCGTCATTTCAATGCTTGTTTTTTCCTTCCCCGTTTAATTAGTAAACTTGGATCTATAGAAAAAGAAACATATCAACTTTAAATTCTTGTGAAAGAAATAGTAACGAGCTAGAGCACTTACAAGTGACGTCAATTAAAGTTAGAGAGAAATTAATTAGTATGTCTGTTTTAAGAAAAAGAAAAACAATCCCATGTCTAATGTTCCATCATTTTAGTTTTATGCCAACTGATAAACTCTCACGACATGGCTTCTGTATATGCTCATGGCCATGTCCAATGTTTGATCAAATCTCTTTTACGGGGATATATGGTTTATTTACTGTTAATTAACGGAAGATCAAAGTGTAATACTAAAGAAATAATCAGTGATAATATACTTTTTTAACATAAAAATTAAAACAAAGATAAACAGTTCTTCTGAACCAAATTAATTAGTGTAAAGACTCGAAATTTTAATTACAGGTACGTTTCATAACTTTCTTGAAGATTTTGAAGGAAATGCGTAATTAGAAGAACTAAATAGTACAAAGTATTACTGACAAGTGCAAAATACTTAAATTGTCATACCTACTATCTAGTTTACATAAATATATATCATTTAACATTTCAGTCCTTTAGCTTCGATTGTGCATGAATATACACTTAAACTTATATAAATTTAAAGAAATAGACACACGCATTCTACGTGTTATCAATGTGAAATAAGAACAAGTCAAATGATATATTTATGTATTGTGGTGCTAAATATTTTACGTGCGAGAGTGAGCGTGAAACTGTGAAAAATTATTTCAGATTTGTGATTAAAAATCCAACGTTAAAAAAAATAAAATTGTACTAACAAAATCATAAAATTTCCAAAATTCAGGATAAATTGGCAATTTTAGTCATAAAATCATCACAAAGTATAGTTATAGATACGATAATATTCTATATCAAACATCTATATGTAATTAATTGTATTATAATTTTGTAGTATATGGTTTTAAATATTTGTTAATAATGTTTCAATAAAATAAACTTGAGAACCGTCTCTCTCCTAGCTTTGTATAAATTCATTCACAATTTGACTTCCTTGAAATGTGGTGATTAATTAAGTTAACAAGTATGGCAGTAGTTATTTCAGGGAAGGCCCTGCTAACGCATTACCTTTTAGTTCTACTAGTCTCTTCATTCATAAAGCTCACCCATGTAAAAGGCTTTGACTTTGGTGATCTATTGCCTCAATTTCCTCATTCTGCTGATGGTCATACCCCTTATGATTATGATTATGAATCATCTCCAATTCCCCGGTTCATTTTCCCTCCAAAATTACATGTTTGGCCACCACCTCCACCTCCGCCATCATCACCACCACCACCACCTCGACAGTCACCACCACCGCCGTCAACAGGCTCATTTTTTATTCCTCCTTTTGTCGTCCCTCCTATTGATATTCCTCCTCTATTACCCGGCATCCCATCTATTATTAACCCAATGCCATCGTCACAATTATCACCACCACTTCTTAAGTCACCACCTTCACCTTCCCAATGTAAGCCATCACCACCTGATAAAACTCTAAAGCTAACACCACCTCCACCAGCAAAGCAACCACCACCTCCTCAGGCACCATCTCCATCACCAGCAAGACAACCAATTAAGGCACCATTTCCTTCACCAGCAAGACAACCAACTCCACAACCAGTTAAGCCACCATCTCCATCACGACCACCACCACCGCCACCACCTTCTAAGAAATCGCCTCCACCAGCTCCTCCTCCATCAATAGCTAATCCACCAATTATGGCACCATCTCCATCACCAGCTCCTCATCCACCTGTAATAATAGCCCCATTTCCATCGTCACCAGTAGCGAAACCACCCCTAATTCCACGTCGACCAGTTAAGCCGATTCTACCTCCATCTCTTCCCGCTGTCAAAACTCTAACGGTGAATGGGGTTGTTTACTGTAAACCCTGCAACAGCTATGGAGTTCCCAATCTCTTCAACGCTACCCCACTCCAAGGTAATTACTTAATTAACACACTTTTTCCTCCATAATTGCCACATATATTTGAAATTCTTATATCATCTTGTAATTATTTTTCTCGAACTTACAATATGATTCAGTGATTCTGCTAATTAATTCTCCTATTCTTACAGGAGCTTCTGCAAGACTAGTTTGCTACAATGGAAAGAATGCAATTGTTCAATCAGCCATAACAGACAAGAATGGTGAGTTTCGGATCACGCCCAAATCATTAATCGGAGCAGATATCGGCAAATGCAAGATATATTTAGTGAAATCACTAAATCCCACTTGTAATGTCCCAACAAACTTCAATGGCGGAAAAACAGGTGCTCTATTGCAACATGTCGTACCCCCTAAGCCACCGATTGTTACCCCTGCAGTGCTTGTCCCGGTACAACCACCCATGTCTGATTTATATGGTGCTGGACCTTTTATATTTGAAGCATCAAGCAAAATACCATGCGCTATGCATAGAAAATTATAAAAGCATTGTTCAGTCATGAAAAACAAAAGCCGGTAGCATGACACTAATTCCACGATCAGTCTCATTTTATGTGATGCAGTTACTAATTAAGGAGATATATAGAAAAAAATAATAAGTATAAAGGCATTAAGTTATGGAAAATAATTTTTTCCTTTGTTTTCCTATACACAGTAATAGAGGAGAAAAAACTTTGTATACAAAATCAAATGTCATAATAGTCAAAATTATATATGAAAAGTTGAAGACTTGACTTTGTTATTAACTTCGATCTCGTAGAAAAGGTTACACATACACAACGACATTGGCGAAGTGTTGATGATGTTAAAGAGGAAATTATTTTGACATGAAATCAATATATTCATATATCTCCGACAAATTTACGATATACTCCTATATTGAGGAGATGATAAAATATTGTGAAGTCAATTTGGAACAATTGATGATCTCAATTAGAGATGGTAAAATTAACTCATAAAAAACTATTTCTATCAATTATATATAGTCATGAAAGAATAAATAAAGCAATCAAAATTCAATAAAATTGGGCGAGTTGGTCCATAACTTTTGGACAGATCAATAACTCGTTTATTTATTAACTTGCAAACACATTTTAAACCATCCAAATTCAAATCCATCCATTTCTCACCTCTTATCTCAATCAATGCCAGAAATTCTTGACATGAAATTAATTAAAAACTTTATAAGATAGTTGTGTTTTGAACCGTCCAAATTCAAATCCGTCCATTTCTCACCTCTAATCTGTGAGAAATTCTTGACATGGAATTAATTAAAAACTTTATAAGATAATAGCTGAAGTCTTCCAGTCGATTTTAAATTCTGAAACATACCAAAAGAAAAAAGCTTACCTTGTATTATAACTCCAGAGGTGTAAAAATGGACAGACTGAGTTCGAAAATAGAGTCAGATTACCTACAAAGCTTTATTTACGGTTTTACCCTGCTTTTGCATTTCTGCAAGAATGAATGTATATACCGTGGAAGAAAATTTGTAATAACATAATTGATCCGCAACGAATTGCATGTGAGCATCTATTTTGAAACTTTGTATTACGACATTATTTGCTAAGAGAAAAAAAACTAACGAAATTTATCAGATTCAAAATTTCAAATTTACGAATTGGGATGCCATAATCTAATTGAATTTAAAATTTTATATTTATATGTAGTCAATTATATTTTTAACACATATATAAAATTTATATAACTTGCGATATATTTCTAAATGATTAATGTATATACTCATGAGATTCTTTTGTATTCATTAATGTATGCCTACAAAAATTAATTGAAACTGATCGTGTTCTATAAGAAGAGAAGAATATTTATATGCCTCACAATATTCTTAGTCCTTCTAATTAATCACAGTATTCTTTTTAATTTGATTTCAAACATCCACTGTCATACATATTGCACATTATATCCGATAAAATCAAAATCGAAAGGAAAAGACTATTCTCTCATATTAATGACCTATTGAACATTAATTACTGTGTTATTTCAAGAACCAGCAAAATGAGAAAAGAAAAACAATGTCATGTCAAATGTTTGGTCATTTGTAAGCCAACTAAAATACTCTCATCACATGGCTTATTCCGCAGTGAAAGATAATGTCCACGTCCCATGTTTCATCAAATTTTTGCTATGGTGATTGACTTCTTTCTGTAAAAGTGCAGGTCCTAGAATGTTAGAGAGTATAAAGGGAACAACAAAATTAATTAATTAAGTACCAGGATTCAAATAATTAATAATAGATGCAAATATAAAGCTAAAGAAAACAATTATGCACATGTTAAGGTAAGTGCAAAATGCAAGTTAACTTGATGATTATTAATTATTTACTTGTTAAATAAATCCTGCGTTGTCATCAAACTGATTGCGGTTGAATAAAACGTTAACTTGTTATAAATAGAAAACTATTGCATGAGAAGTGTTAACAACGTACAAATCTCCTGTTAAGAAATATCTGTCCTTCTCACTCCTTCCCCCATTAAAACAAACTTTAGAGGAGACTAATTAAAACATTAGGTTTACACCACTAATTTTAAGAGAGCAATAATATCACCATATATGTATAATTTAACCTTGTAGCATATGGACACTGATGATGTGAGATACATTATTACCAATAAAGCTTAACCTAACCAAGAGGTCTCCGGTTTGAGCCCTTTTAATACGAAGTCGCCTTAGTTAAGGAGCTTAACACGCATATGAATATGTGTATCACCTTTTCATTTATTTTCTTTATTATTGTCACAAAATTAGTACACATATGGCTTATGAAGCTCCTATAAATTCATTCTCACCTTACTTCCTTTTACATGAGTTGATTTGAGGTAACAAATTAAGTATGGCTTTTACGTCAGTAAAGGCCATAGTGCTCATGCAAGTTTTAGCATTAGTAGTTGCCTCTTTCTCAGAGCTCAGCTTTGGTGAAGTCACTCAAAATTCTTCATTAGAGAATCATGAGGACAATGAAATCATCTCAACCAAAGGGTTCTTTGGACGCTCTGCTAAGAAAAGTCCATCTACCCCTACACCTGTTAAACGGCCATCACCTTCACCATCACCACCAGCTAAGTCATCACCACCACCATCACCGCCAGCTAAGTCACCTCCACCAACACCTTCACCGCCAGCTAAGTCACCACCGCCACCAACACCATCACCGCCACCATCCTCACCACCACCACCAACTCAATCACCACCGCCACCAACACCATCACCACCACCATCCTCACCACCACCACCACCAACTCAATCACCACCGCCACCGCCACCATCACCGCCACCATCCTCACCACCACCACCACCACCAGTTCAATCACCTCCACCGCCATCACCACCAGCACTTGCTCAATCACCTCCACCACCACCAACAATACCACCACCAGCACCACCACCACCGGCTCAATCACCAAAACAAACACCTCCACCGTCACCAATTGCTCCGCCACCAGCAATCCAACGTGCACCACCACCTTCTCAGCCACCAAAGCTACCACCACCACAATCACCACCAGCTACTCAGCCACCAATAAGTAGACTGCCGCGGCCATCACCACCTACTCAACTTCCAAGACCACCACCATCACCATCAGCTACTCAGCCACCAATAAGGAGAACATCACCGCCATCACCACCAACTAATAAACCACCTATAAGGTCATCACCACCACCACCAACTGATTATGATGAGCCGCCAAACATCGAGCCACCCGTTGATCAGGAGCCACCACCCGTTTCTCATGAACCGCCATTTGTTGAGCCACCACCAATTAATCAACCACCAATTATAACATTTCCACCAACTCTAAGCCCACCATTCATTCCTCCGACAATTCATCCCGCCGGAAAGCCTCTAATCGTCGTCGGCCGTGTTAATTGCAAATCTTGCAGTAGCAGAGGGCATCCTTCTCTCTTTAAAGCCTCCCCACTCCACGGTTATTTCACTACCTTTATTTCTCTTCATTACCATATTCTCATTCTATTTGCAATTACTCAAACATAAACACAAATGGAACGTGTAAAATGTTACGCGATACCATATAAAATGAAACAGAGACTACTAAAATTTCCCTTAACAAACAGAGTAGTATGATATTAAATTTTGAACCAAAAGTACAATAGTTAAGTGCTAATTAAAAGCTGAACTTGTCAAACTTAAATAATTTTGGATTGAGAGTTGGCGCCAGGATTCTTAATTTATGGAAACTGAATTACAATTATTTTTACTTACTACAGTCGAACTGTAGTTAAAGGACTGACTCCAGCCCCGTTTGGACTTACCCTGAAATTATACGTATATGTACAGAGTAAATATAATTAGTATCTTAATTTTATTTGGATTGAGCTTATTACATTCAAATTAGCAATGGTTGTGTGGTTTAAATACGCTGCAGGAGCTTCGGTGAAGCTAGTTTGTCACAATAATGGAAGGAAGGCAAATGTTCAAACAGCATTGACAGATAAGAATGGTGATTTCTCTATCACACCCATATCTTTAGCCAGAGCAGATATACTCAAATGCAGAGTATACTTACTGAAATCACCCAAACCAATTTGCAATATGGCAACAAATTACAACAATGGAAAATCTGGTGCTGTATTGAAACCTATCCTGCCACCTGGTAATCATGGCCCAATGTTCGATTTCCTTGGTGTTGGGCCTTTTATATTCGAAGCCCCCAACAAATTCCCATGCAGAAAGTAAAAATGGAGCTTTCAATATTGAAGTACTTAGCGAAAAGTAAAAGTATGAAAGGATTTGAGTTTCTAACGGAAAATACTTTTATCTTTTCTTTTCTGTAGTTTAACATGAACGATACATCTTTCTACTTACGCTAGAAATCAAGTTCATAAAAAAATTGTAACAATTTGATATTTACTTCTAATGGATGAATGATAACGAAGTTATGAAAATTCAAAAGTTTATAATATTGCCTTCTCTTGACTTTCATTTTATGAATTTTGTTTCCTTCTGTCTTGTAACTTTAGATTGGAAACCTGAAAAAAAAAATCATATTGTGCTTTGATCGAAAAAATTGTACTATTTTTTCTAATTTTACTTGATAAAATGAAGTAAATTAATGGTCATGTAACATGTTATATTAAATATGTAGAATATATTATAGCATCTTTAGAATCTTGTAGTACTAAATATTATATGCAAGTTGTTACAACTAAAATGAGAAAACTATAATAAACGAGTTGCTAAATATAAAAAAGTCTCAGTCCTTTGTTTAATGAATAGGCAAAAGAAGTATCATATAATTTTATTTTATTTAAAAAAAGAAAAAAGTAAAAATGTGCTGATGAGGATTCTAAAGTTCAAGATTAAAATTTAATCGAACTCAACATTTTTATCAAACTAATGAATGCAGGATCATATACGTCTTTTATACACATATTTCTTTCCAATCTTTAACAACTAATGTTAAATTATTTTATTTGATATAACTAACAAGTGAGGTAAAAATTTGCATGCAAGTGTAGTGTAGTGTGTACTACCATATACTATTGAAAAAATATATATCACGATATAGAGTAAAATCTCATTAAATTAATATAGTTGGGACCATAAAATAATATTATTTTGTAGAGTTATTATTTAATCGATAAATTAATATTTATTAATTTAAAGAGTGTTTTGAGGTTCAATCTTGTGATACTGGATAATATGAGCTTTCAAGATGTATTATTACAAGATATTTTATTGTAGGATATTAAAATGCTATAAAGTGGGACAAACTAATCTAGAAAAGATTAATGTTTTGGATTGCAATCCCGGCTTGGACGACAATTGTTCAGCAAAAGACAAAAGCAAATTATTTTTGACATTGCAAAATTTGTTCGGATGATGAAATCTCAAAGAATTTGAATGAACCCACTTGTGAAAACGTCATTCATAACCTTGAGGTCCAAATTAATATAATGTTCTCGGTTACCCCATTAAAATGGATGTCAATAACCTATTGAATTACCCCAGGTGAAAATGATACATGTTCAGAAATTCAGAGCTTAGAAGAAATTGTAGATACTGTAAAAAAATGATGTTAATGATGAAGTTGAAGATGATACAATACCTTTGGAACCATTTACGCGTGAGGAAACACTTATCGCATCTAGAACTCTTCACAATTTTATGGTGCAATTCGAAAAGACAACACTGAAACTTTTGGATGCAATAAAAAAATGTAGAGATGAACTTCAACTAGATTTAGAGTTTAACAAAAAACATTACAGAATAAAATCATATTTCACTAACTTGTCTTAGATATATTTGTATTTTAAATAATTATTAATTTATAATATTATTGGGACCATATATTTATATAGGGGTCATATTATCTTATTAGTTTATCGAAATAAGTGATTTTTTCCATTGGCCCAAGTCATGACCGGAGAAAAATATTATCTTAGAGAGATTATTAAATTGTCGAGTATTAATTTAGTGAGGTTTTACGATACTACTAAGTACCGACAATGAGGCAGCTCATGGGCCTGGGTCAGTATTGCTACTTCTATTAACTGGATATCAAGGCCTGTGCTGACCCGGAAAATGGATCAGAAGGCCCATATAAGCCTGTTAAACAAAGCCCATATACTACTTACTACAGGGATTTCAGTTCCAAGAGTTCATTAGAGCATGCCATGGTCATTTGTTATGTGACCCAAGTGTAACATAATACTATAATAATGAGGTGAAATATTTTCTTAATATAGTATATTTATGTAAGTTTCCCAAATCTGAACTCTTATAATATTTAGATGAGGCCTCAAACACAATAAACTGAGAAAAAATGTCTCTTATTTTTATTTTTATTTCCTTTTTGCTGAAAGCACGAGAAAAATTGTGAAATCTGCATTTATCTATTGCTTTCAATTAATCAAAGTGATATATGTATACCTAGTGATATATGTATACCTACTCTCATCATTAATTGTATGTGGTAATTTGAGAAATAGAGTGTTTTCAACTTTGAAGTTAAAAATATATTTAAAGTGTTATCGTGTTTGTTGTTTTTTACTTCTTTAAATATAATCGGATTTAGTCCTCAAAATATGAAAGTGATTATACTTGATTGATCAAAAGATGAAATGTCGTCACGTGATGTACCAAAGATGGAAAAGGGAAAATAATGATTTGGTAATTTGGTTTTTGATTTCCAATCAATGTATTTACACAGCTTTCAATAATTGGAGGGTCAAAGTAATATATTCTTTGAACTCGTTTGATATCAAGGATAAATTATATTGAGATTATAATTTTGGGATAATAATTTCTGGACAAATTTATTTAACCTGAAAGCTAGATACTATTAAAAAGTTTCAAAATAAAATTATGTCCAAATACAACTTAAACTTCATAAATTATAATTTCAAAAACCCAAATTTTTTAAATTTTAAATTTCAACTTTAAAATATTTAGCATAAGAGCTAAGCGTCCAATATTGATCATTTGAGGATTCAATTAATTAGGATTCACATTGAAAACTTTACTTTAGTTAAAATATTTTTTTTATTTAAGACAATTTTATATTTAAAACTCAAATCGCGAGATATAATTAAAGAGGAATTAGGAATACTAATCCTTCACTTAACTAAACCTTACCCAACTTATGATGAACATTTGAAATGTAAAAGAGAGTTTCCTCGAGAAGTAAACCAGAAATTGAAGAGGCAGCCTTATTCGGCAAGCTGCTGCTCCAATTTAGCCGTTACTCCTGGAATTCTGTCTCACAGTCCATCCCCAGTTTCCTATATCCAGACAAAAAGGTATATTATTACTCCAATTCAAAATAAATGATATTTTTACGCTTTTATTTTAACATAATTAAAAATAAATAAGGTCATTTTTTTTTAAAATGGATGAATTAATTATTTTCAGATTATGTTATGTTTTAATTAAAAGAATTTAAACATAATTAGCTGGAAAAGCCAATTTGAATGTAGTGATGTGAATAGAGAAAAGGCTTAAAATAGTTCATTATCTTTGAATTTAGACTCAAAATAGTCCTATTTTTTTTAATCAAGGTCTAATTTGTTTGCATTAACATAATCAATATAGTTTATGTTGCCCTCAACATAATGCTTTTCTGCAGTACGTTTCATAACTCCTCCGTGGTATATTTTGATACTGAAAATGATGTATCTGTCATCGATTCTAAAATAGCAAAAAATATATTCTAATCAACACAAATAATACATATACCACATCATGTTAATATTGAAGCAACTAACAAAAAGTATAAATATCAGGGGAATTTATTAAGTCATAGAACTTCTAAAATATTAACAAAGTTACAAAGCGGCATCTTTATATATATATATATATATATATATATATATATATATATTCATAAACGTGCCTCTTGTGTTGAATTATTTTTTGCTATAGTGGGATTTGATTAAAAGAACTAAAAATAAAATCGTACTTACCATAAATTAGAGGTGATTCTCTGTCATCGTTGCTCCTTAAAAATATTATGACTTCCAAACTTTGATTATATTATTGAAGAAAGTATAATGCAGGATTCAGATTTTAGGGTTATTTGGAGATTAGAGATAAAGAGGGGAATAACTAAGAAAGAAGACTAATGTTTCAAAAGGAGAAAGCCCAAACGGCATTGCAGTAGCAAGAGTCTTTAAGTTTGGAGGGAAACATATGAGAAGCACGTGCATAACCCACTGGTGTGTTAAAAAACTAACTGTGGTTAGGATGGAGATTGAAAATGCACCACTTTATTAAAAAATCAAGACTATTAATACTCTATTAAAGAAAAATAGGACTATTTTGAGTCTAAACTCAAAGATAATAGACTATTTTAAGTCTTTCCTATATCTGAATAGGTCTCCTTTTTTAACCATTTACAGTACTAAGTTGTTACATTACATATAGAAAATTGTACTAAAGGCATGGTTAGATGTGCAAAATTAACATGCCCCATCCTGTCCTCTGCATGTGAAGCTTTTAGCCACCTGTACAATATCTTTATTTTCTTCATTATGAATTTTACCCCTTTTTTTTGTCCTAATCCTCATTTCTGGCCCATTAAACAGGATCAGATGGACCCCTTAATTCATGATTCCTGCTCCTTTTCATTTTGAGAAAATACATAAAAAAAAAACTCCTGAACTTGGCAGCAGAATTACTTTAACACTTAAACTATATTAACATTTATTTATCTCTTTAATTTCATTTCGTGCGAATTTAATATCACTCTAACGGATGAAGTGGCAGAAAAAGAAAAGAAATTTTTTTGAAAGCGCGTTTGGTTATTTTTTAAAAATGGGAAAAAGGACAAATATACCCCGAATTATCATAAATAGTGCGTCTATACCTTTCGTTATACTTTCGGGTTGTGTATACCCTTACCGTCAATATTTTGGAACGTATATACCCTTAAAATAAACGGAGGGACACGTGTCATGATCTTAATGGTCTATCCATTTAAGGGTATATACGTTCCAAAATATTGACGGTAAGGGTATACACAACCCGAAAGTATAACGAAAGGTATAGACGCACCATTTATGATAATTCGGAGGTATATTTGTCCTTTTTTCCTTTAAAAAAAAGTAATGGTCCCACTTTGTATATATGAAAAAAAAAAAAAAAAGGAAACCCACGCACCCCATTCTTCTTCTTCATCTTCAAACCCCCGCTACCCTGCTTTTTCAAAACCCCACCTACTCCCTGCTTGTCTTTTCTTCCTCAAACTCCCCACGTCACCCTATCCCCAACCCACCCCATCGTCTTTCTCCTTCTTCAAACTTTACATTCAAAGCACATAAATAAAAAGAATCACATTCAACATCCAAATAATTTTTTTCACTCTTTACTTTGGACATTTGATTTTTCTTAAAAGTAGAATTTTTTTGAAAATAAAGACTTGGGCATAAAAGAAGATGAGGTATTGTCAACCGATCTATAATGTTAATGGTTGGCAATGGCGATTGAAGCAATGGATAGAGATAGGTTTTTTTTAAAAAGAAAAATCACTACAAATAAATGTGTTTTTCTTGAATTAGTTAAGAATTCCACATTAGTCTGGTTCAACATGGGCTGGTGTTTTTGGTGTAAAAATCGTCATCGTGCTTGGAGTATTGCAACACATGTTAGATCCATTTAGAATTGGTGTGAAGCAACAAAGCATAAGTAATATGTTTCCAGAATATGGTTCTGTCAATTGCAAAAAAAAAGTTAAGAATTAGAACTTGATTAGTATATAAAAATAAAAAATATGAAGAACACCGACAATCGACAATGGCAGTAAATGACGTTGAGTATTGATTAAAATCACCGGTAATGACTTCAATTTTTCTTAAACCAATTAAGAACTAAAGATTAACTAGTATTTAAGTACTCTGAAAAGGAAAGAAAGAAATGAATTTAAAAAATCAAAAATCAAAATTTTAGAGAATTTCCAATGTGGCTATGACGTGGTGCTTATGTGGTTCTAATGTGTCAAAATACACTTGCCAAACTTGAGATTGGTAATATATTTTTAGGGTGGTATTAATTCACTTCAAATATGTTAAGGAGATATTTAAACGCCTGTATAGTTTAAGTGTTAAAGTAAATTATACTGTCAAGTTTAGGAGGGTTTTTTTATGCATTTTTCCTTCTATTTTCTCTCTTTTTAGAAATCTTTTCATTTTTCATAATAATTTACTATATTTTTAAATTTTGTAAATTTTAAATGTTACGTGAAAAATTAAAATTAAAGAGTGATAAAAATAAAAAAAATTCAAATTTATTGAAACCTAGAGTAGTGTTTCAACCCCTTATAAATTCATCCATTTTTCCCTAACACACCTACTCAGAGTTCATTTCAGAGACACCATTTGTCAAAAAAAATGGATTTTGTTCCAACAAAGTCCCTTGGGTTTATTCTTGCTTTTTTACTTATTACTTCCTTCACTGTTCTTGGCCAAAATGATGCTGGCATTGTGGCTTCAGAGCTAGCTCCTCATTCTTCTGTTAGCTCCCCACCTGTTGAAGCCCCTAAGCCTCATAAAGGTGGCCACCACCACCAGCATAAGCACCACTCCCAACCCCCTGCTTCTCCTCCCTCCCACTCATCTCCACCACCAGTCAAACCACCAACTCCACCACCACATTCTCCAAGTAAACCATCATCTCCACCAGTCAAACCACCAGCTCCACCAAAACATTCTCCTAGTATACCACCTTCTCCGCCAGTCAAACCACCAACTCCACCAGCACATTCACCTAGCAAATCACCTTCTCCGCCAGTCAAACCACCAACACCACCTGCACATTCTCCTAGTAAACCACCAACTCCACCAGCACATCCACCGGTTAAACCACCGTCTCCTCTTCCGGCCAGAAAGTTTGTAGGTGTGAGAGGGGTTGTTTACTGCAAAGCTTGCAAGTATAGAGGGGTTGACACCCTCTTGGGAGCTTCTCCTATCCAAGGTGACCTCTTTTTACGAATGTTTATTACTCACTGTCCAAAAATACTTGTCTTAGTTTGATAAGTACTAAATACTTAAAAAATATTTTTAAAATTGTGTAACATATCACAGTGTCCTTAAAATATTGTGATCTTTTAACATATTAATTACTTGTAATGTTTCTAAACATTGTTTTAAATTTTCCATAATGTTAATTGTTGTAACTTTTTTATTTTTTGACTTTGTTAATTTGTGTTACAGGAGCTGTAGTGAAGTTGGCATGTAACAACACAAAGTACCACTTAACAAGTCTAGGCACAACAGACCAGAATGGGTTCTTCTTTATTCAACCAAAATGGTTGACCACAGCCGGTTACCACAAGTGTAAGGTGTTCTTAGCAAAATCACCAAAAGCAGAATGCAGTGTTCCAACAAATTTCCACTATGGGCTAAGTGGAGCCATATTGATCCCTGCACCCGCATCTCCCATGACATTCTCAAAGCCAACAG
Source organism: Solanum bulbocastanum (assembly GCA_037074985.1). Taxonomy (NCBI): domain Eukaryota; kingdom Viridiplantae; phylum Streptophyta; class Magnoliopsida; order Solanales; family Solanaceae; genus Solanum; species Solanum bulbocastanum. The sequence goes on along the minus strand of CM073598.1, from coordinate 27,916,841 downwards.
AGCCTGAAGTAAAGCTGTTCAATGTGGGACCTTTTGCTTTTGAACCTTCAAAGAAACTGCCCTGCAAAACAATGTGAGATATTGAGTGGTCATTGTTTGGTCTATTGTACTACATGGTTGGGAAGTGAGAAAGTGAGAAGCTAGCTAGCTAGTAGTACTAGATTATTGGGAACTGAGAAGTGTGTTTGAGACTTTTAATTCTTGTTTTATGTATTAATTTTCTTGTTTTTGTGAATTTTAATGATGATTTAGTTGTTTGTTTGTACTAGGGTGCTTCCTTTGATTATGGCTTGGGTGGTTTAGGAGTAAGTATTTAAGGCCCATTTTGTTAAAATTAAAAAGTATTCCCCTGTAATTGGTCAAAAAAGAAACTACCATACATATCCTTCAGCATTCCCAGAAACAGGTCGCAAAATGTTGATACAAAATAATCAAAAAGAAAACGAAAGAAAAAATGAAGTGAAAAGTAATCTTGGCTGTAGCCTTTTGGATGACCATCATCTCATATTGAACATATATTTTTTAAAATTCTTGGACAAAGTTCCATGACGCATCCCTTACCCATAGTCGATTAAGTGATGCAATAGTTTTATTATATAGAATGACTATTTTTAATGATAAGCTTATTTCTAATTGAATTAATCGGGAGCTTCGAAAGTTTTATCGGTTTTGCTTTTAAGTAATAGAAAGTAATCAAAACCGAAAGAACTTCATATCATCCAACCAAAAGGGCGATCAACGATTAATAATCAAAAACACCGGTCAAATTTGTCTTTGATAAAATACATATTAATAGTGTGAGCAAATGGAAAATATTAAAAATAATAATAATGTGTTTAGGATGGAGGAAAACGTTCTCTGCCAGAACAATTTTTTTAATTATGGTGAAATTGAATAATTAATGTATATATAAAAGTTTCATAAATAATATTTCATTCTTCCTTATTCTCCAAAAACACACCTGCCCCAACCCCAAACCCCATACTCCTACCTCTATTTTCATTTGGCTTCTGTATCTACTGATATTTCGATTAAATTAGTGAAGAAAAAATTAGTAGTGTTTACATGTGTAAAAATTAGGAAGCTTTACATTATTTTATTGAGAATATGTTTTTTTAATCATAAACTTTTCCAATGAATTGGTTCAGTAAATATAAGAGAGAATATCGTCATATAATAACACAAATTTCTATTTAATTTGAATGGAAATAACCTTTATTTTTAATTGTGTGTTGGTCTCCTAGATTTTATGTAAATATTTTAAAATAAGTTAAAAAAAAATATTGTCATTCTACCAAACACACCCGTGGGTAGAAAATAAGTTTCTTATAGAAGTATGGGAGGAAATTGAAGTGCTATCAACATCAAGCTCTGCCTAAATGCATGAGTTCCCAGTTCAATAATTATGTATTGTGAACCTTGTACGGATTTTTCATAAATTGTCACATGTAAAGTTTAATAAAAGGTGCATGGGATCCAATTCTACAATTTTCTAAATTCACAAATAATTAACAAAACGTTTCATTTTGATACAATTATCCAATTCTATTTACGAGAAGTACATGGGAATATTAAGTAAATGTTAGTACATGTTTAATATTATAAATTTTAAAATTATTTTTTTCTTTCTTGAATCGAATGTAGAAACCTATTATAGCCCATCTTTTTTATGAGTGAATTATCTGTAATTTTGTTTAGGCGAGCTAATAATAACTTTCAAAAAGTATTTACATTGTTAAATACTATATGTTAAATAATAAATTAACATATTCAATATAATAAACATCAAAGGCATTCTTCATTGCCCACAATGTCACGATCTAGACCATCGTGATTGGCACCCACACTAACCCTCCGGTGGGAGAATCATTACTACACCCCAACTAAACAACTTAACCAATAAAACTAATACATATAAAGATACAGGAGCAGGTTTAAATGTCTAAAGGAATATGGAGTTTTCATAAACTCCAAAGGTTCAACTACGACAATGAACATACTAATGCGGAAAAACAACCCCTAGAAGTTGAAAGTCATTGTACCAAAACATCTAAAGTGCACAAGTCAAAGAAAAAGGGGTACAACCCCAACTAACATAAGAAATATCTAAACAATGTCTAAGTCCGAACAGAATGGACTAAACAATAAGAAGGTTGAATCCCCTTAGGCACTTGAATCAAGTGTGATTCATGGCATACAATCATTCGTTCATACTCAATTTCAATAAGTGTAATCAACAAGACTTCATTCACATACATACATGCATTACAATTAAGCAATTACCAACATACATCACGCAAATATGAAATCACAATCATCACCTACCTCGAATCCAAGCTTGAATCCCCTAAGGCACTTGAATCATGCCTTTTCAGATTTTTTCCGCTTGTTCTAGGTCTACAAACATTAATATATGCAAGAATCAACAATCAAAGGTCTAATTATCCGGATTATAACAAACCCAATAACCCAAGACCAATCTCATGATCCTAATATCCCAATTAGGGATTTTTCCACCATAATTCCTAGATCAAAACCTTCCCCCAACAATAATTACCCAAGAAACAACGTTCTACAGATCGAAATACGAATTAGGGGAGTTGTGGAAAACTGCCAAGAAATATTTCTGGGTCGTTCCTTAGCTCTCAAGATCGAAGGTTGCAGAAAAATAACGTTTTTGGGGTTTATTTCCGATTTAAGTCGTGACTGCCCATCCCGCTACAGCGGCCCCGCTATGGCGATACTAATACTGCTCTGGCGGCTTGCGCGGAGACAGAACGCCGGAATTAGAGTTTCAAACCCCCATTTCACAACACACCTTCAACCTATGACATTCAAAAACTACCCGTTCACGCTAAGATCAATTTCGAGAGTTCTACTTGCCCGAATTCAATTTCGTAAAGTCGTTCGATTTTCTTAATGTCTTAGCTATCCACTAATGTGATCAAAAATATAATTATATCTCTCATTCATTACCAGATCTCCCTAGACCTCACTGACTCCGATTTCGTCCAAATCTGGACTAGGCTAGAAATTCTCAAGTTACTACCAAAAGGTTTTTCGGCCCAAAAAAATTTTGTTATTGACTTTTTCATAACGACGGAATCAGGTCGTTACAACGACTAACGACCCACACGCACAAATCCACAAATTAAATTAGCAAAAAGAAGAATGGACGAAAATAAAATGATTAGGCCGTGCAATTATTGTCTGTAAATTGTTGAGAAGAATAATTGAGATGTGGGGTCTTTTTCTACAACGTTCACCTTGGTCATTTTTCCACATCCACAAAACATAATTATCACCTTTGGTCAAATCTCATTATAATTAAATCTAAGTGATAATTTGTCAGCTTCACCGATTAATGAACACTATTTTGAAGGAGTTCCCCCTTCTTCTTTTTTTTTCTCTTTTCATTTTTGGGACAATCATACCTTGGATACTAAAGAGGTGAAATTATTCTTAATTTGAATGACGATCCCATATCATGAGTACCACAGACCATTTATTTGTGGGAAGAATTATTACTGTCCCTAAATTATTTATTTTCATAAGAATTCAATACAGAAAATGATTAAATCCTCTAATAATCAATAACCATCCAAAGAGAAATGGCATTTTCTTTTCATAATAAAAGAGTGTTTACTAGTTGCTTTTCTATCTTGTTTTTTGAAAAAAAATCATTCTCATGAGTTTTAAATTTAAAAAATGCAACACCAGAACATTGTCTTGAAATTTTAAATATCTTTGAGTTTTACATGTAAAATTTAAAACTCTATGATAATTACTATTATAAGTTGAAAGTTACTATTTGTGAGTGAAAATTTTACCTTCTTTTACAGATGTTCGGTAATTTTAAGAATAATTTTCTTACTCTGAAGCTCAAACAAATAGGCGAATATGAATGGATTTAAAAACAAATTTGTTAGTTTATCTATATGATTTAAAAGTATAAATTCCCTATACAATTTGAGTGTATATGTTGTATATAGGTAGATTTTATATGTATAATTATATGTGTATTTATTACTATTAAGTATACATTTCCTATAGATATATTGTGTAATTATTTTGCAAACTAAATAACTAATACGCTTAAATTTACACTTCAATTAAGGAGCATAAAGCGGTCGTTGTCAAATATAGAACCCAACTAGGTTTGGGTCGAATCTCATCGGGAATAAGACGAGAACTAAGTCGTGTGCGGTTATATTTAACTATTATGTACTTATTTCCGAAACAAAATGGGAATTGGGGTGTCTTCGAGAAATGTTTGAAAGTCAATCCGTAACAAGAAACATTCAATAATAGCACTTGATTTAAGATGATTATAGAGAATTAATCAGAATTGTGTTCACCAAGACTTCTGAACTAAAAGTATTTAACTCAAGTAGTTAGTCTTGCTACAACATTAACTATTAGATAGGTCTAAACCCCGAATTTTGTCATTAACACTTTTTCAGGTTTTACACCCTTTTACTCAAACAAGTCAAACCTAAGGCAAATCCTAACATTTGCAACAATTAGAAAGTAATTTGAATGAAAGAGTTAACAAGATATACGTTTACAATGCAGAGATCATTCCATAAAATCCCTAGTTTTTGGTCAAGTCGCCATGAATTTCAGGTTTAGCCACTCATGCTTAATGAAATAAAATAGATAACTGCATTCATTCAAAAAATAAGTACTTACCAAGGATGAAAACAACCAACAATATGATTTCAATAAACTATAGAACTCTCCTTCAAAACTTAGCCAAGAGAGCAAGGGCGGAGCTACTGCCACCTATCTTTTCCGTAGACTCTATATTTGTATAAAAATATGAAACAAAATGATATATACATTTCCTACGAACCCATAAGCAAGAGAAATTGCTGGCCCAATGGTGTCTGTGCACCCTGTGAAATTGTTTGGCCCTCTAGTTTGGGTTCCAAACTTAGTAGGACCGATTTATTTTTTGGGATAATTTCGTACGTGCTTTTATATAAAAAGCTTATTTTTTAAAAAAAAAAGGATGGAAAAATAAACCCACTTAGTAGGAACGATTTCTTTTTGGGATAATTTTGTGCGTGGTTTTATATAAAAAGATTTTTTTAAAAAAAATAGAAAAATAAGGATTAACTAAATTATACATGGGTTTAATATTTTTTGTCAAAAATAATTGGTAAATGTAAAAAATAGGAAAATAGTATTTGTGTTATACTCTAAAACAATATTTGACTATTGATTTCTACTGAGATTTCCAAAAAAGTTTGACTCAATTTTTTTTTTCAAAAGTTAGCGTTCTAACTTTTACTATTGATCTGATTGCTACCATTCGAAATCTAGCCTCCGGTATGTACTCTTTCTTTGTCTTTTCATTTTTTTTCTTATTTGTTTACTTTTATACGGTATGATTATTTATTCAAAAGTTAATTTTTAATCTTTGATTCTAGGGTTATCCCACATATTGATAATTTATTATATTAAAATAATTGTTGTTTGCTCTTCAAAATTTTAACTTTTGGTGGCAGACTGGCAGTAATGGTTCAAGGTGATAATGAAACTAGTAAAATATTTATTTTAGGTGTCAAAATATTAATGGTGAATTTAATAATTTTAACCTCACTTAGAACAATATTGAAGATTATAGTAAAAATGTTCAAAATTTGATGATTGTTATTTTACGTTAAGATCGTTATTTTTTTTTTAAATTTAGAACCCACTAGGTTTGAAATTCTGGCTCCACCTCTACAAGAGAGACATTTTGGCTGTTTGGCTGTCATTTTCCTCCCACACTGAAACCCAAAGAAGCTACAGAGATGTGATTGAAGCTTGGGCTTATACTAAGATACAAGCCCAAATATTAACACTCGGCCCATTAAGCCCTTTCAAATCATGGACCGTAATGGATATCGGCCTATCCAGCCCACCAGTCAACTTGTACAAACCAACCAACAATGTAAATCAGGCTGGCAATGCAATAGAAAAGGAAAATTATTACTAAAATTATTTTACAATCACACAAATATTTAACATTTATCTTGAACCATAATTAAATAAAAAAAAAAGTTCCTTTATTAAAGATTGTATCCACTTAAATCACGATATATGTGAATATCTAACATCATTTTCTCATCATACCAAACAAGAGAAAAGAAAATTTAAATCATATCCGTATTTTATTTTCATTTCTCTAGTTCCTAAACAAAACATCTTTTACATATTTAACCATAAAAAAATTTCACTGTAATTGAAGTCAATTTATTGAATTATTTTCTTCGATTAAAATAACAAAATGAGTTGTAGTATATTACAAATCACATGTGAAGTTAAGTTATTAGAAATTTCTCAACCACCGATAGAAAACAAGGAACAATGACTAGATTAGCTTTGCCCCACGTCCAACATTAATTTGACTTTCTTCAATTTCAAAGAAATTAAGGATCGAGTTGATTTAATAACGATCATATGAAATCCTCCAAATGTCATATTTCAATTTTTTATTTTAATAGAAAACTCAGAAAGAAATATTCTTGGCATGAATTAATTACTTTATTTTTTAAAAAAGTTGATAGACTAGATCACTAAATCCTAACCAAAACAAATGAATATAAATCAACTTTTTTTTTTCTTCATCTCTTTTGCTCATAAATCATTTTTAATCATATAACTATATTATTATTTTTTTAAAAAAACCATGAAAATAAGATGTGATATTATAGTGATATCAGCACGAAAGAAAAAAAAAGTTCACCTTTTTTCTATGAAAAGATAGCAGCACTACGAAATTTGTGGTCACTTTATATATTTTCTTTGTGGAAATTATTTTTTGGCATTCAAGTTAGTGAAGAATTTGATTCATTTCTTCTTTATTTAGTACTTGCTTTATTTCTTCTTTTGTTTCTACATACTGTGTGAATTTCTTTTTCTAATAAGTACGGTGCTTAACATTTTTGTGCACATGTTCTTGAAATACATTTTTATTATCTTTTCCTTTTAGTTGTCTCACAAAAAAAGTACATATTCTTAGGCATCTTGTACCTCTCTTATCATTTTGTCTTGGCCCAATTATTCTTCTTGAATTGGTGAAATTGTACAAGTGATGGACATGTTCCTTTTGGTTTTCCACCGGTGTTCAGAGCCAACATTGGAGCCCCAACTAAATTTGGGGTGGACCTAAGACCTCTGGTGAAGAACACGTGATGGATATGTGTGGTTGAACAGTTGCACAACTTTTTCAGCCCATAAATCACTGATATACAATCTTACAAGTAAGTATTAAAAGGGGGTGATTTAACAAAATAAGATCATTAAACGGTCCGGTGTATAACATTTTCCGATGCAAGATTGAAAAATCACGTTTCAATCTTCAATTTTGTTATATTGTTCACAAGTCGTATCAGATTGATAGTATTTGCACGTGGTTAATTTTCATGAGTTCATATTAAATTGTATATAAATCTTGCCGGATTAACAAAGTTTATTTGTGTTCAGTTGTTCACAAGTTATGATGGGCGTATAATGACTTCAATACTATTTCATTTTCCTATTTTGTTAAATTATTTAATTATAATAAATTTATATAGCTGGATATAAACACCATATGCATATTTTTTTTTACTAAAAGTCCGAATCTTGCTTTTCTTTTAACACGTAAAGAAAAGACATGAGCTTTTTATCTTATTCTTAATTTTGGGCACCGAATATCAACGGCAATTGAGGTAATTGTTAATCTTTTTAAAGAAAAAAAACAAACGACTTTCTATTCCACTTAGAGAACGATACCTTTTTCTACATATAATAAAAATCCGATCTTTTGCATATATGAATTTTGCCATTTGCAAATGTTCCTCTTTTGGAATAATTAATTTATTTTCATTCAAGATTAGGGTGAATATATATATAAATAACTTGACTTGACAAGGTAGAGATCTAGTACCTTAACTTTTTGTTAGTGAAAGTATACAATTTTTTTTATTCTGTCTTAATCTTATCTTGAATAGTATGAGGGCCAATGTTTTATAGGATTGTTAAAAATTGTCTAAATCTATGTTGAAAAATTATATTTTTTCAAATCAATTATAGATCTAGAATATATATAGGTTGTTGTTTGAAGCTTGAATTGTTTTCTCTTGATATTTTAATATTGGACTAGTTCCAATGTTTTACATAGTTGTTATTAAAAAATCGAATATGCCTTATTTAAAAATTCCTACTAAGATGCTTCTATTTTGAATTAGTTTTTCTTATATTGCTAATTCAATATGCGACTTGTACTTCCATTGATAAAACCAACTATATATTTTATTTAATTCATATGGTATGACTTTCTCAATCTACATAAGTATTATGAAATTAATTTATTATATTCATTTTATATTTCTTAAAATATGCTACCAACTCTATTACATTACATTACATTATTTATTAATAGAAGCCATAATTTATTATGACTTGCGACTCACGAGGTAGCTTCTTGACTCTTACGTTTGGAAACTACGAATATGAAGAGAAAGGAAAGGAAAATAAAAGGAAAGAAACAAGAATAGACAAATCCTTTTGTTTAATTTGGTGTAAAACAAGAATATTATTAAAGATAACTAATCTAAATTTCTTGCTCTGACCAAACAAGATGAGTTTTCCAAAATTTTTTGCGTTAAAATAATAATTTTAGCCCCTCAATGGTTTATGAATTTCATTTTTGATATATATCTGATGAGCAAGTGCATTTATGATAAATGATTTATCTTATAGTGTGCACTTTTGATCTCTTGCTAGTTCCATATAAATATTCATAAAAATTTTAAATTATTAGTTATTTTATTATTTAATTTTTCATGTCTTATATTAAACTTGTATTGTAATTTCTCTGTGAGTAATAAAATTAGTTCAAATACAAGAATAACAACAGCATATGCATGTAGTCTTACTAGGTGGTGTCTGCGGAGATATGATGTACATATAACTTTACTCCTATCTTGTGGAAGTAGAAATAATGTTGTTTCCGAAAGATCCTAGACTCAACTAACTCATAACGAAATAATATTAAAAAGAATATAGAAACACAAAGCAGACATAACAAATAATAACGAAATTATTACAGAACATATAGAAAACGACTCAGTAACAACATAACATCAAAGTAATGTGATAACTGAAACAAAATATACTGTGATAAGTGAAAAAAGAACAACGGAAATTAAACAGAAACCAAAAAGCAAGAAACAATGAGATTAGTATATAATGCTACTGGAATGCACCAATATAACGCTCGACTATATACTAACTTTTTATCATAATCTTCAACCTTCACAAACTCCTAATTATCTAGGCTTATGTCCTTGATAAACTGAAGGTGCATCATATCTTGTCTAATTACCTTCCACCAATACTTCTTCGAACAACTTCTACCTCTCCTTAACCTTGCCACTGCCAATCTCTCAGCCTCCTTACTGGGTCATTTGCACATCTCCTCTTCACTCTAATGAAAGACTAAATAGGGATACGTGGCACAATTTTATCCGTCGATCCAATATTTAATAAATGTCAAGGGCGGTGGATAAGATTATTACATGTGTATGTCCGTTAGTATAAAGGGTATATATGCTCTAGTTTTTCGAAGGCAAGGGCACCAATGTCCCAAAAATATGACGGAGGGTATCTGCATACCATTTACAATAGTTCAGGGTATATTTATCCCTTTTCCCTATAAAATATGTATGTGTCATAAATTAGGTAAATTGGAACAAACTTTTATTCCCAATTTTAACCTTGACTCTCTTAAGGGCTTTTGAACGAAGAGTTTTGGAGAAGACAAATATGTCATTTTTGATGCTTATTATGGGGACGAAAATCCGGAAATGTTATCCACATGAAGTGTGAGGAAAAAAAACTACAATTATAGTGAGAACAATTGAAGGATTGCTAATTTCATAATCAAAATTCCTACCAAATATGGAATAAACTCATAACTTTGAAATTATAATTTCATATCTATCAGATAAAAACGATTTCCGAGAGAGAATGAATATTATGTGGTACAGGAGCGGAGGTACACTATGTCTAATTGGACACCCTTCATCAGAAAATTACATCGTATATATAAGTAAAATTATACTTTAAATGATTAAATAAGACATTTTGGACGCCCTTTAAGCAAAGTAAAGTTTCTTAGCCCAGCGGTATCTTTGCCCAGCGCGAAGCTTTATTAATGCGCACACACGAGTTAGAATTCCAGTTGCTGCATTTTGTTTTTACATTTTCAAAAAGCTCCTAATTAATTTCTAATTATAGTTAATAAATCAGTTATGCTTTTAATAATTCAAAATTAATATTATCTATTAAAAATCTTAATTAGAGACCTAATCATATTTAATAAATATGTTATTTTTTCAGCAATTCAAAACTCATATTATCTATTAGAATAATCTCAAATTAGAGCTACAACTTAAAAATATAACAAAAAAAAAAAACATAGTAAATATTAAATTTTAATCACTTTTTCTTTTCACAAAAATTTTAAATAAAATTTAAAAGTAATTATTTAATTTAAATTTAATAAGAAAATTCTATTTTGTTTTCTATAAAGCTACTAAAGGTGAAAAAGGCTCTATATAGAATTTCTTTTTAGAAAAACTCGTTTGATTTTACTCTTTATTTTTCATTTCTTGTTGTTAATTAATCAGATGAAATCTTGAAGTGTAAAAGTGATTTCATTATAAACTGAATTTTCTCTTTCTCTTTTTTCTTTTTTGTTCACTTCCTATTAAATAAACATGAAAATTTAAGCTAAATTTTATGTGGTTTTATTTTAAAAATTTTAGAATATTTTTTAATTAAAAAAATTAACTGTTAATGTTACGTAGTTTGATTTCAAAATTTTAGTGCACCCATCGTTAAATTATTTTTTTTTACCTATGCAATTCTTGGACACCCTTCATGAAATTTCTGGCTACGCCACTGATGCGGTAGATGGAGTCATTGCAACGACAATAATTCCCAATGTACTAGAGAAGATGAATGTTACCTACTAATAATAATATCATATAATATATTGTAATAAATGACTAGTAGAAAGATTGATAAGAAAAAAGGACTTATTCACACTGGATGTACAAAAATATCGAGCGACTTTTGTGAAACCTTGAGGATGAAATGCAGCATTATTGTGTACTATATAGTTAGTATACATTATTGTAATTTAATGCAGCAACGGTAACTAGAGGATGAAAATATGGATTTATATATATTGAACTTTTAGTTAGGTGTGAAATAAGTTAAAGATTATTTTAATTTCGTAAATTAAAGTAGGTGAATTTTTTTATTCCTTTTTAATGAGCCGGTAGCAAAATGAAGACTTTAATTTTTCACGTATTACACTAGAAAAAGATGTCTCTTTTATAGAAATATATACTAAAGTATTAACTGGACGAGGTAAGCTAATTAATCCCATAATTATAATGTATAGTACGCCGTTATTTTTATATGGGAAATTAGGCAATTTGTTACATAAGATAAAACCTTATAACAAGATGCAAATGAGTCAACAAAAATATGGCCAACTTGCTAAAACGTGTTTAAGAAAGTTGGTCTAGAAAGCTACTGGTTAATAATTAAATGTGTATATATGTCAATTATTTGAGCTCGCACTAAAAGTAAATAAATTGTCAAGTTGACTGGTAATACATCAAATGTCCATTAAGAGATTATAGTAAATAGTGGTCATCTCTAATGGTGAATTTGGATTTCTTTTAATATGTTTTATGCATTACAACTTTCTAACTACAATTTATTAATCCTAAGAAGTCTTTGCCACATTTATTACTAAAAAAATTTAAAAAAATGTGTCCCAACATGACTATGATCATTTTAATAAATTTGAACATAGATTGTGTTATTTTTTTGTTTCCACGGTTGTTTATTGATTGTTATTTGAGTTTGATAAAATTTTGAATTTGCATAAAAAAAAATTCAAATTGAAAGTAAAATAGTTCCTAGTAAGGTATTCCGTAAACAACATACTTGAATGATTTGAGTCCTCTCATTAACAGTATATGAATATTCTTCACTCATTTGAGAGTATAAATAACATTGAACAACGAACTACTATCAAATTTGATCAAGCTCAGGTTGTTTATGCGTAAAACGATTAATTTGTTTCCTTGTTCATATGAACCTCGTGATATACAATTGAAACAATACTAGTTAAATATTGGTATAACTTACATAAATCTCATAATGTAAAACATAAATTACCTGCTATCCCTATTATTTTTCTAATTGCACAAATCCCATATTTTTTAGGCATTTCGGATACATAATTAAGGATCCGGATACATTATTGTTGATACATTATGTATCAATCTGTTGTACCTATTAAAGGGGGAAAAAAGCTGAAAAATCAAATTAAGATCTCATAATATCCATATGTTGCACTAATTAAGGGAAAAAACTTGAAATTCAAATTAAGATACAATAAATCACGCAATTTCATTCCAAATTATTGTCAAGAATTCAATCATATAGTGTAACAAACCAAAAAATTCAAAAATTAAATTTCTTCATCTTGTTCATCATTCTCTCTGTTTCATAATAACTTTTGTCGAAATTTTAGATAAGCGAGGTGAGTTATGAAGGAAACAAAAGTGATGGAATTGTTGTTGGACAAGCAATTTCTTTCATGAATCTTCAAGTTCATTGAATATCCTTTCAATTTTGATTCAAGATTGTCGAAAATTTTGAGATTCAAAATTCTTCTCCCAGTTCATTGAAGATCCTTTCAGTTTTGATTTAAAATTGTTGAAAATTTTTAGTTTCAAAATTATTCTCCTAGTTCATTGAAGTTTCTTTCGATTTTGATTCAAAATTATCGTAAATTTTGAGAAGATACATCATGAAGATTCTTTCAATTTAAATTGATAAGTGTTGTATTTCTACTAGATACATTAAATAAGAAAGTGTTGCCCATAACATTTTAGGTTTGAGATTGATACATTATTGTTTGATAATTGTTATGTATCAGATACATTTAGTATAAATTCGAATTTACGTATCATAACTAAAAAATTAGTGCACAATACATTATTATTTATGTATCTTATTTTGTTTGAGAAATACTATATTTTAAATTTTTTTTTTTAAAAACGCATTATACATGTAGTTGTTTCAAAAAGCTTATTTTTTGTGTGTGTGATACATAACATAAAGTTTATGTATCAAGTACATTTATATTGAACATGATAAGCACTGATCGAATATTCAACAACGTTAGAGTTATGTATCTGCAATACCTTAAATATGAACATTATACATTGCATAAAACAAAGATTATTGTAGCAATGATGTATCAGATCAATGATAACACTATCAAAAACTAATTTAAGACTCAAAATAAACGAGATACTTTAAAAATATGTATCTTTGATAGTGATGGCCGTGCAATAGAAGATCCAACTTTTTTCTTCTTTTTTTTTGGATGTTTTTCAATAATAGATACATTAAAATAAAATAAAAATTTTCAACGACGATGTGATTAACTAAAATTGCAAAGGTTCAATAAGATTTCAATGGGGGCAAGGGAGCAGAGGTAATTTTATTTTTATTTTTATTTTTAAGATGAAAAAATAATAATAAAAAAAAGTCAGAAATTAAAGTGATGAAAAGAAATCTACCTCTTGAATAATTTGAAATCATTAATTGGAAATAAAAAAAGATTTGAAATTCAAAAATAGATTAACTGATGTAATTATGGAGAGATTTGTGATGTGAAAAAAAGAAAAAAAAAATCATGGGTATGAGATTTCAAATTAATGTATCAGAAAAAGGGGATGATGAAAAGAAAAGAATGAAGTTTTGATATTTTTGAAATGGTAGAAAAAATAAGAAAATATAATAATAAATGATGTATAGGTAAGTAATTTTTTCTAAATATTGTCTGTTTCTTTCTTTTTTAATTAAAGCCTTGTGAAAGGACGAAAAAAGGGAAGTTAGGTAACATTCAATTTTTCTTTATATCATTTGAAAAGTAAGAACCGTTTGAATTGACTTAAAAAATAGCTTTAAAATAAAAAATTAAAAGTCAAATTGAAATAACTTTTAAGTTAAAAAATAAAAAGCAAGGGGAGATTTACTCTTGATTTTTAATTGATTTCAAGTCATTTTTAATTATTCATACACTTTCTAACTTATTTTAAGTTATTTTTATTTTTGCCAACACTTTCAAAAATAAAAAAACTAACTTAAATTTTTAAATCAATCTAAACACCTCTACATGTGAAGACAAGACGTTTATGTTTACTATTAAGACTTATTGCACATAACAATTGATATTTTTAGTTTTTACTCAAATGAAGAATTATCGATGAAAACAAAAGGCAAGTTACCCCATCTTCGTCTTCAATTCCTAGTCATTAATGAGAAGGGAATATAGACATTGGATAACATTTAGTTGAAATTGAAAAATACCACTTCCTTTTAAAATGTTATAAATTTACTAGAGTGAATTATTTCAAAATATTTGATCCTTTAGAATAACAAAAATGATTAATTGTTCATTTTCTAAATATACCATTTTTTTCAATTAATAGAACATTACTTCCTCCGGTCCTATTAAAAATGATTTTCAAAGGTTTAACACGCTTATTAAGAAAGTTAATTGATGATATAATTATAAAAATTATTTTACATAAAGACCATGTATCTCTCCTCAAAGAGCTTTTTTTAGAAATTTGTTAAATCATTTATCAGAGTAGATAATTTTAGAAAAAGATTCCACTAGCATCTTCTTGGTTTAATAAGAAAAAACCACTTATTTTAGATTTATTTAAAAGACAAGAAAGTCACTTTAAAAAAGGTCAGGGAAGCAATAAATAAATTAAACACAAATTGATATTATGGAATGCTCTCTCTATGCATTTTTATTTGATATTAATTTAACACATTTTAACGGGCAATAAATAAATGATAATTTGCTATAACATCATTCGGATGTAAGTTGCTCTTAATATTTTGAGAAATAGTTATATTTATATTAAAAATTAAATGATAAATGTTTATTTTTAAAAAACTTAAACAAGTTAAAATAAAATTTTATTTTTATTATGTCGTTTGGTTAGGAACTAGTTATCCCAGGATTAACTATGCTGGGGTTAGTTATCCTGAAATAACTTATCTCACCATTATGTATATGTGATAACTTATCTCATCACTATTCTATAAATGGTGGAATAAGTTATTCCAAACATATCAACCAAACAAGACATCTAAATTTTATCCCAAGACAATTTTTTTATTTTAAGACTATTTATGTTTATTATCCCTCACACCAAACTAGCCAAAATCGACGGAGAAACTGCCTTTTAAAACTAGATTCTAGGATAGACAAAAGAGCAATTGTTTCTACATTTTTTTTTTTTGTCAAATTTTGTGGAAATGCCATTAGAAAACTCAATAAACCCAACTCATGCTTGTGAGTTGGGATTTGGGATTAAGAACTCCAGACACAAGGCTAATTTGGATTAGTTTACATATAACTTGGATCAATCAAAGAAAGAATCAACAGTAAATTTTAAAATTATTATCATGCCTTTATTCTAACCTTGATTAGTGCACCACTTCCCCCAAAGCGAAAGACCATATAAAAACAAAAAGAATTATTAATAAAACAAAGAATATGGACCCACCTCACATATTTTTATGACTATAGTCAGCTTTCAATTTCAAGTAGGTCCCTTTTAAGTCAATGGCACACATTGAAACTTCAATTCATACTACAATTTTTTATTTCTCTCCTTTTGCTCTAGCTTCCAATAATCACCAATAGTTGGACTTTCACCACCACCGCCCTACACCGCCGTGTACCACCACTCAAAACGGCCGGTGCCACCCCACTAAAGAAGTCGCCGGCATCCATGTCGGTTTATTATTGGCATGTAAATAATTTAAAAATTATTTTATATATATATATATATATTAAATATATTAAATCATCAATTAATTTGTGTGTTATTTACTCCTCCGTATTTTAAAGAGTCTCCTTTTTTTGCTATAAAGCATTTCTTACCAAACTAAAGAAAGTAACAAAGTGATGCAAAAATGCCAAACTTACATCTGCTCTGATCTCTCTCATTTTTTTCAACTCTTGCCTACCCCACCACCCTCATACCCCCTACCACCTAATGCCCCTGTTGTCAAGCTTCTCTTATTAAGTTCACTTTATTTCAGCTAGATTTATTCTCTCTCTAGAAACAGACGCATCAATGGAAACCTTACCAAAACCTCAAGAATTTCACAGCCCATGTCTTATTTCCTCACCAGATAGCCATAGCTCCAACAGTTCAAGCTGTAGCAATAGCAGCAATTCTAACCACCACCACCACAACAATAACAATGGTCTTCACCACCACCACCGCCGCTACCCAACACCACCCACTACCCCAACACCTACTACACCACCACCACTACCACCACAACTACCCATCACCAGATCCGAACCGAACAACCCGTACCCGACTACCTTCGTTCAAGCTGACGCTTCCTCTTTCAAACAAGTAGTTCAAATGCTTACTGGGTCCTCTGAAACCGCCAAGGTTGGTGCTAATTCGGGCCGGACTGAGCCCGTTAGGAATCCGATCCCTCCAATTAAAACTGGAACTAAGAAGGAGAAATCAAGTTCAAAGCTGTATGAGAGAAGGAACAGCATGAAGAATTTCAAAATTTGCCCATTGGGTCCTGGGGTTGTGAATAAATCCCTTTTCTCTGCTGGGTTTTTGGGTTCTCCGAGAACTGCGACGCCAGAGATTTTGTCCCCGAGCATTCTCGATTTTCCGGCGCTGGCGCTTAGCCCGGTAACCCCTCTCATACCCGACCCGTTTAACCGGTCGCCTCACAGTGCTGCAAGTACCGAGAATTTGGATTTGGAGGCAGAAGAGAAAGCAATCGCCACAAAAGGATTCTTTTTGCATCCATCGCCGGCGAGTACTCCGAGGGAATCGGAGCCCCGCCTTTTGCCCTTGTTTCCGGTGACTTCCCCTAGAGTTTCAGGTTCTTCTGATTCTTAAATGTGCTTTTCTTTTTTCATTTTTGGTCCTTTTTTCCCCTTTTCGAGCTTCATCTCATGTATGATTTTCATATATAACCCACATAGAATATGATCTGGAATCAAGGTGGAAGCCAGATGTTGTTATATTACTACTACATATTTGATATTTGTATTGGACAATTGACGAAAATGAGCCAAAAAAACATGAAATGGCAGCAAGATTTGCTTCTTACACTGTAAATTTTTATATCTTCCCTTCTTTTTTTGTAATACTATAGTATAATTCTCTGTATTCAAGTTATCTCTGTTCTGTATTCTGTATAATCAGGAGGCCATCATAATTCTTTTGGTGGAATTCCTATTAATTTAGTATACATTAAGGGCAACTTTTAGCCATTAATTACTAAAATTTTCTTCTTTGGGAGTTCACATGAGCGAACAGTAAGGAGAAAAGGTGCTATCAATGGGGATACTGAGGATTAGCAAAGGGGCCTAGCTGTCGAGGGGAAGAGTAGAGGAATGGGCAAGGAATCTTCACTCTTTCGTTCTCCATGATAACAATAGTCTTAAAATGACGAATAAAAGGGCATATGTTAGTGTACATGCTACTTTTATAAGCATTTGGTTATTTGATCACCTTTTTACCTCCATTGTGGTTTGCCTTCTTGGTCGATCGTTGCACCAGGCTTGTCTAGTGCGGGTTACCTCTCTTATGTGGTTTGCGAGCTATTGCATAGGAGCGGGAGTTCTACCATGTGCGAACCTAAAAAGTAGCGGCTACTGGTTTGTCATAAAAAAAATGAATTTATATAGCACGAATTTAAATTAGTCGGACCCTAATATTTCAGAGATTGGATATCTAAACTGAAAAGAAAAGAGTTAAGTCTTTCAAAAACATCTTTTATGTTGAAAAAAAAAAAGGAAAATTTAAAAGGTATGAACTTTTGCTCTTAACTAAAGTAGGGTGTAAAAAAATATTCAAACTTTAGTCTCTTTTGGATCAAGTTATTTTCGTTGAGATGTTCAAGAGGAAAAATTATCCATCAAGCATTTGGAGCTGTTTCTAGTGGTAAAAAAGAACCACAAAAAAGCTTAAACAAGTAAATTATAGGAGTAGAAAATTTGTAGAAAGTCTTGATTGTACTGTTTTACCTAAAAAGATTACACTGACGTATTTTAAGGGTAAAATAATGCTAAAGGCAATAGTACTGTGAACTATTTGCAGCTCAACAATAACTTGAAAAACTTTCACTCTCCAACTGCTTGATTCAGAAGTGGTTCTGTCTGTCATTTTAGTACTGTTTTCTACATGATCCATATTTGCTAAATAGTACTCCTTCAGTCACAAATTAGTTGTCGTGATTTCTAAACATAATAATTGTGTCAAATTATTTGTCATTTTAGAAGTTCAACACAAAAATAATTATTTTCTCATTTTACACTTGGTAGTTTATTGTTTTTGAAGACTACAAACTTAGAATTGTTCAAATACCAATGAGGGTAAAATAATTACAAGTCCCTCCTTAAATACCAATGAGGGTAAAAAATAATTACAAGTCCCTCCTAATTAAGAGAGAATCATGACAGATAATTTGATATAGAGTGATTGAAGATTAGTGCTTGTTTCTCCATTGTTCCCCTGTATGTTCCTTGAAGGTGAAAAAGTCATCACTAATTTGATTGAGAAAGATGTTAGTATTAATTTCTAAATTGTTTTTAGTGAAGAAAAGTCTTGGACAATAATTAATTACAATTTGTTGGTATGAAGAAGTTAGATATTGAATTCTGAGAATGAATTGCAATAAATATAGTCAAATATGTAGTTATAGATTACAGGTATTGATAAAGGGCAAACACTATCAACCACATGAATTTTTCAACAAAAGTAGTGTTCCAAGGGAAAAAAAAATGGACATTGGGTCCACCAAAGTGAAGTCTAAAACCATAAAGAAAGTGTATAATTATTCAGCTGAGTATCCTAAGTCAAGAACCACTTTTAATGAGAATTGCTTTATCCTTGAGTCTCCTTTTTTGGTGGTCAAAAAAGGGTAGGTTACTCAATGAATAGAGACATGAGAAAGTGGGAGTGGGACTTGTCATTATGAGAGGAAAGAGGGGGAAATAAAGCCAGGGAAAGTGAGCTGAAAGTTAGGGAGAAAGCAAATCTAGAAACCATGGTGTTTTTTTTTCTTTGAGGTGGGGAAGGGGTTGTTTTTTCTTTTGTTTGCTTGTTTCTTGGTCTATGTGGGTATTATGATTTAGTATCCTAAGTTGGTGAGTCATTGAATGCAAAATTTGAGATTTACATCTGCACTGTTTTTGTCACCCTTTGGTTTTGCCAATCATTTCTCATTAGTTTGTTTAATTGGTAAATGATTGATTACATTTTAATCCGTCATTGTTGACTATTTTTCATCTTATATTAGTTTAATTCTTTAGTCTTAAGTTTTTAATAAAAATGATAGCTTGTTTTGGAAAATAGAAAAAAAAAAGAAGGGGGAACCCATCGGTAGCCCCCTAAATTTGGCATCAATTTTCACTTAGACACCTCAAGTAGGCTTTGTTCATTTTAAACACCTCAAGTAGGGGTCCGTTGTGTCATTTAATCACATATTAAGTGCGTACATCCAGACGCTCTTATGTGGAAAAATAAACGAATTGATATGTGAGACGTGAAAATTTTATTTTATTTTTTAAAATCTCAATTTTACTTTATTCTTTTCTTTATTCCAGATCCCAAATCCCATGTCCTCACCTCTTTCTTCTTCTTCTTGCGTCTGGATGTACGCACTTAATATGTGATTTTGAAAATAGAAAAAGTGTCAAAATGACACAACGGACCCCTACTTGAGGTGTTTAAAATGAACAAAGCCTACTTGAGGTGTCTAAGTGAAAATTGGTGCCAAATTTAGGAGGCTATCGATGGGTTCTGCCTAAAAAAAAGAAAAAAAAAGTATATTGTAGCATGACATTTTTGACTTAGTAAGACATGGTGATGGTAGTCCCTGTCAGTTGTTGCTATATTCAGTTGTGTTGACGCAATTCATCTTCACGTTTTTGAACCTTACATTAAGTTCGGTTCAATATTTAGTACGGCGTTGAAATTTTACTATTTCTACTTTCTTGTGTTTGATCAACTTTGAAATTGTGTGCTCTATGTGATGACTTTTTACCTAAGGTTAAGATGTACACTTTGTTGAATTGGGTAAGGAAGAAAAGATAACGCGGTGATTCTTTTTATTTGTCTCAAACAAAATTACTTGATTCCCAGTAGTTGAAGTAACAAGTACTCGATGAATTAGTCGAGATATTATTTGTAAGCTTGGTTAGATGGTGACCTAATGTAAGTGTTGGATTCTTTTGCAAACCTTGTTATTTGTTGCCGAGCTTTAATATTATCGGGAAGCTTTGACGTAATGAGTGAAGTCGTTGTAGAAATGTAGAAATATGTTGCATACAATAGTACCACTTGAGCAACTCTCTTTTATTAAAAAATATTTTTTTAGTCACTAAAGCTTGCGTTTGAACACATGATATGAAGTCATGATTTTAAATCCACATTTGGACATACTATCTAGGATAATTGCTTTCCACCTAGCCTTTACGAAATCAAAGAAAATAAGTAAATGTCCTTTAGTAACACTTAAACTTATCGTCGAGTGGTATTAGTATAATTAGTATTTTTCTTTTCATAAAATAAGTGTCTGTTCAATTTATATTTTCCTTTTATCTTTGTTGTTGTGGGATTTCACTAGTGTGTTGTCTGATCTTTCGGTATGATAGAAAATCTTCTTTTTTTAAAAAAAAAGAGTGGTATGAAAGTGACGGTAGAGATTAGCAGCGCAAAGTTAAACAACTTATGGTGCTGATAATAAGATCTAAGTCTCAATATGCTCATGTATAAGTTAATTTACAAAATCTCAAATATGAAAAAGTTTTCCCCAACTTTTATGTTTAATGTATATGTGGGTACAATATGATTTTTATTTCTCAAATCATATAACAAAAAACGTAGTTTTAAAATCGAAAGATATTTTCATTAAGATTTGCTTTGGAACAAAAGGGACATTATTCTAGCCATACATATTGCCGTTGGTCCAGTACTTATCTACTCCAAATTTTACAATTTTCGTAGGAGCAAACACTTTCAAAAAGTGCAAAAAGAAAGATGTCACTCTTTTATTTATTTATTTGTTGCGTGAGACTTCAGAAAAGAAATACACCAAATGAGAAACTTATTCAAAGTTAGCTAATTATTTGTTTGTTGATATTGTCAAATGAAGAAATTAAAAAAGCAAATGCTTTCTTCAAGATAATAAGAAGGTTATATATTATTATTTTTCAAAGTATATTCTTACCCCATATATTGTTCATACCCCGTACTTCCATTATAGATACGATTACTTGTTATCCTTTTCTCTTATTACCTTTTAATTAGTAATAATAACATATATGGTCACGAAGTTTGAACTTCGCAAGGAAGGTTGCTTTGAGCAGTACCAAGTGTACTTCAATGCTTTTCATGGGGCTTTATTAGTTATATATATATATATATATATATATGAATGATTTTTTTCGAAGTTAATGGGTGCACGTATATCCTAAAACCGTTTTTGTTATTCATATATGTATATATATCAGTATATAGTTGCAACCTTTTTGTTTCCCTTTTTCTTCATCTGATTGATACGTCAAACAGATTGGTTAGTTCTGTTATTTTCAACGTTTGTATAAAAATGTGGGAATTGTTTGCTTGTAAGTTGCAGTAATTAATTATTATTAGCTCTAAGTTAATTCAAAGATAATAAGCTAATTAATTCAATTTGCCTGTATGATGAGTCATAAGGCAACTTGTGGACCCCTACCCCCCACAGGATTATTTTTCCCTTTAGAAAGTGGTAGAGATATTTTTTCGTTTAAAAATTTTCCAAAATTTGACGACTTCAGTCTGAATTCTGTTCAAAGCCGTGCAGCATTTGACGTGATTTTTTATTAAGAACTAAAAAGTCGACAAAACCAAAATTTTAAAACACAAATATTCAAAGCTGTTGTGCACGTACTTCTCTACTATTAGAAAGAACATTATTTCTCTATTGAAAGTTTCCAGTTTCCACTCAAAAATAATGATCAGTGACTAATTCAACAGATATTTTGATTGATTTTAAATTCGATAAATATTTTTATTGAATTAATGGAAAAAAACCAGTAGTGTTTTAACGTAGAAAATAGGAAGGTTTTCACTATTTCAGTAAAAATCTGTTTCTTACCGTATACTTTTTTAAGTGAGCTGATTCGATGAAAAATAGATAAAAAAATTATCTATTATCTATGAAAACAAGTTCTGTTTCCAGTAGCAGCGTTCGTCCATGATTTAATGCATCAATGTTTTTCTCACACTAAATTACCTTGGAACTTATTTAATATGATTTTTTTTGTTAGGTAGAAACTCACTTGCCAAGCTAAGATTAAGTTTGAAAAATAAATAAATTCCTACCTTCTTAATTATGTAAAATATACTTATTTTGGGCTAAATATAAAAGTTAAAAAACATTATATAATATGGACAGGAGGTAGTATTAAATCGAGCTTTTAACTAAATACTTTAATGTACATAAATTTAGACAAAGAATGAAACTTATAGTGAGAATTGAGAAGGTTGTAGACAATATAGAGTCGCTATTAAAATAAAATTATTTGTTACTAAATTTACGTTTGTAAATAAGTCAATTTATGTAACCTGTACCGTGAATCACATGAATCTAGTGGACATTAACAAGTGACAATCACATTTCTGGAGAGTCAACTTAGCTTGCACTAGATGTAAATAGTTGTCAGAAAACAAAAAAAAAAAGTAGAAACAGACAGATGAGAATAGTTGATAAAAAATACAAATCGAGAGCCGATGTTCTTTTGGAAACAATATCATTACCTCCACGAGGCAGTGATAAGGTCTGGATATATAATCTACCATCCTCAGATCCTACTGAGTGGAATTTCACTATGTATGTTATTGTTGTTTCAGACGGGGAATCAAAATTTTCGATTGGATGTGCTCGGTACGAAGGAATTATCTAAAACTGTTCATATATATGTATGGACGTACAGCAGATAAGTTCAGTCCAAACCTGGAGATAATATCACGGTCCATGCTGTACGTACTTCACTTTGGGCCTTTGTTTGGCATATTAGACCCAAAAAATGTATATGGAAATCCATCAATTTATCAAGTCAAACTCACTCAACTTTTCATTTCATTTATCTTCCTGAAAAATAAAGAGGAGTGAGTTTAATATTTCTATTCTATGTGGTCCTATAAGGCTTTGCCTCTTCATGTTAATAAGGTAATCAGTTCGAATTATTTGAGGAAATGATCTTTTATCGCCACTTACAAAATGAATAGAAAAAAATGGCCATAATTTTTTTTATGAGTAAAGATGAACATCTTTTCTAAAATAGGCATAAAACTAAAAACAAGTTTATCTATGGCTACGAATTCAGATCCAACGAATTTTCCTAGGTGACAGTCCAGCGACTAAAACAATATTTGAGATGCACAATTTGATCAAGTCTCATAATTTCTTTTGTCAAATTGGGCTTGGAAAAAATATTAGATGTAAACTCAAGCCCTGGAATGAATTTGGACTTGTCAATAGGCCCATGATCTGGAAAGCCCATGCATAAGAATTCAAAAGTTCTAAGTTCTAATTGCTTCTAGTAAATAGCAATACTACTACTACTTCTCAGGAGAGGTAACCTGCATTGACAGCTCGATCCAAAAGGCAAACTTTTGCTTTTGTTGGTAAGAGGTTTTGGAATTTGAGACTTCCAACATAAAGTCTAAAGCCTCAATCATTGGACCATCCTAAAGGATAGACATCAACGATTTTAATTATGAACTAAAGGTAAAATTAAATCATTTTAAAGAACAACAAAGTGTATGCAGCCGTTTTGATATTATGTCGATCTTGAGTAGTAAAAAAGAGTTGGCATGCAATTCCTTTAGTCTTTCTTGAGATTTTCTAAGGATAATTGGTAATTAGATTAGAAAAAAATCAGGTATAAACTAAAATAATAGATATTTACAATGGTGACAAAAAAGAACCAAAATTATGTTGTTTGATAATGCACCAACTTCTAGAGTTCTAACCTTTTGATTAGACAAGGGGACTTTGGTAAATCATGTTTATCAAATGAGAGATGTGTCAAGTATCTTTGACATGTAGCATGCTCAAAACTTTGTCCTTTTTTTATTCTTTCTTTAATGTTCTTGAATATAAAGGTCCTCATCAAGTTGTAACATCTCATGTCCCCACAACCCACCATAATAATATATTAGAATATCATAAAAAAAATAGTTTTCAACATATTTGGTGCTCGCATTAAAGCCCGATTAAATTCAAACTCAAATTATCGGACTCATTCTAGGGTTGATGCTTCCGATAGGAATTTATTCAACTCAGAAATCAAACCCAAAACCTCTAATTAAAAGTGAAATATTCTCATTACTACACCACAAACTCAATACTCATGTTGATAGAATATCATAACTACTCACATACAAAGTATTATCCTTAGACCATTAATAGAACAATGCACATGGTAAAGGTAATTAGTTAACTGTTTTTCTCTTTAGGCCAAATATATATATATATATATATATATATATATATATATATAGGAGCATGATTGAATTAAGCCCAAATCAAAATGTCTAAGTGGGGTAGAGGAGTCTAATATGATGACTCCACCTGGCAAGCCCACACTTTATCCTGCACAAAAATTAATGTTGTATATATATATATATATATATATATATATATATATATATATATATATATATATATATCCAAATGTGGACCAAGACATGAACCTAACACCAACTATATAGACCATTAGTAGGCCATTTTATCTTTGACTAAATGTATTTCTTCAAATTATATATTCTCATGAGTTGGTTGCTTCTGCTGTCAAAATTACATTGGCTTTTTGCCAAGAAATTTATGTTAGTAATTTTAATGTAAATATCTAGAGCCATGAAGGTTTTCTAGTTAACCAAAGATGTCATATTGATAAGTAAAATGGCTACAAAGCACGCAGGCTTCTTTATCCATGATAAATTAAGATTATTTTAGCCCTATAAAAAAGTTAAGACAACATCCTACCAACCCACCAGCTTAAACATACAGTTTTTATTTTATAAAACTTCTTCTAGTAGTTAATGATTAGAAAAAGGACAAGTAGCTTCATGACTTGTCTATGCAACTTAACTAAAATTAATAAATTCAGGGAATCAGTTGAATAATTCATAAACTGGGATGTTATATTAGAAAAGTACTGAATCTAGCTTAGTTTAATGGATTTTAGCTTGGATTAAAAGGGATATTATGGAGTTACTTGGTCAGAAAACTAAAAACAAATAGAAAATGAATAATGAAAATGACTCTTACCTTTTTCTTTCTCATTTGCTATTTGATATTCATATTCAAACTTTGATTAATTTAAATTTACTTCATGTTAGAATCAATATTGATTTTATTTAAACCCAAATCTCGAACATAAAATATATGATTAGGAAAAAAGCTTCTATTCATCCTTGTGATATATGATGACTCTAATTTATAATAACTCCATTTGAATAGAGAAATATATGTATGGTAAAAGAAGCTGATGGGAAGTAATATATTGAGGTGTATATAAATTGGTTCAAATATATATTTAAGAGTGTAATCTGATAATTAATTAAGTTGGTTGAAAATTATAAATTTTTCTTTGTTGAGAGTTGGTGAGATATGAATTCGAATCCTCACTAATAATGTAAAAAGTTAAGTAATCAATAATCAACTGAACTATTCGTAATTCTGTGAAATCTTTAAGTCAAAATCTTGGTAAAAGATTATCCAAATTAGATCATCATGAAAAAGGAAGAGGAAAAAGAGGAAAAAAACAGAAACATATAGTATGAGAGAACAAAGGGCATTTTATTCATTTCACTCTACTCATTAATACACAGCCACCATTTTGTTTTGTCTATTTCACACAACTAATACAACAACAGTCGGCCAAAAATTCTGTTGTTTCACTTCTTTCTTCCCCTGTCCTACTGTTCCCTCCCTTTCCCCAATCTCCATCTCTCTCTCTCTGCTCATCAAAAGTACTTCTTTGTTCTTACCCACATAATCGATTTGCTGCATCTGTGAATTTCAAGTTTCAATTTCTGTTTTCTTCAATTCTTGAGGTATTGTAGTTTTTTCTTCCATGTTTTTGACTTTTTGTATCAAAAGTAGTATCTTTATTTATGCTTTTGTTTGATTCTTGTTTGCTTGACTATTTGTCTAGATTCTTTTTTCTTAGGTTTAATTTCAAGTTACTAAAGGTACTTTCTGTTCATCACTCTATCCCCAATTTCCTTTTTTCTTCTTTCAAGATTTTAAAATCAAGTTTTTTTTTTTTGTGTGTATATTTTGTTCTAGAGATTGTATTTATGCTTTAAGAAGATAATTCTGTAGAGAACTGGTATGGATGTAACTGTTAATTGAATGCATCATTTTCTAGCTTAGTTGTATTCATTTATGGTGGTGATCAAATGATCACTGTTAATTTCTTTGTGGGAAGTTGATTATCACTTTTCTATTCCTTTGTGTTGCTTAAGTTATATGGAGTCAGAAAGTCATCTTTTGGTTGACTTTGTGCTTCAAACTGGTCCTTTTTGGAATTTTATAGGGCACAAGGGAAAACATCTTGAATAGTTTTCTTGTAATGAATTTGTGGAGTTATGGCTACTGGCTTTTGGGGATCATTTTTATTGTTACGTTAAATGGATATGTAAGATGTATTTTTTGTCGTAAAAAAGTCATTAGAAAAGATATGTTTTTGGTTTGATGAACTGAGGTTGTGCAAGAAATTCCCTTTGTGATAATCTAATATTCACTAATTCAAGGCTATCAAGTTGGATATTGACCCATTTTTGCTTTCTTTTAGATGTCCTTGATATTTATGGGTGTTGAATAATAGTTGAGTTGACTGACCAATGAATAAACTTTTCAAAATTCCACAAGTTACAAAATGGATGTGATGTTGCTGCGGAACTAGTTAAATTCTAAAGGAGAGGTTAGCATCCTAAGATCAAAACTAGAACATTGGAAGTTAATAGATTTTCTCACGTAGTTTGTACAAAATTCCCTTTACTTTCTTTCGGTTGCTGGTGCATTTGCTGAAGAGGTACTTGATCGCTTATGTAGGCACATTTTTGTTGGTGTCATCAATGAGATATTGATTGGTACTGAGGTTTATTTTTAGCAGTCATGGACGCTGATTCAGCTGCAGCATTTAACGATCAGAAGGAAAAATTGAATACTTTTCTTGAGGTGACTTATTCAATCTGTTTAGAATGTTTTACTTTCCTTTTGTGCTTCTTGTGATGGAAAATTTGCTTACTTTTCTCATCCATATGGCAGATTGCCAATACAGAAAAGCAACTGTTAACATCAATCTACTCTAAAGGCCTGTTGCACAAAGATGTCCAAGAATTGTACCACAAAGCCCGTGCCAGCTATGAGAATATTATTGTAAATAATTATGAAGTAGTGGGGCTTCAGGAAGTTGAATTCTCTCTGTGGAAACTTCACTATAAACACATTGATGAGTTCCGTAAAAGGATTCGGCAGGCTAATGCTGAGAAAAAGAAAATTGAAACACACGAAGGTGATTCAAGTGCTGCCCGAGAGATTGACAATCATATGGAAGGGCTCAAGTCATTTCTGTCTGAAGCTACTGAGTTCTATCAGGAGTTAACTAAAAAACTCAGACAAAGTTGTGGGCTCCCCAGGGAACTGTTACTCTGTAAGAATGGTAGCATGTCACTTCCTCTTGTACCCATGAAGCTACCTCAATGCCAATATGCATGCCACCGTTTTCTAATTTGTCTGGGAGACCTGGCCAGATATGGTGAACTTTGCAAGAAACCAGATGCATTTAAGTGGTCTTTAGCAGCCACATACTACTTTGAAGCATCTAGGATATGGCCAGACAGTGGAAATCCTCATAATCAGGTTGATTCTATGGTTAAATTTGTTGGATTGTAACCTTTAAAGATACGAGATTGTCGGTTGTTGTTTCCTGCATCAAAATTGAGACAAAATCCGCTTGAGGCTCTTATTAAGTTATTTCATCTGCAGCTAGCACTATTGGCAACATACACTGGTGATCCTTTCCTTGCCTTATACCATTGTGTCAGAAGTTTAGCTGTTAAGGAACCATTCCCTGATGCCTGGAACAATCTTATGCTACTCTTTGAAGAGGTGATGTCAAAAGATTTTCTCTTAGTCTTCATGCTTCTTTTCTTGAGCAAAAGAAACTTGAAGTGTATTATTTCCCTTATGAATTTTTTCCCCATCTGCTGTGATCCCTTCTGAGTCTACGGGACTAAAACAAGTTTTCATTGTTTCTTGCGAATCTGCAGAACAGGTCATCTATTTTGCATTCATATTCTAGTGGAGCTTGCCTTGATTTGCTAAAACCTTCAGTGTGGTGTTCCATGGATGCTATAAATCGCGCAACCAGTGGTTCCTTAAACAAGAATATGCCAGAAGCCACTGAAACTGTTACCTCTGGAAAAGCTGATATATGGCTTCTGTTTGTCAGATTGATGAGTTTCTTTCTTGTGTACTCCAGGTACACATCATTTACTCATTCGAGTTATTCAAGTAGTCATTTGAGATAGTTCTCATGTATCATCTATTGTTTTTCACTTAATCCCTTTTCACCCTGTAGTTGCTTTAGTTCTTTATGGGGGAAGTTAACTAGCTCTGCTTGATTTAACCAACTTAAAGATGTATATGTTTTCAACAGTAATTTCCAAGTATAAACATTGCACTGTCGGCATTAAAAACTGGAAACCGAGGTTAGCATTAGTGCATCGACAAATTTGCTTGCTTTTGTTAAATTGAAAGCATATATAAGGATTACACTGATGTGCTGTTTTCTAGTTGTATTTGTGTGATGGAAGATTATTTTCACGGGTAACCTCAGCTATTTGTGGTTTGCTGATACCAGGTGCAGATTAAATAGGTCTCCCCTGACCCCTGGTACTCCTTTCGAGTAGCTGGGATCAATTCTCTTGTCCTTTGTAGCTTCATGTGCAATTTGTGAACTTTTTATTTTTCTCTCCTTTTAAAAATATTTTTTTTTTAGTATCTTTTTGCTATTTTGAGTGGTATTCTGAAACATTTCCATACCAAACAAAAGGTGAAAATATTGGTTTTGTATTTACCTCTATGGATATCATGCTTTATGTAACACAAACTGATGAAGCTGCTCCCCTCGTTAAGTAACTGTGTTCTTTATATCTGAATCAATGATACCAGGAAAAGTAATGCAGCATCTCAACTCCCTTGTTTCTAGTGAAACACTGCATTTGAAACTAATTTGTTTGATTGATTGACTCTAAGCTGGTTAAATGCATGCCTTTTGAATTAATTCTCTCAGCTAGGCTTGTCCTTTTGATTTCTCACATTAAACCCTTCTTCACCCAATATTTATCTTTGAATATTTTTTTCTTCCTTTACTACTAACTTTAACTTTGTTCTGGATATAAGTTGGTGCTTCTAGATCTTGATAAGCTAGTGGCTTCCTTCACATAGTTTTAAATGATGTCAATTATTTATGTTAGAAACTGTCAAGACTTCAGCTGTTTCTGTAATGCAGCTTGGAAGACTTTCAATCTACTCTTGCATCCACTGTGCGACAATTGGAAGGCCTGGTGGTAATGGATGATGATGAATTAAAGGCTTCTCTAGAGTCTTACCAGTTAATGGATCCATCGAGAAGAGGCCCTTATCGTGCTCTTCAACTTGTCTCTGTTTTCATCTTTATCTTCCATAGCCTGACTGAGAGTGGGGATGGCTTGGATCCAAAGAAAGATAACAAGCAACAATCTGCATTGACAGAGCTGGCAGTAGCTGCTACTTTTATTTGTGCTGGTCGCCTTGTTGAGAAAGCTGCAACAAGAAATAGCACACAAACTTGCCCCCTTTTACCCACCGTCTGTGTGTTTGTAGAGTGGTTAGTTAACATACTTGATAGAGCAGAAGCACACGCAAGAGATGAAAAGGTCCAGAGTGCTTTATCTTACTTTTTTGGTGCTTTAGCTGATCTTCTGAACCGGCTTGATCCTTCTGAGAATGAACTTGCTCTAGAAAGTACTGCTCTTTGGGAAGACCATGAACTGAAGGGGTTTCATCCCATGGCCCACGCTCACAAGTCTTTGGACTTCACGAGCCATTTGGAATGCATTGATAATTTCAGTAGTAAGAGTGTGTGTCGTTCACAGCGTATCTTTCGTGCAGCATCTAAACTGGCTCACAGATCCAGTCACTCAAGAAAATGGATCTCTTATGATAAAACAGGCAAAAGATTCCATATCATGGACTCAGAATTAGCAGATAGGGGAAAGCCAGGAGTAGCTGAATCTGTTTCGACTCTTCCACTAAAAGAGACCTATCAAAATAATTGTGGAATGGCAATGGAAAACGGAGAGAGTCAAGATCACCCTTGTCTCAGCAGCCAATCCATTACCACAGATGAGGAAGAAGTCATTCTTTTCAAGCCCATCACTAGACATAACTCAGAACCAATATATACATCAGGCACTTCATGTGATCAATTCTCCATCAATGTTATCAATGGAACTGCCGCTTCTGATGAATCCTTGCGCCGTGCCACATCGTTGATATCTGAGCAAAGCAATCCACAGAATGATATTTTCAGTTTCCGTCCAGAAAGTACAAACTTGAGGTACAGCAAGCCACTCAAGCAATCTGCAGCTTTCCCTGCTGGACCTCCATCTCTGAATGCTTGGGTCCTTGAGAAGGAAAGTCCACGAAATGAGAGGGGACTAAGGGATTTAAATAGGCAGCAGTTAAGTCCAATTGATGAACTGGCTTCTGAATCTTTACCTGGGCTCTCCTTGAAGGAAACTAGAGATCACAACGTTTGTTCCATGCCAGTTTCTGCAGCTATTCATGATACTCCTCCTCCGTATGTCACTCCAGTGCCCTCAGCTCCACTGTTACCAGAAGATGCATCTTGGTTTAAGGGGAACTCATCAGTTTTCCCTAGCAAGAGTGCATTTGGGACCAAGGAAGGGGACGGTATTCTTGGTGCATCACCAGTGGGTGGATACTCAAGTCCATCTACAGTTCGTGGACCACTTGATTTTGTTGCAGGTGCTCCACGCTTTGTTGAGGGGTACCCACCATTACTTGGAATGAGTTCATCTGAATGGCTGTATCACTACAGAAACAGTCAAAACTTCGAGCAAGTCAGCAATCCGGTATGGCCTATTCACTCAAACGCACCAGCAACCTATGGAAACCTGAACACGACCAATCTTACCAGGTTTGATGTCTTAGATCAGTGGGGAAATCACTTGGCTTCTAGTCCCATGGTGTACTTGGAGAGCCCGCAGTTGCATCCAAGTCCTCTTGCCTATGGTGCAGAAGAACAAATAATCGATAAACATTTTCTTGGTTACCAAAGAGCATCCCCGTATGTATGTGGCACTGGAATGGACTTTAGACAGGAGCAGCCAACACTTCTTAACTATCTCAAAGAGAGAGAACGGCAAATACCACCAGAGTCTCAATATAAAGGTCCTAATTTTATGGGAAACTAAGCTTTATGAATACTCATGATCTATCAGGCATTTTTCCACCTGCATTGCCTTAATTCTCAACTTATAAATACATGAATTGCGGCATCACAAACTTTCTAAGTGTGAAATGTGTACCAATTTAGATGGATGAAATATAGAAATGTATGCATTTAATTGGTTGTGAACTGAGAAAGTGTTATCTAGAATCTTCTAACTTGTAGAATTGTTGAAGATGAGTGCACTTTTCTCATTTTGTAAAGTTGTTATGTTTTTTAAAAGTCATCTGCAGTGAATGTTTATAGCAAAGAATTGTAGAACCTGAGCATACAGACGGTTGTTGTTGGATTATACTGGGTATGTTGTTGTTTGTTGAGCATATTGACTGTGTAATCGAAAATTTAACTCATTTCTGTTAAGTTGTCGTATTGGTTCAAGGTAGTGGCCGAGCTACGTATCTTTTATATATATATATATATATATATATATAGAGTGAATCCCCTTGATATAAATACGGCATACTTTGCTAGAATTCTTGGCTCCGGTATTAGCTCAAGGAAGATCTATGGGGGCGAAAGTAGTGTAAGTCCCACTAGTTTGGACGTATGGTTAGGCATGGGCGGGTTTTTTATGAGAAGTTTTGGATATTTTTTAATTGATTGTCGATTTTGATTAATGTTTTAAGATGAAGTAGTTCTACGTACATTTACATTTACTTGATTTGTATAATTTCATCCATTTTACTATATTAATTTATAAAATATTAAAAATTAAAGATTCACAGAGTTTAAATCGATCGCCTTGAAGACTTAATAGTCTTACAATTTGCTTCGCATCAAGCAAAACGCCTCGTAGTCTCACGTTTGTGCCTTTTAAAATACTGAACTTTTTGCTAACCTAAATTGTCAGAAACATTTGGTACTTACACATACGAGGCACTTGGCCAAAAGACTAAACGTTTAGCCACTTTCTAATGCAAAATAAATTTTGAAAAAAAACAAAAAGAACATATACAAATCCTACTAGTTTAGGAGCTAGTTACTTATATACACTAGTTTGCAGTATTATGTATTTTATTAGATTTTGATGGCAATTTCGGTGCCTCCAGATACATCTAAATACATGTATCTCGAACACATATGGTCAAATTTAGGTGTAATTTGTTCTATATATATTGTATCCAAGTGAATTCACATATATCTGTGATACATAACAAATCTCGTTCGCTTTTCTCCCATCTTGCCCCACCACTCTCCCATGTATACATGTATTTAGTGTGATTCACATGTATCTGGAATACATATGAATCTTGCTCGCCTCCCTCCTCAATCTTGCTCACCTTTCTTTCTATTTTTGTCTATCTGGTGACAAAAAATACATGCATTTAAGTGTTAGATACGTAGATAACTCTTAATTAGTGGTACGATACATAATATTTTTAAAATATAAGTAATAATAATATATATATATAGTAGTGAAGTATATCTAATTATTTAATACTAGTAAAATTACCCGCGGGAATTTATTATCACAAAATTTATAAAATAATACTTAAAACTTATTAATCATTACAACTAAAACAATATATAGTCTTACATACAAGATTACGTAGTAATAAACATTAATAATATAAAGGAAAATGAAAATTATTACATCTTATCATTTATCCTTAATAACATAAGCATAAATTAATAATTGTAAAAATGCATAGCAGGATCTGTAACATAAGCAATGGTGTCAGAGAGCCACTCAACAGGAGAAAAGTACACAAATATTTAATTGTAAAGAAGAAGAAAAAGAAGAGGTTCAGAATTTTCTTTATTTTAAAATAAGAGGAAATCCCTCTATTTATAGACAATAAAGGGTAGTGTGAACAAATGTTTATTATACCTTATTAGAAATGTTACAACTATTTAGAAAAGTTGCAACCCTTCGTAAAGGTCACAACCTTTTATAAAAGTTACAACTTTTCATAAAAGTCTCAACTTTTCATAAAAGTCTCAACTTTTCATAAAAGTCTTAATTTTTCATGAAAGGGAAAGACTGGTTTTGAAAATAAATAAATTAATAGGAAATTCTGATTTCTGGTGGCGCCATGTAGGCGGGCCTAAGGTTTTTATATATATATATATATATATATATATGAAAAATTACAGACATTCCACCTTTTAATTTACTTATACCACTATCCCCTATAAGTTTTACAAATCTTCAAAATCCCTCATTTTCGCAAATCAGATTAATGTATCTCACGCATCAGATTAGTGTATCATGTACAAAATATACATCAGATTATTGTATCATGTATAAAATGTAATGTATCTTACTTAACAATTAATGTATCTCGCACATCAAATTAATGTATCAGTGCTTATATTAGATTAATGTATCAACGCTTATATTATTGTATCCGTTCGAGGGATTTCTGTAATTATAAACTTTTAAGAAATATATTGTAATTTTGCTTTAAAAATATGTGATTTCTGTAATTTGTCCTAATATATATATATATATATATATATATATATATATATATATATATATATAAAAGAAAATCTTAGTCCGCCTAAAACACTTGAAAACTCAAATCTCACTTTTCAAAGTTTTGAAACCTCAACACCTTTATGTTGGGCCAAACTTAATTTGGGCCGAGGTGTAACTGATCCAATTTACTGGGTTAATACCCCTCACGATTCCCAAATCTTCCTCATTATTTTCTTCCTGTTTTTGGAGCTCTCAAATCTCGATCAGATCCCATCACTCACAAATCACAAATATGGAGTCGAAAGAATCAAACAGAGAAGAATTATCATCAGCAAAAGCAGTTCTTGTTGGAGCTTTGGCTCCAGGAGTCAACGTCTGTATAATTTCCTCCTTTGCAATATGCTTGAACTTGAAAATTTATTGATTCGAGTGGTTGATTTTTTTTTGTTTGTTTTCGGATTCAGGCTCCTACTTGGAACACACTAAAGATGGCATTTTTGATGCTTGTTGTGTGTCTTGCTGTTATGTTGGGGTTGGCTTTTTCTTCAAGTGACTTCTCTTTGACTCTCCATGTTGCGTTCCTCTTTTTAATAACTGGAACCCTCTTTGTACTTCTTAGTAGGTATGTTGCGGCTTTTATCATTTGATTTAACTTGTACTACTTCTTTTGCTTACATGTGAATGTATTATGTACTTCAACACTGTTAACTAAAGCTTGTATAATTCGATTACTGGATTTTGGATAAATAAGTAAAGAATCCTTACTTTTCCAGGTGAGTTTCCTGAAGTACCCGGAATAAGTGATAAAACTGTAGAATTCCAGGACCACATGAATGACTAGTTGATGCATTTGTTGAATCATTTCTTTGGAAAGGGAAGTTGATCGCTAAGAAAAAGAAGGGTTTTTGTAGACTCATTAGCACTAGTGGATGAATAATCTGCTTTAAGGTGTTTAATCCCCTGTGTAGGGGTGTCAAATGGACGGGTTGGGTTGAAATTGGAGATATTAAAATGGGTTGATATAGAAATTGGGTTGGGTCTTGACCCGCCCAAGTTTACTTTGGGCTCAAATGGGTTGGGTTCAATGGGCTAAAAAATAGATTGGGTCTTGACCCGCCCAATTTGACCCGATTAATCTCAATAATTTTAACATAATGATATTTAGTTTTTATAATCACAATTCGAATTTTCGCTCAATTTTTTTTTTTTTAAAAAGTAACTAATGGATAGATAAATCCTAAAAGATGTTAAATAGATAATAATTCATATCTTTAATATAGGAACATATATCTTAGTAAAGAGTTTTAAAACGGGTTGAAATTGGAGATTGAATTGGGCTCAATTGAGGTTTCTCTTAAAATGGGTTAGGCTTGAATGGGTTGAGATTGAACCCAATTCAAATTATCTTTGAGCCCAACCCTTAAAATTCTGGGCGGGTTGGACGGGTTACCTATGTTTGGGTTCATTTTTGACACTGATACCCCTGTGTATCATCTTCTTCTACTAGATGCAGAGAGAGAAGTAATCCATTTTCCTGGAGAGATAAATTGAAAAATTCAAGAGTATTGTAGACGAACTAAACATTAATCGTCGTACACGGTCTTGTTGCCACTTGGCAGTTTATTAGATTGTTTGTTAATGCATGTCGGGCCTTCTTGTTGCCTGGTACAGTAGTAGAAATGTTAGATTGGAAAAAAAATTCTCACTTGATATTCTTTTGTAGAAACTTAATATTCTGTAATTGTAATTTATCAATTTTGATAGCTAAGAGTCTTTTGAATTTGAACAATTTTTTGGTTAATGGTTAGAAGGGTTTTAATTTGTTGAGATGTTGGACTTGAATTTAATATGTTGATTGGGTATGGCATAGAAAAGCATTTTGATCGTTGTGAATGAAAGTAAAGGACAAACCTTTAAGTTATAGATTGAATACTCGCTCGACTTTCAGCTTTTAGTTTACAATTGTAGATTAGTAGCTGATCAAGTAGCTATGTTTACACTCTTCCATCTTGTAGTTTGTTGAGTCCAAATTATTTCATGCTCTCAGTTTCTCACAACTTGTCAAAGAAAATAGCTGTGAAGCTTGTGCTTGCCTTACAATTTTTCTGCATGCCAGCTTGAGCAGTCTGAAATCATGTATAAAATGGTAAATAGCTTCATCCAGTTCTGGAACTAATTCTGGCTCCTCAGTGCATCATCTATCAAGTTTTGAACCGTGCGCCACCAGCTCTCAGGAATCTATCAATCATCAGAAACAAGTTATGGAACTCATTTGGTCATAACCGTTTAACATCACGTTATGGTTTTGCGTATAAATCTGCTTTCAACTTTTTGTGGTAGTTTGATGTTTGAAAAACCGCTCTCTCTCTCTCTCTCTTTTCCACTTGTTTCCCACTGGTGCTGAGTGGCAGACCTGCTTTTGTCTACACTATACAGTCTGTGAAAGTGCTTCTTACTCAACACATCCAGTTGTTTTCATTGTTAGTCAATTCAAGTATCACTTAATCCTATGAACTATTATATTCTTCTATCACATGACTATAGTTGATTTAATGCATAGTTTTTATTTGTCCCTTAGGTTTCTAGCAGAGACCGGGTTTGTTTCTGTTGAATATCAAATGGATGAACTAGGCTTAGCACCCAGAGATGAAGATACAAACAAGAAGACGAGTTGAAGCTTTTAAAATCAGATTTATCATTACATGATGACTTTTCCATTAAGATTACATTTTGCACGCTACAATCATGATGAGTGAAAGCTCAGCCTTGAGCTATATATCTTGTCGGAAAAGCAAAAGAAGGGGTGCCGTAGATCCTTTGTTCAATCTTTGCCATCCTCAAGGTCTTGTAAAACAGCTCTTTCAATGCTCCTTCGGTTCTTTGTCCTTCGACTTCCCTTTTTTCTTCTTAATGAAGCAGAAACACGAACAGCAGGGAAGCTGCAACAAGAATTTCATTTTTCTCTTGTTTAGTCTTTACAAATGTTACTGAAAATCGTTATGTATATATGGGGGGCCTTCATGCCCCTGATCTGTATTTTTTTATTTTTTTATTTGTCCTGTGATTCTATTCCCTATTCCCTACAGATATGAAGATGCCTTTCTTGGGAGCCATAAGCTAACCAAGTTGATGTATGCCTGAGGAAAGGGGTTCCTTTTGCTTTCCTTTCTTTGAAGGTAAGACTTCTTAATGCTGACCTAACTTTATTTTTAAACAATGCAAAAAGCTCCATTTCCCATCTACCGAAAACGGAAAAGAGAAAAGGAATGCCACATTAATGAATGCAAATGTATCTTTTGGTTTTTATGTTGCCAGAAAGTTTTTGGCTTCTCCAATATTGACGTACATGGTTACTTTCCTCATTAGTTGGGCCTCCAATATGAGCTATATGAGAAAATCTTTTTCTGAAAGCCACTTTTAGGACTGCTGTTTAACTAAACCACTATCTGTGATGTATTTAAATTTAGTCACACTTCTCTTACTGCAACTATCAACCAGTCACTGCTTCCTGCTGGTGGTGTCTTTATCTCGGAAGTTTGAGAATCAGCTCAAAAGAAATCTCTTCTTATGATTCTTCTAACGACTGTATATTTTGACTCGATCATGTTCCTCAAAGAAAGAAATATAACTTTCTTATAAGCAGAAGTTTGTTTGTGGAAAACCTAATTGAAAATTAGTGTTTACAAAGTAGTAAGTGGCGAGTACAAGTATCAACTGGATAAATTGTCTTTCAAAGTATACAGGACGCAAGTAGACACCCCATATGAACAGACTGGCCGCCTCTATTGCAATCCAGGGAAGCCGTTACTAGAATAAGATGTCCAACACAGTTGAATTTCACATTTCAAACTTCATGATACTGACCTGAACATGTTTGGGACTTCTGAGTACTTTGCAAATGCTGGGCAAGTCTTAAACAGTAGCCCTAAAGTGGTTAATAATGCAGTTAGCCCAGATCTTTTTTTTTTCCTTCCGAATTCAACCATCCGGTATCCCCATTTTAAGGGCTCAAATCCGAGATCTGATTAAAGGTGGATGGATTGCTTCTACGGAAATCAGTGTTATGCTTAATGCATATTGTGGCCTCTATGGAAAATTAAAAAAAAAAAAAACATGTTTTCCTTCCAATTTCTTTTCAATTAACGTCCTACAAAAAAAATAATAATTAAAAATGAGTCTTGACTCAAACTTATAAACTTATTATCTAAATTCAGACAAATAATATGTTAGTCTTAGAAAATAAACTTTTCAGATTAGAAATTTAAAATATACTTTCCAAATCATACATGCGTTGGAAAAAATAGAAAGCAAGAATAAATAAAATAAAATAAGCATGCTGCATGATGGATGTTTTTTAGTTTCCAATTAGTAAATTGGCCATTTCACTGAGATGGACTAGGAAGTAAACACTTTGAGTAATTCCTAATTCTTTTTGTAAGAACAAAGAAAGTACATACTAGTTTTATTTGGTTTCTAGTGAAGATATGTCTCATGTTTACTATGGAATTGATGTATGCTAAGTTACCTATTTATCCAGATAACTCGAGAGTCCATTGACACAAGACTGTTTTAGAACCAACGTTGTTTCCAGATTTTCCTATTTATTTAATTTAAAAAAAGTCTCTCTAAGGTGATAACTTATCTAATTACTTCATTTGATTTTATTTTACGGTGTAGTTTTACAATCAATATAGTCGTACGAAGATGATAAAGATTAGAGTAAGAATCCTTAACAGAAGTAAAAAATTGAAGTAATTTCTGGTCATTTGTCTAAAGTTTTAGTGGACAAGAGTTATCACACACTTTTACTTATGGGAGGATGCAGGTGGTGGAATAGCCAAGGACATGCAAGTTGGTCCTGATGAATATTTTTGATGGACATAATCGGTTGCTCATAATTTGAATCTTATTATTATAAAGTAAGGATCCACTTTAATCTTACAATTCTTACCCTCAATATTTCTTGCACTCACCCTCTTTACTTGCGCACTTGTTTTCTTACTTGCTTCCTTTCTTGTTGATTGCTTCAGCAACATTGTTTACTCTTGTTTTGAGCACACATAATTTATTATAGTTTTACATACATAAAAAATGAGCCACCTTTATTTATACGCGGTGATGGAAAAATCTAGCTTTGGATATTTGCTATTTAATTCTATAATGTTCCTCCAACTACTTAATTCTAGAACTAGCATTTCTAGAATATCTCTAGACTTTTCAATGTAGAACACTCATTCTAGAGATCTTCCTTCATTTCTTTACAACTCTTGAATATTTTAGATTATTCTTTGACTTGTCTCAGATATTAATTAAGTTGGTGATGAATTCTTAACAAGTCCTGCATCACCATTACCCAAAAAAGAGTTATCTTAGAGGTCGAAAATATCAGTATTTAATAAAAAAGGATAATCAGAATGATATTCAATATTTAATGAAAAATTTCGAAATATAAAATACTCATACCAAAATACATAATTACATATGAAATCCATACATTACATTATTATATTGATAATAATTAATTAAATTGAATATAAACTAATAAAATACCTAAAATCATTCAAACTAAAGTTTCTGACCTTTACTTTTCTACTAAAAATAAACACCCCTAGTTGGATGTATCTTTTGATACACCTAACTTTAAATTACTAATATTTAAATTTGAAAAAAAGAATATTTTTCATTAATCTTTATTTTTTCAAAAAATATTTTGCTCATTTAATTTTTGGCTCTAACTTACTTACCATTATTGAAGTCTTGGATAGTTGATGGTCCTTCCACCAAAATATTCTGTTAAAAATTGCGTAGTGTTTAGATAGGATAGACTTACTTACCACTTATGTCTAAGTGAATACATGCATGACTGGAGCTGATGAAAATCTTGGGTTATTGTAATTTGACTAAACCATTTTGACAGCTACTAAAATTACCACCATGAAGTTTAGTAGGCAATTCAATAACTTGATTAAAAAAGGTACCTAGTTAACAATAATTTAATTTCTTACCTAGGGTATATCATCATGTCAAGTCTTTGTTGTTGCATTTTTTTGGTAACAAAAGTTACATAATCTCAATGCCTTGAGATTTATTAAAATATTTCTCATTTTCTGGTAAAAGGGTACTTGTCACCTCCCATCAACATGTATCAGGTAATTCTATTAACCAAGGTTAAAATAGATAGGAAGAAATTACATAGTGTTATTTTGATGGGAATTGAATCTGAGACTTCACGGTGCTCAACCTACTTCATTGACCATTACGCCACACTGTTGATGCTTTTTCTTAGATTAAGCGTTTATTTGACATTGCTGCTAAAAATTGTTTACAAGTATCAATGCACTTTTAATATGAAGATTATTTTATAGAGAGAAATTGTTTTAAATATCTATTATAAATTTTTTAATTAAATTTTTATCTTTTATTAAATTAAATATACATATTCAAATTTCCAATCAATATTATACATAAATAAAATAAAAAAATTAAATATTGATGTTGTATTAACATGACCAGTTAAATATAATAAAAAAATATCAAGTAAAATAAATTTAAAAATTATTCCACAATTAAATCACTACATACATAAAATTCACCACAAAAACATATAATGTCCTAATTTTTTTTCTTTTTTCTAATTCTACAAAATAACATAAATAATATATAAAATATAAAATATAAGATATAAAATAATAATATATAAACATAAAATTAAAAAATTATTATAAAAAATAAAAATAAGTTTTTTATATGAAACTTAACCTAACATAGAGATATGCTAATTAATTAATAAGTGATATATTAGTGAATATATCATGGATATTTGGTCTTGAAAAAAACAATTTTCTGCTTATGGTTTTTTTTAAGAAGCAAATTTTTTTAGCTTCATCCCAACAATAGAAAAACTGCTTTTGCTTCCATTTATAAACAACTTTACTAATTTGCTAAACACCTTAATTTTTTTTGAAAAATATTTTTTTCTTCTCAAAATAAGTGTTTTTGGCCTCCCAACGGCAGCGCCAAACAGGCTCTCTAAGTAGCAGGATTTAAACTAAAAAGATTTTTGACCTTTGAAAATAGTTATAGCAACAATCAAACCAATATATGGTAAGTAATTAGCAATAATCAAATCTAAATCTAAATTAGATCACATAATCTCAAGTATTTCAAATTTATTCCTTATAGTTTTTTTATTGATTGGTATTCCTTTTTCTTTCCTTTTAAAATAATTAGTTGAAGGGAGAAAGGGCAAATATATCCCTCAACTTTACAATTTAGAGCGAATAAGTCCTTTGTTAAAATGGTGATTCATATATACTCTCGTTGTTTAACAAATGGTGCAAATTTTTCCTTTTTATTAATAGATCTATATTTACTTGGACTATAACAAAAATAGCTTTTCGCGGCAACAAATATGCACATTAATAGAGAATGCTAAAGTCTTTATCGACATTAGTTAAATGCCATTGGATACAATGTCCCTATAGGCTTTAGGGACATTTACAAAGAGTTTTAATTGCCTTTAGAGAAACATATTTAGCGGCAATTAAGCTATTGTCATTAGTGCTAGTTGTTTAATTCCAAAAAATGTCATGTGGCTTTAAAATATTATTTCACCTATTTTCTTTACCTCGCCAAACTCAACCCAACTAATAGGAAACTCAATCCCTCTGTTATTCAGTCATCACCCCATAGTCGTGATGATGATCTAGTTTAGTCGAACAAGCGTCCTAAGTCTTAAGTCATCGGGGTGATGATTGAATAGAAGAGGGATTGAGTTTTTTTCACTTGAGTCATATTTGGAGGGATTAAAAATGGTTGAGATAACTTTTTAAAGTCATGTGACATTTTTTGAACTAAAAAACCAATTTTAGGATTTGGTTTTTAATTCAATAAATATAGGCCTATTAACGATAAGGTAAATGTGCTCCATTTGTTAGGAGACAAGATATATAAGGATCACTT
The DNA here is from genome assembly GCA_037074985.1 of Solanum bulbocastanum. Taxonomy (NCBI): domain Eukaryota; kingdom Viridiplantae; phylum Streptophyta; class Magnoliopsida; order Solanales; family Solanaceae; genus Solanum; species Solanum bulbocastanum. The sequence continues at coordinate 27,874,728 of CM073598.1, read as the reverse complement.
TTTTAACGAACGGCTCCAAATCAAAAAGTTAAGGAGTATATTTGCCCCTTTTTTCCTTTTTCTTATAATAAGTAGGCCGGTAGTCTAAATAAGATGGTAAATACTCCACACAAAATTAAAACACTGATAATGTAATCATCTTTTATACTGTTTATTTTTAGTCCTAATGAAATTAAAAGATGGGGGTTCTTGTTGAGAATTTATGAGTTTTAAGCATCTTACATGGAATTCAGTGTAGAAATTGCTTAGAAACAGAAATGGCATTTGCAGAAATTAATGAATGGTTGTCCAACTGTTAGAAAAATTATGGGATTACACTAGGTATGTGTTGTTGTTTTTGTCCAATTGTGAAACAGTCTTATGTTGCTTGGACTCTTCAAAAATGTCAATGGATGCGTGGCGGATTCTTCAAAAATACGGATTCTCCAAACATAGTGTATTTTTGAAGAATCCAACATGGTTGCAGGATCGAAAGTGAAGAGTCCGCGCCACTTAGAAAAAGTCTATTAAACTAGCTCAAATTTAAGAAGGTTCACTAAATTTAACCGTCACCTTTTATGGTTCGAAGCTTTGGAGGTTAAGTGTTGTAGTAAAGCCTGTTGTCTGTTTGTCACCTAAAAAACTCTCACTTGTACAAACAATTAATTTCACTTTCCTCTTTTGATTCCTTCTTAGAATTGGCTTGTAGTTTGACTTTGCTTCTTGTATTCATTCACACCTTATTTTAATTTTCTTTCTTTCTTCATTTGTTGTTACTATAAAAAAGGTAAAATATCCTAGGATAAAAAATCTCAAGGTACTTCCTCCCAACTTTCAATGACAAAGTGAAAAGGAACAAAACTCAACAGGAATATTTTGTTCTTTTCTTTGAAAAAATAGAATAAACAATGCATATGAACTTATTACAATAATAATAACATACCTAGTGAAATGCATATGAATTTATAAAGAACAAAAATTCTATGATAAAGAAAATGTATAACAAAGAAAAATGTGGAACTTATTTACTCATTAAAGCGTAATTATAAGAAGTAAATCGTACATTTTTATCTTTATACATAGTGAAACACATTTATTGAAAGATACTATAATTTCGATAAAATAGAAATAAAATTTCAGTGATTATATGGGTTGGTTAACAACAAAATTAGTTTCTACCTCCCACCCCCACCCCGGAGACAACATTACAAAAAATAGAGTCTTTACACCAAAAATAACAAAAAGAAAGAAAAAAGGGTAAAAAGTTTAAAAATAAAAAAAGTTAAGGGTTAAATAAAAATAAGAGAAATAAAATGAAAAGGGAGAACAAGCTTTCTCTCTTCTCTTCTCCCTTCGAATCCAATTTATATAATATATTTTCAAAAAATTAATTATTAATTATTAAATATTAAAATTAAAATATCAAAAAGAAAATATTTTCTTCTTATTTTCTCACTTTTGCATGGTATGTCACTTACTAAGTTACTATACTTACATAGCTTTTGTTTTTTATTTCCATAATCTCATTCTCTCAATTCAACTCTCTCTCTCTTTGCATTCTTCTTTTGTAATCTAAGTGGATTTTGATTCTTGAGGCTCTTTCTTCATCTTTCCAATCGTTCTTGCCCAAGTTTTCTTTCCCTTTTTTTTGTGATTAATTAAGGCTTTGCTTTTGATGATCATGGCCATCATTGCCAGTTTAGAGGCTCAACGCTCGTAAGTTTTATGTGTTAGATCACTAGTTAATGTATAGTATAATCTACTATCCTCAGTTTTTTTTTATACTTACATTTTTAATGATTGATACTCTTGATAATCTTTGCCTGTCTACTTTTCTTGATTTTGGTTGAATGTGATTGTTTCCTTTTGTTTGACTGTTCTTAATCATGGTTTTCCCTTTTTTTGTTTGTGTTTTTTAGGCTTGAACTTGCCATTCTCGATTACATGTCTAAAAGAGGTTTCCATCGGACTGGTGAGGCATTCTCCAACGAAATTCGTACTAGTCAAAATCTTGTCGGTAAGTAACTGTTTTTAAAGAATTTTATTCTTTTAATCAGATGCTCAAAACGGATCTATAATGAATTAAGATGTGTTTTAATAATGGTTGTTGTTTACCTGAAAGAATCGTAAAATTCTTATGCTAAGTTAGTTTGGTAATTCTTACTACATATGACCATATGGTGGATTGTTGATTGGTTGTTTTTGAAAATTGTGTTAATACATTGTAATTACATAATGTTTGATGTTTTTATTGTATTAATTGTCCTTCACTATCTTAAAGAGAGATATGTTGATGGAGTTGGAGTGATTTGATATCAAGCTTGGTGTAATGTTTTTTGATTTTGTGGTTCGTTTCAGCTATCAATTCTCCTCATGAAGCATTTCTGCAAGTGTGGTGGGGTAAATTTTATGAAGCATACAATTCTAGGTTTCCTGACTTTCCTGTATTCGATGTCGAATCCTTTCATAAGGTGTTGCCTGTGGACCTTTTCTATGCCCTGTTCGTTCATCTTTAACTGGTATGAAATAATTGCTAACTAAATGTTTGATTTTTAAATTCTCAGGTCGCACAAAGTGTGAACAATGTTGTGGGTGATAACTGTCCTGCAAGTCAATCATATGTTTCTGATCTTACAGGTGCAAACATATCTGCAGAATCCAGCAGTCCTGATCTTATGGACCCTGGCCTTTCAGCTTTGTTGTCATCTTTTGATGCCAGTTATCTGTCACTGGATTTATCTCTTCAAAGAGACATGACATCAGGCTTACACTTACCCGAGATGAGTGAAATGGGTGACATGCTTCCATTGGCAAGCAATTCTGGGTAATAGCATGTTATGTTTATTGTTAAACTGTTTATTTTTGCCACATTTTAATACAATGTCTGCCTAGTTACTTAGACGAGGATAAAGGTTGAGCCTTTAACGCGATGTGGATTTTGTTCTCCTTAATTGATGTGATATCATTGTCTTAAGCTTCTAAGGCAACAAAAGAAGATTGACCAAAATCACGATCTTATTTTGTCTGTGTCATGCTATTAATTATGACCTTCTGATATGTGAAATGTGAAGAGTTTCTTGCAAAACTTGGCTATTAAGGGATGCTCGTTAGTCTAATAACTAGAACCACTTGTTTGGCCTGTAATATGAGATAGATTTTTCACATTATCTTGATAGTTCAAACATTTTTTGTATATGAAACCATTTCTTTGTTTATGGAGTTTGCTTATCAGAATCTTCACATTTTCTATGTTGTATGTCCATATCCTTCAGCTATCAAATGCAGCAAATGCCAACTGTTCCTGCAGAGTGGAATGCAAGAGTATGTTTACATTTCCCCGTACATTTGCAAGATTTATAAAAAATAATTAGTTGAAAATAATTGACTAGTTTTATTCTTTCCAGGTTGACATACCTGGTGCAAACTTGGGAGGACCTATGCGAATGGAACCAAATCTTTATGCCGCTACAAACGCTTCGCCTGATTTACCAGAACTTTCTGATGCGGGTTTGTTTGTAGTTTAGCTTTAATATTTTGCATTTAGTTGGTAGAAGTTTTTGTCTTTTGCATTGATAATGTTGAATGTTTGAACATTATGATAATATGCAAAAACTTTTAGCATAAACAATCCTTTAGAAGGATAAATGTGCATATATTTAAGAGGACTGGCTCACCTTTTAATGTGTAGCAAATTAAGAGATGCATATGTAATCAGATTAAAAATCTTTCAATTTTTTCTGATATATTGAAAATGTCAATTAGGTTTTGCTAATCTACTTGTTAGCTATCAGTCCCTCCTGTACAAATTAAACACTCCTCTGTTCTAGTAGGAAACTAATAACAGATACTCTGCTGCTCTTGCTATCAGGCTCTTCTACCAACTGCTTCTGAATGCATCAAACTCTCCATCCAAATAAAGACGTTGATATTTTGAGAAAGTTGCTACTTTGTTAGTTATTATAATTAGGAAAGGATGTCGTGCGAAGAGAGAGAGTCACCTATTATCCTTAAATAGGATGAAGAGACATGAATAATCTATTACTTCTTGATAATACTGAGTGAGCCTTTGATGCTCGTGTAATACCAGCTTTATCCATGAGTACCGCCTGAGTGTATTGTGTTGAATAACTTCTGATACAAACATTTCAAAAGGTATTAAAGGAGTATTCAATGATGGTGATTGTTTTCCCCCAAATTATTAAATGCTTGTTGCTATTTGAGAATCAAATTGGAGAGTTGGGAGAAAAAGCTCTTCTTTTGATAAGGAGGAGAAGAATCTCTTCAAGAAGTTGTTATTGCTTTTGCTATTGGTGGAAAAAGGACACAATACTATTGCAGTGCACAGGTCAAAGCGTACCATGACCATTTAGATGTTTTGTCTATCTATCTTTTACCCATAAAGTAATGGTACATTGTTGGATTCACATGAGGAGCATGAAGCTTAAGTTTGAGGCTAGAGTTACATCTAGAATGAATGATGCATGATTGAAGCTATAGTGCTGATGTTTTTTTATTCTGACAATACAATTTATCCTTGTTGTGTCATACAATAAATTAATTGAACTCTTGAAAGTATTCTTAATAGATTATGAAGGTAAATCCACATAGGGACGTAGAAGAGTCACAAGTTGTGATATATATCAGGTAATGAATATTCTATTATAAGTTTATTAATATTCCTTGATACAAAAGATGAAGCTGATGAAGTGCATGGTCAGTCTCTTAGTTAAACTTCTATAGGCTAAGATTCCTCACGGTTGTATTAGGATGGATAATTGACCATTGTGGCATGAAGTAACCTTTAACAAACGGGATAGGTTTATTTGGGTAAGTGATTTGTCTTAGATCTTTTTGGATTCGCTATGTGCTGGACCAGAATGCATATCATTGAGGAAGTTTCTGTAATTCAAGATTCAGTTGAAAGGGAAAACAGGAGTAATGATTTTTCAAGGGATGGGGAATACCTTGTTGGCCTGTTGGATATCTTAAGGTGGATACGAAGGAGACTTATAAATGGTTGGTAAAAGGGAAATAGATCACATTTCAGTTCCCCTTGGATTCCATAAAACTTACCAGTCTTCCCTATTTTAAGCTCAGAAAACACAGGTCAAACTCCATACGGAAGTTTTTACAGAGATACCTGCTCTATTGTCACTTCACTGCCTGTTAGTCAGTGGTAAAGAACCAGCAAGACCTTATCCACAAAGAGAAAGGGGAAGGATCCACCTAAATGAGAAGCTTGACCTTTTAAGGTCCTTCCCACTGTCTCATGATATCTCATAGAGGAGCAAGAATGGTTTAAGAGCTGCCAAAGACTTCCCAACTCTTCTTTTTATAACTGTGGTGTACGCGCCAGCTTGTGCGCACCTCGATTAATTCCACGGTGTACCTGCTACCTCACAGGATTTCTCAACTTGGGACCTGACTTTTATGTCGTTAAGCTAGAAAGGATTCAAAAGGAAACTCCTGTCACAATATCCGTCCATATCTTGTCATGTAGTTGATCTCTCTTTCAAACAAGCTCAGATAATGAAGCTCAGCTTGAAGCCATCATAAAGTGTCTAAAAGTTGTTGGCCTTAACCTTGATCAAGTACAACATTTTCTGAAGTATTTCCAGTCAAGTTAAGTTATTTCAAAGTTTACTCGTCTGCGAGTGGTCAGTAATCATTTAATCAAGGTCCTTCTGATTTCACCAAGGTCAAATTAGAAGCTCAAAGTATTTTTACGACTTTACTAGTTGTCGGTATGGAGAAATTCTCAGACATCCCATGAGGAATTCTGTCTTCCCCTTTTAAATTTTTTAAAGAGCGAAAAATTAATGTTATACATACTAAAGCGGAAACCTTTTATATTTTGCTCTTACACAAGTCTTAAACAAATATGCTCAGCCAATAAAGGCTTAAATGTTATTCTGTATTGGGAAGGTAATTGTGTCTTCTTCTATGAATTTTGTAACAACCATAATTTTGAATCAATAAAGAGATAATGGATTCAAAGTGACATTATTTGTGATTAGCTTGACCAAGATCATATTTTCAAGAAAATGGTCATAAAACAAACTTTTATATCGCGCCCTTGTGATATTCATTTGGGTTACTTGTGACACAACAATTTTATTCACAAATCTCCAATCATGCTCTTTAGCATGAATCACATTATGGGCAATTTGAACGGTTAGATGCAGCACAAGGTGTCCTCCCAACTCCTTGCTCATAACTAAGAGATCCTGAACATCGGCATTCACTGCATAGCTTGATAGGATTTTCTCATTCATTGTAAGAGATTGTTTATCTTACCATCAATCTACAACACTAGTTCTAATCAAAGGGGCCGACTTTCTACTTAAGTTTGTTCCAAATAACCTTGAACTTGTTGCCTTACATGTAAAGTAAGTTTCTTGTTCTTTTAAAATTGAAGTTAACAACACTTCATATTGTTTTTAAAGTGATATGGCGTTCCATCTACTTCTTATCATTTCAAAGTGTTTTTTCTTTTAAAGTAATCTTAATATGGTAATTTCTCAAGTATCTTAGTCTTACTAACCACACTATTCATTTTCGAACCAAACCACGTAGCTGCGTCAACTTTGTTTGGAATATAATTAAGCAAATAAAACTATGTTCTCTCTGAAAACTTAAGCTTTTAGATGAGATAGTCCCACACTTCAACATGGCATCGAAGCCTACAAAGGTCCTAGCAGCAACCTATCATCGAAAAGAATTTTCACGTGCTTTACCCATGAAAAAGAATTAGACCCACACGTGAGGGGGCGTGTTGAGAATATAATTAAGTAAATGAAAGTATGCTTTCTCTAACAGCTTAAGTTTGTAGATTAGATGATACACACGTCAATAAGTTTAAATGTGTGTAAAAAACTTTTCTCTTTATCCTAGGAATCCTAACTTGGAATGCAACCTGGAAGTGATAATGGCTTGGAATAGGTTTTTTTTTTTTTGGGGGGGGGGGGGGGGAGGGTGGCGAAGGGTTTTTTGAAGGAGAGAAAGCTTGTAGGTTGGAGCTTTTAATATTATATATTGATCTTAAAGTATAGAATAGAAGGTTTTCCCTCCACACATGCGTGTTTGGAATATTTTGAGGTTAGAGCTGACAAAGAAGTATTTTCCTACAAGTAGTCCTTGCTTATAAAAGAGTTTATAATGAGAATCAACTGAAGCTTGTATGAACAAAGTCATTTTTAGTGAGACAAAGGAGCTATGGTTTAGGTTAGCTCTCATTCGAAGAAATTAGAAACAACAATTAGTACAAGACTAATTGCCTTCTTTAATTTACTTTAAATAGAAATCAAAGATATCAAGTTAAGAATTAATCTTACCTCTTAAATAATCGTTCTTATATGGTTGGAAGATAAATCCATAGTTACCACACACAAAGGTGTAAAGAAGGAAAACCTTTCAAATAATATTAATCGTGTCTAATAAAAATAACAAAATTCACCCCTATATATAAGACAAACATATCTCAAATAGCATGAGATTCAAATCCTACTTTTATGGAAATAATAACTAGGAAACTTTCAACTAGGGAAGCATGTAAAAAAATTAGTTGTCAAGAAAAAGGAAAGAAATGCTAAATTTCCACCAAAACTCCCACGCGGCTTCAACACTTTTTGGCATGCAACTTCAGCATCTTTTGGCCTTGAACATTCTGCACTTTCGGCATGCAAATAAGCTCCTCTTTGGGCTTCTCTTGGGCTCCTTGTAGCCCCAATTTTCCCCCTTTTGGACTTAGGCTTCGCCTTGATTATGAAATCGTGTAGCACTTAACCCACTTTTCATCATCATTCTTGGGCTTCTCTTCCATGATACATATCTTCTTGATCTCTCATTGAAGCCCGTCAACTTTAATGCAAGTAGGCCAACATGGATGCTATCGATGGTGTTGCTCCAGAATGATAATTTGGTAAGTTGTCACTTAGGACCCATTTGACCATAGATTTCCCAAGTGAAATTTGGGAAAAAATCAACAAATAGTGTTTGTTCATATATTTGCCATTATTTGACAAATAACCCAAATTCCCAAATACTAGAAAAAATAGTATTTGGGCCAAATCTCATTATTTGGGAGCTTTTAAAAATTCAAATTCTACACCAAACTTTTTTCTTTTACAACAGCACCCTCTATAGTTGTTGTTTGCACTGCATTACATAACTTTTTACGTGAATACCAAAGCAGTGATGAAATATGCAGTGAATATGAAAGTGATGATATGGTTGTTGAAAATGACGAACAATCGGCTCAAGGTAATAAAGTCATGTGCTTTGTCTACTTCACAATGTATGGAATGATGCTTATTGCACTCACTCCGAACTACCACATTGCTTCAGTGTCATGGACACTAATTGCTATTTGCTGCTATGATGATCCAATTGATTTGTTGTGGAAGTCATGAATCTTGTTACGTCAACGTTTCTATCTTGCTATGTAATACAAATCTACGGTTTATTTTGATAGTGTTTAAAACTTATGGGTATAAATCACATTTCTTGATAAAGTGAAATATGTTTCCCAGATATTATGGCCAAAAACATGTCATCAAAAATATTATTGCCAAACACATGGTGAAATTTCACCCAAATAATATTTGCCAAAAATATTTGGGAGTCTATGGACAAACGCTAGCTTAGAATGATATATTGGTGAGTCATGCTACCTTGATATGACTATTACCTGGACTGTTTGTGGTATGAACTTAATCATTTATTCTTTAACTAGCGTAAGTTTCCAAATTGAGCTTCTTAATTGTGATCACATACTTGGGATTATAAACACTAGCCCAATACGATGATCACTAGTATGATTTTCACTATGATTCTTTAAGCTAGTGCTTCCATATCACATGTGCGGCACCTGCTTACCCAATACGAGACAAGTAAGGATGTTCAACCTCCTCAAAGAAAAGTTGACCTCGGTACATCCTTAAATTGCCATTGTTCGAGTTCAGATCAAAGGAAAGGAATGAAGATGGTGGATTGATGACTGTCATTTTAGCCTTTAAAAGGCCTCACGTAGAGTCAACATGACTTGCTACATACAAAGATCTCCAATTCAAGATTGCTAAGAGGGGGGGGGGGGGGGGGGGACTACCATATGAAGCCCTGCCCATCTAGCTAACATTGAAAAAAGATTCTTGAATGGCAGTTGTTTCTATGTGATTCTCTTCCTAACCTAGCCAGGCCACGTAAGCACCACTTCTGATGGAAATGACATGTGGTATAGATTTATAAATGTGACTTGCATGGGTCTAAGATGACTCTTGTTAATTAGTTATCAAATAATACTTAGTTGTCCAACTAATTAAGTATATAAGCGGGCCACATTTATTCAAACATACAACTCAACTCGCTCCACCTTTGCCTGTTTATTTAACAATTCCAGCACGTGTAACCTTAAGGCCTACTCATATCTCGAAAATAATTATTTTGACATAACTCAACTCGCTCAACCTTAAGAGTTATCTTTAGTGTTACACTTGTAGCAAACAAAAATCATTACATATTTATTAAAGATGAAAATAGTTCCTGATTTGATCTAAGATATAAATTTATTATATTACATCTATATGTGCATGTGTGTTTTAGTTTGGGCTTGAACTCAAGGTCAAGGTTGTTAATTCACTTGTTACTATATCGAGTCGTTCTTGAACTTGTCTACATATATTCGAATTGAGCTCTGCTCCAATTTGAAGCTAGTTTGATATCTGAGCTTGAGTTTGGGCTCAACTTTATAATATAGCTCAAGGATGAACAACTGAGCCCAGCTTGATCAAACTACACCTGTAATATCTATAGTTGATCCCATTCCCTTTGTGATTATGCCAATGGGAGATTACCTTTATTAAAATCTTTACAACTATGATTATATATGATGCACTTACCCATTTTGGTAAAGATGCATGTTGCTGATTGAAGTTTGAAAAGGATGAACATATGACAACTTAGGTATATGATCCCCAAAGCAAGTAGGTGGCAGAGGCATTCAGTAAAGTTCTGAAAATAGAACTTTGATACAATGCACTTCCCCTTTGCATCTTTTTATCTTTTGGTTTTTGACGATGATACTGTATGTGCAATTAATTTCCATTCACTTGCTGACCAACATTTAATTATTGTGGTTTCTTAGTTCTAGTTAGTTCCAGTTTCATTTTGAAGTTTGATTCATTATCAATTGGAAGTTGTCACAGCAAAAGACACTAGGCAAACTAACATGGAAGGATGTATGAAATAAACAATCTTCAAAACTTAGATTCAGCAAGGCAAAATAATCAGTGTGATGAGTGCTCTTCATTACATGTTCTCTTCAGAATAATCACCATGAGAAGTTCTTGCAGTGATCATATAGATGAAATTTTAAATTCTTCTCAACGATAAATTGTACAATGTGACCAAGTGGCTCAGAATTGAGGCTTAGTCGTTGTTGTTGTTGATATATTGTACAATGTTCCGTCAGATTAGTAAATCTGTTGACATTTTTATGCAAGACATCTCCTTATCTTTCTTTTTTAAATTTTAATTTCCTTTTGATCTTCCTTTTGCATTGTACTTGTAGATATCCTTATCTTTCCTTTTTAAATTTTAAATTTCCTTTTGATCTTCTTTTTGCATTGTACATGCAGGGAACGACAGATCTCTCCAACAAGCATCTCATCAAGGATGGCCATCTGTTGTGAGTATCCTAAACTTTTGCATCAATAGAAATGTATAGTCCATTATGATGTTTAGGTTCCGTCAACTTTTAGTTCATTCATTCCTTTCATATCTAACCCAGGACATTGGCTCAGTTCCCCCCATCATTAGCCATCAAGCTGTACGTCCCAGTGTGATAGTGCCAACTCGAAAGGAACAGTTCCCGAGAAGTACATCCTTCGCTCAACAGAATGTTTTACCAAGTGTGGCAGTTCAAACATGGGATAAGCTCAGACTTCCTGCCCCTGCAAGTTCTGGAGATCTTTTTCATATGCTCACTCTACCTGACTCAAGTGTAAAAGATGCAGGGGTAAGTTGAATACTCAAGTAACCATCTCGCTCCTAGGGCAATAGACCATACATTGGTTTAGATTTTTCTAGCCTTTGAAATCACTTTGTAAAACCTTGTACATTAAGTTATTAATAGCCAAAATAAGTACCGTACTTTAAAAACTCAACTTTAAAAGGAGTAACCTATGTAGCAGAAAGAAAACTGAGACAAAAAAATTCAAAGTTTTTGCATAGTCCAACAATCAACATATTGAGGGCCAAAAATAGGCAATCCCTAAGTTGCTTGGACTCTTCACTTTTGGTGCCGCACCCGTGTCGACACGACATGGGTATGGGTGTGAGATCCGTGTCTAATTTAGTCAACCGATTTTGGATACTTCGACCAAAATCAATGGGGAAAGTCTGGACAGTTTTAGTGATTTCTGTATTCAATACAAAAGCTAAGGTGAAATTGAAGAAAATGGAATACATTTTATAAATAAATTTCTATGTCACTCCTTTTCCTTTAATCCCTTCCAGGATTCTCCTCAAGTTCTCCATATAATATATCATAAATTAGATTTTATACTTCTATTTTTAGACATTTTAATTATTTTTAGGTAAATCCCCCCACCCGTATCCATTACATGGATCCATATCCTTGAATCTTAAAAATTAAATCATGAAGGATCCGACCTCTAGATCCGCACCCCTATCGGACACCCGCACCCGAGTCCGAGAAACTTAGGGTTATCGTCCTAAACTAATGTGATTGAGATTTCTTTCCTGCCTTACTTTTTCTTCTTCTTCTTCTTCTTCTGGTGAACAGATGCTTGGTGAGACAAATCTAAGAATCCCAGAGAATTTACCAGCTGACCAGCAAATAGGAGGAATTATGAGGTCTGGAAAGCAACCTGTAGTGCAGGAGCACAGAAACCAGCTGGGACTGCAGTCTTCAAATAAGGTTGGTCTTAGATCATAAAGACTGTCACAAGTAACTGGCTTATTTAAATGTCTTCAAATTTCATCAATATTTTAGCTGTACCAGAATTGAGGAAACATGTGCGCCCCTATTTGGCTTCTAATTTTTTTACATGCGTTCTGCATCAGAGTGGCATAAAGAGGAAAACTACATTGAGTTCTCTGGAATCTGTAAGATCATTCTTCTGCATCTACTTCGTATGCCCTTCATGTGCTGGTGATTCTATTTCACTCCGTCGCTGATAGACATCATCGTTTTTGAGGATTGGACCACCCTTTCTTAGTTTGTTCTTGTCTGTCACCTTTATATTCACTTGGACGAATGCGTATGAAATGTCTATATGTTCTTCATCTGCTTTATTCTTGCTCATTTAATATATTCCTGAGTTGTAGGTTGGGAAAGAGAAAACTACTGTCGCTAGTTTTGCTGCACCTGCACGCACTCAAGCTGAATTGAAAGGTAGGTGACAACAAGCTTAATGGTTCCTAAGAAGATTAATATTAACATGGTTGCAATTTATATAATTGAAGGTTGACAGAAATAGTTGATCCTTAAATGACTGGTGTCACATTTTGTTAGGTCCTATACTCACCCAGGTAGGTTGTGTATCTAATCCTAATATGTCGAAGAAATAAATTATCCAAGAGAACCCAATCGTGCAGGTTTTATTAGCATTATACCCTGATTGCTTCCTCCAGGTGCCAGTAGTGTTTTAGGGACCATATTGGAAGCTTCATTGCACATATATGAAGGTATATGGTTGACCTTTGATATATGATATTGTTCTTTTTCATAAACCTCTTCTCTTTAAAGCAAGTAGTGTGTGTCAGCTTCTCACGGTGACAAATAGATGGTATCGTCTGTAAGCTTCTCTTGTAAATATTTGCCAGGATCTTGCATCTGTTCAGTATAACTGTTTCTTAAAACGAAAGAAGACAAGAATGTGATGTCACACCAAGGTTTTAAGATTAAACACTGTAGCTTTTGACTTTGTCAGGCTCTTACCCTGATGGATAAATTGCTAGTTATCTCATATCGGCACAAAGGATAATTGACTTCATATTGCTTTGCAGGCAACTCTTTGAAAGCAATTAGCAACCTTCACACAAAAACTAGCAAGCTCCTATGTTGCCACTTCAATTCAGAAGGAGAGTTGTTGGCTGCTGCTGGACACGACAAGAAGGTTTGTCTAATTAATCTTCAACAGGATTCTAGTTGGTCAAATGGGAGATCCCTTATCTCAATTTCTCCTGTTAACAAACTTGTACGCGATTTATGCCTAGGTACTGATTTGGAAGTTGGGAACTAACAATGTTTATAGTGGAGAAGGTCATGCTCATCACGTTACAGATATCCGTTTTAGACCACACTCAACAGTGTTTGCAACATCTTCCTTTGACAGAACTGTGAAGATATGGGATGCAGCCAAGGTACTAGCTCTATTTGTCATTGCAGATCCTTGGTCGAATGACTCTTTCAGTTACTTTTCTCTTAAGTTGTAACAGCTCACAAGTATCAGTCAGCACAGAGTCGAATCACCAGGATATATATTTATCAGTTCTATGATTTCGTTGTTTTTGGTCCACATTATTTCTTCTGATTTTTGTGCTGATGTTATCCTGATTCTTTTGCTTGTTCTAGACGAGAACATATATATTTTCTTAGCTGCTCAGACAATTGTAGTGTGACATTTATGGCCACATTCTTTATCTCTGTAGTAAGGATGCTCAAAAGATTTATCACAATTATACCAAATATCAGCATCATCATGTTATGTTATCTATAATACATTTCATTTGAGTCGATATTTGAGGACTTGCTGTTACTAAAACATCTTACGAAGTCTTTAGACCTTCAGAACCTTTTGTCTTTTCTTCTGGTTAGCAGGATTTCTCACAAACTGACTGATCTCTTGAATTGGTACTTTTTGACCTGTGTCTATTACAACTTTGATACTGCACATATCTCACCATTTTGTCATTATCCAGCCAAGCAACCCTTTCCAAAACCTTGTCGGGCATGTTGAGCACGTAATGTCTACGGATTTTCATCCAACGAAGTTGGGCCTTCTCAGTTCTTGTGATACCAGCAACGACATTAGACTCTGGGATGTCAGTAGGGGTGAATGCAAACTCATTTTTAAGGTTGGTGGCTCTAGTTCCTTCCTTTTTTTAAGATATTGATAAAGAGGTTTCTCTATTTGATAAAAGGCTCCATAATTTGATATTTAACTTCCTTTTATGCTTCCATTTTTCAATTTGGAGATTACTTAATTACTTGATTCTAAATCATTCTTGAATCTTCTTTTTCATGACTTCCTGCATTTGCTTGTGGGAAATGTTTCTCTTTATTTTTTCTTCTTCATTCTGAGCAATTTCAAGGTTTTCAAGATCAGTAGTTGGTCATCATGTGAATACACATACAAATGCATAGTTAAGGAAATGAAAGGGTTTCATAATCTTATTTGAACCAACATCCGTATCACATTCAACAATGCATTGTTCATTGTTCTAAACAAAGTGGTTTACAAACAATTTGCCAGTATTCATTCACTGCAAAATTGTTTGATCAGTTCTCGGTAAAAATGCAGGGAGGTAGTAGACACGTTAGATTTCAACCTCAACTTGGGGACTTTTTGGCAAGTTCTAGTGGAAATGTTATAAATCTTTTTGATGTCGAAACTAGCAGCATCCAAAAAAAGTTACAAGTAAGATACTTATTCTTGATCATTGATCAAACTTGTTTCAAAATTTCTTATCTGTTGCATTACCATATCGTATCAATGTGGTTTCGTTTTCTTTGATTTATAGGGACACGTCAAAGACGTCCGCTCAATCTGCTGGCATATGAGTGGGAAATACCTGGCATCCGTGAGTGAAGATAGTGCACGGATATGGTCTGTTAGTGATGGAAAGTGTTTATATGAACTGTGCTCTGGTGGCAATAAGTTCCAATCATGCACTTTCCACCCAGGGTACGTTCAAGTGTTGGTGATTGGTTCCTTTGAGGTATGGTTAATACAATGTGGACGTTTATGCTGAGGATTTTGAGCTCATAGAATTTAAATACAACAAACCTAACTTAAGATGCTTGGATATTGAACCATCCTGAAAAAGCAAAAAAAGAAACAAAGAACTTCTCTCTTGGTCAGCCAAAGCTAAGAGCTGGAAAAAGAATATTAGGAGGGTAAGAATATGCGACGTCTGCAATTTTGGGTTCTGTTGCCATAATAATGTCTCAAAATGCTCATATTGATATGAGGTTTGCTTCTGATTATTTTTGCTATTTTTTCGTCTCAAGAAAGAAAATGATGATTGCATATTTTGATTTCATCTGAACATTTGGCTTTCCTGCTTGTGTCTGATCATTCCACGGTGCTTAATAACTTCTTCGTTGAGGGAAATTCAGGAATATAAGATCTCCAAACTGAGTTACTGGTGTGTCAGATGAAAGCTTACATGTTTGAAGTTTATTCACATGTATAGTCGTTGATTTTCCTTTCTCCTTTTCCCTGTCTTATACCTGTCTAATGTTGTCGCAGTTCCTAGAGCTGTGGAATCCTTTCTGCCAGAGCAGCATAACTCAGTCATGTAGTGCACATACTGATATAATTACTTCACTAGCAGGTTCACCTTTGGGTGGAACCATAGCTTCAGTGAGCCATGACCAGTGGATCAAGATATGGACTTGAAGTTTCTTTGTGGATCAAGATACAACAACCACCTTCATTCTCTTATCCAAATTACATCACTATTTGAATGAATGAGTTGTTCGGAAGGCTGTATCAGTCACCAACTTTCGACATTTGTTTCAAACTCTTCTGCTCTATTTTATCATTTGGAAGTTGATATTTAATTATATGTATGAAAGCTAGGCTGTATCAGTCACTAAACCTCCTTGTTCTTGTTAAGCCACAAAACTTTCATAGAGCTTCTGCTACCTTTTGTTATTCATGATTGCTTTCCTCCTGAATGATTAGATTGGTATCAAGTCCCTGAATTGGCAGTTTCCTTCTGATGCCTTAATCTCACAATTCTGTTCATTTGATTGTTGGCCAACTATTCGTGATATTGTCAAAAAAAAATTACTATTCCTCAAGTTGTGAAGTATAATTTCCATGTCTCATTGGTGTCATGCCTTTTCCATGCGCTTTTCTTCCATGAGTGTCGTCATCGACACATCGTGAAGTATAGTATCCACTTCTCATTGTATGTACTGCAGAAAGTGGAGGCAGAGGAGTTGAAAGAGGAGGTGGAGGCAAAGAGGTGGTGGAGGAAAAGGGGAAGGGGAGGTAGACTTTTTGTAAATAAGAAACTTTGGAGACTTGTAAAATTAATACCTCTACAAAAAGAACTTGAGTCACTTACCTTCAAATAAAAACTCACATGTAAGCCTTAACTAAAGAACTGAGTTGATGCAACTGGTGGTATTCGTTGATGCAACTGGTGGTATTCTATAGAAAAAGGTTAGAAATCATTTCCTCTCCAAGGCCTTTTCAGTCGAGCTCAGTATACTAGACTTTTCTAATACGATTTACATTTCTTGTGTAGTTTGTGAGCTATAGTACAAGCTCGTTATACCAAGCTACCAAGCTTAGCTAGTATAATTTACATTTCACATGTAGTTTGTAAGCTATTATATATATGAGCAGGTTTACAAGTTTACATTCATGATAGGAGCCCAAAATTAGGCCCAAAGCGTAGTTCTCTCTGAACTCGGCCCATGTTCCTTCTTTATCCAAAGGATAAGATTACACTCTCTACATCTTCTCCCTCTCTACTTCGCCATTGATACAAAACAACAATGGCAGCGTCTTCTCTCTCCACCTTCTCCTCTCTCTCTGTACGCACCCCATCTCGCTTTTCTACTTTTCAATCCCAACCCCACCATACATTCTTCATCCCAAAACCCATCCAGTCACCATTTTATCTCCTCTTAAACCCAACAAAATTCGACCCCATTAAACCAAATTCCACAACTGCCGAAACCACTTTCTTTGACAACACAGACCCAGAAGAAATTTCCACTTATGACCCTCCAGAACGTCCTGAAGACTTTATAGAACCAGCATCTTTCGATGATGGTCCAATGGAGTCTGAAGAAGAAATTGCAAAAGCTTATGAAGAGCTTTATGGGGCAGCTTATAGCGGAGAGACTTTTCTTGGGAATGACATATATGCAATGGATTCTAAGGTGAAAAAGACTACTGCGTTTGGGAAAACCAAGAAGGAGAAGGCCAAAGATGGGTTTGACGAAAGAGTGGTGCAAGTTAGGAGAGTTACTAAGGTTGTTAAAGGTGGAAAGCAGTTGCATTTTAGAGCTGTTGTGGTTGTGGGTGATAAAAAAGGGCAAGTGGGTGTTGGAGTTGGTAAAGCTAAAGAGGTTATTGCTGCAGTGCAAAAGTCTGCTGTTAATGCTAGGAGGAATCTCATTACTGTGCCTATGACTAAGTACTTGACTTTCCCCCACAGGTAAATGGTGAATTGTGCGATGTTCTCATTTTCTACTATGTGCTTTCTCCAGTTAAGTTTCGACATAAATGTAGAATTTTTGTGTAGTTCTCAGCTAGATTGGGGGCTTGAAAATCCATAAATTGAGCAACACGGTGCGAATTTTGGTTTGTAGACTCTGATCATCACTGTAGAACCAGAAATGCCAAAATGATCTAGTCTATGCATTTAACCATCAAATCATTTAGTCTTAGTGGTACAGGCAGGAATTTTCTCTACATATTTCCGGGTCTCTCAGGTACTTCTTATGGTTGAGAATTAAGAGTAATAACATAGATATCTCCTGTTTGAATACCAATTATATCACTTAGTGCGAGCCCTTCTGCTCTAGCCTACCTAGGCATAGTTACTGGAATTTTTTTTTGTGTGGACTGTAGCAGGTGCCTATGAATCCTGCCTGAATTGCAGACCTCTATTCCAATATCATTAAAAATTATGAGAATTGAGGTCCATTTTATGCATTTGTTCAATTCAGTAAGGCTGCAAAAGCTACGGAAGTTCACTCCTTTAAGGTTGAGGGTATGGCTGGTCAGTTTCTTATCTGTTACCTTTGCCATTTGAGTTGTTTCTTAGGATCAAACTGTTGGTAGAGTCGTTCTACTTCGTATAGTGTTATATGGCAAAGGTAGTATAGTGCTGACAAGTTTGAATCCTGTGGTGAACCAATCCTAGTAAGGTGAAGAAGGATAGAGGTGTAGGGCGAGAGGACATTATCTATGCTCTCAAAGATGCAAAACAACTGATTATTCAGTTAAAAAAAGTAGAGTAGTTCCATTTCCATATATTGATGCTGTTGGATAGTTCTTTATTCTTCTTTTTTTGAATAATTTTTGGATAGGGTTTTCATTGTGCCATGGTTTTCTTGTGTAACCTGAAGTTGGCATGATCACAGATTTTCTCTCAGAAAAAGTCACCAATTTTAGTTGTGCCTCTTGACCTTAAACTTAACCAATAAATGGAATTACAAAGAATCTTCTAGATCAGTTGTATATGGTTCTTGTCATGGATATACTTGATTGATCTCTGTTCAAAAACTTTCTTATGTGGTTCGACCTTTCCTTTTATGGACTGAGCCAAAGACAACCAAATATAAAATTTTCATCTACCTGTGAACACTTTTGGAATCTTGCCGTCTCTACTCCTTTCACAGATTGAGCCAATTCGTGCACACCTCAACCATGGGTAGGATTTGACCCTGGTGTCCCATGATGTTCACCCACTTCACTACCGCTAGGCAACACCCATGGGGCACAGACTGGGATCCTTGATAAGCTCTATTTTAAGCATCTGAAATTTAATTTTACATAATTGTATTATGACGAACCTCTCATGTTGTTGACTGTATGTCAAAAAATGAGATTTGCACAAGTGTGTGTTATTGGTCTCTGTGTTTGTTTTCATTGATTTAATAGGTGACAAATTGTACATGTCCATTATTTCATATGTGAAAGTCATAAAAATGTTTGCTTCTCCTCTTCAACTTTAAGAAAGAATATTCAGTGAAAAAGTAAAAAAAGTGGTAACTTTTTATAGATTTGTTTTGGTGTGTGTGCGTGTCACCATTTAGACGGATATGTTAGCAGGGAAAACTACTAAGTTTGTAACATGAACGAAATTCTGTAGATTTATTAACTAGATTGTCAGTCTAATAAATAAATAAGTTGGTCACCGGTGATTCTAGTTTATGCATCTGAAAGAGATCAAATTTGATCTATCCTCACTTGTATTCCCTGGTTGCATTATTAGCTGTCGATGTCTTTTTCTGAGTTTCTTTGGTGGGAGGGGAGGGTGATATAAGGAGTTCTTTTCTTTTCAAGTCTCTTTCCTTTTCTTTGGGTGGTGTTTGTTTTTGAAAATTCTTTCCTTTGAAGAATTGTGAAACATGGTAATGAAAGTTATGACTTAGCAGTGGTGCTATGTTTAATTATGTTGAAGATAGGCGGGCTATATAAATTAGGATGTGTATTAACTATAGAGCTGAAGTTTGTTTCTTGTCATGATTATCCTTGCACCTCTATTGCTAAATCCGGAGGAATGAAATGAGAGGCCTGGAGGGGATGGAATACGTTTATATGAGAAGTCTTTTTATTTTCTGATCCTCTTTAATTTATTGTTGCCCTAGAGGAATGCACATATTTGCAGCCTTTTGATGAGAAAAACTGATTCGGCTAAAGGTTTTACCACACCTTGCCTTGAGGAAATCTTTAGTTGAAAAAAATTGATTGAATTAGGCAGCTCATTGTGAAAGAATTAGTACCTTGCTATTGGCAACCAATGAAGTGGATGATATTCAAATTTCAGTAGAGACAAAAGCTTTAGAAGATTTCTTTATATTTATGTAAGTCTTAGTGGGTAGAGTTAATCATACGTGTATTAGTTGAAGATGGCAGGTGGAATAGTCTGCAAGTAGGCGGGGGACACCACCATTGTCCAAAAAAAAAAGAATCATGTTGATATTGGTTTATAAGTTGGGGCTCTAATATTGCTGAACAACTAAATTGCAGATCTGAGGGAGACTTTGGAGCAGCAAGGGTGATGCTTAGACCAGCAGCCCCTGGTACTGGAGTGATTGCTGGTGGTGCTGTGCGGATCGTTCTCGAAATGGCTGGTGTTGAGAATGCTTTGGGGAAGCAGCTTGGGAGTAACAATGCCCTCAACAATGCAAGAGCCACTGTTGTTGCTGTTCAGCAGATGAGGCAATTCAGTGAAGTTGCTCAAGAACGTGGCATTCCTATGGAAGAACTCTGGAAATGAAGACCTTCCTTTCTTCCTGTTGCTTTGATTTGTATCTTCAAGATTTTTGTAGAAAAAGAAAAGTTCAACTGGGAGAGCTGCAGATGTACCATTTAATTTTTCTGCAAGTGATTATTTGTTAATTATGTAAATTTCAAAGTGCAGCCTTCTCAAACAGGATCTTTCTTCTATAAATTCATAATTTAACACTAGTTGTCTACATGTCAACCTGGACCAATGTCACATTGGTATGGGGCCAAAAACATACTAGTACTATTCATCCATTTGGTATCTAGTTTTTCAAACATCCTCCATAGTACCTACCTAAGACACAATTTTTAGCACATTTTAACATTTTGTTCCATCTTTTAAAATTATGTTGAATATGATAGAAGTACTGCAAATATCTATCGGATAGTGATCAATGAAGTGGTGAAGTCACTACACTAGAGATTTGTGATTAAATGTGAAGCAGTACCAGTGGATTGTTCATTTCGTTCCACAAAATGGTATCTGTGCCAAGAACTAACATAAGGCACCCTGTACACGTGTCCAACCGTAGCAATTAAGTGGCACATAAAGCTCTAAACGTGTCACTCTCAAGAGACCCCAACCCCCTCCCTTTATGAGCCAAATTCTCCAGAATAATGTGACGAAAAATAGTTAACTAAGAATCATCTTCAGTGTTTTTTGCATCAACCAAAAAGAAAATTGTCCAAGAAAAAGTTGGAAAGGAAGCATCAATGGCGTCCTTAAGCAAAAAATCTATCTTCAACCTCTCTAAAGCCTTCCCACATCGAGCCTCCTCTGTCTTCATCGGTCGTCAAATATGGAAGGTGAGTCGTCCTACATATATACTAAATATAATGAACAAGCCATAAATCCATCCAGAATTTGAAATTTATCAATTCTACATACATTAATAATTGAATCCACATTTATTCATAAATATATAAATTATTGTTTTGTGGCATGAAATTACCTACGTTTTGTGCTAGCTATATATACACTTACTAGTTGTTGAAGCCGTCATTACTCATTAGATTAACAAACAAAAACATGCTTATATATGTTAAAAAATACTGCTCCTACTTGTGTATTAAAGGGAGGATATGTTGCTGCAACAGAGGAGCCGACGGAACAACAGAGCAGGAAGTTGTACGGGACCGTTAGTGATGAAACGGGTGGTAAAGTATCTGAAATGGCTGATAAGGCGAAAGAAGTGAAGGATAAAGCCACTAAAACAACTCAAGATGCATGGAAAGCTATTGAGGATACTGCTCAAGAGTTGAAAGAAGAAGTGGTGGGAAATATAGATCCAGAGAATGTTCAAGAGGAAATTGTGGTGGAAGATGAGAAAGAGCTTAAGAAGAAATTGGCTAAAGAAGCAGGAGGAAAGCCTGTGGATGAAGATAAAGGGTTGAATGTCAATTGGAGACCCATTGTTGAAAAGAAACCACAACACTCTTGAAAATCATTTTCTCTTTAGTTTTATCTTTTAGATTTTGTTTTAGAATAATGAAGAACAATGGACTAGCTAGCTTGAACTTTGTTATCTACTTCTACTAGCCTAGATTGAATGAATAATCAGAGCACTGATCATACTTTGCAAAGCTTCTTTTTTTTTCATAGTGTTCTCCACAATCCTCTATTTTATCAAAAACGATATCTGACGATTTTTTTTTCATAGTGTTCTCCACAATCCTCTACTTTATCAAAAACGATATCTGACGATGTTTTCGATTTTAAGGTTGTTTTAGATCATAAATTTTAAGTTATTTTATTTTTTAAAAATTTTTATGTCAAATTAAATGATTGCACGTAATTAATAAAAAATTAATGAGGGATCGGAGTAATGAGAAACTAATGCATGCCCGGAAGAGTTCAGTGTTTGTATGAATGATGCTATAAAATTTTAGCCAGGATAAATTTCATACCACATTTCAATCTCAGACGCCGTGTTACAATTATAGAAAGTCTAGGGGTCTACCTTTTGATAAAAGATTGTAATAAGATAAGATTTGATTGGATATTTACGATAAATTATGTTTATGAAGTGGTAACAACACGACGAAATCCTTTTATCGATGTCCATATATTTGTCTAGTCTCAGTGGCATAATATATAAACATGATTGTTAATTTAACATCAGTTGGTAATTATGAATGTGCACAAGTAGACACTTTAACTTATAAAATTGAGCAAATGAACACATTCGTCCTACATGGCAATTTTGTGTCCTACATGTATTATGCCATGTAGGACACTTGTGTCTACTTGTTCAATTTTACACAAGTGCCTACTTGTGCACATTCAAAGTTAGAGGACATAGTTGTTCGTTGAAGCGAAGTTAAAAGTCATATTTACGTATTATGCCGATTCAGTCTCGGTTGTAGAAGTTTATATGAAATCTATTCGATCGTTTATAATATTTTAAGATGCATTTTTCGGAATTTAATGCGTTATTGTGGCGAGTTGCACGGGTAGTATCTGTATGATAAATTTTGTTGTTCTGGATGTAGAGTTTGCTCTAATGCGATTGAAAGCATCTGTATGATAAATTTGACTATTCTGGATGTATGCTTATTTTTTAAGTCGAATCATAATTTATAGATACACTTATGCATGGGGAGTAGCATTTTTTTATTTTGAGACAGTAGGTCCTAAAAACCAGCTCTTTTAATTAGAGTAAAAATATTAATCGAGTTGATAATTCAAAACACAAAACTCATGAGCTTCTTCTTAAATTCTAAGAAGTTAAAGAGCTTAAAAATAAAATGAATTCAATTCTTAGTCTTTAGTTTCTTTTTCTTTCATTTTAATAAGTTAGTTTATAAACTTCTCCTCTTTTATTTTATTTTTCGATGAAACAGTTCTCGTTAGTTTTTTAGTCAATTACTAATTCTCAACTTGGTCAGCAAATTTTTTTGGTAGTATTACCCTTTTATTTATAAGAAAAGCATTACGTGTACGAAATATTTAGATAAACCGCAGAATCGTATTTTTATTAATATTATATATGTTGGAGATGCAATGATTTTGGGAGATTGTAAG
Organism: Solanum bulbocastanum; assembly: GCA_037074985.1. NCBI lineage: Eukaryota > Viridiplantae > Streptophyta > Magnoliopsida > Solanales > Solanaceae > Solanum > Solanum bulbocastanum. The sequence continues at coordinate 27,851,496 of CM073598.1, read as the reverse complement.
ATTAAAAATGTTCTACATGTACCAGACTTCAAATTCAATTTATTATCAGTATCTAAACTGACCAGAGATTTGAAGTGCATGGTGTCTTTTTATCCTGACTTCTGTGTAATGCAGACTCTATGTACTAGAGAGGTGATTGGGATTGGTAAAGAAGAGGAAGGTCTATATATCCTGAGGCATAGACATGAAGTTACACCTATAATTGGAGTTGTTCTAATAGAAAAGAATTATGCAGAGCATAGACTGTGGCATCTTAGATTGGGTCATCCTTCAATAAAAGTAATGAAGCATCTTTCAATGTTGAAGCATATAGTTGATGAAAATGTGCAGACTAATCGTATGATTTGTCCCCTAGCAAAGCAATGTAGGCATAAATTCCCTTCTAGTATCACTCAGACTACTAAGATGTTCCAGCTTGTTCACTTAGATGTCTGGGGACCTCATAAAGATCCCACATATGATAGAAAACATTATTTTTTGACTATTGTAGATGATTTTAGCAGATTCACATGGATTACTCTGTTACAATCTAAGAAGGATGTAGTAGTTGCGTTGAAAAGTTTTATTGCAATGATTTGTAATCAGTTTGATTGTTCAATAAAAATTCTGAGGTCTGACAATGTTATTGAGTTCTTTAACAAACAAATTTATGATTTACTCTCTTCATTAGGCATTATACATCAAAGTAGTTGTCTTTATACACCACAACAGAATGGTGATGTTGAAAGGAAACATAGACATATTTTGAAAGTTGGCAGAGCCTTGAAGTTGCAATCTCATGTGCCTAGCCGGTTCTGGGGTGATTATATCCAAACAGCAGTCTATTTAATCAACAGACTACCCACTGATGTATTAAAAGGGTGTTCTCCTTATGAAGTGTTGTTTGGGAAATCACCTAGCCTAGATCACATTAGAGTATTTGGTTGTTTATGCTATGCTAGTGTGTTGCCTAAAGGAGGAAAATTTGAGGCCAGAGCAAAAAAATCAGTACTACTGGGGTTCTCTACCACACAAAAGGGGTACAAGTTGTATGACTTAGATCAACAGAGTATATTTGTCAGTAGGGATGTTATATTCAAAGAGAGGGTACTTCCTTTAAGGATTTGCAGTCTGACAATGAAGGTCTCTATCCTTTGTTTTTACCCTTCTCAGATCATACAAATGAAGCTTCAACTCAGGTTTTTATATCTGAATGCAGACTTGCAAACACCTGACCTGTGCCCTCCTGTACATGTCACCGCACCAGGTTCATACCTTGCTGTAGAAGAAGTTTCTCCACAAACTCTTATAGATTCACTGCAAGAAGAAGATGTGATTCCAGTTGCTCCCATACAAGAGGTGCCACTAGACAATGTTGGTCCAAGAAAGACACACAAATCATGCAAACCACATGTGTGGCTCAAAGATTTTGTTGTGCCCAAGAAAGCTAATCCCCACTCTATTACTAATCATGTTTGTTATGACAATGTGTCCCCAGGTTATCAAACTTACTTACATGCATTTTCAGCAACTATAAAGCCTCATTCTTTCAATGAAGCCTCTCAAGACAAGCTGTGGATGGATGCCATCCAGCAGGAAATCCTAGCTTTAGAAGACAATGATACTTGGACCATTGTTGAGTTACCACCAGGTGAAAAGGCAATTGGTTCAAAGTGGGTGTACAAGATCAAATACAAGTCAAATAGTGAAGTGGACAGGTACAAAGCTCGGCTAGTTGCAAAAGGATTCACTCAAAGAGAAGGCATTGATTACCATGACACCTTCTCTCCAGTTGCAAAAATGATTACCATCAGAACCATTCTAAGTCTGGCAGCTTCACATGGCTGGGATCTTTCTCAAATGGATGTCAATAATGCTTTTCTACAAGGTGATTTAGTTGAAGACATCTACATGGAACTTTCTCTTGGCTTTCATAAGAAGGGAGAGAATAAAGTATGTAAGCTAAGGAAGTCACTCTATAGTCTCAAGCAGGCATCAAGACAATGGAACATCAAGTTTACTGATGCACTATTGTCAACAGGTTATTCTCAAAGTGCCCATGATCACTCCTTGTTCATAAAAAGGAAATGAGTGATATGGTTGTGATTCTAATGTATATTGATGATCTCTTAATAACTGGAACTAGCTCTCAAATGATTGAAGAGGCAAAAGCCACATTGTACAAGAACTTTAAGATAAAGGACTTGGGAAGTCTCAAATACTTCTTGGGGATAGCGGTTTTGAAGTCAAAGGAAGGGATATTATTGAATCAAAGGAAGTATGCCTTGCAACTCATTTCAGAAGTTGGATTAAGTGGAGCTAAAGTTGCAAGTACCCCTTTAGAGTTCAATCAAAAGTTAACTAGTGTAGAATATGATCAACACATTGGGAACACTGCTGATTCTGATGATACAGAGCTGGAAGACATCACAGCATACCAAAGGTTGATTGGAAAGTTACTGTATTTGACAATTACCAGACCTGATATTTGTTTTAATGTACAGGTGTTAAGTCAGTTTATGCAACATCCAAAAACCTCACATTGGGAGGCTGCACTGAGGATTGTGAAATATGTTAAAAATTCCCCAAGTCTTGGAGTTTTGCTTAAAAGGGGAACATGTCCTCTTGAGCTCACTGGATATTGTGATTCAGATTGGGCTTCATGTCCCAACACACGTAGATAAGTGACAGGATATATAGTAAAACTTGGTGATTCCTTGATCTCCTGGAAGTCTAAAAAACAACAAACTGTTAGTAGAAGCTCCGCTGAAGCAGAGTACAGAAGTCTAGCAGTCCTTGTAGTAAATTGGTATGGTTGGCAGGGTTACTTGCTGAACTGAATTTTCCACTCAATTAAGGTGTTTACAAACAGCAAATCAGCTATACAAATAGCTGAGAATCCAGTTTTTCATGAACGCACGAAGCACATAGACATTGATTGCCACTTCATTCGAGAAAAGGTGAAGTCCAATTTCATTAGCCCCAAGTATCTTTGTACCACTATGCAGCCTGCTAACATCCTTACTAAAGGTCTGGGGGTTAGACCACATCATCATCTTTTGAGCAAACTTGGTGTGCTGGATATCTTTTACCCTATAGTTTGAGGGGGTGTATTGAGTTACTAATAGAAACCAATTAAGAATCTTCTAGAATAAGTTAGTTTGTTATAAAGTTTGTTGGAGGCTGAGTCAGCACAAGTGTCATCTATAGAAAGAGATACAAGTGTATTAGAAAGATAAAAGAAAAAATTCAAATTCTAGAGAGCTATTATAATGGAGTTCTTACAGATTTAATAAAATAAAGTTTATGTTTTTACTGCTTAGCAGAGTTTAGAAAGTTTTCAGTACAGAATTATGTTTCGCTCACTTCCAGAAAAAAGAGACGTAAAGCTAAAAATTGTGTTTTACATCAATTGTGGCAATCTCTTGTAAAAAAAAAGGAAAGGAAAAAATAAGGTCAATTTGCATCTGTGTGAAACACCAATCACAATTTGTGCGTCGTGTAACAATTTTGAATATGTTCACTACACGTAGCGTTTACAATCAAACGTGTCACACTCTAACGACGACACCAATTTGTTTATCTTTTGCAAGTTTGCCACTATAACATCAAAGCCAAGAAGCAACTTGTGCAAACTGAAACACAGAAACTGCAAGAAATCACATTCGCAAAAAAAAAAAAAAAATTACTCTCAAGCCTAAGTTTTTGTGATAGCAACCAAAGAATGGCAGCGATGTCAATCACAAAAAACGCCATTTTGAACCTGTCAAAGTCACTTCCTCGTACCTCTTCTCTTTTCCTCCGCCGTAATGTCTCCTTCTTCTACCCTTTGAAGACTATTCCTCAAACAACATCTCTTGTTATTCGTCACAAAGTCTGCTTCTCCTCTTCCCCTAATCATTCTGAGGTAATATTGTGCTAGTATATTTTTTTGCCTTCATTTCTTTTTGGATTTAATTTACATGTGTTCTGACTGTAATGTAAGTAAGATATTAGGGGGGAAAATGCACGTCCTCGAATTCATCAGTTAAAATAAAATGAATTAGTTCCACTTCGGATCATAAAATATACCCCTCGGTTTCAATTTGTTTGTTCTGTTTTAAACTACTTGACACGGGCTAAGAATTTAAATTAAAAATATGTTAAATTGTACCAAATATTTTTTTCAATTTTGTGGTCTTAGACAAACAAATTGAGCGGGGAGAATATTTGTTCAAATTGCTAGTTCATTGTAATAGACGGTTGTGACATGTTTTTACATTTTTTAACTTTGGATTTATAAGTTACATACCCCCAGCGATGTGTTAACGATGTGTTTTACATGTTATATAGCACGTTACTTTTGACATTTATTCTTTGTTAAGAATCAACTCTAAATAGATCTAGTCACTTGCAATTACTTTTGAATCTGGTAGTATAAATATATTTTTACGCTGACAAATTGAACTTATTTTGTTTGTAGCGATAAAGGAATTACTGAAGCCACCTCTCAAGTGGTCCAATTGTGTAAAAAGAAAAAATTATTGTTAGGAGCTGCGATCTTCCTTTTTAGTGTTTTACCAACTTGAATCGGTTATCAACTTTAGATTAGTGGCACACCTTAAATCAAATATATTACAAATAGTGGCGGAACAATAATGCTTTTCATTTTACGTTTGAAGGATTCAAATGTATTTCAATTTATGGGATTATACACTCAACATGTTTTTCATTTATGTTTCAAGGGATTCCATGCATCGGACGACTTGAAAAGAAGACAAGACTTCGATAGAGGTGTTAAAGAAGAGAAATCTCCTATGAGAGAGATGGCCGACAAAACAAAAGACGATATGAAAGAGTCCATGGACGAAACTAAGCGTACAGCCAAAGACATGAAAGATAAAACAAAGCAAAGCGCAGAGAGCATGAAGGACAAAACAAACGATATGGCTGCAAAGGCAGCCGATAAAGCAAAAGAAGGGAAAGACAAGGCAGCCGAAATGGCACATGACACTAAAGAGAATGTGAAAGAGCGAGCCCACGACATGAAGGAGAAGACTAAAGACACTGCAGAGTCCATGGCTGATAAGACGAAAGAGTACACGCACAATACGAAAGAAGGGGCAAGCAAAGTTGCGGAGACAGCACAGGCAATAGCTGATAAAGCTAAGCAAGCAATGCAGGATGCTATGGGAGCGGCGAAAGAGACGACTCAGAAGATTAAGGATACTGTTGTTGGTTCAGCGGAGGATGATAAGAAGTCTGTTGATGATTATATCGAAGATCATACGGGTAAGTGGAAGGAAGATACGAGGGAGAAAACTATGGATGAAGATGTGGTGGAGCAGAGGAGGCGTGCAGGGGGTTCTGGTGATCCTAAGAAATTTTGAGCAACAGGAAGTGGAAGTTTAATTTGAATAATATAGACAACTTATTTCCTTTTTGCTTATTTGTATAAAAGCATGAACATCTTCTAATGTCAGTTTTTTTTTATTAGTTTGAACTTCACTTGGCTTGAATTTGCTTCCCGTAACCCCACTGGCAATTTTTTCATGAACACACATATTTATAATTTCCAAACCGCATCTAAGATATCCTCTTAAAGCTGAAATACGAAAGGGAAGATTATGGAAGAGGCAAGTGGACTTTTAACATTATTTTCTTAAAAGGTGAATAGGAAACGGGAGATTATGGAAGAGGAAAATGGACATTACTTTTCAAAAAAATATGAAGAGAGGCCCAGTAGTGTTGGGCCTTAACAAAATGTTGCGGTGACATCAGGTGTGTTTGGAAATGATAAATTTACTCTTTTCTTTTTAGTTGATTCAAATTTAATCATGTGATAACGAAAAGTAATTTAGACTTCAAATTTTAACCCCTGGTACCATCCAAGCAGGGTCTATTATATTCAATTAGCAACCTCTACAAATCCACGTCTAGGAATAGTATAGTTCCTTATAAATGAATATATATGATTCATTGAAGATACGGCGTAGGTATATAAATATATATATTATAAGTAGAAGAGTAAGCTTATCTCAATATTTTCTCACAACATATGTAAATAAGGAGTATGGGCTGTATTTGTATGGTTTTGGGGGCAGTTGTAACTTCCATTGGCTTCTAGCACCACATCCATAGTTCCTCCGACAATAAAGCTATGCATCATGTCACGAGCCATATCACGTGCCTCACCTTATTAACAAATCTTCCAGGGAGTTGGCAATTATAAATTCGTTATATTTTGAACGTCTGATTCAATCTAGCTAAAAGTTAAGTTTATATATAACTCAAATTAATTCATGAGAATTTGGACAAAAGATTTTTTATGCGTGATATATTATATAATAATAATAATAATTAAAAATAAAATAGAATTAGGTACATAACAAATTATACACATACAAATAATAAAACTAAAACTTAGTGCGAATTGAGTTAGTTAAGCTATGATCCATTTGTTAGTTCATTCAACCCAGGTACATTTTTTAGCTAGCGGGTCATTTTTATACATGCATTAACTTGAATCAACATACGTACATTCAACTCAACCCGCACACTTAACCTCCCTAGCTAATTAATCTAATTATGTGTAAGTTAGCATCCCGTTCTGTTTCATTTTATGAGTACAAATTTAAATGGCTCAAGGGCAAGAAATTGAGAAGTATAATTTTAAAAACTTTATAAATTTGAGTTTAAAATGTGTATATATAATATAATTTTTTTTTGAAATGATAAGGTCTTTCGTCATGTTATTTGTGATTAACTTATGCATGATGGAGTCTTTTTAAACATAATTTATACTTTATTTAACAAAAATAATTTACAATATGAAATTAAAAATTAAAATTATTGAAATTTGAAAATCTTTTCAAAGAAAAAGGATACTTTTTTAGTTTTAAATAAAAGTAAATGCTTCATTTTTTAAAAGTACGAAATTTTACATCATACAAGTCTATATTTATCTAACTAACTTACTGCTAAATATACCCTTGAAATTACATGAATTTTTTTTTTCAGAATTATATTATAAATATTACTTAATAAAAATAATTTATTATATGTTCTGATACCCAATCAGAACAAATTGTAACTTAAATATCTAAAGCATAAGATATTATAGATTCATCAAATATTTACTAAAAATTATTAACACATAACAAGGAACTCTCCACAAATGAGAAAAGAGGGAACTTTTTCCCAAGCTATTAATAACAGAGAAGTATTGAATCGTTTTTTAACTATCGATTACCTTAAAATATTTATTTACTTGATTAATTAAACTTTAATAAATCCTCAATTTGATAATATAAGTGAAATACATTTTTAAATTCTCGTTAAAGTTAGGAGTATTTTTAACACTTTTTTATTTATGAGTCTGAGACTATTTGTTATGTTATGTAGTAAATTGATGGAATATCCAAGTTAAGTTAGTTAAAATAAGATATATTTTTAAGGCTATCAATAATTCAAGAACAAAACTAATAATTTGCATCAGATCAATCTAGTTACTCTCTCTGTCCACTTTTAATTGTCATGGCTTCTTTTTTTAGAGTCAAACCATAAGAACTTTAACTAATATTTTACGGTTTATTTTTCATCATGTTGATATGCAAAAAATTACAATTTATAGTACTTTTAGTATAATTTTTGAATATTTAAATTTTATATTTAAAATATCAAATTAATATAATATAATTTAACTTTAAAAACTAGCTAAATTAATTTTTGAAAAGTGTAACATAACAAATAAAAGTAGACGAAGATATAAAGTATGAACATGTCTGAGTTACAAGTGTGAGAGAGAGAGAGAGAGAGAGAGAATGAAATTAAAAAACTAAAGTGGAGAATCAAAAATGACTAATAAGCTGACACAGCTACACAACCCATTTGATATAGCAATTAACCGCCAGATCCTCCATCTCCTGCCGGCCTCTCTCTGCCGGCGCCGGCGCCGCCTCAATTCCTCCCCTAGTGGTCCACATACTCCTAATGCTACTGTACTTGTATGCGTCATTGATCACTTAGCTTGTCCAAATTTAAATTCTCTCCCCTTTACTTTTTGATTGAGTCGAAGCAAAAATTAATTTGTCGTTATTTGGGAAATTCTCGTCTGCTCAGAAGTTTGTTGAACTGAAAATTATGGCTTCTTTCCTTTATTTGTTGAGACGAGATTGAACACAGACGCAACAGAAACACAACATAAACCATACTTCCTCGTTCGGTCCCATCTCAGTATTCTCTTCACTTTAACTGAACATTCATATGTAGCCACGCACGCCTCTTACCCCACCACCCCAACCCTTTTTTTCTTCTAAACTTGTCTAAGCTAAAGATAAAAAGACTAGTAAAACTTTGTCTTCGTGCAAACTGATCCGTACACTACATTTATTTTACTGAAGATTAACCATAAAAAGGCAGGCAGGTAGTGGTAGTTATTATTAATTTCCTTATATATGTCTTTTTTTAACTCTATTTTCCTCATTCACAAAAGTGTAATTATCTACTAGTATGATTTTATAGAAATTTTCATTCTCTTCAATTTTTAATTCCTTATATATATGATTAGATAATCTCAACTGATGCATTGACTGTATAAACGTTGACGAGAAGCTTGAGATTTAATTACAATCATATCTCTAGGACTGGAGGGGGTTGAGAGGTTTGACTTGCATGCGTGTGCATTTACATAATCTGAATTTGTGATCTGTAGAAGAAGAAGAGAAGTTTCACTATAAAAACTCGTTGAAATTAGTTTCTTTTCTCCATCAAGGAAAAAGGGAAAAAGAGTGAGATGGAGGATCAATTAGGTGGAAGATCATCGGGAGAAAATGATCGGAATCGAAGAATGAAGATGCCGGAAAACAACTCATCTTCTCCGGCACAACCACCGCAGCCACCACTGCAGAAATGCCCTCGTTGTGATTCAAACAACACAAAGTTTTGCTACTACAACAACTACAGTTTGACTCAGCCTCGCTATTTCTGCAAGACGTGTAGGAGGTACTGGACTCAAGGTGGAACCCTAAGGAACGTCCCCGTCGGCGGTGGTTGCCGTAAAGGTAAACGCACAATGAAGGGCGGCGGTTCATCTTCATCAGCTGGTGAAAGTTCATCTAGATCTCATCATCAAATACTACATCCGCCGCAGATACCGAATTTATCAGCTGCTGCAACTGCTTTTTTCTCAGGTAACAATCCAAGATCTCAACCGCCGCCACTTCCGTCAATGAGTTCTCTGTATGCCGGTGGTGGTGGTGGAGGATTTTTATCTTCTTTAGCTGCCATGCAATCAATGAGTCAATTATCACAAGGTATCAATAATCAATCTCAGCTTGGGGTAATTTCAGGCAGCAATAATAATAACAATCAATTTGGTAATTTCAATATTCCTCCTCCTCCTCCTCCTAAGGTTCAAATCAATCAACAAATCAGTCAACAAATGGAAAGTACTGGATTTTACCAAAAGCCCAATTTGGAATCATCTTTTTACCCATCTGATCAAACGTTGCAGTTTCAACCTACAAGGCCTTTGGGTTCATGGACACAAAGGTTCATCATCAACAACAACAATAATATTTGGCCGAATAGCTTAGCCAGTAGCAGCGGAGCTGCTACTGTTAGTAGCTCCGCTGCTGGTGCATCTCTTGGCCCGAATGATCATCAGTGGCCCGATCTTCCAGGGTTCGGCCCATCTCCATGAGATTTTATAGGGTTTCTTCGCTTTATTTTAAACATAGATTTTCCTCAACTTTGATCTATCTTCATCAAGAGGAAATGAATGGGAGAAATTTTTCAAATGGTAATTAAGGTTCTTTAATCACTGCGTTTTTTTAGTAAAACGCAGAAAATATAATACAAAGAGATGAAGGAAGAAAAAAAGGAGAGGGTGGGGGGGGGGGGGGGGGGGTTAACCTTAGCTTAGCTAGCTAAAATTGTTGTATGATGTATTTACCTTCTTATAGAGAAATTCTGGATTGGGTTAGGTTTGTATTTTTCAAACTTTTGATCTAAAAAGTTAAATGTGTTTGTATGTTATTAGAGCCTTATCTTTTTCTCCTCTTTTTTGTTGCTTTAATTCAGCTTTATTAATGTTTTACTCTATCAGTTACGTAGTTCAAACAGCAAGAAAAAAAACACTTGCCTTTTTGCTTTGTTATATTTTTAGGGTTTATAGAGTGAAAAAGTCTATAAAAAGGAAACAACCATATGTAAAGAGATAATGCTAGTATTTGCATGGAGATGAGAGATTGGTGGTGAGCTCATCTCTTTGGCAAAAAAGTGGTATAGACAACTTGGCTCCTCTCTATCTTTTTTGCATGTGCCCTCCTAAACCTTCATTTATTTTATTTCTCCAATCAAATTAATCATATTTACGGATTTGACAAAATTCAGGGTACGTACAAATTTAAATTTTAAATTCGCGTTAACTCTCACCACCTCACACGAACCATCACTATAAAACGCCTCTACAGCATTATAAAGTTGTAGAGGGGTTGGTTGCTAATTCCATCTAGAACAAATATATAAATGAGCTTGCATGCATGATCATTTAAATTTGTTGATATATTACAAGACTTAATGGCTTATTCAATGGAATGATTTAGGAGTTATGTTAATGTGGCAACTGGCAAGTTTCAATTCCTAAAGTTCTTTAGCTTGGGCTACTATATATATATATATATTCTGCATTAATTTGACATATTAGCATATGCCCTAGCCTAGTTAGTTGCATATACAGTAGTTAATAAGGAGTATCATTATCAATTAGGATTGTGGTGGAGTGGAAAGTATTTTTTTATTCTTAACCAAAAAGTCTCGGGTTCGAGCCCTTGGTTACGAAATCACCTTTATTAGGAAGCATTTTTTTCCAATGTGGGACAACCCCGGTGCGAATCCAAATTTAGTCATTCTTCAATGTAAGTACTGGACACACCGGGTGAAAATTCAAAAAAAATAAAAAAGGAGTATAGTTGTACTGGTTTGAATATTTAATTCATAATGGCATGATGAATTGAAAGCAACACGCACACATTCCCTTTTGAAATCATCAAATGGATTTGGTAGATGAGGAAGAGGGTGGGAATACCTGAACCAAAAAATAAAGTTGGACACGTCAGCTATGCACCTTTGAGTTTTTTATTTTTTAAAAAATAAGTGTTACTTGCTCTGATCCATTTGTTTTAACTTTGACATAAATTTTAATAAAATAATATTATTAAACTGAATATACGTAGAACATATCAAAATGTTCTTCAATCTTGTGATCTTAAAATATGTTATATGACAAATTAAAATGAAACAAAAGAGAAAAGTATTTAAAAGCACATTAGGTTAAATTAATAAAGTTAGTTAGAAGTACATGATGAATAAAGAAAGATAAAAGTAATTTAATTTAGGGCTGCGGTTTTCGAGCAAAGGCATATCTTTGGTCTGCCATGGGTTTAGATCTTCATCAGAGAATATTGGCAGGTTGGAAATGAAAATCTCTTGGGTCTAATTAGACTTTTTCCCTATGGATGATCAAATCTGTTGGGAGAATAATCCTAACAAATTTATTTATTATTTTAGTTTTACGTTAATATTATATTATTATATTAAAGCAAAAAAGAATTCTCTGACTAACCACTATGGTTCCCTCCTATTCGAGGATGATTATATATAATTAAACTTAGTCATTATACTTTCTAATGCAAACATATTACTCCTTTTAATGATTTTATGTTTTTTGTTTACACGCCTCTTAAGAAACTTTAATCGATAACTATTTTTTACTATTTTACTGTTATATATTTCTAAAGATTTCATTTCTCTTCATTAAATATTTAATGAGTTAATATTTCAAAAGATCACTCAATTTTGAGAATTTATCTAATAAAAACATTAAACTTTATTTTGTATCACTAAAATCACTCAACTTAGACTTTTATATCAATAAAATCACTCAACTTAGATTTTTATATTAATAAAATTACTCAACTAGATTTATTATTAAAAATTAACTTTTTTAGCAAAATAATCTGTTTTTATGCTATATAATATGAACTCTACAAATAAAAAAGATTAAAGAAAACTCTTCAAAAAAAATTCAAGGAAAAACTTAATTAGTGAAAATTAAATAATGGTGTTACTATATATTTAAAAATTTAAAAATATATTATAATGGATGTTTATCTACCCAAAAAAAAAAAGGACCCGTAAAAGTTGTCCTTACAAATAGTTGGCTTAATAACTGCAATGTTAAATTGCTGTCTTATGAAAAGATTGCTACAGTCAGTAAGGCAAGGATAATATCATAAAGAATAACATCATTTAAATTGTAAATACATAATAAAATTATAATATTATTTCACGGATTAAGTTTATTCATAAACATTTTTTTGAATGAGTTTTCTTTAATTTTATTTATTTATGGAATTTATATTTACATGGCATAAAAAATAATTTATTTTGTTATGTCAATTTTTTAAAATAATAACTTTAATTGGGTGGTTTTATTGATAAAAAGATCTAAGTTGAGTGATTTTATTGATTCAAAATAAAGTTTAACGACTTTATGAGACAAATTCTCAAAGTTGAGTGGTCATTTAAGTTATTTACTCAATATTTACTCTACTGATTTATTTATAGTATTAGAAAACAATTATTATACTAAGGATAAAATGGAGAAAAATAATTAATTTCTTCTTGAACTATTGAAATGACAAATAATGGGAGATAATTAATTTTAGAAATCGGGATAAAATATAATTTAAGACGAAGGAAATAGTTAATCTTTTTGTCTATTGAAGTAATAATGAATAAAATTATTCGATATTTATTCTAATAAAACACAGCAAATATATCGTAAAAATAATAACAATACGCAACCTAATTCGAACACAAATTATGGTAATTTTTATTCGTAAGAAGTAGGATACTCCACTATTTGAGGATCCTATAATTAAATTGCATGGTGGTTCTACAGGAAATACTCCACTAGCTGTTAAATTTGATTTAACAAAAAGTTTGGAATATTTTTAGATATTTGTAGGTTTTAGAGGCGGCAAAACTAGCTTTGAAAATATAGCTTGTCCAATTTCATTTTTGACCAGTTATTGATTCTCTCATTTATTAATTCAATTTATTTTAATTTAATTTATTTCAGTTGATTAAAAATTAGATTGATATATAATTTAAATTGACTCATAAAAAAATTTTGTCAATCTTTTTTAATAAAATATCTTTTATTTGATATGTTATATACCGTCATAATAAATAAATAAATAAGTGTTCAAAAATAAAAAGAGAATAAACAAAGCAAATAAAACTTAATAAAAAAAATGGATGACTTGTGTCTTGTTATGATCCACATTTCAGCCTAAGTAATTTTTAAATGTGCCAATAACTCGCTCTATCATTAAATCAAATAGTAATTTTTATTGTTTTAAATTTTCCCAAACCATCTATTTTTACCTCCAACATGAAATAAATAAACTTGCCGAATAATAAGATGACTCAAAATTAAGTTGATCGGACGTGCTTAAATGGAAAGACAATTTTTCCAGAGCTCCATGAGGAATCTTAGCATCTCAATTGTAGAAACTTAATAGCTCAATTGATCGACTATTTAGACTTTTACCTTATTTGTAAGAGTTCGATTATCTATCTTTTTATCCATTTCCTATTTTCCCTTCATCTACCTCTATTATTTTAAAATAAAAAATAAAAAAATCTAGCATACAAGGTACAAGTTCGGTATAATTCACTAATTTAATTTGGTTCAAATCCTACATATTTGGATAAAAGTTCACTGAACAATTATGTATCTATAATAAGTTTAGAATTCATACATTTTAAAATCTGAATCTGCTATTTTAATTAAGTTTATAATGGAATAATTAGTTCTATTCTTTTTTCTGGGAAACAAAATGTTCAATAAGTTATTATTAATATTAAAAAATTCACAAAATTGATTGCTACGAGTTCTAAACTTCTAATGCAACTATAAATGAGATGTCTAAAAGAGTAAACGTTTATAAATGCTGCTTCTCTGTCGAAGTCACACTGTCACAGAATGAAATAAACATAATAGATTGTATTAAAGTTAGTTAAATAATATAAAGTATCACAGCAAGTCTTAAAGTTAAATGTAAAATTTAAAATTTTTGAGAAAAATGTATAAAATGTAGTAGATTTATATCAACGGTAACTTTCAAAATAAAAGGTATCTATTTTAAGTAAATAATTTGGAACAAATTAAGCATTCCCTCCATTTCATTTTACGTGGTCCTATACAAAATTTGATGTTTTATTTTGTTGGCTCATTATAGCAAACTAAGAGACTTTTATTACATTAAATTTTTCCATACTATACCCTCGGATTTAAAATTATATAACATAGTAGTAGTTAGATTTAGAGCTTCAAAATATTATTAATAAAATAAAATATACTTCTAGTTAAATTTTTCTAAAGAAATATATCATGTCAACAGGGATCAAGTAAAATAAACAGAGGAAATATTTCAGATGGTTATTGTCATTTGAATATGGTAGATAATATCTGCAAATGCACTTTGCCACTCTAACTGGAAGCAAATTGTTACTCCAAAATTTAACTAATCTTTCTCTTTATGCAAGATAATCGTGTTTTTAATTGCTTGTTTAAAAAAATTAAGCTTCAAACGTCATCATTTTACTAATAAAATGATTGGTTCTCGGCAAGGAATACTCTTTGGTACACTTAACTTAGAAGACATGACGATCAAAGGGCGTAAAGCTATATTTGATTCGATCCTATTTTTTTTTTCATCCAAATTTTCGAGTTTGAACCAGGAAAATAGAATCATTAACATAATTTCAGTGATTGTTTATCCTAAGATTATATTTCCTACATCTTAATTGTTGATTAATTTTCTTTCTAAGCCAAAGCTGGTTAGAGTTATGCGAGTATTAGTGATATTAAAATTAGTTATGAGGGACTTTATGTTTTATTTGATGCAAATATTAGTTATTCAAGGGTTATACATGTACATATGTACTTTAGTTATGCAAGATTATATATGCATTAGTTGTGCAGATTCTTAAACTGTCAGCCAAACATCAGAATAATTTTATACATAAATAAATTATTTCTTATCCATTCACAAAACGTTATAAAAATTAATCTATAAATAATTTTTTTCTTATCCAACTATCGAACGACCTTTAATTGTGCACAACAAGAAAGAATAGTTTGGAAACAGAAATTTCAAGAGGTGGGAATTGAAGAGACGTGAAAGGGACAAGGTCTATCAGGTCTAAAGAATCTATACATCTTCAGTGGAAATTACTTTAGAGGTGAAAGGGGTATGGTGTGAGACTTGAAGGGTCCCATGTAAAAAATATATGATAATCCATTACAATCCTGAGATGAGTGTGGCTGTGTGGGGTAAAATTATACCACACGATTCAATTTGTTTATCCTATTTTTTATTAAATTTATGTTGAATAGATTTATTTTTTGACAACGATTTATATGAAACATTAAAAATCATAAAATTGAAAATATTTAATTATTTTTTAATAAAATTTAATTTAAATAAATAAATTAAAACGAAGAGAGTACTATATTTTTATTTTTTTTATCTATAAGAAAAAAAGAAAAGCAGAAGTGTAAGGGATCAAGTGACAGATGCATGCAAGAATAATAATCCATTGTGTGGCTTTATGAGCACATTCATAAGTAGATGATTTTCCAGTGTGTGACAATTTTTCCCCATCATATCATTTCCAATTAACCTTCCGAACATATATATGGGTCCCACATTGCTGTGGACTTGGGTGGGACCCTAATTCCACCATCATTTGGTCAGCCAGTCTTGTGGTTGAACAACCTGGTCCAACTTTTTAATTTATTTTTTTTAATGTCATGAAATTTTATGTGATTATTAAAAGACTAGGTTGAAGATGAATTTTTTTTTAAAAAAAAAATATTATTGAACAAACGAATTAATAATAAAATAGTGTCATGTAAAATAAAATTGAAGGAATTTAAGATTGATAAAATTATTAAATTTAACTCATAAAAGTATAATTTGCCTCATTTGCTTAGACTTAAGCGAATGGGGTTGTTATACATACATATTCATGGGAAGCTTACGATTTGATCCAGATAATTAAAATTATTTATATGTATCTTGTTGTGACATTTTATACTCGATATAATTGTAAAGTCAATATATACTAAATATATAATAAATGTATAATAATGTAGAGTATCATTTTTTGTTGGTAACTGGAAGTTATTTTACATAACGATAGCTAACTAAACACGATATAGCAATCTAAAATAAAAACTAAACAAGCCTTCAACAACAATTATAATTCCCAAAAAAAAGGCTCTCATATTACAAATATAAGCTATTTTTTTTTAGATATATCACAATCCACAACATGAACATACTTCGTATAAACTAAGCTAATATAACGATTTATGCATCTTAAGACTTGCCTTTAGTCTTAGCAATGATCCAGTCTAAGACTCAGTCGGTTGGTTATCTAAGGTGGGGTCGTCAGAATATTTTGATGATTTTCTAAATGAAGTGTTAATTGGGGTAAATAAGAGCAAATAACAACTTTATATTTCTCCTTTAATCAAAAATAGATTTCATAATATTAAACATCACTCATAATTTTTTAATTTTGTTTTTCGAAAATAACTTTCTTCGTACGAAACTCACCCGTACGTGTAAGTTCCAGTAGGACTATTTTGTCAACATACTTATTATTACTATAACTTTGTTTAGTATTTTTTACATTTAGTATTGGCTCAAGTACTTATATATATACTTAAGAAGAAATGATGAAAATGAAGGAGTACATACTATGGACCTTTTAATGATTTAGGTTGGATTGGCCAATTAGAGATAACCATCTTTTTACAAGTAATTAAAACTATTGTTGTTTTTCCTACAATGTTGTGAATTGTTCTAATGATGGGTAATTTTGAATTGGATACGAAATAAATTAGTAGCTTCTTTTACAAATCCTAGCAAATTGAAGCCCACGTGTATTGCTTCTCTTTTTATATTTGTTTTTTTTTACTCTCTTCAACCATAAGTTTCATATTTCATCATCAAAAAAATTAAAAATTAAATGCCCTATATATTATTATTATTATTTGATTAATAATTGAAGGAAAGAGCCTTTTAGGTTGCCCATCCATATGCACGTTTACATGTGGCTTACGAACAACTGAGTAGTCTTTGAAGTTGAAGATGATGATCATAATTCATACCCCATTTTTGGTGTCTCCCAAATGACATTTTTTTTAATACTATAAAAAAATGAGTACATAGGTAAAATGGGGCTGGATCATTATTCCCTTTTCTTTTATTTTTAAAATTATTGTTGTTGAAGTTACTTTATTTTATAACGTATGTTTCAACTTCAGAATGAGACTAGTAATCAACTTGACTAGGATTCTCTGGTAAATAACTTTAATCTAATAAATGAAGATGGTCATTAGTGTCCAATATAACGTCGGTTGATGACATTCTATAATCTATATGACTATATCAACTTAATTTTAATTTTTGGTGTCTCTGTTTCTCCTTTTCGTAAAAACAAAATGTTTAGTGAGGATTTGATTAATGTTTAGCAGTGGCCCGTTGTTATATAATACTTCCTCGGTCCATTTTCACGTATTCACTGTCATACCCTGTAAGAAGCCAATATTAGAAATTTATGATTTTCTCACTGAAAAATATTTTCATAGATATATGATTGAATCAATAAGAAAAGAAAAATAAAAATGTTTCATACAAAAGTATTAGGAAGTTACCCACTCAATCAGAATCAGTTTTTGATCATACATTTTTTTAGTGAATTAGTTTGATGGGTAATAAATAGAAAATGAAAATGATGAACAATATTAGATCAGGGCAATAAAGTCATGTGCTCCTTCTACTTTACGATGTGTGGTATGATGTTTGTTGCACTCAGTCCGGACTACCACATTGATCCAATATCATAGGCACTACTTGTTATTTGTTGCAATGCAAATCCAATTGACTTGTTACAGAAGTCATAAATCTTGTTACATCGATATTTCTATCTTGCTATGTAATATAAATCTGTGGTTAGTTTTGATAGTTTTTAAAATTTATGGAGATAAATCATATTTCTTTGAAAAGTGAAATATTTTTCTGAATATTATGGCCAAACACATGATGAAATTTCACTCAAACGCTTGCTTAATATATATATATATATATAGTGTCCCCATGTAATATAAGGTCCGGGAAGTATTTTGAACTTTTGGAAGTATCTTATTATCTTTGCCTAAAATTTCAGAATGTTGTCTAATGTTTAATTTAATTTATTAGGTAGAATGGTTGACATGCAAACAAATATCAAACGAACCAACGTTGTTGACTTGTTATAGAAGTACTCCATAATTTATTTATAATACGTGCCTTTCCAAGTAACCTAGCGGTCGAAGAGGTAGAGTAATATTAATTTGGTGAATATAATTACTTAGTACTTGTATTAGTGAGATCTAACAAGTAGAGGGTAGATGAATGATATGAGTTCGGGATACAATCAAGGGAAAATTGTATATAATAGCAAATTATTAATTCAAATTAAATGTTATAATCATATTTTGATTTAATTGTACCCCATAGCAAACTGTTGCTATTTCGCCTCTCCTAGTGGATCTCGCTCGCCACTCTAGTTCTCGCTAGGCAGTCTTCCTCGCCTCTCTCGCTTTTATACAAACACAAATGTATGAAATGCGTTTGTGTTTGTATAAAGCGAGAGAAAATTATATATATACATATATTTTCATTCCTCTCTCTCTCCTTTCCCAGATCTCGCTCGCCTCTCTCACTTTATACAACCACAAATGTATACATTTCGTTTGTGTTTGTATAAAGCGAGATAAAATTGTATATACGAATACAAATGCATATATTTTCGTCCTATACATTTATGATTATACAAATATGATCTTTCCCTGCCCAGTTTTTTTTTGTGTTTCTCTCTTTCTCGCTTTATACAAACATAAATTATACAATTGATCTTTTGTATACCGAAACAGATTATACAATTGCTTCTTTTGTATATGTATAGCGAATGTACATATTTATGTTTGCAATGGAGCACAATTATGCAAACTATAGCCATAGCGTACAAATATGACTTTTATATTTGTTATATGTGAAAGTTGCTCATCAATCAAACTCAATAGATTTGACTTAAACTTTAGGCATATATTAAATACTACATAACTTATGCTTAACAAGGAAAAAAAATTTCTAAACTTAGGTCAGTTATATTCAAATTAGCAATTTTTTATTAAATGAAAAGTAAAGGTAAAATTTAAAGATCACTCTAAAATAGGATTAATCGGTACCAAAACTTGAAAAAGGGTCTTTTGTCCATAAGACATAGCCTGAGGCCCATATCAGTATTGATAGAGCGCAAAGCCCATTATGAAAAGAGAATTACAAAAATAACCTGTAGCATTATAGGTTTATGATACAATTACTCAATTTAAAGGTAATTTATTTGAGAAAGACAGCTTTTTGTTTAAATGATAGAGAAGTTACTTAGTCACTCATGTTATATCTTCAGTAGATAATGCAGGCATAATTTATTTACCTTTTAAATTGAAACATTACAAAAATTAAAAATTATCCATTATTTTATTAAATTGATCCACTCCTTAGATTCAATCTGGTAAAATTAAATGGGTGGAATATAGAGTGCAGGGATCGGCCTCTTTTATTTTCTACAAAAATGTTTGAAAGTAGCTACAAGCTTTATCACTAAATTGTTCGTAGCTAACATAATTTTTAAATAATTTATCTATCGCTAAGTATATCGATTACTATCTCACTATGTTGTATAATACCTATGGATTCCTTTTCCCCTCTCTCGACGTAGGGCTATTTTTGTGTCTTCTTCCTCCTTAGGTTAGGGCCAATCTCTAGGTTCTAGTTATCTGCTTAAATGACTTATTCTTCAACAAGTGTATGTTTAAGGAATGAATACATATACGTAAAATAAAACCACGTTAATTTCACATATTTATAAATTAACTTTTTTTTCTTATTAATCATATTAATATACGTGCCCGCACGTTGGACGGATTTTAAATTTTTTTAAAAACAAACAAAATTTACTATTCACTTTGTAATGTATATTTTAAAAAAGAATTATACAAATCAATTAACTTATTTATTTGTGCATATTACAGTATCATTTTTATTAATACACAATTTAATATTATGTTCATAGTTATAGCTACATTTGATATTATTATTTAATATAATTAAAGATAATTAATAATTAATAATTAACTATTTGATATTTTAAAATTTTAAAAACGCTATCACCTATAGAATTTTTAAATAATTAATTTTAATTAAAAAAATTTATCATATTTTAATCAGTTACAAATCCACTGTTATCCAAATTTTTATTTTTATTTTTATTTTATTATTATTATTATTATTATTATTATTATTATTATTATTATTATTATTATTATTATTATTATTATTATTATTATTATTTAACAATTTGCACTTTTATTTTTAAATTACATTCAAAATAGGAAATTTTAAAATTCAAATTGAAAAATAATTTTCGTGGAAACTAACAAATATGCTATTCAAATTCATTGTTATCCAAATTATAATTTACCTTTTATTTTTAAATTGTATTATAAAGTAGGAAATTTTTAAAATTCAAATAGTAAGGAAGTTTCAATTCTGTTGAATAGATAGTTTTTCTTTTTTAAATGTTTCAAAAATAGATAATTGAGTTGCTTAAAATTTAAAATTTAAAATAAATTGCTTATCAGTTAATCAAATCATATTCTTTAGCAACGTGAAATGTGGATAGAATTTGCTGACATGTGTTTTTATTTACATTTAATTTTTAAATACTTAAATTTTAAAATTAATTGTGGCACTAACACGTATGCTATTTTTCCTTTCTTATTATATATAGATAGATATTTAGCTTAATTGAGGTTTTGAGTTAAATTAAAAGCATGTTTAGACCAACTAAGAGCATATGTGAATTCAATTATTAATGAAGGACATAATTTTGAATACTTTAAAGGCATATTGGGTCCTTTCTCATTTTCCAAAAGTTTGGCTCAAACAAAAGAACATCACATAAATTAGTTACTCAAATGACTTTGATGTGACAAATAATTGAATGGTTTTTTGTTATAAAATAATTTTTAAAATGACTTTTTGAGATAATTATTACGGACTGAATGATCGTATAGAACATAATTAAAAATGTTTTTCCTTGTGAAATTGAATATTCAAACTAATGTTGAATTACACCGTCAATCACGTTGCAGAAGGCAAGGTGCATCGAATTTAATCAATGATGATAGATGGAATTATCTTTTTTTTATATAAAAAAAAAAAGTAAAAATGAAAACTATAGTCTAGTATGGAAATTTGCAATTTGACTAGATTCTGTGTTAGTAGAGGTAGAAAAAAACATAGGGACACACAAAAAGTCCACTTAATGGAGGCAAAAATCAACTGTAGAATTTCAGTCAACAATCAAATAATGCCAATTTGAAGTGGCATGTACTTAATTAGTACCATATTTTTAACGTATATCTTTGACTCATGCATGTATTAATGAAACTAATTCCTTCACATTATCTTTGACACAAACTCAGTGGACTATTTAAAATGATAAGCTTGCTAAAATCGATGTGTTTCCAAGATATCAAAAAAATTTATTTTTGATACTTATTAGTTTATACACAACAATGTAACATTAGTGTAATACGATGACAAGAAGTTAATTATATATGTTAATCATACAATCAAATTATACATTCCATTTCATTAAAAAATGATGTTGGACATCCTTACTATATATAAAAATGCAAATTTTCAATAGACGTTTCAATCATATACCATTAAAAATATGGAATTTTTGAGAAACAAAACCATCAAAAACGTTTTCGACAAATAAATTCTTGTCTGAAATTTTCAACTTTTTTGTTGTGTGATCTGATACTGTAGTGCCAAAGGCACATTAAATAAATTAGTGTCATTCTGACTATGCTGAAACAACTTATAAGCAGTAGGTGAAACTATTTAGAAATTAAACAACTTATAAGCAGTAAATATCCATTCATCTTTTAACCTAAAGATTTCGAATTTGTGTTCTCTTAAATACGAAGTCATCTTTGCTAAGGAGCGCATGAATCTAAATTTATTTAAACTTCAATATAAATATCGAATATCAAAAAAAATATGGTTGGAGAAGTGGTGGTGAAGTGTGTGTGGTGGGTGGTTGGGTGGGGTGGGGGGGTTATAATGTGATAGGATAAAGTGGAAAAAAAACGTGAAATGAAGCTTTTTAGAATGTGGTGTGTATGTGTTTATATGAAGAGGAAAAAGCAAATTGTCAGGGTAAAGAAGAATATCCCCAACCCACCCCACACAAAACATAATAATAATATTGAATCGACATAAGCTTAGTCTAGTAGCATGCTTCCCAATAATTTTCAGCTTTGTAAACCATCACTACTCCATTATTTTTTTCATGGATATATACTGACATAGAGAATCTTTTCTTTTTTCTCTGTCTCACCCTATCTTTTTATTTCTGTGGTCACCATACCATAATAATTTCTAACATCAATTTAGACCTTTTATACCAATCAATTACAACAAATTAATCCATCATATTTGGGTTTATTCATCTATTAAAATGCCACATTGATGTTACCTATTTAGAGGGAATCTATAACTATCTTTATTTTTATCCTTGAGATGTATCCAAAAAATAGTAGTCCCGTTTTCGCATTTTTAAATAGAAATTTTTATTCAAGGATTAGTTAAAAACATTTCAAAAATCTGTTTTCAACTATAAAAGAATTTGAGTTTTTATATATATATAAAAATATACACCGCAAATAATTTTTTAAAATTTAATCATATGATATATGATGAACTACCTCTTCAATTATCATGGATATCTACCTCAGTTCATTTGGTGTCAAATTGACATAGAAAAATAAGAATATTGCTATAGGAAAATCATTAACAAGAGCAAAAATGATAAAAGGAAATAAACAAGAAAATGGCATGGCAAACTTAATAAAATGATAATCATATTAAAACAACAAAGTCTCCCTCTCTTCTATACCCAAATATACCCCAACCATTTTCCCCTAAGCTACAATGAGGAAAAATTTCTCAGAAAAAGAAAAACTCAAATGAAAAAAAGTTATCATTGTTGGTTAATTCCTCTTATATGAGGACTCCAACATTGTAACCCCCACCCAAAACCTAATACGCATTCTAAAAAATACATCAAGAAATTAAAATTGCAATGTCATGCATCTATATACATACAAAATAAGATTAAGATTAAAATTAAAACTAATTAACTCACTGGAACTAGAAAGCAGCTTCTTCTTCAACTCTGAATGTTGTATTCTTCATGATAAAGCTAACTTGATATTGTGATGGGATGAATAGGATCCGAGGTTCCTCTCAGCGCAAAATGAGAGACTTTTTCAACCTTTTGACTGTAAAAATTTAGTAGGGCTGAAAATTTACTTGCAGCCGACATGATCACTCCGATCCAACTCCTCCCATCAATATGAAGTCATGTTCTTTCTTCTTTTTTTTCTTCTATAGTCTTGACAATATTTTAGTAGAAGGGAGAAAAAAGAAGTTATGTTGTTCGGATCCTTCAAAAATGCTGTTGGATATGTGTATATGATACGAGTACAACAACATTCTTGGAGGATCCGAGCAACATAGACACGAAAAAGTACCTACCTAGCTAGGAAAGACACATGTTAATAAAAATGAGAGGGAGATCAAGAAGGAAAAAAAGACAAATTAAATGTACTTGTCCTAGATGAGAGAAGGGACTGAATTAGACCCCATATTTGAAGGATCAAGCCAAGCACCATTCCAAGAAAGTGAAGGATCAGATGAATTAATAATTTGTTCATGAATCTGATGATTTGATAGATCCATTTTCTCTTCTTTCAACAGTGTGTTCCCATTTCCACCACCTTCATGAACATTATTAATATTGTTGTTGTTGTTCCCCCTTGACATTTGCAATTCCTCATAATTAGGAGTCAACAAGTTGTGAAAATTGTTACCATTAATATTGGACATGAACTTTTGTTGTTGAAGGCTTGAAGCTATAAGAGAAGCCATAGTTGATGTTGATGATGAAGATCCAAACATATTAGGGTAGCTTGAAAGAAGTGAAGTAGTTGAAGTTGTACAATTACTAGTACTCATGACATGAACATCTTGGATTTGCTTAATAGGATTGAACCCACCATGCCCATAATCATTATTCTCATGACCCATATTGACTACTCCTCCAGAAGAATTTGAAAACCCTAGCCCCATACGACGATCCATTAATCCCGGGATACTGTCTGTTATAGAATACACTTGTCCCTCATCGACTCCTCCAGCATGACTCGAAACCCTAGAATTAAAAAGCCTTGCAAATGGAATGTTGAGATCAGACCTCTCACTAGTCAACCCATAAAATAAAGGGTTAAGATGATTTTGTGAATTTGTAGTAGATAGATGGTCAATATTATTATTATTATTATGGACTCCATGAAGTTGATGATGGTGGCTAGGGTTTACAATATTTGGAGTTGAAGTAGTAATTATATCATGACTAGTAGTAGTATTAGAAGAAGAAGAAGAAGAATTAACTGATGGTCTCTTGATTCTCTTGTTCTTCCTACATCCACCTCCAACAGGTACATTCCTTAATGTTCCTCCTCTAGTCCAATACCTTTTACATGCCTTGCAAAAGTGTCTTGGCTGAGACAAACTATAATTGTTGTAGTAACAAAACTTCGTATTCGACGAATCACAACGAGGACATTTAAGATGTGGTGGTGGTGGTGGTTGTTGTGATGGATCTTGAATTGGTTTCTCCATATTATTACTAGTAGCATTAGTACCATTTGAATCCATCATCAAGTTATTTTTCTCATCTATCTGAAGAAGAGAGAAAATACCGTATTAACAATTGAAATATAACAATGACAATATGATCGAAAGAAAAAAAGAGAAATTAAAGAGTGGATGTGCGATAAGTTTAGGGTAAAATAATAACAAGACCAATGTAGAGATATTCTAAATCCAAATGCTACAAGACAAAGATGGGGTCATGGGAGGTGGGGGTGGGGGTATTTAGACTAATAATTGAGAAAGAGAAAGGAAAGAAACCTGTGGCCATATTTGATTAGTAGTGGAAGAAGAGATGAGTACCATCTTCTCACATTCTCCCACCATTTTACTTCTTTCACGAAAAAAAAGGAATCGTTTTGAAACAAAGAATAAGCAGACAAAGTTAGCTAGGTGGCGACGTGAGTTTTCTTTCTTCACGGTTTGAGACAAATATAATACTTAGAGAAAACAAAAAAATATAAAGTACTGTAGTAAGTAAGCATTAATTAAACAAACTTTTTTTTGTTTCTTTTAAATCATTCTTTTGTGCTAATTTCACGTGAAGGGTAAGGTCTAGAATAAACTTCTGTCCATTATTACTTTAATATTTACTTTGAAAGTCCAATATAGTAGACAAAGGTTTTCGCCACCGTATATAGGCGAAAAATTTATATTATAGAATATGATTATTTTATCGAATCACTTCACTGGAAAAATATATGGAAAAATATATGGTAGCAAATAAATAAAGTATTCATGAAATAGTGGAAAGTTTTCTATTTTTTTCTTCATATGAAATATTTGTTCTTTATTTCTTTTCACATCGATTCAACCAAAATATCTGTGGGAACAACCAGTGAAAAAATTAGTTAGTAGTGACTTGAAATTCAAACATTTTTTTTCTTTTGATCACAATATTATGTCTTTTCAATTATTGTGATTTATCATATATTTTGTGTAGTTTACAATTACGTAAATTGTATTTCAAATATTAAACTTAAATATTTCGTATCTAAATTCATAATCAAATGATGTCTGATAAATTGAGAGATTTAACAATTACGTTGATTGAGATAGAAAAAAAAAGATTAAAATATATGGAGAGACCACATTCTTAATGTAAGAAGAAGACAGAGAGATAAAGCAAGGAGCATATGGTAGATGAATTTCTCGAGGTTCAAGAAAGAAAGAAAATATTCTCTAGTACTACAACTAGTAGTTGAATAATCCAACATCAACATCACTAATTTTAATAACCAAACAAAAATTCTCTGTTTAAAATTTGATTGAACAGAGAGAGTCGTCATACTTAGATAGGAGGGAATCCCTAGAGTTCAATATCCAAGGCGATACAGCAAATCCCACTCCACTACTTTAATTAAATTATTAAATTAGTGTGGAATATTGTATAACTATAGCTTAATTAATTAAATTATGTGTGGGTGATAATGTTATACTATAAGATATACGCTTAATTAGTATGTAGATAATTAATTATATTGTGCAATACTATATGGGAAATGTCATCTCATCTTATGATCTAGCTATTGTAGTCTATTATATTATATTACATGGTGGGTTGTCATCCAATATTGTGGCAGCATAATATCATTATTGAGACTGTGTGTCCAATGCATCAATTACAGTACACTATGTACTTTTATTTTCCTTTAATGTTTTATTGCAAATGTGTCGCAATTTTGAGTGAGGGATTTTGAAAAATTCTTCAAAATGACAAGAATGTATTTAAAAAATAATAATTTAACTTGTGAAAACTTAAAAAATAAAAATATTCTAAGCCCTTGCCCATCACATAATTAATAAGCTTAACTCAACTCCAAAAATTAGCTCATAAGGGATGATTGTCCAAGTTCATATAAGGAGACCATTTTCATTCTCTTTCAAATATGAAAATTTATAACACTTCTAGCACGCCCAAACCCCCAAACCTCGTTAACTGAAGTATGGACACTATAATATGGGGCCCAACATCGGTGAACAAAGTGTACTCTAATACCATGTAAAGATGGATCTTGAGCCTAACTCAACCCCCAAAAATACTTCATGAGGAGAGAATTGTCCAAATTCATAAAAGAAGACCAAATTTCAATCCATTTTTCAATGTGAAAATTCTTAACAGTCTTATACGTATGTTTCTCTCACAAGGAAAAATAATTTTTTAAAATTGAAATTCATGTAATTAATATCGAGGGCAGATCTAGAAGTTTGATTACAAATTCAGGTAAGTCCAATAGCTTTTCTCAAACCTCATATGATTCCCAAAAAATCTACAAAATATCCATAAATAATTAATTATAAACTCAGTTATTTTTGTAAGAATTCACAACCTTGAAATCCTTGTCCTCCTATAAATGGAGACTATGATCAAACTTAACGTAGCCATATGTAGCGTATGGCAAACTCAATCTTGATTCTAAGAATGGACAAAAAATTTCTGAAGTGTCCCCGCAAATGCACTAATTTTTGTTGGTGGGTTTGAATGCGATGTGTACATGTTTTTCTCTCATATATCTTACTCGCTCCATCTTATATTATATTAGTTGCTCACATTCTTTCTTTTATTCCTTTTAAAAAATCATAAATAAGACTAACAGTTTTACTAATTTATCCCTTAAAATACCTTTTTTTGAAACCTTACAAACTTGTTTACACTTTCAAAAAAATATGTAAGGAGAAAATGTTTTTTTAAAAAAATTAATTCGATCTTAATTTTATAAATTGACAACTATTTATAGTAATGTGGACATACAACTTATATGGAACTGGGGAATAAATGATGTACTGTAATATTTTTGATAAATCCTATAAAACATTGATTGGGGAAGGTTATATATATATATATATATATATATATGATATATAATTGATGAATATGCAATGAAGAAAAAAGAAGGAAAGTTTGGAGTGTTTGCAGAAACTTATACTAGATCTATATTAAAACAATTACTGTATATCCTAAGATGGTGAAAAATTCCAAGAAGAAAGTGACAAGAGGCTGCATGTGGATGTCCACGTTTCATTCTCTTGAGTCTCTATTGCAATTTGTACATCATTTTGAGTTTCAGGCCATCCTTTATTCTTAAGTTTAGTTTTCTCTATTTCTAGGCCTTCAATAGCTCAATACTATTAATTAGGGAAAAAAATCTGAAATATATATGAATTTTGACCGAAATTGCTATAACAATGCCGAACTTTGGAAAATACCTTTTACCCCTACACTGTTTAATAGTGTATTTTAAAGGTATATATGTGTCCACGTGGACATCATAAATATTGCGTCATTATAAATAGTAATGTGTCCACGTGGGCACATGTATACCTTTAAAATACACTATTAAATAGTGTAGGAGGTAAAAGGTTTTCCATGAAGTTTGGTATTGTAACAACAATTTTGATCAAAATTGAGATGTTTTTTAGACCAATTTCCCTTATTAATTCGACTAATTCAAATTCGTATGGATTCACTGAGGAGTTGTCTTTTTTTGTTGAGATTTTTCATCCTCAAGTCTCGAATTAAGTCGCACATAATCCTTAGTGATCCAAGAATTAGCACTTGACTTTTAGAATTTTATGAGTCGTTTGGTGTGAAAGATAACACTAAATAGTTTTAGGATTAATTATAGTGTCACTTAATTTGTTGTTTGGTTGGCAAGTCCGGAATTATTTATTCCGAAATGAATAACTAGTATCGGGATAAATTATCCCTCCCTTTGGGTGGTATAGTAATCGCGGGATAACTTATCCGGGGATAAAATAGATAAATGGCAAAGATATCCCTTTAAACCCTTTTAATACATCATTGTTATTATTCATGAAGGGTATTTTTGTAAACAAATAACATGTTCTTAAAATCTATGCAATGCATATTATTTTGAATACAACAAACCTAACACTCAATAATCTCAGCATAACTTATCTCATCATAACTAATTCCAACATATCTTATACTATCATAACTAATCTCAGGATAATTTATCTCACCATAACTTATATTCAAACCAAACGATCCTTAATCTTTCAAATATTATAAAATTGTTGTAATTTATGATTAAACATATTTAACCTTCTTGTTCCCTTACACTATGAATATTCACAAATTAACAACTTATGACATGCTAAATATTCAATTATTTGATGTCTTGTGTTGAATTTTTACAATTACTCCATATATCCGAGAGTAACATATAATATTGTTGTAAAAGTAAGTAGTCTGAACAACACATATTTAGGACATAAAAGGAATAAAAAAAAACACAATTTATTCAATTATATGTTTCATATGCTTAACTAAATCTTACAAGGACCAAAACTAGAATCCAAATCAGAATATTTTTCCCCCTTTTTTTCATGACTTCTGTATAAATTGAGAAAGAAATAATTTAACAGTCAAATTACGTTAAGGATGAGAAACGTGTTTGCCGTCTGTCCAATAAGATGGAAGAAGATCTCAATTAATTGATTACAAAAGTCATAGTTGGAATGCTTCACTGGAAAGCATATTCTGATGCAAACTCCTCCACTTCCACTTTGTTACTCCATCTTATCACATCACACATCTTATTGTGTACTACTGTCTCCATTTAAAAAAAAATGATCTATTTTAATTTGACATAGAGTTTAAGATAAATAAAGAAGACTTTTGAATAATGTAGTCCTAAATTAAAGTTATATCAAATGTATAAAATTGTTTTTTAATCTTGTGGCCTTAAATATGTCACGTGTAAAACTGAAATTAAAATGTTATCAAAAAAATAAAGCAGTCATTTTTTTTGAAATTGACTACAAAGAAAAATGGATCATTCTTTTTAAAACAGAGGAAGTAGTACTATATTCCTTCTACCATATTTCGAAAAATATATAATACATTATATCATCTCAATTTGTTGTGAAGTATTTTACGGACTATCTCATATTCTGGCCTTGTGTATATATAATCTTCATAATTAGTGTATAAATTGCGTATATTACAATCATATTAATAAATAAATTTGGCTAAACGGTAAAGATCATTTGGTAAGTTTCTCTATGTTTTTATCTAAAGTGGAATTTTGCTTGTTATAAGGGGCAGTGTGAATTGAACATAGATATTAGATTGGAATTCATTCTCCATATTTGCATATGTATAAAACTGTTGATTAATATGGTTCATGAATCATGATATGGGTGTATAATTAATGTGTTTGGTATTTTTTCATGTTCAATAGTTTTTTTTAGAAAAACGAACTCATTAAAAAAAATGACTTACCGAATGAACATAGAGAAAATAAGTTATACTAGTGGAAACATTGATTGTATTCTCTCCATCCAAAATATATCGTCCCACATATACCTCATCTTCACTCGGCCTCCACCCCCATAACCCTAGTTCCCACTATCCCTCATTTCTACCTTTACACCCTTATCTCTTATAATATTTATTTATATTATATATAAATATTTTAAAAATAATTATTTTTTACTATCTATCGAACTCAAAACTCATTTCAATAAAAAAAATATTTTCCGCCGTATCAAACACACTAAAATTTCCAATCTAATGTAAAACCATGTGGTGCTAAGCTAGCTACTAATAAGGATAATAAAAAGGATTAAGCAAATGGTTAAGGGGAACAAACAGATTTTGTAGTGTCCCAAGGGATTTTCTCATTCTCCAAACATCCCATCATTACGATTCTTCTATTCACTCACTATACATTTGAATCTTATTCTCATTTTAATATAATTTAGATGGCTTTTTACTACTTTTTACCCATCCACATCAAAAAGCAAAAGCAAATTATTTTTAAATCCATCTTTTTACCTTGATTCAAATTACTCAATATTTAATCTTCACTTGACAATGGACCACCATTTGCAATCTTTAATAAATCCAAGTTGTTTAATGAAATAATTTTTTGTATCGGTAACAGTAATGGGTTTGTCGTTGTTACAGTTTATGTTTAAGATGAA
Organism: Solanum bulbocastanum; assembly: GCA_037074985.1. NCBI lineage: Eukaryota > Viridiplantae > Streptophyta > Magnoliopsida > Solanales > Solanaceae > Solanum > Solanum bulbocastanum. The sequence continues at coordinate 27,820,606 of CM073598.1, read as the reverse complement.
AATTAGGAACTACTTTGACAGACGTATATCAGGGAAACTTTTGAATAAATATTATTGGATTATTTATATGATCTAACACATAAATGTTCCTTTGCAACATAAATATATTAAAAAAATTATGTGTATCAAATCAATATAGAACATGTATGGACACATAAAAGTTGGAATATCTATAATCATTTCATTAGAGTAGTTGAGAATGGATAATTATGTTAATGACTGGGGATTAATCAAAAAACAATGTCGGGTCGTATAACAAATCAAAATAGCCTAAATAAACGACAAAATAAGGGTATATTAGGAGCAAACATTAAAGGGAAAAAAATAATAAGAGTATAGCATCGGTCAAATCAACAACTTTGGTACATAACAATTAACAGACAACTCTCTAATCACCAAAGGACAAGGGTGGCGTGGGTGGATCCTTCTAGTACTCCTGAATATAATATCGAATATAATACCGTGTTTGAACTCTAAATATGAAAAATAAAAAACTATTAAAAATTAAATATATGTACAATAAAATTTCTATAAATGCATATGTTTGGAATCGAAAAAAAATATTCATTTATTGAGATTATTAATTTATCGATAAATGCATAAAATATTTATTTATTGATAAATAAATATTTATTATTTTAGAGAGTATTTTGCAGTATGTACCATAAGAAAGAAAAAAAATATTTGAATTAAGAATTTCAAAAGTTTAAATCTAGGAAACTAAAAAGTGTAGTCTTTGCATATTTATTATTTAAATCTAGGAAAGTTAAACGAATTTAGTAAAGTTTAATGTTTCTAATTGTATTTATATATATAGAATATGAAGAGATTTTATGTTAACTATAAAAGGAAAAAGCTAGATGTTTAAAAATCATAATCCAAGTTTAATGTCTTCTCATCATTTGAAAGACTTTCAAAAAGTTAAGGATGAGATTAATTTTGGTTTTGGTGGAAAGAAAAAACAATCAACTATAGAATCATATTTTAAAAAGAAATAGTTATTGGTCTAGTATTATTGATTGATTAAATATATATTAATTTTTAATGTATTTTAGTAATTATTACTTTATATTTTTTCTGGGCTTTTAATATTTTATTTTTAATTTTTATCTAATGCATTTAGCGAGAATATTACTTTAATATAACTGGCCCAAGTCGGGATCGAAAAAAATATTCATTTAGCGAGATTATTACTTTATCGAGCTTTTTTTGTATGTCTTCTATTTGATTTTTGGTTCAAATGCCCCTAAACTAATAAAAACTTCGCCAATTTGCTAATCACGACGGTATTTCATTTTGATTTCTATTAATTCATGAGGATTTTTGGACCAAAAACAAAACGAGTCACATTTTTTTTACTTCTTTTGATTTAAAAATATAATTATCTTTTTAACCTTTTTAATATTTGTATATCTAAATTAATGAATGTCGAACAAACGTAAGTTAAATAATCTTGAAAAACACAAGTCATTGGTTCACACTCAACCAAACCTTAGCCAATTAAGCTGCAAAAAAGGACAAGAGATTCCACAATAGTGAAAACCCAAGGTGCACGTTTAAGGGGAGTCTGGCCTTTGTAGGGTCAAAATGTACTGATGGGGGAAGAAGAAGAAGACTCAACAGTCAAGAGTCAAGACTCAGTCACTAAGGAAACTGATTAAACAATATTTGAAAAATTGGGGGACCAAAAGCATCAAATCCAACCCAACTCTATGTATCCTCCATCATATTGCACTCCTAACAATGTGCAGACACAGATTTCTAACCAACTTGTTCTCTATGACTATTTTTATTATCCAAGAATTTGAATTTGAAGTTTATGAGTTTTATATCGATTTCATGTTTATATTATATACTAAATTCTATCTCACCTATCACAATATTTAATTTTGACACATGGCACCATCCGAATGGAGCTATTAATCAAATAATTGTGATCAATGTGATTAGACAACAGTTTAAAGTGAGAGACGTTAACCTACCACTTAGTGTTCTTTATAACAAAAAAAGTATGATTAACTAACAAAGATTCTTTTTTTTTTTTCCATTTCTTGGACGATAATACTGTGTCAATATAACTTTTTATCAATCAAAAGAGTAATCCTAGTTTAGATTGCTTAACAAAGAAGTGAACATGTGCATGTACGCTTAATTTGGGGAAACTTGTAAAGAATAATTCCTAAGCATTTGTCATTTATTCTTTTCCAGTTATAGATATATAATTAGTTAAAACTCATATGTTTGGTGTTAGTCTAAGTCACTGCTTTTCTTGTTCAACTTGCTTTTGTGATCTTGTTTGATTTTTCTCTCTTTGTCCTCGTTTTAGTTCACTAGATGAGTATGCTTATACGGAAAAAATATTTATATGTGTTGATGTTTATATCAAATCAAATAATTTCATTATAAGAGTCACGAATTAAACTAAAAGTGACAGGACAATCACTTAACTAACAAGTGATTGGATTTTTATATATATACAAGACACGTATCTTTCATTCATTTGCTTGATGTAACTATTGAATATAACAACAATAATATAGTTAGCGAATATGGTAGTGTATATGTAGATCTTATTATCAGATACGACTAAAAATATTCATTTATATACATGGTCAATTTAAGTTCTCACATTTGAGTTTCTTCAAGGGAAATGGTGTTAGGTATATATGCATGCATGTTCAGCAATTTGAAAAGTACACACAATTTAATATGAAGATGATTCCAAGGGAAAAGAATATAATGTCGCCTGGAAACTGTCATTGAAATTATGCCCTTTGGTGGATTTTATGCTAATATTGTTGGATATGAAACAATAGAAAGACAAAGTTACTTCCCAAAAGAATAAAATATTTATACAAATATTTTTTTGCCATTGAGGTGCCATATTGAGTTTCTCTTAAATGTTTTTGTTTGAAACTAGTACAGTATATTTTAAGAGCCATGGAAAACACTAATGTGAGAAATAGAAGGTGTAGCATCTCTTTTTTTTACCCTTCTCTTGGTGACTCGAAGTTAAATTCTTGGAGTCGGGGGTTGGAGGTACAGAAGGTGCTTACCACTTGAGCAATTATTCTTATCAACGAATAATATTTTAGTTCTCTTTTTATACAGGTGACTTTTTAAGCTTCTTTTTTACCGCAAAAAGAGAAAAATAAAAGACAAGGCACCCACTATACATAATTTTCGCAAATTTTTCACTAAAATATATATAACCACCATCTTATGTATCTATCTTTGATTATTTTTCTTTCAAGACGAGGAACGTAGTATTAAATAATTATGTAATTTGGAAGGAGTTTTCTCCAATGGTTTGGCATGGAGCTAGTCGTCTTCATGAAAATAATACTAATACGTTAATTTACATCGGTAATTATTTCTAACAATGAAAAGGAAGTTCATTAAGGCTCGACAAGGACAAAAATATAGATTCTACCACTTTTCACTTGATTTAATTTGCCCACAGCAAAGCATTTTTTATCAAAAATGATTTTATTTTGAGAGCTCGAATTTGAAATTTTTAATTAATAATAAAAAGTATTTCCTTCATTTCATATTAAGTTAATTTTTAAGGCATTTTCCATTTTTCAAATTAACTTAATTATTCAATTTTCAAAATTACTTTTAGAGCGTTCTTTCAATTTTACCCTTCATTAGTTAGTATTGAAATTATTGATTAATTAATATTTAGTTATTTTAATCATAAATTTGATAATATTTAATAAGGTAAAAATGGAAAATTAAGTTCAATTTATGTCTTAATCTACTTTTCTTAAAAGGTGTGAAACACCTCAAAAATTAACTTAATATGAAATGGAGAAAATATTAACCACTCCACTTTAATAAAGATATCATATTTAATGCTCGAATTTGAAATCTAGATTAATAATAAAAAATACAGATCACTCCACCTCAATTTTGATGGTCACTTTTTACTACTATTAATAATATTCCAAATCAAATTAATAACTTAAGAAAAATCTTTAGTACTGTATGATATATATAGTAATATATAATAATAATAGACTTAATATTATAGATATAGTATTAGATAGTGCTAGAGAGAATAGGGTCATTTTCAAATAAGCTGCCAACCGCTCTTATTGACTTCATTCAATTGTTTGTCGCCAAGTACATCATTTTCAAAACGATTAATTTGCATTAATTGATTGTTATTCATTTTAGGCTTTCAAGCATAGAGTAAATACTTTTTATATAATTAAAAAGATATTAATTATTATTATTTTTTAAATTTATTTTTATTTAAATAAGACAATTTTTACATAGCCAAGAAAGTATCATATTAAATAGGTGTTATTAATTAAGAATAATTTAATAAAAGTACTTTTTGATTTTTTCAAATGTAAGTATTTCTTAAGGAACATGCACAAACTAAAATACAATATGATATGGATAGAAGATAGTGGAGTAATACTAGTTTAACTTGATAAATTAGAGAAAATAACATTAACTAAACAATAAGTAGAAAAAAGTATTGGGTTGTTTTAAGTATATTATACTAGCTTTATGTGTACTACGTACCATCAAAAGATCATAATATAGGGTGTGTTTGGTGAGAAGGAAAATATTATTCAGGGGAAATATCTTTTAAAATAAATAAATAAATTTTTTATGTTAATAGGTATACAAAAATATTCTTTTATTATATTTAATTTAAATAAATGAAAAATGGCGCGGGAAGGTCCAAGTGGTGGCTTGGTGGGGACGAGGGCTATGGGGGTGAGGGTAAAGTGAGTTGGAGGGTTGGACAAGTGAAATTTGTTTTGTCTTTCTATTAGGAGGTTATTTTCTTGATTTCGAAAGAATTTATTTTTCATGTGAAAGTATATTTAAAAAAATTTGACTGATAAAACATGTAAAAATTTAAAAATATTTTCTTGATGTCGAAGAGTAGCCCTGTGAAAATGTCTTCAAACCATAACAACAATAGTATATAGCGTCGCTATTTTATTTCTTCGATAGAAAATGACTTTAACAAATTAGAGTAAGTTAAAACTCTTCACTTGAAACAAAAGAGTGGAAATTTGATGGGATTTAGGAGGGAACAAGCAACTCAATTTAATTGGTAACTGAAGAATAATTGGAGGGGCCATAATTAGATTAGAGCGAAAATCTAGGTATTAGGTATAAGTTTTAGTTAAATAATTCCAACATATATAGAGTGGAAGTTGGACCACAGTTTATAATCTTCCTCCGTTCATTTTTATTTATCTATTATATTAAAAATAAATATTTATTCATTTTAACATATCAAAAGAAAGATAATATTTTTCTATATTTTACCATTAACGTTATGTATTTATTTTTCAAATCTATCAAAAATATGTATTATTTAAGGCATGTGTAATGCTTATTTTATGAATAAATAAAAATGAGCGGAGAAGATTATCTTACACCACATGACCACAAGGATCACAATCACAGGTCATGACAGTCAACCTCCATAATACTTTTCTATTTGAGGAGAGAATTAATGATGGTACTAATTAAATCCAATAATCCTGCCACATGTTACACATTATGGGACCATGCCGTGGCATCAAGTCCCTAACTTGGATTTGTTGTCCTCCAAATCTTGTTTGATTGAACAATTTACTGTTCTATCAACTTTAATTTTTCTTATAAAATATGTATATACTATAAATATATATATATATATATATATATATATATATATATATATATATATATATATATATATATATATATATATTTGTCAGTAATTATTTTAATAGATGGCTATACAGGGTAACACCTTAGTACTAAGTATTAACTAATAGTGGCAAACCCAAATAAAAGTTGGGTCAAGTTTGTTAAAGAGAGCTTAATTAATCAACTTGTCGAATTAAAGATTCAAGATTGATACCAAAATATATTATAAAGAAGAGATTTGATTTTGTATTCCTTTATAAATTTATTTTTATTTTTTTATAAAGGATTTTCATTTTTACAGCTAAGAATTCATTATTTTTATACATAAGAGTTGAAAAAGTCATTTTTTTGATATTCATTGACCACTAAAAGATCATTTCATATTATAAACCGAGTTATTCCAAATTCGGACCGTTAAAATTACGGAAGAAAAATCAAAGATTCATTTTTTAATTTTTGTTTTTCCATTTTCTCATTACCATATTCCCTTTTCTTTTTATTATTATATATTATTTGAACATGGACCCTATTTTCGATTGTAATGTAAACTTGACTACTTGACCTGACCTTATGTGCGGGAGTTCATAGTTCATAGTTCATAGGCCTTATTAATCACATATCCTATTATCAAACTTGAAATATAGAATGGTGTCGTGTTTTCAAATGAAATGTTGTTATTTTCTTGTCCTTAAACATATTTTCTAGATAGGATGATGAAGCCATAAGCATGAAAAAAGGAAAGGAAGAAAAAACGTTTTCGATTTGGTTATGAGTTTTTAGACATCGTTTTATAAGTAATAGGGACAAGAATTATTCCTTTATTTTGAACTTACATTGGAAAAAAGGAACGACTCATGATTTGGAACTTTAACAATATTCTAAACTTCATGAATCGTTCCTTGAGTTCCAGTTATCAATTCTTTGAATTCCAGCAGCGTTTCTTGGAATTATTCCATGTTTTAATTGGGAATATTTTTATCCAAAAAAAAAAAAAAAAGTTGTACTAAAAGAATGGTTCAAGTATTAGTAATAATAACTTTTAAAATAATGGCTAATGTTTGATTTGTTTTGCTTAACTTAAGTTGAGAGAAACAGTCTCTGCGCATAATTTATCCTTTACGGATTCTATTTTTTAAGATTTCACTAGATATATTGTCATTACTTTTAATATTTGATAGCAAGTGCTAAAAATGAGGATTTTAAGGGGGGAAACAAGGAAGGATATAACAAGGTGGAAAAACGAATCGACACGAAAGTGAATATCATGTCACCAAGGCCCACACAATTGAGATTTGAGCTACTAAAGATTCCTCTAAAAGTGAGTATTTATCCCCCTAATTTCCCGCAATAGTAACAATCTTAAAATCTAAATGGGCCGTCCTTATTCTTTCTGTGCCTGGACTAATGGGTGGTATTGGGCTGATGAACTGGGCTCCAACTAATTTCACTCTTCTTATACCGACTAACCTAACAATGCTATTTTTGTGTAACTTCTACTTACAGTAAAACCTCACTAAATTAAGACTAATACTTGGTAAATCAGTAATTTTTTTAAGATAATATTTTTCTTCAGTCCCGACTTGGGTCAGTGGGAAAAAATCAATTATTTCAATAAGATAATAAGATAATATATTTTTTGAAGACTCCTATATAAATATATGGTCCCATTAAGGGGTTGTTTGGTACAAAGATCAATAGTGCAGAGATTAGTAATGCAAGGATTATTTTTATCAAGTGATTGGTTCGTTGCTTCCTACCTAATTTTGTGTGGGGTTTAAAACTCTACAAAAAAAACTTCTTTTCAATTATACCCTTGAGTTATTATAAGATTTTTTATTTCCTGTAATTGGGTCAAGGTAGATAATTGATGAACAATATTATTTTTTATAGCCTTTTAACTAGCTAGGAGAAGGAAAATTTTATCACCATGTTCACTATTTTCTCACTTAAATTATTTGAGGGTAAATAATTGTCATCTTAATAAATTAAAGTTAATATCTCAAAAGGTCACACAACTATAAGAATTTATAGAAAAAAAGGGATTGAACATTGTTTTACATCAATAAAATCATTCAACTTAGGACTTTTATCAAACAAAAATCGCTCTTTATCATAAAATAAAAAAAATGGCAAAATAAATTAAACTATTTTTATACTCAAGATGTTTTTAAATAGCAAAACTAGTTCTTAAATTCATACATCAACATTAGCATATTAGTCCGATTATAATATTTTATATTAATAATAATTAGATTAAATAACTCATATTTTAGCTACAAATAACTTTATTTAAATAATAAAGTTTGCAAGCTAATCGATTTAAATAAATTTATTAGTACAAATATAAAACATAAAATCAAGAAAATAAATAAAATGAAAGGATTTGAGGGGTATTTTTGTCTTTACATATATTAATCCCATGGTATTAGATCCATGTATTACTAATACCACCAAAGGGAAGGTATTAGTTATACACCTTATAATACCATAGAGGGTGTATAACTAATCCACGCATTAGTTACACATAGGCCCAAAATTCCTACCAAACATAGTACTACATAATACCACACCTAATACAAGGACTATTTCTCTTAACACTCCCCACCAAACGACCCCTAATAGTAAAAATTAATAATTCTTTAAAAGTACAAATATATCTAAGATAATTTAGTGAAATGTGATTTTATTGTGTTTTTTTTTTTTTGTTAAACTTTAAATCTAATTGAAATTCATCTCTATCTTTTCTTATTGCATCAAAAAATTTTGGTGTTGTCTTTTCGATCTGCACCATAAAATTGTGAAGAGTTCTAGATACGATAAGTGTCCCTTTACACGTAACTAGTTCCAAAGGTATTGTATCATCTACAACTTCATCATCAACATTATTTTTTATGGTATCCACAATTTCTTCTAAACGCTGGACCTCTGAGTATATATCATTTTCACCTGGATAATTCAATAGGTTATTGACGTCCATTTTATTGCGGTAATCGAGATCACTAATCATGACCTCAAGTTCATGAATGACGTTTTCACAAGTGGATTCATTCACATTTTTTGAGATTTCATCCTCCAAACAAATTTTACAATGTCGAAATTTTTTTTTGTTGTTTTTGCTGAACATTTGTCGTCCAAATTGGGATTGCGAAATTGATAGCATCCAAAACATTAATCTTTCCTCGATCAGTTTCATGTCCCACTTTATAGCCTTCTAATATCCTACGAATTACAATAAAATATGTTCTGATAATACATCTTGAAAGCTTTCATTATCCCAATATCACAAGGTTGAATCTCAAAACACTATAAATTAATAATGATTAATTTATCGATTAAATAATACCTTTATAAAATAATAATAATTTACGATCTCAACTATATTAATTTAGTGAGATTTTACCGTTTTCTTAAAAAAAAAAAAATCTTTACTCTCAATGGTAAAACTCGACAGTGTAAACTTATAGTTGACACCTTCACTAATTTAGCTACTTAACGCAATATCGTCAACGAATAGCTATCATTCATTATGTTACCTCATCTTGCATCGTGTTAATTAGTTCAGACATAATTAGAATATAAAATAAGAAAACTAGAACTAGCAACTCTAAATAAGAAATTTCAGGAAGTTCTGCCTCTGCCTAGCTTATATTAAGTGATTCAAAAGGTATAATACAAGATGAACTCTTTAAATTTGTCAAAATATTTCATTTAAAGACTCGAATTACATGTTGTTTCAATTGAACACCCCTACTCCTAATGAAGTGTTATAATCTGACACTTCCAGTTCAATTTTTTTGAAAAAAATTTGAGTATTGTTATTCGATTAACCCCATAAAATATATCATTTCCTTTAATCACACACATTTGCTTCAATAAGCCATAAACTCCAGATATTTTCTTCTTACATATAATTAGGAGATGACATATTTATGTGGCTAACTTAATTATCTAATATAAGAATAAAAACACGTGCAAAAGTTTATTGTAAATTTGAAATTGAACATAACTACTTGGAACACTTTATTAAAAATTTAAGTGTTCAATTAAAACAAAACTTATTTCAAATAGCTAACTCGTGACAAATTAAGGGACTTATTATGTATTAAGCCTTCAAAAAGATTAATTATACCCGTAAGTCATAAGCTCACTTCTTTTTCAGCCCAAGTCCTAATCTTGTTTTGTTTTCTTCCAATCATGGAGTCTCCTTGTCAATCATTTTGGTATCTCCCCTTCACTACTAATTATCCATTAACGGCGAAGAAAGGACATCCATTTTAAGTGTTAAGAAAAATAGAAGAGTTTTCCTATTCTTTTTCACCCCGTTCTGCCTAGAAAGTTCTCGACTGCGCTTCATTGTTATTCCTTCGACAACAAGGGAATATGTAGTTGCAATATTGATCTGTCCCATCAGTCCTGCCTAGCAAGGTACGTCTAGTTCTCCTTCTATTTGCCTATCTCAGTAAGAAATTGGAACAAAAGGAAAAACTGATCGAAGCGAGAGAGGGAGCATTAATAAGGAATATTCAAATAAGGTCATTTTGGGAAACTCTCTACACAAGCCTAATATTCTTGTAATACTAAACTATTAAGCTATAATAAAACAATACTACACACTTATGAATTACCGACATATAATCATCAATTGCACTCAGGCTGTAGCTTCAATAATTTAATTTGGAACTTAATAATTCATATGGTTAATAGCTACAGAGCTGTCCTTGTATTAGTGCACTATCAATTTAATACCTAGGGCCTATAGCTATGATACCAAAAAGCTAGGTGCCCACAATTATTAAGACAAAAGTAAATCCACCTCAAGAAGAAGAAAAAAAGGGAAATATGATATAAAACCATTTAACAAAGTCCATATCACAAAAATTAGACAGCAAAATCATAGAGACTAGTTCATTGATTCACTGGACCATGCAATTCTTTACCGTTCATTTTCAATAAATAAAAAATAATACACTGTTTAGAGTACAAGACTCTCCTTGCTTGAAAAAGACTACCAAATAGGGGTTACTGAAGGCATTTGTTAATTCATTTTGAGTAATGTAACTGTGCAAGATAATGATGCTTTTTTTTCCTTTTTGGTAACTAAGATAATGATGGGTTTAGTAGATGAATTTAGATATCTAGTGATAATGGAGCGCCAGTGCAACAAGCACTCTACTAGGCCGACATTGACAGCTGAGAGACCAACTTGCAGTATCATAATAGTGCAAATTATTGCGTAGTTGGCTCCCTTCAGAATCTACTACATAAAGAACTACCGTAAACTATGTTAGATGGCTATTACGGGTACTAAACTCGAAATTTTCAGAAAAAGAAATAACTACAACCAATTACAATGCATACCCTAATCGCAAGGGCAACAGAGTAAACATGCCACTGTTTGACACCAACTCTTTTGATCCCCTCCAAAGCAAGAGGAAAAGAGTGAGTGAGTTCACCACAAACCACTGGCTTTGGTCTACGGTTGACACAACTCCTCGACTAATTGGTCAAAATATCTTGTGACCCACTAGCAAGCACCAAATTGGATGTTCTATCAGCTTCTCCACATCCTAAAACAGTGAATACTGAATGCTGAGAGGCTTGCTGACTGCCCAAATAAAGAACTTGACAAAAAGTTAGTGGGGTAACTAACTAGGAGTAAATTCACTAGTAGACCTAGAAAGAAACTTTAGCAAAGTCATCATAAATGTTCTTCACGTCTCATGTACTATGTTATGGAATGGTCACATTTCTCTTTATATTAAAGCTAGTTCATGTTAAAAAGTTGAGGCCAGTAAGAGTAGTTTGAACTTTCAATATAATTCCACCTTCGCCCACCCCCTTGCTGGCCCACTTCTGTACGGAACACCAATCAGAATCTTTAGTTCATCTTAACACCAAAGCATCTCCACTTAGTCACTAAACTTCACATAGGAGGAAAAGTATGGAACTGGTGGTCCTCACACGTACACCTTTCTTTCTTTACCTTGGTTCAAGTTTCATACTCTTTCATCCGGCTTCCTCACTCTATTTTGGCCCAACTAGTTTCTCCTCACAGGGATGGAAACTAACAAATGGGAAGGGAAGAGAAGCATTTATGAAGCTGAAGAGGAAGAGGAGGAACGTGAAAGTGTTGAAGAGGACAGCAAAAGGAAAAGGGTCTCGGGTAGGAAGCTAGCTGGTGAAGGGTCGGCACATCCTTCTTGCCAGGTCGATCAGTGCACTGCAAATATGGCAGATGCCAAGCCATACCATCGCCGCCACAAGGTGTGTGAGTTCCATTCTAAGTCTCCAATAGTACTTATTAGTGGACTCCAGCAGCGATTCTGTCAGCAATGTAGCAGGTAAGTAACCCCTATTTTCTGATGAACAACTCTAATTTTATCTGTGCCTTCAGAGTTGTATAGTGGCAATATCTTGGAAACCAATTATGTGCACTCAAACAGTTTTTCTTAGATTAAAGTCACGGGGAACATTAATCAAAACATCATTAGCCAATAAACAAAGAAGAAGGTAATTTAAGCTTGAGTGCTGATTCATTTTATGCAACATATTGGAATCCTAATATCAAGAACCAATACCAATAACATAGGCAAGAACCAACACATGGAGACACGAAAGTACAACAGCAACAATCAATTTCATACAATATCCTATGCAGATCATTTATTTAATCATAAACTGTGTGAAAAAGCAAAACTCAGTCTTTTAAATCGTGATATAACAATGAATCCAGGACACTACTGGATCTTCCAAATTAATCCATTGACATTTCAAGACTAGTAACTTTGAGATGTGGTTATTAAACCATGGCTACATCCAATTAAGAGACAGTTGATAACCTCTAGGTTTCCTTGTTATGGAACAAAAGCCAAATCAAGCAATGATGAAGACTTCTTCTTAGAATTAATCTCACTGTCCCAAGGGTTTCTTCAAGTTGAACAAGAAAATGTGAATAAATAATGCTAACATGGAGAATAGTCCCTATGGTCTGTGATGGGCTTCTTGATTATCCCTTCTTTAGGTAGTAGAAGGTAAGCTTTACTCCAACTGAAATTGTATACAAAAGATTCTTTTGTTTCCTTTGAAGGGAGAGACAAATACTGGTAAGGGAAACAATTAACTTTTGCACATGCAAACAGAGATTATCCTTCAGACAATTTTTTATTCCTAATTCATCCAACTGACAACGAGGTATTCTAAATGAGATTCTACTTCCTATGAAAATATGTAGTGTATCTAATCAGCCAAGAAACTCTAGCTGCTGCCACATCCACAGCCATCTCATGTATTTTCTAATCAGCTGCTTTCAGATTTCCAAGTATAGGAGTATATCATTTTCTAATGAGCAGGGGCAAAACAGAGCTTTTAATGTGAATTTTCAATTGTTCGCATGATGAGGTGCAGATTTCATCTGTTAGCAGAGTTTGATGATCCTAAAAGGAGTTGCCGAAGGCGTTTGGCAGGTCACAATGAGCGCCGCCGTAAAATTACATATGACTCTCATGGAGAAAGTTTGGGCTGAAGCAGCATCAGCATCAATGACAGAGAAATAACCTACTTTCTGAAGCAAATTACATAAACAAGATGTGGTTTAAGCATGCTCTCTATCTTCTGTCAATTCCCGGAGTTCTAAGCAAATTGTTATTTGTGACCTTCAAGTGTCTAGCTAATAGTACTTTCATTTCCCTTATGTAAAGGGAAGGACAAAAAGCATGAACCGCTGGCACTGTCTGCTAGTATTCGAAAAATGAAATATTTGTAGTATGAATGCATATCACATGGTGCTCGAAAGTCTTCCGTGTTGACATTCCAACTCACTTTATGAGGTTTTTATTTAAATTTTTCTCTTGTTATAATTCCTGCACTTCCATAACTTCTTTTTTTGTTTTATAACCAAGAAATTCCCAAGGGAAAGTGGCGCACAATCCAAAACGTGGTCAATAATGGGTCCGCCCTGTACTTTTCTCCATTTAAATTACAGGCTTTTGTCTGCGACAAGGTTCAAACTTGTGATGTGTGCCTACACACATCACAACTTGTGCTCTGACCAGTAGACCAAAGCCTTTGGGCCCTGTATTTCCAGAAGTTAGGTTCTATGTTTTGAGATGCTTCTTGCCTTATGGGAACAGAACAACTCTCAATGGGTGTTGTAAACATAAATTCTATGAGATAAATAAGTATACATGCCCTGTTAAATTGAGGCATCTTTGAGAGTTTGACCTATCTCAGGTATGCTTGAGTTGGCAAAAATGTGTTTGATTGAGATCAATGTATGATCCAAGAGGTTATAAGCTAAAAGAGTAAGGGCTCATTTGGTATGAGGGCCGAGGGATAACTAATCTCGGGATTAATTTTAGGATGAGTTTATCCCTCATTCCCATGTTTGGTTGGGATAAAATTGCGGGATAACTTATCCGGTGATTAGTTATCCCGGGAATGTAGTGTTATTTTTATCCCACATTAAAGGTGGGATATAAATCCTGAGATACCTTGTTCCCCAACCAAACAAGCCCTAAAAGTATTATCGAGTACAATTTTATTTAACGTACATCATCAAATATAAATGAGACTGCTAACAATGGAGTTCACAGGGCGCAAGTTCTTCAAGAGCAAAACAAGTTGCCCTACATAAAAGAATTACTGCAGAGTCTTGTAATGTTGGTCTCCACTCAGTGCCTAAACGTTAACTTTATATCTAAGTACAAAATATTTACTTCTCTTTGCTGCTGCTTACTGGCGCAAGATTGTCTAATATTTAAATTTAGGCACATATTAGCTGTATTTTCACATTCAGACTGCAAAATCTTGAGGAAAGGAGTTAAACCTTCTAGATTTAAAAGCCAAGAAGATTTAACAGCCCAATCATTTCTTAAGATATTTATGCAGCGGAAGATCATTATTAGAGGAAACATGAACCAAGCTCCAGATATCAGATCTTTCCTTGCAGAAGGAAGGCTGATGATGACCAACAAAGTTGCTAAATGCTAGTTTGAATTACATTTGACAGCCATAGAATATGCATAATACACCAATTCATGCAGCATGCATCATGCATTGAGAAGGAGAATTACATTTTTTTTAGAAATGGCAAATGTAATGAGGGAGAATTTCATTTAGTAATGCCATCTTTCATAACTGAAAATGTGCAAGACATAACTGTTCTTTTTTTCTTTCTTTCTTTTTTTATAAGTAAGATATAACTGTTCTAGACAGGTGTCTATCATCAAGTTGTCCCGCTCATGCAAAAGGCTGTCAGTTAGTTCCTTCGATATTAATTCTCTAACCATAGGAAACTTCAATAATATCTGGCAGCTAATCATCTCAATGAAATCTTGAATATATCACCAATTTATGTTTGAACAATGATAACCACACAAATCCTAGCTAAGAAACTAATCTTTGAAGAGAGGAACACCACAGACAACCATAAATCTCAGAACTGCAGATGATAAATTAATGTCACTAAAAGACTGATAAAATAAATTAATTCACTAAAAGAGATCAGATGACAGACTAGTAGTAGTACAGCGATGTCATGACAAAAAAATCATGTGGTAACCTTGTCAAGAGCCACTAAAGCTTTAAACCAGCAGCAAGCAGAAGAAATAAGCAGCATCAAAAATAATTATTGGACACGCCTGATCCCCAATAACTTGGCAGACAGTTCCCATGCGACAATAGCCGCTGCATTAGCAGGAAAAGCTCTTACCAGTGTAGGACCTAATCCTGTATAGCATCCTCTAAGTCCAGATCTCCTGTAAATCTACCAAAATGAACTGAATCATGCACTTTCTAGTATTTCAAAGCGAGATTATGATAAATACCAAATTTAGAACCGAGAAGGGATTTTTTGAATGGTTTTTCTCAGGGGTAGTTTGAATTATCGTCTTTGCTACATCCAATGGCAGAACAGCAGACCAGAACTGAAGCAAAATCAGAAGAACGAATGTAATTACGCATGTTACTTCCATATTGAAAGTACAAACAGTATCTTAATCAAAGAATAAGTAAGCAGAATCCAAAAGGAATTAACTCCAACCGCTTTAACTCACTGCTATACCACCAAGACCACCACTCATTATTCCAACTCCAACATCAATCAATTGGCTTGACTCAGATGAAGCACCTTTCAATTGTAGATGCATGAAATATCGTGCATATTCATAGGTACTAAAGAAGACAGCATTGCCCACAGATTCTCTCAGTAAGGTTGCGAGGCCTCCTCGAAACATGCCTGTAAGCTGGAGAGATTCTTTGTCAGTTTGAAGGCACAGCTGAAGCCTAAATGGAAGCGTAGATCAAGAAATTTCTCACCCCTTCTTGTTGAACTGTTTTAAGGGCACACTCAAGGGGCCCTCTAAATCTAGTGGACTTCGGTACCATAAAATCAGTGCCCTGAACTTGCATCCTACACTGGAAAACAACTTTACAAAGATGGTATTCCAAGTAAAGCAGGAAGTTAGGAACTCTAGCATCACTTACCTTCACCAGTTCTGACAGGCATAGTATGAAGCTGATAATAGCTCCACCAAAGGCTGCTGAAGGAACTATTGCATGAGGCTGGGGCTTACCACCATCTATTTCTCCCTTTAAAAGCAAAAAAGAGATGTTCATAAAATAGTAGTTACCTGCATCATGTAGTTGCAAAAGCATCTAAACAGAAGATTCTAGTTTATTGGTTGTACAAGAAACATATTTTCAACATATTAAAGTGCAATTAATTGAATTTATAAGCAGAATATGTATTAACACATAACAAACCTGAAGAAACCGTTTTGTTTGCGAATAAATGCCAAAAGAAAGTGAGCTTTCAAAGGCCATGCCAATGAAGGAAGATGTAGCGCCTCGATAAAGACCTTTAACCTGTCAGATCAAACCTAGATCAGCACACCAGGACTCTGGGCGATGCCAACAAACAAGCTGTTTCCTCATATCAGTTTTCTTCATACAAGTTGGTAAACCAGAATTTTGTTGTGAATGCAGACACATATACACACGTGTCTATGTATGTCTGTGAGTATGTGTGTGCAAACATGCATCTCCCAGGCATTATGAATATATACAAGCAGCATGCTACTTTTGAGAGGAAAAGAAGGATTATCCAACAATGAGTACTGGATTGCAAACAACTGAAAAATTCAACATATAATTTTGAGTGTCATGTTCTACAAGCAAAACATCCAAGTAAAGAGATCCGAACTTCCTAGCTAAACAACATTTGAACAAACAGGATAGATAATGGTAGACAGGGATCTGGAAAAAGTTAAGAGTAATACTTCTTCCGTCTGTAATATCCTAGTAGCACAATGCAAACCATTCTTGTACTTCACTCCGCCTGCTTCAGTGTTGTACTTCTGAAGCTTCACCTGACAAATACATGCTAAAATATTTCAAAACTCATAGTTATTCAAAGCTGTTAAATTCGCTAAACTTCATCTCAATAAGGCCACACACACAACTGCAACCACTAACAACTGATCAAGTATAACCTATATGATATCCCACAATCTCCGGTATATCTTTTATATGAGTAAAACAAAATTAGAAGTTTATATGTGCACTTATTTAAGCATATTCAGTATCAAGGATGAACAACTTGATTACAACGAGTGGAAGTAAGAATAACGTAATCCACCAATATTGCCTAGCAAAGTTGTGAGCATTTTTTTTCTCAATTTCCCAAAATTTACACAGAAACTGGAAAATGGAATAACGAAAACAGATTTCAATTAAAAAAGAGAAACTATATATTCCGTCGAAGTAGCATTGAGAACTGAGAAGTGCCTACTTAAGGATCTTCCCCAAACCTTATCCCAAATACAATGAACGAGCAATGTTAAAAAGAAGATGGCAAATTGAAAATAGAAACGCACCTTCACGGTATCAAAAGGGTGGCCGGTGATAACAGTGATAATTCCGGCCATGAGGCCTGCTACATAGTCCTTATAACCGGAAGTTGCCTCCATCTCCTATTCTTCTTGCTTGCTCCAACTCAATTATTAATTCTCTCTCTGAGACTAAACTCGCCAGCAAGCAGCAACTAACATCGAAGGTATTTATCAGGAGACTGTTTAATACTTTCTGCTGGGGTTTAAGCTCCAATATTTTGTGGGACGAAGAGTTGCATTGATGCACTGTGTATGTGATGTAACGCCGGCGCGTGCGTCGCCCAAATCATACTCCTTTCATTTCGAAATATAACTTGTGTTTTTGGATGGTTACACCTTTAAAAATAATATATTTATTAATATATGTCATTTCTTGGTTATTTAAAAATTTATTACTTAAATAAGGATAAAATTGAAAGAAAACTAATTAATGTTTTGTTGATACTTGATGGTGTGAAAATTACTTATTTTAAAACAAAACGAAAACATAAAAATGAAGGAAGTATTATTCCCTAGAATTTTGCACTTCATTTAAGATATATTTCATTCATTACTTATTGTTTTGAACACGTTTTTAAAAATAATGATTAATATGAATATTTAAGGCTCCACAATATTCATATTAATTGTTATATGATCTTAAGTCATGAAAATTAACTTGGGAAATAATCAACTAATGTTGAGGTTAAATAGAAAAAAATAATTATTTTTTCTTGAAATGTTAGAAGTGACGAAGTAAAAGAGAACAAACAGAGCAATAAATAAAGTATTTATTGTATTACTCATATTAATTTATGTGTAGTGTGGACAAGTAAAAGTGAAAATTTATCTTTAACGTTAGTGCACAAATAAAGTATTTCGACAGTTTTAGCCTGCCAAGAAAATGGAGTAAAAGAACATTTGGACCTCCATATTAGCATGCTCCAGTAAACAATTTGAAATGCTCAATGATTTTTCACAGCAAATAGAATTTCTGTCTTTAGCTCAATTAATTATGTTTTCACTGGTTATATCCCAAGTTGCATAAAATCTCCCTTGTGGTGAACAACGTTTTGACATTCCTCAAAGACTAGTAGCAACAAAGTAGTATAAACTATCTCATAACCCAACGCAAGTACACCTCTCCACCAAAATTTGTACAAACGAAAACAGAATAAATCATCAAACATCAAAGCGCAGTTGACGTTTATTATACAAGTCTGGCTATAATCTATTTCAATCATTCATCACAAGCTCGTGCCTTCACCTCTTCACCCCTGGTTCCACATTCAGGCGACCAACATTTGTAACAACAAAGAATCATGGTATACAATCCTAACTTTGTATGATGCTTCTATGATATACATATGGCTCCAGTCTTTGGTGAATCATTGTTGTTGTGGTCGTTGAGGCATCGAAGTTGTCGCGCGCCCTTGCTATGTCTGACTTGTTTGTGATACTAATGGTACACTGTCATAACTTGCTTTGCACGAGTTTATTTGAAAGGCATTCAACCTTGCCAAGTTGAGTTGCACTCTTTAGCATGGCCTCCTGGCCAGCTATAAACTTTGCAAACTTAGAACCCTTGGCATCATCATTACTATCTCCTCGAGGAAGCACTGGTAGATGAAGCAGAGAGGGACTTTGCTTAGAAGATAAAGGTGGAGTTAATGCCCACACAGAAGAAAGCTGTTCATCTGGTTTGTCAAGATAATCTAAGGGTGACAGATCCTGCATGTCTGACAGAAAAAACAGAAACCATCAGACATTGGTATTGTGCCTTCCAAACTATCAGAAACAAATAGATATCTCCATAACAAGTTGCAAACCTTATTAAGAGCTTTACGGATCAAAGGTTACTGCTTTGGTTCTTCATACTGGGAAAAACTATGTCCATTATTATCTAAGAATGGAAGTATTAGAAACAGTCAAATAAAGTACCTTCAGCAAACTTGAAGATGGGCTTTAAAGCTGCACATGGAATGCTGAAGTTCAAATGTGGAATGACTGTCCCTCCACCATGTCTAGCATTACTACATCAAACATAAGACTATGAAGACAAAGTTTCAACATGAAATATTTCTGTACTTCAATGGATGGTGAGAACTACTGAAAGACCATGACATGTGAAAATTAACATAAGTGAGAGGACGAAACAATCTTCCAATATTAGATCATGTAAATTAGACACCATATTTTTTTCCTGTATGCAAAAGCATACAATTAGCACACATTTTTTGGCAAGTACAATTAACATACAATCAAACAGCAATATTTTTCTTCAAGGACTTTTCAAAGTGCTCCAGAATGCAATGAACCATAATATCATTTTATTGAACTTCAAAAACAATTACAACTTAAACATGCACAAGCTGGAAAAAAATATTCACAATTTATAAGCATCCTCAGCAGTCATCTAAAAGTCAATTACCTTGTTACAAGGGCAATCATGTGTCCTTCTGAATTAACAACAGCCCCACCACTACCACCAG
Organism: Solanum bulbocastanum; assembly: GCA_037074985.1. Classification (NCBI taxonomy): domain Eukaryota; kingdom Viridiplantae; phylum Streptophyta; class Magnoliopsida; order Solanales; family Solanaceae; genus Solanum; species Solanum bulbocastanum. Next base: position 27,800,577 of record CM073598.1, on the reverse strand, counting down.
GGTGTACAGCTGCTGTTGTTTCAAGCATTGCCGGAAAATGTCCTCCTAAACATGATTGATCAAGCAGAGGCCTCTTTGCTTCAACTACTTTAGCTATTGCACCCACACAGGCAGATGGAAGGAAATCTATATTATAGAAAAAGAAAGATAAATCACAAAAGAAAAAAATAACTAAAGAAAGAAAGAATAATGTAGGTATGGAACATATGGCATATACGGTATATCATCATGCTCAATATGAGAAGGCCTTATAAAATTATTTAAAAGGGCCTAGCAACATGATTTAGTACTGTTGGGTGCACAAAGAAAGACAAACAAACAACAATTACGCCTCAGTTTTAAACAAGCTGGAGTCAACTATATGAATCCTCACTATCCCATTTAAGCTCAACTCTTGTCACCATCACACACAAACAAAGATAATCAATTTCAGAAAATAATGTTCAGCAAAGTCTATGTAGCAAACAAGTTCACCTTATTAAAGAAAAAGGATGGAACACACAAGTTTCAACAAACAATAGCAGCATTTGCAACAAACAGACTGGCTGCTACTAAAATATACTTGAACCCAGCTTGAGTAAGTGAGTTTAGCAGAAATTTCCTACTACAAAATTCCATTTTTGAAAGCTGATCAATTTTACGTCCTTTCGCATCAGATAATAATAACTTAACACTGAAGAATTTTGCCTCTTTTTTTCTTTATGAAGTAAGATGTCATGTCCCTGCGAGGACATCCGATAAGAAAATATAAAGTAAGATGTCATTACAATAAAGGCAACTGGAAGGTGCCTAGTCATAAAGGCAAAAACCAGAAGGCTTTTGAAGAAAACACATGTCAGCCTCCATTACAAAAAAACTAATACTAGTACCATGGAGCTAACAAAGTCCAAAAAACTGTCAAAGCTATTAACAGCGGACTCCACTTATCTTTTTTTTTTTTTTTTTTTTTGGGATAAGCGACTTCCAACACTCCAAATTTAATTTCCCAATTCCAGTTTGTGTATATGGCCATTCTTCTGGATGAAGTTCTATGTTAGTGCCTATGGCTTTTATAAGCCCAAGAAAGAAAAACGCCTTCTATTTTCTTCTACCTTTCTCCTTGTTCTACTAGCCCTGTTTGAGCCCCAAAACAGCCTTCCAATTCTTAATTTGGCATGTCCAAATTATTTTTTTGATAACTGTGCATGTCCAAGAAGCTTGTGTGCACCTTGCCTAATTCCACAGGATACCTACTACATTCCACCAGCATAGGTACTGGGTAACTCTTTCCACCAAGGCTTGAACAGATGGAAAGAAATCACCTAGTAGGGAATTGAACCTGAGAGCTTATGGTTTTCAACTCACCTTCATTGACCACTAACATGGACTACAAATTAAAATCAGTATCAATAAACAATCCCAAAGAACCCATCTTAACCTAAAAGATTAACCAGTCTTTTGAGCCCTCTTACTGACCAAACTGGTTATTGTTTCTCCATTAAAGGGATACCTCAAGTTCCCTTTGTGAAGGCTTCATCACAAAATCAGATGGTGACCACCTCATAACTACTCGATCAATCATCGTTTGATCATCATTTCGAGAATAAGAAACATCATGCATCCAGCAGTAACAAGAATGTGAAACTGATATATATGACCCAATCCTGTAATTGATTTATAACGACACTACCGAACAAATTTTGAACACAAGAGAAAAGAGGTAGGAGAGAGAAATCCAAGATGAACAAAGTTCTTTTAGAGCATTCTAAAATTTCAGATTGCCATGATGCGTGTGTCCAAATAAAAGTAAAGGCCCAAAATTTTATTTAGACAAGAACATATCCAGACACAGCTAGGTAAGCAATATTTACCACATCGTGGTCCAAATAGCCCATGTCCAAGAATGTATGCTTTTGATCCAGGGGATGGGCGCATGAAGTCCACAGTAATGGGACAGAGCTCATCTGAAACTAGCTGAAGTTGTAGTAGTGCAACATCCAGAGGTCCTCTGGATACATGAACTACCTCTGCATTTGTCCATACCCAAGGATCCATAAAATCCAAGCGAACACGAATGGTCCTACTGCTGGTGTTTGCCAAGTTAACTCTAAAGCTACCTTGCCCATTATTAACAAAGAACTGTGGAGTTTTTAGTTCCTTTTGAAGCAAATATTTATTCCTACGGTGAACGGTAAATTTTTCATCCCCTGGATGCTCAGATTGATTAGACGTGGTGAAAAGTACATCAGATTTAGTGTTATATCCAGAACCATTTGCAGATGTTTTCCCAAATCTCCACGGTTCTAGAAGATGAGCGTTTGTAAGAAGCAGACCCTGCTTGTTGAGCAAAACTCCAGAAGCCCATGCTCCATCATCAACAGTGATAAGACAGATAGATGTCATTGCCTTCTCAATCAAGGATGGGGGAACAGGACCTGTTAGGAGATGCTCTTGAGAATCATTGGTGGGTCCATCCTGAACATTATTGGAGTGTGATTCCTTTTCAACATTGATTAAGTTTCCATTATTAAAATGGATTTTTCCACCAGCTTGTTGCTTTTCTTGAAGCAGGCTACCACAAGCAGATGTAATAGCTTCCCACGGAATCACCATCTGCCACTCAATGCTTCAATATCAAATTGATGCAGTATATGTGAAGATAGATCTCAGTAAGAATATAGAGCTCACTAATAAACGATTTACCTGAATTTCAGCAGCAGTAGCCTTTTGTCTGAGTGGCCGAGACAGAACACCAATAAGCTCTGCATGTTCCCCTAACACTGGGCTACCTTCCATTCCTGAAACATAAAGCATCATACCTAATAAAAGTACCCAACAATGAAAGGATTAATTAACTTAAAGTAGCAAGGTAAAAGCTCAAACCAGGGAGACAACGGATGTCAGCAATCAGCAGTGCTTTATTCAGAGGACTAGGCGGGTAGCTGTTTGCAATGGATCCAACTGATATGCTGTATAACAACAAAAAGACCAAATTAGAGCTTTCACAAGGAGATGTAACAAGAATTAAAGAGGAAACTAATCCTTAGCATGATCAGAACTTGGGAGACAAATAATCATCCAACAACATCTTTATCAAGTCCAGAAAGTCCAGACCCTCGAGACTAAGCTTTACTCAAGATAAGATGAGCTAAAACATCTTTACCACTAGCAAAAAGAATCACACCAGTGATTTGATATTCAAGCCGATTAATGCATAAAAATTAGTAATCATACATTGTGATGCTGACAACCGAGGATGGAAAAATTACAGAAAGTTGTAATTCCAATATGTAGTAGAAAATATACTAAAAACTACCTATTGGAAAAGTGGCTGGGAGACAAGATGCCAAAAGGAGAACCCATAGCCAGAAGAAGATCACCTCTCCTACTCCAGGGAGAGACTTTTAATGGAGGCGGGTCCTGCAAGGAAATACCTAAGCCAGTCATTATCATCAAAAACCAACAAAATGGAGCTTTCAAACATTACCAGCGAAAAAGCAAGCTCATTCGGCCAAATGCAATGCCATGCTTCATTCACAAATTTGATGCCACATAGTGCAGTAAAAGCATGAAACCTCATATGGATTTGAAGGAACTCTAAGAAGAGCGATTCTTGTAGTCGATGTTCCTATCACGCTTGGGAAGCTGGACTGCGCCTCCACCATTGGAGTTTGACTTGGGAAGGGAATTTGCTCAACCTGAAATTATCAGATGAGAGTTCCAGTTACATGATAATTAAGTATCTTTCTCAAAAAAAACAAAGGGAGACTAGAATATTCAATGCAAATATTGTTTAGACCATCCTAAAGAAAGAGCTAGATTAAGATGGACAGTCAAAGAATCATGTGGAACAGAGTTCTTTTCTCATGCCATTTTGCACTTGACATCCTGAGACTGAAACGAGCTCCTTTCCAATAACACTGTTAAATGCTTATACAAATATTAATATGTAACCACAATAGCGTACTGAGTTGAAGTTCAAAAAGTAATTTAATGTTTTAGAAAATTTCCCCAAGTCATTAGATATCAAAGAACGTCACTAACTACATTGTACAAAACCAAATTTTAACTTACTCTGCCTGTATTCCAGACAGTTCATACAGTAATACAGATAATCTGTTTAATATAAATCAGATTCATTAAGAACACACCTAGATAATGGTTAGAGTATTGACAAGGCACCGTGAGTGGCTCGACCACATCTATTGATCGGGTTATACCGATCATCTATAGATGTATAGAGATTATAGTTATATATTTACTCATTTACACAAAAAGGTGCAGAGATTTTTGTGGTTACACATTACAAGTGCCAAACGAAGGAAACAACATACCTGTCTGCGGTTAGTGTTAGTAAATGATTGATGAGCATTTCCATAGGCAGCTAGGGACCAACCAACCTCCCATCCATGTTCCATTGAGCTAGAAGAACCTTCAATTAGGGACTGGACAGCAGCAGATGACACGGGGATGTCAACCTTCAGCAAGAATACCAGACAGACAGTATCAAAACCTTTTCATGCTTCATCAGTAATAACATAGTGACAAAGAAAGACCAACCATAAAAGTGAACAGTGAACTCATGCCAAAAACTAGGATTGAGTGGTTCATAACTAGGTGCTCACTCAATTCCATTTTATACAACACTCTTTTCCTTTTGAGTCTATTCCAAAAAGAATGAACCTTTCCATTTGAAAACTCTTTAACTTTAGACATACCATTTTACCCTTGACGGCATATGCTCTTATAGCTGTAGAAATGTCATGATGTGTTTAAGACCACCAGTTCTAAAGGTCCTTTTGGTATGTGTCAAAATCTTCTCTCGTTTTTTTAACTCCATACCTAGTCAAATAATGACATATAATATGAAATATAGAGAGTATTGATTTATCATTACCGAGACAATGCAAGTTCACGGGCACAAAATATCAAATGACATCAGACTAGAATTTACTAATGCAAATAAAAGTCATATATAAGATAAAAGAATGGGTTTTATGATAATCATCATTCAGATTACAAAATTCATCTCAATGTCCTACCACTCTTAGGAGTTCAGCAGGTAGCCAGTTCAAACCCTCCTTGCTAGACTCTTTGAGATCATTCTGCAGTTTTATTTCTCCCTGCGAACCATGGGCAAGGATATCCAATATCAATTTAATATCCACGAACCTAAACAGAAGTTCTCCTACAGGGAAAAAAAAAATTGGTAGGTTCAAATAAATACCTCCCGCAGTATATCAATTTGAGCACCAGGAATCAGCTTGGGCTTATCCTGCAAGATGGTAAAATCAAAAATAAATAAAAACACATGAAATAATACCAGGAAAATCTTTTTAAAAGGCCCCTTGGGCAAAGGAGAATGCTCCTGATGTTCCATTTTCAACCATTCAAATTGTACCTATCTAAGTTTACAATATCTTTATTCTTGACATTCTCATTTTGCACTTAATTGACATGTGATGTTGAGTACAACTAGATAACTTCTAAAATAGTATATATATATATATTTATTAAGTATCTCAAAAGTGGTCATTCTTTATATTAAAATGCTTCTCCAATCAAAGATCATCATATAAAATGAGTAGGAGGGAGAAATTATCACTGAAAGAAGACTAAGAATCCAACCTTTGATATGTTACTTCTATCCTGTTGTATGAAAAATGGCTCAATAACAGAAGCCACAGTTAAAACCAAGACGTGACCTCCAATAGACTGCAACTTGCTTTCACCCTGAATCTGCTCAGACACCGAACCATTAACAAAGGAACTGGGCAAAAGCATACCAGATGCTGATAGTGTCGTCTTCCCAGAACTACCCACAAAATTACACTCAATTTAACAACTTTCACTTCAGTACATAAAATAAACAACCTACAGCTACGCAAAATTACTCACTTGTAAAGGTGAAAAGCATGTTTTCGCATCTTCAGGCCTTTTGGGTCCTTCAAAATCAGTAATTAAAAAAATAAATCAAAACCAAATAGTAAGATAAGCTAAGTGATATAAATCATATACATATGTTATATGAATCTTGGCTTGGAAAAGGGACGCACCGGGCCTTGAATTCTGACCATGACGGCATAATTGCGGGCAACATCAACGACTTCAGGAAGACCCATTAGAAGAAGAATTTTGGGGGTCTGCTAAGTCTGCCCCTGCTGGGAGCTTTAAGAATCAGAATTGTGGCAAGAATTTGGAGAATCGAAGCATGATTGCCGGAAGGCGGAAGCTATGAGCTGACCAAGGCAATTGGATTGCGGTTCACGAAATTTTAGGACATCGAAATTCCAAACTATCAACTCTGGGGTTCAAGTACTCTGGCTGGTCACTTTTTATTTTGTATGATAGCTTAAAAAAGATAATTTTATTAATTTATTTTTAAATTATTTTTGATAATTTTATAAATAAAAATGAACCCTTTTAAAAAGAATAATACAGAAAAAATATTCATAAATGTTTTCTTGATTTAATAAGGTGGACAACTAATATGGAACAACTATTTTAATATATTGATAGATTAACATAGGATGGAGGGAGTACTCTACTATCAGTCCTTTTTTCGATTCTATTTTCTTTTTCTTTTAATTTTTGTTACTCTCTTACTTTCAATTATAACAATTATTAGGGGTGTCAAAATTTTTAAATCACGCTATAAAAATTTAGTAGAGGGTGATGGAGATGATGGTGAACATGGGCTTGGAAGTTTTTGTGAACCAGTTTACATGTTGTGATGTTCCTATTGAAGTCATTCAGCAGTATAGAGCGATGAAAAGGAACTTCCACATGGTGTTTATTAACATAGAAAAGACTTACTATGATTTTGTAAAGATGTTTGGAGTCTAAATGTGTTTGTGTGAGAATAATGAGATGACTCGAAACACTTTCAAATTTTGATAAGGGTGCATTAGGGACCAATGTTCAATTCATTTTTATTTGGTGATAAGTGCATTGAGGCGAAAATTCAAAATGAAGTATCATGATATTATTTGCAAATGGTATAGTTTGATTGACGAGATTCGCGAGAAAGTAAAATCCTAAGTTGGAGATTTAGAAGAAAAAAAAATCAGAAGCGAAAAGGTTTAGTTGTGACCTTAGAAAAAATATCCAGAGTATAAGTTTAGTGACGCAACACATGAGGCGGATATGAAAGTGAGGCTTAATACACAGATTACTTAAAAAAGAGGAAGTTTCAAGTATCTCGGGTCTATTATTCAAGGAAATTGAGAGATTGATGAGGATGTCACTCACCGTATTGATGCAAGGTGGATCGTATTCGGAGTCTTGTGTTATAAGGAGGTGCGATTAAAACTCAAAGGAAAGTTCTATAGAGTGATAGTTAAACCAACTATATTGCATGAAGCAGAGTGTTTGACCAATCAAGAACATCACGATAAAAGTTGAAGAAAAAGGGAATATTGTGATGGATGTATGAGTATACTATGAGAAGTATGATTAAAATTGAGGATACCCAAAACAAGGTGAGAGTGGCTTCGATAAAGGACAAGACATGAAAAACGAGACTAAGATGGTTTAGACATGTGAAGAGGAGATGTTCGGATGCTCAGTGCAGAGGAGGTAGAGGTAAATCGAAGAAATCTTAGAAGAGATGATTAGATAGGACATGATGGAACTTCAACTTATTGAGGACATGACTTTAGTCTGAAAGTTGTGGAGGACACAAACGGTAGAATGTTATTACTTGTAGATAACAATGCGTTATCTTGTTATCCGTTCATACTAGTAATTATAATATTATATTTGTAGCTTTTGGCCACTTTTTCTTTTTTTTTGGACGGATTTGGACCATTTTTCCTCTTTTGGGTTGGGGATCTATTGAATACAATCTCACTGTTTCTGAGGTAGAGATAATGTCTATGTACAATCTACCTTCCTTAAATTCTAGTTTGTGAAATTAGGCTAGGTATGTTGTTGTTGTTGTTGTTATCTTAATTTTAATTTGTTTATCTTATTTTGATTTAACATAAAATTTAAGAAAATAAATTATTGTTTTGAATTTTTTGTGCTTATAAATTAAAGATATGTGAAAGGTTAATAGTAAAAGATTTCTAAAATATGAACGAGACATTCTGAAAAATAGTAAAGAAAAAGTAAAATAAATAAATTAAAACAGAGTGAATATCTTGTTTGGATGTTTGTTATCATCTTGTATCACGAGTATTATTAGTTTAAATATAATATTTGTTTTGATTATTTTTAAAATTTTATTATATTGTGTTATATTATTAAATTTATCATTAGATAATGATGAAAAATCTCATTTTGTGTAACAATCGATTCGATGTGATCGTATCATTACCTTCATTTTTTTTTTCTCTTTTCTCTTTACTTATTATTCAATAATTTTGTTTTATTTTTAATCCTATATGTTTTTAAGATAACTCTATCTCGTACCTTATTTTTTTTCTTACAGGTTTATTCTTTAAATTATTTATGTGTGATATTATGTAAAAACAAAAAACAATGCAATCGATTTAAATGCTATATTAATTAAAACAATATAATAAAACACAACACAATATAATATGGTACATTGTGAAACGTACTTAACAATCATCCAAATAAATTTAGATATCCATTTCCAATCTCGCCGAAAACTTCTCTTCTAACCCCCCCTCTCCCCACCCCCGTCCGCCCCCCGCGTTCATTGGCTTGTTTGCATGATATAATTTTTTTATATATAAAGAACCATATTATATTATATTATATTATATTATATTTTTATAAATACAACATTAAACAAATTATAATATTTTTATGGTACGTAATACACACATCAATAATTTAAAATATTAATTTATAAAAAAATAGGATACGAAAAAAAATTTATTATAAAAAGGGATAAAGAATAAAATTAGATTTATTAGCTAATAAACAAGAAATGAGAAGAAAAAAACAAAGATAACAATGCAAAAAAAATATATTTATCCCCCTATTTTGAGAAATTGTTCATATTTACCCTAGATTTTATTTTCGGGTTATATCTACCTTCTTGTTATACTTCGGAGGTCATATTTTTTTTTCCTCACAATTATATTTTGTTCAAATATACCCTTCCCTAATAGACACAATGGCACAAACAAAGTATAGTGGTAAATTTTGACTATTCTTTTATAGTACAAAGGTAATTTTGATAATTTCTTAAAGTACAGCGACAAATTTGCAGTCGTGGATAATTATTTCTTATTTATATTTCATGGTATATTTATTCACATAAAATCATTGAGATGAAAATAAAATAATAAAAAAGTTATATGAGCTATCTTTTATTAAATTAATAAAAAAATATACCAATGAGCCATGTAATAAACCGTGTGTCAAAAACATTTATACTATTTATTTCATTATGTCGTCTAGTAATAGTATTTTATTTTAATAAAAAGTTGTGTTCTTATACAAATATTGATGTTGGTTTTCTTTTCTATATAATTGAAGTTTAATTAATTTAATAGACCATCAAGGCAAGTTATTTCTATAATTTGCGTAATAAATATGTGAAGGAAGAAAAATTAGAAAATTATATTTAAGCTTCGATTTGGGTATAAATTTTGAAGTTAAAATTTGAAAATTTGAGTTTTTGAAGTTGTGTTGACTTGCATTTATTTGGAAAAAACTTGAAGTAATACGAGTAAAAAGTTAAATTCTCCCAAAAAAAAACTATTTTGGAACTTGAGTGCAAATTTTGAAGATATTTATGGGCATGTTGATATTTTGAGATAAATTTTAAGGATATGTATGACCAAACAAATATTTTAAAATAAATTTTTAAAATATGATCCAAAATCTATGATCAAATATCCTCGTAAGATTGCAAATTTATTTATGTAGACTCTAGTTAAGAAAAGGTCAAATTTATCATTTTAGCTGATACTTTGTTTGCCCTTTAACTCTCTTAGGACAAAGGTTATATATATTTAAACAAAATATAACTATAAGGGCGAATATACTTTAAAAGTATAGCATTAAGGGTAAATTTAATTACAAAATACAACCGGGATAACTATCAATATTTTTTCAAAAAATAATGGAGTAAACTTCGGTTGTTTTCTTTGTATTTTTTTTTATTAGCACTCAATATTTTATCAAATTAATAAATGTGTGAGATATGTTTGTTCTTAGGATGTGTTTGATATGGAGGATTTTTTAATTTATTTTTCAAGTTCGGTAAACATTATTCAAAAATGAAGAATATAAATTCTCTAGTTGAAATGGAGAAAAATAAACTTTTAAAAATGACATTCTACATTAATTGTATTTTTTCAATTAATATATATTTGTTAAATCACTTAATTGTAATTAAGTTGACTTAGTTTGATGTAAATAGTATATGCATCAATTTTTATCTTATTTGGTGGCTATCAAAAGAACTTGAAGTTTTTACCAACATAGTACTTAGTAGTGTGAAGTTATTTATGGAGGACTCAATAAGACCTTTTTAGGTAAATTTCGAAATTCTAAAGAACAAAATTGTACTAATAGGGCCTTTTAATCAATAATCATAAACATTCAGATTTCCCAAATCCAAATTTCCACGTTTATTTCTTGTCTTCTCCGCTTTACAGTGCGTGAACAATAGAGTAATAAGAAAATTTCCGATTAAAGAATAATGCACCTTGTGCTTCAACTCATGTACCTTTCTCTTTCATAAATCGTAATTGTAGTGAAATTGCCGAAAGGGGAATCCTGTACCATGTGCCTAAGCACTTGTACTTTTCTCTTTCATAAATAACACACTACATAAGCAGCGTGAAGAAAGCTATTTTCTTATTCACCTCTCTTCCCAGTCCACCACCATACACCAACGCCTCCGCCACCACCGTCGCTGTCGAGCTCACTTCTCAGCTTTGAATAGTCAATGCCTGCACAGAAGCGTCCGTACGAAACTTCTCTTACTCCTCCGCCACCGGACGAAAAGGACGATGATTCGTTACAAGGTAATCAAAATCACGACGAAGAAGTCGATGACAGCGGCGGCGAAGGTGCGTGTATACATAGAGAATCCTTGTATATTCATGTGTATAGATTTGTATGTTACATTTTATTTGTATATACACACAATTTTCAGCGGTGACTCGAGTTTCACTCAACATAACATGATGTTTGTGATTTTCTGCTCTGTGTTTGACTTTCAGATTCGGATGGAACTACTTGTTCGAGCGGCGGGGAGAAAGACGAGTAATGCGCTCTATCTCTATCTTTTTCCATTTGTATAGGTCTATGTATGTTCAGATGGAATAATGCATTATATATACATATGCACGATACGCATATGAATATTTTTGTTGTTGTGATGAAGTCGATGGTGTGATTTGGACTGCGTGGAATGTTAGAAACGGTGTATAGCTTGAGATCCACTGGCTTTGTTTTGTAATTGAGTTTGTATTTCGCTTCTTATGAACATTGCTATAGGAGCTCTGTGGCTTTGTCTTTCAGTGGTTTGATTTCTTCTTCTTTTTCTAGTTTTGGGAGTAATTAGTGAGATTTGTCTGAAATAACAGAAGAACAGTCAGGAAATTTGAGTTCTGATTAGCTCTATTTGATGCATCTGGTTTGTGCTTGCATGTGGCATGTCCAGATGCAGGTCGAATCTATAATTTGCTAGGGCAAGCCAACTTTGATTGAATATGATTATGAGGAATCATGCTACTTGAGTTATTAGAAGATACTTTCGGTTTCAGTTATGAACTTGTATGAATTTAGATTGTGTTTCTTGTATTTACTTTGACAATGTTTTGGCTGAGTCGACGAAACTTCCAAGTTTTATTGTTGCATCATACCAACAAAGATCATGAGTGTCAAAGCCTCGACGAAATCATTGAACTCAGAATTAGTCAAGATTGCAAAATTCATTCTTGTCGTTACTTGTTCATTTCCAACTTGACTTGGTAATAGTATTTCTTGACACATCGAGTTCTTCTAACACACGAACTCAACTTTTAGATCTGATTTTCCATAAGCTAGAACTGTCTTCAGCTTGTCCTAGTTCCATCTGTAATCTGCCCTTTACAAAATGCTCTTCCTTGTCTCTTGAATCTTTAAGTCACTCTTTCTTAATTCATACATATGTTGAAAGAATTTCCTTTGTGATTCCTTATACATGAACTCAGAATATACAGACTCCTTCCATGAACATATAATTGACTGGACTCCGAAATGGCATATTTTTTTTGACCCAAGCTATTAATATCTTTGTCATGGACCTCATGGTTAAATTGATAAAAGGCACTTCCAAATAGTAAACATCCTATTGGATCTGGAGCCATTTCATGATAGAACTAGAAATAACTCTATTGGTTTGAGAAAAACCAAGGGCTCAGTTTTAGCAAGAGACATAGTGTTCGTTGCATTCTTCTACACACACTTGATTAGGATTGCTTAGTGTAGATGAAAATTATTCCTCCAAAATAGAAACCTGGTTATGGCTGCGATGAATTGTTCTACAATTGGACTAAGTTGTTTTGTTCTTCAACCTTGATAAACTATTGAGTATCTAGCTCGTCATAGTTACTTAATAATGAATCCTGAAAATGTAGTTTTAATTTCTCATGTTTTTTTCCAGATAAGTTTCTTTTCGCTGATCTTTTAAAGCCACATGCTTAACTATTATGTATGTGCACATTTTTAGCTTTTCTAGAGAAAATCTATTCATGTTCCTTACTTTTGATAGAAAAAGGCAAAGACAAAACCAATAGGTATGAAGTACACATAACAAAATTGCTCAACCACTTGTGTGTAGTCAATCCATTCTAAGAATATTGTCATCGACCTAGGACAGCATCAAGGCCCTGTTTGGACAGCTTTTTGGGAATGTGTTTTGGAGAGCTTTTGGAGACATTTTTTGGAAAATATCCGAGTAAACAAATAAACTATTTTGATAATTGTTGCCTAAGAAGTTTTCTTCTGTCCCAAAGCGCTCTTCAGAAAAGGGCCTCAAGTTATTTTTAATTTCTATAATGCTTTTTGAAAACAGATCTGACAATTACATTACAAACTTTCCCAGAGGAAAACATCAATAAATAAAGAGCTCTCCTTAACACCAGCTAAAAATTGAAGGTGCATTATTTCAAATAAAATCAGGGAATCCTGGAGAGATGATCTAAATTTTACTTTTTCTTTGAGTTCTTTTTATACATAAATGTCTAAGTGGTCTCTTGTTAACGTGTAGTACATGCTTTTGGAGAGCTAATGAAGAAAAATGTTGCAGTTTTTTCTTTTAAAGGGAAGTGTGCATAATATTTTTTATGCTCCATGATATAACTGTCATTTAGACTTGAATAAACGTGAGTAATTAAGTTTCTCTTACTAGTAAATAACAACAGATACTAGAATAGCTGGTAACAGAAACATCAAAATGGTATGGGGAATGCACTCTAGTAGAAACAGTAAAGATCATTCTGTTATGGTCTTGCTCTATGTTTATTACCACAACATGCCCTCAAATCAATAAAAGAGAGGCGAGACTAGATTTGAGTCTTTTAGTGGAGACATTAGATGTTCCATTCAAGGTAAAGAAGTTCTAATGAAGTATATAAATATTTTTTCAAAAAATAGTGTGGAAAAAATTAAATTCTCTGAGATAGATATGAAGGTTTGATTACAAGTGAATTCAAGTGCTTTCTTGTTACGCCAGGAAAGGAGTTAAACCTTTAAATATGTCCAGATAATTGTTTCTGTTTGATACATTAAGTATGGTTAATGTTAAAATAGTAGATATTGCTCCAGTGGATCCATACCATAAATTGATTGTTATGCATTTAGTATCTAGGGTTAAAATATACATCATCCATATAGTGATGAATGTTGAAACACTTTGCTAGATCGAATATCTGTGTGCCTAAACTAGTTGGAAGAGGCAACACATTAGTCTAGGTTTTCATTCAATTGACAATAATTACATATGCATACAGACATCCAGGGTAAACCTAGTCGTAACCATGTTTTATTTGTGTTACCTATCAAAGCTGTGTTTGTTTCTGGTTATAATTTACTTTTTAGTATATATATGATGCTACTTGCTCCTAATTTCATGACATCATTGTCTTTTAAATGGTATATATCAAGATCTATAGTAGCTGGTATCAGGCCCTCCCTTTCATCTCGAGGATTTTTTGATACGTAAAATTCCTTCTGTTTTTTTTGAGAATTAATTCCTTTCAAGCTGATTCGACAAGATTTGTTGAGTTTGCAAAGGATTATGATGGTAGAAGATGCTCTTTTATTGTAGATTTAAGGATATAGTATGACCTAATGTTCTTTGACTTGTTGACTATGTAACTTGAGTTTGGTTGCGCATCAATATAAGTTGAAGTCCACATGAGCAACAAATTGTTGAAAAAACAAGATGGTATTATTCAAATTTCAATTGTGGTTTTCTTTTTTCCTATTGGTAGTATATTGTTTAGCACTCAGCTATTATTATTAGTATGTGATAGTTTGCCGAACATCTAAGTGATTAATGCTAACACTAAAATTGTCTTTGACACCTGCCAACTTTTCCTTCTTTTCTACTATCTTCCTTTTATGCCATCTCTCCAAGGAATAATTCTATCGGCAATAGATATAGTTTATCTTATTGAGAACTATTTTAATGCGGATATTTTTTTTTTGAGATGGTGACTAGCTTTATAGTGAAAATGCAAAACACTGTGTGGGACATATTTATAGAGTGTATGAAGCAAAAAGATATAAACTACCAAAGTATCCACTGTCTTGTAAAGATTCTAGAACTTCTAATAGAGACTCAGTATTCTAGAACTTCTAATAGAGACTCAGTATCTTCTATGCATTCTTGTTTACACCCAAAATAAAACAGTAGAGAATTACTTAGTTCTATCTTTTGGATTGAGTTGGTCACTTGCTTTTGTCTTCAAAGCATCTTAAATTTCTCTCCCTCCATATAATCCACCCATATGGAGGCTGTGAGCCTGGGACCATGCTCCATCTTCTTTGCTGAACTGTTGAACCTCCACTTCTGTGCCAAATGGACAGATTTTTTGAATATGGGGTATCCTGGATTTTGGTTATTGTGCTTACATTTGCTTGATTGCAGATTTATCACTGTGAGACTTTCAGAAATTCGCAAAGAAGTACAGTGTCCTATATGTTTAGGTATGGGTCTCTGCAATTTATTCACTGTTTTTATTATTTTATTTTATTAGAATTGAATATGCCTGAAGAGAATATGTCACAGCAAGATATGTTTAGTGTCACACCACCTTATCAAATACAGCATTTCAAAAAGACCACTAAAATGCATGTCAGTTTGATGTGGTTTTTGGAAGTCATGATGTACATGATTATGCTGCCTTCATTGTCCTGTGTGCATGTTAGAGGTTGGGAGTGAGAGAAGGTGATACCTCCTCTTAGCTAGAGTTATGTGTCAATTGTTATGACAGTATGTACCAGGATTACTAGTGAATGCCCCCCAAACCCAGTTTGAGATTCTAAGAAAATATCACATTCAACTGTAATAATTGCTCTTTTCATGTTAATTCTCTATATTTGCTATTTGGTGAAAGGAGAAACATGGCTCATTGAGACTCTGTATTATCTAGTATATGGGTTTCTTCTAGTAACCCCAATTTTCAGTGTCTCTACCTCTTGTGATCTCTGCTTGAAATTGTGCTGATTGGGACTTCTCTTTCTTGTCACTAACTGATATAGGTGAATTATTGTCTAGCTGCCTACATTTTCTATTGTTCAACTTATGATTGATATTTCTTCTTCTTTTTTCCCAACATTGAGATTTCCTATGTGGATTCGCTACATGTTTCTTTCCTATGGATTAAGGAATACATAGTTCCAATCTTGGAGCCATCAGGGGAAACATATTACTTATGTGAGAAAACAAATTGGTATCGACACTTATTCACTAAGGAGAGCTTCATTAATTTCTGATGAACTGTTTGAGGAGCTGTATTTGACTATGATTTATATACAGGGGGATCTCCTCTAGAACATAGTGATAAGCTCTGTTTTTGTAATGTATGCCAATTGTTGCTTACCAGTTTACCTCTGTAAAACGTGCAGGCATCATACGAAAGACCAGAACAGTTATGGAATGTTTGCATCGATTTTGCAGAGAATGCATTGACAAGTCTATGCGAATGGGGTACCTACTAAACTTATATTTCATTAGTTGAGACTTGAGAAGTAACAAGTGTTTGCTTATCCAGTTAAGTATGTCAACTATATTTTAGGAACAATGAGTGTCCTGCTTGTCGTACCCACTGTGCTAGTCGCCGTTCTCTGAGAGATGATCCGAACTATGATGCTCTAATTGCATTTCTATATCCAGATATTGATAAATTTGAAGAGGAGGTACTATTATGCTTCACTCTTGAATGTCTCATGGCAAAGGTCTACCATTTGACCTGTTTCATGGAAATGGACTTACTCTTTTGTGTATCACTCAGGAATTTGCTTTTCATGAAGAGGAGAAAGCTTTAAATAAGCAGGTAAACCAATCCAAGTTCAGTGCCAATAATGTATTGCATACACATTATTGACTCCACTAGCAGATATTTTTAGTTCCTGTAAAATTATCAGTTCATCCTAGTTATGTAAGTGCGGCTGATTCCACGTGCAATGTCAAAGAGAAGTGTGGAAATATATGACACGTTTCTCTCAATATTTATAAGTGATGTTATATCTATAGCAAAGGGCAGATATGGGTCATTTGGTATTTTGTATCTTTTTGAACACATTGATCTGAGCTCCAATAACCTTCTGAATGCTTCGAGTTTCCTTTTCCTTTTCACCATTTCATATTTTGCTTGCTCTTTGAATAGATACAAGCTTCAATCGCACAGACGTCACAGCGACAATCCGAAGCACTGGGAAGGAAACGGTCTGCAAGAGCAGCAGCAGCAGCTTTTACGAGGAGATCTCAGGGAAATTATCGGAATTTAAGGGGAAGAAGAAATTATCAGGGTGCTGAACACCATATATCTGATGAGGAAGAAGATGGTAATCATGATGTTGGCAAGGATTCTTCCTCTGCTGATGAGCGCTCGATAGAAGTCAAACCAAAGCGGCAGAAAAAGAGGGCAGGACGGCCTTCTCAGGCCTCAGCAGCCAGTGACGAAAATGATGCAGAAACAAACCAAGAATCATTTGGTGCATGTAGTGGACTTATTCGCTGTTCAGAGATTCTTGCCTGGGGAAAAGGTGGCATGCGAAGTAACAACAGGCATGGGGGTCTTGGTGGAGGCATTGGCAAGGTCTCCAGGAACAGCAGAGTCTCGAAGCTAATTGCTTCTCTATCTCGTTCAGATGAATATGAAGGGAAGGTACAGCAAACCAACACTAGTACTGATTGGACGTTTTCCTTTTACTCTCTGTCTGTACATTTGTGATTATCCAATATTCACTATTGCTATTTGATTGTTGCTTTTTATGATTGAGGTATCAAGTAGATGGATTTTGTTTGGTTTGCAATGTTCTAAATGGATTTTTTTTCTCTTTCAGTTGGATGCCAGACTTATGCTTGTTTCCTTTTCTGAGGAGGATATACCAAGTTTGCAACGACCTTACCTTAGCTGCCAGCCAACTATGGAAGTTAAACATTTAAGACAGGTAAGTCTACCGGCCTTAACCTTTTTCACACTTTTATTAACCTAAATTGCTGATAGACAAATGTATGTCAGCATGCTTCATTTGAATGTATATCTATATGCAGTATGTAGCTCAGCAGACTTCCATAGAAGTTGGGGAAATTGACATAGTGCTGATAAACGAGAAGAACCCCACTGACAACCCTTCAAGTTCTGATATCATGGCCATTTCCAAACCCATTGTTGGATATCCTTCTAAAGCAGAAATCCAGACTGTGGAAGAGCATCAGACATTGGGGGAAATCCAAGAAACATTTGGTTTGAACCAGCGTAATCTGGTAAGCTCCCTCTAAGTCAACATGCACTACTCCAGAAACATGTCGACAATCTTATGTTTGATAGTCTAACTGATGCATTATATTGATCTCTCTTTTAAACAACACAGTGGTCCTGAATTCGCATTCTCCATTAATTCTCATCTTTCCTTGGATTTATCTTGAGCATATCTAACTAGCTTGCTGTCTTTCAGATCTTGGCATACCGACGAAAAGCAAAGAATGGGACAGACCACGATGAAGGGAAGGTGACCATGTAATTTTGGCTATACAGAATATAAGTGTAATTTCAACTGGGTGTGGAGTTCTCTGTAAATCCATATAGAAAGTAAGTAGCTCAGCAAGTTGTATCATACAGAAGTAGTTCATTATTCAGGAAAGGCAACCCACCCAGCTACAATGACTCAGCGTTTATTACAGCTTGAAGTGGTTATGAACACATCAGTGTAATGGATTTATTTACACCTTGAAGTGGTTATGAACACATCAGTGTAATGATTTATTTACTTCTTTATGGAGTCGTTTCATGTTGTATGATCCAAGTGATTGATATAGCGTTAACAAGCCAAGATCTTGGCTTTGATGCATCAACTCTTAAGAGAAGAATGGTGCTGCTTCTGTCACATTTGACTAGTCGCGCCTTGTATTGGTTCTAGACTTGTTCAACAAGCTAGCATGTAAATTAACCTTCAGTTTCTTGCTTAAAGGCAATTTCAATCGAAAAACATCCGCTGATTTATTTCTACAAGATTATTCACAGGCATATTGGAACTCTTGTTTGGATATTTACCCTTAGTTCAGGAATTGTGTTTACTCGAAAAATTGGCTTCTCATTTTAGGATAATCTTGGGCATACAACATATTTCATCTGGTGTATGTAGGAGATGACGAATTAAATCTAATAAACTGCTCATAGATTGCATGTAATCATTGAAGAACTATATGTAAAGCTTGAATCTCCATTACTGAACTTTACAGATAGGAATATCTTGTGAATTGAACTATTTCATCTACCTTAATTCTGTTGAGTCACACCTTATATACAATTTCTAACTGACTAATTATCTATACAAAATATCTTCTAACTAATTGATAATGACAGCTGGAACTAACTAATAATGACAGCTGGCCAGATGCATGTTAGCTCTTTGCAATCTCCTTGTTATAATCTCCAATAGCTCCCTTCAAGCTGGGTGATATGAAGATGTTCTTCAATCCCAGCTTGGAAATAAGATGAGAATGTTGACACCTACTTAACCCCTTAGTAAAAAGGTCATGCTGTTCCGAGGAGCACAAATAATGTATGATCACAAATCCCTTCAAAACCTTCTCTTTAATAAAGTGACAATCAATATCAATGTGCTTCGTTCGCTTATGGAATACTGGATTAGCAGCAATTTGGATAGTTGCTTTGCTATCACAGTGTAAAGGAACAGGTAGGCTTAGAGGTATGTCCAAAGTGTTAAACAGACCAATGATCCAAGTGATTTCTGCAACAGTAGAGGCAAGACTCCTATACTCCGCCTCAGCTGAACTTCTGAAAATAGTGGATTGTTTCTTAGACTTCCATGAGATTGGTGAATCTCCATACTTGACTATGTAACCAATAATGGACCTTGTAGTATTAATGCAAGACCCCCAATCTGTATCACAATAGGCTTATAAGAAACCTACGGATGTTGCTGAAAGGACCACTCCAAGGCCTGGTACTTCACTATCCTGATAGCAATAGTCATGTAAGAGGTCTTAGGGGCCTGCATGAATTGACTTAGGCTTTGAACAACATAGGATATATCTGGCCTTGTGAGTGTAAGATATAACAATCTTCGAATCAGTCTCTAATATTCACTGACACCCAATAAAGGTGAATCATAATCATTCCCAACAAAATCATCAAATTCATGAGTAGTGAGTTTTTGGTTTTGCTCCACTGGTGTTTCTATTGGCTTAGAACTGCCTAATCTCAAATCTGAGATTAGACCCAAGGCATACTTCCTTTGATGCATTAAAATCCCATCTGAACTTCTAGCAAATTTAATTCCTAGAAAGAATCTTAAGACTTTCCATACCTTTGATCTTAAAATTGTCTTTCAAGACATGTTTGGCTTTTTCTATCAATTGATTGTTACTTCCTGTCACCAGAAGATTATCAACATATATGAGTATCACCATTATATCAGCACCAGTCTTCTTGGTCATGAGAAAATAGTCAAGGTGGCTTTGTTGAAAGCCTGCAGCTAGCAATGCATTAGTCAACTTAACATTCCATTGTTTGAGGCTTGCTTCATCCATAGAGTGATTTAATCAGCTTACATACTTCATTTCTATCATTTGTTTCTTGGTGGAAGCCTTGTGGCAACTGCATGTATACTTCCTCAGTCAAATCTCCTTGCAAGAAGGCATTATAGACATCCAATTGTTGAACATCCCAATCTTTTGTTGTTGCAATGGATAACACTGTCCTTACTGTGACTGTTGCTGCAACGGAACATTTTCCTTACTGTGACCATCTTAACAACATGAGATAATGTTTCTTGGTAATCCAAACCCTCCTTTTGGTTGTACCTCTTTGCTACCAATCTGGCTTTAAACCTCTCAATTTGTCCATCAACTTTGTATTTTATCTTGTATACCCACTTGCAGCCAATAACCTTCTTTCTACGAGGAAATGGAACAAGTTTCTATGTGTTGTTGTCTTCCAATGTTGTGGTCTCTTCCTTCATTGCTTGAACCCATCTATCATCATGCATAGCTTGATGATAAGAATTTGGTTCCACCTCTGCTGAAGAATTTGCAATATCACACTGATATGACTTGGAAAGACTGTTATAATCAACACTATCAGAAATAGAATAAAGACAGCTGGTTTGATTAGTTTTCCTGAAATCACAAAATCCTTCTGCCATATAGGAGCATTAGTTGTTCTTGTTGATCTTCTCTGTACACTTTCAACTACTGGCATGTCATGTGTTGTGGCAAGCTCAGGCACAACTGGTGCTTGCACAATATGATCCTCCTCTTCATCTACTTCAGGTTGAGTCTCAGACATAACTGGTGCTTGCACAACTTGATCCTCCTCTTCATCTACTTCAGGTTGAGATTTGGAGACTATAGAAATTGAACTGCCAGTCTTGTGATCATTAACCTGCAAAACACCTCTAGGATGAACTTGAAAAGGGAAAAAATCTTCATTGAAGATGACATCTCTATTAATGAAAAAAATATGATGCTCCAGATCAAAAAGTTTATAATCTTTCTGTGTATCTTCATACCCCATCAAAACTGATCTGATTGCCCTTGGCCTAAACTTGTCAGTTTTATGCACTACAGTAGCATAACATAAGTATCCTATAACCCTCATATAGGATAAGTCAGGTTGTCTTCCAAACATCATTTCAAAAGGAAAAGTATCATGTAGCACAGAAATAGGTACTCTATTTATAATATGTACAACAGCTAGTATGCATTCCCCCAAAAATCTAATTGGCAAATGGATTTGGAATCTGATTGCCCTGGCAGTCTCCAGGATATGCTTATGTTTTCTTTCCACTACACCATTTTGTTGAGGTGTGTTTGGACAAGAACTTTGATGTACTATCTTATTAAGTTTGAACAACTCATCACATTGAGAGTTAAAAAAATCCCTTCCATTATCAGATCTGAATGCTTTCACATGCAAATCAAATTGTGTCTTGACCATCACAATGAATTGCTTCAGTATAGTAGACACATCAAACTTAAGATGTAAAACCAAGTCCATCTGAAATAGTCGTCAACAAGTGTAAGAAAGAACTTCATGTTATTATATGTTGCAGTCTTATAGGGTCTCCATACATTTAGATGAATCAAATCAAAATATTTATCACTCCTACTGTTACTAGCTTTAAAAGAAAGTCTGATTTGTCCTGCTAATGGACATATATCACAATTATTTAATGTCAAGTTTGTATTGTGTCTAAGCATGCTTATCTTCCTAATTACATTTATAAGCACATGCCCCAATGCCAAACACCACCATATTCACATCCTTTAGCTGCTATCAGTGACCTTGCACCTTGCACTTGATGTTGTGTCTGTGTATTCAGCAAATACAATCCATCATTCTCCTTACCAATCTCCTTCACTCTCCCAGTGAAGAGATTCTGAAGGATGAAGAAGTTAGGAAATAATAAAGCACAATAATTTAATTCCCTTGTCAATTTAGAAACTGACAAAAGATTAAATTTAAAAGCTTGTACACCTAGTACATCCTTAATAAGAGCTTAGAGTTTTTCTATTGTTTAATAGTTGCTGAATCTCCTGTAGCTAACTTAACCTTTCCTGAATAATTCACTGTTAATCCATGATTCAACAGCTTTCTAGTCCCAACCATTGGTCAGATGCCCCACTATCAATTATCCAGTCTAAACTATGACTATATGTAACATTACAGAAGGAAAGGAGTTACATGCAGACATACCTGCTATGTGTGCACGGATTCAGTTACTTGAGACTTATTCAAACATCTGTAGGATTTGATTGTACTGATTCAGTGTGAAATGAAGAGCATATTCACCTCCTTTGCTTGCTCCAGATTGAAAATATTGGTTGTGCTGCTCAATGCCATATCTCTGAGATCTTTGCATCTGTGAACCTTCAACCTGTGTTCCTATTCTATTAGAAGTTTGTACTATGTTAGCTCTTTTCTTCCCTTTCCAGTCTTGTGGATAACCAATTAGTTGAAAGAAAATGTCTTTTGTGTGACCTTGCATATTGCAATGAGTGTAGTGTTTTAGCTTGTTGCAATCTTCCCTACTATGTCCTTTCATTTCACAATATGAGCCACCTCCTCTTTGTTATTTCTGAAAGTTTCCATAACTTCTTCCTCCCCTACCTCTAGAACCTGAACCAGAACTACCAGATCTACCGATGAAGAGAGCAGTGGGATGAAGGCCCTCACTTTCCCATGAAAATCACCACCCAAAGCTCGTTGACTTTCATCTTGCACAATCAACGCATAACATTGATTAACACTAGGTGGAGGGTTCATCACAAGAATTTGGTTGTGTGCCTGTACATAACTATCATTCAATCCCATGAGGAATTGTAATAATTTTTGCCTAACCATGATAGCAGTGTAATCTTTTAATTTCGCACAATCACAAGAGGGAGAGGGAGCTAAAGAGTCAAATTTATCCCATAAATCCTTTAATCGAGAGTAATACACAGAAACAGGGGAAACACCTTGCGTGTGAAAGACTATAGACTTGTGTAGATGAAAGATTCGAGACATATTTATCTTGTCAAATCGTTCCTGCAAATCAGACCAAACCAGTTTTCAAAAACTTTAAAATCTCTTAACTCACTCATTTTTCAACCAAATTAGGCGATTCGAAGTATATGAGCTTCGTATTTTTGGTGGCTTCGCTGTAGAGTGTTTGGAAGTTGTCGTGTGCGCATATTTCAAGGTAAATTTTGCGATAAACTTGACTGTTGTACCCTTTTTTCGAGCTTTTGTTTTTGGCATTCTTGTTTTGGTCATATCTCACTCATTTTAGCTTTATTTTGGGTGATTCGAAGTTTCACGTGTTGGCGATTGTCGTGACTTCGTTGTGGACTGTTCAAGGAGGCTGAGGCATCAGACGATGTAATCACATGTACAATTCTTTTATGCCAGCAACCCGCCTTGACTTTATTTGATTCGGGCTCTATTTTTTTGTATGTTTCTATTTACTATACTTCTCGCTTGAGTTTGAGTTCTGAGCCTCTGGTAGCACCGTTGCGTGTGTCAACCCTCGTGGGTGAGTCTTTAGTAGTGGATCAGATATTTCGATCTTGCTTAGTTACTATCCAGGGGAGTGACACCCGGGCTTACCTTATATTGCTTGACATGGTTGATTTCGACGTGATTTTAGGCATGGACTGGTTATCCCTTTATCTCGTTGTTTTAGATTGCTTCTTTAAGACCGTTACCTTAGCCATTCCTGGTATTCCTCCGATGGTGTGGCAGGGATCTCATGGTAGCACACCAGTTGGGGTTATCTGTTTTATTCAGGCTAGGAGGCTAGTGGCCAGTGGATGCTTATCATATTTGACCTCTTTGTGTCTAGATTCTATTCTTTCTTATTGTTTTTACCCTTTTTGCTCAGTCGACCTTTGATGCCTACTGAGTACCTGTTGTTTGGTACTCATGCTACGCTCTGCATCTATTTCGTGATGCAGGTCCCAGTACCAGTTACCAGCGATAATTAGTTCCAGCCTTCTTTTGCAGCTGTGATTCGGAGATGAGGGCGAGCACTTGGCGTTTTAGGTTTGTCTTGTCTCCTTCTTTTGTTTTAGCTAGTCTTGTTGCATTTGAGACATACTTTGTTGTGGTCCACTTTTGGGACTTGTACTCTTTATTAGATAGCTTTGTACTAGTGACTTCCAGGTTCTGGGAGGGAGTTCTGTATATATTTATTTTTGGTTTGCTTCCGCCTTGTTATCCTTGTTAGATTATTGTTTTTGCTAGTTTCTGCCCTTACGCTCATTGCTTGATGTCCTGCGTTACGGGTTGGCTTACCTACTGATAGGGTATAGTAGGTGTCATCATGACTCGAGAAATCGGATCGTAAACACCAGTGCTGCATTCGATCGAAACAAGATACCACTAACCAGTTCCTGGCTAATATTGGACATAATCCAGGAAATCACCATTGCATTACATCTATCCAATTGTTTCTTTTCCAATTCCTCCTTGAAGTCATCCCGTTTGATGCTCCCATCAATGAACCCTAATTTATTCTTTGTGAGGAGATTGAGCTGCATCGGCGACTCCAAAGAGTGTAATTCTCCATTCCGACGAGCTGAATCCCAATTTGCATAACTCCTGGCATATCAGAAGAATTCAAATACAAAGGATGATCGTGATCGATCTTCTTCGCCACATCGAAAATTGGAAATTAAACTAAAAAAAAAATTGTTGCACCTTAAAATGGAACACCAGCTCTGATACCATGATAATCTTCTCATAAATTGCATGTAATCAATGAAGAACTATATGTAAAGCTTGAATCTCCATTACTGAACTTTACAGTGAAGCTAGATAGAAAGGAATATCTTGTAAATTGAACTATTTCATCTACCCTATTTTTGTTGAGTCACATCTTATATACAGTTTCTAACTAACTAATTATTTGTACAAAATATCTTCTAACTAACTGATAATGACAGCTGGAACTAACTAATAATGACAATTGGCCAGGTGCATGTTAGCTCTTTGCAATCTCCTTGTTATAATCTCTAATAAAATTTGTCACTACTCTGTACTGATGCATATTAGTTATTAATAATATTATCTTGTTTATCAAAAAAAAAAAAGGGAATAGATTTTCTTTCCATTACAAATTTCTTTTCCTTCCTCCATGAATAGTTTTAAGAGGAAGGTGCAAGAGAGTAGGTTTTTGATGGAATGGTGGATTTCATAAAATTATCTTTTTCCTTTTCGAGGTTGCGTGAAGAAAATATCTCAACCTTAAATTGATTGACAATTCAATCTTTGATTATTTATTATAACAGTGTGTCGGTCAGTTTAGTTTATTTTATATATTATTAGTTCAATTTATCAGTTTTCTATTTTTAAATATGCTAAATCAATAAAATATTTTTTTATCGATTTTCAATTTATTAATTTTGGTCCTCAACGATTCGAACTTTTGATTTAACCAATAAAAAAATGCTTATTAATAAATATATGACTTCTCTACCAATTTGATGTCACAAAACAATAGTCTAACTTTATAAATGCTCATAAAATAAAAATAATAATAACTAACATGAAAAAAACTATTTAAGTAGAATAAAGAGAAATTAAGAAGAATAGAGTTCTTACTTTAGTTTTGACGTTTTGAATGTGAAGTTTTGAACCAAAGTCACTATGAAGGCTACAGAACAAATACACTAACTAATAAGCTATTGAGATTTATATTTAATATTTATGTATGGATAGAGTAATAAATTATTGTAGATTATCATTCACCGAATAATCAAATATTGAAAACCAAAAATCGAACTGATAACCCATTTTCTTTGTAAAACTACAAAAAAATCGTTAAACCAATATCAATAAATCAATAACATTTCTTCAATTTAATTTATCAATCAATTCAATTTTTACACTTTTTTCAATTTAATTTATCGATCGATTCAATTTTACACGAACCTAAATTGTTCCGCAGCCGGCTTGAAAATGAATGACGCAAGTCTAAAATATTGTTTTAAGAAAATAGCATATTTGGTATCTTTGTAAGAGGTACATTAATTATGTATAGAATTAAAAACCTACCTAAGACAATACATTATAGTATTATAAAAGAAAAGATTGAATCATATAATACATAGATAATTAAATCAAAAATAATTAATTTCTATATAAAATACTATATAAATTTCTCATAACTAATACAAGTTATACAACCTAAATATTATTTGACCTAAATATTAATTGATCCGTCTTAATTTATTAATTTATATGACATTATTTAACCGGCGACAAATTTCAAATTTATGATCTAGAGTACTATTTCACCACTCAGTAATAAATTATTTAAAACTAAATTATTTTCCATTATTAAAAAGGGAGGAGTATTTATTTGATCCGATCTCTCACTCAAACACGTCATTTCAGTGACATTCAAGCCGGGCCCACATATCTTATCCCCTACCTAGAGTTGACGATGATGGATGATAATGAGACAATGCCAAGTTTCATTTAATTATTTTTAAATAGAAACTAGATAAACATGAACTTGCAAAACGATAATTACACTTGACCCATTACTAACAAACAAAAACATCTCAACATTTATTAATTTAACATAATTTTAATTATTTATTTATTTTTAAATTAATATATCTATTAAAAAACAATTATTAACATAATAAATATCATTATCCCTATTAAGAAGTAATTGAGAATTATCAAAAAAATTTATATGTTTCAAAATAATTAATTGAAGATATAATAGATAAACGGAGTATTTTGACGAAGCAAACAAATATCCAAACAGTATAGTAATAGTAGCAACTTCATTTAGAAAGCCATAGATGGCCGGCCATTAAAGCTAATAAGTTAGCTTCCAAACCGTAATTTACAATATAGTACATACTAGCACTACTTAATTATAACTTAATACCCAACAGAAAAAACATATAATCACAAATATAGATAGCAAATCCACTAGGCAAAGCAACTCGCAGAGAAAAAAACACTATTTACATGAAGGTTTTCAACTGCTTTTGCCATCCAAAAACTCTCAGCACTTCTCATGATGCTTAGATCTGGTGTTCCCACTGTAGAGCCTGCCATTAAAAATTGACGATCATAACTAAGTTGCATAAATTTCCAAAAAGAATTGATTTTTTAGCCCTTCGTAACTTAGTTGATTGACTATCGATAATTAAATCAAACGAAAAGGAAAAGTTAATTTAAGCGATCATGATCTGTATGTGTGTAAAATACCAGTCATAAACAGTAGGAGCGTTAGGATGAGAAGGCTTATCAAAGACTTCAGCACCAATTCTCCTGGTAGCTAAATTGCTCCCTGGGTTAAAAACACTCCTCCATACATTCTCTTTCCGTACCGTCGGCGATATATTTGTCGGCGTCACCGGCGTACCTGGCGTCGGCGGACTTGCCGGCATCGACAGAGACCTCTGGTACTTGCTAGATCCTTCTCCTGATTCCCCACCTATACACGACGAGATCAATTCCAATTCAGAAATTTAAGTTAATACTGGATCTTCATCAATTATATTTACATATATACAACTTTAATTTTACTTCATCAATTTTCCCCTAAATTTCATGCATACAACAAAAATGGATT
Organism: Solanum bulbocastanum; assembly: GCA_037074985.1. Classification (NCBI taxonomy): domain Eukaryota; kingdom Viridiplantae; phylum Streptophyta; class Magnoliopsida; order Solanales; family Solanaceae; genus Solanum; species Solanum bulbocastanum. The sequence continues at coordinate 27,772,842 of CM073598.1, read as the reverse complement.
TTACATATGTATATTAATTTTGTGGGATTAAGAGTACCAGTTTGAACAGTGAGGCTCTTTCTGAGTTTGCCGAGTCCTTTATCAGGGCTGGGACCAGCCATAACATCATCCCAAAGTTTATCAATCAACACCATCTTCTCTCTCTTAGCTTACTATATACTACTCTGTGAAGTGTGAATGTTCAGTGGCAGCTTGGTACTATTTATAGAGTTTTTTTTTTTGGTACTACAAAATATCTCTATGGATTAGTACTATTTAATTTTATATCCTTTTTTGTGGAGTAATTAGGGCATCTCCTGCCCGGTTATTCATTTGAGACCATCAACTTCAATCCAATTTTTTATTTTACTTTTTAAAAAAAAATATTTTTTTCTTTTCTCAATAGTATATTATTATTTTATTTTATTGATAAGATCAGGTATTCTTCCACTTCTCAAAATCATACCACAGAAGAAGTCCCTACCAAAGAAGGTTCATACACCATAACTGATGTCAAAAATCTCCTATTAGAAAGAAGGAAACTTATAAGTTCTCTTACGATAAGCAGTGATCTAAAGCAAGAGATTAATAATCTCAAAGATAACATTCCTCATTTAAAAGAAAAGAATGCCACTATAGAAAATAGACTTCATAATATCAAAAGTCTTAAGGATTTGGGTAATAACTCTGAATCATCTTCTTATGAAGGAGAAAGTAGAGATCTTGACTTTCTTAAAACCCTTAATTTCAATAATAATAAAGAAGATTTTTTACAAATCTTAAAAGCTATCACTTCCCAAAAGTTTTATACTAAGATTACTCTTTTTATAGATTATAATTACAAAAAAGAATTTACTGCTCTAATAGACAGTGATGCTGACTTAAATTGCATTCAAGTAGGACTTAATCCTTCAAGATATTTCATAAAACAACCCATAGCCTCAGATCAACAAATGGTAGTAAAATGGGTATTGAATATAAGTTATTCAAAGCTTTCATATGCAAGGAAAAAAATTGTATTCTTCAAAATTTTGTCTTAGTAAAAGATATTACTAGCGAAATTATTTTGGGAGTTCCTTTTATAAATGATATTTTTTTCCCCTTATTGAAATAATAAAAAAATCATTGAAACTTGGAATTAAAAGCCTTTTACATTAGAGTTTATTACAAAACCTTTTACAAGAATGATTATCTTCAAAATTGGTTTTAAAAAATAATCAAGTTAGTTTCATAAAAGGAGAAATTAATAGTATGGAGATTGATAATATTCTTTAAAATCCTAAAGTACAGGACAAGGTTGCTATTTTAAAAAATCAGTTCTCAATTCATATTTGTGGGGATCATCCAAATGCTTTCTGGAATAGAAAGAAACATGTTGTTTGCCTTTCATATGAGAATAATTTTACATAAGATAGTATTCCTACAAAAGCAAGACCTTGCCAGATGAATTCTGGTTATCTAGAATTATGCAAAAAAGAGATCGACTCCTTGCTTCAAAAAAGCCTTATAAGACATTCTAAATCTTCGTGGTCTTGTACAACCTTTTATGTAAATAAACATGCTGAACAAGAAAAAGGTGTGTCCCATATTGGTAATTAATTATAAACATCTTAATAAGGCCTTAAAATTGATTAGGTACCCTATCCCCAACAAGAAAGATTTATTGGATAGAGTTTATGATGTCATTATATTTTTTAAATTTGATTTAAAATCAGGTTATTGACAGATTCAGATAGCTGAGTCAGACAAATACAAAACAAATTTTTAATATCCCTATGGGACAGTATGAATGGAACGTTATGCCATTTGGTTTAAAAAACGCTCCTTCTAAATTCCAAAAGATCATGAATGATATTTTCATACCTTACGGTAATTTCATAATAGTTTATATAGATGATATTCTTGTATTTTCCAAAAATATGAAAACTCATTTTAAACACCTTGACCTATTTAAAAAAATTATTATTCAAAACGGCTTAGTAATATCTAGCCCTAAAATGACTTTGTTTCAAACAAATTTTAGATTCTTGGGTCATAATATTGAAAGAGCTAACATTAGTCCTATTAATAGTAGTATTGAATTTGTGTCCAAATTCCCTGATATTCTGACCATAAAACCTATCCAAAGGATGTACTACTATCCTAAACCTACTTCTCAGGATGTACTCTTGGAAGAGCATGAACATATTATAACTAATAGTTATAATGGAAAGGAAATATATGAATGGAACAGAGATGGTTATACAGATAGATATTGCTGATATGATAACGACATAATTTACTGGTCAACTAAAAGGCTGATGGAATAATTATCTAAATACTGAGAAGAGAGATAAGATTCTTCAAGTTGTAAAGCAAGAAAGAAAGTATAATTTGACTTCGAATGCTGTGTATACCCTTGTTTTTAATATCATAGAACATTTTTCAGGAAGATGGTCTGATAATAGCGAAACCATAAGAACCATGCTCCAAAATCTTAGGTGTAAGACCCTCACGTCTGTCAGATTTTATACAGATGTATTTCTTAGCAAGGTTGTGGAATTGTTAGAATGTAATAGCTCTCATTGGAAATCTAAGTTTATAGATGGTTTACCAGCCCTATTTGCTGAAAGAGTGAGAAAGACTCTTAGGGGAGATAGTCATAGTATTAACTATGACAATTACATTTATGAAAAACTCATTAATGCTTGCATACAAGAAGGACTTGCTTTATGCAATTCTTTTTTCTTTGTCTTTATAGGCGGTGTTGATGGAAGATTCTTCCACTTGGTCTTAGAGTCTCTGGAGAAGAGTATCGATATCAATCTTTTCATTGCTATTAGCACTTTGTGCTTCTCCTGCCATGCACAATTCTTCATGGCCTCCACCCAGACTCTAAGACCAAGTGGAAGAATCTTCCAGCAACACCGCTTGCAAAGACAAAGGGAAAGAAAATGTGTAAAATAAAAAAGGCCCCACAAATAAAATAACTAAGGTAATAAGTCAAAAACTTTAATAAAGTTAGATGAAGGACATAATAATAGATGTCGGACACATTTTCTAGTGGAAAGACCACGTTTGTTTGTCAATCTTATCTTTTTATTATTGGCCATTGTAAGTTGTGTAGGCCAACTCAGTTACAGAGATTTCTTGAAAGTCTTAATTATGTTGCTCCTTTTATAAATGATTTAGCAAAGGATATTGCTATTCTATATGATAGGCTAAAGAATAATTTTAAAGCTTGGTCTGATAAACATACTGAAGCAGTTAAAAAGATTAAAACAAAGGTTAAAAATCTTCCTTGTCTTACTTTGGCCAACCCAAATTGAAAAAAAAAACGGTTGAGACAGACGCTTCAGACATAGGATATGGATGTATCCTGACCCAATATTGTTCGGATAATAAACGCCATTATATTATTCAGTTCTATTCTGACAAATGAAACGATGCTCAGAAAAATTATGCCACAATAGCAAAAGAAATTCTGAAAATAGTTAAAAGTGTTTTAAAGTTCCAAGGTGATCTTTATAACCAAAAATTTTTAATGAAAATTGACTGCCAATCAACTAAATTCATGTTTTACTTAATATATATAAATAATTTATTTAAAATTTAATATTTATTAAGTTTATTGCTATTAATAGTATCTTTTTAATTTTAATTTTAATTTATGTGACATAGTTTGACTTGACATGTATTTAATAAAAAAGAAAAGAAAGATTTTTGTAGGTTGGATTTGAAATACCTTTTATCATTTGTCAGCAGAGGTGTATCTAGGATTTTGAGATGATGAGTGATTTACAATATAAATTTGATCGGTTTGATATTTGGGTTTTTATTACTAAAAATCATTAAAATTTTAATATTATAGGTCCAAAATTAATTCTTATATATATTGAATTAAAATGTCAAAAGTGCTACCAATTATCACTTATAGAAGTGTTATCTAATTTTAGAAAGAAAAATAAAACAAGATAAATATAAAATTTAAATTTCTAACCTCACGCAGAGAGATGCACCTAGTCATTATCGCATTATGTAATACTCCGAGTGTGGGTTCACACACCTATATTTTTATTTTAATAGTTTTAAAAAAATATAATACTACTATATATGATCTCGGGTGGAAAGCATGAATTCAAAAATCCTTCAAAATACATCTTTGTATTTGTGTAACTATAAACCATTTACATATTAAAAATAAATAGAAATCTTTTAGTTAGTTACTTTCAATTATAAAAATGCGAATTATTCTTTTTAAATCGAACTATATCAAACTGTTAATTTAATTGACACGACTTCTGCCCGTAGCAGTTTTTTGTGTGTCAGGCTAATCTACTTAAAGAAAGTGCCCACGGTTTTTTTTTTGTTTTTGGGAAGTGCCATATTTCCGTTCTATTTCTGTGGGCAACAAAATACTCTTTTGTCTCATTTTATGTGAGTTACGTTAACTTGATATTAAATTTAAGAAAAAAAACTTTTGAAATTTATGATTTAAAATAAATGATAGATATTTGTGTGATTATAAATCATTTCATTAAGAGTAAAATGAATATTTTAAGTTAAATTGTTACTTAATATGATAATGTGTCATTTTTTTGAACTAATTAAAAAGGAAAGTAAGTCATATAAATTGGAACAGAGGGAATAATTTACATAATAAGACAGCTGATAGTGTTACAAGTTAGACAGTCCAACAGTCTTGGGATCTCAGCACCTGTGCTTGGTTGAAGTGTGTCATCATCTTATCTAAAAATTTAAGTTGTTAAAGAGCACACAATTATCATATAATTGTATTCTCAACAATATAGACTCCACTAACAATAGAAATATAGAATAGGTTAGAAGTTGAAGCACACATTTATTATATAATTGCATTCTCAAGAAGGACTTCATTACCCGTAGAAATATAGATTATGTTAGACGTTGTTCATTTGTATGTATACATGAGGGTAAACATGTTAGCTTTTAAAAATGGAATGAGTGAAAAACAAGGATTACCATAAGTTTTAATGGAGCATTTTTAATTCCCCTGGTGGGTTGAGGCCCGCCATAAAACACCAACACCATCATTTGTTACTTTAAAAATGGAAATTAGCCATTACCCTCTCTGAATAAATAGTGATTGATGCTAATTGCTAGATTTTAGGTAGATTTTTTTTTTAAAAAAATCCCCACAAAAAACAAGAATGAAAATACTGGTCAAGTTATCTCGAGCAATTCACAGTACTTTATGTAGTTTTTTAAAAAATATAATTAATCTGTAAATTCATTAAAAAAAATTAATCCATTAAATGAGTAAGTAAACCTTTTTTTTTTTTAGACATTTGTACTTAAAATATATTATGTGTATGACATTAATAAGGATTATCATAAATATTTTATTAATTATTAATATTTTAATTTATATATTATAATATATTTTTTACAGATTTTTATCATACAAATTAATTTTGAATATAATAATTAATATAAAAGGGTAAGTTTACCAAGAGTGTTATAACGACCGTCGTTAAAAAATAAAATATAACTTAAAAAATTAATTCCTAAAAAAATTAATCTGTTGTAATAAAATATTTATTATAGCAAAAAAACTATTTAAATGTTTGACCGATATAGGAATCGAAGAAATGGATAAGGATGAAGACTAAACAAGAATATGTGGGACCAAGGAGGATGAGTAGGTCGGGGGTTGCTATCCAATGTCTAATTTTTATATTATGTATACTGGTCCTATTTTGGTTTAATAAAAAATAATTAAATTATACAAATGTATTCGCGAATAATACAAACTTATCCGCAAATTATACAAACTCGTAAATTATACGAACTCGAAAATTATACAAACAAAACAGCTTAACCGTAGTTATAACCCATAAATATGTAAACTATAATTATGAAGCATAATTAAGGGTATGTTTGGTATGAAAAAAAATATTTTTCAATTTTCTCATACTTGGTTGGTTAAAAGTTTTGGAAAATGTTTTCCAAATAAACTCATTTTCCTCAAATTTAAGGAAAATGACTTCCCATCAAAAATTAAGGAATACATTTTCTAAAACTCTCTTCCAACTTTAAATTACAATTTTTGTTGTTGAAAAAATCAATCTATTTTGTCCCTACCCTCAAGGCCGCCCCCCGGCCCCGCACCAACCACCCCCTCCCAAAAAGAATGTTTTTTTTAAAAGATATTTTCAATTTCAATCTTTTATTTTTTTTACCCCACCCCCACTCCTACCCTCGACCCCATCAGCCCCCCTACGAACCCCCACCCCCACCCCCTCCAAAAGAAAAAAAAATTAAGTTTGTATTTTTTTTAAAAATCTACTTCTTCAAATTTTTATTTTTTCACATCTACCCTCAACCCTTCCCCAACCCCACCCCCCCAAAAAAAAAATAATTTAAGTTTGTTTTTAAAAAATATTTTCAATTTCAAATTTTTATTTTTTCACCCCTACCCTTGACCCCCCCCCCCCAACCCACCAAAAAAAAATAAATTTAAGTTTGTTTTTAAAAAATATTTTCAATTTCAAAAATTATTTTCTATTCTCTAGTAAAAATAAAAGATATTTTCTCAAAAACATTTTTTCATTCATAAATTAAATACTAAAAAATCTTTTCCGATTTTCTACTCACCAATCAAACATGAGGAAATAAGTAAAAAATCTACTTGTTTTCTAGGAAAGAAAACATTTTCCTTCCTATCAAACACACCCTAAGTTTATTAGAAAGGCTATTTGTGAAAGTTTCCCTAATGAATATTACGTTCGTAAAGGAATAAGTGGGCCTTTGAGCCCAACAACTGCTGTCTTTTCGATCTGGATACTTGGGCTTTAGGCCCAGATTCTTTTCTTTTCTGTTCGTCCGGACACTGAATATATGTTGGGCTTTAAAAGCCCAACATATAATGCAGGAAAGGATCAAGTCCATATGGACTCATCAGGTCAATTCATGCACAAAAACCGTAGTAAGTACTACGTTAGGAAGCTTTAATAGCTCAGTTAGTTAGCTATCTGAACTCTCACTTCCCCACATTGTAATTCCCTCCTCATTTCCCCTTCTTCTAACCTCAATTTTTATCTTTTTTTTTTAAAGTAAGTAAAAAGTTAACCATAATAGTATATAACATACGTGTTTCTTTTGATATAAAACATAAAGTTCTTTATTTCTCGAGTGTATCCTAAATTTTCAGTGTTTTATCAGCATCTTTGTTCCTACAAGGACGGCCAAACAAATGACTCAAGTTATCACAAAATACAAAACCAAAGGCTACGCCAAGAATGTCCAATCATTCCTATTTGTTAGTTTTACTTTGTAATATCCACCAACGCATAACTCCACACTGACTCGTCACAATGTTTCAACTGAGAAAATGACCACCAAGAAACTTACATCCAAAAAAATTCCAAACTTTGAAGTCAGTTTCAATGTTGATTATCAATGACGGATTAGTTTTCAGTTTTTATAGGCAAAAAGTTTATTAAAATGAATACTATAGTAATACATTTATGACCATATACAGAAACATCTAGGAAAGAACCAAAAATGAACAATAACAAGCATTGTACTCTATCCATAGCCAGAGGGCAATGTGTATATAAGACCAAAGTTTGGTAACCTAATTGAAAATCCATATCAAGCAGCTACCATGACGAAGAAAACGTCTCCGATTCATCGCAGAGATTCTGTATCTGGCGATTCACTCTCCTTTGCAGGCCTAGTGTGTATGCAGGACGTTTGTGTGGTTCAGTCACATAGCAATATCCCGTCATCCAAAAAAGAAACAGAGTTTGAATTTGATCATCATGTAACTCACAACATAACCACTGTTGATCAAAATAGTAACAATTGTCCTGCTGATATTTTGTTCTACAAGGGTCAGCTTTTACCACAAGCCATTCAATTACCACAGCAAAATCAAGCTCTCAAACAATCCGATTCAGAAAAGGATTTTCCAACTGTCCGAAACAATAACAAGAAGGCAACTGCAGGGGAATCGTTTGGTCAGAAAATTTTACGGCTTGCTAGCCCTTGCAGGGACTGTCATGCCACTGCAACAATTCCATCAACAAAACCACAAGCATCAGGATGATCAAGCACAATAAAGTGTCCACATGCACTTAATTTATTTACGATTGATAATAATGTGAGCGAATCAGATAGTGGTTTGATATTATCTTTTACTACTTACTAAAGATATCGTCGATAATAATGTCTACTTGTTGGTTGGAGTACTAGTGATATGAAGTTAAAAGTTACGCTAGTTGTGAAGAAAAACGACGTTCCTTCAAAAGTTACATTGTGAGAGTCACATGGCCTTCATTATATAACTCGCAATTCTTCACATATTAGTGCAGAAGAATCCGTGATATATCTGATCATCATTTTCTGTAGATCAAAGTTACCAATTTTATTATACCTAGCTAGCTAGAAATATTTCAGTGTGTTCTCACTCAAAAATGTTTTTATCCTACATGTTAATCCAATCCATTTAACCAACACTGATTGGAACAAAATATAGTCTATTTAGAGAGAGTTCAGCTAGTTTGCTTTTATAATGTGGTGTTCAAGCCAACTTACTCATATTTCGACTAATTTCACAGTACTTATTATTTTCTATTTGCACTTTAGCACAAATATCAAATATTGAAATCTGATTGAAAGATTTGTTTAATTTCCTCTAAAAAAATATATATAAAAAAGGTAAAGATGGGGACATAATGCGAATTTGAGCTATAATTAAGGAATTTAATATAATCAAATTGGAGTGATTCATGGCAACTTGGCGCTTTGATTGCAATTAAAGGGTTTAAACTATATAAAATAGTCGAGGTATTTCAAATTCTCAAATGTCAAATTTATTTTATTCTTTATTGTGGTCAATGATGTATTTGTTTCAAAATAACGGGGCCAAACTCACTTTTTAAATATATATTTTATTTTCACGTCAGTAGTCTTTGCCTTCTAATAATTGACTACAAGAATATGTAAGAAAGCAGAAACTTACGTGGGAAAAAAATCGTTTGCATCGCCTAACCATGTTGTGGCACAGGTTCATGGTCATCCCATGCACTCTCATCACCTGCCTTGAGGAGTGTCAAAAAACATGAAAACCGATTGAATCTAATCGAATCAAATCAATTTATGTTATTTTTTTAATAAAATCGTAAAGTTTTATCTAAGTGTATAATCATCTTAAATAATTAAGATGATCTTTTTAATTTATCAAAAAAATTCCAAAAAACCTTACATATATGTAAATATATTTTATATATTAATAATATATTAAATTTAATATATAACATTTTTCAAATATAAATTATAAATTAGGTCCTAGGCCTATGGTGATTAGATGATTTTGAGTATTTACTCTTTAATTAGGTTGAAAAATAAAATATACTGTATTTATTAACAACACAACAAAACATATCCAAACACTCCTATTAAATATTTAAGATCAAACAATATGGCAACAAGATTTTACATTCTTGTCTTTTTGGTGAAGAATTAAAATGCTTCTTCAAGAATATATTTGTGGAGAAAATATATTAATAGCAGTATATTTTGAGGTGATATTTTAAAAGTAAAAAAAATAAAAATTAACCGAACCGTATCGATACCAAAGAGAAACCAATATGATTGGGATGGTTTTAAAAAGTTTAATTTTGATTATACGTTATAAAATATCAAAAAATTTGAAATGGTATAATTTTAAAAAAAATAACCAACCAAACCAGTCCTATTGACACTTGCCTTTGTCCAATTTATCCTTAATTTACCATAATTTGTCTTTCTAAAAGGTAAAAATTAGAGGTTTTTGTTCTCATGGTATATATTCTCCTTTGATAAACAAAATTGTTAGCTACCCAAAAAAATAAATTAAAATCAATAGTTGATTCACACATTCTTTGTCTTGTTGTCTTATTATTATTAAGACAAAGGTCTACCAACAACGTGATCTTAGAAATAAAATAAAAAACAACATTAATATTTGATTATATAATCTTCTAATAATTAAGTACTATTTTTTACATGCAAACACTTATTCATTACATAGTAATATATATTACTTAGGTAATAATTATCAAATCATTTTAGAAACAAATAGTCGTGTCAAAATTCAAAACTTTTTTTTACATGATTTTGCGGTTACTTACTTCTAAAAGCTTCATCATTATATTTATTTAGACAATATTTCAAGTATTTATCTAATAAAAGATATCTAAATTATATATATTGATAGTTCAATATTAGTTTTACATTATCCATGTAACTCAACCTATTAGCATAGATATATCATTTATTCTAAAGCTATCAATCACTGTCAATCTATTATCTATCATAATGTTATTAAGTTAGTTACCTATAATTAACTTTTAATCTAACTTGATTGTGGGAATATTAATGGGAAGCAATCCTTTTATAGTGAGTAATAAGTGAAGCTTCACTGTAAGCAGTGGACTTGTAAGCATAGTAACAGTGCCCATTCACGGGTCAATGTCAAATAAGAAAATTAAATAAAAAGAATTAAATACTCGACTTTCCTTTACTATCTTTACCTGCACAGAACGTTATCACTCCACTGATTATTGTATGATAATTAGTGCCCACAAAACAACAAGGGAAGTACAAGATTTGAGTATGAAATCAATGAGTTTCTAGAAGATAATAACAAGAAATTGAAGCAAATCTAAGTAGCATTTGGAGCTGAAATGCTGAGATTCTACTGTTTTTTCTTGTTTCTTTGCTTCTGCGTGGGTCTTCAGCTTGTCTGCTCTCGCCATGGTCAGCCCTTTTTTTTCCTTTTGGTTGTAATGTGAAATGGTTCAACTAATTTACTGGGTTTCTTTAGTAGTGATAACTTAGTTTTTTGGGATCTACTTGTTTTATTTGCTAGTAGTGAACTTTTTATTAGCTATACTTTGCTTATGTAGATTTGTTTTTAGATGTAGTAATGGAATTATGTTGCTCATTAATTGGGATTTTGCAATGGACTTGCTTTGATTTTGAGTGATATTATGCTGATTTTAGCTAGTTCTGATGTTTTATTCTGAGTTGAATACTAGGAAGTTCTTTTTATTAGTTATTTGAGTAGTGGATTTAGGAGCGAAGATTCGTGCCACTATAAATGTATGATAATCAATATAGTTGGAATAATGGTATTAACTAGTTGCATTGGTAGTTACGATCAGTCTCAAATTTGTTAACTGTTTTCTATTTTGAAGCTCTAGTGATCCTTAAAAGAAGTTAAGGTGGTTTGTGGGTTGCTCATAGAATGCATGATGATAAAATGAGTCTTTTCGTGCAGTTCAATCCCCCGAATCAGCTCGAAACAGTTGTGGTTTGCTATATTGAATTGAATCTTCTATGGGATTTCTACTTGAGTTGGGCTGTTCATTCCAATTCTAGATCTTATGCCTTTTACAGTCAACATCAGGGGTCTTTAAATGTTGCGCTTATACCTATGCGCATTACTGTTTTCTAAATGAGTAAAACTTTTTGTAATGTTTTGTTGTTGCGCACTTGCACTTAGTTGTTTTAGGTCATGTTTTACTTTGGCTCTTTTTTGGTTAAGGCATGGAACTTGGAAGTCGGGTTTGAGAGGGAGTGAGCATGCTTTTTCTGGTTGTGATTTGATGAATCATAGGAGGAACAAATAAGAGTAGACTCAGAAATCTGCTGAGCCTCTTTAGGTCTACTTTTTGCCCATTAACGGTAAGTTTTAAAGCGCATCAAATTAATGTAACATTAGTGAAAAATAAACACTATTCCATCTCAAATATTCAAGTTGCTCCTGCTTCCTGTCAAGTGTAGAGTTTGATAAACTTGTCAAGTACCTCTAGGACTACATTTTTTTCAATAAAAAAAGCTTTCAAGTGCATTCAAGCGGTGTAACACTAGTGAAGGTTAAAGTTAGTTTACTGCTGGTATTCAAGGTAGAGTCTACTGCTGATATTCGAGGTGGACTTACGTCCTCTTTTGTGTACCTGTTCTGCTTTTCTGGATATCTAGTGCTTTTATTCCATCATATTCGAAAATTTAATTCTTGGCTATTACTCATTAGTCTCCTAGTTGGCATTTTGTGTTCACTCTACTGTTTACTCACCGCAGAGCCATATGTAATGCGAATAAGCTGTGGAGCTCGACATGATGTTCATACTGCCCCTACAAAGACTCTCTGGTATAAGGATTTTGCATATACAGGAGGGATACCTTACAATGGAACATCCCCAAGTTTCATTGCGCCTCAACTCACTACGCTGCGGTATTTCCCTTTATCGGAGGGACCTGAGAATTGTTACAATATCAAGAGAGTCCCCCATGGCCACTATTCAGTGAGGATATTCTTTGGAATGGTTGTAGAACCAAGCTTTGATAATGAACCACTATTTGATGTTTCTGTTGAGGGCACCTTGGTTTATACTTTGCCATCTGGTTGGAGCAATCATGACGATGAACATGTATTTGTTGAAACACTTATTTTTCTTGATGATGGTACTGCCTCTCTTTGCTTCCACAGCACAGGTCATGGAGATCCAGCTATACTTGCAATTGAAATTCTCCAAGTAGATGACAGAGCATACTATTTTGGTCCTGACTTTGGTAAAGGGACAATTATCAGAACTGTCAAAAGACTCAGCTGTAGTGCTCAGGAATCAATGTTTGATGTTGACTACAGTGGTGATCATTGGGGTGGTGATCGGTTTTGGAGTTCAATCAAGACATTTGGCCAGAATTCTGATCGCCGCATTTCTACCAAAAACAGTACAAAGTCAACTTCCAAAGCACCAAACTTTTATCCAGGATCTATTTATCAAACTGCTCTCCTTAGCACTGACAATGAGCCAGAATTAACATACACAGTGGATGTCGATTCCAATAAAAAGTACTCTGTTTGGTTACACTTTGCGGAAATTGATCCTTCAGTTACATCTGCGGGACAGAGGGTCATGGACATTTCAATCAATGGTGATACTGTATTTCCAGCTGTTGACATTGTGAAGATGGCTGGGGGGGTTAACAGTGCTCTTGTGCTGAACACAACAGTTCCAGTCAGTGGCAGGACCTTGACAATCACACTGCAGCCAAAAAATGGAACTCATGCTATAATTAGTGCTATTGAAATTTTTGAGGTTATAATAGCTGAATCTAAAACGTTACTTGACGAAGGTACGTAGGTTTAAAAATTTACACTAACATTTCTTGGATGCTTGTTCAGAGTTTAAAGTGGGAAAGAAAGATAAAAGTCAAAAGTTTTGTATAAGTTTTACGCATGGTATCGGCGATAGCTTACTCACTTTGTTATGCTATAGAAAATGGTCATAAGTAGTATCTTGTTCTTTTTTTGACTAATGAGTCCAGCTTGTGCCATTATCATTCTACTGCTCTGATTATGGAATATTGGAAGTTATCTGGACGATTATTGATACAATTTTATTCTTCTTTACTTCTGCAGTCAGGGGTTTGCAGTCGCTAAAGAATGCACTTGGACTTCCCCTACGGCTTGGATGGAATGGTGATCCATGTGTTCCCCAACAACATCCCTGGAGTGGAGCAGATTGTCAATTTGACAAAACTAGCAATAAATGGGTCATCGACGGGATGTACGTCATTGAGCTTACTCTTAGATATACAAGTTTCTATCTATATGTATGTTTGTGTGGTCGGACATATGGTATATCCATGGGCATATTCAAATATCACTTACACCATGTATTTTACTTGTAATCTTCAGTCAAGCTCCCAACCTCAATATAGGTTTTGGTTGACAAGTTTCTGGACAACTTGGTCTCCACTGTGTGTGAATTTTCTGATTAATCATGAATCAACTCCTAGATAAATATCCTTTCCACCCTCTCAAAAGGAAAACGGAAAAAATGGGCATCTTTTGAATCACTTTTCTCAATTAGAGAACCTTGCAGCTTTAAAACTTCTCATCCTATAAATATATGCTCACGCACACATACTCAAACACCAGTTTGCTTTGTATTCTTTCCCTAAGTTCCACACCTCAATCTAACAGGGCTCGGGTGGTAAGTTGTTGAACAACCTGGTTTTCTCTGCTTTGTGTATTTCACTAATTTACGGTTCATTACACATAAGTAGGGAAAGCCAATTTGAGTGTGAATGTATAATGCGGGATGAGGTGAAATATTGGGACTGTGAAGAGCAAAGGCCAAGGACTAGGGGGAGGCCGGGAAGGAGGCGATGAAAGGGGAAAGTAAGAAAGAATGGTGGCTGTGGTCAGAAAGGGAAGTTGTGGCAATGAGGGAAGGGTTGGGTTTATGAAAGAAGGGAATGAGGAAGAGGACTGGGCTGATTTGTTGTGGAGATCAAGGACACATTTCTCTAATTAGACCAGAAAGCCCATGTGGAACTGGGGAACAGGCAGTTAATTAATTAGGAACTTCTGGTTGCATATATCGATTGCCACAAGTAACCATCCCCATCTCTCGTCATGGTCAAAATTTGTTATTTGAGTATCAAACAGTTTATCTATTGGGTCTTAAAATTAAACTTTAGTTTGTGATATAATGATAGTTGAAAGCTTTTTACTGTACATTTTTTAATTTCATAAAAAGTGAGATAAATTGTTTGTTATTTACACCTTCAATGCTAAAATTCTCACAAATTCATATATTTCAGATCTCATTTCTTGGTCCCAATAGGACAGTATAATTATGTATTTTGTCATCAAGATGCCTTTCCTGATTGGTGTCCTCAATTTTCAAAATCTGCATGTTAGTGTGCCTACACTTTCATATTGTGTGGTTTTTTCTTGCAAGCTTTGTGTAATGAATTTTTTAGAGGAACTACATAATTGTTGCACAGTAAATCCTGTTATTAGAATAGCAAAACATGGTGTCTCCATTTCTTCTGTTCTATAATGCATAGCTTCTATAGGCTTAATTGGTTCATGGTAATTGTATTTCTTTTTTAAAATGTGGATTATTGTTGTTGCTATTCGCTATATAACATGTTACCTCTTGTGATGTAACTGCTTCTGTCTGTTAGTGTCCCCTTTTATCTTTACATTCTTCAGTGCTGTTTTTTGGACCAAATTTTATTATTTTCCTAAGGTCTTTATTGCTTTTCTTGACGTTGCGGGAATGCTTTGAATTTTGTTCGCATAATCATCTTTAACTATTTTTCTTTTTCCAAATGGTTTACCTGGAAGGTCAGTGGCTTGGACAACCAAGGTTTAAGAGGCTTCTTACCAAATGAAATTTCTCGATTGCGTCACCTTCAGAGCATGTAAGTTAGAAACACAGCTTGCAAATGCTTTTTGTTTTGGGGAATATGTGTTGCCTAAGGCAAATAACACCTTATGAAGCAACACATGACACTTCCCAGAACTGCAACCTTGTCAGATCTTCTAAGCATCCCTCTTTTCTTAATGCTCCATTCTTGTATGTAGTAATGGAAACTGGAAACAACCATTTCTAAATATAATATACTTTGTCCATGCATTCCTTATTTGCGTTTTTTTTTTTTTTTTACAGAAATCTAAGTGGGAACAGCATTCATGGGCCTATTCCCCCTGCATTGGGAACGGTAACTAGTCTGGACACATTGTGAGTAAAACTTTCAGGAACTTCATGTGCTTTTCAAAATTAATTTGGATTTTTTTTCTGCCAGCGTAATGGATAATCAAATTTGAAATTAAGCGGTTTCTAAACTGTACTTTTTTGAGGAGTATTAGAGTCATACAACTGTCCTATTTCATTAATATCATAGCCCACTCTTCTTTAAAATTAGGTAGGAATAAGGAATAAGTAATGGAAGACTCTTGATTATAATAGCTTCATGGATTGTGAAATACAAGTCATTGCCCATATGGATATGCTAGCATATATAGAGATAAACTGTTCTTTGAAATTTGGTTACATCTTTATGTTTTGGTTGAAATTCATAGACCTAAATAGAGTAGGACAATTTATAAAGGATAGAGGATAATGCTCATACTGCGAAACCTAACAATTCCTTACGGGTACAACTCTTATTTTAGCGGGGTGAAAAGAATGTTATATTTATTGTGTATTAGAACAAACACTATTACCTTAGTTCAATTAAAGTGCTTCTTCAATTTGTCTGGACAACTCTTTTTAGTTAGAAATGATACAAGATGATCTCATTCCCTATTTTAGCAAAATAGTGAAGGATATTCCACTAGTAATATCAAAGGGGTGAATGGTGAGTGTCTAACAAATATTTGCATTACAGGGATCTCTCATACAATTTCTTCAATGGATCGATTCCTGAAAGTCTCGGGCAATTGACCTCATTACGGACGCTGTAAGATACTTTAACTTTTGATCAGTTGAAGACAAAAGAATGATAGAACTTTTTTTTTTTGTTGTTTCGATAAAGAGAATTAAATTACGGTTTTGTTACAGGAATCTCAATGGCAACTCACTCTCTGGAAGGATTCCTGCTGCATTAGGTGGAAGGCTCTTGCACAGAGCTAAATTCAAGTATGTTTTCTATAATCATCATATTATTTGGCCTATGGCTTGTTCTTGGTGAAGCATTTTTTAATATTCTATCTTTTATAGTTGCTCTTGTTTTTCGATTTTGTGGTGCCAAATAATTATACTGCATAGCATGATGATTCTTTATATGCCTTTAGAACATTGTTGTGCTTAGGAATTGTCTGATCATCTTCCTGTTAGTCCATATGTTACTATGTTTATGTTTAGTTAATGAATTCCTATTAGGTTAGGTTTAGTTAATAGATTCCTATTAGGTTAGGTTTAGGTAATAGATTCCTATTAAGTTATGTTTAGTTAATGGATGCTTATATATAGCCTTTCTATTCTTTTTGTATTAAGACGAATTCTATTATATTGTAATATAATTCTTGCCTCTTGTTCTTCAATTAAAGTAGTTCTGTTAATATGGTATTAGAGCCTATACGATCTTGGTAAACAATCAAAGAGCTTCTGCTGCCAGCGGGTGGCACCCATATATGCTGCCCGTCTGGCCAATGATTATGTTTGCAAAAGTTGGGTCACCGTAAATTGATCCATGCTTCTTGATTTGTTCGGTTTGATTTTTGATTTGTTCGATTTGATTTTTGATTTGTTCGGTTTGATTTTTGATTTGTTCGGTTTGATTTTTGATTTGTTCGGTTCGATTTTTTTGATTTGTTCGGTTCGATTTTTGATTTGTTTGGTTCGATTTTTGATTTGTTCGGTTTGATTTTTTTATTTGTTCGGTTCGGTTTTTGATTTGTTCGGATCGTTTTTTGATTTGTTTGAACTTGGGTTCTTTTTTGATTTGTTCGAACTAGGGTTCTTTTTTTGATTTGTTGGAACTTGGGTTCGTTTTTTTTATTTGTTCGAACTAGGGTTCGTTTTTTTGATTTGTTTGAACTAGGGTTCGGTTTTTTGATTTGTTCGAACTAGGGTTCGGTTTTTGATTTGTTCGAGCTAGGGTTTGGTTTTTGATTTATTCGAACTAGGGTTCGGTTTTTTGTTTGATTTGTTTGAACTAGGGTTCGATTTTTTGTTTGTTGGATGCTGTTTGTTTGCTTGAAGAACCCTTCAACGATGGGTATCTCTCGGGATTCGATGCACAAAAGACATGCCACTGGAGGCAAAAAGTAGGCATGGAGGAAAAAGAGAAAGTATAAGGTGGGAAGACAGTCTGCAAATACAAAACTGGTGCCTAATGCTAAGACTGTTAGGAGGGTCAGGGTCCGAGGAGGCAATGTGAAGTGGCGTGCTTTGAGGTTGGACAAAGTATGAGATGGGAAGACAGTCTGCAAATACAAAGCTGGTGCCTAATACTAAGACTGTTAGGAGGGTCAGGATCCGAGGAGGCGTGCTTTGAGGTTGGACACTGGAAATTACTCCTGGGGTAGTAAAGCTGTTACTAGGAAGACCCGTTTATCGAATGTGGTCTACAATGCCTCAAACAATGAGTTGGTTAGGACACAAACTCTAGTGAAGAGTGCAACTGTGCAAGTTAATGTAGCTCCATTTAAGCAGTGGTATCTCTAGCATTACGATGTTGAAATTGGTCGCAGGAAGAAGAGTGCTGCCAAGAAGGAAGGAGAGGAGGCTGCTGCGGAGGAGAAGAAAAGTAACCATGTCCTAAGAAAGCTGGAAAAGCATTTCGATTTCGATTTTTGTGTGACAAACTCTCAATGCTTATTGCCATTGCATTGTGAGTTTGAGAGGGGATGTTAGTCCATATGTTACTATGTTTATGTTTAGTTAATGAATTCCTATTAGGTTAGGTTTAGTTAATGAATTCCTATTAGGTTAGGTTTAGTTAATAGATTCCTATTAGGTTAGGTTTAGTTAATAGATTTCTATTAGGTTAAATTTAATTAATGGATGCTTATATATAGCCTTCCTATTCTTTTTGTATTGAGATGAATTCTATTATATTGTAATATAATTTTTGCCTCTTGTTCTTCAATTAAAGTAGTTCTGTTAATACTTCCGACTGCCGTTATTATGATTATGCTGTCTTGACAAATTCCTTGGCCTCGACTAAATCCACTAGCATGTACCAATTTTATCCAAAATTTGACTCCTCAATCTGGAGTTGTGCATGTACGCTGAGAAATTTTAGAAGTCGCAAATTTCTGGCATGTTGTTTCTGTAGTTTATGACGATAAAATGCTTACAGTGGATGGTTCCAGTTTCACTGATAATGCAGGTCTTTGTGGTATTCCGGGATTACCAACTTGTGGAACACATCTCACAGTTGGAGCAAAAATTGGGATCGGATTAGGGGCGTGTGTATTTGTCCTGCTTATTGCTACCTGCATAACATGCTGGTGGAAGAGACGGCAGAATATCCTCCGTGTGCAAAGAATTGCTGGTAATATTCTCATTTCAAAACATTTTGTCGATACTGGATTCCTGACTAATTCAACTGCTACCCTTGCTTATGGTAACTATTCTTAAACCACTATCTATTTTTTTGTCCAGCGAGAGATGCTCCATATGCAAAGTCGAGGACTCAATTCAATCGAGATGTACAAATGGCAAGAAGCTATAGTCAGGAACATACGCGAACAGCTGCTGAGAATGGACCTTCCTTGCTTACCTGACTGATTAGTAACAAGACTGGCAGACGCTTTGTGACTGAAAAAATGTGTATATTGGGTGGGCATACAAGATTAGTTGAAATGGTGTTTTGCATAAAATGTAGTATCTTATATACACAGAGATCTTGGAGGGAATAGAAAGAATGTTGTATATTACTCGCACTCTTTTTGTTAGTTTTGATTAAACCGGCACCATGTACCATGTAACTGTTAAATTGATGAATGGGAAGGTGAACAAGTTTTTCTAGTCCCACATTTTGCTGTGCCTTTTTCATCTCAACGTACATTTTTAAGGGCTGTTACTAATGAGCTGTGCTTATTCTAGCATATTTACCAAGTTCTATCTAAATTCCCCAAACAGACCAAAGCTAATGTGAAAAAAAAATCATAATATCAAATCACGCTTCATGTCATCGTGATCGTCGAGAATCCTGCACTAATATGAAAATCAGATTTTTAAAAATTACTATAACTATTTGTTCTGTTTTAATTTTTTTTTCCTACTTTCTTTTTTAGTCTGATTAAAAATAAATATCCGTACTAATTTATTTTTCTTACTTTTCTTTTTAATTCATTTCATAAAAAAAATTCTTTATTTTTGAGAAAAATTTAAAGCCACGAGATCAAAAATATTTTTATACCTATTTTATATTTTAAGAGCATAAGATTCAATTATTTTATTAAACTTTGCATCAAGTCATAATAGGATAACCAAATTAAAATGGAGTACAACTTTTTCCTTTTTGATAATTTTTTAACTTATGTTCTAGCCATAAAATTAAAGATACTTTGTTACATCTTACCTGTAAGATGCTAAAATTCAAAAAAATAAAAATAATTAATATTATCATATTAAATTGAAATGGAGAAAATAATATACAAAAATCCTTTGTAGTATTTGAAGGTCAAAAAGAGGCACCTTGTGTGTGTGGGTTGTTGACTTCTTGTGGTGAAAAATGGTAGTTGTAGTGAAGCAGGAAAACCAAAGCAACACTCAAAAACAGAGAAAAAGAAGAGATGTAGAGTACAGAGTGAGTGACATCATGAAGAGCAGCAGCATTCAGAAAATCATAATTCTGTGCGGTGTATTATGAGTTGTTATGTCTGTCTGAGTTCTGAGTGCTGACCCACCGCCCCAAAAATCGAGTCAATATATTGACAAAGAGAAACCCACAGTTGGCCCCAAAAACCCAACATCTACTCTTCTGTCTCCTCAATTCAGACACCACCTACTCCACCTCCTGCCATCACACTTTTTTTTCCCACTCATTTAACCAAACGCTTTAATTAGGACCTCATCCTGCTAATTAGATTTGGTGTAATTACATTGTCTGTATTATTTAATTAATTGGGTAATTAGATTCTTCAATTCTCAAGGAGGTGATGTGAATTACTGGTAATTACACCATGTAAGTCCACATAATTTTCCGTATTATCTATTTTTTATGTTTTGCTTTTTTTTTTAAGTGACATAATTTGTTAGAATTCTAATTTTTAAATTAAAGTGGAATTCATTGTTGTATAAGGTTATAAACTTACGTTTTTCTTTTATTTTAAATCATATTCATTGTATATTATATTGAAATTTGACATAAGACTAATTTGTTTTGAATGTTAGAACTTCAGTTTCATTTATTTTAGTAAAATTGACTTGACACTTCACGTTGCAAGTTATTTATTTTAAAGTTAGACTTGATATATTATTTTATTGCCAAATAATTTAATAATTTATGACATTTCATTTATAATATTGATTTTTTTTGTCAAACATGCATTTCATGATGTTCTCATAGAAATCTTGTGCTTTTAGTTTTTTTTGATAAATTCAATTGAAATATACTAATTTGAAAAATATAAATCAATTATTTTTTCATAATATTATTTAAGAATATATGTTTATTAATATATATATTTTTAAAAAACAATATATATCTTAAATATTTAATTTATAAAATTATTATTTGTCTAATATAAATTTAAAAAAATTAATTTTAAATTTTAAAATTTGATATAATCTTAAGATTGCAATTGTGCATCCAAACAGAACAGTTATAATTACACTGTAATTATATTATGGCAAATAAACAAGTCAGCATAATTACTATGTTGTGCAATGACTAAGCTGGTAATTACTACTAATTCTAATTACCTAGTAGCTTTTCAAAAGTACCCTTACTGTTCTCTTTATATATCTACTCCTTTCTTGACAGCGCATTCCTACTCAAATTAGTACAGCCATTATTTGTACAGTAATACTACTACTAGTCTACTTCCTCAATATTTATTTGGTGGTTAATGTTAATTTGATAAGAAATTTAAGAAAATATATTTTAATATAAAATTTATAAAATATTTTATAATTTAGATATGGAACATGAAAAAGAATAATTAAAAATTAGCATAAGAAAGAGATATTTTTAAAAATAAATTAATAATAAAACAAATTAAATCGGCAAGAATATGTTGTTGTGACCGGAACAAAGCATATTTTAGGAAATGGTGAAAAGACTACACTTTGAAATGTCGCCATCAATGAACCTTTTGGTTCTCCCTCAGTTCATTTTTAAAGAATATGGAATCGTTTAGTTGAGAATAAGTTATTTCGAAATTAATTATTTTGATATAGATTGTTCTGTGATAAGTTATTTCACTATGTATATGTGATAACCTATTCCATCACTAAGGTATAAATGATGGTATAAATAATCTCAGGATTGCCTAATACCTCCAACCAAATGCAGGATAAAATAATCCTACATTTTATCTCTAAGACTATTATACTTTATACTTCACACCAAACGACTCCAAAGTATTTAATGCTAAGAATAGAACATGGAAAAATATAATTATTTTTTTATATATCAAAAGTAACAAATAAAAATGAAAATCAATTTTTAGAATAAGTGACAATAAAAACGAATAAAGGAAATATTTTTAACAAATATTAGAATGAATTCAATTTTATTAAGTACTCCTTTTTCCTCAGATGATCGTAAATAATTTGATTTAAAATATTAATTTTATTTTTAGTGAATATAATTTAAAGTCATACAAATATTATGACTTATTTTTTAAAAAATCTTTTTTTCTATTAACTCATATAATTGAGACTAAGAGATTTGAGTATTTGTGTTTCTAATACCGTGTCATGGAACGGTGAGTCTGTGAAACATTAATAACCTTTTCAGATAACAATACAATATGCAGTATAGTTATTATTTTTTTTAGAGAACGTATCAGTACCTTTATATCCACAGTATATTTTATAATTGTGGAACTCTCGAAAAATCGCAATTGCAATCTTTTCGGCGTGCACCAAATAATCTGATTTCTATACCATAGCTAGCGAATCATATAAGCATCGTACTAGATAAATTTAATGCAATAAGTTCATTGGAAAAAAATATTGATATGACTAATCAATTTTTTTACCTTTATTATAAAACATTATAGTATAAGTAATCAATTTTTCACTTGCTTTATAGGAAACACTAAACACTCTTACTAAATTTTATTTTATTTTTAGTTTTCTACTTGATATTTGGTATATGCACGATAGTTTGACTATTTAGTTTCGCAATGTGTAGAGCTTTATTCAAAAAAAAGATTTTCTTATCAAAAACTTTTTTAAATTCAAAATTCAAACTCAAAACCACATCTACTCCACCGTAATCTATTTGTACTAAATTGTTACTAGACGGGTTGATAGGCGTAGTGGACCTTGATTATTATAGCGCGTTTTACACACATAACGACATGGGATATTCAAGTGTATAAAAATATATGTGTGTGTCAGCCTATTGAAAATGATGCAATTAATAAACAATTGAAAATATAAAAATGAACAAAAAAAAAAAGGATGGAGGCGCCGCTGAACAGGTGCCGTACAGGGAGGGGAATAGGGTGTAGGGACTCTATGTGTTATAGGGCTGATGTAAGACTCCACCATAGAGAGACAGATAATTGGACCCTAAATGGGAAAAGAATATCCATGTGATCATGGAAAAATAATCACATTATTTTAATATAAATAGTATAAATAATGATATTAATTTTATTAATATATCAAATTAAGCATATTGATGTTATCACGAAATTATTATTTCATCTATCAAACAAAGCATACAAATATACAAATAATGTGTTATGATCGATGAAGCTACTCCTCATTTAATCCTAAATGTGAAAAAAAAAATCGACACTTCTAGCACACGAGTAGAGAGACAGAGTAGCACGCCCTACTCATGTGAGTGACACGTCCTTTCAGACGGCGCCTCTCTTCATCCTTTTTTTTAATCTTAATTTATATATGCACTCCACCTACTTATACGACAAATCATATAAAACTCAGGTATTCTGGGTTTATTTTCTTAAATATAAAATTATAATATAATATATTGTACTAGCTCAACTATGAGCTATATCGATATCAGCATAAAATCAAAAAACAAAATAAAAAGTATCTCCACAGTTGAAATTGGTAGATTTAATTCTCTCACTTTCAGCTTCACACTATGGATATATCCACTAACTATGTAGTATGGATAAATAAGTCTCTCTATATCTAAGTACAGGTATACGATCTATGTGTACTTTATTTTATGGAAATTCATTAAATATATTATTATTATTATTATTATTATTATTATTATTATTATTATTTATCGTTAATAATTATGATAAAGTTATAAATTTTCAAAAACAAGAAAGATTTAAAATGCATAATTTAACTAATAAAATGTTTTATATACTTAGTCAAACACTATAAAGACTATAATCAAAATATTCGACAATGGAAAGATTAAAAGCCTAATTAACTATAAAAACAAACTAATATCAATTAAAATGTTTTAATTTTTTCAAAATAAAGAGTTGATAAGTGCTAACGCTCCCAGATATTTTGATGATCTCCCACAAGTGCAAGGACCTGGTCCTCTGCAAAGTATGCTCGTCTAGTGTCATATGTTGTACAACCGTATAAGTTGTCTGCGTCAGAAAGTTCATGAAGTCGCAATGTACTTCACCAATCAAAAGCGGCGAAGTTGTTTGTACAATGGATAATAATTCTTCATGGCTAATATATTCCAAAACACAAACAACAAATTATTCATTCATTTAAAGAGAGATATTTCAAGCTTTAAAACAGCAGGGACCTGATCGATTGCTCCAAGTGCTTCCTGTACCAGCTATTACTTTGTTTGCTTGTAATTGTGCTTATATTGTAAGAATCGTTTCGCTCTGTTAGAAACGTTTCAAGCTTGTGTGAATCATTATAAGAACTTAAGTTGTAAGTAACTTAGTGTCTTACCTCAATGTCTATATTAATCTGTTAGAATTAGTATAGTGGACAGTGTTATATCTGCTTAGGTTCGTCTAAGTGATAGAAGGTATTGCTTAGTGTGGAGATTAGTAGGTTAATCTCATTTTGTAAACATATTTTTACTTTTGCTTGAGAAGATTAAGCAGTTTGAAAATTTTTGTGAGACAAGTCGTGGTTTTACTCTCTTGAACAAAGAGGTTTCCACATAAAGTTATGTGTGCAATCTTAACTTTCAGCATTCAGTTTGCTTTCTGTTATTGTAACTGTGCTAAGGACCTGGTCTCATCTAGACTAGTGGACACATACATTCCAACAAGTGGTATCACAGCTTGACTTTTCGATTTGATTAACACCAAGAAAAGAAAACCTCCTGCAAGAATGACAGCTCCATCCAATATGGAAGAAGGTCAGTCATCTACTAGACCACCCCGCTTTAATAGACATTACTATGGGTGGTAGAAGAATCACATGCATGATTACATCAATGCTGAAGACACTGAGTTGTGGGACGTGATTCTTAACAGACCATACATTCCTACAAAGGAAGTGAAAGATGGAGAGCTCACTACAACAGTTGTCAAAATAAGAAAAGAGTACAATGAAGCAGATAGGAAGAAGATAGAGAAGAATTATAAGGCAAAGAAGATTTTAGTATATGAAATCGGATCAGACGAATACAACAGAATCTCAGCTTGTGAAATGGCCAAGGAGATATGGAACTGTGTTCAGACTGCTCATGAGGAAACTATACAAGTGAAGGAGTTGAAGGTCGATATGCTTACAACTCAGTACAAGAATTTCTATATGAAGGAAGGTGAAACCATCTTCGAAATGAACGCAAGATTCACTGCTATAACCAATGAGCTGAGATATCTTGGTGAACCTATTCCTTTGAGTAAATAGGTTTGAAAGATTCTCAAAGTGCTTCCTAAGTCTTGGGAAAGCAAGGTGAATGCTATAATTGAAGCAAAAGATTTGAAGACACTTGCCATGGATGAACTGATTGACAATCTTCAAACCTATGAACTCAATAAGCAACAGTGAACGACCATGAAGGACGGAAAGAAGGAGAAATCCATCGCTTTGAAAACTTCTCAATATGATGTCACTGAGGAGGAAGATGAAATGGCCTATGTCATAAGAAGGTTTCAGAAGATCATTAAGAAGCATGACGGTTTTCAAAAGAAAGCTTCGACTAGCAGAGCTGCAGCTTCAAATGATCTTTATCATAAATGTGACAAACCTGATCAATTTATGAGGGATTTCCCCAGTCAGTAGCAGGAAACTCAGGATTTCAAACCTCGCAGAATGTATCGGGTCTCAGACTATGCCTAGAGGAAAGCTCATTTTGATCAACTGGTGAAAAAAACCCTGGTAGTGTGGGGTAACACATCAAGTGAGTCTGAAGAAGAGATAGACGGTACGGAGGATGTCTCAATGATGAATATAGAAGATGATGAGACGGTTTACAACTTCATTTTTTCTCTAATGGCAAAATTTGACTATGGAGAGGATGTAAATCAGGTAACTCTTCTTGATCTCAAAAATGATCTAGATACTCTTCTTATCAATGGATTAAGAAAACTTGATGCTCTATTAATTGACTCTGTGGATGAACTAACCACTGAAAACCTGACGACAAATAAAATTTTGAGTCTGTGTGAGGATGAAAACTCATCTCTTAACTCTTAAATGTCTGAATTGAGTGTCAGGATAGGTATCCTTGAGACTGAGAGTCTAGAACCCAATGAGGGACCTGGTACCTCTAAGGGTGGAAAGCGAAAATTCAGTAACTTTGAGGTTGAACTATAAGAGAAACTTAAGGCCTCTGAGTCTAAGTTAGTTGCCTCCCTAAAAAGAAATTTTCAACTAATGAAGGACTTAAGTAAGATCAAAGAAGAATTGGCCCACTCTCTTAAGTGAACCGACTCTTCTAAGATCCTCACTAACTTAGCAAGCCAACAGTTTAACAGTAGGAAGGGGCTAGGTTGTAGACAGATAGAGCCTCCTTACAGTCCACATAGTAAATATGTGTCAGTCTGAGACAACCTTCTGTGTACCCATTGTGGCAAAAATGGTCATCTGAAAGAGAAGTGTGAGAAGTTGATGATAGTAAAAGAAAGTTAGGAGAAGTTTCTTAAGTCAAGAAAAGTTGTTGAGAAAAAGAAAAGGGTACCTGGTCGTGTTTACCATTTTAGCAAGAATACTCTAACCCCATAGACATGAAGGTTTCTCATTAAGCCTTTTGACAGTTTTTGGAAACTCCATTTGAAGTGGGTTCCTAAGTCTAATAAGTGATTTTTGTGCAGAACAGAAGGATCAGTTAGTGCTGATACATGGATAGTGAATGCTCAAGGCATATGACTGGAAACACTCTAAACTTCCTCTCTTTAAAAGCACGCCAAAGTGGTGGTGTGTCATTTGGCGGTGGAAACAAAGGGTTTATCCTTGGTATTGACAAGATAGGATGAACAACAGATCACTCCATAAGACAGTGTACACTATGTAGATGGCCTGAAGTTTAATCTCCTAAGTGTATCTCAAATTTGCGACAAAGAAAATTAAGTCAAATTCATGTCTGATAGATGTGTTGTTACAAACGGTGCAACCAAGAAAATTGTGATGTTTGTACATTGCTGATCTTGATTCTATTGATGGGGATAACCTTTTATGCCTGAGTGCTCAAGCCGATAACGCAAATCTTTGGCATCGATGACTAGGTCATATAAGTTCCTCTTTACTAAACAAGCTTGTTGTAGGGGACCTGGTCCGCGGATTACCAAAGTTGAATTTTTCAAATGATATAGTCTGTGTGCCTGTGCAAGAGGGAAATAAACACGATTATCCTTCAAGGCTAAGAACGGAGTGAGCACAACCAGACCCTTGGAGCTTCTCCACATGGATCTATGTGGACCTGTCAGAATTCAAAGCAAAAGAGGTAAGAAGTATATTCTTGTAGTTATTAATGATTTTTCCAGGTACACCTGGAATATGTTTCTGCGGAAAAAGGACGAGATTGTGAAAAAGGGAGAAAGTTAGAAAACTGGTGGCTGAAAAATCAAAACCCATATAAGGACCAGGTCCTAGGGTTCAAAAACAAAGTAAAGAAAAGGAAATGACAAGGGAGGAGTAGATAACGGCAATGGAGAACCAAAAAGTTTTAAATGGCAAAGTCTTTAACCCTGGCATTCTAACCAAATTTGGCATGTCAAATCTTTTTTATGTTGTTTCCATTCAAGGATGAAACCATCTCTTTCAAACACCAGTTCCATACTTATACGAATCTGAGGTGCGTGAATTTTTCTACAAAATAGAACTTTTGGAATGTGGTGGAATCACAACTACTGTCAGGGATATCGAAATATGTCTGGATGAAGAAACTTTGGGGATCATTTTAGGGGTTCCTATGGAAGGAATTCGAACGATTGAAGGTTGTAAATCATCCAGTAACTTCACAAAATTTGCCACAAAATATGGAGATGTCAAAAGAGCAGTGTTATAGAAAAAGTTCCTCAAAGAGGAATATCATTTGATTTTCGAGTTCATCAACAAAGTGTTGTTTCCCAGAACTGAAAAGAGAACACTGGCATCTATTGCTGACCTTTTTCTTATGGAAAAGCTTGATGAACTTAGGGAGATCAACCTTCCTGCCATTATACTGGAACACATGCACAGGGTAATGACTTAGAAAAGGGAAAAACTTGGGATTCCTTATGATTACTTGCTGAATTTTGTATTCAACCATTTCGAAGTGCCTTTGAAATGAGGGGTACCTGGTACCACCAAGTAGATGTTCACTGTTGCTACCCTGCTAGAATACGAGTGTGTTGAAGGAAAAGCTAGGGGCAGATCTCAAGTGACAGATGTTCTAGGGCAGCAGGCTGCTCTTAAACAGGAAGTGACTGATCTTATTGAGATTCTGAATAACAAGGAGATTGAAATCGCTACACTCAAGTCTGAATTACAGAAGGCAGTTTTGAGAGGACCTGGTACCAGTGATGGAAATGAGCAGGTGTTGCAAAAGTTAAGTGATGAAAATGAAATGATGTTAAAGACAGATACCTTACTCAGTGAGGAAGTTAAGGCTCTTAACATGCAACTTATCAAGGCTCATGAGGATGCAAATGAGCATCTGTCTTTGTTTATGCGCATCCTTAATCCCCTTTCTCCTCCGTCGTAAAAGTGTCTTATTTCCTTAGTTTCTAGTTTCTGTCTACTCTTCTAACTCAAAACTCTTGTGGCTTTATGGTGTTTTTGACTGACTACAGGGGTTAGTGTTTGTGATATAATGCTATTTCTGTTTCTGCCCTGATCATGTGTGTTTCAATGGTCTCTTTATGCTTACATACACATGTTCTGTATGGCCCAAGGTCTTGAATTCTTTAATGTCTTGCATTTAACTTGAATATGTTTATTGCTTCACCTTTTCAATGATGTCAAAAGGGGAAAGTTTGTGTTGTAAATTTGACTCAATCAGGGGCATTGAACTAAGGGGGAATATACTAAGGGGGAACATTGTGTCGTTATTATGCACTGAACAAAGGTGGAATTTGTTGTGTATTTAAATGAATGTTTTTAGACTCATGTAAGGCTTCGTGTAGGTTGTTTTTCATCATAAAAAAGGGGGGAAATAATAAGTGCTAATGCTCCCAAATATTTTGATAATCTCCGCACAAGTGCAGGGACCTGGTCCTCTGCAGAGTATGCTTGTCCAGTGTCATATGTTGTACATCTGTAAAAGCTGTCTGCGTCAGAAAGTTGGTGAAGTCGCAGTGTACTTCACCAATCAAAAGCAACAAGGTTGTTTGTACAATGGATAATAATTCTTTATGACTAATATATTCCAAAACACAAACAACAAATTATTCATTCATTCAAAGAGAGATATTTCAAGCTTCAAAACAATAGGGACCTGATCAATTGCTCCAAGTACTTCCTGTACCAGCTGCTACTTTTTTTGCTTGTAATCGTGCTTATATTGTAGGAATCGTTTCGCTCTATTAGAAAAGTTTCAAGCTTGTGTGAATCATTGTAAGAACTCAAGTTGTGAATAACTTAATGTCTTATGTCAAAGTCTATATTAATCTGTTAGGATTAGTATGGTGGACAGTATTGTATCTGCTCAGGCTTGTCTAAGTGATGGAAGACATTGCTTAGTGTGGAGATTAGTAGGTTAATCTCATTTTGTAAACTGACTTTTACTTTTGCTTGGGAAGACTAGTAAAAGCAGTTTGAAAATTTATGTGAGACAGATCGTGATGTTACTCCGTTGAGCAAGGAGGTTTTCACGTAAAGTTGTGTGTGCAATTTTTACTTTCAGTATTCAGTTTGCTTTCTGTTATTGTAACTATACTAAGGACCTGGTCCCATCTGTACTAGTGGACGCATACATTCAAGAAGAGCAACTGCTCCGCTAAAATAATTGTCTTTAAAATATTTTAGTTTCAATTGAAAATAAAAAAGTGTAACATCAATCGTAGACATAAATTTTCTAGAATCAAATGAACCCACGTGATTTTGATGTAAATAATTTATACGTTCGTCAATTTATTATCGGTGGAATTCAACTCTAGCCTAAAAATTGGATTTAAATAAAATATTATCCCGTGTTGTATTTTGACTTTGGGCTATTTCTTAATCTTAACAATACTAAGAAAGAGCCTTTTAAGAAACGTGGGTGGAAATAAAAGATTAATTGAATCCACCCTAATTAGAACAATGTTGCGAAACTTAATAGTAATTCTTTCCTTCAAATGACTTCATTTGTGACTTAAAACTTGGGGAAAAAACTTAATTATACCATTTAAGCATTAAATTACTTCTATATAATAGGAATTTGACTTTTCATTAACATAGTAATAAAATTTTTATGAAATAAAAAAATATCAAAATATCAAAATATAATAAAGGTACACGGTTTTTTTCTCTAAAAAATCTCTTTTTTTAAATCTTCTTCCTAAAATATCTCCCCTCAGTAATTTTTACTCTCCATCCTTTTTCTTCTTTTCTAAAATATTGAATAAACAATTTTTTTTCCTGAAATTTCTCGCTCGGTTCTTTCTCTTTTTCTTTTTTTTTTTTTAAAAAAAATCATTTTTATCCCATTTTATTTTCCTAAAATTTTCTTTGTTCTTTCTTATTACTCTCCCTTCATTTTTTTTTATTTAAATCATTTTTACACCAATGTAGGTTGGAATATATAACAAAAATTAACTTTATCATTAATATATAAATTTATTTTGTTATAATTTGGTATAATTCATTCATTATGGCAAAATAGAATTAGACTAATTTTAACTTGACACAGAGGCAAAATCATATTGTACACCATGTAAATTAATTTGTTGATACTAAAAGGTTGGTACATACTTGATTTAATTATGATGTTACGTATTATAGGATTGTAATATATAACTAAAATTAACTTTATCATCAATTATAAATCATTACCATTTATAGTTCTAAATTAACATATCAACAAAAAATTAGTCATACCCATACATCAAAATATATAAATTATGACAAATTGCAACTTTAAATCATCAAATCACCATTATTTTTTAACCAACAAATCCATCAATTATTTTTAATTGTTATTAAAATTTGAACTTGACACAAATGTTATACCACATTGTACACCATGCAAATTAACTATACTTGATTAGATTATGGTGTTATGCATGGTAGACTTGGAACATATAACTAAAATCTACCTTACCATCAATTATAGTTCAATTTCTTTTCTAGTTCTAAATCAATATATCACCAAAAAATTAGTCACACCATCCATCAAATTTAAATCAACAGATTACCAATATTTTAACTATATCATCCATCAAAATATATACACTAAAACATATCATAGTTAAAAATCAACACATCACGAATTATTGTACTTGATCTACCATCAAAATATATTCCTTAGTACATATCACTATTTAAAATAACATATCATCAATAATTGTACCAAATCGGCCATCAAAGTGTATACTGTAAAATATTTTTGTGTTTAAATTTTCGATAATTTATAGACCACATGATACAAATCATATTCACTAATGATCATGCGGATCTTCTTCAAATTAACTGTTATAACTTTTTCTCGTTAACTTTTTTTTTTTTTTTGCTGATTTAAAGATAATAATGAGAGAATTTTGCACTAACATCTTTCTCCTTATATGTTTTTTGGCGAATTAGCTGTAATAGAGAAAGAAATTACACTATTGAAGGCATGAATTGCTCTGTCATATTCACTTATGGGGAATAGAGTGAATGCATTCAACTCAAAACGTAATTTAGAACATGCGATGAGTTGTTAATATTGTGTTGAAGCCTTGACCTAAGTTTTTACTAGGAGTAGAATTCATGAATAAAAACACTAACAAAAATAATTTTGTTCTTGAATTAGAGGTGATTTTTTTTTTTAAAAAACAAGAATAGAAATGGATAAAAATTATCAAGAATGGATGTTTTACCTAAATACTAACAATGGAAGAGATGAGAGACTAATACGATGGAGAAACATATCCCGCTAAGAGAGAAAAATACTTTTATGATTGAGATGAATAATGAATAAAGCAAAAAAAAAACTCATTATTAGTCCCAAAAAATAAGTACAGTAACCCAAAAATAAAATTAAAAAGTGTGTATTAATCTAACTTATCATATTTATAATTAAAAACTTACTTTTATAAATAAAAAATATATATTTTATTTGATAAATTAAAATCTTAAACACAATATATTTTTCCTAAATACAGTAACAAAGAATTGCAACAAGTATTCGTATCTTTAACCGAGGCGAGCCGTTTCTAAACATTTTCCTTCCAAACAAACACATGTTCAGCTAAATATTTGCCTATTTTAGGAGAGAGGTCGTGCCGTCCAGCCGACGATTACGGGTGTCTCCGTGGGTCCCTATTTTTTACGACTGCTGCCCAAATACGCACACTCTTTTAAGCTTCCAAAACCCCACACACACAACACAACACAACACAACACAAACACACATACACTTTCTCTCTCTACTCCCCCCATTTTCCTCTCTCTATCCTCCCCATTTCCATGGCTTCAACTCGTGAGGGTCACTACAGAGGAGTGAGAAAGCGTCCCTGGGGCCGTTACGCCGCAGAGATTCGTGACCCATGGAAGAAAACACGGGTTTGGTTAGGCACTTTCGACACTCCCGAAGAAGCTGCACTCGCTTACGACGGCGCCGCCCGTTCACTCCGCGGCGCTAAAGCCAAAACTAACTTCCCTCCTCCTCCTCCGCCGCCGCCTTCTTCCGTTCCTCTTCCAATCGACCTCAACCTTCCATCTGATCAGCGGTGGACTTCGCCCTCCGGACGTAGACTCATGATTGGGGAGTTTCTACAAGTAGGTCCGCCGCCGGAACTGAATTTGCCGGTCACCGGAGCTGCGCCGGCGAAGGAAAATGACGGTGGAGCTGCGGCTATGTATTTTGGGATCGTGAGACGTGGGTTGCCTATTGACTTGAACGAACCACCGCCGTTGTGGATGTGAGGCGGCAGCGGATAATTAATAACTTAGTAAAATTACTTTTTCCTTTTTTTCGTTTTTGTCATTCTCTCTATTTTCAATCTTTTGGGAGAAAGGTAATTCCTATGACTATGAAGAATCCTTGAGATATTATTGTTATTAGGAGGAAGCATCATTATGTAAATACTTCTTTTATTTTAATGTTAATCCTAATTCTCTATCTTTTTGTACCACGCTTATCATTAAAACTGAAGACTTTGTGTACTTTATTGTATATGTAGTGTAATATTTTGTGAATAGAGTTATTGAACTTCCACGATCCATTCTAGATCCACACCTGAGATCATTCCACGTGTGAAAATATACGTACATGTTTGATATATTAAATTCAATTTATTTGTTTGGTGTTTAATTGGGATGCGCTAGATTTATGAGACATGATCTTTAATTTCACCTTTGCAGGTGGCGCACGAAAGAGCATTACAATTAATTAGGTCAGTTTAGAAAAAGGGTAAACGCAGAAAGGTAACTAATACTAGCTTATTATTATAACTAACTTAGGGTGAAAAATCTTACGTAGTATCAAAAGATCTGCCTAGTTCATTCTCTAAATAGCAGTACAAATTTAAAATGAAAAGTAACCTAAAGACAATAATGTACTCAGCAAAAAGAATTCTTTTTCACCTAAATCTACTTTCAATATGAACTAGCAAGCTGAACATGTATATGCATACATGTTCAGCTTTTTTCTCTATTTTCCATTAATGTGTAAGTTATAAGAAAATGTTATTTTACTATTTATTCTTCTAATTACATTCACTTTCTAGTAGGGTCCATTTTGATTGTGATGAGTACGTGTTGGTAAGAGATTAACTTAACTAGTTTATTAATTATCCAAGACATGAAGTGCTAAATACTCCTCAGTTCCTAATTACTTATTCATTTTTAAATTAACACATCTATTGAGAAATCAATTATTGACATAATGAGTTAGTCATTTTATCCCTATTAATTATGAAGTGGATGAAAAATTATGTATTTTTCAAAGTAATTAGTCATTTAATTGAGGATATAATATGTAAAAAAGTTGTTCTTTTTTTATTTGTCAAAATAGACAAGTAATTAAGAATAATTATAAAAGAAAAAGTGGACAAGTAATTAAGAACAAAGGGAGGGAGTAGATTTTAATATGGTGGATGATTGACAGAAATTGGTTTTAATGGATAAAAAGTGGATGGGGTACAAAATCCAATCAAGAAAAGGCAAAGTTTTAAGTATATTTTTGGTGAAAATCAGTGTAACTTCTACTGTTAGAGCTCGAACTTTAGTTTTGGCCCAAAAAAAAAAAAACTTTCGGTGCCACTTTTGCATTTTTTTAAACATAAACTAAAGCTATGAATTAATTTGATAATAAGTTCAATTCAATGAATACCGGCACTAATTTCCGGTACCACTCTTCATTTTTGAAAAATTTCAACGCTTTAGTATTTAGAAGATGATGAATTCTTCTATCCGCGGAGCCACATGGAAGTAAGGAGATTCATCCGAACTTTTTGAAAAAAATTATATCATATAATCAAAAATTAAAATTAAAGTTTTTAATATATATATATATATATATATATATATATATATATATATATATATATATATAATTCTTTTTAGCATTTTTAAGTGTTTATTTTTCAATGTTTAAACCTTCTTAGAGTAAATTTTGGCACCGTCACTAGTTCTATCATATTAGAACTAAGAAGTTGGAACTCAAAAACATTGTTTTGTTTCCAACGTTCATGTTGATGTTGTAATGGAAAAACTAAAACTTACAATTATTCTAATTGACTTCAATTAATAATAAATTTCAATGTACGGCAGAATGCAACTTTGGAAAAAGAATAGTAACTTTATAACTAAATAGTATGTACACCATTCAATATATATTTGTCTCGTATTTCTAGCTAAGGGGTCCATTTTTTTGAGAGTACGTACCAGAGAAAACAGTAGTAACGTTACAAAATAAGGCATAAAATAGACTGCTAAATAGATATAGCAGAGAGGAATCTGATTGATAGAATGTATCACATTGAAGGGAATTCAGAGAGGAGTTTAGGGGTTCAAAAGTGGGATTCGAATTCATAACTCTAGCATGAAAAATATTTCCGCTGCCTCTTCCTTACCACTAAGTTGTCAATTAAATTTTCTAGGGGCTCACGAGTTAAATATACATATATTTATTTAATTTTCTAATAAAAATATAAAATTTATGAAAAAGCTATTGAATTCATCCGCATCTATCGATGAACCCACCTAACTCCACCTATGGAAAGGATCAGGGGACCAAGAAATTTTTTTTTTGGGGGGACCAACAAATTAATCCCCAGAAATTGGGGTTATTAATGGATAAGGTCGTCTTTTTTTGGCTTTATGAAATGGGGTATTCGTGGGGCTACATGTAGGTTATATTAATATGAAAAGAAAGAAAACCTTAATACAGAGATATATAAAAATAGTGTAGTGAATGCCTTATTAAAGCTTGATTTATTTTAACAATATTTAATTTTTTTAAGTGTCTGTTGGTATTGGTGGGTCCAGTTTTTTGAAGTTTACTTCAACAAATTATCCATGTATAAAAAAGATTCATACCGTTTTACCTAAAAGAATGGAGAAGTTAATGGAGTAATTAATAAGCACAAACATTATAATATTAAAAAAAATGTAATGTTTGTCAATAAAGTATCCAAAAAAAGAACAAAGCTTTTAATACCAAGAAAAGATTTGCCGGTAGCATGCATGCAGCAGATAAATGGCAATAACTAAATGATTATAATAATTGTTTTAGTGTGATATTAAAGTTAATGACAACGACAGTTTAGGTGTAATATTATAACTAATTAAGTATATTGTATAGTGATTAATGGGGCGGCTTGTCATCATAGGTTAGTCAAACATTTTACTTTTCCAGATTTTAAATTATTTCAACTTCTCTAAATTAATGCTGTAGAATTGTGACAATCATTGTATGTTGAATTGGTCAAAAATAATAAAAAAAATCTCCGTTTCAAGTAAATTTAAAGCTCGCAGCAACACTGGACCAAGTCATAGATTATATAGAAATTAGGAAACTTTACAAAAAATGAAATAATTTTCGAGTTATCACCAAAAGCATACTTTTTTTAAAACAACCAACGTGGTGGGCTCTACATAAATAAGAAACAGGAATAGAAAGAACATTACGTAATATTTCATGCAGAGAACCAATTGAAGTTTGAAAAGTAGGTGATCGTATAAATATAACTTCAAGTTATATTTAAAATTTTATTGATAGAATATTAACTTTAAAATATAATGAAAAAATAAAAAAAATTATGACCCAAACGAATTTTAAATCTTACTTCTTCTGATTAATTATTATAGAAAATTAAAATTTATATATTCGAATATACATTAAAAAAATGAAGTAGTTTGAAAGTGTGTGTATTTTGGCAGTTACACAAGAAAAACTGACAAAAATAACACGTATGGGAAGTA
The DNA here is from genome assembly GCA_037074985.1 of Solanum bulbocastanum. Lineage (NCBI taxonomy): Eukaryota > Viridiplantae > Streptophyta > Magnoliopsida > Solanales > Solanaceae > Solanum > Solanum bulbocastanum. The sequence goes on along the minus strand of CM073598.1, from coordinate 27,736,474 downwards.
AGAAAAAACAAAATCAGATGACGCATTAAACAGTGAATTTCCAGCAGTAGTACTGCAGACAGATTAAACAAAATTTCAGAAAACAAAAAGTACGACACGCAAGTTTCAACTTTTTTCATTTGGTGTTTTTTTTTTTTTCTTAATAATTTAAAAATATTATAGGAAAAAAGTGTAATGGATAGGTACCTAATAAAGCGTCAGGCGCAGTATAGCAGGCAGATTTGTTGTCAATCTATTTACTACTTTAACCCTACTACCCACTTGACCGTCATATCATGTTTCAAATTTACATCTCTACAAAATTATGTTGAAATCAAATTTAAAATATGACACTATTTTTAAGTATGTGATATATTGAAATTTGATTAAATCTCAACTCACGCAGAAAAATTTCAACCTTCACAATAAAGATATTTCTGTACTTGTGAAATTCGAAATAATACTTATCACTCCATTATAATTTTCAGATTACGCTTAATTATCGGCTCGTTAATTAGGTGCACGAATAAAATTGGTATAAACGTTATTGTGAAGGCGTCTGGTGGGACCAATGAGATGCCACGCGCCTCTTTAATCATTATTTCCGGCTTCACGGCGCCGTTTACCTGTACACGCTTCTTTTCAACCCCACATTTTTTTTTCTTTTTTTCTTTTCTTGATGTCCGTGTGATTTTTGATTTATTTATTTGATACTCGCTCTGTCTCTAATTTCTTGTCAATTTTTTTTTTAGTTATTTTAATTACTTATTCATTTTAGTAAATAAAAAAAAGATAAATTTGCTTATATATTATATCCTCAATTAATTACTTTTAAGAAAATATAACTTCTTAAAAATCTTAATTTTTTAATTCACCAATTCATAATTAGTAGAGATAAAATAATAAACTCACTATATCATTCATTGTTTCTTTTTAATATGTCTATTATTTCAAAAATAGACAACTAATTAGGAACAAATGGAATAATACTAAATCAATTATAAATTTAGATTGAGTCGTGTGGTCACCAACTTCAAAAAGGTCCCGTGTGATTTATGGACCCATTTTAATATGGAGGCCCACCTCTAGAAATCATTTGATAATTTAGAAAAAAACTTATTTAATTAAACATACATCACTATTATATATAGTAATTATTATTATTGTCTATATAAATGATTATGTATCTGAATAAGAGTTTTCTATCACATATTGAGGAAAATATATTTAATTATATGTATTTTTAATATCAGATACACTAAAATAAATAGAAAGACGAGCGAGATGGGGAGAAAGCTGGTGAGCGAAATGGATAACGGAGGCAAGCGAGATTCGTTATGTATCCAAGATAAATGTGAATCACACTAGATACACTAAAATAAAGAGAAAGTCAAATGAGGTGGGGATGAAGGCTAGCGAAATGGAGGAGAGAGGCGAGTGAAATTCGTTATGTACCCTAGATACATTTAAATCACACAAGATACACACACAAGACACATGTATCTGTTGCTATTCACATGTATATGAGAAACTAGATACATAGAAGATTGGCAAGCGTGATGGAAGAGAGGTGAGCATGTATCCCAGATACATGAAAATCTACTTGTATATAATGTATCTAGAACAAATTAAGCCTAATATCAACCCATGTATCTGGACGTATTTGAACACACTAAAATCGAGTAAGATTCGTAATATTACAAATAAGAATGTATCTAAGTAATTAGCTCATAAACTAGTGAGATTTATGTAAATTTTTCAAAAAAAATTGTGTTTGATTATATTTTGTAAAAAAGAGAAAAAAAAAATTTTATTCCAAATTATGATAACAAGTTATAAGTTATTTTTTTAAACTCAATTTCAAATTAAATTAAATTTTCTTAATTAATTGAATTGTAATTCATGAAAAAAACGTGGATAACTCTTAAGAGTCAATGGGTACTTAAAATTTAATTAAAGGTGCAATTTAGGGGAAAAGTACACAAAATATTCATCTGAATTTAAATTAAACATTACTTTCTATTTTTACCTTATTAATTATTGTCAAATTAATTTTTAAAATAATTAAATACTGGCAACCAGGAGAAAGTTAGAGAAGTGGGGCTAATCGCAGAAAAAGACTCCTTTTCCCTATGTACCACATCCAAGCCGTTAGGTTGGGCCTGGGCTAAACCACAAAGATAAAAGGGTTGTCCACTATGATTTTGGAAATTTATGCGTATTATTATTATGCTTAGGCAAAGACTATGCTTTGTCAATTTTTGATTAAAGATGAAGGAGGATGGACTCTACCACAATCTTTATTGGTAATCTTCGTTCTATTAGTATTTCCAAAATTCAGTGTAATTTGGCTCGGTGGTTATAATTTACATCACTGTTTATGTTGGAATTTTGAGTTATTACAATTAGGAACAGTCAAAAAATGGTTCTAAATTAATTTTATCAAGGACATATATAGAAAACACAACTTTATATTGAAGGTATATGTATCAAGTAAGTTGCATGAATATATTAACCATTAATCAACCTATATTCGCACGTAAATTTCCTAAAACTATGAAGTTCTTTTTACATAGTAGCATGCTTACTGTTAATATAAATGGTAGTGAACTGTAATAATGTTTTAACAAGCTAATTAAGTGATAAGAAAGAAAACGAAAATTTTGTGAGGATTGCATGTCCTCCCTCTCTTCAAACTTCGAACCACATTTTTAGAAGAAAAGTTACTTGAGTCTATTGATGAGATTGTACCTAAACATACCTTATAAGGAAAAAATGGCCAAATAATCTCAAATTTCAATTAATACATCTATTATACTTGTTTTTCTTACTTGAAATAGATGATTTAAAATAGTTCTCATTATTAAAAACTCAAAGTATAATTAGTTGTTTGTTTCCAAATTTACCGTTGAAAGCATGTTTGGCTAAAAACACTTATTATGAAAAAGAATAATTAAAAATTAAGGTGTTTGGAAAATTAGTAAAATTACTTTTAGATGAAAGCAAAAATAGTTTTTCTACTGTTAGAATAAAACAAAAAATGTCTTATTCTTAAAAAAAAGATAAAAGTGTCAGAAACATACCTAAATTATCATTTTTTATTGAGTTTCATACTTAAACCATTTCATACATAAACTATCACTTGTTCGTTTGAAAAACACACCTCTCTCTTTTATTACACTTTCATCATGGTGTGTGTACTACATTCTCTCTTTTATTAAAACAAATCACACTCCACATGCATAAAACATTTCACCTTGACAAAAAATAACTAAATTATTAGTTTTAGTTAAAATTAAAGATTAAAGAATTATTATCGCAATTTTTTTTTATATAAAATAAAATGTAAAATATTTTTTCTCATCCCACTCCATCTCTTCCTCTCATCGTACCCTTCCTCCCCCACCCCCCCTCCCCCAAAGTATTTAATTTTTTCTTACTTCATCTCCCCCGTCCCCTCAAAAAATAATTTAGATATTATTTTATTTTTTAAAAAATAGTTCTACCCCACTCCACCTAACCCTCCGCTTTCAATTTTTTTCATTTTGTGTTAGATATATACATATCTTTTTAGGAAAATATTTTTCACTTGCCACCACAAGACTTTTGTAACGACCTGATTTTCGTCATTATGGGAAAGCCAATAGGGAAAGAATTGGTGTCAGAAAACTTTTTTGTAGTAACTTGAGACTTCCTAACCTAATCCAGATTTGGACGAAATTGGAGTCAGTGAGGTCTAGGGAAATTTGGTAGCAATTGGGTGATCTATTTATGAATTTGATTACATGAGTAGATAGATAAGACATTAAGGAACCCGTACGACTTTACGAAATTGAACTTAGCGTGAACGAATATTTTTTGAGTGTCATGGATTGAAGGTGTATTGTGAAATAAGGGTCTTGAAATTATTAAAATAGCTCATTGGTTTCGTGTATTTTGCTGGGGCGTGATTTCTACCGCCAGGACGGGGCCGCTGCAACGAGGTAAGGGTTGCTGTGGTGGGTTCGACGCAACTTAAAGTCGTAAGTAAATCCCTAAATGACCTTATTTTGCACTTTTTAATTTTTAGAGCAAAGGAACGAACCCCAAGCGACTCTTGACAGTTTTTCACCATTCTTGAGACTAAAGGTAAATTTTTTACTCCCCGAATCCATTTTTTGATCTGTAGAACGTAGTAGAATGGGTAACTATCGATGGAGGAGGGTTTTGAATTGGAAACCATGGTGGAAAAAAACCCTAAATTGGATACTTAGGATCATGAGTTTGATCTAGGGTTCATATAATTGTTAGTAATTCAGGTAACTAGTGATTGTTTATTGATTCCCGTGTTTTTATGATTGTTTGTAGACCAACAAGTGGAAAGAATTCGGAAAGGGAAGATTCAAGTGCCTTAGGGGATTCAAGCTTGGATTCGAAATAGGCGATAATTGTGATTTCATGTTGGTGCGATATATATTTATAATTGTTTTATTATAATGCATGTATATATGTAAATGTTTCAATATTGATCACCCTAATCATAAATGAGGATAATTGAATAATTGTATGTCTTGAATCACCTCTTGTTGTATGATTGTGAAAATATACATTGTGATTGTGATTGTGGTTTGTTGAATGGGCGGATGTCACGATCCGACACACTAACTGGATCGGTTGCCACATTTCGACATAAATATGAGATCGGTTGCCACGTTCTAGCATAAATATGGGATCGATTATCATGTTTCGGTATAAACATTGGATCGGGTAAAACGTTTCGGTATGCTAACAGTTTGGGTGTGGGCTCCATGAGAGGACCATTGAATTTAGTTTTGTGAGAGGACCATTGAATTGTACTATGTATTTACTTGTGATGATTACGTTCATATCTAATAATGATTGATATTGGAAAACTGTATGTTGCTCTAAATTGATAACCAATGTGTATTATTGAGAATGTGGGATACTATATTTATCCTAAAAAGATGAGTAATATTGTATATGTTCGATATATGTGTTTTTTATAATGTTGTGGTTACTTGGATGTGTTTCACTTATTGGGATAGTCGCGTGATCCTACTAGTACACTGTGGTTGTGTACTGATACTGTACTTGCTTGTTCTTTGTTGAGTACAAGACATTTTCAGGCGGCTACTAATATATTTCAACTAGGTGACAATTGAGTGTGACCGGATTCAAGGGTGAGCCAGTTCTTTTAGGCTGCCATGGATCTTCCCTACTTAAGTCCACTCTTTTCGAACTCAGACTATTTGTTAATGTGTTGTTTAGTTTCGGGGTTGTACCCCTTGTTCTTAGATTTGTCATTAGTAAAGTTTTGGTACAGTGACTTTCAGATTCTAGGGATTGAATTTCTGCATTAGTTTGTTAGCTATTTGTTAAAATTTTAGAGTTTATGGGGACTCTATTTTTGTTGTCACTTAAACCATCTTCAGTATCTTTAAATGTCTTAGTTTTCATAAAATTTGTTAGTTTGGGTTGTAGTAATGATTATACCACTGGAGGTTTAGTGTGGGTGCCAATCACGACGGGCTGGGTTGTGACAAAGTTGGTATTAGAGCCGTTGATTTCATTGTACCAAAATGATTCTAGCAGAGTCTTGCGGACTGGTACGATGACGTCCGTACTTTTCTTCGAGAGGCTATAGAACTTTAGGAAAAACTCACTTCTTTCTACTCCTTCATGCTATGACTTGAATCCAATTAGTATCTGGGTGATATAAATTGGTATTTTTCCTTCTTCACTCTAAGGTTTGAACTAGAGCAACAAAGTGATAACACTATCACTAGCAAGAGATGATGTGTATAGACTACCGACAGTTAAATAGGGTCACCATTCAGAACAAGTATCATTACCTCGGTTAGATAACCTTTTTAACCAATTCCAAGGTGCATCAGTTTTCTCTAAAATTGATTTAAGGTCTGGTTACCATTAGTTAAAGATTGAGACAGTTAAGAATTAGGTTCGACCAAGTTCTACGATTGAAATTAGCAGTTTTGATAGGGCACTCTAGCTACTATTATCGCTTGTAGTCTCAACGAAGTGAACTAGATATTGTAGTCTCGACTGAAAGGACACAAACAAGTTATTTGGAACTGAGAAGGTTCCAATTAGTATCTAGCCTTAGAGGCTGTATAACGCATAGATGATCAGTAATGGTCGTCCATGGAACGAACTAATTGAAGAATTTGGACTTATCAGCAAGTTGTAATTGTTTGAGTGTCGTGAAAACTTATTGTGAAAAGAAAGTCATCACCAGATTAGGTGCAAGGGTTTAGATAAATTACGATGTGGTTCGTAAGTGAGAAATCTGGACGTGCGCTGCGACCAACTGATAACCGTTTGAGAGTCTAGGTGTATCATGAGGATATGTCTGTGAAAGTGTTGAAACAATGTAAAATAATTCTAAAGTGTGTACTTCATTGGGTTGACTGGGGTAGACAATGATTGTCCTAGCTAAAGGGATTTCCTTAAATATCTAGTTATAGCTGGGAACCTTTGAGAAATTTAGAAAAGAAAGGAACCCCAGAAAATTATTGACAGGGGTTCTATTTCCGTTGAGGCTGCTGGGGCAGAATTTTTCTCACCAAGGCGAGGCCGCCAGGGCGGGATTTCTTCCACCATAACGGGATAAGGCGAGACAGAATCTCAGCCCTGTCTTCCCTATTTTTCCTAGTCACAATTTTAGAACTCAAATTTTACCCGAACTAACTCCGTAATCTAGTTCAATGTTCATCAATCGAATATAAGTTATAAGGTGTGTTAAAATTGTGGAGAACCTTGGCATATGAGTAGGAAATCAGTGAGGTCTGGGAAATAGTAATGCGGGTAGAGGAGTAGCGTAGCCAGGCAAGGAAGTTGCTCATCAAGAGGACATGACTCAGTTTTATGTTTTCTAGGTAAGATTGAGTTTAAGGGTGTGATACAGTGGTCACAAGAGCTACTCTTGTATGTGCTCGAATAACTATTATTTTTGTTTGATTCGGATTCTACTTATTCGTATGTGTCAGTTCAATTGCCTTAGGATTTGATGTGGTTTGTGTTATACTTGATGCCCCCAACCATGTTTCTACCCCAATTGAAAAGTTAGTCGTAGTCACTCATGTATATTATTTTGTCCTGTTGTGTTTGCGGATTTTCAGATTTTGGTTGATTTGGTTATGCTGAATATGACTAACTTGATATAATCTTAGGCATGACTTGATTGTCCCCCTATTATACCGAGCTTAATTGTAATACTAAGTCGGTAACTCTAGAGATCCGTGGCAGGTAAATATTAGAGTGGGAAGGGGTGTACAAGCCTAAGTTAGTTAAGATCATATCCTCAATTCAGGCTAGGAAATTGGTAGGGCAGGGTTGTTTGGCTTATTTGGCTTATATTTGGGATATTGAGGTCGAGTCTCCCTCTAGTGAGTCTATTCATGTGGTGTCTGAAATTTAAGAAAATATTTCCTACGAATTTGCCTGGTATGCCTCCATATAGATATATAGATTTCTGCATTGACTTGAAAATTGACATTCGCCCTATTTCCATCCTTCCGAATCGTATGACTCCAGCATAATTAAGAGAGCTTAAGGATCAAAATCCAAGAGCTTCTTGATAAATGGTTCATTAGTCCTAGTGTTTCTAAGTGGGGTGCTCATGTCTTGTTTGTTAAGAAGAATGTGGGTAGTATGACGACTGATGATTTTATCTTAATCCATAAGAGAGTAGATTAATATCGAATGACAAGCTTATGAATAAAGAAAGTTCCATTGAGTATACTTGGTTGAAGGAAATTGAAGATTTTAGTAAGAAAATGTGTATCAAAATTGGGTTAGTCCTTTAAATTTGATGAGTATACCTGAGTTTGAGATATCGTGCTGATAAAAAATTTGACTTATAGTGATAGTCAGGGCTGACAACACATAATGGTAATAAGAGTTTGTGGTGGATTGTGACGGGATGCAATTATATAATAAGACTGTTGGTTAAGCGAATTTTGTATAGTAATTTTAACTTGCGAGTATCTGAAGTTGTGATTTCCTAATATTTGGTGAGTAACGTAGTAGTATGGAATGTTTTAAGAGATGGTGGGACACCACTCGAATATAATTTAAAAGAACTAGAGTCATAATAAAGGAAAAATAATGGGATGTAGTACAACCTCTTTAGAGAGAGGCTAGAGCAAGAATGTTTTATTTGATTGCAAAGGCTGAAGAGATATCTTCAGAGGGGTAGATAATTGGATTCAGAGACACGTGATTTCATTTGTTTTGTTATGGCTATGGTAATAATGTCACAAGTCCTTCAGATTGGTTAAAAACTATTGGAAATGACTTAAGGAAAGAGTGGACAGACATTAGCTCGAGTGTGATGATAAGTGTTTTGTCTCTATTTGAGTTTAGTAATGAGTTTGATTGAACTTTTAGCAAAAGGAAGTGTAATATCGATGGAGAGGCGATCAATGATAAACGAAAATCCATGAAATTCATAAAAATCTTCAAGGTATAAACTAATGTTGAAAGATACTGGGATTGTGTTATATGAATTTATTTACAATTCAGATTTTTCATTGTAAATCTACATTTGTGGTGATATATTTTGTCAAGGTACGAATTTGTCAGGTGAGGAAGTGATCAATTGTATCAGGTAGTGAACCTTTGAAAGGATTTACACTTGGTTTGAGTCGTAAAGTTTATTAGTTTTGATTGTTAAAGTATCTAAGAAAGAGTTTTATTTTAAAGTGTTGGTTTAAAGTAAGGTAAATGGTCAAAGTGTTCATCATGGTTGTGAGTGTGATTTACTAGCTAAGCCCACGTGTGTTTTCACTTTGTGGGTGGATCCCTAGAGGTGGTTCATGTGTACCAATCCTGTGATGTTCTCTTAGTTGAGTAGGATGATTTGGGAATACATGGTTATTTCAGATGACTTATGTGATGTTGTCTTAGAGTTCTTAAAGTATTTCAGTGGTTTTACGTTTATCACATTGCTTATGAGAATCCACAGATGAGTTACCTTGCGTAATCTATGATTGTCCAACAATCTTAACATTCATCTAGTCATCGAGGTCATGTATTGATTGTGTGTGGTTGAATGTAGGGATCATTGGGTTCAATTCTACTATTCTTTAGAGGTAATCTACAATTGCTAAATCCAGCATTCGATAGTGTGGTTAGAGGACTTGTATTCTTGGATGTATCCCTCAAGGAGTATGTAATGTCTAAAGATTGAAAATTTTGTAACTTAAGCTCATGGGAATTTATGTTGTGGGATGGAGATGTTGCTAAGAACTATGATTGCTTGAGTATTATGAGCGTGTGTTTGTTGGTTTGGGTTCACCTCTAATTGTAGCGAGTTTTGATTTTGGATTTTATCATGGTTATGTGAGAAATGATTCGTCCTGATGTTTGTGTCAAAGTCCTTGACAACATGTTGCAGACATATGTGCGATCAACTTTGGTGGTAACTGAGAATCACTTTTGTTGTTTGTTAAGTTAACATACAACAAAATTTACCACTCGAGTATTAAGATGACTTTATTGAGGCATTGTATTAGAGGATATGTAGGTGTTCAATTGGTTGGTTTGAGGGTGAAGATGTGAAACTTGTGAGAGTTGATTTGGTGAAAGATGTTCAAGGTAAGGTGAGAAGTATCTAATCTAAGCTTCTAGTAGCCCAGAGTCTACAGAAAAAGTATATGGGACAAGTATCTCAAGTTATTCGATGATTCAGACACTACTCTATTCTTGCTTTTTCCCTTTTCTCCTAGTTTGTCATTTTAGGACGAGTGATGGGTAAATTGGTATCTATTGTAAGAATCTAATTTTCATCGTTATGAGAAAGCCAATGAGGAAAGAATTGAGGTCAGAAAACTTTTTCGGAATAACTTGAGATTTCCTAACCTAGTCCAAATTTGGACGAAATCAGAGTCATTGAGGTCTAGGAAAATCTGGTAGCAATTGGGTGATCTATTTATGAATTGATCACATGAGAAAAGAGATAAGACGTTAAGGAACCCGTATGATTTTACGAAATTGAATTCGGGCGATTAGAACTCTTGAAATTGAACTTAGCGTGAACGGGTATTTTTTTAGTATCGTGGGTTGAAGGTGTGTTGTGAAATGAGGGTCTTGAAATTATCCAACTAGCTCACTGGTTCCGTGCAAGCCGCTGGGGTGGGATTTCTGCCACCAGGGTGGGGCCACTGCAGCGGGGTGAGGGTCGCTGTGGCAGGTTCGACGCGACTTAAGGTCATAAATAAACCCCTAAACAACCTTATTCTGCACTTTTTGATTTTTAGAGCTAAGGAACAAACTCCAGGGGACTCTTAACAGTTTTTCACCATTCTTGAGGCTAAAGGTAAGTTTTTTACTCCCCGAATCTATTTTTTGATCTATAGAACGTAATAGAATGGGTAATTATCGATGGGGGAGGGTTTTGAATTAGAAACCATGGTGGAAAAAGCCCTAAATTGGATACTTGAGATCATGGGTTTGATATAGGTTTCATATAATTGTTAGTAATTCAGGTAATTAGTGATTGTTTATTGATTCCCGTGTTATTATGATTGTTTGTAGACCAAGAACAAGCAGAAAGAATTCGGAAAGAAAAGATTCAAGTGCCTTAGGAGATTCAAGCTTTGATTCAAAGTAGGTGATGGTTGTGATTTCATATTGGTGTGATATATGTTTGTAATTGTTTCATTATAATGCATGTATGCATACGAATGTTGTATTATTGATCACTCTAACCGTAAATAAGGATAATTGAATAATTGTATGTCATGAGTCACCTCTTGTTGTATGATTGTGAGAATATACATTGTGATTGTGATTGTGGTTTGTTGAATGGGTGGGTGTCACTATCCGATACACTAACTGGGATCGGTTGCCACATTCTGGCATAAATATAGGATCGGTTGTCATGTTCCAACATAAATATGGAATCAGTTGCCACGTTCTGTCATAAACAATGGATTGGGTACCACGCTTCGGTATGCTAACATTTTGGGTGTGGGTTCCATGAGAGGACCATTAAATTGGGTTTCGTGATAGGACCATTGAATTGTGCTATGTATCTACTTGTGATGATTACGTTCATATCTAATAATGATTGATATTAGAAGACTGTATGTTGTTCTAAATTGATAACCAATATGTATTATTGAGAATGTGGGATGCTACATTGATCCTGAAAAGATGACTTATGTTGTATATGTTCGGTATATGCATGTTTTATAATGTTGTGGTTACTTGCATGTGTTTTACTTATTGGGATAGTCGCATGATTCTTTCAGTACACTATGGTTGTGTACTGATACTGCACTTGCTTGTTCTTTGTTGAGTACAAGGCATTTTAAGGCGGCGATTGATAGACTTCAACTTAGGTGGCTATTGAGCGTGACCAGATTCAAAGGTGAGCTAGTTTTTTCAGGCTACCATGGATCTTCCTTATTTAAGTCCACTCTTTCGAACTCAGACTATTTGTTAAGGTGTTGTTTAGTTTCGGTGTTGTACCCCTTGTTGTTAGTAGAGTTTTGGTACAATGACTATCAGGTTCTAGGGGTTGAACTTCCGCATTCGTTGGTTGGTTATTTGTTAAAACATTAGAGTTTATGGAGACTCTATTTTTGTTGTCATTTAAACCTGCTTTCGTATCTTTAAATGTCTTAGTTTTCATAAAATTTGTTAGTTTGGGTTGCAGTAATGGTTCTCCCACAGGAGGTTTAGTGTGGGTGCCAATCACGACAGTTTGGATCGTGACAACTTTTTTTTAAAATAAATTTTTTATTTATGTTATATTCAGTACTCAAGTAGAAAAAAATTTCCTAACTATATATGTACAGATTCAAAACAAAACAAGAAAAATGTAAATAAATAAATAAATTAGTAGCGGAGGATTAAATAAGGTGGGGTAGAATTTTTATTTTTTTTAAATAAAATAATATCATTAATTTTTTGGGAAATGAGCAGGTGATTTTTTTTTAAGGGGGAGGGGGTAGTGGGTACGGGGAGGAAGTGGTGGAGTATAAGAAAAATAATTTAAATTTTATTATTAAAAAAATTATTTTTTTGGGGATAATAATACTTCAATCTTCAAATTTTAATTATTGTGAATAGTTTATTATTTAATTTTTGGCAAGGTGGAATTTTTTATCCATGTGGAATGCCATTTGTCAAGGTTTTTTCCAAAAAAAGTGAGAGTGTATTACACACACCACTAAGATGTGTTTCTCAAACTAATAAGTGATATTTTAGGTATGAAACTCACACTCTCAATAGTTTAGGTATGAAACTCAAAAAAGAAATAATTTAGGTGTATTTTTGACAATTATTTCTAAAAAAGAAAAGTAGAAATCGAAAATTATTTTTTCAAGACCTACATATCTCTGCCATATATACATATTTATCAATATATATCTTATTAATTAATTAGCATAAGGTTAGTGCATTTTCATTTTAAAATTTATTTTTTTATTTCTATATAATAGTTTTTTTACTTATATTTTTATATTATTATTTTGTAGGATTAGAAATACTTTAACAACAATACTTTTGTAGGATTAGAAAAATGCAACAACAATACTTTTGTAGGATTAGAAAAAAGAAAAAAAATAAGGACTATATATTTTTGTGCCGAGTTTTTCATATATAGTGATTTAATTTTTGGAATAATTGCTTAATTTATTTTTGCTTGATATTTTTAATTATATTTAAATCATCATGTTTAAAAAACATCAATATTTAATTTTGAATTATTTTATTTATATATAATATTGATTGAAAATCTGAATATGTATGTTTTAATTTAATGAAAATAAAAATTTAATTAATTTTTTAAAAATGGATATTTAATTAATTTCTCTCTATAAAATCTTTAAAATGCATAATTTAGTTAAGAAAAATAATTTTGAATTTGATATGGTTATACTACATTTTTGCATATCAATTACAATAGCCCAAAGAAACCAAAATAATGATGCAAGCATGGCTTGACAATATTTAAATAGTCATTTTAAATAGCATCCAAAAATTCAATTGGAAAAAATAATTATTGAATTATTTACTAATATAGTCATTACTCTAATTATTTACATAAAGCAAAGATTACATGAATTTTGAATTGAGAAGTTCTCTTCCACTAGTTTAGTTGCCAAAAAATATAGCCAGACACAATTGGTGCATTCACTGACATAATGATCGTCCTCACCACATTTGTAGCAACCACCACCAGCACCTCGGCCACCACGACCATGACGACCATCACCGTCGAAGTATCTACCACCTTCATCGCCATCGCCTTCACTCTGGGTAAACTCCCTAGCAAAGTGGCCACTTTGCTAGGGAGTGTACCCAGAGTGAAGGCAACGGCGGCGCAGGTGGTAGACACTTCGACGGTGATGGATGAGGCGGTGGCGGCGGAGGTGGTGGCGGCGGTTGCTTCAAGTGTGGTGAGGACGATCACTATGCCTGTGAATACACCAATAGTGGTCATTGATCGCGACTTGAAGTCCTGACTGCTACTAAAAGCAAAATCATCTGAAAGAATTTTTGTATATACAGATGACTCAATGAGTGAAAAAGAAGAGAAAGAGTGATTTATATAGCTGTTTCTCAAAGGGATACATTAAATTTGGTCCACTAATTATTAATTAAATTTAGAAAAATAATTATTGAATTATTGACTAATAAGATATATAGTCAATACTATTAACTATTTAGCTATAAGCAAGATTATGTGAATTTTGACTGGAAAAATTCTCTTATGGTTCACTAAGTTACTTATCAAAAATAATATTTTCATTAATCATAAGTCCATAATTAATCAATAATACTCAAAGGTAAGTGGATCACTAAAAGGGAAATTTATTAGTTTAGCTACAACATTTATAATATTCAGTAACAATAATTTTTTTAAAAAATAAGTAAGGTGAGGTGACATGTAGTGTAATTACCTTGCATCTTTGAGTTCTTTTTTGGACCAAATTTCGTTTTTTTCCCCTTTTTTTTCAATTTCTTGCTTGAATTATTGACATATGACATAAATTAAATTTAATGACTAATATTTAATTTATCAAAGTAATTTCTTAAACATAATTTATATGATAAATACATTATATTTTAGGAAAAATAATTTATCTCCTTTCTTGTTTATCTTTCACGCAGGATATTATCTTTCTTTCTCATTTTAATTTTTTATTGTATTTTTATTTTTTAACCTTCTCTTTAACATTTATTAAATTTTAACTATCCAGGAAGGAACATAGGTCATTTTTTTTATAAAAAATAAATAAATTATATTAATATAAAATTAGAAAATAATTGAACTTATTTTAATTTGATATAGAGTATTTAATTACTCTAATTTTATATTTTTGTGTGTGGTACTTTATTTTGCATTTGTTGGTGTCAATTAATATGCTCCTCTTTTAGTTATAGATGAAGGTCAAGATGACTGAATCACGTTAAATCTGAAACATTAAGGGGAATTTTGAATATGTTTGACCATTGAACCAACTCTAATTTTGTGTTCAAGCGATTTTATATATATCCTACCTCTGTTTTACTTAATCGATGCACAATTATAAAGAAAATAAACTACACACGATCCCTTCATCTTTTCCCTTGTCAATCGAACAATGCAACCAAATAAAAATTCATTCATGTGAGATTCATATAAAAGAAAGAAAAAAATGATACAACGAAGTAAACATAATTAAGAATCTAAATAAATACAACATTACTTCTATCATCTTGAGAAATAAGAAAAAATCTCTGTATTATTTTTTGCCCTTACAAAAATCTAAAAGGGAAATTAAATTATTTCTTTTATTAACCGTGATGCATGGGATACTTGATAACAAATGTGGACAGTTTTACATGCTCCCTGGGGGAGCAAGGGTGAATTCAAGATTGAGCTCATGATGAAGATTCTCATCAATTTTATTAGGATGTTCTAGGTTATCCACATTTGATGTCGGAAAATTAAGTTTGATATTAGGGCCGCGATACATGCTTGTCATGTTATCATATGCTTCTGCTTCTTCTTTCGTACTAAGGATTCCAAGCAAGATACGTACCTTTTTGACAGAATTTGTAATATCAGCTTCATATTTCCTCTTTGGCCTCTTTCTCACACCCATATATCGGACCTCAATTAGGGTTACAACTATCATCAAATTGACTATCCCAACATACATGGAAACCAAATCTTTTAAGAGAGTTAAACAATGAAATCTAAAATCACGATAAAACTTCGGTTAGAAAATGTGATATCTCCAAAATAAATATTCAATGGCTAATGCTTTTACAATAAGTTAGTCAATCAACTAATTAAGACTATATATGTAATTTTTATGAGTTGTGTAATGAAAACATAGCAGTTTGTCGAGACCTTGATAGGAAACCACTTTGTCGTGGTTCGAATACTGATATGAATATTCATGAACGTATAAAAAAATCATTATACATTGAACAAGACATAATTAAGTTTCCTTTATTTTTTTGTTCTTCTAAAAAACAAAAATGGAAATGAAACTGTTTCTTCTAATAACTGCAATCAATACTTGATGCGCTATACAATTTCATTTACTCCTTGGCTGACGAGGGTGAGTTCAAGATTGAGCTCCTCATTTTCTAGGTTATTCTCATTTGATTTTGGAAAATTGAGTTTGGCTTTAGGGCCGCGATACATCCTTGCCGCCTTATCATAAGCTCCTGCAGCTTCTTCTTTTGTGTCAAAGGTCCCAAGTCAGACACTTAACTTTTGGTTTGTAATTACAATTCCGTACTTCCCAGTTAGCCTCTTCCCTCTTCCTCAGACTCTTATATTGATCCTCAGTTAGGATTACTGCAACTACAATGCAATTTTCTCTCTCTGCCATCTGAAAATATAAAAGAAATCTAATCTAAAATTATAGAAAGAGTATTTTGTGTATAAAGAAGACTTAGTGAGTGAAAAAGAAAGAGGGAGTCTGATTTATATAGTCGTTTCTCAGAGGGATGTTTTCATAAAATACGTTGTACATATAAGTCGCTTGAAAATGAAAAAAAGTTGACTTTTCTAAACAAAATAGTAGAAATAATAAATCTCATTTCAAGTTCATTATTCATTAGGCTACCTTTATATATTTTGTGGTGACATTTTTTAATTTATTTACCAAATAAAAAATAGGTAAATAAGTACTAAATTAACTTATTTTCCAAAACAAACAAAAATAAAATTCATCCTTTGAACCAAATACACTCTTAGTTAAGCAATATTTTTATATTTTATTCTGATAGGTGTGAATGATCATATATTCACATTTAAATTTTTTTTTATATATTAGTACATGATTGACATTATAGAATTGCATATTTTATTATCTTTTTCTATTTTTCCAACCAGACATGCCCCACCCATCCTCAACAAGTAAAGGGAAGTAAATATCCTTATTTTTATTGCTATTTGTCCTCCGTATTTTTTTTAAATGTTTACTCAAGTCAATAAAATACGGAAATCGAAACAATAGGTAAACCAAATTACTTATATCCCTTCAAGTGTCTATCAAATTAATCTTATCCTAACATATAGGTAAACCAAATTTTTTAAGAGAGTTAAATAATGAAATCTTCAAATCACGATAAAACTTTTGTTAGATAATGTGATATCTCCAAAATTTATATTCAATGTCTAATATATTTTTACATTTTTCAATCAACTAATTAAGACTATATATGTGCTTTTATAAGTAGTGCAACGAAAACTTTGCAGCTTGTCGATACCAATTGATAGGAAATTACTTCGTCGTTGTTCGAGTAGTGATGGAATAATAGTTAGAATAAATTGAATTGGAAAAAAATAAATAAAAGGGATATACCATTGTAGTAGTACTACTAAATAATAGTGCAACGCTAGTAATCTGGTACTGATATGAATAATCATGAAATATAGAAAAAATTCATCATGTAATAGATAATATGTTATAAATTGAATACAATCAAAACAAAATTTACTTTCAAGAGTCTTTACCCGTAAACCTTCAAAAGTTCAAGAATTTCAAGAATAATATCATTAATTAACATAGTGTGCATGGCTATCACCTTGGCCACCACCGTAGCTACCATAACCATTATCTCGGCCACCTCCCCCACCGCGATCACCAGATCCTCAACATACAAGTGCTCCATCAAGCCCAGTGACATCAACAACCTTGATACGACTATCAATGTTGGACTCAATCTAGTATTTGGCAGCCTCACCATTAGCCAAGCTATGAAAACTTCCAGATCTGATTTCAGATTGATGAACAACGAGATTGTTAGAGCCATCATCACTGAATTGTTAACGATGGCTCTAATGATCTCTTTGTTCATCAGTCCGGAATAGATCTGAATGTTTTCATAGCTTGACTGATGGTGAGGCTATCGAGTACGAGATTGACTTTGGGAATGATGATTGTACCAAGGTTGTTGATGTTACTGGGCCTAATAGAGCACATGTATCTTGAGGATTTGGTGGCTGCAGTGGCGGAGGTGGCCAAGATGGTGGCTACGGTGGTGGCCGAGGTGGTATCCGTGGATACAATGATATAGGCAGTGGCTATGGAGTTGGATACGGTGGAGGCGGCAGTTAAGATGGCGGAAGAGGTGGTGGAGGAAAAAGTGAGTGTTTTTAGTGTGGTGAGTTTGGCCACTTTGCTAGGGAGCATACCTAAGTGGAGGTGATGGCGGTGGTGGTGACGGCCATGCTATATTAATTTGTATTTAGAGAAAACTCAGTGAGTGAGAAAAAGAAAAGAAACAGTGATTTATATAGTTATTTTTCAAAGGGATACATTTAATTTGGTCAACTTTATTAAATACATTTGAAAAAAATAATTATTGAATTATTAACTAACAATATATATATAGTCAATACTTTTACTAGTTTGCTAAAAATTAGATTACATAAATTTTGACCAGGAAAATTCTCTTAAGGTCCACTAAGTTTACTTATTAAAAAGAATATTTTGATTAATCAGTCAACAATACTCAAAGGTAAGTGAATCACTAAAAGGGGAAATTTATTAGTTTAGTTACAACTTAAAATTCAATAAATATTCTCTTTAAAATTTTGTTGAATTTTAAATACCTAGGATCGTAGGTCCTTTTTCAAAAAGAAATAAATGATTTTGATATAAAATTTTTTAAATATTGGACTTATTTAAATTTGATATAGAATATTTAATTAATCTAATTTTGTTCTTTTTTGTGTGTGTGGTACTTTCTTTGTATTTGTCAGTGTCAGTTGATATGCTCCTCTTTTAGTTATAGATATATGTTAAGGTAGGGCTGTTCAAAACCGAACCGAAGCCGATAACCCAAACCGACAAAAAAGTTATTGGTTTATAGTATTAGGTTATTGGTTTAGTTGTTTTGATAATGGTTTTGATTTTTTTTTGTTATCGGGTTATCGGTCCTTAACGGTTTGAAGTTTTTTCTTAACGGGTTAACCGATAACCCGATAGTATATTAAATAATTATATTTATACCATTTTGTATATAAAGTCCTCGACTTAGAGTTTGATTTCCTACATTTATTTTTTGTCGTCTCAAACACTTGGTTATTCTACGATGTAAAAGTGTTTGCTTTTGAGCAAGATGTAACTTGTGAACTCATGTGCATGGTTTATTTGGTTTGTCACCTTGTTTCTAAGTGATTTTCAATGTTTTATTTTTGTGTTAAATCTTAACGGTTAAATCGATAACCGAACCGATAACAATCAAAAATCGATAAATCAATATCTTAATGGTTCTATAACGGTTTAGCATCTTTATAAACCGATAACCAATAAGCCAACCCGATAAACTTCAAAACCGAACTGAACCGACCGATACGCAGCCCTAGGTTAAGGTGACTGAATCACGTTAAATTTGAAACATTAAGGTAGATTTTGAATATACTAAACCATTGAACCAACTAGTCTTATGTTCAAGGGATTATATCATACCTCCGATTTACCTGATCAATACACAACTAAAGAAAACTAATTACAAACGCCACCCTCATCTTTTGGCTCCCAGATCGAACAATGGAACTAGAGAAAAAATTATCCAATTGAGATTCTTATAAAAGATAGAAAAATAATACAACGAAGAAGACATAATTAAATTTCTAAATTAATACAAGATTACTTCTATCATTAGGAGATATATGAGAAAGAAGAAAAGATTTATGTATTACTCCTTGTTTTTCCTTACAAAAAATCAAAAAGGAAAATTAAACTATTTCTTTTAATAAATGTAATGCATGCAATACTTGAAAACAAGCGCGGATAATTTCACTTGCGCTCTGGCGGAGCAAGTATGAGTTCAAGATTGAGCTCATGATGGAGATTCTTGTTATTTATATTAGGATTTTCTAGGTTATCCACATTTGATGTCGAAAAATTAAGTTTAGCTTTAGGGTAGTAGTAATACATCATCGCTGCCTTTTCAAATGTCTTTGCTACTTCTTTTTTCATGTCATATGTCCCAAGCTACACGTACCTTCTGGATGGGGTTTATAATATCATCTTCGTACTTCCCCCATGGCCTCTCCCTAACACCCTTATATCGAACCTCAGTTGGGGTTACAACCACTATCACTGTAGCTACAATGTCATTTTCTAAGTTATCCTCATTTGACATCGGGAAATTAAGTTTGACTTTAGCGCCGCAATACATTCTTGTTGCCTTATCATAAGCCCTTGCAACTTCTTCTTGTGTATCAAAGGTTCCAGGCTAGATAAATACTTTCTAGTTTGTAATACCAGCTTTGTACGTCCCCCATGGCCTCTTCCTCACTGTCACGCCCTGAGCCTATACCCTGGGCAAGACTGGCACTCGAGAATCATTGCTGGCCTCAAGTGAACCCTTCGCCTGGCTTACTTACTTAGCGGAAGACTTAGACATAAGAAAGAGAATCCAAATACAAAATAACTCAATATGTCTCAAACTGAACTCATAATGTTTTAAAAATAAACATTTAACTTAGCCAAAATGACAACTCAAATCTGAACATAAGCCAATAACAAAATGATGACGAATGAACTAACATCTAATTGACTATCTATAAAGCCTCTAAAAACAACTGAGATGGATGTCGGGACAGGCCTACGATATCCTAATGAACTAAAATGATAAAGTAATAGAAATGGGGATCCTCCGGAATGCAATGAGGCTCACCAACAACTCTGAAGCTCAACTGGATCAACGATGTGTTGGATGTTGATCTTAGTTACCTGTATCTGCATCATAAGACGATGCAGGCCAATTGACATCAGTACATTGAATATATGAGTATGCGAGGTCGAATGCTAAACACAACTTAAGCTTGAAAATAATCTGAAAGGAACTGAAGAATTTACTTGGCTCAACCCAACTCAACATAACTAAACTTGTTTCAATATAAAGCAATTTATAAAAACAGGTGCAATATAAAGAAAAATTGTTTAAAACATGATGTCAACTCTATGTGTATGCAAAGATACATATAACTCTGAGATGTATGTAAAAATACAAAAAAACTAATGTATATATAAAAATACAAAATACTGTTGTGGGAGTTTCTCTAATCGACAACCATCACTTAAGAGCTATAGTGATGATACAACACTTTACCTCACGCTGCCAAGGACCATCCTATACCTTGTCGGGGGTATAGGACCTAACTCACTAAGTGGATCCACTAATCTATGCTAAAAAGCATTAAAGGATTCATCCAAAAAGTATGACCCGTTTCTACCCATGATGGCTACATAGTTTATGGGGGCTGTGAGTTCTCTGAACGCTCCCCCATATCGTGTTCAATACTACTCCCAAAATATGATACTAGCTCTTTATGTTTAAAAACATATTTCTTTCTGTGATTTAAGATAATTGCTCAAAAACTTAGCTCAAAGGGTATCTTGAAAATCAAAGTTCCCCTCTTGCTTAATTATGAAAGCATGTACTCCTTTCTGAAAACTAGCCCGAAGGCTCTTTGGAAATCGAGGTTTCTTTTCTTATCTAAATGTGAAAACATTTTAAATTCTTTGATACTTTTGAAGAAATGAACTTCACACTTTAATCTTTACTCTTTACTCAACTTGAACTCTAAGTATTAAAACAAAGTTAAAAGAATTTGCAAAAGACTTCTTGAAAAGACTCTAAGAACTTTCTAGACTTGGCTCTTGACTTTCCTTGAATTTGAATTTATGGATTCAAGGTTATGATTCATGTTTCTGGATGATTTATAGAAGTTTAGAAGTTATTTAGAATAGTTAGAATCAATGGAAAGTGTTAGTATACTTTAGAAGGACTTAAATAGGCTAAACGACGAAAACTGGTGAAAAACGACGATTTGGGCGCATCTCGGGAGCGTTGTGGCCTCCCTTCAGGCAAAATTCTGACGAACTTTTGATCTCGTTTTCTGATCCTAATCGTTTTAATCCGATTCTTTTTCTCAAATTCACTTTAGATTCATGTACCCAAATCATATACACAAAATCTAACCCAAACAACTCAAGGAAACAACACTTAAACATCAAGATAATCCTTAATTCCAACTCATATTCAAGAACGAAATCAATTCAAGAACAACTATCAAGAACATCAAATTTTCAATATTTTTGGGATGAAAAATACGTTGAATTAAACATGCTTGGCGCATGGGTGAACTAACCCAACGCTATGTGATCTCACATATCTTGTAGAGATCACCCCCGACGAAACCCACAAGCTAATCTCGACGAATCTTTAAAGTTCTTCTCCTTTCTCCTCTTTTCTCCTTTCTCCAAGCCCTAGCGTGAAATTCACTTTTTTAAAATTGATTAAAATCTGACTTTACCCCAATTAAACTCCTAAAAACGAATTAATTAAGTTGGGTAAGGAAAAGACCAAACTACCCTTCCAAAATCCGGATTGGACTTTCCTTATTCAAACAGTCCAACTTCCGAAGGGCATAACTTACTCATATGAACTCGGAATCCCACACACTTGGCAGCGTTGGAAATATCATTCCAAGAGCTTTCTAACCATATCTGGAAGTAAACCTAACTCATCCTGAGCTAGGAGTTATGGCCGTTTGAAGTTGATCAAAACTCAACTTTTCTTGTTGATCAAAACTCAACTTTTCTTAACTTAAACAAATATCTAGATTTTCCTTCTTTCCAAAAATGACTATTTCCAATTATTGGCTTCTTCCTATTTATTTCAAATTGCGGAATGTTACACTCACACCCCTATATCGAGACTCAGTTGGGGTTCTAACCACCGTCACTATAGCTACAATGCAATTTTCTCTCTTTGCCATCTGAAAATATAGAAGGAATTTAATCTGAAAAAATAGAAGAGATATTTAGTATACAGAAAAGATTGAGGGAGTGAAAAGGATTATGAAGATTGATTTATATAGTTATTTCTCAAGGGATACATTTGGTCTAGTAGTTAATTTACATGGCATTTGACTTGTTTTAGTAAAATACATTAAACATATAAGTTGCTTGAAAATGAAAAAAATGACTCTTCTAAACAAAATAGTAGAAATAATAAATCACATTCCAAATTTATTATTCGTTAGGCTACCTGTAAATATTTAAATTATCTTTTTTTTCTTAGGCAAACAAAAAAAATTCATCCCTTTGAACAAAATATACTTTTAGTTAAATAAAATTTTTATGTTTTATTCTGATAGGTGTGAATGATATATTCACACTTAATTTTTATCTCTTAATATATGACTTGACATTATAAAATTGCATTTTATATTCAGTATCTTTTTCTATTTTCCTAATGGACCATGCCCCACCCGCCTTCATCAAATAAAGGAAAAATATATATAATTTTTTCCTTCTTGTGTTTTAAATGTTTACTCAAGTCAATAAAATAAGGAGATCAAAAAAAGTTTTAAAGAGTTTTTTGGGGAAACACCAATCTATTTACAAATATTGAATTTCATTTGCATTTTGAATTTAGTAGGTTAAAACTAAATAAGGTTTTGTGAAAAAAAAAGAAGAAAAACAGGTTTTGTCAAATACTAGTAATATTTTTTAATAATAGAATATTTTGACTATGCACAAATAGACTATGTATTATGCATTTCCTAATTCCATCTTGGGGATTTATTTCCATTCCGTCTGGTTTGCTAGATGGTGCCACCTTCTTTCTTACTTATTTGCTTGCAAAATTATTATTTTTATAATTAATTGACAAACCAGTTCTGAATTGTTTAGGCATAAAAAATCAACAAGAAAAATAGATGAAACAATCTATATATTAAATGTGTATGCACAGTTTTATTAAACAACTCTTTCCTTTACAAATGTAGTAACCACTAATCAACCCATATCAACACGTAAATTTCCTTTTATCAACACGTAAATTTCCTAAAACTATTAAGTTCGATCTGCTCTACAAACATGCTTATAGTTAATACCAATGATAATGTCGTATAATTTCATTTTACTAATATGAAAATGTGAGTAGCTTAATTCAAAATTTTAAAATATTACATTTATACATGCGGTGGAACACAAAGGAGAGATGAAGACATCACATTTTATAGACATCTGACTCAACTAAAAATATTTTAATTATACGTATTTATAATTTATAAGCAGTGAATTTCCTTTCTATTAACATGTTGTAAACATGCTTATACTTTTGTTGGCTATTGCATTATTCGTAAAAAAATTAAAATCTAATTTTTTATACTACATAATTGTTCATCATAGCTACAATTTTTTATAATTATCACTCGCGACTAACACTAATCGTTCATTATGTGGGTGGACTTAGAGTTTGTATAATTTGACGTGTTAGCATAATTCGCCACATTTGTATAATTCACAACTAATAATTCTTCGTTTGATTTGTATTTGTATACGATGGTTTGTATTTGTATATGACAGTGATTTCCTTTGGTTTTTCAGTTTTATTACCAGATACATTAAATGCTTTTTGTATAACTTTTTAAAGTTTGTATAAACGTGTAGTTTTTGGATTTTGTATAATATAATTTGTAGAATATAATCTATATAATATAATTTGTATAACTTTTTAACATTTAGATATTTGTGTTTGTATAAATTTGTTACTTTGAGTTTTATCATATTTGTATAATTTCAAAATTTGTATTAGAGCTCCACGCTCAAAGAACGGGCTATTCTACATAATATGGATAGACGTATAGACTTTTTATTCTTACGATCCTATCATTTCTGCTTCAATGGAATATTCTGATTTGGCTTAATTAGCTGCTTCGTTTGTATCTTCACATTATTCAAATGATCCTGAAGTGGACCTTTCCATTGTGTTAGTTGTAGCTCTGTGCGAATTATACAAATTATTGCTCTCTATCTCTCACCTCTCTCCTCCCTCTCTAAATCTCGCTTGCCTCTCTCCTTCCTCTCCCATTCTCGCTCACCTCTCTTCTCTCCTAACATGTAGCTATGGATCGTAATTAGCAAATTATAGTTATGAAGTAAAATTAAGCTATTTTTGAGTGGCTATATGCGAAATTCCTCTTATAATAATCAAGTTCTTTATCGTCTAGTTAACTATATGACTATTCCCATATCAATCTACTATTAACTCTTTTAGAAAATCTAAAATTCAACAAAAATAAATAAGAGCTTGCTACTTTAAGATGAAATTGAAAGAAGAATTACAACCTCCAAAAGTTGGACCATAAAAATTCACAGAAACATATATAATTCTATATAGAAAAACAAAAGACAAAAAAAAGAGACATCAAAGAAGACACATTATTAAGTTTGTAAATTATTAACATTTTTGAGATTATCCTCATTTGTCCCCGGGGGGGGGGGGGGGGGGGGGGATTAAGTTTGGCTTTAAGGTTGCGATACATCCTTGCCCCTGTATCATAGGCCATTGTAGTTTCTTCTAGTGTTTTGAAAGTACCAAGCCAGACAAGGACCTTTTAGATGGGGTTTGTAATCTCAGCTCTGTACGTCCCCAATGACCTCTTTTTCACACCTCTATACCACACCTTGTTTGGGGGGAACAACCATTGTGGTGTAACCTTGTATCTACGAGTTCTCTTTTGACCAAACTTTTCTTTTCTCCATTTTTCATGTTCTTGTTAGATTATTGACATATAACATAAGTTCAATTTAACAACTAAAATTTAATTGATCAAAGTAAATTTTTAATCATTGAGTTAGACTAGAACCCGATCAATTTGATCGTAGTGAAAAGATCAAGTCTTATGTATGGAAAGTGTATCAAATGTGAATTAAGGTGCTAACCGAACCTTAGCACAAATCGGGTAGAAAAGTTTTTCATATATATGAGTTTGATCAAGGTCCAACTTTAAACAAGTATATCTCCTAAACTATGAAAAGCTACATTATTCTTGGATCATTAAATGGGCTGCAAAAATTAAAAAAAAAATAACTAGTCATTTTCTTCTATGTTCCTATTGATCTCTCTTCAGCATGTTCATTTTATTCTCTTACTTACTTCTTTATTGCTCCTTTTTTAAGAAGATCCGAAAACCACAATGTAGTTAGATTACTACTAATAAACCAATAAAAAGTAGTGAATTTCTTGAATAATCAGACATGTATACGAATTACAATCAATGACTTAGCATATCTAACTATATATGACCGTTACACAATGTAACAATCTATTCCCGACGTTATGGAAATAGTCCAGATTTGGACGAAATCGGAGTCTTTAAGGTTTAGGGAAATCTGGTAATAATCGGGTGATTGAATTTTGTTTTTGATTACATGAGTAGTTAGATAACTCGTTAAAGAACCCGTATGATTTTACGGAATTGAATTTGGGTGAGTAGAACTCCCGGGATCGATCTTAGAGATGTGTTGTGAAAGGAATGAACGTCAGGCGACTCCTACTCGTTTTTCACCATTCTTGAGGTTAAAAGTAAGTTTTTCACTCCCCGAATCCTTTTTTTGATCTGTAGAATGTAATAGAATGGGTGAATATTGATGGGGGAGGGTTTTGTTATGGATTGTATGGTGGAAACAACCCTAATTTGGGTAATTGAGATCATGGGTTTGATCTAGGGTTTATAGAATTGTTAGTAATTCGGGTAATTAGTGATTGTTTGTTGACTTTCGTGTTATTATGATTGTTTGTAGACCAAGAACAAGCGGAACGAAATCGGAAAGGGAAGGATCAAGTTTCTTAGGGTTTCAAGCTTGTTTTGAGGTAGGTGATTGTTGTGATTCTATGATTGTGTGATGTATGCTTGTTCTTACTTCATTATGGTACTTGTATATGTATGAATGTTGCAATGTTGATAACACTTGTTGTAAATGAGTTAGATGAATTATTATTGCCATGAAACCATGACTTAAATGTACGATCTTGAGGATATACTTGTGTTTGTGATTGTGGTGTGTGAATGGGATCAGTTGCCACGTTCCGGCATTACTAACTTGGATTGGTTACCACGTTCCGACATAAATATGGGATCGATTGCCACTTTTCGGCATAAATATGGAATCAGTTGCCACGTTCCGGCATGCTAACTGTTTGGGTTTGGGTTCCATGAGAGGATTAATGATGTGATATAAAATGTGAAACTGATCGTTGTTCGTAAATTTTGACAATATTGTATATGTTGATATATATGCATGTGATTATATTGTTGTCTTGACTTGTTTATGTTGCACTAGTGGGATAGCCGTGTGATCCTACCAGTACACTGAGGTTGTGTACTGATACTGCATTTGCTCTTATTTTGTTGAGTACAGGGCATCTTCAAGCGGTTACTGACAGACCTCGCTTAGGAGATCAGTGATCGTTGCTTCGAATTCAAGGGTGAACCAATTCTTCCGGGCTGCCATGGGGTTCTCTTTCGTCTATGTCCACCATTTCCAGACTTAGACAATTGTTTTAGTTAGTTGAGTAGTTCATTAGTATGAGGTTGTATCCCTTCTTGTTTAGACTTGGTTCATGTTAGATGTTTTGGTACATTGACTTTCAGGTTCTAGGTTATTCTTCCGCATTATTAGTTTATTATTGTTAGACTTTTGTTAGAGTCTATGGGAACTCTATTTTTCTTTCCTTCGTATTGGACTTAAATGCCTTAGTTATTGCTCTAGTTGCTTGGTTTGAGTTGTAGTAGTGGTTCTCCCACCGGAGTATTAGTGTGGGTGTCAATCACGACGGTCTAAGTCGTGACACACAAATAAGCTAATTACATCATATTTAACTACAATATAGCTAAGGCATAGACATATATAGAAGGCAATTACATATATCCTTTCAAGTGTTTGTCAAATCGACTTATCTCTACATACATGGAAGTCAAATCTTTTAAGAGAGTTGAACAGAAATCTTAAAATCACGATAATTTTTTTGTTAGAAAATGTGATATATCCAAAATGAACATTCAATGGCTAATGCTTTTACAATAAGTTTGTCAATCAACTAAGATTGTTTGTTACTTTTTATGAGTTGTGTAATGAAAACTTTGCAGCTTGTTGGGACCTTCGCTGTATAAGTAGACTTTCTTTGCCTTGGGTCTACAGAGTATAGATATCTCTTTTCTACAATATAACAAAGACACAATTATTACAAGAAAAGTGTGAATTACATAGAAATTACGTATGAAAATAAATTTCCTTCGGCTTTTCCTATAAAAAAGAATTCAAAAGTAAAATCTTCATAGGTAATTATTTCATGTGAATTTCACAATCCACAACTAATTTATTTAGGGATTTAAATTCTGCAGGTATATTACTTGCGAATTTTCTTGCAAAAGATATTTAAAATATCTCAGAAGTTTTTGGTAAAATTATTTTTTTTTAAAAAGAATTTCTTACCAATTTATTTGCAAGTACAACCGCAGGAAGATATTCAAATAAATTTCAATATTAATGATTATCTCCTACCATGAGATTCCATGTCCACTCATTTATAGTTGCTTCTTGAAATTTCATTCTACCAATACTCTAAGTCATAGCATTATAAACACTAAATATTTGGTGTCTTTTTTCAATGTGGTACAAAGGATACCATGACCGTACACTAATTTTTATTGTCTTTCTCTAATTTGATTAGTTTTTAAAGCTAAATTTAATTAATTTAAATGAGTACTTAAAATACCATTTAGATAGTCATAAATTACACAAAAGTACTCTAAATTCATCTCATATCAATATGGTAATAAAATATATCTTAAAAATTGGCTAAAGTTCATATAATTTGACTCTTAAAAAGTAAAACATGACAAATATTTATATATTTAAAATAAATCACTACCATCCAACATATCATCAAATTTTTACACTTACACTTCCTATGAGATAATGTCCATAACTAAGCATATTAAACATAGACAAAATTTAAATTATGCATACAAAGTTTTTATAAATGTAAAATTAAAAATGTAAATAAATTTATAAGTTTAAAGTGCAAGAAAGTTATAATCACTAATTGATATTTGTGGTATTTATAATTTAATTTATCTTTTAATAATTATATTTTAACATACTTAATTATAAATTTGTAAATAAATATCATTTAATAACCTACTATATATAGAGAAATTATATCAGTTTTAATACTTATAAAAAAATATCAATTGGATATACAAGTAAAGATTTTTTATTTTTCAATTAATATAATTTATCAATGAGGGGTGATTAAACTTCACATTAATAATGTATCGAATTTTTCTATACGTAAATGTAATGCTTGACTTATTCAATAAAATACACAATTTAACATAAATAATATTACATCAAAATTAATTACATTTATGATAGTTATTTTTATATTGGATAAATAACTAGCCATATAATTTAATGCTTTTTATCTTTTAAATAAAAAACCGCATCTTTGATTTTTAGTTAGGACAAATATGAATTATATATAAGTTAAAAATATTGGTCATGGCATTTGTAGTAATGTTCCAACACCGTGTTAGATTAATATTATTGTACAATAATTTAATTAATCTAAAAGTACAGTAAACATTTGATAATAAAATTCATTCTAATGTCATTGTTATTTTTTATGTTCTTGTAGTTCTTATTCATTAAATTTATTGTAACGTAAATATTCCTCAAGTTTTCTAATAGAACAAATTCTTAGATTCGAAAAAATATATTCCAGTATGCATTCCTCAAAAAATCTTCAACCAAATTCACAACAATAAAATCCCCAAGTAATTTTATAAGTAAAAAATTTTCTAAGTAAATCCTCAAGAAAAAAATTTCCAACAAAATTCGTAGAACATAAATATCCAGGTAATACCACATCTAAAATTATTTCTAAATAATTTTTTTAAGTAATTATTTCCAGTTGGATAGACAAATAAGTTTATTTAGGAATTTTTTTGCAAGCAAATAAAAAACAATTGTTTTCATTACTTACAAATTTACCTATGAAAATTGTACTTGCAAATTATTTGCTCCAAATAATTCCCCAGATAATAATTTTGCGGAAATACGCCAAATTTACCTATCAATTTTTCTAGGGAAATATTTTTTACAGGTAAAAAAGTCTAGAATTTAGGAATTTCATATTTTCACATAAAAATTCGTAGGAACTTTCTGCAAAAATAATCCCCAAACAAAATCTACTGAGAATTTATAGTTTTCTAATAGTGAATTTCTGAGATAAATTTGCAAAACAGGAAAACAGTCTTCTTGCAGAACTTATCCGACAAGTCGTTTAAATAATCTTCATGAAACACACACAATAATAGCTAGAACAAATTGAATTGGACAAAAATAAAAGGGCTATACCATTGTAGTACTACTAAAATATAGTGCAACACTAGTTGTTTGGTACTGATAAGAATATTAATGAAACATATAAAAAGTTCATCATGTAATAAATAATATGTTATAAATTGAATACAATCAAAACAAATTTACTTTCAATTTACCCTATGAACCTCCAAAAGTTCAAGAAATTCAAGAATAATATCATTAATTAATATAGAATAACAACCAACACCAAGGCACCACCGTTGGAGTATCTACAACCTCTTCCGCCATCGCCTTCACTAGGGAGTGTACCTAGAGTAAAGGTGACGGCGGTGGAGGTGGTAGATATGGCGACGGCGGTAGCCTTGGTGCTAGTGGTCACGCTATATTAATTTGTATATAGAGAAGATTTAGTGAATGAAAAAAAGAAGAGACAGTGTGATTTATATGGTTGTTTCTCAAAGGGATACATTTAATTTGGTTCATTAATTATTAATTACATTTGGAAAAATAATTATTGAATTATTGACTAATAATAAATATAGTCATTACTCTTAAGATTACGTGAATTTTGACTAGGAAAATTCTCTTAAGGTCCACTAAGTAATTTACTTATCAAAAAGAATATTTTCATTAATCATAAGTTTGTAACCAATCAACAATATTCAAAGGTAAGTGACACTAAAAGGGACATTTATTAGTTTAGTTACAACTTATATAATCTTTGGTAACAATAATTCTTTTAAGAAAATAAGTAAAGGTGACACGTGGTGTAAATGTGTAATTACCTTGTACCTTCGAGTTCTCTTTTCTCCATTTTTTCAATTCCTTGCTTAAATGATACATAAATTAAATCTAATGGCTAAGATTTAATTTATCAAAGTAAATCTTTAATCATAATTTATATAATAAATACATTACATGTGAGGAAAAACAACTTCTCTTCCTTCTTGTTTATCTTTGACGCAAGATTTTTATCTTTCATTCTCATTTTACATTAATTTTTTATCACATTTTTATTTGAAACTTGCTCTTTAATATTTGTTGAATTTTATATACCTAGGAACATGGGCCCTTTTTGAAAAATAAATAAATTATTGTTGGTGTCTTGGTGAGGTCAAAATTAAGTTCATCAAAATGGAAAGGCTTAATTTTGATTGTTGGTGGCTGATCCTTCGGGTCACGAGGTACCAATCCACCTCTCCTCATAACATTCAAATAGAATTCTTAAAGTGTCGTTTGCGGAGGAGCAAAATTGCTAGGTTTGGAAGACGACATGATATTGTTGGTCTAATTGAGATCATCATCATCAAATAGAATTCTTAAAGTGTCGTTAGCAGAGGAGCAAAATTGCTAGGTTTGGAAGACGACGTGATATTGTTGGTCTAATTGAGATCATCATCATCATCATCATCTATTAGTCTTAGGATTAACCTTTTCGATGTTATATTCATTTATCATTGGAAAATTAGTTTTGATTTTAGGGTCGTGATACATCTTTACAGCCTTATCATAAGTTAAAATAGCTTGTTTTGGTGTATCAAATGTCTCAACTCAGAATGTGTGTTTGCTGGATGGACTCTGTAATCTTAGCTGAGTACCTCTCCGATGGCCTCTTGCTTACACCGCCGTATCACAACTCATTTGGAAGTATAACCATCGTCACCACAACCG
Source organism: Solanum bulbocastanum (assembly GCA_037074985.1). Classification (NCBI taxonomy): domain Eukaryota; kingdom Viridiplantae; phylum Streptophyta; class Magnoliopsida; order Solanales; family Solanaceae; genus Solanum; species Solanum bulbocastanum. The sequence continues at coordinate 27,705,143 of CM073598.1, read as the reverse complement.
CATTGTTGTTTTCTCTCTTTACTAACTCGGAAAATAGAAGGATTTGTTTTTGTATAGAAAAGACTCAATGAGTGAAAAAAGAAAAATAGAGAGTGATTTATGTAGCCACTCTGATGAGGATATGTCTGGTCCTCTAATTAATTACATGTCGTTCGAGTTGTTTTAGAAATACATTAAATGGCTTGAAAATTAAAAAAAAAAATGAAATGCTTTTCAAATTCATTATTCTTTACGCTATATATAGGTATTTCAGGGTGATATTTATTAATGTACTTGGCAAATACTCCTTCTGGTCCAGATTAAGTGAATTGTTGAGATTTTTATCGTAGTTCAGAATAAGTTGAATATTGATTGAGATTTTTTCAAATCTTATTTACCCTTTGTTTTAATGAGGTTCTTAACCTTCTTTTTTTTTTTTTTTTTCGAAAAAAAGTTCTGAAACATTTTTTAGTATAATACTTTGGGAATAAGTAAAAGAGTAATAGTGTAAAAGTAGCATTTACTAATCTATATCCTTAAATATTTTTTTTAAGAAATATGTCAAACTCCAACAATTCACTTAATATGGATTAAAGTAATTTAAAAATAATTTATAATAAATTAAGTTATTTTCCAAAAAATAAAATAAAATCTTCCATTGAACCAAAAAATACTCTTCGTTAAGCAATATTTTTAGGTTTTATATTGACAAGTGTAGAATGGTACATTCATATTTAATTTGAAAATAATTTAACAAAACCAACAAATAATTGTTCTTTTAAAAATAAAACTTATAGGATTAAATAAAATAAGGCATCGTTAATCGAAAGGAAATTCATTACATTACTTGTCAATAACTTTGTTAATCGAAAGGAAATAAGCTTATGACTGTTAATCGAAAGAAAATCCATTACATTACTTGTCAATTACATACAAGATAAAATAAAATTAGTTAGTTGAATCAGAATTTCTAATACTTACAACCAAAAAAATCTTTAAAATGCATAATTTAGTTAACAGATATAATTTTGAATTGATATGATTTAATGGCATTTTTTGCATATCAATTACAATAGCCCAAAGAAATCAAACACATGGCGTGACAATCTTTAAATAGTCATTTTAAAAAGCATTCAAAAATTCAATTGAAAAAAATAATTATTGAATGATTGACTAATATAGTCATTACTCTAACTAATTACATAAAAGCAAAGATTACGTGAATTTTGAATTGGGAAATTCTATTCCACTATGTTTACTTGCCAAAAAATATAGCCAGACACGATTGGTGCATTCACTGGCATAGTGATCATCCTCACCACATTTGTAGCAACCGCCACCACCACTTCGGCCACCACGACCATGACCACCACCGCGACGGTCATCACCATCGGAGTATTTACCACCTCCACTACCATTGCCTCACTACAAGAAAATGTATTTATAGCTACGAAATCTAAGCTACCAATCTAAAACTCGTAGCTATTATTTAGTAATAGCCACAAAAATTTAAATTTCGTGGCTATCTAAAAATTCATCAAATTTCTTAGCCACGAAAATTAAATTGATAAAGCTAAAATCTAGTTTTTGCTATAATTATCAATAGTCGTGGCAATAATTACCTAAATAGCTATAATATTACTGCTACGATAAAATTATGTAGCTAAATATAAGTTTTTGCCACACGATAAAAGTAATAGTAGCAATAGTAACTCATTAGCCACAATAAGTTATTTGAAACAAAATATTGTAGCTAATAAATATATTTGCTTTGAGTTATAAAAAATTATGGCAATAATTAAACGAAGTAGCCATAGATATTTTGTTTCAATAAAATTTCATAGCTAATTGTTAATTTTTACCAAGAGTTTAAATTTACGATAGTGATAACAACCTTTTAGCCACCATAAGTTATTTGAAGAAATATTTGTACCTAAATAAATAACTTTGCCTCAGTTTATAAAGATTGTGGCAATAAATAATGAAATAGCCATAATATTTTTGTCAAAATAAAATTTTGTAACTAATTGTTAATATTAACCACGAATGTGAAATTGCCGTAGTAGTGATAAATTTTAACCACCATAAACTATTTAAAGAAAAATTATAGCAGAATAGATATTTTTTTTCAAGTTATAAAATTTGTGGCATATTAAAAGATACAGTCATTGATTTTTTTTCTATAATAAAATTTATAATTAATTATTGTTTTTTCCACCATCGTGTCGAAACTATTTGGAGCAATAATATAACCTTTTATCCATAAAATATAATTTAAAATAAAATATTATAGTTAAATAAATATTTTTTTGAGTATCAAAAATTGTGGCAATAATTAACTTAGTAATTATAATTATTTGTCATTACGAAATAATATAAACATGAGACACACAAATATGAAGAGCACCACAACTTAAAGAGGAAAGGAAACAAGTTTTGCACCAAACCATGGATGTTAATAAGAAAATCACATTAAAAGTTATTAATTACTTATTTTTAAAATTATTTTTCAACACCTAAACATCAATTAATATATGGATATCTTGTAAAATAGTCATACCAATCTTCATTTTTATAGAGGTGTAACGTCCAAAGTGGACTAAATAAAGTGAATGAAGGGAATGATACATGTAGTTTTCTTTTGTTCAAATTCCATAATTATCAATTTAATTACAATAATTTAACAATTGACAAAAAAATTGATAAATACAACATAATTTATTATGAATTTAATTGAGGTTTATAAAGAACATGAGCACAATTAAGATGAGACGTTTTATGTAATACGTGATGAAACATAAGTTTTGAGGTACTTTATGTTGTGTTCAAAATTGTTATTTGAGTCACATCTCTTTTATCGAACAATACACTTATCTAACTATCTTAATTAGAGATGTTAATTATTCTATCTTAAAAGATCTTAATAAATAAGTTTTAAATATAAATTAAATAAAATAGTGTTATGTTTAACTAATTTTGGTTGATTACCTATATTAAATTTAAACAAAACTAACTTCACTAATTCACCTCAAATTTCATCTTGTCCAAGTATTTTGAGAATTGTTAGATTTGACTCGAACTTATTTTCTCAAAATAATATATCTTGGTATAATAATAGGTGTACATTGTTGTAGTCGATTCAGTTTTAAGTTTCAAATATAATTTAAATAAATGTTAAATAAATATACCTTTTGGATGGGGTTTGTAATCTCAGCTTCATACGTCCCCACGACCTCTTTCTTACACCTTTATACCGCGCCTCGTTTGGTGGTACAATCATTGCTACCACTGCCACATCGCTGTTATTTTTCTTTGCCATTTGAAACAAAAAGAAAAAATTGTATATAGAGAAGACTCGGTGAGTGAAAAGAGGAGAGGGAGAGTTATTTGTATAGTCATTTCTCATGGGATACATTTAATTTGGTCCAATTATTTATATTCGAAAAAATAATTATTGAATTGTTGACTAAGATTACGTGAACTTTTACTAGAAAAATTCTCTTAAGGTCCTCTAAGTTTGCTTATCAAAAAGAATATTTTCTCGTAAGTTTAAAATCAATCAACAATACTCAAAGGAAAGTGAACCACTAAAAGAGAAATTTATTAATTTAGTTACAACATAATCTTTAGTAATAACAATAATTTTTTTAAAAAATAAGTAAGGTGACATGTGGTGTAACCTTGTACCTTCGTGTTATGGTTTAAATCAATGTTCTATTCTTTTTATTTTTTTCAAGTTCTTGTTTAGATTAAAGACCGACGACATATATTAAATTTAATGGCTAAAATTTAATTGATTAATTAAAATAAATCCTTAACCATGATTTGTATAATAAAACCATTATATGTTAGGGAAAAAAATATTTCTTCCTTCTTTTTTATCTTTCACGCAGAATATTTTTTTCATTCCCATTTTATGTTACTTTAATGTGAAACTTTCTCTTTTTAACATTTATGGATTTTAAATACCCATGAACATGGGCTTTTAAAAAAAATACATTATATTGATATAAAATTAGAGAAGAACATCACATTATTCATTTATATTAAAAACATATTTTTCATGAGAAGTCAAAAGATAATAGAATATTTGGTATAGTATGACAAAATCCCATGTAATGTAGTACGTGCTAGTTTGCTACTTTAGCTGAAACTGAAAGACAAAACAGCTTCTCTCAATCCACAAGGTTCCTTCATGTATTTTCCTTTTCCGATCAAACAACCAAACAAAAGTTCATCTAACAAAATTTTGAAGCGGCAGAAAAATAGAATGAAGACGACAGAAATTTTCTAAATTAATATTACAGAAGATACATATACATATACGGAAATGGTTACAACATGCCACATTCCCATTTACAAAAATATTAAAAAAAAAAAAAGACAGAATTTATTTATCAGAATCTTTTTTCTTATAGAAACCATCCACCCAGACTTTCACCTTCTATGATAATGGAGGCATGCGATCTTCGATCACATGTTTCCTGGTGGTGCTAGGCTGAGCTCAAGATTTGGAGGGTCAACACTAGCGGTTTGTGGCTGAACGGGGCCGACACCCATGAAATCTAGAGTCTCCTTTTGGCTGCTCATCTTTGGATCTGGAAGTATTACTCCAGCTTTCATTAAAGTCTCCAATAAGTCCTTATCACATGCCGTTGACATGACAACAGAAGTTCCTGTAACTGTCTTAAAACGACGAAACTCTTTAGGATTTTGATTAAGCAATGGAAAACTCACCATATCGCTGCTTGATCTAGAAGATGATGCGATATTTCTGCTCTGATTTGGAAGGATATGATCACTCGTGACATTATTATGATTAATTTTGCAAAGAAAATCTCTGGTGGTGGTTTGAAGGTAATCCTTAGATACTGGTGGAAAATTAGTTTTGACAGTGTGGCCGCCAAACTTCCTTGCTGCAGTATCATATGTCCTTGCAGCTTCCTCGGCAGTATTAAAAGATCCGAGCCAGATATTTCTCTTCTGATCGGGATGCCTGATTTCAGCTGTGTAGCTTCCGCATGGCAGCTTCCACACACCCTTAAAATGCACCTCGTCATCATCATCTAAATTAACTACTGCCTTATTATTTTTCTGTGGCGTCATCTGAAAAATGAAAGTAACTTTTTTATACGAAGAAAAGAATGAGCGAACAAAGAAGGAAGAGAGAGCCTAGCTAGTAAGAATTTTTTTTTGGTAAATAGAAGAATGAGTGAACAAAGAGGATGAGGGAAACTAGTTTATATAAACATCTCTTAAGAATTATTTTAATTTTTTTTTTGCGAAGAGAAGGAAGAGGGAGAGTGGTTTATATAGATGACTCTAAAGGCTGATTTGTGAATTAGTTTTGGAAAATATATAAATTATTTTAAAATTAGAGGCATTTTGATGTCATGTGGAGAGTGACACATACATATTTGTATCTTTCAGCTCTTCTCTTGTGAAACTACATGTCCGGTTGTCTTCCTCTATTTTACTACATGCCAATCCTCCTCCAAAAAAAAAAAAGATAGCTAAAAAAATTTGCTTTGGTTATTTCCTTTATGTTCTTAGAAAAATCATCAAAATGTCCTTAAATAGCATGAAATTAAATAAAAATGGTTTCTATAATAGTTCAGTCCAAATATATTTTTATTATTACTTAATTAGATCAAAATGTCCTTTTTCTTAGTAAACATTTTTTTCTTGATAAAAATATTGTGAAAAATCCAAAATGTAATAGGATAAAGAGTATTGTGAAAAGGAAAAAATAAAATATATTTATTAGCAAAAGAATTATATTTTTTTAACCCAATTAAGTAATAATAGACATATTTTTCGATTAAATTACTTGTAGCAAGGAGAGTTTAAACTAAACAATTAATGAAGAACATTTTTGTTCAATTTAACATAATTTAAGGATATTTTTTTAACACTTTTCTATTTATTTTTCGGAATCCGGCTCCTCTCCATTTCTCTCCTCTTTATTTTCTCTAAGTTCATGCTTGGATGTGAGACACATGACATATGTAAGAATTAATGACTAAGATTTGATTGATTAAAATAAGATTCTAATTATAATTTAGATAATTAATATTTCATAAAAATAGTAATGTCACAATCATACAAATATATTATCTTGTCCATAAATATATTATTAAAAAAATTCTCTTTTTTTCTATTTTTTTTTTCTCTACGAGTATTTACGTTCTGTTTTTTAATTGAGTTAGTGTTAGATTGCAACTTTGATCTTTCTCTTTAAAATTGGTTATCACATATAATTAATAGCAAAAATACTCACAGGAAAAAAGTAATATAAAAATAGAAAATATTTAACATATTTAGGACAAAAACAGATGATAATACTAGCAGGAAAAAAAATTAGAAAAAAGAGATTTTTTTTTTATAATATATTTATGGAAAAGATAATATATGTATGATTGTGGCATTATTATTTTTATGAAATATTAATTATCTAAATTATAATTAAAATCTTATTATAATCAATCAAATCTTAGCCATTAATTTTTACCTATGCAACGTGGCTCACATCCAAGCAAGAACTTGGGGAAAATGGAGAGAAGAGAAATGGAGAGGAGCCGGATCCTTATTTTTCTATTATTACTCTGCTCAAGAATATAAGTAAGGATGACGATGAGGTGGAGCGGGGCAAGGCGGGTTGAGCTTAACCTGTAAAATTTTTAATCCACCCCACCTCACCCTACCCCGCATAACACTTCTTTTCATTTTCAACCCGCTCCACCCCGCCCCACATAGAATCGCTCCGCATGAACCAACCCCGCATAATTTTTTAATATTTTCTTTTTCTAGTTAAGTTTGATACTAAAAATAATATTCATAAAAATAAATTCAGTTTTTCATTAAGTTGTATTAATTTAATAGGAAAGTGACTTGAAATTTTATTTTTTAGAGGTCAATTGGGAAACATGTAAGAAATTATATTATTTTTTATTGAACCATTTTCATTTACTATCTTGAATATTTTAATAGCTTTTAAGAAATAATCTTAATAAATAATGCTCTATCACACTTATAACATGTAAAAAAATTGAAATTAAGTTTGAACTCACATAAATATCATATATATACCCTTAAGCCACCCCGCTCCGCATTAATTTTTAAAAACTCACTTCAACCCTCCTCACCTCACTCCGCATTAATCTTAAAAAAACTCACCTCAACCCGACCGCACAACTTTAAACCCACCCTGCCCGTATAGCCTTAAATTTTGTGACAGGCAAAATAGTAGGTTAAATTAAAGTAAGGTTCGATTTAATATTTATTTTATAATAGAATGTTTTGTCTATGCATAAATAATCACGTGTTATATGTACGACGATGTAATCGTTAATTAAGTTAGCGCCGTAAATTACATACTATATATACGATAAATATGTATAACCATTATTTCAGTTGAATAAAGTATATATGTTGTTTTACGCTGTCGTTATATGATCAATATATATAGATCATATCTTTTTAGTTATGCATGCGCGTATTATGACCAAGACCTTATTATTATATCATACAGAGGCGGAGCTAGGTGGAGGTTCGTGGGTTCGTTTTTTCGTAGACTCTATATTTGTAATAGAAAAAATAATAAATATATATGTATATTAACTCGTGAACCTGTAATAAAATTGATTGACAGCTTAGTGTAAGAAAGGGTGGTGAAATTTTTTTTCATTTCCTTTTTAAAGGAAACATCCTTTGCAATATTTTTCTCTTCTGCCCTAAAATTTAGAACCCCCAAACTCTTACTCATGACTCTGCCTCTGATATCACAATGAGCTAACATAAATTATTAGCTCTGTTTGTTTGGTTTTAATTCTTTTTTTTAGAAATATTGCGATAGCCAACAAATATAAGTGATTTTTAGAAATAAAACTCTAGGTTAAGTAAAATAAGACTTGTTAACATGCTTACGACATGTTAATAGAAAGGGAATCCATCACTTATTATCTATTATAAACAAGACTAGATAATCTTTATTTAGTCGGAATTCCTAAGCCACAAAAATAAAAATGTTCTTAGGACTGCATAATTTAATTAACAGACACAAATTTGTTTTGATATGTTTATAGTTTAATTACATTTAGCTACATTTTTTGCATATCAATTACAATAATACATAGAAATAAAATATGATGATGCAAATAGCCATTTTAAATAGTTATCAAAAATTCATATTGGAAAAATAATTATTTAATGATTAACTAATGGTATATTCAAACTAGTTACGTCAAAGCAAAAATTACGTGAATTTTGTCAAGGTCCACTAAGTTTACTTGCCAAAAAATGTTTTTATTAAACATAACCAAACAAATATATTTAAAGGTAAGTGAATCACTAAATATAAGTCTATCAAAAGAAATATCACTCAAAAGGAAATTTAGTTGTCTAATTACGATATAATATTTAGTAACAGTGATTTATTAGTACACTGTACATTTGTGAAATTATATTGAATATTATTGATTTAAAAATAAGAAAAGTGACACGTCAATGCTAGTCAGCTGAAGTCGGCAATAACTTGTTTGAAAGAGTTGTTCCACTCTAGTCAAATGATAAAGATTTATTTTTGTATATGACTGCATGTCTTTTTGTCTTATTTATTTCTTAAACATGACACACGTTGTTCTTATACATTAAAGCAACATTTCTTGATATACATAATATTTTTTGTTTCTTTTTTAATTAAAAAAATAAAAAAATTATGGCTATACTCAAATTTTTGTTTTCTTTTCTCAAAACTTTTTCCTTTTAACCGTGACAGTGGGACAAACTCTTTATTTGACATAGCAATTATTATTTAAAGAAAAATTAATCAAAATGTCCGTAAATTATTATTGCAAAAGATATTACACTTCATATCTACTAAGTATTTGATTATAAAAATACTAGAACATAATCGAGGGCTATATTATTTGTATGTTATATATATATATTTTCAATTAAAAAATTATGCTGTGTATTTTTAATGGTCAAATCTTTCTTGTAAGTAAGTGTGGAATCATTTTTTAAAGCCGCTTGAATTGTGATACTTAACCTGCTTGAATTAGTTCATAATGTGTTTTTTTTTTAAAAATACTATATATTTATTAGTAAAAGGGCATTTTTAACCCAATAAATGTATTTTTGAACCAAATTATTAACATTAAGGAACACTTCAAAATTAAACTATTAACGGAGATCATTTTTTGTTCAATTTAACATAATTTAAAAAGATTACTTTAACTTGCTTTTCTTTTTTACTCCATTCAGGAAAATAAGGAGATCCAAAAATGTTTTTTAAGGGTTTTTGTGGGGAACACCAATCAACTTATAAATGTTGAATTGCATTTGTCTTTTGTAGTTGATAGGTTAAATAAGGCTTTATTGATCTAATATTTATCAATAATAGAATATTTTGTCTATGCTTAATTAAGTAGATTGCCTATTATATATACGATAAATAAAATCGTTAATTTAGTTGACGCAATAAATTACATATTATATATATAAGATAAATATAATTGTTGTTTCAGTTTAATAAAAAATATGTATAGATATTGTTTTACGTTGGTGTTATTTAATGAATAAATCATATATTTCTTTTAAGGTTATATGCATATAGCTATTCAGAAAATAATTAACTAAATATTATAATAAACTAACATAAATTATCATAGTTGCCCTTGTTAGAGTTTTAAAAGCTTTAGGAATAATGCAATATAGCCAACAAATATCGATTTTTCAAAACAAAAATTCTAGGGTTAAATAAAATTAGACTCGTTAAAAAATTTACAACATATTAGCAAAAAGGAAATTCACTACTAACTATAAACATGACAAAATAATCTTAATTTAGTCTGAATTCCTAAAACCCACAACAAAAAAGTTTTTCAGGTGGTCATTTTATAAACAGAAATAACTTTGTATTGATATTTTTGTAGTTTATCTTTACCTACATTTTGGCATATCAATTACAATAATATATAGAACCAAAATATAATGATGCAAGCATGACATACTAATTTTTTAAAGGTGTGACACCTAAAAACTCATCAGCTGAAGTCGGCAATAACTTATTCGAAAAGAAGTTCCTTGTGTGATCAAATGACAATTAAGGATCTATTTCTGTAACTGACTGCATGTCTTTTTGTCTTTTCCTATATTTTTTACACGACACATGTATTCTTACAAATTAAAACAACATTTTCTTATATAAATATCAAATAAAAAAATGGATGGCTAAAACAGATGTCTTATAAGGTTTTTCATGATGATACACTTTAAAAGATGAATTCTACTTGCGTATTAATCTGATAAAAGTATAATTTTGTCGATACAACATGAATAATTAGATTTCGGACTCTATTTATGAGATCCATTTTTTATTATATATACTGTTATTGTTACTATTAGAATAATTAAATACTTTGAGTAAATCGTCAAAAAGCCAAATGGCAAAATAATATACTCCTACTAAAGTTTCTAATATATACAGGTAGCCCAGCAAAAGTACTTTATATGTACATAAGAGGATGAGAAAATTAGATACAGAGATGAAAGAGAACGTTAAATATTACGAGTGTGTTTAGCGGGGAGGAAAATATTTTTCAATTTTCTCATGTTTGATTGGCTTAAATATTTTTAAAAATGTTTTTTCAAATCAACTTATTTTCCTCAAATGACTTCCCTTAAAAAAGTTAGGAAAACATTTTCCAAAATCATTTTGAACCTCACGCCTCAACTTTTCATCTTAACTTAAGTCTCGGGTATCGATTCTCAATACTAATCCTAGATTCTACTCCTAATTCTCAATTTAAGACCCGACTCTTGACCTCGATTCGAGTCGCAACTCTCGAGTTCCGAATTGAATCAGAGTCAAATCTCGAGTTAGAATTATAGGTTGAATTTTGAGTAGAGTGTCAGATCTCGAATTGGGGTCGAGATTGGGGTTGAGTCTCGATTCAGGTGTCGGGGTCGAATTTTAGGATCAAAATCGCTGAGTGTCGGGGTTGGGGCGGGTCTCGCATCGGGGTCAGGTGTCGAGGTCAAGTCTCGAGTCGGTGTCGATGACAAGTCTCAAGTCGAGGTCGTGGTCAAGTCTCGGGTTGTGTGTCAGGATCGAGGTTGAGGTCGCGGTCGGGTCTCGAATTGGGTGTTGGGGTTGGAGTCAGGTCTCTGGTCGAGTGTTTGGTTGGTGAGTGGAAAATATTTTTCGTTCATCAATCATACACTAGAAAATATTTTTCACTCTACCTACCAAATATGAAAAAATAAGTTAGAAACCAATTTATTTTTCAAAAAAAACATTTCGTATAGAAAACATTCTCCTTCATACCAAACACACCCTACAATTTGAATAATTTTCCTCCTACTAATACCTGATAGTCCTTTTTAATCATCCACTATATATCTTGAGTCTGGTTCGTCAAATAAAACATTTCTTCAACGTCAAATAAAACATTTTCCTCCTATCAATAATCCCAATTGAATCAACGTCATTTAGAACTTCGTACCCATGTAATACCGTAATTGCCCTTGACAATAATGATAGATTTAATTTGCTTATATCTGTAACTGTTGTTAGTAAAAGGATCAAAACCATTCTCTTTGCTTAAATAAAAGGTTAAATGGGGAGTTGAAAATTACAAGGATTAAAAACATAATAAGACCATATCACAGGGTAGAAAACAATTATTTCCCCTATTTATAATTATCGTATCAAGAAGGTGAGTTTAATTAGGCATTACAGGAACATTAACAAACAGGTCCTACATTGCTCAGGAATCAAAGATGATGTTGAGGGAAATAGATGAAACAATTTGTATTGAATGTGTATATATCGGGCAATTAAGCAATATTTTTTCTATTATGAATATAATAAACAGTAATCGACTAATCTACCAATCTATCAACCCCTAAATTTCTCAAAACTATGAAGTTCGATCTGATCTTTTTTTACATAAATACATGATTACCATTAATACCAATGGTACGTAGTGTAACTGTACTAATGTTTGTAATCAAGCTAATAAGTCATGAGATTAAATAAAGAAGAAAATTTGCAATCCCTTTCAATTCACTCAAGTCCATATCACAGAAGTAATTCATCAAATAAGTAGTTGCTTCAAAGTCCAATAATAAATCTCATATATGCACATTATAAAAGGTACTTCCTCTATTCAATTTTATGTGAGTTCGACAACTAATTATTTTTTTCTTTTTCTGTATACAGTTTACTCAAACATTTAAAAGAATATTTTGAATCATAATTAATTATGATTATTTGTAGTTTTTTTTATATATAGTTTTTAAATATATAAATTTTATTTTAAATTTTAAAAAAACAATTAACTACTTAGATTTTATCACATTATTCATTCACAAAACACACTTTTCATGAGAATTAAAAAAAAAAAAAACACTTGAGTACTTAGTATGGTATGCCAAAATTAAGCCCATGTACTCTACGTGTTACTTGTGTCTTTTCCGTTTCCAATCGAACAACCAAACAAAAATTCATCCAGCAGAAATTGAAAATTTGAAGAAAAAAAACAGAAAAATAATACAATGAAGAACGTAGAGAAATTTCTAAATTCATATTACATGAGATCATACACAAGAAATGATTACAACATGCAAAATTTTTACTCTCAAAAACAAAAGAAATAGAGTGCATCGTTATTTGTTTCACATGCTCCCTGGCGGTGCAAGAGTGAGCTCAAGATTGAGAGGCTCGGTATTGTTAGCATCGCGGACTCCGATGATCTCCGGGTCCGAAAGTATCACTCCTTCAATCATTAAAGCCTCTAATAAGCTTCTATCTCGCACCATTGACATCATAACAGAAGCTCCAGTAATCGTTGTAAAACGACGAAACTCCTGATCAGAACTCTGATTTGGCATCAGAGGTCCGCCTGCTCCAGAAGACGATGCAGAAGTTATGTTGGCATAATTGATCATGACATCCTTACGATTAAGCTTTTGAAGATACTTTCTGGTTCTTTTGACGGCATTATGATTAGTTATTGGAGGAAAATTAATGACTGTCCGTGGGCCGAGATACCGCCGGGCAGCTTCATCATAAGCCCTAGCAGCTTCCTCCGCTGTATCAAAGGTTCCAAGCCAGACAAATCTTCTCTGGCTGATAACTTTGATCTCAGCTATGTAACTCCCTGTGGGAAGCTTCCTCACACCCTTATAACGCCTTTCACCTGAAGGAGCTGTCACGTTGAAATTATTGTTTTGTGCCATCTTAAAAATAAAAAGAGCAAAGATTAAATGGAAAGGAGTGAGCTACAGTGAGTTATATTGATGTCTCTCAACAAATCGGTTTTTTTTTTTTTTTTTTGTGAAAAGAAGAATGAGTGAACAGCGAAGGAAGGGGGGAGTGATTTGTGTATAGAGGTCTCTCAAGAATTTTTTATTTTATTTTTTTGTGAAGAGAAGAACGAATGAACAAAGAAGGAAGAAGGAGAGTGATTTGAATAGACGTCTCTCAAGAATTTTATTTTATTTTGTATGTGAATAGAAGAATGGGTGAGTAAATAAGAAAAAAGAAAAGTGATTTATATAGACACTTCTCAAGGTTTTTTTTTTTGTGAATAGAGAAGGGAAAGGAGGAGTGATTTATATAGATGATTTTCAAGGGATCTGTGAGTTGTTTTGGAAAACAACTTTTAAAACAAGCGGCATTTTCATCTTACGTGGAGAGTGGTAAATATATATTTGTATCTTTCTACTCTTGTGAAACTGCGTGTCCAATTGTCTTCTTCTATTTTATAACGGGTCATGTCCCACCCCCTCACAAAAAAACTAAAATCTTTTCCTTGGGTTATTTAATTTGTCCCTTTTATTCTTCACAAAATGATTTAAATATTCTTAAATTTAATATACACAATTAAATAAACATATCTTTCTTCAATAGTTTGATTCAAAAATATTTTTACATTTTGTAGTTGATAGGTTAAAAGCAAAGTTTTGTTGATTTGATATTTTTCAGAAATAGAATATTTAGTTTATGCGTAAGTAGACTGCGTATTATATGTACACGAAAAATATAACCGTTCATTTAGTTGGTGCCGTAAATTACATTTTATATACGATAACTATAATCGTTATTTTAGTTTAATAAAAAGTATGTTGTTTTGCGTTGTTATTATATAATCAATAGACTATATATTTCTTTTTAGGTCATACATGCACGTATCAGAAAATAGTTAACTAAACGACTAAAAACGTGATTTATATATTATAATAAGCTAACATAAATTATTAATTGTGCTTGTTATATTTTAAAAAAGTTTTAGGAATAATGCAATAGCCAACAAATAGTTGATTTTTCATATAAAAAAAATGCAAGGGGCAAAAAAAATAAGATGCATTAAAAACATGTTAATAGAAAGGAAATTCATTACTTATCAATTAAAAACAGGAAAAAATAATCTTAATTTAGTCAAAAATTCAAAAATAGACAAGAAAAAAGTTTTTAAGACTACACAATTTTATAAATAGAAACAATTTTGTATTGATATATTTATATACCGAATACATTTAGCTACAATTTTTGGCATCTCAATTACAATCATAAATAGAAACCAAATATAATTTTAATTAAATAGTTATCCGAAAAATCGTTTTGAAAAAATAATTCTTCAACAATTAACTACTGGGTAGTTATTACTCTAACTATTTACTAGTTATCTAAAAGCTAATATTACGTACGTGAATTTTGACAAGAGAATTCTCTTCAGGTTCACCATTTTTACTAATCAGAAATTGTTTTTATGGTAAGTGAATCGCTAAAATTGAAATTTATTAGTCTAATTACAGTATAATATTTAGTAACAATGATTTGTTAGTCCACTGATGGAATGATATTGATATTATTGATTTAAAAATAAGAAAGGTGACACATGAAAGTTCATCAGCTGAAGTCGGCAATACCTTATTTAAAAAATTTTAATACTTTAAACTAGTATAACTCTTAATCTATAAAAAGTTATGTGGTGTGCACCGTATACCAAATTAATGAACTTGGAGTCTACACTAGCTCTCTTTTTCATTAAAGATTAATCAAGAACTTAAGTTAGGATTTGATTTCAAATAGGTAATTTCTCTACCTCCACTAGAATATAATTATGGAGTACATATTTGGGATATTGTGTTCAGTGGAAATCACCATTTGATTTGAATTATGATCGCCTCTTTGAAATAGATTTTTAAAAATTAGAGTTCTTAAAAAGGAAAAAAGATGAATGGTAAATTATTGATAAAAGCGAAATTGTATAAAGTAGAAGGAAAACTATAATGAGTATAAATTGTTGGAATATAGGTATTTTAAAGTTACAAATAAATCATGATCAGTTTGTTCCGATGATTTCTTCAGTTTAAATCGTTCACGTACTTCTCAAAAGCAAATTTTACTAAAGATGAATATTTACTAAAAAAATTCTCAATTTTAATAAAACTACGTATACATTTGATGGACTATTTTACTAATTAACCATCAAATGTAAAGAACTACTTTTGTTAATTCTCTGAAATATATTAAAGAAACATTTGTATTGATCAAATTTACGAACTTTGCATGTCTCGGTGTAAGAGAGAGACTAAATACAATGCATCATTAGAGATGACTATGTATATTTAGAATTTGAAGTTAATATTATTAGACATGAATTAAAATTAGTGGGAACTGAAAGTTTAAATCAAAATTACTATAACTGGTTTGAGTTCCGGAACTGCCAATTCTCATATATAGTTGTTGACTTGTCATATGATTTAATTACTTGTAATTTTATATTTGTATTAGTTGATTATCAACCATAGGCACTTCAAAGCACGATGTTGGTTCATATCATGCCTTGTGAATTATCGATTAACACAATGTTGGGCCAATTTTGTAAAGCGTCACTTATTACAATGATTGGGTCAATTCCACAAAATTAAAATAACTTTCATATTGTGGTTTGCAGGTTATTACATGGTGGTCGATTTATTCAGTGCGCACAAAGTGCTCATTCGAAGGACAGAAGTTGTGGCAGAAATTATAGCGGCTGCGAATTATCCTAAATTCTAAATAATTTTAAAAAAAAAACTTTCATATATGGTACTTATTTTGTCCTAACTTACGACATGCCTTTGGAGAATTGAACTATAGCATCTATAGACAACAAGATAATATAGGTACTTTTAAAATGGTTTCAAGTTACAATAACCCCCAATGATACTCGATAACATAATTACTACCATCGATCAATAATAATTATTCATTACATTTTCTTTATTTCTATTTACTTTTTCATTTTTACTTGACATACATATTAAAAAAATAATAATTGACATAGTCAATTTATCATTTTACTCATATTAATTAATAGAATTTCAAAATCAATCTACTCATTAAAGAGGTTCTATCTTTTTTAAAAATATTAACTCTCTAAATAAATTAAGGGTATAATATGTAAAAAAATATATTGTCTTTTTTTAATTTGTCAAAAATGACAAGTAAAAAGGGACAGCTGGAGTACTATTTTGGAATGTCCAACAATATTTGCCTACTTTATGAAATCAATGGATAAGTTTACAAGGGGTCGTTTGGTGTGAAGGATAGGATAAAATAATCCCGAGATTAAATTATAGTGCCGCTCAATTTGTTGTTTGGTTGGCAAGGCCGGGATAATTTATTCCTTTCTATGAGTGGTATAGTAATCCCGGAATAACTTATCCCGGGATAAAATGACTAAATGACAAAAATGTCCCTTTAAACACTTTTTAGACATTATTTTTCAAATCCATGAAGGGTATTTTTGTAAACTTATATGTTATTCTTAAGATTTATTATTTTGAATACAACAAACCAAACACTCAATAAAAAATAATCTTAACATAACTTATCCTATCATAATTAATCCCATCATAACTTATCCCATCATAACTTGAATTCAAACCAAACGACCCGTTAGTTTCTAATTTATCCTTATCGTTAATTATAGTCATTTCTCAATTACATTTTTCAAAACATTATATTTTTTATATTCAAAGTGTGGTATAGTACAAAATTATTAGTGAACAAGTATCTAGGACGGAAAAAGTATGATATATTTTTTTTATTGTTATAATACCCCTGAGAAATTGTTTTGCGGGGGTATTTTTTTTAATTCGTAAAATAAACGAAGAAGTGCACTCTCCTATTGACTATACAAGTCTATAACTTATATTCTCTTTACTGACTGAAAATATTTATGCTCTGTAATTTAATATACAATATTATAGTCTATATTTGTACATGAACCCCTTTTATACATTTTTATATAAAAATGATACTTTATATAATGCTTATTTATCTGAATATAGTGTTGTATAATATTACAGTAAAATCTCACGTATTCAGTAAATTAATAATCTTTTTAAGTTAAATATTTTTTTATTCCAATTTAAATTAATGGAAGAAATCATTCATTTTGATAAGATAATAAGATAATATATTTTCAGAAAATTCATATATACGTGGTCCTAATAATAGTAGATATTAATAACTTTATGAAAATACAAATATATCTAAGACAATTTAGTGAAATATAATTTCTATTGGTTTTTTTTTTTTTTTGTTAAATTTGAACTTAGTTTAACCTCGTCTCTAACTTTCTTATTGCATTCAAAAGTTCTGGTGTTACCAGTTACCACGACTGTATATCTTTTTGAGTGCATAATGATCTCTTTTGTATTTACATAATACTTTACTTTTTTTTTTTTTTTTTGTCATTGTTGATTTTGTGACACCTTTTAAATGAGAAGTCATTTTTTAATATGATTATAAGAAATTATTTGTGTTACTTATATAGTTTATTCTCTCTCCATCATAGATTGAATTTTTTTAGTAAATATAGAATGAATAATATTTTATTATTAAGAAACAATTAACATTGTATATAATGAAACTATTTTTACAATGAATCGAATTTATTTTACAATGAATTATTTAACAAAAAAAATAATACCACACTGAATCATACACATACATTGTACTTTATGTTACAATGAATTTATATATTTATGTGAATTCAATAAATATGATACATAGTTTAGTAAGATACATGTATTAATTAAACTTTATGTATGATAAATTTATTTTTTATGTGAATTCTATAAATATGATATATTTAGTCAGATACAATAATTTTAATATAATCAAAGGGTAAAACTAATCTATACTGAATCTCAAAACACTCTTTAAATTAATAAATAATAATTTATCAATTAAATAATATTTCTATAAAATAATAATATTTCATAATCATTCCACCTATATTAATTTACTGAAATTTTATTATACATCGTGTATTTTAAGCTATATGGCATAGTATTTTATGTTGTCGTTTATTTGTGTAAAATAACTAATTTCCATTGAAAATATTCTTAACATGTGCATTCGTAAGGTTTCTTGTTAAATTTTAATTTCTTTCAGTCCAGTATTTAGTTATGTAACCATAGCTGTCATTAATTTGTACAGTGTATAAGTTGACCCTGTTTCTCCATTTCTCCAAACTTTTCCAATGCTTCTTTACTATATTTTCCGTCCATTTTTAGTTTTTATATTGTGTTTTTAGAAGTTAATTTACTAATTTTCAAAATTAAATTAAAATATATTAATTTGATATTTTAAACAAAAAATTTAGATATTCAAAAACTATACGAAATATACTATAAATTGTAAATTTTTTCTATTAATATAATGAAAAAAATATATCATAAAATATTAATTAAAGTTTTAATCATTTAGCTCTAAAAGAGAAAATCATGACAACTAAAAATAGATGGAGGGAGTAGTAGTATCTCCTTTAATTTGTCCTTTTGTTTGGAAGTGGAAGAAGTCATTATTATTGTCAATTTGCTTATTTTCTATATTTTCAATACCAAATAAACAAATACTTGGTCAAAAAGTTCTTTTACCATGATGTTAACAAAAGCAAAACGTTTCCCTTCTCATTTATTTTACTTTTTTTTTGCCTTTAATATAAAAATATATAATTCTTTCTACATTTTAGAACTTTTTATTTAAAAAATTTCACTTACAATCACTTTCATATGTCGTTTTTTTCTCTCTTAAAACCAACGATCAATTGAATGCCATCATAAATTAAACTAAAAAAGAAAATAAAAGGTTTTACTTTTAATACTGACAAAAGTAAATTCATTTTCCAAATATTTTTTATTTTTTAAAAATAAAAAAAATAATGTATTATCTGTTTTCATGTCAATGCTCACTATTTCAATCAGTAAACTACTTATTAAAATGATATTCAGAGAAAGAAGAAAAATAATAATTTAATACTAATTAAGAAGCTAATATTATTTTAAGAGTTGTCCCAAGGGTTTTAAAATGTTTATCAATCAATATGAATAAAGAGGAATGCAGGTATATTCCTTTCGTCCCATTTTATGATGTTTGATTGCTAAAAGTGTTGAAGAATTTTCTTTTCAAAACTAGAATTAAAAAAATGCAACAAACATTTAGATAAAAATTTTTTTTTTGGTTTCTAAACAAATTTAAAAAGTAAGTGGGAAAAAACATTCTGTAAACTGAACTTCAATATCAAACCAAAGTGGCTATTGGTTTTGCAACTCGTCTCAAAAAAACGGCTGACCTAGGTTTCCTTCCTAGCCAGCAGTTGCGCAGCTCTCATGGCTGCTACGGCCACTGGACGACCTCCTTTCGAGGCTATCCAGTCCGGCCCACCACCCCAAGCCATCACATACGCCACTTTTTTTAAGTCCAATACTATAAATTCTAAAACAATCTATTCTAATTAACTAAAAAACAATCGCAAAATCAATTGAAATAATTCATGGAGAACCTACTATCACGTTTGCAATGGAGGAAAAGCAAAACTTTATGGTTGAAGAGGGCTTGCATCAAGCAGTGGTGTTTAAATTATCCCATGGTGCGCCAGATTTGAAGGTATTAAGGTCAATTTTACCAAAACATTTTGGTAGCAGGGGCAATTGTTTAATTGGCTTACTTGCTCCAATACAAATTTTGTTGAGATTTGATCAATATGAAGATTATATACTAGCTTTATCTCGCTCAGTTAATTATCTTCTCTACAATGAAGATGAGCACCAATGTAGGATTTTTCCATGGTCCATTGGATATAATCCTAATGAGGAAATGCCGTTAGCTGTGGTTTGGATTTCTTTACCAAACTTATCTCCAGATTTGTTTGCAAAGAAGTCTCTGTTGTCTATAACATCGGCAGTTGGGAAACCAATAGCTATAGATAAAGCTACTCAAATCAAGTCAAGACCTAGCACAACTAGGGTCAAGGTTATACTTGATCTAATAGAAAAGCTTCCAAATCGTATAAGATTGCAGTTTGTGGATGAAAAATCTAGTAAGTTGATTGAGGTTTTTTAGGAGATTGTATATGATAATCTACCTTTGTATTGTAATTATTGTAAGCACCAAGGTCATAATGAAGATAGTTGTCGTTTGATCTCGAAAAGAAATCAAAATAACAAACAAATTAATGATACCATTGAAGTTGCTTCGAAAGGTACTATCGATAGTGAAAAGTATCAAGGTGATGCGAGAGAAATACTAAATGAAAAAAGAAAGGTTGTAGATGTCGATCAAAGTAAAACTACTTTTTTAGATCGACAATTAGTTGTTGTCACTTTTGAGCAAAATTGTGCACACTCAATGGATGTTGTTACAAGTAATATTGGTGTTCAAACAACTACCGAAAACAAAGGGGGAACGCCAAGAGTTGGGGTTGATGCGCCGCGAGTTGGTTCAAGCCAAAAAATAATGGATTCAAGACACAAACTAATGGATACATCTAATGTTGAAAATTCTGGGCAGCATGTTTTGCAAGTTGAAACTAAGAATGCAACTAAAAATTGGACACTGGTTGCACACAAAAATTCAACTAGTAATCCAAGCCTTTCCCCGACTAGTCAAAATAATTCTCCATGTAGTGAAAAAGGTGCGACTGAAAATTTTCATGGCAGTGAGAAGAGGCAAGATATTAGTAATGCCTCAAGAGACCTATTATGTTCGAATAGCTTTGATGTTTTATCGAAGACTACTGGAAAGCAGGTATAGTTAACAGAGAATGACAATAATTTGATCCAAGAAAAGCAGGTCTCACCACCTATTTTGAATAGCAAATTAAGTCCAGAAGCTCCCGTATTTGTGCCTAAATGTGTGATTGCAAAGAAGAATGAGTCAAACCTTAGTGTCAAATACAATTGATTTGGGCAAGGATTCTCTTGATGAAGATGAGGAAGACAATATGCTTGATTTGGGCAAAGATTCTCTTGATGAAGATGAGGAAGATATGTTGGACATATGCTTTGATAGAGTGGCTAGGGAAGGAGATATATCACCAAGGCAACAAAGAAGTGGAAGCAACAAAAGCAAAAAGAAGACACATGGAAGACAACATAGTTGAGATGGTAAAATGACTGAGGAGTTTGTTCCAAGGCACCTACCAATGTGACAGGCAAAGCAGAACCATTTGACAGTGTCAGTAGGTTCAACAAGATCCAATAACTCCATAAATAAAGTATGAATTATCAAGTGTTGTTGGATATATGTTTGAAGAAGAAGACAAGAGAAAAATACTTTAAGTTATTTTTTATGGGCAATCAATCTTTTTTAATTAATGCGTTTGTAATAGAAAGTTTGAGGTTGATAACTCAACTTTCTTCTTGATTGGCATATTTTTACATTATTTAAGCATCCTCATTTGTAATATCATCATAGAGTGTATTACAAACTCTGTGGTGATTAGAAAATATTTAGTTCTCTCTAGCTTTTATTTTTCTTCATGCTTGTTAGGAAGTAGACTAAGATACTTCATTAGGATTAGTAAGGTAAGGCCTAGACCCTTACTTGCACTTATCCCTATTGACATTTTTTATGTTTAATAAAGGTCACTAGACACTCTCTAGTGGTAAATTTGCGGGAAAAAAAAGGTAAGTGAGAAAGAGAAGAAAGCAAGTAATTTGCATTGTGATAAACAGAGAAACAAAATGATTACTCCCTCTCTTTCAAAATTGCGGGGATTAATTTTTAAAATAATTATAAATTGATATCTTAACACATAATTGAGTATAAAATAATTTATTATTTTTTAGGAATTGGGGTTGAAAAAGGATAAATGGATAAGTGATTACTAGGTATCATCAGATGACAGTTCAAATAGTCGATAAATTACACTATTAAAATTTTCTTGAATTATTACATTTTGTTACTATTTAAGACTATGGCTGTGTATTGGTTGATTCAGTTTGGTGTTGAAGTTTATCGATTTGATTTATTAGTTATCGATTTGTAGATATGCTAAATCGTTATAAAATCATTAAGATAGATTTATCGGTAATTGATTGTTATCCGTTTAACCACTAAGCTTCGGCACAAAAAAAGCATTGAAAGTCACTTAGAAACAAGGTGACAAACCAAATGAATCATGCACATGAGTACAGAAGTTTCATCTTCCTCAAGAACAAACACTTTTACATTGTAGAATAGTCAAGAGTTTGAGACAATCAAAAATAAAAGTAAGAAATCAAACTCTAAGTCAAAGAATTTATATACAAAATGATATAAATATAATTATTTAATTTACTATCGGTTATCGGTTAACCCGTTAATAAAATACCTCAAGTCATTAAGAACTGATAATCCGATAACAAAAATAATCAAAACCGTTATCAAAATCACTAAACCAATAACCCATTATCAATAAACTAATATTTTTTTTCGATTCGGGTTATCGATTTTGAACAACCCTACTCGAGACCGTACAAAAGAGAAATACAATAAAATAAAAAAAAATTACGTGATACTCTTTATATTCCATATTAATTGAATTTTTGGATTTTTTTCATTGTTTAAAGTTTAAAATGAATGTTTGAATTTTTTTTCATATTTGTTTTTTCCTTGATAGAGTTTGATATTTTTAGGAGATAAATTACATAACTCACAAAATTTATAGACAATAATAATAAAAAAATTATAATTTTAAATATTAAATATTTTTCTTAATAAATACATATTACATCATAAACTATTTTCCATATATAATTAATATTGTATGAAATAGAGAAATATCGTGTAAAAGAAAAATACAGCAGATAAACCTAGTTATGTCTGTAAGTAGGGCCAGGCGCCGCTAGCTCCGTTCACATTTGCCCACAAAAATCCAACTTTACCATCTTCAGTCAGTCAAAGTCAAATCTTCTTCGCCCAAACACGCCATAGAATTTTTACCCAACACCGCCAAAAAAAAGCTGGCTTTTTGTCACAGATGACTTTCCTCCAATATTTAAACTCAGTTATAATGACAAAATTATCCCCTCATTCAACAACCCACCCACTTCAACTTGTTCATTTTTTTTTTTCATTTCAACAACAACAAAGGAATACAGACAAAATAGAAAGACTTGCTTTCTTCTTTCATCAGCTCTAATTCTGGAAATAGCACTTAAAAAGGGCAAAGACTCATATGAAGAAGACAATCACTGTAAAAAAAATAGTTCCAGATTCTGACACCCTTTTGGGAAATTCGAATTGGGTTTGGTTTTTCTTGAGAGATGGCGTTAAATCCTAGTAGTAGAATGGACCCACAAACGGCTGCTGAAAGAGCCGTCTCTGTGATCGGGTTAGGTTATGATTTGACAAGTGATATCCGGTTAACAGCATGTAAAATCGGACCGAATGGGTCGGGTTTGATAGAGGTTGATCAGAAGTCGACCAAGGACCTGCTGGTGCCTGGTGGGGTGGTGGTTTCTAATGTTTCCACCTCTATCAAGTGCGATAAAGGGGAACGAACTAGGTTTCGCTCTGATGCTCTTTCTTTTAGTCAGGTAAATTCTTTGTTTCAGTTTTTTTCATTTCAAATTCTTTTACTAGTATTTATTTTTCCTCAAGTGTTTGATATGGGTATGAATGGAAAATGGGAATTGGGTAATTGTGGATTTTTTTTTCTAAGGATTTTGTAGCTGCTGCTGTTCTAAAAGAAAAAAAGATCCGAAAAATGATGGTGAAGAGCTTGTAATCAGTTTCAATTTGATGGTTTGACTGAAATTTCATTTCTAGGAAATGTAATTTGCTTCAAAATGGGACTGGAATTTCTTTACTAATGAAAAGAATGAAACTTTTTGTGTTTTTCTTCCTACTAGTTGAGTTTGAAGATTTTGGATTAATTTTATGTTTGTGATTAATTGATGTTCTTGAGCCGAGGGGTCTATTGGAAATAGCCTCTCTACATGCACAAGGTAGGGATAGGGCTGCATAAATACCACCCTTCTTTGTTTCAGTTTGTGTGATTACAGTAGGTATATTGTTGTTGTTGATTAACTGATGTGCACAAAGAGAAACAGTAAATAATAGTGTTGCTATTTCAAGTCTCATACTTGAAGAACAAGTAATGTAGCTACATTCTGGTGAGTTGAGTACTATATGGATAGAGGCGTTAAGCTATCTAGACTTGGATAAAGTTTTTCCCTGTTCACGTCGTTGCATGTGAAGGTTTCTGGTAATGTTTGGTCATACAAGAGGTCTTCTTGAAGTATTGGTTATTGGATAATGTTTTGTCCAGTTCGCGTAGTCACGTAGTTGCATGTGAAGGTTTCTGGTACCCTTTGGCGATAAAATAGGTCTTCTAGAAGTATTGTATGACATGTACGTACATCAATCTCTTTGGCTTCTGGAACTCTGTCACAGTCCAGTTCAAATTCAACATTGATAAATGAATATGGAGATTGGAGTTGTTAAATGAGATTTGTTTTTACCTATGCTGGGGGAATCTCCCTTTTGTTTCTTTTAAAAGAAAAATAATAATTTAAGAGGTTATTTCCCTTTTCTTCTGGGGCGTTGTTAGTTCTTTTGTGCATTTATGAGCAATCATTATGCTTTCCATTTGATAATTGCTTGGGAAAGATGACTTTTTGGTGCCTGTCAGATTAAGTGTTGAAACTTGTTTTGCGAAACTCCAATAATTATGGGTCTTTTGATAATTCATTTCAGTCTAATGTTTCCTACTTCGATGTGCATATCTGACTAATCTTACCTTTTCTTCCCTATCATCTGCTCATTGCATTCAGATGTCAGAGCAATTGAATCAGGAGCTGTCCCTGTCTGGTAAGATACCTTCTGGGTTGTTTAATGCAATGTTTGGTCACAAGGGATGCTGGCAAAAAGATGCAGCTTCGACAAAGCTTCTCGCTTTTGATGGTTGGTTCATTACCTTGTACAATATTGAATTGGTGAGATCCCATCTAACACTGTCTGAGCAAGTAAAACAAGACGTGCCTTCTTCTTGGGATCCTCCTGCACTTGCAGAGTAAGAATTTCTCATCCATAATCATTTGAACAACCATTTTTTGATGCTCCAGGATATTATAGATAAAGGCTGTGTATGTTCAAAATCTCAAGAATATGTGTGGCACATGCTCCCTTATGAAATAGGACATAAGATGAATTAGATTGGCAGGAGGTCTGAATTAGGGGGCTGCAAATTTTATTACAGAAGCATCTTTTCCCCATATTATGCTATGTGTTTGGAAACTAAGGAAAGGAAAGGAAAGAAGAAAAACTGAAAAGGATGGTGGATATCATGGAGAATGAGAGAGATCTGAGATTGTTTCTTTTGGTTGGGTGAATTACATTAGGATATTTATTTAGAGTGAAGATCTGTTTCTTCCTTAATTTTCTTTTCCCTCCTTCTAAGTCGAACGACAAGATATTCTCTCCTATCTGTTTCTATCCAAAAACACTGTCAATGCTTTCCGCCTTTCTATATCGTGAAGTAGTAAAAATTTCAATAAGGAAAAAGGGAATGGATAAAGAATGACTGAAGAAATCTAGAGTCGCTATGGCCCTGAAATTTGGACATGGGTAAAGCAGGCTTAAGACAGTTTGTGGAAATCTTTGAATTGTACTGCTTCTGATTTTTATTTTATCTCCTTCACTGATTTTCTGTGCCGTCTTTCAACTTCGAAGGTTGGCATAACTTTCTATCTATTATACCTTATATACTAAGGTGGAAAATAGTGAAAAATATTAACTATGAAATCAATTGTGTGATTTTCCAGGTTTATTGAAAAATATGGCACCCATATTGTTGTCGGGGTAAAGATGGGAGGTAAAGATGTAATTCACATAAAGCAGCTGCAAAATTCCATTCTTCAGCCAATGGAGGTGCAGAAATTACTCAAGCAATTAGCTGATGAAAAATTTTCAGAAGATGTAAATGGATGCCAGATAGCAAAACCTGTTAGATCCGCTGAAAAATCAAAGGTATCTCACATATTGCATTTCAATCTGTAGTGCAACTACCTTTTCTTTTAATATATAGATTGTTATTTTGGTGCACCTTCTAGACAGTATAAGCGTGGGAAGAGGGTGAATAATGATTTGACTAATGTTCGTCCTGTAATATTTGCCCAACTTCATAGTAAATAGTTGCGTACAAGGATTGTATTGGTTCAACCAACTTCTATATCAACAATTGCGGAAGCAAATAAGTAAGAATATTTTACGTGGAAAAAGTTGCTGTTCAAGGGAAGTAAAAAACACGACCCACATTGGTAGTACTACTTTCGAAACTTCACTAAAACAAATGAGCAGTTTTAGACTATTGGTTATAATTCTATAACCTTAGAGACTAACTCTAGCCGTGAACAACCAACAATCACTTTGACCGTAGCTACACCTTCAAGATAACTCTTGCGTAAAAGTACAAAGTTTTCTCTCAAAAGATCACCTAAGAACACTGCTTCTAGAATAAGGAAATTATGTTACAAATCCGAACACTTGCTACAAGAACTAGACATACTGTAGAAGTTGATGGAACTTCAACACTTGTTCTGGTTCTTCAGTTTTATCTCTTCTTGCTCACATGAACTTGATTTTTTTGCTTTTGTTCTCAAGATACTCTCAATGTAAGAGCATAAATCTGCAAGAACAATTTCTACAATATATAGAACACAAGTTAACAAGGGTTAGTGATAACATGAATCGAATAAAATCTTCAAACCCAGAGTATAAAGGAAGGATTAAAGAAAACACATAACTTTCCTTAAAACAACTCCTACTTTGACACTACTTCCTTGTAAACTTGGACTTCACATTAACATGCAAGATCTTCCAAGATCCTCATGTATTTTGGCTACTAGGTCAGATCTATCTCATAATAAAACATTTTATGTGTTAATATCGGGAAAAGGTTTTGTGACTTACTTCGGGATCTGGGTATGGCAGCATTTTTTCTCCTTTCAACTATCATCCTCACACTTGAGGATGTGTTTTGCTTGCTAAGCTAATTCTGTCGCTTCCAAAATCTTTCGGAGGATAGTTATCCCATTTTACTGATGAGACTTGGATGATTGATGTGCTTCATGGCTGTTCAGGCACATAGAAGCCATGTATTGGGTGCTACATAAGCTGCAATTCAGAATAAACCTCTATAGATTCATATATATTGAGAATGATGCTGGCTCTTATGGTGTCTATTAGTTCTCTTTGATAAAGGACATTCAGAGTGTTTCACTGCCTTCCATCCAGTTAGTTTAAGCTAGTTTACTCTCTTCTAAGATCGAGAATGATTTAACTAGGCTATTACAATTGAGATTTATTAATATGATTTTAGAATTTCTTGAAATGGTAAAAAGAGCTACTGTATATTTAATTGTAACACCATACTCCCTACGTTCCGATTTGTACACAGAGTTTGGATGTACACCAAGCTTAACATAGAAAGGAAGAAATTTGAAGCTTGTGATCTTAAATATACCATTACATTTGTGTCGACACAAGACTTTTGAAACTTGCTAAATTTCTTGTGTGGCTACGAATGACTTGTCATTGGGGATAAAATGGGAAATTCAAGTTATACTTTTTCCAAATTTAGCCCAATCAAGACAACAGTCTGCCCTCTAATAGAGGGTGCTGTGGAAGAAATTAGCACTGAATTGAGGCGAATTTAGAAAAGTGCCACTCTTTTTGGATTGGGCTAATAAAGAAATAGTGTCGTAGTATAATGTAATGCTAAATCCAATTATGTAAAAACATTTATTTGCTAGCGATCAATCTTTTCAAGAGAACGTAATACTGAAAGCTGGACAAGCAAAATGGGGTTGAGGGATTGAAATCTATTGTTTGTTAATATAACTGAGACACTAAATCTACAAGCCCCAAGTCATAATTGTGATGGAACAAAGTTATGTATGGGTTAGTCAAACAAACTTAGGGTGAATAATGGAATGCCCATTGATTTCTCCAGGAAAGGTAAGCAAAATGGAAACACTATGTTCATTGTAAAATTTCGTTACAAGTTATTTACACAGATCAAACAAAACAAATAGTCTGACAGGAGTTCCAATTTCTTACACATGACAGGGCGAAAAATCAATATTCTCAGATCCGCATCTACCATTTGCAAACTCAGTGAGACCATCTATTATGTCTCACTCGAAAGCTGATGTAAGTTTGTTTTATTTCCTCTGAAATGAATTGCTATGTGTTCTGTTGATAAGCTTTTTGTAAAGGATTTGGATTTGAATTCTTCACGCAGGATCTACTAAGTATTCATATCCGACGAGGAGGTCTTGATTTTGGTCAAAGTCATAGCCAGTGGCTTCCTACTGTATCACAGTCTCCCAATGCCATATCAATGTCGTTTGTGCCAATCTCTTCACTTTTGAGTGGTGTAAGGGGCAGTGGATTTTTAAGCCATGCAATTAATCTTTACCTGCGATGTGAGTTTGGCTATTTCATTGATGCTTTATTCTTCTGGTGGAAATGGTGCTCTTCACCGTGTATACCTGAGGTTTTGGCTATTCCTGTGAATATAATGAGAATCAAAATATCAACAAGATCTAGCTTATTCTCTTCTCCCTACAAATTCCCTCACGAAAGACAGAAGGAATGGAAAATGAGAAGGGAATAATATGCACAGCATTTCAATTGAGATATTTTTTTTAGAATCCGCTCTGAGCCTTAGTTTACCTGATAAAGGCAGACAGATAATTCACTCACCAGTGATCTTTTGCTTTGAATTCTTCCTTCTTATCTATTTGGATTTTTGAGCAACAATACAGCCTTATACAATGAATAGATTGTTGTAATTGATGCTGACGTAAAACCATTCATTCTTTTTTCTATATGATACAGATCGTCTTTGAAGAGATATTAATGAGCCATTAGAGAACCCTAATTTCCCACTTTGTAGGATTTCATTGGGTTTATTGTTGTTGTTGTTGTATTAGAGAACCCTAATTTGCCAAAATGAACTACTGAATATTGGAATGTGACTGTTTCAAATGAAGGAAATGGCTGTCGAGAATACTTATAATTTAATACGGATTTCACCTCAAAGGGATATGGTGGGATGGATGGATGGATCCCTCCTCCCTTAACTAGAGGTCTCGGGTTCGAGCACCGGGAATGTAAAAATTTCTAGTAGAGAATGCTTCCCTCTTAAATGGACTCTATGACTATGTTTACATGAATCAGGATTAGTCAGGTCAGAGTTCTGGATACCAGCTGGTTAAACAAAAAAGTTTGGGATTGAGTTGTAGTTATTGCTATTTTGTATGTGTTTCATAAATATAAGAATGTATTGAAATACAATTAGGCCATTTGCATTAGTTTATTGAACAAACAAAGTATCACTGGATTGATAACAGTACAAAACCAGTTGAAGAGTTCTATCACGTGGACAATGAACAAAAATACACACGTGATCTTATAAAAAGTTGGGTCAAGCATTGTGGCAATTGGAGAAGTTATCCTGCTTCAATGTGTGCTTTCAGTTTCCATCACCAGCTTCTGTAGAATTGTTTGGGTTACAAATCCTACCTTTTTTAGCTTGATCTTTGTAAATGTCTTCAGTTTTGTGAGAGCAGAACACGTGATACACTCCTATTCTGTGGAAGCCCTCCCACAGTTTAAACATATATGACTTATATGAAAGAGTATCTTCCTTGTGTGTTTTAGGAAGATCAAATTTGTTTTTGTGTCAACAGTTGTGAAGTTCTTTTCCATTTATTTCATTTAGAGCTACATGACTATAAACTGCTTCTTATCTCTGATAACGAATATTCTGTTTTGCAGATAATCCGCCAATCGAGGAACTTGAACAATTTTTAGAATTTCAGTTACCTCGGCAGTGGGCTCCAGCATATGGTGATCTTCCTCTTGGTCATCGCCACAGAAAGCAGGCCTCTCCATCCTTGCAGTTCACTTTGATGGGTCCAAGGCTATATGTTAACACTGTAAAGGTATATCTTCATGTGTTGAGAGTGTAAGAACATCAAGAAAACTTTTCTCTAATCAGGATTTTCAAGAGCAGCATTTTGATGTTTTATATTTATCAGCAGAGAGACCCAATTATAGTTAAAAATTTACCCTTTTACCCTTACTTGGAAGGAATAAAGGAAATGCAGCAAGAGCAGTTCTTTCCTATGCCTTTCAAGTGTGCATTGACTAGTGTTGTTGTACTAGTTTTAAAATTCAGAAAGACGGTGCACCTCTATTATGAGTTTTGATTTGATCGCAAACCTTTATGTTATTTCTCCTTGATCTATTTTGGAGTAGTAGACATGATCATTTTCTCGATTTGGTGATTTTGACCTATCAAACAATTTCTTGAGAGCCTGTTAAATTTCTACTCTCGTGTTTGGGGAATATGTAATCTACCCCCTTATCTCCCCAGAGGACAACCTGTGCTTCAACTTTCTTTTTTGTTTTAAATAAGCATAAATTTTTCACAAAAGGTGTGACCATTGTTGATTTTGTTCTATGATCAGCATTTCTAAGATCTTTGAGGGCTGAAGATTAACATAACTATAATTAGATAGTTTGTTATTTTGGGAACGTCTTAGTTGAGGTGGGAGCTCTGAATGATCATTCTTTTTCTGCTCTTGCTAATATTTGCAGGTTGACTCTGGAAACAGGCCAGTAACTGGAGTTCGGTTATACTTGGAAGGTAAAAGGAGTGATCACCTGGCTATCCATCTTCAACATCTATCAGCACTTCCTCAAAGTATCCAACTAACAGATGATCTTAGCTATGAGCCTGTCGATGAACCAGTTGAAAGAGGGTATCTTGAACCTGTCAAATGGAGCATATTTTCACATGTTTGCACTGCTCCAGTAGAATACCGTGGAACACGAATCGATGACTCTGCTTCTATTGTGACCAAAGCCTGGTTTGAGGTGAAGGTTATTGGAATGAAGAAGGTCCTCTTCCTGAGGCTGGGATTCTCAATGGTCGCCTCAGCGAAGATCCGTCGGTCAGAGTGGGAAGGACCAGCAACCACATGTCGAAAATCAGGTTTGATCTCAATGCTGATCACCACCCCATTCAGTACAAAGCTAAACCAACCCCAGAAGCCAACAAAGGTGGACTTGAATTCCGCAGTTTATCCTGGTGGTCCACCTTCACCAGCAAGAGCACCAAAGATGTCGCACTTTGTTGATACAACAGAAATGGTAAGAGGTCCCGAGGAGTCACCTGGTTACTGGGTGGTTACTGGTGCAAAGCTGTGTGTAGAAGATGGTAGGATAAGAATGAAAGTGAAGTACTCCCTCTTAACGATACTTACAGAGGAGTCATTGTTGATATAAAGGATTGAAAGATTGCATTTCATGCTTTATCTATCTTTCTCTGTAGGAAATTGTGTATACTTCTTCATCTGATATTTGCCCAGATATGCAAAATGGTGTTATAGCAAGGTCAAATTGGCCTAGTTAAAAGTTGAGCGTGTAAAGAAACAATGAACTTTTGTTGAAAGAAAACGAAGAGTTTTGAATGTACATTTAACGTTCCTAAATGCACTCTTATTATTTCTCTGATCATTGCTCTCCGGAGCATCTTTTTCACGTATAATATATTTGTGCTTGAAAATGTTTCCAAGTTGATGGACGTCAAGAAAACATCTCACTGTTTGTTTGTGGTTCTGGCTCAAGTGACAAGTCTCTTATCTGGTATTTTGCAGTTGTCTAAAATACATTCGAAGGAATCGGAAAGATATATATATATATATTCCAATAGATATTGGTAGTTTGCTTTATTTTGGGATGCTTTATTTGAACCAAGGGTGTTCTGAAAATAGTTATTCTACCTTCAAAAGATTGGGATAAAGCTGTGTACACACCACTTTCCCTAGATCAAATGAAATAAAAATTGCTAATATTGGATCTGGCATTGTAAGTTAGCAAATGTATGAGCCGCACAAGTAGTTGCGTACACCAAAAAAAAAATATTAAAAAAAATTGCAACTCTTATAGATTAGATTTGTCTAATTTAAGTACAAATACGATTAGAATAATTACTCTATTTTTATAATATTTGTATCTCTTTAGATTAAATTTGTCTGATTTAGTTTAAATACAATTAAAATAAATACTCTATTTTTTTATAATAATTGTATCAATATGAATGTGACCGAGTCTGATACAATTTATGAAAATAGAACTAAGGGTGCTACAATTACATTCATTTTATCCATTTGCAGATTGCACTTCGATTTATGTTAAAATTTTATGATGACATGAACATGTTTTATAGAGAAACCTTCTGGGTCAATCTACTAGTCTTTAATATAATAAAAAATAATAATTAAAAAGTAGAGTTGAAATTAAGGTTGTTGTACAACAACAATAATATAAGTATGATCCGAAGATGATAGAATATTTAAATCATAAATATAAGTATGATCCGAAGATGATAGAATATTTAAATCATATTCTTACTTTTATGAACTAAATAAATTGATTTCGATAGATTCTCGATTTAAAAAAAAATACTCAACACAAAAAGAATTAAGACAATAAAATAAGAAGATACAGAACAACGGAATCAATTGATATAATTGAACGGTGGTTGTACCACTTAAAATAAGGCAACAGCCTTTCAATGATTACAATATAGATGGTATATTTTCTCATCATAGGTATTCTTTTCCATTTTCTATTGGTACTACAAGTCTACAGTAATATAAGTAACATTTGTCTTATAAAAGGTAAAAGAATCCAAAAAAATGAAATATATTTACAAAATAACATTGCTGTTGGTGCAACCTTACTTTAGCTCGTCATCATCTTCACCAACCAACAAATCCTAAGAAACTGCACTTTAAAAAAAAAAAACATATATTAAAATTAAATAGTCAACAAGCAAATTAACTCGGAAACTTAATTAACGGTAATTGAACGTTCAAATTTTCCAAGATTGTCAATAAAAAAGATCAAATCTAAGGTAATTAAAATCATAGTATAGCAATTTAAACTCATCGATCTGATAAAAAGTAAAAAGGTGTACCTGAGAGAACGAATGGCGATATGTTGAGAGAGAGCATGGAAGAAGAAATTAGCTCCATGAAGGAACATCACAACACCAGTACATCCTAGCACAAACAATTCAAACATCCTTAATTTTTGTTTTTCCAAAAGATCATAAAACTAAAGAACAACTTGGGGACCGTTTGTTTGTAATGTTGCAGATAGATATTTGATGAAAGAGAACAGAAATGTTTATGATAGTTTTACAGAGTGGTGGCTTTTAAATAGAAAAGGACCAAACAGGGAACAAGGGAAAATGCATTATTATTTTTTAATTTAATAGGATAAATCATTGGTGGAAATGACGTGGATATACAAATATCAATTCACAATCAATGAGATTTATAGGCTGGCCTGGATGGGCTTATTTGATCCAGTTGGTGGTTTAGGCCCAATAATGCTGGATTGTGACAGTTGTGCCCACCTAAATATTTTACCTTGACGTGTAACTTACCGAAATTTCATACATTTGGGAGCTAATTTACATCCTATCCAGAAAGTTTTCTCAATACAAAAATTCGGGATTTTTCATTGCTCTCACATACATTTTTTGGTTGTCTGATACATTGCAAATGATATATTACTTAATGAGAGGGACGTATAGGAATGTATTCGAGGGGATAGAGATGTATCTGATAGGGGATAGAAATGTATCCGAGAGCAATTTTTGTAACTGATAGAGAATTTTAGAGATTATGATATCTTAAGTTGTATATTTATGTAATTTTTCCTTTATGTGTTTTTTTTTAAAAATAAAATAAAATTTGACATGCTCATTTTTGTTTAGTTATATGCGATATATAATTCATACTATTTTTGATTAATTTATGATTAAATAATCATAATGTATTTAGGAAACTTTAGCAGACGGGAGGAAATTTACAACGAGCACAACAACAATAGTAAAGCATATTGTTGGAATAATAATTTGTCCTAGTTAAATTAAATTAAGTTTTGTACTATTATATATGAAGATGCTGTTAATCTTTTTTTATTGTGTAGAATTATTTGAGTATATGAATATAATGTTTCTTCACATATTGATAACGAGGAAAGGAAATAAAAATGAATGTCAAACTATTAGTTTAATTTTGATGCGAAACCTTTTCAACTAATTGTCCCTTTTTATATATCTCAAACCATTACTTTTAAGCTACTTCTCTCTCCTCAATTCTTCTTCATTCTTTTTTGTTTCTCGTCTCAATATTTTGTGGTCTAATTAACTTATATTAGAAGCAGGTAAAATTCATTAAAGAAGAAAATATTTTTATTTATTTTATACTGAAGACCCTTAATTAAGAGCTGAGGGATCTTAATTGTTCTCTCCCCTTATATGTGTCACTCACTTGTATATATAGAGAAACTTTTCATTTTAAAAGAAAAGTGAGAAAAAAAGATTATCATCTTTTAAAAAAAATATAGCATCCACATATCTGAATATGACATAAAATGAAGAGAAAAAAAAAGTAAATGGGACCAAGTAGAGTAAATTTTGTTTTATTTTATTTTTTTCCATCCAACAACCACATAATGCTTTCTATCTATCTAGTACAGCACCGACCTGCGTAACTGCTGGCCGCCCCATTGCTGGCTGGGCTGTTGCAACTTTGTTTTACTAGGTACCAATCTTTTTCAAACTATATAGTATATGATTTGTTAATTAGGTCTTAGTCATTGATCTATCCTATAATTATTATCGTCATTATTGTGAACTATGCTTACATAAATTTTGGGAATGTATCTAGTGGTACCAACTACCAAGAGATGGCTCAAAATGACTTTCGAAATTGGAATCCATAACTTATTTTAAAATTTAATATTATTGTCTATATCGTCTATTTAAGCCTATCTCCATCGGTTAACCACATTTATGTCGGGCCGCAATCAATCTGAGTGTTACATTTTGCCTTCGACAATCTGAGTAGAGTAGGACATTAAATTTTGCTGCTACTCTCATATTTAATTTTGGATATAAATGGTCGGACAGCTAGATCTTGCACGTACAACTGAGCAATTTCATAGATCTTAACAAAAGGGGCATATATAAAACACGATTGTTAGAATCAACAAACTTACCAAAAACTATAGTTGATAGCAAAAGTAGTCCACCAAGCAAGCACCATGTTTGATCATGACGCCGAACCGGGCAACCTAGCCTAGGCCTTGCCAGGATATTAACATTACCCAACAATGATGACAGATAATAAAGGATGTCCATGAAAATAATTATAGATCAAGTTAGGAGTTGTGAAAGAGTGTACCACACTGGGAGGAAGAACAAGACATCAACAAAGATTAGAGAAATAGACTTTCTTTTTCTCCTTTGTATCACAAGAGAATAAAACAGTGAGAGTAGGAGGAAAACTATAAAGGAAAAATAATTAAAACAAATGGTGCAACAGTGCTGGTACACATCTAGTGCTGCTGTCCTGATTAAAATCCTTCTTGCCATGACAAACTACTTTTCTGCAATGCCTAGATTACAAATTACAATATCACAATATCATTAAAGCGCAAAACAAACTAGGTAGTAATCTTTCTCAGGCACCAGATCTGATTGAGAGGACTTGAGGAGATGGATGATTATGCATCACTATGCTGCATCAAGAAAACATCAAATTAGACATACTGTATTTTTCAACAAAATGAATCGATAAACTATCTAAAGATGCCCCTTATCTGAATTTTCAACTTAAATTATTATCTTGTATTGCAATACTTACTCCTCCAATTAGTCAGCTAACAGAGAAGAGGCAAACAGATCTTGCACGAAAACAGCTCTTCCAGTTGCCTGTCTTATCCTCTTTTCTCTCTCTTCCGCACTAAGTGAAGGGTCAAAACTGAAGAAAATGAAGACAGTAAGATAGAAGACCATTCGAATAGATCATTTTAAGATTTTTATAACCTCAACTACAGAGTTGAAAAATACAAGGACTAAAGAGACAATGGGAGAATTTGGTAGATTTAAATTGTAAAGACAAATAACTAGCATCACTACCTTAACTTCCATATATGTTGTGATGTCACACTCTTTGTAGTAGAGTCCTCAACACTGGATAAAACAGATTTTGAAATTTCCTCTGCTTCAAATGTGGGGTAGTTCAAAACTAGAGATGAGAGGAAGGGGTCATTGGCTGCCGCTGCAGTGGTTGATGTTGCAGTGCTTGATCGATATCCACTGCCTCCTAAAAGTACCTGCAAATGAGCTTCACGAAGATCTCTACCTAGTAGAGAAAGCGCCTGGCTGCTAGGAATTGCAACTTTACGTAATCTACGGCGCCGCTGCACGTGTTTCAGAGTTAAAGAAACTTCACCAGGATAGGAAATTATTAAAGGGAAAGAATTTGCAGTATAATGTTTCAGCAAGAAGTTATCTTTATAAAGAAATGATAAATCGAAAAGGATATCCTCAGTAAGTGTCCATGTTGCACTGTAATATGACTTAGCATGTCCCTTGAAACTTTATGAGAACAAATGGGACAGACCTGCAATGGAAGGCATACAGAATAGGTAAATGTTTATCCAGCAGGTTAGACTCACTCCAAGATAAGATACGAGGAACAATTAGATGGTAAAAACAATAACATTGCAAGCATTATATGCGGTAATCATCACGTTCATCTGGAGAGATTGCATTTAGAAAGGTAAGACAACAACAACATATCCAATATAGTCCCACAAGTGGGATGCAAAGGTAAGAAAAGAACGGGAAAAAAAACTGAAGGTGACATATTCCTCGGGTAGTAGAGCAGATGAAAAAAAGGAGTAATCTAGCCTCTAAGCACACTAAAGAACTAAGAAAATGATTTAGTGAAATAAAATCCAGACCCAATCTTGATTAAGAGCAAAATTTTCCTAGCTTGGAAAGGCAGAAGCACTAAGCAACTTTAATAGAACAAAATATTGAGTGTTGGATGAAGCCTGCCCAAAATGAGTGGAACAGATATAAGGATCTATATAGCCAACCGTAATTAGTTTGGAATTCAGGTGCAGTCATTATTGTTGGGAAATGCACCAGAGATGACACAGGAGGCTAGTGTAATCCTCAGTCACATATCATGAAGTGCACTTCAACAGTAATCTAGAAGCCAACACTCCTATAATCTGATGTCTTGGCTTCTAGACATTCACATTTGAACACAATATTCCCTGCAACAGAAGAAATTACCATAAACTAGGATCTTTGTTCTATTGTAGTTTCTTTGTTTGTCTCTACTGTCTGTTTACACTCTTCAAGAGGCTGAATTGGAACTCCCTATCAAATTAATGCTAAAACGAAATACTCGTTGGAAGATCCCAATTTTGCCACTAGGCAAAAGAGATACAAACAGAAACGGTTCCCATCAAAGAAAAGGCATTAAAGGAACCAAAATTGTGCAAATGAAAGACAACTTGTTCTAATCTTCTAATGTTCTTCTTCAGCACATAGCACAGAAAGGAGTGTCATCTAACTAATAACTTCAACGCTGTAACTCAAATATCCTCTGATTGGAGATATGAGATCAAAGACCAAGAGGCTGTTTGATTAATTTCTCAACTACAATCACAAGGATAATTTTGGCCATCCCAATATTAGTGCAACTCATAAACCTTAAATCCCCTATTAGAATAACGTCAGCAGTGTAAGGGGTCCTATGAAAATTGTGAAGGTTACAAACGCATGCTGGCCATATGATATCTATATAAAGGACTGAATATTTGATATTAAATCCTGACCTTGGCTCAACTCCGACACAGCTGGCATCACCTACATGTATTTCAAATTAGGCGAAGTGCCTTCTAGAGGTTGGAGTATTATGTCTTATCATGCTTTTTGATGTTATAATAAGGAGTTGCAACATGCCTAGCAAAGGGAGATAGATTGCCTTTTTTCCAATTATATTAAAAGTAATACGAACTGCTAAGGGCTGCTTCCGTGCAATGCATCATGCCCGTAACGCTGTGTGTGACCTGGATGGACGCACGATGAAAATTTGAGAAAGGGTGGTAATGCGTAAACTTAGAAGACATTACAACAATTACATAGAATCAATTTGGATTTATGTATAGGAGATGCAAAAAGAAAAGCTTTATTTTTACTATGAACATATATGTGTAAGGAGAAAAAGTAAGATCTTTACATGATATACGTTTTTTTATGATCGAGAAAATTTGTCCGGAGCCAAATCTTTAGCCCAACTAAAGCCTTCGAAAGTTGGAGATGATGGGAGATCCCCTCTACCCTTCCCCACTTAAATATGGACTTAGTTCGCTTGGCATAGACCCAAATTTGTGAGCTAATATACAAGTACCCAAACTTTTTCCAATTGAGCTAGTTCCCTAACTTTTGCCAATTGAGCTAACCCCCGGGGGTGTCTAAATGATATCATAAACCTTGAGGAAGCATATGGCAGCGTCAAATAAAGTCTTGAGTGTATACCGGAGAAGATATGAAGTTACTCGGCTCAAAAAGTGAAGTTATTCAGAATAGGATCGCAAGAAGAAAAAGAAATGACAGCAAAATGTCACGCTACAAAACAAAATGGAACAACAGATGGCAAAAGACAATGAAAAAAAGATACTGCGTGATTACAAAATACTACAACTAAATACAGACAAGAGTTTATGAGGCTAGCCCGCTACCTCTCCCACCTAATGAGCGGCCACACTTAGCTTAACATTCTACTCTAATCCTCGACCTCCATACCTTCCTATCTAGGATCATTCCTCTCTGTAAGCAGAAGTTATGCCATGTCTAAGTCTAATCACCTCCCAAGCCATTTTCGATCTACCTCCTAACTTTTGCTATAGTCAATCTCTCACCTTCTCACCTCCTAACTAGCGCATCCACTCACCTCCTCTTCACATGCGTGAATCATCTCGATCTCTCTTCCCTCGTCTTGTCCGCCATGGATGCCACTCCTACCTTGCCCCATAAAACTTCATTCGTGATCATGTCTCTCCTAGTGTGCCCATACATTCATCTGAGCATCATCATCTCCACTACATTCATCTTTTGAATGTGGGCGTTCTTGACTTTCCACTACTCTACCACATACAAAAATGTTTGTCTTACCACCACTCTGAAGAAATGAAGTTATATCAAAGATATTCATACAAAGGTATTACACGGATAATTTAGGCTTAGTCATGTACACAACTTTTACAAATTATTTGACACTGACTTGGTGTTAACTAATGAAAATTTTGACCTATCAACAAGAAAAATAAGACCTTGCAGTTACATTGTTGCAACTTGCAAGTGCCAAGGTCTAACTCAAGCTCTGTTACTGATGCGCCGAGGAAAAATATACCGCCAATTCCTGCCAGCATCTAAGCGATGGAAAGTTAATCTGGTATAGATTTTAAGCAAACTGAAAACGTTTCTTCTGTCAAAACAATCGTTCAAATATCTTCTTATAGCTTATGTAAGAGTAATCAGTGACCAACCAACCAAGATTGTACCTTTACCAGATTTTTACCCTGTATATGTCTTCTTTACATACAAGCCACTTATTTCAGGGAAATAGAAAGAAGCCTCATATTCAAATTTGTATTTGCCCAAAATCAAATAAGCAAATCCAAACAATAAATCAAAAACAGATACATCTAGTTAGATATAATGATTTGGAAAGAAACTTACAGTTATTCTGGACTCGCAAGAATGCTCCTCTTCTAGATGCGAACAAAGAGAGGCAATATCAAAATCCTCATAACAATACGGGCATGGAAAATCGGGTCGGACCTCTTCTTCAACCTCGAAATCATCGATGCTCAGCCTATCTACTTCAACACAAATCATACAAAATTAATTGCTATGATCTTAAATAAACAGAAAAAAAAAATCAATTTTTTTACAGATCAATGAATGAAAAAAAAAATAATCCAAAAGAGAAGAAAAAACAAACCCAGTTGAGAAGTTTGATGATTGTAGGAATGGTTTTGCTGTAAATTTAACTGACGTTTAGCAGCTGCAAGACGAGAGGTCCAGAAATCGGAATCCATGGAGAAAGAGAGGAGAAAAGGGAAGAGGGAGAGAGAGAGATGGATTTCAGCTGAAAATGAAGAATAAAAGCAAAAAAGGAAAATAAAAATTAATTATTTTTAAAATATTATTGATGGAATTAAATCCATAATTTATTATCTATGGATGTTGAAATTTGAAAATAGAACACTGTTTTGACTTTTTTCTCTTTACTGGTGATGCATTGTTTATCTCTCATAAATTTTATTTTAATAATTATTTTAGTATAATAATTGTGCATTTGTTTAGTGCTCAAGGAGGAACTGGTTATGGATGAGAAGATTAAAGGGATACTATCTTCGTTTAGATTTACTTATCAAATATTTTCTAATTTATTATTATTTTTATATTTCACTTCAAGTAGAATATTTTTCTCTTAATTTATTTGGGACCTTTAATTTGTATTTTATTATATTAATCATTATTTTTTAGGCGTGAAGTCAAAATTTGACAAATAAATCCAAACAAAACTATTTGTGTGTAAGAGATTGAAGGAGACATGACAGGTGGCAGGAGTATTACGCAGTGAAATATATTGTTAGATTTTTCAAACACTACTTATTATTACAGGTCCCTATTTACCCGATGAATTTTAGCTATACTTTTATTTTAAAGAAATATTTCTTCTTAATAATCCTTAATACTCAGGTAATATCAGTGAGTAACGAATTAAATATGGATAACTTACAAAACTATACTTGTATTAATTATTATTTTTATTGAACTTGAAATGAGTTAAAGACGATATTTATTTTGAAATAGAAAAAGTATTTTTCCTTTTTAGTTCGTTTAATTTTTTTAAAGTAAATTTTATAATTAAAAATATTATATTTTTCTATCATAATTTATATAAAATTATTTTAGTGAATATGAAGTTTAAACTGAAATTTAAAAAATTAAATTTATAATATTAAACACATCATAATATTTCTATATTATATAACTTCAAAACTTATTATTTTAAATATGTCACTTATATGGTTACAAAAAGAATGTCACTTTAAAGATAAATAGTAATAAATTTCTTTTTAATTTTTTTAGAATATATTTTAAAAATAGCAACACAATAATTGAAACTGATATACTAGTAACATTTAGGACGGTAAGTGAAAAGTTCAAAAGTTTCATTATTCTCAAATATAAAAACAGAATTTTTTTTAAAAATAAATTACTGTACTAATTATTGATTTGATTATTTCATTTTCATTAAAGCTGAGTTGAGTGAAAAGTATTACCTACTTCAGTACTGAGATGGTTGGATTTACTGCAATGACTATATGACTTAGACTTTTGGGTCAATTCAATTTTAATTTCATTTTAAATCACACTTTATCATCTCTTCCAATATATATATATCAAACAATATATTAATTTTATACGTAAATAACTTAATTTTTATCTATCTATTAAATGTCATATAAATTATAAAAAAAATAATACATAGAATAAATTTATTCTTATACCGCTATCAAAGGATCCGTGCATTTTTGTGGAGACCACTTGTTATTTTATAGGTTGTACCAACTAAATTAGCTCATAATGGATAATATTTCTTATTGGGTATGCATTTGAAAAGAGTTTATGAAATAATTGCAATTAAAAAAACAAAAGGGGTAGTTACCTTATAAGCAGACCGAAACGACGTCGCCTCTTTGGTAGCGTGAACGCCAGATACGGCAAACCATTCAAGCAAATCCAATTCAAAAATTACTCCATTTTCTTCAATTCCTGAATTCACGATTAGGGTTAGGGTTAGAGTTACCGATCTCCCCAAAAAAAATCAAAGAATTTTGTTCAATCTTTTCTCAAACCAAAATGGCAACAAGATCCGGCAACCGACAACAGGCTAATTCCGGTGGAGCAAACACGGCGGCGAAGCCAGCGATGAGAAAGCCAATTTTCATCAAAGTGGATCAGTTGAAACCAGGAACAACCGGTCACAATCTTACTGTTAAGATTGTGAATGCCAACACAGTACTCAGTAAGAAGCCTAGGAATCCATCATCGCTACGTGTTCCAGCACGCCCTCAACAGAATACTCGCATCGCTGAATGTCTTGTTGGGGATGAAACTGGATCCATTCTTCTCACTGCTCGTAACGATCAAGGTTTGTTCCTTACCCTTCTATGGATTTATGTTCATTACTTTTTGTTTGCAATTTTGAGTCGAAAAATTGGGTCTTTTTTGACATTTTTGTGATCTGTTTTGGTTTGTAGATTATGGTTTTTAGTGATCGACAATTCGGTCAGAGGAGGGTGGGTTGTGATTGAAAATAAGACTAGTTATTAGGATGCAGTTATAGATGTATGTTCTAAGGGATCTAAAAGTGTGTTTTTTATGTGAATCTGCATTTTTTATGTACTATCTTTTCAAAAATCAAAAAGAGAAATATGTTTGTGTAGTTTATTGAGTGGAAATGTATTAGCTAGCATTTGGACAAGAGAGGGATAACAAAGTGTTAAAACTTAAAAGCCACCCACATCTAACTATAAGGTTCTGGTTCAAGTATGCATGAGCAAAGTGGGAAATAGTCGTGGCTGGACTTATGGTTAAGGGGTTCCGGGTGATGGATTTCACCATATGGAAAAGATAGGAGTTGCATTAACATTTTGTTGTAGGGATGAAGTGCTGGTGCAATTAGTTTTGTCACCTAGTCAAACCGCATATAGAAGAACAAAACTTTTTGCCTGTTCGACACCCGTCACTTTGGAATGGTCAGGCAGTGTTTGAAATAAAAACATTTCAGTTTCAGAGATATGATTTCTGTTTTACTTTTTCAATTCATTTTTCTTTGAGATACACTTTTCATTTTTGACTAGTTTTCAAAAGGAAAATCTAAAACCTTCTTCCACCTACCCTCACTTGCTAATGAACCTTAGCCTACTCATTCCAGTGTTCCTTTCCTCATGCCAACAAGGCATTCATCTTTTGTATTGAGAAAGGATGCGAGACCAATGATGGGATAAACATTTTGTTCCTTTATTGGTTTGGCTGATTTTTGCTGGGTGATGTCTTTGCGACTGCTTTATTGTGATTTATGGTGGTGATTGTCGGAAAGATGTAAAGAGGGTTGAATGAGGGAAGGAATTGATCTTTGAGAGGGTAGAGTAATCAGAGGGATTCTGACAAGGTGTTATTCACGGGATATGTGGGGAGTGAGAAATGTGGAAGGAGTTAGATAAGTATTGAAATTAGATGATTTGCAGGTGATCAGCTTCTAAGGCAAGATACGATTAAGTTTAATTGTTAAATAGCCACTACCTTCTTTTACAAGTGTAAAATTGCAAAAAGCCTCACCATTCAGGTGTTTTCTAGACGCGATCACCATTTATCTCTAAAATATATGGTTTAGGCTGCTAGATTTTCTGTTTGCCTATAAAGGAAATGTAAATTCACACCAAGACTCCTATTGAATTCAGACCCTAATGTCCCATACATAAAAACATTTCCAGTTCTGGTTCCTTGTTCAAGTGGAAGTATTAGTTAACCTGTTGTAGAGTGAAGTTCACATTACATGGTAAGGTATTCATGGCTCTGTTCTACATGGTAGTCCAAAAAATATTAAGCAGGAATTGGCAAGCGCTTCTGTGTAAAATATTGTTTGATTTTGAAGCTTGTTAAGGTGGTGACTAGAATTATGACCATGTTAATAACTTGTCGATTGAATGTTTAGTTTTCAATGCTTTTGTCTGAGTCAAATTAACATGATATTTAGTATAGAATGAAGTTCTATTAATGTGATTTTGTGGATAAGGGTGTTTCCTTCAGTTTTTGCTTTTACTGTGCAACTTTGTTTTTGTTTCTTCATGATCAAATATGAATTATCAGATTTTTCCTCCCGGAAAAGAGGGAAAAAATTATTTTTTGGTCACAGCTTTGACAGTTTATGTGGCGAAGAATGAGAGGATGCTTTCCCAGCGCTACTTCTTGTGACTGTG
Source organism: Solanum bulbocastanum (assembly GCA_037074985.1). Lineage (NCBI taxonomy): Eukaryota > Viridiplantae > Streptophyta > Magnoliopsida > Solanales > Solanaceae > Solanum > Solanum bulbocastanum. Next base: position 27,660,874 of record CM073598.1, on the reverse strand, counting down.
ATATACCTAAATGTTTACAAAATTGTTGCATCTCCTTAATAAATATTTTTGCTTAAGGGATTCAGGGGGGAGCTTAACTTGTTTGTTGTGACATCTTCGACTTCTTTGCAGTTGACTTCATGAAGCCAGATGCCACAATCATAATTCGGAATGCGAAGATTGACATGTTTAAGGGATCTATGAGGCTAAATGTTGATAAATGGGGCCGTATTGAGGCTGGTGAGCCTGCAACTTTTGTGGTCAATGAAGAAAACAATTTGTCCTTGGTTGAGTACGAGTTGGTGAATGTCGAAGAATAGAAGTGGGTTTACATAACTAAGGTGGGTGCTATAGGGTAAATTTGCTTTTGTGGGTATCTGTTTTTGATATACAAATCTCAGTCAATAAATTAGTTGTTGCGTTGAAGATTCTTAATATGTGGTAGGACTAATCTAATGTCGGTTCCTTGTAAAAAGGATTCACCTTATCAAGAGTGTGTTAAGGTGGGTATAACTTGTCATTAGTATTAATATATCTTGCTTTCAGCCCATTTTTCGACTTAGATTATGTACCCCTGGTAATTTTCTATTACTATTATTTTTCCTTGTTCTATATGGGTAATGGGTGTCACTCTCTTGATGGATCGTAATACGCCATCTCAGAAATCCAAACTCCATTAAAAGATTTCAAAGTTGGGTACTTTTCACTTCTTAATTAACTGCCAAATCTCATTCTGGTGATATTGATATACTGCTTCCTCTCTGGACTCTGTTTACATAAAACTGAACAATTCCATTCATAAATAAATGGCGTTAATAACAAGTGTGAATGTTTTTACTCAAAAAAATGAGTAATAAAATTTCTCTCCAATACATACTCTACAAGTGACGTTTTGGGGTCCATCTATTCTTATCTGTTTGCTTGTTTAATTGACTCGAGGACCCAAACCATACGCCATTCAAGATGACTAATTGTGTATACATAATATTCAAATGTTTAAGGCGAAAGCAGATTGTTTTGCCCTTGTCGTCCTTCTAACTCTAATAGATTGTTTTGCCCTTATCGTCCTTCTAACTCTAATAGAGTGTTTTGCCCTTATCGTCCTTCTAACTCTAATATTTACGATCCCACATTTGGATAAGTTTCCCTACTTCTCTAAAGCCCGTAGTTTGGATAAGTAAAGCACTGGAAGATCTATCAATGACATCTCAATGAAAAGACCAAGAGTTATTATTACCAAAGGAGAACTGAATTTGAAAGCCTCTTTAAACGGAAAAAGAAAAGGAGAGAAACTTCATTAGCATCATTGCAGATGCTTGAATAATGAATAGTTAAATATTCTACCAAGACATCTATTTATACGTCTCTCTTTTTGGTAATGAAACCCTACTGTGTGCCAAGGAAAACAAAGATCATCATTTCACTCTAAAATACATCAAGACTAAGACTCAAGCTCTAGTGTTACGTCATCAATCTAGATCCATTGGACATGCACCGCGTCCCAAAACATTTTAACAATCATCCATATACAATGCAAGAACAAAGGGAATACTTGAGGAATGCAACAGATATAACCAAGTAAATTACCTATACAATAACAATCAGAAGTCAGTTTAGGAGTGGGGAGAGAGGCATGCGAAGGAGACAAAGTTAACAGTCTTTTAGGGAATTCATAGCATAAAAAGGGAAGACCCAAAATCTTCAAACTGAAAGGAAGTGAAAGCTAAGTTAACACTTGCAATTTAGCCTCAACTAGTCTGCTGTCACCATTCTAGACATTCAGTTTCTTGATTTGGCAATTGAAGAAAATCTTGCACTAGAGTTTCCCTAGTTATTTACTTCAAATCAGACTTTAGGAACATTACGTATTCATCAAATTTGAAATCAGAGGCAGATGCACATTATAAGGAATAACACCCAACGTCAAAATTTAGCTCAGTTAAAGAACCCACATATTACATTCTTCAGATTTGAATGTATCCAAGGATGCGTATAACTTCCCAGACAAAACTTAGAGCTTTCCACAGATTTGGCAAGAATATCGCTAAATCAAAGATATAAGATTGATTTATTTCATTTAAACTGGTAAAGATATTATAAATCTGATACCTTGAGTTCTACTCATATACTCATTTTTCTCGTATAGTCATAAGCACTCGAAGCTTTAAAGGGGGTTGAACAAGTAAAGTGCATCTGCCCCCAAAGAAGCCAGACTTTACTGGAACAGGTCAAATGGGAAGAGATAAAAATTAAAATTCAAAGACAGTCACAGAAGAAAATATATATTTCTTCATCAGAGCTCATACAGTACTCTATTTTTCAGACATTCTCTCAAGAGTGTGGACATTAAACTTCGCTTGAACCCTCCGACATTCATCATAGATCATCATTGCAATCTGATTAAATACCAAGTATTAGAATGACCCTAAGCATGATTAAACTAACAGTAAATGATAAAGGGAACAATTGTAAGCTAAGCAAGAAGCCTTCAGCCTATCCAATTCAGTTATCTGGAATTTTATCTTCACATCAATTTATAATCAGGCAAGAATAGCAATTTGGAGCAAATATATAGTTTTAGATGCTTCAAAGTTCAAACAATACTCCCAAGAAACTAAAATATGGTCAATAAAACACCAGAGGTTAAAGATGACATTATTAAGGCTTGTATAAAAACATTTTTGAGACAAATGACGGCTTTAAACATCTCTCAAAACCTAATAACAATGAGCTTCCACAGGACTCCAACGTCTAGATACCAAAATACAGTCCAACAGAAGCCAGAATTCACAGAAAGGTAAGAGTCCCAAGTTCTCATTCAGTACTCTACTTATCATTTGCTTAAGACTGCATGGATATAAAACTTCGCTTGAACTCTCTGACATTCATCATACATCATCATTGCAATCTGATTAAACACCAAGTATTAGAATGATGCTGACAACTTAACAACTACAACTGGAAATTCAAAATTCATATCTAAGCAACTTTTGGTCCCACAGACTATCTGATTCAGTTTTCCTGAAGCTTAATATGAAATTAACTCATCAACAATCAATACCAGCTGCATGATTCACAAATCTGCAAGAAATAGGTATTTCGATATCAATCTACAATCAGTCAACCCGAATCATTTAAATGCACATTTCAAGTCCTAACACTATGTCAAAGTATATCTTTTTTTTAGGAATGCAAGCTGAAGTCATAATAACTAAAGGAGTTTCAGTTGGGAGTTAGCGACTGCCGAAATTTCTTCAAAGGTAAAAGAAAGCAAAAAGACACACTACAGTATCAGAAATTGCAACTCTTAACATACATTAGAGGTCACTTCAATTTTCAGTAAGTGTCAGTACACAATGAACAGCATTTCAGCAATATTTATGATTATGAAAAGCTGCATCCTCACATAAACTTAATACTCAAATTTGTCTAGATATTTGGACGGAAAGTAATGATTAAGTCGTTCTTCAACACTGGGGAAAGAAAAAGAATGGCAGCGTAAACCAAGATGATCCTTTTTCTGCAGATACTAACATCTTTTACTAGAAAAATCCACAAGTTTTCAGCAAATTCAAGCTTAATTATGTATGAAAAATTTCAGATGTGATGTTCCTCATCAACCCTAAGTGAAACTAATAAAAGGAAAAAGAAAAAACTGCTACAAGTTACTTAAAACTCCGGCATAAGAAGATATTCGTATAACTTGAACTTCATTTCATGATCTTCATCTAGTCCTCTTTTGCCCTACAAGATCAAAGAATATGCATTGTTTACCTTTACTGGAGGAAGAGGAAGTAACATGTAGTAAAAACTGTGGCTGTTGCATAAAAACTGAATTTTAAAAGTTAAAACAATTGAATTTATTGATAAATAGAGTCCTTTGATGTTTTGCAGAAAAAAGGTGAAATGAACATTCCTAAATAATTTGGTATTAACAAAATAATTCAATTAAATCAATTGCCCAATACACATACTTTTTGTTCATCACCACTTATTCTCTCATCGCGAAGGGAGGGAGGGAGGGAGTTGGAGGGTCAAAAACTTCTTTTGAAGTTCAAAGTTACAATAAATGCCCACATTTCACGATTGTTAAGTAATAGTATGCAAACGCTACCTACATATAGTCTACCACTCGACTCAAAGGATAAGACTGAGAGGAACAGGGAACATGTAAAGCCACACATTTTAGTTCACTGGCAAAACAGTCAAATCAATACATAGTACAATCTCATTGTAACCTAAGAAAACATAATTTAAGGCCAAACAACTACAATTCCACCCCTTCACAGGCAACATACAAACAAAATCATTTATATAACTAGCATAGCTCAATATAAGAAATGCAAAATGAAGGCCTATGAAAATATACCTTCAAGAGTCCAACCATAACTCCGAGGAGTAGCAGAGAGCATTGAAGTCAGTAACGCAGAAGCAGTGGCAGTGTGATAAGGAAGCATAGTTTCCACAGCACAACTCATTTCAACAGGCGACCTTCATATAAATTGCCAAATTCAAAAACTTCAATATCTTGTCACAATATTAATACTCAATTAATCGATGAAATATACAAAATATAACATTGTGTTTTGTTTACTCCGTGACCTGAAAATGCGAGCAGTGAGAGGTTTTTGAGTGGGCAAGCGAAAGGGAGAAGGAGCGGCCTTGGGCTTGGCACCGGCGGCGAATCTCGTGGCGGCGGTTCTGGCGGAGGATGTGGCAGAGCGAAGGACGGACCTGGCGGCGAAAGTGGCCATTTTCGGATCGGGGAAAGCTCTGAGAGAGATGTGTTTCTACCGGAGAAATGCTAAAAGGGCTTTGTTGGGGTTTTAGGTTCTGAGATTTCGGGCCGGTTCCAGTCTTTTTGTTGCAATAAGTAAAAAGACCACAAAAGAAAGAATAATGGCACTATAGGTCACTAATTTTTTTTTTTTTGAAGAAGACAACAATGAGATTGAACTAGAATCTACTTCTTTTTATCTTCTATTTTTCTTTTTCAAAATCCCAGTACAAAAAAATAATTCATTTGTATCAATTGTTAATGACACTACATATCATCTAATTTCTTGTTTAGCTTAGTTATTTATTAGGTGATTTACTTTTCCCTCCTTTATTATTATTTTTTTTTGTCATAGTGTGTTGTAAATAATTGTAGGGTAAGATCGTGTTTTCGAAATGGGACTGAGGGCGGAGGTCAAGGGTGGCAAGAGAATCGCTAGGCTTAGAGTTGGATCTCGGAATATTGAGGGTGTAATAGGGAAATCTATAGAATTGGTGAAGATTCTCAAAAAAATAAAAATAAAAAATAAAAAATTAACATAAGCATGTGTCCACGAGACCAAATGAATGACTATATAGGCTAGAGATGTAGACAGATTTAAAGTGTGGTACTTCGGAGTTTCGAGGAATAGAAATGGAGTAAACATTTTAGTAGATATGGAGCTTAGGAGATAGTGGTAGAGGTTAAGAGAGTGAACGATAAATTAATAGTGATTAACCTAGTCATTAAATTATTTACTTTGAACAGAATTAGTGTAAACGTACAATATAAGGGCTCAAATGAGGAGGATAAATGACGATTTTGGGAAGATGTGGACGGGATATTGAATACACTAATCGACTTTTTTTAAGAGGAGATATCAATAGCCACCACATTGGGCAACTTCAAGGGGTTATGATGATGTTCGTGGTGGTTTTGATTTTGAGATAGAACGAAGGAACAAAATTGCTTTTGGACTTCATAAAAACTTTTCATTTGATTATATAGCTAATTCCAGTTTATCAAGTGAGGATTACTTGCTGACATTCTATATAGTATGACAACTTAGACTCAAATAGATTACTTATTGGAAGTGTTATAGATGTACTGCAACATTATCCTAAATGAATATCTTACAACCCAACATTATCATATATACACGAAATAAAAGTTATCATTATATAGTGTAATTGTTTGACAAAGGAGTTCACCTTTTTCTAGAGGAGGGTTTAATAAGCAAACAGAGAGTAAATAATATAAATATGAGCAGAAAGAAATCATAACAACAAAGCGCCTGTAGCTCAGTGGATAGAGCGTCTGTTTCCTAAGCAGAAGGTCGTAGGTTCGACCCCTACCTGGCGCGATTCTCTTTTTTAAACTTTAGTTCTACAGTATTTTTTGTCTTTGTTGCAAGGGAAGTACAAGTTGTTAATCCTTTTAGGTAAAAATGGCACTTAATTAATTAATGCTATATTTTGTTTAGAATTACATGGAATGGTATCATTTGTGTGCTATTTTATTCATTAAACTAAAGTACAATTTTATTATCAAAATACAAAGAAGAAAAACAGAATTGACAAAGCAACATCACTAGTGTCGCAATCAATTTGTGGAAAAATTCAGTTTTTAGGTGAGTGTGAATTACTTTTACTACGACTCATCTTCTCTAACACATTATGTAGCAATGGAACACAGAGTTTCTGTGACATATTATCTCCTTGTTGTCCCTTGTAATCCTCTGCCTGTGATCTTCTAGCAGAAACATTCTCATTATGAACTCTGTTTGATAACTCCAATCTTCCTCTGCTTCCGGGTTTAATACCGATAAGTCGGCCTAGAGAAACACTTTGATCTTGGAAAAATGACATTGTAGACTGAAAACAAATCCCAAAAAAGTAACTTTAGTATCTTACTGGTACTATGAAATTAAACAATTAGAGAAATTACCTCAGTGTCAAGGCTGGAGGATGAAAAAGATGAGAAACTAGGCGAAGATACGTATAAACGGTATGCTGCTGCTGCTGCAACTGTTACAGCCTGAGATCTCTCAGCTACTCTAAGCCTTGTGTTCATGTTTTCAAGTCCAAGTGGCCATCCACTAGGTACCTCATGCTCCTAAAAACACCGTTTCAATCCATCAATTAACTACGTCTCAAATCTCAAATTAATTGTGATCGGCTATATAATCATCTGTCTTTAGATTTATTCGTGATCTTGGTAAGATACAAATTATTTCAAAATAGCAAAAAAATGCAAAATCCCTACTCCTCGGTGTAATTCTACAACTGGAGTCTGGGGAGGTCGGTGTGTACACAACCCCTACCCCTACAAACAAGAAATCTCTACTCTCTTTTCTTTTTTCATGATCATAGGTAGATTTAGGGCAGGTTCAAAATAATAGGCAGATTTAGGATAGGTTACGCGGATTCAACTACTCATTACTTTCAACTCAAACTTTACAACACATAAAATAAAATAAAAGACACTACATGTAGTAATAACACACTTATTATAAATCCACCCCATCTAATTGTGAATTCGCCTCTGATCAAGACCGGTGATCTATCACAGTAGAGCAGTGAAGCAATCTTGGATGAAAGTTCACCAAGAACTACTCAAAATTCCTAAAACAATCAAACATGAAAATTGATTCAATGAACAAGAGTGGTGCAATAAAATATTTATGTTTACCTGTGTTACAACCATGGCTAGTATGAAGAGATGATTAAAAAGGGACAGGGAAAAAGAGTTAATTTGGAAGGAGTGAGGCACTGAACTGAAATCCAAGTTTAAAATGAAAATATTAAAAAAGAGAGAGGTGATGTATGTATCACTTTATGGAGTCTTTATTACAATCTTCACATTCTTTCCTAAATCAATTGAGCAGTTGGATGGTCTTCCCAGACCCCACTCAGGAGTTGAGCTATTATATCTCAGTTACACCTAGGGTCCCCTTCATGTACTCCTCTCAACAATAGTTGTAGATCTAGTTCAAAAAGAACTGCAGTAGGAGATTTATTATAATTACTATTCTCTACGTCTCATATTAGATGAACATCTTACTAAAAATAGTTGTTTAATACTCTCTACGTCTTATATTACATGAACATCCTACTAAAAATAGTTGTTTTATACTCTCTCTGTCCTAATTATTTGTCCATTTTTTCTTTTTTAGTTGTCCCTAATTACTTGTCTATTTTGACAAATCAAGAAAGGCCAATTTTTTTTTTACCTATTATACTATAAATTAATTACTTTGAAAAAGGTAGAACTTCTCGAAAACCCTAAGTTTTTTAATTCATCCATTTCATAATTAATAAGGGTAAAATGGTAAACTCACAATATCAATTGTTGTTTTCTTAATAAATAGACAAGTAATTAGGGACAGAGGGAATACTTCACTTATTGAATTAGAACAAAATTAATTACTCCTTCTGTTCACTTTTACTTATTACACTTTGATTTGTCATACCATTAAGAAAATAATTACTGATATAGGTATTTTACCAAACTATCCCCTATTAAATTGTGTCTTGAAAATTAATTTGAAAAATAAGTATTTCTTGATGAGTAAATCATGAAAAAAATTATTGTCTTTTCTTGATATTTCAAAAATAACAAGTAAAAATGAAAATTTATTTTAAGAATAAGTGACAAATAAAAATAAACTAAGGGAGTAATTTTTTTCATTTTACCTCTATAATTAATATGATCTTTAGAAATTTAAACAATTTTTTAAAGATCCAACATTTTTAATAAGAGAGGTTAATTAATAGAGTATGAACATAAAAACAAAATAATAAAATTGATCAATTTATTAATAACTTCTTATTTATCGTATAAAATTTAAAGTGTGTGTCTAATATGAAACGAAGGAAGTTGAATTTGGAATATGGTAGAATAGCTCCTGTATCGGGAACTTAAAACTTCAAAGGGTTCAGACTTAGAGTAGGGCCAATTCAAGATTTTAAAAATAAATTTTAAGAAAGGGTGGTGAATTTATGATATTAATTGGACGGATTCAGTTTTTAGATTCAATTTTATTTGATTTCTATGCTCAAAATTAATGACTTTATTTCTTGAAGTACAATACATTATTATAAGGTTACGTGAAAAAGTCATTTTAAATCAACTATTCTATATTTATCAAACAAACTAAAATGATAAACGAGGTCCTCCTTTTTATTTATAGGTCGATATCATTAAATAAAATATTAGATGTGGTTTCGTAATTAATGGAGTAAGAATTTAATTTTTTTTTTTGTTAAACAAGATAAATAAACGGTCCACCTTGAGAGAAGAGTTGAATTTGATAGGTTAGCAGTTCATGAAATTATATGTCACTTACTAATTACTGCGACAACTTGAAAACTATGGTGGTTGAATATAATTAATTATACAATACTGCAGGTTACTGCTTCATTTTCAGCCTTCATCCCATGATATTGATTTTTCCTTCTAGTAACACCATGTCAATGAACTTGATATCATTTGTTGGGTTTTAAAATATCGCGATATCAAATATTAGATGATTTTTTCTCATTTTATCGATAAAAAAACTATTAATTAGATGTGTTGTTGTTGAGGCCATGGGCAAAGCCATTTTGTGGTCAGGGGTACATCCGAACTACCTTCGGTGAAAAATTATACTATTTATATATGGTTAAAAGATTATTTTTTTATGTATATATAATATATGTCGAACTCCCTTCAATTAGTTCATGTATTTATTTCTTCAGATTTTGAACCTCGAGTGAAAATTCTGATTCTGCCACTTATCGAGGCAAAAAGTGTCAATTGGTGAAATAACCTAGAATTAAGTTATGTGGCTTCAAGACTCACTGTCTCTACCGACAATTTCACCACACCAACTGTTAATCCTAACTCCCAACTGATACGGCACTCCAACTCCTAATTTCACTTATTTATTAATTAATTATTATTTAGGCGAGTGTGTTGATTAATACCCTTACATTATACCGGAGGCATAACCAGTAAATAATTATAAGTTCGATAGAATTTAATAACTTTAAATGAATGTAACTAAAGAGAATATTGATTCTTTTGTCTATGATCAGTAAAATTGACCAAGAAGGGTAAGTGGATGACTTAAAAATTCATTTTTTTAAAAGTGCTCCCATACTAAGTGCATGTCATGGTCAATTAAAGAGTCCTATCCATCCACTTAATTAATGTATTGGAAAATTGGGAGGAGCATCAATTTATGGGGAAAATTGTGGGCTTCCATTTTCTACTATTTGTTTACTTAAAAGTCCATGAAAGAATGAAATTAGTAGTCCTCTATGCAATGAGTTGTGAAGAAAAATGCCAAATTCTGAATTGTCCTTTTTATTGGAAGACCAAATGTTTAATTGACCAACATAATGTGTGAATATTTTCATGAAAAACATTGTTATGTTATACCCATCTATTTCAGTTTATGTTGTGGTGACTAAGCATGAATTTCAAATTGTTAATTCGACTACAAGAGAATACCCAAAATAATTTTGCAAGTGATGTTTGGAGAAGGTGATATGCATGCAAATTTTATCCTTATCTTTTGAAGGTAGAGTTACTGCTTCTAATAAACTATTGATCAACTAAAACATTTTAAAGTAGAAAATTATTAATTTAACTGTTATATATTTATATTATATAAATGACACTTGGAATCTATACCGAAATATAGCAATTTTTGGAAAAACAGTTGATCGTCCCTCAACTATGACTCAAATCTAATGTACATCCTTACATTATCTAAGTGAGCAAAAAATATCCTTATACTATCCAAAAAATAACAAGAATCATCCTTCAGTCTATTTTTGTTAAGAAACTAATTGAACCAATAAAAAAAAATATTTTTTAATTTGGTCACATCTTGGCCACGACGAGAAGATCAAAGTTATCTAAAAAGAATAAGGATATGGATAGGAAATGAATCTTTCATTCTCAGAATTTAAATTTTGTGTGTTGTTATTTTATAGAGTATGTTTTTTTGCATCATAAGTAAATTGACTTGCAACAATACGTAAGTTTTGAAATATTTATACAATATGTTCCGATGGTTAGAAAGATTATGTAAAAAAAAATCATTTCAAAATATTACGTCCAACTATTTAGAGATTTTCTTTAATAAATATTTAGGGCGTATATACTATATGTACAATGCAGTTCACATTTTATACAATGTACATAAATGCTGGAAATTTAGTGAAATTGCGTAGGTATTTAGTTATTAAAATAAAAATAAAAACTTTATTTGAAATTTTTAAAGTTGGAGTAGTATTTGGCCATATTTTTACAAAAAATATTTAGAATTTGAATATATTTTGTCTGAATATGATTTAAAACTTCAATTTCTAAAAATTTTAAAAATCACCTAACTTGATTAGCTTAACCATGTGTATATATTCATTCGACTTGACACATATTTTGTTGGTGGCGTGAGTTTCTTAAAAAAAAAGACACAGGGATGAATGTTGAAACTTTTTGGATAGTTCAAGGATGCTTTTTGTTCACTTATATAACACAAGGATGTACATTAGATTTAAGTCATAGTTGAGAAATGATTTTAGCCAAAAACTCATATCCTAATGTTGTAAAGTTATATTTTGTTTGAAGATCATGGATCTAGGCCCATATTTAAGTGCATTATAGCCCATTATCAATCAGTTGGATCTAGGCCCATATTTAAGTCATTATAGCCCATTATCAATCAGTTGGATCTAGGCCCAATTTATCGGTAGTCTTGATAACAAAGTTAATATTTAGAGAGGAAGTGGATGAAATTGTAAACAGACTTTTTTCTATTTTATTATGACAAAGTTATTTAGATGTGTTAATAAAGAGGATTATTTTTAACTTTATTCGTGTATAGCGACGGTTTCGCCTCTAATTACGTAACAATGCGATAGTTGTGTATTAATGTAGTAGTAATTTTATTTCAAAATGTAGCGAAATACATTATATTTGAGCACATGCAAAATACAGTTTATTAGTGTCACTTATATTTATTTTTTTCGAGGTAAGAAGAAGGTATGCTTACACTCTACCCTCTCCAAACCCAACTTGTGGATTACATTAGATATGTTTTTTTGTTACTGTCGCTGATATTTTCACCTTATGACACTACTATTTTATGAAATATATACTTGTATCATCACTAGAAACCACCCAACCTCCATGCACCAAAAATCACTTGCGTGCAACTTTATTTTATGAAATATCGTTATATTTGAGGCTTGAAATAAGAAGACACACATATTAGGTGTGGCAATGTGTGAACTACTAAACCCAAACTCCAATATGTATAAGGATTTTTTAAAAATATTGCTATTTCGAGTAAATATAGAGGATATATTTGTTGTATCGTGTAGTTTTTCCATTAATAAATTATTCCCAGCTCATCAAACTCTGATAGGTCGTACGTGTTACACTTACATGCCAAATCTCGTATCTTTAATTGTGGCTATAGATTTTTCTTTTTTGTCCAACAAATTCAAAGATAAGGAAAATTGTAGTATTCGAATTATTTTGTATCAAAATAGTAAACATTTCAGCAGGGTAGGATTAATTATTTTTATTTTCTTAAAAAAGATTTGGTTGGTTAGTGATGAAATATTTTCCATGATACATTATTGTAACTAGTAAGAAAAAAACAAATACTAACAAAGAGGTTAAAATGTAAATATCATGTTAGTCGATTATTCAGGACCACCATTTCACATGTTATTGGATTATTATAAATGGTTAACATTGTACCTGAATTTCCCCTATCTAGAAAATAACAAAATAAAAATAATATATACTCCAATTTAGGTGAATTTACAATATTATTTCTAGGCTGATAAATCATTTTCTTTTGACCCACTAATTTTCTACTTCTTCAGTAAAGACGAAAAATAAAACTCCGTTGACAGCAAAATATTCTTTATTAAGCTTCAAGAATTTTGAAAAAGAAAAAAACAATAAGATAGTGTTAAATACTTTCTTTTCTCCCATGACCCCTCTCCCCTTTGTTTTCATTTTATTTCATCCAAAAATATATTGTCTTTTGTTATACAAAACATGTTTTCTTGTGTTCAATATCATGCACAAAATTTTCTCATTTATATTAATTTGAGAAACCATATAATATATATCACGGGCCAAATGATATATATTCTCATTAATCCGTGAGATTTGTGATCTTCAAAATAAAAGTACAAATAGATGTAAATATAATTTACATAGACGATGTATATATTTTGATACAAAATAATTTGAATACTATAATTTCACATGTACTCCCTTTGTCCCTTTCTAGTTGTCTTGTTTTTTTTTTTTTTACAATCAAATGATAACATTTTATGATGTATTTTTTCATCATATTGATATGCAAAAAATGTAATTTATAGTACTTTTCATATATTTTTTGCATATCTAAATTTTTAATTTAAAATATCAAATTAATGTAATCTAATTTTTTAGCCAAATCGACTTTCAGAAAATGCAATATGAGGGAGTATTAATTATTATTAAGTCCTAAAGAAGATATTTAATTACTGGATAAACTTTGTCAAGTTGGACTTGGTAGCCATATGTGGATGAGTTTCTGATAATTTGGTAGGTAGAAAAGATGGAAGTGATGATTATAAAGAAATTTATAATTTATGTATCAACCATAAACCACATGCACTTTTCCATTTTTTCAGCATTTAATTTCCATACTCCTATAACATAATGAGTAGTGGCAATGATTTATAATGTTACATAACCAGTTTGGACCAAACCCTACTTTTGTTAGGAATTTTTTTCCTCTTAACTAATTAGTAGCGATCGAGTGTTTATGCAAAATTAATAGATACATAATATATGTTTAAACACATATATATAACTATAACTCACCAATAACGGTCATTAAAATTAAAGCAACTAGCTATAAATAGGTTTAATTAATTTGATATAAATATTTAATGCACATAGAACATGTATACTCAAGGCCCTCAGGGGCAAATCTTAAACAAGTTGAGAATGTTTATTCGAATTCCTTGACAAAAGGTTGCACTATATATAAGACAGTTTTTTTCATGTATACCGTATCTTTTTTTTCACAACTAACTAATCCCATGCACCTATATATACGCAACTACTTTAAGTTACATTAAATTTGTGCCAAATCATCAATAAAAGTGGTAGTTATTTATTTTCTCATGCAAGAGAAATAATCCCTAAGTTCTCGAGTCTATTGTTGCTTCATGCAAAAGTACAAGTTCTAAAATTAAATGGCCACACAATTTAATATAAATAATTCTTACGCTATCAAGTTAATTCATTATATCATAACATATTATCTTCTTTATTTTGTTCTTAAACTTCATATGAATATCATATACTAAGACAGAACTAGACTTTTGAGTTTATGAATTTTGAACAGTTTATTTTTAATAAAAATACAAAATATAAACCAAAACTACTGAATTTTACTGAACCAATAATTTCATTCCTTCATATCTATGTCCTTTCTATTCCAATTTGAGAAAAAGAAGTTTCACAAATATGTGTTCTTTCTTAAAGCAAAGGGAAAACGAATACTCAATATCTAATTATGACGCATGACTTTAATTATCACTTGGAATTGAGTATAGAAGCATCCTCATAATGAAAATTCCCATCCTATTTTTCATATAATTTAAACTTTGCTGTAAAACAAAGTGACAAATTATAAATTAAAGCAAAAGAAAAAGTTAAAAATAGCTTTGAAAAGAACTCTAAAGGAGATTAATGACAAGTATAGTTATATATTCAAAGAGATAAAAAGAAAGTCAAAAAGTTCTTTAATAAGAAACTTGAAACACACATTGAAAAACCAACATAAAATATATTTATTCTTTCGTAAAATATTAAAAAATTAAATCAAATAAAGATTTCTAAGACGACCCGCCATTCACGCCAGGCAGACAAAAGTCCAATGAAATAGGTATTGATTATTGACTTTTCTTTTTACCGATTACAACATATTTAAATACATTGATACTAGGAACGAAGCTAGAGTTTTAATTATAGATTAGATACAATTTAGTAATTTTGATCAAAATTCAATATTTATATTAAGAAACCCACATGTACTTTTCTAGGATCGAAATATCATAAACTTAAAATTCTAAATCCGTATAGGATAATATATGTATTATTTAGGTTTTATTTCTATATCATTTATTGTAGCATTTGAGTCTTGCCATCATCTCCAATGGTGCCATGCCCCTATGCAACTTTCACTTACATTACATGTTTGATATGTGGACAAATCCACCCATTGTAGAGAAAGTTGTCTGGGAATGGGGGGGGTCCCCTCCCAACATTTATTAGTGTACCCATCCACCAAACTATGCTACATTGGCACTCATGAATTTAATTCACTTCTCTATATCTATTTGCCTTATCCATAAAGAAGCTTGAAGAATCACATTTTATGATATTTTTTTTTAATAAAAAGAAACTAATTAATGATTTTTGTCTCATATTGTACTTATTTTGATTTGATTTTAAATATAAATTTGCATCCAATATCCGATATCTGTATTATGAGTTATGAATTAATTATAAAAGTTGCCTCTATATTCAAAGCTCGAACTTGAACTCGAAACCTCATGACTCGACTATAGAAGTTGTCTCTATATTCAGGGTCTAAACTCGAAACTTATAGTTAAGAGTGGAGACGTACATATTGCTTGAGAACAATTCTTACTTTATGTTTGTGATGTATGAAAATGTAGTAGAAGGTCTTTTGGTAGGTATGGTTAGGAGGCAGAGTTAGTGGAACGAAAGGGTTCATCGTTTGAAAATCATGTTATATATTAAAGTTATAATACGAGAATTAGAATTAACAGAGTGCATAGATATGTTTAAAGGAAGAAAACATAATTTATAGCCATAAAAAAAAACCAAAATAAAATAAGGTAAAAAAAATAGGGATTTTATTCAGATTTTTGAAGCATTAAATGCTTGAGAGTGAAATACTCATGGGAATTGGTGAATGGAAACAATGGTTGTTGACAAATGTTGGTGGAAATAATCAGTATGTTGATACAAGTCTCTGTCTTTTAAAACAAATAGAGAAATAAATGAAATGAAAATAAATGAATTTTCTGATAATAAACGATAAAGGAAAAAAAAATATATGGTTCTAAAAAGTGATGATCGTCTTTATTTGGGTAAAAAAAGAAGAAATATTGTGAAATAAAAGCAATAAAATAAAGGGAACATAAAGCAAACAGAAAATTGACACCACAAGAATTTAATATTTGTCTCTGTTTCTCTTCTTAATTTTTTGTCAAAACTTTTATAAAGGTAATTCAAAACATTTTAAAAAAATATTAGAAGAAGTCAAAGACGGTTCAATATTTATTATACGTATATAAAAAAATAATTTTAGTCATGTAAAAATAATGAATTATCAATTGAGGGGATCTGGATGAACTCCTCAATCTTACCTAGCTCCACCCGAGGGACTCAACACATAACATTATAACTGAAATCTCCCAATTGTTACTCTCACACTTTAATAGTATCAAAAACGTTTAATAGTAATAATAATACAGTATCAAAAACATGTGAAATCGCATTTCAAATTTCAACTGAAGCAAAAACTTAAGGTGATTATAAATAATATACAAGTGAGAATAAGCAAGCCACTAATAGAAAAGCAAACAACACAAGCAGTCATGTTGATAGTTGACAAATAGTATTTGCTTATCCACACTTATATATTAGTAGTAGAAATGAATAGTCATACATTTATTAATAAAAAAGAGTCATAAAATAGTCGAAATATGCACAAATTAATTTAGGCACAGTTATTATGGAAAAAGAAGAAAACACTAAGCTGGTGCATTTTAGGTCCCCAAAGAACAGTCTTCAGTGTAACAGCGAAAAGCACATCTCAGTTTTCTTTAGGAATAAATATTTCAATTTTGGTTGGTACTCATAAGTCATATCTTTGATAAAGTGATATTATTAATCATAATTAAGCATACTACACAGTACTTGGCATGATAATTATTTATGTCAGAAATTACATCTAGAAAAAGATAATTAATCTCTCACTACTAGACTAATTATAGAATTACTCTGATCCAGTCAAATATTATATAGGCGACATAATTATAGGTACAACATTTACTGCACATAGACACTAATTTTATTGATTCATTTTAGCAAATTAAATAGAACATAAACTCATTATAATTATACATAAAACACCCAAAAATAAAATCTGTAGTTTAATTAACATTTTTTCTAATAAAAATATAACTTAGACAAAAAAAAAGGATAACAACATCAATCATAATTGGGACATAACATTTGTTTTAGCTCACTATGGTTATAACTTTTTTGTTTTCAATTTTTGGAACAATTAAGGCATGTTCTCTTCATCTTGAAAATCTTCATTCTCAAAGTTGTTGTTGTTGCTGTACTCATTGTTGCCATAGGTGTTCTTGTTGTTGTACTGTTGGTTCATTGCAGCAAATTCCTTTGCATTTTCATATGGGTCCCTGGCATGTCTCCCAGCATTGATATCATAGTAAAATTTCCCATTTCCCAAAAACCTTGTGTCACTCATCCCCTGTTGTTGGTGCACTCTGTAATTACCATTCCCAGTGTTGTAACTCTGTTCTTCATTATTGTTGTAATTTGTGGAGTATCTCTGTTCCTGATTGTTGTTGTTGTTGTAATTGTTTCCGTAATTTGTTGGGTTGGTGTTGTAGCTTTTGGCACTCAATCTTGTTTCAGTCAACTCCTGTTGCGGTTCATAATTGTTGTTATAATATGTATTAGCAGCGTTGTAGTACTCCTCCTCATTGTTGTTGTTGTTGTACTGTTGGTTGTTGCTGTAAAAACTGTCACCGCTGTAAAACTGTTGCTGCTGGTAGTTGTTGTGGTTTTTAGTACTGAAATCGCTGACGCCGTGGTAGTACTGTTTCTGCTGGTTGTTATTATTGTTACTGCGGTAATTGGTGGGACCACTGTAGAATTGGTTGTTATTCAAGTTGGTGGTGGAAGTGGAGGTATCAATACTGTGCTTGGTTGAGAATTCATTGTTATTGTTGTTGTTGTTGAAACTGTTTTCATTTGTGCTGTCCTCAGCAACAGTTACATAAGAAACAGGGTTGTAATTTTTGGGAAGGTATTTGCTGTTGGGAAAATTATCAACATTGGGATTATTGGTGTTAGTGGTAGTGGTAGTAGTAGTAGAAGGGGTGGAAACAGAGTCATGACCATAAAGGCCGTAAGCACCATTTTCATTTTCAGGCATGAAATTTGGCTCTTGCTCTTTGTTAGGAACAACTGTTTGTGTTTCCTTTTCATCATTGTTGCTTGGGACTTTGTTGAAAAATTGGCCATCCCTTGCATGAACTTGGAGTGTCGTAAAAAGAGCAAGGAGGAAAATGAGAGAGAAACTTTTAGCAATGGAAGCCATTGTGAATAGAAAATGAACAAGATATGAGAATTTGTGTTGGGTTAGTTTTCAATGCTTGTATACTCTCTTTATATAGAGACCCTTTATCCCTCTTTTATGTGTCTACTTTTTTTTTCTTTTTCTTTTTGAATTTTTGTATAGTTCAAATATTTCTTTATTTATTTATGAGTGAGGAGTGACTTTCTATCCCTCCAATTTTCATGCTTATTAGGTGCAAATGGGGACAGGAAAAATGGAAGGAAGAAACTGGTCCCCATGCGTAATTATAGCACTTTAATAAAAATGGTTCCTAATTTGTATGACCGAATGCATATATTATCATGCCACTAGAAAGATAATTATAAATTATTTTTATAGTAAGTAGATCAGTAACTGAAAATAAAATAAAATTATACATATCACACTTGCAGAAAACAATAATTATATGGATTTAACTTTGTTCTTAAGAATTACTCATGAGGGTTGAAAGTGTAATCCTTATGTTTTAGCTAAATAATCGCATTTAATTAATTTTTTCTTTCCATATTTTAAAATTCAATTAACTTTTCAAGAACACAACAAAATCAGTAATGATTCTTTGGAATATAACTTTAAGCTTTTAGGGTTTACACAACTTTTGATGCATATATGGCAAAGGATCCCGAGGTGGTAGGTTCCAATTAAGTAAAATCCAGGCCAAAATTCCCACTACAATGATTCAATTGATAATCAAAATAAATGTGTGACATAAATTGATACCAAATAATTTCAACATGGAAGGTACAATATTAAAATTCTTCTATTCAATTGTTAAGACTTAAAGGTTAAAATGATTAAGTGAGACTAACAACATTTTCAAAATTCAATTCGAATTACATTTGTTTATAATCATTCAATATTCGAAATTTATTAGAACTAATTAATTTTTTTTTAAGGAATAGTATTGGATTTCAAGCTAAATTAAAATGAACGACAAATGATGTGGCTCCTCTACTTTTTAAGCGGTAAGTCAAAAGTGTGAGTTACATTTAAATATACCAAAAAATCAGTAGTGAGCATTTTATGGAATTATTAAAAAGAAAGAAAAAAAAAGGAAACCGAGTGAAGAGATTGAAGGGAAAATTGGAATTGGAATGAGAAGAGGCGAGAATTGTGGAGTGGCTGTGAATGGAAAGGAAAGTGTGGGAGGGAGAGATTCAAAGTTATGGGATTTCATTGGCACATACACACACCATGTGCCTATTCTTTTAATACATTGAATTAGTCAATAGGGGTGCCCTTTTTTTGTTCTTATGCTTAAGTTTTCCTATTACTATTACTCTTATTGCATACTTATTCACCCTGCGGTTTGATATCCATGTTAGAATCTGCACGAATAAAAGTGAATCTGTATTTAGAGGGATTTGATTTTGTGTACTTATCACTCCATCACAATCTTTATCGGTGCATATCAACACTTTTTTAAGTGATCGCAAAACTAAATTAGGATTAGTTTAATTTTTATAAGCTGACAGTAAAATATTACTCCATTCATTTACTTTTATTCGTCACATTTGGACTTGATACATCTATTAAGAAAATAATAATTGAGATAATAGTTTACGACACTATTTCTATCAATTGATATTTGGTCTTTGAAAATGAGTAATTAATGTTTGGAGTGAAACACGGAAAAAATAAATTATTTTTTCTTGGTATGATAGAAATGATAAAGAAAAGTAAAAATTTATTTTTGAAATAGTGGACAAGTAAAATTAAACGCAAGGAGTATTTATTAATAGATCATTAAAAATAATTTTAACTAACTATCTATAACAAGTGAATCAAAAAACAAGACAAATAAATCCATTTAATATATTAAATTACACTAATAATGTGAAAATCATTTATTCATGTCTTGAGGGTGCATGAGTTTGATATGCAAGCAAAAATATCAAATACATGATTTTTTTTAATTTTAGATGACAGTGAGATTCGATCTCAACACCTCTGTCTGTTCTGAAGTGTGTGACCACCTAATCTAAAAATTTAAGTTGTTAGAGAAAGCATAATCTTATTATTTAATTACATTTCAACAAACACATTTTTCAAAAAATATTTTTCATCATACCAAACACACCCTTAAAGCTTTTTTTTCCATTCTCTTCTTTTAATTTTTTCCTATTACACGTAGGCCTGGGCATATTTCGGTTCAAACCGAAAAAATCGATCGAACTGAAATTTTTTTAATTTCGGTTACGGTTTGATCAGTCGGTTTTGGTTTTCAGTTTTAAAATTTCAGTTATTCGATTCGATTTTCGGTTTTTAACAAAATTAATTCGGTTTAACCGAAAAAACGAATTTTAATACATTAACACTATTAAAATTCGGTCCCTTTTTTTGGTTTTCGGTTTTTTCGGTTTTTTCGGTTTTCGATTTTTCGGTTTGGCTACAGCCCAACCTATCCAATGTCAATAGCCCATTAAAATTTGGCCCAATTTGGCATTTGGGAGTAACCCACTGTAGCTCCTACACTTATGTCTTTTACCTTTCACTCCCTTTGTACTCTATACATTCACATTATCATTATAATATAATATTGTTTCTTATATATTGTTTATTTTATTACACGTTTTTGTTCCACGGTAATTGTACCTTTTGATGGTAATTTATCTTATTAGCTTTTGTTTCTATTAGAAAAAATAATATTGTTTAATTTCTTATTTAGTACTTAGTATTTTTAATTCATTTATTATATAACCAATATAAGTATTTATTAGTTATACATCATATTTAATGTCATTTTTATATATAGTATATTATTAAATTAATAATACAATATATTATTTCTATTAATACACTATTCGTACTATCATGCTTATTATATATAGTTAGGGCAGGGCATAAAATGGTTAAAACCAAAAAAACCAACCGAACCAATTTTTTTTTTAAATTTCGGTTTCAATTTTCAATATTTCAGTTTTTTGGTATAAAGAAGGGTGTCCACTGTCATGCTCTTGTTGATTTATGGGTCTTGACTCTTGAATATGGTATCCTCTGGGAGCTCATTGCATTTGTTTAACTGCCAAGAAACAACTTGAATGGTTGAAAGTTGTGATTTGGTGAAACAAATTAAGGCGAAGAAAGTTAAATTTTGATCAGTTTATAATCAAGCTAGCATAAAATAATCCAGATGCTACAGCCCACAGGCCGCGTTAATTAAATTTGGTCAAACCGAAATAAACGAACCGAAATTGTAATAACCGAACCAAACCGAATTTATTTCAGTTTGGTTTGGTTTCATATTTTGCCAAACCGAAAACCGAAAAAACCGAACCGAACCGACCGAACACCCAGCCCTAATTACACGGACAGTCTAGTAATGAAAACTAACTACCAAACCCACAAATATGAAGTGTTGGCATGCTCTTTTTACCTTTTCTTTTCACCCGATGTATGATACTTGCACGGGAATTCAAATTATTCTGAATTCGCATTTTGTAGGATCTCATTCGATGAAAAGTGCTTCCTACAATGAATTTTTTCATATTCAAACCTCAAATATGAGACGTCTGATTAATAAAAATGAGCATCCCTCCTACCAATCATGTTCTTTTTACTTACAATTTGTCACTTCATAAATTTAGTTTGTTTTTTTTTGGTTAAAAAACTATGCTATACAAAAATCTTGAAATAAATAAATAAACTCCAACGCCCCCTACCTAAAACAAAAACGTTCATACTTGAGACACCTCAAAACAATAAAGAGAGAAATTAGTTAAATATCAATAATTTGAAGACGACGAGCTATTTAGTGCAATTAATCCCAAATTTAGAAGAGGACAAGTTTCAAATAATAAAAATAGAATTGTTCAACTTTAAAATAATTACTCCCTTCGTCCATATTAATTGTCAATATTACTAAAAAAATTCACCTCAAAATATTTATCAATTTATAAAATTAATAAAGAATTTTTTTTCTTATATTACCCTTAAAATTAATTAATAAAAATGCTTTTTATTTATAATTTCTTAAGAAAATATGTAAAAGATAAATGTAATACTCTTTTGAGTCCTCCACCTTATATGACTTACCTTTTTTTTTTTTAGTTAATCCCAAAAGAATGACACATTTTTATATTCGATAACAATTAACTTTAAAATGTCATTTTGCTCTTAATGAAATGATTTCTAGTCATACAAATAGCTTTTACTCATTTTAGATCACAAATTTTATATTTTTTTTTCTTTCTTATATTTTCTATACAGTCAAACTAACTTCTATAAATTATAACGGTGGTAGAGTAACCAAAATGGACGAGGGGGAGGGAGTACAAAGTTCCTTCTTTTTTTTCTGACTATGATCAGAAAAATCAGACAGATTAAATAAAATAAAATAAGGGGGATTTGTTATTGGATGGGAAGTAATTGACAGTTGATCAGTTGGTTGAAATTAATGGCACATTTTCCCTATTTTGGTTCATTTTCTGCTTTTTACTACAATGTATTTATTGATATTTATTTCAAAATGTAATGCTAGGTGCCTGCATTCTTTTTTGGGATTTATGATTAAGGCGAGTACTCTTACAAATTGTTGGCTTGTGCACTTATAATTGTATTAGAAATAAATATTTCTAATAATTTATGAACCTCCTCTTAAAAGTTAGATGAAATATTGTAAGTATTATATTCAATGCCTCCAAATTATATCGACATAAAAATTAAAATAACTTAAATTTTGGTCCAATTTTTCAAAGAAAGGACTATTAGAAAGTGTGCAGTTCAACTACCTAAATTAAGATAGATTTATGAATTGGTGTAACAAGTCCAGTGGAGTTAGTTATGTGTTGTTAATGTGATGCATATATGAGAAATTAAGAGTCTAAAGTCTAGCAAGTTGTTATTGAGAGGGAACATTATGTCATAGGGGATAGACTAATCACCAAAAGAATCATTTTTTAAAACGGTGATGACTAGGCTAGCTCGTGCATAGCTAGATTAATTTATTGAATATTTATTACTTCGAATCAATATAAATATTAAGTAATTTTAACCATCACAACTTAAATTTATAAAAGAATAAAATTATTTACAGTATTTAGTGTCTCTGTTGAATTTGAATCTTTAATATTTTGCTAGATTCTTATTTATGTTATTGATTGATATATCTCACTCCTTGAGGGCAAATTACAATTCGAATTATAGTATCACGAGAATCGACAGTTTGTTTTATATTTTCATACTTTTCATTTATTTATGTCAAGAGTGGCAAAAATAGCCAAAGAAAATATGACTCACACAACTCGATCAAGTATGTAGTTATTGACTTCTGAGAAATCTTGTGGAAATATTTTTTGATATGTTATGAGATGAAATAATTAAAGATTTTTTTTCTGTGATTAACTAAATTATAAAATAAAAAAATCAAAATAATAGTAAGTAAGTTTGAATTATGACCTATTATTTAGCCATCTTGACTCAATTCATCTCAACATAACTAAGATCGGGACACAGTTGGTCAATGTAATTTATTTGTTAAATTAACTTTAATCATCATTTACCGCATCTAAGTTATGAAGAGGAAAAGAAAAGAAGGAACATTGGATTTTTTTTTTGTTTCCCCCAATATTTGGCATCTACATTGGAGCCCGATTTAATTCAAATTCGCATTCATATTGGGAGGGGGAGGTAAAATGAATCTTAATAAAAATAACTATGTACCTAAGGAGACTCGACTCAAAATCTCTGATTCAGAATAAATTAACATTTACCACTATGTCAAAATCCTTATCAATAAACATTAAATTTATAGTTTGTCCTAGTCATGGGTGTAAAGTGTAAAATGGTAGGGTTGAACCTTAGGTGCAGGGCCAGGCCCAAGACCTACCCATGAATTATGGCTTGATTGACTGTACAGTACTCCACTAGAAATGTAGTGGGTGGGGGTACCACACAAAATATAAGACCTAGAGACAGCCGCAATTACACGAGTGGTTTAAACTAATTAACTACCCCCTCTTACTTTTTTTTTTTTTTCATCTTGTAAAATAAATCAAAATTATTAAAAGTGATGATAGATGTTTGATTTTCTTTTGGATGTTTTTTTTTAGAAATAAACAATTTGATACATATTTATGCAGGGTTTGAGAGGATTGCACCACTAAAGAATTATTAAAAGTGATGATAGATGTTTAATTTTCTAGGATGTTTTTCAAAAATAAACAATTTGATATACGTTTATAGAGAATTTGGAAAGAATCGCACCCTTAAAGTACTCTCAAGCAGCAAAATTTGATTTTATGTTCTCATAAAAAAATTGGAAAAATTACAGAAATCCCACCTTTTACTTTACTTATTACCATTATCTCCTATAAGTTTTACAAATCTTCAAAATCCCCCATTTTCGTGCATCAGATTAGTGTATCTCGCACATCAGATTAGTGTATCATGTATAAAATGTAATGTATCTTACTTAACGATTAATGTATCTCGTGCATCAGATTAATGTATCAGCGCTTATATTATTGTATCCGTTTGATGGATTTCTGTAATTATAAATTTTTAAGGGATAGATTGCAATTTTGCCTTAAAAGTATGTGATTTCTATAATTTGCCCTAAAAATTTAACACGTCTTAAAATTATTTGCGAAGACATGCTTATTTCTGTAATTTTATTTGTTCTAATAATAATCTTTGATTGACTACACTAACTATAGAGACACGGAGTAAGTGAATTTGTAACAAAATGTATCCAATTCAATAGAATTTATAAAGAGGTTCTTAGGGAATTTTTAAATGCATGTTTATTAGTTTAAATTCTGCAACTTTTTTCTGATTTTCAGATAAGTAATTATTAAATGACTAATTCATTGTGATTACTATAATTAATATTACTCCTCACCAAAAACTTTATTGATGACTCAAACCACAATTTAAAATTAATGTTTTTCACTCCAGTTAAAGAAAAAAAAGGGATATGTAAGTCATTTGTGTAACAATAAAGGTATAAATAAATAACTTTTATAACAAGAGATATATTATTTTCCCAATAAAAAAAACCTTCTAAAATAAAATCATTACTACCTCCTTCTCATATTAGTTGACCACTTTCCTTTTTACGCACATATTAAAAAATAATAAATAGAAAGATAATTTTACTATTTCACCCTTTAAAAAACTTATTGGGACTTCACAAACAAATTTGAACACTATAAAAAAAATAAAAATTGCAAAGGTAGTATAAGAAAATTTTAATGAATGCTTTCTTGATTTAGTAAGATGATCAACTAATATGGGACAACTATTTTTGATCAACTAATATGGAATGAGTATATTAGAAGTTCGACTTCTATAATTCTATGGAAATTTCAATAAAGCCCTAAAGCTTTAAAAATAAAAGAGAGGCCGGGGGGGGGGGGGGGAGGGGGGAATCCTATTTAATAAACATGATTAATTAAGAAGTTTGGATTTCAAAATCCATAATCTTTGACTGATGAAAAGGAGGAATAATTAATCTTGCCCTAATCAAGCTCCATTTTATTTCTATTAGACTAATAAGAAGAAGCACATTCACATGATTTGATAGTAGAAGTTAATTAAGGAGTGATTAGGCCACATCTCTTGGGATACACAGCAGAAAGGACACAATTACTTCACTTAAACTAACTTTATTGTCAACCTTTTTACTAATACTATTTGAAACGAGCAAATCCATTCACAAGAAAGAAAGAAAAAAACAACTAAAAAGAAAAAGCCAAAACAAAAGTACCAAAGAGTTTGACCAATCAATTCTCTTTCTTTCCCCTTCTTTTTTTCTTGAGTTTAGTAATTAATTGCGTGATTAGCGGACCGGGAAATTGATAAGTCCACTAAGTTTTTTAATTAGTTAAAATTAAAATTTTGTCTTTGATGAAATTGAAAATGTTTGGTATAATTATTTGGACTAAAGAGTTTCTAAAGTCTTGTGGTGTTTTTATTAGACAAAAAAAATAATTCTAGAAGGGAGATAGTCAATCTAAGAGATAGTATCGGAAAAATTAGACTATTTTTATTTTCAAGTATTTATATGGTAAAAGTAATGTAGCAAATTGATTTTCCATTTATACTTGAATATATATGAACTTATATGAAGCATTAATCAAGTGTCTTATTACGCGTGCATTAATACGCAAATTAAAACTTTGGTTTATTTATAATTTTTTTACTTTTGGGTAGGGGACACTACAGGACTCTATGAGAATCAAGTCTTGCAGCTCTAGAACAATAATAGTCCGATCGAGCTACCAACTTAATTCTTTTATTTCACACGTATAATAAGGTTTTAAAAAATTGTTTCTAATTATAGTAAGATGACATTATTTTTCTAAGACGGACTTAAAAAGAAAGGATGCCACAAAAAATGAGACGAATATAGTGAGATTTTAGTTAAGTTTTCTAATTCTATTTAATTCAAACTAAAGTTAAAAATATTCTATTTTACACGTACAATAATGGAGGATTGGGTGAGGCAAGTTGCATAGCAAGAATGTCTTTGTCACTATTTAAGAGCATGTGCTGGTCGTCTTAATTGAACAGAAACTCACATGCAAGGTCACCATTAGAGGTTCACATTTCCTTAACTCAAATGGAAACTATCATATCCATACAAACAAGATAAGTTTGGAGGCCTAAAGTCAAACTTCGTAGAGAGATTTTTTTTTTTTTTTTTTTAAATTATCATATATAAATTGAATTACTATAACATACTCAACTGTTGTTATTGGTTGCCTTCAACTAATGTTCACTTGTGTCTGTCTATTTCAACACTATTAAGCTAGAAACCGTGTCTTGTTTTCTTGATTAATTGGATTAATGTTATATTCATATCATATCCTTCATGAACATTAATCGTTAAATGTCTAATCTTATAGTATTGCTAATTGGATGCTCAAATTATTTCACCTAGGAATCTAAAAAAGTTAACACAATTATGAGTTATTAATTTCTTGCATCGTTCTTAAATTATTGAATCCAAACGAAAGTTGCCTTCCATCTCACATGTAGAAATTAGTTGACATCCATACCTATTCATGATGGGTGGAGCCAGCAGGTCGAGTTCATGGATTCGGACGAATTCTGTAAGTTTTCTCGTAGATCCTGTATTTGTATTAGAAAATTAAATAAATATATATCTATATTAACTTGTGGAACCCCTAACATAATTGATTGATATCTTAGTAAGAAAGGGGCTGTGGAAATGTTTTCCACGCTAGTGTTATGCTAGGGCAGCATTAGCACAAGGAGTTCATCCAAAACTCTTTGTTAAAAAATTATTATATATAAGGTCAAATTATAATTTTATGTATATGTAGGAGATGTTGAATCCCCTTATTTTTTTTTCTTCGTTACCTTTTTATATTTTGAAACAATCTTGACTCCTCAACGGATGATATCAAATAGGAATGATCATAAAAAAGGAGCATAAAATTTGCATAAGCAAATGGATTTGAATGTAAAAATGGAACTCATTTTCTCTTCTGTTTTTAATATGTTAATACACAAACTTCTCTTTGTCAATTTGCCTGCTTTTCTTCAACTTTTCAGCTCCTCCCTTTTCTTTATTAGGTAATTTTCATTTGCTTATTCAGCTAAGTGAAAATGTTGCTTCTTATTATTAATAATGTGTGAAAAATTTGGTTGTTATTTTAACCATTGATATGAAAAAGAAACATACAACTTTCAATTAGGTAAATGAACATCTGATTTATTCAATTATGATAAAATAAACATATTTCGTCTAATTCTACCTTGTAATAAATTATTGAAGAATTTACTTCATGATATTGAGATAAGGGTTACGAAAGATAAATAAGAGCGCCAAGATATTAGGTAAAATAGCTAGAAAAAAAATGTTTCCTTCCTTGCTAAAGATTCTCCTTTTAAACCTTTTCCTCACAAACTGTCTCCTTTCTTCATCTCCCCATTTAGCTTCCTCCACTCCCTTTGCCAGTATCAATGGCGGGGGTTGTTGATATGGGCATTTGGATCTCCAAGAAGTTTCAGGTGCACCAAGTCTTGTAATCCATTTCAGGTAAAATGAGAAAGCCCATTTCAGATATACAGAAGGGGAGGTGATTTTGGTGCACAGAATTGGGGGATAGTCCCAATTGAGGTAACAGGGGATTTGGTTAGAAATGAAGATTTGGGATTCAAAAGATGGTTTAGTTGTGGGATTAAGTATGATGTGTGTTAATGCTTGAATTCTTTGATTCCATGTTGTGTCTTCCATTGTTTTTTTATTTTGTTATCTTGTTGAGAGCATAGTGTTATCCTTAGCTTGGATGAGAATCAGAAAATGTGGATGTGGGGAAAGAGCAAGTGGTTTTTTTGGGAATAATTTTCAGTTTGACCCTTATAGATTATGAATCTTGCAAAGTTGGCCCTCCTGAGTATTGAATGTATAAAATTTGTTCCCTCAGATTTAAAAATAACTCAAGTTGTTTGGATTGACTTCTTGTAATATCAGGAAAATAAAGAAGAAAAACCATTAAATTGTGGTAAAAATATATCTTCATTGAGTATTTATACCATACCAATATACATGCATGTAGAGAAGGCAATAACATACAATCAACTCATGTGTTGGAATCACCATTTAATTAGCATTATCATACTATCTTTTTAGGAAGAGCATATGAAAATCAGCAGTTACATTCATGGAACCTGGTACTTAAAGCTTAATTAATTACTGACAATCAAGCTATGATACTTTCCACATCCATAGATTATTACCAAGACTAATCATAAGGTGAAATGGAATTTCTAGAGGTGATTATATACAAAATTTAACAAGAGATCAACAATTTCACATGGTGATGATTTGTTTCTTTACATGCATATCCTGGCTGCCATGTGCTAATGATTTAGTAAATCAATAGTTGCTCCGCAGGCCTAGCTTAAGTGTGAGAAGAGAAACATGAATGCACTTAAAATTGGAAACACGATCAGAGCTGAGGCCTGCGACAAAACAGATTTCCAAAAACGAGGACAGAAGTTAGAGAATTATATATTGACATACAAAGAGAAATAAAATTCACAAACTCGGCAGCATCTAGATTCTTACTACTAAGAACACTACTTCTTCATTAGCTAAAGCCGTAGGGAATTCGTTCCTTTCTATTTCCTGCTTTACAAACCTCTGAAGCTGCATAGTACGTAAGTTGTCAGATCAATGTTCTGAGGATGTACAACCAACAACAACTAAATAATCAGGGTGAAGTTTCCCATTTTCCAGTTGCTAACTTGAATATCATATCAATATGTGTGTGTGTGTGTGTGTGGTGGGTGGGAGGAGCACGCACACACACACATTGTAAAAAATAAGTATTACATTAATAATAAACCAAGTAGCGAATACAAAAGTGGTACCTCCATGTACACTAAGCTCCGGAAAGTCTAGCTCATCTATACAAGTATGTATATCCATCTTACACCAAAAGTATAGAAGAATTTAAAGATTGTAGCGGACCCTACTTCAAACATACTCCAGTTACCAACTTAAATGTCAAACACAGATACTTATCCTGATATTGCTCATTCAAGTGATTAACCAGCACAAGACCACTAATGAATCCCCACCCTCCTAATTAAGGAAATTTGAGTACCTTGTAATGGTATTGTTTTGCAGTTGAAAAAGCCCCCCGCAAGTGATGCAACGCTTGAGCCCAGTAGGAATTAGGATCAGCCGCACTGTATGATCCATATGGATGCAGAATTCCTTTCAACGTTTCAAGGTGGTGACCGAAAACGTTTTTGATGAACTGGAGACACAAGTGTTAGTTCTCTTCAAAGATAATGTCAAGAGTAATCATGGCAGATGTATGTACGATGATCCAAAGGAGTTGGCAAGCTAGGAAAATTCTATGACTTCCAGTACCTTGACAAATGGACAGTTACTGACCGTTACTTGCCTTTTGACCTTTTGTGTTCTCATCTGACATATAACATTCTGATTTAGCTTTGGCTGCAACTTTATCATAGTTTTAATGGTAAATTCAAGCCAAGGTGTAAACTAGATGATACCTCTGCCGTTTGAACAGCTTGTTCAAGTCGTTGTATCTGAATCCATTTTTCAGATATAACTTCAGCCATCTGTCAACCGAGTTAAAAGTTCATCAATGAAAAATCATAATACTCAAACGGAAATTTTTCCCCTCATCTCTTGCCTAAAAATAAATGCATAGCAGGTCATTACCTTTTCATTTTTCAGAAAAAAAGTGAACAAAAACCTTTCAAGAGGACAAAGGTATACTGTGCTCTTCTACCATTTCTTTTCTTTGAATGCTATAAATTTCCTTTATAATGATATAGTGTATATTGATAGTCACAACAATACCAATTTTCCAAAACCAAGAAAGACGTTTTTAATTGTTGATCAAAATGGAGAAAGATGTTATTGTTGTTGACATCTTGTTATCCATTAAGTCCTATTTCTGTTTCCTATGTATGAAATAAGATCATTTGTTTGCCCAAGAGCGTAGCACAAGTGGAAAGAGCGGAACGCGTGATGTGTGAGTTAGGCATGCATCATAGGTTTAAACCGTGCCCCTGACAGAAATCTAGTACTTATGTGGCGAAGAGTAGAGGGGAAGGCCCATCATCCACCGAGTTTCAAACTGTGCTTCATGGGTCTTCGGAGATTTCTAGGTTATAATAATAAAAAGAAGATGATTTCTTCGTGTTACCTAGTATACAATAAAGATGTTTCAAAACACTTTCACAGAAATTTCATTCTCAGGATGATGAAAGTACTCAACATTTTAAAATAATTTACTTTCTTCCACTTGACCAGCACTAGACAAATATTAATTACTGATATTGTTTACTCATGGCTTTAGCAAACCTACCTTTTCAACTTGAGAGGTAAGAACTTCTAATCTTTTCTCTGCATCTTGCGCTTTGAACTCCAATTTATGAATTTCAAAGTTGTTTTTTCTTGCCGCATCCCAAAGCAGTTGTACCTACTCAATTCCTTCATTTTTATAAGATGAGAAACTGTATGGAGAAAAAAATCTGTGATAATGTGACAATCATACCTCTTCTTCGAGAGCACTAATCCTTGATGAGTGATGCTGAAGAAAAGAGAAAAAGATACATTTATGAGGAATGTATGTGTATCATTTATTTCCATTTTCTCTTATTGAAACGAATTTCACTTATAGGTTGTTGTATCAATTATAGACGCTCTAGTAATATTTAGCACAATTCCTATGAATGCTTGCCCATTTACCTACTTAAGGCCAGACAATATTAGGTCACCATATGAAAGATCAAAGCAAGAAATTAGAATCATTACAAGTACAACTGCAAAGCTGTTTTTGGAATCATATTCAATAAAATGACAGAGAATTGAAGACCACCTCTTTTATGTACGAACATGTGAATCACTAATAGACCAGGGGTTCACAAACTGATAAGCAACAACAAAGCCACACGATCTTAATAGTCCCAGAACTTTCCATTTTAGTAATCAAATTATCAGAATCACACAAGGAAATTAGGGCAATACTGTTTAGGTTATTAGCATAACATATCAAAATATGTCTGGCATTATTAAGTTGATAAAAGGGAGATTATCTAACTTTTTTTTTTTTTAGCTATTTCGAGGCATTGGTGCTCTTTTCAATGAACATCATCCCTTGAAAATAGAAAATATTCTGCAAACCTAACCAAATGAAACAAAACATTTGGCGAAGTAGGTTGGAGGTATAACTTTTCTGGTGGTATGCTATATCTGCTTCCCATACCAAGTTTATTTGAAATACTTAAGACCTTAGACCACAACATCCTGGTCAGTCCCTTCCATTACTGTCACTAAATATCAACCTATTACACCTCAAGTCCTCAACAAATTTAGATCCTACTCACAATGACACAAGATCTAAGTCAGATATTAGCAGACATGAGAAACTGGAAACTAGCCAAAAACCAACCTGCAATTTAGACAAAGCAGTTGTAAGATTGTCAATTTCTACACTAATGTCCTCGATTTTCTTCTCGGTTTCTCTGATGTATTGGATTTTAGCATTTAACGTTGGCATGCTTTCATCAAGGATGGATTCTGCAATTAGACGCACCAATGTTAAAATTTTACAGGACCTTGTAGAATAATAAATAGCAGGCGAAGATATAGTATGCTTCTCATGAAAAATGCCACTGAATGGATATCTTTATCTAATGCATGAGAAGACCTAGAACTGCACGGTATAAAACTCATTGTATTGATATCACAGAATTCTGAAAAACACACGTATTAAAAAGTGTATAGATACGATCATCTAAACACAAGCTTAATTCGAACACAGGCCCTTTATTCCTAACGGAAGCTCCATTAGGGACACAAAATTAAAAAAATATGGAAATCTGACTTTGCAATGCAATGCAAATTTAATAGGAAAGGAAAAAGAAAAGAAATACTAACATTTTTCAATGCACACGTTCAATACGATCTCAATAAGGCTTCTTAGCATGCCAGAAAAGTTTAAGGTATCAGGACATAAAAAAATTCCCTTGTTCAATTGAGATATGAGTAATATCAATTTATTCAACCTTTATTCATGTTACCTTCATGCTGGTCTCTTATGTATTATGTATAGTGACAAGCTTATAATCACATATTCCAATCATACACGATAACCCAGTCAAATCTTTCCCCACTGATCAATAGTTAAAAATAAGGAGGGGATAAAAGAGCCTGTCTATGAAATGAAGCACTAATATCAACCAGTTTTCAATGAAAAATTTACTGAAATCCTCATAACCCATGAGCAGAAATATGATTTTGGGCTATCCCTTCTTCTAACAATAAACATATGCATAGTAGTCACTTCAATCAAAAAATTAGTAATAGCTAGTCAGATTCCATTCTAAAGATACATTTATTTTGCCCTTCTACAGATGCTAGCGGTTAAAACTGCCCTTTCCTAAGTTATCTTTCTCAATATCATATACAATTCCAGTTCCTACTATACCGGCAATAACCACACGACTTGGTTCAAATCCAAATTCACTTCTCTCACTCTATCTGTGCTTACAATTTCATGAAAATGCAGTTCTTTTAAGAACGTGTGTTCGAGTAATTAAAAGTAAATGCAATTTACTTGTATTTCTATGCACTTAAATAAACCGCAAGAAATGTAAGCATTGACCATTGAGCTATATCAAGTTCGAAAATCTCAATGGAGAAAACGATGACTGATGAGGAGAGGAATAAGGAAATAACCTAATCGAGCGATTTTGATCTTAGCTTCTTGCAATTTGTAGATCACCGAATTCTGATTCTGCTGACCAGACGACGGCGGAATCTGAGATTCGACCGGAGGTACAAGAGCCACCGTCGAAGCTATGAGAGCAGTAAATGTGGCGGCGAACAAAATTATGAAGATTGTCATCTCCATTTTCGTTTTTCCTACTGAATGCTGAAGTGGTGCTGCTAAAATACGAATACTGTTTACTCTTTGCCCCTTGCTAGCGGTCTCAATGGTTTGATTCGGTGGTTATATTAAAAAGGGAAAATTGTCAAAATGCGCTTAAATTAGTTGAAAAGAATAAATATGTTTTTTTTTTCTTTTATAGTTTGACTCAAAAATATTTTTATCGTCAATATTTTAATTCAAAAATGTCCTTGCAGTCAATACTTTGATCTAAAATGCGTCCATAGTTACAAAATGATCAAAAAGGCCCTTTTCCGAATAAATATACTCCCTCTGTCTCATTTTATGTGAGGTAGTTTGACTCGGCACGAAATTTAAGAAAAAAAGGAAGACTTTTAAAATTTGTGGTCCAAAATGAAGAATAGAAATTTGTATGGCTGTAAATCATTTCATTAAGGGTAAAATAAATATTTTATAGTTAAATTGTTACTTAATATAGAAATGTATCATTCTTTTTGGAACTGACTAAAAGGAAAAGTAAATCACATAAATTGGAATAGAGGGATTATTATTTTTTTCTTTTTAAACACAACCTCTTCCTAATTTATATTTATATAACGATAAAAAATAATGATAATAAAATAAGAAATATTTTTATTTTTTATTTTTTTTGAATTGAAGTAAGATTAACATTTGTGCTAATTTAAAAAAACATTATTAGAAAAAGAATGTGTTAGAAAGAAAATAATAATATATTTATTTGGAAAATGACCATTTTTGACCCATTAAATAACAATAAGGGCATTTTTGGATCAAAGTATTGATGGCAAGGGCATTTTTGGACCAAACTACAAGCGGAGGACATTTTTGTTTTTTTTGCATAGTTTAAGGGCATTTTTGAATCAAAGTATTGACGATAAGGGCATTTTTTAGCCAAACTATAAACAGAGAGCATTTTTGTTCTTTTCACATAGTTTAAGGGAATTTTTGACCCTTTTCCCTATTAAAAATTGTAACATAATTTTTCGTTATTTTATGATTTTGCTATTGTTATTGTTTTCTGGTAAACTTTATAACATTATGTTGCTTTACTTGTTTACTATTTTATTTTCTTCTTTTTGCACTTAGATTTAATACGTTTAAGCAGCATCTTTCAAAAGTTACCTCTCCACCTCATAATTAGTCAAGTTTAAATACGAAAGACAGATGAGCAAAGGTCTGCAAAGGAAGCCATTTTGGAAATAACTTCCTCGAAGTGTCATTGCCCAACAATCGTTTGCATCTTCTTATTAATGGTTTGCATGGCATAAAATAAAGTATCTAACAAGTAGGTACGTTCTTGTAATTTATTTCCATGTGTAATGGTGGACATTGCTATGAGCCATGTACATGAAAGTCTGTGATTCAAGATCCTATAATTGTGGATTTTGCATACCACAAATTAAAATTTATATAAAACTGTCAAAAAACAACCATGTTACATGATACACATCAGCATTCCGAAAAGACATACAGATGAACTGCAGATAAGAGCTTCCTTAGAATGTTTCTTGCAGTCATTGATTCTTCAATCGCCAAATTAGGATGCACGGTTAGTAATGACATGTTAGTACTGCATGAAAGGCGATGTTTTGCAAATCAGAAGGGGCATTTGCAGGGTTCGATGCCCCAACTCTGCTGTGCGTATTCTTCTATGGTTCTATCGCTGCTGAATTTTCCAGAACCTGCAGTAGACAGTATGCTCATTTGGGTCCACTTTTCTTGATCAACAAATGCTCTATCAGCAGCAGCCTGTCATCATCATGTTCTGTCAGTTTCAAAATGAACATTTCTAACAGGAGTATTTGTATTTGCAATAACAGATTACCTGAGCCTCTAAATAGCTAGCAAAATCATATCCCAGGAGATAAAAGTCTCCACCATCCTCTACAGTGTCGCATAGTGACTTGAAGTAATCTTTGAAGCCAAAGTAACCATCCCGCACCATCCTACACATACAGTACAGTGAAATCAGCAAAAAACTCTTTAGTTCTTCTCAGGAATCTAGCACAGTGCAATCTACTAACAATGATCTTTCCGCAATAGCTTCATCCTATGACTAATAATCTTTGCAGATTGAGCTGATCAAGGTAATCGCACTCTAGCTGGCAATAAGAAGCCACTTTTATTTCCTTTCTATTGTTTTTCATTTTCTTTTCCAGTTTTGCAAAGAAAACTGTGAGGTAAAATTTCAATAAATTCTTTATGCATGTCAGCAGGAAAGCTTCAACCGCGGAGCTATATTACAATGATAACAGTACTTTCCTTCTGACTTCTTTATGTTGTTTGCTTGTATTAATTATCTATGATAATCAAGAATTCCAGTGAAATAGGAAGGCATATGGAAAGTTATGGCACTATATGTCCATTCAAAATCTGTTTACTATACCTGACATTACCCAAAACATAGAGGAACACTTTACTGCACACAAATCATACATCAAGAGAAACAAGCACATTCCTTGTCTAAAATAAAGTGCCACATATAAACAAAAAAAAAAAAAAAAAAAGAAGGAAAAGAGAACATAGAACATGGTCATTTAATATGCCACATCATTCAGATTATCAAATAGAAAGCTTTAACCAATTCTATCTAGATGTGTTTCTAGCTAAGGTTGCATGTCAACAATGAACACTAATGCTTACAGCAACAGGCAGCCACATAACTGCCAAACTGCATTGAAATTGCAAATAGGACAGGAAATACTTTAGATGGAATACGAACTCTATTGTCAGGACAATTCTCCAAGTACCAACTCATTTATGTTATTGAAAAGTAGAGAAACTATAAAGTGCGGATGGGTGATGCCACATCATAAAGACCATTGGTGTGACCAAATGATACGGCTATCAGCTTTGACAATTACACCAGTGAATGAGACGTGGTATAGATGATCTTGGTGGTGAAAAAACAAAGAGTAATGTGACTGTCAGAGAGAGAGAGGGAGAGATAGAAAAGACCATATCCAATGATTATCTAGACTACGGCCACATCCTGTGGCACACAACAGAAACGAAAAGGCTGAAAACGGCAGATTGTTCATTATGGACAATCTGACAGATACAGAGAATAGTTCGTACAGTGAGGGAAAGATTGCTCAAACTACACATACCTTACAACTCGTGCAAATTGAAGTGAACCTTTGAGAGTAGTTCCTTTTTCTCTCAATGCTGGAACCTCATCCACCTTTGCTCCAAATAGAAACTGGATAACAAAATGCAAAAGGGAAGAACAAAATAAAGATATCAAACAAGGAAATGGAATCAATTAAGGGGATCATATCCTCTGACTCTTGTTCTCTCTTTTCTTCTGTTCTTTTTATCAGCATTTACATGTGTCTACTGTTACTACTCAGTCAATTGCTCGATCATTTGAAAGTATTCAAAAAGTAGAAACCTGAAAAACAAGCCTAAGCCTATTTCAGATGGACTAACAAATAAATAAATTAATTAACAAAACGAATATTTATCTAACACATTATCTCTATACATGAAGTCTCAGTGTGGTTGCTCGATGTAGATTTTATCCTTCTAACCACACTGTGAACAAGTGCAGTTATCATCAGGTGAAATGGAGTCAGTAGAAGAATCCTAACACTACTTACCATGTTTTCTGCCCCTATTTCTTCAGCAATTTCAACTGCTGAGCCATCTGCAGTTGCTAATAATAAACAACCGTTCATTAAAAATTTCATACATCCAGTTCCAGATGCCTCATGCCCAGCTGTACTGCATCATATATAAATGATTTCTTTTAGTTAGCACACATTTGTACATGGAAAATTCCGGGTTCATCAAATTCTGGAGGGAAATGTGAATACTGCAGTTATAGATACCAGTTAAAGCAAGCACTGGCTTTCATGGGGAATCAAGGAGGCAGTCAATGTGAAGTTTGACCATCCAAAGAGAAACATATTGCGCATATGGGAGTAATAGGTACCAGTTAAAGCAAGTTGTGACTTTGACAATGAAACAAGATTCAGTCAATGGGAAGTTTGACCATCCAAAGAGGAAATATGTAATTTTATACTATTTAGGGAAAAACAAAAGATGTTATCAGGTAAGACAGTGTTATAATTGTAAATTGCACCAGTTAAAAGATTAAAAAAAAATAAAAGAGAATGCAACCTTAGGTGCTGTGAAAGATCACTCCCTGGAATTACTAGTTCGGCAACAGAGACATTATAATCAGGGATGAAAACCTGAAACGACAGAAGACGAGTTCATTTCTGTTGAGTCCTAGCTATCTATAATGACAGCAAAAAATGGAAGTAAAAAAATTCTGACTACTACATTTATGCCGACGGTCCAGGAACAGTGCACATGAACTGTCAATAGGGGATGGGGAAAAGAAAGCAAGGATGACATATAAAGTAAACCCAGACAATTTTTTAGATCAATGACATGACAAAGTGATGTGAAGTCTTGTGAAACCTAACAATTTCAAAATTCTGCAGCCATATAGTAGAAGTGTTTTCAAAAACTTTACTCAAAAATTTCCAATTAGGGAAAACTCTAGAATGAACACATCATTTCAGGAGATAAGTTTATGGGACAGATTGTTAAGGGCTAAAAAAGCAATTGATTAGAACCTACTTGCTATTCTCTACCCTTTCCTTATTTTTTTTTTTATAATTTCCTTTATCAACCATGTAGTATTTTCAAAAGCAGATGAAGTTTCTGAATGGACATGCTCCAACTTTCAAAGAGCAAAGCATGGACAATGGTTTCATATAAACATGTGAGACCATACTTAATTGAGGTTTCAAGCAAATAAATCAAATCATTGTCCTACCACTTTCAGGAGATCCCCAACATCAGGATCGTTGTTAACTTTATCAGCCACCGCATGACAAAGTTTGATTATCTTCTTTGCAACTTCATAACCAGGGGCAGCTTTCCCACCAATTATACATACACGAGGTACAACTCTCCGCTTGTCACTTTCATCCATATTCTTCAAAAAATACAGGGAGATAATTTGTCGAGTACAGTTCAGTTGAAACTTTTTTGAGAAACAATATAGTTCAACAGAAAATGTGAAGAAAAATATGGAACTATTGGAGCTTCTCCAAGAAATTAGATGATACTCAATAGGCATATCCATATTCTAAATAAACAAGGTAAGTTAGATATTTCATATGTTTCAGCAAAAGTGATCTTGGAGCATCCATGATACTCTACAGAAGAAATGACGGGAAAAAAAAAAAAAGATGAAGAATATCAGGTCACTGGACACAAACAAAAACTCAGGGGGCAAGAAGAAGAATTTGTTTTAGCTAAGACAGGTGTTTCTATTAGTCTTGATACTTTTCGCAGCTGGTGATGAAATCATGTGTTCTGTTCTATATTCGAGAATGACTTGGTTTCTAATCTGGTTTAACAACACTAAACTTAGTTTCTGTGGGCTTGCATTTGGCCTTGCACATAAGCATATAAGACCATGACAAATGCCCGTGGCTTGATTCCATATAACATCTGAACCAGCGCCAGCGAAAATAAGTGTCTTTAGGCTCAAAGATTCAGAGTTTGAACTCCAAAAAAGAAAAAACATGTTGGTGATACATATCGATGTAGAAAGTTTTTTCTGGCACCTTTTAAGCCACTTCATATTTACCAAAGCTGGACTGCCTGAAACATCTTCGGAACAAGGTGATAATTGCATTACAAACTAGTTTAGAAAGTTAGTTAATATATGGCTATATCTCTACCAAACAGTCTAGTTTGGCTCAGGAAGATTGTTCTAAGAAGAAGAACGGAGAAATAGAAGATACCTTAATGCAGTCATATCTGTGGATGATACCTAACATGTTGAGCAGCTGTCTTTTGTATTCATGTATTCGTTTTATCTGCACATCGAACATTGCATCCAAACTGACCTGAAATATAGGGCATATAGCTTGGTCAGGTGACAACAGACATGCAGGTTGTCTTGCAAAGAAGGAAGTAAAATTGATATGTTCAGAAACCTTCACACTGGTAAGTGTTTCTATGTACTCAGCAAGCCTCATTTTGTTAACTCTCTTCATCTACAAGTCAGAAGTCAAAATGCATTAGAGACTACAAAGCAATAAGAAACTACTCTTTTCAGATTGAGATTGCAAAGAAAAATTTCATACATTCTTCCATTCAGTGTGTAAATCAGGATCTTTTGCATATTCTCTTAAACCTGCTATGAGGTCAACATTACGGATCCATGCTTCTGTCCCAAGCCATTTTGAAATGATTGAACACAAACTAGGATTGCTCACCACTATCCAACGGCGCTGACATATAACAAATTAAAATTGTGAAGAACATAGCACAATGCTTCAAATTTAATTCATATCAACTTTTTACATACCCATGATGATAAAATTGTTTATGATGATAGAAGGAAGATACAAAATTTTTTAGATTAGATATGAACCTTGTCATTATGCAAGTAGACACTGCCAACTAAAGGCATTAATGGAAAGCAGAAGCTTTCGATCATAAAGAATGCCAGAATGGGAATAGCTGTCAAGTCTAAAACTGAGGCAGAAATCTTGAAACTGATAAAATCATTAAACAAGCAGTCAATTATGTACCTGGGTTACTCCATTAGTCTTGCACTGAAATTTCTGAGGCCACAGCGCATAAAAGTCCTGCAAGAGACAGCAATTACAAAATGCTCTATTTTTTGAAACATCGTTTTCACTAGCTATTTCTTGCGTTATGAGCAAAAACTAAGATGAAGAACAGGAACTATAAAAGAAGTGATCTGGAGTTGTTTGATTTCATTAAAAAGAGATATTATATAAACCCTACACTATTAATCGGACATTCGGCCGCCGGTTTTCTGTCCAGTATATATAACCACGCATACTTATGGTGCAATCTACATATCCTTTTGTACAAAATATTATGTGTTACCTGCATTAACAATAACTGGCTAAAAATACCTAAAACAACCAAAATCTTTTTAAGTCTCTATAAAGAAATGAAAATAAAATCATGATAGGGTTACCTAAGAATTAATAATACCCACTACAACTTGTATATCTATAGTAATTATAGAAACCAAATTTTGGCATTCAAAACCTTAAGAAACATTCTTTTCATTTTCCCAAAAGAAAAAGAATCTTGCATAATTGTTTACTGTGTCATTCTTAGTTCAGACAAACTTTTAACCAATCAAAGTTCTGAGAGATGACAAAGAAGTGATGTCTGCCTAAGGTGTCATAAGAAACAACTTTTAATCCAGTTTTAAACCAAATACATATTTTAAGTTATACATCATATCTTCCTTATCAAAAAAAAAAAAAAAAAAAAAAGTTCTATACCACATCTAATATTTAATACACTGAATTTCCTCCGAAAGGTTTTCCTGATTAAAAAAATACAATACATTGAACCAAATGTACAATAGATATATGAATATGCTTCAAAATAAAATGTTTGTTATTCACTGTATCATATATCTGTATACTTGTCCATGAACCCAACTACACCATGTAGCATAATTGATCATATACCATGGAGGAAAGAAATTAATAGGAAACAATTGTTAAATTCAAGATGATTAGTTAATTCCTTATTTAGAAAATTATGCTCTCTTCAATCTCTCAATTAACACGAGTAAATAAGAACAAAAAGAAATACCAAGAAGTTAAATATTTCTTTTGACATTATACAGGTTCTATACAGTGAATTGAAGAGAGATTCTGGCAAAGCACTCTCTGAAATAGGTATATATTTCTTTTTCAATTCAATGTATAGATTCTTCATAATGTCAAAAGAAATATTCTGGCAAAGCTTGAAAATTCACTATTTTCGGTCATCAAAATAATAATAATCTGGCGAAGCACTCTCCGAAATAGGGCAAATTATCCCTGTTCCAATATGGTGGGCAACCTGGAAAGAGAGGAAATCTAGGTGTTTGACAGCATAGAGAATAGTATGCATAAAGTTAAACTTCACTGCATTTTATTGTTATGTTTTTGGTGTAATCAATTATATTCAAATGAAACTGTCTCTATATTGATGTTTTAGACTCAATAAAGATTTAGAACAGTGGAGTTTGGAGTTCATCTGTATATAAGGTTTAGTACTATCCATGTACTGCTGTGATATGATACAAATTTACCAAGTTTAAAAAAAAAAAAAAGAAGAAATAGGCCTTAGAGAGAGTAGCATTCATTAGCGAACGTAAAAGGGCATTATTACTGGATTTAAATCAGGTTCTCATGAAATATTGGGCAAAAGAGAAAAATCAGGAAAGTGCAGAATCAAAATTACCTTAAACACTCTTGTTTTAAGCGTCTCTAGATGCACTCTGGAAACACCATTCACAGTGTGGCAACATGCAAGTGACAGGTTTGCCATCCGAATACTCTGTCCACATAGGGAGCAAAATCAACGTTGGCTATTGCAGAAAAACAAGGAAACCAATATTTGTGCCTGTACCCAATTTTTCGAGTAATGAAAATGGAATAATGTAAATGCATCATGGATAGTCAGACAAATGTGGACCATATAAAATCAAGCTGAAAGTGAGAAGTAGCAAGCATGAACATCCTAACCTTTAAATCAAGCTGAAAGTGAGAAGTAACAAGCATGAACATCATACCTTTCCTTTTTTTCATCTAATAACCTTTTTTTCTGTTTGGCCTCTCTTTCTCTCTCTCCCGTCTCCCACCTGCCCACCCTCTCTCCTCTTTGTTAAGTTTTATAAACATGAGTATGTGACACAAGCATCACAGAGTTCAAAGAAAACTGCTGATCCTAGTTTGTGGATATGGAAATTTGCAGTAATAGTATATTCATTGGTACATAATACAAGATTGCCATGAGCCGGAATGGAGCGACATTGTTGATGAGAATTCATACAGCCGACCCTAACTGATTTGAGTAGTTGTGGTTGGTATAATTGTACATTGTCACTACCACGGGTTGGTCCAGTTGAAAAGCATCAGATTTATTTTTTATTTTTTTAAAATCTTAAATAGCATGAAAACATCAAATTTGATCAACCACTGAAAGAATTAATTAAAATAGAACCGAGATTAAAAGGTTGTCTTCTATACCTTAACAGCACCTTCCTCAATAATTGACATACGGGAAAGTTTATCGTAGTCCTGACCAAAACTCTTCTTTAACTCTTCCATGAGACGATAGTTTATCTCATATATAATCTGGAACAAAAGATGAATCATTAAATCAGATGAAGAGATCTTTTGACAAAATAACTTGAAAACAATCACTCTCCAATTGATAAACAAATAAAACAAGCTAGCGTTGGTGCAAAAAGGATGACACTCTGAGAGAAAAACCAATTCAAGCACAGAATAAAAACTAACATGAGATAATATAAAATCTTCTGAAGAAACAAACCTCTAAATGTCGAGGAAGAACACTACCCAAAAGATCCACGGGGATTTTCTCAAGCCCTTCAGGTTGTACTGCATGAATGGTGACTGAGAAAATCCTGCAAGCAATATCCCATGCTTTACTCCAATCCAAGTGCTCTTCATCAACAAGCACTCTCATTACCTCAGCAATGGAAATTGATGGATGTGTATCATTTATCTGAAGAGCAACCTGGAAGAAAAATTCAAACGAATAAATTAGCAAATGCAGCCATGTGTGTTTGACTGTAAAAGAAAAGGCTTACTTTTTCCTTTTCCTTTTGAGATTCTAATCTCCTCTATGAGTGCGACAAATAATGACATCTTCAAAATACATTTAGAGTAGGAAAAGCTCAGATTAAGTGTGGCCGACCCAATGTAAAAATTCTTTTATGGCATACCATTAGTAAGAACATCTGTATAACGGAATTATAAAGAATATCACCACACATACCTCCAAAATGGCAGGTGTATAACATGATTCTTAGGTATTAGACTTGCCAAAATATGTGCTACAAGGAAATGAATGGATATTAAGGAAGAGGCTCAAACTTGTGTGCACAACAAAACAAACTTTTCTACGCATCTGCATAGCTAATGCCATTGGCAAACCCCATACAGACGTAATAAGCAACTAGTTAATGGGGAATAGACATTAAGATTCTGTTATCAGTTAATGTAATAATAAATAAACGTAAAAATGTGTGTGTGGGTGGGTGAGTGGGTGCGGGGGTTTGGGGGGGGGGGGAGCACAGGATAGTAGGGACAAATGTTAGTTTGAAACATGTGAGACAAATTTGTTCAGGGTGTGAGCAGAGACGAGGTGTGCCCTGAGGCTCACCTCAAGACAAAATAGTCCAGATCACTGCCTAGAGCCTTTAAGTTCAATTGAAAGGAGCTAACTTGAAACAGTGAAAAATAGAACCAAATATATTAATACTCCCTCCATTCCATGTTAAGTTAATTTTTGAGGCATTTTTCATTTTTCAAATTAACTTAATTGTTCAGTTTTCAAGACTATTTTAGAGTGTTCTTCCAATTTTACCCTTCATTAGTCAGTATTGGAATTAGTGATTAATTAATATTTAGTTATTTTAATCATAAATTTGACAATAATTAATAAGGGTAAAAATGAAAAACTAGGTTCAATTTATGTCTTAATCTACTTTTCTTAAAGAGTGAAACACCTCAAAAATTAACTTAATATGGAAAGGAGGGAGTACTAAATAGAGTGATTACAATAGGCATTTGGTTACTATCTTTTGCACTATATAGACTTTGTTTTGGATTAGAATGTGAAACATGCAACTATTTCAGGAATCATGCTATGATACTAGAGGCCTATGCTTCATGCAATGCCTTTTCATCTCAAAACAGCAAAACCAAGTGAATTGACAACTTTGCTAAGTCTATGCCTTCAGGCCAAAATTGTGTCGCAATGAAGAAACAAGTATTTATTATCGATGATAAGCAAACTATAAGAGCATAGTTATTTAGCATCCCGTAGCAACTAGTAAGGTCCATTGACTTGAGCCCCTTGTTTTGTGGATGGCATGACTGTATATGCTTGCTTATAAGGAACTCCACACACTACAGGCCCCAAAAACATCGGGTAAATACCTTCTCTGGAAACTCATCAAAGCTTCTATGTAAATCCTTAAACCTCCTCATTATGTCTTGTAGTGATGCTGAAACAAAGAAATACTGTTGCTTCAACCGCAGTTCCTTACCCTGAGAAAGAACATCAAAGAAGGTTTTTTTTTTTTAGAATTGGTAAAGTTAAGGA
This sequence comes from Solanum bulbocastanum, assembly GCA_037074985.1. Classification (NCBI taxonomy): domain Eukaryota; kingdom Viridiplantae; phylum Streptophyta; class Magnoliopsida; order Solanales; family Solanaceae; genus Solanum; species Solanum bulbocastanum. The sequence continues at coordinate 27,616,119 of CM073598.1, read as the reverse complement.
ACATCGAAAGTTGAGGAATATGTTGCTCAAAATGGTTGGAGAATACATAAGAAAACACAAATGTAGAATACATTCTCAAGCCTCAAGTTGCACCCAAGGGTGTGATCTAGTGATCAATGAAGTGGATTGAAAACCCATGAGCTCTCAGGTTAAAATTCTAGCGAAGGAAAAACACTTGGTGATATTTTCTCATCTATTCAGGCCTTGGTGGACAAAGTTGACTGATACCTGTGCTAGTAAGTGGCGGCAGGTACCCTGTGGAACTAGTAGAGGAGCACGCAAACTGGCTCAAACACCACAATTATCAAAAGAGAAAAGTTTGTCAAGCTTCAAGTTTCTTTTACCTTTTCTAAATGTAATTATCTCTACCCAAAACATTTGAAGACTAGAGCATTTAGAATTACTTAGACAGCGCGGTAAATTGAAAAAATGAATCTAATCTTAATTCAGAAGTTTCACATTTCATTTTACCCTTCAAATAATAGGAATTCAAAAGATCAAGCACCAAAGCAATTCCAACATAGCATGGGCGGGTTCATAACCCAAAGGCTAGCCTCCCGAGGAACTAAAGGAACTCTACATTTATCCACTTTCTCAAGACATCAATATAGAACGGAGATACCTGGTAAGAACGATCATCAGGGTACAACACATTACTTATAGTTTCGGCCTTCTGTCTGTTAACAATAGCATTAATATAGTCCCCAGTGGTATAAGACTCCTGCAAGTGATGAAATGGGGACCATGTAGAAGTTAAGAGGTAGAGAGATGTCTAACAACATAATAAGATTTATTCTCAAAAAACTAAAAGGGTTCTAATCTTTGCAGCGATAGGTAAGAAGTTCACATTTGAGAAAAGTCGAAAGTGACTAATACAATAAGCCAGTCAGAAAAAAGAAACAAGAGTAAATTGATTATGAAGTTCTTCTCTCCCTTTTACATGAACCCCACCCCAGAAAAACATAAAAAGGAAAAGTCACGTGGTGAAAAAAAGACCACTCTGTAAATATAGAAGATAAGTCCCTCAAAAGTATGTAGATGCCTCCTCTGCAGCATCCCCTCTAGACATTTTCAGAAACAATTACAAAACAACACGGTTAAAAATTACCATGTCATATTGATCACTTGGTTTAGCAGCCCACAGTCGAAGGTTGATGGCATTTCGCGTGCCATACCCAGGTATTGGATTATCATAAGCCACTGCTTCAACCTTCAAGTAAGAGACAAAGAAAATGCTCAAGGAATTGTATTTTTCATTTGGCAATATGACATGACAATAAGTCTAAAATTCACAACAAAAGAAAGACTTACAAAATACAGAAGCACTTACTGATTCTCCAGGTATCCAAATTTTACATTTCTTTCCATTTAAAACTTCCTCTTCAACAGTCCCATAGAACTTGCATAAAAAGCACATTGCAAGTTAGCAACAAGTAAAAGTTTAAATCAAAAAGATTGAAGAAGATAATATCAAATACCCCACCACCACCTCCCGGGCAAGAGCTAAAACAAGAAAAAAAATGTTTCATTAGGATAAATTACTGAAAGAGGAGGAAAAGTAAATACTTGCAAACCTTCACTGGATATGATACATGAACACGCTCTATCTCCCAGGGGTTCCCAAAGTTCAACCAAAAATCAGGCTGTTCGTGTTGAAAACCATCCACTATGATCTGACGAAATAATCCATATTGATAGCGTAATCCATAACTGAAGATGAAGAGATGTAGAGAATCCCAACTCAATCAACCTTTATAAGAAAACTTCAAGATGATAAAGGACAAATCCTTGAAGAAAAGTTAGACACCACTTGCTTAGACCCTAAAATTCCAATTTTAGATAGGGGACTCCGTAAAAGCAGCCCACCAAATTCTGGAGGATCCCTAATAGATATTTTGGTTTTGGAACAATACAGAAACTCTGCTTATAAAAGGAAAAGAAAACAAAAGAACTAAGCAAACACTCTGAACTTATCATCACAAAAGTGGCTATTATCTGGATTTGAAAATGCAGCCATGAAACAGGATATTGTTCAAAAAAGGTAGAGAGACCCATTTATTCTGACGGTTTCTGTTGTTTAGCATGTTTGGGAAAAGCGAGGAGATTCAAAAGCAAAGGCCATGATGAAGAAGCGACCAACATCAGAACCAAAGTGATTTTAGACAACAAGAACAATACCCCCAAGCTGGATAGTCCAATGTTGCCAGGGAATCCATTTGACAAGCTGCAAAGCGAGCTAGGCCGCCGTTACCAAGGGCAGCATCTCCTTCCTTGAAACAAATGACCATTAGAAACAAAATCATCAGAGATAATTTATTGAAGGAAGCAAAGGAACAGCTAAATGTGTGTAACATGAAGATGAAGAAGACGCCTCTATCAACTGTAAATGCAAGTTTCTTCAAAATTAGACTGATTACCACAATAATTAACAGTGCCTATGGATGCAGTCACCTGATTATCAGTCAATAAAGTTGTCCTATGAATTTGAAATTATTGCATTTTCATATACAAGCATTATCCTATCATGTCCTTTAACAACTCATAAATTTTCTAGATTAACTTAAATTCATAAGAAAAAAAAAAGTCCATATAATCCAAAGTAACCACTAAAAACATACTCATTACTTACTAGTTTGGGACATGTTGCAGACAGAAAAATTGTTAGAGAATCAGAGACAACAATTCGAGATTTCACCAACCTGCTCTGCCAAGACTTCAAACTCAAATCCAAGCTGAGTTAAAGCATCAGCATATTGGTCCTGAATGCCAAGGTTTGTGACACTGTTAGTTAGAGAACGACCTGACAGATCAAGTAAAGAAAAAACTTAATCAGACGAAAGAATAATTGAATACGAAAGGCCTAGCTGTGCCCCAATTAGATGCAACAAAAGAAAATGATTTTATGAGCATATGAATGCCAAGTACCCATAAGAAATTCAAGCGAAAGGAAGTAAATTCGCTTAGGATCTTTCTTCTTAAAATACTGATGAGTATCATGCCATCGCTCAATAAGCCGATCCCTGACACTATGAGCTAATGCCTGCATTGTCCATACTTCATCAGTAACAGCGCTACATAAGTAACAGAATCTTAATCTAGCAGCAGTAAATTCATCAAAATTGAATCTTTATCAAAATTCCTTCAAGTAGAAGTACCTGGTAAGCTTCAAAATCATCAAAACTGAATCTTGACCTAGCTACAGTAAATTCAACATGATCTAGAATATCCTTCTGTAAACTAATTGAATCATTCTTCAAGAACTCATCCATCAACCCAAACATCTTCTCTACTTTCGGCTTCCTGTCTCCTAATTCCATCTTCAACCCAGGTTTCCTCACAACCACCCCTCTCCCACTAACCGCCACCGCCGACGGCGCCGCAACTTCGGCGCCACCATCATTGTCGTCGATAGCCTCCAACAATGCCTTCTGAATCTTCTCCAAATACTCCATTTTCTCAATCTTCTTACCATTAGAATCATTGACGTAAAACTTCTTCACGAAAAACTCACCTTCGAATTCAATAATTGCCTTCTCAATTTTGAGCCCGAGTACTTTGAATACCCGGGTAATGATTTGAAGAAGCCCAATTCGGTTCTTGGCCCGAATAACGAAAAGGGTCGTGTCTAAATCGTCGTCGTTTTGGACATTGATGGTTGAGCTAGAGGTAGAAGTTGTTTCAGTGACGGCTTGATTAGAACTAGAAGTAGTACTTGAGACTTTCAAATGACTGAAGGCATTGGAGGAGAGTGAAGTGGAAAATGGACGGTTGAGATTGAAGATTGAGGGGAATGGGAGATTTGTTGGAGGTGATCGGACGGCCAGGAGAGGAACTGAAATGGCAGCCATTGCTGAAAAGTTGGAGTCTGAAACACAGTGTTGAAATGGAGTACACACTTTTGACTATGAAACTGGAAATCCGAATGTTATTATTATTATTTACATTAATTTAGAAAATATGTTCCGTCATAAAATTTAAAAATAATTTTATGAATATATAAAATTAAAATTCAGATAACAAATTAACATCTCTCAAATTCTACCAAAGTGATGGAGAAATTTCTCACATAGAATGCATATACAAAAATGTGATTCTCCAAAGATCTTTTCTTCCTGAGTTTCTTCTCTTTCTATTTATTGATTGATGTGTCATCAACTTTCTCCATCATTTTGTAGAATTTGAGAGACGTTAATTGTTGATTAATGATTATATCAATCATGTGATTCTCCAACTCTGCTTAAGATTGCGTCTGTCATAGAGTTTAATTCAATATTTTACTATATGAATTGACCACAAGTCATGCGTTATCCATGTCTATATTTTTAAAGGTACTATCTTTTTCAAAAGTGTTATTTTCTTGTTTATTATTGACTTTGCACATATTTTAAAAAATTATAAATAGAAGGATAATTTTTTTATATCATATAATGTTTTGAAAATGTACTAGAAAAATAAATATAATTAATTATAAGGATAAATCAGAAATTAAGTGTAAAATTATTGATTGATTTTATAAAATGGACAAGTATTATTAAATATTTTAAAATAATATAATGGACAATATTATTAGACGGGGGGAGTATTCTCGTGGAAAATTAATCAAGTACATCTTTATGATTTTAAAATAATCATTTGTTTTGGACCATATAAAAAAATGCTCAAAACATCATCTATATTATATCAAAATAAAGGGAGTATCTGAAAAAAAAAATTGTTTTCCATAGTAGTCTGGACTTTCGACCAAGTTAACTTTCCTAGAGATTTTTTCTTAACATCAAGTTTTTTATTTTTATTTTTTTTATATTCGATAAAACTGACAAGATAAAAAAAGATTTAAAAAAATAATACACATTCCTCCTTTTTGCTTTTGTAATTGGAATTTCTTTTTATATCATTTCTATTCTCTTTTCTTCAGTAATTTCTTTAGGATTTTGTGTAAAATTTATATTGCACTACTCCTATATGATAGCGTTGGTCCCTGGAAATGTTTACCTTTATTTCTTATTTCTAAAAAAAATAGCATATGGTTAAATATTGGAGTGAATTTTAAAAAAAAACGAAATGAGTTCCAAATATTAAAAGATAGTTTTGTCAGTTCACTTACAATTTTTTTTCTTAAATTAATACATGTTCAAATAAAACTTCAATTTCTAAAAACACTTTTTCAGTTTTAACTTTAACTATTATTTTCTTAAAAGTTATCATATTGCTTATGTTCAGACTCCTAGTAAGTATTTTGAAATATAAGGATTATATTTTATTATTTGGTTGACCAATTCTTTATATTAAAATGGGTGAAGAGTCAGATGATTTAGTAATTCCTCGTGAGGGAATGAATCGAGAAAATTAGAACGAAAAAAGCTTTGAATTTTTGTTATCCTTTGTCGTAATAATATGTTACAATTTACAATGCTAACTTGGTATATCTAATATCTATAAGTGAAGTATAAAATATGGGTATTTAGCATAATTTTTCCCTATTTTTTGCAGTACTTCAATACATGTAATGTCTAAAAGATAGAGAAAATTAAAAAAAAAAAAAACATTTTTTAATAAAATGTCATTAGATTTTTCTTGAATGCTCTTTAAGAGAAATGAAACATTCTGAAATGGGTATTATGAGTAGAGATTGTTATAGATTTTGAGCGCTCCATGAAACACGAATATAAATTTATTATTATAGATTTTGAGCGCTCCATGAAACACGAATATAAATTTATTATTATAGATTTTGAGTGCTTCATAAAACACAAATATAAATTTTTTTAGATTCCAATACATTTCTCAAGAGCGAATAAAACATTTCGAAATGGTAAAAAAATAGGAAAGTACTACGAGTAGATATTATTATAGAATATGGGCGCTCCATAAAAACACGAATATAAATTTATTCAGACCCACAATGCAGATATTACAGACATAATAAAAAAAATAGGGTAAACAATACAAATCTCACTAGTTTAGGAGCAAATTACTTTTCTTCGAGCGAGATTTAATATTACGAATCTTACCAGAATCTGAATTTCGGATATATGTATCTCAGATGCATGGATCAAAATTGGGTGTAATTTGTTTTAGATACACTATATCCAAGTGGATTCACATGTATCCTACTCTCTCGCTCGCCTCTCTCCCTATGTGTCTATATTTTAGAATATATCTGGTGTATCATATACATGACTCTATTATAATTTGCATGTATATGAGATACATAGACTATTTAATTGGGTTCGAAAGAATCAAAGTGTCACACGAAAACTTACAATTGCAAATTATAATAGTGATAAATCAGGGGACTAATAAGACTATAATAAAAGAAAGGCGGAATACATAAACAGACCCCTGAACTTGTTCGATTTTTCCTCTCAGGCACCTTAACTATGTCACCTTCATATGGATCCCTAAACCACTTATAATTTGTACCTTTTAAACAATATTTGCTGACATGGCACAAAACTTTAGCAAATATTTTTTATTGGTTGGCGCGTGAAATCCACCTTTCCCACGTGGAAAGTGCAACCAATCAAAATACTCCAACCATTTAAATAATTTACACATCAATCAACCTTGTCAAAATAAAAATCCAAATAAAACCTAGAAAACCAAAACATTTCAATAGTTCAACCCAAATAACTCTAAGAATGGATGCTTCAATAGTTTCTTTGTTGTTGCCCTTCTGAATGGATATTGATGAAGACATTATCATACCATGTCCTTAAAATTCTCTAAGAATTTCTTCTAATACTTTTTGTTTTCTGTTTTCGGATTATCAAAAAAACGAAATCGCTTTGTGATGTTTATAAACAAGGACTTTGAAGGAGGACTTTGTGATTTTCATGAACAAGGACTTTGAAGGAGAGAGACAAGACAGGGGAGGCCTTTCATGTGCTAATTCAAGAGCAGTAATACCGAAGGACCAACATCAATCTTGAAATTGTACTATATATATGAATGTATCACTTCAAGGCCCATTCAATATGGTGTTCCACCACATTGGTGAACATTAAACACGAAGATGAGGAAGAAAACGACGACTCATAACTGCAAATTGGGTCAAAAATTGATGTAGAAACTCCAAAATCAACTAGCTATATAGTTCCATCAAAATCTATAAGAAATATCAATGAAAAGAGAGATACTTTAAGCAACTCCAACTTAAAAATGACATTAAGAAAGAAGAGAGAAAATAAGAGAATTAATTAAGAGAAAAGAGGGGGAAAATTAGGGCTACATAGACAAAAGGGAAAGAAGACCGAGGTGGATTCCACATCAACTCTTTTAAATGGTCTTCAAGCGCTTAAGCAACGTGAGAACACGTTTTGTGCCATGTCAACCAATATTGTTTAAAAGGTACAAATTATGGACGGTATGGTGGCGTAATTAAGGTGCTTGAGAGGAAAAACCAAACAAGTTTAGGTGCCTGTTTATGTATTCCACCTAAAAGAAACTTAATATTATTATATAGTTTAATCAATTAACCTACATATTTACAAATTAATATAACTCATAAAAAACGGTAGACAGAAAATCACACCCTAAATAAAACTCTTAATATTTATATTGTGAATGTTATTGTATGCTATAGATGATATTGTGTTGTGCTATGAGAAGAGAGATAGATCTCCAAACTTTTTTCTCTAAAAAAAGAATGATCAAATATGAAAAAGAATTATATTTTCCTATTCAGGAAAAAAATAAATGCAATTATGGTAATGCTTTAACTTTCCTTCAAAGTAAAACTTAAATATAATAAACAAATTAAGGCAAAATCCTAACATATCTCGCTCCCTTCGCTCATTTTGTCTTTCGTCTCTCTTTCTATTATAGTGTATCTGATAGTAAAATATAAGGGTGTCAAATGAACGAGTTGAGTTGAAATTTGAGATATTAAAATTGGTTGAAATAGAAATTGCGTTTTGATCCTGATCCGCCTAAGTTTAATTTTAGCTCAAATGGATTGGGCTTAAAAACGAGTTGTGACTTTACCCGCCTATTTGACCCGATTAAGACTTGAATGGGTTTAGATTCAATTCAATTCAATTTTTTTTAGTTCAATCCTTTTGGATGGGTTGAGATTGAATCCAATTAAAAAATTTTAATCCACCCCACATTTTACCCCTGCGTAGACCTCTCCGCATGATCCCGCCCCACATAATTTTCTTAATATTTTTTTTTCTAGTTAAGTTTGATACTAAAAAGAAAATTTATTAAATAAATTCATTTTTTCATTAAATTGTATTAATTTAATAGGATATTGACTTAAAAATTTATTTTTTAGTGGTCAATTGGGAAACATATAAGAAATTGAATTATTTTTTATTGAACAATTTTCATTTACTATCTTGTATATTTTAGTAGCTTTAAAAATTTTATCTTAATAAATAGTGTTCTATCACTCTTACGACAGGTAAAATATTAAAATTAATTTTAAACCTACATAAAATTGCATATACTCGCAACCTGCTCCGCCCTGCATTAGTTTTAATAAAGAAAAAATTATATGAAATAACAAACTATTAATTCAAATTAAATGTTATAGCACACTTTCTTTTATTTGTAATTCGCAGCAAACATTACATGTTTTTTGCCATCCCATTTGCATACCGAAATATACAAATGCATGACCCATTTGTATATCGAAATATACAAATGCAGGACCCATTTATATACCAAAATATAAAAATAGGTCGAAATATACAAATGTAGAACCCATTTGTATACCAATATATACAAATGCATGACTCAATTGTATACCGAAATATACAAATAGACCTAAATATATATTTTTTATGTATATGTATATCGAAATATACAGATTAATAGTCATAGCAAACATAAAATTTGTTACAGAGCGCAATTATACAAATTATAATTATAATATACAAATATAATTTTTATAATTGCTAAACCTAAAATTTACTCTTAAAAAATAGAGCTCAACGCATCCCACATCCACCCACGCCACACAACTTTAAACCCCATAGCTATCCCTAAATGTGTCAAAAGGTTCTGGGAAATAGCGAATTTGTTTCCACGTCAAAATAAACTGAAGTCCGGAAAGTTCTACATTCTTCCCTCTTCTACTACTCTGTTTTCTAGACCCATCTCTCTGTCTCTTAATAAAACTCTACCCACAACCAAATTCCAAAACACAAAACTTCAATCATTCAATTTACACAACAACATACATATCCTCTACACAAATTTGCCTCTTATTTATCTTTCTATCAAATATCAAATTTTGAGTTCAAGAACTGGTAATAGAAGATGGGTGTAGATTACTATAAGATATTGCAAGTTGATAAGAGTGTTACAGATGATGAACTGAAGAAAGCTTATAGGAAATTGGCTATGAAATGGCACCCTGATAAGAATCCAAATAACAAGAAAGAAGCTGAGGCTAAATTCAAACAGATCTCTGAAGCTTATGAGGTACTTAATTCACAATTCTTGTTCTTGATTTTTGAATATAGCTGCTAACTTTTATGTTTTATTCTGTTAATCACTGCTAGTTTAGGCTCTTTCTTGATTCCCAATGCTTTGGTTCTTGAAATTTGTTTAATAGGGTTTTCAATTATCTTTTAAAGATTGTATTTTTATGTTGAAATTTTGTTGCAGGTTCTGAGTGATTCACAGAAAAGGGCAATTTATGATCAGTATGGGGAAGAAGGCCTTAAAGGTCAAGTGCCACCACCAGATGCTGCTGCCGGTGGACCTGGTGGGGCTACATATTTCCATACAGGTGATGGACCAAATGTGTTTAGATTCAATCCAAGAAATGCCAATGATATCTTTGCAGAATTTTTCGGGTTTCAAACCCCGTTTGGTGGTGGGATGGGAGGCGGTGGTGGTGGGATGGGAGGTGGTGGTGGTGGGATGAGAGGTGCAAGGTTTTCTAGTTCAATGTTTGGGGATGATATCTTCAGTTCATTTGGAGAAGGCAGACCATCGATACGTAAGGCGCCACCGATTGAACGAACAGTCCCTTGTAGTCTAGAAGAACTTTATAATGGGACAACCAAGAAGATGAAGATCTCTAGGGAGATTGCTGATGCAAGTGGGTAAGTAAACTGGTCAGAATTTTCAGATATGATATGCTTGTTAGTGTTTATTTGGCTTGTATTGCTATGTAGTCATGTTTATCCTTTCTGTTACTTTATAATTATGGTCCCTGCTTGGTTAATTTATAAAATAGTATCTGTTGAGTTCATTGAACTTCAATGAATGGATCTTTTGCTTGTTAGTTGTCGAATTCTTGTTTAGCCGATCCCTCTTATATCTCGTATAACTGTTCACTATGGAGCAACCTGATTGCCACCAAGTGGCCTTCAGGTTGTTTGAAACTTGTATTTGCTGCACAAGTTTTTGTTGTGTTCTTCAAGGATTTGTGTTTAATTTGTGGCCAAGATGAATGCAAATATAGGCATCGTGTGGAATTCTTACTTCTAAATTATAGGCGTATTAATGTAAAAGAATGAGTAGGATAGGAGTAATAGCTTAAATGTATGTTCTGGTTTGCTGTACATTCATGAGCTCCATGGACCAAAAACTGTGGTTGTAGCTGTAACCTCTCAATTATTCATTGCTGTAGAAACATATATAGGAACAGCGTAATGTGCAACTTTGTTCATCGGGTCGAATTACATGAAGTTGTCACTATTGCTGTTGATATTCTGACAACTAGTTTTGTGTGCAGGAAGACTTTACCAGTAGAAGAAATTCTGACCATTATAATCAAACCTGGCTGGAAAAAAGGAACTAAGATTACATTCACAGAGAAAGGAAACGAAGAGCCAAACGTCCTTCCTGCAGATCTCGTGTTCACAATTGATCAGAAACCACACAGTGTTTTCACAAGGGATGGGAATGACCTTGTAATCAATCAGAATATCTCACTTGTTGAAGCATTAACAGGCTACACGGCCCATGTAACGACGCTCGATGGAAGAAAACTGACTATTCCTATCAACAAGGTAATACACCCAAACTATGAAGAGATTGTCCCAAAGGAAGGAATGCCAATACCCAAAGATCCTTCCAAGAGAGGGAATTTGAGGATCAAGTTTGATATCAAGTTCCCTACAAGGTTAACAGCAGACCAGAAGACTGGAATTAAGAAGTTGCTTCCTTCCTAGGCCAAACCCATAGCATCTTTACACAGTCTCTCTACTGTTTTAGTTACTTCTTTTATTATTTACTATCTTGGGTAATTGGTTCCCTTGTAGTGTTTGCATATTATAGCTTCGAATTGTCTGTATAAGTCAATAAATATGTGATAGTAATAAAGTATTTACAACTCTTGAACAATTCTCTTTTGCTGAATTTGGTGTCTATATGTATTATAAACGTATGGTCGATTATTTATGTGGAGCACACTTACATTGTGAAATCTTGTAGCTTTTCAGATGGGTTGACCATAGCAGGAACTAATTTCAACTTTTATCCAAATACTTCATGAAATCTACTGTCTTCAATGCTAAATAGGTTTTTTTTTAAATGCTTACATACTTGTCGACAGCATTTCATTAGTCTCGAGTCAAACCGGCTACTGTAACAGGGAAGCCATTACTTCAAACGGTATTGAGTTTTTGCAATTATCACAAGAGTGGGAGATTAAATAATATAAACCACAATGAAGCAAAAGATATTGACTAACAAGCTATCATTTAGATAAGCCACCAATCATTAAACATTGAAGCAAAAATGATCAGAAAGGTGCAACTGTAAAATTTGACATAGATGATTTTGATCACCAACAGCCGCATAATAGGCAATTGCACGACGGTATTTGAACTCCGACTATCAATTTTTTATACTATTGTTCTATGATGATAATATGTAACAAAAACTCTGCTCCTTCAACACTATACACAAAGACAAGCCAGCTCTCGGGCCTCATATCAAAAGAATACCAAAGTTCCTTAAAAAAAGAACGAATGCATCACACCAGACCTCTGTGTTCTAGCGATCAACCATCAGAGCAATATTGCAGTTGTCAAGCCCCACAAAAATCTTGGCAACCTCAATCACTATAATCTTCAGACTCTGAAGAGTCCGACTCTTGATCCTCATTGACATCCCCATCCCTATCTGAGTCGTCATCATCCATGTTAACATATCTTTCCAGATTTTGACCATGGCTTCTGTATCTATCAGCGTTGTCGTCGTTGTCATCATCTTCATCGTCATTGTCATCTTCAATTCCATCACCAGCAGAAACAACCTGATCCTCATCTGACATATCCATTAAATCACTCCTGTTAAAATCATATGTATTTTCAGGAGCACTATCATCAGATTCAGCAGCTTCCATACTAATACTATTATCATTTGTGGCTTCTATTCCTTCCATATTCATGTTGAACTCTTCCGTCACATGCTTTCTAGGTGATACTACAAGACTTAGTCGGCTGCCACTGTCACCCAAATAATCTGGTTGGGCCTCTTCAACAATTTTCTTTTCTATTCTCCTCTTCCTGACAGTTCGGCGACCTCGTACATGTCTCTGCCCATGCGTTTCTCCCTGCTTAATAAGAACTTGAGTTAACGTCTCACTAGGCCTTACAACAGCCCTGCCAGACTCTGGTGGTTTGCTAGTAGTTCCTTTCTGCAGCTTTCCACGAGGACGACTGCCTCCCCGCCCACGAACAACTTGCCTACTTCTTGAGCTGCTAGGCAAATTGCTGAGATAATCCCAGTTTTCCTCTCTCATTAGTCCATGATCCATCACTGTTGGTTCTACCTTTTGCAGATCTTTCAAAGAAGCATACCCCAGAGATGGCTTCTGCATGCAAGAAAAAATTAAGTCATCAAGATGATTCAGAAGAAAGAACATCATTAGCCAAAAATATAGCATTTATTATATCGTCACAGGTATTATCTGCAGTCCTAGATGCGATTAGCCAGTGGATGATCAAATGTTGGACCATATACAAGTTGAAAATTTTTCTTTCACCAATTAAATCCACAAAGACAGTAGCATGTAGTGCAAATAAACATGGATAAACAGTAAAACTAAACAAAATTAATAACACCAATTACTTAAATCAGAAGGAAAGACAACTCAACTGGAAGGCAATCTACTTTATTTTTCAACTCAGCCTCAGTTTTCTGCTGAGGATCATAGGATATGGAGGAATCAAGCTCCAAAAGTCTGAGAGCCACTGCAGAGGTGGTCTGAGGTATCCATGGGAGCTGTGGCACAGATTCAGGGTAAGTAGATTCACAAGCAGCTTTTCTTGATAAAGCACATAGACCCATCAATTCTTCTGCAGTCTCATAGTCAGCAGACAAGTAATCACGCTTGATGACGCCCTCTAACTGAGTCAGAATCTGCCCAAAAAAATAAATAAATCAATAACCATTTCTTCTTGCAGCTTCTGAATTTGGAAGGGATGTATAGGAACAGGTTCAGCAACAGCCAACAAATCAGCCGAACTATCTGAATTTGCCATATGCTTTCTAGCAAAGTACAGAACTTAGATGATCCAAGCATCATTAACAACCATGCAGGAGTAAAACCAATTCCCAGATGGGGGATAACCTTCACTTTTATATTCTACTCTTTCCCCCTCTTTTATTCAAAAGGGTAAGAAGAGAACTCACTAGGGAAGAAATCCTGCCAGTTCATTATCATACATAATAGTAGCATATATATTTATTTCACCTTAATTCAACATCATAAAAAAAAAATTTGTACCTTGACAAGACACTTCAATCCGTAAGCCTAAATCAGTCTGACCCAAGAAAATGAAATAGACAAAAATATAATTACTGTCCAAATAACAATGATTAATGATGGGGTACAGATGAGTCCTAAAAGCATATTTTCGTACTAAACTCGCACATGTCAAGATAAAAAGAATCTGCAACATTCTTGGAAATTCGAGAGGTAATGCATTTCATAAAAAGAACTAAAAATCATATTTGTTTATAACCAAACAAATCGCAAAAAACATTTAAAAACTTGTAAGTAAACACAAGACTCTCGAACAGTAATCCCATATAAAACGAGTCGAAGGGAGTGAGATACCTGGAGAAGATCCTCAGGAGATGACGAATTTTGCAGTTTCAGGCCCCATGTCTTTCTACAGTCTTCTGTCCAAGATGATTGAAGTGCCTCATATGGCACACAAACCTGTTCATTCCAGCGATAAAGTTAATACTAAATATCATCCTACAAGAAACTAATAACTGTCAACAGATTGTGCCTCATATCACATATGTACTTCATGTTCATATGTCTGTTCAGACATAGGAAAAACAAATACAGAAGGAGATAAGTGAAGGCAGAGAGCCTAACAGAACCACATTCTTGGAGACATATCTCAAAAATCTCACCTCAGTGAAACTTATTATGGCCTTCATTAATCTTACTCTTACAGGACAAGCGTTTGAAACCACCAAATTATTATAATCAAATTTCAGATTGTCCATAGAATCCATTGCCTGCTCAAGGAACTTGCCGTTCATGTCAACTTCGCAACTCATCTTGTTGCAAGAAGGGCAAATACCCTCTTCAGAAAGGTAAAAATCAAAACAGTGGCCACAAATGCCCAAAAGTGGCAAGCACCTTTTCTTCCCATATCGCATGGCATATAAAATTGATGAGCTGAGACATTCTTTCCACATCCAGATCTGAAAACCTTGGTATCTCTGTAAGGTATTCTTTTTCTCTTCCTCATTCCTCCCGAGCTCAATTTTAAAAGACGAAGATGTTTCACAGCTATCAGAACTCACGCCATATATGGCACTGCCAGGACTGTCTGCACTTACACCAGATGTTGGGTTTGAACTAGCTCCACAAGACATGTTTTGCCGTGTGCGCCCCTTGAAAGGACCCTCAATCTTTTGTAACATAATATGCAAATGTGATTCCCTAACCCCTCGAGTATCCAAAGAAGCCAAAAGACAATCAAATGCCTGCAGGTAAAATAAAGGATTAGTAGATAAACACGTAATAACTAGGTCTGATATTCATAGGACAGACAAGACCTTGCTAAGATCTATATAACTACATATAGGGTGTTTCCCTGACCCCGATAACTTTCTAGTCCAGAAAAGCAACAATTTCCACAACACTTGTTGAGTATTACCAGACATGTAATTCTCTCTAAACTACGGATTCATCCAGGGTCTTCATTTACCAGACATTGTCAATTGTTATATCTTGTTCAGTCATAACTTGCCATTTCTTACACCTAAATACAGAAAAAAAACTCTTTGAAGAAATGCAAGGTAAGGTTGCATACAATAGAGCCATTTTGGTCAGACCCATCCTTGGACACCCCACGCACAGCATGGTGCATCGGGCTGGCCTCTTTTTTTAAAAAAAAAAACCAAAATAGCGCAAGCGTTTTCCCTTGGGTAAAATATATATTCAGCCCACTAAACCTACTTTGACGTACTAACAGCAAATTGCATTCTAAAAAATAATGAAAGGAGCATACCTCTTCAGTGTCAATAAGTTTCCAGCAGCCATGAGGTGATTCAACAAATATCCTGCCAGAACCAGGATCTTCGCTAGAACCAGAGGCAACAAATAGCCAGTAACGATTGCGTCTGCGGTCTTGACCTAAAGGCAAGGACCTGTACACATACATCTCTTCTGCTTTGTGGCCAATGAAAGATTTTAACTGCATGCGTGACCTTTCTGCTGTATTCCCACTTGGTACAGCAAATTGACCCACAAAGGTTTCTTGTGCGGCTGAACTCTTCTCAGAAGGAATGCTTTCAAAGTGGTTCTGAAGACTGTCTACTATACCAGCAGAGTCATCCTTTACCAGTATGGTTGGTGATGTTCCTTGATTTTTATTGTTTGGATATCCCAATGGGCTTTGGCTACCCTCAACCACAACATTGAAGGAACTATCATTAAATTTATTGATCGTCTCCTCCTTCAATCGTCTTTTATCCAATTGGGATTCAGCCCACATCTGTTTTTTCAAAGCATTTGCTGCATCCAGACGATCCTACAAAACCATTTTCGTTAGATAGCTGAAAGGGACAGTAATGGAATAATGGTCAATAATGATAAATTTACCAGATTTATTACCTCAAGAATTGCACGGATAGAATTTCCTTCATTTGCTATGCCAATCAAGGCAACAAGAGCACTTAGACGCTCCTCAACACATAGGTCAGAGTATTCACCTTCAGTGAGTCCTTGAACCCATGGCTCACCAACTTTGGTCTCATCAATTTCTGAACAGTCTTGGCTAGGGTTACTTCCCGCAATACCTATAAGAGTGCATCAACAGATAATGAAAAATAGTGTTTTCAAAGAACTACTACAATGATGTGCTTTCACATTAAAAAAAAGAGCAAATAAAGCATAAAAAAACATCAGTAGTTAAAACCATGTCCTTACCAACAACATCAACTCTAATTTGTTGTCCAGTCTCATCAGATAGCCCACTTTTTCCATTCACCAAGCAGGTGTCAAGTAGGCCGCTTTGTTCGTTATTCTTATTAGCACCGTATGAAGTACCCAAGTCATCGATTTCTGGACCTTCAGCAACATCACCTTCGCCTTCAGAATCATCATCTCTTTCTTCATCTTCAGCATTTTGTCCAGAGAGAAATCCATTAGCATATCTTTGTATTTTCTCCTTGGCTGCTGAAATAATTGCGTCAGCATCAGCAGGATCCTTCCTGAAAGCAAGTCGAACATTGTACGTTGAAGGAGCAATTCTTTCAAAAAGCATTGGATCCCTTGACAAAGCAACAGATATAGAGGCTTCTGGAGTCTTGCTTGTTGAAAGGTCACGTAATCCAGATTTCTGTAGAACAAAGCATAGAGAAGAAATTAACAAGAAATCTTCAAACAAATCGAACCAGATTAACATGAGACAGTGACAATGTGCATCAAGAGAATAGTTACTTGAATCCTTTCCGCAATATCTAGAACATTCAAGCCCTTGTCTCCCTCGAGAGCGAGAACATGGTAAGCAGCAAATTTCACAGTCCCTGGTGTCAACCGATGCCTGGATTTGCGTTGCGACATAAACCCTTTTTCTTGCATAATTGTAACAGCATTAAGAGCTGCCGAACCACTTCGAAGATTGGACACAATGTCTTCGCAACCTTTAGTCTGCATAATTAGGGAACATTACATAATTAGACATAGTGCACCATCCATTTGACGTAGAGTGTCAAAGAACGGATACAGAGCATTTGAGGATAAGAGGGAGCTCTCTGATGATTATCTTAGAATTACCATTTAACCGCAAACCAGCATCTCACAAAACAACAACAATTAAGCTTCAATTCAAAGCAACTTAAAGGTTGACTATGACCACGGAGTTCCATTTTAAAACCCTATCACATAGGTCCAAAAGGTAAAGCTTCTAATTGATTCTAGCACTATGCAATATCAGTTAATTGAGATAGTTGGGAGAGCAATAACTTGGGATGATGGACTAAAAGGTGGAATAATTTATGGCTAGGAGCTAGTTTCAGTGATAATCCATCAGTAGCAGATTGACTTTCCCACTGTCATCCAACTTTGTACCAGCATTTCAATAAGCAAACCTACATAGCCCCATTTATACCAACATTTTCTTTTTTTTTTCAACAGTTGTGCCTGGGCCATCTTACACTCGCCTCGACTATTCCACCTGCTACCTCCCACCAACTGGAACACCATGTACCTCTGCTCACCTAACCTTGGACAAAAGGGAAAAAATCACTAGTCTAGGTTGTCTATCCTGGAATTTGACCCTAGTCTCCCCTAGCTTTCACCCACTTCACCGACTGCTAGGTCACACTCTTTGCTGAGACACATATACCCCAACATAACATGCATCTACGTGAAAGAAACAATGGTTGGATAACACAATTGGAATAAGAAACAGTCCGAATCCTAGTGGTACAAGATGATTCAGTCAAGACCCGAGTGTCTTGACAAAAAATGCTGTGCTATCAACTGAATCTGCTATGATCAAAATTAGGCAGACTAGCTTGGGCTGATATTATACAAGACCATATATATGGTAAAACCATAGAAATAGCACCACCATGGCACCACCAGAATGAAACATAAGATAATGACTTGACACAACATAAATAAGCTTAGAAGAAGGCATCTATCCAAATTGCAACTACTGTCCTATGGCAATAGAAGAGAGCAATTACAAAAAAACATCTCACGTGAGTTTTTGAAGCATGCATCTCATCAAAATAACCAATTACTAAGAAGTTCGCTATGTCTCCCATCTGCAGCAAACCTATGTCAAAATATCCCCTTACTTAGATTACTACAAAATATTATATCTTAAGCCACAGGAAAAAATATAAGCCACGATATATCGCTAAGATGAAAATGAGGACAGAAAATGGTGCACCTCATCAGAATCATTCAAACAAGTGCGTTCTCTCTTTTTCTTCAATGGAGGTCCAAATCCAGCAGAGAGTGCAAATTGGCGCAGTACTTCAGTCCACGTCAAAGGATTTAAGAGCCTCTGCCAATTGCGTATGTCAAAACCCCAAAGATATGCCTGTCAATGAAGTCCACAAACTGGTAAGCTTTGATCATCCCACGATAGAGTAAATTGTGTTCTAAAGAGCAAGTGTGCACAGCAGGGATTACCCCTTCAACTATTTGAGGATGTCCACCTTCAGGATTGACAGCACTATACTGATTTGTCCCAGGCCCACCGGAAGGAGTTCGAGCAACATCTTCAATATCTTTTATAATCAGTTTCAAAAGAGCAATTTGTATCTCAGCCAACAATCTGGAATCCTGAACAGAGAACAATTAAACTATGGCAATCAGACCCCCATCCAGCCTTTTTAAGAAGATAAGTAAATGTGATAGTCCACAGGACTATGCAGAAAAAGTAACTCAGAACGTCAGTTCACAATTAACTTTAGCCAAAGGTACTCACATAGTCATGGAAAGCTTGAAGAAATTCGTCAAGAGTGAAAGGCCAAAGCCCGAGAATGTCTGCAAAATTTAAGCAAAATCTCCAAGCCTGTAAAAATCAAAAGGTTTGATGTTTAGTTCAAAGGCACTAAGAGACCTGACTCAAACACAAAAGAACAAAATCAAGATAAGACTCATACAGAACTTGGTTTAGAGCAGAAATATGTTCTTCACTCCTTTTCCTTGTTTTATCATCCTTCCTTTAGTTTGGTGACTACTATTTTAGTTTTCAACAATTACCATCCATCCAAGTAAAAATGACCTATTTTCCACTTTGGTCTGCCAATAAATATTGACCCTGTTTCTTTAAATCCTAAATTTCACTCCCTCCGAAAATTCAAAATTATACAAACCAAATACTACTCTACATCATTTTTAAACTAAATGTATAACGTCCTTTAAGTATTAACAGTTTCTCCACCACTCAATTAAATAATCAAATGAATTTTTTTAAGCCACAGGTCAAAGTCATTTCAATGAGAGAGGGCACATGACACTACCAGATTGCTTGTAACATTTCTAAGACCCTTAATATTGATGTTTAAGTAATACTCTTAAAAAAAACAAGTAAGATAAACTTGCAAAAGATAGGAATTCCTATGCTAAAGTGACTAGAACATTGACTTTTGACTCGATATAACCAGGAAGAAGAAAGAAGCCTCTGTCCATACTTTGACTATTCTAATCTGAATATAAGTAAGTTTGTAGTGATGAGTGGTTTAAAATCCTTTGGTCAACCAACGATTAAGTTTAGATAAGCAAATAGGAGTGGCTTAGATAATCATCAAAATTAGTGGTCATTGCTTTAATCTGCAAAAGCAGGAAATACTTCATAAATAGAAGAATAAAAGAAAGATCAGTCAACGAGTGATATAGACAAATTTAAATCATCAAGCAGCATACCATAAGAAGATTCCCAACATTGTCATCTGAAGCAATCCAGGGTTGGATGGAGAATGGTTTTTTCAATTGAACAGATTTGGGAGGGAATTCACAGAGAGATTCTGGATCACATAAGACAGATTTCAGTAACAGACCAAAAACTTAACGACTTTTGCAAATAAGCAGCTTAAATAAGGCAAAGGCGAGAGAAAAATGAATAATATGTAAATTTTCTACTTCAGACTGGATTATATATAAGACTTTGAACTAAATTCCAGGTGATCATTGGCTTTCCTGGAAGCCCTACCATCTAGCATGCTCTTCGTAAGGAATACAAGATAAAAATGCGACGTAAATAAAATTTCAACATATGCTATTACCTAATCTTGAACTAAAGTATTAAAACTAAAAATAGCATGCAGAATTAATTTTTATAGAAACGGTCAAGTTAACAAACTCCTACCTCTAAATGACTCAAGGTTCTGCAAAGTGTCATAATTAAGAGATGCAATTGATGGTAGCCCTTTGCTAGAGGCAGCCAGATCCATAAGTTCCAACCGCTCATCCTCGATCAGCTCCATTGATTCTTTAGCAATTCTGCGTGCCATTGCCTTCTCCATAGCAGCCTTCTGTTTTGCAGCTTCTTTCTCTTTTCGTAGCTCATCTTTTTGCTTTTTCCTCTCCACCTAAAGATTACAAAACCAATAGTACCAGGAAGAATCCAATTAGCAGATTTTGAAAGGAAAAAATGAAAGCATGGGGAAAACAAAATTCTCATATTGAATACCTACCCTCACGAGCTCCCTCTGCAAAAACTTCTCTCTCCTCTCCATTTCACGTTTTTCCTCGCGCTGAAATCGCTCCTCCTTCCTTTGCTGTTCACGCATCAGCCTTTGTTCTTCCTTTTTTCTTTCACGATCCTGTTTCTCCATGTCCTTTTTCATTTGTTCTTCCATCTTACAAGAAAATATTACAATATCAGTTGTAGAAACAAAAAGAAATAGTTTTCCAATGTTTACACTTTTAAATTAAGATTCAGAAGCTACACATCCAGAAATGTAAATATTCCGTACTTTCCGCCGTAGAAGATCTTGTTTCTCAAGTTCTTTCCGCATCCGTTTTTCATTGATTTGAACTTCCCTTCCCATTCCAAATTCTTCACTCTGCAAGAAACCAACAATTAAGCCTACTGTGAAATCAAAGAGAATAAAACAGCACGGGGGGTAGTGCTTCTATGACCGCAACAAGATAAACTTCTGAAGCTTCAACTTACCTTGCGCTTCCGATCCAATTGCAACATGTCCTCGTTACCAGGGATGAATTCATTATCCCGCGAAGGGGATAGAAAGCGTCTCTGCCTGCTCTGCTGAGACATCATACTGATGCTTTGACCTTCAACACCAGATTCCCTAACATGTCCATTCCGTTGCATGGTTGGCACGTTTTTAGAAGGGCCGTCAACAGACGGATCATAAGGGTAAGGGGCTGCGATTTGTCCATATTTATCAGATACAATCTTGGGCTCAGCAGGTTCACGATGACCATTTGTCAGAACCTGAAGATAAAGTAGAGCTAAGCTTGACCATCAAATTGACCTGCTAATAAATCTCACTTTCAAGTTTTACCATTGACATGTTATTATCCAAAACTAGCCAGTCACATGGCACATTTTATACTACCCCCTAGATAACAGCCATGAAAGTTAGCAGCAATCACACAAATTGATAGTGAAACAACCAGCCCATTATGTAATGACTTCACCAACAGATATAGAACAATATCCCAACAAAAACTTACAGATCCTGAGGCCAAATCATGATGGTAAATAAGCCACACAATTATTTTAAGCTAGGAGAATGAAAAGAAATAAACTATTTGCAAAGTGACCAAACAGAGGGTCTAAGAAAATCCAGTGGAGCATAGGAGAAGAGAGTAGCTCCTCAAGAAGGTAGAAAGGATAAAGATACAATATATTACACGTCCTACAAGGCTATAACCACTCAAAGGCGCAATGTGAAATAGCAAGAGACTGATCTCTTTATACATACCGGAGAAAGAGAGAGAGCTGATCCAACGTTAACTTTAGCATCATATGGTCCATACAATTTGCTGTCAAAAGATTGACGGTAATGGTCCGTACGTTCTTCCAAATCTGTGTCATAAATGAAAAATAAAGGATGAAACAAATCAGAAAAGCAATCCAAAAGAATTGACTTTAAAATGAAAAGGTCTGAACAAAATATTGTAAGGCCACAGGTCGATAGCAGATGACACATGAACAGTAAACCCAAATGATAAGAGGCTCCTAGGGGAATGAGTAGAATCCCTTGGTCATGTTTCTCATATTAGTGAGGCATTGTTCTGGATAGCAACTCACAAAGCAGTGTTTTGATAAATACAGTAAGGTCTTGATCTCATTTGATATTCACATAAAGCCAAGGATATTCATTACTTCTATCATTCATGTCAAGTTATTACTGCTCTCCCTCCCAAAGGCAAATCAATAGGAGGGAACAAGCACTCCAAAGAGCAACATACAAACATATATGATGATATAATCTCATAAAATTTGGGGAGGAAAGTACCAAACAATAGCATTAGGCATTCAATGATCCAATGCTTTATTTGAAAATAATCTCTTGCCTGAAAAGATACTCAAATCCCGTTTGGACTTAGTTAACACTGAACTTTACAGAATTAATGTTCTGTTTAAAAAATGTAATCATTTTAAGAAAATAAATATGCATTCACAAGCATACTGAGATAACATCATAAACTACACCTACAAATACATGGAAAGATGAGAACATGTAGGACAATACGAATTGTCAAATTCTTTCATTTCAATACTAATATCCAAATTTAGAAGATAAACACCATACATGCATTTATATTATAAGATCTCTAATAACATGAGTAGGTTAATTTACCAATAGGTATCCCAAATGCACCAGGTGGCAGCTCATCAAACTCCACCCCAATAATAGGACCATCCTCACGTAAAGTTTCTCCTAATTGTGCCTCTATACAAGCTATTACTCGTCGCTCCATTGCCCTCCTAGGTGATTCATAAGATCTTATGGACGGTGCTGGCATATCATCTCCATTATCAAACCGACTTGACCCTGACCCTGACCCTGACCTTGAAACTGATCCTGAGCCACGGTCACTAGCAGCTTCAGCAACCACTAAATCCTCTCTAGGTGACTCCGGCAAATTTCTCTTACCACCTGTCCCACCAGTGCGTGGCTTCTTCTCTGTCCCCCCTGATGTGTTTTTGTCCTTCAACCTCCTGTGACAAAACCACATCTGCAACTGCCGGTCCGTTAGACCTAATTTTTCTGACAGCTCGGCGCGAATGGCCTCAGATGGATATGTCTCCACTGCATAAACAACAAAGCAAAACAAAAGAGAGTTCATGTCAAATATCACAATTACAAAAACACAAACACAGTAATAGATTTGATAACTAAATGTTAACATCAGTCCATGCATGGGGGAATCGCAGAACCTATTATAAAGACCAAAATTTTGTCCATCGATCTCTATGTCTATGACAGCATTCAAACACATTTACATGCAGAGTAAGAATAGCATATCCCACAATAACATTAATCCCAAAAATTCCTTCTCCGCACAGAGCACAGTCAATAGGCAGAAATACACAGCATACACCAATATTAAGGCACTACCAAAGAACCATAATGGTAGAATCCACAGAAAGACCCAAAATTTCACCCATCTCCTAAAAACTAGCATAGGATCCCCATCCCAGTTGTTTCCAACTACATAAATGCAAAGTAGATACAACACAAAAGAATTCAACATCAAATCATCTTCCAATCTCATTATACACAGTACACAAACACCTATGAACAGCATAATACACCTAAATCTCCCAAATTTCCCACATCTACACACGATTTAAACAACCCCAGATCAAGAATCAAGAAAATATCAAGTCCAAAAGTAAATATAAAGAAAGCATACTAGCATAGACCCTTTCTAGGGTTTCCAGTTGAAAGGGAGTCTTCATCTGCCTCTTTGGCTTCTTGGGTCCTTCAGATGAACTCTGGATAACGTTCCTGTTGCCTTCTCCATCCGACCCACCATCCATTTTTTCAGATCTTTCTTGAAGAAAACCCTAAAAATCCAATCTTTATTGAAAGAAAAACAACCCCGTTACAGATAGGTAACTATGTATTCTTCCCGTGATAACCAAGAACACATGGAGAAAAGAAAAATCTAAAAAAGAAGAGGTAAATAATAAGAATAAATGAAAAAGAGAAAAACAAAAATAAACCCAATACAGAAGAGAGGCGATAGAAGAAGAAATTGAATAAAAAGGAACAGTATAGTAGAACAAGTCCCTCTTGTTTGTTCCAAATTCCATGTTCTTTCGGTGTAATTCTATAATTTTTAATTTTTCCCAAAAAAAAAAAATTGTTTTTAATTTCAAAAACACGTTATTACAATTTAACATGTACATACATGTAATGTTGTAATACTACTTTCTTTTGTTGTTTAAAACAAAAAACTCTTTGATGTTTGAGTCTTTTTTTTCTTATTTTTTTGACAATGAAATCAACTACAATGTGTTTGTTTCATTGATTGAGAAGCCACTTCTCTCTCTCTCTCTTTTTTCTTTTCTTTTTTTCAATTCTTGTATTTATTTATTTCTATTTTTATTAAAAGTTGGACTTTCTGGGTTTTTTGGTACTTTCAAGTTTATCTTCACATCTTGCTCCAAGAATCTTCTCCTTTCGGGTGGCTAATCCGATTTGTGAGCCTCACGAATTTGTTTAAGTGGGCTCCACTTCATTTGGGCCTAATACATATTGTGAGTAATTTCAAGAAAAAATCATTTTTGATTGCCTATTTAACTACTACTCAATAAAAGTATTTTCTTTGAATCATCTTTTTAAAAAATCAAATTCACATGATTGATTTTATCCAAGTTTTACATGCATCAAAGTTTGACATATATAGCAATATAGCAAACACGTGTCTCCTGTGATATAGTGGTGATGAATACTATAACTACTTGCTAAAAAGTTAAAATATTATTATAATACAGTTATAAGAAAGACAGATTAATTTAATACTGAATATAAATTGCAATCACAAAAAGGATTTGAGTTTTATAAGTTAAAATTTAAAATTCTTAAATCAAAGTTATAGTATATAAAATTGTGTATATTAATTAGTTGTTCAACTAAAATTACTTTTACATTTTAACTGTATAAATAAATTTTACCAATACTAACTTACAAATTTCACAATCGACAGTCTATTGATCAAGTTATCAAATAGCTTCTCTTGAAAAGTTTTTTTTTTTGTTATGAGTGATTTTTGAAAAATAAGTAGAGTCGTGATTTTTGTTCAATCAAATTATTTGAAAATTGTTCTTTTTAGTATTTTATTGTTGAACATTCTTTTCTTAGAAATTAGGTGTTAATTTGTAAAAAAAAAAAAATTATAATTAATTTGATACTATGATTTTTCATATGATAATTTTGTCATAAAAATAAAATAAAATACACATATGATTTTTTATATGATAGTTATTATAGCATAAAATTAAAATATAATTTATCTTTATGGAACGATATAGTTTCAACTTTTTATATCAGTGTATCGTGTATGTATTGAACAAACTAAGTAGAAATAAGTATTTAATCTATACTATTTTCGTAAAATAAATTCTCTAGTTATTAAATCTACTTATACTGTATCTTGTTATAAATATTATTAGTTGTGCATGTTGTTCATAGTTTTATTCTATCAAAAGTTGATCGTCTTTCATACAGGGCCATTGAAGCAGCACGCAGAAAGTGAGGCAAAGCTTAAATATGTTATCCTGTGATCTGATTGAGTCGAAGCGGATCGATAAGTGAATCTATTTTCTGAAAAATCCTGGCTTTCGTACTTTAGTTGGTCTTCGAGCTTGAGGTACTTGATGACACATAAGGAGTTGAACCTTCGCCAGGGTGACACTTTCATTGATCTAGTGGCAGCGAGCAACCGCTAGGTTTAATGATTTGGTGCTCTCCCACTGTAACATCTCGGAATATAGTAAGCTAAGCTAGGGGATAAGTGCAAGGCATGAACTAGAAAGTAGCTAACCAAGGTTGGCTACCTCCCACGAGAGCCTAGACTGCTCGTGGTGGTCACCACGAATCGTGGAACCACTCGTGGTGGTGAGGCAGTAGCTTCTCCAAAGCTGCCCAAACAAGAACCTTTCCCACGAGCCACTAGATTACTCGTGAAGGCCTTGACGGGCTGTGGGAGGGGTCGTGAGGGTGACTTAGTCTTTTAGGGGTCAAGGAGTGGCTACCTAGCCACTAGTCCAAGACCACAATGGGGACTACGGCTCATGGAGCCCCTTGCGGAGATGGGCAATGCACTTTATAGTGGAGGGTTAAACAGGTATTTTCAATTTTAATTAGATTAATGCTAGGTCGTTTTACCCAAGCCTAGGACACCTATATAAGTGATTCTAACCCTTAAACTCACTGATTCAAGTCATTATTTTCAAAATCCCAAAAGGAATCCCAAAGTTCTTCTCTCAAATATTTCTCTCTCTAGATTTTGAATAATAATAAGAAGAAAGAGTTCAAGCTAGGATCAAGGTCAAGTGTCCAATCCTCAAAGCATTTATAGGCTTTGTTAACAAGGTATGATGGCTTTTCATTCATGGAATCATTTCATCCATGGAGCCCCCAAGATTTCTCAATTGAAAAGTAGAAATTCCCCAATTTTAGTTGGTATTTTCTTCTAATGTTGTGGGTCTTGATAAATGTTGATCCAATTGAGTGGGTTATGATTGTTAATGCTTGAATTGATAGGATTACATGTTTTTAGAATGAATTTACATGTACCCATGCCTAACCCATGATTCTAAGGTAAAATTGATGTAAATGGGTTTTACTCCATGAAAGGGGAAATTGAGGATTTAGATGTATTCATGTAGGATTGATATGGTACATTATAGATTACTTGAGAGTGAAGCATATAGATATGAATTACTTGAGAGTGAAGAATATAGACATGAATTATGATGAATTATGATTATTAGGGCTTTGAGAGTAAAACTTGTATGATGAACTATGATTAGCAGGGCTTTGAGAGTAAAACTTATATGATGAATGTTGATTGTTAGATAGAATTGTTGTGGAAGGATTTACCCCCATGATTTACTCTATGAATGTATGAATATGAAAGGTTTT
This sequence comes from Solanum bulbocastanum, assembly GCA_037074985.1. Lineage (NCBI taxonomy): Eukaryota > Viridiplantae > Streptophyta > Magnoliopsida > Solanales > Solanaceae > Solanum > Solanum bulbocastanum. Next base: position 27,589,083 of record CM073598.1, on the reverse strand, counting down.
CTCACATAGAATGATTCTAGGTTGAAAGACTTGCTCACCTAAAATGAATCAAAGAGTTATGAACTATGATAAATAAGACTTAGCTTGGATTAGCATGATGAGATGCATTTCATGGTAGCTTGAAGTGGTAATATAAGATCCCTTCACGTTAGCTTGACTTGGTACGACAAGAGCATTTCATGGATAGCTTGAATAGCGCAATAGTACCCTTCCAATGGTTAGCTTGAACTAGCATGATAAAAAGCTTTGCATGGTAGCTTGACTTGGTAAGGCCATACCAATTCATAGTAGCTTGGATCGCGCAATAGTACCCTTCCTTGGATAGCTTGGGCTTGTATAATAAAGTGCTTTTCATGATAGCTTGGGCTAGCATAATGAGGTGTTTTTCCTTGGTAGCATTGAATCGGTAAATAGTAATCATTCATGATAGCTTGAATTAGCATAGACGAGGTGCTTATTCATGGTATCTTGGATTAGTAAAGTAGTACTCTTCCATGGATAATGATTTAGCTTGGATTGGTAAGATGATATGCCTTTCATGAATAGTAGAAATAGCTAAGAATTAACTAGTTCTCACTCAAAGTAGCATAGTTATGATGAAACAAGGTTATTTCAAAGAAGTATCGTAAGTATGTTTTAAGATGAAATTTACTTGTTATAATGATAGATTAGCTTAGATTGTTGCTTGAGTTGCCTTCTTTGATATGTGTGACTAGAGGTGGATGGCCTAAGTCTTGATTAAGGATAAAGTTGAGGTTACTTTAAGAAGTGTTCCCCATATATTATAATGATTTATGTGGATTGATTATGCTTATGACTTATGTTGTTATCTCTTATGCTTATGTTGATGTTTTATGCAAGCTATCATATTTAGTACATGTTTGTACTAATACATACTCTTGCCTACATTTCTTATCCAAATGTAGGGTTCGGCGATATCGACTCTCATCCCCGTGGATCATAGTAAAGCAAGATTTGAAGATTGGTAAGTCCTCATAGCATTCGAGGATTTGACCACCATTTCCTTATGTTCTTTCATTTTATGTTTTGAACTATTGTATGAGCTGTGTCCCAAAGATATTCATGTTTTAGATGGTTTGAGACAAAGTGTATTAAACTTCCGCTTTGTTTTATAAAGACTTTGATTATATTGAAAATGTTTTAAATTTCCTTTAAATTCTATTATCTTATGTTATGAAAGTTAAGTGGCTTGTATGAGGCCTCTCACGATCTTGTACACCATGTTACATCTAGGGTGTACCCCAGTTGGATCGTGACACCTACTTTCTTCTATTCAGAAGGTGAGCAACCCTTAAATAAAAAGGTGACAGAATTGATAGGGTGAAATCAATTCCCTGATACTCGATAAATTAACTAATAATTTGTACACTAAGGGATCATTTGGAAGAGTGTATAGAAAATGATGCTACATAAAGTGTATTACTAATGTTTGCATTAATTATAAAAATATTATTTTATACATTATTTGTTTTGGTACATCAAAAATAGCATGTATTGCATAGAGAAATTTATTTACAAAGATATCAATCACAATTATAGGGGAAACAATGTAAAAAAGTTTTAAGGACCAATTGAGTCTTTAACCATGCTAATGCATGCATTAAGATCATTGCATTACTAATACCTAGAAACATGGGCGAACCCACCTATAATCCGTCGGGTGCTCGAGCACCTATTAAACCTGTATCAATATATATATATATATATATATATATATATATCTATGTAGAATTTAAGAGGTATTCGTATAAAATTAACATACAACACCATTAAGCAAATGATTTAATTGGTCCATTGGCTCTTAAATGGGTACTTTAGGCTCTTTTAGTGTTGTTGAGCCCGAGTTTGAATCTCACTTCTAACATATCTTTTTTATATTTTTGATGTGGAATTTTATAAATTAATGACACCCTTAGTTGAAAAGTTAATATTTTTAGGAAAAATTGTATGAAATAGCAAACTATTAATTTAAATTACATGTTACAGCCATAGTTTATTTTATTTGTAATTCGCAACAAACATTCCATTTTTTTGCCATTTGGTTCGGTATACAATTAGCCATTTTCGATATACAATTACCCATTCGGTATACAAATGTATCAAAATGTGCTTATGTTTGTATAAAGCGAGAGAAAAATGTATATACAAATACAAATATATATATTTTCGTCCTATACACTTGTAATTATACAGATATCGATCTTATTATACAAATTACAATATATAAATGAATTTATACAAAACTAAATAATTTGTATAAAATTGAATGTATCTAATGAATTATACAAATCAAAAGCTTCATAACAAACATAAAATTTGTTATGGAGCGTAATTATGCAAACTATAATTATAACATACAAATATGATTTTTGTGTTTGTTATATATGAAAGCTGCTCTTATTTTTATACCAGTGGTTTATTATGGAAGTGACTCACCAACATGATACATGAGGCGGCTCTAGCTTTTTTAATACTTTACCCTGGGAAGCTGAAGCCGCTCAACTCACCGTCGCCGGAAACGGAATTTATATGCAGAGAAGGCGATTCGAGAAGTCCGAAATGGAGTGATGCTGTTTTGATCCAAGACAAGACAAACTAGTAAATGAGCAAAACTGATAGAAGAGGTCATCCTTAACTCAACTGCCTGCTATTATTGTATTTCATGAGATCACTGTAAATTGGGAAGCTGGTTAGATATTTATTTGTATAAGAATGTGGAGCTTAGTGGAAGTAATAACTGAAAGAAGGTGCAAAAACAATGCAGGTAAGGTGTTTGTCGAAATGCTTGATAGAGGTGTTTGTTGCTTTCTACTCAATTTCTTGTAGTGGATTAGGAATTGTATCTTCTCTTTTCAGATATTCTTATTTCTATCTCAAATGGGCTCAAGCTGGGTGAGCAAGAATGGCAACAAAAAGTGGAAAAATTGTTTAAAACTCTAGTTTGTAAAAGTTGACATTTCTTTCTTTCTTGGATGTCAGAGAGTTATTGTGGAAAAATTCTTATAATTTCTTCATGCTCACTAGTCGCTATAGTCAACTGAATGTATAAACAACATTTTTTTTGAATTTACTTTCTTTGTTTTTTCTTATATTTTGTTTCACACTACTACAGTTTTTGATGTATAATGAAGTAAGTTTGCTGTTTTTACTTCATCTCGACACCTATAACATTGAAAATTCTAAATTCTTTAATTCTTTTCTTGAGCATTAGCTCTAATACGCTAATGCTCTCCTTTTTTGTTTTCACCATGGCATCTCTCACTCTTTGTGATTAGTGGCAGATCAACATTAAATGCACTCGTGCACTCACTGCCTTTAAATCTTGATTCACCTCATTATGTTTTGTTGATCCATGTAAAGGTTAAAGCTTTGATCAAAATTTCTCTTCTTTGCTCCAAATATAAGAAAATCGTTTGTTCGATTTTCCTGTACCAGGGTATTTTGAGCTTAAAATTTAGTTTTGTATGAGACACCAACTTGTTTGATGCAATGTCTGCTAGAAAATCTTTTTTTTTGGCATATCTTTAGCTGGTAACATGGTTGAAGATATTAGACCCTAATGAATTTTCTTTTGAAATTACAGGAAGATTCAGTATTGGGTGCTTCAAATACATAGGATCGGCAAGAAGCATTGTCGTTGTTACAACTTTAATCATTGAAAAGCTAATGATATTAGCTAAACTTTGAGGCACATATTTCAGGAAAGGGGATTGCAGCATTTGAAGATAAGTGTTGAACTGATGGGTAGCAAGATACCAATCAAATGGCCAAGAGAAGTCACAGCGGCTTTTGTTGAACAGTTGATTCGAGCAGAAAAAGATGTACAAAAAGCGGTTCTTATATTTGATGCAGCAACAGCAGAGTACTCTAATGGCTTTCGGCACGATCGTAGCACATTTGGTCTTATCATCTCGAGATTGCTTTCTGCAAATCATTTTAATTTAGCAGAGGAAATGCTTGTCAGAATGAAGGATGAGAGCTGTAAGATTACTGAGGATATATTCCTCTCAGTCTATCGAGCCTATGGGCGGGTTCACAAGCCACTTGAGGTGATCAGGGTTTTCCAAAAGATGAAGGAGTATGATTGTGAGCCAACCCAGAAGTCGTATATAACAGTGTTCTCTGTACTTGTTGGGGAAAACCGGTTAAAAACTGCTTTTAGGTTTTATCGTCACATGAGGTGGGTGGGCATTCCACCTTGTGTTGCTTCGCTTAATATTTTGATTAAAGCTCTCTGCAAGAACAGTGGAACAATGGATTCTGCTTTTCGTATTTTTCATGAGATGCCCAAGCGCGGATTTACACCGGATTCCTATACATATGGGACTCTCATTAATGGGCTTTGCAAATTGGGCAAGGTCACTGAAGCAAAAGAACTTCTGACGGAGATGGAAGCAAATGGTTGCTCACCTACTGTAGTGACCTATACTTGTTTGATTCGTGGCTTTTGCCAGTCAAATAACTTGGATGAAGCCATGACATTACTTGAGGACATGAGAACCCAAGGTATTGAGCCCAATGTATTCACTTATAGTTCTTTGATGGACGGTCTTTGTAAGGGTGGGCGTTCCTCTGAAGCAATGGAGCTATTACAGATAATGATTCATGAACATAAGGTTCCCAATATGATAACTTACAGTACCTTAATTCACGGACTTTGTGGAGAAGGTAAAATTGGAGAAGCCTTAGAGATTTTTGACAGAATGAAACTTCAGGGATGTAAACCTGATGCAGGGTTATACTGGAAAATCATCAATGGCTTTTGTGAGAATAACAAGTTTCATGAAGCAGCCAACTATCTTGATGAAATGATTCTTAGTGGAATATCTCCAAACCGGTTAACTTGGAGCTTGCATGTGAAGATCCATAATGCAGTAGTCCGAGGCCTGTGTGCTGTGAATGATCCAAAGCGAGCTTTTCAATTATATCTAAGCATGCGCTCCAGAGCCATCTCAGTTGAAGCTAAATCTTTTGAGACTTTAGTCAACCATTTCTGCAAGAAAGGAGATGTGCACAAGGTTGCTCGTATTGTCGAGGAAATGTTGACTGATGGATGCATTCCGGATGAACAAACATGGGCTGTTGTGGTGGGTGGATTTTGGGATAGAAGGAAAGTAAGGGAAGCAGCTGATTCAGTACAGGCTGACCTAATGTGTAAACATATGAATTTTGAGACTTGATGTCTTGTTCAAGTTACTGATTATGACCGCAATGCCGTTGTTAATCCATATGAATGTCAGACCAAAATAATCTGGTTTTATGCATTGCTTCACCTTCTAAGAAGATTTTTGGTAAATCATAACATAGTGGGTGTCCGTTGTATTTACTCTTTTTATCATGGATATTTGGTGCAAAGCTAAGATTATTCCATGGCAACCTGGAACTCAAGGGTTCAATCTTCGCAGTGCACAGTGGTAAGTGTTCAGACACTCTTTTCCTTAATGCCCTAAAATATGGAGTTTCTTGGGCTTAGCGTTTTCAATGAAGTGCTTATTTTATACTACTCCCTCTGTCCAATTTTAATTGTCATGTTGCGTTTTTTGAAAATCAATTTGACTAATTTTCAAAGTTAAGTTAGATCGCACTAGTTCGATTCTTTAAACAAAAAATTTAGATATTCAAAAACTATACGAAAAATATTACAAATTGCAATTTTTTTGCATATCAATATGATGAAAAAGTACATCCTGAATTGTTAGTCAAAGTTCCTTATCATTGGACTCTAAAAAAGGAAACTATGACAATTAAAAGTGGACGGAGGGAGTAACATGTATATGATTAAACACAATCTTTAATTCTAGTATGTTTCCTTCAGAATTTTGAATTATGACTCTTTTTGTATAATCAAAAAAGCACTTGTTCACTTTTTGGACTACAGATTAGCTTTAAATTCCATGAAGGTGATTAGCAAACACTAGCAGTCTTATTTGTACATTCACTTGTTAATTATTTACAGCTTCATCTGGCAAAGTTAAGTCAAAAGGCAATGGAAATGGTTGCGTTGTTACATGAATGAAAAGACCAATAAAAATGTATCTCACTTTGAATGTAAAAGAAGATGAGGATACACATGCGACAAATCTCTGGGAACAAGCATATTAGTTAGCAAGTGAGGGGGAAGCCAATGCCATGACGTTGCGTAGGAAACACCACAAACAACATACTACAGATGACCCCAATTGCAACTGGCAGAGCTGTAAGCAGTTCCTGTGTTTCATATGAAGGTGTCGGGTAGAAACAATTTACCACATTCTGATCAAACAACGCAACAGCTGCAAAAACCAATATTGACATGATGGCATGCATGAAATCTATAAATTTCAGCTTGTACTTTGCTGCGACGTCCAATGGGAGTGTTGCTGATCCATCTATTATCCACAAGCCTCGTGTTGTGGCAAACCCATAGCAAACATTTCCTTTCTGATCCTTGAAACTATCTGTGAAGCTCAATAGGAAACATGACAGTCCACAAAGTGCTACAAGAGCAGCAGTCAAGGATCGACCAACCACATCACACTGTCCTTGGTTTGTGAATATGGGTGATAAAAATTGAAAAGCAAGAACAGATCCAGTAGGCAGAAGATTGGCAAGATGGGCGGTGCTTTTAAATGTCTGGCTTATTGCTTGTTGTATCAGGTTTTTCTCCACTTCAGGCAGTTCTGAGTTTTCAAGCAGGGGAGCTTTCTCTTCATCAAGATTCCGGGGTATCTCATTTTCTACCTTTATCTCCATAGCCTTGAAGTCTTTAGTTAGTAAGTATTAATTTGATTATCTTCTCAAATTTGTGTTGGATTATTTATTGTTTGAGGATATAAATATATACCTGTAAGGGAATATAAAATAGAGTGCACTTTGGTTAATGATTCCTTACAAGAAAGAAAAACAGAAGCAACTTTTCCGCGGTATTCTAGATTTAGAATTTCAGTTACCATTTGGTGCTAGATAACTACATAAAGTATTTTAAAAGTTGCTTGGTCTTCTGTCATAAAAAATGAAATCACTTTACCTGAAATTTGGAACTTTTAAGAAAAAGCAAGTTTGAACGTTTGTTGTTTTCATCACAAGCAACTTTTAGTTGCTTTCTTGGAGGGTTTTTTGGAATTGACGATGACGCATTCTTTTCTTGCTTATTTTTATGGTGACAACTTAAGCATGTTTTTCCTTAAAAGTCATCTTTTTGATTAGGTAGATTAGTAGACGTAAGATGGTTCAACAAATTTGTTTTTTTTTTTCCTTTTACTAGGTTTTATAGTTTGTTATGCTAGTTTAGCGTATAACGGTTTTTGGGACAGGAAACTTCATTGGCTATACACCTCGGAAAACACCGTCTTGGTTTCCACGGATTCAATAAATAAAGGAAATTTTTTTTTGACTAGAATGATATTTTATCTTACGAAAGTTATTAGCATTGAAAGTAGACCTTTGTGAAAAACAAAGCAATCATTTCATGTTCATTTATTGTTTGAAACACTAAATAAGGATAAAATGATAAATTTACCTAATTGCGTGAAACCTAAAATGGTAAGGAGTTTAACGCACTAACATTAACGAATCCATGAGAACTTCGAGCATTGGGTATCAAATTCATATCAATCGTCCAATTATTCTTCCTTATCAATTTCAGTTCTCATCGAAATGGAATCACATTGGGTGCTCTAGAATGTATCGTCGTTTTCTTCTTCTCCTTCTTTTTTAAAAAAGAAAATTATTTGAGTTATCGCATTATGTATAGTCAATGTATGCTTCTGGGTCTTTAGATATATTATTTGCTCGATACATTCACATTTGCCGTAAGTCAATTTTTTATAATTTTTTTAAAGAAAGAAAATATAAGAAGAAGACGACGCCGAAGAAGGAACCCTGAAGACATTATTGAAAAGGTTGGTAAAGCACAAATTCTAAGCATCCGATGTGATTCCATTTCAATGGGTGTTTAGCATTAGAGAGAGTGAAAGAGTGAGGTTTTTCAAGTCTACCTTTTTTAATTTTGATCTCCGAAAACAAAAAAATTGAGTGAGGAATTTTATTGATCAAGGGAAAGTACCAGGCATGGTCACTTTTATCCACATAGAGTATATTTTTCTTAAACTATTTAGATATATTGTTATTACTCGTATTTAAGTTTGTTGAACTTTCATTGGACTCCATCAAGATGCGTCACTATATTCTTAGTCTTTGACATACAACGCCTTAGAGGTATGACTCTTCCGAGTGTATCATACCTAATAATCTCTATTTACTCCTCTTAATTTAAATTAAAGAAAATTAATTTATTAAAATAAATTAGTCGAGGTGCATGATTGCATCATTAAATTTCTTTTATATATTTAAAAATATATATATAATCACATTCTTAATCGAAACTATCTTTTAAAAACACATTTATGCACGTGTGACGTTAGTTTGTCAATATTAAGCATGAATCAATTGGGCGTAGAACTACGATTGGTCAACTAAAATTTATCAATCTCTTACACAGTACTTGGAACTAGTTTAAAAACATTGAAATTGATGAAGTAGTAGCAGTAGTTTGAAGTTTTCTTATATATATATATATATATATGTATATGCGCTACATTAGCACCCAAAATATCAAAGAAGCACCCATATTATAACATGAAAACAACTTATCACTACAATTCATTCAAATTGAAAAAGCACAAACACCAAATTTTTTGTTAATTTATTAAGGGAAAAAGTGAGAAATGCACCTTTAACCAAGTAAGAAATAATCATATTGTGAAAAATAAAGATAATTTTTTGGAACTACAAAAATCTTAGATTTTTAGGAAAGTTTCTAGAATAATCTAATGTAGTCACTTGAATAAGTGTCTTGTAGAAATATCTAGATAATCTAGAGTAGAAGATAATGCTACTAGATTTTTCTTGTAGATGTTATAGAGAAATTAAATATTTGTAGAGAATCATGGAATGGTCTAGATTTTGTTGTATCTAGAACCATCCATAGGTTAGTATAAATGTGGGATGATATTGTACATTTGTAATCAACCCAAACCCAAAAGCAACCTAAGAAAACCCAAATAAAAGAGTCTTCTTCCATAAACAAGTTCTCCTTTGTAGCTTCCTCTTTTTAAGTTGAATCTTTCGATCTTAGTTAATGATCTTGGGCTAGCAAAGGATTTTCCAGTTATACCTTTCTTCTGCTATTATCTACACATATGTTATATCAATTTTATTCTAAATTAATGGTATAAAAGGTTTAAACATGTTTCAATATTATAATGTCAAAATTAAATATACATAAAATTTGAGTAACTTTGTAATATTGAAATTATATCTTATATAATCGTGAGATCAAATTAAATAACAAAAATTAAGTGTTACCTTTTGTGAATATTGCTTCAGTGAAAAAAATGACCACAAACTCGAAATCGCGAAAGTAAACTTAATTCTCTATATGTTTTTCTCTGCGCTTTTTTTTGGCTCTTATGCGTGCGTGTGTTTGTATAGAATGCTGATTTTCTTTTTGTTAGTATGGGTTTGTTGTGTGCAGGTTCATCTTTTTCTGTTGGATAGAATTACATATTTGGTCAAAAATCATGTGTTTATAAATATGAATTTGATATCCAATGCTCGAAGTTGCCATGGATTCGTTATAGTGCGTTAAATTCATTATTCGTTAGCGCATTTTTAAAAGATAAAAATCCTAAGTTTTGTGCTACGAAGAATGATAATTCCTAGTAGGAGTGTACATGACCGGGTTGGTTTGGGTTTTTCAAATCAAACCAAATCATTTGTGTAAAATTTTTAAATTTATAAACCAAATCAAACTAATAAAATTCAGGTTTTTTCGGGTTTTTCAACCTCGGGTTGATTCGGGTTTTTTAAATATCAAACCAAACCATTGTGTCGAATTTTTAAATTTATAAATCAAACTAAACTAATAAACATCGGATTTTTTCAGTTTTTTGGATTTTTTCGGTAAAGTTTGCATACAAACATATAATTAATTTGTGCTCCAAATATTTCTTTAATCCAACCAAAATACAATTATCTAAGGTGTTTCTTAAAAAAAAAAACACAAAACATGAGATGAGTACTGATGACACAAAAATATTCAATAAAAAATAATAATGAAATCATCACATAAAATCAATATTGCAAAATCATAACAAAAATGATCATAATTTAAAAGTACTAAATCATGTTAAAATAAGTTTAATAAATATTAGTTACATTACTAAATATTTAAGGAAAATTAAAATTAGATTATGTATTTTAATTGTCTAAACCAATGTAAAACTAAAGAACAGATATTCAATATTATTGTCACTCTTAGTGTTGAATTGATTTTTTTTTTTGCCTTATAATTAATTTGATTTTAATTTATGTTTTATTATAATTATCAACATCTATGAACTATAATCTTTATTGGACCATTCCGAATTCTAAGTTTTAAACTTGAAATAATATATTAAAAGATAAAAACTATGAAATAGTATAATAAATATTTTAAAATTATATCAAAGTAAATGTTTTTATGACATTACATATATAATGTCGGGTTGGTTTGGTCTCGGGTTGCTTTTTTTTTTTTTAGTTAAAACCAAACCAACCCAAATATAATTGTTTTTTTTAATACCAAACCAAGTCAAACCAAACAACTAGTTGGGTTTTCTTTTTGGTTTGTGATTTGATTCGATTTTCGGTTCGATTTTGTACACCCCTAGTTCCTAGTTAGCCCGTTCCACACAGAATTAATTACTTGGGTGAATCTCTTTTAATTAATAATTATTATTTTTAAACATATTCTTTAATTATTACCATCTATAGCAATATATATCAATATTATGTATACTTATTTTATTAGATTTATCTTCTCTCTTGCGTTCTTTCTCCTTTCATTTCTATCTCTTGCTCCTTGTTTTCCTCCTGGCACCTCCTCTCTCTCTCTACGCTCTTTCTCTCTTTCTTTTCCTCTCTGCATCGTCTCTCTATATGCTTTTTCTCTCTTCTTTTTTCTCCCTGCAACTCTTCTCTCTCTATGCTCTTCCTTGATCTTTCAATATTAAAAAAAAAATAGGCTTTCATCGAAGGTTGAAGATCTGTAGAAAAGTTAGGATTCATAAATCGAAGTATTGAGGCTGCTTAGTTTATAGAAAAAGTCGATTAATTTTTTATTTATTACTTTGACGTGTCGACAATTTCCGTTCTAATGAAGGTTATATAAATAATTGTGTTCATACTTGATGAAAATTGATAGATTTGAATATATATGAAGATATGATCTCATCTCTGTGGTCTATACTTTCTCAAATCTTAATTCTATATTTTTTTTGGTGGTACAAGTACAAAACAATGTGTAACTTAAATGTAGAATCTATTTATAGAATTTTATTTATTGCAATTCTATACATTTTTTACAAGAGAAAATATTTAAAGATGCCTCATTAGTAATGCCATTTGGTTTGAATTAGTAAAATATAACACATATAATAATTGTATACATGATTGTGTATACATTGGTATAAAGTTATACCACCAAAAAAATATAGAATTAACATTTGAGAAAGTATAGACCACCAAGATGAGATCATATCTTCAAATCTCCATTTATTTAAACCGGCATATCTTCATATATATTCAAATCTATCAATTTTCACCAAGTATGAACACAATTATTTATATAATCTTCATTAGAACGGAAATTGTCAACACGTCAAAGCAATAAATAAAAAATTAATCGACTTCTTCTGTAAACTAAGTTGCCCCAATACTTCGATTTATGAATCCCTAACTTTTCTATAGATCTTCAACCTTCGATGAAAGCCTAGTCTTTTTTTTTTAATATTGAAAGATCAAGGAAGAGCATAGAGAGAGAAGAGTTGCAGAGAGAAAAAAGAAGTGAGAAAGAGCATATAGAGAGACTATGCAGAGAGGAAAAGAAAGAGAGAAAGAGCGTAGAGAGAGAGGAGGTGCCAGGAGGAAAAGGAGGGAGAGACAAAAAGGAAAAGAGAAAGAACGCAAGAGAGAAAATAAATCTAATAAAATAAGTATACATAATATTAATATATATTGCTATAGATGGTAATAATTAAAGAATATATTTAAAAATAGTAATTATTAATTAAAAGAGATCCATCCAAGTAATTAATCCTTTTAATTGTAACTTGTCATGCTATGCCAATTGTAAGGACGGCCCAATTACTAGCATTTGGGCTTTGAGAATGACCTCTCTTGATACTACATTATTAGACATATTTCACTATATTATATAAATTATTATTATTATCCATACTTTTAAAATATTATGTATATCACCACTAATTAAGAGTTTTCTATCATATATTGAAGAAGATACATGTATTTTTGCTACTAGATACACTAAAATAGGGAGTGAAGCAAGCAAGATAGTCATGTATATTTGATACATGCGAATCACATTAAATACATACTCGATACATGTATTTGTATGTATCTAAGGCGATTCACATGTGTTTGGGATACCAGATACATAAGAGAGTGGAAAGGGAGATAGGAGGGAGATGAGCGAGATTTGTTATATATCCCAGATACATGCAAATCCATTTGGACATAGTGTATATAAAATAAATTACATTTAATTGAACTTGTGTCTCTCGAGATACATGTATTTGAATATAGTTGCACACACTGAAATTTGATATACATCGTAATATTATAAATTAAAATGTATCTAAGTAAATAGCTCCTAAATTAATGAAATTTTCATAAGCTTCCGACAATCAATATGAAGTAACTTTTTTGCGGGCATAAATGTTATATTTTCATATCATAGGTTTTGATGACCTCTTTGCTGAATGATTAACAACTTTCATTTGTTTTTATTATTATTGTAAAGAAGTTTACTTTTTGTTGTTGCGTATTCTATTTGTAATTCTCTTTATATTTTAAAAATAATTTTGGTGAGTGTTTTGCCAAATAGACATGAAAATGATATGTAATATTGTACTTCAATTAGCTCAACAACTTAACGTTTTAATTATTTTTCATAAAGAAAAGCTCCCTTACCCACTCTCCACTCTCCCCCACTGAAAAATAAAACTATATACTTTATCAAAATAAATTAAAAAACATTTTAAAAAATAGATATATCCAACAAATCATGGTCTAAAACTTGATAATAGTCAAAACGTATCAGTTCAAACGTAATGGTTATATGTCATGTTTGATAATTACGAGGGACCATTTAATTAAAATTTGACCAGCAAATCAAAAAAATTGAACAATTTAAAAGTAATGATATACTGTTTTTACAATAAGATAGGTACCTAAATATTTAGAAAAAAATACTCGTCATGTCGAAAGACCTTTAAGTGGATTTATTAATAAATCTTCAACATTATTTAGACATAATGGTAGACTTTTAATTTGATATCATAAAATTTAAAGGTAATGCAACATCATAGACTAAAAAAAGGGGGGAAAAAATTGAGGTCCACGAGTAGATAAGGTCATTATGTTGTCTATCAAACACCATATATAATAGGAATAATTGGTGTTTAATTAATTATTTGAATTATATAATTTATATTTTTTATTATACTAACATATAGTAATATAAAAGAAGCTTGTCTATTAAACACCTTTTGGGTTAGGTATTTGTTCACTGGTTGGAGGCAAATAATTTTGTGGTTTAAAGTAAGGAAAAATATATATGAATAAAGTTACTAATTGGTTTTAAAAAAAGAAAACAAAAGCAAAATTCTGAGAAGGATGGGACATTTTATTTTTATATAATAAACCATCACATGATATACAAGAATAAAATCTATACTCCTCATGTCTCAATTTAGTTGTCTTCTTTCTTTCTTTATATTATGATTTATAATTATTGATCGATTGTAACAAGTGATTAGTTCAGTTTAAATATGATATGGTCTTTGAGTATATATAATAGGACCAAAGGGCAAAGGCAGCCAACTATCTTTGACTTTAATTAACACTTTTAACCTGGTGATATACGACTCAACATATTTAACCTTCAAATTTCTTACGTAGAAAATTACATTACCATCAAATATGCAGTAGTAGTACAAATTCAGCATAATGCATGAAAAATTATAGTTATAAGTATCAGTAGATAAACTATTCACAAGTAAACTGATAAAAAATACATAATTTAACCAATTAATAATTTAATGTATTTAATCAGATGCCGTAGCAACTAAAATCAGATACCAATAATTGAGGGACAAAAATGCACCAATATTACAAATATAACGAATTATTAATGCTCCATATGAAAACTCAAAAATGACTTTAAGTCTTCGTCCAAATATAAGAGATTATTTTAGACTTTCTCCACAAAATTTTGTCTAACATTTAGCATATGTTTCACTTCATAGAAATTAGAAATATCATTAATTTTCTTGAATTTAGGACTTCAGGTATTTTGTGCCCACATCTAATAATGCAGTTGAGTTTGATTTTATGATTCAATCAATAGCGTACCAAATACTCTTTCCGTTCAATAATAGTTGTCCACTATATTATTTTGAGATGTTTAATAATATTTGTCTACTTTATGAAATCAATAAATAATTATATATACTTACTTCCTAATATACCCTTATCATTAATTATAGTTATTTTCTTATTATATTTTCCCAAGACATTATATTTATTATATTTAAAAGGTGAAACAGTAAAATTATCATTATATTTATAGTTTCTTAAAAAGTGTGCAAAGTTAATAATGGATAAGTATTTTTGGAGAGAGGGAATAACTCCCCCGTTAATTTGGCCCACGTAATAAAGACAAGTAGGTCATGCATTCACAGTGTGTAAATGAAAATGGGTGCCATAGAATGACAAAAAAAAATAATAAAATTGATCAAAACATTTAAGGTGAAATTGAAGGAAACATTATTGTTCTTATAATATAATCATTTTGTCTACTTAGATTTCTTCTTTTACTTGCTTTAGAAACAATTTTAACAGACAAAATTGTAACTTCTTGTGTTAATTATCTATGGCTTGTGATGCTAACTCAAATGCTCCTAGTGATACTCTCTTCTGTAATTATTGTATTAGTAAATCATAATACAGATTTTTTTAATAACAAAAGCCAACAACAAAAATAGCCCTATAAAAAAAACAAAATTTTGCTAGTATAATCAGTGTATACGTCAAGTGTAATTATTGTGTATGTATATACTACAAGACATTTAGTGGAAATAATTTTTTTTAGTGGTAATATTTAGAGACGCAAAATATTTAGCAGTAATTCATTAGTTAATGTCATTGCATTTAGATATTTTATCTAGAGTGTTGATTATAAATACTCAATCTATTATTAACACTAAATACAATATAGCAGTAATAATATTATTACTGCTAAATAATTGCCGCAAATTTTTTTATTTGTCATACTAATAGTATATTGAGTATAAACTTATGTACATTGAGTATCTACTAGCGATGATTAATTTAAGAAAAAAAAATTTTATTTGTCGTACTAATAGTATATTGAGTATAAACTTATGTACATTGAGTATATACTAGCGACGATTAATTTAAGAATTTTGTGTACCTCTAAGCAAGAGCATATTTGCACAAACAAGAATGTTGGTAAAAAAAAATGTGGATCTTTTTTAGCACTCAAATAATAGTGATAATTTTTTTTTCTTCCATGCTTCATAAGTATGTAGCATGAAAATTTCTAGTAATGTGTGTTTATTTTCTTCATTCTTTTTCATTTTTTCCTATTATGAGTTGATTACATGCTGACCTTTTATTGTTCAATTTGTATTGAGTAATACTTGAGGGCGAGCTCAAAGGTGTCAAATCATGACAATGCAATCATAATGCTTTTATAATGGCTGGTTACAACAAAATACTCTTAGAACTTGATATTATCTAATGCACCTACCAACTATATGCTTTGAAAATTAAAAACAAAGTTTCAGTCTTGGATTTTATACAATAAATATGTCTAATGCATGTACTTCTTTAAATGTAGGGCAACTTAAATAAATTCCAAAAGTTTAAGGGATAATTACTTATATACACATTGGTTTGCAATATTATGTATCTTACTAGATTTTAGTGTCTTTAGATATGTCCAGATACATGTATTTTAAATACATAGAGTCAAAATTAAGTGTAATTTATTCTAGATATATTGTATCCAAATAAATTCGCATGTATCTGAAATACATTACAAATCTCGATCGCCTCTCTTCCATCTCACTCGCCACTTTCCCATGTATCTGGTATACCAGATACATGTGAATCACACCGAATAGAAACAAATTCATGTATCTAGTGTGATTCACATGTATCTGGGATATGTCTAAATCTCGCTCGCCTCTATCCCTGTCTAGTAGCAAATACACACGTATCTAAGTGTATTTTCTTCAATATATAATATAAAACTTTTAATTAATGATAAGAAATGTAATATTTTATAAATATAAATAACAATAATATATATGATAGTGAATTATGTTGTAATTTTTCTTTAAACTTATGTTGTTTCTTTTAGGTTCTGAAACTAAATATTAATCATTTGGTGATCAATATTTCTCCTTTAAGAAATAATGAATGAAATGATACCTTATTATATCGATCTTTGAATAGATAATAAATTTGGTGATTTGGAAAATAACTATAGTTGTATCACAATTTTTATATTTAAACGCCTGTTAAATCTCTGTGTCATGGATTGTTATATGCAAGTCTCTGCATTATACACTTTTATTCTATTCTAAAAAAATCAAAAGCTAGAATAATTCCAAAGCCCTAGGTGAGGGTCTAAGATATGGAATTTAGTAATTTGTTATAATCCAAGGTGCATTATTAATTTATGTTCCAAAAATAACCAAGACAAATATTGCATCCCTGTAAACTTGAAAAATCTAAAATTATCATGGATTATCAACATATATACTATTATTAAATTTCTTTCGTAATTTTGTCAATCTCCCATTTTGTCTCGTTTTCTTTTTGCTTATATCATTTTTAGATAAATGCCAAAAGCTGGAGAGTAGGTTTATCCTATATATTTATAGTCAGCAGTTGTCTTTTTTTTTTTTTTTTTTTTTTTTTAACTATTGTATTTTTTGCTGTAAAATGTTTTAGATTCCATGATTCTATAAAAACGACCAAATTTGCCAGAACGGATAAAAGAAAATACAACCACAAACAACAAAAAAAAGTCACCCCATAGAATAATCCTTGAAATCTTTGTTAGGATTTTATCCTGATTTTCTTTTTATATTTGAAGTTTTTTTTTATAAAGAAAAGTTAAAGTATTATCATAAATGCTTGAACTTTTTCTAAAAGAAAAATATAATTTTCTTCTATATTTGGTTTATTCTTTTCTTAGAGGAAAAGTTTGAAGATCTATAAATTGAAAATCACTATTTGCATAGCATAACACAATAAATAAATTCACAATGTAGACGTTAAAGATTTTAGTTTATGGGGAGATTTTCCCTCAACAATTTTAATATTTTCTTTTTATTAGTGTTTAATATGTAGGTCGTTCGACCAAACTCTAATAATATTATGTCTTTTAGAAAGTTTTGTTTGTCATCTAATTTACCATCTCAATGATTTGCAATTATAAGCTTCCGCATGATGCCATATTCACTTTCGAACCCAACATAAATCGCTATTCATCCACCTTATATAATCTTACTTGTTCGACAACATACCTAAACTCTTATGAGCTAATTACTTAGATATATTCTAATTTATAATATTATTACAAATCTTCTAATATTTTAGCACGTCCAAATATGTCCAAATATATGTATTTTTTGAGATACAATATAATGTTAAAATTATGTGTAATTTGCTCTATATAAGTTATATCCAAGTGAATTCGCATGTACCCGAGACACATGAATAAATTTTGCTCATCTTCCTTCCTATTTTAGTGTATCTTAACAAAAAATACATATATTTAAAATACGTAATTATTTAAAAGTATTAATAGAATTACCAAGGTAATTTTCCATTACTTGGTGTTTATTTTCTTTGATATTATTTTAAGTAGTAGTTGTTACTAGGTGGGCCTTAAATAAAAGACTAGTTCAGCTTTACCCAATACCAATCTTTTCTTTTAAAACAATTAATCTAAATAGTCGTACAAAATGTGTATAACCTTATATACTTGGGTCGTTTGGTGTGAAGGATAATATCAAATAATTATGGAATTAAATTATAGTGACATTTAATTTATTGTTTGATTGGTAAGTTTGAGATAACTCATCCAGTGATTAATAATTAGTACCGGGATAAATTATCCCTCCCCTTGGTAGTATAGTAATCCTGGGATAACTTATCCCGGGATAAAATAAATAAATAACAAAAATGTCTCTTTAAACTTTTTCTATACATCACTTTTTATATTCATGAAGGGCATTTTTGTAAGTAAATAAATTGTTCTTAAAATTTATTATTTTGAATAAGCAAACCAAACACTCAATAAAAAAATAATCTTATCATAATTAATCCCATAATAATTTATCTCATCACAATTAACCCCTTCATAACTTGAATTCAAACCAAACGACTATGTATACCGGTTAGGAAAGAAATAATAAATCGAGTAATCTATTCGTGGGAAAATCCAGAAAAATCAAATTAAGTTCTATATACTTATGGGTCATTTGGTTTGAATTCAAATTATGATGAAATTAATTATGATGGGATAAATTATGATGAGATTATTTTTTATTGAGTGTTTGGTTTGTTGTATTCAAAATAATAAATTTTAAGAACAATTTATTTGTTTACAAAAATGTCCTTCATGAATGTAAAAACTAACGTAACAAAAGGGTTGAAAGAGATATTTTTGTCATTTACTTATTTTATCCAGAGATAAGTTATCCCGGGATTACTATACCATCCAAGGAAAGGGATAACTTATTCCGATATTAATTATAATCCTGGGATAAGTTATCCCGAACTTGCCAACCAAACAAAAAATTAAGTGGTACGTACTATAATTTAATCCCAGGACTATTTGGTATTATCCTTCGACAAAAAATTATATTAATTATACATGATTAAAACAATTTTTTATATATATATAGTAGATGTCGAACCCCCTTCGATTACTTCTTATGTCTATTTCTACAGATTTTGAACTTCCTTATTGATAATCTTGATTCCGCCACTGCTTCACCCTTAGTATTAAATTACAATAATAGATACATACATCGTTATTAGTCATTTGTGACTATCTTTTTCTTTAATTTTCTCTCTACCTCTTACTGTTAGTTGTTGCCCCATCCTAAGTCGTCATACAGTATGATTTAATAATTAATTGATTCAGACAACTGTATTTCTTTTTGAAAACTATTTTGTTTGTACATGGGTTGTCATCGCAATTTGGATCTTATGAAGACGATAGAATATTAATAATTTGTACTTAATTGTTGTGATGATGCCAATATAGTTTGGTTTGGATTTGATATGCTACCACATGAAAGTTTCCACAGTTTATTATATAATTTAAAATACATTAGGTTAAATCTATGGGGTCCCAGAGTTAGTCACGTCTTACCCAATTTCACGTGATTGTGCCATTCATAAATATTATTTACTATAGTAATTTGATGTGATTTATTTCTGGCAATTCTCCAACTCAGAAGGATAATATAGTAATAGTAGTAAGTACTAGGTATATAATTTGAGTTTGCTTCATATTATTAAACACAAAGAATATTTACTTCCTTACACGTATTAAAGTGTAAATGTGAATAATTGAAAAAAGAAAAGATTTTTTTTGTTTGATTAAGATAATACTTAAGGTCCCTAAAGGGCACCACAAAGTAATCATTCACAAAGCATTGGTAGTAAGCAAAAAAGGGACTCTTTGTGTGACAAAAGAAGAGAAAGGCTATTTGAGATTGGGACAATACAAATATTATAGTAAAAGGAACTAGTTGAGTTCCCACAACAAGTAGTGAAATTCAACTTTTCTTATAGTACTAAAAAGTGAGTGACAAAAAGAAGAAGAAAATGGTAGTGTCTTTTCCTCCCCTTTGGGATTTGGAGTAATAATATTAGGTTCTATACTGGTTATATTTGATTAGACATGAAATTTACGAATGAAAAATGATTTGTGATATAAAAGAAACCTAAAACATTAACATGATATGAATAAGTCTAAAGAGTACTACGAAAATTGTGAATTGTGACAGAGCGTGAAAGATTGAAGAGAGCAATTGGTGAAGGGTGTGGGGTGGAAGCATAAGATGAGAATGATGAATATGGGGTGAGGAACAAACTCAAATGGGTTGTTGACACAACTTTGCCTTTTTAGAATCTTTACACTATTCAACTTCTCTACTTTTTTGTTTTTTAACTTCAAAAATATATATTTTTATTATTGGAGTGGGGTTTTTGATCTTGCCTCAAAGTTTGTAAAAGGAAACATATATCATGGGGTCCCAAAGAGATCTCATTTATTGATCTCTCCCAATCTTATAGGATTTTTGATGAGCTAGCCTAGCATTCATTCTCGTTTTCTATTTTCCTTTCTTTTTGAGAGTTTAATAATCTTATAAAAGATCACCTCATCATTCCATCAATTGCTAAAAGCCTTTCATATGCTTCTTTTTTGTCCGATATTCGTATTGAGGCTTAATTGATGATAGGATATACATTGTGTAAGAGAGGAAAACACTCTTTAATATAATTTTTTTTATATTGAAAACTCGAATTTGAAACCTTTAATTAAGAATAAAGAAATTCTATCCATCTCACGGTAATCATTCTCGATCCGAAGGTTCTTATATGCTTAAGTCCTTTAATTTCGTTAAAGCACATCAACTAGACCAATAACCTCTAATAATTTTCCACTAAATTCTTATTTTTATTTACACACCTCATTTAAATTATTAACATAAACTAGTCACCGTACAGCGGAATCCACGTCATTATCAATGTGTTAAAACTTATAAAGTGTTCGAAATTATAAGATCCTAGTCAAATCTATTTTAAAATTATTTTTAACTTTAAGAGTGTTTGACAAAGTTAAAATAACTTAAAATCAGTTACAAAAAAGTTAAAAATCAAAAGTATAAAATTTTTATTTTTTGACTTAAAAGTCATAAAATTTTTATTTTTTTAACTTAAAAATTACTTTTTTTTTTTTGGATTAATCCAAGTCACATTTTAATTCTTTTATGTATCCACGTTTGTCGGTAACAAAATATAAATCAGGGTATAAAGAAAAGAGGTATAGGTAAGACTTTTTCACTTGAACACCAAAGAATTTCTCTATTCTATTTTATATTATACATACTTGCATTTTTATTTGGAGATTTACTTAATATTTAACTAGTAGTACTTTTAATCTTGTAAAATATACTTATATTATGATTTATTTATGTCCTATATATTTTCTGAATATGTAATTTTCCAACATGCATCATGCAAAATTAAATTCGAACTCCGGGCAACTAAACGAAGTAAATATTTCCGCCATGCCTCATGAATTGGACGTTTAATTTGGGCACATGAACAAAAAATAAATTAATGAAAAGCCTACTTCCTAGTCAAAGTAAAGAGACTAGTACACTTGCTATTTTGAGTGATAATAGGTGAAATTCTTTCTTGTATATTAAATAACTCTTTACATAAATATAGAAAGGTAACTGCAACAATTAAGCTTGTGAGATACTATATAGGTTTATACTTTACGTATCATTCTTTTGGGAATTTAATTTCTCGTCCGGAAACTACTATGCATCAAGAAATGTATTTTAGCTTCCGTTTGATTGTAGCTTTTGAAGTAAGAACTTGAACTTTAAAATTTTAATTTTTGAACTAGAAATCCAAACAGATATTTAGTAGGTGTTTGGCCATGTGAGGTCATATCACAATATGAAATGTGAGATGGAATCGTTGTTTGAACATGTAATTTTACACTGATTCCATCTTATGATTCTATATCATGAGTTGTGATTCTATATTCTCCAAAAATCATGATATAGAAATTTCATATCATGATTTGAGATATTTTTAATATAAATATTGATCTACAAGTTTATTTTGTTAAAAAAAACCCCACATTTATATCTATTAACCATTTATTTCATATGTAAATAAAATTTATAATCACATTATTAATTTTTAAAAATTTAAAATTTAGTATTGTCACCAGCATATAGTCACTTTAACTCACATCAACCGATTGTTGAGTGATTAATTTGTTCTCTTCATTTACTCCAACACCTAATTTATTACTTCTACCATTTTGTATTTATTACAACTCAAAGTAACAATGTTGGTTCGTCTTCTTGGTCACATGATCAAGAAATGCAAGTTCAGTGTGAGGAAATTGTTTGTACTATGTAGGAGGATTATATTAAAGACTAGTACATTGCAATTTATGTTCAGTTTTTTTTTTATTGAATTAAAGGTTGATGAATTAAAGTTAGATGAAACAGTTACTTAATAGAGAACAAATAACTTTGTAATAATTTATTGTGCGATTTTATAATTTTTTGTTTATTTGGTAAGATTGAATAAACAATTGAGACTACTTTAGTAGTTTTACAACTTATGAGATTTTTATGTTTATGAGAAAATATAAAACACAAAAATTCTATATCACATATTCAAACAAAACTTTAATTTCATATCATAATTTTATATCATGATATCATATCATGATACCATATTGCATGATCAAACGAACCTTAAAGATAGTTTTTCAACTCTCAAATATATACCGCTAGATTATTTTTTGGGAGTTGACTTGTACTTGGAAAGTGCAATAAACTGACATGGATTTAACTTTAATCTCTTATGCCTGTTTGGATTGGTCTATTTTAGTATTTTTAAATTAAAATAACTTTAAATTAGTTTTGTAGTTTTTAGATAAAATATAAAAGTACTTAACAGTCAAAAGTTAATTTTTTTAATATTAGTAGCTTTTAATTTATTAATCATAAGCCAAAAGTCAATCCAAATAAATTCATTTTCGAGTTTTTTCGGTTTTGTTAAATGCGGTGATCCTAGATATTTAACAAATCAGCTAGCAGAAATTTTGGTGGGAGTTGAATTAGAATTTAAATGAAGAGAAATTGATAAATATAGTCTCCACCAAAATAATAGTAGTTAATAAATATATACATTTTGAATATATTAATATATAGCATATAAATTTTAGATACAAAATAATGCATATTAATATTGGATATTTGACTAGAAAAGGTACTATTTTTTGGATGCTATAAACCTTAGTCTCAACTCTCAATTTTCTTTGAACATTATAGTCTATTTGAAGTGATGATGCAAAGCTTCACAAAGGTCTAAGAATCAGTTTGGATTGACTTAAAAAAAGTAGCTTTTAAGTTAAAAATAAAAGGTTAAATTGAAATGATTTTTAATCAAAAAATAAAAAGTTGGGGGAGATCTACTTTTGATTTCTGACTTATTTTAAGTCATTTTTGACTTATTTTAAATCATTTTTTACCTTGCCAAACACTTCGTAACTTATTTTAAGTTATTTTTTATATTTGTCAAACACTTGTAGAAGTAAAAAACTAACTTAAAAATAGGTTTAACCAACTTTTAAGTCAATCCAAACGAACTCTAAGATATAGGCTTTACTAGATTGGCTATACTTCATTATAGCAAGAATCATTAAATATAGGAGCAAATTTATGCTTACATAAAAATGTACTCCGTCCATATTTATTTGTCTGTTATATTATTTTGAGATGTTTAATAATATTTAACCAATTTATAATAAAAAGTAATGAATAATTTATCATTTTATATATTTATTTTTCCCTTGCTATTAAATATTATTTATTTATCAATGTTTAAATGACTTATAAAGGTAATTTGATAAAATTACTCATATTATTTACTGCCTTTTAATCTCCATAGCAAGTCAATAGTATTAGACAATTATTATTGAACAGAGAGTATATATTACTAGTATTAGAAGCAAATCTTTCATATATGTATTACTACTGAGACAACAAGGATAATTGCTTACTGTAGGTAATTAGCCTTTTTGCTATTTAGTGTACTCGTTACAAGTCATGCGTGATATAATGAGGTATCGTCATAATACATGCTGGTATATGTAATAAAAGAAAAAATTGTAACAGACATGATATTTTAGAAATTATAGTTGGTTCCATGACATTAAAGAAAATGATCATGACAGTTATAATGAGAACATTCCACGCAATATTATATATTATCATAATTAATAATCACCAATTTTCCTTAGCTACTAAGCATAGTAAGAATTATTGTTAGCACTTTTACCCTTGTCACTTCCACTGCAACAAAAATATACTTTAGCGGTCATAAATATACACATTAATAAAGAGTACTAAAGTCTTTACCAACGTTAGTTAAGTGTCATTAGATCCAATATCGCTAAAGCCTTTAGGGACGTATATAAAGAGTGTTAATTGCCGCTAAAAATACATATTTAACGGCAATTACTAATTAATTACCGCTAAAGATCATTTTTTATGTAATGTTCTTGCTACACTATTACCCCACTCAAATCATTTGTACCCTATCAAATATATCTTACCCCAGCTTCCTAGAGGCGGAACTAGATAGGGGTTCGTGGGTTCGGACGAACTCAATAGTTTTTTTATAACCTTTGTATTTGTACAAGAAAATTAAATAAATATATATATTTATATTAACTTATAAACCCCTAACAAAATTGATTGATGATTTAGTGGTAAGGAAGAGACCATAGAAATGCTCTTTACGCTAGAGTTGTGGATTCAAAACCCCCTCTCTTTTTTTTAAAAAAAAATAAATTAGAACCCCACACACTTAAAAAAAAAAAATTTAGAATCCCACACTCTTAATCATGGCTCGCCTCTGTGACCCCACCTATCAAGGAGTGAAACCATATCCAAAATTTATTATTTTAAAATTCAAAGTCACATATCAAGGGGTGAGACCATATCCAAAATTTATTCTTTTAAAATTCAAATTTTGAATCAACGTTATTGGAAAAAAGGGAGAAAAGAAGATTAACACTTTTACTATGGAGTCTATTGGGAGTGGTAGTAGGAGTACTATTTGAAAGAGGAAAGTCAAAATTCTGCTATGCTACTAGCCAATGAAAGAAATGATGGTTCGTATGTAATGAACTTTCATTAACAATTATCTCATCTATGCATAAGGAAGAAAAATCGTAATTAAATAAAATTATCAACCATTTAATTAGTTTAGATTCACGCCATTTTAATAGTACGTAACTGTAAAGGGCTCATATAGAAGTAGTTTAATACACAATATTTAAATACGAAATCTCTAATTAGATATATGTTAAAGGAGGCGGGGCAAACAAACCACATGGAAGAGATCATTGTGTAAATTTAATTAGAGAGATTTAACCATTTGGGAATAGTTTTTCTTGAGTGGTTTAGTATAGTTTAATAAAAGGATTAACTTGGACCACTCAGCTCCTTTACCCTATTGATCACACGACTACATTAAATTTGTGAAGATTAAGAGACACGAGAATAGGTTAGTACTTATTAATGATGACATTGTTTAAAGTAATTAAAATGCCCAAATTATTTAATGCCCAGTAAAATGTAAGTAATTAGCATTGCAAATTAAATCCTCAGGTGCTTAGTAAATCTTAATGCATCATTAGTCAACAGATCAACAGCTGTCGGTTTTTTTGGACAAAAAACATTACAGTATAAGTAGTATAATTAGTACAAACATGTTGCTGTCACATGGAACTATTTTCAAGTGAGAGACTTGGGTGTTCACGAAAATGTTTTTTTAAAAGATATTTTCAAAAAAATAAGGGAGGCTTTTTTTTTTTTTTGGTGTGTGCTAGAGAGGTAAGGTGGTGTAATGGGCGTGGAGTAAAGATGATTTGTGTTGAAAGCTAGAAAACATAATCTATTGAAATTTGTTCTTCATATTTGCATTAGGAAAATCATTTTCCTTGTAAAACTTATTTTTTAAAAAATTAATAATATATTTTTCAAGTATTTTGTCAACCAAAGATACAAAAATTGAAAAATATTTTTCGCTGTTAAATGTTGTTATGTAGCATCAGTTATTTTCAAATCCTGTCTCACCTACCTCGTATTTTGTCCTCCTCAATCATTCGTTTTCTCCTATTTAGATTTCACTTCCTTAATTACTTAACTAATTTCACAAATTACGAATATGTTTAGGAAGAGTTTAATTAATTTAAACATAAGGAGTAGTCAATTTATTTGAATTACAAATAAAACCCAAGTTTATTTATGTTTCCACTTTTCAATTTTTGTCTATGAAAAGTAAAAAGTATATTCATACATACGAGTTTTGGGTGTGTAGAAGTAATAATTTATGTATGAAGAAAACAAAAACAGTTTTGAATGTGCAGGGCAAAGTTTAAACAACTTTGTGAAAAAAGTGTTTACTATATAAAGTATTGCCTGGTATATAATGAGAAGAAAAAACAGACAACAAGCATGTTAATAAAAATCACGTTATATTAAGTTGACAATTATTATTGACAAAATTCAGTATTACTTTTTATTTATTTAATACTTTACCTTTATGGCCACATTATTTCAAATAATAGACTGTTAATTAACTGGTAAAAGATTTATTAACAGAAAACAACATAATCGTTATCATTTCTTGTGTCTCATATTAGCCGTTCACTTTTAGTTTAACGTACATCTTAAGATAGCATAAATAAGAAGATTATTTATGGTTACAAGCTAGAGGAATCTTGTTTTGAATTCGAAAGAAAATTGCAATGACCAAGAAATGGGTAATGCCCCTAAATTTATTGAAAAGGTAAATTTTGGGAAGACATATTTTAATGTTCTATTTTTTCCTCTCATTTTATTTGATCCCTGTATTAAAAATAAATTATTATTTTTTTAGCAATTCAATTGATTTTTTTACTAATTTATTAAATAACTAAGTAAAATGGATAAAATAATTATATATAAATTAAAATTTTAAATTATTAATAAAATTAATTTAAATTCATCGGACCAAAGTAATATAAAATGGAGGGAGTATTTGACATTTTGACTACTTTGGTAACTATGAACACTCTTTTCACTGCTTCTTTTTTGTCTCCTTGTCTTTGTTAAATCCTAGGACGGTGAATCTTGGCAAGTTGAAGTTTGTTTGAGAAATCCAGATTTTTATTTTTATTTTCACAAAAAAAAGTTGTCAACTTAAAAAAAATCTATTATTATCCAAATGAAACTTGTTCAAGTTCACAATATTTTTTCAGACTTCAACTTCTAATATATGTGAAATCATGTCCATTTGGCAGTTCATTATATACGACCTTTTGTTCAATAGTTGATTAGAGTTATATAGATATTAATAATATTAATATAAGTTATTTCATTTTTTATTCTACAAAAAATAATAATTTTATACATAAATAACTCATTTTTTAACAACTAACTATCAAGCATTATATATTTATATAAAAATTAATATATAAGTAATTCTGTCAAACAATTCCCCTTGTTCTTTATTCTTACTGACAAATTGTTGTTTAGATTTTTTTAATACAAGTAGCAGAGATAGTTCAATACTTTTTAGTATATTCATACAATAATACTACAATATTGTATTAGGATTAATTAAATTCTAAAATTAGACATGTGCAGGTTACTTTGCAACAACTCAATAAAAATAGACGTGAGATCCAATTTTTTTTTTTTTTTTTATATATATTATTTATTTCATCTTTTATTTTATATAAAATAATAGATTTTCTTATAATTTAAATATGTATTTATATTAATTTTATACAAAAATAACTTTTTCTCTTAATCAACTACTCTAGCTAGCAAATATGATATATATTATTATTTCATAATTAATATTTATATAACTTACCTCTAAACCTGCTATTAAATATATCAAAAACTTTGAAATTTTGAGTGAGGAGATGTAGGATAATACTAGTATAAACGGTCAAAGTCAAACACATGAGGAGCTTTTACTGATATCATTTGTGATAGAGTATATTGATAATTTATTTGGGAATTTTGAATACATTTAACTAATTGTAATGAGATATATATGTAGTGATTTATACTCCTAATTACAGCTGACATTTTTCTTCAAATCTATATTTCTAAATTTATATATCTGACACGTTCATGATATTATTTTCATAACCTTAATTTACTGCTGGCTGGAGAATTGTTCAAAACAATGCTTATCATTCAAGTTATTTAACAACATCACTCACTCCGTCCGATAATGTTAGAAGTCGTTTTGATATAAAATTATACCTTATTTTTATTTCATTGCTTACAATTATAATGTACAATTAATTTGATTGTAATGATCTGTTTTTATCGTTATAGAAAGGACAATGAGAAAAATTTTTAGGCCGAAAAACTTTTATGTAGTATTTTGATATTTTTCAACCTAGTTCAGATTTGGACGAAATCGGAGTCAGTAAGATCTAGGGAAATCCGGTAGCAATTGGGTGATCTAATTATGATTTTGATTACATGAGTAGATAGCTAAAACGTTAAGGAACCCATACGACTTTACTGAATTGAATTGGGCGAGTAGAACTCCCGAAACTGATCTTAGCATGAATGAGTATTTTCTGAGTGTCATGAGATGAAGGTGTGTTGTGAAATGGGAGTTTGGAATTCTTAAATCTACTCATTGTTCCTGTGCAAGCCGCTGAGGCGGGATTATTCCCGTCAGGGCGGGGCCGCTGTAGCGGGGTGCATACCGCTGTGGCGATACGGCCGCGACTTAAAGTCGAAAATAAACCCCAAAACGTCTTTATTTTGCAATTTTCGAACTTGAGAGCTAAGGAACTAACCCAGGTGTTTTCTTGACGGTTTCTCACCATTCTTGAGGCTAAAGGTAAGATTTTAACTCCCCGAATTAGTTTTTTGATCCGTGGAACGTAATCTAATGAGTAATTATCGATGGGGAGAGTTTTGATCTGGAAATTATGGTGGAAAAAACCTTAAATTGAATATAGGGATCATTAGCATGATCTAGGGTTGATAGAATTGTTAGTAATTCGGGTAATTAGTTATGGTTTTTTTTTTTCCGTGTTAAATTAATTGTTTGTAGACCAAGAACAAGCGGAACGAATCCGAAAAGGGAATAATCAAGTTTCTTAGGGGATTCAGGCTTTGTTTGAGGTAGGTGATGGTTGTAGTTTCATGATTGTGTGATAATGTTTGTTCTTGCTTCATTATAATATGTGTATGTATACGAATGTTGCATCATCGATCACACTAGTTGTAAATGAGATAGATGAATGTCATGAATCATGACTTGATTTTATGATTATGAGAATGTACTTGTGATTGTGATTGTGATTTTGGTTTCTTGAATGGATCGGGTGTTGCATTCCGACATACTAACTTGGATCGGTTGCCACGTTTCGACATAAATATGGAATCGGTTACCACGTTCCAGCCTAAACATTAGATCGGATACCACGTTTCGATATGTTAACTGTTTGGGTTTGGGTTCCATGAGAGGACCAATGAGTTGATATAATTATGTATCTTAAGAATGTGAAATTGTACGTTGTTCGTAAATGATGATAATGATATTGTATATGTTCGGTGTATGCATGTTATTATTATGTTATATTGACTTAAATATGTTGCATTTAGTGGATAATCGCGTGATCGTACCAGTACACTGTGGTTGTGTACTTATACTGCACTTGCTCTTTCTTTGTTGAGTACAAGACATCTTCAGGCAACTATTGACATACCTCGCTTAGAAGATCAGTGATC
Organism: Solanum bulbocastanum; assembly: GCA_037074985.1. NCBI lineage: Eukaryota > Viridiplantae > Streptophyta > Magnoliopsida > Solanales > Solanaceae > Solanum > Solanum bulbocastanum. Next base: position 27,559,324 of record CM073598.1, on the reverse strand, counting down.
GCCGATCGAATACAAGGGTGAGTCAATTCTTTCGGGCTGCCATGAGTTCTCTTTCTGTCTATGTCCCCATTTTGGACTTAGACTTTCTAGTAGTTGTTAGTACATTAGTTTGGAGTTGTAACCCTTTTTGTTTAGACTTATGGATCTTGTTAGATGTTTTGGTACATTGACTTTCAGGTTCTAGGTGTATTTTTCCGCATTTGTTTAGTTGTTAGACTAATTTCTTTCCTTAGCATTTAACTTGCTTCCGTAACTTAAATGCTTTAGTATTTTGATTAAGTTGGTTAGCTAATTAGTATAAATGGTTCTCTCACCGAAGGGTTAGTGTGGGTGCCAATCACGATGGTCTGGGTCGTGACATTAATTTTAGTTAACAAGTAAAATATTTCAATAATTGTGCATGTCAATATTTGCAAGTGATTTATCTTGTAAAAGAATTGCAATGTTGAACTCTTTATTTAAAGTTTTATGCTTTGAATGAATATTCTGATAGCCAAAGATTAATTATTTCACTAACATTTTAATAATTCAAAATTTTATCAGTAGCTACTATGCATTCACTTGATAATATAAAACCATTAGAAAATAACGCTCATTTTCTGCAATGTTTATAAAGAGACTAAAAATTTGAATCGATGTCATAAATACGTTACCATAATTAAAAACTGGACCCATACAACATGAAAGTTCATGCTAATAAATTGTGGTATTTCCACCATTAATTAGTGTAGCACAAAATGAATTAATTAAATTCTACATCTCTATTTCAAAAATGTTAAAGACCTTTCTATCGATTTGGTCGGTTTAAATTTTATCCATTTTTATCACATGAAACTACTTCAATTTTGTTTTTTAAAAAAGAAAATGTTAAATGACTAGAAAATTTTGTCAGAATTTAAAAAATTTATAATATATTTTATTATTTAAAAATAAACTAATCTTTTTTTTAATTAAAATATATTAAAGTTAAAAGAATAAAAATGTTCATAAAGATAAAATAACATAATGTAAAATATATTATTTACCATTATGACCAAATTCTGGACAAATTAAAAAGAATTTTTCCTTTTAAAAAGTTATAGATAAAGTTTTAATAATCAATATAGTATATGTTTAGTACTAGTAACTGACAAGTTAACAAACATATACACTACTTATTAATTGTATGATTTTTTTTGCTACTCTAATAATAATTCAATAATGATATACACGTTTTAATTCAACCAAAATTTTAATAATTAAACACAACATAATATAAACTTTAAAACGGAAACACCTGATTTAATTTTAAAATTACTCGTAATAATACATCATTTAACGTGAAAAAAAATATAAGAATTAAACACATGATCATGTTTCTTTGAAAAATCTCAATTTAATTTAATAAGGTTCGATTCTTTACTTTCTAATTTCCTCTTTCATTTCTCATTCCCTTACTCTTCATTAAAAGTAAAAAATTTATATATCTTAAAATATAAATATAAAAAATTAACGCATTTCAATGTATAGTAATAAATTAACATTAATATATATAAAAATGGTTGTGTTTCCCCTTAGATAAAACCCAGATTTTTATGTAATTTTTTTGTACTCATGGAAAACTATAACAAAAGGGGAAAAAAAAACACACACACACACACACAATCATTTCCACATTCAAAAAATATTTGAAAAAAAGGACAATATATGAAAATTAAAAAAAAACAATTCACTATAAATGTCTCTCTGAAAAAATAACTTACTAATACTAACATGTCTTAGTCAGCTTTTACTACTCCCTTTTCCCAAAAAGAAAATTGCAGTCTTTCTTCTTCTTCTTCTTTGTTCTTTCTTGATCCCCAGAAAACCAAAAATGAAATTTTCAATTTCAATAATGTTTCTTCAAATCTTGGTTACCCTTTTGCTCCCAACTTTGATTTTCTCACTTAACCAAGAGGGTCTTTATTTACATAATGTGAAGCTTGGATTTGATGACCCTGATAATGTTCTTTCAAACTGGAATGAATATGATGATACACCATGCAACTGGTTTGGTGTTTCATGTGACCAATTGACTCGCTCTGTTACATCATTGGACCTTTCTAACGCTAATGTTGCTGGTCCTTTTCCGACTCTGCTTTGTCGGTTGAAGAAACTTCGTTACATTTCGTTGTATAACAACTCGGTGAACAGTACTCTTCTTGAAGATTTCTCTGGGTGTGAAGCAGTGGAGCATCTTGATTTGGCGCAGAATTTCTTGGTGGGTACACTTCCGGCGAGTTTATCTGAGCTCCCAAACTTGAAATATCTTGACTTGTCGGGTAATAACTTTACCGGGGATATTCCGGCGAGTTTTGGTTCTTTTCAGCAGCTTGAAGTTCTTGGGTTAGTTGGAAACTTGCTTGACGGGAGTATACCGGCGTTTCTCGGGAACGTTACGACGTTGAAGCAGCTGAATCTGTCTTACAACCCGTTTACTACGGGTCGGATCCCGCCGGAGCTGGGGAATCTGACGAATCTTGAGGTTTTGTGGCTTTCCGACTGTAATTTAATTGGGGAAGTTCCTGACACATTGGGGAGCTTGAAGAAGATAGTGGATTTGGACCTAGCTGTTAACTACTTGGATGGGCCAATTCCGAGTTGGCTCACTGAGCTGACTAGTGCGGAACAAATTGAGCTGTATAACAACTCGTTTACCGGCGAGTTTCCGGTGAATGGGTGGTCTAAAATGACGGCATTGAGGCGAATCGACGTTTCGATGAACCGGGTAACTGGTACGATTCCGAGGGAGTTGTGTGAACTGCCACTTGAGTCACTCAATCTTTATGAGAACCAGATGTTTGGTGAATTGCCACAAGGCATTGCAACTTCACCAAACTTGTATGAGTTGCGCCTTTTTCACAACCGTTTTAATGGGAGTTTACCTAAACATCTTGGAAAAAATTCACCTTTGTTGTGGATTGATGTGTCAGAAAACAATTTTTCTGGGGAAATTCCGGAAAATTTGTGTGGGAAAGGGTTGTTGGAGGAGCTTTTGATGATAAATAACTTACTTTCCGGTGAAATTCCGGCGAGTTTGAGTGAGTGCCGGAGCTTACTGCGAGTGAGATTGGCTCACAACCAGTTATCCGGTGATGTTCCGGAGGGGTTCTGGGGTCTGCCACACCTTTCTCTGCTTGAGCTCATGGACAATTCACTCTCCGGTGATATCGCGAAAACTATAGCCGGTGCTTCAAATTTGTCAGCTTTGATTTTGTCTAAGAACAAATTTTCAGGTTCCATTCCAGAGGAGATTGGTTCTCTGGAAAATCTTCTTGATTTTGTGGGCAATGATAACCAGTTTTCTGGGCCTTTACCTGCAAGCCTGGCTATTCTTGGACAATTGGGAAGGCTGGATCTTCACAACAATGAGTTAACTGGCAAGCTTCCAAGTGGGATTCATTCTCTGAGGAAATTGAATGAATTGAACTTGGCAAACAATGATCTTTCTGGAGATATCCCTAAGGAGATTGGGAGCTTGTCTGTTTTGAATTATCTTGATCTATCAGGGAACCAGTTTTCAGGGAAAATCCCAGTGGAGTTGCAGAATTTGAAGCTCAATCAGCTGAACTTGTCGAATAATGACCTTTCGGGTGATATTCCCCCTGTTTATGCAAAGGAAATGTATAAGAGTAGCTTTTTGGGGAATGCTGGTTTATGTGGAGACATTGAGGGCTTGTGTGAAGGAACAGCTGAAGGTAAAACTGCTGGTTATGTTTGGTTATTGAGGTTACTCTTCACCCTTGCTGGATTGGTGTTTGTTATTGGGGTTGCTTGGTTCTACTGGAAGTACAAGAATTTTAAGGAAGCTAAAAGGGCTATTGATAAGTCTAAATGGACTTTGATGTCGTTTCATAAATTGGGTTTCAACGAGTATGAAATCTTGGATGCTCTTGACGAGGACAACTTAATTGGCAGTGGCTCTTCTGGGAAGGTTTACAAGGTTGTTCTGAGCAAGGGTGACACTGTTGCAGTGAAGAAGATTTTGAGAAGTGTGAAAATAGTAGATGAGAGTAGTGATATCGAGAAAGGTAGCTTTCAAGAAGATGGATTTGAAGCAGAGGTTGAGACGTTGGGGAAGATTCGACATAAGAACATTGTTAAGCTATGGTGTTGTTGCACAACTAGGGATTGCAAACTTCTGGTCTATGAGTATATGCCTAATGGAAGTTTGGGTGATTTGCTACACAGTAGCAAAAGTGGCCTTCTAGACTGGCCTATGAGATATAAGATAGCCATGGATGCAGCTGAGGGACTCTCTTACTTGCATCATGACTGTGCTCCACCTATTGTTCACAGAGATGTTAAATCAAATAACATCTTGCTGGATGGTGAGTTTGGAGCTCGTGTTGCTGACTTCGGTGTTGCAAAGGCGGTCGATGCCAATGCTAAGGCAATCAAGTCCATGTCTGTTATTGCAGGTTCTTGTGGTTACATTGCTCCAGGTTAGTGGATTAACTTTTTCAGCTTTAGTTTCATGAGTTTGTGTTGAATTTGTTCATATTGAGTTTTACTTGCAAATTTTTACGCCTGTAAGTTTCTGGATTACTGTAGCCTTTCAAAAAATGAGACTAGTATTACTGTAGCTATGTGGCATCTATTGTGTAGAAGGCTAGATCTATATCCTACAATATTTCCTAGATATTCCACATTTGTTAAGTACTCTAATAGAAATTGGCTCATATCTGGAGTACCCCCTAATACAGTAACAGTGTACCATTGCTCTAGATCATAGTTTGTGAACAGTTAAGTAGGCTCCACGAGTTTCCGTAACCAAGTTAAACGGTTCTGATTTAATCGCTCTTGAGCACAAAAGACTGTATTAGGACTGTAGAAAAAGATATACTTAGCTTTCCACTTATGATGTTTGAAATCTGAACAGCTAGCTATATTGTGGGCGGCTGCTATGTTTTATAACCACCCACACATATTTTGGTTTCATGTGGTCATTCTTTGTTGTGTTGTTTCCTTGCAACTGCTTAGTTGACTGAAACTTTTTTTTGCATTCCAGAATATGCATACACACTGCGGGTGAACGAGAAGAGTGATATATACAGCTTCGGTGTGGTCATCCTAGAGCTTGTGACGGGGAAACGTCCTGTCGATCCCGAGTTTGGGGAAAAGGATCTGGTGAAATGGGTGTGCAGTACATTGGACCAAAAGGGTGTAGATCATGTAATTGACCCTAAACTTGATACTTGTTTCAAGGAGGAGATATGCAAGGCCCTAAACATTGGCCTACTCTGCACTAGCCCTCTCCCAATTAATCGACCCTCGATGAGACGAGTCGTTAAAATGTTGCAAGAAGTGGGTGGTGGGAACTTGCCCAAGGCTGCCTCAAAGGATGGCAAGTTGACACCTTATTACTATGAAGAAGCATCAGATCAAGGAAGTGTAGCTTAAGGAGGTCTCAACAAATTTTGTCCTTGAAAAGTGAGACTCAATTAACTTCTTTGTTCATCTGCTAACTACTCAATTCTTTCCCCCACTAGATGTTTGGGTTGATGGGAAAGAAAGAATTTTAAGTTAAATGAAAAAAAGTGGGAACAAAAGAATATTAGGAAAAAAAAAATAGAGTTGGAAGAAGCTTGTTTTTCATTGTAAAAATCTCATCCAACTACCAAAAGTTATTGCAGTAAGTATTACTATCTGGCACTAAAAGATCTTAAATGTGCTACCTATACTCTATTTCCTTGACAGTGATTTTTATTTATTCTTTTGAGTCTAATCAAGCAAATTTTAAAGTTAGTTGTTACAATGGAATTACTGCTTTTAATACTCTCCGTTTCCATTCGTTTGTCTTACTTCCATCTATAATCCATTTAAAAAAGAATATCTCTTTCGTTTTACGTCAACTCTTTAGTTTCGACTTTAAAAACCAGTTATTTTCTTAATACACTGTATCAATTCAAAATCAGACAATCAAATGGAAATGGATGGAGAAGTAACTAGCAAAAGAAGGGGAATATTTCAGCTTCCTCTAGGCTTAATTGTTGAAAGATGTTACTGTACTATTTTGAAATTTGTTACTGTGTAAGAGAATGTGAAGCCAATAATTAGGAAGTAGTAGAGTTTGGTGAGTTATTTATTGCCCTGTTTCTCATTAAGTGTAATGGGGTCCCTTAGCTTCTTCATCTCTACCTCAAATACATCTGAAACATTTCACCAGAAATATAGCTATGGGAAGAGGACAATCCAGTGCATATCCACAAGGACACTAGCCATTTGGTAGCCCACATCTGAGACTACTTGCACGTGTGCTTTTTTTTTTTCTTGATTTATAATATTTTAAATATTGGGATTAAGAAAATGAAAAAAATAATTTAGATTTTGGATCAACTTTATCAAATCTGGACTGTTCAAAATTCAAATAAACATTAGGTATATACCTATTACTGTTTACACTGAAAAGGTTGACAAAAAGGTTGTTTTTAGGGAAACATCTACGATGGTTTGGTACTGATATTGGTTATGTAAATTATTAGTTTTGAAGAAAATTATGTATTTTTTTTATAAAAGTAGAAATTTAGATAGAATATAAGCTTTTCAGAAATCCATATAAATAAATAATACATGTAAAAGTTACGAGGAAATTTATGTATTATTTTATGAAGGATAAATAGATACATAACTAATACATATATATAATAATGCATATGTTCATTTATAATTAACTAGTAAAATTTTCGCAAGGGAATTTATCTTCACGAAATTTATAAAATAATACTTAAAACATATTAGTCATTATAACTAAAATACTATATTATCTTACATACAAGATTGCGTAGTAACAAACATGAATAATGTAAAGGAAAATTAAAATTATTACATCTTATCATTTATCCTTAATAACATAAGCATAAATTAATGACTGTAAAAATACATACCATGATCTGTAACATAATCAATGGTGTCAGTGAGCAACCTAACATGAGCAAAGTACACAAATATTTAATTATGAAGAAGAAGAAGAAGAGGTTCAGAATTTTCGTTGTTTTAAAATGTGAGGAAATCCCTCTATTTATATACAACAAAGGGTAGTGTGATAAAATTTTATTGTGCCTTATCGGAAAGGGTACAACTATTTGAAAAAGTTGCAACCCTTCGGAAAGGTTACAACCTTTCATAAAAGTCACAACTTTTCATAAAAGTCGCAACTCTTCATTAAAGTCGCAACTTTTCATAAAAGTCACGACTTTTCATAAAAGTCGCAACTCTTCATTAAAGTCGCAACTTTTCATAAAAATCACAACTTTTCATGAAAGATGAAGGCTAATTTTGGAAATAAATAAATTAAAAGGTAATTCTGGTTTGTGGTAGCACCACGTAGGCGGGCCTAAGATTCTCTTTTATATATATATATATGTATATATGATATACGATTTCTTTATTAATAATAGATGCGTGCTCTTGGAGTAGTCGATCTAGCGCTAAACCTACTTGCCTATGACTTCGTTTCTCAGGAAATTCGCGCAGCGGAAGATCCTGAATTTGAGTGACTCTAACTAACTATCAATCAAACCCTAAAAACTTTGAAATTACTTTAGAGGGATTATCCAATAGTTTTGTTCATTAAATAAGGACATGGTTGTTGGAACAACAATTCCTTAATATTCATATTTGTTGTACTTAATTTGTTTCCCATGTGGATAAGTTACTAATTTTCTTTCCTATTTCTAACTAATTATACAACAATTCTTCTGGGTGGTCACTATTTGACACCTCACACCCTTTAAAATGCAAGCATACTAATTACAATAGTATCTGAGGTAGGTAAACTTTGGAACTTCATAATAAATTGGTATAAATATACTGAAATAAATCTTATTTTTCATGAGAGGGAAGTCACCTGGAATGCGATCTAAATTTCTTGATTTTATGTCTTTCTTTTTTATAAAAGATTTTTATTTTTACAAATAAAATATCTGAAAAAGACATTTTCTTTTCTTTCATAATATAAACGCGTCAAGATCTTAATTCCTAAATATATTTGAAGGGAGATAACTTTTATATTTATAAGAACAATAAATGGAGAGGAATTAAGGGTAAAATGGGTAATATGAACTTACGCTCTCCGTCCCATTTAGTTGTCGTTGTTTCTTTTTTTTTAGAGTCAAACGATAAAAACTCTGACTAACATTTAATAATGTATTTTTTCATCATATTGATATGCAAAAAATTGCAATTTATAGTACTTTTCGTATAGTTTTTGAATAGCAGTATTTTTAGTTTAAAATATCAAATTAATATAATTTAATTTAATTTTAAAAATTAATCAAATTGACTTTCGAAAAGTGCAACATGACAACTAAAAAGGAAAGGAGATAGTATGAAATGGTTGTTGAATTTTATCCAATAAGTTTGTCTTTGGTGAAGGGCTGGGTAGTTGGAAAAAAAATTCCCAATTCATTATCATTCAATTCAGTGTACGCGAGTTAACCTCTCTTCTCATTGAAAAAGAGTAAATAGAATAAAAACAAGAGAAAAAAATAGGATTTTGAGCAAAGTTGATAGTAGATTTAGTTGGGAAATAAATTCCCAATTCCTTATTATTCAATGCACTCCATTTTACTAGTATACATAAAGTTAACTCATCCATAAACGCTTTATCGTGTAAAAAAGTAATTTTTCTCATCAAATTTATATACAATGGTGTGTGATATCTTTGTCCCAATATTTATACAAAGGTGTAAACCGTACCCAATTTGGACCAAGGTTGGTCAGTCTGCTCCTAACTTAATCGAGTTTTTGTGATGATTGCTTCCTAATTGCACGGTTTATCCTTTAAATGGGCTGGTCTTTAATATTTGCCCTTAAAAATTGAACTTATTCTCAATGGGACATCATATTCTTTAAGGGCGCGGGGCATAACTTTGTGAGATATTATGATACAAAATATAAATTTATGCTGACAAAAAAGTTAGGGGTAAACGTGCAAATGACCCGGTTTTTTGATAGGCCCGGTACAGATAGCAGGCCCAAATTACAAATCCAGTTTCTTTGTGGGCCGTTGACCCCACTCTGAAATTTGTCAGTACTACTCGGGCTTTAATACTGACTCCCGGTGGTCCATTTTCTCAATATTCTTTCATTTTCAGCTTTTATAATTTCCTCAGTATTTTTGGTGGCTCTTTAATTCTTCCTCATTATTGCTTCAACACCCTAACTTTCTTTAATATCAAGTCAACACCAAAACTTTCAATGATTGTTCTTTCTTCTCCTCATTGCTTCTCCATTCATCACTTATGTTAAGTTAAATAGACAAAATATTCAATCCAATTCATATTTGACATGAATAAAAATGGACAATATTACACCAATATTATCCATTACTTCTTATTAGGTCAAGAAATAAGTACGTCCAAGTTGCAAGATTCTATGTTTTTCTAAAAGATATATTTTTTTTCTCCTGAAAAATGAGTGGTCTTGAATCGAGTTTATATGTCAGAAGTCAGATCTCAAAGTCTGGATCCGTTTAAGAAAAGTTTTGAAAAATATTTTTCTAATCTAAGAAAGTTACAATTATTTTTTCCTTAATTTACATATGGAAGCCAATTTCTTAAATCAAAGAAAAATAACTCATTTTTCTTTTAGAAGTATCTACACCTTTACCTATTTAAAGAAAGTGCAATTAGTAGACTATGGTTAATCCACTTTTGTATGATTGGATAACCAACTCATTTGAAACGGATTAAATCAAAGGGACAACATAAAATTTGCCTAGATACATAGTAAGATTCTTATTTGTTCTCTCCATCTCATTTCGGCCCCGTTTGGCCATGGATATAAAATCGTGATATAAAATCATTATATAATATCAAAATATGAAATCATGAGATGAATTGAAGTTTTATTTGGACATGCGACATGGTATTTTTGGATTGTATATTTTCTCATAAACATAAAAATCTCATAAATTGTAAAACTATTAAAATAGCCCTAATTGTTTATTCAATCTTACCAAATAAACAAAAATTTATAAAATCGCATAATAAATTATTACAAAGCTATTTGTTTTTCACTTAAGTAACTGTTTCATCTAATTTTAATTGATCAAACTTTAATTCAATAAAAAAATTGAACATAAATTGTAGTGTACTGGTCTTTAATATAATTCTCCATATAGTACGGGCAATCTCTTCACGTTGAACTTGCATTTTTCGATCATATGACCGAGAAGACGAACCGACATTTTTACTTTGAGTCATTTGTTGGTCAATATCATTAGCAACTATATTTTCATGCTCATACACCATAAATATTTCATCACTCATTTGGTATTCTCACAAATAATTATGTGACAATGTACAAGTTATGACAATTTTCACTTATGTGTCAATTATCATAATGGTCATGCCTTGTTTCACTAGTGTGCAATTACACATTTTCAGTGCATTAATTTCGTGCTAAAATAAAACATATTGAAAGTACTGATTATCAAACATACATCACCAATTTTGTCCTTTTTCATATTAAATTGCTTTAAACATTTTCATATGTAGCCGAAAGAAAAGTTTTTCTTATTATGAAAAACCAAAAAAGTATCACTCCCTCCGTTCTTATTTATATTCACCAAATCAGTTCCTACTTTATCATTTATATTCACCAAATTTAAAGTAATAATAAATTTTATGTTGATGAGAATAATAAATTTTTAAATGTAATAATATGATTATTAATTTTATTTACATACGAAATAAATGTTTAGTAGATATAATGTGGGGTTGTTTTAACAAAATATAAACTTGTGGATTGACTTTTGTATTTAAAAAATCCCAAATCATGATATTTCATCTCATAATATGAAATCATGAGATGGAATTAGCGTGAAATCGCATGTCCAAACGCTAATTCCATCTCACGATTCCATATCGTGATATGATATCGAATGTCCAAATGCCTACTTCATATGCATGTCTTCACCCTAAGATGGATATTTATAAGTGAATTAAAATTTAATTGTTTGTTATAAGTGGAGATAGAGATTCAGAGATGCATGCATTCTGATGAATAACGAAGAAAAATATAAAGAAATAATTTCTTATGATCAATTATATAAGTTGAATAATGTACAAAATTTTATCGATCTCCAATGAAATAATCATATAACTAAAAAAAAAAAAATAACATGTGCAGTAGCCATAAAACCGATCACTCAAAAATTACGAAGGAAATACTTATTGCAATAACATGTGCTGGCTATGTAAGTGACAGAGCAGATGCTATAAAATAAATAGTGGAATTGAATCACTCGTCCAGCGATAACTAAGGTAGAATCACACCAACAAAGGTTGTGGAAGACGGTAGTAACTACTTCTTCATCTTTAATCAAAGGTTTTGCTCAGTTCAAATCCTGGATATGAAATTGCTTTTGATAGAAAGCGCTTCACTCTCGCAATTCAGATACCGTTGGACCTCAACATAAGCAAAACAAGAAAAATCTCAAAGAATAAAGAAATATCTAAGACCATGTGGAGGACTCGTAAGGGCATGTTCAATCTTGTTGAGACGTCCTAATACCCTTACCACTTGCAGGATTAAATATATCATATATGGCATATATGAACATGCCATTACGAGTAAAATAGAAGGTATAAAGTCAAAGAAGTATTTTGTAAAGAATAAAGAGAACTCTCACAACCTAATCCATGATCCATCTATTATCTTCTCTTCATTCTCTCATAAGATAGCTAGCTAGCCAGTATTTGGTTGAATTAAACCTTCATGGATTCTTCCCCCATCAATAACATGGCCATAAACCTCTCTCATGTTGCCGAAGAAGAAGAAGAAGAAGCGAGCTCTAAATTCAAGAAGCTTATATCAACGCTTCCAAAGGAAAAAGGGTCGAATGATTTCATGGATTTATATCAGTACCAAGGCTTTTGGTATCCGTTTCCAATGCTTCAAGCTATCATTTCAGCACAAGAAAACTTTAACTCTTCTTGGAACGATATATACATTTGCAGTGCTCCTAAAACTGGTTGCACATGGCTCAAAGCTCTGTGTTACGCGATTGTAACCAGAGATCATTTTAATATGGAAAACAACCCTTTGCTCACTAATCTTTCTCATGTTCTCATCCCTTCCTTGGAATTTGATTCTCCAAAACATTCTTCCGATATGAAGGCTCAAAATATTCCTCTTATAGCCACACATATACCATTTGATGCTTTACCCAAATCTGTCCAGTCCCTGGACGGTACAAAGATGATTTACTTGTGCAGGGAACCCAAGGACACTTTCATTTCTCTTTGGCATTTCATGCAAAGATTTACATGGCTGCAGCAAGGAGAGTCGGATGAAAGAACAGAATTGTTAATTTCCTTTGAGGAAGGGTTCGAGTTGTTCTGTGAAGGGAAAACAATGTGGGGACCGTACTGGGATCATGTTTTGAGGTACTGGAAACAAAGTTTAGACAGGCCAGAATCACTATTGTTTCTCAAATATGAAGAATTAACAAAAGACACATTGTTCTACGTGAGAAAATTGGCTGAGTTCATGGGAAAACCATTTTCAAGGGACGAAGAGGGAGAAGGGTTACCAGAAAGGATTGTCAAATTATGTAGTTTTGACAACTTGAGCAATTTGGAGGTGATTAAGAATGGGAAGGATCGGCCAATATCCTCTTTGCAGATAGATAACAGCGCCTATTTCAGGAAGGGTAAGCCCGGAGATTGGAAGAATCATCTAACAGATAACATGATAGAAAGAATGGATCATATCACAAAAGAAAAGCTAAGAGGATCAAACTTTAAATTTGGTGTGCCAACCATCACAAATTCTTAGGCAAATCCTATTTCTCTTAAATGAAAAAAATTGTATGTCTTGAGTCGTTCCGTTATCTTTCAAAATATCACTATCGTTATTTTCTTTTTTGTATTTCACTTTGTAATCAATACTTCGATTTCATGATTTCTATTTAAAATCACATGTTCAAGTCTTCCATTTATCAAGGTATATAGAAACTTATCTCTGATAACAATGTCTCTTAACCTCATTATTTTTTAAATTTTTTTTGGACAATTAGTTTTTACGCCTCATCAGGGCCTTCTATTCTATTATAATCATTGAGTATTGGGAAAAGGGTAAAAAATATCTCTGAACTACTGGAATAACACAATTTTGTTGTCCTTTTTGTTTTTGGACAAAAATTGCCCTTGCCGTAAGCCAAGTGTAGCACTTAAGCCCCTCCCCACTAACGGAGATCCACCTCGGATAAAGCCAGCTTTACAAATTTATATTGTTGCTGACATGGAGCTCCAACTCAGACAAAGCCCTCCTCACTGATTTGTTATCTCAGTGTCTTCTCCTTCCTTGTTAGATGGATAGAGTGTTTATCTATTTCATTATATGGTCTTGAACAATCCCCTCATGAGCTAGCTTTGGAGTTGAGTTAGGTCCAAGGTCATTTTGAGCAAGATCCATTCCTATTATAGTGTATCATAATGATGGACCCTCATGGTATATTGTTCACGCTCCAATTGACAAAGCCTAAGCATGCGCCACATTGGTACATAGATAGGTTGTTTCTCTCATTTTATGGTCTTGGACAATCTTCTGTTCATAAGCTAGCTTTTAGGTTTTCTACAAAAGAACCGGGCATTAACAACGAAAAACAGTCCCTAAAAGTTTGATTCTAGTACCAAAACGTCAATAGCGACCAGATTATTTTTTACCTAATTGCTATAGGCTCCGCCCCTCTAAAAGTTTGTCCAAGCATACAATTGTTTACACTCTGCACACTATACCAACTCCTAAGATAGGGGTAGTTTTACAATTTAAGTGTTCTATTCCTTGCAGCTTTACATATTTGTAACACTCAAAACAATGATTGAATTGACAAAATCACAACAGATAAATTTGCAAATTATATAAATAAAACAACAATATAGCAAGCACAAATTAGTTTGGAAACCATAAATTTTGAGATTTAACTTACCTCTTGATACCAAAAAACCTTGTTATGGAGAAAATTGTCTTCAAGGAAGGGGCTTTGATTTCCCTGTAACTGCCGCCGCAGCCGTTCAACAATTTCATTTGATGATTTGGTATCCAAACGGGTCAAAACCCTTTTCAGGTGTGAGATATGGGCCAAGTGTACATACTCATTCAAAGCCCACTGATTTTTTTTTGAAATAGTGATAATATGTTACTGCATTTTTTATTCAAAAATTTGAAAAATTGGTGTATGTGTTCTCAAACACCTATTAGGTAAATAAGATGATCAGTTAAAATATATCAACTTCTTTAATTATGCAAATCAACCTTATGAATAATTTGTAGAAAATCATGCATGTTCCACTTGTTGATGATGTGTATATTTAAAGAGTGTGTCATTATTTGTGTGATTAACTTATCTAGATAATGGATGCTTGTGAATCTATAAAGAAACTTTTTCGAAATATGTACCAAAAATATCAAATAGAAATTATTTATCATGTGTTTAAACATTCAATTAAAAATATATTATACTTCAAATAGCTAAAGAAAATTTAGTGCAATTTTAAAAAAATTATCGATATATTCGACTTTCTATAATGCGGACACTAATACACATGGATTAACGATCAATGGAAGGGGAAGTTCCAAAGATGATATCAAGTCATTAAAATTCATCAAAAAGGAACAAAGGTCAAGCTTAAAAGTTCAATTGAAGGTGCAAGTTAGTAAAGGGCAATTCTTTTTAATAAAAAAAGTCAAGGTTATTTTGATCATATCTCTAATTACAATAGGGATTATATATAGTGTTTTTTTCCGTCACTTTTACTTGTCATGTTTTGCTTATCGAGAATTAAATTGAATAAACTTTGATTAATACTTTATGATGTTTTTTTGTCATATTAATACGAGAAGAAGTGCAACTTAAAGTATTTTTCATATAGTCTTCGAATATCTAAATTTTAAATTACTCATATTTTATTTAACTTAGAAAATTAACCCAAAGAAATGTTATAATAATTGATCAAATTAAAATTACAAGTTCAGTTCTTGATCTTTGTAATAAAGTATACAAGAAAATCGATTGAATTATTTATGGCTTATTATATATATATATATATATATATATATATATATATATATCCTGGCAAAAAAACTCTGTCCATCCGTTAAAGTACAACCCTAAAAACCAAAGCTTCCTCATAAAGCTTCATATTACGTAGCTTCTCTGATAAGTTTCAGTTTCATAATTATTTAATGACTACCATTTCTATTAGACAACGACCTACAAAATACTAGTAATATCTAATAAACCCTTAACGTGTCGGCTGCTACACAATTTTTCTATTGACATTATTATGAATCTAGTTTTCACCAAAATGAACTGCTTCATCTGTTCGACTTTGAAGTAAAAAGTTATATATGTTCCGCCTCTTTCAAAACTTTCAACAAAAAATCCAATAAATTCTTATCTTGGGTTCTAACTAATATCTTGAATTCTACCTTATTGGAAAATGGTAGAATCAAGTATGCTCAGGGAATCAAAGACCATGAACAATATAGTGACTACGCAGAGATATACATCAAATATAATAAATCAATTCAAATTGGCTCGATTTATTTGAAATCGTTTTGCATAGAGCTCATTAAAAGGGCAGACGATCGAAAACACTAACTAATAGAAAACTTAACATTTTTAAAGTTTGAAATTAATACTTATGATACATGAATCGCATTAATTATTCATCATATCACTCGATCACGCAAAAGAAAAGAAAGAGTATAAAAATACAAGATAAGTTAGGTTGTAATTCAGCATTTGTTACTTTCACATTTGTTGTTGGTACGTACGTATATATATACCAAACCTTCAATTACCAATCTATCTTTTATATATATATATATATATATATATATTGTAGCTTTAAGAATACTCTAGGTTGACACTGCAGCTAATTTATATCCCTCTATCTCTTTCTTCTTGTTAGAGTGATGAACCTAAAAGAGGTGAAATGTCCTACACAAGAATTTCTCTTTGCCTCCTTCTACACTCTACTATACTTATTATACTCATATTTCATTTCATTAGGTCAAGTAAATAAACCCTTTATTTTTAGAAAAGTAAGGGTCGAATTTTTTTCATCCAGTGTTGAGTATGTACCTGCATAATTAGAATCTGACTAAATTTAAATTCATGTTGAGAGGTAAAGCGCTCTCTATCAATACTTTCTTTTATAGTTATGGGTAAATTATAAATATATATTAAGAATCATGTAATCAGAGGCGAATTCAAGATTTGAAGACTTCGGTTGCATCAATATTACTTTAGCTCAAATATGAGCTCTAAGATAAACCTACATAATTAGAATCTGACTAAATTTAAACTCGCGTTGAGAGGTAAAGCGCTCTCTATCAATACTTTCTAGTTCCTTTGGCTTGTACCAATAGCACAACATCACTCTTATGTTCTTCATAGGTGCACTGCTAATTATATCATAATTTCTATCAGTTTCTCAATATATATATATATATATACACATGATTTTTTTTGAAGTTAACGGGTGCACGTGCACCCCCACCTTATAGGGTGGGTCCGCCTCTGCATGGAATAGTATGAAAAGCTGACTTGAAAGTTTTTTCTCCATTTTAATTTTAACTTTCCACGTGAGGTGTTTAAGATAAAAAAAAATTAAAGAACATTTTGATTCATTTGACATATCGTTAATTTAATATCATAAGATCAAAAGAAATTCTTTACTTTCTTAACTTCATATCAAGTAAAATAGCAGGATAGATAAATTAAAATGGAAAAAGTCGTATTTAACCTGGTACATGTGTATATACACACATTAAGATAACTAAACTTGACGTCCAAGCAACTAATTTTCTTTTTTCATTTTTTCTTCTCATATCTAGAAATTAAAGAACAATATTAATTCCAAGCTTGTTCCTTTCACACAAAAATCTGACCCTTTTTCTTCCTCTTCTCTTTTCTTTTCTCTCTCTTTTTACTGGTTTCAACACAGCAGCACAAAAACAGTACTCCATTTTCATCTAAACAGAACAGAATTTGAAACTACAAAAAAAGTAAGAGAGAACTCAATTCCTTATCATCACTTCAAAAACGTGCTTTTAATTTAAATATTCTCCTCATCTTAATTAATCATTTATTGTCTCGATCTTTACACTTTTATCTCGTAAATTTCACTGGATATGTTGTTGTTTTCTTTCTGTTTTTATAGAAATCAACCAAATTAAATTAGGGATCGATGTTAGTAGAAATATGGCATGGTGCAGTCAATCAACAGCTCTCCCAATAATATCATCATCTTCATCGTCAGATCAGGAAAATAATGTTATTATGATCACTTCAAAAACTAGATTCATAACTTGTCCTTCATGTGGACACAACATACAGCTTCAACATCAGGTATTAAATCCTACTTATTCCTTCTGTCTCAAGTAGAATTTCGAGATTCAAATTTGTAACCTGTGTCACATAAATTGAGACGAATGAATTAATTTTGGGTGTGTATAATGAAAATAGAGGGGAATACTACATGATTTGCCTGGTTTACCAGCTGGAGTGAAGTTTGATCCATCAGATGGAGAGATACTCGAACATTTAGAAGCAAAAGTCCTTTCAGATACCCATAAAATTCATCCCCTTATTGATGATTTTATTTTGACCATTGATGGACAAAATGGTATTTGCTACACTCATCCACAGAAATTACCAGGTAATTTTTTTTCATTAATATTCATAAATCATATATATTTACATCAATATAAATCATAAATAATTAACTGCTTGTTTGGATGTTTGTTACCTATATTGTATTGTTTTGTTAATTCAAATAATTAATGTGTTTGTTTTGATTGTTACTTCAATTTTATTGTGTCATTGAATTTAGTGTTGGGTGATAATGAAAAGTTTCATTTGTGAAACAACTGATTTGGTTGATCGGGTTCGTTGCCTTTTTTTTTTTTTTAACCATTATGTCATTACTTTAATTTTCAATAATCTTATTTTATTCATTTACCTATAGTAGATTCACCTAGCCTATACACTGTTTTCTTTGTGGGTTTATCTTTCAAACTATTGACGTGTAACATTACGCAAGGATGAAATACGATACAATATAATATAATGCAATATAATATATTATAAAATAATATGTATTTAATTACCTTACACTGGTTATTAGCCTACCACAACTATCCATAACCAAGATATATGTTCTTGTGTATGAGAACATAGTAATGAAGAAGGTAACAATCGAAATAGAATTGGTTTTGGTTAAAACGTCCAAGTCAACTATTTATTTTATATAATTTTGTCTTAATACTGAAACTATAATGCGCACCTTATCTGAATTGAGGATCAGTAATGTAAACAAGCTCACGCTGGCGGAGTTTGAGATTCACAAAAACAAAAAAAGGGGAAGTAGTGAAATTACTAAGAAGATTCATGATGTTTTCTTGTCCGGATTTTATTCCTTCCAGGATTTATATTCGGATTTGTTATAAGAGTGGGTCACACTTAGCAATTAGCATTATAAAATTATAATTTTTCTAATTTTGGTAGGCAAATTTTCTAAAAAATTATTTACTACTAGTAATAATCTTTCTTATTTCTTGATTTTTGTTTTCGTGAAAAATCTTCAACCTATGGGGATAATTCTTTTATATATGTCACAATTTGTTACAGTATTATTTTATGGTTTAGGAAATTTCCCAAGTGAGACAATTTAGTGGTAAAAGTTAATAATTGCTTAAGTATTTGTATTATTCTAAATTTGTTTTATTCATTTCTTGGAAATTTCAAGCCATGAAATTCTGTTAATGAGTTATTTCCTTTTTCCTCATTTTGTGGCTTTTTATTCTATAAATTGATGGCCTTTTAGTCACTTGGTTTGAGAAGTTGTTACTAACAAAATAGCCTTTAGTGGCTAGCTGTTGAAGGTGCCAACTGCCAACTGGATTGAGAATTTCATTCTTTCTTCAAATATCCAAAAGTGGAAAATACTTGGTTAAGGGAAATAAGTTACCTATTTGGTAAAAAGTTATTCAAGATACCAATGTCAATGGAGTGGTACCTTATGCAACATACTAACTATCACTATAGAAAATGTTCAATAAATATTTTTTATAATTTTTTTGATTGAATTGGTGAGGAAAAAAAGATACTAGTGTTTTTACACGGTAAAATTTGGAAGTTTTTCAGTATTTAAGTGAGAATCTATTTTCCATCATGTCTTTTTTCGGTGAGCTGCTTTGTTGAAAAATGAGAGAAAAAAATCATGTTATATAACACAATTTTCATTGATTAGCAATGAAAAAACTATTATTTTAAGTAGTGTGTAAAGTTTGTTATAATTTTTTTAATGGTGGCGTCTAAAACAATTTACCTCCATCTTAATTATTTCATTGAGTATCTGCTACCTCTCGAAAAATTTGTTATAAATTTTTGCTTAAAATGGTGGTATTGAAAAATAGTTTATAATGGCGGCATTTATTAAAAAATAGTGTATACACACACTCCAACTATTTCATTGAGTACATGCTATATACCCTTTTAGAATATTGTTTAATTTTCATATAGATTTTTGTTTATAATGGTTGTGTTAAGAAACTATTCACTTTCACCTTGATTATTCAATTGAGTATTTTCTGCGTTTTAAGATTTTAGATTTTAATTTGTTTATAATGATGGTGTTCAAAATAATTCACTTAATTACACCTTAACTATTCCATTCAGTACACTACTTCCTACCTCTTAAAAAGCTTGTTATAGATTTTTGTTTATAATGGTTGCGTTAATAAAACAGTTTACTTGAACCTTGACTATTATATTGGTATTTGCTACCTCTTAAAAAATTTAGATTTTAAGTTGTTTATAATGATGTTGTTCAATAATAATATGCTTTCACTTTTACTATTTCATTGAGTACTTATTGCCTCTTAGAAAGATTGTTATAGATTTCTGTTTATAATAGTGACATTCAAAAATAAGTTACTCGCACCTTATTTATTCCATTGAATAATTACTAACCTTATAGAAAGTTTGTTATAGATTTTGTGAAAATATCAAATTAAATGAACGGAATTTTGATGCTAATTATATGCTATGCCATTTGTCATGGATCACGTAAATTCTTTCCTTGTTATTGTAACAAGAGTATATGACACGCATATACACATTATTCATGAGTTACTTTACTTATTATTAAAAAGATGAAGAGGAAAAAATACAAATAAAAATTTCATACTGCCTATGATTGGCTACTTTTAACTACTGAAAAGTTGTCATTTTCTTATAAAATATTCCATTCCTAGGGATGATCAAAGACATAGAAATTAAACATGACTTAAAATTCTGAATACGCTACTAAATGCAGGAGTGAGCAAGGATGGTCAAGTACGTCATTTCTTTCATCGTCCATCAAAAGCATACACGACGGGGACTAGAAAACGTCGAAAGGTACACACTGAAATTGATGGTGGTGAAACAAGATGGCACAAGACAGGTAAAACAAGGCCAGTTTATATAAGTGGAGTTCTCAAAGGTTACAAGAAAATTTTGGTACTTTATACAAATTATGGTAGGCAAAGAAAGCCAGAGAAAACAAATTGGGTAATGCACCAATATCACTTGGGTGAAAATGAAGAAGAAAAAGATGGAGAATTAGTTGTTTCAAAAGTTTTCTACCAAACACAACCTAGACAATGTGGATCATTAACCATAAAAAAACCACTTGATCACAACAATACTATTAACCCTGTCCTTAAAACAACGAATTTCGTCGATTATTATAATCCTAATTCTTTCATTTCATATAATGTTGAGAGCCAAAGCTCACCTCATGAGTTAATTCAGAATTTGGTTGTTCATGGTGATGGCTCATCTTTTGTTATAACTTCAGAAGCAAGCAAAGAGAAATGAGAAAGTAGGAAGAAATGAAAGTTATTATTACTATTAAGATTATTATTTTTAAAATGTTGGGGTTGTTGTTGTAGTGTGTGTAAGTCCAAGTTAAAAGATTTGAGGTACTAATGAGGATGGAGGAATAAAATAAATGTTTATTTTGAACTGATTAAAGATTAATAATCTACTTTCTTAGTAATGCATAGTCATCAGTTCTTTGTTTAATTAGGGATTTTTATTTTGTTTTTAAAGGTAGACAATATACAGTGTTCATTATTTATTTGTTTTTATTATTTTTTTTACTAAGAGATATGTAATGTATGTAGGATTTAAATGATGAACAATTATGTCTTCATAAGCTTAATTTTAATTTTCTTTGTATTCATATATATTCTCATGACTTGTACATGCTCCTCCTTGGTACCCAAACTAGTATGGAAATTTGGAACAAAACTGGCGTTTGATTGAACAAACAATTTGGAAAAATATGGGATAATCTAGAAAAATTGGTTGTTTGATTTTCTTTTTATTTTATTCACTAATTAGGAGAATGTTATATTAAATTACAATTTACTAAGAATTTTGAGTTCTAGTTTGTGAGAGAACGTAGGCAGCATTTGGATCAAGTTAGTTTTTACGTTGTGGAGAAGGCTAAAATTATGGAGTACTATATTATTGGATTTATTTTAAAATTATCCTTCTTTCATCTATTGGCTCCTAAATTATTAGGAGGACTGGAGGGTCATTCTATTGGCTCCTAAATTATTAGGACTGGAGGGTCATGCAGCGTCCGATCTAGTCTACCTTTCAACCCACAAGTATCGGGGATCAAATGAATGTATATTCTCTTTCTAGCAAGTGAAGATATACTTCTAAATTTTAATGAATGTCTCTCTCGTACTATCTCCAATTCACAAAAATGCATTGCTACCACCAAAAGCTCCAGCAGAACTTGGTTCAAAAAAGGAGTTAAAAGGCAGCATTGGTTTAAATCGTAGAGAAGTTCTACTCAGCAAAGCTATGATAAATATGAGTTATGACAATGATATACAAAATTAAGAAAAACATACATATTTAATAAATAAATAACTCCAATTTTTGGTTGACAAATCAACAGCTTACAGGAAATGAAGTTGAAAAGTGGAAAAAAAATCAACTACCTCAGCAGGAATTCTTACACAACATGCTTGTCCTGGGATTTACATAACGTGATCTTACCAAGTACCAATTATTAACATCTAAAACTAAAACAGGGGAAGAAGAAGCGAATCAAACAAACTTAAAACCTAGAGTCAGCCCCAAAACGAGGGGTGACTACGCATACTAGCAGTCTCTCAATACACCAATTTCAACTCTCGAGTCGCTGCAGCGCACTAAGCACAGCGAACAAACAACAAAATGTCTATAAACCAGAATAGAATACACCCCAGATGGGAAAACAGTCTTTAAGTTACATCAATGGTTAAGTCAGGAGCATCAGCAGTTATACCAGCTTCTGTCAAAAGGTAGTGCGCTAAAGATTTCCATGTAAAATCTCCTAAGATATCAGAGAGTCACCTGGTCAAATTTGTTGGGGAGTTACTTCAAACCTTTCTAGGAAGCAGAGCGGAAGCTACGATTTCTGGAGAACACATTTCTCATATAAAGCTAGAATATCCTTCTTGTTGGGATTTTTCAATAGGAGCAGTTCAGCACCAAAATTATGCTTTGTGAGCTCTTGCTTCAGTTTCTGCACCTTGTATTTAGTATAATCCTCGGTATTTATTTGTTGACTACTAGTAACATCATCTCCCCTAAACTCGGAGCCCCCATCTTCTGGACAGGTGACTGCCATGGGGCTGGTCGTACTCTTTGACCTCTTATTTCCCCTGGTTACTCTATCACTTGTGCCCATATCAAGAGCAGATTCGACACCGGCTTCATATTCTTCTATCCTGGCACGTTTTCCATGGGAAGCAGTTCTAAGTTTGCTATCTAATGCTGTTTCATTCAGCCGAACTTTAGTTAGCTGTTGCTGAAGAAGATCCAGCTTTCCTTGTGTAGTTTGCAACTGAACTGATAGTGCTTCTGCCCTGTTGTTTGCCTCAGAACGCGCAGCACGCTCAGTCTCCAACAAACTCTCAAGGACTTGCACAGTACTGGCTCTCTGTTCATTATTTGATTTCAGAAGTGATTCAATTTCCTTTTCCCTTTCTTCGACTCTGGCCTCCAAAGTTGTAACTTTTGACAGTGCATCAAACTCAGATGCACGGCAACTCTCTAATTCATTGGCCAAGTCATCTCTTTGCCTCTCCAAGTTTTGTATATTTCTCTCATTCCTCTCGATCTGAGCCGATCTTTCCATAGCTACTCGATGGATTTCACTCTTTTCTTTCTGGGCAGTAGCTGCTTCAACCCTTGCTTTATCAGCCAGCTCAGTCGCTCTTTTCGCCTCTCTTTCAGCTGATTTACATCTATCCTCGACTTCTTCAAATCTACTGAACTCAGACCGATACTTCTGCTCCAGATGAACTTTCTCTTGTTCCAGAATCCTAACTTCTCTTTCAAATGATAGTGCAGTAGCATTGATGCGCTCAAACCTTTCACCTAATTCCTTAATTGCACGCTTTAAGGATGAGACCTCCAGGTCATAGTTCTCTATCTTTGACTCAGCAACCTGTGTAAGGTAAAGATCATAGTATAACCAATAGTAAACGTACATTTTTTTTTAGTAGATAGAGACGTTGAGTATGTCATTAGTACCAGAACTTGTGCATATATTGGGCTAACTATATGAAGTGAGATACGAATATGAAGATCTAACGGACTACTCTTCTCATATTATAAGGAGCTATGTCAAGTATATGACAATCATCTTGCAAGGTATGCACCAGCATAGGGACAAACTATCTAAATCTGTCTATCCATGACCAATACACAAATGTCATGGCCACCAATAACTACAGAGCTGAGAGACAACTTTTCATAAATCTAAGGAACAGATATTGGATGATGGAGGTAGTAGTTTCTTCTGCAAGCATGGAATTTACAGGTCACTTTAAAGCAAGTTAAACATCTGTCTCTCCCAACCCCCCATCTTTCTCCCATACATTTTTCTCCATCCTGTTTAAAAAAAAAAGAAATCATGCACAAATCAGGTGAAGATACATGTAAACTAGTTTTATATAGAAGACGTGCACCTTCAACTCCAAATTTAAAGTTGACAAACGCTGCTCAGCCTGCTCAAGTTTTGCTGCCTTCTCCTTAATCTCCTCTTCCTGCAGTTTCACAAGAACAGAAAATCTCAATTACTGTACTGAAAAGAAAAGGCAAGAATCTCAATTATCATTTCGGAACACCAATCAAGTCGGCTGGCACAGTCCATCAAGCAAAGTATAAGAGAAAACATAGCTGCACGGAGTTAGGCACCATTTTAACATTATACTGAGGTTTTTAGGTAGAGGGATGAGAAGCAAAAGAAAATGAAGCCAATAACTAGCATCAATCTATCAAGTAGAAATTCACCTTATTAGCCAAAGTACTCGAAAATTCATCACGCAAAGCATCCTCTCGCAATTGTGCTAGCTTGCTAGTGCGCTCTTGGACAGCTGCTGCCTTCTCAAGAGCATTCTTTGCTTCCTTGGCAGCAATGCCGTATTTACGTTTCCACTCCTCTGCCTCCTCTTGAGCAGATTCAGCTTGCTCTTTGGCAGCATTAACCCTTGCTTCTGCAGCACTAGTTCTCGACTTAAGAATACTTATCTCTGCATTTGACTGTTCCTCCCCAACCTTCTGTTTCGAAAGTAATTGCTCATATTTCCTTTTCCATTCCATGGACTCGATTCTAGTAGAATCTAATGTTTTTGATAAGCTGGCATATCTTTCTTCTAACATACTATGTTTACTCTGCAAATTCGCAATACGGCTTGCATAATCTTCTGCAAGCTTCTTCTTGTCACTGGTGGCATCTTCATAGCGCTTCAAGTATTCAGATTTAAACTTCTCACTAGCTTCCAGTTGTTTGTTAAGGAAGCTCATCTTATCCTCAATGGAACGACACTTCAATGCAAGTGCAGTTTTCTCTGACCCAATTTGGTCTATTTGTTTATTGATGAGATCAACAAGTGGCCCCTCCAAGCTGCAAAATTCAAAATGAATCACATATACATTCCTAAACCGAAGTGCTTCAGTAAGAACTATGGAATAACAAACCTTTGTTGTAAGAAGACTAGTAGCTTTCTCCATTTTTCAGGACCTTGACACATCGCCTCATATTTGGACACGGAATCATCAAGAACCTACATACAACATGGATTTACAACATAAACAACTCATTATCCAAACAATTTTAGTTTAGCTACCAAAATAAGTTTTAAAGTCTGCCATAAAGACTTACTTTGAGCACAGTATCTACTTTTGCATCAGGAGCATGACAAGCTTTTCTCAGTCTATTTTCCATGTCCTGTATCGCATTAGAACATTGTAGAGAAGACTCCCTAAAAGCATCCTTTCTAATGTCCTACATTAGAATCAGTGTAAATCAGCATATTTTTGGAGATATATCAAAGTACAGTTAATATGCAAGCAAAGGTAAAGACACAACTAAAATGGTGACATGTCCAATCATTTTAAGGGTGAATTTAAGCTTTCTCCAACTATACACCTCTCTTGTGGACCTCTTTTCCTAAATATTAGGGGGAATTTAGTCAAGGTGCACGAAAGATGGCCCCGACACTACAGTCATCAAAGCAAACAAATAAAAAAAGAGGGGCAGAAATAATAATCAAAACCTCAAATGCTTTCTTTATGAAATTTTGGAGACGTTTCTCATATTTGGTTCTGATGGATCCAGCACCTACAGCCGTAGAATTAAATGCAGACATGGACTTCTGGATAGCATCTTCATGTGCTTCTCTTAGTGCAGCCTGCAATTACAAAAATATCAGTAGATATTTTTAAATTGCATTACTTATGAAACACAGCAGTACTTACTTCCTCCGGAGGCTTAGAACGATCAAAAGATGTCATGTACATTTCAGCAGCCAAATCATATGCTCTTTGACACTCAGCTTCCTCAACGCTCTGCCACAGGAAAATCACAGTCAACAAAATTTCATATCATGTGCAAGGTACATAAAGGATAAAAAATGGTTACTAGCATTATGCTTCATCTGAAAACTACTTTTCATAAATACAATTACATATGGGAAGTCGAATAATATCCGCAAGATCCTCCATATACAATTCACTAGTTTTTTTTTACGAAGTAGTAACTAACTTTATTAATGTGGAAGAACCACTATATACAATACAAGTGGCATACCAAAAGACATGAGAAATCTAGACCAAAATATGGTTCTCTGCCTATTCACTACTAAACTAGTAAGTCTGCCATTTTTGTCAGTCCAATTTAACAGCAAAGGGAATAGAAAAAGACTTACTTGCACACCAAATAAGATAGCGAGCTAGAAAGGAAAGAAACAGCATGCAGTTATTAGCATCTAATAAAAGAACCCTGAAAAAAAAGTCATCCATTTCTTCATACTGCAGAGAAGTGCAATTTTAGTCACAAAATGAACCATAGTCACTTATTTTGTCCATTGAAGTCTGAGACAAGCCCAAGACTAGGCCAAACAACTAGCTGTTGCAGGATTGGACATCTATACAACTCAGCATGCTCCCCTATACTTCTAAAAGCTATCAGCAAAGTGCTTCCCAGCTCAATTTTCTCACATAGTTTAGAACGTTGAGCAATTCTACAATTATCCGCTGGTCCCATCATGCATTACAAATTCATTTTTTCTGATTTTTTGATAGTCCAAATGAATAACAAAAGAGCAAGTGGGTCATGAGCAATCAGAAGACACAATTATACAAAGAAGGCCCATAGAGCAAGATAAGCAAATAGTTCAACTCTAGACAATGGAATTGGTGAAACTTTACATTCAAATCTATAAGAAGGAAGAAAGGCAACATGAGCATAAAGATGTCATATTATCATTCTTTTGTCAAAGAAAACAAACAATATTTGATTCAGATCGTAGTAGAGGAAATAAGGATGCCTCTATTAAATAAATAATACAACATGGTAAAGAAGGATTTTTGTTGCTTTACAGAAGTCATGACCGGAATATAAATACCATCATATATGATTAGTGGCTTCACATTTACCAGTTCAAAAAATAAATAATATATGATTAGTGGCTTCCATATGTATCACATTCAGTCCCTTATGACACAATATTTACCATAAGCCCGAAGAAATGCATAATCATGAAACAATATATAAAGGTCACAAGCCTCTAATACAAAATATCAATGACGCTTGGTTACAAATCATGCACATAAAAACATCTAAAGCAAGAATAATCGTTTTTCCCCAGTTTATCTTCTCAGTGTCCACAACCAAATAATATATAACTCATACTACTGTAGATACAAATAAGAACAACAAAGACAACAAGCAGATTGAAGAAACTAAATGTACTAATATCTACCTGCCATGAAGATGTAATTGTGGGCACTGCCCCATTGTTAAGAGCATCAACGAAGGACTGAGTTATACGGGCAAATATCGGCCCTGTCATTACAGTAGCTCCAAACTGCTTGGGTTTAGTCCTCTCAAAAACAAATCTTGTCAAAGCATCAAGACCTGCTTTAAACTCCGGCCTTAGTTTTTCTATCTGCATGTGACATGAAACCACAGTAAGAACTATGAAGGATTATTCCCACAATAAAACAATCAGATAGTAATTATAATCACATAGAATACAAGAAATGAATCATTAGCACTGACAGGTATTTGGTCAAGCCGTTGGAGCTCATTCTCGTTGCTCAGTGGCCGTACAAGGGTGAAGCATTCTCTGTCAGGGAAAAGAGCACGAATGGACTCCCTAATCTGCAGTCACAAGTTTAAATTTTTTATCTCCTATGGGAATTTATTTATACAAAATATGAGACAAAAATAAATCAAGTGCAAGTATTCTACAAGATCAGCCAGCCAGTCCTTTGGATAGAGAGAATACTCTCTTTATTAATAAGTAAGAAAGAACTAGCACCAGATCAAAAAAGGTAAAACAGAACTACCATTGAAGCCCTTTGGATAGAGAAGATTACTCATAGCAATTAAGCTTTTGTGGATAAGCAAAATGAAAGAATAATGATTTGATGTGAGTACCTCATTTTTAGTAGCTACATCTCTCCTACCACCTTGAACTGGTCGTAAAGCAAGCTCTAGGTAGTCCCGTGGTGTTATCTTATGATTATCCTCAGTCAAGTCTAAATAAAAATCCTATTCAAAAGAAAAAAGTAATACGTGCATGCCATTTACTTATAATTCAGAAGAGGGAACATTAAAAGAAGCTAAACTGATATTAATAAATAAATTCCAACTTACCCTAAGCAACCAAACAAAGATTGGAGAGAACTGTCCAAGCTCAGAGGCACTGGTCCTTCCTCCAGAAGCTCTAACACGTATATGCTTAGTCATTTCAGTGACGAGAGAGAGCCGATCAAGAGCAGCTTCATCAATACCACCCATCTAATCAATAAAAATATTAGGAAACTAGTCTAAATTGGATACAAGTCAAACAAGAAGTCAAAAAAGAGCAGACAGTGAAAACAACTGAAGTATATAAATCAAAAGGAGGAGGGATGTATCTTATGAGAATGTCTTTTTTCTCATTAGTAACTACAAGAAAAAAGGCATTCCTGTAAGACACATAACCTAAGCCCTTTATGATTGAATGATTATCTAGCAAGAACGTCTTGTCAGAAAAAGATAGGAGATCCATGCCTGAGTAGTTCAAACCTGATTATAAACAAACATACTCGAGAGGAGGACTGCCAAGGAGAATATCTGTGTGCTATATGTTCCCTGTTGAACAACTAAAAGATGAATAAGGAGGAAGACATAAATAGAAGGGAGGGGGATTGCCAGAGAAAAAGTATTCCTTGAGTTCCTATTCCTTTAACGTTTAATCGAACCCAAAATGAACAAGTTAGAAGCGGACAATTTTTTTTTGAAGAGTAAGAATAATACTCAGTGAGGGACAATTATGCAGAATACTAACCCAAACAATAAAGAAAAACAATTATTCAGAGTTGACACATAGCTGACATTTTCTTTGTCATTTAGTGGAGGTGGGGGAGTAGGTAAAAGTAAAACATCTACTATAAAGAAAGAAAGCATGGTGAATCGAAGAAAGCTGCCCGTATTTTACCAGTACAGCAATGATAAAAATATTTAAGCACAAAATCTAACCGTTTGATCATAAGCATCGATTCCTTCAGTGTCCAGCAGTAGAAGGTTGTATTCTGTTCCATCAAGAGCTGTTCTTCGTAAAGGTGCACTCCACAGCCAAATGCCTTTGGTACATGGGCGATGAGTTGGTGCTACTTGAAAGCCACTGCTCCTCCCAAGAAGCTACATCAAATGGAGGAAACTCTCAGTTATCTTTTTTTTTGATAACTAGGGAACTCTTCCTTACGTTAAATATCTAACATCAGAAGGAAATGGCCAAAGAATGGAAGGGGTTTGTTTCCTGATAAATTTATCCATACGATAAATCAAACAAGTCTCCTAAAGAAAAACACTAGCTATCATTTTATTATGGCTTTGGCCCATGGGGTGACGACAAGCTATACTATTTCGATCAGTAAGGCTTGACAGCAGTATATGCAAATTGTGCTTAAATAAATTAAAGGGAAAAAAAAAAAAAGGAACACTCTGCACAATGGAGATAAAGTTTACTTTATGAGGCAAAAAATGGAGTTTCTTTTCATAGGTGAGTAAACGTTATATTAAAAATAGAGCGGTCTAGCAATAAGATGGTGCAAAGGCAGAACATGAATAGGGATCCTTCATTAAAAGCAACTAAAAGGAAGGAATTCTGCTGTACAAAAACCTATTCTTGAAAGATTCTATGATAAATAGCACCAAAAAGCATAAACATATGTATTTCGGCTTCTGTACAATATCTGTCTTCCCCTTAAAACATCTGACACTCCTCTCCTTCCACATGGCCTAAGAGACACATGCATGCAACCTTCAAAACAGGAGGGTAGTTACTCAAGGCAGATCAAGCTTACTACACGAGGCAACAGATAAGGAGTTCTAGACCGGAGTGGTTGAGAACTATTAGGTCTCAACTCTCAGGTTCAAAACCAAACTTCTTCATATCTGATCAAGCCTTGGTGGACAAAGCTACCCGATATATGCATCAGTAAGAGATAGAAGGTACCTAGTGGAATTAGTTGAGGTGGGGCGCAAGTTGGTCTGGATACCACGGTTCTAAAAGAACAATTTAGAAAACTCCAGCATGAACACACTGTTGCATAGTTCCTTATTTATCTGGTCAAATTTTTTTATGAGTATTCTATTAGTGTGCTTCAGATTCTACATCTTGTTTTTGGTCATCTACAATGAGCATCCTAGTTGATACAGCTGACATGCTAAATTCTCTCATTGTTGGTCAATATCTTCCTGGAACCTTAGCAAATAATTAGACAGACAAAAAACAAACTTTTTCCATCTGCAGTCTCAGAACTACAAACTCACCCTAGCTTTAATCTCTAACATGACATTTGCAAACCACTTACTTACACATAGTTTCCCAACTTCTGCAATTCAATATTCAGGAAAGCTCTCGTCCTAATTCACCTAACCTATTTTTGTTGCTGCTTTAGTTCCTTAGTATTTACCTCCTATTCTGTTTCTCATTTCAAAGCATTGTGCTTTATGAAATTAGTTTATCTGAACAATTATGTAGCTATTACTAGATCACAAAGTTTCATTTCAAGTTAAAAACTACAACACCTGCAAGCATTAACCCTAATAATGAAATATATATTGCACACCATAAATAGCATAGATAACCTAAGAATAAAAAAGCTTGCTTTACTGAAATTTAAAATTAGACTAACCTGGTTTAATATAAAGCTCTTTCCTTGACGAGCGCGACCGCAAACGGAGACAACACCAACTGGTTCCTTGACAAGCTGAAGTACCGCTAGGGCTTCGGGATCAATCTGGAACTTCCCTTTCTCATCGCAATACACAAAACGTATCGGCCTCGCTGGTCCCGAAGCAACATTGACAGTGGAGCGCTTTGGAGGCGATGGAGAAGGCGAGGAAGATGGAGATGAAGATGGAGACGGTGACGGTGAATCTTGCTGCGGCGAGTCTCCGGTGGAACGTCTGCCGAAAAAACTCAACATATTCTCACACACTGACGGTGTAACTTTACGCGA
Source organism: Solanum bulbocastanum (assembly GCA_037074985.1). Taxonomy (NCBI): domain Eukaryota; kingdom Viridiplantae; phylum Streptophyta; class Magnoliopsida; order Solanales; family Solanaceae; genus Solanum; species Solanum bulbocastanum. The sequence goes on along the minus strand of CM073598.1, from coordinate 27,528,210 downwards.
AACGAAGAGAGAGGGATTCGAATTTATGGAGAGCTATTTTTTATATTTAAATGGAAAAGAGGGAAAAAAGGGCAATTAAGAGACATGAAAGAGTTTATAGGGTGTCCCAGCGTGTGGCTATTGAGAAGTATATTTAAATTTACATCCTTACCCTTGGCAATAGAAAAGGAATGTCCGTACAGAAATGTAGTTGTGGGTTTTTATGGAATGGCAAAATAGTCTTTTCGTTCTTTTTCCCAATTACGCAAGCTGTTTTTATAATGGGAAAATGATAAAAAATGTTCTTAAACTATGTGAAATGAATAAAAATGCTCTTAGTTTATAGTTTGGCTAAAAAATGTCCTTATCGTCAATACTTCGATTCAAAAATGTCCTTAAACTATGCTAAAGGAATAAAAAGGCCCTCCGTTTGTTAGTTAATGGGTCAAAATGCTCATTTTTCAAATAAATATATTATTATTTTCTTCTTAACACATTCTTTTCCTAATAATTTTTAAAAAAATTAGCAAATATTTATCTTACATCAATTAAGAAAAAAATAAAAAATGAAAATATTTCTTATTTTATTATCATTATTTTTTAACGTTATGTAAATATAAATTAATGATGGATATACTATGATTTATATATATGACATATATTATTTGTCGAAAGGGTACATGAAGTTATTCTAATTTAATTTATAAAATGAGATTAAGAAGAAAAAAAAAATTCCTACATTTTTATTTGCTAAAGTGATTTTAGAAGAAAGAAAACAAGAATAGTGTTCTTTAATAATATTTTAATTAGGAAGAAAATGTGTTTAAAAAGAAAAAATATATATATTTATTCGAAAAAGGGTATTTTTGATCCATTTTGTAATTATAGGGGTATTTCTGGACCAAAGTATTGACTGCAAGGGTATTTTTGGACCAAAGTATTGACGGTAAGGACATTTTTGAACCAAACTATAAATGAAAGGCATTTTTGTTCCTTTCACATTGTTTAAGGGCATTTTTTACACTTTTCTGTTTTATAATATATAATTGAAATTAATCATCTCAACATATATTAAATAATTTAATTAGATACTTCTGATTCATATTTATAAAATGTTTACCTATGTATTCTCACATGTCTATTATATAGATTAGTTAATCACATAAACATGCATCTTCCATTAACTATACAACTACAAATATCAACTGGAAATTTTTTTATATTTTAAGGTTTATGGAGACTAATATTAATAATTAAAAGAGGTGATATATTTTAAGTATTGACGTCTACTAATACTTACAAAAACTTTTAAAAAATTTAAAATTGAAAGTGTATAGTAAAGATATTTTATTATACATTAGAGTGCTCAATTGTTACCGGTCGTTACATCACCAAACTATTTTGTGATTTTTAGATTGTGTACAACAAGTTATCTATTATGATTATTTTTGTGTGTGTGAGAAACAATTCAATTTTCTGAATTATATTCTATTATTATTTCTCCTGCCAACTTAAGTTGAGTTTGAGTTAAATTTGTATTGGGCTAGTCATCTGGTTTGGGCCTGTGCTGTATTATTGGCCCAGTTAGTTAGTTAAGTCCAATTAGTTTTTGGCAGAAATTTTCATATTAATAGTATTTTTATCAGTTTTGTATATCGACCGAATATTGATATGTTATCATGTTTGGATCCGTTTTAATTTTTTATTTATCCAACTTTGAACACTCTATAATTTATTTATTTTTTAAAAATAAGTACTATAATATTGTTCATGCTATAATTGTTCGGCGTGTCCATACTCCACATTGGTAAAGATGTGATCGTCTTAATAGAGTTCTGAGAAATCATCAGCTCTTAAACTGATTTTTGAGGTTGATTTAATTAGTTCAAAGTTTATATTTTTATCAAAGAATCGTCTCTCTCTCTCTCACACACAATCGAATAGTTACTTAATGAGTTTATCAAATGGTTTCGATATGCACATGCAAGTAAGGTGTTCAAAATATAACCATAATCAAATAAGCCAATCATAAATTAAATTGGTTTATTGGTATATTGGTATTGAGTTATCAAATAAATGATTAGGGAACATATTAAAATTTTATAATTAACGGCTTATTGATGTAGGGAAGAATTATTCAATTTCCTTACTGGGTAAATCGTTAACCCTATATTTTTATTCTAGGCATATTAACCTCATTTATATTTTACCATAATATATAAGAGTAATTATATATTTTTCTTTTCTTAGTCCTAACTCCTAAAGGCTAAAGCTATATAGGTATAGCTATGAAAACCTATTTACTTTTTTATAATTATCTATTTTGCTTTAAAGAATAGAGCGCAAGTCAGCAAACTCAGAAAAGCACTGAGGATATGTACATGAAAAATAAGCAACAATTTATCGAGTCATTGACAAAGATGTTTCAACTGGACAATTAAAATGTGACAAATCAATTTATCCATTTTATCTTGTAACTGTTTAGAAGTCATCATTTTTGTAAGGTGCATTCATCGGGAAAAAAATACCATAGAGATTAGAGATTAATATACACACGCTTGATAACCATCCGATAATTGCTAATATGTTACCGAAACAATCGATATCTTATAGATTGGCTAGTAGATTAATAAATTTAAAAACTGATATCCGATAAATCAAACCATTAAGAAAAATTATGAGCAAATCCGATCCGTCTGATACACTACCCTGCATGCAAGGGAAAGAAAAATATGTTTACATGTTACTATATATCTTTAAACTGCTGGTGTATTAAAACTTAGAGTTAGATCCAATCAAATATAGCTGGAGCTAGCTGCTTTAATTTAGGATGTTGATATCAATAGGGCTTGCTAGACAAATGTAGAAAGTGATTAGCTACTAAAATGACAGCCTTATCTTTGTTCTTTTTAACACATTAAAATTAGTGCTTTCACTTAATTTAATAATTCTTAATCACTTCCAAGTTAAGCTAAAACGACTAGGATTATCATTATCCTTTTCCTATGGAGTTTTTGTCATGATAGGTAGATTAGTGTCTTTAAAAATCAAAAGCACACTGCTTACATTAAACAAACTAGCTAGGTAAACAACATATATATTCAATGTAAATTTATAAGTAGGGTTTAAAGAGGGTATATATGATGTACGCATATCTTACGTTTACCTTTGTGGAGAAGTAAAGAGATTATTTTTGATAGACAGTAAATAAAATGGCAGATAGTGATAATTAAGGAAATATATACCAAACGATACTTTTGAATTGGATTATTTTACATGTTAGCCAAAATTTGTAGTGTTTGAATAAAATAAAAAAATGCTTTAAAATACATTTTCGAAATCAGAATAACAAAAATAGGTCAAAAGTCACAAGTTAAAAAATTTTACTATGACTTTATACTTATAAGCCAAATTATAAACTCATTCAAATAGGCTTTAAAGTAGTTTTTGAAAATTGAGGTTAAATTCATAAAACTTCGTCGGCAGAAATGACCTTTAATTTGTTGTCTGGAATAGTGCAGATCTAGAATTATTATTATTATTGTTTAATAATAACAAAACTTAATCAAGAATAATTAAGACGCATGGAATTAGTGGAAACATCCCACATATAATAAGTACAAAGGTTTAAAGTTAAATTCAAATGTTAATCCAAAAATTTGTATTGATTGGAAATCCAGCAGCGTAGGTGGACATGAAAGTGGACCCATAGGAATTAATCATTTGATTATAAGAGTAATTATATACCTTGATAGGGTAAGAATAATACTAACGTATTATCAACATAATTTAACTTATTATAATAACAAAATAAGATCTTAGTTTTATCAAGTTAATTATAATAAATCAATCAATACTTATAATATAAGTTTACTTGTAATAATCTTATAAGTAATTTAATCGTGTAACTATTCTTTTTACACTATTCGTGCATAAAACTTAAATCATTTGAAAGAAAAAAAAGGACTAGTGTTGGGAGAGCGCTTTGCCCACGACAACTATAGCATATGTAATTTGAAACATAAAAGTTTTTGTCCTCCAATTCCAAATGCTCTCAAAAATATACTTTTACAAAAGAAAAACTTAGAATGACAGAATAAAGTGTGACATGATATGTTAATTAATGTCAATAGAAGTGACAACATTAGTGGTAATACACTGAATATAGTGTCTTATGAGTTATGAAAGTAAGCTAGTTTCAGAATTTGTTTTCTTATAACTTGTAGAATGTGATTGGTAGGAAGATAAATATTTTTCAATTTTTCATGTTTAATTTGGTCGGTCTAGATATTAAAATAAAAAATTTAGAAAAATTAGTTCCTTAAAGAATTTTTCAAAAACTATTTTTAGGATAATAGACAAAACAAAAAAAGTTAGCCCTATACCCCACTTTTATAGTTATAGCATTTGTCTAAATTAAACGGAAATTACTTTATTTTTAAATGATAATATTTTATGTGAAAAATATTTTTTTTTTTCGTATCAAACGCATTACTTGCTTACAAAAATTCATATGATGGCTTCAAATATTTATGGGTCCTCTTTCTTGGTCTACTTGCTTCTTAAGTCCCTACTGAGTCCTAATACTTTGAATTGAAATAGATCAAGTTGTGAGAAGGGGAATGAATATAAATGAATAGGGTTTCAACGTTCATGCACTTTCCAGAAAAAGCCAATTACTCAAGATTGGATATATATGTGCAACCTTCAAAATTGTTCAAATTTTTACCTTCAAAATAATTCAAATTTTTAGAAAAGGATTTAACTTAATTATATGATAATCTAATATGGGAAGATATATTATACAATCATCAATCAGTAACTTAATTTGTTGTAGCAAACTTGTTATTTTATGATATTATCTTTTAGGTGATCTGATATATATATAAATATATTTGAGTGATCGACACGTGGATATTAAACTTTTTTTAAAACTACCATGTTCTCATACAAAATGCCAAATATTTAATGCCCCACTAGGTATAGGTGAAAATTAAGTATAAATATGGCATTTAACTAGCCATTGTAAAGTGGGGCTAATATTGCCCTCCTTCCTAACGACATATTCTTTCGAACTTTATGTCAATCAAATAAAAGAAATAGCTCTTTTCCCTACCCCCAAATATTATAGAGTACTAAATTGGACCAATAGTATATAACCTTTTATGACTTTGAGTAGTTTTTCGAACATTTTCCTTTTGCAACTTTCATGTACATTTGGAAGATAAAATTAGAAGAAAAAAAAAATATCGGTAACCTAGGTAGAATTATATAAAATTCAAACGAGTAAATATTTTGTAGTATACTGATGATATAAAGAGTTTTTATATTGTTAAGTTACAATGAATAATGAACTTTTTATATCAAATCTGATATGGTAATCTTATAAATAAAATAACTTATTAAGTCTAAAAATTTCATGAATCTTATGTGTCGACCAAAGTTACAACAGCATCATTGAATCATGATTTATCAGACTTGATCATTAAATTTCACAGAAAATGGCATAATAAATTTTATCAATAATATAAAAATTATTTACATCATCATCAGAATATATATATATATATAACTTAAACTCATTTGCTTTTATCTTTTTCCTTGATGTTTTGTGTGGGAGGGAGATGGTTTGTGGGTCTGACCTTAGATTAAATGTGTAGTTAAGATGTCATTATAATTTATAGTTTATCTAAATGATCAAAGTCATCAAACAAGGTTTAATCAGAGTGCAAGGGTAATTAATCAACAGTTGTGTTAATTATACTAAACATTCATAATAACTCAATTTCGAATACACTTTTTTATATTTTAAAATTTCTAACATTTTATATTATGAAAATCCTACACTTACATACACCCCCAATTTGACTCCTCTACTATCTCTAGTGGTGGTAGCACCTTGTCAAGTCTTTTCAATAGTAGTAGTAATTACTACTACGTTCTAATTGTGATAATACTATGTATAAAAGTCAAATAAGTACCAAAGTCACTAGGAAGTTGTATGCTTCTCTTCTGTACTTTTTAAAACTTTTGAAATCATTGAAGTTGGTCAGCAAACGTATACTTCCCAAATTTATCTATGATTTTTTTAGTGTTTGTGGCAATGGTCAAAGATCAATACTATGTTGTTTTATTGCTTCCATTAATTTAGAACCACTTATAGTTTGAGACATTTCTATCTATATATAGAATATTCTAGATCGATCACAATGATATACGTAATTTTAAAAATCACAATTATTTACTTAATAATTAATTATAATATAATTAGTGAGTCTCAACTTATTTGAGATTGTGATGTACGTGTGGATGCACAAATCACCACTAGGTAGATGCCTAAGTCAATGGATGTCTTCAATTAGGTTTTACACCTAAAGACTTTTGGAGCTAGAAAATTTAATTGAGAGTTAAGACAATAAACAAAATTAAAACTTAATTATTGAATAATTTGATATGATTTTAATTTGATTAAAAAGACTTTATGTCAATATCCTATCATAAGTAGACCACACCCACGTGATGACCTCGTGTATACATGAAAACGATATATTGCCCAACTTTCTTCTAGTAGGCTCCCTTTAGTAATGAAAGTGAACTATATATGGGAGCCAAATTCCTAATCATTCTCTTCTCCTTACAATATATGACTCCCAAATTCTTGAATTTTTCTTAAAATTTCTACTATATTATATTATTAATCAAAATGGATTTCATGAGTTCTCAAACTCGAAAAATTCATTTAAAATGTCACAAGAAAAGGCTCAACCAAGATCAAGTGAGGCTCTTAGAGATTAGCTTTAGCTCCAATAACAAGCTTGATTCCGATAGAAAATCCCAACTTGCCCAGGAACTAGGGTTACCACCCAGGCAAGTCGCAATATGGTATCAGAACAAGCGAGCGCGATGGAAAAGTCAAAGCCTAGAGGTTGACTATAAGACCTTGCAACAAAGACTAGATAGTGCCCTTGAGGATAATGAGAAGTTGAAATTGGAAGTTGAGAGGCTTAGAAAGGAACTAAACAAAAATCAAGAAGTGTTGTTGGGATTCAACACCACAACTAATAATTATTCATCAATTTCAAGTTCATGTGATGAAGTTGGAAGTACTTCATGTTTGCAACTTCATGATCAATCCAAGCATAATCATCTTGATAAGGAGTTTTATGCTTGTTTAATTGGTGATGAAGGCCACTTTGGGACACATGATGGGCATAATTTCTTTGATTCATCTTTGTCTTGATAAGCTACATATGTGTATGGTAACTAATTAAGTCCAAAAAATGAAGGATGTTTATGACTTTATGTGATATGTAGTTGTGTTTTCTTCATCTTCTTCTTATATAATGTTTTAAGATACTTTTTTCATATTTAATTTATTACCCTTTTTTCTTGTACATACAAAAAATATTTGAGTTGGACAAACAAATAATTATGGCTAAAAGAGTTTCATATTATCTTGAATCTTGATGATTCTATTCCTGGATGAGCTCTATATACTCATATTTGACTATAAATTAATTGTTTGTTGCTTTTGTATGTGAAATAAATAATGAAGCTCCTAAAGTTACTGATACCTAGATTCATGTTGGTTTAATTTCATTCAAATTTTAGGTTGTTCATCTCATAGTCATTTATTCATTTAGAGAAATTCTTTTAAAATAAATGTGATTTTATTCATTAATGTGGTAATTAAAATTTAAAACACTCCCTCCGTCCCTATAATTAGTTACTATTTTGAACTCTAAAAAGTAACATTGGGCCATTATTTGTCAATGGGCCTAGGAACTCTTATTCCTATTCATTCTGTTTCTTTTTTGGGAAAATTACGCGAATAAGCAAATATATACAAGTTAATTAGTTAATATAACTATAATTTATTTTAATTATAATTCACGATCTACTTTTAGCTATAATTACGCGGCTCACCCTTTTATTTTTGTATAATTCGCACGATTGTATAATTCAGAATTTGTATAATTTTTGTATAATATAATTTGTATAACTGCTTACATAATTGTATAATTTGTTATTTCTATTTATACAAAAATATCTGAATTATACAAATGAATGTACCCTCGAATTTTACAAACATACGAATTATATAAATCCGCAAATTATATAAATGAGGCCGCTTAAATTATAGCTACAACATGTAAATATGCAAACTATTTCTATGGAGCATAATTAAGTTTATTATACTGGCTATTTGCGAAAATTCCTTTTTTTTTCATAACCATTTGTTCTTTGTTTAACGATTTTCTTTTGTTGAATACACTAGTTAATAATTGATATTAATTAGAATAATCATATGGGCATTCGAAAGAATTAAGTCCATGATTATCAGTGTATAAGGGGGTTAGTTGAATACTTACTTCTTACTATTCTACTAATCATCTAATTAAGAGGAGTCTTTCACATTTTGCACGCTGACTAAATTCTCTTTTGTGATTCATACTTTATTCTATTTTTTAAAATTTATAATTCAGATCCTAATTATCTCATGAGTTTCTTATTAGAAAGGGATTGAAGAAACTGATCAGTGTATTTGCAAAAAAAAAATATTCAAAAATATATTAAGGATTGATCAAAGGGGATAAATATTAATAGTCGTTTATACGTGTGATGTTATATATATATATAATAGTCCAAATACCAATAAAGAATAAAATAACTAAATTTTTCTTCTAAAAATAAATTACAACAAATAATTTAACTCACAAAAAAGTAAGCACGACACATTAACAGAATAACAGATATATACTAACTACTAGTTAAGTAATATAAATTAGATCTTCAATCACAATCATAGTCGGAACTCAAAATCGATTAATATTATTCATGTGATAATGCATACTTCCTCGGTCTCTATTTACTTTTTAAATTTTAACTAGATATATAGTGAGTTTATCTTGTATTCATATTAATTGATAGAGTCTCAAATATATGTACTTTCTTTATCCAATAATAATTGTTCATTATACTAAAAATAGTCATACAACAATACTTGTCCAATTTTCTTTCAAATATATGTACTTTTTTTGTTCAATAATAATTGTTCACTATACTAAAAATAGTCGCACAACAATACTTGTCAAATTTAGAAAATCAAGAGATAATTTACCTTGTGTGTCTATTTTATTCTCGCTATTAAATATTATTTATCATTTAACACAATTTTCAAATCATTAAATTTAATAAAGTCAAATGATAATATAGTAAAATCGCTCCTATTATTTATTATTTTTTAAGGAATGTGTCAAATCAATAGTGGACAACTATTATTGGACATCGAGAATAATTACTACATTTTCCAAAAACCTAACTCAATGTTATTAAATTAAGGGTATAAGTGGAAAAAAAATTGTTTATCCTTGATTTGTTAAAAATGACAAATAAAAAGAGAAATCAATTACTCCCTCCGTTCACTATTGTTTGTCAGGTATACTAAAAATAGTTGTTCAAAATTAATTGTCAATATAAACAATCAAGAAATAATTAGTCACTTTTTTCCAATTCTGCCCTTAATAATTACATAACTACTAGTTTCAAAAAGTATTCATTTTAAAGTTACAAGACTACTTTAATGTGAAAAAAAATATTTTTATAGTTTTCAAAAAGTACAAACCATTTTAATAATGATTGATAGTAGGGTTATATTAGTCAAATTGCACCTTATATTAAATTTTTCTTAAGAATTTTGCATGATCTTACTCTGACAAACAATAGTGAATGGAGGGAATAGGAAACATTTGACAAATAAATAGCAATCGGAGTAGTAGTTGACTAGAGAACTCCATCGTTTAATCCCAAAGAGATCATCTGATCAGGGCCATGCATCTAACGAGTCAGTTTGAATTGATTTATTTAAAGTGTTTTAAGTTAAAATAATTTTTAAGTAATTATATAGTGTTTGAATAAAATTAAAAAGTGTTTTTAGTCAAAATAATAAAAATCATAAGTTAAAAATTTTAATTTATAACTTTTGACTTATAAACGACCAACTAATAGTCATTTCAAATTAAATGGGCACCTAGTCAACTTTAAACTTAATATTCGTGAATTACAAGAATATAATTATTTGGTGTCACACAATTTATGATTGCTAAACTAATGTATAAATTTTTATTTATAATTTTTTAAATTATAAGCAACAAACTAATAGTCAGTTCGAATTAAATGGGCACCTAGTCAACTTTAGTTGTAATATTCACGAAAATATAATTATTTAGTGTCACGCAATTTATGACCACTAACTAACTTAGAAATTTTAATTTATAACTTTTGACTTATAAACGACAAACTAATGGTCAATTCAGTAGTCACCTAGTCAATTTAGTCACATAATTTATGAATTGCAAGAATATAATTATGATGTCACATAATTTATGGTCATTAAACTAACCTACGCACTAAACATTTGTTTTAGTCAAAAAAAATTTGGACCAGAAGTGTGAACATGAGAACTTCCAAGACTTAAGGATATGTTTTTTAGTTTATTCTGGAAAAAAATAAAGAATAAGAAATAAAATATCTTACGAAATTAATATCCTTTTTTTTTGTAGTTTTAATTTTTACTTATGTGAATATTTAATTAAGAAATTTTTTAGTTGTTACGTCATCCATTATATCATCTGTCCTCGTCTTTTCAATCCCTTTTTTCCCTCATTCCACAATTATCGTGAGCTTTTTAAAGTGACAAGTGCGTGAAATAGTACTATTTTTAAGTATCATTTGAATTTATTTTTTTAACATTTATTAAGAATATAAAACATAGTCTACTAAATTATTTTATTTATTAGTAAATACTTTTGGAGAACTGAATATCATTAAAAAAACTCTTTTTAATATTAAAGATATAGTTAAAAATAATTATTATAGTAATTTTTAATTTGAAATTACAAAATGAATATTTTGAGAAAATATTTTTATGATAAAGCAATAATTAAAATGGAACGTGGGAGCGTTTACACTCACAATTGAATAGTTGACAGTCAACTATTGAATTAATACAAACTACTCCTCACATTTTTTTGTTTTCACCATGTTCAATATTCACATTGAGACTTGATTAGATCTGAATTTCTGTAAAAAAAATTACACAGAAGTAAAACATCTCTTCTAACAAAAGTGATTTCATATTTAGCTAAATAACAAACTTAAAATCTCTTATTAACATCAAATGAGTACTTATTATTTCACTACAACCGATTAACTACTTCGCACATTATTAATACATCTTACTCGAGGCATTTTGATCAGTACGTATAGTTGATTTTTGTTTATCGAGTAGAATTGTTTGAGATAATATATTTGACTATCAAACTTGATTTTCCAAGAAGATTGTTGATAATCATGATTTAAAAAAAACAATTTAAGTTAAAATTATCTCTGATTATAATCTAATTCTTGATTGATTTTTTTTGTGTACCTGAATAATTTATCCTTAAATACTGAATGCAAAAATGAGCAAAATAAATGAAAAAAATCAGTATACGAATAAAGAAAGTTAATTAATTCTAAAACTGCATATATATATATATATATATATATATATATCAATTCTTTGGATGAATTTTGGTTAACTACAAACATATATAATGCATTACCATTTTAATGCTAATACTGGAATTAACTTCAACATTTTAAAATAGTTGTTCAATGAAATCAGTAAAATTAGGGCTTTGATTCGAATAAACAAGAATAAATTGAAAGAATATAGTCCAATTCAACGTAACTAAAATCAATAGCAGATAACCTTAAAGTTACTTAAGATAGTTAAACTTAACAATTTAACTTGATGCACTGATGAGAGGATAAAAAACTTTTTTACTATCTTATAGTCCATTATTTTTTAGAAATTATATTTTTCAATTTATTTTTGATTGTCCAATATTACCACCACATAACCAACAGGGTACATTTGAATTGCCACTTGCCCATAAAAAGAGAAAAAAAGAAAAAGAGATTTTCGAAGGCATTAGACTCCAGCTGCCCTAAGCATGGGAACAAGTTCTCCCTTGAGATGAGCCTCTATAACTTTATCAACTCCTCCCAATAGTTTCCCACCAACATATACCGCCGGCAACTCCCACGGTCCTCCGATCCTGTCCTCGATCTTCGATAGCTTCACCAATGTCGCGGTTTTCTCCTCCTCCTCTACCTCTACCATCTTTGGGTTAACACCTAGTCTTTGCATCAAACTATTCACAGTCACACACATGAAGCATCCGTGTACAGCCACAATTACTACAACATTATCCGCCACCATCTTTGCAATCCTCGTTTTTCTCACCTTTCTGGTGCTCTGATTACTAGTGGATCTGCTGGATCCACTAGTAGCTGCAGCGGAGGATCCTCCGCTGCTTGTGGGAAAGAAATTACGGTGGGACATGATATTATCAAAAGGTGACGAGAGAATAATGTGAAGGAGAGATGCTAGAAAGAATGAAATATATAGGGCATTACAAGTAACTAAGAAGTAATAAATGAGGGTCATAGCTAATATCAAATTCTATGTAATCTCCATCACTAACTACTTTGAATTTATTTTGACTATATCATCATTCATTTATAATCTCCGTCCCAATTATTATGATTTTCCCCCCCACACTCCGAGCATATAACATGCCAAAACACGAAGGGTAAAAATCAGTTTTTTATTATTTAAAAATAAGTAAAAATTAAATATATTTTTTTTCATTCGGACTATCTTTTAATTTCTTGGAAAAATTCTATCTTTTCTTTTCATTTTAACTATCGTTTTAACTTTTTTCATGTTAATTAAGAAAATAATAATAAATACCATCATAATATATTAAATTATTCTTATTATATTTTTTAGAATTGAACATTATTATAACGAATTTTTATAAATATTAATTAGGGTATAGTTAAAAATAATTATCAATTTTAGTTTTGAATTATTAAAATGAAACAATTTTTTTTAATGTTAAAGCGATATTTAAAATGCAACGAAGGAATATGTACACTCACAATAATTTTAAGTATAACTTACCTAAATCTCATAGTTTAAAGAGTAAATTACATCTTTCCCTACTATTTTTCTAATTACAATAATCCCTTAAAATTTGTACCTTTCGGATACATAAGTCACCATCCGGATACATTAATTCTAATACAAGAAGAATCTTTCTGTTGCTCTAAAAAGGGAATAAAATCTGAAAACTTAATTAAATCCCATAAATTACGCTTACTTTTCTTCTTACTCTCAATCATATAGAGACAAATCCTATCAGAATGAAGAAATTCAAAATTTCAAATTGCTCCCCTATCAACGAAGAAATCTTTCAAATTTGATTAAAAAAATTATCGAAATTTTGGGTAAGTGAGGTGAGTTATGAAGGATACCAAAGTGATGGAATTGTTGTTGGACAAACGATTTCCTTTCGAATCTTCAAGTTCATCGAAGATCCTTTCAATTTTGATTCAAGATTGTCAAAAAAATTGAGATTCAAGATTCTTTCTTCTCCCAGTTCATCGAAGATCCTTGCAATTTTGATTCAAAATTGTTGAAAATTTTGAGATTCAAAATTCTTCTCCTAGTTTATTGAAGATCCTTTCAATTTTGATTCAAAATTGTCGAAAATTTTGAGAAGATACATCATGAATATCTTTGCTACTTAGCATTTTACTATTTATGTATCTTGTTTAAATTGATAAATATCGTATTTATACTAGATACATTAAATAAATAATTGTTGCACATAAGATGTTAGATTTGAGATCGATACATTACCGTGTGAAAATTGCTATGTAATTGATATATTTAGTATAAAATTTAAATTTACGTATCATAACTAAAAAAAATAATGCATGATACATTACTATTTATGTATCTCGTTTAAATTGATATGTATTGTATTTATACTAGATACATTAAATAAGTAATTGTTGCCCATAAGATGTTAGATTTGAGATCGATACATTACCGTGTGGTAGTTGCTATGTAATCGATACATTTAGTATAAAATCAAATTTACATATCATGTCTAAAAAATTAGTACATGATACATTACCATTTATGTATCTCGTTTAAATTGATAAGTATTGTATTGTTACGGGATACATTAAACATGTAATTGTTGCCCATAAGTTATTTGGTTTGAGATCGATACATTTAGTATAAATTAGTATTTATGTATCATGCCTATATAATTTGACGTGGCTATGTATCATTTACAAAAAAAAAAATTATGAAAATGATAAGCAATGATATAGTGAAAAAATAGTACTACACATACATAACAAACATATGATACATACCCATTTATATAAGTGACACTTTTTATGATTCATTTTTGTCCTAATTTTCTCCATATTTGTTTTGTCATGTCCATGTATGGGTGCTTTATTTTGTGTATGAAAAATTACCTCAATATTCACATGATTTTTCTGTAAAAAAAAAAAAAGAACTGGAAAGAAAAAAATAAGTAAAGAACTACCTCTTGATTAACTTTAAATCTTTAACTGGAGAGAGAAACTATTTAAAATTTAAACTAAAGGAGTGATGAAGGTAACTGGTGATATAGTGGAGTGATTATAGGCATAAAAAATGGAGGGAAATAGTGAAGTTGGAAGATTAAAAGCTACGTATCTGGAAAGAAGAGAATTTGAAAAAAAAAGAAGAAGGGATTTTTGTAATTTTTTAAAATGATAGAGAATAATAGAAAATAAGGTAAGAAAAGATGTGTAGTTAGATAATTTTTCCTAATTGTATATATTTAATTTGGATAATGATCAATTAAAATCATCATAATTGGCATTATTGCTTCACAGTTGATAGTCAACTACTTACATTTTTTTATTTTCACCACTGATCTAGTGTTCATATTGAAATTCGATTAGATTTAAATTTTATAAAGAATTTTTACATTATAGTAAAACATAGTACTTCTAATTAGTACTTATTACTTCGCTACAACCGGTTGACTACTTCTCACATTGACACATCTTACTTGAGGGCTTAGGCATTTTGATCAGTACGTATGGTTGGTTTTTGTTTATCTAGTAGAATTGTTTCAAATTATATTTAACCAATTATACACGGAATTATCAAACTTGATTTTCCAAAAAGACTATTGATATTCATGATTAAAAAAACACTATTATTAGTTAAAATTATCTCGATCGAGTTATAGTATAATTCTTAATTGATTTTTGTTGTTTACCTGACTAATTGACCCTTAAATACTGAATGCAAAAATGAGCAAAATAAATAAAAAGTGCAGTATACATACGAATAAAAAAACTGAATTAATTCTAAATTAAAATTGCATATATTTCATTTCTCTGGATGAATTTTGGTTAAACACAAATATATATATATATATATATATATACTGCGTTGCCATTTTATGCTATTATGGAATTGACTTCAACATTTTAAAGTAGGTGTTCAATGAAATCAGTAATATTAGGGTTTTCATTAATAAAAAAGAGAATAAATTAAAGGAAGATCCTTCAATTCAACCAAGTTAAACTAAAATCAATCGCGGATGAAAGCTTATCTACTAGTACTTTATTGTCTCAATTTATATTATGTGTTATTTATTTATTTTTCGATTTTTAAAAAAGTATATCGTACATCTTTTTAAAAACGATTCAACTTGAAATTTTCTATTTTATTTATTTATAATTACATAAATATCTATTGCTCGATCAATGTTTCAAAAGTTTCATTTCTTCCATGTATATATATAAAAGTTGATGTCCAATACCACTACATAAGTGGGTACATTTTAACTGCCATTTGTCTACTGAAAGAAGGGGAAAAAAAAAAAGATTCAAAGCCATATGGCTCCAACTGCCCTAAGCATGGGAACAAATTCTCCCTTAACATGAGCCTCCATAACCTTATCAACGCCACCCAACAGCTTCCCACCAATATATACCGCCGGCAACTCCCACGGTCCACCACTGCCGTCCTCAATCTTCGCCAGCTGCACCAAAGTCGCGGTTTTCTCTGCCTCCTTTACCTCTACGATCTTTGGATTTACACCTAGTTTTTGCATCAAACCATTCACAGTGACGCACATGAAGCATCCCAGCACAGCTACAATCACAATTGAATTTTCCGCCACCACCTTTGAAATCCCCATTTTTCTGACCTTTTTGGTGCTCTCATCACCGGGAGGAGGTGGTGGTGGTGGTGATTCGCTAGATCCACTAGCAGATACAGCGGATCCTCCGCTGTTTGTGGGAAAGAAATCTCGGTGGGAAGTTGTTCGACGCATGATATCAAAAGGTGGTGGTGAGAAAATAATGTGAAGTAAATAGGCTAGAAAGAATGAAATATATAAGCGCGTTACAAGAGGTAATAAATGGCGTCACTAACTGCTTTGAATTTACTTTGACTATATCATCATTCATTTATGGTGTTTTTAATTTTAACTTTACTTTTGCAATTATTATAATTTTTTTCCACTTCAAGCATACACGTCAAAACACACGAAGATTAAAAATCAGTTTTTCATTATTTTTAAAAAGTAAAAGTTAAATACTTGTATTTTTGATATATTAGAAAAAGATAATTATATTTTTCATGTTACCCTCAATATTAAATATTTATTTTTCAAATTATTTTGGAAGATCTAGTACTAAATATCATTTAATAAGGGTAGTTTGATAAAATACTTATATCAATAATTATTTTTTTAATAAATATGTCAAGGTAAATAATGACGAGTAAAAATAAGAGGGAATACGTCTTAGCTAAATTAAATAGATCTAGTTCACATTAAATGTTGCTTTTGAGAAATCAAAGATGCCCTTATTGTTCTTTTATCTATCCTTGTTCTAATAATTAATCTAAATAACTTTAAAATCTTTCAATAATAAGTACATACAATTTATAAGAAGTTAATGTTATTAAATACTCTATTCGTCCCATTTTATATGTCATCTTTTTACTTTGCACTTGCATTAAAAAATGATGTAATTTTACCCTTCTACCCTTATTTAATTTTTTTGGAACTCAAGTTTTCAATCAATGAATATTAATTAATTTATTTTGATTAATTAATTTAACCAATGAACATGAATCATTTACTTAACTTTTCTAAGCTGGTCAAATATATGTTTTCAATGCTAATAACTCACAAGGGTAAAAAAGAAACAATATGTTAATTTATGCATTGATTTTATGAAATGACAAATATTATGGACCAATTATTTATAAAAAGGGATGACATATAAAATGGGACGAGGGAGTACTTCTACCATTTCAATTTGTGTCACATCATTTGATTAGTCATAAAATTTTAAGAAAAAGAATATTTATGATCTAATATAAACTTGAGTCATTTGTGTATAAACCATTTCATATATGGTTGAAAGTTGGTGGTAAAAAGCAGGAGCATTCACATTATTTGTGACGTATTTAATGTCAAAAGATACAAAAGAAAATAAACAGTAATATTGTCATTTCAATAGTGAAAATTTATTCGTATAAATTTTTTACATAAAATAATGAAAGCATAATAGGTGTTAAACACATATAATTGTCACTTAATTATATTTAATTAATATAAATCTCACTTTATTAAATCACGCAATTGTGTTAAGTTTATTTTACATCAAATTAATGAAAGCTCGCACAAAATTATCACTTAACTCTTAATTAAAAATATAATTAAAAATAATTATCAATTTTAGTTTTGAATTACTAAAATAACTTATTTTAGGACAATTTTTTAATGATAAAGCGATAATTAAAATGGAACGAAGGAGTATCACACTTACAATAATTCTAATGGTTAATTTGGATAATGATCAATTAAAATCATTTGAAAAGTCATATTGTTTGCTTCATAATTAACAGTCAATTATTGAATTAATACTAAGTTACAAACTACTTCTCACATTTTATTTTATTTTGTCTGATTTCACTATTCACATTGAAACTCAATTAGATGCGAATTTGTGTAGGAAAATTTTAAACATGAGTAAAACACACTTCTAAGTTTTAACAAAGATAATTTCATATTTATCTAAAATATCAACTCAAACTCAATTATTAATATTAATTGAGTACTTATTATTCCGCTGCAATCGACCAACTAACTACTTCTCACATTAACACAAGGCATTTTATGATCAGTACATATAGTTGGTTTTTGTTTATTGAGTAGAATGATTTCAAATATTATATTTAACCTTATTAGTTAGAATTATCTCTGGTTGTAATACATATTTTTGAATGATTTTTGTTATTTACCTGAATAATTTACCCTTGAATACTAAACACAAAAATGAGCAAAATAAATAAAATATGCAGTATGCATACGATTAAAGAAACTTAAGTATATCTAAAACCGCATATATCATTTCTTTGGATGAATTTTGGTTAAATACAAAGATGTATATACTGCATTACCATTTTATTATAAATTGATGATATGAAATCAGTAAAATTAGGGCTTTGATTTTCTTGCATAAAAAAGATCATGATCAATATTACTACAACATAACTGAGTACATTTGAATTGCCACTTGTCCACAAAAAGAAAAAGAAATTTGCAATCCCCGTTTTTCTCACCTTTTTGGTGCTCTCATCACCGGGAGGAGGTGGTGATTCACGACTAGTGGATTTGCTAGATCCACTAGCAGATACAGCGGATGATCCTCCGCTGCTTGTGGGAAAGAAATTTCGGGGGGAAGTTGTTCGACACATGATATCAAAAGGTGGTGAGAAAATAATGTGTAAGTGAAGATGCTAGAAAGAGTGAAATATATAAGCGCGTTATACGTAAGAAGTAACAAATGGCGTCACTAACTACTTTGAATTTAGTTTGACTATATCATCATTTGACAAAATCAATAATGTGAGCTCCCAAACTCCATTAATGGAGAACTCACTGGTTCAAGAGAGAGCAATCGAGAGAGAAGATATATGGAGAAAAATATCTTTTATTGAATGTGAATTAAAGCAGCAAGTATTACAATGTGAAGCTATATATACAAAATCACTAATCAACAAACTTGATTCTAATTGAATTTCTAACTTTCTTGTTCACAACTAACTTTTTACTATTCATCAACTAACTAATTTCATACTTTATATTCTCAACACCCCCCTCAAGTTGGAGTTGATGCAATTACAGACAACTTGTGTAATAAAGTAGTGTGTTTAACCCCAGTTAGGGCCTTGGTGAAGATGTCTGCCAACTGGGATTCTGTGGGGATGTGGTGAAGTGAAATCGGACCTTTTTGAAGTTTATCTCGAACAAAATGACAGTCTATTTCTATGTGTTTAGTCCTTTCATGGAAGACTGGATTCTTAGCAATATGCACTGCTGCTTGACTGTCACAGAACTTGTATGGGCAAAGGACACTTTACTGATAATTCATCCAGCAACCTCTCAAACCAGACCAGTTCCCCTACCACCTGTCTTACAGCTCTGTATTCTGCTTCTGCAGAGGACAAAGACACTGTGGGTTGCTTCTTGGACTTCCAAGTAATGGGACTATCACCCATAAGTACTAGATAACCATTGACCGACTTCCTTGAATCAAGGCAAGCCGCCCAGTCTGAGTCACAAAAAGCTTTGACACTGAGTGCAGGAGTATTGGAGATGAAAATGCCCAATGAAGGATCCTGCTTCAAGTATCTGAGAACATGGTAAGCTGCCTTCAAGTGTGGTTCTCTAGGAGTCTGCATGAACTGACTGAGGTGCTGTACACTATAGGATATATCCATCCTTGTATTTGTAAGAAAATTAAGCCTACCTACTAATTTTCTGTAAAAAGTAGGATCACACGACAACTTGCCATCAGTGGCCTTCACTTTTTCAATACAGTCTAGTGGTGATGCAACAGTCTTGTAATTCAAACAATCAAATTCCTTCAAAAGATCAGTGGTGAACTTTCTTTGTGAAATCAAAGCACCATCATGCCTATACAATATCTCTAACCCCAGGAAATAATGCAATTTGCCCAAATCTTTTATCTTGAACAGATCATGTAGAAAAGACTTTTAAGGAGTCAATTTCTTCTTGGTCAGTCCCAGTCAAGATTACATCAACATACACTGCAACAAAGACCAAAGAAGAGCATCATTTTCTTTATAAAACAGTGAATAGTCACTATTTGAGTGTGTGTATCCTCTAGAACAAAGACTGCTTGCCAACTTATCATACCATTGTCTACTAGCTTGTTTCAAGCCATACAATGATTTTTTCAATCTACACACCATGTCAATACCATCTACCATAAGACCTTGTGGTAATATCATATACACTTCCTCATTCAAATCACCATGAAGGAAGGCATTGTTGACATCTAGCTGATACAAATTCCAGCCTCTCTTAACAGCCAAAGTGATCAATGTTCTAACAGTGATCATTTTAACACAGGAGAAAAAGTCTCAGTGTAGTCTATCCCAACTTGTTGAGTGTATCCTTTAACTACCAGCATTTCCTTGAATCTTTCCACACTCCCATCTGCCTTGTGTTTGATCTTATACACCCACCTACAACCAATGGCTTTCTTCCCTTTGGGCAGAGGTACCAATCCCCAAGTATTGCTGGCATATAATGCCTCAAACTCTTGTGTCATTGCCTTCTGCCAGGCAGGAGACAAGATTGCCTCTTCATATGAACAAGGTTCACAGTCACGTGAAATGTTTTCAACCAACTGCTGGCTATCAGGATAAAAAGAAGTGAAGCAAATGCTAGCATGGTTAGTTGCAAAAGAGGTGAGAGAGTGGTGTGGGTGTGAGCTTGATGCAACAGATGTACAAGAATGTAGGTTACGTAAAGTATAGTTGTAGTCTTTTAGATAAGTGGGGGTATGAAGGGACCTAGTTGTTCTTCTAGGGGTATGTGGAGCATCACATGATGAAATAGGTGCAGGTATGAATGGTGCAGTGGTGATGTATGGGGCTTCAGTGTTAATGGTTACTTGGTTATCTGTGACCTGATGTGATGTGTTTGTATCCAGTAAATCATCAGTATAAAAAATGTTGATTGTGCTAGGCATACTAGTTAAGTTGGTAGAATGATTAACAAGTAAATTCAAAACAGAAGTAAAACTGGAGCCAGCAGGAGCAATTACAAAGGGAAAGATGGATTCATGAAAAACAACATCCCTAGACACATGAATTCTTTTGGTAGCTAAATCCAAAACCTTGTAACCTTTTGTATTGAAAGGATAGCCAACAAATATATGTGGTGTAGCCCGTGGCTCAAATTTGTCCTTATGCGTTTTTAAGGTAGTGCGAAAACATAGACAACCAAAACTTCTAAGGTGAGAATATGTAGGGTGTTTGTGATACAATAACTCATATGGGGATTTATTTTTCAAGAGTTTGGTAAGTAGTCTGTTAATGATGTATGTAGCTGTTAGGACACATTCCCCCCAATACAACATAGGTAATTTAGATTGGAAAAGGAGGGGCCCAGCTGTTTCAAGAAGGTGCTTATGCTTCCTCTCTACCACTCTATTTTGTTGGGGGGTGTAGGGGTAAGACCTTTGGTGTATTATCCCTTGTTCTTGGAAAAACTGGCTAGCTTCGTTGGAGGTAAACTCCAAACCATTGTCAGACCTGATGGCTCTTAATTTGGTTTGAAATTGATTCTCTATGAGTGAGATGAAGGCTTTGATAGTTTGTAAGGCATTGCTTTTGCATTTAAGTAATTGTGTCCAAGTTGATCTAGTGTTGTTATCTACCATGGTCAAGAAATAGTTGTAGCCATCATGAGTGGGAATGTGGTATGGACCCCATAGATCAATGTGAAGCAACTCAAATGCTTTGGTGGTGGAGGTTGTGCTCTCAGGAAATGGCATTCTAGTTTGCCTGGCCATTGGGAATAGAGCACAAGTAAAAGGCTGTTTTGTGGAAAAATGGATAGGTATGGTGGAAATGTTTTTCATTTTTACAAAAGGTACGTGGCCTAGTCTAGCATGCCATAAGAATTCATCAGTATAAGTCTCAGCAGGGGAACAATCAGCATTAGAACAAGAAGCAGAATTAGAAACTGAACATACTTCTTTATTGATACAAGGAGAGTATTTTACAGTAGATTATGAAGATGAAGCTTGACATACATTGTCAGCTGAACTTTTAGTACAATTAACTAGAGAATGACTGCTATGACTAGGGAAAAACGTTGCAGTAACATGAGTCTTTTTGCTGCCAGCAGAAGGAGGATGACAGTTGTGGCACATAGAGCACAACAGTATAGACCATTTTTAGCTCTACCAAGTTCCAGAGGGCTCTTCAGAGAAGGGCCCTGCAATAGACAAGAAGAAGTGTTAAAACTGACTACTCCTTTGAGTTGCAATGCAAGACAGTGAACTGAGATTAAATTGAACTTAAAACTACTCACAAACATTACTTTCCTTAGAGTTAGTACTAGATTTAAACAAACATCACCAATTTCAGTCACTTTAACTTTATAACCATTTGGTAAGGTAATTAAGAAAGGGTATGGCAGTGTGCTGATATTTGTGAGTGTGACTTTGTTATAGGTCATGTGATGTGATGCTCTTGAGTCTATAATCCAGGAACCAACAGTTAATCTAACACATTTACAAGAGAGATCACCTATATCAGTAATTGAAGAGTAACAAGCTAGTATACCTGCCAGGTTCACAGCTCTACTTAGCATATTCTCAGAGTTGGTGGTTCCATGATTAGCATGTAGAGATCCCAAAATATTAAGCAGCTGCTCATACTGGCATTTAGACAAATTCAAAGACATTTGTTTACTCAGTTCATTATCATCCTCACATTGGTTCCTATCAACCTCAGAAGTACACAGCAAATGAATATGAACTTTTACCCTTGGAGAACTTAGAGTTGGTGGGAGAACCATGGAGCTTGTAACATCTATCTTTAGTGTGTCCTGTTTTCTTGCAGAAATCACAAAACAATAAAGACCTCCCACTGCTGGAATTGCCTCTAAACACATTTGTGTTTGAATTTCCATAACCTCCTGTGTTTCCCATATTAGAATTAAAATTGGTCTTAGGACCTTTGGAACCTGCAACATTGTTAGATGAGGCAAAAACATTGAGAGAGGTCGAATCCAAGGCAGTGTAGTTGTGAGGTTTTACTTCCCTTTGCTTCTCTTCTTGGGACAAGATAGCAAAAGCTTGGGCCATACTTGGTAGAGTATTCATCATGAGAATGTTGCCTCGGAGTGCAGTATACATATCATTTAAACCCATTAGAAAGTGTATAAGCCTGCGATCTTGTTCAGCCTTAACCAATTTTGTCTTACCACCACAAGTGCACACTCAATTGCACTGAGAGCTGACATCAACAATGCTCATTTCTTCCCAGAGTTTCTTCATTTTGGTGTAGTAACCAGTGATATCCAGAGTGCCTTGGACAAGGTCATTAATCTCTTTTTGAAGCTGGTACAATTTACAACCATTGGTTTGATCGTATCTTTCTTCTAATTCTACCCAAAGTTCCTGAGCATTGTAGACATACTGCAGACTATCACGCAGATCTGGTGACAAGGAGTTTAGGATCCAAGATGTGACCATATCATCACACCTTTCCCATTGCTGAAGCTAGGATCAGTAGGATCAGGTCTCACAACCTTCCCATTAATGAATCATGTCTTACTCTTAACAGATAAAGCCCTGAGAACTGCTCTTCTCAAGGATCTGTAACCAGTCCCATCAAAAACTGCAGGTAATAGGGATGAACTCGCATTCTCAGATGGATGCAAGTAGAAAGGACTAGGGATTTCTACCCTAACAGTGGATGCAGAAGCATTTGGAATGGAATCAGTTAAAGAATCGACCATGGTGAATTGAAAATTGGGAAGAAGATCAAGTCGAGAACAACCAGATCAAACAGAATTCACATAAAAGGAAAACGAAACTGACAGATCGAAGATCAAGTCGAGAACAACCAGATCAAACAAAAATTCACATAAAAAAAAAACGAAGCTCGCAGATCGAAATGGAAGCGGAAAGAAGGTAGGAGCAATTCCCTATGCTCTGATACCATGACAAAATCAATAATGTGAGCTCCCAAACTCCATTAATGAAGGACTCACTGGTTCGAGAGAGAGCAATCGACAGAGAAGATATATGGAGAAAAATATCTTTTATTGAATGTGAATTAAAGCAGCAAGTATTACAATGTGAAGCTATATATACAAAATCACTAATCAACAAACTTGATTCTAACTGAATTTCTAACTAACTTTACTGTTCACAACTAACTTTTTACTATTCATCAACTAACTTATTTCATACTTTATATTCTCAACATCATTCATTTATGGTGATTTTAAATTTAACTATACTTTCACAATTATTATAATTTTTTCCCACTCCGACTCTCCGAGCATACACGTCAAAACACATGAAGACTAAAAATCAGTCTTTTATTATTAAAAAAAAATTGAATTTTTACACGTCAAAACACACGAAGATTAAAAATCAGTCTTTTATTATTTTTAAAAAGTAAAAGTTAAATAATTTTTTTTGACTAGTGCACCAATCAATTCGACCTTAGCTAAATATAAATAGAACGTTTTCATTTTTTAACTACTCTCTCGGTTTATTTTTGTTTGTCACTTATTTCTTAAATAATTTTTTTTTTTTACTTGTCACTTTTGATATATCAAAAAAAGATAATTATATTTTTCATGTTACCCTCAACATTAAATATCATTTTCGAAGACCTAGTACTAAATATCATTTAATAAAGATAGTTTGGTAAAATACTTATATCAATAATTATATTTTTAATAAATGTGTCAAGTCAAATAATGACAAGTAAAAATGGGAGGAAATACATTTTAGCTAAATTAAATAGATCTAGTTCACATTAAATGTTCCTTTTAAGAAATGAAAGATGCCCTTATATGTTGTTTTATCTATCCTTGTTCTAATAATTAATCCAAATAACTTTACAATTTATAAGAAGTTAATGTTATTAGATACTTTTTCCATTTCAATTTGTGTAACATCATCATTTGATTAGTCATAAAATTTTAAGAAAAAGAATACTTATAATCTAATATAAATTTGATCATTTGTGTATAAACTATTTCATATATGGTAAAATAGAATTTTAAACTTAATTATTCTTAATTATAAAAATGACCAGGGTGACAAAGTCAAACTTAAAACTTCTCAAGTTTGGACAGCTTATTGATATGCCTATGTCCTAGTTTAACTCATTTCAGTCCAATGAAAATTAAGTTGATGTGTAGCACAACTTGACTAATGAGAAATTTCTGATCTGATGAAGAAAGTGCTGAATACACTACAAGCTTGGAAAGGAAAGTTACTCTCATTTGGAGGAAAGGTTGTTCAAATTAATAATGTGCTGCAAAGTGTCCCTATATATCAACTATCTGCAATCATACCTCCTAATTGTGTGATTCATGATCTACACAAATTATTTGCAAGATTCTTGTGGAGTTTTAAGGAAGGTTGTAGAAGCAAGCATTGGGTTTCTTGGACTGAAATTTGTCAACCTAAAATGGAAGGAGGGTTGGGTTTCAGGTCCCTATTTGATGTATCAAGAGCTTTGTTTGCAAAGCTTTGGTGGAATTTTAGAACCAAACACTCTATGTGGTCACACTTTATGTGGAACAAATACTGTAAGAAGTGTAGACCTCAGATAGTGGAGTGGAAGGGAGGTTCTCAGACTTGGAAGTATATGTTACAGGATAAGGATTCCATAGATCAAGAAATTTGGTGGCAGCCTAACAATGGATCCTCTAGTATTATGTTTGATAATTGGTCTCAAATTGGAGCATTACATTACTATCTTCCAATACCTTTTTCTCCTGTTCTAGATCAAGAAGACATTAGTCAAGTGATGATTCAAGGGAAGTCGAATGAGGAGTTGCTACGACATATCTTCCCTGAAGGAGTTGCAGAACACATTGTTAAAAACATTGATATTGTTCAAGAGTGTGAGGAGATGGATAAACCTTACTGGATGCTCAATCACTCAGGTAAGTTCTCTATCAGATCAGCTTGGGAGAGTTTAGGAACTCCGGAGGTATATCAGGAAGAATTTAGACAAGTATGGGAGAAAGGGGTCCCTTTTAAAATCTCTTTCTTCTTCTGGAGATTGATCAAACAAAGAATTCCTATTGGAAAAATCTTGGTCAGAATGGGGCTAGAAGAGGTGGTGTATTGTTGTTGCTGTGACCTGAACATTAATGAAACATGGGAACATCTTTTATTGTTTGTCATAAATCTCCGTTTCTGTGGAACATGGTTGGAAGAGCTGCTGGAGTTGAGGGGCCTTTTCTACAATTAAAGGATACTATTTTTAAATGGTGGAATGCAGAATGTACTCATGTAGTGCTAAATTGAGGCCTCTTTTCAATGTTATCCCTGGTTTTATCCTATGGGAAATTTGGTAAGGAAGAAATATTGTGAAACATGGAGGTAAAATGTCTAGGTACAGTATGTTGGCAGAAATTAATAGAAATATCCACAGTTTGGCTGTGGTTAGATATCGTTGGTTACAGAACATACCTAAATAGTGGGCTATGATGGTGAATTTCTTTGAGAATTACAAATCTGTTATATCGACTAGGGTGATTTACTGGGTGCCTCCTAGCATAGGGGTGTACAAATGAAATTCAGATGGTGCATCTAAGGGTAATCCAGGACCTAATTCTGGGGGTTTCTGCATCAGAAATTGGGAAGGAGAATTCATATATGCAGCTACACAGGAGTTGGGAGTCAAGACAAGTCTGGAAGCAGAGGTCATTGCTTTAAAAAGGGGACTACAATTTTGTGTGTCCAACAATCTATTACCTGTTATACTGGAGACTGACTCATTAATGGTGTCTCAAATATTGGGTGGCAATTGGGAAACTCCATGGAGCGTTAGCTTGATGATTAAGAAAATACAATGGCTGAGGAAGGCAAAAGGAGTGGAGGTGTCTCATGTGCTCAGAGAAGGAAATAAAGTTGCGGACTACTTTGCTAATTTTATTTTTTCATGTGCAGGTACAGGTTTCAAAGCTTTTAACACATACATGGAAGTACCCAGAGAAGGGAAGGCACTCATCGAACTAGAGGCAAATAGAGTTTCAAATTTAAGAGTTACCAAATGCCAAAATCCCTCATTTACAGTATAAGGTGCCCAGGTTACCTCAATACTAAAAACATGTTGTTCAAGAAGAAGCAAGATTTCCCTCAACCGATGACCATGGATCTAAATCGGAGCCATTTAGACAGTGGTATTAGCTCTTGCGAGCTCAATCTGTCAAATGGTAACGATTTAGAACATGAGATCAGAGAGGTAGCAAGACATAGGCATACAACAAAGCATAACAGCAAGAGAAGGAGTATGAACTCTCCAATTAAGTGCGGAATCTACAATACAATCCCAGAAAAACATGAATTATTCTGAATCGTCGCAATAAGGTTGAGACTACAGGGCTCACCTTCAAATGAAAGTTTCAGATTTGAGCTACATCAAGTTGAAGAAGTCTTCATCGGACAAGATTACATGGCGCTTGTGACAGATTGGAGCGTCTTGGATGTAATCTATCCAAGCTCGATGTTCTCAGGTCCTTGACCTTTCATCAATGGACGTTCGTTGTTCTCTCCAAGTTCAGCTGACAGTGGTGATAGCAAGGAATAGACAGAAGGGCGGCAACATTCCCCTTTTTGTGTTGGTCTGAATTTCTTAGTTACTGCATTTTTCATCTGCTTTTGTTTGGTAAGATAGGTCACTTTTGGGCCTATAGCATTTGTATTATTTCCTTTTTATTTATTAATGCCTTTTGGGGCTTTTTATTTAAAAAAAAAAAAAAAACTAATGAAAAAAAATTTCAAAATATTATTGAAATAACATTTTTTTATTTGACATGTTTTATATAGTCATAAAGAAAAAATAAATGTTTTAGGTACAAAAAAAATATTAAAAAATCAACAAATAAAATAATTAAAATTTAAGAAAAATTGGGTGGATTGAAATTTTAATTGTGGCCAACATTTTCTCCTAAATAATTATTGAATGGGTCAATAATTTACGCATTTTAACTTGTTCAAATTTAATTCAATCCGTCTATTTGACAACTCTAATTGAGAGGGATGAAGTAATTATTTTTATTTTTAAGTGGTGAAACCTTAAATCTAGGACATTTTACTTCCACCAAGTAAAGAATCTAAGTTAATGATTGACAATTGGTGGTAAAAAAGCAGGAGCATTCACATAATTTGCGACGTATTTAAAGACAGAAGATAAAAAGAAAATAGACAGTAATATTGTCATTTCAATGGTGAAAATTTATTCGTACAATTTTTTTACATCAAATAATGAAAGCATAATAGGTGCTAAACACATATAATTGTCACTTAATTATATTTAATTAATATATCTCTCACTTTATTAAATCACGTAATTGTGTTAAGTTTATTTTACATCAAATTAATGAAAGCTCGCACATAATTATCAGTTAACTATACTTAAATAATGAAAGCTTGCACATAATTATCACTTAACTATACTTGATAAAAAATATAATTAAAAATAATTATTAATTTTAGTCTTGAATTACTAAAGTGACTTATTTTAGGACAATTTTTTTATGATAAATCGATAATTAAAATGGAACAAAGGAGTATTTGCACTCACAATAGTTCTAATGGCTAATTTGGATAATGATCAATTAAAATAATCTGAAGTGTCATATTGTTGCTACATAATTGACAATCAACTATTGAATTAATACAAAGTTACAAACCACTTCTCCGAAAATTTTACACAGGAGTAAAACACACCTCTAACGAAGATGATTTCATATTAAGTTAGAACACAAGCCCAAAATCTCTTATCAACACTAATTGAGTACTTATTATTTCGCTTGCTACCGACCAACTACTTCTCACATTAACATGAGGCATTTTATGATCAGTACATATAGTTGGTTTTTGTTTTTCGAATAGAATTATTTCAAATATTATATTTAACCTTATTAGTTAGAATTATCTATGGTTGTAATACATATTTTTGAATGATTTTTGTTGTTTACCTGAATAATTTACCCTTGAATACTGAACACAAAAATGAGAAAAATAAATAAAATATGCAGTATACATGCGAATAAAGATATTTTTTTCTTGTTTCCACTGGTGTTCGGAGCTCCGACTAAATTCGGATAGCGCTCTGCAGGGCCCATTCGGGGTGGCGCTCCCAACAGATTTTCTCCATACCCAGCGCTCGAACCCGAGACCTCTAGTTAAGGGTGAAACACTCCCATTAATATACCACTGCCCATGGAAATTTCTATACTAGATTTCCATCAATGTTTCAAAAGTTTCATTTCTTGCATAAAAAAGTTCATTTTCAATATTACTACCACATAACTAAGTACATTTGAATTGCCACTTGTCCACAAAAAGAAAAAGAAATTTTCAAAGCCATAAGGCTCCAGCTGCCCTAAGCATGGGAACAAATTCTCCCTTAACATGAGCCTCCATTACTTTATCAACGCCTCCCAACAGCTTCCCACCAACATACACCGCCGGCAACTCCCACGGTCCTCCCTCGCTGCCCTCAATTTTCGACAACTTCACTAACATCGCGGTTTTCTCCATCTCCTCTACCTCTATCATCTTTGGATTAACACCCAGTCTTTGCACCAAACTATTCACAGTTACACACATGAAGCATCCACGTACGGCCACAGTTACAATTGGATTCTCCGCCACCACCTTTAAAATCCCCATTTTTCTCACCTTTCTTCTGCTCTGATCACGGGGAGGTGGTGGTGATTTGCAACTAGTGGATCTACTAGATCCACTAGCAGCTGCAGCGGAGGATCCTCCGCTGCTTGTGGGAAAGAAATTTCGGTGGGAAGTTGTTCGAGGCATGATATCAAAAGGTGGTGAGAGGGTAATGGAAAATAGAGATGGTGAGTGAAATATATAGAGGCGTTACAAGTAACGAGTTATAAATGGCATCATAGCTAGTATCGAATTCATATAATCTTAGTCACTAACTGCTTTGAATTTAGTTTGACTACCTTATTTTTCATTTATGGTGTTTCTTTTACTATATGTATATATACTTACGCAATTGTTATAATAGCAAATAAATAAAGGAGATTTTGCGATGATTTTTCAATTTTTTGAATTAAGTAATTTGCTATCCTTATACGTAAATATAATTAATATGCTTGTTATGGTTTGATTTTATGATGAATTTTTTACCAGTCCGAGCCTATACGCCAAAAACACACTAAGATTGAAAATCAATCGTCTATTATTATTTTTTAAAACAGAATTGGATTATTAGTGTAACTCAATACTTTCTCTGTTTCAAATCTGTGACATTCTTTGATTAGACACAAAGATTATAACAATAAATAAGACTTTTGAAGTATGTGATCTAAAACAAATCTTAGTAATTTATGCAAAAATTATTTCATTAATGGTAAAAGGAAAATTATAAAGTTAATTATTCTTAATAATTAAAAAAGTGACATCTTTTTAAAACATATTAATAAGAAAAATGTGTCACATAAATAAAAATTAGGAGTGATAAAATCAAACTCAAACAAACTCTAATCACTCATGTTTGGACAAGTTATTTACCTACACATTTATTAGTATAACTCATTTTATAAGTTCAACTGATCAGTTCAGCCCATTAAAAAAAAGTTAAGTGAATTGTAGTCAAAATTCACTTACAAGAAATCTAATCAAAACATTATCAAAAGGATATTTTTTTATATATATTTTATATGTATATTAAATCATTAGATACTAAAAAATTATTACAAAACAAATAAAGTAATTGAAACATAGGATAAATTGGGTGGATTGGATACTGACCCATATTTTAGCCCAAATAATTTTTAAAATGAATAAATAATCCGCTTATAACATGTCCAAATTCATTCAAATTCACTCATTTGACACCACTAATTTAGACATACGGAGTAATTATTTTACTTTTTAAAGGGTCGTTTGGTGTGAAGGATAATACCCAATAGTCCTAGGATTAAATTATAGTACCACTTAATTTGTTATTTGGTTGGCAAGTCCGGGATAACTTATCCCAAGATTAATAATTAGTACCGGGATATATAAGTTATCCGTCCCCTTGGGTGGTATAGTAATCCCGGGATAACTTATTTCGGAATAAAATAAGTAAATGACAAAAATGTCTCTTTCAACCATTTTGTTACATCACCTTTTACATTCATGAAGGGCATTCTTGTAAACAAATAAATTGTTTATAAAAATTATTATTTTGAATACAACAAATCAAACACTTAATAAAAAATAATCTCATCATAACTAATTACATCATAATTAATCCCATCATAACTTGAATTCAAATCAAATGACCCCTAAGTGTTAAAACCTTAAATCAAAGGACATTTAACTTCTGCAGAGGGGTGTACATAACCGGGTTGATTCGGATTTTTCAAATATCAAACCAAATCATTTGTGTAAAAATTTTAAATTTATAAACCAAACCAAACTAATAAAATTCGGATTTTTTCGAGTTTTTCAACCTTGGGTTGGTTCGAGTTTTTCAAATACCAAACCAAACCATTGTGTCGAATTTTTAAATTTATAAATCAAACCAAACTAATAAACCTCGGACTTTTTCAGATTTTTTGATTTTTTCGGTAAAATTTGCATACAAACATATAATTAACTTGTACTCCAAATATTTCTTTAGTCCAACCAAAATACAATTATCTAAGGTGTTTCTTAAGAAAATAAGTAACACAAAATATGAAATGAGTGATGACACTAAAATATTCAATAAAAAATAATAATGAAATCATTATATAAAATAAATATTGCAAAGTCATAATGAAAATGATCATAATTTAAAAGTACTAAATCATGCTAAAATAAGTTTAATAAGTATTAGTTACATTACTAATTATTTAAGGAAAATTAAAATTAGATTATGTATTTTAATTGTCTAAACCAATGTAAAATTAAAGAACAAATATTCAATATTATTGTCATTCTTAGTGTTGAATTGATTTTGTTTTTGCATTAGTATTAATTTGATTTTGATTAAAGTTTTATTATAATTATCAACATCTATGAACTATAATATTTATTGGACCATTCCGAATTCTAAGTTTTAAACTTGAAATAATATATTAAAAGATAAAAACTATGAAATAGTATAAGAAATATTTTAAAATTATATCAATGTAAATATTTTTATATATAAAATAAAATTTTAAAACTACATATATAACATCAGGTTGGTTTGGTCTCGAGTTGGTTTTTTTTAGTTAAAACCAAACCAACCCAAATATAGTCGGGTTTTTTTTTTGCCAATACCAAATCAAGTCAAACCAAACCACTAGTCGGATTTTTTGTTCGATTTGACTCAATTTACGGTTTTATTCGATTCTGTTCTGCATATATAAGTTGAAACAAACCTAAATAAAGAATCATATTTAATATGATACGCATTTGGTGGCAAAAAGCCGAGCATTAATTCACCTTTGTTTTTTGTTTTTCATCCAGTTCGATATGCACATTAGAATTCAATTAAATTTAGTTTGTGTTGGAAAATTATATATTAGAGGTAAAGCACTCTCTAAGAAAGTGACTACGCACCTAAGAAAACTAAAATTCGAAACTCTGATTAAAAATGAATAAGTACTTACTATTTCATCACAATTTGTATTTGTTATTGGTGAGTACTTGAGACATATTTAATGACAAAAGGTACAAAAGAAAATAGAGAGCATATTGTCGTTTTCCAATGGTAAAAAGCTATTTTTCTAGGTATAATTTACGTCAAATTAACAAATACATAATATGTGTTTAAACATATTATACATATACAATTATTGTTTAATTATATTTAAATAAGATATATTTCACTTTATTAAATCGCATAATTTTGATGAGTTAGAATTAATTTAATGTAAATATCTGATACAGATAGATATTTACCTATTTTAAGTTTTTATATAACCACCCAACATCATGTCCTCGTTTCTGTACAAGCATAAATTTGACAATCAACAACAAATTTCTGTCTCCCTGTTGTTCTGTTAGATTTTCGTCTAACATAATTAATAGGGAGACTGTAATGTAACTGGTCGCCAACAAAAATAGGTGTCGGAATTTTGGTATATAATATTCTCTACGTTTATTTTTATTTATTTACTATATTAAAATTATATGTTTATTTTTACTTGTCCGATTTGAAAACTCGAGAAATAATGTACCATTTAATTAGTTCTTAATATTTATCTTATTATCAATTATAGTCATTTTTCAATATAATGAATTTTTTATATTTAATAAGTGATATAGAAAAATTATCATTTTATTATTACTTTTTAAAATGTGTGTCAAATTAATGCATGACAAATAAAAATTGACCATGGGAATATCTTTTCTAAAGTTTATTAGATGATGATCACTATATCGAAAAGTTGATTTCTATAACATTAATTGTTGAATGATCTTAGCAGTTAACACCAATGTCCTAACATGATTAAATTCGTATATATATTGTATAAGTATTGCATGATTTGCATGTAAATCTAGGCAAATAAGTGGTGGTCGTTACTCCTCCCTTCATTTTTACTTATTAATATTTTAAAATAATTTTTCACTTTTATTTATTATTTTTAATTAATGAAGGAAATACAATAAAAAAAAAACTGTTTTACCATCAACACTAATTACTTATCCTCCAAATCATTTCCCAAAATCTAAAATTATACATCAATTAATATAAACAACATAAACAAAACAAAAATTTACTGAAAAATATTTTCCTCCGTACCAAGCAGGTGATCGAGCACACCCTAAATGACAATTTTGAACCACTTACGGAAGATGGAAATGGAAGCCCATTTTAGTTGTAATCCATTCTCTCCTAGTGGGCTTGATCCACATTCCCTCCATACTATCTATGGTTGTCACTCAACGATAAAGTGTATACAAAGTGTTCATTCTAAACATATATACTTTAAATCTTAAATTCGCCTCTTAAAAATTACACTATAAATATTCTAGTGTTGTGCTGCTCTAAATGAACTCAAGTGAAAGCCACCAAAAGATCCAAATTCTGTATGCTGCTGAATTTGGGTCTGACCATCTACAATTTCTTCATCATTTTAAAAGATGGTGAAATATTTAAAGATAATGAATTATCCAAAGAATTTTGTGCTAACAAGTAATTGCTTCTTTTAGCCAATTTCCTCTTTGCTTTTTCTTGCCATCTTTTTAGCCCACTAATCATTCCATCAGTGAAAACACTATTTTTGATTTTGGTTCCCATCTGTTACAAAAAGAAAAAGGTATATACCATTAAATCGAAAAATAATATTTTATAATAGTATGCATGAACCTGAGTAACGAGAGCATATAAAGGCAATGTGACATATCCACAGAGAAAATGAACAAGCACTCCCATGACATGCCTTGCCACAATATCTACTGTTTTATGGTGGAAGCAAGAATTTAACCCATAATTGTACTGTTCAAATAACAATTAAAAAACAAATTAGTTAAGAATCTTATTTAAAATGCTAATTAAGTTCGATATTTGTTAAAATGATATTTGGTAAATTTATCTAACTTGTAAGTTCGATCTTCATTTCATATATATCAAGGTGGTTCAATAGTTTATATAAATAACATAAAATTAAAAAAAAAAAAAAATCTTAACGCTTACCATTGTCCATGTAAAAAATGCCAACTGAAACGAGTTCCGAAGATTTTTTTCCGAAAAACAACAAATTGAAATGAATAAATATAAATATAGAAGTGAATAATAAAAAGGTGAAAATAAAAGGATAAAATAGTACCTGAAAGAGGATGAAATGCATGAGATGAAGAAGTAGTTTGGATTTTCCAAACCAAAAGAACTGATCGTCAGGTTTAACCACTAAGTTTCCTCTAACAACACTTGACTTATAATTGCTCTCCAAACATATTTTTGTGATTATGCTTTGTAGTTTTGTTCCAACCACCACTAACATCTGTATTTATTTCATAGGAAAAAGACAATACATGTTGGGATAAACCAATTTTACAGTGCCATGTCAGCATAAAAGGTGTATACAAATATAGAAAGTTTGAGTTCATAGGGTAATAGGACCCAAATTAAGGCTGTTAATTCTGTAGAATTGAATGAATTGTAGATCAATCTGAACAATTTAGCTAATATACTGAAAGAGAATTATAACTTCCATAGAATGAACATCCAGCTCAATGATAATATGACTCATGTATATTTTATGACTCTAACTTCTGTACTTATAGGATCAAATTAGTTGGCTAACTAACTAACTAATTCTAACAAGTTGTTGCTGTTAATTTAACTAACACTTCAGCAATTTAATCGATAGCTGTGCACTTTACTAACGGCTCAACAAAGGCATGTCACTAGGATATCGATCATAGTTTAATTATACTTATGTCTTATCCCTATATATATATATATATATATATATATATATATATATAGTCACTAATTTTTAATTACATAGGGGGTAGGTAGTGATTGACAGGGGAATTAGTAGGGAAGGAAATTACAAGGTGGAGACTGGAGAGTCAAATATTCACTAATAAGGTGAAATTCAGATAGTCAATGGAATTTGCTTACCGGTAGAGGAATGAAAGGTAGTCAGTAGGTGCTATGGAACACTACAAAAATAAACAAATGAAAATCAATAATATACTAATAAATTTTGCTGACAATTCTGTCACAGTTATTATATAGTACTACAATATTTACCATTTGCATTGAAGAATATGAAGAGCATAGAAAAGGTCCAAATCCATGGGCTGCATCAACAAACAAAACCAAAAATGTAATTAGCTACTTAATTAAATTATGAAAAATGCATTTTTCCACATATATAATAAAGTTACCTAATTCCCACGACAACTTTAAAATCTTTATCTAAAGCTCTTCTTATATACTTGTGGAAATCGAACTCTGTTCCTTCAGCAAAATGTGCCTAATTAATTAAAATTAAACGAGGAGTAAGTACTTGGCCTAATCTCAAATATTGTAATTAATTCATCTTACATAAAAGGAAAATGAGTTTTGTAAATACCATTATGAATCCATGCCGGAGAGTTAAGTAGTCTACTTTATATACTGATCCATAAAATTGCCTCAACAAACAAACCTAGCTAGCACAAAAAAGTAACGTACCGTTGAGAATATAATTAAGTAATCAAAATGCTATTTCTAATAGTTTAAATTTTTAAATGAAATGATCACACACTTTAACATGATATCAAAGCAGAAAGAATTAAGTTATTTACTGAGAAACGCAAAAAGCGGTGTTCACTCCAAAAATTGAGATGCCTCTTTCCGAATGATGTTTGATGAATTAGTTGAAACCTCCTTGGATCTATAAAACATTAATTAATTAGACACCCAAAAAAAATAATGAAAGATTTTGTTTATTGTCAATATAGAAAATTGGAATGTTGTGATTTCTTCAGTTTTAATTTATTTGTTCTATTTTGATTTGATATGGAGTTTATGAAAGAAAAGAAGATTTTTAAATTTATAATCATAAATTAAAGATATATTCAAACATGCCAAAATCCTAAACATATATAAAAAATCGAAATTTAAAAAATTATCAAAATGGAAAGAAACATGTTTAAACGAACTAAACCAAACATGACAAAAAAAACACCCTGCACGTTTTTTTCTTTCGGGGAAAGAGCATTGAATTGAACCCTCACGTCTTTGTTTGAAATTGTCATTATTATATATGTTGAAAGTTCAGAGTTTGAAATTTCTATGTACATATTTAGATAAATACAATTACAAATTACTTTATAAATAAGTCTACTGTCTGTGTAATATTTACTATTAAAAAAAATTAAAAAATTAATAAATAAACATACTATAAAAGAATAAAATATGTTTAGTAATACTTCATCTATCTACTTTTAATTGTTATGTTACACTTTTCAAAAGTTAATTTGACTAATTTTCACAGTTAAATTAGATTACATTAATTTGATATTTTAAACAAAAAATTTAGATATTCGAAAACTATACAAAAAGTACTATAAATTCCAATGTTTTGCATATCAATATGATGAAAAAATACATCGTAAAATGTTAGTCAAAGTTATTATCGTTTGACTCTTGAAAAGGAAACCATGACAATTAAAAATGAACGAAGATGATAAATTAAAGAATATCCGTTTACGGTATACCTAACTTTCATCATTTTTTTCATGAAACATTTTCCTTATTAAGCCTATATCTAATAATTGTTCATACAATAATGTGTTTAATTGAGACAAGAAATAAATGTCCCTATAGCATGGAGACGCGACATGAATAATTGATGTTTTAACCTCTGAATGGTACTCCTCTGTTCCTATTTAGTTGTTATCATTTTAGGATTCACGCCTCTTAAGTAACTAGGTAAGTATTGAGACTTCAGGAGTGACATAAATGTGGAGCAACACAAGTTAGCTGAAGTGATTGATCACTGAGTTAGTACTGTATAAAGTTAGTGAAATGATGAGTTGTAAAGTTAGTTAGCCAGCTGGCAATGCAGTTAGTTAGATGAACAATGTATATATATACTTGTAAACAACTTGTACAGATTAACTTCAATACTGATGAAAATTCCCAAAAGATTCTTTTCATTCTTCTTCTTCCTTCCTCAAGTTCCTGCATTCTCTGATCTCCAGATTCAGATTTGTTCGTGGTATCAGAGCTTCGAATCAAGGATTGATTCAAGTTCTTATTTTGATCTTCTCTTCCGCAGCTAATCTGGTTAATCAGTATTCGAGATTTTCTGATTTTCTCAAAGAATCATGGCAAACAATGATACAATTAAGGCAGTCGAGAAGCAACGTAACCATTCTCTGCATCATCATCAATCAGATACTCCAGGATCAGTGTTGACAGGTATTCAGCTCACAGGTGTCGAGAATTATGCCGTGTGGAGCAGATCCATGATTCTCACTTTTCGAGCTAAGAGCAAATTAGGTTTTGTTTATGGAACCTGCAAAAAGAGTGATTATGGAGCTAATCTAGAGGAGCAGTGGGAAAAGTGTAATGTGTTTTTTCTGTCTTGGATCCTCAACTCTATATCAAAGGAGCTCATGAGTGGGAGCGTTTATGCCACAGATGCATCAGTAGTTTGGTCTGACTTGAAGGAACGATTTGATAAGGTTGATGGCTCAAAAGGTTACCAACTACACATAAAGATCTGTACAATTGCACAAGGCAACTCGTATGTATCTACATATTTTACAAAATTGTGTGCGCTCCGGGATGAATTTGACGCACTTGTCCCTCCTCAATCATGTGGTTGCGACAAATCGAAGGTGTATGTTAGTCATCTGCAGCATATGTGTTTGTTTGCTTTTTTAATGGGGTTAAATGAGTCTTATAATCAACAAAGGAGCCAAATCCTAATGATGATACCTCTGTCATCCCTGAATAAAGCCTATTCAATGATTGTCGCTGATGAAGGCCAGAGAATGACTGTTGGTTCGTACTCAGGGATTAAATTAGGTGAATCATCAACTGCTCTTTATGTAAGAAGTACCAGTTCTAACAAACCTAGATATCAAGGTAACTTTCATGAGGAAAATACTAATCTAGGCATTAATAACTCTGGGTATCCACTTGCTGGCAGCAGTTCCTCAAATGCTATGGGTTATAACTTTCAAGGTGGTGAAGGTGGTGAAGGTGGTGGTGCTTCCACTTCCAATTCACAGAGACAAAAAAGAAACTATACTATGTAATGTGAAGTATGCAAGTTGAAAGGACATACTAAGGAGACATGTTACAGGGTAGTTGGATACCCCATTGGTCATCCCAAATTTAGGAAGAAATATGGAGGAACAAGGGCAGCAAATGCAGTTGATTATGATGATGCTTTCAGCCCTTTCAGTGCAGTTGTGAGGAGTCAAAATGCACAGGACATGCATTCTATGGAACAGCCAGTATTCACAAAGAAACAATATGGACAGATACTCAAAATGCTCAACAGAGAAAAAAGGACTGAAGATGCAGCAACCAACATAGCAGGAGCAGCTAACATGACAAGTATTGCACTTGCTTATCTGGTAGATAATTAAGATGACTATACCTACAAACAATGGATAGTGGAGTCAAGAGCCAGCAAACATATTACTTCAGACTTACGAGCATTATTTGACATATATGTTCCCCCACAAGGCAATGAAAAGCAAGTCCATTTACCTAATGGTCAAACCACCACAATTTCTCATATTGGAAAGTATAACTGGAATGGTAGAGATATCTTGAGAGTTGTGTTGGTAGTGCCTAATTTTAAGTATGAATTGTTATCTGTGTTACAACTCACTAAACAATTACACTGCTCAATTGTGTTTTTCCTGAGTATTTCAGGACTTTTCCAATGGAAAAGTCAAGGGGATTGTTAAAGAAAGTAGAGGTCTCTATTTCTTGATGGATCCCAATAATAATCATCCTAGTAAAAGCTATGATTCAAAACTTATGAATGTCAATGTACACAATGATGGTACAGACCTGTTGTGGCACAGGAGACTTGGACATCCTTCTATCAATGTTCTAAGAAGAATGTCATTAGCAGTGGAAGGACATGACATCATCAGAATAAATGCACAGTCTTCCCTTTAGCAAAACAGACTCGATTGCCATTTACTTTGAGTAGTACAAGAAATATTAGAATGTTTGATATAGTACATTTGGATGTTTGGGGTCCCTATAAAACAGCTACTCATAATGATTTTAGATATATTTTTACTTTAGTTGATGATTACAGCATGATAACATGATTGTATTTGCTCAAATTAAAGTTTGATATTGTCACTGTATTAAAGAATTTCATTTCAATGATAAGAACTCAGTTTGCCTTTACTGTAAAGATATTTCTATCTGACAATGGTTGTGAATTTTTTAATAATGAATGCAAAGTTCTGTTTGAAAGCACAGGGACCATACATCAAAGTAGATGTCCTCACACTCCATAACAAAATGGAGTTGTAGAGAGGAAGCACAGACGCATATTAGAGGTGGCTCAAGCCCTTAGATTCCAATGGAGTATACCAATTAGATTTTGGGGTAAATGTGTATTGACTGCAGTATACTTGATTAATAGATTACCCACACCAGTGCTTAAGGGTAAGTCTCCATATGAATTGTTTCATAAGCACAAAGCTCATATTGATCACCTAAGGGTGCTTGGTTGTCTTTGCTATGCAATTAAAATCGTCAAGGTTGACAAGTTATCACCCAGAGTTGTTGCATGTGCTCTCTTAGGGTATTCTGCTACTCAGAAAGGTTACATCATTTTTGACTGGCATGATAGGAAGATATTGGTGAGTAGAGATATAGTTTTTCATGAAAATGTGTTTCCATTCAAAATGAATTCTTCCCAATACTTTCCTGCTCCTGCTTCAATACCTACTACACCAGCACCTTTTGATGAGGATGAGAATTTCTTAGTTGGTCCTGGCATACATGATGACACCATTAGTAGGAGTAGTGACTTGGTTCTAGATGGTGAAGCTAATGTCCCTATAGTGGAGGCGTCCATTGCTGCTGAAACGAATTTTAATCATGCACCATCTGCAGATGTTGGTAATAATCATCCCATCTTGGAAGAAGTTCCTGAGTTACCAGTTGCCACTCCTGCTTCTAGAAGGTCCACAAGAGTTACTGCAACACCTACATGGCACCAAGACTATCACACTAGTCATAAGGTTGGAAAGCAGGTTTCTCACCCTATGGGTAATTATGTTTCTTATCAGCATATTTCTTCACCATATTAAGCATATATGGCCAACATTTCCACTGATGTGGAACCATCCACATATGAAGAAGCTATAACAGACTCTATGAATCAGGAGCTGCAGGCTTTGAAGGATAATGGGACTTGGAAATTGATTCCTTTGCCTCATAATCAATCAGTTATTGAATGCAAATGGGTTTTTAAAATCAAGTACAGGTCTGATGGTGCTGTCAAAAGATATGAAGCAAGCCTTGTCGCTAAGGGGTACAATTAAACTGCTGGAATTGACTATCAAGAAACTTTTTCCCCAATTGTGAAATGGTGACGGTTAGAGTTGTTGTTGCATTAGTTACTGCTGAGAACTGGCCCTTATTTCAAATGGATGTCTATAATGCCTTCTTGCAAGGTGACTTATTGGAGGATGTCTTTATGGAGATGCCGAAGGGTTTAAAGCTTTAGCGGGAGACACATATGGTCTGCAAGCTTGTCAAGTCCTTGTATGGACTCAAACAAGCCTCCAGACAATGGAACTTCAAACTGACAGAAACATTGGTGGAATCAGAATATCAACAGTCATTTGACTATTCCTTTTTTACAAAGAAACAAGGAAACAAAATGGTGATAATTCTAGTCTATGTGGATGATTTGCTTATAACTGGAAATGATACACAGTTGACCAAGGAAACTAAACAGGTTCTCCATCAATCCTTCAAGATTAAGGATTTAGGAGAACTAAAATTCTTCTTGGGAATTGAATTCACTAGATTAAAAGGGGGAATCCTAATTAATCAGAGAAAATATGCTTTAGAGTTATTAGTTGAAGCTGGTTTAACATGAGGAAAAGTAGCATTGACTCCTATGGAATGTAATATGAAACCAACTGTAGCTAAGCAGGATGCTGAAAATGGAACTGAACTATTTGGAGATATACAACAATATCAGAGGATGATTGGAAAACTGCTCTACTTGACAAACACTAGACCTGATATTGCATATATTTGTGCAAACACTAAGCCAATTTATGCAGAAGCCTACAGTACAACACTGGAATGCAGCATTAAGAGTTTTGAGATACATTCAGACTTAACAAGGGCTATGGTTATTAAAGTCATCAGAGAAAAACATAAGGCTGACAGGGTATTGTGATGCAGATTAGGCTGCATGCCCAAACACCAGAAGGTATGTGACAGGATACATATTGAAGCTGGGAAACTCTCTCATTGCTTGGAAATCTAAGAAGCAGGCAACAATCTCAAGAAGCTAAGCTAAGGCTGAGTATAGAAGTTTAGCAGGGTTGACAGCTGAAGTGGTTTGGGTGACTAATCTAACTAAAGAGTTGGGAATCAAGATTGAAGGTCCAGTATCAATATATCGTGATAGCAAGATTGCTATACAAATAGCTGCAAGCCAGTATTTCATGAAAGAACTAAACATATCGAAATAGACTGCCACTTCATAAGGGAAAAAATTCAGCAGGGGTTGATCAAGATTGTATATGTTTGTCCACATGATCAGCTAGCAGATTTACTAACCAAGGCATTGAGGAGGACACAACATGATTACTTATTATCCAAACTAGGAATCCTGAATGTTTTGATGGGACCTAGTTTGAGGGGGAGTATTGAGACTTCAGGAGTGACATAAATGTGGAGCAACACAAGTTAGCTGAAGTGATTGTCACTGAGTTAGTTAGTACTGTATAAAGTTAGTTGTGAAATGATGGGCTGTAAAGTTAGTTAGCCAGCTGGCAATGCAGTTAGTTAGATGAACAGTGTATATATATACTTGCAAATAACTTGTACAGATTAACTTCAATACAGATGAAAATTCCCAAATTGATTCTCTCCATTCTTCTTCTTCCTTCCTCAAGTTCCTGCATTCTCTGATCTTCAGATTCAGATTTGTTCAGTAAGTTTTATCATTATACCTTTATTTAATATTTTGAGTCAAGTTTTCAATAAATGAACATAAATTAATTTACTTTGATTAACTAATTTGACCAATGAATATAGATTACTTACTAAGTAAGTTTTTCTATGTTGGTCAAATGTATATACTTTCAAGGCTAATAAGTAAAATAGAAAGATTATTGTCATTTATGCATTGATTTTGTGAAATGACAAATATTAAGAAACGTCTATTTTTAGTAAGAACGACACGTAAATAGGAACGGAAGGAATAATTCAGAATAATTAATATTTTACGTTAAAAAGATATTTACTTCTTTCTTTCTAAATTGCCCTTGCCACATTTCTAATCTTCTCTTAATTCAGAATAATTAATATTTTAGGACAGGAGGATGTGACAGCTTACCATGTGAAAATTGATAATCTAAGGTTGTTGTTTCTGCCTCCCAAAATTTCCATCTTCTCATTTGACCATTTACCAAAAAACAGTAGTAAGTAAGAATAACATACATATGATCACAAATTTGCCAAATTGTCTACAAGACTGACAATCACTTGCACAAATAATAATGTTCAAATATAAGACTTCGATTTCGATTTCCCTACTTCTTTGTTTTATTGGTTTTAAAATGATGTTTGGAATTGATTGCTCACTACATAATTATCATATTAGTGATAAAATGTATTAGT
Source organism: Solanum bulbocastanum (assembly GCA_037074985.1). Taxonomy (NCBI): domain Eukaryota; kingdom Viridiplantae; phylum Streptophyta; class Magnoliopsida; order Solanales; family Solanaceae; genus Solanum; species Solanum bulbocastanum. The sequence continues at coordinate 27,484,919 of CM073598.1, read as the reverse complement.
AGAGTATTTTTTTAATTTTTGCAATGAAAAATCAGTTTGTTATATATTGATATCTTACACACAAAATCACTTAAAACAATATTTTTGTCACAAAATAAATAAAGGTGGTTTTACTAAACTTATATTTGCTATTAGCAATGGATGAAAAGAGTTATCAAATAATTATGGTCATAATAAGACACTACTTAATATATATGAAGACTCAAATAATTGTGATCATACTGATCATGAAAATTAATAGTTATACTATATATTTTTAATGAAGAAAAGAAGGGGAAAAAAAAAGCTTTAATAAAGATTGAACAAGTTTAATTAATTACCTCAAGTGTTCCAAGACTGAAGGTGAGGATGCAAGAAAAAATATGAAGAAAGCAAGAGCAAATATTAAAAGCTGAAGTTGCTGGACACCTGCTCTTGACATCAAAGATTTCTTTCCCTGAAAATAAAATTTGAACACATAAACATTACTTTAAAAAAATCATTATTTTCCCCTTGAATAATGTTAACCGACTATTCCCACTGATATTTTAATTGAATCAATGAGAAAAAAAATGTTCAGTTTGCTCTTCCCGATATTTCAATAAGAATTATTTTCCACCATGAGTTTCTCCAGTGAACTGGTTCAATGGGAATGGGTAGGAAAATCATGTTTCATAACATAATTGCCTATTGATTTGCGATGAAAAAAGTCTCTATTTCAAACCTTCAGAATTCATTTGGATCTAAACATCTTGTAGCTTAATTAAATTTACAATAAAAAAAATACCTGTTGTTCACATTTTGATTCCTCCTCAACATCATCACTTGTCAAGCTTTGGCAAGGAAGAAAAGTCTGAGCAGCATCTTTTGGGATACAAATTTTGGCAATAGGCTTTTGGAGAACAGTCAGCAATAAAGAGATAAATCCCAAAAGCATCAACTCTTCAAATTAAAAAAACAATTTTACATACAAAAGTTAAGCAACCAATATTCTAGCAAGCTAGCTAAAAAAAATAGTAATATATTCATTTAAATTTTGTTAGTATTAATTAGTAGTACCTGATTTGATATTGTTTAGAGCTTGAATCAAAGATTTCCTACTCTTCTTGTTGAACTACAAGGTTAATGAATTCAAAACCAATCAAAATTTGATGTTGGTTCCTAACCAACAATAGTAAGTGTTGTTGTCGTGTAATTAGTAGGTTACAAATCCAAGACGTGAAAACAGTCTCATGCGAAAATAAAAGGTAAGATGACGTATAATATATTGATCGATAGATCAGGGTACTCTGGTCTTTTAATTAATTTTTCGATCCCATATACATAACAAAAGCTTACTGAGTTGTCCTATTTATTGCTTATTCTAAAGAACCAAATTTTAAACTATTACTCCATTATTTGATAGAGAGTGAGAGTGAGTCATACCTTAGCTAAGAGATTAAGGACATGTTCTATAAGAATGGAAATAGGAATTAAAATGAAACACACAACCGCAATAGCCCATGTTGGCGTTGTCTCCAAAGTTGTGACACTACTGTTGTTTGAACCTGCCATATATATGATCTGTCTGATTTTCTCAGGGTAAAAATCTCTTCGTTTAGGAATTTAATGAAAGAGAGAGATGTCAGTATTATAGCCATAGAGTTGAAAAAAGGTTAGGTTTTGGTCAAAAGATGTAAACCAAATAATACACTAAGGCAATGACGTTGTTGAGAAGTTCTACAATATTCTTGGTCTCCTTTTCTGTGACATGGAAATGGACATCACAAAGACCAAATTAACTCCACTGTAGCAAAGCATAGTAAAGAATATTAAAGAGTATCAGACACCAACTCCTCTAACTTTTTGGGGCCTAATATATTATTTCTTCCCCCCAAAATAAGTGTGACCTTTTTTCTAATGGACATGATATTCGCTAGGGTAACACTTATTTCAAGACAAAGGAATTAAAGTTCTTCACCTATATGGTCTTTAGCCTTGAGCTAGAAAAAGTATCAAACAGATCTTGAATTTATAATGTGTTCTTAAACAATTAATCTGGTGAATTGTGATATCTGATCCAATATATGATAGACCAGGCATGTTGATTGGTAGGTTTCAAGGGAGATGTTTTCCCTATTGATATTGAATAACACAATGTGAACGAAATTCATAACCAAAAAACAAAAATGGAAATGAGAAATCATAACAGAAAAAACTGATAAGCTAGCTGTTACCATAATATCAACTCTAAATTTATTATCAGTCATGAAGGTAGAGCTCACTTAAATAAGGTTGTCTGAGGTCAATTTTTTTGTGCCACACGAATTTTACGTATCAAAGCACAAATGCAAGATGATGTATGTAAATCTCCCAACAGAAACTTCAAAAAATTGCTTCGGCATGACGCTAATAATTTGTAATTTCCACAATTAGAGACTAATAATAATACAGTAATGAAAATCAAGGAATGCAGGATTATCAAATAACAAGCAGGAAACTCTATTCAGACTGTTTAATTACAGGACTATACATGAAAATTCCTTAACAATTAAGTACAGTATTGTGTTCCTGAGATGAGAGCTCCTACAACAAACTTACCGTTTTATAGGAGCTTGAGTTGGTTCACAGCAAATCTAGACAAGCTAAATTAATATACAAATACAAAAGTCATCTCAATCCTAAAAGAAAAACCACTAGGAAATTTCAAGCAGAGTACAATTATTATACAGACATCTTTGATACAGCAACACAACTTCCAATTGTTACATCATAGTACATCAGCGTCACAGGAACACACCAAATTTTCCTGCAATGTGAAATAACTCATAAAGTCATGCTCATACCCATGTTGTCGAAAGCAAAATTTAGGAATTGAAACCAAGTGACTGCTAAAGAGTACTGGAAAATAACAAGGCCACATCCCCGGGAAAACCAAACAAGGTCTTGGTACATTGAACCAGTAACTGAGAGAATATCCAAACAGAATCTCATTGAAAACACCCACAGTTGGAATTCCTTCTTATAGAGTGAACTTTAATTATTCAATCAAAATTTAAACTTCAGACCATCTACAGCTATGCTCCCCCCAATAGATGAAAAGTAATTCTTTATTGAAACTTCCATGATATTATGCATTGATAATATATGAAAGTAGATCAGTGAAATATGTAGTGCAGGTACTTACAAGCACATACATTCCTCAAAGGTATCAATCTTCATTAAAAACTCTCAATTTTCATCTCTGGATAAGCATCCTACTGGCAACCAAATGCTTGCGCACTCAACAGCCAGAAGATTACAGGGCCTACTAAAATCTAATAATCAATAATGCTGCACACACATCCTTCAGTCTACATATTCTAGCACAACCTCACAATAAACATCTGCTACAGAGCAATATCAAGAAGCACATCTCTTGCTGCATAGAGGTCATTTACTTTAGTAAAATTTGTTCCCACAACATTAGTCCCCAATGGTGGCCCTGGCTGCAACTTTCCATCACCGGAAGGGAGAAATGTAGTTTCTAGACCATGTGAGTATACGGCTTCAGAGGGAGTTTCCACTCTAGTTGCACTTATTTTACTCTCGGTCAAGGGGAATCCAAAGATCCTGCAACTGGTTTTACATGTGGAAACTAAGTTTTGATTGCCTTTGAATGACGACTGTGTCCCAAGAGAAAGATATGAAATTCCTGTTTGCTTTTGCTCCTTTAAGAAACCAAAAGAGCTGATTCCTTGAGTACCTTCCTTCCTACTGATGTCCTCAGTATGTGAACCAGATGCGAGATACCTACAACAGTTCTCAGACATATCTAAAGAAGCCTGGTTGCCAAGATCATGTTTCCCATGTTTATGATTGAACATAGACTGGAACTTTAAAGCTGGAGGGCTTGGATGCTGAAAAGTGAGTGCAGTAGGTGGTGATGATGCTGAGACATGATTAATTGGCTTGCAACGAGTATTATTATCCTGATTTGGAGCAGGCCACCTGTTTCCATGGTTTGGAACCTGAATACCGACAAAAATACCAGTCCTACTTTTCTCCTGCATTTGGATACCAGCTTGAGCTCTCCCATAAGGAGGGCTTGTAAAAATTTCTTGACCTTGCAAGACCTTATTGAATCGAAGAGATTCACTAAAGCCAATGCTTTCATGGGACTTGTCAGTGTCACCAAGCAGGGGTCTGATGCTGTTTCCCATTCTAGATATCCCAGGACTAGGAAAGCCAGGAAAGCATCTTATGCCCGCTGGACGAGGACTCCGAGCATCAAGTCCACCATAAGGAGCATGCATCCTCAAAATTTCTTGACCTTGCAAGACCTTCTGGAACCTAGAAGATTCCCCAAAGTCTGATACTGCAATTCCTTCTGTAAGAAATAAAGGCACAGACTAGTTATTACCATTGCAGAAGTATCGTACTACTGAATTCAAGCAGGAATGAGATGTGAGTGTCTCTATATGCACGTGTTGTGCTGTGTGCGCGCGCGAGAGCGAGAGAAAGAGGGAATGAAGGGAAACCTCTAGGAATTGGAAAATCTGCCTTTGAAATAGGAAAGCCAACCCTGGTCCTCTTTGCAGAAGGCATCACCAAGCTGCTGGACACAGGAGCTGAACCAGATGGCTCAATCTCCCATGGTGAAACCCTATTATGTCTAGAAACATCAAGATCATCCCATCTGACCTGAAATATCCATTCAGTAACACATTAAGAGAGCCAAAAAAATAGTTTCTAGAGACATGAGAAAAACTGTGCACATTGGAACCACTATTTAAGATGTCCAACTAATTCAACACTTTGTTTGGTCGAAAAGCAGAAGGAGGTTTCATTAGCTAACTAAAGAAGGATGAAGAAAGCTAGAACTAACCATTAGATTACATTCCAAGGAGAGAAATATACACATGTAAGTGACCTCAATAAATTACAGTGAACTTACCTAGAAGTGATCAAAAACAGTCCTAAAAAGTATCAGAAGTAATTTCAATGTTGAGATACTTCTGCATGAATTTTCCGTAGTTGTAATTATATTACCAAATGAATAGCAAAACTCTGAAACAACAAATCTTGTGGTTTACTGTTTGCAAGTATAAAATAAACTTGGCAGTTTTAAAAAAGGTTTCTCATTTATTTGTAATCATTCCACCAACACTTTATAAAGGAAATATCTAAAAGTTGAAAAAAGTTGCAAAACACTAGTGAAAGCATTATACAATTTTTGCAGCTATGTTAGCATATATCTAGACCTAGTCTCCAGACATTCACAATGACATAACAAATACTAGAGCTATAGAAAGATCTTTTCTTCATTTATTATTACAAGTTATTTGGAGAAATGAAAGTATTCATTGATCATATACCAAGACGGTGTCAACCGTTTCATTTATTCTTCGCTGTAAAGAGGAAATTCATGTACTAAACTCATAACATAATAAATGACTACTGTTGAGTCATTCAGATACTGTTTACATAGTATTGACTACCTGCTGTATTAATGAAGTAATCTTAATGAATTCATTGTAAGAAATTTGATTATATTCCTCAGAAATAACTAAATTCTTGACAATGCAAAGCTACACACACACACATACATATATACTAGCTTCTTTTCTAGCAATTTAATTGATTTGGTTGTGTTAGTTGGAATATGGTCAACCTAATGTCTTTAGAAGTATCTTATCTTATACATTCTTCGTTCACTTTTACTTGTCACGGTTTGACTTGGCACACCCATCAAGATAATAATTAATGATATAGATATTTTACAGAGCTATCTCTTATTAAATAATGTCTTAGAAAATGATTTGGAAATAAGTATTTAATGTTGAGGGTAAAACATGGAAAAAAATTATTGTCTTTTCTTGATATGTCAAAAGTGACAAGTAAAATTGAAAATCTATTTTAGGAATAAACGACAAGTCAAAGTGAACGGAGGGAGTATTTTAGGAATAAAGTAAAAAGGCTGAAAAAGATCATTTTTTAGAGCAAAAAATCCGACAGTAACCAAAGCAATGAAAAAACAACTTAATTGGTTTGGATTGGTTCCAACATCTGAAAAACAAATTATTAATCGAACTGCAAACGCCCCTTACCTAGAAAACTAAATCTACATATGCAGACTATTCTTGTTTCCATTTTATCAATTTATGAGAAAGCAGAAACTAGGTAACATGAGCAAGGGTTCTATTTATCTCAACCAAGGCACGCTGTGCCAAATAGAATATCAGCCCCCATACCTACAACCATTTAACCTCAGTGAGAAAAGAACTTCCCTACTCTATTTACGATTACTTAACCAGATGTTAAGACTTAAGTGGAGTATCTAAGTTAAGCTTTATGCCCTCAGAATACAAGGAGTGCAGGACAGGAAGCATACCAAAAGGCACCTCCATTTCGAACCTGGCCATCGAACTGGATCTACATCACTGACTCCCACAACAAGTCCAGTGAACCTGATACATACCCGTCAGATATTGATGTACAATGTTTTGAATCACCAAAAGTGTAAACAACCAATTCTTGAACCAAGCCTAAAGCGCAAAAAAAAAAATTAGAGTATAGACTAACCTTTGCTCAGCTGCATCTTCTGTTTCGACGCGCATTTTAAACCTCATTCCAGCTGAAAAGGGATGTGCAAGAGTCTTAGAGAATTTGTGGTAAGGTACAATGAAATCCGATGAGCTACCCCTGAAATAAAAAGATCCACAGGACTAAGAGAAAGCGGACTGAGATGGACAAGTAGATTCTAGGATAGAAAGTAATCGCTTACAAAATAGACCAAAGTAAATATACTTAATTCAGAAATCAAAACGATCTACTAAATATAGTGGTGCTACAGAGACTTCATAGGACCTCAAACTAAGCCAATAAATAGGTCAATCTCATAAGACAAGTATAAAGAACTCCATTTTAAATATTGTGTTGACAGAAATCCTCTGTACATTGTCGGACAGCTACTGATTTAAATTTTAGAGAAACATTCATGATATGGAATTGTAAACGAGCAGAACCCAGCGCATTCAAATGCAGTAGATGGGTTCCCAAACTCCCATATCTAAGTGACAGCATTCCTCCACTTTCATCATAAAACAATATCATGTCTATTTAAGCAAAACTCTACTGTTTCCCCTTAAAATCAATTGTTTTCAGACTGCACTCTAGCTTAGTAAACAAGAAATTTTCAAGGTACAAAAGGAAAATTAAGAGGTAAGATAATGATTTAAGGAAAACCTCCAAAACAAAATTAGCAATTTCCCCCTCCTTATCCAATCCACGTGTAGCACTTCAACTCACATCCAGTCAGTTGTTCAACATTTGAAAATCAAGCTTTGAATTGCAGTAACTACTTATATACAAGCGGGTGAAAGTATTAGAAAAGGACACCATCACATGCATAAAGAAATTAAAAGAACTTCTGAAAAAAATAGTATTGGAATAGCATAAACTAGGATCTCTTCCAGACATTGAATACCTCGGGTTGTAACAAATGTTGAAGACATTTCTGCTAGATATGACGTTAACGGCATCTACAATTCCACTAACATTCAACGATTTACTATAAGGAGCCAGATAACTAGAACATGTTTTTGCTTGGGCAGCTCGTCTCACTCCTAACCTAAGCTCTCCATCTCCAGTCCTACAGAAATAATGGTAACATGAGAAATAAAATAACATAATGTGAACTTCTTTCCAGATTTAGCTTTTCACACCTCAAGAAAAGAACAGCGTCACCAGAAACAAGCTTCTTCTTGTTTACGAATGCACTCCATCCTGTAGTGAGCAGATGCCGTCGTGGCTGACCTGCAGTGTGAAAAAGTTCATTCATCATCCACCCAGCCCAAGCATTTTCTCAATTAATATGTATCAAAGCATTAGCAATTTACCATACCCCGATAGATATGCCGAAATTTCCACTCTATACCATGCAGATCTTTGGCTACCAGCTCCTGTGAGGGCCTCTGTTGTCTGTAATCCTGCAGTAACAACAATGTGCTCCTGTAAGTCAGACATTAAAATGGTATAAACTCATACAACTTCATCCAAACACTCTCATCTACTATTTACAATTTAAGTGTGCTTAAAGAAAGTGTTACCAAGGGAGCAAAGCAATCTTCTGCCGCCCGACGGGGGACAGAGAAACCACCATGAGTGCTGGTATCCGATGCAGTAAGAGTTTTGCAGAACATGTGTGGTGTTATTGATTTTCCAGCACCTTCTATTTCCTCCTCTTCAGTATCTGCATCAATGTCTCCATCCTTCCATTTCTGCTCAATCTGCTAATGATTTAAAAATACTACAATGAACTCAATGAAAAGAAATCAACAAAACCACAGTTTCAGTACATTTTGTTCATGATTAAAATTATACTAATATACAAGCATTTCAACAAGTCCTTACTTTATCAACAAGAACTTGCATCCGCCTAAACTTTAAAAAAGAGTGACCTATCAAAGTTAATGACAATAGCACCTTCCTAGCCAAACCACATAGTAATTCATATTTGCCTGATTCTCTTCTCTCTTTTTTTCTGCTTGTATAAAGCTCCGATTTTGGTTATCAAATAGCAATGGCTAAATCGGACTAAAATAAAATCACCCTCACAATGCTTCTACTTACCAAATTATACCTAAAGGAACTAAATTTAAGCAGCTAGAAAAGCACATCAAAATCAGAAAACAATGGAAGCACATAATACCTGATTGTCAGGAACTAGTGAGACTTGTGCATAGACCTCATCAGTAGCCGCATCTGCCTGTAATTGAACACATATGGCAACCAAATGCCGGGTAACTAAACAAATATTCACAATTCTCTACAATCAACACTAACACTAACAAGAGGAAACTACACAGGCAAATAGTTCAACCAATGATCCCAAATATTCAACAAAATTGATACTAAACAGAGGAAAATTACACTCACTTGTAGCTTCACATCTACAACGCGACAGAACACATGAGGAGGGAGATTACAGACTATGGGCGGGTACTCAGATAAATGTTCCAAGTGACCTTGAGGTAGGTACACAACCGCACTTCCTTTCTTCGGCAGCGATATCAACGGTCCAGCACACGCATGCCAGAGCTCCATACACACCGATGCCACCGCCGGCGTAGTTGACGACGTCAAATCCGAACTTCCTGACGCCGCCGACGACGCCGGTGAATCCAATGACACCAGCGCCGCCGTTTCCTCTCCGGCATCGTCGTTATCCACAGTATTCAGATCAATAAGTCCACACATCATCTTTAAACCCTAATATTAAACAGAGAATTTCTCAGAACTCCTAAACATATATATATATATATATATATATACACACATAAATATATGTATCTGTAGAAATACTGAGACACAACAATAAAGTGAGTAATTAACACAGATAGTACCTTTTGCTAGTTCAACTGCGCACTCACCGCATTGCATAAAGAAGATGACCTCTCTTTCTCTCTCTTTGCTTTCACTCTCTAAAAAGTGAAATGCTTTTTCTCTACATATCTAATCACACTTTATGTAAGTGTCCTTCACAGCTCACAAAATATGCATACACATAAATAGATACAAATAAACACATAAATAGATACAGAAAAAGTTGTACGTATAGATGAACCTGCAAATTGCAGCAGCTGCTAGAGCAGCGCTGCAACTGCTGGGTATAGGGTGGGGGGGAAACTGACGAATAGTATGACTGTCTATAATTAGATGTATGCATATGTATGTATAGCCTATAGATACAGTATGATTTGTACGTATGCATATAAGATACTGTATGTATAATAATCATACAGATTATGACTGGTCATTCTGAGTGGGGGTGGGGGTCGGGGGTAAAGGGGAATGTATAAAAAACTCCCTGTATTTTCGGGGGATGTCTATTGTGTCCCCTTGTTAATCAACAAATCTCTACCATGTCCGTTTAACATTATTTAATTTTCTTGGTTCAAATTTGACTCTATATTTCCAGACACAATAATATTTTATTCAATTCTTTTTTGGTTTTAACCAAATCAAGCAAAAATAATTGGGTCTTTTTTTTTTTTTTTGTTGATTTTAAGGTATTTTATTATTAAGTTATTCATTGAGACAAATAGAATGACTTATTTCTTCAACAATTAGCAACTTCCCACGCAGAATCTATATTTTTCGATGTCCATCTCGTATTAAGTCAATTTTCTGTTTTTAACTTATGTATTTAAATATATGTTGGTTAATATGAGCATATTTTGAGATCTTAAATAAATACATGTAAATTATTAGTGCACCTACTACTAATTAACGTCGTCTCTTGTCTATATATCATGAATTGAATGTATATGCAAGTTGTATGCAACATCAATCATTCCAAAATTTTGTAGACTTACAAAAATGTTGGCTTAATTAAAAAAATAGAAATAAATACTATAGTTGTGTCAGTATTGGCTTGCAAAATATCTTATAAAAAAATAGGGCGATAGCACGGATACCTTGTTACACCGCTTCATCGAAAACAATTACAAAGACATCGATACAAAGCTAAGATAATAATCAAAATAAATATATTGGATAACAAAATTTTCTTCGTACACCACTTTATACAACTTGAAAAAGAAAAAAATACATGTACTAGATTTATGTGGTATAAAATTGCAGATTGGGAGAACCATTTATCAGTTGTCAATTTGTCCTTGTCGAAAATTGCAAATTTTTGAGAGAGGATTAATTGATATTTTAAGTCTATTAATTTCAATTACAACTTGTCGACCCTAGTTTGGTTACTACAAATTAAAACTAATAATGAGTGTATAGTTGGTACTATTATACACTTTATTTTCTTGTGAGCTGTAATGGCTAACATGTCTCAAACACAGATTGGGGCTGGCCTCTATGGTAGGTGTGAATGAAATGTGTCTAAACACTCCATTTTACCTAGGAGAGTAGCATTTATAATTAGTTTTTAGCCAACTTTTATTAGACAATATCACTGCAAAGAAAACATGGAATTAGCTATTGAATTTGTCAGCAATCCCTAGATAATCCATCGCTAAAACTTTGTTGAATTAATTTGCATGCTAATATAAGATTTTTATTATGGAGATATATAGTATTTATCTTCCCTTGAAAAAAAATGTTAGATATTATTTGATGGGGTATAATGGGTAAAAAGTTATTTATGGCATATGATGATGTAGAAAGTGCACAATAGGCATAGGGTATGTAAATAATTTTTAATATTAAAGGATGACAACGATGTTTACATTAAATTGCAAGTGATATAAATTATATAAAACTTGAGATACTTTCTGAAGGAGAATGGGTACTTGCGATTATAAATAACTATAGTATCATTTAAATTTCTCCCATTTCAAAGAACTCTGAAATTAATTTACAAAGAAATTATTTTGTCTTATACCAAAACACAATGCCAGCACAACTTTTAGTGCTAGAATTACTCCCTGCATGTCATGCATAATAATTTATTAGTTCCTTTTTAAATTGTTCAATTCATTTTCATTTGTACTGGAGAATTTTACATGCTGTAATAGAACATAAAAGGGAAATTAATTACTTGGAGGAAGTGCATGCACTGAACATATGAATTTATCATGCAGATGGATAATAATCCAATTCATTTTTAATTCGTCGAAATTTAAACTAATCCGCTCATTTGTCAAATCTATGTGAGTCAAGTATTTATCGAAAATAATTTTTTCATCTTCAAAACTCATAAAATAGATACAAAATTGCACGCATATTACTCTTTTCAAAATTCATTTATGAGATTACAATGAATTTATCATTGCATTAATGGTTTGATATGTGATTAGAAAGGACCTTAACCTTAGCATAAAATTAAGGTGGTCCACATGAATTTAAAATTTGGCAAAAGAATAAGGGAAAAGCAGAATCATAATAGTAACTTATTTATAAGTACTAATTTTGATAATTACATATACCAAAAGGGTAGCTGTGTCAACTTGTCCCTAGTCTGGACATAGTTGTCTCACAGTAATAAAGAAAAGGCAATGACTTTTCTTTCATCACTGGTCATAGAGTTGAATTGCTAAGAATGCAACACATATTACTCCATTATTTAGAATAGGTGGGGGCCACCAAAAAAGATTTTTTATTCTTAATCCGAAATTTTGTATTTGAAATATCCTAAATACAAAGTCATTATTATTAAAAGCATTTTTCCTTTAAAAACTTTTTAATTTGAATCTAAATTTATTCGATCCTCCGATATAGATATCGATACATCTGTATCGAATATGCAATCAAAAAAGAAAAGTAGGTGGGGGCTACAGCCAGCAAATCACTGTTTGGACTTTACTTTAGTACGCCAAATACTAACCCGGACAAATACGGGTTAACTTGATCGTAGAAAATTTATTCCGCTTTTATCCTTTGTTTGGATAAAGTTTCTACACCACGCCCACGCGCGTTAGACTTCACACTCGTGTGTCTAAAATTAGGAGAACTATGCGAAATGACAAACGTCAAAGAGTATACTATATAATATAGCTATAGTTTTATTTATTTTTATTTTGTAATTATAATCTTGTGAAATTTATTATTTGAATTTTTTGATTGTATAAATTTAAAATTTGTATAATTCGGTTACTGATTGTATGAATCTAAAATTGTATATGTTTACCCTAACTATTTGTATACGATTTATGAAAAAATCATAATAAATTATCTTGTTCATATATTTACAAACGAAATATACAAATAGGCAAGCGAAATATACAAACTACGGCCTTCATAGCAAACAAAACTATAGCTATAAAATTTTACTATGTCCATTATCTTTGTTATTTATGAAATTTTCTCAATAAAATTTTACTTTCATCACCTAAAGTACATATATTTTTTATAAGCGAAAAAGGGCAAAAGAAAATACTCGTAAATTATATGTAATTGAACAAAAATATCTTTCATTGAAAAATATTTAAGTTGTTGATATAATATCCTTATAAAAGTGATATATTTATTTTTAAATAAAAAATAACTTTTATACAAAAAATGACTATAAGGATACTTTTTGACCAAACTACATTTGAACTAATTCTAAAATTGCTAATTTCAAAATAAAGAACTTAATTAGATGTTGGATAAAATAATTTTGCATTTATATCGAAATTGTTGACCATATCCCGCATACCAAACTTTCAAACTCTTTTTCTTTTAAAGAGTACTTTTTGTTAGAAATAAGTTTTAAAAAAAAACTAAAAAAATTGGAGGTTAAAAATTTATGTTTTGACTAATCAATTTTTAAAATGATTTTGTCAATATTAGGGCAATAATCTCTGGTTTCTCAAGATTTTGAAAGTATTTTAAAGAAATAACTATTGCCTTTTAATTTACTTTCACTCAAAATCACTTATTTTTTCCAAGAGATTAGTCAAACCCTTTAAATTTTAAAAATAAATAAACGTTTCTAGTTTTCAAATGTTTGGCCTACTAGGTTACTATAACTAACAGTTACGGGTCGTTTGGTTTAAATATGAGTTATGATGGGATAAGTTATGTTGGGATTAGTTATGATGGGATAAGTTATGCTAAGATTAATTTTTATTGAGTGTTTGGTTTGTAGTGTTGAAAATAATAAATCTTAAGAACAACATATAAGTTTACAAAAATACCCTTCATGGATATGAAAAGTAATGTCTAAAAAGTGTTTAAAGGGATATTTTTGTCATTTAGTCATTTTATTCCAGGATAACTTATCCCGGGATTACTATACCATTCATAGGAAGGTATAACTTATCCCGGTACTAATTATTAGTACCGAGATAAGTTATCCCGGCCTTGCCAACCAAACAACAAATTGAGTGGCACTATAATTTAATCACGGAATTATTTTACTCTATCCTTCACACCAAACAACCCCTTAAAGTGTTAAAAAATCTTATTCTAAAGAACCTCTAACCTTATTACGTGCACTTGTGATTTTTAAAAAATGTTATTTCCCGTCATCTTCTTTATTTATATACTTTTAAAGTTAAAATCAATTAATAATTATTTTATTTACTTATTCCTTCAAGGTATAGGTCAGCAAAGCCTCATAAAGTTGGAGCTCGAAAATAGATTACGTAAATTAGCCTCAAATTTAAAATGGGTTGAAAATTTTCAATGTAATATCTTCTACCTGACTGATCTCACTATTCAAGTTCATTTTAACAGCTTTATATTCTAATGTGAAATTCAACGAAGATATTGTATACATCCTTTTCAGAAACTTGTACATTTATAAAAGTCTGTTAGTCCCTTTTTTTAATCCGCTATGAATTGTTCATATTTGTTTTGAGTGTCACAACACATCCTTTAGGTATATATTCAATCGTCCTTGTTAGATTCGTTTTATCATCGTATTAAAGACTTTATTATCATATTTATTACAATTCAAGTACATAACACATTATACATCTTGATTCAAGAAACTTTATAAATTTATCTTTTAGACTACGCCGTCATCGGAAATCCAAAGTGAAAGATCTAATAATGAATTAACATTGAAATTAGAATATAAAACAATTGAAATTAGAATACAGAACATACTCCTATTTACTCAAGAAACAAAAGATAAACAATAGAAAGAAAGCATTATGGAAAGCAAAAAGCTGATCTCCTTTTACCAATAGATAAAAAATGTAAGTGTAGGGCTCACGTGTGCGTGTCATTTTGGAAATCAACCAAATGAAAAATGGCAATTGGTGGTGTCATCATTTTGCTACACTTAATTATCATATTTTAGCGTAAACCTTATCTTAATCTTATCATTATGTTGCCCTTGACCAATTTTTGATAATGTTTAACTTTGTCGCTTCTGGTAATGGTCTATTTAAGATTTTTTCTCTAACACTAATTATAGGAGGTGATGATTTTTTTTAATAAGAAAGTGAAAATCATTACTAATGCACGATTCAAATTGCTTGTTACATAATCCAAATATAGTACAGTAATATTTTATTCTTGATATGGATTAAGAAAATCATTTACTTCTTATAATAAAGAGGAAATTGACTGAAATTCTTAATTATGATTTTTTAATGAAATTTTCCCATGTCAAATTACTATTTCATCCTTTGAAAACTATACTGTGGGGGTGTGAACTTGGTGCGGGGGAGAAAATTACTTGCATTGATTATAAATATTGAAAAAAATCATGATTTTAAAGAAGTAAAAAAAAGAGATTAATAATGGAAAAATAAGTATTTATAAAAATAAACTACAATAAAGGGGCCTTTGATTTTTAAAGTAGAATTAAAAAATATAAATGGTTTTCATCCGTGCAAATATTAGATTATTTCCGTTCATACCTCTTCTTAGAATTTTTTTAATTTTATTTTTAAATATAGCTATATAAGGATTTTTGAGAGATCAAATGAAATATTATTAAAGATAAAGGATAAAGTTTAATTCGACCTTTTTTTGAGTCAATCAATCTAGCAAATTTCCTTAACTTGCTTTAAAGGGTATATAGACCGGAATTTTGACTTTAATGATTATATTTTGTCCATAAGATTTGCTATATGGAAAATAGCCATTCACAAAACCATATCCTAAAGAATATAGGATTAATATAATAATCGTAGTCATTATTATAATGCACTAATCTCTTTAGGCATGATAATTGAAATCTTGAATGTTTGGATTGTCTTCATATTCCTTTAAAAGAAAAAAAATTTAAGTATTACGTTCATACATTATTTGTCATATAAGTTTGTTTCGCGTTTCCCTTTAAGAAAAATTTAATATCCTTAATAGTAAATATTTCAATCAATTGACACTTCACTATTAAAAATAATATTGAGGGTGGACTTAAAAAAATGTTTCTTTATTTTTTAAAATGTCAAATATTTTGAGACGAATCTATATATAAAATAATTTTAGTTTAAAATGAGTAAACCACTAATATTTGAAATCAATAAATTATATTTTTTTTAAAAAATTAATCAAAAGAATAGATTTAAAAGGCGTGATGGTAATACAATTATTATCACTCGACAATTTTGGTGGCAAAAGTTGTAAGTTGTAACTAATTTCAACTCACTAATACAAAGAAGCAAACTGAATTGATGGCATTTACCTATTTACTTATCATAGAAACTGTGACTAATTAATAACGCTTTTGGTTGTACAGCACTAATTAAGAAAGCTATTGAAATTTTACTTTTTCTTTTCCTTTCACTCAGCAAAGTCCACTTTGTATAATTATTTTGTTACTTCATTATATTGTTGTTTGTTCTTTAAACTTTTCTCAATTAATTAATCGAAAATTCTAAAATGAACCCCGAGTCATGTCATCATTTTTCACTTTGTAACAAGAAATGAATATTGAATATTACTAATGGATAAAGGAAACAAATTACGAGATCAATCGCCAAGCATGCATTGATTAATTTCCACGCATGCGTTACATAGGATAATAAAAGTGGCAATATAAAACTAAACAATTCAAAAATAAACATGTATCCAAAATTGGATGATAATTATAATAGCAATGTGGATTCACCACAACTTATAATTTCGCCAGTGAAACAAACAAAGGCTAACCAATTATGATTGTTATGATTGACAAAAATCAGTAGGTTGTTCTCAAGGCGCTATGAAATAAGAGTCTTCTCTTTACCTATTGTATGTATTGGATTGGTTTCATCTCAAACTAAAGAAGTATTCTGCCAGATGTATGCGTATAGAAATATTGATAACTACATAAACTAAAAGACTACAATTATAAAAAAGCAACTCGCTCTATATAATTAAAGGTAAATATAATATTTTTTAATAGTAAATATGACCAATGACTCGAATTTGAAGATAAACACGTTACACGTGCCTAGAATTGATTGACTTATTTTGTTAATTACATTATAAAATACAATCAATTGTTGTCATTTGTCAATTGTAGCAAGCAAACCATATTGATATTGAATTTACTAATTAAACAAAAAGAATCTAGTACAAGTACTAGTAATATAATAAGATTACTTGGTAACTACATAACCTGTTAACCCTTTAAAAATTCAAAAGGGTGGAAGAAGATAATGATGAGATGAGTAAAAGCCAAAAGAAGAAAGAAAGATGATAATTTAGGGAGGAAGAAAAAAAAACAAACGACAGACCGATAGCGCAGCATATGTTTTGAGAAGATGCACCGCGAAAAGGGGTCAAGACAAACAATTGCAGTGTTCGACACACTTTTTTGTTTTATTATGTTATTATATAATTTTATTTTTTTGCTTGACATAATATTTTAATATAATTAACGTAACTTTAATTTAAAATCACAATATTGAGAAGTTTTGTTTGTTTTCTTAAACTCAATATCAAACTAAAACAGATCATTCCTTTTTAAACGAAGAAAGAATATGTTATCAATGTCAAGATTATTTTATAGTATTAAGTCATTTTTGTTGGTTACAAAGCCTGTTTAGATTGATTTAAAAGTTAGTTAAATTTATTTTCAGCTTTTAAAAGTGTGTGATAAAGTTAAAATTAACTTAAAATAATTTAAATAAAAGTTAAAAATTAAAAATTGGACTCCTCCTACTTCTTATTTTTTGATTTAAAAGTCATTTAAAATTTGACTCTTTTTAACTTAAAAGCTAGAGTACTTTTTAGTCTATCCAAACGGGCTCATAGTTTATTAATTCAATAAAGAAATATTGAAAACACATTTGAATTTGACGCAAATTATTAATTTCATCTTCAATTATTGATAATCTTTGGAACACCTCTTTACTTGACTAACTGAACTTAAATACATCTACAATCTTGCAACATGAGTGAAGATTATTTCAACATTTCTCTCAATTTTCATCAAAAGTTTCATATTTCAGATCATTTACTATGTAATGTGACAAATCAATATATATCTAAATTTATTTAATTTAATAGAAAGATATTTTTAAGACCGTCAATACTAATAATTTATGCTAAGATGACAAATGATTTGAATGCTTCTCTCAAGTTGGACGGTGTATATCAATTTAAACGTCAAGTAAAAAAGGTGATGACTGGCAAAAGATATATAAAAAAGCAAATATTAATAGTGCAGCAGGTGAGTGGTTACTGCATCATCTGGTTCTGGTTCTGTCCTCTTTTTTCACTGACACAAAACCCTCGACTTTTTCGCGGGGGCTTTTGCTTTTACCCATTCATTTCTGTATCTCTCTTCTACTTCTTGTCTTAATTCGTGTATGCATGTTTTCGCTGACTCCGCAACAGTAGCTAACCCTCATCAATATATTTAGGCTTAAGTTATTCACGCCTCTATGAAATTATACGCATAATTCACTTAAATATTTTATTTTAGGCTTGTTTCAATTAAACATCTTTATTAGTTAAAAAAAATATACCTATTTACAGTGACGGATCTAAGATTTAAAATTCGTGGGTGCCAAATAGACTTATCGATTATTGTGTCAGCTTTTTTCCTTAAAAAAAAGTGCTTTGAGCCTTTTTTTTCTTAAAAAATATCTGCAGCAAATTTCTCAAAAAAAATAGGTACAAATGGAATTCGAACCCGCAACATTAACCATCTAAAGTTGCCCTCCAACCGTAGCACTACAAGCCAATTTTATTCACTAGATATCATGTTTTATATTTATATAAATATTATATATATATACATATATATATATGTAGAGTTTCCGTCGAAATTGGAGGTGGCGTGGCAACCCCTGACTCCTTTATAGATCCGCCCATGCCTATTTATGACAATACACTTGCTAATGAAGGGGCACACTAACACAAAAAAAAAAGACATGTGGCATTTGGTCCATAATAAATAAAAAAGAAAAATAATAGAAAAACTATGTTTTTAAACAAAAAGAAAAAATAAAGAAAAAAGAAAAACTCTTTCTTTCCCTCATTTCTTCTATGTCAGAACACCCCACCCATCCACTCTGCGTCCATCCTTCCGCTTTCTTTACCGGAACACGCACAGAGCCGTCGCGACTAAAATCAACGATAATCATCTTCGTTCCACTTTTTTTGTCTCAACGTATTTTTTTTCCACTCATACTCCTGTCCCTCTCGTTTATTCCGATATCCATCAACATTGTAGTTGTCATTTCTCTCAATTTCACTTTTTTTTCAATCATCAATTCAGATTCTCAATTATTTTTTCTTCTTCTATGTTGTGAGTTCTTTAGGATTTGAATTTTTTAACAATTTAAAAGAAAATAATTTCATATTCATATTAGTCTTGCCGGAAAAAATGGAATTTCGCCGAAATTATTTTTGACGCATTTGATTTTAGTTTTTGATAATATTAGTAATTGTGGAATGCCGCTAGTAAAAATAATCATCAAGGAGTGTATGGGAAGGGTGTGGCGGGGTCATGGCAAAGAAATTTGGCCGGATTTTTTTTTAAATAATATGACATTGAAAGTTTAATTGGGGATGACACAACCAATAATTTAACTAGCAAATTAAGTTTAGCAGATTCAGGTATTCGTTTTAACAAAAAATGAAAAAAAAAAAAAAATAGAACGAAAATGAAGTGCAAGAGATTTTTAAGATGGAGTGAAGAAGATGACATGTAAAGGGGTGTGGGGTGGGGTTGTTTCTTTTTCTTGATTAAGTGCTTCTTTTTTTTTTTATAGTTATTTAGTTAATGTGTGCCGGTGTGAAAAAAGTAACAAATTATCTAAAAAAAAAGAAGAAGTGAAATATGACCTATTCACGCACTCAATAGCGGTGAGTTACACTTATTTTGCCACGTAAACACTTTGTATTTAAAAGGTATATGTTTTGAATAATTTAAGTGTTCAATAGTTGCAAGTCTTAATTGAGGTGTTTAAGTGAATTATGTGGACAGTTTTAAGAGGTTGTATATAACTTAAGTCATATATTTATATTACCCTTTTACCTAATCATGTTATTGTATTCGTACACACAAGCGTATTTAAAATTTCGAGATAATAGATGCGTTATTATAAAAATATTGATTTAAGATATTAATTTGATCGATTCGGAATGCGTTATATATATATATATATATATACATACTACCACTTATATATAAGTGTGGATAACTACATAGGTGACGGTCAACATGCCTGCTTCACCTGTGTGGTTCCACACTTACATATATACATTTGGCTACTTTTTTTCTTTGTTTTAATTTTTATATATATATATTTAAAAATTACGTAAAAAATATTATAAATCATGATAATTAACAACTTAAACTATTCTAAAAAAAACTTATAAAAAATCGGCTGCTTATGAAAAAATCGATTAATTCATAAAATTAATCTATCTGTGTCACATAAAATGAGACAAAAGAAGCAACATGTATTATTTAGTTTGGAAACTATGTAAAACGTATTTTAAATCTCAATTATTAACAACATATTGACTTTTGAAATTCTATTTGTGCTATATATATTGGTATAGTTGTCAAAATAGGCTTAATCCATGGGGACAACCCAACCCAATCCGTTATTGGGGCAGGGCTAGGATATGATTTTTCAAGTCCGTTTAAAATTAGAGCTTATAAGGCCGATCCATATAAGTCTTTGACCCTTGAGGCTTGATCGGGGCAGGGCTGGGATCGGCATATAGGCCAAAATTATTTATTTAAGCGTAACTTACAACAATCTCACTAGGATATGAGCTAATTATTTAAATGCACATTATGCTGTAATATTACGAGTCTTATCAGATTTCGATATGTCCAAATACATGTATCTCGAAATACAAAGATTCAAAATTAGGTTAACTTATTTTAAATACACTCTATCCAAGTGGATTCCATGTATCTAGGATATATATACAAATTCCGCGCCCTCACCTCCCTCCCATCTCGCTTGTCACTCTCTTATCTCACTTGCGTATCTGAGATACATCATAAACATATACATGCATCTCGCATATATAGTATCCTAGATACATGCTAATTAACTAGACCTTTTGCTAGTATTATTGAAACAACACCATTGTTTGATTTAAAACTCTTCTCATTTTTTTATGTTATAAAATTTTAAGTTTGAAAAAAAAAAGATGCTAGTCTGCCCCAGTCCTCGGCCCTTCTAAGATTGGATTGGGTTGAGTATTTTAAGGCCCTTCCAAATGAAGGGTCAATCCACCCTAGCCCTTTAAATTCCTTGATCCGTGAAGCTTAGGCTAGATGGGGCTGGGCCAGCCTTTTTTGAGAACTTCATATATTGGGATAAGGGAAGTAACATATATTATTTAAAAATTACGTAAAAAGTATTATAAATTACAACAATTAACACCTTAAAATATTTAAAAATTATATTAAAATTTAATTGACTCTCTAAATTTTATATATATTATGTAAAGTGAGGCAAAAAATAACAAATATTAAATCCGTGTTAGCACGTTTGATATTCATATATACACATATACAGTACTATACCCTCTATTTACTAATCCAGGAGCCACACAAAGCTTAACACGTCATCTGTCTTGTCTACTTTATTGCCCTTCACGTGTTCCGTCCTCTTCCCCTCTAGGCCGAACCTCACCCCCTCTTTTTTGGGGATAAAAATAGAAGAAATTTTACAACACATTGGATTTCATATTTTTTTATTTTGTAATTTCAAAATTAAATGTCAATTGGTTTATTAATGGTGTTAACATATTTTCGACATATTAGGCTTTCCTTCATTACCCTGTTCCTCTATTTCATCAAATACACATCTAGATAAGAGATATAAGTACTATTTAATTGTTAAAGGTCAAAATTATATTGCATTAACTAGTATTATAACCATAGTTAAAGTGAATAAGTTTTGAAAAAAATTCTCTCCAAATTTAGTAAGAATAATTAATTCTTCTCAATTTTTCTTATCCATATATTTATATCATTAATTTTATTTTATATTTTTATATTTAAATATTAAAATTATGGAACATGAACTTAACAACGTTTAATTTGTCTAGCCTAACAGCAGTCTTACAAAATATTTTGCCTTTAAATTGATATTTTCTTTTATGCTATTTTGTATAAAAGAATTTTTTTTTTTATACTTTCACATTTGTAATTCTAATGCATTTTTTACTTCCCATTTTTATTATATGATTTCTATCATCAATGATAATTCTTCCATTTATTTTTTAAACTTCTCAACCTGATATTTCAAGAATAAATTTGCTAGCATAGGAAGCGATTAAATAATGTACAATATTAATATTTGAATATAGAAATAAAAAATGAAATTAAACGGTTCTAAGATTTGTAGGAATATTTTTCTTATCAAAGTTAAGAAATTATTTGTTCAAAACTTATTCCTTAACTATGATTATGATATTGGTAAATGCAACATAATCTTGACCTTTAACAATTAAATAGTACGCATGTCTTTCATCTAGATTTGTACTTGACGAAATGGACGGAAAGGATAATGGAGGAGAGCCAAATCCTATTCCGACATATTATGTTTTTTGATAAGTTAAAATCAAGGACTTGTCTCAAAGGAAAGAAAAAAGATTGATTTAATATTATTTCTATTATATTATTAATTAAGTCTTTATATGTTTCTCATGTAATATAACATTTAAAAATATATTATCGATAAGTTACTACTTTCGTTTGAATTGATAATTTTTTATTTTATTTTTTTAAAAAAAATTATTCACTTTAAATATGTAATTTATTATTATTTATATTATATAAAACTATTAGTTAAGTTTTTAATATTTGTAATTATTTTCTTAGTAATATAACATCTAAAAACATATTACTGATAAGTACACTACTTCTATCCTGAATTAACGATCTTTCTAATTTAATTTTTAAAATGTAATTTAAAATTATAATTATTTTTCACTATGAAGAATGCACAAAATTAACATGATAATTCAAACAATCTACTTTTATGTTATAGTGATAAATTATTAAACTACATATTTTAATGAGTATAAAAATACTTATTACATAGTTCAAAATGAAATAAGGGAAGTAAATTACAACACGAAATAATTGGATACAAGATGAAATTGTTAATTTAAACAATTTTTAGCTACACATAAATAAAAAAAAACAAGGACAAAAAATTACTCATTTTGAACTCCATAATACATTAGTAGAGAATTTATGAAAACAACATAATAGTCTTGAAAGTTGAATATTTATGTAAAATTTAAAATAAATTTTATGATGATGCAATATTTATTATGTAATTGTATTTCATCAATGGTTTCACTTTTATTTGAATCATTCGTTAATATGCATTATATATAATATTTGTTGCAATTTATGTCATTTAGAAATTTAGAATAAAATATATTTTTATGCTAAATGAAGAATTTGAAAATAAAATTGTATATTACATGAAGATTATATAGATTATAGGGTGATTATTTTTTTTTAAAAAAAGAAGATTTATATTATGAAATTGAAATAATAGTTTAATATTGAAGAGAGAGAAAAAAAATCAATTTTAGAAACTAAATTAAAGAATTGGTTTAGAGTTGATTGTCTATAAAAATAGAAAACTTTGTATTTAGAGAGTAAAATATACAACAAGATTGGAGATGCCCTTAGACATTTAAAAAGGAGATGTGTTGACACTCCAATGAGGAGGTGTGAGATGTTGAATATTATGAGTTCGACGTAAAGATACACCAAAGAAATATTAGATAGAGATAATTAGATATGATATAGTGCAACTATAACTTACTAAGGACACGAATTAGAAAGGCGAGTATAAAAAATGTGAATTGTGATAGAAGGTTACTAAGTAATCGAATATTGTCACATATTTTGAGGGGATTAGACTTGGTAGTAATGTGGAGCACAATATGTGTCATAGTATCAACATTATTCATGTACGTAGTTTCTTATTTTTTGATACATTCATATGGTGTATTATTGTTTCTTTTGGTATGTTTTACTTACTTTTCGTACTGATTGACAAGTTTCATTCGTTGTCATGTTACTTCTTTGCGAAAATGGTCCTTGATGTGTAAGGGTTAAAGTGTTTTGATCCATTATATATATCATCTTATTAAAATTGTCCTTGAAGTATAGTAAAAGATGATCATTTTGATCCACTGCCCTAAAACTAACCATTAAGATAAAAAGTGTTGTTAAAATTTCTAAATAACATTATTAAAATTCTATTTTCCCCCTTTGTGTCGTTCAAATTTTACTCTATATCTGAAAGTGAAATTAAAACAATCATGAAAAAAACTATTAATTTTGAAAGGAAAAAACAAGAAAGCTATATCCTTCCCTTTTTTTTTAGGAACTTGACGTGTTAACACAAACATTATCTTGCTCAGTTACACCATGTTGAGAAAAAGTTAAGAGCACTAATAAATAGCATAAGACAAAGAAATCACAACCATTTTGTCAACAACACTTTAACAAAATGCACCGTCAAGACTCAAATTAGTAAGATTCTGCCAAGCATGTTCACCTACTAGTTTACCACTTAGCAGATCTGTAAGTCAAAAATACAACACAGAACTCTGAAGTGATCCTTCAATAAGAGACTATATGATTAAAGCTTGGGAAAAACTGATTTATGGCAATCTTCTGAGAGGAATTAATAAAGTGTTTTATTTGATTTATTTTGTTTGTATCTGTATCGATGGCCTCATCTTTTTTGTATTATTTTTTGTATGTATGAAAGTGCAAACTACAGAAATTGTTTCATAGAGGTAGAGAGGTAGATGGAGATAAGAAGTGAGTGTAGTGTAAGTTATTTTTCTTGTAATAATATGGCAGGTGGTAGATTGAAGATGGAGAATAATCTCTAATGGTGGTGAAAGAGAAGATGGAAGGAGAAGAGGACTGTCATGTGTCAATATTGTATGATCCACTGTTAAATTTTATCACATTTTTGATTATAATAATTAGTTTTAGGGCAAAAGACCAAAATGATAATCTTTTACTATATTTTAAGGACTATTTTAATAAGGTGATATATATAAAAGATCAAAATACTTTAATCTCTATACATCATGGACTATTTTGATCATTTTCTCTTATTTCGTTCATAACTACTTTAATTTGATGCATTTGAATTTAGAGCTTTCACACATATTTTTTATATCTTCACAAGACAACAATAAACCCTGCATGCTCTACTCTCTTAATTTCAAATTTGTGTGTTTATCTTGAACATGTTAATGTTGTTATTATTGTTGCTGATATTTTTTGTTTCGGTATACACTTAAAAAAATTCACTCACCCCTAAAAAATAGAAAGTATTTCATTAAATTGTCCTTAATTAAGTAATACCTATTTAATATGATTTTCTTATTATGCAAAAAAAAAAAAACACTTTCGTAAATATGAACAATTTTATAAAGTACTTAAATACTTTATTTATTATATTTACTTTTGAACTAAATGTAAAAATTAAAAACATGCTATAATACTCTCTCCGTCCATTTTTATTTATATGTTGTGTATTTCGAAAGTCAATTTGACTAATTTTCAAAATTAAAATATTAATTTGATATTTTAAATAAAAAATTTAAATATTCAAAAACTATATGAAAAATACAATAAATTATAATTTTTTTGCATATTAATATGATAAAAAAATATATCATAAAATAATAGTCAAAATTTTATAATGTGACTTTAAAAAATGAAACTAAAATAATTAATAATAGACGAAAATAGTATGGATATGAACAGAGTAATATTCTCGAAAGTACAATTTTAACTGTGATGTGGTCCTAAAGAATTTAAACGTTACATTATCTTAGAGTTAACTATTTGCGGGACCTATTTAATAAAAACATTTCTTTAAAAGCTATCACTCTTCAGTTTCGAATTTGGCTTTTATTTCTATCCACAAGAGAGAGGGGTGATTCAATATTGTTTTTTTTTTAAAGTCAAAAACAAAATAATTTTCAATAAACAGAAACGGATCGTACAAGAGCGAAGTTGATTGGGGATTAATAGACTGAGTTTTTGGAAGGTTAAAAATAATTGTTTTAAAAAATAAAGTGTTTATTAATAAAATATTTGAGAGAAAATAGAATTTTGAAGAGTAATAAAATGAATATTCATCAAATAATAATTTTGGCCAAAAATTAATTATTGCTTAGATATAACTATACTTTTTCGAAAAACATAATAAAGCAAAAAGGAACTTAGAAACACTTTTGTGAAGTTGGCCAAAAAGATTAATGCTTGAAAATATTTTTAAAAATAAATTAGTCAAACACAAATTATTGCTCATCAAAATATCCTTTTAAAAAAAAAAATCATTTGAAAAAATGAATTAAAATGTACTTTTTTAAAAACTTGGCCAAGAATAGTTATTACATGAATTTTCTTAAAAAAAAATTAATCAAACACAACTATTTCTTACTTAAATATATGACTTTTCAAAATAGTTAGATTTAAAAAAATCCCAAACATTACATACGTGGTCAAAATATTTTCTTTCTTTCTTGGAACAAAATTGGTATGAAATGAGAAACAAAAATAGGTCCTGAATAATTTACTTTTTTTTAATTTTCACATTAGATTTATTTTTATCACTTTATACATTATCTTGGATTCTATGGTCTATATATCTTTCCATTTTGAAATTTACCAAGGGTAGACTTTTTTTTTTTTTTTTTTTTAAAAAGAAGAAGTTATATTTAGTTTTTAATATAATTACACATTTGCTAAATACACAAAATTCGTATGACTTTCCAGTTAATAAGTACTTTTACTTTCGTAGAAATATTTTACTTCATTTTTTCAAAATAGAACTCTACTCTCTTTTAGTTATATTTTTGTTTTTTGTTATTCTTCACATACATGTATTATATACTATTTAATTTTTTAAAAATAACACCTTAAAAATTATTATAGTGATTTAATAATAAAAAAATTGTCAACATGTTTTTACTAAATTACTTATTAACAATTTCAATATTTATAACTCAAACACTAAATTAATTATTTATAAGGTATTTTGAAATTTGAACGGTCAATCCAGCAAACATTATTAATGCAAAAGGACCAGAGAAGCAGAAACAATGGCTAAGAAAGGACGTTTTACTAGTGAGTAACTATTTTCGTTTCAATTTACGTGATAAGTGTATTTTATTAGTTTGTTCTCCAAAAAATGATATCAATTTAGTTTAATTTTTTAAAATTTTAATTCAATAACTTATAACCGTATAAATAATGAAAGAGTAATTTTAAATCACAAATTTCAAATTTTTTTTGTTAACGCTAACATAAATTAGGACGAAAAAAATAAAAATAAAAAAGGTGAAGTATTGCAACTCTTATCCCTAGGTGGGAGGAGTAACGTGGCAATAAATGATTGGTTAATAATGTGACGGTAGTACGGTTTGCCAAAAGGAACTAGACCGGTCCTTGTCTGAGGTAGTGGGTGTGAGCTAATGACTCAGTTACTTTGTTGCTCTGATGCTGGGTAAGGTCGTGGCTGTGAAAATATTTCACTCCAATCATCCCATTTTTTCCTTTCATTTTCTATTTGACTTTGTATTATAATTCGATTTAATATAGATTCACACTAGAAAAAAAATATTATATTAATATTAAAATGCTTTCTAACAAATGCGATTCATTCATAAGGAGACTCAAACATGAGACTTTTGCTAAGATTGGAAGAGTATTTACTGCTCCACAACTATAGGTGAGAAACCATTTTGTGGTCGCTTGACCCCTTTCAGCTAAATTAATTACTATGTAATGAAAATATAATTTTTTATGTATATATATAATAGATGTCTAACCCATTTTAGTTAATTTTTATATCTATTTCTTTAGATTTTGATATTCTTAATGAAAATTCTGCTCTGCCAATGTCCACCACAATTGTTAGTTGAAAAACATATATACTTTCAATAAACACATTTTCTTCGTATTTTCAAGATTATTTTGGTTTAAGTTTATGAGGAAAGATCAATTAGAAAAATCACTAATGTATCATTCTCTACAATTTCTTCCATCATTTTTTTCTTAGCTTAATGCTGTTAGGTTGATGCATTATTTCACATTTACATTGTCTAATTTTTAATTTAAAAAAAAAAAAAAAACTGTTGGTTAAGCGTGTTGTAATGTTGTATAATATATAGACTTTTCGCCTCTGGAATATTAATTTATACTCTTATTAAATAACACTAACTATTGAGAAGTTGAATTTTTTGGTGTGTTTGTACAAAACTATGTGAAACTATACGCATGATATTCGTTTGCGTATTAATGCGCCTCGTAATTATCCTCGTTAAGTTTAATATATTTTCACTTTATTGTAAATTTCTTTGTTAATATAATTTGATATAAATATTGAGTTCGTAAATCATATAATTATTTGAGATATATCCATTAGGTGTACTTGCGAGTTAAACTAACTAAAGATCCCATTTTATAAGAGTTATGGTTCACACATTAAATTAACATTTAAACTTACGTCAACTACGTACATATATAAAGCACCTAGACAAGTAAGTATACATAACATATTGTACGCCAAATCCATACAATCTGCAACATTAAATTTCTATAGTTAGGCAGCACTCATGAATAAATAGTAGTAATAAATACAATTTTTACGAAGAGTAGTACTAAGGCAGTTTCGAAAAGTAGGATTCTCATTTAAGTGTGTTTTACTTTTATGAGTATTGAGTTACATCTATGTAAATGAACCTTGTACGTACAAAAAAGTAGGATACTCAATTAAGAGTTTATTTACTTTTATGAGTGATATCTAGAAAACTTGTAATTCTCATAATTATGCTCGCATCGTTTGATTATAAATGGTGTTTTTAACTGGAACACATTTTTTAAGTTGATTTTCAAAAGTGTAACGTGATAACTAACGATATCGTAATAGAAAAAAAAAATAACAATGATATTATTATTATTATTATTATGTTTGAGTTGAGATTAATTATTTAAATTGCATGACATCAATATTAATATTTGCTAAAAAATCATAAAACTTATTTTTGGAATTTCCCCCCCAGTTTAACACAAATTGTTTCCAACCTAACTTAAATTTTATTCCTCTTCTAATTTTAGGAAAACATTAAAAAAAGACCACTTTTTTTTTTTTTAAATACTATCTTTTAGTAATTATTTTGAGCTGTTGGAACAAACGTCCGACTTTATAGGGACAATCGAATAATAATAGTATAAACATTATCTTTACTTCGAATATTTTAAAACTTTAAGCAGTAAATTCAACCTATTTCTTTCTCAATACAGCCTTTTTCTAAGCATCAAACAGTTGATGGAACAGCCATCAGCAGTAAAGCTAAAGCTATAAATAGAAAAAAATATTATAAATTTTTAAAAAGAATATTAATTAGGTCTTCTATTTATAACTTCAAAATGGAAGCCTCAATTTATCCAATGTGTTAATGAAATATGTATTTTACAGTAAATAACTAAGAGTGGTAAAAACTAAAAAAAATCGTATTTCAAAAGTAGTTAGCCTGAGTCTAAAGCCTTTAGGGCGTGCCAGCTTTAAAAGAAAAAAATAAATAGGGCTAGCCTGTAAAATTTGATTGTAGGTGTTATTAAATTTTGGTTTTATAGTACAAATTACAATTTTTGTTGTGAAGCAATGGCCACTACAAGAAACCTAGATATGATTAATGAATCTTCCCTATGTCTATACTTTTAGATTAGATTGGTAATTAAAAAAAGCTATTAATAATGCTAATAATGAGACGAAAATGTTTGGAAGCTCTAAACTATAGGTTAGATATAGTTTCATTATTACCACTCTTATAGTATAGTGCGACAATTGAGATTTTTTTAATGGTGATGATGTTATAAGCTTGTGTATAGTCTGGTTAATTTTATGGAGTATTTGCTTTGTCTCATCAATGTATATATTGATAGCTTTGTTAATCAAAATTTGAATAAGTGCGACAAAATCACTTAATATTTTTTCCTCTACTGAAACTTTAACCTAAAATATCATGATTCTAAACTTATTTCATTGATCATTAAAATACATCCTTGATTACCACGTGATGGTCCGGATTTTCTCTCTTAAGCGAATGGTATGAGGTTTGAGAGTTGAATTAGTAAGTTTTTGGTAATTTTTTAAACCTTTTTCATTGAACCTTTTAAATATAAATTTAAATTAGTCAAACTGTCCAACAAGGGAATTTCATGAAGAAAGAAGAAGAAGAAATTACCAAATTAATTTTATCAAATCGCATCACTTTAATTTTTTTTTTTTTAACTGCGAATCAATGGGAAAATTATACTATAAAATAAGTAAGATTTTTTCCAGTTATTTTTATTCATGGTGAAAAAGAGATTCTTAATGAAATAATGGAAAACTTTCTAATTTTTTCGCATGAAAAGTGTTATTATTTTTTTCTCACCGATTCAATTTAAATATCTATGAAAATAGCTGCTAAATATATTTCAATTAGAAAATTATAATTTTTTACTCCTATATATTTGAAGAAAGACCAGAATAATTAATTTGTTCTCGTACAATTAGAATTAGGTTTGAATTGTCTCTTTTTTAATTGATGACGTTCTTTTCTGCAATAAATACATCTATGTCCAACTAACAAGGATGGTGATGGAGTGATAAGTATTTTTTCATCCTTAATCAAGAGGAGGTGTCTGGTTCGATCCTCCTTGGCTATGAAATCGTCTTTGTTAGGAAGCACTTTAGCCCCTAATGTCAGACATTTCAGAGCGAATCCAAATTTAGTCGGATTCCAATATTGACACTAGACACTGAGTGGAAACCAAATAAAAAAAGTACACCTATGACCAAACTCATATTCATAATTCATTTTGGGTTGTTTGCTGCTGCTATCCTACACTACTTATAGCCCTTTTTTAGCCTTTAGAAAAAAGTTTCATTTTTATTTTGCTTTCCATCTTCTATTAATTGTTTCTTCTGGACATATCAATCTTTAATTTTTGGTTTGCCACGACGCAATTATTGTAAGCATTCAAAAATATTACAACTACTATTACTTCATTAAATAAAAATATAAGAAGTTAATACTCCTTTCTCATTAGCTAGGACTCCACGAAAAGACAAATTTCCTAATATTTGTAAAATTTGTTGGATATGGGTAATAGGGCCCTATATTTATATATCTAGAAAATTATTCTTTGAAATAGAATTTGTATCAGTTGCATAAATATCTTTATTTTGGCGCGGCCTATAATTTTCTCCCTCAAATTTCTTTAATTTGTATCATTCAATATACTAATTAAGTAAAAAAATGAGTATATCAAAAATATTTCTGACACCGTAATTATAAATAATTTTTGCTCGACATAAATTTATATTTTCATATAGTATAATATGGCGCAAGTAATGTATTTTTAAATAATAGAGGCAACTCACTCAAAAATGTCACTAGTAGCCTCGTGGATATTGGATTTGAAGCCAACTACATATCTTTTAGTGCGAAATTTTTTCATTTAATTGCACGAATTTCATTTTAAATAAATTGATTTTCTAAGTTGTGTCCTTCATATGAGTTGATCTTTAAGTTTTTTAATTAGCAATCGAACTTAGCCTAATAGGTCATAAATTTTTTAAGGATGCGAGACATGATTTATAGAATATTATACCGTAAAAATATAAACTTGTGCTCTGCAAAAGAATAAGTATTTATCTCAAAAGATAAAATGTTAGCACAAAAATAAAGGCAAAAGTGGAAAATGTCCCAAGTTTTTGTGCAAACCTCTTACTTGGGCTCACTTATGGTCCAAACATGTCTTTTTGTGGACCATTTGGCCAAGTTTGGCAGACCATGAGCCCATGGACTGGCTACATGTAGGTTAGTTAATTTAGGAGTACTATAAATAAATAGGGATAATACCCATTCTATTGTCAAGTTTTAGTCACAACTTCTTAGGTACTTGTACTTAAATTACAATAAGTACAAAATATACATTCCGGTATGATTTGTAGGCTATTACACTATGAGAGATTTACCCCGGGCGCACAACGTGCTCTCCCAAAGGGTAGAGATTGTAGCGCCTGTATACATCAGTAGGGAGGCTCGACCAAGCATCACCGTAGCACACCTCTGAATTCTTCTTGACATGTGCCAGTCATTGACTTGTTGTGATAGGTTTGGGATTAGCAAGGAAATAACTTTCAAATTAATCAGTCCAATCGAAAGCTCCTTCCTTCACTGTCCTCACGTGATTCTAAGCCAGAGGCCCCCGAAGGAGCCATCATGTTTGTGGATTGAGAATAACTCTTTACTAATTATAGTAACATATATAAAGAAAAGTAAGGAAATAGGCTCTTTCCATTTCTCAACAACACAAAAAGAGCTGGTTACGCTGAATCATGATAAGTATAATTGAACTCCTAGTAATCTCCTACAATAAATTCAAAGAAATAATTATCAAACTAAGTAATCTCAATTCAACCATAATTTAATAATGACTATAAGAAACAATTACAAAATTGTAAACTATATTGACGATCATTAAAAGTTTGGCGAAATTGTTATTTGTTTGAATTGAGTGTTATTGCAAACGATTGTAGTTTATATGTAAATTTTGATGGAGTGGTGTGAATTTTAGAATTAGTTTTGATTAGAATTTCATAACAAAACCCAAAAGAAAGAAGAATAATGCTTCCAAATCCCAATTTATAGATAAGTTATTTGTATTTGTATTTGGAGTGTATATTATTTATAGGTCCAGTGTATCACTGAATATACACATGACATAAAATGGATCTGAAGGACTCATGGGTGTAATTTGGGCTCAATAATTTCCCTCCCCTTTCTTCTAGTCAATGGGCTGAAACCAGTTAATGGACTATCTTAGTCAAACATTATAAATAACTTTCCTTTAATAAAAGAAATGTATTTTTTTAAGTATAACTTACATAAATTCATAGTGTAAAGAGTAAATTACATCCTATCCCTACTCTTTTTCTAATTATAATGATCCCTTAAAATTTGTACCTTCCGGATACATAAGTCACCATCTAGATACATTAATTCACCATCCGGATTCATTAATTCTAGCACAAGAAGAATCCTTCTATTGCGCTAAAAAAGAAATAAAATCTGAAAATCTAATTAAATCCCATAAATTACGCTTATGTTTCTTCTTACTCTCAATCATATAGAGGCAAATTCAGAAGGAAAAAATTCAAAATTTCAAATTGCCCCCCCCGTTCAGCGAAGAAACCTTTCAGAGTTGATTCAAAAACTTTTATCGAAATTTTGGGTTAGAGATGTGAGTTATAAAGGATACAAAAGTGATGGAATTGTTGTTGGACAAACAATTTCCTTTTGAGTCTTCAAGTTCATCGAAGATCCTTTCAATTTTGATTCAAGTTGTTTGGATTTGCTATGTATACCCTCGGTTTTTTAATTTTTGAATTTGTATATTGATATATAAGTCGTGATACATTACTAGTTTGATGTATATGTAATATGTTTTTAGATCCTAAAATTCTTCTTTCCATTCTTCCAAAAAAAATCTCAATTTTGAATCAACCTTGTCAACAAATTGTACTGATACAACATCAACATGTCGATCTTGTTGAGACATTCCAGAATCTGAGAAAGTGAGGTGAGGTATGAACGATACAAAAGTGATGAAATTGTTGTTGGTCAAAATATTGGTTTGTGAATTTCAAATCCTTCATTGCAACTGAATTAGAGATCAATGAGTTAAGAATTTTTTTGGAGATATGATACATTTTTGAGGTGAAGAAACAAGAGTTTGGATTTTTCAATGTATCCGTTATGCATTGATACAACAAACAAAAAGGTTGAAGAGATGCATACCTTTGATGGATCATTCATACCTTTTATAATGTTGTGTAATTATTTTTTGAATTTCGTTTTCGAGATGGATATATTTATCAATATATTACTATTTATGCATCTTCTTAAAATTGATAAGTGTTGTATTTCTACTAGATACATTAAATAAG
Source organism: Solanum bulbocastanum (assembly GCA_037074985.1). Classification (NCBI taxonomy): domain Eukaryota; kingdom Viridiplantae; phylum Streptophyta; class Magnoliopsida; order Solanales; family Solanaceae; genus Solanum; species Solanum bulbocastanum. The sequence continues at coordinate 27,451,104 of CM073598.1, read as the reverse complement.
AAATTGTTGCCCATAAGGTGTTAGGTTCGAGATCGATATATTACTGTTTGGTAATTGTTATGTATCATATCATTTAGTATAAATTCGAATTTACGTATCATGCATAAAAAATTAGTGCATGATACATTATTATTTATGTAACTTATTTTGTTTGAGAGCAAAATCCATATGCATCAGGAATTTGTAGATAAAGAGACTGATACATGATAAATGATACATTTGGTAGAATTTTTGTATCAAGTATCAATACTAATTAAGGTTATGTATCAAAACTAATATTTGAACACGATACATTATGCATGATAGAATTGTAATGCATCATAATGTTGAAACGGAGGCAATATAGATTAGTTTAAGAAACAAAATCAACTAGATACATTAAAAATCTAAACCTATATGTATCAGAAAAGATGAACAACAAAAAAATCGAAAAAAAGTCAAGAATCTAATCAACGGAAAGCAACGAAGATGTATCCTTCTCGGACTAATTGGGTAAGCCCAATACTGAAAGATCGAACCAATGGAATGAAGTGTATCAAGACCGCCACTAGAAATTTTTGAAACAATTCCAAATGCACTCCAAGATGAACTCTCTGCATTAGCAACGTTTTCCACCCCTCTTCCAGTAAAGAGACCGGGAGTAACAAATTCAATAATTTTTTAAGATGAAAAAACTAAAAAAATATTTAGAAGAAATTGAAAATTGAAGTGATGGAAAGAAATCTACCTCTTGAATAACTCGAAATCATTAATTGAAAAGAGAAGAGATTTGAAATTCAATAATGGATTAATGTAGGTAATTGTAGAGAGATTTGTGGCTTGAAAAAAGGAAAGAAGTTATGGATATGACATTTCAATTAATGTATTTGAAAAAGGGGATGATGGGAGCAAAAGAGGAGATTTTTGATATTTTTTGAAATGGTAGGGAAAATAAGAAAATGTGATAATAAATGGTGTGTAGTTAGGTAATTTTTCCTTTTTTGAACAACTCTTTCATTATAACTTTCCACTAACATGTTTAAGACACAAAATTAAATGACAATTTGATACATTTTATATATCTTTAGTTTAAGACCATTAGATTAAAGTCTTTTCTACTTTCTTAAACTCAGTGTCAAGTCAAAACAAGACAAACAAATTGTAACGTAGGGAGTAATACGTAAAGGAGAAATCTTTTTTGCTTATATTACATCTCAAAGTTACAAAATTCTATTTTAAACTAATTCACTTGACAATTAACATGATTTCCTCTAAGCTTGCTGGAAGAATGATGTTGCACCAATGGGCTCTTGTTGGTATCAAGATAATTAAGAAGAAAAACCATCCCAATTGAAGTAACAAACATTGGAATTGGACCAAAAAACCATAACAACAAAGTGATAGCAAAATAAAGAGCTCTAAGCCCAATAGACCAAAAATCACCTCCCCTAATCACAGCCAACTCCACATAGCTTGAAGGAACTTCACTATTTGGTATACTAATTAGGTAATTTGCATGGATGAAACATCTTGATGATTGAACAAAACATGAAAATGCAACCAAAAAACATACAAGAAGACTTATGTACTTAATTGACAAAGTAGATGCCCTTGTGTCACCATATATCAATTCACTACTAAAAATAGTTGAAGTATTTGCCATCCATGCTCCAATTAGAGAGCTTAGAGTTAAACACACAGTTGCTAAAAATGTTGCTCCTGAATTATTTGCTGATAGAACATATAAGGCTGTCATAACATCTCGGTTTTCGGTCTGAAAAATAAAATAAAAAACAAAATGTTATCCTGAATAAACAAAATTGGAAAATGTTTTCTGGTATTTGGTTGGTGAATGAAAGATATTTGTTAAAAAATAATATTAACAAATCACATTTTTTTTAATGAAATCTTTGAGTAACAAAGTATTTAGTTGGAGCCATGGTAATATGAAATTACTTAGACGTTAAGTGAGGAAAATCATTTGTAGTTTGAAAAACATGTTTTTTTTATAAGTTTTTAGTAACAAAACATAACTGTGGTTTTATGTCCAAACACAATTTCAAATACAGGAGTATTTTTTTCTTCAAATTTCAACCAAATCATGTCCAAACGCATGGACAGGCAAAAATGTTAAAATCATGATGGACTAATAGGAGATTTATTAGTACTTACCTGCATAAATTTTTGAATCCAAGCAATTTTATCATTGTTCTCAAATCCAAAGACAGTAGTATGAGGATTCTTGATATATCTTTGGAGAAGAAAGAGATGGTAAACAAACAAAATGAACAATCCACTAGGCACCAAGAAAATATCAAGGTGTTCTTTTTGGAATACCATTTATTATTATTTTTTTTCTCCTTTCTTATGTTCTTGTTTGAATATTTGTGAGATTGGTAGAATTTGAATGTTGTTTGTGATATATGAAATTGGCAAAAAAATGTTGTTGCTTAAAAGGAACCTATTGCTTAAGGTATTGAATAGATATATCTTACAAGTAACATTCATACTTTATTATAGTAGCTTATACATTTTGAATTCTTGACTTGGTGGCTGTGATTGTAAGTAAACTTATTTACCAATTATATTACAAGAAATTACCAAAATTATCTCTTGGCATTTTATTTTTTAAATTTTTGTACAAATTAAACAAACAAATGTTTAGGAAATTTGGCCTAAAGCAGAGTTGCCCTGTTTGTAGCTTCGTCAACTCTCTTGTAAACCTGTTTTCTTGTTCTAGATGAACGATGATCGTGCAATTGCTTCGTGTTTTTGTCAAGGTAATGGAGGAAGAAAATCATCCCAATTGAAGTAATAAACATGGGAATTGGACCAAAAAACCATAGGAGTATAGTTGTTGCAAAATAAAGTGATCTAAGCCCAAGTGACCAAAACTCACCTCCTCTTATAACAGCCAATTCAACATAACTAATTGGTATATCAGTATCTGGTGTGGTGATTAAGTAATTTGCATGAATGAAGCATCTAGATGATTGTACAAAACATGAAAAAGCCATCAAGAAGAAGATTAGTAGAGTTATGAGCTTGATTGACATTGTTTCTGGCCTTGTGTCACCATAAATTAGTACACTAGTGAAAAGAGTGTTGTTTGCCATCCAGGCTCCAATGAGAGAACTCAATGATAATGAAACTGTTGCCAAGTATGTTGCATTACTGTTATTGGATTCTAAAACATTTAGAGCTGTATCTATAATTTTGATATCTGAAGCCTGCAAGATTTAGTAAAAGTGACAAGTTAGATGCAACCTATATTTAACGAGTTCAGTTGAATACAGTATCTCAAACATGAAACATAAATAGACAAGTGGAAAATTACTAAAGTTTCGACTAGGGTAGATTGACCTATCTACGAAGTGTAATTTTATGACAAAAGGAGATCAATTGACTCATTACTAGAAACAACGGTTAGTGGAAAATTTGTGCTATAGATTATGATTTTTCCACTAATTTCCCATCAAAAGAGTTCACTGAAAAAATGCATGGTGGAAAACAGTTTCTCACTGAAATAGTGAAAAACTTCCTAATTTTTCCATATGAAAACATTACTATTTTTGCTTTTTCCCACCAATACAATAAGAATATCCGTGGAAATTGCCACTGAACATTTTTCAATAGAAAACTATTGATTTTTTGGTTGACTCTCTTAGGAAAAAGGTGGCTCCGCCATTGATTTCGACAAATATTAAATTCTGAACTCATAATATTTTTTTAAAAAATAATGTTTACCACGAAAAACTTTAAAGGCCAGAATCATCAAGTTTAAATCTTAAATTTGTTTGTGTACTTTACCTGCATGATTCTTTCAACCCAAGCTCTCTTGTCATTGTTTTCAAAGCCCATGATAGTGGTATGAGGGATAGTAAGGTATCTATAGAGCAAATAGAGATGATAAGTGAACATGATGAAAAGCCCACTTGGGACCAACAACAAATCAAGGAACTCTTTTTGGAAAACCATTTTTTTCTCTTCCTCCTAGAAACCAGAGTAGTCAAGAAGAAGAGTTCCAAGTGGCATCTTTTATATACATTATTTGTGTCTAATTTACTTACATGTGTAGCAAAGAATTAACAACTTGTATGGAAATCTCAACAGAATTTTGATAAGTAACCTATAGCTAGTTGTTATGTTCTTGACTTCTTGTTTCCATGTGATTATTTCTTCAACTTTATGCCTACCAATGCCATCATTCTAAGTTAATAATAGAAGCATTTTTGAACCGGACGACACAAATATTTTTAGACCAAACTAGTAACTAAGGACATTTTTGTTCAGTTTCATATAGTTCAAAAACATTTTGACCCTTTTCCGTTTTCTTTATACTGTCATGTATAGAAATTAAATTCAATTAAATATGCAGGTCACTCAAAACGGAAAAATACCAATAGTAGATCAAGTGGTACACTATTTAATTGTTTTTCAACTTTCGGCAGTTTGAAAATTGAATTTAAAATAATTTCCTTGTGCAAGTTTAGATATTCCCTCCGTTCCAATTTGTTTGTCAAAAACACTTGAATTTTGTGTTCTTAAACTAAAATGATGTAGAATTTACCAAAATATCATTTAATATTATGGTCTTAAACATGTCATGTAGAAAGTTAGAATTACAGAGTTGCCAAAATAGGAAAGAAACATTCTTTTTTAAACAAATAATAAAAAGTTAGACAAACAAAATGAAACGTTAAAGTTTTTTTTTTTTTCTTACGTAAACTTTTTGAATCTTGATCATCAAATATGGTTGTATGAGTATCACAGGCTGTCAGGTATCAACTAGTTAAGTAGCTGTTACTTCAATGACATAGTTGAATGTTGGCAAACGATAATGTATTAATGTATGAACAGGCAAATATAGTTGCATCATCAGTGCAAGTTAAGGAATTTGACTTTCTCACAAATTGAACCCTGCACAAGTTTAATTTACAAAGCGTGAATCAAATTCTCATCAACAAGGTGAATGTTTAAATAGTCAACCAACTAAATTTTTAGTATAAGATTCTCCCTTCAAAGATGGTTAATCAGATGAAACAGAGGTAATAAAACATTTCTAAAATTAATAAAAGTAGTCCTTTTGTCTCAATTTATGTATTATATTTCTTTTTACTATAAGGATCTATTAACTTCTAATCACATAATAATAACTTTATCATCAATTACGCTAAGACTACCTTCAATCAACGACAACTTCACATAAATAATTGAAACCGGCGAGTAATACCAAAAAGGTCTAGAAGGTTGAATTCGTGCAAGAGATTTCTGCTCGTATATATGATCTTATAATTCAGGTGACTTGCAAAACTAGGCTATGGTTGATGAAGGATTTAGAGTATGTTTGGATAGACTTATTTCTGTAATGTTTGAATAAATAAAAATATATGTATATAATATATATTTTAAACAAAGACAAAAATAAGTTATAAGCTCATTCGGACGTGCTTTTAGCATAAAGGGGTCGGATAATAGAAACATAGAAGGAAAAACTATCTAATTACATAAATATTCCTATCATATTTATGAATTCTTCTTATTTATCTCACTGATTCATAATCTTGTATCATATTTCAAGTCAATACACCTAGAATACATATTGTTTTGCTATCATATACACTCTAAAATACATATACATAGAGAGATGGGTGAGCCAGGGAGAGAGAGACGAGTAAGAAAGGAGAGAGGCTAGCGAGATAACATGGAGGCGAGCAAGAAAGTCTGTATGTAGACCAATTACATTCTATAATTTATATACATAGTGAGAGGCGAAAGAGAGTTAATGTTAAATTAAGTCTTAGACCTAACTTGACACCTCAAAAGCTAGCTCAAATGGAGAAGGATTGTCCAAACCTTATAACAGGAGTCCACCAATCTCATTAACCGCTAATGTGAGACTTTTGTCATTTTTTAACACACCTACCTCACGCCCATTGAATGCTTAGCATTTAGTGCGTTGGCATTTTTTTTATTTTGGGGGCATCAACATTGAGTAAGATGGGCCCTGCTCTGATACCACATAGAATTAGATTTAGATCTAACTCACACCCCAAAAGCTAGCTCAAAGGGAGGAGGATTGCCCAAACCTTATAAGGACCCACTCATCTCATTAACCATCACTGTGGGACTTTTGTTATTCTTTAACAGTTAATGTATCCAAATATTTGTGAATCTAATTTTGATTAGATACATGTGACTTAGAGACCGAAATTTGACATGAATGATAATTTTGGAATTGACATACCATAAAGTATTGGAATATGTGTTTGTTTGGCAAAGGCGCCAGGAACCGACGCTCCATGAGGGTGAAAGCTCAGACTTGTTTTCAGCGTGACGGGACGCACACCGCACCAGTCAATTAGAAAGTATAAATACATTCAGTTACAGGGAGAAAAAAACCCACTTCTTCAGCATTTTCAGAGCTTTTGAAGGTAAAAACAAGCTTACCCTCTATTTTACTTTTTCAAATATAGAGTTTTCTATTTTTTCAGACAATTAACTCTAACCCAATTCTCTATTTTACTCTCTAAAAAGGAACCTTTTGCTCTCTCCTCAATATTATATTATTATTCTATTTCATTTTTATTTTCTTATTTCATAATATAAATCATTTTTTTCTTTTTGCAAATAATTACCCTATAATCTATATAATCTTCGTATAATATAAATTTTGTTCTTTTCAAATTTTTCATTAAATATAAAATTATATTTTATTCTAAATTTCTATATAAAATAAATTAGAACAAATATTATGTATAATACATACTAACAAACAATTCAAATAAAAGTGAAATCATTGATGAAATACAATTACATAATAAATAATACATTATCGAAAAATTTAATTTTAAATTTTACATAAATACTCTACTTTCAAGACTATTACGTTGCTCCCATAATGCTCTATTAATGCATTACGGAGTTCAAAATGAGTAATTTTTTGTCCATATTTTTTTATGTGTAGCTAAAAATTGTTTAAATTAACAATTTCATCTTGTATCCAATTATTTCGTGTACTAATTTACTTCCCCTATTCCATTTTGAACTATTGCAAAAAGTATTTTCATGCTCATTAAAAAGTGTAGTTTAATAATTTATCACTATAACATCAAAGTAGATTGTTTGAATTATCATGTAGATTTTGTGTATTCTACATAGTGAAAAATAATATAATTTTAAATTAAATATTTAAAGTGAAAATATTTTTAATTTTTTTTTTTTAGAAAAATTGTTAATTCGGGATGAAAATATTATACTTATCAATAGTATGTTTTTTTAGATGTTATATTACTTAGAAAATAATGCAACTATTAAAGACTTAACTAATAGTCTCATATAATATAAATAATATTAAAATAATTTGAAATTACATATTTAAAGTGATTTTTTAACAAATAAAATAGAAAATTATTAATTTGGATAAAAATAGTAACTTGTCAATAATATTTTTTTAGATGTTATATAGAAAAATAATTACAAATAATAAAGACTTAATTAATGATACAATAGAAATAATATTAAAATAATGAAAAAGCGAAACAGAGAAGTGACTATTCACCTCTCTATAAATGGAGGATAGAGAGTAATATGGAGGGTGGTTGGAGAACTCATTCACTGTTTTACTCTCCAAATATAGAGAATCGGCCCCACTCTATTTTACTCTCCATTCTCTATATTTGGAGAGTAAAACAGTGAATGGGCTCTCCAGCCACCCTCCATTTCACTCTTTATTTTCCATATATTGAGAGTTGAATATTAGTTCTTCAAATTTGAAAAACTACTATTCACCCTCTTTATTTCATACTCTTTATTCACCATATATAGATAGTTGAATAGTAGTTCTCCATAGTTCTTCAAATTTGAAAAACTACTATTCACCCTCTTTATTTCATACTCTTTATTCACCATATATAGATAGTTGAATAGTAGTTCTCCAAATTTCAAGATGTTGTAGATGCTCCAACTACAACAACAAAAATGGTGGTAGATGTAAATCTTCGATTTGAACAATTTTTAGCTAGACATAAAGATTAAAGGACAAAAATGCTTATTTTAAATTCCGTAATGTGTTAATAGAACATTTATGGGAGCAAAGTAATAATCTTGAAAGTTGATTATTTATGTTATGTTTATGTAATTATAATTCATTATTGATTTCACTTTATTTAAATTGTTCATTAACTCACTATCCCATGAAAAATAAAATTTTATATCCCATGAAAATTATATAAAGTGATTATTTGGAAAAAAGAAAGAAGGGATTTATATTATGAAATAAGAAAATAAAAATGAAATAGAAATAATAATATAATATTAAGAAGAGTGAAAATATATATTTTTAAGAGTAAAATATCTAATTGGAGTTGGATATCTAAAAACATAGAAAACTCCGTATTTGGCGTAATTGGAGATGCCTTACTTACATTATCCAAGGTATGAATTCCATCGGAGTTTGAGTTAATTTGGGTCAATTAACACTAGTTTAACTTATGAATAGTTACATTACCCGAAATGTCAAGAATTCAACAAGACCCCTTCAAGTTAAAGGGGGTAGGGATGGAGGAATTGCTTCCAAAAGTAACCTCACTATCTTGAACTGACAAATTGGTATATTGGGATAGTATGAAATCATAAAGCTCAATTTTTGTTTTTGTAGTAGTTTACTTGTGGAATTGAAAGAAGCCCTGAATGGAATTAGTCAAAATTTGATGGAATAATTATAGTGGATAAACTTAAATGGATTGAAACGCAACCGTAGTATGAAAAATTGAGATTTTCAAGAAATGGGGATTCATTATATTAAAATGAATTGAACTATCTTGTGTTGATGTGTTCAGGCCTGATGGTTGTAGATTTCGGGATTTGACTGATATCTGGGAAGTTAAAAACGCAAGTTTCAGTCGAAAGTTGAGGTACTTCCTAAATGGATTATTGACAAAAGCATGTCTACCAAGTGTTTGAAAGAAGTTTTGAGGTTAAGTTCTTAGGGGACAAGCAGAGTGCTTAACTCTCCGTATTCTATCCTAGCGCAGTTTTCAGATATATAATTGCATTATGTTGAAGTACTTGTGTGTGAATAGAATTACTTGATCTAGAAACAATATCTTAATCGTTCAGATTCAGACGTCTTAATCTTAATGAAAACAAATGAAGCTTAAGAGAGCAGATAATTTTAAGGGAAAACTTGAATGAGGGAACTTAGGCCAAGGACAGGTGTAATCTTGTAGCTCATGAAACCAGCTTCAAGGAATAGCTTTTCCCATTCTTTCTCAGTTCTCTGCCTTCCAGTAGCTACAACCATCATTAGTACATCAAATACGAGCTTCACTTCAGTCATGTCTCCTTCTTCTTCATCTCTATCCAATACCATGTCAATGATTAGGACCTTCCCTTTTCTTCCTTCATCTTTCTCCTTGATAGCTTCTCTGCATCTATTTAGTATCTTCACACAATCCTCATCATTCCACTTATGCATAACGTGCTGCAAAAATTATGTCATGTTTTCTCAGTGTCTTAACTGTTTTGTTGGACATTGACATGAGCAGGAAAACAGACACTGTAAACATCACAAACTGATGACAATCTTCATCACTCCAATTATGCATAACAGTCTGCAAAAAGTCATATTTTCTCAAGCATAGGACAGTCTTAACTGTTTTGTTAGATATTGGCATGAGCGAAAAAGCAGACCATGTGAGCAGGCTGCTTTGTTAGAGGGAATCTGAAGAATATGGATTTAAATTGCCTATTTCTCTCTTCTAGCAAGAAAAAAAAGTAAAGATATGACACTTGAGTCTAACTCAAACCCAATAGCAAGCTCATGAAGGAAGAATTGCCCAAGTCCATGTGAGCAGGCCGCTAGTCCATTGCCCAACAAGTGTGCGACTCTAATCCACTCTTTCAAGAAAGAAGTAACTGAATAAAACAGACCCTTTGTAAACATCACAAACCAATGACCTATAGCCTTTAATACAGAAACCGTATAGTAACTGGAAGATGACACCTCCCACATATTTCAAATTTTCTGTCTGGCATTTTAGCAATAACATGAAAAAGGTCTAACATGCTGCATTTTAGGTGAGGAAATGCAGCCAAATTTCTTTTCTGTAATTCCAGCCCCCCTCCAATATCAAGCAAAATAAAACTAGGAACATGCTAAGGATGAAACTTTTGTGTATACCTTAAGTAAAATTGCATCAGCATGGGGAATAGACTGAAACATGTTCCCTCCTACATAGATTAAATTCTCACTCTGTGGCATATTGGCAACAACATGTGGAAGATCAAGGACAGTGCATTTCAAGTGAGGTACTGCCTCCAAGATGGTCGTAGCTACAATGCCAGTGCCACCGCCAACATCAACCAATGAGTTCAGTCCCTCAAAAACTTCCCTGCAGTCCTTAACAACTAATCTCGTCATTTGGGAATCACTAGCCATTCCTTCATTAAAAACTCTGTCAAATATTGGATTTTGTGCACAAAAGTCCCACATAGACACCCCATGTGCTGTCTCAAATGGCGCTTCTTCATTCTTGTGAAACCATTCTCCCAATAATTGCCAAGGAGTGACAAGGACAGGATCAACCATTACTCGAACACAAGGTGACAAATTTGGGATTTCACTCTTAAGAAGCAGCCTTGAAGAAGTTGTAAAAACATATCCCTCTGTTTCTGCGTTTTCTTCGAGCTTTGTTATATCAAAGAATTGAGAGTGCACCAACGGACGTATTAGTCGATGAATGCCATTTAATTTTGATGAGGGAAGTTTGAGTGCTGAAAGTAGATCAGGAAGAGTGATTGGTTTTTTGTGGTTATGAATCATATCTGGTATGCCTAACTGAATGGCACAATTCAGGGCCATGGAATTTGCATAAGCAAATGCATGTTTGTAAATATGAGCCTGTACTTTGAAGAGTTCACTGGCTCTTTCAACATTATTATTTGTCTCCATTAGCTCAGAAAGTTTTCAACCTTGTTGCTGAAACTAGCTTGTGATGAGCTATATTTTATGGATAGAACAAAGCTTGTGATGAGCTGTCTTCATGTATGTAATTAGGTTTGTGATGGCATGCTCAGAATTGTAACAGCTCCCTTTTTTCTTGTTATTCCAAAAATTCAAATGTGTGCCATACCAATAATAGCTCTATCCTTACAAGAGCATATTCTCATGTTTATTTTATCCTATGACTTCTCTTGTCTTTTAGCATTGAAACTGAACCACTCTTTTGCTTAGTTTTAGGGAAAAGGTCCAATTAAGTTTTGATGTTGTGGACATTCAGTTTTAGGGAAAAGGTCCAAGCAGGCCTCACATTGGTATTAACTGCTAAAATTAGTTTATTGTGTACATGACTTGTGGCTATAGTTTGCAGGAGGAAGTATAAAGAAGCATATGTTTAAAAAGGTTCGATGAGCTAGTCGCATGCTCCATAATTTCATATGATTGTTTCCTGAACAATACATGTAGTTCATCACAACAACAACACTAAGTGGGGTTTGGGGAGGGTAGAGTTTACGCATATCTTACCACTATCTCGAGGAGGTAGAGAGGTTGTTTCTGAAAAACCTTTGGCTCAAGTGCATCAAACCCAAGTAAAAGAACAAGAAACAATGAAGAAATCATAGTCGTTAATAAGAAAAGCAATGTAAAGTCTACAAGAAAGAAAGAAACAATAACAACAGCAAAATAGTTTGATAACGGAAACACAACATACAACATAAGGCAAGAACTACAAGGGTACGACAATACATGTAGTTCATCAATTTATTTTAATCCTTACATAATATTTTAAGGAAAAACTTCAATGAGGGACCTTAGGCCAAAGAGAGGTGTAATCTTGTAGCTCATGAAGCCAGCCTCAAGGAATAGATTTTCCCATTCTTTCTCAGTTCTCTCCCTTCCAGTGACTAAAACCATCATTAGTACATCAAAAATGAGCTTCACTTCAGTCATGCTTGCTTCTTCTTCATCTGTATCCAACACCATGTCAATGATAAGAACCTTGCCTTTTCTTCCTTCATTTTTATCCTTGATAGCTTCTCTACATCTCTTTAGTATCTTCACACAATTTTCATCACTCCAATTATGCATCACATGCTGCAAAAATTAACTCACATTTTCTCAACCATAGGACAAAGTTTTTAAACTGTTTTGTTAGTCATTGGCATGAGCAAGAAAACAGACGAGGAAATCAGAAGAACAGGGATTCAAATAGTCTATTTTTCCCCTTCTAGCAAGATAAAAACGCAACTGAAATTACACAAGACATTGTAAACATCACGAACTGATGAATGATGACCTATAGCCTTTAATACACTAATCTATATAGTCTTCCAAAAAGAGTGTCTTGATCCGGAATATGAGGATCAAAGTAACTAATGTTTGGTGTGATTTTGGACGTATAATGTTTTAATTTTTTAAATAAAATTTATATATTAAGAAACTACATAAAAATTAACAATTCTAAATATTTAAAAATTATTTGGAAAAAAAATTAAGATCAAGGAAAATATCTTTGATTGTCTAAATAGTAACTAAGGCAATCTTTTTGGGATGGAGGGAATAATTGAAATACTACATAAGTCAATACGAACTCTTGAGATGTGAGGTAAAGTTATTTACTTAATTATATCTTCAACACGCACCCTATGTGATTTTTTTTTTTGATGAATGGTGCGGTGAGCTCAAACCAAGGATCTTTGTTTTATTTACTTCACTATATGTTCAACATGAATGTTCAGCAAGTTGCAAAGGAATTTCTGAAGGCATAATACATAAACAGACACTCAAATTTGGTTTTGGCTAGTAAATAAGCACTCCAACTTTGAGAGTACAAATCTAGACTCCTCAACTTGATCTCAAGTGGCAACTAAACACTCCAACTCGGCCTCATTGTGTCTGGTGCACACCTGACGATGACGTGACATAAAATTTGGAGGTGTCTAGATAATCATTTTGTAAATTGAAATGTTTAACTGACACAATGGAGACGAGTATGTGTCTAGATGTGCATATTTTCAAAGTTGGAGTGTTTACTTATTAGTTGAGGCCAAGAGGGAGGGAACAAGACCCTTCATCCCTCAAGTCAATCAGATTGAGGAAATGCTAGAGTGCATCAATCTCAGCATATAAAATTTCCAATTAGAGATGTACCACCAGCAGTTTGTAAACAAAATCTAGAATCGTGTTACCTTAAACAAAATGGCATCAGCAGAGGGAATTGAGTGAAACATGTCACCTCCTACATATTTCAAATTTTCTGTGTCTGGCATGTTAGCAACAACATGAGGTAGGTCCAACACAGTGCATTTTAGATGAGGAAATGCAGCTAAAATAGTGTTAGCTATAATTCCAGTGCCACCTCCAACATCAACCAGGGAATCCATGTCTTGAAAAACTTGTTTGCAGTCCTTTACAACCGAACACATCATTTGGGAATCACTAGCCATTGCTTCATTGAAAACATTGTTGAATCTTGGATTTTTGTGACAGAATTCCCACATGGGTGCACCATGTGCTGTCTCAAATGGGGTGGTTTTGTTTCCTAGAATCCAATCCCCCAAAGATTGCCATGGATTCACCATAACAGGATCAACCATTGCTCTAGCAAAAGGTGACAAGTTTGGGATCTCACTCTTCAAAAGCAGCTTCGTCGAAGGTGTAAGAACATACCCTTGTTGACTTTCTGAGTTTTCATCAAGAAATTCTCTAGTAGCAAAGAAGCCAGAGTATACCAATAGGCGCATCAATCGATGAATTGCATCTGATTTTTGAGGAGGAAGTTTCAGCTGTGAAACAAGTTGAGACAGAGTCATTGGCTGCTTATGACTATGAATAACATCTGGTATGCCTAATTGAATTGCACAACCAAGAACCATGGAATTTGCAAAACTGAAGGCATGCTTGTAGATATGAGCCTGACCTTGAAACATTTCACTAGACATTGGAACATCCATTTCCCTGCTCTTTTTCTTTATTATCTTAAACAAATATAAACTTTTAATGGACAATGATGCAGCCAGCAGGGCCGGCTAGAGAGTCAAGCTCATAGGTCAACTGCTTTGATTTTGAATACTAGTAATAGACTTTTATGTTGATGGTTCCAGGATTTTTAATCGGAAGTTCGAAAAATAAAAATACAGTGTCTAAAATTTAAACTTACTTTATATATAAAGTGTAATATGTATAGCTGAAGAATAATATTGAATCAAGATATTGGGTATTTTTTTTTTCTCAAGTTTCAAGTATTACAATTTACAACTATATTGAAGCTATCAAAGATATGTATTGGGGCTAACCCATTGATGACCTCCTAAACTTGGCACAATCTTTCACTTAGACACCTCAAGGATTTTCATTTTAAACACCTAACGTAGGGTTCCCATGTGTCACTTTAACACTTTTTGCACAGCTGGAGTGTCGCGTGATTTTCATTGATTCAAGGCGCGTAAACATCAAAATTTTGTCTGATGTGGCGTCCCCAATGGTAATATTACTCCACATCATCTATTATATTATTTTTTCTCCAATTGTATCCTAATTAAGACCCCAATTTCTCTCTTCTTTTCCAATTTCTCCCTTATTTTCCAATTTCTCTCTTCTTCAACCTTTCTTTAGTTCTTGGCCCTTAATACTTTCATGTCGAGCTTCTCCAATTCTTCTATGGCATTTGTGGCTGAAGGTCGATATTGTAGGTGTGGTAATAAAGCACTATTAAAGACTTCATGGACCCAATTAGATCTAGGGCGTAGATTTTTTACTTGTAGAATTTCGAAGGTAAAATTCTTCGCTTCCCTTATTTTTTTTTAAGTCAATTAGATGATTAATTGTTGGCGTCTAATTCTTTTTGATTGGTTTTATAGAAAAAGGGTGGCTGTGACTATTTTCTTTGGTATGAAGATCGACACCCTCCACAAATAAACAGGGTAATGTGGGGATTGTCGAAGAAAGTCAATGCTTTTGATGAAAAATTAAAGCGAGCAAGAAATATAATTATTATTGGTGTAGTTGCTACTGGGTTGCTGATGTTTGGAATATGGAAATTTAAGCCTAATTGTCAGTGTTTTTGAGGTGTTTGGTCTAGTAGTATTTTGATGTTGTATTTGGTGTTCGGTCTAGTAGTATTTGGTGTTCGGTCTAGTAGTATTTTGATGTTTTTATTGCTGTAAGTTTTCTATGTAAATGTGCATTTTGAATTCAATGAAATACTATGTTGTTGTTGCAGTAAAATTGGTTTTTTGGCTACATACAAATCTCAAATTCGTTCTCACAATGTAACACCAAAGGCAAATAGTCAAATTACACAATTGGTCATATTCGTCACAATGTAACACCCAAATTACACAAAACGTAGACAGTTATATTGCATGCTCCATAATGAGCTCAAAGTTAGCATTATGCTACATACCATTCAAGGCTACAACCTTCAAAAAAAGTGTACCAAAATAAGCCCCCAAAATAAAGATAACATAACCAAAATAAAGCCTAAAATCAACTTATTCTAAGTTGGTGTTACTTCTTCTTTTTGTTTGCCATTTGTTGCAATTGGGAAGTGGCGACAGCATCCTTGTTTTTCCATCTCAACCCTCTAGGCTTAAAGCCAAGGTCTATACCCGTTAAACTTGCATCCTTACAACTTGAACCTGTTGGTAGAATCCTTTGACTTGAAGTCCCAGGCTAATTTCTGAAGAAAAAACCAAAATTAATATATAAACTTGCATTTATTTAAGAGACAGTGTGTGACAAACTTACGTTTAGTATTTGGGTTCCACTTGCACTTGTGTAGATGCCAAATCCAACATTAATTGATCCACCATTAATTGGCCCCTTTGGTCCCCCTCTCGCAGAATTTTCTCTAGTTGCAACTCTTTTTTTTTTTTTTTTTTGTGCAGCAGTTTGTCTTGTCCTTGGAGGTAGTTGACTGGTTATTCCTCTTGTAACAGGAATACTTGTATCCACAAATGGTGGTGGTTGGCTTGTTTTTGCAGTTTCCCTTTCCCTCTTAACTCTACTGGTATCACCACAAACTGTTGTTGAAGAAGTATGACTGTTTGATGTTGTTGATGCAAGTTGGTTGAATCTTGTTGGTCCAGGTTAGTAGGAGCTTGTTAGTTCAGGATGACTACTTCCTTGTAAACTTTGACCAGCAGTAAATTGTGAATTGTGGCTAGTTGGTTGTGAAGATTGGGCACCAACCTAAATATCAAACATAAAGTTTGTTCATTACATTCAACAAGAATTTAAGAAAGGCACAAACAAATAATGAATTATTTTACCTTGCAATATTTCTTGTTGTGGCCTTGTTGTTTACACTTGGAACAAGTAATTTTCACCCCTTGTTTGGACATCTTTCCATCCTTCTTTCTTGGTTCATCTTTACTCTTTCTTCTATTTCTCAGGAGGCTCAATCCTTGGATTGTTAGTTTCAGGCCACATCTTCATATTTGGAATTGGTTGAATGAAATGACTATAAACCTTTAAGAAGGTATCCTTCATATACCATTGCTCCACAAGTGGTTCAGGTTCCTGTTCTATGTGGTATAAAGCAGAAATAGCATGTTGGCATGGAATGCCTCTCAATTGTCAAGTTTTACAGGTACAAATTCTATTAGTCAAGTTGATTGTATACCTATACTGCCCTTCTCCAATCTCAAACCCAACATCAGCATTCCAAAGCTCCTTGAATGCCTTAGCCTTTTCCTTATTCTCCTCCAACATAAGTCTAGCCATAGGTACAATATCACATATCCAGGTGTCAAACTTAACCATATCCACAGTTCTAGTCATTAATTTTCTCCTCATTTCCTCCAACATGGTTATTGTAGATTTGTGTCTACATGATAAGATTCATGAGTTAAAGGTTTCACACATGTTATTTTCAACTGCATCACATTTGAAATGCTCCTGAAAGAATGTTCTAACCCATGACACTTGTAGATAATACAATAAATCATCATTAATTTCATTACCAAGTCTGCTTATTTTGTAAAGCTTTTCACTTCAAAAGTTGCCTTGGAACATCTCTAGAATTGTTTTCTCCTTTCCTCTCCCTTTCATCTTTTACTCCGGTTAGACCAGATGTGTCTAGCACACATTCTAACTTAAGTATTTGGTAGCAGTTCACCAACAGCTGCTTGAAGACCCTACAATAATATACAATTTAAGAAAGAAAATATATTTCTACATATCTACAGCTATCAAAGTAATAGACAATTACCTTCTGCATATCTGACATTACAGTAAGACTTTGTCCAGTACCCAACTGCAGGTTCTCTTTCAAGTAGTTGATAAAGAAACTCCAGCTATGTTTAGTCTCCTTGTCCACAACTGCCCAGGCTATAAGAAACATCTTATTGTTTCCATTTCTTCCAATTGCTATAAGAAGTTCACCCTTACAAGCACCCTTTAAGAAACATCCATCAAATCCTATTAATCTTCTACATCCTTCCTTCCACCCTTTCTTCAATGCATCCAAGTATACATAAAAGTACACAAACAAATTTTTTTCTGATACAGTTTCTCTATCCATCCTTACCCAAACAGAATTGGTTTGTTTTATGACTTCAGCATAATCACATAACCTTGCAAATTCCATATTCCAGTCACCCATGTTTTCTCTAAGAATCATTATCTTTACCTTGTAACAAATTGTTCTACCCACATGCAATCCTAACTCCTCCCTGCACAATTCTTGTATTTCCCAAATCCTCAAAGATGGTTATTTAGTTATTTCATCCTTGAATCTATTTGCTAGGAACTTAGTTGTACACATTTTTTCATATTTGATGGTAAACACTTATGTATTGGATAGTAATTCTTAGTCATAAAGTTACCAGAATCCTTATCAATGGCACCATAGCACAACCATTTGCATTTTTCTTTGAATTTACATTTAGCTCTCACTCTATAAGCTTCATTAGGCCTTAACTTAATCTGATAATTTTTTTTCAACAACATATTTTGCCAAAGCCTTTCTAAATTTCTTAGCATTCTCAAAAATCATTCCAAGTTCAAAAATAGCAATAGTACATTTATCATCATATCTGACCTTTTTGCTCTTTTTTCTGCCTAGTAGATCAACATCTCCAACAGTTTATGCATCTAGCATATCAGTGCTATCATCACTATCACATTCTGAGCTATCAATATACTTCTCATCTCCTCCCAATCTGCCAACATATCTATCCTTTTTATTTATTCCAATATCTTCAAAACCTCTATCTACACCAGCCTCACCTATTGGTACTTCTTCAGTTATTGTTTTCTTCTCCCTATCTCTTTTCTTCCTAAGATTAGGATTTCTTTTGTTTCTCCTTTCAGCCTAAAGGATCTCAATTCTTCATCAACATCTGAATTATCTTCATCTGGAATAACATCTACATCTATGTCACTACTAGGCAGATCTGATTCAGCTTCATTCTGATTTTTATCACCTCCAGGCAGTTCTGTATCAACTTTATTCAAATCTAAATCATTCTCCACAATTTCCTCAATATTTATACTCACATATTCATCAATAGGACCAGACCATGGTAAAAGACTAGTTGGAGCAGACAATTCTTCCAACTCATCAATTTCGTGGACCACATGTGTATCACCATCTACCAAGTCTTTCACAAATTCTAACAATTGAGTATCAGAAGTAACTTGAACTAATTCATTGTTAACTTCACAGTAAAATTCCTTCATATTTGTATACCCAAGGTCTTTAGTGTAGGAAAGAAACTCGACAAAACTAAAATGATCTTTATCTATGCCAACACCAAATACATCTACTTCTTGTTGGTAAGTAGGGTTAGGGTTTCCAACAACACCCCCCATGATGAAAACAAGTTAAAATATAGTTGTCCATATCTCGAAAATAATACCCCCTAATAAGAGGAAATATCCAAAAAGCCCCTTACTTTACCAGCCAAAACCTATATTAAAAATGAAAATAAAGAAAGCAGAATCAACAACAATATACACCTTCTTGAAAAAAACAAAAACACAGGTAGAAAACAAAATACATCATTACCTTCAATTTCTTCAATTTCTCTAATGTCGCACAGCTCGATACTTCGTCAATACAACCTTAAACCTGAAAAATGGTGACATAAAATACAACAATGGTTATTACTAACAACGAATTGAAGGAAAAACAAAGAAATACATATGAAGAGAGGGGGATTTACCTAGGGTTTTCATCGGAGAAGAGAGAGAAAGTTTAGTTTTTCTTTTAGTTTGAAATCACAAGAATGGTTCAATTTTTCTTTTAGTTTGAAAAAAAACAACGTGTAAAGAGGTTTAAGAGTTGGCATGATATAATTTGTCAGTTACTCCACGTAGAACGGTTGTCTTGCACGCGCTTATGGTCAACAGAAGTCTGTGCAAAAAGTGTTAAAGTGACACATGAGGACCCTACATTAGGTGTTTAAAATGAAAATCCTTCAGTTGAGGTGTCTAAGTGAAAGATTGTATCAAATTTAGGGGGTCACCGATGGATTAGGCTTATGTATTGATATCAAGTTATCAACTTGTCAAATTTAAAATATGGTATGAAAGTAGATGAGGAAGAGTGATTGGTTATTTATGTATAGTATATGGTATGCCTAGTTGTGTGTGACAATTAATTTGCATAAGCAAATGCATGCTTGTCTAATTGTCTTTAGGTATGTGATGACATACATACTCTGAATTGTGACAGCTCCCTCTTTTCTTGTTATTCAAAAATTAAAATTTGCGTCATTCCAATAACAGCTCTATCCTTTATCTTTGTCATTAACGAAATTGTAACATGAAATGATTCATATTTAAAGGATAAAAATGAGATCTTTTCAACCGGCAAAGCAAATTTAGACTAAAAGTCTTGTAGATGACAAATTACTCCCAAGCCCCGAGGCATAGGCGTTGGCCTTATGCTTCTTTAAACTTTTAATTTATAATATAGTAAAATAATATAATAACTACAAAATCAGATCCTATAATAAATAATGATAGGTGTTTGTTTCTTGTCATGAGCCTAGATAAAAATTAGTGGTTGAGATTCATTTGATTAAAAAGGAAGCAATTTTAATTAAAATAAAGAAAAATGAATAAAAAATTAAAGCAACTGCTAGAAAAGTTTCTGGTACTTGATTTATCTGTAAAGTTACATAATTTCAAGACTAAATTATGAACTCAATAATAATTTACACTAATATCAAATGAACTGGTATTTATGTTCGAAAAATGCCGCAGTATATTAAAAAGAATATATTAAACGCATTATCTTGAAACTTTCGTGCTCCTCAACTCCCAGAAAAATTTACTTGCAAGATATATGTAATTTTAGTAATATTAGTCATGCAATATTAATTTAGTAAATCTGCAATCTGACCATTAAAAAGAAAATAAAAAATTTATGAATGAGAAATTATTAGATAAATTAAATTTTGTTAATTCTGGATTTAAACTTCTTAAAGTGATGCACTTGTAGACAGGTCCGGCCAGAGGATAGAGCCGATAAGTCAACTGCTTCTAAATAGAGTAACTTAACTTCAGTTTAACTTCTTTTTTTATTTTTGTTTTCTTTGATATTCATTATTAGAGTTCGATTAAATTCAAAAAAGTCATGTATTGAGATAAAGCGCTTCTAATAAAGATGACTCCATACTAGAGTCAGGAGCGGGCCTACCCATATTGAAGGGTTGGAAAATTACATTATTAGAAGTCAAATTTTGATTATATATATTGACACTCTTGACTTAAGTTAAAAGTTAGTTCAGTGGTTAAGGCATTGTGAAAATTTCTTAACATCATATATTCTAATTCTACTAGGGGTGCGCTACTACCACTCCACCACCACCCTCATTTATAACTTTAGTTTAACTTTGATTTTGTGTTGCTTGTCATCATCCTTACAATCTCTTGGTTTTTGATTAATTACTTCAGTTATACGTTTAAGATATGCTTTATATACCTATAATAGGAAAGCTAAAGGTTGAATAATTATTTCAGCTATACGTTTAAGATATATTTTATATACCTATAATAGGAAAGCTATAGGTTGAAGTGCTAAAATGAAAATTTGTGGCAATTATAAGAGCCGACTATGTATTTGGTCTGGTGTAATTGGTAAAAATCATATTTCATACTATTAAATATATAAATATTTTTACTTATATATTTGAATAAGATTTCATATTATTAAATAGATAAATATTTTTACTTATTTATCAAATATAACAACTATATAATTTGTAGCTAGGAATGGCAGAATGGGTAATTTATATGGGTATTCACTCATATTTATCCATTTTAAATAGGTTGGATACCCAATTCATTTAAAAATGAGTAAAAATGAATAATACTCATATTACCCATTTAAAAGTGGATAGTTAAATGGATGAAATGGGTAAATGATGTTCATTCATAAAAGAAAGAAAAGTGGTAAAGAGTGGGGTGGTACCAAAACCTTTTCAAAAAGATTTTTTTTTACATTTTTTTGGGATAGGGGGTAGTAGGGTGGTGGGGTGATAAATTTTTATTTTTTTTTAAAAAATTAATTTTCTTTTTACATTATTTTGGGATGAGGTGGGGGGCTGGTAGGGGGTGGGGTAGTAAAAAAGACTTTTTTACATTTTTTTTGGGATGGGGGGTGCTAGTAGGGGGAGGGGGCCGGTAGGGGCTGATAAAAAAAATTAAAAAAATTAGTTTCTTTTTATAAAAAAAAAAAAACTAATTTTTGTTTACATTTTTTTTTTGGATAGGAGGGAGAGGGGAGGGGGCTGGTAGGGGGTGGAGTGATAAAAAACATTAAAAAGATTTTGTTTTTAAAGTTTTTAGCAAGATTTCTACTATAATATGGGTACTCATATTTATTTATATTATCCATTGGGTAACTCGTTTTTACACATTTAAAATATGAGTCAAGTCGAGTACTTTATTCATTTTTATTTAACTCGTTTTCGATCGATTCATATTCGACTTGCTCGTTTGCCCCAGTATATCTCGAAAAAAATAAATAGTGATGTCATTAAAAGAGCTCGATACTCAAGTGCAAAAAATTAATTTATCGTAAAAAAATCGTTTCAAGTGGGTGATATGCTAGAGCATCGGGGAGAGTTTGAATCTAAACTTTGGGCTATTTAGGTAAGATTTGAGCGGTCCTAGTTCGTTGAAACAATTACCATTGAATTGTATCAAATTTGTATTAAAATTTATACTATAATTGTATGTTGAATTTGTATGAAAATTAAATTTTAAGTTTGCATGTCACTGTAGTTATATTACATCTGTATGACTATTATATGAAAGTTATATAGTACTACTTGTTTTCTTATACAACAGTGTTTTATTCCTTCACAACAAAAGAGGAAGGGATGAAATTTATATTTTGAGTAAGGGGATGGGACTTGTCTTGCTAGGTACAAAATCACCCCTTCTACGAGCAGGGGTGGCTCTACGGGCTTTAAAAGAAAAGACAGTTGTCTTAGACCTTCGTATTTGAGAGGCGTTACTTTTTTTAAAAGTAATAATAGGTTATAGGTATAAAGCTTTTTATATAAGAGGAAAGAATTGTTAGAAGTTCGATAAATCTAAAATACTAGTCTATATCTATAAAAATTAATTGGCTATAATACATTTCATTAAAAAAAAATTAAAATTTAAAGTCCTCCATTCAATTTTAATTTTAAATCACTAATGTATTTAATCCTCCTGGACTACAAGATCAACTAACATAAAGTTAGTCTTATCATATCTAATCCTAAAACTAGCCATTTGACTTTCATCTGAATGAAAAGGTATGATCTATGCTAGTTTAGAAGGTTGTGCCCTGGGTAGAGTATGTTAAATGGAGAAAACAATTTAAAACAAACAGGGAATGCACAAATTGTTCTTGGAAATCTACATATTATTTAACTTGTATACCCCAACAAGTGCCATAGTTTGTATACAATTAATGTATCTAACCTATTTTATTCTTGAGGTTACTAATTTTACTTGCGTTGACGTTTACGATTTACCTATAATTATCTTTCTGGGCATGTCAAGAATAAAATTTTGACTGCATACCTTAAGCAAAATGGCATCCGCACGAGGAATAAACTGAAACATGACATTTATATATTCATATATGTAGTACAAATACAAATTTGACCATTTTCTCTTATTGATTAACTTGACAATGCATGTAGTTCATCAATCGATCCATTTTAATTGTTGCGTATGTAATATTTTAAGGAAAAACTTGAATCAGGGACCTTAGGCCAAAGAGAGGAGTAATTTTGTAGTTCATAAAGCCAGCCTCAATGAATAGCTTTTCCCATTCTTTCTCAGTTCTCTGCCTTCCAGTAGCTACAGCCATCATTGCTACATCAAATATGAGCTTCACTTCAGTCATGTCTGCTTCTTCTTCATCTCTATCCAATACTATGTCAATTATAAGAACCTTCCCTTTTCTTCCTTCATTTTTATCCTCGATGGCTTCTCTACATCTCTTTAGTATCTTCGCACAATCCTCATCACTCCAATTATGCAACACATGCTGCAAAAAGTAACTCTGTCATGTTCAACATGAATGTTAAGGAAGTTGCAAAGGAATTTCTGAACAATCATGTCATGATATTAAAATCCAAAATCTGTTCCAGCAGTTCGTATACAAAATCTAGAATCGTGTTACCTTAAACAAAATGGCATTAGCAGAGGGAATTGAGTGAAACATGTCACCTCCTACATATTTCAAATTTTCTGTGTCTGGCATGTTAGCAACAACATGAGGTAGGTCCAACACAGTGCATTTTAGATGAGGAAATGCAGCTAGAATAGTGTTAGCTATAATTCCAGTGCCACCTCCAACATCAACCAAGGAATCCATGTCTTGAAAAACTTGTTTGCAGTCCTTAACAACCAAACACATCATTTGGGAATCACTAGCCATTGCTTCATTGAAAATATTGTTGAATCTTGGATTTTGATGAAAGAATTCCCACTTGGGTGCACCATGTGCTGTCTCAAAGGGGGGGTTTCATTTCCTAGAAACCAATCCCCCAAAGATTGCCATGGATTCACCAAAACAGGATCAACAATTGCCCTAACATAAGGTGACCAATTTGGGATCTCACTCTTCAAAAGCAGCTTAGAAGAAGGTGTAAGAATATACCCTTGCTGATTTTCATCAAGCAATATTGTATTTGTAGTAGCATAGAATCCAGAGTATACCAATAGGCGCATCAATCGATGAATTGCATCTGATTTTGCAGGAGGTAGTTTCAGCTCAGAAACAAGTTGAGACAGAGTCATTGACTGCTTATAACTATGAATAACATCTGGTATGCCTAATTGAATTGCACAACCAAGAACCATGGAATTTGCAAAACTGAAGGCATGCTTGTGGATATGAGCCTGAGCTCGGAACATTAGCCATTGAAACATCCATTCTTTATCAGAATCTACCTGCTCTTTTTCTTTCTTAAATAAATATAGTATAAACTTATAATTGCTACACAAAGATAGTGATGCACTTGTAGACAGGGCCAGACAAAGGGTAAAGCCGATAAGTCAACTGATTTTAATTTTGGATAGTAGTAATACACTTATAGGTTAATCGAGTATCTTAATTGTAGTTTAACTTGACTTTGTGTTACTTGTCATCATCCTTTGAATGATAAAGTAACACCATCCAATACCAGCGGGGACTAATTCAACTACTTCATAACTTAGAGGATCCCAGCTTAGAGTTTGGACTGGATTCTATCTGTTCATATCCTCAGCCTTTTTTCTTTGTAGTGAGAAATCAATCGCCCCTTCTATCCCTATAGAGTTCAATTAACTGCTCATTACTTTGTTGGGATGGAACTTTGCATCATAAGATCTTGACTCTTCCTTTTCCTATGATTTTAGTGGACTAAGACTCAGAATATTGGTGTTTTGAGTGTATTATATGGTTTAATTGCAAAGAGTGTGTCTAATTACTTGTATTGCACAATGCCTAAGTCTTCTAAGAAGAGAATTTGAAGAACAAATGCAGAATCGAATATTTGTCTTTAAAAGGAGCAACTACAACAAAATGTTTTCATTAATGCAGTTCCCAATTCGTATACACTATAAAGCAAACTGAGAATTAATAAACTACTCAAATCTTGCTAGACGTTAGCTTTCCAGTAGAAAAAAAGAAGTGATCTCAGACATGGAGGGATTTAAAGACAAACATATAGATAAAAGTATCCTAACAACTTAAGCTTTAACATACAATTCAACAGAAATAATGTTAATGAATTCCAACCTCGGACAGTGCTTCCACAGTTCCACTCACACAGCCACAGAGACTAAAGGAGTTTGGGTGGAAGCACAGGGAAATTGATGAAGGTGGAACACCACAAGTCTGATAGTGAAAAAGCATTACAACAGCCGGTCTAATGGTAATGTACAATGTGATGGCACTAGAGGTTCCATTAACACAAGGAGAACAAACACGAAAACAATATGAAGACATAACGGACGTGGAATGTATACCAGCACTTCACAGCCACTGTTATTTAAAGCTAACATTACACCCCTTGGAATTGGCTCGTCTCAGTGAAATTGTAGCATTGTCCACCGATAGAGGGGAATCAAGGTTAGGATATAATGAATTCCAAGCTTCCTGACCTGCAGATGGACATTTTAGGATCCCTTTTAGAGGCCTTTTTGACAAATAGGCTGCCTCCTTCTTGGAATCATTTTTTTCAAAAAAGACTAAAACATCCTCTTTGGAATCATCAATTGCACTAATCTCTTTAGCCTTGCCATAAGCAGAACCATCTCCTGACTTATCCTCACTAACTTTGACTAGGAAAAGATCCTCACCCGAACCAAATTCACCACCACTTATACGGGGAGAGGCACCATCATCTAAGTTACATTTACTACCTTTGTCTCTGACACGATCATCAACCATGACGTCATTTTTATCACCCCAAAAGCCAGCAGAATCATCACAGAAGGTAAATTCTGCAATTTTGGCTTGTTGTAAGTCATTACCGTTTGTACCTTCTTTAAGTTTGCTTACAGTTGTGTCAACAAGATATTCTTCTTCCTCTGATGATGTTCGAACAAGAACATCTGTACCTCTTCGCAATGAAGGTTTCTTGTCTCCCCTTTTCCCTTTAGGCAATTTGAACCATCCTTCACTCAACAAAGGCAGAGAAGATAGATTCTTTAGAAATGATGTCTTCTTTGGAGCATCTGACAACTTTTTCTTATCAGGTGTAGTCAATAATGACATGGCAATTACATTGGATATGAAAAGTTGACAGATAGCGCATTTGATTTGCTCATGTCTCTCAAAGGATGAAGCCTCAGTAAGACCTATCATTCTCTTGATCCCAAGAACTTTGCGCGCCAACTCTCCTAGTTCACACTGCTTATATTTGGGATTCTTGAAATACTTGGTGGCAATATAGCCAATGTCTACTTTATCTTTAGTCAAACCTAATTCCTCAAATGGGAATAAATCTTTCTTTTCTGGGATTCCAAAACCAACAAAATGGATCCTCTCATCCGTAAGGAATTTTAGGACAGGATCAGGTAGTTGTTCCCCAGAATGAAATCTGAGGATCAGACAACCTACTCCAAAACACAATAGAACCAAAATTATGGTGGGATCACGAGGGTGGCGCATGACATCAAGGCCAACAACAGGTGGACGAACCCAAACCTTACCTTCTGGAAAAAGAAAATCAATTGCACATAAAGATTCAAACTCTTTGGCCTTATAGGTAATGCCCTCTAATTTAACCTCAAACCTATTAGTTCTCAAATATACCGTGCCAGCCATATTTTGGTTTGATAAATGAGAAGATCCTAGTATTGTTGGATTGGCATGACTATATGTAGAAAAGATTAGCAAAAGGATGAGTGTTCCATAACATATAATATAGAAGGAACAGCTCCCCAAAGAAAATGAGATTTGACCCAGTACTGATGGATAACCAAGACCAGAGACAGGCAAGATGTACATCAAAATGTCACAAAAATGATATTCAAAACTACAAGAGAATAAAGGGGATAAAAGGAAGGGAGATTAATGGATAATCATTAAAATTGGATGGTTCTGCAAAAATATGACACTTGTAAGGCAGGCTTTGTGTTTGGCGGTTATCAATACATTTACCTCCACAAAATCCTAGTCTTTCACACCATGGCAGATAATGATCAACACTTGAAAACATTTTGCATCTACCCTCGACTCGAGTCTTCCGATATTATCTGTTCAACCAATCCTGACTTCTAAGGAGAACAATTAGTGATTCACATTATTGTCAAAATGCAGGTTTACTATTTCTAATTTCTACATTTTCAGCTCACATATCATTGTTTCCAAAATGTCTTCAAGATAGATTTAGAAATCAAAGTTTGGATTAACATCTGATAATATAACATTCATTAATAACATAGAAACACTATGGTCTATGGGCATCTATAGAAAGAATGACATTTGTCCCATGATTTATAAACAAAAATTGGGCAGCAATTATTCCAATAAAAACAAGAACAATAAAAAGAATGACAAATCAATAATTTATACTGATATGAAAAGAGCATTTAAAAGGACACCAAATTTGCACAAAGTACTGATAATTCATTAGAATACTTTCATTTCAACTACATCACCAGAATCGAGAAAATTCTGAATCAAAATACACCGGAAACTCTTAACAACAATCTACCACTGATTCTTTTTTACCAACTAATAGCTACCATGAATTCACATTTATGCCCTCTCACCCCTAATTCTCCTAGCAAGTTGGATATCCTTAGGCATGATAGTAACCCTCTTAGCATGAATGGCACACAAGTTAGTGTCTTCAAACAAACCAACAAGGTAAGCTTCAGCAGCTTCCTGGAGTGCAGCAACAGCTGAACTCTGGAAACGGAGATCAGTCTTGAAATCCTGAGCAATCTCACGAACCAAACGCTGGAATGGGAGCTTGCGGATCAGAAGCTCAGTTGACTTCTGGTACTTACGGATCTCCCGAAGAGCCACAGTTCCTGGCCTGAATCTGTGAGGCTTCTTCACTCCTCCGGTAGCCGGAGCTGACTTTCTGGCAGCTTTTGTCGCCAATTGCTTCCTCGGAGCTTTTCCTCCGGTGGATTTTCGGGCTGTTTGCTTAGTACGAGCCATTTGGGAATTAGGGTTTAGAAGATTTGATGGAAGGAGATTTTGAATGTGATAGTAATGGAAGTAGAGAGGAGGGAGAATTTAAAGAAATTTGAGGGTAGGAGGAGGAGTGATCTTGGCCGTTGATGAATTGAAATTGAATGGATGGACGAGATTTGTAGATTGTTTTGTGTAGTGGATCGATGACGTGGAGGAGTCAAAAGTGATCTTGTGCGTTGGTTACAAAGTGAATGGGTGCACAATCTACGGTTGTGATTGGTTTTTAGTATGCTTAAGTTGCGGATCGATGACGTGGATAGTTTTGTGCTTTGTGAATAGGTGGGATAATCAGGCACGTCAATTCCATTTACATCTACGGTTCACATTTCCCAAGGGGTTTTGGCATGGATGATAAACATAAAATGTGCATTATGTGATTCCAGTAATCAAAACTATAAGCAAATTAGGATTTGATTTTTCATAAGTAATGTTTAAAACTGGCGTAAAATTTACTACTTATGGCTTGATAATAAATTAGATTTCAAATACAAAACTATATATATATATATAGTTTCTGTGTGAGTTATCTTTTCGCTTCCTCTGGTTCACCCTAGGGCACGTAGAAACTTTGTCTCCTACTTTGTAGGATATCTAGCTTTTTATTCTTAAGTGATTAACAAGAAACGAGACCTAGGGTTTTGAAGGTTCTTCATCTATGTTACTTAAATTGGAATCTGGATAAATTAATCACTCAAAAAGAAAAAGAGCTAGGCATTATGAAAATTTGGAATTGAATCCTCTGTGTGTCTCAGGATAAACCCTAATAAATTTAGAATTTGTAGTCTATCGTTGAGAAATAATTGATCTGGAGGCAAATCGGAGAACTTATCGCAAACAAAAGGGGCCGCCTTGAGAGACCACTCAAGGCTTTGTGGTGGAAGAATATTTTACACGAGTTAAATATAGATTAAGATTATGTACTAACAATATACAAACCAACAAATCAAACGTCAAAAAATGTAGTTGGAATAAACAATCTATATTCACAAGTTTTTTTTTTTCAAAATAAGTTAGCATTTTATTCATCTTCAACTCCGATACATATGATTTGAGGTGGCTGTTCGACTAGAAATTTTCCTTTCTAAATGAAAATTGGCTTAGTCCACCTAGATAAATTTGAGATAGGTAAATACAAACCTATATTATGTTGATGCATTGTGTTAAATTTGTATTGTTACTTCATATGTGAGACCAATATCCTTCCAAAAGTAGTTCAAACATACAAATTTCATACTTCAAAGAGTCAAAGCGGTACATTTTAATTAATTAAAGATTAAATATATTATATTATATATTATATATCATAACGATCAAAATCAAATTTGTTTAATAACCAAAAACCTAAAAGTGTTTTTCTTCCGATAAAAATGATAGTAGTAACTTAATAGTAATAGAATTTATGAAAAAGGTCAAAAATATCCATCGAGAATATATGCAAAATTGAATAACTTTATACTATGTTTGAATGAGATAAAAATATGACTTATCTTGTTTTAATCTCATATTAAGGGCGAGACAACAATAATCTTTTTATTTAATTAATTTTAAAATAATTAATCTCGAGATAATTTGTTCAGGCGTCAAAAAGGCCATAGAACGGAAAGACAATTTTAACCCTTATTCCATGGAATTTATCATTTCCAAACAGCCCCAAATCTCTGATTTGGTTTTTTTCAGCCATCCGCCGACGACCAATCATCATCGGAGAGAAGTCAAGGAATCACACACTGTAATAATATTGATTATTGATATCTCCCGTCATGTTCACAATTTTATAGAATTTGTATTCACGCAGACATTCTAGCTTCCATGAAAGAACCTTCACTTTAACCCCACACGCACTTTAGCTTATTCCTCAAGAAATCAGCCTTTTCTCAACTGGTCAACTTACAATTTCATGAATCCTTACATATATAACTACTTGTAGAAACACACACATGAACGTCTTTGCATATACAATCCTCTTTAACGTTGATTGATTTCCTTTTAGAATTTACCCAGATAGAGAAATTGTTGATACAGTAATGGTCCTCCCACTATTGAAGCTTGGGACACTTGCATTGAAAACACTGAGCAAACCCATTGGCAGTAGGCTTAAGCAACAAGCTGGGTTGCACCCAAAGTTTCGTAATTTTATTGTCAGCATGGCCCAGGTAATCCCCGATTATCTTGGAAATGATATCCTCTTTATAGGGCATGAATTTGATCTAAATCTCCTTTTTGGTATAGCTAATTAGAATGAAGAGGGCATAAATTGTTCATTTTTTCCGCCCCAAAAAGAACGACCGGATTAGGACTAGAACCAGCAAAGTTTCTAACTTTATGTATATAAGAAGTGAGGACTTCACATTTTGTATAGAATTGGTGACCACACAGGGCATTGATTCCAATTCCGTAATAAAAGCTCTTAGTCCGTTTCAGCAAAAGGGTTGTCCTTGTTGCTGTTTATCACATTACCAGAATCTAATTGGGGCTATTCAAACGGATAGATCAATGATTGTAATATAAATCAGTTAGTGCTGGGAGAGAAATGTTATGTGGTTGGTTTTAGACTTTAGGAGTAAAGAGTTTAATTGACAAGAGCATAAGTTTATGTCACGTGACCGACCTGCAATTTTACAATTTTGTTCCTGTTAGTTAGTTATAGTCTCACATCCAGTTCAGTTAGTTGTGAGTTATTGAAAGAGCATAAGTAGCACAGTTGCATAATTCCTCATTCAGAAAACAAAATGCAATGAAAACCATTATACAGATGCAGATTTATTTCACATGGGAAGATTGGTTATCATTTTGGAGAATTGTGCTTTGTTCTTTAGCACTAGTAGTTCTGAATTGAGGGACTGGTAAGATTTACTTAGGTGATTGGATGATTCTAATGGTCACATCTTACAATACCTGATATGAGTAGTTGGTGTTCCGGTTGAGGAGTTTTAGTGCAGTTTGACCTTGTCATCTCTAAATAGCTGATCGTTGCATGTGCTTCTTTACTTTTAATAAGTACATGCACTTTCTTGCTCTCTAGTTCTTTTAACCCCTTAATAATGCAATGCAAGAAATGCTCTTGCATTCCTCTAAG
Source organism: Solanum bulbocastanum (assembly GCA_037074985.1). Lineage (NCBI taxonomy): Eukaryota > Viridiplantae > Streptophyta > Magnoliopsida > Solanales > Solanaceae > Solanum > Solanum bulbocastanum. The sequence goes on along the minus strand of CM073598.1, from coordinate 27,419,889 downwards.
CATTTGACTTTATTACACCTCAGTGCATTATTTCAGCTATTTATGCTTTGTTTGTAGATGCAAATCCCATCTTTCAAAAAATTTTCCTTCATATGTTAATCTCTTGAATTCAATTAGCATTTCAAATTTCATCTGTTTGAACACATCCATTGCTGGAAGCAGGCAAACCACCGGATCACAACAACAATGCAGAGGCGGTTATATGGTCATGCAACCAATGTAGAGATACGGCCTTTGGATGAAGAAAAAGCTGTTCAAGCTGCTGTTGACCTTCTGGGGGAGGCTTTTGTCTTTTCGGTATTGCCTATTTTCCCAATTGACTCTGTAATGACATGTCTAGACAGTTATCTAAGCTTCCTCTGTTTGTTAACTGATACAAATCATTATTGTTTAGATAAGAGCATACACTTTGCTAACTACTCTAAGGTTTGAATTCTAGTGCATTTAAAACACGATATTCACTCTGACTGCAGTATGGATGTAGTTGTGCTACCTTTGTTACCCAGACTAGCAGTGGCAACTTCTAATGATTCACATAGTCCTTGAAATCTTGGGCATTGAAGTCTCGTTGCATCAATATGTGGGAATAATCCTGATTTAACATGTCCACTGAATCCTTCTCTGCTCAACTGCCTTGTGATTTCTTTTCCCAGGAAGAGTTTGAAACACAAAGCGTAGAGCTCTGAAACTTGTATTCATGGAAGTCTCATACCTACCATCTCGAGATACACTGCTAGCTTTAAAATTTGCTTCAGATCTGAAATATCTGCTTACGAGTATTACTCTGACTGATCATGCATGAGCAAGTAGCTCCTAAGTCAAGTGCTGTTAAATAACACAGATTTGAGTTGAGAATTGTGTAAAACTAATTTTGCATGATCGTCAAAATATTGAAGCATATTGCTTTGGGTGATCTGTGTGAAGCTTAGTAGTTCCTATGAATTATGATTAGTGCTACCAACACAAAATTGATCTAAGACTTCCATTATCCATATGATGAACCTCAGTTGAATGAGTTTTTTGGAGTAATTTATATTCGTGAATTGTTTTACTTGTGAAAGAAGGAAAAGGAAGTCCTTTTGTCTGAAAACTCCTCTAATTTAAAGATATGATGTTGAATTCCCACTTTAAATACTAAATCAATGTTGGTAGTGTGCTGATTGAACACATTTTGGTGTAATGATAGTTGAAATGGAAGATAAAAGAAAATCAAAGTCCAGGGTCTCTCCTCAGTTTCTTTGGGCAGTTGATGGAGTACTGACATGTTATGAAACTATTCTTCTTTTCGCAGCTTGTCCAAATAGTATCCTTTACAGCCCATTACATTGACTTAGAATTAGAAGGCCTAACCTCTTGTTCCTCACAATTCTGATTTCACACTATTGGATTGTCAAAAAAATACTGCCTGATGAAGACTTCTATATTTTCTCTTTTATTTTCTGAAATATTAGAGCAAAAATATTTCAAGTATAATTTTAACCAACATTTTACGGTGACTGCACTTTCTGGTTGTGCTGCAAAATTTTGAACTGAGTTTATGTGGTGAGTTCCCTTTCAGCTCTCTTGGATGTGTTAGACTTGAACTCTTGGGTTCTAGTGCCAATCTTCTTCTCTTCTAGTTATCATAGGTTGCTAAGTAAGGAAAAGGAAAGTACCAAGAGTTACACTTGAACCCCTGGGCTCTAGTGCTTATCTGTTTCTATTTTGAGACATCCTTTATTACTAAGAGAGGGAAAGGAATGTACTGATGTTAATCATTTACACTTTATATGTGTGGTTAGTCAGCAAGCAATGAAAATTCTCTTACATGAAAGACTTAACTTTAAGTTAAATCCCAGAAAAATATTTTGATAACTTGAAAGCAAATAGTTTGTGTTTTAAAACTCCATTTCCTTTCACATAGGCAAATGCAAGAACATGATTTTTGTTTTCCTTTTCTTTAGTTTACTTAACATTTCTCAAGAAATATATTTTCAGGCAACTTTCTTGACGTCCCAACACGAGAGAAGTTAATCTTTTCCTTTTAATTACTGCTTATTCTAAATTTTTAGGAGTGGTCAATGCAAAATTTAGATCGTACTGAACACTACATATTATATTGAAGACATCCCTAATATCTCACTTTCAGATAAATATACCTAAAACATCACTGTGACTTGCAACTTATAAGCTAACCCAACAAGAAATTTTGCTAGCTTAGGACAGTTATAGTTATGGCCGCCGTTCAGCCGGGCTTCGGTCGCCGGCTCCCCTGTCATCACATCACCAACTTCCTTGACCTTCTGGATGTCTTTAGAGTTTAGTAGGAAGTGTACGGTTTTCGCTGTTTATTTGAGATGGATTCTTAATGGTGCCATCTGTCAATAGCCAAGGTTAATATCCTTCTGTTAGGTGTAAATATGCTTTATACACTTCTTCTGCATTTTTCATCCACCTCTGTTGACTTCTCAAATCTTTGGACTACTAACAGTCACCAGCTGCCACATGAACTCGTACCCTTTTCTTACTTCCATCTGTGCTTATTATGTCTATGATTTTATGTGTCGGGTTTACAGGATTGAGTAAGCATCTTCAATTGGAACCACTCTAATCTTCTTTCTCTGCTTAGTTAAAAAACCTTCCCCTTCATATAAGTGTTAAAAAATCTTCCGCTTCACATAAGTGACATATGATTTGATCACTGAAAGTCTATTATTCTTTTGCAAATCTGGAAGCTTTACTTAAGCATTTCATAATCGTACACAATATGAATTAGAATGAGGGGCTACCAGTTGGCTTTATCCAACAACAACAACATACCCAGTGTAATCCCACAGGTGGTGGGATCTGGGGAGGGTTGAGTGTACTCAGACTTTACCTTTACCTTGTGGAGGTAGAGAGGTTGTAATCTGAAAGACCCTCGACTCAAGTAACGTATATCAAAGTTATTTGAAGAGAAAAATCCAAAAGTAATGAGGACATAGCAAACAATAGGGAAAACACTACATAGCATTCAGAAAACAAGGAACAATAACAACAATCAAATAATGTGATAACCGAAGCATAGGAAACAACAAGTTGTAACAAAAATAATCTGTTTCATTCGTTTGCGAATTTCTTGTGAGTGAGGCAGTAATGAATCATGAATAATACAGCTTGGAGAGGGCATCATTATATTTGGTTGAATCTGTTAATAATGGTGGTCAGTTTGGAGTGATGCAATAACACCTGACTTTGGTATCTTGCATCTAGCACCTTTATGTTGTCTAATTTTGTGCTTTGGCTACTTTCTTAAATTGCTGAAACAGGTTGCAGTTGCTGCACTTTACTTTGAGGTGCAAAGAAGTTCTCGATCGGAAGCCAAAAAGGAGGAACTTCGTAAGCAAGAGCTGGAGGTAGTCTATCGAATTCTTCGGTTACTTGTTTGGTCTTGACAAAATCTTTCATATCACCCAAAACCAAAAACACTGAACATTCCCTAAAAGTATATGTTTGTTCCTGTGATGTTATCTCAGTAAACATCTACCTTTGCATCTCTTTCTCAAGTTTATGGTTACTAACTATAATTGTTAAGAGCTAATTCTTGAGGTTGAGTTGACAAGGTCCATTTTTTAAGTATTATTATTATTACTTATAAATATATTTGTTATTATAAATTAGGTTATGGTTACTTATTCTATCTCAATGTAATTTCATGGGATGGGCCCAGTAGTGCGAGCACTTTTTGGATAACTGGCAGCTGATCTAGTCCCTTTGATCTGCCAAATAACGGACAAATTTTGTGCCACATTCATCATTGCTCTTGCATACATCCCTTAGACAAGATAGGTGGATGCACCAAGTATCCCTTTAATTACATATCATTTCTATTACCAAACCTGAAAATGCACCCTGATTTACCTGGCTCTTTGTAGCAGCAGAAGGAACTGTTGTAATTTGCTAATTTGAATTTTATTGATTCTGGTGTTGAACAATTATGTTCTATTACATCATGAGTTGAGATCAAAAACCCCTATTAGCTCTTATAATGAACTGGAATTCATCCTTCTGGAAATTTGTTTGAGCTATACTTGAGATCCTTGTGTTTTTTCTCAGCAAATGAGGGAAAGAGATGACTCATTGTCACGAGAGGTGGAGAGCCTGAAAAGCAAAATTCAAGAGCTTGAACAGTTGGCAAGGGGAAGGGGACTAGCTGGAGTGTTCAATTTCAGACCTTCTCAAGTTGAAGATGGCAAGGTCCCAACACTAGCATGATCTATTGTGTGATGTTTTTGGCAGCAAAATGATCAGATGTTTTCTCATTCTTTGGAGCCAAGAATCATATGCCTTCTGTAACCAGAAGCCTAGGCTCCTTGCTGAAAATGAAGTTGAATCTTTTGAAAATTTCCATTGATGTGATCAATATTGTGAGTTCCATTGCATGAGTTTTTGCTGTTTCCTCCTTTGATTTATGGCACTATACTGATTTTACATATGTCTAACACCACATGCTTTTAAGAGACTTGTGTGCTTAGCATCATAGGGTGCTAAATAGTGAAATGTTGGATTTAGAGATTTTTGTTCAGCCATGTTCTAATGCTCAATACTGGTGAAGTGACATTATGATCAGATGCCCCTTACCTGCAAAAGTTATGTATAAATACAAATGTAACACCAATATTTATACTTTAGCACATTTCAATCCCATCCTATATGAATGGGAGGCATCATGAATTGACTACAGCCCATAGGGAATCTTGAAGATGGATAGTGGGGTGTGCCCTTTATGCCTTCCTTGCCTTGTTGTTTCTCTTTTTCCTTACCCACCAAAAGGGACCTTTTTTGCTGATGGATCTGAATTTTGCTCACAAAGGCTTCTATCTTCTTTCTCAATTTGGGTAAAAAGGACCAATCTCTTTGTGCCACCCCAATTCTAAAAATGGAGTCCTGTTTTAGTGTTTCTTTTTTCATTCTTCTTTTAACTTTTTTGGTCCATTATATATAATATTAATAATCAGATTTATTATTCAAAAGTCATTTTAAAGGGTAATTAAATCTTTGATATGTTTTTAATGTATAAATTCAAACTAAAAAATAAATAAAAATAAGAATTCAATGTATGCTTCTCAGTTCTTATGCTCCTAACAGTTTTTTTGTGGTGAAGTCCATTCTATTTAGTCATTTACAAGATATATATAAATACATATTTATAAATATAAGAAAGTTGGAGGAGTCTTGCGTAATTTATAAATACATGATCCTGCAATAAATCCATAATAAAGTAATATATTGAATTGTTTATTTCTCGGATATATTGATGCATATAAATTTCTTGTTATGTTAGTAGTGATATGATTGAGCGTAATAATACAGTTAAAATAAAAAAATAATTAATAGTATTTCCTGTGTTCCTATTGTTCAAAGTGAAAATGCTTCTAACGCTCATTGTTGTACAAAATGATTTTGAAAATGAGAATTTAAAGAGTAAAAGAACAATAAAAGAGTACGGATTTTACATTTATCTTATTGATATTGATTCGATATGTTTTCTAACACAATTTTTTCTCTTCATACGCCTCTTATAAAGAAATCATAAAAGCTAAAACAAATTATATTTTATAAAATAATACTTAGGATTTGTTGGTTTACCCAAAAAACTAAATTTATTAGTTGTAAATAATTATTTTTTAGAAAGAAGTATAGCTTTGATGGTTCCACTGATAGGTATAAACCTAGATTCATTATTAAGAGTTTACTAAGAAATATTAGCTATCGTATGTATTACTACTATTATCTAATGCTTGCAACAATGTAGCCACATCTGGTATAAGGATGCATATTATATATAAATAAAACAATATTAATTATTTCGACACTTGTACAAAGAAATCTATTTACAAGTGCAACTTCACTTTTGAAAAATTAGAGTTAAACATTACAATTTACAAGTGTGTCAAAAACCAATAAGAAAGTCATAACTTATTGCAAATTAAGATCTTATGTCCAAAAAATAAGCATGCAAAAAACTGAAAATATTTTTTTTAAAAAATTCACCTATTATCTTCAATTTTTTATATATACAAAAATTAAAATGTGATAAATTCATTGCATAAAAAAAGGTATAATGTATACTAATGTTTCCTTTGATTTTTCAAAAAAAAAAAATCCATTTAATACTAATCAACCATACACATATACAGTTGATTAGTACTTATTAGTATACATTTTCTATTTAATATATATTTAAATCAAGACTTCATGAAATCAGACCACACACACGAATATTTTAATTTGAGTTGGATTTAATTTTTTAGTTTTATCTTAATTAACAACTGCCACGTAGATTTTTATTTTTTCTCAAGGGTTTGGATAGAAATATATATAAACCAGTCTTTCAATATAGAGAGAGAAAATTTCAGAGACAGGAAATCAAAACCCAAAAACACTGCTTACACTTTCTCTCTCTTCACTGTTCGGAGGTCGCAATCTCTTCTGTCTCCTCCGACCCGCCCGCCGATAACCAGTAAGAACCCTATTCTTCTCGCCGGTTGGGAATTTTCCAGTTTTACTTTACCAATTTCGGCTTTTTAAAACTTTTTTCGATTGACTAATTCGTGAGTAATTGTCTACTTATTTGCCATGTTTTATTTATTTATTTTTTTAAAATCTTGCTTTATGTGTATATTCCCTTCAGAACTGTTAGTTGATTATGATGATGTTATTGTTCTTTTGATTCCTAGATTTAGGGTTAGGTAAATGGGTTTTCTACCGCCGTTAAGATCGCCTTACTTCCTGGGTTTTTGTTGAATCGAGCAAGATTGTGTCTTTTCTGATTTGGGTGTTGTGAAAGTTTTGGTTCTTGAGGTGCAATTTGGGCTACTATTTGTGGTTGTTACTTATGTTCGATTTTATGGGAATTTTGGTTCGGGTTTAATACTTGATTTTGTGTGCATAGGTTGGATTTTTTTTTTTGTGGGTTTTTAATTGCTTTTTCTAACATGAAATCTTGAATGTGATCTTGTTGGTTATCTTGGGTTTATGTGTCGTGCTTGATGGTGGAATGGAACATATAATGATGATTAATTTAAAACTGAGAATGTTTTGGCTTTTTGCAGGTGAAGAATTGAAGGGTTTCTTTTGTTTGATTAGATGGGAAAGGGTTCGAAGAATGGTGCACTCTTCAAGGACAAGGCGAAAAATCGCGTTGACGATCTGCAGGGTATGTTCATGAACCTGCAATCTGCGAGGAAAGAAAGTCGAACTTATGATGCTGGGGTGCTTGAAGAGCAGGTCCACCAGATGCTTCGTGAGTGGAAAGCTGAGCTCAATGAGCCTTCCCCTGCCTCTTCTTTGCAGGCAAGAACCAAACTCATGTCCCTTTGGAGGGGTGTGAAGTGGTTTTAGTTTCCTTTACTGTCCACAATGTCCATGTTGTGATATTGGCCGGTTCACATCAGTCTTAAATTAATGTGATCAAATTTTGATATTTCTATGTCGACCTGCATGTGTCTTTATCTGAGTGTGTTTGTGATGTCTAATGTTATGTTTGATTGAAGCATCTAGAACAAATGCTTACAAATTTTTGGATTTATTACAAGTGCAAATTTGAATCACTTCAAGAGTAATTGTGTCGGTCTCCATTATGGTGTAGTTGTGTGCAATCATGGGAACTAGTGTTTAAGTATGTTTCTGTGTTCAAGCCTTTGTTTATAGTTTTAGTGCACATGAAGTCATAGTGTTTATCTTAATACACGGTGTGCAGGGAGGAAGCCGTATCTCATCAGACCTCTATAGGCTGCTGCATGGTGAGGAGGAAGATGATGCTACCAGTGCATTAGCTGCTCCTAAGTCTGAGCCTGATGCTCAAAAACAAGATGTTACTGGTTTCCAGGAGGTAATTATTTTCCTTGAGATTATCTTGTTCATGTGATGGACTCTTGACTGTTATTGTTTCTAACAGAATGAACCTTCTCCGAATCCATTTTAGAATACAGTTGGTTGGTTATGTCTTAGGAGTTTCAATTTCATTGTAGTTTGTGTATTGCTAGACTCTCCCTCTTTGTTTTATTTGACCCAGTCTCCATTTTTTATTTTCCCAGGTTAATTAATAGTTGACTTTTTGTTGCAAGTAGATTAAAATAAAAAAGATGTAAACTGAAATCATTGGTTGTTGATGCGATTTTGATAGCTGAGAATATGAGAAGAGAAGTATTACTAATGTTAGCTGGTGCTACACTGCTGGCTAGTTAGAAGCAAGAGAAGATAACATAGGGTGGGAGGTTATGCACGTCTAGCTCTTATGTGGGTTGTATGGAGAGAGAAATAGGGGAGCGTTAGATGAAATTGAAATGATTTTGTGCATTTGTGGAATAGCCTTTTGTCTATGATTGCTCTTTTGTGCACCCTCAAATTCCTATTTGTATAGACGACTGGGTGTCACTTGTAAAGAATCATATTCTTTTGTAGAGTCTCTGCCTTTTGGTATACCTTTTGTATGCGGGGAGCTTTCCCAATGTAAATAATATTATTTACCTTATCAACAGAAAAGTGATCTCTTGATATGTGAAATACTTTTTGTTCTTGTCTCGGTAGACCATAGTGTGGAATTTCATTACATTTATTGATCATATATTCTTGTAGACTAGGTGCTTAATTTGGTATATCTGAAACATGTTAGTTTTCTTGTAAATTGAATCTAACGGAGTATTTGTTATATAAAATTTTCTCTACTATTGCCTTCGTTAGTTTCTTCGATCTATTGCCCCCTGGAAGCTTGCAGACGAGTGTACATGGTTTGGTTTGGATAGGTTTTCCTCTAAATGGAAACCAATCCTATTAAGTTGGGTTTTCAAATGTTATAACCAAACCAATTAAGTTGGTCTTTCATCTCTTCGGTTTTGGTCCCAGAAAGTGCTTTTGAAAGTATCTCAAAATTTGGAAACTGTGAACATTATTCAGTTTTCCTTGGTCCCTCATTACACATTAATCAATCAATCAACTGTCGCACCAAATTAGTTAGGGCCAGTGTTATGTATCCTTTGTATCCATTCTGCTCTATTCAAAGGATCAGGATAGCTAGACTATTTTCCTGTTGGCCTTAAACCCATCAGGATATTCTTCCTTTACTCCCGGCTGGGACCAGTTGTGCTTTGCAAAGTTCACAGAGGCTGAGTTCTCTCTCTGTAGACTATTTTCCTGTTGGTCTTAAACCCAGCAGTATATTCTTCCTTTAATCCCGGCTGGGACCAGTTGTGCTTTGCAAAGTTCACAGAGGCTGAGTTCTCTCTCTGTTACATATGTTAAATTAATTTTTTCGTACCATTTGCTGGTTGTGTCTGATTCCTTTTTGCTTAAAGGATTCAAGATAGTAGTTGACTGGTGACCACCTTAATCTTCCTTTTGATATAACTGGCTTGTTATTGTGGACTTGTAAATGCTTTCCTCCAAATTGTGTCCTCATAATGTATTGTGTCATGACTGACCCATCTTGTTGAAGTTTTACTTCTTGCTTCAATTTGATAATCCGTTTGCCGACATTTTCTTTTTCTAGCCTCATTCTCCAATGAATGTCACTCCTTGTAGAGACTTCTTGACTGCCCTTTTTCAATTAGCTTTTCTTTTGATTTCTTTTTTCTCTTATCAGTTTCACCCACTAATTTTATCAATGAATCCTCACTAGTTAAGTGATATGTTTTCTGCAGGGTTTCAATGCAACTCCGGTGCTGCAGGAGCAAGGTTACCAGTTGGTTGATGAATGCAAAAACACGCCTTTAGTCGTCAACAATGCAGGGATTAACAACCTAGGCGTTGCAACACAATTAGATTACCATTCTTTTGATCTGCAGCAAGACTTTGATCAGTTTGGATTTGATGCTTTAAATCTTTGTCTTGAGGATGATTTGTCTCCTATTCAGATTAGCCCTCCACCCTCTGCTTTCCTGGGACCTAAATGTGCACTTTGGGATTGTCCTCGACCTGCGATGGGGTCAGATTGGTGCCAGAAGTCTCATGACTACTGCAGTGACTATCATGCTGTTCTTGCACCTAATGAAGGCTATCTTGGAAGACCTCCAGTTGTTCGACCAATGGGTGTTGGCTTAAAGGATAGTTTACTTTTCCAAGCTCTAAGTGCTAAAGCACATGGGAAAGATGTTGGTGTTCCAGAATGTAAGGGTGCTGCCACTGCAAAGTCCCCTTGGAATGCACCAGGTTAGTGTGCTAAGGCATTCTGTATTTCTGATTGCTGAATGTCATATACCAGATCAGTTTATTCTTGTTCTGTTTTACTACTAAAATCTGATATCGATTCGTTTGCTTGTGCTTCTGCAGAGCTCTTTGACCTTGAAGTTGTTGAGGGTGAAACAATCAGGGAATGGCTTTTCTTTGATAAGCCTCGAAGAGCATTTGAAAGTGGAAACAGAAAGCAGAGGTCACTGCCAGATTATAACGGGCGGGGTTGGCACGAGTCTAGGAAGCAAGTGATAAATGATTATGGAGGGCTGAAGAGATCCTATTATATGGATCCACAGCCGATGAAAAATCTGGAATGGCATTTGTATGAATATGAGATCAACAAGTATGATGCATGGGCCTTGTACAGATTGGAGCTGAAACTTGTTGATGGGAAGAAGAGTCCAAAAGGGAAAGTAACGAATGAATCAGTTGCTGATTTGCAAAAGCAAATGGGAAGGCTCTCTGCTGAATTTCCTTTGGAGAACAAGCGCTCTGCTAAAGGCAGAGGAAAGGCCAACTCAAAGGATGTTGTTACTAACGGGCCTCCTGCTCCAAATCAAACTGTTCCGGCTATTGAAGGGTTTGATTATGTGGCCGGTGCACCTTTCCCTGATTTTCTTATTGATAATACAGGTGGCTACTACATAACGTAGACTGGATAAGCAGTTTAATGCTATTAAAATAAGTTGCATTTTGTCTGTGTATTATACATCACTCTCATCCTTGACTCAACCTCCACTGGTGGCTGGAGTTAAACGGAGGTTCTTGTTTCCTCCTTATAAGGCGGAGGCATCTGTGGAACCCCTCCTGTTTCCGTAGGTATATTTGTCAATACATCATTGTCATCTAAGTGTTGTTACAGTCTAACCTCGAAGCATTTTTAACTGCTTGAAGATGAGGTGGATAATCCCAGTTTACTTGTTCAGTTCACTTTACATACCAGCGAAGTTATGAAAGTGAATGCAGTTAATGGTTTTTGTGTCGGATTCAGTGACGACAAGGAATGATCATTAAGCTTTACTGATCTGCCTCTGTTTTCACCTGGCTTTCATTGTAGTTAAGACTTACATATTAATGACAGTTTCATATGCATGGTTTAAGAGTTCTACTCGGTGTGGAACTTTGCACTAGTAAGTGAAAAGGTTTATACGGTGCTTACAATTATGTAGGATTGTTTTTAGTATAAAGTATCCATGGATGTGATAAGTAAATGAAGTACTGACTATAGCTTCTTTTATCGACAATTTTGATGTAAAAATCCGATGACATTTATTAGAAACAAAGGAGATATATAATACAAGTCAGAGATGATTGACTATAATAATTTCCGTATACTGATTTTATAAAATAAAATTGTAGTTACACGGTACTTAGTACTTGTGTTACAGGAAGATAGTAGGTCTTCTAACGGAATGGTTGAGAATTTCTGAAATAGACTAATTTATTTTTGCAGACGGGTTCTGTTTCACTGTTTGTGCCCATTTGGAAGGAGATAAGAAATAGAGTCCAATTAGGATGTTACGCTGTCTTGGTAGCAGCAATGTAGCTTGAAATATCTAAAAGCAATATATTAGCGTAACATTCAATCTCACATGACCTGTAATAGCACATTCAGAATATAATACAAGATAACAACCATATCTATTTCAAACTATTTGAACATAGAAAGCCTGTTACACATGGATCTTATTTATCAAACCCAAGAGGCTTTCGTAAATTCAGGTACAACTTTAGTAGTGAAACATAGAAATATCAACAAAGCTTAAAGTTAGCTTTAGATCATCTCAGGCTACTGTCTACACAACTGGAGCGGACTGTCACTAGAATCTAAGAACCATCATCTTCTTCAAGGTTGTTCACGCGTTCACACTCGTCAATCCATTCACTGTATCTGTAAGTTTTCAGCAAAAAGAGTATGAGAGGGATATAGGGGTACGAAGGAAGGAAAGCAAGACACAAAGCAATGCTAGATGAACTTACATGTCAATGGCCTCTGTTAGTGCTGCAGGATAAAAAAAAGTAACAACTGTTAGCCAAACAATAAAACCATTACTGAGAAATCCATTAATGTTCAATTAAGAAGCTATTCTATGAAGCATGTAACGCTCATCTAAAAGATTATGTTGTAAGAGAGGGGGACATTTTTATCATTTATCTTAGATTTGTAACACGCCTCTATCTACTCCAGTATGAAGGCTAAGGACAGAATAATGTGCTAAAACAAACTTGAAACAATTATATGCAGCTTGTCCTCTTGTCCTTTTGTTAACTAAAAAATCCCAACAGCACAGCTCAAAATTTGTAGGTATTACACATCTTATCTTGTATTCTTTATCTTACACAAGGCCTTAGGAGCACATCTTGTACTCTTTTATCTTACAGAAGGCACATCATGCAGAGAATTACAATTGAACATAATAATTGATTTGATCATAAAAAACAATGAGGTAGAACATAAAAGGAAATATCTTTAGTTTCTCTTTCCATCTCTTTGAGTTAGTCCCTCCCATATTTTATGTTGTCAAACCAATTAAACCATCTTTTTCAAAATGAATCAGATTCAGTGAAACAATAAATAAATTAATAATGAGGAATCATTAGATATACCTGTAACAGTGGTGCTGAAGCTCTCTTGACAAATCCTGCAATTTGCCTCCCCAATCAAGTTCTTCATATCACTGGAAAACAGGCAAAATGCAAACTTGAGCATTGACAGATTAAATAAATGTCCAACCAAAATTGAATAGAAGTACCAACCCCCCAAGGGAAAGTGTGGATAGTCTTCTTCTAAGGAGGTCTAAGTGACAGGATCTAGTAAGGAAAGGAAAGCATATAATGGTAATATCCTTCTATCTTTAGCCACAAAGAAAATGTCTAAAATGGTGCACAGGTAAGAAGGGAACAGCCCAATCTAACCAATGGATATGCAGAAAATAACTTGGACACAGAAATGCTAACGTAATTAATTTACATGCGACATTCGACACTGGTGCCGTGGCTACAGAAAGGACAGCTGAAGACTGTGTCAAGTTTGTCCATTCTCTTCTTAGGAGGTGGCTTTGATTTCGACTTCCTCTTCCCCATAGCTCAAGCAACTGTAAGGCACAAATTTAGGAACACACATCAGCAACAAGAAGCCCAGGCAAATTATTAATGGGGAGTGTGACACTTATAGTTCTTCTGCACCCTGTATTAACTGGTTCCATCTCAGTGAATAATAAGTTAATAACCATCAAATTTGAATTACTTTACTTCATTGCACCATGATAGCAACAAAGAAGATCCTAGCAACTATGCTGATCTTACATAACATTAAATATTTTGCAAAAAAATAAGTGAGATATTCAAACAGAAGAAATTAATTATTCTATCTTATCCCACGGAATTACTTGTGCCACCTTTACGACCTTCTTCCTTTTTGACCATGTGTTTCATAAAATAAGGAAAGCCGTAAGCCGGTACTTGTGTTCTTATCTAACTAAAGATTCAGTAACTGCCAAAGTGATGACACATCAAACAAGTACGGATAAGTATCATAATCAATAAATGACTCCTCAATTAATCCATTAGGTATGTGCTTCAAAAGTTAGAGAAGAACACTCGCAACATGATGCAACTTGCAAGATCACAGAATATATAATCAAACTTCAATCAAAAATTTGCTCCAGTTATTTTGAATCCCAGTCAAAAAAAGAGGTACATTAGACCATAAACAGCATGAAACTTCCCAAAATTCCCTTGAAACATTCCAAGAGGCAACAAGTGAAATACAAGAACGTCAAACCAAGTGCCATTAAATAATCATACACCATATTTGGGAACACAATCAAGTCCGAAAAGTCGAGCAAATCTCCAATCAACAGATTCTCTGGGAAAACACAAATAACATAAGGCAATTCCGTATTCAACCCAGAATTCATATAGATTCACAAACATAAACTCAAAGCGGTAATATTTCCCAAAATACGAAACCCTAGAGTTCAACTAAAAAATTATTTCTAGCGATTCGCACCAGGCAAAAAAGCAAGACCAACATAATTTTGGGAAATTCTCAAAGCAGAATCATGGAATATCAACAATTCTTTATTTTTAGCCATAGCAAGAGATTATACACCTGATGAAGAACAGAAATTTGATATTGCTTTTCGTTATCTGCAAAATTAAGATTGAAATTTTACGAGAAAAATCTATGAAAAGAAATTCAGTGTACAGAGAAAAAAAAAAAAGAAAAAGAAAAAGAAAAAGGGAGCTCACCGCTACACACTGCTTCTTTGTCTACTCTTGGAAACAAAAAGAGATTAATATATTTATAATATAGTCCAAAGAATATACTAAAACCTTAGTATGTACAATCTCGGAAAGAAAATTAGAAAACTGTTTTTGGATAGTCTCAAATAACATACTATATATATTATATAAGAGATTTAAAAAGGAAATAAAATTAATAGAGATATTAACATTGAAAGTATTATTAAAATAAATAAATTCTGAATATTTGTGTTACTTTCGAAACGCAAATAACATATATTAAAGTGGATTTAAAGAAAGAAAATAAAAATAATAAAGTCAACATAGATAATAGAGGAATTTTTAAACCATACAGATAAAAACCAATGAATATTTATGTTATTTTCAAAAGATCCTTAATTTAAATAATACATATTAAAATAGATTTAAAGGGTGAAAACAAAAAATAATAAAGTCACATGTAAAAAAAAAAAAAAAACTTTTATAAGCATACATAAAAAGGAAATAATAAGCATATATTTAAAACAAATATTTATTAAAATTAGATGGATAATCTTTTTTCCTTTTAGAGCTAGGTTTATACCATACAATTTCTAATATCATACGAGGTTTTTGCATAACAATTAGAAATTCAATATTCATTGTTCTTCTCTTTTTTTTCTTTAAAGAAGTTCATCATCCCCGTGTAAAAATAATAATATTATATAGTAAAAAAATGAATACTAAATAAGAATAACAAAATAATGTGATGATAGCAAACACAAGAAATCACATACGATGATAGATTTGATGGTTAATTAGATGACCTATTTAATTTTGCTAAACAAAAGTTATTTTATGTACAATTAATTTGTATTATGATATAATTTTATAACCTAATAACATAAAGAAATAACATCTAGATCCAAGAATTGAAAGAAAATTATATTTGAATGTCATAGCTATAGTTTGCATAATTGCGCTCTATAGAAAATTTTATATTTGCTATGGCTATTAATATGTATATTTCGGTATACATATACAAAAGAATCAATTGTATAATCTGTTTCGGTATACATATACAAAAGAATCAATTGTATAATATGTGTTTGTATAAAGAGAGAAAGACAAAAGAAAACTAGGTAGGGAAAGATCTGTATTTGTATAATTATAAGTGTGTAGGACATATGTATTTGTATTTGTATATATAATTTTCTCTCGCTTTATACAAACACAAATGCAATTTATACATTTGTGTTTGTATAAAGTGAGAGAGGCGAGCAAGATTTGGGAGAGTGACAAGCAAGATTCTCTGGGGAGAGAGACGAATGAAAAGATATGTATACATACAGTTTTCTCTTGCTTTATACAAACACAAATGCATTTTATACATTTGTGTTTGTATAAAATGAGAGAGGCGAGGGAGAGACTGCCCAGCAAGAAATTGTGAGTGGCGAGCGAGAAATTTAGGGAGAGAGGCGAATGACAACTGTTTGCTACGGGTTACAATTAAATCAAACTGTGATTATAATATTTAATTTAAATTAATAAAGTTATTTTATACAATTTTCCCTTAAAGAGCAACTTTCACACATAACAAACATAAAAATTATATTTGTATATTATAGCTATAGTTTGCATAATTGCGCTCCATAGAAAATTTATTTTTGCTATGGAGCTTTTGATTTGTATAATTCGCTAGATACATTCAATTTTATACAAATTGTTCAGTCTTGTACAAAATTCATTATACATTGTAATTTGTATAATAAGATTTGTATTTGTATAATTATAAGTGTATAAAACAAAAATATATGTATCTGTATTTGTATATATATTTTTCTCTCGCTTTATACAAACACAAACGCATTCTATACATTTTATATCGAAATGTATAAAATGACTAATTGTATACCGAAAATGGTTAATTGTATACCGAATTAGATGACAAAAATATGGAATGTTTGCTGCGAATTATAAATAAAATAAACTATAGCTATAACATTTAATTTGAATTAATAGTTTGTTTTTTCATATAATTTTCCCTAAATTATTCATAGCTCGGACGGGTCACATAAATTTGAGCCAAGTTTGATTGTCATGAACTAGTGATTATTTTGCTTGTGCCAATAGTTCGAATGGAGACGATCAATAATAGGGAAGTCGCGATCTTTGATTTTCTTGTTTATCAGTATAGTTGAAGTATATATTATATACACTTAGGTTGTGTGTGCTAAATAAATATGTATATATATATGTATTTAATATAAAGTTTATATTATATATATGTATATTGTAAACTAGAAATAGGTTGTGTGTGCTAAATAAATATGTATATATATGTATTTAATATAAAGTTTATATTATATATATGTATATTGTAAACTAGAAATATCATAGTTAAAAGTCTGTTTACTAACAAATTTAGAAGACAAAAAGAAAAATGAAATTGTGAAACTTGAATTTTTGGGTAGAGATGAGTGATATTTTAGTAGGTAAAGTTAACGCAAACGATATAAATGAGACTTAAATGTAGAGTATGTTATAGGCATATGTTAGACGGGATTTATTTTTTATGTCAATGATTAAGTGACAGTATTTCCATAGCAGTAATATTAACTAGATAGGGATCGTTCCAGTGTCTCATTAACTGTGAAATCTTGACATTATTTAAATTTATAATAGTCATAATGATTGGCCAATTTTTATGAAAAATACTACTCTGTCCATAATAATTGTCCACTATTAATTTGGCCACCTCTTAAGAAATTATAAATAGAAGAATAATTTAACTATATCACCCTTTGAAGATAATAAATACAATGTCTTAAAAATATAATACGAAAATGACTACAATTAATGATAAAGATAAATTAAAAATTAAGTGTAAAATTATTCATGGATTTAATAAGTGGATAAGTTAGTGAACATATATTTTTAGTATAGTGTACTTGTTGGACGGAGGAATCGGAGTAGTAGGTTTTTTCGTCGCAAAAGTTGCTTCAAGATAAACTTAATTGAATGGGAAAAAAACTTGATTTAGATATACAGCTGCTTAGATATTTACAGATCATTGTTCAGTCTACGAAGAGACGATTTAGCTGTGTACATGACTAAACTACTTCAGCTGAAAAAAAAGGACCAGATTAAAGGGAGGATGTCAAACCCGGTCTTTCGATGCAGCACTGACTGGTTTCAGCAGGCGACTCAAGCCTTCAGAAGGATCTCCTTGGGTCATCCCAACAAAAAGTCATCCATGTAGTTCAAACATCCACTGGAATTCGCAACTACAAAATGGAAAAGGAAGTCACAAGAAGTAGGAAATGGGCGAAATGAGTATTGACTTACCTTGTGAGATGATCGAGGTTCCCCAACTCCATGGTTGTAGGAAATTCGTCATCATGAGGCGAAGCAGGAGCAAAGAGAGGGAGAAGGGAACTGCGAACATGGTTGCGGCGGAGGAGTCCGAAACCTAAATAAGCCACAAAAAGATAAAAATGACCAAAATAAGCTACTATTCTAATAAGTAACTAAAATAGGCTTAGTAGAACAAAAAATTTCGTTTTATGCAATATTCCAAATGTTTTTCGTTAGTCTCATAATGTGTATATTTTAATATATAACGAAACTATTTCTTACACTTTGTAAAGTTTAAGTTTTTCTTGCACTTTATAAAGTGGAAGAAAAGATTATGTTTTACAAAGAGGAATATTTTTCACGTTGTGCATTAAATTGTATTTCTTTATGAAGCTTTTGCAGTGTTTGTCGTACAATTATATTGATTTGACATATCATAAAAACAAAAAAAAAATTACATTATGTATTTTTATTTTTTTATTCGGAAAACTCCTCCCAGCTTTATTTAAGAAAAATATTATTACATTATGTATCATAAGTGTTAACTTGATTTGATCTATGTAGTCATTTGGAACCCTCAAAATGTCAATCAACGATTCGTCACTATAGATAATCCACTCTCCAAAATTTGTCCTTGTGACAAAAATAAAGTAGGGTATTTTTTGACTATAATCAAATTATAATCAATACTATTTATACCCATTCTTTTATAAATTGATGAAAGAAATTTATGATATCGGACGTTAATTGAATATTTAGCATTGTGTTTGGGAAGATAATTATAATAAATAGTATTTCCGTCATGTATAATTTCTCCATCCCAATAAATCGAAACTCTAACTTTTGGTTTAGAAGATATTTTTTTTTTTTTTGTGATTGAAATGAAGAAAAATAGAAGACTAAAGATGTTGAAGGTGCTATGTTTGAATATCCTTAAATAGAGCTTGGAGGAGTTTTCAGAATAAAAAAATAAAAAAACATAATGTAATAATTGTTTCCGTCTTAATGATATGTCAAATCAATATAATTGTATGACAAACACTACAAAAGCTTCATAAAGAGAAACAATTTAATGCAAAACATGAAAAATATCCCTCTTTGTAAAACATATTTTTTTCTTCCACTTTATAAAGTGTAAGAAAAACTTCCACTTTACAAAGTGTAAGAAAAACTTATACTTTACAAAATATAAGAAATAGTTCCATTATATATTAAAATATACATATTATGAGACTAACGAAAAACGTTTGAAATATTGCATAAAACGAAATTTTTTCTTCCACTAAGCCTATTTTAGTTACTCACTAAAATAGTGGCTTATTTTGATCATTTTTATTTTTCTGTGGCTTATTTAAATTCCGGACTCGTCGCGGAGCTCAGTTGAGAGGGATTAGGAAAATGCTTTAGGAAATCCTATTTTGGGGGAGAATAAGCACTTTGTCCTAGAATAATGTTTTTTTCCCCTAATTTGGGCCATCTGCCTATGTTGTATGTTGGGCCTTTAAGCCACTCGTGTTTTAGTTGATGATCAATAAAAGGACCACTGGTCCAAAAATTTAATTTTTTTTTAAAAAAAAAAGTCGGGAGAAAAAATTAATAGAAAATATTTTTCAATTTTTTTTTATTCTATTGGTAAAAGATTTTGAAAAATATTTTGTCTATGAAAATAAGTTCATTTAAAAATGAGGAAGAAATGACTTTCTTACGAGAAGAAATAAATTCTACACAGAACAATTCACATGATATTGTGTCGTCCCTCCAACAGACCTGATCACCTTCACGGCTTCACCCCAACCCCGTAACCTCAAACCTCCTATCCCTACCTTCACCTTTAATTTCATAATATCTATCTAAATTATCTATTTAAATGTTTCATGAATAATATTTTTTGTTTGCCTATCAAACACAATATACTAACGAGAGAGAGTTGTTTCGATGATAAGCACCCCTTACATTCCAATCCTTAAATTGTAAATTCAAGTTACCAAAAATACAAAAAAGGATAGAAAATCCTAGAAAGGGCTAAAAAATTAACAAAAAAGGATTTAAAAAAAGGATAGCTTACATAAATGCCATAGTGTAAAATCTATATTACCTTCTATCCCTATTATTTTTGTAATTACATAAATCTCATATTTTTTAGGCATTTCGGATACATAATTAAGGATCCGGATACATTATTGTTGATACATTATGTATCGATCTGTTGCACTTATTAAGAGAAAAAAAAAACTAAAAAAAAAAATTAAGATCTCATGACTCATAGTATCCATTTGTTGCACTAATTAAGGGGGAAAAAAAAAAACTGAAAATCAAATTAAGATCCCATAAATTATGTTATTTCATTACAAATTATTGTCAAGAATTCAAAATCTTATAGTGTAACAAACCAAAAAATTCAAAAATTAAATTTCTTCTCCTTGTTCATTGTTCTCTCTGTTTCATAAAAATTTGTGTCGAAATTTTGGATAAGCGAGGTGAGTTATGAAGGATACAAAAGTGATGGAATTGTTATTGGGCAAACAATTTCTTTTGTGAATCTTCAAGTTCATCGAATATCCTTTCGATTTTGATTCAAGATTGTCGAAAATTTTGAGATTCAAAATTCTTCTCCATTTCATTGAAGATCCTTTTCGTTTTGATTCAAAATTGTTGAAAATTTTGAGTTTCAAAATTAGTCTCCTAGTTCATTGAAGATTCTTTCAATTTTGATTCAAAATTATCAAAAAATTTGAGAAGATACATCATGAAGATCCTTTCAATTTAAATTGATAAATGCTGTATTTCTACTAGATACATTAAATTAGAAAGTGTTGCCCATAAGATTTTAGGTTATAGATCGATACATTATTGTTTGGTAATTGTTATGTATCAGATACATTTAGTATATGAATTTACGTATCATAACTAAAAAAATAGTGTAAGATACATTATTATTTATGTATCTTATTTTATTTGAGAAATACTATATTTTAAAATAAAAAAATATATATTATAAATGTAATTGTTCCAAAATAGCTTTTTTTTTTTTTTTTTGTGTGTGTGATAAATAACACAAAGTTTATGTATCAAGTTCATTTATATTAAACATGATAAACACTAATCAAAGATTCAACAACATTAGAGTTATGTATCAATACCTTAAATATAAACATTATACATTGCATAAAACAAAGGTTATTGTAGCAGTGATGTATCAGATCAATAATAACACTAACAAAGACTAATTTAAGATACATTAAAAATTTGTTTCTTTGATAGTGATAGCCGTGCTATGGCAGATCCAACTTTTTTTTTCTTTTTTTTTTTGGACGTTTTTCAATAGTAGAAACATTAAAAGAAAATAAATATTTTTCAAAATAAATTTTCAACGACAATATGATTAACTAAAATTGCAAAGGTTCAATAAGATTTCAATGAGGGCAGGGGGCGGAGGTAAGTTTATTTTTATTTTTTAAGATGAAAAAATTAAAAAATAATAATAAAAGAAATCAAAAATTGAAGTGATGAAAAGAAATCTACCTCTTGAATAATTTGAAATCATTAATTGGAAATAGAAAAGATTTGAAATTCAAAAATAGATTAATTGATAAACTTGAGAGAAACACTTTCTAAAAATCAAAATGAATTTGAAATTTGTAACTGCTAAAAAGTGGAGAGAATTTAGGGATAAAATGGAGGAGTGAAATAGGGAGTGGAAAACGTGGGTGTAGGCTGAAAATAGGAGTGAAATATTTATGTATCCAGAAGATTTTATGAATTAGGGGAATAAGAGATTTTTGAAATTTTTAAAAAAGGTAGGGATAAATGGATATTAAGGTGAGTAAATATGTGTATATGAGTAATTTTCCCTTAAAAAAAAGGGTGTGGAAAATTATCAAAAAGTATAATTTTTCCCTTATTTTATTATTATATAAATTAATGGAAAAAAGGGACAACGCAAAAAATACGAATATTTATCGATAGCTGAGTTAGAAAAAAATACTTTGGATTGAGTGTGAAAAATGAAAGAACTTTTAGCAAAACATTACAACTTTTAAATATTTATTAAGTTGAAAAGGAAATAATCAAATTCAATTTTGATTTTTTTACAGGAAATTTGAATTTATCTCACATTTATTTTTGCGCATCGATATTCCATAACTTTTAGCAAGAACACAATATTGTGTCTTCTTTTATTTTACATAGTTTGACTTTTATTTTAAATAAAACTACGTAATTATTAAAAAAGAAATAACCATTATACCACCAATTAGTAACCACTGATTAAATGTCCTTTTACAATATACTAAAAATAATTACTATTTCGTTTCTCATGATGCACGCTTTTATGGTCACTATCAGTCACGTTTCTTAGCATTTAGATTGTCGCATCAATATATATATATATATATATATATATATAGAGAGAGAGAGAGAGAGAGAGAGATAGGTTGGAGCATTATTGATCTATTGCCAAGTGCCAACCACTTCATCGTCGGAATTTAATGGCAAAAACAAGAATAAAAATATATTAATGATGAACCAAGTCGTTAAAGCTGTCACATAAATAACGACCCTTTAGAACGTGACACGTCAACAATGTTAGTAAGGTCTCATTTGTTTGCACTTATTGAGGTTTGAATCTTAATCATTCAGATTCAGTCCATTAAGTGTGTTTGGTTGTTAGGTCTGATTCTAAATGGTTCAGATTCAGCCTATTAAGTACATTTGTTTCTTTTTTCAGAAAACCTCTTAATGGAGCTGAAAAGGTCTGAACAGATCAGATCTGCAGGAGAGTCTTAACACCATTCAGACTTATTTAATAAATTATAAAATAATACTTATCGCCTCTCTCGGTATTTGCATGACTTTTGCTCTCACAACTACAAACTTTCTTCCACTCTTTTCTCAATCAAACACCAATTTTTTACTCTTGAACTGATAAGTTTTCATAATCTTTACAAGTATTTCTTTTATATTAATAATTTTCTTAGGGTGTATTGATGTTTGTCAAGAACACTTGTGCAATAATATTTTTAGTGTATTGATGTTCATCAAGGTTTTTGAGTGAAAAAAATACTATTCATAATTAAAAATAATAACTATGTATACATATTTGAGGTCTCTTACTAGAATTTTGTCTTATGCCAATAATTTTATTGAGACTCTTTGATCATCAAATCCGTTTGTGAGATAACACAAATATACTAGTTGGTGACAAAAATAATGGAGCTCTTAATAATTTTCCATCCCAATATTTCAGCTAGAAAAAAAAGTTTTGGGGGAGAAAAAAAAACTTATTCATCTGAACTGGAAATTGATGAGAAGATGATTACTGCTCTGGAGTTATTGATTAAAAAAATGGTGCACCTACATTTAAAGAATATATGAAAAAATTAGATGGACTTGGATGGGAAGAGTCATTAAACAGTACATGTGTTGATATATTTTGTGAAAGTGTCCACTACAAAAAAGCATGAATGACATTAGAGGTTCACAAGTTAGAGAATTGGATTAAGGTTATAGGACAAAAAAAGAATTTGTTAGTTTTTCTAATTAGCCAAAATATATGTTAGGCGTTGATAATGTGATACCTTATTTATTATTTTTCATCTAGTATTTATATACTTATTGAACTTTTTGTGTTTATTATAAAATACTTTTTATTCGTGATTTTTTTTATGTTATGCTTGATGATTATGATATATTTTTAAACAAAAAGTAATATTTTTTGTTGAAATAACTTTTTTATAACATTTTATTAATAAGTGTGATTTCATATACACATTCAGATATTGAAAACAAATAATAATCATTCAGTGTTCAGATTTGGAGATCACATCTTAATATTCAGATGTGTATTCATATCTTGACACCTAACTCTTAATGCAAATCTTAATGTTCATACGTGTATTCAGATTCAGAGGTCTTAATCGCAATGAAAACAAATGAGGCCTAAGTAATTTTAAATTATTTGCAATCCATCAATGAAACGCGAAGCATATTGAATCATGAAACGGCCCCGCTTTATATTAGTTGATCATTTTTTACATGAATATTAATAAATTATAAATAAGAAGATAGTTTTACTAATTTACCTTTTAAAAAACTTCTTGGAAATTTTGCAAACAAATGTAAACAGTTCAAAAAATATTAACGATAAAGGTAATATAGAAAATATTTAATTAATGTTCTTTTGATTCAGTAATGTGATCAACTAATATGGTACAGTTATTTATAGTAAAGTGATCAACTAATATGAGATGGAGAAAGTATTGAATATTCACTCCCCACCCAATTTATAGATATTGTTTGATTGAACATGTAATTTAAAAAAACTTTTTTTTTTTTAAAAAAATAGTGTATTTAAAGAATAAAACAATATTTTAAAGTTAAATTACTATCAAATATAAAAACTATGTTTTTTTGTGACTAGCTAAAAATGTACTATCATATAAATTGAAAAATGTAAAGTTAAAAGTAATTATGAAAAAATATATAAAAGTATGTTTTTCAAATTTACGTAATTCCTTTTTTACTATTTTTTTTTTGTTATCTTCAAGTTATTCTATTAGAAAATATAAAATTAAAAGTAAACATGAAAAAAAAAAAATCAATAATTTTTTTAAAACTTTAAATAATTCATTTTGAAACTATGAAAAAAGTTTCCAAATATTGCGATTGAAGCTCCCTATTTAATGTAAACCTATACTTTAGGTTGGTCCATTTGAAATGTTCTTTTGGCTCATATTCTATTAACTATAATTATTAAAAAAAATACATAGAAAGATAAAACAACAGTTCTAGATAGAAAATTACACCCCTTTATTCACGAGAGTATTTCTTCATTTATTAAATTAGAAATTTATGTTTGAGTTCTAAGTATAAAATATATTTTGCTAAAAAACATTTTACTTTTTATATAAAACTTCTTGGCATGAATTCAAATCTAATCAACTCCCAAACAAATAATGGACGACGAATAAAAAAAAAATGTAATTAAAAAGAAACACAAGCCCAACCAAATTCAGTAAGACAAACATACCCCTTTCATCAGCAACACAAAGAAAAAAAAGAAAAGAAGTTACTACTTCAAAATCTCCCAATTTATTTATGTTTTGTTAATTTAATATTTAAAATATGAAGTGTTAATGAATCTGATAAGTAGGAAAAATAAGATACATAAATTAGGGAGAAATATATAATTGGCGAGTTGGTATGGATTAGTAGTGCTAAAAGTAGGTATCTAGCTATCTACCGTTGTCAAGTAACTAAAACGTGAGTAAATAAAAGCATCTACTATGTCTACTAGTATTCAATAAGTGAAAGTTTGGTGGTACAATTAAGGGTATTTAACAATTGCTTGGTCATTTAATTAATTAAGATTATTTTATCACTTTAAATGAATAGAAGAAAATCAATAATTAATTGAACACTGAAATCATGTTTCACGCATAAGAAAACTCTAGATGGAAACGAGTTTTTTTTCTCTATAAATACATTGGCTAAATGATAAGAACATACCAAGGAAAAAAAAAAAAACATAAAAGAAAAAAAAAGAAATGGGTAGCATGGCTGAGAAATGGGAGGAACTTAGTGGGAAAAACAAATGGGAGGGTCTATTAAACCCATTGGATGTTGATCTTCGTAGATACATCATTCAATATGGAGAATTAGCTCATGTAACTTATGACACTTTCATTTCAGAAAAAGCATCGAAATATGCTGGAGCTAGTAGATACTCGATGGAAAATCTTTTCTCTAACGCTGGCCTTGACCCAACGAAGTATCGCGTAACTAAATATTTCTATGCTACCTCATCTATTCCACTTCCTGATGCTTTCATTACGAAATCATTGTCAAGGGAAGCATGGAGTAAGGAATCAAATTTTATGGGATATATTGCTGTGGCTACTGACGAGGGTAAAGTTTCACTAGGAAGGAGGGATATTTTGATTGCTTGGAGAGGAACAATTCAGACACTGGAGTGGGTCACTGACCTTCAATTTTTACTAATTCCAGGACCAAAAGTGTTTGGTGATGGGGGCTTACTTCCTTTGTTCAAACCATTGGTGCATCATGGATTTTACAACGTTTATACATCAGAAAGTGCAAGATCAAAGTTTAATCAAGCGAGTGCTAGAGACCAGGTACATATTAAATTCTGTCCGTTGAATGGTATGATCATCTCACTATAAATTAGTAAAATTATTCATGTTTTCAGGTGATTGAAGAAGTGAAAAGATTGATTGAGGAATACAAGGACGACGAGGTCAGTATAACAGTGGCTGGTCATAGTTTAGGTGCATCACTTGCAACTCTAAATGCAGTCGACATAGCTTACAACGGAATCAACAAAACAAGCAGTGGCAAGGAATTTCCAGTGACAGCTTTTGTATTTGCAAGTCCTAAAGTTGGAGATCTCAATTTTGTTAACGCAGTTAACAAATTGGAACACCTTCACATTATGAGAATTCATAATTTATTAGATATTGTACCAAAATACCCACCCATTGGGTATTTCGACGTTGGACAGGAAATAATAATTGACACCACAAAATCCCCCTATTTGAAATTGAATCCTGGGGACCCACACACTAGGCATAATTTGGAAGGTTACTTGCATGGAATTGATGGTACTCAAGGAATCGGACCTTTAGATGGTTTTAAACTAGAGGTGAATCGTGATCTCGCACTTGTGAACAGGATATGGGACATTCTAAAAGATGAATATTTGGTACCTGGAGCTTGGTGGGTCGAGAAGCACAATGGGATGGTTCAACAAGAAGATGGAAAATGGATTCTCATGGATCGCGAGGATTATGAGTTGTGAGAGATTTATGGTTTAATTTTACGTCTTCTTTTCATGTAATGTTTTAATAAAATGGGTTTCCTTGAGCTTGAGAAAGACAACCATATATATATGTTATGGTTACTCTAATTAATAACTAAGGAAAATGAGTGTGTTGCAATAACGTCTGTACGCTTAAGCCACGGCGGGGCGATAAAGCTTATTGTCAATCTATTTGCTATATATGCATATCAACATGTTTTCTTTTATGTGTTAGTTGAAGTTGTGATTTTGGATAATCTATAATTATAAGCTTGGTTGATGAAAGGACGTTGTTACATTTAAAAACACTTCTAAAAATTTGGTCAAATATCGACAATCTATTTGAATTAACTTATTTTGAGTGTTTTTTAAGTTTATAGTATTTGAATAAACTTGTAAATATTTATAACCATTTGATTCTAAGCTAAAATGATAGAAACAAGTCAAAAGTCATAATTATATTTGACATTGTCAAACATTTCCTAACGTATTTTAAGTTATTTTTATATATTGTCAAACACTTTCAGAAGTAAAAAATTGACTTAAAAGTAGATTTGATCAAGCTTTTAAGCCAATCCAAATACCCTCTAAATTATTTTTAATCTTGTCAAACACTTCCTAACTTATTTTAAGTTATTTTTGACTTATTTTAAGTTATTTTTATATATTGTCAAACACTTCTAGAAGTAAAAAACTAACTTAAAAATAAGTTTGACCAACTTTTATGCCCATTCAAACACCGTTAGAATTTCTAAGTTTGGCTTATAAGTCAAAAACCAAAAGTCAGTCCAAATCGACTCTAATTACATCACAAAAGTATTTTTTTTAAAAAAATTATTGGTTTAAATACAAACTGCTTCTAACTATTTTATAAAAGTACCATAGAAAAAAAATTCTTTTCAAAATAAGCTGATTTTAAAAATTTGACAAACAAGCTATAAGATTTCTTGAGGTTTATTATTTTCAAGTAATTAGTGCGCTAGAGAATAATTTATTTCCACCCAAAGTCTTCCAAAAAGGAAAACTATAAAAACATTTATCATGCATATCCACGATACTATTAGAGGTGTTTTAAGGATTCATTTCAAATAAATTATTTGAAATTAGATTGAGTTAAAGTTGAAAATTTTATTGGATCATTTACAGAAAGCCTCTATATTTTGGAATGATATTTAATTTTTATTCTTTATCATTTTAAATAATAAAAAAAGCTGAAATAACTCTAACATTAAAAAAACAAAAATAAATTCGCAAGTCGCTCCAGCCTCAAGGAGATTGATGGGACCGGGGAAGAATAAGAGGAAAAGATGAAGGCTTTATAAATGAAAGAGATTTATTCTGCAAAAAAGAAGCGGAAGATAGTTGGTTAATTATATATAATGAGCTAAACAAAAAAAGAAGGGTTGGTAAAAAGATTTTGAAAACGATAGAGGCATAAGTCTAGTTTTAGAACGTTATGCTTATGTCCTAAGAAGTTCATAATTTGTAATTTATGTCATATCTATAAAATTTATTATAATAGAATGTTATACCTTAAAAAGTTCATAGCTTACACATTATTTTATTTTTTTAGGTCATATAACTTATAAGATATAACTTAGTTCATGTAAAATTTAATTTTGATAGAAGTGATCATTCAATTTCAGAACCTATAAAGTTGTGTCTTAAAATCGAGTAATAGTTTATTCCTATAGAGTTTTTATCGGTTTAGACTGTGTCTTGCAAATTAGATAGTACACAACTTGTGTAGGGTAAAACAAAAGTTTTATATCTTCTGAAATAGATCATATATAAGAGTATTTTGGCCGTATTTTTTTTTATCAAACGACCAACATAGGCAAAAATTAAAACTATTATTTATATTTAAGGGTGACAATTAAAGGTTACTAGATGCTATTTGTTGAAGCTTAATTTTAATTAGGTGTAGTTCTATTTTGCAGATATAATTTTGGAGGTAAAAGATAAGACTATCCACCTCCTTGTATATGTTGGTGCTGAATTTTGGGATTCATTAAACACCCAAGCTCTACTAGGAAGTTGAATCATATTTTTTTTTTTTATAGATTACCCAAAATAGGGAAAGTTCTTGGAAAAACTTCAATTTTATTTGACATGCAACTTGAATTCTTTTAATTATTTTTTTTCTTCATAAATATGAAAATCCCCACAATTTATCAAAACTATTATAATCTCACCAAGCAAACCATATATAGTTCTTTAACAAGGTAACATATATCCTAAGGTGTCACATTAATAATTCTATATCTTCGTGTTTTCTTTATAAATAAAGGTTTGTGATTACATGTAGAGCAGTCAAAATGGGCTTAGCCCATGGGGCCGGCCCAACCCTACCCGTTATTGGGGTAGGGTTGTGATCGGATTTTTCAAGTCAATTTAAAATTAGGGCATATAAACCCGGCCCATATAAGTCTTTGGCCCTTGAGGCTTGATTGGGGCTGGGCCAAGGTCGGCCCATGCGCCAAAGCTTTTTATTCAAGAGTAATTCACAATAATCTCACTAATATATAATCTAATAATTTGAATACACACTATGTTGTAATATTATGAATCTTCGTACCCAGATACATGTATCTCGGAATATATGGACTCAAAATTAGGTTAATTTGTTCTAGATACACTCTATCAAAGCAGATTCGCATGTAACTAGAATACATATACAGATCTTGCGCCCTCCCATCTTGCTTATCACTCTTTTATCTCACTCGCATATCTAGTATGTTAGATACATGTTAATTACACCAAATTTTTGTTAGTATTATTGAAACAACACCATTATTTGTCATATTTGATTTGAAAATCTTCTCATTTTCTTGATGTTATTAAATTACAAATTTGAAAAGAAAAAAAAATAAAAAATAAATAAAAAGAAGGGCTAGCCCGCCCCAGCCCTCGGCCCTTGTGGGGTTGGGTTGGGTTGAGCATTTTCAGGCCCTACCAAATGAAGGGTCAGCCCGCCCTAGCCCTTCAAATTCCTTGGCCCACGAGGCTTGGGCCGACCCTTTTTGATAGCTCTAATTACATGTTATTACAAATTTTTAAATAGACATAATTTTATAAAGATTCATTGATCCAATAAATCAATAATATCGATAACTAGTTATTCTTTAATATAATCCCCTCATATTATATAAACAACCTCTTCACGTCAAGCATGGGTCTTCTTTTGTAAAATTTAAAATTATGAATTTTTCATTGTAATATAATATAATGAAAATGAATTTTGTTCATATTTTATAAATAAATATTAATTTCAAATTTTTTTTAAAAAACTTTAAATTTGAGCTCCAAATTGTATCTTATGAATTTTTCATTGTAATATACTAATATAATATAATGAAATGGAATTTTGTTCATATTTTATAAATAAATATTAATTTCAAATTAAAAAAAAAAAAAACTTTAAATTTGAGCTCCAAATTTTATCACCGACCATGAGTGATTTACTCTACAAACGGGGCCTACCGACATACTTGTTATGGCCTTTTTTTTTTTTTTTTTTTGTCGGAAAGGGAAATTTTATGTATAGATATAATTATGCATCCATACTAAGGCATTGCCAACGCCTAAATTACCTACTACATCAACATGATAATTCATACTAACATAATCCATACTATCCGAAAATTAATTCCATTCTTATCCACATTGATGATTTTTAAAATAAACACAGAGGGAACTGTTCATTTCATAACATGTACCTCTTGCGCTAGTTAATCTACTTGATATGACTTGTTTAAATGCACTCATGTGACATGTTAAAAATGAAATTTGTAGAGTATATATATTATGTTACTGTAAGTCGAGAAAAAGTGTTTTTTTCTATCTATATGTTAATGATTAATGAACAGTGTTTTCAATCAATGTTTATTTAGATATTGTATTTAATTTGGTGATAAAGATTGCTCCGTTGTCCCTATAAATGTGAAAGCTTGACCTAAATTATTGTAACAACCCACTCCCTCTTGTCTACATCGTAAAAAGTGGAGTACTTTAACAAACGTGTTTTTTGTGTTAGATTTTTATCTTTATTTTTTTAATAATGATTTGCACTCTAATATTTTATAAATGCTAATTAACATCAATGACGACGACACCATTACAACTTACAAGTATTTTAAAATTATTATTAAAGTCTACTAAAATACATTTTACCAATGAGAATATCATGCACATAGAAAGTTAGATTGATACTTATGGGATCTCTCTTATACTCCTTAGGCTATTTGCTGTGCAAATTAAAGTGGTAGAATGTAATATATTTACGAAGAAGATTTTAAAATATTTTTTAAATTATGAGATTTGGTATAATATTATATTTTCTTTATTTTTCAGATAAAAAATGTTGTCATGATTAGATCGTCGTGATTGACACCCACACTAACCCTCAGGTGGGAGAACCATTAATATTAACCAACTAAACTACAACCGAGACATTTAAATATACGGAAGCAGGTTTAAATGCAGAATTTATATAGAGTTCCCATAAACTCCAAAGGTTCAAATAAAACTAACCAAACTAGTGTGGAAGAACAACCACTAAAACCTGAAAGTCATTGTACCAAAACGTCTAAAGTGCAACAAGTCTAAGGAAAAGGGGTACACCCCCAACTAACATAAGAAATGTCTAAATAGTCTAAGTCTGAAGAAAATGGACTAAACAATAGAAAGGACTCCATGACAGCCCGAAAGAACTGGCTCATCCTTGAAATCCGATCTCGATCACTGATCTCCCAGCTGAGGTCTATCAATAGCCGCTTGAAGAGGCTCTGTACTCAACAAAGAACGAGCAAGTGCAGTATCAGTACACAATCAAAGTGTACTGGTAGGATCACGCGGCTATTCCAGTAAGCGAAACATATATAAGCAGTTACAACATAGTAAACATGACATGTACAGATAGATATACACATTAGTTATCATTTCAAGAGCAATGTACAATTCCACATTCTCAATACAAGTAGATACAACAATTCAATGGTCCTCTCATGGAACCCAATTTAATGGTCTTCTCATGGAATCCATACCCAAACTGTTAGTGTACCGGATCTTGACACTCGGTCCAAGTTAGTGTATCGAAATGTGACACCCGATCCAATATGTCTATCGGTACGTGACATTCTATCTTAGTTAGTGTGTCGGAACATGACACCCGATCTAATATGTTTGTCGGTACGTGACATACGATCCCAATTAGTGTGCCGGAACGTGACACCCGATCCATTCAACATGCCACAATCGCAATCACAATGTACATTCTCATAATCATACAATCAAGTGTTGATTTATGACTTACAATCATTCATTCATACTCATTTACATTAAGTGTGATCAATAATGCAACATTCGCATACATACATGCATTACAATGAAGCAAATACTAACGTACATTACGTAAACATGAAATCAAACCATCACCTACCTCAAAACGAAGCTTGAATCCCTCTAAGGTGCTTGAATCTTCCTTTTCAGGATTCTTTCCACTTGTTCGTGGTCTAAAAACAACAATTTAATACAAGGATCAATAAATGAGGCCTAATTACCCGGATTACAATCAACATTATCAACCCTAGGCCAAATCCAAGATCCCAATACCCAACTTAGGGCTTTTTCCGCCATTAACTTCAGATCAAAACCTTCCCCCAATAATAATTACCCAAGAATCTGCGTTCTATGAATCGAAAGACCGACTAAGGGAGCAAAATCCTTACCTTTAGTGCTAGAAAAGGTGGAAAACCTTCAAGAAATACCCCTGAGTCGTCTTTTAGCTCTCAAGAACGAAACTTGCAGAAAATAATGTTTTTGGGGTTTATTTTCTACTTATGTCGCGTATGTCCCACTATGGCGGGCCCTATCTTGCTACAACGGCCCCATCCTGGCGGGATAAATCCCGCCCTGGTGGTTTGCACGAAAACAGAGAGTTGAATTTAGAGTTTCAAACCCCCATTTTACAACACACCTTTAACCCATGACATTCAAAAACTACTAGTTGACGCTAAGATTAGTTTCGAGAGTTTTACTCGCCCGAATTCGATTCTGTAAAGTCGTACGAGTTCCTTAGCGTCTTAGCTATCTACTCATGTGATCAAAATCATAATTAGATCTCTCATTCATTACCAGATCATTTCCCTAGACCTCACTGACTCTAATTTCGTCCAAATCTGAACTAGGCTATGAATTTCCAAGTTACTACTCAAAAATTTTATAGCCCAAATTCTTTCCCCATTGGCTTTTCC
This sequence comes from Solanum bulbocastanum, assembly GCA_037074985.1. Classification (NCBI taxonomy): domain Eukaryota; kingdom Viridiplantae; phylum Streptophyta; class Magnoliopsida; order Solanales; family Solanaceae; genus Solanum; species Solanum bulbocastanum. Next base: position 27,387,045 of record CM073598.1, on the reverse strand, counting down.
CTAACGACGGAATCAGGTCGTTACAAATGCCCTCACTATTAATCTTTTAATTGAAGTTTTGTCCTTATTTCATTATTAACTTTTTAACTCAAACTTAGTTTGTCCTTATTTCTAACGGTCTCTTTAAAGTAAAATATTTAATATTTTTGAAATTCGTTTGAAAAAAATCAGATAAGCAAATTAAATTGGATTTTTTTTTTATAAAAAAAAAATACGTTTGCGAGTTAGGTAGTACTACCATTGAATAGAACATCTAGTAAGGCTCTTAAATTACTTTCTAAAATATCATAGCAATTATCTTTTTGGATAAGATAGGAGTTCAGTAAATACGGAAACAAGTTGGAAAAAATAAATAGCTCCAAAGTTACTTTCAAATTAGTAGTAATTACCAAGAAAAGCTTGAGATAGAAATGCCGTGTGAATATATTCGTATGATTTTAATTTTTAAATATGTTTGATCATATTGAATTTTTTTTTATGTATTTTTAAACATTTTAAAAGAAAAATAGCTCATAATTTAGCTAGAACTTTATTTTTTCGCTGAAGGAGATCTCCTCGAAGAGGTTTTTCCCAGATTAAATGTTACATGATGTTATTGATATATAGTATATTTAAAATATGTAAAATTTTGATGTAGTTATACGAAATGTCCAGCTTTTATGAATAAATTAAAAAATATAGTCTTTTGCGAGTTAGTTACTGCCATAGCAAGATTCATAAATTACTTTCTGACGAATCGAAATATAACTTTTTGGATAAGATAAGAGCTTAATAACTACGGAGATATGTTGGAAAAAATTGGTTGTTGTAAAGTTGCTTTCAAATAAGTAATTATAAAGAATAACTACGGAGATATGTTGGAAAAAATTGGTTATTGTAAAGTTGCTTTCAAATAAGTAATTATAAAGTCAAGTCGCTTTATGTCGTACCCCACTCGCATGGCCTTTGAGCCATTAACTTGGGGTCTTTGATTGCTGGTTTGAAAGTGATGTATTAAAATTAATATAATGAGTAATAATTGTTAGGTATAAATCTTATGGTACATTAAATATAATATTTTTTAAAATTTATTTTTATTTATCATATATTTCAACTTGACACCAAATAATAATTGATATGATTATTTTATTATACTATTTCTATTAATTAATTGATGTTTTCTATTATGCTTTGAAAAATAACTTGAAGAATAAGCAATTAATGTTAAGGAAAAAAAATTATATTTTTGTAACGACCTGATTCCATCGTTAGGGAAAAACCAATGGAGAAAGAATTGGGCAGGAAAACTTTTTCGTAGTAACTTGAGATTTCCTAGCCTAATCCAGATTTGGACAAAATTGGAGTGTTTTAGGTGTAGGAAAATCTGGTAACAATTGGATGAAATATTTGTGTTTTTGATTTCATAAGGGATAGATAATTTGTTAAGGAATCCGTACGTCTTTACAGAATTGAATTTGGATGAGTAGAACTCCCAGAATCGATCTTGGCGTAAGTGGTATTTTCTGAGTATCGTTGGTTAGAGGTGTGTTGTGAAATGAGAATTTTGGAATTCTTGAATTAGCTCTTTGTTTTGCGTAACCTGCATTGGCGCCGCTATTTGCCGCTTTGGCGGGACTGCTACAACGGGGTGACGGTCGTTGTGGCGGGATCGACATGAATTAAAGTCGTTAATAAATCCTTAAACAAACTCATTATGCACTTTTTGACTTTTAGAGCTAAGGAATGAACACCATGCGACTGCTACTCATTTTTCACCATTCTTGAGGCTAAATGTACGATTTTCACTCCTCGAATCCTTTTTCGATCCGTAGAACGTAATAGAATGGGTGAATGTTGATGGGGAGGGTTTTGTTATAGAATCTACGGTGGAAACAACCCTAATTTGGTTAATTGGGATCATTTTGATCTAGGGTTCATAAAATTGTTAGTAATTCGAGTAATTAATGATTGTTTATTGATTCTCGTATTATATTGATTGTTTGTAGACCACGAACAAGCGAAAAGAAATCGAAAAGGGAAGATCCAAGTGCCTTAGGGTTTCAAGCTTATTTCGGGGTAGGTGATGGTTGTGATTCTATGATTGTGTGTTGTATGTTTGTTCTTGCTTCATTATGATACATGTATGTATATGAATGTTGCATTATTGATCACACTTGTTGTAAAAGAGATAGATGAATGATGATTACCATGAAATCATGACTTAATTGTATGATCTTGAGGATATACTTCTGATTGTGGTGTGTTGAATGGATTGATTGCCACGTTCCGACATAATTAATTGGGATATCGTTGCCACGTTCCGGCATAAATATGGGATCGATTGCCACGTTCCGGCATAAACATTGGATCGATTGCCATGTTCTGGCATAAATATGGGATGGACTGCCACATCCCGGCACACTAACTTGGATCGGGTACCACGAACCGATATGCTAACTGTTTAGGTTTGGGTTCCCTGAGAGGACCATTGAATTGAGTTCTGTGAGAGGACCATTGAATTGTGTTGTATATCTATTTGTGATGAGTTCGTTCATACCCAATGATGATTGATATTGTGAAACAATATGTTGCTCTAAAATGATATAATTGTGATATGTGAGGTTTGTGAAGTTGTTCATTGTTCGTATATGTTGATGATATTGTATATGTTCTATATGTACAAGTGATTATATTATTATATTGACTAATGTTGTCACACTTATTGGGATAGCCGCGTGATCCTATCAGTACACTGTGGTTGTGTACTAATGCTGCACTTGCTTGTTCTTTGTTGAGTACGGGGCATCATCATGCGGCTATTGATCGACCTCAGCTAAGTGACTATTGAGTGTAACCAGATTCAAGAGTGAGCCAGTTCTTTCAGGCAGCCATGGGTATCTTTTGTTTTAGTCCACTCTTTTCGGACTCAGACTATTTGTTTAAGGTGTTGTTTAGTTTCGGGGTTGTACCCCTTGTTCTTAGACTTGTCGTTAGTAGAGTTTTTGTACAATGACTTTCAGGTTCTAAGGATTAAAACTTCCGCATTAGTTTGGTTAGTTGTTTGTTAAAACTTTGGAGTTTATAGGGACTCCATTTTTATAGTCATTTAAACTTGCTTATGTATATTTAAATGCATAGTTTTTGGTTAAGTTGTTTAGTTTGGGTTGTAGTAATGGTTCTTCCACTGGAGGGTTAGTGTGGGTGTCAATCACGACGGTCTGGGTCGTGACAAAGTTGGTATCAGATCCCTAGGTTCGTTGATCTCATTGTACCAAAATGAGTCTAATAGAGTCTTGCGGAAAGGTACGATGACGTCCGTACTTTTCTTCGAGAGGCTATAAAACTTTAGGAAAAACTCACTTCTTTCTACTTCTTCGTGCTATGACTTGAATACAATTGGTATCTGGGTGATATAAATTGGTATATTTCCTCCTTCACTCTATAGTCCGAACTAGAGCAACAAAAGTGGTAACACCATCGCTAACAAGAGAGGATGTGTATAGACTAACAACAGTTGAATAGGGTCACCATTCATAACAAATATTTATTGCCTCAGATAGATGACCTTTTTGATCAATTGCAAGGTGCATCATTTTTCTCTAAGATTAATTTAAGGTTTGGTTACTATTAGTTAAAGATAAAGGCATTTAAGAAATAGGTTCGACCAAGTTCTATGATTGAAATTAGCAGTTTTGTGGGGCTCGCTAGCTACTATTATCGCTTGTGGTATGAGTTGAGTCCAATTGGTATCTCCCGATTTCAATTGGTATCTCAACGAATTGAACTAGACGTCGTGGTCATGACTAAGGGGCTACAAGTAAAGCAAATTGGAAACTGAGAAGGTTTCAATTAGTATATGGCCCTAGGGGTGGTGTGAATACATGGATGCTCAGGAATGGTTATCTATGGAATGAAATAATTAATTAAGAATTTGAACTTATCTGTAAATTGTATCTTGGAAACTTTGAATGTGTGCTTCTGGTTGTCTGAATTAATTGCGAATGTGAAGCTGTAATTGCTTGAATATGATGAGGTGATTATGTGCACAATAAATATGTGTCTGAACTTTGATATGTACAGCATGTTGGCCTGGTCGTTGAAGTTATGCAAGTTGTAAATACTTGAGTATCGTGAAATTCATTGTGAAAGGAAGATTTGACTAAGGATCGTGTGAGAGTCTAGGTGTATCTTGGGGGTGTGTGGGTTGTGGTGCTGAATTGACAAGAATGAATTGGTTCGTGTAATCCTGGATTGACTGGGGGTTGACAATAATTATCCTAGTTATGAGGATTATTCTAAAATTACTAAGTAAAGCTGGGAACCTTTATGGAATTTAGAAAAGAAAAGAACCCCAGATAAATTATTGGCAAGGGTTCTGTTTTCGTTATGGCTATTGGGGCGGGATTCTTCCCACCAAGGCGAGGTGGCCAGTGCGGAAATTTCCCCGCCAGGCGGGATGAGGTGAGGCAAAACCTCAACCTGTCCTCCCTATTTTCTCATAATCACAATTATGAACCCCGAAAAGTATCCGAACTAACCCCTGAAATCTAATTCATTGTTTAGCAATCAAATATAAGTGGTAAAGTGTGTTAAATTGTGGAGAACCTAGACATATGAGGAGGAAATCAGTGAGGCCATGGAGGCGGGGGAAATGGTAATGCAGGTAAAGGAGTAGTGCAACCAAGCGAGGAGGTTGCCCGTCAAAACGACAGGGCTCAGTTATATGCTTTTTCGGGCAAGATCGAGTTTGAGGTGTGTGATGCAATGGTCACTAGTGCTGCTCTTGTTTGTGCCCGAATGACTATTGTTTTGTGTGGTCTGGGTTCTACTTATTCGTACGTGTTAGTTCAATTGCCTTGAAATTTGATGTGATTGTGATATACTTGATGCTCTCATCTATATTTCTACCCCAATTGAAGAGTTAGTCATAGTCACCCTTGTATATCGTGTTGTCTTGTTGTATTTATGGATTTATAGATTTGGGTTGATTTAGTTATGCTGGATATGACTGACTTGATATAATTTTAGGCATGACTTGGTTGTCCCCCTATTATATCGGGCTTAATTGTAATACTAAGTCAGTAACTCTAGAGATCCGCAGTAGGGAGGAATTAGAGTGGGAAGGGGTGTACAAGCCTAAGCTAGCTAAGATCATATCCTCCTTTTGGGCTAGAAAACTAGTAGGGTAGGATTGTTTGGCTAATTTGGCTCATGTTCGGAATGTTGAGGTTGAGTCTCCCTCTATTGAGTCTATTCCTGTGATGTCTAAGTTTAAAGAAGTGTTTCCTATGAATTTGCTTAGTATGCCTCCGGATAGAGATATAGATTTCTACATTGAATTGGAGACTGACACTCATCCCCATTTACATCCCTCTGTATCCTATTGATCCAGCAGAATTAATAGAGCGTAAGACTCAAATTCAAAAGCTTCTTGATAAATGGTTCATCCGTCCTAGTGTTTTCAAGTGGGGTACTCATGTCTTGTTTGTTAAGAAGAATGAGGGTAATATGAGGATTGGTGCTTTTATCTTAAGCCATAAGAAAATGCGTATAAAAATGGGGTTAGTCTTTTGAATTTGATACCTAAGTGATATGTTATGTTGATGAAAATGTTGACTTGTAGCGATAGTCAGGGCTGACTAAGCATAATGGTAATAAGAGTTGTGGTATATTATGACGGGATGCAACTATAAAATAAATTATTGGTTAAGAGTATTTTGTAATTACGACTTGTGAGTATCTAAGGTTGTGGTCTTCTAATATTTGGTGGGATGTAGTACAGCCTTTAGAGAGAGGTTAGAGCAAGAATATTTTATTTGATTCTTAAGGCAAAAGAGTTATCTTTAGAGGAGTAGATAATTGGGTTTAGAGACTTGTGATTTCATTCATTTTGTTGTGGCTATGATAATAGTGTCACAAGTGTGTCGGATTGGCTAAAAACTATCGAAAAAGACTTGAGAAAGGAGTGTGTGGACATTAGCTTGAGTGTGATGACAAGTGTTTGATTTTGTTTTTGAGTCTAATAATGAGTATGATTGAAATTTTGGCAAAATATATGGTAAGATCGATAGAGATGCGATCAATGATAAATGAAAATCCATGAATTCATAAAAATCTTCAAGGTACAAACTAATGTTGATAGAGAAATGGATTGTGTTATATGGTGGAAATTACAATTCAGATTTTTCATTATGAGTCTACATTCGTGGTGATGTATTTTGTCAAGGTATGAATTGGCAAAGTGAGAAATGATCAATTGTATCCGGTATTAAGCATTTGAAAGGACTTACACCTGGGGTGCGTCGTGAGTATGATTATTGATTGTTAAGTATCTAAGAAAAGTTTTCATTTAAAAAGTGTTGATTGTAAATGGTCGAAGTGTTTATGATGGTTGTTAGTATTGTGAGTATGATTTACTAGCTATGTTCTAGTGTGTTTTCACTTTTATGGGTGGATCCCTAGTGGTGGATTAGGGATACCAAATCCTGCGATGTTCTCTTGGTTGAGGGGGAAGATTTGGTTATTTCGAATGATATAATTGGTGTTGTCTTGGAGTTGTTAAAGTATTTTAGTGGTTCTACATGTACCACCTTGCTGATGAGAATTGATAAGACAGCTACAATGCGTATTTATGATTGTCCGACAATCTTAATTTTCCTCTAGTTGTCGAGGTCATGTATCGATTATGTGTGGTTGAATATAGAGATCATTGGGTCCAATTCTACTGTTCTTAAGAGGTAATCTACAATTACTAAATCTAGCATTTCAATAGTGTTGTTGGAGGGTTTGTATGCTTGGGCATGTCCTTCGATTAGTATTTGATGTCTAAAGATCAATTTTTTATAACTTAAACTCATGGAAAATTGGATTGTGGGATAGAGATATTGTTAAGAACTATGATTGTTTGGGTATTATGAGTGTGTGTTGGTTGGTTCAGGTCCACCTCTAATTGAAGCGAGTATTGATTTAGAATTTTATCCTATTTATGTGAGAAAGGATTCGTCCTGATGTTTGTGTCAAGATCCTTGATAACATGTGGCAGACGTGTGTACCATCAACTTTAGTGGTTGTTGGGAATCGTTTTGTTTATTAGTTAAGTTTGCATACAACAAAATTTTATCACTCGGGTGTTGAGATGACTTCATTGAGGCATTATAAAGAAGGATGCATTGGTATTCAATTGGTTGGTTTGAGGTTGGAGATGTGAAACCCTTAGGGGGTAATGAGATTCGGTAAGAAGGGCATGCAAGACAAGTATCCCCAGTAATTCGACGATTCAGATACTACTCTACCCTTACTTTAGCCAGTCCTTCCTAGTGGATCGCTCGGGAACGAGTGATGGATAAATTGATATCTATCATAATGACCTGATTCCGTAGTTAGGGAAAAGCCAATGGAGAAATAATGGGGCCAGAAAACTTTTTCATAGTAACTTGAGATTTTCTAGCTTAGTCCAGATTTGGACGAAATCAGAGTCTTTGAGGTGTAGAAAAATCTGGTAATAATCGGGTGAAGTATTTGTGTTTTTGATTTCATGAGGGGATAGATAACTCGTTAAGAAATTCGTACGACTTTACGAAATTAAATTTGGGTGAGTAGAACTCTCGAAATAGATCTTGGCGTAAGGGGTATTTTCTGAGTGTCGTTGGTTAGAGGTGTGTTGTAAAATGAGAATTTTGGAATTCTTGAATTAGCTCTCTGTTTTGTGTAACCTGCATTGGCGCCGCTTTTTTCCGCTTTGGCGGTGCCGCTATTGCAGGTTGACGGCCGCTACAGCCGCTGTGGCGAGCTCGACGCGAATTAAAGTTGTTAATAAACCCCTAAACGACCTCATTATGCACTTTTCAACTTTTAGAGCTAAGGAACGAACCCCAGGTGACTCCTACTCATTTTTCACCATTCTTGAGGCTAAAGGTACGATTTTCACTCCTCGAATTCGTTTTTCGATCCGTAGAACGTAATAGAATGGGTGAATGTTGATGAGGAGGGTTTTGTTATAGATTCTTTGGTGGAAACAACCCTTATTTGGTTAATTGAGATCCTGAGTTTTATGTAAGGTTCATATATTGTTAGTAATTCGGGTAATTAATGATTGTTTATTGATTTCCGTATTATATTGATTGCTTGTAGACCACGAACAAGCGGTGCCTTAGGGTTTCAAGCTTGTTTCGAGGTAGGTGATGGTTGTGATTGTATGATTATGTGATGTATGTTTATTCTTGCTTCATTATAGTACATGTATGTATATGAATGTTGCATTATTGATTACACTTATTGTAAAAGAGATAGATGAATGATGATTACCATGAAATCATGACTTAATTGTATGATCTTGAGGATATACTTGTGATTGTGGTGCGTTGAATGGATCAGTTGCCACGTTTCGGAATAAATATGGGATCGGTTGCCACGTTCCGGCATACTAATTTGGATCGGGTACCACGAACCAATATGCTAACTGTTTGGGTTTGGGTTCTATGAGAGGGCCATTGAATTGGGTTCCGTGAGAGGACCATTGAATTGTGTTGTGTATCTACTTGTGATGAGTTCGTTCATATCTAATGATGATTGATATTGGAAAACGGAATGTTGCTCTAAAATGATATAACTGTGATATGTGAGATTGATGAAGATGTTCATTGTTTGCATATGTTGATGATATTGTATATGTTCGATATGTGCATGTGATTATATTGTTGTATTGACTAGTGTTGTTACACTTATTGAGATAGTCTCGTGATCCTACCAGTACACTGTGGTTGTGTACTGATACTGCTTTTGCTTGTTCTTTGTTGAGTACAGGGCATTTTCATGCGACTATTGAGTATCTGCATGCGTACTATTTGGTTACACAAATATAATTCTATAATTAGATCAAAATTTTAAAATAGAGTTAATTATTAAAAGTTAAATATTAATATTTAATAAACACGTGCCTTCATAAATGGAGATTACATTAGGTACATAAAATAGATATTGTCTCCTGAAAATATATGAATCACTAAACATATAATCTTAACTAATAATATACAAAATAATTCATATGTAGATTCAAATTAATAATAATCTAATTTGATTTATCATAAAAATTAAAAGTGCATATTTTTTTAAGAGCATAGTGGAACGCATATTTGACAATTTAAGTCAAAATTTTAAAATAGGAGTTAATTATTAAAAATTGGAAGTTAATTTTGACAGAATATGTGCCTTCATAAATAAAGTATCAGGTTAGGTACCTAAGATCGATACTATCTTTAGAAAATATATTAAAAATGAATATGTATTCTTAACTAATATTTATAAAAAACCACTTAATGTATAGATTTCAAATTAATGATATTTTAATTTAATAAATCATAAAAATTAAACGCGCATTTTTTTTAACACCACCATGAAATTGCATGTTTGACAAAATAATTAATATTATAAGTATAAGAAAAAGACATAAATTCCCTTTTGAACTTGTTCTAAATAAATTAGTTACTTCTTTAAATTATCATGACGATTTATTACACATCATTACTATTTAAAATTAATTTAATACCATCCTCAAAGCTGATATGAAATAAAATAAAATACAGAATAAAAAAGGCGTGCTTGAGTAAAAATAAATCCACCCCCTCTCCCACCCCCACCCCCACACCTTCATCTTCACGCCATCTTATATTTCTCCTTCTTCATTTTTGCTTTTTATCAAAAATCAATTTTTTTAATGGTAATTTTTTTGAGAGAAAAAACATAAAAGAATATTGAGGGTCAAAATTCACAACAAAGATCCGCAAAGTTGTTCAACTAATTAGGTTCACTGCTTGAAAAAGATTTAGTGCAACACTAAAATTGATCAATTTTTACTACTCCGACTTCCATCATTAAATTTGTCAAATCGAGCATTGATTATTCAATTTATTCGTCTTTTTTATTGACAGTGAGCACATGAAATAAGAACATTTCCATACTTTTTTTTCTTTGTAAGAAGTTATTGAATTTTGCTCAAACTTCAATCTTTTAATGTATTTTTATAAATCTTTCTTCTCTCTTAAAGATACTATCTCTAGATTTTTCACAGAATTAGTTATGGTAAATCGAGCATTAATTTATCAATTGTTCGACTAAGCTTTTTGTAAATAAATGCTGTAGGTAATTGTTTTTTTGAGTGCCGGATGGTGAAATAGGTGGTCACGTTTGATGGGGTCTTTTTTTTTTTTTGGTGACAGTGATAGCGTGTGATATTTGATGTTAGGTGTCGTGCAATATAAAAAATTAAATTGAATGAAGTTATTGCATGACTTTGCTAATATTTGTATCATCAATAATGGAATAAGAAGAAGAGGATATTGTTAGTGGTTTTCTTGAAAACAAAATTAGAGTCATTTAGAAGAATGACGAGAAAATATTAAAACAAAAATGATTGAGAAAAAAAAGAATAAATAAATTAATTACACGGTTAAGCTTGAAAAGATTGTGCTACTAACTTTGTACATTTTGGGTGGTATAATATGCTGCTACATGAGTTTAAGTATGACACTAACTTTTCAGAATAAGTTATTATAACTAAAGCAAATATATTAAAACAAAAAATATATAATATAAATTCAAAATTGTAAAATCATCATTTTTTTCGTAAAACATGAACTTACGATCAAATTTTAATATTTAAAATTGAAAATCTTGATTTAAAGTTAAATATTGTGTTTGTCATGATGCACGTTATTCTGGTCATTGTCAGGGAAAGTTTCTTGAGATTAATAACCTCACAACATCTTTCATATTTGTAGTATGCCTTCTAAGCTTTTCCTGATGTAATAAATATGTTTAATTTTAAGAAAAATCGCAATAGTTGCTGTAAATAGTATATTTTCGAATTGTTTGAGTAATTCGTACGTTGGACTAATTTTATTTCCACTCAACATCATCCAAAACTAAAAAACAAAATCATTGACCATGCATATCTAGGATGCTATTGTAGGTGTTTTAAAGTTACATCGCAAGACTCAGGGAAATTAGGGGTTTGATTTTATTTTTATATTTAATATTTATTATTATTTTTTATATGTGTTAAATCTTTATTAAATATGGTTGATAAACGATGACGATTAGGGGTGTACAAGCCAAATCGTAAAGTCAAACCGAACTAACGAACCAAATCAAACCGACAAGAAAAATTGATTTTTGAACCCAAACCAAACTAACATAATATATATATTTAGTTTTATTTTATTTATAGATAAAAAATATTATTTATATTTATAATCTACTTTATTAATATATTTTTAGTTAGTTTATAGTTTCAATGTTTATATATTTTATTTCAAATTTGGGCTTGTAAAAATTGTAAATATTTTATTTTGTATTAAGATCCGAATTTACAATTATATTGATATAATTTTTCAAATTCGAAGTTAACAATTTACTTTGAAAATATCTTGTTTTGCATTTAGTTTGCCTCTAGCCTTTAATCTTATTAATTTAACATAATGAAGGTTGATATTTAAAAAAGTATATTTTGTACTCATGTGAATTTTACCATCTTTTCAAAAATTTCTATTCATTTAACATTTTTTAAGTTTAGCTTATTACACAGGTAAGTGAAAAAATATTTGATCTCATTTTCAAATACCGTATAGTTGTAAAAAACCGAAAAATCCCGAAAAAACCGACTAAAGCCGAAAAAATCGACTTTATGTGGTTTGATTTGGTTTTAGATTTCATAAACCGACATAATTGGTTTAGGTTTTTTTAATGAAAAACCAAACCAAACCGACCCATGTATACCCCTAATGACGATAGTATTATTGATTAATTCGATAAAAAAATTAGATAATTGGTTCTTAAATCGATAATTCATTATTTATAAAATGCAAAGTCTCTTCCAAATCAAGTACGAAATACAACCTTACTTTTTCTTTTTGAAAATTGTTTCTTCCAAATCATTAATTCCATAACCCAACCCAATAATCTAATAACATCTAAATTGAATTATCAATTATGATTTAATTTTAATTGCTCCTAATGAAAATCATTCTATCAAATATTATAAAATGCACGCACGTTAAAAGTGAAATTTGTAAAGTAATAAGTTTAGGTAGTCGACAAAAACAATCAGCAAGTTGGTTGGTGTCTCTTACCAATACATTAATGAAGTGATGAAATTAAATAGTAGGTATTTTGGAACTTACCTTTTTCTCTACAAATTCAAACTAAGGATAAAGCGTTTGTACATAATTTGGTTGAAATTATCAAAGTTTAACACTCGAAGTAAATAAAGTTGATTTTAAGTTAAAAGTTTGTTCAATTTGGACACTAAAACGGATCGAGTTTCTTTTGTTTTCCATGGAGTCCGACTAAATCTAAATTCGCGCGCAGAAGTCCCACGTCAGGTAAAGTGGCTCCCGCGACTTTGTACCTAGAGGACTCGAACCCAAAACCTAATTACTTACCATTTCACCATAATCCTGATAAAATTGACCGAGTTGAAGTTTTGCAAGTTAAAACTTGATGCAGTTTAATTCTATATTTGAAGTCTGAAGTTCAAATAATAGGTTTTTAATTCTCTAGATATTATTTCAAATATGCTAAAATGTTCTTCATATGGCCAAACAGAAAAATGTTAATGGTGGTAGTGGTTCAGAAATTCAATATGGAAATCATTATTATTAGTACTAGTACTATTTTAATGCTTTCTTGGTTAATTCATTTATTACTGGACTATGACAATAATTCACAAAAATAAATAAAAAATTAAAATCAAAACGTGTTTCATGCATGAAAATTGAAAAACCTTAGAGTTCAACGAAGTTGCTGCCCTATAAATTTACAGGCTTAATGCACTTCACATACCAAGAAAAAACTAAGAGGAACAAAAAAAAAAAAAAAAAAAAAAGGAAAAAAATGTCTAGTATGGCTGAGAAATGGGAGGAACTTAGTGGGAAAAACAATTGGGAGGGTCTATTAAATCCATTGGATGTTGATCTTCGTAAATACATCATTCAATATGGAGAAAAAGCTGAAGTGACTTACGACACCTTCATATCTGATAAAGTATCTAAATATGCCGGAGCTAGCAGATACTCTATGGAAAATCTTTTTTCTAATGTTGGCCTTGATCACCCATCGAAGTATCGCGTAACCAAATATTTCTATGCTACTTCATCCATGCCACTTCCTGATGCTTTCATTACGAAATCATTGTCAAGGGAAGCATGGAGTAAGGAATCAAATTTTATGGGATATGTTGCTGTGGCTACTGATGAGGGTAAAGTTGCACTAGGAAGAAGGGATATTGTGATTGCTTGGAGAGGAACAATTCAGACACTGGAGTGGGTTAATGACCTTCAATTTTTACTAATTCCAGGACCAAAAGTGTTTGGTGATGGGGGTTTACTTCCTTTGTTCAAACCATTGGTGCATCATGGCTTCTACAACGTTTATACATCAGAAAGTGCACGATCAAAGTTTAACAAAAAAAGTGCTAGAGATCAGGTATATATAATTTTGACCTTTAATTCGTACATATATTTTGATTTAATGGTATTTTATACTATTACTTATAATTAAAAAGTACGTTACGTATAGGTCCTTGAAGAAGTGAAGAGATTGGTCGAGGAATATAAGAATGAAGAGGTGAGCATAACTGTGACTGGGCATAGCCTAGGTGCATCCCTTGCGACTCTGAATGCAGTTGACATAGCTTACAATAAAATAAACAAGTCAAGTAATGGGAAGGAATTCCCAGTGACAGCTTTTGTATTTGCAAGTCCTAAAGTTGGAGATCTCAATTTTGTTAACGCATTTAACAAATTGAAACACCTTCACATCATGAGAATTCATAACATATTGGATATTGTTCCAAAATACCCACCCATTGGCTATTTCGACGTTGGGCAGGAAATAATAATCGACACTACAAAATCCCCTTATTTAAATCTCCCAGGAGATATTCCCACATGGCATAATTTGGAGTGTTACATGCATGGAGTTGCGGGAACTCAAGGTATAGGACTTTTAACAGGTTTTAAACTAGAGGTGGATCGCGATATTGCGCTTGTTAACAAATCTTCAGGTGCATTGAAAAGTGAGTATCTTGTCCCAGCAAATTGGTGGACTGTGAAGAACAAAGGAATGCTTCAAGAAGATGGAAAATGGGTTCTCAATGATCGAGAGGAGTATGACATAGTTGTGGCTGAGGTTTAATTTAATTTAGAGTTTAATGTACTTGCTATTTTAATTTTTTTTCCTTAATTCCAATTTCCATGTAATGTTTGAATAAAGGGTTATTACGAACACATCATATGCAATAAATATATATATGAGTGTTCGGAAAAAATCTGTATTGAGTGTATTGTAAGTTGTACTTTCTGCACCTTAAGTTAAACTTCTTTTGTTAATTTTGTATACATGTTTTTAAGAAGGGCTATTTAAATGTTGCACTTAATTAAATTTCAGACCCTTTAGCACATCATTAATGACTATCGTTAAAAAGAACTCAATCAAATTTATTATTTACTCGTATGTTAGATATATTTCACATGCCTGATGTGATAAGACGAGTTAATTTAATCGATGAGTTATTTTATGTAAATAAATGAATTTAAAACTTAAGGATAGGCATATATGGTAATTAGTACTAGGTAGTAATTAGTTACAAAATAAAATATGAATATATAGTTCCACTGATCCACCGATCACTGATAAAAGTTGGAAGAAAGATATTTTATTAATATGTAAATAAGGGATCCGGCTCCTCTCCATTTTCCTTTCCTCCATTTTTTTCAAGTTGTTGCTTGGATATGAAATACATGACATAGGTAAAAACTAATGGTTAAGATTTAATTGAATAAACATAAGATTTTAATTATGATTTAGATAATTAATACTTCATAAGAAAAATGTCAAGACCACAATCATAATAATATATTATCTTGTCCATAAATATATTATTTCTTTTTCATACTAGTATTATCTTCTGTTTTTGCCCATAAATATATTATAAAATAATTTCTCTTGTTCTAATTATTTTTTTCCTCCGAGAATTTTTTTCTTTTAATTTTATGTAAACTAATTTCAAAGAGAAAGTTCAAAGTTGCTTTCTAAGACTTACTCATTTTTATTTTTATTTTAAAAAATAAACGGAAGATAAATACTTGTTGGAAAATAATTTAGAAAAGAGAACAATTTTTATAATTTATTTATGGACAAGATATTATATTGTTATGACTTATGATTATGGGATTATTAATTTTCTTATGAAATATTAATTATCTAAATCATAATTAGAATATTATTTTAATCTATTAAATCTTAGCCATTGATTTTTATATTTGAAGTTTAAAGATGACCGCATGGACAACCGTCCGTCTTCTGAGATCCTGTTTCGTTGGTATCAGAGCCAGGAACTTTCATAGTACATATGAAATTGATGTGAAGCATATGACATAGATATGAGCTCTGTCTTCATGGATCTTGGAGAAATAAGTACTAAAAGTATTAGATTGGAAGAGGTAGATATACCTCAAAACCTTAATTTGTTAAACAAATGGATTATTCCTAAAATTAATATTAAAACCATTTATGACTATGGTTGGTTTGATAAAATCTCTAATAAACAATTAATTAAAACTACTGAACAATCTTTGGCGTTAAATTCGTCAGAACAGACTATTCATTTATTAAATAAATGAGACATCGATCTTTATAAACTGCAGTATAATTTCTTGCATATTGGCATGATACAAATAGTTTTTAAGCCTTTGACCCTTAAAGGGTTACCTGAGACATTTTTAGCTTCTTTACGTGATGCTAGAAATTTGAACTTTAGACAGTCTTAGATGGGTTCGATAGAATCTACTGTGGCCTATGGTTCAGTCTATTTTAATACTCAATCGAATTTACAGTTATCTTTAACTGATACTAATATTCTTGATGGTTTGATTTTGAATGTTAAAACGCACGGTTATAATTATGCACCTGGATCTGAATTAATATTCTTGTTTTATAGAATCTATTTTAAATTACTTTCTATGTTAAATCCTAGATGTAAGTTATAGATACATTGGCTGAAACTATTTTAGTAGAAATTAATTTTGCTAGATCCAAGGTCACCACTAGACGACCTATAAAATGGGAAAAAATTAATTTTCCAATTACTTGGACTTTGGAATCAGTTATTCCTCCAAATCAGATGGCGGATGCAGTCAATAATTCTGAGAATTCTCATATTACTCAAAATCCTAATGGCAGGATTTGTATGCAGTTCAATGATATTCCTTTTAGTAGACATTCATTTTATTCTGCTAGAAGATTGTCTGTTATGCATCATATTTACCATATTGATCCTGTGTATGATCCGGCTTGTAATCGCGTCGCCTCTTTATATACTTTACCATATGTTATATTTGCGGATCAAAGTGATAGAATTGTTAATAAAATCTGAATTTTTATATAGTTTTATGACTGTATTGAAGGATCTACTCCTTTTACCCAAACAAAGAGTCTGTCAAGATTCGAATACGTATTGTTATTGAGCCCATGTGTTTAGCAGTTCTAACCGGGTATAGAGCGCCCTTTTCAACTCCTTAATGGGCTAGAACCATGGCTGGCTAGACGGAGTCACTAACACAAAGCCAATAACGTATTGCATCAAATCTGACTGTACCACCATCTCGGAACCAAGTCAAGAAAACATATAGAAATTTATGTATATTTAGATAAAGTCTAGTTCTTTCATAGTAGATATAAAATTGAAGTTATTTATCCGACATATATATGATTCTTTTAGCCGGACATAGTCACGACCCTAGATCAGAGAAAGGGAAAGTAAAAGAAAGGAAGAATTAAGTACCTTGTGACAAGGGACAACACCAAGGTTTGTACGAACTATTAACTTTATTTATATCTTCGGTAAATATTCCGGCAAGCTTACAAACTTTAAAGCAAAAATCTTTACAAGAGAGAATAGTTGAGAGGGTTTTCTAAAATCTGTTTCTAATAAGCTACAAATGAAACTTATCTATAGAAAAAGAAAAGGAATCTATCTACAGTGATGGGTCCTTATCAATGGGTCCCACCGGAACAGTATATCTACTGTAGTCCAACAGTGTATTTACTATTGAAAACTACTTTTACTGTTGAAGATAAACTCTATATGTTATTTTTTCCTTTGATTTGGCAGAGGAGATCTTCCACTTTTTCCAGCACATCTTCTGAAATGGGTTCACATAATTGAGCCTCTTGCGTATCGTCACGGATATCATCACTTGTTTCATTTCTCATTAAGGTGTCAAATTTGGCGTAGTGAGTGATATTGAGGAGTAGATTCCTCCTGACTTCGTCTAAATAATTATAAATCATTTCCTCTTTATCTCCATCCTGATTGGAAATTCTTCGAGCCATATATTTAACTGAGTTATCTGCGATTATCCCTTTATGTGGAGAAGTACCATATTTATGGATCTTCTGGGAAATTAGATCCAAGAGTTCTTGTCCATGCAATAATTTTGTTTTGGAATTTTTTTTCATCAATTTATCCTAAAAATTGTTATAATAAGTACGGTATAAACATAAAATTTGTTCTTCAGTAAATCCCACTTCTGGATCCAGGGAATAGAGAATTTTATAAAGAAATAAATTTGTTCGATTTGTTCCATATAGCAGATATGATTTGCGTGATATAAGATATTAAGGTTTGGTGATACCTTAACCCATTCTTTATATAGTTTTAAAAAAGGGTCTAATAAAATCTTTACTGTTGGGCCGTGGTATGACCACTAGTTTAAAAATCAATTTGGGATCAGTTCAGCAAATATCTTTGAACAAATCTTAGCAAACCAAGTATGTTTGTGCCTTTCATTGTTGTAATAGAGGACTTTACTGAAAGCGTTAATGTAGTCCCAATAAGTAAAATTTGTAGGGACCTTATTAAGGTTGATCTGCCTTTCTTTCATTGAGGAAATACCCCATTCTTCTATAGATATAATCTGTTTTATAATCATTTTGAAGAAGTTATAAACATTCTCGCTAGTATTATATCCGGAGAAATGTTGGAACTCAACACTTCCTGTGTTCATCATAATAGTCTCATAATATGAATGGGTTTTGTATGACTCACCCAAAAAATATAATTTGTTAATTAAATAGTGCTGGAATATCTTCCAGGGTTCTTCTTTTCTCTGAATCTTAGAGTTTTTCAAAAGAAATATTATTTCTTTCTTTGCTACCTTTTCATAAGACTTGATATCATCAATGTCTTCTTTTGCTATGGATGCAAAGGTATCACCTTTCTTTGAAACAGATATTCTTGTAACTGTGCATATAATGGATTGTTTTTTAGAATATCTTCCAGATGTATAGAAAAAGCTTATATTGAAAAGCTTTTTAAATTTACCAAGCTCATCCCTCTTCTTTGTATAATGAGGGGGGGTTGATGAAGAAGATCCGTATGATGATCCTGATGATCTTAGGGATGATCTTCCCCGTCCTCTATAGCCACCTTTTCCTATAACCTTAGTTACCCAAGAAGGATCCATCCTGTAAACAAAATATTTTGTTTTATTCGTAAGCATAATGATTATGATAATGGTATAACTCATCATCAAAATTAACAATTTCTTCTATCATCTGAGTCGCATAGACATCTCTTAGCATATCGTCTATGACTTTCCATAAAATTTCTTCCTTTATATCTCGGTTGAACGGAAGTATCTTTAAGACAGTAACTAATGTTTTATCAGTAAAGAAAGGAGATAAGAAACTCATAGTTAATAAAGGTATTCTTTTGATAAGAAGTCTGGAAGAGAGTTATCACTCCCTTTTTATAATGAATATCAAAATCAAAAGGAGCCAACTTGGCCTGCCACCTAGCAAACATCAATTTTGAAGCATCATGTTTGAAATCTTTAACAAATATGTATTTCACAGATTGTACATCAGTTTTTATTAAAAACTTTTGATTATATTAATCATCCTGAAATTTAAGTACACATTTAACGATGGTTAGCATTTCATGAGCCACCGCAACATATTTTCTGAGCATTACTCCATTTTCTTGAATGAAATCTAATCAAATATTCAGTTTTATCATGGGGATTAATTTGTTTTAATATCCCTCCATAACCAATATTAGACGCATCGGTCTCAACAATCTTTTGCTAAGCAAGGCTAAATAGTGTTAAGCAAGGTAAAGATTGACCATGAAGCTTGATATTTTTTACTAAAGTTGTGTGACAATCAGTCCATGGCGATTTATGGTCTTTTTTTAACCTGTCATATAAAGGAGTCAAATCTCTAGATAGATTTTTATAAAAGGAAGATATATAATTTAAACTTCTCAAAAATCTCTGCAATTGTGTCCGATCTGTAATAACATCGGAAAACTTTGAAGCAAAGTCAATTAATCATTGAATAGGGGTAACCTTCCCCTGACAAATAAGATGTCATAAGAATCTTACATTTGTTTGGAGTAAACTCATTTTTAGTTTAGAAATCACCAAACCATTTTGTATAACCATTTTCTTGAAGATGTCTAAATGTTTAATATGCATTTCAAGAGTTTTTGAATAAGCCAAAATATCATAAATATAAACAATGATGAAGTCCAAATATGGGTTAAAGATATCATTCATAATTTTCTGAAATTCATAAGGGGCGTTTTTCAAACCAAAGGGCATAACCTTCCATTCGTATTGTCCGAATGGGACATTAAGAGCCGTTATATAAGAATGTTCTTTGAAAATTTGAATTTGCCAAAAACCTGATTTTAAATCAAATTTTGAGAATATATTGACATCATATAATCTGGACAGTAAATTCTTTTTATTTGGAATGGGATACTGAATCCATTTTAAATATTTATTCAATGGTTTGTAATTTATTAACAACCTGGGGACACCTCGTTCCTTTTCAGCTGCATTATTAACATAGAATGCAGTACAAGACCAAGGAGATTTTAATGGTTTTATCAAATCCTTTTGTAATAAATTATTAATTTCATTCTTGCAGAATTCAACCAATTTGGCGTTCATCTGACATGGACGAGACTTAGTAGGAATATCATCCTCCGAGAAGTTTTCTTTCTAGGGAGAGTAACGATATGCTTTTTTCGATTCCAAAAAGTGCAAGGTTGATCGGCACAAAAATATCAATGGCCATTTGTTCGAAAATCAATTTAATTTTTTCCTGTACTTTAGTGGATTTCAAAGTATCAAATATATTCATACTAAACAATTCCAATCGTAAAGAGTCAACATGCTTTTGTTTCATATCTATTAAAGAATTAATATCACGAGAAATAGGTCAGTGATAAAAGTATAACTAATATTCTAATTTTCGTAAGTTGCAGAAAACCCTTTAACAGTTATGCTAGTAAATGTATATATGGCATTTATAAAAAGGGTTTCAAGTATAATTGGAGGGTATAATTGATTTTTAACCAAGAAAAAGAAATGTGGAATAAAGGCTTTATTTTGACAAATACACGTATTAGGCAATTTATATTTTATATCTAAAGCATGACCTGATGCAGAATTAACCATGTGAGTTGTTTTCTCAAAGTACTTAGTAGGTACAAGTCCTTCTTGAATGCAACTTACATCAGCTCCGCTATCAATCGTAACAACGTTAGTTATAGAAAAATTATTATTAATTAAAATAGTGCATTTAACATACCATTTATGAGCAGTGACAATTTGCATCATTCTTAGAAACATACCTTGTCTAGGATCAGGATTAAAAGGTTTTGCAAAAGTATTTTTTTCAGCAATTTTTTTACCTTTGTTATTAACGGTTTCAATCTGAGTAATCCAATGATCACAAATCATTTGATTTTGCTTGATAGATTTAATCTCATTTTTAAAATTTTCAATTTCAGTCTTCAAATCATCAAAAGAAGAGTCTCTTGTAGAGATAGTTTTTTTATTAAGTCTGTTACGAACTTCAGATATAAAATAAGGAGCAGAGTGCTCATATTCAAAATCATTCTTTTATTTAACAAATTTTTTTGAAGAACTAACAGTATTATTAACAGCTAATTGAATAATTTTTTCACAAATATTATTATCAGTAACTTCTTTTAGAGTTCAATCACATTATCAGAAGTAATAATGTTAATATCTAAATATTCAAATTGAGATTGTAATTTATAAAATTCGTCATTTTCGCAAGAAAAAATATCACCTTGACCAGTTTTACAAGCATAACAAGCAATTATATTAACATGCTGAGCATTATCAGATAAATTAGGCAAATTATCATCTTCAGAACCTGACTCATAATCATAATAAGACTCCGAACCAGAAGTGTAAAGGAAACTATACACCTTATCATGAACTTCCTCATCTAGTTCTAAGGTTTTTAGCTTTTCAAGCTTGCAATTAGGTGCTATATGTCCAAAATTACCACATTTATAGCACTTAATCTTGGCGAGTTACCGCCGAAACCTATTTTTGGTAAATCTATTAGATTTACGAGAGGCTTTTCTGTCATCCTGTTCTTCCTTAGACCTACGTCTATGTCTTCTTTCCTTATAAGGTTCATCGGGATTGGATCTTCTAGAATCTCTATGTTTGATTTTATTCTTGCTATTACCTGGAATCTCAGGTAAACCAAACTAAGTACAAAAGTCTCGTAGCTAAGATCTTTCTCTAAGCTTATCCATCTTAAGTTGTCTAGATAATTTTAATTCATTGCATAAATTTATACCTTATTTGGTGCAAACGCCAATCAGCCGACCATAGGTATAATCACCATAAAGAATTTCTCCTATCTTATTTCTAAGAATCTTTTTAATCCTAACTGCAAATAATGGGGGAAGGCCATCTATGAATTTAGCTTTCCAATGTTCAAGCTTGTTTTCGGGTATTTCCATCACCCTATTCATATAAGTATCTTTATACCACCTGAACTCTCCCAAAGTTCTACAACATAGACCGCTTAATAGGGTACGAACAGTCTCAAACTGATTGGTAAATCTACTATTAAAATGTTCTTAAGTGGTTAGAACTAAGGTATAAACGACGTCTTCTCTATTCGCAACAAGAGTCATACCAAGGTTATCAACACCTGTACTACCAGAAATAGCATTAATAACAATAATTTTTTGTCCAAGAGTCATATAATTATCCCACCAACTATGAAGTTGGCCAGTAAAACCTGCAATTATCATTTTGCAAATATTTCTATCTGAGTTTTGAACATTTTTGCAAATAGTTGCATACGTAAGCATTCTATGAACAAGAATAGTAAAATGTCTATTAGTCAGCCCATCAAGGTTCCATTAATAAATTTCAGAATTGCTATAAGTGGTATTAGTCTGATTTTAGTCTCGTCCCTCTAATAAAACATCTTGAGGAGTTGGCTTAGAATAATAAAAAATTTAGTATTACCACTATTCTTCTTGGGATAATTCTGAAGTTCATTAAACTCTAAAGAAACATGTTCTTTAAAATCAAAAATATTTTCCATTTCATTACTAAAACTTTCAGACAAATCCATTGGTTTTGCACTAAATTCAGAAAACTTTTTATTAAGAAGTTCTTCAAAATCATAGAGAGATTTGAATTTAAAGTCTGTAATCTCCGAAGGTCTCTACACAGGAGTAGACATAGTAAGAGCTTCGGGATTATTTTTAGAAGAAGAATCCTTATCAAAAGTTTTTAAATAAGGTTTTATCTGAATTATCCAAACAGTTAGTTTATCTAAGTTTTTATCTAGGAAACCAATATGTTCACCTAGAACTTTCACATAAAGTCCTAAATAATTATTTTGGGAAATCAAACAATTAATTTTGTTGATGCTGATTGCCGCAACATCTTCTTCAACAATTTTTTGAAAGGCAGTAAACATAATATCATTATTATTAGATACAACAAATGATGACTGAGGTGGATACACAACCTTAATAATATTGTCAGTTCCATTTTTATAAGATCGTTCAAGAACGTTGATGAACAAAGGTAAATAAGTGACTATAAATCAAGGCACAAATGACATAATTTGATTATAAAGAACACAAGGTTCATAAAATTCTTGAGAAATATTATTCAAATCATCTGCATTATAAGTGTCAAAAAACCAAGTTTTAAACTGGTTCCATTTATCACTTAAAAATTCATTTTGGATATATTTTCGTACCAGAAAACCTGGGCTAAAATCTATTTGGTGTACATCCATTATCAAGTATTATTAAGATCAAAATCTATTTCGGACTGATAAGGAATATCCTTATCACAAATATCAGAAGCAATATCATTTGCATGAATAATACTTAACCAATGATTAATCTTTATTTTATTAACAATTCTATCACTTTAATTCGCAGATATATCAGATGGTAAAGTATGTAAAGAGGCAACACAATTACGAGCCAGACCATACACAAGATCAATAGGGTAAATATGATACATAGCAGACAATCTTCTAGCAAAAGAAAATGAATGTCTACTAAAAGGAATATCAGTGAACTGCATACAAATCCGACCAACAGGATGTTGAGTAATATGAGAATACTCAGAATTAGTGACTGCATCCGCTATCTGATTTGGAGGAATAACTGACTCCAAAGTCCAAGTAGTTGGAAAATTAATTTCTTCCTATTTTATAGGTCGTCTAGTGGCGACCTTGGATCTAGCAAAATTAGTTTATACTAAAATAGTTTCAGCCGATGTATCATATAACTTACATCTAGAATTTAACGTAGAAAATAATTTAAAGTAGATTCTATAAGACAAGCAAATTAATTCAGATCCAGGTGCATAATTATAACCATGCATTTTAACATTTAAAGTCAAAGCATCAAGAATATTAACATCAATTAAAGATAACTGTAAATTCGATTGAGTATTAAAATAGACTGGAACATAGGCCACAGTAGATTCTATCAAACCCATTAAAGATTGTCTAAAGTTCAAATTTCTAGCATCACGTAAAGAAACTAAAAATGTCTTAGGTAATCCTTTAAGGGTCAAAGGCTTAAAAACTATTTGTATCATGCCAATATGCAAGAAGTTATACTACAGTTTATAAAGGTCGATATCTCGTTTATTTAATAAACGAATAGTCTATTCTGACGAATTTAACGCCAAAGATTGTTTAGTAGTTTTAATTAATTATTTATTAAAGATTTTATCAAACCAACCAGAGTCATAAATGATTTTAATATTAACTTTAAAAATAGTCCATTTGTTTAACAAATCAATGTTTTGAGGTGTATCTACCTCTTCCTATCTAGTACTTTTAGTACTTGTTTCTCCAAAATCCATAAAGACAGAGCTCATATCTATGTTGTATACTTCACATCAATTTCATATGTACCATGAATGTTCCTAGACTCTGATACCAACGAAACAGGATCTCAGAAGACGGACAGTAGTCCGCGCGGTCATCTTCAATCTTCAAATATAAAAATCAATGGCTAAGATTTAATAGATTAAAATAATATTCTAATTATGATTCAGATAATTAATATTCCATAAGAAAAATAATAATACCATAATCATAAGTCATAACAATATAATATCTTGTCCATAAATAAATTATAAAAACTGCTCTCTTTTCTAAATTATTTTCCTACGAGTAGTTATCTTCCGTTTATTTTTTAAAATAAAAATAAAAATGAGTATGTCTTAGAAAGCAACTTTTAACTTTCTCTTTGAAATTAGTTTACATATAATTAATAGAAAAAAAATACTCTGAGGAAAAAAATAATTAGAACATGAGATTGAATCTTTACTTCAGAAAGGCCTTATAAGGCATTCTAAGTCTCCATGGTTTTATACAGCTTTCTATGTTAATAAACATACTGAACAAGAAAGAGGTACCTCTAGATTGGTTATTAATTATAAACCGCTTAATAAAGCATTACGGTGGATTAGATACCCTATTCCTAACAAGAAGGATTTATTAGATAGAGTCTATGATGTTGTTATATTTTTTAAATTTGATTTGAAATCAGGTTATTGGCAAATTCAGATAAATGAATCTGATAGGTTTAAAACTGCTTTTAATGTCCCTATGGGTCAATTTGAATGGAACGTTATGCCTTTTGGTCTAAAGAATACTCCATCAGAATTTCAAAAAATCATGAATGATATTTTTATACCATAAAACAATTATATAATTATATATATAGATGATATCCTGGTATTTTCAATAAATATAGAAACTCATTTTAAACAACTTAATCTATTCAAAAAGATTATTATCCAGAATGGTTTGGTTATATTTGCTCCAAAAATGACTTTATTTCAAATCAAGATCAGATTTTTGGTTCATAATATTGAGAAAGAAAATATTAGTCCTATTAATAGAAGTATTGAATTTGCTTCTAAGTTTCCTGATAACATTACTAATAAAACGCAGCTGCAGAGATTCCTTGGAAGTCTTAACTATGTAGCACCTTTTATAAAGAACTTAGTTCTTGATACGACTATATTGTATGACAGACTTAAGAACAATCCAAAAGCTTGGTCAAGTGATCATACTGAAGCAGTTAAGAGAATTAAGACAAAGGTTAAAAACCTCTCATGTCTTACTTTGGCAAACCCAAATTGGGAGAAAACGATCCAAATAGACGCATCAAATCTAGTATATGGTGGTATCCTTACATAATACTGTCCAGATAATAAACGACATTATATTATTCAGTTTTATTCTGAGATATGGAACGCGGCCCCGAAGAATTACGCCACTGTAGTAAAGAAATTTTGGCTATAGTAAAAAGTGTTCTGAAATTTCAAGGCGATCTCTATAATCAAAAGTTTGTAGTAAAAAGTGATTGCCAAGCAGCTAAGTTTATGTTTAATAAAGATTATAAGCATTATGTTTCTAAACAGATGTTTGCAAGATGGCAAGCTTTATTAGCACCTTTTGATTTTGAGATATATTATAAAAAGGGGGAAGATAATAGTCTACTTAATTTTCTTACTAGAGAATATTTAGACTAATAATCAGTTTTCCTTGCTTTCAGGATAAGGCCTTCATGGCCCGCTTCACGAAGGGGAAGAAGACGTAGCACAGGAGGAAGAGAAGGTCATAACCTCGCTCATATAGGAAATAAACAATTGGTAGCGGCAAATAGTGCTTCTACAAGCGGAGAAGGTCTAAATACAGAACATCCTATGTATAAAGAATTCATGGATTTTATGCAATCTAAACAGAATAAGGATAATACTCTTCCAACTTATGCCACAATATTAGTGGATGAAGAAAACACGAAAGTATTTTATCTGAATGAAAAAAAGGAAGTTATACTTCTTTTAGAAAACAATGATTTAAGATGAAAACATGATCCTTAGCAACTAATGACCAGCTACTTAGATTCTGTTATACTATAACTGCATATAAATACATAATGCATTGTGAGATGATACTCTCAGAAATAGGGTCAGGAGAATTTCAACATTTCTACTCTGCTAATACGAGAAAAGTTTATAACTTTTCAAAGATAATTATAGAAAGGATTCTTACTCCAGAGAAATGGGAAATGAGCCCCTTAAAGGAAAGGGATTATATCCATCCTGAGCAAAAGATCGCAACAATATACAATTACTGGAATTACGTTGACGACTTTAAAAAAGCTTTGTTATACGAGAATGCTAATCGAAAGCATTCATGGTTTATAAAGATTTGTTCTAATGTCTTTACTCAGTCAATCCCAAATTGATTTTGTAATTGGTGGATATTATATGGTCCTTCAATAAAAATTTTACCCAAACAATACAAACAATTATATTTGAAATGGTTAGATATATCCCCAAAGCTTATAAGTATGGAGCAAGATAATATCTTCTTTGAAGGGATGTCAGTAATGTACTTTTTTTTTTTATAGAATTCTCAATTCCATGAATTATGAAATAGAATGTAGAAGTTAATAATACTTCTGAAGGATTCCCATGTTTACAAAGAACTTTTTATATGAAGTTTTGAAGCAAGTTAATAAACAAGGACCTTGAAGGCAAGATTCATGGCCAGGAAATCTTGGATCTAATAAATGATACAATTAATAAATATCATGTCCAGGAGATATCAAAACCACAAAAAGATATTCTTAGTCCATTTAAACAAATTGAACAGAAACTTCACATGATGAAAAACATAATATCCAAGTCAGAGGCTATAGCCTTATATATGGAAGAAGTTAAGAAAGATTTAATAAAGAATCTTGACATAGATATCGGCGATGATATTCCATGACATCAGTAAGTCACACTAATCAGGATGATGAAGTGTGTATGGCGGGAGAAGCCCAGAGTGATCATAGCACAGAAGAAATTGATATTGATGCTCTCTTCAAAAAATTTCAAGAGCAAGTGGAGGAATCCTCGGACAAAGCCACTTGCAAAGGCAAAGAGAAAACATGAATGCAAACCCCACCAAATTGAAAGATAGGGGTAATACGACAGAAGACTTTAATAAAGAAAAAAGAATCTTTGATAAAGATAAATGGATGCCAAAAGTTATGTCGACCACATGAAGCAGTGGAGAATGCCACATTTATTTGTCGGCCTTATCTCTTTGTTAGTGGCCATTGTAAAGATTGTGGGCCATATTTTTATTTGTCTTGCTTTGTTTTACCTCTATATAAGAGGATATAAGTTTTAATAAAGAGGCAGGTTTTAGAAATCCTTCATTCTCTCTCTTAATATCTCTTTTGTAATATTTTTAAAAGTTTGAATAAAAATTTTCAATTTGGTTGGAACAACAACGAAATTTGAGTTTCGACTCCAGGTACCATTCTTTTTTATTTACTTCTTTTTGTATCTAGCCTAATGGTAGGCGAAATTTTTGGTGTTGAGCTGTATCATACTAAGTTATTATAATTAAATGGCGTTTGTGTATGTATGAAGACGTTTTAACAGTAGTACTAAGGTCTAGTATAAGTTATTTAGGCATGTTTTTGAAATGTTGTCGAAGAGATCCGTTGGATTACCTCATGTAAGGGCGGACCCGAAATAATCCATTGGATTATCCTAGAGGGCGGACCCGGAAGTAGACCAATATGTTAAAGTTAAACCATGTTATATCGGTGACCCCATAAATTTGGCATCAACTTTTAATTAAACACTCTAACTAGACTTTGTTCATTTTAAGCATCTCATGTCAAACCTCATTGTGTCATTTTGACACTTTTTATATTTTCAAAATCGCATTTTAAATGCGTACATCCAAATGCCTCTTATATAGAAAAATAAACGAATTGGTATGTGACACGTGAAAAAATTATTTTATTTTTTAAAAATTCAATTTTACTTTCTTTTTTTCTTTCTTCCAGATCCCAAACCCCATGCTCCCACCTCATTTCTTCTTCTTCTTGCGCCTCCTTCCCCTTCATCTGTTCTTCTCCATCAAAAAGGCAAGAACATAGGTTAGTTTACAAAGTAAAATACGTTTTGGAGAATAAGGAAAATCATACCAAATCGAAAAATTTTTATATGACATTTAAAAAAAGATGATTTCTTGTGCTATTACGATTGAGATTTACAATGAAGGATTTGTAAAATAAATTTCTTTTTTTTTTCATTGGAAGTTGTTCTTTATTTCTTTTTTATCCCTTGAAATCAATTTAATTTTCAATGGAGAAGATAAGAATGTAAATTAGTTTTTCCATTTGAAAGAAGTTGATTTCTTTTTTTGTTCTCTAGAAATCGATTTTTTTTTTTGAATATGAATCAAAATGCAAATTCGATTTTCAAAGAAGATGGAAGAATCAAAAAGTTTAACCATGTAAAATATTGTAAATTTTTAAAAAAAGTTGTGTTGTGATGGAGGATGGTAGAAGGTGGAGAAGATGGAAGGGAGAAAGCAAGGAAGAAGAAGGAGAAGAAAATATTTACAAAAAGTCTCTGACGCAGCTCAAAATTCGTGTAGCACACGTACTATGCTTAGTCAGCAAAAAGTATCAAAATGACACAACAAGACGCGACATTAGGTGTCTAACATGAATAAAATTTAATTAAAATGTCTAAGTAAAATATTATGCCAAATTTAGGAGGCCACCGATGAATTAATCCTAATAAATTAAGATCCAGACATACTATTATACATGCACTATGCTTATTGAATAAAATAATATTTCTGTAAAGATAGGTACAGAGTTTTTTGTAGACTCATTGCGTCCTTTGCATTCAGTCAATTATGAGAGGATGGCAAGCATTGAGTAGTGATGGGATGGCTATGAATAGTGGTAGTCATTTCCTTATAAGCTTTTAATATTCCAATTTAATTTGTTGGGAATATAATAATTCATGATGCATTGGAAAACGCGTTGGAAAATGAATGGTCAAAGATATAAAATTTATCTGATACTGAAAAGAAGTATATAGTTGTAGAGATTAGAGAAAATAGTCTGAAAAATATTTTAATTTTGGCCAAAATTATTGTTATGATACCAAATTTTATGGAAGATCTTTTACTTCCTGTATTATTTAATAGTATGTTTTAAAAGAATATATGTGTCCACATGGATACATTACTATTTATAATTTTATGATGTCTACGTGGATATATATATACCTTTAAAATACATTATTAAATAATGCAGGGGTAAAAGATCCTTTCAAATGTTTGGTATTGTTACAACAATTTCAGTAATAGCTCGAATATATTTCAGATATTTTTATCTAAAGATTAATTATGAAGATATTTGAAAGCTTATGATTTTGTTTAAAAGATGTACATATATATTTCTAGATCTTAAAATATGTTAGAACACACTTTAGCTAAATTTTATGTTTCATTATTACATAAAGTAAGTTGAACCGTAACTTATGTTATTGCATCGTTTAATTCTTTGAGATCATTTATGCATTAAAATATAGTAAGGTTGAATATTGTATAAATTAAAAATAAATAAAATGAGAGGACCTATCAAGATGAATAATCTCTAGGTTCGTTCTTCCAAAATCAGACCAGAGATGGTCTTGAAACCTGCAAATATTTAATTGTAACTTAGTTAATCAAAATGAGAAATGTACTTATACTTACAGGGCAGAGTTAGTAATTCTGATGTGAGTTTAGTTGAATCTAGATTTCGTTTAAATAATATATTTATGTTAATAAATTTATTGAATATGTACAGAGCTCGTAAGTAAAGTATGGAACGAGCCTTGTCTATGAAGCAGAGCGACCTCATCTTGCTTGAAGAAGAGGCAGATCAAAATATGGTGCGGAAAAACCAAAATAGATATGAATGGAAGCTAGTCTATCCGAAGGTAGTTCTTGAGCAAGTGAGATTGGTTGAAGTTCAATATGCATCATCAACTGGAGAAGAAAGATAGGGTCGGAAGATTGGTCCGCTCCAAAAAGCTGAGTTTTTCGATTCGACCCCCCCTATGTGGTTGGCATTCGTACCAGTCTGCCTCATGGAGTAGTTAATACTACTATCCAGATATACTTTTGTAAAGTTTTTTTTTAAATATCTATGACCTGGCCCAGTTTTGTTAATTGTGCAAACCAATGAAAAAACAACAACATTGTAAAGCTAATTGGCGTGCATAGAAAGGAGAATTTTTCCTTTAAAGGGGAAAAAAAAAAATATATTTCCGAATTATCATAAATGATATACGTATATCCTTTGTTGTACTATTGAGACACTAGTATTCCTACCGTCCAGAAAGTGGACACTAGTGCTCCACTTTTTGAACGACAGAGACACTTGTATCTCAATAGTATAGTAAAGAGTCCACGTATATCATTTACGATAGTTTGGGAGCATATTTGTCCTTTTTCCCTTCTTTAAATTCCTACTCTTACATTTATTTATCACCAGTTCACCACTAAAAGAATCGTGAAAAACGACCTCAAATGTATGTCCTAAAAATCCTAGTCTCTTTTTCAAAGCAGCCTTATGAGATCGCAAAAACTAACCTCACGAAATTTGTAGGTATTATTTTAAATTTTGTATGAAATTAAAGATATCAACCTCACTTCCTCAATAGCATCATATCATGTCTAATCACCTCACCCCAATACAATGTACCTTCACCACTTCATCTAGAAAAGAATTCTCTTGGCTCTCTTTTCTTCTTGTTATTTACTTAGATCCCCCTTAGAAACTCCGGGATCCAATTTCGAGATCAATTTAATAATGAAACTCTTTAAGCAATGATTTTATCTATGTCATTTCTCTTGACGCCATACAAAAAAGGACATATATTTTTGAAGGTCTGGGAAGGGGGTCCAACCCAAAATTCTAAAAGCCTTTTCCATACCCAAAAGGCCCAACCCATTCGAAATACGTACATATTATTTCTGTGATCGTTAAAAAACGCTTTTAATGTTCGATTCCCACTCACAACAACTTTCTAATGTACGAGCATTCGCACCATAAATATTCCCCACTCACCTAAAAAGCTAGGGTTTTTTTCTCCCCTTTATTTCTCTTCTGTTTAAAATACCTTTTTTCCTTGCGCAGAGAGGAAATTCCGAAAATTAGCAAACCCTTCGATTTTCCATCTTCAATTGGCTTTCCTTCTTCTGTAAACTTTGATTCATTCAGTGAGAAGGCGAAAGCTATGGGAAGAGGAAAGTTCAAGGGAAAGCCTACTGGTCGCCGCCAGTTCTCCACTCCTGAGGAGATGCGTATGTCTCTCTTACTTACCTTTACGAACCTCCAAGTTGATTCCTTTTTTTTATTTGTCATATCAATTTTTGAGATCTATTACTTGAAATTCGAATTGATTTGTTTGGGTAAAAGGTCGATTGGATATTGAAGGCTATCTGTTGCGTTAATTGATTTTGTTTAAATTTCTTATGGTAGATTTGTTAGGAGAATTTTATTATCTTAGGTGAATTTTGCTGGATTTTCACGCTGCTTTTTACAATTAGTTGGAGTATGTTTGAAAATTTACTAAGTGAAGGTTTGCTTATAATTAATGGTTAGTTGGATAGTTGAAGTAGTTGTAGATATGTTTTTTTTTAAAAAAACTATGGATGAAGTTGTACATTCATAAACCGTATTTAGGTTGCAGTGCTCATTTTGTGTGTGTGCCCTGAAGGATTTTACTTTGTGTTGTTAGCAGAAACTTGAATGAGAAAACAGGTTCTTGAGGGAAGCGAAAAGTAGTTATTTTTCTCGTTGTGTAGAATCTTTTAATAGGTTGAAACTCAGTTTTCAGTTTATGCCTGGTGCAATATAACTACAGTATCTTGAAATATCAGATTGATGTGCTTATACACTTAAGTAATGGAGAAAGGATTTTTCTTTAGGCATTACCTACAACACAAATAAGAGTGGCTTAGACGTGTATCACAAACATCAAACTAATATTTCAAGAACTTGGGAGACTTCATTCATGCATGACGAAGGAACTCTAACCCAATGATCTTTTGGTTCCTGTTAGTGGTGATCCTCCTTCCTATTTCCCCTCCCTTCGCTCATGCAATTTCTCCGTCTTCCCATACATGTACTGGTGTAACAAGATCTCTTCCATTTGAAAATTGTATGCTAGTGCAAAGTTGTGGATCAGGCTGCTTTATCTTGAGTCTGTTTATTAAATAAGGCACTGGTTATAAATATCTATTAATTCAAATAGTTGATATATTGGAGCCGACATGGCGTGGTTGGCATGGTTGGGATGTCTGCAATGAACTGCAGATATTCTGCTAAGTCGCTCTTGATATTTTCTTTTATTTTGCAGTTGCTGGTACTTCTCGACGTCCTCGCACGTTTAAGCAGGTGAATATCTTCGGCTTTAGTTTTTCTGGGCTCCTAAAACATTTATATTCTCTTTCTTACTTTTAGAAGTTAGTATATGCATACATGTTAGTAAGGAGGGGTTAGCACTGATGGGTCAGCTTCACAACATTATTTAGGGTGTTCTCCTTGAATTGTGTTGGTGATTGAACTGCATGGAACTTCAAAACTTAACTTCTTTATGAAACATAACCATGTGAAATGATAGCTATTCCGATCAACTTTTTGATGTGGTAAGAGAAGAATTGTCGGACAATCAAATAGTACAATTTGTGGTATGTGAATGTGTTCTCATGACGAGCTAGAATGCATTAGTCAGTAACGTTTGTGTTGTGTGTGCAAACGGGTGATCATTATCTTGTAAACAGTTTTTCATTGACTTACCCTTCTAAGGACATGCTGTCGTTGTGCCTGGGATGTTTATTCTATTTTCTTCTATGTTTGTGTCCTTAGATGTTCATATATCTCAGTCATCAAAAATCTTCTCTTGTGCTTGTAATCTGAGATTGATGATTTGAATAATATGAATTATCTGATATATGATGAAAGAAAATTGCCTTTATAATTAGTATTGTCTTCATGCTTAACTTCTATATTTGTGTGCTCTGCGTAATCAATTTGAGGTCTTCAGGAAGAGGCTGAAGCTGAGGAAAATGAGAAATCCGAAGAGGAATCTGAAGAGGAATCTGAAGAAGATTCTGATGGAGAGGTCAGTTACCTGTAATTCATTGCTTCATTTTCTTTACAATTTAAGAAAGAGTAATTGGTTTGTGACAACTACTACTTTTTAATCTTTTTTGTATTTCCTTAGTTAAAAAAATTAGTGCCCTTCTTATCGTAAAAGAATTTGTGACAAATACTATACTTAAATCTCTAGTTATTTGAGCTTTTGACTATTTGAATCTTTACTTTCAAAGTTGAAATTGATTTAATTTGTAAATTTGCGTCCTCTATGCTTGTGGCTGTGGAAAATGTATATTTGGATGGCTCATTTCTTTTATTGTTCCAAACAGAAGCGGAAAGGTACCCAGGGTATCATTGAGATTGAGAACCCCAATTTGGTGAAGCCAAAGAACGTGAAAGCTAAAAATGTTGATGTAAGATGGGGCACGGTGAACTTGCATTTGTTTAGTACTTCAATTTAATTGTTTCTGGATGTAACTTTGAATGTGGGCATTTTCTGTGCAGATTGAGAAAACAACTGAGCTTTCGAGACGTGAAAGGTTAGTTGAACCTTCTTTTGTGTTTCCTTTACAATATGATCCCAATGAAGTCACAGATAAAGAAGCCTTATTGTGTATGCCTCCTATATGGCTATATGTTTTGCATGAATACTCCCTCCCTTTTCTGTTCTTGGATTTCAGCAACTGCCCTATATTTTTTTCATTTTCTCATTGTTTTTACTGTCCTGCATCTTTTCAGTTTCAAACCTTGTGTCACTAATCTTTGGGATTTCTCTATCATCAATTTTTTTAACTGCCTGCACCACTCTAATGATTACGACATATGACTGGTAGGATGTTGGGATATATTTATTCAAGATGAAAGGATTTGGTCCTTTTACTTGTAATCAACCTTTGTCAGAGAGAATGTACAGGGAATAATATCTTTTCCAAAGTTATTTCTTTTAGCCAGAGTTTGTCAATGTCTGGGAAGTTCAGGATGTGTCAAATATCACGGACACCTTAAAGGCCCAAATTTAAACTGAGATAAGTTATTATTTTTCTGCAACAAGACTATATTCCCAGGCCATTGTTGCAGATAGCTGCTTCTTTGCATGGGAAATACTCTTTGCTCTATCCAAAATCCCAGCTACTTGTGTGTGTGTTTGGCTCAATGGGTGTCTATGAACTTGAATTACATACAGTGGGATCAATTGTAGCCTTTTTTTATTGTTATATTTTGGAAATTATATTGTATTTTTTGTGTTCTTTGGGGTGTTGACAAGTCAAGCTAAAAGAAGGAAGAAATATCTCAAGTCTTGTGTATGAATTCTATTACCGATACATGCAACACGGTAACATAGTTGGTGACATATCTTCTGGTCCTTTTAACTTCTATGTCGTTATTAATTTACATGGTACTTGTTCACAGGGAAGAGATAGAGAAACAGCAAGCTCATGAGAGGTATATGAGGCTGCAAGAACAAGGAAAAACAGATCAAGCTAAGAAAGATTTAGGTAATATCACAGAGCAATGCTCTAGCAATAGACTTAATTTGTTTTGCTTAGAATTATCTGGTCTTGTAGTTCGTTCTCTGTACTTATTAGATCGTTTGAGGTATTGGGTGGATGGATTGAGGTTTTTGTCATCAGAACCAAATTTTATTCTTAAGTCTAATTTTAATTGTCTTGTTACTTGAACATGAGCATACCATTATGTGGTCATGTGAAGGACTGTATTTGAGTTGTGAAGTTTGAAGTGGATAAGTTGTCATCTGGTTGGGCACATATTAAAAGTAAAATATATTGATTTTGTGCTGTTCCACTTTTGTAGAACTTGGATATGAATGAATTTTGAAATGATCTATCTCGTAATTTTGCAGAACGCTTGGCTCTCATACGACAACAAAGAGCAGATGCTGCCAAAAAGCGAGAGGAGGAGAAAGCTGGTACATTCTTCTGTACTTACATGCTGGTTGTCTAAGGTTCTCTTCCTTTATTTGCTAGGGTTAATGTTTGCAAATTTTCTGTGCAGCCAAAGAACAGAAGAAGTCGGAAGCTCGCAAGTAACATATGATGGTACTATGAATGATTCCCAAAGTACAAGATATTTCCCTACCAATATTTGGCTAATGATGGAGTTTATATTTCACCGTTCATTTATGTTATTGTCTAGTTTATAAGTAGACATCTTATAGATGAAATCATGGAAGTATACTTTAAGCTCTAAATCCTGTATACACAATAGTTCTCGCCTTAACATGAACAATCATGGGAAGGATATACTTTTTTTTTGTTGGTTGAATTATTGAGCTATGACTATTTTACAGTATTAGGTAACTGTGGTGTTTAGTATGAAAAATGTTCCTAAGAAAATAAGTGGTTCTCCCTTATTTCCCAGTGTTTGATTGGCTGCAGAGTGAAAACACGACCTCAGTGTTACTGAGGTTCCTTTCCTTGCACTTCTAAGCGCTCCACAGTATATATGTGATTTGATTCTGTGTGTTGGCTCCGTACTTTGTATTTCTCTTTAATCTTGGCGTAAAATAGTGATATTCACCAGCTTTTTTCAAACTTGACTATCAAATGTCTGGCTAATTATATCATAAACACCTTGGGTGAAATTGTGAGTATTAAAGATTAATAGTAATATCTGTGTCATGGTTTAGGAGTGTGTGAGGATTGAGGTGCGACTACAGAGTTGGGAAAGCCTGGCTATTCTGGAGTTGATCCCCTAAAATCCAATTGTTACAAGGATTTAAATGCAAGTTTTGCGTGACATCTCTCATAACCAGTTCAAACTTCAAGCTATGCGTATACTTCTCCTTTCTGTTGCCGCGTTGCTCACAATGGCCAAATTGCTGCTCTGTATTGCTGTGTAACTTGCTTTCTTGACCTGGCTCACTTTGGTTACTCATCCCATATTATGAATCATAGTCCGCTGTTAGCTTGAATCAGTAGTCAAGCAGTTGTACGACAGTTGACCCAACAATTACTCATTTCAAGTGTTGTACTGACCAGCAGTACCGGTAGTAGACCTATGAAAGATTCTTTGGGTTCTAGTTCTAGATATTCTTTTTTAGTTAATATGAACATTAAGTTCGTTAATCATTGTGAATTTCATTAACAAAGTTAAGCAGAAACAATCAAGTAAACTAATATCTCGTGTCTTTCTCGTAATCTAATTTTCAAACTTGTTTTCATAACGAGTTGAACTAAGACACTTTTATACTCTCAATCTCAATTATGAGTTGCCCGACTTTAACTTGTAACTAAAATGAGTCATGTTTTTCAACCCTTATCTGAATTGATCCATATGGTATATAATTTGAAAGTTAGGTCACTATATATGTGGATGCAAATTGTTGTGTTGGACGTGTATTTATGAAAATATCCCTACTTTTAATTTCCATTTGTTGAAATATTCTATTTTGATCATCATAGTATATAGTCCAATTAAGCAACCTTTCCCCTCTTTTGATCCTTTATACAATTGCTTCTTCAACACTTAAACCAACACTCACCACTACACCTACTTTACAAACTTTCTTTTTGAAAAAATATAACCCCTTTTTATTTCATTTGGCTATCTGGCCTTGAAGTTAAAGGAAAGTAAAAAGGGTGGTGTAAGCAATGATTGCTTAGGTGTATAATCCATCCAAATCCAAATCCAATATGCCAACCCTCTCCACATTGCCAAATATCTTTTCATTAAGTTTCAAAATCCACTTATATTAACTTAAACAAGTTGGTGTTATGATTAGGAGAAAAGAAAAGAGTATTTGAAGGATATATACTAGCTAAGAAGATAGATATATCATTGAAGAATAAAAAACAAAGTGTTTCTCATCTTTAAAAAAACTTGTAGAGAAGAAACAAAGCAGTAAGTTTGTAAGAAATAACCAATTTATAAGAAGATGACTACTGCTAGATTCATCAAATGTGTTACTGTTGGTGATGGAGCTGTTGGGAAAACTTGTATGCTAATTTCATACACTAGTAATACTTTTCCAACGGTAATATTATTCGTTTTTTTTTTCACTTTTTCTCTTTAATCTTCTCTTCGTTTCATGTATACGAGTTGTTAACTTCATAAGATTAATGTTGTTCCATAGGATTATGTTCCAACGGTGTTCGATAACTTCAGTGCAAATGTGGTGGTGGATGGTAGCACCGTTAACCTTGGCCTCTGGGATACTGCAGGTAAATTTATTTCACAGCAATAACAACAATAATCTACTAGGTGTAGTTCCACAAGTTGGAGTAATACTAAATTTATCTCACATATGATTTATTTTTTATAACGTGGTGTATGGGTTAGTTTGCGTGCATCTCCACTGATTCCATGTATATCTGTTGGCTTCCACAAGTAACAAGTACCGGTTAATTTTGTCCACCAAGACTAGGAAGATGAAAATAAATCAACTAATATTGTTTTGTCTATGATGGAATTTGAACCTGAAAATTCATGGTTCTCAACCCAAACCGCTAGACCACACCTTTGGGTGCATATATAACTTTTGTTTCTATTGTGAGTCTTTTTTTTTTTCTCACTAATATCATTGAAGGGAATATTTTTGGATATTGTGTGTAGGTATATAAGAACATTTCATTTTGATTTTTTGTGTTGTTGAATAGTTGATTGTGAAATGCAGGACAAGAAGACTATAACAGGCTAAGGCCATTAAGTTACAGAGGAGCTGATGTCTTTTTGCTTGCTTTTTCTCTAATAAGCAAGGCAAGCTATGAGAACATTTACAAAAAGGTTAGTGTATTTATACTTTTGGGAAATTAAGTAAATATACTCGGCGATCTAGTTTATCAACATGGCCGAAGTATATATCATTTATACACTTTGGCTGTATATATTGTGTATAAGGATGTATATCATATGTATATTTAGTATAAAGTATACATTATTTATACACTGTAAAACTAGATGATCCAAAGATATTAAAACATAATTTTCCCTATTTCTAGTCCTTTCCATTAGTGATTTATTTGTTCATAATTATTTACCAAAAGTTCTAATTGTTGATCATCAAACAGTGGATTCCTGAGTTGAGGCACTATGCTCCTACTATACAAATTGTTCTGGTGGGAACTAAACTTGGTAAGATCAATTTAATATTTCATTATCTATAAGTTTGTCATAATTATATATCAAAACACATATTATAACCTAATGTGCAATATGATTTATACATGTTTAAATTTAATTATGCTAGACCTGAGGGAAGACAAGCAATATTTAAGTGATCATCCAGGGGCTACTCCTATATCAACTGCCCAGGTGAGTCCCATTATTGACTTGCAATGATTAGCAAATTTCTAAAAACAAAAAGGTTGTAATTTAATTCCAAACAAATTGATACATTATATATCTTGATGCCCGGTAGTGAGCCGATAAGTATTCCTCCATCGTTAATTAGAGATTTTGGGAATGGAGTTGTCTGACTTTCCTGCGCAAAGCGGGTACTAGCCATCGAGTGGTTTGGCTTGTATATGTGGAGACAAATTACAGCAAATGAAATCATTATATATTACATATGTATACAAAAAGCTTTTGAAAGGATATCATTATATATCATGTGTATATATACAAGAAGTTTTTCATATTAACATAAAAGTTTTGAGTTTTTGTGGTAAACTTTTCCAACAAATAACAAAAATCTCTAAAATATAAAGTGAATCACTGATACTATACTGTAAAATTTATTAATGAGCGATTAACAAAAAAAAAAGCTTTTCACTCGGTTGTTTCTATTTTTAATTAGGGAGAGGAATTGAAAAAGATGATAGGAGCAGTTGCTTACATTGAGTGCAGCTCCAAGACTCAGCAGGTATTAATTAACAATTCCGTTATAGCTTAATCAATAATTAGAACAATAATTACCCTCTAAATAAACAATCTTATCAATTGATCCCCAATTATTATTTTTTCAGAACGTGAAAGCTGTATTTGATACTGCTATTAAGGTAGCATTGCGACCCCCTAAGATGAAGAAAAGGCCCCAAAAAAGAAGGACGTTATGTGCAATTCTTTGAATATTAATATGCCCTCTTTTTCATATTTCAAATATTATTCAATTATATTCTTATCATTTTGTAAAAGTATAAGAGAAAAGCCTCAGTTGTAATTTTCCCTTTTTTTTTTTTTTTTTTTTTATAATCTAGGTGTTAGTTGATGTATTAAAGTTCCATTTTTTAACATTTGTTCCTTATAATAAAATCTTGTAATAGCTAGTTCTCTTTTTATTATTCCTTATTGCCTTCTAGAATATTTGTTAAAACAATCATTTATCTATCCACTAACATTTCACTTAATTAACACCTCCACTGACTGAACAAGGGCAGATTTGGAGATATAGTAGTAGTACACGTTTTTTTTTCCCTAAAATGTTCAAAGTATTTTTAAACAAATTAAATTCAACTTGCTAGAGCAACTATTATATCCCTATCTTCCCTTTCGGATATATCGCTCCCCTCTCACTGATACATCCCTATCTCCCTTTTGGATACATCCCCCCCTCTCCCCATCCCCATGATACATTCCTTCCCTCTCGGATACATCTCTCCCCTCTCTAATACATCTCTCCCCTTTCTGATACATTCCTCCCCTATGTATCTTGATGTCATATCCCTCTCTAATACATCCCTCCCCTATGTATTTGAATGTCTACTGATGTATCCGGAAGTCCAGTGATGTATCCGAAAGTCCAGTGATGTATCCAAAATCCATAAATTCTTGTGATTTAAAAAATAGTAAGAAAATAATGTAATTAACTCTTAACACTATGAGATTTATATAAATTATACATAATTTTAATCATGTATAAACAATACTATATTTGGCCCTACCTGGCTGTCGCTCTTGGTCAGATGGATAAAAACTTAGGCAAGTTACATACAAAAAAAAAATTACATTCACCAATCAAATATACAAAAAATATATATATACTATTTTGTATCAAAATTGTATATTTTATATGTATATCACATAATAACATAAAAAAACTATATTTTTGGGTCGTTTGGTAGAGTGTATAAGAATAATGAAAAATATAGTGTATTAGTAATGCTTGTATTAGTTATGCTTGCATTAGTTATGATAAGATTTTTTTATACAATGTTTGGTTTGGTGTACTAAAAATATTACGCATTACACAGTTTTTATAGAAAAAATATTTGTTTACAAAAGTACCCTCAACAAATATAATGGAAAGGATGTGAAAAAAGTTTTTGAGGGCAATTGTGTCTTTAATAATGTTAATGCATGCATTAAAACCCATTGCATTACTAATGCATAGAAATAGATGGTATTAGTAATACACTCTTCAATACACAATAGAGTGTATTACTAATACAAGCATTAGTTACGCATAGGTTAGAAAAGTGTACCAAACAAGATACTAATAATACATCAAGCTAATGCAAGCATTATTTTCTCCAATACACTCTATCACCCCCTAATACTAGTTATTATTTTGGTGGATGACTATTCAACCAATAAATGCATATTATATATATGTACATATACTTGAATCACTTAACTAAAATCAACTAATGTATATTTTCACTATATATTATAATAAATCAAAAAATTGATTTGATATAAATATTTAATATCCGAATAAATATTAAGGTCCAACACATGACATAAGGCTCCTCGGGGATGATAAGTTAATTTTTTTTTTTACATTTTTTGTGAGTTGTATCAAATCAGAGTGACAAATCACACGGGGAGTTGTAGGGATAGTCGACAAACCATACTACTTGTTAACTTTGACTTTGCCTCTTTTCTATTAATCAAGATCTATAGAGTACAGAGACGTTAAATATATATAATATTAATAATTTAATTGTTTTATAATAAATAAAATGGTCACATGATTCAATTACTAGGCACACCGTGCATTTTAGCATTTATCTATCGTTTTTTTAATTATTAAAAAGATTTTTCATGTATCGAACTATGAACAAATATCAGGTCTATCCATTTTTCTTTGTCGCATTAAGTTTACGCTCTTCATGTCATATCTGTAGTCATTAGTCAGTACCTAATCGTTCTAAAGTAAAACCCCTAATGAAATAATTTATTAACATAAGTGAAACATCAGCAAGCTCCTACATTATTATTATAAGAAATCAAGGAATTAATCGTAGTGTTTACAACGTTTTTTTTTTTGTATTTAAAATGAATGAATATTATCCAATTCAGAAGGAATGTAGGTAATTAAGGAATGATTAATTTTTATAATCATCACCAAAGATCTGTTCCCTATTAATTATTATAATAATAAAACATCCCAATTAACTATGCAGACCAATATGTCCTGTCTTTTTAAGTTGACATAATTAGAGACAATCCTAGCATCATTTCTTTAAATATATCTCTCATTTTCCATTGTGTCTAGAATTTCTATAGAGTTCTTGAACTTTTTTTTTTTGGTAGAACTTTTCATTTTAACTTAAAAAGACTACAAATTGCATGACAAATTTAATGAGTTGGTTTATCATATGGTCACTAATTGACAATAGTTATTACCTAAAGAATCGCACTTCTTACAAAGAAAAAATGATTTTATGAAATAATAATGATTAATTAAGTGATAATGAGAAATTAAATCAGTCTAGGTGAAAGGAAGGAAAAAAAAAAAAAAACACAACGTGGTCAAGTTGTTTCACCTAGCCCAATATGCATCCAATAGCCCGGTATTTTTGACTTTTGATTACTGAAAATAACATATTTTATGTTATCTTGTTTTGGTGAGGATGTAGCTTGCAATTTTTTCACCACGAATAACTCAATTCCAATTGAATAATTACGGTAAGAATACATTAATTAAATAATCTAAATTTAAGTAAAGTACGGA
The DNA here is from genome assembly GCA_037074985.1 of Solanum bulbocastanum. NCBI lineage: Eukaryota > Viridiplantae > Streptophyta > Magnoliopsida > Solanales > Solanaceae > Solanum > Solanum bulbocastanum. The sequence goes on along the minus strand of CM073598.1, from coordinate 27,344,848 downwards.
AAGTGGCAAAGTTCTCAAAATTTGCGTAATTATTCTTTTAAATATCATAATGTATAATAAAGTTTGACTTCCAACGGAAATGTACGGTACAATCCCTTAATTAGATTTAAAAAAAAAAACTTTAGGCAGTTTGTAGTATATATATATTATTAACCTCTATTGATGATTTTTGGGCCTTCATTGGAACATGTTACATTTACAAAGATTCTAATTCAATCGGAATATATGTTAACACCTGATTACTATAGCTAACGAACCAAACTTTTTGCAAATATATTAATCCTTATATTTTTAAGCACTCTCATATACATTCTTCATATTCCTAAAATTGAGGACCTTCTCTTTTTTCTTTTTTCCTTTCTTGGGTGTCCGGAAGCTACATTGAAGCCTCGATTAAATTTGAATCACGCACTACACGACCCATTCGAGAGCGACACTCTCAACAATATTTTTTTCATACCCAAGACTCGAACCCGAGATCTCTGATTAGGAGTGAATCAGTCTCACCACTGCATCACAACTTATTTTGGTAAAATCTCAACACCACTCAAAATTAAGAAGAAAAGGAAAAAAAAAAAAAAACCATTCCAGAAGAGGGTATTCAAACAGTTTCAAGTTTCCCAATACCATGACACCGTTGTTGGTATTGGACATGATATTTTAAGGAGTATTTTAGCTATTAAAAAAAGATTTAAATTAAATATACGTTAATAAGGTAAACAATTTTTCTACTAACGTATTTTAACTTAGTTGTAACGGTAGCCTACCTTATTTTTAATCATGTTACTAAAGCTCCCGTTATTATGAACAGTTACTCGTAGTTGATCAACAATGTAAAAATTCATTTCTATGGTTAATGACTACAATTATTTATTTTAGAACCTTATGGAGAAATTTGCAGCTATCCTTTCTCTATATACCATCAGTTGCACCAACTCAATCACCATTAAAATATAAATGAATTAAGTGGTTAATTGCTAGGTGAAGTAATAGCTCTAAGAGCATTTAAGTGAAGTTCAGGTAGTAGTTTTGTAGAGTATTTTATTTATAATATATTAGGGGTCCTCAATTTCCAAGAGGTCGAGTTCACAAAGTAAAAAACAAAACAATATGTAGGCGTAATTCACGGATCATTAACCACGATCGATCAGCTGTTGTTGTGTTCAGTGAAAACAAATCAGATCCCTACTATTTTGTTATGTACAATAGTCACTAACTTTTAAAACAAACAAAATTTGACAATCTACACTATAAAAATGAACTTATAAATCTTTCAATATATGAACTTAGTGATTCAAAAAAAATAAAAAAAAATAAATAAATAAATAAATAAATAAAAAAAAATATATATATATATGAACTTAGTGGCTAGACTATACACCATATACACTATATTATATAGTCTATACATATGATTATAAATCAAAGGGCTAATGCATCCACAATAACTCAAACTTGAATCGCAAATTTTATTTAGACACTCGAATTAAGACTTGTTTCAATTGAGTACTTGTACATGATTATAAAAAAAATTATCAGACACCTACGAATCAAATTTTAGAAAAACTTTTTCATGTGATCTCAAATGCCCATATATAAATGAATTTACCACTCATATATATGTCATTTTCGTTAATTTTGTGGCCGAAATGTTGAAATGGAATTGTATATTTTTGTTTGGATGTGCAGGAAAATAATGAATGGGGCAAGTCTTAGCATTTAATCGAACATGTTGTGGGTGTATTTACTGCATGCACGTTTGCATGGATTAAATGCTGTTGGCGCTTTTTGCGCAACACACTCATACCCATTTCCTTATTTTATTTAAATAATAGTAATAAGAGAACATTCAGTATAATCATGTGATGGGTTCTATCATCTATATATATGCCTTATATAACACACAGATTGTTTCATTAAGCCTCATCAAATTAGACTATAAGGATGGTGGTGAAGTCTCGTGGATACATGGTCGTTTTTGTTAAAGAGCATTTTATTTATAAATATGAGACTTTTTCATGCCAATTTAAATTTAATCGAATTTTAATATAAATATATATCGGACACCAAATAACTTTTTTTGAAAAAGAAGCCAAAAATCAAAAGTCAAAAGCATAAAACGGATTACACTTCACCTATAGGTGTACAACTCATAACTTATAGTAGCAAGTAGTTTTGGCTTAGCTTATTCTTTTATGATTTTATGGCTAATATATTCTATAGTTTTGTAGATATAATCGTTTTTGTTAAAAGAGAACTTTACTCACAAATATGGACGTCCTCGCGTCAATTCAAATTTAGTCAAATTTTAATACAAATATTAGACACAAAATAAAAAAATAGAAAAATATAAAACCAAAAGTCAAAAAGCCAAAAATAGATAACACTTTTTATAACTTATAGCAAGTATTTTTGTCTTAGCCAATTATTTTATGATTTATGGCTAATATAATCTATAGTCTTCAAAATATTCTTCTTAAAACATGACTGTAATTGTCTTTCCATTCTATTTTTGTCGTTCATTTCTCTTTTAGGCTAAAAAAAATAGTTTTATATTAATATTTTTGATAAATAACTTATAAGGACGTTTACCAAACACGGTAATGGTTTGTTATTAGTTTCAATGGTATATATTCAAATCTGTAATTATTAAGTTATAAATCAATTTCTAACGTTATTTATTCTATAAATAAATATTTACTTATTTGAATAAGTGCATTAAATTGAAACTGGTTGTAGGATACGTTATTTGAATATATTTGAAGGTAACAATAAATTGCACCTCTCAGTACTTATCAGAAGGTTAACTAATTTGGTTGGGTTGATCTTTTAAATTTGGGTATGTATTTACTAGATTAAAAATAAAAATAACAGTAGAGTAAAAAATTATTTCTTCACGCTTGATTAGAGGTCTCAATTCGAGTCTTGAGTATGAAGAAAAAATTATATTGAGAGCGTCATCCTCAAATGAATCCGGCAATACACAATCCGAATTTAATCAAAGTTTCAATATGGGATTTGAATACTGGATGAGAAACAAAAAAAGAAAATTATCACTGATCTAAAAGTTTGGTTTTTCGGTAATTATGATTTTTAAGTTAGTTGAGTATTATTTTTGTTCTTTTTCTATCCGAAAATATAGTTATGCAACTTTGATGAAAAAAATTTCATAATATTCTCATTTTAATATTTCTTCTTGAATAGGACAAGGAAAAAAGAAGTAAATACTCTATTTTTACTTGTACATTATACTGAAAATAATAATTATTTTTGTCTGTCATACTTAGAAAAATTAATAGATAATTTTTCACTTTTAATTCTGAATTTACTCTAATTATTAACTATAGGCATTTTGTTAATGCATTTCTTAAAATATTAAATTTGTATATTTAAAGAATTATATAGCTGTAAAATAATTATTTTTAAATTTTTTTATATCAAGTTAATACCGAAAAAGTAAATATGAATTGAGAAAAAAAAATAGAAGCAAAAGAAAAAGGAAAGGGGATAAAATAGAATTGTGTAGGGACCAACAAGTAGCAAAAGTATCGTGAATTTAATCGTTTAGACAAATTTGATGAAGACAAAATGGGTGAGCAGAAAAAGGTAAGGGCAAAGAGATGAGGTAAAACTCAAAAGTAGATAATAAATTCTTGGGAAAAAGATTGAATCTACTGCTATCACTTAAATTAGCTATCAAAGAATTTACTTCTTCACGAACAATGTATCAGAAAATCCCACGTTTACTGAAAATTGAACTAACAGTGGGAGCACACGTTTGGTCAGCAAAGAAAACAAGACTAGCTTGTGACAATGATAAAAATAAAAAGAAGTTAGAACTTAAGTTTTGTTTATTTTTGAGTCCAGGGTTTATTTTTAAAAATTTTGTATTTTTTTAAGATAAGAGTAAGACTGTACGTATATATATATATATATCATGATTTGTGCATTCATAGCGCGATATAATAATTTGAAAATCAGAATAATAATGTGGTGTACTAGTCAATAAAGTAATTAAGAATCACAAAGTTTCATGTTAGAGCAAGAAAACTAAGTAATTCTTTTTTTCTGTCAAAGCTAGCAGGTAGGAATTACTTTCCCCATCTAATTTTACTTGTCTACAATTTTAAAAATAGATATCAAGTTTGAAAAATCACTATAATTTATCACTTTCTTCTTAATTTACACTTATTATTATCTATAGTTATTTTTCAGATGCATTTTTCAAAATATTAAATTTATTGGCACACGTAGTGCTCCATTGAAAGGAAAACGCTTCTTACTAAGGATTTTTCAATACTCAAGGCATGAACTAGTGACCGTTGATTAAAGGAGGGGCAACCTCATCCACTGTATCATATCTTTTGATGCTAAATTTATTATCAATTACATCTTTCATAAAATTAGTCGAGATGTGTACAAGTACGATTATAAAAAGGAAAAAAAGAAGAGGCATGAGGTGTCTGTAAATGCAGTGGCTACTAAACAACAACTACCATATCTAGTATTCGTTATGGGCTTTCTGAGTTGTGATGGGATTGTGCTTTATTTCTCTTTTCATTCTTTCTATCTGTTTTATCAGAGGTACTTAAAAGTGAAAGTGAGATTGACTCCATCATTTATCCTTTGAAATTTTGTCATGTTTACCTAAGCAGTAGTGTTTGTAACTGATGAATCAGGTATATTATATGGTCATTGGTCAAAATCAAATATTCAATTTTACATGTGTGAACAGTTGATATTACTTTTTGAGTTTCACTTGAAAATTGTGATAATACTACCCACTTCTTGTAATCTCAACAAGACTGATCAATAGTCAATTCAACAAGCCCTTAAATTTTATTTTTTTTTTATATAACCAACCATTTCGAGATTGTTTACAACTATCAAATCAAGTAAAAATAATTAACACTACTGATAAGTACTCCCTCTGTCCCTAAAACTTATCGTTCATTTTTCTTTTTTTAGTTGTTTCTAATTACTTGTCTATTTTGATAAATTAAGATAAGATAAAAAAATTTTACCTATTATGCCCTCTATTAATTATTTTGAATAAGGTAATTTTTTTTTAGAATCTTAAGTTTTTAATTCATGCACATTATAATTAATAGGGGTAAAATGGTAAACTCACTATGTCAATCATTGTTTTCTTAATAGGTGTGACAATTCAAAAATGGATAAGTAATTAGGGACAAAGGGAGTACATAATATTGTTCATTATAAGTGGAATTAAAGTTAGCAATTGCTCAAAATAGTTTTTACTTAAACTCACATGTTGTGCGTGTAAATACTTTATTAAATATATCAAGTTAATATGAGTTAAATAAAATAAAATAAAACAAATATATAAAAAAAAAAAGAAGGTAATTTGAGATAACTTTTTAAAAAAATTACGACACATAATTTGAAACAGAAGACTAAGAAATGAAATGAATAAAGACATAATTGGGGGATATTGGAATTAAAGAGGGATATGGAATGGGGACACAGGGGAGTTGGAGTTGGAGCTTGGTATGTCGGGATAAGAGGAACACAACATGGACTAAATTAAGTCCATTAATAATTACTCTCTTGATTAATTACCCTCCTAAAAAATACCTTTTTTTTTTCTTTCAAATTACTCGTTTCATTCCATATTTAACTATCGTTATAGTACTTTTCACGCCAGTTAAGAAAATAATAAATATAAAATATAATTTATTAAGTATTTCTCTCTATGTAAATAAAGGTATACATATTAATCCTTCTTCTCAAATATTATGCATACATTTTTAATGTATAGATGAAACTTTATAATATTAATAATTATTTTGGGATAATTTTTTTGAGCTAGTAGACAGTTAATATAAGACATAAAAATATTAAACTGTTAATTAAGTCAAATATTGGTGAAAGGAATAAATATTCTTGTGATTAAATCGATAGTATAAGAAACTAAACATCGTGTGTGGTAGAAATTAGAAACAAATTTAGCACTTTAATTATGACTTTGACTGAATTAGTAATCCTAATAAAATATTTTGTGTGTTAAAAAAATTAGAATTTATAAATTTAAAATACTATTTTGTTCTTGCGTTTTGAAAAATATAGAATCTAAATTGGACGTTACCACCGTTTTTTTTTTCTCTTTTAATGTCTATCCCAACTTCTCTTATATCATATGTTCTTCTTGATTTTCACGTTATATTCTTGTCAACTCTATCTCCCAATTTTAAAATGTTTGTGTCATTTGATCAAGCCTAGCATAGTTGTACAATCTCTAGGCACCAACTCTATCACCCAATGTCAACATATTAGGCTTCTTTTTAAAGGACCATAGCATAAATTCAAGATAAAAATATTTAAAGTGAATCATTACCACTAAACTTTTACTATATATGAGGTTAAAAAATAAGGTTGAACTATAAAAATTTACTATACAAAATGTTATTTTATATTTCCATAAAAGGTTATATCAATAATTTTAAACAGATGACTTTCTAATAACGTGACAATAACTTTATGTAACTCCTCCTAATACTAACGGCAGGATAGTGCTACTTGGAAAATATCTTATAGGCAGTCAATTATTTATGATGAAAGTTTAAAATATAGCTAGTATAGATGCCAAATTGAACTAGTGTGAAAACAAATATACTAGTGAAAATTCTCCTTTAGTAAAATACAATGTGAAAGGACTTCCATTTAAGCCTCTCTTGGTACTATCTGCATAACGAGACAATAATGAAACATTAAAATATTTACCACAACTGATTATGGAAAATAATAATAATAAGTACTATTTTCCACTTAATTAAATTAATTTGCCTCAATTGAAAACGGAAAAATAAAGCTTTGACTACTGTCTCAAACTAACAACTACTAACAATTTTTTTGGAGAATTGAAGTGATGAAAATATAGCTTAAAACTTAAAAAGTATTCTTACCTCAGCAAGAGTTTTTTTTATAAAAAAATTCACCACTTTGTTGTATTTTCTAACAAAGTTACAACACTAATTAACAACTATTATTTTATTTCAGTCTCCAAATAAATTAACGTCCATTATATGAGTTTCTCTTACCATGTTCCCTATTTTTAAAAAATCCATCTCAGATCAACATTATACAAATAAAAAATACTAAAATTCTCTATATTTCTTACTAAATACTCCTAAAAATCACATGAACATCTATTAAAATTTTTGACCGATCTAGTTTACAAAATAATCAACAAATGCGTAAATTTTAATATACATATAGTATACATAATCAATATATAATTTAATTATATTGATAAATAAGTTTGATTGAACGGTAAGTTTTAAAAAAATATATATTTGAAAAGAAAATGGAAGGGAAAAAAGAAATAACTTTTAGTTTCCTTCATTTAAGCAAAAAATCTTGAAATGTTGTTTGTAGTAATAAAATGACCCTCGAGTCAATCCAACACTTCCTTTCTTTGGCCACAACATTCAAATCTACAAAGAGCAATTACTTCTCTTCCACCGTTTTCTATTCAAATCCTACAATTACATTATCTTGACTTTCAAAACCTTTTCTTTACCCCACCCCCCAAACCCCCCGTACCTCCTTACTTTTCTCCCCTATTTATTCCTGCTGCAACAACCCCTTCTTATTAGAATAATCCACACCTTTCCACCTCTCTCCATTAATACTCCCTTTCTTCATATATACAAACCCCAAAAAAACATCAAAACTCAAAAAATATATAAAACAAAGAGACAATTTCATCAGACTTCTGAAGATATTAAACATCACAATTTTTATTGTATTTTTCTCTCTTTTATTTTGAATTAAGAGCTTTCACTGTCTTTCACTCTGATGAAGATTCTAATATAAGCCCCATCATGTGCTTCTTTCAATGTTCTCTTTGTTTTCTCTTCAAATTGAACTTATTGGGCTTTTTGTTACATTGAGTAGTGAACAAGTATTTTCAGTCTGAAAAATAATAATTTTGTGAACAAGTTATAATTATAAGGGTATGGGCCATGTACTAGATCTCTAGTCTTATCTTTTTAACTTTACATTTAATTTCATTTCTATTTTTGTTTATCATTTAACAGGTGATTCTTGTTTTGGGTTTTGTCTTTTTTATTTCTACAATTTGCTTTCTTTTTTTCCCTTCTTTTTAATCTAAAAAAAAAGAGAGTAGAAGGTATGGAGTCTATATAAGAAATGTGTTAGGGTTGTCTATAGACTACCAAAAAAAAAAAAAAAAAAGCAAAGCTTAAGAGAGTTGCCTTTTTTTTTTTTTCTTCTTATTTGTTCATCATCATCATCAACATCAAATATGGCTTCATCAAATAGACACTGGCCTAGTATGTTTAAATCCAAACCTTGCAATTCTCATCATCACCAATGGCAACATGACATCAACTCTTCTATCATTCAACAAAGACCTCCATGCAATCCAGGTATATATATATATATATATGTTCACATTTTCTCAATGTTTTACATTTTCTTTTGTAATGAGGTTGATTCATTTTTATTTTTTTCTTAATTATGATTAGAAGAGCGGAGTCCAGAGCCAAAGCCTAGATGGAATCCAAGACCTGAGCAAATTCGGATATTGGAAGCAATTTTTAATTCAGGCATGGTGAATCCACCAAGGGATGAGATAAGGAAAATCCGAGCTAAACTTCAAGAATATGGACAAGTAGGTGATGCTAATGTGTTTTACTGGTTTCAAAACAGGAAATCAAGAAGTAAACACAAACAGCGACATTTACAAGCTAAAGCTCAACAACACCAGAATAATTCTTCTCATCAACCTATTATTACTTCATCTTCATCATCTTCTGATAAATCTTCACCGAATTCATTGACTTTCTCAATTGGTACATCGAATGTGATGGACTTGCTCAATTCTCCGACTTCTTCAGTGAACCAACAGAACTATAACGAGTTCTTATCTAATGAGCAGCCTTTCTTTTTCACTGTTCAACCACCACAACCATCACCGCCACCACCAGTAGTACCAACTCATGATCACTCCGCCATGTCACAAGGGTTTTGCTTCCCGGATTCAACTACTTTTTCTCCTCATTCTTCTTCTTCGTCTTCTGGACTTTTTCTTAATGAATGGATGGGGATAAGTCAAACACCTAGTAATTCAAAGAAAGTCGAAAATGAGAAAATGAATTTGCAGTCACAGCTCATGAGTTATACTGTTACTTCAACTGCTGCTGCTACCACTATTCCCACCATTGGTCACATTCAAGGTAAGCCTTTTACTCCGTCCGTTACATTTTATATGACATTCTTTTTATTTTTTCGCTTCCAAAGATCACAAGTTATAAGGATATTTTTGATATGTGATAATAGTTTTTTTCTTTCGTTTGAATATGTGTTTAGTCAAACACTGTCATATAAATTGAAACAGTAAAAAAGTAATTTTTTTTCTTTTATATATATGTCTAGTGAGTAGAGTAGGGGAGGAGTAGAGTATTGAGTAACTGAAGTGCTATATTCTATATATATTTTTTTTAATGTTGAGTATGTGATGGGCTACTCGGTCCAAATGATACCATATCTAGTATGAATGTGCACTTTAACATTTTTTTCCATTTAACTTCATGACAAAAGTGAAGATATATATATTGCCTAGAAAGTTGAAAGCCACTCATTTTTATTTTATTTTAGGGCCAGAACTGAGAATGAGAATAAATGTTTGTCTCTATTCATATGAAATTTAAGCATAATAAGTAAAATCTTCTACTGGCATTTCATGGAAGTGATTGATGCTAAGCTAGGCCTGTTCACTTTTTACACAGTGTTTTTTAACAAGGCTAAAAAAGTAGTACTACTATATTTTTACATTTTCTCATACGTTATGTTTTATAGATAAGTCAAGGTTAGATTTGTCCTTTGTTTCCCTCAATTTCTGATTTCTTGTCTAATCTCTTTTTTTGGAACAAACGTTCGCATGGATGGATCTTGTGGAGTTATAGTTCCATTTATCTCATGATTGTGTAACGTACGTGTGGTTGTAGGGGTTGCTGTTGACCCTAATGATGCAGGTCCCACAAGATCGACGGTGTTTATCAACGATGTTGCTTTTGAGGTTGGGATAGGACCATTTAATGTGAGGGAAGTGTTTGGTGAAGATGCGGTGCTTATTCATTCATCTGGTGAACCACTTATTACTAATGAATGGGGTATCACAATTCAGCCACTCCAGCATGGTGCATTTTACTACTTGCTTCGCACGTCAAGTATTGCATCGACTCATCATATATAACGAAGACATAATTGATTCGGTACTAATTCAAATTATTAATTTTTAACATTTTTTAATTTATAAAACTTTTCTTGGAAATTCATTTTTTTTTATAAAATTCATATTTGATTGCAGATTTGTTGATGTTGAAGAAGAGATGGATAGCTGACTATTTGCTGTTGTGTTTTGTTTCATTGTCTCTTGAAGAAAACAAAGAGGGGTTTTAATTAGTTTAATTTGGAGTAGTGTTTAATTAGTATGCTACTTGAAGGGTCATTTTAGTTACTACAGAAATCTTATTAAGTCTAGTCTATGTGTTAATGTGTACTATGTTTCATTTTTTATGATGAAATGAAACTTTAACATATTATTATAATATAAATGCGCCTTTTTGAGGTTTAATATCTTTATTTAGATGATATAATTAAGTTGATTAATTAGTAAAATGGTTAACCTTATATGGATGACTTCAGTTGCATTTTTATTTATTTTTACATGGATGACAACATGTGATGATATATATGTGTCTATGAAGGTCAAGAAAAAATCCAATAACTGTGATATCATCATTAACATATTTTCTGGCAGCTTTCAAGTTTACTTGTTTGCTTATTCTGCAAGGAAAGCAAAGCATGGTGGTTGTAAGTGCCTTTATTATCATTTTATAAGTTTAAGTTATACACATTATCGTCGTCGCAATAGATTAACTCATGTAATTTTTAAAAATGTAAATCGCACATTTTAAGAAGGATTATCTATAAGTAAAAAATTTCATGCGATCAGCTAGATAAGAAAATTACTAATACACTAACGAGGTATATAACTTGAAGTACTATTTTTTATGTATGTACAATGTAAAAGTGAAATTAATTCTTCTATTTATGAGGTCAATTATAAATGGTAACAATTGGTAATTATATTGTTTATAGTAGGCAATAAGCTAGATTAAACTATATAGTATAAAAAAAATATTAGTATTCTTGTTGGGATTTGTCTTTTCTTAGCCTTTCATTTGTAATGTTGGGTGAAGTTGATGACTTGAAATGTAGTTTCATGTTTTTAGACAGTCATCTGTGGTTTCTTCGAAAAAGAATTATGTGGATAGCCCTTCTAATTCTTAACTAGTTCACTATTGATTTTACTCTATAAATTAAATTTGTGTCTGTATATATGTTTTTGTTTCAACTAGTGGTATGCATAAAACATCATTGTCAGTTCTAAGTTCGGATTGCAAAGGTTCAATCGAAACATTTTTTTCTACCCCATATAAATAGAGTACATTGTATCATAATCAGACTTTAATTGTGAGATTATACTGAAATTTTGAATAAACTAAAAATAAAAGAATGTCATATAAATTGAAATGAAAAGATGCTATATATATGTACAAAGGAAAAAACTATTATATATATGAAATTGAATTATTATATGATGAACAGAAAAAAAATGTTAACTCAATATATACTTAATATTTTTCTCATGCTGGGGGTGGGGTGGGGTGGGATGGGGTGGGGTGGGGGAAGAAGGAGGCGTAAAGTGGTAGGGAAAAAGGAAGATTTAGAAAAACAAGGTTTAGTCGTGTCTATTAGGGAGTAGCTAAGGTAACACTGTTCTTAGCAGACAGTGTGTTGTCATTCTAAACAAGAATCTCATTCTTCTCAGATAATGATAGTTTCTTTCTGAATTATCGTAAAATTTTGAGAGAAGTATTATATAACATTTTTTTATTTGACTAGTTAAACTAAACTACATCCCTATTCTTATTATATGAGTGAAATACATTCTTAAATTTTTGCTAAATTTCTTTCGATTTTTTATCAAGAGTCTCATGCTCCTACAAAAGTTTAATACAACTAGCTATGTCATGTGATAGATTGAGGATGTATCTAAGTTAAATTAGTCAAATAAAAAAGTGTTTTTAACATTGTTAATAGTTTAAGGATATTTTTAATATTTCTCTATAAAATTTTGTTCCCCTAATTAAACATTTACATCAAATTATATTATTTGTGATGGTTAAGTAAAAAATTAAGATAAATATATGCATAATTTAATAAAAAATGTTAGTTATACATGTTTTGCTTATTCATTAAAAAAACTGATATATACATTGAGTTTCCAATAAATTTTGTCAATAATCCTTTGATTATGTCCTGGGACTATTCACACAAAATCGTGTTCCTTTTTTAAAAAATTCAAAAATTTTAAAGCTATTTCAAAGTTTTATAATGAATTTTTTATAACGGAAAGTGCACTAGTCCTAAAGTTAGACTAAATTATGTGATCGACATTGCTCCATGTTCCGAGCTTGACGATTTTCCTTCTTGATATTAAAGGCTTTTGTGTCTGTTTAGACATGATTTTTTTTTTTCACAAAATTTATATTTCTTTCAAATTAAAAATTTAATTTTCAAATATCTTTTCTCAAACTTTTTTCATTATCACATTTTTAATGTCCAAACGCCTACTAATTTGTCTTTTCGTTTGGAAAAAAAGGAAAAATCTTCCTCTATTGCATACAATGGTATCAATATAATTTTTTTTGTGGGGGGATGACGTGGAAAGGATTGAGAACAGTAATGCTATCGGTTTCCCTTTTTGTTTTATTTGATAGCACCAATATATACGATTGATAGATCAGAAAATGAAGTGATTTTATATTTATATTATTCTGCAGAAAGATAATTATCCCTCCTCTCTTACGTACGTCATGGTAACACTTAACACTGCCTTTTCTTTTTGTTGCATGAAACTCTAATTATAATCATCATTACCACCAAAGACTTTGGGCTAAAAAAATGTACAATTAGGAATATAGTTATGGTGCTTGAAATGAGATTCAAATTAGACAAGTGATTGATTGTTTTTCAAATTAAGTGAATTCAAAAGGAATTTAGGAGGAGTTGTTACTTAGTTGAAAAAATGTAGTCTTTCTGAATGTATCATATATCACCCGAGATACTTATATATTTCATCCGTTCAATTTTAATTGTTATGATAATATTTAACATAATTCTTCAGAAGTTTTTTTAATAAGGAGTGTTATTTGATCAATATATCCCTTATTAGCTTTTTAATCTTTATCTGTTTATATATGCCTCTTAATTCTAGAATAATTAACGTGACGGGCAAAGTTGGAAAAGGATAATTAATTTTCTCTTAATGTATAAATTGACAACTATTTTGAAACAAATATTTTTCATACAAATGATAACTAAAAAGAAACAGAAGTATATACTAGCACATGATTATATTGGGATATCAAAGTCGGAGCTAGCATGTAATATACGTGCTCACATAAATTCAATTGTTTTTGTTTAAATTTCAATAGATGTATTGATGATAAATTTACTAACTATTAGTAAAAATATGAATTATAAACTCAGTAATTATTATATATTTTTTAAAATTACCATAGGACTAATAAACTTCAAATTCTTGAATTTGATTACATGTGTGACATATGCTGGTTTGTGAATAGAAACCACAATCAAAGAATGTCATTAGCCCATAATGTTATAGTACTACGCATCCAAAGGGTCTCAAATTTGTTGGCACTTATGAAATCTAGGCTTTCAAGTCATAGAATAATAAGTCAAAAGGAGGAACTAGCCTTCAATAGACATTTGACATGTTCATTTCTATCCAATATTCTAAATTCTATTTTCAATGTCTGGAAAGAACATACCTACAAGTCTTTTGACAAAGACAAATCAATTAGGGTAAGTATTCAATGAATATTTTAATATATATATATATATATATATATATAAGCATGAGTAAAAGCTATTGAGTCTCGTAAATCTACAATCACATTCGTCACCTTTTCTTAAAAGAATTTAATTTATATATATTGACATGATTTAAGAATTTTAATATCATTAAAGTATTTTAACATATCATTGTAGTAGGTTATTTTTAACATTTTCATGTTATCAATTCTATTTTTCTTTATAATTATTTATAATTATCTTTTACACACACATATATATATATAATAAAATAAAATTTTAAAAATTAACTGTAAAGGTTAAACTCTTCCCAAAATTCATATTATTCATTCGCTAGATATTCATTATTGCAGAGGCAATTTCGGTGATATCCAGCCCAACAGACTCTTACAAAAAATAAATAATAAGTATACAAAGCATCTTGTATAAACAGAATTTAAAGAAATAATGCATCCCAAAAAGTGTAAGATAAATAGTCTATTCTAACTCAAGCATTTTATTTGATTTCCACTGTGACAATGAGAAGAAAATATATTTGTTGTTGCCACAACATAGGAGAAACTACATTTACTAGGAAATTTCTAATACTCTCCAATTACATTCCGTCCTTTGTAAAAAAATATTAACAGAATTTTAAATGTTAAACGCCGATTAGTTTGTGGTTGAATTATTTGGGGAAAAAAAATAGATTCTTAATTTGAGTATATAACATAGAAAATAAATTGAAATTATAAAGATTTAAAAAGTATTATTTTATTTTTTTGGAAAAGATGATTAATAGTGTATTCTGAATAAAGTTAGGCCCCATAAAGTTTTAGTTAAGAGCCATTTCTCCGAAATTAATTTGGGCCGGTTAACATCTTAGGTTAGGTAGATCCTTGAAAGGCTGGGTCCTGCATTGGACTGGGCTTCAAAAGTCTTTAGGCTATGAATGCAGCGATATTTGGGTCATTCGCACAAATGTTTCTATCTTGGGGTAATTTTAATTTTTGAAAATCAATTATAGTTAGGATTATAATTATGAATAATATTATAGTTTATCTAATAATTATTCATACCTAAGGAGCGACAATCTTTGTCAAAAATTATATTGTATATATTACATTGTATATTGAAGTCAATTTTTGGTTTAATAAATATATATATACAAGTATTGACATCTTTTAACAGAAGTTAAAAGTTTAAAATTCCTTGAGGTCATAACTCACGTGTTCTATCTCTACTAGCGTAGAGCTTTGATGATGTTGCTCAATAGGATGAATCCTTAAGTTCATAATTATATATTGGGTTATTTTATATTTTTTTACTACAATCATTAACACCCCTTAAAGAAAAGAAGTGTAAAGCTTTGATGATGTTGCTCAACAGGATGAATCCATTAAGTCCAACCATTAACACCCCTTAAAGAAAAGAAGTGTATAGCTTTGATGATGGTGCTCAATAGGATGAATCCATTAAGTCCTTTCTGTGGGAAGCAAAGTAGAGACAGAGAGTAGAGACAGATTCATGATTAAAATTTAACGAGCTTTAATCAAAGTTATCAATTTGAATATATATATTATTGTTCATCAAAAAAATGATTAGTCAATTTCGAAGTCTACTAAAAAAATTGATGATGAATTCAATTTTGAAGGTCTTGTTTTGATTTCGAAATTAAGTATCAAGGTACCTCAAGAAAAAAAGAAAAAATATATTTATGACTCTATTCAATCCTTATAACTTAACTTAGTGGCATTTTGTGTAGTTTTGTAATTTAGCAGACTTCACAGTACAATTTAATTTTTTTTAGGGGAGAATCTTTGAAGTGAACCTCTTTGTATTTGTATTTCGAGTGCATGTAAATTGTATTTGTATTTTGAGTGTAAATTGTATAATATTTCGAAAGTAAATTGTATAAAATTAGGTTGCTCCACGTTAAATGTTTGTGTTTTTATGTATAGTTGTAATTTCCCATCTTTCGATTTGCTTTGTTAACTTAAGCATGACTTAAATCTTAAACGTTGTTAGCAAATCTCTTGGTGACAGTAAGATTTCAATATCGATTAAGTTTTCAATAAAGAACAAACTTGTTGTAGTAAAAACTTGTTGCAGTAATATACTTGAAGCAAATGTACTATTTGTCGAAAATGGTCTAGTGAGTGTGAGATTTTACGTTTATTTATTATTGTTTTCTGTAAATATATTTGATACTCGTAACTTTTTAAAATACATTATCGTTAATTATAACTTGATAACTAATTTTTTTCAATTGATAATATAATATTTCTTATAATATTTAATAAGACATAAATAGACATATATGAATTATTGTACGTTATGTAACACCACAAATGTTTAGATTTTACATAAGTTTTTATTGATTATATTTTGAAAACTTTTGGAATTGACTGAGTTGCTACACAAACTTATCAAAATTATTCTAGAAATATTTAAAAATAGAAATAATATTTCACCTGATTGAGTTTGCTAAATAAACTATCATTTTTATTTGTATAATATTTCATATCATTTTTAATTACAAAATTAAATAGGTCTAAATCAATAGTACTGCAGTGATTGTTAAGCTTTAGAAGACATCCAAAGTTAAGATAACGTCTTTTTAAAGTTTATTGTTTGATAATCTAATTAATTTAAGCTTTGAAATAAATGAGAAGACATCCAATTGAAGTGAACTAGACAAATTAGGAAGTAGAAAGTAAATTGCAAATTTATTTATGCCTTTTAATTATAATTACATCAATTGTATTTTAAAAAATAGTAAAATTTTGAAAATATATGCATAATAATTAGAGCTGTCAAAAAGGGTCGGTCTAGCCCAAGCCTCGCGGGCGAAGAAATTTGAAGGGCTAGGGCGGGTCGACGCTTCATTTGGAAGGGCCTAAAAACACTCAACCCAACCCTAAAAGGGCCGAGGGCTGGGGCGGGCTAGCCCTTCTTTTTTTCTTTTTTCTTTTTTTCTTTTCAAACTTATACTTCTATAACATCGAGAAAATGAGAAGATTTTCAAATCAAATATGGCAAAAAATGGTGTTGTTTCAATAACACTAGCAAAAAATCTAGTGTAATTAGCATGTATCTCGCATACCAAATACACGAACGAGATAAAAAAGTGACAAACAAGATGGGAGGGAGGCGAGGATGCGAGATTTGTCTATCTATCCTAGATACATGCAAATCTACTTAGATAGAGTGAATCTTGAATAAATTAACCTAATTTTGAGTTCATATTTTCTGAGATATACATGTATTTGAACGTACTAAAATCTGGTAAGACTAATAATATTACAACATAGCGTGTATTTAAAGTAATTAGATTGTATACTAATGAGATTATTATAAGTTGCCCATAAATAAAAAGTTTTGGCCCATGGGCTGACCCCAAGCAGGTCCTGATCAAGCCTCAAGGGCTAATGACTTATATGGGCCGAACTTATAAGCCCTAATTTTAAATGGGCTTGAAAAATCATATTCCAATCCTATCCTAACAACGGATTGGGTTGGGCTGGCCCATGGGCTAAGCCCCTTTTGACGGCTCTACTAATAATTGATAAAAAAATAGACAACAAATTATTAAGAAAATTTCAATTAATACAAACAATAAATGCATAATTCTTTTTAATATATTTTTGTTGTTAAACTATATTAGCTCTTTTTTTTTTTTCCTTTGTAAAAATAAATAAATATATTACCTGTATTAGAACCCTAATTGTACTCTTTCGCCTCCGTGTTTTGCTCTTCCCATAAAGGAATCAAACTTGTTCATACTTCATCCATAATTTACTATGCACCCTCAATAATGTTCTTTTTCCCAGAGCTTTTATACAAGAATATTCTACTACTCTGTTGTTTTGTTGATAGATCATCATCATCACCAATGCCGAATAACAGCGACGATGATAACAACAACAATAATAATAGTACTAGTAATAGTGGAGAAGAAGAATTGCACGAAGTAGGTAGCAATCGTCCGGCATGTGCTTCGTGCAAGCATCAAAGAAAGAAGTGTATTGTAGGGGACTGCGTTATGTGGCGCCACTTTCCAGCTAGCAAGATGGATGAATTTCTTGGAGTTCACAAGGTTTTTGGTATATCTAATGTTACAAAAAAGATTAAGAGCTTTGATGATGTTGCTCAACAGCATGAATCCATCAAGTCTTTCTTGTGGGAAGCAATGTTGTGGCAGGTATTACACTCTGACTCGTGATTTAAATTTTTAACCACCTTTAATTAAGTTTATCAATTTGAATATATATTATTGTTCATACAATTACTCAATTTAGAGGTCTGGTTAAAATTTAAACTAGATGATGAATTCAATTTTGAAGTTCTTGTTTTGAGTTCGAAATTTAGTATTTGTTGAAACTTTAGTGGGTTTTACCATATCTATATATCCAACTTTAGTGGATTTAAATATCACATGAACCTCAGAGCAGCCTTTAGAGCCAAAGAGAATAAAAGAATGTCTCCCGCTAGAAAACCTTTTTATGTTAGGGAAAACTTTATAAGTTATAACCTAGGAAACTATTCATCTCTTTTAATTTAGTAGCATTCACAATATAGGAAGCTAGCAAATTTTGTTTAGATGGAGAATTTGTGAGACATAAGTATATGTTAACAACTCTTTATAGTAAGCTAGAGAATTTTGTTTAGATGGAGAATTTGTGAGACAGAAGTATTATGTTAACAATTCTTTGTATTCCAATTGAGTATATTGTGTGAGGTTTTTCTCTCTATATCTTGTACTAGGTCGATTGGTAAATGTTTGTCTTTTGGTATATTTGTCGTCTGTCTTCTTACTCAGAGGTTTGAGCTTCCACATGACACCTCTCGATGACAGGAAGATCCAGTTCACGGGCCGTTAGGGGAATACAAGAAGTTGGAAAAACAACTTATGGAGGAACAAAGGAATAAACAACTTCAAATAGTTCAATTGCCTGATGTAGCCCAGGTTCCAATAACAACATCAGAGAGTACAACTAGGTACGTGCACGTGCCCCCTTTGGCAGTAGATCATAAAAATATGGTGGTACCAAGAGAAAATGGTGCAAATAATACTAATCATAATCAGCAAGATTATAACATGCTGAACTCAAGTGTACCGAATTATGCTAATCATTTGCAATGGCATGGACAAGGTAGAGAAATTCAAGGAATTACTAGTAATGGTCCTGATTTGATTAATATTGGTGGTGGATACAATATGTTTGGATATAGTAATTTACCATATCATCATAACAGACCAATCGAACAAATTCGAAATGATTATATCCCAAGATTTCCAGGAACTGTTCATCATCAAGCTACTTACAATAACGGTGGACATGTTCAATTACATCAACAAAGATTTCCATACAACAATGTTGATTTGGGCCAGGAAAGAAGAAGAAAGGACCAAAGTGATCAATTTGTGAATCCAAATTTTAGTGGTAGACATGTACGAGGAAGGGGAATTGGGTCGATTGGCCCAATGATTAGACATAGTCCAATTATATCAAATTGTAGTTCTGGTCCTAATGTTGACTCAATTATTGTTAATGCTATGAGGACAATGGCGAATCATAGTGTTAATGGAAGACTTGTCGAAGATGGAAGAAATCAAAGAGCACAACTTGTTGCAACAGTTCTTCAAGACTTCAGTAACTATAACCCCAATGATTTACCAGGTAAATGTTTTAGTATAAGTTTTTAAGTTATATAGTGTAACTATACACCATCAGATTATTTTTGCCATAGCTTTGACAAAATCAAACCCAATCAACTCAACCATTTCAATCAACCCATTAAAAAATGGTACATAAGTAATCCGAATTGGCTTATGAAAAATCTTGTCAAAATATTTTTAAAAAGCTTATTTTTCAATTTGATATGTTGTATATATCCATAATAAAGATTTTTTTTTTATTAGGTACTAAAATAGTTTGAAAGAACAAATAAAACAATTAATCTCAGTAGATCTTGACCTATACTGTAACCCATTATCCAACCCATTTTGACCCAACCCGTTTTGAATTGGACTGTCTTAATCCATTATGACCTATCCAAATTTGACGCAACTCATCCCGTTGCCACCCCTAGTAGGTAGGTAACATACTTATTTTCAAAATTTTAGATTGTACATTTTAAATATAGCTTGCCTCTACGGTGTATAAAGATGAACTAGTTTCTTTCTCAATTTTTCATCGCGGAGTAATATGAGTGCTAATATCATATTACTAAATTTTCAAGATTTATAGTGATGCCTCCGATGTTTTGATTGTTAACCATAACGTATAGCTACTAATCATTTTGTTTGGTTCTCTATATTTGAAGGTGAACATAAGCAACGAGATTTGGATAATAGAGATCATTCAATCTTTTGAATTGATCTTCTGTGCAATCTTTTGAATTTATCTTCTGTGTAACAAGTCACACACTCTTTAGCTTTGAAAATCTTCTTGATAAGTCAATATGCTTGTTTTGTCCGATATTATTATGCTTCTGATCAACTTCTTCAATTTGTTGTAGTATTATATTAGTTTAATTTAGGCTAGTTCAATTTACCATTGAACAAGGCGACTCAATAAAATTAGTTGTTTAAAATAAAAAATCTGGACAAAAATATTGTATTAATTTTGGATTATTTTTTGTTCTTGCATACTACTTGTTTTTAGTTTATAATTTTGCAAGACGTCAAGCACATAATTTGACATTATAATATTATTTTTTATAAAAGTAAGGATTAGTTTTAGTTGATAAAAGATTAGACATTGTTTGTAATATATCACGTTGAATTTTAATATAAAAAACTATTTATTAATATAAAGATATGAATTGCTCAATTCAAAGTTCTATGATATTTTTAATAAATGGTAGATATATTATAGTGTTCAATATTATTTCGTGTGAAATTAAAATCATAAAATTCACTATTAAATTTTTTGAGGCCTCAAAATTTTGGAGGCTAATCCAGACATTTTACTGGTCTTACCCTTGAACCACGAGATAAGACTACACCCACTATCTTGACTTGAACTATGTATACCAAGTTAAATGATTTTCAAATAGACACGTCTCTTTTTAAAAGTTAAATATATTTGCACCTAATTTTGCACAATAAAATGTGGGCACAGTAGTTTGGCTTAATCCTGACCATGTGTGATGTGTCGTGCCTTTGGGGTTCAAATTTTCCACCATGTTTATGTCAAGAGGGTATGCCTAATGTTACCTGTTGCAGTCTTGCAAATAATCCACAGCAGAAAACACAATTATATATATATATATATATATATATATATAAATTCGCAGCCAAAGACTATTGTTTTTATAAAATTCTTATCCTATAGTATAATATCAAATTGAATACCCATCATTTCAAAAAATTAAATTAGTCATTTGAATGTCGATATCATTATTTAAAACCATGTGAAAATAAGATTGCTCTTCATCTAAATTACTCACTCCGTCTTATTGTTCTTTTTAGTTAGTTACAAAAAGAGTACTCAATTCTTTCTTTTAGCAACTCTTAAATTTTTAATTTTTCACATAATATGTTTAAAATCACAAAATTAAAAGATATTGAAATAGATGGAGTAATAATTATTATTATATAGATGAACAAATGAGTAGATGTTAGATCCTATTCTTACGACAAGAAGTCAAGCAAATAGAAGTCTAAATTATCACTTTTTCTTTTTAATTTATTGATAATTGATAATTCATGATTCATGAACCTTGTTTGTTAAATACTAGACTCTCTATTAAAAGTCAATTGTAAAACAAAATGTCTTGGAAAATTGATCCTTTTATTGGCCCACTAAATAGACCAAGGAAAGCCTTACGAACCCAGTGAAGTCACATCGATGTGTAGTCTCTAGAACGTCAAATGTGAGTCATCTTGCTCATCCTTTGTGGAAGTTTCTTCTATTGGGTCACATAACGAATATGTGCCACTCTAGTCGCATTGAATTGTAAATATTCCCTTTAATTATTCTAAAGATGGTCAAATTACGTCCAATCTTTTTTTAATAAAAGACATTAAAACACTGGAAAATATTGTTTGACAGTTCTCTTAAATAAAACCAAGTATACATCATTGTACATGTACACAATCAACGCAAACAAGGGGTAATTAATTAAACCATGTCACATCCCATCAAGACACCAACCATATAATATATATTGTATAAATTGAAAAAGACGTGCACAATTTTTCACTTGTTTCCTCATACTTTCCTCTTTCTCCACGAGATAAATAAAATTCTTAAAAACCCCACAATTAAACGATTACTTTTCTAGTATCCCTTTATGTTAAATACCTCATAAAACTAAACATTTTCCCCAACAAATTAACCAAAATCCCTTTTAATTATAGCTATGGTTCCAACTCCTCAAAGCGATCTACCTCTTAATGAGAATGACTCACAAGAGATGGTATTATATGAAGTTCTTAATGAAGCTAATGCTCTAAACATCCCTTATTTACCCCAACGAAATCAATTACTTCCAAGAAATAATATTCTTCGTCCGTTACAGTGCATAGGCAAGAAATACAGAGGCGTACGACGTCGTCCGTGGGGGAAATACGCAGCAGAAATTCGCGATTCGGCTAGACATGGTGCGAGAGTATGGCTAGGTACGTTTGAAACTGCTGAAGAAGCTGCGTTAGCTTATGATAGGGCGGCTTTTAGAATGCGAGGTGCTAAGGCACTACTTAATTTTCCATCTGAAATAGTGACTGCCTCTGTTTCAGTAGAAAAATTAAGTTTGTGCTCAAATAGTTACACTACGAATAATAATTCAAATTCAAGTTCGAATGAAGTTTCAAGTGGAACGAATGATGTATATGAATCAAAAATTTCCAAGGAGTTTTTTCAAGATGTTAAAACAGAGCTGTGCATGGAGAATTTCTTGGCGCTCTAAGCGAATAATGTGTTGACACGTAGAGTATATCTCTATCAATGTATTCAGGTGTATGAATCAACTGAATTATTAAAATTTTACTTTTGTACTTATATTATGGGCTTGTCTTTTCTCTTATTTCCTTTTTGAACTGTTTGCAGCGATGCACGCTATAATCTTGTGTAAAAAGATTGCTTAGGATACTTAGTATGTTTATAAGTTGTAAATTGTAATAATACACATTCTATTTTCTAATTATTTTTTTTTCTCAAAATTCAAATCAAACGGAATATTATATGTATACCCAAATCTTTTTGTCGGTTTGATTGATAATTTAATATATTACTTATGATAAATAAAAGGAAAAACTTTTCTATATGATTCGGTAATTATATAAATACAAGGATAAACAAATAAGTGAAAATATTTTAAAGTTAGATCAGTTGAATTATAATCGACTTATCTTAACCGGTCAAGCACCTCACAATCCCAAAGTCCCATCTGTAATGATAATAACACTCGGACTTATATTAGCTCTCATTTTAAAGTTTATAAGTTTCTATAATAATAAAATAATTTTTAATAATTAATACTATAAAATAATAAATGCATTTATAATTAATAATTTATAAATACTTCGTAAATTTTTAAATGTAAATACTAAATATGAATAAAAATTAGTGAATTTTTCCGAGCTCATACTTTAAAGGCTAGATCTGTCTATATTTGTATAATAGAGACAAGATAAAATTTGGTGAGAGCACTTTGCGTATTTGTCAGCAGTCAAAAGACACACGAGAATTGTCTTGAATATAAAGAAAGGATAGAGATGCAATATCTGCCTATTGACTTTGTAATTATCTAAAGTTGACTCTTGACTCCCCAATGTAACCGCCATATAAAAAAATACAATATATTATTTTTTTAAGTTAAAAAAAATTGTTTTAAGAATAGGGACTTAATATAAGTTATACTTTTAATATGATAATATTGACATAAACATACTCTTTAACTTGATTTCAAAGGTTGATATCTATATCTTTCAATTTTTGATATGCATAAATAATTACTTAAATTTGTATAAATTTGAAAGTAGACACGCTTTATGTGATATAATACACATAAGATGCTACATGGGATGTATATTGACCACATAAGACATATATGTCTATTTATTTTATTTTAAATAAGTTTAAGTGTCTACTTGTATATATTTAAAGTGCGAGAACATATATATAAATTGAAAGTTAAAAAGTATGTTGATCTGTTATGCTTGTTAATGTTGATTTCTCTCTTAGCTTCGTCTCCACTTTTTCTAGACTCACCTAATAAAAGAAATACTATATATATATATATATATATATATATTGTAATTGCCAAAGGATATTCTTTACAAAAAGGATAAATCTTTCCAAAACAAAGATAACCTTTTTTAAAAATTAAGTTACTTTATAAGCACACCTTGATGACTTTTCGTTTTCTCAACTACTTGAGAACAATAGGAATAGAATCATAAAAATATTTGTCATACGTTTACCATAAAGAGAAGAAAGAAAATAGACACCAGGACCAAATTAAGCACGTCTAATTTTTCTAATTATAAATTTCAACGGTCTTCCCATCTAGAAAAACATTATACGTAATCAATGAAGTGTGCAATATTTTATGTTAGATACCTACCAACTTTTACAGAAGGATCCATATTGCATTTTTCTTGTCAAGAAATAAATAAAAAGATGGTTAGTCAAGCCTCTTGTCTATATGCGCGATCGGATTTATCATTATCGATGCAAATTTAATTGAATTTATAATTATTTTTAACACGAAACATAAATTTATATATAAGAATTTATTCAAATTGTAATAAATAACAGACATGAATCTATATATAACTTTAAAATATTTAATACTAAATATCACAAGAAATTGAACCCACAAAATTTAAATTTTGAATTCACCTTGCCATCGGAAAAAAATTGTATTCTCTTGTTAAAAATTAGGACTTTCTTTTTGTTTGGTGATCTAGAGTTAGATCTTAAAACTAAGTCATCTTAAACTATATGAATTGTATACTTCAAAAGTATACCACTTAAATATATACTGTATACTCCTATGTATACAAAATACTAACCGTCAATTATGTTCGACAAAGACAAAAGACAATAATCTAAAATTTTGCAACTCAATATATGCATGAAACATGAAGGATAAAAGAGGTGGTGATTAAAAGCAAGTGACACATAATTTAATAAAAAATCATGATTCATCCAATAATTAATTCCTATACATATATAATACTCAAGAATTTTAATTTCCCTTACCTTGTATCTCCCCTAATTATATTTTGTATCTAAAACTTATTATTTCATCTATTACAAAGAGGATAATAAACTATCCAAATAATCACTTCCAAGATCCTCAAACTCTAGGATATCCAAGTCATTCAAAAGATCCACCTCCATGCTTCTCATAATTTTCTTCTCCTTAGGCAATTGATTAATTTCATCCAAATTTTCATACATGTTCCAATCCCTTGATACCCTTTTTCTTGAATTATATTGACTTGATGATGAAAAGGTCCATTCTTTTTCATAAGGAGAATTAGATATTCCCATGGCTTGAGCAACAATTTCATGTGGGAAATTTAAATAGGCCTTGGGACCTCTAATTCTCAAAGCCGCCTTATCATAAGCCATAGCAGCTTCTTCAGCAGTATTAAATGTCCCTAGCCAAACCCTAGCTCCTTTTCTTGATGAATCTCTTATCTCAGCCGCGTATTTTCCCCATGGCCTCCTTCTTACCCCTCTATAATGCCGCATATTATTAATTACCATATTCTTCTTCTCCTCCTTCTTCTCAACGTTGACAACATCTTCATCATCTTTGCTTGTTGATTCGTAGTTTGAATTTTTGTTGTCATGAGGAGGAATAATAATTCCATCAAGAATATCTTCCCAAGTTTCAGCTCCCATTGATATCCATCCTCCTAAGCTCGGTAATCTTTCAAGAATTGGAAGTTGTTCCCAATATTGTTCACAACAATATTCATTTGCCACCTTTTGAGAATTTTGATCATTCTTTGATATGAAGTTTGCCCAAACATTCTCTAGAATCTCTTCGCATGCTACTCGATCTTGTTGTTGATTATTCTTTTCCACATGAGTAGTCATCTTTAAAGAATGTTTCATATGAAAAAAAAAATATTTGTTGAAATTAAATTAACTTGAGGACTATATATAATATAAGAGATCATAGCACTCTATCTTATAATGTGCAAAGCTAGCTTCTTGTTTAATAATGACTAGGAATTAAATAACAGCTCAGCAAATGGTTTAATCCAATTGATGAATTGGAAGACAGTAGGATACTTGTATTACAAATTATGACTAAGCTAAATTCAAGGATGTTACTAGAATTTAGACATGAAGAAAGGAGTTCACTTTACTGTTTTTAATATTTTCTTGTTGAATGCTTTGGTTATGAGTAATCATTTTGTGTGTTTGCTGGAAAAGCTATTTTTTTAATATTTATTTATTGTGAAATTCCCTTTTTTACTACATGATTAATGAGATAACAAGCAAGTGAAGAGTATGAAAAAACTTGTTCAAGTTGATTTCTTTTCTTTTTTGATCGCAATAAGTCCACATCTAATTTAATTTTCTTAAACTTCTTAGTTAAGGAAGGAATGTTCACATTGAATCCCTAAATTGGTTTTAAAAGCTCCCAATAAAACTTTAAAAGAGATGAAACTTACTGTAGATCAAATCAATAGATGCATGATATGTATTTGCACAATACTAAAATTATAGTTAATTATATTATTATGTATTCTTATTTCATTAAATCACTGCATCATATTAATATAGTTTGATGTAAACATTCTGTGTGGATAAAATTTTCTCTTCCTCACTTAACCTCAAAGAACTAGAGATACCTTTGACATTTGTTTGGGTTGCTGGCTTATCAAGATTTTATCTGTGTATGCAGAAAAAAGCCATTTCTTGCGAAATACTCTTCAAAAAAACAAATTAATTGGCGGTTTAGTGGGAAACGAACTTTTTAAGTTTATTCCTACTGCCTTTTTTTTTCCATGGCTTTAAAGGTTTAAAGTCACTGTTCTTTTTCAAACCATTCCTGCTCAATGTACTAGAACTCTAATTGTATTTCCTTAATTTTTAAGTTAATAGTCAAAAACAAATCGCTATTATTTTTTGTGAGTTTCACGCCTTATTTATCAGTTATTTTTTTTTCTACTTGAATTATCATAGCATTTAGTATGTGTTAAGACATAACTCGAAGTTGATAGATCAATTATCAGTTGTTCTGTTCTCCTATTAGATTATTACCATCTACTCAATTAGGTGTGTTTTAGTACATAGATCATATTAGAAATGAAATATTTAGTAGGTGATAGCTGAAGTAGAGTAAGCAGGTACAAATGATAATTGGATATGAAATTAGCCCACAAAAATAGTGATAATTCATATGTATATTTGAGTTTTGACCGTTGTCTCTTTTAAGTATTTTGTCACATGCCATAAAACTTTTCATTATTTCTATCCCTCATTTATTTCACCATCTTTGGACATTTTAAAATAGATTTGATTGGCAGATAGTGAGAAATGAACACAATAATTTGACTGTTAGGATCTCAATCGACCAGCTGCAAACATACTTTTTATTCATGTATACACTTATAGATTGTGTTAAAGAAAATAAAATAAACTTTTAAATTTGTGGTTTTAAATTAAAGACATGTAAAATGTATAAAAATATTATTTGATTTTAATGTGTGAAAGCTAAATCTAAAAAGTTGCCTTAAAAAAAAAATTGTAAAAAAAAAAAAAAAAAGAACTAAAAAGTAAATAAATTAACAGAGAGGAAATAATTATCTTTTCAAATATTTGATCGTGTAGATTATAGATACATGTGTATAGGTAGAATTTAATGTCCAAAGGTGCATCAATCCTAGATATATATTGAGTGGAGAGTACTCAGTATTGTCCAATTATAATCATAATTTATTTTATACAACTCATGCAATGAATGGATTATCCAATACTACTCCTATTTTTGTGGGACTTCGACATTTCGCCCCCTTAAAATCCGACTTCTTTGTTTAATTGGTCCTCTTCTTCATCTTGGTTCAAAAGAAAGATATTGAAACACGGGATCTCGAAAACAAGCCACACGCTTCTCTTTTGGGATTAATATTCATTTTTATTTGCTCAATATTTTAAAATAATTTTTTACTATTTTATATAATATATCTTTAACATATCAAGTAAAATAATTTTTTTCTCTATGATTTATTCTCTATATTAATTATTT
This sequence comes from Solanum bulbocastanum, assembly GCA_037074985.1. Taxonomy (NCBI): domain Eukaryota; kingdom Viridiplantae; phylum Streptophyta; class Magnoliopsida; order Solanales; family Solanaceae; genus Solanum; species Solanum bulbocastanum. Next base: position 27,316,687 of record CM073598.1, on the reverse strand, counting down.
ATTTTCAAATTATTTTCTAAGACAAATTATATATTAATTAATATAAATATTATAAAAAAAATATTCATATTAATTATTATTTCGGATGCAAAAATCTAAAGTGAATGGAGAAAATAAATTCTGACCTTTATGGCAAAGCAAAATATTGAAAAGATGCTATTGCGGCTGTTAACATTCGATGTATTTGATTAATAAAATACTACCAGCTCAATTTTAAGTAAAGAAATGCTTTCACATTACTACTCATTTTATAACTTTCTTTCGTTAGTACTAGTATTTTTTTTTTCTCCTTATTTTCTTTTCATGTGTAATTGCTTTACTTGGTATTGCTTATATATACTTACAGATCGTGATCATTTTTTCATCTTGGATGGGCGTGTTAGGTTGAATTTCGACAGGATAAAATTAACTAGTTAAGAAAAATGAGTTATAATTTTATCCTTCCGTATTTAAAGTGAGTAATTCAAAATAAGGATGAATAATTAATAATGAGGGAGATTGAAAATCGCAAAGGTCACATGATCTATCCTCCTTTTACCTATCTGGTCTACTATTTTTTATTTTAGCTAGTCAATTTTAAATAATTTTCTATAATGATATCTTTTTTTAAAAAAATGAGTAAAAAAAATATTCCTGTTCAAACGGTCATTTAATTTCTTGTAGATGTCGTCTACTACAAAAGGACGTAAGAGATATTTTTCATGTAAAGAAGTCAAGCTAAAAATAAAGGAGAAGAGAATAATAGCAACAATAAATAATATGATAATCTGATTTAATGAAAATAACAAATAATAATAAAATTTAAAAGTAAGTTAGGCAGAGTGCAATGATAACATAACAATATTGATAAGGAAAACTAGTCACTTTTTTTATCTAGGAACATGTCCATAATAAACTTCAAATATGTCATGCATGTCCTGTTTAATCATCTTTCTCCAATACAAATTTAAAAGGTTAAATTCACAAATATCAGTTTTATTATATGTCAAATCTCTTTAATTGTAATACATCTACAAGCTAAGTTTTTCTCGAAAGAACCAATACTGGACTTGACTATAACCCATTGTATATGCAATACTTTAACATGAGTTTAGACTTTTTTAACATAAAGTTAATTAGACATCAATGTTTAAAAAAAAAAAAAAGAAAAAAAAATACAAACAAAGGTCCATTGTAATAACTGCACCTACACAAAATAAGAATATATTACACACACAATTCCACTCAAAGTCCAATTTGTGTCGCCTCTTTAATTTGTCTAAATGAGATTTTCTTGTCATGTCATGTTTCTTCGATATTCTCCAATGTTGTTCCTTATTTTCATCATCATCAGTAGTAACATTAAAGGTGAAACTGGACCATTAACAAAAAAGAATGTGCTAATTAAGCCCTTCAATAATACCATTTCAGCTATCTTTGTCTTTGGAGATTCCACAGTTGACCCTGGCAACAACAACTGCAGAGCCACTGTTACAAAGAGCAATTTTCCTCCTTATGGAAGGGACTTTGTTAACCACATTCCCACAGGAAGGTTCACCAATGGCCGCCTCGTCACTGATATGACGGGTACATTTGTTCTAACTGTTATCCTTTTGTTCCAATTTATATGATTAGACATCAAATTTAAAATAAATTATACGTACATATTATTGTGCTTGTAAATTAATCTTCTAATTAAGAAGAGTAAAATGAGAATTTTAACGATAGACTAAAAAATAAAAGTGTGACACATTAAATGTTTACAAGGGTCACAAGAAAGAACAAACAAAACAAAAAATGTTGGTTTTTTTTTTTTTTTTTTTTTTTTTTTTTATCATCTTTTGTCTTTAATAACGTAACCATGTTGTTTGGAACAGCTTCATATATAGGACTCAAAGAATTGGTACCACCATATTTGGATCCAATATTTAGCTTGGAGGAGTTGATGACGGGCGTTAGTTTCGCCTCCGGTGGCTCTGGCTTTGACCCTCTCACCGCTCAAATAAGTGTATATTCTACACTATTGTGATTTACTTAACTTACATACACTGACTGTATCGCGAATTCTACACTATTGATTTATTTCAATTTATTGCACTAGTTTAGATGACCAACTGATAGTTATTCGATCGGTCTATAAAAGTTAAAATCATTCGAGCTTAGATTTATGATCAGTTTTAAATTTACAACAGGGGCTAATCAACACGTAATCAAAATTGTGCATAATAACAAGACAAAATGTAGTACTAGCACAAATTAATTAGTGCAAAATACACACATGCACCGGATTTTTCTTTCTTAAGCATATTGCTCTTTCACACATTTTAAAATAAAATTTTAATTAGAGGTGTTTTTTTTTATAAAAATTACCTTAGTAATATAATTATATAATACTAAGGATAGTATGGAAAAAAATTCAATAAGATTTTCATAGTTTACGAAAATGGACAGGTTAATTAAAACATATATTTTTAGTATAAGAGACAAGTAAAATAAGTACATTTTAAGTAGGTTTAGAGCGAGGCCTATAAATGCATCAACAAATATAAATGTAAAAGATCAGGTTTTATTTATATTAGTTCTTGCTTTTATTTAACATTAATGAGTCTAGTAGAAAACAGTAGTAATACGGTTTGACTATATATTTTCCAGGCGTTACAATTTTGAATGTAAACTTTAACAGTTAATATAATTAAGCTGTTCTTTTTCCTACAAGTACTGTTTTGACATTGGTAAGATTATATACACACAGCAAGAGTTATATATGTTGCACCGTGACAGAGCTAGGAATTCAAATAACGAAATTCATCAAAAAAATCAAAGAAAATTCAATCATGAGTAAAATCATTCTCGAAATTTGTTTTACTACTGTACAAATTAAGACTTTTATTTGTTCATAAATTTATATTGACAAATATATGTATTTGTAGCAGGGCGTAATTCCATTGGAACAGCAGCTAGAATATTTTAAAGAGTACAAAATAAGAGTTGAAAATGAGATTGGGGAAGAAAACACAAAATTGTTAATAAGTAAAGCAATGTTCCTTATAAGTGCTGGCACAAATGATTTTGTTATCAATTATTTTAACACCCAATTGAGAAGACACTCTTACACACTCCCTGACTACCAGCAGTTTTTGCTACAACTAACTCAGCAGTTTCTCAAGGTAATGTCTCTTTCAACTAACTTTTTAAAATAAATTATGTTCTATATATATAAAAAATATTTTAACAGTCGAGTTACTTATAAATCATTTTTATAACAAGTATTAACTTATGATAAATAGAAATAGGCATTAGTCTGATACACACGCATATTAAAGTTTTAAAACTCACATAACACTTTGTCTGTTTGTCATGTGTTTAGATTAAAATATATTAAAATTTTAGTGTCTAGATTATATTACTCCACATCAATTAATTATGATGCATCATATCGTTGTGTTAAATTGATTTAGGATTTAATGGCTGAGGGAGCTCGAGTGATCGGCATAGTAGGGTTACCCCCGATGGGGTGTTTACCGGTGGTGATCACCATGAAGACGGCCGGCAGCCCATTGCAACCACGTCAATGTATTGATTCATATTCCGACGTAGGAAAAGAGTATAATCAGCTTCTCCAAAATATGTTAAAAAATATGAATACTTATGGCACAAAAATAATATATGCTGATATATACAATCCTATATATGACATGGTACAAAATCCCAACAAGTATGGTGAGTGACCAAAATTTAGTTCTTTTTTTTTTTTTGTTTAAGTAAAAAAAAAATTCTGATTAATTAATAAACGTATCTATCTTACCATTTTTTATAGGTTTTAATAACGTCTACTCTGGTTGTTGTGGAACTGGGCTTTTCGAGCTTGCACTTTTGTGCAATCCAAATTCACTTGTTTGCATTAATGCTTCGGAATATATTTTCTGGGACGCAGTCCATCCAACTCAAGCTACGTATTATAATTTGTTCAATTCCTTGCGTCCCACCGTTGATGTTTTGCTTAAGTCATAAAAAAGGTATTTCGTTGTGGGGTAGATGTGTTTAATGGTTAATTGGATATTGTTGTTTATGAAATATTTTATGTTGAATTTAAGTAAGATGTGAATTGAGAAATGAGAATTGAGATTTTGATTTACTATTCTAAATACAGACATAGCAGGATAGAATTAGATCAGCAATAAGATATACACTTTATCATATTGTTAGATGGAATACTTTTTCTTTATTTCAAAACATAAATTGAAACTCAGAACAATAATTATTTTTCAACTATAAAGACTTAAAAATAAGGCTAAACATATATGCAGCCTCTTAAACTTGCTCTTTTTAAAATTTCATTTTAACACTCCAACTCAATTTTGTTCCATTTTATTCTTTCAACTACAATTTTCGTGTACCGTTTAAACACAAAATTGTCCAACGTAAGGGAAGCTTACTCTGAAAAAAACCCTAGTGTAATAATTGGATGATTTAATTTATACTATTTCATATTTTTCACCATGAACTGAAATTATTTAAACTCTTAATTTATGTTTCTTGAGAATTTCAAGTACATAATTATAATTACATCCAAAAAAGTAGGGGGAACCCATCGGTAGCCCCCTAAATTTGGCACCAATTTTCACTTAGACACCTCAAGTAGGCTTTGTTCATTTTAAACACCTCAAGTAGGGGTCCATTGTGTCATTTTGACACATTTTCTATTTTCAAAATCACATATTAAGTGCGTACATCCAAACGCTCTTATGTGGAAAAATAAACGAATTGATATGTGACACATTGAAATTTTATTTTATTTTTTAAAAACTCAATTTTACTTTCTTTTTTTCTTTATTCCAGATTCCAAACCCCATGCCCTCACCTCTTTCTTCTTCTTCTTGCATCTGGATGTACACACTTAATATATAATTTTGAAAATAGAAAAAGTGTCAAAATGACACAACGGACCCCTACTTGAGGTGTTTAAAATGAGCAAAGCCTACTTAAGGTGTCTAAGTGAAAATTGGTACCAAATTTAGGGGGCTACCGATGGGTTCTGCCAAAAAGTAAAGTCACAAGGTTGATAGCCTAGCCAATTGACCTTCATTACACTTTGATGGAGTGTCCGCTTAAGGTCGGCTCAAGTTGTCGATCCTATATTGTAATTTGAGGCAACGCTTGCGTTCGCACAATTCCTATTTCTAAAACAAATTAAAGCTATTAATAATATTCTTGTAAGTAAAAAAAAAAAACGCATTTAAAAAAATGATAATACTAGAAGGAAACCACACGTTCGAAAGTTTCCAACAGCATAAGCAAACATCCCTACATGCTAATTAATCTCGATTAATTAAGGCACAAAGCATAGAAGAAAACATGACTACAAACTATTGGTAGGAAACAAGTAACAATAATTAGCAAAATGATTAAAAAGAAAAAGATGATTACTAGTCGAGTAAATCAACATTAATAGCTTTAAGAGCTTCATTAGCCATAATCTTATGCATTTTCTCAGAAGGATGAACAGCGTCCCAGAACACAAACTTTGTTCGATCACCACAAGTTTTCAACCCCTTACAACTCTCTCCATACTCTACTGTTCCTGTCCCACAACACCCCTTACTTGTCTCTGTAAAACCTGTTCCGTTATATTTATAATTCATTAGCAACATACATAATATCCATATAAAATACTAAATATATTTTCTTGATTTTTTTTTTTTTGTTTACTTATCAAATATCATAATATATGTGAGATAATATGACTGAAACATAGTTTTTGGAATAGAAAAAGTAGATGTGACAAACGTGAGGATTAAGCTGAATTTAGACAGGTCAAAATGAGTTGAGTTGATAAATCGGTGGGTTATTGATCCGTCCAAAAATTACTTTGGTGGGTCAAGACCTAACTCACTCGATTCTTACCAAGTTTTAATTGTTTATTTGTTATTCCATAATTTTTAGTATCTAGTAAAAATGATTTTATGATATATATTGTCACCTCTGACTAAGAACAATAAACGTAGATTTCTTACCGAATTTTTGGGGATTTTGGACAGCTTCCAGAATGATGCCATAAATATCAATGTAGGCAACTTTAATCCCAAATAATCTTTTAAGAGCTTGCAATTCTCTTTTGATTTTGAGATTGAAAGAGAAAGCAACTTTGTTCAAATCATCATCGCATTTGGTTTCATCATCTCGAATAGTTCTAATAAGTGGTTCACACCCAAGAGGAGGAACTCCAACCACTGCTAATCTTCTTGCTCCTTGACTATGAATTATCTGTCGAAAATAGAAAAATTTACTGTCAATTTTATATAACTTAAATTTGTAAGTATTAAGCAATTATAAATTTGTAATGGCAAGTGTGTAGGGTAACTATTGAAATTTTTCTAAGGGGGGCGGATATACTAAGTTAGGTTCAATAAACAAACTGCATGGTTGATTTTGTTTTCACGGTATGTTATGTTTTTGGAAATAACTATTGAAATTTTACAAAGGGGAGCGGATTTATATACTAAATTATATTTTGGTAAAACTTTAATTAGAAAATGAATTGAAAGGGAAGTACCGTATTAAATATAATTTCCAAGAGAACACATTTCTTTTTCTATGCCTTACGTACCCCACGCTTTGAATCTTTAGTGGGACGAGGCAGCTGGAACAGGTAACGTATGTACGTACAAGTCATTTTAATTCCACCAACCAAACTTTGCTGAATTTAATTATATCATTAATTCAAATAGAATATCAACAAGTTTGGTTGCATATAATTGAATTGATTTTGGATCCTATGATTCCTATCCCAACATTGGTGAATCTTTTTACTAAAAAAAATAATAATCTAGAAAATGGGAAATAATGTGTGCAATTGCATTCCCGACTGTGGTCCAACGGTCAATGAAATATCTAAATTTTGATAGATCGAATTGTAAATTATTTTATACTTATGTTGATGAACAAATAATAGTATGTGGTGAAGGAATTGAGATTTATATAACGTGTCGGACATCCATAACAAAAAAAGAGAGATGGGGGGGGGGGGTGTACCTTGACGTGAGTAAACAGGGAACGGATCAAGAAGTTCTGATACTGTTCCACCGTGTATTGCATAGAACGTATAACTTCCAGAAAGTAATTTTGTAGGAAGTCATTAGTGCCCATACTTAATATATATAGTGCATTTTTCATAGTTTCTCTTGCTTTATCAACTCCCACCATTTGGCTCAAGTGGAGTTCATAGTGCCTCAGATACTCCCTTTGCTTCGCTAGTGTCATTGCATTCTGATTTTTCAGAAGAAAACAAAAACATATAAGGCCAAAAAGTTAAACAAAAATGAACAGACTAAGTTATATTTAAAAAAAAATTGGAGGTAGGGGAAGGGGATCACAAGGTGAGGAATCGATCAATTGAGATATTAAGATTTCTCAAACCAACTTTATGATTGAAGGTTCGAGTCATCAATAGAGCAAAAAAGATGGGAGCTCGTAGGAAGAAGTTAAAAGATGATTTGTTTTAAAAAAAAACGTACAGAGAAATTGGCAGTGAGATCATCATAACCAGAGCCAGCTGAAGCAAAACTAATGCCGTGTAGCATATCCACCTTGTTTATTTGTGGATCTAGAAACGCTCTGGTCATGTTTACGTAACCAAGTGCCTCCACTGCAAAACCATTATTTTACTTCAGAGACTCTTTTTGTTCAACTGATTAATATATTAGACAGGTACCTAATTAGAATTTAAAAGGTCCAAATATACTGACTTTCATAATATAATATCAACAAAATCAGATTTAACTTTTTTACGGCTAAAAAAATTGTTAGTGGATTGAAAAATAATTAGTGAAGATTTTCATGGATCAAAAGGTAAATTAATTTTCTATTGTCAAGTTAATCAAAGTGGAGGCACATTGTTCATGAGTCAAGCATAACTACGAAATGGTGATCTAGTATCACTATTTTACAAATTTGTAGGGAAAAAAAAAAGAATTAATTCACTAGCAAAAAATAAAAATAAAAATTAACTAGGAAATTTGTCGTGAAGAGATGGAATAGTAGCAAGATTGAGTAAGTAATTACCAATGAAATCTGTGGCAAGTTTTCCATTAGAGAACCTGCCAGTCGGTTGAGAATTAAGGTCCAACCCATAAGGCAAGTAATTAGCCTTGTTTATAGTAGAAAGATAGTTGTTATTTCCAGGATCTACACTTGAATCTCCAAACACCAACAAACATGTTACATTATTTTTGGCTGCCAATTTCCTCAGCACAGCTACTTCAATGCCTTGTACTACAGCATTATGATCATGTAACACTACCAGACCCAGAAACAGGACAATCACAAGCCTCAACATTTTCACACACTTAATTCAACGATAGAGCACGAAAAATATGTAAGTTGTGTAGACAATAAAGGTGAACTACCTCTACTCGTCCTTATATAGAGTTAATTAAATTAAAGGGACTTTAATATTGTTAGGTCGATCGACTATATACCTAGCTAGCTAGCATAAGACGTTTGTATAATTCATCATGTGGCAAAAATAACTGGCTAACATATATACATGAGCTTGTTAATTTCCGTTCAATTTCACACATATGATGATACTCTAATAAATACTAAGGAAGACTTTCTGCGAGATTAATTTGACTTTATAACATTATGGTTTGCATGCAATATTACAACTTTTAAAGGTTCTATTTACTAGTCACTTTTAATTACTTTTTTTAAAATCCATTAAAATAATGAATAATATATTCTCTCTATTTTATATTACTTGATTCATATTAATTAACTTAACATATGCCCCTTAAAAAGACGTTAATATGATTAGAGGTGTATTTTATTATATACCTTATTAATGATATTTTGCAATTCTAAATTTGACTACTAATACTATTTAATGTAGTTATTTTTTTTTTATGTAGTTATTTAATACTAAGGAGTGGTATGAAAAATTAATAATAGTTTAACTTTCTTAATTTAGCTAAAATTGACAAGTACTTTGATTCCTTCGGCTCATATTAGTTGTCTACTTTATCCTTTTCACATCCCTTAGGAAATCATAAATATAAGAAAAATAATTTTACTAATTTACCCTCTTAAGATTTTTTTTTTAAAACTTTATAAATTCGTTTACAATTTCAAAAAGAATTAATTGGAAGAATAAAATAGGAAAAATGTAGTCAATTTTCTCTTAATTTTTTTTAATTGACAAATAAAACAAGACAACTAATTTTAATAATATTACTCAAAAATAAAGTAAACTAAAATAAAAAAGATATATTCAACACGACTACACGAGTGACAAGTATGAACAAATGAGCGCACCAATCCCCTTCCCTACCTCTTCTACCCCCTGACAAAACAGAAAGGACAGCAAAGTAAAATGCTTTATCTGTAATTAGTTGGGTTAAGCCCTTGATTTCAAATCAATTGTCAGGTGACAATTAATAATCGGTGGTACATCTCATAAATTTTTCAGCCAACCTTGAACAAGATTAATGGCCCAGCTGGTCTTCTTGTCTCATAGTGTGTGTGTCTACAACAAATTATATAATTGGTCAAAGTGGAAGCAAATAATTCAAAATTTATTAAAATTTGTGATTGCAGATTTATAACACTATCATTGACTATTAACAAAATCACCACGTCATGCAGGTCGTTGTAACTTGCAACGCTTAGTTAACATTATCTGTCCATTTGCTTATTAATGCAACACAAACATAATTTGCCTTCTGTTGTTTCTACTGAAATCTCGAAACATATTTCATTTGAGTCGTCCTACTAATTTTTGTATTCATTGTTATCGTATAATATATTCTCACTTTTTTCTTTGAAACGTTTATGAGAACCTAAATTCAAACTCAAAACCATAAAATCAGCGTTATCAATCATCATATCATGTTAATGAAGAATACTTAAAATGGAAGTTCAGATAATACTTTTGAAATACCAAAATTCTAAAACTACTTTAGTTTGTTAATTGTAGCAATGTGTTTGCACATGGTAGCTTACAATAGGTGTATTTCATTGGGATTGTTCCACCTTTAATTAAAGTTTTTTGGTTCGAGCCCAGATATGGAGAAAATTTTGTTAGGAGCATTATTCCTGAATGAGCCTTGCAATGCTGATCCGAAATTAATCGGAGCTCCAATCTGAGCTCTGGGGTAGGAATTCAAATAGGTTAGGCAATTAAAACCTTGAAAAAGTAGGTATATTTCAACTTCTATAGCTGACAATTTGTCTTCGCATTTCACTACTTTGGGCAAACAGAGTGGGTCAGCTAGGACTAGTTAGTACGTTTCTTACTACAATCAAACATAAATGAAATTTCAATTGCTACTCCAAGAAGTGTGTGGATGCTTTTATTTTTCAATGCAGGAAGGAATGAGAGTATCACGGTGTCCGCAAGCATGGGTGCACCCCGAGTACGAGCTTCTTGGGTACATGTTACATACTTCCATCAACATTAGTGCTCGATAATTTTGTCCACCAATTAGTACTTGAATAAAAGGAAATTACCCTAGTGTTTTTGCTAGCTAGAATTTGATTATGCTAACTCTAAGGTGCAAGAATTGGAGTTTTGTGTACTATATTAGACATTAACTATTAATTACGTCTTATACTGCTAATTAGCTACATTAGCACACCTTTCTCGTTCATCAAGACATTAAGGGGACGTTTGGTAGGCCACATTAAAACAAATAGTCAATGTATACCTAATCTATGGATTAGTTATACCTCCTACATGGTATTATAAGATTTGGAGGTATTAGTAATACATAGGATATAATACCCTGGGATAAGTCTATGAAAAGACAAATATATCCCTCAAATCATATTAATTATTTTGTTTATTTTCTTGATTTTATGTTTTATATTTGTGCTAGTAAATTTATTTAAATAAATTAGCTTACCAATTATTTAGAGAGAGTTGTTTGTTACTAAATAAATTCATTACAATTTAATACAATATTTGAAATGTGAGTTGTTTAACATTAACTAATTAAAAAGGCAAATATATCACCACATGTCGTTTGTGATCTTAATTGAATGTATAATTTGCTTATATATTTCCAAAAATAGTTCTAAGTGAAGGTTGCTATCTTCTGCCTAAAGGAGGAACAGTAGGAAAGTAGCCGTTAGACTGCGAACGTGGAGGCGAAAAATTGTTCATAGCTGGAAAGGAGAACTGCTGAAATGGTGTTAGGAACTATTCAGTGAACAAAAAGAGAGAAAGGTATATACGTCAAAACTCTGTATTTCATAATCTTTATCTTTAAAAACAAATTATATTCATATTTTTACATTTCTATAGACTTAGGAAGAAAATACTTAGTACCTATAGGGAATTAAAATAATGAGAAAAATTTTATAAAAAAGAAATTAACATGTGTTTAAAATATGAAGCATATTCAATATCACTTGCATCAAGTAAGAAAAAAAGCTTGGAAACACCGCTTAGCTCTATACAATCTGGATAAATCCATAGAGGATTTAGAAAAATCTTATTTAACTATAAGCAATAGATCTATAAGATTAATAGTACACATTCATGAGATAAAAATGATCAGAATACAAGAGTATTTTGAATATAAAAATGCTAAAAGGATTTAAAAAAAATTATGTCCTATATACAGAATAATTGGATAATTCCGCACACCATGTATTTAACACCTCACAACCTTGTTTATATAAGCAAATTATATATTTGTCCGGTTTTCTAATTATTTATATTTTGAAAAATTTATAAAATTGTATACATATTAAAACTATAACTTGCAATTCTTATGTGTAAATGTAGATGGTTTATTCAATCTTACTATTGTTTAACGTCTTTTCAATTTTAAAAGTTGATAGTTTAACTTTTTCAAATTGAAAATTGACATTTTGTAGGTGATCAATTTACTAAAATGACAATTATTTATCCTCAAATAATTTAAGTGGAAAAAAAGGCAAACATGACAATAAAATAGTTCTTCTCATAGCTAGTTAGAAGACCATTAATGTCCGACAATTATTTAACTTAACCCAATTACATAATAATTTAAGGCTATAATTGGAAAAAAGTTTTTTTGGATAAAGTTTTAATCCAAACACAAGATGAGGTGAGAAACAATGAACCAAACTCTTGATAAAAATAAACCCTGCATTACTAATCCCTACACTATTAATCCCTATATTACTAATTCCAACATTACTAATCCCTACATTATTAAGTTTTGTACCAAACGATCCCTAACTAAATAAGTTGAGATCCAGTTAAGCCAGAGAAAATGGACAATAAAGGGTATGATTTACATTTGGAAAATGGAATGATCATGGACAACAAAATATATTAACTTTGGGATTAATTTTACCCCTTGCAAAAACCTTTTGAACTCTATGATAAATCGTTCATGTAATAATGGTGTTTTAAGTGAGATTCAAATTTAAAGTTTATTCAATTAAGAAAAATAGCTATAAAATAATTTTGAAAAGCAATTAGGTTATTTTATTCCATTCAAATCTCACATAGTGTAACGGTATGAACTTATAGTTAGCTAAAAGAATAAAACAACCTCCTAACACAAAATTCACAGTTACTACGTAGATATAAATGTATACTCTCATAATTTTACTCTAACCGTTGACGGTCTTAAACACAAAATACTTTTTCTTTTGACTAACTACAATCCGGAAGTGCTTTAAAAAAAAAAAAAGAAGTCAAATATCCGCCGGCAAACTAAAAGTGTGAATCTCTGGTGGCAATGACCACCAAATCGCCCGGTCAACCTCCCACTGGGGTTGATCTAGATCAAAAGAAAAGAAAGCCAGCTTCTAGGCTTACTTTTTTTAGCTGCTGTAAGACCATCAAGGGAAGCTAATGCGACGGCGCTGAAACCTATTGTGTCGTGAGGGAGAATTTAGAGTATGCAGTGATAGGAAAATTTTCCTGTGGTTGGCCTAAGATTCAAGATTTGAGAAAATTAATTCCGAAGCAATGCGAGTTGAAAGGTGAATGCAACATAGGATTGTTAAGCAATAGGCATATTCTGATAAGAGCATCATGCTTGGAGGACTATGTGAATCTATTATCAAAGCCGGCCTTTTACATATTGCATCGTCGGTGGACATATCCAATGCGAACGTTGAAGTGGGAGCCAATGTTCGATCAGGAGGAGGAAACATCAACGACCATGGCATGAATTTCTTTTCCATCACTACCTCCAAACTTCTTTGTGAAGGAGGTAGTTTTTTCATCAGCAGCTGCAGTTGAAAAGCCCTTTACAGGTTGATCTAGCAACAAGGAATTAGACTCAACCTAGTTGTGCACGGGTGAAGGTGGTGGTGGATTTATTAAGTGAATTTCCAAAAAGAATAAACTTAGGGATGCGAAAGCAATCAGGGGAGATTACGGAGAAATGAATTACAATGAGATATGACCATGTACCAAAATATTGCAAGAACTGTAAGATTCAGGGACATGATGAGGAGCAATGTTATGTGTTACATATGGATTTATATCCCAAGGAAAACTAGGGAAGGAAAAAGAGATGAAAACGGGGGAGGAAAGAAGGGAGATTCAGGGGAAAGGGAGAGTCCAGAGGGAGGGTTATATTTTAGGAAAAGAAAATGAGGAATTTAAGATTCATACTAATAGAAGGGGAGCAGGAGGGGGTCGACAGGGGGGTAGAAAACCAGAACAGATATGGCATAAGAAAAATATTCAACACGAGAAAGAGGGAATTACGACTGGCAATAAGTTTGGGCAGCTGAAAGATCAGGATGAATGTGGGGAGCACAAAGTGGACAAAAAGGGGGAGGAGGTAGAGACGAAAAAATGGGTTGAGGAAGTGTTCCAAAAATCAAGCAGAATAGATAAGGGGAATAGTTTGAAAAATACAGTTGAGTAAATAAACATGGTAGATGAAGAGGAGACGGGAGGGAGTGAAAGTTTCAAGAATAGTGGAAACAATGAGGTAAGCAGGAAACAAAAATACAGTGAACAGGATGCCAGGAGTAGTAATATGGGGAATACATGTTTGGAGATGGTGGAATTTCATGATGTGCAGGATAACGATGAGGTTTTACCTGAGAATTAGAGGAGGGATAATCGGATTCAGGGGGATGAGTTTCCTGATTTGCAAGAGCTGACAGCAGAGTAAATTCAAAAAAGAAGGGATAAGGAGGAAGACGATGATTTTGATGAAAATATTGATAAGGTGGGAAGGGATGGGGATCTATCTCCAAGACAAATAAAATTATTGGAGAGTGGAGCTAAACGATCGAAGTTCAGTCAGAATATATTTCCACTTCAAGTCAAAACAAGGAGTAGTAAAGAGAGATTGTCAGAAGATAGTTTCCATTGATTGAAAAAGTTATTTTTTGGAACATTAGATCGGTTAAATCTCAAAAGGCTTTTGAGAGATTAATGGATCTAAATAGGCGTTATAAATATAATTTTATAGCTCTTATGGAACCTTTCCAAGATCCAAAAGAGTTAGATCATTACAAAAGAAAGTTAGGACTTAAAAATGTGTATTGCAATGTATCTGCGAAAAATTGAGTTTTTTGGATGATGGTTGGAGGGGTAAAGTGGTGAGTGATAGTATACAACAAATAAGTTTGAAGTTGAGCAAGAACAATGTGGAGATGATTTGTACTGCAGTGTATGCTAGGTGTGATGCATTAGAAAGATTAGAGTTGTGGGAAGAACTGGATGCTTTATCTGTTAATATTAATGTACCTTGGATGGTGGGAGGAGATTTCAATGTTATTTTGAATGAGGAGGAAAAACTTGGGGGATTAGATTTTACTCAGTTTGAAGCTTTGGATTTCAGTCAATGCATTAAATAACTGTGCTCTAACAGAACTTAAGTTTGTGGGTAGCATGTTTACTTGGTGGAATGATGAAATTGAAAGAGAGTATTTTTAAGAGACTTGACAGAGTCTTTGGAAATCAGGAGTTTAACAATATGTTACCTACTAGTAAAGTTCATCATTTAGTGAGACTAGGTTTGGATCACACACCTTTACATGTCATGCAATTCAGAGGAAGAAGTGACAAGCAGGCCTTTTAAGTTTCTCAATTTCTGGACAAGGCATCCCAATTTCAGCAGATTATTGAGGAAAACTGGAGAATTGATTTTGTGGGCTGTCCGTTTATTGAATTTCAGGTGAAAATGAAAAAAGTGAAAGGAGCGCTGGCGAAATAGTGCAAGGTTACTTTTGAAAACATATTCCAGAAGGTAGCAACCTTGGAGGATGAAGTCAAGGTCAAGGAGATACAATTGGAGATTAATACAAATGAAGAAAATATGTCATATTTGAAAAGGGCAGAAGCTAAGTCAAAAAGAATTCTCTACTTGGAAGCGGAATTTGAAAACAGAAAGATGGGATAAGATGGTTTCAGGATGAGGATAAGAATACTGGATTTTTTCATAATTATGTCAAAGGAAGAAGAAAAAAACTGCACCTGGCGAAAATTCAAACGGAACAAGGTGATGTAGTGAATAGCAGCGATGGGATTGGCGCAGCGACAATCTCTTATTTTGAAGGGCAGTGTTTGTTGAGGTTTATTCCCAAATTGATTACCCCTAGTCAGAATGAGGAAATGGTTCATATGCCAACTAAGGAGGAGGTTAAGATGGTAGTCTTCACTTTGAACGGAGATAGTACAAGCGACCCAGATGGTTTCTCGGGATTATTCTTCCAATGTTGTTGGGAACTTATTGGTGAGGATATTACCAAAATGGTGGACCTTTTTTGTGGTCAGCAGATTCCACATTTTATTTCGCACACGAATTTGGTGTTACTCCCAAAAAAGGAGAGAATTGTAAACTTCACAGATCTTAGACCAGTGAGTTTAAGTACGTTTGCAAATAAAATAATCTCTCGAGTGTTATATGAAAGGATTTCGAAAAGATTACCCAATATTATTACAAGGAACTAGTTAGATTTTATTAAAAGGAGAAGCATTACAGAAAATGTTCTATTAACTGAGGAGATAATAAGGGATATAAATAAGAGGAAGAGATATCAAAATGTGGTAGTAAAGTTGGATATGGCAAAAGCTTGTGATAGAGTCTTTTGGTTCTTTTTAATTAAAGTGCTAAGGAGATTTGAATTTTCTGAAATCATTATTGATATGGTGTGAAGGCTAATTTCGAATAGCTGGTATTCAATATTAGTTAATGGAAAGTCATATGGTTTTTTTAAATTGACAAGAGGGCTCAAACAAGGAGATCCTTTATCTCCAACAATGTTCATAATAGCTGCGGAAATTTTAGCCAGGGGGTTAAATAATCTGAATAAAGATGTAGATTTCAGGGGTTATAGAATGCCAAAATGGAGTCCTCCCATTAATCATTTGTCATATGCAAATGAGGCAATACTCTTTTGCTCAGGGGAGAGAAAGTCTATTCGTAAAATGATGAGAGTGTTGAGGAGATATGAAAATATTTTCAGACAGATGGTCAACTTAAATAAAAGCTTCTTTTTATCTGCATGATGATACTCCGTTAATTGTTGGGATGAGATTAAGGAGAATTGCAGGCATAAAACAGGGTTCGTTCCCATTTATTATCTAGGCTGCCCAATTTTTTATGAAAGAAAAAGGGTTTCACACTTTGAAGAATTAGTGAAGAAGGTGCAGAGTAGACTAATGATGTGGCAGAACAAGTGGCTGTCATATGGAGGAAAATACATCTTGATAGCAAATGTGCTTCATTCAATGCCAATTTATTTGTTATCAACGATGAACCCTCCAAAGAAAGTCATTGAGAAGTTGCATAAACTGTTCGCTGATTTTTTCTGGAGAAAAACAGGTGGGGAACAAGGAAAGTATTGGGTGGCACGGGAAGACGTGTTTTCTTAGGGCTGAAGGAGGTGTGGGTTTTCGATCTATACATGATGTTGCCAAAGCATTATTTTGTAAACTATGGTAGAACTTTCGAACTTCCACTTCAATATGGAGCTCTTTCATGTGGAGTAAATACAGCAAGAAGTTTCATCCTCTAATGATTAAAAGCATAGTAGTTTCATATGCTTGGAAGAAGATGATTCAGGTAAGGGATGAGATAAAGCATGACATATGTTGGAAAATAAAGGCTGGAGAGGTGAGTTTTTGATTTGATAAGTGGACGACACTAGGAGCACTTTATTATATAAAAGAGAAGGGAGAGATTGATGATGAAATAGAAGTTTGAGAGTTGATAGAGTAGGGGAGTTAAACATACAAAGGTTGAGAAGTATGTTATCAGAAAAGAAGGTCCAATTCATTGTGGAAAGTTTTGTCCCTAGCATCATAGAAGGTAAAAAAGATAAAACATGGTGGATGAGAAGCTCAAGTGGGAACTTCAATGTAAAGTCAGTGTTTGAAGTGATTTGACATAAGAAAGAATTTAATTGGTGGTGGAGTAAGATATGGTGTAACGGAGTTCCTTTCAAGATTAGGTTCTTTGTATGGAGGTGTTAGAAGGGAGAATAACTACAGATGACAACCTGAAAAAGATGAAGATTAATGTGTCATTCCGATGTTATTGTTGTGAGGACTATGACCAGGAAACTATGAACCATCTTTTTCTAACAGCTTCTATAACTCAAAAACTATGAAAGCAATTTGCTACTTGTGTAGGAATTATCAAGAAGGGAAGCCTACAACAGATAATTACTAATTGGTGGGGAGCATCGAATAAGTCAAAGATGAGGTCAATATTACAAGCAATTCCTTCCATTATTATGTGGAAGCTTTGGAAGAGGAGAAATGCTAGAAGGGGAAGGAGGTGTCCTATTATAAGATGCATCAACAATGTCAAGACACTGTGTATAAGTTGATTAAACATCTTTACCCTTGGATTCAAATCCCAAGAAATTAGAAAGGAATGTTAGGGGTTATAAAGGAGTACAGATCTAAGTTACACTATCATACTGTGTGTTGGGGACTGCCTCAACAGGAGGGAGTGAAGTGCAACACGAATGGAGCAAGTAGAGGAAATTCGGGGGAAAGTGCATATATTTTTGTGTTAGAAATCAGGAAGGAAATCTCATGTATGCAGAAGCATGTAAGATTGGCATAAGGACTAATATGGAGGCAGAAACAGTGGCAATACTAAAAGCCCTCAGATACTGTAAAATTAAGAAAATCAACAAAGAGTTGATTGAGACAGATTAATTGGGGGTCATAAAAATGATAAGAAATGAGTGGAAAATTCCATGGAATCAAGCAAAAGAGATGGAAGAGATTCAGAAAATTATAGAGAACATACAAGTAGATATTACACATGTTTTTTAGAGAAGCTAATCAGCTAGCAGACAAGTTAGTCAATGAAGCATATACACACACTGGTCTAAAGCAATGGGAGAATTTCAGTAGTTATCAGGTGAATGCAAGAGTATTTTAAATGCAGACAAATCAAGTATTCCTACTTTGAGAATAAAAACAAGAAGGATAAGAGTGCAACAGAATAATCATGACAATGTACAAAGTTAAAGCATTCAAAGAATCTCTTGCCATAGAAAGGATTACAAAAAAGTGAGATTTAAATGTACTAAGATATCTGTGCTAGACTATTTCAGTTTATAGAAAGTGTTACAAGCAAGAGATGAGAGCAATAAAGTCAGATTGGGAGTTGAGGACCTGGAGCGGAGAAGACGACCATGGACGAAAGACCTAACGTTTCAGCTGCAAAAAGACTAAAAGATCAAATAAATTGAAGAAAGAGAAGAGACGAAAAGAAAGTAGAGATGTTTACCTGCTCATAACGAAGCTCTGCTGTGAAATTGATTCAGAAAATCAAGACAATCACTGGAATAAGTGCTCAGCAGACAATAAGCCAAATAGGATGTTTAAAAGAGTAGAGGAAGAAGTTTACCTTGATAAGCTGAGTTGTTACTAATGGAAGAGTTGAAGGCGTCGCTGACCCAAAACAAATGGAACAAGTAGCTGATGGAAGCTCAACAGAGTTCACATTGGAGACAAGAAGATGAAAATGAAAGAAGACAATTTTGGAAACCTAGTGGATAGTATTTTAGATATTTGGGGGCATTTTAGATTGGGCCATCTGGGCCGGGTATACTCATTTAGTTTGGGCCATTTTGGCTGAGTTTTGTACCGTTTTATTTTCATTCAATAAAAAAGCTCTAAGCTCATTATTTGATGAAAAAAAAAACTCTTAACGGTTGACAATCATTATCTATTTAGAATCCTAAGAAATCATTAATTCACAAATGATAAAAAATCTTTTGAAGAAAATCAAATATGTTCATGTATGATTTCACAATAACAATCCGTTGTAGTCTAGTTGGTTAAAAGGAATTTCTTTTTTATTTCGTTTTTTTTTTCTCCTCAAACTTTCTTTTTTATTTCGTTTTTTTTTTTTTTTTGCTCCTCAAACTTTTCTGGGATCCAGTGACAAGCCTGTGACAGATGCCAGGACGAAAGACCAATGAAATTAAATGATTATAAGTTATAAATTCTGAATCACCGCATCACAGTGGCGGGAAAAAAACCATAGAGGCATCAGGAGTGCGTGAGTCCACTCGGTTTTTTCCTAGGGTTTTGAAAAACGTAAGAAAATCGAAGGAGAATGGAGAAGCGAAAGAGAGGAGGAAGCAACAATGGAGGAATTGAAGAGAACACAATGGCTATTCTCGATACTTCTGGTTTCAATAGAGATTCTCACCACCGCCATGATGACAGTACGCTTTTAGTTTCTTTCTTCTTTTGTTCTTTTATTTGTTCACCTGTTTTCTTCTTCGATTGATACATTGAAAAAAAATTCGCAGGTCTTGCTTTTCTAGAAGCTGTTCGCTCTGCTTCATTGCTACCAGAAAATGGAACACCGCCTACTAGGTATTTTACCCTCCTTTTCTCTGTTTATAATGGCTGATGTTGTATGAGTATGATTTTCTGTAAATTTATATGTAAACTGAACTGTATAGATGCATACACACACTGCGTATGCGTGTGTGTGTTTGGAGAATTGTACGGATAGTGGAGAATATCTAGCTGCTTTGGTTGATTGGTATGCGTACTTGATATTGTTGCTGTATCAGAAATTTAAGATCTTAATGATGATTTTGAGGAAAAATGGAGTTCAAACCTTGTTAATTGCAAATGAAGAACAACTAACTACACAAATTTGTTAGGTCTCAGTTATCCCTAAAAGTAGTGTCCTCTTGTATATCTGGTCTGTTTGCTCTTACTTCCCATCTGTGATTGGTTCAGCATTAAGTTCCTTTGCAGGGTGTTACAGAAGTTGTTGGTATATACTCATTTGCACACATTGTTTTTAGAATCATAAAAGATGATACCTTTTACTTCTGCTGTCCGGCTACTGAAGCTTTAACCCAGCTTGTCCTTTTCCCCTTTCCATTTTCTAATTATTTTTCTTTCCTTTGTCATAAGAAATACACGATACTCTTGTTATTGTGGTTTGTTGCAAGTCTTTGATTTAGTCAATTGACTTTATTAATGCAGAGTTCCTTATTACATCTACTGGTTGATATATAGTCTCTCTCTCTTTGTCTACTAATTAGGAAAGAATGTATTCTTTACCAATTTTGCATGAACTTGCATTCTAGTCTTAAATGGTTGTTTTTCTGTAAGCTCTGGAGTGTATAGAACTTCTCCCTTTGTATAAATGATTGTGAAAACATCTTTTTCTCTAGGACTTTTGCCTTTTTATGTTGCTTGTATAAGTACTTGGTACTATGATCATTGGGGGAACAATACCTAATCCCAAAGATGCATCTTTGTTGAGTTTTTGTGGCAATATAACCTTTTGCTTACTCGTCAAAAAGAAAAAGCAAAGAAGAAACCTTTGTTGCAAACTTGCAATGTAGTTGGCATGAATGATCTCCTACCCCCTCCCCCATCCAGTGTTCTGCACGGCGAAAGGCGACAAGGGTCTGCGAGGCGAGCGACAAGACGGTCGCCTTTTTGAAATGAGGTGCTAATTAATACCAAAAACTTAAAATATTTAATCGCATATATAAATATCCAAAATCTCAATAGAAAATAACATATATTAGCAAATACTATATTATTTAGTATAAAACTAAATTTAGTAGGGTAGAAATAAATATAGAAGGATTGATTTATTTATTTTTTTAAAATGTAGGCAGATTGCAGAAATGCAGTAGCTTCAAAATAAAAAAACAGCGTAAAAAACAGAGCCTGATCTTCTTCTTCTGCATATGAAAGAAGAGAAGAAAAAAAATAATCTAAAACCATACCTGCTGAGTGCTGAGAGGTCTCATCGTCAGTAGTGAGGAGAACTTGAGAAGAGAAGAAGAAGAAAGTCGCGAAGTAGTGAAGGAGGAGAACTGGAGAAGAGAGTCGCGAAGTAGTGAAGGAGGAGAACTGAGAAGAGAGGGTCGCGAAGGTGCAAGGAGAGTCGCGATGGAGAGAAGAAGTCCTAGGTTTGCAAAAACACCAAATATACCCTAATATTGCCTTTTAATTATTAAATCAGATCTTTTTAAAAAAAATAAAATAAAAAGGCGATGCCTTGTCACCTCGCCTCGCTGCGTCGCCAATCGCCTTTTGTCGCCTTTCTAAACTCGCCACGCCTCACCATTAAAAGGGGACGAGGCATCGCCTCGCCTCATCGCCTTTGGCGAGAGGCGAGCGCCTTTCATAACATTGTGGCCCCATCTTAAATGCGTGTCAATTTAGCTTTCAAGTTACCACATAATATTTGATAAAAAAAAAGTTACCACATAAGATTCCTATTATCTGATATCACGGATATGCTGGAACAGCACGATGCGTGAAGCGATTTTCCAAATTTTGAAGGAAGAGACTTCACTTGAGCTAATAATGGGAAGTTATCAACTTCTAAATGAGTTGGATAAGGTAAGAGCTTGCCTTATTCCTTAGGTTTAACTTTTTATATTATTTCTGCTGCATTTGACTTTCTTACATGGGATGGATTTTCTTTTGAACCTAGCGATTTCCTAGGGTGTGCTTGCCCAAAATGGAGGAGCAAACATCATGTCTGCCACCAACCATTCTCAATGAACCTGTTGTAGTTGAAGAGGTATCTCCATCCTCTCACAGATGAAGACACAGTTGTTCACAGATGCAGTTGTTTTCTCAATATTAACTTCAATAATGATCGGCAACTCTATGTCAGGCCTGGTGTCCATTTACTCTAGGATTGGATAGGGACGATGAAATAAATAAAGGTTCAAGTGGATCAATTGACCCCTTGGTAAGTCAGACTGTATGTGATTGCTACATCACACATTTACACCAATTTCCTGTGTGTATTTTACTGAACTTTATTATTCCTCTCACATGTATTTCGGCAGTGTTAATGTTTCTGGTGATTTTAGGGCTTTCATTCACTAGTACAAGAACTTGGGGAAATGATCAACCAGAGGTCAAAAGCATTAGAAACAAAGGTCAGTCACCATATTGAAGCTTTCTTTCAATCTCTATGCCTTACAATATTATATGTTATTCCTTTATTATCATAGCGTATCAGCTCAAATATCAGCAGACATGACAATTTCAGCTATACTTAATAGTTGTTTGGCCAAGCTTCTACCATTTACATATTTGGAGAAGCGATTTTTTGTCAGAAGTACTTTTAGAGAGTAGCAGTTTGTGTTTAGTTAATGAATTTCAGAAACACTTTTGCTAATATTAGAGTAGTAATTTGTAATTGGTCAAGGTTCCAAAAGTGCTTTTTTAGCTTGTATAAATTAAACTTCTGTTACTTCTCAAAAACACATAGTTTTTCCTAAAAGTTTGGCCAAACACCTCAACTCTCTAAAATAGGCGTTTTTGTTTATTTTGAAAAAAGAAGCACTTTTGGCTCTCCCGAAGCTTGGCCTAACAGGCTATTAGTCAGGTGACCGGGTTCTTTTGGCCCATATTGTCATTTTCAGAATTTCCGTGATTTATGAGAAGATGTAGTCATTTCCTTGGGCATATAAGAAGTATTTAAGTTATTTGCCTTTCACATGTTTTCGTTGGAGCAGTATCTCGGGGTGAGGATTTAGTAATTAACCAAGTGCTAGAATGTGCAGTTAGCTTATGACCATCCTTGTCCAGTGTGCATTTTTAATTGAGCGTTAAACTCTGAATGTATTGACATATCAAATTCCTTTGTGGATGTACATTTAATTGAACAGCCCTCTGACAATCTTGACTAATAAGATAATTTTATGAGTCGATTTTGTAATTATTTCTTTAAGAGTAATAAGATAATTCACAGGTCAATTTTGTATTTATATCTTTTATCAGCCAGTTGGCTTGTGATTTGTGCCTAGTGTCATCATTGAAGAATTATCCTGCCTTAGTATCTTCATCAAATAGTCTTACAAGACCTATTGCAGATATTAAGGAAGATGCTACTACTTCACTATCTTGTCAGTGCGCTTGAAGGAGACTTTGTGCCTCGTAACAAAGCATTCAAAGGTAATGATTTTCAGAGGATTCTAGTTTTCATTTAGTGTCATGCACCTTAAGAGGTCTTCTCGAAACCATCATTAAAAGGTTCATCTTGCAGAAAAGATGAGTTGGACCCATTTGCGGGATTCATTGCTCAACATGCTTCTGGTATGTTCTCATTTTCAAATGTCACCATTATTATTTGTCTGTAATATTGCTACTTAGAAGTGTGAGTTTACTGAGGTATGCTTAGGATGCCACTTCTTATTTGTCTTCCTCTCATTGTTCAGGGGTCAAGAAAAATTATCTATAAAAGCTTAGTCAAGGACTGCCTGTCCGTTATATGTGATGTGTTCTCTGACTTATACGATAAATCTGAGTCCTCCTCTGATGTGGATTCAGTGGCACCTCCTTCAAACGAGATATCACATTATTGCATTGCTGCTTTTGCACTGGCTGTACCTGAAATCAAACGGTCTACTTGTATCTATCTGAAGAATCTTCTGAGAATGGTGGATTCCTGAGCTATTACTCTTTAAAATATATGTTTGACCAATTCTAACTGTGACTTGTTTCACAATTAGATGATGGAGCTGGATACATCACGGAATGTGGCAGATGTTCAAGGCCTTACCACCAGAGCTGATGGTGTGAGGTATTTTGTTGAATGAATTATTTTTCTTTAAATAAAACCATCAGATTGAGAAATCCAATTGATATCAGAGATTTTGCAGATCACCTGCTGCAGAGATCATTTTGGATGAACTCGCTTACAATTCTGATATGCTCTCCCCCTTTTTTCAGGTAATGTCCTTTCCTCTTAAGTAGTATAATGAGATGAAACTTATGTTTTTATTGGACGATGTTAACATTTTACCCTACATGTTTCTTGTCATTCTGATGTATCTTGCTTGTCAAGGAGAATGCTGCATAATATGATGAAATAATTTTCTGCAGGTCTTTGATGACCCTTGGTGGAAGCTAAAAATGATCATGCAGTACTTTCAGAAGTACATTCCTAAGGTAAATGTATTCTTCTATCATCGTGCCGTATCTTAACTAATTTTTAAACCGACAGTGGAAATATCTTCACTTAATTCACCTGGTACGGAGTTTGTAGTGGAATGTAGGCTAGATACAAGGATTGGGGCTTTGTTTTAGCTTATTGAATATATTTTCATTATGAAGCTTAATATTTTGTTATTGGCCTCTTTTGTTATTGTCGTTCTGTTTTATTATGCTTCGATCTCTGGCTTATTTTCTTGGATCTTTGAAGCTGTCTAATGTTGTATACATTCTAAATAAGTCTTACTTGAGGAGTCCTCTGTAGATATTGACCATCAGACTCTTTTATTCAAGACATTGGCATACATCAAATGACTCCTTTCTTATTCTAGTATTCCATATACTTCCTAAATACAATTTACCGTTTGTGCTCTTTTAGGCTATGTTGTGCTGATCTCTTCATTTTGTTTTTGATGGCAGAAATGCAAAGTCGTCCATGCATGCATAAAATCCTTGTCAAGATATTACCTTTAACCAGACTTATCATAAAAGATAACTATTTACTTTTAACCAGTCCGCCTGCCAATCTCCTTTAGAATTTAATCATGAATTCCCTACAGATTTCTAGACTCTGGTCAATGCATTGTTGAAGTACGAGGCATGATTGTGGAATCCTCTGTTGCTTGGTGCTTTGATACCCAGGAGCTTTTGCTTTCAATTCAATCATAATCAAGAAGTATGGATAGAGGTTGGACCCTAGATGCTTTATGGAAAATTTATATTGGGAATTAGGAAAATCTGGAGCATTAATTTTCCGAACCTCCTAGATGGGGAATGGTGTACAAGCAATCCTTGGAGTGTTACAAAAGTCCTTTGCTTTGGCAACTTAAATATTTTCAGCAAATTACTAGTTTGCATTTCCTTTTCAGGAATTCCAAAAGCTCTATGCCCCAATTTTGTTTTTTGGTTCTGTTGGTTGTTTTCCTGTACCTTATATTAGTTGAGTTGTCATCTATCAAAATACTTGCTCTATTTGGTTTTCTCACCTTCTTTGTTTGATGTTGCCTGGTTTAATACAGAGGTTACAAGCTATAAGATTTTGAGAAATTAATACTACTTTAATGTACTTTATGTTGCAGTTTCCTGTTCGTACTAGGAGATCAAATAGTCCAGTGAATGATTCCACATTTGAAGGTGTTTTGAAGTGCTTCTCAAACAGCAGGAGCACAAAAAATATCATCAAGAAAATTGGAATGGATGTTGCTCAGCTGCTTCTTGGGCATTCCTTTTTGGTGATTAATCCTTCTTGCAATACTTCTAGGATATCCAATTTTGATTCCTTGGATAGTTCTTTCCCTCGCAGAATTTCGATAAGATGCTGCAAAAAGATCTTTGAGTTCAGTTATAGATAATCATTTTGATCTTTTTTCTCACTAGGATAAGTATTTCATCCTCTTATAGGCTTACTTGTCAGTATCAGTGGATTCTTCTGCTGAAAATGATGATTTTGAAGAGATGGTGAAAGGAAGCTCTCTCACAGAAATCTGCAAGCACATAATAGCTGCTTTTACTTCTATCAGAAAAGAATACAAGTAAGAGTCACTTTTTTTTTCTTCTTGTTTTTAAAAGTAAGATTCACTTGATGTGTGGTGATTAGCCTTGCTTTCACCTGCTGAAGTTATGCTGAATTTCCTTGGAAAAATTCTGCTGCCTTCTCACACATCTTTGAACCACCCATTGCACAAGCTTCACATAATGAAATATGCACCTACTAACTTTTAGGTTCTCTGGGCAGAAATGTTCACTAGCACCTGCAACATGACAACTGAAGTACCATATTTCTATTCTTTTTGTGAATTTTGTATGAATCATGTTCCTCTTACCAGTTTAGCTTCTTTAGGAAACATGATGCCTTACTTAGTTCCAACTTCCATATAGAGCTAACTTGGATGAGCAAAAAATTCAGCAATAAGATCAGAAGGGCACATCTAGTCCAGGAAATTTTGATTAGAAGGTCTTACTTGGATCATTACTGTAGTTAGAAAAACAACTGGGTGAGACATAAGTCCTCTAAGAAATTAGAATTACTGTATTTTAAACAATTGTTCAGATCTGGAAAAGAATATGATTAAAAATGCAACTAGAGAGGATTACATGGTGATCTGCATCTATAATTCATTCTGCCGCTTCTGAGGAACTGTTGAAAAAAACAATTTAGCTAGTAAGTGATTAGAATAGTCTCTTTTCTGCAATGCTGGCTTTCCTGTCCTTACAGATTCGTGGTATTAGAACACAACTTTTGATGCCTCAGATGATATACTAATGTGGGGAACTGTTGAAGTAAATTTAACATAAAAAGCTTTTCTAGTTTCTAGCTCTGCACAAGTTAATAAGTTGACATATCATGATGCAGGAACACAGAAATTCTACTTTTGGGTAAAGAAGCGGTGTTTACAGCTGCAACCATTCTCTCAACCAAGTCATAGGAGAAACAGCAGTTGCTATTTATTGTTCATAATGTATATTTGGTCAAATGAGGGCAATTAGCAAAGCCTCCTACCTGAAGTCGGCCAAATGATGTTTCCACACAGCCAGTAGTGGTCAAATGCTGATCAAGGAAACCTCAGTGAAAGCTTCATTTGTGCCTTCCTCCTATGGTGATTGGTGAAATTTAACTTTCACCTCTATTTTGTAACGGCACTATATGAACAGCTAAATAGATACACATTTTTTTTACGCCTTCAGGCTTGTGAACTGATTAAGGCACTCTTTAATAGCCAATGGAACTGTCCTTTGTAGTTCAAGGAAAATCGAAAAAGGGTAACTCTAAGGAACTTGGTGTATCATGTATGAATATCCGTAGCTCTAAGCTATGTGTTAATGCTAAATGGGTCATTCCAAGTTATTGTATCCTGTCCAATGATCGTCATGAAAACACTGAACAGAACAAAATGGAAACAAACAATGAAACTTGTCTGATGAGTTATTTGAAGCGTCATGTTCTCATGAGAGGTGTTGATGTGCTCTGTGGATGATATGCGGGATGTTCTCAAATAATTTTGGTGCAATGTACTACCGAAGTAGGTTTGCAGCTACTTCAACAGGTGATAACAACTATAAGCTGAAAGTTCATATTCATGACACTTTAATCCAAGTTTGAGAGTTAGTAGTATAATCCTGTATGAGTATTAAAATTCCACTTGGGTATAACAGATAGTTTTTCTTTTTCCCTCTTTTCATTCCTTTCAGGTCTTGAGATTACTAAAATTTCATAAAATAATAACCCAATACTTCTTGGTGCCTACTCTTAGAACACTAGATTTATCATTCAAATTGTAACACAAGTGCTTTGGAATCACTTCCTCAATTGCTTGTCTCATTTTGACGGTTGTGCTGAGTCAAGATGCATCGTGACAGGCCCATCATTGACCAAGTTAACCTACCAAATTAAACAAATACCCAAGTCTGAGAACATCCAGTTCAACAGAATTTTAAAGCTAAAAGAAATCATTTTTTCAGAGAACCTCACCTTCATTTTTGCTCCAAAAACACCATCTGCAATAAACAAAAAATATAGATTGTCATCTTGCATTATACAAGTTCTGTAATTTTAGCATTCTCAAAAGAACAGAACAAAACTAGAAGTGCAGAAGTTACTCATGTGGATTCATTATTCACCGAATAAGCTAGTAAGGCGTTTTGAAAGCATTTCAGTCTAATAGCTGAAGCTCTGGGGCTTAACTAAGGTGAGCAAACTAGTATGACCAGAAAATAAGAGGATATAATACCTTAGACCTCATCAGTAAAAACAAGAGCATCAAAGCCAGTCAATCTTTGACCACTGCACAGAGAAATATAACTTCTTTGCATATGCAGAGCAGAAGAACTATCTCAAGAGAACAGGCATACTAACAAAGACCTTTTTTTATTACTTACAAAGACTACAATATCTTCAAGAATTGGAGATTTTGAAAGAAAGCAGATATTAGTTCAGCTTTAAGATCTATAATACTGATATATGCTTGTGCCATTTTTCAAAACCAAGCAGATATAAGAGCCCTAACAATGAGATAGTTGACAGAGCAACACTGTGGATGCAAAACCAATAGCTTTATCCAGTGAGTAGTTATCAGATGTAATTACTATGACTGCATGGATGATGTTGAACACAACAATTTAAAAGCTTAGGCTTTTCAAAAGCTCATCTAAACACTTCCATTACTTGGAAGAATATCTCACAATGGCTGGAGAAATTTAGCCTTGTGTTCCAGATATAATGATATACAAGTATTCTAGTCTGAGGAAACTATTACTTAATGTTCATTCTCACAGCAGGGGTTAGCTACTATATCACACAATTCCAGATTAGAACATATTCCAACAATACAACACTAAATTTCTTTAGTTCAAGGAAAAATTGTTAAGGGAGAATTAAGGCAAAAATATAGTATTAGCATTCTGTATTAGAACCTTCATGGTTAAGTTATCAACATGTATAGTCTGCAAATGGAGTAAAGATAAGTAAGTAATCCGCATTGGGGGAAATGAGTGCCCCCAGAAAGCAAAATAGTTGTGCTGACAGACTGGAATTGGTGCTGACTTGTTATGAAAGTAAGGTAGGAGTTCAGTCAAAAATATAGAAGCCATTCAGCAAAAGAACAAATGTTGATATCCACTTTTATCTTTCCATAGGACTATTGATAACAGAAAAGGAGATCAAAACTGAGAATTCATGGAAAAAGGTTTTTTACCTTTGACGGCATCCTGTTTGTAAGCTTTCTGGAATTTCTCAACCAGAGAGGCATAGAAGGGTTTTGCTTTCTCAGGAGGCATTGCGACATGAAAATCAGGCTTGTTTCCCTTCAAAATCCCATATAGTGTAAACTGACTCACTGCACCATCCAGTAGAGACATACAAGTAAATCATTATACATCCCGATCAAAGTTTAACTTATTTTCCCATCATTGAGACAGTCAAAGCATCATCTTTAAGACTTAGACCACTGTGAGAACTTGTACAACAGATCAGTTACCTAATAGAACTTCATAATTCTTCTGAACTACCTGCCAATGGACAATAGAAGCTGACAAACTTAAGACTGAAGCAGTGACGTAAAACTAAGTAACAATTCTACACAGTAAATAATACATCTTTGGTCCAAGCCATGAATTACTATCATAATTTACAAAGATGCA
The DNA here is from genome assembly GCA_037074985.1 of Solanum bulbocastanum. Classification (NCBI taxonomy): domain Eukaryota; kingdom Viridiplantae; phylum Streptophyta; class Magnoliopsida; order Solanales; family Solanaceae; genus Solanum; species Solanum bulbocastanum. Next base: position 27,287,136 of record CM073598.1, on the reverse strand, counting down.
TCAGAATCTCTGACAAGATATAAAAAGGCAATGATATTTTATACTCTATGAATCCGCAACGCCTTAAAATAACTAACATGGTGACATTTCCGAATAAGTCTTTCGAGTAAAGATTTAAACAATAACTTCTTCATACATGTATTACTAGCGGGTCAAAGATCTTATTCTATATCCTACTTTCGGTTTTTTGGACATTATCTTCCATGCCAGTGCCATTCAATTTTGGTTGAACTTTTTTCCTTAAATGTTTACCAACATATGTTTTCATGAAATGAGAAGTCTTTATGATGTTTGTTGTTGTTGTGTAATATGTGCCACATTTTCTAGTTGGTATTTGGTAACACTCACATGGATAAACGTACTCCATCCATCCCAATAATCTAAACCCATTCGACTTGTAGAGTCTAAGAACGAAAAGTTCAATAGGTAATCACATGAGTTTAGTCGAAAAAGGAGGATCTTTGTAATTTTTAAAACTAGGCCAGACTATTTCAAATTGACCAAAAAGATAGGTCTAATTAAATGGGAAAGAGAGAGTAAGGTCAATGACACAAAGGGAGTAAAAGAAATGGCCAATTTACATTCTTTCTGAGTAGAATCTCCAATAGAAGTTAAACAGCCGAATGCAAGCAATGAATTTTTAAAGCAAGAGAGAGAAAAATTGAATATGCCATTACATTGCAAAGACGAACTTCTCATTTTCTTAACAAATGTAACCTCCAGCTAATAACACAGGGAGTAACTTATCCATTTTATCCTACTTCCTTTTACAGTTTATAAGGTAGCAACAAGTACAATCAATCAGCTGGACCTAAATCCCAAGCTAGTTGGTGTTGATGATATGAATGCTCTATATGTTCCACTCTTTCTTTTCCTCTAATAAATTGGACATAGGATACTCTTGTAATGCAGCCAAATGTTCATCTCATGAGATGAACTGTTTTATGTCAACGCTTATCAGTGGTATATCTTCTAAGAAACAACTAGCATAAGAGGTCAATTTATTTACAAAATAATAAAGCATTGATTCAAGCAAAAATTTCCAGTCTCCAATCAGATAATTGGTTAGTAATACGTAGGCAGTATATAGCTGTAAAAATCAGCACTCAGAAGCCACACATTATATCAAATAAATATGCAATTCCATCATATAGCAACAAAAGCTCATGATGAAGGTGTTCACTCCAGTTACAGCAGGAAGCTTCACTATTACATGGACAAAATGGATAAATGAATGAGTTGATTTCTCATGTGGTTACTCAACTAATAGTTATCATCTCAGAAAGTACTACTGAAATTTTAAAGTAACTATTTCCCTATCAAAATGACTATTCAACCATTAATTCGATGTATTATTATTCCACAGTACACTAGTTAAACTAAAAATCTAAAATCCATTCCAGTAAAACACCACCATACAAAATGAATCAGAGGGAGTAATGTTGTTCAAAAATTATTTAACTACCACAACAGAGAGAAAATTACACTGTGATCCCATGTCTTTCCAGTTTCCTCATTTGGGAACAGTCTCATATTCAACACTTTCCGGCAACTGCAAAATTACAAAGATTAACAGAACCAAAAAAAAAAAAAAAAACTAGGGAAAATAAATTTGATTCAGAAAATATTTATTTTCTTTTAAGCATTTCGAAGTACTAATTTTTACAGTCAAAGTTCACTTACATGTAGTCAGCATCGGAATCGACGTCTGATTCATGAAGCCCGACGAGAACCAGCAAGCCCGGCCCGATTGCTGATACCGTACGCCCCTCGACCTACAAAAGAATTGGTATTATGCACTAGGTGAGCAATCAGCACTATCATTCTAGCTAGTATATATTAAAAAAACCTCCAAAGGTTTCACCTCTACACTGGCTGACGCAACACGCTGGACTACGGCCCTCATTTTTGGTTCTTCCGATTCAGAACTTCTTCGTCGCCGGCGAGACAAGTCAGGTGGAGCAATTATGGCGCAATGTAGCACACCCTTGCTGTTCTTATTCCTGGTGCAATTTAGCACGCACTCTAATTTTTTCCTTCGGTAAAACAGAAACAAAAGTATTTTTTTCTTAACTTTTGACTTTACTAGTCGTTTAATAGTCAAAATTATCAAAAAGATATATATATGAAAAAAATTTCTTTTTCCATAAATAATACATTTAATTTAATAAGAAAATAAAATAAAATTTAAAATCTTGTAGTATTAAACGAAAGATTGAACTTACAATACACTTTTTAAAAAATAGTATATTTTAAAGGATACAATAATTTTATTATTGGTAAAAGATGGGAGCCCTTAAATTTGGGGCCTAAGACAAGTGTCTTATTTTCCGTTTCATAAACCCGCCCTTGTTTAGAGATTCCAACCATCCATCATAATCCATATTGGTTATTTAACGTGCTTTAATTGGTTACTTATTATTTATTGTAAATTAAATTACCAATTAATATTATTAAATAAAATCAATTGCAATTTTAAATGATATGTTTGTGTAAATACTCTTTTACAATGTTAGTGCACTTAAAAACACTTTTTATTTTCCCATTTCCATTCATGTAATTGAGGGAAGCCAAAAGAAAAATTTATAAGTGACCAAAAAAAAAAGGGGACAGTGTTTTTTTCCTTTAATCTCAATCCTCCTGTCTCGGAGGAGATATCATAGATGTGTTCAAGTAGTACAAGATTCCTTCAACAAAATTAGAAGAAATAATTAAATAATAAATAATAAAAATAAATAACTAGGTGAAAAATCAAATTATCCAATAAGCCAAAAATTAGATATGATGCATAGTGCAATCTTTTCTAAATTCCCCATGTTTTCTTCCCCTTTTGACCCCAATGCCTCCCATTTTCTCCATAGCATCAGCAAAAGCTTGAAAAAACTTATGTTTATCCTTAGCCAATTGTTGAACCAATGGCTTAGTCCTAGGGTCCAAAGACAAAGCTTGATCAGAAGCCAATAATCCCAATTTAGCCTCTAAGTTCCCATAATAAGCATTGTCAAATGAGAAAGGTGTTGTAACATCAAATGGTGCTACAATATCAACATTTCCACCAAATTGTGGACATGACATTTTTAGGGCCTTGAAAAGCCTAGGATCCATGTAAGGGTCAGGTTTCTTGGTCCCCTTGTAGTTATAAAGTCTGTTCACAAATTGCTTGCAATGTGCAAATCCTATTGTGTGTGCACCTGAGAGGACCACAAGGTCCTCTGAGGTAAGTCCTTTAGAGGAGAAAAGTTTTAAAAGTTGGTCCACTGTTGAATTTGATTGTGGAAGATTTTGGTGCACCCTTGATGCCTTTGATAACTTTCCATCCCATCTTCCTTTCTTCACTTCATAATAGGGTCCTCCAACCTATTCATCAAATCAACAAATCTTTATGATAGAATTTTAAAACAAATACAACGTCTGAACCAAAATTACTAAATTCTGACCAACCCATTGAATAAAGACAAGTCAAAAGTTTGTTATTATCCCAAGAATTCATTTGGAGTCCTCGGAATTATTAGTAGATTAAAATATGTAGCTCACATGTCATTCTAAATCTATTTAATCAGGTATGTTTTTTAACTGCCATTCCAATTTAGCAATCTTTACTGCAATTTGGTACTTTCTTGCCTGCATATATATAGATGACTAATGTACTAATTGACAAAAGATAAAAGTATGACCTTTGTCTTGTTTATCATATCATGCCAATTGGACAGCTATAAATTTGAACTTTTTATGTGCCAAAAAATATATATTATACTGTACGATTTTGGACTATTGCGTCCAATATATTTAACATTCGTCGAGAACCGTTTGATTCTTCTCATAAAATTTGGATAATATGAGAAGGAGACGATTTCGATGAAAAAGAAAGAAGACCAAATGACTCACTTTTTTCTTTTTATTTAGACTTATTTTGTTGCGTCTTACGTGCAAAGTTTAGTACAAAAAGGAAAGGTTTTATTGAAGCAAAAATATATAGGAAAAGAAAACAATAAAAACTATAGTCTATAGTGCCATTTAAATTACAGTAGACTTAATTTGTGTGGTATTTGAGTTAGTAGACTTACTAAGTGGACAAAATTTCTGGTAGCAATGGCAAGAATGTCTGCACAAGAAACAACACCAGGACACTTGCTTTCTACAATAGCTTTAGCTTTATTTATGCCCTCAAATGCCTCTTTAGCTATATCCTTGTTATCTTCTGCATCTTTCTCTGCTAATTCTTTGCTTCCTGCTTTACTTGATATCAATATTGACCCATCACACCCCTGCATTCAAACAATGAAGTTAAAAAAAAATAAAAAAAATATACACTATAATTTCTTTTTTCTTATAACAACTGTGTCCGGGCCAACTTGGCACAACTCGACTACTTCAACAACATGCTAAGGTACTCAGAGGTGGATGCACCATATTATTTACGAATTTGACAGAACTAAGTAACTTAGCTCAGACTATGTATATGTATTAAGAAATTCTATGAAATATGTACGAATATGTGAACCTATAAAGTTCAAATTTTGAATAGTCCTCTATAAGTATGGAGTAATTTTATTCATTAAGACCGAGGACATTATAATAGCATTTTAAAACCTAGCTAGCACGTATAAAATTCAAATTATGGTGAAAAAAGCTACTACTAGTAAATTGTGACTTACTTCAACAAAGCAATCATGGAAAAAAAGACGAATGGTTGCAGGACCAGAGGCAGGGGCTTCTTTGAACATGTTAGAGGTTACCGAGCCAATGAGAGATTCAACTTGAGGGCATGATTTGGCATAGTAGTTAACGGAGAGTTGTTGAGGCGCGCGCCGAATGGTGGCCTTGATTGATAGTTGAGAATTGGAGAAGGGTAAATTGAGGAAGAAGAGGAACATAAAAATGGTGACGAGGGAAGAATTTGTGGGAGAAGAAGACATGGTTGTTTGGTTTAGTGGCTAAGACAAAATAGGAAATTGTGGAGAAGTATATAGGAAAAATCGAAAGGTGAGTGCTATAGACTGACAATAAGTAGCCATGTTCCAAAGAGGAATCATGGACCCGTGAGGAGATGCCCAATCAATAAATATTGGAATACATAAATAAATATGATAGGAGACATCAGGTGAATATATACTTCTCAGTCATTTTCTATTTTTTTTCCCCTATATCTTTACGGTAGTTGTGACCACTAACCAATGATTTTTTTATAACGGGTCGGCGCACAACTTGATTTCATGGGATATCTGTCATCTCCTATCAACAACAAGTACTAGATAACTCTGTACATCAAGCCTAGGACAAATAAGAAGAATCACCTAGCGTTTTTTTTTTTTTTTTTGTCTCTGTTGAGTTTTGAATCTGAGACATTAGGATTTTTAATTAACCATATCATTGACCACTATGTCACACCCTTGAGTACCCAATAATCTATTACAGTAGCATTTATTCAAATAGGTAAATATTTATTTTACATTGGGGAGGGAAGAAAGGGAAAGGAAATGCTATGCTACCGATGTGATTTAAATTCTTCACCTCAATTGTCAGTTCATCAAGTGAGCTAGCCCTCAACCTCGTTGATTATAGTATATCTACGACTCTTTAAGTATCTTGACTAATTTAACTTCTTAATAATATCGTACTATTTGCTCTTTTTTTAAATCTTGGGATGGGGGATGGAAGGGGGAGGGGACAAAAGGGATGGAACCATCTGTTAAGTTGTACACTTAAAGAATCTTATGTTAAATTTAGTGTAGTAAAAAAGGGTAAGTAAAAGGTTAAAGGTGAGTGGAACAGTGACTAAGCTTTATGACATAAAACACAAAATTTAACTGATTTGCTTTCTATGGTACAACAAAGAAAGGCGTAAAGTAAAAGGTAGGTGGTCTGGTGTCTTTAGTCAAACATGATCAAATTCTAATAATATGTCCATGTTCTTTTTCTTTTTTTTTTTTTTTTAAAAAAGTTTGGACCATTTCTCCATTTGTGCATGTCATTCTTGCGCAGGGGCCATGCTAATCTTCTCTGTATCGTTCCAATTTTATCGGATATCCCCGAAGGGACTAATATGTCCATGTTCACTAGTAACTTTTTCTCATTTTTTCTGTTTCATTATGCTTTCACCATTTCAGTTTTATAATTATTAATAAATAATATAACCAACACCAAAAGAAGAGGAAGCTAGACAAAACAAAAACTTAAGCAAAAGCAACTTGTATTTCAAGCAAAGAAATAATTAAGCTCATGATTATTCCTTTCTTTTCACCACCTAAAAAGCCAAAAGATAATGAGTCTTGGATCTGTTAATTTTGTGTTTTGCTTTAGTGAAATTGTTTGCTATGAGAGAACCTAATTTTGTTTTAAAAAACAAAAGTATTTTTACAGCATAGCATGTTTGGTTTGAAATGGGCCTAATTCCATGTAGATATGCAAATTGTGCTTCAATGAAATATTCACAAAAAAATGACGCACCTAAGAGTATGATCGATACGTCAATGAAGTAGGTGAAAGTCATCAGAACCAACGGTTCAAAAACAAATGACGTTAGTTGATTTCTTATAATTTGTCTTGATGAGTAGAGATATCCGGTAATATCCCATTTTATGAGAAAATATTCACCTCAAAAGGAATTCCATTTCAAGCCACACCTAAAGAAGATTTCTCGAAAGAACTTTTCTGAAGCTCAAATCACTTAAATGCATAGCATGTGCAAGTGCAATAAGAGACCTCTATTTCACACAAGTCAGCAGGTCACAAAAGATGCACTTTTTACTCTTTGTATTTAAAATTCAATCACCCCTTTGTTGACATCACTGGCTTTCTACCAGAAATGAGCTCAGTAAAAGCTGTGGACCATGCACTTTCAGGCTTCACATTTCTTATGCCAAGCTTTAATTGTGGCCCTGAAAAAGGAGAATTTTTAAAAACTAAAAAGTCCCTTTCAAGTATAATTTTTTTTGTTTCCAAGTGAGTGACCACTTTGTGAGAGTACATAACATTCGAACTTTCATGTTGTCATGATCATTCCACTTTGCCTATCCATTTGTCCATGAGTTGGAATCCTATTCTACAATTTATAATTCTATCGAAACCTTTACATTTAGATTGATTCACATTTCAGAGGAATCAATGGTTACCTACAATAACTTAGTGCAGAAAACTGAAAACCTGCATAGTCAAGTATGTTTTGACATTTTGTTACTCTGAATAATCCCACATCAATCTGACCTTGAACTCCCCAATTCTATAGCAAGCTGAGGATGTTGGGAAGAGCCATCAAAAATTTGGGCAGCGTCTGAAGGACTCACTAAGTGCCACTTACGCGAATCAGCCCTCTCGTCTACCCCAAGACCTGCTGCCCGGGCAGACGTTACTCTCCTTAAAGTTGCTGTAGGCTTGTCATTTTTGTTATACCGTATAATTCCATCTGTCTTTGTCCAGAAACTTTGATCAGTTGATGGATGAACTATATTGTCACGAAATGCTCCAGTCAGTTGCCGGGATTTTCTGAATAAATGATACACATAAAATAGCAAACAGAGAGTAGATGTTGCACCAGAGACTAGGTATAAGCCCCAGAAGCTCCCAAGGGTGAGGCTTTCTGTTTCACCAGTAGGATCAACATTGTCACAATTCTTCGACAAAGCAAACCAGTGTTCTTCCAAGCGGTTAAGCGTACCATCTTGTGTTAGAATCAGTATGGCTTCAGATACATCACGAGCTAGCGGAGAGCCTTTCTGGAATGCCTGGTAACATCAATAAAGCTATGCAAATCAGAGATACAGACTATAAACAGAACTATGGGACTGCTCATGGTTTTAAAAAGAGCAAATGGAGTAGTTATTTGTACTTACAAAGGCTAGTCCTCCAAATCTGTAATTAGGACCAGCTACAACATACTGGTTGCAATGCTCTCTAAGGAAAACCTTCTGATATGGGATTTCAAGAAAGGCGGCTTTGATGTTTCCACTTTCAAGTTCCTTTGGATAATCGTCCTGATTGCTAATGTTCTTGATATTTTGAAGCTCCAGGACTTGCCTCAAATAATCCTTAACAAAGGAATCACCATCACACCCAACGGTTGCGTTTGTTCTCTTTATCCACCCTATATCTGTCACACTTGGTTCCAGTCTTGGAACAGTTAGCATTGATGTCAGAGAAGCTGTATAACTCGAGGTCAACACGAAGACTAGGAAAAGCCAAACCACTACTACAGTCTTCGTGTAGTTGCTTTTGATGTTTTCCCCTGATTGTCAGCCAAAGTAAAAAATTGTTATCCCCTTGCAAGTTCTACTGTTTAAACAAAGCTAATAAGCTTACCTTATAAAAAAAAAATGAATATGTCAGGGACTCTTCATTTAGCATTAAAAATCCCAAGTTGTTCAATTTCAAATAATATGTAGGATAACAAAACTTACTGTGAGCAAAAAATAGTGAAGAGAATGTAAACCACATTGCAGTTCCAAGTTGATCTTTCCACTGGCCTCTAAATTCAGGATTGGACTGATGCTCCATGAACCAAACTACAAGCATTGTGTAAACTAAGACAGCACCTGTCGCTATCCACATGTTTCCAGTGAAAGGCTTCAAGAACATCCATGCCTTATTCGATCTATCAAACTTCACTGGAACCACCATGGTCAACCCTGACTCTGCAAATGGCTGTGTGAACTCTACATATTTTGTCCTTTCAGCTAATATCGTTATATCTCCAACGATAGCATCATATTTCTGACAGAAGGAGAAATATCAAACATGAAAAAATTACACGAGTCCAAAGCAAAGCCTCAAGTACTAAATGGTTTTTCGCTTGGTATAACACAGGGTACTGTGCCATAGAAAAGTAGGCGACAAGACGAAAAACTAGATAGTATTTAGGATATTGGAAACAAAATGCTTACCCCTTTAATCACTTGCTGAACCAGATCAGGATATGATCCATCATATGGTTCAAAATCATAAGGTAGTGTATAATTTTTCTCCAAAATTTTAAGTACTTCTTTGAAAAGATCAATACAGAAACCAGTATACTTCGTTTCATTCGTCTCTGCCACTGTTTCAACCTTTACAAATTTCTCAAAAGATGTTCTCCCTGGAACTCCAATAATCAATGGTTTTGAATCAGTAGGCATTGCCCACCCTTTCGGGACACGTTTCAATTCTCCCGGCCATTTTACCATACTAAACTTCATAATACGGGAACCATTAACCCCGATTATCTCCCCATTTTCAGCTACAGGAACTTTCGAGAATCCAAACATTGATGACCAAAAGCCAAGTCCATTATACCTGTTTCCATCAACGTTTACAATCCTAAACGTTGGAGGGTGTGATAGTACTCCATTGACAAAACTAATATTGCCACTCAAACCTGTGAAATTGCTGGAAAGAATTCTGTTTTTCATCAACACTGAGTCATTGGAACTCTTTGTACCCAAACTGTTCACAGCCTTAGCAAAAGCTGTGATACTGTCATATGCTTTTAGAGCATGAATTCCAGGCTCCGAGTGATCTTCCATAGGATATTCAGACCGGAAAATCTTTTGAAATTGACCTTTAAAATATCGGAAAGACTTAGTGGCTTCTGCATAGTGATTTTTGATTCCTAAAGCCCCTTGGATAGATGAAATAAAGGCTGTGTCAACAGAATCCAAGAGATCAGCAAGAGAATCTGCAAGTATCCAAGCTGAATCTCTTCCCATAAGTCCAATTCCCTTGGCTTCTTTAAACAGATGATTAGCTGTGGATACTGATGAGCGAAGAACAATAAACACCCTTGATTGTTTCTGTAGTAACTTGACAACCTTTCGTGAAACAACCTCCCTTGAATCCGATAGAGAAGAGAATTGTGGAAGAATTAGTTGATGCTCTACTTCTACTCCATGACCTTTGAGTGTTTCAGTTAGAACTGCAAGCATACTAGAATCACTATACATGTCATCTTCATAAATTACTATGACTTTCCTCCACTGGTAGGAGCTAACTACACTAGCTGTACAATTTATTTGGTCCAAGCTACTTGTAGTCATTTGCACCAGGAAAGGCCATCTAAGCTGCACCAATTCTGGTGTGTAGGAAGCAGTAACAAAAGAGATAATTGGAACTTGATGCCTTTTCCCAATATCAGCAATTAAAGCTGTTTCTTCCCAAGTCTGCATGCCAATCACTATCATCTTTACATGGTTTTTTTCAACAAGCTCTTCCGCTGCACCACAGTTGTAAAAACAACAACGAAATGAGTTTTAGTTCTATGCACTAACAATCTAAAAAGTTATTTGTATAACTAAATTGCTATGATAAACATTAACTACTAGTAATATGTTAAAAATCAAAGTATAAGCAAAAACAATCCTAGTATAAAATTTTGTATTGTTTTATACGACATATGGTATGAAGAACAAAACCCTGTCTTACCATCTAATCCCCATATACCTTTATATTATATTTGGTTTTCCTATTAAAATCTGCATAAGTATGCGGGTCTTAATACATAAAACGTAACGTTGCATAACTAATATTGGTATAAGTTATACAGAAATCTAAATATTATTTTATATGGGATAAAAGGTGGAACAAGTAATATGGCTACAATAGGTTGTCCCTATAAAGCAATACTTGTATTCTTTATTCACCATATAACAATAATCCATGTGTTATTTATTCTTCCTTTTTTCAAAGAAAGAAAAAAGAATTGGGTGTAGGGGAAGGGAGGGGGAAATTGAACCCTCATTGATAAGTTGAAAGTTCACGCAGTCAATCAACTTGAGCTCCTAAGATTCCCAAATTTGTTAGTTATTCTCCATATAACAACTCCCAACGTATAAACAATCCATGAACTATAATCGTTACGGATTTAGATTCTAAACGAGATAGAGATACATCAAATCGATAAACGTAAAAAGAAAAATCAAGTATCAAATTACCTGTGAAGAAATCCTGAATTGTGTCCTTGCTGGTGTTTCTAAAATGAACTGTTATAAGCTGCTTCTTGTTTCTTCTGTCATGGTTATAATTCTCAACTGCTATATTTATGGCAGTTTTCTGTTCCTTCCCTATACGAGAATTTAAGTCAATAATTGCACCTATTTCTATGGTTTCATTTGCAGTTGCTTTGACAGTTACAAGGGACACAAATATACAGGCCTTCAGGATGAAAATTAACATAGGGAAGGGCTTAAAAGTACTCATGATTTATTAATTTTTCTACTTTAGCTGAAAATATATCTATCTTTACAAATTAACCACTATATATAATCCTATATTGTTATGTACTTGTCAAATGGTTTTTTCAGTTTACAGTTGACTTGACTATATGTCTTTTAGGGAGCAGTTTAAATTGAAAAGTAAAAGGATGGTCATACTTTGCCTCCAAATTAAATTAAACTGAACCGTGTGGACTTTTACAAGTATGAGAAATAGACTCATAATTTTTCAGACTAGGGAATTTTAGTCGAAAACAACATAAAAGAAAAATGCATAAATCTACCTTCTTTTTTCTGGGACCAAAGAAAAATCGCAACCGGATGACCGCTATCCTTTTTGAGTGCCCTAGCTCGCAAATCACATATATAGGAAATGTAAACCACACTAAGAGACGAGCTAGCTCACGAACGACACAGGAAAATATAAATCTTCGATACGAACTGTACTTACAATTTATTTACTTCACGTAATTGGCTTATTTTCCTTTTAGTCCTTTTTCAATCTAACTTTTTGTGCTACTTATCTTCAAGGCATTTGTTTATTATGATGACTTTCTTATGGGTGATATATACTTTTAAGAGGTATACAGAGTTGTAGAGACGATATTAGCATGCTTTTACTAAATAAATATTTTTGAAATTTCAATGAAGAAAAAAAAAAGTACCTGGAAATCATCCATCCCAAAAGAAAACGTTTTCTACGTAACTATATGAGTGACAAAAAAAAAATATTCTCAATAAAGTGGTCACATGTATATATAATGCGTTGATATTTTATAAATAGTATACAACTATGTATATATATAAAGTATAACTATATGTTATAAATGTATATATATCCATACATGTTGTTTAATTTATATACTAGTTACATATACATATTTTTTTCAATCTCAACCAAGTCAAATCTCCTCTAAACAAATATAAATTTTAGATATGAGCTCACTTGATATTTTGAGAAATGATGAAATGATTCATGTTTACGACATGTCGAATTTTAATATTAAGATTTGGAACTTGAAATGGCTAATGAAGTCTTTTAATTCTGACTTAATTCAAAATCTCTTCAAAGAAGTCCCAAATTTCGAACTCCTTTCGATGTTTCGATTCGTTTGAGATTTTTGTTTGCGGCACATCAAATTTTAAAATCAAGCGCTTTAGGGGTTAATGGAGTCTTTCAATTCCGATCAACTCAAAATTTCCTCTTATAGTTTCAAATTTTAGATATGAGCTTCTCTTTATATATTGAGTTTTTCTAATATATTTTTCACTCAAAATGATTTTCGTTTGTGACACGTCAAATTTTAAAATCGAATTTTGGAAAGTTTTAATGGCTCAACTTGGAAGAAGGAGAAGGAAGGAAGAAAGAAGAAAATTTTGACCCAATACATATTTTGTGAAGTATGTTCATTGATTTAGTAATAGAATATTAAAAAAAGGACATTTATATAAGAATGTATAAAATAAAAAGAAGTATCAAAGGATCATTTTTCTATTTAACAATGGTCATAACCTAAGTCAGCTCGCAATAGACTCAAATATTTCATTGAATATTTACTGTTTCTTATGGAAATGCATATTTTACATGTATCGAATATTGTGTATAGTTGGGTACTAATTTTATGCAACAAGAGCAAATGTACAAACATTACGGAATACAGTACAACATAATAATGCACATATTTCCAAAAAAACAAACGAAAATAGAAAGAAAATAAAAGGTAAAGAAATACAAGGCCCGGTTAAATTAGTACTAGGAAGTAGAAGCAGTCCACTATCCAAAAATGAGAGCGCCATGTCTCAACGTTTCTCTATTCACAGCGACTCTTCCCAAAAATCACACTCCTCTTATCCACTCCTACTGTAACTGCTCTTCCCCTTCCTTTCCCGGCGATAATGGCCGTTTCCGCCTACGCGTCACCACTACTCGCCGGATAAACAGCAAGTCGGAGATTTTTCTCGGTGACGAAGAGGAAGTTGAAGCAGGAGAAAACGAGAAATTTTCCAGCATAGCTGAAGAAACCTCTAGGGCTATGAGAATGAGGAGGTCTAAAGGTGTTGTAGACACAGAGGGAGAAGAAGAAGACGATTCGTCGATGTTGCTATCTCTGAGTGTGAAACCAGACCGAAACATGGCTTTACTTGATGATTATGAAATGGAGGAGCTCGATTTTGTTCCTGAAAATCCTAATCATCGCAGTGGTTTGTTTTTTCTCCTTTTCTCATTACTCTCTCGGTTTTAAAATAGTTGTCATGTTTGCTTCTCTAGAGTCAATTTGATTAGTTTTTAAAGCTAAATTAGATTAGATTAATTTGATATTTATAATTAAAATTTAGATATTAAAAAATTATACTAGAGGTACTATAAATTGTAATCTTTTCCGTATCAATATGATGAATTAAATACTATCTTAAAATATTGGTCAAAATTCATGTCTGGCTCTCAAAAAACATTTATGACAAGTATTTTGGAATGGATGGAGTATTGGATTATGCTATTGTTAGTACAAAGAATATTTGGCACTTTTTGCTTCCAGATACTAAAACTATGTGAATTTGAAAAATATTTTAGATAGTCTTTTATCGTTGCTACTCTCTGTTCAGGAATGTTCCTCACTATTCGCTTCCCCGGATTCAAAATAATTGTATTTTGAGCAATATTTTAAAATATATATACTTTTTATCATCTTCGAGATTAGGACAATTGCAATTTAAAGTATTTTTTCATGTAGTTACCATTTTAATAGGATAAGTGTATGTGTAGGTAAATGTATGTGAAAGTTTTATAAAAAAAAGGGTTAATGTATATGAAAGAAATTGAAATTAAGCAGAAAGTGTGTGTAAATGTAGGATATGTGGCTGTGCTTGGGAAGCCGAATGTTGGGAAAAGTACACTTTCCAATCAAATGGTTGGGCAGAAACTGTCAATTGTTACTGATAAACCACAAACTACTCGTCATCGAGTTCTTGGAATATGTTCTGGTCCAGATCATCAGGTTTGGAATGTTCTTCTTTCACTATGTTTCTGCTGTGCTGCAACATGTCTCAGTTTATTTTATGTCTGCATACTTCTTGGCCGACTCATGATGTGAAATGTGGCTTACACATTGCTTTGTAGCTGCAGAGCTTCTTTTCTGGGGGAACTTCTACTTTTATGCTGCAAGTATCATAACTTTGTTGTAGTACTGCTAGAGTTGAATAATGATTGCAACATAAGTTTCTTTTTTTGTGATTGCAATGGAAATTGTTTTTTTTTTGTAGTTATGCCTAGTTTTCTAAAAAAAAAAAAAGATTTAGGAGTGATGGCTTGTTCACCTTATCTATCAACATAGCAGCAGCAAGAAGGCGTCATCACTCTATACAAAATAAACCTGGACTGACTCCTTTTACGTCTAGAAGGAGTCAAGCAAATCTAGAGTATCATCTAGGCAGGATTCATCCTGCACTAAAAAGAAATTTTTTGATGATATATGATCCTCTTTGTCTTTATCCACAATGTCCAAAGTGTACATAGGGATGTTCTCCAAATTAGTCTGTGTTTTCTCTATCATTTCTGCCTGCCGCCTATGTAGTGCTTCTTTTAAGCTTCCAGTCATAATCCACCTCCATAAATGTTCAAGAACATACTCCATAGTTTCCAGATCTGGTTGCAGTGTAGGAAAAGGTGATTTACAGTCATTCTTGGGGGCGGAGCCAGGTAGGGCTAAGGGGGTTCATGAAACCCCTTCAGCGGAAAAATACATTGTTTCTACATAGTTAAAATCATTTTTTATGAATATAGATAATAGATGTTCATGAAACCCCTTCAGCGGAAAAATACATTGTTTCTACATAGTTATAATCATTTTTTATCTATATATAATAGATGTTGACCTCCTTCGGATTCTTTGTGTGTTTGCTTTTCATATTTGGAACCTCTTAATGAAAATCCTGCTCTGCCGGACCACCACTACTCACTCTTCAATAAAAACAATGGTTTTGCTTAGGTCATTGGTGCTTGAATATTGATAAGGTTTTATGCAGACTGTATTGTCTAGTGAACCCATTTTTCAGTGCCTAACACTTATATCTGTTTATCAAAGTTATTGATTACTCAATCTTCCAGCTCAGTTATGTTGGTTTTGCTTGTACCTTTGAGAAGGGTGGCAAGCAGGCTGTTCTTTTTGGTAGAAATTTTTGTTTCTTTGAATTTTACTATTGCCAGAAATCGGAAGAGTTCTTATTTTTGACCTTCTGGTTTTCCTCACCTTGCCTGTGCAGCTGTTGTCCGTTGTTGTGTTAATCGGTTAATCCTTGTTACTTAAGCACGTTTTATTCTTTCACAGAGTCTGCAGCTTATCATATGTAATTAATATGCAATCCTTTTCTAGTTATTGCAATTTGCTATTCCATATCTGTTCCCTAGACTTCAATTTTTTTTTGCACATATGTTATCACCTGTCTCAGACTCATGAGCCATACCTGGGTGTTCCCATGCAGATGATACTTTATGACACTCCCGGTGTCATAGAGAAGAAAATGCATAAGCTAGATACGATGATGATGAAGAATGTCCGAAGTGCAGCTGTTAATGCAGATTGTGTGCTTGTTGTTGTGGACGCATGTAAGGTTCCTGCAAAGGTATGGTTCTTTATTGTAAAGAGCCATCGGGGAAATGTGTTTATCTTTTTTAACTTTTTCTAATTGCTTCTTTCAGATAGATGAAGTGTTGGAAGAGGGTGTTGGAGACCTAAAGTATAAAGTACCAACATTGTTAGTCTTGAATAAGAAGGACCTAATCAAGCCTGGTGAAATTGCAAAGAGACTTGAGGTAAGGTATTTGTTGATTGTGAGATCATTTATTGTGCAAGTCCTACAAAGAGCCTCCACTTATTCTAGTCAAACAAAGTATAAGCGATTTGAGTCAACTAATGCAATTTCTCTATAGAATCCATCAACTACTTGGCAATGGCTATTATCATTGGAACTGAAATAATTTTGCTGATTGATTACCTTAGCCAAAAGAAAAGAAAGAAAATTTTGCATTTTGGAGTACCCATTTTTACAGTAGTAATATATTGGTGTTGAAGTGCTAGAGGTTGATCTACTCTTGTAGCCTATATGGTCACATACAACATGGATTTGGCCCGGTGACAAAATTATGAATTTGAGACATGAGAAAAGTTGTTGAACTTATTTAGATTGGATATTTTATTGATGAACTTAATTAGTCAAGTAGTTTAGATGTTCTGATTCTATGTTTTCTTCCTTTCAGTGGTACGAGAAATTTACAGACGTTGATGAGGTGATACCTGTAAGTGCGAAGTATGGTCATGGAGTAGAAGATGTCAAAGACTGGATATTATCTAAACTTCCTCTTGGGCCTGCTTATTATCCCAAGGTGTAAATATACTATGTCTCGATATTCCATTACCCTCTTTTCACTGACTTCTTTCTTGAAAATGAGGAAAAATTCATTGAAGTCATCTTCAACTTTGATCTGTATGATTTTGTTGGCATTTAACCTTGTTGAAATCTGTTGGTGTCAACCACTCAATTTGGGCATTAGACAAATGACATTTATGTTGCACTAGATAATTGCTTTTAAAAATGACAGTAGATTGCATCCCTCAGCTCTCCATGCAACTATGTTACCAATACTGCCAAAACTTTTATATGTAACTTTGATTCCATCCTGTGTTTTTATCTATTTCTTTTGAACTCACTTTTTAAATTAAAAACTATGATATGTATGCCATCTGGAAGTGACTGCCATTTTCTAAAATGGAGTGCGTCTTGGTTTTTTCCTCAATATTATACAACTGATACACTTCCAACTTTTTTGTACTTTAACTCTATAAAAATTCAAAGTCAGCATTGATGCACACATAAATTACACCTTAAATTAATTTAATCGATGTGCATTTTCAAGTCTGTTGTCTATAACCACATCAAGGTGAATCATGTCTTTGAATAGGTAGAGGGTAGTATGGAATCCACCAATCTGTATTGGGTGAGGGGGGTCAGATATGGGTAGCAGAGGGTGAAAGAATTACCTTATTCAATTTGTGCAACTATTATGATAATGCAACCTGTAGGAGTTGCAATAAAGTAGGAGAAGAGTTGATTGGTCTAAGGTCTAAAAAAAAGTGGAGAAGAAAGAAATGATTGCTACATACATATACCTTCTAGGTGAGTCGTCCCTCTGGTATCGGGGATGTTTGAATAGTGTAGCATGGACTCTGAGAAAGTACGAGGATAAAGATATATTTCCAGCAGTTTACAGTCTATAGCTGATATTGATCTTCACATGTATTAGTGGACATTGTCTTGGATTTGATTTTCCATAAAAGATTCTCTCTCTTTGCACCCCTCCTCTTTTTCTATGTTTTGCTTAGAGATATGGAAGAGCTTTTCTTTATTCCCAGGGTGGGGTAGCTCAAGGTCTTTAACCTGGGGGTAATACTATCTTTTTTCCTTATATGCATGATATTTGACAAGTAACTGCATAGATATCTTGCTGCCATTATCTTGCATGTACAACATTATTTCAAAATGAGATGGCTTAATGCATTAAAGTCTTGCAGCAATATTAATCTTTATCCTCCTATAGGCTATAATGATGTATAGTAATTGCCAAGGTCAATTAACAAGCCCATCTCATCTTGCTTTCAGGACATTGCCAGTGAGCATCCTGAAAGATTTTTTGTGGCTGAAATTGTCAGAGAGAAGATATTTCTGCAATACCGAAATGAAGTTCCTTATGCGTGCCAGGTAAAAATGTGCTTGAGAACTTCAAGTTGATTGGTGAATGTTATTTGCTTTTAGTTATCCTTCAGGAATTTACTTCATCATTTTTCTAGTTTTCCTCTAAAGCTGCCATATACTCTGCAGGTTAATGTAGTTAGTTACAAGACTAGACCGAATGCGAAAGACTTCATTCAAGTCGAAGTTATAGTGGAGAGAAACACCCAAAAGATCATCCTTATTGGGAAGGTAATAATCATCAGTTAGTTTCTGTTTCTCATCTGTGTTTGTTATTTGAGATATGCTTTATAACAAAGTAAGACCATCCTTTTTCTTTATGCTATATCAGATTCATCCTTCTTTTATATGCACAGTAGACATTGCAACTCTGGAACTTATGTATACTGTAAATCAGCAGTGTCCCACCCTCATCCTCTCCTTGGACTTCCATCCTGCCTCTATCCATCGATCTAGACTTCAATTTAATCTAGAGTTTTCATTTGTATACAATGTCGAGTCATATAATGTCCCACATTACGTATAAAAGGTCATCCAAAAGGTTTTTAACTGCTTAACCCATTGCCTTATTGTTTTAGATTGGACGCCTAGGTGCTTTCACATCTGTAATAGAGCTAATTAAGTTTTGGGAAAGGCCTTTCCCACACTTGAAAGTCCAGATTTAAGTCCAGGAATTAACTCCAAAAACAGGTTACACATGCGGGGGAGTGTTTAGATATAGAGTGTCCTATATTGGGTATTAAAGGGCATTTAATGGGGCTCACACAAGTTTTGTCTACTCTATCTGTTGTCTTATTTGGAGGATTTGAATTTCCCTAAGCAACAATATGTATTCTTGTATTACATGTCTCTTGATTTGTTTTCAGGAAGGGAAGGCTTTAAAGCTTCTTGCCACAGCTGCAAGGCTTGACATAGAAGATTTCCTACAAAAGAAAGTTTTTCTGGAGGTAATTGTCATGATAATCTGTCTTTACAATGAATTCCAGAGGATATTTGGGTACTCTTACATCACAGTACTTCCAACTAACGTGCTGCACTCTTATATTGTGGTACTTCAAACTAATGGGCTGCAGCTGCTTCTTCCTACTTCCTGCTGATACAATCTTGCTTGGGTACAACTTTTGAGATACTCAGCTGGAAAAGGGGATTCTCATGTTAATTATTTGTTGAAACAGGTTGAGGTGAAGGTGAAAGAGAATTGGAGGCAAGATGAAGGTCTCCTGAAGGACTACGGCTACGGGGGCCATATTCAAGCTTTGTGATTTGGAAACTCTGTTTTGAACTCTTAATGGATGGAATGTGAATGATGATCAGTAGCTCTTGATGCTCTCCATGATGAACTAGCTATAGTTTCTATAAATGTTTCCCAAAGTACAGCAGGCTATGTAGGCAAACGGGATTTTGTGAAAGTTCTTGATGTCAGGATCAGGTATCACAAATATCCTTGCGGAGAGATCATGATGTGAATGCCCGAGATCTCATCTCAGCGCTGCCAATCTCATTTCTGATTAATGTAGTTGTCCCTTGAGGGATGCCGTTGAAGGGACGAAGAACTTGACAGAAGATGCAGGTGGCTGCCTGCTCAGCAAGTTAACCTTACACGTTCGTTCTGTCTCGTTCTGTCTTTACTGCTCAACTGTTTAACTAATATCGCAATGTTAAGATGTTCTGATGTACTAATTGCTGCTGTGAATTGGAAAAAGTAGAGAGAGAGGTGTATTGCTTCAAATTCTGGCGGGAACTGATTGACATCATTGCAAAACATGTTTTTGTGCACAAATTATTTTGTAAATTTTATTTGCAGTAGAGACTTTTGTAGGAAGTAGTCTTCAGCTGTCACAGGATTGGTACATTGTCTTTCACATTTCCAAAGTTTTATACAGGTGTGTATTTAATTATTGTATCTTTGTCATTTTCAATCTTTTATGCTACTGTAATTGTTTATTCTAGGCTCGACTCTTGAGAGCCACTTCGAGTAGAGGCAGCGTTGCGCATGATGTAGGCCTCCATGGTAAAAAACACAATTCAAGAGGGGTTACAAGCTCACCTGCTGGTGTAGTAAGTGTTCCAGTCAGGAATTTCTGTTAAGGTATTCAAAAAAAATTATTTACATTTTATTATTATAATTAAAAGTAACTTTGACCTAACTGATGTATGAAGGGATGTCAACGGAACTTGTCTAATACTCACCAATCTTGATATGCAGAGGGAAAAGGTAATCGAACAAGTTCTTGGTGATGATGGTTCCTTTTGGAGTCAAAATTCGAGTCTCATTATCATAACAAATAAGAAATCTTTAATCTTACATGCAAAATATTTCTTGTGTCCCTTCAACTTTATCCTATGCAAAGTCTTGTAAGGTTCCATAACCCTAAACCCACAACCGTTGTAAGTTAATGGTCATCTTATCACTTGTATGGCATCTCCAGCTAGATATCCCGAAGAAAATTATATATCTGGACTTCAACAGAGTAGTATTTGTTCCTAGATATTTTGAGTTATTATAGAACAGTAATACTGAATTACTGATGACGTAAATACTGATGATGCTACATCCAAAGGTCATTCTTGCATACACACATGCTTATTCTTTTTGGGGAATATTAGGAAGAATAGAAAACATTTAGCCTATATTGAGTACTATAGCTACGATTTAACAAAATTGTAATTCACGGCTACAATTTCCTCAATTCTTGCTATTCATCTGATTTGTATAATTCGTCTAATTTGTATAAATTCATAATTTGTATAATTCATTTCCTGATTGTATAGATCCAGAATTATGTATATGTTTACCCTAGTTATTTGTATATGATTTATGAAAAATTCATAATAAATTAACTTGTTTGTATATTAGCAAGTGAAATATACAAATGGAGGTTTGAAAAAGTCTATGTATAAAGACAGAATTTTTATATACTTATTCTATTTATATATTCACAAGTGAAATATACAAACGGGCAGAAATATACAGACCGCAACCTTCATAGTAAACGAAACTATAGTTATGAAGCGCAATTACCAAAACTATAACTATAGAGCCTTATATGTCTATTATGTTTGCTATTTCTGAATTTTTTTAAATTTTTTTTTTTTTTTGTGTTTCTTAGCCGATGTCCGGAGCCCAACTAAATTCGGATTATGGCAGGGTCCATTCGAGGGTGGCGCTCCCAACATTATTTTCTCCACAACACATACTTGTAATAGGTGAGATAATAAGAAGGATTATTTATCTCCATTAGTTTCTGCTGGCTCACCAATCTTGAAGCTTTGAGCTCTCCTAAAATTTACACCCCACAACAATCAAATGTAATTGAGTTGTGTAGATTAAACTTGCACAACTAGTGAAAATTTGGATTCCTTGACATGGAGAAGAAAAGGTTAATTGAACAAATGTTGCATGTTTTTTTAAAAAGAGTTAAATTCCGTTGTCTAATAATCTTGAAAAATATATATTGAATATAATGGAAAATTGTTTCAAGTCTCTTCAACTACATTTTATGGGGTTAAAATTCTAAGTGTTGAGGAATAGGATTCCATAAACCAATGTTATTGGATATTGCCACATGCTTTATCAAATATATTAGAATAAGATACTAAAGTATACAGATGCCAGTTTCAAAATGCCAATCTTGTTAAATAAGGATCAATTGAACAACTTGTTCCATGATCAACAAAAAAAAAGAGAGATTTCTTTCTTTATCAATATTTACTCCATTTTCTGCATGATAGATGTCTGTTTAGCTTTCTGATGTGAGTAGTAAAGAGTTTAAATAATATAAAGAAAAACTTTATTACATTATCAGATCAGCCTAAAGATATATATTTTCTGATAAGTTTCCTCAACACATGGATTTGCAATCTTGAAAAATATATAAGACAAATTACATGCTAAAACAACTAAAAATGACCTGTTTTCATGCAAAACTTCCACTACTTAAAGTATCATTGTGGGAACAAGACTGTCAATATTAAAAAATACCCTAATCTTTTGTGCAGAACTTTCACTATTATAAGTACCCTTTGTCTTTTTTTTTTTTTTTTTTTTTTTTTTTGCAAAATTTCATCTATAAAAGTACCTTTGTCTAAATTTGGAATTCATTTTATTATATCCTAAACTCATAGAGTAGAGTTATAGCTTGTACTTCGGTAGTGATGCCAAGCCTTTCACTATGCTTTATCACATTTATTCTTCTACTTGGAAAGGTCCAGAGCAGGATTCTAAAGCTAAATTCTTTAGATAATAACCAATTATTGAATATCTCATATGGGATTGATCAAGTTAGTAACAATCAAGAACACGGACCACCTTTGGTTTCGTCTTCTGGCAAAACATGTGAGCAGGTTTACGGTGTTTTTCCGTGTGCAAACAACATTGCAGGCTACATTTTCTTGATAGTAGTGTGCCAGTACTTGTTGAATACAGGGGAAAGCCTAATATCAAGAGGAAGCAAGACTCTATTCAATATTCTTGGCACTGGCATTTTTGGGGCCACTGTTTTTCAAATCTTGATGACTTTGCCAAGGATTGTCATGGTGATTGGTAATCAGTCTATTGTCTAACTATAATTTTTTCTGTCTCACTTTAATTTAACTGCTTAAGATAGTAATAACCTGGAATACAACTCGTTAAGATCAATCACTTACTGTGATGCCAAAAGTTATAACTAATAACAAGAGTGCAACTTTATTTCTGCCATGACTCTGACCCGAGCCATCCCCAACATAACTGTGGTCTATAGACAATAGTATCAAGCTTAGCACAAAGTTTAGCTTGTTTTCTCAATGAACTTTGGTACTTATTAGTTTCTTGTCTCCTATTTGCATGAAATTACAGTAGATGAATAGTTATTCACTCTACAAATAGTATTTATTTGAATATCTTATTTTATATCAGAAGAAGAATAGTTCCAATCAGCTACTTAATTAAGACACATAGGTGTTCCATGTAGAGTTCATTGGTTCCCTCTCCTTCGGAAAGTGGTTCAAGACATTTCAGTGAATCAACATAAACGATTTGTTAGCAAGATAAAGAACATTTGACAATCAGGAGATCTTTTAGAGAACTCCTATAGTGGAATTCCTCTTATGTGATATCCCACCTAGTACCGGTCTATCTAAGACATGTTATTAGGCCAGCTTGATGTCTGTAAGGAACTGCTAAATAAGAGGGTTAAGAAAAAGCATGCCTTCATGTTCTAAAATTGAAAAATCATCAATTGGAGAATCGTTTTTACATGGTAGACAGGGTGAAGGTAAAATGGAAATAGAAATTAAGCAACATGAACAAAATGGACTAATATTAATGTTACTTTTGTAGCATCTGGAATTTCTGCTAGTAAAGAGAAAGCTCAGTTTCAAATCTCTTCTGGAATTAGCACTACTGTTGGAGCCACAGTATTCAATCTTACTTTAATGTGGGGAATATGTTTGATATGTGGCACCAAAAATATGACAGATAAACCAGATTTCCAACCTGAAGAATCTTCACCTTTCAAAAGATTGAAGGGCTTACGGGGTATTTCATTCTTTCATTCACATTCTTGAATTTAAGTTGCTGATATATTCTAAATGTTTAGTACATTTTATTGAATTCTATGCTGAAATATATGTATACTTTACAGATACTGGCGTTACAATTGACAAGGAAACTAGTTACACTGCTGGAATTATGCTCCTTTCCTTGATCCCATTTGTACTAGTTCAGCCAGTCACTGCTCTCAACTCATTCCTTGGAAGGCGTATTCTTATTTTCATCACACTTGTAGTATCACTCATTCTCTTGGTGTCATACTTCCTTTACCAGGTAATCAAAATTTTGAATCTCTGTATGCTGAGATGGATACTGAGTTTAGAGTCAGTAGGTTAATTTAGAAATGGATGTTAGTTTATTTCTTTTACCACATGCTGGATCCACCTCTGTTCATATGTTGTTAACAAATTTTGTACTAATGAATGTATCCTAGTTGAAGGCCTTGGATTCGTGTATCGTTCTTAATTTCTGAATTTATTCATCAGGTTTTGGATCCGTGGATGCAAGAAAGAAGTTTAGAGTACTCCAAATATGAGAATTTGCTAGCAGGATTTCTGCATCATGTACAAAGGCATGCAAGAGGGAAGCTCATTAACGAAGAAGGGCAGCCTGATATAGATGTCATTAAAAGGTAACGATTGATCTTAGTTAAAAGATAGTCTCTTATAAAAATGAAGCTAATAAAATAACAACCATTTTGGTTTTCAGATTATTCCATGAGACTGATAGAGATGCCGACAAATGCCTAACACTTGCTGAATTGGAGAATCTTATACTTGAAATGCAATCAGGGAAGGTTGTCGACGTGGACAAGGATTATGCTATTTATAAGATATTGAATTCTTTTGACAAAAACAACGACAAAATAATCCAGGAGGAAGAGTTTGTTGAAGGATGCAAAAAATGGATCGAAGAAGCAGCACAGTTAGCTCAAAGTGATGATTCAAGTTCTAAAAGGATTTTACGCAAGGCAAGTGAACTCTTACTTATAGTTAGGTTCAATTCATATTGAGGAAATGAAATACTTGTGGCTTCAAGCATAATTTCCTCAACAGGCTGTTGAGAAATATACTCAGAAGCAAAGGGATGAAATTGCTGAAATTGAGCATATAATGGCAAGACTTTTGAAGCATGTTCAAACTCAAGCATTAGAAGCTGAACACCTTGTCAAAGATGATGGAACCCCCAATATCGAACGTATTAGAGAGTAAGTTACACTTGTAAATTTAACAGTACATACTGACAGTGTAAGAATTCATTATACTATTTGTATTAAATCCAAAGAATAAAAGTCTTAGACCTTTCTATTCCTACCACCTCTGTTTACATTGTGGCAGGATCTTCCATCAGTATGACTTTGATGGGAACAATGCCATAACAAAACCTGAATTAGAGGAACTGATAGGTTCAGTGAAATTTGGAGAAGTTGAAATCAATCGCGAAGACACTATCAAGAAAGTGTTGAGGGATTTTGATAGAAATGGTAATGATATGATCGACGAAGATGAATTTGTCCATGGGATGACAAGATGGCTCAATGAGGCCATTAGTGTGACTAAATGTCCTGACAAGAAAAGGGCTATTGATGAATATGACAAGGTAAAGGAGCCAGCATTGCTCTCTATAAATATATTTAAACACAAATGCTTAACACAGTTGACAAATCTCAGCACTATATGTGGATTTGTTTTGTAGATTAAGTGGAGTGAAGTTGACAAAATAGTGTATGAGGTGGAAACGGATGGAGAAATCAACTATAAGTTTTTGACATGGACATTTAACAAATCTGTGCTTCAAGTTCTGTTGGGGATTGCAATAATGACATTGTGTGCAAAACCTCTAGTGATCAGTATAGAAGATTTATCAGATGCTATGGGGATTCCTTCTTTCCTTATCCCTTTTGTTATGGTACCTCTAGCTCTAAATGCAAGAATGGCAATAGCAGCAATATTTCCAGCAAGTCAGAAGAGTTCAATAACTGCATCTTTGACATTCTCAGAGGTTTAACTCTCTCTCTCTCTCGCTCTCTCTCTCTCTCTTGGCTCGCGCACTCACACACACAATGATTTGTTCAACCATTTCATTATTATTGTAGTACCTTTGTATTGTTTATGTACTCCCTCCGTTTTAATTGAAGTATCTTATTTGACTAGACACGAAGTTAGACTTTTGAAGGTGTTAAACTAAAGATATGTCTAGTGTCCCAAAATGTTCTTTAAATCTTGTGATCTCAAACAAGTCAGGTATAATGTTGGATTCAAAAAGTTGTCAAATATAGAAAGAGACGTTCTTTTAGAAAAAAACAAAAAGCAAGACACTTAAATAGAAACGAAGGGAGTATTTTCAATTAAAAAAAAAGATTTGAAGTTTGATTGTTCTAAAAGTATTATTGTTAATTGACAGATATATGGAGGAGTGATCATGAACAATATCATGGGGATGGCAACACTTTTGGCAGTGGTGTGTATAAAGGATCTGAGATGGGATTATTCAGCTGAAGTGCTAATAATTTTGGTGGTTTGCTCTGTAATTGGCCTTCTTGCATTTTTCAGCACCACATATCCACTTTGGACTTGTCTCTTAGCATTTTCTCTATACCCTTTCTCAATTGTGCTATTTTACCTTCTTGAATGTGTATTTGGTTGGGCCTAATGATGATAATCATAATAACCACCCACCCCAAACACATTCATGAAGACTTGTAAAAGGTTTTGAATAAAAAAGAGGAAATAATCATGTTATATCATTTTCATGAATTTTTCTCTCATTTGGTGTTTTTGATTAGATGTTATGAATTGTCATATTTGAAGCTAGATAAGACCTGGGGCTAGAGAGTTAAAAGAGAAAGAAAGGGATGTTCACTAAAACCATCTAAAGATACTTTTAATATGGTGTGATATTGTGTTCTAGGTCACTAAGAATTTTTGTACGTCTTATATGTTACTTTTTTTTTTTCAAGTATTAGTGTAAAACTTTATTTGTGGGAGTTAAAGAGTAACCAGGCCTACGAGAAAGTGAATAATGTATATTCAAATGAATAAGCACGACAACTTTCTTACCAGACCTATTGCAAGTAAAAAAACCAACGCAAGTTCTACAAAATGCCTAGAGTTCAATCATAGAAATTTTACTCTTTATTATAATAAAAGGTATTATACTATCAACATGGTCCCGTAGCTCAGTTGGTTAGAGCGTTGGTCTTATGAGCCGAAGGTCGCGGGTTCGAGCCCCGCCGGGACCAAGTTCCCTTGGCTCTAACAACTTTTTTTTCCATCGTTCCGTTAGCTCTTGAACATTAATTTTAATTTAGAAGGACCTTTGATTCGAATCTCCACACTTATTTCTTTTAGGGCCCAATCACCTAACATCAATATCTATTATATCATTTTCTTCTATAAAATTTTTTTCATACCTCACAATTACATTATTAGACAACTCAACTATAATAAACAATGATCACCTTAAATATTCAACAACTAACCCATAATATCAACATAAATTAAGATTATGTAAAGATGATTATGTGTTTGGTTGATGATTCATTGATTCTGTTCACGCTTTGGGATTAGATTATAAACTTTAATGATAATTGGGACCACAATAATACATGCAAAAGACATAACGCATACCTACATTTTCTAAAAGTATTTGTCCTATGTATTTTCTTTTCTTAATAAAAAATTTCCGTCTTGACCTTACGATATGTAGTAAAGGAAGGATAAAGAAAAGACTAGTCTATCACACTAGACAAGATTCAAATACAATAGAGGATTCTTCATTCTTAAGTTGGCATAATTATTACCCCTCCGTCCACATTTGTTTGTCAAGTATACTAAAAATAATTGTCCAAGATTAATTGTCAATTTAAACAATCAAAAAATCATTAGTCACTTTTTTCCAATTATGCCCTTAATAATTACATAACTACTGGTTTCAAAAAATAGTAATTTTAAAGTTACAAGGCTACTTTAATGTGAAAAAAATTATTTTTACAATTTTTAAAAAGTACAAACCATTTTAATAATGATTGATAGTAGGGTTATATTAGTCAAATTGCACCTTATATTAAATTTTTCTTAAGGGTTGTGCATGATTTATCCTGATAAACAATAGTAGACGATGGAGTAGTAATATTTTTTTTACGGAAAAATCCTTTTGGCCAGAATGGTATTTTACTTATATTATTTTACCTTTTAAAACATTTTTACCCTTTTAACTTTAATACATTTTAACAAAAAAATGAAAAACAGATCAGATTATTTTTAAATAAAAAAATATTATAATTTTTTTAAATTTCTGGCCAAATTTTCTGATCATTTAGCATTACCTTTTTTTTTTACCATATCCTCAATCATTGTGCCATGAAAAAGAAGGAAGACAAACAAGTAAAACAACAACGTAAGCTTTTTTATTCTTTTTAAATTACGGTGGCATTTGAATTGTTGGAGTTTGCACACTTAGTTATTGAGTTTTTGAAAAACAAAATGTTTGTTTGAGCCAAAAAAAATAAATAATTAGAAGTGAATTATGTACTTTCATTGGCTCAAAGAAACACTACTTGTAAAAAAAGGAGTAATTTCCCTAATAAAAATAGTTTATAAGGTTATATATCAATCACAAAAAGTTCCGGCTAAAGCCGGATTCAAAATTAAAGTTTATGTGTTTCTACAATAATCTCAAGTTAACATCATAATGATTAATGTTACTAGATTATTTATATATATTTCATAAATTTCTTAAATACATATATATATTTAACTAAAAGCTATCAAATTCACGTGGATCCAAGTCTAGTTATGGTGTGCTAAGTAGCTCTTTTTCCTTAATTCAAAACTTCGAGTATTGTGAATAAAGTCACCTTCTATGTCATTTTGGAGTTTTTTCTTTTATCTTCAAAGAAGCACAGACAAACTATGCCATAAACGATTGCCTATATTTTAGTGCTAATAAGGATTGAGGACTATGGTTGTTGTGCTGTCCCTACAGCAGCAGTTTATTGACTAAAGAACAAATAATCTTGATTGGGATTCCTTTCATTTAGAACAGACAGCCCCATTATTCTAATCCAATTTTAAACAGAGTATCATTTATTGCTCCTTTTTAATCCAACAAATGTACATCTGATTCAACTTCTTTTAGAAAATATACTCAACTACTTTGTGTTATGGGGCCACACCAAAATATCAATATTCCACACAACAACAATCAAATTGTACCAACCTTTTGTTTTTATATTTCTTTTGATGTCATCTTTCTCAAGTATTTCTTTTCTTCTACTCATCCTATTTTTCCCCACTGCCATCACTACTCTGTCGGTTTCCTCTTTTTATTCTGTTTTTACTTTGCATTTTGGAAATACCCATTTGCTAGAAACAGCTTACAAGTGAAGGGTTTTTTCTCTGGTATGCTTTCTTGTAACCACAATTTTTGCTTACTCTGTTCTGTGTTTCAAGTTTACTTTTTTATTTGTTCTTCTTAGTCTATGGTGGAAATATGATTATGGGTGCTATTTATTTTCTTGAAATTTCAGAAAGATATTAGATTCTGTCTGCTTATTGGGAAAAAGCAATCAAAAGATGTCATCTCGATTGATTATTGGTTCATTCATATTGTTTCTGTGACTAAATGTGTTTAACGATTTTACAATTTGGTACTAGAAGTCAAATTAGGAGATGATATGGACTTGTAGATTGAGAGTCTAAATTGAAATTAAGATGATTTTTGTAAATTATTTTGCCGAGGGTCTTTGGAAGCAACCTCTCTACCTCCACGAGGTAATGGTAAGGTATACGTACTCTCTGTCCTCCTCAGACCTCACTAGTAGTAAATTATTGAGCTTTTCTCTTGTACACTACTATAGAATAAGTGGATGAATTATAGATCAGTTGTATATATACCTAGATCATGAATAGGTAATAAGCTATGTGCATTTGAATTGTTTCAACTTCTCTAGGTGACTTCCTGTTGCTCTTCATTAATAATTGGCTATATAGAATGACTAATTTAAAGTAAATGGCTTTGCAAGTTCATTCGTATTCTGACTACACCAAGCAGGTGTAAGCCAATATAGTGGATCTTTACAGTAATAGCAGTTTGACCGAAGCTCGTGCGCTTAGGGTGTTAACTGACACGGCATTTTGTTCATTGAAAAAGTTGTGCATGGTCGGAAATTGTGATAGATTGTCAGGGTTAATCTTTTGGATCATGCAACTATGCTTCATAATAACTAGCATAAGGAGATCCAAACTAGTTGTTTACATAAGAGTTTTATTAAGCAGTGCCTAATGTTTCAGCAGTAAAATATGTAAAATGTGTAGATAATTTTCTGGTGATGGCGGGAAGGTGTGAGGTTATTAATTGATGCCTTGATAAATGATCCGTAAATGAAAATGTATATCAATTGGAAATTCGCGGAGAACTGTTTATTTCGTTGCTCAGATGAAGTTTTTTTTTGTAATAATAAGTAATTCTTGATGTAGTCAAGCGGCTAGGCTGTGTGAACTTCTTTTGAACAAGTCGTTTGAATGCGTATGTGAGTATATGGGAATTGCTTTTTTGGCCCAGGGCACCATTATTTCATTCTCATTTTCTGACTCTCTGTATTTAGTTATTCCACTTGCAGTTCAATAGTGCCTTGAGTATTAGTAAGCACTTATATATATCTTGTTATGGTAACATCACCTAATCTTGGCAGAGTGTAATCCAGATACTTACCTTAGATAGTTGTAGTTCACCTAAAGATTTAAATGTAATGTATTTACAAATATAATGAACTGATTTCAGGAAGTAATGATCGCACATTGTCCTTCTAGAGTTGTAGTCAACCAAATTTCTCACCTCCGTGCAGATCACTAGTGAGAAATGTGAAGCTAACACGGGAAAACAATTAAAAATTTGGTGCTGCCTGTAAAGTAACTCAGATACATTTAAAAGACTGTCATCAAGTCTTTAAAGGAAACAGAAATCCAATATAAATTAATTTAATCATCTGTTAGACAGTGTGAAATTTCCGACAATTAAACTTGTAGGCCATTGTCTTTTGTGTGCTTCTTTCTTTATCTGCTATGTAGTGTTACTTGTTCTCTTATTCTTTTTTATGGGTAAACGGCTTCTTGCTGTCAATTTGAACAGTTGAAAGAACATTTTCATGCATTTGAAATATCCACTACACATTTCACCCAATGATGCAAATGAATAGAAGAGCCTCGCATATGTAAAGTAATTAACATTCACTCTGGATATTTTCATAACTAATACTGTTCCATGTTCCATTTGTTGTGAGCTGCAGCTGAGTAATATATAACAAGCACCTGCAATGGGTTCTGCAGACTGGCTGAAGAATGTAATCGGTATGAGAAAAGCTAAGGATCGTAGATCGAAAAAAATAAAGGTAAGGTGTCATATTTGTCTCATTAGTCCATGACAACCCATTCCTTCCATATTTTTATTATAAATTTCGGAATCACCAGTACTTATTAAGATCAACTGGATTAATATTTTTAGTTTGAGACAGGGAACATCAGCAAACAAAAAGTCTAATGGATGCAAAGGGGATGATCCCCTGCAGAAAGAGCCTTCTAAAATAATCAATGGTGTCTTGATCAAGAATCAGAGGGAACTGGGAATGCCTATTGAGGACAGAGCAGCTATTAAGATTCAGACAGCAGTCCGCGCTTATGTGGTAAAAGCATATTATTCAACTATTATTTCTAATGATTTATTCTAAAATAGATGTTTTTGTGATTTATTCTTGTCACGACTAAATATTTCTTGAGTGACTTTTTCTTCTGATAACTTCTCTTGAGACTCAGATATTGCAGTGATATAAACCTTCTGTGTTGTCTACTGTCCTCATTGTCAGACATACACTCCCAAATTTAGGACACTAACCAATTAAAGAAGCACATAGCATTTTATCATTTTTTATCTATCTGAAACATCCTAATTGTTCAATGCTCACACGCAATTAATCTTTACTTTGGAAAATTCTGGTAAATTTACTGGTGTCTTATTTCATGGCATGGAAAAAGGCTATCTTTTGTTATAATTGTGACAGAAGATGATTAGTAAACATTTCCCATCAAATCATTTTTATCATGCTATGAAGCAGGATTGCAGTTTCCCAGAAAAAGGAGAGGGATCGTATCCAGCATAATGGTGTCAGTATCTTTTTCTGCAATGTCACTGCAATTGTTAGATCACTCTTTAACTTGTGAAATCCTTTAATATTAATTGAACTAAATATTCCTGTATCCTTCCAGTGTGGCTTATTGATATATATTTAGTAAAAAGGGAACTGATGATGTCAGATGAGCGTTTCAAAGAAAGTGCTTCGACTGTTTTCGTTAGGTTGAATAGAGTTCTCTCTGTTTGCAGGCTAGGAAAACATTACGTCGATTGAAAGGAAATACAAGGTTACAGTCCCTGACACAATGTCCTTCAGTGAAAAAACAAGCTTCATCAGCTTTGAACTATATCGGTTCATGGAACACCATGCAAAATGAGATAAGAGCTCGTCGTGTCCACATGGTGATGGAAGGGCATCTTAAGCGGAAGAAGCACGAGAATCAAGTGAAGCTAGAGACAAAGCTTCAAAATATAGAGGTTAGTTGGTGACATTCTTATGCCCACTAATTGTTATCCTACTAGCTTTTCTCCCTGGTCTTTGAAGCTTTTAAATCAGTATTTGCTTTCTCTTTCTGCTATCAAGAGATTTTCTTGCCTTGATCATTCAACTAAATTTTCATTTCTGTTAACCCTATGTAAATGATCCACTAGAGAAGATTCCTCTTTGGTGGCAAGATGGATAAAAATAAATTTCTACTATTAGAAGCAATGCGTGGAATTTCGTTAACAGAATTCAGATATCCAAACTCACTGTATCAAAATGAAAGCTCCAGTTTGCAGCATTTTCTTTCATATAAATAGAATTCATGATACTAAACCCTCATAATCTTATGCCTTTGCTTTAACAGAAATCAAGCTATAAACTTCTCGTGCTGGAACTTTCGACAAACTCCATGCTTAAACTGCATTCTGTTTATCTTTTTTGCATTCCAGTCATAGGAGCTCATGCCAGTTTCTATGTCTTATGATGCCTTCTCACTTGACAAAGAGTATGAATGATGCTCTATTTGGGACTAAGGCCTCTCGAGCAAAAAGTATAAAGTAGACGCCAAACTAAAAACTTCCACAAACCCATATTTATATTGCTTTCCTCTGGTTGTGTTTGCCTAATGTTGGCCATGGTGCAATTTAGTGTCCTACCTAGCTATATTATTTCTCTCTAACATGAGTGAATGGCTGACAGATAGAATGGAGTGGTGGCCCTGAAACAATGGAAGTTATTCTAACAAGGATTCACCAGAGAGAAGAAGCAGCTATTAAACGGGAACGAGCTATGGCCTATGCCTTTTCTCATCAGGTATTAAACTGAATGACAATGTTTAGCCTCTTACAGCGCAATTTCAGAACAAGAGTTCCTACTGAAATATTATGTTACAGTGGAGGGCCAATTCCAACCCAGTTTTTGGATCTGGAAATAATGAAATGAGCAAAGCTAATTGGGGCTGGAGCTGGAAGGATCGCTGGGTTGCTGCTCGACCATGGGAAAGTCGAGTTCTTGTTCATGCAAGTCCAAAGAAAGTCAACGATAAAGCAAGCAAGAACACTAAAAGTATTACAAGCCCGATAAAGAAAACAGCAGTTTCTGTTATATTAACTTCTCTCAATGGGAAAGGCACTATGAAAGCTAAAAAGTCCAATGAAGTAGCTACACAAAAAGTGAGCAGCAAAGTTAAGGAGGCCAGCACTGGAAAACAAGAGGTGGTAATCAAAGCTAACTGAAAATATAAGACGTTGAAGCCTAGACATTTCGGGTTATGCATATTGCTGATGATAGAAGGTGAAAAAAAAAACTTGTAAGTTATAATCACCGGACTGAGAGTTTGCCATCGTTTTCTTTATTTTTCCAAATTCTTCTCTTCATACGTTTATCTGACATGATAAGTTATTCATAGGTTAACATGTGTATAGATATCACATCTCATTCAAGAGAAGTTATATTATACTTTGGCGTGCTCAGAACATTATATTCCTCTTATCTATTTATCGTTTAATTTAATGAGTATCATATAGCAATAAACTCTGCATACCCTGCCTGCTTTATTTGATGTTAAAACAATGACAAAAGTCCCACATTGGTAGTTAATGAAATGGGTGGATTCCTTATAAGGTTTGGGC
The DNA here is from genome assembly GCA_037074985.1 of Solanum bulbocastanum. Classification (NCBI taxonomy): domain Eukaryota; kingdom Viridiplantae; phylum Streptophyta; class Magnoliopsida; order Solanales; family Solanaceae; genus Solanum; species Solanum bulbocastanum. The sequence goes on along the minus strand of CM073598.1, from coordinate 27,253,440 downwards.
AATCCTCCTCCCTTTGAGCTAGCTTTTGGGATGTGAGTTAGGCCTAAGACATAATTTAACAATGTTATTGCTATAACCTGAGAGACATAGCTTCAATAAGGAACGGAAACTCAAATGTACTCTTCTGCCAACTAATTTGCCGTCCGACACTTTTTGTACACGAAGTCCATTGTGTCTAAAAGTGTCCATTTTGATGTTGGACTCTCTACTTTGCCTAGTTGAAGCAACAGTTTTTCACTTCATGGACATTAAATACATGTAAAAGATGATGAAAAAGTAATGGGCCGGACCTTACAAATACTTGAAAATTCAAAAGAAAATGCATGCCTAAAAAGATAAAATGAAGCAACTGAAATACGGCGTGGGTTCTGAATTTTGTTTCTAATTCATCTAGTTAACCTTTATATGCATGCCTAAAAAGATATGAAGCTACTTAAATATGAGAATTAATTATTTGCCTTGTTTCCTTTTATTTTCTGTCTTTTTTTCCCTAATAGCGCAGGCACGGAGACACTTTTTATATGACACTACTATAGTCTATATATGAAATTTCCTCTGTTACATCCTATTTCTAATTCAAGTAAAACCATCATTATCTCCACTATATATGAATACATACTATATAGGTTGGCTTAAAGTTAATGTAGAGAAAGTTATTAAATGTATATTTTACTGATGATTATTTATGCACTAAATCAAACAATTTAATTTTAACAGCAAAAAATTATTCTTAACCAAAATTAAGTGATAAGCGTGTATCAAAAACATTATCTTATATTTATTGATTTGACCATTTTGAGTCATAGATGTATATAGATCACGTGGTTGAGGGGAAAAAGTAGATAAAAATAACTAAATACTCCTTAATAAAAGGAATAGGGGCAGTATTAGACATAACAGCTACATAAAATATCTTAATGAATACTCAACTAATTGAAGTCAATTATGCAGCTTTTTGTTTTGGTTTTATTTAGACCCTTTTCAGCTTATAGGCTGACTAGAGTTATTTATCGGCCGTAACAAATGAATTATTTAGGAAATAGTTGATTAGATTAGAGAAAACTAAATCTATAAAAGTGTAATTTGTGAGTAATTAAGCTAAGTAGTATTTTTATATGATGATTAGAGATTAATTGAATGGCTACGCTTGTCTTCGTACCGACAATTTAGATAATTTTTCTTCTTTCTTCTCATAGGGAAAATTCTTCTTATTTTCAAAGTTCCAGATTAGTACTTCTTTGTATCCTTATGAAACATGAAACGTGAGTAGCACCACGGCGGAGCCACCCTTGCTCAAGGAGCATCGAACCAATACACATTTGCCGAAAAATTACATAAAGGTTAAATTTTAATTTATTAAAAATATAAACAAGTATTGACACCTATTAACACAAGTTGAAGGTTTAGTCTGATGATAAAGGGATTGCAAAAATTTCTTAAGGTCGCGTGCTTTAGCCCTACTAGCCTTATAATTATTTTTGGGAAAAAAGACATATATACTCCCGAACTATCATAAATGGTATGTATATACCCTCCATCATACTTTTGAGACATTGGTACTCCTGCCGTCCAAAAGCTAGAGCATATATACCCTTCACTTAAGGGAAGACTAAATAGGGACATGTGGTGCAATCTTATCCGTCGGGTCGATGGATAAGATTATGACACGTGTATGTCCGTTAGTATAAAGGGTATATATGCTCTAATTTTTAAACAACAGAGGCACCAATTGATGTCTCAAAAGTATGATGGAGGGTATTTGCATACCATTTACGATAGTTCAGAGATATATTTGTTCTTTTTCCCTTATTTTTTTAAGCTAGCTCAAAGAGAGAAGACTTATCCAAGTCTTATAAGGAATTCACTCATCTCATTAACCAACAATGTAGTCTTTTTGTCCTTCTTCAACAGTTTGCATGTCAATATTACAAATAATTTTTTCCGGGAAGCCGGTGGCATTTAACCATTTTTATTTTTTTTTATATGAAGTTTAATCAACCAACGTAACAAGGGGTTAGTGGTACCCTATTCATTTATTTCTTTTACAAAATATACATTGGTTATCAATCATTATACATACACGCTACATATAAGACTAGGCCTCAACTTAAAATACGTTTGAATTTTTGGTAATCACTCAATTAATAGTTATTTTATTATCTTATGAAAACACATATCTTCTTGATTCAATTATATTCAATAAAAAAAAAAATTTAAGATAATAATTATTATTTAAGTGACAATTTAAAAAATAAAACTCTTTAAAAAGAAAAAGAAGAAAAAGGTATTCATCACATGGTAGAGTAGTGAATGATAAAATTAGAGCATGAAAAGGGAGGATCTGAAGGGATTCACGTGATATAATATACAGTACTGCTGTTGGTAAGAAAAGACCATGCACATGCACGCATGCAATTTGTTCTTGTTCCTGGAGCCCAGGAGGGCCCTCAAACTAAACGGGTCGACCACCTACTTTCATCGTTTTTAAAAAAAAAAAAATGATCTAGTTTGACTTGATATGAAATTTATAAAAAAATAAAAGACTTTTCAATTTTGTGAATATTATGGTCTTAAATTAAAGTTATGTCAGATATACCAAAATGCTCTTTAATTTTGTAGTCTTGAGTACATGAAAATGATTGATGTCCTAAATTAAAATTATGTCAGGTGTAAGAATCATTCTTTTTTAAATAGACTATAAAAGAAAATATGTCATTCTTGCGGAGAAAGTACTATCTAATTAGGGATATAAAGTAAAGCCATAGAGCAGTACACCACAACCCTGGCTAATAGACCAGAACCATTGTACAAATTGAATTGAAGCAATAGGCCCATAGTACTTGCGTGTTTTCTAATAACTACGATATTAGTACAAAGGAGGTTTAAAGTATACTGCACATATTATATAAATAAAAGAAAATGTTCATGCACAAGAAGAAACTTTATGTAAAGTGGTGAAGGGTATACAAAAAATAACTTTATATTATAGGTTTAATTCCTAATTGTAATATTCTTCAACTATTTTTTTTAAAAAAAAAATTCTGACTCTGCCACAACATGCAAAACCTCAAGAAATAAAGCGGGGGTAGAGGGTCACATTCATTTTTCAGAATTTCCGTAACCTACTCTCATGGATTTACTACTGTAAACAAGGGATGCTTTAATCTTGGTAATTAATTAATTTCAGTCCAGTATTTTCTGGCGATCGAGCAGGTTATAAAGTAACTAAACAACAGTAGTAATAACTATTTGTACTGAGGGGGCTGTATGGATGTCATAAAAAAAGTGAGATCGATGTGAATTTCAAAGAGTAGAATAAGTTGGCTTTTTACCTTGTTGGGACACTGGACAATCAATTATTTAGGGTGAGAGGGTTAAGGTAGGCAACAAGAAAGGAAATTAAAGAATAGGTATAGTTGTAAACTTGTTAAGAAGGATTCCTTCTATCTTTTTTTTTAAAATTTGAATTGAAGGATGGTATATTCATATTCAGATAGCGTGATCTCTGAGTTGAGAGTGTGATTTTTGCAATATTTTTTACATACATAAGTTCTAGACAGAACATTGTGAATTTTATTGAACTGACACGTTAGAACAATAATCATATTGAAATCGACCCACAATAATGTTATTTTACACGATATAAATAGCCAAATAGGGGATGTTGGATGAAGGGTAAATAATAGTGAATGTTTTTACTAAAGGTGCAACCTTTATAGACAAAAAGATAAACATTACTTTAGCCTTTTACCCAATTAATTTCAAACTCTTTTAAGTTAAAGGCTCTTGTTTAATTATGAGTGAGGAATGTACCAAATGTACTAGTGTTATCTTTTTTCCTATAGGGCCAACATGCATGAAGGTAAAATGGTCTCTCTTCATTTTCACTTACTCAATATTTTTGTTGTTACGTATAATTTATCTGCATACATGATGGGGACATAAATTTAACCAAACTGGGGCACACACCTGAAAGTCCTATATGCTCTACTATACTAGTGTATTTGTACTTGCTTTTGCTCACATTCTTTACAATTTTTTTGTTTCCCACCAGATTTCTGGTACCTGTTTTGGACTCTACTAATTTTGATTTGCATCGAAAGCCTGTTAAATTTACACGATATTTTGCATCAATCCTTTTGGACTTACTACTTGCTGGTTACAACTTACAAACTTACAGTTAGCTTATGTAAAGCTAATATTTAAGGGCCCAAAGTCACAGTGACTTTTTTTTTTATTATTAAAGCTGCCATTGCCATTTGCCATTTGCCAAGTGCCAACAATAAAAAGATAAAAGGTGGAAGAGAGGAAGGTGGAGATAGATTACTTCCAATCTGAATCCTCCAATGAATCATCAGTTTCAAGCATCAGATGAAGAAGATGGATCAGAAGAAGAAGAGGAGGAGGAAGAGGAAGTTTTTCAAGAAAATGGCATTAGAAATCTTCAAAATCACTACCAAAACCAGCAGATGCCAGAGTCACTCTGCAAAAAGCCAGCAAAATGGGCTAATTTTACTGTAAGTGAACAAGAATTGAACAAAGGGACAAGAAGAATGAAGCCAAAGAGAGCTAAAAAAGATGTTATAGAAGGCAATGGAGGCCGAATTATTCGAGCCACAGGAAGGAAAGACAGGCACAGCAAGGTTTCAACTGCAAAAGGTCCGAAGGATCGACGAGTTAGGCTTTCACCAAATACTGCAATTCAGTTCTATGATGTGCAAGATAGGCTTGGCTATGACCGTCCAAGTAAGGCTATTGATTGGCTGATTAAAGAAGCTAAAGCTGCAATTGATGCTCTTGGTGAGTTCCCTAATAATTTCCACTGTACTAAACTTAATCCCAAAAAAATGCAGTATTCATTTGATCAAGAACAGAGTCCAGGATTTAGCCAAGAAAACAGAGGTGTTTCCAATTCTGAATGTGGAGTTCAAGACAACCAGCAAGAAGTGAATTATGACATCTCAATTCAGAATTTTAACTTGTTTTCATCATCTGATGGTTTCAAGATTCCATTTTTAAGTGAGTTACAGAGCTACCCACATAGCCATTTTCTCAATTTCCAGTCTTTACAAGATGACACAATCCTATCCTCTGGCAATCATCATCATCAATGCAGCTTCTTAACCACAACTTCAGTTAATCATTTCCCATCAGTTTTAAGTCAAAATCAGGTGTTTTCTCACAGGGAACCCCTTCAGTCCAGTTTCTTCCCTCTAATGAGTGATCCATTAAGCACACAACTTGAGACCCTTTCATATGGATTTGCCAATGATGGTTTCTCAGGACTAATTTCTAGTGCTTCAAGAATTCAAGGGGAAGAGGAGCAGGCTACATATTTTTCAGCTTCTTGACCCACTGCCTCTGCATTATCAAGATTCAAGACTAGCATTTCTTTTCAGAATCTTCTTTACTTTACTCAGAAGCTGAAACCTTTGTTGAGTGGATGTAATGCAGAATTTCTTAATGTTATTATTATTAGTATTATTTTTAAGCTTGTGTAAAATTATTATTCTTGTAATTTTGCCTTAATTGGATGATCAGCTCCTCATCCAAAGATTCATAATCTTAATTTGGAAGGGGTCACGAAAAAGAAACATGGCAAGGGTGTGTTTTGTTTGGAACCGGGATATCCCAAAATTATAATCTTGCGATTAAAACTAGGGCGATAACCTTGATAACTTATCTCATATTATAAACTATGAGATAAGTAATCTAAACTATAGTCCTAATTCTAATACCAATTTTGATTAATACTTCCAACCAATTATAATAGTATAAATTTAATCTCAAATTCTACATCGGAATAACCCACCTAATCCCTCCAACCAAACGACTAGATGAATAGTTTATACTTTAGAGAGACCTAAGGGCAATAGGAAGAATATTCTTTGAATTAATGAAAGAAAGACCAAGATGCGAATTACGAAAATGGTGTCATGTAAATTTGGTGTTGTAGCTATCAAAGAATCAAATTAAAGGGATATAAAAGAGTTGGGTTTTTTCAAAGATTTGGCTATTTTCAGTTAGTACACAGGATCTAGAAGCAGTGATTGTAACTTAGGTACATCATAAGTGTCATATTCATAAAAGTCTAGATTGTTAATGCTACTCTACTGATACTTGTCAGTTCTATTGGCAGCAAAGGCATTCAATTAAAAGCAGCTCACAGTACTGCCCTCCTACTGATCTGTTTCAATCAAATTTGTGTTACCATTTGGATGCATTCAATTCCCAGTTGTCAACCTCATTTAGATGCCAATTCTTATATAAGTCCCTTCCATAAAACCTAATTAGTGCATTCACTTGTTCCAATTTTAGGTTCGAAGGGTAAAAGGAACTAAAAAGGTCGGAGCTCGCGTTACCTATATGGCATTGGAAACATAATTAGGGAAATATAGCAACATAAAGTGAGGAAGTCATTCTAGATGGTCAAAGACTCATATGTAATCATTAATTATTATTCATACTATATAACTAAAAGTTATATGCATTAACAATTTTCTTTTACACAGTTAGCTAGTGTGATTAAGCTACTATAGCATGTCCATTATTACTATTCTTATTGGTTTACCAATTAGTACTTCTTATTCAATTTACCTATAATTATCTTATCTTAACGAATAAAGTTATATATGCCATAAGCAATGCAACAGTGTCAGAAGTTTTGATCTATGTTCGATTAACTTGTGATATATATAGTGACCCCGTGGAATGGGAGGATATATGAAGGAGTTGGGGGTGCCACGCCACCCCCAACTTCGACGGAGACTCTACATATATATAGGTATATATATATATATATATATAATATTTATATAAATATAAAGCGTGACATTCAGTGAACAAAATTGGCTTGTGGTGCCACGGTGGGAGGGCAACTTTAGATGGCTAATGTTGCGGGTTCGAATTCCATTTGTACCTATTTTTTTTGAGAAATTTGCTGCTTTTTTTTAAAAAAAAAAGGCTCCAAGCACCTTTTTTTAAGGAAAAAAACTGACGCATTAATCAATAAGTCTATTTGGCACCCACGAACTCTAAATCCTGGATCCGCCACTGCAGCCCGTGGGGTTTCATGTGTGTCTTTCCACTGAGCATTGATGGGTGATAGAAAAGCAACTTATCATTCATGTGGCTACTTAATTTCTAAAGTTGAAAACAAAAAAGAAGAGGTACTTTAATTTCAAGGGCCATTATAATAAAGTGGTTCCTAGCATGTGTACCAAAATCATCAATGTAGCGTATGATTTCTGGCAATTTTTTTACAAGCTTGGTTGGGATATTTACCTAATTTGAACATAAAAAGGTTGCAGCCACGTGAGAAATGAAAAGTGATCAACAATATTATTATTGATAATAGAGACATTTGGTACATTTTATGGACGATGACACTTCTAAGTTATAGAATACAAAAGCAGGACATAACTATAACTAAGGGAAAACATCAAAATTCTTAAGCCTTTTCCTGGTATCTTATTTTGGACAACGATAGATCGCTACTGAGGATTAGGAGGACGGCTATTAGCTGCAGAAACACGCGATCCCCATTCCAAAAGCTCTTTGCTAGTATCATCCTTGTGCACAAAGACTTCAATGAAACACAAGGAGTCCTTGTGTGTGCTTGTCGCTGTTGCTATTGCCTCGGTTAGGTCCTCCTCTGTCTTTACCTGCAATGAAATATCTCATCAATTTCTGTACAGATGCATGTCACAATGACAATTTTCGAATTGAATAGTGGGAGAAGATGTTACAATGTGTTCATAAATACTAACCTTTGCAGTCCAACATTTGCCTTCACCATTATGGATAGCATTCACAAGACCAGTGTAGTCCCAATTCTTAATCACGTTATATGGGCCATCATGAATCTCTACTTCAATGGTATAACCTCCGTTGTTGATGAGAAATATAATGTTCTTTTGTGCACATCTTATCATGGTTGATATATCCTGAGCAGTAACCTATGTTGCCAAAAAGAGTTTTAGCTTTATCAATTATGTTTCTCATAATTCACTTTAAGAAAAACTAGTATGCTAATGAGTCTTGAGCAGCAAAAAATGCGAACAGTTGAGAGTATGATCATAAGTTCACAACCAATATGAGCAACTGACCTGGAAGCTTCCATCACCGATGCAGGCAATGATCCGTTTATCTTTAGCAGCCTGAGCATAACCGAGAGTGGCACCGACTGACCAGCCAATGGATCCATACTGCATCTGGAATTCAAACCTGCAAGCATTTGAATAGAACTTTATCTTAATATAGCTACAATCAGACTTTATGAACTGTTTTTGAGATTGATGTGTTGTCAAGTTGTCTTGTTCTTCCATTAATACTTTCGATTCTACTCCTCATAAGCAGGGTTTAGAATAAAATTAGAGTCAAGCTTACCCGCAATTTTCAGGAAGATTTAGCTTCTGACAATTGAACCATGAGTCCCCGGTCTCTGCAATCACTGCAGTGTTACCGCTTAGCATTTCCTGTGAAGGATAAAGCAAAGTGAACAGATTAAAACTTTCAGGGACTGTAAGAATTCCTCTTTTTATTCTGTTGTATCAAGTGTCATGTAATTCTCAATTCTTTTTTACAATGTGTTCTGTGTTAATCACAATTCATATTTACCTGAATGTGCTTGAAGAGTATATTGACTCGAAGAAGTTCATCTTTCTCGCGTTTCAAGGCAACACCCGGAGGGACATAAATACGATGGTGATTTTCCAAAGCAGTGGTATTCTTCTTCAGCTTTTTGGCCAATGCACTTAAGAAATCAGTCATGAAAACCCAACCAAAGGAGGGGCCATTTCCAATAGTCACACGATGAGGTTCAACAACAATCAACTTCTCCTTTTTAATTAGCAATGAGTATCCAACAGAGCTGTAGTCATTGAATATGGGGCCAACAAAGACATAAGCATCCGCAGATTCAACAATCTCCCCACAGAAACTAGAACTCACTGCTCCCCAGTATGTCCCAATGAAACTAGGGTGGTGCTCTGGCACCAGTCCCTTACCAGATGGCATTACTGCCAACGGATAGCCACAGGCATCAGCAAGTTCCACAAAGGCCTTTTGTGCTTTTCCCACTCTTACTTTGGGACCTCCCACAATAACCGGTTTCACAGACTTGTTCAAGAACTCTGCTGCTGCTTCAACAGCTGTTTCTAATCCTAGTTGATTGCTGACCCTGCAATTTGCAAATGCATTTCCCTCTCAAGATAAAAGCCTAATGTACCATAGATCCTTCCACTAAAATGGTAAAAAGAATCATGGTGGATTCGGGAAATGGAAAATATACGTAAATAAAGGAACAGGGAAGAACATACTTTGGAGCAAGATAGAAAGGAACAGGCTCTCTAGCAAATGTGGGGTGAGCGATCCCAGGCAAATTGCAACCTACGCTAATGTAAACTGGCTTGCTCTCCTTTAAAGCAGTTGAAATTGCAGTATCGATCAATTCATGTGCATCATCCAAGTTATTCACCACTGCCTGTTACATTATACCAACTTGATCACTTCATTGAACATCTCCAAATACATTAACATAACAATGCATAAGTTCAACAATTTAGTCCAACACAATTACCTAAATCAATATAGAAGAACTAAACTCGTAGTAATTCTCTAATCAAGAATTAAGTACACAATATATGTGATAAATGAAGTCAGAGCAATTGTCATAAATAAAGCTCAGTTGCAGCACAAGATACAGTAGTAAAACGATCAAATACAGGAAATACATAAATTATACCTGAAAACAAGTAACAGTTTGAAAGCATCTAAGTTCCTGGCTAAAATCTGGTAGGCCAATAGTATGATGCAAAATTCTGTTGGTACCATAGTCATTCGAATTAGGCCCTCCAACAATACAAATCACAGGCAAATTCTCACTGTATGCCCCAGCAATAGCATTAAGCACACTTAGTCCCCCTACAGTGAACGTCACTACACATGCTCCCACCCCTTTCGCTCGTGCGTACCCGTCGGCGGCGTACCCAGCGTTCAACTCGTTACAACAGCCGATCAAATTCAACTCCGGCTCAGCAATCAGATGATCGAGCAACGTCAAGTTGAAGTCGCCGGGAACCGAAAACACATCCTTCACGCCGATTTGTACTAGCCGACGAGCCAAGTGTCGACCCAGAGTTCCAAGTCCACACGGCGAACTCGCTGGAACTGAAGCTGACTGAGCCGTGGAACCGATTGCATTGTTACCCACCATTTCTAAATTCTTAACAAAATTATGGTGATTTTTAGCAGAAAATTGATTTAAGCTTATGTATTTTGACAATGGTTGTTAATTGTGATTAAGGGTGTTTATATATAGTTGTCTATGATCATCTGGTTTTGAAGACAGTGGGCAAGAAAAAAACTGCTATTAGACAGTGTACACTTGCACTGAAAAAGTTGTACTCTAAGGTTTTAGGGGGGAAAAAAAAGATGGATTATTTAAATGATTCTTTTTTTGGGGAAAAGAATTGCTAATATGTTTTTTTTTTATTGAATTGAATAATGCATTTGTGTACCTGTGGATTTGATACTGGAGAATAGAGTATACCGCTTTAGGAAAAAACAGAGGGCGGTCTTGGTTTCATATAAAACAAGAGTTTAATTTTTTCAACTTGGGCGACTTGTTGAATGTTTGGTACTGGGTTTTGACCCATGTCTCAATTACAACAGGTGAATAGTTTTATACATCGTCAAAACAACACATGCGTTACATACAAAAAGTTATTGCTAATAATTAAACATATTTGCATAAAAAAAATTACAAGCATAGTTTGTTTATTGAATCAGATCAAGATTTTTTTTTTTTTTCTGTTGTCATGCAATGCGTGAAGCTCCGTTTGCTTCAGCCTATGTCATGTGCCCCCGCCAAGCTTCGCAGTGACACAACTCCATCCGTTTCAGCAGTAATTTTTACACCTTCTCTTTTTAATTTTGGAATTTGGTTAGTTGACTTGAAACAAAGGCCTAATTTGAGTTGGCTTTTTGGCTTATAATTTATATTTAATTTATGATTTTTGGCTTATTTTTATCATTTAAGCATAAAATTAAGTGTTTATAAGCATTTTCTAAAATTACCCAAACACTTTAAAAGTGTTTAAAAGTTATTTTAGCTTTAAAACACTTAAAATAAGTCGATCTAAACCTAAAGGGAGAAAAAGCAATTTTGAAACTCTTGAGTGTTGACAGACCTTTGCATATATATTTTACATGTACTAATTTTTAGTATTTGAATGCTCAATCAAAAAAAGTTTATGAACGGAAACCTCGGCAAACTCTGCTGGTAGACATTCCTTCTTTTGATTAGTCTTACTAAATTAATGCATGTCTTAAAAGAGTTAATTGATGTAGTAGCATCAAATTCAATTCAATTAGGGAAAAATAAAATTTAAGTAACCTTATGTAATGAAACAAAGTAAGTTAAATTATATTCCAGCATATTTCAAAATCTAGAAATAAGACGAATATTATTCTTCATTTCACTTTTTTCTCTATTAAAACATTTCTCCTAAATTAGGAAACACTAATAATTAGCGCAACAAATCATAAAGAACTCGCATGAATAGCGTGATTCAACATATGTGTATGCGTAGCTCCATATATTTATGTACGCAAGTTAATAAATTGATTTATTTGTGTTTTAACGACAATATATACGTCGTTAATAATAAAAAGAAGAAAAATATTAAGATAACGAGCTAGCTACGCTGGGCTCAAGGCAGGTCCCAATCCTTTGCTTCTTCTTACTAATATTGAGAAAGCTTCTTTCTTACTTTTGTTAAGAAGTTGTTGAAGTTGGGCAATATCTTCTGGACCTCCAAACATGTATGGTGTATCAATCAAAAAATCTGAACAACTTTTAATCTCATATAAGGCATCATCAATCTGATTAATAACTTGTTTAATTTGACCTTCATGATATTTTTTAATTGCCAATTTAATATCTGCAGAAACTTGAGATAATAAGGCAATGGCACACTCTACGTAATCTTCTGGAAATACAGGCTTATGAGCTACTTCATCTGCCAATAGAAGAGTTTTTTCAAGATTGATATCACCCAAACATATTTCAGGAATAAATACTACTATTAGAAAAATGCATATTAGGGAATTTGTGGTACGTGCCATTATTTTTGTTAGATTTGATTTGATATATAAAGAGTTTAATTTCTATTAGTACTTTCTTTTATAGGAAGTATGTAGTCATAATTAATTGCATGCATTCATTAGAATGTTGCATTTAATTCTTGTCTATATTTATTGATGAGAGCTTGAATAAATGCGACATTTAATAATACATATTCATCTAACCTTAGCTTATACATATATTAATAGCTTTTTACGTTATAAAATGTGTCTCCTAATTGAATTAAGTAAGGGGAAAAAATAATTTTGGTTACAACTGATATATAATTAAATGCAACATTATTTTTGGCCGGTATTGAATTAATTAGTTTGCATGTGGCCAGTATTTTGGTGTCGTAAGCCCATACCGACGTTGCTATTTTTGATATGTTGCATGTGACCAATATTTAATTGTTGTAATAGAATTTTGCTATTTTCATATGTTGATTATGTATTTTAAATCGTTCAGTATGTCAAAATTACCTTAATATAAATAAATTAGCTATGGTGATTAAACATTTCTAACATCAATTGATTAGATTAAAGATTCAAATAATATTTAAAAAGTAAGTGAAAATACTAATTTTCTTGATAAATTAAGGTGGGGTAAACCAACAAAAATGTAAAATGAGATTGGATCACAAAAAAAAGGAGAAAAAACAAACAAAGAAAGTCAAAGAAGTAATAAGAACATTATGAAGAGAATAACATAGAGACCACAAAGAGCAAAACTTTTTGTTTTCATACTTTCTCCGTTTTATATTCCCAGCAATTTAAAATATTACAAAAATTTCTTCTCGGATACATTTTTATCCCCTTTCAGATATATTCTTATTCCCACTCGTATACATTCCCCATTTAGTAACATATCATTTGCAATGTATCAAATAACCAAGAAATGTATCTGAGAGCAATAAAAAATTTAAAATTTTTGTAATTGGTGAAACTTCCGGGATAGGATGTAATTAACCCCAAAATATATGATATTTGTGTACTTTATACATAAAAAAAAGTTATAAAATGAGATGGGAATTGGTATTATATAGGGGAAATGGCATGAAATAGCAAACTATTAATTCAAATTAAATGATATAGCCATAGTTTCTTTTATTTGTAATTCGCAGCAAACATTCCATGTTTTTTGTCATCTCATTTGTATACCTAAATATACAAATGCAAGACTCATTTGTATACCGAAATATACAAATGCAGGATCCATTTGTATACCGAAATATATAAATAGATTCAAATACATATTTTTTTATGTATATGTATACCGAAATATACAAATTAATAGCCATAACAAACATAAAGTTTGTTATGAAGTACAATTATACAAACTATAGTTATAGTATACAAATATAATTTTTATGTTTGCTAAACCTAAAATTTACTCTATTATATACAACAAAAAAAATGCTAAATAACCACCGGAATGAAATGGGGTTCACACTGTTTCTCGGTGGGTCAGCCCGTACAAGGCCCAAACATAGCTCCAATATCTTGCTAATTGGACTCACAACCATTAAAGCAAAGAGAAACTTTCGCATATAGCCATTTAAAAATAGTCCAATTACACTTCATAACTATGTTTTGTTAATTACGATTCATAGCTACATGTTATAGGGAGGAGAGTTGCGAGCGAGACTGGGAGAGGGAGGAGAGAGGCAGGGCAGAGAGTGGGAGAAAGGTGAATTGTACATGTATATTGGTTAGATAATTGTATATTATAGATATGTACTTGTATATTCTGGCGAGAGAGATTGGAAAAGGGAGGAGAGAGGCGAGCGAGATTGGGAGAGGTAGGAGAGAGGCGAGTGAGATTGGGAGAGGGAGGAGAGAGGACAATAATTTGTATAATTCGCATCTCGCTTGTATAATTCGCAGGTACGTTTGTATAGTTCACGTGTTTTTGTATCATTGGGTAATATAAAGTCTGGAATTATACAAATATAATAAACTTGGAATAACGAATTGATACAAACATAAATGTATGAACTTTAAACAATTATACAAAATATATTATACAAATTACATTATATAAATTATATTATACAAAATCCAAAACTACACTTTTATACAAACTTTAAAAAGTTATACACAAAAAGATTGAATGTATATGATAACAAAACTGAAAAACCAAACAAAATCATCGTCATGTACAAATACAAACAATCGTATACAAATACAAATCAAACAAAGAATTGTTAGCTGCGAATTATACAAATGTGGCGAATAATACATATACAAATGTGGCGTATAATACATATACAAACGTGGCTAATTATACAAACTTGAAGTCAGCCCACGTAATTAATGTATAATGTTAGCCGCGAGTGATTATTATAGCAAACTATAACTATGATAAGTAATTAAATAGTATAAATTTGCTTAATCACGTAATTTTCCCTAAAGCGCAAACCATCTCATCCCATAAGAATGCAATTATTAGGAAGATTATGGAATTCTTACCTAAATGTATTTTTTCAGATCAATTATTATTCTTTTATTTCATACTTATTTATTTATTACCGTCTATAGCCTAATGTTTACCTTTAAGATACACTAAATAGTGATTTTTTTTAAAAGTAAACTATTACTCCTACATTTGGTAATTAGTCAGACTATCTTGTTTGATAATTAGGGCTCAAAGTACGACTATTTCTAAAATTTCCGCATTTAATCAAAATTTCTATAAATCTTGTTAAACATATGAAGAAACGTTAGTCATTGTCTCGAAAATTAGACGTATTGTCATAATCAAAGTATTAGTTATTTTCAAAACTCTTAATTAATATTTTGAAAATTAAAAATGACAATCATCTCCCATGTGTAATCTGTTTTTAAAAGGTCAAAATTGATCAACATTTGAGTAGAATCTTTGATCATTTATGATTATATAAATTAATTAGAAATGATCCTTTACAAAGTATATGCTATTAATCATAAATCTTAGAAGTTTCATGCATACGAAGGTTAAAAATAAATCCGCATATAAAATTTATCCATCTTATTTGGTACAATCATTTCCAAACTCCAATACGTATATAGTGAATCAATGATATATTTGTGGGCTCAAAGCTGATCCCAATACTTGTTTCTTAATTTTGTTGATAAGTAATACAACATTATCCATATCTTGTGCTACACTTCTGGCAATATAACCCTGTGCATCAGATGTATCTTGACAACTTTTGATACTTTTTAGGGCTTCATCAATTTGATTGATAACATCTTTGAAATGACCGTTTTGGTAATTCGTAATTGCCAGTTTAAGATTACTTTCGGCATCGCCAAATCTAAATTCACAATACATGACCTCCTCAATTGCTAAATATTGTTTTATACCTCCGATACTACCTATCGCCGATTGAAGAGAGGACACAATATCATCGTTAGCCAAGGGTAATTTAGGAATGAATGAGAAAATTAATAGTGAAATGAATGTCACAATGGAAGTTGTACCAAATAGAGATACTACCATTATTTTATGATTCTCTTTTTCTGTTCTTTTCTTTTTTTTGTGTGTGTTTTTTTTTTCTCTTTGTTAGATTGTAAGAAGCTTTTGCTTATATATATGATTTTTTTTAGTGGTTATAAGTTGAATTTGAGATGTTATATCTATATTAATTGGGGTGTTTCAATAAGTGCGGTATTTAATGATAAAGCTATATCTAATCCGAGCTTATAAATCACTTTTTGCTGTTACAAATTATACTGTTGAATGTATTGGTTGCATACAATATAAGTGCAATGTATTTGTCATTGAACACGTTCATTTATGACGATCTTTTTGTTGCTGCAATACTCCCTTCGGTTAATATGAAATGGATGTTATTAGTTTAAGGCATACTTTTAAAAAAAATTATTTCACACATGGAAAGTAAAAAATATTTTCACTAAATTATCTTTAATTAAAATTTTGGAATACTATAAATATATATATATATATATATTATTTTTCTTAACTCAAATTCACAACCTTAAGATTAGATGTAGAGGGTGTTAATTACCACCTGAGCAAATCCCTCTTTTCATTTGATATATATATATATATTCATAATTAAAAAATATTGTTTGGTATATAAAATTATAAAAATAGATAAAGAAGTTAAAACTTAATACGAGTTATAACCCATTTGTTGGGGTTGATTTGCACAAATTACCCCACACATCTATTTAAGGATTAATATTACTACTCTTAAATCTATTTTTTTAGTTACTACTAGTAAAGTTTTAATTATATATATTAATAATTAGTATTAATCTATAAATTAATTCATTATAATATTATTATAATTAATAGGTGAGAAAAACAATTGTTGATTAATGAGACAGAATCAAACGTGAAGTTGGTAATTATCAATTGCAATATTCAAGGATTTTCTTAAGTTATAATTATCAATTTCTTAACACACTCCACCCCATCCCCACCCCCACTCCGTCTTCTAATTATTCGGACTTTGATTCCGATTTTATAAGCAAAAAAAATAATAAGTGTTAACCAGGGAGAATCTACGAAACCCTCAAAAAAAGAGCTAGTTCAACTTTGAAAGAGGATTCAAAAATTTCCAAGTATAACAAAGTCAAACCTATTGAGAAGGTACTTTTAGTATATTAATTTTTCAATTTTTATTTCATTTAATCTTTTATGCATACCACGATATGAAATTTGCATGATTTTCGTACGAATTTGGTATACTTATGTATCGACACTGATTTTGGTGTTGACATGAAATTGGTATAATTTTGGTATACTGCTTTTTATTGTTAATGTAAACTAAATTTTGTGTAAATATGATATATTGGTGTAATTTGTGTTTAAAGAAGAACTTAAATTTGTATGAAATTGATATGATACATTTTTATGTATAGACGGTACAAAAATACATTTGACATACTGTACCTCTTTTTTCAAATTGGAGTATCACACTAATAAACCACAATATTTAATGTCAAACATTAATCTGAACAATCTCATCTACCACCGTGTTTTATCAATATCGATAAGAAACTTTCACCTTTCATGAGCATATTACGAACCAAAAAAAAATGTTTGATAGAAATGATTGAGAAAAAAAAAAGCGAAATCTATTTTGAGAGAAGAAAAAAATTGTTTTGAGTGACAATTAACGAGGTGAGAGAAAATGATGGTAAATGTTTGAATTAATTAAGAGAAATATACTTTCAATTATATTTTATGTCAATTCTTTATTATTATTATTACTATATTTAATATGATTGTTACTATATTTTCTGTTTTTATTTTTTTATATTTAACAAATGTTATATTCGGTAAGTATTTTTAAAACTTGAAATATATATAAAAAAATAATGTCATAACAAGCTAATAATAATAAATAGTTTTATATAGGTTAATCATAGCAAGTATACCATATGTATTAGCACTGATGCGAAAAATAATACTTAAAGATTATGTGGGTTTAATATAAAAACATAACTACAACGTGGATGTAATATTTTATATTTGAATGTATATATTTTTGTTGGGGTGAAAGTTGGTCCCAATTATATATACCTCACTTGTTAATCTTGCCAACTTGTTCCTTAATTTTGTTGACAAATAATTGAAGATCAACAAGTTCTTGAGTGAGCATAATTTTTGCTTCAGGTGATTCTTGACAAGCTTTGATACTGTGTTGGGCTTCTTTAATTTGTTCGATTTATAATATCTTTGGACTGACCATCATTGTATTTTTCAAGTGCCGATTCAAGATATCTTGCAGCATAAGATCCCAAAAATATGCTACAGTCCGTCATGTCATTACCAGAAAATTCATTTGCTAAGCCCTGCGCATTATTTGACGCTGTTCGAATGGAGGATTCAATATTATCATCAGCCAAAGGTAAATGAGGAATCAATGTGAAAATTAATAGTGAAATGCATGTCACCATAGAAAATGTTCCAAACTGAGATACTGACATTTTATTTTATTTTTAGTTTTGTTCTCTCTTGTTTTGATCACGAGTTTATAATAATATTTATCAGTTTAATTAATACATCTAATCTAAGCTTAGAAACAATTTTTTCTGTTACAAACTATAATTAAATGGTGAGTATTTTGGTTGCGTGCAATGTCATTGGTCATAGATTACATGCATTTATGACCTATTATGTTTCTTGCAATAACCGTCTTTGATCGTGTCTTAGTCCAATGTGTTTTATTATTGATAGTAATCTTTCAGGTTTATATTAAATGAATTGTTGAATTTTTTCTGATAGTTCAAAATACATGAATTTATCAAAGTTCAAAAGAATTCTTGAGACTTTATTACATCTTTACTAGGTTGGAATAATCAAAAGGATAATAGTAAAAAGTAACATTTAGTTTATGTGGGGAGTGGGGTGAGGGGTCGTTTTGATGGTCTTGCTCTTTTCCAGTTTTGTGTTACCAATTTAGTGTCTTAATCAACCTATTCGTAAGTGAAAGTGATGAGAATAAATGATAACATAGATTATTTCTAATTTTCGAAATATTCTACGTTAGATAAGAAGTTTTTTAAGAATGGATTAATTTCATTCTTATAAATTCTCAAATACTACATAATTTTACACATTGTTTTTATAAGAAGATTACACTTGCGTTGAATACTTATGGCACAATATAAATATATATGAAATTTACATTAATAATCTAAAGTTGTATCAAAATCAAGAACAAAACTAACCAACCAAATTAAGCAAATTATTGCATGTAGTACACTTGAAGAGACCGAAGAGAACCATCAAAAGAAGAAAAAAAAAAATTGAAGACACGACAAATATATAAAACACATATTTTTTCTTCTTATGTACAAAATTGAGTAATCTTTATTTTAATTAATCCCATATGGAAGGGTCTTAATTAATTGATCAGAAAGGTATTTTATCAGTGATATAGTGGAAGAATTGAAAAGGAGCATTCACTAGACCAAGTGCCATTTCTACCAACACAGTCACACAAAAGCAACAGGGGCATATACAAGTCAAAATCAACCTGCACCATCACCAAAATTCTTATTAACTTTTACATTTAATTAACATCATATAATTTAATCCCCTCAAGTACCCGAGGTTGCAGATTAATTCCTCCCAAGATAAAATGGGTTAACCATTAAAAAGTAGCGGTACCTCAAACTTCAATAATTTCAACGAACTCAAAAAGACAGCAACAAATCACACATACAAACACGATCGATCGATTTTGTTTTCTAAGAAATGTATGCAAAAAAAGAGAAGAATTTGATGCAGAAAAAGGAGAGAAAGCCTCTCTATTTATAGCCAAAGGGTAAGGTCACAAGTCACAACTCTTTGAAAAAAAAAACAACCTTTCAAAAAGGTCACAACCTTTAGAAAAGGTACAACCTTTTAAACGGTCACAACCATTTAGAAAAGATACAACCTTTCATAGAGGTCACAACCCTTCGGAAAAGTCACAACCCTTCATGAGAGTCACAACCTTCATTTCTTTTTCACACCTCTAATACCCAACAGCTTTCTCTAACAATAAATTAAATTTAAGCTACTTGGAATTAAGTCAGACTAATAAACACTCTTAAATTGATTAGCAGTTCACAACATTTTGTGCAAAAATACAAACCTTTACTTGGATGGCCACGATAGAAATTTTCCCACAAATTAATCTTACACTAATTAATAGTCGTGACTTCTGTCCATGTTTTCAATAAGAAAAACAAAAGTAAATACATAAAATCATTCTATGGTTTTTTCATTAAGTTGAGGCGAATTCAAAATTTGAATTTTATGAATTCTCAATAAACTCAAATTACAAAAAGAAACTTCTTTATATTTGACCTATCTTTTTCAATGAGTTTAACTATTTAAGTCCCCAAAATTCAAAAGATAAACTATATGTTACTGCACATATAAAACAAGTGGCAAAATAAAAATAGATTATAGAAAGACAAACCCGATAATCCAGATAATTCCTCCAATAAAAGCGATGACCAGAGAGATTAAGGCAAATGGAAGTCCCAAAAGAAATGCTATTGGCCGGCATTTCGTCTCTTTTTCAATTTGATTTATCTTTACTAATTCTGAACTTTCCATTCTATCTTTTTCAACTTGTTCATTCTTGTTTCCCTCAGCTGGATTACTATTATTTTCTTCTTCGTCTTTAACTTGCTCTGCATCTGTATTTGTCTCACTTTCAATTGTTACAATCTTTGGTGGATCAATAATTACTTGATCATTATTATTTTCTTCTTCGTCTTTAACTTGCTCTGCATCTGTATTTGCATCACTTTCGATTGTTACCACCTTTGGTGGATCAACGATCACTTGATCATTATTAATTTCTTCCGACTTTGTTGCTTTATGTTCATCAACTTCTTCAATGGATGATCGCAAAATTTCTGATCTGTCTTCTTTGTTATCCATATTGTTAATTATTATGAGTTGAGCTTATAGTAAAGAGGGGGGAAAAAGCTTATACTTTGTTATATATTAGAGATTTCTTGACATTTTTAGTTCAAGACAGAATGTGATTGGTAATAGGCAACCAAATGAATGATTTCTTCCCATTGTTTAAGAATCCCAATTGGAGTAAATTATTGGACTTTGTGTATCCCCACTGGCATGCACAAAATAATCCAAAGTCAAAGTCAATGCACTTAGTTTATTTTGATTAAAATTAAGAATCTATTTGGTGTCTCAACAACTTTAGAAATGAACAGCTTGTAATGGATAACTGCTGACATGAGCAATGCTACATATATATATAATTAACGAAAGAATTAAAAGAGTAGCTCATTATGATTATTGTATATTTTTTATAAAAAAATTCTATTGTTGTTCAATTATGGTACGTCTTGTTAGGTAGTAATACAGTTGTCATCATAATTACTTGTATAACAATTTCCGAAGGAATTTATGATGGTCCGGGTCACTTCACCTTTTTTTTTAGGGAAAAATTATAAGAATATACTATTTAGAATATTAATTAACAATATATGTATATACTTTTTTTTTTATTTACAAAACTAAGTTTTTAATTACAAACATGGCATAATATTTAATTTTTGATTTTTTTAAATAAATATTTTAATATCCGATTTATTTCCTTTTTTGGGGGGTTATGTGCTAAATTTATGGGATTGATAATTATTGTTTACTTTTTGGTTTTCCAATCATAATTTTACTTTTTTATATTGTTTTTTTTCGCACTTATTTTGAATTTTCGTGTTTTTTTAGTATATTTTTGTATACAAATTTATTCCTATTTTTGGGGATTAAGTGCTAAATTTATGGTATTGATAATTATTGTTTACTTTTTAGCCTTTCAACCATAATATACTGTTTTATATTGTTTTTTTTTTGCCCATTTATTGAATTTTTGATTATTTTTTTTGGACATTTTAGTATACGATTCATTTTTTTATTTTTGGGGGTTATGTGCTAAATTTATGGAATTGATAATTATTGTTTAGTTTTTGACTTTCCAACCATAATTATCGTTGACACTCAATTTTGACCCTCCACAATATAAATTAATTATCGAGTTTCTTCAATTTCAAACGATTTAAAACAATTGGTTATATAAAAAAAATATATATAGTTTGCAAGTTAGTTTAAGTAGTTTCGTGAATTTTTATAATTTTTAATATATATGTTTTATATGATTAATGTCTTTTATGAATATTCAAAAATCATCTCAAAAAGATTTTATATTTTAAATATTTTATTAGTAATGGTTATAATTTGAGTTAATGGGTTTTATGAAATTCAAAATACTTTCAAGTTATTTTTAAAGTAATTTTATCATTTTTAATAATTAAAATGTATATTTTTACAATCACGTTATTTTATAAATATTTGAAAATCATCACAAAAGATTTTACATTTTAGTTAAATATTTTGTTAATTTACTTTAAGTTATAGTTATAATTTTGAGTTAATTAGTTTTGTAATTAAATTAATTAGTTTATAATTAAGTTAATTATTTTTTTATTTCATTAAAATTAATAAGCTCACTAATTAATTAATATGAATTCATTTTTTTTTCTGGTTAGCCAAATTGCCCCGAATTAATACAAATCGGCTACATTTTTAAGCCATTAAGCCAAATTTTAAAGCTCAAAATTAACTACACTTTCACTCCATTTTGAATCCATTATTTTCAGCCAACTTTGGTCCAAACCAGCGGCCCACATCATAATTTCTAGCCCACTCCCTCAGTCCCCTTTAATTTCCAGCAACATGATATTCCACCAGCCCACTTTTAATTAAAAAAAAAAGACCCAGCAATACAAACAATACAAAGGCCCACCCCATAATTCTCACAACAGCAATACAATTCCAAACGACCCCCCCCCCCCCACCCCACCCCTGTGTCTTCCTTTTGTTCTCCAGCAGTCCAGCAACGCGAAGAAACCCAGAAATCGAAGCCTAGAAACGCTGCAAATCAGCGATTCCAATGGTACCCCGACCCCACTCCCCATACTGGTCTTCTTCTTCTTCTTCACGCGATAAATTCAGAAATCACGGAATCAACAACGACTCCAAACAGCACCAAACCGACCCCACCTCCTGCACGTTTTCTTCTTCATTGCGTGTGAAATCTAGCAGTTCATCAATGTCCGAAAATCCTACCAAATCGCGGAAATGCAGCAACCTTATCCAAAAGAGAACTTGAATTTCGAATTCAAATCCTTCCAATCCATCCGTTTTCCCCCTAAAAAAATGAACCCGATTCTTCATCTATTTAAGATCGTTTTCCCTGTGTGTTTAAAGGGGTATAGACAGAAAAATAGAGGAAAAGACAGTGATGTAAGTTCATAACAAGAATTTTGATTTCTATAGCGGCAAAGTTAAAAATTTCTGAGTCTCGAACTTTTGTTTTAAGCTTTTTTTTCTCTGTCATCGTAACTTTCGTCGAAGTTCTTTTCACGTGGTGTGGAAATCGCTACTTTCAAACTCGTCGTCCCAGAACGCGCTCCAAGAAAGGTAATCTTTTCACCTCTCTATTTCGGTACGACATTTGTAAGATTAGGAAATCACTATTCTTGTTTGGATGTCGTTACTCGTGATAGAATTCTTGTGTTCTCATGTGGGATAGGCACTTTTATCTAGTCTTAATGCTGGTTAAAAAGGGTTATTGTATGATTAAGCTTGTCACTTCTTTGTTTTCTGTATTCAAATTTGTCTCGTTACCCTTCGTTTTTGAATACATATGTGAACATAGTGAACTTGCTTCCTTATGTTTGAGTCTAGCTGAGTCTCGTTTGAGCCATGGTCGTGAGTTAAGTTCTCGTTCTTCTCTTTAAAGTGTATTCGATCTCAAATGATAAATAATTTGAGTTTAGATCATGTCGAGTCTGGTTTCGCCGATTTGAGTACGCAACCGCTTCCATTCTTCCGGCCTGCACAGCTGTATATTGTAGGACTGCTTTGCTCATTTTTTTTTTAGTTTAATTTAGCTTGTTCTGACCCTTTGTTCGTGCTTTCAGAATTGTTGCCTGCTCATATTTCTTTAATCTCTCTAAAGATCTTTGAATTTTTGTCTTGTCGAAATGTTTGATTTCCTTTAAGTATGTGCATCTGCAATATATGTTTGTCTGGAATGCTTTGCTAAATTTGGGTACTTTAAAATCATGTGGCTTTGATTTTCGTTCTTTACAAATTGTTTAGGACTTCGTATTTAGTTTACACGCTTAATGTATAATGCCTCATGTCAAGTTATAGACTGATTGCTCTTATTACATCCCTATATTCTCCCTTAAATTTTTTAATTTTTTTTGTATATGTATGTGTCCAGGAAAGTTGTCATGCCTAGGTTTTTAATAATTCATATTAGGCTCATCTTTAATTTTCCATCCATGTTTTAGATTTCTCATTTGTCAAGTTCTCTTGGTATTGCTAAAATTTTAATTGTTTGCTTGTTGAGATATAGTTAGCTCATTTGCACATTCTTAGAATTTTGTCATATGGGTCTAACAGTGGCTTTTGGTTTTATTTTTTGATCTTAAAATACTTAAGTCACTTTTATTTGAATAATTCAATTACATTCATTTGTTTCCTTATTTCAAATGATAATCTCTAATTCTTTTGTTTCTCTTTGCATGAATGTGAATCTCTTTCGAGTCCATGGTAGACTTATCTACCTTGTATTTTCCGAGTTGAGCCATAAAGGCTCGGTCTTTGCTTTCTCTATTTCTCGATCAGCTCCCTATATATTCGAAAGTTGTTACAGGTCTCGGACTGTATACATCATTATATATTGATATACAGGTTTAGTATAGCAAATATGTGGCCAAAAACGAAGATACAGGTTGGAGGTGTCAAAGCGAACTGTATACAGTCGGTATATGGGTTGATATACAGGAAAAAGGGCTAAGAAACGACCGATATACAACCGGTGTATATGCAAAAACGGGAGTTGGGTTAAAGCCCAAAAATTTTCAGCGAAATTGGCCCAAAAGGGGGTCCGAATTCATTTCTCCTTTACCTTTAAATTATTTAATTGTCTTTATTTACTGTTTGTTTTTCTTATCATTATCTCTAACTTTAGAATTGTTAATTAGCTTAATTAGATTCCCCAAAATATGAGTTATTTTCTTTGTGTTGGTTTAATTTTAATACATTTCATGTTTTTGTGTTCATTTATTTTATTAATCAAGTATATTGGTCAAAATTTTATATCTTCAATTAAGTTAAACCTTTGATTCTTAAACAGAGATGTTCTTTAATGCTTTTCACTTAATCACATTTTTATTCATTTTAAAATTGTTTTTAAGTTAAAGTATTTTTCTCAAATAAACTTTAAAATGTTAGTCAAAACCTTTTCAACTAATTAAAAAATATATATACTTAGTCACTTTCTCAAAAATGTTAGTCAATTAATTTAAAATGATTTTCATGCTTTAATTTATTAAATTGGTTTAAATTATTATTTCAAAATGAATTACATGAATTCTAATTAATCTAGTTTTATTAATATTCTAATCACTTGTATTTCGAGTCAAATGTTCCATTTTGGATCCCTTTCTCTAAAAAATAAAATAATATAAAAGGTATCATTTATTTAATTATTTCTCAAAGTTAATCAAATATTAAATTATTATTTTTTATGTTAAATCATTTTCCCAAAGAATTAGTCAAAAAATCATTTTAGTCAAGTCGTAGGATAACTGTATGTTAGCGGTTATTTTAAGTGTTAATACCTTATTAGAGTGGAAACAAGAATTGCTTAGCCATTTTCTCTAAATTTTTAAAGGTTCGTTTGTTAAATCCTTTTTAAATTAAGTTTTCTTAATTTCCTTAAAAAATTAAGTAGCGACTCTTTTCTAAATATTTTTCTCAAATTGTTTTATACTTAAAACATTTCAAAAAGTGATTTTTTCTAAAGATAGAAAAATTACGGCATAACAATTATAATCTTTATTAATTGAAGTCTTCTCTCACCTCTTTAACATTGTTTTCATACAAATATATTTTTCTTTTATTGTGATAAATTTTTTTCTGAAATTATGAAATTTTCTACGTTATTTTTTGACAAAATATTTATTTTTTTATGGCATGACTTAAATAACCATTTAAATCTAAAAAATTTAATAAAACAATTAAAAACTTACATATTATATAGATTTTCATACAACTTTGGTGTTAAGTCTTATATAATATGTTAATATTATATTACACCTCAATATATACCATATAATATATTAAATTTGTGTAAAATAAATATATGTACCATATAATGTACCATCTAAAACACCAAGTTATACCAATATTTAATCATCTAAAATATCAAAATTATATCAGTATTGTATTATGTGAAATACAAATATCATAGCAACAACACCATTTAATAAATTGAACTTGTTGATATTTTTTGTCATTATTTTTTTCTCAAATTGTCAGTTTATAACATAACAAAATTATTATTTAATAATATTATCTTTTAAAGTTAACACTAGTACAAGCTTGAAATTACACTAGAACTATACGACACCATTTACTAATAATATTGAAAAAAACTGTTATATCAAAATTGTACCATATAATAATACTAACATTGTACCATATGCTATACCAACAATTGTTGAATTCTATCCCATATAATATACAATTTAGTTGATATTTCGTATCTTTTTATTTTTTTCGAATGACATTTTATACCACAAGGGAAACCAACATAAATAATAGAACTAATTACATCATATGATTCTGAAAAAAAAATGTTTAATAAACAACAAACAAAATTCAAATCAGCTAATATCATTCAATTAATTATGAAAAAGAAATTGTTATGAAAATAAAAAATTAACTCAACAATGTTAATCCTCATATGGATATTGGGTACAAGTTTTCTTGTTGTGATCCTCTATAGGCTATAACACATTTTCTACAATTTACTTTAGATCTCTTGAATTTTGTTTGTCAATTGGTATTTGCATCACATATCACTCCTTCAATCTTGAAATCCACATACCTTCCTGCAATACATTTCAAAGAAAATTAAAGAACTTACTAAACAACAGTTATAAACAATCAAATTTACTACTATACACAATCATATTTTTGTAAAAATCACCAAAAAAAGATATATACGAAATGGTGTATAAGATGGTTAAAAATTGGTATCCACTTCATCATTCTTATAATGAAATTCGAACACCAACTTATAACCAATTGTATGTATAACATTGATTTATGAAGATTGATAAAGTTGAACATGATTATATGTTACAATCCGATTGTGTATAACATCATAATCTAATCAATTATTTATCATTTTTTTAGTATAATCAAACTATTTTTTTTATGTAACGCATACTTAAAACAATAAAGCTAATTAATCGAAACAACTTATTTAGGCAAAAATCTTATGCTCAATGAAAATTAATTTATTTATTAAGAAACAATATAATTTTTTTTAAAAAAAAATTACTGAACTATCACCAAGCAGAAACCAACATGAGAAAATTGAAAAAAATGAAACTATCACCAAGCATAAAATTACAATATAACTTTTTTTTTTGGGGGAACCCATCGGTGGCCCCCTAAACTTGGCACCAATTTTCACTTAGACACCTCAAGTAGGCTTTGTTCATTTTAAACACCTCAAGTAGGGGTCCGGTGTATAATTTTGACACTTTTTGTATTTTCAAAATCGCATATTAAGTGCGTACATCCAGACGCTCTTATGTGGGAAAATAAACGAATTGATATGTGACACGTGGAAATTTTAATTATTTTTTAAAGACTCAATTTTACTTTCTTTTTTCCTTTATTCCAGATCCCAAACCCCATGACCTCACCTCTTTTCTTCTTCTTCTTGCGTCTGGATGTACGCATTTAATATGCGATTTTGAAAATACAAAAAGTGTCAAAATTATACAGCAGACCCTTACTTGAGGTGTTTAAAATGAACAAAGCCTACTTGAGGTGTCTAAATGAAAATTTGTGCCAAGTTTAGGGGGCCACCGATGGGTTCCCCTTTTTTTTTTCATTGAAACAACATGGATAAATCTCAAATTGCATCAACACAATATTTATCAATGAAAAACGAAATATATTTAATCAATTAAACAAATAATTTCAGAAGGTGAAAAAAACAAATAATTTTGAAACAATCAAAAAAAGAAATTAATATTCAAAATCGTTTATAACCAAAATAATTTGTTTCAAAGCTAAATTTTCATAATAATTACTTGTTGGATCTCATCCTCCGTCGAATTAAAATTGAAACGTTGTAATTTTTGGCCATTGAAAGAATTATTTGAGAAGATAGAGAGTTTGATTGTGATTAGCATACTGATATTGTGATTATGAGAGAGAGAATTATATTAATGGATGAGATAATTGTGGAAGCAAATAACAGAATGAGAGCTAATTAAGGGATGAAAATCTTCTATAATAATTATTTATACGTTATTTTGTAATTCCGTTTTTTTTCTTCTTTTTTATTTTTTTTGTGTTTTGTAAAAATTCTATTGCTATGTTTGTGAAAAGTTAAAACTATTGTTATATAGGAGTTATTTATATGCTTAAATTGTATATTTAAGTTTTTTACCCAAAACTATCATGGCCCACAGGATAAGGATTTGATGTCTTGTAGAATTTTTTATAGTATATGTCTGTTCACTAAAATATAGCAGAAATACCCCTTTTAACATTTTTCAAGTGAATTTAATTCTGTGTATTTAAATTTCCTGCCAAGTTAAAGGATATTTAAATGTTCATATAATTCAAGTATTAAAGTAAATTGTTCTGCCAAATTCGAATGTTTTTATTAGCGTCAAATATGTAACTTCCTCATGATTCTATCCGATCGAGTGAGATAATATCCTCTTTCAGGTTTTCTTTAATAACCAAAGGTAGAACGTGCAAAAGCTCAAGTGGTCAGATTCAATAATTATCACCATATGATCAGGTTGAAATCTTTTTATTGTTTTAATGTTTTCTTTTTCTTTTTGAAATTTTCAGTAAAATCTGTAGTTGCTAATCTTTTAATTGATACATTTGTTTTTATGAAATAACTTACAAATTACATAAAAATATAAACCACAAAAGATAAATTTGACACAATAAATTATGTCTAAAAAAGTTATTGTTGAGGAAAATCAATCCCAGATCTCATTAGAGAAATCACTCACACAACCAACTCAATCCACTCTTGCGGGTATCATCTTAGTATTAATATTAAATCCCCAACTATATTTGGTATGACCTCACAGCTATTAATTAAAGGAATTATATTTATTAAAGAAACTCTTCTCTCCATTTCACACGTGATTGTTTAGAGCTGCCTAGCAACAACCAAAATATCCACCTAATATCTTTGCTAAGTCATATAGCCAACTCACGTTCTTAGTTATAAATTTTAGGGGGATAATTATGCGTGTTGGTACGTGGGCATAAAGAATTATCGCTCCATCAAAATGATTTTTAGCGACAATAATGAATAACAATAGCTTAATTATCGTTAAATATATATTTTTAGCGGTAATTAATACTTTTTGCAAATATTTCCAAAGCCTATACCGGAGTTAATATCTTAAAGGTCACTGAACTATGAGAAATTATCTTGTATAGTCACTAAACTTTATTTCTTTATTTATTTCTCTCAAAATTCTCTTCCAAGACCATTTGCTATTGAATCAGCTGTTGTTGCCCGGTGAAATTCTATTTTTTCCTTGTAGTCCACGGAATTTTACTTTGGGAAAGCTCATTCCTTGGATGGATCATAGAGGCGCTGTAAAGTCTATTTTAAGGTTATTGATGCTGAAATTTTTCATAAGCAATGGATTCCTTCATTTCTTCAAG
The DNA here is from genome assembly GCA_037074985.1 of Solanum bulbocastanum. Taxonomy (NCBI): domain Eukaryota; kingdom Viridiplantae; phylum Streptophyta; class Magnoliopsida; order Solanales; family Solanaceae; genus Solanum; species Solanum bulbocastanum. The sequence continues at coordinate 27,224,024 of CM073598.1, read as the reverse complement.
GCAGGGGTGGCTCAAACCCGTTGGTGGCCTAAGGCGAAAATCAAATTGGAGGCCTTAAAAAAAATCTATAAATATTTTTATTTTAAATCTATTTTTCTAGCTTTTTGAGATGCAAAGTTGTTAATAATTTTTGTGTAGTCAATCTCTTCTAATAATTCTTTTTCAATCGATAATATAGCCAAACCACTTAAATGTTCTTGAGACATTGTTGATCTTAAAAAAGATTTTATTATTTTTAATTTTGAAAAACTTCTTTCGGCTGAGGCGACCGTTACAGGAATTGTTAACATTATTCTATAAGCAATGTAAGCATTTGAAAAAGAATCAAGTCTTTTTATTTAATTGAGTATCTCAATTAGAGTATTGTCTTCTACTTTTATGATTTCCCTTAACACTTTTAATTCAGAAAATAAGTCTAAACCGTCAATATCGGAGTGAGTATTATGTTTTAAGGAACATTCAAAAATATCAAGAGCACCTTTTTGAGATTTTATCAAGTTATCAACTTTTCTTTTTCTTTTAAGTTTTGAATGACCAGATTCATATTTTCTAGTTGACATATTAATATCTAACAAATATTTTAAACACTATTTACAATATCAAATAAAAAATATAATAAACATAAGACACAAAACAAAAATTATATTAGAAATTAGAATGATATTACCGAATTCAAAAGCTATGAATACTTGATTTTCAAAAATAAATCGAGCTGCTGCAATGTAGTTTTTTCAAATTTAAAATATAAAATATCAATAGAACAAATAAATTTTTAAGCTTTGAATAAGAGAGAGATGTAAGATTAGAAAAGAGAAAGGGAGGAGGATGGAATATATAAAATAAAATTAGATAAAAAAATTAGGTAAAAAAAAAAAAGAAGATAACTTGTACATTAAAAAAAAAGTACACAACTTTTTATTGGAAAGTTAAAAAGTCATAGTACTATCACTTCATTTAGCTGTTTGCATTTATTGTCATAGTTCTAATAATATATATTTTTTAAAATTTAATCCTTCTTAATTAACTAAAAAATGGGTCCTTTGCATTTATTGTCTTAGTTCTAATATATATTTTTTAATTTAACCCTTCCTAATTAATTAAAAATAGGGGTTCCTAAAATTGAGGGCCTAAGGCCGAAGACTTTTTTTTAAGCCTAGCTAGCCGCCCATGCTTTGAGGAATAATGTGATGGAATCTGTAAAAGAATGGTCCACAAGCCTCTAATGCCGACGAAAGGGACCACTACGCGCTTGCTAAACCAATCCAATCCTACTTCAAAACGAGGTAAAAAATATAAATTTTTAGCTATATTGTCCTTTTATTGTAGAATCTCAAAATGGGTTTAGGACTTTTTGTATTCTAATTGTTTTTCCCCTGTGTTTAGAGGAGGTAGAGAGGCAGACTATTTAAGAGAAAAGGCATGAAGGAGTACATTGTTGAAGTTCAGAAGAAGAAGAAGATTGGAAATCATAGCAAAGTATAGAAATTATCTTTGTAATTTTTTGTGGTTATGTGAGACACCTATTACGACACAATATATTGCTGTCTTTTTTTTTTTTTGGCTAACAATGGTGCTCATAACAGCCTAGTATGTAATATGTTTTTGGAAATGCTCTAATGTTATTTGTGTTTTGTTTATTTATTATTGGAATTGATGTACATGGTGGACACGAGAGGCAATATAGTCAGTACCATTGAATTTAACATTTATTTCCAATGTTGATTAGAATTTTTTTAAATGTTGTTGATAAGAAAGATATTTTGATTGTCCGTAATAGTCCAAAAAAAAAAAAGGTTACGGATTTTATTGCAAAAGAGAATTTAAGAGGGGAAGACATAAAAATGAATAAATTTTATAATTTTGTTTATTTGTGGGGTTCATGATTACATGACATCAAAATAAATTTTTTTGTGGGGTCCACAATGACATGGCACAAAAAATAATATAGTTTGTTATGTCAAATTTGTTTTAAAGATAAATTGTAATTGAGTGATATTAGAAAATAAAAGTGTTGAGTGATTTTAGTGATACAAAATAAAGTTTAGTGACTTTATAAGATAATTTCTCATAGTTCAGTGACATTTTAAGATATTAACTCGCCTATAGAGATATTGAATCCAATGATAATTAACTAATACAGATAAATATTTTAGCACTCTTTATTAATATATATATATATATATATATATATATATATATATATTTACAGTTGATAAAAATTACTTTTTATAGTAGTATACTCTATAGATTTTCTAATGATTGGTTAGTGAAGGAGAGAAAATCCGAAAGTATAAAGGTAAAAATGGGAAGAAAAACTAGGAGACTGTAAAATGGGTGCTAATAAGGCTACTTATGGAATTTTCGCCCCAAGAAAAGCTGGGACAAAACAAGTTATTACATGACTTAAGATAACATAATTTTAAAAAATCTCTATTATTTGAATTAATTACCAAAACCCCCCTTTCCTTCTCTCTTTTAACAGCTGGATACATCACTCTACTTGTATCAAATACAATACAACTTTGTTTGTATACAATGTATCTGATATAAATGTTATTGTTGATACATAACTATAATTATTTCAAACATAAATCAGTATGAATTTGATTTATAGTTATGTATTTGATACTAGGCGTGGGCATTCGCTTCGGGATTATTGAATTTTGAGTTCAATAATTTGATAATTGGTAGTTGAAGTAAATACCAAATACCAAAATTTTTAATTTCGATTTCATAATTCGATAATCGGTAAATTAAATTGAGTTATTTCATTTGTTTCGATTATCATACCAAATACCCAATAACCAAATAACAAAAAAAATTGTTTCGATTCGATATTTCATGCACAACCCTATCTGATACATAACTTATATTTCTAATATATAACTTATGTATCATTTACTAAATATCAGGCGAAAGAGCAATATATCCATAAATTCCAAAAACATTGAAATTATTGTAATTTATAAAAATTTTAGGATAGAATATAATATAATTAATGCCCAAATTATTGGTGTTTTTATACTTTAAACTAGCTACCATGTAGCAGCAGAAAATGGGCTCGCATGGAAAATGCCCTTGCTACTTGCTGGCTACATTGGGCTTAATTCAATGAGAAGAGTTCAAATCCAACGTTCACTATAGTACTACACAAACAGTGGCAGATCTAGGATTTCAAGGTTGTGGGTGCTCTCTTAGCTACAGTGATGGATCGAAAAAATTCATTATTTGCTCTCTATCTAAGATTGCTACAAAGTTTTTAAATTTTAGCATATTTGTTCACCAAAAATTACTATAATTATAGTTAAAAAGAAACAAAGTGGCTGTAAATTTTAGCATATTATTTTTAATTGTTTTTACCTAACTACACGTATAATCTTCCGACAAAGAATTGTCGGTCGACACCCCTCGAGTATATTCCGTTATTGCTTAGCTATCAATCACAAATATAAGCGCACAAGTTTAACACTTGTTATGAAAAAAGGACAATCATATTTAAGCACGATAATAAAAAAAATTAAAGAAGAAAAATTACAATAAAAATTATCTTGGATAAAAAAAGTAAGATAAGGCCACTAGCGAAAGAGAAAAAGCAGCAATCTGCATGGGAGAAAAAAAATAAAATGAAGTCCAATTAGAATAAATAAGTAAGAGAAGAGCTCATTTTTAAAATAAAAATAATGTCTTTGGAGGGAATCGAACCTCTAGCAAAGAAATAAAAAGAATGAAAGACCTTGAGCACACACAATAAACCACCACGCCAATTAAGTCATTGTTCCTATGGGTGCTCTCTAATAAAATATGTACAATTCTACTGTCTTTCTATATAAATATATATAATTCGATACGAGATTAATGAGTGCTCGAGCACCCATATAGGATCACGTAGGTCCGCCCCTGTACACAAGAAATCTACACTAAAATAAGGAAGTTGCTTGTAAGGTAGACAACATTCGAATCACCAATGAAGCAAAGGTGGGAGCTCCTGAGGAGGGGTAAATTTTTTTCAAAAAAAAAATGCACCGCTAGCTAGTTTTTACTTTACTACTCAAATCATATTCACTTTTTAAAGTTATTTAACTTGTAGCAAATTTGGCAAAGCCTCAAATAAAAGTATTTTTGCTACCATATACACTGAGCAAGATGTGAAGGGACGAGAGCGATATAGGCATGTATCTCATATACATGCGAATCACATTAGACACACACTAGATACAAGTATCTATGCATCTGTATGTATATGGTGTATTTCACATGTATATGAGATATCATATACATAAGAGAGTGGTTATCGAGATAGAAGGGAGGCAATCGAGATTTGTTATGTATCCAAGATACATGTGAATCCACTTGAATATAGTGTAACTAGAATGAATTGTACTTAATTTTGACCTTATGTATCTCGAGATATATGTATCTGAACATCAAAATCTGATAAGATTCATAATATTGCAAACTTAGGGCCTATTTGGCCATGCGATATGGTATCATGATATGAAATTATGAGATGAAATTGAAATTTTGTTTGGACATGCAATGTGAAATTTTTGTGTTGTATATTTTCTCAAAAATATAAGAATTTCATAAGTTGTAAAACTATTAAAATAACCCCAATTGTTTATTCAATCTTACCAAATAAACAAAAATTTATAAAATCACATAATAAATTATTACAAAGCTATTTGTTTTCCACTTAAGTAACTGCTTCATCTAACTTTAATTCAATAAAAAAAATTGAACATAAATTGTAGTGTACTAGTTTTTAATATAATCCTCCCGCATGGTACCGACAATTTCCTCACGTTGAACTTGCATTTCTCGATTATGTGATCGAGAAGACGAAACAACGTTGTTACTTTGAGTTGTAATAAATACAGCACGGTAGAAGTAATAAATTAGGTGTTGGAGTAAATGAATAGAACAAATTTATTACTCAACAATCGGTTGGTGTGAGTCAAAGTGACTATATGTTGGTGAAAATAATAAATTTTATTCGATAATGATGTGATTATAAATTTTATTTACATATGTAATAAATGGTTAGTAGATATAAATGTAGGGTTGTTTTAACAAAATATAAGCTTGTAGATCAATTTTTGTATTAAAAATATCTCAAATCATAATATGAAATTCCCATATCATGATTTTTGAAGAATATAAAATCTCATCTCATGATATGAAATTACGAGATAAAATCAACGTAAAATTGCATGTCCAAACGCTGATTTCATCTCACAATTTCATATCATGATATGATATTGCATGACCAAACACCTACTTAGAGTATATCTAAGTTCTAATCTTGTGTGAATTCGGTAAGTTTCCCTTTTTTCTCCCTTCCATTTTTCTGTTAACTTCATACTCTATTAAATACATTTCTGACCTTGACCTTAAAAAAAGAAATAAAATTAAATGCATTTCATAGATTGAGATAAAAGAGCATTTATTAAAGAAAACATTAGAAGTCTTTTTTTCTTTTATGTAAAAAGGGCAAAGAGCTTTTAAAGTACAGCAACTACTGCATTTTTCTTCTTCTACAATCATCACTCTTCCATATAGCCTTAAAAGCTAAAATCTTCCTTCTGTTTCTCCTCTTTTTTTCACTTCATTCTCATCAGGAAAAATGAGACCAAAGATTTATCTGTTTGGAGATTCCATCACTGAAATGTCATTTGATGAAGGTGGATGGGGTGCTTCTCTTGTCAAACACTTCAATCGCACCGTATATATTCAACACCTCTTTTGTTTAGTTTAATATTCTGTTTTTTTCTTTTTCTGTTGATATTTTTTTTTTTGTTTAGGTGGATTTGGTGTTAAGAGGGTATAGTGGGTATAACACAAGATGGGCATTGAAGGTGTTGGAGAAAGTTTTTCCGGCTACTGAGAAATCCGAATCGGAATCGCCATTGGCGGTGACGGTTTTCTTTGGAGCGAACGATGCATCTCTTGCTGATAGATACTCTGCTTTTCAACACGTTCCTCTTGAGGAGTTCAAGCACAATCTTCACTCAATTGTCGCCTTCCTTAAGGTACCTTTCCTTTTTCTTTTTTATTAGGCATTTTATTCATGCTGAAAAATAAAGTAACAAAATAATTTATAAAAAATTTTTGAAATTTTATTTGAAACACGTTTCCCAAGTAACACGAAAAAGTGAAAAAATTTCATAGTCAAATGTCTTAGTATTGCACTGGATTGACTCTATGAGCTTCTAATGTAAGAATTTGATTTTCGATTTTATATCCTGTCAGTTCAATAATATTTATTTACTATTAACTTTGCATATTTTAAAAAAAATTATTTTTTGAATATAATAAATATATTATTAACTATAATTAATAATAAAAATAAATTAAAAATTAAATATAAATTAGCCATTAATTTTATAAATTAAATAAATATTGTTGAACGGAGAGAGTAATTAGTACACGTGCAAATCTCATAAATCCATCAAATGAGTATTATACGTTGGGATTTGCAGTTTTTGAAATTTGATGAGTTTGTCGACGATTTTCAATATTTTTCTGGTAACTGCAGCTGTAATTGTGCTGGATCACATGCGTGGATTGTTTTTTTAATTTTGTTTGGTAGCCCAATCAGATGCTTCTATTGTTAAAATAATATATGATACTTATATTTTTTTCTTTTTAAAATATTGTCTTCTTGATTTTGTGTGTAGTATGATTGCCTTCGTTTACCGATGGCTTACGAAATTTTCATTAGAAAAACAAATGAAATATAGAATAATTATAGTAATAGAATATTTTATTAGAAACAAATGAAGAAAATACATTTCCCTTTTTGACCATGAATTCAAGAGCTAATTTAAATTTAGATCTATTTGCTTATTGTTATTTGAGTTTTTTATTTTTATTTTTTTCTTTTGTCCATTAATTTAAAATATGATAAATAAAAAGAAAGAATTGTGAAGAAATAAAGAGAATAAAGTAAGAATAAAATTTAAAACTTACTTTTTGCAACTATATTATAATTTATTTTTTATATCGATCAAAAAATAATAATTTGGACATATAGTGACAATATCGACCGTATATATAATGGTCAATCTTAGTGTATTTGCATTTGACATTGTTACGTCCTCACACACCCTAACAGTCAATCTGTCGAAATATTTATATTACCTTCTTTCATTTCAATTTTTATGATACTTTTTGCTTTTTGAAATTCAATCTATATGATACTATTTGCTTTTTGTATTTCAAATCATGAAAAATTTAATTAACATTTTAAAAAATTTTCTTTTACAAAATTGACATGAAAAGAATTGGGACTTATAATTGTTTTATATATATTTTAATATTAAAATTTATAATTTAATATTGAGTTGATATAATTCCAGTTTTGAAAATTAGTAAAATTGGATCTAAATAAGGAAAAATTCTCATATAGATTCTAAAAAGGGAATATTAATCATAGTAAAAAATTTCAAAATTATTGACAAAGTTTCTCATTGTTTATGCTTCTTTCTTACATTATTTGATTGTAGTGTTGTTTCTTAAGTTTAGTTAATAGTTCATCACTTTAAGATCTCTAGAAATTCTATATTTCTTATGTCATGAAGACTATGGGATAGATGATATAAAATGTTAAAAATTTACCCCTCCGTCATGGAAGGAACGAATTACTCATACATGTGGTCGACTGTGTAGTAAGCTGACCCTTCAGCATTTTTAAAAGGTACATGAAATAAAAGTATATTCCATACACTCAAGTCCAAACAAGATGTTATATCAGAGTCAGAGCCACAGTACTACCTATGGATTCTAGCTTTCCTCAAACTCAGTATTTGTATTAAAAAATTCATTTCTATACAAAATGTTTTGCCTCGTTGTCAATAAAGTAAGTTGAGAATTGTGAGGTCTCATGTTTGGATTCTTGCAAGGAAAAAAACCATTAGATGTTTTCTTCCCATCTGTTCACACTTTAGTGGATAGACTTATCTGATATTTGTACTTATGAAAATTATATAGTAGGTATCTCAGGAAATTAGTTGAGTTGTGTTCAAGCTGGCCTAGACACCACCATAATGTGGTGGGGTTTAAATGTGTTCTATCAAACACTATATTATTTTGCACGAATATGTAGGGATTAATTATGCCAAATGAGTCCTACAAAACTTGAAAAGGAAAAGAAGGAAAAAAGGTTTAAGTGGGGCTTGATGGATCCTTAGTGTATGTAGTTCTCAATGTAAAAGCACGAGCCTCTCTTTTGCTTATATATTGATCAGTATAATAAGCATGAAGCAGTTCCAACTAAAAGTGTTCAAATAGAAGGCCCAGTAGTTGCTTTTGTTGCTCCCCACTTGTCTAATACTTTTAAGTAAATTTGCTGCTGCTTTATGCAATGCATGGAGTGCCCTGTCACGTTCATGCAATTCTTGGTTTAAATATATAAGCTGATTTGCTTTTTGCCTAGACGTCATAACGCAATTCTGAGCTGTGTTTTTCTTCTTTTTCATCGATCCAAGAAAGATTTTGCTCACAAATAATTCCAATTCATGGGCCAGTCAACTAAGGGACACGTAGGAGCTATCTGTTCCTTAATTGTTTCGCAATTTGATGTTGATATAAAAACTCTCTCAGCCTGATCGTGTTTTCTTCTTTCTCTCTTTGTAAGTGCACGACTTTCTTTGAACGAGCCCTTCTCCTTTTATAGACAAAAAAGTTTTTCCTTCGTTGACTCCAATATGATAAACTTTTAGTGATTTTTTCTCATTGTATAACTCGGACAAACCTTTCCTTGTGCGACTTGAATTCCTTGCAGTTTTATTTTTATTCACATCCTCAACTTTATTTGTTTCCTAGTTCCAGTTGGATTTGGTCTACTGAGATCATGCTTGTGGAACTTGTTCTTTGCAACTGTCATTCTTCCCTTTTTTTGATGATGACAAATCCGTGTATGCATTCTATCATGCTAAGAGATTCTTTACACAAACATAGAGCTCGAAAATGTTATAAGAGAGAGACTAGGAAATGATTATGCACAAAGCAACAATATTCCCCCTTTTGGCATCACAAAAACAAATTTATAAGCATAAAACCAATTATAATACCCAAGGCAAATGGAAAACATGCATCAGACTTTACACAAAATTACTAGACTTTACACAGAATTACTGGAACAACCATAAAATCATAAGCACAAAAATCAAGGAAAGGAAACAATAACAGAAATCAAAAGCCTATCCAAGAGTTTACAGTTATGTACACCACAACAGAAAGTTAAACCAAAAAATCAAAAGTAAGCATTTGTGGGTATAAGTGAATAGGTGATGTTGGTTAGGAAGAGAGTGCAGAGGATAAATCTTTCTTCTACATGTCAAAAAGCCCCTTCAAATGAGCATAATTAGTTGTCTTCTCAGTTTTCAAAGCAACCTGAGCAGTAGTGAGAGCATCTTTTAATCTAGAGATTTTCTTAGTTAATCGAGCCAGTTCAAGACCATGAGAAACATTTAACTGATTGACAATGTCTAAGTGAGAATCCCTAAGAACAACAATCTCTTCATTTTTAGCAGCCAACATAGCCCTTAACCTTTGTACCTCTCTTGGCGGAGCAGGTATAACAACTTGATTCACCTCTCTGATTACATCTTTGGTTGTCTTATATTGCCAAGCTTTGACTGGTACTCCAAAGTAATCAAAGACTAATCCTAACCAAAACCCATAAGCGAGTGCATGACGAACTTTGTTTTGAACAAAAATTTGATGCACGTGACACAAAATTAGTTGGGGCAAGTTGATAGGAATTCGGGAGCTCAGTAGTTCCATAAGCGTAAGATTTTAGTAATTTGCTTTGGTGCGTTTTTGTCTTCTTAGAAGCACCATCTTGTGAACTATATCAAACAACATTTGTGTAACAGAAGCATAGCTCCTTTATCAATCTTGGTGTGAAATTCCAGCATTGGATCATTTGAGAACTTTTGAGAAATTTCCAGAGCAGACGGAAGTCCATCTCAAGGTGGCCAACCTCTCCTTACTACTTAGCGACACCACCCAGCATTCTGAATCCCTAATACCAAACCCAAAACATCAGGAGTCAAGGTAAAAGAGATACCTCGCACAATACTCAAAATTGAGTCCGAAGACCCAGTAGCATTGATAGAAAATTGCCTAACTTCATCCTTACCTATCCTTCGACGTAGATTTCTTTGAAAAAATAACTCACTCCACCCATGTGCATGTAATAGAGTCAATAGTTCATTCATCTCCCTTTCCCCAAACCAGTAACGACTCTACCCCTTAGCACCGTATGCGATTTGAAAGTCACAATACTAGAGGTGTGAGCATCAAGACTTTCTTCAATGTCATCCTTTAACTCTTCCTTTTCTAGATGTTCTTGTGTTCGCCCTAAGGTAGTGTCCTCAGCTCCCAGAGTTTCAGAGGATGACAGATTATTAACAGATTCATTACTTTCAGTAAACTCATCTATAAGTTTGAATATTAAAGAGTTCTTAGATAAACTGGGTATCTTAGCCTGTTTCTTTGACTTGGTCACTGATGCCTTACCCTTTCGTTTATGTTTTTTGGTTGATTTCTCGAAATCATCATCAATTTTTCAATAGGATCGAGAGGAGGAACATACTTACCTATTGAGCATTTTTTCCTTTAGGTTGCGAAATTGAGAAGACCTTCATCTAGAACTTTTTGAACCGATCTTGTCACACGGGCTGGGACAGTAACTGAGGGCGAAAGTAGTGGGCTATTCAACGATTCATCAGTCGGTATAGTAACATGCTTGCCTGAAGCCTTACAAAGTTGAGACCTAATACGTTTAGGCACTAAATCCACAATGGGTGTGTTTTCATCAGAGGTTAGAGATGGTTCCTCAACTCGTTCCCTAGAGGCGTTTTTGGTACTTGATACACCCCTGATGACCCCTGAACTCATCAAGATTGATTCCCCCTTTCTGCATGGTCCCAGCTTTAAATGTGTCTCCACTGTAGGTGTTTCAAGAATTTCCCACTTACTCGGTACATTTGCTTGAATAATTAAAGTGAATCCTCTGTGGTTTTTTCTGGAGTTGTGGATGTTACCCTAGGTAAATCATCTAGATGAGAGATTCCCAAAGCTATCAATGAATATCATGGAGGGAGGGACACTGGTATGACTTGTTCCTTGTAACGGAAGATGGTCAATTATGAAGATGTAGGGTTTGACATAGCTGGAGATGAATAGGTTTAATTTTAGAGGGAGGGGTATTTGGAGTATGAACTTTCTGGAGGTTTGGAAAGAGGAGTGATGATGGAAAGTGGAAGGGTTTTTGGAAGGTGAAGAGTTTAATTTTGGGAAGAGACAGAGACAGGTGTCCCAACAAATGAACAAATTGCAGATATTTTTACTAAGACACTACCCAGAGAACACTTTGAGAGGAATAGGTTGGAGCTAGGCACAATCAAATTCATATAAGGAGCAGTTTCTCACTATTGAACAATCACCGTCTATAATGCACTTAAAATCCAATTTTTTCCCAGCAGTACATTAAATTGTATGTTTGTTTTATTGAATAAGAAAATGATGTTTTAGAGTAGCCACTTAATTTTTAAAGAGAAATTAAGAAAACTATTTTTTTCAAAAGATTAAAACAAAAATTAATTGAAAATATTAAAGGGTTCGGGGTTCATATTAATGTTTTATGAAGGGTTTGAAGGCACCTAAAACATCCGCTAACTCACGGTTATTCGGTAATTAAAATATTTGGCTAATTATTGAAAAGATGAGCATACTTAACTAATTAAGAAGTAAACATTTTAAAAAATTTAAAAGAAATCTTAAGGGGAAAGGGGGATTTGAAAATATTACTTAAGTAAAACATTTTGCAAATTATTCTTGAAAGTCTAGTAGAAAAATATTTACTTAATTTTAAATAGTTAATTCAAAATGGTTATCTTTTGGAGAATTGAATTTTGAAACCTTAAAATTAATTAAACAAGAAATGACAATAGAAATATATAAATAAAGAAAGGAGGAAAGGTTTGGGCTCAAGTCTGGTTCTGTCCATCCTAGCGGCAATTCAACCTTTCCTGAGATGATAGGGTAAAGTTTTAGGATTTGGTAGTGGAATTTAGTTTTGATGGAGAAATTCAAGATTCGAAGAATTTTTTGGTCGAACATTGAGGTAGTGACTTGTATTCGGTATTGTAGAGATTTTCAAAAAAAATTCGAAAAGGAGTGGGCTAAGCAATATCACATAAACAGCTAAAGCATACAAACAGATATCGCGCGTCCTAAGCATATATGTGACCCTTTTGTGCCAAGGGTAGGCCTAGCGATTTAAATGATGTATTGCGTCATTTAAGAACAAATTATTGCACCCCAAAAAATAAGATCCATAAATAATTAGAAGTCATTACAAAGTAAACAAATGGGGTACATCTTTTTGGGAAAGGGATAAACTGCAAATACAACAAAATCAATCCCGTGCAGGGGCAAGAGATAACTAGAAGGCCGAAGGTCCTGCTCCTCATTTTGCTTTTGCCACTTCCTCTCGGATTAGGTACTTGCTAGTCACCACATGCGGTTCGATGAACACGGGTTTGTCGGACATCGACACGCCCTGGAGAGTGTTAAGCTGACCATCCAGGTTTGAGCCCAAACGCATTAGGCATGCCCTTGCATTGGCTAACTCTTGCATGACGAAAGCTAAGGCCCTTTAGCTTTCATACTCTCTTTGCTGGAACTCTTGTTCCCTATGCAAATATTCTTGTTTCCTACGCTGAAACTTTTGCTCCCTTTGGTCCTACTGCTGTTGAAAATGGTAGGCTTGAAGTTGGACCGTTACTTGGACATCTCCGATTTGCCGACCCTTACATGACCCCGAACTGAGTGTACCAAGTAAATCCTCTTCTAACCATTTCTTGTACTCATCCACATACCCAGCTTGATACCTATTTGCGGCCATGCTTTCTTTTAGGTTGGCACGCCTGACCTATTCTTGAAGAATTTCTTTAGCGTGAGGTATCGTATCACAACCATTGTAGTCGATGACATATCAACTAGTGTCTCTTTTCATAGGTGTGATTTGTTTCCTGCCGAACTGTCGCATCACTCTTCTAGGATTGTAGGGTCGTATCCCTCTAATACCCAGGAGATTCAGGAAAGGACACAGCCCCTCGAACGACTATTTTTTCTGACATGAAATCCTCAAACATCCATTGAATATTTTCCTACCTTATGTCGTAGAGGACTTGGGCCCATACTTTCCTTGTGTGGTGGATCTTGAATTTGTGGATGCTTAAATGGAGTTCGTAGTGATTAAGGTGACTCAAATTTTTTGGCTTGGCCAGCTCCTGTTTTTGAGACTCGTCTATTTTAACCAGATGTTTAGACATCCAATATTGAAATAAGATATTGCACCCTTGGAAAAATGGATACCCGTCTTTGCATTTACCTAATGATCGATAGATGTCGGCCAAAATGACTGGCGCTATATTGAAATGTTTCCTATCTTTTTCTTTTTTACCAATACCCTCAAAGATAGCGTGTGTAACCATTAAAACTTGAGTATTAATTTTGTTTTCTTCGTCTTGAGGAAATACCATTGTTCGTAAGAGGCATATGGAAAATGCTAGGATTTGAGTCTTACTCCAAGTATTGTGATTGAGAAACTCGTTGAAAAAATTTTCATAATAATTCTCGTGCCCATCGTTCGAAAAATTTAATAAATGGAATACTTGGATCTTACGCTTATGGAACTACTCAGCTCCCGAATTCCTATCAACTTGCCCCAACTGATTCTGTGTCACATGCATCGAATTTTTTTCAAAACAAAGTTCGTCATGCACTCGCTTATGGGTTTTGGTTAGAATTAGTCTTTGATCACTTTGGACTGCTAGTCAAAGCTTTGCAATATCAGACAACCAAAGATGTAATCGGAGAAGTGAATCAAGTTGCTGTACCTGCTCATCCAAGAGAGGTTAATGCACCCCTACAAAGGTTAAGGGCTATGTTGGCTGCTAAAAATGCACAGATTGCTGCTCTCAAGGATTTTATCTTAGACATTGTCAATCAGTTAAATGTTTCTCATGGTCTTGATCTGGCTCAATCAACTAAGGAATTCTCTAGATTAAAAGATGCTCTCACTACTGCTCAGGTTGCTTTGGAAACTGAGAAGACAACTAATTTTGCTCATTTGAAGGGGCTTTTTGACATGTTGAAGAAAGATCCATCCTCTACACCCTCTTCCTAACCAACATCACCTACTCACTTGTACCCACAAATGCATACTTTTGGTTTTTTATTTTACTTTCTGTTGTGGTGCACATAATTGTGAACTCTTGTGTAGGCATTTGATTTCTGTTATTATTTCATTTCCTTGATTTTTGTGCTTATGTTGTTATGGTTGTTCCAGTACTTTTGTGTAAAGTCTGATACATGTTTGCCATTGCCTTGGGTTTACAATTGGTTTTGTGCTTATAAATTTGTTTTTGTGATGCCAAAAGGGGGAATATTGTTGCTTTGTGCATAATCGTTTCCTAGTCTCTCTTATGACATCTTCGAGCTTTATGTTTGTGTAATGAATCTCTTAGCATGATAGAATGCACACACTAATTTGTCATCATCAAAAAGGGGGAATTTGTTGGATTAGAATAGATATTTTGAAGAATGACAGTTACAAAGAACAAGTTCCACAAACATGATCTTAGTAGACCAAATTCAACTGGAACTAGGAATTCAAGTCGCACAAGTAAAGGGTTGTCCGAGTCATACAAGGAGACAAAATCACTAAAAGTTTATCAAGTTGGAGTAAACGAACGAAAAACGTTTTTGTCTATAAAAGAGGAAGGGCTTGCTCAAAGAAAGTTGCGCACTTACAAAGAGAGAAAGAAGAAAACACGATCACAGGCTGAGAGAGTTTTTATATTCATCTTAAAGTGCTACGTAGATTAGGCTGAGAGAGTGAAATTCATCTGAAGTTGTAATTAATTGTTTTAGTTACAATTGAGTTCTGAGCGTAGGTTGGTGCAACTTGTAGACTTTAGAAGACTTAAACCTTGGGAGGTTTGTGTCTTGGGGTTAGGAATTAGAGTTTATAATTCCTTGGATTACATATGTTTTGTAATTTTTTTGAAGTGGTTCAATAAAAGTACAATTGAAAACTGTTGTGTTATCAATTTGCATACATATCAACATCAAACTGTGAAACAATTAAGGAACATATAGCTCATACGTGTTCCTTAGTTGAATTACGGAGGTCATAATTCCAACAAGTCAACTTGATGAATCATTATTCACTATATGTCCTCCTTACTAGCATGACAATATAATATTGAAGATGACACTTCATACCTTTGATCCTGTTTGTATACTGCATACTTGTTGATCAACTCTTAAAAGGATTTGAACCTAGGCACCATGTAAGTTTTTGAGCATACCGTGCTACAACTTTCCATTAGTTCTAAGGGTGTTTAAAATATAATATAAAGTAAGATTTGATTTTGACCTATATATGTATATAGTGTAATTTTCTGATGAGCTGGACACCCTGACTCCACAGCAGCTCCGCCCCTGTGTAAACCTAGTAACATGTAGTCAGTAGCCCAGACCTTTAATTTATGAAAGCTACTATAGTGAACTGCACGCTTAATATTTGAGTCTGGGTTTTGGACCGGAGCAGACCTATAATTCTGAATATGGAATTCAATTGATGAACGTTGCATATTTGGCCTATACTGTATAATAGATGTGTATGTATGTGTATATATATATATATATATATATATATATATATATATAACATTCTGAAATTTTTATAAATATCTAACTTTGCATCCATCAAGTTCAAAGGGTGAAACTGCCTGTATTTTTGATGAACTTTTTTGATTGAGGGAAGTAGTTTGTCATTATATAAGTAGTCAATGACTATAACCCCGTGGCAGAAATCAAAGTATAAACATACAATTATCAATGTTTGCTATCACCCATATAATGCTTAAATTTTATCTTGTAATTTAATAGCCATCCATGTGTGTATATTCTGGAGTTAGTACTCATGTTGATGATTCACTTTGCTATGCCTATTTGTAGGGGAGATGGCCAACAACTGAAGTTATCCTCATTTCACCTCCTCCAATTGATGAACCTTCGCGACTCCTGTAATCTTTCCATATATACGTTTCATGATTCTTTGACTAGAACAACATGAGGACAATATTATTATTTTTACTCTTCTTGAAACAGTACTGATGTTTAATTCAAACATATGTAGATATCCTTATGCAGAGAACAAACTGGGACTGCCAGAGAGGACAAATGAAGCTGCTGGGAACTACGCCAAGGCATGTCTAGCTGTTGCTGCTGAATGTGGGGTCTCCGCTATCGATCTCTGGACCAGAATGCAACAAATCCCTGGCTGGCAAACAGCTTGTTTAAGGTATCTGATCCCTTCCTCTGCACAAGAAAAGATTTCTTTTATGATTTTATTTCGTCGTGATTCATTTAGTTGGGTGCCCTCTGCATGCCCAGAAAAGTTACATATTATTCTGATCATCTAAGTTGTTTCCCTATCGTAAAACTTCATTTCTTGTAATGTTTTATTTCAATTCTACATTTCGGGAAGCATTGTTTACACATATTTTGATTCAAATTACAATCATATATAATTGCTGGGGCAAATGTAGTACATAGTTGCTACTTGATCACAATTATATTCTTGAAGGTTTTCATAATTTAAAAATTCAGTTTATAAAGCTTAAGTATGATCGATGCCAAATGACATGTTTAGAATATACTGTAAACTCTGTTTAATACTAGGATTCTCTTTCGCTCCATCTCTTTTTGCATACTGGTTTCAAATGATTTTAGTTGAATACACTGACAATGCTGCAGCTTCTAACTTGCTTTATTTCCAAGTTTACAAATTTCACAAATCATGATCCGTCAGCATATATAAGTAAAATTCTTTTCTAATTAATAGTCTCATTGCATTTATCCATTTTTGATGGTACAGCGACGGTTTGCACCTGACTCAAACTGGCAACAAAATTGTGTTCGAGGAGGTGCTCGAGGCTCTTAAAAAGAAAGGACTGAGTTTGGAAACTCTACCAGTTGATCTCCCACAGATTAATGATGTGGATCCAAATGATCCCCTCAAGTCTTTTGAAGGAATATAGTATAGACTTAAAAACTTAAAACCCCTGTTCCCTATCCTTTTTCTTAGTCAATAATATATTTTGTGGAATAGATTTTTATCCTATTTTGAGAACAAAAAGACCGTGTATTGTTTTTAGACTTGAAGATATAAATGTTCAAGTAATTTCTCGTGGTAAATCCTAGCTCAAATGAATGTGTTTTAACATATATAGTTGGAAGTTTAGGTTGTTTAACCCTCATTTATTAGGTTTGAATTTTTTTAGAAACAGCAAATATAATAGACATAATAAGGTTTTATAGCTATAGTTTTGATAATTGCGCTTCATAGCTATAGTTTTGTTTGCTATTGAGGTTGCGGTTTGTATATTTCTGTCTGTTTGTATATTTCACTTGTGAATATTCAAATAGGGTAAGTATATACAAATTCTGTATTTATACATGTAGGAATTTTTCAGAACATTGTTGGTATATTTCGCTTGTCAATAAATAAATAGGGTAATTTATTATGTATTTTTTATAAATCGTATACAAATAACTAGGGTAAACATATACAAATTTTGAATTTATACAATCAGGAACTTAATTATAGGATTTATACAAATCTGGCGAATATCAAGAATTGGGGAAATTGTAGTAGTAAATTACAATTTTCTTAAACTGTAGATATAGTACCTAATAGAGGCTAAATGTTTGTTATTTTGCATAATTTTCCCAAACGTTTAGTCCATTTCCAGTCTATTTCAGCCATCAAAAATTAAGTTAATAAGTAACCCAAATTGATGTATGAGAAATCTTATTAAAATATTTTTAAAAAGATATATTTTTAATTGGATATGTTATATATAGTCATAATAAAGGAGCAAAATAGTATTAGTAAAAAATGGGCAGGTTGAGAGTTATAATCTGCATATTAGCTCATTTTGAAACTTTTGGACGGATCAATAACTCACCCATTTGGACGATACCATAAGCAATATGGCCATTAATTACAGGAACAATAAAAGGATATAATCATACGCTATAGAGATCAGAGCGATCTTTTTTCATGCACTCAAGACTTGTCAAGCCTAGAAGTCTAGAACTTTTATTTATGTATATACACACATTAATATATTATTATATTGTTCTTCCAATTAAGTTCATCGTTAAGTAACTCCCTAGACCCTAACACACTAGATTTGTTAATTGCATTATAACGAAAAGCTCCAAAATACCACTATTCGATCGTACCATTTTTTAATTAATCAGACAGATGAATAACCTCTGCATGCATGTCTAATATTGTCACAAGCGAAAACGAAAATAGCAGTCAATTTAAGAGTATATATATACTAAAAAAAAAAAAAAGATTTTAGGAAAAAGAGTTGCATTTTCCAAATCAAACATAGAGAAAATTATATATTTTCATTCATATATTGATGAAAATTACTACATAACTACAACTTAATTGCGGTTAAACATCTTTTGTCGTAATGCATGAGGTTGTCTGCTAATAATGATGTTGAGGATCTGGTCCTCCGGGTGCAACTCTATCTTTATTCATCATTACCCTTCTATAATTTTGCTTCATTTTATTTCCCAAATCATTCACTAATAATTCTCTTAATATTTGTTGGCTATTTATCTTTTTCCTCGTGCTCTCAACTCCACGATAACTTGTAGCTGCTCTTGCAACGGAAAACCTTACTCGTGAAAAAAACATTAGTAGTACAAGGACTAAAATTGAGCTTAGCATAAAACTGGATTTGGCCATAGCTAGATATATTGGTTTGATCAGAAAATTCAAAGACTTACAAGAGAGTTAGCAAAGGTGCCAAGTTTGGTCAAGTAAGAAATCAAGAAATATTATCCAAATATATAAGGAAAATCCAAAGGGGAAGTGTCCAAAAATAGTATTATTTCAAATCAATATTAAAGGTATACAAAAAGAATTTTGGATCTTCCGTCCAGAAATTTATAATGATTTGAGATATTGTGTTTAGTTTAATGATATTTTGCACTCAAGTTAAGCTGATTACATGAAAATTACTACATAATCATTAATTCGATTACATTTGCAACTTTTGTTGATTTCATAGTGTTCTCTTTCTTTTTCCCTTCAAAGCCTCCACTATATATCACGTTGGTTTTGGATGACTAATCTCTTTGTCACCATTTCTTGGATTATTCTGAACATAATTAACTAGCACCCATAAATCAACACTAAGAATATTTAGTACATTACTAAAAACAGAACTGGCCAGTCCAATAATATTAGAGGGGCCTGCGTGCTGAGTGTTTGTTATTTATTTTTTTTAGCTATAATAAGCGGAAAAAGGATTAAAAATATTTTTACTAGAGCTATGTGAAATTAAATAAAAATGCACGTTAGTAGCTAGTCCAAAAATGTCCATATTGTTGGGCCAAACTATTTGTGATAAGGGCATTTTTGGTTCATACTGTTAACGATAGAGATATTTTTGGACTAAACTATATATTAAAACAAAGACATTTTTGGACCAAACTATTAATAAGATACACTTTTGTTTAATTCATATGATTCAAGGGCATATTTGACATTTTCAGTATAATAAGAGATAAATGATACAAGTTTGCTCATTTCAACGTCCTTTAATTCTTTTAACTAGTTGACATTTAATTTTTATGAACGGAGGAGGAGGAGTTGTTTAATTCATATGATTCAAGGGCATATTTGACATTTTCAGGATAATAAGAGATAAATGATACAAGTTTGCTCATTTCAACGTCCTTTAATTCTTTTAACTAGTTGATATTTGAATTTATATGAACGGAGGAGGAGGAGGAGGAGGAGGAGGAGGAGGAGGATAGTTTATTATTCAATCTTGTATAGTTACATTGTAGATCTCCTCTTTATAGTAGTTGAGATATCTGATCACACTTACTATTCATAACAAACTTACAGCGAGGAGGAGGAGGAGGATGATATTTTATTATTCAATCTGGTATAGTTACATTATAGATCTCCTCTTTATAGTAGTTGAGATATCTGATCACACTTACTATTCCTAACAAACTTACAACTAATTGTAACTAACTAACTAACTAATTATTGGAAAGTTAGTTACATAGTAACATTGGTTTAGGGAGCATATACGAAGGACCAGGTTCACACATTTGCTTCTTCTTTGGTCTTCTCATTCTCAACACTCCCCCTCAAGCTAGAAAGTGGGAAGATGTTCAAAACTCCTAGCTTGGAGCTGAGATGTTGCCGTTATACTCTTGTAAATCCTTTAGTGAGCAGATCAGCTAGTTGATCTTGTGTAGGAATGTACTTGGCTATACTAACCCTTGTGTGATTTTTTCTCTTATAAAATGACAATCAATCTCAATGTGTTTGGTCCTCTCATGATAGACTGGATTGGCTGCAAGTTGCATAGCAACTTTGCTATCAGTATGTATGTTTATAGGTAATGAAACTTCAATGCTAAGCTCCTCCATTAAACCTTTCAGCCATATAATTTCTGTTACAGTGGTTGCAATGCTTCTATATTTAGCTTCAGCTGAGCTTTTAGAAACAATTGTTTGTTTCTTTGACTTTCATGAAATTAGAGACCCTCCATACTGCACAAAGTAACAAGTTATTGACCTTCTTGTTAGAGGACAAGAGGCCCAATCTTCATCACAATAAGCAGTGATAGTATTCTTTAAGTAGCTGGACAATAGTAGACCTTGCCTTGGTTGGTTTTTGACATATCTAATAATTCTTAATGTTGCAGTCATATGTGACTTTTTAGGCTATTATAGGAATTGACTTAATGTTTGAACCCCATAGGAGATGTCGTCTTGTCATGGTTAAATAAAGTAGTTTGCCAACTATCAATTGGTTAACTCCTTGATCAGTTAGAGGATCAGGTTTTTTCATCTGTGTCTCTTCATCATACCGTCTAGTAGTCAATTTTGAGTTGGTATCGATTGGAGTTCTAGCTGGTTTAGCTGCACTTAGACTAGTTTCAGAGATTAATTCTAATGCATACTTTCTTTGATGTGTTAGAATGCATTGCTTTGATCTAACAAACTCAATACCTAAGAAGTACTTTAATTCTCCAAAGTTTTTTATTTTGAAAGCTTGTTTCAACTGATCCTTTGTTTCTTCAATAAGAAGTAGACTACTTCCACTGATCAACATATCATCTACATAGATGAAAACCAATACCATGCCTTTTGTTGTCTTTTTGATGAATAAGGAGTGATCATATTCACTTTGTTTGAACTCAAGTTTCAGTAATGTTTGAGAGAGTTTTGCATTCCATTGTCTTGGGGATTGTTTTAGCCCATAGAGGGATTTAGTGAGTCTACATACTTTATTCTCCCTGACTCTAAAATTTCCGAGGAAGGTCCATGTAAATATCATCATGTAAGTTCCCTTGTAGAAAAACATTGAACACATCTATTTGATGAATGTGCCAATTCTTGTGAGCTGCAATAGTTAGTACTGTCCTCACAGTCTTCATCATTACCACTGGATTGAATGTCTCCTTATAATCAATACCTTTTTTTTTGTTGTAACCTTTTGCTACTAGTCTTGCCTTATACCTCTCTATTTCACATGTGCTTTTGTATTTAATCTTATAGATCCATTTGCAACCTATAGGCACATTTCCCTTTAGAAGAGTAACTACTTCCCATGTATGATTATTTTGTAGTGCATCAATCTCAGATTGCATTGCCTCAACCCATGTAGGATCCATAATAGCTTCTTTGTAGGTGACAGGTTCTGTATTGGCAGGAATCTTAGACAAATATGTTTGATATGAATGATTTACCTTGTCATATGACAGGTATTTATCCAAAGAATATAGAGTATATTGAGCATGAAGGGACACAAAATCTTTCATCCATAGTGGTGGTCTTTTACCCCTGGCATATTTTCTATTTTTTTCTTATATCACCAATAGACCACCTGTTCTTTATATAGTGCAGGAATGTTAGTTTCTGCAACTATCTCCTCAGATTAACCTAATCCTTGAACCTGAGACTGTGAGTAACTGTCAGAAGTTGATTGTTCATCATTTAATCCAGTGAATTTGAATAGAGAGGCATGCTGTTGACTTTGTATTTTGAATGGAAATGTATCTTCCTTGAGAACCACATCTCTGTGTACAAAGAAAACATGAGACTTTAGATCATATAACAAGTAACCTTTTTGAGTAGTTGCATAGCCTAAATTGACAGATATTCTGGACCTACTTTTTAGCTTATTAGTTTCTTGTAAAATTTTAGCAAAACAAAAACATCTTATTACTCTTAGATGTGACATTGTGGGTGGCTTTCTAAATAGTTTTGCAAAAGGAGTGTTGTTGTTAGTAACAACACTAGGAAGCTTATTTATAATATATATAACAGCTTGAAAACATAAACATCAGAATTTAATAGGTATGTTCCCTTGAAACCTAATTGCTCTTCTAAGCTCAAGAATCATGTGTCTACGTTTATTTTCAACAACACCATTTTGCTGAGTAGTATAGGCACATGTTGTTTGATGTACAATACTTAAAGAAGTAAACCTGTTTGTGCACCTACTATTCACAAATTCCGCACCATTGTCTGATCTTATGCACTTGATAGTTTTATCAAATTGTGTCATAACATGTACTAGAAATTGTTGAATAATAGTACTAACATCAGATTTTAGTTTCAACAAAAATATCCATGTATATCTAGACATGTCATCTACAACAGTAAGGACGTATTTATTTCCATCATGTGTGGGGGTTTTATAAGGACCCCATTCATCCATGTGAACTAATTCAAAGCATGAAGAACTTTTAGATATGCTAACTGTGAAAGGTGTCCTTGTTTGCTTAGCACAAGAAAAAACAGTGCATTTATTGATTGTTTCAGTTATACTATTTAAATCTGAAGACAACATTTTCTTTAATATTGATCTAGATACATGCCCACGTCTTTTATGCCACAAGTCTATATTTAGTTTAGAATCTATTCTTGGTAAAGGAACATAATAACTAGCTGCAATATTGACATCTCTTAGACTTGTATTGCTTGATAGTATGTATAGGCCACTATCTTCTTTACCAATCATCTTCACTTTTCCTACTATACAGAAGTTAGGAAAAAAGTAGCAGAACAATGTAGTTCCTTAGTGAGTTTAGATATCGATAACAAGTTAAATTTAAATTGTGGTACTTGGAAAACTCCAGTGGCAACATCGTTATTAGGAAGGACACTTGAGCCAATAAACTCAACTAAGGAAATATCCCCATTTGGTAAATGTAGTTTCTTTGGCTTATCAGACTTGCAAATAGTGGATTTATCTAAAGAGCTTAGGTCTGCCACCATGTGGTTAGTAGCACCTGTATCAATAATCCAGCAAGGAGTAGAAATACTAATGGTAGTAGAGTTGAAACAAGTGTTTGTACCCGAACCATTACCTACTACATTAGCTGAATGAACTTGTTCTGGAGCTTTGTTCAAAAAATGGAGCAATTGTTGATATTAACTCTTTGACAAATGATAAGTTTCTAATTGATTGTTCCCTACATTTGAAGATTGCCCATAATCACTTGTAGTGACTTGAGTAGGATGTCTTGTAGTCAGAGGAACCTGTTTCTGAGACCCTTTACTTTCCATCATTGCATTATATGTAGTGTTAGGCTCCTTCTTTTTGAACCTAAAATCTTGAGGATACCCTATTAACTTGTAACACTTATCTCTAGTGTGATTCTTAAGCCTACAATAATCACAATACAAATTCCCATTCTTCTTGAATTTTTGAATATCGCCATTTTTTGAGTACATAGCTAACTCATATGCTTGTTGGCCAGAACTTAGATTAGACCCTATTATGCCTGCTGCAGCTACTACTGATTTTTTACTCTCATCAGATCATTGAATATGCCTGATTTACTGAGGGAAGTGGGTTCATCAACAGGATTTGAGACCTTACTTGTAAGTAAGAGTCATTTAACCCTATAAGGAACTGGAACAACTTGAGTTTTTGCAGATGTACTACATACTCTTTGGATCTTTCACATTCACAGAATGGGGTAGGCACCACAACCTCAAATTCCCCCATAGCCCTTTTAATCTCGAGAAGTAAACAGACACAGAACTTGTTCTTTGAGTTATAGTGGCAATCTCTTGATGCAAATTAAAGTTTCTTGACCTATCTATCTTGTTAAATCTTTCATATAGATCCTCCCAGACATTTTTAGCACACGTTGAATACATGATGCTTCCAAGAAGCCCTTTCTCTTCAGAATTCATAATCCATGATAATACAACAACATTTACCCTTTCCCAAATACCTTCTAGCCCTGAAAATTTATCCTTTGGAAATGATCCATCCACTAACCCCATTTTGTTTCTTCCTAACAGGATTACCTTCATTGACCTATACCACATAGAATAATTCTCAGCACCAGTTAATTGAAAAGAAATGATTTGATTTCCACTTACATCAGACGAGTGAAGAAACAAGGGATGATTGTAATCAATTGTTGAAGCTGGATTTTCCGTTCCTATTCCTGAATCTGCTTTTGCATTTGGGCCAAACACGGTTGTAGCATTTGTACCATTCATCACTGCATTTCTTTGCACAATTACGATCGATCAATCTTAGCGAAATTGTTGATTGAATCATTCAACTAGGAATACTAGTTGATAAAGCTATGATACCATGAAGTTTTATGAACAGTGAAGAGGAAGAAGAAGAGGAATAGAGAGAAGAATATTTTGTTATTCAATCTTGTATAGTTACATTGTAGATCTCCTCTTTATAGTAGTTGAGATATCTGATCACGCTTACTAATCCTAACAAACTTACAGCTAATTGTAACTAACTAACTAATTATTGAAAAGTTAGTTACATAGTAACAATAGTTTAGGGAACATATACGAAGGACCAGGTTCACACATTTGCTTCGTCTTTGGTCTTCTCTTTCACAACAGTATTTTCTGTTTTTTACCCCAAAATGATCTCATAATGGATTGTCCCTTGCGTTACGTGTGTTGCATATCGAATCCAAAAAAACACACGTACAGTTTAATGTCTTACACGCATAGCACTATACATTAGCTTCCCCTTTCTTAATTTTAAAGAGAAATCTGTTTTTTAAGTGTCACATGCACTTGTTTTTAAAGAAGATTGTCCGTCTAGAAATCTAACAATCAGCCTTTGTGACTTGCTCACCTTCCGTTATCAACGTCACACACATAGCCTAGCATGGATTACTCAGTAATGAAAATAGATCGTATCCTCGATCACATAAGAGTTATAAGTGTTGTCCCAACTTGTAGCTCTGATGTAATAGCAAAAAGAGAAATCTATTAATGTTTACTTTAAGACAAGAGACAAAAGATATACGTATGCCTTAAAAGTTTTTCTTGTCATATTGTTCTTTGCATTTTAAATCTTAATTTTTCTTTATATTCGAATCACCGCTCCACATACAGCAACGCAAAAAAAGACAAATGATGAAGAATCTCTTGGTCATAGGAAACCTTTTGATTATTTTTATATCTTAATTAGTACTATCATTCTTTCAAGTTCCTAAATAATCAATAATATTGTTGGTAATTAATTGTTTTTTTTCCTTTCTTGAGAATGTGCTTATCCAACTAGTAATAGTTTTCTTGGGGTTCTTATTGGGCGGAGCTAGTTAGGATCTTTCAATAAAAAATTACATTATTTATATGTGTGGCTAAAATTATTTTTTCTGCGTCATTGATTCTTAAAAGATAAAGGATCCGACGATGAAGCCTTTTTGTTGTCTACAAGGTGCTTGAGGACATCAAAGAAAGACAAGGAAATGAAGATTTAAAATTAGCAAAGTGGATATGGAGGCCAGATGACATATATACATGATTTACTATAATCTTTTTGTGAGTCAACATTGTACTAAGAATGATCTTCCTTATGTGGAAAGACAAAAGACAAACAATAAAATAACTAGATTCTTGTCCCCTTCTTCTAAAGTATCTTATCTTTTATGGCTAATATTAAAACACTTCTTTTTGGTTACTATTAGGTGGCCTGCCCGCTTACACTTCATGGGCAGTTGGAATATGATGTCTTTTATTTTTCATGTGATGCAGAATGATGCTTTGGATTTTGTGAAAATAATCTAATGATCCACCTAAATTATTTGGTGATCATGGTTCTGAAATTGACTATATATGTTGCTCTTGAGGTCGATATATCTTTTGGATAAGAAAATTTTCACTAATTAAGGTGCCAAAAAAGTGAAAGCTTAGTTGATATATTGATCTAACTCCTAAAACAAAGTATTAATGCATCCAAACAAATTCTTCATAATGATGAGATCCGAAATAATAATAAAGATGGTGATCAGATTCAAAACGATTATTGTGCATATAATGATTATAAATCGATCCTCTAATATAATATAGGGTGAAAATTCCTAACATCGTGTGTTGTTTAATGTCAATCACTACAATATTTTAGGCCTACAACCACATTAATTCTGGACAACGTTGTGTGTTGCTTCAAAAACTTTTAGGGACGCTTTTAAAGCGTAGCCAAAATTTTTAACTTTTAGCTTCGATAATATTTGCAACACTTATAAAGTGTACTCTTTAATGATATAAGCTATACTTTATAAGTGTTGTTACAGTATGATATAATTGGCAACAACTATTTACATATATGGCCACACTTTTAGAGTGTCCTATTTTTATAATTATAAAAATAACATATTACAAATGTGGCCTTAATATTTTCACTAAAATATTATATTCCCTCCAACATTAAAAGGTTGTCAAAAACGGCCGGTCAGCCCCACTCATTTCATGCCGCGCGGGCCGACTCTTCATTTGGAAGGGTCTAGAAATGCTCAACCCAACCAAATCCTAGAAGGGTCGAGGGCTGGGGTGGGCTAGCCCTTATTTTTTTCTTTTGTTTTTTTTATTAGCCCAACCTCACCTGATCCAAGCCTCGCGGACTGATCCTTCATTTGGAAGGGGTTGAAAATGTTCAACCCAATCCAATCCTAGAAGGGCCGAGGGCAAGGGCGGGCTAGCCCTTCTTTTTTTCTTTTCAAACCTATAATTCTATAACATCGAGAAAATGAGAAGATTTTCAAATTAAATATGACAAACAAGGATGTTGTTTCAATTGCACTAGCAAAAAATCTAGTGTAATTTGCATGCATCTTGCATACCAGGCGAGTGAGATAAGAGAGTGACAAGCAAGATGGGAGAGAGGCAAGGGCACGAGATTTGTCTATATATTCTAGATACATACGAATCTACTTGGATAAAGTGTATATAGAACAAATTAACATAATTTTGAGTCCATATATTTCGAGATTCATGTATCTGGATATACCAAAATCTGATAAGTTCATAATATTACAATATAGCGTGTATTTAAGTAATTAGATTATACACTAGTGAGTATACTATAGGTTACCCTTAAATAAAAAGTTTTGGCACATGAATCGACCCGGCCCCGTTCAAACCTCAAGGACCAAGGGCTTATATGGGTCGGCTTATAAGCCCTAGCTTTAAATAGGCTTGAAAATTTTTATTCCAACCCTACCCTCATAACGGATTGAGTTGGGCTGACCCTATAGGCTAAGTCCATTTTGACGACTCTGTGTATGAACTCGTTTTCTTATTGAAAAATAAACTATTCTATTTGAAAAATTAAGAGAAAAGTCAATCTAACATTATTTTCAAAATTTTGGAATAAAATGTCATAAACTAATGGATGAATATTGAATAGAGTTGAAAACTGTTAGCGTGTCAAAAGATTTTATCCTTAAAATTATTTTATCGATAAACGTGGTCCTCCCAAAACTCAGTAAGTCATTCTGGTATAATCTAGGAGTAAAAAGATTATTAAAATTCCAACCAATATAAAATGAAAAAAAAAAATTGTCTTTTGTAATATGATTTTTAGTATTTCTTTATTGTGTTGATATCTATCAATTCTAAAGTATTTTGAATTTTAACAATTATTATTGAACTATTTTACATTATATTTTAAAAATATTTAAAATTGAATTTAACTAATTATTTAAATAGGTAATTTAAATTTATTCATATAATAAATACAATAAAATTACTTAATTTCAAAAATGCTTAACCAGTTTCAAAAAAAAAATTATTTGAGAGCAAAAATAAATAAATATTGTGACTACAACTATAAACTTAGTATTTTAATATATTATTTAATAAAAAAACATTTTTTTTCTAAAACAACAAATAATACTATAAAGAAAAATATATATGTGAATTTCATTCGTACCAACAACTCCTTTAAATAAATAAGGGTAATTGTTTTGCCAACTTGGTAATTTTCAGATTTTTCATTTTGAGTATTATTGATATAAGTTTGTAATATTTAAATTTAGATAATTATTTAAATAGAAAATTTAAATTTATTTATATAATAAATACAATAAAATTACTAAACATTTTTTTTATAAAGCAATAAATAATACTAATAAAGAAAAATGTATTTGTGATGAAATTTTGATCTAGTTCATGTTTAACAAATTTGTGTTGTCATTATCATCGGAGAACTATGAAGATGTTTTTCTTTCAATTTTTTTATCTGTAAAAGTTTATTTTGAAATCATAAAGTGAATCAGTGGGTATATGATGGAGTGTGATCAATCCTTGCTGAAGCTTAGTCCTAACAAAATGATAATCAATTTCGATGTGTTTTGTCCTCTCATGAAAAACTGGATTCTTGGCAATATGAATTGCTGCTTGACTGTCACAATGAACATGTATAGGCAAGGAGCACTGTAAAACTCCCAGCAATCTTTCAAGCCATACTAGCTCTCCCTTAAGTTGTCTCGTTGCTCTATATTCAGCTTCAACGGAGGATAGGGACACTGTTGCTTGTTTCTTAGACTTCCAACTGATAGGACTGTCTCCCATAAATACTGGATATGCTGGTAGAAATGTCTCCCATAAGTACTAGGTATCCACTAACAGACCTCTTTGAGTCGGGGCAAGCAGCCTAATCAGAGTCATAATAGGCACTGATAGCGAAATCAGGCTTGTTTGAAATGAAAATCCCAGTGTTTCAAATATCTAAGGACATGATAGACTGTTTTCAAATGTGGTTCCTTAGGTGATTACGTGAATTGGCTCAAATGTTACACACCATAGGCTATGCCATTCTAGTATGAGTTAGAAAATTGAGCTTGCCAACCAACTTCCTATATTGAATGGGATCAATTAAGAGTTTGTCATCTGTGGCTGTTAACTTCTCAGTACAGTCAAGTGGTGATGTAGTGCTTTGTAATTCAAGACAACAAAATCTTTTAGGAGATCAGAAGTGAACTTCCTTTGAGAAATTAGAACACAATCATGCCTATACAAGATTTCTATGCCTAAAAAGTAGTAAAGTTTGCCCAAATCTTTTATCTTGAACTGGTCATTCAGGAAACACTTTAAGGAATTAATCTCAGCGGCATTAGTACCATTCATGATTATATCATCCACATATATGGCAACAAACACCAAGGGGAACCCATTCTTTTTATAGAACAATGAATAGAGTCACTATTTGAGTGTTGATACCTTATTGAACAACTTCTCATACCATTGCATGCTGGCCTGTTTTAGGCCATACAAGGATTTCTTTAGTCTGCACACCATGTTATCACAACCTACTACAAGGCCTTGTGGAGGTACCCTGTAGACTTCCTCATGCAAATCACTATGTAAGAATGAATTGTTGACATCTAGATGATACAAATTTCAACCTTTCTTAACAACCAAATAAATCAATGTTTTAACAATAGTCATTTTCACCACAGGTGAAAAAGTTTCAGTGTAGTCTACCCCAGCTTGCTGTGTATAACCTTTGACTACCAGCCTGGCCTTGAACCTCTCCATACTTCCATCTGCCTTATACTTTATTTTGTATACCCACTTGCATCTAATAGCCTTCTTCCCATCAGGTAACCTGACCATCTTCCAAGTATCATTATTATACAAGGCTTCAAACTCATATGTCATGGCTTGCAACCAGACAGGGTGCAGTATTGCCTCTTCAAAAGAATTTGGCTCACATTCATGTGAAATGGTTGTGATTAACTGTTGGCTATTAGAACAAAAACTAGTGAAGCATACATGGTTATGGTGAGACATAAAAGAAGTGAGGGAGTGGAACTTAGGTAGTGTGTAATTGTATTCTTTTAGGTAACTAGGAGTGTGTATGGTCCTGGTTGTTCTTTTAGGTCCTGGTGGTGTAGGTGTCAATAAAGTATTATTAATCATAGAAGCATTTGGATCAGGCAAAGTACTTTGTATTGCAGGTTTATGTAGATCAACATGTGGTGTTTCATGCATGTTGGTACTATTGATTACTTGATTATCAGTGACTTCATGTGGTGTAAAATTGTCCAGCCTTTCATCATTAGCAAAAATGTTTATTTTACCAGGCATACAGGGCATGTTAGTGGCATGAATAATCATTTGTAAAACAGGATTGAAACTAGAGCCATAAGGGGAAATAACAAAAGGAAAAATCTTTTCATGGAAGGTGACATCTCTAGATATGTGAACTTTCTTGGTAGCTAGATTCAAAACTTTGTAACCTTTTGTATTGAATGGGTAGCCAATAAAGATATGAGGTATGGTTCTTGGTTCAAGTTTATCTTTGTGAGTTCTTAGGATGGTTGGAAAACAAAGACAACCAAAACTCTTAAGGTGAAAATATGTAGGTTGTTTATCATACAACATTTCATATGGAGATTTGTTTTGAAGGAGTTGAGTGGGCAATCTATTTATTATGTATGTGGCAATCAATACACATTCTCCCTAGTATCTCATAGGCAGTTTTGATTGAAATAAAAGTTCCCTTGTTGTTTCAAGTAGGTATTTATGTTTCCTTTCTACCACTCCATTTTGTTGGGGTGTATATGGACAAGTTCTTTGGTGTATGATACCTTTGGCTTGGAAGAAACATGTAGCTTCAGCAAAGGTGCACTTTAACCCATTGTCTGATCTTATGGCTTTCAACTTGGTTTGGAATTGATTTTCTACGAGATATATGAAAGCTTTGATAGTTTGGAGAGCATTACTTTTGCATCTTAGTAATTGTGTTCAAGTGGACCTATTGTGGTCATCCATCATAGTGAGAAAATAATGATAACCATCATGAGTGGGAATGTGATATGGTCCCCATAGGTCAATATGGAGCAACTCAAAAATTGTGGTGGTGGTTTCAGGAAAAGGGATCCTAGTTTGCCTAGCCACAGGGCATATAGTGTATGTAAAAGGTTGTTTGGGAGAAAAATTCTCAGGTATGGCTGAGATACTTTTCATTTTTAGAAAACGTACATCTCCTAATCTAGCATGCCATAAAAGTTCATCATCATGAGTGTGACTAGAGACATTAGCAAATGAAGGACACGTATCAGTAAAACAAGAAGGAACAATATTACAATCTTCTTTATTCATAGCAAAAATGGGAGCTTGTTTTACAGAAGATGCAGTGTGCACTTTAAAGACAAGATGACAATTAGAATGAGGTGACTTTTTCTTAGTAGATGGACAAAAGTTATGGCATTTTTAACACAAGAAGTACAGGCCATTCTTGGCTTTACCAAGTTCTAGAGGGCTCTTCAGAGAAGGGCCCTGCAGCAAACAAGAAAATTTATCAAAACTGACTACTCCATTGAGTTGTAGTGCTAAACAATGAACAGAAATGAGATTAAATTTGAAGCTAGGTACAAATAATACTTTGCTAGAGTCAAGGCTGGATTTAAACAAGCATCACCAATTTCAATCACTTTAACCTTGTGACCATTTGGGAGGGAAATTACGAAAGAATGGTTTTATCATAGGTCATATGATTTGATGCTCCTGAATCTATAATCCAAGAGCTAGCATTCAGTTTAACATATTTACAAGAAAGATCACCTATATCAGTGATAGAGGAATAACAAACAAGTATACCTGCCAAGTTCACAGTGAGTTGCCTGAATTTGAGGCTCCATTTCCAGCTTGTAGAGTTTGTTAGGACTAAGCTTCAGCAAGGATTGATCACACTCCATCATATACCCATTAATTCACAGTTGGCAGACATTTTCACCAAGGCCTTGACTGGGGTTAAACATACTTCTATATTACACAAGTTGTCTGTAATTACATCACCTCCAACTTGAGGGGGTGATAAAAATATAAAGTATAGAGTCCATTAGTTAGTTGTGTACAGTAAAAGTTAGTTATGCATAGTGAAATTAGTTAGTGTCAAGTTGTTAGTTGTCAAGTTGTTGGTTAGTTAATTTCCAATTGTATTCTGTTATCAAGATGTTGAGTAATTGTTCATACCGGTCTTTGGACAGGTTCAAGGGCATCTGCTTCCCCATTTCAAGTTCTTCTTCAGCTTGGTGTGCATTCATATCAGAAGCACACATATTTGCTACAGAGCTTGTGCCTTTTTCCTTATCCTTGAGTGTCCTGATTTCTTACAATAGTCACAAAATAAGGAAGACCTGCTGGTACTGGAATTTCCTCTAAACAGAGTGTTATTGTTTGTGTTCCCAGAACTGGTTCCAGCTCCACCACCACCAACTACCACCAACTATTTTACCTTTTGTGTACAAAGATATAAATATATATGAAACATAGCCGAAACGTGCAGGCTTGCCACCACCAACTATTTTACCTTTTGTGTACAAAGATATAAATATGTATCAAACATAGCTGAAACGTGCATAGACAGTGCAATAACTAATATAATAATACTTATATATGTATTACCAACCTATGATAAAAACTACTATCGACAATAATCATGTGTTGGGCCCGTGCGCGCACGGGCATCGCCATCTAGTTATAATTAAGAGACCAAACATAATACAAAGGTAGATTTATTAATGTATAGTACTTGGCAACTACCTCGTACGCAAAATCATGCAAGTGATGATAGATTTAATTTTCTTAACCTACGGTTAATTATACTTGTTTTACACTATTCATTCAGTTTTAATTATACAAGGTTAAGGTTTTTGAATTATGTGGGGCCAAAAGAGTTCCGTTTTATTTCGATTTCGAAATACCATTGTGTACGGTAGGACTTTTTTGGGTGCACATGCACTAATTTGCGTACCTACATTTAATTTTATTTTCTTAAATTGGTTTAGGAAAAGGGACTTTTCAGAAAAAAGGAAATAAAAGATAATGACTACTTAGGCAACAATAAAAGAGAGAAAAAAAAAGTCATAAATATTCAAAGAGAGGGCATTGTTTCCTTTTTGTTTTATGAAATGACATCAGTATTTGGATATATAATTTATTTTTTAAAATTTAATTTAAAAATTCTATATCAGATTGTACATTTTGTGAATATTAAAATTGATCTATAAGTTTATATTTTGAAGATTTTTTTTTTACTATTTGTTATCTACATAATTTTTTGTAAAAATACCAAAGGAGTGATGAAATATTCATAAAATATGAATATAATGGTATAGTTAATGATATTGACGATGTTTAATTTTATTAAAGAGTAGTACACTACAACTCGTATTCAATTTTATTTTTTTTATTGAACTAAAGCTAAATTAATAAATGTGGTATTTTTTGTTATACTAGTTTTGTGATAGTGTATTATATTTTTGTTCTGAAGTTTTTCTTATTTAATAAGATTGTATAAAAAAAATTAAGACAATTTTAATAGTTTTCACAACTTGTAATTTTTTTTTATATTTATAAGGAAAAAATGCAATTTAAAATTTTGAACCACATATCTAAACAAAATTTTACCTTTATCTCATATAATACATATCATAATTTTATCTCGCATGATCAAATAAGTGCATGTCCTTAGAATTACCTAAAATTAACTATGTAGCAAAATGGAATAACTTTGCCAATTTATGATGAATAGGGGTAGTACTTTTGGGAATTAATCCAAAGCGCTTATTTCGTCTTTATACATTTCATTTCACAATTTCTCGCCAAAAGAAAAAAAGAAAGAAAAGAATAGTAAAAGAAAAAAGAGCAAAATTTCTATTTTTTGACATTTAAAATATTACCCGTTAAACAATTAAACATTTAGTGCACTCTACATTGTAGAATAACATTTACCAAATATCTTGAAGGATGAATAATATTTTTATAAATTTTTTTGGTGAATTTATATCACTAGAATCTAGATAATGTATTTAGCGATATTTTATTTTAATAACAAAATAAAAAATCTTACTAACAATAAGTACAAATAAGGAATAATAGTTGTTGGAATTAGTCCAACGGTCGTATCTCTTTTCTTTTTTTTCTTCTCATAATTCAATTTCAACATGATACCCTTTGTTTTTTTTATTGGATTATTTAAAAATAATGCAAGTAAGTAATAAAGACAATGGCTAAAAATTAAATTCGAGTATAGTTCAGATTTTCTTTCCTTTCAAATTTTAATTGGAAAATTTATATATACATAGAAAGCAATCAAGCATCTTAGAAATAAGAATCCTCCAATGAACGGTCAATCTCAATGCCACGTGTTTCTCTCCTTGGACTAAATTATGATGACTCATGCTTATCATCTTTTCATTAACGGAAAAGGCTCAAAAATACCCCTGAACTATCGAAAATAGCTCACATATACCCTTAAACTATATTCAGGCTCAAAAATACCCTTCCGTTAAAGTATTGGGTCACATTTACCCTTACTATTAACAGAGGTGTGTTAAGTGCCACGTGGATGCCACATGGACGCCACATAAACACCAAACAACTCTCACCTCCACATAGACTCAAACATCCTAATTACTAATTTTGCCCTCATTTCTCTAAAATACATTTCCCCTCTTTCTCTCTAATACGATTTCCCCTAGGGTTTCAAATTTCCTCTCATGGACGCCATTCCATTTCAAAGTTGATTTCACCCCTTTCTTCATTTCACTGCTAGAATTTCGAAGTAGACAAAAATTTTGAAACAATGTCTGAATCCTCTATCAATTCACTTGAAAAATTGTATGTAAGAAGATGTTATTGTGGTCTCAATGCTTTAAATTTGACGGTTTGGACTGATTTGAATGCAGGGAGAAGGTTCTACAAATGTCCAAGACCCAAAGTAAGTTGTAAATTTATTTGATGTTTGGATGTTTATATACAAACTCTTATTGGTTAAATTAACGTTAAATATTTTTCTAAATTATTATGTAACCTTGATGGTTGAATTTGTACACTACATGTAGGTCACTTAATGTGGATATTGGGAATGGCAAGACAAACAACAACTCCCACCAAGAGCAATAACTATTATAATGGATTTAAAGGGTAAATTGGATGCTATGAAGGTTGAAAGAAACAAATTGAAACGGATTGTTGATGGAATGGAAAAGGCTGAAAGGGGCAATCTAAAAATTTTGTTTGAAGAAATGAAATTTATTTCATCCCAAGAAGCTGGAAAAGTTATGCTTTTGGAGAAGAAAATCAAAAAGTCGAAAAGTATCATTTTCATTTCATGTACTTTGTTCATTGTGTTTGTCGTAAGGATCATGAAGTGAATGTATGTAAGGATCAAACACTTTAGGAATCAATGTATGAATTGAATGTTTGTTGTTTTAGTACTTATGGAGTTTGAATTACAAGTTGATGTATTATGGAATTTGTATTTTGTAATGAAGTTGTAGTACTTATGGAGTTTGAATTACAAGTTTATGTATTATGGAATTTGTATTTTGTAATGAAGTTGTACTACTTATGGAGTTTGAATTATGTATTATGCAATTGGAGAGTAGTTGTACAGGGGAAAAGAATATATGTTCATTTGGTCGCTCTTATGGCCGTGAAACAATATTGTTGTTCTACAATGGTCAAGGGGTGAAAACCCACGTTGAGGAAAATCCATATCCATATTGAACATATGCAATAACTTCTGTATGCCTAAAAGGGACTACACAGATGACTATATCGGTCACTATGCTACTAGTGTAATAGCAAATGAATATATGTTCACTAGCTATTAATTAAGGGCATGTAGAGGAGTTACTAAACATTGAAAATGCTATAATAGAAAATTGAATATATGTTCACCAGTACTAATTAAAACTGAAACCATAATGCATTACCAACATAATAATAAGCAGTAGTAAAAATCTTACTGGAAATAATAAGTAAACAGTCTTACTGTCCTTACAAAAATTTGGACAGCAAGCAGTGATTTTGACAGCAAGCAGTAATAAAAATCTTCACCAAACTCAACCCAAAATAACAAGAAATGCATTACCAAACATTAAGTAAAGATTGGAAATAAACATCACAAAAATCTGGACAAAAACGAAACATTAATGCTTCACCAAACTTCATAACTTAATACCAACTTCAAGGCAAAAACAAAAATAAACAAAATAAACATAAGCATTCATTGTTTTGTATCTACCAAATTCAACCCAAAATAAACATAAACATTCATTGTTTTGCATCTACCAACTTCAACCCAAAATAAACAACACATTCATTGTTTTGCATCTACCAACTTCAACCCAAAATAAACAAAACACATGCATTGTTTTGCATTTACCAACTTCAAGTAAAAATAAACAAAAGTAGACAACTTTTTGCACTATCCAAAACACATCAGATCTGGAATTTTTCATTAGCTTTTTTTGTCTTCAACTTGCCCACCTTTTTCTGTCTCTCTCTTTCCAGCTGATTGCCAGTGACAACTTCTTTTCCTTTCCAAGTGAGCTTAGTAGGTGAGTAAGGCAAATTTGTAGGCTCACTAATTCCAGCATGATCACCTCTAAAAGATATAACTCTATATCCAGTTGCTCTCTGTTGATTCATCCTCATCTTCAGTTTTGTGCGATTTTCAGATATGACTTCAGACCTTATATCTGGATCACTTTCAGGCTCTCTAGCAGGTCCAAATGGTTCATACTGTTGTTGTGACAGTCCAGGTGTGGACATGAAATTGTATTCTTCGTCTTGTGTTGGTTTAGGGGCTGAGCTATTAACATCAAAATCTTCTATATGGGCTTCTTCAACTTCTTCTTCAGGTTCTTCTTCAGTTTCTTCCTCAGTTCTGCCCCTTTTTCTCTTCAATGTTGCCCCTTGTTCTCCTTCAATAAACTGAAAATACAATGTTTATGTGCAGTTAACTACATAGTACTAATAACATTGAGATATGTAAATGAGTAATGTTCTTACATTGCATGTTCTTGCATTGTGAGTTGTTTCACCACACTTACTACAAGTCATTTTAGTTCCTTTTCTTGAGTGAGCCCACTCTCCAGCTCTTTTAATTGATGCATCCTTTTCCCTAGTTCTTTTGGTTTTTGGTCTTCCCACTGTTTTCACAAGGTCAAGTGGATCCATTGCATGTTCTGGCAATACATTCCAGAATTGTTCACCTTTTACAGGCATCAATTTTGCACTATATGTCATCAAGTAAGCTTCCTTACTGTACCACCAATTAATTTCATTCTTTGGTTCTATCTTCTGGTACAACATAGCTTTGATGGAATGAGGGCATGGAATGCCAGTCAACTGCCATGACCTACATATGCATTTTTTCTCCACCAAATTCACTGTGTGCCTATCTTCACCCTCAGACACTTCATATCCAAGATCACCATTGAAATCAACACTACATAATTGAGTTATTCTCATGTATGCAGTGAACAGTTTCATGTAATTAGGACTGTAATCAGTAGTCCATTTGCTTGCATCCTCTTCCTTCTCTCTTAGCCTGTTCATTATCTTGATTCTTATATCTTCAAGCATTTTCAGGATTGGCTTACCTCTTGCTTCCAGGATCCAAGAGTTGAAGAACTTATTGAAATTATTATCCACCATTTGATTTTTGCATATAGTATCCAAATATGCCCTGCACCATGTCTGTGGTGGATACCTAAGTAAATCCTTGGCAGCACTTTTTGACAATGCACCAAGTGCACTCAACTGATCCTTGAAATCTTCCTCATAAGTACTCCAAGCAGCCCACCAAAGCAGTTTCTTCATCTCTCCTGACCTAAATCTCTTCATCCAGTTAGCCTCAATATGCCTAACACAATACCTATAATCAATAAAAATGAACAATTAGTTAATATATTCAAGAGAACAAAATAATTAAAGCAATTTAAAGTACCTGTGGTTAGACAACGGAAGGACATTTTTGACTGCTTCTATCAGTCCCTATACATGTCAAATAAGTAAATATACAATTACAAACTATTATATAAAGAAGACAAAATTATTCAAATAAACAGAAAAAAAATATTTACCTTCTGCATATCAGACATAAAGGTGACAGTTTCACCATCTTTCAAATTTAATGAACTGTTCAGAAGTTGTAAAAACCATATCCATGTCCTAGTTGTCTCTTTATCAACAATAGCCCATGCCAATGGATAAAAGCAATTCTGAGCATCTTGTGCCATAGCCACCAAAATTTGTCCCTTGCATTGACCCTTCAAGAAGGTTCCATCTAGTCCAATAAAGGGTCTCAAACCTTCTTTCCATCCCAACTTCAGAGCATTAAAGCAAATGTACATCCTAAGGAACTTTCTTTTACCTTGTTCCAATGCATCCTTTGATAAATTGATCACAATATCACTACCAGAATTGCTTAGCCTAAGCTCATTTGCATAAGCCTCAATTCTGTTGAAATCATCTAAGAAACTTCCCTGCAATTTTTGAAGGGCCATCCTCTTGGCTCTTTTCAACTTAGAGGTACTAACATTCAAGTTGAATTGATCCTTCAAGTCTTTTCTCATATCCTTTAGCTTGTACTGAGGATTGTTCTGCAATTTACTTTTGAAATATTGTGCTAAAGTACTTGTGCAAGCTCTAGGATTTTTAAATGCATCGTCACAATTGTGATTTATTTTCAGTGTTTTAACCTTAAAACCTGGACCTTTACCATCTTGTGAAATAAGCAGGACAAATGGACAACCAATCATGCATTTATACCTTAATCTAGTTCTGTCACTTTTTTCCACTACTATAGGCTTGGAATTTGCAAGAGAATACAAATTCACAATTTTTCTTGCCTCATTCAAGTCCTTGAAAGTCATGGAGGGATGAAGTTCTTTGTAGTGACTGAGATCAGCATTTACTTCTTTACATTTCAGCATCTTAATAAGCTCTAATTCATCAAAGTTATATTCATCATCACTAGACTGGTTATCATCACTTTCTGTTTCAGCATCAGTTCCATATTCACACTCTACCAAGTATGCTTCACTATGGTGAATAATATTTGGTGCATAAACAGTTTCTTCAAAATCATCCACAGCAAAGAAATGAACCACCTTAAATTGTTCATTTAATAGCCATTGGAGTGTCTTAATTCCTTCAGATCCCTCAAGCAAGTAAAATTTCCCAAAAGGCCCTTTTACTAGTATTTGTTTCACAAGCACAAATCCTAATTTTTTTGTGTACTCTTCCACTATCTTATCATAGTCTAAGAGATCTGCACTAGTGTCTCTCCTAGTAGCAACATACTTCTTGTCATATACTAGTAGTGGTTTTGTAATCCATTTACCTCCATAATGCAACATAAGGTCAACCAAAAGATCTTTCATATTGAACTGAGAAAGAAAAGCAAACATAAATGAATAAGAAACACAAACACACAAGAGCTAAATAAATAAGTCATTACACTTTAGAAATCTATACTAAAAGAGAAAAAACAAACAGGGGCCACAGATTTATTACAACATAATGAATGGAGTGAAAATAACTCAACAAACATACATGAATAAGATACACAATAAATAAGTCATTACACTTTATAAAACATACCAGAGCTAGATGGTTATTACAACATAAATCATTAAGAAACACAAACATACATGGGCAGTGGTAACTTAGTGAGGTTTAGTAGTAGTATATATTATTGTTAACTTTTGCAAGTGTTTTGAAAGTTGTCAAGTCTATCTGCTATAATGTTCATGTACATAGTAGGACAACTATATATTAGAAGTCTTTTTTCCAATCTATCTCATTCATTACAAAGCAAAAAATCCATTGCAAAAGAAAGTAAAAAAAAATGTCTCTAATAACAGAGGAGATCAGAGCCAGTGCAACTGAATTCTACATTAGAAATGATATCTGTCAAGAAAAATCAAAGTTCTTATTTAACATAAATGAACCTCCCAAATGGTCTTCTCCCTATGCAAGACATGTTAGAATGTGGCTATGTAAAAGACACTGGCTTTGTTTGGCTCAAATCCGAGAAAAAAACAGAGCACAAATTTGAAAAAATTGGAAGATCAGTCCAATATGCAACTGAAGTCACAGCTTATGTTGAGCCCAATAAGATCAAGAAACTTACTGGGGTTAAAGCTAAATAGCTACTTATGTGGTTAACACTTACTGAAATTTGTATAAGACAACATTCTCAAAAGATTACAAAAAGGCCATAATAAACAATGAAAAAGGGAATTTGGTTTTTCTTATCTTTAGTTTTTGTAAGCTGCAAATATTAGTATATTCAACTATTTCATAAAAAACAGTCCATAATAAACAGAGGGCATTTAGGATAAACAATAGGACCACAACATATAATAAACAATTGGATCACAACATATAAGACAACATTCTCAAAAGATTACAAAAAGGCCATAATAAACAATGAAAAAAGGCATTTGGGACCACACACATCAAATTCAAACTAGGACTAAACAATATATATTCATATACAAGTCCATTAGATACTACTACTTTAACTCAAGTATTCCTTAAATCTAACCTTAACAAAATAGAACCACAACATATGAGACAACATTCCCTAAATCTAACCTTAATAGTTGCGAAGATCACTTTGAAAACCAAGCACGAAATCAACTTTGAAATCCAACCGCAAAATGAGGGAAATCTGTGAACCCTAGAGAGGAATAAACAAAAGATTCTTTGCTTAACTCAAATAAACAAATAATTTTTCCCTAAATCTAACATACCGGAATATTATAAACAAAGTCGGAAACCCTAACTATCCACAACTTTGAAATCACAAAACATAATAAAATAAGAACAAAGATTTACTAACCTACAGCCGTGAAAATCCACTTTGAAACCCCACCGCGAAATCAACTTTGAAATCCAATGGTGTCCATGAGAGGAAATTTGTATAACCCTAGGGGAAATCGTATTAGAGAAAGGGGAAATCGTCTGATGTATTAGAGAAATGAGAATGGGTGAAATTGTATCTCTTAAGAAAAATGAGGGCAAAATTAGTAATTAGGTCTTATGAGTCTATGTGGAGGTGAGAGTTGTTTGGTGCTTATGTGGCGTCCACATGGCGTTCATGTGGCGTCCACATGGCACTTAACACACCTCTGTTAATAGTAAGGGTAAATGTGACCCAATATTTTAACGGAAGGGTACTTTTGTGCCAGAACATAGTTTAAGGGTATATATGAGCTATTTTCGATAGTTTAAGGGTATTTTTGAGCCTTTTCCGTTTCATTAATTTTCTTTACATAATATATAAACCTGTTATTTGATTTGAAAAGTGAAAATTTATATATCTCAATCTTAAATATAACGAGTAGAAATATGCGACAAAACTCATGTACCTACTCAAAATATGTGATTTAAGCTAGTTGGTTAACCGCAACGTAAATTTACATTGTTGACAAATAATATAATATTATGTAAAATACAATTCTCGCTAGGACTTGCTTGATTAATTCTTTAATTATCTATTGTTTAAGATTTTATATCAAATAAAAGTCGTATAAATAAATTAAAACGAATGAAGTATTTTAAATTAAGAGAAACAAGACACGGTCATGTGCTGGAAATAGGAGACAAAAAGATAGGAAAATTTTGAAATCTGAAAGAATGAAAAAGAAAATTGAAGTATGTGTAACATACATTCGGTTGTTGTAACATTATTGGTGTCAAAGGGGGAAGTATTGATCTTCACAATCTTTGCAATTATTATTTTTGGACCATATGTGTATTTTTATTAGTACTTTATTTTTATTTGTTTGGGGAAGGGGATAATTTGAGTACGAATATGAAATGTTTTAAATTTTAATTATTGTAAACATTTCTTTCTTTCTGCAATTTCATACTCAATATAATCAAATTTATTGTAAACATTTCTTTATTGTAATTTAACCCCCTTCCCCTCCCTCCCCCTTATAACATAGAGTTCGAGGGAATAAACACAAAAATTGAGGAAAGTTGATTCTTCGAGAAGATATCCTTGAGAATAGGAGAGAAAACACATTAAGGTTGGAGGAGTCATATATACTCCAATGAGGAGACAGTGTCAAAAGAGTTAGGTGGACGAATAAGTTCATACGAACTTTTATCATCATAGAAATATTAGTTGGCATCACTAACAACATCATCATATAACCTTTTAATTTTTATATTAAGTTTTAGTAATATATTATTCTAATGGAGCTTTTCAATTGACTAGTGTCTCACTATTATAACTTATAAATAGTTTATTCAACTCATTTATAAAGACACAAAGACACTCTAAATCCTAGTAATACATGAGCAGTATACTAATTTCTTGAGCATCAAGAAGGTCTTTGTGTTACTTAAACTCACATTTAATGTGTTTGATTCAGGGTTATCTTTGAAGCTAAAAATAATCTCGAACATTAAAATACATTGATCAATACTCTTTACTCTTTGCTTCGCTTTATTTACTTTACATATTACATAATCAATATTCAAACCATTAGTCAAGAAGTAGAGTTAGTTAAAAAAGAGTTAGATTAAGATGCGTATTTTGACCTCGTATAAATTCAATTTTATTAGTTTTAGAATAAACAATACTAAAAATACGAAATGGAAGGAGTAATTATTTCAAACTATACCCTTATATTAAAAAAAATACTTCTTAATATATAATGCCTCAATATCCTCACATTGAACAAATAAAGGCAGCTTAGTAACAATACTTTTTAAATATAATTATGAAATTGAAAAGAGTTAAAACACCATTTACTTTGAAACGGAGATAATAAATATGAAAAAGTTGTGTTTTGAAAATGAGAGGGTAAGTGAAAATTATTGTTTCATTTAAAATATTTCTTTCTCAAACAAGTAAAATAATTGCAATAATTGATGACCAAGGCCTTAATTTGCAAATAACAACTTTAGTATATCTGCAATAATATGTGAAGTTATAGCCAAGCATATATAGTTTGATGAAATTAGAATCCTTCGTGGCAATCAGTGCATTTACAAGAAGAAATTAAATTTTATTCAAAATAAATGAAGTATTAATAATTAAGACAAACTTTATGAATAATTTTGTTAAACGTGTTATTCCGTCACAAAGTCAATATTGTGAGGCTACTACTATATATATATATATATATATATATATATATATATAAAGCTGAATATCAGTTCGCTAATGTGGCATGCCCAATGGCGAATTTACATATTAATTTTGGGTCATCCGAACCCGTAGTCATCCGACTAAATTCGATATATTACTTCTATAATTATTAAAGAATATATTAAATTAAAAGTTGTTGAATCCGTTCTCAAGATGGCTTATCTTTAAAGCATATTATTTAATCCTTTCCTCATTAAATCATACACATAAAAGCTTCGGTTATCAATTTTTACATTAAAAACATTTTCCTTAATTTTAACATTTAAGAAGATTTATTCCTCACACTTAATTACAGAATTTGAAAAGTTTTTTAACACTAACTTTTGAATACTTTATAAACACATACAACATAACATTTGTTCTACATCTCTCTCTTTCCATAAAATAGATAAGAGTAAAAATAATCAGGCAACCAAGGCCTAGATATGAATCGAAGCCAATTTTGTAATTTCAATTGTCAATATTACTGCCAATTTCGTTATTTCAAGTGTTAATATTGCTACCATTTGACGAGTGATCCTGTTAGATC
Organism: Solanum bulbocastanum; assembly: GCA_037074985.1. Classification (NCBI taxonomy): domain Eukaryota; kingdom Viridiplantae; phylum Streptophyta; class Magnoliopsida; order Solanales; family Solanaceae; genus Solanum; species Solanum bulbocastanum. The sequence continues at coordinate 27,180,090 of CM073598.1, read as the reverse complement.
ATCAATACACTCATTTACCATTCAAGACGTAAAAACACTAGCAATATGGATATGAAATTACCGAACATTTGCTGAATGTTACACTTATACCATGGTAAGAAGGTTGATCGGAGAGGTTTTCTGTTGTTATGACAATATTCAGAATAGTTAATTGCGGTTGGGCATGACGAAGTGATGAATGAGTTCTCACGGAAATCAAAACACTTGTAAATATTGTATACCGAGGTCACAAAATAATTTGATATATTTTGTAAATTTTTTCTATGTTCTTTATTATTTTTCATTGTGGCAGAAAATGATGAAGTATTTTAGAGAGAAAATTGAACATGAGAGATTTTCCATAAAACTAGAAGGAGATAATTAAAAATAAATGATAGATTGTAGTAAGCAATATATAAAGACTAAAGTAATGGAAGAAAATGGAAAATGAAAAAATAACAAAGAAGAATACGAAAAAGGAAAAGGAAAGAAAAGATTTCATGTAATATAATTAAAATTTAAGTTTAATTTGCAATTAATGATATCTAATCTATGAAATCTGAAAAAAAATAATATTAAAATACTTTATTACTCCCTCCATTCCATATTAGCTTAAGCTTTGAGTCTTTTTTCATTTTTCAAATTAACTTAAGTTTTCAATCTTCAAGACTATTTTTAAAATATTCTTTCAATTTACCCTTTAAGTTAGTATTGAAATTAGTTATTATAATTAATGTTTAGTTATTTTTGACAATAATTAATAAGGATAAAAATGAAAAATTATGTTCAATTTGTGTCCTAACCTACTTTACTTAAAGGGTGTGAAATACCTCAAAGCTTAAGTTAATATGGAATGGAGGGAGTATTACTACAATTTAGCACTTTTCCTTAAATTCTTTTTTCTACCTTCTATTTTTATAATTTTCTAAAAATAAAAAAACGTATTTAACTCTAATCCTTATTACGATAATTTAATACTATACCTTCTATTTCTATCATTTTTTTAAAAAAATAATAATAAAAAAAAAAAAAAAAAATATATATATATATATATGTATATATATATATATTTATTTATGCCTTCTTTTAACTACCATAAATATGTTCTCCCCACTAATTTTTTTCTCAATCAATCTCATTTAATTTGTTGTAAAATGTTGAAGAAAATTAAAATATCTTATTTTTCATCATTAATAAAAGTTAATTTTCCTAAAACTTTTCTTTTCCTTCTAAAGTTCTTTCATTTATTAAAAAATAAAACACTTCTTAAATTATGATAAATCTCTATCACAATCATTTTCAAAGATTTTCATATTTTGTCGTTTGTCATTTTTGTCAGAAATTTATTTATAGCTTAATTCTTTTTAATTTTTACACTTCATCTTTTTTTGAGTTGCAGGAGCTTAGATTTTCTTGTGAAAACAAATTTTACATATATATAACTACAAAAATAAAAGGCAAAAAGAGGAATATTAAAAAATATTTTTTAAAGATAGTAGAACAGTCCCACTTTTGAACGAACTGTAAGTATAGATAGATTTTAATAAAACTTATACGTTTATAATATAAAGAAACTTAAACCACAAACTAATATCAGACGGATTTGAATAATTCAAATGAAGATACTTAATTATTTTAAAAAATAAATTAAATAAATAATTTAAAGCATAGTTTACAATTAAACGATATATAAGTTTAAAATAGTTTTAACGATTAACATGTTGCAACTAGAAATCTGCACTTAAGTGATGCACAAAATTTTAAATATTAAAATAAAAATGTGACGTTTTAGAACAAATAATAAAACAAAATCTCATCACTTAACAATTTAAATTTAAATTTAAATGATAAAATCTGTTTTTAGAGTAGTTATTAATTTTTAAATGATAAATTCTATTTCTGAGAGTAGTTATTAATTTTAAAGTTCAAACATACAAATATATCTGTTAAGCCGGATAAATAGGATGTCTCTATAACTGAAGAGGATTATAATTAAATTCAAAGTCTCTGTCTTGTCTTTTCTTAAACGTCTTCTGCTCTCCCATATTTTTTGACTCATTCTTCACTGTTATTCACATATCCTGGACAAATTAGAGTCAAAAAGTACTCTTCTCTTTGAAAACTTGAGAACTATCATAGTGTGTTTAGACCATCGAAGAAGGAATAGGTATAGTTGATCTTCTTCTTCTTCTTTCTTTCAAATTTCTTAACATAGAAAGAGGCAGCAAAACCTTTTTTTTTTCTCTCCCATAAAGTTGATCTGTTATTTTATCTTTCTTCAAAAAGTATTGCGACAAAATAGCACATATGTACTCTTAATAGTACCTTTAACCTTTTACATTGACTCATCAACGCAATGTAATTTTTGGGTCATTTGGATTATGTTACATGTTTAGATTTGAATTTATGTCAGCTTATGTTTCTATTTCTTTCATTTATTTAAGTTATTACGGTAAATCATAAAGTTCTCAAATCACATTAATGTTTCATTTTTTTCAGTCGCTTAAGAGGAAGTGTTTTTTCGTTCTTATCACTTATAATGTGATTGCTTTTCATCATCATTTCATACACCACACTGATATTATACTTATAAAGAACTTGGAAGAACATAAAATCTACAAATTATTTTCTTAATTTAAATTAAGACAAGAGAAATAAATAAACTAATAAAATTAGTTAGTTAAATTTACTGTATATATTTACAAACGTTAAATAAATAATATGATAAAATATGACTTTTTAATATAACAAAATATTATTTATATTATCTAAAACAATTTTTTTAAAAGATAAATATTATGAAAGAAAAGATAAATTGTCTATATAATCAATAGTGATAAAATACATTAACAATTCAAACACAAATATAATAAATCGTGTAACTTCAAGATGTGAGCCTTTTTCTATTAAATAATGAATAATATAATAAAATCATTAGTTGGTTAAAAAATTAACGTGATTAATGTTGCTAATCATGTGGTCGTCAAACGCGGCACTTTAGGTTAGTCATGGCAGATGGAATCTTTTTCTTATTTTGATTTTAAATTTTGAATTAATTTAAGTAGGTATTCTAATTTCTAAGTATAACTAAATATCGAATTTCGTGCTAGCACAAACTCAATATATGTTAATTGAATTTTTATATAATTTTTACATATTTAAGTTATTGATTATTGCAATTTGTAGTATTTTTACGTAATTTTTAAACAATATTATATGTTACTCTTTTGTCCCAATTTATATGACATTGATAAAATTTCTAGAGTCGAGTCAAATTTGTTATGTGTTTTTCAAATATTTCAAATTGTTAATTATTATGATTTATAGTACATTTTCACGTCATTTTTAAATAACAAATGTTACCCTTTTGGAATAAATTCTCTTTTTTTAAAAAAAAAATAAAATCAAAAGGAATATCAATAAGTCTGTTTTGACTCATTTTTTAAAATGAATATTTGGAATATAATTTATGCTTGAATATGTTTTTATCGTATACACAAAGCATACTATATGTTTCATAATTTATTTTTTTAAAAAAAACTATCAAAATAAATGTGCTTGATTATTCTATATGAAACAACAATGAAATTTATGAAATTAGTAATGCATAACTCGATGAAGTAGTATAAATTTATAATCACAACTATTTACTTCTCCACTTTTTTTATTATGATTTTTTAGGAAAGTTGCATCATTATAATTTATAGCCTTACTCAGTTGAGAAAAGTTGGGATAAACCAATTTATCTTCATGTATATTTATTAAAAATGGTGTGACATATCTCTTATGGTTCAATTAATGATAAAAGCAAGGAAACTACAAAAAGACTCCTATATGTTTGTATATGTACAATCTTGCTTCTTTTTTTTCCCGGCAAAATTATTTACTTACAACTATTATCTTTTTATCTAAAGCTCAAAAAAACTATCAAATGGTAAATATTAATTGTAAACGATTATATGTCGTATAATTATTTTTATACATCTTATTTGTTTGCAAATCTATATATGTAATAAAGGATAATAATTTGCAATGTGATTTAGCCAAGGCAACAACAACAAAAAAAAAATTGTTTTTATATATATCCTTCGAACCTTATCAATAATTTATTTTAACTTTATCCGAAAAACTATCAGATTTTTATATCATATATATTCAAACTAATTTTCATAACTATTCCCTATTATAGGAATTTCTTTTATTAAATTCTTACATAAAAAAATTAATTTAATAAACACGTTTAAAACTCTTTTCCGTGGGAGGTTGTCAGATTTTTATATTTACATTAAGATAAATTTTAATTATTAAACTAACATGTGGGAAAAGAAAAAAATTAATTTGTTTTTTACAAAAGAAAGATAAAAGGGGAAAAAATCTAACAACTTCCCACAAAAAATAACTACCCGTAGAAGAGTTCTAACTGAACTTTACAATTCATAAAATTATTATTTTTAAATATTGCAAAATAAATTGAAGTATATTTAATTTAAATATTAAATTAAAATATAAATATATAAAATGCTAATATTATTACTACTATTATTTGTGTACATTTATTTACCACATTCTTCATATTCTTCATTTTCTAAAAACAAATTTGATCTTTTATTTTTTTATTTTTTTATATGCATATGAGTGATGATCGAAGCTAATTTTTTGGATACTTAAGATAATGATATTATAAATTCTTATCTTTTTCAATAATCGATATTATATTCAATTTTGAATTAAACGAAATTGTAATTGGCATGAAAATTCAGCTTTCAAACTCTTAATACTTACTTTTTAGTGATACATATGTAAGATGTAAGTTTTCTTTTTGCTTAATTCTCTTTTTATTTTTAATTATTTTCATAAAAGCTTGCTTATCTCAAAATACGTCTTTGAATAATGAACACATGTAATGGTGAATCAAAATATGCAAAGCTCCTTTACCAAATCATCAGTGCAAAAAATGATTACGAATATGCAAGATTCTCTTATTTGATATTATTATTCACTCTTTTAAAAGCAGTACATAAATAATAAATTATTTGTTTTTATTTTAATGTTGTTTTATGTTCATCTTTTTCTTTCAAAAAATGTTTGCTTTTGTTCTTTTACCTTTGTTATACTAACTTATCTCTCTACATATATAATAAAGTAGCTATATAATTTACATATTATTGTCCATAAATTTTAAGTTAAAGTTATGTAAACAATAAATTAAAATAAATTTTGTAAATTAATGAGTAAACAAAATAAATATATTTGTTTTATATTAATAAGAAGATCATTTGATAATTATATTAAACTGTGAACAACATAGTAAAAAATAAAGAAATAAAAAAGCTATTTGATAGTCACGTGATTCATTATCTGTGTTTATATAGAATTAATAATGGAGGTAGGGTAGGGCGGCGCCAGAGAAAGAGGAGGGAATTATATTTAATTGAGGAATAGTTGAACCTTTATAAGGTAATAAGATTTAACATGTTCAACTAAGATATTATAATTTAAAATAATTTAAAAGTAAATCTTTAATATTATCCGCACATCCGTATGTTAATTATAATAATAATAAGAAAAAAAAGAATGGCTTTACATTACATTAATTAGATTATGTGTGGCATTTATGGTGCTAATCCATGTCACATCATATGGTTGATTTGCTGTACTAATATTGTCAATTTATAAAAGTCAAACAGTCTGAACGCAATCGTAACATCAACTAATTAGTTGGTATTTTAATAGAAGATATTAATAAGCACAAAAGTGAAGAGCTTTAAAGCCCCACTTGATAAGTGACAACTAACAGTTGATATATATGTTGACTACTTTCTATGATACTTATCGAAACATTGCAGCTTTTAATTAACACCAGATACCACCACTTGCCGTTAGAAGGATACTAAGATAAAAGACGGAATGACATGATTTCTAGCGATAATTAATTAATAATAATAATTTAATTATTATTAAATATTTTTTTAGAAATAATTAGTATTTTTTGTAAATATCTAAAGCTTATAGCGCTATTGAATCCAATAAGGATTAATAAATATTCATAAAAGATTTAGCATTTTTATTTATATTAGGTTCACGGCACGCGCGTTGCACGTGTGGATCGTATATATAATATACAACGTTGTAAAATAGAATTAATATTACTAAATTAATATTTTTAGTAAATAATTATAATTTAAAGAACATCGGACAACTGCTTTTAAATGATTAATATAAATTTTCATAAAGTTACTTGTATTTTGAAATCAAAATGATTAAATGTCATTGAAACATTTCAAATTATATTCATGGTTTAAATATGGGGAGAAAGTGATATTTCTTTAGTGAGCAACAAAATTTTTAAAAAATATCAATACAAAAAATGTCACCAATAATCTTTCCTCTTAAGTTTATGAACATAAATGATGAACACCATTTAAGCATAATTTTTCTCTTAAATAGGCATACTTGAAATTTAGTATGTGCATGACACTGATAAGAATTACCATAGATATTTCAATATTTTATCTTTATACGCAATCTATCTTTTACCAATTAATATTTGAGTAAGACTATCTTAGAGACGTAATTCCACAAAAAAAAAGATACTTTATTGTTATGATGAATGATGGTTAAATTGAAGTTTGAGTATATGTCATATATTTAGCTTGATCAATTCTTTGTTTTAGATATATATATATATATATATATATCAGCGGCATAATTTAATTTTAATGTATGAACAACATCACCTTTGGTGAAAAATATTTCATTTCTTGAAGTTTCTACCTTATCTTTGTAGAATTGTGGTATTCTCTTTTTTCTTGCTGCATACATATCATATAGTTGTTTTCTAATGAAAGTATTTAGTATCTACTAGAAGTTGTATCGTGATATAAAATATTAAATTTTTTTTAAAAAAAAATTAATAGATTAATAAAATTTACAATATTGTTCATAGAATTTTTAATTTAATTTAAGATTATTTTATGATCAATACCTATTTGTATATACCTAGCAAGGAGTGTATCCTGTGACATACCATTTTCTCAAATTAAAATGAACACAAAATAACAGAAAATTCATACTTACAAATTCCGTAGTCAATATAAATATTAAAAAGAAAAAATATATGGAATGATACATAGCCAATTAAGAAGGAAGACAAAAAAATATGTTCATGCTACATTCGCTACAATGTTCCTTTTGATTAAAATCTCTTATCGCAAATATTTTATTTTCTCCGTTCATTTTTACTTACATACCTATCAAAATAAAAATATTATCATGACTATATTATCATATTATAAGTAAAAATGAAAATCTATTTTTGAAATAGTAGAACTAACATAAAAAAATAATGATTCAATAGACTACATTGACTCCTGTTGTTTTAGCAAAATTAGAAAGAAACTCCTTCATTTGAGGGTAAAAAAATAAAAATAAAAATAAAAAATAAAGAAGAAATATCTTACCTGAATCATGTGACTTTTTTCATATTTATTTGTTATAATTGTCTTTTCCACATCTTTTCATCATTGTTAACTCATGGAAATCATAAGAAAAAATACGACTATGAATCTATGAATGATTTGCTGCAATTTTTTCACCAACTCTTTCTTATGATTTGCGCAATTATTAGTAGTATGAATAGGTGTTAATTGTGTCTTGTCAAAAAAGCTACAACCTTGCAAAAAAGTCACAACCTTTTACAAAAGTCATAACTCATCGAAAAAGGCACATTCCTTTGGAAAGGCCACAGCCCTTTGAAAAAATCACAACCCTTCAAAAAAGTCACAGCTCATTGAAAATGTCAAAACTCGTAAAAAAAATCACAACCCTTTCGAAAGATCACAACTCTTTAAAAATCGCAACTATTTAATATGAAAGGGTTTCTACATTTAATTTACTGTAAATAATTAAATTAATAAATAAAAATAATTGAGTATTTTTCATTGGGGGTATAATAGTAATTTAACATTCAGTTTAGGAGTTCATGCTTTTAAGATTCAATTTAGGAGTTCATGCTTTTAAGGTTCAATTTAGGAGTTCATGTTTTTAAGGTAGGATAGATAGATAGATAAATTCATATTTAATACCATCAAAAGTTATTTTTGTTATAGTGTAATCTTATACTAATATCTAAGTAAAATATGATATATGTTTCGGAAAAGGGTCAAAAATACACTTGAATTATAGGAAAGGATCTAAAAATACTCTCCATCCATCTTTTGGTCTAAAAATACCCTTCCATCCACCTTTTTGGCTTACTTATACCCTTGAAACTAACAATTCTCTCCTTATTCTTTATTTTTAAAAAATATTTATTATGTGTCATTCTCCTATTGGATAATATAAAGAGCCCAACTCAATTAGATTATTTCTCATTATTTATCCAAACCAAAGCAATATACTTCTTCAAGACCCCATTTTTTTTTTTATAAAAAATATATTGTAGTTTTTTATTATTTATTTATTTTTGGATCCAACTCCTCTCCATTTCCTTAAATTTTTACTTGGATTGAAAACTCATGACATGAGAAAAAATTAACGGCTAATATTTAATTAATTAAATCACGATTCTAAACATGATATAGATGATTAATATTTTATACACAAATTTATCATGTCTTAATCATATCAATATATTATTTTATCCACAAATACGTTACACACATTTTTCTCTATTTTCCCACTTAAATTTTCCCTATGGCTACGACCATTCATCTGCTTTTTTTTTCATTTTTTTAATGAGTTAATCTTTTAAGTAATATTGTTTGTGGAACTTTTTCTTTGAAAAGTAGTTATCACAGATTAGAAAAATAATTAAGTTAACAGTTTTTTCTATTTATTTATTTTAAAAAAGGAAGATAGATATTGTGGCACTATTAATATTTCTATAATATATTAATTATTTAAAACAAACTTTTTTTTAAAAAAAATAAATTAGAGCAAATACAAAAATTACTAGATTTTTTTTATAAAAAAAATTGGGGTCTTGAAGAGGTATATACATTTTGATTTAAATAGATTATTGGGAAAAAATTAATAGAGATGAGATTTTATTTTATCTAATAAGAAAATGACAAATAATAAATTATTTTTTAAAATTTTTTTTTTTTGGTTGTTAGTTATAAAGGTATAAGTTAGCCAAAAAGGTGAATGAAAGGGTATAAGTGAGCCAAAAAGGTGAATGAAATGGTATTTTTAGATCAAAAGATGAATGAAGAGTATTTTTATATCTTTTCCTATAGTTCAAGGGTAGTTTTGGTCCTTTTCCGTATATGTTTTGAGATTAATCGTTTACATTGAATTTAAAATTTTCTCAGTTAGCTTTTACACAAATTTGATTATTTCAATCCAAGAGAAATTATGACTTGCAAAATACGTCATTACAAATTACCTAATAATAATAATTCATTGAGTAAAGCAATACGTCAAAATATTCAAAGAAGAGGATGTTGTAGAGATATGTATAAAGAGCAGAAATAAAATTTAAAAGTTATATCCCAACAAGTAATGTATTAATGTGTAATGCCCTTGCTTTATAAGTTTCCAGTAGGATGAAAGCAAAGTGCTCTGGCGTGCATCTGAAATTAATCCTTAAATGGTTATCCTTAATCATCAATTAATTAAGCCTAATCTTCCCTAATGATCTTCATATTTTAGGATCTCACTAATAAAATAATATATGTATAAACAAATTAAAGTGTCTTAGCTTTATAAAAATAAAGGATCTTTGAGGAAATGACCACTTATCCCATCATTTATGCCCCTTCGATGCTTCGAAAGAGTCCATCCCTCGGCCATATGTCCTCCAATTTAAGGGAAAGAAAGGCCACGGATTTTTACGAGGTGACCTCTTGATAGACTGGTGTTTAATTTTTGGCTTTCGTTAATAAAAGTTGTGTAAGTATATATGTATATATTCGTCAGGGAATTTCAAAAAACTGAATATTTATTATTTATTTGTGAATTGTGATTAATTTGGATTGGTTTTGATTGAAGAAAATTGAAAAGTGTCATCGTTGGTTTTATTAAGTTTGTTTGTAGAAGAATACAAAGTGGATCTAGTGATTATTGGAGGTTTGAATTGATTCAAATATTTGAAAATTATTAGAACCAGTAGAAGATCGGATATCGAAGTTACAGTTGATTTGCAACAATTTTGAATCAAAAATGTAGTGTTAAAAATTTTCTGCAACAAATTACGGTGATTGTCATAATTTTGACTAAAATCCCTGACAAATCAGTTACAAAATGTCGAAATGATCCTCGATCGCTATAACTTGTTAAGAAAAGCCTTTTTGAATATCAAATAAGAAGCCATGACATTTAGTGTGTGGATAATTTTAATTTTTGATAGCCCAACATCGAGTAAGATAAATCATGCTTTGATAACATGTAAAATTAGGTCATTAATTTAAGTTTTAACTCACACTCTCAAAAACTAGCTCAAAAGAAAAGATGATTATCAATACTTATAAAGAGAGTATGCATCTTATATTATTAACTACTGATATTAGTCTTTTTCATTCCTTAACATATTTAATTAGTGATACCCGAAGATCCTATGGAAATCACCGGAAAAAAATTTGTCACAATATTACTGTTATTTACTTTGTTATTTTTTCAGTTATAGATTTCACTTTTTATGGGCAATCACCTAAAGTTTATTTTTTTATTACCTAAAGTTGCCTGATAAAACAAAAGTTTATTATACTATTTGTGTATCCACTATTAATATATCCACTACTAATATATAAGGCACACGTCTCGGTCGACGTGTGCTTCCTGAAAATAAAATTTGAATTTGAGGATAATTTAGTCATTGTAAGTTTATTGTAGCAGCTTGCAAATTAGGACTCTCAAAATATTACATGTATCATATATATTATTTAAAAAGTACGTTGAAAAACTTAAAAAAATACTAATTAACAACAAAATTATTAAATTTAAACAAATAAAATAATATATATTGAGATCGGACTTGTTCGGACTTTTTTTGTATCTAGTAGTGTAATATTAGTATCAGATAATTTGAGACTCACTCGTTTTATTTTGAATTCCTACTTGGATCAACTTCAGAAGTTAGTATCAGCAGCTGTTAGTTAAATTCTTGAATGTATTGTTTTTTCTAGTAGACAACAGTTCAGAGTCTGCTGAAAGAATATTAAACTGACCAAAATAAAGCACCACGTACAAGTCACAAAGATCAGAATTGATTAATTCAGCAAAATAAAGAGAAATCATTCTGAGTATAGTATATTTAACGTAAAAGGCAATACAAAAGGGAAATGTCCAAAAACCACCAGATCATATTATTTATTATTATACAGAAGGAAAAAAAACATTCATTGTTAGTAACTATAATCACACACTGTATCTAGACACAAACTGAGTTAGTTTTGGACTATGTTACTCAGCTCCTTCAAGAATGCCACCGCACATATGTCAGATCCTCCAAAAATGCATTTACTTTTGGAGAATCTGACACATGCCCGATGACATTTTTAAAGAGTCTGAGTAACATAGAATTTAGACACTAGGATGCAGGGAGGATCGATTAATCTTGATTTTTACTTCCCTAGTTCTTAGTCTTGGCAAGACTATAACTTTCTGATTAGTTGTGTTTAAAATGGTGATGAGGGTCAGGTCCTCCTGGACTCACTCGCTGAGGCCACTCGTGTGAGACATATTTCGCCTTCTCTCTTTCGAATTGTTCCTCCAACGCTTCCCTGGAAATCCTAATAGACCTTATGGGGCGAGCCTCAAGTAATGCAGATGAAAGCAATAGCAAAATAATGCAAGCTAAATACTTTAACTTAAACATTGTATTTATTATTCAAGAATTTTGTAACTAGCCAGAGTGTTTCAGAACAGCTAGAGATCAGTCCCATTATATACATTTCTTATTGTGACTACTCGTAATGTTCGATAAATTTTTTATACATTTGTAGACCTTTAGTTAGAGGAAACTGATTCAAGAAGCACAAAGTTTTTGTCTTTATTTGTATCCAAACAAATTTCACTATCCAGTAATGTTAAGGCATGAGGTCTGCATTGTCCATTTATGAAATTATAAGTTTATTCTTTCTCAAGAGATACCTAGGAAAATGTCAACCCTCTTTGTGTCAGCTTATGTTAAAAGGTTTTAAGTTTGCTCTTTTGGGCCATGCATAAAGATTTAGTGAGGACCACATGTAAGGATTATGGAGGATGACTTTGATAAAAATAGTGAATATACAGCAGGGAATTCATCTAATTTGAATAGATGCTGATGGGGATAGAATTAAGTTCATTGGCTGAACGGTTTATTATACGTCAACCGCCAATTTATAAGCAGATATATACAGTGGCGGAACCAGGATTTTACCGCTATGAGTGCTCACTATTTTTAACATAAATTTGTATCAATCAAAGAGCATAATTGCGAGCTAAAATCCTCAACAAGGGCGCTTTTTTTCCAATTCGATGCAATAGCCAGTCTGAATATTTGGATTGATTCAAGAAAAAAAGAAGGAGAAATAACGTATCTTCACATACAATCGTAATTACCAGAAAGGCAAACCAACGAGAGGGAGAATTTTTTGCTTTTGAATTGGAACTAAAATGAAGGCGCTAGAACAAATTATTTTTTCCTTCCCTTTTCATTTTTCCTAATTAGACTGATGAGAAAGAGAGAGTTAAGAAGATCATGATTGTTTATATTTTCGAGATACTAAGTTGCATAATAGACATGAGCAGTGACCAATTCAAGATTTTAAGATCGTAGTTACTTTTTAAGCTATCAATCATAAAAAATAAATGTACAAATTTAATACTTGTCATAAGAAAGACAATTATATTTAAATATGATAGCGAAAAAAGATCAATAAAAAAAAAGGCTAGGATAGAAAATTATCTTGAAAAAGGAAAAAGGAATTTTGTACAAGATTTTGTTTTAAAAAAGTTAGCAAAAAAGATAGTTTATGAAAGGAAAAAAAGAACAGGGAGAAAAAAAGAGTAAAAATAACGTTAGAAAGAAACTGGATTTTAAAATAAAAGCATTGCTCTCAGAGGGAATTGAACTTGGGCAAAAAGAACTATTATGACCTTGAGCACCCACACTCAACCACAGCACCAAGTAAATCATTTGTTTATTAGGTGCTGACCTTTTATTTTATACAATACTGTTTTAATTTCTATATAAGTATATATTATTCAATACTAGATTAATGAATGCTCGAGCACCCGGGCAAGTTCATGTGGGTCCGCCCCTGGATATATACCTAATGGATTGGTCATTTCTGATAAACATGAAACTAATATAGATATAGTGAGCCACGCAGAAAAAGGAAGAGAGCTTTTTTTAATGCAAAAGCCAATAGGAACTAAGATGAAAACAGCATCTCAACATCAATAGTAAAGTTGTGGATTAGATAAAAAAAATTCAAGATCTTTCTACCATATTATCCGAATTAGGTGTTCAGATAATTTTATAACAACATACCCAGTAAAATCTCATAATTGGGGTAGAGGCGTATGCAGGCCGTAATACTATCTCGTGGAAGTAGAGAGACTGGTTCTGAAATACCCTCGGCTCAAGTACAGGAAATCCAGGTATAGAAAAGAAGAAAACAGTGAAAAAACATAACTAATAAGAGAAGTAGTAGAAAGGAATAAGAACAACAATAAAATAGTGCAGTAACTGAAACACAATAAACATATAATGATAGATATCAAAGGCAAGAGCTGCAAGAATACGGCTAGTACCACGACAAACACCAACAAGCCTATACCCTCAAAAAACAAGACAACACTTCACTACTTTCTAACCTTTTATGCTAAAAGGTGACCTTCACACCCTCCTATTCAAGATCATATCTTTGGTAATATGAAGTTGTATCATGTCTTGTCTAAATTTGGATAATTTTCTTGTTCAAAATTTAAGACTCTTTTTTCTACCATTTCATGTCTAAAGAAGAAAAAAAGTCTAACTTTGATAAAGCACGCTGATTAAAGAATGTCATGTCAACAATTAGATGCAGCCAAAATCACTCTTATCAGCAGATAATAGCTGTCTTCTTCAACTTACATAGACTCAGCATAGCAGGGGAATTGAAATGAAATAAGACTGCACCGTCAGAAAAGCCTATCAGCTCCATGATAGGATGGACAGTGTCCTTGTGGCCATAGTTAACTTAAAAGACCTAGCATTGAAAATTATGTTTACCTAATGTATTAGTTGCCTCCACTCTTTTGACCTAACAATGAGAAACTAACTTTTAGAATGCTTTAACTGCAACCAGTGTTATAGTTATCTGATTGACATCATACCCTAATAAAGTGAGAATTGGCATATAATTCTCTCAACAACAAGCCTATGGCCAACGTACTGGTCTCCATGTTGCTTAACCCCAACCCCCTTCCTGTTATTCCTGACTCGAGTAATTGAACAGTAGAATTTCACATTACATAGGGGAGGAGAATGCAACGTCTAGGCAGGCATATGAGTCAAGTTTTCATTTTTTTTTTTTTAATGATGGTGGTTTAATCAGGAAAAAAGATCTCCATAGAGTAACTATGGTCTCATTGTAATATTAGTCTTGGGAGTGTTAACCTAAGACTAATAGTAATTGATTTTTCATTAGTCTTCTCAACTCTTGTTTCCTTCAACTTTGCAAAGGGAAGCCTCTTTCTCCTGCAACAAGATTTAGAAAGGTATGACCCAACGTCAACTTATTTATTACCATATATTACCGCTTATTTTTGTAAAAAAAACAAAATATGCCACCTAGAGCGCCACAGTATGACAAGTTGGTCACTTGAGGAAAAACAATTACTAAACAAACTCGATGGTTTATAAAAATTTCTCGAGATTGCTCTGATTCCACTTTAAGTTTCATAAAATGTATGCCCTAGAATTTAGAACTGTTACCTCCTTCCCCAGTGTTTTAACCTGTTACTCGTCATAAGCTCAACTTTTAGCTCATACTGTTAAGAGTTACTTCAGATCTTGGGCTATCGACCTGTATTTGGAAATGAATAACATAGGTAGTAATAGAAGACAGAAATATCTCATTTAGTGCGGCTTTATAAGGTGCCCAAGAAGGGGAAGCTGTAAAGAAGCACAAAATTATGGTGTAAAGAGTATAACAAGAGGTTCAATATCTTCAGGTGCTCTCAGTATAAGCAGACTGTCCACACCTGTACATGGACAGATTATTAGATGCCAAATGTATATGGGATACTTGAAATTTAGTAGAAGTTTGATTTCCCTTCAGCAGAAGATCTGCCTCTGAGACTAACCACTTTAATTTGTTATTAGCAAAAGTCTTCTTTTACATTTGTGTAGTCAATGCTTCTTCACTCGAGGAATGCAAAGAAAAAAGATTCTCCGCGACTGCATTTGAACATGCCGCAGACTCTACCTGAAACTACATGGCGTTAGTAGTCATCCATACTTAACGAAAAGAAGGTCTTTAGTAGTCATACAAATTAACAAAGAGAAGGTCTTTACACAGTGAGAAATTTGCAACTACAGAACTGGAACCAGGGATGACAAACAAAGCAGTAAGGTTTGTGTTTAATATCTTTACTCAAGTCCTTTTCGTGGTGTGTAACACACATAAGAGAAATACCTCTATGTTGTCTTATTGTGATTCTATTTGGTGATTCCTCGTGTCATTAATCCAGCAGCAAATTTCTGAACCCTGTGTATGTTCTAGGGGGTGAAGGCATACACAACTTGTTTTTAAATAGAGAATTGAAATTGTGATAAGGAAGTGGCGCGACAGTAGGTCAGTAATAAGGATATCTTCTCTTTATAAATGGGATGGTTAAGCAAAAGCAGCTTATTGTTGTTCACAACAGTTCGAACTAATAGTTCTTTTGCCTCCTCTTGTTTTTTTCTCAGCATGTTGCATATCTGCAAACACAATAAACTATTATTAGCCAGCATGACAATCTCCAGTCCCATGCCTCAGGTCCAAGTCTCAATGAAGAACAAATTGTTGTTAGCTCAGAGGAAAAGGAGCTAAGTTGGAGACAGTCTCCCATATCATGCTTCAGGTCCTGGCCTCACTGAAGAACAAATTGTTGTTAGCTAGAATAAAAGAAGCTAAGTTGAAGACTGTAGAATTCTTGCACCCCCGTAATGTTTGAACTTTCAGTTATACACTTGAAAGCATTAAAAAAGAGTACGCTAGGAGCCTAGGACAGTAATTATTGCATCAACCAATTGGTTTGGGGACACTATTATGTTCCACAAATATAAGAGATACATTAGCCCACCAACAAAATCAGACATAGCAAGTCAGTCTTGTAGTTCGTCTCTTCTTTTTCTTTGTCAAATTTATGGATGCTTCTTGGACTACTGGGTGCAGTGAAAAGAGACCCTGCTTTCAAGCATACTGAAAGTTTTCACTAAGGTGGAACTCAGTAGCTAGGATTGATACAATGCTAAGGATTTTAAGAAAATTCAAATCCAAAGATATAAACCTAAAAGGAACTACTCTAACAATTTCTAGGACCAACAAGGACATGCCAAAATTACCAACAGAAAACAAGTTGAGAGAGAAGGCAATATTTCTTGTTCATGCAGCCAATATAAAATGGGAAGGTGGTATCATGCACCTAATTCTCAGAGCAGGGGCGGAGCCAACATATGATGAGGGGGGTCATCCTACCCCCCTCAGCGAAATATATTACTATTTTTACATGGTTAAAATTATTTTTAGGTATGTATAATATATGTTGAACCCCCTTCCACTAGTTCGTGTGTTTACTTTTTAGACCTTATTAAATTTTCTGGCTCTGCCACTATCTGAGAGAAGCTTAAAATATGAACTTTTTGTTGTCTGGTTATTTGTTTAGTGTACAAAAATGCTGGCTGAACAAGCATTTATCTTTTTTTCAAAAGTGGTGGCAGTGATCACTTCATGAGTTTTCAGAATATTTGAAAAGATACTTATCCTAAACCAGAAATAGAAAACGAGGAAGAATGAAAAATAGCGGGAAGTACTCCTTACATCTTCAAGATCCTTTGACAAAGTCTGAGCCTTCTTTATGTTGTCCTCATCTTCTATCGCAGAAGGGCTTCCTAACTCTTTGGTGTTCATCCTCGTAGGAACATCATGTAAAGAGATTTGACAATCTTCATATTCGATGGTCTTATTACCATTTACAGAATGATCATGGTCATTAACCTATCAGTGAAGAATGGTGAAGATATTTAAAATGTTGACATGCTTCTAGATTCCAATATAGTGAAACACTTGCAAAACTATGTCAAACATATATATCTGTTCCTTTTCTACCAATCACCTGTTTGTTGCATATACTTTCTGTACCTTCAGAGGATCCCCTGTAGAATTTTGATGAGTAATCATGCCTACATTCAGCATTGATGAAAAGTTGGAAAACTAACTAATTTTATAGAAAAACCTGCTTCCATTGGGTGATTGTGCAAGACGCTTTGATGGAAGTAGGATCATGAAATCTGAATTTGTCTGCATTAAATGTTATCACAAATGTCAAAGATGTTCCATAGTGGTTGTGTAACTATGCAGAAAAGTTACTCTTTTTGCAAGGGAAAGTGGTGGAGAAAAGGAAAACAGACCTCTGTTATTTTCCTCTTCATAGACAAGTCAGGTGTTTGCTTCAGCGTCTCTTTGGAATTGTCCTTGGCTTGTAAAATAGCTTTAAACCCACTATGCTGGTCCACAGTTTTTGAGGACTTCAAATTTTTTTGCAACACTGTCTGAGATGTATCAGGATTTGTACCAAGTTTTCTGCATGTGGAGCATGTGATTGATTGACAGCTTGCAGAAATATGAGGTGTATTTTTGAAGAATTTGAAAGAAAAATAGTATTGTACGCTGAAATTTTTAAGCTAGATGTCTCTAGAAGATTCCTGGCAGCTTTAATTGGCAGTGTTTTGTCTCCTTGGTTGAGAGTGTTCTTTGCAGTTGGAATGGGAGCTATGTTCCTTGGAATGGCAATGCTGCATGGGGCGGATGCAGCTGTCTGTTGAGTTTTGCTAGGAGGATTTACCCCAGAACTGAAGGAAAACATGCCAAAGATTTTTGGGTTAGAAAATATTTCTATTTTCATTGATCAAGAGAGACATTTGACTGGAATCAAGAGTATCAGAGCGTCGTATATATGGCTTAGAAATATGGAATTATCATTCATAACAAGTAAGGTGACTTCTAATCTACTGAGACTGCCAAACAATATCTTGTATTACTAATAATTTTGGGTGAAATGATTTCCATATGCAACAAGCATGACTAGCTTAAAAGAAAAAATTCAAATAAATCAGATCAATATATTAACTCTTTATAAAAATAAAAAAAATAAAAAATTATTAACTCTTTATAGTGCAGGCGTCCAAACAGAAACAATAGTTGCCAAATAAACTAAAAAACAAAATCAGCGAAGCAGTCCACGCATGGTGAGGAATAGTCTTATATGCATGTCAAACATTTTACAAGGTGAATTCGATGGCATATCTGGTTGGAAGCATCAATCAGAGGGGAAAAACCTGAAAGTAAGATCTTTACTGCTTGCTTTGCTTTTCTGGGGAGCAGATTTGCCGGTCAACGCTCTTATGTTTTTCGCAGCATCCAACTGGGAGCCCTTGCTAAAGTATTATTATTACAATGACAATGGATTATCAACAACAGAAGTTAGTATTTTTGCAGTTACCATGAAATTACGGTCAGGTAAAGTAAAATGAAACTTGGAAATTAAGCATGATACAAAAAGTAGGTTACCAAAAACTTACATAGAAGTCCCTAAAACTTGGCATCCCTCCTGACTTCCTGTCTGAAGAGGGTTAATCTTTGGCAGAGATCTAGAGTCTGAGGCAAAACCAGCCTTGCTTCCAGTGTCATCATCTTTGTTATCTTGAGATCTGTATTGGATTATATCATATACACTGTCTACAAAATTTCGACTAGTTTATACCATCGGCTTACATTATTTCAGCTGGACGACTCTGTGGTATGGGGCTAATTCTTTTGTTACTAAATGTAGGAACTTTTGTCTCAGTCAGTGATGTTGCTGTCTGCGTCTGTGCTGCAGGCTTAATTGATGGCATAAAAAACTTTGACCTGATGACACCAGTCTCTCTTCTTTTCTCTACTGTCAATTTTTCAGCTACTATTCTGCGACAATTTCAGAGAAAGCAAGTGCACCACAGTATCATAAAATGCATGACAGATACTTATTTTACACCATTCTCTGCAGTAGCTAAGCCCTACAGTTTCCAAGTTAGAAATCCTGGACAATAATGCTGAATGAATAAAAGGGAGATGGTCTATATTGACCTACTTGCTTAACGAGGATGCAGAAGGCTCTGCAGTTAGGCTCTGAATGTTGTTACCGAATTTCATGTCTCGCTTTTTTTCTTCGGTAGCATTTGACATACTGTTGGAATGTGTCTCAGTCCTGTCCTTATTGGTCTCCAAAACATGCTTATCACTGTCAAAGTTTCTCCTTTCACTAGCATCTTTCATTGAGGTTGCAACATCCTCCAAAGAGGAATTTTCTAAAACTGACTTATCATAGTTTGCATCAGAGTCCAAAAGCACCTTTTTGTTTGAAACTGTTCCTACACCTAAAAGACTGACATCCACAGCCACAGAATTAACATGTTCCTGTAAACTTGAAGAATTATTCCTCCTTGATTCACTCTGTGATATCAAAGAAGATCCCTCCTCTACTTGGCAAAC
Organism: Solanum bulbocastanum; assembly: GCA_037074985.1. Taxonomy (NCBI): domain Eukaryota; kingdom Viridiplantae; phylum Streptophyta; class Magnoliopsida; order Solanales; family Solanaceae; genus Solanum; species Solanum bulbocastanum. The sequence goes on along the minus strand of CM073598.1, from coordinate 27,160,405 downwards.
TGTTTCTCGAGTGCTGGTGGATATTTTTTCTTGTAACAATCTTTTTTCTTTTTCCAGTGAAACTTCATAGCCAGCAGATTGCAATTTTAAAATTTCATTGTTGCTCATAGTATGGTTTGAAGGTAAACTATGTTTTGTGGTGCCATGACTTTTATCTATGCCAATATGAGAATCAACAATTGAAGTCATCCCGGTCTCTGATGCAGTGCGTTTCTGAACTGTCCCCTCCTCTAACGAACCAATGTCTTTATTCAGATGACTTCTAGAGCCTTCATTACCACTTCTCTTAGAAGGTGAAAATTCCTTTTCTTGGTCGTTCCTTGCCTTTTCTCTACTCTCCTGGCTTGATCCTAAACTAAAACAATCCTTTTCTTTGTTGTTCTTTGCCTTTTCTCTACTCTCCTGGCTCGATCCAAAACTGAAACAATCCTTATCTTGGTTGTTCTTTGTCTTCTCTCTACACTCCTGGCTTGATCCAAAATTGAAACAATCCTTTTCTTGGTTGTTCTTCGCTTTTCCATTACTCTCCTGACTTGACCCAAACCTGAAATTATCCAACCTGAACCAAACACAGGAGGGGATACTCCACTTAGTTACAATAGAAATACTGAGTCATGTTTTGATGAACTGAAGCATAATTTACGCCTTAGACAAATACAGAGCAGAATATGAAGGACCACCAAGGGTAGTACATACTCAAAATCAAATGAAAAATTGAAGCCATCTCCTTTCTTTTTGTTGACAGCAACAGTGGATTCTTCTTTTGATGTCTCCTTTGATTTTTGATCCTTTTTACTTGGGGGATATATATCAAGATCTGACATGTCAATGTTGAAGGATGACATCTTCCCGAAATCAGTATCAAGAGTGAAATCCATATCCCTGAAGAAAGTTCAATGTCAACGTAAGCAATATATCATTTCTCTGTTATTCTACATTCTTTAGCTTGTCCTGAATCAAGACTGGAAAATTGTTTATAAAAAAATACTGCAAATTATAACATAGAACAACACCATTAAGAGAGGCAGACAAATAGACTTGCAAGTTAATGACAGAAACCTTAGATCCAAGTACACAACAAAAAGGTAATATACGAGTAAAATAAAAATCATGAATATGAGTATTTGATACAGTAGCTTAGCGAATAAATTAATTATGCAATCAGAAATAGAAACAAGGCTATGCAGGGTTTACTCTTTGTCAAAGTTGAATGTCTTTTTCTTGTTTTTGGATATAGGCCCAAAGTCGAAATCCATTGCATCATCTTCTCCCATAGACACTGATTTGAACGACTTAAGAAAGTCATTTCCAATATCCAGATCTGTCACAACATAATTTAAACAGTAATTATCCAAGACACAAGGACATTAACAAATTACTACTGATTTAATAACCGCACTACTCAAGATGTGGATAAACAAAAACTTATTGATAACTATCTTTTACAAAAATTATGCTTCAATGTAACATTCCCATTTTGAAGGATGTCACCCAATATCTGTTGTTCGTGGCATTCTCATTTTCAGAAAGCTAATTATCTGAAATGTCTCTTGTACACCAAGTACTGATGGATCAGCGATGTGAATCTCATCTTGATTGTCTCTTGTAATATTGACTAAAACAGATTTGGTATTACATAACATTACTGTTGAAGGAAGCTATCCGTTTTAGTATGTATTTAATGTCGAAATCAGATCTGTTTAAGTTTTAAGAAGTGCACTTTTCAGTTTCTAATGGTACAAATAGGTTAGAGTCCTAGTTGGAACCCAAAACAAATGGTAAATACCAAGTAATGAATTGTTGTCTTTTGCTTTGATAGTCGAGGATGCTCCCTTCTGTGTTTCTGCCATCTGCACAGAAAGATTGGTTTTGTACTTAACTGCCGCAGGCTATCAAAGGAATAACAAAGTGCTACGAAATCCAACCAAACAAGAAACGAATATTCCAGAAACTATTTAAATGTGGAGACCGCTCGTTTTCTCAGTGGCAAAGGATATAAAAAGAGAACCACACATTTATTTTCGTAGTCTTATGTCTCTTTTCCAATCTCAGAGATACTAATAGAATAGAATTCAAGGATCAGAAATTAAGTTTCCTGGCAATTAAGGAAGCTAAATAACATGATCAATTCATGAGTGCAAAAGAAAATACTATTGAATAAACTGGAAAATAGAAGACAAGTGCGATTTAAAAAATTTCCGACTATACCAACTGGTCCGGTGACAAGGCTTCAGTAGTGCAACAAATATTGAAGCATTGTGCAAACTCTATTTAATTATTTTACTCCCCAAGCTAATCAATATAATCATAGATAGCTCGGATTCACCTCTCTCCTGAGCTATTCAAGTAGATTAATCATCTTCGCATACAACTCTCGACTATTCTAAAATTTCTTATTGTAGCATAAAACATACACAAATTGATGAATGTTAAATCAATCACCAACTAAAATTGTCAGAAATTAGAGGATTTGTTGATGATGCAACTAAAATCAATGTCTCAATAAGAACGACTTGATCTCTTCACCAATTCACCAAATTTACAAATTGAAACAAAAATTCACAGCTCATGTGATGCGAAAATTGATTATGAATCACCAAATTTCCTCGATTAAACATTTTCACAGTTTTCTACAGACGGAAGGAATCGAAGTAAAAGCAAAAACAATACGAATGTGCGAAACCTGTTGAATGTGTACGACGGACTGAAAAAGACGATCTCAGATTCGTTTCCCGGTGAATTCAAGCTTTGGTTCCGAATCCCGATCGCTTGCTTTCGCTTTGCGTTTGTGTAAATATGGAGTGAATAGAGACTGCAGAGAATGCGGGGGTCGAAATAATAATCCTTTCGCGCCTAAATTGGGTTTATATAGATGGACATTTAAGGGTATTATTGGTATTACATAATTAAGGAATTCTATTCAGGAATGTGCCAAAGAAGGAATTTAAATTGTCTTTCAGAAAATGTATTTTGCTGGAAAATTTGTTTTTAAGGACTAGGAGAAAAAATTACAAGCAAATATTGTCCACCTCTTTTATAAGCTCACAAAAATATTTTTTCGATATCTTCTTTGTAATTCTAAAATCACTGTAAACATTTGTATCAATAAATTAACAGTTAATATGAGTTGTTTTTTTCTCGTAATAATTAATTAACCAAAAATATAGTGGTTCAAAGAGTAATTTTATTATTTAGACATGATATATGGATTATCGCTAAATACATTGTCATTCCCGTCAAATTTCATGTAAAAATACTATTGCACTTTTTTGTTATACGATGCCATTACTGTATTTAAAGTGTCAAATTTTATTTCATTTATAATCATATATTTTGTAGTAGTATTTATTAGTCCTTCTATCCCTTTTTTACTTGTCCAGTTTTGATTTTTTATTTGATATTTTTGACAAATAAAGAAAATGATAATATTTTTTACATATTATATCCTCAATTTATTTACAGAGTTAATGGTAATTTGATTTTGGAATTCTATCGATTAGTATGATTAAATAGTAAATTAATTATATCAATTATTATTTTCTTAATATATGTGTTAAATAAAAAATGAACAAGTAAATAGGAATAGAGGAAATGTACTTTAATTTATTTAATCTGGAAATAAGTTTAGGGTTTGGGTTTCAAAATTCAAAAGGTTCCCTCCTTTTCTTTCTTTGACAGTCTTCCCAACTCCACCCGCTGATGAGAAAGCTGAGATTATAGTAGAAGGTTGCTTTTGATGAGTTTATTTCAAAGGTCAGTCAACTTTCATTTAGTATTTTAGTTTCCCTTCTTGTGGCTCAAATTTGGTTAGTGCAAACTGAAAAAAGAACAAGGTAGCTTTACATACAGATTACAGCTCTCTGCATATTTCTAATTTCAGGTTATCAGACTTTGCATTTTGCCGATTGACACAGCAAAGAGAAGGTCACCCAACAATGGAGACCATCACAACGTCTGAAAATTCAAACACCCATGTAAGTGCTGATAAAAATAACTGGAAAAACACACACACACACACACACAAAAAAAAAAAAAAAAAAAAAAAAAAAAAAGTGACTTAATGGGCAATGAAATGGGATGACAACAAGTTCAAAATCCTATCAAGTACATAAACCTTTACTGGGTAGGAGGTAAGTCATACACACTGGAAGAGTCAAGTTGCACCCAAGCTGACCAAACGCCTTGGTTATAAAAAATGGAACATTTTTAATATTATGTACTAGTCCTTCTATCTCATTTTAGTAGTGGTCGAAAAAATGATATGGTCTTTGAATGGGAATAGAGTTTAAATTGTTTATTAAGTTGGTATATTATATTAGTGATAACAAGAAAATTATTTAAAGTAATTGTTTGAGAGAGAAAACTATCAAATTAAAGTTCAAAACTTTCTTTAGATTAATGAATTTGGATTATTAAAGAAATGTATTGCTCTTAGACATTTTGGATGGAAGAGAAGTGAGTAAGAAATTGGGAAAGGGAGCAACATTCTTCATTAAGCCTCATTAATTTAAAATATTATGTTTTAGTTGTTCAATAACTGTAAGTCTCCCATCAGAGAAAGTTATATTTTTTTAACTTTATCCTTGGTTGGTTAAACTAACCAGCTAAGCTCATTGTGTTTTTTTTTTTCGTGGCTTGGGAGAGAATAATTATTCAGGTTCGTTGTTGTGAAGTTGTACTCCTTTATTCGGCTCAATTGTTGTGAACTTGGATTCCTTTATTCAGTTCAATTGTTGTGAACTTGGATTCCTTTATTCAGTTCAATTGTTGTGAACTTGGATTCTTACTTTTGTCCATCCTGAATTTTTGGTCCATGTTGACTTTTACTCAATTACATTTTTATACAAATTTGTCCAGTTTTATTTGTAGAATTTATTATGTAGTTTATTTTTTTATATAGTTTGTGAAAAGATTATGCAATTTAATGCTGAAAATGGCTTTGACCAATGGTCGGTTTAACCTATGAATGTCAAATGTGCACAATAAATTTTGGCCAGAGGTGTTAGTATCTTCTCTAAATTTTTCTACATCTCTTACAGGCTTACACACGGCTAGATTTCCTTAATCGTGTCTGCCCTCGTGGATTAGCCGTTAACAGCATTGGAATAAAAGTTGAAGGTCTTGAGGTGCGTCAATGCTGCTGGTCCTAATATTTATCCACTTGATATGAATATTATTAGCAGGTTATTACTTAGCTTCTGATGAAAAAATATCTGATTCACAGAAGGGGAATGAATCACTATCAAGTAAAATGGCTGAGCTTGAGAAGGAGATAGAAACTGCATTGAGCAAGATAACTCATCTTGAGAGGGAAGGAGAAGCTGCACTTCGTAAGATAGTCGCATTCAAGAAGAAGAAACAAGCTGCATTGATTAAGATATATAAGCTTGAGAAGGAGAAAGAACGTACAGTTAATAAGGTAGCTTTGCTTGAGAAGGAGAAAGAACGTACAGTTAATAAGACAGCTTTGCTTGAGAAGGAGGGAAGTGCTGCATTCTGTAAGATAGCTATGCTTGAGATGCAGCTTGAGAAGGAGAAAGAGGACGCAGCCAAGAAGATCGCTTTTCTTGAGAAGGAGCTAGAAACTAAGGAAGAGAAATTTGGAAAGTATATGAATGCTCAGCTTCAAAAGGAGGAGGAGCTAAGAACCAAGTTTGAGGATTTCAAAAAGCATACAAATGCTGAGCATCAGATAGAGAAGGACGCTGCAATGAGTAAGATAGCTATGCTTGAGATGGAGCAACAAGCTGCATCAAGTAAGATAGAGGAGCTACAGAAGGAGAAAGAAGATGCAGCCAAGAAGATAGCTTTTTTTGAGAAGGAGCTAGAAACTAAGGATGAGAAAATTGGAAAGTATATGAATACTCAGCTTCAAAAGGAGGAGGAGCTAAGAACCAAGTTTAAGAATTATAAAAAGCATATAAATGCTGAGCATAAGATAGAGAAGGACGCTGCAATGAGTAAGATAGCTATGCTTGAGACGGAGCAACAAGCTGCATCAAGTAAGATAGAGGAGCTGGAAAAGGAGAAAGAAGACGCAGCCAAGAAGATAGCTTTTTTTGAGAAGGAGCTAGAAACTAAGGAAGAGAAAATTGGAAAGTATATGAATGCTCCGCTTCAAAAAGAGGAGGAGCTAAGAACCAAGTTTGAGGATTATAAAAAGCAAACAAATGCTGAGCATAAGATAGAAAAGGACGCTGCAATGAGTAAGATTGCTATGCTTGAGAAGGAGCTTGAAACTAAGGAAGTTAGAGCATATAAGCAAGCTATAAGAGCTTTAAGGGAGATCCAAGTTGAAGATAAAGAACCCAAGGAAAAGGTGAAAGAGTTGACAAAAACTATGAAAAAGCTCACTGAGGAAAGACAATATTGGGAAACTTTAGCTAAGCAGCAGCTTAAGGGCAAGGAAAGTGAGACAACTGAGCTAGTAGAAGCTCGAAAAAAGATGATTAGTGTATGGGTCTTTGGACATTTTTTAAGCATAATTTTACTACAGCTATGCCTTAAGCATTATTCATTTAAAGCTGCTAATTAGATCCGACATCAGGTTACTACTATGGTTTCTTTGCCAGGAAATATGCTTTTGATGCTCAGAATTAAGCAAATCTGCAGCATCTAAGCCAACAACTTTCTATCCTATATTTCTTTATTTCTCTTTCTCCTCAATCTGCATATATGTAAATTGGAGTCTATACCTGTTTGCTTAGAAAGCAATTTGAAAGCATTCAGTGTAGGATTTCATTCTGAAAAGTTCCCTAGGTCCCCTAGGTCGAAACTCCTAAATCATCATTGACAATGGATATAGCCTCATGCATTTCCCATGAACCACTAATTTTGTGTTTTACTGAAACTTGGTTTAGTATGTTCCTCATGAATGAATTATGCACAAAGTAAATTCTAAATAACCAGCAATTCCTCAAGTATGTTGCAAGTTTTGTTGTCTGTTTATCTGATAGTCCTCTTGGGACTTACCAGCAATTATATTACTATTTGATGAAGAATTTGGTTCTCTTCTTTTACCTGGAAATTGCATGACTTTGAAGAATCCATTTCCTAGGATTTAGGTTGATTTTCTACTTTTATTTCATGATTGGAAGAAGTACCCTAGCTATTAGCCTATCAATTCTAGAGGCTCTGGGCTGAGGTAACTCCTAAAATATGCACATAAGGTTTTAATCATCTGATGTTTGATATAAGCATATGTATGGAATTCTTACATTTATGTGCTTTGATAGTACAGCATGTGTTTGGGAATTGTTCCTGTTTTGACTTTCTACATGTAAGTACATGAACATTCTGTAACAGGTACACTTCATCTCAAATGAGGATGTATTAGCGGTTGCAGATCAAATTTTTTGTAGGTAATTAAGAGTAGAGAATGGTGTGGCTCTTGTAGGCACTAACCATTGCAAAATACTTGTTTATTGGCCTGTTGCCTTACCACCACTTGCTTGTCTGTGGGATTTTTTGTTTTCTGCATCTGTGGCCTACTCCTAGATGGATGATGTGGTTGAAAAGATTCAATGACACGAGTGTCACCACTAGGAAAATGTGTTGCAAGAAAACATGTATAAACTGTCACCACTGTAAGATTGTGTTAAAAGTCAAAGGTTCTATCTGTTTATCCAATATTGGTTCTATTGATGACTATGTTAGTGAAACAATTCTCTGGCTTGTGTAGCTTTTCTGGATGTAATTTCTTCGAATACATGAATTGCTAGGGTTTGTACTTGTGAATCAATATGGAAACACCTTATTCATTCACTTTTCCATTCTGAATTTATGAGATAATGACTGAGTTGTTTTCTTTCTTTTTCAGGTTCTTTCTGAGCTGAACTATGACGATGTGGATATTGGCATAAAAAATTTGGTGCCATTGATAGTTGTCCTTTTCGCACTGCATGCAAGCAGAAATTCTCTCATCAAGTTGCCGAGGAAAAAGCGACAGAATTGTGTTCTATATGGCAGGCAAATGTGGAGAACCCCAAATGGAATCCATTCAAAACTGTCATCTTAACTGGGGAAGTTCAAGCAGTACCTATCTGAATCCTTTCTTCTTCCCTTTTACCTGTTTAAGTTTCAATTTTTGTAGAGATATATTCAATTTGTTGTTGCTTGTCAAATGAAATGAAAATTTTTGGTTTATTAATTTCAGAAAGTAAGTTCTGGAAAAGTAATTCATGTAGTCAAATGATGCAATAAACACACCCCTTTCATAATAAATTAGTGAAACGGGCAACAAAATGATTATGTTCAAACTGATTTCTCTAGTTTCTATGGTCTAATTAGCAAACATCTTGTTATCGATACAATTCATTCCTCTGAAGTTTTCTCTCCTTCCGTGGAATTCTAACTCAACTGTTTATCTGATGTCCCCTCCGAAACATTTGCAACTGAACTCTTTCTACTTTAAGTTACTTGAAAATTCAAGCCTAATAACCATTATATGTGCTTCAGGAAACAATAGACCAAGAGGACAAGCATCTCCAGCAACTGAGGAAAGAGTGGGGATATGAAGTATATTTAGCTGTTGTTATAGCCTTGAAAGAAATCAAAGAGTATAACATGAAGGAAAGAACTACGACGCATCAGCTTTGGAATTTCGAGGAAGGTAGGAAAGCTACGCTAGAAGAAGCCATTTGTTTAATGGAGGAAAAACTGATGGAGGCAAAGATCAAAGATACAGGTGTGCTTTAGTGTCTTATACTCTTATATTTATGCAATTGTTGTATTCTCCTTCAGCTTGTAGGTTCAAGTCAACCTTGCTTTGACATGTTTAACTCTTACTAACACCGTGCTATAATGCTTATTCAGTGAGGTCAATCAAACACATAATGATATGCTCTGAGTGACCATTTACTTGTTAGTTGCCAGATAAGATCAAGAGGAACATCAAAACAGATTTTTTATAATGAAGCCAAGTATGTGGTAGCAAAATAAGAGAAAAGTACTAAGCTTTGTGTTATAAATGGGGGAGTTAGATTGTTCAAAGAGGGCAATTATTCCATCTTTTCTTTTTTCAGATAAGGACAGGGCTTTAGTGAATGTTCTTCCCTCTGCCTCTTGCATTATGAATGAGAAACTAAAATCACTTTTTTTAGATGATTCCCAAAATCTATTCTGATCATAAATTTTCAACCTATCTAGGAGCAGAATTCTAGGCCAGCACGATCTACACTTCAGATAAAGTTGGAGGAAAAAATTGGGTTAAAGATTCTTATCCTAATGAAAATGCCATAATTTTGTTTGTTGTTTGATTGCCCTATTTATATATGAATTTTGTTGGCTGTACTATTATTTTTAAAAATGAGATACTGCAGGGTGATGACATGAGTTGAGCTTAAATGGAGAAACATGTTCCGTGAGGCATGAGAGTTCATATAGACGGCCCCAACTTGTTTAAGACTGAGGTATAGTTGTTTTAATGGGATACTACAGGGGGGAGTTCTGTGTATGAAATAGATCAAGAGCACCATGTTTAGTTTTTCTTATTGATTAAAGATCAGTAGAGACCAGGATTCCAGTCCCTATGGAGACAAAAAAGTTGGGTGATTTATTCTAATTTGTTTATGGTTTGGTGGCCAAAGTTACCTGGTATTGTACTGGTGTAAAGATGGAGGTACCAGTGGAAAGTCGAGGTTCACATAAGTGACCTGAACAGTGAACACAACCATTATCATTTTTTTTTGTTCAAAAAGCTCACGCACCTCCTTTCCCTCCATGTAGGAAAACCACTGGCCTACAATAATGTATGTGTGGGTTTTAGGTGCCTTCCTTGATATCTTTGAAAGAAAATAGTGTGGCTTTGTTAAATACTATAGAAATATATGAAAAGTATGCATCTCTCTAGAAGGAACATATGAAAAGTATGCATTGGTGTAATAAAGATGTATGAATAGTATGCATTTTTGTAACAAGTCACAAGTTTTCTACTAGGATTTGTGAAGGTGGATGAGTTGAAGCCAGGGACAGAGGGCATTAATCTAATTGTTAAGGTCCTAAATACTGATGTGGTGGTTGACAAGAGCGAAGAACAGCAGTCCCTACCGTCATACCACTATTCTCCTTTCCGAACCACACGTGTAGCTGAGAGTCTAGTTGGAGATGAAACCGGAACTATCATATTAACTACTCGTAACGAACAAGGTAATGTCATCTTCTTTTTCACTATTCTTTCAGTTGCCTTCATCTAGCTCCATCTTTTCTTTCTTTTTGTATCCCCGGTCCAAGATTGCTCCATCTAGCTCTCCACTATCAAGGAACCATCAATGATGGTCACAAAGTTAATGCTATTTGCATAATATCTATTGCTTATGCTTATGATAGCTCTGGTTTTGTCATGTAGTTGACTTAATGACGCCAGGCAGCATCCTACTTCTTTATGGTGCAAAAATCCAAATCTATCGAGGTTTCTTGAGGTTAGCTGTAGAGAATAAGATGCAAATCAAAGTTGCAGAACCTATGGAATTTGATGTAGATGATGATGAAGATTGCAATTTGTCTTTAGCTGAGTATGACGCAATCCGAAAATATTGATGAGTTCTACACTATTCATCACCTTGGACTTGAAGGACTGCTCTGCCCTAAGAATGCCTTGGTGTATATGTTTGGTTCTTTTTGCACAGAAGCTCATTGTATCATTGATTGCCCAAAAGGCTATTAGCTTGTGTCGTTTTAATGATCGAACTTCAAAATTGCATACTCTTGTTCTCTGGCTCTCAGCAGCACGCCTCCTTCAAAACGGGGAGGAGATTATAATGTAGGGAATCAAACCATCACCATTCAGGTAGTCAACCAACTGAGCTATCAAGATTCCCCACTATTCAAAGTATATATATTTTCCTATGTAAATTTAATGGATGGTGACCATTCATCACTTTACTGCAACTATTTTGCAATGCAAAAATCACTTTACTTGAATATTGCTAACATTCAAGAAAGGCTAAAACATAACAGCAAGACAATGAAGTGTTCATGCGTGGTACATTTGTTTTCAAAAGAGGAGCTATACAGTATTAATGTACTCTCTCCTTTCATTTTTATTTGTTCACAATAGATTAACACACTTTTTAAAAAATAATAAGTCAAGTGCGTATTTTATTATAATATCAGTATTACTCTAGAAATGATTTGAAACGAGTAATTTATGTTAAAAGGTAAAATAAAAAATAAAAATTGTCTCTCTCTATGCTAAAGTGGAAGAATAAAAAATGAATTTAATTATATTATTGTGAAAAGTAGAAATGAACTTAGTTCAACAATTATTTTATAGTAATAGTAGTTCATATGTCAAGTGTCTTCACGTAGTATCAAAAAATTAAATTAAGCCACATCTTTAATTTGCTCTTGTGAGCTCCACATAAATTTCTTGTTGAGGGTCTCTAATTAAGACCCTCTTTCTAATATTAACCACAACTTTCTCTAGTTCAATATAAATGAATTATTAATTTCTTTTAACGAATTTTTCAAAGTTCAAAAATGTATTATTATTATTATTATTATTATTATTATTATTAAAATTACCGTTCTTTTTAATTAAGACCAACCTCTCTTCTTCCTTTTTTTTTTTAAAAAAGAAATTGACAAAATCAAACTAATAATATTAAGTATATTATAATGAATGTGGGTCACACCCCCCAATAATTCATTAGATTGGACCAGAGGAAGTACTGTGTATTAGTTTGAAAGAGCTGTGGTAGTGCTGGGGCAGTGAAAATAGTAAATTCTCGGGAGATCTTCAGTAGTAGCTGGGATCTTGAAAAGAAAGTAAAAACTAAACAACTCCAGTAGGGAATCAGAAGAATGATGGCATGCATTAATGAAGGATGGGAGGTTGTAAGTAGAAAAATCAGGAGCTGTTTGAAAAGGAAAAAGGGGATCGAAAACAGAGACAACAGCATAGCAGAAAGATGGGAGATTTTGAGTGGAAAAAATAACTGGGAAGGCTTACTTCACCCTTTGGATTATGATCTACGACGATACCTCATTCACTATGGCCAAATGCCTCAAGCCATCTACGACTCATTCAATAATGAGAAAGTTTCAAAATACAGAGGAACAAGTCGATACTCCAAAAAGAACCTCTTCACAAGGGTGGGGCTCCATAAAAACAAATATGAAATCACCAAATATTTCTATGGAGCTTCAAGTAAAACTGAAAAGGTCAAAGTATCAAACTGGATTGGGTTTGTTGCTGTTGCCACAGATGAAGGTAAAGTTGCATTAGGGAGGAGAGACATTTTAATCGCTTGGAGAGGGACTATAACTGTCTCGGAATGGAATGATGATTTCGAATCATCCTTGGTCCAACCAATTGAAATCTTTAGAGAAAATGCAGATAACATTCTTGTACACAAAGGTTTTTATTCAATTTACACTTCTCTTAATCACGCTTCAAATTTCAATCGGACAACCAGTGCTAGAGATCAGGTAGGACTTTTTTTTTTAATATATATATATATATCTTAAGCAACGTTCCAGGTGATACTCATTAAAATTCCCTTTTGTATTTGTACATTCAAACAGGTTCTTGAAGAAGTTAAAAGGTTGTTGGATCAATACAAAGAGGAGGAAGTTAGCATCAGTGTAACAGGCCACAGTTTGGGTTCATCATTAGCCACACTATGCGCAATCGACATAGTTGTCAGCCAAGTCAATAAGTGGTTTCCAGTGACTGCTTTTTTATTTGCTAGCCCACGAGTTGGAGAGGCCAATTTCAAGAAAGCTTATCAAAATTTGAAAAACTTGCACATCTTGCGGATTACCAATGCGTCTGATCACATTACGAAGCTGCCAGATTGTGGACAGGTGGAGGGTTCTGAAACAGATTGGAGAGAGTATGAGGATGTTGGCTTTGAACTTTCAATTGATACTACAAAATCAGACTACTTGAAGAAAGAGATAAATGGTCATATTCTGGAGGTTTATTTGCACGGAATCGCTGGAACACATGGATCAGAAGGAGAGTTCAAGTTGGAGATAAATCGGGATACTGCTCTTATGAATAAAACAGACGATGTGTTGAAGGATAAATATGGTGTGCCAGTGTCGTGGTGGATCCAGAAGAATAAAGGAATGGTTCAACAGGAAAACGGATCTTGGATTCTTATGGATCACGAGGATGACGACAATTAGAAATATTTGGTAGGATGTATGAGAACTGTGTTAAATAAAGTGTAATACTGACATTAGCAATACTAATGTTAGTTATGATTATTTACCGTGTTTGATTTGATATATTAAAAATAATATGCATCATTTCAAAAGATAATTATTTACTTATAAACAGATGATCCGCAAATACAATCAAAAGATACCCTAAAAAGATATGGAAAAGGTTTATCAAATTAAGTCTTCTACTTCACATAGCTTATCAAATTTGTGTGGACTAAGAGGGATTGAATCCATTTAATTAACGATCATAATAAATCTGTCAAAAAATTAATTTGATGTTCATGAGTAGTGGGTCATAGCCCTTTATCATTTCTTCTATTTTCTTGTGGCAGTACAGATGCATTAATCATGATTCATGAGTCATGACTATCAGTTAACCTTTTTTTTTGTTTGGTTAAAATCAGTTAAGCTTTTTTGTACAAACAAATAGTGACAAGAAATTGCTTGAAAATATATATAGTGGGGCATATGGCCAGGAAAACTAAAGAAAAAAGAATTATTTTATTTAGAATTTGGAAATTGAAGTTATGTTTGATTATATTTTTTTAAAACGTTATTTAGAATTTAAATGTATTTTTTTAAATTATGATTTATACCTCTAATTTTCAAAAACTAGAAAAATCATCCAATTCGACCAATTCATCTGAAATATACCATTAAATTCTAAAAGAATAATATCTCAAATTAATAGTTACACAATATTATAGATTAGATCACATATATGAACTATTACATACTATTATAATTTTTTTTTTTAATTTGAAATTTTTGAAGTTGGAGTTGAGTTTGGTTATAATTTTTTGCAAATAATATTTAGTTATTTGGATGTTACTATTCCTAAAAATATGAAATATAATTTAAATGGGATATTTTTATAAAACAAAATATTTAGGGTAAAATTTTAAAAAAGTGAAAAAAAGGAAAATAAGATTTTTGTTTTCCAATTCCAAATATAACTCGAAGTTAAATTTGGAAATTTTCATGATCAAAAGGTTGTTTTTAATATAGTGAAGCATTTTTTTTTGGAAAAAAGTGAAAAATTCTTATAGCAAACGGATCCTAATATACTTTCTGCCTTTATTTATTGTGACACTTTAACTTCTCACAAGTCAAACAAGAATTTTTTTACCCAATTTACTCGTAAGTTACTTAAATATTTTAAATTATTAATTATTATAATTTATAATACTTGTAGTTTTAAAAATGTGTAAAAAAAAAAAGATCATATGTTTGAATTTACTATCAACATAAAAAAGTTATCTCTTAAAATTTAAATTTTATATCAGAGATGGTTTCGTTAACAAGTAGTGATTCTGAGAGCTAGCCAGTTAAGTTACCAATGAATCCGATGTATGAGGACTCAATTGAATGGGTTGATTTGGGCCCTCCCACTTCAGACATTGTTTTTCATAATAAATATTTGGTGCTCCAAGTATAAGCAACTATGCTTCAAAGTAACCAACATGGGTTGTGGTGTAATGGTAGGAGTGTTTCACCCTTAATCAGAGGTTTCAGGTTCGAGCTTTGGGTATGGAGAAATTTATTTTGAGAGCGTCACCCCGAATGGGCTCAAAGCGCTACAAAATTAAAGAATAATTTTGAATCTTATGATCTTAAATTAAAAATATTTCAATTGTTACAAAATTTTATCTAATGTAGTGGTATTAAACATTTCACCCCGAAATTTTTTAAAAAAAAATCTAAATTACTAAAATGAATAGTGTTGATGAAGGACTTCTCTTGAAAACCAAAATAGAGATTATTGAGTAAGAACTTTTGAATTTCATATAGTGACATTCAATATATATTTTCCACACAAACAACACGAGTGAGAATTGTTCAAAACAAAACAGATGGAATTCTTGTCTTGTGAAAATGTGCAAGCATGTCCCTTTAATTCTTCTTTCCATAACATTTCTGTTAATTAGGCAATGTCAGCTTGAGTGTGGAATGGAAAGAATGAAAAGCAACAGCAAAACTTCTCATGATAAATGAATGATGCAATTTGGTAACTACATTACCAATAAATGGCCTCATCATATAACATACAGAGAAAAAACATCAAATTTGTATACATAAAAAAAAGGAATTTAAAAGCAAGTTAACTCACAAGAGGAAAATGTACTTCAACTGCTTCAAACCAGGAAATAACCCAAGGGAAACCATTGAAAAGATGCAAAATAAAAACAAGAACATAGACAATATAGCAGAAAGATGGAGACTTCTTAGTGGGAATAACAATTGGGAAGGCTTATTAGATCCACTTGACAATGATCTTCGTCGGTACCTCATTCACTACGGAGAAATGGTACAAGCAATTCGAGATGCCTTCAACAACGACAAGTCATCAAAGTATGCTGGATGTTGCCGATATTCTAAGAAGAACCTCTTCTCTAAAGTGGGGATTGAAAAGTCCAACCCGTTCAAGTATGAGGTAACTAAATATATATACGCGACATCATCTATACAAGTTCCAGAAGCATTCCTCCTAAAATCATTGTCACGGGAAGCTTGGAGTAAAGAGTCAAATTGGATTGGTTTTGTTGCTGTGGCCACCGATGAGGGTAAAGTAGCATTAGGAAGAAGGGATATAGTGATTGCTTGGAGATCAACTGTTGTCGCTATGGAATGGTTTAATGATTTTGAATTTATTCGCGTCTCAGCCCCAATAATATTTGGTGAAAAACCGGATCCTAAGGTTCATCACGGTTGGTATTCTATGTATACTTCAAATGATCCGCGATCACTATTCAATAAGACCAGTGCTAGAGACCAGGTAAATTCATCATCCTCTAAACAAAAAAAATTAAATATATATGTTCTGTCACTAACACTAATAATCTAATGTTTTTTTATAATTAGGTACTTGGAGAAGTTCAAAGATTGATGGAACAATATAAGAACGAGGAAGTTACCATAACAGTAACAGGGCATAGCATGGGGGCATCCATCGCGACATTAAATGCAGTAGATATAGTTTTCAATGGAATTAACAAAGGATTTCCAGTCACCGCATTTCTATTTGCAAGTCCTAGAGTGGGAGATGAAAATTTCAAGAAGACCTTCTCAGAACTAGAAAATCAGCTTCAAGCTCTGAGAGTCCGAAATATGCCAGATATAATTCCACATTATCCGTTTATTGGCTACTCAGATGTTGGTGTCGAATTAAGCATGGACACTAGAAAATCGGGCTATCTAAAAAGTCCTGGAGACTATTGGACATGGCATAACTTGGAATGTTACTTGCATGGAGTTGCTGGAACACAAGGATCAAAAGAAGGGTTCAAGCTAGAAGTGGAACGCGATGTCTCACTTGTTAACAAGCATATGGACACGTTAAAAGATGAATATGGTGTACCTGTTTCATGGTGGGTTGTGGAGAACAAAGGGATGGTTCAACAACAAAATGGATCCTGGATTCTCATGGATCATGAAGATGAAGATAATGATTTTTAATTCTTTTACAACGACATTTTTTTTCTACCGTAACTAGTATTAGAACTCGCGATGTACAACAAACAAACAAAAAATCGCGATGTGTGATAATATCAATGAATATTAATTATGATATATTCTGGCATGTCTTGTTGAAGTATACATTATAACAAAAATAGTTTTTAGCATTAATAAATATACATATTAACAAAGAATGTTAAGTTTTTACCAGTAGTAGTTAATTGTCATTGGATCTAAGGTTATTATAAACTTTAGAGATATCAATCATAATAGTCATCCAATAATTTGTTTCTTCCTTATTTTTGTGATGATGGTTTTTAAATTCTTTTTTAAGAAGGTGGATCCTGGATATATAGGGAGGGGGACATGATCGTGGTTTTTCTTTTAGGAGTTCTAAATAGATTATCTCCAACCTACCTTTATTTTACTCTCCATTCTCTATATTTGGAGAGTAAAATAGAAAATGGATTCTCCAACCACTCTCCATTTCACTCATTATTCTCCACTTATTGAGTGGTTTGGAGAACTACTATTCACACTCTTTGTTTTATTTTTTGATTATTTTATTATTATTTCTATTATTTTATAATTAATACATTATTTTTCATGACCATTAATTAAATATTTAATATACTCAATTCTTTTTAAATGTAATATAATTTTTTAAATTTTCGTCACTTTAATATAATATGATATTATTAATTGTCACTCTGATGAATGAACAAAATTAAAATGATAAGATGAAAATTTTAATTTAAAAATACGATCCATAAAATAACAATTTAAATACGAAATAACACAATACATAACAAAATAATTTTATCACAACAATTTTGGTTGCAATTTATGTCCACTAATTTGTATATTATATAATATTTATTTACAATTTATGTTATTTATAAATTTAGAGTAAAATAACAAATTTTAATTTTTTTTTTTATATCACATGAAAATTATACAAAGTGATTATTTGAAAAAAAATTATATTATGAAATAAGAAAATAAGAATGAAATAGAAATAATAATATAATATTGAGGAGATAGAAAAAAATTCCTTTTTAGAGAGTTCATAGATAATTGAGTTGGAGTTGTGTAACGACCCGTTCCTGTTGTTATAGAAAAGCCAGCACGGGGAAATTTGGGGCCGAAAAACTTTTTCGTAGTATTTGGATTTTTCCAATCTTGTCTAGATTTGGCCGAAATCGTAGTCTTTGAGGTGTAGAGAAATCTTGTAACAATCGGGTGGATCTCTTATGATTTTTATTACATGAGTGGTTAGATAACTCGTTAAAGAATTCATACGACTTTAGGAAATTGAATTCAGGCGAGTAGAACTCCCAGAATCGATCTTAGCGTAAAGGGTATTTTCTGATCGTTGTTCGTTAAAGGTGTGTTGTAAAATGGGATTTGCTCTCTGGTTCTATTTGGACCGCTTTTGCGGGATAGTTGCCGCTCTAGCGTGGCCGCCGCAGCAGGATGAGGTCGCTGTGGCAGGTATGACGAGACTCAAATCGTAGACGAAAGATGAATAACTCACGGTTACGCGAAAGCCGCTGTGGCAGGGGTTCTGATCGCTTTGGTGGGGCAGCTACAGTGGGACCGACGAGACTTAAAGTCGTAAATAAACCCCTAGACGACCTTATTTTGCACTTTTTGACTTTTAGAACTAAGGAACGATCCCCAAGCGACCCTTACTCATTTTTCACCTTTCTTGAGGCTAAAGGTAAGATTTTCACTCACTGAATCCGTTTTTCGATCCGTAAAACGTAATGGAATGAGTGAATATTAATGGGGGGAAGGTTTTGTTATGATTCTATGGTGAAAACAACCCTAATTTGGATTATTGGGATCAAGGGTTTGATCTAGGGTTCATAGAATTATTAGGAATCCGGGTAGTTAATGATTGTTTATTGATTCCCGTATTATATTGATTGTTGTAGACCAAGAACAAGCAGAACGAATCCGGAAAAGGGAGGATCAAGTTTCTTAGGGTTTCAAACTTGTTTCGAGGTAGGTGATGATTATGATTCTATGATTGTGTGATGTATGCTTGTTCTTGCTTCATTATGATACTTGTATGTATATGAACGTTGCAATGTTGATCACACTTGTTGTAACTGAGATAATGAATGATGATTGCCATGAATCACCTCTTGTTGTATGATTGTGAGAATATACATTTTGATTGTGATTGTGGTGTATGAAGGGGATCAGTTTCCACGTTCCGGCATAACTAACTTGAATCGGATTTTCATATTTCGGCATAAATATGGGATCGGTTGCCACGTTCCGGCATAAATATGAGATCGGTTGCCACGTTCTGACATACTAACTGTTTGAGTTTGGGTTCCATGAGAGAACCAATGATGTGATATAAAATGTGAAATTGATCGTTGTTTGTAAATGTTGATATATATGCATGTGATTATTATGTTGTTTGACTTGTTTATGTTGCACTAGTTGGATAGCCGCGTGATCCTATCAGTATTACTGTGGTTGTCTACTGATTCTGCACTTGCTTTTATTTTTGTTAAGTACATGGCATTTTCAGCGGCTATTGACAGACCTCACTTAGAAGATCAGTGATCGTCGCTTCAAATTTAAGGGTGAACCAATTCTTCCGGGTTGCCATGGAATTCTCTTTCGTCTATGTCCACTATTTTTGAACTTAGACATTTGTTTAGCTAGTTGATTAGTTCATTAGTTGGGGTTGTATCCCTTCATTGTTTAGACTTGGTTCATTGTTAGAATGTTTTGGTACATTGACTTTCAGATTCTAGGTTGTTCTTCCGCAATGTTAGTTTATTACTGTTAGATTTTTGTTAGAGTTTATAGGAACTCTATTGTTATTTCCTTAGTGTTTGATTTAAATGACTTAGTTTTTAGATTATTTGCTTAGTTTGGGTTGTAATAGTGGTTCTCCCACTAGAGTATTAATGTGGGTGTCAATCACAACGGTTTGGGTCATGACAAGTTGAATGTTTGAAAAAATAGAAAACTCTATTTTTGGAGAGTAAAATAGAGGATATGATTAGAGGTGCCCTAAGACCATCTCTAATCCACCTCTATTTTACTCTTCATTCTCAATATTTGGAGAATAAAAGAGAGAATGAGCTCTCCAACCAATCTCTAAATGACTCTCTATTCTCCATTTATAGAGAGGTGAATAGTAGTTCACAAATCTGGAAAATACTATTCACACTCTCTATTTCATTTTTTAATTATTATTTTATTGTTATTTCTACTAGTATACGTGCCCGCGTGTTGTGCGGATTTTAAAATTAAAAAAAAAAAACTAAAAAAATTTACTATTCACTTTGTAATGTATATTTTAAAAAATAATTATACAAATCAATTAACTTATGTATTTGTGCAAATTACAGTATCATTTTTATTAATACACAATTTAATATTATGTTTATAGTTATAATTAGCTACATTTATTTTTTTTTTACTATATTTTGTTAAAATTTTAATAAAGATAATATTACTTTCTTTTTGTTTATTTTAGTTTGATTAAAAAAACAAAAACTTTATACGTTTTACATGTTTGGTCTACTATTTTTTATTATGTTCAATTGAAATAATATTATATTCTTGTTAGTAAGTTTTTAAATCTAATTTTCACCTGAAATGATTAAATGTTTAATTGTAGGCATGACATTCACAATTTGCATTCAAATATAATTTGTAGTTACATTGGCCGTTATATTTTTCAAATTTATTATTTATTGTCTAACAGATATTATAACAATTGACATATTTTCATTAATAAAGTATAAAATAACATGATTATTTTTAATATACTTTAAATAAAAATTATATATCAAAAAAATATTCATAAGTTTTTGTTCTTTCATATTCTATGATTTTTCAATCAAGAAAATCATTAATTAAAATTTAAATACATAACTAAAGAAAAATAATAAATTTCATTATTCCATGACTAACAAAAACATTCATTGTGTTTTTCTCTACACAATCCATATTATTTGTCTCATCCCATATACAACAAAAGCATTCATCGTGTTTCTCTCTACACAATCCAACTATTTTACAATAAATTTCCTACACTAATAAGGAGTAACATATCTTATTTTGATATTAAAAAATAAAATATCATAAATCATGCGTTAAAAGAATTAAAAACACAACTACAACATAAATAAAAAATTAAATAAGGCCAAACAGGATTTTAAAAAATCAATAAATATGTATTACTAAATTTAATAGTCCAACTATTATAAAAAAAATAAAAAAATAAATACGAATGGAAGACTCCGTCATGCATGGAGCATTGTATTGATCAAAGGCTTAAGTCATGTCTATATCTTAAAGTTATCTGCATAATTCACTTAGACACTTTAACTAGAATTTGTATCTATTAAACATTTATATGCTTTCGAATTTGAATCATTTAGATACTTTATACAGATGTGGCACAAAAAATGTAATGCACATCTTATTGGGTGCGTGAAATACGTAAATTAACGTTTTTCCTTTTTTTTTTCAATTTTTTCTTTATTTTTTTCATTATTTTTTCAAAAAATAAAAATCTTTTTTCACCATAAGATCTTGCTGCACCATTTCTTCACAAGAATACACCGCCATTTTTTTTAATCTTCTTATCACTATACTATTAATTTTTCAGATGTAGAATTAACCCATATTTTTTGTCGGAAAAAAGGAGATCATCTCACAGTTCTTTATCGAAAAATGGATTTCATCATCTACATTTTTTTTGCCAAAAAAAATAAAGACCATCATCCACATCTTCTTTGCCGGAACAAATGAAGATCATTATTTAAATATTTTCTCTCTTCCTCCTCATCTCCCACGACCCACACCAAACATAAACAGAAAAGGAAAAAAAAAACAAATTTGAAATCACAATAAAAAAAGAAAGAACGGATCTTTCAAGAAAATACTATCAATTTAAATGGAAATAATAAAGAAGGCATAGAAAGAAATAAAAATAGTAAATTCATACTTAATATATATATATATATTAAAACCTCCATTTTTCTATATTGAGAATTAACCATAGCGGACAAGGGTAGCTGTTAGGGAAAGAGAAGAAAAGGAGGTGTGGGGTGGCGTGGGCCGCGGTGGCGGGGGGGTTGAGGGTGTACAATTTCTTTTCTTTTTCTTTTTTAAATTGAAATTATTTTCTTTAGATTTGATTATATTCAAAATTCATTTTTATAATTATTTTAAATTAAAATGTCACGTGTCTTTCTCTGATTTGTTATTTTGTCACATCATGTACATGTGTATAACACGCACTTCCTCTTTTGATTATGTGTCAGAAAAATGTTTGATAGGTATTTATTTTTGAAGATTTAAGTGTCTGATAGGAGAAAAGGTCTGCTGAAGTATCTAAGTGGAATATGCAAACAACTTTAAGGAGCCGTCAATGACATAAAATTTACTAAGTGGAATTGTCCGCATATGCACATTAATACATAATTAGTTAGTAAACATAAAATTTACTAAATTCTTAAAGTATGGCATAAAATATGTGAGATAATAAATAAATCAATTTATAAGCAGAAATAAATTTTGAAAAGTTAATTGTCCAATTAATGAATTTTTTTTTTTTTTTTTGTATAATAGTAAAAAAAAAAAAAAGAAGTTTATTAATTCAATATCAGATAGAAAATACTCAAAGTACAAAAGAATAAAATACCTAATATATCTTGTGATGAATATAAATACCTAACATATTTTGTGATGAGTATAAAAATTTGGTGCTTTATCTTGTAATATACGTAATTAGTAGTAAAAGTAAAGTAATATTAATTATGTATTAACAATACAACTAACAAAAGACAAAAGATTCAAAATAATCATCCAATATAAATTAGAATATCTTTGACAATTCAATTAGCATCCTACAATTGCATGCAGTTAAGGGAAACAATAATACTGTTTTGAAGAAATACCAAAACATGTCATTGATATGTATTTTTTAAGTCTGAAAATGGTCAAATATCACCGGAGAATAAGAGAAAATCCAATAAACATGAAATTCAATGTCTTTAATCTCATTTATGCAGGAATTTGTATAAACCACAGATGAAATCATTAACCACATCATTCTTCTTAATCCTTTCTCTAACTTCTTCCTTGCATCAAGACTGCTGACGTCCTCCCATGAATCCTCTTTCTTAAGATCTTGTTACGAACTTGGTTGTTAACTTCAACACCAATAACGTGTTTGGTAACATTTCAAACACGGTAGAACTTGTGAGGCATTATATAATTTATTTTCTGAACTAATTCTCTAATGAAATTTTCCATTTCAGAAAAAACTAAGAAGTGGGCAAGAAAAATGGGAAGTTAGATAAATGTGGGTTTTGTTAGCTTAACGTTAATTGTTGAAACCGTTTTAAATTTATATCTTGCTTTTCAAATTGTAGTTGTAATTTGTTATTTAATATAATTAAAGATAATTATTAATTAATAATTAACTACTTGATATTTTAAAATTTTAAAAACACTATCACCTATAGATGTTTTAAAAAATTAATTTTAATTAAAAAAATTTATCATATATTAATCAGTTACAAATCCACTGTTATCTAAATTTTTTTAAAAAAATTTATTATTATTAATATTATTGAACAATTTACAAATTTATTTTTAAATTATATTTTAAAATTGGAAATTTTAAAATTCAAATAGAAAAACAATTTTCGTGGAAACTAACCAATATGCATTTCAAATTCATTCTTATCCAAATTATAATTTACCTTTTATTTTTAAATTGGAACTTAAAGTAGGAAATTTTAAAATTCAAATTTAAAACAATTTTCGTGGAAACTTTAGAAATTAAAAACATGTAACCATGAATTCAATTCAAAATAGTAAGGAAGTTTCGGTTAATTTAAAAGAATTTTAAATTAGAATTTTAAAATAGTAAGGAAGTTTCAATTCGGTTGAATAGGTAGTTTTTATTTTTTAAATGTATTTCAAAAATAGATAATTGAGTTGCTTAAAATTTAAAACTTAAAATAAATTGCTTATTAGTTAATCAAATCCTATTCTTTAGCAACGTGAAAATGTGGATAGAATTTGCTGACATGTGTTTTTTTTTTTTTTATAAAAAAAGTCATATTCTTTTTTTCAATTTAATTTTTAAATACTTAAAATTCAAGATTAATTGTGGCGCTAACACGTATGCTGTTTTTCTTCCCTTTTATATATAGATAGATATAGATCTCCTATTATATATATATATATATATATATATATATATAAATATTGTAAAAGTTAAAAAATATAGATTAATATGTTTAGAGTTAAAATAAAAATAAGAAATTTATTATTATATATATATAAATTATTAAAAATATATGCTATTTTCCCAAAGAACGTGGGTAGTTCTCTTTTATTTTTATTTTTCTATTGTCAGTTGTTTTTCTTTTTATTAATATTAATATTAATATTATTAGAAAAAGTAGCAAATTAAAATGAGTGATTAATTGTGAATAGGACACGTGTTTGTTTCAAATTTCCATTTGACACCTGTCAATAGTTAATTGTTATTTTAATTATTAAAATGAGTGATTAATTGTGCATAGTACACGTATTTGTTCCAATTTTTTCATGAATGACGTAAACAGACTGCAAAGATATAATTAATTGATATTTGAAAATTAAAAAAATAGAGATTAATTGAGACATGTAAGCGCTACCATCTCTTCGAGATTTGAAGATTTTTTGGCTTCTTAAAAAATGCTCACAACATTTAGACATTAAATACAAATTAATGATCTGAAACTAATAAAGAACAAAATTTATTCCAATATCTAATTTAGTAATTCAAATAATATTTTCATATTTACAGAAAAGACATAAATACATATTTTTACAAACTCACTCTCCAAATACTATTTAAAAAATGACTTATCAGTCATTGTAATCAGACATATAAGATAATTAAAGACTCTTAATATGGAAATGCTTAACTATTAAATTAAATGTTATTAGATATAATACATGAATTCATAAACCTTTTAATCATGGCATGAGTTTGATCTCCGTCTAAATAATCAACACCAATACAAATATAGAAGTTATTACTATGTATAATTAAAAAAGAAAGATAAATAAAGACAAACGATAATACAAATTACAAATTAGTACTATACTTTTGAGCAGAGGCGAATCCAGGATTCCAAGAAAACGGGTGCACCATTGCTTTAAAGATAAGACCAAAAAATTTATATAACAATAACTAAGCGAGCAAAACATAAAATATTACATTACCACAAAAGATATCATCAATTTACAATTATACTAACTTCATATTTTAAAAATGACTTTAGAATTTCGCTTTTTTTTTAAAAAAAAAAAACGTGTAGTTTTAGTTAATAAAAAAATTGAAGCAAATTGTGTCTGGCTAGGATAGAACTCAGGACATTGGTGTTAAAATCTGACTATCAAACCAGTGAACCATCCAACAACTTTGAGAATGGATTCCACAAGTTTTTATTTAATATAATCTTTAATAATTATACAAGTAATATATCGAGTTTAGTCGGATGACCACGGATTCGAGTGATCCAAATTTAACACATAGATTCGCCCCTGCTTTTGAGATATTATATATAAAAATAATATGCATCAAACTCAATGTTACCATTTATATTCCTTTGAATATTGTGCTATTCATGAAGAAGACAGTACTTTTGAAAAGAAAAATTCCATTGCTTCATTAATGTGAGAATTTGAAGAAAATGTGATAGTGAGTGGGGATTATGCGGAGGAAAGGAAATGGGAAAGTGGAACAATCGGTATATTTATAGGATAATTATAATGGAGTAAAAAGTCATTCACTATGAGAAGTTAATAAATCGTTGATGAGAAGATGTCATTAATTTGAAATTCAAAAACATGAATCAGATAAGGATTAAGATCAATTCAAATTAAAAATTAAAAATTAGAAATTAAAAAATTATTATTATTTTTATATGTTTTTAATATTTTTGTAACTTTTTGGTGGATTTTATTTTGGTGGATCTTATTATTATTAATAATAATAATAATTCTTTAATAAATAAAAATATTTTTAGTTTCGAATTTAACATATTCTTTTTTTTGGGAAGTTTTCATATTTTTATTAATAAATAATAATAATAATAATATTAACAATATTTTTGTTTATTATTCTAATTAATAAAAATATGATAACTTCCCACTTAAAAAGGAATCACACATCCTGTTTTTTAGAACTGTTTTAAATTAAGAAAAAAAATATAGTTGTAAAATAAAATAGTAATTTATTTTATATATATATGTGTATATATATTATTATTATTATTATTATTATTATTATTATTTTCCAGAAAACGTGGGTAGTTTTTATATGAGGAGTATTTTTTATTTTTTGAAAGAAAAAATAGATTTTTTTTAGTTAGTTTCCTCAATTCAAAAATTATTTAATTGTTATTAGATAATTTTTTTTGTTAACAAGCTTTTAGTTATATATATTTAATTTTTTTTTAAAACTCAAAATTCTAAGAATCCAACTTGTCTGTTAACATCTAACGTTTTTTTTTCATTTTAAAAAAACAAAAATTCTAATTTGTCTTCTAAGTGTCCGTTTGAATTGACTTATTTTAGGTGTTTTTAAGCCAAAATTGCTTTTAAACAGTTTTGAAGTGTTTGAGTAAAGTTAAAAAGTGCTTATAAGCACTTATTTTAAAGCCAAAATAACAAAAATAAGCCAAAAGCCATAAGTTAGAAATCCGAACTTATGGTTTTTGGCTTATAAGTCATAAGCCAAAAGTCAATCCAAACAGGCCCTAACAGTTACTTTTTTTCCTTTAACAAAAAAATTAAAGTAACTCTATTTAATTAATTTATAATTTAAAAATTAAAATTAGAGATTTTTTGTGGTGTTGACACGTGACACTTTTTCCTCTCCTATTATATATAAATAGATATAGGTTATTTTGTATTAACATATTATTTTCATATAAGACCATTATTTATATCTCCAATATTCATAATTCTTTTTAAATGTAATATAATATTATAAAAAATATATTATTTAATATATACTACTTTCATCCCGAATTAATAGTATTTTAATGTTTTCTAATTTTCGTCAATAATATAATTTGATTTTATTATTAATTTTCACCATAAAGAATAAACAAATCAAAATGATATGATGAAAAATTTAATTTAAAAATACAATACATAATATGATGATTTAAATATAAGATACCAATACAATACATAATAATTTAAATACAAGATAAAATACAATACATAACATAATAATTAATTCGTGATGAAACAAGAATCATGCCGAAAAGATGTTGAAGTGCATTCGGAGTTTTGCAATCACGTTTTGCAATTATTGAAGGACCGTCATGTTTCTGGAGAAAGGAAGTGTTACATGATATAATGACTACATGTATTATACTGCACAACATGATAATTGAGGATGAACGCGATCTTAATGCACCAATTCAAGATACTGTAGAGGCTCCAACTCCAACGACATAAATGATGGTAGATGAAATTTCCGGTTTGAACAATTTTTAGCTAGACATAAAAAAATTACGGACAAAAATACTCATTTTCAACTCCTTAATGCATTAATAGAGCATTAATGAGAGTAACATAATAATTTTGAAAATTGAGTCTTTATTTAATTATATTTCACTTTTATTTGAATTTTTTCATTAATTTGTATATTATATAATATTTTCTTGCAATTTATGGTATTTAAAAATTTAGAATAAAATATAATTTACATGAAAATTATATAAAGTAATTATTGGGAAAAAGAAATTAAGGATTTATGTTATGAAATAAGAAAATAAGAATGAAATAAAAATAATAATATACTATTGATTGAGGAGAGAAAAAAAAATTTGAGAATAAAATAAAGAATTGAGATAGTATTGATTATCTAAAAAAAACAGATAACTCGAGAATAAAATGGAGTATAGGGTTGAAAATGGGTGCGCCGTGCGCTACTGCTAAGTGTCCATTGGCCTTAACAATCATCAGATTTGGTCGAACATCTACAACGCACTAAATCAGTACATTAATATACTAGGTTTTGTCCTACTTTAGTTTATTTGGTCTTTTTCGCACGTCATTTAGATTTCGGACTAATCACAAACTACTTCTAATTAAAAATATTTTTAATTTTTTTTTAAAAAGAATATTTTTTAGATTAAATTAATATTAAAATTTTGACCAAACAAATTAAAAGTGTGTAATTGAACATTTATTTTTAGTTTAGGGTATGTTTATGTGACTAGGGGTGCTCACAACATAATAAAAAAAACGATTCATATATATATATATATATATATATATATATATATATATTCATTTTTTATAGATAAGCTTAAATACTTTGTATACATTTTGATCAAGATTTTATCTTTACCATTAGTTTTATCTCTAAATGGCTAATGAAGTTTAGACTTAAGACTTATATTTTTTTTTTAAAAATCATGAATTTAATTTCATTTATTTAAAGAAACAATTATGAGATTTATCTGGGGTTTTTTTTTGTCTTTCTTAAATAAACTTAACTAAATCTTATAGATATTAAGAATCTTTTTTTATAATCTAAAAAGGTTATCGCCACACTGATTTTTTAAAAATAATGAATTATAAATTGTTTGGAAAAATAAATGTCGTAAAGATTCTTAAAAGTCAAAAACTCGAATCAAATCAATAAATATGATTACTATTAACAATAGTTGTTCATTATTGACTTGACACACATCTTAAGAAACAATAAATCATAGAAGTAACATTATTATATTATCCTTTGAATATATTAAATATATACTTTAGGAAATGGATTAGATATTGATTAATATTTAATAACAAGAATAAAATAGACATAAACTGATAAATTATCTATTGAATTTTTAAATTGGATAAATATTACTGAATAAGTATTTTTAATATAGTGAATAAGTAAAAATGGACTAAGGAAATACTCCCTCCATTTCAAATTAATTAAACTGTTGAGCTGTTTCACACTCTTTAAGAAAAGAAGATTAATACATAAATTAAACATAATTTTCCATTTTTACCCTATTAATTATTGTCAAATTTATGATTAAAATAACTAAATATTAAAAACTAATTCCAATACTAACTAATGAATGGTAAAGTAATAACTAAATATTAAAAACTAATTCCAATACTAACTAATGAATGGTAAAGTGAGAAGAACATTCTAAAAGTAATCTTGAAAATTGAACAATTAAGTTAATTTAAAAAATAAAAAATATCTCAAAAATTCAATTAATTTGAAATAGAGGAAGTAGTATTTAATTTGTTGATTTCAACATTAGAAACCAACTAAATTGGTAACCATGCCATTTCTTCGCAACCGTTGAAAGAGTTGTAATGAAAATATCCATTATGGGAAGTCATGGCAAGACTTAGAGCCAGTTTGTTTTAGCTTAAAAAGTAGTTTTTAAATTAAAAATAAAAATTAAATAGAAATAATTTTTAAGTTAAAAAAATAAAAAAATTGGAGAGACCTACTGTTGATATATAACTTTTTATCGAACTTAAGTTTTACACCATTTTTAATACATAAATGTTGCTTTTACATATAAATTAGATATTTTTCTTTTATCTTAAATATTTGAAAACAACAAAAATAGAGTTGCATTATTAGTGTAAGTTTTATTATAAAGAAAATAAAATTTACAATATATATATATTACTTTTTTTAATTTTAATTTAATAAATAAACTAGTTATTTCTTAATTATATTTTTAATTAGCCATTTAGTATTTTTATATTCCATTAGTTCAAAATAATTAATATTTTTATTATTATAATTTTGTACATATTTAATTTATAAAAAAATACCGATCATCCTCCCCTAAACTACGCCCCCTATTCTCCTAAACCTCACTACCGGCAACCTGCATACCCCACTTCCCCCCACTTCCAACATTACACGACGTACACTCACACACCCCCAATGGGAGAGTTGGCAAAATAGGCACTCTTCAAATTTAATTGAACATTTAGACAAAAATCTTAAAAGATTAGTACTTTAGACACTAATTATGACATCATTCATTATTCTTTCAAAATATGCAAGACCAACTCCAAAGTTTTTAATATAACACTTTAGTTCCCCCACCTCTTCCAATAATATTTTATTTTTTCTCATTATTATTTTCAGATTTAAAAATAATCAAAAAAGAATATATTTTTCAAGCCCAAAAAAGCTCCCATTTTTCAGCCATTATTCACCTATTTTTGTCGATTTCAATGATTTTCCGGCGAAATTTTTCTCCTCTCAACTGAAAATCTCCATTCTTGCTCATTGCCTCTAGTGTTATTCCATTTTTTTTTTTAACTTTTTGTAAAAAATATTTTTACACCATTTTTACTAGCTTGAAAAGCTTGAAAATTCCACCCAATACCTCATTAGTAGATAGATTCCATAGTTTAGAACCCCTGCTAATACATTTCTTCATTTCAGAGCTAGCAGAGTACCTATTACATTTGATTTCATTTATTGACATTTTTTTGGGAGAATTTCCTGCCAATCCTTGCCTGGTTATAGATCGATAACGTAATCTAGGATAGATCATTGTGTTCTATAATGACAATAGTTATAGTAATTATTGTTAATGGTGATTATATGGATGTGTGTGGGAGGAGAAACCTAAATGTTGAATTTGAAAATTATCTAGTAAGGTGACAGTGGTCATCCCATTTTGTCGCAATGATGTATACACAACATGGTTAGAATCGTAATTGAGATGTGGGAAATTAGATTGCGAGCCAAGCGAAGTTGTGATTAGTTATCTAATGAATGAAAGGGAAAAAAATACATCCCACATTCATAAAAAATGACAATCAAGTGTCTCTGTACATGTTGGATGTCACCGTCGATCGCACTAGGCCAATATTGAAAATAAATATTGTCATGAGCTCTTTGGTACTCTTCTCACCCACCCAACAATCGATGATGATGATTCGATTGAAGATAAAAGTTTGGGTGATGATTGATATGGATGGTCATCCCAATGGAATCGAAAGATCTCGAATTGTTTCAAGAAAAGCAACGAAAATGTGGGTCTGGATCATAACTCAACCATAACTTCTTCGATGAAACTAATTTTCAAATAGAACAAACATTTAGCAGCAAATGAGTTGAAAATGTTATTAGATCAAGCATCGATGAAGAATTCTTTTGATTATGCTACGTTGAAGAATTGTAGTAAATTTTTCAAGATGAAATGTGTATCCCTTAATTGTGCCTGGATACTGTGGACGAGGAATTAAATATAATGCTCGATCATAAAGAAATTCAGAGAATTGTTTTCAAAGAATTTCATTATAGTTTAAGCATCTACGAGTACTATTCATTTATGTATAAAGTCAACGTCTATCTCCTTGTGTACTCAAAATCAATTAATGTTATCCTTGTAGAGTTCCAATAATGTGTGCCACATGAATTGTTAGATGTCTATAATACCAAGCTTGGAAGAAAGAAAGAAGATGTGTTAAGGATGTTGGCGAGACTTTCAAAACCAAGAGGAAGAATAAGTATTTAGTGTGTAATAGATCCGCACACAAGAGAACCACATGTAATAACAATAAATTTTAGATAGGCTTGTCCCACTTTGTTTTTGTAACTCGAGGTAATGTATGTAATTTGAGACTCATCAGTTTGGTATAATTAGTAGCATGTTAATTTTGTCGTTTTTGGTCCCTTTCTATAATTAAGAGACTAAAACAAATATATATTGTACATACTGTCTATTTGATTTATGTACTACTACATAATGTATTGAGAATTCTATTCGATTAGATCAATTTATACTAAACAAAGTAAACGGTCTACAGGGTCTACGCTCGACTGAGATCATTATTGTAATAAAAAAAGAAAATAATAAATTAAAAAATAAATTATTGAAATTTACACAATTAAATGAGCTTCAACAATCATATAAGAGTTCACATACATTGGGGATGATAATTAGATCAAGATATGTGAGGATACGTAGTGGTTATACAATCAACATCCTCACAATAATGTTGACCAAACACAAGTATGTTGTAAAAAATTATTTGGTCAACCACAATTCATTCTCATACATCTCTTATTATTATACCCAATTTACGCGGACTCTTATATGATCATATGAGTTGTTTAAACTCATTTAATTGTGTAAATTGTACTCCCTTTGTCCCATTTTATGTGAGGTACTTTGACTCAGCACAAAGTTTAAGAAAGAAAGGAAGACTTTTAAAACTTGTGGTCCACAATAAATGATAGAAATTTGTGTGGTTGTAAATCATTTCATTAAGGGTAAAATAGACATTTTATAGTCAAATTGTTACTTTATATAGAAATGTGTCATTCTTTTTTGACTGACTAAAAAGGAAAGTAGGTCACATAAATTGGGACAGAGGGAGTAATAATTTATTTTTTTATTAGTTAATTATTCTCTTTTTAAAATTCTACTAGTTAAAGTCTATACATGTGTATCATAATCTAGTAAGTTTATTATGGATGAAGATCTTAGTATAGGCTAGACTATACTTAGTTTAGTCCTCGACTTCTTATAGTCTAACCTATCCTAAGACCTTCATCCATAATAAACTTACTAGGTTATGATACATATGTATAGACCATGACTAGTAGAATTTTAAAAAGAGAATAATTAATTAATAAAAAATAAACTATTAAAATTTATACAATTAAGTAAATTTAAACAAGTCATATAATCATATAAGAGCGGACATATATTGAAGATAACGATCAAATATGTATGAGGATGAGTTGTGGTTGAACGAATGAAATCCTGACAAAACATACTTGTACTTTAGTAAACATTATTTTGAGGATGTTAATTGTATAACCACTATCCATCCTCATACATTTATGATCGTCGTTCCCAATTTACATAGACTCTTATATGATCATAAGACTTGTTTAAGCTCATTTAGCCGCGTGAAATTTTATTAATTTATTTTTTTATTAATTAATTATTTTCTTTTTTGACAATATGCAAGTAAGAGTTATAAGCTCATACAGTATATTATTGATAAAGCGTGTAGTTTAGATATACTGTTAATTCAATTGATGGTCCTCAATATAATATAATTTATGTAGTTATTTACTTTTTTGTTATATACTAATATTTTGTTTATCAATGCACAAACCAGCATATACCTTAAAAATGATGGAACGTCAATCTATAAGATTCATCATCTATCAGCCACACGAGAAATAATTGAATATATTTATGATGTACAATTAACAAAATTTAAATATCCACTTTTGCAACAGTAGTAAAGTACAATTCAAATTACACTCAATCGTAGTATCTAACTTTTTTTATATATAAAATAAGGCAATCTTTGTTTTAATTCCTCCATTTTATTGACTTCATTTTTATTCAATTTTAAATAACTACAATGTCTCAAACATCCAATTTTAAATAACTACAATAGAATTTAAATATCCACTTTTCTATTTATTCGAATCAATCTTCTTCTTCTTCAAACAACTCTATGCTAGTCCAATCGACTCTTTTCCTAATGGTTAAATTTCGAAGAAATTTTAATCAACCACTATTTTGATTTGGTTTGAATCCGCTTTCTCCGTTGAATTCCTTGCTAGTAGCACCGAGGGCACGAACCAAACTAAAACGCACTTCAAATTTTGCTCCTTTCTCAATTGACTTCATTTGATCAAGCTTATCAGTCTTTCAATTGTGATGTTCTTGTTCTTGGTCACCGTGAAATAAAAAAATTCACAATATTGAAGAATTTTGCTTCTTTTTTATTCACAGAGTATGCTAACAATTCAACCCCATAATCAAAGCAAATTTCATTAAGCTGAAACAAGTTGGCTGATCGTTCACATAGAACTAGATGTCATGTAACTTTTTTTATTCTTCACACATTGCAACAACATATAACATATCATTTATTTATTGTATTTAAAATGATTCGGCAAATGTCTCAAGCGGTCAAAACAGATTTACTTGGAATCATCATAGAACTTTTGATCAATTAGAATTTTTCTAAAGTGATCGCGATAAACCGTCATTCTTACTCTTACAGAATTTTTTGTAAAAGTAATCAACTTCTTTAGTTTTACGTTTCTTACTGTTGCAAGTAGTAGAAACAAATTCCTTAATAAGTTTCTATATTTAGCCATACTTTACAATCTATAAGCAAAAACTAATTTATAGTGATCAATCTATCGATCATTGGTCTATTTACTAAAACAAAAAAGTACTCTATCAAACATGCAAAACAAGAAGGAGTAATTCTAGAAAGGACAAATGCAAAAGACAGCAACCAGAACACCATTAATGTCTACTAAAACGTAGAAAAAATAATCAAAATCGATATATAATATAAACATAAAAGTTCAAAAAAATTCTAATCATTATCCAAAGCAAAACGCAATTAAAGATGCGGAATCAAGAACATGAACTCAAAACATATCAAATTTTGACAACTTTAATCAAGAACAATTGAATTTTTGTAAAAATTCAAAATCCACTAAACTAAAATGCAACAAAAAATAGTAAAACAACGCAAAAACTCTTCAGAAAAGAAAAATGAACTTACCTGAGCACAAGAGGATGAATGCTTTGACTTGGAGAAGAAGATTGGAGAAAAAAAAATATTTCAAATCTTTAAGCTACTCAAGAAAATAGGGAAGAAGAGAGGTTGAGAAGAGAGAGGAAAGTTATTGAATAATTAAATGACTTTTTTAAAAAATAGAATATTTAATAAATATAAAAAGGGCTTAGTTGTATTTTTATAAACATCTATTTTATACCCAAGTTTCTAAAAATGTTAAAATGGTCCATGACCCCACAACCATACCCACTTTTTCCCCTTTTTTCTAACCCTAATCCTAAAAATTAAATCAAAAAGAAATTAAGTGACTATTGTTCAAATTAAGTTTTGGGGTGTCCCACATCAATTAATCTCAAAACACATCCCACAATTCTTCCTGTATACGGACACATTAACACACATACTACTACTACATATACTACAACGACAGCAACACAAAAGACATAATACATAAACATGATCCTTAACTTAGCGTCAGCTGACAACTATGACCTTTAACTTTGGGTGTGCACAAGTAGACACTTAAACTTATATAAAATTGAACAAATAGACACATTCATCCTACATGGCACGCTACATGAAAAATTTATGTCCTACGTGGCGTCCAACGTGTAATATGCCAAGAAGGATACGTGTCTCTATTTGTTCAATTTTATATAAGTTTAAGTGTCTACTTGTGCACACTCAAAATTGGAGGACATAGTTATCCGTTGAAGCCAAGTTATGAGTCATGTTTATGTATTATGCCAACACTAAACGAAGAAAAAAATCAGCAGCCAAAAGCAACACACACAGAAAAAAAGAAAAGAGAAGACACTCTATTTTATATTATTTTTCTTTCAAAAATCCACAAATACATTCACTTCTTTTCTTTCTTTTTCATTGCTTTCATATAAATACGACACATATACCACTACATACAATCTACAAAAGATTCGTGGGTGTTTTAATCAAGTTCGGTCAAGATTTTGCGATACTTATTCTCTTTATTTAAGGTTAAACTTTATCTTATTTTCTTAATTTATTCATGAAATTTGATGTAACTATGTGATATGCTTTCTTACACTTTTGTTTTATTCATAATTTGATTAAAATGAAAGAACATGTTAAGTGTTATATCTCTTTAATGAATGAAAATAATGTTATTTTTATTTATTTATTTTATTTATTAGTTGTGATCTCTTAAAATTAACGGATCATGATGTTATTATTTTCTTTATTTCGATGCTAATACTGATAAAGTAGGAAATATTGGGCTCAAAAAATTATTGTTGTTTTATTTATCAAACAAAGAATGAGATTTATTTTAGCAATTCGTCATGATTTTGTTGGATTAATAAGAAATTACAATATGCATATGCCTAATTTTGTCATTAACTTTAAGATTAAAATAAAAATATAATATGTGTAGGCCTAATTTTAACATTAACTTTAAGAGTAAATAAAAATAAAAGAATACAAAATAATCCAAAATTTTATATTGTATCCTAGAAGTTTCGATTTATCTTACTTTATTTGATTTTGTTCATAAAGAACTAATATGTTCATATAACAATAGATGAGTTTGAGGCAGGTTAAAGAACATTTGTTTCAACTAAGAATGTGGTTACACATCTTTTTTGAAACACTTAAAGAAATTCAAGGATGAGGTCAAACACTTTGGCAAAATTATTCTAATAAATATTTTTAAAAAATCGAGATGTGAGACATGGAATATTAGGTGACACACTTGAGACAATAAAATAGTTATGCTTCGAAACAATTAAATGTCAAAACCAAGAATACGGTTACGCATCTAGGTTGAGACCAAATAAAAGTTCAATAAAAATATGAGCAAACCTATAGCATATAAAATATATCCAAAAATAAAAAAGGTAAGTATAAGTCAATAAAAGCGACCGTGCTAGAATCACGGGACTCGAGGGATGCCTAATACCTTCCCTTTGGTCAACATAATTCCTTATTCGAATTTCTAGTTCGCAGACCGAAATTGAAGAGTCATTTCATTTTGATTAAGGATTAAAAACAAAAAGGTGACTTGGAACACCATAACTCAATTTCAAGTGGCGACTCTAAAAAATAAAAATAATTCCCAAATCAATAACGTCACTTAAATTGGAAAAACCCTTTCCGCCGTGCGCAAAAAAGGGGTGCATGTGACACCTACTTTTGGTTTTACATTTATTTTTAGTCATTTTAAACTTATTTTAAGGTATTTTTAACCTTGTCAAACACTTTCTAACTTATTTTAAGTTATTTTTATATTTGTCAAATACTTCCAGAAGTTAAAACCGGCTTAAAAATAGATTTGACCAACTTTTAAGTCAATCCAAACATCCTCTTAGTTCTTCCAATGTGGCTAGTTGTATTTCTTATAAGAGTACTAGATATAGGAGTCGGTGCTAGTACGAGCCATATAAATGTTCGTTTAATTTATGTGATATAGATGAAATTTAAAGGGTCAAACAAGTTTTTAATACAATTTTTAAGTATTTCAAATTGTTAATTATTGTAATTTATAATATTTTTTATGTTATTATTAAATAATATGTATTACTATTCATGTCTTAATTTTAGAGGCGGAGCTAGGTGGGGGTTCGTGGGTTTGGACGAACCCAATAGCTTTTTTGTAGACCCTGTATATGTACTACAAAATTAGTTAAATATATATTTATATTAATGTAACATCTCGCAATTTGAAATAAATAGGAAGAAGCCAATAATTAGAAATAGTCATTTTTGGAAAGAATGAAAATCTAGAAATTTTGTTAAGTTAGGAAAAAATGAGTTTTTGGTCAACTTCAAACGGCCATAATTTCTAGCTCAGGATGAGTTAGGAGCACTTCCAGATATGGTAGGAAATCTCTTGGAATGATCTTTCCAACGCAGCCAAGTTTGTGCGATTCCAAGTTTGTATGAGTGAGATATGTCCATTGGAAGTTGAGCCGTTCAAATAAGGAAATGTTCAATCCGGATTTTTGAAGGGTATTTCAGTCTTTTCCTTATCCAATTAATTAAATTAGTTTTAGTGAATTAATTAAGGGTCTAAACTGAATTTGGTCAGTTTTACTCTTTTGGAAAAGAGTTAGGGTTTTAGAGAAGAGGAAAGAAGACGAGAAAAGAGAAGGAGAAGCAAGGAAATTGTCAAGATCGTCAAGTTTGGCTTATGGATTTCATCGGGGGTGATCCCTACAACGTATGTAAGATCACATAGCGTTGGGTTAATTCGCCCACGCGCCAATCATGATTTATTTCAGTGAATTTAAGTTCTTGAAAGTTTAGAAATTGAGTTCTTGAATGGATTTGTTGAAGTTTCATTAGATTCTTATTTCGTTGAATTCATTGAAGAGTTGTTTGATCCTAATCTGTGATTTTAGGTTTGATTTTGAGTAGAATCTGATGTACTTTGAACATTTAATCGATTCTAAGTGTTGGGTAAAAGAACCCACGGAGTTTAGAGGGTTTAGAGCTGAAAACGAAGAAGAGATTTCGTCGGACGAAATCCGACATTAGTGGCACGTCGCGGAGCTGGTTCCCAATTTTGGGAATTTTTGTTTCGCGTCGCGGAGTCTTCTGCCTCAAAAGTCATTTTTGAAACTAAATTTTAAACGCTTCTCCGCGTCGCGGATCCACCCTCAAATATTAATTTTCAGTCTTTTCTCATGTTTAGCTATCTAAATTCATTCCTAAACATCATGAGATATTTCCTATCACAAATCACGATCCTTGAATCAATAATTCAATGTAAGGATTAGTTAGTAGTCAAGTCAAGAGAAGTCAAGAGTTAAGTTAAGAGAAGTTCATAAAGTTTCTTTTAAAAGTCGTTTACAAACGTTTTAACTTTGTTTTAAGACGTAAGTTTTTAGTTCAGTAAAGAGTAAAGTTGAGTTCTTTCCTTCAAAAGTATATGGGGACTATATATTCCCAAAGAGTTTAAAATGTTTTCACATTTAAACAAGAAAGGAAACCTCGATTTCCAAAGAGACTTCGGGCAAGTTTTCAAAAAAGAGTAATCGCTTTCTAAATGAAGCAAGAGGGGAAATTTTGATTTTCAAGATAGCCTTTTAACTAAGTTTTGGAGCACTAATCTCAAATCACAGAAGAAGTATGTTTTTAAATATAAATAACCAGTATCATATTTTGGGAGTAGTATTGAGCACCGATATGGAGAAGCATTCAGAGAACCAATAGCCCCCATAAACCATGTAGCCATCATGGGTAGTAATTTAGGTCCACACCTCTGGCAAGGTATAGGATGCGCTGGCAACGTGAGGGAGATCGTTGTATCATCACAACAGCTATTATGTGATGGTTATCGGTTAGAGAAACTTTCACAGCAGTACTTTGTATTTTTATATACATCTCAGAGTTATTTGTATATTTGCATACACACAGAGTTATTTGTATCTTTGCATACACACAGAGTTGACATCATGTTTTAAATAGCTTTTCTTTATATTGCACTTGTTTTAAACTGTTTTATATTGAAATGAGTTCAGTTATGTTAAGTTGAGTTGAGCTAGGTAAGTTCTTCAATTCCTTTCAGATTATTTTCAAGCATATGTTGTGTTTAGCATTCCAACTCGCATACTCGTACATTCAATGTACTGATGCCCAGTTGGCTTGCATCGTATTATGATGTAGACGCAGGTAACTAGGGTCGGCATCCAACGCATCGTTGATCCAGTGAGCAGTTCAGAGTTTGCTGGTGAGCCTTTTTGCATTTCGGAAGATCCCTTTTGTTTACTTTCAATATTAGATAGTTCATTAGGATATCGTGGGCCTGTCCCGACATCCATCTCAGTTGTTTTAGAGGCTTCATAGATAGTCAGTCAGATGTTAGTTCATTCGTCACCATTTTGTTATTGACTTATGTTCAAATTTGAGTGTCCATTTTGGCTAAGTTAAATGTTTATTTTCAAAACATTATGAGTTCAGTTTGACACAGTTAAGTTGTTTAGCATTTGAATTCCTTTCTTATTGCATATAGTCTTCCGCTGAGTAAGTAAGTCAGGTCAAGGGTTCGCTTGGGGCCAACAATGGTTCTCGAGTGCTAGTCCCACCTAGGGTGTAGGCTCGGGGTGTGACAATTAATTTGTGAACCCCTAACAAAATTGATTGATGGTTCTAAAGAAAATTTAGAACCCTTAAACTCTTTATCCTAGCAACACCTCTGCTTAATTTATGTGACACAGATAGAATTTTGAGAGTCAACCAATTTTTTAAAATTTATTTTGTAAATGTTATAAGTTGTTAATTATTACTCCCTCCGTTCAACAATAGTTGCCCACTATACTAAAAATAGTTGTCCAACGATACTTGTCATAATTAGAAAATCAAGAGATAATTTACCTTTAGTGTCTATTTTAACCTTACTATTAATATTATTTATTATCTAACACATTTTTTAAAGTATTAAATTTAAAAAAGTCAAAGGATAATAGTAATATTACCCTTATTATTTATTGTTTCTTAAGAGGTGTGTCAAGTCAGTTGTAGACAACTATTATTAGACAGGAAGGGTATGATCTATAGTATTTTCTTACTTAACTTTTAAATATATAAAAAATTAAAAAGAAAAATAAGATAAGTAAATTAAAATTGAGATGATATAATGAGATTTTTATGAGTTTACTAAAACAATTACTGAAAAGAGGGTCCACATTAGCAAATCCTTGGCAGCCATATATGCTCACACCAAAGTGATGTGTCAGTCTATTTTCCTCGTAAAAATGGAGTGTCCCTAAAATGATAAATTGTACAAATCAAGCCAATAAATGCTAAAAATACTTAAATTGTGAAAATACCACCAGCAAGCAGGTTAATCTGTTGGTTGCTTCAAAAGTTGCCACATTGAATTTTCGTTTTAAAAAATATCAAATTAATCTAATCTAGTTTTACAATTATTTAAATTGACTCTCTAAAAGATTGAAAAGTGAGTATTTAACACTTTGTTTAGATGATTGATACATATTGTTTCATATTATATTGTATTATATTATATTATATTATACTATATTATTTTAATAAATACAATGTTTAAATAGATTGTCTTGTTATCCGTCACAACATAATGTCACATATTAACATTTTGAAGGATTAACTTACGAGAAATGTAGGTTACATAATAAAGCTATTATAAAATAATAGAGTTAAAATAAAATAAAATAAATAAATAATAAGTAAAAGAGAAATGATATAAAGAAGGAATAAAGAAATAGAAGAGGAAAGATGCACTTAAAACTAAATCAGTCATTACACAAAATAACACTCTTTTATTGTAATTTGATAATAAATTTAATAATACGCTGCAATAATTTTTTTAAGGTAACAATCAAACATTACGAAATAACAACACCGTATTGATTGAAAGAGGCGTATGGTGAGGTAATGAGAATATAATTTTTGGGGAGGGGAAATTAAAGTAATATATCAAAAAAATTAAATTAATTTTTTTTCTTTGGATGAATTCAAGGAAATTGAAGATAGTGAAACTAAAAAAAATAAACGGAAAATTACGCGTATAAGCAAACAGATACTAGTTAATTACTTAACAAAGCTATAGTTTGCCTTAATTACAATTCATGACCTACTTTTGGCTATAATTACGCGGCTCAACTTTTTGGTTTTGTATAATTCACACGTTTGTATAATTCAGAATCTGTATAACTTTTGTATAATTCAGAATTTGTACAATATAATTTGTATAACTGTTTACAATTCTGATGATTGTAATTGTATAATTCGTTATTTCGAATTTATACAAAAATAACTGAATTATATAGATGTACTTGCGAATTATACAAATCTATGAATTATACAAACTTGTGAATTATACAAAAGAGACAACTTAAATTGTAGCTAGTACCTACAGCCCGTAAATATGCAAACTATAGCGATGGAGCATAAATAAGTTTATTATAGTGGCTATTTGCGAAAGTTCCTCAAAAATAAATTGAACTTTCTTCAATAAAGTAAAAAATCACGTAATCAACCAATTGAGCTATTAAAATTCAATCGGTATTATTTATTACACTTAAATATATAATTTAATTTTAATTATTAAATTTTAGTCATTAATTTATTTTTTGAGATTTCAATTTTAATCACTCAATTCTTAGTTATAAAATATGTTCTTATTTTTGTTTATTCTATAACCACTTAATGTATTTGAATGCTTAATATTAATAATAATGTATTAATGATATCAAACACTCAATTATCTTATCTTTCTTTTTTAGATTTGTTAAATTTTCTACTTCTATGGCATGTGTCCAATAATTATTGCCAATATTAATTTTTGTGTTTCTCGTTCAAGATTTTCTTTATGTTTGGTATCTTAAAATGTGAAACAAAACTTTTATAGATTCATTTTTTTCTTGTGGAATACGAAAATTAATATAATAAAGAAATCAACCAATATATTTTTTTTCACTGAAGGTAGCTTAAAAAAAAAGTTATAGATATTGGTAAAGAAAAGAGTAAATTTGAGAAAATGAAAGTGTGAGAGAAAAAGTGTGACAACAAGAGGGAGCCACAGAAACACTTGTCAAAAGGAAATGGCGT
Organism: Solanum bulbocastanum; assembly: GCA_037074985.1. Taxonomy (NCBI): domain Eukaryota; kingdom Viridiplantae; phylum Streptophyta; class Magnoliopsida; order Solanales; family Solanaceae; genus Solanum; species Solanum bulbocastanum. The sequence continues at coordinate 27,118,576 of CM073598.1, read as the reverse complement.
CCTCAACCACCAATGAAAAAAAAAAAAAAAAATCCCACCAAGCAAGTTGATCTGTTGCCTGCTTCAGAAGTTGCCAGATTGAATTTTCATTTTAAAATATTAAATGAATCTAATCTAATATAATTTTAACAATTAATTAAATTGATCCTCTAAAAGATTGAAAAGTAAGTATCTAACACTTTATTTGGATGATTTATACATACTATTTCATAATATATTGTATTATATAATATTATATTATTTTAATAAATACAATGTTTGAATAAATTGTCTCGTTATCCGTCACAACATAATGTCACATATTAAAATTTTGCAGGATTAATTTTCGAGAAAAAAAGGCTACATAATAAAGCTATTATAAAAGAATAGTGTCAAAATGAAATAAAATTAATAGATAATAAGTAAAGAAAAATGATGTAAAGAAGGAATAAAGAAATGGAAGAGGGAAGATGCACTTTGAATAAATCAGTCATTGCACAAAATAACACCTTTTTATTGTATTTTGATAATAAATTTAATAATACAATATAATAATAATAATAATAATAAAAAAATAATCCAAACAAACATTAGATTTAACCTTAACATTACACAATAACCACACCGTATAGATTAAAAGAGGTGTATCGGAAGAGGGGTAATATAATTTTTAGGGAGTCGTGGCGCGACTCAGACCTGCTATTGTTTATGGTATCCACTTATCAAATCAATATTAAATCGCGACATTCTTCTGTAGATCTAAAAAAGAAAAAAAACTATAATTTGGAGGTTGTAAGCAGAAATATTTGTTACGACTCAGAAGAAAGATGGCATGCATTAACAAAGGATGGGAGGTTGTAAGTAGAAAAATCAGTAGCTGTTTGAAAAAGAAAAAGGGGATCGAAAACAGAGACTACAGCATAGCAGAAAGATGGGAGATTTTGAGTGGAAAAAATAACTGGGAAGGCTTACTTCACCCTTTGGATTATGATCTACGACGATACCTCATTCACTATGGCCAAATGCCTCAAGCCATCTACGACTCATTCAATAATGAGAAAATTTCAAAATACAGAGGAACAAGTCGATACTCCAAAAATAACCTCTTTACAAGGGTTGGGCTCGACAAATACAAATACTATGAAATCACCAAATATGTGTATGGAGCTTCAGATGTATCTGACAAGACGAAAGAATCAAATTGGATTGGGTTTGTTGCTGTTGCTACTGATGAGGGTAAAGTTGAATTAGGGAGGAGAGAAATTTTGATTGCTTGGAGAGGAACCAAGACACAATCAGAACGCAACGAAGACGATAAATGGTCGTTGGTCCAACCAACAAAAATATTTGGTGAAAATACGGATAACATTCTTGTACACAAAGGTTTTTATTCAGTTTATACTTGTCTTAACGATGCTTCAAATTTCAACAGGACAACCAGTGCTAGAGATCAGGTACGAAATTAGTAGTAATTTCTTGCAACTTTATTTCCGAGTGCTAATATAATTATTGACCCCTTAAAACTGGCAGGTTCTTGAAGAAGTTAAAAGGTTGTTGGATCAATACAAGAAGGAGGAAGTTAGCATCAGTTTTACAGGGCACAGCTTGGGTTCATCATTAGCCACACTATGCGCAGTTGACATAGTTGTCAACCAAATCAATAAGGAGTTTCCAGTGACTGCATTTTTATTTGCTAGCCCACGAACAGGAGAGGCAAATTTCAAAAAAGCTTATCAAAATTTGAAAAACCTTCACATCTTGCGGATTACCAATGCATCTGATTTCATTCCAAAGCTGCCAGACCGTGGACAGGTTGAAGGTACTTCAACAGAATGGAGAGTGTATGAAGATGTTGGCTTCGAACTTCCAATTGATACTACAAAATCAGAATACTTGAAGAGAGACATATTTAGTCATCCTCTGGAAGTTTATCTGCACGGAATAGCTGGAACACATGGACCAGAAGGAGAGTTCAAGCTGGAGATAAATCGAGATATTGCACTGGTGAATAAGCAAGGGGACTTTTTGAAGGATGAATATGGTGTACCAACTGCATGGTGGATCGAGAAGAATAAAGGAATGGTTCAACAAGAAGATGGATCTTGGATTCTCATCGATCATGAGACTTGATTTCTCCTAAAGTTATTCAACTAATACTTATTATATTAGAAAGTCACTTTCAAGAAAATTGAAAAAAAATAATTATTTGGTGAATGATCGTATTGAGAAATCAATGATGGATCATGAGGATGATACTGATTCATGTGCTGGTAATGAGCATATGTGAACCACATATTTTATGTTAAATTGAGCATCATTTTCATATTAAATAAAAAGGATTTGAATTGATTGAGTAATGTCAAATTAGGCAGAGCAGTGGGTCATCTTCCACCTCATGTAACAAGGATACGTCTGTGTATTCTTCTTTTGTATTGTATGTAAGGGAGTTGTTTGCATAGACTGTTAAGTAAAGTGGATGCATTTGATTAATTAAGATTCTTGATTGAATGAATACTGTTAAGACCCATGTTGAAGTAATTATTACAGTACTTGCAGGTAATGGATAGTATATTGGGCAAATAAATAGCTCAAATATCACACAAGTTACAACCATAATAATATAGAATAATGGGTGAATAATTAGTTAGAGGTTAACTCTGAAAATTATAGCCACATTCTACCATATTAACTCATGTGAGTAATTGTCATGAAATATTGTCATTACTCACGTATAGAGTCAATGCAGCAAATTAAGATTTATGCATCATTAAGGTACATGAGTCACTTTAATAATTTTAATAATATTAAAATGCTCACAATCACCAACAATCTCCCATTCATTTTAATATTAAGTTAAGAGAGTACTTCACCATTCTGTTGAAGGTAGACTATCGTGCATAATGAAAGTGTGTTCTGCATTGAACATTCACCAAGTAAAACAATAACCTTTACTCCAGAGTCAGTAGTGGTCTCAGACTTGAACTATAACTGCTTTAGGGAAATAAAGTATCATTGCTTCCACACAACTATCAAGGTGTTGACATAAGCTTTAATAGCCACCACATTACTGCCTTGTGCTATCCCGGTTTCATGAGTGTTTTTGAGAACAAGCCCATTCTCATAGAAAACGGCCTACTTTCACACTCACATAGGTGAAATCTGTCAAGAGTGCTCCTATAATTTGACACCCCACTCATACGAGATACATACTTTCATAGAGAGTTCAAAGACTCAACCTCCACAAATTATTATATGATAAATGCACTTACATCATACGGATTGAATAAAATTGATAATAGTGCATTTCACAACAAGTCATCATATGATTCGTTCTTCCTATTGAACCTGGTTATAATATCTCTAGTCCCCAGGTTGGGTTTCCTCATATATAACTTAGAATATATTTTTTTAGCTTTAGTTTCATCTCCCTCGATGTGCTTCAAACTCTTTATCTTGCTAAGGCCTTAGACTATTAATCTGCAAGATTATCACAAATTTTAACACAATTAATATTGATGGTATACCAGTGATCGATATGATTTCACAATAATGTGTTTTTTCCTCTTGAGCTTGAATATACTGCTTTAGTAACAATTTTTTTTTTTTTACTCTACCATTATATTGGTGTTATCACAATTAATCAAAATTAAAAAAAAAAAAATTGATATAGTAAAATCAATTTACTTTTTCACTAGTTGAAGTTTAAATTTTTGTACTTCTACCTCCCTAATAGAATTAGCAAAAAATGATTTGCTTTTCTCATTCCAAAAAATAGCATCAAGTTTTCTCATTTGCATCAACAAAACTTTTAGGTATAGCATAATTTTTTTTTTTCATAAAACAAGCCATCAAATTTCGTATCAAGTAAATTTACTTGATTTGCTTCACAATATCATATAAAGTGCAATTAGTCACATATCTCATATTTTTTATTAGACTAGCAAACTACTCCTTTCTTTGTCACACCATTTTCACAATTGAATCAAAAGGAGTTGCAAGACCACACAACCAATAAGATTGTATTTCACAATTTTTTCAATATTATGTGACTTGACAAGGAAAATTTCATCACATGTTTTATGGTATTTTTTCATTCCAAGAATGATTTTTTTTTTCTCTCCCAAAACATTTCATGTTAAATGGCTACTTAACATGTTTTTCATAATTTATTTATAACTCTCATGTTAGAGCTAAAATCATCTCATTATAGCCAAACAACAACAGGTGATTTATTCCACAATAAATATATGCACCTGTAATACCCTTTTTAGAGCATTTCTCAAAGATGCAAAAAACACTTTCTACACAATGACTTCTTTTCTCATTTCATGAGCCCCCACTATCTTAAGAATTTAATTATCATTTTTTCATGAAAAGTAGTATCATTTCATTCATGAAAATACTCGGTAATTTTTTTTTTCTTTACCTTTTCTCCACTTGAATTTAGCAAGTAGAAAAATACTTTACCGTACACCTCTTCTCTTCCATCTCTTGAAGAGAGCGACGTTGAGCGGAATTGTGTTGAGATCCCTATCTTGAATCCGCACTTTTTCAAACTGTAACAAACACATGAATCTCCTTAAAATTGTTGGTGTAATATACCACAAATAATATAAATTACAGTTGAAAATAAAATGACAAAAAATAAATAAATAATTTTTAGGCTGAGGCGCGGATATCTCGCTCTCTTTAAGGAGATTCAAGCCCACTGCGGCATAATCTACACCGATCCAGCAGTATCGCTCTTGACCTGTCCCCTTCAGGATACAATAACCCAACAATGTCGTACAACTCAAACAACTCCGGATTAGTTGAAAGAGTCCAAAGCTCCACAAAAGAACACATTCCTTCAACATATAAATACTCTCTTTTGTATAGTGCATATAGTTGAAGACTTAGAATATTATTATTTGTCTCAACTCTCCCTTTCACCACACTAACTCATAATATACAGAATACAAAAGAGTGTATATGTTGAAGGAAGGTGTTCTTTTGTGGAGCTTTGAACTCTTCAATTAATTCGGAGTTGTCTGAGTTGTACGACATTGTTGGGTTGTTGTATCCTGGAGGGGACAAGTCAAGAGTGATACTGCTGGATCGGTGTAGATTATGCCGCAGTAGGCTTGAATCGCCTTAAAGAGAATGAGATATCTGCGTCTCAGCCTAAAAATTATTTATTCATTTTTTGTCATTTTATTTTCAACTGTAATTTATATTATTTGTGGTATATTACCCAACATAAATAAGAAGATAATTTTATTAATTCACCCCTTAAAAAACTTCTTGGAAATTTTATAACAAATGTAAGCAATTAAAAAAATAATTAATTGCAAAGGCAATATAGAAAAAAATCAACTAATATTTTCTTGATTTAGCAAGATGGACAACTAATATAAGACAATTATTTTTAATAAAATGATCAACTAATGAAATGGAGGAGTATATGATTTACAGTTTTTTTCTTAGTAAAATAGCAGCATTATTATGGCAAATATAGCAAATGAGGAAAACGTTGGTACTGTGGTCTAGGAAAAGGCGACAGATGCTCAGTAACATCACAATAGCAGCTGCATCAGATATGTTATCCAAGTTGCTTAAATTTGTGGCGGAGATAATAACTTTTTTTATTACTTTCTATGTTTTATTTTATATGAATTATTTTAATTTCATACCGAATATAAGAAAGAAATGAAGACTTTTGAAATTTATGATTTAAAATAAGTGATAGATATATATTTGACTATTAATCACTTCATCAAGGATAAGATGTACATTTTAAAATTAAATTATTATTTAATATAAAAATGTGTGTCATTTTTCTATACTAACTAAAAAGAAAAGTAAATAGTATAAACTGAGAGGAAAGGAACAGATCGTGGTAAATCAGAAAATGATAAAAATAGTTCTTTATTTTTGGATGTAGATTTTAAATAGTTTCAACTATCATCTGAATAATGTGGATTCTTCAAGTTAGCTAAAAATGAACGCTTTTGATATGTATATTAGTTATCAAACTTTAACTCTTGAATTAAAATTGTGATTAAAAAAAAAAGGATTTAACAAAAAATACATATAAAATTTCCGTCAAAAATCAAGAAACCTGGACATAAAGACTAGATCAAACACAAAAAGAAAAAAAAAACACTAATTGCAAAAATTGTACTTTCAAATATGAGTTCACACAAGTATTTCCTATTTCCACAATTCCCTTCAACTTTATTACTATTAAAGTTTGATAAATATTTAAGTGACGCCAAAAATGTTCATATTTGGCAAGACCAAAACTTCTTATACAACTATTTTAAAACTAGTACCAAATTAAAGATAAGGGGACATTCTATCAATTTCTCTTAATAAGAATGTGATATATATATATATATATATATATATATATATATATATATATATATAAAATAATCATGAATTCAAATTCATTTATTTTAACAAAACAACCACAAGATTTATCAAAACTTTTTTGTATTTTTTAAATAAATTATTCTAAAAACCAGAACATAAAACAAACAAAGATCAAACATAGAAAAAATAACACTAATTAATTACAAAAATTTTACCATCAAATATGAGTTTACGGTGAGTAAATTTATAAATAAAAATTTGATAAATATTTAACAGAGACCAAAAAAGACTCATATTTAGGCCCGTTTGGCCATGCGATATGATATCATGATATGGAATCATGAGATGAAATTAAAGTTTTGTTTGGATATGCGATATGAAATTTTTGTGTTGTATATTTTCTGATAAACATAAAAATCTCATAAGTTGTAAAACTATTAAAATTGCCCCAATTGTTTATTCAATCTTATCAAATAAACAAAAATTTATAAAATTGCATAATAAATTATTACAAAGCTATTTGTTCTCCACTTAAGTAATTGTTTCATCTAAATTTAATTTAATAAAAAAAGTTGAACATAAATTGTAGTGTACTAGTCTTTAATATAATCATCTCACATAGTATGGACAATTTCCTCACATTGAACTTGCATTTCTCGATCATGTGACCAAAAAGACGAACCAACATTGTTACTTTGAGCCATTTGTTGATCAATATCATCCGCAACTATATTTTCATGCTCATAGACCATAAATATTTTATCACTTTAACAATCGGTTGGTGTGAGTTAAAGTGATTATATGTTGGTGAGAATAATAAATTTTAAAAAGTAATGATGTGATTATAAATTTTATTTACATATGAAATAAATGGTAAGTAGATATAAATGTGGGGTTGTTTTAACAAAATATAAACACGTGGATCAATTTTTATATTAAAATATCTCAAATCATGATATGGAATTTGATAAAACTCAGAACTATACATTGACTTCCATTAATGGAGGAAATCTGAAGTTGCTGATAAAATGAGAATGAACAGAGACGAAATTTTGGAAGAATACAGAATTGGGAATATCTTTCTGATTAAGACCCATACTTGAATATTGATCATCTACACACACATATATACACCTTTTTAACTTTCTAACAAACTAGTAACTAACACCCCTAACAATAATCAGTTAACTAATCACGTGATGGTGCCATGTCATATGTGTATTAACCTTTCTCATCCTCAATACTCCCCCTCAAGCTAGGTGGTGCAAATAGATTTAGCATCCCTAGCTTGCCTACAAGATAATCATGTTGCCCTCTTCCTAGAGCCTTAGTGAATAAATCTGCCTCTTGTTCCTGTGAAGTAACATATGCAGTTTTGACAACACCTGCATGGATCTTGTCCCTAATGAAATGTAGATCAATTTCGATATGCTTTGTCCTCTCATGGAATATGGGATTTGCAGCAATTTGAATTGCTGATTTGCTATCACTATGTAATATTACTGGCAGTTGCACCTTTACATTCAACTCTTTACACAAACCAATTAGCCATATAATTTCCGATACTCCTGCTGCCATGCTTCTGTACTCTGCTTCTGCTGAGCTCCTAGATACAGTAGTTTGTTTCTTTGCTTTCCAAGATATCAATGATTCCCCAAGCTTCATTACATAGCCTGTGATAGACCTTCTCGAGATAGGACAAGAGGCCCAATCAGCATCACAGAACCCTGTTATTTCAGTAGACTGCTTTGAACTCATAAGAATTCCCATACCTGGAGCATTCTTGATGTACCTGACAACTCTCAAAGCTGCCTCCATGTATGATTTCTTTGGGCAATGCATAAATTGACTGAGTGTGTGTGTGGAGTATGCTATATCTGGTCTCGTCATAGTCAAATACAAAAGCTTTCCCACAAGTCTCCTGTATGGTCCTGCATCTTCTAGTTTGTCATCACCATTCACCCCTATATGCTCATCCATTTCAGCTGTTGTTAGTCTTTGATTAGGTTCCATTGGTGTTGCCACTGGCTTAGAGCCTGCAAGTCCCAAATCAGTAATTAATTCCAATGCAAACTTTCTTTGATTCATTAATATCCCTTGTTTTGACCTTGCAATCTCAATTCCAAGGAAATACTTCATTTCACCAAGATCCTTAATTTTGAAATTGAGTTTCAAAACCTGCTTCCCTTCCATGATTAATTCTTGATCATTTCCAGTAATTAAGATGTCGTCTACATAGACCAGTATGATTACCACCTTTTCTTCTACCTTCTTGGTGAATAAAGAATAGTCAAAATGACTCTGAGTGAACCCTGAGTTAATCAATGCTTCAGTGAGCTTCAAGTTCCATTGTCTTGATGCTTGCTTTAGTCCATACAGGGATTTATGCAGTCTACAGACTTGTTTCTCCCCCTGACTGGAAAATCCCTGTGGAACATGCATATATACTTCTTCTTGAAGATCCCCTTGCAAGAAGGCATTGTAGACATCAAGCTGATGAAGAGACCAGTTACGAGCAGCAGCAATAGCAAGTACCACCCTGACAGTAACCATCTTGACTACAGGTGAAAAAGTTTCCACATAGTCTAAACCTTCCTTCTGGTTATACCCTTTTGCCACAAGTCTAGCCTTGTATCTTTCAACAGCACCACAAGCCTTGTACTTGATTTTAAAAACCCATTTACAACCAATAGCAGTCTTTCCAGGAGGTAAATCAGCCAAAGACCAGGTCCCATTATCCTTCAAGGCCTGAAGTTCTTGATCCATGGCCAACACCCATTTAGGATCCAAAGAAGCTTCAGCATAACAAGAAGGTTCTCTTAAGGAAGTCATCTTAGACAAGAAAGACTGATATGGACCAGAAAAACATGTATGGGACAAGTGAGAAGACATGGGATAAAGGCAAGTATTTGAAACACCTTTGGATGAAATGGATGGACAGATATAATCCTGCATCCAAGAAGGTTGTGTCTTAGTCCTGGTTGATCTTCTGGATTCCAGAGCAGGTGGAGAAATATGGCTATCATGAGTTGTTGGAGTAGGAGTCACATCAGGAGGGGAAATGAGACCAGATTCAGCATTATCAAGAGGCAAAAAAGCTGGGACAGTGGTAGCAGTAGGTGAGGTATCAGTGGTAATAACACCATTTGGAAATATATGAAGATGACCAGACTTTTGCAGCTGAAAAGGAAATAGATATTCCTGAAAATGCACATCCCTGCTAACAAAGAATTGGTTAGTTAATAGATTGTAGAGTCTGTAACCTTTCTGAGTAGCAGAGTAGCCCATGAGAATTGCCCCAATAGCTTTAGGACCAAATTTGTCACCTCCAGGAACAACAGTAGCAAAACACAAGCATCCAATAGTTCTCATGTGTTGAAGAGATGGTGGTCTCCCATATAACAACTCAAAAGCTGATTTCCCATTCAAGACAGATAAAGGGAGTCTATTTATGACATATACAGCAGTTTGAACACATTCACCCCAAAATTTGAGAGGCAAATGACCTTGAAGTCTGATTGCCCTAGCTACTTCCAAAATGTGTTTGTGTTTCCTCTCAACCAAACCATTCTGTTGAGGAGTGTATACACATGAGCTTTGATGAATGATACCATAAGAATTGAACAATTCATCGCAATCAGAATTAAAAAATTCTGTTCCATTATCACTTCGAAACACTTTAACAGTTGCACCAAACTGATTCTGAATTAGAGGAATAAATTGTTTCAAAACAACAATTACATCACTTTTGAGTTTCAACAAAAAAATCCATGTCATCCTAGTATAGTCATCGACTAGGGTAAGAAAGAACCTACTACCATCATGATTACAAACCCTATAAGGGCCCCAAACATCAGCATGTATCACTTCTAAAGGAGAAGTAAATCTAGTAGTTTTAACAGGAAAAGGTAGTCTCCTCTGTCTGGCTAGTGGACATATTGTGCATTCTTTGATGTTACTACTACTTGTGCTAAAATTCATATTTGGAATTTTCATCAGAACTTTGTCAGGAGCATGTCCCAATCTGTTGTGCCATATTTTTAAGTCTGTATTTTCACCAATTTGTCTTGAGTCTACAGTTGCAGTTGCTGCTATTGCCTGCTGGTAGTCTTTCACTTGCAATTGCATCCTGTATAATCCATTACACATTTTACCAATCCCCTTCACTTTCCCACTGTGAAGGTCCTGCATAATGCATATGTTAGGATAAAAAGTGACAAAACACTTCAGATCCTTTGTCATTTTTGAAACTGATAGCAGGTTGTATTGGAATTTTGGTATACATAAGACATCAGTAAGTTCTGCATCATCTCCCAGGGAACATGAACCAATACATGCAATTTCAAGGGCATTACCATCTGGCAAATAAACCTTACTGGAAGGTATGTTGTCTGTTATGGTATTCTTACTAAGCAGATGTTTATCATGTATCATGTGATTAGTGGCCCCTGAGTCAACTATCCATTTATCATAAGCAATTTCATTTGTTGCTAGAAACGAATAAAGTATACCTGCTACATGTTTCTCAGATGTGGTACAGTCTTTGTTGATCAGCTTCAGTAATTGATCATACTGCTCTTGAGTGAACATGATACCATTGTTGTGACTTGCATCCTTGTCATTCAGCTGGTTGTTCGAGCAGTTGTGTTCCTTCTCACGAGCATATGGAGCATGCTGTGTTTGTGGATCCCCCTGTGTAGCCATGTTAGCAGCTGGCCTGTACCTTGGAGGATGATTTCCTCCTCCATTTGTTCCTGCTGGTCTTCTCTTCCCTTGTAAATCAGGAGGATAACCATGTAGCTTCCAACATTTTTCCACTGAGTGCCCTTTCATATGGCAGAATTCACAATACAAATCATTATTCCTCTTTGGTTTGAATTGGTTGTCTGCATCTCTAAAATTATTTCCCGGATTTCGATGGTTGCCAGTCACTCGATTATTGAATAATGCTATCTTATCCATGGATTCCCCCACATGTACTGATTTGCCTAGAGATCTCCGACTCTCTTCAGAAATCACCATCGAGTACACCTTGTTCAAGGTAGGAGTGGGAGTCATCATCATGATCTGACTTCGGCATTGGCTGTAGGACTCATTCAACCCCATTAAGAACTGTAACAAACGTTGATACTCAAAATGTTCAACATACTTCTTTGATTCAGCACATTCACAACCAGGACATGGCATGAGGGCATCGAATTCTTCCCAAAGCTCCTTCATCTTCGAGAAGTAGCTCGATATAGATGAAGTACCCTGAGTGAGATGATTAATTTCAGTGTGTAGATGAAACACCCTAGATCCGTCAACCTTGTCTAGTCGTTCCTTCAAATCAGTCCAAACTTTGTGTGCGCTAGAGGCATACATGATTCCACTCAACAATTCTTTGCTAACAGCATTCATTATCCATGACAGCACTATTGCATTACATTTTTCCCAAAGTTCATGCAATGATGTATCGAATTTATCCCTAGTGTGTCTTCCATCTACAAAACCTAATTTGCTCTTTCCTACCAGTCCAATTCTCATCGATCTACTCCAAATTGCATAATTTTCTGGACCTGTTAGGAGAAATGAGATTAGATTGTTACCTGGAGTATCACACGCCTGCAGGTACAGAGGATGGTGATGATCAATCACTGTAGAAGTGGTGGTTTCATTTTCAATCGCCATTGTTGATCGCTGAGAGCTCTGAATCGTAGATCCACTTATCAATTAACAAAAAACGAGTGTGATTCAGATCAGAAGTATAGAAACTCTCCTCAAGGCTCTGATACCATGATAAAACTCAGAACTATACATTGACTTCCATTAATGGAGGAAATCTGAAGTTGCTGATAAAATGAGAATGAACAGAGACGAAATTTTGGAAGAATACAGAATTGGGAATATCTTTCTGATTAAGACCCATACTTGAATATTGATCATCTACACACACATATATACACCTTTTTAACTTTCTAACAAACTAGTAACTAACACCCCTAACAATAATCAGTTAACTAATCACGTGATGGTGCCATGTCATATGTGTATTAACCTTTCTCATCCTCAATAGAATTACCATATAATTTCATATCATGGTTTTTGGAGAATATGAAATCACATCTCATGATATGGAATCATGAGATGGAATCAGCGTAAAATCACATGTTCAAACGCTGATTCCATCTCACAATATCATATCGTGATATGGTATCGCATGGTCAAACGCCTACTTAATAAACTTCAATTAAAAGACCAAAATCACTTAGATGATATTTAAGGAACTACTTTAAACGTAGCACTAAATATAAGGGATCATTTATGTCACATTTTCGCTTATAAAAATGTGAATTTTTTTTCTTGTACAAATTGAAAGCCGTTTGTTTGTCTTTGTCATGACTTCTTCTTCTCTAAAATTGGTTAAATGGAGTTTCTTGTTTTTGGTCTTAAACCATAATTTTCAGAACATTGAGGGGTGTTTCGACTCCATTATTAGTTTCGGCGATTCGCTTGCTGACACTGGAAATAAACTTCAAATCTCTCTAAACAAAATCCCTCCTTCCCATTTCTCCTTGCCACCTTATGGTGAAACCTTCTTTCATCATCCTACCGGTCGCTTTTCTGATGGACGTCTTGTTATAGATTTTATTGGTACGTATCTACAAATTTCCAACATGTATGAATTTTTGTCCATTGTTATTTGCGCTCTCATATTATATTATTCAGGCTCTAATTGATTTATAAATTTCCAACATGTATGAATTTTTGTCCATTGTTAGTCGCTCTCATATTATATTATTCAGGCTTCAATTGATAAGTCTAAACGCTATGCAAAGATGTTAAATGTCCCATATATATTATTGTGATCACTTGTTGTATTTGTAGCTGAGAGTTTTGGGCTCCCATTAGTGCCAACATATTTGGAAGGAAAAGATGAACGGAATTATAATGTAAAATTCAGGCAAGGTGTGAATTTTGCAGTGGGAGAGGCAACAGCACTTGATTCTGCCTACTTGTTGGACAAGGGAGTAACGTCCAGTAACAATGTGTCTTTGGGGACTCAACTGGATTGGTTCAAAGATATGATTTCTTTTTGCAAATTTCCCTCAGGTTAGTAAAATTAGAATGTTCCTCTTATAATTAGCCTGCTTTAATATTTAAGAAAATACAACTAGGATTCTCACTAAATTATGAGTCACTAATTCTGATCCGATTTATAATCCACCTAACCGCTGCCAATAAGTCAAATATTGAGGCCATAAATTTGTTGAAGAGCAACACCAAGGTGCCTCTGGTTCTCATGATTTGAAACCTAAAACACCCTTAAAATTAAGAACCACAAGAATGGATGAAATCGATGACTTAGCGGTAGATCACTTGATTTAAAGATAAGGTGACAGAAAATAGAATAAGTCAAGTAGTCATGTCATGTCCACAATTCAATAGGTCCCATATTCAACAACCGCACTTGCTTTTGCCTTAAATACATAACTCAAGTTGAACAACTACAGCTATAAATAAACTGTTTCTATGAGCCATTTGATCATATCAAGCAGAGGGCACTTTCTCGCATCTGGTTTTTCACACTCAAGAAAATAAAAAGAGCTGAAGGCAAATCATCGTGGTTAGAGTTTGAGTTATAAATCGGATCAACATTAATGGCTCATAATTTAGTCAGAATTCTGGTTGGCACTGCTTAGGCGGAGGGGTTAGTATCTGGCTTGCCACATGTTGTTAACTCTTAAGGGGATTTGTTGCGACAACGATGGCGACATTTTTAATCCAAAAATGTAATGGAAAGTATAAATGGTCTATTGCATAGTTCAGAGCAATTTTGATCATTTTTCGTAATTCAAATGACACTTTTTTTAGTATGTCCCAAAAAGAGTAACACAATTTTCTATTTATAATAACAATTATGTCATTCTATCCTTAAATGTGATGATTTATAATCACACAAATATCTACAACTTCTTTTAGATTACAAATTTTTTTTTAAAAATCTTTTTTAAAGTTTCGTGTCAAGTTAAGCATCATATAAATTGAAATAAACAGAGTATTTCTGAGCAGCATGGTTAATTAGTTGGTGGGTATCTTTTAGCTAGCTGACTAACGAGTAGGGCATATTAATTGTTTTTAAAAAATACGAAGGATAATATGAATTAACCTATTGAATAATTCAGAAATATTTATAGCCCTTTTTAAAAAAAAGTTTAGAATGTATTTGGTTAAGTTTTTCTTCAACATTTGTCTATCACCAACTCTTCTTGTTTATGTATTAAAGAATACAAGGAATTTCTTCAAAACTCATTGATACTTATGGGAGAAATTGGAGGCAATGATTTCAACTATGGATTTCTTGGAAATAGCACTAAGGAAGAGGTTGAATCATATGTTCCAGCAGTCATCAAGACTATTAGTTCAGCTATAGAAGTCAAAACACACTTCATATTGCTTTACTTCAAAATAATAAACCATAGTACGTAATTTAATGATTAATTAATGATGCGCGCAGGAATTAATCGAGTTAGGCGCAAGCACACGGTTAGTTCCAGGGGATTTGCCAATTGGATGTTCAACAGCTTGTCTCACAAAATTTATGCACTCAGATAAGGGACAGTATGATCCCAAAACTGGTTGTTTAAATTGGCTTAACAAATTCTCACAGCAATACAATGAGCTTCTTCAGAAGGAACTTCATCTTCTAAGAGACCTTTATCCTGCTGCTACAATAATCTATGCTGACTACTACAATGCAGCCATGCAATTTTATGCCTCTCCAAAGAGCCATGGTAATTATTAATTTCATTTATCACTCCTCCGTTTCAATTTATATTTCTTCATCTGAATCTTTAATTAAAAATGTGTGTAATGTATCAAAATGTTATTTGAATCTTTTAGTCTTAAATATTAGTTGAGCTTGAAATGCCTAATAGTTGTGTCACTATTAGAAAAAAAGGTTTTTCCCACCATGAATTCGTGCAAAATTTGTGTGATAGAATATGATTTTCCCACTCATTTTTCATCGAACAAGTTCACTAAAAAAAATGCATGATCTGAAATAGATTCTCATCGAACTAGTGAAAAGCTTCCTAATTTTTCCATATGAAACATTTACTATTTTTTTTTCTGTTCTCATCAGTTCAATCAGAATATTAATGGACTGAATATTTTTCACAAGGAAAATAGTGATTTCTTAGTGGTGTATTTTCATTTTGGAGTGTACTTAATTGTCTTCATATATTCAAGGATTTTTCACGTATCTCTCTCTAAATTAACTATACAAACAAATGCACATATTAAAGTAAAACAGCTAAAATTTCCACCTCTAAATTAAAATCAAGCGAAAATATAATGGCATAGCTTTCTATGTATATTGTTAAAAATCAAAGGGTTATTTGTCATATAATAATGCTAACAATTATAGATACTCATGATATGTTTTATGTTTTATGCCTTGTGATATTGAAATTGAATGACTCGTTTAAAAAATCAATGAATTATTACAGGTTTTAGAAAAGGAGCTTTAGTTGCATGTTGTGGGGCGGGAGGGCCATACAACTTTAAGTTTTCTACAATATGTGGGGATCCAGCTGCCAGAAATATTTGCAGTGACACTTCAGTGTATGCTAGTTGGGATGGAATGCATTTTACAGAAGCTGCATATCAATGGATTGCCACTGGACTTTTAAAAGGCACTTTCACTTTTCCTCCCCTCCCTAAAATATGCACTGATCGTTTCAATCCATATGTAAACCAATTTTATGATTCTCACTTGTTTAGTGTGAGATATAAAGTATAATAATTTCAAAAATAAAATACAAGATTATTTTATCTTGTGTTTGGTTGAAGTTATTAGACGGTCTTGAAATTATTTACACTACAATAAAAACAACTATTAACATCAATAAATAGTGTATTCATTTTTAATATAAATTTACGGGTCGGATATTCTATTTAAAAGAGTGTATTCATTTTTTTAATATAAATAAATGACATGTGGTAATTAAAAGGGGAGGTGGCAATTTCACTTGTTGTTTCAAGAAAGGAAAAATGAGTTGGTTATTTCCAGCAAAGCAACTAACGTCTACAAGGGCATATATATATGTGAAAAGTTGATCGGCGAGGACCCGAATGAGCCAAACTTCAAACGGGGTGTATCTAGACATTTTTGCAGAGGCATATTTGACCCTTTTTCCTTAAAGAAATAAAACACAATTATAATGTTACCGAAAATAAATTAAAGAAAGACATAGAAGGGTTGTGTTTCCATGCTACTTTTATATGAAGTCCAAACATTTAATATCCTTTCATGCAAATGAGATGAAACATTTTTAATTTATGTGATTGAGGTGAAACATTTTTGCTTGAACTACAAATTATCGTCTTCGTGATCCACGAGAATCAAGGATCCATTTTGTTGTTGAACCATTTCTTTATTCTTCTCAATCTGCTATTAAAAAAAAAAAAGATAAATTTATTGTCTAAAACAATTTTTAGATATTTATGTGGAATTCAGAGCCAAAATGACAACTTTTTTCATCCAAAAAACATAAACAGTATATCAAAAAAAAAAATAACCAAAAGGACAAAATCGCTATTGAAGGAGGATATTTTGTAACTCCAATTAAAATCGATGCTCCAGCAGAGATTTTGTAAAAAAAAACATTTTTCTTTGTAAAATCGGTTGCTCAGCAGCGATTTCAGGTTTATTTAAAGAAAAAAAATTGTAATATCGCTGCCTCAGCCGCGTTTTTAAAAGAAAAATCTTCTTTTTTTAATAAAATCACTGTCTCAGCAACATGATTATCATATACATTTTTTTTTATCAATTTTTTTTTAAAAAATCGCTGCTCTATGTCAAAAAAAAAAAAGAAATGAAAAACCTGAAATCACTACTGATCAGCAGCGTTTTTTAACTTTTCTTTGTTTTATAAAATCACTGTCTCAGCAGCATGATTATCATATACATTTTTTTAATCACTTTTTTAAAAAAAAATTAAAATCGCTGCTCTAGCATTGATTTTGTCAAATTTTTTTAAATTTTTTTTTGAAAAACCTGAAATTGCTAATGAGTAATGACTAATGAGGCAGCGATTTTACAAAAGAATTTTTTTTTTGACAAAAAAAAAATCGACCTTTTAGCCCTGGACTCTATTTATGTGATTATAAATCATTTCATTAAAGATAAAAAAAAAACTTTAAAGTTAAAATGTTCCTAATTATAGTAATGTACCTTCCTTTTGAGACGGATTGAAAATGAAAAGATGGTACATAAAATGACACAAATGAGTAAATATTTAATTTCAATCGTGTTAGTTTTAATACACATCTTAATGCTTAAATATTCATTCAATTAAGTTTATTACTCCATATGTTTCATATTAGTTGATCACTTTCTTTTACGCATATTAAAAAATTAATAATAATAAAATAATTTTACTAATTCGCCTCTTGAAAAACTTTTTGAAAATTTTACAAATAAATGTAAATACTTTAAAAAAATTAATTACAAAAGTGATATAAGAAAAAATTCAATTAATATTTTCTTGATTTAATAAGATTTACAACTAATATAGAACAACTATTTTTTTTATTGAACATCAAACTAACATGAAACGAAAGAGAATATATGGTTTATAAAAAATTTCCTTATACCTCATTGAATAGCAGCATTATTATGGTAAATATATCAAATGAGGAAAGGCGACAAATGCTCAGTAACATCACAATAGTTTTGGTATTTTCGAGTCCCACTCACTGCACATAAAGTTATTACTCCCTCCGTTTCATTTTATATGTCATCTTTTTACATTATATTTGCATTAAGAAATAATGTCAATTTACCCTTCTACCCTTATTCAATGTTTTCTTGAGTCAACTTTATTAATAAATGACAAGATTAATTAATTGTTCTATCAAGAGTATAATAGGTAAAATATGATAATTTATGAATAAATTTAATAAAATGACAAGTATTATGGTCCAGCTATTTATAGAAAGGGATGACATATAAAATGGGACGGAGGGAGTATTATTGACCAACTTTAGCATATGCATCATCTTCAGATATTTTTACTTTGGTTTGGTACGAAATTTTGAAAAAAAGAAGGATTTTCTAAGGACCCGTTTGGTCATAGATTTTTCAAGTAAAATTTGGGAGAAAATTTGACAAATAGTGTTTTTCATACAATTTGTCATTAATTGGCAAATAACTCAAATTCCCAAATACTAGAAAAAACTAGTATTTGGGCCAAATATCATTATTTGAGATGTTTAAAAAATTCAAATTATACACCAAAATTTTATCTTTTACAAAAACACCATCTATAGTAGTTGTTTGTGTTGTATTACGTAATTTTTTACGTAAACACCAAAGTAGTGATGAAATATTCAGTGAATATGAAAGTGGTGATATAATTGTTGATGAAAATGATGAGTAATCGGTCCAAGATAACAAAGTCATGTGATTTGTCTACTTTACAATATATGAAATGATGTTTGTTGCACACACTCCAAACTACCACATTGCTTCAGTGTCATGGACACTACTTGTTATTTTTTTTAACGAAGAACCAATTGACTTGTAATACAAATTTATGGTTAGTTTTGATAGTTTTTTAAAATTCATGGGTATAAATCATATTTTTTCTAAAAAAATGACATATTTTTCCAAATACTATGACCAAACACATACTGAAATTTCACCCAAATTATATTTGCCAAAAATATTTGAAAATTTATGACCAAACGCTAACTCAATTTGTGGTCTAACATAAGTGATAGACATTCGTGTAACTATAGATCACTTTATTAAAGTAAAGGTAAAATAAAGGACAACATATATTAAGGTCCATTTTGATGGTTTTCTCTACTTTTTGAATATGTAAAATAATTTCTGGTACTCTCTAAGGGCCTGTTTTGAAGGGCATCCTAGTAATTAGATTTGGTGTAATTACACTGTTTGTTATGTTTAGTTGAATAGGTAATTACTTGATCAGCAGGTAATTGGTGTAATTGGCAGGGGGTTATTATACTCTCCAATTCACAGGCAGAGGTTGTGAATTGTTGGTAATTACATGATGTAATTACCAGCTGATTACTTTTAATTTTTATTTTTTTTGTTTTTGTTTTTTCACTTCTCTTATTTTAAGTTTTTATTTTATTTTTATTATTCTAAAAATTTCTAAAAGTTTATATTTTATTTTATATTATTATATTTCATTTTCTTCTCATTCTCAACCTTACTTCATGTGATTCTATGCAATTTATTCGTATTATCTATTTTTTTATGCCTTGCTTATTTTCTTATTAGCATAATTTTATTAGTATTCTAATTTTTAAATTAAAATAGAATTTATTGTTAAGTAAGGTTATAGACTTACGTTTTCTTTAAAAAAAAAAAAAAAAGATATTGTGTATGCTTTGTTGAAATTTGCAATAAAAGTATTATGTTAAATTTTTTGTTTTGAATATATAACTTATGTTATATTTTCAGTTTCATTTGTTTTAGTAATATTGAATTCACATTGAAAGTCATTTTTTAATTAGACTTGATAGATTATCTTTTTGTCAAACATTTTAATAATTTATGACATTTTATATATTATTTTTATCAAACATGCATTTCACAATGCTCGTAGAAACTTCATACTTTTAGTTTTTATGATCAATTCAATTGAAATATATTAATTTGAAAAAATATAAATCAATTATTTTTTCATAATATTAGTTAAGAATATATGTTTATTAATTAATATATTTTCAAAAAATATATATATCTTAAATATTTAATTTAATATCATTTATATAGTTTCTTATTTAACTTGTATAAATTTTAAATAATTAATTTTTATTTTTAAAATTTAATATAATTTTATGATTGCAATTGTGCATCCAAACACAACATGTGTAATTATAATGTGGCATTCAAACAAGACATATGTAATTACAGTGTAAAGTGTAATTACACTATGACAACCAAACAAATCTATGTAATTACTAGATTGATAATTATTATCCTGATAATTATACCAAGTTCAATTACTAGATGGCTTTCCAAACAGACCATAAAAGAAAAGGTTGAATGGTGGGGGAAATGATAAAAGCAGTGTTGGGGGAGTTGTGGCAACACTCCATTCGCCAATTGTATTTCTTGTACTCATATATGAATATGAATATCATTAAACAAAACCACACCTTCTTCAGACTTCAGACTCTTATCACAACAAGAAGAAAGATGGCCTGCATTAACAAAGGTTGGAAGGTTGTTAGTAGAAAAATCAGTAGCTGTTTGAAAAACAATAAGGGGATCGAAAACAGAGACAACAGCATAGCTGAAAGATGGGAGATTTTGAGTGGAAAAAACAATTGGGAAGGCTTACTTCACCCTTTGGATTATGATCTCCGACGATACCTTATTCACTATGGCCAAATGTGTCAAGCCATCTGCGATTCATTCAATAATGAGAAAACTTCAAAATACAGAGGAACAAGCCGATACTCCAAAAAGAGCCTCTTCACAAGAGTGGGACTCCACAAAAACAAATATGAAATCACCAAATATGTGTTTGCACCTTCAAGTAAAACTGAAAAGATGAAAGAATCAAATTGGATTGGGTTTGTTGCTGTTGCCACTGATGAAGGGAAAGTTGCATTAGGGAGGAGAGACATTTTGATTGCTTGGAGAGGTACCATGACGGAATCAGAATTCAACGATGACAATAACTGGTCTTTAGTACAACCAACAAAAATCTTTGGTGAAAATACGGATAACATTCTTGTACACAAAGGTTTTTATTCAATTTATACTTCTCTTAACGACGCTTCAGATTTCAACCGAATAAGCAGTGCCAGAGACCAGGTAAGACATTAGTAGTAATTTCTTGCAACTTTAATTTCCGATTGATAATATAATTATTGACCCCTTAAAATTAAAACTGGCAGGTTCTTGAAGAAGTTAAAAGGTTGTTGGATCAATACAAGAAGGAGGAAGTTAGCATCAGTTTTACAGGGCACAGCTTGGGTTCATCATTAGCCACACTATGCGCAGTTGACATAGTTGTCAATCAAATCAATAAGGAGTTTCCAGTGACTGCATTTTTATTTGCTAGCCCACGAACAGGAGAGGCAAATTTCAAAAAGGCTTATCAAAATTTGAAAAACCTTCACATCTTGCGGATTACCAATGCCTCTGATTTCATTCCAAAGCTGCCAGACCGTGGACAGGTTGAAGGTTCTGCAACAGAATGGAGAGTGTATGAAGATGTTGGCTTCGAACTTCCAATTGATACTACAAAATCAGAATACTTGAAGAGAGACATATTTAGTCATCTTCTGGAAGTTTATCTGCACGGAATAGCTGGAACACATGGACCAGAAGGAGAGTTCAAGCTGGAGATAAATCGAGATATTGCACTGGTGAATAAGCAAGGGGACTTTTTGAAGGATGAATATGGTGTACCAACTGCATGGTGGATCGAGAAGAATAAAGGAATGGTTCAACAAGAAGATGGATCTTGGATTCTCATCGATCATGAGACTTGATTTCTCCTAAAGTTATTCAACTAATACTTATTATATTAGAAAGTTATTTTTTAAAAAAAAAATTGAAAAAAAATATACTTTAAAGATAATAACTATTTGGTGAATGATATTGAGAAATGATCCAATGGATCGTGAGGATGGCACTGATTCATGTGCTGGTGATGAGAATATGTGAACCACATATGTTTATGTTAAATTGTGCATTATTATTTTTTTATTAAATAAAGGGATGTAGATGTCAAATTGGGTAGGGTCATCTCCCACCTCATGTAACAAGGATAGCTTTGTCTATCCTTCTTTTGAATCGTGTCAAAGGGAGTTGTTTGCATAGAATGTTAAGTACTCCCTCTGTCCCTTTTTACTGGGTTCTTTTTACTTTTTATTTTTGATAAATTAAGAAAAGATAATACTATTTTTTACTTAATATATTTTTAAATTATTTAGAAAGTTAATATTTTTTATAAAAAAAGTTAAATATTTTTAATGAGTAAACTTGATTTTGAAATTCTAACATTTAATAGGAATAAAATAGTAAATCACGATATGAAATAAAAATAAACAAATAAATAGTGACAACAAATAAAGTGGATGTATTTGATTAATTTTCTTGAATCGAATGAATACTGTTAAGACCGATGTTGAAGCAATTATTATAGTACTTGCCTTGTCAAAACTTGCAGGCCTTAGGTTTGCATCAACCCCAGGGGTATACTGGCGAATTAAAGTTCAATACTCTTCTATTTCAAAATAAGTAAATTCTTGAAATTTTTTTAATTCAAAAGAAGTTAATTGTTTAAAGTTCAAGAGAACTTTTGAAATTTATAACGTTACAAAAAATAAACTAAAGAAACACAGAGAAGGGTGGTGTTTCCATTCTACTTTTAGGAAAAATCCTTTTGGCCAAAAAATTTGACCAAAATGATAAAATAACAAATTTTATTATTTAAAATATGTTATTTTACCTTTTTGAACATATTTTATTATTTTAACTTTAATACCTTTTATATAAAGTTTAAATAGATGAAACATTTTTTATTTATGTGAGTGAAGTGAAACATTTGATTCTTATGATGAAAAAAGTTAGCAATGGGAGTCACGAGTTGTCAAGCAAAAAACAAAATGTACCGTTTATTGTTTCGTTATTATCGTTACTAACAAAAAGCATTCGTCAATGCAAGAATGCATTAGTCATCCATTTTGTATCTTGCAACAATAAAAGAGCTATTTAGTGGAGATAGATTTTTTCTTAACGACAATATTTATTACTTGTAAAAACATTTAACGTCAATTGTTAATATTATCACATTCGTAATGACATTTATATAAAATACTATTGCAGCTAAATAACTACTGCAATTTTATTTTTTTTGTTGCAGTGTATTATGTATATATATTGAACCAAATAATCGTATCTGAGGTCCTACTTCCAAATAACCCAAAAGATAAAAAATTTATCCTCTCATACGTGTCTACATGATGGACCAATCAATCATGGAATCAAAATGGGTACTATATTATTTCTTCCTGTTCATAAATCTAACATCTATTATTTTGCTCGAAAAAGAACTAAAAATCATCATCTTCATGATCCACGAGAATCCAGGATCCATTTTGTTGTTGAACCATTCCATTATTCTTCTCAACCCACCATGAAGTTGGTACACCGTATTCATCTTTTAACGCGTCCAAATACTTATTAATGAGTGAAATATCGCGTTCCACTTCTAGTTTGAATCCTCCTTTTGATCCTTGTGTTCCAGCAATTCCGTGCAAGTAACAATCTGTATTATGATAACTGCTCTGATCTCCAGGACTTTTTAAATAGCCCGATTTCCTAGTGTCAATGGCCAATTCGACACCAACATCTGAGTAGCCGAACAACGGGTAAGTTGGAACTATATCTGGGGCATTTCGAATTCTCAAAGCTCGAAGGTTTTCGAGTTTTGAGAAAGTCTTTTTGAAATTTTCATCTCCCACTCTAGGACTTGCAAATAGAAATGCGGTGACTGGAAATCCTTTGTTAATTCCATTGAAAACTATATCCCCTGCATTTAATGTTGCCATGGCTGCACCCATGCTATGCCCTGTTACTGTTATGGTAACTTCCTCGTTCTTATAATGTTCCAACAATCTTTGAACTTCACCAAGTACCTAAAATGGAATTCGTGATTATTACTTACTCTATCCGTAATTGAAAATAGTACTAATGGTAAATTCAGAAAAGACATAATAAATGAATTTACCTGGTCTCTAGCACTTCCCTTATTAAATGGTGATCGCGAATCATCTGAAGTATAAATGGAATACCAACCGTGATGCACCTTAGGATCAGATTTTTCACCAAAGATTTTAGGGGCTGAAACTTGAATGAAATCGAAATCATTAAACCATTCCATAGTCTGAACACTTCCTCTCCACACAATCACTATATCCCTTCTTCCTAATGCAATTTTCCCCTTATCTGTAGCCACACCAACAAAACCAGCCCAATTTGACTCTTTACTCCAAGCTTCCCTTGACAATGATTTTATGAATAATGCGTCCGGAACTTGTATAGATGATGTCGCGTATATATATTTAGTTACCTCATACTTGAATGGATTCGATATCTCAATCCCCGTTCGAGAAAATAAATTCTTCTTAGAATATCGGCAACTTCCAGCAAACTTTGACATTTTATTGATGTTGAAGGCGTCTCGAGCTGCTTGTGCCATTTCGCCATAGCGAATGAGGTACCGACGAAGATCATTGTCGAGTGGATCTAATAAGCCTTCCCAATTGCTATTTCCGCTAAGAATTCTCCATCTTTCTGTTATATTGCCCATATTTTTGTCTACATTTTGCATCATTTCTATGGTGGGAGAAACCATAGAAAAGATGCAAAGTGCTAATAACAATTTGGGCATCTTTTCTATGGTTTCCATTTTTGTTGCTTTGAACATCTTTGCTGTCGGGGTATTTGTTAGTTATTTTTCTTCTTTATTGGGTTCAAAATTCGAATTTAAATACCCCTAAAAGATTTGGGCAAAACTTGTGGTGGTCCAACTTTCTAGTTTCTAGATATCCTCATTAATTGGGCGGCCAAATCTATAAATAAATATTCCCCATACCTTTGAACAGATCTGTCTCCTTTTTCATTTCATTTTTTTTCCTCAAATTTTTATTTGGATAGAAGATATATGACATTAAATAAAATTAAATTGAATTGATTAAATCAAGATTCTAATAATGATTTGAATAAATTAATAATGTGATAATCATAGCAATACATTATCTTCTCCATGGCAAGACAATGTAAAAATATCATTTAGAGGTGTTATTTGTAAATAATTTTTGAGTGATTATAGTGTAATTTGTCTAGCACAATTATTACTATTTATTTTTCGTTTAACATTATTATAGATGTATATAAGTCAAACTTGTTTTCCCAATTTTATGGGCACATCATTCATCTATCTTGACAAGTTTTGGTGTTCCTTTTGGCATCTCCACTCCATACGACCTGGCTGTCATGCTGACATTGCTAACCAATTTCTGTTTATCAATGTGATGAGCTACATTAATTTCTACTCAACACATAAAGTTTTAATTTTAGCCTCCTTATCTCCTATTAAAGAGGTCATTTTCGGGATAATCCATGTCATCATAATTTTATATCGGACTTCAAATTATCATAGAACAGATCCAACATGAAGTATCTTAAATGATGATTTGCTTTATGTGAATAAAACACCTTAGGAGACCAAAAATAACTTTGATAGCATCTTCTTTTATTTTCAATTTACTTTTAAAATAAGGGTTAATTTATAAATGTTTAAATGTTACAGGACATATCTCATTTTCTAAATGAAAAAAAATATGCCGTGATCCTATTTTTTTTTTATCCGGACATGGAAAGAAGAGATTTAGGAAAAAGGAAGTGTTAAAATGTCTACATTAAGTCGACCTGACAATATTCAAGATTGATCACTAAGATTGTAATGGTATGAATTGTATTTATGGTAAAGAGTAGTTGTCACTTCAATAGAATTTATGCAAAATCAATTTAAATTAATTAAATCCCCACAACAAATAATCATATGCCAGGTGGAAAACAAAAAAGAAAAAGACAACACGGTGGTTGGATCAAATAAAAGCAACCCGTGAAAATAGAATGGGAAATCGTTTGCCGTTCACATGGCAAGAGAAAAAATTCATACTCCTTCGGTCCCTATTTATACTCTCTCCGTTTGATTAATCATCTTAATTAAAATATTTATTTAGGAAACGTTTGGTTCAAATACAAGTTATGATAAAATTAGTAATGCTGGAATTAATTATGCTAGAATAAGTTATGCTGGAATTGTTTTTTATTGACTGTTTAGTTTGTTGTATTAAAACTAATATGCATGACATATTTTTTAAAAATAAGTTGTTTGTTTACAAAAATATCCTTCATCTTATTTAGGCTTTTTATATGTATTTTTTATGAAGTTTTATTTATTCACTTTTAAAAATAAATTACGTAAATATGTTTAAATTTGTATTTCATATCAATTGAAATAGGCCCGTGGGAAGCCTCTCCTCTTCACTATCACAAGTAAAATATTAATTAAAAACAAATCAATCATAATTTGAAGTAAAAATTGTATCAAAATAACCAAAAATATTGGATCAAAACCCCAAAAATGCTTCAAGAAAACAACAAAAAAGTGACCAAAATACACCAAATCAGCTGCAAAAACTGCACTAAAATAGCTAAAACTGGACAAAATTTGCATAAAAATAACTACAAAAATTGAACCAAATCTGAATTCAGACAGCAGCAAAAAATCCAGCAAATCAGTAACAAAAACCGCATTAAAACGTCTATTAAGACTTGAAAAAAAAAATAACAGCAAACACTTCAAAAAATTGACCAAAATTGCACTAAAATACCTGCCAAAACTAGAGCAAACAGCTATAAATTTGTGTTAAGATTATTTCTTATTGAATGTTTGGTTTGTTGTATTAAAACAGTATATATTGCATAAATTTTAACAAAAAGTTGTTTGTTTACAAAATTACCCCCGTTTTATTTAGTTAATATTTTCTTTGCAAACTTTAATTATTTATTTTTAAAAATAAAACATTTATTTTATTTAACTTAAATATTTTTGTTTATGCATTCTCATGGTAAGTACCATATGTATTTAAAAAAATAACTTTTTTCTTATTTAGCTTAAAAATAGAAATTCCCTCTTTTAAGTTTTATTAAAGTGAAAGAAGATTTATGGGAAATCAAAATATAAATAAACATAAGAATTAGTCAACTAAATTTATAAATAAAAATTATATTTATATAGTGTAATTTTTTAATAAAAAATATAAATAATTATCCTAAAAAATAAGAAGTAATGAATATTAGTATACATGATATTAAAAATAATGTAAATATACATAAATGTGAAAAATGATGTATACAAAGAGTTTAAAGGGATATAGTTGTCATTTTCCTATTCTATCCCGGGATAAATTATCCCGGAATTACTATACCACCAAATGGAAGGGATAACTTATCCCGATACTAATTCCTAATCCTGGGATAAGTTATCCCAAGCTTTCCAACCAAACAAGGAAATAAAGGGTACTTAAAATTTATCCCGGGATTAACTCTCCCTATCCATCACACCAAACGACCTCTCATAGTATTAGTTATCCACTTTATTGAATCAAGAAAGTTTTAATTATGTTTTCTTATATTACCTTTGTAGCTAATTCTTTTTTAAGTTTATAATTCTAAATAAGATTTTTAAGGAGTGAATTAGTAAAATTATTTTCTTATTTATAATTTTTTAATATGCGTGTAAAAAGGAAAGTGATCAATTACTCCCTCCATTCCAGAATGTTTGAGGTATTTTTCAGTTTTCAAATTAAGTTAATTGTTCAGTTTTCAAGACTATTTTTAGAGTATTCTTCCAATTTTATCCTTCATTTGGATTTTCAATGTGATGACTTCAATACATTTGACAATAATTAATAAGGGTAAAAGTGGAAAATTATTTTCAATCTATGTCTTAATCTACTTTTCTTAAAGGGTGTGAAACACCTCAAAAATTCAATTAATATGGAATGGAGGAAGTAATATGGAACGGAGGGAGTATAAATTTTGACTTGAAACACCTATTAAGAAAATAATGATTGATATAGTGAGTTTTTACCATTTTATTCCTATTAATGGATAGTGTCCCAAACATATTTAATCAACACTCCAAAGTTATATTTATGAATCTTTTTTCATTATTCAAAAGAATTGAATTGTTCAAATTTCAAAATGAATGTTTGAAATTTATTTCAAATATGCCATTTCATTTATTGAAATTATGTATTTTCTAAAAGATAAATTATACTACCCACAAAGTTATATTTACAATTTTTTAAAAAAATAATAGTAAAAATTATGATTTAAATTATGTCCTTAAATGTTTTCGTAGGTTCACTTATTAGACCTCGAGAGTATAATTTAATGCCTAAAAATTGTCAATGATTCTTGCATTTTACGGAAAAGAACGTTTTTCGGTTACTCTATTGTTGTTTTTTTGGGTGGATGAAGTACGAACGCAGCGCTAATTTCACATTGAGAAGTCTTTTAACTCAACTCAATAATGCCTAGTCATTATCTCAACACTTCAGGATTGAGACCTGTTGTCTAAATTAAAAAATCAAGAAATAATTTATTTTTTGTGTTTATTTATTTTTGTTGTTAACATATTTTTTAAAATATTAAATTTAATAAAGTTAAAGGATAATATAGTAATATTATTCCTATTATTTATTATTTCTTAAGGGGTGTGTCAAGTCAATAGTGGACAACTATTGTTGGATAGGGAGAATATTACTCTGTGTGTCCCTAATTACTTGTTTAATTTTCTTTTTTTATTTATCCATTTTGACAAATCAAGAAATAAAAAAAAGTTACGTATTATATCCTTAATTAATTAATTTTGAAAAATGTTGAACTTTTTGAAAATCTTAAATATTTATTTTCACTTCATTATTAATATTGTAAAATGGTAAACTCACTATGTCAATCATTGTTTTCTTAATAGTTATGTCAATTAAAAAATAGGCAAATAATTAGGGACAGGGACCAAGGGAGTAATACTCAACTATTTAGCTAAACTTCAACTACAACAAAATAGAAGTATTTTTTTTCAAAAAAAACTATTTAATTTTCAAAATTGTTTATCGAAAGAAGCTATTATACCAGATTGTAAATTTTATAAATTATTATGTAGAGTTGTATATAGGAGGGGGGTGACCGGGTTCACGTGAACTTATGCTCTCCTCCTGAAATCATATATAGTAGTGTTATATTTTTTGAAAAATATTAAATATAGATTGTGTGAACTCACACTAGACATATTAAATAATGCAATGATGATTGGGTGCACCTCTCTGAATGAGGTTAGAAATTTGAATCTTACATCTATCTTGTTGTATTTTTCTTTCTAATATTAGGTAACATCTCTCTAAGTGGTAATTCGTAGCACTTTATTTATATAACTTTAATCTTGGGGAACTTTCGCATATAGCCACTAAAAAATAGCTTAATTACGCTCCATAACTATCGTTTGCTAATTATGATTCGTATCTACATGTTATAGGGAGAAGAATGGCGGGCTAGATTGGGAAAGGGAGGAGAGAGGACAACGAGTGGGAGAGAGGTGAATTGTATATGTATATTGGTTAGATAATTGTATATATGTAACTAGCAAACATAAGTATTTGTATATTTGGTGAGCGAAATTGGGAGAGGGAGGAGAAAGGCGAGAGAGATTGGGATAGGGAGGAGAGAGGCGAGCAAGAGAGGACAATAATTTGTATAATTCACATCCCGTTTGTATAATTCGCAGGTACGTTTGTATAATTTGCGTGTTTTTGTATTATTGAGTCACATAAAGTCTGAAATTATACAAATATGATAAAACTCGAAATAACGAATTGATACAAACACAAACATATGAACTTTAAACTATTATACAAATTATATTATACAAGTTACATTATATAAATTATTTTATACAAAATCCGAAAACTACACGTTTATACAAACTTTAAAAAGTTATATACAAAAAGATTTAATGTATATGGTGATAAAACTGAAAAATCAAAGAAAATCATTGTCATATACAAATACAAACAATCGTATACAAATACAAATTAAACGAAAAATTGTTAGTTGCGAATTATAGAATGTGGCAAATTATACAAACGGGATAATTATACAAATTCGAAGTCAACCCACGAAATTAATGATTAATGTTAGTCGCCAATGATAATTATAACAAACTATAGCAATGATGACTAATTAAGTAGTAGTATAAGTTTGCTTAACCGAGTAATTTTCCTTTTAATCTTTCAAAATTTTCAAGTTTTGTCACATTGGAAATTTCTAACTTTTTTAGCACTATAATTTTTTAAATAATTAAACCAAATATGCATATTAAAACCAGTAATAGTTGATGATAACATATGATCAATGAGTTCAGTTGATCTCAATATCTACGCCGCAATATATATATATATATATAATTTTAATGATTTTTAGTGATAAGAACCTTAAATGTCAAATCGGTCGTTTTCTTAATACTGCGTTCATCATGTTAAAATCCTAGATACGCCTCTGAACTTATTTATGTTTTATATTTACTATTTTTAAAAAAAAATTATGATATCTCATATATTACTTAGAACTTAGATGACTACAAAATTCAAGGGTATTTTGCATTATACATATCTAAGAATTAAAAACCTTTTATTATCTTTTAAAATTTTGTGGTAATCAAAATAAGATATATAAAATAAAATAAATTGAGTATTTTTTAATTACTTTTTTCATTTCAAAATAAGTAGTTCAGTAAATTCTATATTATATTTATTGTTTGCTTAATGAATGTGACTTTTGTTAAGGTGACACTTATTTTGATACAGAGGAAACACTAAAAAGCCACATATTTTTGCTTTTTAGGAATAAATAGTTTTCTTTTTAAATGGCGCATTCAAGCTCAAAACACCACTTATTTCGAAATGAAATGAGTGTTAGTCTAAAGTCAACAAGTTACTCCCTCTATCGCAGTTTATATGACTTATATTCCTTTTTAGTCAGTCCCAAAAAAAAGGACACATTTTAATATTAAGTCACAATTTAACTTTAAAATGTTTATTTTACCTTTAATGAAGTGACTTATAATCGCACAAATATCTATCCCTTATTTTAGATCACAGGATTCAATTTTTTTTTAATTTCTTTTTTAAATTATATACCAAATCAAAGTAGCTCATATAAAATGAGATGGGAAGAGCAATAAATTCTTAGAAGCATAGTTGTTTATCCCACGATTAAGCACCTAAGTATGTATTCTTGTCTTTTGCAATTATATACATTTCTATTAATGTACGGAATGCTCCTTTTTTTTCTTTTTTTTTTCCACAAAAATGGTGGGAAGGAAAGGGAAATCAAAGACTGGACTACAAGATGGGGAATCGATCATCACCACTAAAGTAAAAAGTTTAGATATCCAATCTATGACATTTTGGGAAGGAATATATTCTACATCTTAATCGATCCTCACCACTAAAGTAAAAAATTTAGATATCTAACCTATAATTTTTTGGGAAGGAATATACTCTACATCTTTACCCCTTTTGTCCTGGCCACTTCTATTGCAAACGTCCAAACTTGCATAAAAATTGAATTAGCAAAGCAATGAATTTTTTTTTTTTAAAATCATCTTAGGTCCTCAGGTGGACCTATTTTATTAATAATCCGCATAAAACAAACGGAAAACAGGCCCAAACCACCTGGTCCAAAAAACAAAGTTTCATAATTATCTAAAAAACACTAGACAAGCGCCATCCTTGATTGTTGTTAGTGATAAAAGTGATAATTAAAATAAAAATCTATTTTAAAAATAAATGATACCATACACCGAATAGAAAACGAAAGAAACATACAACTCAGTGATTGGATCAAATAAAAGCAACCGATGCATCCAGAATAGGAAATTCTTTGCTGTTTTCACTAGCAAGACGAAGTTCAAAATGAATGTTTGAAACTTTTTTCAAATATGCCATTTTATTTATTGAAATTTTATATTTTCTAAGAGATAAATTACACTACTTATAATATTATATTTATGATTTCAGACAATAGTAAAAATTATGATTTAAATTATGTTCTTCAATATTTTTCTTAATATTAGGTCCAATTATTAGACCTCGAGAGTATAATTTAATGCCTAAAAATTGTCAATGATTCTTGCATTTTACGGAAAAGAATGTTTTTCCGTTACTCTGTTGTTGTTTTTTTGGGTGGATGAAGTATGAACGCATCGCTAATTTCACAATGAGAAGTCTTTTTAACTCAACTCAATAATGCCTAGTCATTATCTCAACACTTCTGCAAATTGAGACTCCTTGTTGAATTTAGAAAATTAAGAAATAATTTATTTATCGTGTCTATTTTATTTTTGTTATTTAATATTATTTATCACCTAATATATTTTTAAGCATTAAATTTAATACAATCAAAGGATAATATAGTAAAATTATTTCTATTATTTTTTGTCTTTAAGGGGTGTGCCAAGTAATAATGGATAACTATTGTTGGACAGAGGGAATATTACTCTCCTTGTCCCTAATTACTTGTTCATTTGTCCCTTTTTATTTATCTATCTTGACAAATCAAGAAATGACAAAAAAAATTTTACCTATTATACGCTTAATTAATTAATTTTGAAAAATATAGAACTTGTTGAAAATCTTAAATTTTTAATTCATCTACTTCATAATTAATATGGTAAAATGATAAACTCACTATATTAATCATTATTTTCTTAATAAGTGTATTAATTCAAAAGTGAATAAATAATTAGAAACAAAAGGAGTGATACTCAACTATTTAGCTAAACTTCAACTACAACAAAATAGAAGTATTTTTTTCAAAAAATACTTCTTAATTTTCAAAATTGTTTATTGAAAGAAGCTATTATATCAGATTGTAAATTTTATAAATTATTATCGGGTTCACGTGAACTCATGCTTCCTTCTTGAAATCATATATAGTAGTGTTATATTTTAAAAAAAATATTAAATATAGATGTGTGAATCCACACTAGAAGTATTACATAATGCAATGATGATCGAGTGCACCTTTCTAAGTGAGATTAGAAATTTGAATCCTACACTTATTTTGTTGTATTTTTCTTTCTAAAATTAGGTAACACCTCTCTAAGTGGTAATTGGTAGCACTTTATATATATAGCTTTAATCTTTCAAAATTTTCAAGTTTGTCACATTGGAAATTTTTAACTTTTTTATCACTATAATTTTTTTATATATAATTAAACCAAATATGTATATTAAAACCAATATTATTTGATGATATAACATACAACAATGAGTTCAGCTAATCTCAATATCTCCGGCTCAATATATATATATATATATATATATATATATATATATATATATAATTTTAATGATTTTTAGTGATAAGAACCTAAAATGTTGTCAAATCGATTAAATTTATATCTTAGATCCACATTTTCTTAATGGTGTGCCCATCATGTTAAAATCCTGGATACGCCACTAAATTTATTTATGTTTTATATTTAATATCTTTTTTTAAGGAAACTGTGATATCTCACGTGTTACTTAGAACTTAGATGACTACCAGATTCAAGGGTATTTTGCATTATACATATCTAAGAATTAAAAGACCTTTATTATCTTCTTAAATTTTGTGGTAATCAAATTAAGATATATAAAATAAAATAAATTGAGTATTTTTTAATTACTCTTTTCATTTCAAAATAAGTAGTTCAGTAAATTATATATTGTATTTATTGATTGCTTAATGAATGTAACTTTTGTTAAGGTGACACTTATTTTGATAAAGAGGAAACACTAAAAGGCCACGTATTTTTGTTTGTAGGAATAATTTTTTTTTTTTTAAATGGCACATTCAAGCTTAAAACACCACTTATTTTGAAATGAAATGAGTGTTCGTCTAAAGTCAACAAGTTACTTCCTCTATCGCAGTTTATATGATTTATATTTCTTTTAGGTCGGTCCCAAAAAAATGACACATTTTTATATTAAGTAACAATTTAACTTTAAAATGTCCATTACCCTTAATGAAGTGATTTATAGTCACACAAACATCTAAAGTATCACTTATTATCAAATCAAAGTAACTCATATAAAATGGGATGGAAATAGTAATAATTTCTTAGAGGCATAGTTTGTCTATCCCATGATTAAGCACCTAAGTATGTATTCTTGTCTTTTGCAATTATATACACTTCTATTAATGGATGGAATGCTCTTTCTTCTTCTTTTTTTTTCAAAAATGGTGGGAAGGAAAGGGAAATTAAAGAATGGACTACAGATGAGGAATCGACCATCACCAATAAAGTAAAAAATTTAGATATTTAATCAATTGAACTGTAATAATTTTTTGGGAAGGAATATATTCTACATCTTTACCCTTTTTGTCCTGACCACTTCTAATGAATTAGCAAAGCAATGAAATTAAAAGTGACAAGTAAAAATAAAAATTTATTTTAAAAATAAATGGCAAGTAAAATTAAACGGAAAAAATATATAATTGTACACCCAACGGAAAACAAAAGAAACAGACAACACAGTGGTTGGAAGTTAGATTAAATAAAAGCAACCGATGCAACCAGAATGGGACATCCTTTGCTGTTTTCACATAGCAAGACAAAGAATTTCATATATTTTTCAATATTTGTCCAATCAAGATCTTGTTGAATTTAATGCCTATAAATTGTCAATGATTCTTGTTTTTTATGGAAAAGAATGTGTGGTCGTTACTTTATTGTTGCTTCTTTTCGAAGGATGAATACATCGCTATTTCACATTCAGATGTCTTGTAAATGTGATACCGTTTTCACATGATATCGCTTATTTTTTATTTTTTTTATAATACTCAACTATTTAGTTAAACTATAAAATTTTGATTAGTATTTTTTAAAAAAAATATTAGGAGAGTGTCAATAATGTTCAGACGCTTTATTTATTGATTTCTCAATATATTTTACTTTTTAGAAATGAATAGTTTTTGTAAATGATTCATCTAAACTAAAAACATCACTTACTTTGAAATGATAAGACTTTAAGAGAGTATTAGTGTCAAGTTGACAAGTTAATAATCTCTTCCAAGTATAGTAGTTTATTCAATGATTAAGCTCCTAAGTAAGGATATTCTTGTCTTACTCAAAAAAAGAAAAAGAAAAAGGAATGCTCTCTTTTTGTTTTTACAAAATAAGTGGGAAGGAAAGGGAAATAGAAGAATAGATTCCATAATCGATAGTTATCAACAAAGTAAAAATTAAGATAATCAACTAATTGAGTTATTAAAATTTTTAAAAAATGGTATATCCTACAACTTTACCCCTTTTGTCCTGGCTGCTTCTATAGCAAACGTCCAAACTTGCATAAAATTAGAAATAGCAAAGGAATGAAGTCTACTTTATACAATCATAAAGATGGTATAATGCATTATCAGGTAGAGGCGAAGTCGGTATTAGGAGTTTGAGGATTCTAAATTTTCTTTCCCTTCCTTATCATTGAGCTATTAATCAGTTTTTTTAGGGGTTTACAAGTTAATACTTAATTTTCTAGTACAAATATATGATCTACGGAAAAGCTACTCGATTCGTCCAAACCCATAAACCCCCACCTAGCTCTGCTCCTGTTATCAATTCCCAGAACATACAAAAAAAATAGATCACATCGTCCCTTAGAAAAATGATACTAGGAGTAATTTATCTTTGAGAAATGAAAGATTTTTACTCTGAAAGATCAGTATCATCCTCACGATCATTGAGAGTCCAAGATCCATCTTCTTGTTGAACCATTCCTTTATTTTGCACGATCCGCCAATATACTGGTACACCATATTCATTCTTCAATGCGTCCGCTTCCTTATTCACCAAAGCAATATCCCGATTTATTTCCAACTTGAACTCTCCTTCTGCTCCATGTGTTCCAGCAATTCCGTGCAGATACACTTCCACAGTATGATTATTTGCATCTTTCTTCAAATACTCTGATTTTGTAGTATCAATTTTAAGTTCATACCCAACATGTTCATACACTCTCCAATCTGTATCAGAACCTTCTACCTGTCCACGGTCTGGCTTGTCCGGAACGTCATCAAGGGCATTGGTAATCCGCAAGATTTGAAGATTTTTCAAATTTTGATAAGCTTTCTTGAAATTGGACTCTCCAGTTCGTGGGCTAGCAACTAAAAATGCAGTCACTGGAAACTCCTTATTGATTTGGTTGACAACTATGTCCATTGCGCATAGGGTGGCCAATGATGAACCAATACTGTGGCCGCTTAGAGTAATGCTAACTTTGCCTCCCTTGTATTGCTCCACCAATCGCTTAACTTCTTCAATAACCTGTTTGTTTCAAACCATAGGGTCTCAAAAGTAGCTACAATCTATGGCCTTGAATATGTTATATCATGATACTTCTCTATTTAGTAAATAAATTATAAAAGTTGCAAGTATACTAAACAAAAATACAATAATCTTAATAGATTAGTTAATTGACTATCTGAACTTTCACTTTATTGTTAATAATAAAGGATTCGAATCTCCAACTCATAATCTCTTCACTCATTTCCCCTTCCCCTACCCATACCCTCATTTTATTGAAGAAAGAAAAAACAGAGAGATTTCTTACCTGGTCTCTGGCACTAGTTGTTCGATTGAATTTTGAAGCTTCATTAAGAGAAGTATAAACTGAATAAAAACCTCTGTGTACAAGAATGTCATCTGTATTTTCTCCAAAGATTTTTGTGGGAGGGACCAAAACCCAGTCAAAATCATCATTCCATTCTGCAGGACACATGGTTCCTCTCCAAGCAATCAAAATATCCCTCCTTCCTAATGCAACTTTGCCCTCATCAGTGGCAACAGCAACAAGTCCGATCCAATTTGATGATTTGATCTTTTCAGTTTTACTTGGTACATCTGAAGCTCCATAGATGTATTTTGTGACTTCATATTTGAATGGGTTGTTTTTGTCGAGCCCCACTCTTTTGAAGAAATTCTTTTTGGAGTATCGATTTGTCCCTAAATTCTTTGATGCTATTTCACTGTTGAATGAATCGCAGATTGCTTGAGGCATTTGGCCATAGTGAATAAGGTATCGTCGTAGATCGTAATCCAAAGGGTCAAGTAATCCTTCCCAATTGTTTTTTCCATTCAAAATCTCCCATCTTTCTGCTATGCTGTTGTCTCTGTTCTCGATCCCCTTTTTCTTTTTGAAAAAACTCCTGATTTTTCTACTTACAGCTTCCAATCCTTTGTTGTTTATGCAGCCCATAGAAATACTTCAATAAATATGGAGTAATTAAAATTGCTACTACTTTTGAAGTTCCGGTAGAGTAGTTCTCTTCCAAATTACGAAAGAACTACGCAAAGAGGATCACTTTGGAAACAGAGAACAAGACAAAAGTGATAACAAAAATAACTACTCCCTCCATTTCCATTTGTGTTTTCTTTCTTTTTTTTTTTTAATAAATTTTTAGAAAAGTATTACGTGAGTAGAGTATTATTTATTTCAAAATTTTCACGTGACAACTTTAAGATTATAAGATTAAAAAATATTTAAGTATGTTATATATATATTTTTAATTTAAAATTATAAGATTCAAATTTAATTTTTAGAATTACATATTAAGTCTAAAGTTATAATCAGTCAAATAAATTAAAACAAATGAAATGTATAACTTAAGTAATCAATTAGGGGCTTGATTTAAAAAAAGTAATCGGTATTTCTTTTGGTCCATTATAAATAAAATAAAAATAGTTTTATGTTGATTAATTTTTAAAAAGAGGTCGTACTTTACTTTTTCCCAGTATATATTATATACAATATAAAGAAACTGATGAATAAAAACACAACGGTCACACAAAGTTGGTGGCGGCTTTTGGTTAATCAATCATTTATTTATTTAAGGGTAGTTTACGGTCACACACAAGTTGGTGGCGGCTTTTGGTTAATCAATCATTTATTTATTTAAGGGTAGTTTGGGAGAGTGTATTAGTAAAAATGATATATTCCTTAATTTTATGTATTAGTTTGATACATTTTTTCATGTTATGTATAATAAATATTTGCATATTAATTATATATTCTATTGTGTATTGAGCAGTGTATTACTAATATCATGGATTTGTAGGTATTAATAATGCAAATGAATTTAATATATGCATTGGCATGATTAAAGACTCAACTATCCCTCAAAACATTTTTACATCTTTTCCATGATAATTATGGAGGATATTTTTGTAAATAAATATTTTATATGATGCATACTATTTTTAATATATCAAACCAAACAATGTATAAGAATGCATCACTAATACAAGCATAACCAATACTCTCTCGTCCACTTTTAGTTGACATGTTGCGTTTTTCAAAAATTAATTTGACTAATATTCAAAGTTAGATTATGTTACACTAATTTGATATTTTAAACAAAAAAATTTAGATATTCAAAAACTATACAAAAAGTACTATAAATTGCAATTTTTTGCATATTAAAATGATGAAAAATGTATCGTAAAATGTTAGTCAAAGTTCTGATAGTATGACTCTAAAAAAAAAAACCATGATAATTAAAAATGAACGAAAAAAGTGCAAACATTATTAATATACTTTATTTACTGTTAAAAGAGACATTTATATATTACTGTAGGGGTATTGTTCTTTGTCGAAGTTTTATTTTAAAACAATTCTTAATACATATTTGAGGGGAGGAATAAAATAGTGATATCCAAAACTGACATTCTGATATTTCGTTAATGCATCAGCTGCGTGAATCACGATTTAACTCCACCTATATATGGTTTGTTTTGTTTATTTGTTGTGCAGCGCTGCGTGAGGACCCGTACATAAATATCGATATGTGTGGAGATATAAAGTATTCACTGAATTTTTATTTTTATTTTAATAAAAAATACTTTTTTCTTTTTTTAAAATAAGTATCACCTTAACGAAAAGATTTCGAGAGAGTGACACTTAATTTTGAAGTAACAAACAAAAGATGTCTAGCAAGAACACAATGATTTTCTTAAAGCAAGCGTCATTTGTGTCACCCAAAAGTATAACCCATGCAGTTGATAGATTATCAATTTCATTTTTACTTTAAAAGTTAAGAATATTTGATTATTTTTTTTTCAGTATAGGATTAATTTGCAAAGGTAAGTTATTTTTCATAATGAATATGTTCAATGAGAAAATGAGGACTTATGGATTGAATAAGTTCCATTTGAACATTTAATTAGACTATAGTTTTCCCTCACCTATAGGAGCTAAGTACATGTCCTGTTGAGCAATGAGACTTATACAAATCCTCATTTGTTTTAATTTTCTATCACGGACAAAAGAATAAAAAGAGCGGAAAATATTTTGAGTAAATTTTAGGTTTAGTAAACATAAAAATCATATTTGTATATTATAGTTATAGTTTGTATAATTGTACTATGACTATTAATATGTATATTTCGGTATACATATACAAAGTAATCAATTGTATAATCTGTTTCGGTATACATATACAAAATAATCAATAGTATAATTTGTGTTTGTATAAAGCGAGAAAGAGAGAAAGACAAAAGAAAACTGGGCGGGAAAAGATCTGTATTTGTATAATTATAAGTGTATAGGACGAAAATATATATATATTTTTTTATTTGTATATACAATTTTCTCTCGTTTTATACAAACACAAACACAATTTATACATTTGTGTTTTGTATAAAGTGAGAGAGGCGAGCGAAATCTAGGAGAGTGGCGAGCAAGAGACTCTGAGGAGAGAGGAAAATGAAAAGATATGTATATATACAGTTTTCTCTTGCTTTAGACAAACACAAACGTAATTTATACATTTGTGTTTGTACAAAGTGAGAGAGGCGAAAAAGAGACTGACGAGCGAGAGATGGAGAGTGGCAAGCGAGAAATCTGGGGAGAGAGGCGAATGACAACTGCTTGCTATGTGTTACAATTAAATCAAACTGTGGTTATAGCATTTAATTTGAATTAATAGTTTGTTATTTTATATAATTTTTCCTTTTTTCATCTTTAAAAAAAACTTGCACAAAGCCTCAAAATGGACTTTGCCCATGGGGCCGGCCCAACCCAATTCATTATTAGGGTAGGGTTGGGATAAGATTTTCAAGCCCATTTAAAACTAGGTCTTATAAGTCTCACCCTATATAAGCTATTTACCCTTGAAGCTTGATCAGGGCTGTGCTCGGGTCGGCCCATGGCCCAAGACTATTTATTTACGGATAACTTACAAAAATTTCGCTAGTGTATGAGCTATTTACTTAGATGCATGATATTACGAATCTTATAAGATTTTGGTGCATTTAGATACATGTCTTGGGATACATGGACTCAAAATTGGTGTAATTTGTTCTAGATCTATTTTATACAAGTGGATTCGCATGTATCTAAGATACATAGACAAATCTCGAGCCCTCGCCTCCCTCCCATCTCGCTCGCCGCTCTCTTACCTCGCTCGCCGCTCTCTTACCTCGCTCGCCGCTCTCTTACCTCGCTCGCCGCTCTCTTTCCTCGCTCGCATATCTAGGATGTATCACACTAGATACATGTATCTCGCGTATCTGATATCTTAGATACATACTATTCACATTAGATTTTTTGTTGGTGTATTGAAACAACACCGTTGTTTGTCTTATTTGATTAGAAAATCTTCTCATTTTCTTAATGTTATAGAATTTTATGTTTAAAAACAAACAAAAAAAAAGTGCTAGCTTGCCCTAGCTCGCGGCCCTTCTAGGGTTGGGTTGAACACTTTCAGGCCCTTCCAAGTGAAGGGCTTCCCCGCCATAGCCCATCAAATTTCTTGGCCGGCGTGACTTGGGACGGGTGGGGCTAGGCTGACCCTATTTGATAACTCTATTGATATGCAAAAAATTGCAACTTATAATATTTTTTGTATAGTTTTTTAATATTTAATTTTTTGTTTAAGCTATCAAATTAATGTAATCTAATTTAACTTTGAAAATTAGTTAAATTGACTTTCAAAAAATGAAACATGACAATTAAAAGTGAACGGAAGAAGTAATTAGGAACATCAAAATGGTTAGAGTGAAATAGTGGGCATCAAATTACACTACCAACTTAGAACAGCCCATTAGAATAATATTGGGCCGTTAAATATGCTACTATTTAGAATCCATTTTAGGTCCTTTTAGTGTTACTATACAACCTCTCTTTGTTGGAAAAGTGTAAATCTAGGGTGTATTTGGTAGGAAGGAAAATGCTTTTAAGAAAATAAATAGATTTTTTTATTATTTTCTTATATTTGATAAATAAGCAAAAAAATATTTAAAAAAGTATCTATATATAGTTTTTTTTTTTAAAAGATATTTATATATAGTTTAGACAAATATTCCCTCTGTCCCTAATTACTTGTCCACTTTTCTTTTTATAGTTGTCCCTAATTATTTGTCCATTTTGACAAATCAAGAAAGGACAAAATTTTTTACCTATTATATCCTCAATTAATTACTTTGAAAAAGGTAGAATTTTTTGAAAATCTTAAATTCTTAATTCATTCACTTCATAATTAATAGGGGTAAAATGTTAAACTCACTATGTCAATAATTATTTTCTTAATAGATGTGTCAATTCAAAAGTAGACAAGTAATTAAGGACAGATGGAGTATGTAATATGAAAAATGAGTGTGAGAGTGTAGGGCTGTGGGTGGGATAGGGCTACGGGAGTGCATGCAAAAATTAATGACGAGGTGTACTAAAAGGTGGGAACACTATCAATGTGGAATGTTACTTGTGAAACTTGTTTTTCGAAAAAATTTACTTTCTCACATTCCTAATGCCTAAATCAAAACCTTTAAATGAAAAAGAGTCTAAATTATGTTATATACTAATAGTTTAAAATAAAATTATTATATATATATATATATATATATATATATATATATATATATATATATATATACATTTTCAATATACGTAACTCAATTAATCTTAAATGAAAATGCAAAGACAGAAGACACGGACAAAGCTTTTCATTTTCATGAGAATGATGAAAATTTCAGTAACAATATTATGAGACAAAATTGCAGTAACAATATTATTAGAAAAAAATGCAAAATCCTTCCAATTATAAGTGAAGCTAAATTTAGATATTGCTTTTTTTGGTATTTGTTTGAGATACGAGGAGTATGATTAAAGTGATTGATGAGTCCAAATCAGAGAAGGAAAGATTAGTGGGTGCCCTTAATCATACGAAATTGACTTAATTAGACCACAACGCCATCAATATATATATTTATTAATCATCAAATCAAAATGTGCCCTCCCTTCTCTGGCTTTGCCTTGTACCACCAATCCTAATATCGCAGCCGACCTCATTAATTATTAAGTAGTATTTTCTTCATTTTAAATTAAGATTTGTTTTATTAAAAAATAAATAATTATTACTTTTTTTATTTCAAATTAAATGAATTTTTGAGACTTTTTATATTGTTTAAAATTTAAAATGGATATTTGAATATTTTTGTTTCCATACTTGTGCTTTCATTTATAAAGTTTTATATTTTCTAGAAGATAAATTACACTACTTAAAAAGTTATATTTATGATTTCATAAAGAACAATAGTGGAAATTATGGTTTAAATTATGTCCTCGAATGTTTTTGTTAAAATATATTCATTGTCTCACAAATTCATTTAATATAAAATTGATAGAGTACATTATTTCCAACAATATTTCCAGCTCAATTCTCAAGATACATCTAATAAATATAAAGAACTTGATAAACTACCGTACTACTTAATACAAGTTATTTTTATTTATTATATTTCTTAATAGGCATGACATGGGCTAAAACAACACTTATTTGGAGACAAAGAAAATAACAGTTCAACTTTAAACTTCTTATTTAATCTATAACGAGACGGTTTACCGCTCCACATAAATGTTTATAATTAATAAATTATAAGAGAAAAAAATTCCTTTCTTTCTTAAACTACATGCTAATCGATCATCATCACATAGATTTTGAAGCGGAAAACAAATATCTTCTTTTTCAATTTTTTATTTTAGGAGGGTGGCGGTTTCTTATAATTAGTATTGAATAGATGGTGTTATAGCATATGGGCCTTGCAGGGTCAAGTTGTGATCAAAATTCAAAACATCTATCCGATCGAAACGATCTTTCTGAGTTCATCAATTATTTTTTAGTAGTAGTTCATATGTCAAGTGCTTGGTAAAAAACTCATGTCCTATCAAATTAAAATAAACCACATCTTTAATTTGCTCCACATAAAATTCTTGATGAGGGTCCCTAATTAAGACTTAACCTCCTCCATCAAATATTATAAGTTTTTAGAAAAATGTAGTATAATTGAGTCGAGAAATTAGCTTGATCTAATTATTAACTCTAGGAGAAGGGCTCTCTTATCCGAGAGATTAGACAGACGTTTGGGTATGAATTTGATGATATTTGAATAAAAAGAATATTTGAAGTTCAATTAAAAATTAAAGTTACGTTTGAAATATGTATTTTGCATTAAAAAATATTAAAATTTTATGAATCAATAAACTTTTCTTCTAAAAAAATGGTTAGATCAACTCCAAAGTCAAAACTAAATATTGAATTTTGAGAACACCCTCCTTTTCAACAAAACTTTGAATAGTTCACTTATTTTAAACTATCAAAAAAGTTTTAACAATGCATAAAAAAAATAGGGGAAGGAAGTCAGAGACTCCCTTTTTTTTGTTTAAACCGAATCACGCCAACATTATGGAAGTTCCTGGATCGTGTAAAATAATAGTAGTACCAAAGATAGCACCTCCCAAAAAAGCATGAGAGAGTAGACTTAAGAAGAGCAGAGAATATGAAAAACAAAGACTCATTCCGTTTATTTACTTAATATAAAATAAATTACATCACTTACGTAGTGTCGGTGGCGGATCTATGAAGGGCAGTGGGGGTGCCACGCTACCCCTGAACTTCGACGGAAACTCTATATATACATAAGTATATATATATATAATATTTATATAAATATAAAGCGTGCCACCCCGTGAACAAAATTGGCTTGTGGTGCCACGGTAGGAGGGCAATTTTAGATGACTAATATTGCAGGTTCGAATCCCATTTGTACCTATTTTTTTTGAGAAATTTGTTGTAGACAACGTAGTGTCTATTTCCCAGGAAATGTATCTAGGTGGAAGCCCCGGGGGTGGGGATTGTTGTGTTTAATATGAGCATGTGACATGGTGGCCCCCGAAAGAAACAAGCTAGTTCATGTTGGAGAAAGGGAATAAATGAAAGTTTAATTTGAGAAAGCTGATGCATGCAGCAAAATATTTGGAAAGTATTAAGAGTATTATAAGGTCTTACTCTGCATTTATTGTTTAGATGGCCATGCATTATACTATCTACGTTGTGTCATTTTCTAAACCCCCTTTGCTTTACGACGACATGTGCAATCTCTCATCTATTAAGCAATATTTGTGTCTTCTTGTTTATATTTGTTAGATGAATTTAAATATTTTTTCGTTTCGAAGTAAGTATAGCTTTAATTTAAGTTATTAAAAATCGAATGATATTAAAAAGAAATGATTCTTTACTAGTATATAAGTATAGTTAAAAATCATTATTATTTTATCTCAATTTCCCAAAGAGATATTTTGATAAAAGAAAAATAATTTTCTAGAGTATAAAAGGGGAGGAGCCACCCCTGTATGGCTGTATCTATTCACATATATTTATTTTCACACGGCTCACCGCATTCTTTTCTTCATGTTTGACACTTACATTCACCGCGCGCTTCTTTCACAG
Organism: Solanum bulbocastanum; assembly: GCA_037074985.1. Taxonomy (NCBI): domain Eukaryota; kingdom Viridiplantae; phylum Streptophyta; class Magnoliopsida; order Solanales; family Solanaceae; genus Solanum; species Solanum bulbocastanum. Next base: position 27,073,800 of record CM073598.1, on the reverse strand, counting down.
TTTTCATGCCCAAATGATCAACCAATTATTCATTAAAATTCTAAACCAGCGGAATTTTGTTTATTACAATTTTTATGTTTTGTTCGTTTTAATGTTAAGGGAAAACTACAAAATTAGATATACTTAAGTACCATATATACATATTTTACCTATACTTTGAAAATATTACACATAATACCACTTTTTAATAATTATACTGTATATTCTAAAAAATTAAATCAGATACACAAATTCCTTAAATATGATATTGAATAATTATCTTTCTTCGTCCTCAATCTCCTATCCCAAATTCTATCTCCCCCATACTCTTTCTTCCTTCTCCCTCATATATCTTCTTCACTAAACCATCAAAAATTGAATTGATGATTTATGTATCGCAGTTTTCTACCGTGAAGATTTTTTTAAAAAAAGTTACTTAGCTTGAAGGGTTCAATGGAAGAGAAAGGCAAGACGAGGTAAGGTATGTTGAGACGAGAGTGATAAAGGTTAGAAAACGGCGCAATAAAAGCTCCGAAAAATGAAGGATAATTGTAGAGGATGAGATTTGGGATTTTGTCTTCCAATGCTTTAGTCAATGCTTTCAAAGTTGGATTGTTAGAACAGAGAAAAGAAGTTGAAAGACCAGATCCAGAGCCATATTAACGTTGGATTTTAGCTGCGAACTTGGTGAATTTATGATTGATTTGTAAAGATACAATGTTTGTTAGACGTATCTAAATGTTCTATTTATTTGTCGTTCATCTATTTATCTCTCTTTCTTCTATGTATATATCCTTATTCTATATATTTAAAAGATTAATATTAAATAATTAAATACATAACAAGTTTCAAATGCATGTTAGTTGTTATGTATCATATATACATATATAACAAATACACCTAATGAAATACATTTAATAAAATTAGGTGCATGAATCAGATACACAGTGCGAGATACACATTGTTCTCTAAACATGAAAAATTGAAAAAAAATCACAAAACTCAAAAAACAAATTTGAATTTCTGAAAAAAGTTGTTCACTTTGTTGTTGCTGAAAAATAAATGGTAGAAGTTAATATATGTATATAGCATATACACCAAATGAAATTAGATGAATGAATCAGCTATTTAGTGTGAGATACACATTGTTCTCTAAACATGAAAAATTGAAAAAAAAAATTCAAATTTCTGAAGAAAAAAAAATTATTCACTTTTTTATTGCTGGAAAATAAATAGAAGAAATTAGAATTGTTTTAAAACTTTTTTTAGAAATTGTTAAAGTAATTAACTCAAAAGTTGTGGGATTCATGTATCTGGTGGGTAATTATACCCAAAAGTCAAAAGAATAAATACTCAAAACTTGTTAGAGTAATTATACTCAAAAGAAATTTTGATTAGGATTTTTTAGGAAAACTGATTATAGTTAATATGGAAGGATCATTCCAATTTGTTTTGTTTGTTAATTTGCCATAAGTTACTCCTTTAATTAGGATAATTACTTACAATACTTATTTCAAAAGTATTAAATCATGTATCTCGACATTTTAAATCTGATAGATACATGTATTTGACGGATTGTAATACATATATCTCATAATCGAAAATGATATAAAAAGTAATATAAAAAAACTATCGAAATTTTTAGTAATTAAGATCTAATTTAGTAGGATTTAGGTAGTTTACCCGTCTGTTCATAAATAGAATATCAAAATTGTTTCTTGCCAATTCGAGTCCTGGCCCATTATTATTTGTACGTTATATATTCCAATTGCAAATCTTTACTAGTTACATCGTATTAGATTCTATAGTAGTTGATGATGTTAATACTGACCATTTGTTGTAGTGATTTGTTATATCATTCTATCAAATCAGTCAGATTTGGCCTCAGTGTGGTCTCAATATATTGATTACCCCAACTGTGGGGCCATTTATAGCTTATACTTCCATCAATATGTTAAATAGTTCACTTTTATTAATTTTAACGGCACACTTTAAATAATTAAAGATTAAATGTGTATAATCAAATAATATAGAAATTAAAATTGAAAATTTTCAATAATAAATAAATTAAAATTGCTATTTTACCAAAAAAAATAAAAATGAAACGAGAGAATATATCATAAGCTAGAGCCTAGAGGCAAATGATCAATAACAAATGAGTTAATTACAAAGATAACTCTCTCAATGATTAGCATAAGTATAGATTTTTCTCCGGATAATTTGAAAAAACTTAGAGTATTTTTTCATTCTTTTTGCTTTATTAGTGACTTAAATTCACAATTTTGAAATTAAAAATAAGAGACAATAAACATAGATACCTAGCTATATTGGCACAAGTTTTTCAAAGTGGCGTATTCATTACCCCTTTAGTTTGTGTTACTCTGCCTTCACTAAGACGTAAAGTTCATTTCTTCAAGCATTAATTTAATTTCTTTTTGACCAACATCTTCTTACTTTAATTATTTCACTATCATTCCATAGATATGCCACCAGCTAAATCAATATTTATGATGGGCGTAAAAAATTTAAATAATATTAATTCATCTAAACAACTCATATTTAAGATCAATCAAGTAATTACTAAAAGCATGTGTTTGCAACAAATTTTAAAGTGACAGAAAATAAATTACAATCACAAAAAAATATATGAAGAAACATAATTTTATTCATCAAGATTGCGAGTACAATTTTGTTTCTCCCTTGTTTCTCCTCTCATAAGATTTATCCATGACTCAAGGGCCGTTAGTGGCGTATTTCTTGAACTAGGATAATTTAGATTTGACCTATATATGAATATTCCATGACTTTTGAGGAATATTCGATATCATGATCTTTAAAAATACCCAAGAGTTTATGGGATATTTTGAGATGCCTTTTAAGGGAATGTAGTACCCTTTATATAGGCATAAACTAGGATTTAGGATTGAGTAACTTCCAAGAATTCTAATTGAAACTGAACACACCTTCTAGAGTCCTAATTCGAATTAAACACGTCTGGTAGGGTTCGTAAAATTTCAATGTCTACAACAAGATAACCTGAATGGAATTTTCATTTAAAGTACCATGGTTAGATCTAAGAGTGTTAAATAAACATGTTGAGCCAAGATATTTATCTTGTAATGATGAGTCATAGTTAGTTATTGATAGAGTTAGATACTAATTACTATTAGTTGGATTGAATAGATGACAAAATTGGTTAGTTAGCTGAGTAGATATTTCATAAATATATATATACACGTTTCTATCATTGAATGGATTTAGTTTTTGATTCCCAGAAATCACAGCTCACATTGTATCAGTTCTTTTGTTTCTATTCTCTTTTGTCCTTGCAATGAGATCTAAGCTCCCATCAATGGAGATGAATTCTTAGATTTAATATGGTATCAAAGCATATTGATTCTGCTCTTTCACTTCCGCATTTTTAAGTTCATTTTTCTCTCTAGTTTCATTCTCTATTTTAATCATCTTCATCCTGATCTGTTTCCAAAATCGAAGGTATTTTCCTCTGTAGTTTTCTTTCCAATTACACACCTTCATTTATCAAATTAGCTCGACAATGGTTGTTGATCCTCCAACCACGACCTCTGCTACGGTAACGATGATCGATACAGGTAATCCTCTCTCTATTCACCCTTCTGATAGCCCTAGTTTCACTTTAGTTCACACTCCCTTTGATGGTACTTGTTATCGCTCATAGAAGAGAAGTGTTTTGAGATCACTTTTTATGAAAAATAAATTGGGTTTCATCACTGCTGAATACCCAAAACCTGATACTCCATCTACGACAGTTCGTCAGTGGGAAAGATGTGACGATATGGTCACTTCGTGGATTTCGAATCCCTTTCAAAGGAAATTGCTGACAGTGTTGAATATGTTGCCAATTCGAAGGTACTTTGGAAAGAATTAGACGATCGATATGATCCAACCAATGGAGCGAAATCGTACCAAATTCAGAAAGAGATAAATGATTTAAGTCAAGATACCTTGGATATCACTGGTTACTACACCAGAATGAAGAAATTGTGAGAAGAACTCAGTCTCTTAGCAGCTAATCACATATACAATTGTAGATGCATTTGTGGTGCCAAAAATATTATGTCTAAGGTTGAATAGGACAGGCGCTTGATCCAATTTCTTATGGGGATAAATAAGGTTTACACAATAATGAGAGGAAACATTCTTATGATGAGTCTTCTACCCTCTATGGGACAAACATTTGCACTTCTTGTGCAGGAGGAAAATCAAGGGGAAATCAGACCACATAACCAGATGTTTGTTGAACCTATATCTTTAGTTATAAATGATTTAAGCACTAAGAATTTCAAAACAAACTACACAAATACTAATGAAGCCAGCTCCAGTTAATCTAGAATATTTTGTAAGTACTGTAAGTGATTGGGACACACAAAAGACAAGTGCTACAGACTACATAGATATCCTTCTCAGCCAAGTCAAGGACAAGGTTAGATCTCACAAAATAATTCATACAACCAGGGAACTATAGATACAATCCACCTACAAACAATCAAAGGAACACAATCAATGGCTACAACAACAGGTTCAATAAAGGGAAAGGAATAGCTGCAAATGCACATAGAGTATCTTCTGATATGAGCCCTATCCAAAGTAAGGAATCACCATATGAGAATCACAAGGGAACACAACTGTCCAAGGAACAATATGATCAATTGATGAACAAACTGCAACACTTTAATAATTTTGATCCACAAAGTGACACTCAGACTAGTGGAGCTGCAAATTTTGCAGGTACTATTGCTCTCTCATCTTCTGTAAATTTTGATAAACTATCTTGTGGATGTTTCAAAGAAAAGGCCGACTTATAAATCCTAAATTCAGAAGCATCTCATCATATGACTTTCAGTAGACAACACCTCACTAATATCTTACAATTACCTTACCCTTTACTAGTAAAACTACCAAATGGTGACAATGTGAAGGTGACAGAAGTAGGCTATGTGGTATTATCATCTAAAATCACTTTGTATAAGGTCTTACAAGTGCCCTCCTTCAAATACAATCTTATAGCCATCAGTTCCTTAACTTCACACATTAAAGGTGTTGTTTTGTTTTCTAACATTGGTTGTCTGTTGCAAGCCCTTCACTGAAGAGGCCTCCAGAGATTAGTAATGTGTATGATGAACTTTAGACTGTCTCATGAAAGGAAACAATATTTCTGAATTAGAGAGTTACTTTTTCAATTTTGTTTTACCTTTTAAATCTAATCTAGTTAATAAAATGCATTGTTCTTGTCATTCTATCTCTCATTCATGTAAATTTCCCATTGTAAACAACATGTTTTCCTTTAATAAAGACAATGTTTCATCTTCTTCATACAATGTTGCATCTCATAATAATAATGTAGATTTGTTGTGGCACTACAGACTTGGCTATGTGCCCCCTTTGTAAGAGATGAAAGGAATGTCAATTCATGTGAACTTTTCACCCAAACAATCATTTTTTGTTCCATCTACCCAATGGCTGGACAAGCTAGATTATCTTTTCCTGATAAAACCACAACTAGTTCCAGTGCAATATTTGATCTTATCCATGTAGACCTATGGGGACCGTACCATGTGGCTAGACATGACAATTATAAGTACTTCCTTGCCTTGGTTGATGATTATAGTAGAGCCACTTGGACACACCTCCTAAGCTGCAAAAGTAACACCTTACAAATTATAAAGGATTTTATGACCATGGTCCATAACCAGTTCAACACTTCTGTGAAACAAATCGTGTCAAATAATGGCCTAGAATTCACAAACAATGAAACATCAAGTTTTTCTATTCCTAAGGTATTTTACATCAAAGATCATGATCATACACACCACAACAAAATGATGTGGTGGAAAGAAAACACAAGTACCTCCTTGAAATAGCCAAGGCTCTCCTTTTCCAATCTAAATTATCAATTAAATATTGGGGTGAATGTTTGCTCACAACAACCTACATCATCAATAGACTTTCAAGTCCCCTCATTAAAAATAAATGTACTTTTGAACTGTTACACAAGGAAAAACCTATCTATTCTCACATGAAATGTTTTGGTTGTTTTTGTTATCCCACTGATCCAAAGAATCAGAGAACTAAATTTGACCCCAAAGACACTCACATGTTTTCATTGGCTATCCTTTTGGTACAAAAGGATATAAAGTGTTAAGTCACAAGAAAAATACGTACCTCGATGGATGTGGTCTTTTGTGAATCTGTTTTAACTTTTATTTTTTCTGTTGATTCTGGAAAGTTTTCTTTGGTACCTGACATCATACCATTGTTGATGCCTATGCTAATTCACACTTGCACATGTCAGACACTTCACATAGAGATGTTAAAAATGATAATACCATGTGTTCTAATATGTCCCCTGATGTTAATGAACCACATAACAATCAACTTCATGCACCTTTATCTGTTAACATTCCCTCACCATCACTTTTTCAACAATTTGCACCCTTGTGGGCCTTCATAGCAGAACCTAGAAAATCCGACATGACACACAAGTCCCTTACTACTTAAATGACTATGTCCATAAGTTACCTTCTCTGAAGTCCTCACATACAACAGTTCCACCTACCTCAACCCCTACTATTGTTTCATCCATTATCCACAATTCCTTCTCCCTACATAATTATATAGCCTCCAATGTCTTGGTTCCTGATAGTCAACAGTTTGTGAGAAACATTTGTCTTAACAGTGAACCTGATTTTTATGAAGAAGCAGCTATGTATCCTGCTTGGCAAACAACTATAAAATAACAGTTTGAGGCTTTACATACCAATAATGCATGGAGCCTACTCTACTTACCCACAGGGAAGAAATCTATTGGATGCAAATGAGTTTTTCAAGATTAAATACAATGCTGATGGTTTAATAAAGAGGTTTAAGGCTCGATTGATTGTGAAGGGGTATACTCAACATTCTGAAATAAATTACACTAAAACTTTTTCACCAGTTTTCAAGATGACAATTATGAGAACTCTTATTGCTACTGCAGTCAAATAGAATTGGGACATTTTTCAGATAGATGTCAATAATGTATTCTTGTATGGTGACTTGCATGAGGAGGTCTACATGTACCTCCCTCTAGGATTGGAAATTGATACTCCAGGTATAGTTTATAAACTGAACAAATCTCTATATAGCCTAAAGCAAGCTAGCAGGCAATATTATGAAAAACTTGTTGAAACCCTCAATTATAGAGGCTATGTTCACTCACTTTATGACTATTCCTTATTTTGCAGAAAAAGATGGTACTTCTTTGGTGTTTATGGCCATCTATGTTGATGATATACTCCTCACAGTTACCAATATACATGAGATCAATGAGTTGAAACAGTTTTTTCATGACAACTTTCGAATCAAAGACCTGGGAAAACTCCATTGTTTCTTGGGTATGGAAATCCTCTACAGGTCTGATGGGGTGGTCATTTCTCAAAGAAAGTTCCTTCTAGATCTCCTGAAAGATTTTAATTTCCATTAGTTAAGCACTTTCAACTCTCCACTAGATCCCAATGTTAAGCTAAAGGCAAAAGAATGTGCTATATTATCTGACCCTAGTCATTACAGCAAGCTTGTAAGGAAGCTCAATTTCCTAACAAATACTAGACTTGATATTGCTTATGGAGTCCAACACTTAAGTCAATTCATGCATGAACCTAGACAACCCCATCTGCAGGCTGCTATGCTGTAATGACCTGATTCTGTTGTTAGGGAAAAGCCAATGGAGAAAGAATTGGGGTTAGAAAACTTTTTGGTAGTAACTTGAAATTTCCTAGCCTAGTCTAGTTTTTGAATAAATCGGAGTTAGTAAGGTCTAGGGAAATCTAGTAACGAATGAGAGATCTAATTATGAATTTTATCATATGAGTAGATAACTAAGACAAGGAATTCGTGCGACTTTACGAAATCGAATTCGGACGAATAGACTCCCGAAACTAATTTTAGCGTGAACGGATATTTTCTAAGTGTCATGGGTTGAAGGTATGTTGTGAAATGGGGGTTTGAAGCTCTAAATTTAACTCTCTATGTCCGTACAAGCCGCCAGGGTGGGGCTGTTGTAGCTGGATGAGGTCCGCCACAGTGGGACAGACGTGACTTAAGTAAAAAATAAACCTCAAAAACGTTATTATTCTGCAAGTTTCGTTCTTGAGAGCTAAGGGACTACCCAGAAAAAGTTCTTGAAAGTTTTCTACCTCTCCTAGCATAAAAGGTAAGGATTTAACTCCCCTAATCCGTATTCGATCTGTAGAACGTAGTTTCTTGGGTAATTATCATTGGGGGAAGGTTTTGATCTAAAGTTAATGGTGGAAAAAGCCCTAATTTGGGTATTGAGATCTTGAATTTTCCTAAGGTTGATAATGTTAATTATAATTCAGGTAATTAGGCCTCGTTTATTGATCCTTGCGTTAATTGTATATTTTTAAACCACGAACAAGCGAAAAGAATTTGAAAAGGGAAGACTCAAGTGTCTTATGAGGATTCAAGTTTGATTTCGAGGTAGGTGATGGTTGTGATTCTATGATTGTGTGATGTATGTTTGTTTTTGCTTCGCTATGATACATGTATATATACGAATGTTGCATTGTTGATCACACTTGTTGTAAATGAGATAGATGAATAACTATATGTCATGAATCATTTCTTGATTGTATGATTATTGAGAATGTACTTGTGATTGTGATTGTTGTGTGTAGATTGAATCGGATACCGTGTTCCGCTATACCTAATTGAGATCGATTGCCACGTTCCGACATAAACATTGGATCGGGTACCATGTTTCGGTATGCTAACTATTGGATTTGAATTTCATAAGAAATCCAATGACTTGTTATAATTATGTATTTTGAGAAATGTGAAGTTGTTCGTAAATGTTGATAATATTGTATATGTTCGATATGTGCATATGATTATATTGATTGTAATGGCTTATATATGTTACACTTAGTGGGATAACCGCGTGATCCTACCAGTACATTATGGTTGTGTACTGATACTGCACTTGTTTTTTCTCTGTTGAGTACAGGGCATCTTCAAGCAACTACTGACAGACCTTGCTTAGAAGATTAATGATCATTTGAATTCAAGGGTGAGCCAGTTCTTCCAGGCTGCCATGTGTTCTCCTTTCGTCTATGTCCACCATTTCGGACTTAGACTTTCTAATTAAGTTTTAATTCATTGGTATGGGGTTGTATCCCTTCTTGTTTGGACTTGTTGAACTTTAGATGTTTTGGTATACTGACTTTCAGGTTCTAGGTGTATTTTTCGCATTGTTTAAGTTGTTAGATCTTTTGGAAGTTTATGGGAACTTCATTTTAGCTATTAGTCCTATTTTCGTATCCTTAAATGCTTTAGTTTTGGTTTAGTTGCTTTGTTGGGTTGTAGTGGTGGTTCTCCCACCGAGGGTTAGTGTGAGTGTCAATCACGACAGTTTGGCTCTTGACATATGCATATGCTTAGATACTTGTAAAAAGATCCTACACTTAGTATTTTTTTTTTTTTGTCCAACAAAGCTGACTATAATATTAGGGCTTATTGTGACTCTGATTGGGCTGCATGCGCAGACTCCAAGAGATTTGTCTCAGGTTACATTATTTTGCTAGGGGACAGTCTCATTAGTTGGAAATCCAAGAAGCAAGAAACAATTTCACAAAGCAGAATATATAGCACTGAGAAAAGTGGTGGGGGAACTGGTATGGTTGAGTAGATTGTTTACTGAGTTTTCCATCCCTTCTTCAACTCTAATTTCTGTTTATTATGACACTCAATCAGTTGCACGTTGCTAGAAACCCTGTGTTTCACGAAAGGACCAATCATAGAGAAGTGGATTGCCATTTGGTCAGGACAAAGCTTCATGAAGGACTGATTTCTCATCATCACATTGGAACTGGACAATAACTAGCTGATATTTTGATCAAAGATCTAACTGGTATTAAACACACATCAATCCTTAGCAAGCTGGCAGTGATCCCCTCACTTCCACCTTGAGGGGAGGTGTTGAGCCAAGATATTTATCTTGTAATGCTGAGTCGTAGTTAGTTATTGATTGAGTTAGTTACTGATAGTATTAGTTGGATTGAATAGCTGTCAAAATTGGTTAGTTAGTTGAGTAGATATTTCATAATGGTTTATATACACGTTTCTATCATTGAATGCATTTAGTTTTTGATTCCCAAAAATCACAGCTCACATTGTTTCAGTTCTTCTGTTTCTCTTCTCTTTCTCCTTACAAGGAGATCTAAGCTCCCATCAATGGAGATGAATTCTTAGATTTAATAGAACATATTGGATTGAATTTTGGCAAATCAAATTAGTGGATTAAAGAATTAATAAATGCCATGACTTGTCCAAAAATTGCATGGACCATTGATTGAGATGAAAAAGGCTAACAACGACTCATCACTTAACATGTTTGATTCTAATAAAGTATATAAAAAAACAGTTTAATCTCATTAATAAATTTTAACTACGTATTAATTCAGTTTTTGACTAAACTAGATTAAATATTTTAAAATATAGTGGATGAATAAATGAACTGATCATTAATATAATATGCCCAAATCATAATTTCATTGGCTAAATTTACTCCCTGATTATACAGCAAGGTGTTAGAGTTTGCCACATTTGGAAAGTGGACCTAATTGATCGAAATTGCATACGTACCTTTCAACTCCTATCTCTTTTGCAGCTTGCACCATTCCCTATTAAAAAAATGAAATAATTTACAGCAGAATAATTAATACTCCCTCCGTCCCATATTAGATAGGTAGTTTCTATTTTATACGATAATTAAGAAATTATTAATAGATTGATCAACTTTACTATCTTGTCTTTGTTTATACTCTTTCCGTCCAACAATAATTGTCCACTATATTATTTTGAAATGTTCAACAATACTTGTCTACTTTATAAAATCAATGGATAATTTTACACTTAGGGGTCGTTTGGTGTGATGGATAAAAAGAGTTAATCCCAAGTTAATTTTTGAGTGCCTTTAATTCGTTGTTTGGTTGCAAAGTCTGAGATAACTTATTCTAGGATTAACAATTAGTCTTGGGATAAACTATATAATATATAAAATAACAAAAATACCCCCCCCCCCCCCACTCCCGCCGCCACACACACACCCTTAAACTCTCTTTTATACACCACTTTATATTCATGTATATTAACATAATTTTTAACGACATTTATAATAACATTCATAACCCTAATTATTTGTTCTTTTTATGATAATATATTTTTCTATTAAAAAATTGCATTTTATAAATACAATTTTTATTTATGAATATATTATAAATTGAATTTATTTGCCTAGTTTTTATGTTTATTTATATTTTTATTTCTCTTGAAATGTCCACTCTTGTATTTATTATATTCAAAGGGTAATATAGTAAAATTATCCTTTTATTTATAGTAGTTTCTTTAAAGGTGTGCAAAGTCAGTAGACAAGTATGGTCAATGGAGGGAGTATTCATTAGCCTCTTGAAAAAAGAAACTTTAGATCTTCAAATTAGTTTAAACTTCCAAAGGTGAAAGGCCATATTAATTGTAGGAGTAAAATAGAAAAAAAAAAAATTAATTATATCCTAATTTAGTAAGTGAACAATTAATATGTGATAAATATTTTTAGTACGATGTCCATCTAATTCTAAGGAAAATTTTTATTATGAATGAGGCACACCAGGTCATACTTGTATTAGACATTCTTTGATTGACAAATGGATATTGATGAGACCCTTTTGCCATTTGCCATTTCCAAGCTGACAAAGTGACCTTTTGTAGAATTTCCTCCTTCCTTTTTTTTTTTTTGTTTACGCCCCTATTCAATTTATTTGTGTTTTTATGTTTTCAAATATTTTTTCTTCTTTAAGATTTTTAACCAAATCTAATTTTGTTTTTTTTATCTAATTAGTTTATGGTTTTTCCTTTTTATGTAGTGAATTTTGATTTAATTTTTATGATCATTATATAAGTTTTTACTTTATTATTCTAATATTATTTTTTCTATTCTATGTATAAATTCATATTAGATAATAATAAATAGTTATTTGTACTTAATTTTCGGTTTATAAAATCAAGATATAAGTAATTTTTTAAAAAATATAAATAAAATTTGTAAAGTCGCAAAAATTCTTTTTTGAGGAATAAATTAATAAAATCATCATTTTTATTTATAATTTCTTAAGAAATGTGTAAGAAAAGTAGATAAATAAAATATTTATTAAATTTCACCTAGCTTGAATTTCAAGAATAAAAAATATCGTATAAATTGACAGAAAGAATATGTATTTATATAGGTGTTTATGGATGCTTTTTGTTTTTGAATTTTATGAAAATAGTATCAAAACTTATTTAATTGTTTGTCAAGATCATTAATGCTCTTTCCGTTATATTTTCTTTTTGAAGAGTATTTGAAGGATTTATGTGCTTTTGGAATTCTGAAATTGTTGAGAAGAATAAAGAACAAATTAATTTTATACCTTCTTTGTTTTTCATATTAATAGTCTACTTTTTCTTTTACAAATTTCTTAAGAAATCATAAATAAAATAATAGTTTTACTAATTTACACCTAATTATTTTTTTTAACTTTATAAATTTTATTTACACTTTCAAAAAGAAATAATTGTTATAATAAAATAGAAAATTTGTAATTGATTATATCTTTGTAAATTAACAAATAATTTTATCTAACTATTTTTAGTAATATAAATAATTAATTTCAAGATTAAAAAATAATATCAAAATGTTAGAAATAGAATGAATCAGGTAAAATTTTTTTGGATTTCATATTTTCCATGAATAAAATTATTAAAGTATGGAAGTAGAAAATTTGGGACAATGATTGAAAAAGAAAAACCAAAGAAAAAGAAGTAAAAAAAAATTCTGAAATGGGACCCAACTTTCCACTTGGCACAATGTAAGTAGAGCCTCATACAAGTATTGTCAGCCACCTTATATTTGTGCCTGATACATAATAAAAATTTTCAATTATAGGGAACAGAGGGAGTGAACACTCTCCTGATTTCAATTTGTTTATCTCATTTTGATTTGGCACATAATTTAAAAAGACAAAGAAGACTTCTAAATTTTATAGTTTTAAATTAAATATATATATTTTTTATTTTAAATTATATATGTCTAATGTATCAAAACATTATTTTATTTCAAAATCTTAAATATGTCTAAAATTAAAGAGCTACAAAAAAAAATGCATGCACTTTAAAAACGGACCAAAAATGAGAAAGTACACAAAAGAGCAAAGAAGCAGCTTCATTAAATGATCATGTAAAAAGGTAAAATCTTTGAATTAGAAGGGTGTATTGATTACATCAAGTTGAAGTATAAATTAAAGTAGCTAGCCTAGAGCTTTTTCATTTTGTTCGTGTTATATATCCATTTGCATATTACGGTCAAGAGCTGTTGAAGTGTAAAATAGTGGAATGAGACAAACTAATTAGTGAAAAAGAGAGAAAGTTGTATGTTTGCCAGTGGTCACTATATTGCCAGGCTAACCAATCTTCATCAGAAAGTGATGTATCAATCCATGAAAACCAAACTAGTCCTAATGCTATCCTTTAAATTAATACCTCCCCATCCCCAATCCCTAACTGCCATGCATGTTCTTTCAACCAACCTTACCTAAAAGTAGGGAGAAATGGGTCAAATTCTTATTTTGATTGAGTTCAAGTGTCTCGTTGAAACTTCACGGAGTAGATGGATTCAATTGATAATCCAAGTAAAATATAAGGATTGTTCCGTAGAGTGTATTAGCAAAAATAATGTATGCATTAGATTTATGTAATAGTAGTACCTTGTTTGGTATATTTTTTTTTATGTTATGTAAATTTATACACTCTATTGTATATTGAAAAGTGTATTTATACACTCTAGGTATACATAATACATAGTAATCCATGAATTTCTAGGTATAAGTAATGCAAAGGGATTTAATACATGGATTAGCATGGTTAAAGCCCCAATTATCCCTCAAAAACACTTTTACATCTTTTCCACCATAATAATGGATGATACTTTTGTAAATAAGTATTTTTATACAATGCATAATATTTCTAATACACCAAACCAAACAATGCATAAGAAATAATATATGCATAACTAATGCAAGCACAATTAATATAAGCATTAGTAATACACTCTATTGAGTATTATTTTTATATACTCTACCAAACGACCCTAAGAATCCCCCGTCATTATGCCAACCCACTTGAAACTTCATGGAGTAGAAATGGGTAAAATTCTTATTTTGACCGAGTTCAGTGTCTCGTTGAAATTGCATGAAGTAGAAGGATTCAATTTGATAATTCAAGTAAAATATAAGTGTCTCTCGACTTATTATGCCAACCCATTTAAAAGAGTTTAAAAGTGTCTCTCGTTAACCACTACTTAACTTTTCAACTCCTTTCTAGATGTTGTCCTTGAATTTAAAAGAGGTATCAGTGCCCATTTTAAAACTTATACTCCCTCTGAATTACTTTATAAGTCACATTTTTTTTGTTATTACATGTCCCTTAAAATAAAAAAATATGTTTATCTAAGCAGTTACAATATTGAAGTATATATGTATGTGCTCTTTACGTAGATTGTTATGCAAATTAGTAAAAAATATTTATTTTCAAGAATAATTATTATTACTAACAAAAAAATAAGAAGAAGAATGTATTCAATTATATTGTTTTCTATAATGATAGTAACTATTTTGGATCATCTATTAAATAAAGACTGACGAGTAAAGTAGTCCATAGAGAGTATGATTTAAGTACTTCTCACTTTTAAAGTTACATTGTGTACCTATTATCTAACTTTTAAAAAATTTTAGTCTATTATCTAACAAAAAAATAATTTGTTCGATAAGACATTTAATAATGGAAGAAACTGCGAAGCTTCATTAGGTATGAGTAGTATGAAATGAAGTGAGATATTTTTGAAGAATTGTACTAAGAACCCCTGCGTTAATTCAACTAATAGAAGATTTTGATTTCATGGGCCAACATGTGTCTAAGTATGCAACATATCAGACTGCTAGTGCATGGAGCGGTCAGTGAGATTTCTTCTTTGCAGATTTGGTGGCTATTGAAATATCTGGCCAATTTTTGTTGATATGAAATAATTCTGGTGGTTCATTAGTCTTGATGGAGCCATTGAGAGTCATTTGGTGTTAGGTTTGGGTGTCCCGTCAATCTCCCATGATCGATCGATGCATCATGCGGGGCTTAGCTTCGATTAGATGCATCAGTATTCGTGTGGATAGTTTATGTAATAATCATAAAATATCTAATTTATTTTAATTTTAATTTTTCATATTGAGAATAAGGTCTAGTCTTTCTTGCTTATAATTTTCTATTTTAAAGATTAGTTTTTACTATAAATAAAAATGCCTCTAGTTATCTTTTCTGGTGGTATAATTAAATTATCTTAAAAACCTTTAAGGCCAAGACGAATTTAAAGCCTAAATTATGGGGTACATTAATTTATGGTCTCTTCATAAAATTAGATATTTATAAAAATATATATTTTAAAAATTAATACAATATATTATTTGTTAAAAGTCGTAATATAAGAAGATTAAATTGTATACAAAATTGAAGGTTGAATATTTTATTTAGAGAACTAGGGTTAATTTATTTTCTTCTAATAATAATGGCTCATATTGTAGAAATTCTGAATTCTGAAGAGAGATTAGGGACTACTAGAACTCACGGACACGGTTGTGAGGTGAGAGAATTTCAGAAGAAAGAGACATCACACCATGTGAGGGACACATTAAAGTTGATTGTAGCAACAAACAAAGCTAAAATATACTTCTATCATATTAGATATATTTAATTAGATAACAACTAAACAATATAAATAAGAAACTATTACCAAAAAAATCTATGCCGACACATATCCCAAAATGATTAAAATTTATTGAAGTAGTTAAAGTAATCGTGCTCCGATATGCTTCGTATGCATTTCATATAAATAATTTGAAAGTAAAACAATTACTTAGATCTTTAGGAAACAATAAAAATGATTAGTAAGTTTTCAAATATGTCGTTTGCCCATCATTCTTGGTGATTAGGCAAATCTTAATTCTTTTCTTTAGCCATATATCAACTTGAAAATATGGTGATATTATAAAGTCCTATTAAGAAAAATCAAATGCAAAATTTTATCAATAATATAACCACATTGCTTTTGGAATAATTTCGATTCATAAATTTCAATGATCTAGAGATCTCGGCCTTAAAAAACAAGCAATTAAGTGTCGTTGCCAAAATAATTCTTAATGATTATGCTAAATCAAACTCCATTTCCATCTTAATAGTCTTCCAAATCACTTTACTTCTTATATTTTTTATTTACACGCTCCCTAAAAAGTTATGTGTTTTGACTATTATACTCTTATTTATTGTCTTTAATCATTTAAAATGTTAATCTCTCTTCAATAAATAAAAAAAGAGTTAATCTAAGCAATCACAATATTGGAGTATGTGCTCTTTACTTAAATTTCTATGCTAATTAGTCAATATATTTAATAATTTCCAGAATAATTATTACTTGAAACAAAATGAAAAAAAAATACATTCAATTATAGCTTTTAATTGATACGACAAGTAAAGTTATCTGAACGAAATATGTAATAGCACAATTTGAGGCGTAGAGCGCGGATATTTAAATTTTAGAGTCATATCCATCAAAATAATGAGCACTAAATTCTCATGAATACTCATGTTAAATATATATCTATCTGGATTTTGCAACCAAATAAAAAAAACATAATCAAGCACTGATGTTGCTAAATGCTGGAATTGAAAGGGAAATGAGTGGTTCATTAAGCATTGTTCAACTTGTTATTTATGTCACTTTTATTAGTCGTAATTGTGACCTTAAATGTAGTGACAAAATGTTGAACTGTTACAAGCACGTACATGACATAGAGGTCAACCATTCAACGCCTATCAAATGCTCTCCTTCTTCATCATTTCAACATTTGAGATACTATTTTCATAATCAAAGGTTTACACACGATTTCATATATAATTAATAGATTGCACGATATATTAATTTCTTCTATTATGTTTTGTTTAGTTAATTTTAGGGGTGATAAGTGGATTAGTTAAGTCAAACTTGGGCGGGTCATAATGGGTTAAAGCAACAAATTAGTCAAGACTCAATCCAACCCAAATTTGATTGAGTCTAAATGAGTTGAGTCAAAATGAATTGGGTAACGGGGTCATAGCACATGTCAAGACCCAATCCAACTTTTTCTAAGTTTTAATTGTTTTATTTGTTGTTTTACAATATTTTATACCTAATAATTTTTTTTCTCTCTTTATTATGGCAATATATAATAGATCAACTTTTTTTTTTAAAAAAAAAAATTAAAATATTTTGATAAGATTTTTCTTAAGTAAATTTTGGCTACATATCAACCCAATTTTTAATGGGTTAAAATTAGTTGGATTGAAATGGATTGAGCTAACAAATGAGCGAGTCAATAACCTGTCAAAACTTAAAGAGTTGGACGAATTGAGTTTTATTTTGTCAACTCTAGTTAATTTTGCTTTGTTATTTTCATTAATTACTTATTACCACATAGCTTGAGAATACATTTTTTGTTTAATTCCCCCCTACCTCATTAGCTTAACATAATTTTAAAGTTTAAATTGAGCAAATTTCAAAGTTAAGTTAAAGAATAGAATAAGTAGGGAGTACTAAATTTTACAATAAAATATGGTCAAATGTTATCAAGATCACTATTATCAAATCGCAAGTTAAGTCAAAGAATAGAATAAGTATGATCAAATTTCACAATGAAATATGATCAAACACTATTCAGATAACTGCTACAAAATTTCAAGTTATGTCAAAAAATAAAACAAGTAATATCAAATCTCAAAATGAAATATGGTCAAACACCAACAAGATCACTACTATTAATTTTCAAGTTAAGTAAAAGAATTAAACAAATATGATCAAATTTCACAATGAAATATGGTCAAACACCAACAAGATCACTATTATTAATTTCCAAGTTAAGTAAAAGAATTAAACAAATATGATCAAATTTCACAATGAAATATGGTCAAACGCCATCAAGGTATGTTACTATCAAATTTCTAGTTAAGTCAAAGAATAAACAAGTACCATGAAATTTTATAATGAAATATGATTAAACGTCACCAAAATTATTATAACCAAATTTCAGATACTACTATCAAATTTCATAATGAAATATAGTCAAACGCTATCAAAATTACTATTAAAATATAAAACAAATATTATCAAATTTCATAATAAAATATAATCGAACACCACCAATATTACTACTATCGAAACCAAAATTACTACATACTATAGAATTCCAAATTAAGTCAAAGAATACAACAAGTAGATGTTAAGCAAACAGTCAAAATAATAAAGTGATATCTTAATGAAAAGTGTGTGAGACCTACCTCAAAATTTAAACCAACTACCCCTCCTTAAATAACATCACGCGAAATCTATCAAAATATCGCGATAAAACAATTTGAATTCTCACTTACTGATAAGCTGACCGTTACAAGCAATTTTTCATTTCTCAACTTATTTTATTATTTTTTTGCAAAAATAAAACACTCAAGTAAATAGATAAAATAATATATCCTACTCTCACTCAGCGCGTGATGCTAAAATTTTGAAATCCAGCGCATTAATTCAATTAACTAATACTAGTATAAGGTTTTCTTTTCTTCACATAAATTTCCATTATATTTTTGTAATTTATAAAGTTTTTATTTGACATTTTTATTTAGTACATTAATGATACCTTCTTCCCCTTTTCTTAAGTAAATTATTAAAGATCACATACTTATCTTATTTATTTTTAGGTCTATTGGTTAGACCAATTCATATTAGGATTGATCACATTTAACCCGTGTATGAAATTAATATTTCTATCATGCATGATCCATGTATTGTTAAATATATATAAAATTAAATTAACTGTGTTGCTTGAATAATCTTTGTATTTTTTTTTAACAATAGTAATGAGCTTATCGTGATTATAGGTGACTCCGTCTAATATAATGATTAAATAACTCAAGTAAATCCAAGATTTAAAATATTCAATTTTGATGGTTAAACTTGTAAACGAATATCAAACCCATATTATATAATGTTACTATGATACAAATTCTTCATCATCATATTGAACGTTTGCTTTGCATTATCTCTTATTGAATAAATAATTAATAATTTAAATCTTTTCTCGAACCCTTTGCTTTGATAACAAGAATTACTTTCTCAATCAAATACTCATCCAACCAATCTTGCTTGTACAATAGAAAGGGCTACTGATTTTTCTCTCCATCGAATCAAATTGGCCAAAGGTGTGCGTTCGTGAGTTCATGCTAAAGTTTCAATCAATTCCTGCCAATATCCACGCCAATAAATTAAGAACATAAATCCAGTAGCCCAAACAAGATGTCCAAATAAGAACATCCATGCCCAAATTGATAAACTATTCATACCAAAATGGTTATATCCATTGATAAGTTGTGAACTCCGTCCCATATTATATGTCGCCCCTTTTTAAAAATAGTTTGACCACAATATATGTCATTTTATAAAATTTATGCATAAATTATCATTTTTGCCCATTATACCCTTGATAGATTAATTAATTAATCTTGAAAATGTATTTACTTTGACTAACCTAGGAAATCTACAAGTAATTAATTTCATTGGGAGAGTACTTCATTCATTAATTAACTACTTTCTTTAGTCACTACTTATTCTATAAAATTTGATTTTGAAAAAAAATATCAACATTAAAAATAAAAGATGAAAAAAAAATTCAAAAATAATCTTGAAAGTTGAAGCTTCAACAAATTTTATCTAGGAAGATGGCATTTCAAAAAGTTCAAAGGAAAACTTAGATCAATTTGAGGTAATGAAATTTGAATATTTTGTGATGTTGTCATGTTTGCTTTAAGAATTTATATATAAAAATATAAAAAAACATTTTACACAAAATATATAGAAAAATTTAGGTGGGAAAAACTTGATTTTTTTTATATTTTTTGGATCAATTGGTTAAAAAATTTGGCTCCAAAAATAAACTCTAAAATTTAAATAGTCATCCAAATGCTTTTATATTTTTGAAATCTAACATTTCATCATTTATTACAAAGTTGTCATAAACAAACATTAAATAAGGACATAAGGGTAAAATTATTTTATTTCTTAATGCAAGTGCAAATGAAAAAAATGACATATAATATGAGACGGAGGGAGTATGATTTACCATGTTTTTTTGTTGGTAAAGTTATTGAGTTTCTCTTTTGAGTCTCGTCACCTCTATTGACATTGGCTCTTGTAGTTATTTCTTGTGTCATGATAGGTGATCTGTTTTCATTTAAAATTCGAACAAGCAATTACAATTAAAAACATCACTTTACTGATCATTTTTTTGCTCTTATAAATGCATAATATTTCACGAACCACTTCGTATCGATATATACAATCCATGTTACGTCAAACATGTCCATAAAATTTGGATTGTGTGACATGCTATTTTCATCCAGCAAAATCACAATCAAAATTTATTATGTTCTTCTTTTACATCAAGTTTTATACTCCTCTGGTTATTTTTACTTGTTTACTATACTATTTTGAATATCTAGTAATATTTGTTCAGTTTATAAAAGCAGTGAATGATTTATCATTTTGTTGTTATTTCACCCCTTGCAATTAAATATCGTTCATTTTTTAATATTTCAACGATTTATATTTAATAAGGGTTACTCCCATCATTAATTGCTTCGTTATTCTCATGTCAAATCAATAGTGAACAACCATTATTGAATCCAAAAAATAAGATTTGAAAACCTTTTTATATTTCATGGTGGAAAACGCTTAATAAAGATGATTTTTTTCATATTCATTGCACAAGCCAAATATCAAAAAATAATCTATTCCATATATTATATAATTGATCTAACTTAATCGTCACCTTCTTACAATCATAGTTTTTTAACTTCCTACCGTATAAAGTCAAGTCTAAGAAGTACATTCACAATAATTTGAAATTTCCAAATGCATTAAATTGTTTTGGTACAAATCGATAACTTTTAGCTCTATTTGACTTGTCATAGTTGTTTTAAAATTTTACCTAAAATTTAAAATTTTTATTTTGAATATTGAAGGGTTGCTTCAGTAAATGCTATTGAGCTCTATTAACTATTTATTGAGCTCTTTTAGTCATTGTAATTATCTGTAGTCATACTAATTATGATATTTAAGGTTGCTTTGGTAATTAAGTGTTAAGTTACCAGATCTCAATATGTAAAATTTTAATTAATGATTATTTAATTTAATTTTCTTTTTAGGAGTTTTAGTACTATATATATATTGAATGACCGTTGGAACCACTTGGGCGCGTGGATGTGTCAAACTATTTCAACTTTAGCATGAGTAAGTAAAAATGCTTGTCTTATTTGTCATTTTTTTCTATATAAATAAAAAGAAAAAAATCAAAGCGGATCCAAGAAAAGAAGACCGTTCATCGATATTGCTGCATTATTTACACATTTCAAAGTTTCAACAAAGAAATACCTTCTTTACAAAAACACAGTATTATCTTCACTCGACCCCTACCCCTTTGCCCTTTACCCTTTTCTTACAGGCACATAGATAGGGACCTTATTTTGGCTTATTCCTCTTCTCTTTTGCAATTTGAAGGGAGAGACAGATAGTATAGCATAGAGTTCAAAGTTAGTGCTAGATGCAGCAATGGTTGCTGGTAAAGTAAAAATGGCTATGGGTTTGCAGAAATCACCTACTAATCCTCCAAAGCCATCGAAGCAAGATTCATCTCCTAAGCCTCCTTCTCCTTCACCAAGCAGCCCGAAACAGCAAACTTCCAAAGGTGCTGTGTTTTCTCGTTCTTTCGGGGTTTACTTTCCTCGTTCCTCTGCTCAAGTTCGGCCTCGTCCACCGGATGTTGCGGAGCTCCTACGTATAGTTGAAGAGTTGCGTGAAAGAGAGTCACGTTTGAAAACAGAGCTGCTTGAGAAGAAACTGCTAAAGGAGTCAGTTGCTATACTTCCGTTGTTGGAGAGTGAGATCACTCAAAAAGATGCGGAAATCGGACGAAAAGGTCGGATGATTGAATGCTTGGAAGTGGAAAACGAGAGGCTTAGAGAAGAAGTAGAGATGTTACACATTGAGCTATCGAAGCAAAATGGGAGGTATGATGAGAGGATAAAAGCTATGGAAGCTGAAATTTCTGAGCTGAAGAAAGCTAATGAAGAGTTA
Source organism: Solanum bulbocastanum (assembly GCA_037074985.1). NCBI lineage: Eukaryota > Viridiplantae > Streptophyta > Magnoliopsida > Solanales > Solanaceae > Solanum > Solanum bulbocastanum. The sequence continues at coordinate 27,051,497 of CM073598.1, read as the reverse complement.
TCTGCTCATAGATTTGTAGATGTGACAAGTGGTGCTCATAACAAAGCTAACCTCACCAAGTATTTGAGGAAATGCGCGACTCAACCTAGCATTACTGTAACTTCAAAACCAGAGTGTGAGGTGAAAGAGGAAATTGTTAGTGCATTGGAAATGTGTGAAAGGCCTAGGCATTCTCGGTCTAATTCAGATGAGCTAGCTGAAATATCCGTTGGGATTATGAGTTTAAGATCACGAGTTCCCCGAGTACCTAAACCACCACCGCGGCCATCGTCTGCACTATTGCCATCATCCTCATCATCCTCGTCTTTATCATCTTCTTCATCTTCTCCTTCGCATAGTTCCTTATCAGATTCAGCTGAATGTGCGTTAGCTGAAATTTCTAACATTCCACTTCCACCTCCCCCACCTCCGCTACCAGCACCAGCGCCGCCCAAAATGGCAGCAGTTCCTCCTCCACCGCCGCCGCCACCACCACCAGTACCTTCAGCTGCATCCAAAACAGGCCCACCGCCACCTCCTCCGCCACCTCCAAAAGGTTTGAAGCCTTTGCCAGCAAAAGTCAGGCGGATACCTGAAGTAGTGGAGTTTTATCACTCTCTTATGCGGAGAGACTGCCGGAGAGATTCCGGTGCCGGAGTTGCCTCCGCTGCCGATGCTCCATCGTCGGCGAAGGATATGATCGGAGAAATTGAGAACCGGTCTGCGCATTTACTCGCTGTAAGTCTTTTCTACCATTGCTATTTTATTAAAATTACTGTTTTACCATTTACCTTATGCATTCCTCTGTGTGAAAATGACTAGTTGTGTGATGTCTATTTTTGGTACCCAAATTGCACTTTTCTTGGAATTTTGCTAAAGTATTCCACAAGATAAGACAGTCTCCAGAATCGAATCAATATAGGTAGAGGGGTAAAGTGCACTTTTGAATCACGAGAGGTGTAATTCCATCTGCTCACTCTGGGCAATTTAGTCAATTTGATGCTGAATATAATGACTAATCGCTATCACAATCTTTATGGATTTCATGCGTTTTAAGTGGAATTTTGTTTCAGATCTGATATTAGTAGTCGAACAAAAATAGAATTTTGATAATTTTATACAAAAATCTACAAATCTTTTTATCGGTTAACAATAAACACTAAACAGTTGAAGGTCTTAATCAAAAGTTTATTTCTTAATTGGACTAAAATTTTGGAACTGAGAAAACAGAAGGGCATTTTAATGCCGCTTACCTAAAGATGGTTGAACTTTAAAGTTTCATTCAGTGTTAGTTGCTTTATTTAATTTCTGATTCTCCCTGTTTTGCTTCCTTAATTGCAGATTAAAACAGATGTTGAGACACAAGGAGATTTTATTAGGTTTTTGATCAAAGAAGTAGAACATGCTGCATTCACAGACATTGTGGATGTTGTGCCTTTTGTTAAATGGCTTGATGACGAGCTCTCCTACTTGGTAAACTTCTTCTTCAGTTATCATTTTAAGTTCGTTTCATTATCTAACATGCGAAATTGTTTATGTTTGGTCAATCAATTTGATGACTTGAAGTTTTTTCAGGTTGATGAAAGGGCTGTTCTGAAACACTTTGAATGGCCTGAACAAAAGGCTGATGCATTGAGAGAAGCTGCATTTGGATATTGTGATCTAAAGAAACTTGAATCTGAGGCATCGTCCTTTCGTGATAATCCTAGACAACCATGTGGCACAGCTCTTAAGAAAATGCAGGCCTTATTTGAGAAGTACAAATTTGCCTATTATCATTATTATTATTATTATTATTATTATTATTTAAGCTCTAAATAATTAATGAGAATTTGCATTTGTAAAGGAAATATGTTTATTAGGTAGTGATTGATCTCTGTTCTTATGCCAATTACACAGATTAGAGCATGGCATATACAATCTGTCAAGAATGAGAGAATCAGCTACAAAAAGATATAAGGTCTTTCAAATTCCAATTGAGTGGATGCTGGATACTGGTTTTGTTACTCAGGTAATTAATAATTCTCTTATCTCCTTTATGCTCTACTATAGTAACTGTTTGATGTATTTTTCCTATTGATGTTCCACATAGGAATGTCTTCACAATATGTTAAAGTTTCACCAATGACCTCAATTCGTGCCGTCTTTTATGGTAGCACCTCTTTTGATGCCTATACAGTTTTTACTGACTATTAAAAAGAAATACTAGGACAGTTCCCAACACGCTCTAGGAAATGATGCATAGAGCACTACTGAAGCTACTCCTGTTGAAGTTTTTTTTTTTGGATGACAAGTGAGCGCACAGAGTAAAACCTCCACTCCTATGCAATAGGTCGCAAACCACATAGGAGAGGTAACCCGTACTAGGCAAGCCTAGTGCGACGAGCTCAACCCAGAAGGCAAACCCCTTGCTTTCACTGGCAAGGGGTTTCGAACTTGAGACCTCCAACATGGAAGTCCCAAGCCCAAACCACGGAGCCTCCCTGAAGGGTATCCTGTCGAAATTTCTTCATACTTCCCTGCTCTGCAAAGTTGTGTTAACACTATGTGTGGTAAACTTCTCACGGTATAATTCCGTACTTTGTGCTGAAAATCAATTATTGTATCAGATATCTTGCTATTTCTTTATCATAGGGTTATGACTAGAGGAAAAACATTATAATTGAAGATAGTTCTTGGTCTGTACCGTGGAGGTTTCCGTTGAATAGTATAGACAAAGGAAATAGCATGGAATAAAATATACTCCGTATTATTCTATTAGAGTGTGTTACTAGGTGACAGAATTTATGGGGAAGTTCTGCATTATTAATATGCCCATGCCTGCATGAGCACATGTCAAGTCTCTGTTCTCCAAAACATATTTGCTTGTCTGCATCCCTTTTTATGCCAGTGTTTGGTGGTAGTAAGTAGAAAAAAGGAATCAGATTCTTTATGTTGACCTTTTATAGATCCCTATGATTTTTATAATGTCACACTTAAGATAGAAATCTCCCTATGATTTTTTAATCTATGTCTGCATAATTTTAAGGCATATTAAAATATGCATCCAGCAGGAAGAAGTTTCCTAATTGGCAAAACCTGGCTTCTTTACTTTTACTTTCACTTTCATGGTTTTCAAGATTTAAAACTGCTTATAAAATTTTTCCACAATATATACATTACCCCTTCGTGTGGCAGGTAATCTGCTAAGCTGAGTTGGGTGGGGACCGATTGAAAATTTTAATTTTCCTTCTGAGATTTTAGGTCAATTATTGGACATATCAATTTATGGTTTCTGCACAGTGATATGGGCATCTATGAAACTGTCTAGTCTGTTGGTCTTTTTCTTGTAAGATAATATAATTAAGAGCAGGCAGGCAGAGTTCACATACATTCTGCTTGCCTGCAAAATTACTAGTGTCCCTTTTTTTTTCACTGTTATGTGGGGCAAATCTTTATAAACCGTGTGGTCTCAAATTTTGTACCATGCTGCTGCTTTGATTGAGAAATATTAACACAAAGAAAGACCCGGTAATAACGTGATGTAGTTGTGTTGTTTTATTTTTGCATTATTGCAGATCAAGCTGGCATCAGTAAAATTAGCCATGAAGTACATGAAGAGGGTATCTGCAGAGTTAGAAATGGTTGGTGGTGGTCCTGAAGAAGAAGAGCTTATAATTCAAGGCGTTAGGTTTGCCTTTCGAGTACATCAGGTAAATAATAGTAACAACATGCAAGAGTAGTTGTTTGATCACATGCTTTTTTGTACAAGTAATAATTAAATTTGTGCTTTTCCTGTTTCTTGTTAAGTTTGCGGGTGGTTTCGACGTGGAGACAATGAGGGCATTCCAAGAGCTGAGAGACAAAGCAAGGTCATGCCATATACAATGTCAAAATCAGCAACAGCAGCAACACAAATATGTTTGCAAATCTACACCTTGCTAATTCAATATCTGTAGCAAACTCAGCTTCAGAATGCTGTTATTTTTGTTGTAAAAAAAATGACATCACCAAATGTGAATGTGAATATATCAATTGGCAGTAGCCATTTTTCTGCTTAAACATTTATTAATTTATTCATAATTCGTGTGAAAATGGACTCTCTATCAGTTCAATAACGTGTCTTTACATAAGTCTGATTAATCTGTTAACAGTGTTTTAATCATTTAAAATTCCTCGGTACCATAACTAGCAGCCCAAGCTTCGATGTATGATTTAAAAAAAGTTCAGAGGAAGATGTGTATTAATTAATATGAGCTTGCATTCTTACAGGTAAAATTGGCTTAATGTTAATTTTGATCGCTCAAGTATAACCTCAAGTTCATTTCAAATTCAAGTTTTGAAGTTATATCTACTTTTTTTCTAACTTTTGCCTCACTTTCCTTTATAGTAAATAAAAGTTAGAAGATACATTTTCTATGTGCTTTCTTCTTGAAAGGGGAAAAAGGAAAGCAAGATAAAGAAAATTTCACAATTTTCTTACAAGTGAGGATTTTAAATTTCATCCCTTTTTTTATCAGGAAAAAATTCTCATCTTGTTCTTGAAACAATTACAGATTTTTAAAAACTTCCCATCCCATTTAGTTTTTGGGCAGGGAGGAAAATCATTTCGGAAGAAACAAATTATTTTAAGACTTTCCTTTTCATTATATATACCCAAAATTTGAAATCACAAACATCGCAACTTTTATTTTTTCTTCTTCCAAATTTTAAAATAAAATAAAAAAAAGCATTGGAAAATTGCATAGGTATTTTTTTCTCTCTCATTCTTTCCCCCCCCGGCATGAAAAAGAGTTGGGTACTTTTACTTTCTGGCATCACTTATTTTTTCGAAATAATGTTGTACGACGTAGTAATTAAAGTGAAAATCATACTCATAAAAATTTGTAACTGTACGTAAGTAGTAGCATGGCCAGAAGATAACATTTGTGGGAATTAAAACTTATTCTTGTAAATTAACTGGTTACTAGTCTTGATTAAGAATTTGTTATCAAGATTGAAATTTTTATACTTGAGATTGTCGTAGGAATCCATAAACTTCAACTCTTGAATCTGTCAGGACTTTACCTTTCCTGTTATATCAGTTGGAGAAAACATATCATGGCATTTTAAGGCAATGGTAAAATTGGAAGATTAAGTTGTTCAATTTAATTCGAAAATCGTTTTCTTATCTCTTTTTTTCCTTCTTTCCTCTTCAATTCCTTTAATTTGTTGTACTTGTAGTTGTTGAAGATGCTTGTTACAACAGCTAACATAGATGTGTAATGGTGCATGTTAGTGGGAGTTGTACTTCCCACTCGGAACAGCTGGAGTTGTACAATTCATCTCATGACAATTACTCTGTTAAACTTGTTACATGTCGTTTGGATTATAAAATATTATACTATATAGTTTGTGCCCATACCATTCTTTAATCTAAATCATGAAGCTTAAGCCTCCCTTGATTGCATAGACATTGAACAATAACGACTGGAATAATTTCATTGTTTCTTTTTGGTAATAAATGTGAAATATTACCATAGACAAACCAAGTGTGCCTACTAACATGTCTAACTTGTATTACTCTCTATATCTAATTCCTGCCAATTTTTATGTCTCCATTTATAACGATTTTACATACACCAGAAATTTAAAGCTGCTCAAGGATATATTTCAGCATAATAGGTGATTTCTCTTTCAGTGTTGATGTAGACTCTATTTGGACACATTCTTGATATCCCTCAAAACATGCTATGTGCACTCGCGACAAATGTCTAACTATAATTAATAGATCGTGTTGCATTTCAGCTGTGTTAGATACTCGTTAGGGTGATTATAAGTCATGTACAAAAAAAAATTCTTTTAAAGGAAGCAAAGGCTCAACTGTTTTGTGCTAGATGGATTATGTGGTTCATGCAGGATCCAGGCCTGGTTTTTATGTTAGTAGATGAAACTGCAGATTAATATGGAAGTTCCTTAGCCTTTTTCAGCAATCATTTAGATATCGAGACACTGAAATCAGCATTTCCGAAGTATGTAAGACTATTACTTCATCTGCAAATCAGATGAAAGTCAATGAAGTTCATTACTTTTTTACTCATGATTTCCATAATATGTACGCGTTTCTTCTTTCTCAACTACTATGATAAGAGTAAACAATGTTAAACATTTTGTGGCCCTGCATCACATATTACACCATGAGCAATGCAAAACGTGTTCTTGAATAATGAAAAAATCATCTAAATGTTGCAAATCCCTTTGTTGTAAATCATATAACTTACTTACACATGAAATTCTATATCTGGATAAGAAGCTTTTACATTTCTAGGACTCAATAGAGATACAAGCAGAGTCTGCAGTGAGATTCTGCTTTTATTTGTTATTGCTTAACAAAATGAAAGGAAACTTCAAGCTACCATTTAGAAATTAACAGAACTTCTATTATGCACCCTTACTTATTACATCTAAAAGCTATTGTATGTCCTTCAATCAAACTATGAAAAGAAACAAACTATGAGCAGTTAAAACTAATCTGAAGTCTTCATCTTCAGAGTAGAACTGCTGCTGCATAAACAAGCCGGCTCCAATTATTAAGAAGTCCAGGATTACTGCGCCAATGATTGCTACGTTCACCTGATTGCTCGCTGTTTTGAGCTGATGGTCTTCACATACGTCCACAAATGTACAGTTAATTTCACTTTGTAAGTGGAAAGGAAGAAGATTAAAAGAAGAAAATTATATGAGGCTTTTCATCCTCACATAATTAGTGATGCATAAAGAAGCTGGTTCCATGTATCAGGTAGTCCAGGGAGACACCAGTGGCTGCAATCTACACCAGCATGATTGCCGCTGTACATTGATGGATGAGCATCTTTTCTTAACTGGGATAGAAATGTGATATCGAGGAGATGAACTGGTGTCTTCATCCTATTTAGTACTTTGTTTACTACAATAGCTGATGCTGGTGTCCCTGCTGGATATGTCGATCCTGCTAATGGTATTTGCTCTGAGTTACAATTCTTTGTTGATGCCCCCCATTCCTGACCCCTGATCAAAACAGAACAAAGTATGAATTTTGAGCTTCTTAAGAGTGGAAAACATTTATGTTTAATGAAAGTTAGTGGTTAGTAAGAAGGACTTCAGTTATATGCGCACTATAATTGCACATTGCTTGCTACTTTGTCTAGGTTACCAGTTATGTTGCTCGGACTAATCAAAAGTATTTGTTGTGTGTGTATGGAATCCTCCAAAAGCTATGTGTTTCTGAAGGATCAGACACAAAAGTATTTATTGTGTGTGTACGGAATCCTCCAAAAGCTATGTGTTTCTGAATGATCAGACACGGGAGCAGCAGCACTTTTCAAGGTTCCGAGCAAACATAGGTTAGCATTACATGCTTTTGGAGCTGCTGCTAGTGAGATTTGAACACACGAACATCTTAAGTTAACATATCTTGGCTCTTTCATCAAGAGCCTGAAACCACTGGGCTACAACACATTATTTGTGTCAAGGGCTTCCAGAATATGTTATTTAACCACTTTATTTATCATTTAAATTACATATACGGTAGAATTTTCTGACGAGTGTAGCTCCACCCCTGACTGTCAGTCAGCATATAAAATTTAAATTTGAGTGATTATTGAGCAAATGAAGAAGTGTAGTGCTTACATATAATGCGTTGGAGAAATGCCTTGGAAGAAGACTTTGGTCTTAGAGGAGTCAACATTTCCATCAACCCATCTTGCCCAAGTAGTTAGACCTTTGTAAAATGCCATTAAACGGTCCATATCTTTCGATACTTTCATACCATCTTGCACATAATCCCATCTACAAAACAATATGATTCAGTTACTATAGTTTTTTGTCACACCTCTTCACATCTTATGTCTTAATTTAATTTATTATATGGTGTTTTTAGAACTAAAGGGAGAAAGCGGATCACACGGTTGAGAGTTGCCCTTGTGCGTCCACCAATGCCAAGAATTGAAAATTAACATATCCATTCCTTTCCAAGCATCACCTTGTTGAATTGCGTCCAATTTCAATACCCTTCCAATCTTTTCTCTTACAATATCCACAAGGTAAGTTGTTCGATAAAGGAACAAAGTAACTCCATAGTCCTGCAGGGGAAAAAGTGACTTAAGTGTGTCAAAAACTATAGTGGAACACCCTTATTTTATTCTATAAATATGAGCAACAAGTTGGCAACAAAATTGGAAGAAGCTTTTATAGCAAAGATATGATTTTTATTGTTAGGTTTGAGTCTCTTTTTAGTAGATGTGGCTAAAGCCAAAGGTGAATAACTTATGCTCTGACAACCAAAAAAGACGCAATAAAACTAGCCTTCAAAGATTGGACCTACCAATGATTATGACAATGTTTTGGCCAGGTAACACCACTAGATTTTTTTTTCTCTTGTACTATCTTTTTTGGCTGCCCTTGTGGTTTCTTGTAAATGCAGCAACTACCAACTGGATAATAAATATGAAGATTAAGTACGTCGACATCGACAACTAGACCTCTTGAACATTTTTAAAGGGTAAGCAGATTGAAGTTTATCAATTCTAATTTTAATGATTGCTCGCTTACCACGACGGATATGTGCTAAAGTTATAGTAGTAATTATAAGGAAAGAGCAGATTGGAGAATATGGAAAAGGGCTAAGCATGCCTTTCACTAGTTCACGGGTTTACTGATATTAAAGACATGACAAATAAAATTCCTTTTCGTCTCCTTTCCAAGTTTTTTATTGGGAGCCTAAAAGTCAACCTTTTTTTCTTTGTGGTCTTTGGCTACCACAATTCTCAATTTTTTTTTCATATCTTATTTGTAGTATTATATTAATGATGGCTGTCACATTTTTTTTTAAAAATCTTTTCTATCCACTGTTCTACAGCTTATTTGGATCTTGGTTGTCCCCTCCTTCAATATTTGTCAAACAAAACGTATAAAAAATTGGAGAAAACAAATTTTCTCCTTAACAACTCTATTGTCTGTAATATGTATCTTGCACTAATTGCAGCTTCATATTGTAAAACAAAAAGAGAGAGAAACCAAGGTAAAGCACGTGAAAACACACACATATTTGTGTAAGCATGTGTTTTTGCTTCGTGACAAGGCTTAAATTATGGAGTATATAATAACGTATACAGTTTTTTATGTTATCAATAGAGTTTAGTTTATTCTAGCAACTTAATATCCGTTTTTATAAAACTACAAATTAATATCATTTTATCATTCATACATGACTGAGTATATAAGTATCTATCTAAAGTAAATTCTTTATTCCACAAAATATAGATATAATGCTTGAGTATACTTTATTCGTTTCAAATCTCACTTGAGAAATCTCACTAATATTTTATTTTTGTGAATTATGAACATACTTTTTATAATATTTAGTCCATAGAATTTTAACTCCTTTTACTTTAGTATTTTTTTTTTGTTATTCAAAAGATAAAAAAAAAATAAATCAATACTCAGAAAGGTAAGTCCTTTTCTGCTGAATTATGTTCTCTCACGTCTATTGCTTTTTAATATAACTATTTGGTTTTTTTAGTTTATTTTTTAATTTTTAAAACTTAAAAGAGATCTTGTAATTAAGAATGAACCACCTACTGTTTACTATAGCCGTATAGCTAGACTCTTTTTTTCAACGATTTCATCATTTTCATTTTCGCAACAACCAACATCATGATCCACTACAATTATAGTAATAACGTAACGTATATGTTGTTTTAACAGTTGAATTCAACATCATCAAATGATTACAAAAATCATTCTTTTGTCATAAAATACTTCAATTAAAGATTTTTCACACTCAATCAAAAACAAATTTTAAAATACTATAGCAAAAGATTTTATTTTTTTCCTTTTCACCTTTTCGTTCTCTCACTAGAGTTTCTACCTAAGCAATAATGAATTAACAGAAACTTTCTTCTCTCATTTTTCCATTCAAGTTCCATTCACTAAGTTTCTACCTAAACAATTACTCCTATTAAAATACTCAAGTTCTTCTAATTCCCATCTCTTCTACCACAAAGTTAATACTCCCTCCGTCCCATTTTAACAGTCGCTTAATGTTATCTATTTTGATTTTGAATTCACGACACTTATTTTAAAACTAAAACTAGGAGAGAGCAAAACCTGAAAAGTGAAATCAAAGAAAACCAAAAACACATAGTAAAAGAAGAGAGCAAATTAAACCTGAAAAGTGACAGAAGAAAGTGTCTCCTGCCTAGAAATTGTAGTTTTGGCATTGGGCACCGACGCATGAAGCATACAGGCCAGAGAATTCCACATGTTCAAACTCAACGAGTCACCAACAAACATTATTTTTTTCCCTGACCATCTCTGCAACAAATCCTTCCCATTAAACCTGTAAAATTAAAAAAAATCTGTTAGTAAATCATTACACCGTAACTAATTCAGATGAAACTTTATCATAAATTGACTAGTTTTGCACAGACTGGCAATCTATTACAACTCGCCTAGTAATACAAACAAGAGGAGCTGTACTAGACAATACTAAAACAGAGGAAAAACTTCTCTGTTTCTTCAAAATGTGTTGTGTAAGTCAACAACAACATAATCAGTGTAATCTCACATGTAGGGTCTGTGTGAGATGATGCGTACGCAACCTTACCTTTATCTTGTAAGTCTATATAGCAAAAATAAAAAGTAAGAAAAAAGGATTGGAAGAAGGAACATTAAAGAGTACCTGGGCAAGTTACAAGAATCAGGTTTCCAAGCATATTTGAGATATTGTTTATCAGGGCGACCATATTTGAGGCAATCAAATTCAGGGTCAATGAAAGGGCAAGTTGAGGAATCATAAAGAGGAAAAGAAGGGTCAATTGCCCATCTACCTTGAAACAAGTTGCACTTGCTATTGCTTACAACCTTTCTATTTTCCCAACTAAGGCCACTAAAATTTTGTACTATAAGCTCTGCTCTGCTAGTATGTAAGAAGAGAGAAATAATGCTACAAACTAAAGCCACTGATTTAATGACCAATTGGCTCCACAGAACCATCTTTGGCTTTTGGTGTGGAAATAATTGAGGGAACTACTAATGAGAAACTTGTCTTCAACCTTAGTACATTGTCTGCTATATATATAATACAAAACCACAGCATACATCAAAATCAATTCTTTTTTTTTTCTTACGGGGGTGGGGGTGGAAGGTTCAAGGAGAAGTGGTATCTGGAGATTCCTTGTTAAAAGGATCACATGATGAAAGCCAAAAAGAAATTGCGATGTCCACATTTCTGACCGTCTTAAAAACACTGGTCTACTTGTCTAATGAGATTAGATACACTCCAATATGTCACATGACATATCTAATGGTTTCAAACTCTTTTAATAGCATGAATTTTTTAATAAAAAATCAAGAGAAGTGTTGAAAATACTCTAAACTTGGCAAGAATTTAGGAATATATTTCATTCATATTGCAAAATTGGAGCGTATATAAGTTCAGTTAATCAAGTAAAAAAATATTTTTAAGACTATCAACCGTTCAAATAAAATTAATAATTTACATCAAATTTAAAAATATTTTCAGTACTCTACTCTTTTTATCAAAGTCTTCGTGTAGAAACAGTGGGGCATTATGTTTTGGCTCTTAGCAGTTATATTTATTTTTCTCTTGGTATATTGTTCTATACGGAGTAAATCCGTCGGCACAATTAATTAACAGACTTGTTTTTTTATTTAATAGACTGGATATATGACATTAATAACTGTGGTGAATACTGGAGATCCCCTGCCTTTAATTAAACCACATTTAGACATATAATTTATTTATTTATTTTTGTAATAATTTTTTTAATTTATTTGAAAATCAATGTTTAACTATGAAATTCAATATTCAGCTTATTCAAATTTGAAAAACAAGTCATAATTTGTTTTGCTAATTTCATCTTCATAATTTAAAATAAATTCTCTCCTCTCTTTTGCAAAAAGTATAATTAAATACAACTTCATCATCAATTTATATTCCTTAAATTTTTGAATAAAATAAAAAATATTAGAAATCTTGATTAAACGCCCCGCCTAAAATTTACAAATTAGAATTCTCGGAAAGTAGATTTTTTCCGAATAAAGAGAGCGTTTCTCTATATAGTAAATATATCGATATATCTAGATTGTCTGATGCTTAAAGAAAGAAATGTGGTAATATCAACTTCTTTTTATTTCTCACTCGAGTCCAATATTTATATTTGAAGCCCGATCAAATTCATTTTTTGCAACAATAAAAATCCCACATTCAGGTAACATCAGTTTTTGATTGGTTTTACTTGCACGTAGTTTACAATAGCAATAAAAACACCTAATTCAGCAGCATTTACTACAGAGTTCGAACTCGTGGTACTGAATTGTCCTGTACGAATAATAAATATTTGAATTAAATAAAGTTACTGCTATAAGTTAGTTTACTTTTAAAAGATAAAACTATGGTTACATAAATTATTTATGAAAAAAATATAAGTCTTCTCATTTAAGATTACTTTATTTTAATTATCAAAAAGCAAAATGGGGTAATCATTTTGGAATATTATGAGTTTAGTGTTGTTGGTATATTTAGAAGCAGAGATTCTAATTTAGTGGAATTGCTTAGTCGGATTATTCCCTCATCAAAAAAAGGAAAAAATAGAAAAGCAAAAAGTTACTTTATTCTCTATTGATAGTTTGATACTGAAATTAGCAAGTCCACGTTCTTAATTAATTTGATTCATTTAATTTTTGTTATTTTATTTTTTAATTTGGGGTGGCATAAATGAATTTCAAAGATTTATTAATTTGGGGGCACAAGGGGACTAGTTCTAGTAAGTTTACAGCCTATTATAGGTTGCCTATTTGGCTATTGCTATCAATATATTATGTGGGGTGTTAGTTGTTTTGTAGGGATAACTTCAATTATTTTCTGGATTAAATGCAACTATTTTATTTTTAAAGATAAAGGCTGAAAAACAAAATATAATAATTTATTTTGTTACTTTTAGTATAGTGTATAGGCTCCGCAAAAAAATTTGTTGGGAGGGAAATTCTTGAATGAGTTAGCATAATTCAGATTTAATTGAAATTTCAATCTTTGAACATTGAGTGGAAAATTAAAAAAAAATAAATAGATATCCATCTGATCATCTTTACTTGTGAGCTTAGTTCATCTTACAAAATCAAAAGTAAATCTATTACTTTGAAACTATTTTTTTCTTATTATTAAATACTATTTATTTTTCATAATTAAATGATTCATAATTACGGTAGGTGATGCACTAAATTTATTTTCAATATTTAAATGATTCATAATAAAATTATTTTATGTATAAGGTTACATAAATTAAGCTAGAATTGTTATTTTCAAATTTATTCATCATAATTTGCTTTACTCTAAATATTTAATATTTGTATAATTAAATCTCAACAAGTTAAATAGAGCAATCAGGTTGAGGCCGTGTGTTGTATATAACAGTGATTAGGGGTGGAGTTGGAGTATGATTTTTTTCAATAGTTTTGATTTAAATCCTATATATATCTTCAAAAAGTTCATTGTATATATTTAATTTATCAATTTAGAACTCAATTATTTTTTATATATAAAAATAAACTAGAATCCCATACTTATAATTTTAGTAGAATTATACTAATAATTTAGTGACATGAAGTGATGAAGGGAATCGAGAATCACGTCATCTATCAACAACCAACAAAGATAAAATTAAAGTTCTTAATCAACTACTAAGACCTCCAAACTACATCTTTCAATATTTTATTACTCTTTTAATTTATTTATAGAACGAAAAAGAAAACCTTAAGCGAAAAAATACGGCAAGATGCATTAAATGAAATAAAAAACCCTAAAAAAGAAAAAAAAAATTAATGGAAATTTCTAGTCAATGACTATCTTTTTGGTACCACCAATCAAACATAGGTTACCAAAGTGGCAGACTTTTCTTGATCATTATGTATCAACTTCTACTATAACACTAGCCTGTTACATTTATGTGGTCCTACCCCTGTATTATATAAGTATTTGACCTATACTTCATCCAACATTTAAGATGATTAAAATAATTTAATAGTAAACACTTTAGATGAAGCTTCTCTTTCAAACTGCAACGTGATGTGATTCAACCTTAATTAAGTTAAATTATAAGTGGGTACGATTTACTATAAGTAAACCAAATATATTTAATTTTCAATATAAGTTAAAGTAGAAATTAAGTTGTTATCAATATTATAATTGATGTAAATACTGAAACGGATTGACCTAACTAATTAGCTTTGTGCTCATCTAAACCCAATAATGTCAATGCTAACAACTTTTTAGGAGTCAGATAGGATTGGAATCCTATACAAGGGGATGCTTGCTGCTCGCCCCTATCTCTAAAGTGTATGCACTCCACTTGTTACCACTAATTAAACAAGAAGCTAGGAGCGGAAGGAGGGACTTGAACCCTCAACCTCAGCCTTGGCAAGTCTATGTTCATCGTGGGCCTCGTAGTACCCACATACGACAATTCTATGAAGCTTTTCGAGCCGAAAACCTATTCGACGTCAGAATCGATATATATATATATATATAAAGGTTACCTTTAATATTTGATGAGATTCTTATCCCAAAAAAGAGCTTGTTATTGGAGTGACTGACTCATCAATCCTCTAGAAATGGACCATATGCTTCATTGATTCCTAAAAGAAAAATGTTAACTTTAGGATAGTTGACGAAGCATCTTTGTTGGCGATTGTTGAAAGTGGCCAACGAATAATGTATATCTTATAATCCATGCAAATGTATCCTCAATTATTAAAATGAGAAAAGAATGCCATGTAATTTAACATTTCGTAACACATTAACCAACTATGACACTTGAGGGGAAGAAAATTAATTATTGGATTAAGATGGCAATTGATTAATAAAGCAAACGTGTATTTGATATCTTCTTTTTGTTTTACAACTAATACATGTTTGTGTCCTAGTGGGCCTGTACTTACACGTGCAACCATTTGTTAATGAACTTTTGGCTAACAATTTCACCAAGTACATATTGATGATAAAATGCAATATTGACAACCATAAAAAATATCGTTGACAAGTTTTTGTTTTTAAGCATAGATTGTTAGTTTATAGCTAAACCAAGGTCTCTCTTAAAGTCCAATTATTGTATTACTATTAGTTATCAAGCTTAAAAAAAAAAAAAAATAGAACACATGTAGTCAAATGCTAACGTAAGATAAGTACTAATACAATAGTGGATAATAGAAGATGAAGAGAAATAACATATCTATGGTAATTTTACAAGTAAAGCTCGAAGTGGATGAAATATAGGTAGATTTATGTTGTGAATCAAGCTAGCTTTATAAGGGCTTATGAGTTAAAAGTGGTGAATGACATTGGACCAAGTAAAATATTGGAATATTTTATGGGAAAATTTTTAAAATGTCAATACTTTGATGTTTAGTAGGACCCCTTAGCCACACTTTCAATAGTTATTTAAAATGTCAATATCTTAATTTGTTATGTATCTGATTGGTGTATTTTTTATTTGTTTGATTTAAAAGAATGCAATTATTTAATAACAGAAAAGAGAAAATTTTATTATGTTTTCTTCGTAATAACAGAAAAGAGAAATTTTTTATTATGTTTTCTTCGCAATTGTATACCAATAATTTTTACATTTTATGTGTTCACTTTACCATTCATATTACAATTGGTATATTACTTTCATAATGAAAACTAAAATTGTATTCTAGTGAAATTGTATTACATGACTGCCAAATATATTTTTCTTTTATTTGTATTACAAAAATATTACTGATTGTATTCCAATATAATTTATGAAAACAAAATTACAAAATGAATGTTAATATAGATTTCTACAATCTACTAAATATCATATATGAAAACAAAATTATAAAAAATTCGAACAATAGTGCTTAAATACGAAAAATTTGAAATACATAAAAGAAGAAAATCTCACAAAATACTTGATAAATATGAAAACAAACTCACAAAAAAAAAAATAAATCAAACAATATTGATTAAAACACTACTAAAAAACGACAGACAGAAAAGCGACGGACTGCGTCGCTCCAAAAAGCGATGTCATTTGCCACACTGTTCGTTGCTTTTTAATAAAAATAATTATTTTTAAAATTATTTTACAAAAAGTGACGGACGACATCTCTTAGTCCGTCGCTTTTTTTGCGGATTTTTGCGCTAAATATGTGTATATATATATTATTTAATATATATAGAGACGCCGTCCGTCGCTTTTAATAAAAATAATTATTTATAAATTGAACAATAACCACATTGTCCGTCGTTTTTAATTTATTTTATTTTATTTTATAAATTAGTTTTTTAAAAAAGCGATGGACGGCATCTCTTAGTTCGTTGCTATTTGGTCAAAATATCTAGTCAAACTTTTTAAAAAAGCGACGGACAACGTCTCTTAGTCCGTTGCTTTTTAGTCAAAATTTTGGTCAAATATTTTTAAAAAAGCAACGAACAAAGAGACGTTGTCCGTTGCTTTTTTCAAATTATGTTGAACTAAAAAGCGGGTTTTCCCCCCATTTTCCCATCTCTCTTTCTCTCTCTTCTCTCCTCTCTCTTCTCTCTAAAACCAAACTGTTGCGCTGTTGCGCTGTTGCCACCCCACGCTGCCGTCACCCTTCTCTCCTTGAGCATTAGTCCCGTCGCTGCCTTGCCCCGTCGGCGCCGCCACCAGCCGTCCCCACTGCCTCTTTTCCTTAGCTTGTTAAGATTAGGGTTTAATTTTAGTTTTTTTTCAATTCTAGTAATATTTGATTTGTTATAAATTAGTATATTGTTTTAGTTTGATGAATTGTGTTATTCAATTGTTAGTTTGTATATTTGATTATTGTTAGTTAGGTAGAGAATTGGAGATTTTTTATTTTAGGATTTTCTTCTAAATTGGAGTTTATTTTAATATGATTGTGAATTAAGTATTAGAAGATAGAACTAACAAATAATTAGAAGTTAGAAGTTAGATTAGTTGCATTTTCCAACTTTGAAATTCTTGAATTTAGTATGTTTGACGGTTAAAGTTAGAAAAACATTCAATTGTATATAAAAGTTAGATTACTTTGAAGTTAGAAAAATATTGGACAATATATGAAAGTTGAAATTAGATTAGTTGAATTTTCCAACTTAGAAGTTCTTGAATTTAGTAAGTTTGAAAGTTAAAGTTAGAAAAATTGGGGATTTTTAAATATGATTGTAAATTAAGTAATAGAAGTTAGAACTAACAAATAATTAGAAGCTAGAAGTTAAAGATTAGTTGAATTTTTCAATTTGCCATTGTATTTGTGCTTATATGTAATATATTGTTGTTGAAAATTGGGTTACTTGAATTATATTCTTGAACTTAGAAATTCTAGAAATTAGATATGAATTTGAATTTTTGTAGGATTTTAGAACTTTAATTAGGTTGTGAACTTTAAAAATCTTGAATTATTGTAGGATTTTAGAACTTCAGGTTGTGAACTTTAGAAATCTTGAATTATTGTGGAATTTTAGAACTTTAGATTGTGAACTTTAGAAATCTTGAATTATTTTATGATTTTAGAACTTTAGGCTGTGAACTTTAGAAATCTTGAATTATTGTGGAATTTTAGAACTTTAAGTTGTGAACTTTAGAAATCTTGAATTATTGTAGGATTTTAAACTTTAGGTTGTGAACTTTAGAAATCTTGATTTATAGAATTTATGAACTAATTATAGGTTGAACTTTAGAAATCTTGATAAAATATAGTCTTTATGAACTATTTGTAATTTTGAAACGATTTTTTTGTAATTTTGGAACGAATTTTGAAAGACTTTATAAGCCTTTAAATTGTGATTTAGATATTTTTGAATGTTAATTTAAGTTTGTTGTTTTATATTTTATGTAGCTTCTTTATAATGTTTTGTGTTTGATTGGGGCTGAACTGAATTGAATTGCTTTTGCAGGTGGGCAGCAGTTTCTATTGTCAAAAAAATTGCAGAAAAAGAGACGGACAGGGTGGTTTTGTCCGTCGCTTTTCTGGAATTTTTTAAAACACAGAAAAGCGAGGTACATCTTTAGTCTGTAGCTTTTTTTAATTTTATTTTTTTTAAAACCCAGAAAAGCATCGGACAGGGTCCTTTAGTTTGTCGCTTTTCAGGATTTTTCAAATTTTTATTTCCAAAAAAGTGACGGACGGCGTCTCATTGTCCGTCACTTTTTTAAAATTAATAAATAAATAAATAATAAATAAAGCGACGGACGACGTCGCATTCTTCAAAAAAATTTTCTTTTTTAAAAAAACAAAAGCAATGCAGTCCGTCGCTTTTGAAAAAGCGTTGAGCCAAAAAGCCACGAGATTGACTGCGTTGCTTTTCCGTCGCTTTTTTTCGTCTCTTTTTGGCAGTTTTTTAGTACTGAAAGACGAAAAATCTGAAATACAGAATACTTGGTGAATATGAAAACAAAATCACAAGAAACTTCACAAAATACTTGTTGATTTCGAATTTACTTTACCAATGGATGAAGAATCTTTTGAATTAATTGTGAGATTTCTTAAACAAAGTGTAGGAAATTTGAAGAGTTGATTTTCTTGAACAAATAAAGGAGATAACCATGGTGAAAAGGGGAAGAGAGAGAAATGAGTGATTTGAGGTAAAACCTAGAAAGTGTGGTAAGTGGTTAATGAGTTTTCTTTTTTTATCTGATAGTGGAATAAATAATGGTCCAATATGGGGCTGATTTGAGAAATAAAAAGAAAGAAGATTAATTCTATTGGAATTCAATTCATTTTCTAAATTATTGACATATTGACATTTTTAATAATTATTTTAAAATATAGATATTTTTAATAATTATGTTAAGAATTGTGACTAGTTTGCTAATTTTCTCATATTTTATTTGGAATTCAGGCCCAATTAGCATTTGGTTAAAAGGAGGAAGAGTAAATTTAAGATTTAGCAAACATAAAAAGCATATGTAACACCTCGCAAATTGAAAGAACTAGAAAGAAGTTAAAAATTGGAATTAGTCATTTTTGGAATGGATATAAAAAAAATCTGGAAAATTTTTATTAAGTATGTTAAGATGAGTTTTTGGTCAACTTCAAACGACCATAACTCCTAGCTCAAAATGCGTTAGGTGTTTTTCCAAATATTGTAGGAAAGATCTTGGAATAATCTTTCCAACGCCACCAAGTTTGCGAAATTCCAAAATCGTATGAGTGAGATATGACCATTGAAAGTTGGACTGTTTGGATAAGGAAAGTCCAATCCGAATTTTGGAAAAGTAGTTTGGTCTTTTCCTTACCCTATTATTTTAATTCGCTTTTGGTAATTATCTAAGCGTCTAAACTGAAGTTGGTCAAATTACGCTTTTGGAATTTGAGTTTGGGTTTTGATAGAAGAGAATAGAAGAGGAGAAAGAGCAAGAATCGTCAAGATCTTCAAGAATCGCTTATGAATTTCGTCAAAGGGTGATCCCTATGAGGTATGTGAGATCACATAGTGTTGGGTTAATTCACTGCCAATCATGATTTATTTCAACAAATTTAAGTTCTTGAAAGCTTAGAAATTGAGTTCTTGATAGGTTTGTTGAAGTTCTATTGAATTATTGATTCGTTGAAATTGTTGAGGAGTTGTTTGATTCGAATCCATGATTTTAGGTGTGAATTCGATTAGAATCTCTCATATATTGATGGTAAAATTGATTCTAAGTGTTTGAGGAAAGAACCAAGTCGAATTAGGGGGTTTAGAGTTGGAAAACAAAGGAGAAAAGTTGGAATGCACCTGGGCAGGGGTATGGGGCGCCGCCCCTCTCAGAGCCCCAAGAGGGAACCTATGAATATTGGGTCTTGGGGTGCCGCGCTAACCAGAGCGCCTCACCCAGCTCTCTGAAGTTTTAAGGTTGGCGCCCCGCGCCTCTCAAAGCGTCAGGGACATCATTTCTTCCCCATCTTTCTGTATTAGTTCCTTAGCAATGTACCTATGTTTTCTAATTGATTCCAACACTCTAAGGTATATCTAAACATCATAAAATCATCCATAACATGAGATCATGAACCTTGAATCCATAATCCAATTCAAGGAAAGTTAAAATCAAAGTCAAGAGAAGTTCTTAGAGTTTTCCAAAAGTCTTTTTCAAATGTTTTAACTTTGTTTTAAGACTTAAAGTTCAAGTTGAGTAAAGAGTAAAGAGTAAAAATTGAAGTTTATTTTTTCAAAGAAGTATATGGAAACTATGTATTCCCAAAGAGTTTAAAATGTTTTTCACATTTAAACAAGAAAGGAAACCTTGATTTCCAAAGAGTCTTTGAGCTACTTTTAAGTAAAGAGTAAACGTTTTCACAATTAAGCAAGAGGGGAAACTTTGATTTTCAAGGTATCCTTTTAGCTAAGTTTTTGAGCAATTATCTCAAATCACAGAAAGAAGTATGTTTTTAAACATAAGAGCTAGTTCATATTTTGGGAGTAATATTGAACATCGATATGGGGGAGAGTTCAGACAACTCATAGCCCCCATAAACCATGTAGCCATTATGGGTATAAAAGGGTCATACTTTTTAGATGATTCCTTTAGTGTTTTTTAGCGTAGACCAGTGGATCCACTTAGTAGTTCAGGTTTTATAACCTCGGCAAGGTATATGACAGCTCTGGCAGTGTGAGGCAAAATGTTGTATCATCACAATAGCTCTTACGTGATGATTGTCAGTTAGAGAAACTCCCACATAAGTAATTTTATTCTTATATACACAGTTTATTTATATTATTACATACATTTTAGAGTTATATTGTATCTTTGCATACATACAGAGTTACATCCATGTTTTAAACAACTTTTCTTTATATTGCACTTGTTTTAAACTGCTTAATATTGAAATGAGAGTTGAGTTGAGTTGAGTTGAGCCTAGGTATGTTTTTTCAGTTCCTTTCAAGCTTATGTCTTGTTTCAGATTTCCCCTCGCATACTCATATATTCAATGTATTGATGCCATTTGGCCTGTATCTTCTTATGATGCAGACACAGGTAACTAGGATCAGCATCCAGCGCATCGTTGATCCAGTTGAACACTCAGAGTCTTGTGGTGAGCTTCCTTGCTTTTCGGAGGATCTCTTTTATTGCTTTCAGTATTATTATTAGTTCAATAGGATGTCGTGAATATTGTTCCGACATCCATCTCAGTTGTTTAGAAGCTTCATAGACAATCAGATGTTAGTTTCTTAGTCTTTTCATTTCATTATCATATGTTGAGACTTGAGTTTGCCTTATGAGATAGTTGAATGTTTTCTTTATAACATTCTAAATTTTATATGAGTTATGTTTGATAAGTTAAGTCTTCCGCTGAGTAAGTAAGCCAGATCAAGGGTTCGCTTGGGGCCAGCAATGGTTCTCATGTGTCAGTCCCGCCCAAGTCCCGCCCAGGGTGTAGGCTTGGGGCGTGACATCATATATGTATGCTATAACTATAGTTTGTATAATTGCGTTCCATAGCAAATTTTATGTTTGTTATGGAGCATCAAATTTGTATAAATTACAGACAGGTATTCATTTGTATAAAAAGCGCAGCGATTGTATATGTATATCGGTTAGATAATTGTATATATATATAACTACTATGTATATGCATTAATGATTGTGTTTGTATATCTGCATAAAATTTGAATTTGTATACAATTGAATCGAAATAAAATATTTGTATATCAAATCTCTCTCTCTCTCTCTTGCTTTATACAATTTGTATAATTTGTGTTTGTATAAAACGAGAAAGAGAGAAAGAGAAAAGAGAACTGATAGGGGAAGATTCGTATTGTATAATTATAAGTGTATAGGACGAAAATATATGTATTTGTATTTATATATACAATTTTCTCTCACATTATACAAACACAAACACAATTTATACATTTGTGTTTGTATAAAAGTGAAAGAAGTGAGGGAGAGTGGCGAGCAAGATCAGGGAGAGTGGCGAGCAAAATTTCTAGGGAGAGAGGCAAATGACAAGTATTTGCTACAGATTAGAATTAAATGAAACTATGGTTATATGCATTTAATTTGAATTAATAGTTTGTTATTTTATACAATTTTTCCAAGGAAAATGAGTTGGAAAGACCGGTTTATGCATATTGAAGAAAAATATTTGTCCTCTTCTTCTTCTAGAGTTTAATTTTCTCATCCCTATTCTTATCTCTATTGTTAGTTACTTGTTATTTTCATATTTCCATTATAATTCAATAGTTTGAATATTACAATTATGATTCTAAAGTTAGAATCTCATTTCAGTTCTCTTA
Source organism: Solanum bulbocastanum (assembly GCA_037074985.1). Taxonomy (NCBI): domain Eukaryota; kingdom Viridiplantae; phylum Streptophyta; class Magnoliopsida; order Solanales; family Solanaceae; genus Solanum; species Solanum bulbocastanum. The sequence goes on along the minus strand of CM073598.1, from coordinate 27,029,263 downwards.
TCAATATAGTGAGCAATTCAGATTTGTTATATTTTACTCATATCTTTATTACTGGTGTAATAATAGAAGAGCATGAATGCATGATGATATAACAAGTATGGGCATCATTATTTCCCAATAGTATTATTTTTTTTCTGAATAAGGGGAAAATGCCATGAGAGTACTTCCATTTAACACATGCATATTGCCCAATCCTATTATGAAAAATGACATTATGATTGATGGAAAAAAAAAACAATTTAAATGGGTATAGTTGGTGCACTCTGCACTTTCTCTTTTAATCTTTAGACAAGTTGTGGGTGGGCCAGTTACAACAACGATTGCTTCTACGAGAGTGAAGTGTGTCCTTAGATATAAAAAAATATTTTCCTGTATGAGTATAAATTACATTTCGTGTTCAATTTTGGTACGTATTTTAAATTTTCTCAATTCTTTCAGTTATATGTGAGGAAGTATTAAATTAAGTCATAAAAAAAAAATTGAAGCCAATACGATGGTTTTCGAATCTTTAATTTGAAAATTAGGAATTTAAGTTGACAATTCGCTTTGTAGAGATTTGAGACAATATGCATAGGAACATACATAAAATAAATATGTGGTAGGAATCATTGCAGAACAAAGCATGAAGATAAAAGGATAAGGTAGAAGGAATTGGTCACGTAATTATCTAAGACTAGTTTGGAGGAATTGTTGATCACATCATTATCTTAATTATTAGTTTGAAGGAATGAGACAAAATCAACATTATTAGTGACCTAGTGTTGATACTCCACAAAATTATCCGACAATTATGAATACTTTGCATGATCAACAATTTTTTATTCACAAGTCGACAAGGGTGTCCGATTACTGGTATGTCAAATGATATGCACCCCTTATTTTCAATTTTATTATGTAAGTTTTCCTTAGTCACTTTTTAGCTACAAAAGACTCCCAATCAAATAAAAAGATGAAAATTAAAGAAAATTAAAGACTTTAACCTAACTTTGGGAGCCCTAAAATGGACGGTGTACTTTTTGGTTAGCTCGTTTGCTTTTTTGCTTAATCTTATGTACTTTAGGTGGCCGTGGAATGAAATTGATTCTCGCAATCTTAGAGCCTTTATCAAAATTTTCATTTTTATCCGTTTCTAAACTCTATTTTATTTTAAAATATTTTGAAAAAAAAAACTATGGAACTTAAGCGCCCATACGTGGGGCTTTACACCTCGCAAATCTGTTTTAAAAACATAGTTCAAACACGTTAGGCAATTTTTGTATTATTTTTTGTGTATCACAAATTACAGTTGAATATAAAATATACAAAAACAATAAATTAATTTTCAGGCTAAGACTTGAATATCTCATTCTCTGTAAGGATTATAGAGTATAACTCTTAACTTGTCTCCTCCAATTAGATATAACAATTCAACTACGTCGTATAACTCAAATAACTCTAGATTAATTGAAGCATTCAAAATTTCACCAAAAGAACATCTTCCTAACATAAATTAAATAACAAAATAATGGAATCATCGTATTGTAGATCATGAGTTGATGGTGGATAATTAGTGAATGATTATGCTATTAGTGAATATATGAATTACACCACGAATAATTGACTAATTTCATGTGAATTTATACCACTAAAGTAACACACTTCAGTATTATTATAATTTACTATACTCCAACAATTTCTTACTACCATGGCGGAGCTAAATGGGGGTTCATGGTTCGGACAAACCCATTAGTTTTTCCGTAGACTCTATATTTTTACCAGAAATATAAGTAATAACTTGTGAATCCCTAACAAATTGATTAGCAACTCAATGTTAAGGAAGAGGAAGGAAATTTAGAACCCAAACTCCCAATACTGGCTCCGCCTCTTAGAAGGTCAACTTGATTGTGAAAGTCAAGCAACTCAAAATGGACTTAGGTGTGTATATATATATAGGTGGGCTACAAGAAGACAGTGGAAGTGGAGTTGGAGGCCTACTTTAGTGGCTGTATTGCCCATATTGAAAGTTGCTCCTCCCAATTTACACGATAAGACGTGTACCTTTCTTCTCTTACACGCGAATTCAATTTGATTCAACATGTATATGATTGCAACACTCAAATTAATGCAATCATAAATATTATGAATTTGATCGAACTCATATCTTAATTTTTACTTCTGTCCCTAATTAATTCTGTAATTCTTTCGTCTAAAATGTGAATTGTTAAAAAGATCGTGTTAAAAAAATTTAATTATGTTTTCAATCAAAGAATCATGTATCAACCATCTTTCTCCTTGCCCAATTTGCAAGGATAAGTGAAATTTACACTTTGAATAATGTCCATCCGTTTCTTCTGATCTTTGGCTTTGAAGTCACGTTTATTTGCCTAATAATAATCTTATAATGAGATGATGACTAATTTGGCTTCTAATTTGTTTTGTCATTATACGTTTGGAACTATTTGTGCATGAATGCAATGTGTCACGTTAAAATAAATCGGTATTATTGCTGTTGTTGACGTTGTTTTTTCTATCTGGAATGTAGCTTAATGTACACTAAAGTGGTTATACTTACTGGCCGTTAGCTTTGGTCCGAAATGAATACTAATTACTCTATTAAATACTTGTCATGTTTCACACCTTTTGCAGTCAATTTTAATTAGTATTTTAAATAAACCTTTTATATTAATATAAGAAATAATAGTAACTTATAATATTTTTTTATAGTTTTTAAATATTTAAATTATAATTTTTAAGTATTAAATAAGACTAATCTTAATTAAGCTCTGAAGAGTAGTCATCGACTCTTGAGAAGCAAAATAAAGTAACTAATATGAGACACGTCATAGAGTATTTAGTATTCCTTTTGTTTCATTTTACTTGACTCCTATACTAAAAATAGATGTTTAATTTTAATTGTTTCTTTTAACAAATTAAGAGAGTTTTATCATTTTTTCTCACACTACCCTTAATTATAATAACTATATACATAAAATTAGTTTAGTAAAATATAGCTCTAATACTAAATTTATTTAAAAGTGTGTCAGGTCAACTTGTATCAAGTAATATAAAACTGAGAAAGTTGTAGATTTTTTGTTTTAAAACGTTAAAATTGATAAATTATGAAGAAAACATATTGATGTAGGGCATCAACTTAATTAACCTTATGAAACGTAAAGACAGAGGAAAAAAAATATCCTCGTTAAATATGTGTGTTATAAGCTTTAAGAAACAATTTTGATTGAGAATATTGTTGTTAATTAAACCTAATGTTATACAATATTTTAGGGCGCCTGGATTGTATAGTTAGATTTTTTACCCTAAAATTTATCAACCGAAGGATCTAGGCTAAGTTGGTGTTTTATTTCATCCACCTTTTGTTAAATCTATTATAACGTTTTTCTTTGAAATCAATTACAGAATTAAGCAATCGTTTTATAGTAATCTCATTATTCGGATACTTATTCATATTCCATAAACCTTTTGTGTTTTGAAAAATTAGAAGTAGAGTTAACACCTCTGACCTATCCAAATCCTAGGTCAAGAGAAGCCATAATTGACTCAAATTAGAACTAATGAAGTTGGGAAGATAATTCACTTTTTGCAGCTATCACTTTTGGCCTAATTAACGTACGTAACCTTTTACATGAACAAGTAGCTAAAATAGTGCATCATATGCTTCAATAGGTTTAGTCTCTATCCCTCTCATTTTCTTCCAGCCATCTCTCAATGAAGATGCATGTTATGAGTGAATTTTGGTTCTAATTTTTGGAGAAAGACGTTTGGGAAACATTTTTTTCCAAAAAGATATTTTTAAACCAAACTCAAAGAAAGAAGAACTACAATTTTATTTTATTTTTGGCAGAAAATCTTAACGTAAAGGCCATTTAACTACTTAAAATTAGTTTTTCATATTCTTAAAATTGAAATATTTTGTTTTTGGATAAAATGGATTTCTCTCTCTTGATGTATGTTGATTTATTTTTAAATAATAAATGAAGTAATTCTTATTTTGCAAAAAATCTTGTTGATTTTTTTTGCTTTTCAAAAAGACACTATTCAATATGGAATCTTTTCCTTGGGCATCATAAGCAAAGTTTTAGGGAGTTTCCTATCATATATTGTGGAAGATACACCAAGATACATGTATTTTTGCTACCAGATACATTAAAATAGGGAGAGAGGCAAGGTTTAAAAGCGAAAAAGAAATTTCTTTTTTGTGAGCTCCAATTGGATAAATTTTCTTTGACTTTTGAAGACTTGTTTACAGAAAACAGCCATATCTTATCAGCACATTGACTCTTCAGAAAAAGATACTGGATAGTTTCCACTATTGATCGATTACAACACCAAAACCTTGAGGGCGTCGTATATCCAAATCTTGTCAGAATGTCATCCAAAGCAAGCGAGATATTGATGTATTACTCTTTTATATAAGCCACAGTAAGGGAGGACGAACACAACTTCATAAGGTTGTACAGAACGGAACAAACATTGTACCGTGAATTTGGAAAGATCAGGGCTACTTTTGGAATTCCAAAATTATTTGTGTGTGTCTTTTACGTCCCCACGTGCCCATTTTCTCCTATTTACAATTCTTCAAAATCCTTCGCCTTACAGTGTTTTGCTTCCCTTGCTCTTCTTCTTCTTTATTTGTTATTGTTTCCGTTGTTTTACTCTTCTAATTTGTTACTTCTCTTACTTTGTATATTGATTTGCACATGCATGTATTAGGTAATGCCATCGAAATGAAGGGGGTGAAGCTGAAGTGACCGAGCTTCTGCTGCAAATATTTGCTCTAATACGGGTATTTTGAAATCTGCTTTTTACTAACTTTTAAACCTTTGTTTTCTTTTGAATTTAAAGAGTCTTTTTTTCCCTATTTTTTAGTATCTTCATTTACTTTGGGTCATCTTGGGTATATATTGTTATTGTTCGAAGTTTCCGAAATACTATGGATTTTATATCTCAAGAAGATAAAAAATTTGTGCCGTTACATTCATATAAATGGTAATTCTTAATCCATTGGGAAAATTTTAATGCTTGAGCAGCTTTTAATTAGGATTTGAGCCTGATAAAATATATTTGATTGAGTCATAGATCAATCCTCAATTAGGCGAAGAAATGCATTTCAGTACTCCCTCTGTTCCTAATTACTTGTCTACTTTTTCTTTTATAGTTATCCCTAATTACTTATCCATTTTAACAAATCAAGAAATGACAATTTTTTACTTACTATATCCTCAATTAATTACTTTGAAAAACTTTGAAAAAGGTAAGAACTTTTTGAAAATCTTAAATTTTAATTCATCCACTTCATAATTAATATGATAACATGATAAACTCACTAGAATAATAATTATTTTCTTAATAGATGTGTCAATTCAAAAGTGAACTAGTAATTAGGGACAGAGGGTATTTGACTGTTAAAAGAGAGAAAATAAAAGGCAAATCTCATAACAAGCCATTTATTCATATTATTTTTGGTTTAAAAGGTTAGCTTCCAACTTCGGCGGAGTTACTACTGGAAAGATAGATGAACTCAACTTTTGAATAACACTACAAGTAAGATGGTGTTCTTATTCTATCATAAATAAATATTCTACCACATGATCGGATGAGTATCACTGAACAATTAAAAAGAATCAAACATATTTTGTGTATGCCATCTTGAAAATATTGTATATGTGTGCTAAAGGAAAAACAATGAATTCATATGTCAATGAGTTTTTTCAATAGAATATTACTTTAAATTTGAGAAATACAATGAAACTTTTTTTATGATTGTACCCTCATATAGACATGTTGTAGAAATCAACCCCACATTATACGATCTTTACAACAGAAAAATTGATTAAAATTCCCTTTGGTATAAAGTAGATCAAGAAAAGGAATGTGTAGTACAATTAGTGATCTATGAAAAATGTTGAATCATTTGTACTTCTATCCCTCTTTTATCTTGGTCATATTCACTTACTTCCGCGTTTTCGGCCTACTCCGCAGCCTATCTTTTTTAGTAACTACTCAGTCCACGTTGTTTTAGTTTAATCCCATCTATCCTTTCTTCTTTCATGCCCTCTTTCACTCTGCTTTGCCCTTCACTTTTCATCCCCCTCTTCTATCTCATGATATTGTTGTATCTTCCTTGATGATATCAATTTCTTCAGGATCATTCTACTTTAATGTGGCTGGATCAATCTCTTTTGTTTGGTAAGATTGCTCATCGTTTTCAGTTCTTCATTACATTTTTAAAAAGCTTCCGATTCAGATGAACACTGAGTTGATAGTACCTAGAGATTGTCCTTGTGTATTTACATTTTGAAGAAAAATCTCACAAAAAGCTTGAAGTTTTGTTACAATGATGTGAATCTTGAAGTTCTGTTACAACCAAATCATGTCATCTCTGCTTATTATTAGTTCCAAGAGTTGATTGTTTTGGGAGATGTTCAAGGCGCTAATGAAGTTGAACGGTGGACTTAGGTACGTAGGCATTTTTTTCCCGTGGTATCTTTTTTTTCAGATAGTATTTTCCCCAAACAATTGATTAATCTTTATATGTTAAGGCTTCTGCTTTGAGGTGATTTAATTTTCCTGTGGGCTATGATATCACAACTTTCAGGTGATTGTAAAGGTTCCTAAAGCCTATAACAACATTAGATCCAATGATAATTAATTAATGTCGGTAAAAGATTTAGCATTCCATGAATGTGTATATTTATCTGTTTTTGTTGTAGTGAATGCCTGATATGTGAGGATTATAATGAGATAAAAGCACATTTTTTTATTTTCTCAGGTTGTCTAAAAGCAAAAACCACTTGCTGCTTTAAAACTTTCAAGACGAAGGAGGAACAAAAAATAGTCTATGGTGAATGAAGTTACTTAGCAACCACAAACCCCGTTCCTATTCTTCCTATTGATAAATGTCTATTATAGTGTACAACATCATAACAAAGCAAAATAAGAGAAATGTAGTATGTTGTTCATTTTATGCTATTCTTACATATACAGATTGAAAAATAGTTGTGCTGCTTCTATCTCATTCTACTTTTCATTTCAAGGTACACTAATAATATGAGTTAGAAGGAGATGATCTACATGGATATAATAGACAACCGATTGAGTTCAATTCTCAAGTTAGCTATGTCTATAAGATTTGAGGATAACTTATAAAAGGTCTGTATAACTTATAAAATCATTCTTCAGTACTTGTTTGACAAAAATGTTCATAGTTGTGCTGCTCTATTTTCAAACAAATATTTCTCTCCTTAATTAAGGGTTGGAGTAGTACTTTGGCTAAATTTTTTGTCATAGTTGTGCTGCTCTATTTTCAAACAAATATTTCTCTCCTTAATTAAGGGTTGGAGTAGTACTTTGGCTAAATTGTTACAACTTAAATTTGATTTGTCATTATTAGCCATGTCAGCTAAATACACTTCTATAAAGTACGATATCTGATGCGCTGATCTTTCATCGACTGGTACTTTATTTACTCTATTATGGTAGAAGAAGCAAAAGAGAGGAAGCAGATTTTTTTGCGTCGGCCATATTTTTGAAGATATAAAAGGCTGAATGGCCATGTTTTAGTAATAAAAGGCTATTTTTTTAATTGAGGTATTTTTAGTATAAGTAATTTAATTCAATAGTAATTTTGAAGTTGAGATAAGAGATTTGATTAGGTAGGGAGAGGGGTGGGGGGCAGGTGTTAAGAAGAAGAAGAAGGGGGTGGGGTAGGGGTTGGGGTGGTGGGTGGTTTCAAGGAAGAAGGAGAGAGTGGGGGTGGGGGGCTGAAGGAAGAAAAAAGTAGCGGGCGAGGGAGTGGGGTGGGATAGGGGGCAGATGGGTTGATTTTTTCTCTTTTTTAATTTAAATTATTTTTTAATGATTTTTAATATAAAAATATATATTCACTCACTTTAAGGTGCGTGCAGTCAAGTATTTTTCCATTTCAGCAATATTAATGTCATATAAGTTCGGTCAATGGTGAAATTTATTTAAAATATTGTGTTTTAGTAAGTTTAAGAATTCAGTTGGCAAAGTCATGAGTATAAAGATTCAACTGACAAATGGAACCAAATACAAGGGTCTCCCAGATCAGTCCGTCTTTCTATTAAGTTTCTCAAGTTTGTATAGGCCTATGGGCTTTTTTAGTTTTGGGCTCAATGATACTGATCCATTGGATTCAGGTATGCCTCTTCATCAAACGCACGACCCATTTAGACTGGCCCATAGCTATTAACCCAAAATAAAATTTAAAATTCCCTCCTTTCCCCTTTTTCTTTTCTGTCAAATTTATTATTCATTGAGACAGTGTAAAAAGAAAAATTAATACACTCAATTTAATCGGAATAACTTCAACTGACCACCTTATACGTGACTCTTTCCTATCACTTATAAGAGTTTAATGTATACACTACTATAACATTAGTGTAAGGAAACTTTGTGCTATCAAATCACATTTATATGTTATAGCTGAAAAGCGAAAATTTCTTTCATTTTTCAAGATCAATTACAAATCTCGTTTATAAAGTTCAATACTTAGAAAATAAAATTCAAATGGTAGTTTGTTCGACTAAATAAGTAAAACATTTTCTTGCATAGTATTATATTTTTATTGTGTGACAATATCACAGGACAAATATATCCTCCTCTGACTTCACTTTATATTGTAGAGATTCTTGGGGTTTTATTAAGTTTCATGTCCTTCAAAGTAGCGTAAATTTCATCCAACTTCTCTCCTTCTTCTTTGAGTGCAACAAGTATCTTTTTCCTATCCCTACATGATTGCATTAAGCCATGTACCTCAAAGAACTTCATTGTCGATTGTTCTAAATCAGCTAATTTCTTCGAATAGTACCACCTTTTACACACATTGTAAGGTTTGATTTTCGCACTTTTACGAACAAGCTTCTCACCTTCCTCTAACCTCTTCTTGAATATATCAATCTCTGATTCTCTTCCTTCCAAGGCATTGTTTAGTCTCTCTATATCCTCAAGCACTGGTTTTATTGAAAGCAAAGTCGAATTTAATCGTCGAAAATTGGAATCGAAACAGACGGATGTTTTTCCGGCTTGTGTGATTGATTCGGATAACATTCTGAATGCTTGTCCAAGTGCTGCACCTCCGATCAAATTCCCTGCCATTACGTGTTATATATATAGAGGCTGAAAATTAGCTATAATTTAATTTGGAAGACGCTTTCTTCTTTGTTTGATAGGATTCAGGTAAAAACGTGTGAGTCGTCGAGGTGATGATGTTTCAATGGTGATGTTGTTTCTTGGGTTGTTCGGAAGTTTGATTTGTTGGAAGACACCTGAGTTTCTAAGAAGCACAAAGGAAATCACTTGGAAAGTTCTTGTTTGTTGGATTAGTTGACTTTCTTTTCTTATTTACGAGTTTGCCATTTTTTTAAGGAAAAAATCCAAATATGACATCGAACTTCCATATTAATTGATGTTTAGTTTTAGGTTTTGAAAAATAATTTGAAGAAAAAGTAATATTTATTTTTTTAAAAAAATAAAAATTGGAGTAGAAGAAAGGGAATGGGAAGGGATTTATTATGTGGGGAGTCGAAATACTGGATAAGTAAAAGTATACGATGGAGTACTTATTATTTTAGAATTTCAAAACAAAATTAATTATTTTTTTTCATTTTATTCTTAGTATCAATTGTTACTACAAACACTTCAATAAAGTAAATATTTAACAAAGAAAAATATTTATTAAGACTTAAACTAGGATGAAAATGTCAAGAAAAATTTGCTAATTACTCCCTCTGTCCAACAATAGTTGTCCACTATTGATTTGACACACCCCTTAAGAAGCTATAAATATAAGAGTAATTTTACTATATCACCCTTTGAATATAATAAATACAATGCCCCGAAAAATGCAATAGGAAAATGACTATAATTAATGAAAAGGGTAAATTAGGAACTAAATGTAAATTATCCATTGATTTCATAAAGTAAACAAGTATTGTTGAACATCTCAAAATAATTTAGTGGATAACTATTGTTGAACGGGGAGATTAATATATTTTTAAAGACATGTGAAAGAGAAATACAACAATAAAAACTGAGAGAGTATTTATTGTTGGTTCTTTGACGAAGAGAGGTGGGAAGAATAGAAGTAATAAATGTGTGAGGTGCGTTTGGTTAGAGATTCGAAGTACAGAAATAATTATTTCGAACACAAAATCTCATATAGCTAATCTAGTAATTTGTTGAGGTATACAAATGTGTTACTAATTTTTGCATTAAAGTTTATAAGATATTATTTACACTGGTCATCTATGAGAATGTGAAACAAAAATATGTAAACATTATTATTGTAGGGATTAAACTATTTAAAAATAAAATGCATTTTAAGCATAGTTAATTCATATCTAAAAAATTTCTGCATATTAATCACCACATGACAATGCATTCATTATAAATTATCACATAATAATTCTCTTTATTAAATTGCATAAATAAATTTTATATTATTAATTTTTAAGTTATTAATTCAGACATAACTTACTTCTAAACAAACAATTTCGGATGGTATTGACCACTTTATTGTTAAGGGGAAAATTTAAAGTATGACTTTATGAGTAATTTTCGCGTATTGTCATAGACTTTGCATATTCTACAAAAACAAGTTATAAAATTATTTTTTCATATTAACTAATTGACCTATTCGATATACATCAGCATTTTGCTTACTTTTTAAGTTCAACATTAGAAATATCAATTTAAGGACTTTTGGTCATGAAAGTTATCATTTTATTTACAAATTAATGTTTAGTTATGAAACTTTCAAATACAAAATTCTATTAATATTTTTTAACATTCAAAATTAAGTTGGAAACTAGATTAGTTTGATTGGCTTTAAGATTGTCATGTGAACTGAACTAGGCACTAAATTTGTTCAAAGCTTGACTTTCGATCCCAACTTTCTCATGCAAGTCCAGTTGTATTCAATGACTTTCCTGGATTGGTTCAAGAAGATGCCAAGACAATATTCAGAGGCTTACGTTACAATTGGATTGGACGGTGTTAGCTTAAAAGTTATATATGGACTCACGGTAACCGTATATAAATTTAGCCTAAATTCTGTAGATATGTCAAGAAATTTAATTATAAATATTTAATTGTGAATCTAGTTATTTAAAATCGATATAGAAATTCAAAAACTTCTGCTTCACAAGAAATTGCATATGAAAAGAAAAATACAAGGTTGATTGTGAACATATTTGTTGTGGATTAGATTTTTCAGAGGGCAATAAGGAGAAGTATCAAAGAGCACATAATACCATCTACTCTATACTCCATGTGAGGTGAATAGTTAAAAAAACTCAAAGCATTTTTAAATAATTAGAGTGATTACTTGAATAACGCAACAACAATGACCTCGGTGTACTCAAGATAATAGGAGGGTACATGGCATGGCTATGCGTGTTTAGATAAAAGAGAGTTGTGAAATCCTCTGCCTCACACTAAGCAGTAGGAAAAGAAGCTCGAGTAGCAAGGCCACAAACTCCACCATTCACAACATCTCTAGCCATTCTCATATATCCACTTTCACCCCAATTTTCTCCCCATGAATTCTTCACCAACCAGTAATTACTACTACCATCCTCACTTGTTCCATACCCGACCACTGTAACTGCATGATGTGAACTCTCCCCACATTCCCCACTGAAAACTCCACCTTTGTAAAATCGAAATTTGTCGCTCCCAATATTGATACCTGCAGACACTGGCTGAATTGCTACTGCCTGTAACAATGCTGATTCACTTGGATCCACTGTTTTGTAGCTCGAAATTGTTACTGCCGTTGATTCCGCCATTTTGCTATTACAAGTTCCAGGAATTCCAGTGTATGGGTAATTTGATTCTGTTGTGAGCCCTCCGTTTTCGGCTATGTATAGGAATGCTTCGTTCCTGACTCCGCCTCCACAACCGTTGTTGTTTGTGGACTCACAATCTAGAAGTTGTTGTTCTGATAGTGAAATTAAGTTGCCAGTTTTTAGCTGGTTCAGTCCTTCTACTGCTGCTACCGCTGAAAATGCCCAACATGACCCTGCATTTTATAGTAGCTAGTAGTAATTTATCAATTTACAGTAGCATAATACACTAAGTTTGGGCAGATAAATTAGGTACTACGTTTGTAAGGAAAGTTTAGTCCAAACCTGCTATTGTCATATGTGAAATCAGAATTTGAAGTTTATAGGTTCGAAATTCTAGTCTTTTTAACTTATTGAGTTTTAAAATTAAAATCCTGGTCTAATCAAATACGGTCATATAAATTGAATAGGAGGATGTACTTTGATTTGGGACTTACCACATTTACCCTGGTCCTTAACAGGAGTAACAGCACCCTGCTCTCTCCAGTTCCAACTATCAGGACTGGAATTTTCACTTTCGTAATTAAATGATTGCAAATTCGATGTCTTTGGAAGGAAAGATAAATTATATCTACCAACCATAGATTGAAACTCTTCATTAGTTAGATCTGCAAATTTATTGAGGCCAAGCTGGTAAGAATGAGAAGCATCATTGTTGAATGACTCAATAAAATAGACATTTTCTTTAAATATCTTCAATCGCTCTGCCTTTTCAACATCATCTTTGTATACGCGCCCATGGTGACTCATCCATTTTTCGTGCCTTTCGAGCATGGAATACACCTGCAAGTCACGGGCACTTGTAGCTCGGAACCTGAGAGTTCCGACCAAAAGCAAAAGTGCAACGACGCTTAACCTGTAAAATTTCAATGCCATTGTTAAAATCTGAAACTATATTTGTTATACGAAAATAAAAGATGAGGTATCAGAGTTTAAGAAAATAATAATTAGTAATACAAATGGAAAAGGTATATATATATATATATTTTATTTTATTTTTTGGAAAAGCTATATATAGGTGTAACGGTGAATTATTTTTCTTACTATAGAATTTTCTTACGCGTTCCCTTTATGATCTTGATTTAAAACATTGATGACCAAGTTCTTGTGTCAGTTCATTTTCTATAAGGGTCCACCTTCCTGTCTTCAGTTTTTTTGGGCTAATTATGCATGGAATATGGATATACTAGTAGCAAGTACTAGTACACTAATTGCAAACGTACCGAACAAAGTTAAAGTTAGAATTTTAATTTTATAAATTTTAAATTTTATAATGATGATTTCAAATGTTAATAATTGATTCTAAATATAATATTTGTATATATTTAATAAACTTCTTAATACTAAAACACTATTTAAATTTTCAGCAAAAGTTACTAGGTTCGATTGAACCCGTATCCGGCTTGTAACTCTGCCCCTAATATCGAGTGTCCACAAGTGGGGTTTGAATAGAATGACATAAACGCAAACCTTATCCCTTCCTTGAAAAATGTACTCTCGTGAAAATGGACTACACTGTCTCAACCAATCACTCGACTGAGTTGGACAACAAGGAAAACGAAAGGCTACATCTCCTAATAGTTGGGTTTACCACTCTTTGCTTTATTTGACAGGGAGTTTGTTTCTAATAGACCCCATCTTAATTAAAGCCTGTCAGTACACTGATTGCAAGTTACTCCATCAAATTAATATCTAACCTGAGAAATTAATGTATCAACCGCTATATACTAATTTCTGTTTTGTTTTATCGAAGAGATTGCAGTTATGGGCTTTGCCTCTAGCTGTTTCCCGACTCCAATATAAAATGTTTATGCTTGTATCTACTAGCTATTACTGACCAGACAACAATGACAATTAATTTTCCTTTAAAAAGTCTTAACATGTACTCTCTGTCCATAATTATTTGTCCACTTTTAAATTAATATACTATTAATAAATCAATAAATGACATAGTGAATTTATCATTTTATCCCTATTAATTATGAAGTAAATGAATTAAAAATTTAATATTTTCAAGAAGTTATACTTTTTTCAATATAATTAATTGAGGGTATAATAGATAAAAAAAAACTTGTTTTTTGTTGATTTGTCAAAATGGACAAGTAATTAGGGACAACTAAAAAGGAAAAATAGACAAGTAATTAGGGACAGAGGAATTATTATGTACCAATTGTAGAAAGGGGCAAAATAGTCATTGTAAGTGAAAGTTAATTAGACATTTAAGGTTGTTAAAGGTTGTTAATACTTAGTAGTAGTCAGTTACACAGTTATTAAAGTTGTTAGGTGAGATTAGCAACTCACTACACTCTGTCACTCCATACTTGTATTTTTTTAAGAGTTTGTTTGGAATTATTGTTGGAAGACCAAAAACATTTATTTTGAAATTTTTTAATAGATATTTAAACTAATTTCTATATATAAAATAATCTTCATGTTAAAAGTACATTGATACTTGTTCTTTTATTGTAATTTGACACTTAAAAGCATTTAGTTAAAAATTAGTCAAACACAAGTTGCTTATAGAAAACACTTTTCAAATGAATTAGCCAATCACTTTTTTTTTTTCAAAAGCACTTTTAAAAAAAATAAGCATACTTTAGAAGCAATCCAAACACGCTCTTAGTCTGTTTAAAAAATAATACTATTTCTTTCTTTGTTTTAGTAACTCAGGTCCCAAATTGGGGTCGTGGAACGGGTCAAATCTGATGTCCCGGGTAGCTATCGGGTCCTGGGTCGAAAATGTCCAATCCAAGGCCGGGATGAAATCTCATATTCTTATGTATTTTCTTTTGGCGAATTTGGTCCTTTTTATATGAATTATATTAGTATGGCAACATGGCTTAGATTAAGCGGATAAAAAATCAACTCAATTTTTGTCCAGCTTATTATAAAGTAAATTTGGAAGAGTCCTGATCCAACTAGATTTAAAAATTAGCTCATTTTAAACTCTCTAATTTCAACCTAATCCGCCTGTCTTGTCACTCCTAGAAATAATTTGCAAATCGAGTTGTGGCCCTGAGCTATCTCTTTCTTAAATTGTTTCTTACGATTTTGCTTATTGAAGTTACCTAACTGGTAGGAAAAGGAAGTTGACTAGTAAGTCATGAGAATATAGACAACCTATTTAAGTTCTATGTTCCGACTTGTCCACTCGCGTTGAAAACTCAGCATTAATTTTCAACAGCTTTTGTTTATAGGAGTAATATAATTATGAAATTATATTATTTATTTTAGGAAATTAAAGACGACCTAAGAAATTACTCCGTCTAAGTACATAGTTTGCACCACGAATATATATATGTGAAGTACTCAGGAAATTTGAAAGTAAAAAGAAAACAAAAGAAAAAAAGCTCCGCGTGAAAAAGATATTAGTAGGAGTTAATTTTTCAATATCGAAAGGATTTGAAGTCAATTATCAAGTCAATGGTAGGATACATTGGCCAATTCTGTCAATGATTAGATTAATAATTTTATTTCATACAGGTGTTTCGTGGACATTATGTGCAAGTTGCAATCACAAGATATTGTGTCAAATAGATAAATTAACAAATGACACACATTTTTTAAAAAAGTATAGATTTTTAATACATTTTACAAAAAATTATAACTTTCTAATTAGCAAAAAAAAAAAAAAATCCTCCTTTTCATCCCCTTTTTTCTGACTACTTGAAATAAAGTTTCCTGTGAATTCATAAAAAAATTGTGCTAGAAACATGATCTCGTGCGCCACCCCCCCCCCCCCCACACCCCCTTATCCCCCCACACACCACACTTCTCCGTATCTATTGAATCAGATTTTCATTGAAATATTGGAAAATCTCCTAATTATTCAGTATAAAAATGCTATATTATTTTTTCTTTTCTCACGAATTCAATTAAAATATTTGTGGAAATAGTTATCAAATATTTTTTAATAAAAAATAATGATTTTTAAGTAGTAACATTTCTTTAATCCCATGCTGGCTTTTACAGCAGCAGTTTTTTTTTTCCCCATTTTTTTGGGTTAACTAATTTCTAAGTTTCAATTTAGGTGTGTTGACGGAGTAGATGAATTTGGTCAATTATTTAGATCCTATGAATTTCTTTCTTGAGAGAGAGTTCAGGTAAACACCCTCGCCCTCCTAAATCCGATTCAAGCTACAAGATAATATAAGTTAAAGAAATGAAAAAGCAAAAACCTCTCGTATTGATTAATTTATTTTTGAATCATGAATTACAAACTATAGCCTTGGCAATTGTTCTACGTACATAATATTAGTAATAAAAATGCCTGTTTTTTGTAATAGAAATTCAAACAATTGGGAAAGAAGCAAGCGATGCAATGCCACAATGGCCACCATCAACTCCAACATCCCTAGCAATTCTCATATATCCTTCCTCACCCCAACTACTCCCCCATGAATTCTTCACTATCCAATATTTTTTGCCATCTTCTTCACTTGTCCCATAACCTATCACTGTCACTGCGTGATTCAGGCTAGGGTTACAACTTCCATCATATATCCCACTTCCGTACATATGAAACTCTTGGTTAGCCGCAATACCAACAGAAATTGGTTGATTCACTACAGCTTTCAACAACGATGACTCGCTAGATGGTACAACTTCGTAACCACTGATAGTCACTGCTGCTGATTGTTCAGTCTTGCAGACTTTTTGAGCTTCTTCGTAAGGATAGTTAGTCTCTGTGGTAATGCCCCCGCCATTATTTTGAAGTAAGAAGTCGTAGGCTACAGTCATTAGTCCGCCCTTACAACCTTTGTTCTGCGTAGAGCAATCCAATAGTTGTTGCTCCGATAGTGAGATTAGTTCGTTGTTTGCAATTTGATATGCTCCTTCTATAGCCGCGGCCGCAGAAAATGCCCAACAACATCCTGTACGTGTGATAGTTTATTTAAAAGCAAGCGATGTACGTACCTAGTTTATAAATTTGGAAATTGAACTTTCCATTTATAGTTACACACGATGGTTATGGCATATAGTGTTTTCAAGAGCACACAAATACTATGTCTATTCAAAAATAGTTGTCACGTTTTAAAATTACAATTTAGATATTTAAAAACGATATGAAAATTAAATAACTCTAAGTAGGAATTCTTCTCATATTAGTATGACAAAAAAGTACATGATATTAAATTATATATTAAAATTCATATATAGTTTGATTTTTGAAAAGCGAAATATGCATGATAAATATGACAAATATTTTAAGACGAACATACTTAACCACCAGTGAAACTAATAAAAATTTGAACTGGTCTTACCACATACACCTTGATCTTTGATTTCTGTGACACTGCCGAACTTTCTCCAGTCCATGCTAAATGGAACTTCAGTCACACTATCATATTTAAAGGACGTTGTTGTAGCTGTTGATTCTTGCTGGGATAATAATGAAGTGTCGAGTCCCATAAATGATGCTGTAAATTCCTCAGTGGTCAGATCAGCATATTTATTGATGGCTAGTTTATAACGCTGAGTTCCGTTCTGGTTGAACGATTCGATGAACTCAACGTTTTCCTTGAATATTTTGAAGCGATGTTCCTTTTCTATATCATTTTTGTATACACGTCCATGATGAGCCATCCATTTTTCATGCCTTTCAAGCATGGATAATTCTTTTAAGTCGCGGGAAGTTACTGTAAAGGGACATAGGCTAAGAATGAAAAAAAGAACAAGAACAATAATATTCTTGAGGCAAAAATTGAGAGCCATTGATACTAAATGGTAATGAAATAGGAACTAGTTAAAAACTAAAAGAGAGGCTGAGTGAATAAGCACACATCGATGTTAACAGAGTTTATATAAGCACAATATTGAGAATTTTCGGGTACAAAAATTTCCAATTGAGCCTAAAATGTCAATCATTTCGTTTTCCAGGAATGATCAACCTATTATAACTTTTTGGGAGACTACTTCAAGCAAGTTTAAACAATACAAACAGATTAATCTTTCTTTCTTTCTTTTTTCATCAAATAAAACACACGGTAGAGAAGGCGGTACGTAGCGAATATTCATATCTCAGTTTGTTGACTACTTGAACTCTATCTTATTGATGAGGGTTCGACTCCCTACCTTGTAATCAATCCCCTCCTACATCTTTTGTTTTTTTTTTTTTTTTAAAAAGGTTTTAAAAAAAGAAGCAGAGAAGGTTCGTATTTATATAATATCAACAATTGAGCTATAATCGATAAATTAAGAAAATCTTTTTCCTTTAAAATTCTTATTACAAGCAATACAAGTATACAACATAGCTCACTGCGTGATATCTGGACTAATAGACAAAAAAAGGAAGAAAAAGATAAAAGAAAAGACTATGTCGACAATCACTAAAAGGTCAACAATTATATTATTATTACGTAGAGTTAGAGCATTTGTCGAGTTGTGCCAGTAATTTTGCGCAAAGTTTATGCTAATCTATTTCGTTACAATTTTATTCTACGCCCCCTCGAAGGAACTGATGACAATGGGTATATTAATGGGGCAGCTTGATTGTGAATCGAAGGACATTATTGATTATTCCAAAGATCTGGGTCTACGTACTTTGCGTAGGAATCTTTGCTTCTCTTGGAATTTCTTCTGCAACGTTTTTGTCAGATACACTAATTGTTATGAAAAATTAGACCAAGTCTTGCTCATGCATGTGCTATAATATTGTGGAAGCCATCTTCATTTGATTGTTGATAATTTGCCCAATGAATTGATGGGAAACTAATATCTCTTCTCATCTCTTTCTCCACAACTTTCACTATTGCATCAATTTACAAAATCTTTACTCAAGAAAATCACCGAATTAACTAAGTATTAGCAACTACCACATATAGAAAAGAATTAACTACAAAATATATTTGTCGCTTAGATAACTCTAAATAAATTGTATTTTTTTTATAATCAATCGCCAATTCATTGCTAAATAAAATTAGTATGAAATTTATGTTGTTTAGTTAGTGAATTTTATTAATCGCTTAGTTATTTCGTGTTTTCTTGTAGTGTACATGCGGGTAGTGGTAGAACAAAATATACACTAGATATCTACATATATGCATTAAAATTGAAAAATATAAAATAATACATAGAAGTTTTGTGATGAAAAAAAATCACTGAACACTATTCAAAATCACTTATTCAAACGAAACTCATTTTCAATGCTATATATGAATTGATGTTGGATATTTAACGAACTAATTAGACTATTCTTATTAAAAGAAGGTTCCACACCCTGATAGATATATATTGGAATTAGACGTTCTTTAACTCCACCGATCGAGTTTGGTAAATTCAAGGATTTTCTGCTCTTGTACTATCTTGTTTTACACCTTCCACTTCACAAATACTTTAAGAATTAAGGTGTTTGGGCGGTGAATCAGAAAGAGTTTAATCTGCTTCACAAATCACCGATCATATTCTTTGATTTATCTACGTATAATATTAATTGAAAATTTACAAAAATGTATTTTTAATAAATAAAAATAAAAATTAAGTTATTTTTTAATAATAGATATTAAAATATTTTTCTTGATAAACTAATATTATTATTGTTTAAAAAGCATTGATAAATGTTCTTTTTCGTAATTTGACTCTCAAAAATATTTAATTTTTAAAAAAATTGAACGCAAAACACTTTTCAAATAAACATTTACAAAATTATTATTTTTAAAAATCACTTTTGTGAAAAATTATTTGATAAAAATGGTTATAACACTACATCAAAAATGATCATAGGTGGCAATTAATTCTTAATTGCCGCTAGATATGTATTTTTAGTGGTAATTAATATTCTTTGTATATGTCCCTAAAGTCTTTAGCGACATTGGTGCTAATGACACTTAACTAATATCAGTAAAGACTTTAACACTCTTTATTAATGTCAATATTTATTGTGCTAAAAGTTATTTTTGTTGTAGTGTAAAACTAAACCGTTTTTAGTTGTTTGGCCAAAAGAGGCTACTAATTCACCTTTGATTAATTTGATTGGCCAGAATATATTTGTTCGCACATTTTGGTACTAATAATATAATTGGTTGATTAATTTGACTAGACATGCGATAACACTTGAACATGTCATGATTTCATTTGCTTGTCTATTTGATTTTAACACACACCATGTTACTTGTCACGTGCTATGAGCTTGATGAAGTAACACTCTATTGGACAATGGGCTTGTGGGCCCATTTTGTGAACCCGGACTACACTAGCTAGCCTAAATGTACATATTAGCAAATGACAAGAAATATACGTGTCAAGTAGAGGTGTCTATTTGCTCATTATGAAAAAATCCATCGCAATGTCCGTCAATATAGTATAACTAGGAACCCAATTTGCTGTGGATGGTATAAGTAATTAACAAGCACTATTTGACTGCATCTTAGAAAAAATTTAAAAGAAAAAAACGCTTCTTGTATTGATTAATTTATTCAGGAAACACGAATTACTAGAATTTTTTTTATGTTGTAATAGGAATGTCATGTTGAAATTAATAATTTCAAACTATGTTAATGATAAATATAATGACACATAAAACTATACGAAAACATAACAATTCAAACAATTGGAAAAGAAGCAATTTTTGCAATGCCACAATGGCCACCATCAACCCCAACATCTCTAACAATTCTCATATATCCTTCCTCACCCCAACTCCTCCCCCATGAGTTCTTCACTATCCAATATTTTGTACCATCTTCTTCACTTGTCCCATAACCTATCACTGTCACTGCATGATTCAGCTTAGGGCTACAACTTCCTTCATATATCCCACCATTGTAAAAATGAAACTCCTCGTTAGCAGCAACACCAACAGATATCGGTTGATTCGCTACGGCTTGTAGTAAGGCAGATTCACTGGCTGGTACAACTTCGTACCCATTGATTGTCACTGCTGGTGATTGTAATTCCGTGCTGCAAACGCTTTGAGTTTCTTCATAAGGATAGTTACTCTCCGTGGTAATGCCCTCCACATTATTTTGAAGTAAGAAGTTGTAGGCGTTAGTCATTAGTCCACCCTTGCAACCATTGTTTTGTGTAGAACAATCTATCAGCTGTTGTTCTGAAAGTGAAATTTGTTGGTTGTTTGCAATTTGATATGCTCCTTCTATAGCTGCCACCGCTGAAAATGCCCAACAACAGCCTGGGATGCAGATATTCAAGTCATAGTCTATTTAAAAATAGAATTACATATTTATAATTTTTTAGTAACTTTTAAGGACCAGCTTTTATAGCTACACAAATGATCTCCTGGTATTTTAAAGACCACATAATTCTAGACGCTTAATTTGTTTGGAAAAATTGGGGGTAGGGGAGTAGACCTACAATTTGGGGAATCGAATCGTCATCAACAAGGTGACAATTTAGATAGTCAACCAATTGAGCTACTAAGATTCTATATAAAATATGTTCTGATATATACATAACCCCAAGTTGGAAAAATATATTTATCATGTCGAGTCAAACTACAATTATATCAAATTAATATTATATTCATCTATTTTTAATTTTCATAGTTTCCTTTTTTAGAGTCAAATTATAAAAACTTTTACTAACATTTTAAGATGTATTTTTTCATCATATTGATATGCAAACAATTGCACCTTATAGTACTCTTCCTACCGTTTTTGAATATCTAATTGTTTTGTTTAAAATATCAAATTAATGTAATTTAATTTAACGTTGAAAATTAATCAAATTGATTTTTGAAAAGTGGAACATGACAAATAAAAATGTACGAGGGAGTACTTACCACATACACCTTGATCTTTGATTTCTGTGACACTGCCCGAATTTCTCCAGTCCATGCTATATGGAACTTCAGTCACACTATCATATTTAAAGGACGTTGTTGTAGCTGTTGATTCTTGCTGGGATAATAAGGAAGTGTCGAGTCCCATATATGATGCTGTAAATTCCTCAGTGGTCAGATCAGCATATTTGTTGACGGCTAACTTATAACGCTGAGTTTCGTTCTTGTTGAATGATTCGATGAACTTAACGTTTTTCTTAAATGTTTTGAAGCGATGTTCCTTTTCTATATCATCTTTGTATGCACGTTCATGACGGGCCATCCATTTTTCATGCCTTTCAAGCATGGATAATTCTTTTAAGTCACGGGAAGTTACTATAAACGGACATAGGCAAAGAATGAAAAAAAGAACAAGAATAATAATATTCTTGAGGCAAATATTGAAAGCCATTGATAGTAAATGGTAATGAAATATTGAAACAGGAACTAGTTAAAACCTAAAACAAAGGCTGATTTAATAACATAACTACATATTGATCTTAATAGAGTTTATATAAGCGCAATATTGAGAATTTTCATGTACACACATTTCCAATTGAGACTAAAGTGTCTATATATCATTTCGTTTTCTAGGAATCGACCTATTATAACTTTTTAGGAGACTAGCTAGGACGACTTCAAGGCAAGTTAAAACAATACAAAAACTGAATAATCTTTCTTTCCTTATTTTTGTGGTTGTGAAGTAAACTTACGGTAGAGAAGGTACGTGTTTATATATATAATAATACTTCATCTATAATTGATTAATTAAGAAAAGCTTTTTTCATTAAAATTATTATTACATGCAATGGAACATAGTTCACTGTGTGAATCATGATATCTCGATAGTTAAACAAAAAGGAAAAAAATAAAATAAAAGAAGACTGTCGATAATTTATAAAAGGTCAAAAATATATTACTTAGACCATTTGTCGTTTGATTTTGTGCATGGTCTATATTAATCTGTTTGGTTACCATTTCATCATACGTACGTCCCCATATATATATAAGATTCCAAAAATCTGGGTCTACATTTTTTTGTCAGATTATTGATATGAAAAAGTAGACCAAGTCTTGCTCATGGATGTGCTATATAGTTGAAACTGTCTTCGTTTGATTGTTGATTAATTTGCCCAATGAATTGATGGGAAAATAATATCTTCTCGTCTTTTTCTCCACAACTTCAACTATTGCATCAATTTACAAAGTCTCTACTCAAGAAAAGCACTGAATTAATTAAGAATTAGCAACTACATGCTGGTAGTGGTAGAACGAAAATTACACTAGATACCTATGGACATGCATTTAACCTTACAAAAGAATCAGTAGAAATTTCGTGAATAAAAAATTATTCACTTCAAAGAATCTAGTCAAAATCACCTAAATTTCAAATAAGAATCTCATTTTTTAGGCAATAGAGTGGAAAACAGATTCTCACTAAAATATTAAAAAGCTCCCTAACGTATGAATACACTGCAATCATCAACGAAAATAACATAGTATTTTATTCCTTGTGATGAAGTCACAGTGGCCAAACCCCATATATCGCTATGTATTTTTGTTAATGGCACAAGTTCTCGTTTATTTGACTCTTTGAAATGTAATTTACAACTTTTTCTCATTTAACAACTAGTACAAATAGAGGCACTTTTATTTCAACTTTTTACATCAATCATCTTATTGTGATGCAAATAATTTAAAGCTCTGGTATGTGGATGTCCTAATCGTTGATGCCAAATAGTGTCCGAATTCTCTTTTGCCTTTGTAGCTGTCAAAGCTTCATGCAAATTCCCTTCCAAGGTGTACAGATTATGCCTCATGTTTCCCTTTACCAGAATTGTCTTTGTTCTCTTGTCCTTAACAATAAATCCTTCATCAGTAAATTTCAGAGAACATGCATTATCCTTTACATATTTACTAACAGAAATAAGATTCTTTTTAAAATTAGAGACAACAAATACATCTTTTAGACATAAGTTCCTTCCAATGTGTTTATCTCCCACATGTGTAATACAAAGTTTATCGCCATTTCCTACCATTATAGACTCGTGCCCTTTAAAAGGAGTTGAATTTAAGAGAGTACCTTTAGATTGTACCATGTTATTGCTAACACCAGAATCCATATAGAGGTTGTTGTCAATTTGATCACTAAATAACATTAATGCTAACGCCTGAGGTACTTCTTGTTGTGCTTGATATGAGTAGTCCCATCTGTAAAAACAAGAGAGTGTTGTATGGTTGTTCCTACCACAAATCTGACATGAATTAGATTTGGAACTCTCATTTGGCTGATTTCCTTCATTTTGAGTTGTATTATATTGTTTTTGATTGTATGATCGACCTCTGCCTCTTTGACCTCCTCATCCACGATAATAACTATCACCACGCCCCCGTCCTTGCTACTTTTGAGTCACGAAGGCCATGGCTGGATCAAGCGAAGCTGGTGCTTCTTCCTCATCTCTAGTCCCCTAAGAGCATTAACAAATTGATTAAATGTGGGCTAAGGGGTCTTACTTAGCACAACAGTTCGAAGGGTCTTATATTTGCTTCCAAGACAAGCAAAATTAATAACTTTGCTATCTTCGTCTAAAGGTTTGTGTATAGTCATGAGGTTATCACAAATTCCTTTAAATTTTTTTATGTATTCATCTATGGATTTTGTTCCCAGTTTCACAGCCTGAAGTTGTTGCTTCAATTGAAATTACTTATCCTTGCTTGCTTATAGTTAAGTATCTTCAAGGCAAGCCCATATTTGTTTTGCCATAGTACATCCAATGATGAGGGACATTGACTCTTCTGTCATTGTTCCAGAAAGCCAACTCCAAACTAAAACATCTTATTCTTCTCAAGTGGTGAACTTGGGGTTACGAAGGGGTTCTCCTTTAATGATTTCATCGATCTTCAAAGTTTGCATTAGTTGAATTTATATCCTCCAAACTAGGTAATTCGACGTTTCAACTTAATAGAACAAATTGCTATTAGCTGGTGAAGTGAAGATGGTGAGAGGGCTAAGGTAGTATTTGAGGATGAGGCCATGTCTAATGTTTAGAGTGGAATATATTTCTAACAACTGGTATTCTATGCTTATTAATGGGTAGGCACATGAATTCTTTCACTCTATCAAAGGAGTAAAACAAGGAGATCATTTATCTCCTGCTTTATTCATTATCTCAGTAGAGGTTTTCAGTAGGGCACTAAATGCATTGCTTGATGATAATCAATTTATGGGCTATAGACTACCTAAGTGGAGTGATAATCTGAACCATTTAGCGTATGCTGATGATACCATCATTTTTACTTATTTAAATAAGTATTCTTTAGAGAGAATAATAGAATGTTTGCAGGAATATGAAACTAAATCTGGCCAGAAGATAAATAAGCACAAGAGTGCTTTCTTTATTCATCAAAATGCTACAGCAGAGGTAAGACAGTTGGTAGAGGAGTGCACAGGGTTTACAAGAGGTCAATTTCCTCAAACTTATCTTAATTGCCCCATAACTCATACTAGGAAAAGGAAATCTCACTATGATGAGCTGATAAAGAGAGTCAAGGCAAAAATGCAGATTTGGAAAGGGAACATGCTATCTTATGGGGGTAAAAAAGTCTTAATCTTTAGTGTTCTGCAAAGTGTTCCTATTCATGTGTTGTCCGCAATTGTTCCTCCTACATGTGTTTTAAAAAAGCTTCATAAAATCTTCGCTAAGTTCTTTTGGAGTAATAAGGTCAATGGAAGAAGTAAACATTGGGCAGCTTGGGATAAAGTTTGTTTGCCTAAGCAGGAAAGTGAATTGAGTTTTAAATCACTATTTGCAGTGTCACAAGCTATGTAAGCTAAGCTTTGGTGGACATTTAGAACTCAAAATACTTTATGGGCTAATTATATGTGGAACACGTATTGTAAGAAACAATTAGCAGTACTAGTTCAGTGGAAGGAAGGTACACAACTTTGAAAATTTTTGTTATAGAATAGGAAGTATCTTGAAGATTATATATGGTGGGAACCTAAGGGTGGATCTGTATCTATTTGGTATGATAATTGGGCTAGACTAGGTCCATTATATCATCTACAACCAGAACACTCTTGTTACTCTATCACTAGGATAGACACATTTATGACGGAGGAATGATGAGATTATGAGGAAATGAAGTATTATTTACCTGATGAGGTTGTGCAACATGTTAAAATTCATTTAGATCAGGTAAAGCAGACAAATGCAATTGACAAACCATGGTGGACTTTAACAAGTTCTGGAAAATTTTCAGTCAAGTTTGCTTAGGAATTATTGAGGAGAAAAAATGCAATTTCTTATACCCACTCTGGATAGTTGGGCTTCTATTTAAAATATCTTTTTTTGGATGGAGAGTGTGGAGAAACAAGATCCATGTAGCAGCTATCATGGCCAGCTGGAATCCTAACTTATCTCCTTTTTGTAATTGTTGTAATGTTCCAGAAAGAGAGACCGTGGAACATTTATTCACTAAAGGGAAAGTCGTCAATATTGTGTGGAAGTATTTTTCACAAGCTGCTGGTATCATTGGTCCGAGGATCCAGGTGAAACAAACTATGAAAAGGTGGTGGGACTGTCAAGGAAACACTAGGCAGAAAATGATTTTTCATATGATTGCAATTCTAAATGGATATAGGCTAAAATTTTAGTATAAATTGGCAAAATAGTGTCCACCTCCTATAGGTTGGTGGAAATGCAATACAGATGGAGCTTCAAAAGGAAATCCAGAACTTAATTCTGCAACCTTTTGTGTGAGGGACTCTAAAGGTGATATATTGGGTGCTAGAGGTCTGAAAATAGTTGATTCTACTAACTTGGTTGCAGAGGCTATTGCTCTAAGAGAAGGACTTTCATATTGTTTTGAAAAACGATTATATAAGGTCATAATTGAAACTGATTCTATGGCATTGGTGCATATCTTGAATAGAGAGTGGGAAATGCCTTGGAGGGTGACAATGGAGGTCAACTCCATTAATAGGCTAATGAATGCTTTGACAGTAAGAGTACAAAACTCCTTAAGGGATGGAAATACTCTTCTTGATTTTTTTGCTATCTTAGTTTTTGATTTTGCAGATAACGTTGAATACAACAACTTTCAGGAAGTTCCAGTTCAAGCTAAGAAAATTATCAACTTAGATAAGTAGAGCATACCAAACATAAGAATCAGGCAGGCATGTCTTTTGACATCAACACTGTAGGTCCACTAATATGATACAATGTTAAAACATAAGTGTGTAATCAGAGAAAAGGTTACAATCTGCTATATATTAAGTGAAATCTGAAATAGTTTCTTTTGATTAAATATACCATGCAGCGTGAGAGCTTGGGGTGTCACATATGGTATGAAATCAGGATTCACATAGTATTATAGTAGATTCCTTTTCTTTTGTATTATACATTTATTTGCTGCAAGTAATTCAGTTTAGTTACATTATTTATTTACTTAACTGTGGTGGTGGTATTAATCTTCGGATTCATTCCATCATGGAAAAGGAAAACAATGTTAAGTTAACAATAAGGATCGAAGTTTTAGTCTTACCATGGTGCTGCAAAAGCTATAAAAACCTTAAAGTTGGTGTATCTCCAAGTCCCTGCGTTTACATAAAGAAAATGCTAATAATAAAGGTGATAATTTCAATGGTGTCAACCCATTGATTTTAGATCTGAAAATTACTGTACATTATCTTTCTTGGAAAGCTTAGACTGGGAGATAAGCAAAACATCAATTGAAGCAACAAGAGATTCTTAATTATAGTCAAGATGTGTATTGATTGGATTCTTTGAGAACTCGAGAAACAACCCACAGATTCGCAACAACAAGTCAAATGCAACAACACAAGTAAAGTAAAAGCTAGCGAAATGATTAAAAGTGTCTACGATTCAAGGTGTAACAAGCTTACCTTTAAGCTCAATAGTTGAAAGCAATTGAGCTTCATGGATTTGCACACCAAGAATTTGAGAAGAAGACAGGAACACTTGAGCAACTTTCCAGATATTTTACTTTTTGATGTTGTATGTTGTTTCATATTTTTTGTTGATCTAAATTGTGGGCCTTTTGTACTTCTATTACTTAATAAATAAAGCTGGGCCTATTTGGCCTGTTGAAAGAAGAAAAAAAAAAAAACACTGTCATTTTTTTCTAACCAATTCAATTAAAATATCTAAAAAATAATCATCATATATTAGATTGATTAGTGATTTTTTTAAGTTTGGTAGTTATCATGTAGCCGAAGTCTTAAGATTGATTAGATTGGCCAGAATATATATTATTTGCACATTTGGTTCGAGTAATTTAGTGGCCGATTGATTTTTGACATATCACTGGGGAGTCCACATTTGATCTCCGACTAAATTCGAATCGCGCATTGCAGGGTTCGTTTGAGGGTGACGCTCCCAAAGAGGATTTTGTCTATATCTAGGGCTCGAATCTGAAAACTCTAATAAAGGCTGAAACAGTTCCACCATGATACTTGTCACGTGCTAGCTTGAACTTTTCGATGAAGTAACACCCTATTAGCCCATGGGCTTGTGGGCTTACTTTGTGAACCCAGATTGATAGCTTAGCCCAAATTATATTTGATTTTAAATTCAAATACTTTACTACACTAAAATAATTAATCTTAATTCCGTCCAATGTTTCTTAAATTAAGGAAATTAGCAAAATTTTATTGGACTTACATTTTTGCAATTTTCAGATGCCTATGCTTCTAACCATTTTTTTCCTCTCAATATGTTTAAAAATTGAATTAAAGAAACCTAAACTTTGATCTGCATGGAGTCTATCTCTGCTAACTCATTCCATTTAAATTGTATCTCCAAATAAATATACTCCCTTTGTTTCTAAAAGAATGATCTCCTTTCCTTTTTAGTCAGTTTCAAAAAGAATAACCTCTTTCTTTTTTTGGTAACATTTTAATTTCAACTCTTAAAATATGGAGATTTTTGAGTTTTGAAAATGCTACCCTGAAATTGAGATCTCCAACGTTTGGACTTGCGAATACAAAAGCTGTCACTGGAAATTCCTTCCCTTGGCTTGTTTTGTTGAATCCATTGTAAGCTATGTCAACTGCATTTAAGGTTGCCACTGCCGCACCTAGGTTATGTCCGGTTACAGTTATGCTGACCTCTTCATTCTTGTATTTCTCAACCAATCTTTTCACTTCTTTAAGGACCTAAAAGGAAGAGTAACCATAAATAGTTTTAGACAAAATTAATTAACTATAAACTATACAACCAAATGAAGACAAAATATTTTACCTGGTCTCTAGCACTGGTTTTATTAAATGGTGATTTTGGATCATCAGATGTATATATACTGTTCCATCCTTGATGCACCAAAGGTTTGAATAAAGGCAATATTGAACTACCTCCACCAAAAACTTTCGGTGCTGGCACTAGTAAAAATTGAAAATTATTAATGTTCTAATTGTTCCTCTCCATGCAATAACAATATCCCTTCTCCCTAACATGTACAGCCTTCCCCTTATCAGTAGCGACAGCAACATACCCCATAAAATTTGATTCCTTACTCCATGCTTCCCTTGACCATGATTTTACCATAAAGGCCTCGGGAAGTGGAAAGGATGATGTCGCGTAAAAATATTTTGTTACGCCATACATTTCTGGATCTAATCCGACTTTAGCAAAGAGGTGGTCCTTCGAGTATCTGCTACTTCCTGCATAGACTATCTATCGAAAATAAATGTGTCATAAGTAGCTTGAGCTAATTCTCCATATTGAATTATGTATTTTCGGAGATTAACATCCAAAGGGTTTAATAACCCTTTCCAATTCTCTTTGCCACAAAGCTCCTCCCATTTTTCAGCTATACTAGCCATATATATATTTTTTTCCTCTAGATATGTTTCTAATTTACATATTAGAGACTCTAATTTATAGATAATTTTAATTTGAAGGCATCAATTTTTTTTCTAATGTTTCTCTTGAAATGTGCTGTCATGTGTCAATATTTTAGTCATCAATTGGAGTGATCATTGGCTCCGATGTTTTTCTTGGAACGTGCTGTCAATATTTTATTCATACATAAGAAGAACATGACCTGTGACGGATGAATTAAAAATGATCGATCAATGCACGTTAGAAAATGCTCATATGCCCTAATTAATTAGTGCTATAAATTATTGAATTGGATTAAGACGTGTCTAAATAAGGAGTAATCCACCATGAATAACGAGGATTCACAAACGAAGGACTTCTATTAACTTGACTTTGATGCAAAAAAAAAAAAATGAAGACTTTCGAAATTCTGGCTATTCCTTATTTTAATAGTGGACTATATATGGTAGCTTCTCTTCTAAAATTAGCCGTTTCTATCTGGTCCATCTTTAAGCGGCCTCTTGCTTTCATACCTCTTGGCATTGAAGTATACTTGCAAATTCAGTCCATTAGATTTCAATATAGAATCTAATTTCAAAATAATATTCCTATAGTTCTTAGCAACATTTGCACTAGAAATAGTATTAATGTTCAAGTTTGTTGCTCGTATGGCTTGTCTCCAAGATTGTTGTTAGTGCAGAGAGGCATGTGAAAATTTTACAAGTAATCCAAGTAGATGTGAATGTGAACAATATATTGGAGGCTCAATACTCAATTGAATACTTATTAAGAGCACCACGTGTTCCATTTTTTATTTTTGGACACATTTTATCATTTTATATTATGTTAAAGTGGAGATCCCAAGAAAAGTCAACTTTTTTAGTTCAGGATCGTTTCTCTGGGAGTACAACCTCTGTGTATGAAAATTTAGGTGCGACAAAATCAACAAGGAGAGCATGACTTATTCCGTCGTTTTATGTTTTGAATGGGTTATTGACATGCTTATTAAAAAAGGTCATTTAAACAAATATTTTTATTGCGTCTCAAAGTTATTGATTTTTAATTTTACCAGTACACACTGCTGTATCAATCAACATTGGGCGTACTGCTTGGCATCTTCGGACTTGTTCCAAATTAGATATATGTTGATCTCCAACTTTCATTCTTCTTGTTCCAAGAGGGTGGGGTATATTTGTTGACTAAAATTAATTGTACATCAGTTAAAATGGATCAAACTTGTACAGCTTTCATTAGTGCGAGGTGCACTTTGTTAAAGTTGAACTATTTGAAATCATAACAAATTATAATGCCCCCCACTTCTACTTCTTTCACAACTACTTTTTTCCAATATGTGAATTAGCAGTATAATATTCATGGCTATAAATTAATTCCATTTTTGTGTCTGACCGATCACAAAAAAAAAAAGAAAAAAGTACTCATTTTTATTGATTCCTTGTTCTTAGTGGACTTATCATTCCTAGGGGAACAAATAAAAAGGATAAAGCCACCATCGTCAGTGAGCAATTTTTTAATTATTTTTTTAATGGGCTCTCCTGCTTGTGTATCTAATAGCCGGTGTCGTTGATCTGTTTGATTGGAGAAAACTATTCTGCACACGTATAAATAGAAGTTAAAGGATACTATATAATGTATAAATTATAAATGCTACTCTGCTTTTGTATACTAATTAAAAATAAAAAATAGACAATTTATAGTAAAAAGCAAAATTAGTTGTTAATCCTATTGAGTGAAGAATTATCAAAAAAATCATCTACCTAAGAGCATATATCTAGAGTTACCTAATATGATTATCTTAACATATTTTGCATGAATTAATAGACTCAGAGAATTATCTATTTTTAAAATAATTTAACGCATAAACGTTCAGCAGACACACAAATTAAAAGTACTCATATTGAACATAAAAAAGAAAGAGATCAACATACAAATTTATCCTGTGTGGTAAGAGGAACCATAATACATACATATACTCCTATATATAGGATGTGATTTTTCCAAGCAGCTCTCGAAAACCTTTTATTCAAACATTACACGAAAGAAAACAAAGCCACATGATTTAGTTCCCTAGAAGTCATACTCATCGCGATCCAACATAAGCCAAGATCCATCTTCTTGTTGAACCATCCCTTTGCACTTCTCAACCCACCAACTCCCAGGAATACAATATTCGTCTTTCAGTATGTTCCACTGCTTGTTGACAAGTGAGATATCGCGATTCACCTCTAGTTTAAAACCTGCAGAAAGTCCTAAACCTTGAGTTCCAGCGACTCCATGCAAGTACGGCTCCAACAAATGCCAGCTGAAAGGTTCTCCAGGAGGTTTCACATAGGGAGACTTTGTGGTATCAATCATTAGCTCCTTCCCAACGTCGAAATAACCAATGGGTGGGTATTTTGGAACAATATCTATTAAATTGTGAATCCTCAAGACGTGAAGATGCTTCAGTTTGTCAAATGCTGCCTTAAATTGGAGATCTCCAACTTTAGGACTTGCGAATGCAAAAGCAGTCACTGGGAACTCCTTACCTTCACTTGTTTTGTTGATACCATTAAAGGTCATGTCAACTGCATTTAGAGTTGCAAGTGATGCACCTAGGCTATGTCCGGTCACTGTTATGCTGACCTCTTCATGCTTATATTCCTCAACCAATCTTTTCACTTCTTTGATTACCTAAAACAAAGAAAACGACGACTCTTTATAAGCTTAATTAAGGACAGTTTTTATATATATATATATATATATCGAAAAACATGGAATTAAGCAAGTTAATGTACCTGGTCTCTGACACTAGTTTGATTAAACTGTGATCGTGAACTTGCTGATGTATAAACATTATAGAAACCATGATGCACCAAAGGTTTAAACAAAGG
This sequence comes from Solanum bulbocastanum, assembly GCA_037074985.1. Classification (NCBI taxonomy): domain Eukaryota; kingdom Viridiplantae; phylum Streptophyta; class Magnoliopsida; order Solanales; family Solanaceae; genus Solanum; species Solanum bulbocastanum. The sequence continues at coordinate 26,996,886 of CM073598.1, read as the reverse complement.
AAGCAAACCTCCATCACCAAATATTTTGGGTGCTGGGATAAGTAAAAATTGAAGGTCATTAACCCACTCCATCTTCTGTATAGTTCCTCTCCAATTAATCACAATGTCCCTTCTTCCTAGTGAAGCTTTACCCTCATCAGTAGACACAGCAACGTATCCCATAAAATTTGATTCCTTACTCCATGCTTCTCTTGAAAATGATTTCACGATGAAAGCATCGGGAAGTGGAATGGATGCAGTAGCATAGAAAAATTTGGTCACGCGATACTTGTTTGGGTCAAGTCCAACTTTAGTAAAGAAATTTTCCATCGAATATCTGCTAGCTCCCGCATATTTAGATGCTCTCTCCATAATGAAAGTGTCATAAGTTGCATGAGCCAATTCTCCGTAATGAATGATATATTTACGAAGATCAACATCCAAGGGGTTTAATAACCCATCCCAATTGTTTTTCCCACTAAGTTCTTCCCATTTTTCAGCCATGCTACCCTTTTTTTTTTTTCACTCTTTGTTTTTGTTTGGTATTGTGAACAACATTAAGCCCGTGACTTTATAGTGAAGCAACTTCTTTGATCTCTAAGGTATCTCATGCGTGAAACACGTTTTGAGTTTTACTTTTTTCTTTATTAAGAAGGTCATAATATATGTCGGAGCCCAATATTAATAATTGAAATGACAGAGCAATAGTGCTAATACTAGTAATTATTGAATTTCTGAACTGTCGATCACCATATCATCCGTCTCCAATGCAATGTCACATATTTTCGATGGGCATTTTCTCACCTATTGAGTCTCTAACTACTGTTATAAATTTTTAGAGCCTTACCCGCTATTTTGCCATTCAAATTTCACATTAAATAAGAGGAACAATCTAGAATTATGAAGAGGTTAGGGGAAGATTTTAGAATTCCATAGATTTTTTCTTAGAAGACTCTAGAATTTCTTAGAAAATATCTTAGAATGCTTTAGAATTCTTTAGATTAGTAGAATTTTAGAAGAGATTAAATATTTTTCAGGAAAACTTTAGAATGAGTTAGAGAGAACTCTAGAATATGGACTAAAGTGTAAATATATAGTGACTTATAAAGTAAATATTAAAACACTTAGGCCCCTAGGATTGTAGTATAAATAGGGCCTCTCATTTGTAAATCATTTAAAAAAGTGTAAGCAATCTTTCACAAAGTAATACAAAGTCTTTCTTCAAATCTCTCTTGCATTTTTTTACATTCTCTTAGCTCTCTTGCATTTCTTTATATTCTCATAGCGATTTTAAGTTCAAAGGCTTACTTGAATTTTTTTACATTCTCTTAGCGATCTTAAGTTCGAAGGCTTACTTGATCTTACAAGACAATAAAAAATTTGTGAGTAAGTTGTCGAGTGCCGCATGAAGCTTTAGTGAGACTCTGCTTCTCCTCTTCTTTTGTGTATAGTTTTCAAAAGTGTATCTTGTGATTTCTTTCCGCCATTTAAGTTCACCAGCATTCTGTAATTTGCATTCCCACTATCATACAAATCTAGGGCGTCCGCTAAAGCTTCCCTCCCCTTCAAACTATCCATCAATCATCAACATAACCCATTATTCATAAATCTGTAGTACGATTTTGTTCTTATTTTTTCTTTGTTTATAAAGTCAAGAATGTCTGTGCCCAATAATAATTGAAATGACCAATAAAACTGCAATATGAATTTGTTTTTATTAATAGTGCTAAGTAATTATTTCCGTATATGTTTAATTTTTTAACTACCACCTCCAATGCAAAGTTCTCACTTCTCCAATGCAAAGTTCACACAAGAAGTGAGACAATTGAGTGAATTTTTTTGCTTTAAAAAAATTTCTTTCCAAACTCATAAGAAGTGAGATAGTTATCTTGTAGATGAAGTTTTGAAAACTGGATCAATCACATAAATTCTTCAACGAATTGCACCCACATTTATATAGTACCTGCGCAGAAATTATAGAGGTTCGATGTAGCTAGCTAGTGCTATAATATTAATTTATCTTATCATCATATAATATAATTTATTGTTACCATCCTTGGAGTTATTATTTGATTTATTTCACAGTTTTCATCAACATTGGAACTGTTCTGCATCTTGCATACACTTTAAGACTTAGCACGGATCATTTCTTCTAGTTTATTAATTGGGGAATATATGTTACACTATGATTAATAAAAGGGGTAACCCATCGGTGGCCTCCTAAACTTGGCACTAACTTTCACTTCAACTCCTCAATTAGGCTTTGTTCATTTTAGACACCTCACATGATATCCTGCTGTGTCATTTTGACACTTTTTGCTGACATGACATAGCGAGTGTGATACACTCCTTGCCAGCGCGTGGAGAGCTTAAATTTAACCTATTTTTATTTTATTTTTTCTTCTTCTCCCCCATTTTAGCCACCATTTTCAAAACTTAAACTCCTAAACTCCTTCCATGGAGAAATAGATCTAATAGTGCTACAACACCAAGATATTTCAAGCTTAAACAACTTTTCTTATTTTGTTGCCATTCTTCCTCCTTGAAATGTTTTGAAAAAAATCGAAATATATTTTTTTAAAAGAAAATCTAGGAAATTCTTTTAGGGAACTCTTTGTTTAGATTTGAATAGTTTGGTTTTATTTGAAGTTATAAGTAAGACAAATCAGTTTTTGCAAAGAAATTGTATTTTTGGAAAATAATTCTTTTCAAATAATTAAATTACTATGAAAGTATATTGGAGAAAGACAATCTGAATTGGGGAGAGGTTGGGTTTTGGGTGGTGGGAGGTGGTGGAGAAGATGTATCAAGTGTGGGAGGGGTATGGATTGTGGACTGTGGAGAAGACAATTTGGTGGAGGAGGGGCTAAGGATCAGGGGTGGAGGGTGGTAGAGAAGACAACATGGGCTTGTAAGTGATTAATTTTTTTAAATTATTATTTGGATAAAAATTGCCACGTGTCATTGGCCTTTTTTTTAAAACTCAAAATTCATTATTTAAAAATTATTTTCAATATATATGTCACATGTCTTTGTTTAATTCGTCATTTTGATACGTTATCGGCGAGTGTGTTACACACGCCTTACATATTTGGCTGATTATAAAAAAAAGTGTCATAATGACACAGCGGGATATCACATAAGGTGTCTAAAATGAACAAAGCCCAGTTGAGGTGTCGAAGTGAAAGTTAGTGCCAAGTTTAGGAAGCCACCGATGGGTTACTCCTTAATAAAAATTTGGATCATGACAAAGATGATGGATCGTATTTAAACTCTAATAAAACTCGCATAGATCTCTGATCTATTTTATTCCGCCTCATATATGTTTTTTAAGAAAAATAATTCAACCTGTCCAACACCTGCCCCGCCACACATGGTGTTAAACCCGCCCTATTGTGCATAGCCTAACGCCCTAACCTCACATCGTCCCCGCTTCGCCCCCACCCGCCTGTCATTGCTACAGTGTTTAAAATGAATTATTTGCACACTTGGTACGAATAATTGGCAGATTGAGTTGACTTGACATATAATCATGCAACTTATCATATTGCGCTTTTTAAAAATTAATTTGATTAACTTTTAAAATTAAATTAGATTACATTAATTTGATATTTTGAATAAAATATTTATTCAAAAACTATACGAAAAGTACTATAAATTTGCAATTTTTTCCATATCAATATGATTTTCATAGAATATTAATCAAAATTTTTATCATTTGACTCTAAAAGAGGAAACCATGACAATTAAAAGTGGACGGAGAGAGTAAATAACAACATCCAAATATAGCCTCATGAAATATTTATTAAATTTGATATAAAGTTTAATCCATATTACTAGTCTAAAATTATTAAAGGTTTTAAACACATTTGATGTTCGATCGAAATAATTACAAGCGCTAATCAAGTATATTAAAATACACCCAATTGATTTGCAGCCAATATTTCTTATAATTTGCTTCTTTCCCTAATTCCCTTGACCATATTTTATTACAAAGGCCCGGGAAGCAGAAAAGACGATGTCGTGTAAAAATCATTTGTTATGCCATATTGCAATACAATTCTAGGTCTAATTTGACTCTAGTAAAGAGGAGTCTAAAATCAATCTTCAAATAAATATCTTTTTTTAAAAAAACAAAAACAGAAGAGGTTGTCATATATATTTTTTAATTTTTTTGAAAATGCGAAGTTATTAATTATTATTCCCAAAACTAAATAAATTCTATGGCCAGAAAGATATTTTTGCCAATTCTTTTTTCTTCAAAAAATGCTTTTAAAATCTATGACTAAACAAATAAGATCTAGAGGGTTTAACTACCATTTTGATTTTCTTTGCAACTAATAAGCTTCTAGTATTTTTCAGCTATGCTTGGTTAGAATATATATTGTACACTTTGCTAAAGTTGAACCATTTCCAACCTAGCAATCTCAACAGATTGCAATGTCTAGGTGGCGAATTTAGAAATTGAAAATTCCGAATAGATTATGATCCACCCATCAGTCGCGTGGGTGGATCTTTCAGCTTGTACCAGCAGTAAAAAACATCATCTCATGGTTTCTATAGGGACACTGTTAATTATATTTAGTTTCTGACAGAAAATATACATATAAGTAAATGATTATTATTAGTAAAAAAAAAAATATCATTATTTTCGAAATTAACGAATCCATGTTCACACCAAAACAGGTGGGTCCATCTCTGTGTAGCACTATTAAGTGTTTCACAATTACTCTAATTTCTTGCAATGAGTTAGCAGCATAACATTCATGACTACTTTTTGTATAGTATTTGTTAAAAGCTTAAATGGATCAATCATGTACAGCTTTCACTTTCTTAAAGTTGAACCATTTGCAATCATAACAAATTACTATCCCCACCCCCACCCTTCCCCCTTTTACTTCTTTCACAACTGTTTTTTGTCCAATATAGGAATTACTCTTCCGTTGATTTGTTGTTCTCATAAAAAAAAAAGGTATTTATTATGAATTTATTTCACTAAATTAATCTTTTTAATGATATTTAAAAGATTTAAATTTGACTGCTACTTCTTTATATTGTCACTTTAATGACATTAGTATTGAAAAAAATTATAATTCTTTTTATTTGCTAAGATAAACGAATGAAAAAAAGTTTAGTATAAAGATCAAGAGAAATGAAAAAAAAGAGTAGCAGCATAAAATTCATGACTAATTGTTTCCGTAATAATTTAGAAATTTTATTTTATTTTATTGTTTTAAAATTGGGGTACGAGAAGAAATGGGGAGAGGATTATAATCTGGTCAATTAAATCTTCACCAATAAGGTGGGAGTTAATTTACAGTACTTGACTTATTTTTATCATTTATCCTTGGTGTTAAAAAGTAATATTTTAAAAATTTATCCAAACGCTTCAAAGTAATAAAAACTATTTCGACTTAAAAATACTAAAAATAAGTCAATTCAAACAGGCTTAGAAACATGTTTGGTTTGATTTTTGGCTTTGGGCTTAAATATTCTAGGATTGGGTAAAGGTAGACGGTCTGAACCATTTTAAGGATCAAGCAGCCCATTCTTCCAATTGGGCCTGAGACCCAACTCTGTGCTTAACAATGAAGAGAAAATTCTGCAGCAATAACAAACACTTAGCCTATAGGCTATATTAGGTACTATAGCTACAGTTTACGAAAAATAGTAATTTGCAACTATAGTTTTTTAAATTCTTGTTATTCGCTTGATTTGTATAAATCTAGAATTTGTATAATTCAGTTCCTGATTGTATAAATCCAGAATTTTGAGTATGTCTATCCATACAATTTATGAAAAATTCATAATAAATACAACATGTGTATATACTTACCCTATTTGTATATTCGCAAGCGAAATATATAAACAGACAAAAATATATAAATAGTAGCCTCCATATCAAACAAAACTATAGTTATGAAATACATTTATTAAAACTATAACTATAAAGCCTTATTATATTTATTTTGTTTGCTATTTCTGAAATTTTCTAAACGTTAAAAGGCTAGAAATTAGCCCACCAAGCCTTAGCATTTGGGACAGCCCAACATCCTACCACACTGATGCCCGATTTGCACAGATAGACCGCCTAATCAAGTAGAGAAATATATGATTTTTCACTTTTTTTGTAACCATATTATGCATTAATTAGTAGACTGAAAAAAAAATTGTCAATCTTTTAAATAACTTAAAGAGCAAGTTAATTAACTGACAAGAACTCATATTGTTATAATACTACTTGCATATATAAAAAATAGGATGTGGTTTCCCCATGCTCGGGAAAACCTTTTATTCAAACAATACATGAAATTAAAGGAAATAACAAAGCAACAATTTGAAATCCAATTGGTCTGATCTGTCAGAAATCATACTCATCACGATCCTGGAGAAGCCAAGATCCATCTTCTTGTTGAACCATTCCTTTGTGCTTCTCAGACCACCAAAGGGGAGGAATACAATGTTCATCTTTCAGTATGTTCCACTGCTTGTTCACAAGTGAAATATCGCGATTCACTTCTAGCTTAAAACCTGCCAACATTCCAATTCCTTGAGTCCCAGCAATTCCATGCAAGTATGGTTCCAACAAATGCCAGCTCACAGGTTCTCCTGGAGGCTTCACATACGGAGACTTTGTGGTGTCAATCATTATCTCCCGCCCAACGTCAAAATACCCAACAGGTGGGTATTTCGGAACAATATCCAATAAGTTATGAATCCTCAAGATGTGAAGATGCTTCAGTTTGGAAAATGCATTGAGAAAATTGACATCTCCAACTTTAGGACTTGCGAATACAAAAGCAGTCACTGGAAACTCCTTGCCATTACTTGCTTTGTTGATTTTATTGAAAGCTATGTCAACTGCATTTAGAGTTGCAAGTGATGCACCTAGGCTGTGTCCTGTCACAGTTATGCTGACATCTTCATCCTTATATTCCTCGACCAATCTTTTCACTTCTTCCATTACCTAACAGGAAGAAAAAAACATGATGAATTGAATTGTTAGATCGACTCGATCTTTAGGTAATTATCATATGAATGTATTATCTAAGCAAGTTAACACACCTGATCCCTTACACAAGTTTTATTAAACTGTGATCGTGGATTTTCCGTTGTATAAATGTTATGGAAGCCATGATGCACCAAAGGATGAAACAAAGGAAGCAAACCTCCATCACCAAAAACTTTGGGTGCTGGGACAAGTAAAAATTGAAGGTCATTAACCCACTCCAATACTTGCAAAGTTCCTCTCCAATTTATCACAATATCCCTCCTTCCTAGTGAAGCTTTTCCCTCATCAGTAGCCACAGCAATATATCCCATAAAATTTGATTCCTTGCTCCATGCTTCTCTTGAAAATGATTTTGTAATGAAAGCATCAGGAAGTGGCATGGATGAGGTAGCATAGAAATATTTGGTTACACAATACTTTTTTGGGTCAAGTCCAACCTTTGTAAAAAAGTTTTCCATAGAGTATCTGCTAGCTCCTGCATATTTAGACGCTTTCTCTGAGATGAAAGTGTCATATGTTGCTTGAGCCAACTCTCCATATTGAATGATGTACTTACGAAGATCAAGATCCAAGGGGTTTAATAGCCCATCCCAATTGTTTTTCCCACTAAGTTCCTCCCATTTATTTGCAAATATGCAATCCATTCTTTTTCTTGATCTTTTATGTTTTTTGCACTCTTGGTTTTTTTTCCCTTGGTATGTGAACAACGTTAAGCCCTTGAATTTATAGTGCAACTTTGTTTCCCTTCTGCAGAACAATAATTGAAATGGCCCAGCAATAATGCTAAAAATTAATAATCATTTCCAATATTTCTAACTAGATACAACTGTACCCTTATCACCTTATGGGCATAAACATAGAGCTGTCACACATAGGGATGGAAATATACAGAGGTAAGGATAAAACTGCACATATACTTTTATTGGTTAAAATGAATAGGTAGGGGTCAGCCTAATCCTCCACCAATAAGGTAGATTTGAAAAAAAAATGTCTAATTGGAGGATTTGGAACAAATTTGAACGTTTCAAAATGAGTTAGGATAATATAATGATCCGTCCGAATTGGTCACGAGTTAATTCACCCGGCTCTTATCGAGTTCATTTATTTTTGCTTCTCATAATTTGTTTGATTAGCAAACAAAGCTAATAAGATTATTTATCTCACCGCCATATATCAATAATTCAAAAATAAACAAATAAGCACATCAATCTTTTGCAGATTAGAATCGTTCCCGTGTTTCTAAAGGGTTTAAATTTTATCATTGTTGATATAATTTATGTTGTTTTAAGTAACTTTTCTTGAGTTAGCAAACTATACTTACTACTCTCTTTGTCCAATTTTATTTGTCATGTTGGGCTTTTCAAAAGTGAATTTGACTAATTTTCATAATTAAATTAGATACATTAATTCGATATCTTAAACAAAAAATTAAAGAACTATTAATTGCAATTTTTTGCATATCAATATGATGAAAAAATATATTGTAAAATGTTAATCAAAGTTCTTATAATTATATTCTAGAAAAAGGAAACCATGATAATGAAAAATGGACGGAGCGATTACACTACATAAAAAATGATCTTTAGCGGTAATTAATTAATGGCAATAGATCAATTGCCGCTAAATATGTATTTTTAGTGGCAAGTAGCACTCTTTGTATATGTCTCTAAAGTTTTTAGCAACATTGCATTTAATGTCACTTAACTAATGTCGATAAAAACTTTAGCACTCTTTATTGATGTGCCTATTTATTGCTGTTAAAAATTATTTTTATTGCCGTCATAGCATATTATTTTTTATAAAGACAAAAAGAAAGCATGTGATAGAGTAGATCGTAAAACTTTCTTGGAATACGCAATCCAATCATGCATGTAGGAGATCATCAAGTTGGTTTGATATTGTAAAAAATATTTGAATTACTAGTGTATTGAATTAAAAAGCATATCTAGTGACTAGTAAATACCAATCTACCCACTAAGCTAATCCCTTTCATGGCAGGTCAGCAAAAAAAAAAAGAGAAAATAAAATAATACCTCAGAAAAATCAATATACGATACGGGACATGCAACATGTCCCGATTTAAGCACGTGGAGGATCATTGAAATATTAAAGTTCTATTTTTCATTTTGTAATTTTCTCTCATGTTTTTTTTTTTTTTTTTTTAACTTTTTTTATCTTTATTTTTCTTTTAGAAAAATTAAAAAAATAGAATGTATTAAAATATCTAAATTAAAGATATGTAAAATACATTAAAATATTTTTTTAATCTTATAATCTTAAATATGCATGTCATATAAAAAATTAGAAATGATGAATTGCCAAAAAAAATAAATCATATGTTTAAAATAGACTTAAAAAAATAAGCGAAACAAACTGAAATTAAGAAGTAGTAATCACATGAGAATTCTACAAATATTTACATTCTATTAATCCTCTTTTCACAATATACAATACATAGTGATACTCTGAAGACCATTGATTATATGGTAATCACAACTAATTTATCACGTATTATTATAATAAGAGTAGTTGCTATTGATTTGTGAGGACTCATCAATTGATGGCATAATCCAATGAATTTAAGAACCATCGAACTATTAGTATTTCACTTGGGTGTTTGATCCAACGAAAGTTAAGATTGAAGTGCAGTGGCGGGTCAGAGATTTCGACAAGGGTATTTAAATTTTAAAAAAGTGAATGATATTTCTATTTCTTTCCCTTTTTAATTTTTTTTTTTTTTTTGTTGAAATGTAGTAGGCAGGAATCGAAATAGGGACCTTAGGCTCTGAACTGAGCACGCTTACAATTGGACTAAAGACCTTTGTTGTATTTAAGAGTGAGAAAATGACATAAATAGTCCCTTAACTATAGGAATAGATCTAAAATGGTCCCTTAACTATATATTTAACAGATTTATTTCTTTAACTATTCAAAAATTTATCATCTTTGGTCCCTTAACTATACGCTTATCGGTTTTAGTCCCTTAACTATAAAATTACCGATTTTAGTCCTTTAAGTATTCAAAAACTTATCAGGTTTGATCTTTGTCCATTTTTAATACAAATAACTTAGGATTATATTAATTGAAATCTTCATAAAATAAAATCTTTAACCTATTTTTTAAGTTGTTTCTGTATCTCAGCCCTTTTTCTTCAAACTATTCTTATGAAAAGAATAATATCGTGAACGATTCAAGATAAAATTAATGAGGAAAGAAGATATAAGTCCTAATTTTATTCAATGGAGGATAAAATTAAGCATATAATTGTTGTTATTGACTTAAATTTGCACTAGATTATGTTAATCGGTGCGAATTTATTTAATTTACTCAAATTTCTTTACGTAAAATAAAATGAATAGAATAATAAAATTGATCTATTTTATTTATTTATTTATTGCAAATCTACCATTTTATAAATTTCAATTTCTGAAAAATTAAACAAATTTCGTTCAATGAAGTCGTTGGAGTACGAACTTTGGATTTAACAGGTAATAATTTTTTTTCTTTTTATAATAAAATTTAGCATGTTCAAGTCCTTAGTAGCAATAATATGCTTCATTTTATCCTCTGTTGAATAAATTATGACTTATATTTTCTTTTCTCGTGAATTTTATTTTAAATTGTTGAGGTTAAGGTTCTTCACATTTAGCGGAGAGAGAGAAACAACAGAAAAAATTGCTAAAGGATTTAATTTCTCGAGGCATGGATTCCGTTAATATAAACCTAACCTATTTGTATTAAAAATGGACAAAGACCAAACCTGATAAGTTTTTGAATATTTAAAAGACTAAAATCGGTAAGTTTATATTTAATGGACTAAAACCGTTAAGTGTATATATAGTTAAGAGACCAAAGATGATAAGTTTTTGAATAGTTAAAGGACTAAGTCCGTTATGTGTATAGTTAAGAGACACATTTTAGACCTACTCCTATATAAGAGTGTGCAACAGACGGGAACGGAACCACAGGACCGGAACGAACCGGTACCGGACCGGAACGGGACGGTTTGACCGATTTGTTGACCAGTACCGGGATGAACCGGACTGGAATTACTGGGACTAATACTCGGTTCCGTCCTGTCCCATTATATACCGAAATGGAACCGGAACGGACCGGAATAGACCGGAATGGAACGGGATGGGATAAACGGGACGACACATCTAGCTATTTCAAAAAATGATAAAAAAAAAATTTAGTTATTTTGATTTTTTCAATCACGAAAATATATAATTTTTTTTTTTTTTTTCTAAGTTTAAACTTTAAATTAATAGTTTTGAAATTTATAATGTAATTTTAGTTTTTACTTAAGTTTATTTTAAAGATATATTTTTTTAAAATTTTTTTTACATATCAAGTTTAATAAACTTTTTTTAAAAAGTTTTTTAGCTTAGTTTTCAAATTTCAAGATTTGAATCTTTTGAAGTTTATAAGTTCTTACTTGTTAATATGTTATAAATTATAAGTAATATTTATAATTTGTAATTTAAATAACTTAAGTTTGTAATTTTAAAAAAATAAATAAAAATAAGGATAAAACAATGACACAAATGTAAATTTAAAAAATATCAATCCAATTTATTTAAATTTGTATTACAAATTACAATTACAATTTACAACTATTAGTAGAGTGCATACTTTACGCAGCAACCTTTTAGGAAGGGTTCTGTTTCAACTAAGCCTCAAATATAATACTAATAGTTGTATAGTCCTGTAAAGCCTTTCTCTAACTCAGCTATAGATTGACCGTAATCAACTACTGGTCTTGGTAAAGCTCGTTGACGATCTTGAAGTTCCATGCCATCGTCACTACCACATCCAATGGTTGAATCTATGAAAAGTTCATATTGACTATCTAACTTTGGAAGTCCTTGATTTCTATGCTCAGCATTTATTCAATTTATAAAAAGCACCGATATCTCCAAATTGTCTTCTGCTAACGAATATTTGTGGTCTCCAATTTGAAATCTTGCCGCGCTGAAAGCTGCCTCTGAAGCTACTGATGATCCTTGAATTGCAAGCACATCCTTCACCATCCTACTAAGTTTTGGAAATTGAGTTTCACGAGCCCTCCACCAGTTTAATAGTTGTGGTATACCTTCCTCGTTTGTAATATTATCTGAACCTTGTTCAAGATATTTAACAAATTCACATTTATTAGAAGAGTCAAGACCAAGTTTATGTTTCACTCTACCATGGGCACCTACTCGAGGCATAAACATTTGAGGATTTTCAACATTATCTAAGGAACAATATTTATCATACATTTCTTTAGCAAGTAATTTTATACTATTTTGACATGTTACCAAATCAGGTTGTTCTTCTAGTTTAATACCTAAATTTTGATAAATGCATTCAACTAATGTTTTTGCACCATATTATTTATATTCAGGGTTGAAAAGAATTGCAGTTAAATAAATTTGAGGGATAAGAAAAAAATATTTATTAAATTTTGTAATGATAACTTCAATAGCACTAGCAAATAATTCATTTGTTTTATATTCAGAAAAGAGAGATGAATTCTCACATATATGTATTAAAATTTCGGAAATAGTAGGATAATACATTCCAAAAAAAAAATTTAGTAGCATCATAAAATGATTTCAAAAATATTCTAAGTTCATTTACTTCATCCCAATCACTATCATCAAGTTTTAATTCAGGATAAGCATTATGACTATTAAATTGCATAGTAATAGGTTTCTCTATATGTATAAGCAACTTCAAGCATATCATAAAAGGAATTCCATCTAGTTTTTACATGTTTAGGAACTTTTCTAAACGGATGTTTACATGCATTACAAAACTCTTTAAATTGGTTAATTCTACTACTACTATTCATATGAAAAATATAAAAACAAGCTTTATCAACTTTCTCACAACTATTTTCAAATAATTTCACACCGTCACTAACAACCAAATTTAATACATATGCAGCACATCTAACATGAAAAACATATTTACTAATAGGACAAATTCTAGGTTCTAGCATATTAATAGCATTTAAATTAGCAGAAACATTATTTAAAGTAATACTAATGACTTTATCACAAAGACCGAAAAAATCTAAAATTTCCAACACAGTAGTAGCAATATACATTCCAGTTTTTTTCTGTTGACAAATTTTATAACCGATAATTCTATTTTGTAAATTCCAATTATAATCAATCCAATGCGCAGTAACAGTTAAATAATCAAAACCATTAGGACTACGACCTATATCAGTGGTAATAGCAACTATACAATCCATTATTTCAAAATAGGCATGCAAAAATTGACAATGTTTTTCTTGAAATTCAAAAATATCTCTTTTTACCATGCTTCTTGATAAACCTTCAAAACTAGGATTATATGTATCACGAATATATGCAATAAAACCCGGATGTTCTCCAAAACTAAAAGGTAAACCACAAACAACAACCATTTTTGTAAAATTTTCACGATCACAATCCTTATTATATATTTGATGTGTAAGAGGACCACTTGGGTTCGAAGTATTTAATTCACCTTGAACCATATTTGACCCTCTAGTCAATGCTCAAATGCTAGAATTTTCACAAACATTAATAGAAGATAAATATGCAAACCACTCTTTATTATGTTTTTGCATCAAATGCATTTTTAATCCCCCCGTTGAACCTCCACTCCCACCAGATTTATATTTAAAATGTTGTTTACAAAAATTACATATACTAAAAGTTTTTTCTTCATTCAAATAACAAAATTTCTACACATTTGATTTAAAGTACGTTGTACCTTGGTTTTACCTCTAGTTGGAACAATAGGGGGATGACTAGTTTCAACCGAAGGATTGTCCTCTTGAGGTGGAACTTCAGTAATATTGAGGTCGGGGCTAGTCGGTGTATCATCTAAATCTTCTTCATCAATTTCTACTTCTTCATTTTCTTGATAATTACCATAATGTCTTTTATAAACCTCTTCGGGAATTATAGGAGTATCCGAATTAATTTCTATAGGACCGGGACGAGAAAAACTAGTTTCATTCACATGAGTAAATTCACCAGTATTCATTCTAACAAGAGGAAATTTAGATTTAGAAGAACTAGAACCATTCTTATTGTAAACATATTTTTTACTCCGTGTACAATACCTTTTTTACCTCCACTTTTTTTAGAAGACTCCATGATATAAAATTATAAATTATAAAATACGAAATTTAACAAGAACAAATAAAATATAACAAGAACAACTTACAAATAATAAATACAAAAAATAAATATAAGATTAGAGAGTGGAACGAAGTTACCAAATGTTTGTGTAAATTACAAATGATTATAAAATTGATGTCGAAACTTGAAGTCTGAAGAAGATTCTTACTCCAAAATTCACCAAATGATTATTGAAATCTTCACAATTACAAAATAATATGATTGAAATTTGAACCTTGAATATTGAAAGTCTGAAACTTTGAGAAAGATTGAGAATTGAGAGAAATTGATGATTGCTAATTGTTAAATATTGTAAATATGTAAATTGTAATTAAAAATATAAAGAGAGGGACTATATATAGTTTTTTGAAATTGTGAATTTGTGATTATATGTTGGAATTGAAAAATATAGCCATTTGAATTTATTTCCGTTGGGGTCTAGGGGATGGGAAAGGTCGGCAGGGGCAGAGGGTAGGGGACTAGGGGGCAACAACATTTCTTCAGAAAAGTTGATGCTTAGGACTTGGGAGTTGGGAAAGGTAGTTGCTGGTAGCATGCCTTCACCTTATATATATATATATATATATATATATATATATATATATATATATATATATATATATATATTTATATATTCTATATATAAATTATAATATAAAATATAAATTAATTAATAAAAATTAATTAATCGGAATCGGATCGAAACCGGAATAAATCGAGATAAATCGGTACCGGGACACCGGTATCAAATCATAATACCGTTTCGTCCTGTGTACCGGTTCACGGTGTCTCGTTCCATCCTGAAGACTACCGAACCGGAACAAACCGGAATGGTATTGGAACGGTATCGGACCGGTACTGGTCCAACCGGGTCTGGTGCCCAGCCTTACTCCTATAGTTAAGAAACCATTTTAGACTTGCTCCTTAATTCACTAATTCTTTTCATTTATCGTAGACTCACGTGTATATCCTGGAGTCCTGAATTAAAATCTTTCGCAAATACAGTCATTTTTTGAATAAACATCTTTGCATTTATGGTTTACCCTAGACTCGTAGAATTAGATATTACAAACCAGAGTTTCAAAATCAAATTGAAATCAAGAAATAATATGGTGAAAATATTATGCACAAAAATCCTTTAATTTCCTACATAATATACAGGGAGAGAGGCAGCAATGGAGAACAAGATGGGGAAAAATCATAAAGAAGAAGAGGAGAAAGAGTCAGAAAAGAGAGGAAATAATGTAGGAGACTTAAGAACAAAATAAAATGGGCCAATAATATGTGTTCAGCGGGTTGGGTCAAGTAAGATGGCCATTAAATGGCTTAATGAATACTTTATTTGTCTTTAATTACTTGTCTATTTTTTATTTTTTAGTTGTTCCTAATTACTTGTTAATTTTGACAAATCAAGAAAGGATAATTTTTTTACTTATTATATGTACGGCAAAGGGACAGATTTACCCCCGAACTTTAACAAATGGTATGTATATGCCCTCCGTTATACTTTCTGTCCACATAAGCCCCTCCCATCCAATTATAGGTACGCATGTACCCCTCTCACTAACTGACCCCTAATTTATTACACGTGTCTTAATCCTATTGAACTACCCGTTTGACCCTTTTTTTTAAACTCATAACCCAATACCCACCCAATCTCCTCTAAAAAGATCCCAATTAAAACACCCAAATCCGTCCCTTTTAGGTCCCCGTGTATCTCACACACCAAAACCCTCGTCGTCGATCGTATCCAACTATCCGCTGCGATTCCAGTTTGTCTTCATCGATTTCATAATGTTTGTACAAACAAAGCCTCGTCGTCGACCGTATCCAATGATGATGAATAGCAAGCTACGTTGTTGAATTTTCAATCGGCGAATTTAAGCCCAAACATGTAGTTACAAACAAAGCCTGAATTACGTGACAATTCAATCAATTTAACGGAGTCAAGTCCGACGGAGGATAATTTAAGTTGGAAACGAAGGTCAGATTTAGATTTGGAGCAGCAGCAGCATCAACAACAACAACAGCAAATGGGAAGCTATTTGCTACAGTCAAGTACTGGTACGATGCCAATAAGCCATTCTTCAATTCTGGCTAATTTTTGGATGGTGATGAATTCGATTCCTAGTAACCAAGTGATGAGAGGCAATCTGATTAGGCCGTTTCAATCATTAAGCAATTCTGGTGCAACTGCTGCTTTATATAGAGGCACAATGCCAAGTGGATTGCAATTTATGAATTTTCCCACTCCAGTTGCGCTTTTGCCTAGTCAGCAACTAAGAGGCAGTAGTAGCAGTGGCGGCGGTAATAACGGATTGGGAGAAGGTCAATTAGGCATGTTTGCGGGACTAAATCAGTATAGAGGTGGTGGCGGTGTATCGGAATCTCAGACGAGTGGGTCCCATTCGCATCACGGCGGTGGCACAGATGATCGCCACAATACAATAAGTCATCATTCATAGCTATAGACTAGTGATTGATTGAAAAAAGATCTGATAGTTAGGTGTTTTAATTGGGATCTTTTTAGAGGAAATTGGGTGGGTATTGTATTATGGGGCAGATAGTTTGGTTATGGGTTAAAAAAAAAAAGTTCAACGGGTAGTTCAATAGGATTAAGACACGTGTAATAAATTAGGGGTCCGTTAGTGAGAGGGGTACATGTCATATAATTGGATGGGAGGGGCTTATGTAGACGGAAAGTATAACGGAGGGCATATACGTACTATTTATTAAAGTTCGGGGCTAAATCCGTCCTTTTGCCGTTATACGTATACCCTCAATTAATTACTTTGAAAAAGGTAGAACGTTTTGAAAATCTTAAGTTTTTAATTTATCCACTTCACAATTAATAGGGTTAAAATGGTAAACTCACTATGTCAATCATTGTTTTCTTACTATGTATATCAATTCAAAAGTAGACAAGTAATTAGGGACTGAGGGAGTATTTTTATTTTCTAAAATTTTGGTTTTTAATAAAAAATTATGTCAACAAATTTAAATTAAAAAATCAATTAACTAGATTGAGTGACTTTATAAGTAAAACACTCCTAGTTGGGTGATTTTTTGAGAGAAGAGTACATAGTTTAGTGACTTTCTTATAGAAGAGTACATAGTTAAGTAATATATGCGTTATTATCTCTATTCTAATCATGGTAAGGACCTTAATTAATTAAATATATGAATCTCAACCTTTAATTCATAATTATGACATGTGGCTTCCATCGAATATAAAACTTGGGAAAATGAAGAGATGAACAAATGGAGATCAGGAGGGCTATCCTAATATAAAATTATAAGTACTCATATTATAGAGGAACCATAATACATAAATACTATAGGATGTGATTTCCACAAGCTTAAAACCTTTATTCAAACATTATATGGAAGGAGCAATTAGTGATCAAGTTTAAAATTCTAGCTCCCGGCCTCAGAAGTCATACTCGTCGCGATCCATCAGAAGCCAAGATCCATTTTCTTGTTGAACCATTCCTTTGTGCTTTTCAGCCCACCAAAACGCAGGAACACAATATTCGTTTTTCAGTATGTTCCACTCTTTGTTGACAAGTGAGATATCGCGATTTACCTCTAGTTTAAAACCCGATTGAAGTCCTAAACCTTGAGTACCAGCGACTCCATGCAAGTATGGCTCCAACAAATGCCGGCTAACAATTTCTCCGGGAGGCTTCACATAGGGAGATTTTGTTGTATCAATCATTAGCTCCTTCCCAACGTCAAAAAAGCCAATGAGTGGGTATTTCGGAACAATATCCAGTAAGTTATGAATCCTCAAGATGTGAAGATGCTTCAGTTTGGAAAATGCATTGAGAAAATTGATATCTCCAACTTTAGGACTTGCGAATGGAAAGGCAGTTACTGGAAACTCCTTGCCATTACTTGTTTTGTTGATACCATTGAAGGCTATGTCAACTGCATTTAGAGTTGCAAGTGATGCACCTAGGCTATGTCCAGTCACTGTTATGCTGATATCTTCATTCTTATATTCTTCAACCAATCTTTTCACTTCTTCCATTACCTAAAAAGAGGAAAAAAACAAACTGTGAGATTTTTCAGCTTCATTAATGAGAAACGAAGATATATATCGAGTTCATAGTATGCACCTGATCCCGAACGCTAGTCTGATTAAATTGTGAACGAGCGTTTTCTGTTGTATAAATGTTATAGAAGCCATGATGCACCAAAGGTTGAAACAAAGGAAGCAAACCACCATTACCAAAAACTTTTGGTGCTGGAATAAGTAGAAATTGAAGGTCATTCACCCACTCCAATGCTTGCTTAGTTCCTCTCCAAGCAACCACAATATCCCTTCTTCCTAGTGAAACTTTACCCTCATCAGTTGCCACAGCAACATAACCCATAAAATTTGATTCCTTGCTCCATGCTTCCCTTGAAAATGATCTTGTAATGAAAGCATCAGGAAGTGGAATAGAAGCGGTAGCATAGAAAAATTTAGTCACTCGATACTTGAGTGGGTCAAGTCCAACCTTAGTGAAGAAATTTTCAATCGAATATCTGCTTGCTCCTGCATATTTGGACGCTCTCTCTGTTATAAAAGTGTCATAAGTTGCTTGAGCCAATTCTCCGTATTGAATGATATATTTACGAAGATCAATATCCAAGGGGTGTAATAGCCCATCCCAATTGTTTTTCCCATTAAGTTCCTCCCATTTTTCAGCCATATCACTCCTCTCTTTTTGCTTTTTATGTATTTTTTTTTCTCTTTCTTGCTTCTTGGTTTCCTATGATATGGTTCTTCATTTTGCCCATCTTCAAATGCCAATTTATAGTGAAGCAACTTCATTTTTTAGCTTATCATGTAAAATGCTTGTAATTTTTTATTTATTGTTAACAAGGTCATCGTCTAAAAGTTGTCAGATAATTCAAGAAATACGCGTATCAATCTTCCATATAATTAGATTCTCTCTCGAATATACAAAGGATTCGGTTCTTATTCGATTACAATATTAAGCACAATTGCGTAATCAATAATTTAAAGCTTTATTACGTTGCCGAGGGCACCTAGGCTAATTTTTTAACTAGCAATAATTTTTAATTTCTCACCTGGTGTTCGAAAAAGAACATTGAGAGAAAAATATAATTTCTTATTAAGAATGAAAGAATACTACATATTATTGATTTTTTTAAGTCCTACATTAGTGTACCTATTTGAGTTACCAATTCGCACAACATAAAAATATTTTATATTTACATTTTGATGGTAAATTTGATGTAGCATTAAAAATAAATAAAAAAACTACAACTTGGTACAGTGGGTGGCGACTTGGTACATCTATAGTTTAAGCAAATCTTGTATGATATTGTTAAGTAGCTCTGATATTGTAAAAAAATGTTTGAATTATTAGTGTACTAAATTCAAACCCATTTCCTGAAACCAATCAACCCCATAAACCAACTTGACTTGCAAATATAAAAAAGTGCCTTGGGAAAATGTATAGGGGTCGGAAATCCATCATGCCAACTTGAATTGCCCGGGTTAAACTACGTGATCATTGGAAATTGGAACAATTTACAAATAGAAAATAACGTCACTTAGCACATCATTGTTTCATTTTACTAGTTCGGTATTTTGTAAACAAATTTTTATTTTTAACATAGGCAAATAGATTTTAAAAAATCATGTTTTATCTTTAGTATTAGTTACTTATTTTTAAAATTATATCCAAAATCTAATAGTACTAAACGTAAATTAATATAGCTAGGTATTGTAGTCCTAAAATAAATAAAAATAATATTATTAGGTAATTGCCGAAACATGAATGACTATCTAAGTATATTACTCAAATCCAAAATATGTATATTTATAATTATTTTTTAAGAAAGCAAAATTTAAAAAGAACAAATAAAAATAAACGGAGAAAATATTTTATTATAAGTTTCTCAAATATTTTACTCCTATCACCACCACCAACTACTATATACTTCATTCCCAGAAAGTGGTTATAACTCTAGGTGCTCTTTTAAGTGTATTAACTTTTTGGTTGTTAATGATAATTAAAAGAAAAATTATGCAGTTAAGCAAACATATATTAGTTAATTAGTTAACATAACTACAATTTACATTAATTATAATTCGGAGTTTACTTCTAGCTATAATTACATTATCTCTCGCCTCTCTCCTTTCTTCCTCTCTCTCTCGCCTCTCATCATCATCTCTTTCGCTTCTCTTCCCTCTCTCTGGAATCTCGCTCGTCACTCTCCTCTTTTTCAGTTATCTCTCGCTCGCTTTTCTCCTCTCCCTGCCTAGTCTCAATCTCACTTCTCTTCTGCCAATCTTTCTCTCACTTTGTACAACATAAACTATACAAATACAAATACATATCTCTTCGCCCTATTCACTTATAATTATACAAATACAAATTTTCACCTGCCTAGGTTTATTTTCTCTCTTTCTCTCACTTTAGACAAACACTAATTGTATAAATGCAATGTATAATTTGTGTTTGTATAAAGCGATAGAGAGATTTAGATATACAAATACCAATGTTTTAACTCGATTCATTTGTATACGAATTCAAATTGTATGTAGATATACAAATACAATAATTGATACATATACATATTAGTTATGTACAATTATCTAACCAACATACATATACAATTCAACTCTCTCCACTCTCTACCCTCTCTCGCTCGCCACTCTTTTTCCTATAACAGGTAACTACGAATCGTAATTAGCAAACTATAGCTATGGAGCATAATTAAGCTATTTTTGAGTAACTATATGCAAAAATTCCCCATAGTTAAAAGGGAGTAAAACAAATATTTTACTCCTCACATCACCACCACCAACTACTATATACTTCATTCCCACAAAGTGGTTATGACTATGTGCTCTTTTAGGTGTATTAACTTTTTGATTGTTAATAATAATTAAAGAGAAAATTACGTGGTTAAGCAATCATATACTAGTTAATTAACTAATATAATTACAGTTTGCATTAATTACAATTCGGAGTTTACTTCTAGTTATAATTACATTCTTTCTCGCCTCTCCCTCTCTTCCTTTCTCTCTAGAATCTCGCTTGCCACTCTTCTCTTTTTCAATCATCTATCCCTTGCCTCTCTCCTCTTTATGCCGGTCTCTCTCCTGCTTTCTTTGCTTTCCTTCTGCCAAACTTTCTTTCTTTATACAACATAAATGAATAATTTGTGTTTGTATAAAATGAGAGAGATGAGATATATAAATACAAATACTCCGCCCTATTCACTTATAATTATACAATATAAATTTTTCCCTGCCCAATTCTCTTTTGTCTTTCTCTCTCTCTCGCTTTATACAGTGTATAATTTGTGTCTGTATAAAGCGAGAGAGATATTGGATATACAAATACAAATGTTTTAACTCGATTCAATTGTATATGACTTCAAATTGTATGCAGCTATACAAATACAATAATTGATACATATGCATAGTAGTTAGTAGTTACATATATACAATTATCTAATTGATATGCATATACAATTCACCTATCTTCAGTCTTTGCTCTCTCTCACTCACATCTCTCCTTCTTCTCCCAACCTCGCTCGCCACTCTCCTCCCTATAACATGTGGCTACGAATCGTAATTAGCGAACAATAGCTATAAAGCATAATTAAACTATTTTTGAGTGGCTATATGCGAAAATTCCATATAATTAAAGGGGGTAAAATCAGCCTATAAAATTATAATCCTACAACTCGTTAGAGTTGGATGGATCAATAGCTCATTTATTTTTATTATGCCTCATTTATTATATTTTTACAGGACTTATTTTGATCCATTTAATATAACCCACTTCAAAATTAAGTTGATTTGCAATTTAGATTGATCCATGAGAAATCGTCTAACTATTTTTATAAAGATTTTTAATTATTAAATATATTTTATATAGTCATAATTTGAATTTTTTTATTAGTTACTCAGATAAATTATAAAAAATAATTTAAATTGAAAGAATTTATATATATATATATATATATATATATATATATAAATTGCTGAAAATTAAAATCAAATCAAATTATATCAACTTTTGAAATTATATCCAAAACCAAATCAAACAAAAAAAAAATTCTGTTATTTAATTTCTTCGATTTGATTTTTATAAGAGATCTCTTTTTATAAAAAAAGCATACGCTGAGAGTTTCTCCCTGAACAAACAAACCAACTTTTGAATGTACAAGTAAAGAAACTCTTTAATATTCCTTTACCTTATCTTAATGTTATGATCTTTTATTTTTCTATTTGTCTACTTAATTGGTATTTCTCATGACTTAATTAGTAAGAATTTGGTTGTGAATTTGGAATCTTTAATTTGTGCAGAGTTTATTTAAATTTGGAATTTAATTTGTTTGGACATGTAATTAAATTTTAAAAAAATTATATTTTCTTTATAAACAAGAAAATTTTGTAATTTGTGAAAATTATCAAAACGTTTACAAGAAAATTTAATTTTATATTTAATTTCATGCATATAAAAGGAAAAATGGACTAGTAATTAGGGACAAAGGGACCTATTAACTCTCTCATAAACTATCAAAATCACTTAAGTCATTAAAATTGGATGAAATTAAATCTAAAGTCACAATCAAATTTCTTATGCTTTCAATTACCACTAATTAATTACACTAACAATCAACACAGATTCATGAAAGCAAAAGCAAATTTTATATTTAATTTCATGCATATAAATTTGAGTATACATGACTACATAGGTAAGTCATGCTTAATTAATCAACTAGAGATACATAACTCATGCATAAAAAACCCCTTTATTCAAACATTTCATAAAAGGAAATAAAGTGTTCACTTTTTAAAACTGTAGCTAGCTCCCTCAGAAGTCATACTCATCGCGATCCAACAGAAGCCAAGAACCATCTTCTTGTTGAACCATTCCTTTGTTTTTCTCAACCCACCAAAACCCAGGAATACAATAATCATCTTTCAATACGTCCCACTGCTTGTTGACAAGTGAGATATCGCGATTCACCTCTAGTTTGAAACCAGCTAAAAGTCCTAAACCTTGAGTACCAGCGACTCCATGCAAGTACGGCTCCAGCAAATGCCAACTCGCAGGGTCTCCAGGAGGCTTCACATAGGGAGATCTCGCAGTGTCAATCATTAGCTCCTTCCCAACGTCAAAATAGCCAATGGGTGGGTATTTTGGAACAATATCCAATAAGTTATGAATTTTCAAAATACGAAGGCTTTTTAGATTGTCAAATGCTGCCTTAAATTGGAGATCCCCAACTTTAGGACTTGCGAATGGAAAGGCAGTCACTGGAAACTCCTTGCCTTCACTTGTTTTATTGATTCCATTAAAGGCTATGTCAACTGCATTTAGCGTTGCAAGTGATGCACCTAGGCTATGTCCAGTCACAGTTATGCTCACCTCTTCGTTCTTATAATCCTCAACCAATCTTTTCACTTCTTCAATTACCTGATAAAAGGAAGAAATAATGATAAATTGTTTCGATATATCAAATCGAATATATTGGGGATAATTTTTAGCCTTAATACATCATCGAATAGATAAAATGTACCTGATCTCTGGCACTAGTCAGATTAAACTGTGATCGTGAACTCGCTGATGTATAAACATTGTAAAAGCCATGATGCACCAAAGGTTTAAACAAAGGAAGCAAACCCTCATCACCAAATACTTTGGGTGCTGGGACAAGTAAAAATTGAAGGTCATTAACCCACTCCATCTTCTGCAAAGTTCCTCTCCAATTAATCACAATATCCCTTCTTCCTAGTGAAACTTTACCCTCATCAGTAGCCACAGCAATATATCCCATAAAATTTGATTCCTTACTCCATGCTTCCCTTGAAAATGATTTCACGATGAAAGCATCGGGAAGTGGAATGGATGCGGTAGCATAGAAATATTTGGTCACGCGATACTTGTTTGGGTCAAGTCCAACCTTAGTAAAAAGTTTTTCCATAGAGTATCTGCTAGCTCCTGCATATTTAGACGCTCTTTCTGTAATGAAAGTGTCATAAGTTGCTTGAGCCAATTCTCCGTATTGAATGATATATTTACGAAGATCAATATCCAAGGGGTCTAATAGACCTTCCCAATTGTTTTTCCCACTAAGTTCCTCCCATTTATCAGCCATATCACTCCGTATTTAATTGTTTTTCTTTCTTATTTAGCTATGATCTGTTCTTCATATTGCCCATCTCAAATGCCAATTTATAGTCAAGTGACTTCATTTTTTTAGCTTATCATGAAACCCGCTTCTAATTTTTAATTGGCAATTCAATAAATAAGCAAAGATTACAATGGGTCCAGTATATATATTTAAAGGATTTGATGCATCTTACTATTTGATTAAAGTTTAAATACTCAAATAATTTGAAGTTTTATTATGTTTGCCGGCCGCTAAAATTTAACTGATGGTAAAAGATCATTACTCCACTTTTTTTTTTTTTTTTTTTGGTTTCTGAGTGTTGTTTTTGGTATTCATATAGGAACTTTATTAAATCAGAATTCGTGCGGTAAAGTTGCACATTGCAGCTAAAACGCTCCTTCATGAAAATGACTATGTACTCAATATGACTCAAATTTAAAATCTCTAATTAAGAATGAAAAATTATTCACTATTTCATTGTAGTTGGTTTCTGAAGTCCCACATTGGTACTATACCTTTGTTGAGTTAACAATTAATGCACACACCATAAATTTTATTTTATTTCTTAATAGTTGATTGGATGTGTTAATTAAAAAAGAATACAACTAAGTAGATCTATAGATACGCAATCCCATCATGTACCAAATCTTGTAGCTAGGATATTGTATACATAGCTTTCATATCGTAAAAAAATGTTTGAATTATTAGTGTATTTGATTTAAACCCTTTTCTTGTAGCCAACTTGACTTGCAAAATAAAAAAGTACCTTAGAAAAATGTACAGGGATCGCTAATTCATTGGAATACACTACAACCAGAAATAGTGACATCATGTAGCACGTTATATATCTTACATATTTCATTATTGGAGTTTTATTATTATTATATTGTTGTTGTTATGATTTGACATTATATTTATTTAAATGGTGGGCTTAAATGAATTGATGATGAATCTACATTTTTTTATTTGATTAGTTTTCTTGCTTGCATTACTTTCTCTATTTCAATTTTGAAGTCACATTTGGTTTTAAGTTTTAACCCACCACTAAAGTAAAAAGTAAGACACTTGATAAATATAAATGAAAGTGAATTCAAAAGTTTAAGAAAGTTTCTCATTTTATTGAGACCAAGGTCCAATGTTGAACTTTCACGTGGTTCTTTCTGTGTAGATTTTCTCCTAATAATATGTAAGACTAAGATTACTGTAGAAAACTAATAATTAAGTTGTAATTAACATTTGTTTGCTTCATAGTGGGTATTGCAGTTTGTTTGGACTTGGAGTTGTCAAACGGATTTGTCCGGCCCAACCCAATAGTCAACAGGCCATTTAGGAGCCCAACCCAATTCATTCCATTTGAAACGATCTTCAAAACACTGCAAGAAACGATTCATATTATTTTGGGTTATTAGCCCATCAATTGTCTTTAAGATCCTATATTACTAAACATAATTTTAGTTCAGATATAACAATTCCTAATTCCAATGTGTTTTAGTTTAATTCGTTAGATTTGATTATTAGCACTTGAACATTATTGTATTACTCCCTCTAATCTCAATATATGTAATGTTATTTGATTTGATAGCTGATACGGTGTTCAAAAAGAAAAGACTAACTTTTGAAATTTGTGATCTAAAATAAGTTATGGATTTTTGTGTGGTGATAAATCATTGCATTAAGTTGTAAAATAGGCATTTAAAAGTTAAATTATTACTATTAAATATAGAATTGTGTCATTCTTTTTTACACCAACTAAAAAGAAAATTGAGTCATATAAATTGAGATAGCGGAAGTAATAGAGTAGAACGATGTAACAACGATGAAAAAACAAATAAATGAGTAGTCAAATGGAGCTTTTGAGCTTCGATAACGTATGCGAGCACTGAATCTGGAGTCGTGAGCTTCAAGTCCGAGAACGATATAGTAGAAAAGATGTTATGAAATAAAAACTTAATGAATTAGGAAAGTTTGGAACACAAGAATATAAATATGTTGTTGTTGTTGTTTGCAACAAATTTTAGTGACAGAAAATACATTGCAATCACAAAAAAAAATATGAAGAAACATAATTTTATTCGTCAAGATTGCGAGTGTAATTCTGTTCCTCCTTTGATTCTACTCTCCTAAGATTTATTCATGATTCGAGGGCCGTTAGTGATGTATTTCTCAAACTAGGAAGATTAAGATTTGGCCTCTATATGAATATTCCATGACTTTTGTGGAATATTCGAGATGATTTTTAAGGGAATTTAGTACCCTTTGTATAGGCATGAACTAGGGTTTAGAGTTGAGTAGCCTCCAAGAATTCTAATTAAAATTGAACACACTTTCTAAAATCCCAATTCAAATTGAACACGTCTTATAGAGTCTCACAAAATTTCAATGTCTACCGTTGTATTTCTTGGATCTGAATGTCATACATGTGAGAGAAATAAACTATATTTATAGGTTAAAAGAATTAAGCATCAACCAATAGAAAAACTTCACTAGAGCCCTAAGGTACCATGCATGAACAATCACTATAAAAAACAACTAGACACATTAATAGAGTCCTAAAGTCTTTATCGTTATTAGTTAAGTGTCATTATATTTAGTATCGATAAAGGCTTTAGAAACATATACAAAGAGTGCTAATTGCCACTAAAAGTACATATTTAGCGACAATTAAGCTATTGTCGTTAATTAATTGCCGCTAAAGATCATTTTTGATGTAGTGAATGAGTGTTAGCTATGTAGCATAGTAAGTTTACGTAGTTTTTAAATTTTAAATTTATTTTTAAAAAAATTAAATTCACTCTCAAAATTTAGAAACTACAAATATACTACATAAATTTAGACATGAAAAAGTAAGGTAGTTAATTAACTTCCGTTTAGCGAGTAAGGAAGTTCCAAATGTACCCATGTCCACAAAGTCATTCTTTAGTCTTTCGAATTTGATGACATTGCAGTTGGTCTATTTTATAGTCTTCTCATTCCAATTTTTCTGCCTCTTTCTCTAGAGTTGATTAAAGTCAAACCCTGATTTGTACACAAATGCGAAATATCTTATGATATTAACAACCAAAAATAAAAAATATATATCAAATATAATATAAGGTTAACAACCTCAAAGATAAATTAATACACATAAATGCAAAATACTTTATTATTATGATCATTAATAATAAAGATTCTACTCGAGGACGTACGTAGTGGGATGGATGATATCCATCCATATTTAATGAAATATCTTGGTTCAAATTTTATGAATAAAAAAGTTTGATGTAGAACACTTTATTCTTAAACGAACCTTATATAACATAGAGTTTAAATCAATCGGATTAATGAGTTCCAAATGTTAGATAGTTAAGAAAAATGAAAGACAATACTTCTTCAAGCTCCCCGATATTATAGGAAGAAGGACGTGTTAATTCATAAAGAAACTTCTTGATCCCTACACTTAGATTTAACCACCTTTAAGGGGGATAGAGGAAAACGTTAAATAGTTTCATTTGACATGGGATATAGCTTTGAAGGGAATTTATTCTGAACTTGTAAGCTTGGTGCAGAAATTGTAAAATTTGTATTCACATCACGTGTTGACATTTTGGGTGTAATCGTGGAGATTCCTTTTAGGGCCTTTTTGTGGCAATTATGTAGGCATTTGTTCACCAAATTAAAGTTTAGGGATATTTGATTAGTGAATATATATAGCTGAGGTACTCCTAATATTTACGTAAAATTCCAAGCGTCTAGCTTCAACTAAAAATTAAAATACATACTCCTCCGTCTCAATTTATATGACTTAGTTTGATTTGACATAGAGTTTAAAAAAAAAGAAGAAAACTTTTGAAACTTATGGTCTAAAACAAATCATAGATGTTTGTG
Organism: Solanum bulbocastanum; assembly: GCA_037074985.1. Taxonomy (NCBI): domain Eukaryota; kingdom Viridiplantae; phylum Streptophyta; class Magnoliopsida; order Solanales; family Solanaceae; genus Solanum; species Solanum bulbocastanum. The sequence continues at coordinate 26,968,706 of CM073598.1, read as the reverse complement.
TTTATTTCATTAAGAAAATGAACATTTTAAAGTAAATTATTACTAAATGTTAAAATGTATCATTTTTTTCTTTGGATTCATGAGCAAGTCATATAATATTATAGGTGGATATTAAATTAAAACACAAAATTACTCTTTTTGCTTCATGATATAATATTAATCAATACACTTTTTAATAACTTCATAAAGTTCCAATTAATACAAAAGACACAAATACTACATGCAAAAAGCTTTTGCATGTATACAATCAATATTTTTTTCAATTCTTAATACAACAGCTTAACATGTAAGAAATTAAAACATATAGAATGCTTGCTTATCTATACTATGTTTGGATAAGAAGACATCTTGGCGATATCACAAAGACCTCCAGGAATCCCAGAATCTCTTATAATTTTCATAAATCCATCCTCACCCCAAGTTGTTCCCCATGAATTCTTCAACAACCAATATTTCTGACCTTGCTCATCAGTTCCATATCCTATCGCCGTTACAGCATGATTAATTTGATCGGCACAGCTTCCGTGATAAGTTCCTCCCTCGTAAAATTGTAATTCTTGGCTAGCAGCAATTCCAATTGACACTGGTTGTTTATTTACAGCTTGTAATAGTGATGTTTCATCTTCAGGCACGACTTGATAACCACTTATTTGCACTGCTGCTGTTTTCTCTTGGCTTCTGCATGTGTATTGTTGACCTTGGTATTCATAATCTGATTCAATTGAAATTCCACCATTTTCTATGATGAAATCGAATGCATTCGTCATGAAACCTCCATTGCAGCCAAAATTGTTGGTGGTCGTGCAATCGAGAAGTTCTTGTTCAGAGAATTCCATCAAGTTGCCTGTTGCAATTTTGTAAGCTCCTTCTAGTGATCCAACCGCAGAAAACGCCCAGCAACATCCTAACATACAAAAATACCTAATTAATATCAAAATTTATCGTGAATAATATTTCAAGAGCCAATTAATTAAAGTGTTATATATTGCGTCTTACCACATTGACCTTGATTCTTCACTTGAGTGACAGCCCCAGACTCTCTCCAGTCCAAGTTAGACGGCATGTCATCATCACTAAGATCATTAATCTTAAATTCCGTTGATGACATTGGAGAAGGTGAAAGATATGAAGGTACGTTTAATCCAGTAAATTTAGCCAAAAACTCTTCTGAAGTAATATCTGCAAATTCATTGATGCCTAACTTGTAAGACAGATTCCCTGCCTTATTGATCGACTCAATGAATTTCATGTTTTCTTTGAAAATCATGAATCGTTCTCTTTTTTCTACTTCGTCCTTGTAAACGCGTCCATGACGTGACATCCACTGCTCGTGTCTCTCAGACACGGATAGTTTTGGCTGGCTGCGAGCTGTTGTTTGAGAGTTAACCATGCTAATTACAAAGAATAGTGTAATTAAAATACTCATCAAATCAATTTTCATAGCCATGGTTAGTGTAGAGGGGAAAATTATGTGTTAGATCAAAGTATATTGTTGTAAGATATTTATGTAAGAAGTTTGCATTTTATGTCTTCAATAACAAGGCGTTTATATGGTGGCGTAGATGAGAAATTCTATCGTAGGTAAACGGTTGAAATTAACGTACTTTTTAGTCAACAACTGGACCCCAAGAGTTTTGGAAAGGTAGTCTTGATTGATTGGTTTTTTAGATTTATTGATGGAAATTTGATGTTCAAGTATGTATTCTTTATTTTATTTTATTTTTCCAGATTATTATTGACTTCTGGATTGCACTGTACTAGTCTTTGCTTGTCTAGGAAGTTTCAATTAAAGTATTTATATAGAAACTAAACTAATTAATTACACAATATGTATTGTGTAGATGTGTTTAGCAACAATTTGGATCTTGAGTATTATTTGTTGTGTGAGTGTCAGACGGATTCAAAATTTTAAGACCATGGTTGCAAAACAAATGTTAAAATATTCTATTTTTTTTGTTTACTCATCTGGTATACATATGCATATTTGTTCCCAACTAATTTCAAATTCACACACATTATATTAGGGGTAAAACGATCCCTAAAAAGGCGACTATTTGCCTAGAGCTTGAATTCGAGATTTATGAGACATGATGTGATTAATCTGTAGTGTTTATTTTTACTTATTATTAATTTTACATAGTATTTATATATCAAAAGAGATAAATAAACTTTTGTTAATCTAAATTTGTATTTTTCATTAATGTTATCAATTATTATATATGCAAATACAAATATTGAAAACTACTTTGTCTTAAACCTGTTTAGGGCAAAAGAGAAGAAGAAATTTGGATTGAAACAAGAAAAGTAACTATTGACCAGGAGTGCCTTCTAGCACTATAGAGCAACATATGAAACTTTATATACAGAAAATTTACTTGTATGTATTGTTGAGAGTATAATTAATGATAAAAAGTGTACTTTCTAACAATTTAAACTTTTTGATAAGAAGTCATGATCATCAGAGTGTTTCCTTCCGAGGGAAATCCCTTATTTTAAGAAAATCTTTTTGATAAGAAAGCCTGTCATAGAAGAAAGCCTTCCCGCATGAACTGGTCACATACTTTAATATCATAGCCACTAATATCAAAACAAATTTCTGCAAGAAAAATACTAGAATGGATTCACATTCACCAAATTTCATACCGTGGATCCTGCTCTCACTTTGTGTCTCACGCCAAATAAAATTTCTTTAACTCAATCATTGCATTCTCCCAGCGCCGGTCGTTCCTTTCGTCCATGTCATGTCAACGGAGAAGTCTTAACCGCTTGCCGTCTTAGGTACTTAATTACCACTAATATAATATAGTACTCTGTCAGTTAATTTTTATTTATCCATTATATTAAAAATAAAATTTTATTTTATTTGTCATTTTAAGAAAATATAAATTTTTTTTTCATGTTTTACTCTTAACATTAATTACTTATTCATCAAATCATTTTTGAAGGTTTAATATTAAACATCAATTAATAGAAAATATACCGTGTAAAATAAATGAAAAAAGTAGTTTCTACTTTTTACCAATCACAATAAATTAAAATATTAATTAAAGTTTTTGAGTTTGAACAATATAAATGTAGAAATTCCTTTATTAGAGAACATATATACTGCTCAAATTTGAATTAGTCCAATCAATAATATTGATTATCAATGATTATATTTACTTTGTCTTTTTAAAATTTTGATTTGACATATCTATTAAGAAAATATTGATTAATATAATGAATTTACCATTTTATTTCTATTAATTGATTGAATCCCAAATATATATACTGACTTATATTTTTTAAAGATATTAACTCTATGTTAATATATTGAGGGCATAATAAAAAAAAACAAATTGTCTTAATTTGTCAAAAATAATAAGTAAAAAGACCATCAAATTACAAAATATTTAACAAGTAAATAACTGAGAAAATAACAAATAAAAAAGTTTACTTATGTGGTGTTCGACTGTTCGTAAATTATGCGCAAATAAGTCTCCTCAAATTCCCTCCGCCTATTATGCCAGTGGAAAATGAGATTATTTTTTCTCCGTGTTTTTTTTTTCCTTTACCAAAGTAGATAAACAACAAAATTCCGATTGGTGTTTAAAGGAAAAGAAGAAGAAGAAGAGAAGATGCATTTAAACGTCCATAATGGAATACGGTAGGGTCATCATCTTGAAATTGGAGATATGAGTTGAAATAGAAATTGGGTTGGATCCTGACCAGTTCAAGTTTTCTTAAAGTTAAAATGGGCTTAAAATGGGTTGAGTCTTGACCCGCTTAATCTTAATAATTATAATATATCGTTATTTAATTTTTAGAACCACAATTTAAATGTCAACTCAAGAAATTTTTAAAAAGAAGTTACAAATGAATAAATAAATCTTAAAAGATATAAAATAGATTGTAATTCACACCTTCAATATAGGAACATACATTATTTTAATGCAAATAAAGAGTCTTATAACACGTTGAAATTAAAGATCAAATTGAGGTCAATTGAAGATTCTTTTAAAAGACCTGAATGAGTTGAGATTGAATCGAACTCAAATTATCTTTAGCTCAACCCTTAAAATTGTGGACGGGTTGTTACCTATATTTGGGCTCAATTTTGACACCTCCACTATATTCTAATTGATTATTTAAATTTTTACAAATTTTGATCAGTAAATAGTAACGATCATATATGCATGTTGAGGAATCTTACTCAGTTCGATTCCCCACATTGTAATTTCTCTCCATTTTTCATTTTCCCTTTCCTTGCCCCATTTGTTTTTTATAAAAAAAAAAAGATCATACATATATGCATGTTGATGTTTTACTATAAATATAACAAAAATAATATCTCACATGATCACTCAACTATGTATTTTTTTCACGGACCACCCATTGAGCGAAAGACTAGTCTAAAAAAGCATAAACCAAATTTCTTACTAGACATGCGGAGGATTAGTGATAGCTGGTTGAATTTTCAATCTTCCATTCTTAGGTATGTTAGTATAGTCAGCTCTCTTGCGTAAATTGTTCTAAGTCTTCCTGAAGAATTAAATCCCTCTGCATTCCATTGATTTTTTCTATTATTTCGAATTAATTCTAGTTATTGTAATATGTTTTTCTTATTAAGATTCAGCATCACAGCTTCGGACAATAAATATATACACGTATCTGAATTTATACGCTACACGTTGATGCTGATCAGTCACTACACTATTATAAGGCCAATTTTTTTATTAAGTTAATTGTAATAACTAAAAATAAAAAAAAAATTGATTGTAATAAGTTAGTCTGGAAGAGTTTTTGCATAGTAAAGTCTGTTGTACAAACAAACATAAAATCATTCGTATAATTTTAGTACTTTTTTTGTGTGTGTGATGGAGTACTAGTTGCATCTTCATTGCTGAATGTTGAAACTTTTTCATTTACAAACTTTTGTTTAACACTTAGAATTTACATACAACGAATTTGTAACATATACACAGTACACACACCACACAATCTATGAACAAGGTGAATAACAAATTTACAATAGTGTTTAATTAAAGACGAATTCGATAGCAACTTTCTATCAAAGATTCTCAGCTATTTAATTAAGCAGTTGGATAAGAAGCTTGCATAGCAATTCCACAAAGTCCTTCCTCAGGAACAACGCCTCTTTGCATTCTAATGTAACCGTTCTCTCCCCAGCTAGTCCCCCACGAGTTCTTGACTAACCAATACTTTGTCCCGTCACTAGTTATTCCATATCCAACTGCTGTAACACCATGATCTAACTCTGTTCCACATTCTCCAGTGAAAACACCACTAGAATAGAATTGGAAATCTGATCCACTAGCATCAATGGCGACTGATACAGGTTGGTTAGCAACCGCGTTCAACAGAGCAGATTCACTGTTGGCTGGGACATCTTCATAACCAGTAATCTTAGCTGCGTCATTGGATTCCTTTCTGGTTTTGCAAGTGCCATCCGTTCCCTCGTATGGATAATTAGATTCAGTAGTAAGACCGTGGTTTTTGATGATGAACTTAAAAGCATCATCCATGAGACCTCCTTCACATCCCATATCTGAACTTGTGTCGCAGTCCACAAGTTCTTGCTCAGACAAGGAGATCAACTTACCTGTTTTGATCTCATTGATCCCTTCAGTAGCAGCAACAGCGGAAAATGCCCAGCAACATCCTTCAATATTATCAAGTTAAGCTAATAAGGTTCTTCTTTCGTTAAAAAAAATGAGGATATTATTAACAGGACTTAATTAATTTGAATACTTACCACATTGACCTTGATCCTTAACTCCAGTAACAGCACCTTTCTTTCTCCAATCCATGGTAGCTGGAGCAGTCACATTTTCGTACCTGAAAGATATGGTTTTTGATGACTTTTGATGAGAAGACGCTTTGTACCCGTTGTGAGTGGCTCTGAATTCCTCATTGGTCAAATCTGCAAATCCATTGATGCTCAACTTATAAGGCCTAATTCCAGCCTTGTTGATTGACTCAATATAATCAACATTGTCCTTGAATATATTGAACCTTTTTGCCTTCTCTACATCATCTTTGTACACACGTCCAAAGCGAGTCATCCACATCTCGTGTTTCTTGACCATCGAGGCTTCGTTCAAGTCACGAGATGTGGCTTCATTAGCCCACATTGCTAACACAAGTAGAGCTAAAAATGCAGATTTCCAATTGATTGTCAAAGCCATTTTTCACCACTTGAATTTTTTGTTGCTTGTAATGTATGTCTCTGTTTGAATGTTGTGGATGAAATGTTTAGAGTAACTATGGTATTTATAGTACTAACATTGTGGTTATAAATTAAGGTAACTCAATTGTTATCATTTTCAATTGATGATTGAATTCCCTGGAAAGCACGGCAAGTTATAAAGATGGGTTGTGAATGCAGTTTGATGTCCTCATTTGATTATCTTGCAATGCACCTTTCATTTGTAACTATCTAATAGTTTTTATTACCATAATTTTGTAACTATTAGCACTAACAAAGCTCCTATATTGGCACATTGAAATTTTTTCTAATTTAGCAATGGAGAACTTGATTACTATGTTGTCCTCATTGCAAATCACAAACGCCTTCCCTTTTGGCTTAAATGTGATTAGGAAAAGGAACAAACAAAAAACACCAAAGGTTACGGTGGAGTGGCAAGTACACTTCCACCATTAACCAAAAGGTCTCAGGTTTGAACCCATTTCCTTGAGCGAATCCAGAATAATTAGGCCCCAAAATGGATACTGAATATGTGGGAAACCAAAAAAAAAGTGGAGGAAAATAGAAGAGAGGGCATCACAGCAGTTTGCCACTTACTCAACGGGAAAGGAAAATATTTTCATGTACCGCATCAGGCTGGTTCTAGTTTTCGTTCTTCCCTTGTACTGCAAGAATAAATTACTAAAGAGTTCAGTTTGCAAAATCATTACAATTGCTGCAAAAAGCGTGGTGAATCATTTGAAAGATGGGCAATAGATGTATGAACACAACAAGATTACCCACTTAAACTTCCTACCATTGCAAATTGTACTAAATGGAAGAAAATTCAGAACACTACTGTGCCACAAGCTCTGAAATTTGTGATATAACATGTAGGCTCATGTGTCCGTCAAGAGACTGGAAAGTGCTTGATTCAATAATTTGGGATCAAAAAGCACACCCTCTTTTGGATCATGGATAGGATCTACTTTGACCTACAATAACTCAATTTGTCACCTAAATTGAAGAGGATCACCAGCAAAGCAATCACAGGTAGTGAATCTAACAACATTTATGAGACCGACTCTGCAAATTTCAAATGAACACTTGGTTTTTGAAATTAAAATGAGCAATCTCATGACCAATAAAAACTGATCAAGTACATTTTTCATTTACCAGAAACATTCCTAATAACCATGAAACAGGAACGTAACATACCACATTGAATATTCCTTGTGAAGATAGGCTTTCTATATCCACAGGTATTTAGCCATCTTTCGACACCAGAACAAAAGGTTTGATTTTGATGACAGAGATTCAAGGTACTGTTTGTGCAAGTACTCTTTGAAAGTTTGACAAATCTGAAAACTAGACCAAGATTTAGTGTTTGTGTATTACACTACTATCCTCATTTGCTTAATATTTGGATTGGACGCCCTCTTTTTGTGTGTGTATTTGTGATGAGTAGTAGTTCCACCTTAAAACTTGCAAATGCAGGATTGAATCTTCTAGGTAGCATTTCATGAATTTAAACAGAGTTTAGGAAGGCTTCGAATAGTGCGGGATAGGCTATAATGACTACAACAGTAAGTTAATTGAAACAAGAATGAGTGTCTAGTTTAGAGAACATGTCATATTTAGATCACTAATTAATAGTACTGAAATTCAATGAACTGGGGCCTAAGAGTGTACAAGTCTTTTTTTACTTGAGTTACATATATAGCTCGTTGTACTATCATTTGGAGGCAAACGAGTAGAATTTTTTTTACCAAACGAAGCGCCCTATCCTCTAATCTTCTCCAACATTACTTACTGCTACTTAATTTCTTTGTCTAGACAAAATTGCTTATTTAAATCAAGTGGTGACAAAAGATTTGCAAGAAGTTATGTCTACACTTCATTGTTGAATGCTGAAATATTTTCACATACAAAGTTCTGTTTTAACACTTAGAATTTACATATATACAAAATAAGTTTGTAACACATACACAGTAGACACAGTACCACATAATCTATGAACAAGGTGAATAACAATAGTGTTTGCAGATGAATAAATAGCAACTTAATTCCCCCATCAAGCTTTTCAGCTATTTAAGCAGTTGGATAAGAAGCTTGCATAGCAATTCCACAAATTCCTTCCTTAGCATCAATGCCTCTTTGCATTCTAATGTAACCGCTCTCACCCCAGCTAGTCCCCCACGAGTTTTTGACTAACCAATACTTTGTCCCGTCACTAGTTTTTCCATATCCAACTGCTGTCACACCGTGATCTAATTCAGTTCCACATTCTCCAGTGAAAACACCACTAGAATAGAATTGAAAATCTGATCCACTAGCATCAATGGCGACTGATACAGGTTGGTTAGCAACAGCACTCAACAGAGAAGATTCACTGTTGGCTGGGACATCTTCATAACCAGTAATCTTAGCTGCATCATTGGATTCCTTTCTGGTTTTGCAAGTGCCATCCGTTCCCTCGTATGGATAATTAGATTCAGTAGTAAGCCCGTGATTCTTGATGATGAACTTAAAAGCATCATCCATAAGACCTCCCTCACATCCCATATCCGAACTTGTGTCGCAGTCCACGAGTTCTTGCTCAGACAAGGAGATTAACTTACCTGTTTTGATCTCGTTGATCCCTTCAGTAGCAGCAACAGCGGAAAATGCCCAGCAACATCCTTCAATATTATCAGGTTATGCTAATAAGATTCTTTTTTTTCATTAAAAAATTGAGGATATTATTAACAGGACGTAATTTGAATACTTACCGCATTGCCCTTGATCCTTAACTCCAGTAACAGCACCCTTCTTTCTCCAATCCATGGTAGCTGGAGCAGTCACATTTTCGTACCTGAAAGATATGGTTTTTGATGACTTTTGATGAGAAGACGCTTTGTACCCGTTGTGAGTGGCTCTGAATTCCTCATTTGTCAAATCTGCAAATCCATTGATGCTCAACTTATAAGGCCTAATTCCAGCCTTGTTGATTGACTCAATATAATCAACATTGTCCTTGAATATATTGAACCTTTTTGCCTTCTCTGCATCATCTTTGTACACACGTCCAAAGCGAGTCATCCACATCTCGTGTTTCTTGACCATCGAGGCTTCGTTCAAGTCACGAGATGTGGCTTCATTAGCCCACATTGCTAACACAAGTAGAGCTAAAAATGCAGATTTCCAATTGATTGTCAAAGCCATTTTTCACCACTTAAATGTTTTTTTGTTAATTCTAATGTATGTCTCTGTTTGAATGTTGTGGATGAAATGTTTAGAGTAACTATGGTATTTATAGTACTAACATTGTGGTTATAAATTAAGGTAACTCAATTGTTATCATTTTCAATTGATGATTGAATCCCCTGGAAAGCACGGCAAGTTACATATGATAAGACTGATTTTTATGATAATAATAAGGCCAAAGATGGATTGTGCACGCAGTTTGATGTCCTCAAATGAATGAACCTTTCATTTGTAACTTTCTATTAAGTTTTATTACCATAATTTTGGAACTATTGGACTCTGATACAGCAGTAGATCGAGTACTTGATCACTATGGTGTCCTGTTTGCAAATCACAAAAGCTTCTCTTTTGGCGGAATAAACAAACAAATAGGAGGAAAGGCATCACAGCAGTTTGTCCCTCAACGGGAACGGAAAATATTCAACACCCTGCTCTAAAGAGTGAACATTTAATTTTCCTATAAAATAAGGCCCTTGATGTAAAGAAAATTCCATTATGTACAACAGCAATTACGCTTCAATTCCAAACAAACAAACTGTGGTTGGCAAAACTTTCATTGATCTGTACATGTCCAAATTCAAAACATCAGATGTGTTTCAGCTCAATTGTGAACAATGATATTCTTTCCCAGTAAGAGCTGAAAAGATCTAAGCCAATGCCACACGTGAAACTAAGGAAGCCTTACCCTCATCCTTCCAACTTCATGGAATTGAAATCAATGCGGAGGTCTTTGAATTGTTATCGATCTACAAGTTCTCACAAACAGCCTGTTTCTCTTCAGATCCTGCAATAGCAGCACTAAAAATATTATGAAAATCAATAGATGTATAAACAAAACAAGATTACTGGACTCCCTATTAGCGAACTTCATACCGTTGCAAGTTGTGCAAAAGGGAGAAACTTCAGAACACTACGGTGCCACAAGCTCCGAAATTTCTGATAAATTAAGGTTTAACGAATCACAGTAGCATTCAGGCTCATGCATCCGTCAACAGATTGGAAAGTGCTTGAATCAATGATTTGGGATCAAAAAGCACACCCAATTTTGGATCATGAAAGGAATCCACCGTGACCTACAAGAACTCCATTTGTCAACTTAATTGAAGAGGATCACCAGCAAAGCAATCACATGTAGCGGATCTGGCAACATTTATGAGACAGACTTTGCGAATTTCAAATAAGCACTAGGTTTTTGAAATTAAAACGAGAAATCTCATGACCAATAGAAACTGATCAATTACATTATTGATTTACCAAGAAGCATTTCTAATAACCATGAAACAGGAACATACCACATTGAAAATTCCTTGAGAAGCCAGGCTTTCTATATCCACAGGTATTTGGCCCTTTTTCGGCACCAGAAGGGTGTTGACATATTTGTTTGGCTGAAAAGAAAAATTCCATCATAACTTCGTAAGAAACAAAAATTTTAATTTTCATGACGAGATTCAATTGTATGTTTGTGCAAGTATGTGAAATCTACTATTGTGTGTTACATTCAGCTAGTTGCTCAATGAACTAAAAACAAATTAAAATTACAGTGATGAGAGCCAAATGATTTTGATCAATTTGCAACATATTATGGAATACCACTTTTCATTGTTTGTCCATGAAATAATTTATACTCTCAAGAAGAACTTTACAGCCTAATATGTAATGTGAGGGGCATCTTGGGCCACTTTTCCTCTTTGTTATATCTCTCTTTCTATTCTTCACAATTCAAAAAGCAACTATGCCCCAAGATTTTCCACCCGTTAATACTAAACAACAGATTTTTTCAATTCTCATCTTAAGAACCGTAATGGCATCTGGTGTATTCAATTGGGATAAAGGGAGTAGCATTTTTCATCGACTCTACAGAACCATAGGACTCGAAAATTAACTTATGAGATGCAGTAGGAAAACACTTACGTATGAAGAGAGTTCAAATTCTTCATCATGTTAACTTCCTCCCCACTTTCAGACACACTTCTATTTAAGTAAAATAAAATTTTGACTCTCACTCTCATACTTATGCCAGCCTATCCAGGATGCCCAATATGAGATGGAGTGAACACGATACTATAGAAGATTGGAACCAAAATACCAACGCAAACCACATATAATAAATGCTTCAGCATGAGTACTGATCTCTTGGGGAAGGAACTCATAATTCCATGAGGTTCAATGTATGGATCATGTAATCAGAGAAATGGGATGGCAAATCATATGAGCTCCCATGAAATTTAACTGAAGCATCTGTCATGAGCTATAGTTTAGTAATGAACAATTGACAAAGCTAGCAGAGTATCATGACACATTGAGACTGTTAACTAGGCCACTACGGTGTGCTTTATTCAGTAATTTTTGGGTCGGATTCAGGATCCTACAACCACACTCGGGAACCTATTGAGTAGTCCATAATTTCTCATCACTTTCCTTAAGTTACATCTAGGCAATGATTAGAAAAATATTCAACTGACAAGATGCATGTTCTACACATAAGGACTGAGAGTGAAAACCCCAATTAAATGAAAATCCATTACATACCCAGTGTAATCCCACAGCGGACAAATGAAAATCCATAACAATTAGTCAATTTGAGAAGAAACGCATAAATGCTTAGCTACCTACAGGATTTTTAAGACAATTATGAGGATCTCCATAAGTTCGATTTAAGGCATCGGTAATGGCAGTCACAAAGCAAGAAGCACTAAGGCCACCAGTTTCTCGATCATGAGTACCATTCAACAGAAGTACCTGGCATTAAGAAGAAGAATTGTTGGGGAAGGAGAAGAAGAAATTAATAACATTGACATGAGAAAAACATCAATGAGACGAGGAAATCATTGACACAGACAACACAGTTTGTCTGAGAAAGCAGCAATACAGTTATTATTTGCATCGCCTAAATTACCTTGGGACAAGTCTGTGAAGAGATGGTTTCCCCCACTCCAAGTAAAACCTTCAAATGGAGCAGCAAAATCACTGAGTACTTATTTTCGTTCTTTTCAAAAAAAAAAAAATGAGAAGAAGAATGATAACATAATAGTGATGAGTGATGACAATGCCATGCTTGAGAAGGTGAACTCAATTAAAAGAAAACAAATTAGTTTGTCAATATTAGGGATATCTTCAACCTACTTGTTTTAGTTTGTCTCACAAGCAGGATCGACTCGACAAAACTAGATACTTGCACATGCTTTAACAATGGGGGATGAACAGTATAAATATCGAAATCAAATGAGAAACAACAAATCCTGAGTTGTAATAATGCAGCCAGCACCACCCAAAACATTTCATGTCTGTGAACTAATGTGGAAGAACTTAAGTTGTATGCTACTCTACCAGAGAAGGGCAGATGGAAGTAAAGAGGGATCCCATGCCAAATACGATACAGTCAACACTTCTCAACTGTTCCAAGACAGTGGGATTTACAGTGGGGAAGACCTGTACAAAAGGCAAAGAACCAGGAAATATCAGCAGTCAGAACACCAACTATAGAGCTAACATGAGCTTTTCATTAATCTATTTATACTATTTTTAAAGCATCAAAATCCAACATGAAATATTGATCAATGTTTTTACCTTAGTTATTGTATTCTATGGTGGCTCAAATTGTAATTACAATTGATCTTTAAGAACTTCATAGTTTTATTACATTCAATTTTGACCTATTCTAATACAAACCCTTTCCTTTTACAGTGATATTAGGAACGCCAGTAGTAATTCTTGTTCCCAATACAAGAAGCAAATTCAAAAAGGGTAAAAGGGATTCAACAACCTTTTTTATAACTGAAAAATCCCTGAGAGTTAGTTGCACAGTTCAAAGCTCGGTGGGTAATGGGCCACCCTTCTCCACTTAAATTACCAAACTTATGCATGTGATTAGTGATAGAGTTCAAACTTGTAATATACAACTCCCCACATCATGCGTTGCGCTTTAACCACTAGACATATGCCCTGAGGCTCAGCAGCTTTAACCATCTCACAGGTGCAAGATTAGCTACTTTTATTATAGGAGAAAATATGCATAAAATTAACATGTAATCCCATAGAGACAATCTTGTCAACAATTTCTTTGGTTGCATAAAGCTTTTAAGTTTTAACAAGTAGGAATGTGGAATGAACTTTCACAATCCAAAACTCATATGGCAGATATTCTTTGTAACATCCAAATTTAGATGAAGGACAATCATTGGAGACAACTGATTGATAAATATATTTCTTCTACCTCGTCTGGCAACAACATTTTGAAGTGAGGGTTTAGCTTTAACGACCTATCAGAAAGTGCTTATCTTTTAAAAAACATGTTATTATACAGGCATGCAGAGTTCATCTTTCTATTCATTGATAAGAACAACAAGACTATTTACCTCATGCAATAAGTTGCTTCCTTCACTGGACATGTAGAATATCCGTTTTATTCTAGAAGGAAGTGCTGGGGCTGAAGAGGCATCCTGTCCGACAAGGTTCAAAAAGTGAACTGGTTAAGTTGGGCAAGACCAACCTACTGCACACTAGCAAAAAATAAAAGCAAGTACTCTAGATTTATACTGCATCTCCCGACTTTCTATACTGTGTTGTCGCACAGATCAGACTATTCAACAGACGTGTAAAACTGAAATATCTAGCAAAGGTAAGGGCCATGACCATGCTTGGACTATTTCGTGAAATTTACCATCACTCCACCAGTCTCTAGTACATATATGCAGGGTACTCAGTAATCTCTCCGATCCAAAGTGCCAATCCATCAACTTAACCCTTTGAAATCACTCGGTTAAATACCAAGGCCCTTTTATACAGAACACCCAAGTGCCCATATGTACAAAGCATATCCAAAATACTCTATAACATAAGCATCTCATATACCAATCTCTTTCTCCTATAGAATAAGATGGTATTATACAAGTTATTTTGCAGTCTCACAGATATGAGGCTGAATCATTCAAGTGTATGTTAACCCACGTAAACAAGTCTCCTTAAAAAGCCCATGTCATACTTAAACTTTGAAATTATCTACAACATGCAAATGGAAAGTAAATTATTCTTATCAATGTTCATTAGTGAACCTATCAAATGAATCGAAAGTATATCCCAGATAGATTATCCAAATAAATTAAGGGTTTCTGATCTGAGAACAAAATACGATAACAAGGTATGGTAAAAATATCACATTTCAGCAGGGATCACAGCAGCTCCTTTTTAAGAAGACGGTATTTATCATGATTATAGTTTATGTTAGGAATATAAAATTGTAACGATTAACCTTGCAAGTAGTATCTGTTTCCAGAAAATTTTAAGGGAAAAATAAAATAAAAGAAACAAAAAGCATTACACATTAAGATTACAGACTTCTTTGATACCTTGTCTATAGGTTGCATGGATCCATGGGTTGGATGAGATATTTCATTTTGTCCGCGTATGACAGTTCCATCCTACACATTGGTTACATGCAACAAAGAAACGTTTTCATTGTAGTTGCAAGCCATTATCCATTAACTAAATTATTTTAACTTCTGTATCTAATCAACAAATAAAGGAGATTTTGAATGGCTTAACGAACAGTGTTTACCACTTTGAGCACAGGAAACAGATTTTAAATTTGTCAGTTACTGTTCAGAGCCTTGTTTGTTAGAAGGATCATCATCCTGAATTCTTAAAGAAATTCAACTTCATCACTTCTGAGATAACTACAAGGTCCTACTCTTACAAGAACAACATACCTAGTGAAATCCCCCAAGTGGGGTCTGGGAAAGGTGCTATTCTTGCCGATGAAAACAGTATCCAAGTTATATTGCAAGTTACTCATTGATAACAACTTTCAAGCCATGGTTCTTAGTATTTAGCACTAGTGTTTGACAGTCATTGTTTAAGAGGACTTTAAAGGCAAATTCTAGAAACTTCCCAAGATTATGGATTATAAGAAGCCATGTAATTGATCAAAAGAATCTCAAAGAAGATGGCAAAGGTTCCTTAATTCCCTAATATTAACAAGCACAAAAACAGGCATCCAAGTGACTTTTCAGGCACATATGACCAATTGGAAATAGAAATCTGATATTATGAATAGCCTGAAAAAAGAGAATTCCTTATCAGGCAGGCATAAAACAATTAGAAAATAGACTTGAATAAGAAAACATAAACAGGGCATTCCTCATTTTGGTTATATATTTTCCTAGTTTTATGGACTTATGATTGCATCTATGCAAAAATGCTCATTTTCCATATCTTCAGCCACGCTTGTCTGATTATATTTTTCCCTTCACCGGATTATGTCCATTAAATTTTTTTTTTTGAGAAGTGTATGATGCTTTCCTCACAAAGTGATCAAGATATTCCTGGCACAAGAAAGACATCAATGCATGTAAGCGACTTACTGAAGCTCAAAAGCATGCAGTCATACTCATTTGCATTAGATGCCAAGAGGAATTGGATTCCTTGTGACTCTTTATTTATGTCTAGTCTATATCAAATAGGGATGACCAAAATACAACCTCAAAATAAAAAGAAGGCTCTGATGATGAAGGTACTGAAAAGAATAATTAAAGAGTCGAGGTATAGAAAGGAGAGGTTAGATAATTGTTTTCGTTAACATAGAGATCATACCGATAACTCACATCCCAGGGTAAGCCTTTCATTTGTAGATATCACGGGAAGAACAAAACTTTCTGCTGGAATTTCTGAAACCCGTGAAAACAAAAAGATTGCTGCATCCAGAGACTGGAAGAATATGCGTGCTCCAGCGAAGAAAAAGTTCCCTATACTGCAAGTGTAATAAGGTCTTGTTACCAACTTCAGTCACTATTACAAGTACTGATAAAAATAAACCACCCAGAACAATGACTAAAGGATAATATTAAGCTATACAGACAATTAGTAAGATACCTTCCATTGCTGAAACAGAAATGCTCATCTGAACGCCGGAGAATCTGAAAACAGAAAGAGACAACAGCTGGTTCAATAGCAAAGCCAACAACTTCTAAAGACGACCATTCAAGAGGGAAAAAAAGACCCAATTAATGAGCAATTATAAAGTATCGTTTACTTCCAGTGGAAGTTTCATCATTATGTATGACAATTGAACCAGTAAATAGCTTCAAAAGTTTCGACCATATTATCTGATTTCAACACCATGGAATGCTGGTACAACGATAGAAAGAAACATTGATTTTTGGATAAGGTTACATATAGAATTTGAAGGAATATTAATGATTTGACCGTTTAGTATAAGTGCTCAAGAGGTGAATATTTATACACTCAAGCTGCAAACTAACCACCATTGATAAGTGTTTGGTTGATTCATTGGCCATTAAACGCCATAAGCAAAGTTTGATTCAATTAGGATAAACCCAGTCCCCTATCATAAAATCATTAATTGGAAGGGGGCAATCTAAACTGGAGGTCAATATAACCCTACTAATAATAAATACATCCAGATTAGGACAGTAGTAGGTGTTATTAGGTGCAATGAAGGTATTGGGAACCTATTCTTGATAATAAAATTATAAACAAGAATCAGAACTTCTTTTATATGACAGAATTACAGCATAGTAGTTTGGGCTATGGGTTAAAATACACTGCTTAAAACCACTAAGTTTAGGTATAGTCATCCATTCTATTCGGACTTGAACTCCTTATTCTTTCCAAATTGGCAACTTGTGCCCTAAGATGTAACTCCCCCTCTAAACTGATTAAAAATATACTACATGTATATAAACTTATTTAATGCAGCAATAAGCATTGGATGCAAAGATTATCCATCAACAAAAGACAAAGATGAATTAAATAGCATAATAATGATGAAGAACAAAGTCAGGCAGAAGAACAAAATTCTGCAAGATAATTTTCAAGGCAATAATGCATCTTAGAAAGCAATAAGACAACCTGAAACAGTTAATAATATAGAAGTACCTAATTGACCAACCTGATCCTGGAAGTAAGCCAAGAAAGCTCTTATAGTTTCCCTATACGGTTTCGAGACATCTTGCCAAAGTTCATGGCTGCCCTCCACAATTTCATACCTGTCATGATCAATTAACAAGTATAAGTGGGTATACAGAATTCAGTAGAACCGGTTAAAAGATGAAATGGTTCTCAAAGGAACCACTGTTTTTCTTTTCTTCTTTTTTTTTTCTGTTTATTTCCTTCCTTTTCTTCCTGTCTTTCTTTCTTTCCTTTAAGATGCCATCATTTTAGTAAAAAAAATCACCTTTGTGTGGGCATGCTACTACTACAAGCAGTCAAGACCTAGGTAGTTTCCTAAGCTTATATCTTCTTCCTATCAAATTTCTGAGAATTAATTCTTAATACTATGAATCTTTTATTTCTTCTAGGTCATTTATATGCAGCCTTGTCTGACAGTTTGGGTTTCTTCTACATCCTTCAATTTTATAGCTATTGTCATTGTTCAGGAGTTCACAAACACAGATAAACAGATCTGCACCAAAATAGATCCAACATTTTTGTTCTTTCCTCAAGATCTATCCATTGTCTCACCTCTTTGAAGAATCTTGTAGTTAATATTCCACCTGAGTTTAGCTATCATATAAGAAAAATCATGATAAGCCCAAGGAACCCATGACCATGGCATAGCAATTATTCTATATAACCATCTAATCTGTGTTGATAATATTTTACCACTGAGCATGCATAAGAAGAAGACTTGTAGCCAAAAATTCCACAAAGTACTTTTTGGAGAAGAATCCAAGAGCATTGCAGAGAAAATGAGCAGAATTGATGGAAGGTGTTACACAAACTATCTGGTTTTAACTACCATTCTGATTTGGCTCTTCGTGGATCAAGAGGTAAACGATGACCAAGCAATATTCGGACTGCACGAGCCTCTGACGTGCTTTGGTCGGATAATCTCAAACATCTTGATCGTATATCTCCAACAGCAGGACCACCTAAATATTCACGGTCAATTTTTCTATCTTTCATTCTTGTTGCCAGAAAACATGCGTAAAGAATGATGCAAAAGCTAAATAGGGGAACAAACTCGTTAACATAACTGTAGTCAGCAAGATAGCCAACAGTCACACATCACTTTATTTTCTGAAGAAACTTTATTTTTCTCTTTTTTTCTTGGGAAGGCCTAAAACATTACTAGCTATAGTTGGAAAAGTGTTGTGCACTTCTCCCAACGATAATATTAAGTCACCGTAACTCTTTGGATATCAGTCCACAGCAAACTAAAATGAAATGTAAACTATCACACACCCAAATATATCTCACGTGGGGAAGTCATGTGCTATTAGTGCCTTCTTTTTTCTTCTCATCAGAGTTATTTCACAAAGACTTGCCAGGGTAAGGAAGAAGAGGAGAACAAGCACAATGTGGGGAAGTCATGTCTTATTAATACTGCTAACACTAATTTTCAGATGCACCAGTTTAGTGAACACAAATAAAGAGTGCCAAAAAGGAAAGATACAAAATAGAAAGGATTGGAACTTTTAACCATACCAAGAACACGAACAATTTCAGCTGTACTTCCTCCGTCATCAGAAACAGGGAGCACATGAGCTACACGTGTAGTTAGATTCTTAAGCTCTTCAACCACACCATTAAATGCAGTTCCACCTGTAGCAGTAGTAAGTTCTCAGAAAGTAATCATCAAGAGTCTTGATGTATAATACAACTACACCTTCAATATCAACCAACTTGAGGTCCACCACTATATGAATCCTCGCTGACCATGTCGCCACACTTCAGCTCATTCCATACCAACATTACACAAAATAAAAATAAAAAGTACTATGTTCATTAAATTTTCTACTGGCATAAAAATCTCTGACAGGACTAAAAGACTCCTAGAGAAAATGTACTAACATGAAAAAAACATATTCCCAACTAATTCATATCACTTGCATAAATCCTTTTGTATAAATCTTTTTCTTCCATTGTACCCTATTTTTGGTTAGGTCTACATGTATTCCTAGAGATTGTAGGTCTTCCAACACAATTTTCGTACATGTGATTTTAGACTATGTTGCTCAGACTTTCCAAAAATATTGTCACACACGTGTTAGATCTTCAATAATTTAATATTTTTGGAGGATTGGACACACTCATCGACATTTTTTAAGAGCCTGAGCAACATAGAATTTAGTCCTACTTTGTCCGCTTTTAATACCTTCATGCACCGCTTTTAGAGACTGTTTGGATTGGCTTAAAAGTTGGTCAAACCTACTTTAAAGTTATTTTTAGCCTTTTGAGGGTATTTGGCAAAGTTAAAAATAAGTTTAAAATGATTTTTAAAAAGTTAAAAAGTAGGTACTCCCCTACTTTTCATTTTTGAAGTTAAAAGTTACTAAAGTTTGATTTTTTAAAAAGCTACTTTTTAAAAGTTAAGCCAAACGGGCTCTTAATCATGATGGTGCAGGAAATGATATTAAACCATCCCAAGGGACCTTTCAATTTATTCTTGATGTGTCCAACCTGCACCTTCTATCGAATGAGATCATCTTTTAATCTTGTCTAATCTATTTTTTGATAAGGTATCTTGTGTAATCTTATATGATCCCACATCCACCCTTAGCATCAAGTATTTCTATGACACTCATCTCGTGGACTATGTCGCTCGAGCTATCCAAAAAATGTTGCCACACCCTTGTTGGATTCTTCAAAGATACACTATTTTTGAGAATCTGACACTCACCCATTGAAAATTTTGAAGAGTCCGAGCAACATAGCTTGTGAATATTTGGACTTTACTGATCAAGCATTCACTCCCATATCACATAGTTGTTATTATAAATGTTTTACAGAACTTACATTTTGCTTTGGTAAATATCTATATCACATTAAGCTCCGGTAGAACTTCTCTATTTCAGCTATCCTATTTCTATTCTATTTGTAACATCTTCATCTATGACACCATTACCTTGGAAGATCTAGCTTTAAAATCTTAATCGTTTGCATTAAGGCAGCACAATCCAGTATATTCTTATCTCAACCTCACTCTTCTTATGCCAACTAAACTTCTAATGCATATGGTTAGTCTTACTTCTACTTATCCTAAAACCCTTGCTCTCTAAAGTATTTATCCATAGTTCAAACCTTTGGTTGACACCTTCATTGGTTTCGTCAA
The DNA here is from genome assembly GCA_037074985.1 of Solanum bulbocastanum. NCBI lineage: Eukaryota > Viridiplantae > Streptophyta > Magnoliopsida > Solanales > Solanaceae > Solanum > Solanum bulbocastanum. Next base: position 26,948,202 of record CM073598.1, on the reverse strand, counting down.
TTAGCACAATTTCGTCAGCAAATAATATACGCCATAGGACCTCATCTTGTATTGTATTAGTTAGTTCATCTATAAGATGACAAGTATGGTGTCAATGCTGATACCTGGTTTAAACCCACTATTATGGGAAACTCCTCTGTATCTCCAACTATAATTCTTGCACTAGCCACAAGCTCCTTCATACATATCTTTATGGCATTCATATATTCAATATGAATTCCTTTCTTATCCCCAAAACCCACCAAATGACCTTTCTGGGTACTTTATCTACTTCCTATGTTGATATACAAACATTTTATGTCAAAAAAATAAAGCAGGAAATAAATGCTGAACTGGGAATGATCCAATTATTTTAGTTGAAATTGCATATTAACCGGACAAAATCCAATTCCTTTAAACTTCAAAACAAAATGCCAATTCTAAAACTGCCTACGTTCTCTACCCACATTTGGCACTGACAACCAAAATGTTATTGAGAAATAAACTGATATTGTAAGTAACATCATAAAGCTTCATTCCTCTGAATTATTACCCAAAAACACTAGCATTCAAAATACCCAATTCTCATCTCAGTAACAATAAAAATGTGAACTTTTTGGTTTGTGGGTACTTTTCAAGATTCAACATTTACATACCCCACCAATCAATTAAACAAGTAAATCAACAATCTAGCCAACAAAAAACGGAAAAAGCGCAGCATAGGTACCTGAGAAAACAAGAATAGAAGGTTGATGGGTAGTGGAGGAACTAGTAGAGGAGCAATTACAGTGACGAGCAGAAGAGCAATTAGAGGCCATGAAGGAGAAAGAAAGAGATCTGGGGGAACCTGAAAATGGGGAAAAAGTGAACGGAAAGGTATATAAAGAAGAGGGCTTAAGAAGTGGAGAGGGTCCCAAATAACTGTCCGCCATACTTGTCGCTCTCTATTTATACCACACACAAACCCCAACTCTTACACAAGCACTAGATTCAAAGATACCATAAATGGACTCTCCTGGAAACAGACAATTCTCTTCCTCTAGTTATTTTTCTTCGTTTCTCTTCCTTTTTTGTTTCACTTTTGCCGACAAATGAATATATCTTCTTTTAAAAAAAAAAAAAAAAACAAGAGTGAAGTAAGTATGGTATATATTTGTATTTCATAAAATCACCAAAAAGATTGCTCTTTAGGAATTAAATTAAAAAATGTCATCATTTTTATAACTATAAATAAAACATATAATTTGAAAACAAAATGAATATAATATTAAAAAAATAACTCAGAGTGGATTGATATTCAAAGAGACAAATAGATATTGCTTGAAATTATAGAAAGAGCGAAGAGAATGTATATAATGGAAAGTTGAATAGAGAGCTTGATTATTAAAGCAAATTAGTAATTGGGAAGAGAAAATGATTTATTTGGGTGTATAATATAATGAGCAAGTATGACATTATGAATCATATCAAATTAGATACATATGTTAGCTAAAAAAATATGGAGAAGTGAGAATTCACATAATCATTCCGTGTAGTTGTTATTTGTAGCTAAAAAAATATCCACATTCCTATAAGCCTGCGATGAGACATTGTATCAAATGATGCTACAACTTTAGGAAAATGGTGAGGGAGGCCAAATGAACTAGTTTTGGCCAGAAGTTTAAAGCTTCAGTTGCCATGAGTAACATGAGTTATAATACGATATGATGACACAAAATTTACCTACAACGAAAAGATAATAACCGAGGAAAAAATATTACTTGTACTCATCAATAAAAAAATATGAAGCATTCATCGCGAGAACTATAGTCAATGAGAAAACTGAAAAAGCAAATTAATCCAATTTGACAAAGGAATGACAAAAAATCGCTAAGTTCCGTTTGGAGCTTGTTACTAAATCTCTCTCAACTGTTCCTGGAGCTTCATTTGAAGCCTATCTGCCTAGATGATTGTCGCTGGATTTTCACTTGGAGCTCATCTGTTTAGATGATCTCCCAGTCTGATTCATAAAAGCCTTCTTGTGACAATTCCAACTTGTCAGTCGGAGAAGATATTGTATTGCCTTCTGCATTTGATTCCCCTAATTCCATAATGAGATCCTCACATTTGGTTGCATCCTTGTTTCTCTGTTTTCCTAGTTTCACCTTTAGCATTGCCATATTTTTCTGAAAGCAAAACAATCACAAGTCAATAAATGACTATACACATACAAAGGAAGGTGAAATGAAGTAGCCGAACAAATTAATTTGTCAAAAGAAAAAGTGGCATCCAATGCAAAAATATAAAATCAAGGGAAAGGCAGGAGGCAAGACCTTGTGAGAGATATGAGCTCCATGGAATTCAGAGCCTGAAGAAAAATCATCCTTATCCACCAGAACACAGTTTCCATCAAATTTCACTTCAGGAACTGAGTCAATAACTGGTTCATCTACAAGATGAACCATAGAAGCTCCTGCATTGTTTATCCATTAGAAATGCAGATACTGAAGGCCAATGATTTCTCAATCTTACAGTTCTCCTTTAGGCATGTGAAACAAGGAATGATAGCTTAACCAAGAAAAAACTTACGTGCACTCACTAAAGATTCATGTCTGGTCAGCATAAATCAATTATCAATTCTATATAGTGTCCTGTACAACTTTTTTTTTTTTTTTTTTGATATATAGTTTTACATACAGCAGCTACCTAGTCCGTCAAAGCAATGCTTTCTAACTAAGCCACTACTTACAGAACGATTATATTATCAGCACAAAAGCAGAAAAAAGGAAAGTAGCCAGCACTACCAAGGAAGTATTGCCATATAAAATTGACAAGAAACTAAAAAAGTTACTTAATCAAATGGGACTTTTCTGATTGAGGGAGAAAAGGTTGTACAAAAGGGGAAAAATTAGCATCATACCATTCCAGTCTCAAGACTAGGGAGAACATACCATTTGATACTGCTGGAACTGCTGCATTAGAATTTATTTCGTCAAAGTCAAGAACACTTTCTTGTGACTCAGTAGAGTAAATTGAACAAGTTAATGATGGAACATTCAAAGTGTTAGCACCATGATCCTTGAAATCTATAGTTTTCACCTCTTGCATAGAAGGGTCAAATTCTAGGCTTTCAACTGGTGATGCAATTGTCGAAGATTTGGCAGGAACTTCAACTTCTTTATTACTCTCACGAGATAATGTCGTTTTTAAAGTTTCTTCAGTAGAAGCAACTTGTGCTGAACTTTTACCAGTAAAACCTAGTATATTTTCCCAATCCTCAATAGACATCTTCATCGCCTTATCTGCTGTTGGCTGAAGTGATGGATCAGCATGCACTCCTTCCGTGGCTTCCACAGCGAGCTTAAGGGAAGACGAGTTTGAACAGGAAAGTTCATCCTTGCTATCTTCTTGCACATTGATGTTTGAAAGCTCAGAAGCTGGATGTTGTTCTCTATTTTGTTCTGAAGATAAATTACTGGTTTCCTCCTCGACAGCTGACAAAGATCCTGGGAGTATTTCTTGAATAACCCCTACACAAAATTGTTTCAGGTTTGCACTCACTATCTGGAATTGGCTTTCAACAAAATTAATTTGTTCCTGCCAACACACAATGAATGAACGAAACAAACATATATCAAGGAACATCCTAAACTGGCAGAAACCTAATTTTAATATCCAGAATTCACAAAAAAACTAGAGGTTTGCAGATTATACATGATACCACGATTAATAGTAGCTGAAGTCTACCATCCATTATTTTTGCAGGAACAGAAAGACTAATAAGAACACCAAAGAGGTGGTATTATGGATGAAATGTATATCCGTGTATTTTGTGCATATATGTGCATGAAAGCACCAATTGCAATGTCCTCCAACATGTACCGATCTACATATTTTAATTTGATTTGCAAAAGATGACAAAACCGAGAAAAAGGAGATTTAAAAGAAGTAACAGACTAAAAGCCAAAGAAATAAAATGGCACTTAAGATGTATGGAAGGCCAACAAATGATACCTGAGATCTAGCATCAACTTCAAAACACAGATTTTCCAGCTTTTCGCCAATTTTGTCGAACCAGGCTCTGCCTCTACTTGTAAAGTCCATAACGAACACAAATAGCTGAATGATTAGCGTGGTCAGTACATGAATACAATTCCTGTTCTAAGGCAAAAGAACTGTAACCTTCAATTCAAACCAACAAGTATGAACAATAGGGGTACACCGGATGAAAAATAAGAAAACTGCTTGTATAATTGAATCACATTGAGCAACAGATGAGCAACTTTCTGATGAATAAAATGCCTGTGGATGTATAGAGTACTTCATCCATGTCAATACTAATGACGTTGCACCTGCTTGGCGTGTTTACTCTCCCAAGACAGAAACTAGTTACAAGACAAACAGAAAGCTAGTAATGTGCTTTAAGCATGTCGTTGCACTTGAAAAGGGATGCATCTTTAAGTGCAACAAAAACATACCCACTATAATTCCACGACCGAAGTCTGGGGAGGGTAAGATGTATGTGGACCTTATAGACCCTTAGCTCAAAAGAAAAGTTATGTAGATAACGGTTACAAGAAGAAAAAATGGCAACAAAATACGAAGATACAAAGCAAAATGAAGTAACAGATGGTAGAACGATTAGAAGAACAAGAAACTACACTAATACCAAATATTACTACTACTATGGAGAAGAGGATATGTGGCCAACCCCTCTGCCTCTCCCACCCATTGGACAACCACATACCTTCCTATCTAGGGTTATGTCTCACTAAGTCGAAATTGTGTCATGTTTTGTCTAATCACCTCCTTTGGTTCTTTTTCAGCCTACCTCTACCTCTGCTAATTCCTGCTACAGTCAATCTCTTACCACCTCCTAACTGGCACATCTGTCCACCTCCTCCTCCTCCTCACATGTACAAACCGTCTCAATTTCACTTCACTCATCTTATTCACCACGAAGGCCACTCTCATCTTGCCCTATATAACTTCGTTTCTAACCATCTCTCCTAGAATGCACATATATCCATGTGTGTCTCTCCTGGTATGCTCATATATCCATGTGAACTAATACAAAAACAAGAATTGAAAGATGAGATTTATCTGACATTCAAATATAATTGCAAGATAAACGACGGGTTACAGGAGTGCAGTTCAAACAGCTGACACCGCTATTACATATGGTGAATACCTTCGATTGATCACTAACACCACGCATTCAGATACTCTTTGTTGAATGCACCTTTCTTCTAAGTACAAAATTAGTTTTTAAATCAAGTGAAATTATCCCTATAAAACGTTGGGAAACATCACTGGGACTATATAAAACGTTTGAAACCCCATAAATAGAACTATACTAAATTGGACGGACAGTACTCAAGAGTCTCAATGTTAATCACAAAATTTGTGGATTGATACAATTAATGGAATTCCAAAAAGTTTAGTGTTTTGAAAAGACAAACAGAACAAACAATATAGCAAAAACAAAGCAGCTCATAATATAATTCCCATAAACAGAGATAAAAATATTACTCATTCACAACAAAAAGGAGATGAATTAAAGTTCATAACTAACCTGGTGGAGAGAACAAAATTGATAAAAAAAAAATAATACTAATTAGATTATAGTAAAACGACGAGTAGCCTAATAGAAGTAGGAAGTCACTTATACGGTAGAAATCTAATTGTGATAGGACTAAAGGTGTTTTGGAGGTTAAAAGCTGATCAAATTTGTTTTTAAGTATTTTTTAATTTCTTAATTTAATTTAGTATAAATTAATTTTCGTTCACAAATTTCTTTTATACAATAATCTGACAATACAATTTCAACTGGGAAAGAAATAGAAATTGTGATATGAATACTTACTTAAATATGTATTTTCAAATTAATTTTTTATATTTATATTTAAAATAAAATATGATTATTGAGAACTGCTTAATTAATTTTTTTGTATTTATATTTATATTTAAAATAAAATATGGTAATTGAGAAGCCAGAAGCAGGGTACACAAATAAAGTATGTTGTGAATGTTTATTTTTTGTTAAAATCAGAAAGGGTAATTTATTGATCAAGCTAAATATGTTGATGTTTTTTTTCTCATTTAAATGGAGTTGTATCTCTATGATATTTTACATAATTCGTATTTGTTATAAGGAAAAATTATATATAATAGCAAACTATTAATTCAAATTAAATGTCATAACCACAGTTTGATTTAATTGTATTTTGTAGCAAACTGTTGTTATTTCACCTCTCTCCCTGGTGAATCTCGCTCGCCACTCTTGACAGTCTCTCCCTCGCCTTTGTCGCTTTTATACAAACATAAATGTATAAAACGTATTTGTGTTTGTATGAAGCGAAAGAAAATTGTACATATACATATATTTTCATTCCCCTCTCTCCTCTGTCCCAGATCTCTCTCGTCACTCTCACTCACCTCTCTCACTTTATATAAACACAAATGTATACATTGCGTTTGTATTTGTATAAAGCGAAAGAAAATTGTATGTACAAATACATATATTTTCGTCCTATACACTTATGATTATACAAATACAAATTTTCTCATGCCCAGTTTTCTTTTGTCTTTCCCTTTTTTCTAGCTTCATACAAACACATATTATATAATTAATTCTTTTATATATGTATATCGAAACAGATTATACAATTGCTTATTTTATATATATGTATAACGAAATACACATATTAAAGGTTACTGTAGAGCGCAGTAGACAAACTATAGCTATAGTATATAAATATGACTTTTGTATTTGTTATATGTGAAAGGTGTTCATTGTTATATACAACTTTGAATTTGATGCAATACTCAAGTGCACGCTAAAAATGTGTTAGACTAAAGCTATGATCCTAATTTGTAATTGCTCTATGTTTATTTATATAAAAAAATATATACTTCCAAATTATTATAAATGATATGTGTATTTTCGTTATATTTTAAGATCATATATATCTTTATCGTCAATCTTTAAAATTTATATATACTCTTAAGACTGACAAATAAATACGTGACATCATCTCACAATATTAAAAGTGATAATTTATCACCATGTAGTCAGTCTTAGTTCATAGTTTTTGTTGTATATATAGGTGATTACCAAACATTTACATGGCTTAATTGTTGCCTCCCATTGAGAGGTTCGATCGGTTTTCAATCGACGCTTCTCAGTTCTTGTCATGTTTAATTTTTTTCACCTTTTTTTATTAAAATAGCCAATACATAGCTCACGTTGGGTGTTATGTTGGCTGACGTTGAACTAAACTCACTTTATAATTTTAATTTCGCTTAGAATAATAGTGTTAAATATTAGTATAAGATCAAAAAATTTAAATAGAAAAAGAAGAAGAAAAGAAGAATTATCTATTTCTTGTTAGAAATATTTTACAACTTTGATTTAAACAACTTAATATTCATATTAATAAATGAGGTTTTACAACAATAACTAAGTTAATGTATTGCAAATAAATGGTTAACTTCTTATTAACTTGAATCAAGTTAAACGATTAATGTCTTATAAGAATATATACTAAAAATAAGAAGTATGTTATAACAACAAGAAAAACAACAATAATATTTTGTATATTTGTATATTTAAAATTGGAGGATGGGAGTCTGAGTCTCAATGTTAATCACAAATTTGTGGAAAAAGTTCTCACATTTTTTCTAAAAAAGTAACATCTTTACTCAAAGCATCAAAACTTAATGAAAAATCCTCACGTTATTTCTAAAAAGGTAACACTTTACTCAAAACATCAAAATTTAATGAATTGTTTGCGAATTTACAAAAATTAATACTTTGACAGAACGAACAATTTAGCAAGAACAAACAATTCATAATATAATCTCCTAAACATTAATGATATTAACATTCAAACAATCAGTTAAAGGGGAAGATGATTAATCAACACGAAAAAGTTTAGACTGTTTGAGAATACAATTTTGACGATTTCATCGCGTTCTTTTAGTTTTAGGGATTTTACACAAATTTCATAGTGTTAAGAGCTAATTATATAATATTCCTACTCTTTTTCAAATTACAAAAATCTCTTAAATTTTGTGGAACTCGAATACATCCCAAAACGTAACGATACATCGTGTCACAGTTTCGGATATATCATTCAACATCCCGATACATCGCGTAAAGTAATGTATCCGATCAACACCTCGCATATAAAGTGATCTATCCTAAAATAGGAGAAAATATGGATTTTTGTAATTTTTTTGAATGGTAAGAAATTTTAGAAAATATAGTAAAATAAGTTGTGTATTTAGATAATTTTTCTTTTAATTTTTGATGGATTGCGCACTTTGGGCCAACCCGCGCTTTTTGTACATATTTTTTTCCATTTTAATAAGGAAAAATTACATAATTAGGTAAACATATTAATAATATGTATCTTACATTATTATAATTTTTAAGAAATTACAATTTGCAGCTATTTTTTCTCACTTCTCTCCTCTCTCTCACTTTCACTGGTCTCTCTCTTTGTCATCTTTCCTCTCCCTGCCTCCTCTCTCTAGATACAAATACAAATGATAACAATGAGGAGTTAGATTAAAATAATAGTTAAATATAGGCAAATCACTTCAGACTTAAAAATGTGTAGTTTCTCCTCCCCACCCCATATACACAATTCACAATTGTAATTTAATATATTTCTATCTTTGGAAATCCCAAATGTTACATCACACATGAGAGCAGAGGTTAGAAAAAAACCTATATAAATAAATATGTATGATGGAAATTAATCATTGCTACACATAAATAATGCTTGTGTTGAACTAAAGGAAGAAAGTGTACTTCACCAGGACATATGTAAATGGAAGTTACGAGTTCAAACGAATTCAATAGTTTCAACACAAACCTTTCATATGTATTAAAAGCTACTTAACAAAAATACAAATAATTGATTTTGACCAAGAAATCAAATTAGTGATAAAATCTCGAATTAGAAATGATAAAGTTCAAATCATGTATTAGCCTCTTCTTCCTCATATTGGAATGAGTCATCAGACTATTGTTGTATGGTTATTCTATCACTATGGCCCTTTTCTTCCTTCAGGATAAATATTTTCATATGATACAAAAGAAATGAACAATTCATATAGAGCATTGCACAAGTAGTGCAAGATGAGGCCAATTTAATTAAATGCTTAAAAGATCCATATTCCTAGTAAGGCAAACTCTTAGAACTTGAGCTAACAACTAAGGACTTAAACCTTGAAGAATCACCACCCCCATTGGCTCTACTAGTAATTGTTTCCATATTCTTATAAAGGCTTTGTTTCACAATTTTCTTCATCAGTTTCTTGCTTTCATCAACAGCTCTTGGACTCATTGGTGATGAATCAATTGGCATCCTTCCTACTTGTGGCCCTGAATGAGGCCCCATTTTGCTCTGCCTTTCATCCTTAAACCATTGCAACAATTTCAATGCTCTTTTTTGAGCCAAAGAACTACCTAACAATGCCACTTCAAGAAGTACTGGAACAATACCAGCCTTGGACATTTTCTCTCTTTGAATAGAACTTTGGTGAGCCAAAATCATCAAAATGTATACCGATAACTCTTGACATTTCGGTTGCTCTTCCCATGTCATTATCTCCATTAAGCTCTCGGGCATCATCGGGCTTTCCTCCATCGCCTTCTTTCCCATTAGGGTAACCACAAGATTCCCTAATGTGGCTAGTGCTTTCTCTGATACTTCCTTTAATGAAGACAACCTCAATAATGTGGTCACTGTTCCATTAGTCGCCAAACTGGCGGAATTTTCCAACACACAGGATATGTTGTACAATGTCCCTAGACATGTACATTTAGTCTCAACACTTGAATTAGATGAATCAAGAATGCCGACTACAAATGGAATAATTCTTGAAGAATCCATATTGAATTGTTTGTTGGCTAATAATGATATAGACAAGATCAATTCTGCAAATTCTTGCCTCGTGTTTCCATCTAAGTTGTCTGTTTTTTTAGGTAATTTTGATAAGATTCCTGCTTCTACCATCAGAGCCTTGTTACTGAAAAGGGGAACCAAGAAAACAGAACAATGTTAAACAAATGAATTATGAAACAACTCAAATCCATTAACATGGCCAAATCAGAAATATAGAATATAATCAAGCTTTAGGGACACCATTTTATGACTTTCTTTGATTATATTTAATTTATTGGTCAACTAACAAGTTGGAAAATGATAGAAAAATAGTTAGGAATTAAAGTTGGGGTAGGGGGTATCCCAATCATGTAGAGGTCCTCAAAATAAATAATCAGAGAAATTTTAAAAATTATTGAGAGTGAGAAGTCAATAAGATTCTGCTAACCAGATCAGTGCTAGGAGCTGAAGGTCAACACAAGTAGATTTTTTTTTCCTATTTCTTATTTAAAAAACACTTTGAATACATCGTCTGATAAAATATTATATAACATAAGGTAGAATAATATGTCCATAACAATTAAAAATTATTCCTCAACTTAACCCATTGTCAAACTCTGTAATGACACAAGTATGATTTGAAAAAGGTATATAGACTGGTTTCAATAAACCTTTAGCTCAAAGAATGATTTTTTTTAAAAAAGGCGATTCAACCCTCTTCATAATTAATCCAAGTAGATATGTTAGAGATGAGGTGAAAGGAACTATACGCTATGATCATAGAGTCGATTCAACCATCTTCATAATTACCATAAGTATGTGGTCATACCATATACTCAAGTCTTTTTCAGATAAAATAAAATGTTATGGCTAGAAAGTCAAAGTTGACTCAACTAACTTATCCTTGCAATTTTTAAGGCTTCCTAAATAAAATGGCTATAAATAAAACCAAGTTGATAAAATCCATTTGCTTGTTGCTTTCCTATTCATACAGGTCACCTATTTAAGGCATTCAAATATGAAAAGGGCTAATTTAGATTGTCTCCATGTCTAAAAGTTGTGTCATGAGTGAATATAACCATTGAGTTCCTTCCGGACAACAGTAATCTCGGATCGAATGCTTACTCGTATATTGCTCAACTTTACAAAAAAAATATTAAACTGTCGTCTAACATTTACAATAACTTATGAAATTCGATTGGGATTTTTTTTTTTTTTTTGAATTTATGTAACTAGGGGTATTCAAAATTTCATGGCTGTCTATTATAGGAGGTGTACTACAAGTCATGAACTTCTTGGATACTTAAAAAAGATATTCCCAAGACCAAACCTCACGTGCCACACAGTAGGGGTTTAAGTCAAAAATTGGCCACGCAAAGTGGCCTTTGGGCTCCATATTTTGATTATTTGATACATTCCCTTATCTGTAGTTAGTTAAAAATCCAATAAAAATCCGCCATGTCATTTCACCGCATTATAAGTCCACTAGCTTAATGGGATGAACTTGTACTAAGACGAAAACCCCTTGTGTAATAAAATCACTATAAAATTCTCAACCAAAAATTTCAGCCCACCAAATTAATTAATATTATATGATAAATGTTAGTTAATTTTATTTTATGACGGTGATGCTAGGAACCTTTTGCACGCATCTTAATTAGATTATCAGATAAAACTCATCTAGTGCCTCTTCTATTCAAAAATTAAACCTAAGTGATCTATAAGATTGTAATTCATGGTTTTATTTTGGTAATAAAAACAAATCATGATATAGAAAACACGTCATTTTCTATTCCGAAATGAATAATGCAATTTAAATTATAAAATCAGATACCGAATTCATGAATATGGGATAAAATGTAGGAGAATAAACATTGAAATTCCACTATTAGTAATTGACTAATTTTCCTTGTATGAAAAATATCTCACATTTAAATAAAAAGGACAAATCATTATAAATTCACGATTTTTAAAATAAAACTAATATGTATATTAGTGCAACATCAAAACTAGCAGTTAAAGTTGATCATATTGTTTGCCAAGAAGAACTGAAAGCTAATTGATAAAAAAAAAAAATTAGCATAAAAGAGTGATTAATTAATTATTTAAACTGATAAAATAGATAAAACTTACGTGAAAGAGCCATTAGCAAGTTGGGTCAGTGCTTGCACCACTAATCTGTGCCGCCGCAACACCGCCTGATCAGAACCACCAACCATGGCAACAAGCGGCGGAATCACACCGAGCTCCGCCATGAATTTCCGCCTCTTCAAATCCTCTTTAGCCAACTTTATTATCTCTTTCACCGCCTCCTCTTTTTCATCCCAGTTCCCAAAGTGAAGTTTCTTCACAGATTTTTGCAAAATCATCCATCCATTATCTTTATCACTCTCTTTTCCCATTATACCCTTTTCTTCAATCACAATCAAAATTTCTGAATCGTTAGTTGGCTGATGATCAGACGGTTGAAATTGTTCCTTAGATTTAACCTTAATCTGAAGGAACCGGTTGAGTTTAGTGAAGAACCTTAGCTTTATGTAAGTCAAATAAAATTTACTACTTGTAGAACTAGTTGTTTTTGGAGTATTTGGCATGTTTATGACATATAAGAAGAATGGTTTTGTAGGGGCCTTGGGTGGGTGGGTTGGGGGAGGTTTAATTTTAATTAAATTTAAGTGTGTTTAATTTATGTCTTGACTTTTGGTGAAAGAAAAGGATTAAAATTGAAAAAGAGAGAAGAAGACTTTGTGGAGAGAAAACAACAAGAAGAGCAGAGAGCACATGCCGAATATGTCAGTTACATAGAAGGAGGAGGAGAGGAATACGTGAGCTTCTTCCATTTTTATAAACAACTGTTACATTGCCGAACATGTTTGACATAATTCCATATTGACCCTTGTGGTTTCTTCTAATTGTGGAAAAACCCCTCTAGTTTTTCAAAACTGAGTATTCTACCAAACTTTTTAAATATGTCGTTAATTTATTAAAATCTGCATATATTTAAAAAGGGTTATCATCGCTGTAGTTGTGTTTAACTAATTAATTTTAAAAATACTTTTATCAATAGTAATTTTGTTTAACAAAAGTTCTAAAAGTAAATATAATTAAAAAAAATATTCTTTTTCCAGCTTTTGCTACTAGTCAAAATACACTTATTTTCCCCTAAACATTCAAGTCCAAATAGAAAGGAATTATTGATATATAGTCCTATTTTAATTTCGCTAGAAAGCTTGGCTAAGAAAATTGTATTTGTTCGTAGGGTCTAATATATAGGCAGGCCAAACTCATACTTTAGGTACATTATTCGATTTATCAAAACTTGAAGAGTCTATATGTATTTCTTGAAAGCCTCGCCTCCAAGAAGGAAGAAGAAATGCATGCCTCTAGTTTTCAAGATTTTATTTTACTCGATTAAGCAACAAATTAATTTAGTGACGGATGACCTAAATATCCACAAAGCTTAGGCACTTTTTTCTACAACGAAAGTATGATATGTCAAAAAGTTATAACAACAATTTGTTAACAAGTCAAATGTCAAAAGGGTCAAACCAAGGCTCCTAACCTTTATGAACCTTGAGAAAATTGCAAGCTGCCCAAATGGAAAAGGAAAAATATAATGTATAAACGCCTAACAGTTTTAAATATTTTGAAGTCTCTTTAATTTGCAATTTAACACCTTAATTGCATATAATTCACTTTGAATATATTCAAGAGACAAGAACACCCCACAAGGGTTGTTTTACCTTTTTAAAATCTTCATTGATAATTTGCATTTAGATCTATATTGATTTTGATGCAAGTCATTAATTGTTTGAAGTGGGAGTCAGGGTGCACCATGCTCCATGTTTCCCTATATTGGGTTAATAATTTTCGATACTGTATTACACGTCCAATTAGTATAATACTTCTTTCATTTCAACTTTCATTGACCTTGGTATTAAAATAGATAGTTCATTACATAAATTTATTCATTTTTGCAAATCAATAAGGTTTTATTTACTTATTTTAATTTTCACATACTACTCTAACTATTAAATAATTAATATTCTTAGTAGTAGTCAATTTTAAAATACTAAAATATTATTAATAAGGCTAATTTAGTAAAATATATCTTTAATTAAAGTATCTGTCAGGTCAATAAAAGTCAATTAATATGAAACTGAAGGAGTATGATTCTACTTTTGACATTATTTAACCGATTAATAGTACCATCTTTGAAAAAAATGCACTTCTCTTTTTATATTTTCTACTGTATTTAACAAGTCACGAGGTTATTAATTTCAGGGGAACAGAGGTTATCCTAATTAATTCAGCGACAAAATTATTGTAACTTCGTACATCAAATTTTGTTTTACTGACTTAGTATTTTACTAGGTGGGAGTGAATATATACTCCCTCCGTCCCTTTCTACTTATTAAATTTTAATTTGACACACCTATTAAGAAAATAATTATTGGTATTGACTTTTTCATTTTATCCTACTAATTGATAGGGTCTCAAACATATTTACTCACAATATTTTTTAAAGACATTAACTCAATATTAATTAATGAAGGATATAATAAGCAGTTTTCTTTATATCATTCCTTGATTTGTCAAAAATGACAAATAAAAGGAGAAATCAAATTAGGAAATATTTGACAAATAAATAGGAACAGAGAGTATATGTTAAAAGAACTTATAAAAGGAATATGTAATTTCAAGGGGGTCAAAATAATAGTTGTAACTTTTAGAGCTCAAAGACAAAAGAAAATTAAGAACTAATTTATGAGGCACTTAAATGTGATAAATGATTTATCAACCAATTTGAAACGATCACGATAAAATTTCTTAGTCCAATAAGTTAAACCAAAATTTTAATTTAAAAGGCTAACATTAAATTTGGAATATTGTTTAAATGTAACAAATATTGATCTTCTCATGTGCACAGTACTATCATTCTTGGATGTCACAAAGGGATAGCTTAGTACAGTCCAGTCCAGCTATTGCATCATTATTAATGTCATTAAAATTGACGATTAATTTTGTGTTTAAGAAGATCATAGATTTAAAGTTGGACAAAAAAGAGTGTAAACCGGAACACACGTGTGAGTCCAATGTAGCCTAATTATTTAGTTTCAGACAATCAAACATAAGCCGAGTTTTGTGCTGCCTTAACCAACTTAGTGCCAGCATTTTCATTAATTATTTCTCGATAATCAATTGAAAGAAAATCGTTATATACAGAAAATACATATGATATTTATTTCCCAAAAAAATTGTTTTCTTTAAAAGAAATTTATTGAGACAATCTTTTAAAAATGGAGAATAGATAGTTTTTGAATTGAAGGAGTTACGAATTTGTTATTTTACTGTGTCACTAAAGGAAGTTGATTATGTCCATTGACTTATCAAGCTCGACTTACTGATGAGGAGAATCGATCTCTAGCCTCCCCTTATGGGATATCACATATTGCATCAATTCAGCTTGTCTTGCACGCGCAAAATAAATAATTTAAGGGAAATAAAAATGTTTAAATTTTTCCCTCTCTATCTTGTTTGATTCTTTAGTTGTTATTGAAAATTGTCTAGTACGGAAGGGGTGGGAGTGTTAAGCAATTAGTTAAGCTAACTAACTGTATAGTAAATCTTACTGAAGGTATAAAGGTATTGAATATGTGATCGATCTACTTAGGGATAAATTAATTACTCATATACTTATAAATAAAATAGATACTAAAGATCAGTTATATAGAAATCAATTGGAGCTTCAACAATTAAAGTATATGAGCTGGACCAAGCTAGCTTATCGAGTAATAGTATATGTGGTAAGCTACATACAAGCTTCTCTGGATTATCCTTAATTCTACCACCTAATATGCTCACTTTATTATTAAGTATTGGTTTGGTATTTTGGTAATCATGATACCATTAATTTCAATGTAGGATAGTGTAAAAACTTCAGGCTCACCCACAAGGGGTGTTTTAAGCTTATAAGGGTAATTACGTTAGTCCTAATTAATAATTTCTATATAAACACATATATGTTGTGTATAGAGCCGTCAATATGGGCTAGGTCTGTTGGGCCGGCTTGGCCTAACCTGTGATTTGATAGGGTTGGACTACGATTTTTGGAGCCCATTTAAGAAAAGAGTTTTTTAGCCCAACCTGAATAAGTCTGTCGATTTGTGGAGCTTGACAAATATGAATAGGGCCGGCCCGTGTGTCAAATAAAAATTAATTAAAAAATAAAAATAAAATAGAGTATTAAAAATAACAAGAATCTAAATTCAATATCTGTTTAAAGTTTGAAATATTACAATTTAAATACAAAGTATGTTTATAAAATATGTACCACATAAAATAAAAATTTCCTAAAATTTCTAGGGAATCACTACATAGGTCATAGCCAATGGAATATTGTCATAGTTTTTGTATTTTATTATGATCATTGAAAAATAATTAGGTTAATATTTTTATTTAGCTATTTATGCTTTTACTTGAAATCAAACTTAATAAATATTATAAAGATAATTTTGTTTGTGTATTTGATTAACAAATAGTAACACTAACACTATATAATATTGTCTTGTCAATGTTTATGATAATATTTTAAAAATATAATTTAATTTAAAAAAATTATAAAAAATATACTTTTAAGAAAAGAGGGTTGGCCAGGAAAAGCCCGTAGCCTATGTGCTTGTGGGCTGGATCGACCATTTTATGGCCCACACAAAAAATGGGTTAGCCCTGACCCGTCAAATTTCAAAGCTTGTATGAATTGATCTGAATGGGATGGGCCAACTCATATTGACAACTCTAGTTGTGTAATTAATTTTTTTTTAGAAAATCAACGGAATACAAAGAAAATATAGTAATGTTATGAAAAATTTTCTCCTCATTCAATTAGGGTTTAAGCTGTGATATAGATGTTATTTCAAAATATTGTGACAACCACCATGGACGAGTAAATTTCAACCGTGGTTCATCCTACAACTTCCACTACGTGAAAAAACAAGTAAGTTCTCTTTTATGAATTATGTATTATATCTTATTATATTTATTCATTACTATCTGAATTTATGATGTACGTATGCACTTAGTTGGAAAGGAAATTTTTACCATAGATGCGTGTGGTGGTTGGTCCTTGGAAATTGTTCGATCACCAATAAGAAAAGAGAAAGAAGAGAAGTAGATATAAAACTTTTTTAATTTAATAAAAGTTTGGGAGTGGAATTTGCATTATAAAGAGTAGTGTCATGGTCTGGGGTGGCATTCCCACGTTGGATTCCACCAAAAAATTCAGCTATCGACATATATGAATATATAGTCGGAATCAAAATTAATTGTAGCACATGTACAAGTTTAGTTTGGTTTGGTGCAAATTTAGTTTGGTATGATTATATTGTGTGAAGGAGGCTTTGAGATCAAATAAATAAGGTCAAAAAGATACGACCCATCTAAAGTATCTTAGTTTTTTTATTTATATTTGAATTATTACGTAGGCAAATTTTTAATTTGAACTGTCACACAATATTTATAGAAACATACTTCAACTATCAGTTGTTCTCTTTTTTTACTAAACGAGGGGGATATTTCAAGTAAATAAAGAGAACAACAGATAGTTGAGATGTGTTTCGATAAATATATGGTGATAGTTCATGTAGAAACCTCGCACACCTTATAATTCATATGTGAAACTAAAAGAAAAATCAAAATACTTTAGATGTGTTTTTGACTGCTGACTCATTAAATACTGCATGAATCGGCTGATGTACGCTCCTCCTCTCTCTCTCTTTTTTTTTTTTTTTTTTTTTTTGGCTCCTTCTGGGAGGTTCCCCATTTTTTGTATATATGGTAGACGAAAAGTTAGGTGGTTATATGAGGTGTTCCACCACAAACTATATACCCTAATTTGTTAAAAAGAAAATGTAATTCCTTTATCTTTATTTTTAATGGTGAAGCCCAAGTTCAAAGAATGACGGCCATTTTACTTTTTGTTTCCTTAATCCGAACCAATTATATGTTATGAAAGGGAAGAAACTAGAAAGATAAATTAAAAAGAGAATAAATAATAACTTTTTGTATTGATTCTTGTATTGATTCAAATAGAAGAGTACATCACTATTTATAAATAATTAAGGAGAATAAAATATATTATTTTCCTTCTATATACTAAACTAAAAGGAAACTAAATATTTTGCAATTAATGTAAGCCTTAGATTTGAAAGGAAATTAAATACTAAAAAAAATAAATATATATTCTATCAAATTTCAACATTCCCCCTCAAACTCAAGTTGGTGTATCTAACTTGAGTTTGAACACTTAATTATTCTTGAAAATATCTTCTACTTACTTTTGTTGTGGCAATTAATAGAATTTATCCTCACATTCTTCTTCTACTAATAGTGCTTGTGATTTATCTTAAGTGTCTTTAAACTTGCACACTTTTATAACATGACCTGTTTGTTTGCAACTTCCACATAATACATCAGATCTCCACCAACGGAATTTTTTTCAAGTGTGTTTTCTTTTTGCAATATTTGCAAGGAGAATTATCAACTTTTCTTTTTTGATAGTTTGCATAAAAGATACCTTCAACTACTTTATCTTGTCTGAAAGATCTTCTTTGTTCTTGTGCTTGAAGAGCACTTATCAATTCTACAAGAAAGATGGTAGAGAGATCTTTAGACTCTTCCAAAGCAGAGATTTTAGACTCAAATCTCTCGAGAATAGTTACAAGAATCTTTTCAACTATTCTATTATCTTTAAAATCCTCACCAAGCAATCTGATTTTGTTAACAATCAAAGAAATTCTGTCAGAATAATTAATGATAGTCTCACCCTCTTGCATCCCAAGAGATTCAAAATCTCTTTTCAAATTCAAAATTTGATTTTGTCTGCCTCGTTCACTTCCTCGGTACTCCTTCTCAAGTTTTTTCCAAGCTTCTTTTGCTGTCTCACATACAATAATTTTAGAAAAGATTGAATCTGCAACTGAATTTTGAATTACAATTTTGGCTTTGTATTTTTTGATTTTCTCTTCTGAGTGAAGTTTGATTTCAGCATCAAAAGATTTTTCAGAGAGTTGTTGTATGGGTTTGTCTTCCATTACAGCTTCCCACAAACCATAAGCTTCAAGATAAGATTTCATCTTAATTTCCCAAATTTGATAATTTTCACCATTGAAAGTTTGTGGGGGCATTGAAAGAAAGAGTATTGCTTGTCATGGTTTGAAAATAAGGTTTAAAATAGAATAAATTAAAAGTTGGTTAAAAGTAACCCTGCGTTAAAAATTAAAGCATGGGTTAAAATTGGCCCTGCGTTAAAAATAAAAGCACATGTTAAAATTGGGTTGAAAATATGTATGAATTAAAAGTGGTTGTAAGTTCTTATTTAATGAACTCACAGATCCATTAAGATCAATGGAAAGTTTTGATATCACTGTTATGGAATGGAAGAAACTAGAAAGAGAAATTACAGAGAGAATAAATGATAACTCTTTGTATTGATTCTTGCATTGATTCAAATAGAAGAGTACATCATTATTTATAAATAATTAAGGAGAATAAAATATATTATTTTTCTTCTAGATACTAAACTAAAAGAAAACTAAATATTTTGCAGTTAATGTAAGCTCTAGACTTGAAAGAAAATTAAATACTATAAAATATTTTTAGACTAAAAAGAAAAAAGTAAAAAAACTCTACCAAATTTCAACAATATATACCTAACATTTGAAAAGCTTAGTGATCCATATTTTATACCGTATGTAAATGTGTTTCTTAAAAAGTTGTCTCCATTCACAAATGAGAATTTGAGACCTCATGATTCTCCCGTTTGACCGCCAGTCCGTCACTTTGGTCGATATACGCCTGTATTAATTTAAGTAATTAACAATTTATAACTCACATGCATACTTCTATAATTTTTGTAAAAAATGTACAAAAATAAATGGATGTTGGCTCTTTTGGGACAGTTTGGGAGGTAAGTAAAAAACTTTAAAAAGCTGTCTTTTTTTTTTTTTTGGGGCGGGGGGGCGGTCACATACGCGTTAGAGCAGTGGCATAGCTATATTGATCCGAGGGTATAGTCACCAGAACATCTTTTATCACAATATTATATTATGCATATAAAAATTAATATTATCAAAATAATTTTTTTTAGATATATATTAAAGTTTCGAATACCCTTAACAAAGTTTGTAGCTTCGCCATGTATTAGAGCAAAAGCTATATCTATGGATAATTTACGCCAAAGCCCAAAGGTGAGTTTTTGTCTCTCGGAGAGGAGGGATCTCTTATCCTAGTTGTGTAATTTTACTAATTAATATTTTCTCGGTCTCAATTTATGTGACACGTTTCGAATTTTAAAATTCAAACAAATCTATTTTTTATCGTAAATTTTTCATACATCTTTTAAATATTTTGGATTGGACTCTATGTCACTAACAAAAATTATATTTCTATGATTGTATCAAATTGGCCCAAGTCCTTCTACAGGGAATAGCCATTTTAATAACGGATTGTAGGGTACAACTTTTTGTAACTTTAGCAATAAGCTACTCCTATTTAATTAGCAAACAGACCAAAAATACTCTTTGTAGAAGTTGGAATACATTGTAATCATTGATAATCGAGACGTCTTAGGAAGTATTAATAAACAGAGAAGTAGACGATGGCTAAAGTTAGAAATCTCCTTTTCCTTTTATGAAAAAGTCATGAAAACATTTGATCGATTTTGACGTTAAAACTATTGTTGTATTATGTTGTGTACGTATTAGTTCAAAAGTTTCATAATTTCTTTTCCTTTTGATTCCTGCCTTTAATCATACCCCCTTTTAATTTTCCATAGTTTGTCTCAGCATGACAAAAGGATCTTTGAATATATTTTCAATGGCCCTACTATTCACAACTTTAGTTGTACACATTAATACCCAAACACTGAGAAGTCGTTGGTGTGAGGTATACGGTATAATAATTCCAAGGATAAAATGATTTTGCGTTTGGCTGGAGGTAATAGACAGTCATGTGATTTATCCCATCATTTATACCTTAGCGATTAGATAAGTTTTCTCATATACATAAGTTATTCCGAAATAATTAATTCTGAAATAACTTATTCCCAACCAAACATGCCTAACATAATTGTAGAGCCAACAAAACGTCGAGCTGAGCTAATCAAGATGGCGACTTTAGACCCAAGAACTTTTTTTGGCGGAACATTACTTCTTCATAATTTTTTTAACAAGGTCAAAAATTAAATTAAATACTGATCCTAATTAAAGAGACTTGCCGTGAAAATTTCTGATGAAAAGTCTAGAGACTTCTTTGTTTTTCTGGTCTGCACACTCCTCTATTTAGAAGGATCCAACTATAACTCTCTTTGGACAAAGAGAGCAATTATCAACGATCCTTATAAGAAGGCCCATGTAGTTTGTTTTTGGACAAGCTACGCATTTGGCCTGCCCGCCAAAAATAATTGTATTTATTAGCTAATAGATAAAAAATATTTCATGTATATATTTTATAAAAAGATTATATACTTATTGACTATTATTTTGGGGAACGGTTATTTTGGAATAATTATGGCTCTAAACCCTTCAACCAACTAATTTACCAAATATGTTCAAAGTGTATAAATTGTGTATATAAATTGTGTATACTTTATACTAAATATATGTATACTATACATATAATATGCATTCTTATACGGTTATACCTAACATAAACATTGATATATTTTGGTTATATTGATAAGCTAGGCGGCTGGACAATATATATTCGTAACTTTCCTTCGTTTCAATTTGAGTGAACTTGTTTCAAGCCCAAGAAAGTGAAGAAACCCGAGGACCCATAACTAACAACGTTCCTAAACATAGGAGCTTCATTCAATTCTTTGAGGCAGGGTAACTACGTAGTATCTAAGCGAGGATCCAGGTTGACAAACTATGACAAGGCTATCTTTTTGCAATCTTTGTCGGAATATATCAAAGACTAGCTTGCTAAAGACAAGAACGGAGATATCTCTACTAGGCTAATTAGGCCATCTCTGTGTAATAAGTTAGCCCAGTTTGGTAACCTCGTTGTAACTGCTAGCCCATCAAGGGAGTACATTCTAGCTAACTCTTCTTTAATTCCGTAGCATATCATCCTTTCAACCAAAAAAACATTTCATATATACTTTCTTGTTATATAGTAATTTAAATGATGTTTGTGCAAAAAAAAAAATTACATTTTCTTAAAGCAATTACACTACACGCATTACTTCATTCATCACTCACAATCACCCTCCATTAAAGAAATGTGCCTTTCTGCATACACAAATTAAAGAGTGTGTAATATAATAGGCAACAAACTATTTACATATAGTCATCAGGCCACTGAGGGGAAGTACAATATAACATGAAATTTCCAATCCAAATCAACCACTATTTGATGATAGCAGAGAACATACATACAAGCAGTTGCATGATATTAATGATCGTCATCAGAATAATAAGCTTGAAGAATCGAAGCAAGAAATACGTTGCCTCTTGTTCGGGTAGGCTGAATACTCTGGAAATGCAGAAACTTTATCCAGTATAGAACTAAACGCCTGTCGAACAGAGGATAAGAAAATTTCCCTAGCCTCAATAGTGGCACGTCCTCCATCGATCAAATTGGTGAAGAGAAACACGTTCTTCACTCGACTTCCTAACGTTGATATTTCTGACTTCACTAAATTCACATGAAGAGAATTGATAGTTTCCTTTAAATCTGATAAAAGATGAGGCATGTATTCACAACAAATGGATGCCCTGTAAAGACATGTCCCATCTATTGCATTTTCAGCAATTATTTCAACTTTTATTTCATCAGAGTCCAATGGTATGAAGAACCTTTCACTAACATCAGTTGCTGTTTCCTTCAATTGTTTCACTTGACATACTACTTCAGCTAGCAATGCTGCTTTGTCCATCTGAAGTAAAAGTTTTAACCATTAGTTAAAGCTCAATCAAAGAAAATCATTGTCATGACATGAAAATGAAAGTATGTTTCAATTGAGTCTGATGTGTATAATCAACGATGTGACATATTTAATGGACACACTTGCAAAAAAAATTTCTAAAAATTTAAGTCAGAATTGTAAATATATGACAAACTTAAGGGGTTGTCGTTGTATTCCGCCAAATAGTCCTAGGCTAGTCCTTTCTAGAAAAGTAGGTCATGGTAGATGACATGAAAATGACTATCTTAATAGAAAATAAGTGTTTAAGTCAAATGATTAACTCATAGTTGTTAAGGTCATGTCGTCAGTGTTTGGACCAAAGTGCTAACTGCAATAACATTACTAATTAATCGGTGAACAAAGTCAAAAAGTGATCAAAGAGACACAGTCCTAACTACTTTTGCTAATAATATAACTAATTAATTGAACAAATCAAAACGTATTAGTGTAGATAATGAGATAGAAGTCACCAGCCGACTTTGCATTCTACAGGTTAAGCCTTAATCAAAAGTAAAATTCAAACCGCCAAAGAGTTTACTTTGGTGATGAACTTATAGTGCAAATTTTATATCTGTAATGTTTCCATCAATACAAGTTACTCCAAGAACTATCAATTCCTAATTATGATCTATGAGGGAGTCAAAATTCACCTTGAGGTTTAAGGGTCACATCTGACACTATTTTTATTTTTCGAACCCCCGAAAATCCTTGATCTACAATTGATTATGAAAGGACCACATCAAACTAATACATGTTCAATTCTACATAGAAGTATAGCCTCCCTGAATTTCCTTCTATCAGAACAAAGGGGGAAATAAACAGAAAGAAGTAAATGAAACAAGAACTATCAGAGGCACATAATGGAAACACGTTGGACAGTTAGCCGGTTAATTCATTGATTATTGTAAAACAACGGTGGATACATAATTTTCACTCTACTGTATATACATTAAAAAAAAAAATTAACTTTATATCTATGAAGTAAAAAACCCCTTCTCTAGTTCCACCATGACTAGGAACGCATTGTCAACTTGGATCTAGTGACCGGTGAATCACAGATCAAAAGGCGAGATTTAGAGAAATTCTTCATTAATCTAGCAGCCAAAAACAGACTCAGTCTTCAAGATTTATGCACTCAAAATGAACATTCATTTCTTATTTTTCTTTATCTTTGAGAGTTAGGGAATACAACCAGGATTGTTTCAATTCAAACTTAGGTAAAAACTTGTGTAAGTAAGTGACACAAAACTGACCTAACAACAATTTAAGCACAAAATCAAATAGCTCAAGGTTATTTGACACATAATTCAAGTTGCAATAATGCTACTGACATTTCTACATCTTTTATCAGATTCAATACCAATATACCCTGATCATAACATGGAACAACATAATTAATAGTATACAATTGATGCACCAGACATGTAATCTAAGAATTCAATTATGTACTATCATTCTTTAATCTTCATTATCAACAGAAAGGGAGAGAACTAACTTACTTTATCAGAAGATGGCACAAGATTCCTGAGTGTGGACAAATGAGCATTGATCCTCTGCCTTCTTCGCCTCTCTGCCTCGCTATGGCTCTTCAATGCAGCAATTGTTTTCCCCTCTGATATTCCAATTTTTTTCTCCACTCTTCCACTAGCCTTCACTAATTCACCTTTCTCACGATCCAACACCAAACTTTGAACAACCCCTTTTGCCTCATTCTCACAAAACTCACCTAAGTTCATTCTAACAAATTAATGCACACCAATACAATAGTCCTTTTTTTTTTGTATATTATTGTATATGGATGGTATATGTAACAATACTTCACATTTCAAACAAGATTCAACAAACCATACGTTATTAAAACAAAGACTTTTAGTCACTGGGATTCAAAAACAAATTTGATAGTACCATCTAAGGGTCAGCTCCCGGAGGGCGAGTTGTCGGAGCAAACCAAAAAGAGATCATTCGAGGGACAATCTTGAAAATTGAGAAAATCTTGGCAGCAGATTGAGTGTTAATTGTGATAGTTGAGAACATAACTGCCATAGAAGATGTAAACTAAAAAGATTAAAAAAAAAAATGTGAACTTTAAACAAATTATGGGGAAAACAAAAATTAGCAAGAAAACATCCACATTTTCTTTCTAATGGTCAGCATCTCGATGAATATGAAGTTGACCCTGTTGAGCAAATCGATGTAAACAAATCGAAACCCCAGAAATAAACAAAGATTTTGTGTGTTGTTGAAAAGGACAAAATCGACACAAGACTTTTTGATCTTCTTGGTTTTGAAGATGCAAAAAAATTTGCTATGGCTTATGGTGTTTAGTGTAGGAGTTGATATAAATAGAGAATTGAAAATTTGCCAATTCAAGCAAAAAAAAAATTAAAGAAATATGTATTTTTGCTGTGTAAATAAAGGACTATGTATACTTGAATTATAAAATGAATGCAAGTGCGTATGTGGAGAAATTCAAATCAGTTGAGCATACCATGAAATATATAAAATATTGGATAAAGGTATGAATGTTACATATTCATGATTTTAAAAGTTAATATCTCAAAATGTTACTCAACTATGTAAATTTATGTAGTAAAATTATTAAATTTTATCTTGTATCAGTAAAGTCACTCAACTAAGAATTATTATCTTACAAAATCATTCAACTTGGAGCTTTTATCTTACAAAATCACTTGCCCTAATTTAACATTAAAAAATCTAACATAACAAAATAATTTAATTTTTTATATTATACACGGACCCCACAGATACAGAAATTTCATTTTTTACCCAATCCACTGACAAATTAAATAACAAATTCAAATTGATGATTACATATTTTTTACCGCGCATTTTAGCAAGAAATTGAATTCTAAAAATGTTTATGTTATAAATAAGAGAAAGATTACTGTTACTAAAGTAAACGAAAACGTTGGCCTGGCAAAAAATATCACAGTGAAGTCAAAATATTCTAAAATATGATAACAAATAAATAACTTATTGATAAAACAAATTCAAAGTCAACGAAAAAGAAATAAATATTGCACACGCATTTGGTATTTGTAAAATTCAATACCGTATGATAATTAATTGATACGTATTTCAAAAATAAATTTGTATCATTTAACTACAGTTATTAACCATAGAAAAGAGCTAAAAATGGCAGATCTCATGCTAAAATGCTAGCTAATAATATTTACTTATCGATCAACCTAAATACGTTATTTTAATTTGAGAGTGTGTGGGTGGGTGGGATAAAATAAATTAATTTTCCTTAATTTTGTTTATTTGATTTGGTTGAGTGATTTTTGAAAAAAAAAAAAGTCATAAGTTGAGTGATTTTATTGATACAAAATAAAGTTTAATGACTTTACAACACAAATTCTCATAGTTGAGTGATTTTATTGATATAAAGTAAAGTTATATGACTTTACAACATAAATTCTCATAATTGAGTGGCCTTTTAAGATATTAACTCTTTTAAAATGTTGCCCTTGTCATTTTACCTTTAAAATAATATTTTTTTCTTATTTGCCTTTGGTATCTATTTTGACTCCTGATTCAATTCACGCCGGAAAGTCTTCAATGGGTTAAATCAGTCCCTATCAAAGATGACTATACATACTCAGGATTCAAACCTAAAACATTTAATTAAAAATGAATGAGTATTTACCGTGTTACGTATATAAAAAAAAACAAAAACAAAAGAAGCAAACTTATGCAGTGTTTCTATGTAACGATGAAAGGTTATAACGTCCATTGATTGATTCTAATATAACCCCGGCCTGGTCCAAAAAGGGTGTTATAGTATTGTTTTTGAGAATCAAAGTAGTGTGGTTCTTTAAATATTTTAAACGTATACTTCGTCATTTTTATAAAAGAAAAGGGCATATAATAGAAATTGTGAAAATATCAATTATTATATATACTCAATTTTGCGTTAGAAGTTCGACAATTGTCAAGTGCTGAGCCTAAGTGACAAGCAAATTAGAATATAATAACATGAGAGGAAAGAACAAAATTAAAATCTACAATCTTAAGCTTTATAATGAGTCAGAGACGAATTCAAAATTTATAACGAGTCAGAGACGAATTCAAAATTAGATGATAATAAACTAAAGCCTAAGCATCCATCCATAGTCTCTTTCACACTCTCAAGTCTCAGACGTCATCTCCAAATGATCAGTCTATAAGCTCACCTATAAGTCATTAGAGTTATTAACAAAAAAAAAATATTTATTAAGGTTTAGCAATATTTCAGTTTTAATTAATAGAATAAAACTTGATTAGCGCGCTTGCCCGGTCACCAAAGTCCAAAAGTAGTTGAAAATTGCAATTATAGAGGTTGAATATTACAATGCATTTATTAAATAATTCCCTTTCGCCAGTGGTTAATATTTAAAATTATTTAGAATAGGTCCGAAACCGAAAACTACAAGAAACATTAGCCATCATAAAAGTTTTAATACAAACAGTATTAATACTTTATTTGAGGCTGAGAACCTTTTATCTCTCAACATATGTAGCTTTAAATTATTATTTTTTAATTTAAAAAACATAAATAAAAAAGTCAAAACTTAAAAAATCTCTTATTGTAGACCAATAGAAAGTCAAATTTGAAATATTCTTGTTTTAGAATCTCAAACTCCGTTGATTGATTTATTCTTAAAATATTAATAGCAAGTTAACATTCATAAAATAAAACTAATATAATAAATAATTAAACTTGAAGTCATTATTAGGTGGTTAAAATAATTGTACTCAAATTAGCTGCTGAAGATTGGCTGGTGTAACCGTTTTCTGAAAGAGAAATATTGGTAGACTTGTACTTTTCAGTTAGGTTTTAAAAGGTGTTCATATTCTAGTCATCCATGACGTGGCATTTGATGCTTATAAAGTAACAATAAAGAAAAAAAGGTTTAGACTAAACCAAATCAGAATTAAAGTTAGTTCACTCAATTTATTATTAAGAAAATGATTAATTTCTGATTATATAAGTGAACACATATTTAAACCAAAATAAAAATGTTGAGTGAATACTTATTTCGGATAGGACGAAATAACTAATTATCATGATGGAACAGAGTTGATAGTTAGCAATATTATTTAGATAGTACTAGTTAATTATCAGACTTCGAGTAAGCTATATATTATTTAGTTGCATTGGAGCTCCAAATTCGAATCACGCACTGCATAATTTTTCTGGGGTGATGCTCCCAATCAGAGGCGGAGCTAGATGGAGGTCCATGGGTTTGGACGAACCCAGTAGCTTTTTCATAGACCACATATTTGTAGTAGAAAATTAATTAAATATATATGTATATTAATTTTTGAACCCCTAATAAAATTAATTGACGGTTATTAACGAAATTTAGAACCCCAAACTCTTAATCCTGACTTCGCCTTTGCTCCCAACATCATTTTTTTCATATCCAAAACTCGAACCCGAGACATCTGGTTAAGAGTGAAATATTCTTATCACAACCCATATTGGTAGATTGTGTTATGTTTAATTAAGTAAGAAATTGCTTAGGAGTTTAGATGAAACTTTTTTTTGGAATATATATATATATACACACTTGTGAGATTTGCGCTTAATAATTTATCAATCAATATTTACTAGTCATAAGAATCCAAAACGACACGTACTCTTATTGGGACATTATTAATTTCATATAAGAACGCACGTCATATATTGTTGCTGCAAGGGAAAGCCGGTGATAAGTCAAATCAAATTTAAACAATATAACCATTATATATTATTTCACATGATGCGCATACAATACAATTAAATAGAAGGTGGCACCTTTTTAGTGCTATAATAACGTAATTATGGACAGTTCAATAAAAGTCTACTTCAAACCCACGACGTATTCACATATGTTTTTTGAGAAATCTGAGTAGCTCAATTGATTATTGGCTACGCAAATTTTTACTTGTTGCTAAGAATTTAGTTCACCACCTGATAATCCCTCCAAATTTCCCCTTTTCCCCTTCCCCAGCCCAAACCTTTGTTTTTTCAAAAAAAAGTATTCACATATGTTTATGGTTGAAAAATACTAAAATAGCTAAGGATATTTAATTTCCTTTAGGCAGTGGGATAAGAAGCCTGCATGGCAAGTCCACAAAGGCCTTTTTTATCATCAGTATCTCTTTTCATGTGTGCATATCCATTTTCACCCCATTTACTGCCCCATGAATTCTTTATAATCCAATATTTTGTACCATCACTTGCAGCACCATATCCCACTGCTGTAACAGCATGGTTAAGCCAAGTGCTGCATGATCCACTAAATACACCACTTGAATAGAATTGGAAATCGAAGCTACTCCCATCGATGGCCACCGACACGGGTTGATTAGCCACAGCTTGCAAAAGGGCCTTCTCGTTGTTGGCCGGCACATCTTCATATCCTGTAGTAATTAATTAACGAGAAGTGCTAAATGAGCGAGCTGAATTATATTTAGACAGGTTAATTAAAACATATTAAGTTAATAAATAGGTTGGGTCATAACTCGTTCAGTGTTTGCTTGGTCTAAGATTTATTTATTTCTGTAACAACTTCCATCGGAATAGTTAAACACCAAACTCACCCAAATCAAATATTATTTTTTAATTTTATGGGCTAAATGTAACACATGTACCTGTAATTTTGGCTACTGAAATAGCTGATTTTTTCTTGTTGCAGACACCATCTGCTGCCTTGTATGGATAATTTGCTTCTGTAGTGAGGCCCTTATTTTTTATGATGAATTGAAAGGCAGTATCCAAGAGTCCTCCGCTGCAACCTAGGTCCTCGCCTTTGACATCACAATCTACAAGCTCTTGCTCTGATAAAGGGATTAATTTTCCTGTTTTCACTTGGTGTAGGCCTTCCATAGCAGCTACTGCAGAAAATGCCCAACAGCACCCTGTATGTTTGCATAATATTAATGAAAGAAAAAGTGTGTTTTTGAAAAAGGCAAGTTACCCTTTTGGGAAATTTCCTTAAATTATGAGACAGTCACAAAGAAATGGAAATTTGTCCCCTGTTTTTTTTGACACTCTCAAGTTTACAGCTCATCATGATATTATATTAATTGATGTATAGTCTTTAATAAATTCAAAAAATAATTTGAAATGACTAGTTCATGTTAAAGAATAAAACTGGAAAAATAAACTTGGCTTTCTTTTGATATGCTAAAGTAGACAAGTTACAAGTATAAGGAGAGGCGGAGCTAGTAAGCATCTAGGGGTTCATTTGAGACTCTTTAATTCAATAGAAAAATTATAATGTTTATACATGATTAAAATTATTTTTATGTGTATATAGTGACTTCTCAGTATATTTACTTCTTCATATTTTAAATCTGTTAATGAATATCCTAACTAAGTATAAGTAAATATTTATTTTAATTAAAATAGTGAAGAGAAAAAAATAAAAGAAGTAGGGGAAAAATCTTGACTAACCACATTCCATTTGGTCCTTGATAGGGGTCACAGCTCCTTTCTTTCTCCAATCCATAGTTGGCGGTACGTCTGTTATATTAGCGTACCTAAAATGTGTTTTTGGCTTTGAGGAGGACATAACATTAGGGTGCGATGAACTCTTGTAACCTGTATGCAACACACGAAACTCTTCGTTCGTGAGATCAGCAAATTTATTAACACCAAGTTTGTACCCTTTATCTTCTCCTGCATTAAAAGTTTCTATACGTTCCACGTTTTCTTTGAATATCTTAAAACGCATTTCTTTCTCTTTCAAATCGTTGTAAATTTTGTCATGATGGGCAATCCATTGCTCATGCCTAACTCGCATGGTTGTCTCATAGTTGATTGGACGTGATGAAACTAATTGAGAGCTCCAAAGTCCAATAACTAGGAAGAAAAAAGCTAAGCAAATGTATTTGCTAGGATTTGTAAATATGGTCATTATGGAACAACTAGTTATTTTATTACGAATAAGGAAAATGAATTATTTTTTTCTTGGATGAATGTTAAAGCATGCTTGGCCAAAGGTATTTATAGGCAAGAAATTCCTTCCAAGTTGAATCTCCTGTTGTTGTTGCATAAATAAAGTCATACTATTTTAGATTTCTTGCACAATTTTCTAACTCATTAGGTGTTCGACCAAACTTTTAAGAGAGAATAAGTGTTTTGGGGAAGTAGTAAAAAATAATTTTTAGAAGCTTTAAAAAAAATAGATTTTCTTCAAAAATAGGATTTTTGAAAATTAAAGTATTTTTGAGAAAATACACTTAGAAACATTATTTATAAGTTCGGTCAAATATTAATTGCTGCTCAAAAGTAATTTTCAAATTGATTAGTCAAACACAGATTACTTCTCACTAAAAAAAATTCAATGAAAAAATTGTTTTCAAATAAGCTAATTTTAGAAGTTTGGCCAAACAAATTAATTACTAGACACTTTTAGATGGAACTAGATCAGTTATCATGCTTAGCGTGCAAATTGTTGCATACTACCTCGATGGCTGAATTTTTTTATTTTCTCTTCATATAAATTTGTTAAGAAATCTTTATTAGTATCTTCTTGTTGCGGTACTAAAACAGCGCAAAAAGACTTAAATGTGTGTCACTCATATCATTCAAGTATTTATCAACTATACATGTGTTTTCGTGTGTGCATCTTCAAACATAGTAAAGGTAATAAATTGATAGAAAGTCCCCACATCATTATTTTGCCATATCCAAACTTATCTCATGAAACATCGACTTGGAATTACTAGTTTTGGTCTAAAATGACTTAAAAATACCCCTAACATGATATTACGTCTTCTTCAATAAAAGGCCCCATATACTAACGGTCGTTTGGTGTGAGTGATAAAAATAAATAGTAATGTAATAAGAAAATAGTGATGGGATAAAGTTTTATATCTTGTTTAGTTGTCATGTTTGGGATTAACTTATCCACAATTTATATCATAGTGATGGTATAAGTTATCCATGTGCATGGTTGGATAAGTTATCCCAGGATAGCTAACCCAGAATAACTAATCCTGAAATAACTTGTTCCCAACCAAATGACCCCTTAAGAGTTTTTTTTCTTTTAAACAACCCCTTAGAGTATTCATCACTAGATAACTTCTTTCTCGCTTTTCTATGTGACTTGTACAAATAATACTTCTTTCGTTCAGTAGTCACATTCTCTATGTTGACACTCAATTTTGACCCTCATCGATAATAATTAATTTTCGAGCTTTTTTAATTTTCAAATTATTTAGAATAACTAATTTTATAAAAAATCCAAATATTTAGAATAACTTAAAATCAATCTAATTCTATTTTTAAATAAAACACTCTATTTCCATCACATGACTCCTATTGGTAATTCAAAATTTTGAATTTTGGTTATTATGAAATAACACTAAGAATATGGAAAATCATCATGATTTCTATTCAAGTGGATCGATCTAATCCAGTACTTCCTCCCTCCATTTTATTTGTTATGTTGCGCTTTTTGAAATTTTATGTGACTAATTTTCAAAGTTAAATTAAATTACGTTAATTTAATATTTTAAACAAAAAATTTAGATATTCAAAAAGTTATACGAAAAGTACTATACATTGCAATTTTTTGCATATCAATATGATAAAAAAATACATTATAAAATGTTAGTTAAAGTCTTTCTAATTTGACTCTAATTAAAAAGGAAATCATGATAATTAAAAATGGACGGAGGAAGTAATGTACTGTTTATGGTATAGGGAACGATCACCACATGCAACTCATTATGGAAGAGTTTTGACTTAAATGATTGATACACATGCCTAGCTAAAGGCTAAACGAGTAGTAGTACTTATAATATTGTGTATCACATTTCATGCATATATATATATATATATATGTAGCTTTGGAAAATGTTGACTAGGTAGGGATGTTTGACACGGAAATCTAACTTCATGCTCAGAATAATTTAGCAATTAGTTACTGAATTAAGAAATAGTTACTTTGTTGGGTTCGATTGGATGATTACGGCGTCATGCAGAAGCTTATAATTGTAAATCATATGTTGATAAATTAGATGACAAATAAAAGCATACTAAAAACTTATTATTAATATAGTTTGGTCAAGCGACCTACATATTATAAAACTAATATTGAAAAACATAAATATGTTTAGGAGAAAATCTCCCCATAAATAAAACTCTTAAGCGTCTATATTGTGGATTCTATTGTTTTTGATATGAGAAGAGAGGTCTTCAATTTATAGATCTCCTAACTCTTTCTCTAAAGGAAAGAATAAACCAAATATGGAAGAAAAATATATTTTTCTTTTATTAAAAGTAAAAACATTTATGGTAATGTTTTGTCTTTTCTTTTAGGAAAAAATAAACTTTAAATAAGGTAAGAAAATCAGGGAAAAACCCTAACAAATCTCTCCTTTTGGCTGGATTTTCTTCACAAAACTTGATCCGCCTTCTTCAATTGCATGATAATCTTTGTTCTTCACATAGTCTTCATTACTGCTACTTGCCATGGTTAAAAAAATAAAGTTTAAAATATATGGTTTAAAAATATTTCATTTTTATTTTTAAAAATTGCAACAACAAGAATGTTGAAAATATAGTTGAAACTTCTTCTCCACATGTAGCTTGACAAAAACTCTTCATTATCATCAAATTGATTACAAATTGACTTGAAACCATGTTGAGCCTATCTTCAACCTCATTCCATTGGATCATTGAACCATGTGCTTTAATACCACTTGTTGAGTTATGAATGTGATTAGGGTGTCATGCGGAAGCCTACAATTGCAAATCATATATGATTGATAAATCAAACGACAAATAAAATCATATTAAAAACATATTATTAATATAATTTGGTCAAGCGACCTACATATTATAAAACTAATATTAAAAAACATAAATATGTTTAGGAGAAAATCTCCTCATAAACAAAATTCTTAAGCGTCTACATTGTGGATTCTATTGTTTTTGATATGAGAAGAGAGGTCTTCAATTTATAGATCTCCTAACTCTTCCTCCAAAGGAAAGAATAAATCAAATATGGAAGAAAAATATATTTTCCTTTTATTAAAAGTAAAAGCATTTATGATAATGTTTTGTCTTTTTTTTTTAGGAAAAAATAAACTTTAAATAAGGTAAGAAAATCATGACAAAACTCTAACAACTTTCAGTCTCCATTTAATAGCTATGAAACTGACAGAATGATCTCATTATTTAGCCACTATCATTTTAAACAAGAAAAGAACTTGAAGCGGATGAAATGGATCGGGGATGGATTAAGCGGATGGTTTTCTAAAAGAATCTAGTATTTAAAATTTGGAGCAAGTCATTTTATTTTGAGTTTGCTACGCGTCTCTCTTTCAAATTAAGGATAAATTTGTATCAACATATAATGAGTTTGGACTAAAAGTATAATGGGAAGGTATATTTGAAACGAAAATACAATGAAGAATATATTTAAACTAATTCTGGTAATAAAAGGATATAGTTAGCACTATTTCGATCCGTTGTTTTAAATGGGAGGGTTCAAATAAGCTGTAGGATGCAATTGCAACAAAAAAAAAATACATATTGGGCCAAAAGGTTAATCGATAGATGATATTTAGAACTAGATCAATAGATCAAAGACATATTTGGTCCTTTTCCATAAAAACCATAATGAACCTGCCCCTTTACTTCCTGGCTTATAACTCTAAAAATTGAAGTCTTCGTATTCAAGGAGGATTTTTATACGTCACAATTTCTTTCACATGAGGATCTCTTTGTTGAGCTTTGAGTGATATTGTGAACTGAATATATCCATGAACACAAATCATGACAAAATATAAAACATTTCATTCTTCTTTTTCTGGAATAAAATAGTTCTAATTACAAGAATCTCTGGGTCAGCAAAATTGAATAATTAACTTTACGAAAAAATCCAAATAAAAAAAACACTCTTTATCATGGAATCCGTGTAATGGTGATACTCTTTAAAAGTAAAAGGAATATATTTCATAGAAGCAAAACATATACTATCAACACGTACGAAAAGTGTAGACCCCAAAAATTTGGAAGTAAAAGGAATCTATATTTTTATGCATGAAAGAAAATTTGGGTCACGTTAATTTGTGGGATCGCTTGATTTATTATGCATTTTGTATGTGTCTACTAAGTGTGAAGCATAATCTCTTACTCTATTGTGCTATTAGCCACAAGTTAACAGAAAAAATGATAATGATATTCAGTGATTTGAACGGAATCTATTAAATTTTATATGTTTTTACAATCAAGTTTTGAATTTCATGATCATAAAAAGTGTGTGTATGTAAAATATGTTTTGAATTTCGTAAATATATATATATATATATATATATATATATATCAATTATTAAGGTGAGCTAAATATTGAATAAAGAACTTGCAAAGTATAGAAATTTAATATTTTTTTAAAAAATGGATTAAAAAAGAAAAGCCACACAGTTTAATTTTTAAATTAAAAGGACGGAATATTATTTTTTTTTAAAAAAGAGAATTTTCTTTTGAATAATAAATAAGATAAGAAAGAGTAATGTTTTGTTCAGCAGACATCATGACGTACTCTCTATTCTAATGTCATTAGAAAATGGCGGCCGTTTCGTTTTCATATGATGCATAATAAAGGCAAGACTAATCAATAATCTAATTAAGTTGTACTTATAATGACTTTCATTTCTTATACCAATTAATAATAGTAAATATATGGTTATAAATGCTTCAAATGTTATTTCATCACCTGTCAATTAGCAATTAAGGACTTTCTCAATTAGAAGCAATTGATTAGCAAAAACATGCATCCTTGTCAGTGACTTTAAACAAAATTGATAAACTTGAATTGAATTTGAATTTATATTGATAATGCAAAGATTAGTTGCATTATCAGTGTTTTAACCTTTTGATGATAAGGTATTTTCTGTTCTAATTTCTATTAACAGGCTAGAATTATGTTCATCGTTTGAATTTATTTGTAACATAATTAAATTTATAAATAGACTGATTGAGTAAATATTTTTATAGTATAAATGTTAATGTGTAAAATTTACTGGCCATGAGCATGAACACTACTTCAATAATTATATACCTTTCGTTTTAATGTACTACTTATTTAAGGGTGAGAATTCTTTTCTCCCTCTGATTTTGTGTATAGCATCAAACTTGTACGATTTAATCAAGTGCATTATTCACCCTTCTTGTTATATAGGTGTCGCTAATATTATACCAAATTTACAATATATATATATATATATATATATATATATATATATATATATATATATATATATATATATATATATATATATATATATTAAAAATATATATCTTTCTCTCTATATATATATATAAATGAAGTAGTTCACTTGCTCAATTTTTAGACTATAAATTCACCCATGTGAATGAAAAATTATTAGTATATTATAAATTGCTCTCAATTTAACATATTATCAATGTCTTCTGATATTTTATTCTTGAGAAAGAAGAATATTTGAGAGAAATATATACATAAACTATCTCTTAATTTTAAATAAAATTTATATTTTCAGACACAAATATTTTTAATTTTAATTCCTCGTGTCTAAAACTATGATTTTAGGCAATGATATAAATAGAAGGGAAAATTATATGAACTAACAAACTATTAATTCAAATTAAATGCTATAGCAATAGTTTATTTTATTTGTAATTCGCAGCAAACATCCCTTTTTTTGTCATCTGATTCGATATACAATTAGCCATTTTCGGTTTACAATTAGTCATTTTATACATTTCGGTATAAAATGTATGAAATGCATTTGTATTTGTATAAAGCGAGAGAAAAGTGTATATACAAATACAAATACATATATTTTCGTCCTATACAATTATAATTATATAAATACAAAGCTTATTATACAAATTACAATGTATAAATGAATTTATACAAAATTGAAAATTTTGTATAAAATTGGATGTATCTAGCGAATTATACAAATCAAAAGCTCCATAGCAAACATAAAATTTGTTATAAAGTGCAATTATGCGAACTATAGTTATAACATACAAATATGATTTTTATATTTGCTATATGTGAAAGTTAAATCCCAATTGGCTATTTTGTGCACTTCACCTATTGGGGAATTAGGATAGCAGGATTGGACATGGACTTATAAGCCCAAACCCGTTACAAATATGGAGACCCTAAGCCCAATTGATTTCGGACTTATAAGCCCAAACTCTAAGCCCAATTGATTTCGGACTTATAAGCCCAAATCCTAAACCCAATTGATTTCGGACTTATTAGCCCAAACCCTAAACCCAATTTCGGACTTGGCAAAACCCCAACCTTCAAATACCGATTTACTCCTCCTTCATGCCTACAAACTCGTTCTTTATCCGGCGAAATCCTCGCACTTCTTTTTCTTCTGCAAAAAACGCACTTCTCTTTCTTCTACAAAAAATAAATCATCAGTGTAAGTTGTTTATCTTCCCCCCCCTCTGATCTCTTACGTCTCTTCGTTAAATTCATGTAAAGAAAAATCTAAAATTAGACTTTTCTATGAATGGAGAATAGTTTGTTTGTATAATAACTGTAGTGCCCTATTGTAATCTGTTTCTCTGTAAAGTTTTGTTATCTGTACATGCACATGATTCAATGTTATTGTGATTTATAGACAATTTTATACTTTCGTTAATGAAAAGGGATTGAAGTCTAGTTTCGCACATTGTGATATCCTATTTTGGTTGGTTCTTTTGATCTGTTGGAATAGTGCTCTATTATTTATTTTTTCTCTTAATGCATATCAGCAGTTGAAGGGTGAGAGACTTGTATATCAGTGTAAGGATGAGTGTAAGATTTAGAGAACATCTACCTTTTAGAGAAAAGTATGAATTGTTGAGTATTGGAATGGAAAAACTCCGAATAGTGTGGAACATATATAGAAGTTTCGTATAATTGTTTCCAACTACTTGGGACATTTGGAATTGAGATTT
The DNA here is from genome assembly GCA_037074985.1 of Solanum bulbocastanum. Taxonomy (NCBI): domain Eukaryota; kingdom Viridiplantae; phylum Streptophyta; class Magnoliopsida; order Solanales; family Solanaceae; genus Solanum; species Solanum bulbocastanum. The sequence goes on along the minus strand of CM073598.1, from coordinate 26,910,422 downwards.
GTCATTTGAGGTAGCGATATTCCTATCTGGTGGAATGGGAAAAATTTGAGTAGTGCAGAATGTATATAGAAGATTCATATAGTTGACTCTAACTATTTGGGTCCTTAGGGATTGAGATTAGGTAGTTGTTTGATTGATTGATTGCAAGCCCTATCTAGTTTCATTCTGTTGTGTAGTTCTGCAATCAGGGGCAATCGTGGATCTTAAGGGTGAATTTCGGTTCACGTGAATCCATGGACACCCCTTCAAACTAGGTATATTGTATCCATAATTCTCATACCCATGGTCTGAGAGTTGCACTGATTGGGTAACTACTTTGTTTCCGCAAGGAGGAGGGATGAAAATCCACCTATTCTTGTTCCTGTAGCTTTTCGTTTACCTTTACCTTTCTTTTCTTTCTTTCATTTGTTTTCCATTGCCAACTATAACATAATTACATACCTGCTACTCCCTCCGTCCCATTTTATGTGGCAACATTTGACCGGACACGGAGTTTAAGAAATAAATGAAGACTTTGAAATGTTTATCAAATTGCCTCTTCAAAAAATAGTCATATTAAAAAAGTAAACTCACTTTTCTCTCTCCTCATAAATGTATTGGAGTACTATCTTTAAGATTAAGTGAGACCAACAAGGGTAAAAGAGGAATTGTACCTTTAAATACTTATTATATAAGGAAATGTGACATTCTTTTTGGAACTGACCAAAAAGGAAATGGTGCCACATAAAATGGGACGGAGGGAGTACTAATTATTGTTTGCTCACTAAATTATTCTCAATGTATATCAGAAAAGTAGTAGTGCGGGAAAAACTACTGGCATACGGTGTTTATACCTACCAAACGAATATACTGACACATGTCTTCTCACACATGATTATAACTAAATCATTATTAATTAATATGTATTGTTACTTTAATGTATCACTTAATTATGGTTAATTGATATAGTTAAGTGTATACACCTACAGTGGGTTAATTTGAACCCTAGTTGTGCAACCATCTTATGAAATTCTACATCCGTCACTGATCAGGTGCTAGATTGTAAATGCAGAACCTGATATTTAATAATTGGATGATGGTTTATTGGTATATTGCACCTATGCCCTCCCATCATCTTTGTTATTGAATTAGCGGCTCTTGATATACTTGATGGATAGTTTTGTCTCAACAAGTTGTTATGTGTATCTTTTTTTTATAGATTTACAATGATACATAGGACTGTAACATGGATATTCATTTGCAATCCTAAGTTCATAGAGTTGTTTGTAAGCATGATTTTAATCTCAAAGTTTCTCTGTGGTGAGTTAATGTGACCAGAAACAAATTGTTCTAGTTTTGATCGAGGAATTGGATCTTTTTATGATGCTATTTTTATTTTTGTGGCATCCTCGTTTATTTCTTAAAATTTGTCCAACCCTACTTTTATTGTGTTAATTATGTCTTGAATTATTTCCTTGTTATTTTAGGAAACTACAATTCCTATTAGTTTAGGAGACCCGTTGTCCCAATAGATTTGAAAAAGGAAATATTGTCCTTATTGGATTGGGAAAACCTTTTCCTTATATGTTTAGGACTACTTAGGATCTATATATAGGGTATGTAGTTGAGGATTCTAAAGCATTTTAAAACTAGTTCTCTTTCTTTCGTAGTGGAAAACTCTCTCTGCTTTTGTTGTGAGAAGTAGGCCTAGCCGAATCTCATTAAATCCTTGTGTTATTCTTCTTCTCTATTTTCTTTGTTTGTGATTGTGTAATCCACGATATTTCGGCAACATATTGCATTCACCTTTACCATATTAATTTTTCAGTTATATCTTCATTTTATATGTACATACCTGTAATTGCTTTATGTCATTTGAGGTTGCTGATCGGTAACAACTTCTGTGCTGAAAAGTGATTTGTGAAATGCTAGATAATGGGGGTGAAGTGAGCATCAACTGTATAGAATTATTCAAGACATCAATATATTGAACTATATCTTTCATGGTCTTTAAAGATTTTTGGTTATTAACTTGTTATACAAGCATTTTCATGGGTTTCACTAAATGGGCTACATGTCTTGTCACTTCACGAGTCGATGTAGTAAATCATGGTTATTCTTACACATGCATATTTTTAGATAGTTTCTCCTTGTGATGAATATGCATGGTAGCTCTGCAATATTCTTCTCTTACAGTGTGATTTCCATTGGCTGTAAACAGATAAACTGACCTAGTACCATGGAAGCAGCTAATGACTCTGATGTTAGTATTGATAGTTCTCAAAAAGCCACTGATGTTAGTATTGATCCAAAACCTCAAGTTATATACCGCTGCAAGAAATGTCGAAAGATAGTTGCATCAGAAGAGCAAGTTGTTCCACATGAACCTGCTGAAGGCCAAAAATGTTTCAAGTGGAAAAAGAGAAGCGACAATCCCTACAACGAGCCAACTCAATGCACCTCTATTTTTGTTGAGCCCATGAAGTGGATGCAAGTTGGTTAGTATCATTCCTAATTGTTCTTTTATTCCTATACAAAATTGCCTTCTATCCTTTCAAATTACTAATGTCACTCATTCTCATCTAACAGTGGAAGATGGTTGTGTCCAAGATAAGCTTCAGTGCCTGGGTTGCAAAGCTCGGCTTGGTTACTTCAATTGGGCAGGCATGCAGTGCAACTGTGGAGCATGGATTAACCCTGCATTTCAGCTGCACAAGAGTCGACTAGATGAGTGTCATCTCTAAATGTTTTCTTTTTATTAGTTATGTAAATCAGTTAAGAACTAACAGTCGTCCTGCCTGCGGCATTTTTTTTATTGGTGGAGTATTTGATGTAAAGTTGATCACAAGCAATTATAGTTTTAATGGAGTTGCTAACATTATCGTTCGTCTCTTTAAACATGTTTTTTTGTCAAATGTGCTTACTGCTCTATATCATTTTGGTGAAGAGAGTTCAGGAAGAAGAATCATGCATTAACCTCAATAGTACATATGTTTATCTCAAAGAACACGACATTGCTATCAGAAAACGAGACATTTTATTTTTTATGCCAAACAAAAACTGCAATGCTCCAACACAAATAATAATGAACTGGTAAATTTTTGTTATTACCAATTGGATACAAGTGTAACTTCTAAGGATGATCAGAAAATATGCATCCGTTACTGACCAGCAGCAAAAGCTTCAGCTGGAAAAGTTTTGGTGATGCCAGCCAGACTCTTGATTTGAACATTTCCAGTAAGAGGATCATCCACAGTGATCTCATAAGCTGGAAGCCATAACATCAACTCCCTACCCTTCACGCCCTTGAGGTTCTTGATTCTCCTCTTTTCGACGTATCCACTCATTTCTGTATCATAACTTGCCAGTTTGCCGATCATCTTGAACTTGTGCTCAAATTTTTTTCTTGCTTATGTAGCCTGTGTTCTTCACAAACCCCACTTCGATCACATCAGCAAGATGGAGTAGCCCCAATGGGAGTTCGAATTCCTCCATTAGGGAAAGTGCCATTTTCAAACCTTCCTCATGCCCCTTGTTGATAATTGCTCCTTCCTTCTCTGCCATAGCTGCTACCTTTGAATTCTCACAACAATCGTTTCTTCTTGATCACTATTTTTGCTGTGCGAAACTGAATTTACTGTGGAAAAATCAATGAAAGCTATGATGGTTGTTCACCATATCAGATATTATTCTAAATATCTGGCAGAATATATATATATATATATATATATTGTTACTATGCAAGTCTGCAACACATGCAGCTCAAGTCATGCTTGCAATTATCTAAATATCTGGCAGAATATATATATTTTAGGGAAAAATGACAAATATACCTCCGAACTATTATAAATGATATGTAAATACCCTCCGTCATATTTTTGGGACATTGGTGCCTCTGCCATCCAAAAACTAGAGCATATATGCCTTCACTCTAACGGAAGACTAAATAGGAACACGTGACGCAATCTTATCCATCGATCTGATATTTAATAAATATCGAGTCGGTGGATAAGATTATGACACGTGTTTGTCCGTTAGTATAAAAGGTATATATGCTCTAGTTTTTGGACGGCAGGGGCACCAATGTCCCAAAAATATGACGGAGGGTATCTACATACTATTTACGATAGTTTGGGATATATTTATCCTTTTCCCCTATATTTTATTACTATGCAAGTCTGCAACACATACAGCTCAAGTCATGCTTACAATTAAAGGTCTCCGTTGACCGAGTTGGTTTGGGTTTCTCAAATATCAAATCAAATTATTTGTGTCAAAATTTTAAATTTATAAACCTAAACCAAATTAATAAAACTCAATTTTTTTCGGGTTTTTCAACTTCGGGTTTTTTCGGGCCTGTTCAGATTTTTCAAATACCAAACCAAATTATTTGTGTCAAATTTTTTAAATCAAACAAACTAATAAATCTCCGATTTTTGGATTTTTTCGGTATAATATTCATACAAACATGTAATTAACTTGTGCTCCAAATATTTCTTAATTTTGTGAATTGCTTCGTTGTCCTCATTTATTTCTGAAGCCTTCGACTCCTATTAATAGCAGCAGCAAGCCAGCAACAAGGCGAGGCTTTGGATACAATTGTGAGCAGCATGTGACAACCATGTCACTTCACATGAAGAGCCATATACCATCACATGGACATGCCAAGTCAATATTATCCTTTGCCACAAAGCAACATATTGACCAATAATAATAAAAAATAACTTTTAAAAATACAAAATATTTTCAACAATTTTTACAAAATAACAAAATAAGCCAAAAGTCATAAATTAGAAATTGAAGTATATATACGTCAAAATAAGGTATTAGTACTATAGCATACTTACATAATTGATCAATATTCTTGGAATTTGTATCAAGTTTAGAGTAGAGTGTCCTTATCATCTTTTGAAGCCCTTCAAATTTTGTATGGTATATATACACACCAAGCCATCCTTCCCGTTTGTACTTTATTTACTCTCAGCATGCAACATTCTAACTTGTGTTTAATATTCTTGAAGGATCTTTATTTCTTTTCGATTACTTAACTATTGTGAGACCAAAATCAAAAGAACGAAAAATCATATTGAAGCTATTGCAGCGAAATTTCTCAAGTCAGTGGTGCATTGCAAATGGTTTCACAACATACATTTAAAATTTGACTCTATGATAATCACCAACATGTTGATAACCAAGGATACTACCAACTTGAAGTTGAAAACTATCATTTAAGATACTGTCAAGATTTTAAGCAATGCTAATTATCATATATCCCATTGTTTGAGAGAAACAAATAATGTGGCTTATCACTTCGCTACATTAGCTGCTACTAGTGAAGATGGAACCTTCTACCTCTCATACCAACAATTACCTAGGGAGGTTAAAAGTTTAATACTACTGGATAAACGACAACTTCCCTTGATGAGAAGTAGATAAGGAAAGTGTAATTTTTTGTCGGTTAATATTTTACATGCTTAGTATGAAAGGAACTTGTATAGGCTAATTCTTTCATCATAATTTTTGGTGCTGCTTGTTTCTCGTGTTCCTTCAACAAGTAGAGGTTAAGTTCATGTCCCCCCTCTAACTAATTGTAACTTTTTGTTATGCATAGCCATGGTCAAGCCTAACCTCTCACACCTTAAGAGTTAAGTCCACAACCCAGATGATGGCTTATTAAAAAAAGGGGGGGGGGGGGGGGGGGGGGACTATTGTTTTAAAAATCGGTATCATGATAATGGCCATCTAAGGTTACAAACCATATAGTAACACTACCAACATGAAACTGAAGACGCTCATTCGTGATATAAGTCAATTCAATAGTGGAACTTCCGTGAATATTACTCACTGTTTGCGAGAGGCAAATCAAGTAGCCGACTTTCTTGCTAAATTGGCATCCTGGAAACAAAACCTTTTCCTTCCTCTCATCGTCAACTTCCCAGAGAGGTTAAAGGCTCAATTCAGCTGGATAAATGACAATATCCGTCCATACGAAGAAGATACAAGAAAAACAACTTTTTAGTTAGCTAAAAAACTTTTGGTTTATAGGAAAAGATATTGTATAGGCTAATCCTTTCTTTATTTCTTTGGAAATTTTTGGTGTAGCTGGTTTCTTGTTGGAGGTTTGGTCCATGTCCCCCTCTAACTTTGTACCTTTTTGGATGAATAGACATGGTCGGGGTCAAGCCTAACCCCCCACACTAAGGGCTCACAACCCTGGTGATGGCTTTAGAAAAAAGGAACTGAATAGATGTGTGGACTCGAGCGCATTTAACTGCACATTGTCCCGATTTGATCTTTATTTTTTTATCTTTTATATTAGTTGATTTTTATTTTTTGTCTTAAGCAATTGAACTTATGTCTAGGTAGCCGAACATAAGTTCTTTAAGGACACGAGACATATTTTGTGAGATATTATAATGTGAAATATACTTATGTCCCACAAAAAAGTTTTTGGTCCCGACGGACAAAACACAAAATAGGGCAGAAATTAAAGTACAAATGACCCACTCTAGCTAGCTATCAAAGCCGCAACTTCAGTGTGCTTTCTATCAGGACCCAATTCTCCTCCTTACTATTTTCTTGAAACTTTTGTGGCCCTCTCATAGCACAAGGTTTGTCTCCAAAAATTAACAACCTATGCTCAAATAAAAATGTGAAAAGAAAAGATAATATGTGACCACATTTAAATGGTATAATAATCTTTGCTATCGATCATGAGTGTGTCCGTTTATATGTTTCGAGATTCTGTGCACATAGGTGGTACCAGGATTTAAACTTATGGGTTCTGAATTCTACAATGACTTCAAATGCTAATAACTGATATTTGAAAGAAAGCAGACTGTTTCTTATTGATGTAAAATCGATCACAAGCAATTATAGTTTTAATGGAGTTGCTAACAATATCGTTCGTCTTTAAACATGTTGTTCTGTCAAATGTGCTTACTGCTCTATATCATTTGGTGAAGAGAGTTCAGGAAAAAGAATCATGCATTAACTTCAATAATACATACATGTTTATCTCAAAGAACAGGACATTACTATCAGAAAACAAAACATTTTATTTTTTATGCCAAACAAAAACTGCAATGCTCTAACACAATTAATAATGAATTGATCATTTTGGTTAATACCAATTGGATACAAATATGACTTTTATTGATGAAGTAAAACACAAGTGTCATGAATCAGAAAATACGCATTGATTTTTCCCCTTACTGGCCAGCAGCAAAATATTCAAGTGGGAGAGTTTTGCTGATGCCGGCAAAACCTTTAAATTGAATATTGCCAGTGGGAGGATCATCCACAATGATCTCATTAACTGGAGGCGACACTATCGGTTCCTTAGCTTTCACTCCCTTGAGTTTGTTGATTCTCTTCTTGTCAATATATCCACTTATTTCAGTGTCATAACTTACCGGTTTGCGGAGCATCTTGAACTTGTGTTCAACTTTTTTTGCTTGCTGGATCCACATGTAGCCTGTGTTCTTCACAAACCCCACTTCGATCACATCAGCAAGAGGGAAGAGCCCCAGTGGGAGTTCGAATTCTTCAAGTAGGGAAATTATCATTTTGAAACCTTCCTCATGCCCCTTCTTGACAATTGCTCCTTCCTTCTCTGCCATAGCTTTAATTTTTCAAAAGAATGCTTCTTCTTGATTACTATTTTTGCTTCTCTGCTTGAAAGAAGCTGAATTTATTGAGGAAAAACCAATGAAAGCTATGGTTGTTGTTGACCATATCAGATATGATTCCAAAACATCTGGCAGAATATTTATTTTTTTAACTACGCAAAATCACACCATTGACATTCTGATATCGTGCAAGACATGGTGCTCAAGTCATGCTTGCAATTATAGGTATTTGTAGGTAAATATTCTCTAGTTTATCAAATTAGAAATCAGAAAATACTTTTTCATTTTTCAACTCTTTTGATTTCTTGATTTATCAATAGTTATCAGTTTTCACTTGTTGCTGCTCCTATGTTTTATCAAATGCAATTTGTCTGCCCTTTTCTTGGTTCATTCCAAGAATAAGATGACAATTTTTCTGCATCAAGCGGCCTCCAAGGCCATGGTTTTAATTAAATACCAGTAATCCATGTGTGGTATTTAAAACGTCTTCGTATTTATATTGAGAATCTTTTAGATAGAAAATCCAAATAGTTGGCAGCATTTTCTATGTTTTTGTTATACATGGGGAGATACATGTATGAAACTGCATGTCTTATTATCTTTTTCTATTTTTCAACCACCAAGATCGAATGACATAAGAAAAGGTTTTTTCTTGTCTGATTTTAAAATTTCCTTAATTAGGATTTGGTCTATACCTGACCTTGGGTTAATTTACTTTGACTTCAAATAGGAATTTTTTTCGAACTTCCAATTGGGGCTATAATTAGAGATACCATTGTTTTTATACAAAATTCCTATAGGAATGAGAAATGCATGCCTGCTTTTTTGGTTTTGATCAGCAATTATCTGCTTCACCTTTGGCTACCCAGTATTACTGTGAGCACGATAATTCAACTATTTAGATTTCCAAAGCCCACCCCATTTGTTCTAATCGCAACAATCCAACAAGTTCTTTGGGTGAAAAAACATTAGACATTTCATTTTCTAGAACCAACACCCGACATGTTATTTGACGTATACAATAATTTTTATATACCGGATCACTAATTAAGGCCCCTAATAAAGGAAGACCAGGTAACAAAGTTTCTTATTGAGCTACGTACTTACTTAAACTTACTTAAAAACTAAGAAACCTCAGTTCCAAGAAATCACATCTTTCTACCAAGAAAGCAAACAACATAGAAAACACACAAGTGTCATGAATCAGAAAATATATTCCATTTCCATTAGTGGCCAGCAGCAAATGCTTCAACTGGGAATGTTTTGGTGATGCCAGCCAGACTCTTGAATTGAATCTTGCCAGTGGGAGGATCATCTACAGTTATCTCATTAACTGGAGGCCATAACATCAATTCCTTAGCTTTCACTCCCTTGAGCTTCTTGATTCTTTTCTTGTCAACATATCCATTTATTTCAGTGTCATAACTTACCATTTTGCTGATCATTTTGAACTTGTGTTCAACTTTTTTATTTTGCTGGATCCACATGTAGCCTGTGTTCTTCACGAATCCCACTTCGATCACATCAGCAAGAGGGAGGAGTCCCATTGGGAGTCCGAATTCTTCGAGTAGGGAAACTGCCATTTTCAAACCTTCCTCATGTCCCTTCTTGACAATTGCTCCTTCCTTTTCTGCCATGGCTATTACTAGCTTTGAATAATCTCGACTTTGTTATAAAAAAATCGCGTGTTCTTGATCACTATTTTTGCTTCTCTGCTTGAGCTAAACTGAATTTATTATGTGCTACTATGCGAAGAGACAAAATACTTGATGGACAAACCAATGAAACCTAAGTTTTATCAAATGCAATTTGTCTGCCCTTTTCTTGGTTCATTCCAAGAATTAGATGACAATTCTGCTACATCAAGAGGCTAATCCAAGGTACTTGGCTTGGTTGGATTGGATTAAGGAACACTAATTACTAGAAAACAAACGAATTAACGACGGACAAAATTTTGTTGCTTAACGGCAAAATATTCATGATAATTTCATTTAGTTACGAATTAGCGATGAATTATATAAAATTTCAATTAGCTAGAAATTTTTAGCGACGGATTAGCTAGGGATAATTCAATGTCTTTTTAGTAGTGGAAGTAGGCCAATTTATGTAGTTATATGCCTATTATATGTTAATTTGACTATGAGCATATTTGGATTGATTTATATTAAGTGCGTTTAAGTTTTTTTCTAGTGTTTAGGTGAGACAAAAAAAAGGTACTTTAAACGCTTGTTTTTAAGTCAAAATAACAAAAATAAATCAAAAACCACAAGTTAGGAACTGAAGTATATACATCAAAATAGGGTATTCTTATTATGGCATACTTACATAGTTGATCAATATTCTGGGAATTTTCATCAAGTTTAGAGTACAGTCCTATCGGTATTTATTTCTTTTCGATTACTTAGTTATTGTGACACCAAAATCAAAAGTACCAAAAAGGTTCTATGAGATGTAGCTGCAGCTAGCTAGGTGTCAATATCATGTAAACAATGAAACAAACTTCAAGCCTTTGAAATATGTCAAAAACTTTTTTTGTACTCAATCAAGTGCGCAGTGTTATGTACATACGACACTAGTCTTGACATTTAAGTAAAAATGACAATTTTAGTAAAATACCCTACAATTTCAATGATTTTTCTTATACATTCTAAATTACTATAACAATTCCAATGTGATGGTTTCAGCAATCTTTATGTTAGTGAAAAACTTACAAGATTACAATTGAAAATAACAATGAAGAAATAAATCTCTTCAGGCTGAGGCTGGATATCTCGCTCTCTTTAAGGAGATTCAAGCCCACTGCAGCAAATGTTTTTTCACTGATCCAGCAGTAGTCCTCTTGACTTGTCCCTTCCAGGATACAACAGTCTTCACAAAGTATAACTAAACAACTCTGGACAAGAGTTGAGTCCAAAGCTCCACAAAAAAGAACACCTCCCTTCAACTACTAAGAACTCTCTTTTTTTACTAACTTTTATGCACTCTATATTTTCTTGTGTGTTGTGTGTCACAAACCAAATGAAGATCATCACTATTTATATTAGAAGAAGTCTTCCTAGCAATGAATAGGAAGATAATGAGGTAGTAAATAGTGAAGATAATGGCATTAGAAGTTACATAGGTTACAAGGTATAATAGAGAAATTATGCGTGACAATCAAGTAGGCACTAATGCCATCAATGGCATTTTGCATCTGTTGCAAAACTGAAAAACCATATTGCACCAACTCCTAATGGTGTAATGCTCCAAATAAATGTCCAACGGTTAAGAAAAAAGAATTATCCACCAACAGACAATTTCACAGCAAATGCCACAGTTTGACTCCAAACATTTCAAGCAAATTAATATACAAAAATATTAATATTAAAATGCTGGCCAACACTTTATTATTTGCAGTTTGCGAAAATTAAGATTGAAAAATTCAGGTCATAAAGAAAATAGTGGTGAGATAATAATAAATAGTCCTTGTAAATAAGAAGGCAAAGTCAGTAAATTTATATGATATTACTGGAATTAAAATAAAAAGGGACTATTATATTGGTTTAAAAATTGTTATCACGATAACGCCCGTCCTTATACAAGATTGGTTGTATTTTCAAGATTAGAATGAATTTCTTTGTTATTACATTACTATATAGTACATATATTGCAACTACCTTTAATTTCCCCCAAAACAAGGAGTTGAATAGATGAGTACACTCTAGCTCATTGCTCATTTGATTGCACGATTGTCCCTTCAAGCTTTAAATAAGCTGATTTTAATTTTTTTCTTTAAAAATCGAACTCATACCTTGAGGACATAGATTTTTAAAAAACGCAAAACATAACTTGTAAAATATTATAATGAGAAAATATAAACTTGTGTCCCTAAAAACGTTTATTTTGAGGGACAAAAGTTTGAAACCAACCCAAAATGGAGGCAAAAAGAGTAAATGACCCCCTCTAGCTAGCTTTCAATGCCGCAACTTCAGTGTGCTTTCTACATGGTCCATTCCTTATTATTGTTTTCTTTAAACTTTTGTGGCCCTCATGGCACAAGGTTTGCCTCCAAAAATTAATAACAACCTATTTATGTTCAAATAAAAATGTGAAAAGAAAAGAAAATATGATTATATTGTGGGTTGGACCACATTTTTTTTATTAAAAAAATATACTATTTTTAGCTATATTTTTCGTTATCTTTCTTATTGTATACGCTCCAATTAATAGATAAACATGCCTGTCCAGGTCAAGTTTTGTGTGTATATAAACACACAATATTAGTATAGTCTATAGACACACAAAGGAACACGAATTAAACTTAGACATTAATTATTTCATCTAAAGGAAGTTTCTCCATCGTCTCAAAGTCACACAATATGACGGTCTGCTTCTTAACTCGTGTCTTCTTCTTTTTGTTTAAATGTTACGTTACTTAATTACCATTCACAACCCCATAACTAAAGAGAAATAAAGAATAATATACAATATGGTATAATTAATCTTTTGCTATCGATCATAAGTGTGTGTTTATATGTTTCGAGACTCTATGTTCATAGGTGTAGCTAGGATTTGAATTTATTGGTTCTGAATACTACAACGACTTCAAATGCTAATAACTGGATTCTAAATTTAATATATATACCTACATACATACTAATTTCATAACACAAATATAGAGTTCAGGATGAAGCCGTAAGTTAAGTTGCCTTCTTCTTCTTTGTGTGTGTGTGTGTTTTCCATCTGGGTTTAGCTCTCTTCTTATAAATATGTGTACGTTATCATTACATTCCTCTTCTTATTGTTTTTCTTTAAAGTGATATGTCTTGTTCTTCTTCGGTATATATGTGAAAATATGAATGAGGTTCAAGACTAGAGAGGAATGAGAAAGAGCTACCTATAGCTAATCTCTATTTTGAAATGCTACTACTAAAAAACGTTTTTGTGACCATATTTTTTTATACTAATCCCTCCGTTGATTTATGTGATACTTTTTGCTTTCCGAGATTCGAACTATTTGAATTTTTTACCAACATTTAAACATTTTAAAATATTGAGTTGATTTAATTCGATAGTTCAAAAATTAGTCAATTTGACTTTCTTCGGAAGCTAAAAATATCACATAAGTACTAGCTAGTAGTCTGGTACATGAATATATAACATGAATATGATCTGTTTATCTTTTTAACATCTTTGATCTTCTAGTCAAATGAAGATAAATAATACTAGTAATGAACACTTCTATAGTCACAGTATGCTAAAGAAGAGAATTCAATACTATGTGCATGTTACTAGCTATTCTTTTTTGTTGAGTATATATAAAAGAAGAATTGCATTAAGTAAAGGTTAGTGGCTCGAAAAGAATGCAACAAAGAGTAGGAAAATGTACTAATTAGTGGCTCTTCCACTCCAATATCTCTATTTTTAATTAATAATGTTTAGCTAAAAAAAAAATTGAGCTTATAATAAAAATAAATGGGGTACAATCTACTTTGTTTTTCATGATGACTTGCCATATTGCGCCGTAGCCGTTATAAGAGAGATTATATTAACAAATAAATGCTTAAAATAGGGAAAGTGCTATGAATGATGATACAAATTAAACAATTTAAATTATATCCGCTATTACTGAAGTATTTTTATTATAGTATGTGATGGCAGATTAGTTATAACCAATTTTTATCATATAAATTTATCTATAATTTTACTATACATAATTTGATTGTGTAGATATTTTTTATATAATGAGACCATCGTGTAATATATACTGAATAAGTTATACATTATTCACTTTAGATTGTGGAAATGAGAGTGCACATGGATTGTCAAGGATGCGAAAGCAAAATTAGGAAGGCTCTCAAGAAGCTTCATGGTTGGTATTAATTTCTTTTTAGAAACATAGAATAATTAGCTATTAAATTTGTCGTTATTCTCTAGCTAATTTGTAGCTAAATAGATTCTAAACTATATGAATTTTCTTACAATCCGTCCTAATTTGTAACTAAATGAAATTAGCATAGAATTTCTGTAGTTTAGCTAGAAATTTCGGCCCGTTACTAAGTCCTAGTATTGTGTATCACAATACCTTTTATTTAATTTTTTGAGGAGACAATTATAATAAATATGAAAGCATATCTTATACAATGATCTTTTCCTATAAAATAATTTTCTTACAACTTTTAGTTGGAAATTTACATTATTATATATCCACCAAATAGACATATGACCAAAGTCGTCATTCACACAGCTGGTGAGTTTTTTCTGTCTCCAACTCTATGCTTATTGCTAGGATATGGAATGGATTTTTCTCATTATCCAATAATTCTTGGGACCTAACTCATTAAATATTAATATGATTTGAAAAATTGATCCTCTTTTTTTTATATCCTTATTCTATTAATTTGTTTTCTCAAGTGTAAGAGTAGTGTGAAAATACTAGGTGTTTGACTATCAATTCGAAAATACTTATTTAATATTATAATAACAATTTGTGCTTGGCCAAGATTCTAAACATGCTTATGGGGAAATACCTAGTATATATACAGTGTTTTCAACTATTGTATATATAACAACTTCTGGTATTGTTAAAAAATAATTGACTTGTTACAAAACCCTTGAATATACTTTGTTTCATTTTTGGTATTCACAGGAGTGGACAACATTGACATAGACATGAACATGCAAAAGGTGACAGTAACAGGATGGGCAGATCAGAAGAAAATCCTCAAAACAGTGAGAAAAACTGGAAAGAGAGCTGAACTATGGCCATATCCATACAATCCTGAATACCATAACTATATGCACCATTATTATTATGACACATTCTACAGCAGGCCGGGCACTTGCTATGCCCCGCCTTCTTCCTGCAACTACCGTGTGCATGGCTACAATGGCCATGCTCACGGTTCCTATGCAGAGCTACCTTACAATACCATTTTCGATGAATGAACCAGGCACATGTTTAGTGATGACAATGCAACTGGTTGTTCAATAATGTGATTTGAGCTATAAGTAAATATGCTCATTAGGGGGTTTGCAATTCTCTGTTTGCTCTCTTTTTGTCTCTACTATTCCCTATATATATGTTTCATTTGCTGCAATGAAATCAGAATCAAGGTGTACTATAGCTGTGTTCTTTTGCTTGCATTATCCAAATTTAAATTTTTATATGTATTTTTTTCCCTTCATATTGTCACACTATTGTTCTTCAATTTACTTTACCTTTCGAACATGGAAAAGAGCAAATCACATAATATGTCATAGATAACAACCAATACAGGGTACAAAGCTAACATCAACAGTCTTCCTATTGAAACTGGTCACCGAGCAAAGGGTGGTCAATTAAACACCCTTCACCAAAAATCATATCACTATACATATACCTTGAATATGCTTGACGAAAAACCTGGCTTATAACCAAGTAAACCAGTAGTGTTCTGAAAAATATACATTTCCAGTCAGTTCTAGCGTTTTGATTTCATTTAAATGTATGCTGTATTGCTTTCTGTACAACTATATGAGTTACAAGCTAGGGGTAATTAAGGAGGACGATTCGGGTTGCTTCTCTTGTTGCTTTATGTGGTCTGCAACATGAGCAATTACTCCTACTCCAGCATTGTGAAAAAACTCATTCTTCACCTGTCACCGGAAAATAGTGATGAATTAGAACCCAGACAGGGAGGAACACAAGGAAATAGAATATGGAAGGAACTTACATGGATATTGTTATGTGCAAAAAAGGGCCAGAACGCTGAGTGAAAGCTAACATCAATTTTTTTCCACCCCAACTGTTGCAAGCCACGTATCATTTCCTCTGTTCGAAAAGAGTAGTAAGATTCTAGTATGATATAGAGATAGTGGCATTGAGATTCATTGCAACAAACAGAAACAGCTCTATTAGTACTATTACCTTCCATACTTTCATGATATTCTAATGTCCTCTGTGTGCTTGGTGCATTTTGGGCTGCCTCCTTTGCTTTGGCTGCCTCTAAGGGGTAATGAGGTCCTTCGCATGAAGCTGGAGGACAATACTCTACATCTACTACATGTTTGTAGCCATCCAAAGATCGCCAAGGGGGCTGCCATTTCAATAAAATTTTAGAATTGTAGACAAACAAAATCGTTGTGTAATGAACTCCTAAGAGAAAACTCTGTTTCCAGAAGATCGTTATTTTTCAGAGTTCTACAGCTAAAATCCTGCTAATGAATAAGATTTCATGATACCATGCTTTTATCAGTATTATATTCATCCAACTATGAGAATCACAAGTATGCATGCACGACACAGCAAATACTTAGAAATGGAGACTAATAAGACATATCCAGCCATAAAATGAGCACAGTGTGAACTATTCTTTTGCCATTTACTAGAGGATATCAGTGTCAGTTGCATAAAGTATACACTTCCTCATTTAGGGAATGAAGAAAAAAAAGACTTATAAGTCATTGAATAACTGGGCTGAGAATCATAATTTGCAGTGCCAGATGAGGAGAACTGAACAGCTCCCTCAATGTAAAGATCAATTGCATCTCATCCCTTGCCTGACAGTAGGCAACTACAACAGACTTTTTTCCAGGGCTAAAACAATAAATTAAATACTTCTTCTTTTCATTCAAAGTAAAGTCATTCTTTCATCCAGGACATACAGTAACTCACCATCATATAAGTTCATTTCATCTCTCTAAAACTACCAAGTAATTCTAACTTAAAATATTGTAACAACTACATACCCAATGTAATCCCACAAGTGGGATGTGGGGAGGGTGGTGTGTACGCAACCTTACCCCTACCTTATGAAGGCAGAGAGGTTATTTCAGAGACCCCCGGCTCAAGAAAAACATATCAAAATCAGTAAGAAAAGGAAATACAGTAGTAAAGAAGTCATGTGGAAAATAATGGGGAAAGAATTGTAGCGACAACAAATAACACGATACTGAAGCAAAGGAAACAACAAGTAATAGTAAACTTGAAGAATAAGATAGTAGGAGAATATTAATAATAATACTGATAAGGATAAGTAGACAACGCTCGACTTATGTCCTATCTAATCAACTATAGGTGTATCATGTCCTATCTAATCAACTGCAGGTGTATCATGTCATATCTAATTAGCTTGCAGGTGTATCATGTCCTATCTAATCAACTCTCCCAATACTTCTTCGGCCTACCTCTACCTCTCCTCATACCCACCATAGCCAACCTCTCACACCTAGTCACTAGGGCATTTATGCATCTCCCCTTTACATGTCCGAACAATCTCAACTTCGCCTTGCTCATCTTGTCCACCACGAAGGTCGCTCCCACTTTGTCTCGAATATCTTCGTTTCTAATCTTATCTCTCCTAGTATGTTGACACATCCATCTCAACATCCTCATTTCCGTTACTCTCATCTTTTCATAACTAGTCTAACAACCACTTTATAAAACTTACCTTGAGTCTTGGTGGCACAGTTTTTTATTTATTTTTTAAGACAAGGGAAACCCGCAGCCGCTACCCTTTTGGTGCGCACAGGGTAAAACCCCCGCTCCTATGCAATAGCTCGCAAACCACACAAGAAAGGTAACCCACACTAGGCAAGCCCGGTGCGACGAACTTGACCCAGAAGGCAAACCCCTTGCTTTCGCTGGCAAGGGGTTTCGAAATTGAGACCTCCAACATGGAAGTCCCAAGCCCAAACCGTTGGGCCACTCCCAAGGGTAAGTCTTGGTGGCACATTCTTAACATAGTGTAACTTTGAGAAATCAAATTTACCAAACAAGGAAGCTTGTATACAAGTCAAGGTCTAAAACCTGTAACAGTTTCTCAATTCTAATTTCAGTACACCAAACATAAAATCAAGGTATCTTTTTTGTTTCAGGAGAAGATGCAAATGAAGAGTCAAAGTAATTTCCCTTGTCTAATCCCCAACAAAGAAAACATATATAGGTAAGTTACATGCTATCATGGATGGAGAGATGATTACCTACCCATGTGCAGGTTATGTGAATATGCCTTTAAGTTTTCATTGACTAAGCAACATTAAAACCAAAGGTTCCTGTAGAAGATAAGTTGATAGATAAATTTTCTGGTTTTGGTTCAACTACTACGAGGTAGTTTATGGTACTCGAGCTATTTCATCTCTTATCTGATATACCTTTAAGTTTTAATTATTGTACAAACAAAATGAAACTAATTAATAGTTCTGATATAGGGCATTCTTGCAGTTCTCTTTGCAAATTTTATTTTGCACTTCCTATTGTTCTGGGCTAATTCAAATTGCACTTTTCTTTTTTTCAAAAAAAAAAAAAAAAAAAACTCAGTTCTCATATTGTCCCGATACCTCTTCCCAGGAATTTCAATTAGATCTGGACAAATAAACATTAGATTGGGACCCTTGAGTAAATATTGCTTAGCCAAACAAATTATACTTGAATGTCCTTTTCTGTCTTTATCTTGACTAAATGTCAACATTCACATACCTATATTTATGGACAATAAAAGTAACAAATGAATAGTAAATCACAAATCACCTTGACAAGTTCTGTCACCCTTCTTATAGATGATGTACGCCAGCCGACCATATCTAGATAATGTCAAGAAACCACTGCAATCACTTCAAAACATTGAGAGAAGAAGCACTGGAATGAAGTTTATCAATGAATTAATTTTGCTAATTAAATGAAGAAACAACAAATGAGATCCAACAGGATACGATCATAAGAGACATTAGCATAAAGAACACGCCATTTGAAAGCACCAAGCGCTGAACTGCAATAAGGAAACTCCAGGCATAAGGTAAAAAGAAAGGCATGGAGAAACAGCTGATTCAAGGACTGGTGGAGATATTTCTACTCACATAAATTTTCCATCATCACAGTCTGATGCCATCCTTAGCAAAAGAGGTGGTTTAGTAGGTTTGCCATCTGTAAGGAAGAGCTGACTACCAGTTTGACCAACAAATATAGGAGCTATAGGTGCTGCAAGTTTCTCCAAGATCGGCAACCCAAAGAGAAAAGGTAGCTGAAAAGTAAAAGCTAATCAACTGTCCTGATGTCAGGGGCCGTTACGAGGTGATCATAACACTTTTTTCTAGATAAGCTACTAATAATAACATACCATCCAAATTCTGAGAGTTTAAATTCAAGAAAACACTTAGCGACTCATTCAACCTAACATTAGTGTCCCAAATTATGACATCCTCTTATACATGAGATAATATGAGCTCAGACACAACTGGCTTCAGGTTTGTTGACACACAACTTATTGTCGGCCTGGCAAGGCATTTGTTTTTTGCTATACCATGTGGCTTAATGTTTAATTCATGGTTCTTTTCTTTCCTGATATTTGCTTTAGTGAAATAGAATCTGTTATGTTTCATTTTCTTTACTTGTAAATATTGATCAACACTTGTATAATTTATTTAAGTAAACAAGTACTGACATAGTTTCTCTCATTCAATATTAAACAATAAATTTCCAACTTTCACTGAAATGGTGCTCTTATTTAAAACAACATTTGATATTGGAAGAAGATATTAAAATATAGTATATGAAAAGTTCTATTGGCCATTTCATTGATACCTGTTAAGATTTGTGCACCAATTAAAGGAAGGGTCCACACAGAAGTAAAATAGGAGTAACAAGTATCTTTTGGATATTCTGCAAAGATGATGAAGACTACAAAAATTTCCAGCAGTTGCATGCCATGCAAAAAGCTTTTTCACAGCCATGCATATCTACAGGCTTCTATCCTTTTATCCTCATAAAGCACACAATAAAAGCTGATGGAATCAACTTTTCTAGTATTTCACACTAAGCCTTTTTTTTTTCTTTTTTCTTTTTTTTCACCAAGCCTTAACTCTTATGAAGAATTCACAAAATTTTACTTCCTTGCCTCTGTCCCATTTTATATAATGGTATTTTAATGGACTTTGGGTCCAAAATTTATTACACTACTTTGACTTGTATGTATTACATCAATGACAGAAATTTTTGAATAAGTTAGAGCACAGAGATCACATATCTCAAATTTAAAATTTGAATTAACTGATAAATTTGAGCTTTGAAGGTTGTGAAATTTATGTAGAATAGAATGGTATCAAACATATTAAGACGTCTCAAATGAAAAGATGACTGTTATTAGACATTTATTTAGAAACTACGTAAACGCCCCAAAAAACAAATGACTGACTGCACTCTGTTATATATGCATGAGGTACCCAAGCACAACAATTTACAAATAAGATTCCATTTTAACATCTAAGTTAGAACTAATACAAGCGTTTTAAAGTTTTTACTCCACTGGCACCTACTATTCCACTCAAGTTTCAGAATTTTCAGGTAGAGACTCCATTACGAGATTTACACATTTAAAAGCAAGAAAATAGGATATATAAATATATATTTGAAATACATAAAAACAACTGAAATCCCTAAACAAGGAACAGTAATGGACATAATCTTGTTACTTTTTAAGGACAAGTATAGTAGGTAAATTACTTTATTAAAAAGGGCAATAACATCCCATTTAAGAAACACTGACATAAGATTCTTTGATGCATAAGTGATAAGATTGTACCATGAGAACAGACCTGATTTTTCCCTCTCACACCAAGATGTGGTGTAGCCAAGGTGATAAAATTGACTGGCTCCAGGCCAGCAATCAATCCTATATTTAAGGAGCCTACTGGTTTGAGGTTTGCACTAGTTGAAGAGACTGCATCATTGGACTGCTCATTACAGTTGTCTGATGAATAAAGTACACCAAGTGCATATCTTGCAATCAATCCACCAAGAGAATGAGCTAAAAAGGATATCTTCTTCAGGCTTTCTTTCTTCTTTACAACCAGCCTGACCTGTTCATAATCAAAAGTTACAAATAAGGAGGATGAGTATTAATAATTTCACTCCGTAAGCACAACTTATATATTGGAAACTTGAAAGTAGCCACCTAATAAGCACGGGTTCAAGAGGGTTATGTTTTCATCTCAGAAGTGTGTGGCTGGAAACTATTTGACCATTCATATACTTTTTCATTTTTTGGATTTGGTAAAAAAAAGTGAAATTTGACCATTCATATACTTCCTTGACATAATTGGAGTTTCTGAGACGAATACAGAATGCAGGCTGAAACAACTAGCTTTCGATAAAAAAATTTATTTAATTATGTTGGAAATATGCATATGACGTATAAGGTATATAGAGGCCAACTTTAGACAATTAGAAAAATCTATATGTGATGCACTGATGGAAAGCTGGACAACTTTCAGCAAATATTGTACTGAGCGGAAATTTTATTCACTTGCTGCAAAACAGCAAGACAACATTGACCTATACTTCTTAAACAGCAACTACCACCATAGGATATACCTACTTGTCAGGGTTTTATTGCTTTGAATAGAGTATTGCCATAACCAAAAACCAACGCTAACCATCCAAATTAAAAAAATAACCAAATTAACCTAAAAGAGAACTAAAAATGAAAAATCTTAGTAGCATCATATTTCTGCCCCAACCAAACAAGAAAAATATAGCCACCTTTCCTACACCATGAGACCACACAGTAGCACCAAACTCGCAACTATACAGCACAGTGACCTCTTTTACATACTCACTTCATCTGCTAGTCGTTTTCCAGCTCCATCAATCCCAGTGAAGGTTTTAGTGAACGTATTACATGAACTTGCTGAATGCCACAAAAAGAAAGTCAGATAGCTTCTTGGAATTCGAATGTCAGCATTTACTTTCTAGGTGTAGCATGCAAAATTGAAGGAAGAAAAACCTAGAAAATTAAAAAATAAATACATGAGAATATAAGGACAATATTCACTAAAAAATGTACCGTATATCAAAAAGTTTCTTCCCAACCGCCTTCTCAACTCTGCTTGTACATACGTCCAGTCACTTGGGCTGCATTCTTTGGAAAGATCAGTGATGCAAACAGCAGCATGCTAATTTTCAGGAAGAAATTTTTTACTATGGAAGATATGAACATTTATTTGGGGTTGAGGCGTACTTAATTGACTGATATGGGATATATATAAGCAATTAAGACAGCGCCCATACACAAATATCAGACACAACCCTTGGCAACCAGATCATGGAATAGGAAGTAAATCAACCTCAAGAACATGGAAGAATGTTCAAGCGCGAAATATAAAAGTGATACACAAACGGATATAGACATGTATGTCACCTGGAGATTTGCTCAGGTCAAGTTTCATACTCTGGGAAAAAGAGATGTTCCAACCATGTGATGTGTGTTGAAAGTGAGAATGTAAGACCACTTAAACCTAACCTCGGGATAGCACACTACTCGAACATAATATTTACATACCAAAGGTCACTTAAAAAATAAAATGCTATTTGGTTCTGATCATAATGTTTTCTCAATGTTAAAGCTTTTCCTTGCTTGAGCACTTAGAAAGTCAAGGTTTGAGCATGGTTGACAACAGGCAAATTGACTACTCAAATTAACAGCCCTGCAAAAATAGAGGAAAGACCAACAGGCACTTTTTAACTCCATTGATTGAGCTTCTCTACCCCATAAAGGTAGGGGTAAAGTATGTACATCCTACCCTCCCCAGACTCCACTTGGGGGATCACACTGGGTATGTTGTTGTTGTAGTGGGTAAACCCCAACCACCTCAAAGGAGTCAACTGTAGCCTTTTTCCCACTTTACTCCATCGGGGAAACTCCAACTCCCAACTTCTTGATTGGAAATGTGGTGCGCTCATGCCGCCAGAGCAACTTCAATTGTCAATCAGTAGAGATTTAAAGTAATTGTCGGTGACAGCTTGAACATGATTATGTAGAAAACCCTACTTCATTGCATCTTCTTATTAATCCTTTTGACATAAACCATGGACATCTTTTAAATTCCAAAGTTTTCTTTGTATAGAAAAGGAGAATAGCAGCTAACTATTAACTAGTATGCCCACATTCAAACCATACGACTTTATTCCTTTTTCTTCTTCTTATGCTTTCTACTGTCCTCTATGTCTTCTTTTATCTTTTTTGATCTGCAAACCCCAACACCCAGACTCCTTACAGTTTTCTAAATCTCGAAAGAAATCATGTTCACTTTCCATTACATCTTTTCAATTGCATGTACATACATATATCTACACACATGTATATAAAATTTGTAGACATGTGAAAGCATCCTTTCAGGATGAGTAAACAAAACTCCCTACCTTGCTAGGATGCCATGAACAAGGACTAGAAGATGTTCAGGTTCATCCCCAGTATCCATCAAGACTTTCGGAGACATAACACTTCCTTCAGTTGTACTCATTGCATGGGCTCTAAAGCTTTGACTTCTACAAATGTTGTTTATCCCTGCAGACGGGCAGACAAAATCCTCAGAGAAACAATTTACAAAACAAAAAAAAAAAATGGGTTCATACATGCCAAGACATTTGAAGTGTAAGC
Source organism: Solanum bulbocastanum (assembly GCA_037074985.1). NCBI lineage: Eukaryota > Viridiplantae > Streptophyta > Magnoliopsida > Solanales > Solanaceae > Solanum > Solanum bulbocastanum. The sequence continues at coordinate 26,887,420 of CM073598.1, read as the reverse complement.
AACAATAAGGATTTTGCAGAAGAACGCAAGAAACTATGTACTAATTCAGATATACTACATGGCTATTCAAAATTCAGAAAACAGTTGACTGCAATCAGAGAGGAGACAAAACATGTTCACCAAGGGCACTACAAGAGCATAAATGACATAACACTTGATGAAATCATTTCCAATTGCACAATCCACCAGGAGAAAGGAGAGCAGATTCTATGGCTCTAATCTGGAATATAATCACTGAACAAACAGTATTGATTTGTCTAAAGAGCAGATTTCAGTCTAAGAGTTGGTGAAATAGTGATAACTTCAAGGGGGAACAGGAAATTAAAAAAAAATCGGAGCAGTTTCAACCCTAATGACTGTAGTGTATGTAAGACGGAGCAATTAAAATTGCAACCTCAGGTAAGGGATTGGATAGAAGCAAGTAACAGCTCCCATTATATAAGCACAAGCAATATGGCAATGACTAAAACATATCCTTCTCACCAGTTGATTAAACAATAGCATAATCACCTACGTGCTGACCAATGTCTCAAAGGTGAAACTAATATTTGCACAAGAATAAGGGTAAGGCAGCCTCTAAACTTCTCAAGGCACCATCCATTGCACTCTTTACACGTTAGTTGTTCACCCCCTTCACGCTTTACACCTTGAGTTGTTCGCCACCTTACACCTTGAATTGTCCATCCATTACGTTCTAAAATATTCCAACTTTGAAATTCTTTTAAATGTTGACTCAAAATTTGTATAATATGTCGGTCTAAAATTAAGAATTTGGTGAATTAGAAAATTATTATGTAAGTATCTCTATGCCTTGACCTTTTTTTACCCCAAAAATTGCATAAACAATGCATCAAAACAGTGTTGTCTTTACAAAAGTAATACAACATACTGTAATCCCACAAGTGTAGTATGGGGAGGGTAAGTGTCTTTGCAAAAGTACAACAACATAGATTTGTCAGTCTGCTTATAATTATTAGTCTTAGACTAAACATATAAATTCCCTCCATCCCAATCTATGTGATGTTCTTTGACTTGACATGGAGTTTAAGAAAGAAAGAAAGACTTTAGAAATTTGTGATCTAAAACAAGTCATAGACATCTAATTAAGGGTAAAATAGTTATTTTAAAGTTAAATTATTACTAAATATGAAAACGTATCATTCTTTTTGGGACTGACTAAAAACGAAGGTGTGTCACATAAATTGGGACAGGTGGAGTATGTATTTGTCTTGTTTCTCCCCTTGCACCTTTTTTCATTTAAACCCACGTTTTATTTGCACTTAAAGGCGCAATGTACCTTAGAGCTTTTTTGTCCTTTATGCTATTGATAAAACTGCTATACAATCTCTCTTTTTATTATCCACGACCAATATTGCTTCTTAAGTTGCATAACTTGATAAAGAATGACATCTTCTTTGCTGCCTTGTCTTTCATAAACCTCTCCACAAAGGTCTGACTTCTGAGCTTGAGCTCCCCTTCTCTGATTCAGTACCTATAATCTAAGTTGCTCGGACTCTCCAAAAATGCTGCCGCACCAGTGTCAAATCCTCCAAAATTGCACTACTTTTGAAGGATCCACCACGCACCAGATGACATTTTTGAAGAGTCCGAGCAACATAGCCTATAATACGGTTTGACAATGCAGTGCTTCCAAGGTATCCCTCTCAAATCATACCACCTGTTTTCCTGTATTATGCGTGAATATACAACCTCAGTAGAAACGGCTCCACCTTGTCATATTCTCAATACTGCAGTGGTCCTTTAGAAGTTATATTCCAAAATAAATGTGTCCGTGATTTCCAGGATCTCAGCTACTACAACCTCCTTGTTGCCAGCCAGGTGTAGGAAGTCATCTTTCAAAGTGTTATCCCACATGAGAGGTTTAGCCAGAACTGAACTGGATTCATATTTCTGATTTTGGTATTCGATGAACTTTGCAAAAGTCCATCTTGTCCTTCATTCCTTCCACAGATTTTTCCTATAAGATGACGTTACTTCCTTCACGAACTATCAGTATTGGTCACCACCTTATTTATGACTATCTTCCACATGGCTCCCCCTTTGTTGGCAAACCTCCATAACAATTTTCCCAACAATGATCTGTTTAAGATATCTAGCATTCAATTTTCCCAACCCCTACTACTTTCAGTGGGGTCATACCCCTGTCCCAATTCACAAGATGGTACTTTCTTTTCCCTTTTGCACCATCCCAGAGAAAAGTTATCTTAATTTCTCCAATCTCACACTAACTGAAACAAAGATAAGAAATGAGGATATCACGTGGGTTGGTATTTGATAATGTTGCCTTTATCAAAATGATCTTATCCAACTTTTTATAAGTAGATTTTCTTCTACCCAAAACTTTGAACCACCGGTCACCACATTTCCCCAATTTGAACCTTTCACTAGCAGGAGCCCCAAATATTTGATTGGAAAGTTAATTACATTGCACTCCCCAATAGTTGCAAGCTCATGGTCAGTTCAATCCAAGTTAGGCCTGGACGCACATAAAGCCATCTCTAAAGTGATTTCTACAGCAAGTAACCAACTAAATGTCCTGTGCAACGTTCTCTCGCCTTAGAATCAAGAAGCTAGTAAAAAATATGACTTCCCTTTCATTTCCTTAGCAATAGAAGTATCCAAAAAAAGAAACCTTAAGAAGATGGCAAATCCAAATGACAAGCGGGAACAAAAGGCTCAAGTTATATCTGTTATTGGATTACAAACTTAGAATGGATATATATGTGAGTAGCAGTTAACTATCACTACAATTTGCAGAATGACAGTCCCTCTTTCACATTAGACAACTCCAACAATCCATAAAAACAGGAAAAATCAATCTAGAACTATTCGATTCAGTGATAATTGTTCCATAACTGACATGTAAATATCTACTAGCTACTCATTTTTTTCACACTCTAGTTTGAGATAAAATCAAATTGCTCAATGAAAGAAAGGGTTTAATTTGTGTATTTTAGCATTTCTATCCATCTGCATTACAATTAACTTCAGTATTCAACCACCAATCCAAATAATATGCACTGAAAACATCCCTAACTTCTTTTTCTAGATAAATCAAACAAATCACATCAAGAATCAATTAATCTACTAATTAAAATAGAAAAGATCCAAAATTGGCACAAATTTCAATTCAATAGACAAAGGGGTTAACTCAATTTCAATTCAATAGACGAAAAATTCGAAGTTGGATCAATTTGCAAAGTCAAAAAAAAAAAAATAAGAGAGAAATTAAAAGATTTACCAGAAAAGCACAGAAATTTCCAATTAAAGCATCGTCGTTGATCAAAAGAGGAAGAAGATGAGGAAGAAGAAGGGGAAGATGATGAAGAAGAAGAAGAATTGGAAGAGAAAGAAGGGCGAGGAGAATAATGATGAAGTAATGTCGCTGATGACGCCATATATATGGCTATGGGATAGCCCAACAAGTGTAGAAAGAGAAGAGGACCCTTTGGGGATTCTCTTTGTTGTTTTCCTTTTCCTCCGCGCAAATCAATCTAAGCAGAGTGTGTTATGTCATCATCACACCCACCATTTCTCCTTACTTTCAACATCCTCCTCTACTAGACATTGATGTTGAACTAAACGAAGCTTCTTCAACTCAGAAAGAGCTAAAAAGGGGTAGTTGGCGTTTTCCTAATTCCATTTTTGTTGTTTTTTCTTTTCTTACAAGGCCCATAATTGTAACTCTCCTCTCCACGTACCTTAACCTATCTGTGTGATTGTTACCACAAGGCCAAGCAACAACCAACATGGGTCGTGGGCTAGTCGTGGGAGTGTTTCACTTAATCAGAAGTTCTTCAGCCTTTCATATAAAAAAAAAAAAAAATTTTGCGAGCACTACCTCCAAATAAACTCTATAGTAGGCGATTTAAATTTAGTCGAGACTCCAAAATATGCTCCGAACACTGAATGAAAAACCAAAAAAAAGTACTCAAGTAACAAGGCCAGTAGCTCACAAAAAATGTTGGAATAATCTTTACATTTTAGTAACTTAGTTTTGGTTGACTATGTGAATTTTTGTCTAGTAATTCAATTTTTTTATCTTTTTAATCCTCTTTATATTCTTTTTACCAATACTCTTTTTTAAAGAAAATAAAAAAAAAATCATGATGATTAAAAGACATGTTTCAAGTATGTGAATTTGTAAAGAAGGATTAAATTGATACTCTACTTACTACAATTTAATTAAGGATAATTTAGTAAATATTTTGGTGAAATTACTCTTAAGTTAATTATTGTATACTTTAATTTTCCTAAATTTTCTGTTGAATTTGTTTGAAATGAAGTTAATAAACTTGAATTCTTTCCTTGGTCTTTTAGCATATGACTAGACTAACATAAAACATTGATTTGATTTTTTATTTTACTTTTTGTGTATAAGGGAGAGAAATAGGGAAACAAAAATTAAAGAACAAGAGTTAAAATAGGAGGAATGCCTTTTTTTTATCTTCCATTGGAAATTATTTTTTTAAAAAAAAAATTCCTTACCACAAAACGACTACAGTTAAATAACAACCTTATAAAAAATAACTGCCAGAATAATAAAAGTATATATAAAGCATTCCTTCAAGATTGTAGGTTCCATACTTTGACAAACAAAAAAAAGGTGCTTTCTAACTTCGATTTTGCAACCTGCAGAAAGAAACAAAGAAAGGCCAAAAATATATATTTTATAAAAAAAGAAAGAAAAAGAAGGAAGAAAAATGGGAAAATCAACAATAATCTTTATTGCTAGTGCTCTTTGCTTGTTCTCCCTACTAGGGATTACTCAAGCCAATGAAGAATCTGATAATTATCAATTTATTCTTGAAGGAATTGTGTATTGTGATCCTTGTCGTTCAATATTCAAAACCAATCTTAGTGAGCCAATTGCAGGTATATTTTTTTTTAAAATATTAGTATTTTTTTTTTCAAATAATATTGTTATTATTGAATCAATTACCTGAGAATACTTTTGGTACGAAAATATTATTTTAAGAGCATTTATTGGTAAGTTAGCAAAATATTATGATGGAGTGCGGATTGTGGGTTTGGGGTGGAAGAGTCAAAGGATGGAGGTTGGGAACGTTAGGTGGGTAGGGTGGAGAGAACTTGTTTTTTTATTTTTATTAGAAACGTTATTTTCCTCATTAAGGATCTTATTTTTCTAGAGATAATTCAAAAAAATTAAAATATTTTCCTTCCTACAAAACACACGACTTTTTGAGAGAGATAAAAGGTAATTAAGGCAACTAGTCTTAAAGGTTGTTTGTTTTGATGGATTAATTGAGTTGTCCAATGAAAATTTTGAAATTAAATTTATTTTGTGTTAGGTTGAGGTTACTACCTAAAATTAGGAAAAAAATTATACCACGATCCTAAGATTATCTATCATATACTCCATTTGTTTTTAATTACTTGTCCACTTTTTCTTTTTTAGTTGTTCCTAATTACTTGTTTATTTTAACAAATCAAGAATGACAATTTTTTTTACCTATTATATCCTCAATTAATTACTTTGAAAAATATAGAACTTCTTGAAAATTTTAAGTTTTTAATTCATCCACTTCATAATTAATAGAAATAAAATGATAAATTCACTATGTCAATCATTGTTTTCTTAATAGGTGTGTCAATTCAAAAGTAGACAAGTAATTAAGGATAGATGGAGTATATAATAAATTAGTAGGTAGAAAATTCTAGTTCATTCTAATTATAATCTCAAGATATATATTCCGTTTGAAATTATTAAAGCTATTAAGACCTTATTCGGATGGAGTTATAGATTTTTGCCTTAGTTTTTTGTCCTTTTTTTATTTAAAAACAAGTGTTTAAATTTTTATGTCTTTTTTTAAAAAAAAAAACGAAATACTATATATATATATAAAAAAAAAAAAAAAGAAGCTCTTTTTAAAAGCCAAAAATGTCTTTCAAATTAAAGGAGTGCACAAAAATCTTAAAAGTCTGATAAAAATTTCATAGTTGGAGTCGAAAATAATAATTTCTGTTGGTGAATAAATGAGTTCATTTGTACTGTTTAGATTAGCACTAAACTGTTTAATTTGTACGTACACATGCAGATGCGAGGGTGGGGATGCAATGCCGACACCCCGAAACTGAACAAGTCACGATAACTGTGACAGCCTCGACTAACTCCACTGGATATTACCACATGTTGATAGAAGGTGATCATGAGAATGAAATCTGCGAGACATATTTGATAAAAAGTCCAAAAGAAGATTGCAGTGAGATCCCAACTGAAGGACATACCAAGGAATTATCAAGAGTTACACTGACTAGCAACAATGGTATTGCCGGAAAGAATCGTGAATCCAATGCTCTCTTTTTCTTGACCAAAAAAGCAGCTCCAGAATGTCAACAAGAATTCAAGGAAATGGAATATCTCCCTGAACTTAAAGATATTAACCAGGCCTAAAGGATTTTAAATTGATTTACAATAAGACTAAGAGTCTTGTTTGGATTGACTTTTGACTCATAAGTTAAGAGTCTTGTTTGGATTGACTTTTGACTCATAAGTTAAAATCTCTAACATAAGACTTTTAGTTTATTTTTATCATATAATTTAAAATCAAGTGTTTATAAACGCTAGAAAAGTGCTTAAAATAAGTCAATTCAAACAAGTTCTAAAAGTCGTCCTACATTTAATTTATTTGATGTGTCATTAATTTTACATCTATATATATACACTTTAACTAAGGACGATATGGTCATTTTTATGTAATTTTGTGTTAGTTTGAGTTTCTAAACTTTATTCCTTGGAGCTTTAAAAGAATAAGTACGTAGTACTATAAAATACCCATCATCATTCGTGAACCAAAAATACCACGATTATTAGCAGCAACAGCATCAGGTATTTTTCCATTCTAATTTATTTATCTAATTTAATTTGTACGAAATTTAACAAAGTAAAGAAGATCTTTAAATCTTGTAATCTTAAACTAAAATGTGTCAAAATGTCCTTTTAATTATGTGGTCTCGAACATGTCATTTTGAAAAGTTAATGAAAGAGTTTTCGGGAAAAAAAAGAGACATTCTTTTTCAAAATGGATTGAAAACATTTCAGAAAAAAGAAAGGAGACAATCTTTTTAAAAAACAAATTTAAAAATAACTAGTTAATTGAAACAGGGAGAATACCTCTTTTTGGTTCCTTACTTTATGTTTCATTGATTTTTTTTAATTTTCTTTCTAGTGGTCATTGATGAGATATGAGAATGAAGTAGTTAGGTTAGTTAAGGTCATTAAGATGATCAAAGGAAGATCAGTCCTTCTGTATTGATTAGTTGTAACAAACTAGGAGTTAGTTACAATCAGCCATTTGAGCTCAATCAATTAGAGTTTCTCCAATGAGTTTGAACTTTAGCACAATACTTGAGAAAAGAGTTGTCAAGTTCACGATTCTATAGCTAAAAATGCAAATATTGTCTTTGAGTTGGACGGAATGAAGGACTCATTGGTACATGGTTTTATAGTTGGGACTTGGGAGCTATAATTTGGTTCTTGAGTTCGACCTCCAACACATGATACGGTGTTTATAGCATTTACGAGACATGCTTTCATTGCTTGACAAGATTGGAGGCGTAAAACTAAACTTTAAACAAATATCCAAATTTTTTTAAAAGGAAAGATTATCATATATGTTTTTATTTTAAGTTTAAAGAGTTGTGTGCTTGTAGCCTCTTATAAATATTCTTTTGTTATTTAAGGTAGGATATTATTATTAATACAATTTGAGAGTTTTTCTTCTTTATATTTGAGTGTTGGCTACATGAGATTTATTTAGTGACCGATTCTTCTAAGATGTATAGAATAGTTTTTTTTTAGGTTTAAGTCCTTGACGGCCCCTTAAAGTTGTCCGCATAATTCATTTAGACACCTCAACTAAGACTAGTATCTATTGAACACTTTTATCTATTCAAAAATTATTCTTATTAGGTATTTTTTGATAATCAGCAAAAAAATATGAAGAGCGTGTGATACACTTGCGGTTACATGGCAAAACGGCTAATTAAAAAATAACATGTGGCACTGGGCCTCGAAAATTATAAAAAAAAATAATTTTATTTAAAATTATTTCAAACACATTTTATATCTAATTTTTTAAAAAAGAAAGAGAAAAAAATGAAAATGTCAACCTATTCTACTCAACCCAACCCCTACCCAACTCCCTTTCATCTTCATCTTCTTCCTAAAACACATTCTTTTTCAAATCATAAAACCTAATTTCTTTTCAAATAACTTGAAGATTAACTTTTTTTTAAAATATATATATATATATATTTTTTCATGCTAAGAGTGAAGACGAAAGAAAAATATTTTGGCGGTTATTCAAATTTTCAAATATCATTTTTGATAAATTTAATGGGTTTATATATGAATTTGAGTAAAAATATTTGTTGGAAAATTGTGATAAAAAAATATCGGCTAACTTTTTTTATACGTAAAAATCATTTATCTTGTTTCTTCTTCTTCATATTTGTTCCATTATTTTTATGAGATTTGAAATAAATCATACAAATGAAAGTCTTTCTTTCAAATGTGAATCGTATGATTTCTTCATAGTTGATTTTGATTTATCTTCATATTTGGAAGAAATAATATTCCTTTTTTATATTTAAAAAAAGAAAGAAAAACAATGTTGGAGCTAAAATGGAGAAAGTTTTGCAAATTAAATTATGAAGAAGATGATTAGTAGGGGGTGGGGTGCTTTTATTTTTTGAAAAAAAAAAATGTAAATGAAAGAAGAAAAATGTTTTTAAGTTAATTATAATGCCAAGTGTAAATAAAAGAAGAAAAAATGTAAAAAAAAAAATCAAAAAAGACAATATTTTGAATCTTTTTACGTGCTTCAGAGAAGTGCAAAACACATTTTTTGCCATATCAACATTTTGTGTTTAATAGGTACATTTTTGAATAATTTAGGTGTTCAATAGGTACAAGTTTTAATTAAGGTGTCTAAATGAATTATGCGGACAACTTTAAGAGGCGGTCGATGACTTAAAGCCGTTTTTTAATTTAATATTTTTGGTTCTTATTCATTTCATATTTAAAGGTATTTGGTCATTTACTAATTATTACTGCTAGTTATTCAATTTTGATTTAATAGCCACTATTTCCCGAACTTTCAGCATGACCTGACTTGACTAACCAACATATTTTGTTGATTTATCTGTGTGTTCGAGAGAAACATAAAGAGTCTAAGTAGGAGTTAATGTAGTACTTTTTAAAAAACTATTTTTTTTTCATTTAAACTAGAAAAAAAGTAATGGATGTACTACTTTAAGTAAAATCAAATAAATTCCTCACCACAAAAACACAACAATAACTAAATAAAGTAACTACCAAAATACAAGTGTGTGTGTTTATATATATATATATATATAAAGAAAAGACTTCAAAATACAATATAGAGAATACATTTTTTATTTCATTTTTTAAACAAAAGGACATAAAATGGGAAAATCAGCTCATGTAATCTTGATTGCTAGTGTTATTCGTTTATTGTCCTTGTTGGGGATTATTGAGGGGTCTAAAAATCGTGTAATCATTATAGAAGGAAGTGTCAATTGTGATCCTTGTCATTCCGCATTTCAATCCAATCTTAGTGAGCTTTTACCAGGTATGTTGAAATTCATAAATTGTTAAAGATGAAAATTCAAGATCTAACATTAATCAATTCTATTCAAATGTAGGTGCACGCGTACAATTGCAGTGCCATCGTCTCAAAACTAAAAAAGAGACGTTGAATTCATCAGGCATGACCAACTCCATGGGAAAATACCGCATAATTATAGGAGGAGGACACAAGAATGAGAGTTGCGGGGTAAATTTGGTAAGTAGCTCAAAAGAAGATTGTAATGTATATCCTGATTATCCCAGAATAGCAATAATTACTCTAAACAGCAGAAAAATTAGTGATGTACTAGTATATACTGCAGCCCCTCTACGTTTCCTTACCAAAATACCCTCAACACAGTGTGTACATGCGCAATTTATTCCTTATTATCACGAAACTAATTACAGATAATCTTTTTTTTATTTTTTGAAATTGAATTGATAGAGCGTAACACGCTTATTTGAAAACAAACTAAAATACGGTACCATTTATTTTTGAACGGGAAAGTATAGATTATTATATGTTCACAGAATTCTATATATTCCATGATTAAATTACTGGCTTTTGTATGATTTTTTGGTCAGGCTAGTATTGGATCTCATTAATGCGCTAAAGAAAATTAGATTAACAAATTATAATATGATGCTTCTGATTAATTTCATATATAGATATCCTGAATTATCAATACGTGTACTGGAACGTCGAAGTTTGCACTTCTTTTGAAAATTTAAACTATAGGATATTCATTACTATTATTGTATATTATTGATTGATTATCTATCTCAGAACCATCTCACATATAGGGTGTGTTTGGTATGAAGGAAAATGTTTTCAGGAAAACAATTTGATTTTTAATTTATTTTCTCATATTTTGTTGGTGAGTAAAAAATATTTTTCGAAAAATATTTTTTAGTGTTTGATTTATGAATGAAAATTATTTTTGAGAAAATATCTCTTTTTATACTAGAGAGTAGAAAATAATTTTTGAATTGAAATTGAAAAAATATTTTTTTAAAATAAACTTTTTTTTTGGGGGGGGGGGGGGGGGGGAGAGGGTCACGGGTAGGGATGGGGGTGAAAAAATAAAAATTGAAAATTGGAAATATTTTTTAAAAACAAATATTAATTTATTTTTTTTTGGGGTTGGGGGCGGGGGCGTAGGGGCTGGGGGAGGGGGGAGGGGTAAGGGTGAGTAAAAAAATAAAAAAATTGAAGTTGAAAAATATTTTTTAAAAATAAGCTTTAAATTTATTTTTTCAACAAAAAAAATTGTAATTTGAAGTTGAAGGAAAGTTTTGGAAAATGTTTTCCTTAAGTTTTGAAGGAAAGTCATTTTCCTTTGAATTTGAGGAAAATGAGTTGATTTGACAAACATTTAACCCAACCAAACATGAGAAAATTGGAAAACATTTTTCGAAAAATGTTTTCCTTCCTACCAAACACACCCATAGGATTACTTCATTTTCAATATGTTGAAGCACATGAAAATATCTTGTAGATAGGTTAAAGTGAGATCTGAATTTAGGAACATGTTGAATTGTTGATTTTATTATTTAAATGTTCATGTTATTAGAAAGTTGATTCAATTATTAATATTTTTTTTAGTTTTAGTTTAGTTTTGTAAGGGTACCTTCTTTTTCCTCTTTTTCCTCTTTTTTCCCACATTTTCCTGCTAAAATTGTATTTTGTGTGAATAAAACCCACCATCAAGTGGCATCAAATTCTGATTCTATTCACACAAAAGAAATACTTTAAGGTTGAAATAACTAAATATGCTCTAGAATATTAGAGGCATTAATTTTAGACCAAAAAAAAAAACAAGAATAAGGTGAATAGAGGGGCTTTATTGGAATTTCAGTATTTCTTTATTCTACAACTATACATGTGCAGTTATTTTGTTTTCTTCCTAAATTATAAAAATCCTCTTTTGGAATTCCGTTGGAAGATTATTCCCCTAAATATAATAAATAATCAAAGCTATCATCATAGAATTTCAAATTTTGCTAATAATTTTTCAAAGAGTTTCATGAAACTTTACAATAATAGCTATTTTAAAAAAAAATATATGATTGAAAAATGTTTGATAGACGCTATATATAGGTAAAAAATTTGAAATAATGCATTATTTTGGAAGTTGGGAATAATTCTTTAAACACTCATGTCACTTTTGGATCGGAAACAATTCCACCACTTTTCTAAAAAAAAAAAAATCATGAAAAAGAAAGAAGAAATATTCCCTCTGGTTTAAAATTCCTTATTCGTCTTTAGCCTTTTAAGAGTCAATTATATCAAAGTTGTTATCAACATGTTTTTAGAACAATTTCTTGGTATCTTAAAATGGAAAAAAATTCCACCGTAAACTAAATGATATATTCCGTGCTTGTTATATACAAATTTTGCAATAATTTCTGTAGTGTAATCACATAAGTAGGGCATGGATCACCCTCGAAGTTGATTCACCGTTCTTTTATTTTTCCACACGCCAACATCTAACTTGCCCATTTATCACGTCTATTTTTAATACTCCATAATCTATATACAGTTATGGACTCAAATGTACTCACTATTAGATCTGCGCAGACACACCTTCTAGCACATGACACAATGATTTTCAATCACTTCATTGATCACTAGACTATATTATTATCGGGCACTTGACCTCAATTATAAGTCAGTTTTTAGGGCCCGGAATTTGCTTTAACATCTACATATTCTTATACATTAGTCTTCACGTAGAGGTATACTTACATATACGAATATATATTTATTTATCCAAATATAATTAGCATATCCAATTAATTAACAATAATGCAACTATATATTCTCTTATTAATAAAATGTATACATTAATTCGAGGTATCTTTTCACGTAGGTGCATATGATATACTCCCTAGCTAATCCGGCCTTAGCTTCTCTGTTCCATATATCCTACCCTACAATTTTTTTTATATATATATATAACTCAATTTCACCACTATTTATACAGTAAGTTGAGAAATATTTGACATTATTCTTTTCTATACATTACTCATAAACTTTCAAGCATTCAAACTTTCTTTGATGTGATCAATGTATTTAACTCAATTTCACCACTATTTATACAGTAACTTGCGAAATATTTGACATTATTCTTTTTTATACAATACTCATAAACTTTCAAGAATTCAAACTTTCTTTGATGTGAACAATGTATCTTTATCAAACTATTTTTTTTTTCCTGATTTATAATAAAGTCACCCAAAATTAAAGACATGGAATTATTGGACCAATATGATAATAACAAGTGTATGTCGGACCTTTTATAATGGGTTGTGTGGCATGCTATCTTGTCCCTCAACTCGTGATCAACATGATTGATTAAGAAATAAATCAGTGCAACGTTCAATAATACTAGTACTATATTTCTTAATTAAGAACGTAGTAGTAATTAAGACAACTTTGTTTAACTAATTAAAGACAGCTTGTATATACAATCAAGGAAGTAAAGTCAGCCTGCAAATGTTTTTTTTTTTAAAACAATTTACTAATTCCACGTACATAGAATATAATTTATATAATCACTAGACGACAAAGAGGGAATCAATAAGATTGGCTATCGGAGGTGCTCCTCCTCCTCTTAGCTGCCGGAAAAAGATGCCATTGATCTTCATGAGCCACCACTCCATCAAAGTCATGCTGATTAGCCACATCAAAGAAATTACAACCGTCTGATAATCCGGCCAAGTCGCCATGTGGGCCCGGACCGCATGGTGGCTTGGCTTTGCGACGGCCGGCTCCTACGGGCACGTTCCGTAGAGCTCCGCCGGCGGTCCAGTATCTCTGACAACCTTTGCAGAAGTGTCTAGGTTGGTTAACATTGTAATTGTTGAAGTAACAAAATTTGGTTTCCATGCTTTTGCATCTAGGACAAGGGATGATCTTGTCTGGCCTTTTTTCTTGATCATTATCATGATCATCATCATCATCAACTTTGTTTGTTGGTTGATGGGTAGTCTTGGCTTGTTTTTCTTGAATTTGTATTGTTGCACCAAACAATTTGATGCCTTGAGAGATGGAACTTTCTTGAACTTGAGCCATAGTTTCTTGATGCCTTTGGTGGGGGTAGAAGCAAGTGAATGTTTGTATATGTTTGATGTAGAGAGGAATTAACTTATATGGCCAAAGGAGTTGATTTATATATATAGGTAGAGATGTGTATATGTATGTGTACTTTAAAAGGGGAAAAAGTGTAAAGTGAGCTGTAGAGGTTGGAAGGTGGGCAGGGGAGGGGAGGGGGGCTTGAGAGGGGAGGAAAAAAGTTCATAGATGATGAGTGGGAGAAAATAGATCTACTTGAAGAATATAAAAGTATAGAAGAAAAAGGAGAGAGAAAAAGGGCAAGTCTTTTTTTCTTTGGTAATGGAAAAAAGAGAGCAAGTCAAGAAAGAAAAAGTTCATGGTTGAAACTTTATATTGCCAGTGTTACTACTCTGATTTTAAATTTACTGTTTTGGATAGAGTTAAAAAAATATACTATATTATATTGTTAGAAAATTTAAATAAAAAGTTCCAAAAAAAGAGTCATCATATATAAGTCTGATTAAAAGGAAAAGCACATATAGAAATAAAATGGGAATTTTTAGAGGTCAGTGTATTATGATTTCCCAAGCTCAGTGTATGATTTTTTGTCCAATGACTTTATGGAAATCTTTATCTAAAAAAGGTCACTTTATGTAAAGCTGCAACTCTTTAAATGAAATGTGTATTTTAATCCTTTTTTTTTAAATAATGGTATATTTTATGTATTTAACAAAAGTTTTATTCAAATATTTGTATGTTTTTTATTAACATTTGTTTTACAGAAATGAATATGACACGTTCAAAACCAGAAGACTTGTTATACATATTTTTAATTTGAAATCTTAATGTAGATAAAAAAAATATATATGACTAAATTAAAACACATCAAATAAAATGGATATGAGATACTCTTTTCCATCTCAATTTATGTGTCATATTTTAGATTTTCGGAATTCAAATAAGTTATTTTTTATCCTAAAGTTTTTATATATCTTTTAAATATTTTGGATTGTCAATTATTGTGACTTACACTATTTTTTACGTAATTTACAAATATTTAAATTTTATTTCAAAAAAATTGAAGATTTCATGTGAATATTTCCGATCAAACTTAAATTGTTTGATTTTCGAAAAACGAAAGTGTGTCAAAGACAAAGTAAATAGTATTTAATAAAAAACTTACTTTTAATTAAAAAATGGAAAAAGTAAAATAATTGTTTTTTCAAGGATATGAATAGGTTAGTAACGATATACGTGTGATAGATATAATTAGGGGAGCAAAAAGTGCAAAAAGGAATAAAGTAAGGTGTAAATTTCCAGTAAAAGAATAAAAGGAAAAAGGGAGCCGCCATGAGCAACAAACAAGGTTCTTTTTTTCTTTTTATTCTTTATTCTATCATATGAGTATATATATGAGGTTGTGGGGTGGGGAGGCTAAAAAAGTTGATGCTGAACTTTTTGTCCACATCATTATTCCACGTCATCTTTTTGTGTTGAAAGTCTCCATGAAGTGGGACCTACACCAGGTAGGCTGCTTATATTTTTCAAAAAAAGTGGGAGTTATTATAAAAAATAAGGCCATAAGGGGGTGAATTAAAAGAAAGAGATAAAGCCAAAAAAGGAGGTCTTTTCTAATGTTTAGTTTAATATCAAATCTGGATTAGCTTTTGCCTATAAAGTATTTTGTTTTATTTAATCAAGATTTAGATTATACTGACACATCAAGTTCACGCCATTTAATCCTTAAGGGTGAAGCTCCAATATTTTTTTCCCTTCTTCTTCCACTCAATCCATCCATTAGCGTGGATCTTTTTTATACAGCGTTCCATTATTTATATTATATAAATAGCAGTGGTAAAATCTATTTATTTATAATATTTCATTAGATATATTATTATTGTTATTTCATTATATACACCAAACTAAATAATTTAAATTCTATTGTTAAAAATTTGAATAAATAGTACATATTAATTAATTAGACGCACCTTCGTCCAAAATTCCAATCCTTACACTCTCCTAAGTTAAGTCCTAAGTATGCTTATTTCAAAATTTTAAAAAAGTAATTTCTCTAGGAAGATAACCTGTGGATATCATTAAAATTATGATCTACTAATTAGGGTATGCTTAAATAAGATCAAAATCGATGATAATGTTATATGGTGTCAGCGAGGTTGGATACATTTAGGTGGCATTTGAAAGGAAAATCCGTGAAAAAGTTTTTGACCAATTTTTATCTTTTATTCAAAATTTGAAGTTGTTTTGTTTGATAGACAAAAAAAATCATCAGTCATACTAAAACTTTACAATATGCCTACCTTAATTGGTGCAATTTTTTGATGGAATCAAAATTATCTTTTTTTCTAATCTTAATCAGCATATGGAAATTTTTTTTTTTGGCCAGAATGATATTTTACCTATGTTATTTTATTTTTTAAAATATTTTTATCTTTTTAACTTAAATACATTTTAACTAAAATATACATGTTTGAGTACACTACCAGAAAAGTGTGAATTATATGAGAATTTTGCTGGGAATTAGTATGAAAATTTGTAGGAAAATAAATTTCCTACAATTTTTATACTAATCCCTAAAAAAATTTCCATTTAATTCACAATTTTGTTGTAGTGATACTTTCTGTTCTTTTTAAGTCCCTCATCATTCATTCAACAGTCTTTTCTTCTTTAGACCAAGGAAAGAAAAGAAGTTATTTGACATGATTGCATATAATGTAATGCACACCACACATCTTATCTCTTTATAATTAGCGGAGTTATAAATTTTGTTAAGAGGTGTCAAAAAATATAAAATAGATACACGACAATCAACATATAATATATTTATATAAAATTTAAATTTTAATCAAATTAAATAGTATAATTTTTTTAAAAAAAATGTTATTTCCTAAGCAGAAGATGGCTCCGCCACTTATTGATACTGACTACTGAGTAAAAAAAAAAACCTCCATATATAACATCAAAGTCATAAATCCTATTAACTTGCATAACGGGAAAATGAAACAGAAGACTTATCTTCCTTTGAAGGTATGCCATGTCATGACTTTATTGGTGAAATAATGTATTTTTGAAAGAGGAGTGTATGACGGAAATATTTCGCTACAAAATTACTTTTTCTATTCACTTTACTTTTTTACAATTGAGCTTAATACCTATTTACATATTTTATTATAATATTCATATAGTTTTAATGAACTTAAAAAGGCAAGTCAAAAAATGAAAAGGAAAAGGAAAAAAAAAAAATGTTCCCCCCCTAAACTAACGGAAAAAATCATTGACTTAACTTAAAATGAAGGGGAACAGAGAAGTCATAAAAAGAGATAAGAACTGAAAGATATTTTTGGAGAAACCAAAAAAGGGAATAATTTTATACTTTAAAGTTGGATGCTTGTTATGGTAAATAAATGCTATTCCTTTTGGCTTTTTTTTCTTTAATCAAAGTCCTTGCTTTTCAAGCATCTATTAATATCTTCTATTTCTTTTTTCTAATGACTTTTATTATGTCATCTTTTTTCAAAATCAATCAGAATTTTTAGTAAATGTGTTGCTGTCTGAGAGCTTTCAGTTCATAAAAATTACTAATAAAATTAAAAAAAAAAAAAAAAGTAGAGGGAGTACCTTTTAAATTTTCAAGATTATGGTGTTACCTTTAATAAAGTTATATAGTCTTTTCTTTGATCAAAACAGGCTATTACTACAAAAGTAGTAGAGGTTCTTCATTTCCAACACAAAAACTTTTTCTTTTTTTTTATTCTATATATTAAAATGACGAGAAGTGCTAAATGGCAAGAAATTTGGTCAGAATTTGGCAGAAAATTAAAAAAACTATAATATTTTTTTTATTTTAAAATAAACTGATCTTTTTTCCATTTTTTACTTAAAAGGTGTTAAAGTTAAAAGGGTAAAAATATTTAAAAAGATAAACTAACATAGCTAAAATATCATTCTGATCAAATTCTGGCCAAATTTTGTGGCAAAAAAGAATTTTTCCTATAATGACAAGCATTGAAGTCCTTTACATAGAAAAGATGTATCCACTTTTTCTTTTTGCTTGCTTTTATAACTTATGCTTGAAAAAAATTCAAAAGTTTGTTGAATATATATGTAGAATATTCAATCTTATGGTAATTGTAATTAGTTCTTCACATTTAATTTCCACTTAGTTGCCCTTATAGTTACCACTATAAATAGCAATATAATCCATAACTAGTTGTAAAACAATTGAATTTAAAGTGATTTAAAACTTCAAAAAAATCAAGTTTAATTGGAGAAATCTATAGTTATAGCTTGTTTCGTATAGTCTAGCCTCATCGCGGTAATATAAGCTTTAATTAATGAAGATTTTCGTCCAAACTTTCAACAAAATAATATAATAAATGATAGTCTTCCCTTAACAATCACATCGATCTTCTATCTCAATCCAAGTAGCAGAATTAACAAATATTATATTGAAAGGAAAAATCAATCAATATTTGAGTAGGGTTTTTATCAAAGTGTTACTAATGATGATGGTTATTATTACAAGTAGAATAATGTTATAAATAAGTAAAATATAATGTGAAAAATTGATTAAAAGAAACTTGATTATCTTCATGAAATATTATCACAAAAAATGATTATTATAAAAAGTTTTGACTGCACCTAAATTTTGAAAATGAAAAAAAAAAAAAAGAAGAAAAGGTTGAGCTAATAAAAAGCACATTAGAGCTGTGTTGGAAAGGCCAAATTGCATGTTGGTGCTGTTGTGGATGATAACCCAAGTTGCTTAAACTAATCAAAGAAAAGAAACCCTTTCTTTCTTTTATTTTATTTAATTAATTCATATCTTCTTCTGTAATTAATGTTATTTTCCTCCAATTAAAGACCAAGTTGAAGACTAATTGGGAAATACATCATCACAATTCACAAGTAAAAAATATAATCAACATAATGACTGTTGATATTGTAGAAGATAAAAGTAATCTACTCTAGATACATGCATCTTTTGAAAAAGATATTGTTTTGTTTTTAGGTCTAAATTAATTAATTATTATCAGGATATTACCTAAGAGCCTAAGACACATGGCTTTTTTTTTTTTGGAAAGAAACTGATAAGGTTTAATGGGGTACGTTTTTTCATAGCACTAAAATTTCTTTGTCCTATTGTTTGGTCTCTTACTTGTTATGGAAACTTCTGTTGCTCTTGTTAATTTGGTGCTCACTCAGGTTCATTTGAATGGGCGGTCTCTATGATAAAATTAGATATTTTTTATCTTATTTATCTATTTTAGTAAATTGTTACTTTATCTACTCTTTTTTATTTATTATATTTTGCTTTAGGAAAGTCAATTTAATTAATTTTTAGAGTTAAATTGAATTTGAATAAGTTAATATTTAAAATTTAGATGTTCGGAAACTATATGAAAAAATACTATAAGTTATAATTCTTCTCACGTTAATATAATAAGAAGATTACATCTTTAACTATTGTTGAAAATTTATATTGTTTGACTCTCAAGAAGTAAAATGTTACAAGGAAAAAGAACAAAGAGAGTACTTTTTTTTTTGTTTTTGCATATTTCCTTGATATAAAATAACTGCATAAAATAACAATAATCAAATTTAAAATTTCAAAGTATAATTATTAAGATTAATTTAATAAAATATACTTCTGTTTTAAAGCTTTTTCAAAGAGTATGCCAGGTCAAACTATATATATTTTTTTTTATCAAACTAATCAACTTATTAGTATTATATTTATAAAGCTAGAGGGAGTGGATGAATTCGATGATCATATCTCCAAATGAGTGTGTATAATTTTTAATTGAGAAGTGGTATATGCCTATTGCAATTTGCATGGAGTAGCTCATTTAATTTAATAAGATTCTTATCAAAGTACACGATTAGTTTATTTAATTGATTGTCAAATTATTTTCTTGAATAATACTCATTCTAAAAATAATAAAAGATAAAATTCATAATTTAAATCAAATTTTACAACATAATGACTGATAGATAGTAAAGACGTTACTCATCAAATTATTTATTTATTTATTCCTTTTAAACCCTTTTCAGAAAGTTGCTCTTATATATCATGAGCCATCAAATTCAGAATTCAAAATTGATAACATAAAAGCTTAATTACTTACTAGGTTAGTGATAAATTATTTATAATATTATTATTATAACAGCGCGAAAAGAGGGACAAGTTTGAGGTTTAATATTTTGTGGCGTTTCCTTCAAGGCCAGTAGTTGCCAAAGATTCTATAGTAGTAAAAAACAAATTAATTAAGTAGCAGAAAACAAGGAACACCTCAACAGAATTTAGAAACAAGCAAAAGAAGGTGTTTTTCTTAAGCAACTTCAGTTCATTTCTGGGTAAGAGTTGAGACCTGTCCAAAAGTCAATTCTACCTAGTAATTCCACAGCTGTATTTCTTGATTAATGATTATGAACAACTTGCTTTTAAAGATTGTATAGGTCCAAAAACACATGCCTATCCTTTCACTAATTAACTACTATTTCTGTCTTTTACTTTTACTTGTCCAATTTAAAATTTGAACCCTCTTCAAAAATAATGATTGGCATAAGTATTTTATCACAATATCCATCTATGATTTTATCAAAAAATAATTTATTTTCACGATACAATATCTATATAAGAAAGGGCTGAAATCTCAACTATTACATCGCCCCTCTAAAATTTGCCCTCAAGCATTCTTATGAGTAGTATATGTAATTGTGTAGTGGTAGATGCTCTCCTGTTTTAGTAGAGGAACTATTAGCACCGAATATTTTTAATCCAAGTTGCCATGGTTCCTGGATTTTGACCCTAATTTTCAGTGAAGAAGTCAATCAAAACCCAAGCTATAACCATATACAATTATACATATAAGAAAAAAAAAACCTTTTCCCCATGACACGGTCAGACACTTTTTGAGTCGTGAACAGCCGGCTAATAAGCTACAAAATAAATTTCAGAAAATAAGTATATAACTACACAGGTAATTAATTCAATCCCAGGGTTAAATAAGATATTCCACACAAAGTGATTTTATACTAGTCACTTCCTATTGTTTAGAGATATTTGTACTACTATTTATGTTACAACTATTAGTTTGGATGTCGCAATGTATTACTACTATTATTTTTCGCTTGTACACTTGTTATATATATATTTAGAGAAACATCTCAATTTTAATACTTTTAAGATTCACTTTGTGCAACTGCTAATGTTTTTAGTTTCCATATCTATGATGGGTCAGCCATGGAAGCAACTTCAGCAGAAAAACTGAACCATTCGTTATTTCAAAGAACATGTAATAGATCCCATTACGAGAATCTCAATGATTTACTAAGGAGTCAAAGAGCATATAATATATATTATAACAATTGTTAGGACTCCAAGAACGTGCAGTCGAAGCTGTGAAATAATACTAGATAGATGTTTAAAGCATCAAAGAGAGGTGGCTTATGCATACATTTATGCCTTGAAAATGTTGCTAGAGTCTAGAGCACAATGTTTACAGAAACAGGTTGAAAGCTACCTAAGGTGAAAAGCTAATCGAGATACAAAAAAGGGGACCTAAAAATACTTACAGATAACAACTAATTATTTACACACACTCACCTAACTCCAGAGGCAAAATTATACACCTTAGGTTTGATAGACTAATGTCATCATTCTTGAAAAATATTTCAAGTGTCACTCCAGTTATCTTCTCCATCGTCACTTCCAACTGCCTGAATACAGCAAGTTGAAAATAATAAGTCAATGAAAAAGGAATAAGTTGGACAGTTTAGCTGTGTTGGTAGTTTGTGTTTCATTATTCTTGGAGTGACCAGGAGGGTGAGGATTCGGGGAGTAGGGGTTGTACAAGGGAGAGAAGAATACAGGTTAAAATGTTGATACCTGACGGATGGCATTGGCTTTCTCCAAAATTGCATTGACCTTGACGCTTGCTGGAGGCACTGTAGTTCCAGTTGGTTTTGCTGGAGCAGTTCGTCTAAGATTGAACGACTGAATCACACAACAGAAAAGGAAAGTAGATAATGAGAATTCGTCAAGTGACATGAAAGTGGTAATTGTTATTAGATGCTTTATCATTCTCAAGTATGAAGATCATAACTTCAAAGTACTTCAACCCCTACTCACGTTTCAAAGAAGAGTGAAAGACAATTACCTACAGAAAGGTGGGTCACATTCATGAGAAAGAAAATTAGAGGGTAATTCAAGGAAACATGGGGCTTAAAGAAGCAAGTGAACCCATTGAGGTAGCAGGCTAAAACTAGCTTAGCTATCTAATTCAAAAAGAGCAGCTAGATGATTTTCCAAAGCAGATATAAATTCATGAAGTATTCAGGGAATCCACCCAGGTTTAAAGAAGATTAACAGATAAAGATGGCAAACAAATCTGCACTAGTCAATATCAATACCAGACTGCAGACAAATATTCAATCACCAATAGAACAATAATGACCACTCACTTTTGCTCTAATCTGGTGCAGGAAGTCTTCCTTTTCATTGTTTCCTCTGCCATTTTCAGCATGATCTGCAAATTGCTGCCCAGTTGTGTCTATTGAGTGTGGCTGCTGCATGTGTAAATGTGTTATTGTCACCTTTTACTTAATCAAGTGGTATTTGAAAGAAGAAAGAGAACCTTCAAAACAAAATTTATGTTCCTTTTGATATTTTGTAGTGAGGTTAAGAAGAATACCTTGCTTTTCAATGTAAATGCAGCTTCAACAACTTGGTTTTGCTTGAATGGGGGAGGCTTAGGTTGATGGGAAATGGTAGATCCAGGCTCCTTTTGATCAAACACATGATGGTTTTCAGAGAAAAGATGTAGATCATCTTGTTCGTCATCTAAATGTGATTGCATATTCTGCCACTGCATTGAAGGAAGAGGTGGAGGAGGTGGTGTAGATTCCTTACCAGACAATGGCTCTAGAAAATCTCTTGCACACGTAGTATTACCTACTTCGTGCTTGAATGAGGAATGCTGGGTATCCAGAACTGGAAGATCAAATAAATTATCCGACTGAGAATCCTCCAGAGAGTATTCTGCAAAAGGAACATGGTGTCTACTGCAGATGTGCAAATTCTGATGAGCTGTTCGGCCATTCTCGAAAGATGTTGAAGTTGACTCAGTTAATGATATTCTATGCAAAGCATTGTATACTTCTTGGTCCTTTAAATTAGGAGAGTTACCAGATTCCCACTGTTCAGAGTTTGACTCAGACTGATGGCTAAGATAATCATCTGATAGGTCGGGAGATGATCTGGAAAATGTGTCATCATCCGAGTCTGAACCAACTTCTTCCAGAGGAATAGAAGGCTCTGGTACTAGCTGAAATGAAGGAAACATATCATTATTGCTTTCATGGATATTACTCCTATCAGGAAATCTGAGTTTCAATTTCGTAGTCCCAATGCTGTCTATTGGCTGGAATGAGATTTTCATATGTCCAAGTGGGGGTGATGAAGGAGGTGATGTGAAGGGGGATCCTCTTCCTGGGAAATCTTTGATTGTTCTACCCACACATTGTTGGTAGTCATTTATAGGCACATTGCTTCCAGTGTTTAAAGAACTGGCTGAATCCGTCTTATCATTCCAACCAAGTGAGAGTTTCCCATGGAACCCATTTGTAAGCAATCTATTACCTAGTTCAAGAATACGTGATGAATTCTTTCCGTTCTCTTGACCAGCTAAAATAGGGGATTCTGGACTCATTGGTCCCATTGTCCTAGATGTCATACCAGATCCATTTAAAGAACTGTGTAGCGGCTTATCAGTGCAGTTTTGCTGGTATAAATTACTTGACTTGTCAAGTTTGACATCTAAATCTTTCGCTGAAAATCTTGATGATATGTTCTTAATAGAAAAGGCAACTCCTTGATCAGAATTTTGGCAATCAGCTTTCTCTCTTGACGTATTCTGTACACCATCTTGTTTCCCTGCATGTTTTTCACTGCTGGGAACAGGATCTTGCCTTGAAGCAATGACTTCCTCATTTTGATTAGATTCATAAACTTGACCAACACTATTTATTACACCATCTGGTGGCTTTGAGGGCTCAAGCCCGAGCAAACCACCATTTGTCCAGAATTTGACTTTAGGAGTGCCAAGAAGTTGGGGTGGAGGTTTTTCAGAGTCGGAAGGACCACAATGGATCTTGTTGACCACTGGCAATGCTGAACCAGGATTCCTAGGGCTAGAGGTGATATGATTGCTAACAAGTGGTTCCTCTTGTGATGCTTCCAGAATATTGGATTTTTTACTTGAAGGGACACCTATAGAACTGTCTGGTTTTAAAGTAATTCCAGCAATCTGCGGAGACGATAAATTCTCACCAAACCCTGAAGAGATATTCTCTGGAATTTCCTTACATTTTACTTTGTCAGAGGAAGAGAAATCTCCAGGATCAGAGTCAGCAGATACCAAGTTGGTCTTACCACCAAAACCACAGTTCTCAGGGGAATTTCTGGCTGCAGCCTCGGGTATAGGAGTAGACAAATTCCGATCAGAAAGTTCTGCTCTATTTACATGGGTTCCATTCAAGGATGATTCAGTCTTCAAACTAGACTCCAGCTCCATTGCTCGTTTTCTTTGGCAATCCAAATCAGTTTCAGACTCTGACTCAATGGTGTTAAGTGCATCCATAAAACTGTCAGTTTCACTTTCAATGTCATCAAACTGGCTTTCATAAGAAATTGACCTTTGTATAATTTCAGCCTCAGGCTCAGAACTTTGCTGTTGAATATTTTCAGAAGTTGCTAAATCTAATACCTGTGTATCTAGGACTAGATTTTCTTGAAGTGTCTCCAAACTCTCATCAAAATCATACTTCTGAATGCTCAGGTCCAACTGTTCATTCTTAACACTGCTACTTGAGAAAGGTGAACTAAGAACCACTTGCCCTTGTGGAAAATTGTTATGCTCTTCATCAGATATGACCCAAAGCTTTTCATCGGGAGAAGCATCTTCTATGGAAGCACTTGGATTCATCTGCAACGGAGAGTAGAAGATTTCTTTAGACTCTACTTCTGCAGTTCTCATCTTACCACTCAAAGCAACAGACAATAAGTTGCGGCCAATTTGGTCCTCTGTTGAACTATTTCCCATATCACTGTACTCATCATCGCCTTTTCGATCAGGGGAAGCATAATCAGGCAAATCATCATGATGAATCTGGGATGGAGAAGAGAAGGATTCTCTAGACTCTTGTTTCTCGCGTCCTGTTTTATCATTCCAAGTAACAGAAGATGTGCAATGATCAGCTTGCTCTTCGGATACAATATTACCAATGTCATCATAAACAACTTCACATCTTTCCTCAGGAAAAGCATGATCAAGCTTATTGTTAAGATGAAGCTGTGAAGTTGAATCAATGGATCCTTTAGACTCTTGCGTGTCAGGTTGCATCTTCAAGTTGGTCCAAGAAACAGATGTTGAAACAAGGTCAGTTAGCTCTTGTGAAAAATCATTGTCAATATCATTGAAAGCATGATCACTCTTTTCTTCGAGAAAAGAATAATCAAAGGACTGATTGTGCTGCATTTTTATTGGAGACGAGACAGTCTCAGATTTTCCACCTTCAGGTTGAATAGAGAAACTTGGTTGTGAAACATAGTCCGTCAGACCCGACCCATGTCTCGAATCTATGTCAGATTTGAGGGTCGTATCATATGTGGAGAAACTCTGAACCCAGGAAGGACGCCTATCAAGATTTCTATAAGCAAATTGCATTCTGCAAAAATCACAAAGTAATCTTTCAGAAAATTCCGATCTGTAAAAGCTACAAATATACTCCCCCCTACCCCTTTCCAATCATACATGAATTCTCTAAAGTCACCACTTTTTCTCTATCTTTTGTGTCCACAAGAGAAGACAAGTAATGCATACCTACTACCATAATTGGGCATAGACGCACTACGAGAGACTTCTCCATTCCTCCTCCATGATCCTTTCTTCTGTTCAATGTTGACACATATTTGTGTTAGAAAATTTATTGAAATTACCACCAAATATAAACAAGCTTGCAATAGCTCAGATTTTTGTTTAACATTCATGAGCACTTGTTGGAAAACACAGATGGAGCTAATTCCTTTTTTGGGCTTATTATAAGAAGCCTACAGAAAATAAATTCTAATATTTCAGGGCCGAAGTAACACCCCGTTAAACAAAAGACCATTGTCTCTCAGTGCAAATAAGCTCTGATCCTTTTCAATTTTTACTAATGGGAGGATGACTCATAAGAAGCCCATCCCCCTTGCATCTTTTGCTCAATCTGCATATGTAGTATCACCTTTCATTTCCATTCTTTGTTAGGAGTATGGTTATGGAATTTTTTTTAAGATTAATGCAATTATAAGCAGACAGTACTAACTTGTGCTTCTAGTACATCCTTGATGTTCACTGTGCAAAGTTAGATTTCATCAATGTCAAGCACTGGTATGCTCAGGGGTTGTGTCTCCTTCCCCAGCCTCCCCTTCTCAACTTTTTTTTTTTTAATGCCAAACATCTTAACAACTCCCCCATGAGCAACCCCAAAACAAGAAAAATAAAGGAAAAATGGACAACCCTGTATTGATATATTGGCAGTGGATACCTAACATTTGGTATGAACTAATACAACTATTTAGTTTTGGACTCTTGCTTGGTTTCTATTTATGCCCTCCCTCCCGTTCAAGGATAGCAATTGATACATGAGATATTAGCTTTCCACACAAAGAAAGTTCTTCAAACCCAAAAACTAAACAGACAACGCGGAAAAAAGATGAAAGAAAGGACAATGTCGTGGTCCATACCTTACCTAGGCCCTGCGCATAGTGGGAGCTTAGTGCACCGAACTGCCCTATTTCTTTGTTCCAATTGACAGTGTAAGTTAAATATTAGTTAAATTTAGTTTACTTAGATGACAATACTATGTCCAAAAGAGAATTTAATATGAACTACCACTTGAATATAGTTTCATTAAATTTGTGCAAAAATATATTGTTGATATGTTTCTTTGCTCTATTAAATGTATCCACCAGTGAGGAATCAGTGTTTAGTTTCATTGAGTTATTTTCTTGAAAAGAACTTTAATAATAAAAGATCAGGTTGCAGTTTTTCTTTGTTGAAAAGACAGTTCCATTGTGATATTAACATGCTGGTCTCTTCTTTTTTTTTAATCTGCTAACTTTGTGTGATAGTTTTCAATCAAAGCTAATTTCATTTTCATTTCATTCAATTTTCAATAATTTTATCTCATTTTTTGACTTCTTTTGTCTATGTATATAAACTAATACAAATTTATACTCCTAAATCTATATATTTGAGTAATTTGACATAAATGATCTTCTCCCTATGAATCAAATTTCTAGCTATCCCTGCTAATTATATGGTTCTAACCTATCCCATACAGCATACTTCTGGCTCTACCTAGATGCAAGGCACATTTTGGAGAGGCTTTCATTGATGTGTGTGATACTTGTATTTTTCTATTAAAGATGTAGTTCTTATATGTCCTGTGAATATATACGAAGATACTGCTCATAAAAATCCCAAGTCAATCTACACTAGTTAAGCTGTGGCAGGTAATTTCTGAATAATTTGTGAGATACCTTAATCTTCCGACCCTTCTTTTCTTTTAGGACTTTGGCAATATATTCTTCATCTGATCCAACTGATGCTCTCTTAAAGAAAGTTGGATCTGAATACCTTTTCAAGCAAGATCCAGGTCCACCAGGGTCAAATCTGAAGAGACAAGTAAAAGTTTCACGAGTGTAACAGTGCAATCAGGATATACAAATATAGCTATAATGGTGAGTTCACATACTTGTCAAGCAAATGCAAGTGTGGCGGACCATGACATTCTTCATACGAATCCATGATAAATCTTGGCAAGTCATTGTATATAAAATGATTTTGTTCACTATGGATACGGGCATGCCAATTGGATCCTGCATACCAACTGCTTCCATAAAAAAAAAAAAAAAAAAACTCGAACGGGAAAAGAAGCCATTTCTGCGGTAATAGATATTCCAAATACTCCAAAATTGAAGTATTTCCTACAACCAAAACTTCATTTGTGGAACTATTTGGAACATCATTTGTATCATAGACAGATATATCTGAGTGAGATAAATAAAACCAAATTTCCCCCATTTCCACTATCTACTATCATCGGTAGAAGGAATCCAGTAATTGAGATGAAAAAGTCATACCAGCTGTATAAGCAAAGTGTAAATGACTCCGTTGTGCCAATACTGATTTCTCAAGTGGAGGAAGTGCAGCTTCAATTTTTTGCACCCGAGCAACCAACTTATTGCTTCTTGAGGATGTAACCATCACTTGCTCTTGTAAGCCATGAAACACTTCCGCTGCAAATCTACAAGTACAAAACTACTATTAATTACTATGTTCTAAGCATTCAAAAGTTACTTTTCCAATCCTTAATTGGACATCAAACTGAGAGTAAACTTACACGTATCTCATTCCAACAAATGAAGTCCAAAAACTACTATAGAGCAATAGATAATAGTATGTACCCCCAATCTTCTAAGGACCTTGTGTTGATCTTAAAGGATAAGATAAAATGTTAACACTTTTGAGACTTTGCCTGTTTAGCCAAGCTGCAAAAATCAGCTTATTTTGAATAGTGTTTTTATTTTGTCAAAAGTAGTTTTTTGAAAATGTGATTTTGAAGAGTAGCAGTTTGTGTTTGGCTAATCAATTTGGTAAGCACTTTGCCAATATTAGAGCACTAATTTGTGCTTGGCCAAGGCTGCAGGAGTGTTTCTGGGAAAAAGCTACTTTTTTCCAGCTTCTGCTACTATTCGAAGCATTTATTTTTACCTAAAACCTTGGCCAAACACTCCCAATTCTCTAATATAAACACTTTTGGCTTCTCAAAAGCTTGGTCAAACATATTAGTATTGGCTGTTTGAAATAACCCCCGCAACTTATATATCAATATCAACATCAGCTCCACATAAGTGATGGCTAATTCAGAGCACTTAAGTTATCTGCAGTAAAAGATATACTAGAACTAAAACTCAGAAAGCAACCCAAAAGCAACAAAAGAATTCTGCCCAACAGAAATCAAATGCATAGTTAAGCACAACTCATTACTTCTTCCTCCAAAAGGCAAGGAACCATTAAACTCTGATAAGAAGGTAAGACCACCGCATTGAACTCCTCTTCTTTTTCTAATATATGGAATAGAATGGAGTGTCTATACCGGCTTGCATGCACCTCAACGATATCACAGGTACTTGCATCTTTACACCAATACAGGTACAGTTACCTGTCAAGGCTTAGGCAGATGGAAAGAAATCACCTTAATTTTTTGCCTCTGCTAGAATTCAAACCTTGATCTCTCATGGTCTTCATTAAAAACTTCATTGATCGGTAAGCTATATCCTGGGGATTTTTTTTTTTTGGGGGGGGGGGGGGGGGGTGGTCACATTAAACTACATTTTAGCAATGCTGGCCAAGCATTTACCATTTCTTAGATGCATTATAACTTCTCTGTATAATCTGTATGAGCTATAACAATTCATGACTTTCTGCTGAGTTTTTGTTGGTCATACTAGTCATCACTACCATACTGAAATCAACTATATCTTCCAATTTAGCCTAAATAGCTTGTTTCTAGCAGACTAGCATGCACTTCACAGTAAATAAAAAAAGAAGGATTCTTCACTAATAACAAATTTAAAGATGCCAATTCCTTAAACCCAATATATTAATGTTGAATGCTAGAACCACCATATTGTACAAGATGACTGCCAAAAGCCTTGGTCAAGTTTACAACCGAATGTACATGTGAAGAACCACCACTCAAGTAATCAAGACAACAATTGCAATGCAGTCACTTGTTAAGATTATCAATAGCTAAACTTCCTCTGATCATGTTTACCAAGTGCCTCATCATAAATGTTGCAAATGTAAGCAGAATAACATTAAACTTTCCAAATACAAATATTTTTTCCTTACAGCATGATGGCCATAGAGTAAGATTATATTGAACGCACTATACAGATACCCCTTAATCCCTTTCGTCTAAATATTTTTTCAATTCACAATTCTCTAGAGTCGATATGACAAAATCTTTTACCACAAATTTCCTTGGTAAATCTCTATTTGCTATCTTCAAATGAGAAGTCTATCCTTTTCTCATGTTCCCCAAAATCCAGTCAACTTGACTTAGATAGATCCGAAGTAACCAAATTGAACAGAAAAAGGAGTTACCTTCTTTTTTTTTTTTCTTCTTATTTATAAGACATAATCTTTTTTCTCCTAATTTAAATGACATTTTTCCATTTGAAATAACCAGAAATGTTTGACATCACTAATATAGTTTCAAAAATCCAAATCAAACAACAACAACTACACCTCATTCTCAAACAAGTTAGAGGTGAACTATATGAATCCCGACTTCTTCATTTAAGCTCATTTCATATCAACATCATACTACCAGTCAAATTAGCATACTTGTGTCATGAAAAGTGGAGCTGAGGAACAACTTATTTTGCATGCACTAAGACTAGGGAAATAATTATGAAAGAATGAAAACAAGAAGAAAGAAATATGCTGATAACAACGAGTAAAATTCAGATAATTCCTTCTCATCGAAAAAAAGTGTAACTTTACTGAGCTATAAACTTAATTCGAAATTTAGCCAATTTCAGCAATACTTCCGTTTAGTCAGTCCAAAAAAAGTTCAATTTTTTCCAGAAATTACTTCAACTTCACCACAGAAAAATCAAAGATGAAACTTTTTTCGGAAAACGCTCGCTAGGAGTGAACTTTAAAGCTGGCAAAGAGCAGAAAATGAAAAAATGTGTTTAAAAAAATTCTGAAAAATTGAAAAACGTACTCAGCAAGATCGCCGAGCTGACGCAAGATCCCGACAAGTCCAGCGACTGCAACTCCGTCAAGCACCGCCTTTGGATCCTCCTTCTCGGCGTCTCGGTACAATTCCGGCGTTCCCAATCCGTACACATTCCTCACCGCAGTTCTCACCAACGGCATCGTTCCGTTTCACCTCTCCCTCTCTCTCTCTCTGTCTACTTTGCCTACAAGTATTCTTTTATTGAATGTGAGAGAATTAATAAATATTGGAGAAATAAATGATGGAATGATGAGAGAGAAAGTAAAGAGGGGTAGTTGAAGGAGTGGAGCAGCTTAACTACTGGTTAGATAGAGAGAGTGATGTATAGAGAGAGAAAACTTGTATATCTAGAGAGACAAAACGATGGGTCTAATAGTTTTCAGCTTAGAGAGAGTGAAAATGGTGAATTCGTCCAAAGAGAAATGACATTGCCAACTCTGCAAGCCATGCTTCCTGGGTGGGTGGTATCATTACAGGTTGAACAACAGTAGAAAGACTGTCTTGCCCTTTATGACATAAAATTGCATTTTACCCTCCTTAAGTTCAAGTACACGTTTTTTGAATTTGATATTTCACCTTTCTCGTAGGCAGGGGAAGCTCAATAACTATATTTTTAAGTCAGACTTGTACTAAAAAGAAAAAGTCATACGATGCAGACGCAACGCCTACCTAGAGTCTTATTTGTTTTAATATAATCTCAAATTGAAATCCTACACAGAACCTCCATAGGGAAGGGCGTCAAGCCAAATCGAGTATCAAATGATAGAACTAGAGTCGGAAGCCACATAGATAGGCACGATAGAATGAAAAAAAGGCCTTGTAATTTATTTAAAGGGGCAATTACGACCCCCAATTTTAATTTGAAGGGGTAAATTGGAATTTTGCATTATGATTATCCATTTTAGTGTCCGGAATTGATGGGGACGAGCAGACGGAAATGACAATGTTGCCCTTCATGTATTGTTTATTTCAATAGCGGGGGTTCCCATGACCGTTTGTTTATTCCGCCGTGTATGGTGGTGGTCACGGAACGGCGCCATTATATTAAATAAGAAATATTTCGTATTATCTTCGTCTACTTTTAATTGTCATAATTTATTTTTAAGAGTCAAATTATAAAAAATTTGACTAACATTTTACAATATATTCTATCATCATATTGATATGCAAAAAATTGCAATTTATAGTACTTTTTGTATAGTTTTTTAATATTTAAATTTTTTGTTTAAAATATCAAATTAATATAATTTAATTTAATTTTGGAAATTAGTTAAATTGACTTTTAAAAAATGTAACATGACAAAAAAAATGGACAGATAGAGTACTTTTCTTTTTCTAGGTGCTACTAATAAAATAGAAAGTTTTTTTCTTTCTGATTCTCTATTTTCTTGAAGGACAATAAACGTCAAACACACATATATTAGGTGAAGTAATCTCTTTAATATATATCACAAATTTGTCATTGGTGAGTATTTTGCATTGATAATCATATTCTCAAATATTGCTTGTTTTTCTTTAATTCATAAAAGTCCAATGCGTTCGGAGAAAAGTATGCATAAATGTAAGTATTCGTAATTTATTGATAAAAAGAATTTTAATTAAGTTCATTTAATATAGAACGAAAATTATAAGTTGTTACCTTAGAGTATGTTATAGCTAAAGTATAACTAAATTGTTCAATCTGTTAACTAATTAGGCTTCGAAAATATAAATTTGCCTGTATTAGTACTTCAACTAATTGTAAAAATAATTACTTATGATAAGAATAAATTGTTAAGTAGAAAAAGAAATATTTATTTTTAATATACCACACCGATAAAAAGGAAAGAAGTATTAAGTATACGTACCCCCACAACTCTCTTTCTTCGATAACAAGTGATAATTGTATTACATTAATCCCAAAACAGTAATTAGTAATTACAAATTAGGATAAGTGTCATACATAACATTTATTTAAACTAGTAATAATTGTTTTAACGAAAGCGCTGACTCAAAAGTGGAATGATAAATACTTATTTACAATCTTTATAATAAAGTCTAAGGATGTTTACATTATATTCAAACACATTAAAAGCTCAGTTGTTAATTATCTAGACTTTTCATTTGTTGGTAAAAATTAGCTAACTTGAGTCGAGAATCTTCTAAATATGATATTATATTATGTAAATACATATATTATGCATCAATGGGTTTGATATAACAATTTCACGAGTTCGAGCCTCTTGGGTACGGAGTTGCCTTTGTTAGAGAGCGCTTTACCTTTAATGCGGGACTTCCCAGCACGAATCCAAATTTAGTCGGACTCTAATATAGATATCGAACACTGTGGAAACCAAAAAAAAAAAAAAAAAGCAATTCCATGTGAATAAGTTTTAACCAAATGAAACTACTATAGGACGATGACATAATTTTGAAAATTAAAGATTTAACTATATTTTGATTTTCTCAAATTTACAATTATATGATGATTAAATCATATGATAAGAACGGAAAAAAGAATGATGGAAAATATATTATTCTCTTATACTAGCTCAAGAAAAGGAACAACATTACAGCACAACCTTAGGAACTTCTTCCTTAAGATTAAGACATTTAACGACAAAAGTGTTATATATGATCGGCTTTTCCTATGTTTGCTCAAAAATAAGATAAATACAGGCGAGGCATATATTTGATAGACAATAATATTCTGCTTCTTCAAAAACCCTTTAGACAATATTTGGCTTTTATTTCTCTTTTAGAGTCGGCTACAATAAATTTAACAAAAATAAATACTACTAATCGTTAAAGGGTAATTGAAATCTTATACGTGGACTAAAAAAATATTTTTAATTCGAAAATTAATTAGTACTGTAAAAGCAATTTCACTCCAATAATGCTAGACGTATTATTTTAAAATCCTTTTTGATGAAACTTCTCATAACAAAATTACATAAAACAACAATCATCGAAATACTTATTTAGAAATCATTATGTCAAAAACTTTTCGAAAAAGTTATCCAAACAGACAATTAAATCAGAGTCTTCAACTTTCTCATCAAAGAAAGAAACAAGAATTACAGTCAATCGTATGGATTCTTGTTAGATCTTGTGATCTTTATTTTGTTTCAAAACTCCAAAGGAATAAAATATCATCATTCATAGTTTAGTTGTCTGACTTTAATTTTACACGAAAAATAAAGATAATTTTTTAAAATTTTACAATTTTATATTAAAAATATGTCGAATAATAAATGTATAAAAATATTTTATAATCTTGTGATTTTAAACATATCTCGTGAAAAGTTGAAATTAAATAATTATCAAATGAGATAAAAAAGAAAATATCATTCCTTTTTAAGCAGTCTAAAAATAACAATAAGACAAACACATTTAAACGAAAAAACTATTTAAAATCCCCCAACTAATTAAACCTTTCCGAGATTAAAAATAGAAACAGAGAGCATCTTCATGTCAGTATAGACGTAGTTGACTTCAACTTATAATCAACAAATCTATATATTCATTCAACTAATATATGATCCATTGGATGTCGTTTAACTTTCGGAATCTTAGTTGGCGCAAACTTCAACTAATTCCTGCATATAAATAAATATCTTATCTGTTCAAAAAAATTTAAATAAATTGTAGTAGTAATATATAGCAGTGCAGTAATAATTATTGAGCTTTTATTGTCAGGCCATTTACATAAAGGTCAAGGGCCCCAAAATATTCCAAAGCCTACGAAAAGATTGGTGACCCAACACTTTCTAGTTTTTCTTCTTCTTTGTTAGCATATATACGTTTGACGTTAAAAAAAATCAGATTAATTTTACGGAATATCTATTATTTTCAGTAGTACATATATTCTACAGTTCTATTTTGAAAGATCTAGATAGAGAAGAAGAAAATCATTTGATATTTATATCTTAACTTAGTTCATTAATTACTACAATCTACACCACATTCTTGAACTCGAACTCAAAACATTAGAAACAATTTCTTTTTACCGAAGATTTTCAAGCTTCTATATTTATTTATACTGCTATTATATGGTAATTAATACTGATGTCAAAATTGTCCCTATGATTAGCAAAAAAGAAAAGGAAAGAAAAATATGGGATAAAATAATCCAAACTAAATATAAATTAAAGAGTAGTAGCACATGCTATTCAATTTCTTTAAAGTTATTTATAGGTTAAAAGAAACGGTTTCAGACACTTATTTTTTTATTAATAACTAAGCATTTAAAGTAGCTCTACCAATAAATAAAATAATAATATATACTTCCTCAGTTAAAAAAAGAATGACTTCCTTTCCTTTTTAGTCTATTTAAAAAAGAATGACTTTCTTTTCTTTTTAGTCTGTTTAAAAAAGAATGACTTTCTTTTCTTTTTAGTCTGTTTAAAAAAGAATGACCTTTTTCTTTTTTTGGTAACACTTTAATTTCAGCTTTCCACGTGACATATTTAAGGCTACAAAATTAGAAGACAATTTTATACTTTTGACATAACTTTAATTTATGACCATAAAATTTAAAAGTCTTATTTATTTTCTTAAATTCCGTGCTAAGTCAAAATGATCTCAATTGAGGGGAGTACATAATTTCAGAAAGATAATAGCTGTCTCAGATCCGAGAAAAATATAATGAAAGGTACTATACATTTATTTTATAATTACTTTCATTTCCGATGTTAGTACAATATAATACAAATTTCATAGTACCTCAGTTTTTCTCTATATACCATCAATAGGAATTGGTTAAATCTAGAGCCTAGGGAGCAGCCTATTATTAATAGAACATATGAAGCTAAGTTTATAATCTACTCTAATAATCTTGTGACTTCTTATCTTCATTAGTCGAACATATATTTAGCTGTTTGATGTGTGGTCTAAATCATCTTGTGTTTTTAATTTTAGACTAATTTATTCATTTGAGAGGTAATTTTAAGTTTAGTAGAAATCTAGAATTAAATCTAAAATAAAATTTATGTTATATTTGGTTGATGATATGTTAGCATATTGAAGTTTTATCTATGTTTGAACATAAAAGTTAATTTGATATTTGAACCAAAACAGTATTTAACAAAAAGTTGAAAAAAATATTTCAAAGTTGAAGTCATATTTAAATATGTATTTAACTTGAAATTTTTTTAAAAAAAATCGAGTGTGAAAAAAAATTGCCTGATAAATGTCAAGAACACTTTTAAAAACTTAAACTCATCTTCAAGAAACTTTTCAAAAACCAATCAAATGTTATTTAAAATGAATTATTTTTTTCGAGAGAAGGGCAAAAATTCAAATATGAGATGTACTTACTTAATTTAGTTTTGATACCGCTAGATAAGAAAATATTGCTCCTTTATATCGTGGAGATGTTTTACTGAATATTATGAAATTAACTTAAGAATGAAAGAAATGTGTTTGAAATTTGTGGTAAGAAATAATAATAAATTATAATATTTGTGTGACTATAAATTATTTCATAAAAAATAAAATTAATTTAAAGTGAAATTATAATAAAAGTAAGTATCATTTTTTTCTACATTGATTAAAAATTAAAGAAAAGTCTCTAGTATGAGTTTTTTTTTTTTTCATTTATCAAGGACGGACCAACATTAATAGTTTAGGATGCAAGCAACAACCTAACAAATGAATTTGGCTGCCTAAGCCCTAACTAGCCATGAATTAGGTAGTAGTATGTAATTTTGAGGGCTCCTTTGGTTGGTGATTAAGTTATTTCAAGATTTATTCAAGAATTATTATTTCATTTTTAATGTGGATAAAAATAATTTTGCAATTCCGAAATAACTAATTTTGAAATAAGTTATTTCATGATTTTATTTCAATTAAATATAAAATAAATTTATCCTAAAATTAGTTATTCCTTATCATTCGTACCAAGTATCATAGATTTATTGGATTGTTTGGTCGTTTTTCTTTGATAGTAGTAATAAATAGCTTTGTATTTATTACCAAAAAAAAAAAAAATAGCTTTGTATTTGCTCATCTTTTCTTGTATAAGAGTTTCTGGTATTGTCTTTAGCTCCTCTATGACTCGTCGCTTTCATTTACAACCATGCAAGTATTGATTGTGTTTCTAAATTATTACAAACTGAAGTGCTCAGGGAATACATTTCAGAAGGAAAAAAAATGTTAAAAAGAAAGATTTTCAAAAAAAGATTTCATAATTATTTTTTGGAAAAATTGCATAATTAAATGATTTAAAAGAACATAATCTCTAAAATTTCTATCATTAGAATTAATTACAAAAATCCTTTTTTCCATTCTCTTTCTTAACATTCTGATACATTACTCCACCTCCATTAGGTACATTATAACTTTATTTGTGTATAATGTATCTAGTACAAATGTTATTGTTGATTAAAAAAAAAACTCTAATTATTTCAAACCTAAATCAGTATGAATCTAGTTTATAGTTATGTATCTGATCGATACATAACTTATATATTGTTTGCTATGTATCAGGTGAAGGAGTAATATATCACATTATTGTAATTTAAAAAACTTTTGAAATAGGATGTAATTAAGGCCCAAATTGTTAGGGGTTCTGTATTTTATACTCTCTTTTTTTTCGTCATAGGAGACACTATTTTTGAGAATATTTTTTTGGTAGTGTTTTCTAAAAAATTAGTAATCCCAACATAGTGGTAGAGGGCACAAATAGGCCCTGTTGATTTATCTTATTGAAACTGTCTTCTTCTCCTCCACACTCAATTCCCCTGAAAAGACTCCAATAGGCACCTTGATTTATTCTACTGAAATTATGTCTTTTTAAAGAAAAAAAAAAAAAAGACGAAGAAGAGATCTTGTTAACTTAATTTTATTTAAATTTTCCTGTTTTTCTTTACAGATGAATAGCTAGATTAAGTGGGCGTTTGATCTTGTTTCATTGTGAAATTTGAAAAAAAATAAAATATTTTTAAAATGAAAAATTTATGGCTAAACAGATTTTTGTTGTTTTTCAAATTTTTGAAAATAAGTTGAATTCTATACTTTATGGCGAAAGATGTTTAGACTAGAGTTCAATTTCGGAAAAAAGTGTTTTTTTTTTGTAAACTTCCTTGTGTTTTATTGGACATCACGTTGTACGTGACTCAACTAACCTTGTGAAAAATAAATTTGGCTTCGACAGATCACACTGTGTATATTTTTGTATACGCTAGTGCAAAAGATTAAGGTCAGTCTAGACTCCAGCCATTAAAATCTATATTTTATTCCAAAGTGCGATCGAAGAACATTGCTTTAAACAATATGATTATCATGAACCTTTTACAATACGTAGACCTATATACATATAATTAATAATTAAGAAAAGCATAATTAATGATGGCTTCCTTTTACACAAAAGTATAGAATTAAAGACGTACGTGGTAGATATAATTAATTTCTCCAAAAAATAAAAAAGTGTCATAACTCATATTATCATGACTCCCATTTTTTGTGTGGTCCTTGCTTACTGATATATATGTACATAAATTTATACCTACATATTCAATGTCTCCATATTTGTACAAATATGTGCAGCTATAATACAATTGATAGTTTTCACACGAGTTTTTATACTTATGAGAAAAAAATGTAATTTCAAAAATTTAAATTACATGTTCAAACAAAATAGCGTTCTTAAGGACCACTCGATCTCATCAAAGTTGTCTGATCTACGTACATGCAACAGCATCCCTTGACAAACCAGATGACATACACAAAATTTCACTGAAAAACTTTCACAGCTAATATTTGATGGCACAGAAAGTGTACCACACAGAATTACAGGCCAACTTTATATGTACATACAATAATTGTAGGGTTCGCTATGTTTTTGATAATTCCATCTCTACAAATTACTCCCTCCGTACATTTCTTTAGACCAACATTTTAAAATGTGTTTTTTCATTATATTACTGCAATTCATAGTAATTTTCATATAGCTTTCACATATCTAAATTTTTTAATATTGATTTCGCTTTGAAAATAAACCAATCTGCATGAACTTTGCCGCCTACATATATCACTATTAAAGGATTGAGAAAATCTGAATGTTTATATTGTAGGGCAATTAAAAGTTCAACAGCATGATTCTACATATTTTCTTAAGAAAGTGTACGATGAACTCCATTAAATTGAACATTAATGTCATCCAACTAATTAAACCAGTTCTATATAAGTTACACAGTAAAGACATAAGCACATAGCTAGCCATCACTGGTATATAGATTATAATATAAATGTCAACCATGCGTGGATGCTTCTAGCTAAATCCAACTTTAGCCATAAATGTTCTTCCAATAAGGATTTCTTTTTAAATAAAAAAGTTAGGAAAAATCCTTTTGGCCAGAAAATTTGGTTAGAATGGTATTTTACCTATGTTATTTTTACTTTTTTGAACATTTTTACTTTTTTAACTTTAATACCTTTTAATTAAAAAATGAAAAAACGATCAGTTTATTTTAAAATAAAAAAAATATTATAATTTTTTTAAATTTCTAATCAAATTCTGGCCAAAATTTCTGGCCATTTAGCATTACCCAAAAAGTTATATATAACTGGTTCATGGTTTCATTGACCAGAACCAAAAGGTCTTAAACCATTAATTTGTGAATAGGAATTAATTAATTAGTGATTCAAAAGTGTGTTGTTTAAGTTTGATCGATGATGAATTTGTCAAAGTCAACAAATGCTTTGTAATACAGGGATATATTAATCCACTGGATAAGATATAGCATTAAACAATTTTTTATTAGTATAAATATAGTAACTCAAAAATTGTTCATTCACAAAACCAAAAACAATGTCTTCATATTCTTCTTTGCTTGTAATAACACTTTGTTCCTTATTCATAGTAACATTAGCTAATGTTCCTCCTTCCAAAACCTTCAAGTACATAAATGGCGGCTCATTTGGCCAATACTCTGTTGAATACTTTGCAGATTATCGTGTGTTGGACATTGTCAACTTCCCTTTCACCCTTTGTTTCTTTAATTCAACTCCAAACACCTTCATACTCGGCCTACGAATGGGTCATCGTAGATCTGAGTCCATTATGCGATGGGTCTGGGAGGCTAATCGTGGCAAGCCTGTCCGCGAAAACGCCACTCTAACATTTGGTACTAATGGGAATTTGGTACTAACTGATGTCGATGGCACGGTAGCTTGGCATACCAATACTGCCAACAAAGGTGTAACAGGGCTAAAACTTTTGCCTAACGGCAACTTGGTTTTACATGACAAAAATGATATATTTGTTTGGCAAAGTTTTGATCACCCAACGGATACACTTTTGGTGGGCCAAAGTTTAAGGACTAAAGGCCCATCTAAGCTGGTTAGTAGAAAGTCCAGTAAAGAACCTGTTGATGGGCCTTATAGTTTTGTCCTAGAAGGGAGACATTGGGCCATGTATTATACAAGTGTAAATTCACAAAAGCCTTTACCATATTTCAAATCAGATGATTTTGGTATTGGGAAAGACTCTTTAGCTAATTTTGATTTCTATTGTGAGCCAGAGTATGGTGAAAATTATGCTTTTGAGGTAGGATTTAGGATCAACATGACCAATTCTCCTAGCTCTGGCACATCTATATTTACTAGGCCCAAATACAATAGTACATACACTATGTTTAGAGTTGATATGGATGGTAATTTAAGAATGTACACTTATGAACCAAATGTTGATTGGGGAGCATGGGAAGTCACATATCGACTTCTCGATAGGGACAACGATGGAAAAAGTGAATGCAAGCTCCCGAGGAGGTGTGGGTCATTAGGTGTTTGCGAGGACAGCCAGTGTGTGGCGTGTCCAAGCCCTCGAGGCTTGATTGGGTGGAGTAAGGGATGTGCACCACCAAAGTTGCCAGTATGCAGGGGAGGATCAAATGTGGACTATTATAAGGTGGAAGGAGTTGAACATTTTACTAGTGATTATAATGAAGGAGTTGGGCCTATAAAAATAAGTGAATGCAAAAATAGGTGCAACATAGATTGCAAATGTGTGGGCTTTTTCTACAAGCAAGAGTCATTAAAATGTTTGGTTGTAGCCGAGCTTGGAGCTTTGGTTAAAGTGGGCAATTCCTCCCATGTTGGCTACATCAAGATCTCAAAGTAGATTAAGTTATTATTGATTTGTATTTATATCAAGCAAGCATTTTATATTTTTTAAATTTCAGTAATAATAATGTAACTTTTGTCAAAATATAATGAATAATAAATGCACTTAATGTACCAGAATCTGTTAATTTAGAAAAGATAAGCCCCCCCCGCTCCCAAAAAAAAAGGCAGATCTTTCTTTGCCATTTGCAGAGTCACAACTTTTAGTTTATGAATTTTGAATCACAATTTGCTTTTACTTACTTGATTCTGGATAGATTATTTACATACAAATACAGGGTTTGAGCTACTGTTTTTGAGTTCTACTGAAGTTGTAACTCGAATGGTGGCTCCGCCCTGGCTCAATACATACTACAGATACACAAAAGAATTATACTCCTATTATATATAAGAAAAGAAAGAAAGAAAGAACCAAGTGCTGAGAAAAAACTGAAATACTACAACTATTATATATGACTCCTGCTGAAATTGATGCAAAGTATATTTATAAAAATAGCTGAGAAGTAATTTAATTTACAGCAGAGGGGAAATCCCTTTAACAAATTTCCAAAAGACAGTTATTTGATTGAAAGAAACTGATTATCTAACTAATTATTATAGACTAAGACTTCAGTATGTATATATATAATATAATAATAATAACTTAATAAGAAAACTTAACTAGCTAGATAGCTAGTATATTGAGGTACATATTTGTCTTGTGGCAGGCAGCATCATCTTCTATATATCTACTTAAGATACATCCAATTCATGTGACCACCCTATATATATATATCTGCAATAAATTTGGTAAGCATAAAGTAAGAAATATCCAGAAAAACAAACAGATGAAATTAAAGAAAAAAACATTAAACAATTCAACATTGAATGTTCATTACTCCATCCGTCCCAAACAATAAAGAAATTTTATACTATCAATACAATATAACTGATTATAGCAGTGGCAAGATATAAATAAGCTAGATATATCTGTAATGTCAGTAGAGTTTGAAGAGTACTTACAACAACAACACATCCGATGTACTCCATAAGTGGGGTCGGAGGAGCCTTATCCCTACCTTATGAAGATAGAGAAATTGATCTCGATAGACTCTCGGCTTATATAAAGCATATTAAAACCAAGTATTGAAAGGAAATACAATAGTGAAGCAAACTATGCTGACATTAATGTAGACGAGAGCAATCAACAATAAAATAATACGATAATTGAGGCAAATAAAATAACTTAAAGTAATAAAATCAAAGAATAAGACAATATAAGAATAATAGTAACAATATTGATACGGAAAACTAGACTACACTCGACTATGTATATTAACTTTAATTCTACCCTAAATCCTCTGCTTTCAAATCCTCTGATCTAGGGGCATGTCCTCGGTAAGCTACATATGTGTGCCATGTCTAATCTATTCACCTCTCCCCATACTAATACTTCTTTGGCCTACCTTAACCTCTTCTCATATCCACCATAGCCAGAGTCTCACCTCCTCATCAATCACATGCCCGAGTCATCCCAACCTTGCCTCCTTCATCTTATTCACCACATAGTACACTCCCACCTTATTCCAAATATCTTCATTTCTAATCTTTTATTTTCTCTATTTTCATATTTTAGACGTGCGAGTTAAAAAAAAAAAGAATAATGTTGTGAACGGCTGAAGCAGTAAAAAGATATATACTTCTTTTGTTCATCTCTTTATGTCTTCCACAAATTAAATGCAACTAGTCTAGCTCTACCTCACTCGTCTTTGCATCAATTGATTGCAATTTGTTCAATCAAATTAAACATTCCAACTTTATTATAATATGGAATCTAAAATTTTATCAACCTATATGCAAGACTTGATCAAGGTCACTCATATTGTGACAAATGATCCACGCTAGAAAATGACAAAGGTGAGATGTAGAAGACGTCAAAGACAAAGGTATTGGATATGTGTTAACAAAATTCTAGATCAAAAGTAGAAAAGAAAAAAAAAGTTACTACTTATAATCAGTTGTTGCATATTTTTAATAGCGTGAGACGGTGGAAAAAGATTATGTAAGCTTGGTTCAAAGCAGATAATCTCCCACCATATATATTAAGAGTATTTTAAAATTATTTTATTCTAACTATGAGTATCTAAGCTAATAATTCGGCGAGCAAATATGAAAATATCAAAGTAACAGTGTGCGGTCCAACTTAGTGACATTGCCCGTTTACGGGCTACTTTGTCACCTTTACCCACAACTTTAAAGATGCGTATTTAAAAAAAAAAAAAGAAGTTGTTGCACTTAAGAAGCAATAAATACTCAGTTAGTTGATGAGGGTGACACATATTTAATCTCCAAATTCACCCATGACTGATAATGGGATCATTCACTTTGTTATGGTTCATGGAGATATTACTTAGTTTTCTGAAAATTGAATGTATGCAATCGAACTCTAAAACCCCCGGTCATCTTTTATAAATGATAGTTTCTTTCGTCTATATTAAGTATCTTTAAATTTGAGTTTATTGCTTTCCTGAAGCCTCTCCGTAATTATAACTAGAGGTCGTAAGGTTTGATCTCCTTTTATATTCTTTTTATTAAAGTAATATACAAGGTAAGGGTATGGGTCAAACCCCCCACCACAACGAGAGGTGAAAGCGGATTCTATATATTTTTTAAAAAATTCTTAATAGTGTGAGACCCTTTGCAAAAGGATCATATGGGCCAAGACCTAAGAGTATATATATCTTCACGAGTTATATTCAAATAACTTTGGAATGGGTGTTCTTGAAATTTTGATCCTAAGTTGCCTCATAGGCAGACCTTCAAGATCAAAGTCAAGTTTGTTTAACTTAAAGTTTTGTACATGGAGCAAGAGGGATCAAAAGTTCTAGACCAACCACTTCAAAAAAATTTCTTATAAATTACTACCAAGTATCTTTAGATTACTTTAGTTGAGTGTTCAAATTCCTCTCTTTCTGTAACTTTTGTTAATTCACATGTTCTATTTAATAACAAGGGTTCAAATAACAATGAATTCTCTAACATGGTACAAAATGAAAAGCAAACATATTCAATTTGGCATCAAAGTTCAGGAAATTATATATCCAAGTTCAAGATCTTTAACTTTTCGCATTCAAATAAATTTATCAAAATCACTAGTTGGATAATAATTTTATCTTAGTATGTACAAATTGTCAATTGGAAAAAATTAAAAGTTATAAACTATCATTTCAAAGCATCAATAAATTGGAGAATGAATCTTTGAAGAAACTACATAGTGATTTATAAACACTATCTCCTTTTCCATCATCTAAGAACATAAAGCACATATACTATGTTATTTTTGTGGGCTGTATGAGGTTCATTTTTTTTCCCTTTAAAACGAAAATCAGAATTTTTTTTTCTTATATTAGAATTAGTATTTTCCGAAATCTTGTAAACAAATGTTTTTTGAGAGGAATAATTTTTTTCAATGTGATAGAGAAGGTGAGTTTAGAAGTTGCAACTTCATAAATCATTTCAGTAAAATTTTTAACTTTCATAAATTGTTTAACTAATTTTAAATATCACTCAATTTAATATGAAATTTAGTGATAAATATCTTGTCCTCATACCCCAAAATTAAATGGAGTATTTTAACGAAAGCACAGAGACATGCTCAATGCAAATTTGCCTTTGTATCTATGGATATTCGTTAGGATTTCTTATTTGATATTGATCAAGAC
This sequence comes from Solanum bulbocastanum, assembly GCA_037074985.1. Classification (NCBI taxonomy): domain Eukaryota; kingdom Viridiplantae; phylum Streptophyta; class Magnoliopsida; order Solanales; family Solanaceae; genus Solanum; species Solanum bulbocastanum. The sequence goes on along the minus strand of CM073598.1, from coordinate 26,843,040 downwards.
TAAGCAACAAGTTATGATGATTTGTTAGGATTTCTTGTCAATTCTGACGGATCATAATAATTTTTTAGCATTCGTGACTAAAATCCTGGCGATTTTTCAGTGGCCAGATTTTGGTGATCCTTCAGAATTTGGCACTAACCCTAATGATCATCATAACATGTTGTGTAAAAATTCACCAGGACAATTTTCCTTCAAAATGGAGTATTTAGAAACTATTTAAATAAAACTTTCCACGTAAATACCCTTTCATGAGAAGCTCTTGTAACTACATAAATATCATGTAAGAATTTAGATCACAAATACCAATTTTATTTTTATTTTAAAAAAAATATGTGGTGAGTAAAAAATGTTCACATAAATAGAAAACAATTACTTTATTTGTACGTTTAATGAGCTAGGAAAATGGTCGGGTATGTAGAAATAAGTTCCTATGCATAAATTTCTAAAGCTAATTATAAAATGATAGAGTTGAAGAAATTCCATCAAGAAAACTTAACATTACCATGATATATTAAAATGTCAGGGATAGACTTTAAGCCTAAATCAACCTCAGCTTATTAGGAAAGGATTATTTGAGACCATGTAAGGAGTTCATGTTCTTATCCCATAAAGGATGTAGAACTCCAAAAAAAAAAAAAAAGAGATTATAAAAGTCTCAATGCGTTAATTCCTAAAACTAAAATGATAATGGTGCAGAAATTAAATTCCATCAAGAAAACCACTAAAAATATAAGAAACCATCGAAATAAATCAAAGTAACAGAGAAACTATATGTTTACCTCATATAAAATATAATGTCACTTAATTTACTCACAATTACTTTCAAATTACACAAAAAAATTTAATGAATACCTTAGCCTCGGGTACATTTTTTTCCCCAGAAAAACCGCAATGTGAGGGGACTATGCATAATAAACCCCAATCCACACTTCAAACATGAAACAACAAATGAAGACGGGGACACTAGAGGCAGAACAAGATATGAATTCACGAGAACCCAATAGCTTTTGCCCAGACTCTCTCTCTCTCTATATATATTAAGAAATTCACTAAAAAATTGACTTTTGAATCAGGTATTATTGTATAATAACTTAAGGTGCAGTAGTAAACTCATAATCTATGGAAGAATGGTGTGACTAGGCTGTTTACTTAGAAATCCGAGGGGAAAAAAGAATTGAAATTTACCAGAGATCTCATATATATATTTTGAATGTGAAGAGTCTCACATCAGTGGTTTAAGGGATGAGCGGTCTTTTTGGTATGACTTGGACAATCATCCTCTCATGAGCTAGTTTTTTTAAGTTAAATTATGCGATCAAGATCTATTTTATATTTATATTGTATGAGAGCAAAATCTATTCCAATTCTTGTTTCCTGATAATGGGCCCCATATTAAATTGTTCATGCATCAGATGTTCAGGAACTACTATTCTTGTTTCCTAATATTGGACCCCCATATTAAATTGTTCATACACCAGATGTTCAGAGAAGCGTGTAGGTTATAAAAGTCCCCAAAGAAGAAGAGAGACATTCCCTAAGTAGGAAGTTGAACATAACAAGCTACAAAAGGACTAACTAGCTAGGTATACCTTGAAACTATATTCGTAATTAACAGCAATAAATATGACTATTTACAGACAAATAATACGAAAAAGGCTTGATGCTAAAACCTACGTACAAAAGGCAAGCATAATATGTCTGCTTATATATATTATCTGTATATTCGTTTGGAACTTTTTGTAGTAATGATTATACATATATGATTGTTGGTGATGTAAAGAAGATTCTTTTAATTATATTAATTATATTATTTAAAATGGTCCAAGACAATATAAGTTTTGTTTCCACTTCAAAAATTACTCTAACTATATATATATAGTAACCAACTAACCATCACATAGTTTTCTCATTAAGACACAAAATCTTGCCAAATCTCTCAAGTGCCAAGAAATATTGAAAAGATCACATAATTTAGAAGAATAAAAGTTTCAATTATGAAATTAATAAACTGTTTTTGAATTATATGAGAGAGAGAGAGAATGGAAGAAATATGAGAGAGACTTGTTATATAATAAGATTACTAGAATATGCACTATTCATACCCTACTATATATATACTCCCAAATATTAATAAAAGAGATGAGATTTTCTTGTATACATTCTTCCTCAAATTCAATTGCTTCACTATGACCATAAAGATCACGATTTTAGTCATGGTTTTAGGTATTTTCATTTAGAAAATGACTTTTGACATCAAGGTCTAATCGAAAATTAGTTACACTTTAGCAATAATAAATATCACTTGTACTTGTAATTCTTCTAATTTTACTTTTCAAGAAAAGATGTTGATATTACAACAACAAACTTCAAAGAAATAAGCAAACCATTCGATTCCTTAATTTGTAACTTTTAAATATAGTTTTATACTAATACCGTAAGGTCATAGAGTCAAAATTGAAGTAAGTCCATATGATACGTATAATTTACCATACTGATCTAAAACAAAGAAAATTACTTACCCATATGATTTAGCTTGCTTGCATCAAATTCTTGTGTTGATCAGCACCCGCACCAGCACCAGCACCAATGGACTTGATTGAATTATTATTAAGCTTCCTTTTCTTCTTCTTCTTGTAAGGAATCCCTCTTGCCTTAGCTTGACACTCTTTTACCTCTCTCAAATAAAGGCGAATCGCGCCATTTCCAAACGGATTATTCTCCGGTGACCCTCCGTTTTCTTCGTAAGCAGCTCTAAGCCTCCCTATCAAAGCATCAAGGCTACCCCAAGCTTGCCTTAAAGGACAAGTACAAGGTGCTGGTGGATCAGGTTGTCCGAAAAACACACATCCGTGTAAGTGAACCTTAGTTTTCCCGAACTGGTCTAGGTATCGAAGGAATTCTAGAACATGATTGCAATTACACTGTGATAACGAAACGGGTGGTCTTTGATTTTTCAAGTACTGACCGAAAGTGTTCCAATCTCGCCTTTTTTGTGACTCATACCGACTCAATGGTGCGGGATTATTATTTTGTAACTGTTCACCGCCGGATCGTGATGATCCAGCGGGCAGTTCCTTTGTCATGACTATGGTAGAAGGATTCATTTTTTTTATTATTATTATTTTTTTGAAAGAAAAAAAAGAGGATACTGAAGAAGGGAAAGAAAATGGAAGGGTGCAGTTCGTAGAAAAAAAAAAAGATGAAAATCACATCTTTCAGTCCACTAAGGAGACAATGCATGGGACCCTTACTAGAGGTGCTTTTGTTCTTTCTTTTATTTTTTGTTTTTAAAAAATATTTTTTATTTATATCTCTCGCTTTCTTTCATTTTCATTCTTTCTTTTTTAATCACAATTTTATCACCACTAAACATGTACTATTGAAATTTTAATCATTTATTAAGGGTAAGGTAATTAACATCATCCTTTCAAATTTTTCTAGTTTTTAATTAACACCATACACCATAAGTTATTGTACCCGTGACTTGTTAGTCGGTGCAATTCACCTTGTACTATCTTGAAGAAAAAAAAACACTTTTTCCATAGGAATTTTTTCGTTTCTGTGGAATAAAAATTATGCTAGTTTTTTTCTCGGTTGAAATTTTTATATATTTATTAGATTTGTGTGACTATATCATCTAACAGTGTAACATAGTTATTGAAAGATCACATTTTTATTAATCATCAACAATGGATTTTATTTTTTTATAAATCAATAAGTCGTGATTGCGAAACATACAAAACTCATATTTTTTACTTGCTTAGAATACTGTATATTGAAGCATGTGATCTTCTTATGTAGTAATTGAAAATTGAAAGTTACTTATGACCAAAAATTATTTAAATTTTGAAATTCAACTACTTATAAAAGAAGTTGTAGGCAGGGACGCGGCCAAGATTTTTAATAAGGGGTTCAAAATTTAAAAAAATAGACACATAAAGTAGTCTAAGGGAGTTTGACATCTACTATATATACCTAAAAAATTATTTTAACCATGTATAAATAATATACTTTTCCATCGAAGAGGGTTCGGATGAACCGTTGCTCCGCCACTGGTTGTAGGGATTTGGAAGTGTTTTGTTCTTTGGGTATATATTATCTGTATGTTAAAAGTGAGGTTGTCACAAGTCATCATATATAATAACCCCTTTTTCTTTCAAAATTTTCCGCTTCTTTTCACGTGTAAATAGAGACAAAAATAGCTGTGAATTTGGATTTCAGGCTGCTTAAAATAATACGACTCTTAATAAACTAATTAGGTTAGAAGATTTAGTCAACTTAGTGAACGCTCTCTCGAATGAAAAAGATTTTAGAATACTAGTAATCTTTTAATTTGCTCAATATATGTGGAGACATCTAAAGACCATACACGAATTTTTATTTTTAGATATACTTTATAAAAGAGTGAATACTCAATTAATTCAAAAAATATTACTCCCTTCTTTTTAGTTGTTATAATTTTCTTTTTAATGGTCAAATTATATGATTTTTAACTAACGTTTTAAAATATACTTTTTAAATGAAAAAAATTATCATTTTGTAGTATTTTTTTATAATTTTTTGAATATCTAATTTTTTATTTTAAAATATCGAATTAATGTAATTTAATTTAAATTTAAAAATTAATTAAACTGATTATAAAAAAATGCAACGTGACAAACTAAAAAGAAACATAGGGAGTACCTATTAGATATTTTTATAACACACTCACCAATAATGTAACAAAACAATGAATTGACGGATTACATATGACATTTTGGGTTCAAAATTAGGACCAAATAATTATGAGAAAAAAACAACTACTTTTAAGTGGTAAATTAAAAAATCTAGTTTCTTCAGAGCCACCGTTTGCCACCGTCCTTTTTTTCTTCAGCTGCCACCGTCCAACTAGAGAGCCAACGTTTTTTTTTTTTTTTATTATTATTTTTTTAGAATTTTTAATTTTATATCAAATCTTTTTGATTCATGTGATGAAATTTGTTTTGAGAGAAGATGGGGAGTGAAAGAGAGAGAGAAAGAGAGTAGTGACAGTGATGAGTCTCCATTTTTTTAAAAAGAAATATTTAGTTCACAAATTATTTTAATATAAAAGATTTAAAGCGTTCAAAGAAAGTGAGCGTTGTTTTATTTTTTACTATCCTAGCATTTTGTGTTTAATAGGTACAATTAAGTTTTTGAATAAATTGATTGATTGATCATGTCAATACATAAGATATCAAAATTTATAATCATACTAATTTTAATGTCTATGCATACATTCGAACTAATATTTTACACACCATCATAGCTATTTGTAATGGTATGGTCATTATGTTCAATGATGACTCTAGCTAGTAATTTCGTTGTATCCGTTACATTTTTTTTGCCCAAAACTTTTACCTATATAGGCTAAAAGGTATAATGGATCATAAAAGTATTTGTTTGACTTGTTTTAGGGAATTTAAGCTCAAGGAGGCAGAGTCCTTATTTGTGTTGATATAATTTTATTCATGAAATACCATGCATGATTATAATTGCAGCTATGACATGCATGCATATGCCTTTAGCCAAAAGTATCATGAAATAATGCTAGAACTTTAGGTGCGTAATAGTTCCAAATATACGTATTGTTCACTATAAAATGATGAAATAATTGATGTTATTCCCACTTGTGTTTTCTTTTCTTTTTTTTTTAATAACGATGATATCTGAATCTATTTATACATATCTTGATCAATTTCATAAGGTATTAATTTGTTATTTTTTGTCTGCGGATGTATCAATTTGTCATAAGGTAAAAATCATCAACTCCATATGATAGTGTGTAAAATATTTTTAGTCGAATAAAATAATAAAATAAGCTATATATGATGGAGTAGTATTTTTAGCTATATATGATGGAGTGGTATTTTTAGTTACACTAAAATTGAAAGTCGAAATCACATGATTCTCAATTCATTTTACTAGCCACTATACCATCCCTTTAAACGCGATTTTCACTTTTGTTTAACTCCATTTTGAAAAAAAAAAGCCTTTCAAGACAAAAGATAAGAAATCTTTTTTGTCTGTGATTGATATGTTGTAAAATATGTTGGGCAAACATTTATAGTCCTGATATAAAAATCTAGAAATATTTTATCCCTTTTTTAGTTACTAATTTTTGGATAAGTTTTATCAAGATTATAACTAGCATCAAGATAAAAAATCATTGAGTAAATATCTCAAAAGGTCACTCACTCACGTATGTGAAACTATTTGATTAAGTCATTCAACTTGGTTTTATATCAATAAAATCACTCAACTTATGAATTTTCTTTTATAAAATCACTCAACTTAAATTATTTTTCTAGAAAATCATTATAGCCAAAAGATTAAAAAATATTATTGCACAAACTACCCTTTAAGTTTAGTTTTGTAATACTTACTTCTATTGTAGTTTATAATACTATGCTTATTTCTCTTATTTTATTTTATTTTATTTTTAGTAATTGTCTTAACTTTATTAATATCAACTCAATTGTCCAAGCATTAAGCATTAATTCAACTTGGCTCAGGTTTCATTATATTTTACCATAATTTATACCCACCAATATATGCACTTAATAATTTATTTTGATAATCAAATGCGTATGCACCAATACTATGAAATTAATCCGGACAAATCCAAATTCAATGACTCCAAAATTGAATGGATATGGATGACAGGATGAGGCTGAGATAAACCACTCTCCCCCCACCAAATTCTTCCCTCTTTTTCTTCCTTCATCAACCTGAGAGATGTTCTTTAAGAAAAAGAACCATTCCTTTTTTCCCCACCTGGCAAAAGTTTTTCAAAAAATTATTTCAACTAAATATTGGATACTAGTTTTTGAATATCCCTTTAGTAGTTCTGTTTGAGTGGTTTTGAATTGAAATTTCATTTTAATTTGTGGGTCGAATATTTGATATTATTGTTTAATATGGTATTATTTAGTGTGGCGTGCATATTTATATGGAATAAAAAATGAGTTTGTTTTGCAAAGTTAGATTTTTTTGATAACTTGAATAAAAGATGTTATAAAATTATTTAAATTAAATAATATATGATAAAGGAAAATTTAGTTAAATCATAAATTTTTATGTTAATAATAATTAGGTTAAGAAAATAATTATTAAAAAAATAATTATTTAAAATAAAATAAAATAAAATAAGAGAAATAAACATAATATTATAAACTATAATGGAAGTAAGTATTACAAAACTAAACTTGAAGGGTAGTTTGTGCAATTATCTCTTTTATCTTTTGGTTAGGATGATTTTTTAGAAAAATAGTTTCAGTTGAGTGATTTTATAAAAGAAAATCTATAAGCTGAATGATTTTATTGATATAAAACCAAGTTGATTGACTTTCTCAAATAATTTCACATACTTGAGTGACCTTTTGAGATATTTACTCAAATATCATCTTCTTTGTCAAAGAGTGAAATAAGAATATCTAAATTAATTATCCTTGAATAAATTATCATAATATAACAAAACTATTCCTAAGATCCCTCAAATATTTTTTCTCCTAGATAAAGAGATCGAAAAGTATTTTTATAAATAAATAACTTCTTCTTAAAATTATGTAATTCAATTCAAATAAGCAATAAAAAATAATATGTACAAAATAATTAATTTCAACATAACTAACTCTAGCATAACTTCTCTTCGAAATGACAAGCCCCGCTAAAAAATTTTAAAAGCTTCTCAATGCAATGTTTCAAGATGTTATTGCTTTTTTTTTTTTTTCTATTGTTCCTTCCATTTTATATCTTGGCTTTTGTTGATCTGTCACATCCCTTAAAAGAACTTTAATTAAAGGTGTATCTTATCAAACTCACCTTATTAGTGATATTTTGAAATTCTATATTTAACAACAATTACTATTTTATATAGTTACTCAATATTAAGTAGTATTGAATAAAATAATAAAATTCTCTTGAACTATTAAAAAGGACAAATAAAATGAACATATATATTTTTTTATATAGGTCGCTGTCGTTGTCTTATACTCTTATTATCCATCCTTACTAATAGTTATAGTATTGCTTCTATAGTTGTTTATTGTTTGATTTCTTTCACGGTCTATTATTTTTTTACACTTTAATTATCACTTTATTTTGTAATAGTTACTGTCCTGATAATATTTGATATTTTTATTGTATTTTTACTTTTGTTATCTTTTATTTTCTGAACGATAAATTACTTTTACTTAAATCAAGGATCAATCGAGAATAATCTCTATCACTTTATAAATTAAGCGAATATATATGTTATTGGTAAAAAGATGACACAATTACTCGATTTGTGAATTGTTACTGAAATGAGGGGTCCCAATGATTATTTGATTGTTGATGAGGTTTAATTTAACGCGTTTTGTCATAGTAAACTCGTGGCTGCTTTTTGTTGTACTTATAATCCCAAAATTAGATTTCATTATTACTCCTTCCTTTTTAAATTATTTATTATGATTTTAAAAATAGTTATCTCAAATTATTTATTATTTTAAAATTTTAAATAAAATTCATTAGTTTTATCTCATTTATTTTAGTAGTATTTGTTCTCGAAAATTATATACACCTCTATATAGATAAAATAAATATAAAATAAAGAAAGATTATATCAAATAAAGAAATATTATATCTTAAAATGTAAATAATAATTAAATAATTAAATCATCTCTTAATTCATATCTTTTTAAAAAAATATATAAAAAATACAATAAATAATTTGGGCCGGAGGCATGAGTAAGAAACAAGTGGTCTGAGGCATCATGATTAAAGAGTAACAAAACGTAGGGTTATGTAGAGAATGGAAGGGCCAAATATTGTGTACTATTACTTATATATTAGTGTGCACAAACTTTTTTTTTTTTGGGTTTCTGAAAAATATAGATTTTATATACTTTCATTGTTTTAATGTTTGTCTTAGTTCTTCTTTTTCTGGGCAAGGAATGTTTGTCTTAATTTTTGAAATGTTTTCAAAATATTTTTGAATTCTTAACTATTGAGACTTGTAGTATCTATACTTAAATTCATATCAAACATTAATTAATTTAATCATTGTACTATGAATCAAGACGAATAAATTAAAACAATAGGTGTATGTTAATTAGCCGTTATAAAAATTGAAGACCCTTCTCGTCAATATCTAATATTCATGACATTAGTAATACACACCTTAATACACAATTGAATGTATAACTAATGCTTGTGTGACATAAAAAGGTATACCAAACAAGATATAATTAATACACAAAATTAATTTTATACATTATTTTTGCTAATACACTGTACCAAACGACTCTTAAAGAGATGATTCCTTACCTATTGAGTCTCACATCCGCTAAGGAATGGAATGAGGGACTTGATCTCTTTTAGGGTGAATGTAATTAAGATAATATACGATGATACAATATTATACACAATAGAAGATATATAATTACATGACACGACAAAAAGTAGAGAAAAAAATACACATAGAGAATGAAAATTGCTCTAATTAAAAACGTTTAAGATGTTTATTATCCTAGGTATGTAAAGGTGTTACAAAAGGACAGTGTATTATCACATCACGTACAACCAAAATATAATCTCTTAGAACACAAGACACTATAATTTTACTCCACAATTAAATCTTGAAACATCATTTTTGTCAAAGTCTATGAAAATTACTCCATAATTATAGAAAACACACATTATTGAAGAAGAATGAACTAGAAATCATTCCAATCAACTGCTCCTCTATCCCATATTAATTGATCATTTTTTTACACGCATATTAAGAAATCATAAATAAAAAGAAAATTTTCTTATTCACCCATTAAAAAACTTTTTGGGAATTTTACAGACAAATGTGAACACTTTTAAAAATAATTAATTAGCACGGGTAATGTAGGAAAATTTTAATTAATGTTTTCTTGATTTAGTAAGGTGGACAACTAATATGAAATAACTATTTTGAATAAGATTATCAACTAATATGGAACAGAGGGAGTATAAACTAATTCAAATTTTCGTGTTGAATCAATTGTTGATAATTGAAAGTAGTGAATCCTTGTGTCCTTCAACCCCTAGATGCTCTCTGAATCCTTCGCCTGTCAAAAGTCCCCTTCAAAATCATGTTTTAAATGTATTTATATTTTATATCATGTACCAATAATTTCAACCAAAAATAACTTTAATTTGACGAAATACAGAATTCCGACGAAATTCAAAGCCAATTTTTTTGTCAGTTCATATTTTCTTCATTTTTTTTGTATGTACACTTGCTCCTCGAACTCTAAACTCGATCTATGTTGAATTATTTTGACTTTTACTCAAATTTCGAAGTACCAAAGTATTTGTTTTAGCTTCAAAAGTGCTCCTTAGCTAGGAATCATGCCCTACATAATAATACAAAGTACTAATTAACATTATGTATAGCTCAATCACGATTAAAATGTAGAAAATAAAAAAAAATGAAATATAACTAAAACTCATGTTTCTAGCTGCCTATCATCAAGGATGTATATAGAATGATACAACTTAATAAATCGGATTTAGATATAATTAAATATTGGAACATTTTTATTTTTATTTTTTGCTTTTTCTTCAAATTTGTATGATAACACAATTTATAGAGAATCTCTAGGGTTGTAGAATCACTAAAGTTTGCTTTCATTGTTCAAATAGAGAAAAGTGAAATCATGAATTTATATAATCCACCTCAATTAATGTCAAATTAGGTCTTGAACCTACTTTATAATCCAAAACTTAGCTCAAAGAGAAAAGGATTATCCAAGTCATATCATGAGTCTAGGATTCCTTTCTGCCCCCACCTCCTCACCAGTCACGCCCAAACCCGGACATTCTTTATTTGAGGTTCCATTATCCGATCCAATGTGTGTATTAATGGAGCATGAATATTTCTATCCCTTCAGCTGTCCGAGACTTGAGGGTCCACATCAGATCAGACTTGACTCTGCTGCCATGTCAAATTAGGTCTACAATCTAACCCACACATTAAGAAGTAGCTTAAAGGAAGAGAATTTGTCAAGTCATATAAAGAGCTAAGGTTTTCATCCTTCACTGATTTTTTAATGGTTGTAGATATTTTTTGATGGAATAATAACGAAATTTCATTCATTAACCATTTGCGTGTTTGGGAGTGCATGTTTTGTATATGGTTAGACAAATAATAAGTAGTAGCCAAATTAAGGAACTTTCCTTTGAACCTAACATTCCTTTTATTTACTTTTCAAGTCAAATAATGTTAAATTGGTTTGAAGCTATTTTTCTCATGAGTGATGGGTCCAACCATCAGATCAGACAGTGTTTTCTGGTTCACCATTATTATATGTGTGTGTACTGCCCAGCATCTTTATGGGTATTAGAGATTCACTGTCATCCTAAAAGGGGAAGTTCTTCAAAAAACTACTACCAAATTTCTATTTATAACTATGATTCTCCAATGTCATAATAAATCCTTAGCAATTGCTTTCTAATTTTCAAGAACAATCAATCATTTGGAATTTGGAAATTAATGAAGGATGTAATGGGATGGATCGATGAGCTACAATTAAATATTTCAAATTTACAACTTTACAAATTGAGAAATTTCTGATATGATCATATGTTATTGGATTCTTCAAGGAATCCTAAGCAACCTAAGTCTGAATAAATTGGATTGATCATAGGACTTTATCAGGAAAAAAACATGCCTGGATTTTGAAAGTCACACTTAGGTTATTGAATTTGAATGAATTAATAGAGTATTAAATTTGGAAGACGCAATAAATAAAAAAAATTAGTACCATTTTCTTAGTTTACTTTTTGCACCAAAAAGTCTCTCTTGGTAGGCTTCTCACCTAAGCTAAAAAAATCATGTCCCAAATAAATGTATTCTGTGGAAGTAGATTCATTAATTACTTAAATAATGTTTGATGGAAAAAGGCTTGTTTATAGGTGGCAAAAAAATCGAGTCATGAGATATTGTCTCCTGACTTTGTGTTTCCACTAGCTTGTTTTATTAATAATATAATTTTTACTCCAATATATCCTACCTGCTTCCTCACAGATATTTGCTAATTGGTCAAATACTTTTTTTGTTTTCGATATTTTGTTAGAGCGCAATTAATTTAGATGACGTGTAAGATCTATTTTGAGAAGCACTCTTCATTAAAAAAAATTTCATATCCAAAATTTAAAATCAAGACTTTTAATTAAGAAAGAAATCATCTTATTCGCTGCACTATAGATTTTGATAGTGGTAATTAATTGGTCAATTCGTGTAACCTACAACAGTTCTTTTTCCAGTAGTGTTTGACAAGGCTCCCTGAGTAAATTAATGAATAAGTACCGTGAGGGCATTTTCAACCCTATTCTCTATTTCACTCTTCAAATATAAAGTTTTCTATTTTTTCTGACAATCAATTCCAATTCAATTCTCTATTTTACTCTCCAAAACAGAATATTTTTCTCTTCTCAATATTATAGTATTATTTCTATTTCATTATTACTTTCTTATTTCATAATATATATCTCTTCTTTCTTCTTTTCGAAACAATCACTTTTATATAATTTTCATGTGATATAAAATTTTGTTTTTTCAATTTGTTTTTTTAATATAAAATTATATTTTATTCTAAATTTCTAAATAACATAAATTGGAAGCAAATATTATATAATATACAAATTAATGAACAATTCAAATAAAAGTGAAATCATTAATGAAAAATACTTATATAAGCATTACATAAATACCCAACTTTTAAGATTATTACGTTGCTCACATAAATGCTCTATTAACACATTATGGAGTTCAAATGAGCATTTTTGTCCATAATTTTTTTTATGTCTAGCTGAAAATTATTCAAATCGAAGATTTTCATCTACCACCATTTTTGTCATGGCAATTGGAGCCTTTATGACATCTTGAATTGGTGCATTAAAATTACGTCCATCCTCGATTATCATGTTGTGCAATATAATACATGTAGTTATTATATCATGCAACACTTCCTTTCTTCAAAAACGTGATTGTCCTACAATAATTGCAAAACGTGATTGCAAACCTCCGAATGTACATTTAATATCTTTTCGGCTCAATTCTTGTTTCATCGCGTAATATTTCTTCTTTTGAGAACATGGATTACGAATAGTTTGAACAATTGTAGACCATTTAAAATTGTGCATTTTTTATAGTGAAAATTAATAATAAAATAAAATTATATTAAATTGACAAAATAAGAATTAAAAAATTGAAATATTATTAATTTGGAATGAAAGTAGTAAATATTAAATAATATATATTTTTAAAAATATTATATTACATTTTAAAAGAACTACAAATATTAGAAATTTAATTTATAGTCTTTTATGAAAAATAATATGTTAATTACAAAATGATAGAAATAATAAAAAAGTGAAATAGAGAGTGTGAATAGTAGTTCTCTAAATTTGGAGGACTACTATTCAACTCACTATATATGGAGAATAAAGAGTAAAATGAAGAGTGGTTGGAGAGGGCATTCTCAATTTTACAATCCAAATATAGAGAATAAAGAGTAAAATAGAGTGGGATTAGGGCATTTCCAACCCTGCCCTCTATTTTACTCTCCAAATATAGTGTTTTCTATTTTTTCAGACAACCAACTTCAATCCAATTTTTTATTTTACTCTCTAAAAAAGAATCTTCTTCTCTTTCCTCAATGTTATATTATTATTTTATTTCATTTGCATTTCCTTATTTCATAATATAAATCCTTTCTCCTTCTTTTTATTTTCTTCAAATAATCACTTTATATAATTTTTACGTAATATAATTTTTTTTTCAAATTCATTATTAAATATAAAATTTTATTTTATCCTAAATTTCTAAATAACCTAAATTGCAAGTTATTATATAATATACAAATTAATGGACAATTCAAATAAAAGTGAAATCATCAATGAAATACCATCACATAAAAATTACATAAATCAACGAGCACAACCGCAATCACAACCACAACAAATCTCTGGATCATATACTAATTTTTTCTCTGAATATTGTTTAATTTGGAAACGATCTACCGGATTACTAAATTATTGTTGCGATAAAATTATTATGTATTGTTATCTTATATTTAAATTATTATGTTATGTATTATATTTTTAAATTAAAATCTCCATCTTATCATTTTACTTTTGTGCATTCTTCATAGTGAAAAATAATAATAATATCAAATTATATTAAAGTGATGAAAATTTTGAAAAATTGAAATATTATTAATTCAGGATGAAAGTAGTGTATATCAAATAATATATTTTTAAAAATGTCATATTACATTTAAAAAGAATTACAAATGTTAAATATTTAATCAATGACCTTATATTAAAAAATAATGTGTTAATTACAAAATAATAAAAATATAATAAAATAATGAAAAAGTGAAATAGAGAGTGTGAATATTAATTCTCCAAATTTGGAGAACTATTATTCACCTCTCTATAAATGAAGAATAGAGAGTTAATTAAAGAGTGGTTGGAGAGTCCATTATCTATTTTACTCTCCAAATATAGAGAATGAAGAGTAAAATAAAGGTGGATTGAAAATTGTCTAATTAGAGATGGTCTGACGTTTCAACTTCTATTTTTTTAAGTTTTATTAAAAGAATATTTACAGATATTAAATTTGCTGTTGGTAAATCTAATTATTACAGATTTGGGACTGCAGCAATTTGAATTAGGTGTTTTTATATTATTTGTCGTGAAACAAAAAATTCCATCATTTTGGGACACTTTTTTTTAATTTTTCTTAGCAATTTTTAGATCACAAACTAAAGATATTTTTCGATCGGACTGAAAATCGTATGAGATAATATTAGTTTATATATGGTGTAAAACTTTGTTAATTATGGTAACTATTAGATGATAATATAATATTTTATCAATAAAGTTGAGAAATATATGAACACGTATATATTAGAATTGAGTCTTATATTATTCTTCTTTTTTCATCTATTGGTCCTTAATTTACGCTTTTTAAACTCCAGCTTCCCAAGATTAGAGATATAAAGCAAAGAGACGGACATTGTAGCTTTTTTCACAAACACAAACAAAAAATACAAGCAATATCTTTTGAAAATTAAATCTGTTAAAAATTGTGAGGTACGTACTACATTGTCAAAAAAAAAAAAAATTAAAAAAATTTAAAAAATTAAATCAGTCATTTCGATAGTCAAGTTGAATTGTCCCACGCACCACCAATGCATTCAATAAGGACTAGTCCGTATTAGACACCCCTGAACCACCGTGCATTTGGCTTCGTACGTCCATATTTGCTATTTTGTATTTAACCGATGAAGACGATAACTCGAATCGAGAAAAGATAGTTTGTATGTAGATTTTATTTTATTTTCTATACACACTTTTGTGTTTATTGGTATGTCCATATTAATATTCTCTCCAGTAAATATTATCCGTATTTATGGTTTTGTCGATTCCTACAACTCTTAAGTATGTCCATATTTAAATTATTTTTGTTCAGAATGTCGGACTTAATTAACACTTTATTAAATGGGATGTAAGATTTAAATTTGAAAAAGAGAATAATGATAATAGTACTATGAATTCCAACATGATACTATAAAATAAATTCTAAGTTTGTTAAAATATTGGGAGATCTAAAGAGTATTGTGTGGGGTATTCAGTATTGTTCTTTCGAAAATTTTTATTAAAGGCACAACCAATAAAAGGTGTGTGAGGCTCCATTAATCTTTTGACACGTGAATAAATGAGTCATTTATCTACTTTAAAGCTAAAATGCCACCACTAACAAGAGAGAGAAAGTCTATTTACACAATAAATTGAGTTGAACAAATATAAAAAATATAAGAGAAATTAAAACTTGCGTTTGTTGTTTTTCTTTTTCCATTATTAATATTATGTAAATTTTGAGATTACATTGGATATATTATTATTGTTGTAGTTGTATGTTACTTAGATGTATATTTATAAATCTAGAATAAAAATAATAAAAAGTAAAATAAATTTTATAATTAATATAAATCCCATCAGAGATAATACATTTCACAAAATATATAAAAATAAAATAAAAAATAATTGTGGATCCACATTTTATACTTGTTGAAAAATAAAATTTTGATTTTTCTTCGTAATATTTTTATTGAATCAAATGATGATAAATCAAAACTACATATTTTGATGTTCAAATTGAATCTGTAATTTTACAAAAATTTTTTAACGTTTTTGCTGATGGTAGAAAAAAAGTTACATTTGATGCTGGAAAAAAATAAAAAAATAATTTTTCAAATCTTGTCTTTTCCTCTAAATCTAGCAATCTTTAACTTAAATAAATTATTATATAGAAAATTCAACAAAAATAAAATAAATTAAATTGTACTTCACAAAAATTTTAAGTACTATTTTATTGAAAAAAATAATAGTAAAAAAATAACAGTGATAAAATGAAAATATAAATTATATTACATAAAAAAATATCATATCAAAATAAATCTGTAAAACTAACTTACAGCTACGTAACATTTTCAATATAATCTCAATTTATTAAAAAAAAAAAAGCAACAAACGTTTAATTATTCTTATATTTTTAATATTTGTTCAATTTAATTTATTGTGTAAATATACTTTCTCTCTTTTGTTAATGGTGATATTCTAGCTTTAAAGTAGATAAATGATAATTGTGCCTGAGATAAAATTTTTCTTCTCCTTGAAGCTTGAAGGTATTTTTCAATCACCACACGTGGGTTGTAGGACCTAATGTTTTTTCAATAAAAATAAGGGAATCATTCCCTATTTTTTCTCCTTTAGTTTTCCCTTTTTCTACTATTTCCTTTCCTTCTTTATCTTGTCTGGTCCATCATCGATGAATGTGGTGCAGTAGATATTTCTTTTTTAATCAGATATTTTGAATTCGAGTGTTAGAAATGATAAAAATTCTTGGCAAATGTGGAGTTCTATACAATACGAATTTAAATTAGACTAACTTCAATATAAATATCAAATACTAAATAAGAAAACAAAAAAATAAAAATTGTCTTGCCCAACCTCTTTTTTCTTTTCTTGCTTTTGTTTAAGGTAACCGAAAAATGATCATGCTTCAAGATCACGAGTGAATATCACAACCAAGATCCTATATACAATTAATTCTTCTTCTCTTCACCATATATTTTATAACTACTCACCACAATAGGTATACGTTCGAGTAACAAAAAAAATATACGATCTATCAAATCATCAATGCCTCAATTTCTTGTCTGCCAATCGTTATCTTTACGCAACTAATCGATCAGACTTACTGTTTACTTTTTTTAACCAGTACATACAATATTTTTTGAAGCGGTTACATGGACGGCATTTAGGTTAATTCTTCAAATATTTGATCATCTTCTAGGCTCTAGCATTATCTTCTATTCCGCTAAAAGGAACTCAAACTTAGCCCAAAAAATCAACAAGTTATAATGGTAATTAACTAGGGTTTCAAACGAAATTATTTGACGTAATTAAGAAATTTAAAATTAGGCTTTTAGTTGCATGTTTCTTTCCATTTTCCATTTTTTGATTATAATCTTTCCTTCTAGTACATTGGTACAGCTAGTTTTTCCCCCTAAAGTTGGCTAATTAGGTCCACTTAGGATAATTTTTTCACTTGACAATTGGCATCAAGAAGTTTAAGTGGTTTTCAGATAGGCCCACCAAAATTATTCTGTGTTTTTAAATAGAAAACAAAACCGTACAATATTTTGTGGTTTTTTTGTTGATTATGTCTATATTAAAGGCCACACAAGGAACACTATAAATTCGAATTCTCACTTGTTTAATTTTGAAATGATATAAGTGGAATAACTTTTAATTGGAGCACCAACTACGAACTTTCACTAGAATGCGTTAAAATTTTTTTTATCAGACAAGAATTACTGTTACGAATCATTCATGCTTTTCTCGTTATATTGTCTTATTAGCTGAAACTTCACGCGTAATATTCACTATCTGTCTTTATAATGTGGGTAAGATTGTGAGTATATCACCAAAACCTTCCCCATCAAGCAAAAGTTACACTAAAGATCACTTTTTATATATATATATATATATATATATATATATGTATATATCAACAAATTAACGAGTGCAGAGACTACAAAGAACTAATTAGTCATATAACTATAGAGAAGAAATTAAAGTGTTACCATTAAATTATAGACCTTACACTTGTTTTACTTGTACGAATGGACCTATAATCGTGCATGTTATATTTAACTTTTACTTCTAATGCAATTATGAAAACCTAGTCGGCAATCTAAGTAGCTCAGTTAGTTGATATTTGATGTTTTACCTTATCAGTAAGGGTTTGATTTTCCATCTTATAATCCCTTCTCTCATTTGTGTCAATCATTAACTTATACAATGATGCACTTGTGTCAATTGAATTTAACCAAAAACAAAATAAAATAGCATGTTGTTCAACTCTATTAATTTCCCAATTATGAATCTTTTTTCTTTTATGTACCTCACCTAATCCCATGATCAATAGTGTTCCCATTTATTGTCCTTCAACGTGACTCGAACCTTCCAATAACGACTTCAAGAGATATTGTGGCAAAATAAATTACTTCATGAAACATGATAAAAGTTATCTTATCCAATTATTAGTTAAAATTACAATTTTCGATGATCTAATACATTCGGTTAAACAAGATTTAAACGTATTATCAATCAATACCAGAATATTATTAGTATAGTATATAGTATCCTATTCTAATTTGTTCCTCTCAATTAATTACAAGCTTTTATTACCGACCCTTAAAAGTTGTTATCCTATTAGGACCATCAAATCAAGTGCCAAATCACTTAATAGAGGAATATTAGTGAATTTAAAAGAGAAAATAATACAAGTGGATATTCAGAAGATATGAAATGACATACACCTTTAATAATTTTCTTTGATTTGCCATCCGGGGTTCAGAGTCCATATTAGAGCTCCGACTTAATCTGGATGACGAACTACATGGTCCATTTAGGGATGACACTCCTAGCAGGATTTTCTCAAGGCTCGAATTCGAAACCTTTGATTAAAGGTAAAACACTCTTACCACTAGTCCATGTTTATGACACACACTTTTAATATAACACTACTAATGCTAAAGTCTTTAATTTTCAATATATATATATATATATATATATATATATATATATATATATATATATATATATATATATATATATATATATATATATTGGGGCCTTGCCAATTCACGTGAATAGGCCCTACCCTCTTCTCCAATTGTCTCTTAGTGCAAATTATGGTGAAGGCCCACTAGTATTCATTGTGAATTCACTATATATGCTTGATGTCAATAATTGATACTTAGATTCTCCTTAAATTTTTTATTTATTTTCTTGTTACTAGTTCAATTTGTAACTTTTGAATTCAAATATATGCAGCTGAGTATAATTCTTTTTCTCTAATATATATAGTCCAGTTTTTATGTGTAGAAATGACAAATAAACTTTAGAAAAAAGAGAAAGCTTGACTAAAAGTAGATATATAGAATGAGTGATATATAAAGCTGCCAAAATTAGAAAGAATGTATCAACCTTTTGAGAACTTGATGTAGCCAAAATGGGAGTGTGCTTAACCAAAGTTATTATGGGAAAAAGCCCAATTACTTGTAAATTTCTCATCTTTACATGCACCTAGTTTTATAGGCCCAATACTTGTAATTCATGTCAAATCAATAAATACTGGAAAAAAATTAATAAATAACATATTATTTAATTATATTATTGTGTTTTTAATTTATTTTTTGAGATTTGAATAATATAAATTTTGATTAAAATTTTAAATATTTTTTTTTATGATATTGACCATGGAAACTTGTAATTTATAGTACTTTTTGTTGTAGTTTATGAATATCTAAATTTTAATTTTAAAATATTAAGTTGATTTAACTTAAAAAATTAGTCAAATTAAAAATGAAAGTGAAAAGTGTCACAAAAATTAGAATTGAAGGGAGTTTGTATTTGCATATAAATTTTGTTAGTATACCATGTAGGTAGCAGAGATCATAATTTGTATGAGACCATCAGCACTTGTTGAGCTAGCTTGTCCACACTTTAACCGTTGACTCTAGGCGTACATGGGGTGATGATAGTCTCACGTCAGTAAGTGCAAAGACAATGTCTCCTAATATTACCTCTTGAGGTGGCTTTTGAGACGCTGTTTAATCAACTGAAATTTTCCCTTTAATTTATCACCTACTTGTTTTAAAATAACACAATTTAATATATACTATAATCAACATTGGATCCTCCTCTACACTGAGCAAAGTTTGTAGTGCATATCCCCTTAGTCCACCCTAGCTACCATTCCTCTTCATAAATTGTCCGGATGAAATATTTTAGGCTTAAACTATGCTATCTACTTGAATTTATTTTTATTTTTTTGAAAAAAAAAAAAAACTATTTTACTTTCATGCTCAATGTCACGAGAAAATAATAGAAGTTACGTTGATATTTTTATTAAAAAAAAAGTTTATGTATGGTTAGTAAGTATACATTCTTAGGTTGCCCATTGCCATCCATATCAACTCTAAATTAACGTTCTATCCTCTGCAGATCTTATTTGTGCCAAATGATTTACCAACAGAAAAAATCATTGACTAATGGAGGAAATCAAAGTCAGTTTATTTTATTTCTGCCACTCTGGGAGAGCCATACCATTGACTTCTTCCAATACCTTGAAATTATATCCGAAAAAGAATTATATATAAGACTACAACCAGTAATGTTTCTGAAGAATCAAACTGGTGAAAAGTGCCATGGTAATTCTAAAAAGAAAAGATGTATGATGCCAATCTCATTAAGATCTTGATGATAAGCCAAGTGAAATGCCCCCAAGAAATGTGATTTTCTATTTGAATAGGCACAAATTTTCCAGAAAAAAATAGGCGAAAGCCTTCAATGCCCACTTCAAAAATGCGACATAGGCAGTTCATAGAGAATGCATGTCACAATAACCTTGTTGATGCACCATTATCTGATTCATGGAATAGCAAACAAAATGCTAAAAAGGTAACCCTTCATTTCAATACAGAAAATTTTCAACACGGGCTAATGCTGTATTTTAGATCCGCTAAAATAAAAGGGAAGTTAACTACAAGTACCAACTATTCCTGCTCAAAAAAGTAATAATCAGTTAAACTAGGGTCATCATTAGATATGAATTTGGAGATGAACTAAGGAGACACTGACTGGATTGCTCCATGATACTCCTTCATAATCTCGCAATCCTGCTTCTTTTTAATTGCTCTTTCACCACAGAGCTAGCTATACAGATCTGCAACATTAAAAAAAAGAAGCAATTAGACAGTGAAATATAGTCATAGTACAGGCAATCATTCACTGGTCAACCACTACTAAATAGTCGAGGTGTGTGTCAAGCTGGCCCTGACACACCAGTATCATCAAAAAAAAATCTGCACTGAGGCATTATGTGATGCTCTGCTTGCAGCCCTTTGACATTACTCAAATCCTAATTGAATTCTAGAACTCACACTAATTCAGTCAGAGACATAGGATGCACTTGAGTCTAGATGTAAGAACAAAAATTTCTTATCCATATGCATGAAACACCTGGTTCTGGGCATCTATGTTCCAAAGCAGGCCTGATGAGTTTGTGTTGGTGAAGGTCCAAAGGGACTGAACTGCCTCTGGTCAAACTTTTTGCATCAAAAGATCAAGGTTAGAGGCTATAGAAGAAAATCATTTCCCACATCCTTGTGAGAAACAACAAAATCTATAATGTAGTCCTAGAGCGGGAGATTGAATTTATTCCAATGTTTATCATCTCCAAGCCATCGAATGCAAAGACAATTAGTGGTTGGGTAAGCTCATCTTACCCTTCAGAAAGAGTGAAGCAACTTCCTTGACACTCTTCATAAAGAGATTCAGACAACTAACTCATGCCTACGGTTCTCACACCATTCCATGAGTTAGGCCCTTGAGTTCAGCTGAGGGTAAGAAGTCATGTCAAACCAAAGCAACTGCGTATGTCATTCAAAAGAAACTATGATAATTTGAGAATCATCAATCAGCATCAGGTCAGCAATCATCCGACCATTAGTAATGATGTAATACTGTCTAACCCATATTAAGCATCTTAATCTTTTTTTTTCTCTAGAGAAAAGGCAAGTATAATCTTAATCTCTTAATAAGTTAATAAGATTTTTTTTTAATGAAGTGATAAGTTCTAAGATTCTTAATTTTCCTTGGCATGGATATAAAAGCAAAGAGCATAAGATCAGCTCCCACCAATCTAATTTGGGTCCTTTTGCCACAGAAGGCAAAGAACCCTTTCAAAGACATTAAGATAGGTCCTTAAGCAGAAATAATGATGAAAGTTGAGACAGAACACAAAGGAACATCAAACGCTTTGAACTGGGATAAATGGATCCTTCTTGAAACACTTTGAATGGGTTAAAGGAAAAAGGAAAAACAGGTCTCCTCTTTATGTGAAGACTGCAAAAAGATCTGCTACTACTGGTCATCATATAGCCAAAGGACTACTGTTGAAGGTATTGAATCAAAAAATAAGAGGTTGCCATGTTCTCGTAAAATTATAACTCTTTCATAATCTGGACAAATGATGGTATTTTATCATTTTGGAACAACAGTCCTGACATTCCAATTACAAACTGGTCCATAAAATACTGGCAGAAAATGCCTTTAAGCTTTCCAACACCACGAAAGCTATCTACAACACCGTTCCTAAGGTGTAAGTTCAGAACATCGTTACTTAAATACTTGAAGATGCAAGCCTAGTGGTTCAGACCCCAACACTGGAGACCAAAACTAATTATGCTAAAAGGTACTCTCCGTCCATCCCAATTTAAGTGTCTTAGTTTGACTAGGCATGGAGTTTAAGAAGAAAAAAAAAGAAGACTTTTGAACATTGTGGTCTTAAATTAAAGATGTGTGTAATCCTTTAAATCTTGTGATCTTAATTGGGACAGAACAGAAAGGAAAGTAAGACACTTCATTGGGACGGAGGGAGTCAAAAAGAGTACCCATCTCAACTGAAAAACAATAACTATAAAGAAAAAGAGAGTTACATCCAAGGCTCCAAGATAAACATGCAAATCATCAAATGCCCTAAATAATCTTTACAACAACTAGATGCACATTTAAACTTCAAATAAAGGTTCAAGACCATTTTTACACTTCCAATTTTGTTTAATCATGCATAAGCATACATCCATCTTAGCCTCAAAATCAATTACACACATACGTAGGTCTTGAGAGGCACAATATTCACTACTGTATAATGAACAACACATAAATCATCAAAAGGAACTTAATATTAGCAACAATATCACAATGAGATGAGGAATTTAGAAACTAAAACACCCAACACTCTTATCACTATTACATATCCGCATGCTATGCCAACAAGTTTTGAACTTTCGCACCAATGAATGTAAAAGGAGCAAATAGGTTCATGAGAAATCAAAAGGTGTAAACTTTATACCATCAGAGCCAGACCGCTTAGTATGCTTAATCTTTTCAAGCTGAACTTGTGTATCCATAAACAACTGCATTCTTTGAACCTCCAAATCCTTAGCAAACTGCATCCTCTGCTTCTCCAGCTCCACCATTTGTCTCTGTTTCATCCCTTCAACTCTCTCATATATCTCCCCAAACCTCTCTATAGCCTTAGCCAGCCTCCTCATCCCATCCTCTTCCCAACTCTCCTCAGTCATCTCCGCATCCTCCTCCTCCTCGTCATCATAATCCTCTTCCCCTCCTCCTGCTGCAGCAGCAGCAGCTACCGCCGAATAATTTCTCCTGAAACACGATTCATCAAAAGCCGGCAACTGCCGCTTCTGAGGCAAACTGACCGGCGTCACCATCGCCGATCTCCGGTAAGGCAACGGCACTCCCATAGGCGGAGAGGACATCGGTAAAGGTAACGGAGACACCATTACCGGAGTAACTTTTTTATCGGAGTTTCCGATCAACATATCAAGCCGTTCGAAGAAGGGCCAGGATGACGTTAGGGTTCCGTTAGACTCAATGATTTTCGCCTTCTCAACTTTGTACTTCTTCTTCAAGGTATCTATCCGATTCTTACATTGAACATCGGTGCGGCGACTCTTCTTCGAATGTCCATGAAGGACATTAACGGAATCGGACACCTGTTGCCAATCCTTCTGACGGAGATTTCCACGGTTCAATTCCATATAACGACGTCCCCAAGCATCAACAAGGGTCCATGTAGCTTGTTCGCTCCAACAATCCTCACGGAAGGGCAATGGCCTTGAGGACATGGTTACCTGTGTGGAGGATTCGGTAATTTCACCCATTGATGGAAAGAATGAAGAAGAGAAGAGGAAACGTTGATCGGAGAATGAGGGAAGAAAGAGGGAAGGGTATAAAGGATAATCGCCGGTTGGCGATTGGAAAAGCGCGTGAGCCGCATGAGTAGGAGAGTGTACGGAGATGATGACATAAGAAAAGGTGAAGTCGCCGGGAATGGCGCGTGAGGTTACGACAGACGGCAACAGGACGGAATTGAGGAGTGGCCTTGTGATACGCAATTACGTAACGTCGTTGTCGGAATTGGAATTTGGAATTGTCAATTTGATTAGAGGGTTAATTTTCTGTTTTACTAAATTTTACTCAATTTTCAGGTAAAGTGTATGTATATGTGCTGTGACGGAACGGAGAAACGGGGTGGGCCCATGCCAACTTAGGAGAAAACCAAAGTTATCTGAATTGGGTCAGATTTTTAGGTAATCTTTTTCGTTAATCTTGCTACTATTTTATCCCTATTCCGAAAACAATTCTTTTTTACGAAGGTGAAAAAAAATAAAATGCACCGTTAAGGTTGAGCACTTGTATATGTCGTGATTAAATTGAATCTTTTAAGATTGAAATTCATTAGCTTGCATGCATTTGTGAGAAAAAAATACATATATCGCTTTGAGTAAATTGCCTAGGCGGTTAGTTCGAATCTATTTGACTGGATAGATGAAAGATTCAACTGTACTGGAATATTATGTTTTAAAAGAAAATTAATTTTCTTGGCAATTAAAGCTAGTAAACTGGTGAGGCTACTCGAATGCAGTCCTGATAAGTACGCAGTGCCGGTGGCCTAATATCTTTTCACTTTAATCCTCCTTTTATATATATATATATATATATATATATATATATATATATATATATATATTAATTAATTAAAATTATGTTTTCAAATAAATTAAAAGTATATTATGTTCTTTTAATTATCTCTTCTTAATTCTTCTTTAGTTACTTTTATCTTTCTAAGAATTTTCTATAGTCAATTACTTACAATGCATTCGACTGCACCTCTTTTTCACCTGTCCACAAAATTTCAATTTTATTTTTATTTTGTTTATCACGCAAGTCTCTTCCATGATGTCATGTATAATTTTGTTCATAATCTCATCTTTCCCATATATGTTCACATATTCTAAGCTGTATTATCTTCATCTTCTAAATATGTAGTTCTTATTTGGCCAACACTTTATCGCGCGCAACATTGAGCCTCCATTTTAATTAGCCATCCTTTCCGTCAGCTTTAAAAGTTTGAAACTAGTAAGACCAGCTATTTCATTTCCTCGAACCCAAACAGACGGCTCAAAACTTTGCGGGCTAAGGCCCACTTCCATTGGGCTACTTGAGAGATCTTCCTGCCGAACACAACTTGGACTTATTTACGCAAACGACCCTTCTTTCTTTAATGGGGAAAAAAATATTTAAGCCACCAATAAGATTTTGTCTCTATTTAAAAAAGGAAAAACTGCTTAACAAGACATACTTCACTATCATATATACATATTTTACCTTTAGTTTTAAAAAAATTACATGTAATACCACTTTTTAATAATTATATCATATATTTTTAAAAAATTACATCAAATACACAAATATCTTAAATATGGTATTGAATAACTAATCTCCTTAATTAATGGAATACTAACAATTCAAATTTTACTTTCTCTCACATCACACCAACTGTTTCTCTCCCCAATCTCACTGGCCGTATGAATCTCACCCCACCCCCCACGTAATTCACACACACCCACTTTTTCCACTTCTTCCTTAACCATCTCTACTTCTTGATAATCACCATTATACAAAGAGGTAAATTAAGATTTCATTCAGTTTTTCGCTCATATTCTAATGTATCTATACAGTTCACTCATATTCTAATATATCTATACATGGTTGTCACACGTATCCGATTTGATTATTTCATGTATCTAAGTATGTTTTTATATGTATTTTATAGATGTTTAATACACATGTATCTAAAATGATAAATAATGTATCTGATCAAAAATTATATTTTCTTAGCAAAAAAATAATAAATTACATTGTAATAGTTTACATTGTGTATCTAACGAAAACAAAGATATAAAAAACAACTTTCCATACATAAACTAAATGTATCTAAGACTAATCAAAGCTTGTATTACAGAGGAAAAAAATGAAATCGTACAATTGATGTATCCGACTCAAAAACTATTTCACCATTACGATTACATCCAATATTTTTCTCTGTAGTCGTTATGCATAATGGATACAATCCAAAATCAGATTTGTGTCTTTTTATTTCATAAACAACTTCATTCTCATCTCGTTCCAAATTTGGAGTTGAATTGTCTTCCACCATGTATCTGATCTCTAAAACATTGCGACTAATTCCATATCACACTCTATATCTTGTCAGAAATACATTAGTGCATAACTATAAGATGTGAAGCTAGCAATCTTCCGCATAAGATCCATATCTCGTCTAGAGTTGCATTCTCCTTCCATAGAAACATGATTTGCAAAGAAGGTCGGGTAACTGGAATAAGTCAAAAGCTGAAGTAAATTTTCCAAAATTTAGTCCCAAACATTATGACTACAATCAATTTGTAGTTTCTTGGGAATACCTTCAACAAGATCATGGTAAGTCGCATTAACCTTGAGAAGTATTTCATCGATCTTTATGGGGATATTGATCATTCTGAAAAAAATCATCAAACGCAAGAAACAAAATAAAATTTGCTGCCTAGAAGATAAGTTTTCAATTAGAGAATTACTGTGGTTTAAGGATTTCGTTATTTTAGAAAGATTTGTTAGAGTTGATATGCATGAATCTGCAAATCAGTATGAGTTATTAATTAAGCTTAAATTACTCCTTTATTTAAGGAAATCGGTTAAACACATTTAATTCAAAATTATTAAAGCATGTATCTCTTCATCGGATACATATATCTGACGAGTAATGATATATGTATCCGATGGACAAAATATAGTATAGGATGTAAATTGTAATTATTGAAACTATCTTGAATTCTAGTAATTAGGTTCTAAACTAGTGGAATTTATGTAGTTCGCTTTAAAAAAAATGTTATGCAAATACAACACCCTAAAGATTTTAGACTCGGCTCTAATACTTATATATTTCTCAATGTCACAAACAAAACTTATATCTTACAAAAATTTAAAACGTGCAACGTTTTCTCGTTATTATTAGCCTAAAAAGTTCTTAAGTTTCCGATAAAACTTAGTTATGATGGAACAATAAATACGTTCCGATCATATACTACATCCATCAAGGTATATAATAATATTAATATTAATATTAATTAATATATTGAAAAGAAAGTGTGACTTTCGGTAACATCTCGCTATTCGAAAGAATTAGGAAGAGTTAAAAATTGGAAATAGTCATTTTTGGAAAGAATACAAAAAGCTGGAGAGTTTGTTAAGTATGTTAAGTTGAGTTTTTGGTCAACTTCAAACGACCATAACTCCTAGCTCAGGATGATTTAGGTGTGTTTCCAAATATCATAGGAAAGATCTTGGAATAAGCTTTCCAACGCCTCCGAGTTTGCGCCATTCCAAGTTCGTATGAATGAGATATGCCCATTGGAAGTTGGGCTATTTGGATAAGGAAAGTCCAATCAGGATTTTGGAAGGGTAGTTTGGTCTTTTCCTTATCCTATTATTTTAATTTCGTTTATGATAATTATCTAAGTGTCTAAATTGAAGTTTGTCAGTTTACGCTTTTGGAATTTGAGTTAGAGTTTTGAGAGAAGAGGAGAAAAGAGGAGAAAGAGCAAGAATTGTCAAGATCTTCAAAAATCGCTTGTGGATTTCATCGAGGGGTGATCCATACGAGGTATGTGAGATCACATAGCATTGGGTTAGTTCACCCACGCATCAATCATGATTTATTTCAGCGAATTTAAGTTTTTGAAAGCTTATTCTTGATGGGTTTAATTTGTTGAAGTTCTATTGAATTCTTGATTCGTTGAAATTGTTGAGGAATTGTTTAATTTGAATCCATGATTTTAGGTGTAATTCAATTAGAATTTTTTATATATTGATGGTATAGTTGATTCTAAGTGCTTGGGGAAAAAACCAAATCGAATTAGGGGGTTTAGAGTTGAAAAACGAAGTAGAAAAGTCGAAATACACTTGGGCATGGGCCTGGGGAGCCGCCCCTCTCAGAGCCCCAAAGGGGAACCTCTGAAGTTTGGGTCTTGGGGCGCTGCGCCAGCCAGAGCGCCGCACCCAGCTCTCTGAAGTTTTAAGGCTGGCTTCCCGCGCCTCTCAGAGCGCCAGTTCTTCCCATTCCTTCTCCATTTTTCTGTACTAGTTCCTTAGCAACGTACCTATGTTTTCTAGTTGATTCCAACACTCTAAGGTACATCTAAACATCATGAAAACATCCATAACATGAGATCATGAACTTTGAATCCATAATCCAATTCAAGGAAAGTTAAGATCAAAGTTAAGAGAAGTTCTTAGAGTTTTCCAAAAGTCTTTTTCAAATGTTTTAACTTTGTTTTAAGACTTAAAGTTCAAGTTGAGTAAAGAGTAAAGAGTAAAGATTGAAGTTCATTTCTTCAAAGAAGTATATAGGGACTATGTATTCCCAAAAAGTTTAAAATGCTTTCACATTTAAATAAGAAAGGAAACCTTGATTTCCAAAGAGCCTTTGAGCTAGTTTTCAGTAAAGAGTAAACGCTTTTACAATTAAGCAAGAGGGGAAACTTTGATTTCCACGGTAGCCTTTGAGCTAAGTTTTTGAGCAATTATCTCAAATCATAGAAAGAAGTATGTTTTTAAACATAAGAGCTAGTATTATATTTTGAGAGTAGTATTGAGCATAGATATGGGGGAGAGTTTAGACAACTCACATCCCCCATAAATCATGTAGCCACTATGGGTAGAAAAGGGTCATACTTTTAGATGATTCCTTTGTGTTTTTTAGCATAGACTAGTGGATCCACTTAGTAGTTCAGGTTCTATACCTTTGGCAAGGTATAGGACGACCCTAGCAGCGTGAGGCATAACACTGTATCATCACAATAGCTCTTACGTGATGGTTGTCGGTTAGAGAAACTCCCATATAAGTAATTGTATGCTTTTATACACAATTTATTTGTATTTTCACATACATCTCAGAGTTATATTGTATCTTTACATACACACAGAATTGACATCTATGTTTTAAAAACTTTTCTTTATATTGCACTTGTTTTATACTGTTTTATATTGAAATGAGTACTTCACTTAAGTTGATGTTGAGTTGAGTCAGGTAAGTTCTTCAGTTCCTTTCAAACTTATGTCTTGTTTTAGAATTCCCCTTGCATACTCGTACATTCAATGTACTGATGTCATTTGGCCTGCATCTTTGTATGATGCAGACATAGGTAACCAAGATCAGTATCCAGCGCATCGTTGATCCAGTTGAGCACTTAGAGTCTTGTGGTGAGCCTCCTTGCTTTCCAAAGAATCCCTTTTATTGCCTTCAATATTATTATTAGTTCATTAGGATGTCGTGGGTCATGTCCCGACATCTATCTCAGTTGTTTAGAGACTTCATAGATAGTCAGATGTTAGTTTTTGAGTTTTCTATTTCCTGTTTTAATGGTTGAGACTTGAGTTGCCACGTTTGGCCAGTGAATGTTATCTTGATACATTCTAAGTGTTTATTGAGAAGTTCAGTTTAATTTTAAAAGTATTTTTCTTCATGAGTTAAGTCTTCCACTGAGTAAGTAAGCCAGTCCAAGGGTTCGTTTGGGACCATCAATGGTTCTTGAGTGTCAGTCCCTCCCAGGGTGTAGGCTCGGGGCGTGACACTTTCTTGTCAACTAACATATCTTTATAGTGACCGGTACTCTCCCCTTTTAATTGTTAGCTATTTTGTCACTAAGGCAACTCCATAATCAATTCTCCTTTAATTTCCCCACCTTTAAGTACAACCTCAAACAAAAAGTAAAGCCAAAAATACATGAAAAAACTCCTTTCCCATCCCTTTTAGAGGGAAAAAAAATATGTGAAAGGAATATTAACAAAGAAAATGAGGGGAAGTATTTGGTCAGTTTCATGGGAGAACGTGGAGTCCTCTTTCTATCCCACAAAGAAAACATATATAACTAACTAAATAAATAAAAAGAGAAAAGTAATGTCATTTTAGTACTAGCTAATTAGAAAAATTCAATGGAAACTCAATTATCATGTTTCGTTTTTTCCTCCAAGTTCATTGCCAGTGGCTGCAATATATATTGGAACTAACTCAAACTTGTTTTGTCTTGTGGAAGGAATATTTCTAGTTCTCTATAATATGTTAGTTACTCATTAGGAGTTTATATATAATAACAATAATATATATGGTGGAGTAGGTAAAACTTTCGAAATTCAAAAACCAAAATAAACCCCTTTCGTTGCACCAAAATACTATATATAAACACGTTTTTTAGATATGCATCTTTGGCACTTCATTTGTGTATATATAATAGATTTTTGAATTTTCAAAAAGTCACACCTAATTATCTAGAACCGTCCCTAATTTGTACTCTATATATCTTTTGATCTTTTGTTGTTGTAATTATTCGGAAACTTAGTTCTATAATCCCAAAATATCGGCTTTGTGCATGTATTTGGTTAAGTGGTTAGATATTGGTCAGCATAACAAACACACAGTCATAAAATTGAATACGGAAGAAAGGGAAAAAAGTAGAAGAAAATAAAGGAAAAAATTAGACCAGTATTTTGATCCAATAAACTTCAAATTTGAATATGTAAAATCGTAATATATCATATAATTCGTAAAAATAAACTTAAAAAATACACCCTTTGACAATATCGAAACTTAGTTTAAATCTGAAAAAAATGGATAGAAGTCTAGTGATGAAATCAAAAATTTCGTTAAGGATGTTCAAATATATGTATGGAAAATAATTTTTGACTTATGTACTTCGTATAATTTTCTATATATATAATATAATTTTTTGATAAAAAAAGTCCAATTGACTAACTTTAACTACATGAGGCTACACCATAGAACTATTTCAGATAAATATTAGTAAATGGATCAGAAAAGACCACATATATGTTTGAAAAATAAATTAAAGACGTTAAGAAACGACCATAGCAAAAGGTAAAGACGTGGACTTAATTCCTCACAAGTCACAACCAATGCAGCAGCCAGCAGGCAGAGGCTCTAATTTAATTTCATATTATTAAATTTATCTTCTTGTCTTATTCATTTTGTATTTCTCTTCTTCTATAATCAATCTATAAAAATATTATATATATAACATATAGAAAAAGATAAAATAGACTAGACTTGTTATAAATGGCCAAGTTGAAATTTTTTGGTAGACTTTCCATGATACATGTCGCATATAGTGGAAATATACATGATTTATATGTGGTGATTTTCATTTGTTGTTATACTATTTCCAAAAGAAGAAAATAAGAGTTTCATCAAAAAATTTTGTTTTCATATTTCGTCGTATTCTACTTTAACGAATTCGACCATATAAGATTAATTACATTATATACATGTTTTTCACACCGGAGTTATCATAAGCAGTACGTGATTCGTGAACATATGGAAATTTACGTAGCTAAAGGACTACACAACTAATTACTACGTCTCAATTTGTGTGACACTTTTTTGTTTTTTCGAGAGTCAAACAGTTTAAATTTTACCGGAAATTTGTGCATGAAATCTTCAATTTTCTTGAAATGAAATTTATATATTTGTAAACTATATAAAAAGTACTATAAGTCACAACAATTGATAATTCAAAATGTTTAAAAGATCTATGAAAAACTTACAGTCAACGATAGACTTGTTTGAATCTTAATATCTGAAAAATGTCACATAAAATGGGACAAAGGGAGTACTTATTTTTCCGTTTCAATTTATGTAATGATATTTAATGGGGTACAAATAGTAGAAAATAAAGAATGATTTTAAAATTAAGTTGCAAATATTTGTATGACTATAAATCATCCTATTAAAAATAATTAATGAGTATTTTAAAAACAAATTATTACTAAATAAAAAATTTATCATTTATATTTTACTCTATTAGATCTAATTAGTTCAACCAACATCATTCATCATAATTAGTCATAACTATTTTTCACGATTCATTGACTTAACCCATACAAATGAATCATGTGTTAGGACCAAGTTAAATTTTTATATGAATAGTCAATCATGAAAATAATAGCCCACAAATATATATATTTTTTAAAATATTTATTTAGTAAATATAATTATTTTTTGTCGACCAACCAAATGAGTAACTTGCCCAAATTTAAATTGGTGATACGCGAATTTTCAGTCCTCTTACATAGTTTCACTCTTTTATCGTATCTGGGATTAAAACTCTTGATTTTTTCGCTGTGTGCGCTCCAAACATACATATAGAAGAAAAAAAAAATCTAAATATGGGTGGGAGAGAGGTGACAAAAATTTAATATTCTAATATTCTTCCTTCACTCACAAGAAATCTAATCAATGATCGATCAAAATGGATAAAATTTCAAATAATTTATTATGCCAACCTTTTTTGCTGGCCCCCAATTTAGTGGAGAGAGTTTCAGAAACTCAAAAATGAATCAGAATATGGAATTTTATATATATGGAATCACCAACCATTTTCACTATCAGATGAATATGAATACCTGTAACGAATTAAGCAGTGGTAATTAATGAAATCTTTTAAGGATGTCAACTATTCATGACATTAAAAAGAGAATAAAGTAATGCATGCTTCCTTATTTAGTTTTTTTTTTTTAATCAGATTATTCAAAAGATATTTATATGAACATTTTGAAATATTATATAGTCGCCCCTATCTGGTCTTCAAAGAACAAAAGAACTACTTTTGAAGGAAAACTCTATCATTCCACTTAGGCATAAATCATAATGCAAGCTAGAACTACATTATTATTCTATGCTTGGGAAAAGTATAGTGGGGACAATTGTTCCATCAACATTATAACTTAAAGCACCCTTTGATTATATTAACATATAATATTTTAATTGTATTTATATAAAGAAAAAAAAGTGTATTTTTTAGAAGGAAAAATGTTCATGATAGTCTAGCCTATAATCTAGTTGTTAATAGCCTTTTCAACCAAGCATTTGGTCCAAAGAAGAATCATTTTCTCCTGGAGTTAATTAAATTACAATTAGTATATTTTTAATCCCGCATGAGTCATGATTTTCTTTTCTTGTTACTACTTTAATTAGATCTAATGATGCACTTCGCCTTCAGATTTTATAACCTGGCCTCCTTTAATTTAAAAAGCGTAATTTTTTATTTCATGATGAATAATTTAGTCATGAAGCGGCTTGTGCATTTTGTTTAGTTACGTTGGGTAATATTTTTATATGGAAAAAAATAAATCTTCCTTTTTCAATGGAGTACTATAAATTGCTTTGAAAAATAAAACAAGAAAAAAAAATACTAAAAGAAACTCTTCGTTTTTTTTTTTTTTTTGCCGACACATTAGGGGGAAACCAGAACCATGAAACAAGCATCATATCAAATGTGTTAAGTTAAACTGTTTCCAAATAAAGTAGTTACTCGCGGTATTTTGAAACATATAATTTGAATGTTATGAGTTTTAAATTTTAGAATTGTTATGTTAGATAATAACTAAGTTTAAACTAGAGTTATTGAATTTGATTAAAAGTATTTTGCCCCTGAAATGAAACCAACCAACCAAACAAATTAAG
The DNA here is from genome assembly GCA_037074985.1 of Solanum bulbocastanum. Classification (NCBI taxonomy): domain Eukaryota; kingdom Viridiplantae; phylum Streptophyta; class Magnoliopsida; order Solanales; family Solanaceae; genus Solanum; species Solanum bulbocastanum. The sequence goes on along the minus strand of CM073598.1, from coordinate 26,808,962 downwards.
TAAGAATTCATCATAACTTAATAAATTTTAATTGCTAGCTAGTCAATTTATCATAATCTTTTCCCTTTTATATAGGTATAGAATACATTACCAAAATTAAGTACTGGAAATTTTGATCATCAATGACAATGACTTTCTTGAAGATATATCTATTGATCTTACTTTAAAAGAATTAATCCCAAATTTCTTCCATTATTCCATAGGCTCTAATCTCATAAAAAAGTAGTAATTAATCAAATTATTAAGTAGCAAAATTCAAACAATAATACAACTTTCTTTTTTGGGGCATATTATTGTTTTCTTCAATCTATGCGTATTTACAAACCGAAAAAAATAATAGATGAAAAATATCAAACTTTCCTTGGGAACATTTACCTTAGTGAAGAAAATTCTTGACAAAAAAAATTTAATAACAAACTCAAATTGAGATTTAATTATGCTTCATGATTTGCAGCCTCAGAAATGCTCTCTAAATGAGGCCTCCATACTCCAACTCTTCCTCTTCTTCTATCTCTTTGTATTGAGACTTTCTCAGACAAGATTTCACTCAAATATTGATCATTAGACACCATCATATTTTTACTATTACCATTTATACTATTATTACTATTCGCATTACTATGACGACCTTGTGATGATGATGATGATGATGATGGTGACGGTGATGATGATATTGATGATGAAGACGAAGATCTTGTTTTCTTCTTCCTTGTTGTTGATGATGATTTTGAACGATTTTTTTCACTTGAAGGAGTTGGAAGTGGCATGAGGAAATAAATCTTGCCACGTTTAAGTTCAGCATCAGGAGGAACTACGACGATTTTCGGACAAACTCCTCCTCCTTCTGAGGAATAATAAGATGATGATGGTTTTTTAAGAACATGTTTAGGGTAAATCTTCATGATTTCAGCTGCTTTAACACTTCCACTAATCTCTTCAACTTTGCCATTAGCATGAACTATTCGAATCACATCAAGTGCCCCACATGGTAGTATGCAAGATATGCAACATCTTATTGTGTTCTTCATGATGGCTATTTTTATCTTTGTTGTCCAAAAGAAGGAGGAGGAGAAAGGAAAAGAGGAAGAGAAAGAAAAGTCTCTTTCCTTGTGTTTATAATGAGAAGCAAAAGAAGAAGTGAAGAGAGGGGAGGGATATTGTATTGGTATCAATATCAATCAACTTGGTATAGTTTTTTGTTACTACAAATGATGATTTTATTATATGCTTTGGGGGGCTTACCACCTTTTTTCCCCCTTCTCTTTTTGTGGATACTTTTTCTTCTCGGGCTGAGCTAGAGTTACAAGTTCAACTAATAATAATTTTCATTTAAATAGAGGTGGATTTAGAATTTAAGATTTATAGGTTTAATCTTTATGGTTCTTAATTAATTAGAATTGAACCTATTGTATTTCTAAAGTTATGGGTTCATACATATTGTATTGTTTTAATATTTAAATGGAATATGTTTACAGATAAATTTATACCTCGCGTCGAAAGTATTGGGTTCACATAAACTCTATATCAATACTCTAGTACATATATATGCCTCTAAATCTAAACTTTGTATTTGTCTTAAGAAATCTATTGAATATGTACTAATATTAATTTTTGAATCCAATAACTTAAAAGGACTAAAATCTCGAATCCATATACTTCAATTCTTGGCTCAACTCGGTTTTTTCTTTGGTCTTTTGCATATTTTTTTTATAATTAAATTCACTTGTTTGGGGGGTTGGAAATGAATGGCATGAATAATTGCACCTCATTTTGTACTTTGCCTTTTGTATCCATCATTCAGGGCCCTTTGCCATTCATTTCCATTCTCCAATAGCCCCTAATTTGCTGAGTTCAATTAATAATGGGAGTTGGCTGCCTTACCTATGCATGAAACTTGGATGACCCCATGTTTGTACATGATTGGAATTGACATGTCAGCACTGGTGGGGGCCAACTACATTTCCTCTATGACCACGTGTCTGAATCAGAATTTGACATCTGTCTATCGACATTTGGTTGAATTCTCCTGGTTTAGAGTAGGTGAAGAGGCTAATTAGTGTAGGGTCTTTATTCAAGAAAGGGCCAAAGAGAAATACTTGTGATAGAAGAATAGTGTTTTTAGAATATGGAGAAGGTTTCATTTGGTCCCTAGCTCATTAGATTTAATTAAGAGTGAAAAGGAAATTGTTTTTCTTTTTTTTTTTGCATTCTGTTGGAGTGGGTGGAAAAATAATCAATAAGGAGATATGGGACATATAAAGAGATCTTCTTTTGTTAGGAGTTTTTTTTTTTTTTTGTGATTTTTCAATATTCCCAAGCAAATCATGTGGGTTTGTGGTTTTCATGGGAAAGTGAAGTGTTTATAGACTCTTTTTTACTCATCTCAAGTATATAGTTGATTTATGTTTTTAGGATATATATATATATATATATATATATATATATATATAGTGCTTTGACTAATGTGAAGTTGCTTGTCCTATTTACCCTAGAAACATGAACTTCTAGCCACAAAACCAATGTGCATTTTTTCCATCATTACCCAATATCAATAGTCAATTAAGATAAAGGATATACACACTATATAATCCTAATTATCTCAAATTTAGTTGGACTTTCAAGATTTCATCCCTTTTTAAAATTTAAAGAATTTATGATTCCAAATCCAATTGTACTCTATGTTTTTCAATAGTAGTTATAGTATATTCAAATCCAACATCATGACACAAAAGAAAGTGGTTCAATCTGATCTATATATCCAAAGTGAAAAAAAGTTATAACATGATTGATTTGATATGCAAAACATTGTCCTATAATAATGGACCATGACATTGATTTACTTAGGGGGCCAAAAAATGAAAATTTGCATAGAGAAACAAGGTAAAAAAAAAAAACATATGAAAAGGTACTTTTAAACTATAGATAGCTTATATATACCTTATAAATCAATTTGAGTTTTTGCTTGGTTAATTTTGGTTGTCCCATCAAAGTTATGGCCCAGTCATTAAATGGATCAGATATGGATGTTAGTGGGCAACATGTGAGAGAATGGAGAAAAGGGTCCATATGTGGGTCTAGGGAAGGGGGGGGGGGGGGTAAGAGAAAAGGGTGTATCTTCTTTTCTTTTTTTTTATCAAATGAGAAGGAGGGTGTATCTTACTTTAAGAAATGTATCAATCCTCTTGATAAAATCTAGGACTTGGTCCTTAGATTTGTGATTTCTAGTTGATTTAGCTACTAATACTAACTTATCGTTACAAAGAAATTTTATGCTATCAATATAGTTTTACTTATTATAATATATCAATCAATTTATGATTTCTATAAATTTACATATGGTTAACTTAATTTTTATATAACCTGATAGTGTAAAATATTTTATAAAAATAATGTTTGAACTTATAGTACTCTATTATTAAAGGTGATTTAAGGAGTAATAAAAAAGGGAATTTGAGTTTGAGATGGATCATGGGTTGTCTGATAGCTTTCAATAATTGGACACTAGTGTTGATAGGAACTCTTTTCTAGTATAATTCTAATTTGCCAATCATCTTCTTTGAACAAGTAACAAAAAGGGAATTTTATTACCCTTCTGACATGCATATTTATCAATTTCTCACTTTCCATATATTTGGTCTGCAACTTCTCTTCAATCTCTCTCTCACACAAAATTCCCTTTGTTTCTGTTGGATTTTCTCTCTCTTTTAATTTCTTCATCCTTTTTTTTTTTTTAATTATTATATATCATATAATATAATATACACAATCAAGAATATCATAGGTTTGGATCCATCTTATTAGAAGATTGTTTTGTATATTGGCCATAATGCAATTTCCTATTATTCAAGCCCATGACTATATATACCTATACCTCGCATATTGAATCGGGATTATACTTGCTATGTCCTACCAACAAGAATTGAACAAATGAGAAAATTAAATTATCTAATACGTACTTTTGCTTCTGTTGAGATTTAAACATAATATCTCATAATTTTTAACTCACTTTCATTAACCACTAAGTCACATTCTTGAATTTCGAGACTCCCTCATCTTAGAACTATGAGATATATAAATGAAAGAATTTTTCTGCGCACCGATAATATAAATAATGTTGTACTATAAAATCAAGTCTTCACACAATGATAGGAACATTTCTATTTCAACTCTGATATAATAATTTAGAAAATAGAATAATAACCTGTAATCAGTTAAATATGGTGTAATAAAAATTATTCTTGTGGTATAGTAATTGAACAGCTCTTAACGTAGTACAACTTTATGCATAGAAGACGTGACACAAGTAAACAAGCTTTGATAGTTGAACTTTTTATTATTTTTAGGAACATTTTCTCTCAAGACCTATCAAACTAAAAGTCATTTGATGAAATAATGTCTTTACTAAAAACCAGAAAAAAGTAGATATACCATGTGAAAAAACATATATACTATTTGATAATAGAATAAATTGGCACTTCAACAACTCTAGATGCTGTTGATGAAGATGACTGATCCATATATATGTATTGTACCTATCAACATCTCTTTATTTAATGGGTGAAAGATTAAGGAGAATATATTTGAGAATTTTACACTCAAACTACCTTTTTAATTTAACTAATGCATTAGTGGGGATCACCCAAAGACTTTGTTTGAATTTAGCTTTTATATACATTAGTGGTAGTTTAGATGGTGGGATATAATGATAATAATCTCGAAATATCTCAAAGGACTATTTTATTCTGTAATGATATATAATGGGTATTAGTTAATTTAAAGATTATTTTACTCCACCATTTTAGTATAAAGATAGAATAATAATATAAGTTGTTTCATTTAGAAAATGGGATAAAATAATTCTATGAAGTATCTCAACATATTCCATCTCACAACCAGACATTAACCCCTTAACAACGTAATTTTTTTTTTACATTGTCATATCATCTAAAATATAACCACATATAATTAATTACTCATTACCAAAGGAATAAATAACTTAAAAGTTAAAAGAATTTGATTAAGATGTAGGATATCTATCTAGAAGTTTTTGCAACTTAATCATAGATAGATTTTACCTTTTCGAACTATGTCGGTAATTTACTAGAGGCACAGGTTACAAAGATATCCAACAACATGAAGAAGGAAAAGGATTGTAGAGATCGAATCTCCTGTTGTTCTTCAGTAGCGCAATGATAGAGCTGTCAGCCGTCCAAATCCATGCAATATTAGTGGTGGGATCAAAATTTTTATTAAGGAGATTTAAAATATGAAAGAAATAAACAAGCTAAAACATCTTAATGATATGGCTATCACCACGGAGGCTTAGGGATCCAAGTGGGACAAAAAAAGTTCTCTTAAGATATCTTAGGCTCGAGTCCTAAAAAAATAAAAAAAGTTTTCAGTCAGTTCAAGGGAACACTTATTTTTTAATGAGTAGTGAAAATTGGACATGGGTATAAATATTTGATTGATATATTTTTCATGAGAATTAATAAGAACCCTATTTTTACAACAAAACAATATATCTTTCTCGTGGTCCCCAACTTTAATTGCACATTGAACTATGTGTATTACTCCCATATTTAAACAATTACACAATTAGATGCACGTACATGTGTTTATCAAATTGAGGTCATCCATAACAACTTATTAAAACGACAACTGATTATTATTCTATTAGTAAGCTAAAGATTATAATATTCACAAGTAGTTTCTTATAGGATTAAGTAATTTTACCTGGGAATCAATTGATTTCCTTCCAATTATCTTGCAAAGTAGGTGTATACACAATAGTATATATTGAAATAAAGAGAGTTGCAAAAAGTTGTTTAAAACTGTATATATCCTCCACATAGATATGTGAAATATACGTTTAAGAAACGGTAAAATTACAATCCCTCAACTTTGCTTTTAAAATTCAAATCCTTACCCCTCCTCAATTTTGAACCATAGACTACCTTGTCACGAAAAGCCAAAACGAAAGAGTTAGGCTAAAATTATTAGATGGAAGACTATGGAGAAGGAGTTGGTGAACTTTATTGATAGGTTTGATAACCACCATCTAAAATAATGTAGTAGACAAGCCCAAGGTTAGAATTCGAGTGAAGAAGGGCTTTCATATTCGACTCTAGCTGAATTTTGTTTGGTTGGTTTTTATTCTAAGGATTCTAATTTTTTTTTTAAAAGTTTATCATTAGACGAAATCCTCCTTGTTTTTCTTTCCTTTTATTTGATAATTAAGTTAGGAAGTATAAGTATGTGCCCCTCACTCCTAGTATTGTAATGGGGAGGTCAGGTTTCGCCCCCATTCATGGTCTTTTGGTTTATAAAATTTTATTTTTATTTTTTTTAGAAATACACGTCAGAAATATTCACTCACAAAAATTTATTTTGTTAAAGGTTATTAAAATTGTACATTTCGTTAATGGAGGACAAAGACATTGTACTCAACCACATTGTTTGTTTTGACATACAAAATGTGAGCCTTTGTCAGACTATATCCACTAGCAAACCTGAAAATCATAGTTCTACACAAGAGGCATCTCTCTTAACACTAGACTTGATCATATTCCTACTCGAAATACTCATCTTTGGAATTCAAATAGGGATCCAATTATTAAAAATAATATAATGTTAATGAAAAATAGATACATTATACTCGACAATAGCATCAACATTAACAACATGACTCTTTATTAAGTTCAAACAAACTTGAAAATTTCAACTCCACCGCAATAGGCCATATCTCCCTATCACTAGACATGACCATATTTCTACCCAGGGGTGGCTCAATGCCTTTAAAAATGAGGCATATGCCTTAGGCCCCTAAATCGAAGGGCTAATTTTTTAATAATAATAAAATTATCTTAAGTTTTTTAAATTAAAAAAAATAAAGAATGTTTTAATTTGTTTCGAAACATTAAAAAATGTTTCTTTTTTATGGATCAATGTTTAAATTTAATTTCCACGTGATATGTTTGTTTAATACCACAAGATTAAAATTTTTTTTGGTATATATATATATATATCTTTAGTTTAAGATCATAAAAAAAAAACATCTTTTATTAAAAAGAAAGAAATAATTTGAATCTCAAATATAAAAAAACAATTAAAATTTTGGCCTCCAACTTATTTTTGGCTATAGGCCATTAAATAGCTTGAGCCGCCACTGTTTCTACCAAAAATTGAACAAGCATGAAGTCATACTAATGCGATAAAGTTTGTGACTAACAAGATATCTTAAGTTAAACTTGAAATCATGACACTTCAGTTGAGTTTGTGACTTTGTACAACTTAAAGGTATTTTTATGGAACTTAAAAAGAGTCAAAATTAGCTATTTTTGTGCAAATCCGACTACCAAGAGCCCAATTAGTCCATATTACAAAAGGCCCATAATTGGTCCGTCGTTGGCCCCCAAACGCCCTGTTCTGAGTTCCCAATTTCGTTCAACAATTCTTCTCCTGCAGAATGCGTACAATAGCAGCGACATTCAGCCCTGTAATGATCATCATCATCATCAATTCTCGTTTTTCATCTGTTTTCATTTGCTAATGGATTTGTGTAATAATGTTTATGCAGTATTTATGGAGGAGAACGCCTATAAATTCACAACCCCGACGTTTTTCTACTTCCAGCTTTGGGAGAGGTAACGATAATATCTAACCTAAATTCTGAATCTTGTTACTTCTTTAGCGTTTCTCTAGCTGTTATTAGTGTTTTTGTTTTGTTTGATTTTTGTGTGATTTTCTAGATGAACAGTCAATAGAACAAGAAGCTGAAAGAAAAGTAGGATGGCTTTTAAAATTAATTTTTGCTGGGACTGCTACAGTTATTGGATATCAAATTTTCCCATACATGGGTAAGGTCTCATTTCTATGGTTATATTTGAATTGATAACATCATATTCGATTCCTGATTTGTCGTCGGCATAATTTAAATAGGAGACAATCTGATGCAGCAGTCTGTTTCACTTCTACAAGTCAAGGATCCCTTATTTAAAAGAATGGGCGCGTCCAGATTAGCACGTTTTGCTATAGATGGTAAGTTTGGGTCACAGTACTTGGAAATTGAGAAGTTATGTATGCATAGTGGGTTCAAGTATATGTTGGCAAATTGGTGCACAATATCAAGACTTTGATGTTATTAGTAATGTGTGTAGATGTGTCTTTGATTTAAGAGCAGTAAGGAGCTATCACTTTTTGTTTTAAGGGTAGTGGAAAGATCTTTCAGCAAAGAAAAACTATAATTGGTATCTGAAAGTCAAATTAACAATTCTGTGAGTTATGAATTCAGTGAACCTAGGAAGATCACCCTTTTGTGTTGTTAGGAGCTCATTCGAATTTAACTAATAACATTAACCTCCTCTGCATCGTCTTTTATATTATAATAATTTACACGCTGGATAACTATATGGAGCCGAGTCTCTTGCATCTGGACGCTTTCCCCATTCTTCGTGATTTATTTACTGTATAACCTTCCTTTGAAACTTAAAGCTAATGGAACTCCCTACTGATTAGTTGTACAAAATAAGGAAATTTGTTTCATTGTCCCAATATAAGATGAGACCACTCTAGTATCATAGTCAACCTCTATTTGATTGCTGTTCCTTTTCTCAGTACTAGAACAAGGTAGCTGTATTTCTCAAATAGCATATTTCTGGTCTTTAAATATCTAAAACGTTATACAAGTTAAGAGGGATGCACACTGCTTAATTTCCATATGATATCTTGTAACCGATTAGCAACACAGTTTGCAGTTTTTGCTCAAAGTGCAATATTTTGAAGTTTGTAGTCAAAACATGACAGCTGTTTGAAGTAATCATGAGATCTTTAGATTCTTATCGGTGAATCTTTTACCCTATGCTTTTTTGCTTCCTAGACGAAAGAAGGATGAAAATAGTTGAGATTGGTGGGGCTCAACATCTTTTGAACATGTTAGAGTCTGCCAGAGATGATCGCACGAGGAAAGAAGCCTTGAAAGCTCTTTTTGCAATATCCAAATCAGGTCAGGACTCAAATTTATCTGTAAATTAAATCCATGAGGATTTCCCCTTGATTCTGCAAATCCAATCTCCTCCCTCCGTCTGAGGCCTGCAGGTCATTTTTTGCCCCTGAATCACTACTCTGTGGATGCATTTTACTACATAATGAGTGATGAATATGCGTGGACAACTACCTTTTTATATCAACCTTCCTGAATCTAGCCACAAAATTTTAATAGAAAAAAACCACCGAGCTGACAGAGAATGTTACCCTACTTCACATTGTAAAGATATGTTACAGAGAAGAGTCTGCTTACTGGTTGACCCTCTTGGTAATTCTTCTACTATTGGCTAGACCCAAGAGTTCTGTGATTGAACAATCTCTGGGCATTTCCGCAACGATACATGCTTCTGTGCTATAAATTAATTTTATGCTTGGATGTTTCCTTGGAAAAGTTTCTCCCTAAAATGCCTTTAATTATACTGCCAAACTGTTGAAGCACAATGTAAATAGACAAAAAGCAATTGGACAAGAAGTCTTCTGTAATTTTGTGTACTTGGCAGGTCCTCCTTTATCCGTGAAACTTTTAGGGTAGACAAATTAGGAATTACTTTTGTCAGACAAACCTCGAATACTACTAGGATTAGTTACATCTGTGACTATCCTGTATTTTGTTGTCATTCATAGTGATTAAATATTTCTAGTATTTTCTTTTTTTTCCTGAGCCAAAAAAAAAAGTCATTTTAATTGCATGGTTTGCTAGTAGAAGCCCAGTCAATGTTGGCGCCAGTGTTCTCAGCTTAAACAAGAAATTCTCTGGTGCTTGTGGCTTGTTACTTGAGGCAAAAGAATGCTGTACAACTTGAGTCAGTTTTTCTTAATGTTGAACGTTAGATGTATGAAGACGTCTGATTTTATTTTGTATAGCTCTTGCTACGTTATCCTATATTGGCTGATGAAACTAATCGGAAGATTAAGACCAATTAGACCAATTGGCTGATGATAGTAGGCATTTGGCGATAGTATTTGAAATCATGTCCAAACAGGCCCTAAATGTTGCTAGGGCATAGGGCTGTTGTTTTCTAGCCTGCAGGTTAGCTTGACGTATTCTATTTGTGTTAGCTGTTACTAGAATACCTTGCTGAGGCACTTGTTATCTGTGCTTGCATATCTTCTTGAATGGATGTAGTGTTTACTGCTCATTCTTATACTGCAGATGCGGCTGCTGTGGTCTTACATCAAGCTGGAGCCATATCAATCATCAAATCCACCCTAGAGTCTGGTGAGGATGTTGAAGTTGGGAACTACAAGTCAAATTTGCTGAGTAGATTTCAAGATTTATCATATGATATAAGGTCTTGAGACTACTATTATCTGGTCTGAGATTCCTGCCCCTTTCTTAGAAGTGGGCCATAACGTCTTTAGGTAGATGTTTTATTAGATTGCTGACTAGAACTTTTTTTCTGGAAAAAGTTGAGAGAATCTGTGCATGGCTGTTACAAGTCCACTAGAAAGCCATGATTATGTTTAGTGAAAGCTCCCTTGTTTAATGGGATCTTAAACATTGCTAGCGAGTGAGTTTAGCTATAATGTTGTAAGTTCTTCAAGGGGCATCAGAATGGAAAAATAATCCGGATACCCAATGCAAAGTTTCCATTATGCAGTGTCCTACAATTTGTATTGTCAGGGGTAATACTTTTGGCTTCCCTAATTATGTTTTGGGAGGCCAGATTATGAATGAAAGGAAAAGGACACTTGTTGGCTTTGTTTCTTCAGACATCCTATATGTAAAGAGGCTTTATTCAAACATAATCTGATTTCGTTAATTTTGCAATTGCTAAATATTCTGAGGCAATTAATGATCGTATCATCTTAATTCTTTCTTAAATATAAATCAACAAGCAGTCCAGTCCATAGTTTCTACATTGAAGTATTAGTGACAATATTTGAAGCAAGTGTTAATATTAAATATGTATTTGTAGCTAGTTTGAAGAACCTCATGCCAACTTCCTTATTAATGAAATGTTCCTATTGGCAAAACTGATTACATATATACATTGGATATTGTATTGTGTTCCTCGACCTTCAGTGAAATGTTACACCTCCTCCTACTCATTCTTCTCCGACATACATTTTTCTTGAGAAAGACTTCGATGGCAATTTAATTTTTCTCTGAAAATTTGATGGTTTGGAGAACGTCAATCCTCTAGATTTTCCGACGTACCTTCCGTTTCAACTAGGCACTAAAGGGTTGTTTGCTTGAGGCTTTAGAAGTCGCATCTAATCTGCACTAAACTATACCAATATTTGGTTTGTGTTGAGGAGAGAGGAAAATGATTACACCATTAAAAGAAGACCCAGGACTTCAAGTTTCAATTAATTGACATTGTGAGTATTTCTATTTGTAATTACTGATCCTCTAAACAATCCTTTTCAACAAAGTAACACGGCAAATCTGCAGAAAAGATTGTGGCAAAATGAAAAAGGGAATAAGAACCAGAACTAAGGAGTTTAGAAGTAACATTATTTTTTATAGACTTCAAAATTTAAGGAAATTGATGTTTTAAAGACTGGAATATATACAATTTTCATAGAAGAATTAATCCTCGCTCTAATCAATTAGCAGAAGACCTACTACATTCTCCTACCCGCGACAAGATTTCCTCACAACTAGGCCGTTCATCTGGTTCTGCCCAGCAATCTACAACACAAAACGAAAAAAATATATAATGAGTAGATCACACTATGATAGAGTTTGTACATATTATACACTAATAATGCAAAAGAATCAGGTAACCTGTTAAATTATGGGAACAAAAACTACTTTACACTATCAGTGAATATAAGAAAAATTCCATGAAATAGAACAACGCGTCCACAATGTAGAGTAAGATATTCAAATGAAAATGACCTGCAATTAGCTTTCCTAGAGGACCTTCAGGAATTTCTAGCCGTTTTCCATCAGTAGCAACAGCATATACAACCTGAATTTGTGAATTTCCATTACATGAAGATTGCACTTGAAGATGAAAGGAAGTGTACTTCTCTTCTGTTTTTTCAGTGGAGCTAACAAGAAAGGTCACGTAGAAATTACCTGGATAGGTGGAACACCTTCCCATGGTCTTTTGAGTGTGTACAGTTCCCATATAATGACCCCAAGACTAAAAATATCACATTTTTCAGTGAAAGGTTCGTTACGGATAAGCTCTGGGGCCATCCATTCTGGTGTACCTGCTGAGGAAGAATCTTGCACGGGCGATGGACTCAATGATCGGGACAGCCCAAAATCACAGATCTTGACTTTGGAGTGTTTATTTACGAGGCAGTTTCCACTCTTCAGATCACGATGCACAATTTTCATCCTATGTATACACATCAGCCCCCTAAATAATCACAGAGAAGCAGATGTTAAAGATACATTCAAAGCAGAGAGCAGATTTAGCAGAACTATAGCACAAAATTGTGAGAAATATTGAAAAGAATATTATTGAATTGTTGTCTCTACAATATTACAGAGAGACCCTATTTATAGACACCTTTTCCAACTAGGACTCTACAATAGAATCCTTTTCTAAGTAGGACACTATATACCATTCCTATTCTAAGTAGGATTGCATATACCCATTACTATTCTAACACTCCCCTCAAGCTAGTGCATATATATGTATCTAGCTTGTTACAAATATAATTACTACGAGGAAAAATGAGGAGCTTGGTGAGATATCTGCAAGTTGATCACTCGACTTCACAAAATTGACAGTCAATCTCAATGTGCTTAGTCTTCTCATGAAATTCTAGATTTGATGCATAATGTCAATCAATCTCAATGTGCTTCTCATGAAATACTCAATTTGATGCATAATGCCAATAAAACACAATAATAAAATTACAGTGTTGAACTTCCCAAACCAAGCGTGTAGTGACTTACGTAATCGACATACAAGGATACTAAACTCCCCTTGAGCAACCACCTAATTTTGTTGCTCGGGAGTGTTTAGTAGTCTTGTATGTCGATTACGTAAGCCACTCTATGGTCTGAAACAATCTTTGCACACTTGGTTTGGGAAGTTCAAAGGGTCTGCGATATCCAGGTCCATGTCCTCAAGCATTGGGCAACGAGAGATCAAATTCTCAAGATATTTGTCAGAAGTAGCAACATTAAGCAATTGCAAGCGAAGAAGTTCACTAAATGCTTGAAAGGTAGGTGGAGGATTGACAACACAATAGTGAAGAGTTAAATGCCTCATCTTCAAACATGTGAAAACTAAAGAAGGCAATTTGTACTTTTCACCCTTTGGAAGTTCAAGCACGAGCCCATTCCATGACAGGAAACATATCAACTTGTCAATCTAAGAGAAATGTTTTGGATCCGGAATATTAGAAATTCTACACTCATTAATTGGTTCTTGACGAAGTGAAAACAGATGAAGGAGAATCACACCAAGCTTAGCTCTAACTTTACGGGTTAATATATCTTCCCATAGCGTATAAGTGGGCAAAAGTTCCAAAACTAACGCTTGATCATACGCTATGGGAAGATATATAAACCCGTAAAGTTAGAGCTAAGCTTGGTGTGATTCTCCTTCATTTGTTTTCACTTCGTCAAGGACCAATTAATGAGCGTAGAATTTCCAATATTCTGAATCCAAAATATTTCTCTTAGATTGACAACTTGATATTTTTCCTGTCACAGAATGGGCTCGAGCAACTTGTGCTTGAACTTCCAAAGGGCGAAAAGTTCATATTGCCTTCTTCAGTTTTCACATGTTCGAAGATGAGGCATTTAACTCTTCACTATTGCGTTGTCAATCCTCCACCTACCTTTCAAGCATTTAGTAAGCTTCTTCGCTTGCAATTGTTTAATGTTGCTATTTCTAACAAATGTCTTGAGAATTTAATCTATCGTTGCCAAATGCTCGAGGACATGGACCTGGATATCATAGACCCTTTGAACTTCCCAAACCTAGCGTGTAAAGACTGTTTCAGACCATAGAGTGACTTACGTAATCGACATACAAGTCTACTAAACTCCCCTTGAGCAACAAAATTAGGTGGTTGCTCCATATAATTAATGCGAGGACAGATGAAGAGCTTGGTGAGATATTTGCAAGTTGATCACTCGACTTTACAAAATTGACAGTCAATCTCAATGTGCTTAGTCTTCTCATGAAATACTAGATTTGATGCATAATGTCAATCAATCTCAATGTGCTTCTCATGAAATACTCAATTTGATGCATAATGACAATAAAACACACTGATAAAATTACAGTGTTGAACTTCCCAACCCAAGCGTGCAAAAACTGTTCCAGGCCATAGATTGACTTACGTAAACGACATACAAGACTAGCCCTGAGCAACCACCTAATTTTGTTTCTTGGGATTGTTTAGTAGCCTTGTATGTTGATTACGTAAGTCACTCTATGGTCTGAAATAGCCTTTGCACACTTGGTTTGGGAAGTTCAAAGGGTCTGCGATATCCAGGTCCATGTCCTCAAGCATTGGGCAACGAGAGATCAAATTCTCAAGATATTTGTCAGAAGTAGCAACATTAAGCAATTACAAGCTTACTAAATGCTTGAGAGGTAGGTGGAGGATTCACAACACAATAGTGAAGAGTTAAATGCCTCATCTTCGAACATGTGAAAACTAAAGAAGAAAATTTGTACTTTTCGCCCTTTAGAAGTTCAAGCACGAGTTGCTAGAGCCCATTCCATGATAGGAAACATATCAAGTTGTCAATCTAAGAGAAATGTTTTGGATCCGGAATATTGGAAATTCTACACTCATTAATTGGTCCTTGAAGAAGTGAAAAAAGATGAAAGAGAATCACACCAAGCTTAGCTCTAACTTTACGGGTTAATATATCTTCCCATAGTATATGATCAAGCGTTAGTTTTGGAACTTTTGACCACTTATACCACCATTTCCTTGATAAAATACTCGTCCTAACAGCATCTCGTAGAGGAAAACACATTAGAATGACATCAATGACATAGTCAGGAAGGTTGCTAATTATATCACAAGTTCTTCTGCATGGTGCTTCCGTCATATTTAGAACCGATAGAAGAATCTAGATCAATTTATACTATCAAATTTTTCTCTAAAAATCTCAACTCACAATATGATAAAAAGCGCCATGCAGAAGAACTTGTGATATAATCAGCAATCTTCCTGACGATGTAATTGATGTCATTCTAATGTGTTTGTCTCTACGAGATGCTGGTAGGCTGAGTATTTTGTCAAGGAAATGGCGGTATGAGTGGGCAAAAGTTCCAAAACTAACGCTTGATCAGACACTATGGGAAGATATATCAACCCGTAAAGTTAGAGCTAAGCTTGCTGTGATTCTTTTTCATCTGTTTTCACTTCGTCAAGGACTAATTAATGAGCATAGAATTTCCAATATTCTGAATCCAAAATATTTCTCTTAGATTGACAGCTTGATATTTTTCCTGTCACGGAATGGGCTCGAGCAACTCGTGCTTGAACTTCCAAAGGGCGAAAAGTTCATATTGCCTTCTTTAGTTTTCACATGTTCGAAGATGAGGCATTTAACTCTTCATTATTGTGTTGTCAATCCTCCACCTACCTTTCAAGCATTTAGTAAGCTTCTTTGCTTGCAATTGCTTAACGTTGCTATTTCTGACATATCTCTTGAGAATTTAATCTCTCGTTGCCCAATGCTTGAGGATATGGAACTGGATATTGCAAACCCTTTGAACTTCCCAAACCAAGCGTGCAAAGACTGTTTCAGACCAAGGGTGACTTATGTAATCGACATACAAGGCTACTAAACTCTCCCCATGAGCAACAAAATTAGGTGCATAAGTTCCCCAACCTAACACAATTGTGATTTTACTAATTCTAAGAACAATATTTAGCTCCAAAGTGACTTCTAATTTTTATTTTATTTTGTCTAAGGATCTTAACAGGACTCATTTACAACTTTTCGAAGAGTCATATAAATTTCCAAAGTGTGTCCGACTGAAGAATGTTAATGGAATTTTGAAGTGCAATGGCTCGTATCCAGTCGTATGGACAGTAGCCTTTATCAGACACAATGCATAACATTTCTAGGCTTTATGCCAAGATTTTGCGAGCACCCCAAAACAAAATTATTGAAAAGGTAGTTGAAATAAAAAAAATTAGTTGGAAACGAAGAAATATGAATTAGAATCTGAGTACAGAGTTTATGTTGGAAATACCTGCATATATCACAAATCATTTTCAATCTCCTTTGCCAGCTGAGGTTATTCTTCTGTCCACTTACATGAATCAAATGATATAGGGATCCCATCTCCATGAATTCAGTAACCACGGACAAACGAGGTGGAGTTGTGCAAGCACCGAGGAACAAGATAACTGAAAGGAAAAATGTGTTTGGCAAACAACTACAGAACTGTTCCTCCAACAAAAGTGTATTATTTGAATTTGGTAACATAAAACTGAAATGTATTTCATATTTCCCATAGAATCTCAAGGATCAAGTGCCTTCTACAACTTTTAGTTGCATATTCAATGAAGTGGGTACAAGCAGTATGCCATCACAAACATGGATTCAGGGAAGAGCAGAAAAATTACCATTTGGGTGGCGAATGCGGCTGCATAAAGGGAAAACAGATACAAGGTTAAACTAGCTAAATAAGTATATCTGATTTGGTTCACTTTATAGGATGTTCCTGAGGTAAAAAAGACGAAATGATTTGTTTAGTACTAACTTACCTCAGGATGGATATTTCATTGGCAAAATCTTCAATGTTCTCTTCAGTCAATTCTTGTTCTAGGAAAACTTTAACTGCAACCTCTGTTCCATTCCAAATACCGCGAAAGACTTCTCCAAAAAAACCTTGAAATCATAACAATCAGTCAGCAAGATTTATTTGATATGAGCTCAACAGAAAATTAACAAACATAATCCGTCACATAGTTCAAAGTAAAATTACCAAAGGGATATCTGTGAGTGTCCAATTGGGAATCAACCTCAGTTTGGAAATAGGCATGATTTGTCAGATGATACCCATGTCTGTTTGTGACCCTAAATGACCAATGGTATGCCTTGATGAATTTTTCAAGTTTTGAGATCTTTTACTTAACCATCTTTCTATGAGTACACAACGAACAAAATAATCTAGGTGGATTACGGATTAGGTGTCCATCAATTGCTGAGTTACCTCTAGCTATCAACATTGGGATTGCATGATGATGGGTTAGTTATATAATTGGAGAATTATAGAATGATTAACAATTATATGAACACCAGTTACATGATCTCCAGGACTCATTAAAAACTGATGATGTTTCCATCTCCACTGTTGTAGAACAGAACTAATGAAAGATAGAAAAACTAGAAACTCATACTTAGTTAATGGACTTATATGTCCGCTTCTACCAAATAATATTCATAAATAAAGAATTGAGAATGCATGATGAGTTTACCTCGTCAACAACAACAACATCATACCCAGTAAAATTCCACAAAGTGGAATCTGAGGAGGGTGTACACAGTCCTTACCACTATCTCTCCGAGATAGAGAGACTATTTCTTAAAGATCATCGGCTCAAGCAAATCACAGCAGCAATAAAACGAAAAAAGATAGTGGGGAGAAACATGAAAACTAATAGCAAGCAGTACGGCGCATATATGCAAGGAACCGTAACAACAACCAAGTGTGATCACTTAGACACAGTAAACCACAAATGATATCAAATACCAAAAGCTAAAGACTACATTTATACTACAACCGACACGGTGCACTATACTACCACCAAACCAAAAACATGAAAAGGCTAGTAATAGGACAGCTCTTGCCTACTACCTTCTACCCTTATCTGCGACCTACCAACCCCCTATCTAAGGTCATGTTCTTAATAAGATGAAGATGTGTCATATCATGTCTAATCACCTCCTCCCTATAATTTTTCGGCCTACCTCTGCCTCTCCTCGACCCCACTATATCCAACCTCTCACACCTCCTCACTGGGGCATCTGCACGTCTCGTTTTCACTCCCTAACCTCAACTTGTCCACCATGGAGGCCACTCTCACTTTGTCCCGGATATCCTCATTTTTAATCCTATCGCTCCTAGTACCCACACATTCATTTCAACATCCTCATTTCCGCCACTTGCATCTTTCATTCTTTTGAATTTGAGAGTTCTTGACTGGCCAACACTCCGCCCCATACAACAAAGCCAGTCTAATCACCACTCTATAGAACTTACCTTGAAGTTTTGGTGGTACTCTCTTGTCGCACAAGACACTGGATGCAAGCCTACACTACAAGCCTTCACTTCATCCATGCCACACCTATACGATGTGTAACATCATCGTCGATCTCCCCATTTCCTTGGATTAGGGACCTCAAATACTTAATCTTTCTCTCTTGGCGACAATTTGTGAATCAAGTATCAATTTCATGCCTGCCTCATGCATCACACCATTTGAATATACACCCCAGATGAGTTTACCTCTTGACAGAACTAAATGTTCTGAATAAGTATGAGAAAGAAGAAAAGCAGCAAAGCAAAGAAACTATGAAGTTATCCAATGAATTTCTATGTACGGAACTTTGTGACCAATCTTGTTCTTTGAACCAGTCAACTGTCAAGGACTTGGAGGATATGAAAATCATCTTGAAATGGACTTTTGTCACTTGCAAACTCAGAGCCAATACACGCTCAACAGATCCAATTGGAAAGACACTATGTTGCTTATTCAATTAGCTCTATGAGAATTTTATACCCAAGAAAGTTGTGATTTTTGTAAAAGTTTTAAGTAATTTTTTTTTTTGATCAAATAAGAAGGATATCATTAAGAAAAAGCATCAAGAAAATGCAATCATTACAAAGAGATTATCAGCGCCCAGGAAGGCAAAAAAAAACCTATCACAACTATCAACATAGATCTATGGAGCTCTAAATTCTAGGAAAGAAGCTTAAATACAAGGTACCCAGTCAATCATTGATTTCTGTCTCTGCCCTCTGCCAAATTATACTGTATGTATCTCTCTCTCTCTCTCTCTTTCTTTATTCAATTCTAAGAATCTGTGAAGGAATGTATCCCAGTACAGATAAAACATGGCCGCTAGTCATTATCCATAATTTTGCGCTAATATCCCTTACTAACTCCGCCTATGGGGTTCAGTTGGAAAGAAAAAGAACTATCATTGGAGTTCTTGGATGAATTATGTCATCCTACAGATGAAAGAGGGATTGGAATTAAGAGAATGGAAAATATCAACGACACATGCATTATTATGAACAGAAGGTGGAGATTCAGGACTCAACCATCACTGTGGGAAGCTTTTCTCAGAGCTAAATACTGTACCAGACTACCAGAGACCAGTAAAAATGGTCTTCAGGAAACTCTCGGGCACGGAAAGGTTTGATGAAGATTAAACTCAAGACTGAGAAGCGCATATTTTGGAGAATTAATTCAGGGGAATGGAGTTCTTGGTGGGACAATTGGACACTTAAAAGGAACATTAACTATCCAATGGCCAGGTTCCCGAAGATCTGCTAAACTAGTCAAAGATTTCATGGAGCATGGTAGCTGGAATGTGAATAAGCTGGAAGGAATGGTAACGGAGCACCTGATCAGATATGACAGAGGTCCATTCCTTTGTAAAATCTCATTGACATGGAGACAGATTAAAAGAAAATTACGTTTTGATGATATTATTACTAAGTTTGGAAATCAGATTGTGTTTAAATGCTCGTGTTGCAATGAACCACAATGTGAAACTTTACACCATGTACTCGTTGAAAGTGATGCTGCAGTTCCCTTGAAGATTTTTTATTTTTATTTTTTGCAAATGCCAGGGGAATACAAGCAGCATATTAGGCCTATCAGAAATGTCTTGAGTAGTTGGCGGCACCTTAAGACTCAGAATGTAGTCGACAAATACATATTACAGGTTATGCCAACTGCTATTTGTAGGGAGATATGGAGAAGTAGATGTGCTTGTAAGTATGGGGACAAAAGCTGCATTAGGAAAAGATTAAAGCTGCAGTATCTTCTTCTCCTAGCATGCAGTATCATATTATGTGGAACATTAAAGCTGCACTAGGAAAAGATTTCAGACATGAATTGGCCAACAATCTGTGAGATGGTTGAGAGTCTGAAACCAGTTACTATATGGAAGTCAACACAAATGGCATGGTCATTAGAGAAGGGATGAACGTGGTGATTTAATCATGGCCTTCTCCTCTGCAGTTGTGTGTAATTGGAACATGGCAGGAGCTAAAGCTGCCAGATTTGGAATTGAATGGTGTTACACAGGAATTTACCAGATTCATATTGGAGCTTGACCGATTATTGATAATATTTTGAACAAAGCTACTAACAAGCAGAAGTTGAGGAGGATGTTGAAGATATCATTGCAAATCCTAAACCAAGATGAAGTATATGTTAACCATTGTTACAGAGAGGTGAACCAGGTGGCAGACTGCCTGGCCAACTTTGCGACATCCATCAATGAAGGCATAATATTTCATTCCTCCCAGTGGCTGCCAACACATGATAAGGGCCCTTTCCAACTAGAAAATGGCAACTCCCTAGCATAAGAATTAGATATGACAAAGTGATTTTTTTTGTTGGCTAGAATGTATAGCTGATCATGGAAGAAAGAAGATGTAGTAACTTTCTTCTACTTTTTTGTAATAGAGTTGTACCTCTGAGGTTACACCTGCCCCCCCTCCCCCCTTTTTTTTTTGGTTGACCTCAATGCTTAATAAAACACTGCCCAAAGTTCATCTGGGTAAGGTTATTAAAAAAAATTGCCACAGTGAGCTTTCTCACATTACTGGACTCAAGCCCGGATAACGGTGGAGGATTGCGGTTGGTGACAATCAACATAAATCTAGTCAATTTATGATGAATCCTCATCCCAACTTGCTTGGGCCTGAGGTGTTATTGTTCTTTACCTTACTGGGCCAGGGTTTTATACTTTCAGAAGGAAATGAGAAAAGAAAAAGAACACACGATAGATGTTACTCTGTACAGATAATCCTTGACTTTCAGGATAATGATGTGAAAACTTTCACAATGTGGGAAAATAAGGGTAAGTTGCACGTAGGTGAAAAATATGCTGCCAAAAGCAAAATAGTAAGGAGCAGATTCATGACAATGAATTAACAATTAAGATACCACACTAAGATAAATAAGCATACATAATAATGGTTACTTGATAAGGGAACATACATCAAACTGTACATGAGAGAAATGTCCCAGTAACTGTATGAAATCATTCTTTCTTTTCTTTTGGCTTTAAACGGTTCAATCATTGTCAGCGACTAGCATGCGTTTTCAACCCTAACCAAACAGTAAGTCATGCAGTTATAGCATATCGAGTAGATGGAAGCAAGGACTACAGATGTTGTCATATATTGGATGTGGTTCATTTCCCTACTGAATTTAAGAATCACCTTTCATTTCATTTTTCTATTCCTTAGAGACGTTACTGGCAACTTAAACTAACTTTCAGAACCTGCTATCAGATGAAAAATTAACAGTGTGTACAATCCACACTAGTTAAAAAATGTAATTATGTCATTCCATGAAGAATGAACGCATTAATCTTTGGAGGTGACAGGTACGCAACCTCTTGGTGAATCATAATTCTCTGTGTTAATTTTCTGAATGCTCTGTGATGCTTTCCTTATTAGTTGTCATGTTTTCTTCACTTTTGTATTTTATTTTTTCACAACTACGTTGATTTGCTGCACTTGAGCGAGGGTCTTTCGGAAAGAGCCTCTCTACCTCCATGAGGTAGGGGTAAGGTCTGCATACACTTTACCCTCCCCAGACCCCAACTACGGGATTACACTGGGCATGTTGTTGTTTTTGTATAGCTATTTGTGTTCAAAGAAACGAAAATAGCAAGAGAAATAAATGCAGATGGACCCTAACATGTGAAATGAACAATGTCCACTGACCAACCACCTTTGTTCCCACCCATAGGAAGGCATTTAGTTAACTGCTATTGAATGCACGACTCAATAAGCACATGGAGCTTCAAACTACACGTGGGTTAATTAGGTGTCATATTGTAGTATATAAGAAGAATGTATACCAATTCCAACACGTGCTCCAATGGTTATTTCAGAGAAATCAATGTTCCATTCATCAAATGGTAACAATGGTTTGTTGAGGATCCTTGATGATTCTATCACTTTGTCCAATCTTGACATCATATCAGGACTGCCAAAAATTCCTGCTGCCTTGCCTCTGCCATAGCTCCAGCGTGGTGATGAAGGCAGGGATATTGCTTTGTCAGATGGCAAGCACTTCCTGTGAAAATGTTGTGCCTGACCTTTTTCACTATTTCCTGTACTTAGGTCATCTGAACGGAACTTTTGTACCTGGAAAGTGGTTGATATGATTAATGTCATTATTGAGTTGAGCAAATTCTATGGCTCTGATTCTATCGGTTGATCCAACCGACTCACAAACAAGTTAACAAGCATCGAAAACAAGGTCTTACAGAGTTAGAGAACTGGTTGGAAGTGGCTATAAGAAGCATAACGTGAAAAATATTAAGCACAAATTATTGAAAGCAATATAACAAATTAAACACACTAGGAGAAATATTTAACAATCACGGCTTTGCTTCTCGGAAATTGAAGTGGATTTCTTTGAAGAATGTAAGAACTTTTTTCTTAAAGAAAACTATAAGCACATGTCCTCAGCATGTGTAAGATTTTCTATTTCCTTTTATGACAATGGTGTCTGGAGAAACTTCTGTGCACCTCGAAGAATCTACCAAGCAACCTGCTACACCCAACAAGCACAAGTGCTGGGTAATCCATCAAGGTTGGAGCAGATGAGCACACACTGTCACGATTCGAACCTGGGATGTCCAATTGTTACTCCTACGCCTCAACCTCTCAGTCAACCCTTGGCAACCATGTTTAAGCTCCTATAATAAGCATAGACACATTGTGTCCTTCATGACTTATTAATACCTCCCAAAGGTAACTTCCGCTGCAACAAATTCGGATTTAGTTGGAGGAAGTTTTGTTTATTCTGAGATAATATTTGGGTAGATTTGTAAACTGGAGTCACTGCACCAGATTAGACCCAATTTAAGCTTAATGTGGATTGGGTTCCATCCAGGGGGTAGGTTGATTGCGCTAGTTGTCATATTATTTATTTCATCTTTTCAACGAAATGGAGCTTGAGGCTAATCCCATTTACTGTAATAAGCATCTGCCTCAGATCCATCCAAACAAGAATTAGTCCAATTGGAATTTACTCTCCTTTCCTTAATTACAAAAGATGTAGTCAATCAAAAATATATCTTACCTAATTTAAATTTAAAATATGTCTGGATAATAACTGCCAAATTTTAGAGTTACTTATCGAAAGGTCTTGGAAGCAAATTTATCCAGATAATTCTAAGAAAAACAGCTAGATACCTGTGTATCCTTTTGTAAACAAGGAGTTCAAGAGAACAAACACTCACTTGATGACCAGAATTATCTTCCCCTTTCCTTGTAGACAAATCAAATGTTGCTTGTTCTGCTGAGAGATGATTTTTCTTCATAGTTGCATTCATTTCCCGAACAACCCTACATTCAAGGTCAGACAAATGCTTACGAGAAATGCAGAAAGTTGGTGTAACCTAGAAGGAAATAGGTGTTGTTTATGTATATCTCTTGCATAAGAATAGATCTGGATGGCTCATTCAGCTAAATGGAGTAAAATGGGGGCATCTCTGTACCACTTATAAATTTTCCTAGAAGATTCTGCAACCCTGTGGTGCATTTATTGTGGTGCCAAAACGGACACTATTAAAGCGATTGAGGTGGTTGTCAGTTTTCTTTAAAGGTAGTTGTCGCTTTATAGTCATTTTATCTCTCAAGCTATTCTTGTCAAAATTGAGACGTCTTTTTTGTCATGTCATTCCATGAGTTGTCAAAACTAGTTGTACAGCTCACAGTGGAAATACAAGATGTCAAAACAATTCGATCTAGCTACAGCCTCATTTGGAAAAATCACAGCATTGTATGTATAAAAATGATGGTAAACCACTGCTATAACTATTATTCCGCATAACTTGCGTAAGCGACATATAATTGCCGTTCTCTCAATTTTTACTTGTTCACTATACTAAAAATAGATATCAATTTTTACTTGTCTAGTTTAGAAAATCATTCAATTCCTAATTATCCTTATTATAAACCAAATCGTTTCCCTATGCATTTTTCGAACACATTGAATAATATAGTAAAATTTTCATTCTATTTATTGCTCCTTAAGGGGTGATTCAAGTCAATACTGGACAAGTAAAAATGGACGAAGGGAGTAAGTATATACTCATTTGGAGCTAAGCATTGAAAATTGTCCTTTTTAAGAGAATGTGAAACTATTTTGCTAGGGAGAAAAGGAAATGGAGGACAAAAGAAGAAGAAGAAAGGAGATAACTGAGCTAAAGGTAAAGCTCTCTTCGTCTCAATTTATGTAATGTTTTTTGACTCGGCATGGAGTTAAAGAAAGAAAGACCTTTGAAGTTTGTGGCCTAAAACAAGTCGTAGACGTTTGTGTAAATCATCTCATTAAGGGAAAAATGGGCATTTTAAAGTTAAATTGTTACCAAGTATAGAAATGTGTCATTTTTTTTGGGACTGACCAAAAAGGAAAGTGTGTCACATAAATTGGGACAAAGGGAGTAGGAGGTTTAGTTAGAGACAAAGGGACATGGTCAACCTTACAATGTCATCACCAATCTCCGGAATCATGCTAATGGACCTCCGTCTTCTTCTACGAGTGTGTATAGGTGATGCACCAGCAGACCTGCAGTCAGTTCAATGTGTCATGTTATGATGCTAAGCCATGAGATGCGGACAACACTTTCAGAGATCTTCTGCCACTCCGGAAAGAGACAGGAGTAAGCATAATGGCAAAGAAGCATAAAGTTAACAAATCATCCTCAGCAGAATAAGAACGTTGAATCATTTTTTTGAATAAAAACATTGGATTGTTTGTGCACTTCCCCTTGAAATAACAGAGATCGGGGATAATCGATAAGAAGCAAAATCTTCATGCTCTTGACACAGTTCAAAGAGTAAGAAGCCGAAGTGTATAAGGTACACCTTTTGTATACATTGCAGCCAAACAACCACAACACCACACCTCAAATACATATGAACTCCTAGTTCACTAAGGAAAAATAAAACAGCTCCACCTGTCAATGGATCATGCCACTATCAGTTCTCGTTTCAAGCATGATCTGTCGGGTTGAATATATTACATGACCAGGCTACTGCCTAAAAATAAAATTCTATCTTTTTCTTTGATGACTAAAATACAAACCTCTATTATGGATCCTAAAGTGCTCAAGGAACCTTTTAGATACATAACACAGCAATTAACCATAACACACCTCAAATATATTATACATATGAACCCTCCAACTTCACTGGGGGAAATGTAAAACAGCTATGCCCCTCAATGTACAACAATTCACAGATCATGCATACATATCACTTCTTGGTTCAACCATGATTTGTAAGGTTGAGAATATTATGCTACCAAGGCAGTATAATGACAAATTTGACTTAATAGAGAATCAGAGAATAGGAAAACAATTATACAGCCAGATTGTAACACTTAGAAAGCAAAATGCTATATTTGATGCAATTTGATAGTTTATAATTATTAGATGTTTGATCTTTAAACAAGAAAAAGTACAATGAAAGGGAAAAGCAACATATAGACAGACACAAGATTTATTAACATTACTGACAAATAGATGTGGTGAAAAAAAGGAAAGGAAGGCTCTAATACTAAATTGGTGTAGCACCTATAATGAAGCAGAGAGAAAGGCACGGGGGAGAAATGAGAAAGGGAAAAAGAGAGAGATAAAGAAAGAAAGAGAGTCTGAGTGAGAGAAAATAAGGGAGAAGGAAGTAGAAGATAGAGAAATTTTAACCAAATTTAGCAAAACAAAAACATAAGGGTGTAGGATAAGGAGTTTAAGTAGAACTCTTGAAATTACTAGACCTCTCTCTTTAACTAGAAAAAGGAGACCTTTTATTCAACTAGAAGATAAATATTTCTCTAATACTTAAAAAGAAATTAGTTTGATAAGATAAATAAATATCAAAGATACAGATAGTATAATCAATCATTTGTTAAGCTACATAATTCTCCACCAATTAATTAAGCTCGATCCCGATGAGTGGAACTGTTGGTGCAACTCCCAAAGGACCTTCTTGAAATACTAACTGAAGAAGACAAACAGATCCATCAACTAATGGCAGGAATAACAATGATTGATGCTAAAATGTACAGTAGTGTGACGAATCAAACTTTATCAATGATAGATGCTAAGAGTACAGTATTGTGATGAATCAAACTTCAAACCTCAGCTTTGACACAAAATCAAAGTACCAGCAACGGGGACGAGATCAAAGCAAGAGGAGGAAATGAGAAAGGGGTGAAAGAGAGGAGAATAAGAGGGACATGAAGAAAGGGAGAAAGATTGATTGAGAGGAAAATAGAAAGATGGAGAGGAAGGAAAGAAGGAGATCTGAGAAGCGAGCCTGAAAAAGAGGATAATAGAAGGAGAAGTTGTAATGCCAAATCAATTTTGCAAAACATAATTGAAGCCTCCAAACAAGTTAGTTAGAGTTCTAGTTTTAGGTTGAGAATTCTAAACAAATCAGAACTTTTGAAACTAGAACTCAATTAGCTAAGAAGATAAGATAACATAATACTGTGTCTGTAACTAAAAGATAAGATCTAAGTAAAACAGAAGGATAAATAAAACGAAAGGCTATCTTTTCTGTAATTGTTTCTTGAGCTACTTCACTTATTATTCCAATCATTTAGATTAAAACAAAACTGGAACAGGATACTTTCATCAGGTCAATATCTTTAAGACCAAATAGAAGAGTGAAGCCGTTAAATAATAAAGGAAATGTATGTTCCTTCAAACTATGACAATTTCAGATAACTATTAATCTAAAGATATAAGAAATGGTAGAGTTTGAACCTTGAAGAAGTAACGTCATAGTTGCAGTCCTTGAAAGACTGTGCACGACCACCAAGAATAGACCTCCCAGGTCCCCTGAAGAAAGGATGCTCTGGACTGAAAAAAGGATTTCAAGTTTAAGTATCAACAGAAAACCTAAAACTCTAACAGCCAACATAAACTCATGTAACTGCGAAGTAGAAAAGATTGCTTCATAACAAAATTTGGAAAAGTTTAAACGTCCTGAGATATAAAATAAACATCTTTGTTTTTACGAACTCACAACAGTCTTACGATAAAATTTGAGAGCATGTTGAAACTTGCAAATAATGAAATAACTAACAGCAATTCTGACAAATCAGAAGTATGAAATAGGACTACTTTTATATGATAGATACACATGGTTACAATAAATGGGGAGATCCACTTTTACCCACAGATTATTGAACCTGCTGTACGAACATAGAGAAATACACACAGCTTTCAGACTAAAATATAGGATCAACCAACACAGAGTGACTCCAAATGTAAATATTTTATTTTTATGATATAGTTAATATTTTAAAAACAATTGAAGGTAGTGATGACTCTATGTTTCTCTAAAGAAAAAGAACACAAAAAAATTAATCAGCCCAAACTACATAGACCTATCTCACAAAACCCTTTAAGTTAATCCATAGCGATGTTTGGGGACCTTCTAGGGTAGCAACTGTAAATGGAAAAAGGTGGTTTGTGAGTTTCATAGATGATCACACTGACTAACTTGGGTGTACTTATCGAAAGACAAAAGTGAAGTAGAACATATATTTGAGGCTTTTTATGTTATGGTCGAAACACAATTTCATGAGAAGATTCAAATATTTCGGAGTGATAATGGGAGAGAGTATTTTAATGACCATCTAGGCAATTTTTTCGCTTCCAAGGGAATAGTGCACCAAAGTTCATGTCCTAATACACCCCAACAAATGTAGCTGAGAGAAAAAATAGGCATCTTATGGAGGAAACTAGAGCCCTAATATTCACAAGTGGAGTCCCTAAATTTCTTTGGGGAGAAGCTCTTTTGACATCCACTTATCTTATTAATAGGATGTCTTCCCGTGTTCTAGATTTTAAAAACCCCTTTTAGTATGTTCAAGACATACTTCCCTACTTCTAGATTGACCACTGATCTACCTTTGAGAGTCTTTAGGTGTAGTGTATTTGTTCAAGTTCATGATCATAATAGGAGTAAACTTGATCCACATGCTAAACAATGTGTTTTTGTTGGCTATGCCCCTAGTCAAAAGGGATACAAGTGTTATGACCCCAATACTAGGAAGGTTATTGTCACAATGTATGTCACCTTTTTTTTTTTTATGACAAGGGAAACCCGCAGCCGCTACCCTTTGGGTGCGCACAGGGTAAAACCGCTGCTCCTATGCAATAGCTCGCAAATCACATAGGAGAGGTAACCCGCACTAGGCAAGCTCAATACGACGAGCTCGACCCAGAAGGCAAACCCCTTGCTTTCGCTAGCAAGGGATTTCGAACTTGAGACCTCCAACATGGAAGTCCCATGCCCAAACACTGGGTGCGCACAGGGTAAAACCGCTGCTCCTATGCAATAGCTCGCAAATCACATAGGAGAGGTAACCCGCACTAGGCAAGCTCAATACGATGAGCTCGACCCAGAAGGCAAACCCCTTGCTTTCGCTAGCAAGGGGTTTCGAACTTGAGACCTCCAACATGGAAGTCCCATCCCAAACCACTGGGCCACCCCGAAGGGTTGGATGTCACCTTTTTTGAATCTCAATTATTTTTTGGAACTCATCTTCAGAAACATAGTGAAGATTCAATGGATAGTAAGGATTCTCGCGACTTCACATGCGAGAAACAATAGGATCTACCTTTTATGATAGATATGGGAAATAGTATTTTTGGTAGTAACAACCTTGATAAGGTAAGAGATCCCAACATATTTAATGAAAATAAGGGAACTGAGACAGTAGAGTCTTTTCATGATACAATTAATGACAAGGACATAGAGCAAACAAAGGAATTGTAGGTTTACATGAGAAGAAACGGAAATCAAGAAAAAGGGACTAAGGACGCTCAACAGAACCAAAATTCCACTCCGCAAGATCTTACTGATATACAAGGTAATTCTCCAGAATCTAATTCTGATTTGCCCCTTGTTATTTTAGACCTTGATCTTCCAATTGCCAAATGTAAAGGAGTAAGAAAAGTCACAAACCATCCCATGTCAATTTTTTGTCATATAGAAACTTGTCTCCTTCCTATATAGCTTTTCTTTCTCAATTATCTGGAATGGAGATACTGAGAAATGTGCAGGATGCTTTGAATGTTCTCAACTGGAAAGAGGCAATTCTAGAGGAGATGAATGCTCTTAAGAGAAATGAAACCTGGGAAATGGTGGAACTACCACGTGGAAAGAAGACAGTGGGTTGCAAGTGGGTGTTTACCATCAAATTTAAATCAGATGGGTCCTTGGAGAGGTATAAGGCACGTTTGGTAGCAAAAGGGTTCACTCAGACCTATGGAATTGACTATCTTGAGACATTCGCTCCAGTTGCCAAGTTGAATTCATTCTGACCATTGCTGCCAATCTTGATTGTTCAACAACTAGATGTAAAGAATGCATTCTTGAATGGAAAACTCAAAGAAGAAGTCTGCATGGATCCTCCTCCGGGTTTTGAAGAAAGGTATGGAACTAGAGTGTGCAAGCTAAAGAAATCTCTCTACGGGCTCAAACAATCTCCAAGAGCTTGGTTTGAGAGATTTAATCAGTTTGTAAAAAAACAAGGGTACACTCAAGGGCAAGCAGATCACACCATGTTCATTCGACACTCTCTTGAGGTAAAAACAACTATCCTGATAGTGTATGTTGATGATATTATACTTACAGGAGATGACTTGCCCGAAATGAAGAATTTAAAGGCACAGTTGGCCTCGGAATTCGAGATCAAAGATTTAGGTCAGTTGAAATATTTTCTTGGCATGGAAGTAGCAAGATCAAAAGAAGGAATTATGGTTTCATAAAGGAAGTATGTACTAGATCTTCTAAAGGAGACAAGCATGAGTGGTTGTCGTCCGGCTAAAACACCTATTGATCCGAATATTAAATTTGGAAACAAAGAAGGAAATGTGGTTGACCAAAGTCAATATCAGAGACTAGTGGGGAAGTTGATCTACTTATCACACACTCGACCTGATATAGATTTTGTTGTAAGCTTAGTGAGTCAATAAGCACTCTCCAAAAGAAGAGCACCAAGAAGCGGTCTCCAGGATTCTAAGATATCTGAAAAGTTCACTAGGGAAAGGATTGTTTTTCAAAAAAGATCAAGATAGAGGCATTGAAAGCTTTACAGATGCAGATTGGGCAGGTTCTACTATTGATAGGAGGTCTACATCAAGATATTGTACTTTTATTTGGGTAAATCTCGTGACTTGGAAGAGTAAAAAGCAGAATGTTGTAGCTCGTAGCAGTGCTGAAGCTGAATACCGATCTATGGCCCACGGGATATGTGAAATGATTTGGCTCAAGAAGATGAAGGAAGAACTAAAAAAGTTATTTGTGTTACCAATGAAGTTGTACTGTGACAACAAAGCCACCATAAGTATTGCTCACAACCCAAGTCAACATGACAGAACAAAGCATGTTGAAGTAGGCAGGCACTTCATAAAAGAGAAGATTGAAGAAGGGAACGTGTGCATGCCTTTCGTCACAACAAATCAGCAAATTGCGGATATTTTCACGAAAGGCTTGTTTAAACCAAAGTTTGAAAATCTTGTAAGCAAGTTAGGCATGACAGATATTTACATGACAACTTGAGGGGGAGTGTTGATTTGTAAATATCTAACGTGTGATCAGATATGATTTAATAGGATTTAAATTGATCTTATAAAATCATATCTGATTTTCTATTGAATAGGTTAGGATATTAGATCAATAAAATCATCCCTTGATTCTCAAATCTGCCAGAATCAAGGGATCAGATAGCTAGTTGGTCAGTTTTCTATACTATAAATATGTATCTCTATGGATGAATAAGATTGCACAATTTTGGTACCAAAACTTACATCTAGGTATATATGGAGGTAATCATCTAGCAGTGTATCAGTAGGTTGCAACTGAATATGCAACTTTTAGAGGTCTATGCCTCCTGGTCCAGCCCTATAAATTTTATATTCCAAGCCTGAATGAAGAAATATCTTCTTCTAATTATGTATTAATTTATTTGGTAAACTGACAAACAAGCATAAAAGGGAAGAAGTCATTAGAAATGGGATCAGAAAAGAAAAAGGCTAAATCCCAACTGCAGCTCAAAAGCTGCATGGAGTCCACCTCTCTTTAATTTCTCTTTCTGAAGAAACCCAAAAAACTTATAGTTCCTAACCTTTATAAGTAAAAACATTAATAATAACTAAATAAAATAAATATCAATCAATTCAACTGATATCTATGATAAGAATACTTTAACTCTCTTTCATTTAAAACTAATTACAAGGTTTCACAGGATAGGATCTTTTGGGCTTGTTTTTATTTACAGATTGGATCAAATTAATCAGACAATTAGCTGCAGAGACTTCATCTCATTGAAAACAGTCCCTTTAGTTAATTCCATGACCAAACTAAGTTTCAAGTTGTAAGACCCTCATCGCTTGCATTTGAAACAGAACTCATATTCCTTAGTGTATCTCTCAGGAGACATGAAATAGATCATCTTCTAAAGAAGAGGATAATGATCATTGGCATGCAAGAACAATTACATCAAAAAGCAATTGGGAGTTGAATCTCTAACTTCAGCTACTTAATCTGGATAAGTTAGACTTAGGATTCTCTGTATCTTAAGTCCTGGAAGGCTATAAGACAAGTTGAACCTTGAACTTGAGCCCTCTGTTCAGATACAACTTTCTTCCTTCCATGCCAAAGTGATCTTTTGACATCGGGCTGACTGTGTGATACGCTGAAGAAAGTGAATAACACATTAGAAAACACAAGGCAGTACTCAAAGGAACAATGAGAGTAATTTGTTCCTTGAAAAATCTAGGAAAATTAAGGAAGATGAAGAAGACTGAACAGAATATAAAGATGTTTATCCATACAGAGTTTTGAAAGCAACTGCATTATTACTCAAACTTTCCTCATCATCGAACTGCAGCTATATGCTTGTCACAGATGGGCCAAATAAAGTCATTGGGATTCATCCAGCTTATGCCGATACAAGGACTGCCTTTTCACATGCATAAGTGAAACGAAATCAAAATTCTAATTTATTCTTTTAATGAAAAAGCTTTATCTTTATTGTTGGTAGTTATGCCCAACTTCCTAACTTCCTATGTCCTAATTCATGTGTGATATGCAGGGGCGATTTTAAGTGTAAAAAATGGGTCACCTGAACCCGTGGTCATCCGACAAAATTCGATATAACTGTTTGTATAATTTGTAAAATATATCAAATAGCAACTGAATGAACCCGTGCTCACAAATAATTGAATGGCTCACTGGTTTGAGTGTTTGTTTCTTTCTTGCACGTCTTCTTGAAATCCTAGATTCACCTCTGGTGATATGACTTTGATGGAAAATATTGACAAACTTTAGACTGATACTTGATCCATAGGTGCCAAACTTCAATGGCTGAAAACTAATGCTATGCATGTGTTACATCACATAAGTTTTAGATGCCAAAGACTGAAATTGAATAGAAGTCTATTGGTCAACAACTTAAAACATGAAAGCCAGACTAGAACAGTTAGTTGATTCTGAATGGGTTATAAACAGTACCACAAGATGTTGAGTGTTCCCTATCGGAAGTCAAGAGAATCATAAAAGGAATTGTCTACAAAATTCTTGATGACTATGGCATAGCAATTTGATATCACTAGAATTAGGAAACTCTCCGTATTTTACACTAGGTGTGTTTGTGGGATTACACTGGGTATGATGTTGTTGTTTTCCTTATGTCAGTAGCTCAAACTTCTATACAAAAGCTCTCATATTACCTATATGTTGTTAACCACTAATTTTAACAAGAGTTTCTCTTCTCTTCTCATGTACAAGTTTCAGTGCCTCTACATTCTTGGTAGGGACTAAGTAGCTTTTGCTTACCAGTAGGTTGTCTAACAGCATCTACCGAGACAAAAAATTATGCATTCCCATTGTTTACTATTCCTGCCTCTTATAGATGATAATTTCGACAGCACTGGACCTCTTTCAATGATTGTTAATAGCAATACAGAGCCTCTCTTTGGTGACTGACTCGACGTCTCTGCCCATCTTTCTGATGACGCTCTGGCAGAATCATGCCTATTCTGCCAGAATTATGGCTGTTCTTCTAGAAAGTTGTAGCGCTCACATGCATGTACCAGTAACAAAAAGACCAAGGTGGCATTTAGGAAGTACAGACACCCAATTTTCCCCGGATGAGCCTCTACCAGTAATTTTTCTGGTGACAAGGTACCTTGACGTCTGAGATTTGGGGACGAGCCAGCAGTGACGAATTGAGAAGTCTATCTTCATGCATATAATTTAGTTTACAATCCTATAATGCCCCTAATTACATAATTATTTCGGGAGCATTTCCCTACTTGCAATATAGATATCCTTGCCATATTTATGAATTCGTAACAGTTCGGGAGAATATAATAGAGAAAAGTAGTAAATTTTATGTTTACCGGAAGTGGACAAGGACAACTGAGATAGGCCTAGAACTATCTTTCTGGACTGACGAATAACTAAAAACTCTAAATGGTGCCCACGTTACAGGAGTTTAATTTTCACCAATCACCAGCATAAGAACATTAACTTTGGCCCACATTCTTTCCAACTAACATTAGATAATATAAATGTCATTTTATTTAAACTGGCTAGTGTGTACCCATCAAAAAAATAACGCACACACACATACACATATATACAAATCATGTCAGGTCAACCAGAACAATTAGTTTGAAAGAAAGGGATAAAAAGTTTGCATTCTAAACAAATATCATGCAAACTAGCCTCCCAAGCTTTATACCCTTACCTTCCAGTGCCACTGTAGTCGGAACTGAAACAGGTTGGACTAATGGGAT
Source organism: Solanum bulbocastanum (assembly GCA_037074985.1). Lineage (NCBI taxonomy): Eukaryota > Viridiplantae > Streptophyta > Magnoliopsida > Solanales > Solanaceae > Solanum > Solanum bulbocastanum. Next base: position 26,774,926 of record CM073598.1, on the reverse strand, counting down.
CCATCGGTGAGTTACATGAATCAGTTTCTACAGAATCACTCTCACCAAAGAAATGTGAGCGATGTAGCTGCTTCGTTGAACAAGGAAACAGCTTGCCGGGATAATGCATAAGGTCAACCAGTAGTTCTATCGAATCCAGAATGACTGTGACACAGATGTGCTTAGATGAATCTGCGCACTCCAGAGCTCCTCCTCTTGGGAAACCCTAATATTAGTTAGAAGATAAAATGGAGGGAATTGAAAGAAGAAATAGGGGTTGGGAAGAAGAAGAGAAGAAACTCCAGAATGATTGTGCATCGAACGGAAGCTTGAAAATTCAACTGAATGCAATTTACTTAAACACAAAAGATGGAAAAGAATCTTTTTTTTCCAATTACTGAAAGCAGACTGACATTTTGCAAGAGAAATAAAAAGCTCACCACATTCAGCTTGCACTCAAGGCCCACAGTATCAGCTAGAACTTTGAATAAGATTGCTCGAGAATGGCAGGAACCATCCTTTATTTGGCACAGCATGTGGATTCCTTGACTACCCAAAGCATGTGAGACCTCCTCAAGTGTACCACTCACATGAGTGGACTTGTACTTAGGATGCTTATAGAAATCACAAACCTAACCACAGTGTATGCTGTCAGACTAAAACCACACAATCTCAGGAAAACAGAGTTTTTGGCTAAATACGCTAGCAGTTAAGTCATCTTTTAATTTAGAAACCTTAATTCACAGTTACACAATAAGCATATGTCATACAGAATTATGGGCTATAGCAAGACTAGTTTTTTCCCTGCATGATAGTCCTAGATGGCTTCATGCATTAAAGGACTGCCAAATTCATATGATGCATTTAGAAAAGTGAAACAGATAGAAAAAACTGAATGAAAAATAATTAATCAGAAAAAAATCATTTTGATAACAAATCTTGATCTTTTTCTTTTCTGGTATCACATGGTTCCACAAAATTATATGGAAATTAAAATTGAAAAACCCTCCATATGGATATTGTTGTTTCCAGAGGAATAATTGGTTCAAGAAACTAGGAAAACTTTTGAAAAAATTTCAAGCATAACTTAGAAACTACATACTTCCTTAGAAATAATTTGTTGAGAACTTTTAAGTTTGTTGAACTCTTACATTTGAGAAACCTTAATTTGTATTTGAGAGAAAATGGTAATGTAGTTTCAGTTTCCTTTTCAACTCTGCAAAATATAATAAATATTATACATATATTCTGATTACAGCTTAATCTTATTTATGCAATATTCTGATAACAGCTTAATCTTATATATGCATTATGGTTGCCAACACTACTGGAAAATGTAAAAGAAAAGTTATCATGCCTTCTGATAGTAAAAGGAAACTAACAAGAACTAAACCCCAGTATAGACAACAGAATAATAGATGACGCACCAACCCTGCAATCTTCTTCACAACTACAGCTGGAGTCGAACTCAATCCTTTCACTAAAGTGAGACTGAGCTGTTTTAACATGGAAAGTTTCTTATCTTTATGCATATTGACAAGAATAACATTAGGTCGAAGACCCTCTGTCTCCAAAGCATAAAGGTCATCCAAAGATGGAATAGTATCAAATAGCTCCTTGAATCTTCTTTCCTGCAGAAATTCAAGAATTAGAACAATATTGAGTTGACAAGATCCCATCCAGAAAAGAACCAAAGAAAACAAAAGGTACATATTCAGAATGTCATGTTAGCAACATAATTGACCCAAAAAAAAATAGTGTGCTATACTAAAAACATATGATTCAACTTCTCATCTTTCCATATTAAGAGAATTCATCCAAGTGAAGAAGGAGAAGAATCCAAGACCACACAAAACTATGTTCTACTCACTGGAATAACAAAGTAGAAACCATCAGGAATAGGCTCTGCAAGTTCCCCTGTGTCCCACAGAATCTGAGACGCTCTCTTTGATGCTAAGCCCTCTCGCTCCTGTTTGCTGCTCAATACAGTAGAGTTTGCTTTATCTTCGGAAGAAACCAGAGTGATCAACTGCAGTTTGTCGGAAATATCTGCTGGCCACCAAGGAGAATCGGGAGACAGAGCCTCTGCTGGCCCGGTATCATTTCCTGTCTTTTCCATCTCCTCAAAGATTCAAAATTCTATATCATGCTCAGCAGATTGTGACCCGTAACTGATAACTGTACACGAATCCAATATATCTCCAAGAAAAATTTCAGACAAGCTCTATGAGATGTCCTGGTAAAAGCATGACAACAAAATGTAATTAATTTTACAGTTAATGAAGTGCACACCTTGTTTTCCAGAAAGATGCTGAAGTAAATAACTGGAACTTGATTTGGTATATTGCTCGCATTTTAAGAAATTTACTAGTCACTGAGAAGAGGCTGAATCTGTTAGATCCCGCATCAATTGGGGATTTAAAAATGGGTCTTCTTATATGGTTGTGAGAAATATAAGAGAAAAATATTATTGAATTGTGTATCTACATTATTACACTGAAAACCCTATTTATAGACACTATATGACAACCATTCCAAGTAGGATTCTATATACGATTCTTATTCTTATTCCTATTCTAACACTCCCCTCAAGCGGGTGCATAAAAGTCATATGTACCCAGCTTGTAACAAATGTAATTGATACAAGGGCTAGTGAGGAACTTGGTGATGATATATGTCGGTTGATCACTTGACTTCACAAATTTTGTAACAATAACTCCTAAGAGTATCTTTTCACTGACAAAGTGAAAGTCAGTCACAATGTGATGAAATACTGGATTTTGATGCGATATGAAGGGCTGATTATCACACACAAGTTTCATCTAATCGATTTCTCACAAATTCTCCCCTCTAAACAAAACTCTAAAAGCTCTTAGAACTACATTGTGGATGCTACCAAATTAGACGAATGAGCTTCTATTTATAGAGTCATAAATCATTTCCTAGAAGAGAAAGGACTAGCCAAATATGGAAAAATTGTGTTTTTTTTTTGTTGGAAAAGGAAAACTCAATTATGGTAAGAAAATCAGGGCAAACACCCAACAGTTCTCCCCCTTGGCCTGCCTGCCTGAGTTTCTGACAAATTAAATTTGCTCCAGGTTTATCCCAATTTCTTGGTTTACCATTTGTGTCTCCATATTATATCGTCTAAGCTTCAAATATCCAATCCTACCCATGCGGGCAGGCCAACACCCTTTTTTTATTAGTATCAAAGGGATGGAACTTGGTCCAGAGTCTAGTTTTCACTTTTGATGAAGTTCAGTGTCAAGTTTTCATATCCAATAACATTCATACCTATTCGACTGACAAATTATGCAAGCAAACCAAATCTGAGGAAAACATAAAATAGAAGCGTCCAAAAGCATAGCCAGATACTAGAGATAAAATAATAAAAAACATAGCCCAAAGTCGCAAATAAAAGTAGTTGCAAACTGATTGTGTTAGGCTAGTTTGTTTATTCCTCTTTCAAGTTAACTCTGACTTTCTAGACTACATGAGACACCAGTAAAAATAGTGAGAAACTGACCCACATTGGGCAAAAACAACGAAATGAGCGTACAACTGAGCCTGGGTCATTTGTACTTCTCTTTTTGACAATGGTAACAGTAGGGTCAATTGTACTTTTCTAGCTTTAAGAAAAGGAGACATTTCAAACAAGACAGTAACTAACTAGGTAAAAGTGAAGCATTGTGCATAAATTAGATAACAGTTTTCTCCATGGACAAAATATTGCAAGTCTAAATGTACAACAAATATTTCCCTCTTTTTTCCAGAAAAAAAGTGCATTAATTTTTTGTTCCCTTCCTCAAAAAAATATGTGAGATCAGGCCTCCCTCGCTAAGAAGATATTCCTCTGAACTTTGGGTCAAAAACACATACAGGGAGAGAAAATATATTGGAGTTCTTTTTAGAGAAGTTTGTATTTACATATTCGGATAACCTCCATTCCGGGCTAATTGTGCATAGCTCTTGCAACTTGCAAGCCTCATTTGAATGAGATCAACATCCAAAACCAGATATTGGACTGAAAGGTCATTGAAATGTGCTGGTAGATTCCAGGAACTGATCTGATTATTTAAAATGTGGCCTTTCTGACCCCACAACTTCATGTTGCCTAGAATTCTAATAAAATGAAGCAGTCAATGCAATCATTCCTAGATGAAGGTCCTGATACAAAGCACATGGAAACAAAAATGGACAGCGAGTATGTGTGTCCATGACAAGGGAGGTAAGTTAACTTCTTTAAAACTATTATGAAGATATCTGAATATTTTGAGCAAAAGCTACTTTTACTTGTTAACAAAAATCTCTGGTCAGTAAACATCTCTCAAGACTGCCCATGGATTTGGGAAAAGTATTTGCGCTCATTTCTGCAGCAAGGAATTAGATAAAAACAAGAAATGAAAGTGATTATCGAGCTTCCCTTTGATTTAAGCCCAACTATCCTCATCCCCAGATATGTGAATTTCCCGGGTAAGTGCTTTGAGTTCAACTAGGAAATTTACCAGTGATGCAATCAACATTGTTATTTTTAAGAGCTGAACGGCTGCAGCCTCAAGCAGAAGTTGTACAGGGACTTATTTTGAAATGGTCCGCTAGTTTAATTTTCTTTATTCTGGCACAAACACTCTAAGCTTTGATTTATATGACCAAGGCCACTATCAACTTCCTTAAGAGTCCACTGTCTTTATCGTTCTACTCATGCTAATCTTGAGTGGCACACGTTTCTATCAATCCAAAAGAAAGTATGTCCTGCTACTTTAATCATTTCTTCTTCTTCTTTTTTTTTCAGAAGGATAGGACTTAGGAGAGAAAAAAGATTAATTATGTCACCCTACTTCATTCTTTCCATCAGCTGACTACTCAAAATTCAGGCTTTCAGCATCCCAGTATGAAATATCAAAATTCACTTTGACATCACCATCTTAACCACGCCTCTAATATTCTTTGACCATTAAGTTTCACCTTTTATAGTAACAACACAGCAGAACCCCAGAAAACATCTGCCATGCCTTTCCATCCAACAAATCAATATTTTCAGCCCTAAAACAGCCTGAGCAATTCCACTGCCTTTAATGAGTGATTCCATCGTCCTAATGCAGTAAAACTCTGAACTTTACAGGTGCAACTGTCTCGAGCTAAGACACCATGTCTTTCATCTCATCCAAGACTAACTTAAGCAAAAACAGCCATAGATTAATTATCTGCAAGGATAACTCCAGCAATATAGTAAAATCTTTGACTTTAATACTGCATTCCCTAAATAGAAAAAGAACCCCAACCCATCCCTCATACAAAATGTCCATCAAGGTGTAACAGCCCAGCCCACTAGTATATTGTCCACTCTGAGCCTAGACCCCACGGATTTAAAACGCGTCACTAGGGTGTACGGCTTTCTTACTTATACACCCAGCATCTCTTCCGCGCTTCTCCAACGTGGGACTCTTATCCTAAGCTAGGCCGTCACATGAGTGACACTCAGAGTTACTCCATCCAAAGATTGGCAACATAGAATAACTTATGCAATATTTCCAATCACAAAAAAAAAAAAAAAAAAAAAGGATATGCTCCTCCAACACAGCTAATCCAATAGAAAAGAACTCAGCTTGTAAAGATTTGGATGACTATAACCCAACAAAAGGGTTAGTAATTAGATTGCAGCAAAAAATTGAAACTTGATCACATAAAACTCCAATGCTGCAAATTTGGTAATGCCCAGAGTAAGAAAAAACAATCATATTGTTACTTGTCATAAACCAAAAAACCCATATAGCATTATACTCAATATCACCAAATCCGAAAGCTATAAAAGCTAAACAATAGTAAAGAAGGGTACCCAGATGAAAAATACTGTATTACCTAGTATTGAAGGACGAGAAGTGTTGAATGGTTCTTGAAATCATACCATCTGAATCTGAATAGAGCTGACTTTGCTTTTGTAATTCGTTATTTATTTCCGAATCTGAATCTGTGTGATTATAAAATAGTATTTGTGATTTGAGAGAAGGGGTTTGTCGGGATTGAGGAAAGTGTTAGTTTGGCAATGGCTATGGCAATTTCCACTACACTTCCGGCCATTCCTCTTCTTCTGCTTCACTTCTACCACTTTTCGGATCTCGTTATAACTGTCACTCATTCAATCTCATTATTTCTAATTAATGCAGTGTCCCTATTTTCTACAATATCAAACGGATTAATTAAACGTTAAATATGCCTAATCATATTTTACAAACAAAATTTTAGTACATTTGATGGTCTTTAATTTTTCCATTACATTTGCATATGTATGTCTCATTTAATGAAAATTTATGGATCAAAGCATTTTTAATTATGACCTTTTTATTTTGTAAGATAAAAGTATAGTGGGTCCCAAAACTGATTTATACATGTATTGACATAAATTTTAAACATAATACATAAACAAGACCCTTAACTTGATGTCAATTAGTAATTATGATTTTTAATTTTGAGTGTACACAAGTAGACACTTAAACTTGTATAAAATTGAACAAATTGATACATTTGTCCTCCATGATACCTTATATGGAAATTTTGTGTCCTACATGGTGTTCTACGTGTATTGTGCCATGTAAGACACTTGTGTCTACTTGTTCAATTATATACAAGTTTAAGTGTCTACTTGTGCACAGTTGGAGGGCATAGTTATTCGTTGAAGCCAAATTAAGGATTAAGTTTATGTATTATACCAAAATTTTATACTGATATACTCGTCATTTCAAAGTTTGACTATAAATGTATATAACTGCAATAGTTGGCCAAAAGAAATTAAAATCATAAAAACACTAGTGTCATGTCAAGAATTCACAAATCAAATAAAATTGGATTTTATAATTTAGAAAAAATAAGAAGTCGCAACGGAAAACATCGAGATGTTAATTGCAAAATTATTGTCTTGTTTTGATCCAAACTATCGACACTTAGCAAGTTAATATTTACTAAATAAATGACTTGTCAAATTCAATTAATTTTCATTATCCACATAATATATAGAAAATATATTTAAAATTTTATGATTAATTGTTTAATTTAATATACTTAAAACATTAGAGGCATAATCATTTAGAATACAACGCACACATCTTATTTCATATGTAATATATAAGGGTGTTAACATTAAATCATAAAAATATGATTCTATCTTATTTAGCTTAAGTTTTGATTGATTTTTAATTCTCTAATTTATTAGTTTAGTTCATTAAAATTGAGCTATCTTTTAACAAAGTGTTTTTTCATTTGTTACGTTATGTCTAATTATTTAAAAAATACTAAAATAATTACATACAAAATGAATAAATTAACTAAAATTTAATAAAAATTGAGCATTTGAGTTATAAGTCACTTTTTAGCTCAATTCATTTTAGCTGAAATAATTACAATTTATTTAAATTCAATTTAATCCATCTACTTAACATCCTTATTTTTATATGTTTTCCTTTTCTTAGTCGTCAAGTAGCTTGCTATATTTATTAGTCAGTGTAACGCTTAGGGGTACAACGTGATCGTGCCGCGTACGATTATTTTTTTCTTTCTTTTTTTAATTAAAGAAGAAGTTGGACTCAGGGCGGACCCAGCCTTCTTCGGCCCCTTTTGCAAAACATATTATTATTATTTATACATGAATAAAGTTATTTTTTATGTATATATAAAAGATGTTGAATTTTCTTCGGCTAGTTAGTGTGTTCAGTTTTTTAGATTTTGAACGCCTTTATTAAAAAATTCAGTTCCACTGGACTTTAACTGTGGCAAAATTTCCATTTTAAACTTTAAATTTAGAACCAACACAAATTTATGATGAATTTAGTAGAAAGGTGATTGTTTATTTAAATTTTCACCTTTGACGAAAGTTTGATTTACTGATATCTTAATTATCTTCTAAATCTCTTTTTTCTACCATTAATTTTTTATTTTTTTTCTTAAAAAAAAAGAAGAAGAAAAGAAACAGTAGTACAAGTACAAATTTGTAAAAAGTATAAAGAATTTTGTTCACTACAATAAAAAATGCTTTTAGTGGCATTTATTTAGTGGCAATAAACAAATTGCCACTATACATCATATAAACTATATAACTACCGGGATTTAAACTTTAGCCAGTATACCAAGTATAGTAAAACCTCTATAAATACATATGCTTGGTATCGAAAAAAAATATTCATTTATCAAAATTATTAGTTTATCGATAAATGCATAAAATATTTATTTATTGATAAATAAATATTTATTATTTTAGAGAGTATTTTGCAGTATGTGTCATAAGAAAGAAAAAAAAATATTTGAATTAAGAATTTCAAAAGTTTAAATCTATGAAACTAAAAAGTGTAGTTTTCGCATATTTAATATTTAAATCTAGAAAAGCTAAACGAATTTAGTGAAGTTTAATGTTTCCAATTGTAATTATGTATATAGAATATGAAGAGATTTTATGTTTATAAAAGGAAAAAGCTAGATGTTTAAAAATCATAATTCAAGTATAATGTCTTCTCATCATTTGAAAAGCATACAAAAATCATCTTTAACCATTAAAATAAGAAACGCAATAAGAAAATCTTATAAGAGAGAATCTTATAAGATTCCTTTTAAAGATTTGCAACTATATGTATTGTCAAAGAAGGCATTTCAAGCAATGACTACATTGTCAAACTATTTTGTACAACACAAATAAAATATTTCGAAAATTGTATTCGCTCTTCAAAAAGTTAAGGATGAGATCAATTTTGATTTTGGTGGGAAGAAAAAACAATCAACTATAGAATCATATTTTAAAAAGAAATAGTTATTGGTCTAGTATTATTGACAGATTAAATATATATAAATTATTGATGTATTCTAGTAATTATTACTTTATATTTTTTATGGGCCTTTAATACTTTATTTTTAATTATTACCTAATGCATTTAGCGAAAATATTACTTTAATATAACTGGCATAAGTCGGGACCGGAGAAAAATATTCATTTAACGAGATTATTACTTTATCGAGGTTTTACTGTACTTTTCACCGGCAATTAAAAATAAATAGGGTATAATAGTTTTTGCCCCAATTCCTTTTCACTGAATTGATTTTATTTTTTTTACTTTTGCCCCAATTCCTTTTTACTTTGTAGGCATTTGGCTATGCGATACTATATCACAATATGATATCGTGAGATAGAATCAACATTTAGACATGTGATTTTACGTTGATTTCATCTTATAATTTCATATCATGAGATGTGATTCCATATTCTCCAAAAATCATGATATGAAATTATATGGGAATTTCATATCATGATTTGAGATATTTTAATACAAAAATTGATCCACAAGTTTATATTTTGTCAAAACAACCCCACATTTATATCTATTAACCATTTATTTCATATGTAAATAAAATTTATAATCACATCATTACTTTTTAAAATTTATTATTCTCACCGACAAAAAATTTATTATTCTCACCAACATATAATCATTTTAACTCACACCAACCGATTGTTAAAGTGATGAAGTATTTATGGTCTATGAGCATGAACATATAGTTGTGGATGATATTAACCAACAAATGACTCAAAGTAACAATGTTGGTTTGTCTTCTCGGTCACTTGATCGAGAAATACAAGTTCGTATTATATGGGAAGATTATATTAAAGACTAATACACTATAATTTGTGTTTAATTTTTTTTATTAAATTAAAATTAGATGAAACAATTACTTAAGTAGAAAACAAATAACTTTGTAATAATTTATTATACAATTTTGTTTTATAAATTTTTATTTATTTGATAAGATTGAATAAACAATTGAAGTTATTCTAATAGTTTTATAACTTATGAAATTTTATGTTTATGCAAAAATATACAATACAAAAATTTTATATCACATATCCAAACAAATCGCATGGCCAAAGGAGCTTTGAATATTCCTCCGTCTTCTCCCTTCAACGAAACTCAAATGGTCAGCAATGGAAATCAACACGACGGCGGCGTGGAGTTCGGCACAGCGACGGCGGAGTTCAGTACATCACTGCTACTGACGAGACGAAAGACGAATCAAAGCAGTCGATGTCTCTTCACAAGCTCACCGTCAGCAGTTTGTATTCATATCAGCAAATTCATCATCGTCAATCGCCTCATATTCAATCGGCTTGAATCCGAACTGTACGGCCATGCCGTTTGGTGACTACTAATATCCATTTTATTCAATTGTTGGACCTTGGTGTATGTTCTAGAGTTCTATCTTTTATGTTGTTTGAATTGATAGCAACCAAAATAGCTGCTGTGGAGTTCCATTTTTGATCTCCTATTTGAAGGTAAACAACTAAACTTAGTAGTTAATTAAAACTGTATTTATTCATATAAAACTCAAATTTTCAATTACTAGGCTAAATCTTTTCGTGATCTCTGCTGCCGAAGTTAGGCTACTGAATCAATAGAGTGTACTTTTACAGTTTTATGCGGTGAACTTGAGACTTCGCGCACTAATGCAAAATATGATATTCAAGTTCCTAATGTACCTACATTTTTTCACTCGTATTCCTTCTAGAAATTCGATGAACATTAACATAGGTATTGGTCTGCTCCAGCTCATTTGCACACTGTACAACTGTATATCATACAATGAGCAATTGTGAATAGAGGATATATATTCGCAGAAGGACTAAGTATCACTTTGCTTGTAATCTTCTACACTCCTGTACGTTCTATTGATGTCACTTTGGGTGCTGAACTTAGAAGACCAAAATACTGGGCATGAGTAAACTGTATGTATCTCATATTGTTATGGCCTGTACTTGTTTGCATTCCTAGTTCAATCTCGTTATGTGTCAATTGTTAATGTAATACCATTTTGTGTGAGTTCATCATAAATCAATTTAACTTTATGTTGGTTGTCAATCCATTGGATCCTTCCTTCTTTATCCAGTCTATTTTCTGTTATTCTTAGTGTAAATGTCTTATTTCTTTATCAATCAAAAGGGCTCTTAATAGAAGTCAAGTATGCTAAACGAGTGATTCTGTTTATTGCAAGAATTGGATTATAGAGGATCCTAATGTAGGAATAATGTAATTTTATTGTTTCACTAGGTTAAGTGCTTTTAAGAGATCAAAATAGAGGGGGTGTAAATGCTAATGTCTTGATGGAGTATGTTGAATTTCAGATTTTTTCGAGTCAGGGCAAGTGAAACTAACTAAAACTACCTGTTCTCTTTATATATAGGTAGTTCTTTGATTGAAGGAATGAAGAGCAGACATGAGGATATATCACCATGATGAAGAACTTCCTTCAGGTTCATTCATAGCTACTTAGTGATCTTTCAAATGTGTCAATTCAGAGCTCAATCTTAATATTCTCCTATACTGTGTTAATTACAACATCGCAAGTTGTTGTATCCGAGTTTGTATGATAGTGGGTGAGGTTATATCTACTGTTTTTGATGGTGCCCTTATTATTGATTAAGGTAGTTAACTTGAACAAAAATTCCATTATTGATGGTGGTTGCTAGTTTCAAGTATCAGAACCAACTGTAAACTACTGCTATTTTTCCTGTTTTAGTTTGGTAGTTGCTTAGTTTCAAGTCTCACAACCAACTGTAACCATTACTTTTGCTGTTGTTGCCGCTTAATTCTTAAGACGCATGAGATATGTTGAAGATCAATCAGCTCATGATTTGCAGATGTCATGCTAGTCAATTTTCTCATGTTAAAGCTTGAAATGGTTGGGTTGCAATAAATCCCTGAGTATTTTCAAGTGATTTACAATGTAATGGCATATAGATGAAGGATAGCTAAGTTATCTACCATACAGATGAAGGATAGTAGTGGCTAACTTGATGTTAATTAAATAACTAAATTTACAATGTAATGACATGTATTAATCAGTAACTTCTTACGAATAAATACACCAGGAATTTCTTTCCACCAAGACCTCCATAGCAGTGACCTTAATAAGCCAGATTATCTTTTAATTCTGAAAACCCGTAACACTATCTGGAGTTTGATGATGCTCCAGTCATAATAAGACAGGCTATTTTGCTCATGTTGATATTCTGTTGATATTCATGTTGATATTCTGCTTTTAGGGTTGGTACTCGTGTTCATATTTTGCTTATATAAAATGCTGATATTCTGCTTATACATCAAGTTTTACATGCTTGAGCTAGGGTACTACCGTTCTCTATTTGCTGCTTAGTTTGATTTTAATTTCTTGATAAGTCATATGTCAAGCATTGGAGTATAATCAACTAGTTAAAAGTTATTATGAGATTATTAATATTTTTTGAGATTTTGCTTGACGGTAAATGTTTCTTGAACCTTAGTGTTTGAGTTGGTGTGTAGTAACACACTACTTTAGACTTGCCAGGACGTCATATATATGAACTGCTTGGTGGATTTGAAAAGGCATTACTTTAGTTTATTCCTCTTGCTAACGAGGTTGTTGCTTATCAATTGATTCCTTAGTTGTGATATGAAATATTAATCTGAACTAGGTACATGACGGGACCATGGGTGGTGCTTTTCTATTTTGTATCCATTTCGAATTTTAGTCACCTAGATCTAAGTGAGTAAGATATGTAATTGGCATGTCAATTTTTTGTCGTCTAACCATCTACCGCTATATGTGTACAGTGGCATACTCATTCAAATGGTGAGCTTTTTCAAGGAATGACTAACACACTGATCCAGAAAGCTGTCACATTTTGCATTAGGGAACAAACACTGGCTTAATTGCCTTATTTTTTCCATTGTTGAACACATTGTATTTTGATAATTCATAGTTTCTTTTACCGCTACAAGATGAGAAATTGAATGTATTAAGACTGTTTGTTCTTATTTTAAGTGAATGACATTGTTTTGAGTTTGATAATTCTTCTTTACTACCTTCGAACTTATTTCTCTTGTGAATTTTTTTTTTTTATGTTATAAAAGAGGGTTAAATATGTGAATTAAGGTGAATTTAAATGCCACAAATATGCTTGTTTCTAAAGTAGCTTTAATGACAACAGTAAATGCCGCTAAATGCCACTAAAAGTCACCAAAGGCTTTAGCGACATTGGATCTAATGGCATTTAATCAAATGCCGGTAAATATATTTGTGGCAATAACTATTGCCGGTAAAAGAAAAATCAATTGATGCTAAAGGTCTCTTTTGGTGTAGTGGTTCTACGTCATCTACTCAAAGGACAACGAATTCTTTCTTGCAATTATTGTATTTTTTTAATTATGGGAAAACAAACGGCTGCGTGTGTTTCAGAATACCATTAACTTGTGAATTTTCAGATTTATTTTTGGAAAATCTCGTTTCTGGCGCTGTTGCGCCGTAATTTTCCTATCTGTAGAAAAAATTACTTTTTGAAATGTTCCAAGTATAAAACAATTTTAGAAAAATACTTAGAAAAAAGTCGCCACTTAATTTTTTAAAGAAATTAAGAAAACTTAATTTTAAAAGACTCTAACAGATTAAGTCTTCAAAATTGGAGAAAATGGGTAAGAAGTTCTTATTTACGCTTCAAGAAGGTTTTTAAGGCACTTGAAACGCCCGCTAACACGCGGTTATCCTTCGACTTGACTAAAACATTTTTGACTAATTGTTTAAAAGATGATTTAACACAAAATAATAATAATAATAATAATAATAATAATAATAATAATAAAAATAATAATAATAATAATAAAATAAAAAAAATAAAAAAAATCACAATACTGGTTTAACTTTAAGAAATTAAATAAATGACACATTTGTATTTCGTTTCACTTTTAGAGAAAGGGACCTAAAATGAAACATTTGAATTTAATGCAAGTGATTAAAATATTAATAAAGTTAGATTAAGTAAAATCCATGTAATTTATCTTGAAATAAAACGTTAAACCAATTTACTAAATTAAACACGAGAATCCACTTTTATTTAATTAGCTAACACTTCCTAAGAAAATGACTAAGTGAGTATATATATGTATATATACATATATATATTTAGTTGAAAAGGGGTTTGGCTAATTTTTAAAGTTTATTTGAGAAAAAATACTTTAACAATTTTAAAGTGAATAAAAAGTGATTAAGTGAGAAGCTTAGAAATATTATTTTTAAGAGCCAAAGGTTTAACTTAATTAAAGTGTATAATTTAACCTACATATATGATTGATAAAAATAAGTGAACACTAAGACTTGAAACACATTGAAATTAAATTAACACAACGGAAACAACTCGTCTTTTGGGGATTCTAATCAAGTTAATTAATAATTATAAAGTTAGAGTTAAATCAAACATAATTAAACAAGTATAGGGATAAGAGAGATAATGAAATTGGGCCTTTGTTGGGCCAATTTCGCTGCAAATTTTAGGATTTTAATTCAATCCCGTTTTTGGTATACACTGGCTCTATACCAGTGTATATCGGCATGTATATCAGCTCTTTTTACGCATTTCTTGCTCCCGAACACCTGTACACTGCCCCAGCCCTGTATTTTCACGTTTTGGACCTGTATATCAGTGTATATTTGTGTATACTGCTGTATATGAGAAGCATACAGCCTGTTCAGGACTTTTTCGGAGCTTGAAAATTCAAGTTCCAGCCCCTGTTTATCTTCCTCAACTTGTACGTCATTTTTTGCAATTTTGCCATGGTGGCTAACTCAATGAAAAGGGTAATTTTGGGGGCCTTTACGGCCCTGTTCGGAATGCAAAGGAGATGAGTTTGAGTCCAACTTGGACTCCAACGAGAGAGTGATCATGCAAAAAGGAGAAAGAAAAGGATAAGTAATCATCTTAGACAAGTAATCATGTCTAAATAACAATATGTTTGGCTATTAAACAAGGCAGACATCCGGAATTCTCAACATAGTAACAAACAAGTAAATGAGAACTTTTTGATTTGAAATGGACACATAACACCACACATCGTATTATCTATGAAAGATTCTTCGAGTACCATAATTACTTCAACTAACACTACTATATTTCAATAACTACTCAAAGGATTTCTAAATACAATAAATAGATGGTTCAGTCATAACATTCATAGTTTATTTATAAGATTATACACGACAAATACTTATCAGATTGACTCATCAAAAACAATATTAGATGATGACTATAATATATATATATATATATATATTTATTTATTTATTTATTCGAGATATTTATAAGAGAACTTTGCGAATAATCAAGAACACTAATCACGATTAACAACTCAAATACAAAAGGTGAGGAAACACGTAAAGATCAGTAATCAACTAAATATATATATATAAATAATTATGAAAAGTATTTATTTAAGCTTTCACGAAGGATGCTTATGCAACAAGATTCATATTAAGGATAATACATATCATCCAAAGCTCCATAAAACATGTAGCATGTAAGTGAATCCTTTGTAAAATAACCGTCATATATAGTTAATAATCACAAAATCTATAACTACAAATACGGGGTTTGTGATACAACTGACGTGCAAATCATTAACCCAAGAAGGGCACTTAACGTGTAAATTAATAAATTTATGAAAAAAGTAAGAATATACAAAAAGAGATAACAGTAGCATGGAATGAAAGCAAAACTTGGACAGCCCACAAGCTTAAGAAGATAACAAACCACAAGAGTCACTAGTGATAGCTAGTAAACAAAAACCCTCTAGTCTAAATCAAGGCATCACAACCATTTCGACAAAATCTATAAAGAGTCAAATCATAGAGGTCCCAACAAAGTGCTTGTAAAACATTGAAGAGATCGGCCTTTGACAGAAAACATCTAAATACCAAAGGCGACTTCTTAAAAAAAAATAGCTTAACATTTAATATGAATTTTTAAGTATAACTACAAAACATATTTCAAAAAGTTACAACTTACGCACTTAAATCAGATGACTATATGACTCAACTATGTCTGTAACAAGCAGGTCTATAAACAAGCGAAAGAAAGGAAAATAGTTTTAACTTGAGCTATGTTAACTTTTAACCACAAGGGCGGCAAACAACTATGCCAAACTGAAATTTGAACAAAGCATCCCCATAATAACAAGGAAGGGCTAGACGGAGTAACAGTAATTTGGTTGATTCAAATTATACAAAATTCAGCCGAAAACACATTTCTTGGGGGGCAACAAAGCTCAACATAACATTTTAGTTCAAACAAACTCGGAGTGGCAGAATACATTACCTCTAACTATATACATCTAAAGAAGGCGATGAGGATGGATTTGCAGAATCTAGAAGTACATATATAGATTTATGAACTCGACTAAGTAAAGAATCACATTCACATCTCGGAATTATAAGAAAACAACCATCAATAGAGTAAAATATTTAATAAACTCATTCAAATCTGATTTAACCGAAAGAAAAGGATAGTGAAAACTTTACTGTCATTCACATAAACATCACACTTATCTTGACTAATCAATATGAATAATAATAAAAATATATAGACAATACTACAACAAATAACAATCCCACAATGCAACAGAAAGAAAAGACTGGAGAAAGAGCAAGAAAGCTACCTGGTTCTGGGCAGCAAACTGCAACAAACGAGCTAGCTACAACAAGCTTTCACCACCGAAATACGACTCCGACGGACAAATCAAAAACAAGCAAGGACAAGGACTAAACAAAAACCTAAGACTCTCGTTTTTATGATATTGAGAACTATCCAAAATATCAGTGCAACAATATAATTGGTAAATTTTGTGTTTTTATTTCTATGCTCGCTGATTCCTCAAGTTGTATTTTCTCTAAAGAAAAATCCTCAAAAAAAAAACCCCCTTCCAAATGAGAAGAAGAGATGTATATATAGGGGAAATTCTAGGGTTCAAATTGGAGGGGAAAAGGGTAAAATTGGGATTTGAATCCGACCTTAATTTCAAATTTCCTCCCCAAGAGATGGGGAAAAGCTGTCAATGGCTCAACATTCAAACGAAATCCCTCCAAATCCGGACGAAAGGATTGAGAGGCGATTGCTGCAGGCCTGCTGTTTTGGAGTCGTTGTTGACGCGATTTCCGTGATTTTTTGCAGAGGAAGAGTGCATGTGAGGAAGATGAATGTAGGTATGGGCAGTGGGGTCGTTTCTGCTTGCTGCTCGGTTGCAGCTGCGCGATTTCTGCTAGCTGGAAGAAGAAGTGGGGCGGTGGGGTAGCGTTTGGAATTGTTGCTGCGTGTATTTGGGATTTGTTTGCTGTTTCTTTTGTTGAGGGAATTGGGGTCGGGTTGCTGGTGGGGATGGGCTTGGGAATTGAGGGTGGGCCGTGTGTTTTTGGAGTTGCTGTTGTATGTATATTAAATTGTCCAAATGGCCCAAATAGGAAAGAAGTTAAGCCTTTTTTTTTTTTTAATTTATTTATTTTTAAATATTGGATTTAATTTAGATGAATCAACATTAATTAATTATCGAACTTCTTTATCTTAACAAAATAAAAATAATTAAATCGATCATAAAATAATTAGCTTAATTACAAACTAATGAACTAGAAATTAACTTAACAAAATATCTAACTAAAAACATAAAATCTTTTGTGATGATTTTCAAATATTTATAAAATACGTGATTGTAAAAATACACACATTCATTATTAAAATTATTAAATTTATAAAAAATATTTTGAAAGTACTTTGGATTTTATAAAATTCATTAATTCAAAATTACGACCCTTACTACTAATAAAGTATTAAAAATATAAAATCTTTTCGAGATGATTTTTGAATACTCATAAAAATGCATTAATAAAACATGTATATTATAAAAAGTGACAAAACTATTTAAAATAACTTGCAAACAATGTTATTTTATTTTATTATATATATATATATATATATATATATATATATATATATATATATATATATATACATATATTTTTTTATATATTTTTTTATTATTTTTTATTTTTGGAAATTTTGTAAAAATAATTATTTTAAATTGTTTGAAATTGAAGAACCTCGATAATTAATTTATATTGTGGAGGGTCAAAATTGAGTGTCAACAGGCTCTGTGCGACATTAAAAGATGTAATGTGACTGATAAAGTTAATCAGAGGTCTATGTTCAAGCTTTGGATATAAAAAAACCTTTACTAGGAGTGCTTGCCTTTCAATGAGACTCTATACAATTTACAACGCGAATCTAGAATAGTATGGCTCCAATACGGTATCAGACACCGAATGAAAAAAAAACTCCCCTATCAATGCCTGATCAAATTTTACATGTTTAATTTAATAAAGGTTAAATATATTTAGTTTAATTAATAATACATGAACCAAAAACTGGACTATTACTTTAACTAAAGAACTAAACTTTTTCTTAAATCTTACTCGATGATTACAGTTTCAAAATATATGAATAAAAGATATTGACATCACAATCTAATTTCTTTAGTCTGGATTCCAATTCAGGGACAGTTGGACCTTATTTTTAGAGAAATAAAAATATAAGTCAATTATTAGCCGGTTCAAAAATGAGACAAATGACAGTGCTTTTTCTAAAGTAAGATCTTGAAAAGTTGCTATTCAACAACTTCAGTTGAGTACGTGGCAGGTCCAGAAGAGTACACGTATACATCACCTGCCTTTATTATAAAAAAAAATATACTGTACTTAAATATTAGTCCGTGAAATTGTTTAATTTGGAACGATATTTAAGAAAAAATATGTATAAAATTTTTGATTTAAAATAATATTTAAATATTTGTGTGACTTATTCATTAAGAGTAAAAAATATAAATCTAAAAGTTAAATTATTTATAGTAATAATAAAATGATTTTTTAAAATTTTTTTCATCAAATAAAATTATAATGAAATAGTAAGTATTTCTTTAGTCATAGTCAAAGCTTTGGAGCTTGAATCCTTTAAATAAGAAATCACGATGGAGTACTAGAAAAAGGTATGAGATAACGATAAAATATATTTAAACGGATAAAAAGTGCAATAAGAAGCATCCAAGGATGGTTGTAACTTTAGTGCAGAATTTCTGCAACAAAATAGGCACAACTTGAAAACTAGCAAGTCGACCCTATATGTGACCTAAGACATGAAATATATTACGTCTATTTTTTCTTGTTGGACTAAATCCTCATCACAGAACCAAAACCGCCTACTTCTCGAACTTTCGCATTAGATACTTCTATAATAGAAACCCCCGAAAAAACACCGAATAAAATTTCAACCACCGCACCACACCCACTATAAAAGCAAAACAATAAAATCCATTATGGAGCAAAGAAACATTTACTCAAACCTCACATGCATACAATATACAATCATGTTATGTACAAATCAACCAAAAAACTCAAAAGCTTTAGAAGAAATGATCAAACTTCACCACACTCATGAACTCTCACCAAGACAATGTTCTTCATTTTTAGTCCAAGTCATTGATGCACCACTTCCTTTAGTATGGTCTTTAGTGAGAAAATTTGACAAGCCACAATGTTACAAGAATTTCATTAGTAGCTGCACACTAATCTCTGGTGAAGGTGGTGTTGGTAGTATAAGAGAAGTAAACTTAGTTTCTGGATTTCCTGGTAAAAAAAGCATAGAAAGATTGGATATTCTTGATGATGATATGCATGTAAGTGCGTTTAGTGTTGTTGATGCTGATCATAGTTTCTTAAATTTCAAATCTACTGTCACTTTGCATGAGGATAAACAAGAAGATCATCAAGAAAAAGAAGATATGATTGGTAATTACTGTAAGACAGTGGCTATTCAGTCATATGTTGGGGATATACCTGAAATTAGTTGTAGAGAGTATACATGTGAGGTGACTGATAATATTTTGAGATGGAACCTTAGATCTTTGGCTTGGCTTGCTGAAAATATGGATACTACTGATCAAGTTTCTTCCTTGGACTTGAACAAAAAAGAAATTGCTTGTTAGTTTTTGCTCTTTTTTTATATGATCTTTGGCCTTCCTAGCTTTTATTTGTTGAACACTGATGTGTAAGTTGTTATCCACACATAATGAATAGCAGTATTGGATTTTCAATCTGTTTTAATCTTGACGAATAGGAGTTACATAATAACTTATTGTTGGTGGAAGAATTTGTGCTACTTATGGCAAATAAAATTATCGGAAAAGGTAAAAAATATCCTTAAACTATTCGAAATAGCTCATATATACCCTTAAGTTATATTTTGGCTCAAACTACTCTTTCCGTCAAATTATTGGGTCAAAAGTGCCTTTTTTATTAACGAAAGTTGTTAAATGCCATGTGGATGCCACTTTGCACACCAATAGGGTTCCATTGCCACGTAGACTAAAAGGAAAAGGGTCAAAAATACCCTTAAAATATTTGAAATAGCTCATATGTACCCTTAAATTATATTTGGGCTCAAAACTACCCTTCCCGTCAAACTATTGGGTCAAAAGTACCCTTCTTATTAATGGAAGTTGTTAAATGCCATGTGGATGCCACATTGCATGCCAATAGGATTTCACTGCCACATAGACTAAATCCCTAAATCCTAATTAATCTCCCCCCCCCCCCCCCCTCATTTCATTTTTTTCCAGAAACGATTTTACCCATTCTCCCTCATTTCGCGGCTAGGATTTCGCAGTTTTCTTCGTGGCTAGGTTTCAAAGTGGATATTCGTGGTTGTAGGTTAGTAAATCTTTTTTCTTATTTTATTATGTTTACGATTTCAAAGCATGATAGTTAGGATTTCACAACTTTCTCCCGTGGCTAGGGTTTCATAGCTTTCTTCGGGGCCGGGTTTCAAAGTAGATATTCGTGGTTGTAGGTTTGTAATTTTTTTTTCTTAGTTTATTGTGTTTACGATTTCAAAGTATGATAGTTAGGATTTCACAACTTTCCCCTCATTTCGCGACTAGGATTTCATAGCTTTCTTCCGAGCTAAGTTTCAAAGTGGATATTCGTGGCTGTAAACATAATAAAATAAAATAAAAGATTTACTACCCTACAACCACGAATATCAACTTTAAAACCCAGCGACGAAGAAAATTGTGAAACACTAGCCGCGAAATGAGGGAGAAGGGGTGAAATCGTTTCTGAAAAATAATGAAATGAGGGGAAAAAAAGAGTAATTAAGATTTAGGGATTTATTCTAGTGGCAGTGGAACCCTATTGGCGTGCAGTGTGTCACCCACATGACATTTAACAACTTTCGTTAATAAGAAAGGCACTTTTAACCCAATAGTTTGACAGAAAGGGTAGTTTTGAGCTGAAATACAGTTTAAGGGTAAATATGAGCTATTTCGGATAGTTTAAGGGTATTTTTGACCCTTGTCCTTTTAGTCTATGTGGCAGTGAAACCCTATTGGTGTGCAATGTGGCAGCCATGTGGCATTTAATAACTTCCGTTAATAAGAAGGGCACTTTTGACCCAATAGTTTGACAGAAAGGGTAATTTTGAGCCGAAATATAGTTTATGAGCTATTTCGGATAGTTTAAAGGTATTTTTGACCCTTTTCCGTAAAATTATTAATGAAAGATCATAAAATATGAAATATTATTTCAAATTAATTGAGATACGTATAAGTTATTGCGATTTGGGCTAAAATAAAAGTTATTCTCTTCTTCTTAATTCCTCCTTGAACTCCTTAATTCGTGACCATGAAGTTTGTCTAATTTTCTTGTATTAAAGAAATATTTAAAATAAAATTGTCATAAGAAGCAATTAATATCTTTGCATAAGTTTTCAATGTTTCTCATCTAGGAGACAATTTTTATGACCTTTCATTTTCAACAAGTGACAACATATGTTAATTGTTAGGGGTGTTCAAAGCATAGAAAATTCGTGAGTTTATAAAATCGTGGCAAACTGATAAGGTGCACACGGATAGATGTGGTGGCTACGTGACACAATTTGACTTCATGATATCTATCATGTTAGAAAACTATACAATGGTCACTGGTAAATAGCAGGCATCTATGCTCTTTTATTCTATTTATGGAAAAATTAAAAATATTTTTAAATTATGTGATATTGAACAAAATTACTTGAATCAATAGTTTGATTTAAAAACGTACATAACGCTAAGAAAATAAATAAAAAATAATAATTATTATTTAATTGAAAAATATTTTTATCCTACTTTAATTCGTAGAAGATTAAGAAATAACAATAATGTTACTTTTATTATGTTGTTATTGTTATCTAAATAAAAATTAATGATAAAGATTTTATATATATTACTTATGCTATCAGTTTAAAAAAGCAGATGGAGTTATTCTAGTTATAATGTTAAAATGAGACTGAAGGGAAAAAAATCTCCTTATTTATTAGTTAAAGCATTAGAAAAAAGAGAAATAAGAATTTGATTATGTAATAGTAAAATATAGTATTTAAAAGGGAAAATAGGTAAACAGACATTTTTGATCCATTTAAATAACATAATACTAGTAGAGATTTTTTAAAAAATAAATAATAAATACATATTTTCAGTTATTCCTTATTTTTTAGAATTGATTAAAATTATTTTAATTATTTAAAAAAATATAATTTTTATGGTGCTGACATGTAAGCGCTATCACCTTTCTAATTGTTTAGATATAGATAGATATAGATATAGATGATTATTACTTTTATTAGTACTATTATTATTTAAATATTTACTTTTTATTTTTAAGTTGTATTTCAAAACAGGTTTGCCTTATATTTTTAAATCTTATCTCAAAATAGAAAAATTTTAAAATTCAAATAAGAAAATTACAGTTTTCGTGGAAACTGGAAACTGATTAGCAATTAAATTCATTGTCATCCACATTATTATTATTATTATTATTATTAATTTTATTAGTACTATTATTATTTATATTTATTTAAATATTTACTTTTTATTTTTAAGTTGTATTTCAAAACAGGAAACTTTTAAAATAGTTGGTTACTTTTTTTTTTTTAATTTCTTTTTGGTTAATTTAAGATACATATTTAAAAGATTTTTATATTATTTTTTGAATTTCAAAATTATCGAATTTTTGTTGTGCTGACATGTGGCACTTTTTACCTCTCCTATTATATATAGATAGATTAAACATTTTAGATCAACCTATTAATTACAAGAGCATTTTGGGATTAAATATTAATTAGAAGCATTTTTGTTCAACTTCACATAATTTAAAAATATTTTCAATCATTTTCCAATTTTTGTATGAATCGAAACAAAAATTGTCTAAAAAAAATAACGTTGTTATTATTTCAGAAATATATGTTAGAAGATATAAATATATTGCTAGAATATAATTCAAGTCAATGCCTTTTGAAGCATAAATAAATATTTTCAATTGATCAGACTCTAATTTTGTAATATTTTGCAAAAATCTGATATTGATAATCAAATTATTTTGTCAATACTTGAATGGATAATTTTGTCACGTGATTTAACTTTTTCTTCTCAAAAATATCGTGTTGGAGTTGATAATTTTCATTAAGCAAGTTATCATCATCAGACACAAACTTTGGCTTCATTAGCTCCAACTTTGACATTACAATATCAATTTTGTAATTAACTACAATTCCTATACTAAAATATTACTATGTATTTTATAAAGGAAAAAGGACTATACGCATGATTCAACATATATTTACATATTTTTTTACATATACTCACTGGCAAAAACTTATAAGCAGTTAAGAAAAGATTGTGTTGTGGTGGACGGAGTTGCTATTCTCGTAATTAGAGGTCCCGGTTCAAATCTTGAATATGAAAAAATCTTTGATAGAGAGCACTTCCGTCCCAATGGAGCCTTATGATGTATGAGTCCATATATTACTAGACTTCAATGCGGATACCAATTACCCGTCTGAAATATTTCATAAAAACTGACACACTTCCAATAGAAAGAACTTGCCAAAACATTGTAAACATCCTGTCATATTTCTAGGAAAGAGAATATAAATATAAGACGTCTTTTCTATTCACAATTAGAATTAGAGTAATATTAGCGAATCATTTTTGTTCCAATGCTAAATAATTCACGTTCAAATTACAATAGTAAAGAAGAAGAAAAGGTTGAAATTAAAACAATAAAAAAGGAAAACAAAAATAGGATAAATTTTGAGGTATACCTGGAGACGGATAACCCCATTTTTGCTCGGGAAGAGGATGAGACGATGGAGACATCTGGTAACTCGAATATAACCTTCCAGAGGCGGTTGAAAGACATTAATTTTGGATTTAGAATGTCAAACGATGTATGCAATTATTATAGACTTAATTTGAGGAAATGGTTAAGGGATGCAATTATGATTGTAAATGGTGTCTTTTTGTTTTTAAACTTTAATTAGTTAAAAACCATTAACGTGGAAAAATATATTTAGAATGTCAAACTATGTATGCAATTATTATAGACTTAATTTGAGGAAATGGTTAAGGGATGCAATTATAATTGTAAATGGTGCCTTTTTGTTTTTAAACTTTAATTAGTTAAAAACCATTAATGTGGAAAAATAGTTAAAAAATCTGAGAAAATAGATAAAAAGATTTCCTGATTAATATATATATAGATTCGAATATTTGATTTAAATTATTTCAATCACAAATTAGCCGATATAGATATCGAAGGGACTGAATACGGTGGCTCTCACCGTCAGTCAACAACACCGTACGCCGTTTTCCATCTCCATCTCCATTACCGGTGGATCAGTCCAACTACCATCGGTTCATTCCTCTGTAACCAAAGAACCCATCGCCTTGTGGTTCGCGTTTAAACGGGTTTCCGTTTGTAACTCCGGCTCGATTTTTGAAATCCGTTTGAGGTTTTTTTTTAGGTTGCCCTGCTTTGACTCGACGCAGAGTTGAATATATTGGAATTGGCTATTAAAGGTCCATTCTTTCAAACTTTGGAATGATTTATTGCTACTGTTTTATGCTTAATTTATTATTTTGGGTAAACGATTGATGTATCATCTGATTTATTGCTACTGTTTTATGCTTAAATTTATTATTTTGGGTAAACGATTGATGTATCATTGGCGACAACAAGCATGCTGAATTTTTAGTTCATTCTCAAACTGGAAATAAATTTTACAAAGAAATATCGGTGTGCTGTTAGAAGAGAAGTTGGACCATGGAAGTTTAGTTCATAAAGTAGATGAGATTCCATGTAGCTTTAGAAAGGATAGTTTTTTCTTCTTGAGTTCACAATTAATGTTGGCTTATCTAGTTATCTGAAGTTTCTATCTCTGTCGAAAACTTAAGGCAGAAATCAAAAGGGAAATGCAAGTATCTTATTTACAAATTGAGCAAAACAACTTGTCTATCTTGTACTAGGTACATTTGGCTAATGATACTGTGTGCATTTTGTAAGTCAAGCTTGCACATTTTTTTGAATAGGAATGTCAGAAGGTCTTGTAGACATTTCCTTCCAACCTTAGAAGTTAACAAATTCGACAAATCAATTCTAGGAATGCAACCATATCTTCTGAATTGATAACCCTGAAAAGATTGCATACCTGACTCTTCTATTTCTCGGAACTTCAGCTGAATCAATAGCATTTCATCAATTCATTTTGATCTATTTGTAAGTCTGCAAATTCTTTTCCTTTGGATTTGAAGTGTTCAGAATTAACTCTTTGTTAGTAGTATCTGTAGAATGATAGAATCAGTCTTTTTCAGAGAGTCAATTAGTATCTCCATGAATAAAATGTTATCTTGAAAAAATTTCTCAGCTATACAATGTCAATGGTTGTGACAAGTATCTGTGCACAACTATTTTCTCTTTTGGATTACATAGTATCACCAATCCCTCCTAAAACAAGTAATAGTACAACTCCATGAACCTGTCCTACCACAATTGGAATCCATTTCTTCCATAAGTGCAATGATCTGCCACTATTGTTCGAGGTCGATAGGCTTACTTCTAGAGGGATTGAACTCTACAAACATCCAAATATGATCAAACTTGCCCACTTGATATGCATTATAAATTACTCAAAGAGAGGAAACCCATCTTGGCTTATAATTGGCCTCGTACGTTTAGTCCTCCATTCAATTCCTTTAAACCGTTCTTTGAAGTTATGCTTGGATTAGTAATTTAGGGATTAGTAATGCAAGGATTGCATAATGTAGGGATTATGATGTTTAGTGATATTTTACATATTATTATACAATGTATCATTTAAAATATTTTATTTTTTCAATAACATAAAAAATATCTTACTATTGTGAGGGTTAATTTTGTCATTTTAGCATTTCTAATTGATTACTAATATCTGTGCCCAACTTGTTTGGGACTGCAGCGTTGTATTCTGTTATCCACATTCTTATTTCACATTCTATCCGGCATAAAATAATACGTAAATTCCCGCAAAACTTATGCTGGTATTATTTGTGAGGAAAACAAAAAGGAGCAACTAATGGTCTATCAATTAATGCTGTTTTGTACGTGGAATTTAATTATTCTCAAATCCCGACTGAACATTTTATAAGCTTATGCTGATCATTTTTATCTGTGGGTATTAGCTCTTCCAAAGCCCAAACCAAATGACCCCTTAGATTCTGAACAAACATAAGATATCCTTTGTTTCTATCTATTTTGTACTTATTCTAGATTTCAATCATGTATTGAAACACTCTGGATATCTCCATGTTTTTTATGGTCTATGTTGCTTTGCAGTGTTCTGGATTTAGTTGCTTATATGTTAATTGGGTTTCTTTGTTGAATAACTAGTATAAGATGACTAGTCTAGTTATTAGAATGTGTTAGCAATTCCTCTGTTTGACCAGTTCCTAAATTTGATGAGTAGCAGGACTATTTCACGGCATTTCTCCTCTCTTGCATAGCACTACAGTGGTAGAACGGAATTAGGAAGAAATGATGCTCTCAGGTTCTGCATTACCTTATATCTCTCTTCATCCTTCTTTAAAAATACACTTTTTCTAATAGGGCTGAGCTCCAGGAGTGTGTCAGTGTATGAGAAGCAATAGACAACTTCTAACTGTCAAGTTATACAAGTGTCGTCTCATCCTGATACCAATAGTAGATTTTAGATTTTAAGAGATGTGGGGTGTTCCTCAGTGCAGTGTGCAAAAGAGCGTTGGATCTCTATCAAAGTGCATATCATCCATCACCCTGAAAGCTCTTCCTATTTTTATATAAACAAAGAAGCAAGTGTAAGCCCAGTGGACGTGCCATTATGATATTTACTTTTCCTAAGAGCTGTTATTTAGCGGATAAAAACTGTTTAATGTTCTCAAAAATCTACTTCTGTCAATATCTGTGAGGTCCTTATTTAATAATTTGTCTGAGTGGCATAAGAGCACATACATCGCTATTTATTTTGTCTTAGCCATAGTTCTGTGTTTTTCAGTGTTCAACATGGGAGCTCAGCTTCAACCAAGAGTAATTGGCATTCCCCGAAATCAAGGTAAGTGGAAGTTTGGATTATATGGGCATTCTTTGCACTTATAGTACCCCCACCCTAAACGGAAATAGAAAAAGAAAACAAGAAAAAAGAGAGAAAACCTTTGTTAGAAATAATCTGTAATTTCAGAAGATAATAAGTAGGAAATTGTAGGACCTTGAATTCTCTTGAGAAAGCAAGTGATGTGAAGACCAAGGAGAAATCCCCACAACTGTTACTTATTCTGTTTGTCCTTTTTAACTTTTCTCACAAAGGCAAAAGAGAGAAGCGAACCAGGACTGGGATAGGAAGCTTACACCTAAACATTTATTCTCGAGTTAAGCCTGCTTGCTTTTTCCACTATTTCATTTTTTCTTGAGTTTTTTTAATCTTACAGAGAAAGTTTTCCTTTTTGACCTTCTCATATTCTATTTCTTATTACCAATATGTGGAAAGATGCAAATTTGCAGTTGATAGGTGTTTTGAAAGTAACTTATTATGATTTTTCCTTAAGATTCTTTTAAAACTGGTACAGAGTTCTAGTTAAAGTACAATATGATAGAAATGATACATCATTCTTTTACCAAAGCTTCTTTTTACAGGTCTATTCGATGTAAAATTATACACTACAAATAGAGCACAACTGAGGACTTCCTCCAGGAACAGATTTATGTGCACCTTAAATCAGTCAGCACGGGTCTCGGCTCAAGCAGAGCAAAGAGAAAATAGGACTTTAGTCAAAATGTGTGGAATTACATCAGCTAGAGATGCTGCTCTTGCAGCAGATGCTGGAGCCAATTTTATTGGTATGATCATATGGCCTAACTCAAAACGCTCCGTTTCACTTTCTACTGCAAAGGAAATCTCGAAGGTTGCACGGGACTATGGAGCTCAGCCAGTTGGTGTGTTTGTAGATGATAATGCTGACACAATACTAAGGGGCTCTGATGCAGCAGACCTTGAATTGGTGCAGGTGAGGAACTGTCTATCTTTCACCATTACGAATTTCTTGCTTTCAATACTCAAATCCACAACATATTCAAATTGAGCAGCTTCATGGAAATGGTTCTCGAGATGCTTTTCCAGTTTTAGTCGGAGAGAAACGTTTAGTATACGTTCTTCATGCAAATGAAGAGGGAGGCCTTTTGAACTCTGTTTCAGATGAGGAGTCTTCTCTGGTTGATTGGATTCTAGTGGACAGTGCCAAAGGTGGCAGGTACAGTTCTTCCTTATGTATAAACCTGCCATTGGCATGGCTGTGTATGTTATCATGCACCCTCTTTTAGACTAAGCTTAATCCCACCCCATATGGAGCTAATTAACAAAGATGTTACTCCATTTGGTTAGTATGATTAAACTCCTTTTTTGGATTCATTTGTTCCAAAACAAACTTGTTTATTGTGACTTTAGCATGACCGAGATACTGAATCTGATGATAGGAATCAAACCACTAACAGTACTGACATACTTTTGCAGTGGCAAAGGGTTCAATTGGGCTCAGTTTAAGCTACCATCAATTAGAAGCAAACATGGATGGCTGTTGGCTGGAGGAATTAACCCGGATAATGTTTGCGAAGCTCTTTCTGCTCTTAAACCCAATGGAGTGGATGTCAGTAGTGGCATATGTGGGGAGGACGGTATCCAAAAGGATGAGTCCCGGATACTATCATTCATGAATGAAGTGAAATCTTTACGCCTTTAGTTAAATACTGAATAATGGCAAATTCCCTAGTGCATACTGATTGTTAAATCAACTGCAATGTTAGTGCTGATCATCTTGTAATTGCTCAGCTGATTAGTGTAGGCCAGGACTTATATCTCATGAGAGATGCATCAAGTTTGTATTTGAAAATCAAGTAACATTACATACTTTCGTTTTGCAATGGAATCAAAGTATTTTGTCATGTCAGATCACTAGTGAAGTCACCGTCTCGTCTTGATTTTTGGCACGTAAAGAGGAGGAGCATGGATGGTCCAATGAGGAGTTGCGAGAGATTGACAGTAGTAAGTTTGAGGAGAGGTAGATTGAGGAAGAATTGGAGAGAGGTGATTAGACATAACATAATAGATTTTTAGCTCATTGAGGATATGATTCTAGATAGGAGAGCATGGAGGTTGAGGATTATGATAGACGGTTAGTCGGTAGTTGATTGTTTCTCTCTTTCTAGTGCTAGAAATTAGAATTGGTTTCTAGTATGAAGCACCTATGCATTCCTTTACCAGTATTATTATGAGCGTTCATCAAACTTAGAATCAAGTTAAATAGTTTTAAAAAATTAAATAATAGTATCCCTTAATTTTTTTGTTAAGAGCGATGATTTCATTCATCTTATTATATCATTTTAACGATATGATAACCTTTTGTCTCATTTGATAGTTGAATACGTGTTATCACTTCCACGTGTTCATGTTAACGATTTTTAAAGAATCGTTAATCATCAGGATTTTATTAATATCAGCTTAGTGATTAACCAAGTAATTGATTTGGTAGTTGAGAATAAAATATCAAGTGGGAGGTCACATGATACTCACAAAGTAGTAGTGCTCAACTATTCTAGCCTTGCATTTCTCTATGTTGAAAATTACACTTGTCTCCGTTGGTTTTCAACCAGCATATCCCATCCTTTCTTCTAATTTATATAACTTATTTTTTTTAGTCATTCTAAAAAAGAATGACATATTTATATCTTTAGTATAACAATTTAACTTTAAAATATTTAACTCATCCTTAATAAAATGATTTATAATCAATAACTACACAAACGTCTATCACTTATTTTAAATCACAAATTTCAAAATTCTTTCTTCTTTCTTAAACTTCTGTCAAATCAAACTAATTAATTTAAAACAGAGAGATTACTATATTTTATTAGGACCGATTATATGACAGATAAATAATTTGCAATTAATAAGAAACTAAACTGAAAACGACCCAAAATAAAGAGAAAAGGAAAGCGTGGGCCTTGGCTCTGTGAGACTATGACAATTGAAATTGACAATAATTATATGAAAATAGATCGAATTCATATATTCAGTAACTTTAGTTTAAATATAAATGTTATATTCATTTTTAAAAATTTATTTAATATGTTTGAATTGTTAAAAAAATTAAAATTCTTAACTTATAAACTTTAAACTCTAGCTTCATCGCTGTAATTCAAAGTAGGGTTGCGTATCGGTCGGTTCGGTTCGATTTTGAAGTATATCGATTTGACTTATTGGTTATCGGTTTGTAGAAATGCAAAACCGTTGTAGAACCATTAAGATATTGACTTATCGGTTATTGGTTTATCTGTTATTGATCGTTATCGGTTCAGTTATCGATTTAACCATTAAGATTTGACACAAAAATAAATTAATAAAAAATCACTTAGAAACAAGGTGACAAAGTGAATGAATCATGTATATGAGTTTACAAGTTGTATCTTGCTCAAAAGCAAACACTTTTACATTGTTGAATAACCAAGATTGTGAGATAGCCAAAAATAAAAGTAGGAAACTAAACTCTAAGTCAAGGATTTTATATACAAAATGGTATAAATATAATTATTTAATTTTAGGAATAAAGGTCTGAAATATATTCGAACTTTGATCAAAATTATTGTTACAATACCGAACTTTGGAAAGGACCTTTTACCCCTTTGCACTATTTAATAATGTATTTTAAAGGTATATATGTGCTCACGACGTCATAAATATTGCATCATTATAAATAGTAATGTGTCCACGTGGACACATATATACCTTTAAAATACACTATTAAATAGTTCAGGGGGGTAAAAGGTCTTTCATAAAGTTTGGTATTGTAACAACAATTTCGGCCAAAGTTGGAGTATTTTTCAAACTCTTTTCTATTTAATTTACTATCGGGTTATCGATTAACCCATTAAGAAAAAACCTCAAACCGTTAAGAACCGATAACCCGATAACCAAAAAAATCAAAACCTTTATCTGAACAGCTAAACCAATAACCCATTACTGATAACCAATAACTTTTTTTCGGTTTAAATTATCGGTTTCGGTTCGATTTTGAACAGAAAAAAAAATATCTTATAATTCACCTATTAACAAAAGTTATAATAGAATAGTAAATGTTTCTTTTATTTTTAAATATAAAGACTTCAAATTTCAACTCTATAAGTAAATTATATCTTTGTTAAAGAATATTTTACCTCAAAATAAGATTTCTCAATATGAGTTCGAGTTAGTTAGATTTCAAAATGAATATCAATGATCGTATGAGAAAATGAAAAATAAAACTTATTGTATATAATTATGCATACTATTTTTTAAATTAATTTAATCGATTCATTGATTCAGATCTCAGATCGAACCTCTTACCAACCAACACATCCACCATTACAATTTACAAGTATTTTTATGCTATATATAATGATATTGTAAAGAATTATCATATTACTACAGTAATTTAATTTATTATAACAAATTACTTATCATTTCTTTTAGGTTTAGACAAAGTTATTTATAATTATATTTTAAGTGATGCATTTGTTTAAGTGTCTTCTTTGTGTTGTTACTATATTCTTAATAGATTTTTTTTTTTTATCTTAGGTATACTCATGAATAATTCAAAGTTTTAAAATATTGCCCTTACACTTATGATGGAAGCCACGCAGAGATATATTAGACTTTTTAAAAAAATTATTTAAGAATATATTTGAACTTTTAAAATGTTTAATGGTGTATTGAACCTTTTCAACTTTTTTTTTAATTATTTTTTATAAAAAATCAATTTGTCAAGTGCATGCTATAAATTATTTTATTTGCTATTAAATTATGCAAGGTTTATTTTTTGTAACAATGAAATACATATAACTATGTATGACCCCTTTTTCCTTGATTTTGATTAAAAGTTGGAGAAAAGAGCTTTTCAAATAATTTGAAGGTAAAGTTGACCCTTTTTAAGAAACATACTTTTGAGTTTGGAGATAGTGTTTATCCTAAAAAGTAATGAAGGGTTAAATTGACCTATTAGGAATCATTTAAAAATAATTTTGACCTTTCTCTCAAAAAATAAAACTTAAATTTTATAAAACGTTTTAATTTACCTTTAGTACAAAATTGTTCAAGAAAAAAAAATTTAATCTTATAACCTTGTTACTAAAAATTGGACCTGAAAGTTTGGCCAAAATAAAAATAAAATGAAGAGATGAGTAGGAGAAACTAGAGATGCAAATTACAATGGATGCGACAAAATTCAGCATTGCGCCGGGGATTTGCCAAATGATAATCCGAGCAGTAGCACTGCCACCAACAGTAACTCATTACAACCAGTTTCTCTGGTTCCAATTTGATAAGTACTACTCCGATTGTTACCAGTAATTCAGTAATCATCGCTATCGCCGTTGTTCAAATCGACAGCGAAGTTGGACGAAATATAAAATTTCTTTGTGAGTATAGTTTTAATGTTTACTGCTGCAATTCTGCCATTTCTTCGATTATATGAAAGTCCGACGAACTGAGCCGGTTTCGGGATTCACCTCCCTCGTTTGTGTCCCGGTTTGCCCAAGCTTATTTTTCTCTTAATTTTTCTTTTTTTCTAAAAAGAATTGTTTGACCAATTTTTTGTGAAAAAATAACAACTTTTGGGTAGCAAAAGCTGTATGAGTTTGAAAATGTAGCTTTTTCCATTAAAAAAAAATAATCAAACTATATTTTAATTCAGATCAAAAGTAACTTTTAAATTTATTGATTAAACACAAAAAATTATCAAAATAAACTTATTTAGAAGTTTTACCGTCAGACACTAGGCCTTGACTATTGATTGATGAAAAATATCAATGTACGTGCTATCTTTAAAAAATCTTCACTAGGTTCCACCTTCCATGGCCCTCTCAAAAAGGAAAAGATACTAAAAATCATTGAACATAAAAATGTGTAATCAGCTAATAATTGATTCAATTGAAAAGGACATACAAATATCTCCACTTAGTTTGGTGTGTGATGATATTTTGCATTTTCTCACTGTGCGGTTTATAATTGCCCAAGATCTATCTATAGCTAGCAGTAGAAGCACACGCTTTTGTTTTTCTTTTTTCAGTTTTCTTAGGAACTCATGCTCTACATGGACAATATCTCTTAACTTAATCTACTCATTGATCCCTTACCTACCAACACATGCACCAGTACAATTTACAAGTAGTTTTAAGTTATATACAATATCAATGTAATAATTTCCATAATGTCACTGTAATTTAATTCAAAAAGGTTACCTTTAAGTGATTTGATTATGTAAATACTGTATTGCGTAGTTAGTGCATAGAACTTCCTAAACTTCAAATAAATTAGAGTTCTTTCAAATAGTTGACTGAATCGTTGAGCATCACATCAATGAAATAGAGTCATTACATGGAAAAAGTTATCAGCTAAGCTTCCAATTGCTCAACTTATTTTAGTCACCAGCTGTATATGGGGACAAGCAATAAATATTTGAATTTACAGTGAGTAGCTCCGTTCATTGATATATAATAACCAGGAAATGCTTTTAATTTAAAATAACCTCACCTACCGGCTACTGTCCTCTTCTTTCTTAAACAATTCTATTATTCTCATTTCTGAAATCTGAACCAACAGCCAACTGTTCCCACAATTCTTCATATCATATCATGGCATTGACTGATTGGGAATCTCATTAAAAAGCGCCCTGTCCAAAAAAGTAGTACTAGTATGTGTATAAATTGAAGTGGCTCAAAATCATTTCATGGTTGATGTTAATGAAAAAAATGAGAAATGTACAAGGAACCTATCTTCTCTTTTCTCTTTTTATTATCTTAGCTGCTTTATCATCTCAAGTTTATAGTATTTCTAGTGATTTTTCAATATTAGACAGATCAAATGAGTTCATATCAGATGAAAGTGTTTTCCAACTTTTCCAACAATGGAAACAGAAGCATGGGAAAGTTTACAAGGATGAGAAAGAGGAAGAAATGAGGTTGGAGAAGTTTAGATGGAATGTGAAGTATATAGTGGAAAAGAACTCAGAAAGGAAGTCAGCTTCAGAACATTTCGTTGGTCTGACCAATTTTGCTGATATGAGCAATGAAGAGTTCAGGGAAGTCCATGGTTCAAAGATAAAGATACCCTTTAACAAGAGAAAGATTATTCAGATGAAGAATGTGGAAGAAAAACCAACTTCAATTTCTTGCGATGCTCCTCCTTCAAGGGATTGGAGGAAACACAGGGCTGTCACCGAGGTCAAGAACCAACAACTATGTGGTAACCTCACTTGTGCTCTTTTATCCTTTTCAATTGTTCATGTTACCAATAGCTAGATGCTGTTTTTTCTGTCTGCCAGTCAGTTGGCCTGAACACTTGAATAGTAAGGGTTGGGAATAGAGTTTCTGCTTCACTTTTCTCTCTAAGTCTCTTACAGTTTTAGTATTACCTTGTTGCTTATTGAATTGAGGTGGCTGTGAAGTTTACAGCATAGTACTGAGAAATAAATGGTGCTTCTATTCAGTAGATCGTTGGATAGTAAAAAAGGAAGTTGAACGATTTGAAAATTCAATTGACAGGAATAAAAAGGGTAATTCAGCAGATAATTCTGTTTCTCTCATATTATAGCGCACAATGGTGCAGTTGTTTCTTTCTTTTGATTTGCCAATGATGGAATTTAAAAACTAACACTGATAACTAGGTTCCACCCGGAAGATGTGCTATTGGATCTTCCTTCTCTTCACTTATGTAACACAGAATGGGAAAATGAAGATATGAATACCTTCTTTTAAGCGTCAAGGTTGACTACAATCTTGCTCAGGATCCAACCAAAATAATTTTTTTCAGCTTTGTTTTAGAGAAATATTTCTTCATGTATATATCCTGGTTTTTTGAGAGGTTCATATACCTGTACTTTGTGGTGGTTTATAAATAGCGCTGGAGGCCACATCGAAGTCAGACTGACTTACATTAGGTACTTGTTTTATGTCTGGGCAGCTTCTATGCATTATGTTCCTTGACACAAGTAGTGTCAAAGGCAGAATAGGCAATCTGCTAATTGAGCTAACTTACAGTCTAAATGGAATAGTATGGGTGTTTCCTGCTTTGCAACTTCGTGACAAATAAGGAGCAATCCAGATGATCCATGGTCTTTAAATCTATGTTAGTGGAGTAATCACCTTGATTTCTACTAAACATTTGCAGGAGCTTGCTGGGCATTTTCAGCTTGTGGAGCCGTGGAGGGAATAAATGCAATAATTACTGGTGAACTTATTAGCCTTTCTGTCCAAGAACTTGTCAATTGTGATAATTCAACCAATACCGGCTGTTATGGTGGATATATGGACCCTGCTTTTGCGTGGGTGATCAATAATGGTGGCATTGCTTCAGAAATTGATTACCCATACACGGCCTCTCAAGGCGCATGCAAGATCACCAAGGCATATGACAGATCAATTTCATATCATTTCTTCTGTTCATTTTCAAAATAATATCCTTCATTAAAAGAAAATCTTTGATCAGTGTTCCTCAGCAGGTGAACCACAAGGTTGTAACAATTGATGGGTACCGAGATGTTCCACAGGAGGAAAATGCCCTTCTTTGTGCTGTTGCTCAACAACCTGTCAGTGTTGGTATCGATGGAATGAGTGCTGATTTTCAGCTGTATAGAGGGGTACTCTTATCTTTTACTCCTTTTTCACACATTTCTTTGCCCTTTCTTCTCTCAAGAATCCCAAAATGATGTGCACTTTGTTCTATTGTATTATGGAAACATGCAGGGAATCTATGATGGAAGTTGCTCTAGTAGTCCAGATGATTTGAGCCACGGAGTACTAATAGTAGGATATGGTTCCGAAGGAGACGATGACTACTGGATAATCAAGAACTCATGGGGTACATCATGGGGAGTGGAGGGGTATGGATATATAAGAAGAAACAGTGATTTGCCATATGGTGTTTGCGCCATTAATTCATTGGCTTCTTATCCGACGAAGGAATTATCTTTTGAATTATCTCCTTATCCATCTCCGGCCGTTCAACCACCTCCTCCACCATTCCCTCTGCCCTCTCCCCCATCTTCAACCATTCCACCACCTCCTCCATCCCCTTCTCCCCCTCCACCACCTTCTGCACCTCCTCTATCCCCTTCTCCCCCTCCACCACCTTCTGCACCATCTCCGTCTCCGCCTCCTCCACCACCTTCCGAGCCATCTCCTTATCCGTCTCCAGCCATTCCGCCACCTACTCCACCATCCCCTCCACCGCCTTTTGCACCATTTCCTTATCCGTCTCCAATCGTTCCACCACTTCCTCCACCATCCCTTCCGCCATCTCCAGACGTTCCACTATTCCCTCCACCACCTCCACCCCCATCCCCTCAACCACCTTTTGCACCATATCCTTATCCATCTCCAACCGTTCCACCACCTCATCCACCATCCCCTCCTCCACCTTTACCTTATCCGTCTCCAGCTGTTCCACCACCTCCTTCACCTTCCCCTCTGCCCCCTCCACCACCTCCTCCGCCATCCCCTTCACCCCCTTCACCATCCCCACCACCACCTCCACCATCCCCACCACCACCTCCACCATCTTCACCACCCCCTTCGCCCTCCCCACCACATCCTCCACCGTCTCCTCCTCCACCTCCTCCGCCATCCCCTCCGCCCCCTCCGCCATCTCCACCACCCCCTCCACCACCTCTTCCACCGTCTCCTCCTCCACCTCCTCCACCGTCTCCTCCTCCGCCCCCTCCGCCATCTCCACCACCCCCTTCGCCCCCTCCACCCTCCCCACCACCTCCTCCACCACCTCCTCCGCCATCCCCTCCACCATCTCCACCACCCCCTCCACCACCTCCTCCACCGTCTCCTCCTCCACCTCCTCCGCCATCCCCTCCGCCCCCTCCACCATCTCCACCACCCCCTTCACCCCCTCCACCACCTCCTCCACCGTCTCCTCCTCCGCCATCCCCTCCGCCCCCTCCACCATCTCCACCACCCCCTTCACCCCCTCCACCACCTCCTCCACCGTCTCCTCCTCCGCCATCCCCTCCGCCCCCTCCACCATCTCCACCACCCCCTTCACCCCCTCCACCACCTCCTCCACCGTCTCCTCCTCCGCCATCCCCTCCGCCCCCTCCACCATCTCCACCACCCCCTTCACCCCCTCCACCCTCCCCACCACCTCCTCCGCCATCCCCTCCGCCCCCTCCACCATCTCCACCACCCCCTTCACCCCCTCCACCCTCCCCACCACCTCCTCCACCACCTCCTCCGCCATCCCCTCCGCCCCCTCCACCACCTTATCCAAAACCAAGTGAATGTGGAGGCTGGTATTATTGTCCTGAATATCAAACATGTTGTTGTGACTTGTATTTCTTTGGCATATGCTTCCGTCACAATTGTTGTCCTTATGAGAATGGTGTTTGCTGTCATGGATCAGACTATTGCTGCCCAACTGAATATCCTATTTGTGATGTTTATGAAGGCGTCTGCCTCAAGGTACTACTAAACTATAATAAGCAAATTTATTCCTTTTGTTGGAGTCATTAGAAAGAAAATTCTTTTAATCCTATTGGCTTTTGATCATTCCACCTCTTTCTTCTTATTTTTCTTCTCTTTCAAACCTTGGTAAAAGTTAGTCATCTCTTATACCCTAATATTCTGAAGCGACTTTATGCAAATCCTTATTAACATCTAGGACTCGAATTTGCACCATCTAAGCAAGAGAGTAATAGTGGTACTTTGGAGTGAGAAAATATTTGGGAGGAATATGATATTGGAATTAGGACCTGTTTTTCCCCTATTTGGGAAGCTAAGGCCTAAATACCTGGAGATTGTAAGTCCTAAACATCATCTGTATCCAAAATCTTGCTGGAGCATCTGCTATTCCCCTCTCAGCCTGTTTGTATCTGTTCATGAGCAAAATCTCCTAACGAGAGCCCTTCAATCTTCAATACACCAAGAGGATGCAAATATCATTTTTGATCTCGTAGTCTTCACTGGCTTTCCTATTTCTGAGTTTCCAAAGGGAGCACTTACTAGAGAGAAAGCTACGATGACAAGGGAGTTAAGTGCCAGGGAACTCATAGGGTAGATCACTCTTGATATTTTGCTTGTATCAAAAAGTTGAGAGTTTAATCAACACACAAGGTTAAGAATAAAATAAATTCTGTTGAATATCTTTATATTATTTTCTTTCATACTTCTTTTCCTTATTGCAGAGGTTTGATGATACCGTGGGAGTGGCAGCAAAGAAGA
The DNA here is from genome assembly GCA_037074985.1 of Solanum bulbocastanum. NCBI lineage: Eukaryota > Viridiplantae > Streptophyta > Magnoliopsida > Solanales > Solanaceae > Solanum > Solanum bulbocastanum. Next base: position 26,736,442 of record CM073598.1, on the reverse strand, counting down.
GAAGAATGGCCCGATACAAGTTACCATGGAGTACAAGCACTAAAGAAACAGAGGAGATGGGCCAAACTCTGAAATGGAAGAGGAAGCATGTTGCACCAATGTTCTGAGTTAAATAATTGTTATCATGACATTCGAAATCTTGAAGAATAAATGTAATTCTGGTTCTAACACCAAGAATTTCGATGAATAAAACTTCTTTGCTGAAACCACAAGTACAATTCCTTAATGAATCTTGCTTGTGCAAAAATATGAATTTCTTAAAATACAGAACTAGAAAGAGAGTTATGTAGCCTGAAAATTCGACCTGCCACAAGCATTTCATTTGCAGCTGCACTATACCTTCTGGTGAAGGTGGTCTTGGATGTCTTTTAACCATTTTCTTTTTATGTACTTGAAAGAAAATGGTTTCTGTGGAGGAGGATACAAAAATTTATAGAGGTGAATTGTAATTGCTTCTGGCTTCGGGTAAAGGAAACATCGAGTGATTAGATTGCATGATGTATGTACATATTATTTTCAGTATATTTGATGGCTACCTAGTAGGACGATCTTCAAATCCATCTTCATTTGGCATGAGTATAAGAAGAAGACTATGTCTATTGAGTTTTATGTTGTGTACATTCTTGAAAATAGTTGTGAAGAATAATAAACTTGCATTATGATTGCCAAACTCTCCGTTCCTTCAAATTCAGATTGAAGGAACAGAAAAGGCTGCTTGTTACTTGTTGATATGACAAAAAAGGTTGTAACTTATAATACATGTATGCAGTTTCTTATGCTGTGACATACTTTGAGAGTACAACTTTTTTCAATTTTTGGTGTGTCTAGTTTTATTTTAAAAGGACTTATATTAGAAAATATGGTATCTCACGTAATTTACTTTGCATAATCTATTACAAATGGGAGATACAATGAAACCTCTCTATAACTACGTCATTTTATTCCAATATTGTTTGATTGCTTTAACTTAATGTTGTTATAAAGACATAATATAACGTAACACGAATCATGATTCCATAGAAAATATGACTATTATAGAGTGGTCTGATTGTATAGCAAAATTAGTTATACAATGTGATACAATATTAGCAAACTGATCAAATGTACACTAAATTAACAATACTACCAAACTAATCAAATGTAACACTAAATTTAATTTTGCCGGCTTAGCCCAATTGCCTTGCAGAGAGCAGCATAAGATATGAATTGTAAAATTATATTATTAATATGTCAGCAAACAATATATTTACTCTTTTTTCACAAAATTTAGAATATTATTGTTTAGAATCATTTATTCCAACTAAGTTTGAAATATATATACATCTAAAGGTTAGTTATATCTTTAATAAAAAAAAAATATATAAATTTAATCTTCAAATTGCCATTTTAGTATAGGACACCTACAATTCAATCATTCATCGCGATTAGATTTCGCATTACAATATTCTAATTCTGGTTGCATAGTTTTGCTTGATTATTAGATACTAAAGGCCTAAAAAGAGATCACTTTTAAATAAATAAAAGGTTAAATAATTTTTATTTTGCTTTTATATATCCATCGAAAATATTAAAAAAATCACATTTTTCTTTCTTGATCGCTGCTCTCCTTTCTTTACCTTAGTGGCATAATTCATGTCAATTTTTTCTTATTTATCTTACACAAATTATCTCCTAGACATCAAAATTCACTATTTAGGCAATCATAATAATTAAACCAACAAAAAAACCTTGGTAACTAATATAAATATGTACATTTATGCCAAACACATTTCATATTTTATAGAATGGATAAAGAGAACTATATGAACTACCAAATAGAGATTTTAATTTGCCAAGATTGTGATTTGTGTGCAAGGAAAATTGAAGTAATCTTCAATAATAGTAAGTATTCTCATGAGTAAAAAAAATGACATTATTCAACAACGAAGTCAGAAATTTCGTTAGGAATATTTAAGATTTAATGTTTACAAATAAAAAATAATTTTTGACTACTATACTTTGTATAATTTGTTATATTTAATATAATTTTTTAATGAAAGATGTTCAGCTGATTACCCCTTATTACATGACTACATGTAGAGATACACCTAACTATTAGTACTATCTATTTATGTGAAATATCAGTCATGAAGAGTATTTTATCGGGCTTTCATAATGAAATTTTACCTATCATATAATATTTTCCGCAAATTAAAAGAGAAAAAGTATCTTAATAAACAAAACTATAGAATTTGAAAAAAATAAAATCTAGCCATTTAACAATCATCTAATGTTGGCTAAGTCGAGTCAATTATAAACTGTGTCAAATCAGCCCTAAAGCAAATGAATTTTCAATTAATCATTTATTCTTAGAAAATAAAATAAATAATTAAAGTAAAAAAAAAAAAAAAGGAAAAAGAAATATCTGGGTATTAGGGTTTTTGTCCAAAAGCCCAAGCACTGTCACTGGTCTTGCTCCTCCCATCATTGAAATTTATCTCTCTGCCCTTTTTCACTATCAATTTGCCAATAATTTTAGCTGATATTGGTTGAGCCACAACTGAAAGGTATCCTCTTCCTATAAAAATTGTATCTTTTTATTTTATGCTGAAACTTTGTGGAAAAAGATAAATTTTTTATCTCAAGTTTTGATTTTTAGCATACAAAACTGGTGTGTACACCATTGTAGCATAATTTTTTATGCTAAAAAAGCATTTGGGTGTATTTATTTTTTGAAGAAGAGTCAAAAACTGGGTTAAAGGCAACTCCTTTGTAGCAAGAAGTGTTCTTGAGTGGGGTATATAATTTGAAGTTTTCTTGGGTTTTTGTATTTTTTTCTTTAGCTAATATATATAGTCTGTTAGTTTGTGAGAAGTTGAGATTGTTTCTGACCCCAAAAAGCTATCTTGCTAATTGTTTCTAGTTTCTCTTTGATTGCTATTGTAGGCTCTGGTATTTTGTTTATCTGAAAGATATTTTTTTCTCCTCTTACTTATTGCAGCAGCAAGTTTTGGCAATGGCTACATCTGCTTGGGACATTACTGCAACAGAATTCTTACAAGTATGATCATTATTGATTTTTTTTTCCAAGAATATGTTGTGTCAATGATATTTAGAAAATTGTTAACACTGATTTATTTTGTATTTCAGGGTTTTCATAGACAAAAGCTAGCATTGCCTAGACATTCTAGTAAGCAGACAAATCTTTTGCTTTGGGGTACACTTCCAAGACAGAGCCCTGTTGGGTATTCACATAAAAAATTGAGACTCAGGTCCCATATTCCGGCGAAGATTAGAGCTGTGGTTTCAGGGAATGCCAGTAGCTTGGTGGATGAAGATTCGGGCAAAGTTCAGGAGGTTGCTGAAAAGCTGATACATTTATACCGTGTTCCGTTTCTACAAGACAGTGCCACAGCTGAGCTTCTCAAGTTGGTTCAGACAAAGATCTCTAATCAAATAATTGGCTTGAAAACTGAACAATGCTTCAACATTGGACTCAAATCAGATTTTTCAAGTGATAAATTTTCGGTGCTTAAATGGCTTTTAGGAGAAACTTATGAACCTGAGAGCTTGGGAAGTGAGAGTTTCCTTGACAGAGAGCAGAGGGAACTTCCAGATGCATATATCATTGAAGTTGGTCCACGGTTATCTTTCACTACAGCGTGGTCTGCTAATGCAGTGTCGATTTGCCAAGCATGCGGACTAACAGAGATAAACAGAATGGAGCGTTCTAGGAGGTACTTATTATATGTCAAGGGGTCACTTCTAGATAGTCAAATTAATGAGTTTGCTTCAATGGTTCATGATCGAATGACGGAGTGTATTTATGTTGAGAAGCTTACTTCTTTCAAGACAAGCATAGTTCCGGAGGAGGTTCGATATATACCAGTCATGGAAAAGGGTCGCAAGGCATTGGAGGAAATTAATGAGGAAATGGGCTTGGCCTTTGATGAGCAAGACTTACAGTACTACACCAAACTTTTCAGGGACGACATTAAGCGAAACCCGACAAATGTAGAACTATTTGATATTGCTCAATCTAATAGTGAACATAGTAGGCACTGGTTCTTTACAGGAAAGCTTGTTATAGATGGTCAACCTGTGGAAAAGACTCTTATGCAGATTGTCAAAAGCACTTTGCTTGCAAATCCAAACAATTCAGTTATTGGATTCAAAGATAATTCCAGTGCTATCAAGGGGTTTCCAGTGAAGCAATTGCGACCTATTCAGCCTGGTTCGACATGCCCTTTGGACACGGTTACCACTGACCTTGATGTCTTGTTTACAGCGGAAACCCATAATTTCCCCTGTGCTGTGGCACCTTATCCTGGTGCTGAGACAGGTGCAGGAGGCCGGATCCGGGATACCCATGCTACTGGAAGGGGTTCTTTTGTTGTTGCATCGACAGCTGGATATTGTGTTGGAAATCTTAACATTGAAGGGTCATATGCTCCCTGGGAGGATCCTTCTTTCACATACCCAGCAAACCTGGCATCACCATTACAGATTCTTATTGATGCTAGTAATGGAGCATCAGACTATGGGAATAAGTTTGGGGAGCCCTTGATCCAGGGTTATACTCGAACTTTCGGAATGAGACTACCAAGTGGTGAGAGGAGGGAATGGTTGAAGCCAATCATGTTTAGTGCTGGTATTGGGCAAATAGATCACCGTCACATAACAAAGGGAGAACCCGAGATTGGTATGTTGGTAGTTAAGATCGGGGGACCAGCATATCGTATTGGAATGGGAGGTGGTGCTGCATCCAGCATGGTCAGTGGACAGAATGATGCTGAGCTTGACTTCAATGCCGTGCAGCGTGGAGATGCTGAGATGGCACAAAAGCTATATCGGGTTGTCCGAGCTTGCATCGAAATGGGTGACAGCAACCCGATCATAAGCATTCATGATCAGGGTGCTGGTGGAAACTGTAATGTCGTGAAGGAGATAATACACCCACAGGGTGCCAAAATTGATATAAGGGCAATTGTAGTTGGCGATCACACAATGTCTGTTCTGGAAATTTGGGGTGCAGAATATCAGGAGCAAGATGCCATACTTGTGAAGCCTGAAAGCCGCGATCTTTTGCAAGCTATCTGTTCAAGGGAAAGACTTTCAATGGCTGTTATTGGAACAATTAATGGTGAGGGCCGTATTGTTCTGGTTGATAGTGTGGCAACTGAAAAATGCAAGTCTAGTGGACTGCCTCCTCCTCCACCTGCAGTGGATCTTGAGCTTGAGAAGGTGCTTGGTGATATGCCTAAAAAGACATTTGAATTCAATCGCATGAATAATCTGCGTGAACCACTTGATATTGCTCCTGCAACAACAGTTTTAGATTCATTGAAAAGGGTCCTGAGGCTTCCTTCTGTTTGTTCGAAAAGATTCTTGACCACTAAAGTTGACAGGTGTGTCACTGGTCTTGTGGCACAGCAGCAAACTGTGGGTCCCTTGCAGATTACTCTTGCTGATGTGGCTGTTATAGCTCAAACTTATACAGAGATGACTGGAGGCGCATGCTCAATTGGAGAGCAGCCAATAAAAGGTCTCTTGGATCCAAAAGCAATGGCAAGACTGGCTGTCGGAGAAGCACTCACAAATCTTGTTTGGGCAAAAGTTACATCTCTTTCTGATGTTAAAGCAAGTGGGAATTGGATGTATGCTGCAAAATTAGATGGTGAAGGAGCTGCAATGTATGATGCTGCTGTTGCTCTTTCTGAAGCTATGATTGAACTTGGGATTGCAATTGATGGGGGGAAAGATAGCCTTTCCATGGCAGCCCACTCATCGGAGGAAGTTGTAAAAGCTCCAGGGAATCTAGTCATCAGTACCTATGTGACGTGTCCTGATATAACAAAGACAGTTACTCCAGACTTGAAGCTTGGAGATGATGGTGTGCTGCTTCATATTGACTTGGCCAGAGGAAAACGACGACTCGGTGGATCTGCTCTTGCCCAGGTGTTTGATCAAATTGGAGATGAAAGTCCTGATTTGGATGATGTCTCTTATCTTAAAACTGTTTTTAATGAGGTTCAGAACCTAATCTCTGATGAGCTGATCTCTGCGGGTCATGATATCAGTGATGGGGGACTCATAGTGAATGCCCTTGAAATGGCATTTGCAGGGAACTGTGGCATTCGTTTGGATTTAACCTCTTCTGGGAGCACTATACCCGAAACACTTTTTGCGGAGGAGCTTGGCCTTCTCATTGAAGTTAGCAAGAAAAACGTGGATTTAGTTCTGGAAAAGCTCCACCTTGGTGATGTTTCGGCTAATATCATTGGTCAAGTTACTTCATCTCCGATAGTTGAATTGAAGGTTGATGGGGTTACACATTTAAATGAGGAAACTTCTGTGCTCAGGGATATGTGGGAAGAGACTAGCTTTCAACTGGAAAAGTTCCAAAGATTGGATTCATGTGTAGAATTAGAAAAAGAAGGGCTTAAAAATCGGCATGAACCATCCTGGAAACTATCTTTCACGCCAACATTTACTGATGATAAGTATATGACTGCCATTTCAAAGCCAAAGGTTGCAGTTATCCGGGAGGAAGGCAGCAATGGTGATAGAGAAATGTCTGCAGCCTTTTCTGCTGCTGGATTTGAACCATGGGATGTTGCAATGTCAGACCTTCTCAATGGAGTCATCACACTGGATGAATTTAGAGGAATTGTGTTTGTTGGAGGTTTTAGTTATGCTGATGTACTTGATTCTGCCAAAGGCTGGGGAGCATCCATTCGCTTTAATCAGCCTCTTCTAAACCAATTTCAGGCATTTTATAACCGTCCGGACACTTTCAGCCTCGGAGTTTGCAATGGGTGCCAACTCATGGCACTACTGGGTTGGGTGCCAGGGCCCCAAGTAGGAGGTGTTTTTGGTTCCGGAGGGGATCCATCACAGCCAAGGTTTATACATAATGAGTCTGGAAGGTTTGAATGTCGTTTCACGAATGTGACGATAGAAGAAACACCGGCCATAATGTTCAAAGGTATGGAAGGTAGTACATTGGGTGTTTGGGCTGCTCACGGTGAAGGAAGAGCTTATTTCCCTGATGATAGTATTTTCAATCATATTCTTGGCTCCAACTTGGCGCCAGTGAAGTATTGCGATGATGATGGCACGCCAACAGAAGTATATCCTTTCAATCCTAATGGTTCTCCTTTGGGTGTAGCCGCTATTTGTTCCCCAGATGGTAGACATCTCGCAATGATGCCTCATCCAGAACGCTGTTTCTTGATGTGGCAGTACCCATGGTATCCTAAAAATTGGGATGTGGAAAAGAAAGGCCCAAGCCCCTGGTTGCGCATGTTTCAAAATGCCAGAGAATGGTGCTCATAAGGTACAGCTCTTTAACTAACTTCATCATAATCAAACCCTTTCTCTCATCTATCTATGCATGTTGGAACATAAATTCATGCTCTTATCAAATGTGCAGATCTTCCAAAAATTCCAAAGGCCTGATAATTGTGTTTGACAAACAACATAGAAGCACTGAAGGTGCAGAGATTGAGATTTTGCAATTTGGTTGCTGATACCATGAGACAAACTTAATGAGTTCTTCGACATTCTTATCGTGCCTTCTAGCATTCTTAAGAATATATTTGGTTCTGGTTCTGGTTCTAATGCCAGGTATTTTGATGAATCAAATGCGTAACTGAAACTATAAGCACAGTTCCTTAGACAATTCTGCTGTCTTTTTGACTTGTTTGGGAAATCTCTATAGCATCAATATCACATGGCACCATTGACACTATTTATTATGGTTCACCCATCAAAATTTGTCCATCTTTTTAATATGCAGAGACTCACTCAATTTTAATCATTTATTTTTATCCTTTGGTCTAAGATTAAGTGCACTTGTCCTTAACAAATTGTCGATTGATTGAATAAATTTAGAACCTACCAATATATAGCTCAACGTGATTATTTTTTTTCGAGTCTACGATACAACTACCCTCACAACTTTTCTGGACAATCGTATTACAGTGTAATAAGTCAATTTCATGCCTTAATCATTTGTTCCCTTGCAAATACTACTACATATATATGTCAATTTTCATATCTTAATCTATAGCTGCAAACATTACTTGTTCCAATACACCTAAAGACTTTATTTTGAGAATTATTTCCTTACTAGTGATATATTTTTGCCACGGTATTCCCAGCTTAATTGGCCCAATTGAGCTAAAGAAAAAAACAATCTCTGTTTTGCCACCCATACATTATTGAAGTCAAAAAGGGAAAATTGTATGAAATAACAAACTATTAATTCAAATTAAATGTTATAACCATAGTTTATTTTAATTGTAATTCGCAGCAAACATCTCTTTCTTTTGTCATTTGATTCAGTAGACAATTAGCCATTTTCAGTATACAATTAGTCATTTTATACATTTCGGTATAAAATGTGTTTGTGTTTGTATAAAGCGAAAGAAAAGTATATATACAAATACAAATACATATATTTTCGTTCTATACATTTATAATTATACAAATACAAATCTTATTTTATACAAATTATAATGTATAAATGAATTTATACAAAACTGAATAATTTGTATAAAATTGAATGTTTGTAACGAATTGTACAAATCAAAAGCTCCATAGCAGCGCAATTATGCAAACTATAACTGTAACATACAAATATAATTTTTATGTTTGCTAAATGTGAAAGTTGCTCATAATAACACATGTTACATACCATAAAATGTGTCTTACTTACTCGATACCCACACATACCACACTACTCTTCCTCATTCATCACTTTAAACCATATAGAGCTGAAAAAAGCTTGCACAGTTTTTCATATATCTCACCTACGTAGAGTTATAAGAATCGCGTAGGCTGTTTAAGTGTAATTAATTTTTTTAGTATCAGGTCAGCTAAAGATATCTATATACGTATGCCTCCTTAAAATGTGGGATGTAAAATCTTGACAATATGCTGTATTTTTGTGTTACAACAAAAAATAATATGACCTGATAGTGAAAAAATTATTAACTTAAACTCTTTTGCTAATGCTATAAAACAATGAGGTTAGGACTAGAATGATCACAAAGTCAATAACTGTTTAGTGTAACTGAAAAATGGGAAGCAAACAGAGTCCTCCTCTCTTCCTTCTCCCACTTTTCTTGTTCTTTGTTGCATTATCATCTCAAGTTTCTTCTTTTACCACTGAGTTTCCAATACTAGACAGACCAACTGAGCCTCTTTCAGAAGAAACAGTGTTCCAACTCTTCCAAGAATGGAAACAGAAGCATAGGAAAGTTTACAAGAATGAGAAAGAGGAAGAAATGAAGTTGGAGAATTTTAAAAGGAATGTAAAGTATATAGTGGAAAAGAACTCCAAGAGGAAATCAGATTCAGACTATTTGGTTGGTTTGACCAAATTTGCTGATATGAGCAATGAAGAGTTTAGACAAGTTCATACTTCAAAGATTAAGATACCCTTTAGCAAGAAAAAGACTATTCAGATGAAGAAAGTCGAAAAAAAACGATTTACATTTTCTTGTGATGCTCCTCCTTCAATGGACTGGAGGAAACATGGAGCTGTCACTAAGGTCAAGGACCAAGGAGAATGTGGTAACTTAACACTTGTCTTCTCTTACCATTGTAGTTCATGTTGCTATAGCTTGTTTTTAGTAGATCTTTTATTGGAATTTGGAACGGACTAAAAAGGAAAGTAAGACAGATAAATTGAAATGGTGGGAGTACTTATTTAATCTTTAAGCATGACTCTGCTCTGTAGATGATTGCTTGATGTTGTATTTAGGCATATTTCATAGTGTTTTATATATTTATAGTATTGGTTTACACTAAATGCATGTTTTACTTCTAGGTAGCTTGTTGGCACTAGATTCCTTGCATCAAGCACTAAGAAATCCAAATAAAGGAAATTAAATCAGTTGAATCTGCAAATTGGTCTATTTTACAGTCTTACTATGACTTTTTGTTGGCTCAAATCACAAGTCAATAGTACTAAAAGGTCCAAAACTCTATGAATATTTTCCTTCTTTGACTAAGGGAGCAATAAGATGGCATATGCACTTATGTACATCATTGGAGTAATATATTTGATCTATGCAAAACTTCTGCAGGAGCTTGTTGGGCATTCTCGGCGTCTGCAGCCATGGAGGGAATAAATGCAATAGTTGCTGGTGAACTTATTAGCCTTTCTGAACAAGAACTTATTGATTGTGATACTTCACACAATAGTGGCTGTAAAGGTGGACTTATGGACCCTGCTTTTGAATGGGTGATAAACAATGGCGGCATTGATTCAGCAGCTGATTATCCATACAATGCCCATCCTCAAGGCCATTGCAATTACAACAAGGCATGTGATGATCAATTTCACATCAAGTCTTCTATCCAGTTTCCAAATACTTTCCTTTTTCAAAACTTGATCATTCTTCAAATATTTTCCTCAATAGGTGAACCATAAGGTTGTAACAATTGATGGATACCGAGATGTTCCAAAGGAGGAAAGTGCCCTTCTTTGTGCTGCTGCTCAACAACCTGTTAGTGTGGCCATTGACGGAAGCAGCCCTGATTTTCAACTATACCAAGGGGTAACTATTTTCTATTACTCCATTTACACATGTCAGTAATCCCAAAAATGATGTGATTTTTTGTTTCTATTCTGTTTTGGTGTCAATTCAGGGAATCTATGATGGAGAATGCTCTGATGATCCAAATAACATATCCCACGGTGTACTAATAGTTGGATATGGTTCTGATGGATGTGATGACTATTGGATTATCAAGAACTCATGGGGTACAGAGTGGGGAATGGAAGGGTATGGATATATAAGAAGGAACACTAATTTGCCATATGGGGTTTGTGCCATTAATTCATTGGCTTCATACCCAACGAAAGAATCATCACCATCTCCTTATCCGTCTCCAGCCATTCCACCACCTCCCCCGCCATCCCCTCCACTGCCTACTCCAAAACCAAGTGAATGTGGAGACTTCAGTTACTGTCCAGGAGACCAAACATGTTGTTGTGAGTTAGTTCTCTGGCATGTGCTTAGAGCAGGGCTGCTGCCCCTATGAGAACGGTGTTTGTTGTGATGGATCAAACTATTGCTGCCCAGCGGACTATCCCATTTGTGATGCTTATGATGGCCTCTGCCTCAAGGTATGACTTCTCCTGTAACAACTTCTTGAGGAAAAAAAAATCCAACATTTAGTTTTCAAATGGTTTCTGAGTAATTTGAAGCTACATAAATGAGAAGATATGTATGATGCAAGGGAATTTGATGTTACAACTCTTAAGCTAGATCACTTAAGATTCTCATTAAATCCATGTTGAGTCACATAATAAAGTTTACTCCAAATTATTGCGATTTGCGGCATTTGGAGGTACCATGCTAAATAGATTAGATTTGTCATCATCAACAAGGTACTAGGAATAATCTTTACAGGCAAAAAGCAAGGCAAAATGGTTTGAAAGATATTAAAGGTTGCAAAATTTTGCTCAATTATTAGATACCAACAGAAAATAGTACAATGTAAAAAATAATTTTCAATGTGATAGCAAAACGCTTCCTACCAAAGATTAAATATTCAATGTGATAGAAAAAGGATCCCAAATAATACAGATAGAACAAATTGTAGAAATTTAAATAAATTATGATTTGCTTGATAACTTCTTTCCCTTTTTTGCAGAATCATGGAGACAAAATTGGAGTGAAAGCAAGGAATAGAAGAATGGTCAAGTACAAGTTACCATGGAGAACTAACACTGAAGCAATAGAGGAGATGAGCCAAACTCTGAAATGGAAGAGAAATCATGTTGCTGCAATGCGTTGAAACCAACATTTCTTAATCAGAAAATACTAGACTATGCGAGAATCCTATCATCCAAGGAAATCTTAGTAGCTCAATTGGTTGACTACTTAAACTTTCGCCTTATAATCCTGACTCCCGTAGCCCATTTCCCCTTCCCCACATTTTTCTTTTATAAAATAATCCCGTTTGAATAATATGCCAAGGTTATCTTTCGAATCTTTGAGATTTTAAACCTATTGTGTTTTAAGATATGTATAAACAAATTTCTGTATTTAAATATATTTTTGCTTCATCTCCATAGTTACAAAAATTTCATCTGTTATACTCGATCTAAATATACGGAACACATGTCAAGCTTATAATCAAATAACTCGCCCCCAATTTTAAATTCGGTTTTACTTGGCTCAGGCCGGAAAGTGCTGGGCAAATTCGTTATAAGGAGCAGTAAAATTCCGAAGATAATAATATATTTGAATGGCAAGTTTAAGAAGAGGAAGAACAATCATCCAGCAAAATCTGAAGATAACACAGTTAGGGAAAAGGGGACAAATAGATGAAGCCATCAGAGTGTTCAACAGAATCACACACCCAAATACTGTCACCTACAACTCTATGATTTCTGCCTATGCCAAGAATGGTAGAATAATCAATGCACGCAAGCTGTTCGACCAAATGCAGTTTAAAAATTTAATCTCTTGGAATACAATGATCAATGGGTATTTGTTTAATGGTCAAGTTGAGAAAGCATGTGAACTGTTCGATAAAATGCCTCAGAGAGACCATTTTACTTATGCATTGGTGATAACTTGTTACGCGCGCAGTGGGGAACTTGAAAAGGCCAGAGATGTGTTTGAGTTGCTTCCTGATAAAAGTAATATAGCTTGCTGGAATGCAATGATTACAGGGTATGCAAAAGCTGGAAGGTTAGATGATGCGAGGAAAATGTTTGATGTTATGCCGGCTAAGAATTTAGTTTCATGGAATTCAATGCTTTCGGCGTATACCCAGAACGGGGAAATGCAATTTGGATTGAAATTTTTTGAGGATATGGAAGAGAAGGACGTCGTTTCTTGGAATTTATTATTGGGTGGGTTTATTGAGATTGGGGATTTGGATTCTGCTAAAGAGGTTTTTGCTAAGATTCCTAGTCCAAATGTTGTTTCATGGGTGACAATGCTGAGTGGATTTGCAAGATATAGGATGATATTGGAGGCTGAAATGATTTTTGACCAAATACCGGAGAAAAATGAGGTTGCTTGGAATGCCATGTTAGCTGCATATGTCCAGAATGGAAAAATTGACATGGCTGCTTCATTGTTTAATGGAATGTCTCAGAGAAGTGCTGTGGCTTATACAACCATGATTGATGGTTATTGTCGTGCTGGAAAGCTAAAAGAAGCAAGGGATTTGTTGGATCAAATGCCATACAAAAATGTTGGTGCACGAACAGCGATGATTTCAGGGTACATCCAAAACAAAAGGGTGGATGAAGCTCGTTGGGTATTTGATCGAACTGCTACTCGTGATGTTGTTTGTTGGAATACAATGATTGCAGGCTACGCTCAATGTGGACGGATTGATGAAGCTTTTGGTCTGTTCGAAAAGATGGAACCAAAGAGCATAGTTGTTTGGAATACAATGATAGCAGGTTATGCTCAAGTGGGACAAATGGAAAAAGCACTTGAGATCTTTGAGAATATGGGGGAAAGAAATGTAATTTCTTGGAATTCTCTAATTTCAGGTTATACCCAAAATGGTTTTTATGTAGATGCACTTAAATATTTTATCACGATGACACGTGATGGCAAAAAACCAGATCATTCTACGTTTGCTTCAACATTAAGTTCCGGTTCCAATCTTGCAGCTGAGCATATTGGCAAACAACTTCATCAAGCGGCTATAAAAACCGGTTATGTGAAAAATTTATCAGTTTGTAATGCTTTAATCATTATGTATGCAAAGTGTGGAAAGATCTTTGATGCAGAAAAGATGTTTGAAGATGTTGACAATGCTGATGTTATATCCTGGAATTCCTTGCTTGCTGGATATGCTTTAAATGGATACGGGCAGGAGGCTGTCAAACTTTTTCAAGAAATGGAAGATAAAGAAGTCGTTCCTGATGAAGTCACATTTGTTAGTGTTCTATCTGCATGTAAGCATGCTGGCTTGAGTGATGCTGGTGCTAACTTGTTTGAGCACATGACCAGAAAGTATTCTATTACTCCTTCGTTGGAACGTTATGCTTGCATGGTTGACTTACTTGGGCGAGCAGGGAGGTTAGAAGAAGCTTTCCTTCTAATAAAGGAAATGAAAGAAAAGGTCACTGTAGAAATGTGGGGTGCCCTATTTGGGGCTTCTCGCATGCATAACAATATAAAGATAGCTCGCTGTGCAATTGAGAAGCTTCTTGAACTTGAACCTCATACATCGACAAATCTGGTTGTCTTATCAAACATGTATGCTGAGCTAGCAAGATGGGGTGATGTAGAGAGAGTTAGGGAAACAATAAAAAAGAGTGGAGTAAGCAGACTACCAGGATGCAGCTGGGTTGAGGATAGGAATCAGTTGCTTGTTTTTCTTTGTGGTGATGATACTTCAGTGCAGTCAGTGGAGAACTTTAACATGTTGTTCACTCTAACTTCTCAGATGATGGATATGGGCCATATGCTTGCGATGACATCATTTTGTCTTGACTCAGATAATTGAGCGGCCATAAGCATGTATTTTAAAGTGACAAACATGCATCCACAGAATCACTTCTGGTTTAGGGCTGCAAGGTGGCTTTGCAGGACTGTATGGCAGATGAGAATATCACTCCAATGTCTGGAAAATCCTTTGCATCTGCAACAGAACGCATACAGAGCTGGAATGGAGTTCTGCAAGATGTAACCAGAAGAGTGAAGCAAAAACTTTCTTATGAGGTAACTGCTGTTGTCTGGATACTAGTGTAGATCTTCGCAGTGATTATGTGTTAAAGCAGCTGATGACCGTGAATGGTACATTGGTATTGCCAGGTAGGTGAATCCAAGTTTGCCCTTATATAATGTGCATATAACACTACTTGTAGAATCTACTGTCTTATCATCAATCCTTTTCTTCTATCCTTGTAGTATCCTCTTTCTTTTTATCAGCTGTTTTTTTCCTGATCTTAGAGAACATTAAAATTGCATATAAATATTTCTTACCGTCTCTCTTTTAGCACTTCCATAACAGTTCATGCATTGTAGGATTATGTCAATGGACTTTGTTCTGTTGAAGGAATTTTGATTTAACTGGAAGATTGTGAACTTATTAGCCTTTCTGCTCAAGAACTTATTGATTGTGATAATTCAATACAATAATGACCGTGATCAAGGTGGACTTATGAACCCTGCTTTTGAATGAGTGATCAACACTGGCACCATTGATTCAGCTTCTGATTATCCAAACACTGTCAAGGCACTTGAAATTACAACAAGGAATGTGATGATCATGTCTTCTATCCATTTTTCAAAGATTTGCCTTTAACAATGTGATCATTGTTCAAATATTTTCCTCAACAGGTGAACCACCACGAGGTTGTAACAATTGATTGATACCAAGATGTTGCAGAAGAGGAAAGTGCCCTTATTTGTGTTGTTGCTCAAACACCTGGTAGTGTGGACATCAACGGGAGCACCATTGATTTTCAACTATACAGATGTTGCAGAGGAGGAACGTGCTCTTCTTTAGCATCTGACAATGAAGGTAATTCATGATCTAACTTTAAGCTTTTTCGTTTTTCTTTTTCTGAACTTGGAGATAGTTTTAATAACAATTTTGGTTTTGTAGAAATACCAAATGTATAAGCTAAAAAATGAAAATAAAATAAATAGATATATAAAAGTACATATGTTATGTGCACAATATTAACGTACTTTAATATTTCTTTCTTCTTTTTATAATTTTTTGTGACAAAATGATATTCTGATAGTAATAACTCACTTCCTGACATTTCAAACTTTGTTTCATATAGTAGACAAGTTCAAACCTAAAGATAATCAAGATAATAATGCGAGTATATGATTAGAGCATCTTTTGTTTGTTCTGCTAATTATTAATGAAAACGGAGAGCACTACACCACAACTTATCAATAAGCCAAAGACTGAAATGGATCATAAAGCTTGTAGATCTATTGTATTTTGTTTGAAGACAAATCAATCCCTCTTTTTTTTGTTTTCTCATACTAAGTCCATAAAAATAAAATGATGGGCTTTATATGAGAAAATGAAAAAAGGGATTGATTACTCTTCAAACAAAATACAACAAGCCTACAAGCTTTATAATTGATTTAGTCTTTCGCTTACTGATATATTATGGATAATGTTCTCCATTTTTATTAATAACTAGTAGGACAAATAAAAATATGTTTAATTCATACACTTGCTTTATTCTATATCTTAATTATCTTTGGGTTTGAACTTGTCTATTGTTATGCAATAAAGCTTGAACTGTTATTACCATCAAAATATCATTTTGTCATAAAAAAATATGAAAAGAAGAAATACTAAAGTATGTAATATTGTGGACATAAATTTATTAGCTTATTACCATACAATCTAGAAAATTAAAACCACTTAAGTTCAGAAAGAGAAAATGAGTAACATTCATTTTACATGAATTACCTTTTGGTCACTAGATGCTAAAGAAGGGCAATTTCCTTTTATTGATGCAATGCATTGAAAGAATCATTTCTTAACCACAAAAACAAGGAAAAAGACATAAATACCCCTCAGACTTGTCACTTGTACTTTGTGTTGCCTATTTATCAGTTTAATCTTTTGAAGTGAAATAAATATCTTTGTGTGATCATGCAGCACAAAAAACATGCTTACTCTTATGGAGGACAGGCCATAAATTAGTTAAAATTACTACTCTCTGATTCACTTTATATGTCATAACTTGAACGGTCATAAATTTATTAGTATTTTGTAATTTAACTTTGTTGCAGTAACTAAACTATTTTTGCTTATGGTTTCATTCTTAATACTGCGTTAGTCGAGAGAGAGATAAACTGTGTTTGCTGCTATAAGTAAAATAGCTTTATTACGTTTTAAATAGGCTAATACATAATTCTTACACCAAATATTTCTCAAATTGCATAAGATCTAGAAAGGATAGTATGATATTCATTTCTAGTGGTAATGGGCCCCAAAAAACTGGCACCACTAAACTTACAAATACTAAAAAATTCCAAATTGGGGTCCAGGGAATTATATATTCAGCAATTTCATATATCAATATTGGAATTTAGACAGAAGATTGGTGATTTTATCAGCTTGGCTAAATATCCTATTGAGTTTCTGATAATTGGATAATGAGGGGTGGATGAGAAATGTTTTGGAGTAAAGATAAAAAAACATCTATTACAGTCTCTTAGAAACAAAAATATCCAATAAACTTATTAGTATCTTTACTACAAGATAAAGTTATAGGAGCAAGTGCACTCAAAATATCACTCACTAGCCTTTTCAAAAATATCGTTACATAATTGTTCGATCAAATAATTAACAGATAAAAGTTTGTACGCTTGTTCCTCTTGCTAACTTATTCATGACCATAAGGGTCATCCTTCCAAAGCTATGTATAACAGAAGAATCTCAAAGTCATTTATTGGATTGTGTTACTAAAATAAAATATGGGAAATACACAAAAATCCCACCTTTTTCTTCTTCTTAGTTTCCCACTTTTCTTGATCTTCTTAGCAACATTATCATCTCAAGTTTCTGCTTTTACTACTGATTTTCCAGAATTAGACAAGCCGCAAGAGTTGCTTTCAGAAGAAAGAGTTTTCCAACTTTTCCAAGAATGGAAACAGAAGCATGGGAATATTTACAAAAATGAGAAAGAGGAAGAAATGAGGTTGGAGAATTTTAAAAGGAATGCGAAGTATATAGTGGACAAGAACTCAAAGAGGAGGTCCGAATCAGACCATTTAGTTGGTTTGAACAATTTTGCAGATATGAGCAATGAAGAGTTCAGTCAAGTTCATACTTCAAAGATTAAGATGCCTTTTAAACAGCAGAACAAGACCACTATTTCTGCAAATTCCTGTGATGCTCCTCCTTCTAAGGATTGGAGGAAACATGAGGTTGTCACTGAGGTTAAGAACCAAGGAGCATGTGGTAAGCTGTGCTAATCTCTTCTGCATATTAATTCAGTCTTTTCACAATTTTCCATTTTTAGCGGATTATGGTTTAAGGCTTATCATGGACATTTACCTGTAATTACCTTATAAGTGACATGATTGTGTAAAGATCTTTTACGTTGTCACTGCATAGAGCTTAAACTCGATATTATACATGGCAGTCTTGCTTTGAACAAAAGAGAGGCACAACAGTAGCATCATTTAGTTCATAGATCTTTAGTTCCCAATTCGTTGATGCCTATTTAATGGGAAAAAATGAGTAAAAGTCAGGAGTACAACCTTCAATTTTTTGCTACTTCACTTCCATTATAAGCACTTGGTTGATCTAGTGATTATCTAGTAGAAGGATGGTATAGTACCAACGCTTCCGAGAGTACTATCCCAAATTAGGCAGCTGAACCAATGATGTCTTGGGATATCAGTGAGCCTGAAAATATGCGCCTTTTGCAAATATCTTTGATTCTCTGCATTACAAATGCAGGATGTTGTTGGGCATTTTCCACA
Source organism: Solanum bulbocastanum (assembly GCA_037074985.1). NCBI lineage: Eukaryota > Viridiplantae > Streptophyta > Magnoliopsida > Solanales > Solanaceae > Solanum > Solanum bulbocastanum. The sequence continues at coordinate 26,717,996 of CM073598.1, read as the reverse complement.
TGTGGAGCCATAGAAGGAATAAATGCATTAGTCACTGGTGAACTTATTGGCCTTTCAACTCAAGAACTTGTCAACTGTGACACCTCCAATAAAGGGTGTGAAGGTGGACTTATGGACCCTGCTTTTAAATTTGTGATCAACAATAGGGGCATTGATTCAGCAGCTGATTATCCATACACCGAATCCCGAGGCACTTGCAGTTACAACAAGGCATGTGATGGCTGCAATTTCCTATAACATCTTTGTTTCTTTTAGTTTTTTCAGTTTTAGAAGAAAATGTTGATCATTTTTGCTCAACAGTTGAACAAGAAGGCTGTAACAATTAATGGATACCAAGATGTTGCACAAGAAGAAAGTGCCCTACTTTGTGCTGTTGCTAGACAACCTGTTAGTGTAGGCATAGATGGAAAAAGCCTTGATTTTCAGCTATATGCTGGGGTAACTCTTATATAATTGTCATTTTTATAGTTACTTGTATCTTCTGTCAACAAATCCCAATATTAAGCTCTTTGCCTTTCTCTGTTTTTTGGGTTTAATGCAGGGAATCTATGATGGAGAATGCTCTAGTAATCCAGATGACTTATCTCATGCAGTACTAATTGTAGGATACAGTTCTGAAGGAGGAGTTGACTATTGGATTATCAAGAATTCATGGGGAAAATTTTGGGGCATGGAGGGGTATGCATATATAAAAAGGAACACTAGTTTGCCATATGGGATATGTGCTATCAATTCATTGGCTTCTTATCCCATGAAAGAATCGTCTTCCACTCCACCATCCCCTCTGGTTCCTCCACCGCCTTCTCCAAAACCAAATATATGTGAAGACGGCTTATATTACTGTCCAGAAGGTCAAACATGCTGCTGCGGCATAGATTTCTTTGGCAAGTGCTTAGTTCACGGATGCTGTCCTATTGAAAATGGTGTTTGCTGTGAGAATTCAAGATTATGCTGCCCTCAAGACTTCCCATATTGTGATGTTTTACAAGGCCTCTGCCACAAGGTATGACTTAAATCTTCAATAGCTTCTTCATACCACTGAGACTTATAGTGTAGTGGTACTCGTGAGGTCTTTCACACATACACACGATAGGTGTGAGTCAAATTATCACACCCCTGTGCCTTCCTCTTTCTCCCAATATAATAAGATAAAGTTTTGTTTCCCTTTTTGCAGGATTATGGAGACAAAATTGGAGTTGCTGCAAGGAAGAGAACAATGGCCAAGCTCAAGCTACCATGGAGTAGTGGTACTAAGGGAATAGAAGAAATGGACCAAACTTTCCAATGGAAGAGGAATCAGTTTGCTGTGATGCGCTGAAAGAACTTATCTAAGTTATTATAACTTTTATCATCCCAATTGGCAACTCTTAGTGTTTAATCTGGTTCTTGTTGTCAAGTAAATATTGTATAAAAATATATAAAAGAAAAATGTACAGAAACCCTTTGGTTATCTATGTATAATAATTTATGAATCACAATTGCATTCACGTTACTTTTTAAAAAACCTCCAATCTCATCTTTTCTTCCTTTTCATGATTGTCACTTTTCCCATCCTTCTGTTTCCAATCCTGAAAAAGTTTGAAAATCTATTGCATCTGGAAAAAACTCATTTGGACTATCAAATAGGAAATAACTCATAAAACAAGAAACTTGGCATGATAATGTGGGAGATTATAGTAGCACAATTGGTTGACTACCTGAACTTTCACCTTATTTGTGAGGGTTCGATTCTCCACCTTGTAATTTCCTCCCTAATTTAAAAAAATAATAATAGATATGATAATGCATCTATGATATTTCTGTGTGTGTGGATTTTCCATTTTATTTGTGTTAGATCGGAATGATTTTGATAATTGACAAATAGAGAATGAAAGGAATCGGTTGCGCCAACATGTTCCTTTCATATCGAATCCGACTGGAATAAGGAGAGCGTCAACCACGCGAATTAGAAGTTATAAAGCATTGGAAGGGTTGCTTTTTCGACAAGAAACCAGTGCAAAAAAGTTTCCTTTCATTAAAGAATTCCTTCAAGGAAGAGGAAGCGTGCATAAAATAAGTTTACAAGAATTTCCAAATTCCACACGGATAAGCAAGCAGAGTTGAAGTAGGAAAAGGATTCTTGATCTACTTAGTCTATAAATAGAGCAAGGATCTTCCAACGAAACTTGCGCACTTAAACGGAGAGTTACAAGCAGAATACAATCAAATAGATGGAGTTCATATTTGAGTGATTTCTGATTATGAAGTGCAGCCAATGCCAAGAAACAAGAATTGAAGAACTGATTCATAGGCTTATGTTTTATAGTTCTTAAGCCAAGTTTGCTTGTATTGAGTTTTTATCGAGTTGTATCTTTAATTCTTTCTAGATCCAGTGAAGTATAAACCGGAGTAGGAATAGAGTCTTCAAGTTGGGGTGACTTAAAGACTTGGGAACATAAACCTTGGGGGGGGGGGGGGGGGGTTTATTGGAGTTTAGGAATTTAAGTTAGTTCCTAAGATTGCAAGAGTTGTAATCTGAATTCATAACTTGAAGTAGGGTCGTTGTTGGCGTCTAGGAATTAGAGTTTATAATTCCTTAGGATACATAGGTTTGTAATATTTTGTTGAGGCTAAGAGTTTAATGAAGTGGAGTTAAATCCTACAGAGGTGTAGGTCGTGGTTTTTTACCCTTTATGAGTTGGGTTTTTCTGCGATAAAATATTGTGTCATTACTTTATTTGCTTTACATAACGTAATTGTTGTAATCTGCAAAAGAACATATAGAATATACATGTTCCTTAGGCAAATCTGGGGGTCAGTGTTCCAACAATTTGGAATAAAACAATTTGAGATATTTCAGTTGCTAATCTTACATTTTTATATAAATAGTTTAATTAGGAGAAGATGAGCCTTTTTTATTTTACCAATCAGTCAAACAAATTAGAAGCTTGTAGTTGTATAAGCAAGAGCAGCACTGGTAGTTTAAAACCAAAATCTGTTCCCAAATTAGCTCAACTCAAAATAAATGAGAAAAATAAGAAGAAATTAGTTAGCAAGAGGAGGATCGGTAATCTAGATTTTTAAATGAGGAAACTGATTTTAAAAACAAGTACTTACGTGTTTTTATATGAGTATTGAAATTGATAATTAACGGTTGGTAAAAGAATGTTGATAAGCATTTTTCATATCATAACCAATTTTGGTCTACTAAAAACAAAATAAACCAAAAACTAATTTTAAACTAGTTTAATCAATAGGTTTATCAAAAACACCACCTTATTACAAAAGTTCTTTCATCCTATCTCATCCCACAAACCAAATATGGAAGACTTTAGAAATGGATTGATAGAAAGATGGACTAAAGGTTAGATTGGGGGGGGGGGGGGGGTGCTATCACCTAAGTTGAGCCCAACTCATTTTGGTTTATAAGCTTTACGACAAAGCAATAACAATATAATGGGCCTAAAACATATTACTCAAAACCTCTTACTTTATGATGAAATTACACTTGTAAATCTTCTACCTATTGTTACTTTCAAACTAGTAGATATGCCCAAATTGTAAATAATACTAGTAATAATATTGTTTTGAAGTGTTTTGACTTTATCACTATATATTCGATATGGTATAGTGTATGGAAGTTACATTTGATAAGTGTATATATCAAGACTAAATCAAACTAGTAGTTATTATCCTTTTTTTTTCTTTTACATATATAGTCAATAGAAAAATTGAAAATGTACGTATAACTAAAGAACAAATAATTAAGATGTTATTGAGATTCAAACTCGTGATACTATGACTTGAATTATACCCTCATGATTATAGTCGTTCTGTCAGAATCAATTGGAGAAACTATTACCATTGATCTTTTTAAGTACTAACTAAAGATTAGAAAATGGAGTTGGAAGGATAATATTGAATTTGCGCAAGTGTTATCATTTGTGGTCTAAAGAAAAATAAAATTTAAGGTTTGAAATTGACAAAGGCATGGGTAGATCCACGGTGTTTTATGGGAACATTATCATAACATGTGTATAAACCAGTTAGCACATGGAATGTTGTCTCTACTCTTCAAACATATAAAAATTGACACGAGTGAACACTTCATCCATACATTCATTCTCCTAACACCACGACAGACATTTCCTGCATCTCTAAACTTTTTTCTAATGCTCCCCAATATCTTTCTCAAAATAAATATTTGTTTATCTCATAAACGTCGAGGGCATTTAATTAAAGCTAAAATATAAATGTTAACGCGTTGTTACGCATTGTTTTATAACGCATTGTATTATGTTGTATAATATCATTTTAATAAATATAATGTTTGGATAGATTGTATCGTTTTCCGTTAGTCACATAATGTCACAAATCAATAATTTGAATTATAAATCTACAAGAATTGTAGGGTACAAAGTAGAGTTTTTTGTTTTTGGAACCCCCACTGTGTAATAGCCTGCAAACCACACAGTGGATGTAAACCGCACTAGGCAAGCCCTCTGCAACATGCTCGACTCAGCAGGCATTGAGGGGGGATTGATCCCGGGTCATCCGTGTGGATGACCACCCTCCAAACCAACCGAGCCATCCCGAAGGACGTACTAAGTATAGTTACTACGAAAAGGTAGGACAAAACATAAAATAAGACTATTAGTAAAGACAAAATGAGAAGAAACTATTAAGTTAACATGCGAGCACACAAAATCGATTGTTACACAAAAATGAGACTTTCATCGTTATCAAATGAGGAATTTAAACTATACTATATAATAAAATAACAATCAAAATAAATATTATATTTAAATTAACAATACGACATAATACAACGGAACGAATTTATAAATGAGTACAAACGAGTAAATATTTTATTCCACTTAAATAATTAAGGAAAAAATCCTTATTTTAGATTGGCATGCCTACTAATTACGCCCTAATCAAACGACAAGGAGGTCTGCTATTTCTACTAATGGCTGGTTCCAAAGGAAGATTGAATCTTAAAATTTTTGACACAAATAATTACAAGATGTGACATAACATGGATGAGGTTTTGGTCTTTTCCCATTTTAATAGGCAGTTGAAAAAATAGATAATGAGAATTATGGTAGGTGCCAAACTTTTTTGGCCCAAGTTTAATGCTTGAATAATTCAAGAGGAGTAGTAATGAGAAGATTGCTTGAGAGGTGAAAGAAAAAGTAAAAAAAAAAAAAAGAAAAAAAAAAAAAAAAAGAGGTTAATAAATGCCATCATATTTCACAAGGAATATTGATTGTGAAGTCCTTAAATTACAAGACAACATCACATGGCATATATTCAATTATTATTGTTATGCATTTTGAGTAACCAAACAATATTGATTATGGTAGGGGACCTTCTTCAATTCATTTGCAATCTAAAATTAGACCCTTTATTATTATGCTCTATAAGACAATAGCATTAATTAATTGTACCTAGCTTCCTCTTCTTCTTTTTGGAGAATAAGAAAGGGATGGAAATTATTACTTCCCTAATTGCTTGTCCACTATTCTTTTTTAGTTGTCTTCAATTACTTATTCATTTTAACAAATTAAAAAAAAGACAATTCTTTTTATCTATTATACCCTCAATTAATTACTTTGAAAAAGGTAGAACTTTTTGAAAAACTTAAATTTTTAATTCACCTACTTCATAATTAATAAAGGTAAAATGTTTAAGTCACTATGTTAATTATTGCTTTCTTAATATGTGTGACAATTCAAAAATGGTTTACCAAGGAACATAAAGAGAAGGGAAAATTATAATTTTGGGGTCCTATAAAGTAGAAAAATTATTCTATTAAGGTAGAAAAATAATGTAAATAAGAATACACAAATTCTTTTTGAGATATAAACAGGGGGGAAATAATATCTTTTCTTGTTTTTTCTTTTTAAATATAATTTTTTTAAAAAAAGAAGGGAAGTCGTTGGAGTATTTTCTTTACCCCTAATTCTCTTTGCCTTACTTTCAAAAGTACACGGTATTTATTAAGCAAAGAGGAACCAAAGAGGACAGAGCAATTTTTATGAAAATTTAAGGTTTAAGATTATTAAATTCCAAGAAGTACATTTTTCGAAGTTCCAAAATGATGTTCTTTCACAAAGTTAATAGGCTAAAATGGAACAAAAAGTGATTAGGTTTAAATTCAGACATCATAGCGTATTGACCTTTTAATTATTTAAGCATTCTCGAAAATTGTAATAAGATGAATAAGATCTTTTCATAAAAAAGCTATTTTATATTTACATAAAAAACAATAACATTGTCGAAAATTATAATGAGATGAATAAAATCTTTTCATAAAAAAGTTACTCATCTTATATTTACATCAAAAAACATTAACATGCATATGTCTTTTGAATACTTTTTGTCACTTAACTATGTGCATTTTAACCTAATTTATTATTCAACTATGATAAAGTACATTGATTTTGTGTAAATATGGAATGAAAATAAGTTTTTATGGGACCTTTCCGCTCTTGATTAGAAATTTTGAATGTGAATATTATATGTGAGCGAAAAATCTTGATAGAAAACACAACAATTCTAATTACAAAAGTAACCGCCAGATGAAATATACTTGTCTAAAAGTAAAAAAAAAAAAAAAAAAAAAAAAAAATTCACCCAATTTTTTCATGCTTGTGAATCATTCCCCCCATATAATATTTTAATTTCATAACAATAAAGAAAATACAAGGATACTGAAGTAACCAACAAAACATTGGCGCCAATCTAGGTCAAAATTTCATTAGTTTAGCTACTAGATTTCATGCTTAACTTTCTCGATTCCCTTTTTCTTTTTTCGTGTCATTTTCTCAAATATTAAAAGTAAACAATCTCTAGGTGGGGACGTGGGGTTAGGGAGCGTGGGGGACCCTAATCCAATATTATAATACGAGTATTTATAATCAATATTTCTAAAAATTTAGTGACTCAAAATATAATAATATTAACTTAATTATAACTAAATATTTTTGGTACCTTATAAAAAATTATTATCACTAAATATTTATTTTATATAGTACTGTCCAAATGTAATTGAAATTACAAAAGCAAAATCCAAACAAATCACCAAACATACTGAAAATTCGGCGCTTATGTCTCTGTAACTAAAATAATCATGTCTTTTTCTTGAAAGATGCCATCCCTTTATTTAGATGACATTTTTTGTCTTTTACCTTTATATTTATTTAATTTTCCTAAGCGTGTCCAACAGACAAAACTTTCTTAATTAACCGAAAATAAATAATTCTCCAATAAACAAATACTTTTGGATTGATGACATTGTCAATTATAGCAGACAATAAAAGTCATCAAATAAAAAAAAGTCTGTCCTGAAAAAATTAGTTTGAAGAATTTACTTTTCTTTAGGTCCCCATTGGCAGTTTCTTAAAAGCTTTTTACGAAGTTGTTGGAAATTTAGACCAAGAAATTATTTTTAATTATTTATATACAACCACCACCAAATTCTAAAAGCATAACTTAATGCACAAATTAAGTGGGAGGGACTACCAATTTATTTATTTTTAGACTTTTTTCATTCACATTACTCACAAGACTAAAAGTGTCATAATATTCAATATGTTCCACGAGAGAAATTGTTTGAAAAAATTAACAAACTTAAGCAAAGAGTTTTTCCAATATGAATAGTTTCGTTACGAGAGAATGTAGGGTCATGCATGGTTTATAATTTAATGTTTTGTTGTGACGTGACATAAAATGAAAGGAAAGTACTCAAAAGAAAACACAAGCAATTGTTCAATCGATATCGATATCGTTGCTAAAAAAACTTAATTTCAGTAAGGGGTACGTTTGCGTTTAATAAATGTTTGATAATGTGAATTTAAATTATTTGAGTTATTAGTGAATTGCGAATACGGATAACTATTTATCTTCAATACGACTAACACAATTATTTAAGAGAAGTACAATATAAGTTCCTATCAATGTCTACATTTGGCATTGTAAGAGCACATGCATGAATAGACATTACAAAAATTATTGTACTGCTCCACGCCAAAAATTTAGTCACGAAAGTTTTAGCTTTTAAATAATTAATTATTTTTTCGAGAAATTTAAATATAATAAATAAAAATGAAATTAATATAAGATACATTAAATACTGTATCCATGAGCTTGAATCCCAGCCACTGTTAGTAGTTGGGTCCTCTATCTCCCTGTTATATATGTTTCTTAAAAAGTAGGGCGGTACAAAATTGAATCGAAAAAAAGTTATTGATTTATAGTAAGGAACTATTGATTTAGCAGCTTTGACGGTGGTTTTGACTTTTTTATTATTGGATTATTGGTTCTTAAAATTTTAAAGTTTTTTCTTAACAGGTTAACTGATAACTCCATAGTAAATTAAATAATTATATTTTGTACATAAAGTCTTTGACTTACTTTCTAATTTTCTTTATGTTTGTCTCAAACTCTTGGTTATTCTACAATGTAAAACGTTTGTTTTTTTAGCAAGATGCGATCTTTGAACTTAGGTGCATGGTTTATTTGGTTTGTCATATTGTTCTAAGTGATTTTCAATAATTTTTTTGTGTGTGTCAAATCTTAACGGTTAAATCGATAATAATCAGTAACCAATAAATCAATATATTAATGATTTCATAAAAGTTTAGCATGTCTACAAATAGATAAACTTTAAAACTGAACCGAACTGACCGATCAGCATCCCTACTTAAAAGGTATACAATTTTATTTTTTGACTTTTATAGGATAAAATGTAAGTAGAATATTACCTTTTATCGAAATCAAAATATTAATGGATAAAAGACGGTGATCCTAAGTTGTGGTGATTAAGATTTTTGACTTTCGAGTCTGTAGAAGAATTATTGTTACATGATTTGAATTTAATCGAATTTCAACCGAAGATCAGCTGACTAAGTAAACGGATCAAAAAAGTAGTTACTGAAAAGTGAAAATGGTGCTGAGGAAGTGATAAAGAGAAGGCGAAGAATTTAAGGCCGTTAGGCTATTAACTGTCAATTTGATCCTCTCTTTCCATGTTTTATGTGAACCCCACGCACCCCATCTAGTATACTACAGTCATCACCAAAAAAGCAAAAAGCACCAAGCAAAGGCTGACCATTCTTCCATTTTTCTCTCTCCAATTTGTGCCCTTTTTTTTCTCTCCACAACTCGCGCCATCATTCAAGGACACATTTCACTCAACTCTTACTCCTTTAACTTTCCCCCTTCAACTTCAAGGTATGAACCATTAACATTGTCTTCTTGGGGTACTCTTTTTCTTGAAATTTTTGGTGAAATTTTCATCTTTTTCTCACTCTGTATAGGTATGAGCTTATTTTCTTGATTATTATCTTTTCTGTTAAATGCATTCTTTTGGTTCTTGGAAAATGATAATGGTAGTATTTGTTTTGTTAAAGAAAATTATGGGTGCCCATATCTGGAATGTTAGGTTTTATCCTCTAGTTATGGTTCTGTTTTGGCTACTTAGTGACTGACAAGATCTTATTTTTTTGAGTATTATGTTAGGAATTAACAAGGAAATAAGAGTTTCAAGTGTTCTTGGTTTATGGTTTCTCTCATTTTCTCACTTCTTTTGATTTACTAATTGTTAATTAGCAGCCCCTCTTCTTAGTTTACTTGTATAATTAGCATTTGATTCCCCAAGAGAAATAGCATGTTATTCCATTGTTTCTGAATTCTGCTTTTTCCTTTTTTGAGGGGGTGGGGGTGGGGGGTTGGCAATAAAGAATTATTCTTCTCTTTTCTCTTTGTTAAAGGCTTCAATGGGGCATTTTTAATCAATAGTATCTGTTTTGTAGTTTCATTTAATTTTGACTAGTGCAATTCTGAATCTGTGGTGTTCAATGTAGTACTTTCCTTTCTCTATTGTACATAGTTCTGTATGGAGATAGGTTGTTCATCAGTTTTCTTTCTTGAAACTGTATTTTGATTTCTTCAATTCTCTTCCTTGTAGTGATTGCTTGAAGATTTGGAAGGCATATACGCCATTGTTGATTGCTAATTTTGTTTCGGAGGGAAGGGAATAGAGATTTTGTTAGTAGCACAGACAAATGTCGAAAAAACAGCTGGATTTCAATGCACCTCTTTTATCTGTGAGGAAAATAGCATCATCTTTAACTCCCAATGAGAGAGCAAATAAAAAGATGGTGGATAAGGTACCACCAAATCGACAACAATCACTTCCTGTCAAAAAATCAGATTGGGAATTGGCTGAAGTGACTAAACCAGTAGCTGTTCCATTTGTGTGGGAACAGATCCCTGGAAGACCAAAAGATGACATTGAAGTCCGAACTAGCCTCCGTGTGGAGCATTCAAGTAGTCCTAGGCTGCCTCCAGGAAGATTGCCAGAGACTGTTCGGTTCTATTCTGGTGAAAGGCCTCGTACTCATAACATTTACAGGTCTCCAGCTGAAGGACTTCCTTGGATGGATCATGCAGCTTTACTGGATAGCCTGGTGGAAAGTATATACACGAGAGGAGATAGAGAAAGTGAGGATGGTGCTTATTCTGATGGTCCTGAAACAATGTCACCTACCGAATCCTTATCCTTGAACTGCAGTGTCAGTGGTCTGAGCGGACATCAAACTACAGATTTGCAACCATCCGGAACCTTTTCTATTGACTCCCAAACTAGAGACTTTATGATGAGTCGATTCTTGCCAGCAGCAAAAGCTGTTGTGTTGGAGACTCCTCAATACGTTCATAAAAAACCAGTCTCTGCTGAACAACCGATGCCAGTCAAAAAGCTTGTCCCCGTGGAACGAAAACCTTTGGTTAAGCCATTGGAGTCTAACCCTGTCTCATATTATAGCAGCCATCCAACTGATGTAGGAAGTGAAACTGAAGATGATGTGCCTGAGAATCCGGTCAAAAAGCCAAGTAAAGGGTGGAGATTTTTCCCTCGGATTTGTGTGAAGAATTCTTTGTGCCTATTAAATCCACTGCCAGGATTGAAAGTGAAGACACGTGCTCCGACACCCTCGCCTCAAGCAGTAAAGAGAGTTTCAGGAACGAAACCAAAGATGGCCCAGAGTCCCACATCTTATGCTCATGAAGTCAAGAAATTAACTAGAAAAGCTTATAGTGGTCCTCTTGAGAAGGTAATAATCATAGTAACAGTTTCTTTTTGTCCTAAGATTAATAAGATTTATGTTTGTTTCTAACGATTAGGTTCTTTGCAGAATGCTTGTGATACCATTAATAAGCAAAGATTTCATTCTGGAGTACTGTCTCGCGAGCTGTACAAAGCTGATAATAGAAGTATATCCGGGCAGCTGTCTAATCCAAATGACTCATGTAAGCTAGTTGGAATCTCTCCTGGCAGGCGTTCAAGAAGTGGGGCTATATCTCCTTATCGAAATGTAGCACCCCCATCTCCATTCAATGAGGGTACAAGGTTTCTTGGTGTCCCAAAGGAAATGGAGAGTCTTTGGGCTAGTCGCTTTGATTCATTTCGCAAAGGTTGCTACACTGTCAAGGACAAAGCAGTACCACAGAGAATGGGCACAGGAAAGTTTTTTGATTCGCCAAGTGAAGTAGTTGAGAAAACCTTGTACATAGATTCTGTAGATAATGTGCAAATTTCAGCCCCTAACGCTGCTTACTTGAAACCCAAGGGAATAGTGAACTCCCCAGATAAGAATATCAAAACTCTAGTTGAAAACAGAAAAGTGCTTGAAAACTTGGCTGCCGTGTCTCCTTTTCAAGGTGCCAGGCGCTCAGATGTTTTAGAGAAAAATAGCAAACAGATTGTTGAAAAGGAGTCTTCCCTTGATTTGATTGAAGATTCTTCCATTTCCATATCAACACACAAAGGTCCTGCTGATCAAGAGTTTTTGAAACTAAAGCAAAATGTTGATATAGTATCTGGAGCCTTAGAGTCTTCAAAAGTTCATCCTTGTGGAAATTTAGATACAGAAATTGAAGATAAACAAAATGCAAAAGACTCAAAAGATTCTGACCTTACCTCCTTGGAATCTACTTTACCACCACCATTACCTAAATCTCCCTCTGAGTCTTGGCTTTGGCGCACGCTGCCTTCCATTCCTTTGAGAACCCCATTCTCGAGTTTTAACTCTAAGAAGCAGAATCAGAAGTCCCAAATTGATGGTACCAAGTGGGAGACAATCGTGAAAACTTCTAATTTGCACAAGGATCATGTCCGTTACTCTGAGGTAACCTCCTTTTTATCTTTTAAAGTTTTCTGTAGCAAATTTTGATGTTTGAGAAACTGAAATTTATTATTTTTGGTCCATTTTGTTTGAACAGGAACTATATACTCTTGGTTCTTGTCAGCAGAGCAAATCTTGAAGATGGATCATTCATTGAGATGAAACATCTTGTTTCTTTTGGTATAGCTTCAATGCTATCCTGAAACTACATTTCATTCCTCTTGGAATTTCTTTGTCACTATTTTAGTCTAGGTATACGAGGAACTTTTTTTCCTATTCCACCTCAAAAGATTACTTGGTTTTGATGGTGGCGATTGTTGTAATTTTCAATATTGACATAGTAGTGGGCATGAGAATTGCTGAGTTTTTTTGTGTTCCTGAAAACCAGCCCTTGCCTTGAGATATGAATGAATGACATTTGATTCTATATGACATTCTGGTATAGTATTGTTTTTTCATTTTGTGGCCTTGAAGTAAAACTCTTTAGCTTTTCTGGTAATATTTGATTCAATTCTTCATCTTTTTGTCCATTGAATGAGTTAGCTCACCAGTATATAACATTTTGACAAGAAAAGCTTAGTAATAGTCCGGATCTTTTATCTGAAACAGGCTTGAGTAGCGGAGTTACAAGGTTATAGTACCATATTTGGTGGAAGAATAGCTTCATCCCATATTCAGAGTCAAGGTCTTAAAGACGAATTCAGGATTTAGGCTCTGGAAGTTGAGTTTTGAGTATGCATACATTTTCTCAAAAAATTTATTTATCTATATGTTCCACGATTCCATGTTGAAGGCCACGAGTGCACTTGAGTTATACCCTAAATCTCCCTCCATCGCCCACAGTAAAGCACAGGCACACAGGATGCTAAAGATATGTTTACACTATGTAATTGGTTGATGCAATAATATTGAGGTGTTTTAAGTTTTGGAAAAAAATAAGTCTATTTATGCATTTGAGAGAACACCTTGGTCTAGAGTTGAACCCTAAGTTTGCTTGGTATGCAGGATAAGGTGGGGTATACCACCATTATGATTGAGATTAGACTTATACTCTGTTTGGTTGATGGTAAATTTATTTTGTAACCAAACACATAAATCTTATCCAAACTTAATCTTGAGATGTTCCATCCCACTTAGAATTACTTATTCTACATGGGAGGTGGGATATAATTCCGGGACTATAGTCCCACGATAATTTAGTTCACATACCAAACGACCCTATGAGCTTTGTGTGGCTTCACAAAGGAAAGGAAACTGTTGGGGCCTAAAATGAATCTAGGCCTAGTCCTCAGTCAACCTATGCCAGCCCAGGTGGGATTGGATCTTATCCAAGCCCAATCCATTGGACACTTCAAATGCCTCAAATTCCTCATTCTCTTCATCTTTTCATTTGTATTTCAAGATACTAAAATATCAATTGTCAGCTATCTCACAGAAGAAGAGAAATTTTGAACATTACACTTAAATAAGAAATACATTACTCAACTTCACAATTTACCAATACCTTAGATTGAAAGAAAGAAGGAGAGATAGATAAGACAAAACAAACTACAACAATAACAACCATGGCTCAATCTCAAATAAGTTAAGATAAGCCATATGAATTATCATTCATCATTTAAGTTAAGAGAAAGAAGACTAAACTACACGAAAAATGATATTTACGTTAATAGCTTAATTGCCGCTAAATTTATACTTTTTTTAAAGACAATTAGCACTCTTTATAAATGCCTCTAAAGCTTATAGCGACACTAGATTTAATGACAATTAATTAATGCCGATAAAGGCTTTAGCATTCTTTGTTAATTAATGTGCATATCTATTACCAATAAAAGTCATTTGTTATGGTCCACACTTATTGTTTCTCTCTTATTACTCTTCTCTTTGTATTCTGTCCAGCTCAATAACACTGTATTACATTTTTTTTCAAGCAGCAAGTCAAGAAACTAAATATTATTATTACTACTAGAAAGTACTTACTGCTTATGTCCTAATATTTCTCTTATTTTACGTCAAAAATAGTACAACTTCCGATTATTAAAGCTTTTAATGATCTTTATATTCTCAATTTGTCTTAATTATGACATGCTACTATAGAAATCGACATGATTTGTTCTGGTAAAAATAACAACAATATATAATTTTGGTTTTACTTCTGAAGGAAACAGAATATCCCCACTAATATTAAATACATGTAGCAAGGTAATTAATCCGTAAACATATTGTTTTGTAAAACAAAGAAAAATTAAGAATGAGAGAGATATAATTAAGTGGCAACTCAAACTGTATGGTAATTGGATGCGGCCTATAAAACAAGTACTTAGGAGATCTGACTCCAATTAATTAATGTTAATTGCTTGGTCAGATCTCAAGTACTCACCCTCCTACCTAGGCTGCTATCACTCATGAACAATAATTAACAACCTAATTAATAATAAAACTTTTGTATGTTTAAGAACTCTAGCTAATTTATTAACTAAAGTAGGAAGCTAAAGAGAAAGCATTGTGTTTATATCTGACTGATCCATCCTCTTCTCATTCTTGTCATCTGTGCTTCTGCTTAATCTTAGTTGCAAATCAGGTAACCATTCTTTTTCCTCCAAACCACTCTTGTCTTCTTTCATCTGCAAAGTCAAAATTACAGTTGGAATATATTTTGACAAGATATTTCATGAGTCAATATGAATTATGGTCGTTAAGGTCACATTATAATACGGATTTTTTCACCCATTGAGAAAGGATAGAGGCCCTGGCCCCTCCCAACTTTTAGATGAGCTGAATTAGGCAGGTCAAAATGAGGCCGAAGTTGACATATACACGACTCTAGGACCACCATTAAGTCATACCCACAAAGCATAATTTACAATTACTACTTCTAAACAAATTCAATACGGTGTTTGAAGTTTCATCCGACTGAAATTCAATTATTATTGTTTGAACATCAGGCATAAATAGCTAAACTCAATGCTTGCTAACTTTAGACACTGCATGTAATTTGAAGTTGTTTTAAAGTGGTAAATATTTGCAATTTTTTTTAAAAAAAAATAGGGTGTCCAGATACACTATAACAAAAACAACTTTTATCAATATTAAATATACATAAAAGAGTGCTAAAGCCTTTACCAACATTAGTTAATTGTCATTGGATCTAATGTCGGCCATAAGCTAAATGCCACTAAAAAACATATTTAGTGGCAATTAAACTATTGATGTTAATTAATTGTCATACTTCATGAAATTTTTATGTTAAAATAAATTAAGCTAATAAAGAGGCGAGTCATATTTTTACCTCAATCCTGCAAGGTGTCACAAGGCTTTGCTCAAGAGCATTGTTTCTGCAGTTCCACTTGGAATATGATTGTCCCAAATTTTGTTGAAGCAAAAAATGGGAGTTTTTAGCTGTTTTCTCCTCCCATTGATTGGGGATTAACTTTTTATGTTCAAGAAATTGGGTTGACCTAATTGGCATAATTCCATTTTGTTCAATTACTACTTGTCTTGGTGTTTGCCAGCTCTTCATTCTCAACAACTCTTCCCCTCTTTGAAACTTGCTATTAAGTAAACTTCCTTGATTATCGGAAGACCACGGCAAGTACCTATATATTAATTAATTATATTATTACTCGTTCATTTTACTTGACCCATATATTTTTTTCATACTACCCTTAGTTAAATAGCTACGTAAATTAGTAGTAATCAAATTTAGCGTTTATATATAAGTAAAGTTAGTTGTATTATACCTGGAAAAAATGGTTTTGGCTTGATATGGGGGTCTTGAAAAGTAATGGGGTTTAAGTGCATGGTTATCATAGTTAAAATTCCTTGCTAACACAATGGCACCATTATTCATCTTGAAATCTTGTATAGGGTTATATCTTTGACCACCTAAGTGGCTTCTAAAGAAATAGCTTCTTCCTTGCATTGACCTATTATTACCACGCCCTAACACTGTCAAAATGAAACACCATTAATTTAGTCAGAACTTCGATGCGGGTGTTGGAAACCAAAAAATAAAGTATTGGTATTGAAAGAAGAGAATTTTCTAATTTGAAAATAAATGTAGTACCTTGTCCAGATTCATCAAGTTTCTTGCTTCGATACATCTGGATCAAATAAGTAACTTATATTAATTACATTAAGAACAAAACACCAAATTAATATAAGTATTTCAATTGATCACAATCTGTATATATGACTACCTGTAGATGACTTTTTACATGAGCAATACTTAGACCTCTCACATTCATCATTTGGAGAACCAACTTAGGTGTGGCTCCTGAAAAAAAAAAAAAAAGCATCACATTAAACATTAAATAAATATTTCTCGAATATATATGTAGTTATCTTTTAGTTGACATGATAGTATAGATATAGAGGCTTACTTTCTTGACCACCAAGTCTTTCAATGGCATGAACAAAAGAGCGATGGAGGTCTGGAGTCCAACGTAGCCTTGGCAATTTTGATCGAACATATTGCCTTACGTTTTTCTTTTCAACATCACTACTAGTATTATAATTTCCTTCAATTTCTTTCTCACTACTTTCTTCCACCTCAATCACTTCTTCTTCTTCTTCTTCCTCTTCGAGTTCCCCTTTGTTGTCTTCGTTTAGATCAATGGATGAAGAAGATGTTTTTTCCATAATATATTCCATTGAATTATTTTCCGCCATGACTATTTATACGTCTTGTCTTACTCAATTATAATGCAAAGAGGTTTGTCTTCAATGCAATTGATCAGAAACAACCCTGCATTGTGTAACATTCATTACAATACTAAAGTAGATAATTGAACTATATATCTACAATAGAGAATTCCATGAACCATCGAATCTTTGGACACAAGTTGCACCTAAAGCCATCAGGACGTCACACATCGTGTACGTAAAAGATATGTAAATTAAAAAACTTTGTACATGCAATTTTCTCTCTAGCTAGGGTATGTGTGTGTGTGCGCATATATATTGTACATTTGTACTGTTGTTTTCTTCATTGACGAAATTAAAGGGGGGCGGGGGGGAGGGGGGGCCGGGTTGTAGATGTTTTTCTTGATTTTGTCCCAACATAACTCTACTATTTAAATAATAGTAACAACTATAGAATCAACATATTTAATTTTACAATGTTTTGTACTTAGTTACAGTCTGTTTTTTTTGTGTGCAATAACAATATTGTACTCTTTGCCAGTGGTACAAAATATATAATTCTGACAGTATCAACTGCTAGTTGGAAAATTTGAAGTTTGTAAGCGGCAAAAATCTGCTACTAGAATTTAATGGTAATTATATTCCTAGTATTTTATATTATTTTCCTATGGATGTAGTAGATACATGACATAAAGAAATGTTCAGTCAAATAAAGACTGTTAATGAAATGGGTCCTGGGGGGTTTACAAAATTAAAAAAATCTTAGAGTTTTTCGTGATGATTTTAAAATCCAGCGACATTTATTCTTGTTTAATATCCTCGATACTAGGAAATTTTTACTTGTGCACTTCATTCTTCTTCAGAACCGCCCAAAAAACGAATAGATATCAGAGAAAGGATCGAACCACAAAGGACTATTATAAGGACTATTATAGACAATTTTATCATGCATAGTTACTATTTTCATAGCTAAATTTCTAACTTCCTGATCATTAATTTTACCAGTTAAATCAAGATTCCATTTTCCAACAACGTATGTGTAAGAGGAAACAAAATAGTCTGGAAAAAGGAGTAGATATATAATTAAATTGATTAACCCTAGTTTTTTTCACATGGAAATAATTCCCAATTTTCATAAAATGCGTAATATGGTTGTGCTGAAACCATATTAGAATCGATCTCTTTGCACAAAGTTAAGGGAAAATATGATCGATGTTAACGTCCTACATAGTACTGCAAGATATTAACATAGAGAAAATTTGTTCAAAAGAAATTAAGAAGAAACAATTATCAATTACTGGCTAATTACCACCAAGCACTGGAAAAGAGAAAAGAACTAAAGAACATAAAGGAGAAGAAACAATTTCCAAACTGGGTAATTAAATAGAACTAGTTTATATTCCTAATTAATCTAGAATATTCCTATTTTTATCCACATATATATATACTTCATAGAGAAAAAAAAAATTAAAAAAGGAAGTTTTTCTAAATACAAACCATCGATCAGCTGCTGTGCTTAGTCTCCAAGTATTAAAGCTTGTATAGACGATCGATGGATCACTTGCTGAAGATGGAGTCAAACATACCCTAATTTGGCAACATAACAATAATAGATACGCCTCTGTTCCAAACAAGTTGATCGATCCGATCAACTATATATATGAATCACTATTCTCCCAATTGATCAGCCAGAAAATATATATATATGAGAAGACAAGAAATTTTCCTTTGGTACTGGGGTTTATAATGGGAGGAGAAGGTGTTATTTTTCCTTTTGGGAGTTGGGAGGTTTTTGTATCATTTAACAATGGAATTAATTTTCAATGCCAATGACTTTTTTTTACTTAGATTAAATGCCAAAATGAATACATTTAATTTTAATAAGAAAATTAGAAGCTTTTGGACGCAAGACATGAGTCCACTTGGTGCTCATTATAGTGCAATAATTCTGACATTTATATATAATTAATTAATTATTATATATTATTATGGATATAAATGAGACGACTAGTCCAATTCGTTTTGGTTGAACTTATTATATCATGTGACTTTCCCGAAAAGTTATTTTATAATCTGTAAAAAAAAATATGTCTGACAGTTGTACCCTCTCATGTGATTATATATCTTTTAGTTTGACCTTTGTTGAGGACTTTTCCATTTGAATGTAAGTAAAATAAAATAAACTTTGTTATTTTTTTCTACTTCAGCTAAAAATCGTATTCATATGGCAATTGTCCAAATAACTACTCCCTCTGTCCCGGTATGATATATTTCAAATTTAGAAATTTAAATAAATTTATATTTGATCATAAATTTTTCATATTTTTTTTAAATATTTTGAATTGCTAATTATTGTGACTTAAAGTGCTTTTTACATGGTTTACAAATATATATATATATTTCATTAAAAAAAAAATTGAAGATTTTATGTGTAAATTCTTGTTCAAACTTAAATTGTTCGACTCTCAAAAAAGGGACGTGTCACATAAATTGGGACAGAGTGATATCTATTATTATGATTTATTTATTTATTTGACGATGGGTGTCTCTTGTGTGTAATTATCAACCTCTTGAGAATTTGGCTTAGCTTGATTTTGGTGTTTATTAATTACAATATATGTTGTAATTTAATAATGAGATACTTTTATATACAACGTGAAATTAAACACATGATATCTTTATACCGAAAAACAAAAAAAATTATATGTATTATCATGATTCATGAGGACGTTTTTCAAACTTGTTTTAAATAATGTTTTTGTTGAATCCATGATCTATTAGATAGTTTTTTTTTATCTCATAAAAATAAGAATAAAATTTGTAACGTTCGTGCACGCGTCAATTTTTTGACCCCAATTATAACAGTATACTGAGCTGCTTATAAATATAACACAATGAGTTTATTAGGAAAATGTTCAAATCAAAACTGTTGTTCATTTCTCTACACATATCTTTATTCTTTATTTTAAAGATAAATATATTGGTTAATTTCCATTCCAACAAATTCTAATTACTTAAACATGAGGCCGGGTTGTACCTTATATGTGACATACGAGTTAGCTTCACGAACTAGCTAGCTAGCTGCCTAAAAATATAGTTAGGTAAAAAATGTGATTAATTCTAGCCATGATTGCTATTGGAAATATAATTACAAAAATAAACAAACTTGCGACTAAATAATCCAATGAAACGTAGTCAAATATTAGAAAATTCACAATAATTTAATGGATTAAGTGGAGTACTACTCACAAAATAATTATCAGAGTACTTGTATATTTTTGTAAATAAATTGAACTTTAAATTAACTTTTCATTTTGACAAAATAATATATAGTCACATAAATGTTTGCGAAAACTAAGTGTTTTAAAAGTTTTTTTTCTTCTTAATTAAACTTTATATTTAGTCAATATATATCACATAAATTAAAACTAATGAAATTAAATATTGTATTCATTTCTTTCTCTCTGGGGTCATTTGGTAGGATATATTGTCTATTGACTACTACTCGATTAGATGCTCATATTTCTTATTCGTAAATGGTAGATTAATAAAGATGTTATTAGGTAAGGGAAGTCAAATCTATCCAAAAGAGAATCCAATATTTCTTGGAGTGAAAATAATAATTTATGTATTTAATTAGTTATGATATTATTTAATCCTTTGTTAAACAGGATTGATCTTCAATCTATGTGTAGCTTAGCAAATCATGATATTGACAATAAAAGAGTAACTAATACATGAATAAATATGATTAAAAATTTGTCTTTAATATACCAAATCAAATTGTGGATAAAAATAATTTCAGTATAACTTATTACAACATGCAAATTTCAACATTATCAATCTATTTAATATTATTCTTATATGCTCTATCAAATAACTCGTCTAGGTTCAATGGTGCCTTGTCGTGTTCTTTGTCACAATACTCAACAATATTTAAGTTTGCATCCCCTATTTTGCATACATAGAGTTCCTAAAATTCCACATTTGAAATTATTAATCTTGAAGTTCATCTTATTAGTACTCGTACTTTAGAATGAATTAACCTTCATTTTACTATATACTATAATTTATCTTGGAAGTTAAAATTAATCTTAATTTTCACCAAACTATACGGCTAAGCTATTTTTTTTGTAAAATAAAGGCCCCACCCCCCTACCCCCAATATACCCCCTACCTTTTTCCATATTTGTTGTACTTATTCTCGATGGTCAAGTCTTTCTTTAATCTCTAGTATAGACATAACAACTTATATATGTAGCCTTTTAAGATAGTTTATTTGCTAACATTAATTGAAGAAGGAATTTCGGAGTTGTAGGGTACAAGTGGTGGGTGAAATTATATGAATTAGTCAATTTTTGGTGGGACAGTTGCATGCAATCAAAGAAGATGTAAAAACCTTGACTTTTGCCATCCACTAGTATATATATATATATATGCCGACTGCATCGACGTTAATTAGATTACTAGCTAGGATAAGACAAGGTTAATTGAGAGAAAATCAAACTAATATTCAAATTGACCCACTTATTATAAAACAGCAGCCAGTGCTTGTCTAAACTAAAATCATCACCACATGATCAAGATTTAGAATTATTGTAATTTGATATTTTAACCTATGTTATGTTTATTATAGTTAAACTCTTTTAAATGCGAAATCATAGAGTTATTCAAGTCTTTTAAATAACTAACTTTTTTCTTGGCTAATGAAATGCGAGCAACTGAAATTAAAGCAGAAAATTAAAGTAATTCAATACATAAAAGGACAAATAGTAATGACTTAATGAGCCTGTTTGAAATAGTTGATGAGTAATAAGTGTTGAAATTAATTTTATGATAAGCAATTTTGTGTTTGGAGGTTTAAAGTGTTACTCCAACCATTTCAAATTAATCATTTTTCAAATTAACTTAATTGTTCAATCTTCAAAACTACTTTTAGAATATTCTTCCAATTTTACCCTTCATTAGTTAGTATTGAAATTTTTTATTATAATTAATATTTAGTTATATTAATCATAAACTTGATAATAATTAACAAGGGTAAAATTGGAAATTATGTCTAATTTATGTGTTAATCTTCTTTTCTTAAAGGGTGTGAAACACCTTAACTATTCAATTAATTTGAAATGGAGAGAGTAATAAATAATAGTTAATGTATTTTATAAAAAAAATATTGATAAGTTATTCTTTTGTTAAAATGATTAAAACATCTTTAATATTATTTTTTTTACAAAAACTATAAATTTAAAAAATATATTTTTGCAAAGAAAAGGAGGAACAATGGATATACAAAGTGAAAAGTTAGGAGTTCTATGCGTGAAAGGTATTTGAAAATTAAAACAAAAATATTGAGTATAAAAAATTGAAATAGTACCAAAATTTTGATTAACCCATAAAGTTTAAAAGCCAAGAAGTTATAAATAGAATTACCAACTTATGATTTTTGACTAATATTAATTTATAAAATCGTGCTTATAATGACTTTAACGTTTACGAAACACGTTTCGCAAACAAACTAAAAAATATTTATAAATTTAACCACACTTAATGTTAGTCTAGTTTAATTGGACCCCCTAAATCGATATGCAATGAGAAATCACGATAACCTGACAGTGCATGCAGCAGTCAAAATTTTGATGCAAACTATGTTGTATTTAAAAATTTAGTAATTTTTTTCTGTTTCATTTCTATTCATTATTCTTTCATATTTAATGGATTAGACTAGCAAACAGTAGAGGAGAATAATGTGCCATCACTTATTTAATTACCAACTTCCAATTTTTAAATATTATGTACTTCGAGAAGACTTGCAGTATTTTTTTAGAGAACGAAAGCTGTAATAAAGATCTTGGTGAAAGCCAGTTGTCAGCTTCTACTTAATA
The DNA here is from genome assembly GCA_037074985.1 of Solanum bulbocastanum. Lineage (NCBI taxonomy): Eukaryota > Viridiplantae > Streptophyta > Magnoliopsida > Solanales > Solanaceae > Solanum > Solanum bulbocastanum. The sequence goes on along the minus strand of CM073598.1, from coordinate 26,695,300 downwards.
AATCTTCAAAACCAAACACATAATATTGATTTAATACTAGTACTATAGACAAAAAAAAACCTCAGTACGTACGTGGGAAAAGAGAATAAGACCAACGTGTTACATAAGAGAAATATTATTATATAATTATTCGATTTTCCTTTTTACTACCAAAATATATAGTTTAGACAGCGTCTGCTTCATGAAGATATCTTTAATAGCTTGAATTTTTTATCCCCAAATAAATGACAATAAAGAGAACAACTTGAATTTGATAGTTAAGTGGCTTAATATGATATTAATATAATGTAGTTGTATTTTCACTTTCTTATAGTGTTAATGTATGAAATATGAATAATAATAAAAGCAAGGGTGAAAAAATATACCTACAATATCTTTGATTTTTCTTTTTACTATTTAAACTATCATGTGTAAGTTTGTTTATCTGAACATTTATCAAATGTTTATCAAACACACCTCAATTTTTAGTTGTTCACTTTTTCTACGTAAACGACAATGATATTTCAGGTAGGAAAAGCGAAATAGATAGTTAAGGTGTATTTCGATAAATATTTGATAATAATTCAAATAGAAAACTCACGCACCTAATTATTTAAATATACATAGCTCAAAATCAGGATATATACTTAAACCGTGTTTTTAATCCTTTATAAGAATAGGAATAATGTCTATAGATGTATGTTATATATCTTCTGTGGAAAAAGGCTGGAGTTGATATTGATCATAGTGTTGGGTTATGAAGGGTGATTAGGGCGTCATGCGGAGATTACAGCTTGCAAATCATATAGTTAATAAATCAGATAACAAAAAAACTTATACTAAAAATCAAAATATTATTATATCAAAACTAATATAAAGAAAAACATTGAAACTTTAGAGAGAATAAATCTCCCCATAAACAAGACTCTTAAACGACTACATTATGGATGTTATTGTTCTTGTGTTAGAAGAAACAAACTTATATTTATAGAGTCCTAAAACCTTTTCTTATTAGAAAAGAACTCTAGCTACTCCAAAACCTTCTCCTAAAAGGAAAGAATAAACTAAATATGAAAGAATATTATATTTTCCTAAAATGATAAAGTAAAAACATTTATGGCAATGTTTTGTCTTTTCTTTAAGGAAAAATAAATCTTAAATTATGATAAGAAAATCAGCACAAACCCTAACACGTAGAATTGGTCAATTGTCTCAGGGGAATTTTTTTTAAAAAAATAGCGAATTGGAAACCCTACCCAAATTTAACAGTTTAAACTATTCTTGATATTTCGTCTTACGCATGGGAGTTAGGTAGTTTCCCATTGATTATCTATATAAGGTAACTTATAATTTGAATTTGGATAAAAAGGCAAAAAAAAAATTGTCAAAAGTTCCAAAATAGCACATTAATTTTTTTTTTAACCAAAAGGATAAAATCGCTCTTGAGGGAACGATATTCTTTAGAGAAAATTAACTCCGTTTACTCCGTTAAAATAAACAAAAATTTTGTCGATTTATTTTATTGTTTTTCTCTTAAAATCGCTGTCTTAACAGCGAATTTGTCAAGTTTGTCTTTTTTTTTATAAAATCGCTGCACTGGCAGCCATTTTGTCCAGTTTTTTTTTTTTTTTTAAATGGCTGCTTCAGCTGCCTTTTTTAAATTAAAAAATAATAATAATATCGCTGCAATGGCAGCGATTCTCTTTTATTTTTTTATTTTTCTTCTGAATTTTTTTCCAAAACTTCTTTTAAAAAAAAAGTTTAAAGACAAAACGCTTTGGAAAAAAAAAGTTATGAAAAAACTTTGGAAAAAAGTTTTGAAATAATACGCTGCTCAGCAGCTATTTTTTTTTTAAAAAAATGAAAATCGCTGCAATTGCAGTGACTTCAATTTTTTTATGTAAAAAAAAGGAAAAAACGATGCTCCAACAGCGATTTACTTTTTTTTAAAAAAGAAATCGACAAAATTGATGCCGATGCAGCGATTACTTTTTTTTTTTTTTTTGACAAATTTGCTGCTGTGACAGCGATTTTATGAAAAATAAAGTTTTTTTTTATAAAATCGCTGTTGTGGCAGCGATTTTGATATATTTTAACATAACAAAGCAGACGGAGTTAATTTTCTCCAAAGGATATCACTCCTGAGGGAGCGATTTTGCCCTTTGGGTTAAAAAAAAATTTGATATGTTGTTTATGTTTTTTAGAGAAAAAAAATTATCCTTTTGGCTTCAGACTCCTAATAATTTGTAGGTTATTTAACTAAAATGTTTTCAGATTAATAATTCATATATAGTACTTGATATCATAAGTTACAAGTAATTGAATTTAACTTGATTTTTACTGATTATAATGTGAAAATTCTTCATGTACTGTTCATTAATGTGTACTTAATTTGGAAGTCATTGGTGTGAGAGGGACCACCGGGGCGGGGGGGGGGGGGGGGGGGGCGTGGAATTTTGATTAAATGAATTCATCTAATATTGAGGCCAATCATGTACTCAAGGTGTTGCCTAGTAATTATTAGTGCAGTGTGTTTAGAATTATGAGGCTTCAGCCTTTAAATTCAAACTTTAAATCTTAACGGTGGTAAAAATGTTACTTCCTCCGTTTATTTTTTCTTGTTATATTTGAACTTGTCATATCTATTAAAAGAAAAATAGTTAACATTATTATTTTATCTTTTTATCCTTAATTATTAATGTTTAGTATTAAGTCCTGAAAAATAATTTGGTGAATACGTAATTAATATTAAAGATAAAATATGAAATAAAATATTAAGAGAAAAAATTGATATGTTAAAAGTGATGAGTAAAGAAAAAATAAATAGAGAGCATTTCTATCTAGTGCCGGCATAATGAGCCAATATTTTGCTAACCCGCCCATATTTTAATGGATTGGGTGAGTGATTTTTTACATGAGTAAAATATGGCTTGATACCCATTTTCAGCCCATAAAAATATGGATAAAATATGGGTAAACTATGGATAAAATATGAATTAGTCAAATGGATGAAGCTTCTAACTTTTATTCACTAAATTCATGATATCACTAAAATATTGTAACTTCTCTTCCTTTTTATGTTCTTCTATAAAACTAATTATTTTTCTCTATAATTGAAAATGTGAAGTTTTTGGCCCTCCAAAAATATATATTTTAAATGTACATTTCTTTTGTTAATTATAATTTATATTTTTTTATTTATTTAATTTTATATTGAATAATAAATAATAGTGTAAAATAAGCAAATGATCATGTATTAGCATTGACATTGCTTAAAGTGCATTAAGCATTTTTTAGTCCTATAATGCAAATAGTCATTTACATTGAAATTAAAAATATTTTCTCCTTTTTATTACATAAATTTATTTTGTATTGAAAAATTATAGGATTTTTTTCTTTGATTTTTATGATACAATAAAAATAATGAAGCATTTTCAACATTTTTCATCTAAAAAAAGACTAAAATATTTTCTCCATGTTGAATTCTTAAGTAGAGTACTATTTACTCATGAAAATATGAGTAAATATGGGTAAACTAGTATTTTACCCAATCCATTTTTACCCATATCAAATATGAATGGATTAAATTACTACTCATTTTATATTGACTCATTTTCAACCCGCCTAAATTTAATCCAGCCTGCGCATTTGCCACCACTATTTGTATGTAATCCGTCTTAGACTCTTAGTCTCTTAGTGAATGATATCGATGTAATGATGAAAGATGACAAATACTTACATTTTATTAATTGTGAGGGACGTATAAACTTGTGATCGACACCACGGTTATAAAAGAAGAAATTTAAAGTGAGAACAACTAGGAAAGACATATAAGGGTGGCCCTCCCCATCTCAAAAAAATGTTTGAGACTTGACTGTACATATATAGCGACCTAACTATTACTAGTAAGTAGTAGGTAACACCTAAAGGTTAGCAGTTAGATGGAAGGAAGAAATTAAAAAGAATTAATGATTACAACTATGTTAATATTGCTACTGTCATTATACTAATTTAAGATGCCATTATACTCTCATGTGTTTGGTAAACTCAACTAATTACTTATATAATATTATTATATTGTACTACAACGTAAAATATTTTTTCATTTACTCTTCTCCCTCCTACCCCCCCGTGATGAGTTTTTTTTTTTTAAAAAAATTATATTTGGAAAAATAATAATGAGGAATATGATTTTTTTTTTCTCATTTCTTCTAACTGAAGTGAAAAAATAATTTTTATTTCATTTTTAAAAAAATAGGGGCACATTTGTATTTCTTTTGACTATTTTATTCATCGACTAATTTGAATTTATTATTTTGATGGTAAAATTTATTTATTTTTCACTTATTTCTTGTAAAAATTATTAAAATGGCCCAAATATTTTTTTTTTGCAAATATAAAAACTAAACTACAATATAGCCGCAACTTTTTAAAAAAAAAATCTTTTTTATATTTTTCCATTCACACTTCTTTCTTTTTATTTCTCTTATTTTTACACTAAAGAATGAAAGAAAAAATAAAATAAGAATACAAATAACAATAATCAAAGAGGTCAAAAAATAATTTGTATGAAAAAGATCATATACATGATTTTTTTAAAAATAAGTTAAAATTAACTTTTTCGGTTTGATAAAGGTAGTAGGGGTATATGTGAGCCACTTTTGTAACGGCAGTGGTATATGTGAGTCATTCTTATTACGATAAAGATATATGTGAGTCACTTTTATAACGAGTGGTGCATAAACTCTATATAATAAAGTTGAGAGATATATCAAACTATTTTCCCTGTAATCAATTAAAAGTCACAATAATACAATTATTGAAAGAACTGATTGAAGATTTGAAGTATTTCAGAATCTTTGAACCTCAACAACAAATTCAGAGATTTGAGTTCTCTAAACATGAAAAGATATGTTCGGTACAAAGAAAAATGTTTTTTTAAGAAAATAAGTAAGTTTTTTATTATCATTTTTTTAATTTGTGTTCATATGCAGGCAATTATTATTTCAAAGATATTTATATATAATTTAGACAAATATTATGAGAGGTTGAATAAAATAGGGATTAGGGTCGTGGGGATGGGATGAGTTGGAGGGTAGATCAGAGGAGACGATTTATATGCATAGAATGTCACTTTTGGAGTTTATTGTACCTACTTTTATTAAGGAAGTCATTTTCTTTATTTTTAAGGAACATGTTTTCTCTAGAACAAACATTTTCCAAAAATTTTAACCAACTAAAAATAATAAAATTGAACCAAACACATCCTTTTATGACTTATTTTCTAATTGTGCACCAAAATTAGATAATTAACAAATAACAAGCTCTCTCTCCGTGGGTTGCTTCAATTTTAGAGAATCTTGATAACAAAAATTAGTAGTAGTAATTGTATGTTATAGGTATACTTTGCATAATTACTCTCCATAACAAACTTTATGTTTGTTATGGAGCATCAGATTGTATAAATCGCTAGGTGCATCAGATTTGTATAAAATCGATGACAGCCTCTCATTTGTATAAATCGTTGGGAGTCTCTCGTTTGTATAAATTGTTAGCAGCCTCTCAAATTCAATTTTATGTGTTTGTATTTCTGCATAAAATTTGAATTTGTATACAATTGAATCGAAATAAAACGTTTGTATATCAAATCTCTCTCTCTCTCTCTCTCTCTCACACACACACACATATTTTATACAAGCACAAATTATACATTGTATTTTGTATAATTTGTGTTTGTATAAAGCGAGAAAAAGAGAAAGGCAAAAGAGAACTGGGCAGGGGAAGTTTGTATTGTATAATTATAAGTGTATAGGACGAAGATATATGTATTTGCATGTGTATATACAATTTTCTCTCGCTTTATACAAACAGAAACGCAATTTATACATTTGTGTTTGTATAAAGTGAGAGGCGAGGGAGAGACCGGTGAGCGAGAGAGGGAGAGTGGAGAGCGAGAATTTTAGGGAGAGAGGCGAACGACAACAGTTTGCTATGGGTTACAATTAAATCAAACTGTGGTTATAACATTTATTAATAGTTTGCTATTATATATAATTTTTCCAATAAATATATGAATGAAAATGTGTTTTCTTATAGAGTAGTAGTTGATAGTTGGAGATCAAGCCCAATCATATTTAACCAAATAATTTGGGCTTAACTACGTTTCATGATGGATGGCCTGAAATTGGTATTTGCGCGTTTTTCATAAATAACTATTTATATCCCTAATACCAAATCGTGGTGACATTATTGAGTTATCCAAAACGTAGCAATTAATTTTGGGAAAAAAACATTTACACTAGCAGGCATACATGCATGTGATACGTACATATATACACTCATTCATGCATACATATAATATTTAGCTGAGATAATTTCAAAAATTATACATCCCGAATTATATTATTCATAAGTCACGTATCAAACGATTTCATATATTTGAAGGAGCAATACTTTTATGTTTTATACTATATCAAGCTAATTCATTTCGTGGAGATTATTTCACATGACTCTCAGGCATTAAAGATTTGTTGATCGTTCGTGTTATAATGAGGACAATATTATATTAGACCATTTTGATTTTTGACTAGAAAATGTCTCAAATAAATGAATAATCCAAACGTAGGAGAAACTCAAGAAGAATTTGGTTTCCTGCATTTTATTTTCTTCACAAAGACCTTGATGACTGACTCAAATCTTTTTAAAAGTTTTTCCAATTAGATAGGGGAGTACGGAGAGGAAAAAAGATCGAATGTGGATACCGAAACTTTATTAGGTTTAAATTATATATGAATGTTGGATTATTTTAAATTCAAGGTATATTAGTCTAATTAAGTATTATTGGCTAATATAATTAGATTAATTATTTAAGTTTAATAAATGTGAATATAATTGAAGTTCAATTTTATTAGGCTAATCCATTGACTTGGGCTTCTAATGATGAGCCCAATTTGCTAAGCTCAAGATGCCATCTTATTTTAGAGGCCCAGTGTGATGTTATGTGTCAAATAACACGGCATGTTAAATCATATAAAAGAGTCAATAGGATCATATCATATGTCATAATGACATAACATGTGTAGTCAGATCAAAGGCCAATGAAAATATGTGGGGGAACCCATCGGTGGCCCCCTAAACTTGGCACGAAATTTCACTTAGACACCTCAACTGGACGATGTTCATTTTAGACACCTCAGGTAGGATTCCATTGTGTTATTTAGCCACTTTTCGCTGACATGGCATGATAAGTGTAATGCACCCAAAACCAGCGCGTGAAGGGGCTCTTTTTCAGGCCAAAAAAAAAAATTGAAAGGTTTTTACTATTCTTCTTCCTCATTCTCTCATCCACCACACACCATCCATTTACCACCACTGCCACCATCGCTATTAATACAATCAAATTAATTTTTTTATTTATTCAGTTTCGAAAATCACCACAACCATCGTCATCTTCTCATTCTTATTCTTTAGAAAATAGCACAAAAGAGATATAGAGTGCATGAAAAAAGACGATTTTCGATTCCACCTTTTTTGCTGGAAAAAATGGATATGAACACTCATATTTAATAATTTTTCTTTCTTTCTCTCCTTGTCTCCCTCCTCCTCTCTTTTTCTCTCAAAACAACACTAAGATAGAAAGAAAAAAAGAATCTAAAACAATTTTAAAGAGCAAATTAAGAAAATTGTTGGGAATAGTAGAGAAGACAACTACCATGGGGGGCAAGGGGGGGAGGGGAGGGGTTAAATTGATATTTTTTAGAATAATCTTTTTTATTTTATTTACTAAATATATTTTAAAATAATTTTTAATTTAAAATAACACATGTAATCATTTAATTCGTCGTTTGCCACATCATCAATGAGTGTATTACACTCCTCTTCAGCTTTTTTCTTATTGTAAAAAAAGTGTCAAAATAATATAACGGAACCCTACATGAGGTGTCTAAAATGAACATCGCACAGTTGAGGTGTCTAAGTGAAATTTCATGCCAAGTTTAGGGGGCCACCGATGGATTGATCCCCCAAAATATGTCACGTCTCTGACAAATCAAATGTTGCCATGTCAACTTCAATCTTATTGGTTGAAAAGAGTTTGTCCTCATCACAACTCTTTCATTCTACAATTATAATTTGGAAAAAAAGGATCACAATTCTAACAAGAATATAAAGAGAGCTCATCGATCAAACTTCGTAGATTTCTCTAAAAACTATAAGTATTCAAGCACTCAAATATTTCTCTACAAGTTTCAAAGTTCAAGACCATTAAATTCAAGATCAAGCTTCATACCACTAAATAGGGGAAACCAAGTAAATACTCTATAAAAGCATAATAATTACAAACATATATTCATTTACATTCATACCCCACTAAATAATTACACTATAAGAGTATCATTGACTAATGAATAATTTCTAAATAAAAAACTTTAATGATACCATAAAAATATATATATACTCTTATATTATCATTGACTAATGAGTAATTTCTGAACAAAAAACCTTAATGATACCACAATAATATACATATACTCATATAATATCATTGACTAATGAGTAAAATCTGAACAAAAAAACTTAATGATACCACAACAATATACATATACTCTTATAGTATCATTAACTAATGAGTAATTTCTCAACAAGAAACCTTAATGATACCAATACAATATATATATATATATATATATATATATAGATTTAGTATCAATTAAGCGAAATTATCAGCCTTAATAATATCAATACAATATATGATACTGATTTAGTATCAGTTATGTGAAAATTATCAGTCTTAATGAATGGGGACATGGGTTGTAATTTTTTTTGAGTGAATGAGTATTTCTTAAAGTATGAACATGCAATGATTTTGATGGCCAATTTATAGTTTTCTCTTAAATTTAAGATAAAACTTCAACCTATTAAATTTAAGTAAAGTTAAATTCAGGCTCAAAAGTCTTGAGTATATAAACTTAGGAAGAAACAAAGGATTAATTAATAAAGATGGTAACACTCATCTTATTTGAAATCAATTACTATGAATATTGTTGTGAATTTTAAATTTGGATTATTATTTTTTCAAAGGAAATTTATTGTCCGCATAGAAAAGAAGGAAATATGAATCCGAGTCCTTAGCTTTTAAAAGTTGGAACATATGAGAATAACGTGTATTATTTAAAATTATGTAAAAAATATTATAAGTTATAATAATTAACTACTTAAAATATTTATAATATAAATTTTTGATAATTCTCCAATTTCCACCGTATCACATAGATTGAGTCTAACAAAATAACAATATCCATGCTACCACGGATTTCAATATCTAGTAATATGACTCATAGTTTATGGTCGCTCGATTTCTCCTTAGTGCTGTAAATTTCTTTTTTTGTGTATGTTCTAGAAATGTTTTCCTGAATATGACAATTGTACCTTTGATAATATAGATTTCCATATAATATATGATATAATATCATTGACATTAATATGTAAACTGATAATATAAATTATATTTCATTTTACACCGTCAAACAAATACCCGCATGAGTTATGACTTATGCGGGATTACTTATTTCTAATATAATATATCCTTAGTCAAATTTAATATTTTATCAGTTTATACAATTAAGAGTCGTTTGGTACATAAACGAAAAGTATAATTTTATCTTAAAGATAAATTTATAGTATAGACTAAATCTCAAAATTTAATCTTGAGATATTTCATCTCATCCCACATATTAAGTATTAAATTTATATCTTCAATCAAATAAAATATATTTTAATCCAAAATTAATTTTGGGATAGCCATCAAACGACTCTCGCGTACCAAATACTTCGTTTGGTATGTGAAATATAGCTTCAACTAAATAGCGCATAAATCTAATTTCAACCTTAATCCTAAATATTCTACCTTAACATCCATTCACGTAGATATTATTTTATCTCACCTTCCCAATAAGAGAAATTTATTCCAGAATTTAGGAAGCTGAGGATAACAGGATGGCACGTTTATTTGTGGGACCCAGTCAACGGCCGCAAGTCTTCGAATGTGGGGGCCCACCCGGCCGGCAGTTTACAGTTAATCCACCTGGCTACTGGGCCCGTCTTTATCATAATTTTACAAAAACATATTAAAAAAAAAATGAAAATGACGGAAAATAAAATTTAAAAAAATAATAAAAAAATGGAAGAGAAGAACAGGAGACTTTGCTGGCCGGGATGGTAGCTTTGTGTCAGGGGAGACAAACCAAAAAAAAAAAAAAAAGAGAGAAGAAAAAATCTTGTAGAGAGAGAAACAAGAGAGAGGAAAAAACTTTTTTTTCCCACCATTTTCCCATATTTTCCCTCTTGTTCCTCCTCAACCATCTTTCTGAGAAAAAAAATATAGTTGAAAAGAAGGCCCTGTTTTGAAATCACCCTGCAAACTGCAGTCAAGAAAAAAAAAAGAAAAGATATTATACTATTTTTTACAAAAAAAAAGAAAAAAAATTGATTTTTTCTTGTGTGATTTCAAATTTCTTCTTCAATCTCTGTTATTTCTTTATAATTATTTTTCAAAAAAGAAAAAAATAAATTTTATCCCACCACCTGCATTTTCCTATTGCAGTTATTTGACTTTTGGCTTTTTTCAAGAAATGTGACGAATTGGCATTTCCAGTTCTGCAATAAAAAGCAGAAAAAGATTTCATTCTTGTCTGGTAAGTTTTACTCTTTACATTTTACCATCTTTTGGGTTTTTGAATTTTTATTTTTCTTTTGATTGCTTGCAAATTCAGTTATTCCCTCATCATCTCTTTTTCTTTTTCTTTTTCTTTTTCTCTCTCTCTCTCTTTTTTTCATGGTTTGGTTCGTGAAGTGTTCTTAGGTTTTTCACCAACCCCTTTTCAAGAAACATATTTTTACTAATTTTTTTACTTTTGTGTTTATTCATTTTTCAGATAAAAATTGAATTTTGGAGATTAATCAATCGAGTTTGTGGAAGTGTTTGGTGAGGGAGATGTAGTCTAAATTTTAGAAACTTAGAAAAATGAGAGACCCCAATGTTGTCCATTGTGTCAATAGGGTTAATAGTTTTTCTTTTAACTTGTAATATAGTTTTACATTGTAAAAATTGAATGATAAGCAAACAGAGGTGTATTTGCTCTCCTTTTTTTCAACTTGTTTATATTTACGAGTGATTCAATTGTTTGGAGGGTAATTTTGTACAAGAAAGCTGGCGAATTTGTATAGAGTCCTGGCTGTTGACAGATATTGTTACTGCCTCAACAACTGATTCATATGGTTGTGCAAGCTATGGGTGGTAGATGGAACACTTATGGAATCAAATTGTCGTATCTCGCTCTTTTGATTATCATTTTGGATATTCGCGGTTGTTGTTCTCTTAATTTGGAAGGTAGTTCTTATACTTGAGTACAGTTCTATTGGTTTTGTATTTCTGTCTTGGCTAGTTTAAGTGTTTGGTATGTTTTCTTGTTTGCTGATTATTGTTGGTGTGAGAAACAGGATTGGCATTATTGAGATTCCGCGTGAAAGTGGATTCTGATCCGTATGGCATTCTTGAAAACTGGAATTCAGATCATTGTGACCCGTGCTTGTGGTCTGGTGTCCAGTGTATGGACGGGCGAGTGCAAATGTTGTAAGTCTCTTGTTAAATATACCCAAAAATTTCCTAGTGTGTATCCTTTTCTTATAAATTAACTGTTATCTATTAGTCAGTATGTGTTGCTTTGCTATCGACAAGCCTGTTGAAATGATAATGACAGACAAAGTGCAAACACTGAGTTGTGAGTTTTTCTGTTTGTGGTTCTTCGGATATTGTTAAATCATTTGTCTGTTTCTATTAGGGACCTTCATGGATATTCGTTGAAAGGAAAACTCGCAGCAGAACTTGGAAATCTTACTCACTTAAAATCACTGTAAGCTTCAGCTATACTTATATGCTTCTCATTTGTTTCTTTAGCTCACATTCCTGTCCTCACCATCTGAAAAGAGATTGTTCTAATCATTGATGGTTTTTTCTACTTACGAAATGCTTTCATGATTCTGGTCTTAATCTAGAAACAATATTTAGTGTGCTATGTCATGGAACTAATGCTTCCCTATCGTGGTAGACACTATCTTATCACTATACAATTTGAAATTGCACTAAATTTACATGTCTGGTCAGTACAGGTTTCCATTTTTTCGTTCCCATTTGTTACTTAGGAGATGTCTCAAAATATAAAGAGCGTCATATACATTGGGATATTTAGCATATTTGGTCATGCAAATTGCACCAAAGTAAAACTTTACCTTCTTTTTTTCCCAAAGAAAAGTGTATAAAGCGAATTGGGTAGATTTCTGGTAATCATTGTTTCACCTTTTGTTCTACATCTATGTACTATGTATTAATAAATTTTCTTCCTCTTTGAATGCTTTTCTTCCACAGTGTGCTCTCTGAAAACCGTCTTTTTGGTGCTATTCCTAAAGAATTTGGACGACTCAGAATGCTTGAAGTGCTTGACATTAGGGATAACAATTTGAGTGGAAGAATTCCAGCAGTAATAGGAGATTTGCAATCACTTAGAAGCTTGTAAGTTGGTAATTTGTTGTGTTTCTGTCTTGTAATATATTTGTATGTATTTATGCTACAACATTGCTAACAAAATGCTCTTGAATTGTGCTTGATACTACTTTTCCAGGTTGATTAGTGACAATAACTTCGAAGGGAAGATCCCTTTGGAGATCAGAAAGCTTCATCTTCTCTCGGAATTGCAATTTGATGATTACCTCACCTCTGGTTCTGCTGCCGGAACTGGTTGCATAAATAGAAAATTTGGAAGTTGGTAAGACTTCCGTAGTTGTTTGATCCTTTTATCTTCATGTTCCAGCTGTGCTGCATTTTGAAGTCGCAGACTTGTTTCTATGTTCAATTATATTGAAAATGCATAAAATCCATACTCAAGCCATTTGAGGAACATATACCAATATACTACTTTCATACTAACTACCTCCTGCAATAAGTTTGGTATTAATATTAAATTAAGTGCAAGCAATTATCCCATGGAATTGCACTGAAGATCTTTGAGACATTTTCTATGCATAGTGTGTCCCCACTTATCTCTCATACTTCCCTTACAATAGTGAAGCAACTATGATGGTGATTGTCGAAAGCAATGCCATGGGGCACTTGATACTTTCATGACTTCCATATGAATCTGGGTTTCTGCTTTGTGATGTTTCCAGTATCTTTGCTACTTTGCTGTATTGTTCTTATCTTGCACCATTTTGTGACTGGGGGTGTGAGGATGATGGCTATAGTTGCATTTTCTTTAGTATCTAGAAATTCTTCCTCTCATTTCTTGGATGCGGATTTTTTCACTTCCCTCCTCTGTCCCTCTGTCCAATGCCCCTAATATTCAGAGGGGATTAAACTTTAGTGTTTATAAATTTGGTGCCTTTTTCTTGCAGCATCTGGCATGGCAGTTTGAGGCCATATAAGACTATAGGCTTCTTTGTCAGACCAATTAAAGGGATGCTAGCATGGTATTTTAGTTTTTTCACACTGTAAGTAACTAAATAGTTTTTTGTCACCTTATGCTTTCTAAATTAGTTTAATGGTTCAGAAGTAATTTTTTTGTTTCCTAAAAGGTTCCCGCGTTTTTTGGATGCTCAGGCAGACTTCTGCTCTGACAACCTACCAAGTGAGTGAAAATATTTTGTGACATATCTTTTTTTGGAATTTTAAAGAATTGTACACAAAAAAAAAAAAGTATTTTTTTCTCTTTTGTTTTTGCAGGTTCAACTAGGCCTCACAATATCCACGCTGTAGAGAATCAAGCAAACATTGAACGCCGTAAGTTAGCTGAACAATCCAGCAACTTTGCTGCTGCTCCTGCTAACGGAGGGAAACCATTGGGACCTGTTGATCCTGTTCCAAGCAGCAGAAGTAGTGGTTCATTTCGTGCTGTGCCAAGTACTGAAGGAGCTCCTCCTCCTCTGACTACACCATCACGGACCACACCTGATCATCATCCGCCTCCAAATCCTGGGGGACACTCTAATGGTGCTGTTAAACAGCCAATTGCTAGTCAAGCCCCACCTGGTGGGAAGTCTGGAAGTACATGGAAGTATATAGGAATTGGCATTGGGGCTTTTCTGGTTGCTGTTTTTGTGTGCCTGATAATCATCTGCAAGAGCAAAGCTGCACAAACAATAGGCCCTTGGAAGACTGGATTGAGTGGACAGCTGCAAAAAGCATTTATTACAGGTACTTTTGATTTAATATTGTGTCAAAGCTGATGAATTCATATGTTCTAGTTCAACTGTTGGACTCATTTTTCTCTGGTGGATATAATCCGAATCTTCAGGGCCTACAATAGTTTTTGTTTCATACTCCAAGATGATGTTAAAAGCATGTATTAATACTGCTGTGCTTTATTGTTTCTCATGTCTTATGTGTGAAATCAATTTTGCAGGGGTCCCGAAACTAAACAGGCCGGAGCTTGAAAATGCATGCGAGGATTTTAGCAACATAGTTTGCCATCAAGATACATTTACAGTCTACAAGGGAACTCTATCCAGTGGAGTAGAGATTGCTGTTGTGTCAACTGCTATAAATTCTTTGAAAGATTGGTCCAAGCGTTCTGAATTGGCCTTCAGGAAGAAAGTTAGTAGTTGTCATCTCCTTCACAAATAAAAAAACTGCTTCATAACTTATTACCATCTCACTCTTTCTGTTGAGATATCCTAGTCGTCTTGGTTTTTTTACTTATAAGATTTCTACTTATTGTGCGCTTGGGTAGATCGATTCACTCTCAAGGATAAACCACAAGAATTTTGTTAATCTAATTGGATATTGCGAGGAAGATGAACCTTTCACTAGGATGATGGTCTTTGAGTATGCAACAAATGGAACACTTTTCGAGCATCTGCATGGTAAACTGGTTAATAGTTCAAGTTTCAGTCTAATCATTTTTGTGAATTCGTTTTGATTAATGCAGTCTACATGTTTTGTTGTTTCAGATGATGAACTTGAACCACTTGACTGGCCTGCAAGGGTACGAGCTATAATGGGAACAGCATATTGTCTCGATTACATGCACAATTTGAATCCTCCTCTGTCGCATTCTGATGTGAATTCACACTCCATATTTTTTACGGACGATTATGCTGCTAAGGTATGCTTCATTGAATTTAGAAACGTTTTACTTCGTCTAATGTCTTGAATTAACAGAACCTTTTTTTTATTTACACAGGTTACAGAGCTTGCTTTCTGGTCAGATATAATGGTGAAGTCAAAGTCCTCTAGTGGTGATCTAGAGAACTCTGAGCTGCCACCACTTTCTGATCCCGAAACGAACGTCCATAATTTTGGGATTTTGTTGCTGGAAGTAATTTCTGGAAAGTCACCTTACTCGGAACGAGATTCTCTTCTGAGCTGGGTAAAGTCTCAATCTAACTCTATTTTATACGAAAATCCCTTATTTTCTTCGGTGTTTAATATAGACTAGTGAAACGTTCTTCTCTGCTTTGTTTAGGCGGAGCAATGCCTTAACGATAGACAGAATCTGAAGAGCTTGGTTGATCCAAAATTGAAGTCGTTCAAGAATAATGAGCTTATGGTTATGTGTGAGGTGATGAGAGAATGTCTTCGAGAAGATTCAAGGAAGAGACCAACAATAAAAGAAGTGATTAAAAAGCTAAGGGAAGCGATTGATATCTCCCCTGATGCTGCAGTTCCAAGGCTATCTCCCCTGTGGTGGGCTGAACTTGAGATCCTATCCTCTGAGGCAGCCTAAACTGACAAGTGTGTCTACTTTCGTAAGTAGAGAGTTGCTTTGCTATGCATAAATGTTCTGAAATATACTTCACTTAATGTCAACTGCAAGTCCTGTGTACCACATTTTTCTGTTCTAAATATATTACTTCATTCTTTTAATACTTCTCTCTGCCTTCTTCGCCATAAGTTGCCTTGTGTGATCAAATTTTGTATAAGAACAGGGATGTTCACTGTTCTCTCTCAACATAGATTCTTGGAAGATGTGGTAAGAGAAACTCCAATCATGATCCAAATAGCACAAGAGATCTCTACACATGCATGTGGTTGTATGGGTCATTTTCTTTCTCCTACATATAGATGGTGAGATCATTGCCTCCTGATGTTGTCAGGCTATTATGTGTGGAGAGAATGAAAAAAGAGGAAGGTGCGGTTGTATTATTTGAACATTTTATATTTTTTAATTTTTTAGTGTATGAGAAAATGAGATGATGGGAAGCGTTGAATGGTCAAGTTGATTATGAAAAGTCATTTTAAACTTAATTTCGTAGGATGAGAAAATTAAGAAAAAAGAGTAATTTAACTTCAACTCAATAGAGAGTACAAATTAAGACTACTGAAAACCTAAGATTACATGTAACACACTAACAAAAGCTAATTAAAAAGCCGTTCCAATAAAAGGAAATCGATACTCTACTCTCAAACTAGCTTAGCGGCAGCCAAATTTTCTTAATACAACACCTGGAGATCACTAATTAAATTTGGCTTCATTCTTTTTCTTCCCCTTTTCCTCATCTGAATTTGAATGGTAGAAATAGCAGCCAAGAAATCAACACTCTGTATAGGACTCAATATCTCCAACAAACCTTTCAACGTTTTAAGTCTAACACAATCTGCCATTTTCATAACCCTCTCTAAACTCATCCTTATCCCTTTCAACGCTAACTCTACCAACTCATCATTATTATCACTATTTTTAATCCTTGCTAATTCCACCATTTTTCTATCCCCAATTGCCACTTGTTGCCTCTCCATTTCCCTCTCCACTTTTTCTTCCTCTCCCCTAATTTTCACCCTCAAACCATCAATATTCTTCAATTGCTCATCTGAAAACGCTCCTCCACCGACTAATCGAAACGCCATCAAAGGCTTCCACCCTGTGATCCATGAGTAGACAGTTTCTAAAGGACTAAGCCACATTGGTGTGAAAAATGCTAAGATGTCTTCATGGGCTGCGGCCCATTTGGCTGTGTAGTAGTCTTTGTGATGTGTGGTCATTTTGCTCACCAATGACTCATGATCATTGACGTATGAGGTTTCCCTAGGTACAATAACAAGTTGTTTGAGTAACTCTTCAAGTTGAATCATCCAATTTTCGAAGTATTCTGTGAAGGTTTCCCCTACTTGGCTCGTCATTTTTGATAATAGTAGTAGTTGTAAATGAGAAAAGTGATGCATTAATTAATTGAGAAAATGAGTTGAAGAAGAAAAAAGAGAGTCAAATATATAGAGCGAGAAAACAAGTGGCAATGCTACAAAAGAAAAGGAGTTGTGTGGCTGCTACACCTCTGCATGCCTTACGCGCAAGGATAGTGGGGAACCAATTTAAGTTCTACTATTGATTTTACACACTTTTAAAAATTTATAAATAAAAGAATAATTTTACTATATCACTATTTAAATATTATAAATATATTATCTTAAAAAATATAATAAAAAATAATTATAATTAATAATAATAGTAAATTAAATAAAATTATTCATCAACTTTATAAAGTTAATAAATATTATTAAAAATTTAAAAATAGCATAATGAACAATATTATTATTATTATTGAACGAAAGAGAATATGGGTGATGTTTGATATGATTGAAGAGGCAATTTTGGAAAAGAGAGAGAATGCATGTAGAGTAAGTGTAGGCAAAGGCAATGAAACGTGTCATGAAGAGAGGTTACACGTTGCAGCCACTTTCACATGTTGATGTTGCTAATGATCTGGAGATCATCGACAACGACTAGGTACAAACAAAGTATATATTAGTCGGATCTAGTCATACTGATACAGAGTGACAAGACATGGAAATTGGAACATATCTGATGTGGTATCATCACTCACCGACTTATTTGGGACATGAACCTGGCCCTCTTTAACATGTTGTTGTTGTAATTTTCTAAAATTCATATTAGAGTTTTAATTAAATTTTTAAATTTGAGATTTTTAATTAAGGATGAACACTCTGACTAATGCGCCACAAATATTTTTATCTCATGCATGTATGTTGTTACTACATATAATTTGTCTCTTAGTTACTTTGATATATGGATTGAGAAGGGTATAGTATTACTTTATATTATTTTGGATTATCTTTGTCGCATGAATTGTGGTAAACTATTTTTGGGTCGGTTTAAATTATCATTAAGTGATTAAAAATATGAAAAGATAAAAACACAAAAAAGATTTAAAATCTATTATTCATAAGATAAATACATATAATTACAGAAAATGACATATTTTACGTAGTTAATTTAATTATTTAATAGACAACTGTGAACATACACCAAAATAATTTAAAGTTTGAATTAAAAGTGTCTAACTGAAACACTTTATTAAAGGTTAATTTGAAACAAGACTTAGTTTGAGTGTTAATAACATCATCATTTATTTGTTATTAGAGGCATAAATATTGCTATTTAAGAAAATTTCCCTCTTCTTTTTAAGATATCGGTGTTTGCAACAAATTTTAAAGTGACAGAAAATAAATTACAATCACAAAAAATATGAAGAAACATAATTTTATTAATTAAGATTGCGGGTACAATTTTGTTGATTCCTTGATTCTTCTCTCATAATATATTTATCCATAGCCGTTAGTTGCGTATTTCTCAAACTAAGATGATTTGGACTTGATCTTTACATAATTTGAATGCCGTTAGTGGCATATTTCTCAAACTATGATGATTTGAACTTGATATTCATAATTCGAGGGCCGTTAGTGGCGTATTTCTCGAATTAAGATGATTTGGACTTGATATTCACAATTCGAGGGTTGTTGATGGCGTATCTCTCAAATTAAGATGATTTGAACTTGATATTCACAATTCGAAAGCTGTTAGTGACGTATTTCTCGAATTAAGATAATTTGAGTTTGATCTCTTTATGATTATTCCATAAGTTTGTAGAATATTTGAGATATTTGAGATGCCTTTTCAAGGGAATATAGTATCTTTATATGAGCATGAAATGGGTTTAGGGTTGAGTAACCTTCAAGAATTCTAATTGAAATTGAACATATCTTGTAGAATTTCAACTCAAATTAAACACGTCTTGTAGAGTCCTACAAAATTTCAATGTGTACAATCAATCAGTAAAGGAATATTGATGGGCTTCGTGTTGAAACAACTATGGACTTTTTCTAAATCAAATGGACGTGGAGTTAAGATCTGATATGGGCTCACACTGATACGCCAAACTGGACCCAAAAAGAATGGTTAAAGAATGAGAAATTGATATATCACTTCTTCATCTTTATTCTTCTTCTTTTTAGGGATATTTTGGGAGAAAAGCTTTTTTGAAGTGGGTATGAGTGGTGGGTGACTCGAGGTGGTTTTTAGTTTTGCCCTATAAATTGGTGGTCTCTCCCGCTCATTTAATAAACATTGGTAATTTAAAGTATCCTTAATTATTACTTCCTCCATTTCAAATTAATTGAATTATTGATGTGTTTCACACTCTTCAAGAAAAGAAGACTAAGACATAAATTAAGTATAATTTTTCATTTTTATCCTTATTAATTATTATCAAATTTATGATTAAAATAACTAAATATTAAGTAATAACTAATTCTAATACTAACTAATGAAGGGTAAAATTGGAAAAACATTTTAAAAGAGTCTTGAAAATTGAACAATTAAGTTAATTTGAAAAATAAAAAATATTTCAACAATTCAATTAATTTGAAATGGAGGGAGTACTACCTAATTTCCTAAGTTGTGTAGTATTTAATTGGCATGACTTACAGTTAGAAAACTTTTGCCTTGTCTAGCATAAGTTTAGAGAACTTAAGGCATAATTATTGTGAGTTGTGAAACTAAATTAATTATATCTCTATTGACATAAGTTCTATAGGAACTAATTTATGTGTAGTAAGACATAACTTATGGGTTATGAACTTCATAAGATATAAATAATTTTCTGACGTTGAACTTATGCCTCAATAACATAAGTTTTATAGGAATTAAGTTATTGCCTTGAAAGACATAACTTGTGGGATTGAACTAAACTTATGTCATTCGTTCGACAGGCATTAAGCGATATAATTTTGCTTTCCTCGTAAGGCATAATTTATGTTATATTATGATATGAAAATGACCCATCGTTATTTATTAGTGTATAAAAGTTCTATATTGACTATTATATCATATACTACAAAAGTTGCATATACACCATTATTCAATGTAGCAATTTGCATACACCATGTATCCTGCGTTTGCGAGTGTATCCCTAATGTATCATTAGTGTATCACAATTTTTGCGTATTCGGAGTGAATACAATGTTCTACATTGCATAAAAATGTATATAAATTTTATTTAGTATATGGTGCGTGTACAACGTATACATCTCCTCCTACTTCAGTCATTAGTTATAGTATTTATATATGCTTATGCAAAATCCTTTTTTTTTTTTTTTTTTAAGGTTAGGCCAATGAAATTTTAGGCTTTTGTAAAAGATTAAAAAAAGGAATTATAATTTTACGGTAACATGAAAATATTGGTAACTGTGCACTGAGAAAATTGGTGTGTTTACTGGATTTTTTTTGGAAGGGATAGGCATAAATATCAAAATATCAGATTAAATCGAATTAATTTTATTCTTCAATTCAGTTCTTGGATTTTTATTTTAGGATTTCAATACTTCAATGCACCAAATGAACATTTGTTTAATACTTTTTTTTCGTTCCTTTTTAATTGTCATATTTTTTTAGAATCAAATAATAAGAATTTTAATTAACATTTTACGATATATTTTTTCATCATATTAATACGTAAAAAATTGTAATTTATAATACTACTTTTTTATATAATTTTTAAATATCTAAAATTTTACTTTAAAACATCGAATTAATATAATTTAATTTAACTTTAAAAATTATTTAATTTGACGGGTGGATTATTGCAACCAAGAGAAACTCATCATTACTATTCATTAGTTAATATTGTGACAAGAATCCGCCTTACAAGTTGAATATTTTTGGGCATTATGGTGAATCTCTCTTAGCATGGATGACACACAAGTTGAATATCCCTGGACATTCGTGAGTTTTTTTTTCTCTCTCTCATTGTTGACAATCTTCATAACAAGTCGAAGAACAAAATTTTAAAAATTGAATCGAATTAGAAAAAATTTGAACCTAATCGAACTGAAATAGTTAGGCTCGGTGCATATTGGAAAATTAAAAACCAAAAAATTATATCAAAGTTTAAAAGACCCCAAATTAGTGTTAAAGTATTTTTTTAGACTTAAATATTTTGAAATCTGTCTCCATCGTTGGTTATAGAGATATCCCCCTCTAGAAACCGACGAGCAAAAGGATTCCAATATTTAGGGTTCCAAGGACTGTCGATGTTTTAAGTATGTAAATACGTACAACTTTTTCACTTTGTTTGAAGTCTCAATAATCTTATACTACTATGTAGTATCTTCCTCTGCAACTTGTTTAGTTTGATTGGTAGTTTCAGGGCATGCATGCATCCTAAGTTGTCGAATGAGCGGATTGAGATAAAACTGATAAAATAAAAATTGGATTGGCTCATCATGCCCTATCCAAATTTATTTTGGACTTAAATAGGCTAAATATCAAATTGAATAGATTATTTATATTTAAACTCATTTTAACACCCCGAATGCAACCTGATCCAATGTTGCCACTCTGTTGGTTAGTTCGGTTTAATCATTCATTATTTAGCGAATAGACGAGTATATGTTTCACTAACCATTATGCCAGCATGTTTGGTAGGGATAAGTTTGAGAGAACATTGTAGTGTATAAAACAAGTGGAAGAAATAAAATTCAAATTGTCTCAGTTATCAGTATTTAGCTTTAATTACGTATGTGGTCCTATAAAAAATTTCTATATATGATTATTAAGTTGATTAATACAAACATACAATTTTCTTTTTATTATAGACGGTGGCACGGGCACCGATAATATATGTTACGGTGGTTGCCGTTTTAGTTTATTTGAAAAAAATAATATCTCTCAACTCTTAGCAAATTAAGAATTAATGTAATTTAATTATTAGTTTTACTCTTAATAACAAAAAATTTATTTGTAAACATATGTTATGAAATATATGAGAGAAAGTATTATAAATTACGGTTGAAAAAATATAATGAATTAATATTAAAGTTGAGACATTAACATCTCGCTCTCTTTTAAAAAATTGAAGCCATACTACGGTATAATTTTCACCAATGTAATAATATTACTCTTGATCTGTCCCTTTCAGATTTCAACAGCTCAACAACGGTGTATATAACTCAAACAACTCCTAACTAATTAAAAAATCTAAAACTTGCCATAAAAACACCTTTAATTTCTACTGCATAAAATTACTCTCTTTTATAAAGAACAAAAATTGGAGGCTCGAGAACTTTTTCTCTTTTCTCAACTCTATACCAATCTCACTTTTTTCATGCAATATTCTCCCACACTTCTCATACTCAAACTCCAACAAAAAGAAAGAAAACACCATTATTTATAAGTCTACTATAGTATAATTCTTTTATAGATTAAATAACACAATAATACAATGTAGAAAATGATTGGTGAATAAGTAGTAATAGATCACTAAATATAATAACATCACTTTTTTTTATGCCTGCTAACATATCATATTTTTTACTAATATTTTAATTTTAATTGTAAAATATGCATAAATATCAATAACATATTTAATATCACAAGTATTAAATATTTGAAGATAACACAATTGTTATGATTATTTACCATCTCAAATTTTAACAAAATTCCTTCAAGTACTCATTTAAAATTTATCAAATATAAATTTATAAATTATTTGAATATCCATAAATATATTAGTCCAAATAAATATTATGAATTATTATAAGGGAAAATTACACGGTTGAGTAAACATATACTAGTTAATTAGCTAGCATAGCTAGAGTTTGCATTAATTACAATTCAAAACTTACTTCTAACTATAATTACATTCTCTCTCGCCTCTCTCCCCTCTCTGGAATCTCGCTCGTCACTCTCCTCTTTTCAGTCATCTCTCCCTTGCCTATTCGCTTCCTTGCCCAGTCTCTCTCGCTTTACTTCTTTCAGTCTTTGTTTCATTTTATACAAACACAAATGTATAATTTGTGTTTGTGTTTGTGTTTGTATAAAGCGAGAGAGACGAGATACACAAATACATATCTCTCTGCCCCTATACACTTATAATTATACAAATACAAATCTTTCCCTGCCCAATTCTCTTTTACCTTTATCTCTCTCTCTCTCTCTTTCTTTCTCTTTCTCGCTTTATACAAACATAATGTATAATTTGTGTTTGTATTTGTATAAAGCGAGAGACAGGATATACAAATACAAATACATATCTCTCCGTCCTATACACTTATAATTAGACAAATACAAATCTTCCCTACCTAGTTCTCTTTTACCTTTCTCTATCTCCCTTTATACAAACACAAATTACACAAATACAATGTATAATTTGTGTTTGTATAAAGCAAGAGAGATTGGATATACAAATACAAATGTTTTAACTCGGTTTAATTGTATATGAATTCAAATTGTTTGCAAATATACAAATACAACTATTGATAGATATACATAGTAGTTACATATATAAAATTATCTAACTGATATACATATACAATCCACATCTCTCCACTCTCTACCTTCTCTCGCTTGCCTCTCTCCTCCATTTCCCAATCTCGCTCGCCACTCTCCTTCCTATAACATGTAGCTACGAATCATAGTTAACAAACTATAGCTATGGAGCATAATTAAGCTATTTTTGAGTGGCTACATGCAATAATTCCCCTTAATATAACTGAGTTAATAATTTAAATCCAATAAATGGATTTAATTAGAGTCCACTCCATAAAGCTCATATGCCATGTCACTTAAATCTAATTGGTTGAAGAGAATCATGTTCCTATCATAACTCCTCTATTCTAAAACTATAAATAAAGGTCCTCATAATTTAGAAAAAGAACCAAGAATTCTAACAAGAAGCTCTCGCAAGACCACTAGATTAAAGATCAAGCTCGAAACCCTTGAATTCAAGTAAAAGTCAAGATCAAGATAAAGTTCAAGTTCATCGAAGATTCAAGAACAAGCTCTAAAGCCCTTGAATCCAAGATCAAGTTCAAGATCATCAAGTTCATGTCCATATCAAGTTCATCAAATCCACATATCAAGATCAAGACTACAAGATTCAAGATTAAACTCAATGCCCTTGAATTCAAGTATAAAGTCAAGATCAAAATCAAGTTCAAGTTTAAGTTTAAATTCATCAAAGATTCAAGAACAAGCTCCAAAGGCCCCTGAATCCAATATTAAAGTCCAAGAACATATTCAAAATTCAAGATTAAGCTCAAGAGCCCTTAAATTTATATCTAAAAAGATGAATAAGAGGAATAATAGAGATTCTAATACTCACACTTTGAAATCAATAAATACGATTGTTGCGATACTTTTCGATTCTCGATTATTATTTTATCGACGAGAATTTTATTATCTACAATACTTTCTCCATTAGTATAATGAATAAAATAACTCACATTTACATAAAATGATTCGAATAGTTTTTACTTTCCAAACAAATAGAAGAATTAGAGTATGACATGAATCATTGTTACGTTGGAATAATCTAATTAGAGATTGTAATATTCACACTTTGAAATCAATACATATAATTATTGCGATACTTTTTGATTCTCGATTATTATTTTCTCGACGCCAATTTTATTGTCTACAATACTTTCTCCATTAGTATAATGAATAAAATAACTCACATTTACATAAAATGATTCGAATAGTTTTACTTTCCAAACAAATAGAAGAATTAGAGTATGACATGAATTATTGTTACGTTGGAATAATCTCATTGAGATCGTCTATTTGTAATGGCTACAGTGGGACCCAAAATGTAGGAAAATATAATATCTCAAATGGTCACTTAATTATGAATAACATTCTTAGAAAGTTACTTAACTATTGTTGGTTTTCTCAAAAAGTCACTTAACTTTGTTTTATAAGACCATCTCCAACCCACCTCTATTTTACTCTCCATTCTCTATAATTGGAGAGTAAAATAGAGAATGGGCACTCCAACCCAACTCCAAATCACTCTCTATTCTTCAAATTTAGAGAGTTGAATAGTAGTTCTCCAAATTTGGAGAACTACTATTCACACTCTCTATTCCACTTTTTCATTATTTTATTATTATTTCTATTACTTTCTAATTAACATATTATTTTACATATAATTCCATTAATTAAATATCTAATATTCATAATTCTTTTTTAAATGTAATATAATATTTTTTAAAATATTATTTAATATATACTATTTTAATTTCAAATTAATAGTATTTTAATTTTTTTTCTAATTTTCGTGAATAGTAAAATTTTATTTTATTATTAATTTTCATTATAAAGAATACGCAAAATTAAAATGGCAAGATGAAAAAATTTAATTTAAAAATACAATACATGATATGATAATTTAAATACAAGATAACTATACAATACACAACATAATAATTTAAATACAAGATAACAATACAATATAATACATAACATAATAATTTAAATACAAGATAACATACAATACATAACATAATAATTAATTGATCACAACAATAATTTAGAAATCCGGTAGGTCATTTTCAGATAAAGCACTATTCGAAAAAAAATTAGGATATGATTCTGAGAATTGTTGCGATTGTGGTTGTGATTGCGGTTGTGACTGCGGTTGTGATTGTCGATTTCTTTTTTCAAGTATTTGTTGTTGTTCTCGTTGCAGGTATTCACGAACATTTGGATCACTAATAGTTTCTAAATTTTTCATTAAAATTTTAGTTTCGTCTCTAAATTCCTTGGCTTTGATATATCTATCTTGCCTTTCGCCGTCCTGTTGTTTGGATGTAGCAGACTCTGATAACATCTTCCCAAGTCGATTATTTTCGGTTTCGAAAAGTTTCATACCTGACGAAAGACCTTCATCTTTTGATCTCTTTAATTTTGATTTCTTCACCCCAATAGGCCGTTCAGATGAAGTATGATCTGAAAAATTCTCATTTAAATTAAGTGAAAAAGATGATAAGTTAGGAGATGATACTATAGGTGATGTAGGACTAGGAGCCTCGGACTCTGATGATTGCAAAGTAGAGCCTTGTCCTTGAACTTTTTTCTTTCCGGTGTCGATATCCTTAAACTTTTCAAAATCTTTCATTAGATTCCATACATGATCAAACTTAAAACCTTTTTTATAAGTTGGTTCTTGCATAAGTAGTATTTTTGCTTGATTAATCTGCAAAAATATGAATCAAAATTGTGTAAGTATATATATAAAAATACATTATAAGTAGTTAGAAAATAGTCACTTACAGTATCTATATCTGAAGCACCACTGGGATGCAAATTTTCTATTTGTCTAATACACGCACTTAATTTTCTTACTGCCTTCTCAATTAAGGCTATTCGACACTGCAATGATTTCTTATTGCGATATATCCATGATTCTTCCTTTAAATTATTATAGCTTTGTTCAATTCGAACCCAAAACTGATCATAGGATTGGCATATGCCGGTGATCGGGTCTTGAGATATGTCTACATAGATTTGACATAATAATTTATCCTCATTGAGAGAGTATCCAGAAGATCGAGACATTTTTTTTAGTTGTTTTATGGAAGTGTGAGTATACTATTGCCTTTGTGACTAGAATAGACTTCTACATATATTATATATATAGAACGTAAGTTTTGCTTTTTACCATGGGATGGATTTCCCTATATTTTTAACCATTGGATGAGATTTTCATCCTTATCTCAATTTTTTTTTAGATAAGTAAAAATTATCTATAAATATTAATAGGATAGTGTAATCTTCATTTTCACCATGGGATGGATTTCACTATATTTTTAACCATTGGATGAGATTTTCATCCTTATCTCAATTTTTTTTTTAGATAAGTAAAAATTATCTATAAATATTAATAGGATAGTGTAATCTTCATTTTCACCATGGGATGAATTTCACTATATTTTTAACCATTGGATGAGATTTTCATCCCTATCTCAATTTTTTTTTTAGATAAGTAAAAATTATCTATAAATATTAATAGGATAGTGTAATCTTCATTTTCACCATGGGATGGATTTCACTATATTTTTAACCATAGGATGAGATTTTCATCCTTATCTCAAAAAATTACTTCTAGATAAAATAAAATTACATGTAGATAAATAGGATAGAATGTAATTTTGATTTTTACTATTGGATGAATTTCACCATATTTTTAACCGTAGGATGAGATTCTCATAGTTATCTCAAAGTTATTTTAGATAAATAAAATTATATGTAGATATTAATCGAGTAAAACTTATCCGCACATAATGTATACAACAATCTAATACATGCATATCATGTGTTTGAATTAATAATTCATTTTACGCAATTTTAATTAATTAACACGTGTTTTACTTTATTACGTAACAATAAAAATTGTATTCGTTTAATGTATACACCGTGTGGATAAGATTTTACCGTATTAAGATAGAATGTAATCTTCATATTCACCATTAGATGGATTTCATCTTATTATAAACGGTTGGATGAGATTCTCATCAGTGCATTTAATATTTTTTAGATAAAACATTACATATTATATAATGAACACCATTAGCCACTTGAAGTCTGCACATTCATTTCATTTCAAAACATATTAAAGTAATTTGGTTTGTCCTTTGAAAATGAATTTCAATCTTAGAGATTGTTCTAATAATAATGATGAAGATTTTTCTTCTTCGTCATCATCTTCGTTAGATTTGGATTTTTTTCCTAGTACAGAACACCATGATAATTTAATAAATCAGCTACGTATGAACAACTACATGTTCCAACAAGTTCTACAAAACCATACTAATGAAGTTTTCATAGGTGGCTCCATTCCAGGTCATGTGGTAATCAATCGTGATCGTGAGGCGGCTGATGATAATTTATTTCGTGATTATTTTTCAGCCACACCACGCTTTAATGATGCAATATTTCACCGTCGTTATCGAATGTCCCGCAATTTGTTTCTTCGTATCGTTGATGCAATTAAAGATCACGACATGTACTTCGAACAACGCATTGATGCACTAGGTAGATTTGGATTATCTACTTTGCAAAAAATTACCGCTGTGTTTAGAATGTTGGCATACGGTTTGCCAGCGGATGCCACTGACGAATACGTGAAAATTGGAGAGTCAACTACGATTGAAAGCATGAAGAGATTTTGTCGAGCTATTGTAGAAGTTTTTGGTGAGCGATATTTGAGATCACCAACACCTAACGATGTTGCGAGGCTTCTACACATTGGTGAGCAGCGTGGTTTCCCAGGAATGTTAGGTAGTCTAGATTGCATGCACTGGAAATGGAAAAATTGTCCAACGGCATGGGCTGGGCAATACGCAGGTCGTAGTGGATCACCAACAATTATTCTTGAAGCTGTTGCTGATTATGACCTTTGGATATGGCATGCTTATTTTGGTTTGCCTGGCACCAATAACGATATTAATGTTTTAGAGTCATCACATTTATTTTCCAATCTTGCTAGCGGTATTGCGCCTCCCGCCCATTATGTTATTCAAGGAAAAGAATACGATATGGGTTATTATTTAGCTGATGGTATATATCCTAAATGGTCTACAATAGTTCAAACTATTCGTGATCCTCATTCCCAACAAAAGAAATATTTCGCGATGAAACAAGAATCGTGCCGAAAAGATGTTGAACGTGCATTTGGAGTTTTGCAATCACGTTTTGCAATTATTGCAGGACCGTCACGTTTTTGGAGAAAGGAAGTGCTACATGATATAATGACTACATGTATTATACTGCACAACATGATAATTGAGGATGAACGTGATCTCAATGCACCAATTCAAGATGCCGTAGAGGCTCCAACTCCAACTATAGAAATGGTGATAGATGAAAATCTACGGTTTGAACAATTTTTAGCTAGACATAAAAAAATTAAGGACAAAAATGTTCATTTTGAACTCCGTAATGCATTAATAGAGCATTTATGGGAGCAACGTAATAATTTTGAAAATTGAGTGTTTATGTAATTGTATGTCACTTTTATTTGAATTTGTCCCCTAATTTATGTATTATATTATATTTTCTTGCAATTTATGTTATTTAAAAATTTAGAATAAAAAATAATTTTATATCACGTTAAAAATTATATAAAGTAATTATTTGGGAAAAAAGAAATAAAGGATTTATAGCATGAAATAAGAAAATAAGAATGAAATAGAAATAATAATATAATATTGAGGAGAGAGAAAAAAATTCCTTTTTAGAGAGTAAAATAGAGAATTGGGTTGGAGTTGGTTGTCTGAAAAAATAGAGAACTCTATATTTGGAGAGTAAAATAGAGGATTGGGTTGGAGATGCCCTAACCCAAAAGCTACTCATCTATGTGTAGTAATCTTGGAAAGTCACTCAACTATGAATGATTATCTTAGAAAGTTACTCAACCAATTTAAATATCTTTTTCATTAAATTTTGTTGACATAGATTTTTATTTTATACTAAATTTTGAAAAAGTAAAAAAGTGTCCTTTTTAATATTTTATTGACGCACCCCACCAAAATTATATGAATCAAATTTATATCCATCAAGACCTTTTTATTTTAGATGCATTTAAAATAATATTTGAAGTAATCACTCAAATATATATGACGACATAATTTGCTACTCTAATTTTTCTCATATAAGAAAGAAACATTGGAACCTTTGTTATTGTCTCACTATTGTTCAAAGGTTGACATAATTAACTGATTACCCAATTATAAGCTAATTTTCTTATATAAAATACGTAACTAAGTTGTTTGTTTTTGTATTTATATTGGCACTTTAGATATAATTTTATTTTATTAACTATTATTAAATTTTATTATATTATATATATTACTTAATTTTAGTGGGAGGCGTCAATAAAATGATCACAATGGGAATTATTTAAATTGGTTGAGTTTCATTATATGTGAAATATCAATAGTTGAGTGACTTTCTAAGATAAGTATTCATAGTTGAGTGACTTTATAAGATAATTACACATAGTTGAGTGACTTTTGAATATTAAACAAAGTTAAATGACTTTATAAGTAAACTACTTATAGTTGAGTGACTTTATAAAAAAGTTATCTATAGTTGAGTGACCATTTGAGTATTACCTCTTGAAAAAGTGGCCAGGGGCCGACAGGTACTATAAATTATACGGTAAGTTTACTTTTAGAAATATTACTCACAATATTAAATATTTTTTCACGTATAATTAATATTTTAATAAAAAACAAAAAAATTTATAAATAACTTGAATTCTAAATTAATTAGATAGGATTTTAAATCTTATGATATTCAATTTATATATATATATATATATATATATATATATATATATATATATTATTAAATATTTTTAAAAATTTATAATATTAAATTAAAAATATGTACAATATATCAAAGCAATTTTTAATTTTGTGATCTTAAATAGATTATTAAAAAGTTGAAACAAAACATTGTCAAAAGAAAAAAGAGATAATTCTATTGTAAAATCAAGAACACAGAACAATATATAGATGAAGATAGGATAACTATCTTTCTTTTAAGTGAATTCAACATTATTTTCTATAACTTTTTTTACAGGATTTTATTGAGGTTGATATTAAACCTTAAAAATAAAGACTACCTGTAAAGAATGAAATGAACCTAAAAATAATGATCATCCATTTAGCCAAATTATTAATAAAATTACTATTCATATAAAAGGAAATTAACTTAGAAAATATGATTATTCATTCAATTAAATTATCAATAATATTAATATTCATAGAGGAGAAAATTAAATCAAGAAATTATGGCCATCCATTCAATTTAATTTCTGTACACATGTGCAGTGTGGAGAAACAAAAAAAATTTTATTCTATTTGTCCTTTTACATATAAAGAGGGTTATATATTTAGCTTCCTATATATTTTTCTACATATATATGCATGTCATCACCAAATTAAGACATATCGGAAACATTCCACTCGGTTGCCATAAGCATAGGATTATATCCCGACAAATTGAAGCTAGATGAGGACGCAATTCTATTTGCAAAATATATTATTTATTTTTTTGGTGAATATTGGCAAAATATATGAAGTCCCAATGCAATGTTATGTACTCATAGATGAGGACGAAACTTTATCTTGTGCTGCACGTGGATAAACAATAAAATCTTCCGGTCCTTTTGTCATGTAAATAGGACTATATATAATTTAGCTTCCGATTATATTTTTTCACATATGCATATAAATAAATCCAATTAGGTAACATAAAATGGCCAGTACTTCAAGCCGTAGCATTAGTGATAGTCCAACGGAGCAAGAATGCGTATACGAGACATGGATGAATTTGCAACGCAAAGAAACGATAGAACTTGAACAAGCTGCACTTCAAGCCAAAAGGGCCTAAAAAATGAAAATCAACTGACTCAGCTAATCGAAAAAACCGTAGAAAATTTCCAAGATTATGCTAACAACCGTAGCAGTCTAGCCCGAATCGACGTATCACCACTCTTTGCGCCAACTTCATGCACCCCGTTGGTGAATTCAGTCCTATGGATCGCTGGCTGTAGACCATCTTCTCTCATACGTTTCGCGTACGTGCTATGTGGCATGGACATCGAGTCTCATCTCACCGAGTTTCTTCAAGGCAAAAAGATGGATGACCTCGGTGAGCTGACCAATAAACAA
Source organism: Solanum bulbocastanum (assembly GCA_037074985.1). Lineage (NCBI taxonomy): Eukaryota > Viridiplantae > Streptophyta > Magnoliopsida > Solanales > Solanaceae > Solanum > Solanum bulbocastanum. The sequence goes on along the minus strand of CM073598.1, from coordinate 26,663,517 downwards.
ATGAACATGATTGACGCTTTACAAGCTAAAACGATTAGAGAAGAGACTAATCTTTCTTCAAAATTGGCTAGCTTGCAAGAAAACATAGTGGATCATCCTTTCGCTGGTAAAGCTAAGAATAATTGTGAGAATGCAGATGAAGCTTTAGATGAACATAGCCGATATATGGCTGGTGTATTAAAAGACGCTGATGAGTTGAGGATCAAGACGTTGAAGGAAATTGTACTCAACATACTTAAACCGCTTCAAGCTGTGGAATACTTAGCCGCTGCCAAGAGGCTTAAGCATTGTTTCAAAATATGGGGCCAGAAGAGGGATCAACCACGTACCAACAATTAGAGCTGCTACTTTAGTTTTCTGCAAGACGTATGTGATCATTAATAAAGTTTATATGTATGTTCGTTAAAATAGTTGAGTTTTTTTTTACTATGTATGATCGTTAGTGTAGTTCAGTTTTCTACAAATCATATATGTGTGATCATTAAAATAGTTGAGATTTTGCAAATTAACATTTTAGTTAATAATCTTTCTAAAAATAGTTGGTTGATATAAATTATCCTTTAACTGATTTGGTTTGACTTCACAGGATCGTTTGTCCTTGTAAGTCTTTTGTGTAAGACTTAATTTTTTTTTATGACAATAGATTGTGTTGCCTTGCCACCTTTTGATTTTTTTTAAAAAAAACATTAATTAAATTTTTTCTATATTAACATTACAATTAATTTTTTGATCCTAATAGTTTTCAAGGGGTAAAATAGTATACAATTATTTTTCTTATTTATGATTTCAAAATATGTGTATAAAAAAGAAAATGATCAACTAATATGAGAAGAGAGAATGTGTATGATCATTATAGTTAATTTTTTTTTTCAAATTATCTATGTGTGATTATTTGAGTAGTTGTGTTTTCAGTAAATTACATATGTATGATTATTAAAGTTGTTGCGTTTTCTTTAGTTCCTGCCAATTACATATGCGATCAGAGTTTTTGCAATCATAATGTGAGAAGTATTTTGGTTTTTGTATAGGAGGAATAGCCTACAACCTTTAGATGTTACTGAAGCAAAAATTACACAAAGGGCTTAGATGTCTTAATGGGCCACGGCCCATTTTCTTGTGTAGTAGTGTTTGTGAAAGAAGGAAAGTTCAAAAAAATAACCAAGACTAATATAATCATGCTTTTTAGTTGATATTTCTCTAATTATAAATCGTAGCTATAATTTAATGTGCTACAGAATGTATATTTCGTGCTTTGGATCTGTTATTTATACAAATACATTTGATAGTTTTGATAGTTAACTCCTTAATTAATGCAGATTGACATTTAATTAATTGATTGATCAGTTACTTATAAAATTCTATTTTAAAATGGAAAAACTTTCACAAAGTATGCGAAGTATATTTTCCAAGTATATCTTGCCAAAATAGTCTCCTGAAGTCCGAAACTTCTTCCTTGAGAATATGTTCTTCAATTTTCTTGAAATTAATTCAAGAAAGAACACAATTATCAGTAACTGATATCAATGAAAATAAAAGGTATATAAATACAATTATTTGTTAGATAAATAAGCAATATTGGATAAATGTAAGAGATATATAAATACAAATATCAGACAATTACTAAAAATGCACAACTGCTTGAGATATACAAATAATTAATTATATACCATTTCTATAGATATAGAAATAAAAAAGACATAAATGCAATTAACTGTGTACAAAAATCTAATTCTATATTGATATAGAAAAGAAAGTACATAAATATAATTAAATGTTAGATAAATAAGCAATATTGAGCAAATATAAGCGATATACAAATGGAGAAAATTAGATTTAACCAATATCTCCAATTATTGAATAACATCTTCACCATTCATTCGATGCAGAATCAACTCATTCTGCATCTTTACTTTAAATCCTGAAATTGAGGAAGCACGATTTAGAGGAAGAAAGCAAACTTTGAAAATTTTCAAATTAAATATGAATAAGCGAAACAAAAAACCAGAGAGTAGAGAAATGAAACCGTCATTAGTTTAGTTGTGGCTTCACCAATGACTTGTGATGTTGGACGTACGTATGAGGAACAATAAGTAGTAGTGTGAGTAACTCTTCCAATTTTCCCAACTTGGGTTCATGTCATTTCAATTATGCAGAGCCAAGAGCTGAGAAGTGGCAATGGTACAAAAGACACCTAACTAATGAACTTGGAGGCAACGTATCAGTTTATGGTTTCTAAAATAGAAAGAGGCCTTACTTGTACTTTAACTCGGTTTTGACATCGATGTTCGGTGGATATAAATAGACATTTAAATTTACATAAAATTAATAAAATATATATATACGTATTTTACATGAAAATTCACATGAAATATCGATTTCAATAGCGTCTAATGACATATATATATATATATATATATATATATATATATATTACTTTATATAAGTAAATGTATCTTATACGGTGTCAGCTGAGAAGAAAGTATAGACACATATATATTTTGTATGTATAATAAAAATAATAATTGATTGGTTGCTATTATGAATTGAAATTTTATTAGCAAGTCTTGGAGATCTTTGAGGGAAGTGAAGAGGCAATTTGAGTGTCTTATACGGGATGTCAGCTGAGAACAAAGTATAGACACATATATATATTTTGTATGTATAATAAAAATAACAATTGATTGGTTGCTATTATGTATTGAAATTTATTAGCAAGTCTTGGAGATCTTTGAGGGAAGTGAAGAGGCAATTTGAGTCTGGGGTGAGGAAATTGAGAAAGGTGAATAGTAAGTGTTTGGTATAAGGAAAATAAAATGGAACGTGTCAAGAAGAGAGCTTATTTGTGTCCAACACGTGGTGATTCCATCTGTGAACTAGGTGCACAAACACAATGTAGTTATATTCTTATATAAAAAATAATATAAATATATATATCTGTTATCTCCTAAATTCAGATTAGTCAAAAATACAGAAACAGAAAAAAGATGAAATAGGTAGAATGTTTTTAATCCAAGTTCATAAAAATTACTGTGTTTCCTTAAGAAATTTAATTCCCTCATTGTATCCGAGGTTGCAGATTAATTCCTCCCAAGATAAAACGGATTAATCTGTTAGAGAAGTAGCGGTACCTCAAACTTCAATAACTTCAGCGAACGCAAGAACATCAACAAGAGCACACATAGGCTCAGTCGATCGACAATTTTGTTTATGTAAGAAAATGTATGCAGAGAGAAATAATTTTCAGTGTTTGAAAAACGGAAAAAGACCTCTTATTTATAGCCATTTGCAGCAAGGAACGTGTCTGTTCAAACAAATCTATTCAAACCTGTTTTTTCCAGAACGTTGTGTCTTTTGGGAAAAGTCCATTCAAAACGTTTTTACCATTACAGGTGAATTTCAAATAAATTCCATTGCGCCAAATTAATTCTACTATTTAACTAACATTCTGAATTAATTTATAAGAGAAAGGAAATGAATTAACAAGATCGATTAAATAAATTTTGTCCAAAAAATATTATTAATCAATCACATCATTTGCCAAATCCAAATCCAAATCCAAATTCAAATTCGAAGTCGAAGCTGAGGCCGAGTGAGCGACGATGACGGCGTGAGGGGCACCTTCTTCTTAATCCTTTAAGAACTAAAGAAAGTGTTTCCTAATATAAGGACAACAATTTCCTTTCTTCTACCAATATGGGAGAAATGACTTTTTTTTTGCACTTTGCAATACTTTTCATTTTTCCTCCAAAATTGGTTCCCCCACTTTTCCATTTTCTCTTCTTATTTCCCATTCACTCCTTGCTAAACCCAACAATCTCCCACATGAATGGGAAATGGCTATAGTTAAACATATGCATGAAAAACTTGTGTGTCTCGTAAGTAAGGGTTAATCGCATCTGGATAAGTAGGTTTCCCTTTAAACTTTTCGTAGTGAACATATATCGGATATAATCAGTTAATCTCTAGATTTGACTATTGCAATGTATGCATAAAAGGGCCATTGGTTTAGGACAAAACGGAATATCTTCTAAGAAATTTCGAAGTCATTCAGCTTCTTCACATGCCTTGTCTAAGGCGATGAATTCAGACTCCATTGTAAAGCGAGCTATTTATGTTTGTTTGGATGATTTCTAAGATATTACTCCTCCACCAATAGTGAAAACATATCCACTCGTGGATTTCGTTTTAGTTGACCCAATAATCTAATTTGCATCACTATATCCTTTAAAAACTGTTGGATATTTGTTGTAATGCAAATCATAGTTTTGAGTGTCTTCTAAGCAGTGGCGGAGCCAGAAATTCTATCAAGGGGGTTCAAAAAAAAAGTTAAACACGCTAATATTATCCATAAATAAACGGGTCGGGTCATATATAAAGTTATGAACGGATTAGTTAACAAACGGGTTGACAAAAAAAAAATCCTTAGTTCAAATAATTTCTTACAATTATAATTTATCTTAAGAAACAAATTTAAAGTACATATTTATAAAATGATAATAAAGTAGCACAACTCATTCAAAAAGTTCTACAAGTTCTTCAATTCCTTTAGAATTCTCTTCGGCTTCTGAAAGTGCAAATGGAGAGCAAACACAAATTTTAACATTAGAAAGACTAACAAAAAACACAAATCAAAGCGAAAATACTATTTCTTCACAAAAATTCTTTTAGGCATAAAATGACTTCATTACATCACAAAACTACACAACCTTGAAGGGAGGTTAAGAAACCAAACATGCGGATAAACCTATCAAAACATAGTTTTACATTTGAAAATACAGTTACATACATTTTTACAATTGTATTCTACGAGGTTTCATATCTTAAAGTGTCTTAATAATAACATCAATAGAAATCTTATCAAATACATCTTTTTCTAAATAAGGCACCAAACAACCACTAAAAAAATCATCACTCATTTGACTCCGCAAGTCATTTTTGATAAACTTCATTGTCGAAAAAACTCTTTCAACGGAGGCAGTGGAAACTGGTAAAAGTAGAGCAAGTTTCACTAAGCGAAATACAAGAGGATAATTTGAATGTTTCTTTGTTTGAACTAATCTTTTGGAAAGATCACAAAGTCCATTTAGATCGGAGAACCTTTCATCAATATCACGAACATCAACAATGTAACTTGCAAGTTGATTCTCAAGAATACTCATATTGGATTCATCAAAGTCATCTGTATATAATTCAGTCATTCTCATTACTTTTCTTATGTCAAAACTTGAAAATGAGTTAATTGGATTCAAGCAAGCAATTCCATGGAGCAAATCGGTAGTCACCTCATCAAAACGATCATTAAGTTCTTGAAGTTGCCAATCAGTGATATTACAAAATACTTCAACACGATAATGATGTAAGATTGTATAGTTAGCTAGTTTCCGCCGTGATCTTAAAGAGCTAACATATGGCTCCTCAAAGTTAGGTATCAAAACATCATGTTTGATACAAAATGTAGATACCTTGGCAATAAGAGAATCCCATTCATCATCTCTTAAGACTTGCAACCTTTTCTTTGCTACTTCAACAAGTAGCATGGCATTTGCAATATCTTGCTCTTTTTTTTGTAAGCATTTATTAAGATCATTTGTGATTGCTAAGACATCTCTCATCAAATGCAACATAAACGCAATCTCAAATGTTTGACAAGCTTCAAGATGTCCCATTGCCTTGGCTCTTTTATCCATACTCCTTGCATCAAGAGCAAGTGATTCAAGAACCTCAAGAATAGAGCCAAACATAATAATAAAATTGTTAAAGGATTTATAATGAGATCCCCAACGAGTATCACAAGCTCTTGAAAGACCAAGTTGTTGATTCAAGCCCCTACTGGTTGTAAGTTCACCCATATCTAATGCCACTTGAATTGTTGATTTTTGAGAATCTCGTAAATTATCCATACGCTTAAAAGAAGATCCCAATACATTAAAAATATTTGAGACCAATACTACAAGTTTTCCCACTTCAACACACTTTTTGGAGACCCCAACAAGAGTTAGTTGAAGTTGATGGGCAAAGCAATGGATTGAATGAGCCGATTTACTTTCTCGTCTAATCAACATTTTAAGGCCATTGATCTCACCTTGCATATTACTTGCCCCATCATAACATTGTCCACGCACACTTGATGGACTCAAAGAATGTTGAGCAAGTAAATTAAAAATTGCCTCATTTAAAGATGAAGCACTAGTATCTTCAACATGAACAATGTCAATAAGTCGCTCCATTACAAATCCCATTCTATCAATATAACGAAATACGATAGTCATTTGCTCCTTGCGTGACACATCAAAGGATTCATCAACTAGTAAAGCAAAGTAGTCACCATTTAATTCCTCAAGAATAGCTTTAACAGTCTCTATCTTACATGCACTCACAATATCTTTTTGAATCATTGGAGAAGTCAGTTGATCATTTACAGGAGCATGTTTCAAAACATAATCACGAATTTTATCACATTTATTTGCATACCATGAGAAAATTTCAAGAAAGTTACCCCTACTAAGTGATGATTTAGATTCATCATGACCTCGAAATGCAAATCCCCGACTTATGAGAAGTCTTACTACATCAACCGATGCACTTAAGCGCATATAATATCCATGCTTGAGTTGATTAGATTGTCTCTCAAATGCAAATTAAATAGACCGCCATTGTTGTAGTAAATCTTGACATTTCTTTTTTGACTAATTATGTATGCTATTCGGTAGACCAATATGTTTGTCAAGACCACCCTTTTTGTTCCAACTCTTAAATCCTATAGTTGAAAATGTCTCCCCTCCTCCTTGATTAGTGTTATGATCTTTAAAAAGATAGCAATACAAACAATAGACTGCATCTTTACTAACATTATACTCCAACCAATCATGATATATATCATCAAACCATTCAGGATTAAAATGACGCATTGATCCAAAAATATTTGTTTGAGGATACTCTTGCACCGCCAAACGAGGTTGACAAGGACCATTCAAAAGGTATGCTCTTCTAATAACATCACGGTGGTTTGGGTGATAGTTCAATATTGATGTTCTTTCACCAGGATCAAACTTCAAAGAACTCAAATCAAATTCTTGAGAAGAATCTAATGACACTTCTGAATGATTAGTATTTTCTTTTTGAATAGATTGACTATGACTTTGAGAGGCTAAAATTGATTTCGGTACTTGTGTAAAATACTTCTTCACTGAATATTGAGACTGAATCATAAAATAAAAATTTAGTCAGAACTTACAAAAATTAAATATGCAATAAGGACCAAAACAAAATTATAGACAATGAACAAAAGTTTGAATCTCACAAATAAAAGTTAATATCTACTGAACAAATGTTGAATGTCCATAATAAACATATTAAATCAACAAATAAGCCCAAACAAATAAAATTATAACTTTCATAATCAGTGAATACTATTCAGTACACACTGGCTATAGCCTAATGATCCACTTATGATAAAATTTCTCTTTTTGAGGAAGCAACATATGAAGTTCAGCATAATCAATTCAACTTCTTTGATGTGGCAGTAGGGCTGATGTTTTAACATAGCTACCCCAAGCAAGTGTTTTTCCCACACTTGATGCATTGAAAGAGACGCCTTTGGTCTCAGGCATGAACTTCACAATAAATAGGGCCATAACAACAATTCAACTATTTCTATTAGCATTTTACAATACTTCTGTAAATATGCAGCTATTTCACCATGTTTAATGCTCCTACTGTCCTATAAGTAATTTCCAACAGTCAGCCAAAGACTAATAAATCATCAAACTCGTGCTACTGTATAGGTTCTACAACAGTCTGAAAGCAATGAAATGTGGAGCAATTTGAACTTTAGTTAAGGGCTTAAGGCTAATCCAAGTGGAGGGGCAATGATATGTGCCGACACTTCCTTACTGTGTTTCCTCTTAAATGAATTCTATTTTACATGGATACAAATCAATCAGATCATGATTCCAATTGAATAGAATTGAAATTTTCATATGAAAAATAAAAAATTGTTAAGAGAAGTGAATATCCGAGTTCAATTAGCTAAATAAAATAGCACATCAACAAATACAAGATTCAAAGCATAGAATTTTGAAAAAAAAAAACCAAAAAGAGAACTTACAGTTGCCATCACAAATGGAGCTTGAAGGAAGGACCACCAATCCTCCACTAGCGGCAGCAGCAAGCAGGCAGCAGCAGCAACTAGCAAGCAGCAAGCAGCACTCAGCACTTAGCACTTAGCACTGCAGCAGCGTGAAGTTGAAGGAGAAAGAAATCAAGAATAGAAAAATTTAATATTGCAATCCCTAAAAAAAAGGGATAATTTTATTATTTGACTTTTTCATTAGAATTTAAAATATAATTTTTTTTAGTTATAACTTCAAAACGGTGTCGTTTTTGGTCTATTTAATGCCTGCAAAATAGCTAAAAATTACAACAAAAAAATATGTTGTTGCCTGGAATCGATCCCGCGACCCAAAGCTCATTTTAGCGAATTTTTGAACGCCCTCAACCGTTGGGCTACGCCTTTGTTATATATTCAGGTGGTTCAATTTTAAATATATACATATACAGAAAAAAATCGATCTTATATATATAGTGTAATTTTTTTTTCGAGGGGGGTTGGATGACCCCCCTGGAAGCAATGTAGCTCCGCCCCTACTTCTAAGTACCCAAAAACTCTTCTCATTGCCAACCAATGATTATGATTGGGATTACTTGTGTATCGACTCAGTTTACCTATAGCGCATGCTATGTCTGGTCGTGTACAATTCATGACATACATCAAACTTCCCAATACTCTAGTATAATTCAATTAAGATTGACTTTCACCTTTATTCTTAGCAAGATTGAGGTTCACATCAATTGGGGGTCTTTGCCTTTTTGTAATTCAAATACTTGAACTTTTCAAGTACCTTTTGAATATAATGTGATTGAGACAATGCTAGACCGTTAGGAGTTTTGTGAATTATATTTCCAATATCAAATCGACTACTCCTAGATCTTTCATATCAAACTTACTAGTGAGTGTACGCTTAGTAGCTTTTACATTGGCAATGTCTTTGCTCACTATCATCATGTCATCCACATATAGATATACAATGACTTTCTGATTCAGAGTGTCTTTAATGCAAACACATTTATCACACTGATCTTAAATCCATTTGACAACATGGTTTGAACTTTGCATGCCATTGTTTCGGTGCTTGTATTAGTCCATAAAGTGACTCAATAAGTTTGCATACTTTCTTTTCTTTATCGGGAACTAAGAACCCCTCAGGCTGTTCCATGTAAATCTCTTCCTCCAGCTCTCCATTTAATAAGGCGGTTTTCATATCCATTTGATGATTTCAAGATCGTATACTGCAGCTAGGGCAATTAACATCCGAATTGATGTAATCCTAGTCACTGATAAGTATGTGTCAAAATAATCAAGACATTCTTTCTGTCTAAAACCTTTGACAACAAGTCTTACTTTATATTTGTCAATAGTTCCATCATCTTTCATCTTCTTTTTGAAGATCCATTTTGAACCCAAGGGTTTGTTCCTTGGAGGAAAATCAACCAACTCCCAGGTATTATTGCTTAAGATTGATTCAATCTCACTATTAACAGCCTCCTTCCAAGAGGTTGAGCCGCTAGACAACATCGCTTCCTTGAGTGTTTGTGGCTCACTTTCAAAAAGGAATGTTACAAAATCATATCCAAACGAAGTAGCTGTCCTTTGATGTTTATTGCACCTTGGACTCTCTCCATTAGTTTCATTCTTTTTTAGTTCTCCTCAAGGTTGTTTAGACCCCCCCTCCCACTAGATGACTCAAGTCTAGTTTTATACGGATATATATGTTCAAAAAATTCAGCATTATCTAATTTCATTACCGTATTATCATGAATATTCGGATGTTCGGACTTATGAACTAAAAATCGACATGCTTTACTATTTGTGGCATATTCAATGAATACACAATCTACAGTCTTAGGCCTTATTTTTACCTTCTTAGGTATAGGAACCTGGACTTTGGCTAGACACCCCCACGCTTTGAAATATTTCAAGTTGGGTTTTCTTCCTTTTCATTTCTCAGATGGAATAACATGTGTCTTCGTGTGAGGCACACTATTGAGTATTCGATTTGCTGTACGGATAGCTTCCCCCCCATAAATTTTGTGGTAAACTTGAACTTATAAGTAATATATTCATCATTTGCTTTAAAGTTTGATTTTTCCTTTCCACAATTCCATTAGATTGAGGAGAGTAAGGAGCAGTAGTTTGATGGATTATTCCATTTTTCCAAACATATTTCTGCAAATAGAGATTCATATTTTCCACTTCTATCATTTCTGATAATTTTGATCTTTCTATCCAACTGATTTTCAACTTCAATTTTATATTGCCTAAATGCATCTATTGCTTCAACCTTACCATTTAGCAAGTGGACATAATAATATCTAGTGCAATCGTCAATAAAAGTTATGAAATACTTTTTTCCACCACGTGATGGTGTTGACTTCATGTCATAAATGTCAGCGTGAATCAGTTTTAAGGGATATGAAATCCTTTCAACAGATTTATAAGGATGCTTAGCATACTTAAATTCAACGCAAACTTGACATTTTGATTTATTGCACTCAAATTTAGGTAAAACATTTAAGTTAATTAGTTTTCGCAAAGTTTGGTTATTAACATGTCCCAAACGTTTATTCCATAAACATTTAGACTCTAGCAAGTAAGAAGAAGCAGAATCTTTATTCATATCAACTGTAATTACATTGAGTTTAAAGAGGCCCTCAGTGAGATAACCTTTTCCTACATACATTTCATTCTTACTCACTACAACTTTATCAGAAACAAATACACATTTGAATTTATTCTTAGTCAGAATTGGTATAGATACTAAGTTGTTTCGCAATTCTAAAACATACGAGAACCTGTTTAAAGTCACCACTTTGTTCGATGTCGTCTTTAAAAGGATTTTGCCAGTTCCTTCCACCTTTGCCACAACGGAGTTTGCCATAAATAACTTTTCGCCTGTACGTGCTGAAGTATATGATGAAAATAATTCGTTATTGGCACAAACATGACATGAGGCACCAGTATCTATCTACCATTATCTTAGATTTCCAACTAAATTGCATTCTGAAAGCATTGCACAAAGATCGTCCACTTCTCTTTTGGATTCTGCCAAATTTGCTTGATCCTTCTTCTTGTCCTTCTTGGGACCCCGACATTCAGTAGCCGTATGACCACGTTTGCCACAATTGAAACAACTTCCATAAAATTTCTTCTTAAGAGGATTGCTCTTTGGACCAAATGCTTTCTTTCTTTTCTTTGATTTTGTGGGATCTTCTTCAACAATATTTACTCCAGATATTGCTGAATTACCACGTGACCTCTTTTCTGTGGCCTTGTTATCCTCTTCGATTCTCAGCCTTACCATGAGTTCTTCAATAATCATCTCCTTGTGTTTATGTTTCAATTAGTTTTTGAAATCCTTCCACAATGGAGGTAACTTCTCAATTATGACGGCCACTTGAAAAGCATCATTCACAACCAATCCTACATTAGAGATTATGTGAGTATTAAGAATAGATTTAATATTTCCAACATAGGTATTAACTAAATTTATACCTTCAGCAAGGAGATCATGGATTATGACCTACAATTCTTGAACTTGGGTGACGACAGTCTTACTGTCTATCATCTTATAGTCCAGAAACTTTGCCACAATGAACTTTTGCATTCCGACATCCTCTGTTTTGTACTTCTTTTCTAAAGCATCCCAGAGTTCTTTTGAGGTTTTGACATTACTGTACACATTGTATAGATCATCTTACAGACCACTCAAATTTAATTTTTACAAAAAAAATCTAAATGTTGTCCATGCTTCTGTTACCAAGAATGGTTCTTCAGGAGGAGTTTCATCCGACATAACATGAATGTTCTCATTAATGAACCTCTGCAAACTCAACGTAGTCAGATAGAAGAACATCTTCTGCTGCTATCTCTTGAAGTCGACTCCAGAAAATTTTGCAGGTTTCTCAACCGGTGCTAGGGCAGCAGTTGAACGATTGTGTGCAACCGATGTTGTTACAACACTTACTGTTCCAACATTTACTTGACTTGAATTAGTCATTTTTCTATCACAAATGGCAGACAATTTTAGTATGTGAAATACTAACAGTAAAGAATAAATCCTTACACAGGCTATTTCCGATTTAACGATAAAGTTTTTATGTTTTTTTAATCGTTAATCGAAAGAATTTTAAAAATTCAAACAAAGTACAAAACCATAAAGGTTTTAATCTCCAGAAACCTCAAATACAAAAACTATTAAATTTCTTAAGATTGTTATCTCCTATATTCAGGTTAGTCAAAAATACATAAACAGAAAAAAGATGAAATAGACAGAATGTTTTTAATCCGAGTCCACATAAATCACTGTGTTTCCTTAAGAAATTTAATCCCCTCATTGTACTCGAGGTTGCAGATTAGTTCCTTCCAAGATAAAACGGATTAACCTGTTAGAGAAGTAGTGGTACCTCAAACTTCAATAATTTTAGCGAACGCAAGAACAACAACAAGAGCACACAGACTCAGTCGATCGACAATTTTGTTTATGTAAGAAAATGTATGTAGAGAGAAAAAATTTTCAATGTTTGAAAAACGGAAAAAGACCTCTTATTTATAGCCATTTACAGTAAGGAACGCGTCTGTTCAGACAAATCTGTTCGAACCCATTTTTCCCAGAACGTTATGTCTTTTGGGAAAAGTAACAACTTTTCAGAAGGATCATGTCCCTTCAAAATGTTTTTTACCGTTACATGTGAATTCTAATAAATTCTGTTGCAATTAATTTATAAGAGAAAGGAAATATATTAACAAGATTGATTAAACAAATTTTGTCCAAAAAATATTATCAATTGCCGAAGCCAAGGCCAAGCAAGCGACGGCGAAGGTGCGAGGAGACACCTTCTTCTTAAATCTTTAAGAACTAAAGGAAGTGTTTCCTAATATAAGGACAACAATTTCCTTTCTTCTACTAATATAGGAGAAATGACTTTTCATTTGCACTTTGCAATGCCTTTTCATTTTCCCTCCAAAATTGGTTCCCCCACTTTTTCATTTTCTCTTCTTATTTCCCATTAACACCTTTCTAAACCCAACAATATCTATCCGTCGATCACATGTTTTTAAGTTAGATTCAAAGAATAATAATAAACTTAGGATACGAGTTAGGATGGAGGATATGTGGTGATAAGGTCTAAGGGAAGTGAGGAGAAGTTAGCAAGATTAGTCTTTTGTAGAATTGCACCAAATGATTTGGTGATTCGTATTTTTGATAATATGGTCAAAAGAATAAAAAAGATCGATATTTAAATATTATTATATAAATAATTTGAGTATAACTGAGAAATATTAGCTAGCATCACTAGCGACATTACTATAAAATCAACATCTAATGATTTTAGTATTTTAAGCTTAAGTAAAACTTTTCTATTAATCGATGTTTCATCCTTGTAACTTATAAATAGTTCATTTTCTATATTTGTAAAGTCATTATGATTTAGTGCAATATATATAATAGCTAGGCATTCTACATATATATCAACAAATTCAATAAATTAAGATGGCAAGTACTTCGAGCGAATCAAGCCGCAAATATAATAGAGGATGCTTGTTGAAGTTCTAGTAATTGGTTACCAAATTTACTTATCTTTATCCTTTTTATTTTTTTAAAAACTTCTAACTTTACCTAATTAATTTTTATGGTCATTTTAGTTAATTACATATTTAATGATATGATTTTTTTTTTAGACATACTTCAATTTATTTACGTCTCAATTCTAAATTTAAAAAATTCATGATGGTGCACAATTGCTAGTTTGTTGGAGAAATACAATATCCAAACAAAATAATATAGCAATCATTTATGGTAGTTTAAGTTAAAACGATAATTCGATTTCAAAGGAAGTGCTGAATATTTGATGAAAATAAAAGGAGTAAAAACAAATTAATCCACTATAATGAAGGTATGTCATGTTATTACTTATTAGCCTTATAAAGAAGAAAAGTTGGATTTTTAAATTAAATTGACAATGAATGCTAACTAAACTAAGTTAAAAGACTTTTGGAACCCAAAAGAAAAATAAGTGATTTAATGTTCAATTATATACAACAAATTTAGTGATTATTTAAATAAATAACTTCAATTATCACTAAAGTAGTTCCTTCTAGATACATAAAATCAGAAAATTCTAGAAGAATTTAATTTTAAAAAAATTATTTTTAGTAAAAAATGTACTATTTTTTTTTATAAGCAAAAGGTTACAGCGAAAGACTAGATCTTACCTCATACGAATCTGAAAATTAGAAATTTCTATTAACAATTTTTGAAGAAAATTTAAAAATATCCATCTTTTTTGAAAAATTAGAAGCATATGTAGATTAGTGAAAGTTGAATAATTTACTAAATTTTACCTAGTCAACTTTAAATTATAATGCGTAATAAAGTTTGCACGTTAGAGGTATTTATAAACGGGGAGAAAAAAAAGAAAAGAAAGTGAAAATAGAAAAAAGGACCGACCCGGAAGCCCAACCCAAAATCCCCAACCCGTTCTTCCTCAAACCCCTTTTCGGAATCTGAGGGCTTTCTCTATTTTCTCACAATTGGTAAAGCTTTTTCCCAATGCTGCTGCGGACTGCCATTGTTACAACTCTTTCTCTCCCCTCATTCGCAACAGGTATGCTTCTTGCTAATTAATCCCTAAACTAATTCGATATAAGCCGTAGAGTTTACTTTATTTTGATTTATGTCAAAAATAATTCATTCAATATCAAACTGAAAAACAATACTCTCCGAGTTGCATATACACATATTGTAGTTTGTTTTCTGGTTATAGATATATATATAGGAACTGAAGCGAAGCTATGTTGTTAAAACTGTGCTTTAGGATATTGGGAGCATGAAGAGACATATTCAATACCAAATTAAACTAATACTGCCTTCATACATACATATTTGGATTTCTTCGAGTATATATACCGAGTAGAAGAAATTGTTACTACGATCGATCTCCGAAAGAGTATAAGATAGAGTTTTTAAGTATTATCCGCTAACAGTGTAAAAATTATTATTTAGAACACTTAAATGCCTAAGTGAAAGCAAGTGAGTGCAGTGTGTATGACTTTGTAGCTTACAAACGATAGTGGACAACAGTTTGGATCAGTAAGAGTGCACTAATGGTGCAAAAGAATTTTTTTTGTAGTTCCAGTAGATATAACTTGAAATCTGTATACAAATATACATGTATGGAAATATGAACAATTTTGTTTCTGCTACTCCTTGTCTTGTCATATTGTTTTCTTTATTCTCGATAATTTGAGAAAATGTGGAAGTGTTTCAAGTTTAATCCCCACACTGGGGGATGCGGTGTAAAATTTCAAAAATGTTTTCTTCTAGGCGCTGTGACACGTATTACCCAGTTTTTCCCTTCATAGGATTAAAATGTTTGTTACTGTTTTGGACTTCTGTTAGTGATTGGGTCGAAATCATCGAATTTGTTTAACTGAAGGTTAAGTGTGCTAGTTAGTTGATTATTGTTATTTCCCCCTTCAAAGAAACTACTTTCCTCTCTAAGATTGTAGATGAATGTCTTTTTAAGCTTCATTGGTAGTCACTCTAAAACATAAAAGATTGAAAGAAGTTACGAAGGTAGTAAAAATAATGCCGACTTAGTAACAACTAAACATTTATTCCATATATGTACATAAGCATTTTAACTCCTCTATTTTAGTTTTCAAGACGAGATAAATTTGGACATGTGTTCCTCTCTTGTGTTGTTTCTCTGTTCCTCCCATGCTTATGATCTCTTGTTTTACCCCAAGCATTGACACAAAGATGGAGGTTCTTGCTAGCTATGAGAAAATCCACAGCTTGAAGTGGACTCAGTATGTTGATCACCAGCTCCTTCAAAGTCTCCATCCTCAGCTTATCAGCTTCTTCTACAACATTCATCAAAAATTTAGCATGTTTATCAAGCGCCTCCTCTGCTTCACGACATATTTCACCAAGATTTCCAACTTCATAAGCGATAATGGCGAATGGCTGATCAGCTATCTCCTCCTGCAAGCTGGCAAGCTGGCAAGCTTATTTGACAACTGGTCTTCTTGCCTTATCGTCTTCCTCTGTAACTCATCCACTGAATTCAGCTGCAGCCCGCTGAGGTGTCCGGATCTATTGCCTTGGAGATAGTTGGAGATATGGGACTCAAATTCTTTGCCACTCATCGCATAAAGGAGACGGATGTAACTGGAAGGCCTGCATCCGGAGATCCAAAGCATGGAGCTTTCTAACGTGGTGCACCAAGTAGGTGCAAGGTAGGCAGTGACATCACTACGTGCTAAATGTCTGCGGGTGTCAATGTATTCTTGGAAGTGTTTGATGGATTTCTCAATGAGTTGTTTTAGATTGAAGTCGCTGCTGGCGCTGGTGTTGGATGTGCTGGACGACGACGAGGAGGAGGAGTCGGAATTGTGGAGGAGCTCCAAGAGGTCTTGTTGTTGGAGCTCCATCCATTCTTGAAAGCACGAGTGTTGAGCTTCTTTATCACTTACATTATTATTGAAGGAAGTCATCTTACTCTAATTTGCGTGTCAATGAACAATGGGTATTGATAAGAGTTGATAAGACAGACCATCAAATTCCAAACAATAACGATTGTGTTAGAGATACTTCTTTGCTTTCGATACTTTATAGAAAGAAAACCAAAAATATTTTGTTTGCATAATAATTAATCTTGGAACTCGTGACAGTAACCAAACCAATAATTTTATATGCACTAGTCTGGCACTATGTATATCTTTGTTATAGCTTTCTTTTTTTAGGTGTACGGATCTACTTTTATTTTTATGCCAAACACTTGAATTAAAATAATGTTTATGCCAAGTCCGAATGTATTTATTTACTGTCATTGTTTCAGATGCCGAATTGTACATGAAATTAAAGTAATAATCTCTGGGGTCGATGGGGTGATTGTAGACTTCTAAGGTTGAACATTTTTTGGTTGTTACTGAGAGCCAGTAAACGACACTTCACACTGCACAGCCACCTCTTATAGATATTCTATAATTCGGGCTTTCGGGTAAAGCCAAAGAAGCACGGGCAAAAGTAATACGTACAATAGTTCGGAACTAAAAGGGCAATAATTTTTTTCGAAAATTCCAAAAGAGCAACTTAATTAATTATGAAATCAAAAGGACAATAATTTTTAACGCTGCGTAAATTAGGTTTTCTAAAACGAGGCTCAAGTTCCGATGAGCCTTACAAGGCACATCAGCTTTTTGGCCTTGTAAGACTCAGCCGCCAATGAGCCTTACAAGGTGCAAGACTGTCAGCGCCTTGCAGATATTTAAAAAAAAAAAAAAAAAAAATTCTCATTTGATTATCTTGTTTGTTAAAAGTCTACTAATAATAATTGTCACTTAAAGTTTTAATTGTCAAACTTAAAATCTTATAACAATAAATATATTTTCGTTATTGGAATTGAAAAGTGGCTATTGTGATTTTTACCTTAATTAAAGCATGGAAAAATATTACAAGGTCTAATATTGGTTAAACTAAAAATTAAATTGAATTTATTCTGTTCGTATGATATATAATTTTATACCTTGTGTATTTTGAT
Source organism: Solanum bulbocastanum (assembly GCA_037074985.1). Lineage (NCBI taxonomy): Eukaryota > Viridiplantae > Streptophyta > Magnoliopsida > Solanales > Solanaceae > Solanum > Solanum bulbocastanum. The sequence goes on along the minus strand of CM073598.1, from coordinate 26,645,853 downwards.
ATATTGCATTAAAAAGAAACAAATGAAAATGTGATCTTCGATCTAGGAAACAGCAATCCCAATTTCCTTTTCATGAATAGAAACAATTTCTACGTTTGATTTTGAGTTTTGAAGTTGTGTTCAGACTTCATATGTGTATTTTATTTTTAAAAAATTGAAGTGGAAGTTCCAAAAAGCTAGGACGATCTAATTTTTCAGAATTTAAAATTATTTGAAGATGATAATTTTAAAATCTAACTCAAATTTCACAGTCATATTTGAAGATAAATTTTAAAATCTACCCCCAGCATTTATGACCAAGGTTGGTAACTTGAATGTTGTTTTGCTTATTTATATGCAGTTTGAATTTTGTAAGCTAATATGAATCAACGTATATCGAGACAAAACTAGGCCAATCACATTAGGAAATTTATGAGAAAAATATTAACGATCAAAATTTAATTTTCATTATTTTTACTTTAGAGATAAATTATTTAATATATGAGTTTTTGCTAAAATCATGATTAATTAGTTCGTTAACCCCATGAAAGAAAATTCTCACGTTTTTTTAAAAGAGGACAATTAATATTTGGAGAATGAAAAGTTCTTTTAAATTTCTAAATAAAGAGTACAAATAATAAGTAGTAGTACATAAAATAGCAACAGAAAAATGAAATTTATAGGTGTATTAGACTTTTAACAAACAAGATAATAAAATGAGATTTTTTTTTAAAAAAAATAACACCCTGCAAGGCGCTGACAGCCTTGCGCCTTGTAAGGCACATTGGCGGCTGAGCCTTACAAGGCTAAAAAGTTGTTGCGCCTTATAAGGCTCATCGGAACTTGAGCCTCGTTTTAGAAAACCTAATTTACACGGCGTTAAAAATTGTTGCCCTTTTGGTTTCATAATTAATTGAGTTGCCCTTTTGAAATTTTCGAAAAGAATTGTTGTCCTTTTGGTTCCGGACTCTACAATATTGATGCTGAACATAAATAAAAGGAAAAAAGATCTGATATACTTCTCAACTTTGTCATTTAGAGCTAATATATATTCTTCGTTATGGAAGTGACTCATATATATCCTTACCGTTATACAAATGACTTACATAAAACCTTATCGTTACAAAATGAGCTCACATATACCCCTCATCTAACGGAAGTGAAAAAAATAGTTTTAAATTTGTTTTTAACTTTAAATTACAAGAAAATTAGTGAAACATAAATAAATTTAACCATCAAATTAATAAATTTAAATTAGTCGTTGAGACACAAAAAAAAAATATGTGTGGGGACAATCAAATCTACTCCATATGGATTATATTTTTTTCAAAAAAAATAATTAAAAGATTAAATTAAAATTAATTTTTTCACTTTTGTTAGAAGAAAATGATATATGTGAGTCATTTGTATAACAATAGGGGTATATGTGAGTCATTTGTATAACGGTAAGAATATATATGAGTCACTTTCATAACGAGGGTATATCAGCTCTACAAAGTTGAAGGGAATATCAGACTTCTTTCCCTAAATAAAATAAAAGTAAGTAGTAACAAAGTTATCAAAACGAGAATTGTGTTTTGAAAGCGATTTTGATACGACGATGGTGCAAAGTGCAAACCATTTAGACTGCCTCACGTATGTCTCGCACAAGAATAGTATAATGCTAACAATTTCTAAAAAAATTGTCTCGATGAAAAGAATAATTTTTTCAAAAAATTAAAATGTAAAAGATCTTACCTAAAATCAACAAATGTTAAAGAGAGATTGAATGTAATATATATAGAGAGAGTAATATATTAATTTGAAGATACATCTTTTAAATTCTATAAACTTATGAACTAATATTCACAAAAACAATTAAGATGTGATCAGATTCTTCTTGACAAATAAAATATTTTAAGAAGATCTAAAATATTCTCTTAACGGAGATCTACATCATCCTAGTTGATAAACACATTGCTTCAATTCTCGAATCACAAAAATAATAAAAAGAGAATAATAATAAAATGAAAAAAAATTCTACCCAAATTGTTTATTAATAAAATCTTATTTTTTCATATTTATTTTCTAATTAGAGTCATTTTTGATACCATAAAAATATGTTGCAAACACACGCACAATCAAATATATTTGCATCATGTCAAATCAAATGGTATAATAAACATCGAGACAATAAACGTTATAATTATCACCAAAATTTTGCATAGATCAGTGAGTGGTTAGTCCTGCTCAACCGATCATAACAACTGGTTGATCTGGACCTTGTAATAAATACTGGAATGGTCTCAAATATATGAACCACCAAGTATGCATTCAGCCCATTTATATTGGGAAATGGATTAGCTAGTTCCAAGATATCCATATTTTAAAAAAATGGACCAAGGGAAATTTAAATTGAAAAGGAGATTATAAGGTGAGAATCGAACCTCATTAACAAGATGAAAGTTCAAATAACCAATCAATCGAATTTTTTTTGAATGGATAAAACCTAACATTTACTATAGTGCGTGGATGAATATTTATGTACTAGACTAGGGCCTAGGCTACGTCCAAGGATACTTTCGTTACTGGAAATAACTGGTTAACATCATTTTTTTTAATAAAAAAACAATATAAAAAAGGATGGACACCCTTTTTTTTTTTTAATAAATAAATCTATAACAAGACTGCAGATTTACTGAACTTATTAATACCAACAAAAGAAAGAAAAGGACAAACCTAGACGCAGTTCAAGTCACAAGATGCATATGTAGTGTGCTGGATTCGAATATCTGTTTTAGTTTGTTTTTTTTTCGATTGTTCATGTTTTGTAACAAAACTTAGAATACATACTCCCTATGTTCCTAATTACTTATCCATTTTTCTTTTATAGTTGTTTCTAATTATTTGTCTATTTTGACAAATCAAGAAAGGACAATTTTTATTACCTATTATACCCTCAATTAAATAATTAATTACTTTGAAAAATATATAATTTTTCATCCACTTCATAATTAATAGGGGTAAAATGATAAACTCACTATATTATTAATTGTTTTTTTAATAGGTACGCAAATTTTAAAGTGAACAAGTAATTCAGGACTTGAGGGAGTATATGACACTGTCTACGGCAGAAAACACGATGCTTGAGCAAGTTGTTTCTGTCCAATTGGTCAATGTTAGCTATATTTACTTGTTCGTTCATTTTATTTATGGTAGTTCGACTTTGTATAAAGTTTAATAAATAAAGTGAGGTTCTTGAAATTTGGTTTTGTGTGATAAGAAGATATCATCAAAATTTAAAAGTAATTAAGTTATATAGTGATGATTAGACAAATTACATTGTATGCGATGGAGTGTGGGCAAGTCAAGAAATCACATGTTCTGAAGATAAAATTAAGTTGTAAAGATGAGAACGTTGAGGTGGATGTATGAAATACTAGGAGATATAAGATTAGAAATGAATAGTTAATTGAGATCAGACAAGATCAGATAAGGAAAACGATATTGAGATGGAATTTTGGACACGTGAAGATGAGAAGTGTAGATGCTAAAATGTCTAATATTGAAGAGGTGTGAGTTGTTGGCAATGACGAGCATCAAGAGAGGTAGAGAAGATCGAATAAGTATTTCCTCTATCCCTGACACAAACGATAATTTCTCTTGAGGTTATCAAGGACATAACTTTAGATTGGGGGGTTTGAAAATTACGAATTAAGGTAAAAAATCAGTTTTACACTTTCCGGTTACGCAAGCTTGGTGATCATACTTAGATATTCTTTCTTATCATTGGTATAAGCACTGTTCTCATAGCAATATCAGCACTATTGACATAAAATAAGGGAAAGTTGACACGTAGGTACAAGTCCTATATAGAGTTGCCATATGTTAACCCAAGTGTTGAAGCAAATTTTAGGTCAAAAAGATTTGGCACTACGTAGCCAAATTTTTTATTAATGTATTTTACCTGACCAAAAATAGGGGAGAGGATGTCTTTTTTTAAAAAAAAAATATTATTTTTATGTTATAATATCACATTATTGTATCCTTAAAATTAGGAAATTAATTTTTTTTTTTGGGAAAAGGCTTAAATGGCCCCTCAACTATTCAAACATGTAAGAAAATTATCCTCCATTCACCTTTCGACCCCAAATACATTTCGACATCACTCTTTTGAGTCAAAAGTACTTTCATTTCTAACGACTCAATCCCTAAATAATATTAATGGATTCATTAATTACATATCAACTTATTTTAAATCAAGCCTAACTAAAACCTCAAGTTCAACACATAACTCGGTATCCAACTAAAAAATCTATACTCGGTATTCAACTGAATTGAGTCTTGTTTGAACGTGAAGCTTCAAAGCTTCATTAATGGCTTCCATGGAGTTTTGGTCTTCTCTCTTTATGTTAATTCTGAGCATTAATTCGACAGTTATTCATGCTGTCAGCTTTAAAATAGTACTCTCTCAGTCTCTCTAACCTTCGTTCATTTTTATATGTCCACTGTACTATTTATAAATGTCCAATAATATTTGTCTAATTTATAAAATTAATTAATAATTTATAATTTTGTGTTTATTTTATGTTTGCTATTAAATACTCTAATACACTCTCTATTCCATATTAATTTAATTTTTGAGTCATTTTTCATTTTTCAAATTAACTTAATTGTTTAGCTTTTAAGAGTACTTTTAGAGTTTTTTTCAATTTTACCCTTCATTAGTTAGTATTGGAATTAGTGATTAATTAATATTTAGTTATTTTAATCATAAATTTAATAATAATTAATAAAGGTAAAAATGGAAAACTATGTTCAGTTTATGTCTTAATTTACTTTTATTAAAGGGTGTGAAACATCTCAAAAATTAAATTAATATGAAATGGAGGAAATATTTATTTTTCAATGTTTTAAATGATTTATATTTAATAAGGGTGATTATATAAATTAATTGTATCATTTACTCTTCTTAATGCTTATGTCAAAACAATAGTGGATAATTGTTGTTGAACGGAGAGAGAAAATCACCCAACTGATTTTAACACTTAAATTCAGAAACTTCGAGCCAAGATTTAAATAGACAACACTTAAATTCAAAAACTTCGAGCCAAGATTTAAATAGACAACAAATCTGAAAAGCAAATATTCAAATCGAGATAAAAGTTCAAAATGAATGACCGAGTTTTATGAGGTTTCATGAGTTTAAAATCCAGTGTTTTCTTCGGTATTTAGCTAGATTTCAACACAAACATAGAAAATTATATGTACAGAAGTATATCAGAATTATACTACTTACATAAATAATAGATAATCAGAACATATACAATTATTCTAGAACACATAAATTTATTGAAATTTAATTTAAGAATTACTTCTTAAAGCGTGAGCCGATACTTCAAGCGAATCCACAAGTTAGACAGACCTTCAAGCAAATCCACAAGACAGACATCAACTATGGTCTTCTACATCCAAAGTTCACATCCGAACTCTCTCAATACTTGGGTGGGCAAGTATGAATAGAAACCTTCTTTATCTATTTTCTAAGTTAGGAGAATTTCTATTTATATAGATTTCTTTCCAATCCAAAAAGGACTAGATAACTTAATTTTCTGGAAAACCAGAAAAACCCACATTGTTCTTCCTTTTCCATAAAAATAGGATTCTAAGTTCTAGTTAAATGTGAGCACCGTAGGGATCTCAAAATTAATTACTGAGGCTTCCTATTATGGAAATAATTCCAAATAATTAATTTGAATTATTCTTACCATAATAAATTACATATCATTTCACTAGAAATTCGTAATTGCATTTTTCTATTTATATTTCGAAATTCTCCATTAAACACTTATGTAATTCTCTATGTTAAGATTATAGATACTAATCAATAAATTAAATTACTGACGAATTTAATTCAATGATATTACTTTTCTTTAGAGCACTACTTAACTTATTTTATGTGTCGGATTCATAAATCCACTTGCAAGGTTTGGCACGATGAACTTATAAGTTTATCAAAAAAAACATATCAATCAATCTCAATAACGAGACATGGATTCCATCAACTAACTTATTATTTCACCATATATATTATTATCATCCAATCTACCCTGCATATTGACCCATCTCAGAATCTCACCTTTTGATAAATCAAAACAATAATTAATATATACACATCATAATAGTTATATCAGAATTAAGAATATAAGTACATTTAATATTTTAGAGAATATGCTTTTGTCAGTCAGTCTAAAATAATTATCTCTACTTGGTCCCATTCAATACATACAAAATGCACTAGCACAAGAAGCTGGAACTATATTGTTTCCATAATCAAGATAAATTATATATAATCTTGTGCTACAATCGTATCGATGACATGTTCAATTTCCATCCTAGATTGTAAACAAAAAAACTTTATATTTATAAGAACCGATGATTTAATCCTCTATATATAAGCTAAAACTCTATACGCTAAATCATCTACTATATAAGTAAACAGACATCATAAACGAATATATGAATATCTATTAAAACTGAATAAATAACTATTTTATAATAAATATTATATCTAAACATATGGATAATAGTATATATCCAACAAAACAAACAACCTAGAATTAAATTCAAACTCAAACAATCTAAAATTTCTAAGTATGAACTTCTCGATTTCAAAGCTCCCAAAAAATAAGAAGAAAAAGAAGAAGATCTTGATTTTATTTTGAAATTTCCTGATAGTTCAATTTTTCTCTTCATTAGTTCATCGAATTTTGTAAAATCTTAGTAAAAGTTAAACCAAAATGATAATTTATTGTAAGATATGAATTATAATGGCTTAGGTATTCCTTGAAGAAAAAACCATTTTCACAAAAAAAATAAAAAATGGAGGAGAAGAAAAGGAAGGAAATGAAATATGAAGTGGGGGGGACAAAGTATTATTTGGGTTAAATGGAAAAGATATTTTATGGGTGGATCAAAAGCGAATTCGGTAATGACGCAATAATCAAGAAATACGAATTTGATTAAATTTAAAGCATTAGAAATAATCATATATATTCCTTATTGAGCCAAAAGATTGAAATTGAGACCGAAAGAAGCGAAGGGCAATATTAGTAAATTGAAGAGAGAATAGAGAAACAAACAAACCTAAATGCATTTCAAATCACGTGATGTGCTGGATTTTACTGCATGAAATGGCAGGAATCACGTACTAAAGTTAAAAGGGTGCGTGGGAGGTATATTATTGTGAAACTTGTTTTTTTTTTTTTTTAACTTTTATAAATTATTTAAGAGTGTATTATTCTGAATAAAATACTTTAAAAAATTTACGAGACAAATATAAGAAGATTGAAAGTAAATATTATTTTTCATACTGAAACACCCTTAAAACCTCGTCTAATCATTTTAGTTACTTCGAGAAACTGCTTTGTAAGCTATGTTTTCAAAAGCCTCTCTAAAAACTCTAGTATAATTTTAAAGAAAGTTAGTATTTGCAAAGTTATGTATAAGGCGTATTTAATTATAAGTTAATTACTTCAAAAAGCTACTAGCAAGAAGTTGTCTACTATAACCAACTATATCCCTGCTTATATGTGTAATCATATGTAATATATACAGGCCGTCTTAATTCTTAGGCCATTAAAGTCATCACTTGGGGCTCCATTTTTAAAAAAAATTACTTATAATGTTATTTTTAAAAATAAAATAATATATATATATATATATGTACTATAAGTGCTATGTGCTATGATTTTTACTAATTTGATATGAATATAGAACCTGAATTTCGTAAGAACTAATTTGATGAAAATATTGATAATGCAATCGCAAAGTCCCTTGAAATTAGAGTTGATTACGTTTATATATATATATATATATATATTAAACTAATTTTTCACTTCAAAATAGAATTGAACCAATTGAAGCATATGAAAATACTTTTGATTTCTTATTTAGTGGTATATTGAGATCACTAGATGATGGGAATTTAAAAAAGAAATTGTCTTAACCTTGAACTTTCTTTAACTCATGATAGTTATTCTAATCTTGATGACTTAGATTTTTTTAAAAAAAATATTAAAAATGTTAAGAGAAATAATACAAGTAGAAGATAATGATCTAATAAAAATACTCAATCAAATAAAAATACTTGATTCTTTTCCAAATACACATATTGCTTTTAGAATAATGTTCACAGTTCTTTTATCCAGCCTCAGGAAAGTAGTTTTTCAAAACTAAAATTAATTAAACCTTATTTGGAATCAACAATGTGTCAATAGAGATTGAATGGATTAGCTATATTATCAATTGAAAAGAAATTATTAAAACAAATCGATTATAAAATAGTTGCTAATGGCTTTACACCTAACAAGCTATAAAAGTAAATTTTAAATAAAAGTATATATAATAAAAAAGATAAAATATTAGGTCCCTCTCTTAAGTTTTGCTTTAGGCCCCAAATATTGTTGAGTCGGCCCTGAATATATATACCCTTGATGTTAATAAAGTTTTAGCCTATTCTATGTGCAGTGAAGATATGCTCTTCCAATATACCAGACAATATTCTAACAACTTCTCCCTCTCCTATTATAATGAAGATTAATAGCATATGTATAAGATGATGAGCTAATGTTTATGCTAATTAATTAAATTTTAAATTCATAAAACAAATTTGAATATAGTATTAAAAATAATGACTATACTTTTAGCTAAAATCTAAATATAATTTGCAAAATATATTGCAACCTCTTTTACACACTCCTCTAGTCGAATCCTACAAAATAAAATGATTTAATTTAAGTAAATATAAGTTCATAAAATAAGAATACATAAAAGTCTTTTATAGTGACTAAAAAAATAACATAACTAAAAAACGCACCATACATATCACTTAACAAATATTATCTTATTAACTTGATAAGACTATTTTTTTAAAATTTATTTATCAATTGTGAAATGAAAAATGTTTGATTCACAACTGTTTTTATAAGGCTAGGAGGGAAGGAAAAATCATTTCATCCAACTTAAATTTGGCGTAAGAATTTTTGTGTTGTGTGCAATAAAATTCATAGTTTATTAATGAATTCATCAAATATTACTTACCAACGTAAAGAAAAAGTTCATCCAGCACTTTTGTTGATGTTTAACTCTTTTCACTATATATATTGTGAATAATATTGGACATTTATTTATATCCCACAAGATAAGAGAAATTCTGCTCCGAAATAGGGGTAATTTGAATGGTGAAAATCATATAAGGATGATTTCTTTCATTATTTGAAGTACAAATGCCAGTTGAATTAAATAAATTTAAAAATTGTACATCTAACATCATGTTTATGGTAAAAAAAATGCAAAAAAAAAAACTACTTTTTTTTTTATTTAGTATTATTAGAATAGGATAGTCTTGAAAAAATCAACAATAAGTTTGTCATCTGCACAATTATTAAGAATATATATATATATATATATATATCAAAATGAAATCGACTGAACGATAATGTGCAAAAGTCCTCTATATTGTTCAATAATAACAAATGAACTTAAGTTTAATTAGAATTTATTGATTGTCACTTAAATTTTATTGTATCATCTCGTTTTAATGTGATCACATCGTTACCTGAACAAGTAACTCACTTTTATGTCATGGTTTCCTTTTAGTTTGTACCAAAAAAACTTTATGAGTTTTGTAACAATTGTGTCATACATTTTAGATAGAAAATCTCTTATAGCAATTACATAGTAACAAAGTGAGAAAACAGCCCGCTATACGATAAATGCTAAAAAAACAATTATCGATGTTTAATAAATTTTTGGAAAAAAGTAAATTGTATATATCAAGCAACTATAATCAGATAAATTCTTTTCTTATAAAAAAAATGGTTAATAGATTCTCACTAACGTTTAGAATGAGTGATCAACGCTTTGATCCAAGAAGCAACAATAACATTCCTATCAAATTCAAAATTGAATGTTCTAAGAGTAAAGTTAAGCACATAATAATTGCAATCACTTATATTAGACCATTTAAATATTTGGATAGTTGAATCTATTAGGATTGAAATATGTTTATTTCTTAAATCCTCAACAAAATTTAATTTGTCTTCTCAAATGTGAAATAATTTGGTATTTTTTCAACAACAAAAACAAATTCATCTTATTTCCATTTTTAAGAATACATAATTTTAAATTTTGTATGTGAAGCTGGATCAATTCAACTTCAAATTAGTCTTATCCTTCAATTTTTTATGAATTTTTTCCTTTTTTTATTTTCAACATTAGCAATTAGCAATTATTTAATATTATGACTAACATTAATATTACTTGGTTACTAACCTTTAAAAACTGAAAAAAACAATATTGTTATTTTGTGAAGGAGGAGAAAGATTGCAACGATGTATATATCGCTAAAGGAATGGATCTTCATGTCAATTCAAATTTCGTTAAAATTTAAATTTAAATGTCATATCAATTTATTGCTACAATCGATAAGATTTTGAAATACCATTGATGTGTGCACTCGATTTCCTTATTTGTAGCCCATTATAATAAAAAATCTACTAAAACTTCTTCAACCAGAATTTTAATTGAGAAATCAATAGAAATAAATTTCTACAATAATAATAGCAATAATAAATAGGATACTCACCATATGAAACTTCTGCATATATTGGAGAATCATGTGGTTGTTGCAAATGACAACATAAAAAAAACATATGAATCAGAAAGCAAATTCGATGACAATTTTAAGCAGTGATAACAAATTTGAATCTTTTGAAAATACTTACAGAGAAATTTTGATGATATTGTTGTTGAATGTGGGCACACAAACTAAATTTAACCTGAATAAAGTGGCAATTTGTAAGGGATAAGATTAGTAATTTTGTTTTTTTGACAACATGGCAGTTATTTTAGGCAGTTTTTTTTTATATAACTAATTTTGTTTCCGTTTCTTTGTTTATGCCTTAGGGATATAGATTTTTTTAAAAAAATTAAGAAATCAATTCAAAATAATTTATAATCTGATAACTACTGCAAGTTTAAATTTGAATTCAAAATTAGACATCTATGCATCGTGTGCATTATAAATTGTATTTTTTAAAAAATTAAATCTGTTTTCAAAAAATTCGCATAAAAAGAAAATCGTAAAAATGTTTTTCCTTTTCATGATTTGAAAACAAACTAAATAATATATCTATAAAAAAACTTTTTAAAATTATTTCAAATCAAATGAAAAGGGTTTGCTACTGTTTAAATGTAAATGCATGTTCTATTATGTTGGCAATTTTATTTAGTTTTCAAAAGAAACTGGCAAAATTAAATTAACAATCAAAATTTTTATTTTTAGATTTTAAAAAATATCTTATTAATATTTTGTTGATTAATTTTTAGAGTTTGTATATAAGTTGGAATGTAATAGGAAGTTTAAAACTGCTTATTTAAATTCTTATTATTGTTTTAAAATACTATTAAAGAAATATGGCAACGTTTAAATGGTTTTAAAAAAAATAAATTTAAAAGTTATATATTGAGGACATATGGAATTGTCGTTTTAATTTTAAAAAAAGTTTATAAATATTGAATCAGCGGTATATTAAAAAAAGTCAATTTTTACTAATTTATAAATTGTATTTTTAAAAAAATTAAATCTGTTTTCAAAAAATTCTGACAGTTTTTTAGTGATTGCAATTTTTCTTTTTATTTTTAGATTTTTATATTATAAATTAATTTTAATAATTCATAAATTCTTTTTTTGTGGTGCTGACACGTGACACTTTTTCTTCTCCTATTATATATAGATAGATTTTGATGAAACTATTTGCAAAGTTACTTAATTATAAAGTGTTGTAGAAGCTACTCGTAAGTTACTTGAGGAAGCTACTTACAACTTCGACAAGTTGCTTTATAATTATACTATCTTTAGTTTTTTGACGATATCTAAGAGAACTATGAAAATTGTTCACTTTTAAATGCTTGAAGACTATTTTCTGCTAAGAGTAATGCTTTAAGAATATAGTTTAAATTTGAAATACAGCTTAAAAATGTTTTTGGCCAAAAACTCTAGAGTATATACTAAGGTTGGCACTACTCTGCAGACGAATCAATTCCCGGAGCTCGCTGACTTTAATATTTTTGTTTGTGTTAGACACATATGTTCATCACTTGCAAATTTTCGTCTTATAAATAATGTCTAATTTAATTTACAAAATGAAATACATATGATAGTCATCCACACCCACCACTCACCGCCAACAATAATAAAATAATTTATAATTATATAAATATTTACAATTTATTAGAATCATTAAAAAAATAAATATACCCTATTAAATAATATCGCATAAATTAAACAACACCATTCACTTGATTTGATGCTAGAAATCTTTTTTCCCTTAAACTCATGGATTTTGTCGGTCAGACTATTTGTTGCTCCCTTCGTCCGATAATATTCATGATATCATTATCCAAAGTCAATTTAATTAATTAGTAAATTTAAATATATATATATATATATATATATATATATATATATATATATATATATATATATATATATATATATATATAAAAGAGTATTATACTAATCATAACATTAATAGAATTAAAAAAAATACTAAATGACTTAAAAGGAGAGTGGTGAATATATATATGAGACTTATTTTAGAGTTGAATTAAACACTTTCACATTAATTAATACAAGGACGCCAGGACGGTTGTTTTTGTCCTCCTGTCATGATAGGATATATGTGTCTTCCCCCACCCCGTTTGTTTCTCAGCCTTATATATATTCTTATACCACATATGTGAAGCAACTTGTTAATTAATTACCATCATTTATTAAAAAAGAAGAAGAAAATGGCAAGTGATTCAAAAAAAACTGATCGTGAGGAACAAGATTATGCAAAGTGTGTTTGGAAGATTCTTCAACACGAAGAACTGACCGAACTGGAAGATGATGCAGCTCAAGTCCAAGACAGTGAAAAAGATGAAGAAAAACTGACACAACTCATTGAAAAAATCATTAAACATTTTCAAGAGCATTCTGACAACCGTATCCGTCTTGCCCGAAAAGACGTGTCCCCATTCTTCGCACCCGTCACGTGCTCACCGTTGGAGAATTCGGTCTTATGGATCGCTGGCTGCAGACCTTCTTCTTTTATACGACTCATTTATGCACTCTGTGGATTCGAATAGGAGGTCCAAGGAACTGATCAGTGCCTTGAAGGTATGGTAACCGAGGATCTTCGCAAAATATCTGAGAAACAGTTGAGCTTGATTGATGAGTTGCAAGGCAAGACGATTCGAGAAGAGAGGAGGATTTCAACGAAATTTGCAAGCTTACAAGAGAACATAGTGGATCAACCGCTTGCGGGGAAGATGAAGAAAGAGGGACATGGTTGTGAGAAAGCGGATGAAGCTTTGGATGAACATAGTGGACACATGGCGGATGTAATTGAAGAAGCTGATAAACTGAGGATGAAGACGGTGAAGGAAATAGTGAACATACTTGAACCGGTTCAGGCGGTGGAGTACTTAGCAGCAGCTAAGAAGATTAGGTTTTGTGTGCAACAGTGGGGAGAGAAGAGGGATCAGCAACATAAGGAGTAGTACTAGTAATTAATTTATAACTTGTACTCTTTTTTTGTTTTTTAAATAAAATAATAATAAATGGGAAAGGGGAAAAAAATTTATGTTGCTTTTTATAGTAGTACTAAGTGTTAGAGTGGAAAACCTAACCTCCAATGTGGAGGTAGAGAATATTATATATTGACAAAATATTAGATAAGTATTACATAAATGGTACACAAGAATAAGTAAATTATAATATGTGTACAAAGTAAATCAAGTAACTCTAATACTAAGTTTTGATAATTAATTTTTCTTGTTTGATGCTTGAATTTGGTCTTGCTTGTATCTGTTTGTTTTATTTCTTCATCTGTCGTTGTGATGGGGATAAAGACAATTACAAAAGTTTTCACCCCGCTTCTTGTGTTTACAAAAAAAGGAAACTGAAAAGTTTACTAGGACAGGAGGGAGTTGCTCAGATGGTAAACATTTTTCATTGACAATCTTCAGGTTCTAAATTTGAGTCACCAAGAGAGCAAAAAGATGGCAGCTTCCGAGAGAGGGATAAAAAGAAACTTACTAGAATAAACCCTATGAACCTAACTCATTTGAACCCAATTCATTTTTAGCTCATTTGAGCCTAAAAAAAAGAATTAGATTAAATCATCACTCATTTTTTAGCTTATTTGAGCCTAACTTACTTTAATTTAATTAACTTTTAGGGACCATGGCTAACTCATTTTAATCTAATCAACTTTTAGAACCATTTATCAAAATAAGTAACTCATATTGATCTGCTCAAATTCATTTAGATCCTTCCATTTGACATAACTACGCATGACATGAAAGTTGGGATCGATGTTATGTTTTTCTTTTCTATATAAAGTTCTAACTATACACTAATCTAGGAACATGCATGCATGTTGCACGTATTCAATTAGTCCATTTAATTTCTTTTATCATAGTTGATGGATTATTTAGTTGCCTATATTGTGAGTTGTGAGATGCTCAATCAGCATTAATAGTTAAAATTTTTACAAAGGTACATCAATTTTATTTTTTTTATCAAAAGTGTAAAATCGCTTTTGATGGAGTGATTTTTTTCTGACAAAATTGACGCCGTTACTCCATTAAAAACATAAAAATCGCTGTCCCAGCAGCAATTTCGTCCAATTTTTTTTCTTTTTTCTTTAGAATCGCTGCCACAGTGTGGATATTGTCAAAAATTTTGGGAAAATAAAGGAATCTTCCCACCTAACCGAAAAACCTCGTCAACAACTAAACAACACAACCTACAGAGCTCAAATTACTGCAACTCTAATGGCGGAATCTGAGGGAGACGAAGCTTCCAATACCCAAAGTGAAAAAAACGCACTAACTCTGTTCAATTGCCTTCCACTTAAAAAAGAATTTACTGAATTTTCTTTTTTAAAATCGCAGCTTTCTTCAAGGCAGCAATATATTTAAAATGCAAAAAAAAATAAAATTAATGTTATCGCTGACTTGCAAGCTATTTAACAAAAAAAATTAACTTTTTTAAGAAAATCGCTGCTGTTGCAGCAGCAATTTCAAATTTTGAAAGTTCTTTTTTTAAGAAAAACACTGCAGGGGCAGCCATGTTTAAAAAAAAAAAATTGATAAAATCACTGCTGGGGCAGCGATGTTTTTGTAACGGCCTCAATTGATAAAAAAATTGATATGCCTTTTTGAAGTTTTTGGCAATTTTTTTTGCCCTTTTGACTCCGGACTCTATTATTCACTAGCATTAGACAGTAGTCCACTTCATTTTCCTTCAGATATATATGGTATCGATCGATCTGCATGATCATATGTAAATAAGATGATTTATACTGAACTATCTATCCGTATGTTCTTTAGAACCAAACATCATAATATAAATAATTTTCCTTCACTCCCACCCCCAAACATGTACTAGAGATGAAAAAATTAATCCATTTTTTCGTAATTGGCATGGCTTACTCCTCCAAGTATAAAATGAGTTATTGCCTGAAAGGAAACCCCTTCAATTTCAAGTAAAAAAATTTATGACAAGATTGCAGATTTATTGGAAGGCATGAAGTTTACTAACTGAAGATCAGAGAAACAAACAAACCTAAATGCATTTCAAACAAATATGAGAACTTTTACAGTAAGCAATTCTAAAGAAATTGTTTGCAAAGTTATTCTTGTAAATTGTTGTATAAGTTACTTGTTATTCTTAAGTTATTCTAAAATGTTGATGATTTAATAAACTGTGGAATCTAATACGGGATCAGATCCCATGAGAGACTGAGAGTTCAACTATGTGAAAGGAATAGCTATAAAAAGCTGCAAAAATCATTGTCACAACTGCAGTGGTTGGTACGCGATTGTGAAGGATAAGTACTCTCCCAGTCAAGGGCGTTGCATCAGGTTATTCGTCCATCCTATATTAGTCATTGAAACAAGCGACATAACCAAGTTTTTGAATTGGAAAATTATACAACAAAAAGCATCTGTCGAAGAAATATTTCTCAGATACAAGGGATCTCAGTCTTTTAGTTGTTATTTGAGAATATAACTCTCTGCTTATTCACTGTAAGATCTATTCTTGTGTTATAAAGGAATTAAATCATTTCAAGTTGTATTTGTTGTTTGAGTTATAGCTAGAGTTAGCTATGTTACGTTCTTAAATTCTATATCGACCGGGTAGTTGGTGTAGAGAGTAATAGAGGTATTGCTTTGTTTTATCTAGCTAACAAAGTTGTTACAAAGGGGAAGATATTAAGAGTTTAATTCCTAAGTTGCAAGAGTTCGTAATTTGAATTTTGGCTTGTTGAAATTAATGGAGTTGTGTTGAAATCCTGTGAGACAAATCGTGATTTTCTCCTCCTTTGAGCAAGGAGATTTTCACGTAAACTCTTGTGTGTCCTTTACTTTAAATTTTTACTTTCCGTATTGTTTTTGTTGAGTCAAGGAACCTGATTCATTGACTTGCGATGAACCTATATAAGTCACCATTACTTCAGAAAGCTACTTTGCAACTTCGACAAGCTTCCCTAAGGTTGGCACTACTCTACAGAGGAATCAATTCCCGGAGCTAGCTGATTTTTATTTTTTTGTCTGTGTCAAGACATATATATATATATATATATATATATATATATATTCATCACATGGAATTTTTTTCTTATAAGTAAAGTCTAATTCACAATGTGAAATATGATATTCATCAACACCCACCATTCACCACCACCACTGTTCTCTTTTTTTTTTTTTTTTTTTTTTTTTATGATTAAAGATAATTTCATTTTAGTTATGACCTCATTCACTTGATTAAATGTTGGAATTCTTTTTTTCCTTTTTAAGTCATGGGCTTTATCATAGAAGTGTGTTAGACTATTAGCTACACCCTTCATCCGATAATACTCATGTTACGTTTATCCATAGTCAATTTAATTCATCTTTAAAATTAAATTAACTTAAAATTTTAAGATTTAAATTTAAAACGTTAAAAGTTATATAAAATATACTGCATAAATCACAATTTCTTATAAGAATTTGTTTTAAAAAATATTACAAACGATACACAAGTAAATATGGTAGAAGAAAGTCATAAATCTAATCAAACACTTTCACATTAACGAAGGCGGTGCTAGCTATTCGGTTGTTGTTTGTCCTTCTCCTCATGATCAGATTTATATGTCTTACCCCCACAACTCAAGTAATTGAGCCTTATATATATATATATCCCTCCATTAGTATATATACCACATACATGTTTATTAATTACTCCTATCATCTATTGAAAAATAAGAAGAAGAAATTAATGGCAACTAATTCAAACAACACTGATCGTAATGAACAAGAACACGTACAGTGTGCTTGGAAGAGGCCTCAACACGAAGAACTAACCGAACTCGAAAATGCTGTAGCTCATGTCAAAAACGATGCAAAAGATGAAGAAAAACTGACACAGCCCATAGAAAAAATCACACAACATTTCCAAGAGCACTCTAACAACCGTCTCCGTCTAGCCCGAAAAGACATGCTCCCCGTTGGAGAATGCGGTTCTATGGATCGCTGGCTGTAGACCTTCTTCTTTCATTCGACTCATTTATGCACTCACCGAATTTGAACCTGGCTCCCACGAAACTGATCCGTGCCTTGAGGGGATTGTAAGCAGGAAGCTTCGCGAACTAAGTGAGAAACAATTGAGCATGATTAACGATTCAAGGCAAGACGATTCTAGAATAGAGGAGGATTACGAATAAATTGGCTAGTTTACAAGAGGACATAGTGGACCAACCACTTGCGGGGGCATGATTGTGAGAAAGCGGATGAAGCTTTAGATGAACATAGCAAACACATGGCGGATGTAATTGAAGAAGCTGATGAATTGAGAATGAAAACGTTGAAGGAAATTTTGAACAGGTTCAAGCTGTGGAGTACTTAGCAGCAGCTAAGAAGATGAGGTTTAGTGTGCAACAATGGGGAGAGAAGAGGGATCAGCAGCATAAACAGTAGCACTACTAATTTATAACTTGTACTTTTTTTTTGTTTTTTGTTTTATAATAAATGGGAAAGGGGAAAAAAAGACATGTATGAGTGAATTTTGTTGCTTTATATAGTAGTACTAAGTTTTGATAGTATTTGTATGACTCAAACTTCTTGATAAATTTCTTAATAATAAACCTCAGTTTCAGGTTATTGTTATTCTTTTCAGCAACCACGCATATCCTTAATGATTAGTGAGTCTATCTCAAGAATTTTTATTCTGAAACCATTTTGTTTCCTCCAAATTTAGCTGCATATGCCTCACTGCCTTGCTCGTTGTTGCTTCAACAACAAAATGCCACGATGAATTTACCTCAATCATCTCTGATGATGCATCCAATTCCTGCATTACCTGTCATTGTAATGGGGATAAAGACGACTTCTGTTCAATTACAAAAGCTTCCTCTCAAGAAAACTGAAAGTTTTACTAGAACGCACCCTATATTTAAACAAAATTTTAAAAATAAGAACAAAATATGAACAGTGACCTCATGGACAAATGACATTTGCGTAACCGTTAGTCGTGTAATGGGGATAAACCGATAAAGACTAACCATAGTCTTTTGACAACTTCTATCAATTAGAAAAGTTTCCTCATCCTTTTTTTTGGATATTTTTTTAGATTGAAGTCTAAAAAAGATTTTTCTCCAGCAAATTGAAATATTTTTTGAGAAAATGATTGATTAAATTAATTTAAATTTGTATTAACGTTAGAAAATAGTCTTATACTTTTTAAAATTGTATAAATGTGTAGCAAGCTCGCAAACTAGCAATCTAAGCGTTTTTTCCTCATCAAAACTAGTCTTACAAATGCAAATTGCAATACAACTTCAGGCACATGTTGGGGTGGCAAAGTTTGTCTATGAAAATATGACTAGTTTAAGCCGCTCAAGTTTACTGGGTTATAGACCCGTCATATATTAGTTTAATTTATTTTAACCCATTTAAAAATTGAGCAAATCTGTTGCTTAATTGATTCACAAAGATCATTTTTTTGTTTGATATATTAAGGAGAACTGAAGTTGCTTGGTAAGTTACTCCAACAAACTGCTCTGTAAGCTGCTTTCTGAAGTAAGCTGCTCTTTTTTTTATGACAACCACTTGTGTATTTGTCATGGACTTCTTCATTCTTAATCAGAAGTCTTAGGTTCGAGATCCTTGTGAACTTTCCGACGCGAATTCAAATTTAATCGAATTTCAATATAAATTCCGCGAACCGAATGAAAAATAAGAAAAAAATAGATCAGTTAGTGAATTCTGATGCAGCTGCATACTAAGGTTGGCACTACTCGGCAAAGGAATCAATTCCCGGAGCTCGCTGATTTTTATGTTTATGCTTGTGTTAGACACGATATGTTCTGCAATTGGAATTGTTGTCTTGTAAATAATGTCTAATTTACTTAGGCACAGCCCTCTGATTTCACCTCCACGCCCACCACTCACCACCACCCCTCCTTTTTTCTTCCTTATTTAATATTTTCTTTTATCTCAATTTATTTATAAAAAATGGAAAAGAATATAATATGTTTTTTAATTTTGCGATTTAAAGTTGATATATATTTCATTCTTCATCTCAATTCATTTATTAAAAAATAGAAAAGAATCGGATATACTTTTCTATTTTGTGATTTAGACCTAATATATATTTCGTTCTTCATCTAAATTTATTTATTAAAAAATGGAAAAGAATCGAAAATACTTTTCAATTTTGTGATTTAGACCTAATATATATTTCGTTACAAAAGTGGCTCACGTACCATTACAAAAGTAGCTCATATGTACCTAACTGTTACAAAAATGGTTCACATTTACCCTTTTCATCTAATGATGGTGAAAATACTAATTTTAATTAATTTTTTTATTTTTTTATTTTAAGAAAATTCAATTTTAGGGATATATATAATCCTTCTAGAAAATTTCACGGTATATTTAATATTTCTCACAAATCATTTTTTTTACTTCTTTGATTCAACACATAATATTGAGTTTTAATATATATGTTTCCCATATAGATCTATTTTGTTTATCATTATTGAGTTTCTTCTTTTATTTAATTTTTTGTTGTCTTTCATATCATAGTGTAAAAATAGGAGAAATACTAAGAAAAATGTGAATGAGAAAAGAGAAAAAAAAAAAAACTTTTTTTGTAGCTATATTGTAATTTATTTTGTTGTATATATTAAAAGATGGGAGTATTATGATAAAATTTACAGGAAAAAGAAATAGATTTAAACATCAAAATAATAAATCAAAGATGGTCAAAATGGTCTTTCGAATATGAGAATCATAGTTAGAAAAGGATACTTCAATTTCTCGACATGATCTGTTGGAGCACTACTCTATATATGTGTTGTTATCTATCGGGGATAAGCTGCTCAGAATATTTATCATGACTATCTTGTTATATACTCCATGGAATTATCTTATGTAACCTAAGCATATATAGAACATTTTTTGTACAAGAATGAGGTCTTCATTCTCATTATTCCACATAGAGAGGAAAGGACCATATTCCTCCTCTTGTAAACTTTTTGCTTAAGATATAAACAGGTAGTGGTCTGCCTAACCCCCACCATTGAAGTGGCTTATCTATAAAAAAAAAAATTAAAAATGAAAAAAATAATAATTTTCTTAAAAATTAATCTTTACTCACGTTAGATCAAAAGGATATATATATGATCATTTGTGTAACAACAAGAGTATATGCGAATAATTTTTATAACGAGAAATATATTAATTTAAATCGTAAAATTAAAGTGTATATCAAACTCTTTTCTTTTAAAAAAATAGTTCGTCTAAAAAAATTATTCTTTATAATTGAAAATAATTATCATTAGTTAAATAATTAAATATTATACAATCTCTAAAGTAGTGTCTATTTTAGATTGTAATAACTTGATTGGATGGTCTAATTATTCCCACTATTGAGAGTTGAACTCATGAGCTTATCGTACAAAATTGTAAGACTAAATTTATAATTAGTGTGCAGCTAAGAAGATGAGGTTTTGTTTGCAACAATGGGGAGAGAAGAGGGATCAGCAGCATAAAGAGTAGTACTACTACTTTATAATTTGTACTTTGGGATCAATTTAGCTACTTCTTTTTTGTTTTTGATAATAAATGGGAAGGGGAAAAAAACATGTGTGGCTGAATTTATGTTGCTTTTTATAGTAGTACTAGTTTTTGATAAGTAATTAGTTTTTCTGGTTTGATGCTGAATTTGTTTTGCTTCTAGCTGCTTTATTTCTTCATGTCTCCTTGTAATGGTGGTAAAAGACTAATTACCTTTAACAACTTCTATTCAATTACAAAAGTTTTCACCAGGCGTCTCTTTTTTTTAAAAAAGATTACAAGTAAATAATCTTTTTTGGATTTCAGTCTAAAAAGACCCATCTCAAAGCTAACTTAAAATTTTATGAACAAAATATAAATAGTGACCTCAAAAAAGTGGTAAGTGGTATTTACGTGACCCAATCAAATCAAATCTGACTCATTAAATTATTTGTATGATACATGTCAAAGTATTAAAGGTGTAATGGAGGAACTGGACGGATTCCTTACCCGAGGAGAGCCAAGTCCGAGATAAAGACTAACCATAGTCTTTTGACAACTTATATCAATTACAAAAAAAAATTCACCCGTTAGTCTCTTCTTTTTTCCAGATAACTCTTTTAGATCTTACTCTAAAAGATTTTTCTAAAAAAAAAAATGAAACTTTTATGAGAAAATGATAGATATATAGATAAATTAAATTTTATAAACGTTAGCTGATAATCCCATATTTTACCCCAAACATTATATTTAGATAACTTTTTATAATAAAAATAAAATAAATAGCGACCAAATAATGACATTTGCTTAAGTTTAGCATGTACAAGCCTCTCTTCTATCTGTAGTAGAAGTCGTTGCATATTAAGTGTCCGCTATGTGTATGCTATGTTCATCCAAAGCTTAGTTGGAGTTAGGGTCAGCAAATGAGTAATTTTTTTTTTTACCCTCCCCTTTTTGGCTTCCTTGTTCCTTGTGACTCGAACTCGCAATCTTTGGGTTGGAAGTAAACGGTGCTTACCATCCGAGCAACTCTCTCGTCTTTAAATTAAGGATGTGTTGAGAGAGTAATTTATATGGATATTTATTCAAATTTATCTATCTTAAATGAATTGGTTACCCAACTCATTTAAAATGGATTAGCGGTGCACTGGGGTGGGTTGGGCTAGGGGTAGGCAGTAGTAAGAAAACAATTTTGAAAAAAAATAAAATTTTCAGGCATGGGGATGAGGGCAGGGTTTGGGGTAGGGGTAGTAAAAAATATTTTTTTTAAAAAAATAAATTTAAAAGGTTTTAATTTTTTTGTGGAAGATGGGGGTGGGAGGGTGAAGGGGTGGAGTGGGGTAAAAGATTTTGCTTTAGAAGCTTTTATCATGATTTCTACTATAATATAGATATTCATATATATTTACTCATATTATTTATTGGTAATTCTTTTTTATTCATTTAAAATATGAATTGAATCGAGTATTTTATCCAGTTTAACTCATTTTCGATCGATTCATATTTGATTCAATTCACTCGTCACTCGTCTATCACTACTAATAGGAATGTTCCATAGCGGACACATGGAGAATGTAATAGAAGAAGGTTAACTCATTTTAATCGATTCAAATTCAATCAAATCCTTCCATTGGACACAACTAGGCACATGCAAGTTGAGATGTTCTGTTCTTCTATTCTTGCTGAAGTTCTGATCATACACTAATTATATAGGAACATGCGTGCATGGTGCACGTATTCAATTACTCCATTTAATTTCTTTTATCATAGTTGATGTATTATTTAGTTGACTATATTAAGAACAGCCTCAAATAAATTGCGTCATAACGTACCATAGTGAGTTGTGAGATGCTTAATCAGCATTAATAGTGACAAAGATATATCATTCACTAGCATTCGACACTAGTCCACTTCATTTTCCTTCAGCCACATATATAACCAATATATGTATATAAAAATTGTATGGTATTGATCGATACCTGCATGATCATGCATATTGCTTAACATTATTATTGATGAGTCACATGTAAATACATGCTCACCAGATGTTGACACTTTAATATACCTGTCCTCCAATTAGTTTCTACCAATGTATGTGTACACATTTTATTGGTCTACAAATAATATTGATGTGACTCGAACCCACCGACCTGTTTACTTATTCGATGGGCAAACAAAATGTATCTCCCTTTCATTCAAAGTAAAGAAGACTTTTGAGTATGATGCTCACATATAAAAAAAATTTCTAATTTTGTGTGATTATAAAGCATCGGAATTTTTGGAAAATAAGATCGTCTATATATGTCTTTTTGTTTCTTTTGTTCGAAATATTAACTTTTAATTAATCATGTGCGCTATCGTTGAAGCACATGATCATTGTTTTAGAAATACCTAAATGAAAGGAAATGAATAAAGTGTATATATATATATACACACTCATTTACTAACATCACCTTGTTCATCTCTTATATCTCTATACATAAAAACACTTGCAAAAGCACATTTCGTGAAAATAGGAATTGAATTTGAAGAATTCATTGTTTTTGTTGCGTTTAATATCTTAGCTATAGAAGCAAGCATCTGTGGATAATGGAACTTTTTTATCAATTTTCTGTCGACCACTAACTTCTTAGCAGATACCGTTCCACCGGCCATAATATATATGTGATTCACAATTAATATATATTTTCCTCTTTTAAACAATTTATTTTTCTATTTTCATAAAATTACCTAATTATATTTTAAGTTAGATGTGATTAGTCCAATATTGATTCCTAAACAATCGATTTATGCTAAAATATTAGGGAAATGTAATACTAGTATAGTCACAATGTCATGAATTAGTATATCAATTTAGAATCGCGAGTTTTAAATTTTTTTCACACCATTACATTAAAGTTAAACATATAACATGTAATTGTCTATTATTCTAATGAATAACTTAAAATATCTATAAATAACATATTAAACCACACCAATCACACTCAAATTTCATCTCATCCGTTTAATACCCAAAAAGTACTTCGTCTTATGACTTATAGCTAGACTAAGGTATAAACTGATGAAACTAATAAAGGTATCTTCTTCTTTTTTATAAAATGGGATAAAATCACATGAAATTAATATATATTGACGTGGAGGATTAAGTATTTTCTAAAATTTCATTTATGATAGGTAGTTGAGGCATGAGGAGAAAAAAATGGAAAATAAGAGGTGAAAATTGAATGATGCATGTTATGGTCATATCTTAACTTTCACCAAATTTCCCCTATGCATCAAACACAATGAAATGTAGTGCAATTATTGCCATAAATTTTCTCCACACTAATTGAGAGTACTTTCTCCTATAGGCATTTCCTCTAACCCTGCCACAAATAAGGCAAGGTTTTTGGCCTTTTTTTCCCTTTTAGTTTGTCTCCTCCATATCAATATTCCAAATCTTCCAACAAAACAAAAAGGCTCCTTAATCTCCGTTCAACAACGACAATAACAACTACGCCTCTGTTCCAAACAGATTACGATAGCCTTTGTTAAGCCACAATGGCAATGATTCCTCAACAATATTAGTAATAAAATTGTCTCAATTGTATTGCCAATTTCTTCGTCATGATGACTACTAAGAATGAGAAGAAAGGCAATATTTTGATGCAAAGGTATGAGATTGGGAAATTGCTTGGGCAGGGCACATTTGCCAAAGTATACCATGCTAGAAATCTCAAAACAGGTCAAAGTGTTGCTATAAAAGTGATTGACAAAGAAAAGATTATGAAGGTTGGGTTAATTGATCAAACCAAACGTGAAATCTCCGTCATGAGGCTAATTAATCACCCAAATATTGTCCAGCTCTATGAGGTTATGGCTAGCAAAACAAAAATATATTTTGCTATGGAATATGTTAGAGGTGGTGAACTTTTCAATAAGGTTGCCAAAGGCAGACTTAAAGAAGATGCTGCAAGAAAATACTTTCAGCAATTAATCGCTGCAGTTGATTTTTGTCATAGCCGTGATGTCTATCACCGTGATCTCAAGCCTGAAAATCTCCTCCTTGACGAAGGTAGTGTTACCATTTCATATAAAAACTTTAATAAGAGTCGTGAGAGAAGCACGTTCTTTATTTACTTAATTATGTCTTTGTGCAACAGGTGGCAACCTGAAAGTCTCGGATTTTGGTCTGAGTGCATTGTTCGATTCGAAAAGGCAAGATGGCCTCCTCCACACAACGTGTGGAACACCAGCTTATGTTGCACCAGAGGTGATCAACAAGAGAGGTTATGATGGTGAAAAGGCTGATATTTGGTCATGTGGTGTTGTTTTATTTGTCCTGTTAGCAGGTTATTTGCCATTCCATGACCAAAATCTTATGGAAATGTACAAAAAAATAAGCAAAGCAGAATTCAAATGTCCACAATGGTTCCATCCAGAGGTAAGAAAGCTACTCTCAAGGATTCTTGATCCAAATCCAGGATCAAGAATCACCTTAATTAAGCTCATGGAGAATTATTGGTTCAAAAAAGGATTCAAACAAATTGATAAAACCCCAAGTCCAGGGAAAGATCAACGTGAATCCCCTCGTAGTGTATTCGATATTGAGGACAATAGTTCAGATGGAGAGGGACCTTCCAATCCCCAAAAAAATAAAGATTCCACAACAATGAAGCCTACTTGCTTAAATGCATTTGATATCATTTCTCTTTCCCCTGGTTTCGATCTTTCTGGATTATTCGAGAAGGAGAAAGAGAGAAGATCAGAAGCGCGATTCACAGCGAAAAAACCAGCTTCTATAATAGTATCAAAATTGGAAGAAGTAGCATCAAATGAGTGTTTTAATATAATGAAAAAAGATGGGACAGTAACAATGCAGAGTATCAAAGAAGGAAGAAAAGGGCAACTAGCAATTGACGCAGAGATATTTGAAATTACGCCGTCTTTTCATGTTGTGGAAGTGAGTAAAAATTCAGGGGATACAATGGAATACAAGAAATTCTTTGATCAGGGATTGAAAACTTCACTTAAAGATATTGTTTGGACATGGCAAGATGGTGAACAACAGCAACAAGAAGTTGAAAATCAAGACAGAATTTGATCATCTTTTTTGTTTGTTATAATAATGAAAATTTTCACTTCTGTCTTGTTTGTATTTCTATTTTGTTTTGTTTTGGGAAGGGGGAGAAAGGGGTAACTGGAGATATCTTGAATTTTCTTGTTTTTGATTGATTAGAGTATATTGTACAGGTCTAATTGATCTCAATTGAATTCAAGTATTAAAAAAATATGATGATGAAGCCAGTTATCCTTTCTTCCCTCTTATTTTTGTTACATTTTCGTCTGCTTTATGATCTCATATTTTGTTACGAGAATATAAAGCTAAAAATAAGTTTGTAAAAATCCACAGAACGAATTTATTTTTATATATGGTTATATATAGATGAAGAAAAATTCAGGACAGATTGAAGGAAGCCCTAGCTTAAAATGGAGAGAGTGAGAATTTTCTTATTGGATAAATCGTAAGATGCAAATGAAATGAATTTTCTTGTTATCGAATATTCTATACAGTAAGACATTTTTATAACAACTATCATCTTTAATAACATTGCTATAACTGCCAAAAGGTATGAAACGAACAACATTGTTATAGAAATGTTTGATTGTGTCTATATGGAATATAACAATGACGACATTTACAAAGATGTTACATTTGTCAAGAAAATATCATGAAGTCTTCTCATAGTAATCTTTGTTCCATGACTTGATGGTCTTGAACTTTTGACTCTCGAAAAAAAAAAAAAAAACCTTCAAGGTCAAAATTAAATAAAATTGTCCATGTTAACCTTGAAATTTTGCACATGAACAAGGTGATCAAAGTTCAAGACTACCCCCACAATTTAAAGTCTTACTTATAACTTAGAAGTCACCCTCTTTGTTATTGGTCTGGGCTTGAGGTATACTGGACCCCGGGAATAGCTAAACTCTTGATATTGGACTTCAACATATGCAGGTATATTGTCCCTCCGGATAAATAGTTCTTTCAAGAGACATAAAAATCTATATTTACGCATCGTAATATCTCACAAGTTATGTTCCGCATTCTGAAATCACTTATGTCATATTAGATATGAGTTAAATTTCTTAAGCAAAAATTAAAGATCAGCCTATTTGAAATCATTTATCTCCATTCGCAGACCGACGGTCAAACCGAGCGTGTCAATGCCCTACTGGAGTGCTATATGAGGCACTATGTTAGTGCGCACCAAAACGATTGGGCAAAGCTCTTGGACATGGCATAGTTCTCTTATAATTTGCAACAGAGCGAATTCACCAGCGCACACCGTTCGAGTTGGCAATTGGCCAACAACCCCAAACTCCGCATTCTCTACCGACCGCTTTCCAGGGGAAGATTTTGGGAGCCTACTATCTTGCCAAGGGATAGGAGTAACAACTCGACATTACCAAGTCCTACTTGGAAAAGGCAGCAAAGAAGATGAAGAAGTTTGGGGACCACAAGCGACGTCCCACGGATTACCAAGTAGGCGACATGGTCTTGGTGAAATTCAACCCGAGACAATTTAAAACACTAAGGGGAGTCCATCAGAACTTAGTGCGAAAATATAAGGGCCCGTTTAAGATCATTGTCAAGGTAGGCAAGATCTCATACAATGTGGAGTTGCCTCCATACTTCAAAATCCATCTAGTCTTTCACGTAAACGTCCTCAAGCCATACCATGAGGATATGGATGATCCCAGCCGGAACAAATCACGATGGGCACCCATAACTATCACCGCCTCGCATGATCGAGTGATTGAGGCAATCATAAACTATCAAGCCAAACGAAGCGAGGCCAGTAAGTCAACGCCATGTTCCTTGTTCATTGGAAGAGACAAACTCCGGAGGAGGCCACATGGGAAAGATATGAAGACTTGTGGCAATTGAAAGACAAAATCCAGAAATTTTTGCAGCAGTGCACTACGATCGTCGCATCAACAAGTGGGAGAGAGTGTCATGTCCCGCCACTTCACAGTTCAAATTCGGCACCGAAATAGGGGAGAATAATCTAGAGTTAAGGTGAGGCTTATGGTCTATGGAGAGCTCTAGAATCTCCTAGATATTTCAAGAAGATTATAGAATTCCGTAGAAAGTGTAGAGAATTCTAAAATGTGGACCAAAATGTAAATATTTTAGGGACTTGTAAAGTAATTTTTATTTACATTTTAGCCCCTAGGTTGTAATATAAATAGATGGGGCATTCATTTGCAAGACATCAATCAAGTTGTAAGCAATCTTCTTCAAGTAATACAAAAGCTTCTTCCAAAGTTCTCTCTCTAAATCTTTCTAAGTCTTTATTTGCATTGTCTCATCGATCTAGCTTCAAAGGGCTTACTTGACCTTACAAGACCATAAAAGAATCGTGAATAAGTTGTCGAGTGTCGCACAGAACATTTGTGAGAAGTCTGTGACACTTATCTCCTCATCCTTCCAAGATTCTAACTCGACGGAATAAACATTTGTTACAGTCACTCGAACTCGCATAGAATTCAAATAGCTAAGAATCCTGATTACTTTGTATGACTTAAAAGTCTGGTCATATCCGAAAGCCATTCCAATGCTCACATAAGATTTCGTCTTTTCATAGTTCACATTATGCGTAGGGAGAACCATGTATTCATCCAATGATGGATTCCATATACAGTTCAATTTATGGGAACCTGTAGTAGCGAGGTTGACCAACCCATGTATTGAACCTACCACCCTAAAATACGACGAGTCAAGAACATTGTTTAGCGGTTCCGTGAACTTCATCAAGAAGCTATAACCTCTTGCACTGATGTGAGGGTTCGAACTAAACGTGTTGAGATGAAGAAAATGAAATACGGGGTTGAAAACTCAATACGCCAACGTTTATTCAATAGTTTCAGTCAAAGCAAATCTTTCACTGGTCATTTCGAAAATATGAGTAGAAGAACGTTGTGGGAAATGCAAGTATCAGTTGCATTCTTCATGTTCGGAAAAAATGAATGTTGAAGAAATTTCCCCAAATAGTCTTGAAAAAATTTGAAGAAGAAACACTCAAATTGCTACTCTCGCTCCCGTGAGAATTCGTTTTGATTCTTCTTGAAATTGAATCTTTTTTATTATATTTTCCTCTGCTTTATGATCTCATATATTTTGTTATGAGAATATAAAGTTAAAAATAAGTTTGTAAAAGTCCATGGAACAAATTTATTTTTATATATGGTTATATATAGATAATTGAAGAAAAAATAAGGACAGATTGAACAAAGCCCTAGCTTAAAATAGAGAGAGTGAGAATTTTCTTATTGGATGAGTCGTAAAATCCAAATGAAATGAGTTTTCTTGCTATTGAATATTCTATACAGTAAGACATTTTTATAACAACTATCATCTTTAATAACATTGCTATAACAACCAAAAGGTATGAACCAAACAACACTGTTATAGAGATGTTTGATTGTGTCTATATGGAATATAACAATGACGACATTTACAAAGAAGATGTTACATTTGTCAAGAAAACATCATGAAGTCTTCTCACGGTAATCTTTGTTTCAGGACTTGACGGTCTCGAACTTTTGACTCCCGCATACTTCATTGTTGAACCTTCAAGGTCAAAAAAAAAAAAAAAAAAAAATAGTCCATGTTAAACTTGAAAGTTAGCACATGAACAAGGGGATCAAATTTCAAGACTGCCCCCACATTTTAAAATCTTATTACTTGTTAGTCACCCTCTTTGTTCTTGGTCTGGGCTTGAGTATATTGGACCCCTGAATAGCTAAACTCTTGATATTGGACTTCAACATATGCAGTTATATTGTCCAAAATACTAAGATGGGATCATTGACACTTTTACCCCTTCTATGATCTTTAATTTTTGTCCCTTAAGATAAATAGTTCTTTCAAGAGACATAAAAATTTATAATTTTGCATCATATGTAATATTACTTTCCAAATAAAAATTGAGCAATTGAGCCTTTCAGTAAAGAAATATTAAAAAATGAAAAGAATCAGAGGGGGCCAGTCCTCCACTAATTTAAATAAGAAAAGCAGCTATAGGAATACCTATTTTTTAAAACAGAATTAAGGACTAGAAAATCACCAACACATCATATGCAAGAGTAATCATAGGAATTTACAAAGTTCAGTCCTTAAATAACGGATCTTCATGCCCATCATATCATATTTATATCCTATCATCATCAAAAGATATTATAGTTAAACCCCGATAATTGTTTAATATGATTATAAAAGAATATATAATATAACATAATGTTATGAAAGTTAATGTGAACAACGTTCATTTCTACTCTAAATTGAGATTGTAGAACAGAGTTAGAACAGATTTAATAAGTTCAACTTAAACTTATGTTTTTACATGATCTATAAACTATAAATACAAAAAAGATGTATATACTTGTGTAAATACAAATTTTGGCACAAAGAAGTAATGAACACTTGCTAAGTAAAAACGATAGAAAAAGAACCAAACAATAATAACATACCCAATGAAATTCCACTAAATAAGGTTTAGGGACGGCACACCTTACCACTACCTCGTAGAGATAAAAAGATTATTTCCGAATCATTGAAGAACCAAAGATAATTAAATTGGTGTCTAATACGTAACATTAATCCAAACAACTACTCCCAACAATCAAATTAGTCTAGCAAATAGTACTATAAGAGTATTAAATTTGGAGTATTATATTGAGAAATGTTTTTGGGCAATTACCTAAAATTTAAAAAATAAACGCACTAATGATTTGTTGGTAAGAGATACGATTTGCATGGATCAGACTGGAGATATTTTATTTAATCGTCATGTAGATCTTTTTTTATGGATGTTCCAAGAAGATGAGACGAAATACTTACACTCTATTTGGATCATTGTTATCCATTGTATTGTATTGTATCGTTATTATACCTACAATGTTTGTTTTGATTGTTACTTATAATATATTGTATTGTATTGTTAAATTGCATTGTTACGTAATAATGAAAACCCTCATTTTATGGAACAACCAATTTGGTGTGTTTCCGTTGTTACTTAATTTCTTTTTCCAATCATATCTTTACATAATATTTCATAATACTATTTTACCCTTTACTTTATATTATTTAATTCTAATCAAACCTCCTACCCTAGAATAATTGAGGATGTTTTAGTAAATTTATAAATTACAATATAATACGACACAGTCAAACCAAACAATCCACCATACAATACAGTATGTTATGAAACAATGAATACAATGATCCAAAAAGAGTGTTAAGGTGAAAAACTAAAAAAAATAATTATTAGTTAAAAAAATAAACCGCGATATATAATAATATAAACCAAAGGACAAACTATGTTGTTCTTCTCATAGTCCTAAGAGAGTTGTCTGATTCACATGCTAATTATTTGCAAATTATAGTGTAGGAATAGTTTATACGATAAGATCATCTGTCTCTAGATCTTATAATATTTATATATTTTTAATATATGCTTTTTTAATTTATAATAACCTTTCGTATATAATAATGCATTTGTATTAGTACTACGCCTTTTTTATTCCAATTTGAACTTCACATAATTTATGTGATATTTAATGCTGAAAACAAAATAATGTAGCATTAAGCATATGGACTATGGAAAATGTAATTTTAAATACAAGATTTATAGTGAAAACCAAATGATATATATATATATATATATATATATATTATTTTATATCATGAATGACTTATCTCCGGTAGAACTAAATGATTTTCCACCATTTTCACATGTATGTCATCCTATATTTTCCCTTTCTCTTTTATCTATTAAACAATTTCTAAATTAGTAAAGAATTGCACGGTGCTCCATAAGATTCGCATATAATAAAACTAGATACCAATAGCCCCCACAAAATAAAATAAAATAGACCAGAAATAGATTCGTTTAATCTAACGAGTCTCAGAATTTTGGTAAGAGGACAAAAGTTTGATTGCAACAGCTAGTGAAACTGCCGTCTAACGACAATAAACAAAGCTTTCAAATTTCAATCATTCACTACACAGTGGTCCAGATTTATTCTTCTCTTCTTTCTATGGTCCAAAAACATTATTACAAAGAATTATATTTTTTTTTAAATTTAAATCTGGGCTTTGGTATCAAATTTCTCTGAATAAGTACTACATCAACTAACGCGAACTGGATGGCCTTGTTGATGGGACTACTAATATACAATTAGACTACGAACCACGTTTTTCACTGGCCAGAATTGAAATGGTGAAATCTTGATCGCGAACATCAACTCATGACATAGTGCTAGGTCAAGGGTTCACTAGCGTGGCGCTCCATCAGTCTAGCATGGCATGTGTTTCTGCTTTTTGGTATTCAGGAAGTCCCCGTTCGAGTGCAAGCAGCCTCCACCTGTCCCTAGGAAGTCCACAGCTACCTACCAGACAGGGAACAAACAGAAAAGTATTATTGAACTGCATTTTCTGAATAATTAATGAAGAGTATGAATGCCTGACTAGTTTTGTTTATTTGATACCAAATCATTAGAACCTGCTGGTCAATACAATCACACAGATCTAGCAGTAAGTGAAGACGCGAAAGAACGTAAAGAGAGATCAAACATAACATAAAGACTAAAGAGAGGTCTAGCAATTAGAAACCAATGTGCTTAGCTAAGGCAGAATATAAACATTAGACCATCAAAGCGGAAGTGCTTATTCAAAGTAGTACAGAAATAGATGAGTCATCAATTAATTGGAAATAGGTCAATTATAGATTATATAAAGAATTCATAAGTGACCAAATTCAGGGAATCAGTTGCAGAATACAAATTGAGCAATCACCTCTTTCAGTACCAACCACTACTAAATATTTAATTAATCACACCAGCATCATAGTGATGAATGAACTGGCCATAATAAGAAAACAATATTCTTTTATATGAGAAAGGTTGGTCAACAATGTTCAAATGGCAGTACCAAGAAAATAATATAAAAAGGGAAAGAACAAATAAGAACGAGCCCTTCACTAACTTTAAAACAACCATCAGGATGCTCATTTTTAACATAATAAGGAACAGAAGACCGCTATGACACAGCATAACAGAATACAGCATATGCAAGAAGTAAACATAAGAAGTGACAAAGATATGCCCTTAGATCCAGGATCTTGCATCATATTCCTATCAAAAGATAATCAATCCCCTACTGGTGAAACAATAGAACTATCACTAATGAGAGACCATCAAAAACCACCTTTTTTTTTTTCTTTTTAAGGTAAAATGAATTTTATTACCACATCACCCAAAAGGTGC
This sequence comes from Solanum bulbocastanum, assembly GCA_037074985.1. NCBI lineage: Eukaryota > Viridiplantae > Streptophyta > Magnoliopsida > Solanales > Solanaceae > Solanum > Solanum bulbocastanum. The sequence continues at coordinate 26,612,433 of CM073598.1, read as the reverse complement.
CTCAAAAAGTTGGAACATGCTAGTCAAATTGAAAGCATACTCCTATGAATTTATTCACTTAGAGCTATGTTGCTCCAACATCATTCAGCATTAAAGCATTTCCCATCTATTGGGGAAAAGCAAAAGGCAATGTGAAATATCAAAAGAAGCAAATCTTTCGCTTCAGGTCTTGCTAAAAAATCTAGGCTGCAAGGTATGAAAAAGATCAAGGAAAATTATTTAAGCACCATATATACCAATTTCATCACCGACCAAGGGTAATCAAAGAGCTGGTTTTCATAAATCTACAGCAATCGTCTTCACAAATACTGTGCCCAAAAACACTCACACAAATAAAACCTATCTGGACAAACCTCACTTAAATGTTTTCCCCTTATTTGCTTCCTGTGCTCAAACGTACCTAAACCCATCAAAGGTTAAAGACAGCCATTTAATTTCCCGGCTAGTTTGTACTTTTGTAACAATAAAAAAAATGGTTCTTCTTTTACCTTTTTCATTGAAGAAGATTTACTAATGCAAATATAACAAACTCAAAGGGAAACTCCAGATTGACCAATAAACTAGCAGGCAAAATAAGAGAACAGTTAATGACAAGCATTAATCATCCAGTAAGGTTTGTCAGATTAAAGCTTGGCAGGTAACATCCTCAAGAAAATCTATAAGAGCCTTGATCCAAATTCCAATCATCAAGGTTCTACTGGCCTTGATCAACTTGGCAATACTCTTACGAGAAGAAGCAGATTACAGTTCATGAATGATTCCCATTTCTATCAGACCAATCCAGACACGACAACCAAAAAAAGAAAAGAAAAACTTAAAACTCTTTTTATTTTCTCATTATATTGCGAAGACCATATGTGCTGGGGGAAGGATCGGACAACTTTTGAGTAGTTAATAAAACAGCACGGTCCAGTGCACGAAGCATCCTGCATTCACATAAAGTTTGAGGAAGGGCCACAATGTAAGCAGCTTATGCCTTATCCGAATGCAAGCATCAAAAACTTACCGTGGCTCAACCCCATGAGTAGTTGATAAAAAATTATGATGCAGATGTTATTAGCAAAATTGCTCCTTATTAACTGGCCTTACAAGATTGAGAAGCTCAATTTGTAATGCAGCGCTTCCTCCAAAGAAGTTGAGAAGCTCAATGTATAACATCGCACTTCCACGAGCTGCAGACTACTACAGCCAAGCATTTGCTCATAGGAATAGCATGCCAAATTCTTTAGTGAGAGTCAGAATTTTACTAGAAACAGAAAATAAAAGAAAATTGAAAAACAGGTCAATTTCGAGACACTGATGTGTTCATTTCTTAGAGAAGTTTATATAACATCCCACAACAAGAACAGAAATTACAAGATTTGATAAGCTTCGAACATGAGCTAATAACAGATGCAAAAGTGCAAAGAAAACAAAGTGCTACCTATACAAATGCACCTAACGATATAAAAAGGAAGGAGAAAAGAGCTTACCCTTTCCCCTTCTCTCTCTTTATTCAGTATCTGATGGCAAATATGATGAATCAACAGGGTATCCAACTTCATGTGCTAAATTCTGTAATCCTGGCTTCAATTCCCTGTTGTAAAACTCCTCATACTCCAAGATGTCTCCTCCTTTCTTCTTCACTTCAACAACTCTCAACGATGGCGTCAACTCAAATATCTCAGCTGCAACTGTCAACGGCCCCTTTGCACCTTCCTTAGACCCCTCCATACTCACTTTACAATCCTTCTTCCTTACTGCAAAGCTCACAACTTTAGCAATTTCCTCCAACTTATTTATGATCTTGGGCACAGGAGCCCCGGATACAAACCTTGCTCCATCTCCTCCCTCCTCAAACAAACCGGACAAATCAAAGCCACAGGAAAATGAAATAATATCAAATGCATTCAAGCTAGCTGGCCTAGGCAAAGTAGCTGACCTCCTTCTGATCTCCATTTCAGACTCAGACTCTGATCTATCAGACGAATAATCAATCCCACCATACTCATCATCATTTATACTACACAACTTATCATCCTCAATATAAAATTTAACATGTTTAAAACCCTTCTTGAACCACCTATTATTCATTATCTCCTGAACAGTAATCCTGGTTTCGGGGTTAATATCAAGAAGGTGCTTTAGAAACCGAGTTAATTCAGGTGAAAACCACCTGGGACATCTAAATTCACCCCTATAAATCTTCTTGTACATAGCCATAATATTCTGATCATGAAATGGTAAATACCCTGCCATTAGCACAAAGAGTATCACCCCACATGACCAAATGTCTACTTTGGCTGCATCATAACCCTTTCTTCCTAACACCTCCGGCGCCACATAAGCCGGAGTACCACAGAAAGTATGAAAGAGCCCATCTTGCTTTATCTGCTCTGAAATGGCACTAAGGCCAAAATCAGAAACTTTGACATTCCCATCTTCATCTAACAGTATATTTTCTGGCTTTAGGTCCCTATGGTAAACACCCCGGGCATGACAAAAAGCGACAGCAGAGATTAACTGCTGGAAATATTTCCGAGCAACTTCTTCCTTAAGCCTGCCTTTGGCAACCTTATTGAAGAGCTCACCGCCTTTGACATACTCCATGACAAAGAAAATTTTGGCTTTGGTAGCCATAACTTCGTACAATTCAACTATATTTGGGTGCCTAACTCTCTTGAGAATTGAGATCTCACGTTTTATGTGATCAATAAGACCCACTTTCAAGATCTTCTCTTTATCAATCACCTTAATCGCTACGCTCTCATTCGTCTTCACATTTCTAGCATGGTACACCTTAGCAAAAGTACCATGCCCTAGTAATTTCCCAATTTCATACCTGCCCAACAGAAGCCCCTGATTTTCCTTCTTGCTCAAACTCCTCGTCGGCGCTAGGTTGCTGCTGGTGCTGGTGTCGCCGGCGGTAGCGATGCCGGCCATGGATTCTGCAAACTTTTAACAAAAAATATGTATAGTTGAATTTTTTCCTAAAAGAACCAAACTTTATCAAAAGGGTGCTTCCAAATTGCGATCAAGAAGCCAAAATATCAGATGGGTAATTCAAAATTTGCAAAAAAGGGGTATAATATCGAAAGGGTCGTTTGAAGATTTGCGAAAAAATGGGGAAAGGGAAGGCCAAAAAGATCAATAGGATTAGTTGACAGTCAGCCTAAATAATGGTTTTTTTGAGGAGAAATTGCCATTGAAATGGTGGGCTGTCGTGTAGTTGGAGATGTTGATGTTATTGAGCTATTTTTAGGTTTCAAAGGAAAATGATTGTGTACAGAGCTGTACCCTGTATGTATACTCTATATCTATATATTTGAGTGGTGTAGGGTTAACGTTGGGTGCGGGTGATGCGTATAAAGAGGATTTATATATATATATAACTTTGTGGGGGAATCCACAGCTGGAAAAATACGGAAGTTAATTGTCAAAATTGAAAAAGGGTTTTATATAGAAATATTAAAACATTTCTTAATTTGCTATTATCAGTTTTATCCTTTAATTATTGTTTTAATATAATATAAATGAAATAAACTCTAATTTTTATCAAATTTAGGAGAGTTCAACACTTATCTTTACCTTTTTATTAAGAGTTTGAAAACATTTGATATATCATATGACATATTGGAATGTATCTAAGTTTAATTAATCAAATAAAAGATGTTTTTAAAATTGTCAAATGGTTGAAGAAAGAAACTAATGCCTCAAGTTTAAAAATGTTTCAATACTACTCTATTTTATATATTTTATTTGTGAAAAAAATAAAAATGTTTTATATATAATACTTTCTCCGTTTCAAAAGGAGTGGTCTAGTTTGATTTGGCACGGAGTTTAAGAAATTAAAGAAAACTTTTGAATCTTGTAGTCCTAAATTAAAGTTATGACAAATGTACGAAATTATCCTTAAATCTTGTTATTTTAAACATGCCACGTGGAAAGCTAAAAGTAAAATGTTACTAAAAAAAGAAAGATCATTCTTTCTGAAACTGACTAAAAAGGAAAGGATGTCTTTCTTTGTGAAACGGGGAGTATATCTTTCTCTTTTTCTTTTCTTTTTTAACAATAAATAAATAAGAAAAGAATGATGCTAGAGTCACGTGATATACATGTGATTGTTTTTTACGTGGATGGATTTAATTGGTTTTGAAGATGTATGGTGTGTGTTGTTCATTGAAAGAAATTTCTCGATGGAATATCCTATTTTTGGGTCAAATTTTTTTTTTAAGAAAAATTAGGTAACACAACAAACTAACACCGAATATTTACCCGAAATAACGGTAATATATATTTTTAAAAAATTACAATAGTATAGGATTTTATCCATATGGATATTATACGTGCGAATATAATATATTTGCTATACACATGATAAACTTTCACTTGGGTATACTAATTCATAAATCACACAAGAAAAAATAAATTACACAAAATATATTTTACTATTAATGTGCGTGTGAAAATATAAACAGTCGCTATATCTCATAAATATAAGAATTATAGCTATGTTTCAAAAAAAAAAAATAGCTATGTTTCACAATTAGAAGCCAACTAAAGCAATATATAAAAAAAACTCTTCTTTTTTTCCTGTTCTTTTTCGTAAAAAGGAGTTTTATTCGTATTATTGAAGGCTTTACAGCCACTAAGATTTGTACCATCACGAGATTATGGTGACTTATTGAGCCATTGAGTTTTTTTTTTTGGGGTAATTTATAAATATTAAACTTTCTTGTATTTGCAATTATTAAGAGGTCAGAAGAAGATGGTAGTTGTAGTTTGTTCATAAATTGACGAATTGTTCATTTTGGTATGTATTTTTAGGGAGGATTCCTTTTGGTGTTTAGGATTCAAAAAAACATCCGTTTTAGTGCCGAACTCTAATTTAAATACTCTCTTTCTTGAATTGTTGTATTTTTTCATTAAAAAAAAAAAAAAAAAAGTCAATGAAAGCCTCAACAATGAGGTGAAACTTCATGTGGCCAACTCCTTTTAACTTTAAATACTAGTAATCATTTATCACAATTTCAATCAAATGCTATCAAATCGTCTATTTAAGTATTTTCAACTTTACAAGCATGAATTTTATTTTACACCAAAAAAAAAAATACCTTTCATGATTAACGTGATTTTGTGGATTGTGTATCTTCATTTTCTTAAGTCTAATTGAAACCTGCTATTGTTGAAATTGAGTGAAAAAATGAGAAAATTAAATAGAACTAGCATTTGTCTATGGAGAGTTTGTGTGTGTCACATTTAATACACTACACATACAATCTTTCATTATTATGTTTATTCGGCATTCGATATTCATATTAAAATTCGATTAAATAGGAATTTGCACATTGTATATGATTCATTTTAATAGTGGTACGTTCAATTGAAGAGATTTCAACCATCTCACCACAGTTCAGATTGATATTACACGCATTATCTACAATTGCTTTGTTTTCATTTTTGGTTATAAAGAATGAGTTTTGTCGAGCTGAATCATTGATACTCTTCAACTTACATTTACCAAAATTATCGATATATCTCTTATAGAGGTGTACATAAACTCAGAATTAAATATGTACCAACCTAAGCCAGATATGTAGACTAAAAATATCATTTTAGACTGCAATATCGTAATATCTTATCTTGAATTCGTGTCACATCTATTTCTTTCCTGAAATTTTGACATCTTATCTCTACTTTTTTTTTAGTTTTAGGTAAGATATGTTTGCTAACTTTCTGGTCCTCATAACTTTTTTTTTTTGTTTTGTATGAAAACATAAATATCTCAAGGAAAAGCAAATGTTCTCATCAAGATGTAGGCTTTTCTTTTTCTCTAATCTTAATAATTATAGTGTAGTAATCATCTGAAAAATAATTAAAAGCATATATATACCCCAACTTTTTATATTTAATAAAAAAATATCCTATCATTTATTAATTCTAATTTATATTTATCGATCAAACTATTCTATTAATAACTAATAACTATTCTCCTTTGCTATCTATAAAGAACGTGGCCAAAAGGAACAATTTGTTTTTAATGGGTTATAATTCATTCTAAATCAGTGACAAGTTTGAGTATGCGATTAATGTATTGATCTTGTCCATATTGTTTATTTTTTGTTGTTGATTGTCGTCAATTATATAATAAGGTTATTTTTTAATGGAACATGTTCATTATAAAAATGACAATACAAACTTAAAGGTATTTTTAATAATTTTTAGAACTTATGGGTAAATCATTTTTTAAAATAGTCAAATATTTCTTCCAAAATTTATGACCAAACGCATGGTGAAACTTCACCCAAAAATGAGTTGTCAAGAATATTTGAAAATTTGGGGCCAAACACTAAGTCTGAGAAAATTAGATTTGGTGCAAAAAGAAGAAACTTCAATAAAAGCGGAAAGTCATTAAAATAAAATTCATTTCGTTTCAATTTGTTTTTCTAATAATGACTTGACACCAAGTTTAAGTAAAATTTTTTTTTTTGAATCTTATGATATTAAACATATCATATGAAAAATTGAAATTATTGAAATATAATATCACCTTTTCCTAATTCAGGAAAAACAAAACTTCTAATTTTCTTTTTAATCCTTTAGACTTCACTTTCCCATGGTGGACTTTTATCACTGATCATGGACTTCAATGTCTTCTAAAAATTAAAATTATCAAGGAAAGCAAAGTCATCAACGTATATATATTGCACACTTCTTATAATTTATTATGGATAGATAAATTAAAAGTAGCAAAGTCAACTTATGGTCGGTTTGGGATTTATAGATACGTATGCTTTGGAAACACTATATTATTGCAACAACCATTACAAAGGGTAGGGTGTTAGCTGTTAGGTATGGAGAGAACGTTTTTCATTTTTATGAAAAATAAGTGAATAAATAAGTAAAAATATTGTCTCACAATATATATATAAACCTCACAATAAGTATGAGAGGTTAAAAATAGAGTTACTATAGTAAAAATTCCTTTTAGCGAAAATAAATATAAACGTTTTTCATTCGTATGATGACTTAATTAATAAAATGATAAGAATAAATATTACTAGTTAATATGCCGGTAGAAATAAATAAATTAATTTCTACATCAAAGTTCATTTCGTAATCTCATTTATCAATTGTCGGTTTAAGTTTTTAGGTCACCTACGTGCAAAGGTGTCACATCCATTCATTTATGTTTATGTATGAACTTCAACTGCTGTGTATTAAATTGATTTCTTATGATAACTGATAACAAAGTTTTCGTAGAAACGATCTCCTATAACCACTTAATATAAGAAAAAGATGTTTTAAACATTTTTTATGTAAAAAAAATATATGAAAATCTCTAATAAAAATAGTATGTAAAGAGTTACAAATATCAAATTTAGTGAAAATGATCTTATAACCACTTGTACGACAAATAATCATGTTTACATTAGACATTGGGTATATTATAAGAGACAGCTAATTGTGTTTGTCATGTAAAATGAACGCGTAAAAGTAGCCAAAAGATGTCAAGTTGTTTCTTCCTTACACAATTTTTTCTTAAAAGGAATTTATGTTTAGAGAAGCTGTTATATATATTATATATATTGAATTTATGAGTTCAATTAATTTGAATTTATGTTGTGTAAAATTTATTCGACGGAGAAGGACACTAAGCATATTTAAATTAAACAAGTTCCTAAATGTCATGTCTCATGGCGTAGTCGTAGCCATATATAATCCAGGGTGGCCAATTGGGCACCCTTCATTAAAAATTATGTTATGTATATAGAAAATTGTACGAAATATATAGGTCAACCATTATCTTTTCATATATATATGTATAAATCTTGGATATTCTTAACGAAATTTTTGACTTTGCCACTACGGTACTCTTGTTAGTCTCTTTTTTTTTTTTTTTCTCCTGATCTAATAGTACAATTAGTAAAACCACTTTGAAGTAAACCATGAATAAATAACTCTGATAATATGATTTTCTTTAAACAACCAAGGTTATGGAGAGTTGATTTTCATATATAGCAGGATTTGATTTCCTACCAGACTTGGTCAGAGCACTAAGATTTTTTAAAAAAATTTGTCAACAATTATTATCTTTAATTGGAATATTTCTTTTATCCTGCTTTAGAGTCATACTGCAAGTCTTATTTTGTACTATTTTATGGTTTTATTTTTAATCAATAATGTGTGGTTACTAATAACTAAACTTATCAGTAACCACACATTATCAATTAAAATTATAAAATCATAAAATAGTGCAAATAAAATTGAGAATCTTTTTGATGAATTTGGGTATATTTAATGTATATAGGTGCTAATATAATTATAAATGTTGGTCAATATATATAATTATATTAATACCACCGTCCACACTCCGGCCTTATTCCCCAGCACCACCCTTATTATACATAAAGACCGTTATTGAGTAATTAATAAAATTAATAAATATATAATGTGTAATTTACTAGAGTGACCATATTTAATAAATGTCTTTTAAAAAATAAAAACTATTAAGAAGATGGAATATAATGATATAATTTGTAAAACATATTAATTTTCATCTTGAATTTTTAATGCAACACTTATTTTGCGACACACAAACGGCGCTAAAGATTGGCACGTATTTTGAAGGGGAAAAAAAGAGATAATTTTTAAACTTCAGAACCACACAATTAATACAGGCTCCTTTTCTTCTCATTTAACCATACACCATTATGATCTGCTTTACTTCTCAAAGTTATTTATGTTTTGGGCCATTTACTTTATTGATCCATGTTGCTTAACTTAAAACTCTTTGCTTTCAAGTTTCAACTAAGAACTGATTGTGACTTGTGAGTTATGGGTGATATACAAGTAAGTCCATAATCTAGACGGGTCAAAATGGATTAAGTTAATAAATAATTCATTCAAAATTTAATTTATTTTAAAAAGAGCGTCATAGTCTAACTCACCAATTCTTACTAACACTTTGTTTGGATGATTGTTTCGTATTATTTCATAATATATCGTACCATATTGTATTGTATTGTATCGTACCATATTGTTTTAATAAATACAATGATAGATTTTGTATCGTTCTCCGTCGTTACATAGTGTCACACATCCATAATTTGAATGATAAACCTACAAAAAAAAAAATAAGATACATAGTAGATCTACAATGAAAATATAGAGTAAAAGATGAAATATAACTATGAAATAATAAATAAAAACAAAATGAGAAGAAAATATTAAGTAATGATGCGATCAAACCAAATTGTTCATTACATAAAATAAGTTTTTTCGCCGCTACCTCACTGTGGATTTATACTATACGATACAATCGGTTTTAAGTAATAATCAAAACAAATATTGTATTTAAACTAACAATATAATACAAAACAAAGGGTAACAACCATCCAAACAAGGTGTTAGTTGTTATTGCTTTGATTGTTCTTTATATAACAAGTTTTAGTAACTAATAAAATTATTTTTTCTCTTTATAATAACTACATATAACATATCAAATTAAAAAGATATCTTTCTGAAATATTTGGTGAGATTTTTTATAGTTCAATTTGGGTTGCATATCAGTCCAATTTTAACGGGCTAAAATGGGTTGGACTGCAAAGGATTGAATCTGGTAAATGGACTGGCACAATGAACTTTTGTACTAGAACCGTTTGGCTACTGATAGCTTTAAATGGGCTAATAACAAGAGGATCCTTATTTTGCAGACCGCTCAGATAGACTCATGTCCATGGCCCAATAATAGTTTGGATGATTGACAAAAAATAGCCCAATATAACTCATCACTGGGCAATTATTGAAGATAGCGTAAATATATGGTAGAACTTAACGAGGTCTTCTTTCATCTTAGTTTATGTGATTAGTTTTGAGTGGATATGTAATTTAAGTAGTATTGAAAGACTTTGCAATATTTCAAAACTATCTTTAAAAAAGAGTATACCTTTGTAGACTTTTTGTCAAATAACTAAAACCCCAACATGTTTAAAATGTTGATAGTGTCATTAAATATTAATCACATAACGAAATGTGTTTTTCTTTTTAAAACTGACTAATAGTAGTTATATAAATTGAGACAAAATGATTTAAGTATGTATACCTTCGAGCTTCAAGGACAATATGTTGGATATGTAGCAAGAGTTAATGGAAACCGGAGGGAAGATAAAAAGAGAGGAACTTGAAGAGTTGGAAACTTGAAAAGTCCTCTTATGCTTTAGTGAAAAGGCATTTCTCCTTCTTCAGTGGTGGAAAGAAAAATAGAAGAGTTTAAATATAGAAACACTCTTATTAATTGTTAAAAGGGTTGGAAAGAGGGACCCCCCTCGCGCCGTCGCCGTCGCTCGCTCGGCTTCAGAAAATGATCGATCGAGAGATCCAAAACGTTTTGATTATTCAGTTAATTGACCGACCCGACTCAGATTCGTGCGCGACCCGTTTTATTTAAATTCTTAAATTCTTTCCCGTTTTATTTGAATTTCCCGCCGTCGGAAGTGATTGTTTTGAAAGGTTGCAACTTTCAGGAACAGCCATGACCGTTTGAAAGGTTGCAAACTTTCATGTATAGTCGTGTGGATTCTAAAAGGGTTGCAACCTTTCGGAACCAATTACTCTTGCCTATAAATACATTGATTCTTCAGATTTTTTTTCTTACGAATTTTTCTGATTTCTTCTTTTTTTCTTCTGCACAAAGTTTCTTCGTGTACTTTACTGCTGTTGAGTGGTTCGCTAACACCAAAGTTTTGGGTATCAATACACTGGTGATTGAGATCATTCTATCCTGGGAGGACATATTTCAAATCAAACCTTGAATACTGGAGGGAAATAATTTCTTTAAGGGAACACTGTGCATTCAGTGGGCTTGATCTTTTCCATTTTGTTTTTTTTTCAAGATTCTGGTATGTTTTACATATTTTAGTTGTTCTGAATTAATTTCTGTTATTCTATTCTTACTGGTTCATTAAAACTTTGGTTACTTCGTGTTTCTGCAAAATTTATTGAAATTAGTAATTCTGTTTTAAAAACAGATTGGCAACACAATACCCCACACCAAAAAAGGTATGGACAAAAAATATGGGATAAACGATAAAATAAAATAAAATGATACGTAAGAGTAAAATGACAGAAAAGAAAATAACAACACGATCACACCGAATTTATCCTTATATCAAACACTTTATGACATCTTCTTTTCCCATCCCAAATACAATACTGGCTTGTATCTTTTTCTGTTTCAAGTTTGTTTAGTTGGAATTAGCATAAGTACAATTGCTGTACAAGTTGGAACATTGCATACTTAGGGAATGATGACATTGACTATCAAGAAAGCTATGTGAAAGCTTGATTTGACCAAACCAAATATTATATATTTGATTGAGGAGTAGATGCAACTCAAAATGGAAAACCTAACTCCAACTCTCTTCAACAGTTCAACTGCAATAGCCCCAAATCCAAAAACCAAACCCCAATATCATTTGCAAGTCAAAAAAGAGAAACTACTAAAATAAAGTAAGTCAAACATCTAACAAAAAATAGAAAAGAAAGGAAATTAAATTTTATGTATGAACAAAGTGGGATAATATTAAGTGAATGTGGAAGATGGGTATTTTGATAATGGAAAAAGGTGAAAATAATATATTTTCATTTTCACATTCCATCTTTCCTAAAAATAGTGGTAGTGGTGGTAGTACAAATTAGTCAAAAATTGAGGGAGAGGTAACAAAGTGGGACAAAAGTGATACTACTTCATAGTTTTCATTATTTTAATAAAACAAGTATTTCCACCTATCCATATTAGTGTGTTTTAGATATAATAAATACGTATTTATTTGATATAATTTTTTAGTTACATAAAACCCACATATTAAATAACTGTAAAATTAATTAGAATAAAAAGTTATAACATCTTTTTGATTATACAAAACTATTTATTTTAAACTAATATAAAAGCCAAAAACACCATGTAATGCGAATCAGAGGAAGTACATTTTAGGGACTCCACTAGTCAAATAGGATCAATTTAAGAGTTATACATTGATTGTGTAAAATATTTGCACCTCGAGTCACTCAAAAGATAGTTGCAGACAAACTTTTATGATATAATTAGTAATTGATAAGCATATACAAATAATAAATTAATACCTTATAATAAGTTAAATTACATTAATATAATGTATACAATTAAAATATATTTATTTTTAATTGTTAAGGAAATCTGCTATCGCTATTCTTTGAGTGCGCATAAAATAAATCTCGCTTTATTGTAGTAGCACGCAAACCACAAAATAAATATAAATCACACTAAATTAAGTCTCATACAACAAACTAAATCAAAAAAATATGCAAAAAGTTTCGAACCTAAGACCAATGCATGACTATTTGCTTTCAAGGTCCCATACCATCACAATTCGCATTATCAGTTAAACAAAGAAACGGCATTGTTCTCTAGTTTTTGTATTAAATAATTACAAATTGAATCATCTCTTGCTTATAAAAAAAACAAAATGAAGAAAATTATAGTAAACAATAAGAGAAAAAACGAAGTTTGAATAAATTGACTATTGAGTACTATTGAAAGCAGCCAGGTTAAAGGGTCATATTTGCACAAACTGTAAGAGAATTAGAAGCAAGAAACAATGCTCCTGAATTTATTAAAAGTGGTGTATAATTTAATATAAGTGACTCCAAATGGGGAATCCACTTTCAGGTAGATAGTTGGTATATTTTTTTAACTTTAATTCGAAAATATTAGTTGTCATTCCATTTGAAAATTTATGTTTGGCTTCACACGAGGTTAGGTGAAGTCATATTGGCTATACATTGTCATTCTCTCAGAAATTATTAATAGTAATAATAATATAACAGCACATTCTTATCTAGTTTATACATAATTACATTTTGTAGAAATTATAATCAATATTTACCGGTTGTAATTAAAATTTAGTGGATAATCACAATTTTCTTGTTTATTTATATAGTAAATGGGCTAAAATTACTAAATTTAGTTAGCCGTATGTCTTATCTTGTACAGTCACCTCTATTCAGGCAAGTAAAACCATGGTTTGGAGCATGGTCCATTGATTGGAGTCTAAGAGTAAATTTGGAGGGGCAAACAAGGAAACGTAATAAGATATTTTTTTTAATATAATCAAATTATGAAAATGATTAATATTTGAAATCTGATAAAATAATATTATTTTATTTTCTAAACTTTTTCCCGGGGTAGAACGATGCTTCTCCTTATTGTAAGCATTGAAACTTGTTGTCATGTACGTTCCAAATTGATTTTTCGTCCATCATATATGTTTTGGGGACATTGAATTCAACATTTTTGGAGTTTTATGTATGTATACGAACGTAAACATGGAGTTTGTAATTTACTACTCCTATTACTTGTCCACTCAAATTATATGACTTTGATGGAGTCAAGGTCTTTTCTCAAAAAATTGTGGCATGATTATTGTCATTATATGCTTGACTTTTATAACGTGTATATATTTTTGTCCATATATTTAACATCCTCTTCGAAGAAACAATCACGATGCAGACTCCTTTGTTAAAATGAGTTGCAGAATATTTTTAAAATTTTTTTTTGAATAGATTCAAGTACTCACGTCTCTTATGATTAATTTGATTATTATTAGTTTCAGTAGATGTTCACATGATTAACACTATAACTAATCTTAACACAAGCTGAGAATGGGTTCGAAGTTAATACATACAGTAAAACCTCACTCTTAATATTTAATTTAGAAGAATTTATTATATTTACATTTTTCAGTACAGATTTAGAGCAATTAATCATTTACTATATCAATACTCTTATTCTGAGTAACTTTAGCCTAGTTGCCAACAGGAAAGAAAAAAAAAAAAAGAACAGCCAACAAAATGACAAATAGTTGGGATAGTGATGGCTGATGTATTAAAAATAATTATTCTGCCTAATAAGTTTATTAATGAGTCACTAGAGAATGAATTGACAAGGATTAGAAACAGGTCAAAGTAGGTCTCTCGGGCACCGTTTGGTACCGAATACGCGTTTTAATATTGGAGTAGAAATTCGTTAGCAATAATAATCTGTGTAATTTTATAAGTGACGTTTTAAAAAAATAAATATATATATAAAATAGCAAGCACTATTTTTATTTTGTAGGATGATTACTTTTGATAGATTCTTAATTCAAAAATAAAATAACTAAAATATAGGTGATTTGTCTAATATTTATCACTATATACGTGACAATTTCACATGATTTACTTATTTGTTTTTACCTGCAATCAGCGTGATTATTTATTTTTTTTTAAAAAGAATGTTGCATTTTTTTATAGGTGATGACTGAAGAATAATCTCTGACCTGAGGTTTATTTCCAGTAGGGTAATTACTAATTAAGGTTGAATATTTACCAACAAGGATACTTCAAACTAACCCTAATCACAATGAGAATTTTAGTTATCTAATTGGTTTGGTCATGCGAATTTTTACACTGATGACGAGGATTTGGTTTCAACTTATATAATAATTTCCTTATTCATCTTTCTATGTTTTGATTTCACCTTATAATCTAGTCCTCATTCGTCTTCTTATGTCTAATTTTAGAAAAATCAATACACTTAAAAAAAAAAAATCTTCATAGTTCAGTTGGTTGACTATTTAAACTTTTATAATAAAAATGTCTTTTTACCTTGTAATCCCCTTCTCTTACCTCCAATTATTTTTTTTAAACAAAGAGTCAAAAAAAAAAACCTTTAAAAATTTGCTTTTTTTTCCCGCCTGACGTTTGACACTCACATTGAAGCTTCGATTAAATCCGAATCGCGCACGGCTGAGGCCATTCAAAGTGGCACGCACAACATAATATTTTTCATACTCAAAATTCAAATCCAAATTTTTTTATTAAGAATGAAGGAGTTCTACCATTGCACCACAATTCATGTTGATTTTAAGAATTTGTTAAAGCAAATGAATGTTTGAAAATTCTATGCTTAAAACCCCAAAGGAAGTTTAGGTTTCAACAAACCCTCTCACAGATCCACATATATTTGTCCATCTCTCTCTCGCTCTCTATCTTTCCAACTCTACTATTACTTGTTTCTTTTTTTCTCTCTCCATATATAAATAAAACCAAAACCAATTCTATTGGACTTATTTACCTCCACTTGAAGTCCCCTTCATTCATCTACTCTTATCAACTCTATATGGTATTTATAACTACTTCCAACTGAAAGAAACAATCTCAATTCCCACAAACAAAAAATGAAAATCTTGTTCACACTCTTTATCTTCCTTTCTCTTTTCACATTCTCAAAATCAGAATCCCCTTGCAAAAACAACACAGATTTAGATTTATCTCTTGTTTTTAAGGCTTTCAGTTCTGTTAATGGTTTCAACATCTCTTGGTTCAACTCAAACTGTTCTTCTCCAATAACTGAAATCAACTTATCTTCAAGAAACCTCACTGGCATAGTTTCATGGAAGTACTTAACAAATTTGTCTCATCTTCATATTATAGATCTATCAAATAATTCCTTAAAGGGTTCTGTTCATCCTCTGCTTTGGTCCATTTCATCTTTGGTTCAAGTCAATTTGTCAAAGAATAAGCTAGGTGGAGCTGTTGCTGTAGCAAGATCATCATCATCTATTCAAAGACTTGATCTTTCTTTCAACAGGTTTACCAACTTACGCTCTGTTTTTAATGGTTTTCCTAATCTCACTTCTCTTGACCTTTCACATAATGATATCAAGTTTTTGCCTTTTTGGTTTACCAACCTAACTAAGCTTGAAAATTTGAGCATTTCTAGCTGTAACATTTATGGTAATCCAGAACCCCTTTCACATATCAAATCACTGAAGCATTTAGATGTTTCTGTCAACCATATGGATGGCAAATTTCCTAATGATTTTCCTCCTCTGTCTAGCCTCAATTTCTTGAATATCTCATTCAATAATTTTACTGGGGAAATACCTAAAGACCAGTTTGCAAAATTTGGGAACTCTTCTTTCATTCATGCTGGGCACTTGCAAATCAAGAATCTCTTACCAAGTCCCAAGAATTCCTCACAGTTACACATTAAAAATCATAACTTTACTACCCCAACACACAAAAAAATGTTGCCTTTGAGACACAAACCTATCAAACCAAACACACACAAGAAAAAGCCCAAATCAAGAAAGAAAGTTTTAACCATAGCTATTTCCTCTGCTTCAGCATTTCTAATCTTGGCCATGGGGTTAGTCATTTTGTGTCTATACAAAAGGAGAAAACAATTGGCTAGGAAGAACAAATGGCTAATTTCGAAGCCTATACAAATACCATTTAGAATGGACAAATCAGGGCCATTTTCATTTGAAACAGAGTCAGGGAATTCATGGGTTGCTGACATAAAAGAACCAAGTTCAGCAGCTGTAGTTATGTTTGAGAAGCCATTGATGAACCTAACATTCAAAGATCTCATAGCAGCCACATCTCACTTTGGTAAAGAGTCATTGTTAGCTGAAGGAAGGTGTGGGCCCGTTTACAGAGCCGTACTTCCAGGTGACCTTCACGTGGCAATCAAGGTCTTGGAACATGCTAGAGAACTAGCACATGATGATGCTATTGCCTTGTTTGAACAACTCTCCAGGCTGAAGCATCCTAATCTGTTGCCTATTTCTGGTTACTGCATCGCAGGTACAAATCTTCTTTCACTTATTACTGTTTCCTTCGTGACACAGTTCAAATTTTAAGAGTCCAAAAATATCTAGAGGTGAGCATATTGAATGCATTCACGTGGGAGCATGGGATGAGAAATAGGACAGACAGTAGTAAATGAGACAGAAATCTTTGCAACCATAGAAACGTAGGCAGTAGTTATGATTACATACAACAAGATGAAGCAGTAAATAGGAATGCGTGACTTATTTGGATGTTAGTACTACGACTACATCATTCAATTTATATGTGCTTTTAATGCTCTTTGTAAATTGTGTCCATTTTTTACCCTACAGAGTCAAACTTTCAAATCTTATGCCAGATTGGGATTTGAAAAATACTGAAAAACTGCAGTATGTTTGGTTCGCTAGATAGAGGATAACCAATGATGACAGTATTGCAAATCAAATATAGGATAAAATTTCATTTCAAAATTTTATTTTGAAATTATTATTTTTATATCACGTGTCAAACTTCCCTTGATTTATGATTTTTGGAAGAATGTTGCACAAATATTATCCATAAAGTATTATTTTATGGAGGCCTATTTGAATTAAAAAGATCAGAGGATATTTTAGAAGCATTAATGGTTCAGAAGAATGTTATTTTCAATTAGAAATGCTTAAAGTTGGAAAATTATTTCATGACATGCATTTGATCAATTGTATTATCAAAGTCCTTGTCAAATATTTTTGGAGGACTTTTCTAGCTAGGAACCAAATTGCTCCATTTGATAAAAATGAATCCAATTATTTTTTCTATCAGTCAAGTCATATTTAAAGCTAATTTAATACTTCCCTTTGATGCAGGGAAAGAGAAGCTAGTCTTATACGAATTCATGTCCAATGGTGACCTCCACCGATGGCTACACGAGCTTCCAACTGCTGCCACCAACGTGGAAGACTGGACAACTGACACGTGGGAGTTACAAAACGGTTCCCAAATTACGTCACCCGGGAAAATGGAATGGCACACGCGCCATCGTATTGCGGTTGGCGTAGCGCGTGGACTAGCCTACCTCCACCACGCGCAGTCAAAGCCAGTGGTTCATGGTCATTTGGTGCTATCTAATGTCTTACTGGCCGATGACTTTGAGCCTCGCATAGCCGATTTTGGATTGAGCCAAAACCAAGCCGAGGGGTCTAGTGAGATGGATGTGTACGATTTTGGAGTTGTGTTAGTGGAGCTATTAACAGGGAAAATCGGCTCGGATGAGACGATTAAATGGGTGAGGAGGCTAGTGAAGGATGGACATGGAGCTGACGCGCTTGACTCGAGACTAAGACTCGGTGGTGACTCAGTGAGTGAGATGGTGGAGTGCCTCCGAGTTGGGTACTTGTGTACGGCGGAGAACCCAAATAAACGGCCTAGAATGCAACAAGTTTTGGGTTTGCTAAAAGACATGCAGCCTCACCACCAACTCGGAAAAATGTAAAATTTATAATCTTTAGGTAAACCACCCCAGCGCGTGATTACACGACGAGGAAGATTGCTTGGCAGCATTGCATTATTGTACTCCCATGTACTTGATTGACTACTGAAAAGTCAACAGTACAAGCCACGTATTCCACTTCATCAATGGCATTTAGTCACGTGCAGATCACGTGATGAAGTGAAGTGAGAGGAACATGTTTGCTTGCTTGTCTCATTTTATTCTCTCTTTTTTTTTTTTAAAACCTTTTCTTTTGTAGTTTTGTATAGTATTAAATTAGAAAAAGAAAAAAAATTGGGGGTAAATCTTTTTTTATATATAAATATTTTATTTATTTATTTAGGGGGTGTATTTTGAAGTGGAGCAGAGAAGTCAGAGAATCCCACTAATCGCTCGTCTCTACTAAGGGGCATTAGAATCATCAACTCCTTTAATTTTCTTTTCTTTTACCTTCTTTATTTTTTTCTCTTTGATTTAAACTTTTCTTGTTTGTTTGTTCTTTTTCTTTTCTATTTATTGCTTTATTCCCTTCATTTTATTATTTTATAGGAGCAGTCTTTAATTTTTTGGTAGAGAGGACAAAAGGGAGTGATGATAGATATAATAAAAGTGAGGTTTAGAACAATCTTTTATAAAGTGATTGGGTCAAATATTGAACCAATGAAGGTATCCCATGAGGACTTTTTACTATCTTATTATTTTCATTATATTTAACCTTTGAAAGCATTTGGATGCCACCAAGGCCATATGGGGTGGTGCCTCTAACCTTCAAAAAATTAAAAATAATTCATGGATTTGAAATATGAATAGTCAATTTTGTAGGCAAAAATTCCACTCTATCGACTAGTAGCACATAATTTTGACTTGTTCTCAATGGCAGACATGATATTAACAAGAGAGGAATATTCTTCCTTTTCTTTTATTAACATGTTTACCAATATAACAAAAACTGTTGAATAAGAAAATGGTTGATAAAAGAGATGATATGCATTTGTCTTCTTGTTTTCTCGAATTTTCATATTATACGCATAAACTTTATAGATAACTTATAGCTTTTTGTATTTGTCTAAAACGTTTAATATCACATGTATCATTTTGGGTCAAGGGGAAGGATTGGATTAAAAAAGGTCCATATCATATGTTTAACGAGTAATATTAAATTAAAATTAGCATGATTGAGGGATGGATAAAGAAATGAAGTAAAATATTTATCCATTGGTTATTGTATGTTCCAATGAAGATTTGGGGGGTCTATTTATTTGGGGATCAAAATAATTAGGGAAAAGTATTTAAAAAGCAAAATCAACATGTATGGAAGCTCCATTTTCAATTGTCTCACTTTCAAAGGTTTGGTCCTTTAACCTTTTCACTTTTCCCACTTTTGTTACATGTAATATCATCGATACCCATTGTAAAGAAAAAGGAAGAAACATCTTTTGATCCTTATCTTATACATTGGTATTCCCAACCTAAAACAGTCATCGACGAAGCACTAGCAATTCGTGAAGCCTAGGAAAATACAGTGAAAAATAAATGGTTATGGGTATAAATTTTGTCTGATGTAAAAATTGTGATGGATATGATAGGGAAAGAAATGTTAATTCATAAAAACTTAAGAGTTATAATTTGTGACAATATTTGAAAGCCTATGAGTTTCTTTGAATATAAATGGTATATATTTGTAGATCTTGGAATATATTTGTGAGCACATCACAAATTAGCTAAGTTTTTTTTGTTTCCTTTTTACAAAAGATTATTTGGGTTTCTATTTTTCCTAGTTGGATTATAATTGATATTGCTACTTCTACATTATTTAACTCTTTGAGACAGTTTATTGCATTATGAGTAATATAGAAAAGTTGGTTGTTATATTATTATTGTTGAAATCTTGAAGAGAAAAATGAAAATAGGTTCGATAATTAAATAATTTAGGAACGTGAAGGAGGTGGGAGTGATAGGGTTAACTTTAATTGTATTATATTATTACAGTATACTCTACCATAAACAACATACTGGATTATTTTTTTAGCCCTTGCGATAAATGATTCAAAATATTTAATTTGTAGTTGATCAAAATGATTGTTTTTTATCCCTTCATATATAAAATATGTATATTGGACGGTATATAAAACTATATTACCACCAAATTTGAAAAAAAAAAAACAAATACAAATTTATATAGTACATGAATAATTAAGTGACGAGACGACAATTATAATATTTACGATAAATGTAAGAATATTTACCAATAAAAGATTTTTTTAATTAATTGAAGATTTAATATGCTTAAGTATCACAAGAGTTGAAATCAAAATATATTAGTGACCAAGGAATCAAAAGTTTATTAACCCTTCGAGAAACTATAAATATATCAATACTGAAAAAGATATCAATAAGGATTGTCATAGAGTGGTAAGTAATCTTCTATTATTAATCAATTTCGGCGCAAATACAAATTTGGTCAGACTTCATAAATACTAGACACCAAGTGAAAACAAAAAAATAAAATCAATAAAAAATATTTCCTAAGTATTGGGGAGGGGAGTTTGGTAAGGTCCAACTATACTTTTTGAAAATAAAAAAGAGCTTCATGTGCTATCCATATAAAGAAATTGGGACACGTTTGGATCTAGAAATAGGAATAGGTAAAGGGTAAAATTAAAGTCATCGAACGAGGGAATAGAATGGTCCATAAACCAAACAAGAGAACAAATTGGAAAAGAAGTGAAAACAGACCACTGAATTGTGTGTGATAAACTATGATAAAGAAAGACTGATGTTTACATAGAACTACAATTGAAAATCAAAGCAACCATGCGTGCAGAGTGGTTCTTATATTTTATTTTTATTTTTTATACATAGTTATAATATCAGAACGAGTCAAATCTAAATGTGTACATAAACATCGATAATTCATATAACTAGTTTTATTTTGTTCGGAATTGAGGTGGAGTTATAAATTTTCTTGTTTTCACATACGTTTATACAATACAAGCATTTGCACAAACATATTGGTTATTTGCATCAACTCACCTTGACCTGAAAAATAGTTGAGCTTACATTCTTTGCAGCTCTTTTTGTTGGTGCCTCTTATCACTATCACACAATTTCGATGTCTTAATATTGTTTTCTTTAACTTGTATTTTTTATACAATTTAAAACTCGAAAAGATTGATATTGCATGTTAAAATTGTACGATAGTGACTATTAAATGTTATTTTTACGTTGGACACACTCGTGCAGTGGACTATTTATCAAGTTCACAATAGGGAAAAATACATGAAAAGACCATCCTTAAAACTTAACTACATAATTCATAAGTAATAAGTAGTACTTTTTCATTATTAAAAATATGAAAGTTTTTTTTTTTTTTACAAATATAGCAGTTTTAAAGAAGTTGACAAGATAATTATTATTAGTATATAGATATATTAATTATTGTTTTCATACAAAAGTGTCTACTTATGTTTGTTTTCCCTTTATAATGGGATTAATTTCCAAATTAGTAGAAGTTTAAAGAGTAAATTTTAGTTTTAGCAAACGTAAAATCATATTTGTATGATATAACTATAGTTTGTATAATTACGCTCCATAGCAAATTTTATGTTTTCTATGGAACATCAAATTTGTATAAATCGCTGGCAACCTCTCACTTGTATAAATCGCTGGCAGCCTCTCGTTTGTATAAATTGCTAGCAGCCTCTCACTTTCATTTTATGTATTTGTATATTTGCATAAAATTTAAATTTGTATACAATTGAATCGAAATAAAACATTTGTATATCAAAATCTCTCTCTTTCTCTTGCTTTATACAAGACAACTTATACATTGTAATTTGTATAATCTGTGTTTTTATAAAGCGAGAAAGAGAGAAAAGCAAAAGAAAACTGAACATGAGAAGATCTACATTTATATAATTATAAGTGTATAGGACGAAAATATATGTAATTATATTTGTATATATAGTTTTCTTTCACTTTATACAAACACAAACGCATTTTATACATTTGTGTTTGTATAAATTGAGAGAGGCGAGGGAGAGACTGACAACGAGAAATGGAGAGTGGTGAGCGAGAAATTCAGGGAGAAAGACGAATGACAACTGTTTGCTATGAGTTACAATTAAATCAAACTGTGGTTATAACATTTAATTTGAATTAATAATTTGTTATTTTATACAATTTTCTGAAGTGACCAACCAGGAAAACAAGAACAATAGCCCAGCCCAAATAAGAAGCGAAGTCCATAAAAGAAGCCGAGCCCATAAAAGTCATCACGAAATCTAATTTTTTAATCTGAGAAAATTTGGTGGGATCAGGAATGACCAGTTTTTGCCACTGTTAGTTTTTGTTACTACTTAAAATATACTAATTGATAATAGTTATTGTTATTATACAAAATCATAAATAATATTTTTATAGATAAAACACAATAAACTTACATTCAAAATTTTACAAGTGAAACTCTTGCCCATTACTATGAATTTTCAAAATTTTTTTTGACGTTTCAAATATATTATTCAAACTTAGATGTATAATGAGATATGACAATTTTTCATGGAGTTTGAACTATCACAATTCAAATTTCATAATTTTTTCATGAAGTTTTGGACTGCCATATGTTAGAATTTAGTGTTCTTTAGATCTTTTTTAAAGTTTTAATTTGATAAATGTTCAGAGTCCTGTAAAATTTCATAAGATTTTTTTGTATTTTAGCTAAAAGTAGTTACATCCAAATATTATTTAACTATTTTTATGATAATAATTAAATCTTGATCAATAATCCAGAAAATACTATTACTAAAAGATTCTCAATTTTTGTTATGGTTATTGCACCTGTCAATTTTTGTTATAGCTATTGCAACGGTTGAAGCAACTATTGTTTCATTATTAATTTACAAATCAACTCATATCAACCAATCAAATTTGTTAAATTATTAATGTTAATCATTTAAATTCTAATATTGAAAAGACGATTTTAATGAGCATGTTTATTATATAAGATATGATCTTGTTTGCAAAACATATGAAATCAAAGTATTTTGATATTTGTCATAACATCTCATAAACCAATCTAGAAAGGAGCTGACTGGAAACTTATGACAACTTTTTGATTCATCTCATTTGTGAACTACAACTTTTAGCTCTGGAACGAATTAAAGCAAGTATTAGCAGCATAACAAAAAAGCATTCCTTGTCATTAGTATTTTTGCTCGCAACAATTGTGACCTCTCGGGAGAATTAATAACTGCATAAAAAATATAGTGCTAGTACATTTGAGATTTTTTAATTGTCTAATCTTTAAATGGCTCCAGAGCTATGAAACAAAGGATTATGTCGAACCTAAATTGAGGTATTGATGGGGATTTTCTAATCTAATCAAATTAGGAAAATGATTTTTTTTTTTTAAAAACAAGACAGATGTATTATTTTCCGGGCCCAACTCCGGATTCTTCCTCAACCCAATTACCCCAACAGCTCTCGACGGAACCCTCGAATCTCCAATTTTTTCAATCTTCGAAACTCCTTCGAAAACCCCTAATATTTCAAAACTTCGAAATCTCAATTCATAGACTAGAAACCTTAATTGAATCGTAATGACATCACAGAAGAAGGAATCGGAGGGAATCGCTCTACTGTCTATCTACGGCGACGACGAAGATGAAGACATGGAAGAACTTGAAGAAGAACAAAGGGAAGAAGATGCACAAGAATACAGACCTGAATCACAAAACTTAGCCATTACAATGGGCACAGAGTTCCAAGATGATAGCAATAAAGTTTTCGGGTCTGATGCAGGTCGGAGTTCGACTCCTTCACCCCTAATTCAACAACTTCAGCAACAACAGTCTGTTGAAAATTTCACACCTAACAAGGTTTCGAATTATGGTGTTGGTTCTACCACTACGACGCCATTAGTGTCCGTTTCTTCCCCAAATCCTCAGCCAATGGAGATGAATTTGAATGTGAATGCGAGTAGACGAGCAAGGCTTACTATTGTTGATTATGCTCATGATGAAGTTACCATGTCACCGGAGCCAGAGGTACTTATTTTTATGCTCTATTTTGTGTTGGATTTTACTTTTTTTTTTTATGCTTGTTCAAAATGGACTGAAAAGAAGATGAGAAAATTAAGGATTTTGGCTTTTAGATTATGCTAGACAACTCATGTTTAATGGGATCCTATTAGAGAGTTATTCATGTAATGAACCTATGATTTAGGAGTTGATGTGAGTTTTTCCTCTTTGTAGGAAGGAGAAGTAATGGCCAGTGGAAGAGTCATGTATGGAGCGGAACTTCAAACTGTTAGTGGTATGTATGCTCTGTGTTTTCTCTATTCAGCTCTGCCTCGTATGCTGTTTTGGTGTTATGACCCTTGCTTGACTGCTTAGTTGAATTGACCCAGGAGTAATGCGATTTTAGGTTTCATTATGGTAGACTGAAGACCTAGTATGGTTACACTGTTCAGGATAGGCAACTATTGTAATTCAACCAATTTTTTTCTCATTCCACCATCTTAATTTTGTATGACTCTCTTTCCTAGGGAGTGGCACCTCTCCATTTACAGAAGCTGTTTTTTTATAAATGTGGTGTCCACGACAGCTTTTGTGCATCTCGAATAATTTCCCAGGATAGGCGAAAAGGCGAAATGGTCTGATAGGCCCTTGGGTTGGATTGTAAATTGGACCCTTCTACTTACGACCTTGTCAAACTGAACACTTAAACTCAGTGAATCACAATATTTTAAACACCTCTGACCATTGACCAAACTCATGTGGCAATAAAATAGCTGAGTTGGAAAAGTGCGTGATGTACATGCGGATTAAGAGCGTGAATTGATACTTTTCATTATAAATACACATATAATTAGGAATTTTCTGTTTTTAAAAAAGGAAAATAAATTATCTCCTTCCTCTTCTCATTTTCTATAGAGGGAAAAAACTAGGTAGCGCCGCCCTAGGTTTCTCACCTGTAGAAATTACTCATCCTTCAAACATCCCACAACAAACATACAAATTGAAAAGAAGAAAAATTTTCCCATTGAAAGCTCAAATCAGACATGGGTTATATGAAATCAAAAAGAAATAAATGTACAAATCCATTTTTTGTTTGAATGCTTCTTTGGACTGATTTATTTGTCTTCGAATCAAAAACGGGTTACATGATTTGAGCTTTTAATTTGAAGATTCAAATTGGAGACTTCTCTCTAAAATTGAAAGCTCAAATCACAAGACTATACGGGCTGAATCGAGGTACCTGATAACTCGGCTTCAGATTTGGACGACTGAGCTGTTGGACTCGTTGCTTGGACTGTTATAGGAAGATGACAAGAATGTATTGATTGCAATTGCTCAAGGAATCGTCCCGTTGCTGGTCCGTTTACTCGATTCCAATTCTTTGCTAGAGATCAAGTAGAAAAATGTGAGCGCTTTTTTTTTTGTCTCAAAAAAGAGTGGGTTTGGATTTTGTAGGGTGGGGGCGCTAAAGATGACCAGAAGAGAAAGGGGATGGGGAAAGGAGGTACAGTGAAAGAGAGAAAAAATAGCATTTTTAACATATTATTTATTTTCTTATATTTAATTTTTGACGTGTCATTAAAAAATGTTGTGGATTCCACGTGTATTTGGTTGTATATACGCAAACCATGATCAAGTGAGAAAAAGATTTAAAATATTGTGTTTCATTGAGTTGATAGTGTCGTAAGTAAAAGGGTCCAATTTACAATCCGACCCAAGTATAAGGGCCTATCAAACCATCCCCCCCCACCCCCCACCCCCTAGGATACCTGCAACCTTCTACTAACAATAGCTACCAGGTAACTCAGGTAACTCTGTCCACTAAGGCTAGGATAGATGGGAAGAAATCACCTAGTGTTTTTTGTCTCTGCTGGTATTTGAAGCAGAGGTCGACCTGATAGCTCTCAACTCACTTCATTGACCACTAGGCCACACCCTTGAGTGCCCATTTACCGAAACTTTTTATAATCTCAATTTCCATTTTCCCCTTGTTCATGCACTCTTATAAAAATTGATATGACTTGTTGTGGACTCCACTTGATATTGAAAGAAAGTCTGGCAAGATACTTTTGGTGCATATATTTAGTTTATGTGTCAATTTTTTTTTTTAATTTCCCATATCCGATCAAATAATTCAAAATGAAATGGGACGAGGGAATGTTTTATGGGCTTATCCAGAAAGTACATTGGAGCAACTTTTGGGTTAATATAAATCATTTTTAGCTGGTTAGCTTGTCATTTGGTAAGAAGTTGACATTTACAGTTTTTGATCCATATAATTGATATTTATGTAAAGAATGTCTTTCATATTTATAAAGTTGATGTATATATTCCGTACAAAACAGGATTGGCTAATGTAACTCCAATCATCAAAGTCAAAACGAAAAAGATAACTCTATCTTTTTACTTACCTTATTAATTTGGAAGTTCAAGATTAAAAATCTCTCTCTTTTCTTTTCAGTTGAATTTATGGAAAAGGCATCACCAGCTCTTCAGGTTAGAACACCTAGTACTCAAACCCCTCCTCAGTCAGATGAGCCAACTGATCAAATGGATGATACTATGGACTTCGCTGTTAATGAAGGATATGGAGTAGCTGAAGAATCTGTTATGGTTCCTGCAGAAGAAAAAAAAGAGTTAGATCTGTTGGAGAAATTTCTTCCTCCTCCACCAAAGGAGAAGTGCTCAGATGAATTGCAAGTAAGTGGTGACAGTAGTATTTTTCAAATGGATACTAGAAATATGCTTACATAAAATGTATATGCACTATTCTGAGGTTGCCCGAGTTTTCTCTAATAGACTTTGAAAGTTGAAGCTTGCATCTTCAGACTTGTTTCTGTAGTGTACATTTAGATGATATTGGTAATTTATGTGTCTTGCATTATATATTTTAAAACGACTTTTCATTTTATGCAGCGCCTTTCTGTAGTAGTTGGTGAAGGAATGTTTACATGTGGACTGGCTGACCATGAACTCTGTGCTCGCTAAATCTCTCTCTCCTCTCACAGACAGAATGTCTCAGTCTATCTCTCCCTCTCATGCAGTCACACACACACACACACACATGAAGTTTGCATTTCCTGTAATTTCGTCTCTAGATTCTTATCCCTTCAGATACTGACAATTGTTTGTAAAAGATGTCTGTCTTCGGTTACCGTGGCATTGGATGCTCTGTTATCTTTAACTGATATATTCTGGAGCTTAACTTTCAATTTATGTCCTCCCAAATGATTCCTTATAACTTCTACAGTGACTCTGATCATTTTTGTCCTCCCTTCCAATTTGATGTGAACCTTACCATTTATGTATAAGAAGGCCTTATGGTGTTTACCCTGTTGCATAGATAATTGATTTGGCTACTTTGCTTTCAATTGTTACACTCTTTTCTTGTCAATTCATTCTGCAGGAGAAGATCATTAAATTCCTTGCTCTAAAGAAGACTACTGGCAGAAGCTTTAATGCAGAAGTACGCAACAGAAAGGAGTATCGGAATCCAGACTTCTTACTGCATTCAGTGACTTATCAAGACATTGACCAGATAGGATCTTGCTTCAGTAAAGACATATTCGATCCGCATGGATATGACAAAAGTGACTTCTATGATGAAATAGGTTACTAGCAATATGATTTCCGATTTCTGTCTTTCAGCTAGACATATCTACTTTTGTGTGGCATTGGTTATAGCATGTTTAGACAGTTTTCGCTACTTCCACTGTAATGTTTTTGTTAACCAAAATAGTTCATTCTGTGAATCTGGAACGATTATGACTACGAATATGGAGGAATCTTATGTAAACGATGGATACTTAGTGGATCTAAAGTGTTTGTCACAAGGATTCTGACGGTGTGTAGCTAATTCTATACTTCCCTTTCCAACTTATTGTTTGGAGCTAGTGTAAAGGATATCTATTTCTTTTGAGGTTAAGCTTTCATGAAATTTGGTCTGTTTCAGTGTAAGAGTAATTTTCCTCGAATTTATGGATAATTTCTTCTCTTTGAAGTATATCTTGTATATCATACTTCATCCACAAGAAATCTTGACTGGAATATTTATTTTGTAAACAGAGGCTGACTCAAAGCGTGAAATGGACAGAAGGGAGCAAGAACGGAGGAGGAGTCCAAAAGTTGACTTCATATCGGGAGGAACACAGCCTGCACCAATGGTTCCTACACCAAAAATCAATATGTCGATTCCAGGTTACCCACCTTTCTTCCTCGAGTCAATTTCTGTTGAATTGATTGAGTTCCCTGCATTACTCTTTGCTCTCTGAATTCTTTGCAGGGATGGCTCCTGTTGCTGCTGGTGCATTACCGCCCACTGTAGATGTTGTAATTCGGGATGGTAGACAGAACAAAAAGTCGAAATGGGACAAGGTTTTCATCTGCAAAGTCTCAACTAATTGCATTGATTATAATTTATCTCCAATGTCTCTTGTATTGTAATCCTCAATGCTACCTTTTCAGGTGGATGGTGATCGGAGAGACCCTGTTTCTGCTGTTGGTGCACATGCAGCACTTCTATCAGCTGCTAATGCTGGTGCTGGTTACACTGCATTTGCGTAAGTTCATTATGACTCCCATTTATATCTGTATTACGGTAGTTATTTTAGAATTTTCTTTCCATCACTCCTCCCCTCCCCCGGCTGCACTATGGGATGGGAAAGCCTTAGATCCGTAGGGTGGACAGCTACTTCCTTGCTATCTAATAAAAATGAGGCTCGTGTATTACTTTCTGAAAAATAAATGATGTCGACTATGGTGGATTAAAAACGAAACATGTTGTTCAAGTCCCATATTTTTTAATCTTTTACATATTGTGGCGACCCATAGATTCCTCTAAGATATACCTTGTTGGGAGTGTGCAAATGTTTAAATAGGTTGTGCACCTGCTTTGGCTGACCTAGGGGTGCAACTTCAGCCCATATAAGGTGAAAGGAAACCATTTAACCCATATTTATTTATATGGATCACTCATATTTTCTAAATGGGTAAATATGGGTTAATCTATTTTAAGAGCTCATACAAATATGAACAAAATAGGTAAATTATGGGAATCCATATAGACCCATAGATCATCCACTCATATGAAAAATTCTTGATCGCATAAAAAAATTTGTTTATTTTTATAAAAGAACATTAGGGGTAGGGTGAAAAAAATTTAACTTTTTTTTTATTTTTTATTTTTAAATTGTGAGTGGGGTCGGGGTAGGGAAGTCTGCAGGGGATTAACTTTTTTTTTGAATTTTTTATTTTTCTTTAAAAAAATTTGGAAGTGGGAGTGGAAGCGGTGAAATTTTTTTAACTTTTTCTTTTGAATTTTTTTTATTTTTCTTTAAAAAAAATTTGGGGGTAGGGTGGAGGGGCAATTTTTTTTTTTTTTTGAAAATTTATGCCTATTTTTTAAAAAAATGGTGGAGCGGGGACGGGTGAGGGGTGGGTAGGATGGGCAAATTTTCTGATATTTTTTTAATTGAAAATTGGGGGTGGGGGATGGGGGTACAGTGGTAGAAAAAATTAAATTCTTTTTTTGTATGAAAAATTATTTTTTTAATTATTCTTTAAGAATAGGGGGGTGGGTTAGTAGGAGTTGGGTATTAACAATGTAGCTTTGATTTAATGTTTTTTGGCTTTAGGAGATTAAAGTGAGTTAGAACCATTTTACCCAAATCATATTTACTCATATTTTATATGGGTGAATTGTAATCCAATCCATTTTGGCTCAATCCATATTTAATCCATCCAAATCCGATTCAGTCCAACCATTTGCCACCCCAACTTTGGCCTTTGAGCAAAGATTTAAGAATACTGGAAAATGGATATCTAGCCTCTTATTTATCTGTAGAATGGTTGAGTATTGGTTTCTTAGGAAATACTCCTTTAAAGGTATCGGGACACTCTTCTTTTCTTTTGGTGAAATCTTATCTTATCTTTATGTAGGTTGAGGCACTTTTCCTGCCTAGCTGTGTATTCTTAATGTTTGTAATATCCATTTTCTGTTGAAATTTTTGACAAAAGCATCTCATTCTCAAGTTCACATGGAACTCACTATACTCCCCTGCCTCCCCTGACAAAAACATCTCATTCTCACTTCACAAGGAGTTACGCGGCATTTGTGCTGTCTGTGGAATTAGTGTAGGAAAAAAAGGAGTTCTTTTACTTGGTGGATAGAGTTACTTGGTATCTATGTGGGTGGAGGTAGGAGATATCCCGTGGTATTAGTTGAAGTGTGTGCAAGCTGATTAAAGAACTAAAAGGAGGAGTTTCTTTAGATTACACACACTTCTTAGGACACTGCTCTTCCTATTGAGGGGGTCTATTTTTGTTTGTCAAACTTGCAGAAAAAAGTGAACTTCAAATTACGGGGGTTACATCCTGAAATACCAGTCTAAAAGCTTTCACACTCAAATTATAGGAATAATCCATGGTGTCTAATTCACTAACACGCACTTCGTAAACTTCTATTTAAGTTTCACTCCATATTGTTTCTGTGGGTCATGCAACCCTATCCTCAATGAGTAGCTAGTACTTGGGGACTTAATTGAAAAATGAGATTCATGTTTCACCTTCTATTACCCTTTGAAGTCCATAAACCTTTTATCCTCCTTGTTTTCAGATGTAGACATGTTTGATGTTTCATTTAGCAGAGGGTGGAGTCATGTAGTGATGTTTAATTTTTGTTTTCCACAGGCAACAAAGACGCCGGGAGGCAGAAGAGAAGCGACCTAGTGACAAGAAGTTGGATAGAAGATCTTGACAATCTAATTTGACTTGCTGACTCCTGAAACTATTGCAGCCTCTAAAAGAGATTATGGACTTGTGTATAGACGAGCTTTCTGTATTTGTCTGACCCTTTCCAACACATCCAGTCCTGCACAAGTGTTGGCTAGATATCCAATGAGCAACGGTGCCTCATTTAGAAAGACAAAGTACTGTCAACTCTGAATATTCTCATCTACTGTAAATACCCAGTTTTTATTTTAGTAGTGAAGTCGATTGCAGGTTTTAAAGTTAAAGGAGTGTAACCATGAGAGTCATTGGAGGAATTTTCAATATAAAGCTGGGGAGAGTAAATTGTATAAGTTTTCTTTTTGCCATGTGCGCTATAGATTGCAAAGTAATTATGCTTGTACTCTTTGACTAGAGTCCTAAAAGAGCTGAAAATTTTCTATGTACTTTGAAAAGTTAGAGATACCTTGTTTTGTTTATCCAGTCAAATTTCATTATTGAGTTTATTGTTTGTAGTCATTCAACCGAAAGCAAATTCCTTTTCAAAAGGAACTCTTTAACGCCAATAGGACCCTACCTTAGACTTGTCTTCTCTTGTGAATAGTGAATTGTTATCCATATTCTGTGACCATTTTTTTCAAAATTTTGTTCGATTTTGAATTCTACTTATGCTTAACGTACCTCGTGTGCTAAAAATTTCTGAAATTTAATCTTGGAAGTATGATTTCATATTTTACAAGTTGAGGGAACAATAATGGTTATTGCTTGTTGTGGTAAACTTGTGCGTAGGTTGATAATATATTTGTATTTCCATTTACTTAGTTCTTAAGAGATGTATTTAAATTTTTAAAACTAGAGTTTCAATGTATTTTTAATCCACGTCCTTACTTATAGGCTGGCTTCTTTTTCTATTTGAGGTATATCTTGTTAGGTAAACTTGCATATTAAAAGTAGGGGTCACATTGTAAGACCCTAAAATGTAAAGGAGCTTTTTTGCATTTTAAATTGGGAAAGTGTGGAGCAATCAATGGTTTCCAATGTCACACACACTTTCTTAAGCTTCTTTTAAGCTTTCCCTCCACATTCTTTTTGTAGGTCATGCAGTCCTATCCTTAATGAGTACGCATAGCCAAATAATAATAATATTTGTATCCAATATTTGCATCAAATGAATGAAAGAAGACTCTTGTTTTATATATGAATTTTAATATCTTAGTATAGTTAGATGATAATACCTAATTTCTAGATCAAATTGTTTGATTTTGTATAAATGATAAGTGTGATTTTACTTGGTAGAATTCAAAGAAAAGTTTTTTTTCATTGGCTCTTCGTGGCATGACAACTAAAAATCTCATACTTTTATCATCAATTACTCGTCATGCTATGTGACACTGCTATTATTTGAATAGTAAAAATATTTTTTACCATCTTTATATATGATACTTATTTTAATTTTTCAACTTTCATCTTGTTAACTGACTTAACTGTAATACTTGTAACATCTTGTTAACTGACTTAACTGTAATACTTGTAAAAAAAAGACGTTGAAAGGGTTCCTTTTCAATGAAATATGTGTATCCCATCATCAACCTAGGTCCATCAAAACTCAAAAGATGTGTTAGCCCATATGTTTGGGCTTTTGTTATTGGGCCTATTTTCTATGTTAGCTTTATATTTCTTATTAGGTTAGGTTTAGTTAATGGATTCCTATTAGGTTAGGTTTAGTTAATAGATGCTTATATATAACCTTTCTATTCTTTTTGTATTGAGACTAATTCTATTATATTGTAATATAACTCTTACCTCTTGTTCTTCAATTAAATAGTTCTGTTAACAAGATAAACTACAAATGAAGAAAGACATGGAAAAATAAATTTGACTAGCAATTGTGAGATTCCAATTCTTAATTGGAGGATACATGCCTCTGCCCTTTCATCATCTCCTGTTAAAATTGGAAACCCTCACTAATATTTTTTTCTCACTTAGGTAACTTGTGGAGGTTCTTTTTATATGGACTAGAAAAAAGAAGAGTTAGTTTTATTATAATTTTCCCAAAGTTCTTTCAAATGCACGTTTATTTTAAAAAATGAAGGCATCTATGTGTTTGAGTAACTGTCCTTTCAGACATTAATCGTACATACACATTAATTTCACCTCTTAATAAATTGGACATAGAGATAGGCAATCTGTCCTTTTTTAAGTAACACAGTTTTTTTTAAAAAAAATCACAAAAGAAAAGACAAGATTGGCGTATTTTATATTTGAAACTACTTATTTGCTTATTCCAACCTACTTCGTATAGAAAAGTTCACATTTTTGTGGGAATATAAGCGAAAAATATGAAAGATATGTGACTTTCTTACTATAGAAAAACTATATTAACGCTCTAACTCATTGTTGACGCAAATACTATTGGTAATACATATATTTCTTTTTTATATTTGACTTTTAATTATACACCACTATATAAAATAAGATGAAGGAACTAAATATAATCTTTTATTTATTTTAGTCATTTTTTAATCTTTATAAAATCAAACCTCACCAAGTTGGCTCTATCTTTATGAATGTTTGTTGGATTTGTATAGCAAGCAGTTATTATTGTGAAATGGACACAAGAGGGTAAAATCCCCCAATTTTCGCTGTTTTTGCAGGGAAAAAGTTGAGAAATTTTGAGCCCAAAAATATTAAATACTTATAATTATAATCTTCCAATAAGAGTAGTAAATAGGCACGAATATCTATGCTACTTTTTAGGTATTTATTTTGTCTTTGTACATAAAGAGAGACGTTGAAGATTTTGTAAGTTCCCTTTCACACGTTGGCCTTACTCAGACACACTTCTATTTCTGCATAAACTTGAAGACTTAACAATGTAATGTTTTTTAGATTCTATTTTCATCAATTATTTAATCTATGTCTTGCACTTTTCTATTCTTTTTTAAATGTAAAGGTATAGACCATTTATGAGGATTTTATTTCAGGTAGATTATACTCAATAGTTTATTCACTACTACCATATTGCATTTGAAATGCAAAAATTCTTTTCCTAATTAATAAATACACACTTGTACTGACCTCTCTAATTCTTACTATTTGCTTATTATTTTTTTAGATATGAAAATTAACTTATTTGAAAATTTTCTTTGTAAGTTTCGTTAACTAGTAAATAAATTCGACAAATACATCTCCTTCTCTTTTTGAAAGTATTGAAATCTGATATAAAAATCACATGAAATAGTGATACAAGGAACATTATTATATTAATATTTGAAACTCATGCTATTTTAGTTCATAGCAAAAATCTGATTTCATCTATCATTAGACATGATATCAATCTAATATTCAAGAAAAAATATAGCTGACCATGAATAGGTCAAACCTTACATGACATCCTCGTACTTGGCTACAATGAGTTGCAAGACAAAGATTTGGTCCATATACTGTCTCTTATCAAATCAAAATTCATTTTTTCCCCAGCAACACATACTATATTTTTAAGAAGGAATTTAAGTTTTATACCAATAGTGTAATTTTGTTTACGCAATCATATCATTTATAAAATAATTATCGGACAATATCAATGATATACGATATAGTAGTTTGATAGAAAATTAATAACTAAATTATTATCATTACACATTAAAAGTCACATATATTATTCAAACAATTTTATACGTTTTCAACTAATTATGCGGATATTAGTTATATTGTTATTAACAGTGGCGGAGCTACATTACAATTAGGGGGTTCATCTGAACTCCCTTTGGCGGACATGGTTAAAATAGTTTTTTTGGTATGTATAGTAGATGTCAAATCCCCTTCGACTATTTCGTGTGTCTATTTTTTCAGATTTTGAACCCTCTTATTGAAAATCTTGGCTCCACCACTGGTTATTAGTTATGCGGGTATTACCTATTTCATCTTCTATCCCGTGTAAGATATTCTTTCATAACTTATATCTGTATTAATTATGCGAGTTTCTAAATTACAAATCAAACATTGTATTACTTTTATACATGAATAACTTACTATCAAACATTAATATAACTTATACATGAATTAATAGATAGATCTCTTTACTAGCTACCAAACTATCCCTAATTTCTTTATGGAAAGTACAAAGTCACAAGGTGTTCTGAGTTAAACGAAGAAAAATTAAGAGGGTGCAGAATAACCAAAAAAAAAAAAAAAGTAGTACAGCACAGCAATGACCAGAAAGTAACGGTAACATGAGGTGTTTTTGGAAGTTCCTTAAGGGGTATTTCCGGAATATGTATACTAAAAAAAAATTAACGGACACTTTCACACACAAACTAAGACAAAAAACACTAAAATAAACTTTAAATTTAAGTAAAAATTCACTTTCAAAGAGTGGGTTGCAGGTGCTGCTCAATCTTTTTTTTTTTTTTCAATTTCTCTCTATATATAAAAACAGATACATATCACATCAGCTTGACTTCTCTCTCTCTCTCCAATCACCTTTTTTTTTTTCTTATTTCATTGTCTTTGCTTGTTTACAGCTTTTTACTTTGTTATCTCATTGATTCACTAAAACCCCACTTGGATTGAACTAGTATACATCTTTCTTGATTCATTTTTCTGATACCCATTTGAGTTTTTAGTGGAAAAAGATTGTTTTTTTAAGGCAATGGCAGCTCCTCCTAAACCTGAAGAAATTAGTCATCCTCCAATGGACCAGCTTCAGGGTTTGGAGTATTGTATAGACTCAAATCCTGCTTGGGGTATGAAAAAGATTCAATCTTTTTTAACGAATGAGCTTGTTTTTATCATTTTTTTGTTACTGTTTGATTTCTTTGTGTGTTTTTGCATGAGATGAATCTGTGAGAACTGAATTTGGATGTGTGAAACAGGGGAAGCTATTGCTTTGGGCTTTCAGCATTACATCTTGGCATTGGGGACTGCTGTTATGATTCCTTCATTTCTTGTTCCTTTGATGGGTGGAACTGATGTAAGCTAGTTTTGCTCAAGTTTTCATGTTTTTTTCTTCTTATGTCTAACTTCATGTGTTTTCATTGATTGGAATTTGAAAATCATTTAACAAGTTTTTCATGAATTAATAAAAAAATTATTTTTACATTCAAAAGAACCAACTGAACTTTTTTCATGTTACTTGAATTTCAATGAACTTGGAGAAAGAAAAAACTTCTCCCCCATTTCAATTTGTTTGTCCGGTCTTGACTTCATAGAGAACTTTTTTTAATCTTTTGGTTTTAAACATGTTACGTGGAAAGTTAGAATCAAAAATAGACAAAAGACAAGAAGAAAGTAGGACAAACAAATTTAAACAGAGTGAGTATTAGTATGAATTAAGAAACTATTGGTTTTTGGTTGAAGAATCTGGAGATTGATCATGCTAGTTTTTATGATTTCTGATTTTGATGTGCTCTTGTTTGGTGGCATTTTTGATTCTTAAATGTCAGGGTGACAAAGTGAGGGTGGTGCAGACCCTGCTTTTTGTTGAAGGAATCAATACACTCCTACAAACTTTATTTGGAACCCGTTTACCTACTGTAATTGGAGGGTCATGGGCTTTTGCGGTACCGATAATTTCCATAATCCATGATTCGTCATTGACAAGGATTACTGATCCTCATGAAGTAAGTAACTCTGAGAATAGTAGGTGATTTTGTTGATTAACTGTTCATAGTGATGTATGTAGTTTATCAATCGGACTTATCACAATTGTGTCGTGCTGCTGATAATAACTCAATATGCATCCATTTTAAAACTAAATCATCTTGTGAATAGAATACCCTTCGATGTAGATATGTGATTGTAGCGTTTTGCTATAGGGCAAGGTATATTTGCACCACACTGTCAAAGAGTGCAAATTTATTAACCATTTCTCGTCTTATAAAATATTCTTTTAAAGAAAACTTACAGTATTTCTTAATTTTTGTTTTTATCCTTACTTGTAGAGATTCCTTGGCACGATGAGAGCAATTCAGGGAGCATTGATAGTAGCATCAAGTGTTCAGATAATTTTGGGATATAGTCAACTCTGGGCTATTTGTTCCAGGTGCAGATTATCCCCAAAGATGAACTATTTGTTCACTCATAATGTACAGTTCTCATGTTTATGGCTTCAACATACTGACTTGCTAATAACTTACAGATTTTTTAGCCCAGTGGGAATGGTTCCGGTTATTGCTCTGGCAGGATTTGGTCTTTTCGACAGGGGTTTCCCACAGGTAGGTTGAGGATCATCTACCGAAAACAAAGATTATTGTTATCCATTGTATCAATGATGTTGTAGTCTTGGTCAGCTTACACTGATTACTGCTTTGTGCTTGTGCAATTTTATAACAGGCTGGACAGTGTGTGGAAATTGGTGTACCAATGTTCATTTTATTTGTGATCTTCTCTCAGGTATGATACTTTTTTTGACCTTTAATTTGACATTTTTTGGTGCAAAAATGTGAACTAAATTCATATTTTTGGCCAGTCAGTCTTCTTTTACAATGATGAGAATTATGAAGAGAGTGCCAATTCCAAACTTTTCTGTCATCTGTTTCTTAAGTGTTAAATGCAAGGGAAGCCTGATGAATTATTCATTTTTTGTCCAGTATTTAAAAAATTTCCAGTTTAGGCAGTGGCCGGTGATGGAACGATTTGCTCTAATTATCACAATCACAGTTATTTGGGCTTATGCACACCTCCTGACCGCCAGTGGTGCTTACAGACATCGCCCAGACGCTACCCAAAGGAATTGTCGCACTGATAAAGCAAACCTCATTTCTACTGCACCATGGTTGATATTTCATCTAATTACTTTTCAGATGAATGTTGCTTGTATATCTATCTAACCTGCATAATTGTTGCCTTAGACATTCTATAGTTTTCTGTAGGGTGTGATATACGACACATTCCAGTCTTGATCTTCCTCCTAAGTTTTTAGGATTAACGAAATCTCTACTCCACTTTGCTATTCAGGATAAAAATCCCATATCCACTTCAGTGGGGTGCTCCTACTTTTGATGCTGGTCATGCTTTTGGAATGATGGCTGCTGTACTTGTCTCCTTGATTGAGGTTAGACCTGAACAAAATTGATACCTTAATCATGCTTTTTCCATTTTGTACAGCGCTAAGTCTTACTCTTTTGTCTTCAGTCAACTGGAGCATATAAAGCAGCATCTCGTTTAGCAAGTGCCACACCACCCCCAGCTCATGTTCTGAGTCGTGGTATCGGCTGGCAGGTTTGTGCAGTAATTTGTGACAAACATGCTAATCTTCAGAAATTTGTATATGTTTGTGACATATCAATTAGTAGATGATGCTAACAGCCCAGAACTTCTAAACCTTTTCCAAATCTCACCTCTAAATTTTGTTATGTCAAGTGATTAAAACAAAAATTCACTTCAGGTGGATATTGATAATACATAGATTCATAATTACCTTACTTATCAAAAAAAGATAAAATATTCATTCATCATCTGTGGTTGAATTCCACCTGGTGTCCTTTATAGGACTTAGTTGTACAACAATTTAAAGTGCAACATGGAACCTCGTAGGTCGGTAGTGTTTATGGTGAGGACTTAAACAAGAAGTTGTATAATTCTAAGTGCAGAAAACGTGATGTTGGTTTTTGATGATATTTATTCTTGAAAAAGAAATCACAGAAGAGCCTCTCATTTGCATCAAATTTATGGATATCTACAGACTGATGTTGGAGCTACTTTTTTCTTTTGCAGGGTATTGGCATCCTGTTTAGTGGACTTTTTGGGACTGCTACTGGGTGTACAGTTTCTATGTTAGTAACTCAAGTCCTATATTACTTGTATGCAATGTGATTTATCTTTCGGTTTAACGTATCTTTTATGGTTAACAGTGAGAATGTGGGACTTCTTGGAAGCACTCGTGTGGGTAGCCGCAGAGTTATCCAAATTTCTGCTGGCTTTATGATCTTCTTCTCAATTTTAGGTTAGTGATCTTCTGTGGACTCAACCAAACCTGAAAGAATCTTTCAGCTAGTCTGAACTTGGTTCCTCATAATCCATTATTTTGACATTTGTAGGCAAATTTGGAGCATTATTTGCATCAATTCCTTTCCCAATATTCGCTGCTGTATATTGTGTCTTGTTCGGTCTTGTTGGTGAGAATCCTTTGCAACTCCACTCCTTACAACTTCTTTCTGCAGATCCCTTTATCTATTTTCCCCATCTGACAAACATTTCTTTTGTTTCCAGCTTCTGTGGGGTTGTCATTTCTGCAGTTCACAAACATGAACTCAATGAGAAACCTCTTCATTGCTGGTGTTTCTCTCTTCCTCGGGTTGTCTATTCCCGAGTACTTCAGGGAATACACCACTGCTGCTTTTCATGGTCCTTCTCACACTAAGGCTGGATGGGTGAGTCAAATATATTATGATTAAGTTTCCGAACTTCAAATTTTACATGGAGTCATTAGTAACTGATCTGGCTCTCTTGGAAATATGCAGTTCAATGATTTTCTCAACACCATCTTTCTGTCTTCCCCAACTGTGGCTATGATGGTTGCTGTGTTTCTTGACAACACACTGGACTACAAGGACAGTGCCAAAGATAGGGGAATGCCATGGTGGGTGAAGTTCAGGACATTTAAGGGTGATAGTAGAAATGAAGAGTTTTACACCCTCCCTTTTAATCTCAACCGCTTCTTTCCTCCTTCATGATCATGTTAGCGATATATCTGGACCAGAAGGAAGGAGGGGAAAGTGAAATATGAGAAGAGTTTGATCTCAGGGTTGATCCCTAATGATATATTTGAATCAAAGAACAAACTCTATGTAGGCAGTTGTGATGAAATTCT
Source organism: Solanum bulbocastanum (assembly GCA_037074985.1). Lineage (NCBI taxonomy): Eukaryota > Viridiplantae > Streptophyta > Magnoliopsida > Solanales > Solanaceae > Solanum > Solanum bulbocastanum. The sequence goes on along the minus strand of CM073598.1, from coordinate 26,572,775 downwards.
AGGAAGTAGACATCAGTTGACATGAATATTATTTATTCATTTATTTGTAGTAAAAAATGTCAAGGCCTATTTTGGCATAATGAGAAGATTTTCTTACTCTTAAAGCTCTGCTCTTTTCTGTGAGTACCTCATCCCTTCCTAATTTTCGTGATAACAGAAAAAGTAAGAAGGAATTGCAACGACAAAGGTGCTTTTTTTATTCACCAAAAATTAGTGTCACTGTATGCATGATACTCATTTCCTATCTTCCTGCACTTTTTCCTCTGGGATATGATACAAAAGTGGACAAACAATTCAACGTTAGAGTATGAATTTGAGTTGTTGAGGGAAAACTATGACCACCCTCCCTAATGCCTGCACATGCACTCTTTGCATCTGGGGTGTCGATAAATGCTACGACCCAAACCTCGTACCTGCACTCTCTGACCTTCATCAATCATCTTTCTTATCTTCCCCTCGAAACTGTGCCATCCTATGGTCTTATTTCTTGACAAAATTACAGAAAGCCTCTTCTTGCTAGGCCTCAATGTGGGAGCATGACCACCACCATAATATGTTCTGAACCCTGACACGAGGGATGATAGCTGACTTCCTGAGTCTGTCATGGCAAATACATCAGATGTTGCACACGCGATGAAGTCTAACGCTGCAAGCTGCATTCAAAGTGATAGCTTTTGTTGTTGGAGTCGCACATAAGGGGTGTGTGTGTGTGTTTATCCCCATCAGTTAAAATAAGAAGAAACTTACTTGAGAAGAAAAGTTTCTAAATGGTGCTAGTTCACTTGGTGTGAGAAGATCTTCCTTGGTCACTAGGTTGGGATAGAGGGTAGTTAGAGCTTGCATCCTTGATTGACCTCCATATATGTCAGAACCAGCAAGATAGATGTATGTTCCATGTTTGAAACAGAGGCCAGCGAGAACTAGTCCTGCTTCTTCTGGTGTCAATGGACATTTGCCCGTCTTTCTTAGCTCCTGTGGAGAAAGAGGCCTGCAGACACCACCAAAATATGGTCAATTGAACTATCACACAAACTATGTTGAACCAAATGGTGGAACTGATATACAACAAAAACTCTACTTTGATTTCTTCAGACGCTCAAGAAGTAAAGGAAAATGGACTTCTCGATAAGTTTGTAGTTCACTTCTCTCTGTTTCTCCGCCACCAAACTCACACATAGAGTAGGCCACCATATCAATCTCAAACCTTAAATGCAAAGCAAGGTACTTGGAAGGGCCTTCTGCTGCATGATAGTGTCTCAAGGGAACATGAGGGATTAAGTTTCCAAGAAGTTGCTTATCCAATGTGCTCCTAGCAAAATCATACCTCCGAATCCGCCTAACCAGTAAAGAACCTATTTGTTGGATCTCTGGCACAAATTTCAAGGCATGGAAGTTGCACTTGCACCTTAGTCTCTGCAACAAAATACAAATTTGTACTGTAAACAAGAACATAAAACCAACATACCATCATTGATAAGTTTTACAATGTCCTAAGCAGGGGCGGATCCAGGAATTCTATCAAGGGGGTTCAAAAAAAAATTAAACACGCTAATATTATCACTTAAGTTCACTTAAGCGAAATCTTGAACCCCCTCAACCGTTGGGCTACTCCTTTGATATATATTCAGGTGGTTCAATTTTAAATATATATATGTACAAAAAAAAATTGATCTTATATATATAGTGTAATTTTTTTATCGAGGGGGGTCGGGTGACCCCCCTGCTAGAACTGTACATCCGCCACTGGTCCTAAGCATTTGAAGCACAAACTAGACATTAACTTGCAGATGTCATTCCAAACTTGCATCTACCCTATAGACAATTGAACAATTTTAAAGAATGCTCTTCACCTGAAATTCATAAGGCAACGGGTCAAAGCCTAGTCTATTTCCATATCCTAGAAAGTGAACAACTCGATTGCGTAAGAGGAGGGGTAGTATTTTCTCGATGTATTCATCAGGTGTAGCTTCCTTTGAAAGATCTGCATCAGTTATCTAAGCAAGGTGAAAGGTATCATATGTTATTGTCCAAGTCAATACATTTTCATGTCCCAACTTTCTAACTAAAGAAGAAAATAAGTTAGAAGAGAACATACAAGGCTTCCAGCTGCTTCCACATCTAGTAGTTTCAAATTAGGAGGGAGCTCCTTCATAATATTAACTTCATCCTTCAACATATCCATGAAATAGTCCTCTTGATATATATCCCCAAACTGGCTGTACTCACACACAAAAAAAAGGTGTGAAAGCTTGCTGTTAAGTTAAACTAAGTGGTGGAAGGGATGTAGGCTACTGATTACTTTGGTAGTAGCAAAAATCTAATGCAAAGAAGAAGAAGATATGCAATTGAAAAAGATGAGTCTATGTCTATCAAACCAAAGATTTATGGAAAAACAAGAAATGGATCTTCTGTAGAAAAGTTGAAGCTTAATTGATCCCAAAAGTTAAAAGAGTTCAAGCGCGATACAATTTTCTTCAGATCAATGAATTAAATGTAATTCATGAAGCAAAGCCTTTTGTAGAGCTTAAATTGAAATCTGTAACTATTTAATTGCTGAAACTAAAACAATTTTTTTTTTTTTTCTGTGAACTAACCTAGGATCCTTCCAGACATTGCTATAAAGAAACTTGGGAATGACCAAAGTGGCATTTAGGAGAGATGCTACAGCAACAGCATTGCAGACCTGCAGGCACAATTACAAAATTTCAGTTCACGATCAAATAACCAAACATGACAGTCCTTATCAAGTTGACTCAACTGTACAACTTGGCTAAAAGTTGAAAGGAAAAACAAGTTTATACACTTACAGCAACTCTTTGTTGATTTAGTCCTCCATTTGCACTGATCAATATATAACCAGTGATGTTTCTAGGTTTCCCTGCCCTGACAACTTACAACAATTATACCGCAATTCAACATTCAAAAGGAGAATCACACTTTCAAATATGATCAGAAAATTAAGCAAATTAAAGATGTATATAGCAAACAACATAATTCATGCATGAGCAAACTATACATGAAAAAATATCCTATTACCAAGTGGACTAGTTTTATCTGCACAAGGTTTCCAAGATGATGCCTGAGGATATGGCTCCTCCCATAACTTTGATGACTCTTGCTTCAACTCCCTCTATAGCAATTTAAGGAAATTCAAATAAAAGATAGATGCTAAGATCGTCAGTTACTATCGTTTTAAATGCAATTTCCAAATGAAGTTAATCAAGTTAAGTATCACAACAACCTCTGCAAGAGAAGAAGCAGCCAGATTTAGTAGCCTTTCATACAGCTTCACCGGACCTTCTTTTGCTGCCCTCGGTACCATTTCCACCTTCAGATACAAAATTAGACAGCAAATTAAAGCTCATACTATTCTCAGAAACATGTCTACTGGTTCCATTCGGTACACTAAGCACTTCAGGCATAAATTTAGAGCTAAGAGATTTTGGGAATCACAATGTCATACCTCAGTCTTACTCGAGCCTTGTAAAGAAAAATTACTCTGAAGCATCACGGGGTCAAAAATCGAGAGCAGAAGAGAATCCAAAAGGTAAAGAAAGCCCATTAACAACAATGTGAAAACAATAGACCTAATATGTCTATGCAGCCACCACATTTGCCTCTTTCCAACATAAACTCCTTTACAAGGAGTGAACTTCGCAGAGTCATTTTTCATCCCTTTGGTCAAAACAACTTTGTCCCAATTGTATTCTCCCCCTGATAACCTTCTTCCTATAGGAGAATCACCTCCATGTTGCAAATCTAAACTTCGAAATTCATGTTCTTTTAACCCAAATGATATATCTAAATCCTCGTTCTCCACTCGACGACCTCTAGGAGAAGACCCTTGTTTCCCCATTTTCTCACAACTAATTATCTCAGAAAATTGGAGCTCAACCTTAACAATGATCAATTACACTATCTCCCTTTATTTTCTCTTCACAATGTTTCGAACAATATTACATTTTTTTTGTGAAGACCCCATTTCAAGAATTAGTCTTCCATTGAAGTTTGTTGAAAAAGTTACAAGAAAATTAGATAAAACTGAAACGTCTCTATGCATAAATTGGAAGTAAAGTTAAAGAAATTGGTGACTGACAAACACAAACCAAACCAACACTGGGTCATGAAAAAATAACGTATGAGTAAAATTTAAGGCATTAAAAAAAATATGAGAAAAGAATTGCCATCTGCAACAACTACTTCTCACCAAACTGTGAAAAAGTCTGGTCTTTATTGTGTGTTTTTTAATAGGGATTTTGGAAGAGTTAATTTGGTAACAAGAACACTTTACATGGCACCAGGGATTATTATAAGTAGTGCAATTTTTTCATTCATATGAAAAAGCTTATATTATTGTTTTTTTTTTTTTAAAAAAAATTCTCTGTCATTGGTGGGGTCTTTTTAACTAACTTTGGATACCAAACGGTTGGGTTGCCCCAATTTACTGTATTTTATATTCTCTAATTTTGTTGATATTTTTATTTTCTACATCTTTTATACAAGTAGAAAGATAAAGTTCTGTACTTCTATATTTTCCTATATCCATTGGCACAAAATGTGTGCGCGAGGCTTTTGTTATTTAATTGTATTCTCAACATAAACATCATAAAGGAATAGTGTCATGCAAGAGTTTTCCTAATTTTTTTTCCTACAATACTAATTTGAATTATTCGTTGGACAATACCTAAATCTCAGGAGATCAATGTTCATGTCCAAGCCAAGACAAAATATATTACTCTCTGCGTTTCAACTTGTTTGTTCTATTTTCCTTTTAAGACGGTGTTTAGATTGGCTTAAAAGTTGGTCAAATATATTTTTAAGTCAGCTTTTGACTTTTAGAAGTGTTTGACAAATATAACAATAACTTAAAATAAGTCAAAAAAGGACTTGAAATAAATTAGGAAGTGTTTCGCAAGGTTAAAACAAAAGTAACTTAAAATAACTTAAAAACCAAAAGTAGGCCTCTCCTACTATTTAATTTTTTGATTTAAAAATCATTTAAGTTTGACTTTATATTTTGACTTAAAAACTACTTTTTAAGTCAATCCAAACAGGCTCTTAGTCAGTTTTAAAAAAACCGTCTTTACTTTTTTGGCTACTCTCTTATTTCAACTTTCGACATCACATAGTTAAGATCACAAGAGTAAAGAGAATTTTGACGCAATCAACATAATTTTAATTTAAAACCACAAGATTCAAAAGTTTTTTTACTTTTTTACACTCTGTGAAGTTAAAACATGACTAACAAATGGAGGACCGGAGTGGGTGATTTCTTCCATTCTAAGTATTAGAGGACAAAGTTACTTTATCTTTGCTTGTGTTGGTGAGAGGTAGCACATGAGATAGTTGAGATGCGTGTAAGTTGGCCACACACCACATCTTCTTCTTTTTCCGCTCAATTGAATGGTTCAGCAAGAGATGAACGTTCTAAAGTAAGATATTGAGGCCTTTAAAACTTCATATGTTCATGAGAAGTTCAATTCAACCACAGAACAACTTGACAGTAATATAAAAATATACAACCATCTTTCTCAATCCTTCAGTGATTTATTACATTTTCCAACATAGTTCTGATGTTCTTCAGTTGAGCAAGAGCATGTTTGATAATCATTCTTTCCTCTGGCAAGTCTGCAGTGCACCTCAGAGCTAATTCCATGATGGATGATAAGCACTGCACCTTTCCTGTTTTGTTCTTCTCCCCTGGTATCATAAGCTCGGGGTCTATTATCTCATCCATTCCGCGTGGCCATGATTGTCTTATCCACTCCCTCAGGCTTAAATTTTCAGCAAACATTCCATCCGTTGGTTTCTTTCTCGTAAAGGTTTCCATCAACATGATACCGTAGCTGTAAATGTCACACCTAGTAGATATGAGTCCTTCCAATCCAAACTCTACATTGAAATAAAACAATATATCAAGAGAATATGGTATCTTTAAAATGGTTGAAATTTGAGGAGAAATGAAGCTTGTTGACATGATTATTACCTGGTGCAATGTATCCAATGGTTGCAAGTGTTTTGGTTTGTACAATACTTTCTCCTACCCCTAATAGCTTTGCCAGGCCAAAGTCACTCACATGTGCAACCATATCTTCGTCGAGCAAGACATTGCTAGGCTTTAGATCACAGTGAACTACAGGCACAAAATAGCCTTGATGAAGATAGTCTAATGCTGATCCCACATCAATCATTATGTCTACTCTCTTCATTATATCTAAGGAACAAGTTTCGGAATGAAGCCAATCATCCAGGCTTCCCTTAGGCATGTACTCTAATACTAAGGCTTTGAAATCAATGCTGGAGCAACTATTGATGACTTTGGTCAGGTTTCTATGACGAAGGTTGCGTAAGACTTCACATTCTGTGTCAAAACTCTTGAATGCACCTTCTGTTTGCAAGTTGAATACCTTAACGGCCACTATAGTACTCCCAAATGTTGCTTTGTAAACAGAGCCTTAACTTCCGGATCCGAGTAAGTAGCTTGTACTGAATCTGTCAGTTGCTTGTTGAAGGTCATGGTATGAAACTCTTCCATGTACCGTGGCTGGAGAAGCATCCGCCTGATGAGTGGCAATGATTGTTTTTCTCTTTTGACTTCTAATCACCAAAAAGATGGTGAGCATGACTGACAGCATTATAACTGAAGAAGCCACCAATAGGATCAACACAATAAGAAGCACCTTCTTTTTTCTTTTCCTACTAGAATTAGACCTACATGCTGGTATCCGCAACCTAGCAGCACCACATAATGCCTCATTTGAAAGGAATGAATCATAAGAGAAGTTCACAAAAGGACCTCCAATTGGAATTTCACCACTCAATCTGTTGTTAGATACATTAAGATAGTTGAGATGTGAAAGAGCTACCAATGATTTGGGAATGCCACCAGAGAGCTTGTTATGAGACAAGTCTAATGATTCCAAGGCGATCATGTTCCCCATTGACTCTGGAATTGGCCCTTCTAGTCTATTTTCTGCAAAAGAAAGTTCAGCCATATTTTGCATGCCTCCAATTGTGCTCGGTATACTTCCTGAGATATGATTCTTCGATATATTCAGCAACGTTGCGACTTTCAGATTTCCAATTTCTGGAGGTAGAGAGCTTTTCAAGGAATTTGAGGATACATCAAGATGCAAGAGATCATTGATGTTCCAAAGGCTGGGAGGTATGCGAAAAGTCAATTTGTTGGAACCTAGATAAATGTATCTAAGAGATGTAATATTCCCTAAACATGCTGGTATAGAACAGCAAATCTCATTATTTTCCAAGCTCAAGAATCCTAATTTCTTTAAATTGCAGAGTTCCTCAGGGATAGGTCCACTTATCATTTTGTTGTCATACAAATTCAATGCTTGAAGATTCTTTAAACTCCCTATTGTTCTTGGAATGAACCCACTCAAGTAATTGCCTTGAAGTAATAAGAAAGACAAACCACTTAAATTTCCTATTTCACTGGGAATGTAGCCTCTGATTTCACTATTAGCAGCATAAATGTAGTCAAGAGAACTTGAGAGATTTCCAACAGAAGCCGGAAGATTTCCATTGAGTGGATTATAACCTATCCACAGTTTTCTCAAATGTCTGCAATTTGTCAAGGAATCAAAGAAAGTCAATCCTGGAGATGAAGGCTCTCCTGTGAAATGATTGCCGTTCATGTTGAGGTACTCTAAACGTCTTAGATTACCAAACAACCTCGGAAAAGGACCAGAAAAGTCATTATATCCGATTCCAAGCCGGAAAATATTGGAAGCATTTGAGAGAGAATTAGGGATGGCTCCAGTAAGGTTATTGTAACCAAGATAAAGTTCTTTAAGATTAGGAAGACCAAGTCCTATATCTGATGGTAGACTTCCGGTAAAGAAGTTGCCTAAAAATGAAATGCCCCTTATGTTTGATAAGTTGAATATTGTAGATGGAATAGGACCTGTTAAGAAATTGTAATGTAGATCTAATCTTCCCAAATTGAAAAGATTACCAATCTCCCTTGGTAACTCACCTGATGACATTTGAGTGACTCATTAGGATATGAAAAGCATAGGAATATACACCAAATCTTGGAAAAATAAAATGACAAGATGATACCTATTAAGTTGTTTTCTCTTAGGAAGAACTCAATAAGTGAACTGCAGTTTCCAAATTCTTTTGGAATGTTTCCACTGAATAAATTATTCCCAAGATCGAATGCTCTGAGATCAGGCATGCTCAAACATATATACTGGGGCAATGTGCCAGAGAGATTATTTCCATAAAGATTTAGTGATTGAAGTGAAGTTAAGTTACTTATAGAAGATGGTAAAGGACCACTTAATCTACAGTTTTGTGCATCCAATATCTCTAGATTATGAAGATTTCCAATCTCTTCTGGAATTTCACCTGCAAATAAATCATAAATAGAAAGTCACTTTCTGCAATATAGCAATTAAGGAGTGCATACATGATTCGAGAAATATTTTTCATGTATGCACCAAAAAGGAACAAAAAAGACAAATATGTATAACTCACCTATTAAGTCATTGCGACCAAGATATAAAATAGACAGCATATTCAAGTTCCCAATCTGTTTAGGTATCAATCTACTGAACTTATTGAATGACAATGACAGAATCTGAAGCTTTGAACATTTATTAATTCCCAAAGGAATTTGACCATCAAATTCGTTGTCAGAAACTGCAAGCACCAAAAGTTGTGAGAGATTCAAGCATATATCTACAGGAAGATTTCCAGACAAGCTATTTTTTGTCAAAACCAAACGTTGTAACGATGAAATGTTGTACACGCTAAGTGGTACAGAGCCTGTTAGCTGATTTGATCCCAAGCTCAACCAAGTCAAGCTCTGAAGATTACCAATTTCATTTGGAATTTCTCCTTGTAACTGATTAAATCCCAAGACTAAACTCTCAAGTTTGGAAGCATTACAAATATCTGGTGGAATAATACCTGTGAAACTGTTAAAAGCTAGATGCAAGTGCTGGAGTTCTGGCAAAAGAGAGAACCATGAGGGAATATCTCCAGTGAACTTATTAGAAGTGACATTTATAAACTCCAACCTATGCAAATTAGCCAACTCTCGTGGCAGAATTCCTTGGAAGCTGTTGCTACTGATATCGAGAGAAACCAAAAAGGACAGATTTCCCAAGTGAGGAGGGATGGTACCTATTAATTGTTAGAAAATGAGATATTTCTAGATGTTTTTTGTTTAATTGTTATTTTCTTAAATATTATGTTAAGTATGTAAAGGAAAGGTAGTCCTTGTTTTATGGAATATGTTTTTTAAGAAAGTCAATAGTGGTTGGATATGTATGGTCCTCTACTAACTTTGGAAAAGCTTATGTAGATATGTGTGTGTGTATGCTTTAAAAGAAATATATGAATGAAAGTTTTTGCTGCTGAACATTATTTTTTTCTTCTCTAAAAGTTTCAAATCCTAACAGTGGTATCAAGAGCCCTTCTTCTTGAGGGATCTGTGAAGGCAAGAAGGCTAAAGTTTTTTTTCTCCTTCTAAGGTGAGAGTTGAGCAGCAGTAACATGGCATCCAACAGCTTCTTGGGTGCAGGCCCTCCTATGTTTACAGGAGAAAATTATCACATATGGGTGATAAAGATGAAGGCTTATCTCAAAGCTCTTAGTCTATGGGAAACAATTGAAACTGAAGATGATCCTCTTCCACTTGGACCAAATCCAACTGTTGCACAAATGAAGAATCATGAAGATGCAAAGTCAAGGAAACCCAAGGCTCTCACATGTCTTCATTCAGCACTTTCAGATGTGATTTTCACAAGAATAATGGCTTGTGAAACACCTAAAGAAGTATGGGAGAAACTAAAAGAGGAGTTCGATGGAAGTGACAGAGTGAAGGCTGTCAAACTCTTAACTCTCAAAAGAGAATTTGAGATGTTAAGGATGAAAGAAGGTGATACTGTGAAAGAGTATTCTGCCAAACTTATGGAGATTGTAAACAAAGTAAGGTTGTTTGGTGAAACCTTTCCAGATTCAAGGGTGGTGGAGAAGATGATGGTAAGCTTACCAGCAAGGTTTGAGTCCAAGATTTCAGCAATAGAAGAATCTTGTGATTTGAAGACTTTATCTGTGGCAGAACTGATCAGCAAGTTGCAAGCCCAAGAACAAAGATCAAGTATAAGAGATGAAGAAGTAGCAGAAGCGGCGTTTCAAGCACAACATAAAGGCAAACAGCCTATGAAGGACAATAGAAGGATGGAAGGAGATAAATTAGAAAAGGGAAAACCAAGGAAGGAATCTTCAAAGAGAGGGAAGTTTCCACCTTGCAGCCACTGTAAAAGAACCAATCATCAAGAAAAAGACTGTTGGTTCAAAGGAAAGCCACCGATTCAATGTAGATTCTGTAGAAAGATGGGTCATATTGAGAAAAATTGCAGGGCCAGGCAGAATCAACCACAACAAAACCATGTGCAGCAGGCAAATTTTGTTGAAAAATCTGAAAATGAAGAAGAAAGCTTGTTTATGGCTTCTCATGAAGAAAACACAACCAACAAATCCTCATGGTTCATAGATAGTGGATGTACGAGTCATATGTCACACAATGAGCTCATGTTTCATACACTTGACAAGTCAATCAAAACTAAAGTAAGGATGGGAAATGGTGAGACGGTAGATGCACTTGGAAAGGGTTCAGTTGCCTTTCAAACTACACAAGGTACAAAGTTTATACATGATGTGTTGTATGTTCCTTCTTTAGCATGTAACTTGTTAAGTGTGGCTCAAATGATGTCTAAAGGCTATTCCTTATTTTTTAAGGATAAACATTGTTTGATTTTTGACTCCGAAGATAGTTTGATTGTTAAAGTAAGAATGGTGGATAAAACTTTTCCTTTAGATGGGAGGTTTGATAGTGCAAATTTTGCAAGTAAGGATGAGTCATGGTTGTGGCACAAAAGATATGGTCATTTTAACTATGCTACTTTAAAGTCTATGTATGAAAAGGGCTTGACTAAGGATTTACCTGAGATTTCACTGTCTAAAGAAGTTTGTGAGTCATGTCAGATGGGTAAGGTACACAGGAAATCATTTCCTAAAAGTGCTACCTGGAGGGCAACTGAAAAACTTGAACTAGTTCACACTGATGTGTGTGGACCTATGCAGGCATCATCTTTGGGACACAATAAATATTTTGTGCTCTTTATTGATGACTTAACAAGGATGACTTGGGTGTATTTTCTGAGTAACAAGTCTCAAGTATTTTCAGTTTTCAAGAAATTTAGAGCTTTTGCGGAAAGGCAAAGTGGTTGTAAGCTAAGGGCTTTGAGGTCGGACAATGGTGGCGAATACACTTCAAATGAGTTCAACAAGTATTGTGAAGATATGGGGATTGATCACAAGTTGACAGTAAGCTATTCGCCTGAACAAAATGGAGTCTCAGAGAGGAGGAACAGAACAGTAGTTGAAATGGCAAGATGTTTGCTGCTGGAAAAGAAACTGCCACAAAGCTTTTGGGCAGAAGCTGTTCATACTTCAGTGTATTTGTTAAATAGGCTACCAACAAAAGCTGTGGATGAAAAGACTCCTACTGAGGCATGGAGTGGAATACAGCCATCTGCCAAGCATCTAAAAGTTTTTGGTTCGATATGCTATTCTCATGTTCCTTCTGTCAAAAGAAGCAAACTTGAACCAAAAGGTGAATTGGGGATCTTTATTGGTTATTCATCACAAGCCAAGGGTTATAGAGTTTTCAACTTGCAAACAAAAAATATTTCAATCCGAAGAGATGTAGTCGTGGATGAGCATGCTTATTGGAACTGGGATAAGGAGCAAATTGAGAAAGATAATGCAGTTTTTCAGAACTTGAGCCCGCTGCCTGAAATCAAATCATTTGGGTCTGAAACTCTGAAAGAAGACGAAGAATCAGACAGGGAATCCTCACTTGATTCGCCAATTTTGAAGATAAGATCTCTTTCCGAGATATATGAAAGATGTAATGTTGCAATCTTAGAACCAAATAGCTATCAAGAAGCATCAAGACATGAAGTTTGGATTGAAGCCATGAAGGAGGAGATTGGTATGATAGAAAAGAATGATACTTGGAAGTTGGTTGATAAACCCAAAAACAGAAATGTGATCGGGGTGAAGTGGGTTTATAGAACCAAACTTAATCCAGATAGCTCAGTTTATAAATACAAAGCAAGGCTTGTTGTGAAAGGTTATGCGCAAATTGCAGGTCTGGATTATGGGGACACGTTTGCACCTGTTGCACGACATGATACAATAAGGCTGCTATTTGCTTTGGCAGCTCAATCAAATTGGAAGCTGTATCATTTGGATGTGAAATCTGCATTCTTAAATGGACTGTTGCAGGAGGAGATATATGTTGATCAACCAGAAGGCTTTCAAGTTGCAGGAATGGAGGATAAAGTCTACCGACTTTATAAGGCATTGTATGGATTAAAGCAGGCTCCTCGAGCATGGTACAGTAAGATTGATGATCATCTCATTCATTGTGGCTTCAAGAGAAGTGAAAATGAAGTCACTTTATATGTGAAGAAGGCTAAAGGAGGAGATGTGTTTGTGGTGTCACTCTATGTTGATGATCTTCTGGTAACAGGAAGCAATAAAGCAATGGTGAATCAGTTCATGCAAGAAATGGAGACCAAGTTTGAAATGTCAGATTTGGGTGAAATGAGTTACTTTTTGGGAATGGAGATTCATCAAGCTACTGCTGGAACCTTTATTTCTCAGAGAAAATATGCATGGGATATTCTTAAAAGGTTCAAGATGGAGAGATGCAAGTCTGTACCGACTCCACTGCTTCACAATGAAAAAATTTCAAAGTTTGAAGGAGGTGACAGGGCTGATCCAAGAGTTTATAGAAGTCTGATTGGTAGTTTGTTGTATTTGACAGCAACAAGACCCGATCTCATGTTCGCGGCAAGTCTACTGTCGAGGTTTATGCAAGCTCCAAGTCAAGTTCATCTTGGTGTTGCTAAACGAACATTGAGATATATCAAAGGAACTGCTGATTATGGTATTTGGTTTAAAAGGGAAGAGCAAGGGCAACTGATGGGTTATTCAGATAGTGATTGGGCAGGAAGCGTTGATGATATGAAAAGCACTTCTGGATATGCTTTTACACTTGGTTCAGGCATGTTCTCATGGAATTCAAAGAAGCAAGAGGTGGTAGCTCAATCTTCTGCAGAAGCAGAATACATCGCAGCTGCTGGTGCAACTAATCAGGCTTTATGGTTAAGAAAGATTCTACGTGATCTGGAGCAAAATGACATTGAAGCTACTGTCATTAAGGTTGACAACAAGTCAGCAATATCTATGGCCAAAAATCCAGTGCAACATGGTCGTAGCAAGCATATAAATGTGAAGTTTCACGCTATCAGGCAAGCAGAGAAGGATGGCGAAGTTCAGCTTGTTCATTGCAGCTCAGATCAGCAGATTGCAGACATCATGACCAAGGCTCTTCCTAAGGGGAAATTTGAAGTTCTAAGGGCTAAGTTGGGAGTATCCAAGAAAAATCTCAAGGAGGAGTGTTAGAAAATGAGATATTTCTAGATGTTTTTTGTTTAATTGTTATTTTCTTAAATATTATGTTAAGTATGTAAAGGAAAGGTAGTCCTTGTTTTATGGAATATGTTTTTTAAGAAAGTCAATAGTGGTTGGATATGTATGGTCCTCTACTAACTTTGGAAAAGCTTATGTAGATATGTGTGTGTGTATGCTTTAAAAGAAATATATGAATGAAAGTTTTTGCTGCTGAACATTATTTTTTTCTTCTCTAAAAGTTTCAAATCCTAACATTAATCCCATATTGGAAATATCCAAGGTGATGATCCTTTGATGGCGAGAGCCACAGGTGACTCCAATCCAATTGCAAACGGAAGTAGTTGAGGTCCAGTTGCTTGTCAAGATATTGTAAGTATCAGAAGTAACATAGGATTTCAAAGCAAGTAGAGCAGCTTCATCAGTTTTGAGATTGACTTCTGCAGTGGCTGATAATATCAGAAAATGATGCCATATTACTGAAACTACGAGAGGGAAAAGGAAATTTAATATTCTCTTCATGGTTGTGCATATGTTAGAATTAAAACAGTTGTTATCTTAAAGAGAAATCAAGGATGTCAAAGAAAGATAATGTTAGAGTTGAATATATTAGTATTTTCCATCTTTGAAACATAATGGACTGATTGTCATTCTTGAATTCATTTGCGATTTCCACGAAAATTCCTCAGCATATTCAAATAGAAAGTATAGGAACAGGCCAAATGAAAGTCAATACTGATTGTTAATTCCTTCTTAATTTAATACTATTTTGAAAACCAGGTTCACCCTTTTGGTCAAACATAACATGGCTTTTCCCATTTCTTGGTTATACCAAAAAAAAAAAAAAAAAAAAACTCAGAATGGGTAACAATTGCAAGTATGTCTCCATGTTTGACTTAATAATTAGAATGGTCCACAACATTAGAATTCTTTAATCAAACCTAGCAAATTGTTAATGAAGACTGATTAATCAAGTATTATTATCAATTTCCCCTTATTTTACAGATACAGATTAATATAATGAACAGAAACAGCTAAGGAATAGGAAATACTACAAGTCAAATAACAGGATAGAGAAGCTGAGATACAGAGACAATCAATTTTTGGACTTTGAGCCTTTAAAAATCATAAACTAATATGAACATGTCCAGGAGTTAATGAACAAATTATTGGTTACAAAATAATCTTCATGTAATTTTAACTTTAATCTCCACATTACCAAAAATTAGGCTTTATTACAGAGTGTTTCCTGTACCTATTAACCAGATGACCTTTTTTTTTATACGTTGGATGTCAGTGCACTTAACTTAAACTCAAAGAAAAATTAGAAAAAAGCTTGTTTCATGGTAGAATACTTTTGGAATATTTTCACAAATAACACTATTTATATAGCAAATTATGCTGATGTTATTGAGTTTTCAAAACATAGCAAAAATTGTTTTTGGCAAAACATATCATACACACACTAGAGTTATTTAGGGATGACAATGTCCGGTAGATAATTGATTGAATTATTCAAAATGAACGTTGGTTACTTGAACAAACAATAATGTTGAGGATAAATAGATTTAATGAGAATTAGGAAAAGCAGTATAAAAAAACAAACAGACCTGAATTCATAAAGGATCTCAATAGGTAAAGGTAAACCCGATTTTACATAGTGTTGCAGAAAATAACCTTATGCAGCTAAAAAGGAAACCAGTCTATGTATGGATAAAAAGTTTACCAAACACTTGCTATACCCTTAAGTGACATGACTGATATGTTTTTATGTACTTGTAGAGCATGAAAAAAGTTGAATCTTGATCTTTTGTAGCATTCCTACGACATCTTTCATGTTGATTCTTTCTTCAGGAGATTCAGCAGAGCAATTTAGTGCCACTTTCATGATGGATGCTACACAATCTACCTTGTCCATGAATTTCTTATCTTCTGGCTTTAGCAAATTTGCATCTACAGCTTTGATTGTTGCCTCTGGGAGTGAATCGCTTACCCATTTCTTTAAACTAAGATCTCCATCAAATATTTCATCGTTAGGCCTTCTCCTCGTAAATGTTTCCATTAGCATGATCCCATAACTATAAACATCACATTTTAGTGACACCAATCCTTCCCTTCCGTACTCTACAGTAAATCACACTCATGGATTATCATTTAATACGAGAAAAGGAAAATGAAGATAGGATACTAAAACAAGAAGTATAAGAGATTTACCTGGTGCAATGTAGCCGAATGTTGCTAAGGTTTTAGTGTGTAAATCACTCTCATCTTCACTGAGTAGTTTAGAAATGCCAAAGTCACTTACATGAGCTACCATGTTTTCATCTAGCAAGACGTTGCTAGGCTTCAGGTCACAATGAATCACAGGTGTTGAGCAACCATGATGGAGATATTCCAATGCACGTGCCACATCGATCATTATGCTTAGTCTTTGCAGGATGTCTAAGAAGTAGTTGTGCGAATACAACCACTTTTCAAGGCTCCCATTGGGCATGTACTCAAGCACTAAAGCCTTGAAATCAAGGTTGGAGCAACTGCTAATGACTTTGGTGAGATTCCTATGGCGAAGGTTGCGAAGAACTTCACATTCTGTTTCAAAACTCTGGAATGCACCTTCAGCTTGTAGGTTAAACACTTTAACTGCAATGGTAGTCCCACCTCTGAGAATTCCTTTGTAAACAGAACCAAAACTCCCCGAACCAATGAAATTACTCTCACTAAAATCATTAGTGGCTTGTATGATTTCATAGTATGAAATTCTTTCCATTGTAGCTAACAAATCAGCTTCAACTGGAACATTTCCTTCTCTTCTGTACCTCATCCACATAAATGCCAATGTTACAAAAACAATTATCACAGCAGCTCCCAGTAGAGGAAAGACTATCAGAAGTAACTTCTTCTTCTTTGATCTATGGTGTGAAGAAGTGGAGCACGGAGGGACATGAAATCTTGGAGCACCACACAATGCTTTATTGAACATGAATGACTGGCTGGAAAGGTTCTTGAAAGGACCACTAAAGGGAATTTCACCCTGCAAGCTGTTAAAGGAAACATTGAAATAGTTGAGATACCGAAGCTTCTCTAAGGACATCGGAATTGATCCAGATAGATTGTTATTCGAGAGGTCTAGAAATTCCAAACTCGGTATGCTACCAATTGAGTCAGGAATAGATCCTTGTAGCTTGTTTTGTGCCAAAGAAAGGTGTATCAGATTTTGCATGTCTCCAATTTCTCTTGGAATACCATTTGAAAATTGATTATGCGAAAGATCTATACGAATTGCAACCTTTAGATTTCCAATTTCTGCAGGTAAAGAACCACTCATGTTGTTAGACGATAAGTCAAGCTCTAGAAGATATTTGAGGTTACCTAAGCTTAATGGTATATTGGAACTCAATCTGTTGGAATTGAGTTTTATCCCCCTAAGGGAAGTAACATTCCCTAAACATTTGGGAACAAGTCCTGAGAATTGATTTTCACCCAAGTATATGTTACCCAAGTTCTGCAATTTACATAGGCTATCTCCAATAGATCCTTTCAGCCTGTTGTTAGCCAAAGACAATTCCTGAAGCCTGCCTAAGCTGTCAAGTGTACCGGGAATTGGTCCACTCAATCTGTTTCCATATAGATACAAGTAGATTAAGCTGCTTAAATTCCCAATATCATTTGGAATTCCACCTTTAATTTGGCAATCAGAAGCGTAAATCTTTTCAAGAGAAGTTGAAAGGTTCCCAACTGAGGCTGGAAGCATACCATTTAGTGGGTTAAAGGAAAGACTCAGTTCTTTTAGATTTCTGCAGTTTGTCAATGAAGTTAAGAAGCTAAGTTCTTGAGAAGACTGATCACTGCTTAAATTGTTTTCCATCAAGTTTAGGGTCTCTAGGAGTGTCAAATCTCCAAGAGAGTTGGGAATCGAGCCGGAAAGTTTGTTCGTTGAAAGGTCTAGAACAGTTAGTTTTGAACAATTTGAGAGAGAATGAGGTACAGTCCCAGCAAGGTTCGTTAGGCCACCTAGATAAAGAAGTTCAATGTTGGGAAGCATAGAACCTATATTCGATGGGAGGGTTCCCGATAGAGTACTATCTGTAAGATCAATCAATCTCAGTCCTGAGATGTTGAAAATCCCCATAGGAAATGAACCACTGAATCTGTTACTCCCCAAATCAATGTCCACCAATTCAATGAGATTGCTTACCTCTTTTGGTATTTCACCTGCCAAAGTTATATAGTAATGATCTTTAGCTAGGTATTTTAACGTAGAAAACGTTTATATTTTATTGTCTGCATACCTGTAAGCCTGTTTTGACCAAGATATAAACCTTGAAGCATAGTAAGATTTCCAATCTCCCTCGATAAAGATCCAGTAAGATTGTTGTTTTGCAGCGACAGAAGTTGTAGTGAGGAAATATTGAATATGGACTTGGGTATAGAACCTGTAAGCTGGTTTCTCTCCATGCCTATCATCACCAAATTAACAAGATTCCCAATTTCCTGTGGTATTTCCCCTGCAATCATGTGACAGCATCTTGTATAAGTAGCTTAAAAATGCAAAAATAGGAAGACTTCATACAAAATAGAAGACCTTGTATCATACCTGTGAAAAGGTTAAAACCAAGATATAAGGTCTGCAAGTTACTTAACATCCCAATTTCACTATGTATCGGTCCATCAAATTCATTATTCGATAGAGACAATAGCTGAAGTTCGTAACATCTTGACAAGCTTTGTGGCATATGCCCTTGTAGCTTATTAAAAGAAAGATAAAGCCCTTTGAGTATCGGAAGACGCTCACATAAATCAGTGGGGAGGTCACCAGATAAACCATTTTGGGAAAATCCAATAGCCTCAAGTGTGGAAATATTGAAAATTGAGAACGGTATAGAACCTGTAAGCTGATTAGTTTCTATAGTCAACCAGTTCAGGTTGTGAAGATCACCGATCTCATTTGGGATGTTTCCATGAAGGAAATTGTTCGAAAGAATCAACTTTTCCAGCTTTGTGGCATTTGAGAAGGATGGAGGAACAGAACCAGTAAGATTGTTATTTCCCAGGTTTAAACCCCTCAAATTCTTTAGATTTCCAATGTCTTTTGGGATGTTTCCCTCTAAAGCATTGAAGGCTAAATCCAAAGTTTCAAGATTGGAAATGTTAGAAAGTGAAGACGGGATTAAACCAGTAAAACTATTATTCTTAAGAGTAAGAACTTGAAGTTGAGCTAAGAAACCGAACCAAGAAGGAACTTCACCACTAAAATTGTTATAACTCAATCTCATAAGCTTCAATCTACGCAAACGAACCATTTCTTGAGGCAGATTGCCATAGAAATTGTTGCTTGTCAAGTCAAGAGAAACAAGAAATGTGAGGTTCCAAAAAAGTTGAGGGATGGTTCCTGTTATATCCATGTTGGTGATATTAATGGAAGTCACTCTGTTGTGCCTAGAGCCACAACTGACTCCAATCCAAGTGCAAACAGAAGTGTCCTGAGACCAGCTTTTGGACAAGAGCTGAAAAGGGTCAGAAATGATCTGAGATTTCAAGGAAAGAAGCGCGAACTGATCAGTCGTAATATTGGTTTCTGTCTTGATAGCTAAGCTAGTTACTATACATTGAAGTAACAAAAATGCTAATTGAGAATAGAACAAGGATTTCTCCATGAGTGTCATTGCTTTGAAAAAAATTGAACTTGGTTATTTGAATTAGTGCAATGAGGATTTGGGATATATAAAAATGTTTCTTTTCAAAGAGTTTTATTTTAGTGAAGTTTGTATATGTCTCATTCTTCACTGAATTAGATTGGACTTCCGTTTTAAACTGGATCTTTCTTCTTTTTTAAATTCCCATCTGGTATCCACAGTCCACATTGGAGTGACTAAATTCAGATCACACACTGTAGAGCTCATTCAGAATGACACTACCGAAATAATTTTCTCCATATCCAGGACGTCGAACCAAGACATCTGATTAAGTATGGAGTAGTCTCACCAGTGCACAATAATTCATGTTGATCATTTTAAACGGTATCTTGAAAGACTTTGACATAATTGGTTTGTAGGGTATACTTCTTGGGGTGAATTTTCACAACTGCAGCAGTGATAGAGATTATTTGAGGGAAAAAAACAAAACTACATAAATGGTGAAGATAATCATTCCTGAAGTCAAGTAAACGCTGCAGAACAGTCAAACGGGAACTTTCGATTCATTAAATATGACGATTGTAACCAGCCTTAGTACTCTCTGTTGAATCTGATAAAAAAACTACTTAAGGGGCAGATTAGGATTTGAAATTTATGAGTTTCTAATAATTTGCTAAGCTTTTTGTTATTGGATTTTCAATAGATATTTCTTCTATATTTAATAAATTTCTCAATATAAATATTGGTTTTGTGCAAAAGTTACTCAGTTTTGGAACCATACCTGATACTCTATATTCGCCCCTCTATGGTTCTATGCACCCAATATCTTTGATAGGTGTAGCATATCTTAAACCAACTATGAAATGACTCCTAAGGGATTGTTTGGTAGGGTTTTAGATGTGAGTTATGCAAATATTAAATATACCACGTTTGATAATTAACTACGAGGTAAGTTATTCATGTATAAAATTAATATGATGTTTGGTTTGAAATTTAAAAACAAGCAGAATTAATACATGGATAACTATATTTCGTATAACTGATACATGTATAAAATAATACATAGATTTTATCATAACTTACACATGCAAGTACTTATTATGGGGTGTTAGTTATTCCATCTTCTACTCCACATAAAATAATATACCAATTTTCTCATAACTTATACTGTATTAGTTATGTCGATTTTTAAATTGTAAATTAAAAGTTACTTGCTTCTTTATTGGCTACCAAACGAACTCTAAATGCTTACATCCATTATAATGAAGAATTTAAGCAGTCACCCACTTTAAAGTCAATTAAGAGATAAATTGACCAACCTAAGCCATTGTTTAAACCAATTCACCAAAATAATATGTTTATATTTTTTTTTTTCAAAACTAATATAAACGTATTTCTGAGTAACATTTTAGGATATTTTTATTTTAAAAATTCAGCGGACAAAAACTGACGGAACTGACGACGTTAAATGAATAAACGTACTCTTGAGTAACACTTAAAATGTTACTCACGAGTACGTTTATTGAGAATTCAATCATGGACCACTGAATCCAATCCTGCAAATGCAAATGGCCAATTGGTCTTGATTTCCTTTCTCCTGATTATGAAAACGCAATCCCTACAAATCATGAAATCTCATCTCATACACATTCATGAAATCTCATACCATAAATCTCAACATAAAACTTATCTCATACCATAAATATAGTTACATGAAATCAATAATCGCAGTAAATTCTCCAATGAGTAATAAAACTTGTTGCTTTACAAAAGTCTCCATTTACATTTATGATAACTCTCTGCGACAACTCCAACTGCTCCTCCATGCATCTTACGATATATATTCTACAATAAAGAGAGGTAAGATGACAATTGAACACAGAGTCCGGAACCAAAAGGGCAATTTTTTTTCTTCAAAAAACAAAAAGGCACATCAAAAAAAAAAAATTAACCAAAAGGACGGAGCGATTTTCTTTAGACAAAAATTGACGTCGTTCCGTTAAAAAGAAATAAAATCGCTGCTAAGTCAAAAAAATAATAATTTCTTTTTCTCTTAAAATCGTTGCTATAGCAGGGTTTTTATTAAAAAAAATTAAAAGTAAAATCGCTCCTATAGTAGCGATTTCTTTTTTAGGAAATAAAAAAATAGATTAAAAAATACATAAATCTCTGCCCTGGCAGCAATCTTATGAATTTTTATTTTAAAAAATAAAATAAAATTGCTATGGCATCGTTTTAATCAAAAAAAAAAAAAAAAAAAAAACACTGAAGTTGATTCGCTGCATTCAAGTGATTTAAAAAGTAAGAAAATAATTTAGTATTTTGTAAATTCAAAATTAAAATAAATAGTAAGTACACTGCATTTATATATAACTACATTATAATAAATAATTGATTTGACCTATAGCAGCATTTAACTTCAAAAGAATTTATTTTTTTAATCAAAAGGCTGCCATAGCGATTTTTAAAGAAAAAAAAAACTCTCATAAAATCGCTGCTAAAGCAGCGATTTATTTAATTTCTTAAAACAAATTGCTGCTATCAGTGATTTTACTTTAAAATTATTATGTTTTTATAAAAACGTTGTTATAGCAGCGATTTTAAAGAATTTTTATTTTTTTTAGAAAATCGCTGCTAAGGCAGCGATAGTTATTTCAACGGAACGACGTCAATTTGTCAAAAAAAAATCATTCCGTCAGGAGCGATTTTACCCTTTTGATTAAAATTTTTTTTGATGTGCCGTTTTTGTTTTTCCATGGAAAAAACTGCCATTTTGGCTCCGGACTCATTGAACACAATTGGTCACTCAATTTGCATTTGTAGAATTGGATTCAGTGGCCCGTGATTGGATTCTCAATAAATGTACTATGTTTATTCATTTAACGTCGTCAGCTTCGTTAGTTTTTGTCCATTGATTTTTTAAAATAAAAATACCCTAAAACAGTACTCAAATATATGTTTATCCTAGTTTCACAATAAAAATTAAAAAATATATTATTTTAATAAATTAATTTAAATAATAACTTAATTTGATCAAAGATTCCAATTAAGAAAAGCCAAACGAACTCTAAATGCTTACATTCATTATAATAAAGAATTTAGGCAGTCGCCCACTTTAGAGTCAATCAAGAAAAATGGAGGAAGGTGACAGAAAATGATGATATATACATGTTAACCTATTTGCACGCTCACTATTCCAAGAAAGATAATGGAGTCGACAGAGTTGCGTTTGAAACATCTAATTGAACAAGTCTTCTATTCCTCTCTCTCTCTCCTTAATTACTTATTCATTTTTTAATTAATATACCTATTAAGAAAATAATAATATATATCATAAATTTATTTATTTATCCCTATTAATTATGAAGTGGATGAATTGAAAATTTAAAATTTTCAAGAAATTCTATATTTTTCAAAGTTACAAATTGAGGGTATAATAGATAATTTATTTTTATCATTTCTTAATTTGTTAAAATAGACAAGTAATTAAGAACAACTAAAAAAAATAAAAAAATAATTAGAAACAGACGGAGTAGTTCATAACTAATACATGTATGCAAGATAAAATGTGGAAAAAAAAATACTACATGTATAACTATAGTGCATAATTCATATATAGATTCGCTCATAACTTATTTCTTTTTTTTTTTCTCCCACTCATAACTTTTTTTTTTTTTTTTCTCCCACTCATAACTTGTTCCTACATCACTAATAATTGGGTAACTCTATTTTCAAAATAACAAAAAGGTACTCATTATTAGGCACGTATTCTTTTTTAGTATCATCATTACACAATGTGTTGCTAGTGTTCAATCAGGGGCATTTAAGGAAAACAAAAAAATGGGGATTGGGTATTCATCATATTCGTATCCCTCCATCTTCTGTATTGTTCATTCTTCATTCAATCAACAATAGTTGCTGAATCGTTCATCCATTCTGTATTCTCTTCCCTTTAATTGCATAAATATCAAATGACTCATTCTCTAGCTTTAACCTCTACAGCCCTAATTCGATATGGCATTGGTCCAAAAATTGGGGCTTTACCTAGGGCAAATGAGCCATCGAGATCATCTTCAAGATTATTCAAAATTCAAGCTGTGCAAGATAATGGAGAAGGGCCTCGGAGGCTGATTGATATTATTCGCATTGTGCCAGAGATTTCGAGAAATTATTTCAAAACTCCTTCACGGAGGGCACTTTTTGGAGGTATATCATTACTGGGTGGATTTTATGTGGCCCAGACAATTTCTCTATCTTTTGGAGCTTTAGGAGTGAATGATGTGATTGCTGCTGTAGTGTGTGTCTTAATTACTGAGTATGTGACGCGATTCTACTACACTCGGCCTAAGGTGACTTTTCCGATTGCTCTTTTGAACAACTTCAAGATGGGTTTTACCTATGGTCTGTTCATCGATGCCTTCAAACTTGCCAGCTGAATTAATTGCCACAATTTTGTAGCAGTAAGTAATTTTTGCGTGCAGGTTCCTCCTTGGGCTGTTTGTGGATATACAAGTCATAGAAATAGCGAAGTTCTTATTTCAACTGTGTTGTTGTCTCATCTTTTCAGAAAAGTGATGTGAGAGTAACTCATTTCTTGTGTCTTGAAAGCTTATAATCACCTTGGTTTGTTTACTGTGTTTGGGAGTTGATGGAAGTAAAAAGGCTTTATTTTTTTACCCCCTCCTAGGAGCTACTCCCTCCGTCTATTTTTATTTGTCATGTTGCGTTTTTCGTAAGTCAATTTGACTAATTTTTAAAGTTAAATTATATTATATTAATTCAATATTCTAAACAAAAAATTTAAATATTCAAAAACTATATAAAAAGTACTATAATTTGCAATTTTTTGTATATCAATATGATGAAAAAATACATTATAAAATATTAGTCAAAGTTCTTATAATTTGACTCTAAAAAAGAAAATCATGACAATTAAAAGTGAACAGAGGGAGTACGACTTTTTATATGTGAGAGTGCTTATCATTTGAGCAACCCATCTTTTAAAAAAGTAAAAAGTGATGCCAAAATGAAGGAATTTTTAAGTGAATGACTTAAATCTTCTTTGAGACATACACTTCTCTTATATATATGCCCAGAAGATGAGCTCTAAAGAGCATCTCTTTTATAGAGAATTGGGTAAAAATTGAAGAAGTAGAATCTTGGAGAGCCTTTAATAGGATTTAACTTTTCTGTCCCAAGACATGTGATGAAGGTTAGAATGCCTTCACTACCCGCCACGAATGAAGTGAATTCTAAAATGCCCTGATGGGTTATTTGTACTCCAATTACTGTGAAAATAACTTTAGAATAACATCCTTTTCTATTTACTAATCAGCAGTTGTTAAGAAAAAAGATTTTAGGAATAAAGTCACAGAGCCAAGTCTTGAACTTTGACGACTGAATATCATTTGACTAAAGTTAAGTCTACTGGTCGTATATAGGGTCCGGCAAGATTTTGCCGAACTTGTGATCTTTCTCAGATTGTACTGTGTTGTTCAAGAAGCTGTATAACCTGCTTTCAATATTCATTAATTGTTTCGTATGAGAAGTAGTTTTCTTCTATGTTTTTGGGTAATATGAGATATTGTTTCTTGAGACGTCTATGAATATTGCAGCCTTGGAGTTTTGAATAACTGGACTAGAGAACTTTTCAATAAGTTTGATGATAAGCTTACATGTAGAAGATCTTTGAGATTACAAAGGCTTCTTGGTACACTTAAAGTTAGCCTATTTGAATCCAAGTAAAACTTTTTTTTAGAGAAAATTCAATTTCCCAAGGCATCTGGGAATTGGACCAACTATTTGATCTCTACTCAATACAGTTCACCCTGATTTTGCAATAGATAGAGACTATTAAATGGAGAGTGAAGCTTTTGTTTTAGTTGTGGGATTAATGGAAAGATATCCCTGGGTTTTAGTTATGAGATTAGTGCAGATATTACTAATATACTGGACCACAAAGAAAGTGAAGCTTTTGTATTTGCAGTGTGATTATGGTAGCTGTCATGCTGTCTTTGTCGGTGAATGGGAACTATTGAAAAATGAAATTAAGAAACTTTGCAGCTGATAAGGGGTCAATATTGGATGAATTAAGAAAGTAAGAAACCTAAGCCAAATGATGTAGAAATGAAGTTAAAATTGTTTCTAAATTCTTATGTATGCTCATTGACTGCTATTTGGTGTTCCAGGCAATGTTGGATTTTTACCAGAAGTCATTGGATTTGAGTTGCCAAGTGTTATTGATTGAGCGGGTGATCTAAGTTGTTGGAAAAGGACTTTTCGGTCTTTTAGTTTTTTGTTATTCACCAATTAGAACCCACATTCAACATTTGGGGTTTAAGTCTCAATCCCAATTGTGACCTGTGAGAGTGAAAAATATGGATTGCATTTGTAGTTCAACATTTTACTGCTCTTCATAGACTATTGAAGCTGCTATCTCAATAATAATTCATGATCACCAGTATGATACTTTAGTACACATCTTATATATTAAATTTGTTACATAAACATACTCAAACTTGAAACATGCACAAGAGGAAGGCACAAGAAATAAGAGAAGTCCGAATCTCGGACCAAATGTTTGTTGGCAACTCAATTGGTGTAACCCAAATTTGCCAACGACAGGCATAAAAGGCGGCACTACCTGTACAAAAATTTAAATGGCATCAAACTTGAGTTGGCAGTCATTGCAGATAAAAACTCATAGCACACACAAAAATACACTAATTGTAACGGATACATGAGTTGTTTGCTTCACTTTTCAACATTCATCATAATATCCAAATGTTGGTCCTCATGAATTCTTGATTTACTTTACTCACTAATGAAGTTCTCCTTGATTTAAGTATTATTATTATTATTTTATTTTTTATTTTTATTATTATTATTTGTATGGAAAATGCCCATTTCTACATGGTATAGACAAGACAGTAATCTTTCTATTCCTGAAATGGGAAATAATTTCTCCATATGACATTAGAATGTTTTAAAAAGTTGGATACCTACCGTCGCATAAACCTTGTTACATCATCTGCATAGAAATTCATGCTTGATCTTCTTGATATTTGCCAGGACATCTTTCATGTTGAGCCTCTCATTAGGAGATTCAGCTGTGCAATTCAATGCCAACTCCAAAATAGAGGTCACACACCACAAATTTTTGTCGAAATCAATCTCTTCAGGTTGCAATAAGGTGTCATCAATAATATCATCTAGTGCTATAGGTAGTGAATTACAAACCCAACTCCTCATGTTCAAATTTTCTTGAAACATTTCATCATATGGCCTTTTCCTTGTGAAAGTTTCCATGAGCATAATGCCATAGCTGTACACATCACATCTTCTAGAAACTAATCCAACTGATCCATACTCTGAGATCCAATATTACCAGAGTAATTAGTTTCTTGACGAGCCCGATAAAGAAATGAAAATATTATACATGTGTGTGTGTGTGTGTGTATATATTTGCTAGATATTGAAAATAGTTGAATTTACCTTGAGTAGATAAGGACTTTAAAAACTGAAAGTATAATGGGAACGAAACAAGTGCAAGGCAATCAATTGAAACGATAAGGACTTCTAGCAGATTAAAGATGATATTAGACAGATCAAGTGTAAGGCAATCAATTGAAACGATAAGGACTTCTAGCAGATTAAAGATGATATTAGACAGATCCAATCTATGAGTTCACTTAGCTGTTTCACTTTCACACATACCTTAAGAGAAGGTAACACTCCTGCTGACATGCTTGCTAACTTGGCTGAATAGTGCAAAATGACTACCTTCTTCACTGAGACTATAAATCTTCCGTTTAAAATTATATCCACGTTGAAGAATGATGTAGTTGGCAAGCCTAACATTAGAATCTAAGTGAAGAGAACAACTTTCTTTTTGATCCTGGCTGAGTCTTCTCTGCTTGCTCTAAAATCCTAGACTTTATCTTTTTGTATGGTTAATTGATGTGGGGCAACCCTTAACCCCCCCTTCCGCGCCTGCCCCCCCCCCCCCCCCCCCACTTCTTCTTTTCCTCACTCCTAGTATCGTAAATTTGTATTGCTGAGGTCAGGCGTAGTCCCACCTATGCCCCTTTGGCTTATCTATTTAATGTCCTTTCAGGGAACTTTTGATTTAAAAAAATTCATAGATGCATGCATATAGAGTTTGACAGTCATATTTCAATGTTTTCTATACCATTTTTGTTCATGCTTAATCTGTGATATATTACATTTTCTTTTATTAAGCTATCCACTCAGGCTTTCACCCAGTTTTATTGTGATGTAATAGTAAACTAATTATTATGTAAATAACACATCATATGCGATATCAAAGGACTAAAAGAAAGTTACCTGGTGCGATGTAGCCCATTGTGGCAAGTGTTTTAGTATGAGCAATTGATTCCCCGTCTCCTAATAACTTGGTCAGGCCAAAGTCACTTACATGTCCAACCAACTTTTCATCTAGCAAGACGTTGCTAGGCTTCAGGTCACTATGTACAACAACTGTTTCATAACCGTGATGGAGATGTTCCAAAGCAAATGCAACATCGATCATTATGTCTAGTCTTTGGATCATATTCAAGAAGCGATCATCAGAATGTAAGGACAGCTATAGGCTTCCATTGGGCATATACTCAAGAAGTAATGCTTTAAAATCCAAGTTAGTACAACTGCTGATAACTTTGGTAAGATTTCTATGACGAAGGTTGCGTAACACTTCACATTCAGCATCAAAACTCTTTAATGCACCTTCAACCTGTAAATTAAACACTTTGATTGCCAAAGTCATCCCATTTTCAAACTTGGCCTTGTAAACAGAGCCAAAACCTCCAGAGCCTAGCGAGTAGCATTGGTCAAACCCTTGAGTTGCCCTTTCAATTTCAATGTAAGAAATCCTGGCTAGTTTTGTTGCAGCAAAGGATTCGGCTTGATTTGGAATATCCGACATCTCCTTAACATAAACACAACGATTGAGCCAAGTACCATTACCGCAGCTCCCATTGAGACAAGTATAATCAGAAGCAGTTTGCTTCTCCTTGAATGATGAAAAGCCCTAGTCATACAAGGTTGGAAAACCAAACCGCTGCATAACCCTCTATTTCCCATAAAAGATTGAGAGGTGAAATTGAGAAAAGACCCTTTACTTGGGATTTCACCTTCTAATCTATTGAATGATACATTGAAATTCTTCAGATACCGAAGCAACTCTAATGATTTTGGAATGGTACCTGAAAGAATGTTATTGGATAGATTCGCTAATTCCAAACTTACCATTTTCCCAAGTGACTCTGGAATAGATCCTTGTAACTCATTATAAGCCAAGGAAAGATACAGTAGGGTCTGCAAGTCTCCGATTGTGGAGGGAATACTTCCTGAAAGTTGATTCCTGGACAGATTTATGGACGTTATGGCTTTCATGTTCCCTAATTCTGGAGGTATAGAACCAATCAAAGAATTGTTTGACAAGTTAAGCACCAAAAGATATTTGAGGCTCCGTAGACTTATGGGTATGTTAGTGAGCCTATTTGAATTTAGATAAGCATTTCTCAAAGAGGTTGCATTACCAATGCAAGATGGTATCGGACCAGAAATCCGATTATAGTACAAAGAAAGCAAGCCCAACGATGACATTTTGCAAAGGCACTCTGGCAAGGATCCACTTAACCTATTAACACCAAGTCCTAGCCTTTGAAGAATGTGTAAATCATATAATGTTGTTGGCACTATCCAGTCAAGTCATTGCCGTATAGGTTCAAAGTGTTTTAAGTTACTTAAATTACCAATTCCTAATGGTATCTGGCCCCTAATTTCACTACTATTTAAATAAAATTCCATAATAGAAGTGGAGAGATTGCCAATGGAATCTGGAAGAACACCATTCAGAGGATTATCCCCTAACATTACTTCTTTCAAATATCTGCAGTGCACCAATGAAGTTAAGATACTTGGGTGCGGAGACGATAAGTTATTAACGAACAAGTCCAGATATTCAAGATTCCTCAAATCCCCCAACGAGTTTGGAATTTGGCCAGTGAATTTGTTTATACTAAGATCTATAATCTCTAGATTTGATGAATTGGAGATTGAAGTGGGTATAACTCCACCAATGTTGTTTTGACCAAGATTCAAAAGCTGTAGATTTGTTTTCCAGTAGCCTGAAGCAGATGGAAGACTACCCGAAAGGTTATTGAAGAAAACTGACACCTCTGTTAGTGTAGAGATATTGAAGAGTCCTTCCGGTATGGAACCACTTAACTTATTAATTTGCAAATAAAGTATCTCCAGTTTGTGAAGACTTCCAATCTCTCTGGGTATAATACCTGCCACACGAAAGAATATATCTAAATTAGTTTTATTTGATTGTGCCCATCAGTATATATAAGAGTTGAGCCCCCAAGGCCTAGCTCAAGTGGCAAAAGGTGGAGGATTTGTGGCTTAGGTCGCAGGTTCAAGCCCCACACCATGCAAACCGAAGCCTGATATTAAGTGGAGAAGGGTAGAGGGGCGGGCCCATTATGCACCGAGTTTAAAAGGCTGTGATTGGTCAATGGGAGGGTCATAGATGGATTTCGTGGTTATCAAAAAAAAATAAAGTATATATAAGAGTTGATAAAAATCAACCGTTAATTCCATGACAAACAAGACCAAAGTACCTGATAAATTATTTGTGTTCAAATTAAGCATCCATAGT
This sequence comes from Solanum bulbocastanum, assembly GCA_037074985.1. NCBI lineage: Eukaryota > Viridiplantae > Streptophyta > Magnoliopsida > Solanales > Solanaceae > Solanum > Solanum bulbocastanum. The sequence goes on along the minus strand of CM073598.1, from coordinate 26,542,937 downwards.
GATGATAAGTTCGATATGGTGCGCGGTATTGAACCCACGATACGATTGTTCTCCAATTGTAATTGCTGCAACTTTCCTAAATTACCTATCTTTTCTGGAATTGTGCCTGCAAATTATTTGACAAACGGCAACCAAACTTGCAAATTTTTATGATGTTGCTCAAGGTGTTAATTCTCAATTAACAAACTTTGGTGCTTAGCCTCATGCTAAAAGGCTTTTGAATAGGGACAAAAGTTTGTATTCCCTTGCAAAACCTACCCACAAAACAAGTTTTTGCAGCTTAATTCTTGCCCTCAAATGTGATGGTTATTAATTTTTGTTTTTGCTGCTCATTTAATGAAAATTTATCAAACAATGTACCCATTATAGAGAACTTTTGCCTCACTCGGCTAGGAATTAAATAATGCCATATAACATAACTTGTTATGCTTTTTACGATATAACTTGTGACTTCTGAGACTGAACTTTTGTCTCTCAGCATAAGTTTTTAAGGAATAAAGTTATGTTGTACAACATAAATTATTACACCTTTACAACATAATTTGTTGTATGTTCTGATACGAAAATATAAGCTTATATCGAGCGAAAGTTTCAATGTCTCGACCCCTTATATTTTTTACTTAAAGTGCTTAAGGACAAAAATTAAAGACCATCGTATAAAAGGAGCTTGAATAGTCCCATTGAAGTTATTTTAAAATTTTATAATCTTAAATTAAAGATTTAATTATGTACCAAAGTGCTCTTTAAGGGTGTGTTTGGTATGAAGGGAAATGTTTTCTTGGAAATAAGTGGATTTCTAACTTATTTTTTCATGTTTGGTTGATAATATTTTTTAATGTTTGGTTGGTGAATGAAAGAAAATATCTTTTATTTTTGGCTTGAGATTAGAAAATACTCTTTAGGAAAATAATTTTTGATCCGAAAATCAACCATGTTAATAAATCTAGGACCTATCCCTAACATCTGAACCAGGACAAGACCCTATTGACCATTCCAAAATCCGACCCTAAGATCTGACCCAGACTTTCGACCCAGGAAAATATTTTTCAAAAACAATTTTTTATTTTTTTGGGTGGGGGTGGTGGTGGGGGGGGGATGGGATAGGGGTGGGGTGGCATAAAAAATAAAAATTTTAAAATTTGAAATATTTTTCAAAAACAACTTTTTTTAAAAAAAAAAATTGACGGGGTGACCTGGATGGGGGGTTTCGGGGGGAGGGGTGATGTAAAAAATGATTTTTTTAAAAATTTGAAATATTTTCTTAAAACAATTTTTTTTAAGAAAAAAAAATTTGACAAGAGTGGCTTGGGTGAGGGGTGACCTTGGTTTGAGGTTGGGGGGGGGGGAGGCGTGGCCGGGGAGAGTAAAAAATGATTTTTTAAAAAATTTGAAATATTTATCAAAAAATAATTTTTTTTAAAAAAAATTGACGGGGTTTGAGTTAGGGTATGGGATGTGGTAAAAAAATGAATTTTATTTAGAAATTTGAAATATTTTTTCAAAACAATTTTTTTTTTGTGGAGGGAGGGGCTAGGGGCTGGGTGAGTTAAAAAAAATCTTGAAATATTTTCAAAAATATTTTTAAATTTTTTTTTTTTAGAGGGGGGGTGGTTGGGGGTAGGAGGCTGGGGGACGGGTTGGGTTTGGGAGTAAGGGTAAAAATATATTTGATGTTTAAAAAATAAGATAATATGAAAATTTCAATTCTTTTTTTTGGGATGGGGAGGGTCGGGTATGGGGTAGAGTAAGAAAAAAAATATTGAAGGATGAAATAGAATTTTGAAAAAAGTTTTTACTAAGTTTTGAAGGAAAGTCATTTTTTTAAAAAAATTTGAGGAAAATTAGTTCATTTAGAAAACATTTTCCAAAACATTTAAGTCAACCAAACATGAAAAAATAGGAAAATTTCCTTGGTACCAAACACACCATAGATATTGTGGGCTTACATATGCAAAATAGGATGCTATATATTCACATTGAGAAATTAAAGTATGCAGAATGTACCTTGCAAGTTGTTCCCCCAAGGTTTAAGATCTGAAGCCTCTCCAAGTTTACAATTTCTGGTGGAATGGTTCCACTGAAGTTATTGTATGACAATGACAATTCATACAATTCTGTGCAGTTAGACAAACCTGATGGAATGTAACCACTCATATGGTTCGAAACTAGTGATATTCTCTTTATTCTTCCAAGATGGCGACGTATATCTACAGGAAGACTCCCTGTTATTTGATTACCTGAGAGACCTAAAAGTTCCAAGGACGAAATGTTGAAAATGGAGAATGGAATTGAGCCGCTAAGTTTATTACTGACTAGAACCAACTTCTCTAACCTCATAAGGTTACTAAAATCTTTGGGAATCTGGCCAGTGAAGTTGTTGTTTGCTAGATTCATCACCTTCAATCTACGTAAACGAGACAAATCTTGAGGGAGATCTCCTTGGAAATTATTACTACTTAGATCGAGTGAAACGAGAAATGAGAGTTTTCCCAATTGTGGTGGAATATTTCCAAGAATGTTCAAGTTGGATACATTTAGTTCTCTCACCCTATGGTGGCGAGAGCCGTAAGTGACTCCAATCCTATCACAAACTGAAGCTTGAGAAGACCAATTTTCAGTTAAGGGATGAGAAGTGTTTAGAGTAAAACTAGCTTTCAATGAAAGTAGAGTTGATTGATCTGTGTTAATTACTATGTTTTTGGTAATGCATGTCTCTAACAATTATAGGTGCAAGAGTGGTAGTCAGTGAAAGAAAAGAGTATGCTTTCTCCATGTGATTGCACATAAAATAAGGAAACAAGTGTTGAGCTAAATAGGGACAAAAGGTTACTAAGGACTGGGTCCCTTATTTGTATAAAAAAAAAGGAACAAAAGCAATGCCGTAGATAGGGTTGTAATTTGCAAATTTTCTAGAGTGGTTGATTTGACTTTATTAAAATTTTGTCCCCAAGTCTTTGTTTTGAGATAATATATTATTTCATCAGACATCCAAATTTCTTTAGAACTTTTCTTTACTATAGTACTCCCTCCGTTCAATAATAGTTATTTACTATATTAAAAATAGTTTTTCAATAATACTTGTCTAATTTAAAAAATTAAGAGATAATTTACCTTTTGTGTCTATTTTACTACTATTTATCATCTAACACATTGTTCAAAACATTAAATTTAATAAAATCAAATGATAATATAGTAATATCACGCTTATTATTTATTGTTTCTTAATGGGTGTGCCAAGTCAATAGTAGACAACTATTGTTGGACAGAGAGATACTAAAATTTCCTCTTCATTTTATTATTTATTATAAAATATAAAGTAAAATTGATCTTTTTAGGTTTTAGCCTATCACATATGTAAGTGAAAATATATTTGATCTCTTTTTCAATTATTGCATAATTATAAAAAAAAAAAACCAAAAAATTGAAAAACACTTTTTATTAATTTGGTTTGATTTATAGATTTAATACATCAATATAATTCATTTAGTTATTTTTAAATGCAAAATCAAACCAAGCTAGTCATTAAATAGGGATAAAAGACGGCCAAGCAATGTCGTAGAAGGGGCTGTAAATTTTCCAGAGTGAGTTGACTTCATGTGCAATATCAAAGAGCAGTATATGGAAAATTAGTTGGATTTACTAGATCTTCTTAGAGAGTTTTTTTTTCTTCCAGAAAGGCATTAAATTCAGTGATTGAGCAGAGTCGGAAGAAAAATATTATTTTACTGTATATTTTCTTGTATTTTAAATGAGCAGAAATACAAATTTATATAATTTACCTAATACTTATCTAGTTCGAACAGTACTAGAAAAATTAGTTTCCACTAATAATTATTTAATTGTGTGATCATCTCACCTAAAAATTTAAGCGATTAGAGAGAACAAACTTTTATATTATTTAATTATATTGTCAACGATAATATCCGATCTTTACCTGAGCTCTTATTATGATAAAAGGTTTTCTTATTATTTCCTGTTTAAACCATATGGAGAGGACAGCATACCTTTCGAATGTTATGCATACCTTTTTCCTTGATTTTTAATTATTATCAAGGAAAGAGGGCCAAGCAATGCCGCAGATAAGGGGTTGCAAATTTTCCACAGTTGGTCGACTTGACTTTATTAGATTACGTCTTTTTTGAATGTTCTATCAAGTTATTTGAGAAAGGAGCAGCGTGGTGTAACATAAAGGAGTATTGAAGTGTCTGACTATATCATCTAAAAAGCTTAAGTGGTAGATACATTGAAACAATAACGATCATTAATATTGTACAGGGCATTCTTCTATAACAACTTTAGTACACATCTTATATATACTAGTCCTATATTACACTTAATGTTTGAGAAAAACACTCGAATTGGTACATACACAAGAGGAAAGCAATAAACAAAGAAAAGTTCAAATTTAGTTCAACATTATACACCACTCTTTGTGTACTCTTGTAGTCGAAATTAACATAATAACCTCATTAATCATATTATACAGGGCATTCTTCCTTTCCAATTGTAGTATACATGTTATGTACTTAAGTTATTTGACACACTCACTCAAACTTGAAATATACACGAGAGGAAAGCACAAGAAACAAGAAAAGTTTAAATCTCGGAGCTATGCTGGATGCCTACCGTTGCATAAACCTTGGTGCATCATCTGTGAAGAAATTCATGCTTGATCTTATTGATATTTGCCAGGACATCTTTCATGTTCAGCCTCTCATTAGGAGATTCAACTGTGCAATTCAATGCCAGGTCCAAAATTGAGGACACAAAGCACAACTTTTTCTCAAAATCAATCTCTTCAGGTTGAAATAAGGTGTCATCAATAATATCATCTGGTGCGACAGGTAAGTGAATTGCAGACCCAACTCCTCATGTTCAAATTTTCTTGAAACATTTCATCATATGGCCTTTTTTCTTGTGAAAGTTTCCATGAACATAATGCCGTCGCTGTACACATCACATCTTGTAGAAACTAATCCTACTGATCCATACTCTGATCCAATGTCACCAGAGTAATTAGTGTCTTGACAAGCCAAATAAGAAAATAAAGGTATAATGGGAATAAAACAAGATAAGGTAATCAATTGAAACAATATGACTTCTGGCAGATTAAAGGTAATAATATACAGATTCAATCTATGAGCAAACTTGGCCATTTTGATTATGCTTTCACCGAGTTCTAATGTGATGTAAAATAACACTTTATATGTGGTAACAAAAGGACTAAAAGAAATTTACCGGGTGCAATGTACCCCATTGTAGCAAGTGTTTTAGTATGAGCAACTGATTCCCCTTCTCCTAATAACTTGGCCAGGCCAAAGTCACTCACGTGTCCAACCAATCTTTCGTCTAGCAAGACATTACTAGGCTTCAAGTCACTATGTACGACTGTTGAATAACCATGATGGAGATACTCCAAAGCTGATGCAACATCAACCATTATGTCTAATCTTTGGATTATGTCCAAGAAGTGATCATCAGAATGTAACCATTTCTCCAGGCTCCCATTGGGCATGTACTCTAGAAGTAATGCTTTAAAATCCATGTTAGTACAACTGCTGATAACTTTGGCAAGATTTCTATGGCGAAGGTTGCATAGAACTTCACATTCAATATCAAAACTGTTGAATGCACCTCAATCTGTAAATTGAACACTTTGATTGTCAAAGTCATCCCGTTTGCATTGGTCGAACCATTGAGTTGCCCTTCCAATTTCAATGTATGAAACCCTGGCTGGTGTTGTTGCAGGAAAGGATTCGGCTTGAGTCGGAACATTTCTATTCCAATGTCTCCTTAACATAAACACAACAACTGAGCCAAGCCCCATTACTGCAGCTCCCAGTGAGACAAGTATAATCAGAAGCAGTTCGCTTCTCCTTGAATGATGAAAAGATCTACTCATACAAGGTTGGAAAAGCAAGCCGCCGCATGACTCTTCTGTTGAAATAGCTTAATATTCAGAAGTTAGTTACGAATCCATTAGTTAGTTAGAAGGTCATTTCAGTCATTTCAGAATGTTAGTTGGTGCTAGTTAGTTACCTCGATTACTGTGCTGATGAATCAGTTGGTAGATTAGATGTTTCTTCTTCTTCTGGCTTTCTATATAATCTGAGGATGTATCTCACTTGTAAAGGGTCCAGATTCATATTAAGAAAATTCTCTCTCGTTTCTTCCTTACTCCAGTTTCTTCTCTAAGTTCATCAATGGTGTTTTGAGCTTGTGTGCTCACAGTTTTTTCATGGTATCAGAGCAGAGTTGTAGTTGAGTTTAGATCTCTACTAGTTGGTAAAATCTGTAGCTTAGATCTGCAGAAATGGCAGCATTGAAGATAGATTAGAATGATCCTTTATACATTGGAGCCTCAGACAATTCAAGTGCTGTGTTGATTCCCATAAAGTTGATTGGATCTGAGAATTATGGAATCTGGAGCAGGTCAATGAGGATTGCATTGTTGGGGAAGAGGAAGTATGGATTTGTGACTGGTGCTTGCACTAGAGGTTTATACAGAGAAGAATTGCATGAGCAGTGGGAAACATGTAATGCAATTGTGTTGTCATGGCTGATGAACACAGTCAGTGAGGAGCTTCTCAGTGGCATTGTATATGCCACAAATGCCTTCTCAGTTTGGAATGATCTCAAGGAAAGATTTGACAAGGTGAATCGAGTAAGGATCTATCAATTGCATAGAGAGATTACCACTCTTATACAAGGTACAGACACTGTATCTCATTACTTCACAAAACTGAAAACATTGTGGAATGAGTATGATGCTGTAATACCAAGTCCCTGTTGTGCTTATCCTCAATCGAAAGAGTATACTGATCACCTGCAGCAGATGAGGTTGATTCAATTTCTAAGTGGCCTGAATGAATCATATGAGCAGGCTCGCAGACAGATACTACTCAAGGGAACTACACCATCACTGAACCAAGCTTATGCAATGATTATAGAGGATGAGGTTCAACACTCAAGTTATATGGCTAATGTAGTTGAAAAGCAAATCCAATGGTGATGAATGTGAACAGGAATCAGGGAGGAAAAGAGTACTACAAAGGAAAGAAGTGTGAGTACTGTCACTATCTTGGTCACACCAAGGATAATTGCTTTAAGTTGATTGGCTATCCAAATGATTGGAAGCAAAGGAAGAAACCAGGCGATGGAAATGGAAATGGTAACATGAGAAATGCTGCAGGCACAAATCAATTTTAGTAGCTATGGAGGACAAAATTCAGGAAGTAACATGAGGAATCAAGTAGGGCCATCATATTCTGGTGGATTTGGAGGAGGACACCAGTCTGCAAACAACATCTCTAGTGATCATTATGATCCTTCGAACACAGCTTCAACCAGTCAGGCGGAAAACAATACTCTCCTAGCTAAGGGACAAACATTCACTGAAAAGGAGTACAAGCAGATAATGGAGATGCTAAACAAGGATGCGCAAGAGTCTAAGGAGGTCAATATGGCAGGTATTACCACTTGCTTAATGACAAACCTTCTTACACAGGACTGGATAGTTGATTCAGGTGCAAATCATCACATCATAGCAAACAAACAACTATTGACTAAGAGGCATGAACTAACCAAGTAACAGAAGAATCAAGTTCATCTTCCAACAGGTGACAAGGTGGCAGTCAGTCGTGTTGGTGAAACACCTATTTTTGACAGTGAAGTGGTCAAAAGCGTCTTACATGTGCCAGACTTCAAGTTCAGCTTGTTATCAGTGTCCAAAATCACAAAGGAACTAGACTGTTTTGTATCATTTTACCCTGACCTTTGTGTTTTTCAGGACCTCTACAGTGGCAGGGTGAAGGGGATTGGTAGAGAAGGAGGATTATACAGTTTTAAAGCTGGATTTACACCAAAGCAGAATGAGGAAATAAGGTGTGCTCAGAAGATAGTAGCTGCAGGAGCAACAGTACAGGACACAAATCTATGGCATAAAAGGCTTGGACACCCATCTCAACATATAATGAGACATCTCAAGTTAGCTACAAGCAATAAAAGTGGTGAAGTATCTTCAAACTGCCCTGTTTGCCCATTAGCTAAGCAAACTAGGCTTACCTTTCCTATCAGTAATACTAGAGCATCCATGATGCTTGATGTTGTTCATATGGATCTATGGGGACCCTATAAGACCCCTACTCTAGATAGAAAGCATTATTTCTTGACAATAGTAGATGACTATAGTAGATTTGTATGGGTTCAGTTGTTGCAATTAAAATCTGAAACCATTGTGGCTATCAAAAATTTCCTTTCCATGGTTAAGACTCAGTTTGATTCTCATGTCAAGATTGTGAGATCTGACAATGGCACAAAATTCTTTAATTCACAATGTACAGACTTGTTTCATCATCTAGGAATATTGCATCAAAGCAGCTGTCCTCGCACACCACAACAAAGTGATGTGGTGGAGAGGATGCATAGACACATCCTTAACATTGCTAGAGCTATCAGATTTCAGTCTCATTTGCCTATCAGATTTTGGGGGTATTGCATCAAGGCTGTAGTGTATTTAATGTATAGATTGCCTTCCTCAGCTATTGCTAACAAAAGTCCCTATGAATTACTTCACTCTAAACAACCAAATTTGTCTCATCTAAGAGTCATAGGTTGTCTTTGCTATGCTTCAACACTGCCCAGAGGGGATAAGTTCTGAGCAAGAGCTGTTCCTGCCATCCTCTTAGGGTACTCAGACGTACAAAAGGGTTACATATAGTTGGACATAAATTCTACCAAACTGTATGTGAATAGAGATGTGGTTTTCCAAGAAGAAACTTTTCCATTTGCCAAAGTGATGCCTCAGATTAATACCTCAGTTGATATACATGGTTCCCCTTTGGAGACAATAGAAAATCTTGATCTGGTGAGTGAGTCTGCTAATGAAGATAGTGAGGAACCTGAAGTTGCTGTCACAAGAAATGAAGATACGCAGGCAGTAGATATTGGTGTTGAGATTACTGAAAGGGAAGATGTCAATGAGAATTCTTCAGTATGTCAGATGCCTGAAACTGATCCAGTACTGGAGATTTCTGAAGTTTTCCCTGGGGTACCATCACATGTTGACCCTCCTATCAGAAGAACTTCAAGAAACATTAAAGAGCCAATTTGGATGAAAGACTATGCCACTACTAAGAAACACAGTAGCACCAGACATCCCATGGCCAATTCTCTGAATTATGACAAACTGAGGCCATGATACAGGCGCTATTTGAGCAAGTTTTCAGATTGTGTGGAACCTAAGTATTTCAGCCAAGCTGCAAAGGATGAGAGGTGGATACAAGCTATGCAGCAGGAAATCAAAGCTCTAGAGGAAAATAATACTTGGATAGTGGTTGATTTACCAAAGGGCATGCATACAGTTGGTTCCAAATGGATATACAAAGTGAAATATAAGGCAAGTGGTGAGGTAGAAAGGTTTTAAGCCAGGCTAGTAGCAAAGGGATATAGCCAACAAGAAGGACTAGATTATCATGACACTTTTTCTCCTGTTGCCAAGATGGTGACAGTGAGATGTGTCATTGCTCTAGCAGTATCAAAAGGCTGGACATTATACCAAATGGATGTCTATAATGCATTTCTTCAAGGTGATTTAGATGAAGAAGTCTGCATGGAGATGCCTGAGGGCTTCAAAAGGCCAGGTGAGAACAAAGTATGCAGGCTACTCAAATCATTGTATGGGCTTAAACAGGTCAATTGAACTCAAAGCTCACAAAAGCATTGCAGGCCACAGGTTTTACTCAAAGTGCTCATGATTACTCATTATTCACACTTAAAAAGGGGGAAGACCTGGTGATTGTTTTGGTCTATGTAGATGAATTATTGATTACAGGGAGTAACACACAATTGATCACTGAAGTTAAGGAAAGCCTGCACAGGCAGTTCAAGCTGAAGGATCTAGGTGAACTTAAGTTTTTCTTAGGCATTGAAGTGTTGAGATCTTCAGGGGGAGTTATTCTGAATCAAAGGAAGTATATCTTAGAGCTTATCGCTGATGCAGGCCTGACTGGTGCTAAACCTGCACTCACACCACAGGAGTCCAACCTGAGATTGACTTCAGTGGAACATGATCTAGCAACTGGCTACACTGGAGATGCTGTGCTCCATGACATTACTTCATACCAAAGGTTGGCTGGTAAGCTATTATATGCCACCATCACTAGACCAGATAAAAGCTATGCAGTGCAAACACTCAACCAGTTTATGCAATCTCCTAAGAAGTCACACCTGGAGGCTGCTACTAGAGTGGTTAGATATTTGAAAGGTACAGTTGGTCAGGGTATTTGGCTGCATTCTGAACCTGCTAACATACTCACATTTTGGTGTGATTCTGATTGGGCTGCTTGTCCCAACACAAGAAGGTCCATCACAGGGCATGTCATCAAGTTTGGAGACTCTTTGGTATCCTGGAAATCCAAGAAACAACAGACTGTTTCAAGAAGCTCAGCTGAAGCTGAGTACAGAAGCATGGCTTCAGCTGTCTCAGAAATCACCTGGATTCTAGGCTTGTTCAAAGAGCTAGGAGTATCTATCCAGTTGCCTATTACTGTTTTCAGTGACAGTTAATCAGCCATCCAACTGGCAGCTAACCCATTGTTTCATGAAAGGACAAAACATATCGAGATAGATTGTCATTTCATCAGAGATAAGATCAAAGCAGGGGTGGTTGACACTGCCTATGTACACACACAACAACTTCTTGCAGACTTATTGACAAAAGGGTTGAGTCAGGCCCAACATGTACACCTTTTAGGCAAGCTTGGTGTGCTTAATGTCATGCACCCTTCAGCTTGAGGGGGTGTAGCTACTAATCCATTAGTTAGTTAGAAGGTCATTTCAGTCATTTCAGAATGTTAGTTGGTGCTAGTTTGTTACCTCGATTACTGTGCTTATGAATCAGTCGGTCGATTAGATATTTTCTTCTTCTTCTGGCTTTCTATATAATCTGAGGATGTATCTCACTTGTAAAGGGTCCAGATTCAGATTAATAAAATTCTCTCTCGTTTCTTCCTTACTCCAGTTTCTTCTCTAAGTTCATCAATGGTGTTATGAGCTTGTGTGCTCACAGTTTTTTCATCTTTATTTCCCATAAAAGATTGAGAAGTGAAATTGAGAAAAGGTCCTTTACTTGGGATTTCACCTTCTAATCTATTGAATGATACATTGAAATTCTTCAGATATCGAAGTGACTCTAATGATTTTGGAATCGTACCTGAAAGAATGTTTTTGAATAGATTAACCGATTCCAAACTAATCCTTTTCCCGAGTGACTTTGGAATAGATCCGTGTAACTCATTATAGCCAAAGAAAGATAAAGCAGTCTTTGCAAGTCTCCAATTGTGGTGGGAATACTTCCTGAAAGATGATTCCTGGACAGATCTACATATGTTATGGCATTCAAATTTCCAAAATCTGGAGGTAAAGAACCAATCAAAGAAGTATTCGACAAGTCAAGCACCAAAAGATCTTTGAGGCTCCATAAACCGATGAAATATGTTAGTAAACCTATTTGAATTTAGATAAATATTTCTCAAAGAGGTAACTTTGCCAATGCAATATGGTATGGAACCCGAAATTCGATTATATGACAAATTAACCAAGCCCAACGATGACATTTTGCAAAAGCACTCTGGCAAAGGTCCACTTAACCTATTATTGTCAAGTATTAACCCTTAAAGAGCGTGTAAATCACAGAATGTTGTTGGCACTGATCCAGTCAAGTCATTTCCGAATAGGGACAAAGTGCTTAAGTTACTTAAATTCCCAATTCCTAATGGTATCTGACTCCTAATTTCAGAAAGAGATAAATCAAATATTTCCATAGTAGTGGAGAGATTTCCAACGGAATCTGGAAGAACGGCATTTAGAGGATTATTTGCTAACAATATGTGTCTTAAAGATCTGCAGTTGGTCAAGGAAGTTGTAATGACCCTCTTGGTCATTTCTATGTTTTGCCCTCTGTGTGTCGCTTAGAGCGTTCCTGTAGCGATCCCAAGTCATTTATGACTTGCTGGGACTAACAGTTTGGTCACCTGGTCGTTTGTTTGGTTATTGTGCAAGTGTTAGTATTTTTGGAGCTTATGAACCTTGAACGATCCTTTTCGATCAAATTTTCAAGAAGATGACATCTGAATCCAATTTTGACGATTCCATTAGCTCTGGAAGAGTCATTTTAGACTAGTAGCATGGTCGGCATGGCTCACGAGGTTTTCAGTGTGAGTCGGTCCGATTAGGCGTTTTAACTTTAAGTTTAAGCCTAAGTTTGACTTTAGTCAACATTCTGAGTAAACTCGCTCGGATGAGACTTTCGTTAGCACGGTTAGCTCTGGAATGTCGAGTTTGATCTAGATTGACCCTTCTTTTGTGTCTCAAGGATTTCAAGCTTTTTCCGAGCCCCTTTGTGGTTTTTGAATTAAAATGGTGATTGGGTGTGGAACCCACTTTTTGTCAAGATGACCTCGTATGGAAATTTTGACTGCGCCATTGAGTCCAGAATATCGAATTTGATATGGTTGCATATCTCGTTTGCGTGTACGAGGTTCCGAACGAGTTCGGAGCACCCCTTCGGAGTTTTCAAGTTTTCGAAAAATAGGCTGAAATCTGGTGTATTTAGTGCAGAAAATCAGCACCTTTCCAAACTTAAAAACCTCATATCTCCCTCATCTCTCAACCGAATAAGGCGATTCAAAGTGTGGGAGCTTCATTTTTTTGGTGTCTTCGCTGTGGATTGACCGGAAGTTGTTGGGTGCATGTCGTTCGAGGTAAATTTCGTGATTTACCAGACTGCAGTAGCCTTTTTCGAGTTCTTATTTTTGGCTTTCTTGAATTGGTGATATCTTGGTCATTTTAGCTTGGTTTTGGGTGATTCGAAGTCCCAAGTGTTGGGGTATTCAAGGAGTGCTGGGCACCATTTGATTCTTGTAAATTTCGAGTTTAGACTGCTGCATGTTTTCTTTTAAATTGATTAAAGTGTGGTTTTCTTGCATGTTAGGTTTTGCTGCGTTTTGAGCTTCGAATTGTGTTCTATTTCAGAACAAAAGTTTGGGATACTGTTTTGGGTCTCTTAGTGGAGTCAAATCTGAAAAGTTCGGTGCGGGTCCCAAGATTCCCATTTGACTCCAAAATTGACCCGTCTCCGTTTGTTGTGATTTTGGTGTCTAAACGACCGTACTAATGTTGTGATCCTTTATTTGATAGAGTGACAACGTTCAAAGATCGTTCAGGAAGGAAAAGCTCCAGTAAAGTGATTTGGAGCGCGCACGGTCGGCTTAACCACAACTTCCTTTCTATTAGATTGAGCTTAATTGTGTAAAAACATGTGGATTGGAGTGAATTGGGAGTGGGTACCAGTTTCTTAGTTTACTTTGATTAGATACCTTATGTTAGGATCGATTGACCATATTTCGAGCGTAGTACCATGTTAGTCAGGTTAGTAAAATCACATGCTTATGTGCTAAATGCTATCGTATGTTTGTATGTTGTGTGTTGCATGCTTTGTTCATTGTCAACTGTAAGCATAATGTCCTTAGTCTAGGTTAGGCTAGCATTGCCTTAGACTTATGACCCGTGTGGGCTGGATAGCCTTGACTTTCTGTCGACGTCGTTCGAATGTCTTAACTCCTTGTAAACTAGAGTAACAGACTTGTGTCTTTTCCCTTTAATTCTGCGGTTCCGACGCGTTCTCGAAGGTTCAGTGCATCACTAGAGGCGTGTGATTGAGATAGTATAGGCTTGAAGCCTTTTATATGATTTCTTAGAGTGGACGGCGTTCCACGGTGGTTGTTGCTGGATTCGATCCTATTGGAGATACCATCACCCCCTGGGTCGTTCTTTCTAGCTAGGCTGGGAGCGTATCCCTGGCTGGGTAGACTCGGTGATTTTGGCATTTCCCCCGGGCCTCTCTTTCTAGCTGGGCTGGGAGTGTGCTGCTAGGTGGGTGTCCCCGGGTCGCTCTTTCTAGTTGGGCTATGAGCTGACTGCATGGTAGGATGACTCGCGATACCTACCTCACCTACGAGTCCTTCTTTCTAGTTGGGCTGGGAGCGGACTGTTTGGTTAGGTGCCCCTTGGGGTCACTCTTTCTAGCTGGGCTAGGAGTGCACTGCTAGTTGGTTGGAGTCTGATGGGTTCTTTTGGTTACTTTGGGTTGGGAGCCCGATTTTTTTATTTCTCAGTAGATTTAGCTATTTTGTGTACCTGTCGGGCTTTTGGGGGTTCGTTCAGGTTTTATTTAAACTTGCACCCGAGTGTACCTTCTAGGGTTATGGGGGTCCAATTAGGTTTAGTTTAGTTGTACTTAGTTTATTTCTGTTATGCTCGTGTGTTTTCTTTTCATATTTGTTTTGACCTCTCTGTGTCTAGATTCTATCCTTCCTTATTGTTTTTACCCCTTTTGCTCAGTCGGCATTTGATGCCTAATGAGTACCTGTTGTTTGGTACTCATGCTACACTCTGCATCTATTTCATAATGCAAGTCCCAGTACGAGTTACAAACGATGATTAGTTCCAGCCTTCTTTTGCAACTGTGGCTCGAAGATAAGGGTGAGCACTTGGCATTTTGGGTTTGTTCTGTCTCTTTCTTTTGTTTTAGCTAGTCTTGTTGTTTTTGAGACACGCTTTGTTGTGGTCTACTTTTGGGACATGTACTCTTTATAAGACAGCTCTGTACTAGTGACTTTCAGGTTCTGAGAGGAATTTCTGTATATATTTATTTTGGTTTGCTACTGCCTTATTGTCCTTGTTTAGATTATTGTTTTCGTTAGTTTTTGCCTTTACGCTCATTGCTTGATGTTTTGTGTTACAGGTTGGCTTACCTACTGGTAGGGTATAGTAGGTGCCATCATGACTCGATAAATTGGGTCGTGACAGAAGAAAAGATACTTATGTGCAGAGATGATAAGGTATTATTGGACAACACCAGTTTTTCAAGCTGTCTCAAATCGCCCAACGAGTTAGGAATTGGGCCACTCAACTTGTTATCCTCAAGAATTAATTTCTTTAGATTTGAAGAATTGGAGATTGAGCTGGGTATAAATCCACCAATGCTGTTTGCAGAAAGAACTAAAAGCTCTAGATTTGTCCGCCAGTAGCTCGAAGAAGATGGAAGACTACCTGAAAGGTTATTGTATCCCAGTGATATCCTTCTCAATGTAGAGATATTGAAGATCTCTTCCGGTATGGAACCACTAAACTGATTAAATTGCGAAAAAAGGATCTCCAATTTGTGAAGATTCCCAATCTCACTTGGCATAACACTTGCCACATATCTGTATTATCCGGATTAAGTTTATTTGATTGCTCCAGTTTACAAAACATTGCATCAGTTCATATATCAACAATTGATTCTATGCATGATGCAAGAGTACTAATCAGTAATCAGTCGAACACATTGCTTGAAAATTACCTGATAAATTGTTTGTGTTGAAATTAAGCAACAATAGTGATGATAAGTTGGATATGGTGCGTGGTATTGAACCCACGATGTGATTGTTCTCCAATTGTAATTGCTGCAAGTTTCCTGAAGTACCAATCTCTGCTAGAATTGTGCCTGCAAATTGCCAACCAACTTGCAAATTTATGCTGTAGCTCAAGGTGTTAATTCTGGATAGATATAGCACCTGGGCCTAGCTCAACACCCAAAGCTAGTTTATAAGGGGAGGAGCGTCCAAGTCCATATAAGGAGACCAAAACAGCCATCCCCACCGATGATGTAGACTTAACGACTTTCAATTAACAATTTCAAAACTAGACTCATGCTAAAAGGATTTTGAATAGATAAACTTTGTATTCGCTTTCTAGTTTAGATTTAACTAACTCACACAACTTCTTTTAGTAAAATACCTTGCAAGTTGTTTCCCCCGAGGTTTAAGCTCTCAAGCCTCTCCAAGTTGAGAATTTCTGGTGGAATAGTCCCAGTGAAGATATTGTATGACAATGACAATTCATACAGTTCCGTGCAGTTAGATAAATCCGGTGGAATGTAACCACTCAAGTGGTTAGAAATGATTGAAATGATCTTTATTCTTTGAAGACGGCGACATATATCCACAGGAAGACTTCCTGATAATTGATTATGCGTGAGATCTAAATTTTCTAACGATGAAATATTGAAAATAGAGAATGGAATAGAGCCAGTAAGTTGGTTTTTGAATAAAATCAACTCCTTCAGATTCTGAAGGTTGCCAATGTCTTTGGGAAAATCGCCTTGGAGATGATTGTATCTAACACTGAGAATTTCCAACATAGACAGGTTAGAAATAGAAGCAGAAGGAATATTAGTGAAACTGTTGTTATCAAGAATTAACATCTGAAGCTCAGAATAGAAACCAAACCACGTTGGAATCTCTCCACTGAAATTATTGAATCCGAGATTCATCACCTTCAATATACGTAAACGAGAAAAATCTTGAGGGAGATCACCCTGTAAATTATTTCTACTCATATCTAGAGAAACGAGAAACGGGAGATTTCCCAAATGTGGCGGAATGGACCCATAAATGTCCATGTTGGATACATTCAATGCAGTTACCCTATGGTGGTGAGGATCACAAGTGACTCCAATCCAATCGCAAACAGTAACTTGAGAAGACCAATTTTGGGATATTAAAGAGTTTAGAGTAACTCCGTGTTTGAATGCAATAAGAGCAGATTGATCAGTGCTTATGTTTGTGGCAATGCATGCCACTAAGAAGCAGAGTAATTGAAAGATAACACAAACAAATTTTTCCATGTTTAATTTAATTTGTAGTAAGTGTTAAAATAGGGATAAAAATATATTATTATTATTATTATTAGTATTAGTATAAGGGAGTTGCATTTGTTATGAAATTGTAGGGAACAACAATTGCTCTTTAAGTATAAGGCGGGTCCAAATCATACCAAACAGCCAAAACTCAGTTGTTAAATTCAGAGGAGACCCACCACACGTTTATTAAAATTTTGATTTTGACTTCACAGTCCGTATGGCATTATCCTGTCGGTTGTCTGGACATAAATTTATTTATTTTTTCGAAAAGCATTATTTGTTTATACATTAGCATGATGTTTTAACAACATTTTTTATGTGAATTGAAAGTCCAAACATTAGTTAAACATCATCTATATATGATTATGTATTATTTATATAATATCTATATATTATATATACATATCGATACATTATATATATATATATATGACTATTTTCTTGAATTCTTTTTTTGTCGGTACATATTGATAAGTAACCCTTTTTCTGTATGCTTAAGGGGATTAATTTACCTCAAATATACCTGTGGCCAATAATCATTTATTTGTTTTACGTCTCCATCACCATGGAGTACCCTCTTTCCCACTTAGGGTTATTTAGAAAGTTACATATAATTGATTTGGTGTAATTACTCTTTTTGATATGTTTGATAGGCCAAGTAATTATTTGGTAAGAGAGGAGTTTAGTGTACATGAAGGGTAGTAATTGCACTCCTCAATTCCCAAGGGAGGGTTAGGAATTAGGTGTAATTACATGAAACTTCTTAAAATATTTTTCTTCCCTTTATTTATATTTGAATTTTCCTTTTTAATTTATTATTTAAAAAAAATTGTTGTTGCTATCTAATATTTTTAAAAAAATATATTTTTTTTTAATTCTTATATTTCATTTCCTTCACATTCTCAATCATTATCTTTTGATGTGATTCAATTCAATTTTTCGTATTATATATTTATTTATTC
This sequence comes from Solanum bulbocastanum, assembly GCA_037074985.1. Lineage (NCBI taxonomy): Eukaryota > Viridiplantae > Streptophyta > Magnoliopsida > Solanales > Solanaceae > Solanum > Solanum bulbocastanum. The sequence goes on along the minus strand of CM073598.1, from coordinate 26,525,231 downwards.
TATTTTTTTTTTTTCAGTAGCATAGTTTTGTTAGAATTGCTACGTTTACTTGCTATGTGTAACAAACTAAGGTTTGTATTGATTGTAAAAGAACTAAGAAGCTGATTCAAGAACAAAAGGAAAATAGAAAAGGGAGATTCCAGACTGCTATTACAAAATAGATAATTAAAAGAAAATAACATAACTCATAGCAGAACCCTAATGAGATAGTTCATCCTCTATATATAGGCATTTTTAGTACACAGGCTCATTCCTTTAACCAAGGTCCCAAATATAATTTGACAGTATATCAATTGAATCCTACATCATGGCTAAATTCGTAACACTATGTGCCTGTTAGCTCTATCTTGCTTTTTCTTCTATGGAATTGGAGTCTTCCTTTTCTTCTTTGATTGACTGGAGACATGCTTGAAACCCTTAATCGATACAAGAATCTCAGTATTGTTAAAAACTGAACGAATAGATTGAATTTGTTTCTATTATCCTCAACTAGTATACGTACCCGCACGTTGTGCGGACATTTTAAAATGTAACAATGTTTTAAATTTAAAATAACTAATAAGGTTTATTATTCACTTTGTAATATATTTTTAAAATAATGTAATAAATCATTAAATTATTTATTTGAGCAAGTTATATCAATATTATTAGTACACAATTTAATATTTATGATATTAATTCTAACTTTTCACATAAAATGATTAATATCATAATATTAAAAATATTTTAATACTTTTATATATTTTTTTTAAATGAAAAGATTCAAAAATATTTAATGATTTGAATTTGGCCAAAATTAGAATACAAAAAATAAATTAAAATAGAGTGAGTAATAAAAATGTTCATATTAAATTCAGATATGAACACAAACTTTAACACATAAAATTAATTTAAGCATTTTTATAGTTATTATTGAAATTAATTAAATATACATATAAATAGTGATTTTTTAAAATTGTTTTATACTTTATTTAATTAGAAACATGTGCTTGAAAGTCTATATATATATATTAACATGCCATTTCATTTCATAAGTTAGCAAAATAAAATGATTTTAATATTAAAAAATTAAGCTTCATTGAATATTGAAAATACTCTTTAAAATTAATAAATATATATTAATTTATTAATTAAATAATACTTCTATACAATAATAATATCTTATGATTCCGACAATATTGGTTTTACTTATTAGATGAATATTTTAATTATAATTCAAAGACTTACTCAATTCAAATGTTAATAAGCATTATCATTTTGCAGTTGATTGGGATTCTTTCATAAAAAGCTTAAAGTTTTTTAAAAATTAATTTTAAAACAGATTATGCAAATATTTAATTTTTAAATTTTTATCTTTCTATAAAATTTGTATTTTTTAAAAACAATTATATCACATTAAATTTAGTAATTCTTTAACAAAAATGAATTTCTAAGATTTTAGTTTTGAATTTAATATAGTTACAAATTACAAATTGATTTTAATTTTTTTTTTAAAATAGATTTTTTAGTGGTGCATTATTATGAATGTAATAAGCATTAGCATTTCTTTGTTACAGTAGAGATATATATCTTAAAATAATAGAAATTAACTTTCTTCTGCCATTGGGAATGTATAAATGCCGAAAAAAAAATATAATGGACATCGTTTTAGAAAGTAATATGATATAATGCAAAAAATAATAATTACAACGTAAAAATATTACAATATTTATTTTCATGAGATATTTTAGAAACTTGTCGCTTTAATTAATATTTGCATTTATTTTCTAAAAAAAGGCAAAAACATTCTTAAACGTTTTTGAGAAAAACTCAAAAAAAAATCTGCTTTATTTTTCCTTTTTCAGTAATCTCTTCTTATCCAGAGAAAATTTACTTTTAGGAATAGGTAAAATTCAAAAAACTTATACTCTTTTAACATATAATGTATATGTTATTTCAAATTTTAATTGGGAGCAATTCATATTTTAAATAAATTAATAAATCAATTATTGAATATCTAAGGATAAAGTTAGAAATTTATTGTAATCACTTAGGAGCATGTAATATTAAAAGTCTATATTATTTTAGTCAATTATAATTTAGATATTTCTTCTTCTATAGTATCAAGAGGCCTATTTCTCAACATCAAAATGCAAGACTTACCGAAAATACAATATAGTATATTGATTAGTAAACATTATCATTCCAAAATTTTAAAACTCAATCCACTCTACTAACAGTAATCCAAACTTTTAGAGTTCAATTACTGTAATTTTCTGAAAATTTATATTTTATTGCATTAAAAATCTGCGTTGAAAAGAAAGTTACTATATATGTAGAAGTTGTAAATATTAAGAACAGTTATTAAGTTAAAATTATTTCATAATTCAAAGTCATAATTTTCTTAAAAAATTTAATTCAAATATATGAATATAGAATTTAAATCATGATCTTTAACTCTTAAGAGAGGAAATCAAAATCAAGTAATAGTATCTCTAACATGATATTTCTTCATTTAGATTAAAAAAAAAAGCAAAAAAATTTTTTTTTTTTAAAAAAACTCCAACCAAATTTATATATAAAAATTGTATGCGTTCTACTAATTTTTTTCATAGCAGCAGATAAATTCTAAGATGGTTGCCGATAAGAAATAGGAGTTGGCATATTTGTGAGTTTAGAGCAATTTCAAGATGATTACGGATTAAAAAGGACTGAAAATTAAAGTAAAATTTAATGTAATGTACCTTATAATACATACATGAGCAAACACGTCAAGCATGAAAAATATCAATCGATGTACATATACTTTATCAAACTGTGTTAGTGAAAAACTTACAAGATAACAAAAAATAAGATTACAATCGAAATCAAATGAAGAAACAAAATTCTCTTCAGGATGAGGTGCGGATATCTCGCTCTCTTTAAGGAGATTCAAGCCCACTGCAGCAAATGTTTTCACCGATCCAGCAGTAGTTCTTCTTGACTTGTCCCCTCCAGGATACAACAGCCTTCACACAAAATATAACTCAACAACTCTGGACTAGAGTTGAGTCCAAAGCTCCACAAAAAGAACACCTCCCTTCAACTAATAAGAACTCTCTTTTTTGACTAACTTTTATGCACTCTATCTTTTCTTGTGTGTTATAAATATTCCCCAAACCAAATGAAGACTACCACTATTTATAGTTGGGGATGTCTTCCTAGCAATGAATAGGAAGATAATGGGGTAGTAAATAGTGAAGATAAATGGCATAGGTTACAAGGTATAATGGTGGAATAAAGAGTGAGATAATGGAGAAATAATATGGAGAACTAATGGCCAAGATGCCACTAACGTTGCAGAAGAGAAACAGTCAGTAGCATTTGGAGTAAGTGCTCCAAATAAATTTCCAGCCGTTTGAGAAAACTTGTAACAAATTAATATATAAAATATTAATATTAAAATGTTAACCAACAATCCCCCACTCATTTTAATATTAGAAAAGAGAGTATATCAGTTGAAGGAAGATTACTATGCATAATAAAGGTGTGCTCTGCGTTGAACCTCCACTTAGTGAAACAGTAAATTTTACTCCAGAGTCGTAGTGGTCTCAGACTTGAACTATGACTACTTAAGGGAAATAAAATATTACTGATCACACATAATAATCAAGGTGTTGACATGAGCTTTAAAAGCCAGCACGTTATGGCCATGTGCTATCCCGGTTTCATGAGTGCATTTGAGAATAAGCCAAATTCTCATAGGAAGCGACCTACTTCCACACCACATAGGTGAAATTTGTCGAGAGTGCTCCTATAAGTTTAACACTCCACCCATACGGACTACAAATATTCATTAAGAGTTTTATCAACTCAACCTTCACAAATCACTACAGGAAACATTAATGCACTCACATCATAGGGAGGGAATAAAAAGATAGTGCATTTTTTTTCACAACAAGTCATCATATGATTAGTTTTTCCCTTTGAACCTGGTTATAGGATCTCTAGTCCCCAGGTTGGGTTTCCTCATATATGACTCAAGAATTTATAGGCTTCAATCCCATCCCCCTCGATGTGCTCCAGACCTTCTCTCTCGTTAAGGCCTTAGAAAGAGGATCTGCAAGATTATCACAAGATTTGACATAATCAACATTAATGGTACCATTTGTCAAATACGATCTTACATTACTATGCTTCCTCCTTATAGGTCTGGATTTACCGTTGTAATAACGGTTTTGAACTCTACCAATAGCAGCGGTGCTATCACAATGTATTAAAATAGGAGGAATTGGTTTTTCAAAATAAGGTATTTGAAACAGTAAATCTCTTAACCAATTCGCTTGCTCACTAGCTGAAGCTAAAGCAATTAGTTCAACCTCCATGGTAGAGTTAGCAATTATAGTTTGCTTTTTTGATCTCCAACAAATAGCACCACCACCTAAAGTAAAGACATAACCAGTGGTAGAACACGAATCACTTGATAAAGTGTTCCAATCTGCATCACAAAAGCCTTCAAGTACGGCAGGATATTTTTTATAGAACAAACCACTATTTTTCGTTCCAATTAAATATCTCATAACTCTTGTTATAGCATGCCAATGTTCATTACCTGGCTTGCTTGTAAACCTGCCAAGTACTCCTACTGCATATGCAATATCAGGCCTAGTGCAATCAGTCACATATCTCAAACTTCCGATTATGCTAGCATATTCCTTTTGATTTATTACATCATTTTCACTTTCAACAGCAAATAAGTGAACACTTGAATCAAAAGGAGTAGCAACATGCTTGCAATCAATAAAGTTATATTTTTTCAAAATTTTCTCAATATAATGTGACTGGTCAAGGAAAATTTCATCACATGTTCTTGTTATTTTTATTCCAAGAATAAAATTTGTCTCACCAAGATCTTTCATATCAAAATGGCTTCTAAGAATAGTCTTAGTTTCATCAATAACATTCATGTTAGAGCCAAAGATCAACAAATCATGAACATATAGGCAAATAATCACATGTGAATTATTCCAAGACTTATGATATATGCACTTATTACACTCATTTGCTTTAAAACCATTTTCAATCATGCAGGAATCAAATTTTTCATGCCATTGCTTTGGTGCCTGTTTCAAGCCATATAGGGATTTAGTAAGTTTACACACTTTGCTTTCTTGGCCTACTTCAACAAAAAACTCGGCTTGTTCCATATAAATTTCCTCATTTAGGTCTCCATTTAAAAAAGCGGTTTTTACATCCATTTGATGAATTTGCAAATAAAAAATTGTAGCCATAGCGATTAAAAGTCTTATGGATGTAATTCTTGTTATTGGTGAAAAAGTATCAAAAATTTCTAGGCCTTCTAGTTGTTTAAAACCTTTTGCAACTAGTCTAGCCTTATATTTATCGATAAATCCATCAGGTTTCAACTTTTTCCTTAAGACCCATTTGCAACCAATAGTTTTACAACCCGGTGGTAAATCAACTAACTTCCAAGTTTTATTAGAAATCAGTGATTCCATTTTATCATTTACAGCCTCTTTCAAAAATATAGAATCATGTGAAGATAATGCTTCTTTCAAAGTGAGAGGGTCATCTCCAACATTAAACACATAAAAATCAGGACCAAAATCTTTTTCTACTCTAGTTCTTTTACTTCTTCTTAACTCAAAATCATCAATTTCTTTATTTTTTAAAGTAGAAGTAGAAGAACTAGGTAGTGACAAAATATTTTGTTCAATCCTTTGACCCCCACTATTTTTAAAATCAAAAGGAAATTTATTTTCATGAAAAATAGCATCACCAGATTCTATCACAATATTATCTTCAAGATTAAAAAATCTATAGGCTGTACTATTTGAAGCATAACCAAGAAAAACACAAGTAGTAACTTTCTTACCCAATTTTGTAATCTTGGGATCCTTTAGCCTCACAAAGGTTAGACAACCCCAAACTCTTAGATATCCCAAACTTGGCTTGTAACCTTTCCACAATTCAAAAGGTGTCAATTTAGACTTTTTATGAGGCACACAATTCAACACATAACAAGCAGTTAAAATAGCTTCACCCCAAAAATTTAAAGGTGCATGTGACTCAATAAGCATGACATTAGTCAATTCAACCAAAGTTCTATTTTTCCTTTCCGCTACTTCATTAGATGAAGGAGAGTAAGGAGGAGTAGTTTCATGAATTATTCCCAATGATCTAACAAAAGAATTAAACTCATTTGACTCATATTCACGGCCTCTATCACTTCTAATTCTTTTTATTTTTCTTCCGAACTGATTTTCAACCTCATGGAGATAAGTTTTGAAGTTTTCAAAAGCATCACTTTTATTTTTCATCAAGTAAACATATGTAAACTTAGAAAAATCATCAATGAAAGTGATAAAATATCTATTACCTCCACGAGTTAAAATTCCACCAAGTTCACAAATATCAGTATGAACTAATTCTAACAAATCAGTTTTTCTTTTAACTTGAAAATGAGGTCTTTTAGTGATTTTGGCTTTACTACAAGCCTCACATTTTTCAAAATTCTTTTTAATCATTGGGATTAATACTAAACTACTCATGATTCCAACATAACGATCATTAATATGACACAAACGAGCATGCCAAAAATTAGTAGAAGAAAGCATATAAACAGAAGTAGAAACTTTATTCATTTCAACATTCAATTTGAACATCCCATCACATGCATACCCCTTTCCCACAAAAATACCCTTCTTCACAATTACATATTGATTAGATTCAATAATCTGTTTAAAGCCTGCTTTATTAAGAAGAAAACTAGACATCAAGTTTTTCCTCATAGAAGGTGTATAAAGTACATCTTTCAAAGTTAATACCCTTCCAGAAGTAAAACACAATTCGACATCTCTCATTCCAAGCACTTGAGTAGTATGTGAATCACCAAGCATGATGGTTTTGGGCTCTTCAAAATGAGTATATTTTTTAAACCAGTCTTTGTCATAACAGACATGACGGTTTGCACCAGAATCAGCCCACCATCCATCAACACTCTCAACCATGTTTATGTCGGTAATCACCGCCACAAAAGGTTCTTCGATAACGTTTGCCTGAGGATTAGGACCACGTTTCCGGAATCTGCAAAATCGAGCAATATGCCCACTCTTGCCACAAACAAAGCACACGGTCCCTTATCTTGAACTTGTTGATTTTGTGCTTGGTTATTTTCACCACTATTTTTCTTGGAGGTCTACCATTATTTTTCTTGAACTTTTTCTTCTTAGGCTTCAAAGAAGTATTTTTGTGAGTTTCAGGAGTAGCATTATTTGAAGTAATTAAATTTACCTTCGTTGTGATGTTGTTCTCTTCTGTTTGTAAAAGTGCATCTTGGCCTCTTGCTTCTTCTTCCATACGGATTTTCATTATCAAGGATTCAAGGGAGGTTTCCTTTTGTTTGTGGCGCATAGTTTTTGGAAATTCCTTCCAAAAAGGTGGAAGTTTATCTACTATGCCACAAACAATAAGGTTATCTCCAATTTTCACCTACTCGGACCTAAGCTCTCCAACAATCATTATAAAGTCTTGAGCTTGGTCTACCACTGATTTATTGTCCACCATTTGGAAACGAAAAAATCTACTAGCCGCATATTTTTTCGCTCCCGCCTCCTCGGTATCATACTTACTCTGCAATGCTTTCCAAATTTTCTTTGCACTAGAGTAAGTTCTATCATAATAATCATAAAAATTATCAAATAGACAAATAAAAATGTAATACCAACACTTATAGGAGTCACCTTCGTACTTTTCCACTTTCTCATGATGAGAAATAAGTTCATCATCATCCATCGAGGTGTCATCAACTTTATTAGGATTCTTCTCAGTTAACACATAATAAACATTGAGAAGACTTAAGTAGAAAAGTACTTTACCCTTCCATCTCTTGAAATGGTTACCATTGAACCGAAATGGCTTGTTAAGATCTCCCATCTTGACATTCGTGGTTTTTTCAATTGTAGCCATTTTGAATCTCCTTAAAATTGTTAGTGAAAAACTTACAAGATAACAAAAAATAAGATTACAATCGAAATCAAATGAAGAAACAAAATTCTCTTCAGGATGAGGTGCGGATATCTCGCTCTCTTTAAGGAGATTCAAGCCCACTGTAGCAAATGTTTTCACCGATCCAGCAGTAGTTCTTCTTGACTTGTCCCCTCCAGGATACAACAGCCTTCACACAAAATATAGCTCAACAATTCTGGACTAGAGTTGAGTCCAAAGCTCCACAAAAAGAACACCTCCCTTCAACTAATAAGAACTCTCTTTTTTGACTAACTTTTATGCACTTTATTTTTTCTTGTGTGTTATAAATATTCCCCAAACCAAATGAAGACTACCACTATTTATAGTTGGGGATGTCTTCCTAGCAATGAATAGGAAGATAATGGGGTAGTAAATAGTGAAGATAAATGGCATAGGTTACAAGGTATAATGGTGGAATAAAGAGTGAGATAATGGAGAAATAATATGGAGAACTAATGGCCAAGATGCCACTAACATTGCAGAAGAGAAACAGTCAGTAACATTTGGTGTAAGTGCTCCAAATAAATTTCCAGCCGTCTGAGAAAACTTGTAACAAATTAATATATAAAATATTAATATTAAAATGTTAACCAACAAACTGTATGTGAAATAAATGATCAAGAATTTGAAGAATAGTTAACGATCAAATTTCTTTCCGTAGCATATATTAAGTGAATCCAAGATTTGTTCTTCGATGAATTTAACCTACAAATATTCCTACTGCTTCTTTGTTGTGTAAAAGATCTGCAGGAATATATATATATATATATCAGGTTGGTAGTTACGGTTTGTTTTTTTTTTTTTTTTCACTTTTATCTCAAATTTAATTTTAATATTTCTAAATTACATTTTTTTAAAGCATTTGCTTAAACCTCTAAAAATATGCTAAATATAAAAAGCAATTACATTTTTTTTAAAAAAATAATTCAACTTTCAGTTTTCATTTTTTTTCCCTTTAAAATTGAGATTTGAAGCATTTAAAAATCCTTTCATTTTTTCCGTTACAGTTTTCTTTTTTTTTAAAAAAAAAAAAGTATAATCATTTTTTTCTAATTTAAATAGTTAGATTTAAATTTCTGTTTTTTAAAATGATATTTTTAGAGTATTTAAAAATGTTTTTAAACAATTAAAATTCTTGAATATTTGTGGTGCTGACATGTGACAATTTTTACATCTCCTATTATATATAGATAGAGTTTTATACCATTAGTTTTTACTTTATTTATTTTTAGTATTAATTTATTTATTTTTTAAATAGTAATTATTAGATTTTTATAGTGATGACATGTGACACTTTTTTTTCACACATATATATATGCGTGTGTTATGCGGTTGGCTGTTTTCTAGGGATAAAATTAGTTATTTATATTTTAAAATTTTAAATTTAAATTAATTATTCAAATTTCAAAAACTAACCCGTTTGAATATTGATTTGGATAAGTACCATTTTCAAAAATAAAGTCAAAAAGGGAAATCTAAGGAGTTACGTTATTTTTTGTTTTGTTAGTTGAATTAAAGAATATAAAAATGTATAGTTTAAGTAAAAAGTTTTTACTAATTGAATATCCAAGAATATATATATATATATATATATGTTAGTGAAACTGTTTATTTATTTTAGAAAATCAAATCCCAATTTTGGGTGTTGACAGTTGACTTTAATTGAAAAATTACATTTTAAAAATATTTTAAAAACAAATTTTGAAGAACCGAAAGATATATTTTTTTTTAGTAATTGCTAATATGTGTCTTTTTTTAAAAAAATAATCTTATTTTTATTTTTTTTTAAAATTGACTTTTTAATACATAAATGTTAAGATTAATTCTGGCGCTGACATGTGGCATAGATAGATTGTTTGTAGTCAGGTTGAACAAGAAGGGCACATTTGGAGCATTTTCAAATCTCCACTAGTAAGACCCCAATGCGTAGAAAACTTATGCAAGCAATGCAAGTCACCCAGGATAGTTTATAGCCCTAAAACTTTGAGATTCAGTTACCAAACCAAACGAACATCTCTCTCCTCAAATCAAACGAGGCAAGAACAGTATTACGGTTTTTTATTTTTTTTTTGCATGTTTTTGATAACCCAGCAATTAAACCCTTCAACAATTGCATCACAGTGGCAGATAGTTATGTTTAAGTGATTATGAATTTTCACATCTCTCCAAGATTCCAATTTGGTTGAGTAAACCTCAACTATAGTAATTCAGTCCCCTGCCTTTCTCATAGTTTAGAATCCTCATGACCTTGTAATCATCAGAATTCTGTTCATACCCAAAACCCACATTAACATAACATTTGTGTGCTTTTTGAAGGTTTATAGAGTGCATAGGGAGAATCTTGAATTGATTTATCGGGTTCCATAGACAAATAATCAGACATACGAGGTTCAGTAATCTGTAAGCTTTATGAAGAATCCTGGATTTCGTATACGGATCAAACCATTTCTCTCCCTAGTCCAAACAAGGATATAGTGGCTGTCAGGGTTCGAACTAAACCTCTTGAGATGTAGAGAGATAAAACAGGGGGTCGAAATCAGAGTGCACCAGCGCTTACAAACGAACTTCAAGTGCAGCAGAGTTTTAACTGGTAATCTTGAAAAAATATCTCGACGAATCTCTTTGCCAAGAAACGAAATATAGGAAATTTGTCTTGTATTCTTCATCTTCTAATTATAAGGAAAAGCCAGATTCTGTTTCTCTTTGAGACAATCAATCAAACAGTTTGTTTGCAGAAAATACAGTGCCCCAAATTTAACTAAAAGTCTTCAAGAAATTGCCTTGAATGAAGATTTTAGTGGGGTTGACGCACTTACCTGAAAATAATTTTGGGTTGAGTTTCTGCCTCTTATAATTAAATTATTTTTACAATAATGATCATCAATACTATACAAGACATTCTCCATACCAACTTTAGTACACATCTTATATATTTGACACACTCCAAACTTGAATGAACAAGAAAAAGTACTAATCTTGGAACAAAGATTGGTATTCGTTGCAATTGGGGTCACCCAGATTTGTTACGCCAGGAGTGGAAGGCAGCATTACCTGTACAGAAGTTTAAATGTGATCAAACTTGAGTTTCCAGTCATTATGATACAAACTCAGCACAGGCAAAAATATACTCAGTATTAACAGAGACTTGAGCAGTTAACTTTTCAACATAAAGTATATTTCAACTGTCACCATGATTAAATTTCCGTTGGCAAAAATGTTGGTCTTTCTCCTTATAAATTCTTGATTTCTTTTACTCACTGGAGAATTTTTCCTCCAACTTAGAAAGTAATAACAAACCTGGGATACTCAGAAAGTTCTCCTCAAACTCAGAAAGGTCACCATTAATAAATCCCTATAGATGATGTATTAACTAACTTTGGTTTTTTAATTGTTTCCCGGTGATCCTGTTGTAGAATTCCAAGGATGAAACAGTATGGATTGGCGCAATCTGCTCAGCGTAAACAGTTTGTCTTACACTAAGTAACTCAGCTCTAAAGACTGCTACTCAAGCTATAGGTGCTTTTATCTGTTGAGAACTTTAGAAGGCTAGATATGGTAACAAAAGAACAACTGTCAATGAGGTTCTATTTCATCTCAAGGTTTATTTTACTACAACCAATTTCCATAACAATTCTTGGCACAAGCTAAGTCAATTTATTGGTGTCGGTTAAACTTTACCCCTGTAAATGATTGAAACCGGCTCAACACTATACCTTTTGGATTCTAATATCCGTGGTAGGGAAACCTCCCCAACGTCAAAAGTTAATGCAGCCTGGGTGACGAATTTTAATTAAAAACCAGCATCTACAATTATTCATGGTATAGACAGGACAATAATTTCTCCATATGACATTAGAATGTTTCAAAAAGTTGTATACGTACCATTGCATAAACCTTGTTACATCATCTGCAAAGAAGTTCTTGTTTGATCTTATTGACATTTGCTAGGACATCTTTCATGTTTGGCCTCTCATTAGGAGATTCCACTGTGCAATTCAATGCCAAGTCCAAAATAGAGGACGCACAACACAACTTTTTCTCAAAATCAATCTCTTCAGGTTGCAATAAGGTGTCATCAATAATATCATCTGGTGCTAAAGGTAGTGAATTACAGACCCAACTCCTCATGTTCAAATTTTCTTGAAACATTTCATCATATGGCCTTTTTCTTGTGAAAGTTTCCATAAGCATAATGCCATAGCTGTACACATCACATCTTCTAGAAACTAATCCTACTGATCCATACTCTGATCAAATGCCACCAGAGTAATTAGTTTCTTGACGAACCAAATAATAAATTAAAGGTATAACGGGAATAAAACGAGAGTAAGGTAATCAATTGAAACAATATGACTTCTGGCAGATTAAAGATAATAATAGACAGATTCAGTCTATGAGATCACTTGGCCATTTTGCTTAGGCTTTCGCCGAGTTCTAATGTGATATAAAATATACTTCATATGTGATAAGAAAAGGACTAAAAGAAAGTTACCTGGTGCAATGTAACCCATTCTAGCACATGTTTTAGTATGAACAATTGATTCCCCTTCTCCTAATAACTTGGTCAGGCCAAAGTCACTCACATGTCCAACCAACTTTTCGTCTAGCAAGACATTGCTAGGCTTCAGGTCACTATGTACAACGACTGTTTCATAACCATGATGGAGATATTCCAAAGCAAATGCAGCATCGATCATTATGTCTAGTCTTTGGATCATATTCAAGAAGCGATCATCAGAATGTAACCACAACTCTAGGCTTCCATTGGGTATATAATCAAGAAGCAACACTTTAAAATCCAAGTAAGTACAACTACTGATAACTTTGGTAAGATTTCTATGACGAAGGTTGTGTAAAACTTCACATTCAGCATCAAAACTCTTTAACGCACCTTCAACCTGTAAATTAAACACTTTGATTGCCAAAGTCATCCCGTTTGCAAACATACCCTTGTAAACAGTGCCAAAACCTCCAGAGCCTAGCAAGTTGCATTGGTCGAACCCTTGAGTTGCCCTTTCAAATTTCAATGTATGAAATCCTGGCTAGTGTTGTTGCAGTAAAGGATTCATCTTGAATTGGAACATTTCTATTCTGACATCTCCTTAAAATTAACACAACGATTGAGCCAAGTACTAGTTCTGCAGCTACCAATGGGACAAGTATAGTCAGAAACAATTTGATTGTCCTTGAATGATGAAAAGACCTAGCCATACAAGGCTGAAAAAGCAAATCCCCGCACAGCTCCTCATTTCCCATAAAAGATTGAGAGGTGAAATTGCGAAAGGGTCCTTCACTTGGGATTTCACCTTTTAATCTATTGAATGATACATTGAAATCCTTCAGATATCGAAGTGACTCTAATGATTTTGGAATCGTACCTGAAAGAATGTTATTGGATAGATTTGCCGATTCCAAACTTATCATTTTCCCGAGTGACTCCGGAATAGATCCACGTAACTCATTATAAGCCAAAGAAAGATAAAGTAGATTCTGCAAGTCTCCAATTGTGGAGGGAATACTTCCTGAAAGGTGATTCCTGGACAGATCTATGGATGTTATGGCATTCAACTTGCTAAAATCGGGAGGTATAGAACCGACCAAAGAATTATTCGACAAGTGAAGCACCAAAAGATCTTTGAGGCTCCATAGACTCATGGGTATGTTAGTGAGCCTATTTGAATTTTGATAAATATTTCTCAAAGTGGTAATGTTGCCAATGCTAGATGGTATCGGACCTGAAATGTGATTATATGACAAATTAAACAAGTTACTTAAATTCCCAATTCCTAGTGGTATCTTGCCCCTAAATTCAGAACGAGATAAATTAAATATTTCAACAGATTTGGAGAGATTGCCAATGGAATCCAGAAGAACACCATTCAGAGGATTATTCGCTAACCATATGCTTGTTAAATTTCTGCAGTTGGTCAAGGAAGCAAAGATACTTAGACGCGGAAATGATAAGTTATTATTGGACAAGTCCAGATATACAAGATGCCTCAAATCCCCCAATGAGTTAGGAATTTGGCCACTGAATTTGTTATCATTAAGCAATAAATGTTGGGTTATGAAGGTGATTAGGGCATCATGCGGAAGCTTACAATTTACAAATCATATAGTTGATAAATCAGATAACAAAAAAAACTTATACTAAAAATCAAAAAACTAATATAAAGAAAAGCATTGAAACTTTAGAGAGAATAAATCTCCCCATAAACAAAACTTTTAAATGACTACATTGTGGATGTTATTGTTCTTGTGTTAGAAGAAACAAACCTATATTTATAGAGTCCTAAAACCTTTTCTTATTAGAAAAGGACTCTAGTTATTCCAAAACCTTCTCCTAAAAGGAAAGAATAAACTAAATATGAAAGAATATTATATTTTCCTTTCAGGAAAAGTAAAAACATTTATGGTAATGTTTTGTCTTTTTTTTAAGAAAAATAAAATCTTAAATTATGGTAAGAAAACCAGGGCAAAACCCTAACAAATCTCCCCTTTTGGCTGGATTTTCTTGACAAAGCTTGATCTGTCTTCTTCATTGCATGATAATCTTATTCTTCACAAAATCTTCATGTATCACTGCTGCTTACTGTTGACACCCAATTTTGGACGTCCACAATATAAATTAATCATTGAGCTTCTTAAATTCCAAACGATTTGAAATAATTAATTTTTATCAAGCTCAAAATAGTTTTCAAGTTATTTTTAATCAATCTTATTCTTTTACGAATTTCAAGTGATAAATACGTTTTTATATATAATTATGTATGTAATTAGTATATTTTATAAATATTCGAAAGTCATCTCAAAGGATTTTACGTTTTTAGTTGAATATCTTATTAATTTAGTTTAGCTTAAACTATGGTTATAATTTTGGATTGACTATTCTATAATCAAATTAATTATTTTACTTCTGTTAAAATTAAGAAGCTCGTTAGTTAATTACGCTAGTTCGTCTTATTTAATTTTTAGCCGATTTCACCGACCAAATTCAAATTGGCTAAGTTATAAACATAAGACGGCTAATTTTACAATTCATTTAGCCACTTTTCAACCAAATATTTTCAAAGTTTCCAGGCCCAGTTCTTATTTACATCAGCAGCTTTCCAAATCCCAACTCACTTCTCTAAACCAGCCCAATACAAAAGAAAACCCACTCCAACAATGCATACATTTCAACATACAACACCAAAAGAACATCAGCAGCCCAACACTACACAACAACACAACGTACGACCCCTGTTTGTCCATCTTCTTCACGGCGTCAATCCAGACAACAACCAACAACGTCAATGCCAATAGACGGAAAGCAGTGGCAGATACACGGCGTCAACACAACAGGCAGCATTCTGCAAATTTTTTTATTTGCTTCTCCAACGTTCTTCTCTGTCACAGCAGCGAGAGCAACATGCGTTTCCGTCCTTGTAGCGTGAGATCGAGACACGTCGCTCCCAAGGACGGATGAATCGATCCCAAGCGTCTACCCCCCCTTTCCCCTTCCGGAATGGGTCAAATTTCAGAGAAAAAGGATGCCCCTCTTCAATGGTGAAAGAAATTTATTGCATTTGAATTTTGAAATGGGTCTTTGCTATTCGGATTTTTCCCGCGCCTCCCCTCAAATCTACCCTAATTTCCCCCTATATAAGGTCTCTTTCGTTCACTCCGAAAGGGGAGATTTTTTTTGGATTGAAATTTGGAGTCAAGAAAGTGTGGGAATTTCTTTGAACAAATTTTATACTTAAAAGCTTTAGACGTTTTCTTTTCTTTAAATTCGAAGAGGCAAGCAGTCCCTTTGTTCAAAGAAAATTCGAAGTTTGTTCTTTTTTTTTTTTTTTTCTTCTTTTTTTTGTTTTGCTGCTTGAGCTTCGAATTCGTGTGCGGAAGGAGCTCGTCCTACTCGTTGCCACCCAGTTCGCTGCACTTAAAAAGGTAAACCTCATTTTCTCGTATCATTCATTTCCTAAGGTATAGATTGTTCACTGTTTGAAAGATATAAGCTATATGAAATGTTGAAATTTTGGAGGTAATCTTGGCTTGCTCTTGAGTTCAAAATCAGTGGGGCATCTTCATTTTGTTTATCTAAACTTTCTAGTCCGTTTGATTAGAAGTCTTGCCGACTCTATGTGGTTCTAAGTTGTTGTTCCTTCTAGTTTCTTATCGTTTCGCTGTTAATCTTGTTGGTTGGCTGTAGCTTAGGGTGATTGTGATTCTTTTTTTTTTTTTTTTTTTCTTCTGAATTTGGAATGTTGTTTCTCTCAGTCTGATGGGCAGGGTTGTTTTCATGTATTTTTGGCTAGCTTGTTGAGTGCTTTCTTCCTCTTATTTAGAACAATGTTTGTTGTATCCATGTTCATCTAAGTAGTATGGTTCAATTTTAATTATTTGCGGCTCCAAATCTCATTCATATTATCGTTAGTCATACAGTCTCTATTATCTTGTATGTTTAAGTCATTTTTATTAAGTTCGTCCTAACTTAACTAAGATAAGAGCTAAGTTGATAAGTTGTTAGAATACCCACTTGGGACAGCCTGGCTTTGTTTCATTTTTCCGCTATTCTAAGAGAGTTTGGTGTTTTCATTCCTTCCCCATTTTTATTTATTTATTTATTTTTTATTATTATTTTTTATATACCTTGAAGCTTATTAAGTTTTGAAAGGATAATAGTTTCATGTCATTTACAATGTTCCTTTTTTAGTTATTGGCATGATTTACCATTTTATTCATGTCATGGAGCATATGTGTTATACTGCAGTAAGCCCGTTGCCAAGTCTCTTCACTTCAAAAATGCATATACATATTTCCCTCATTATTTGAAATCATTCGGCAGTAAAAAAAAATAAAAAATTATTTACTTATTTTATTTTATTTTTTGAAGTTCTGAAAATGCTAAAATAATAATAATAATAATAATAATAATAAAATTACATCTCTTATTCATGTCCAAAGTCCAGTGAACAATAGCATTATTTGGCTAATTTTGTCTATGTCTTATTCAACTTGCTCAAGCTTATTCTATACATGAATTTATTATTCCCTTTGCTAAGTGTCATATTGCATTTTAATGACATCAACTTCAATGGTCTTCCCATTTTGTTACTAATAATTGTTTTCCATGTCCGCATCTTTATCTAAGTGATTATGCTCAAATCCGTTCCGTTTAATCACTGCTAGGTTTAATAGTTTAGATAACACTACTATTTGGTGTCTTACTTCATCATGTGGGGATCGGTTTAGTTTATGTGAAAGTTCATTAAGTATTACATGCATTTCGTTGTCATCTTGCATTAACATGGGCAATGAACTAATAGCATACATACTTTGCCTTATTTCATTTTTTATATGTTTTAGTTCTATTATATAGATTTAAGGTGTGCTCCATTTCTAATCTCTATCTTTGTTTTTGTTCTTTTCTATGTATAAACCGCCAACTCGAGTTCGTCTTGGACTCCTTATTTCTTTTCCTTGCATTCCCGAATCGAGCCATAGAGGCTCAAACTTCTTTTCGGCATTGAGTCAACCAGGTTATCAGACAATACAGGGGCTGGAAATGGAGATTTCAGGTTTCGGAAAGTGAAAACAGACTGAAATATGGCCTATATACAGCTGTATACACTGGTATACACGGTGAATGTAGTAGTATACAGGTCAAAACGTGCATATGAGGCCAAAATTTGAAAATACAGGTTGGAGGTGGAAAAAGGGGCTGGGAATCAAATTTCAGATGTTCGGAAAGCCCAAAATCAGTAGTATACAGGCTGTATACAGCCGTATACATTGATGTTCGGGCGGAAATTGGGCTCAAGGGCCCAAATTTGATACTTCTTTCCTTACTTTTATTATTTGTTATCATATTGACTAACATTTTATCTGATTATGGTTTAATTTAATTAAATCCCCATAGATAGCCATTTCAACTTTTTATCGTATTTGAATAAAAATATTTATTTGTTTATTTTAGCTTTCTGTTTTTCTTCTTAGTCTTGCCATCTAAATTACTCCCCTTTTAATCTCTCCCCTTTAGCTCACTTCCCCTTGAGATAATTATAATAACAATAATAATAATAATAATAATAGTAATAATAATAATGCTAATGGTGAATAAATGAGTTTTGAAACAAATGGGTCTTTTACTTAGTTGAAATTTCAAAATAGATATATATATATATATATATATATACACATATATACATATAAATAAATAAATACAATAAAAAAAAAACGAATTTCTTTTACTTGATTGAAATTTTCTTAAAAACTAATTAAAGTCATTCTTAGTCAAATCGCCGGTCAACCGCAAGTTAGCGGACATTCCGAGGGCCTAACACCTTCTCGGAATGTACATTGAACTTCGAACCCTTTTATTTTCAATTGATTTTATCTGTTTAAATCTTTTGAAAAATTTAAGTTTTTTTCTTGATTTTTACTAAAAAATTAAGTGGCGACCCTGTTCTTTTGGAAATTCGATTTCTCTTAAACCATAAGTTTAATCGATTTTTCGAAACTTAGTCATTTTTTCTTTTATTTACATTTTCGAATAAAACACTTACCATGATTAAAAAAATTGATATGGGTTAAAAATTGAAGCCCTGTGTTAAAAGTTATGAACAGGGTTGAAAGTGGAGCTCATGCATTAAAAGTAAAAATACATGAGTTAAAAGTGGAGCCCAAACATTAAAAGTTTGATGAGATTGAAAGTTGATTTTGTTTTTAAGGATAGAGCAGCAGGATGGTTGAAAATATATTTGAAAATTTCCCCACATGTAGTAACACAAAACTTCATTATCATCACGTTGATTGTAAATTGATTTGAAACCACTTGAGCCTGTCTTCAACCTCGTTGAACCATAGGACCACCGGATCTGTGAACCATGTGCTCTGATACCACTTGTTGGGTTATGAAGGTGGATTAAGGCGTCATGCGGAAGCTTACAATTTGCAAATCATATGGTTGATAAATTAGACGACACATAAAACTATACTAAAAGAAATAATATTATTATATGATATGACCAATTGGTCTACATAATTAAAAACTAATAAAAACATAAAAACTGTAGAGAGAAAATCTCCCCATAAACAAGACTCTTAAACGACTACATTGTGGATGTTATTGTTCTTGTCTTAGAAGAAACAAACCTATATTTATAGAGTCCTAAAACCTTTTCTTATTAAAAAAGGACTCTAGTTATTCCAAAATCTTCTCCTAAAAGGAAAGAATAAACTAAATATGAAAGAATATTATATTTTCCTTTCAGGAAAAATAAAAACATTTATGGTAATGTTGTCTTTTCTTTAAGGAAAATAAAATCTTAAATTATGGTAAGAAAATCAGGGCAAAACTCTAACAATAAATCCCATAGATTTGAAGAATTGGAGATTGAGGTGGGAATAACTCCACCAATGTTGTTATCACCAAGATTCAAAAGCTGTAGACTTGTTTGCCAGTAGCCTGAAGCAGATGGAAGACTACCCGAAAGGTTATTAGTGAGAAGTGAAATCGCCATTAGCGTAGAGATATTGAAGAGCTCTTCTGGTATGGAGCCACTTAATCGATTAAATTGCAAATAAAGTATCTTCAATTTGTGAAGATTCCCAATCTCTATTGGTATAACACCTGCCACATAATACAGAGCAAAAACATGCAGATTAATGCTATTTTTCTATTTTGTTCCAACTTTCATGAAGATTATGCTTGATTGCATTCGTTCATATACCAAATTCTATGCATGATGGAGGAGTAATAGTGATCCCTATAACCAAACAAGACTACATTGCTTGAAAATTACCTGATAAACTGTTGGTGTTCAAATTAAGCCACCACAGTGATGATAAGTTGGCGACAGTGCACGGTTTTGAACCCACGATGTGATTATTCTCCAAATTTAATTGCTGCAACTTTCTTAAATTACCAATCTTTGCTGGAATCGTGCCTGCAAGTTATTTTTGAGAGTTAAAACGGAACAAGTATTATTTATTGTTAATAGAATAGGCTAGGGCATGGGCAATTATTATGAGCGCGCTGAAATATAAAATGTTATTCAAATTGAGAGAAGTACCCTCTCCATGCATTTTTACTTGCCCATTATTGACGTAACAGTTAGCACACCCTTAATAAATACCTTGCAAGTTGTTTCCCCCAAGGCTTAAGAGCTCAAGCCTCTCCAAGTTGCCAATTTCTGGTGGAATGTTTCCACTGAAGTTATTGTATGCCAATGACAATTCGGACAATTCTGTGCAGTTAGACAAACCTGATGGAATGTAACCACTCATATGGTTCGAAACTAGTGACATTCTCTTTATTCTTCCAAGATGGCGACATATATCTACAGGAAGACTCCCTGTTATTTGATTACCTGAGAGACCTAAAAGTTCCAAGGACGAAATGTTGAAAATGGAGAGTGGAATAGAGCCAGTAAGTTGATTTTTGAATAAAATCAAGTCCTTAAGATTCTCAAGGTTCCCAATCTCCTTGGGGATACTGCCTTGAAGGAGATTGTTTCTCACACTCAGAGTTTCTAACTTTGAAATACAACCAGAATTGAAACCGAACCACATTGGAATCTCTCCGCTGAAATTATTGTAACCGAGATCCATCACCTTCAATCGATGTAAAGGAGACAAATCTTGCGGGATGTCTCCATGTAAATAGTTTTTGCTTAGATCTAGAGAAACGAGAAAAGGGAGGTTTCCCAAATGTGGAGGAATATTGTTTGCAAAAATGTTCATGTTGGATATATTTAGTGCCATCACCCTATGGTGACGAGAACCGCAAGTGATTCCAATCCAATCACAAACTGAAGCTTGAGAAGACCAATTTTGAGTTAAGGGATGAGAAGAGCTTAGAGTAAAACTTGCTTTCAATGAAAGTAGAGCTGATTGATCTGTGTTAATTACTATGTTTTTGCTAATGCATGTTTCTAACAAGTAGAGGTGCAAGAGTAGAAGCGAAAGAAAGAAAGAGTAGGCTTTCTCCATGTTATTGCACATAAAAATAAGGAAATAAGTGTTCAGGCGGCATTCAGCTATAAATAGAAAGTTCCTACTCCCTCCGTCCATTATTATTTGTCAGATATATTAAAAATAGATATTCAAAATTTATTATTAATTTAAACAATCAAAAAATAATTAGTCACTTTTTTCCAATTCTGCCCTAAATAATTACATAACTACTTATTCAAAAAGTAGTCATTTTAAAGTTACAAGACTAATGAAATAAATTGCTTTTACAATTTTCGAAAAATACAAACCATTTTAATAATGATTGTAGTAGAGTTATATTAGTCAAATTGTACCTTATATTAAATTTTTCTTAAGGATTATGTATGATCTTATCCTGACAATAGTGGACGGAGGGAATAGGAAAGTCAAGAGGGTAGCTCGTATTGGGACTATCAATGTATAGATAGATAAGTAGTTGTAAATTTACTATACATATTTTGGCGGTTTTACTTTACCAAAAATCTACTCCCTTCATCTCCATTTACTTGATAAATATTTATTTTTTTTATTTATTATTTTTGATAAATCAAAAAAAAATATTTCCTTCATTTTAAAAAGAGTGATCTAGTTTGACTTATCACGGAGTTTAAGAAAATAAAGAAGATTTTTGAATCTCGTGGTCCTAAATTAAAGTTATGTCAAATGCATAAAATTGCTCTTTGTAACGAATTATATAAATGGAATTATATAAATCATATTAAAACTGCATTGTAACGAATACTCCAAACTTTTAAATGGAAAAATACAAGTTAAAAATCAGTTCATTCCAATGACTTCTTTGTTGAACGACAAATGATTAAATATTTTCTAAATCTGCAAAACTTGAACAATCAACTTAAGTGAATTTCTATACCTGTTTTCATCTAAATGCGAAAACAGTAATAGCAATTTCTTCCTCCGTTTCATTTTGCTTGGAGCCTAACCAAAAATATACTTGTTCACATTACTGAAAATAGATATTGCAACTTACTTATTTTACATAACTTAGATATAATTAATTTAATTTTTCTCATTTTGCTCGAGTTAATTCTCTTTGAAAGTTCCTCCACTATTAATTTTGATATCGGATAAAACAAATAAATATAAGAAGTATTAAAAAGAGTTAAAAGGTAATTTATATATATTTTTTATTTTTTATTTTTTAAGACACATGTAAAAGATAAAGAAAGTATTTTACATTTTTAATGTGGTAATAAAGAGAATAACTGATTCATTAGAAATGTTAATTATCTATATTGCAATCCAGCTTACTCTTAACGACTCTCCACTTGATTGGAAGGTGCTTGAAAGCACCATCATTGAATACATTGATTGCTTTATCTGATGCACAAAATTCCGTGCCAATTATTTATTTGATTCATTTACATCTTTTATAGAAAAATTCTTTTCGCCAGAAAATTTGGCCAGAATGGTATTTTATCTATGTTAATTTACTATTTTCTCTGTTCCTAATTACTTGTTCACTTTTTCTTTTTTAGTTGTCCCTAATTACTTGTCCATTTTGACAAATCAAGAAAGGACAATTTTTTTTCACCTATTATACCCTCAATTAATTACTTTGAAAAAGATAGAACTTTTTTAAAAATTTAAATTTTTAATTCACCAACTTCATAATAAATAGGGGTAAAATGTTAAAGTCAGTATATCAATTATTGTTTTCTTAATATGTAAGTCAATTCAAAAGTGGACAACTAATTAGAAACGGGAGTAATTTTTTGACCACTTAGCATTACCCATCTTTTATTTATTGAGATGTAGTTTCACTTTTAGGTAATAAATAAATAAAATTTCATCCCTCTATTTATTTTATTTGTTTATATTATTTTATATATATTATTTTTATTTATCAGTTCTAATATATAAATTTTCTTTTTAATATTTTACCCTTGAAGGGCAAAACGGTCTTTTAATATTCAATTGTTGTTTTGGTAGGTCAACTTTTCAATTTAAGTTCTTCCAATTTCAGGACACGTGCCACATATATGTGTAATTAAAATTCTATTTCACGTTGAGACAATCAATCAAATAGTTTCTATGCAGAATTACAGTGGCCCAAATCTTCAAGAAATTGCCTTGAATGCTGATTCAAGTTGGGCTCAAGCAAAACTACCTGAGGATGATTGAAGAAACACTCTCTCACTCCGATGGGAACGATTCATTTTTAACTGAACTTTCTCTTTCTTTTTCTCTATTTATAGGGTGCAAAGTCTTGAGATGACACTGAGGTATCTTATATATTTGTATTTATATACTAGTTTTGAGCATGCAAGCAATACATATAAGCCACATTAAAATCGCATTGTAATGTATATTCCAAATTTTTAAGCTGAAAAAAATACTAAGTCAAAAATGATGAACAATCAGTCTATTTAAATGACTTTTTTGTCGAATGACAAATGATTAAATAGTCTCTCAATCTGCAAAACTTGAACAATCAACTTAAGTTTGGCGGTCAAAATGTATAATCAGGGGTGGATCTATACGGAAATTTTATGTATATAGGTATATATATAGACAGCTATATATAAATAATAAACTCGCCACCATAGTACTGAAGTATTCTGTAGTGCATGTGGTAAAAGGTCAAATTTTTATGCCTCAGGTTGCGGGATTGAACCTGTTTTGACACATTTTCATTTTTTTCTTTTTTTTAAACTTAGGGCTCCTCTCATAAATCATACTGTAATAGCTTTTTGACCTTTTTCTTTTGTTCTTTTTTACTATTGTTTCAAATTATTTGCTACTTTCTTTATCTTTGAATAATTTTATAAATATGAAATTTAGCCTAATTCATCCTACTCCTAACATTAGATATTATTTTTCTATCCTATATTAATTATTTACATTTTACTAAAAATAGTTATTAAAAATTATTTGTCAATTAACAAGATTAAACAACAATTTGTTAATTTTTTTCATTATCCTAACAATTAATTTTTCTTAAAAGTGTAAACAAAATTTGTAAAAAATTACAAAAATGTTTATCTTAAAGATTAAAATAGTAAACTATCATTTTTATTTATAATTTCTTAAAGAAGTAAAAGAAAAAGTTAATAACTAATAGAAAGAGGTATAAATTGTTTTTTTGTCTTCTTAATAATTTCATAAACACTTAAATGTCATCAAATATTCTCCAACAGAAAGGTCATCAGTAATTTTAACCAATAATTATATAAGTTTTGGTACTATTTTTCATATAACCCAAAATCGAAAATCATCCATAAACTCCTACATATATACATTCTCTTTCAATTTATATGATATTTTTTTATTCTTGAAATTCAAGCTACGTCAAATTTAATTAAAATATTTTAAAATATTTATTATTATTACATTAACATGATAAGAATTGCAACTTATGTTTGTTTTCATAAATATTACCTTCTCGCTAAGCTCCAATTCAAACATTATTAGTTGTGATTCTTATGATGTTTATATAATTTTAAAAAAGGAATAAACAAAATACACCTTATAGCTTCACTTTCAAGAACAAAAAATAACCTATAAATTAATGGAGAGAGTAAAATGAAAAAAAAGAAAAATTGGTTCATTATATTTATATTTTGTTGAGTGACAAGTAATTTTAAATAACTATTTATGTTTATCCTAAAAATAATACAATTGATTTTGTATGAGGTTAAAAACATATATCTTAATTTATCTTAGTTTAACTCTTTTTTAAATACGTAATTATTTGACTTTAAATCAAAATTAATATTAATATATTTATCTTTATTTGATTTTTGACAAATGAACATTATGAACCACCATAAATTTTTCATACACAGCCTACAAGCACTTTTTAAAAAAATTTATACATGTTTATTCCTATTTTATTAATTGATTTGTCATATAAATCGAAAAGATAAGTAATTCGAATCAAACATAAAGTTAATTTAGGCGATGAGTCCGTTTGGCACCCCGAGACTCTAAATCCTGAATCTGCCTCTGTGGATAATGAGTCACATTCTTATGCTATTAGATGCATACCTAATACTCAATTCTATCTCAATTTATATGGCACCTTTCGAATTTCGAAATCTAAACAAGTCTATCTTTAATAGTAAATTCTTTCAAATATTTTGATATACAAAAGTACCAAAAGTTCCATTTTTGCAATGGTTATATGCCCCTGTCCCACAATTTATGAAAGACAAACACATTTGTGGCGATGCACTTAAGGCTGCATTCTTAGAGCCTCATGTATTGTCTTGTAAGCTTTACTTAGGTTTGACCTTTCGAGCAACCCTCGAATATGAAGGGAAAAACATATTGTCAAAGGGGGCCAAAGCAACTGCATAGAGTGAAGGTTGCTTATTGTCCAGTTCGAATGTAATATCTGAGAAACTAGATGACAGGACCCTGCAATAAAGTGCATATTAATCAAAGAATGTTGGGATCATTTCTTCTTCTGTATGAGTTAATATGGCCTTGAGTTCAAAAAATACGTAAGAGTTATTACAGAAACACCGAGATGCTGCTACTTGGCACACTACACGTTTTATTTGTCGAAATTGTTTCGCCTATCTTACTCAAAGAAGTAAAAAACTAAACTCAGGAGATGAAATTCAATATAAAATAGTAGTGCTCTTCTCATAAAGCAGAAAAAGTTGCATTAAAAGATATCTATATTATTTGGAGATTCCACCATTTTGTATATCAACAATTGTGACAAATGCACATTAAACTGGCTAGTTTTCTTACTACAGATAGCAACTCAAAGTACATATCTTGGACCATATTGACGCCAGTTACTAAACATTTAAATCCCCAAATTCAGCTATGTGCCTGTTAGCTCTATCTTGCTGATTCTTCTGTGGAATTGAAGCATTCCTCCTCCTTCTCACCTTCCGTTGATTGCGGATACGCTTGAAACCCTCAATTGATACAAGGCTCTCGGTATAGTTGAAAAGTGAAAGAATAGGATTTATTCCTATTACCCTCATTTGTTTTCTTGTCAGATTGAACAAGAACGGCATGTTTGGAGCATTTTTAACTACTATATCTCCACCAGTAAGACCCCAATGCCTTGAAAACTCAAAATCCATGCGAAAGGTGAACTTCTTTTGCCATCTAAACGCCTCTGCAGAGACATCTTCAAACATCCAAACCTCAAGACACGCCTTGAATTCACTGGGTGAAGAGTATACAAGCAATGCCAATGACCCAAGATAGTTCGTGGCCTCAAAACTTTGAGATTCAGTTATCAAAATTTCCCGTACTGGAATTAAGCTGAGATCATCACTACTCAAATCACATGAGACAAGAACAGTACTTCCATCCAAGTCTTTGGCAACCCAGTAAGTAAACCCTTCAACAATTACATCACAGCGGCAGGTACTCATTTTTAAGTGAACATCAAAGTTCCATACTGTCCAAGATTCCAATTTGGTTGAGTAAACCTCAAGATGTGTAATCGATGGCCAACCTGTTTTATAGCTTAGAACCCTCATGACCTTGTAATCATCAGAATCTTTTTCATATCCAAAACCCATACTAACATCCATGTAGCGTGTCATTTGACGGTTCATATTGTATTTAGGAGGGAACATCTTGAATTGATTTATGGAAGGGTTCCATAGGCAAATCAATTTACGGGAACCAGTAGTAGTAACTAGACAGACCAAGCCATTGATTGAACCTACAACAGTATAATTGGACGTACAGGGTTCATTAAGCTTTATCAGGCAGCCAGGATTTCGTATACGGATCAAACGATTTATCTCCCCAGTCTGGACAAGGATACAATGGCTATAAGGTTCTGAATTAAAGATCTTTCGATGCAGAGTGATAAACCAGGGGCTTGAAATCAGATCGCAATAGCTCTTACATATGCACTTCAATCGCAGCAGAGTTTTAACTGGTAATCTTAAAAAAATACCCTCAAGAATTTCATTGACAAGATACGGATTATCAGTAATTCGTCTTGCATTCTTCATCTTCTTCAGATTATAAGGAATATGGAGATTCTATTTATGGTTGAGACAATGAATCAAACATTTTTGTATGCAGCAAGTAGAGTACTCGCCCAAATTTAACTAAAAATCTTCAAGAAATTTCTCTGATTTAAGTACTCACCTTGAAAATCATTTGATATGCGGCAGAAACTCCACCCAAATGAAGAAGAAACACTCTCTTTCCAGTGGAAACGATTCTTTTTAACTGATTTTTTTGCTTCTCAACTGATTTTTCTGTTTCTTTTACTTTATATATAGGGGTGAAAAAAGTTGAGATGATGTTGAGCAACTTTGATGTGGCGGCTGACATGTAAAGTCAACTAAGCATATTTAATGACTCAAATGCCCCCTTCACTTTGCCTCATTTCATATTTACTCTCTCTAATTTTGAATTTGCATAAATAGACTTTCAAACTTGTATAAAATTAAATAAATAGACAAATGAGTTACGTGACATAATATACATAGGACACCCGTCAGACTCAAATCGTCATGTAGAATGTTACGTAGGATGCTTGTGTTTATTTATTTAATTTATACAAGTTTAATTGTCTACTTGTCCACACTCAAAGTAAGAGGACATAAATTTGAGTTGAAGACAAGTTAAATGACGTATTTATGTATTATGTGAAAATTTTATTGTGAAATGCAACAGCTAGGTGAGAATGTATATAATACAACTAAATGTCACAAATGGTCCAAAAGCTATTGGAGTACATGTAAATTAGTTTCTTAACTATATACTTATCGGATTTAGTACTTTAACTATCTCAAATTTTATTAGGTTTGGTCCATTAACTATCTCAAATTTATGTATATAGCTTGATTGTATAGTTCATTAGTCAAAGAATCTTGGGGTCATTTCTTCTTCTTTATGAGTTAATATGGCATTGAGTTCAATAAAAACTAAGTCAGATTAGAGATACACCGAGATGCCACTTGGCACACTACACGTTTTACAGGTCAAAATTGTTTCGCTTATCTTGCTCAAAGAAGCAAAGCACTTAACTCAGAAGATGCAATTCAATATAAAATAGTAGTTCTCTTCTCATAAAGTAGAAAAAGTTGCATTGAAAGGGATCTATATTATTTGGAGATTCCAGCATGTTGTATATCAACAATTGTGACAAAATGAGGCTAGTTTTCTTACTACAGATAGCAACTCAAAGTACATATCTTGGACCATAATGAGGCCAGTTACTAAACATTTAAATGCCTAAGTTTATGACAGATTCGATACAGAACTATCATAGGAATGTTTATGAAACACAAACAAGGAAAAGCAGAGTATAATATGTTGGAATTGCTACATTTACTTCAGTTCAGCTATGTGCCTGTTAGCTCAATCTTGCTCTCACTGGATTTAAAGCCTTCCTCCTCCTTTTCAGTTGATTGCGGACACGCCTAAAACCATTAATTGATACAAGGCTCTCAGTGTAGTTGGAAAGTGTAAGAATAGGATTTATTCCCATTTCCCACATTTGTTTTGTTGTCACGTTGAACAAGAACGGCATGTTTGGAGCATTTTCAACTACTATATCTCCACCAGTAAGACCCCAATGCATTGAAAAGCCAAAATCCGTGTGAAAGGTGTTCATCTTTTTCCATTCACAGTCCTCTGCAGAGATATCAAGTTCAATCTCCCAAACGTCAACACACGCCTTGAATTTGCTGGGTGAAGAGTATGCAAGCAATGCAAATGACCCATGATAGTTCGTGGCCACAAAAGTTTGAGATTTAGTTATCACTTCTTCCGGTAAAGGAAATATGAAGAACTTCTCTATACTCCAAACAAACGAGGCAAGAACAGTACTTCCATCCAAGTCCTTGGCAATCCAGTAAGTAAGCCCTTCAACAATTACATTACAGAAGCACGTATTCAATTTTACGCGACTATCATACTTCACTTCTTTCCAAGAGTCCGAATTGGTTGAGTAAATCTCAACTATAGTCAATGGCCAACCTGCTTTATAGCTTAGAACCCTCATGACCTTGTAATCATCAGAACCTTTTTCATATCCAAAACCCATACTAATATCACATTTGCGTGTCTCTTGAGGGTTCTCATTGTGCATAGGGAACATCTTGTATTGATTTATGGAAGGGTTCCATAGGCAAATCAATTGACGGGAAGCAATACTAGTAACTAGACAGATCAAGCCATTGATTGAACCTATAACAGTATAACTTGTCGTACAGGGTTCATTAAGCTTTATCAAGTTGCTAGGATTTTGTATACGGATCAAACGATTTATGTTCCCAGTCTGAACAAAGATACAATGGTTATCAGGGTCTGAACTAAACCTCTTGCGATGCAGAGTGATAAACCAGGGGCTTGAAATCAGATCGCAATAGCTCTTACATAAGCTCTTCAATCGCAGCAGAGTTTTAACTGGTAATCTTGAAAAAATAACCCCAAGAATCTCATCGTGAAGACACGGAATATCGGTAATTCGTCTTGCTTTCTTCATCTTCTTCAGATTATAAGGAAAATGGAGATTCTATTTCTGGTTGAGACAATGAATCAAACAGTTTTGTATGCAGAAAGTAGAGTACTGGCCCAAATTTAACTAAAGATCTTCAAGAAATTGCTCTGATTTAAGCACTCACCTTGAGAATCATTTGATGAGAGGCAGAAATCCAACCCAAATGAAGAAGAAACACGAAACACTCTCTCTCCGGTGGAAACGATTCTTTTTAACTGATTTTTCTCTTTCTTTTTCTTTATTTATAGGGGCAGAAAAAGTTTTGAGATGATGCTGAGCTACTTTGACGCGGGGGCTGACATGGAAAGCCAACTAAGCATATTTGATGACATGGAATGCCAATTAGGATTTTCGGTCCGGTGAGTTTACCGGCCAACTCGTGCAAAAACGCAAAAGAGTATGAGTTAATTTTCCCTAAATTGAGAAAATTTCATAAATAACAAAAGATATTAAATTTGAGGGAAAATGTACCAGTATCCCAACCTATGCCCGAAATCTCAGAGACACACTTATACTATACTAAGGTCATATTACCCCCGAACTTATTTTATAAATAATTTTCTACCCCTTTTAGGCCTACGTGGCACTATCAACTAGATAGCTTGAAAAGATTGTCAACACGCGCTGGGCCCAGAAGATAGTGCCACGGAGGCTGGAAAGGGGTAGAAAATTACTTATAAAATAAGTTTGGGGGGTTATAGGACCTTAGTATAATATAAGTGTGTCTCTGAGATTTCGGGCATAGGTTGGGGGTACTTATGCATTTTCCCTAAATTTGACAAACCTTTTTAGCTACCGTTTGGTTAATTACGCTTCATAGTTATAATTTTGTTTGCTATGTGTAATTTCGTTTGTATAATTTGCTTGCTAATATACAAACATGACAAATTATGTATTCATACATTTAGGAAATTTTTAAAAATTATACAAATTATATGTATCAACAGGATAATTATATACAAGTTAGGGTAAGCATATACAAATTTTGGATTTATAACATTAGAAAAATTTTGGACTTATACCATTAAGAACCGAATTATACAAATTCTGGATTTATAATATTAGAAGCCGAATTATACAAATTCTGGACGTGGGCCATGTAATTATGATTGTAAGTTAGTGGCAATTGGTAATTTAATTAAATTCTATCTATATTAACTTATAAACTAATTAACTAGTATATGTTTGTTTATCCGCATAATTTTTCCTTAATTTTTAACCCTTCATTTTGTCACCTAATTGAACAAGTAAAAACCGTTTAAAATGACATTAAAAAAAAAACTTCAAATAACCCCCGGGCCAAAATAATTGATATGGGGCTAACAATAGAATTTCAATTGACATTTAACAGCAAAAATGTGTTCTTTAAAAAAATTGCTTTTTTTTTCTATTGTGAAATGCAACAGCGCGCTGAGAATGTACATTATACAATAAATAAATAAATAAATAAATAAATAAATAAATATATATATATATATATATATATATATATTATATCCTTGATATATGTACTTCTACTCATAATTATGCATATTTTTGTCAGTAGGGGTTTTTATCCTTTTATATATACTTCAGGTAATATTTTTTAAAGAATAAGTGAGTTTTCTAGTTTTTTTTTTTTTTTTTTTTTTTTTTTGTCTTTCGTAGGTAAGTAAAATTCATTATCCTATAAGCATTTGTGCATAATTTTAAAAAATACTAATGGGAGGTAGGGGTATCGAGTGGTGGAGATGAGGGCTATAGGAGCTGGGTAAAGATGAGGTATGTTGAAGGGTGAGAAGAACAAAATCAATGTCAAATATCACTATCTCCTACTTTCCTTAGAGAGTTCATTTTCCAAGATATTTGACTAGCTAAACATGAAAAGATTAAAAACTCTCCTTTGTACTGAACACACCCTACATATTCACTTTCCATACAAACGGCTGAGATAGTAACTTTAGAGGAAAATGTACAAAAGAGAGACTTTTTCTCCCTAAGTATAAGGATGAATATGAATTAGTTGGATCAGAAAATTTTAGATACCAATGATTAAATGGAAGAAGAAGAAGCTAGTGGAAGATTAATATAGGCGTGGTTGGCAAGTTGGGTTCTTTTTGGTACCCAAAATTTCAAAATTGGATGGCACCACCAAAGGGAATGTAATGGCTTAAAGCAAATGTGTATATTTCAACACTCAAGTGAAAAGTTGGCGGGATTTATATAAAATCTAGTAGATCTTGAAATCTATAGAATAAGTCAATCAGAATAAGATCACATAGCCTAGTGCGTGACCCTACTTGAGTTGACTTTTGATTCCTAAGCAATCAATTGTCTATATGCCAATTATCCTTTTCACATATACAATTCAGACTATAATACACATACTATATGAAATCGTGATATAAATATAAATGAATTTGAAATTTTGTTTGGATATATTGGATTTCTCAAATTATAAACATTAAACCCTGCAGATTATGAAAACCATCAAAATTTCTCAAGTCTTACAAAATTTTACCAAAATGAACAAACTATATATCAAAATATCCTAAGGCGTCATGCTGATCAATCACATATCTTCATATTTCTCTTATAAATAAATATTTGTGTTTATTAACTTTCAAATACACATAATTTTATAAATATTCATCAGTCAACAATAGTAGAAACTAGTCGTTCTTCAGTATACTCCTTTCACATGTTATGAACAATTTATTCATGTTTAGCATGAGTTTTTTTTGTAAAACTTAAAATAGTATATGTATTTTTTTTATATAAAATATAAACTTATGGATCAAATTTTACATGAAGTTTTTGAAATTATGATTTGAAATAGCACATCATATATTTTTTGTGTGTGGATAATTAAATGATCACAAATCGCATGTTCAAAGACTGATTTTAAATTCTAATTTCATATTGCACAAACTAAGAAAGTGAATGGGCATTTGCTAGTCTCTTTCCTTTTCTGTGTCGTGAATCCCTGTTTAAATATTTAAATGTACCGCCACATTCTATGTAATTACGGCTAACACATTTTCTCCCATTCACTCAGAAAAAATGAGGATTTCATTAATGGAGAAAAATCCGTCTTTTCAGCTTCTAACATTTTTGTTCGTTCTTCTTCACGTTCTAACAACTTGCTTAGCCATGAATATTAGAACTGATCAAACTTCTCTTCTTGCGTTGAAATCCCAAATCACTTCAGACCCTTATCAAATTCTTTCAACAAACTGGTCTTCTTCTGCCTCTGTTTGTAACTGGATTGGCGTCACTTGTGGCTCTCGTCATCAACGAGTTACTGTACTCAATATTTCAGATATGGGCTTTTCGGGCACCATACCGTCACAACTTGGCAACCTCTCTTTTCTTGTTTCACTTGATCTAAGCTACAACTATTTCCATGGTGAATTTCCACCTGAGTTTTCTCGTTTGCGAAAATTGAGAGCTATTAATCTTAGTTTCAACAACTTCACTGGAAAAATTCCTATATTTCTCGGTGAATTTCAAGACCTTCAGATTTTCAACATTGAAAACAATAGTTTCAGTGGGTTCATTCCTTCTTCTATCTCAAACATTAAGAATCTTGGATTCCTGAATCTGAGGTACAACAATTTGGAAGGAAATATTCCAACTGGAATAGCCACTCTTCGGAGTTTGAAATGGTTGAGCTTTGGATTCAATAAACTCAATGGTTCCAATGTGCTCTCTGCGTTCAACATCTCGACATTAGAATATTTGGATCTCAGAAATGCTGGTTTAACTGGTGATTTTCCATCTGATTTGTGTGGTCGTCTTCCAAGATTGCAAAAGCTTGGACTTAATTTCAATATGTTAAGTGGAGAGATCCCAAGACGTATATCAGAATGCTCGCAGCTTCAAGTCCTATTGTTGATGGAAAATAACTTGATTGGAACAATTCCAGGAGAACTTGGGAACTTACAACTGCTGCAACAATTAGCTCTCGGAAATAACAAATTAGGAGGTATGCTGCTTCCAATCTTAGCAATATCTACATATATAGTAAGAAATCGAAGATACTATTTTGTGCTGAGCACATGCATTCCCTTTAATTTCAGTTTTGACGAGAGGTTAAGTGTTCAATTTTCCTCTCCTAAACAAGCATATGTATGGTTTTGACCTGGTGTGAGAATTTGTTACATCATAAAGTAGACCTTTGCTTATACCTGTCTGATAAATTATTTAATGAGGTATTGCAATTTGTTCAACTTAATTCCTTAGGACTTTCATTCGATAATTTTGCATAACAATTTGACAGGCACAATTCCCAATGAGATTGGTCATCTTCATAACTTGAAGCAATTGGGATTGGAACAAAATGCATTAACAGGCTCAATCCCATTAAGCATATTCAATATTTCATCACTTCAAGTTTTATCAATGTGGGACAACAAGCTTGAAGGAACTCTACCAAGAGAGGTTGGAAATTTGACTACGGTTAATGTACTTGATCTTGGAATGAATAGCCTGACGGGTATGGAATAATATTTGACCACAGGATTTCAGAATGCTAGTTCTTTCAATACTTCTTCTAATGGTAATCTTACTTCATTCTGCAGGCGTACTTCCAGATGAAATCGGTAACCTTCAAGAGTTGCTGATGCTGAAGTTGGATTTCAATAACTTTAGTGGGTCCATCCCTATTGGTATATTTAATATCTCAACTCTTGTATCTATTACACTCACACAAAACTGCATTTCAGGTAATCTTCCTAACACTATAGGCAGCGGGTCACCCAATCTTGAACGAATTTTTCTAGGTGCAAATAACATTGATGGTCTTTTACCTAGTTCCATCTCAAATTTGTCGAAGCTAACTGTTCTCGAACTCAATGCGAATGAACTCACAGGTTCAATTCCTGACTTTCTAGGAAACTTAAGACTTATTGAAATCCTCAACTTGCAAGGTAACTCCTTCACTAGTGACTCTTCAATGTTGAGTTTTATTACTCCTTTGGCCAATTGTAAACACTTAAGAGAACTGATATTGTCGATCAATCCCCTAAATGCAATACTTCCAAAATCCATAGGGAATCTTTCTTCTCTTCAAACGTTTGAGGCAATAGGTTGTAATCTGAAAGGCCATATTCCAAATGAAATTGGAAATTTGAGAAATTTATCTTATTTGAAGCTGGATGAAAATGACTTTACTGGAATTGTCCCGACGACAATAAATTCTTTGGAAAAACTTCAACAGTTTTCACTTGGTGCAAACAGAATTAGTGGTCCTTTCCCAATTGTTTTATGTGAGCTACCCAACTTGGGCATGCTAAACCTTTCACAAAATCAAATGTGGGGAAATATTCCTAGTTGCTTAGGGAATGTGACTTCTCTAAGGGAGATTTATCTTGATTCCAATATATTCACTGCTAGCATACCATCAAGTCTATGGAACCTCAAAGACATATTGAAGCTGAACTTGTCTACTAATTTCTTTAATGGCTCTCTACCATTAGAAGTTGGAAATCTCAAGGCTGCAATACTTCTGGATCTTTCCAGGAACCAAATCTCAGGCAACATTCCTAGTACATTGGGAGGTTTGCAGAAATTGATTCAGCTATCTTTGGCTCATAACAGAATTGAAGGATCTATTCCTGAGACATTTGGGGAACTCATAAGTTTGGAAGCATTGGATCTTTCAAATAACAATATTTCTGGTGTGATTCCAAAGTCATTAGAGGCACTCAAGCAACTACACTCCTTTAATGTCTCATTCAACAGGTTACATGGGGAAATTCCAAGTGGTGGACCTTTTATTAATCTCCCTTACCAGTCTTTCATGTCGAATGAAGGATTGTGTGGTAATCCTCAAAAGCATATCCCAGCTTGTTGTTCAAATTCAAAGAATCAGTCTAGTTCAAAGAAAAGAAGAATGATATGGATTGTAGTTGTCTCTTCAGTTATCTCTATAATAGGGCTTGCTTCAGCAATAATTTTCGTGTTGATGCGACATCAGGGTAAAGTAATCAAAGGTGGAGATGAGTGGTCGCCTGAGGTAGCACCACAGAGATTTTCTTACTATGAACTTCAAAGAGCAACTCAGGGGTTTGATGGAAAAAACTTGCTAGGTAGTGGAGGTTTTGGTTCTGTTTTTAAAGGGACGTTGGCAGATGGGATGGTACTAGCTGTCAAAGTTTTTAATGTGCAGATGGAAGGTACATTTCAAACCTTTGATAGAGAATGTGAAATCTTGAGGAATCTTCGTCACAGAAATCTCACGAAGATCATTAGCAGCTGTTGTAACTTGGATTTCAAAGCATTGGTACTTGAGTACATGCCAAATGGGAGCTTAGACAAGTTGCTGTATTCTCAAGATTGTTCTCTAAATATAATGCAACGATTGAATATCATGGTCGATGTTGCATCTGCTCTGGAATACCTCCATCATGGTTACTCTGTACCTGTTATTCATTGTGATCTGAAGCCAAGCAACGTCTTACTTGACAAAGACATGGTGGGACACCTTACTGACTTTGGCATTGCAAAACTTCTAACAAAAGAGGAATCTATTGCTCACACTACAACCTTTGCCACAATTGGTTACATTGCTCCAGGTTAATCATATATTTAACTTATAACAAAGTTTTTGATTAACAGTTAATCAGATTTACGCCTTATAAGTTCAGTTGCTGACGTGTTTTAATTTTTCTTTTCTAGAATATGGATTGGAAGGCCTTATATCCAAGAGGTCTGATGTTTATAGTTATGGTATCATGTTGCTGGAAACTTTTACAAAGAAGAAACCTAATGATGAAATGTTCACGGGCAATTTGGATTTGAAAAGCTGGGTACATAGTTCACTTCCTAATAAGCTGGATGAAATCATAGATGCCGACTCACTAACAGTAGATGAACAAAAGCTAAATGAAAAGTTACAGTATGTGTCATCTATCATGGAGTTAGCCATGAATTGCACAGCTAAATCTCCAGTTGAAAGGATGAACATGACTGATGTTGTATCAGCATTGGAAAAGATCAAGCAGCAGCTTTCTTCATGTTACTGATCGAATGGCTTAATGACATGACATCAGGTACTTTTTCCATATCACTTTTGGGAGGCAAAAAGGGAAGTTGTAAAATAGTTCACTAGCATTTTAGTCAGTAATTGTTCTTCAAATGCTTTTGCAAGAGACTGTGTGGCTATCGTAATTGTCCTTCTTTGAGATGAGTCTTCTGTACAATGTATTGCTAATTAAGGATCAATAAAATACAGTGCTTCTTAATTTTAAGTGAAGTGATCCTCATCTGGCCTTAGTAAATATATCCAAAAGAGTCACTTACCCTTGATTTAATCTTGTATCCAGTGAAAATACGTGTTTCAATCAGCACGACATCATAGATGAAATGAATCATTCAGCACTACACTCTGTTCAGAAAATAATAAAATTTTTTGTATAATAATGGTGCTGTAGAAACATTTTGGAAAAATGTTGAGATCGCAATTACCTGGTGCCATTAATAGAGTGTCATTGTCTGAGTATTAGATTGATTCGTCGATGATTAACAGTTTGAAAACATAAAGAAGTGGTGTTAGTCCACACTACTTTAACAGGACAAGTAAATTTGCAAATCATAAAGTTCAAATCCTAGATCTGCCTTACTGAATCTCGCCGAAAGATTTTTCTTCAAGTGAGAGATCCAAAAAACCAAACTTATCGATCAAGATAACCAAATGATCTTGGACCTTTTAGTCTGTTATTAGCTAACCAAAACATAATTAAAGCTGGTTTCACGAAAGATCTTATTAACTTTTTGGTGACCCTCTAACTTCCCAGCTCTAGTGTACCAGCAAGGGAACTTGAAGATATATAAATAAAAAAAGAGTTATCAGATCTCATAAACTTGATGGCTATATCAATTAGAGGTTCACAATCAATGCAGGAAGAAAGCCATTTAAGCGGATAAACGTAGTCCCCAATATCTTCAAGTCTACAAAATCTTCCCAAGAGGAAGCAAAGATAATTTCTTGATCAAAAGTCACTTCATTTACAAGTTTTATTACTATGACCAGCGAAAAAGATTTATATCAGCAACATCAAAAGTAAGAAGGATAGAACACAAAAAGACCTTATAGAGATTTTTCCATCTCGATTTCACCACTTTAACATATCATTAGCAGTGAAGATTTGGTTGAGTGATTACATGTTCAAAGTCATTTTAGTTACTTACTGATTGAAGTATAAATGAAGTTCATAAACAAAAGCAGGCACATGTTGATTGACAAAACAGCTACAATAAGTTTATTGGATGATGATGCTTTTTCATGTGTTAGCATTTATTATCTACCAGATCTTGACTCATTTTTTCAACTCTTTTTTTATGCAAAAAAAATTCTAGCAAGATGACTTGCACAATTAATTAAGTTAATAACAACTGGGCAGTTTAAAACAATTACATTGTCTTCTCCTTTACTGTAAACCTAATCAGTTCCAAGTTACAACCAACAAACACATGTCCTTTCACATTCTATTAACAATGGAGAAAGCCTCGCCTTTTCAGCTTCTCGCATTTTTATTAACTTGTCTTCACATTTTAGCAACTTGCAGCTTGGCCATGAATATTAGCACTGATCAATCTTCTCTTCTTGCCTTGAAATCCCACATCACTTCAGATCCTTTTCATGTTCTTTCGACGAACTGGTCTTCTTCTACCTCTGTTTGTGATTGGATTGGAATAACTTGTAGCTCTCGTCATCAACGAGTGATTGCACTGAATATTTCAAACATAGGTGTTTCGGGTACTATCCCGCCACAACTTGGCAACCTCTCCTTTCTTGTTTCACTTGATCTAAGCAAAAATGATTACGGTGGTGAACTTCCATCAGAATTTTCTCATTTACGGAGATTGAGAGTCATTAATCTTAGTTACACCAACTTCACCGGAGAAATTCCAATAGGAATAGCCACTCTTCCGAGTTTGATACGGTTTTCCATGGGATACAATAAATTACTCAATGGCTCCAATGTGCTCTCTAAATTCAACATCTCAACCCTTGAATATTTGGATCTCAGAAATTCTGGTTTAACTGGTGATTTCCCTTCTGATTTATGTCGTCGTCTTCCTAGATTGAAAAAGCTTGCACTTGGCAACAACATGTTAAGCGGAGAGGTACCAAGAAACATATCTGAATGCTCAGAGATTCAACTCCTAATGTTGTTTCAAAATAACTTTGTTGGAACAATTCCAAGAGAAATAGGTAACTTGCAGCTGCTGCAACATTTAGATCTTGCAGATAACACGTTAAAAGGTATGGCTTTACCCTTTTTTCTTGGGACATTAGATTTAACTTATTTAAAAGAAAATGTATTTTAGAGAGTTGAAGTGTTTGGACAATCTTTAAAAAAATATAAGTATTTTTTTAATAGTAGCATAAGAAGATTTGTTTGTTTTCACTAATTGCTCTGTCACTTCTCCTCTCGCTTTGTATACTTGTAGCCGGTTTGACCAAGCTTCTGGCATACCCATTTGGAAGTTAAGCTTGTTAAATATATGATTTTTATGTGATATTTCTGTTTAACAATATAACAGGCACAATTCCTGATGAGATCGGCCATCTTTATAACTTAAAGAACATATTCATGGACAAAAACTATTTAACAGGCTCAATCCCATTGACCTTATTCAACATTTCATCACTTGAAATGCTATATATGAATGATAACAAGCTTGAAGGACCTTTACCGAGACAGGTTGGAAATTTGACTATGCTTGCCTGGTTTGATCTTTCCAATAATTACCTGGCAGGTACGGAAAAAAAATCTAATTCAAGTCATGTTAGAATTTTTAGTTTTTTGGGATATGTCTACTGATCATAATCATACGGAATTTTTCAGGTGTAATTCCACCTGAAGTTGGTAGCCTTCAAGAGTTGACAGACCTTCCATTGTCTTACAATGAATTTAGTGGGTCGATCCCTATTGGTATCTTTAATATCTCATCTCTTGTAACTATTGGACTCACAGAAAACCACATTTCAGGTAATCTTCCGTCCACTATAGGCAATGGATTACCTAATGTAGAAAAAATATTTCTAGGTGGAAACAACATTAATGGTGTTTTACCTGGATCCATCTCAAATTTGTCTAAGCTCACCTTTCTCGAACTCTTTAGTAATGAATTTACTGGTTCAATTCCTGACTCTCTGGGAAATTTGAGACAGCTTGAACTTCTCAACTTGTACGGTAACTCCTTTACAAGTGAATTGAGTTTCATTACTCCTTTGGCCAATTGTAAACACTTGAGAATATTGATATTGTCTTTCAATCCCCTAAATGCAATGCTCCCGAGATCCATTGGCAATATCTCTTCTCTTCAATCATTTATTGCTGTAGGCTGTAACCTCAAAGGCAATGTTCCAAGTGAGATCAGAAATATGAGAAATTTATCTACTTTGTCTCTGGGAGGTAATAACCTTACTGGAATTGCCCCGACGACATTAAGTTCTTTGAAAAACCTGCAACGGCTTTTTCTTGATGCAAACAGAATAACTGGTCCTTTCCCAATTGTTTTATGTGAGCTACCCAACTTGGGGATACTAAGCCTTTCACAAAATAAAATTTGGGGACATATTCCTAGTTGCTTGGGGAATATGACATCCCTAAGGGAGGTTTATCTTGATTCCAATAACTTCACTGCTAGCATACCTTCAAGTCTATGGAACCTCAAAGACATTTTGAAGATGAACTTGTCTTTTAATTCCGTCAATGGATCTCTACCACTAGAAGTTGGAAACCTCAAAGCTGCACTACTTCTGGATCTTTCCAGGAACCAAATATCAGGCAACATTCCAAGTACATTGGGAGGTCTACAGAAATTGATTCAACTATCTTTGGCTCATAATGGAATTGAAGGATCTATTCCTGAGACATTTGGGGAACTCCAAAGTTTGGAAACATTAGATCTTTCATATAACAAAATGTCTGGTGTGATACCAAAGTCATTAGAGGCACTTAAGCAGCTAAACTCCTTTAATGTCTCATTCAATAGATTACACGGGGAAATTCCGAGTGGAGGACCTTTTCTTAATCTCCCTTACCAGTCTTTCATGTTGAATAAAGGATTGTGTGGTAACCCTCAAAAGCATGTCCCAGCTTGTCCTTCTTATTCAAAGAATCAATCTAAGTCGAAGAAAAGAAGTCTGATATGGATTATAGTTGCTTCTTCAGTTGTCTCTGTAATAGGGCTTGCTTCAGCAATAGTTTTCATGTTGATGAGACGTAGGGGTAAAACGAATAATGCTGAAGTTGAGTGGTCTCCTGAGGTATCACCACAAAGAATATCTTACTATGAACTTCAAAGAGCAACTCAGGGGTTTGATGAAAATAACTTGCTTGGTAGTGGAAGTTTTGGTTCTGTTTATAAAGGGACATTGGCAGATGGGATGATTGTAGCTGTTAAAGTTTTCAATGTGCAGATGGAAGGTACATTTCAAACCTTTGATAGAGAGTGTGAAATGTTGCGGAATCTTCGTCACAGAAATCTCACAAAGATCATTAGCAGCTGCTGTAACTTGGATTTTAAGGCATTGATACTTGAGTACATGCCAAATGAGAGCTTAGAGAAGTTGCTATATTCTCGAGATTACTGTTTAAATATGATGCAAAGATTGAATATCATGGTCGATGTTGCATCTGCTCTGGAATATCTCCATCATGGTTACTCAGTACCGGTTATTCATTGTGATCTGAAGCCTAGCAATGTGTTACTTGACAACGACATGATGGGACACCTGACAGACTTTGGCATTGCGAAACTTTTAACGAAGGAAGAATCTATTGCTCAGACTACAACCTTTGCAACAATTGGTTACATTGCTCCAGGTGAATGCTGTATTTAACTAGTAACAGTGTTATGGTTTAATGTGTTAAAAATGCTGACATATTTTATTTTAATTTTCTAGAGTATGGTCTGGAAGGCCTTATATCCAAGAGGTCTGACGTTTATAGCTTTGGCATCATGCTGCTGGAAACTTTTACCAAGAAAAAACCCAGTGATGAAATGTTTGCGGGAGATTTGAATTTGAGAAGGTGGGTGCATAATTCACTTGCTGATGAGTTGGATCAAATCATAGATGCTGACTTACTAACACTAGATGAAGAGAAGTTAAGTCAAAAGCTGCAATGTGTGTCATCCATCATGGAGTTAGCCATGAATTGCACAGCTAATAATCCAATGGAAAGGATGAACATGACTGATGTTGTAACAACATTGAAAAAGATCAAACAAAAGCTGTCTTCCTATTATTGAACTACCTAACAACAGGACATCAGGTACTTTCTAATATTTCTGCTGGAGAAAAAAAGGTTTTAAAGTTCAGTGCTTTAACCATCAGTAATTGTTTCTCTAAAGTTATTGCAGGAAATTGTGTAGCATATGTTAAGTTAAAGGGATGGAATCTCTTTTTGGTTTCATACTTCAAGAAGAATTACTATAATTTTGGAGAGTACTGCTAACAAAAGCTGCTGATAGCTTTTGTACCCTTTTCTTATTCTTAATTTCCTTCTTTTTTTTATCCTCTTTTTTACCAAAACTAAAACATTTTTACTTTTCCTCTTCCTCGTTCAATACCAATTTAATATACTACTCCATGACATGTTATGCTCATATTTCATGTAGGAAAAGAGAGAGCATTTCCATATCATTTATTTCTCTCAAGATCAACCCTTAATGAGAATGTATCTTGGAATACACAGAAACAAAAATACTACTGTACAAAGTATCACTACTTGCTTCTTTTAAACAAACTAGAGAGAAATATAAGTCAAGAGAACTATTTGGAAAGGTATTTTAAGTAAAGGTTTATCACCTTAACAAGTAAATGTATCTGCAAAGACATGCTATGCCTTAAAACATTTACATGACCACTTGAGGGCTTAAGCAACCAAAGACACTAAAGAGAAGGTCAGCAACATCAACAAAAAAGTCACATTCAATTCAAAATAGTACTAAACACAGATATTGCTACAGAAGTTAGCTTTTTACATGTCACTGGTCTATGTCTGAAATGAGCCAATCACGGTGAATAACCGAAATCTAAACAACAGTTTGTGAGATGGGTCCGAGGTAATCACCCTCCAAGCTCACAACTGCTTGGAATTCCTTCTCCGCCTCCACATACCTTGCTCCAACCACGATGAAACGCACCACAATGTGTTTCTCAATTCTTGACATCTTCTGATTCATAAAGATAGGATTTTCTCCAGGCACATACTCATAATCCGCCATCTTCTGATGAGAGAGGTATACCTTGGTGGGGCCACATCTCAAGAAGACACCGTGCTTCAAGATCTTGTCAACAACCCCTTCCAAGATCTCTCCACAGAATAGCTTGAAGGTCAGGCAGCTGAATTCCACAGGGAAAAGCACATCACCAGCGTGGTCTCGAACTTTCCCTTCTCCAATCCTCTCCAATGAAGTGAGAGCCATAAAGTAACCAAGATTTTTTGAAGCCTTCATGGAAGCAAAGTCATCCATGAGGCAAATAACAATTGCTTTCTGAAGCATCAAGCCTTCAACATCAAGGTCCTCAGCAGGGATTATCACATTCCATGACAACTGAGATTTCACATACATTTTAAAGGACCTGTCACAAATCAAAACACAGTGGGTTTTATCATGGGAAATATGAGGCCTTTCAAAGAAAACATGCAGTCACAGCAATTCAAGTATGGAAGTTCAAGAAAATGTTTTGAATTTCATATGCCACAACACCAAGAAATGCAGTGCA
The DNA here is from genome assembly GCA_037074985.1 of Solanum bulbocastanum. Classification (NCBI taxonomy): domain Eukaryota; kingdom Viridiplantae; phylum Streptophyta; class Magnoliopsida; order Solanales; family Solanaceae; genus Solanum; species Solanum bulbocastanum. The sequence goes on along the minus strand of CM073598.1, from coordinate 26,482,050 downwards.
CATCTACTGTAATTTATCCATCAGGAGAAGATTTCAAATCCCCACAAACACTGTTAAGGTGCAAAAGGTACTGGGTATGGAACTGCAAGACACAGAATGGTACAAGGATTTGGACGCGGTGTTCTTAACTAGCAGTACCAGTCATCTTTCCCTCATATAAGTTGCAGAGATTGGCTTGAAAAGTCACAGGCAAACATAGAAGACTACACAAGTTCACTCCTATGAGATAGGCTTTATCAGCTCATACAAGAATACAACAATCAGGCTGTTCCAACATCGTCATTAATAGATATTACCCCCAGTCCCCACCCCCCGTCTCTAATAAGAGTATTTACACCAATTTGAAACTTTTCTAACTCCACTAAACCAACCATTAGAGGTAGCATGGTGAAATAGAGTTTCCCACTGACAAAGAAAGAGTTTTTCAAATCATCAAATCACTTTTAGAAGCCAACTGCAGGTAAGTGTCTATGCCCAGCATGAGTTGGTAACTCGAGAAAAGAGTGGAAAAACTTTTTCGAATCAGTCAAATTATATTTCTCATGTTAAGTAGATAAAACTGAAATTCGTAATGAATAATACACACATCCACCCTTCTCACTGAGCTTTGGGCAACATGTGAAAATCAACCCAACTTCCAATTTATCAAATGCCCCATATTTCAATCACCCTCCAGAGTCAAAAAGCATAGGCATTTCACAGAGGCAATTACAGTTGTATAAGAGTAAACTTAGATAAGAAAAAGGAACCACTGAATAATCAAGAACATTACGAGGGAAATTAAAGGACCCAATTTTTTCCCCATATTTACCCGGGGTTATGAAAACTTTCAATAACTAGGGTAAAATTAGCAGGGTTTCTGTGCCAAAAGATAAACTGGGACTTCACCTTTGCTTTTAAGCTTCTAAAGAGTGCGGAACAGAGGCAAAAATGGAAGAAACTTAGATTTATGTTACAGTATACTACAACATTGCATGATCGGAAAGTAACAAGTAAAGGAAACAATTTGAAAAATTCTTAACATAGAAAGCAAGAAGAAAAAGAACCGGCGACGGCAGCTGAGACTAACCTTTGGTGGACAACCCGGCGACGGCGGCACTGTCGGAGACGGAGATAGTGAGGTACGGGAACTTTACAATTGGGTTCAGCTCAATTAGTGATTAGTGGTGGCAGATGGCTGGCTTGAAAATGGGTCAATATAAATGGATAATAATTTAACACGCTTATATTTGATATGAATAACAAATGAGTTGAATAAAATACTAATTTATTTATATTTGTAATCATATTTTCATGAGTAAATAATACTCTATTTAAGAATTCAATATAGAGAAAACATTTTAGGCTTTTTTTTAGATGAAAATGCTTCATTTAATTTTATTGTATCATAAAAGTAAAAAAAAAATATCTTATATCTTTTCTTTATAAAATAAATTTATGTAATAACAAAGGGAAAATATTTTTAATTTCAAAGTAAATGTATTTGCATTTTAGGACTAAAACATGCTTAATGCCATTTTGAGCAATGTCAATACTAATACATGATTTGCTTATTTTACAAATTATTTATTATTCAGTATAAAATTAAAAAAATATCATTATAATTAACAAATGAAATGTACATTTAAAATATATATTTTTAGAGGGCCAAAGACTTCACATTTTCAATTATAGAGAAAAATAATTAGTTTTATAGAAGAACATAAAAAGAAAGAAAGTTACAATATTTTTAGTAATATCATGAATTTTGAGTGAATAAAAGTTAGAAAGTTAATTCATTTGCTAATTCATATTTTACCCCATAAAAGTTAAATATGGGTATCAATCCATATTTTACCCATGTAAAAAATTACTCACTCAAGCCATTAAAATATGAACGGACTGGGCGGGTTATCAAAATATGAATTCATTTTGCCGGCACTATTTGTGATGGTGACTTGGTGCTACGCTTTTAGTCCACAAAGTTATGTTATTGTCAGTTTAGTCCCTTCATTGATAGTCTAATTAGAAATCTTTCATGTTTACCCATATCGAGAAATCAAATTTTATCCCTTCTTATTATGTTTTCCTTAGTTAATTATCATGTCTTTTTCTATTTTGGAAACTACCCCATAAAATTATAATTCAATCATTTTTTAACTTGATCTTGATGATTTTTAGAACTTGTATAAAGTCACTTGAGTGTTTGTAACTTTGAAGAAAAATCTAGGACATTTAATTCACGTATTTTCTTTGTTTGTTTTGTTAGAATTTTGTTGGATTTTCTTGAACTCCTATTTGTAGTTGTAGAATGTATGAGTTGTGATAAAAACATGCTTAATTCTCTCGATCAATCAGATTTAAGTGACAAGACGATATTTGATTGGTCGAAACATATCACTTATACATACGTGACACGTTTTCATTGACCCTTGTTTTGACTAGGCATTTTATGTCATCTTGATATGTGGCATGATTTTACTAGCTCCTTCATCTGATTTGGCATTCCACATCATTTGACATGTGCCACTAATTTGAATTTTTGGGATAAAATGACATCTTAGGCTTGACAAAAGTGGGTTCATGATTTGTAGCACAATTAAATATACTAGCACAATCATACTTATTGAGCTTAAATAATTAATTTAATTATATTAATTGTTAATATTTATTTGGACTAATGTATCTCTACAATTATTTTTTTTAAAATAAATTTTAAAAAATAGGATAAATAAATTGAAACGAAGATGATATAAAATAGAAATAGGAAACATTACTCCTATAGTTAGCAATAAAAATTGGTGTATGCCAATTAAATTATTGCATATGACTTCTCAAATTTTGTAACTCTTTGGGTATTAAAGAAAACTTGATGTGTATCATTTAAATATTGAATAAAGTGTATGTATACATTATACATAGAGAGATGAAAAGTCTTTTCAATTAAGGTTAGTTATGATTACTCATTTTAATAAAAAATAATTTTTTTAATAAAAGAATAAAATGATTAATCAACTTTTAAAGGATATTTAGTAATTCAATAGATTTATCTCCCCAGTGAAATTTTTTATTTCAAAATTTGCATGACACTATAGCTGTAATTTGTAAATATCAGATTCTGCAGAAATGAATTCCTCAGTTGTCTACTCTGTGTATAAAATAGATGTAGTAATCATCTTTAAAACTAATACAAGTATATACTTTTAAAAATTTCAAAACAAGGCTTAGATTGTTATTAACTAGGAAACTTGTATTTCTATTCAATGAAAAGAGGAGTTGTAACTAAAGCTACCGAAGTTATCAATGCTCTATCAATAAGTTCATGACAAATAAAATTAAAGTAGGACATAGTAATATCAGCTGAAAAAAACTATAAAACACAAAGTTCTACAGAGGAGTTTTTACTCCATTCCAAACACATGGCGTTGATGGTTTTCCTGATTACGCTCTTGTTCGTTGTAAGTTCTCATTTATCGATCATATTAGCTATTGATCATCTTTCTCAGCAGAGCAATTCAGAAATCTATATTGTTCGCGTTGAATCATCTGATAATTTACATGCCTCGCACCAGCATTCATTATTGTCTGATGTGTCCTCACGTGTAATATATTCCTATCGGAATGTCTTCAATGGTTTTGCGGCTAGATTATCACCAGATGAAGTGAAGGGACTGGAAACGAAAGATGGCTTTATTTCCATAAGACCTCAAAGGGTATTGCGAGTACAAACAACTCACAGTCCGAGCTTCTTAGGATTGCACCAGAATTTAGGCTTCTGGAATACGTCTAACTATGGTGAAGGTATAATTATTGGTCTGTTGGATACTGGAATTTATCCGGAACATCCTTCGTTTGACGATGAAGGAATGCCTCCTCCTCCTGCTAAGTGGAAGGGGAAGTGCGAGTTTAACTTCACAGCATGTAACAACAAGCTCATTGGAGCAAGAGACTTTTTGAGGGCTGAAGATGGGACGCCATTAGATGAAAATGGGCATGGGACACATACTTCAAGCACTGCTGCTGGAAATTTCGTTGATGGAGCAAATGTGTTTGGCAGTGCTAATGGCACAGCGGCTGGCATTGCACCCCGTGCGCACTTGGCTATGTACAAAGTTTGTAATCCAAGTGGCCTGTGTTCTGAAAGTGACATGTTAGCCGCGATGGATGCTGCAATTGAAGATGGTGTTGATGTCATATCCATTTCTATTGGTGGAATTTCTACTCCTTTTTGGGATGACAATATTGCACTTGGTGCATTTAGTTCTATGGCAAAGGGAATTTTCGTAAGTTGCTCAGCTGGAAATGAAGGTCCAGCTAATGCTACCTTATCTAATGAAGCCCCTTGGATTCTCACTGTTGGTGCTAGCACGATTGATAGACAAATAAAGGCAACCGTGGCACTTGGAAACGGCATAGAATATGATGGCGAATCAACTTCTCAACCAAATGATTTCCCTCCAACATTACTACCAATCGTCTACCCAGCATTGAACAGCAGTTATTTTGGTGCATTTGTTTGTAGCCCAGAATCACTTACAAATGTTGAAGGAAAATTAGTGTTGTGTGGAGTGGGTGGCGCAACAGCAATTGCAAAAGGACAGCCTGTGAAAGATGCTGGTGCTGCTGGCATGATTCTAATGAACGAAGCTATTGAAGGTTACACTATACCTGCACACGATTATGTTCTTCCAGCAACACGCATCAGCTATGCCGATGCACAAGATCTCATAGCATATATAAACTCGACATCAACCCCTATGGCCAGTATTTTATTTAAGGGCACTGTAATTGGAAATAAACATGCTCCTTCAGTTGCTTTCTTTTCTTCCAGAGGCCCAAGCAGAACAAGTCCGGGCATATTAAAACCAGATATTATTGGCCCGGGATTCAATATCCTTGCAGCTTGGCCAACCTCCATAGAAAACAATACTCATACAAACTTGACATTTAACATGATTTCTGGCACATCCATGGCTTGTCCTCACCTTGCTGGAGTTGCAGCTTTGCTTAAAAGTGCTCATCCAGATTGGTCTCCTGCTGCTATTAAGTCCGCGATTATGACCACTGCTGGTCTAGTTAATCTTGGCAATAATCCAATCGAGGATGAAAGACATTTACCAGCTAACATATTTGCAATTGGAGCTGGACATGTGAATCCGTTGAGTGCAAATGATCCAGGTCTAATCTATGACATCCTGCCTCATGATTACGTGCCTTATTTATGCGGCTTAAACTACACAGATCAACAAGTTAGCGCAATCTTACAAAAGAAGGTGAGTTGCACAATTAGTATACCCGAGGCAGAGCTAAACTATCCTTCATTTTCGATCAAACTTGGATCAGAGACTCAGGAATATACAAGGGCTGTGACTAATGTCGGTGAGGCTAATTCGACATACACTGTGGAGATTTCACCACCAGAAGGTGTTGAGATAACTGTGAGTCCTAGCAGTTTGCACTTCTCTGAAGTAAAAGAGAGGATAACCTATAAAGTAACGTTTAAACGTTCAGCGTCTGGCACTGTCAGCAACGCGAACTTTGTGCAAGGATATTTGAAATGGTCATCAGATAAGCACTCTGTTCGAAGTCCCATTGCAGTTATATTGGATTAGTGAAAGCACCATCAGCCTTCTCAATAAATTCTAGAAGATAATTATGTATACCTGATTGAGATTTGAACTTGACTATACAACACAATTTCCTTTCTTCTTGCAGTAACTCTCTTTAGTAATTTTATGATGGTATAGAGTGAATTTCAATTTTGATGAAACTGAAGTAAAAAAAAACTTAATATGGTCAGTGGGTGAAATTTAAATACGATACGACTATAATATTAAATTAAGTGACTTTCCCATATGGGATGTATACTGGGTATATTTCTCTTAATAAAATTGAGTTCTCCGTCGTGGGACCTTGACTGTAGTGTTAAGAGTCAATTATATCTTATTCTTACTTTTTTTTATATTATAAAAATCTCTTAAATTTGGTTGAATCCAGATACATCACAAAACGTCCCGATACATTGCGTCTCGATTTCGATACATCGCTCAACATTACGATACGCGTACGTATCAATATATTGTATCCGACCGATACATCACGTAAAGTAATGTATCTGAGAATAGGAGAGAGTAGGAATTTTTATAATTCTTTAAAACGGTAGAAAAATTTAGAAAATATGATAATATAAATTGTGTAATTAGGTAATTTTTCCTCTTAATAAACAAATAGTAGGGGACTTACAGATGATTGGACATATGGGGAAGTATGTATTTGTGTGTAAAGGTGATAAAATTAGCCAATGAAAATATAATTCATTTAAATTTAGGCGGGTCATTATGGAAAAATATACATTTGTCTGTGGAGGCCATTTCAGTCCAATCCATAAAAATTGGGGTGCGATGTAATCCAAATTGATTCATTAGAAATCTTGTCAAACTATATATTTATAAAAAGATATTTTTTTTATTTGATATGTTATATATAGTCCTAATAAAGAAAAAATAATTTTATTAGATACCAAAAATTATAAAAAGAAAAAACAAATAAAGTAATTAAAACTTAGTAAGAACTAAGCGAGTTGAGCCGCATTTTAACCTATTTAGTCAAACTACTTTTAAGCGGGTTAGACCATCTCCATATCACTCTCTATGCTTCATATTTAGAGAGGTGAATAGTAGTTCTCCAAATTTGGAGAATTACTATTCACACTCTCTATTTCACTTTTTTAATATTTTATTATTATTTCTATTACTTTCTAATTAACATATTATTTTACATATAATGTCATTAATTAAATATCTAATATTCATAATTCTTTTTAAATGTAATATAATATTTTAAAAAACATATTATTTAATATATACTACTTTCATCCCAAATTAATAGTATTTTAAGTTTTTCTAATTTTCGTCAATAATATAATTTGATTTTATTATTAATTTTCACTATAAATAACACACAAAATTAAAATGATAAGATGAAAAATTTAATTTAAAAATACAATACACAATATGATAATTTAAATACAATACATAATATGATAATTTAAATACAATATAAGAATACAATACATAACATAATAATTTAAATACAAGATAAAATACAATACGTAACATAATAAATAATTTATCACAACAATAATTTAGTAATTCGGTAGGTCGTTTCCAGATTTAGAACTGTTCAAAAAAATTAAATATATGAGGAGAGAATTATATTGTAGAACATGATAATTGAGGATGAACGTGATTTTAATACACCAATTCAAGATGTCGTAGAGGCTCAACTCCAACGACAAAAATGGTGGTAGATGAAAATCTTCGGTTTGAACAATTTTTAGCTAGAGATAAAAAAATTGAGAACAAAAATGTTCATTTTAAACTCCGTAATGCATTAATAGGGCATTTATGGGAGCAACATAATAATTTTGAAAAATTGAGTGTTTATGTAATTTTTATGTAATTGTATTTCACTTTTATTTGAATTTATCCATTAATTTGTATATTACATAATATTTTCATGTAATTTATATAATTTTATATTAAATAAAAAATTGGAAAAAATAAAAAAATTTACACATGAAAATTATATAATGTAATTATTGGGAAAACGAAATAAAGGATTTATATTATGAAATAAGAAAAAAAGAATGAAATAGAAATAATAATATAATATTAAGGAGAGAAAAAAAGATTCTTTTTTAGAGAAAAAAATAAAAAATTGGGTTGAAGTTGATTGTAAAGAATAGAGAATTCTATATTTGGAGAGTAAAATAGAGTTTAGGGTTGAATTCTATATTCGATAAGGCACAATAAATATTTGTTCACACTACCATTTGTTGTCTATAAATAGAGGAATTTATTCTCATTTAAAACAACGAAAATTCTGAACCACCTCTTCTTCTTCTTCACAATTAAATATTTGTGTACTTTGCTCCTGTTGAGTGACTCACTGACAACATTACTTATGTTATAGATCCTGGTATACATTTTTACGGTCATTAATTAATGCTTATGTTATTAAGAATAAATGATAAGATGTAATAATTTTCATTTTTCTTTACATTGGTAATGTTTGTTATTATGTAATCTTATATGTAAGATACTATATTGTTTTAATTTTAATGACCGATAGATTTTAAGTATTATTTATAAATTTTGCGAAATTAAATTCCCGCTCGAAGCGCGGGTAATTTTACTAGTTGATGCATAATTCAAAGCTATACGAAACCAAAATTTTCGAAAGTCAATTTGATTAATTTTTTAAGTTAATTTAGATTACATTAATTCGATATTTTAAACAAAAAAAATTAAATATTCAAAAACAATACGAAAAACACTATAAATTCTCTTCTTTTGCATATCAATATGATGAAAAAATACAACATAAAATGTTAGTCAAAATTATTATCGTTTGATTCTGAAACCATGACAATTACAAGTGGACGTAGGTACATAAAGTCAAAATAACTTTTGCACTATTTTAAATAGACGTGGTTTAACATATTCTCCTGCAGAGGAAAATTATTGAGTTCAGAAGCATGACTCCAACATTAGTTTATCCAAGTGTTGTTTCCATATTTTTCCTTCAATCCTTGGTTATATTTGCTAGTCATGAAAACAACAAAGAGATTTACATTGTACATCTAGACTTACCTGATGAAAGTCCATTTTTCTCTAATTTTGAAGATTTGCATGATTGGCACCATTCATTTTTGCCCTCAAACACAGACAATTCTTCCTCTTCGCGTATGGTTTACTCCTATCGCAATGTCCTCAATGGCTTTGCTGCAATGCTAACACCAGAAGAAGTAACATCACTTCAAGACAAGGAGGGGATTATATCAGTCCGGCCACGACAATTACTGGATGCACAAACCACTCATAGTACAAATTTCTTGGGGCTACACCAGAACTTAGGCTTCTGGGAAAAATCAAATTATGGAAAAGGTATGATAATTGGAGTTTTAGACAGTGGAATAATGCCTGATCACCCATTCTTCCACGACGAAGGAGTAGCCCCTCCACCTGCTAGGTGGAAGGGCAAGTGTGAATTCAACTTTACTGTGTGTAACAACAAACTCATTGGAGCAAGATGTTTCCATGAATTTGGTAATGGGACGCCACTAGATGAAAATGGTCAGGGTACACATACTTCAAGCACTGCTGCTGGAAATTTTGTGGATGGGACCAACTTTTTAGGCCTGGCTAACGGCACAGCATCTGGTATGGCTCCGCTTGCACATGTTGCCATGTATAAAGTCTGCAATGCTAGTCTTATTTGTTAAGTGATATATTGGCTGCGACTGATGCTGCAATTGAGGATGGAGTCGATGTATTATCATTTTCCATTGGAAAAAATTCTACCAATTTTTGGTCAGAGGTTGTTGCACTAGGTGGATTTACTGCTATGCAGAAGGGGATTCTAGTCAGCTGCTCAGCTGGAAATGCAGGTCCCATACCAGGCTCTGTGTTCAATGGAGCTCCATGGCTTCTCACTGTTGGTGCAAGTACTACTGATAGAAAACTAAGAGCGACCATACGTCTTGGAGATGGCAAAGAAATTGATGGAGAGTCAGTCTACCAGCCCAAAGACATCTCCAAGACCCCATTACCACTCATTTTTCCTGGAACAAATATCAGTGATCCAACTGCTGCTTTTTGCAATGCGGAGTCACTGAAGAATATTGATGTGAAAGGAAAAGTTGTGTTGGGTATATCTGGTGGTAAGATTACTAGAATTGGCAAGGGAAGTTTCGTGAAGGATGCTGGAGGTGCTGGAATGATATTCATGAATAGTGAACCCTTGGGGTTCACTATCTTAGCTGATCCACATGTTCTTCCAGCAGCACATGTGAGCTATGCAGATGGACTAAAGATCAAAGCTACATCAATTCAACATCAAACCCTCTGGCCACATTTTTATTCAAGGGAACCATATTTGGAGATGATCATGCTCCAGTAGTTGCTGGCTTTTCAGGCAGAGGCCCAAACTTGGCAAGTCCTGGCATCTTGAAACCAGATATTATTGGTCCTGGTGTTAACATTCTTGCTGAATGGCCAAAATCCATTGAGAACAATACCGACATGAAATCTACTTTTAACCTTTTATCTAGCACCTCAATGTCTTGTCCTCACGTATCTGGAATTGCAACATTAGTAAAGAGTGCACACCCTGACTGGTCTCCAGCTGCTATCAAATCAGCAATCATGACGACTACTGATCTTGTGAACCTTGGGGGAAAACCAATTGAGGATGAAAGGGGTGCTCCTGCTGACTTCTTTGCCACTGGTGCAGGACATGTTAATCCGTTAAGAGCAAGTGATCCAGGCTTAATCTATGACATTCAACCTGAGGATTATGTTCCTTACTTATGTGGTTTAAACTACTGAAACAGAGCAGTTAGTATGTTTGTATTGAGAAAAGTGAACTGCTCATCACCCATTCCTGAAGCAGAACTAAATTATCCTTCTTTTTCAATTGCACTTGGATTAGAAGCTCAAACATATACGAGGACTGTGACTCATATGTGACTCATGTTGGTGAAGCTGTCTTGTCTTATGTTGTGGAGATTGTGCCACCACAAGGAGTTGATGTGAGAGTTGACCCACCTCTATTGAATTTCTCCGAGTTGAACCAGAAGAAAATATATCAAGTAACATTTAGCCGATCAAATACTTCAACCATCAATGCCACTTTTGTTCAAGGATACTTGAGATGGACTTCATCCAAGCACTTCGTTAGGAGCCCAATTGTAGTTACCTTAGAGTAGTGAGGAGGATTAATTTTCATAACAGTTTTCCATACAACAATAAGGATATCTTACTTCTCTTTCTTAGTAGATCAGATTTACCTTCATGTACTTTTAGAAGCCACTCAATTTGGTTTCAAGTTTTACTTGTTCATCTATTGTACGTTCCTTCAAATGCATATCGAAATGAGTATCTTTTCGTTAAACTTTACTGAAATGCTGTAAAACTATATACATAATCAATACACGAAAACGATAACTGCATGTAAGCTTTGTCATGGGTAGCCTTAAAATAAATGGCAAATAAAATGATTTAACTAGCCAAACTAGACCAATAGTGCAACAGTTATTCAAACCTGGCTATTTTAAAAGCCATTCAGAGGCAGATGCCGCTTTTGGTTATTGGGTTCATCTAAATCCATTACTCTCAATGCGTAGCATCAATCTGTGTGCATCCACTAAAATTGCAACAAATTTGTAGATACAAGCCTATGAGCTTAAATCCTGAATCCGCCTCTGAAGTCAATACCTAGTTATTCCCAATTCATAGATATGTCAAACACATTTTCTTGTAATTGATAATATGAACATTTATCATCACTGACTAAATGTCAGTTGACACTGTAACAGATCATTTTCTAAATATTTCCCAGCCAGGGAAATTAGTTGACAATGAGCTGTCAACGCCTAGTCCTTGGTGATTAATGACACCTCTAAACGGTGTCCATAAGAATGTTAATTTTAATTGCATAAATTTCACAGAAAAAGGTAGAAAAATTAAATGAAATGGAACCATTCAAGTTTTAACAAATGTTACTTGTGTAATCTTCCTTTGTGCTTACTGTTGCATTGGATTTCATGCTTTTGGAGTTTCCTTACCTCTAATCATTGTGCATTCACATGAACTTATCATTCATAAAAGAATGAAAATCCTTGGTTGAAACTGAGTAAACCCCACAAATATTTTACTTTAACCATAAAGCAGAGAAGTGATTCTTGAAGTCATCCACAATGCTTGTAAGCAAGTCCTTGGATTTATTTCCATTAGAATAGATTCCTCCTGCAATAAATAAACAATCTTCAGCCTGCAAATCATTGGTTATTCCCAAGTGAAACATGTTAGATAATCACAATTAGTTTGCAGCCGCCTAGTTGAAAAGATTTTTTAATTGCAATAAAAACCAAAGCAAGCTCCAAATGGCTTGTCTTAGGCTTTCATTTCTTAGCTCAAATAGAGATTGCGTTTCAAGCCAATTGGAGAATTCAGAACCAATCACATCCTTCTCAAAACTTCAGTGTCACTCAAATTCTTTCGATTACTTCAATACTGAAGACACTGTTAAAAAAAATGATGACAAAACCAATCATAAGAAATTAACACTATATATATGTGGTTTAGCAGAAATGTGGCTTATTAATTTGCACTGATAAACATGGATTTGAAACTTCTTTTAAGTGCCATCTTTACTCTCAGTCTTTATTCTTCAGCCATACATGCAAGTAATGCCAATCGGCAGCGCAACTCAGATATTTACATAGTCCATCTTGAATCTTTTCATGGCCAACTTTTCTCTGACATAGTCCATCGTGAATCTTTTCATGGCCAACTTTTCTCTGACTTGGATAGTTTACAAATGTGGCACCATTCTTTTCTGCCCCCAAAGAAAACGAGTCTAAATGATTCCGCATCCTCGCACATAGCTTACTCTTATCGCAATGTCCTTAATGGTTTTGCAGCTAGACTAACACCAGATGAAGCAGAGCTACTGCAGGAGACAGAAGGGATCATATCAGTGCGGCCACAAAGACTATTGCATGCACGGACCACCCACAGTACTCATTTCATGGGGCTGCACCAGAACTTAGGCTTCTGGAAAAGTATAAACTATGGTAAAGGTATGATTATTGGATTTTTAGACACTGGGAAAACACCCAATCATCCATCATTCAATGTGAAGGAGTGCCTCCTCCACCGGCGAAGTGGAAGGGCAAGTGTGAATTCAACTTTACTACAGCCTGCAACAACAAGCTCATTGGAGCTAGATATTTCCAGGAGTTTGGAAATGGGACGCCTTTGGATGAGAATGGACATGGCACACATGTTGCAAGCACAGCTGCTGGAAACTTTGTCAGTGGTGCCAATGTTTTTGGACTTTCTAATGGAACAGCTTCTGGCGTGGCTCCCCTTGCTCACGTTGCCATGTATAAAGTCTGTGACGCTAGTGCTGCTTGTTCTGAGAGTGACACATTTGCTGCTATGGATGCTGCAATCGGAGGTGGTGTTGATGTAATTTCTATTTCCATTGATGATATCTCTAGACCTTTCTGGGAAGACTCTATTGCACTCTGTTCATTTACTGCAATTCAAAATGGCATTCTAGTGAGCACCACAGCTGGTAGTATGGGCCCAGAACATGGCACAGTAGCAAATGGAGCTCCATGGCTTCTCACTGTTGGTGCTAGCACCACTGATAGAAAACTAAGGGCAACAGTACTGCTTGGGAACAGTGAAGAAATTGATGGTGAATCAGCTTTCCAACCTGAAGACTTCTCTCAAACTCTGCTTCCATTAGTTTACCCTGGAAAAAGTTCTAGTGATCTGATGGCCCCATTTTGCAATGCTGAGTCTTTGAAATATATTGATGTGAAGGGAAAGATAGTCTTTTGCGAAGATGGTGGTAAGATAAACAGACTTGATAAAGGACATTTTGTGAAGGATGCTGGGGGTGCTGGAATGATTGCCATGAATGAGGAACCACAAGGCTTCACTACACAAGCTGAACCTCATGTTCTTCCAGCAGCACATATCAGTTTTATTGATCGCCTGAAGATCAAAGCCTACATAAACTCAACGTCAACCCCTGTGGCTTTATTTTTGTTTAAAGGAACTATATTTGGAGATGATCATGCTCCAGCAGTTGCAGCCTTTTCATCTAGAGGCCCTTTTCCAGAAAGCCCTGGCATATTGAAACCTGATATTATCGGTCCTGGTATTAGCATCCTTGCAGCATGGCCAACGTCTGTGGAGAACAATACCAACAAAAAGTCTACCTTTGACACACTGTCTGGCACTTCAATGTCCTGTCCTCACCTTTCAGGAGTTGTAACACTGATCAAGAGTGCACATCCAGAATGGTCTCCATCTGCTATCAAGTCTGCAATCATGACAACCGCTGATCTGGTAAACCTTGGAAATAATCCCATTGAAGACGAAAGGGGCCTCCGTGCTGACTTCTTTGCAACTGGTGCAGGCCACGTTAACCCATTAAGAGCAAATGATCCGGGACTGATCTATGACATCCAACCAAATGAGTATATACCTTATTTATGCGGATTATACCCAAGTAGAGCTGTTAGTTTGATTGTTTTGCAAGAAGTGAACTGCTCATCAACCACTCCTGAAGCAGAACTAACTATCCATCCTTTCCAATTAGAGTTGGATCTGATTTACAAGCATACACAAGGACTGTGACCAATGTTGGGGAGCCTGTATCATCTTATACTCTGGAGATTGTGCCACCCCAAGGAGTTGATGTGAAAGTTGAGCCTTCCACCTTACACTTCTCAGAGATGTACCAGAAGATAACGTATCAAGTAACCTATAACCGATCAATTTCAAACATTAATGCCACATTCGTTCAAGGATTTTTGAAATGGACCTCATCCAAGCACTTTGTTAGGAGTCCAATGGTAGTTACCTTGGTAACATGAAGAAACTCTACAAGCAACTCCACACTATTCTATACATCAACTGTAATTTCTAGATCTCAAGACCGTAGGATAATGTTTTTTGTGTTTCCTCTCATCAGTTTTCCTACCAGCTTCTCAGTTAGCTTGCTTCAGCTACTGTGTTAATGAAAGTTAATATTTCCATAGGTTTGTTCTAAGTATCTTTAAAAGTTCAATATGGAAATAAGTTGCATTGACTTAACTCCAAAATGAACTCTCCAACAACAGCCGCTCAAAACATGGGGAGCATATCCTCAATCTAGAAATTTGTTTTATCTCACTACAAAATACTAGTAAGAATCAAACTTCTGAAACGGATAGACCTGTGTCATCACAAACGTTCAACGAACACAGCAGAACTAGTATGGAAGTTTGTCATTTCCAAAGAATGGAAGTTCCAATGTGAAGTTAGCCTAGCTAGTTCTAACACAGGTTGTGAACCACCAAGAACTAGTATAATCAATGTTTTTGCAACAAAATTTACAAATTACAGTAACTTACAGAGTGCTAGGACATTGACTTTAAGCAACAATATACTCATATGTATGGCTGAACTAGATATATCAAGATTGCACGCTTATTATGACGAGGCCAGTGCAGGCTACTTTTGTTATCTGGGTCCTGAAAGCTCAATTGGTTCAAAAGTAAATGAGGATTCTTCACGAATATCACTAAAATTCCTAGAGAAGCTGAAAGCCCTTGTTTGACATATGTTGCTTCCACCTTGTGATTCGTCCACATGCCCCATTTGTTCTGTAACACCTTCCAGGATTCTCAAAACTTCTGACATCTTAGGCCGATTATTGGGGTTAGATTGAGTACACTGTAGAGCCACTTCAACTGTTTTCTCTAGCTCCTCTGCATTAAAACATCCTCTTAGATCCCTATCCGCAAGCATTTCCACTTTCTTTTCCTCAAATAAATTCCGGACCTGTAAATTGGAAAGGTTGTCAGAATGAATAGGCCCGAATAATAGACATAACAAACTCTGAGCTCTATCATGTTCTGAAAATCTTTACTCCACATAAAACAGCCTGAGAGGGAAGAAAAATCATAATTGAAGAAGCATAGAACTGGTACCTTTTTTCACACAACTATTCTAACATAATACATGGTTGTTCAGATTTACATGATAACGTAATAAATATCAACCAAATAAGTTAATCAAGGGCTTTAAGTATGCAAGTGTAACATTATATGTGATAAAAATCAACCAAATAATTTATATTTAAGGGCTTAAAGTATGCAACAGTAAGGTAATACACAGCAATAATTTTGTTGCACTGATCAGTAAGTGATATTCAAAAACCTTGAATATGTTGTCCATAAGCCCTACAGATCATGAACCAGATTATGCAGTCAGTAAAAAGAACAAGTTTTCGAGCAATGATTCAGAATTTTGGAACTGTACTTCTCCCATAAGATGTGGAGCAACTTCTGCATTAGACACTAGTTATTGCGTCAATTTTAGTGAAAAATTTCAAGTCAAATATTGATATTGATTATGACAAACAAATTCCTGCAAGAAGATTAACTATTAACTTGTTAATCAAATAAAGTTTAGAAATTATATGCACAACTATATAAAGATTCAAATAGTAGGAGGGTTAGAAGCTACACACCCGGTCAAGAATAGTTCCTTTCTGACCCTGACCAATTCCTGCATCTAATGCCTTGTGTCCTGTAATGAGTTCCAAGAGTAGTATCCCATATCCAAAGACATCTGTCTTCTCAGATGATTGACCAGTTGATAAATACTCTGGTGCTATATGACCTATAGTACCACGAACTGCAGTTGTAACATGAGAATCTCTACAGTCTAAAAGCTTAGCAAGCCCAAAATCACCAACAACAGCTTCAAAACTTTCATCAAGCAGAATATTAGCCGCCTTAACATCTCTGTGAATTATTTTAGGATTACACTGTTCATGCAAATACAAAAGACCTCTGGCAGCTCCAAGAGCTATATGCATGCGCTTTCTCCAATCCAAAAATGGTTTATCCCGGCCATTGTCTGGTAGATAACAAAAGATTATGTGAGAACAGAGCAAAAGATGGCAGTCACTACATCAAGCTAATGTGTTTACATTCCAGTAATTCCAACTTGATTTTGTGTTCATACACCTAAAAATTGACTTGAATTGGTCATGCTAAAAATTAATGACAACACGACTGTTACCTTACTGCCAAATAACAATTTATTTTGTTCATGGGTAATGTAAGTCAATACCATAAATGACATTAGAGTTTGAGAAGATGAATAGAAACTATCACATAAAAATTAAGGTTAATAACACGTAAGGTCGCAATAGATTGCTAGAGGCATGCCTACTTAGGTAATGCACTACATCAGGAGTCTTAATTGCAATGGATACAAAAAATTCATATAGTCAACCCCAACTAGTTTGGGATTGATCCATTGTTGATTGATATGTTGAAAATAGATTTCATTCCACTTTCACAAGAAACATTGACAATGTAAATCCAATCTAACTATCTAAGATAATCAATCAAAAGTTGATTTCATCATAGGGCCCTGGTGTTTTCAGATGTACAGTAAAAATATAGCACAAAGTCTTGGATTTCCATAAACCATGACCTTTCAAGAGTTTTTGCCAGATTAATATTGAGAGCACTAGGAATAATTGAAATGCATATGTTAAACTTGATCAGTTTAAGCAATCCATTGTGACAAGAAAAAAGAATGCTTCAGCAAAAGCACCAAGCAAATATACTTCAAAGCAAACCTCTCAAGCAATCGGCAACGCTCCCATTTGGCATATAAGGGTAAATAAGTAATCTTTCCTCGGGAGTCGTACAGAATCCATACAGACGTAGAAGGTTCCGATGCACAGCCAAGCCTATCATCTCAACTTCTGTTTGAAACTGCACTTCTCCAGTGAAAGTTGGATCTCTCAATCTTTTGACAGCCACCACTGTCCTATTTGGAAGGTATCCTTTGTAGACCACTCCAAATCCACCTTGTCCTAGTATGTTCTTAGAGCTGAAATTTCCAGTTGCAATTTGCAGTTCACGAAATGAAAATCTCTTCAGGTGGCCAGTGGCGAACTCACAATCGTGTTGCACTGCAGATCAAATGATCAGAGACTCATAATGTATCTAGTCTTAATGTGCAAGAAATCAGAGATGTGTTTCTAATCTTGTAATTACCATATCCTGTGAGGACAGGAGATCTGTACCAATGCACCCAACAAACAAGAAGCATGACTGTCACTATGAATGTGCAACTGACCCCAACGATAACAGAAACAACCCATCGATGATAATTGCTAATCCTCCTGTCTGAAGATGTTTCTGCATGGTAAAAATAGAGTTTGATTAAAAAGCATCAGCCTTAATATAATGACAAGTTCTGGTAAAATTTCAACAATACCATTTACTGCTTTTGGCACACCCCCACAAATTTGCGTGGTCAATGCAGAGCAAAGAAATCTGTTTCCTGCAATACTAAGGCAACAACCAAAATATAAGCTGAAATAGAATACAAAAGAACATGAAAGGTTGCTTAGAATGATGCCAAGGGGAAGATAATCAACAAGCATTGCAAGTAGGATAGAAAACTTCTATAACATCAGACAGTATCTCAAGGCAAATATTCTGCTTGACATTAGCAATATAGGAATTATACCAAACAAGCATCATGGAAGTTCCATTAGACCAGGTAAGAAGATAATACTTCAATGATAAGATTTGAGATATAATTTCTTCTTTTTTTTTTTTTTTTTTTTTAATAATGAGATTTGAGATATTACTTTTTTATTATTATTATTGATAATGAGATTTGAGATATTACTTTCTTTTAATTACTATTGATGATGAGATTTGAGATATTACTTTCAGGTTTGAAAGAACTGACTGCTGGTTTCCAGTGAAGGGGCATACCACAACAACAAACAGGAATGCAAGATTACAGTTACTAAAACTATAGAAAACTTAACTTTATTACTAGAGAAACATTATGTGTGGCACTGCGCCATATGGCATGTCACAGATGCAACAATATTGAATCAAGCTTCTATTTTGCAGTTGAATTTAAGATCGAGGTGTTTATCTTAAACTCCATTAATGAATAAGATTCTGGCACAGTACTGTGGCATATACCATCCTCCTCATAGTAAAAGTGTAAACCTTCAATTCCTTGATTCATCAAACTAGAGACCTGAAGGATTCTTCCAGTTCACTGACAATTGAGGACCAAACATTGAGACAGATAGAATAGTATTTCCTTGGATCTTACCTGTAGTCTTTGGCCAAAATTTTTGGAGTTGGACCACTTAGGTTATTGAATGATAAGTCCCTACACAACACCATCCACAGTTTATTTAACTCTCATCTAGCCCTTGTATTGGACATATAAATGTCATGGATGGAAGACATACAAGAATGAAAGACCTGAAAGGTATGCCACAGGTTTAGGAATTTGTCCAGACAATCTGTTCCTGCTAAGCCTCCTGAGAATTTGACACACCAAAGGATTACATACACAGCCAACAAGGGACCTGTAACATACGAGTACTAAAGATAGAACAAAATCAAGAGATTAGCCTACACTCACAAGTAATTTAAATAAATCAGGCGACCCAACGCCCTAGGAATTCCTCCGTCAAACTGATTACCAGACAAATCAAGGGTCAGCAGTTCAGTGAGCTGTCCAATTTCAGCAGGAATTGGACCAGATAAATGATTATTCTGCAACAACCTACAAAAAAAACCAATGCAAAAATGACTTTAACAGATCATATTAAAAAGATATTTTTCAACATATCTTACAAATAAAGCACTTAATGTCACTCCTAATAGTATTAGTAATTATTAAACTAAGTACCATATGATTTTAACTTCAAGTATCTCCAAGATATATGTGAGCAGCATCACATCAAAATAAGAATAAAGAGGGAAATTCATGTCAAACTAGTCTTACATTGTCCGAAGATGAGTTAAATTCCCAATACTAGGCGAAAGTGTGCCAGATAATCCCATACTCGCCATTTCACTGCCAAGAATTATATAACCAAAGCATAATAATAAATTATTTTCACAGAAAGGGAAAAGAAATGGACAAGATGTAACAGAAAGGGAGAGAACTCACAGAGAAATAACAAAGCCTTCTGAAGAACAACCAACCATGTACCAAGTACAAGGATCAACAGAATTTATATCCCATCCATCTAACACATGGTATTCATCTCTCATTTTATTCTTCATAGACATCAATGCTGCCACTGCTTACCCCACAATAAATTCAACAAATGTTTAAGTAAAGTTTCAATCTTTACCACTCTAAAATATGAAAACATAAACAAATAAATGCTTATAAACAGTGCTAAGCAACAAAGTTTGGATTTTTCACTGGAAAAAAAACAATAAATGTTTGGATTATAGTAAAGTTTTCATCTTTACCACTCTAAACTATGAAAACAAAAACAAACAAATGCTTATAAATAGTAATAAGCAACAAAGTTTGGATTTTTCACTGGAAAAAAAAAAACAAGAAATGCTTGGATTATAGTAAAGTTTTAATCTTTACCTTCATAGTTGACACCTTTAGGTGAAAGAAAACCCATGGAAGCTGGAGTGGTGGCCACCCAATGAAGAAAAAATGAGAAAATGAGTAGCAAAGTTACCATTTGGATCCAAAAAGCTAATTACCCAAAAGAAAGATTTTGGTGCAGACCTTTCAGAAAAAAGTCCTTTTTAGAATTATCATTGTGCAGCAGTAGAGTAGCACAATAAAATATATTTCCCTCGAGCTTATAAATGGGTCAAATGAAAAGTCTTGTTTGGTTTTTTATTTTTTAATTAAGAAAAGAGAATCCGAAGTACAGTACCAATTTAACTATAAAAATTTGTTACTTGTGAAACTCTTCGGATTCATCCTACAAAGAGACGTAAATTTGTGTTCTCTTTTTCTTACTGTCATTTTCCTATTTGTGGCATTTTTCTAAATGTTGTTGTTTTTCCTTCTGTCATTAATAATCCATTGAATAAATAGTCCCTCAACAAGCCAAATGGAAACCCCACGAAATCATTGCAGCAAGAAGCACTTTTTAGTATCATAAAAGGATGCCATATCATTTAATTGAATTCAATAACTTTAATTAAATTCAATAACTTTAGTTCAAATCTTAAATATATATCTAAATATGTATAAAAATTAGAACCCAATTACTAGCCGTTAATATCTCTATCATTGAATTTAAAATTTATAAAGTTTAAATTATTATTCCACCTCTAAATTTATATTATGCAAATCTGAATTATTCGGATCAATAAAAAATATTTTCTTCAAAAGAAAAACTTTTGGGGGAATAAATGGAAATGTAAAGATATGGGCAGGTTTGTCCAAGTCAATATAAGGAGATCAATTTTTCATCTCTATATTGATGTGAAAATTCTCAACACTCTCCCGCACGCTCAGACCTCAACTGTAGCGTGAATACTTCTAAATGAGGTCTAACATCAATGAACAACAAATTGAGATGAGACCGGCTTTGATATTATTTAAAAATATGACAACAACTGGACCTAGCTCAATCACAAAAACTAACTTATTATCCGTCGTACATGAGAAATCTTAACAAGTACTCCTAGTAGTGATTTTAAAAGTGGGTTGGAAAAGAAAATTAAGATCAAGTCTTGAGATTTGGGGAGTGTCCCCTTGTCTTCCGTAAGAGGACAGTAATAGTAGTGTATTTTTCCTATGAGATAAGCAACACTGTAAGGATAGTAAACAGAGGGTATTCATTGGTTTTGACTGTATTTTAACCAATTAAAAGAGAATGTATTGTGGGTAAAGAAGCACCGAATCATTTCATATTATATAAGTTTTGAAGTGCGAGATACTTTGACCCTTACAAAATGAAACAGACAATTAGTACGGAATCCGATACACACCCAAAAACTAATCTATTTTTTTCTAAATATACTTATTATACACAATTGAAATATGTATTATACTATTTATTTCCTTTTTAACAATAACTTTTTTCTTCTTTTAATTCCCATCACATTAAAACTCAACTAATTTGAATTTGCAACAAATAGATCTTGTTTAGCGAATCATTTCCTATAAATTCTGAAGTGCTCGCTATTGATGTTTGTTGTGGGGATAGTTTGATCCTTAAAAAGTGAAACGGACTATTAGCACGGAATCACATACACACCCAAAAAATAATCAATCACTCTCGTTTGAGAAATTGTTTTCGAATATTACTTTCATTTCTTTTACGACTATATAGACCCATACAAACACTTTTGTGTTGTTTGTGTTTAACTATGATTTTTGATTTTTATATTTATAGTTTATTTTCTTTAATTTGATAATATTATTGTAAGTGGGTAATAGAAAAAGAAGATACTTCATTTATCCAATGGAAAAGGGTCAAAAATACTCTTAAACTATTCGAAATAACTAAAATTTACCCTTAAACTATATTTCGGTTCAAAACTACGTTTTCCATCAAATTATTGGGTCAAAAGTGTCCTTCTTATTAACAAAAGTTGTTAAATGCCATGTGGATGTCACCTTGCACGCCAATAAGGTTCCACTACCACATAGACTAAAGGGAAAGGGTAAAAAATACCCTTAAACTATTCGAAATAGCTCATATTTACCCTTAAACTATATTTCGGCTCAAAACTATGCTTTCCATCAAACTATTGAGTCAAAAGTGCCCTTCTCATTTCGCAACTAGGATTCACAGTTTTCTTCATCGCTGAGTTTCAAAGTGGATATTCGTGGTTGTTGGTTAGTAAATCTTTCTTTTTATTTTATTATGTTTACAACCATGAATATCCACTTTGAAACCCAGCCCCGAAGAAAGCTATGAAACCCTAGCCGTGAAATGAGGGGAAAGTTGTGAAATCCTAACTATCATGCTTTAAAATCGTAAACATAATAAATTAAGAAAAAAGATTTACTAACCTACAACCACAAATATCCACTTTGAAACTCAGCCTCGAAGAAAGCTATGAAACCCTAGCCGCGAAATAAGGGAAAAGTTGTGAAATCCTAATTATGATGCTTTGAAATTGTAAACATAATAAAATACAAAAAAAGATTTACTAACCTACAACCACGAAGAAAACTGTGAAACCCTAGATGCGAAATGAAGGAGAATGAGTGAAATCATTTCTGGAAATTAATGAAATGAGGGGGGGGGGGGGGGGGGGGGAGTAATTTGGATTTAGGGATTTAGTCTATGTGGCAGTGGAACCCTATTGACATGCAATGTGACATCCTCATGGCATTTAACAACTTCCGTTAATAAGAATGGTACTTTTGACCCAATAGTTTGCGGGAAGGGTAGTTTTGAGCTGAAATATAGTTTAAAGGTAAATATGAGTTATTTCGAATAGTTTAAGGATATTTTTGACCCTTTTCTGTTTAGTTTATGTGGCAGTGGAACTCTATTGGCGTGCAATGTGGTATCCACATGCAATTTAACAACTTCCGTTAATAAGAATGACACTTATGACCCAATAATTTGACGGGAAGGGTAGTTTTGAGCCGAAATATAGTAATATAATCTATTTCGAATAGTTTAAAGGTATTTTTGACTCTTTTCCGTTTATCCAATAATAGTTGTCCACTCTAAACTTGACAAACCGCTCAAAAAAATAAAATAGGAATAATATTACTCCTATATATCCCTTGACTTTAATAAATTTAATGTTTTGAAAAATGTGTTAGATGATAAAATAGTGTTTAATAGTAAAGGTTAAATAGACACAAAAGATAAATTATCTCTTGATTTTCTAAATTAGATAAGTATTGTTGAACAACTATTTTTAAATAATGGACAACTATTATTGAACGGAAAGAGTACCAAAATCTTTTAACTCAATGCCTTAATGCATTTTAAAAAATGATGTCTCTATGAAGAGAACAGGTCCAAACAAAAGGTTGTCATTTAATAAAAAGTAGGAAGCATCAGGAATTAAGGTTAAAATGACAAACAGATGGAAGAGGTAACAAAATAGGTATGTTTGATTAATCATAATCACATAGAGCAACTGTAACACAAATTTGCTTGGAACTCTTTTCAAAGTACAAGACTGCTAAATACAAACTGAAGTGAGATATCAACTTAAGAAAAAAAAACACTGCCCCTTCAAGTCCTGGCAATCCTTTTGGAGCCTTGCAACTTGTCCATGCATATTCAATCGTGTCCCCGGAAGCTTTCTGGTCAATTTACTACTAACAAACATGTACAAAAACATATTTCCTTTTCACTAGTTGGCAGCTAAGATAGGAAGACTTTGAAGAGTGGAACAAAAAAGATAATACAAAGTACAGAACTAAATTGCACTGCAGCCCATTACATTGTCCTTTTCGACCAGGAGATACTGTCGCTTGTCATGCTGGACTCCTCTGCTCTGGAAGGGGTGTAACTTGTATCCCTTCATATATAGATCATAAACTAGTATACTTTACGAAACATATACTTCACGTCATGTCACCGTGGGATGCAAAAAGATGCAGGCCCATATGCCTTTTTATATGGTCTGGTATCAACCTGTTTACGAGGTCCGGAGAGGCACCAGACAACTGAAACCAGGAAAAATATAGGTGGATAAGCAGATAGAGTTAACTTAAAATAAGCAAGTATAGAATGCGTAACTGTGATAGTAATACACTTTCTCAATATTAATGGCATTGGCATGCTTCTAAATTCTAATGGACAATTGAAGATGGCAATTCCAGCTAAGATATGTACAGTTAAGTTGTGCTTTTTGTAGAAATGAATGCTTTAACAATTTTCCGCATCCTTATAACTAAAATGATGTTGTGACTAACATCACCTTAGTAACCAATTAGAATGAAGATCACTGAAGATGAGGTTTTATCCTTTACAGATGCATAGTTTCGCGTCTTTCTCCCAGCATCTAACAAGCTACTATTTTTCGAGGGAGTTCAACTCTTCAGGCTTCTCCCTGGCCCTCTTTTCAGTAGATATGGGATTAGGATGAAAGGGCCTTCTTTCATTAAGATTCAGTGACAGTGCATATCTTCTTTACCAATATAAGTACCTCACTTAGAACCTGCTATCTGGCATCATGGTATTGGACCAATTAGAATGAAGATCACAGCTATTCAAGGTGTAATCTCAAATGCCTCAAACCCCAATAAATATACTGACGCCAGAGATGTTTCTCAATACTAGACTAGTCTACTTGTTTTCATTATCAACACATTTGATCGTCAGAACTTCTTAGCTAGAATGATTTTCACCCAACCTCTAACATAACTTTCTTACAGAGTCCTAAGAACCTCAAATGCCTATTTCAAAGAACAATATGGAAGGACCGCCATTAAGCCATTTAATCCAGTGGTATTGTTATATTGTATAAACCTTAATGTTATAGACCTTAAGCAGCATAGGTTCAGTCCATTTCTAAGAAGCCTAATCTAGTGACCAATGGACCTCCTCTCCTTTGAGTTCAACAAATGGCTACAGATCCTTTTCTTAATCTTCAGACATAAAGGATGCCTGTGAGTTTCTGGGTTTTTGTTTCTTCTCCCTGTTTTCCTTCTGTTTCTGTCTCAAACTCCATCTTCATTGTCCTCTTCAATTATGCCTTTCCTTGGTCAGGGAACCATTATTTTTAACCAAATCCAGAATGAGTCCTATGTCATCATGGTGTATCAACACCAGTGGCCGGCAATACCTCCAAGAAGCATAACTTATGACATGCTAGATTGCATTACCCTCATCAAGCTTGCCATTCCAAAACACCAACTTTAAACATGAGGTCCTGTATAAGGATGATTCATTGCATAATGCATCCATGCTCCAGAATAAGAATGTGCTCGCATTCATTCTCCAGTGCATACTACAAATGATGGATCAATGATCAACTATTACCACCAGCCACAGGGTATCAGATACGGACGTATCTGCCTTCCAGTGGGTTGATGGAATCAATCATTCTAAATTTTCATGAAGTACCAAACTGACTTCTATAGTCTGGCCTTTGGGTAATCTGAAGAATCTAATCACATTGACTGCCTACTGTGACTACCCTGGAGTGCGCTTCAGCTGAGATCAGGAAGAATGAAGCATGGATAGTGTAACCTTCAATTTAAGAATAAACACGTGAAAGCCGTACCTCCTGCTTAAAATTGAAGAGAGGGGGCAATGGGCGACCATTGGGAAGGCGTGCATTTGGTTCACGAAGTTCATCAAAGAAAGGATGAGCACATGCTTCAAGCTGCAAAATGAGAAGTGTATTAATTTAATAGATTTAGAGATTCATTGTTCAATAAACAAAGAAACAATGTGCGAGCTGAGCGATGGTAGCAAATCAGTAAAAACAACACACATATGTGGGAGCATAAAAAGGACCACAGAAATGGCCAAACCGAATGGAGACATGCCAATCGTGCCACAGGAACTGTTGTTTAAACGAATGTCAATCCCATCACGGAAAAAAAGAAAAAAAAATTGAACTTACTGCAGTGCAACGTAGACTTGGTGAATACTGCAGTAGCCGAGAAGCAAGGTCAATTGCTTCAGGAGGCATCCGTTTGTGGAAAACCTGAGACCATACATAACAAGTAAATTAGCAGCAGATCATGATATACACAAGCTCAGAAACAACAAAAGAATTTACTTGCAGTTTTGTCATTAACGCTGTTTTGCAAGAATATAATATGGGTATCAGGATGCATAGGACAAATCCACTGAAAACCCGATTTCAATTGGTATTGGTTTTCAGTATCTATTACTTTTCTAAAATTTACTTGCAGTTTCCAGATATTGTTTCCTTGGTATTCAATAGATATGCTGCTTGGCAGAATGAGTAATCTGCGGGGAAGCCAATCTGAGGTTATAGCTGCTTTAGCACACACTCACTAATCAAGACTATTTCCATATTCAAAGTATGAACAAACTCAAGAAATGCCTCGTGTCTGGTATTTGTTGGGGTATTGACCCTCTATAACTTTTTTGTCTCTCAACTAATGAAAAAGCATGTTCTTCTAAAGGATTAAAGACTTAGATTCGTAGCTTTTGAATCCAAAATGTTTAGCAAGTAACAGAAATGGAAAGACAAGAAATTCAAGCTTAATAATGTAATGCAGATTTATAACGAATTTCGATTAATAGAAACTAAGATATAACCTTGAGGGATCTCTTCTTTTTAGAAGGAAAAAGAAACCTCGAGGGATCTCTAAATAATTGCATTTTCAAATATTCCATCAACAAGCCAGCACCTATATTCTTTAGGAGAAAGCTTAAACAGACTCTATACGTCAGAGATGCTCGCTCCTTTTTCTTTCATTTTTTGGGGCCTCTTATCAACTAAAAAAATATCTGCTTTTAACAAAAAGAACTCCCTTGACGACCTACTTCAATCTCAGTACAAAATTCAACAGGAATCCACACAGCAAGCAGCAAAACAACAAATTGTTGCTCCACTAGGTACGACTAAAGTCAAGTGAAAGCATACCTTATGCCAAGGGTGTGCTTTGATTTGTGGAAACCTAAAATCAGTATAGTTTGGATTCATACAGCGAATTTCCTCCCTTGTCGGTGTTCCAAGTACCTATAAGATGAAGCAAATGAAACCACATTCTGCTACAATATTTTCATCAGTAAACAAGAATTAATCACACAGCACCTTGATTATCTCAACAAGCTGGTCCACAGCATTTTCCCCTGGGAATAATGGCTGCAAGAAGATGATTGCAAAAACTGGTTAGAAATTGGAATAGTGCACCAGAAAAGAACACAGATTTCACAGACGATATGTAAGCTATAGTAGTCTAGATCACTACAAACCTGTCCCAGAAGAAGCTCAGCAAGGACACAGCCAGCTGACCAGATGTCAATTGAAGTAGTATACTCTGTTGCACCAAATATGAGTTCAGGAGCCCGATAAAACCGCGAGCAGATGTATGAGATGTTTGCTTCTCCTTTAACCTGATAAAATATGGTACTTCAATAAATACAAGAACCAACCACAACCTAAAAATCGAGTAATTCTCACACGAAGGAAGCTTTCTGAAATGACGTAGTCTACACCATAAGCTTGCAAAAGTTAATTTAAGTTAATGAATTCGCACAGTCATGGGAAACTATTGCTGTTCTTATTTAAAGCCACTGTGAAAAGGCGAAAACCCCATCAAAGGTATTCATGGCAGGAATATAAATTTCCACATGTTATTATAGCCCCCATTCTTCCCCTCCCAATAAAAAGAAAAAAAATCATTACGAAATTTGTCAGTACATGGGACATGTCAAGGGAGACATGTCAAGGGAGGTAACTTAGAATTATAGCGCTGAACCATGTTAAATAGAAAATGTCAACTAACTCTAACATGGTCAGACTCAACTAGTAAGAAAACACAACATATGAAAGTGGCAACAAGATCAACCTACAGGTGAATCTACAGAATATGACCAATCACAAAATCATGGTTAACAGGATCTTCTCCCAAGAGAATTAGCATGTCTCAGAAATATTTCAACAATAAGCATTAACTACATGTTTATCTAGTATTCAATGACAAATGTACAAAGGGTCCACATATCCTAGACTTCTAGAAAGGATCAATTTACAGTTGACCCTAACATTAATGAATACAATGAGGCCAAAAGACCCGCTTACTTAAGTCAGAATTATTACTGATCAAATTTGAATTAACAACTGTGCACACTTCTCACGAAGACAAGGATCAAATCCATATTTCTTTATTACGAAAGTCAGAAAAGCTACAGAAACTCTAAAGATTTACACTTACCAGCACTTTTGCGCTTCCAAAATCACAAATCTTTACTTGGTGAGTAAGAGGGTCTACCTGTGACAGCAAACAATGACACAAGGGGAAAAAAGCCATAATTTGCTACGCAAAATTAGAAGCTTGAAAGATGCATTACCAAAACATTCTGAGGCTTCAAGTCCCTGTGGCATACGCCAGCAACAGTATGCATGTAAGCCAGCCCTCTAAATACCTGAACACGTCTAAATCTTAGTATGGCTCAAATCTTAGTAAACAATAATACCACTTTGTATTGCTCAAACTTAGGAAACAGAAATACCACTCAGGAAAGCACTTCACTCACCTGATAGGTGTAAAGCTTAACATAGATGAGTGGCATTCTCTGGTTCATATTGCTATAATGCTTTAACACTCTATACATAGTTTCTGGAACATATTCCATGACTAAATTGAGAAAAAGCTCATTTGTACTTGTAGTTGAATAGAAGCAGTGCTTTAGGCAAACTACATTTGTGTGATCCATGGTGCGCATTAGCTGCAACTCACGATTCTTGTATCTACGGTCTTGCAGAACCTTCTTAATTGCCACAGTCTCCCCATTTTCCAGGCATTTAGCCTTTATAAGAGAAGCATAACGTCAAACAAAAAGTGTGTTTTTAATTATTTTTAAAAAAAGAATAGCAAAACAAGAAGATACATGTTCATATACCTGAAAGACAATTCCAAAGGATCCAGTCCCCACAACACGTTCAGCCATGTAACTGACTGTCTGCACCAAATTATATTGAAAGGCAAACAGATTTTCATTTTCATGTAATAAATCAGTTTACACATGCTCATGATTCAATACGAGACATGCAAATATGTAAAGAAAAATTAAAGGGTAAACTATTTGTGTCACTTAATCAAGTATGTAATACGCCCAGATTATTTTGATCAGTATTCTAGTGAATAAGCCATACATATTTTATGACAAAGGGAGACCCGTAGCCGCTACCCTTTGAGTGTGCATAGGGTAAAACCCCAGCTCCTATCCTATGCAAAGAGGTAACCCGCACTAGGCAAGCCCAGTACAACGAGCTAGACCCAGAAGGCAAACCCCTTGCTTTTGCTGGCAAGGGGTTTCGAACTTGAGACCCCCGACATGAGAAGCAATACATATAAAAAAAAAAAAAACTATGTCCAACTAATAATCTGATGATTCTGATAAATACATCATGTCTACCTGCTTTGGCTCGCCATTCTTGCCCCCAATGGTTGTGGAAATTATATGACCAGTGACTGCATCATTCCCATCCATAACAGGAGCTGACATCTCCTACACTCCCACATCAAACATACATCTCAGACCACCATTTTCAATAACTCAGACACAGCATATCACAAAAAACAAGGAAGACTACACCCCCACCCCTTCCAAACCCCCAAAACTTTATCCTGTTTAGTAAAATCATAACTCAAGTATCTGATAAGAAAGCTAAGCAAAACTGGATGGCTTGATCAAGTACTTAATAGCAACAGATCATGGACGGCTAAGATCAGATCTATAACAACACATTCAAGTAGATTAGAGACATTCCTATCACCAAATATTCTCCAAAAAAAAAAAAGGTATATAAACGAAAAAGACCAGATCCTGAAGATGAAAAGATCAACTAATTGAAACTGAAACTAATTTGAGAGTCCAAATTATTAATTTCAGGCCCAGGAATGCTAGACAAAGATTTTCTTTCATTTTAGATTAAGATGAGCAAGAACATGCAACAAAGAACCATCAACTTTTCTCAACCAAAAACCAAAACTAAACCCAGATTTGTACTCAATAATAAAAAACAATACAACAAATTTGCACAGAGCTACTATCTGAACTCAGATGGGCTAAAAAGAAATGATCTTTCCACACAATACACACTGATTCCAAGAATCAAGAATCCCCATATAATTTCCAAAATGAAATCAGCTTTAACAAGTAAAGAAATGAACTTTTTCTTTACACAAGAAAAACCCACAATGCAAATCCATACCTTATCATCAGCCATAACTTCTCCAGCTCAAAATCAACAGAGAAAAGAGGGAAAACAGAAAAATTACAAGGAGGAAGAAGAAGAATTCTTTTCTTGAGTTTTTTCTTCTTTGTTTAAGATTCAAAGATCATAATTGTCGGTTAGGTGAAGAGAGAGAGAAAAAGAGGACCCATTAGTAAATCAGCCATGTGAATCCAGCTATTCCTCTTTTGGTTTTCTCTCTCTCCCCCTATACTTGTTCATTTCTCTTCCTGTCTCTCTCCTCTCCCATGTTTGAAAATTTTGGTATAGCCCCTGCATTTGTAGGTAATTGCTAATTTTTCCCAATTAACCAGTCAAATTTTGGGGAAGAAAAAGATGAGCAGGTAGGTAGGGTCATTGAAGGTGGACTGGAAAGCCGAATTTGACTCGCAGAACCAGACCCCGACAATCTAATGTTCACCGTAAAGACTTTTTCACTTTTATTATTCCCCTGCTTTTTCACATTTTTTCTTATTTAAGCTCGAATTTGATTAAAAAAGAAACAATAAATCCACCCCAATACATTTTTTATCGCATTTAACTATTTTGCAATTATTTATTTTTTCCATAATAATATCATTCATTTAAACGTTGCACAAAAATGTAAGACTTACGAGATGTGATTTGCCTAGAGTTTTATGTGAATATATATATTTTTAATTATGATATTTATTAGTATTGTATAATTAAAATTATTTGTTCCATTTGTATTTATAATGCATTTTTTTCAGACACCTCTATAAACAGAATCGGTGGCGGAATAGTGAGATTCGAACACGTGAGCACTAGCTTATTTAAGGTGTCTGAAATCCATTCAAGGCATTTGAAACTATTGGGCTACAACAACATGTTATGTTAAGAGTGTTCAAAATATATTATTTAATCACTTTAGGTATCATTTTACTTGTATAAATGGTAAAAAAAATCTGACGAAGAGTGTCCCATTGGACATCTTGAAAGGCATGTGTCTCCACCTCTATCACAACCCTTAATTATATGTGTAAAAATGTTATAGATATATTATAGGATATGTTAAAAATGTTGCTTTCTTATTAGAAGTGTAGATGTAGATAATGTTATCAATCATTGAGTTAGTGAACCCACACCAATACTTCATGTTTTCAAAAACAGTATTAGACATTGAGTACCAGTTGAGCAAGCAAGGTTTGTGTCACAGAGAATTTTATTGTTAAGTATCATAGAGGAATTTAGAAATTTTGCAAATACGTGTACATCTAAAGAAAGAAGAAAAAAAGTATTATATATGTGCAAGAATGTTATATATATATATATATATATATATATTATAGGATATGATTAAAATGTTGTTATCTTATTATAAGCATAGATAGAGTTATTATTCATTGAGTTAGTGAATCCACGCCACTACTTTATGTTTTCAAATATAGTATTAGATATTGAGTATCAGTTGAGCAGGCATCGTTAATGTCACAAAGGAATTTATCGTCAGTATCACAGAGAAATTTAAAATTTTGTAAATATGTATGTACATCTAAAGAAAGAAGAAGAAGAGTATTAAGTGAGATTTGAATAATATTATTTTAAGCAATAAATTTAATATTTAATCAAGTATAGTATTTTATTCCTTTTAGCATAATGTTAATAGTCAACAGATAATATTAAATCAATTTTATAAAATATGTATATAAAGTATGAAGAATAAAGAAAATATCATGAATTTACACGCACCATAACTATTTGGACACTAAATTCATCCGTAATTAAATATTCTGCAATTTTTTATCCAACTTAATTGTCAACCATCGATTTCATTGGTTGAATGAAAATACCTATCAAATTATATAATACTAGCTATATAGCCTTTTCTTGATCAATTCCAAATAATAAAAAAAGTTAGTCGTCACCAAAAACAAGTTGAACCAACAAATATTCCTTTTTCTAAAAAAAATAATTATAAAAGACAATTTTGACGTTTGCAAGAAAATCTTTATCACTTGATAATGAGATGTTTAGCAGGCCAATATTAACACATTATCTATTTTATTAATTATGGTAATAAGCACAATTATGGGATTAAGTATCATCTTACCGAGATTAGGTCCTTAAGTATAAGATATTATATTGTACCAAACTAGTAATGTATGAGTCTATGAGATAAAAAAGTAGAAGATAATACTTACTTCACTTCAATATATTTGTCTTATTTTAATTTGAAAGAGTCATAAAAAAAGAAGAAAACTTTTGAATTTTGTAATCTTATCTTGATTAAAAATGTGTCAAAAAATAAAACAAACTTTTTTTTTACCAAAATATCTTTTAATCTCATAATCTTGAACTTGTCATGAAAAGTTAAAATTAAACAATTATTAAAAAGGATGAAGACTTTTTTTTTTTTTTTAAAAAAAATAACTAAAAAAAAATAGAATAAACAAATTAAAATAAATGACCTACCTGAAACAATCTCAGAGTCCTAATAAGACAATTTAAACTAAAATTAAATAAGATATTTTGAAATTGAATTTCTCCGGTACTTCCATTTTCCTAGAATAAAATAGCTTAGTAATCTATACAATTAAAATAATGACGTTAAGAGAATCAAATAACTTGCAGCAATTCAAGCAAATTTATAGCCCTACCAAACTTTTGAGAAATGTGTTTTCAAAAAAAAGAGAAACAATTTATTTTTTCCAATTTTTTTTTGTCAAACAACTCTTTTTTACAAAAAATAAAATAAATAAAGTATTTCTTATATGAAAATAAAAATGTTTGATTTCTCAAATTTTAGAACTTGGCCCAAATACTAGTTTTTGCTATTATTTGGGAATTTGAGATACTTGACAAATATATTTACCAAGTTATATGACCAAACACCACTTCTCAAGTTTTTTAAATTTTCTCCAAGTTTTTTCCGAGAATAAAAGGAATCCTTAGAATCTATATTATTAAAATAATGACTTTAAGAGAATCAAATAACTTGTAGCAATTCAAACAAATTTATAGCCCTACCAAACTTTGAAAAATGTGTTTTCAAAAAAATACTTTTCAGTGAGAAACAATTTATTTTCTCCAAACAAATTTGGTCAAACAATTCTTTTTTTAAAAAAAATAAAAAAATAAAGCATTTTTTAAAAGAAAATAAAAACATTTGACTTCCCAAAAACTTGACCAAACAATAATTAACTACTCTTGGAACAAAGAGCTAACTTGGCCATGTTTTAGGCAGCATTTTTAGCACCTTCTATATTCCTCTTGCAGAAGTATATGATAAGATTGTGTACAATAGATTCTTCTGATTTGACCCTCAGACCCACACATAACGGAAGGTTAGTGTACCGAGTTGCCTTTTATATTTGTGTGAATCTTAAGGCAAACAATTATGTGCATATATTAAATCAAATAAACTAGGAGCTATAGCAATTCAACCTTTAATTAGGTCATACAATTTAACACCACTGGACCATTTCATTTGCTTTGTACAAAACAGGCAGTCATCTAACTTCTGAATGTCAGTTTTTGACATATCAATTCAAACAGATTAAACATGTACAACATCAGAGTGTATTCCAAAATGGAGGAACAACTACTACTAATTGTTATATGGTACATACAGAAAGTACCTGCTGTAGATGTCATTAGGTCGTTCGGTAACAGGAAGAAAGCGCCTGTTTGATCTTTTTCAATGCTGCTACAACATCAGTCATGTTCATCCTTTCCATTGGAATATTAGCTGTGCAATTCATGGCTAACTCCATGATGGATGACACACATTGTAGCTTTTGACTTAACTTCTCTTCATCTAGTGTTAGTAAGTCAGTATCTACGATTTGGTTTCAACTCATGTTGAAGTGAACTATACACGAAGCTTCTCAAACTCAAATCCCCCATGAACATTTCATCACTAGGTTTCTTCTTGGTAAAAGTTTCAAGCAACATGATACCAAAACTATAAACGTCAGACCTCTTGGATATAAGGCCTTCCAGACCATACTCTAGAAAAAGAAAGCATGTCAAGAAATAAACTTTTAACGCGTTAATATGTAGCATTGTTACAAGTTAAACAATGAATTGACCTGGAGCAATGAAACCAATTGTGGCAAAGGTTCTAGTGTGAGCAATAGACTCTTCCTTGGTTAGAAGTTTCGCAATGCCAAAGTCAGTCAGGTGTCCCACCATGTTGTTGTCAAGTAACACGTTGCTAGGCTTAAGATCACAGTGAATAACAGGTACTGAGTAACCATGATGGAGATATTCCAGAGCAGATGCAACATCAACCATGATATTCAATCTTTGCATTATGTTTAAACAATAATCTCGAGAATATAGCAACTTGTCTAAGCTCTCATTTGGCATGTACTCAACTATCAATGCTTTAAAATCCAAGTTAAAACAGCCGCTAATGATCTTTGTGAGATTTCTGTGATGAAGATTCCTCAAGATTTCACATTCTCTATCAAATGTTTGCAATGTACCTTCCATCTGCACATTGAAAACTTTAACAGCTACAATCATCTCATCTGCCAGTGTCCCTTTATAAACAGAACCAAAACCTCCACTACCTAGCAAGTTTTTTTCATCAAAGCCTTGAGTTGCTCTTTGAAGTTCATAGTAAGAAAATCGTTGTGGTTCTAACTCAGGAGACCACTCATCTTCAGCATTGATTGTTTTACTGCAATGTCTCATCAGCACAAAAACTATTGCTGAAGCAAGCCCTATTACAGAGATAGCTGAAGTGGCAACTATAATCCGTATCAGTCTTTGTTTCTTTGATTTAGACTGATTCTTTGAATTAGAAGGACAAGCTGGGACATGCTTTCGAGGTTACCACACAATCCTTCATTCGACATGAAAGATTGGTAAGTGAGATTAACAAAAGGTCCTCCACTCGGAATTTCCCCGTGTAACTTGTTGAATGAGACATTAAAGAAGTGTAGCTGCTTCAGTGCCTCTAGTGACTTTGGAATCACACCAGACATATTGTTATACGAAAGATCCAATGCTTCTAATTCTATGAGTTCCCCAAATGTGTCAGGAATAGATCCTTCAATTCTGTTATGAGCCAAAGATAGTTGAATCAACTTTTGTAGTCCTCCTGATGTACTTGGAATGTTGCCTGAGATTTGGTTCCTGGAAAGATCCAGAAGTATTGCAGCCTTGAGATTTCCAACTTCTAATGGAAGAGAGCCATTGAAGAAATTAGAAGACAAGTTCAGCTTCAAAATGTCTTTGAGGTTCCATAGACTTGAAAGTATGCTAGCAGTGAACTTATTGGAATCAAGATAAACTTCCCTTAAGGAAGTCACATCCCCCAAGCAGTTGGGAACGCTTCGCCATAATTGGTTTTGTGAAAGGAATAACAAACTCAAGTTGGGTAGGTCACACAAAACAATAGGGAAAGGACCATTTAATGTGTTTGCACCAAGTGAAAACTGTTGAAGCTTTTCCAAAGAACTTACTGTCGTAGGGATAATTCCAGTAAAGCCATTATCTGTCAGCCTCAAAGAATATAGATTTCTCAAATTTGCGATTTCATTTGGAAGATAGCCCTTGAGGTGACAGCCTTCTGCATAAAACGTTCCAAGAGATGAAAGATTGCTGATGGATTTTGGAAGGATTGTGTTTAGGGGATTTGAAGACAATATCAAATGTCTAGAGTGTTTAGAATTGGCCAAAGGAGTGAAAAAGGTTAACTCACTTGTGAAGGAGTTAGTGTTCATGTTAGTAGATTTCAAGATTAGATGAGTCAGCAAAGTAGTTATACATTTTAGCGGGAAAAACAGTTAAGAACAGTACACAGTCAAGAATTTAGTTAGCTACTGGAAATTAGTTAGCAACAGATTTAGCTCAAACTCTTTCAATGTATGCAACTATAAATACTTGTAGAAGTCATTGTAAATATATGAATAGATACATGTTGTTTGTCTACATTCACTCTTCTTCAATCATTTCTTCTCTTCCATAATCTGTGGTTATTTTCTCGAAACCTCTCCGATAGGATCCTGAAATAGCCTTTGAATCCTCGAGTTGTAATTAACTCCTGCAATTCAGCTATTAGTTCAATTGAAGTTTTTTCAAGAAATCTTAATTTTCCTATAGATTCAGGAATTGGACCTGTAAGTTCATTTTCACCGAGATTTAGATAGGTAAGTTTAGTCAAATTTGAGATGGAAGCAGGTAAGACACCATTAATATTGTTTCTACCTAGAAGTAATTCTTGAACATCAGGTAGCCCATTGCCTATAGTGGAAGGAAGACTACCTGAAATGTGGTTCCCTGTGAGTGAAGCATATATAAGAGTTGAGCTGTTGAAGATACCAATAGGGATCGACCCATTAAAGTTATTGAAAGACAGCCAAAGGTCCCTCAACAGTTGAAGGTTACCAACTTCCTCTGGAATTACATCTACAAAATTCAGTAAGATTAGGATCAGCAGCATTACCCAAGTGTTGGGAAAGACGAGGCACTAACAAGAATGCCAGACAGAATAGCAGCGGAATAATACCCAAATCTAAACTTTCCCTTTCAATTTGAACCAAGAGAAGACAAACCAAATCAAGCAATATGAAGAATGGGCAGCAAGTATTCAACCAAACTACAACAATAAGATAAGAACAAGTCAATCACACAAGACACAACGATTTACGTGGAAAACCCTTCGATGTGAAGAGTAAAAAACCACGGGACCAAAAGCTCCACTATAAACACCAAGAGTTACAAAATTGTTCTCCAAAATTGGCCACAAAACAAGCGCCAAACAACGAGCAACAACAAATCAAGATTGCACCAAAAACTAGAGAATTAAAGAAAAGATTTCACCAAAAACGCGCTACTGTTCACGCCCTCAAATCAGAAGCTACAGACCTCCAAATCCGATCTCCACCGTTGAATTGCAAGAACCAGATGTTGAGAACTCCCAGTTCAAATTTGAGCACGATCCAACGGTTAACGAAACAGAAAACTCTGTCTGAAGCGGACTGCCTGAGCAGAAAATTTCCAGAAGCAAAAACGGGATTTCTCTTTTCTGCTCAATCTCTAAAACGAATCTCTCTTGATTTTTTTTTCTCTTGTGTTTCTGAAAAATAAGACCAAATAAGCCTTATATATATATGCCACATAATATTTGGGTTATGGGCTAAAGTGGGCTAGTCCTAATAGGACTTTTATTTATCCACATAGGAAGGGAAAACAAATCCTAAACCCAACAATTCTCCCCCTCACAACTATGTGGAGGAGACCGCCATCCCGGCGATCATGCAACAATCCTCAAACTTCCCTTTTGGCAAAGCTTTAGTCATCATGTCGGAACCATTATCATTGGTATGAATCTTTTCAAGTTCAAGCAACTTAGAATCCAACACATCTCGAATCCAATGATACCTCACATCAATGTGTTTAGACCGACCATGAAATGTAGAATTCTTGCCAAGATGAATAGCACTTTGACTGTCACAATAAAGCACATACCTTTCTTGAGCACAACCAAGTTCCCCCAAAAATCTCTTCATCCAGATCAACTCTTTGCAAGCTTCAACAGCAGCAATAAGCTCAGCATCTGTAGTAGATAAAGCAACACATTTTTGCAACCTAGATTGCCAAGACACAGCTCCCCCTGCAAAAGTAATCAAGTAGCCTGAAGTAGACTTACGAGTATCAACATCACCAGCCATGTCTGAATCAGTGTAACCACAAAGAATAGGCTTTCCTGTACCAAAACACAAACTCAAACTAGAAGTGCCACAAAGATATCTCATAATCCACTTAACAGCATTCCAATGCTCTCTTCCCAGATTAGAAAGAAAACGGCTAACAATACTAACAGCATGAGCAATATCTGGTCTTGTACACACCATTGCATACATCAAACTACCAACAGCTGAAGCATAAGGAGCTTTCTTCATATCTTCCTTCTCACCATCACTGGAAGGACAATGTCTAGTACTCAATTTGAAGTGCATAGTTAAAGGTGTATTGACAACCTTAGCTTTGTCCATATTGAATCTACGAAGTACTTTCTGAATATACTTCTCTTGTGACAACTATAACTTCTTGGCATCTCTATCACGGACAATCTGCATGCCAAGAATCTGCCTTGCTGGTCCTAAGTCTTTCATAGCAAAAGACTTATTCAACTCTTGCTTCAACTCTTTAATCCTGCAAGCATTATGACCAACAACAAGCATGTCATCAACATAAAGCAAAACAATAATAAAGTCACCATTAGAGAATTTTTGTACAAAAACACAATGGTCTGAAGAAGTCTTCTTGAAGCCCTGCTGACTCATAAAAGAACCAAACTTCCTATACCATTGCCTAGGAGCTTGTTTTAAACCATACAAGCTCTTCTTTAATTTGTAAACATAATTCTCTTTTCCCTTGACTTCAAAGCCTTCCGGCTACTCCATATAAATTTCTTCATCCAAGTCACCATGGAGAAAAGCAGTTTTAACATCCATTTGTTCAATCTCTAAATCCAGACTTGCAACCAAGCCTAGAACCACACGAATGGATGACATCTTCACAACTAGAGAGAATATCTCATCAAAATCAATCCCTTTTTTCTGGCTAAAACCCTTCACAACTAATCTAGCCTTGTACCG
Source organism: Solanum bulbocastanum (assembly GCA_037074985.1). Taxonomy (NCBI): domain Eukaryota; kingdom Viridiplantae; phylum Streptophyta; class Magnoliopsida; order Solanales; family Solanaceae; genus Solanum; species Solanum bulbocastanum. Next base: position 26,443,224 of record CM073598.1, on the reverse strand, counting down.
TGGAACTGGGTTACCATCTTCATGTTTCACCCGAAAAACCCACATGTTTTTCAAAGCTTTTCGATCTTTAGGTAACATAACTAAATCAAAGGTATGATTATCATGTAGAGACTTCATTTCATCCTCCATAGCATCAAACCACTTTTCTTTTTCTTCACTTTCCATGGCCTCATCAAGACTCTCTGGTTCTCCCCCATTAGTCAAGAGTACATACTCATTAGAAGAATAACGAGATGAAGGTATTTTCTCTCTAGTAGATCTTCTGAGAGAGCTCTCTGGAGCATCAATAATAGTTGGTTGCAGACCAACCATATCGTCTTGCACTGGAGCATCAGCGGCATACTGGTCATTCTGAATATGATCACCATCTTCATTATCAACTTGATTTTCATGAAGATTTTCACATGGTGGAATAGTCAAAGGTACTGGATCAACATCAACTAGGCTGTCACTACTCTGAGAATCAACTTTCTCAACTTTGTCAAGATCTTCAATTGTTTGGTCTTCAAAGAACACAACATCACGGCTTCTAACAAGTTTCTTCTTAACTGGATCAAAGAAACGATAGCCAAATTCATCTTGACCATAACCAACAAAGATACATTGCCTAGTTTTAACATCTAACTTTGACCTTTCATCCTTAGGAACATGCACAAAGGCTTTACACCCAAAAACTTTAAGATGATCATAAGAAACATTCTTACCAAACCAAACTCTGTCAGGGACATCACCATTCAAAGCAATAGTAAGAGATAAATTGATAACATATGTAGCAGTATTAAGTGCTTCTGCCCAAAAGGAATCTGGCAGCTTAGCATCTGAAAGCATACATCTAACTCTCTCAACAAGAGTTCTATTCATCCTCTCTGCCAAACCATTTAGCTGAGGAGTCTTTGGAGGAGTTTTCTGATGCTGAATACCCTGCTCTCTGCAATATCTATCAAAGGGGCCAATATACTCACCACCATTATCAGAACAAATGCATTTCAATTTCTTCCCTGTTTGTCTCTCAACCAAGGCCTGAAAACTCTTAAACACATCAAGTACCTGATCCTTGGACTTTAAAGAGAATACCCAGAGTTTGCGTGAATAATCATCAATAAAAGTCACAAAATAAAGTGCACCACCATAAGACCTTACCTTAAAAGGACCACACAAATCAGAATGTACCAACTCCAACAAATCAAGCTTTCTTGAAGGCGGATGACTATGAAAAGAAACTCTTTTTTGTTTACCTGCTAAGCAACGAACACACTTGTTCAACTTTGCTTGTTTCACTCCAGAAAGCAAATTTTTCTTAGCCAAATTGTGCATCCCATTCTCGCTCATATGACTCAGTCTTCTATGCCATAACAATGATGAAGTATCATTCTCCACCAAATTTACTGAGCCTCTAGAAATGGAGCCCTGAAAAGTATACAAGTTAGACAACTTATCACCACGGGCTATAACCATCGAACCTCTAGTAAGGTTCCACTGGCCAGCACCAAGGGTATTAACATAACCCTCATCATCAAGGTATCCCACAGAAATCAAATTCAAGCGAACATCTGGAGCATGTTTGACATTATTGAGAACTAGTTTGGAACCGTTGCTACTTTCCAAACAAACTGTCCCAATACCAAGAACTGCAACCTCATGATTATTACCCATTTTTAACATCCCAAAATTACCTGGAGTATAAGAAAAAAATAATTCCTTCTTGGGCGTGACATGAGAAGTAGCACCAGAATCCACAAACCAGCTAGACTCATCACGAACAAGATTGACAGTATTTTCATCACAAGAAACAAAAAGATCATCATTAGCAACAACAGCAACACGATTTTCATTGTCACCTTCTTTCTTTTGTTGTCTCATATCTCTCTTGTACTTAAAACAAAATTTCTTGATATGCCCATTCTTGTTGCAATAGTCACATGTAACATTCTTGTATTTAGACTTTGACTTACCTCTACTTTTATCTCTGTCACTCTGACCTCTGATCTTGTTTCTCCCCCTATCTTCAGTAACCAAAACATCGGAGTGTGAAGTAGAAGAAGTTGAACCTTGAGATCTTCTTCTCATCTCTTCATTCAAGACACCACTCTTAGCATATTCCATGGTCACAACACCACTGGGAGCAGAATTAGTCAAAGAAACTTGAAGAGTTTCAAAAGAGTCTGGCAGAGTATTAAGAAGCCATAGTCCCTGTATTTCTTCATCGAATTTTACATTCATTCCAGATAGTTGGTCAAGAACACCCTGAAAATCATTAATATGATCAGAAATAGGAGTTCCCTCTTTATACCTGATATTCATCAATTGTTTCAATAGAAACAACTTATTGTTGCCAGTCTTCGAAGCATATAGTGTCTCAAGCTTGTCCCACAAACTTCTGGCATGTGTCTCATTCACAATGTGATTTCGAACATTATCTTCAACCCATTGTCTAATATAACCACAAACCTGCAAGTGCTCAAATTCCCATTCCTCATCCGTCATGGACTGGGGTTTATTAGAGGTAAACACAGGTAAATGTATTTTTTTGACAAATAGAAGATCTTTCATCTTACCTCTCCAAATATGATAGTTACTACCATTCAAACAAACCATCTTGCTCATATTTGCCTCCATCATTCAAATCAATAATGAACAACAACCAATGCTCTGATACCACTTTGTTGGGAAAGACGAGGCACTAACAAGAATGCCAGACAGGATAGCAGCGGAATAATACCCAAATCTAAACTTTCCCTTTCAATTTGAACCAAGAGAAGACAAACCAAATCAAGCAATATGAAGAATGGGCAGCAAGTATTCAACCAAACTACAACAATAAGATAAGAACAAGTCAATCACACAAGACACAACGATTTACGTGGAAAACCCTTCGATGTGAAGAGTAAAAAACCACGGGACCAAAAGCTCCACTATAAACACCAAGAGTTACAAAATTGTTCTCCAAAATTGGCCACAAAACAAGCGCCAAACAACGAGCAACAACAAATCAAGATTGCACCAAAAACTAGAGAATTAAAGAAAAGATTTCACCAAAAACGCGCTATTGTTCACGCCCTCAAATCAGAAGCTACAGACCTCCAAATCCGATCTCCACCGTTGAATTGCAAGAACCAGATGTTGAGAACTCCCAGTTCAAATTTGAGCACGATCCAACGGTTAACGAAACAGAAAACTCTGTCTGAAGCGGACTGCCTGAGCAGAAAATTTCCAGAAGCAAAAACGGGATTTCTCTTTTCTGCTCAATCTCTAAAACGAATCTCTCTTGATTTTTTTTTCTCTTGTGTTTCTGAAAAATAAGACCAAATAAGCCTTATATATATATGCCACATAATATTTGGGTTATGGGCTAAAGTGGGCTAGTCCTAATAGGACTTTTATTTATCCACATAGGAAGGGAAAACAAATCCTAAACCCAACACCAAGAAACTGGAACTCTAAAATGACAAGTGGATTAGTTATTTTTCCATAGCTTCCAGGCTATTCATGTCAAGATAAAGTACGTTAAGCATAGTCAAATTTCCAACATCTCTTGGTAGAGGTCCTTCAATCTTGTTATCAGTCATACGTAAATCTTCAAGCGATGAAATGTTGAATATGGTAAAAGGGATTGAGCCTGTTAATTTATTTGTGGCCATGTTTAAATATTGCAAGTTATAAAGATGACCAATCTCATTAGGAATTGTTCCTGTTAATTTATTTGTGGCCATGCTTAAATATTCCAAGCTATAAAGATGAGCAATCTCATCAGGAATTGTGCCTGTCAAGGTTGTAAAGCAAGAGTAAATAAACGTTGATATATATTACGTACTATAAACACATACATACCTTCTAAGTTGTTTTCTCCAAGATCTAACTCTTGCAGCAATGCTAAGTTACCTAATTCTCTTGGGATTGTCCCAACAAAGTTATTTTGAACCAAAAATAGGACTTGAAGTTGCGAGCATTCAGTTATATTTCTTGGTAGCTCTCCGCTTAACATGTTGTACCCAAGTTTAAGCTTTTGCAGTCTGGGAAGGCGACGGCATAAATCAGAAGGGAAATCACCAGTTAAACCAGCTCTTGGGAGATCCAAAGTTTCAAGAGTTGAGATGTTGTATCTGGAGAGCACATTGGAGCCATTGAGTAATTCATTGAATCCCATGGCGAACAATTTCAAGTTTGGAAGAATGGTTATTCCTATTGGAATTTCTATTTTCTCCGGTGAAGTTGTTGTAACTAAGATCAATTTCTCTCAACTCTCGCAAATGAAGCAACTCATGTGGAAGTTCACCATGGAAATAGTTGTATCTTAGATCAAGTGAAACAAGAAAAGAGAGGTTGCCAAGTTGTGGTGGGATAGTACCAGTAATCTCCATATCTGAAATTGTCAGTGCAATCACTCGTCGATGACGAGAGCCACAAGTGATTCCAATCCAATCACAGAGGTAGAAGAAGACCAATTTGTTGAAAGAATGTGATTAGGATCTGAAGTAATGTGGGATTTCAAGGTAAGAAGAAAAGATTGATCAGTTCTAATATTCATGGACAAGCAGCAATTGGTTGCTACAAGGTAAACACAAGTTAATGCTAAAAATGCTAGATTCTCCATTACTGAGAGAGTGTGATCAAATGCTAGTACAGAGTTCTATATTACAATTATGCTAGCAATTGTACTTGGTTGGTTAATCGTAGTTAAAAAGACGTAATGCTAGCAACTACAGTACATATTAACTTGGTTAATTGTGCAAGTCTTCGATCTGGTAGCTGATATAAATGCAAACACATGGAAAAGACACCATCTCCACTGTTAGTGATCTTAATTACATCCAATAACTGATTAAAATAATTAAGAAGTTGACTTTGAACTGTATATTGAACTAAATTAATCTGCTACTTGTAGAGAAGGAAACTCCTGCTAATCATGAAATGTTGTTAAACTCAACTAGCTAGATTTTATTAGCAAATTGACATCGATTTACTGTTGTTAAACTCAACTTACTAAAACTTTCGTTATGACAAGTAAAAGTGAACTAGGGAGTAGGTTGTTTATACATTATTTATTGTTGTTTCACACTTTATTTTTTACAAAGATCATATTTTTAACATAGAGAAGAAACCAAACACCTCATTATTTATGCAAAATTAAACATTGGGATATTTATTTAGTACTGTACTAAAGAATAATTAACTAATCCCAAATATATGCATTCTAGATCTAGAAATGCAATCCTAGTTCCTCCTTTCTCTTTTTCTCATGGTATAATAGGATCAATTAGCACCATAGAGATGATATCTTTCAATTTATTTTTCGAAAAAGAATAAGCATCTTCATCTTTATATATGAACTCTGCCACCCTTGAAAGGTTTATCATCTGAGATATTCTTGATTTATATCCTTCAACAATTCTCTATTATTTTCCTCATCTCCATCTGTGCTTCTTCCTTTGAAACACCATATACATTCATGTAACATTCTATACTAGAAGCTGTGTCTCCTCTTTCATGGTCTATCTGCATCGATCCCACAATAATTTATTACTTCATATTAAATTAATGTTATACATCGCTAGAAATTAAAAACACATTGTACGTAATACCTCATGTGTCGCAAGATCATTAAGTAATCTTGCAATGGTACCAGAAGCAACAAGTATTAGAGGTTCAGTTGCTATCCAATCAAATACATCCTTAGTCGCTACCTCTCCCATGCCTAACCAAGAAGTAGTTGCAATCAAATGGTAAGTGCTTGATCGAGTTCCATTCTTCATATACTGCTCCATTGTTGGGAGATTCTTTCCATGATACCATCTTGTCTCTTGGAGAAAAGTACATAACAACTTCTTCATCTGAAAAAAGATCAAATAATTGACAAAATGATGAGCTTAGATGAAGTGATATGGATAGTTAAAATTCATACAGACTATCTTAATTTAGCTATTTTATTACCTCAGATATGGAATAGTTGACCAGAAATGAGTTGTTTTCATTCGCCAACTCTTTCTCTGTTTCATTGTAAACATCTAGAAGAGCATATGATGGTAGCTGTTCTGAAGCCTCAAAGAGTGAAAGCTAATAACTATTTTGAACCAGAGAGAGTAATAAATATTTATTTGCCAATTTTAAGTCACAACAGGTAATAAGTTATAAAGGTTTTTTGCATTGTGAATTAATAAAAAATGGGAAAAGGGTAAAAAATACCCTTAAACTATATGAAAGGAACAAAAATGCCTTCCATTTATAGTTTGGCACAAAAATGTCCTTACCGTTAATACTTTGGCTCAAAAATTCCCTTGCAGTCAATACTTTGGTCCAGAAATGTCCTTATAGTTACAAAATGAGTCAAAAATGCCCTTTTCAGAATAAATATATTATATATATTTTTTTAAAACACATCTTCTTCATAATTAAAATATTATTAAAGAACACTAATCTTGTTTTCTTTCTTCTAAAATAATTTAAACAAATAAAATGTAGGAAATATTTTTTTCTTCTTAATCTCATTTTATCAATTAAAATAGAATAGCTTTATGTATCCTTTCGACAGATAATATATGTCATATATATAAGATCATAGTATATCCATAATTTATTGAAATTTATATTACGATAAAAATAATGATAATAAAATAAGAAATATTTTATTTTTTATTTTTTTCTGAATTGAAGTAAGATAAACATTTGCAATTTTTTTTTTTAAAAAACGTTATTAGAAAAAGAATGTATTAAAAAGAAATTAATAATATATTAATTTGGAAAATGAACATTTTGACCCATTAAATAACAATAAGGGCATTTTGGACTAAATATTGATAGCAAAGGCATTTTTGGACTAAAATACAAACGGAGGGCATTTTTGAACCAAAGTATTGACGGTAAGGGCATTTTTGAGTCAAACTATAAACGGAGGGCATTTTTGTTCCTTTCACATAGTTTAAGAGCATTTTTGACCCTTTTCCTATAAAAAATTTATATTATCAGATATGATTTCTCTATCGTCATTCCACCTAATCAGCTCATTTGAAGAACGCAATGTGAAAATAGATTTTCATTGAATTATTGTAAACTTTTCTAATTTTTCTATGTGAATACACTCCCTTCTTTTTTATCGCTAATTCATTCAAAATAAGTATATGTAATAACTCAACACTTTTCATTGAAAAATAATTTTCTTTTAAAAGTATATAATAATTGCATATTTATTAAAAAAATTCTTTTAAATTTTCAGGATTGAGATTCTGGCGATGTATATATAAATCAGGTAGAAGCACAATAAAAGGAAAGCTTTGCCTTTTAGTTCAGGTGAGAGGGAGGATGTAATTTAGCTCGACCTACAGGGAGAGGGAGGGTGATCGATAACCCCAAATATATGTCAGTTATTGTCAAGCAATCTTGCAATAGTTACGACTTACGACTATTGAAGGAACTGTTCTAGTTCTAGTCATTAGAAGGAACAGTTGATAATAGTCACGACTTACGACTTTTGGACCTTTATTATCCCTTGTCTCCAATGGGACATGATTTTTACACATATTCAGGAGGAAGTTGTGTCCTTTTTGTTGACTGAACAATGTTCGTCTTTTTGATCTATTTTTATTATGAAACAAGTAGGTAATTTGCAAGTGTTCTGTTGTCCAATTATTCAACGACCATGAAGAAGTTTGTTGACTTAGAACGTCATAGCTATCAATTTATCTATTTCAAAAATTATTCTAACCATTTTTTTTTCGTTGATCTAAATATCTAAGTAAATGCAGAATGAAGTTCAGATGCATAACACAAATATATATAAGTTACTTAAGTTTTTCACTGTCGCACTAAGCACAGATCACTTCACTAGTATAAATAAAATGCCTTTGCAGAAGAATCATATAAGAATTAAGAAGCGATCAATGGGGATGTGATAGCAGCCATGACTGCTTCGCCTTCTTCACAGCCTGTGGCTGTGGAGGAGACAAACGTCAACCCTAATTCAAAAATATCCTACGCAGCAACTCTAAAACCACCACAAACGATCCAAAAACTGTCAAAAGATACACTAAAACCAATTGAGTTTATTCATGGAGAACCTACTGTGAGATTTACCATGGAGGAAAGAGCAGTTTGCTAGGGAAGAAGGCTTGCATCAAGCAGTGATTATCAAATTTTCATATGGAAAACCAGACTTATCAGAATTGCAAAAGTGTTTACCGAAGCAATTTGATGTTAAAGGAAGCTGTAATATTGGACAACTTGATTTTCGTTACTTGTTGATCAGGTTTGATTTATATGAGGACTTTGTACATGTTTTGTCAATTTCTTATGGCTATTTTCAGTTTGGTGGCGAAGAGTATTTGTTTAGAATTTTTATATGGACACCGTCGTTCAATCCCAAGGACGAAACACCTAAAGCCTGGGTATGGATTTCATTGCCAGATTTACCTACAGATCTCTTTGCGAGAAGGTCCTTATTATCAATTGCAACGGCTGTAGGAAAGCCTATCACATTTGATAAAGCAACACAAGATCGCACTAGGCCAAGTACGGCTAGGGTTAAGATAATTCTAGACCTACTAGACAAGCATCCAAATCGTGTAAGACTACAATTTCAGGAGAAAAAATCGGGTAAAATTATTGAGCATTATCAAAGAATTGTCTATGACAATCTTCCACTATATTGTACTCATTGTAAACATCAAGGACATGAGGAAGATGAATGTCGTTTGTTACTAGGGAAAACATTGTCACAAGGTGATCGTTTAGTTGACGAAACTGGGCGAGATGTGTTAGGGTTTTGCCCTGATTTTCTTACCTTATTTGAATTTTATTTTTTCCTAAAAGAAAAGACAAAACATTATCAGAAATGTCTTTACTTTTCATGAAAGGAAAATATATTTTTCTTTCATATTTGGTTTATTTTTTCCTTAGAAGAAAAGTTTGGAACTCTATAAATTGAATACCCTCTTCTCATATCAAGAACAAAATAGAATTCACAATATAGTCGTTTAAGAATCTTGTTTATGAGGAGATTTTCTCCTAAACATATTTATATTTTTTTTAATATTAGTTTTCAATATGTAGGTCATTTGACCGAATCATATCAATAATATATTTTTAGTATACTTTTATTTGTCGTCTGATTTATCAATCATATATGTTTGTAATTGTAAGCTTCCACATGATGCTTAATCACCTTCATAACCCAACAAGTGGTATCAGAGCACATGGTTCAATGATTCAATAGTTGAACAAGAGTGAAGACAGGTTTAGGTGGTTTCAAATCAATTTGCAACAAATTAAATGATAATGAAGATTTTTACCATAGTTTCAACAATATTTCTGCTGCTGTATCTTTAAAAATAAAAATGAAATATTTTAAAACCATTTTTAACCCATATATTTTAAATTTTATTTTTAATCATGGCAAGCAGCAGTGGTGAAGACTATGTGAAGAACAAAGATTATCATGCATGTGAAGAAGGTGGATCAAATTTTGTCAAGAAAATCCAGCCAAAAGGGGAGATTTGTTAGCATTTTGCCCTGATTTTCTTACCTTATTTGAATTTTATTTTTTCCTAAAAGAAAAGGACAAAACATTACCAGAAATGTTTTTACTTTTCATGAAAGGAAAATATATTTTTCTTCCATATTTGGTTTATTCTTTCCTTAGAAGAAAAGTTTGGAACTCTATAAATTGAATACCTTCTTCTCATATCAAGAACAAAATAGAATCCACAATGTAGTCGTTTAAGAGTCTTGATTATGGGGAGATTTTCTCCTAAACATATATATATTTTTTTTAATATTAGTTTTCAATATGTAGGTCGTTTGACTGAATCATATCAATAATATATCTTTTGTATATTTTTATTTGTTGTCTGATTTATCAACCATATATGATTTGCAATTGTAAGCTTCCACATGACACCTAATCACCTTCATAACCCAACAAGTTGTTGCCCTTACACAATTTGATTATGAGGCTAACAATATGGAACAATTACAGGGAGATGCACGTGATCTTTTGAACTCTAAGAGAGTTGTGAAAAGAGATATCGAAAAATCAATTGGCGATCAAAATGTGGTGCAAAAATTGGCTAGGAATCATAGCTCTTTGGCTACTGTTGATGGAGTCTCAAAGCTGCATGATATATGTACTAATGGGTTTGGGACTGATACGTTAGTAGATTCAACTCCAAAATCTAATTTGATTGGTGAGGAGGCAGTAAAAAAGGGTGCGGACCATCAAGTAATACCTGAAGCTTCAATTTTACCAAATGAAAATTACAGTGAGAAAGATTTGGAGCTTGGAAATCGAGGTGATATGAGCACAAGTTCAGGTGATAGAATTTTTGGTACACCTATAAAAACAACACAACATCAGAGGTCAAAGAATCCAAATTTGATGCAGCAAGTCGATGTTTATGGCATTGGAAATTTTAATCTCGAATCTTTAAATGAGGTCTCCCAACATGTTGAAAAATCGGTACATCAAGCCAAGGAAATTGTAGTTTCAACTGCTATGAATACGAGTGAGGATGTTGATGGCTCATTAGCAATAATGCTGGACAAGGATTTGAACAAAGGGAGAGGAACTTGCAGCAAAGAGAACTGGAACATGGCTATACGTAGGAAGGCATCATCTAATGTTTCTCCAGGTTCGCGAAGTAATTCCTCAAATGACCTATTATGCTTGAGTAGTTTTGATGTTTTCTTGAAGGATACCAGAAAAAATGATAATGTTATGGCTCCAACATTACACATTTCTAATCCTGAAGTAAATAAGATTATTCAAGAATGTAAGGCTGCCATGGCACTCAAATCCAATTTAGCGTTCAAGCCACCCTTAGTCACTTTGAACACCTTAGCTCACGAGGTCCCTACCCAATCTTTAGAGTCGTTTAGGGAACTTCAAGGTGAATCTAGACAGCTCATTTTGTCCAAAGGGAATGACAAAGATTTGGGGAAAGGTATGTCATCATTTTCTCAAGCTAATCTCACAAATAATTTGATTATTTCAAAAGAAAGTCAAGGGGAGAGGCGTGCTCCTAGGTGGGCTGTTTTTGTTGATGAAGAAGTGCAGGTCTCACCTCCAATTTTGAATGGAAAATTAGTCCACAAGCTTTAGAATTTGTGCCTAAAGTGTGATTGCAAAGAAGAATGAAGTAGAGGCCTTAGCATCAAGAGTTAATCCCACTAATGCTAATGCTATTGATTTGGGCGATGATTCTTTTGATGAGGATGAGGAAGATAATATACTAGATGAATGTTTTGATAAAGTGGCTAGGGATGGGGATATCTCACCTAGGCATCAAAGAAGTGGAAGTAACAAAAGCAAAAGGAAGACACATGGTAGGCAACACAGTTGGGATGGTAAAGTGACCGGAGAGTTTGTTCCAAGGCAACTACCTATGCGACTGACAAAGCAAAATCACATGACAATGTCAATAGATTTAACAAGATCAAATCAACCCAAGAAAAAATGATGAACTATCAAGTGTTGTTTGACAGATTTGAAGAAGAAGACAAAAGGAAAATACTTCAGGTTACTTTAGATGAGCAATCTATTTTTCTTAATTCATACATTTGTAAATGGAAGGTTGAGGTTGATAACACAACTTTCTTCTTGGCTTTTATATTTTTGCATTATTTAAGTATCCTCATTTGTAATATCATTGTAGAGTATGTTATTAACTCAATGATGGTCATAGAATACCCAGTTCTCTCTAGTTCTTAGTTTCTTCATTCTTGTTAATTAGTAGAGGTTCATAACCTTATTAGGAATGGAAAGGTAAGGCCTAGCCCCCATGCTTGTACTTATCCCTATTGAGGATTTTTATATTTTTTCTATTAATAAAACACCACTAGATCTGTCTAGCGGTAAAAAAAAAAAAAAAAAAAAAAAATATATACATATAAGTATTAAGAACACAGAAGGATTTATTTAATAAATCATGGATCATTTCTTGTGACAAAACCATTTACATCTTTAAAATGCTATGCGGGAATATGTGTATTGGACTTCTAACAGAGTACCTACAAGAAGACCATGTTATGTATCCTTGGGAATGTGATCTATGCTTTAAATGCTTAACAGTTACATTATACGACGCTTTTTGATTCAACGCTGAAAACTTCAAGGTAGTTGGATTAACAGCTACCTTAACACCGTCGAGGCCACACACTTCAACTGTGTAAGTTGAATTTGCTTCTCCAACATTAGTCACAGTCCTTGTAAATGTTTGAGCCCCTGATTTCGAACTAATAGAAAACGAAGGGTAATTCAACTCTGCCTCAGCTATGCTTGATGTACAATGTACCTTCCTTCTCACAATTGAACTAACTTGTTGATCCGTGTATTTCAAACCACATAAGTAGGGCACATAATCGTCGGGGTGAATGTCATAAATGAGTCCTGGATCACTTGCTCTTGATGGATTCACGTTCCCTGATCCGATTGTAAATAGATTAGCAGGATTGAGTCTTTCGTCCTCAATTGGATCCTCTTGAAGATTGATGATATCAGCTGTGGTCATGATTGCAGATTTAATTGCAGCTGGAGACCAATCAGGATGTGCTCTCTTTAACAATGCTGCTACTCCTGCAAGGTGAGGGCAAGCCATCGACGTTCCAGAAATGATGTTAAACGTTGATGTAGCAGATGTTATCATTTCCCCTACAGAGGTTGGCCATGCTGCAAGGATATTGACTCCGGGTCCACTAATGTCGGGCTTTAATATGCCTGGACTTGGCGAAAATGGCCCCCTAGAAGAAAAGGAAGCAACTGTTGGAACATGTTTGTTTCCGAATTCTGTTCCTTTGAATGATATTGTTGCAACAGGGGATGATGTTGATTTCATATAGTTTATGATCTTTAGTCCGTTAAAGTAACTGACATGTGTTGCGGGAAGGACATGAACATCTGCAATTGTAGTATAGCCTCGTTTTTTTTCGTTCATGAGTATCATGGCAGCCCCACCAGCATTTTTCACTGCTTCTCCTTTTTCGATTCTTAACAAGTCACCATTGGTATCACACAACACTATTTTACCCTTAACATCAATTGTAGACAACGATTCACAATCGTTAGCATTTACGAGTGGCAACCATTTACCTGAAAAATTTGTTGGTTGATTGGCAGATTCACCCACATATTTAGCTCCATTGCCTAAAACTGCTACCGCTCTTATCTTTCTATCTGTTGTAGTAGCAGCAACAGTGAGAATCCACGGAGCTCCATTCTTTAAAGTACTAACAGCCGGTCCTTTATTTCCTGCAGAGCAACTAACAAAAATCCCCTTCTGAATCGCGCTATATGCGCCAATTGCTAGAGCGTCATCATAAAAAGGAACAGGCATTCCTCCAAGAGAAATAGAAAGAACGTCCACACCGTCTTCAATGGCAGCATCAAGACCAGCTAAGATATAGGATTCCTGACAAACACCATCATCACAGACTCTGTACATGGCCAAATGAGCACGGGGTGCAATGCCAACAGCAGTGCCATTAGCATTACCACGCAAATTGGCACCATCCACAAAGTTTCCAGCGGCTGTGCTTGAAGTATGTGTCCCATGTCCTTCTACATCCAAAGGTGATGTAGCCGTCATCACAAAGTTCCGTGCTCCAATAAGCTTGTTGTTACAAGCTTTGGGATTGAATTCACATTTGCCTTTCCATTTGGCAGGGGGAGGAGGCATTCTGTTGTCATTGAATGAAGGATGTTTTGGAGTTATTCCAGAATCTAGCAAACCAATAATCACACCTTTACCAGAATTTGAAACATTCCATAAGCCAACATTCTGGTGCAACCCTAGGAAACTTGGAGTGTGTGTGGTATCCAACTCCAGTACCCTTTGGGGATGCGCAGACACAAATCCTGGTTTCAATTCCATTTCTTTCACTTCATCTGATGACAACATAGCAGCAAATCCATGAAATACATGGCGATAAGAATAAATAATGCGCGATGAAAGATCAGAATTTGCTGAAGTTGTAGGCAAAAATGACTGATGCCAGAGGTGTAAATCATTTGAATCAGATAAAAATATATCATCAGGAAACCCAAGTTGGACTATGTAAGTATCTAGATCGCTTCGATTAGTAAGATGGTCACCAAATATTTTTGATGTATGAAACAGGAAAACCCAAAAAAAGATTGAAATGAATTTCAGATCCATGTTTTTTAGATGACTAACACAGTTAGCAAAATGTGTATATATAGTGCTTTTCTGATGAAGCTCAGTTCAATATGTGATGTGTAATCAAATGTTCCAAAGTTGGATCAAATTACATTAATTACAGTGTACCAACTTATTATTATAAGTATGACCACTCGAAATTTTCTTCCGTTATATGTAATTAGATTGGACCATATTTAATGGAGATTAATATCTTAGATGGTTAATTAACTATGATTTTTTTTCTTCTAAAAAGTCCCTTAATTTTTTTTAACTCAAAAGTCACCACTTTTTTCTCAGAAAATCACTCAAACTTTAATTTTTAACTCAACAGTTACCCCTTTAACAATTCCAAAAATATAATGTCACGTAGAAGTTTGAGTGGAAGTCTATTTGTATTTATTTACTGATTGTTAGGAATCACTGTAGAAGAAAGTTGTGTAATTGTATTCAGATTATGAGTCCTTAGCTGTGACAACTTTGAAGTCCTATTCTCCAGAAACTCATGTATATATATATATATTGATGTATTCACGTGATGAATAAAATACAATTGAGATTTGAGAATCATCTTTAATAGTTATCAAAACCTCAACCCTGAACACGGATATATAAAATTTATGATTTTTTTTAATAATCAGACTAAAAGGATTCTTACCAAATAATTCAAAAAACAACAAGAAGGAATACTATATCAAGATTCAAAAACTAATGAAGTCTTGAAAAAGGCATCTTTGGTTTTTCAGAATTGGGAAGAGTCAGAAAGAAAAGCCATGGACATGATCATAAAAATTGAAAAAGCAGAGCAATAAACAAATGATGGCCATAAATACTGGTCTTTGGGAGAGAAAGTTAGTATAAATTCTTTTTAGGAGAATAAGCGTAAAATAATAAGGTCAATATTTTTTTTAGTGTGGTATAAATAAATATTTTTTTATTTCTTAAAATTTTTGGTTAAAAATAAAAATTTCATGTAATCAAATTTTAATTTTAAAAATCAATTAAATAAATTAAGTGACTTTTTAGTTAAAAATAAAAGTTAAGTGACTTTTAAGTTAAAAATAAAAATTAACTGATTTTTTCCATCTTAAATGACTTTAGAGTGAAAAAAATTAAAGCTAATTGACTTTTGCGAAAAGAGTCAATAATGGAATGTTCATCTAAGATATATTATCTTATTTCTTAGGTCAGTAAATCATTATTTTGCCAAATATGTCAGCCTTTTAATGGATGAGCCAAAATTTGGATCAATGATTCGATTACTTACCATATAAACTTAAATTTGCCTCCTTTTATATACCATATTTTTTATGGTAAGCAATTCAATTATCTGCCAAATATCTCTATAATAATTAGCCTATTCAAATAATTAAGACGTTGATTAGGAAAAGAATTACTCTAATCGTAATTCATAATTAATATACTGACTGAAAAGATATAAATAAGATTAGTATAAAAAATATTTCAAAGAAAGGAAAACATTGGATATTAAAATGGGAGGAAAACTTTGAGTCTGTTGCATTCTGCATCCTTAAGATGCTTCTCTTTTGTATTTTAACTAATTTCCACCGTAAGGATCCTTTTTAGGGGCTTAACTATAACTGTCACTAATAATTGACTCTAAGTGCTCGTTTGGTTTGAATTTAAATTATGATGGGATAAGTTATGATGGGATTAGTTATAATGGGATAAGTTATGGTAAGATTATTTTTTATTGAGTGTTTGGTTTGTTGTATTAAAAATAATAAATCTTAAGAACAACATATAAGTTTACAAAAATACCCTTCATGGATGTAAAAAGTAATGTCTAAAAAGTGTTTAAAGGGACATTTTTGTCATTTAGTCATTTTATCCCAGGATAAGTTATCCCGGGATTACTATACCACCCATAGGAAGGGATAACTTATCCGGGTACTAATTATTAGTACCGGGATAAGTTATCCCGGCCTTACCAACCAAACAACAAATTGAGTGGCACTATAATTTAATCTCGGGATTATTTTACCCTATCCTTCACACCAAACGACCCCTTAATATAAATTAGTGGGAATAAAGTTATTATGCTAAATATATAAATAGAACTCATGTTAACAAATAACCCTTGTACTTTTAAAACTCGTTCCTGCTTTGAGCCTGTCCTCAGCAATAAATAAGTACTGCATATTCTTCCTATTTTGCAAATTTTGAATAAGCTAATATGGATATTTAATTGAAAATTGATTTACTGTCCATATTAATGCATGATCAAATTAAATCACATTTAGACATGACATAAAAGGAAGAAACTTTGAGTGTTTACATTACAAGTAACAAGTTTAAAAGGTAACGTAAATTGATCAAAATTTGGAAAATCCATAAATATTAAATTGATCTTCATAAAAAAAAACACTATATTAAGAGATTTAGTATGAAAGCACATAGGCAATGGAATATATATTTAAGGAAGCTGTATATATTTATTGAATAGGCTAAATCTCTTAATACTATATAATGCACATCTTGCTCAATGTGATAATCACAAAAAGAATAAACATGGATCTCAAATTCGTTTCAATCTTTTTTTGCATTGTTATATTGCTTCATTCATCAAAAAGTACTTTTGCTGATCATTTTACTAATCAAAATGATTTAGAAACTTACATTGTGCAGCTTGAGTTGCCTGATGATTTTGTTTTCTCTAATTCAAAAGATTTATACCTCTGGCATCAATCATTTTTGCCTACAACTTCAGCAAATTCTGATCTTTCATCGCGCATTATTTATTCTTATCGTCATGTGTTTAATGGATTTGCTGCAATGTTGTCATCAGATGAAGTGAAAATGATGGAGAAACAACCAGGATTCGTATCTGCACGCCCCCAAAGAGTGCTGCAGTTGCATACCACACACAGTCCAAGTTTCCTTGGGTTGCACCAGAATGTTGGCTTGTGGAATGTCTCAAATTCTGGTAAAGGTGTGATTATTGGTTTATTAGACACAGGAATAAATCCAAAACATCCTTCATTTAACGACCATGGAATGCCTCCTCCCCCTGCCAAATGGAAAGGCAAATGTGAGTTCAATTACAAAGCTTGTAACAATAAGCTTATTGGAGCACGAAACCTTGTGAAGAGGGCTAAGTCACCTTTGGATGGAGATGGACACGGGACGCATACTTCAAGCACAGCCGCTGGCAACTTTGTGGATGGTGCCAATTTTCTTGGTAATGCTAATGGCACTGCGGTTGGCATTGCACCCCATGCCCATGTGGCCATGTACAGAGTCTGTGATTATGATGGTTGTCCGGAAGTCTTTATCTTAGCCGGTTATGATGCTGCTATTGAAGACGGGGTGGATGTGATCTCTATTTCCATTGGAGCAACGGCTAGACCTCCCTATGAAGAAATCATGGCAATTGGAGCGTATAGAGCAATCGAAAAGGGGATTTTTGTAAGTTGCTCAGCTGGAAATAGCGGACCATCTAGTGCTACTGTACAGAATGGATCCCCATGGATTCTGACTGTTGGTGCTAGTTCAACAGATAGAAAGATCAGTACGCTAGCTGTTTTGGGTAATGGAGCTGAATTTGAGGGTGAATCAGCCTTTCAATCAACAAACATCTCACAAAAATTAATGCCCCTCATAAATGGTGGTGATTGTGAGTCATTGGCTAGCATTGATGTCAGGGGTAAAATAGTGTTGTGTGGAGCCATGGGTAGCTTGTCTGGAATCGAAATAGGACAAGAAGTGAAAAAAGCTGGTGGCGCTGCCATGATTCTCAAGAACGAAAAAGAGCAAGGCTATACAACATTTGCAACTGTTCATGTCCTTCCTGCAACACATGTTAATTACCTCGATGGACTAAAGATCACAGAATATATAAAATCAACATCAACGCCCGTTGCAACAATATCATTCAAAGGAACAAGAATTGGAGACAAGCACGCACCAGTAGTTGCTTCCTTCTCTTCTAGGGGACCATATACCGTAAGTCAAGGCATATTAAAGCCTGACATCATTGGGCCTGGAGTGAACATCCTTGCAGCATGGATCAAACCCCCTGGAGGGGTGATACCATCTCCTACATCCACATTCAACATTATTTCTGGCACGTCGATGTCTTGCCCTCACCTTGCAGGAGTAGCAGCCTTGTTAAAGAGTGCACATTCAGATTGGTCTCCAGCTGCAATTAAGTCTGCAATCATGACGACTGCTGATTTAGTCAACCTTGGCAACAATCCGATTCAGGATGAAAAACTCAACCCTGCTGATCTACTAACAATTGGATCAGGGCATGTAAACCCATCAAAGGCAAAAGATCCAGGCCTAGTTTATGACATCCAACCCCAAGATTACGTGCCTTACTTATGCGGCTTAAACTACACCGATCAGCAAGTTAGTACCATTGTGAATAAGAAGGTACATTGCACGTCAAGCATAGCTGAAGCAGAGTTGAACTATCCTTCATTTTCAATTGATCTTGGATCAAATGCTCAAACGTACACAAGGACCGTTACTAACGTTGGTGAGGCTAATTCGACTTACACAGTTGAAGTAATTGGAGTTGAAGGCGTCGTGTTGAGTATTAAACCTAGTATTTTGAAATTCTCAGCTTTGAACCAGAAGTTGTCCTATCAAGTAACACTTAAGCGCTCAACTTCAACAGATTCTTCACAAGGATACATAAAATGGTCTTCAGCCAAGTACTCTGTTAGGAGTCCAATATCAATTTTCAAATTGTAGTAAATATGAGATTGGAGTATATTAGTTATGCCACTCCCATTGTTTCCTACATTTGTTTGATTATGAATAAATATTTGTTCATTAACTTTAATTTCTCGTTTTTCCTTCATACTTTTAATGGCATGTTAAGAAATTAAATTTCATAAATCATTTTTTTGCCATCAGTCAAATATCACTGAATAAATTTAAATTAAAGGAGTATGTATGAGGAATATAGTTAGTGTCTTTTGAGTTAAAAAATAAAACAAAAATGACTTTTTGAGTTAAAAATCAAACTTGAATAACTTTCTAAAAAAAAGTACATAGTTAAGTGACTTTTGAGTAAAAAAATCAAACTTAAGTGATTTGATGAGAAAAAAATTCATAGTTGAAAGACCCCGAGATATTATCTCATTTCTTCGGTTAGCAATTCTATTTTCTGCCAAATATGTCAGCATTTTAATGGATGTCCAAAATTGGATCAACTACCTTATAAACTTACTATAGTGTAATACTATGAATATGCCTCCTTTATACGACGTGTTATCGGATTGACCATATTTCTTATGGTAAGCAAATCAATTATCAGCCCTATTCAAATAAGACTTTGATTTGGAAAAGAATTACTCTAAATAATTTGCTGATTGAACAGATATGAATAAGAATATTATAAAATTATTACAAAGGAAGGAAATCTTTGGATATGAAAATGGGAGGAAAACTTTTAGTCTTTTGTATTTTTACTAATTTCAATTGTATGGATCTTTTTAGCGGCTTTAACTTTAATTGTCACTAAGACTCTAAACATATAAATTAGTGGAAATAAAGTTATTGCCGCAAAATATATAAATAAAACTCATGTTAACAAATAAGGGAATAATTCCCATACTTGTGTCTATTCAGCAACTAGTCAGCTATGGATAAACATTCGATAATGCATTTTCCAATTAACTCCCATTTTGCAAATTTTGAATAGGCTAATAATATGGATATCTGGTTGAAAATTGATTTACTGTCCCTAAGAAATGCATGATCAAATAAAATCACATTTAAACATGACATAAAAGGAAGAAACTTTGAATGCTTACGCTATAAGTAAGTAACAAATTTTAAAGGTAATGTAAATTGATCCAAATTTGGAAAATCCATAAATATTGAATTGATCTTCATTAAAAAAAAATACTATATAGTTCACATCTTGCTCAATGTGATAATCACCAAACAAACAAACATGGATCTCAAATTCGTTTCAATCTTTTTTTGCGTTGTTATATTGCTTCACTCATCAAAAAGTACTTTCGCTGATCATTTTACTAATCAAAATGATTTAGAAACTTACATTGTGCAGCTTGAGTTGCCTGATGATTTTGTTTTCTCTGATTCAAAAGATTTATACCTCTGGCATCAATCATTTTTGCCTACAACTTCAGCAAATTCTGATCTTTCATCGCGCATTATTTATTCTTATCGTCATGTGTTTAATGGATTTGCTGCAATGTTGTCATCAGATGAAGTGAAAATGATGGAGAAACAACCAGGATTCGTATCTGCACGCCCCCAAAGAGTGCTGCAGTTGCATACCACACACAGTCCAAGTTTCCTTGGGTTGCACCAGAATGTTGGCTTGTGGAATGTCTCAAATTCTGGTAAAGGTGTGATTATTGGTTTATTAGACACAGGAATAAATCCAAAACATCCTTCATTCAACGACCATGGAATGCCTCCTCCCCCTGCCAAATGGAA
This sequence comes from Solanum bulbocastanum, assembly GCA_037074985.1. Classification (NCBI taxonomy): domain Eukaryota; kingdom Viridiplantae; phylum Streptophyta; class Magnoliopsida; order Solanales; family Solanaceae; genus Solanum; species Solanum bulbocastanum. Next base: position 26,422,642 of record CM073598.1, on the reverse strand, counting down.
AGGCAAATGTGAGTTCAATTACAAAGCTTGCAACAATAAGCTTATTGGAGCATGAAACCTTGTGAAAAGGGCTAAGTCACCTTTGGATGGAGATGGACACGGGACACATACTTCAAGCACAGCCGCTGGCAACTTTGTGGATGGTGCCAATTTTCTTGGTAATGCTAATGGCACTGCGGTTGGCATTGCACCCCGTGCCCATGTCCATGTACAGAATCTGTGATGATGATGGTTGTCCTGAAGCCTTTATCTTAGCCGGTTATGATGCTGCTATTGAAGACGGGGTGGATGTGATCTCTATTTCCATTGGAGCAACGGCTATACCTCCCTATGAAGAAATCATGGCAATTGGAGTGTATAGAGCAATCGAAAAGGGGATTTTTGTAAGTTGCTAAGCTGGAAATAGTGGACCATCTAGTGCTACCACAGAGAATGGATCCCCATGGATTCTAACTGTTGGTGCTAGTTCAACAGATAGAAAGATCAGTGCGGTAGCAGTTTTGGGTAATGGAGCTGAATATGAGGGTGAATCAGCCTTTCAATCAACAAACATGTCACGAAAATTACTGCCCCTCATAGATGGCGGTTATTGTGAGGCATTGGTTAGCATGGATGTCAGGGGTAAAATAGTGTTGTGTGGAATCATGGGTAGCTTGTCTGTTTTCGAAGAAGGACAAGAAGTGAAAAAAGCTGGTGGCGCTGCCACGATTCTCAGGAACGAAAAAGAGCAAAGCTATACAACATTTGTAACTGTTCATGTCCTTCCTGCAACACATGTCAGTTACATTGACGGACTAAAGATCAGAAACTATACAGAATCAACGTCAACCCCCGTTGCAACAGTATCATTCAAGGGAACAAGGATTGGAGACAAGCATGCGCCAGTAGTTGCTTACTTCTCTTCTAGAGGACCATATAACATAAGTCGAGGCATATTAAAGCCTGATATCATTGGCCCTGGAGTGAACGTCCTTGCAGCAAGGATCAAAGTCCCTGCAGGGGTGAAACCATCTGCTACATCAAGATTCAACATTATCTCTGGCACGTCGATGGCTTGCCCTCACCTTGCAGGAGTAGCAGCCTTGATAAAGAGTGCACATCCCGATTGGTCTCCAGCTGCAATTAAGTCTGCAATCATGACGACTGCTGATTTAGTCAACCTTGGCAACAATCCGATTCAGGATGAAAAACTCAACCCTGCTGATTTACATACAATTGGATCAGGGCAAGTAAATCCATCAAAGGCAAGTGATCCAGGCCTAGTTTATGACATCCAGCCACAAGATTATGTGCCTTACTTATGCGGCTTAAACTATACTGATAAACAAGTTAGTACCATTGTGAATAAGAAGGTACCTTGCACGTCGAGCATAGCTGAAGCAGAATTGAACTATCCTTCATTTTCAATTGATCCTGGATCATGTGCTCAGAGGTACACAAGGACCGTTACTAATGTTGGTGAGGCTAATTCGATTTACACAGTTAAAGTAATTGGAGTTGAAGGCGTAGCGTTGAGTATTAAACCTAGAATCTTGAAATTCTCAGCTTTGAACCAGAAATTGTCCTATGAAGTAACATTTAAGCGCTCAACTTCAAAACATTCTTCACAAGGATACATAAAATGGTCTTCGACCAAGTACTCTGTTAGGAGTCCAATATCAATTTCAAATTGTAGTAAAGATGAGATTGGAGTATATTAGTTATGGCACTCCCATTGTTTCCTACATTTGTTTGATTATGAATAAATATTTGTTGATTTGCTTTAATTTCTCATTTTGCCATTATATCTCTAATGACATGTTTAAAATTAAATTTCAAACAATATTTTTTTGCGGTAAAATATTACTGAATAAATTAAAATTAAAGGAGTATTCAGTTGACTACTTAAACTTTTACTTTGTATGAGGAACTTAATAGCTGGATTACTTAAACTTTGACCTTGTTGTTAAGGTGCAGTCCCTACCTTATAATCATCTCCCCCCTATCCTCAATTTAAAAAGGAAAAAAGAGAATTACATGCATCTTTAATTTAGTAAATAACTTAAAGTGTTGAGAAAATAATAAGTGGATTTCCCTCGGTTTTATTAAGGGCATGTTTGTATCTACAATGCAATCATGATTTGAAATTAAATTAGTTTGAATTAAAGTTTTGTTCGGAGATTGGAGAAATCTAGAAAGCGTTAGGCCATGAAAAAAATTCACTTTTTTTTAGAGTTGAACTTTCGAAAACATTTTTATCAATAAAAATAACAAAATAATATTTCACTTCTTCACTCTAACTTATGCATATAAAATTAAAAAAATAACTCAAATTTTCAATTATTATTTTCACTTTAAAAAAACAATTTTTATTTTTAAATTTTACAAGGAAACATGGTCATAACTCCGATATCCAAACGGGCCCTAGTGAATCCACTTGAAAAAAGTTTACTACTCCGTCAACCCTATCGACTAGTTAAACCACCAGATATATATATATATGCAGAAGAGTACAAATCGGTTGACACCAATGTAGGGAACTTGGAACTTTTCATAGCAAAACTATTTTCATAGATTCACAAAATATTAAAAAACCGTTGTTCTTTTATACTATTTGTATGGATCTTTACCTTCTTATCTCTATTTTCTGGCCCACTAAATCCTTTGAACTTCAATTAATCTTATCTTAATTTCTTGCCGATTTATTTACCCTTTTCGTTATTTGATTGATTGGAGTAGTTTTCTGAAGTATTTTGAATGAGATTTTGCGAGAGATTAACGAAAAAGTTATGGATAAGGAGATCGATACTCAGAATCAGAGAGTTGTAGAGACAGTAATTACAATAAGACTGGATGAAAAGCTTGAAAAAGGGGATTCTGGGATTGGTGGGAATGAGGTGAAAGTGAAGGATTTGAAGAAAGAGAGTTTTTCAAGTGTGATTGATGTGAAGTATGGTATTGGGGATGGAAAATTGGGGGAGAATTTGATTGTTGATGATTTCGAAAAGGTGTGTAGGATATGCCATTTGGATACATATGAAAGTGGGAAGAAATTTGTGGATTTGATTGAGATTGGTTGTGGGTGTAAAGGAGAGCTTGGATTTGTTCATTCTCATTGTGCAGAAACTTGGTTTAAGCTTAAAGGAAATAGGTAAACTCAACTTTTCTCCCCTTTTTCTTGTCTTTACTTGTCATTGTTTACTTCATTTGTTATTTGACCGATGATAATATCTGTATGCTTTAATCCTGTTATGTCCACTGGAGACCCAGTGGGGAAACCAGAATATCGACTAAAGTGTGTCAAAATATAAAGAATTAAAATCATGCAGAAGCCAAGAAGTGTCAATATGTAATATATACACATAAAAAATATTTTTATTCTAGCTATTTTCCGGCACCCCTCAACTATATGTGGCTCCACTATTGGGGATACCTACCACCTCTCACCTACAATAGGTATCAGTCAACTCTGTCCACCAAGGCTAGGACTTATGGAAAGAATCACCTACTATTTTTGTCTCATTAGGATTTAAACATGAGACCTCATGGCTCTCAACCACTTCATTCACCACTAGGCCACATCCTTAGGTGCGATTTCTAGCTCTTTTGCTTGCATTTAACATACTGTGTGTACTTATGTCTTGTTAAAACTTGGTCTTTATTGGAATTGGTGGCCATTAGGTTCAAAAAGTATTTGCCTTGCCAAAATTATGGGATTGGTAGTAAGTCTTGGTGTGCAGAGTTATCGGTTGCTGTGTTGGTGGGAGGTAGTAGGTACCGGTGGAACAGTTGACACCTTTGTAATTGTATTGCATAACAGCCACAAAGATTCAGTTTTTCTTCTTCTGTTTCAGTTTCTAGGTTATTTTATGTTGCATAAGAATTATGTTGATTAGTAGAGCAAACACAAACAAGGAAAACTACTTTTTCTGGCTTTAGTGTTAATGCTGCCTGCTGTCCTCCCCTTTGGTAGCATAGCATGCTGGATGATGCATATCTGGATGATTTCTCTGGGTTCTATCACTTATTTTAAAAGGTTCGGTCAAATAGGAATTTCAAATTCCCTGTAACAGAGTGTTCTTTAAACCGTAAACCCCTCTTCTCAAGCTATTGAAGCATAGAATAGTCATGTGTTTCAAGAGCAGAAAGCTTTGTACTTAATTGTTCAAAATGAAATTTATCCTGTCTTCTCTACTGGCGGATATGACTTGTCTATGCCTAATAACAGAACAAGAGGAAATATTAGATATACTGCAGTGGATTCTCCAGACCTTGAAGTTGTAGGTTTCGCTCTCAACAATACTGCCATCAATGCACGGGGAATAAATTTGTGTGCTTGAGTATTCGTATGTTTGTCTCCCCTTGGCTTCCAACTCTAAAGGATATCCTTTATTGTCTATGACAAAATCGGGGTAACTGTATATTTTGAATGACATGCCATAGATGGTTTGCACTCCTGCAGGATAGCAACATGATTATTACCCATCTCTCAACTCCTTGAACATGAAATGCTAGCTAAGATGATTTTTTATTTTTATTATCGACTCCTGAAATCAAGAGCTTGTTATGTTTGTTCAGGGAACTATTGTTGCTTAGTACTCTAAATGAATGGCATCATGTGCCTGACCTGGAAAACCTCTTCGATTGTTGAAAACTCTAGTATTAAAATTCTTAAAGAGATTGAGTTGCTTGGTAAGGGTAACTTAGCCTAAACAGTATAATTTGTCTGCAGATTGTGTGAAATTTGTCGGGAGATTGCAAAAAATGTGACAGGTATCAGCAACAACAGATTCATTGAAGAGTGGAATGAAGCGAGATATATTGCAGGTGGTACTGGTTCAGCAGGACGAGATAGAAGATACTGTCGTGGACAGCCATTTTGTAACTTGTTGATAGCATGCCTGATAATAGTTTTTTTGCTACCATGGTTTTGCCGTATAAATTTGTTTTGATGCGGTAAATAGAGTTAATAGTTTCTAGCCTCAAATCTTATTCTGCGTCTTGCAGATAACAAGGTTTTGAGTGTTTTTAGTACAACAAACCAGCATAACTTATACCATTGCTGTGTCTTTTCACATTATCTGAGCCAAATTCTTGGTCGATTTTAGATAAGTGGGATTGTATACTTCAGATTTTCTATTGAATCTCTATCATTTTTTTTATTTGGGTAGATAATATTGTATAAGATGGCAATCACTCTTGCATCTTCAGATACTGGAGTGGCATGATTCTTACATCATCCATGAGACCTTCCTTTAATTTTATAAGAGATTCTGAAAAAGTTCTTGAGACATGATTTACAATTTTACATAATATGGCATGATATGAGCTACATTTTAGTTTTCTTTCTTATTTGATACTCCTATGTGACATCTGATGTCTGCTTTCTCTGTTATAAAATAAGTGGTAATGGATTGAGAAGTCTTGGGGGTTGAATTGGCTATATATTTGAAAGTGATTGATTCTTAACAAAAAAAAAAAAAAAAAAAAAGAAAGAATAGTACTGTTCTCTTTGTTTTGTCAATTGGGTAAACTGTTCTTGCAAGCTAACTAAAATGTAATTGGCCAGCCTGTGCATATGGATAATTAAAGCAACAGGATTTATCATTGTAGAACTAGTGCAGCCAATGTATAAAGCTGATCTACTGAAGACATTGCCTGGTAGAGTCAGAATTCTTGCAAATTAAGAAGCAAGTGTCCGTAAGTGTAGGACTAAATAAATCTACAATACCGTATTTGGTGTAATCTCATAAAAGTGAGGTTTGAGGAGTGGTAGAATATTCGATCTTACCTTGGCAGCTAGAAAGATTGTTTCCGATCATTTACGTGAAATAACTGTATATAAAACAGAATAGCTTAGTACTAATAAACAAATCCATTGTAGTCTAGTTGGTTAGCTAGAAAGATCGTTTCCGATCAATAGCTGTATGTAAAATAGAATAGCTTAGTACTGAAAAACAAATCCGTTGTAGTCTAGTTGGTTAGGATACTCGGCTCTCACCCGAGAGACCCGGGTTCAAGTCCCGGCAACGGAATTTCTTTTTTCCTACTTTTATTGTAAATAAATTTCTCAACTATAGTTTTGTAAATAAATTTCTCAACTATAGTTTTGGGTGGAACTGGGAATGAATCCTCCACAAGGAGCAATGACTATGTAAAAATAACAAAAAACAAATACCATGTATAATTCTCATCTTCACCAACTTTTTATTGCAAGTGAAGATCTTCCAAACACCAGGCTAAAAGATCACATCAGATGTATATAAGAAAACAACTATCAGATTGGAAGAATAATAACCCCTCTTTCAACCATTAAAGCAAGCAAATTGTTGGGGGAGGGAGAAGAGGAGAAGGTAAGCAACTTGAGAAAGTGATCATAAATGCAATTAGACTTTAAAGACAACAGATGTTACAAACCAACAAACAAATGAATGTGTTAAAACTCCCACAGTACTCTGCCCTTTCATCTTGTTTCTCCATGAAAGAAAGCAGATACGAAAAAAAGACGAGTCCTGCAGTTAACCGTCAAGTGTGTAAAGCATTGGATGGATAACTTGATCATCTTTGCATTGTCTCAACAACTAATGAGCAATTCCACTAGTTCACTTTTCTTCAGTTTCGAATAACCCTTAAGTCCTCTAGATTTTGCAAGTTCTTTAAGCTGAGGAAGTTTCATTTCTTCAATTTTGACTGCTTCACTTTCAACATGATTCTCCAGTGATGTCTCCGCCTTGAGCTCAACTTTTTCTTTGGAGTTAAATGGGGATTGTAGAGGCGATCTTTTCACAAAGCTTGACCGTAGGCGTGTTGATCTTGGATCTGCTGTTGGTGGATAGTCTGTTTCTGGTTCTTTTTTATCTTTTTGACGAGTCAAACCCTTGTCATCCTTAGTACCTTCAAAAGAAAAAGAGATATTATCTAACTGAGTATCATCATTTACACTGGGATAGAATTTTGGGAAAAGGTGGGACGACTGGAAACAGGCTTGGGTAAAACTGAAAGAAAGCACTACCTTTTGGTTCTGTCTTTGAATGACGAAGGATTTCCAAGACCGAATCAATAGCGGGCTTCTCTTCAGAAGACTTGGTACTTCTTTTCTTGGAACTTGTAGAATCACCTTTTGAAATTGAAGATTGTATTCTCTTGAAAAGAGAAATGATCTCTTCCTGGTTTAATGAATTTGGTGATTTACTGTCGGGGGATGGCTGTATATTGAGCTCATTTCCTTTGGATGTTTTCCCTGGTGTAGCATCTTTTGAAGACTTCCGTCGCCTGATCCCATCAGCTCTTATGGTGGAGAGAGTTGAACAATGAAAATCCCTACGATTTGTACTCAAGGAAAGCCCATATGCAATCTCTGCCAAATTGAACAAGCTGCATCAAAAATCAATACCTCAGTTTAAAGTTCCAGAATTCATGCCATCTAATAAGATGCATACTCATCTTGATGTCTGGATGAAATATGAGACTTACCAGTGACGCTGGGTGTTATCATTTCTAGTAGACTAAAACAAAAAGTATCTAACCATACATAATCAATTGAATCACAAGATCCATATACAACTGTATGTCCAATACAAACATTATCTCCAAATGGAAAGCAGGAAAAAAAGCAGATGAACTCAACAAAAGGAGATCACCAGTGGTTCTATATGTCTATGCCAATGCTGGAGTCAATTTCGAACAATTAGAGCCAGGCTACGAAGTTACTTCTATTTCTTTGCCCTGATGTGCATGTCTAGCCAATATCAGACTGTTGAGGTATATTAGTCTCATTGTGTGAAAATCATATCAAGAATGTCCCTCATGATAAAATCACCCCCCTCCCCCCAAGTCCCAACACTCAAAAACCAAGAATGACAAATTAAAAATAAAGAGTTCATGTAGTTTACCCAAGCACTCCTTCCTACAACTTACAAGCGATGGTGATTATAAAATATACCAAGCTCCTCTACAGATAACAGAAAAACATCCACAAAGTCAAATCGAAAAGCAGATCTAGCTACAATAGGCATACTGAATCTCTGCTTCTCATCTACTTGACCCTTCTTGATTAAAATCAAGAACACTCAAATTCCACATTTTTTGATCCATCAATTGCATAGACTATTTGTGGGTTAGTTTTTGGTTCAGTTTGCACGTACCTCGACTAATTATTTGATGCCTTGCTATACTGTGAGGGAAAGAAAGGTTTACAGAGAGTTTAATATACATCTACTAGTTAATTAGTACTACTACATTCTAACCTAGATCAATGTTCATAACACAGATAAGTTGAAGTAAATTGGGTGAACAAAAATTCTTGCTTGGAGTTCCAATAGTAATAATAAAACCCAAGATTTTCGAAGCAACTTCCCAATTAAATTCCAATTTTCATTTCAAGAATTCATAAGAACACAACTTAATCAACTCATTTCATGGAAGATTTTCATAATTAAGAAAAAAGTACCTTTTGGTATTCGGATCCCCAAGTTGGGTTTACATAAAGCAGAGAAGGAGGGCAATTGAGATATGGAATTTGAAGGGAAAACTGCAGTTGCTGTTGCACCCATATTTTCTTGAAAACTAATTTTTCGATTCTGATTACATATACAGTAGACTCTTTATTTTTAGTGAAACACATTCACTCAACACCACAAAAAATAGTAGACGTGTATGCAGGCTGAGCACAAAAGACATGTACACATTTTTGTGTCTCATCATCACTTATCACACGTGCTACATGCAAGTAGAATATGGTTTTGGATGAGAAAAGGATTGATTTTATTTTTGTTTGTTTCTTTCCAATTATTATAGTCACCCTTTGTGAATGTTAGGAAAATGAAAAATCAAGCAAAGCCTTTTATCAACATGTATAATCAAAGTTTGTAGTAAAAGGACATGGTCAGATCTTGATGAAAACAAATTTCTATCTCAAAAATTTGTTATATAAACGGAATAAAAACGATTTAGAGTTCAATTTATCCTTCTTTTCATCAATTCAAATATGAATCCCAAGTCGTCTTTAAACTTTTCTTGACCCTTTGTGAAGTTAAAGAGCCATTATGTTTTGTCAAATTGTGAAAAGAATCAGGAGGGGCATGCTCCCTTTGTACTAAGATTGGAATAAGTTAATAAAAAACCAACCATGAACATAGTAAAGCTGACATATTTGATCTTTTAATTATTTATTACTCATGCTAACAGAGAACCCATGATTACATCTTTAATTATAGCTCATAGCTCATATCATCATTCATCGAGTATCAAATATCACCAAGTATAAAAAACAAGAAACAGATCTTATAAAGATTGACTAGACTATACAGTATATAAAATACTCTCACATAATATATAATTATATAAACATAAGTTCAAACGTTTAAATATTTGAGTCCAATTTGAGCTAGATTAATAATAAGACGTACAAAGTTCATACTTTTGTTTGTGAATCAATTTCAAGAAACACTAAATCATGAACATATGCATACTTGCAAAAATGCAACTGATTCATTATTAACTGATCATGCTTTCAAAACTCAAATTTCTAAGCGGACCAACAATTTGTCACAATTTTCAGTCATCATCATTTACAACATTTGGACAATAGAACCAATAAAATAATCAAAAACACAATGGATGAAAGTCCAATAGCCACACCAAAAACAACTCTGCTTGGTCCATGTTCATGTTTAGGTGGTGGACTATCATCCTCGGCAGTATCATCACTGAAATCTTCCTTAGGAGGCGGCGGAGACAGTGGCAATCCATGTTTATCACAAGGTGCAATGCCAAGTTTCAGTTTTGAAGACCATGTAGACTGATTGTAGCAAAGATTTGAATTTTCTCCCACTTTGAACACAACTAGTTTCTTGATGAAAGAAGCATTGAATGGCAAAACCCCTTCGAAATTGTTTCTTTCAAGATTCAAGTATTTCAATCCCTTCATATCTGATATGAACTTTGGAATAGTTCCATTCAATTGGTTTGATCCAAGATCAAGATGGACTAATCCAGGGATTGCAGCAATCGATTTCGGAATACTTCCAGACAGAGCATTTGAAGCTAATGACACATTTTTTAAAGAAAGTAAGTTACCAAATGAATTTGGTATAGTCCCATTGAGTGAATTTGAAGAAAGATTCAAATGCAAAAGATTTTCAAGTTCAGTTAAAGAACTTGATATTTTCCCTTTTAGTTGATTCCCAGATAAATCAACATAAGTAAGATTCATATGCCATTTTGTAGGAACAACCCCTTCGAGATTTGCATGAGAAATTGTGACACTCTGCAAGTTCTTGATACTGTTCAAGATTATAGAAGGGCCACTAGCAGATACAGGAACATGTGACACCGTTAAACTTGTCACATTGCACAATTGAATTAGCCAAAGCCCAGTGAGTTTCTTGAGGGAGTTGATGCAAGTGAAGGATTGGAGATTGGAGGAAAGTTCAGAAGGGAAATTTATAGGAGAAACAGGGCAGTTGATGAATTGTAAGTCTTGGAGAGTGGAGAGAGTTTTGAGAGATGTTTGGGATAATGTAACATCATTTGAACAGTTTATGAGTTTGAGGGAGATGAGATGGTGAAAGGGAGTTGAAGAGTCACAAATGGTGGAATTGTGAAGGGGAGAACAGGGGTCTTTTCCTGTTGGTACACTTAATGATCTGAGAGCTTTGAGTTGGTTTGGGTCAAGATTAGTGGGTTGAGATGATGATTTTGTGGAGAGGAGAAAGAGGAGAAGGGTCAAGGAGAAGAAAGGAGCCATAGTTGAAGAAGAAGAAGAAGAAGAACAAAGGAAGAAGATTTGGAAAAGGAGAAGAAGAGAACTTCTTGTGAAGTGTGAGGGTATGTTGGAGTTTGTACAAGGAAAGGATTTTGAGAGGACCCTGTTGCACTATGAGGCGCTGTTTACGAGTCGAATCTTAGTGGACACCTTGAATTGTGGAATTATTACTGAGTTGGTTTGGGTCAAAATGGTGTTTACATAGGTAAAAGTTATTAGTGCTATGTTTATACATGAACTTGATCTGAAGTAAAGTATTATTCTATGCTAAGTTAATGTGTTTTCATGTGAATATTGAGTATGATAAGTATTTATCATTTAAATAAGCTTATAAGCAAAACTTGTAAACATTTTTTGGGGTTGTTTTGTGTTTGAAAATAATATTTATAAGTTACATATTTAAAGTCAAAAGTTATAAGTTAATCACACTTTACTTATGTTATCAAACATTTCTGTCTAAACATAAACTTATTCATAAAATTAGTTTCAATACTTAGTGTCTTTTACCACTAGAGAAATATTTAAAATTTAAACTTTGTGAGTTCAAGCCCCATACTATAGTACAACTCGTTTCATGTATTAGGTTCAAAAATCAATTATTTTTATTTTATTTAGTGAATTTTTAAGATACATACAGAATCTCAACCAAAATTACTAATTGGAATGAACTTATTACTTTAATTATACATTTTTCCTTGTTCAATAATTAATACTTATCACCTATTGACTATTTTTAATTGGTTAATCCACTCGAGCGAGCTCGGATTTAAGTCATTTGCCTCGAATTTAAGCAAATTATTTTTGAGAAAAAGGTCTGAAATATATTCGAACTTTGACCGAAATTGTTGTTACGATACCTAACTTTGGAAAGAATCTTTTACCCCTGCATTATTTAACAGTGTATTTTAAAGGTATATATGTGTCCACCTGGACGTCATAAATATTGCATCATTATAAATATTAATGTGTCCACATGGGCACATATATACCTTTAAAATACATAATTAAATAATGCAGGGGTAAAAATCCTCCATAAAATTTGGTATTGTAACAATAATTTCAGCCAAAATTAAAATATTTTTCAAACCCTTTTCCCTAAGACATCACATATTCGCTAGTCATGTTGGCCATCACATGCATAAGAATTTAAAAAATGTACGAGAAAATTGTTTCGAAAGGTCAAAGGTCGAAATTGCGACTTCGAAAAATTGATCAAGCAGTATTACATTTTGTAAATTAAGTGCGAAGCAAAGGACATTAAAAAAACAAATGTTGATAGTAGAGATTATTTTGTTTATTAAGTACGAAGCGAAGGACATTATTATATTAAAATAAGGCTTAATCAGAATCCAAATATTTTCTGCTGGACTCAGGTGCACTCCAACTTTTTTAAATATATATATATATATATATGTTTTTTTTTTTCCTCCTACCATTCTTGGCCCTTTTCATAAACATTTTTCATGATTATTCTTTGCTTGGAATACTATTTTTTTTTTCTTTATTATGTGATTCTATCCTTTGGATTAAAGTATTGTGGTCTACACAACTTGGAAATTCTTGGTTTTGTGACAAAACACATTTTACCTTTCACTAACATGAATCAATAAAGTAATAATTCAAAGAATTTTTTTTCAAGGTTAAATTAAAACTAGTAATTACTCTTACATATCAATTTCGACTTCGATTCTCAAGAATGGAGTTGTTGTTGGCAGTTTCACTCCTTGAATGGAATTTTCCTATGCAAATTTGAATTAGTTGGACTTCAATATGGATATCAAATATCGAATGAGAAAAAAAGAAAGTAATGATTTTGTCACGCCCCGAGCCTACACCCCAGACGTGACCGGCACTTGAAGACCATCGCTGGCCCCCAAGCGAACCCTTGGCCTGGCTTTCTTAACTCAGCGGAAACTTAACTCAACAGAATAACTCAATGCAATGAAAAGTTATAAAACAACTCAACTGAAAGTAATTTGCCAACAAGGCATCTCGAGTCTCAAAATAGGATATTTAAATATATACATGCATGAGAGACTCCAAACTAACTGACTGACTGTCTAACTGTCTATGAAGCCTCTAAATACTGAGATGGATGTTGGGACAGACCCCGCAACATCCTAATAAAACAAAAACTAAGAACACAAAATAATTGAGTCCTCCGGAATGCAAGGAGGCTCACCACTGACTCTGGAGTGCTCAGCTGGATCAACGACGTGCAGGATGCTGATCCGGGGTACCTGTATCTGCATCATAAGACGATGCAGGCCAACTGGCCTCAGTACATGGAAGGTACTAGTATGCGAGCTGGAAAACTAAGCAACAAAGGCTAGAAGGAAAATTGGAAGAAACTGAAAAGTTTACCTTGTTCAACTCAACTCAACCTGACTGACTTCTTTCAATATAAGGCAATTTAAAACAAGTGTGATATAAAGAAAGACTGTTTAAAACATGCTATAAAACTCTGTGTGTATACAAGGATACAATAAGCCTGAGATGTATATAGAAATACAATTGAACTGATGTATATAAAATACAATAATTTCCGTGTATAAAAATACAATAACTGCTGTGGGAGTTTCTCTAACCGACAACCATCACATAAGAGCTAAAGTGATGATACAGCGATCAACCTCACGCTGCCAGAGCATCCTATACCCGGCCAAAGGTATAAGACCTGAACTGCCTAATGGATCCACTAGTCTAATTTGAAAAGGATTCATCTAAAGAGCATGATCCTTTTCTACCCATGGTGGCTAACATGGTTCTATGGGGGCTGTGGGTTCTTTGAACGCTCCCCCAATTCGGTGCTCGATACTACTCCCAAAAATGTACTGGCTCTTATGTTTTTAAAACACATTTCTTCCTGCTGTCATGAGATAATTACTCAAAAAAAATACTATCCCGAAGGCTCTTGGAAATTTCAGTTTCCAACCTTATTTAAATGTAAAGACATTTCTTTAAAACTTCTTTGGGAATACATAGTTCCCTAATAACTTTGAGAAAATGAACTCAATTTGAAACTCTAAACTCTTTTCTTAACTTGACACTTGAGTCTAAAAATAAAGTTAAAACGTTCAATAAAGACTCTTGAACAACTTTATAACTAGCTTGACTTACTTAACTTCTAAGCTTAACTCTTAATTTCTAACTTCACTTGACTTCTAACTAACTCTCCTTAAAATGGAATATGGATTCAAGGTGATTGCTCATATGTTACGGATGAATTCTTGACTTTAGAAGTACCTTGGAGTGTTGGAAACAACTAGGAAACATAGGTATAATACCTAGGAACAAAATAAAATACAAATGGGACTGCTGGCCAGCTTTAACAGGGGCTGCTGGGCACTCTGCATTCTGCCCAGTTGCCAGCCCTTTCCCCAGAAAAAAACCGACTTTTCTCCCTCTTTTCTTCAACTCTAAACCACCCTTACTTCAATGGATTTAACCCCAAACACTAAGGATCATCAATCTCTCAACATACAATAAATCACAACTCAAATACACAACCCAATCATGTCCCACAACCAACAATAACTTCAACAACAACTAACAACATCAACAACAACTAACAACTTCAACAACAATCCAATCTTTTCTCAAATCATAAAAAAATGAACTTGGTGTGTGGGGGAAAGGATCAAACCACACAAAGAACTCACATACCTTGATAGGGATCACCCCCGACGAAAATCCACGACGGAACTTGTTGATCTCCTTTCTCCTCTTCTTCTCCTCTTCTTCTCTTCTTCTTCTCTCAAGAACCCTAACTCTTTCTCTTTTAAAATAGGATAAAAATGATCCAGAAATCAGCCTAACACACAATATAACCTCAAAAGAAATGGCTAGGGAAAAGACCAAAACGCCCTTAAAATTTTCCGGACGGATTCCCTGCCAACAGCCCAACTTTCAATGGCCATAACTCGCTCATACGAACTCAAAATCGAGCAATCTCAGTGGCGTTGGAAAGATCATTCCACAAGCTTCGCAACCATAACTGGAACTACTCCTAACTCATCCTGATCTAGGAGTTACGACTGCTCAAAGTTGGCCAAAAATCACTGATTTCCACACTTAGCCAATTTTTTCCAGATTCTGTATTTTTCAAAAAAAATGGCTACTTCCAATTTCAAGCTTCTTCATAGCTATTTCAAATTGTCGGATGTTACAGATTTTTCCAAAATTTTAGTTTGCCCTCTTTGAAAGACTTCCTCTAATTAGACTTTTTTCCAAAGGTGGATTATTAACAAAGGGCTGAATAATTAAGGTTGTCCTTTTTAAGGTCACATATAATCAAGGATTTTGCTCTTAAACTTGATTTTTGAGACCATTTATTAGCTGTTAGGTAGTCAAAAGTTTAATCAGACTGCTTGATTAAAGAATGAACGAATAGCACATTTTGAGTCTAAAGTGTGTTTACCAGTTCTGTTAGAACTACGAGAAAACTCAGAAGACTACTAGTAAAGAATTCCATTAATCTTAAGTACCATAATACTTTTCATTATCAGTTCAACTTTACCTTCGTAATTTCAAAAGTTCCAATTAAAAGTTCAACATTCTATTTCCAAACAAATCTTCTACTGGAAAAACTGATACAAGCTGCTCAAACTGTGCAAGAATTGAAGAGTTTTCACCTCCACATTACATGAAAAAGAAGCCTACATTATCAAACATGTGGTATGGTTCAAGAAAGTTGTTCGAAGCTCAACAATCCATGTCGATGCAGTTTTGAACCATGGCTGAAGGGTCATCTTTGCTGACAAATGGATTAATCTTGACCCAAACTAGTGAGAAAACAGAAGCCAACAGAACAGACCATAGCACAACAATAGTTGGAGTTCGATTTTGGCGTCCCATGAGACCTTTGAGGAATGGATAAAGATGAAGAATCACCCAAAATGAGAAGAACACTTTGCCAAATAAAGGCCCCCAAGCCTCATATCCTTTGTTGAGTGCATCAGAGAAACCAGCAACAACACCAACTAAGTTGACAATGAGAATTGTGGTTGGAGGGATCAAGACTGTTGTCCATTTGAATAGGTAGAGATCGGCAAACTCTCCATCATCTGCTGCTTTGGCTGTCACTGTGAAGTTTGTGTCTATACCAGCAAGCATTTTAAGGAATCCTTGGAAAACTGCAAACAGATGTGCAGAGACACCACCAATCACCCAGAACTGCTCGTTACGCCACCAGTCCTCTATACCTATACCACTCCATCGTAGCTCGAGCACACTTGTTACAATGATAGAAAGGAAAAGACCAAGGAAGAGTATACTTGCAATGTTCGATAGCTGCATAGAAGGCACAAGAATTTCACTCAGTAATTATAGAAACTAAAGAAAAAGCAGCCGTAATATCAGCTCCTAATGTGCACTCATTTGCAAAATCTTTAAACAATTTCGAAAGTTGCAAACAAGTCAGAGAAGTGGAAGCATTTACCGTAGGGATGATGAATTTTCCTGTAAGAAGGCAAACAGCAGGAAGAATACAGTATGCAATGAGGGGAAGAGAAGTGAAAGGATAGACAATGGTGTTGGTGTAGGCAAGTCTTTGGAGCCATTTGAGGCGGCCGCCTCCAAATCCATACCACAAAGGACAATGCCTACTCAAGAAAATCTCAACTGATCCAAGAGCCCATCGAAGAACTTGGTGTAACCTGTCTGACAAGTTGATAGGAGCTGACCCCTTGAAAGCAGGTCTCAATGGCATACAGTATATTGATCTCCATCCCCTGCACTGCATCTTGAAGCCAGTCAAGATATCCTCTGTCACTGAACCATAAATCCAACCAATCTGAAAAAGACATACAAAGAGAAAATAGTTAGCCCCTTCTTTCCATAAGTGAAACCAAAAGAGAGAGAGATTCAATTTTTACTTCTTTTCCCCATGCTGTCTTCTCTTCATAACCACAGCCGATAACATGAATTGCTTCCCTGATCAGTGTCGATGGATTAGCAGAATCAGGTACTCCTCCATTTTCCATCAATGTAGACTCGATAAACACGGATGACATGCCAAAAGTTTTCTCAAAACTCATCTGAGAGATAAGCAAGGACCTCTCGTGATCGTCATAATCTGAAGACACCAAAACGAAAGCTTCAAGGTTAAAGTTCCAAAAATACTGGAGGCCAATTTCTGACTAGTTCCAAAAATAATGGAGGCCAATTTCTCACTATTTCCAAAGATACTAGAAAACTCACTTTCAATTTCTCTTAGGTTGAAGATTGCGGAATTCAGATCTTCTCTTTTTGCCTCACGATAAACCTCAGTAAGATCCTTCTCTTTGGCTGGTTTCTTGCGGCGACAGCAGCAAGAGAATGATGAAGAAGATTTATGTATTGTAGGCAGATTACAAGGGCTGTAACCATAAAGTGCTTGCCTATTGAAAACAGTTCCTGTACCGACATATACAGGTCCTTGGATGCCATCCAAACCTTTCATGTTAACCTGAAAACATGATAAAATCCATCTCAATCCATTTGGCAGCATCAAGAGATTCAATACTAAACAACTGATATTATGTGTATGATGTTGAATGAAGCAAGATTATTCTTCAATATTCAAATAGATGAAGAAAATCACTTGCGAGGCTTAAAGTAATATAATAGTATGATATAATTTTAGTAGCTCACGATACTTACATCAAAGAAGACTATGTTTCTGTTGGCATATCTGTCACTTTTATCAATCCCATCAAATCTCTGAGGGAACTGCACATAACAGACGTCTCTGCTGACTTGTGGATCCATTAGGAAACACATAGCCTCACGAATGGCTTTGCTGTTATTGACGTAGTGATCACAGTCAAGATTGAGAATATAGGGTGCATTTGTGAGAACTGCAGACACCCGTATCTGAAATAAAACAGCAAGTTCGTAAAAAGAATTAAATAAAAATAGTCTTAGATTAATGCTAATAAATTGCATCTGAACACACCAGAGCATTTTCAGCACCAGCTTTTTTGTGGTGTTGATAACCAGGTCTTTTCTCTCTTGAAACATAAACGAGTCGTGGAAGTTCATTTCCTTCAATGTCATGGACACCACTATGTCCCAAGAAAACCTGTGAAGAAGAAATATTATGGTGCTTATTTGAACTCCAAAATGCTTCTGTTGAATAGTCAAGTTTCACAAATACTAGAACTTCCAGAATCAAAATGATCTGAAAGCAGCGAGTACAAAGATTGTTGCAAAATCAATGACCACTTACCTGAATCATTCCAGGATGATCGCGCGGGTTGTTTCCTGGCCAAGGAGTTCCATCTGCCATGGTCCAGCCATCCTCTGGTGTTTTCTGAGCCTTGGCTACTAAAGCATTTAACCTTACTTTATACTCTTCATATTCTCTCTGCAATACCAAATAAAAGATTAATCATCTAAACAATGCAGCCCAATTCTTGAAGCAGATGTTTAGTTTTTACAAAATCCTACTCTTACCTTCATTGCTCTGCGCTCCTTGACGAAAGAAGGCTGCACTTTGTCTTTCAAGTAATCAAACTTTTGCGTGAAGTAGAACTCAGGGGCACGTGGTTCAATTGAAAATTTCTTGCAGAATGGTACCCATTTCCTTGCAAATTCAGAAGTCTCAGCTAGTGACTCAAATGTAAGCATTGAGCCACCATCATCGGATACATAGCAGGATACTTTCTCGACAGGATAGTCAACTGCGAGGATCGAGAGAACAGTGTTGGCAGTAATCAATGGAGGTTCTTTCATGGGATCCACCGTGCTGACAAAGAAATCGACAGGTGCAAGCTGACAAGGCTCTCCCTCCCTTTCATACCTAGAAACGTTCAAAAGTTAACTTCAAGTGAAAAAATGCAAAGAA
This sequence comes from Solanum bulbocastanum, assembly GCA_037074985.1. Classification (NCBI taxonomy): domain Eukaryota; kingdom Viridiplantae; phylum Streptophyta; class Magnoliopsida; order Solanales; family Solanaceae; genus Solanum; species Solanum bulbocastanum. The sequence goes on along the minus strand of CM073598.1, from coordinate 26,404,070 downwards.
GTTCGGATATGTTCTATTAGCAGTGATATGAATATTTGTGCAGAAGATTTCTAACCTTGCAGAAAGCCTGTCAAGATATGTCTCTCGGTTGATAGGAGACCATTTAGGGAACTGATCCAACACCCATGAGAAAGCGAACCAGATCTCACAGAAAACAGAAATAAACCACAGGGGATAGGCACTTTCAACTGGATGTGTTACTCTATAGTGGAAGAAAAGGCAGAGAACTATCAATCGAACAATAATTACAATCCTGTATGGAGTAATTTGAGACTTCGGCACTGGAATGATTCTTGAAAGTGGCTCTGCAGCATCTGCTAACCTGCAAAAGTTATATTACAAGTAATTAATACATGCATGATAAAGATAGAGCAAGTTCAAGATTCAAAATCACTGAAGGTGGATCAAACATCAGTCTTTTACAACTAGAAAATTTCCTGTTTTCTTGATAGTTATTTAGACGTCTAGACAAAAGAGAGAGAACTATGAAATCAGACAAAAAACTGCAATACTATTTATAACATGGTTACTTCCCAATTTCACGAAATTTATCGTCTAGTTAAGTTGCTTTTGCAAGGCCTACTTACTGTGGCTTTTCTTCCATCTGCTGCTCAGGTGGAACTACAGCAGCTTCTTGTACAACAGCTTTACTTTGGTTCTTCTTTTTCTTATTTTTCTTTTCCTTCCAACTTTCCACTCTATTCTTCCATATTGGATTTCCGGTATCATCATGATATTCTTCATGAGGAAATAATAAATAATTTAATATAATGTTATTTATTGAACTAGACTAGAAACATCTCTTATGAATGTTGTGCAGCAAAGCTTCCATCTACTTACCGCTGTCCACAGTTGAAACAGTACTGACAGTTCTAGCATGAACTCCAGCATCCTACATTAGAAACGACAATTTTTCACCAACTAAAATTAAATTTGTAGACTAAAGATGAGAAGTTCCACCAGACATTACTTAGTACCTGAGCAGTATCAGGATGAGAAACCACTATAGCATGGTTAGTAGATTCTTGCTCATTTTCTGCATAATAATAAGCATAGTACTATGTTAGACTTTACTTAGTACCTTTTTTTTTTTTTTACAAATAGTCACATGGGATCAGAAATAAAGCCAAATATCAAGATCTAGTTATAAGAGAACAAAATTTACTTACCATCATATGGAGTTGCACAGCGTAGACATGCGTTGCGCCCTTCTTTGATCTCATAATCCAAGCAAGTCTTACAAACAGGATAGTTACACTCATGACAAGCCACAAAGGCTTCATCATTAGTATTAGCTAACCCCATTTGTTCGCCACAAATGTTGCATATTGGAACCCCTGACTCCATCATTTTTTCCACTCACAAAACCAGTACTAGTCACTAGTACTCTTGGCCACAGTTAGCACACAAATGATGGTTTTCTCCTGTGTCAGTGGCAAGAATATAAAGAAGGAATGTTTTCACTGACTTGAAAAGAGCTAAGGAATGAGAAATATTATTGTAATGGTGAAGGGAAGTTTGGAGGGTGGTTACAAGGCCTTGTAGGTTGAGAAGTTGGTATCAAAGGTACATTTTTCAGAGAAGAAAGCAATGTGTGGGCAGATTTTTAAAAAAAAAATTGCTGAAATTTGAAGGAATGAGTATGGTTGGAGTTTATACATCTTAACCAACTTATTGTACCAAACTTTAAGTCAGGCTGCAGCTTCAAGACTGAGCCACCCTCCACACCTCATTTGACAGATTTAGTCAAGCCACATGCCTTCTTTTCTTCTTTTTTATCTTTGGATTCAAGTTATATATATTAATAGTGTATAAAATCTTTTATACACAAACTTATAATATGTTGGTTTATCATTTTTATTAGACTAGCAAATAATACTTATCATAGAAACGTGTCTGTAATAAGTGTGTAAAAAAAAATATAACACCAATGCATACAACTTAAGCTCTTTTTTCTGATCAAGGAAAATTCTCTCTTCAGATATACTATAGATTTACTGTCAAAATCAAGGAAGAATAAATGCTTCTAACATGAAATGATGTGATTCAGACCTAATATCTTCTTTTTTTTTTTTACCTCCCCACTGTTTTCTTCTCTCTCTAGGTTAAATAATTTTTTGTAAATATTTGGTCTGAATCACATATTATTTCAATCCATTCTACCTGCAGGAATAGTAACTAAGCTCAATTTATTCATGTTTTTATGCTCTAATTAAAGACTGCCTATTTTTATATCTCAATGAATAAGATTATTCTCTTCACCAAATAAATGAATACAATCAACTTCGACTGCCCTAAATCATCCTGTTCAAATTAACAAGATTAAAATTTTTAACATCAAAATATGGAAACTCGCAATAATCGGAGGTGAAATTCATGTTACTTTTACGTATGGTGATGTAAAAATAGATGTTATACATACCATAAAGTTCAATATCAATGTATTGGACTCATCAATGACCTAATGTACCAAGAAAAGTGTTTGAAAGAGGCCCACAATTAGGTGTTCAAGTCTCCAACAAATAGGTAGACCTCACAATTGCACGCACACTCAAGCACACATGCAATAGACATCTTCGATCTGGGAGTTTTTTTTATTATTGTACTGCTGCTTACAGATTAAGAGAATAATATACAAACAATATCGCGTTGAAGCAAATATCTAATTAAGTAATATCAATTCTCAAAATCAATGTCTCATGATCCAAATCCCAATCCCTACCAAAAAAGGGAGAGAAAATGAAGAGACGAGCTCAGATTCTTGTTATCTTAGATATCTTTTGCAATTACATGGGAAAGAAAACATCTAATCCTACAGAAGCACAAGCATAAGCCAATATCATTGCTGTGCACCTAGCTGTTTAGGTCACAACCTTGCTGGGTAGAACCTTTGTTTGGCAAAGCCATGCCTGTCCAGTTTAGCATACAATAGAAGACCCAAAACTGGCATATTGGGAGCATAACTTTCTACGAGGGTAACATTATGTACAAGTAGCAATATCTCAGCTCAATCTGTGCTGCTTCACCCAATGTTGTAAACCTTCACTATCTTGGATGTATCACAGACAATTAGGTTCTCTGAATCAGTAGGAGTTGTGCATAGCCAATTTACCTAATTAATTAAAAGAGCCAATCGTGAGACAAATATACTAACCAATTGAGGCATAAAGTTTCAGACAGAGAGGGCATAAATGGCAATGAAATGGAACTCACTTTTCTGCTCAAACTTAAGCTAGAACGAAGGAAATCGGTGCCACTGCTTGTCTCACCAGCCATGAAAAACTTAAACCAATCCCATACTTTTACTTGTCTGTCATTTCCACCTGAAATAATGAACTTCCCTTTGTCTCCAAATGTGGAAAAAGTCCTAATAGAATTTCAGCAGATTAGTGCTGGCTGGTGGGGTATATTTGAGCCTGCTACGCTATAAAGAAAACTTACACACAGGATACAGCAGCAGTGTGTCCTCCCAAAGAGCGATCAAGGTGCAGGTCTCCAACATTTTGATTCTCAATTTCAGGATCAGCAGAAGAACCGCCAACTTTAGGGGTTGACTTAGAACCTTTCTTGGGTTTAGCCGAACTCTTAGACTTGACAGCATTGAGCTCTGAATCAATGTTTATTACAGAAACAACTTCATCACCCCTAGCCACAGCACAAATCTTCACAAATTTATCCACCACATCAACTTCAGGAAGAGCCAGAGCATGAACAAAGGCAGGATTCAAACATTGTCCCGTATCACCTTTATTTCCTGCTTTAAGTGTGCCTACAGCAAACAAAGAGAACTTCAACAGCCTATCTAATAAGCTAGATATATCAACATGTAATATTCTAATACATTAGCTGGGTCATGAGTATTGGATGCACGTATGTATCTGACACTACATTCAGCCATTCTAGGTTTTGTATGCACTGTGAAGGATCCACTGGAAATGCCCATGTCTGTCCAAGACGGGTGAACTTATGTAAAATGATTATGGGGGTACCATAGATGTTGCAGAAAGGCTGAGTTAGATTCTTTTGGAAAATGGCAACGAGAGAACCAAAATTAGATGTCACTAGCAGGAAGCAGTAATCATTTTTTAGGTCTCACGAACTTGACTGAGCAGTAGGAGTTTTGAGCATTAAAGTAGGCAGATCCCACTAGAGTAGTCCTGAACTTTTTCTGCCCAATCTTGCTAGGCAGACAACTTGAAATGTAGAAAATCACTCTTGCAAAAATTTATGACACACCCAAGCTAAGAGTTCTAGAATAATATTTAAAATGGAAGGAAGATACTTTATTCAATCAGTAAAAATGGGAGGAAGATAATAGACTATCTACTCTCAATTCCCCTTTCTCACCAACAAACTGAAATGTCAGTGATGTTTCTGAGCAACAGAGGATACTTTTTAGATAAAATTCTAAATGTGGACCATTCCATGCTCCAACAATTGACCAACGACCAGTTATCTGATTAATAATTTACTCATTGAGTATTTCTTCTGCCACATGGTCAATACCATAGAAAATGGAAAATAGAAAGCAAAGTTACACAGTATTACACACTTGACTAATACTCCTGAAACTTATCTCTCTGAGAATCCATGTTTGCTTATAACAATATCATTTTATCTATTTAGACTTAAGGGGAAAATATTAATACTGTCTTACACATATTCAACCATTACATATCCTATTTAAACTACTATATGAAATATTCAATAAAAAACATCTTTCTTAATTAACCAACTACTATAACGGAATGGGAGGATTGGGAATTCTTGGTTCTTTTACTTTACATTGTAAGAAGGATAAGCCACTAGCCTATTTACCTAATATAAAAAAAATTAAATGTTTTCCAGTATAAATTATCACTCTCTATGTTTTCTAGTTAATCCCCTGTGATCAAAATATAGGGAGATAACTACTACATATTCTAAAACTTAGTGATTTCGCTCCTTTCCAGCTAGCATAGTAAGGCAAGCCTATAACTAAGTGGGTATGTAGCTAGTGTAGTAAGGCACACCTACAATTCAGATATGCAGTTCTGGTGTAATAAGGCACGCCTAAACTTGAAGGTACATATTACCAAAGGAATTAATATTAGAAATTGCAGATCTAGAAAAGAGTGCATAGTAGAAGGCTTAACATACCAAAGTCCCAAATCTTCCGCGGCCGTCCCTTGGAGAAGTCCCATAGCACAAATTTTGAATCAAGACCCCCAGTAATGACTGAAAAATGACACAAAAAAATACAACATACTGTCACCATCAGCTTATAAAAAGCATTCATGGAAATTTTAGCTAGGAGGCTAACTTAGCAAGAGCTTTAGCAGACTGACAATATATGGTTTGGCATAGCAATTGACAGTAAACATTGTTCTTCAAACATCATCAGAAATTAAATAATATGTAGCAGGCTGTCACAATTTGCATGTTTTACGGAAACCTTATGTGCCACTTCCATGTTTTATGAAACCTTATGTTGCCATCCCATATAGATTAAACTGGTGATTGGTTGCACAAGGAACCCTACATCAAGATTCTCTCGTAAAAACTAAAGGGCCAAGGGATGTCATATACTGTGTGTCTGCATCTCTCTTTGAAGTCTCGCTCTCTCTGTCTCTCTCACACGCACACAGCAAGATAGAGAGAAACAGAGAGACGGCAACTGTAAAAGAAGTCTTAATTGATTTCAGTTATCAAAACACATAACTTTATTGCAGATCGCAATTACTTGTATATCATTGTAAAAATGGTATCATTCTTTACAAGATTATGACTAATTTGTCAAATGTTAGCCAATGCAAACCTTCAGAAACCTACCAGCTTAAACTCACAAAGAGACTAGAAGTACAACTTAGAGGAAGAGTTAGTTTCTCCAAGAAAGCTGCAGTCTATGTGTAAGTATACATCATATACCTCTAAAATAATACTGGATAAAAACATTATCATACTTCTTATGGTGCTACAATTGCCAAGTGTGTCTGGTTCATGCATTTATGTAGGCCATTCAGTTCAACACTTATGTGGGTCATATGTATATCTAGAGGGGAAATGTCAATGTCACGGAGGGGGATGTAGGAATTCCGAAAATTTTAGTTCAAAAAGTACCTTCCCAAGGTCTCCAAGGGATGAATTGAACACTGCTACATATCTGATAAGATAGTGAAGGTCACAAATGATGATAGGTTCGGAATAAAAAAAATAGTGCCCTATGTGAAGTTGGGGGAAGAAAAACTGGAATTAACCTTCACAGCCAAAATACAAGTAAGACTTCACATACCAAAAAGATAATACAAGAAGGGCAACAAATAAATAGAATGTAGAACAGTAAATTTTAATTAAAATGAATGACATACAAAAATCACCATGTTTCTGGGGAAAAGTACAAACTTATTATAGTAATTATATAAAAAAGGATACACTTGTGTGGCCACCTCTCAATGTTTTGTACATGCGATTTTGGCGGATGTCAATGATCTGCAACACAAGTAGCGCTTAGATGTCCAACATACTTATGGAAACAGTGAAACAGTTTTTATCTTTTAAAAGTTTCACAACTCATCAGATTTATCTCTTATGGGAACAACGAAACAGATGTCCAACATACTTATAGAAACAATGAGGAACTGTCTGTCCTACCTTGACATCACCACTATCATCTGCTGCAGCAAGGAATGATGACTTCGAGCTGCAAGCAATCTACAAAACAGAAAGGTTATGCACACAGAAACAGAATAGGCATTGTTTGAGGATATAGTACACCTAATTGAGGTACCTGAAATATGACCTTGTTAGATAGGAGAAATCATAAGAGATTATAATGTTGAAGGGAAGATATTTAAACATCACAAAATTAAATGGACAAAGCCTAATACATATGAATGAACAAATACAGAGTAAATCCTAAATTTCTGTTTTTAAGCCTGTACAAGGTAAATCTGTTGGACATGACATTTAAACTAGAGTCTAAAAACAAAAAAAAATGAGAGCACAATTGCCTAAAAGAAACAAGGGAAGCTTCTCGAACAAAGCCCTAAATTTTATCAGAACTTTCAGAGTTCAGATTTGTCAATGTGGAGATCTGGTACAGTTTATTGCAGAGTAATCGATCTATTAGCGTGGTGGTTGAAGCAAAGGGATTTTACAGAATGAGATAGACAGATAAGTAGTGTAACTTTTCCCTGTTTTGTTTACCTAGTTCTGAAATTACATCAACATGTACCACTATTTGGGTTTGAAAAGCAAAGTGATCCATAAAATTTACATGTGTGAACAGGAAGGCAACCACACGAGAAACCTCCTAAATTGACTCTAGCTAAACTCCTTGAGCTGATGCTTAAAAAAACAAATAAATGGATCAGGTTAAGAGATAAGAATGGTAAATAACTGATACATTTAGCTGAAGTTCTTGGAATCGAAGTTCCAAAATACTCACAAGATGAGAAGCTCAAGACTACTCCCTCTGTCCCTGTCCCAATATGTGGACTTTCCGTTTTTCGAGGTTAAACTATGTGAACTATGACCAACATTTTAAAATGTATTTTTCATCATATTTTCATGAGAAAAATTGCAACTTGTAGTACTTCTCGTATAGTTTTTGAATATCTAAATTTTAATTTTAAAACATTAAGCTGATCTAATCCAATTTAGCTTCAAAGATTTAGTCAAATTAACTCTAGGGAAACGAAAGGAGCCACATAAATTGGGACGGAGATAATAATAAAGAAGATGCTGAAGATAGCAAGATATTGCATTGCCAACTGAACTAATGATCGGGCATACTCCTGATAACATGACATGTGGAAAATAACAAAACGAGCACAATGGCAGATTTTATGCAAAGAGGAGAACAATGTAAAATTTATAGTGCAAAAATCCATTCTTAAAAGGTTTGGACAGTGAGAAAAAGGAAAAAAACATAAGGAAAAAAAAAGAAAACAAACAGAAATCATACCTGATTTATCTCATCCTTGTTGTAATTGTAACTGTGCAACAGTTTCGATGCAGTAACCTTGAGATACAGTTAAACTGGATTAATAAAAAAATTATGTGCCCAAAAGTGATAAACGAGAATAAGTGGAGAGAAGCCAACTCAAACCAAATCACAACATAAAATTAAGGGAAAGCATTTCATTCAGAGAGATGTTGGTAAAGGTCTAAATTTAGAAAATAAGTATGCACATTAGCAAAAAGTGCTAAAGCCTTTACCGGCATTAGTTAATTGTCATTGGATTCAATGTCGCTATAGGCTTTAGGGACATTTACAAAGAGCATTAACTGCCACTAAAAGAAACATATTTAGCCATTTGTGAGGTACCATAATCACACAAGATGCGGTAAATTCTAAAAGCACATAAAAGAAACAAGTTTAAAAAAAGCACGAGGAAGTAATGGTGGAACAATATAACATTACCATATTCACATCAAAGCATTTGACTTCACTTCCCAATGAGACATAAACAACATCTTCATTTCCTGCACCATGGATACCATGTTTGAAATTGACGACTCTCACAAATTTCAAAATATGCTATCAGTTCCAGCGGAAGGTTATCATCCCTCCAACTAACTTATTACAGTGCAGAACTAACAGAAAACTCAAAATCAGTAGTCACTAAATTCTCAGTAACTGTCCTATAATAGCATATTTATTTCGTCTAAAGCAGCAGCATGTGCTTTTAGTTGGAAAGTTCTTTGTTAGTGTTAAGAGTATTAGAGTTGGAATATTAGTTCTTAAGTTATAGTGGTATATGCCATTTATTATCTTTTCTCCTTTGTTTTAAAAGAATATGGTTTGTGCATTATGTTTGACACATATAATTAGGTGTCTTGCATTCATCAATTATCAAGTCATCAATACAGTTCATTCCTGTTCATATTTCTCACAGGTATCAGAGTTTGTACGCTCATACTAGAAACTTAAATAGAGTCTCTACACCATAGTAGATAGTAGAGACCTAACTAGCTTTTATTTCTTTGCTTAAATAGTTTTACAATCCTTATTTCCTTCCTATGACCATTCAACAATACCATGTCTATTCTAGGAGACAATTCCAGTAACACTACACCTCATTCGAGGCACCTGTTTTGGCAACATCGTGCCTCTTCCCAGTTATCATTCTGATGGTGCTGTGCATATTTCTTGTTACTATTCCGGTGAAAACACATCTCTTATCCACTGGCATTTTTGGCGACCGTTGTGGCGGCAGTGTGAAACTACCTTTGTCACCAATTTTTTTTTTTTTTTTTTTGATGAAGTAAGGAACTTTGTCACCACTTATATTCCATAAATTTTCAGTGTGATCTTCCGACAAAATTTATGGCATGTTTCTTTGGCAATTCTCTGGAGACTTGCTTTATTTAGTTATCAAAATAACCAAATATGTTTTCTCACCTTGAGTTTGAGGGAGCAAGTTAGTACGTGAAATGCTAGCGATGGAATACCAGATTTAGAACATTAGAACTGTAAGTTTTTAGTATTGTGTCTCATAGTAGAATATTTAATGCTTGACATCTATAAATAGGTGTCCATTGTATTCATCAATTTATCAAATCATTACATTTTTCTTTTGCTATATTCAGGGGCAGATGTAGCCTTTCGTCTACGGGTTCATCTGAACCCTTAACTTTCAACACAGAGAATCAAGACATTGTTCTCTCCCAAGCTTATCTCCTCTCCCACTCCCCAAATAATTTGTTCCAACAAGATTTGAAGTACTTCCATTTAAATCTTTAGTATTCAGACTTCTCAACTCCATAGCATGTGTAATCATAAACATTGTCAAAGTGCCAAACAAAAGATACATAGTTTTTTATATAACCCAAGTGGTGCACAGTGCAAAACTCAGTGGATAATGCATCCATCCTCTCCACTTAAATACCGGGAATTTTTTACCTGCAGCAAGATTCGGACCTGTGACCATCTAACCCACTCAACATGTGTTTTGCTCTCACCACTAGACATCAATCAACTATACCTCAATTCTAGTTGGGGTGGTTTACATGAATTCCCTGCATCCATTAAGCTCCATTTAGGTCTTGATTTGTTAATTGCAAGGCTGAGACAAGCTTTAGTCATAACTTACAGAAGAAAAAACAAAGGGAGCATGTAACAAATCCGGATATGATGCAATTAACACAAGGACAGATACACCAGTGGTCTCTCAAGGAAGAAATGGAATCCTCATAGACCAATGTTTTAGCTCTTAAAAAGTCCCAAAACACCAGCCCCCTGTATTTCTCTGTCCATCATCTTATGGTTCTCATTTGGGAGTACATAGATGCAATAAACCTTAATAAAGTACACACTAAATATTTTGTTTAATCACACAACACCAATTAAATAAGAAGAACCAGTGAAGGAAAAAAAAAAACACAAACCTGGCTTGAAACATATTGATGAAACTGGGTTACCATTTCCAACATCCATGGTAAAGATTTTATCTTTGCACCTCAAATCGAACCAGCACACACAACCATCCTAATATTTCCCAAGAAAATGATCAAATAAATAAATAAACAAAAAGCAACAGTCGAATGAAATGCACTTTCAGTAGAATCTCAATCTTTTAAAACACAAAATTCAAGATTTAGCAGTCAAAACAACCCCTCAAGGCCTATGCTTCATCTGGGTGTCTAATTAAACAAACAAAAAAGGTTCTTGAAGACCAAAAGTGCGATGGAATATGGAAAAGGATTCACCTCATCTGCAGTGGCAATAAGACCGGGGCGGTTTTGAGAGGCGATACAGCAAGTGGTGCTGGCTTTGTGACCTTTGAGCTTTCTTGGTTCCTCCATTCTACTCTGTTCGCTCTTTCAGTTGCTTACTTTGTCTCTACCAATAAAACCCATTTTATACCCTATTGTGAATGCGTTTTCCCCTTTCTTTTTTGGGCATCAAAAGATGTCGTATTTGTTAGGAAAAATGTACTCCTATTAGTACGATTTAAGTAATGAAAATGATATTTTAAGCCACAATCTTATACAAAAACACATCTTATGAACTTATTGGTGTGATGCATGCAAGAAACAAATCTTACTATTGCTTGTAAGAACTAGGAATCAAAATGATTTTGTGGTGTTGGATTCGCTACAAGAAATCTATTTTGAATGAAGTAATAATGACCCCATAAAATGAAATTCACTGCAATAATTTTGGATTGGACGATAGGAAAATGGACTTACATAAATCTTAGATACACGTGAATTGTAATTTACTCTCTCCGTTCAAAAATATTTATCCACTATACTAAAAATAAATGTCCAATAATATTTGTCCACTTTATGAAATTCATAGATAAGTTTACACTTTCTTTCATTTCATATTGATTTAATTTTTGAGGCATTTTACATTTTTCAAAAAGTTAAAAATGCTCTTAACGTATCCCAAATGGTTCAAAAATACCCTCCATCCATCTTTTGATTTAAAAATGTCCTCAATGTTTTAAGGTTTAAAACTATCCTTTTTTAACATTTGGCTAACATAGCAAATGTGATATGAATTTTCTTTACCCATTTCAAAATATATGACCCACTTATTCTAAAAACCCATTTCGAAAAATCAGACCCAATAGGCAGATCATTTTTGGGTCTTTTATTCCAATTAGCTCTAGTTCTCTTCTTTCTTCTCCTTCAATTCATTTGTTCTCCATTCTCTAGTTAATTGCAGAGCATGAGCTTAGGATGCAGAGAAAATTTCCGAACTTCACAGTATGTCTATCCAAACTAAAGATGATCTTTGTCTTCTTTCATTGGAATATGTGTACTAGAATCTAGATTTTCACTTTTTTGCCATATTCTTTGTTATTTGATTTCAGCATATAAATTTTTTCTTGTCACTTTTCAGGACAATTCGGAACAGTGCTACAATGAAATTATTTCAATGTCGACATGTTAATTCTGAGGATGCTCGCAATTCTATGCATTTTTGGTCATTAAAGTTTTGGGTTGTTCTTGCTTATGATCCATTTCTTTCTCCATTTATTGCATTAGAACTCCATTTATTTCAATGACATAGTTAGTCAACTCGCTAACAGAGCCAGCAATTCCAAAATGGAAAAGCCCCTCCATGATCTATCATCCTCGACCGCTACCACCATTCCAAAATGACACAGTTTCATTCGCACCTCGAAGGTGTTGTGATTTGCAACCTAAACTACCATCCTCGGCTGCTACGAAAAAAGACCGAGAATCCAGCTAAAATGGAGTTCAAAGATATGTCAGGTTAATATGTAATCGGGTTCCTTGGTGGGTTGAGTTTTTGTAGCATAGATGGGTCGGGTCGTTCGGCTGAATTTTAAAAAATTAGGTGGACCAATAAGATGAAGCTATTTGTCTAAGTTAATGACTCGTCAATTGTCATGTCAATCAGCTGTTAAAAAAGGAAAATTTTAAACCTTAAAAAGACATTAATGGCATTTTTAAATCAAAAGGTGGAAAGAGGACATTTTTGAACCATTTGGAATACGTTAAGGGGTTTTAACTCTTTTCCCTTTTTCAAATTAACTTAATTGTTCAGTTTTCAAGATTACCTTTAGAGTGTTCTTCCAATATTACCTTTCATTAGTTAGTATGAAATTAGTGATTAATTAATAGTTAGTTATTTTAATCATAAATTTGATAATAATTAATAAAGGTAAAAATAAAAAACTTCTTAAAGGGTGTGAAACACCTCAAAAATTAAATTAATATGAAATGAAGAAAATATATTCAAATGATGATATAGTAAAATTATCTTTTTATTTATAATTTATTAAGAAATATGTCAAGTCAATAATTGATAATTATTATTGAAGAGAGGAATATTTATTAGACACATTTTACGTGGCGCAATATTTGTTATCCCCAAATAATCATGCATCCGGATGGAAATTGTTTTGAAGTTCATAAATTTTTTCTTTAGTCCAATAAATTTACACATTACCTCCCTTTTGTGCTTTCACGATTTTCTATTCTCAACAAATTCTTAATCCTCGTGACATTACTAGTGTAACGGAGTAATAAAGAAAGGGAAAATTCTTTTAGCTAGAAAATTTGGCAAAAATTTATTTTATCTATGTTATTTTATTTTTTTAAATATTTTTACCCTTTTAATTTTAATACGTTTTAATTAAAAAAGAAAAAAAATTCATTTATTTTTTTTAAAAAAAAGATACTATAATTTTTTAAAATTTCTAACCATTTAACATTATCTATAAAAAAATATTGCAGTTTAAGAATAAGTCTTCGATCTGGTTAATAACTTCCTTCAAAGTTAAATTGTACTCCACGCTCATTTGACATGGCTTCCTCAAACAGTAGTCAATGAATCAAAACAAACAAAAGACGAAATCTATGTATATTTTAAACAGTAACAATGATAAATTATCACTGACTTTTGAATTTTATTTGAAAATCGCTATGTTACACCTGTAGCTTAAAGCAAAAGAAATATCAACTCCTAAAAGCCAATGCGATTGAATTACTGAAAGAACAACAAAAGGTTGCGAAGAATGTGAACAGATGATGGATCTAATAGAAAGATTGACATGCTTCTAGAATTTAAGTTGACAAATTTCTATAGAATCGCATATCAAAAGGAAAGCGAAAATGTAAAAAGTTATACAAGACATAACACAAATATACACGATATGTTTGCTTTTGAATTTGATTATGGCGTAATCCAAAAGATAACTTCTTCAAAATTATTAGGCCAAAGTCAACAATGTGTACAAATTGGTGCTTGAAAAAACCGTTTGATTTTGCAGTAACTATGTTTATTTCGATATTGTCATGCTTCACATATATGTACATTCAAATTACAACCTCAATCGAATATCTTAAATGTAATTCCAAAATCCACTACCAAAGTACAATTTTCTCTTGCTTTCGAAAGAATATTGCCCTGTTCCTAGTTTAATATACATAACACTGCAACTCGAAGCTCAACAATGTGAATCAAGATTCACACATAACAAATTGAAAATTATATTGGCTGGATACTGTCCAAAAATTACAGACTATCAAAGAGTTATTCCACAAAATTACAATAGAATTATTAAAATCCTCTCTGACTAGAACCCTTCCCTTCCCTTTCTCCCTTTGGCACAGGCTTGAATCCATGAACCGATACAAAGCTCTCTCGATAGCATAATATGGAGCAGATAGATTTTGTCTCCATTCCCACCTTTCTCAATTGTCTTGTCTTTAGATTATTCAAGTTAAACATACAATCTGAAGGATTTTGAAGTAGTATGTTGCCATCACTAAGACCTCCACGTATGACATACTTAAAATCAATATCAATAACAAAGTTCTTACACCAGATATCACCTTGACGGGTCCAAAAATCAACATGGCTTCTCCGGAAACCTCTGACATATGAATACGAAAGCAAGGCGAGTAAAATCTGAAAGTTCATTGATTTGTAAGCTTGAGATTCAACCTTCAATACTTGTGGTAGTTCAATCACGTTGAAAGTACCGTTTGACATATCGAAACACACAATGACGTAATCACGTGGTATACTCTAGAATGTAAAACCTTCGATACAGACGTCATAAACAGTGGTAATAACAAAAGGAGACTCATCTCCTCATCATACCAAGATTGTGATCTGAAGGAATAGACCTCTACTACACTAACTTGTTACACCTACCAACACCTAGAACCCAATGCGATTGAATTACTGAAAGAAAGACAAAAGGTTACGAAGAATGTGAACAGACGGCGGGTCTAATAGAAAGATTGACATGCTTCTAAAATCTGAGTTGCCAAATTTCTATAGAATCTCATATCAAAAGGAAAGCGAAAAAATAAAAAGTTATACAAGACATAACACAAATATACAAAGATGCGTTTGCTTTCGAATTTGATAATGGTGTAATCCAAAAGTAACTTTGTGAAATCTGTTTGGTCAAAGCTAATGGAGCTTCAAAGCAAGTTCAATTTTGCAGTAACTCTGTTTATTTTTAGTGGCGGCTCAAGCTAACTAGTGGGCTAAAGCCAAAAATAAGTTGGAAGCCTAAATTTTAATTATTTTTTTATATCTGAGATTCAAGTTATTTCTTTCTTTTTAACAAAAAAAAAGTTTTATTTTTTTTATGTTCTTAAACTAAAGATATATATATATATATATATATATATACCAAAATATTTTTTAATCTTGTGGTCTTAAACATATCATGCAGAAGTTAAATTTAAAAATTGATTCAGAAAAAATAAATATTTTTTAAATGTTTCAAAACAAATTGAAATATTCTTTATTTTTTTTCTTAAAAAAAGCTTAAGATAATTTTATTATTACTAAAAAATTAGGCCTTTCGCTTTTGGGGGCCTAAGACACATGTCTTATTTTTAAAGGCATTGAGCCACCCCTTTTTATTTTGATAGCATTCTTCACAAATATTAATATTCAACTAAATCCAAATTAGAACTTTGATATCATAGAATATCTCAGTTAGGAATCCAAAACCCACTACGAAAATATTATTATATCATGTATTCAGATTAGCAAATCAGAAATAATAAAAGATGAAAAGAAAAAGAAAAGAACTATACGAGTCCACAGAACTCACTGTGTATCCTTAAGAAATTTAATCCCTGCAAGTACCGAGGTTGTAGATTAATTCCTCCCAAGATAAAACAGATTAACCATTAAAGTAGTAGTGGTACCTCAAACTTCAATAATTTCAACGAATTCAAAATTACAGCAACGAATCGCACACACAAACACGATTGATCGATTTTGTTTTGTAAGAAATGTATGCAAAAGAAGGAAAGAATTTGATGCAGAAAAATAAGAGAAAGTCTTTCTATTTATAATCAACAAAGGGTAAAGGTCACAATTCTTTGGAAAAAGACAACATTTCAGAATGGTTACAACCTTTTGAAAAAGGCACAACCTTTCAAACGGTCACAATCCTTTAGAAAAGACACACCCTTTCATAAAAGTCACATCCCTTCGGAAAAGTCACAACCCTTCCGGAGAGCACAACTCTTTATTTCCTGTTCACCTTTTTAAAACCCAACAATCCTCCGCATAAATAGGAAATGGATATTGTTAAAACATATGCATGACAAATTGTGTGATTCGTAAGTAAAGATTGATTGCATTTGGATAAGTGGGTTTCCCTTTGAACTTTCCATAGTGAACATATATTGGATATACTCGGTCAATCGGTAGATTTAATATCTTTAAACCGTCGAGCTTTGGTGTACACCTAGACAACATAAGTCACACAATTAACCCTTGAACTGTTTTTGGTTCTCATTGTTTTGTTCGTTTCAGCCATGAACACATCTTGGTTTATAAGTGCACAGAGAACTGACCTTACCGAATTCTCCTTGAAGCGCTTACACTTCACACTTACATAGGTGATTTCTAAATGTGTTATCCGTAGATACACCATTTGATATACCTTGTATCAAACGTAAAAATCATTAAAAAGTCATAATGCCTTTATCACTGTTACTTAACATTGTCTTATCATGAAAATAGACGATAAAAAATATTGTAACAATGTTGAATTATCATCAATGACTTTGTTTGATCTCCTTGAACCTAGATCTTGAGATCTCCAGTCTTCTAGGTAGAGTTACCACCACAATGACTTGTCCTCGGCCATAGTCCTATTCCATTTGATAATCTATCAACTCTCTCTAGTTAGGTTTTTTGTAAGTGGATCCGATACATTATCATTTGACTTTACATAGTCAATTATGATAATTCCACTAGAGAGTAGTTTATCTAACGATATTATGTCTACGTCATATGTGACAAGACTTTACGTTATACATCATGCTCCATGCCTTATATATTGCAAATTAACTCTCACAATATATATATACTGGAGCTGAAGGTTTGGGCCAAAAATCTTTTAAGAAATTTTTGAGTCATTCAACTTTTTCACCGGCCTTATCTAGACTTATAAATTCATATTTCATAGTAGAGTGAGCGTTACTTTGGAAGATTTCCAAGAGACTGCTCTTCCACTATGAGTAAATACATATTCACTTGTGGATTTTACTTCATTTGACCTGGTAATTCAATTTGCATCACTATATTCTTCCAATACTATTGAATGTTAGTTCTAATGCAAAGCAATAGTTTTTAAGTATGTTTTAAATACTCCAAAACTCTTTTCATTGTCATCCATTGAGTTTGATTGAGATTACTTGTGAACCAGCCAATTTACTAATAGCACATGCTATATCTAATCGTGTGCACTTCATGATATATATCATACTTCTCAATACTCTAGCACAATCCAATTATGGGTCACTTTTTCCTTCATTCTTTTGAAGTACAAAACTCACATTTATTGGAGTCCAGTTAATATTGAAATCCAACTATTTGAACTTGTCAAGTACCTTTTCAATCACATCAGTAACTTGAATGACATTCATATCGAAGTTACTTTCAAGCATATGATTAGTAGCATTTGCATCATAAATGTCTCTTTTGATGATCAACATATCGTCAACATAAAATCAAACAATGACCTTGTGATTTGGAGTGTCTTTAATGTAAAAACATTTATCACATTCATTAATTTTGAATTCATTTGCTAAAATAGTTTGGTCAAACTTCGCATGTCATTATTTTGGCGCTTGTTTTTAGTTCACAAAGTGACTTAACAAGTTTACAGATTTTCTTTTCTTTATCAGGAACCACAAAGCCCTCGGGTTGTTCCATGTAAATTTTTTCCTTCAATTCTCTATTAAAAAAAATATTTTCACATCTATTTTGATGAATTTAAAGGTCATATACCGCAACTAGCGCAATTAACATCTGAATTGATGTAATACTAATTAGTGACTATTATGTGTCAAAATAATCAAGGCTTTTTTATTGTCTAAAGCCTATGAGAACAAGTCTTGCTTTGTATTTGTCAATAGTTTCATCAACTTTTTTTTACTTTTGTAGACCCTGTTTACACCAAATGTTAGTCTTATATTTTTAAAGTTAATACTTTTAAGTATTTTATTTTTTAAAATAGTTTAAAATACATGTTTTATCATTTTAATGCAATTTGTTAATAATTATCCTTATTCTCAAAGTATTAAGATTTTTATTGATTAATTCTATATATATTATTTTGTCACAGCCGATTGAATACGTTCAAGTATTTGTACATTTTTTATATAATCATTATTTCTGTTAAATTGCATTTTTTACATGTCATTGATTACGTTCATTACATTTTTCATATTTATTTTCTCTGTTACACTTGTTAATATTTATTTTGCTATTTTTCACAGTTCAGAAATTCATTGAGATATAGATAATATTTTATACATAAATATTTTATTAATCGTTGATTTTGACCCATAATTTTAAGATAGTGGTACTGTTCATTAGGTTAATGGTGTTGGAAATATTTTAGGGATATTTTTCAGATTTTTTATTTTTTTATTGTTCATTATTTTTCCCATACAAGTTCATCGGAGCTCTGCCGAATTCCGACGAGTCCACCACCAAAACTCCATTCATTTTCTTCTTTTTCCGACAGTCACCAGACCCAACTCTTCTCTTCCTCATTGCTGCTGCTAGCTGCTCTCTCCAACAGTAGCAAACAACAGCAAACGACCCCATTTTTTCCGGTCAACATCACAACCAAAACCTTTTTACCCTTCTTCTCCGACCACCGGTAACAACTTCAAAACCCGTTCTCCTTTCTTCCTCCAGTAACACAACAACCCAAATCATCGGAAACAACCAGTGAACAACCACCAGACCCAAACTAAACCCCATGAGAACCACCAGTAAACGGTGAACCATTGAGCTTTTATGCTCTAGCGAGTCATCAAGCTCAAAGCTCGCGAACCAGACCACTCTTCATCCCATCTTCCTCGTCCAACCACGAGAACCATCGGCGAGCTCGAAACAACAACCAACTAAGCTCTGACCAACACCGCCAATGGCTGGCCAACAACGAACAACAGCAAACCCAAAACCCCTTTCCATTCTCCTTTTTCTCCGACCACCACATAACCGCTAGACCCACAAAAAAGGAGACCCAAGAGCTCACATAGCAACACCGCTTTGACGCTGCCACAGTCATGAACCAGAATCGCACCGCCACCAGACCACACTATTCTTCTCCAGCTCTGGCAAGCCGACCCCGATCCCAAAATCATCAGATCTAACCGGAAAGCAATATTCCGGTAACTCTTATGTTGATCACTTTTTATTCTTGATTTTTCTTTATTCATTGTTATAATTTTTCATAATATTGAATTATTTATTTAAAGATTTTAGCTTTGATTTTATTTATCTCTGATTTATGTGGTTATTATCTTTAGGATTATTTAAGTATTATGTTATTTTTGATGTTTGTGGCAGCTCTGTTTTTATTTTAGTTTCACTTTGATTTTATCTTATTTTGATGGTATTTGACCGTTATCATTCTTTTATTATTTTGGTGGTGGTATTATTAATGCTTGGTGATGTTTTGAATAGTTTTATTGTTATAGTCTGTAAATATAATTTTGTGGCACGTTGATTTATTTGGATAAGTGTTATTTGGAATCTATGTAAATGTTATTTATTTTCTTTATATTTTAGTGACTTTGGATGTCTATTGACTATTTGTTTTAGTTTAGTCATTGTTGCTAAGTTTCTGTTCATATCTAATTGTTTTTTTTTTTTAATTCATTTAAACTAATTTCATGCTTTTCTCTAAAATGCTTCCAGCAATGTTGTTACATTATGATTTTGGGTCTAAATCTTGTTTGCTTCTAATAAAGTCATTGGATATTACACCATTGTTATACTACTTTGAATTTTCTTTATTTTATATTATTGTTGTTCTCCTACATCATGCATCTCTTTACATTTTTTCCCTTTTTCAACATTTTAGTGGTCTCATATGCTTTTCTATTTGTTAATTATATAATTAATTGACTAATGAGAAAATCTCTCCGTATGGTTTGAAGGCCTCTTTATTTTAAAAGACGAAAATTTAGTTTAAGTTTATATTTATTGTATGTTAAAATTGGCCGATAAAGAAATTACCGTCGATTTTCAAGTCCTCCCATGTTAATAAGATGGGTTTATATTTTTAAGTTATTATTTGATTTATTCATATTTATTCATTACTAACATTTTTACTAAGTGTCTTTAAAGGTACCCAGAGTTGTTTTCCGTTGAAGCTATTCAAATGAAGTCAATACTTTTTTTTAAGTGTCTTTACATGTATACGGAGTTGTTTCTCATTGAATCTGTTCAAATGAAGTTCGAATTATACTCTTTATTCATTATTTTTGTATATATTGACGTTAGCCAAACTTAGGTTGTTTCTTATATTATTGTTTCATTTTATTATTTGGGTATATTACATGTTTATTATACTTTGTATATTTATTTTTTATCTCCTCCTCAATTTGAAAAAATGAATACAGTTGGGAGCCAGAATTGTGGATTTCGAAGGATGCCTAACTCCTTTCCTTCAGAATAACTTGAACCCCTTACCTAGAATATATTGGTTTCGTAGACATATTTTATTTTAACTTAATTTATTAAGTGGTTTCCTAGTTTTCTTAAAATTAGGTGACGATTCCGTTTAACCCTTTTTAAAATTCTTTTAATCTTTTTAAAAAATGAAACTACTATTTTTTAATTGAGTCACCGCGACGTTGCTCCTTCTCAAAGGATGTCAACATATCCATTTTGAATTCAAAGGTTTATTTCTTGGAGGAAGATTAATTAACTCTCAAGTGTGATTTCTCAAGATTGAATCTATCCTACTAATGATAACCTTTTTTCAAAAAGAATGAGTCCACAAAGGACATAGTTTCTTAGAACATATGAGATTCATTTTCAAGAAGAAATGTTACAAAATAAAACTTGAAGGAAGTAATTTATCCATTGATATTTACTACGCCTCTGAATCTCTTTATTAAATACATTTTCCTTTAATTCATTCCAAGGTCGTTTAGACCCTCTACTTGCCAATCCGACAATTTGGACTTATGAATCATAAATCAACATGCTTTACTATTTATAGCATATCCTAGAAACATACAATTCACGGTCTTAGGTCCTACTTTGACCCTTTTGGAAATAGTTTCCTCATTTCCATTTCTCATATGGAATCAACCTTATTAATGCATTTTGATATTTTCTACATTTTTCGATCACAACATCATAGAAATGCTGACATTAATAAGAATTTAATAATAAAAATTGTCTCTATGATAGAATATTTCCCTCTCCCTATTTTTCTTCTAATTAATTGATGGTTTGCATTACTTTCACACTTTGTTTATTAGAATGTGGACGAAGAGCTTTGAGCTATTCAACATAATTATACTTTGACATTCGTCTTTAGATTGCAACTTAAATGAAAATCACTGTTTCTTATTTTCTAGAATTGGAAGTAGTTAACGTAATTTATATTAATATATTAAATTTTAAATTAAAAGTGGTTAGGACTAATTAGATCTATCAAATTAATATTGTCTAACATTGATCATGGACCATTAATTAAGACTATATTCTTTATATTAAATATGCATCTTTTATTAAAAATAATTGACTTATTTTATAGAATGTCAAAATATACCTGTAATAGTTAACTTCAGTTAATTTTCTAAGATGCTTTTGAGATATCTTGCGGCACAAAATTGTTTTCGCAAATACTCACAAAGGTTTCAAATCAATATACTTATAAGCAAAGAGACAATTGATAAGAAGATGGTAAGAATAATATTATTTTACTTTCATCGACATTCAAAGAATCTATTGTCTAATTAAATTCAAAGTACAATCATTCCGTTATTTTGTAACATCCATAACTAGAAAGAAATTAAAAAGTGGAAATAGTCATTTTTGGAAAGAATTTAAAATCGGGAAAATTTATTAAGTTTGTTAAGTTGGATTTTTGGTCAACTTCAAATGACCATAACTTCTAGCTCTAGAAGATTTAGGTGTATTTCCAGATATCGTAGGAAAGATCATGGAATAATCTTTCCAACGCCGCTGAGTTTGCACGATTCCGAGTTCGTATAAGTGAGTGATTCTCATTTGAAGTTGAGCTGTTCAAAAAATTAAATGTCCAATCCAGATTTTTAAAGGGTAGTTTGGTCTTTTTCTTACCCAATTTATTTAATTCATTTTAATGAATTAATTAAGGGTCAAAACTGAATTTGGTCGGTTTAGAAAAATTGGAAATCTACGCAAGGGCTTGGAGAAAAGAGAAAAGAGGTGAAAGGAGAAGAAAGTTCAAGTTTCATTGTCTTCGTAAGGAATTGCTTGTGGATTTCGTCAAGGGGTGATCCCTACGAGGTATGTGAGATCACATAGCATTGGGTTAGTTCACCCATGCGCCAAACATGTTTAATTCAACGTATTTTCATCCTAAAAAGATTGAGAATTTGATGTTCTTGATAGTTGTTCTTAAATTGATTTCGTTTTTGAATATGAATTGAGATTAAGAAGTTTCTTGATATTAAAGTGTTGATTTTTTGAGTTGTATGAGTTAGATTTTGTGTATGTACCTTGAGTATCTGATTCTAAAGTGAATTTGAGAAAAAGAATCAATTAAAATCGATTTAAGATTAGTAAACGAGACCAAAAATTTGTTAGATTTTTGCCTAAAGAAAAAGTGGCGCGACGCGCCCCCATAGCGCTAGGTAGGTTGGGGCGGTGCGCCATTTTGGAGCCCCAGTAATTTGGGGTTGGCGCGGTGCACCAAGGACGCGCTCGGATAATCGTTTTTCATCAGTTTTCGTCATTTGGCCCGCTAAGTCCTTCTATAGTGTACTAACATTTCCTATTGATTCTAACTACTCTAAATGACTTCTAAACATCTAGAAATCATCCAGAAAACATGAATCATAACCTTGAATCTATAAATTCAAATTCAAGAAAAGTTAAGAGTCAAGTGTAGGAAGTTCTTAGAGTCTTTTTAAGAAGTCTTTTGCAAATGCTTTTAACTTTGTTTTAAGACTTAAAGATCAAGTTGAGTAAAGAGTAAAAGTTTGAAGTTTATTTCTTCAAAAGTATATGAGGACTATGTATTCCTAAAATGTTTAAAATGTTTTCACATTTAAACAAGAAAGGAAATCTCGATTTCCAAAGAGCCTTCGCGTTAGTTTTCAGAAAAGAGAAATCGCTTTCTTAATGAAGCAAGAGAGGAAACTTTGATTTCCAAGATAGCCTTTGAGCTAAGTTTTTTAGCACTAATCTTAAATCACAGAAAGAAGTATGTTTTTAAACATAAGAGCTAATATTATATTTTTGGGAGTAGTATTGAGCACCGATATGGGGGAGAGTTCAGACAACTCATAGCTCCCACAAACCATGTAGCCATCATGGGTAGAAAAGAGTCATACTTTTTATATGATTCCTTTAGTGTTTTTTAGCATAGAATAGTGGATCCACTTAGTAGATCAGGGTCTATACCCTTAGCAAGGTGTAGGACAGCCCGCAGCGTGAGGCAAAACATTGTATCATCACAATAGCTCTTACGTGATGGTTATCGGTTAGAGACTCTCACAGAAGTAATTGTATTCTTATATACACAGTTTATTGTATTTTTACATACATTTCAAAGTTTTAGTGTATCTTTGCATACACACAGAATTGACATCATGTTTTAAACAACTTTTCTTTATATTGCACTTGTTTTAAACTGCTTTATATTGAAATGAATTCAGTTATGTTGAGTTGAGTTGAGTCAGGTAAGCTCTTCAGATTCCTTTCAAGCCTATGTTGTGTTTCGCATTCCAACTCGCATACTCGTACATTCAATGTACTGATGCCAATTGGCCTGCATTTTATTATGAATTAGACACAGGTAACTAGGATCAGCATCCAGCACATCATTGATCCAGTGAGCACTTCAGAGTCAATTAGTGAGCCTCCTTGCATTTCGGAGGACTCCTTTTTATTGCTTTCAGTCATTTTATCAGTTCATTAGGATGTTGTGGGGTTTGTTCCAGCATCCATCTCAGTTGTTTTAGAGGCTTCATAGACAGTTAGATGTTAGTTCTTTACTCTTTTCATTGTCATTATCTTATGTTGAGATTTAAGTTTGCCTTAATGACTAGTTGAATGTTTCCTTTATAACATTCAAGCTTATTACATAGACTTGTCTTTGTGAATTAAATCTACTATTGAGTAAGTAAGTCATGCCAAGGATTCGCTTGGGGCCAGCAATGGTTCTCGAGTGCCAGTCCGCCTAGGGTGTAGGCTCGGAGCATGACATATTTTATCTTAAAATTTTATATTTTTGCTTGAAACATATAATGAGTATCAATAATGTATTTATCTTTAGCAAGAAGATTATAAATTATATGAATATAACAAAAGCAAATTTTTTTATGCTCTTTTGTGACTATTGAATTTTCTAAGTAACATTTTTTATTATGAATAAATACTTAGTATTTTCCGCGCAACGCGTGGATACGAATACTAATATTAATAATAATAAAGATATATTCTGAGATCATCACATAATGGTCATCTATCCTAACATTTATGAAATAAATCTCATAACTTATAAAGGATAGAAAAAAAATAATCAAGAAAAATAAAAATAAAACCTGATTATTACCCCCATTGAATCATATTCTATTTGTGAGCACTGATTCCATGCAAGTCACTTTTCTTGCTAATTTTTTTTCCCCTTCTTTTCCAGTTTCCATCATATTTCAATTTTTCTCAGAAGACATTGAATTTCAACGAGAAACTAAACTCATGTTAAACTATTGTTAGAAGACAATAGCTGTTTATTTACTTCTTCTCATAGTTATATAAATATATGAAAAATAATTAAAGTGCACATCTTAGCCTTTATGCACAAAATAACTTTCTCATTAAAAAGAAAACTGAAGGGATGCAATGCTTGAATGCACTTGGTAAGAAAATAAAAATAATCTTACCCATCCAAGAAAAACATACTACAAAAAATATACTCAAATATATTAAAGTAGTACTAATTCATCCCAAATCTCTTTTATCATATGATAAAATAATTCTTTTTTCCTTCTTTTTTTTTCCCCAATAAAAAGAACACAGAAAATAAAAATAATTTTCTTACCAATGAAAATACCAACAATGTAAATTTGTTAAGTTTGTTATCTCCTGTATTCAGATTAACAAACAAAAAATAATAGAAGATGAAAAGAAAAACACAAAGAACTAAGCGATAAAACGGATCCCCTCAAGTATCCAGGGTTGTAGATTAATTCCTCCCAAGATAAAACGGATTAACCATTACAGAAATAGCGATACTTCAAACTTCAATAATTTCAACGAATTCAAAATTACAACAACGAATAACACACACAGACACGATCGATCAATTTTGTTTTGTAAGAAATGTATGCAAAAGAATGAAAGAATTCAATGTAGAAAAATGAGAGAAAGTCTTTCTAATTATAGCCAACAAAGGGTAAAGATTACAACTCTTTGGAAAAAACAGCCTTTCAGAAAAGTTACAATCTTTTGGAAAATGCACAACATTTCAAAGGGTCACAATCCTTTAGAAAAGGCATACCCTTCTATAAAGGTCACATTCCTTCAGAAAAATCACAACCCTTTCGGAGAGTCACTGTCCTTCATTTCCTATTTACACCTTTAAAACCCAACAAATACAATTTTCTCGTACTTTTTGTGAAGAAAAAAGGAGTTTGCCCTGTTCCTAGTTTAATATACATAACACTGCAACTCGAAGCTCAACAATGTGAGTCAAGAAGCAGCGAAAAAAAAAAGGGATCAAAAGGCAAACTTTACTCTTCTTGTACATTTTGTAGAGGAAAAAAAAAAAAGAAGAAAAAAATTTACAAAGATTTGAAGTTTATGCTTTTACTGTGTAAGCAACAGTATGAGCCCACAATTTGAGATTTTGTTTGACGTCAATTTCATTGCTCATGACTGGTACCTTCCAATTCATCAATGGATTCATTCTCTTCTTCGTTTCAACAACTTCCCATGCTTCAGAAAGATAAGGCCGGGCTCTTAACTGATCAGATTTTTCTACAAAATTCAATTTTTGCTTATCATCATCACTGTCCCTGTTTTTGCTTAATTTCTGTAAACCTGGAATAATCTCAACCAAACTTGAATTTACATCATCTTCTGAGAATTCAAATCCAAGATCCATAAACCCTTTTAGCTCTTCATATTCAAGCTCCGATAAGCTCTTGCCAAGACACTTTTCGCTTCTTCTTCTTCTTCTCCTTAATTCCCTTCTTCTACCCTTTACTTTCTTCGATTCTGCATTTTTACAAAAGGGTTGAAAATGGGTTACTGGGAGAACTGAATCTGGTGAAAAAGAATCCGAATCGTAGCTCAAATCATCACTCTGTGACTCTATTTTGATTTCTAATTTTGGTGAATCATATACAGTTTCTGCTAAATTTTCTTGAATTTTGTTATCTGGGGTTTTCTGGTAATTCAATAATGGGATTGGATTTGAATGTTTATTGAGAATTTCGAGATTAAACCAGCATGAATCGAAGAGGGTAAGAACAGCCTCAAGGTCCATTAATGGAGGCTGAAAGAAACTAGGAAATTATTAAACACAACTTCTTTTTTTGGTTTTATGAAGAACTAAGTTATCTGCCGGTATATATATTGATCCTGGTGACCAAAACACCCTTCATTGTTTCTTATATTACCAAAAAGCTTCAACTTTATTTGTTTACACGTTTTGCAGAGTCAGATGGAGTATTATTTTATTTAGAATTAGAAAAATGTCACTGTACTTAAAAATGTCCCACAAAAATTTGATTTAGTTGACAAAAAGTACGTAAGATCTCCAGGTTTAGTTCCACATTTATCTTCTTTCAATTTACTGTATGCTCTTCAATTTTAAATTGGGATTTGTTGAGTGTGCACGGACGGGTCAATAAAATTTGTTGCCTAAAGTTAATCATCTCTCTAAAAGGCCATAAATTAGTCAAATAAAAGAATTATCTATTTCTATTTAATTTTATTTATGATGATATATGAATCATGTATGTATCTCGATCATTATAAACTATCTTGTATATATTTTGGTCATTCTCGGTTTTCTATCAATTTTTGCAAAAATGTGTTTATCTTTAAAGTAAAAATATTAATACTAAATACGAAAATTATCTTTTTAAAATTAACTAAAACGATCACATATATGGAGTTAGAAGAAGTAATTAATAAGTATCCAATTAAATAATTGACATCTATACTAACCAACTTGATTCCACAATAAGCATTAAAAAGGTTGAATATATTAACACTTGAATTGAAGTTTGTTTCACTTGAACACATGATAAAATGCTTTTATTAGACACTTCTGATTCAACTTTGGAACAACTTTTCTTGTGTTCTCAAATGATTATTACAAAAAAAGTTAATTACATAAAATATATCACTTCCTTTTATATACTCCATATCAACATTAATCAAAACAAACTCAAGATTTTACAATCTATCAAGATCAATACAAAAAAAGATGATGTATTTTAAATGATTTATTTACCTACATGATAAATACTCATATGTAAATGCGAATAAAAAGTTTTTAAAAATTTGAATCTGTTCATAAATAAAATTTAATGACAAATTTAAAGGTTTATCGATGTATTATGCAGACTAAAAGGCAAAAGAATGGAATATGGAGGATGATGACGTGGGTTAAAAGGAGAAGCAAATGATTGCGTGCAGTACTGACTGAAATGTCAATCTCAATAAGATGCCCTTACCACAAAGGTTGTGATCACGTTGATGCTGAAACATGGCTAAATTGAGGCCTCACTTATTGGAGATTGGAAGAGTTAGGTGGGGTGTGGTTAGTTTTTTTTCCTAAATTTTGTGTATATATTAAAATATTAAATAAATATATGTGTGTATTAACAAGTAAATTTCTTAATAAAATTAATTGATAACTCAATGATAAGAAAAGGACTAGTTTGTAAGTTTAAATTCCACTAATAATAAAAATTTCTTAAAAGAAATATTTTTGACACATTTTTCTCTTCTATCATAAAATTTAGAACTCCTAAATCTTAACTCTGACTCTGCCTCGTATGCCAAGCACCAAACGCGAATCATCATTTAGTGAAATTATACCTTAAATTCAATGATGACTTTTTCATGCTCTTTTACTACTCATAGACAATAATCATTGAAGGGCATCAATCCAACTACATACAAAAAAAAGGTTAAATTTCACTTTCTATTACTCTACACCCTAATGATTCTTTACTTCCAATCAAGAACCAATAATGGAACTTCTTAACATCCTGGTAATTTAGATAATTTTAGATTAATCTTTAGGTAATTGACAATGACTCAGATACAATATGTATCAATATGTATCAATAATTTTTTTTGCGTAGTGCTTACTTATTTCTAAACAAATGGACGTTCTAAATGCAAAATGTCTAGACGGTTCGTTCGATGTCGATATCATAAAGTTGTTATCAATCACAAAGCATAAATGCATATCAATTTGAAAGATATAATTATGAGTTTGAGAGCTTCTATTAGTGAAAAATAAAGTGTAAAAAGGGGAAAATGAATAAAAGAAAATAGAAAGGAAAATGGCAAATTTGTGCAAAAAATATTACTACATGTGTTTGTGTTGATATTGAAATTAGAAACTTCGAATTTTCCTTTTCTTTGCATAAAACAATTTTTAATTTCCCTTTCAGAAATACTACTTGTACATCTCAAGCCATGTGAAGGGTAGTGTAGTAAAATACAACCACCTATTATACACCAATAATCATGGGAAGTCAAATACCAAAAACCTCACGTGTCAAATACCAAAATGCACGTGGCTGTTAATTACTGAATAGTGTAGTTTAGTCACGTAACAAGTCTAGATTAAAGTTTTAAAAATAGGGTTAGTTAAGAGTGAAAATCATTCAGTTATCTAATTTATAAAATATGTACAAAACGTTTATTTTATATTGACATATAATTATAGTACGCATGCTTATACACAAGATATATATTGATATGATATATCTTGATCATATTAATAAATTAATTAACCAAACGATATATATCAGTAGTAATTATATATCCCTTTAAATATTGATTCTGTGTTTTCATACACGCAATGGGAACCGTTATCTTTTGTAAATATAAAAGTTATTATTTGACTATATTTAATTAGGTTTTAGTCTATCTATTTCTAGTGAACACGGCCTCCTCATGTAGATAAAATAATTAAAATGCAGTGAAACGTGGCGCTTCAAGCTTTTATTCTTGTCTTGTTAAAATAAATGCTTCAACTAATTTGGACGGAAAAACAGTATAAAAAGAAGAGAGTAATCAAAATAAGTCACATAATTAATTTCTATGATAGTTGACACTCTTCTTCTTAATTTATATTTCTTAAGAAATTAATATTAGTTTCTTGCCTCTCACTCTTCACAAATGTTTTGGCCGGTTTTGCCATTCTTATTCAAACTTTGTAGTGGAATATTTGGTCTTTGGTATGTGTGGTTCTTAATTAATGTTTATTATTATATAATACAATAATGTTATTTGTGATGATCATACCACTTCTTGGAACTTTATAATATATGCAATAATAATAATTTGGAGGCAAGAAAAGAAAAGGACGGTAGAGGGAAGAGTATGTCAAATTGTATTGCAATGGAAAAATGGATTGACAAATATATTTAATGTCATGTTTGGCATGAAGGAGTTGTTGTTAGCCCAAAATTCACACTTTACCTATTAATTTTGAAAATAACATGCTTAAATATATACTTATATGAACTTTTGATTGGTTGAATAAAATTATAACCTTGATGATGCTAAAACGGTAAAATTCATTCATTCAATATATTCGAAGGAAGGATGCAATAAGTACATTTTGCATCTAGAGAGTCAAATTATATTTTTGGAAGAAATCAATACTAAAAGCTGGACATTGAAGATTCGTTTTCTGGTATCCTTTGTGAGTTATTTTCCAACAAATAATTTTCTATCATTTTCTAGAAAAATTATGTTTTGGACGAAATTATTTTTGTTTCTTTTAATTTTATATTACTTGTTCCAACCAATCATAAAAATGACTTCGCGGGGTATACCAAGATTGTAATATATAGGGATTATTAAAATATTTTCTGAATGGCTTTGGAAGATTTATCAAACAAATAGTACTCTTTCTATCGTCTCATTTGAGGTGATAATTTTTATTTTAGTCCGTCTAAAAAATAATATTATTTTATAATAATTATAAATAATTTAATTTTAATTTTTTTTTTTTTTATTCTTAATGAAATAATTTACACCCACATAAATACCTAATAATTATTTTAGACCATAAGTTTAAAAAAAAAAATCTTTTTTATTTAAACATTATACCAAGTCAAATAGTGTAACGTTAGATGAGTATATGGAACAAAATAAAGATATTTTTGACTCATTCTGATTTGGCCTTTAGCCTGTAGATTGATTTCCTTGAGGAAAAATAATACTACTACAATATATACACTATTAAAGATAGACTCATTCTTTTCCATTTCTTGACACATATCTAACATCAATTTTTATCCACATTATTTACCACTTGCATCAATAGTTCAATGCAAATTCTAAAAACCAACTACCAATATACAAATTATTTTCTTTAGAACAAAAGGAATTTGCTTTTCGATTGCAACTTCAAGCTCAACAATGTGAGTCAAGAAGCTAAAAAAAAGGTCTACGTAGACATACCCTCTCCAGATTTCGCCGAATATGTTGTCGTTGTTATTAGAGAAGAAAAAAAAGAAGGAAATAAGTAGGATTATAATTTTAGCTTATGTTCTGTTGTTTAACAGAGGAAGCAACTGTATGAGCCCACCATTTGAGACTATGTTTAATGTCAATTTCATTGCTTGTCTCTGGTATTTTCCAATTCACCAATGGATTCTTTTTCTTTTTCATTTCAACAACTCCCCATGCTTCAGAAAGATAAGGTCTCGCTCTTGACTGATCAGATTTCTCAAAAAAAATCACTTTTTGTTGATCATCATCACTATCCCTGTTTTTGCGTAATTTCTGTAAACCTGGAATAAGTTCAACCAAACTTGAATTTACATCTTCTTCTGAGAATTCAAATCCAAGATCCATAAACCCTTTTAGCTCTTCATATTCTAGCTCCGATAAACTCTTGCTAAGACCCTTTTTTGTTCTTCTCCTTAATTCCCTTCTTCTACCCTTTACTTTTTTCGGTACTGCCTTTTCAGTATCCAATTGAAAATGGGTTGCTGGGAGAACTGAATCCGGCGAGAAAGAATCTGAATTATAACTCAAATCATCGCTTTGCGACTCCACTTGGATTTCTAATTTTGTTGAATCAAATACAATTTCAAGTGAATTTTCTTGAATTTTGTCATCTGGGTTTTTCTGTGTTGGATTTAAATGTTTTTTAAGGATTTCGAGATTGAACCAACATGAATCGAAGAGGGTAAGAACAGCCTGGAGGTCCATTAATGGAGGCTGAAAGAAAAATTGGGAGCTATCAAAGCAGGGGATTTTGGTGAGAGGATGATTTTAGTTGCGTGTGAGTAAATATATTATAGTTCTGTTCACCAAATTACCCTTCCTTAGTTGCTTATAATACCAAAATGTTTCAACTTTGATTGTTTACACGTTTTCTAGTGTGTACAACTCTCTCCGTCCCATTTTACGTGGCATCATTTTTTTTTAATCAATCCAAAAAGAATATCACATTTCTTTATATGATAAGTATTTAAAGGTATAATTTCTTTTTTATCCTTGTTGGTTCCACTTAAATCTTAAAGATAATACTTCAATATATTTATGAAGAGAGAGAAAAGTGAATCTACTTTTTAATATGACTATTTTTTGAAGGGACAATTTGATAAACATTACAAAGTCTTCAATTATTTTTTAAATTTTGTGTCCGTTTAAATATTGTCACATGAAATGAAACAAAGGAAGTATTATTTTATTTCGAATATGTTCTTGTACTTATCAAAAAAGTCGTACCAAAGAAGGTTGATAATGAAGTAGCTGACAAAAGACTATTCTTCCTATGCGACATAAAATAATCTTATATATTATCATCAAATTGTCATATCTTATCTCGCATAAAATGAGCCCTCTAGGTTTAGCAACATCCTATATGCTTTTAGTACATCACTCAAACGTTATTTGAAGCAATTGGTACAAGGTCAGATTAGCATATTTGAGCGAATTATGAGAAAAATTTAAATGGTGGTCAGTAACTTAAAGTCTTAAACTTTTAAATTATAAGTAACCCTAGCTAGATATAGAAAGATGATTAATTAATGAAATTGCCTCATTTCAAAAAAAGCAAGACAAGAGAATATGGAGAAGTGATGATGTGTCCTTGAATAAAGGGAGAGTATATGATTGCGTGTGTGGTATGAAAATATGACTTGTTGTTAATCTCATGTAGATGCCCTTTTTATCATCAAGGTTATGAGGATGCTAATATGGTATTAATTGGGGTGTGACATGACCAAGGAGATAAAGGGAAGCACCAAACTCATAATCATCATGTTTTGAAATGCCACCATAATATTAAATGAAATAATGCATTTTTTTTCTTGCCAATTTTACTACTCACTAGGGTGGGTCAAATTTCAAAATCATATTCTTTACGGAATTCTAATGATCAAGGGAATCAATCATGGAGTACCATTGATTAATTATTCTCATAAGCATTACCTAATTTAGATAAGTTTGGCATGTCTAAGATCTAATCTCTAGGTAATTAATGGATAATGACTTAGATATAGATACCCATTTTCTCACTATTAGACTAGTGCCCTAAAAAATTGTTGAGTCCGAAATCAATGTGGGGAATGCAATTTTTTTAATTTTTTTTTAAATATATGTAGGATAAATTTTTACCATATGAATTAATTATTGAGATTGAGTTACGCTTAATATCTATTTGTTTAATCCCATAATGGTGAAAAATGTTAATTAAATCTCTTTATATTATATATTGAAAGATCATATCACATAAGTTAGATTTTGAGGTTGAGGTACGAATGATATCTATTTTCATATCAAGTTTACCCCCATAAAGATATTGCTTTTTTGTTAATCTTTTGATATTTTTCATCACTATTTAAAAACAGTCAAAAGTGTCAATTTGAATTATTATTTGCTGTTAAAATAGAAAATTAAAGGTTCAAGTAGGGTTGTGTATTGGTTCGACTTGTAAATTTTTTATTTCTAGACATTCTACATCGTCATAGAATCATTAAGATATGAATTTATCAGTTATTGGTTATTATTGGTTTACTCGCTAAATTCACACATACAAAAAAATATTGAAAATCACTTATAAACAAGGTGACAAACTAAATGAGTTATGCATATGAGTTGACAGATATTGCATATTACTAAAAAGCAAATACTGACACCTTGTGGAATAACTGAAAGTTTAAGACAATAAAAAATGAAAGTATTAAACTAAATTCTAAATCAAGAACTTTATATACTAAATAGTATAAATATAATTTATTAATTTACTATCAACTTATCAGTAATCCAATATTGAAAAAAGTAAAACAACTATCAAAATCGCTAAATTAATAAACTATTAAATAAACCATAAAAAAAAATTAATTCAATTTTAAACGATCCTAATTTCGAGCCGATATGAAGGGTAGTATAGTAAAGTGAAGCACCTAGCAACTCCGACAACTGTGTACGCGGGGATCTTTGAACTTGGTAGAATGGCGTTCGTGGGAATTAAGTCCAAATCTCACGTGCCAAGCTTTACAATACATATATATTCTTCAGAACAAAAAAATAAGAAGAATTACAATATATTTGGCCACGTTAAACATGAGTTATTGTGTTCCCACTCACTCAATGGCATACCTACTTTTGGTCTTTCATTATCACTGTTATCTTAAGAAGATTTTTTTAAAAAATAAATAATTGGGGTTTCATTTTATTTTCAAGTTTTAATTAATTATTATTTCATTTATTTGACTTAATCTTCTTTTCTACTGTCACTCGTCCTCGTGTTCATAAAACAATTAAAAGGAACTGATACGTGGCGTTTGAAGTGTCTTTAATTTTTGCTAAATAAATGTTTTCAACTAACTAGAAGGTATGAATAAATATATATACTCTCCGCCCATTTTTAGTTGTTATAATTTTTTTTAAGGTCAAATTATAAGAATTTGGACTAATATTTTATGATGCATTTTTTCATAATATTGTTATGCAAAAATTACAATTTATAGTATTTTTGTATAATTTTTAAATATCTATTTTTTTTAATTTAAAATATTAAATTAATGTAATCTAATTTAACTTTAAAAGTTAACCAAATTAATTTTCGAAAAGTACAATATGAAAACTAAAAATTAACGGAAGGAGTACTTACAGTAGAGAAATACAAAGAGGGGAAGGGCCAACCGTGGGAATGAGCTCATGAAATTAATTAGTTTATGAAAAAGACTGTTAATGATTTCACAAACAACTACTATTTATTTAATTTCTTTATTTTCCTAGAGGATCTCTTTATTCTTGTCATCCTCTCGTAATATCATATTTACTATGTTAGGGTATATTTTCCCTATATTTATATAAGTCGTATTTTATAGTGAGAATATAATGTGAGACATTTTTATTTTATTTAACATCAAACGTAAGGCGTATGCTCCAACGCATGAGGATTGAGGAGTAAGTTCCATGGAATTAAAACGTCATAAACATGAAAAAGATTTAGAAATGTATTCAAGGATATGAAATTGAAAGTTTTTTAAAGTATAACGAGTAAAAAATGGTTTAAGCTAATTTAAAGCACTTTAGAGGATACATGTTTTCCATGCGGCAACAGAAAAGTAATGAATTATCTTATTATGTTCCCACACAGTCAAAGCAGTGTTAGTAGTTGGTATAAGCATGGCAAAGTTAAAATTTTCCGTACGAGAGAATTTAAAATTAAAAAAAGTAAGTATATGAAGAAAAAAACTCTTTTTTTTTTTTATTATTATAATCTGGCTCTGTCTCCGATTTTAGTACTCCTCTTTTTGTTGAGATTAAAAGAGAGAAATATTGAAAATACCTTTAAATTTGATGTGAATTATTAAATTCATCGATGAACTATTGACAACCTTAAAACACCTATTTACTTGATTAGTTGAACTTAAATACACTCATGATCTTTGTCACATGGGTGAAATACACCCTTAAATTCTCCCCAAATTTAGAGGAATTTTCAACACTTCTCTTGATTCTTTATTAAAAGTTTCACGCTTCTACAAAAGTTTGAGACCACTTATCATACGATGTGACAGATCAAGGATGCATTTAAGTTCAGTCTATCAATTAGAGAATATTTTTAAACTTATCAATGATTTTAAAATGAAACTAACAACTCA
This sequence comes from Solanum bulbocastanum, assembly GCA_037074985.1. NCBI lineage: Eukaryota > Viridiplantae > Streptophyta > Magnoliopsida > Solanales > Solanaceae > Solanum > Solanum bulbocastanum. The sequence goes on along the minus strand of CM073598.1, from coordinate 26,368,763 downwards.
CGCTAAATTCAAAACTCTCATATTAAAATGAAGTACAGTATATATTAAATGCTACAACCAACCACAGTTGGGATAAGGAAGGTAGAAGAAAGAGATGGGTGTTTATATAATAACATGACACGACCACACAAGTATCAAAATCGGTCTGCCATTATCAGAAGTCATACTTAATAAAGGATTGTATTATTATTTTTTCGAAGACTTTAGTTGTTTTTAGAAAAAGCTTTCTTCTGAAAGTGATATATCAATGCATTTGTTCATATGATACATAGTCAAGCGTATCCTTTAGGACTATTCACACGGTGGAAGTATATACTTGTATTAATATTTACGATCAAAACAGGTAAATATAACTAGAGGTGTCAAATTAATTAGCTCATGAAAATTTCATCTATCTATTACATTATATAACTCGAATTGACTCATGCGGAGTTGCTCAGATGATCAACACCCCAACCTCTCAACTTTAAAATTATGGGTTCAAGTCATCAAGAGAACAAAAAGAGTGGAAGCTCCTAAAAAAAAATCTCGTCAAAATAATGAAGCTTTTTTTGATAATTTTATTAGATACAAAAATTATAAAAAAGCAATAGATCAATTAAAACTTAGAGAAAGTTGTGCAGGTTGGATTTTTGATCCCTTTTCAGTCCAAGTAACTTTGGCCCGTCCATTTATTATTTTAGTACATGGCGATTCGTTTAAATTCAACTTAAATGACTTTTGAACGGTTCAATAACTCGCTCATTTATTAACTCAATTCATTTTAATCCATTCAAATTTAGTCTGATATGCTTACTTTCTCTAATTTCTAAATATAACAAGAAAATAAGTATATACAGAAGCGTTATTTAAGATGTTATTGATCAAGCAACATGATTTTGGAACAATGCACATAGACGCAGAGCATCACTATATCACACCTGTAACTCTTATCTTTGTCCAACAAGAGCAAAATTAAAGCATTGCTACCATAATAGATAGGTCTCATTTATATTTTCTAAGACCCTACTTTATATTTTTAATTAAAATAAAATTATTATTTTCTTAATAGAAGAGCAAAATATAAAAGAACCTAAGAATATGATCTTAGGATGATAAAATTATTAGTCAATTAGTTTGGGAGAGTTATTATTCCGTCCAAATTTAATTAATCTAAAAGTTAATTTGGTGTACGCATGTCATTCAAATTGATTTGTCATTGCAATAGTTACACATATAAACAAATATTAAATACTTGTATTCAATTTAATTGAGTGTTAAATGTCTCTCCTTTGTTTCTTATATAAGTATCCAGTCAAATCCATTACATATAATTGGACGAACACTATACATTTATTTTACCTTCTTACTTTTTATTTTTAATTTCTACACCATGGTGATAATGTTGAATCCAAAAATTATAATTTATCCTCTTCAAATAAATTCAAATAAAAAAATCAGCTTTTCTTTCTAATAGTTTCGTGACCACTTCCTATAGTTGTGCCTAATAATCTCTCCCCCTTTCCATCGTGCCTCGTGCTATTTATTTTTATGATGAATGAATTTGTATTGATCTTACGAGTAAGGACATCTCTTTTTGTAATACCGTCTAGAGAAGTCATCTTCCTTGCCTCGAGGGAAATACCATCTCTTTTTATCATCTTTAACATCTCAGGACAGTTCGGTGCACAAAACATTCTGCATTATTTATCTCTGAAAATACTTTTAAAAAATAATATTAAACGCACCAAATGTCATAAAAATAAAATCAAGAAAGAAGCATTAACTAATAAGAGCTAAGATTGGACATCAAAATCAGTAAATCACTATATGAAATAGCCATATATCATACTAATGTATTAATTCTCCGTAAATAAATGTATACTTACCATTATTATGCGTCTAGACATCCTTACAAAGTTTCTGGACGTGATATCGTTGCACTATAAAATTAGAGAGCAAATCTCCTTTGGCAGACTTTACTAATTCTGCATATATATCATTGCATTATTTACTGTCTGCCAAATGAGATTAGCCCTCTAATTTATTTGCACTCTGCATTATAATTTGCTACACAACCAATATATATCGTCTGCCTTACTATTTATAGGCGCGGTTGGTTAAAAGTCTGAATTTTAAGCTTCTATTGCAATCCATACGATTAAGGAAGGAATATAGGATAGAACAAAGTATATTTGAATGTGATACGGCAACACGTACGTTCGCGAAGATGTGTTATTCCTACAAAATCATTGTACAAATGTTGTGCCTAGTGAGTACGAATAATATTTAGCTTCGATATATTTTGTTTTTCTCCAAAGGATTAAAATTACATTTGGGGAAAGAAGAGAATTTCTAGTAGGCTAAATTGATATTTCATTTGTGGAATAAAGGATCCAAAGTAAAATATGGTCCTTCAACTACAAATCTCTAGTTTTATGATCTCACACATAAGTAGATAAAAATATCTTGCTTCAATTGAGTATTGTCTGGGAATAAATTTGCTGGTTCTCATTTTAACCAAGATAAAAGCATAAAGCAAAAAGGAATACTTCGTAGATACACAAAAAGTTTGGCTCTTGAAGTCACAATAACTATAACACACATAAATTGAGATAGTATTAGCTATATATCTTCATCAACGATAGCCGATTGAAATAAATAAATCAATAATTAATTGAACGTTTTTTCTCATGGTGCCAAAGGGGACCATGAGTGCAAGTAGAAAAGTGAAAGAAATATATACTTGTGATCTCCTGGAAGGGTTTGTGCTTAGCATATACCGGTTCGTTAAGAGAGAATATGCAATATTTTGTGCGAATTACTTCAAAATAAAACAGAAGATCAGCTCAACAATTCACACAGGCTATAGCTTGATGAAGATTGCTCTTTTTTTTTAAAAAAAAAAAAAAAATACTAAGTAGAAGAGAAGAATAACAGTGTAGTTCTCCTTTGGTCAATAACTTTTTACTGCCAAAGTAGAATTCACCTCATGTATTCTGAGATACATGTATCTAAGTAATTAACTCATAAAGTAATGAATTTATGTAAGTTTCTCTTTTAAAAGCCTTAAGTCTTATTATTTAGGGCAAATAAATCTCACTAGTTTAGGTCATAATTACTAAGATTTCTGATCGTTTCAAATATTACTTCCTCTACATATTTCATGCTAATGAAACATGAGTTTGAATCCGCAAAATACATGTATCTACCGAATTTTAAAATTAAAATACTTATTTTATTTGTTTAAATTAATTGATTGTAACTAATTTTCTTAATTAGAGGATTAATTAAGGATTTTCAGAATTCATGGACAATTGATTCTAGAATAAATTAATCAAATCTCTAAATATAAGGCGAAAATCAAGAAGTGTATCTATATTTAATTAAATTTATATGTACATCTTGGTCATATAATTTGATTAATTTAATTTTGTATACAACAAACTAAACACTTAGATACATGAGTATCATACAAGTACATTCATATGTACCATAGAAGTATTTAGTATTAATTTCGTGTATTTGTTATATTTATCAAATATTAATTTCATGTATCTTTTATGTGTATCTAGTATTAATTTGATGTATCAAGCATTAATTTCATACATTATATTCAAAAACATGTATCTCGGACACAAAGTAAGCATATACATATAATTATGTGTATCTAAATATGGAGCATCTTTTCTTATAGATACATATAATTTTAATTCAGATACATAAACTCTTAATTAGATACATTTATACTTGATATACATCCAACATTGTTGCACTTGATGTGTATCTAATGGTGTATTTGATGTAATATCTCAAGCGGAAGAACTAATCCAAGACGGAAATATTGTTCTTCTCAAATTTGGCGCTTTACTTTTTTCCATCTTCCCACAGAACAATATCTTAGTATGCCATGTGGTTGTAATTTTGTTAATATATAGTATCTTTAATACGAATCATCCGATTTTGGGAATGGTCAATCATTAAAGTGTTTGAGAAACAACAAAATTAAAAAAACTATAAAATCTAATTTATAAAACTTTTTAATATTGAACTTCAGAACATTATGAATTTTAAATCAGATACAAAATCAAGATACATGAGAATAACAAAATAATAGAAACAAACCTATATGTATATTGTTGATTTGAACATGTTGAGTAGAAATTTTTTTAATTTGTTAATGACCATTAATTAAGGAGTTTAATTTAAGATAATTATTCAATATCATATTTAAGGGATTTGTGTATTGATTAAATCTTTAAAATATATGATATAAATGTTAAAAGTGATAGTATCTGTAATTATTTTAAATTAAAGATATATATAGTATATATGATAGTGATGTATATATAGTTTAAGTAGTTTTTCCTACATAAAGAGCCTATGTGCCCAAACTGATACATCAAATTTTAAAGCCCGTATGAGTTGAGCTGGGCCTTCCTACGTTGACAACTCCAGTAAGTGAAAAGCATGGAGCTGCTAATTCTAGCCACAATTTTGTACGTGATGACTCCAATTCTTTGCTTAATTTTGTTACTCGTTTAATGGGCCCAACATGATATTTTTTCCTTTTCTAATTTCTCTTTTTTTTCTTCTGGAATTTCTGCAATGTAGTTTTGCACTTTTGCTAAATCAGGTATTATTAGTTACCTCTTTTAAAATGAAAAGTATTTAAAAAAATAAAATAAAATCACTACTTAGTACTTATAGAGATGTGAGTTCACCCTTTTTTATGAAGGTGAATTCAGAATTTAAAATTTATGAATTTTCAGTAATGAAAAAGAAACTTAATTACAAGTGTCTAGAGAAAATTGAATCCTCATCAAGGAGGGTAGTATAGCTTAAGCAAATTCCAGTTTTACTTTGTTTGCAAGATCAAGAGACTACAACAACATCAACAATAACATATCAGTAAAATTTCATCAAAAAACTATGGACTTTGTTATTTAGTTTCTAACAAATATTTCTTATATATTTAATAGATTTCTCAATATAAATATAGGATCTTTGTGAAAGTTATTAGGTTTCTAAAAACAAGCACCCAATAGGCTAGATCTGCCCCTTCTTATTTGTATACATATTAAATCATGATTATAAAGGGGGAAAACAATATAATGTGAAAATAGTAGCATAATATTTTTTCAAAAATATGACTTGCATTGCTACGCTTTAGTATACTAGTTTAATATTTTGAATCAAGGGATCACGTTATTTTACTATACATACCCCTAGAAAGATTTTGTCCTATTTTTAATTTCCTCACTACGCGGTTTAATCATCTTTGACTTTGCTTTATACAATCTAATGATTTTTTTATCATAAAATGACGACAATAATGATTAGTAACAAGGTTTTAACACCTTTATTCAACTACGATAATTTGTAACTGATTATTCATACTATATAAATAATCATTTGATCTCTTTGTTTTAGTGGTATAAATGCCATGGTCTTTTGATATTTAACATTCGAACTGAATTATCTTCGACAATATTATTAGGTTAAAGTTTGTTTAGTTCATACTTAGATTGCGGACATATTAATTTTTTATATATGTGTGTGTTGAGCTAATAACAATGAATTTAATTGAATCTACAAAATTTATTTCTTTTACGTGTACTTTTACGATCACTTAAATTTTGTACTTGATTTAATTGTGATAAACATCTATATAATAACGAAAAGTTTACGGTCATCAATTATTGAAATTACTTAAAAAAAAACTCCAACAACAAACTACATGAATTACCATTATGCAAAAAGTTCTCATCTATATTTGTGACACCATAAATTGGATTTGATCATTGACATTGTCTCCCCCTTATTGGACACCAAGAAATAAAGATTTTTATTACAATCTCCCTTTGTGCACCCAAAAGTTAGACAAATAGGCTTTTGAACACATTAATTAGTGATGAGGAAAAGCTTGGCCTATACATGGCTGCTACAATAAATTATTTACTTCCTCCCTTCACTTTTACTTGTTCATTATATTAAAAATATATTTTTATTTTTACTTTATCATTTCTAACAATTTTTCCAATAGATTAAACTATATATTAGTTAGTAAAATTATTTCTTAAAGGACGTGTAAAGATACCATAAAAGTATTAGTAAAGATTGACTAATATATATAGATATATGTGTGTGTGTGTGTGTTTTAACAAATCAAAACTTGGAAATAAAGAAATATAGTTTAAAGAAGGAGAAGGAAAGCAAGAGGAAGTTTCACATCATGATTTGAAGAATAATAGTAATACAGGTAGCTCTATTTATTACACTATGTATTATATTATATAATAGAGTAGTATTTCAATCAACTGCCAACAACGGATGCAACATGCTGGGGATGAAGAAAGTCAGATGATTAGAAAATGTCATCCAATTGGGCATTCTTACGTACCTTTTTGTCTGCAAATATTTATTAATACCTTCATTTTATACTTTCTCATATTTTTAAAATTAATAATGCTTAATTACCATCTCATGGCAATATTTCATCCCTTTCCTTAATTTAGGGTACGGCAAATATTTCTTTTGAGGTTCCGTCCGGTACCCACATTAGAGTCCGATTAAATTTAGATTCACGCCGAAAAGTCTCACATTGGGGGTAAAGCGCTTCCTAACAAAGGCGACTCTGTGCCCAAGGGGGCTTGAAACCGAGACCTTTTGGTTAAGGATGAAGGAGCACTTACCACTCTACCACAATCCTTGTTGGTTAGGGTACAACAAATATATAGTTCCTGAGATTAAAATTTCATAAATTAAGACATAGACTTGAATGTGTATATATTGTATACCGTATATAACACAGAACTCTATCAACGTATTAAGGGGTTCAATTGGCTGGAAACAGGGCGGAGCCAGCCTTCTGTTGGGGTTCATCCGAACCTCCTTCGGCAGAAAATATACTATTTATATAAGGTTAAAAATATTTTTTGTGTATATATTGTAGATGTCGAACCCCCTTCGATTAGTTCGTGTGTTTAGTTCTTCTGAACCCCCTTATTAAAAATCCATTTTGGACCCCCTTATTAAAAATTCTTGCTCCACCACTGAGTGGAAATAGAACTTTAACTCGTTTTAATTAGATTATGGGGGTAAATTTAACAAATAACTATTTTCAGTTTCTATAGTTAAAAATAATTACCGTCATAAGGTTTCTAGAAGATCATTATTGTGGAGTTTCACCTGTTACTTGAAAAATGTATAAGTAGTAATTATTTATTAAAGACACGATCATAAAAAAATAATCAATGAACACTATTTTTACTGATTTTATATGGTGCTCTTTCACCATAATTTGTAAGCCCCAGTTTTATTTTTGTTTAAATGAAGAACAAAACTTTAAATTAGGGGAGCAAAGTGATCGTGAATTGTCATGTGCAAAATAAGTAGACAATAAGAAACCCGAAAAAAGATTCTTGATTTCAGTTCCATGATCACGCATTAAATTTTGATTCTTTCTCTGCTTAAACACCCATGTGATTCTAAATATTTTAGTTTTTTTTTGTGCCTGCAGTTTAATATATACATATAAGGAAAAAAAATTATTTTTTTGGTTAACAGCTTTGTTCTTCGCCGCTTTGGGCAGAGGGCTTACTTCCTAATCCTAGTAGGAGTAGTGACTAGCGTTATAGATAGTTGGGCGACTGAAAGATTGCCACAAGTAAGTAAGTTATGATTTCACAATGTGATATAAAGAGTGTAAGATGTATGCAATTTTATCTCTACTTTATGAAGTAGTAAAATATTTATCTTCGATAGACTCTCCGTGACTCCTTTATTTATTGGGGCTTGAGACCTAACATATGAGTGAGCTCGCACAAGTAAACCTTTTTTCTTTGGTTAATTCAAAGAAATGCATAATTAGAAACTAACATATATTGTATACTCTATAAAATTTTATATAAATCTATCGTCTGAGGTCATGGTAGATTAATAATTAGAACCTTTATATTCTTAATAAGAGGTTTTAGATTCGAGATTGGAGAATAAAATGGTAATTTATTAAGGAGATATTTCGTTAACTACTAAATGAGACTTTTCTGCACATATATGAATGGATTGGTCCAAAAATGAATACCGAACATTGAATTAAAATAGTAAAAAAAGAAGATGAAATAATATTATGAATAGTCTATCATTCCTAACTTTTGAGTCTGTATTTTATCCACATAATGAATGTGATCGCGATTACCGAGTCCACTGTCCATGGGCATGATCTACAGATTCAAAATAATGAGGAAAGAGATTATACAACACATTTCAAGATTATAGAATATAATTTCTTGTTTTTATTTATTCAAAGAAATAACTCAAATTTCTACATAGTTTTAATTTTTATTTTTGATGTTAAGCCAATTAATTTTATCTATATCTTGTTTTCTTTGTATACAAGTAAAGGGTAAGGTATGTCTTATTTTTACTTTTAATTTGCTATAACAATTTTGACTTTGAGTATCAAAAAATTTGTTACGAGTTCCTTTTGAAACAATAAATTTGTCTGACTGTACATATATAAGAGTCCATCTTTTTTGCTCTCCTTTCTTTCATATTATATATCTGTATTGTGTGATCTTATTGTATATATTTCCTATTAATGACGTAATGGTGATAACTTAATTTTCATCACTCTAAAACAATAATCAAAGATAGCGTTATGAATATTTTAGCCAACTGCTAATTGTTTATGCTATCCAAAAATGTATGACGTCAACATGAATATGGACACATTGATTTAACAAAATAATACAGTATCTTAATTTAGGAGTTATTTAAATTAGTTTTTAATTAAGAAATGCTTTTGGTGTTGTCTTCTTTCTTCAATGCATCCAGATTTCTTTTGAACTAATCCAATAAGTAATTATAATATGACATAGTATATAGTATCTAGACTTGAGGTGCACCTTAAATTTTAGGTTTGGGAACTCCTACAAATCTAGAAAAATTATCCATTAAATTTATTGAAATCCTTAATTTCATTTTCAAGAGATTTTTTTTTTCTTGAAGATCATTGTTTGATTTCCACTAAATTCATGTTTTTTTTTTCTCAAGTGGCCTGCTTGCCAAATTTTTACACTACTGGATAGTAAATTAAATAGAGAAGGGGTGAGGTAGGGCATCAACTAACATGCTAACAAGAATAGCCTTTAACAAGTTTTTAATTAATCCTTCAGAGAATTGGTCTACATTTCATACTCTGTTTGGCAAATCAACTAACATACTATTTGTTGGTGTCCATGCTAAAATCAGGTAGAGTTTTTTTTTTTACTATATAAAAAAATATTTATATTCATATCACTTAATTAAAAGGTAATTCCATATAACTCTATTTTTTTAATTGCTTAGTGACCTCTGATAAATGATATATACTCCATGAAGTAATTGTTATAATATGTTAAATCACTCTAATTGTGTAACTATCGAGATATATAGACAAATCTCTCTATTATAAGTGGTCATTCTTTATAACAATAAGCTTTCTTTTTGGAAATCGACTTTTTAATTATGTTATATATAAAATAGCAAAAAAAAAAAAAAACCCCATATAAACAACATCGTTATCAAAAATGTGACTGTATAATTTAATTATTGTCATTTTCTTTTAATTTCTTCTATCCATGCTTAATCAACAAGAGTAGAGATCATTTTAATTGTTGAAAAATACAAAATAAAATTAAAGCATGGTATGATGAGGTCTAGGACTCTAGGTTATGTAAATTTAGACGTCTAGGTAATTAACCATATAGTCCAAAAACGGTGGCGCCCATAAATAAATAAATAAATCAATTAGGATTAGTACAACATAACAATTAAAACAAACGTTAAGGTCGTTTTCAAAATAATTGTAATATTAAAATTGTCATTTGGATTAGTTTCACACATTTACTTGCACGTCCTCTATAAACAAATGCAATGCCTTTCCCTATCTGTCACCTTTCACACCCTTTTTATACTCTTATTCTCCATTTTTTTCTTCTTCTTCTTATGAAAAATATAATCTCTTTCTCTCTCTCTTAAGTACTTTCTTATCTTCTATATATCATTATTAGAACCAAAAGAAACAAACAAAAATTAAACTACTTCACAAAAGCAAATATGGATGGAAGATTGAATAACTTTTTTGTTTCTGAGCAAGAAGATTCCGAGAATTCACCGGAAAACAGCTCCGATTCACCGCGTTCCGATTTGTTCAATGATAACAAGATGATGACTTCAACTTCATCCCCTAAAAGAAGGTAATTAATCTCATATACATATATACACCTTTTTTCTTGATTTCCATGAGTATGAGATCTCATTACTAGAAACAAAGGTTTTCCGTAATAAATCAATCAGAAATTTGTGTTGTAAAATATAATTTTTTCACTTATTTTTCACCGAACGAGTTCACTGAAAAAATATATGGTGAGGAATATATTCTCATTAAATAGTGGAAAACTAAGTAATTTTTCCATATGAAAATATTAATAATATTTTTTTTCTATCGATTCAATCAAAATATATATGAGAATAGCTGGTGAACATTTTTCCGTGGAAAATTCAGCGGGAAAGTAGTGGTTTTTTTAGTATACTGTCTTGATGGAGTCCTTTCACTTTTTTTCTTTTACTTCATTCGTTTGGAAGAAAATATTTAAGAGATTTTAAGGTTTTGATATTTTATTGATCATGTGCTTGCATGATAATTAATATATATGTTGCTTAATTATAATAATTTTTTAAAAAAATAAATTTGCAGCAGAAGATCCATAGAAAAAAGAGTGGTGTCAGTGCCAATTAAAGAAGTTGAAGGATCAAAAATGAAAGGTGAAATAAGTATGCCACCATCTGATTCTTGGGCATGGAGAAAATATGGACAAAAGCCCATCAAAGGTTCCCCTTATCCCAGGTTAGTTTAATATTTTATTTTGGGGAATTCTAGTAGTTTGATAAACTTTTAGGAGTCAGTTGTATGAAAAATTGATAAATTTTATTTTGTGATAATTGTAGGGGATATTATAGATGTAGTAGTTCAAAAGGATGTCCAGCTAGAAAACAAGTTGAAAGGAGCCGTGCGGACCCAAACATGTTAGTTGTGACATATTCTTGTGAACATAACCATCCTTGGCCGGCTTCTAGAAATAATCAACACAACCATCGTACATCTACCAATACATCATGTATTATTAATAATACAAAGACGAAGATGAAAACAATAGCATCACTAACAGCGTCAACAACTACTTCTGATATCGCGATTTCAGAAGAAAAGGTCACCAGTGATTTCGCCCGTCCTAATTCGGACGAAAAATTTGTCAATCTCGGTGAATCATCATCGTCCCTTATTAGTGCAAATGAATTCGGATGGTTTTCGGATTTAATTGAGTGTACTTCAACAACTATGCTAGAAAGTCCAATTTTCACCCAAGTTGACTGTGATATTGACATGTCATCAACGTTGACAATGCGAGAGGAGGACGTGTCACTTTTCGCTGATCTCGGAGAGTTGCCGGAATGTTCAACGGTGTTTGGCCGTGGAATGATGGAGAGAGATGAGGAACGCCGTCGACATAGCTTGGCACCTTGGTGTGGTACTACAGGCTGAGATGGTTACGATATGTGTTATTTGTCTTTACTTGACCCAAAAAAAAATATTTTATAACTCTCTTTTTTAATTGATTCATTAGGAAATTGCGCGTCGTGCGCCATAAGATACCAAAGCAATTTGGTTTTGGCTTTTAATATTTGTAAGTTTTCTTAGATTTGAGTGTAGGTTTTGTAGTATAGTAAAATAAAAAAGTTGTCCATTTGAGAGGAATCTGTCTCATTCTCATTGTAATTAGCATCATTGGCCGTTTCATTTCTAACGGCTAAATTTCATCTGATGCCTCTTTTTACTTTAAGTAAGATGGAAGAGATTTTCCAATCGCGTCTACCTTTTTTTCTCTCTTTTGCTTTCTTTACATTTCTATTACATGGGTCGGGACTCGGGATGGAGCTATAATATTGATTATAAATTTGGACGACTCAGTGATTTTAACTTACACTCTATATTTATATCAAAAGAATCATTAAGTATGCGTTGTGAATTCGATAGATCAAATTGAGTTATAAAGTTTATGACAAATTCAGAATTCATCAATTTTAAATTCTAGTCCAATCCCTTTATTGACGGAAGATTGAGAAAATGAAAGGAAGAATATATGAGGATAGTGAGAATTGAACTCAACATATATCATGTGAGATACTACCACTAATTTCATTAAATTATATTGGTTCTTATGTTTCAATTTATGTGACATTTTTCACTCTTTGATATTCAAATATATATATATTTTAAAATGTATTTTTTTAATTATATAAGATTATAAGTGACCAAACAAGTAAACGATGATGGTTCGGTCTGTAAGCTAGCAGCAAGCTTACAAAAGAGAAGAATTGCAACCTATAGTCCTTTTTTAATATCTAAATTTTAATTTTAAAATATTGAGATAATCAAATTTAACTTCAAAAATTAATTAAATTGGCTCTTGAAAAAATGAAAAATGTCACATAAGAGGAAGTGGTAATAATATTTACCTTCATCTCCTAGGCTTTTACTCAGTTTTTATATATGTATCAACCATTATTTTTGGTAATATGTTATACTGAGAAAATAGTGCTTAGGTTTTTTAATAGTTCATTCTATGTATTAACAAATGTAGACCTATTGAGTAGTCAGTGAATTTTAAATTCCTGCATATATCTTATTCAATATGTTACAACATTATAATCAAGTGGATGATAACATATTACAGTCTGTTACTTTTGGATGATGCATTTATTACAACTGCTACTAAAGTGAATTGTTAATAAAATAATGTTCTAGTCAGATCCTATATATTAAACCACCATGTGTTAAAACCTTTGCTTTTGCCTTACAAACCGGTAGAGTCATTAACTTGTTAAAGAATTCTGGTTTTAATTTGCTATAGAAAATAAGGTTAAACATATGATATAATAGTGAAGAAGTATGTATAACATATAGTATGTTAATTCGGTTTAATTGGACAATCCAATCCCTTGATCCCTTCTTACAAATTAAGGAAACGAGAAAACTGGCAAAGAAAATTGAGTAGAGCTTACCCAACTAGTGAAAAAAGAACAAGAAGACAAAAACTATAAGATTCAATAATCCTTTATTAATTGTTTCTTATTGAGTTCTATTAATGCAAGCAAAGTGGCACAACCCTATTCCCAAAATCCCATGTGTTTATTTTATTCATAAGTATCTTTTCGCAGTTGTTATTCTTTGAGTGCGCACAAGATAAAATTTTTGCTCTTATACAATAGCTCACAAATAACATAAAAGAGGTAACCCACACTAGGCAAAGAAATTTCAATTGTTCTCCTGTTAATATGACCAAAAAAAGACATCTTAGAACATTAGTTAAAATTACATCATTTAGATCTCAAGAAATGAAAATTGACATATAATTTAGAAAGGAGGAAATGTGTAAGCTTGCAAATTTAATGATTGGTTAAAGAAAAAAATTGGTAAGTTTTGTCATGTAATAGGAGTGGCTTGATACCCTATTTGATCAGACCACTCTGAAAAAAATAAAAAGCAAGCCCTTATAGTTTGGAGTCCAGCTCCAACTTCTTCGTAAGTGAGGTCAGGTACTTTTTTTAATTTGAATTGGGGTAGCATGGGGTGGTGGGTGGGGGAGGGGTTGGTTGGTTGAAGTAGCCACGGCCTGGTTGTAGTTAGTTAAAACCCATAAACCGAGTCCACTTGCATCCATGTTGATCATAGTGATTAGTGACTAAGTTTAATGACTTGACTAGTCACTCGCCCTCGTATTATTAAATTCTCGCACCCTGTAGTCGACACTCTATTCCCCTTAATCATAAGTGCTCGTTTTGTTTTGATTTGAATAGCCGAGATTCCCACATAAGGAAAATTAAAATTATATCATAAGTATTGAATTTATAGTTATGGAAATATGACTTTCACAAATCACTCAAATTTGATGTGACTCGTTACAAACTTCACTAGCTGACTGCCTTAAAAGTCAAAATTAACCAAAATGTTGACTTTTTAAGCAATATTGATATAGCTGTACACGTTGAATTAGAGTTGTCCCACAATAATTTTATTTTTTCTGCAGAAGAATAATTTTGATTGGTTACATATGATTATGATCATCAATTTCCCTTATATAATGGTGTTTACACATGACTTCGAATCAAATAGCATTATCTTAGCTTGCTAGGACAGGAGGTATTAAGGATTAGTTAATCATGATTAGAAACTAATTAAATATTGGGAGAGTAGGTAAAGAGGCTTAAATGAGGGACCCAAATTGTCCTTACATTATTCGTAAATAATTGGGATTTTTAAATTGTAATTTATTGGTATTGGTTAGAGATTATGGCCGGTTTTTTTTATTTTTGCTCTTAAAATATATTATCAAGTTGTTTTTAGAGCTTTTAATGAACTTTTAGAGTGACATGTTTCCCCACATGTTGCACGTGCAAGTCATGGATTAACGTCAGTGATGAGATTAAGAATCTTTAAAGTGTTTCTTCTATGCTAATCTTATCTGTTAATTTTTATTAGTTTATAAATGCCAAAGTATAAATTATTAGAGTATGAACTAAAGTGAAATCTTGCTAAAAGTCTATCTGGAGTTGATCTCTTTCTGTTTTGTTTAGTCATATAAATCTTTTGCTTAATCAAATTTGATAAAAGTTTCTAATACGTATATACATGCATACAGAAAATGACAAAAATAATTTCCCAAGTTTTGACAATGTGACGAAGCAGTGGCGGAGCATAATTTTTATTAATATACAAATGAAAGACATATTTTCAATTTCACTCAATTCAGAATGTTTTATGTTTTTGTCTGACTTGTCTCCACATCCTGAGCCCCTTAGTGAAAATACTGGCTCCGTCACTGCTCTAAACTATGCCAAGTGATTTGGTTATGAAATAAGCAGTATCAAAATAGCCAAGATAGTTACCAAATGCCCATCTCCTACAAAACCAACCTAGTGTTAAAACTACTCTTCATCACAAGCACTGGAGAATCAACACCAGAGCAACCACAAGTTACCTAGAAGTCAATTAAAGTAATTGAAAAGAGAGAAAGAATGATTCAATAGTTAAGCCATAACAGGTCTACACAAAGGGTTTGGTTCCATTACAAAAAGGTTCTCTAACATTGATATTCTTTACTACCAACCAAAACAAAAATCAATTTAAAAGGTAGTAGTATCAAATAGGATCATGTCAAAGGTAGTCTGGACAATTTTACACTACTGGTGCACCTAGAACAGGATACAGCAGCACAGATTATAGCCCTCAGGATGAACAGCAACCAGCTTTCTTGACATCAGATACTTCTTTGCCTATATCAATCTTTTCTCCTATGGAAGGCACGTTTCCGTTTCCATTCTCACCATTTTCCATGGCTTTTCTACTCACGACGTGGTAGATTTGAGTGAGAACTTCAGCAAATGCATTATCAACATTTGTAGATTCAAGGGCAGAAGTTTCCATGTAGTAGAGGGATTCCTTCTCCGCGAAAGACTTCCCGTCCTCAGTTGACACTGCAACCAGATGCCGCAGATCAGATTTGTTTCCAACAAGCATGACAACGATGTTTGGATCTGTATGATCTCTCAACTCCTTAAGCCACCTCTCAACATTTTCAAATGTAGAATGTCGAGTGACATCATACACAAGCAGAGCACCCACGGCACCTCTGTAGTAAGCACTGGTGATGGCACGGTACCTACAGAACAATGTAGTACAGCCGTTATCACATAGAAACAAAACCAAATAGTGTAGCAGACAATTTAATAACCAAGGAAAAGCTTATTAGTCAACATGTAAAAATATCACTTGGGATGGGCATCACATTAAGAAACTATTGATGACAACATGGTAATTTTAGTGTCATATTTATTTCTCGTCCTTTCTGAGGCATCACAAAATAAGTTAAGCAGAGTCTCATAGAGTTTCCAACCCTCAAAAATAGTAACATGTCCACTATAATAGATTAAGAAAAGGGCATCTCTTGCCCCTTCTCACCACTCTCCTTACCTAAAGAGGGGGGTGGGGGATGTAAGACAATAAACTGTTCTACAGTCAAATGGTTCTAAAAGAAGTATTCTTGAGCAGAGTACATGTTCATCTCTCTAAACGACGGGTAGACATATGATAAACAAATATTAGCTGAAATCTCATGATTTGATGGAAAAACAGAAATCACTAGATATGGAAGAACCTAAGGTTTCCTATAATATTACGAGAGAGAAAACAAAAGAACAATAGGATCGAGAATTTGGGAGAATAGGACACGCAGGAGATGGAGGAATAAAAAATTTAAGCTCAAGCAACATTTATAATGAATTAATAAAATTAAATATAGTAATCCTCTATGGAGTTTAAGATGTAAACCTGTACATTAAACTAGTTATAATGGAAGAAGAACATAATATTAATGATTGAAAAGTAGTTTGATAAAGGAAACAACATAAATTTAAGATTTGAGTAATTTAATGAATTTAAACTATTAAAACTATGAAATGAATGCACAAGTGACCAACAAACTATACTAGTTGGATTCATTTACATACATAAAAGTCAGTACTAGAAGTAGATAGTTCTTTGCATCATGGGGTTAGCTCTTGAGGCTGGGAATGATATTTAACAGGGAATGATATATTCGTCTTGATGCCAGATAAATTGCAACTAGTTAACCACTGCAAATAACACATAACTAACCCAGACAAATGTTTCATTTTTCCACAAACTAGAAATCTTCACCCATGAAGGACAGATCTGAATAATAGAATTAGTAGCCTGCTAGCTTGCAGCCCTTAGTACCATGGCAAATGGTGTTCCTAAAGGTACTGCTTAATCTTATTTTTATTCAGCCTTCCATTCCAACCACCTCCTTCAAAACCCCATCCTCCCTTAACAAAAGGAAGAAGTCAGAACAGATAAAATCTAAAAAATACATATCACATTCTTATTCATATTTAGTGATTGCTGGTATTAGGTTATCCTTTACATACCCAAAAAAAAGGGAAAAAAGAAAGAGATACAAACCAAAAGAAAAGGGAAAAAAGAACAAGATAGACAGACTATTAATCATCCAAACACAGGAAAACAAATTGGATTAGCATAATAATGTCCTTATCCTGCATATGACACTTAAACCTCCAAGTCTACGATGCCACCACAACATCCACCAAGGCACCCCAAGCCAACCCCAACTAGAATAGATTATAGAAAACTGACTATGTCAAAACTGCAATCACAAACAAATAATCTTTGGAGAAAATCCTTTGATGCACTATGCAAGGCGGCAGATGAGGAGGATCGACCAAGATGAAAATAGCAGGTAAAGCTAGCGCACTGTGCCTTTTAAGGACAATCAGGAATGAGAGGTACCAGCAAATTTCTAAATGAGTTTCATGTTAGGGAAAGACTGGAATGTTGTCATAGGTCAAAATACCTGCATAACCAAATTCCCCTGTTTTTAGCTTAGAGTGGTAATGATTGTATTGACTGCCTTTTCTAATGAAAAAAACTTATGAAAAGTTGATTTGGAGGATGCATTTCACATGATAAAATAATTATATAGTTCTTAATGTATACAATTGCACCTCTCCTACTTGGCAACAAAAGCTAAATATGCCCACAAGCACTTATTTTTTCCAAAAAAAAATAAGTATTATTAACATTAGTTCCAATGCATGATAGTAGAAAACTGACATTACAGCTACTTGAAGTAAATTATCCAGAACAAATTACCTCTCAAGAAGGCTAACTAAAACATAATTAAGAGCTTAATTATTCTCAAAAACAAAAAAGAAAGGAAAAACATAGGCAGCAGCTTCAACAAGAAGATAATATATATCTAAACCACAGTGTGAATACTATCATAAACCATCATCATAGCTTCAAACAAGATGGGATCTTCCTCAAAAGTGTGTTGAATGATCATCTTAGCTTCAACCGCACAATCTTCACCCTTAATAATAAAAAGATTGACTCCGTTAAGTTCAATATTCTTCTCTGGTATTCTAACAACATTTACCATCCACCTTCTACCTTTTCCTCCAAATTCAACAACATCACTAATCAATTCTTCCCTCATAGATGCTAAACCGTTCCTAGTATAAAAAACAGCTATATTTTGTATGGATGAGTACCAGTTTCCCGTCTTAGTATGACGGACCATACGCCAAAAAAGCTTAAAAAAGATGCAATAGAAACTCATCTATTCGGAAAAGGTTCAGGAACAATAAACTCATGAGAAATGTCCTGTATGTTCTCTCGAATCAACATTATAAAATAAAAATCTTTTACTGAATGACAAAAACCCCTCCATTTAACGTCCTATTCCGGTTCCACCATCCGGTTGCAGTAACAGTAACAGGGGTCTTTTTCAAACTGTTTGGCTTTTTTATCAAATTGCCCTTTTCGGTGTGTATCAAATTTGCTAATATGGTAAGGGAGTTTTTTGCTTTGATTGTTGGATATAAAAAATCCCCAACCCCCTTAATCTCCTCCTCCTCCTCCTCTTTCTTTCCCAAATCTTCTTATTCTCGCACCACCCACTACGCTACCAGTTTCTTCTTTGCTTGACGTTTTTGTTGCATGTATCGATACCGTGAAACAATCAACTTTTTTAACTGACATTTTGTCATTTAGTAAAAGATTTTTACTTTATAATGTTGATTCGAGAGAAAATACATGACATTTCTCATGAGTTTGTTGTTCCCGAACCTTATCCAAATAGATGGGTTTCTTCTTGCATCTTTTTAAACCTTTTTTGGCGTATGGCCCGTCATACTAAGACGGGAAATTGGTACTCACCCATACAAAATATAGTTTTTTTTTATACTAGGAACGGTTTAACATCTATGAGGGAAGAATTGATTGGTGATGTTGCTAATGTTGTTGAATTCGGAGGAAAAGGTAGAAGGTGGATGGTAAATGTTGTTAGAATACCGGAGAAGAATATTGAACTTAACGGAGTCAATTTGGTTATTATTAAGGGTGAAGATTGTGTGGTTGAAGATAGGATGATCATTGGACACACTTTTTTTTGAGGAAGATCCCGTCTTGTTTGAAGTTGCGATGATGATTTATGATAGTATTCACACTGTGTTTTAGATATATATTCTCTTCTTGTTGAAGGTTTTAGACTTGTTGAAGCTGCTGCCTATGTTTTCCTATCTTTTTTGTTTTTGAGATTAATTAAGCTCTTAATTATGTTTTAGTTAGTCTTCTTGAGAGGTAATTTATTCTAGATAATTTACTTCTAGTGTATATGTATAAAATTGAAAACACTTCCACTGATGGCAAATGGGGAATATATTCCCATATACTAGATCAACAAACTTCAGCAATCACAACTTCTATTTTTCGAGGAAATAATGACTCCTAAAGATACAATGTAAAAAGTATAGACTAATGTAGTTGGAGATTGCAAGTTAGATCCTTTAGCAATATCTCAAACATGTCACCAAGTTAACAAAAAAGTTTTTTTTCAAAAAACTAATAATAAAAACAATAATAATGATAAATAATTTTACTTTTGATCTACATTCATGTTGGGATTTAATCATCTATTATGGACACATTTGTATTTTTTACTTCCATAACAATTGCAAAAATAGAAGATGCCCCAGAATTAATGTTAACACAAAACATATATCACCAGATGAACATGCTCATTTTCCGATGCAAGACAATCAAAAAAACTACAAGGAGCAAAAACAAATGCATGCTCCCAGACACACAAAGCATATGCACCAGATATCTCACTTTATATCGTTCAACTACTTTAGCTCAAGTGCCCTTTAGAATTTGTTACTACACACTTTGACATGCCAATTCAGCATGCTGCTGCACACACTGTTACAGCCTTACGGTTCCTAGAAACTAAATTGTTTATATTTTCATTGCTACTCACTACCAACCAACTTTTGTGCACAACCCCAAAATCAAACAACTGTCAACTACCTTCAAATTCTTTGGTCCACTGCCTCATTAAATAATCTGTAATAAGATAGTGGTTGCATCACTTCACAATTTTTAGGTTGGAATTTGGACATCAACTCTTTGGTTTTATTTATGTATTCATATGACTATGGAAGGTACTATAGATCACAATTTCTTATAATTGAAACTGTTGAGGATGTTTGAAAAAATTAAAGTCAAAAACTGTCAACTACCTTCAAATTCTTTGGTCCACTGCCTCATTAAATAATCTGTAATAAGATAGTGGTTGCATCACTTCACAATTTTTAGGTTGGAATTTGGACATCAACTCTTTGGTTTTATTTACGTATTCATATGACTATGGAAGGTACTATAGATCACAATTTCTTATAATCGAAACTGTTGAGGATGTTTAAAAAAATTAAAGTCAAAAACTGTTTGACCATGCAAGAATTATGGCATCCTATAAAATGGGACTGACAGACTCACACTTTCTTCTTCCTATAGAACTCTACAGTAGAACATGGCTTGTCAACTGGTCTACTTATGTTCAATCCCTTTGTCATTGCCAATACAGAAACTACAATCTAAAACAAAATTAATAGCACGACACAATCTTCTAAAGCAAAAAAGTTTGCATCACTTGTAAGTGCATTGAAATGAGGTATAGAAGAAATCAGCACAAAGGTGATAAATTTGGGGCTTCCTTTGGCCATAGTCACAGTATCCAACCAGGGCCGTAGCCACATTAATCCCATGGTGATCACTCAAACACCCTTAGCAAATAAATTGTATATATAGGTCAAAAACAAACTTTTTAGATATATATATCCTGAAGTTTTGAACACCCTTACAAAATTCTTAGCTTTGCCATTGTATCCAACAGTTGCAAGCACATCTTAACTTAGAAAGGAAGTCAATTGAGTCAAAAACTACAATAAGAAAGTAAGATATGAAAGATCTAACAGATCAAGAAACCAAATACCATCAGATCTATTGCAAACTACATCTCAAATTCCAAAAGTAATCCAGCAAAACACCACACAGAATACCCACATTGTGCAAACCAATCATTCAGATCAGGGCTTTGCAATTCTAGAAACATAAAGCACATTTCATTCCCAAATCTCAATATATATACTCACTATAAAATTCCCAAAAGATACACCAGATCAGAGAAGAATCACTCACCAAAACAACACAAATCTTCTCAAACATAAACAAAGTATGCTCAGATCAAGAAAAAAGAGAAATGGGGGTCTGAAAAATGTTACCTTTCTTGTCCAGCAGTGTCCCAAATTTGAGCCTTGATGACTTTACTATCAACAGTTAAGCTTTTAGTAGCAAACTCAACACCAATTGTAGACTTAGACTCAAGACTAAACTCATTTCTAGTGAATCTTGAAAGCAAATTGGATTTGCCAACACCTGAATCACCAATTAGTACCACCTTGAATAGGTAATCATAGTCATCTTCAGCTCTGTACCCAGCCATTACTCTCAACAACTTCAAACTGAGAAAAAAATATGAACAAAACTATTGATTTCCCTTTCAGTCTTAGTAAACAAATCTTCCTTTAAATTTCTTACCCTTTTTCTCTCTCTTTTTTATGTGTTTTGTTTGCTTTTTTTCAACTTTTTGACTCTTTAGATGAAGAGGGAAATGGAGGAGACGTATGTTTTCCAAAGAGCAAATATTACAGGAGAAGTGAAAAATGAAGAGTCACTTTTTCGAAAAGAGAAATATAGAAAAAGACAAAACTACCCATACAGACAGTGGAGATGTAGGTCATTAGTTCTGGTATAAACTAAGTCATGGAGGGTAGTTTTGTCTTTTAAGGAGGTTATGTGATTTTGGATCCCGCATTTTGTGATGAGTGTTTAATTCTCTACTAAACATTTTTTTGAAAAATATTATCGTTACGTATTTTTCAACATGGGTAATTAATTAACATTAAGATCAGTTTTTGTAACGAAAGGAAAAAATATTTTGCACCCTGGATCCCTCAAATCCAGATTGCGTTGTCCATTTCTTGATAAATTCCCTTTTTTAAAAAATAAAAAATAAAAAATCCAAAGTCCTGTGACAAGATGGAAAGAAATTGTTAACATGATAATTCTCCAGTTTACATACTTCAAATCAATGAGGATTTACATCTAAAAAATTTTAGTCCCTGCTAATGAATTCTAACGAAAAACTTCAAAGGTAAATAGCATGTTTGATCAAACTTCTGTGGCGTGCTCAACTACAATCACAAACGTAACCGAGAGTGTTGGGCCATAAGAATGGGCTGTTGTTAAGTTCGGGCTACTTTCTCCATTCCAAATTCAATTGGGCTCATCAGTGAATTGAGACGAATCCATATGAGTAAGCCCATTTTTATCCTTTTGATTGTTTACTTGACCTTCAAACGAACAAAGAGAAAAATTCTCATTGTTGTATCTTTGCATAAACATCTTTGATATATTTTGGTAAAGTTTAAAAGGATTTTATTGAACTGCTACTTGTGTGTAATAGACTAATAGGTTTATCATACCAAAATACCCTTGTCACCTATCTAACTTTATTGATTAATTTGAGTCAATCTTGTCATTAAATAAAGGTTATTAGAATTTAATCAAATAACGATCACATATATACTCCTAATAATTGCATACAATGATGTTTGTTTAGTGTTTACCTTACATTATTATATGTACAAGGTAAAACTTTATGGCTAATA
The DNA here is from genome assembly GCA_037074985.1 of Solanum bulbocastanum. NCBI lineage: Eukaryota > Viridiplantae > Streptophyta > Magnoliopsida > Solanales > Solanaceae > Solanum > Solanum bulbocastanum. The sequence continues at coordinate 26,346,068 of CM073598.1, read as the reverse complement.
TTTTGGTGGAATCCAATGATCAATATGAGAAAATTATGCTTTCACTTCTTTAACTATTACTCACGTCAATTTTTGTCGCACAATTTATAAATGGTAATGATTCAATATCTTGTTTGTTTAAGAGAAGAGGATTATTTGACCCATAAGTAATAATATGCCTATTTTGGATTATACTAGCGGTAGGATTATTTTTTGATCAAATAATTGACGATAAAATATTTTTAGATTAAATTATCAACTTAAAGACATTTACATTGAATTTCGCATGATTTAATGATATTGTTAAGTGTTAACCCTTTTTTGTTTTATGTATGATGTTTGTCATTGTCTTGTTATGATAAAATGGACCAGATCTACAATATTGATCACCACTCCTTCTAGTACATAATAAGTAAATTGTTGAGAGTTTTTTTATACTTAAAATAAGTGAATTACTTAAAGTTTAAGAAAATTATTGAGACTTTTATCACATTTATCCTTCATTTAAGGGAGTCCTTAACTACTTGGGAGTTCTTAACTACTTTACATTTTTTAAAAGACTAGTTTAAAAATAATTTAAAAACAATAGTCTTTAATACTTCCTCTGTCCCTAATTATTTGTTCACTTTTGAATTGACACAACTATTAAGAAAGCAATTAACATAGTGAGTTTAACATTTTACCCTTATTAATTATGAAGTAGATGAATTAAAAATTTAAGATTTTCAAGAAATTATACATCTTTCAAAGTAATTAATTGAGGGTATAATAGGTAAAATTATTTTGTCATTTCTTGATTTGTCAAAATAGACAAGTAATTAGGGACAACTATAAAAGAAAAAGTGGACAAATAATTAGAGATAGAGGAAGTAACATTTAAATTACGTCCTTAAATATTTTTCTTAAATATTCTGGCATACCCTAATAATTAATATCAATAACCCTGATTAGCATTGAGATTGGTAGATGACACCTATAATTATAACTCACATTAATTTGTTGTTGCATCAATAGTTAATAGCACTGACTTACAACCAATCTTGGTCATTGTACGAAAGTGTCATTCGATGATTTTGTCCCTGCAAAATATCTTTTATTTTTGTCCTAGCTATATGTACATTAAATGACTTATACTATATCTTATTTTATCAGAATTTGCTAACATGGGAATTAAAACTATTTGCCAGATACACTATTTATCCCAAAAAATGTTACATATAATTTGTATGTGGAAAAATCGGATGTAGTAAAAGGAACGAATCAGACCATGGCACGTGACGAAACCAAATAAGACGAAACATTTGTGGCAATCCGAAGAGAATACAAGAGATATTTCATAAAAAAAACCCTTAATCGTTTGTTAGTATAAAACTGACGCATGATCGGACATTTGTAAGAGGTTTCACCTAAGGAGTGCGCCTTTTTACAACAGGAAGCAATCATAATGACCTTCGGAAGCTCCGACGGTACGAAGATAGAAATTATGTTAAATGCTTAATCGTTGAATATTCATTGTATAAGACTCATTACTCATTATAATATCTTCTATTGAAAATTTTTATTCTGTTTAACGAATATGATATTCACAAATCACTCTATATGTAAGGCACATTAGAGGTGAAAACGCTCCTAACATTATTGTGGTTTCGTTTGGAATTGATCTAATAGCAAAATACATCAACTTGAAGCCACTTGCACATAGAAATAAGGTGGCAATTAGGGTCCAGATCTTAAGGTAGACTAGAAAACTTGCAAATCTTGGATATGCCAGCTTAAAATGTTTGTGTATTAATTGTTTGTATATATTGTACAGTTGTTTTAGTCTATTGTTAGCTCCCATGTGAGTCTATATCAATATGCATAGCATAGAGACTATGATATATATAGCAATGAGGGAAAAGATCAAATGTTTCTTCGCACAAATTGTCTTTGTTGATTTATATCATTTAAGACCTCGAAATTTACAAATTACTTATATATAGAGGATTTAATTTGTCATAATTTGATGCTATACATATATATAGTAACTTTGATGAATTACATCGTGTGGATGATAAATAAGTACTCCATCCGTCCGCTTTTAATTGTCATGATTTTCTTTTTTAGAGTCAAACTATAAGAACTTTGACTAATATTTTGCGGTGTATTTTTTTATCATATTGATATGCAAGAAATTGCAATTTATAGTACTTTTACTATAGTTTTCGAATATCTAAGTTTTATGTTTAAAATATCGAATTAATGTAATCTAATTTAACTTTGAAAATTAGTCAAATTGACTTTTGAAAAACGCAGTATGACAAATAAAAATGAACGGAGGTAGTAATGTTTAAGAAACAAATAAAGAACAATATCAGCGATTATCTTTTTTTTTTTTTTGGACTTGTGTCTCATTTTATTAATGAGGACCACTCTCCTAATCGAAGGCATTAATAACTATTTTTCATAGGAAATAAAATCCCATGATTCAACATCCAGAGAATTAAAAAAATTAAAACATTTACACCAAGAAAGGAACTTAACATATATAGGAATCATTAACCTTTCCAAAACTCACAGGAAAAAAAAGAGCATTAGCAAAATAGTACTCCTCCTTTATCGTATTGCTTACCTGATACCTCCATTATAAAAATAGTTAGTTTTAATTTACTTATCCAATTTCTAAAATTAAATGAATTTTAATATATAATTAGTTTTTAAAAAAATTATAAGCAAATTTCATTTATGTGCGAACTATTGTTTGTTCTAATTGAACTCCTGAACACATGATAAAATGTTCTAATTAGACAATTTTAAATAAATCTTTGAAAAAGAAGTTGTGTGAATTCTCAATATTCTATTAGATAACTAGTTAACCACATAAAATATTTGGTCATTTTTAATGATACACATTAACCTCAATAATTAAAAGAAATAACATATTTTATATAATTAACTTAACTGTCCAATAAACTTTTAAAGATATACAATAAAGTTTGAATCGAAAAACCTATACTTATTAAAATTCTTTATCATATATTGAAATGTTGAATAGAAACATATCATAATTCGAGCTCGATGGAATACTCACCAACCTCATAAGGGTATATTGATAAATTGTAACACGAAATATGAACCTCAATTCACAAATAATGCTACCCATGTCGACTTTTCTCTTTTCCCCTCACCATTATATGATTGGATACATCTATCCACACACGTCCTTATCATGCATTTCTTTTTATATTCTTCTCTAATAAATCTGGTCTCCTTTTTCTTTACTTCCTTTTCTTCTTAAATCTCTTTTTTTTTTTTCAATTGAAAATATAAATATGCCCACCATATCTGAAATCTCATCTTCCTCTTCTCCAAGTTCATGGCAATTAATAGACGAACGTATAATGTCTTCTCCATTGAAAATTCAATTAGTTTCCAAGTCAGTATCAGAGAGGCTTCTCTCTAAATTTTCCGATTTAACAGAATTTGATTTTGATTACTCTAAAAGTGGATTATGGTCTCCTCCAATCGAAAGAAGCCACGTGTTCTCCGGCTCACCAACTGGCGAAATCCTTTCACACAGACAAATGGCTGATAAATTGAATAAAGTATTGAAGAGACATCAGAGAAGAAGACGTTGCTTCAATGTATCAATCTTTTTCCCTCTTTTTAAATAGTTCAGACGTATTTTTGACCCTCTTTTTTCTTTATGGAATTTTTTTTTCTACTTTTAATCTTAATTTTTGTTGATTTTTTTTTAATATGCAGGCATGTTTATGTTCTCCAAAGAGATTCTGATCTCAAGCCACATTGAGAGACTAAGAAAATATGCAGGAAAGATTTTTAGTTTCTAATTATTATTATTATTATTATCCAATTCAAAATGTACATGATTTTATGTAATTATTAATTTAATTATATAGAGGAAAGGATAATTGCTTGATTTATTTTTTGTATGTTCTTGGAAATGGGAATTACAATTCTCCATGAAAGCTTTAAAAAAGAACAAAAAGATAAAGCCAGAAAGAAGTGGGGATATTTAGGACCATTTTTAATGTATATTCCTATAGTTACTTTTACTTTTTTAATAGTATTAAATTAGCATATCAAGACAACATAAATTTTGTTGGGTATTGCTTAAATCACCAGCAAATTGGTCAGAAATTTTTTTAAAAAATTATTTTTTAATTTTAAAATAAACTATTTTTTTTAATTAAAAGATATTAAAGTTAAAATGATAAAAAAAATATTTAGAAAGGTAAAATAACATATTTTACATTATGTTATTTTACCATTCTGACCAAATTCTGGCCGAAAGAATTTTTCCTATTTTATTTTATTTTTTATCTTTAATATTTCATTACTTATTCTTCAAATTATTTTTTAAAATTTAAAATTATATATCATTTACTAAAATATTTATATTAATCATTAAGGACGTATCATGATAATAAAAATAACTTTTAGCGACAACAAATATATACTTGAATAAAGAGTGCCAACATTTTTACCTATATCAGCTAAGTGTCATTAAATTCATTGTTACTTATAAAACATATTAATTACTGCTAAAATTATATATTTAGCAGTAATTAAGTTATTGCCGTTAACTAATTGCTGTTAAAGATAGTGTTGCGAAGTTCAAACTAAAACGAACAAAGGGTTCTTGCCATTACTAGTAAATTAAACAACTTTTTCTTCCCAAAATGACAAAATGTTTACCCAATATATACTTGTAGCAAGTATCAATAAAATAGCAGAGGTACACACAATTTGGTTAATGAAACCATAGTTAAAAAGGGGCATTTAATTTTTTAGATTTTGCTAAATCCACATGCAATTTAGAGTAGTACTATCAAAGAATAATTAATAGAGCTAATGTTGTGGTCTTGTAATTACAGTAAATTCAATCTTTAATAAATAGTGATGATGAGAATGATCCTGAACAAGATGATAGTAGCATTGTCCCACATGTATCGTCAAAGGAGGTATTTCAAGTAATGACTACATTGTTAAGCTATTTGGTACAACACAAACAAAATATTTCGAAAATTGTATTTGCTCTTCAAAAAGTTAATGATGAGATCAATTTTGGTTTTGGTGGGAAGAAACAATCAACTATAGAATCATATTTTAAAAAGAAATAGTTATTGGTCTAGTATTATTGACTGGTTAAATATATATAAATTCTTGATGTATTCTAGTAATTATTACTTTATATTTTTTCTGAGCCTTTAATACTTTATTTTTAATTATTATCTAATGCATTTAGCGAGAATATTACTTTAATATAACTGACCCAAATCGAAACCGAAGAAAAATATTGATTTAGCGAGATTATTACTTTATCAAATATTATTTTATCGAGGTTTTATTGTAAATGTCTTCTCCGGTCTCCACCAATGGACAGACAAACAAGTGCTGCTGTACTTGATATAACTCCAACATCACCAATTCATGTCTAATGTCTTCTTAGCAAATTTCCAAAATTTTGCAGATAAAATATCTCTACTGCATTTGTTGAAAGACTCAAAACGTTAAAAATAAGACGCTCTTTATTTTGCCAATGGCTTGAAGAAATTAATTAAAAAAGAAGTAGTACTGCTATGCAATCATTCGATTTCCAATTTACTTGGTCTTAATTTTCAACTCACAACCTTGTATGTCTTAATTTGACAACTCATGCTCGTGGGCCAACTCATGCATGTGACAACTGAGTCTACTTTTGAATTTTTTTTCTACTCAAAATTGTGATGTATGTCCTTTTTTTTTTTTTCCATCTTTTCTCCTTTATAACGATATCGAAATTGGAGGCTTAAGAATATTTATCACATAATTAACCCTCTTATCTCAAAATTGTAGTGTCCAACCTCAAGCAAATTAATGAGTTTGAAACCTCAATGACATGAAATAAAGACTAAATGGACCAAAGTTATGACATGAAATAGAGACTAAATGGAAAGCTAAATTAAGTGCAAGTCTGTAACGAATGTTAGACGTGATTCATTCAGTTAACCCTATAGTGCAATAAATGAGTGTGTTGAAAGATAGATTTTGAAAACCTAGTTTTCAACTTTAATCTATCTAGTTTTTTTTTCCACATCATTTTGATTCTTAGCTCCATATTAAACCTTTTTACCTATAGTACTACTATTACTTGATGAAACTTGTTTTTCAATAGGAAAATTCTGAACGACCTTTTTTCAACTTAAGTTCAAATACTATTTTTTTTTTCTGAGGCTCAACCAACGTATCGATGTCCAAACACCTATTTAGTGATTTCACGTCAATTTATTTTGACAGTAGTGATAAAATTCAGAAACCCTTTCTGCACTAAGTTGTACATTCACTTTTCTTTGAAAGGAATAAAAAAGAAGAAAAAGAGATCCCCTGTTTGTAAGGTAAACTGATCAGTGAAAAGAGTCACTAACAAAAAGACATATTTTTCTTACCTAGATTACGTAGCTCATAAAAGAGTTGTCTTTTTCTCACTCACAGCTTTGAATATTGAATTTATCACTGACTCTGCATTCTCTAATTTTGTCTTCTACTTCACACAATTGCACTTACATCTAATGACTAAAGGTAATCTTTTTGTTATTTCAAATCATTTTCACCAACAAAACATATGTATCTTCTTTTGGTGAGACAGGTAATTCTCGTTTCACTTTTTTCCTTGTACCCTTATGTATCGATAGGTTCGGTTTGATTTATTGAATATTAATTTGTAGATATTCAAATAGTTATAAATAGAATAACTAAGATATTGACTTATGAATTTCGATTTATTTGTTATTGATCATTATCGATTTAACCGTTAAAGATTTAACAAAAAAAATCATAAAATATCACTTAGAAACAAGCTGGAAATAAACAAAATGAACCACACATGAGTTAACAAATTGCATCTTGCTAAAAAAAAACACAGACACATTGTAGAATAACCGAAATTTTGAGACAGCTAGAAATAAACGTATAAAACTAAATCCTAAGTCAATAATTTTATATATCGAACATGTATAAATATAATTTATTTATTTTCTATCAGATCATCGATTAACCCTTTAAGAAAAAAGTCTCAACCCACTAAAAATTGATAATATGATAATTTTAAAGAAAATCCAAACCATGGCAGCGAAATATTTACTTCCAAGTTGGAATTAACTTTTAGCTCACAAGCATAGCCCTTTTACTTACCACAAGAGGATAGAGCATCATCTATTCAAGAAAACATGTGAAATAGTAGTCTCATTTTTGGAAAAGAAAAACGCATCTCATACATAAGCAAATAACCAAATACTATATAAGTAATTTTGGAGAGATCAAGCATTCCGTTGAAATGAAGCCACTCATAGTCGTACAATCTTGAGGCCATAATCCAACCGGTCCATTTGATGTCATGAATACGATCCAACTTTCACCGTCTATGAAGTGGAGTAGAACTTCACAATTTTTTGGTATGGTTAAAAAAAGTACACTATCTAGTATAGCAATCAATTCGGTCCAAGATGCCTCGACGCCATAGTCTTTCATTTGCCATAACTTAAAAGTGCCCGACCTTTGAATATCATTACAGAAAAGACAAAGCATTCCTTCCAATACTGAAACATCAAATATAAGGCCCAGACTTACTCTCAAATGCATTTGCTCATGAGGCAATGGTATCTCTCTATACATCTCATTTGAAATACTAAAGGAAATCATAAACACTTTTCTGAATAACCGACCCAATGAAATGCTCCATGTACAAAGGCCAAACAACTACTACCATTAAACTTATAGAAAATGCCACTGGAATATTCATCAATTTTACTCCAGAATCCTTTTTTTAGTGAGAGAAGTTCAATAGATACGTTACGATCATAATTTCTGTCCAGACCAATCTTAAGGACCTTATAGTCATTTTTAGTTGAGTCATATCCCATTCCACATATGAAATTTTTCTTTGGTGGAAATTCTGGATTGGGAAGTAGTATTGATTCTCTTGTGAAAGGGTTCCATAGAAAAAATACAACATCTCTTTTATTATAATTACTAACTCCCATAATAGACAAGCCATCGAAACAACAATAGATTTTGACATGCCGTGGTTTAAATACTGATGGACAATCAAGTTTTTGTACAGACTCAACTAGATGAGTTGATGATAAAGAAGCGCAATAGTAGGAAAGTACACCATCCTTAGGGTACGGTTGGCAACTAAGAAATTTCTGAAAATTTTGATCATTTTTGGCATGATTTAGATGTTTCCTCGTAAAATAAGGCTTGGAGATTAATTTCTTCCAAGGTTTTGAAATACATTTGAATCGAAGAAGAGACTGTACAGGTAACCTGCTAAGTATGTCCATAACTATTTCCTCTGGTAAGTGAATATCCATTTCCTAGATAAGACAGGCAAGTGAAGGTGTTAATATTTTCAAAAAATGCAAGATCAAATATGAAAAAAGAAAGGTACATAGAGAGCAAAAGGTTTTTAAGTACAACATGTACACCATACCTTGATTTGGTCGAGAAGACCAACGATTACAAGTGTTGTTTCAAATAAGGAACACTAGAAGAAAGTAGAGTTCTGCATTGATCTAAGTGATTTTGCTTTTACTAGTAAGTACTACTATTATTATTTGTTACTTAGTTGAAGGACACAAAGAATCTCTAGTCCTAGTAAAAATAAAATTTGATTAATAAAAGGATGAATTTGGGGTTCAAATATATAACTAAGTTTGTTCTATTCCTAAAAGGACAAATACATCCCTCTTATTTCTTAGGGCTTCTTTAATAGAAGGTTAGAGTAATGCATCGATATGTTATTAAAAAAATACATAATTATACTAATATTTCTATCATATTTACTTATTCTTCCTCTAGTTTGAAATAATTGTACATTATTTCACTCAAATTTCAAGTTAGATACACCTAGATATATGTATTTTTGCTACTAGACACCCTATCCGGGTAATTGATTTAAAAAAAATACATTCTGAAATATAAATATATAAGGAAAGAGATGAGCAAGAGAGGGAGAAAGGAGAGAGGCGAGCGAGAGAGTTAAATAAATTGTGAATCTATTTGGATACAATGTATCTAGAATATAATTATATCTAAGTTTAATCCTATGTATTTGAGATACATGTGGACGCACTAGATACATGTATATGAGATCGAAATATGGGCATGCATAATAATTTCAAAAAACTCACAAGAAGATTTGTAATTAGATCCTAAACTAGTGAGATTTGTGTTGTTTATTCTAGTCCGTTAAACCTCACAATCTTAAACTATGTCCTGTAAAAATTAGGATATCTAAAATAATGCAAAAGTTAATAGCAGCAAGGGTGAAGGAACTGACCCAATCTACTTTGTATTCTTCTTCGACAGCTTCACAACCCTGCAATTAAAAAATTGTATAGTTAGAGACGATAAAACACAAGCAGAATATTTAACCTTAGGGCTCAATATAATCCAATATCTTTAGCTTTTGACTTAAAATGGTCTCTTATATTTCACAAAGGTCCAAAATAGTCCTATATTTTAATAGTCCATATTCTTTGACAAAAATATACCTCTACTCGAAATTCTAATACTGTGTTAAAGATAGATTTTGAACGACAATATTTTTATTTATAAACTCAAAAATTTTTAAATTTTATTTCAAGTAAATACACAAATCCTAAACAATTTAACATTCCTACTCCAACAACTTTGAATTAACAAATCCTAATTAAATATAAATAAGAAAATGTCATAAATGACAAATCCTAAACAACTTAGAATTCCTACTCCAACAACTTTGAATTATTATTTTCAACAGATTTTGTAAGCCTAGTTTTTGACCAACACTTTAATCAATCTAGGCTTCTTTCACATCATTTAGATTCTGAGCTTCATATTAAAACTTTTTACCTATGACACTATTACTTTTGTTGATATTAATTCGAAACTTGTTTTCGAATCTTATCAATCCAACTATTCAAACCAAAATTCAAATTTTCAATTTATTTTACTAAATGATACAACACAATTATTGCATTTTATGAGTTGCGATGAAATTTTAAATTATATGAGTCTATATGGTAAAATATCTAATATGAAGGCAAAACAATCTCTTTTCAAGAAAACATGTGAAATAATACTATTTTTGTAGTTCAATAAGGTTCTACATAGTTCAATTGAGTGTTAAATGTTACTTTAGGATTTAGTCAACTCAAAGAACATGATTTTGAAAAAGAAAAATGTGTCTCCGAAAAAAAAAGACGCATCTCATACATCAAAAAATACTACTACATAAGTAATTTTAGAGAGATCAAGCTTTTCGTTGAACTAAAACCACCTTTATTCATACAACGTAGAGGCCATAGTCCAACTTGTCCATTTGATGTCATAAATACGGCCCAACTTTCACCGTCTATGCAGCGGAGCAGAACTTCACCATTTTTCGGTATGGTTAAAAAAAGTCAGTATCTTGTATAGTAATAAATTCGGTCCAAGATGCCTTGACGCATAGTCTTTCATTAGCCATAATTTAAAATTGCCCCACCTCTGAAAAATAGAAGAGGAAAAACAAAGCATTCTTTCTAATACTGAAAAAATCAAACACAAGGCGACTTATTCCAAAATTTGATGATGCAATGGTATCTCTTCATACACCTCATTGGAAATATTAAATGAAATCATAAAATTCTTTTTTGAAAAACCGAGCCAATGAAATGCTCCATGTACAGAGGCCAAACAGCTCCTACCATTAAACAAATAGCAAATGCCACTAGAATATTCATCAATTTTACTCCAGGAGCCTTTTTTTAGTGAGAGAAGATCACTAGATACTTTACTAAGATCATATACGTCCATGTAACATCTCGCAATTTGAAATAGCTAAAAAGAATCTAAGAACTGAAAATGGTCATTTTTGGAAAGAATGAAAAATCTGGAAAATTGTTTAAGTTAGGAAAAATGAGTTTTTGGTCAACTTCAAATGGCCATAACTCCTAGCTCGGGATGATTTAGGTGTAGTTCCAAATATGGTTGGAGCTCTTGAAATGATCTTTCCAATGCCGCCAAGGTTTCACAATTCCGAGTTTGTATGAGTAAGTTATGTCCTTTGGAAGTTGGGCTATTGGATTAAGGAAATGTCCAATCCGGATTTTTAAGAGGTATTTTAGTCTTTTCATGGTCCTATTATTTTAATCCTTTTTAGGAGTTTAATAGGGGTCAAATCAAATTTTAGTTAGTTTTAGAATTTGGGGATTTCACGCTAGCGCTAAGGAGAAAGGAAAAGAGAAAATAAGAAGAAGAAAGGGCAAGATTCATCAAGATTGGTCAAGATAGTTGGGATTTTCGCCAAGGAAATATTCCTATCAGGTATGTGAGGCTCTCATAACGTTGGGATCGTTCTCCCACATGCCAAGCATATTTATTTTAGTTTGGATTCATCCTAAAAGAGTTTGAATATTAATGATCTTGATACCTATGCTTGAATTCATATATTGTTCTTGAATTTGACTGAGTTGGGAAGTTTCTGAAATCATTACGTCGTATTATAGAGTCGTTTCGAGTTAAGTTCTTAGGTACATTTGTTGGGTATTTGTGTCTAATAGAAATTTGAGAAAAAGAACCGAGTTTGGGTGAATTGGGGCTGGAAAACGAAGAAGAATATTCGCTGGTCGAGATGTGGAGGTGGCTGTGCATTGCGCGCCTAGTGCCCAGATTCGAAATTTCAGCTTCGCATCACGGAGCTGACACGAGGTGTTCTGCCTCAAAAGACATTTTCAAAATCAAAATTTAATTATGCCTCCACGTCGCGGACCCACCTTCGTATTTTGATTTTCGGTCTTTTCTCATGTTTAGCTATCTAAAATCATTCATAAGCAACATGAGATCTTTCCAATTAAAAATTACAATCCTTGAATCCATAATTTAATTCAAGGATCAGTTAAGAGTCAAGTCAAGAGCAGTTAAGGTCAAAGTCAAGATAAGTCAAGAGTCAAGTTAAGATAAGTTCTTAAAGTTTTCAAAAGTCTTTCACAAATGTTTTAACATTATTTTAAAACTTAAGTTTTGAGTTCAGTAAAGAGTAAAGTTGAAGTTCTTTTCTTCAAAAAAGTATATGGGGACTATGTATTCCCAAAGAGATTTAAAATGTTTCACATTTAAATAAGAACGGAAACTAAGATTTTCAAAGAGCCTTGGGGCTAGTTTTCAAAAAAAGAGTAATCGCTTTCTAAATGAAACAAGAGAGGAAACTGAGATTTCCAAGATAACTTTTGAGCTAAGTTTTTTTATCACTAATCTCAAATCATAGAAAGAAGTATGTTTTTAAAACATAAAGAGCTAGTATATTTTGGGAATAATATTGAGCACTGATATGGAGGAGAGTTCAGATAAGTCACAGCCCCCATAAACCATGTAGCCATCATGGGTAGTAAAGGGTTATACTTTTTAGATGAATCCTTTTTGCATAGACTAGTTGATTCACTTAGTAGTTCAGGTCCTATGCCCTTGGTAAGGTATAGGATGTGCTGGCAGCGTGAAGTAGATCGTTGTATCATCACAATAGCTCTTATGTGATGTTTTTGGTTAGAGAAACTCCCACAGTAGTACTTTGTAATTTTATATACATCAGTTTATTTGTATTTGTACATACATCTCAGAGTTATTTGTATCTTTGCATACACACAGAGTTGACATTATGTTTTAAACAACTTTTCTTTATATTGCACTTGTTTTAAACTGTTTTATATTGAATGAGTTCAGTTATGTTAAGTTGAGTTGAGCCAGGTAAGCTCTTCAGTTTCTTTCAGTTTTCCTTTCAAGCCTATGTTGTATTTAGCATTCCAACTCGCATACTCATACATTCAATGTACTGATGCCAGTTGACCTGCATCGTATTATGATGCGACACAAGTAACGAGGATCAGCATCCAGCGTACCGTTGATCTAGTTGAGCACTCCAGAGTCAGTTGGTAAGCCTCCTTGCATTTCGGAGGACTCCTTTTTATTGCTTTTATTAGGATGTTGTGGGGTTTGTCCCAATATTCATCTCAATTGTTTTAGAGGCTTCATAGATTGTCAGACAGTTAGTTATGAGTTGGATGAGCCATTTCTCTTATGTTTAAGTCTTCCACTGAGTAAGTAAGCCAGGTTAGGGGTTCTCTTGGGGTCAACAATGGTTCTCGAGTGCCAGCCATGTCCAGGTGTAGACTCGGAGCATGACAATCCACATCAATCTTAAGGACCTCATAGTCATCAATATTTGAGCCATAACACATTTCGTATGTAAAAAGTCCCTTTAGTGAATATTCTAAATTAGGAAGTACTATGGATTCTCTTGTGAAGGGGTTCGATAGTAAAAGTATATCTCTATAATGATAATTACTAACTCTCATTAATAGACAAGCCATTGAAACAATAGTAGATTTTGACACACCATGGTTTAAAATCTGAAGACCAATTAAGTTTTTGTTCAGACTCAACTAATTGAATTGACGATAAAGAAGAGAAATAGTAGGAAAGTACACCATCCTTAGGGTACGGTCGGCAACTAAGAAATTTTTGATCATTTTTGGCATGATTTAGATGTTTCCTTGTAAAATAAGGCTTGGAGATTAATTTCTTCCAAGGTTTTGAAATAGATTTGAATCGAAGAAGAAACTATACTGGTAACCTGCTAAGTATGTCCATAATTGTTTCCTCCGGTAAGTGAATATCTATTTCCTAGATAATACAGACAAGTGAAGGTGTTAATTTATTCAAAAAATGCAAGATCAGATATGAAAAAAGAAAGGTACATATAGACAGCGGCGGACCCACATGGGGCTGCCCTGGTGCTCGAGCACCCATTAAGCTCATATCGAACTATATATACTTATATCAAAATTAAGGCAGTATTGTATAAAAAAAAATGAGCACCCAATAAACAAATGTATTAGTTGCGGCAGTGGTTGTAAATGGGTTCTCAAGGTCTTATGTTCCTTAAATGCCTAGGTTTAATTCCCTGTAGTGGCATTCTTTTTATTTTAAAATTAGCTCTATTCTTTCTACCTTGTCTTTTTTCCCTTTTCACGAATTGTCCTATTTCTAATTTTTTCTAAAACAATATTTTTTTTTCAAGATAATTTTTCTTATTGATTTTTTTCGCTTATCTTATATAAATATAATTATCTTTCTTATGACAAGTGTTAAATTTATACATTTATATTTTATGATTGATAGCTTAAAAAGTAACCACGATCTTAAAGTCTTGAATCGATCACTGCTCATGTCTATTATGTAGCTTATTCTCAAAAAAATATAAACGGTCATGATCTTCTATGTCTATTAACTTTTTCTTTCTCATCAGTCTAATTAGGAAAAATAAAAGGGAAGGAAAAAAACAATTGGTTCTAGCGCCTTTATTTCAGTTCTCCAATTCAAAAGCGAAAAAGTCTTCCTTCTCGTTGGTTTGCCTTTTTGGTAACTACAATCGTATGTGAAGGTATATTGTTTCTCCTCCTTTTTTTCTTGAACAAATCCAAATATTCCGATTGTCTATTGCATTGAATTGAAGAAAAAAAAAACGCCTATGCTAACGAATTTTAACTCGCAATTACGCTCTTTGGTTGATATAAGTTAAAAATAGTGAGCACCCATAACAGTAAATTCCTGGATCTGCCACTGCATAGAGAGCAAAAGGTTTTTAAGTACAACATGTACACCATACCTTGATTTGGTCGACAAGACCAACGATTGTTACGACTGTTGTTTCAAATAAGGAATACTAGTTGAAAGTAGAGATTTGCGTTGCTTTACTAGTAAGTACTACTACTATTATTACTTGTAACTTAGTTGAAGGACACAAAGAATCTCTAGTCCTAGTAAAAATAAAATTTGATTAAAAAAAGCAGGTGTTTGGGTTCAAATATATAACTAAGTTTGTTCTATTCCTAAAAGGACAAATACAAATCAAACTTTCTGACAAATTTGAGATTTTCTCATGATTTGAAATGATAAGATGATTTTGCATGTCCAAATGATGATTTTATCTCATATTTTCAAATCACGAGACAAAGTCACATGTCTAAGCACCTACTTAATAGTCTATGTTCATCAAAGACACAGCTTATATATGATATTGCAAAAGAAGTTTGTAACAACTCAAGTTACCACACAACAAGGATATGTATTATAATCATCGAGAACACAACATACAATCGAGAAATGGAAACTGTTGACACCCGATTTTAATCCTCCACAATATAAATTAATCATCGATGTTCTTCAATTTCAAACTATATAAAATAATTAGTTTATAAAATTTCCAAAAATAAAACAAACATAGTTTACAAGTTATTTTAAATAGTTTTGTCACTTTTTAATAATATATATGTTTTATTTAGTTATGTATATTATTAATGCATTTTATGAGTATTTAAAAATCATCTCAAAAAGATTTTATATTTTAAATACTTTATTAGTGATAAGAGTCATAATTTTGAATTAATGAATTTTATGAAATTCAAAGTACTTTCAAGTTATTTTAGAGTAATTTTATCATTTTTAATAATTTTAATAGTTTTAATAATAGATACGTATATTTTTTACAATCACGTTATTTTATAAATATTCGAAAATCATTTCAAAGGATTTTACATTTTAGTTGAATAGTTTTATTAATTTAATTTAGTTTAGATTATAGTTATAATTATGAGTTCGTTAGTTTGTATTTAAATTAATTATTTTATAATCAAATTAATTATTATATTTTGTTAAGAATAAGAAGCTCGGTAATTAATTAAGGTTAATTCATCTAAATTAAATTCAATATTTTAAAAGATTTAACTCCTTTCTTATTTGGGCCATTTTTCCAAACGGCCCATATCAAATTCCCTCAATTCCGTTTTTTTCCCATTTCAAAACATTCCTAGCAGGCCCAAAATATTCCCATCCCACCATTTTTTTTTTCAAACAAAACAAACCCATCCCTTGTCTTTTTCACAAAGGAAGCATACAAACAGCAGCAACCAAACAACCCAGCGAAAGAAAAAAAAAATCCACCGCCTCACCTACTCCCTGTGTCCAGCAGACCCGAAAATCACACAGCTACAGCAGCCCTTCACCTGCCAGACCCCACCGCTCATACCGAGCCTTGTTAACTTCACAAGATCACAGCGAGAATTGCGGAATTTCAACAGCAGCGACAGCTGCCATTACCAAACGTTCCAGCAACTCCTGCAGTCCATACCAATCTCCTCATCCGGGATTCACGGGATTTCCGTTGAAATCTTGTGCCAACAGACGAAATTTCGAATTTGGGTATTGAATTCTAATTCCTATTCCACCCTTTTCCCTTCCATTCCAAGCCCTACTTCCTTTCTATAAATACCCTCTACTCTTATTCGAAAAGAGGGGAAAAAGATGAAGATTTAGAAGATGTTTGAGAGAAAGAAATACACTTGAACCATAAAAGTTCTTGAAACTAAAGAGAGACCAAAAGCGCAATTTCGATCCGTCTTTGTTTTCTTTGTTTAGTCTCGTTCATTCACGATTCTTTGAGTCGTGCTTTGGTGGTGAAAGCTCGTTACTTCCTTGTTCGTTACTGCCCCTGCTTCGCTGCTCCGGAAAAGGTAACTTCATTTTTCTCTTGCACTATCGTTTGTTATATATGCAAGCTTTGGTCTGGATGCTGCTATTAGATGTATTTAGTTCTTTTTTAGTGCTTTATCTTCTCTGGTTCACCACAAAATTGGTTTTAGTCGAGTGGTGTAATAGTGTGACTTGTTTCTTTGGTTATTCGAGTCCTTGGTCTGCTTTCCTGTGAATCTCTTCTGTTGTTGGCATGAAACAAAAAATGTAAATAAATTCTCTTTAGCATTAGATGGTAGTTGTTATATTTGTTGGCTCTATATCATTCCTGCAAAATTAGCTAAATTTCTATCTTATTTTATTCAAATGGTTTCATATTGATTTGGTTCCGGTCCATAAACATATAAGTGGTCTAAGTCGATTTCGCCACTGTTTTGGGTATTAATGTTATCATCAATAAGTCGCATATGTGTCTATCTTGATTTAGTGATTAGGTCTTTAATATTGTTGACATTTAGCTTTCGAGATGATTTGCATATTCAATTAGCCGACGCGAAAATTAATTGAATATCCATATGTTTCATCAGAATATGATTTTGCTCTCTTATTAAGTTGTTCCTCCAGATTTTTCGTTTATTCAAGTTTTCCACTTGTTTGAATAGTCTTCTCTAGCATTAAGTCATTTCAAAAATCTCTCTTACAACTATTTAAATTAAGAGGTTGCTTTAGTGTTAATCGGTATAAATTCAATTATTGGTGCATGATCTGAACCTAGAAGCATGTTGATAATATCCTAGCTTTCGTCAAGATTTGGATCTTGTGACAGCCTATATGAGTTTCCCGTTGATCTATTTGTTAAAATCGTTGTTTGTACTTTTGATCTGCTCATATGGGAGTTAGATTTCTCTAACTTTTCGCCGCCTGTTCTTAATTAGTTTTGGTGTGAAAATCTGATCCTAATTCTCGCATCCTTGGCATGAGTATGTGTCTGAATTTTATAAGAATATAATACTTGTTAGTATTGTGTGACTACCTTTGCTTTTCCTTATCTTCGTTGATGCTCGTGAGTAATCACTTTATGTCATTCAAGCCTAGAAAAGCTTTCATGTGTCCTTTAATTTAAGATATTGGTTAGTATAATGTATGTGTTGCTGCTATGTTTTTTAATATACATGATAATGAGTAGTGTTGTCTTTTTGGCGTCTTTTTCTCTCCGTCTTACCATCTGTAGGCATGTATTAGCCACATTAATTTATTTAGCTGAATTGGTTATTATGTTCCCACTATAATGCATATTTTAGTTTATTTCTCCTTCAAAATGGCTGTTGTTCAGCATATCTCCATATGATTCCCGTCGGTAGGATCGTTTGTTAGTATGCATCTTCCTTGAATCAAAATAAGCACTTTCATTAAATTAGTTTGTTCTCCTTGCATTTATGTTAAATGAATCATATATTAACTCCGCTCCTTCCTTTGTTTGCATGTGAGATATGCTCGAGTTCTACACGAACTCCTATATTCACCTTTGCACTCCGAAATGAGCCACAAAGGCCCAAATGCGTTTCATTTTCATCTCAAGTCAACCTCACCGTCAACAGAGATACTGATGAACAGGTTCTCGAACACCAAGTGTTGGCTGGAAATTGAATCATAAGTCTCAAAAATGTCTAAAATGGACTGTATACATACCGTACATGACATTTATACAGCGATATGCAGGTTTAAAGTAGCAAACCTGTATCCAAAAACTGATATATAGGTAAAAAAAAATGTAGAAATACAAGGCTGTGACGAAGTACAGATGTTCGGAAGCTAGAAATGCGTAAAAAAAGCTGAAATACACGCTCATATACACTGATATACAGCCAGTATATACCCAAAATGGGATTGGGTAAAAATCCAAAAAATTCTAGCAATTTGGCCTAAAAGGAGGCTCAAATTTAATTTCTCTCATACTCTTTAATTATTCATCTGTGATTATTTATTGTTTGTTCCTTAACTCTAACTTTAGAATGGTTATTAACTTAATTAAATTCCACAAAAAACAAACTATTTTTCTATGTTGTTTTGGTTTTTTAACAAATCTCGTCAACTCTCGTAGTTCATTTATAATCTTAGTCAAAACTCTTATCAATTTAAAATAATTTTCATATTTTAAAAAAAAATGATTCAAATAAAAATCGATTAATCTAGTTTTGTTAATATTTTAAATGTTTGTCCTTAATTCAAATGGTTCAATTAAAGTCCTATTTTTCTAAAAAAATAAAATGGAATGAAATGTGTCATTTACTTAATTATTTTCTCAAAGATACTCAAACATTGTAAATTATTATTTTTTATGTTCCTGAGAACTAGTCAAATATATTTTAGTCAAATTGCATGTCAACTGCATGTTAGCCGGCACTTCGAATGTCTAAACCCTTCTCGAAGTGTAAATTGAACCCCGAAGCCTCTTTGATATTTTCAAATGATTTTTTCTGTTTAAATCTTTGAAAATTATAAGTTTTCTAGATTTCTTTAAAAAATTAAGTGGTGACTCTTTTCTAAGTATTTTTTCCCAAATTATTTTATACTTAGAACATTTCAAAAAGTAATTTTTTCTACAGATGAAAAAATTACGGCACAACAGAAACAACAAGCAAGTAGCCACTACCAGTCCTTAAAACAAAACTAAGAATGTAATCAGAGGGGAAGAAAATTAGAAATTACAGAGTTAGATATAAGGGGATGAGAAGCTTAGACTAAGAACGGAGATGAGAAGAATTAGACTTTTTTCCTAACAATTTCCATAATCCCTAAATCACATATCATGACCCTTTTTGATGGAATAGTTCTCATGCCCACTTATTAACCTAGATCCCAAATTAATCTAGCACTTTTGCTCGTGCTCGACCCAACAGCTCTTATCAGTCCAATGACTACTTGTGAGACCTTCATTCATAACACAGTTACTGCAAGAAGGAAAGATTAATTTGAAAAACGGAGAATTGTGAATGTTAATATCATTAAAGATCATTACATTACATTTTATAGAAACCTTATTTGGAAAGAACATGTATGTTCGTCTCCTATAGAACATATTTAATTTATATTCTTTGTATTACATAATATAATTAAAGATAAAATTAATTTTATGGTACATAATACCATTTCACAAGTCTTTTTGTATTAATAACAAAAACAAATTCAAAGTTTTCAATTAACACCCCTTTAGGCAAAGGTGTCTACCTCCAATCGTCAGGGGTACCCTTTTTTTTTAGCTACTAATTGAAATTTACCACTTCTCTCAAAAGTTTCAATCAATATTAGCTACTAATTGAAATTTTGTTATTGTTTGACGTTAGCCTCCTGTTCCTCTCTTTGGGAAGGATAAGTCTTTAACCTTGTGTTGTATTCGGAGGTTAGGCCAAGCCCCTCCTTCTTGTATTTGTCTCCTAATATATATAATGTTAGCCCATATGTTTGGGCTTTTGTTAGTGGATCTATTTTCTATTAGATTAGGTTTAGTTAACGGATTCCTATTAGGTTAGGTTTAGTTAATGAATGTTTATATATAGTTGTCCTATTCTTTTTTGTATTTAGACTAATTATATAATATTGTAATATAACTCTTGTCTCTTGTTATTCAATAAAAGTAGTTCTGTTAACATGGTATCAGAGCTAAATCGATCCATGCTCCTTGATTTGTTGGTTGAAGATCTGGTAGTGTTCATCTGTTGCGCAAATTGAACTAGGGTTCTTTTTTTATTTATTCGAACAAGGGTTCGATTTTTGATTTGTTCGAACTTGGGTTCGGTTTTTGATTTGTTCGAACTAAGGTTTGTTTTTTGATTTGTTCAAACTAGGGTTCGATTTTTTATTTGTTCGAACTAGGGTTCGATTTTTTATTTGTTCGAACTAGGGTTCAATTTTTGATTTGTTCGAACTAGGGTTTAGTTTTTGATTTGGTCAAACTAGGATTTGATTTTTTGATTTGTTCGAACTAGGGTTCAATTTTTGATTTGTTCGAACTAAGGTTCGGTATTTTGATATGTTCGAACTAGGTCGATTTTTGATTTGTTGCTTCCGCTGAGTTCTTGATTGCTGTTGCTGTTTGTTTAGATCGGTTCGATTTAAGGTAGTTTAATTTTTGTTTTGTAATTGTTCGTGTCTTGCTCTGTTTGCTTCTCTTTTGACAATATGACTGGAAAGGATGATTTTCTCCAATCCATTAATGCTAAATTAGATGGTAAAAATTATGCATATTGGAGTTCTGTCATGAAGAATTTTCTTCGTGGGAAGAATATATGGGGTTATGTCACTGGAATTAAAGTTAAACCTAAAGATAATAAAGCTGCGGATTTTGCATTGTTGGTAGACTCATAGGAAACCGCTAACTCCAAGGTTATCACTTAGATTAACAATTTTGTAAGTCAGTCAATTGGTATGCAATTGTTAAGTATAACATAACAAAGGAAGTTTGGGACTATTTAGAGAGACAGTATACTCGGTCTAATTTTGCTAAGCAGTACCAGTTGGAGTATGATATTCGTGCTCTTCAAAAAAATGTCTTGAGTATTCAAGATTTATATGCTGCAATGTCAGATTTATAGGATCAATTGGCTCTTACTGAATCTGCAGAGTCAAAAAATTTTGAGCCATACATTGCTAGAAGGAAAGAACAGCGTTTAGTTCAATTTTTGATGGCATTACGTTCTGATTTTAAAGGGCTACGTGGAACAATCCTTCATCGATCTCCTCTTCCCACAGTTGATTCCGTTGTTCATGAATTGATTGCAGAAGAGACCCGTATCAAGTCTCAAGTAGATAAAGGGTCTAAAGCAACTAATACTCCTGTTGTGTTTGCTGTTTCAACTGATCAGTCTAGACCACCATATTCTCGACAATCTCCTAAAGTTGCATTTGATGAGTGTGCATTCTGCAAACAGAAAATCATTGGAAGGCTCAGTGTCCATTATTACTTAACAAGGCAAAACAGCCTCAATCTGGACAGCAGCAGAAGTATGGGTCACACTCCTTTGATGCTCATCCTCCACAGTTCGCTACTGCTGCTGCTGCACCATCTGTAGATACTGAGTCTGTTAGCACTATGCCATCTTCTGCGTTGGATCCCCAGGTTTTCGAACAGTTCAGACAGTTTATGGCTTCTAATCCTACTGCCATGTCAGCATCTAGTCCCTCCACTCGGGACCATATCGCTTCTTTTTGTTCCGTCGACCTTGCAGATTGCTGATCTTTTTACGAAGGCGCAGTTGGCACCTCGATTTTGATTTTTGTGTGACAAACTCTCAATGATTATTGTTGTTGCATTGTGAGTTTGAGGGGGGATGTTATCCCATATGTTTGGGCTTTTGTTATTGGGTCTATTTCCTATTAGGTTAGGTTTAGTTAATGAATTCCTATTAGGTTAGGTTTAGTTAATGAATGTTTATATATAGTCGTCCTATTCTTTTTTGTATTTAAACTAATTCTATTATACTGTAATATAACTCTTGTCTCTTGTTCTTCAATTAAAGTAGTTTTGTTAACATATAACACCCCCGATAAACTGGGATAAATTTATATATTTTTAAAAAAAACTAATAGAGATCATGAGCTTTTTTAACATATGTAAAATAAAAATTCAAGACATAATTAACAATTTCATTATAATTTTAGCGAGGAAACCTCACGTACCCAAACTTCAACCCTTGTTCTTGCTTTTTTCTTCCACAAACAAAAATCAATTTGTTAGTATCTAGTTTGTGAGTTATGTGTAGGGGTGTAAAAAAAAAATGGATCGAAAAAATGTTATTGATTTATTGCTATTGGATAGTTTGTGATTAGAAGTCTTCTTTTGTCACGTTCATGTTCAAATAGTTGTTGCCCTTATAAATATAAATGACATGGATGTTATATTGGATGGGAAGATCAAGCATATCGAGATTGATTACTATTTTATTAGATAAAGCTTAAGGTTAGACTAGTAAAGATATTATATGCATGGTTGCATGTATTCCTTAGTTGCTATTACAGTCTACCAAACAAGCCCTAAGTTTATTATGTTATGAGGACCCCTATTTATAGTTTTAGAATAAGGGAGTTGCGATTGGAACAGGATTCCCTTCGGCCAATCTGATTTAAGTGACATGGCATATGGGCTTTATGGAGTGGGCTTGTCATCTTTGACACGTGTCATGATCCTATTGGCTTCTTGTTTGACTTGGCATGCCACATCGTTTGCCACGTGGCACCAAAAGAATGTGCCTCTAGGATAAGATGAAATTGGACTTAGCAAATTGGGCTCATCTATTGTAGCTCAAATCAATTAATTTTGACTTTAATTAAATCCATATTTATTGGACTTGAATAATTAGCCCAATTATATTAATCCATAATTTATTTGGACTAATATATTCATGAATTTAATATAATCCGAATCATTTTATAAATTTATATCTAATAAATTTTAAATGATTACAAATGGATTTTCTCTAGCTTCTTGTTTAGAATTTTCTGTCTAAACAAAAGCTCAAAAATTTCATTAAGACATCGAGATCGAGATAGATTCCACAAAAGTCATGGAATATTCATATAGAGGTCAAATTTAAATCATCCTAGTTCGAGAAATACGCCGCTAACGACCCTCGAATCATGGATAAATCTTATGAGAGTAGAATCAAAGGAGGAACAGAATTGTACTCCCAATCTTGATGAATAAAATATTATGTTTCTTCAGATTTTATTTGTGTGGTTGATTTATTTTTCATATGTTTAAAATTTGTTGCAAACAAATTGGCACGCCCAGTGGGACCAAATTTGCCCTTCATCTCTTCTCTCTTAAACCAAATCTGAAAATCTGAAGCTGCAAATGTGGAAGAATGAGTACTTCAAACCTCATCTTTGAGTTTCCTTGAGTCTACACTCCGACAAGCCTTGAAGCAGGGGACATTTGTAGACATTGAAATTTTGCAGACTCTACAAGACTTGTTCAATTCGAATTGAAACTCTAGAAGATGTGTTCAGTTTCAATTAAAATTCTTGGAGGCTACTCAACCCTAAACCCTAAATCATGCCTATATAAAGGGTACTAAATTTCCTAAAAAGGCATCTCAAAATATCCCATAAACTCTTGGATATTTTAAAAGATCAAGATCTCGAATATTCCACAAAAGTCATGAAATATCCATATAGAAGTCAAATCTAAATCATCCTAGTTCGAGAAATACGCCACTAACGGCCCTCAAATCATGGATAAATCATAGGAGAGTAGAATCAAGAAAGGAACAGAATTGTACCCGCATATTTATCAATAAAGTTATGTTTCTTCAAATTTTGTTTTTGTGGTTTATTTATTTTCTATCTATTTAAAATTTGTTGCAAACAACAACATAATCTCTTTTCAAGAAAAAATGTGAAATTGTAGTCCATTTTTATAGTTCAATAAGGTTCTGCATCAGGATTTACTCAACTCAGAAAACATGAAATAACATGATTTTGAAAATGTGTTTCCAAATATGTATACATATTTGAAAAAGAAACACGCATCTCATACATAAATACTATATAAGTAATTTTGGAGAGATCAAACTTTCCGTTCAAATAAGTTATCCTTAGTCATACAATGTTGAGACCATAATCCAATTGGTCCATTTGATGTCATGAATGCGACCCAACTTTCACTATCTATGCAGCGGAGCAAAACTTTGCCATTTTTTGGTATGGCGAAAAAAAGTCTAGAATCTTGTATAGCAATTAATTCAGTCCAAGATATCTTAGACACTATAGTCTTTCATTATCCACAACTTAAAATTCCCCCCACCTCTGAATATAGTGAGCAGAGAAACACAAAACATTCCTTTCAACACTAAAACATCAAACATAATTCCCAACTGCATTTGCTGAGGCAATGACATATCTTCATACACCTCATATGAAATATTAAATGAAATCATAGAATATTTTTGTGAACACCGATTTTATATTATCAATTCAAAAATTCACAAAACTGCCGATGTTTGTTCTTTGATTTCATCCTGCAAAGGACGATTAGTTAGTCACAAGTTATCTTCTTCAGTAATCAAAGAGGGTATGCTATCAAGAATTGTTGAATTACAGACAGGATTAGGGAGGTTGAAAATTTTCTCAATCCATCTACCCCTATTGTTCTTGATTCTTAGGATCTCAAGTCTTCCTTTGTTGTCCCTCATAATACTGTCAAACACATTTAAATCGAACAAGAAACTGCACAGGTAACATGTTGCTGCACCAGAATTAGATGAAGCCTTAATTAAGGTTTGAATTGACTTTTATTTTTAATTTATAAGTCAAAAGTTAAAATTCTTAATTTATAACTTTTGTCTTAATTTTAGCATTTTAGCTTAAAATTAAGTATTTAAAGCACTTTCTTCACTTACCCAAACTTGCTAAAAATAATACTTAAAAGCTATTTTAGCTCAAAAAACACTTTTAAAATAAATCAATCCAGAATGATTGTCTTTTCTACTTTTGATGTAAACACAATCTTTTGGTAATATAGGGGATTTGATAGCTCGCATTGACAAATTGTAATCTTTATGTTTATAACTCGAGGGATTTTCATATTTATATGAAAAATTACAACATAAAAAATCTACATTGTATGTTAAAACAAAACTGTAACTTTTAAACAGAACTTATAGCATCAACGCTTGACACAGTAGATAATACGTGGTAAATAAGACGTCAATATATTCATTCATATTTCAATATGAGACTGAACTTATGCCAGCTAAAAATATGTACAAAAAACACACCTCTTTTCTGCCTTTTGGACCATTAAGATCAGATTACCTAGTTTCTTACTTTTAGGGGGAGTTGGGGATGATACATACAACACACCTCATCTGAGTTTTAATTTCTAGGTTCAGGTCACAAAATTCCAAACCACGATCTTCTTCTATTAATAATGTCGTTGCAGCTTGTAAACATTGTAATCTGCTAAGATATGCATGGAAATATCAACTAGTGAACAACGGGTGCAGCTAAACAAACAAATAAACCGTTATGTTGAAATGTGCTTTGGAAAAATGAAAGAAACCTCATATGCTTAGATGAGTAACTTACCATGCTAGGTCTTTATACAGAGATAGGTGTTTTCTCTAGGCTTTCTTTCCCAGTGATGCCATCTTTCAAAGTCTTGAAGTATTCATTGTAATCCTTCTCTGGAGGAGGGTTTTCTGGATCCACCGTGTACGGCTCACTAAATGGAATGACACTTTTAACCTGACCAGAGGAAGTAGTGAGATGTGGTTTAAAGCTACTCAGGATCAAGAGAGAGTCATACAACATGTTGTCAGACAAATATAACTTTGCAGAGAGTAAGGGAACATCAGAAAAAAAACACATATTTGTCATACTGTAAGGAAAAAGCACCACCTCAAATGTCTTGTCACATGCATAGGGGCTTTTTAGAGCTGCCACACATATTCGAGCAACTTCTTCACGGGATATCTTCCCCTGTACATACCAGATACAAATGTTCGCATGAGAAAATTAGAAAGAAAGCTCAACACCATCAACATTATGCAAAGTGATCTTCAGCTAGACTCTATGGAGGACATAAAAAGAATTATACAGACTCCACAAGACTTAATAAATAAGAAAACAACTCTCTAATTCTGAGCAAATACCGTGAAATTATACAAGGCACCACAAGGCTTTATAAATCAGAAGATAAATTTCTAATTTCTGAGCAAATACCGTGATATTGTCGCCTTGATCGAAAATGAGATCAGCTCCTGCAGGCTCCTCAGTTAAGGCACAAGGCCTGACTATTGTAT
Organism: Solanum bulbocastanum; assembly: GCA_037074985.1. NCBI lineage: Eukaryota > Viridiplantae > Streptophyta > Magnoliopsida > Solanales > Solanaceae > Solanum > Solanum bulbocastanum. Next base: position 26,319,759 of record CM073598.1, on the reverse strand, counting down.
ATGGTATCCCAGATTCTCGAATCTCATCCTCCCCCTGGCACGAAAGTTTATCTGTGTGAGAAAAGGGATCTCAAATAGTAAAACACTCAAATAGAAAGAGGTCAACATCCTTTTTCCAGTCGATACTAATAACAGAATGCTCATTGTAAACCGAGATGTAAGCTGTTATCAAATGGAATGTATAGGTAGCAACGCATGCCAAGAAGAAGACTACTATCTCCTACATATTTCAGAGAAAGGTAATTGCAAAGGATCCTATCTCCTACTTAATTATAACTATTATCTACTTTGTATATGGTCAAAAATTTTACAACAACGTCCAACAGGGTTAACACTTGACAGAAGCACCAGCTTAGCATATATGCAACTTTGGTTAACTTTGGAAATGTTGCAAGCTAACCATTTATGTTCAATAGATGACAAAATCTCTCTTAATGAGTCCCGGCCGCTGCAATGGGAACATCCATCTCAATGACCATTTATCATTTTTAAATAATAAGACATTTTACTTAAAACATCACAATCCCATTTTACTATACTCCACTGCAGGGTCTAGATTTGGGACTTCATCCAGACCATTATAAGGTGGATAAGCATCCTAACCATTAATCATTTAACAAGGCATTTATCCTCATTGTGAAAGATGTAGGAAAACTCAAGGTACAAACCTTTAACTTGAATGTCAGGATGAAGCCCAATTCCTTGTTCAATCGCACAGCTGGAGGCTGTTTGCTTAAATCAATTCCTGGTCTTTCTGGTCTAGTTACACCAGCAGAACTCACATGTACAAATCTGCAGAACAGTAGAGTTAGTACAAAACCAAAAAATCAAGGAAGAATGCTGCACCAATTCAAGTTTAAATACAAACCAAAAAATCAAGCAAGAAAAATTCACTGCTTCAAGTTTAAACCAACAATATAAATGTTGGATCAAGAATCCAACCTGGGAGTAATGGGATCTTTAAGATAAGCTCGAATGCATGATACAGGAAGTTCAAAAGGACCTTCTTTGAATGTTGGATTCAGTTTACCATCAGATTCGAATTTGCTGAACATAAGCTGCAAATTTCCAGAAGAAAAAAGAAGTAAAAATGCAGAAAGCTGGGGAAGAGAATGCAAAGATGAACAAAGGCAAGCAGCTGATATAAAATACCTGTAATGATGTGATTTGACTGGGGTCAAAAGGTGATGCATCTAGTACGGTTCGTGCACGGAATATAGGCCTCAAAGAAGAAAAAGGCAAACGAACCTGGAAATGATGCGCTTAGGATAAAATTTAGATATGAGGAAAGTTGGAAAGTTGCTGAAATTCACAAGAAACTAACCGATTGCCAACCCTCAACGGTATCAAAGATTGATGTATAACCCACAGTATCCCAATCACTGCTAGTGCGAACAATAAGCTTATAACGACGGCCATCACCTTTAAGGCGCAACTCTAAACCATCATAAGCAGAAAGGTCTTCAGGTTCAGAAAAGTTCTGCAACACACAGACAAGGAAATCAAAAAGTAATAACTATCTTTCCTGATCATATTGTGATTGAGGCAAATGTACAGTTAGCTCTTGGCTAAGCTGCTACTCGAGCTTCACTCATGAAAATTACATCCCACATGCAACTGTAATTTTGTGTAAAATCACCTGCCATACTCCCATAATGAAAACTCTTACTGGTTAAGTCACTTTTTAGGAAATATAATTTAGCTTATTCTTGGATAACACCATGCTAATTGGGGCAAAAATAGGAAAGGTGTAAGGAGGGTAGAATCATCTTCCATGTTTGATAAAAAAGTAACAGATAGCGGGAGGCTGGATACCCTTCATGTTGGATATTTCTAGCACCTCTAATATGGGTAGTTAGGAGTGATCATATTTTTCTTTCATTTCCCTACACTGAATAATAAAAAGTGAATGATGAATACTCCAACTAAGGAGGTAAGTCAATGAATGTCTCTCAAGTCGACATGTTGAATTTTAGTCAAATATTATGCTGTCTGCAGAATATAACAGCTGAAATGTTTTTTTATTCTCAAATAACAGGGACTGTAACAGGCTAAACATAAATATTAAATACAAGTACAAGGTATGGTAAAGGATCAGGTTATTGCTTATGAGCTTGATTCCAGTATGATTAAAGACAAAATTATAAAAAAAAAAAAAAGAGAGACAATAATGCTCTGGGTTAACGATACGTAAACACATCCAAACAACATGAAAAGTTATGCCTCAGGCATGTCAAACAACATGATTCAGCCATCAACAACTTCATAACCAAACATGAAGTAGAAAGCGAGAAAAACAAAGCAGAAAACCAGCTTAATGATTTTTTATCTTTTTACCTTTGTCCTAATACTGGCAAACCCCCCGTTGTTAGCAGTCGTAACAATACCTGAACAAATACGAAACAGAGTTAAATTGATTATTTAAGAATTAGAGATCACCACGAACCAACAGACTACTAACAAAGTATCACACGGAACATTGTATCTCTGGAGAAAGGTAACCTTTGAAGAGTCCTGTTGGTCCACCATTTTCCCCACCAGTTAGATCTATCTGGAATGTACTTTGACTCACTCCACCCATCACAACATCATCCAAAGCACCCCAAGGAAGTTCTTTAAATGAATTACCTGCATGGAAGTACTGAACAAAGTCAATCTATTGTATGAACCTAAACAACCTTATGTAGACGTAAATTCTGAAAATAAAGCAGTAAAAAGACGGGAAAGAAAGAGGAACTAGCCTGGGTGATTACTCCATACAAATGCGAACTCGACACTAATCAGTCACATAAGAGCAAGAAGATCATATATTATCCCTCCCCGGGAAGCCCCATTCCCTAATTGCACATTGTTATATTTTTATGGAATCTAATGAAAATCATTTTCAAGTACAGTTTTCCCACTCTAGTGTCTGCCTCCAAGATATCATGAATACACAAATAAGAGGATATAGATCTTTGCTATAAACAGCTGTCAGTTGTTTTACTCCATGATGATATAATAAAAGTCTCGCTAGATTTTCTTTCTGTTCATTTTTATTTGGTCTAATGTTGGCATCTGATTGTAAGAGCCAAATATAACAGTTCAAAAATGGATTCTTCATTCTGCAAAAGCATACCTTCATATCCAAATAGTAGTTTTCCTGTGCGAAGGCCAACATTTTCTTTAACAGCATTTATTAAATTCTTCATTCCAATGTACTCCACCATTTCAGGTGAGTCACCTTTAATCTGTTCTGCCATGTAAACAAGGATGCTTAGTGAACTGGTGCCCCAACACCAAAGTTAGCATATAAAATTGGAAGGGAAACAGTACAATATGACTCCAAGGATAGGCAATCAGTTGGCCACCTCGGGTTCAAAGAACTTGATTCCCTGCAGATTCGCAAAAAGAGATAAGCATAAGCAAGAAGTAATATAATGTAAGGCAAAGAGACGAAACCAATGAACACATATGAGAACTACAAAGAATGAGAAGTTATTGTAGTTTTAGGTAAAGAAGGACCGAGAGTTGAATTTACAGCCTAGCAACAAAGTGATGTAAAGAAAACACTACGGAGTTTGCCAAAAGTTAGAGCTTATTTACCTGACTGTATTTTTCCCTGTCAGGGGTATCCCCTTCCTTCGGGCCAACAATGACAGAAACAGCATTAATTACGCTCGTTACTCCTTTGAAGTACTTAGGAAGCAGAGTGCTTGCTTTGGTAACATCTCCAACAACCTACGATTTTAGTAAGAGAAAGCACAAGTTCATTTGGTTGAATATGTGAGTGTATTGCAACAACTGTGCGTTGGTCCTGATATGGATTTTCCGTGTTGCAGATATATTAATGAAAAGAATAACAGAAGGAAGTTCATGACAAGGACAATGAATTTGGCAGGAGCAGTTGCATTCTCAATGAAAAAAAATACAGGAAGCGTCAACTGTAAAACAGAATGGGGCTTCTCAGCTGTAATTAGAGCCTGGAAGAGAAGAATCGATTTCTGAGTCTCAAACTATATGTGCAAAGATAAAACCATGCCTGATATCAGAGTAGAGAGAGTGAGAATAACATCAAAAGGATACTCACCAGGTCAACATCTTCACCAAGCATTCTTCTTGCCTTCTCTTCATTTCTAACCTATAGTATTTAAGAATGTCAAGAAGGAAGTTTTAGTTAAAATAGAGGGAGTGAACATTATTCTTTTCTACTCCAATAACATGTTTTTCCATTTAGTAAGCAAAATAAAGAGTTATACAAATCTTAGAAAGGAAACAACAGAGGTCGAAAAGATCAGAAGAAACATACGAGTACTCGGACAGACAATTTCTTGTTGCGTAATACGTCCACCACTCTTCTCCCAACACCACCAGTGGCTCCAGTTACCAGGGTAATTCCAGAAGAATCCATCCAGTTAACTGGTTTACTAGGCGATGGACCAGTTAGTTTCTCAATCAGTGATTCAAAGAACTTTAAGAAAAAGAAAAATCGGTTAGAAGTAATGAAGCGCCACGAAAAGAGTTATATGCCACTTGCCAGAAAGGGAAAAGAAAGGCCAACCTTTGCAGGGGAAGGAGGGCCATTAAAAAAATATAATGTCTTTATAAATCTGCCAAAATCCCAACCTTGTTTTCCAGCTTCTGCCAATATGGCCCCCTTAAACGTCTTCCGCCTATAAACAAAATTTTGATGTTTCTTGTTAGGTCCAGATAATGGCCAGGAAAGATGAGATGGGGCACCTAAGGATTTCTGAGATGATCTTCCACCAAGAGATGAAACACCCTGCAAGGTATTACCACATACAAAGGTATAAATGGTAAAAGTTAGGAAAGGCCAAACATGGATGAAAGGAAACACTAAAAAGAAGATGAAACAATGCAGTCGTTGACAGATGAATCTGAAATCCAATTTGCATTTAAAACAAATTGCAAGTCTAAACCTTTTTCTAGTGGTTAAAATGAATCCATATTACACTCTATTTTTGGAACTATGATATCATCAAATGCATCACAAAACCGGAAATATCTCACAAAGCTTCCTGGTGCGTCTACTGACATAGAATTTGATAAACAAAGTCCTATAGGACTGCTATTTCTCACGGTAGTAACTACTGACAGGTTTATAAATTCATGTAAACAACCAAGTACTTGGCATCAAAATCAAGTTAAAGAGAACATGCACCACCCTAGCAAAAACCCCTCAAGAAAAACTCATAGTTTTCATTCACCTCTACTACTTTCTTCCCACTAAAACTCCATGTATACCTCTGTTTCATGTAGACAGAGACTACTACATTATGGTTTTATTAATAGCTTCTGTATAAAAGCTGGTTTTTGGACATTTGGCACATTTTTACGAAATATATTATGAGTGATCGATGCTCTAAGCCACCTAACAGTACAAATCAAAAAGGAGAACCATTTTTCCAAATATAATGCTATACATGCATCCAAATAACTATCAAATTCATCAATATTTCCTCTGGTGTTTGCCAACGAGGCAATATGGCAGACATTCTAGGAACTACAACGTTTGAACAACAAATATTAGACTATAATAGTAACTTGGTAGAAACAATCACTAAACTACCTTGGAACAATGCTCCCTCTAGTTTGTAATTTAGATTACGTATGCTGTTAATTATCAATTTAAACCCGAAAATAGAAAAAAGAATTCATCAGTATGTCCTTGTAAGCATTTCTATCACCAGCTTAAGGCACTTGCACACAATTCTCACCCAAAATTTATGTAAAGAAAAGATTTTATTTTTTTTTTGCCTGCTTTTACACACTATGATTCTCATAACACAAATACCCTTTCGCTATTAGCTAAAATTCACCCACTGATCAAAATTGAAATACATATTCAGATAAGTATATTACAGTAACAAAAGGACACAAATATTTTTTTTAAAAATGTGACAATTAATTAAGGATATGTTGAAAAAATTGTACCTGAAAAGTCAGAATAGTTGAAGAAGAAGATGATGGCTTTGTCACACTAAAATAACAGGATTCCATCTTCTAAAGAAAAATAACTTAATTTTGCTTCTGATGAGTTCAAAATAAAAAATTAAAGAATATGTGGTTGATAAAGTGACAATTGAAGTTGTAGGAGTTAATTTACACCACATATTAGGAGGGAACTTTCAATGGAAAAAGTATTTTTCTCAATCATACATAGTACATGAGATTTCTGGAAGAAAATGTGGGTCAAGCCTTGCTGGATAATTTGGCCCATATTTTATTTGGATGCTACTAAGTAAACATTTTAACTTTGGACTAAAAGCCCAAAGCGAAAAAAAAATATTATTATTTAAAAGCCCAAGAACGACGTCGCAACAAACGTCCTGCTTTTAACTTCCTAGGTCCAACTTAACAGAATGTGTGCCATCTCCCGGAGGAGGAAATAAACCATAGCATCCGAGAAACAAAGAAGAATGTAGCATAAGGGTTTTTCCCCTTATGTTTTCTTTTCCGTTTTTAACTTTTTTAAAAAATCTAAACTAGAGTTATTATTTTCCTTCATAAAATTCACAAATAGCCGCTTTGTATTACATATACAATTAATAAATTTATAATTATGGAGTTCTAAATTTTCACAAGTGAAATTATATGATATTGCCATGAAATTTCACTTTTGATAGTTAAAATTTTATGGCGATGACTATTTCTTTATTACAAAACTGAAAAGTGACTAGTCCAAGTTATTACTACTTTTTTCAAGGCGAAGCTAGTGAATGAATATTAAGGAGAGTGGAAAAAAAGAAAAACTCTTGTTTTGCAAAAGTCTACGGTTAGCTTGTTAATTCTGTATAGAAACTATCATGTTTTAAAATGGAGTACATCATTCTCATAGAATTTGTGTATGTAACTATTATACATAGTATACACTAATTAGTAATTGTAGATTTAGTCAAGTAATAAACACATCTTGGTATTAGATACACTTTCTTTCGTTTATAATAATAGCATTGTTGAAGAGAGCATTGACGTAACAGGAAAGTTGTTGTCATGTAATCAGGAGGTCATTCTTGCTAAAGTTATGTACTGTCTCCAGGGGCGGATTTAGGCATAGGCAAGGTATGTCACGGGACACGGCTTCGTTGAAATATTTTACGGAATATACCTATATAAAAATTTAAAAAAAAAAAAACTTAAAAGGTAAAATAATTAAAAAGGACACCTCTTATTAGAATGCTACTAGCTTAAATGGCAGAGGCCCCATCGAACTACTTTTTTTTACACGTTTTATTTTTATTTTTATCCCTTTTTTTTTTTTTTTACACGTTTTATTTTTTTATTTACCCCTTTTTTTCTTTAGGTCTCATTCATTGAGTCCTTTATCCATTAGAATTATAGTAAATAAAATAGTATTGACTCCTTAAATCCTTATATTTATATATTTGTGACTTGTGAGTTTCTTCAATTTTCTTTCAGTTGTTGTTCATCAATCATCGTTATTTGACATCTTAAATCTCTCTACATCATGTAAGTATTTTTTTGCTATTCTATTTTAAATTATTACGTGCTTGAATTTTATTTTTTTTTGTTTGTTCATAATAATAATTTATTTATTTTTTATATTGGCTTGTTACAATGAAACAATTTAGAATTCATTATATTAATTACAATTGTCCTCAATCGTCTATTACTTGATCCTCAATTACTAATTGTGCAGATTACATCATATTAGTCTAAATGTAATGCAGAGGTATTATTCTAAATAAAATCATAAACTTTCAAAGTCAATTTTAACAACTCAAGCTTCAATTGCCTTGGAAGAACAAGTCAATGAGTCAAAAAAAATCAACGAAGTAAAGAAATTGATTTAAGTTCATTGCCGATTGATTTTAATTTATTAAAAGATGGTAATCGTATTTATTTGCAATAAAATCTGTTGAGTAATGTTTTTATTTAATAATATGAAGATATTAGTGGTTTAATTTGAAATTTTGAAATATTAATCTAATTTAAAGAGTAGGTAATTTTTTAATTTAATCAAAATTTTATAATTTTAAGAAAAATATTATTTCATAAAGCTCACTATTAATGGGCCCTCAAATTTTTGATGGCCTAAAGCAAAAGCTTCATTGATTTTTTTGTTTTGAGTCATTCTTGTTCCTTAAATGGTGACACCGCTTAGAAAAAATTCTGCTACGCCAATGACTATCTCCTTCCACTTTTATTTGACATAATTTTTTTTTTAGAGTCAAACTATAAAAACTTTAACTAACATTTTAAAATGTATTTTTTCATCATATTGATATGCAAAAAATTGCAATTTATAGTATTTTTCATATACTTTTTGAATATCTAAATTTTTTGTTTAAAATATCAAATTAATATAATCTAATTTAACATTGAAAATTAGTCAAATTGACTTTCGAAACACGCAAAATGACAAATAAAAGTAGACGGAGGAAGGTGTAATAAATTAAGTAGTATTCTAGAATAATATTAAGTAAATTAATTAAGACCATCGCGCTACGCGCCAATGTCTTCTAGAATAGTGTTTCTTATTACAGAATTACGTATTAGACTACAAGTACAAAGAACGTAGCTAAAATCCTAAACCCTAGAAACTATGTGATGCACTAGTGCTTATTGAGCAGTCCAAAGGATGTGTTGCATAACAGTGAAGTGTCGCTAAAACATCATATGAGGAGGAACAATTGCAGGATCTGGGGGAGCGGTCGTCGGCATAGGAGCAGCAGGAGGTTGTGGCCCAGCAACAGGAGGCTGCGGCAAAAAGAAAACACTACCTCCAGCAACAGGAGGCTGCGGCAAAAAGAAAACAAAAATATTATCTTATCCCTGATTTTATACAAAATCATAAAAGAACGAACTCAATTACTAAATCATAAAAGAACGAACTCACTATTTCATACAAAATCAGAGAACAACGAACTCAATTACAATATCATAAAAGAACGAACTCACTGTTGGAGTTCATGAATATTGTTTTGCAATGTTTGGATATAGGCTACAACGCCAAGTCCTCTGTTAGAGAAATATTGATCAATAATCTCTACATCCCTATGTATAACACAAAGCGTGCAATAACCTCGACCGGCGGAATAGCACGATGCTCCCGATTCAATCAGGATTTTCCAAATACGTCTATCATCAATATAAAGCAAGCCTGATAGTTGATTGGAAAGTATGGAGTGAAATCGCAACCATTACATGCACGAGACATTGCCGCACAAATTTGTCGGAGTTGCGGCCATGAGAGAAGAGAGAAGCTCAAAAACCCTTTTTGGGTACACATAAATTTGAGGGAAGGAAGTATGAGCGAAAAAAGAGTGTATATATATGGGCATTAAATAATATGTCAAACTTGTTATGGTATTGGGTCCGGAATCTCTAGTATTCGTTGTTTTACAAAATAAAAAAAAAAATCACTTGTTTTCGAAATCAATTTGACCTTTTAAAGAAAAATCGATTTTTATAAAAGAGTCACCACTTAATTTTTAAGAAAAAATCAAGAAAACTTTAAAATTTTCAAAAGATTTAAACATAATAAAATCGATTGAAAATTATCAAAGGGGATCGGGGTTTAATTTACATTTTGAGAAGATGTTAGGCCCCCGAAATGTCCGCTAACGTGCGGTTGACCTACCTCTTGATTTGACTAATTTTAAAAATTAATAAAGTAAATAAAACTCATTTTTTATTATACTTAAAGGGAAATAAACTAAAATCGATATTTTAAGAAAATAACTTCTATATTGACAAACAACTAATAAATAAAATAAGTAACACAAAATATTTCAATTTAAACATAGAAGAAGAAATGATTATCTTTTTTGGAATTTAATTAAATTAAACTAAATCAAATAAAAAGTTAGTTAATACAATAAATAAATATAAAGGAGTAGTAAGGAAAAATTAATAAACTAGGGCTCTTGTCCAAATTTCAAAATGATGGTTGCATGCCTCAAACTTGTTCTCCCTGTCCTAAATCTAACAAAAATGTTGTCAAGGTAGTGGACTTTGACCCATATTATTCAAAATATAGTCGATGGTCATTTTGGGCTTGGACTTGTTGTGCAAAGATAAATTATTGGGCTTTAGCCCATTTTTTCGCCCTCTTTAATTTGTGTATACGCTTTTCAAAACTTGAATTTCCTATCTTCAACCTATATTTTAGCATTTGGACCTGTATTTAGACATATATATCATTGTATAATGAGTGCATACAGGCTGTATTCTGTCTCGAATTCTGCTGCCTTATTTGACCTATTCATCTTTAAGTTGACAAATGGGCTAACTTGAGATGGAATGACTTTAAGCCTCTATGTCCCATTTCAAAATGCAAGGGAGATGGATTTTAGTCCAAATTGGACTCCATACGAATATACATGCGTCAAATAAAAATAGAAAAGGAGAATTAGTATTTCAAAGTAAGAAGAAAGCAAGTGAAAATTTCAAAACATTGGAAAACAAATCAACTGCTTCAAATCAAGCAATTGTCACAACTGAAACAACTTATGAGAAGTAAGAGAATCGATAGGAAATTTAACCATTTAGATGGGCTACCGATGTTTGGAAATACTAACCAGATAATCAAATTTTATAATTAACAAACAGCAAGCTGGGAACTAAAAGAATAAGATACTTTATTCATTTGCAGTGCTAATTTGAACTAAAATAAGTCATTTATGTTAATCATGAAAACAACAAATGAGGATAGTAGTGTAATACACAAACACTAAATCTTGTTCTAGTTTTCAGATTTGTCAAACTTTCAAAGAGTACTTGCACAAACAGTACCTTGAATCTCTGTCATCAAAATCAAAATTTTAGTTCTGGTGTCGAAAGATGGCCAAATACCTATGGATATAGAAAGCCTGTCTTCACAAGGAATATTCAATGTGGTATGTTACGTTCCTGTTTCATGGTTATTAGAAATGTTTCTCGGTAAATAAAAAATGTACATGATCAGTTTTTATTGTTCATGAGATTGCTCGTTTTAATTTCAAAAACCAAGTGTTCATTTGAAATTCGCAGAGTCGGTCTTATAAATGTTGTTAGATCCACTACCTGTGATTGCTTTGCTGGTGATCCTCTTCAATTTAGGTGACAAATTGAGTTATTGTAGGTCAAAGTAGATCCTATCCATGATCCAAAAGAGGGTGTGCTTTTTGATCCCAAATTATTGAATCAAGCACTTTCCAGTCTGTTGACGGACACATAGGCCTACATGTTATATCACAAATTTCAAAGCTTGTGGCACAGTAGTGTTCTGAAGTTTCTTCCATTTAGCACAATTTGCAATGGTAGGAAGTTTAAGTAGGGTAATCTTGTGTGTTCATACATCTATTGCCCATCTTTCAAATGATTCACCACGCTTTTTGCAGCAATTGTAACGATTTTGCAAACTGAACTCTTTAGTAATTTATTCTTGCACTGCAATGAAAGAACGAAAACTAGAACCAGCCTGATGCGGTACATGAAAATATTTTCCTTTCCCGTTGAGTAAGTGGCAAACTGCTGTGATGCCATCTCTTCTATTTTCCTCCTTTTTTTTTTTTTTTTTTGGTTTCCCACATATTCAATATCCATTTTGGGGCCTAATTAATCTGGATTCGCTCGAGGAAATGGTTCAAACCCGAGACCTTTTGGTTAATGGTGGAAGTGTACTTACCACTCCACAGTAACCTTTGGTGTTTTTTGTTTGTTCCTTTTCCTAATCACATTTAAGCCAAAAGGGAAGGCGTTTGTGATTTGCAATGAGGACAACATAGTAATCAAGTTCTCCATTGCTAAATTACAAAAAATTTCAATGTGCCAATATAGGAGCTTTGTTAGTGCTAATAGTTCCAAAATTATGGTAATAAAAATTATTAGATAGTTACAAATGAAAGGTGCATTGCAAGATAATCAAATGAGGACATCAAACTGCATTCACAACCAATCTTTATAACTTGCCGTGCTTTCCAGGCGATTCAATCATCAATTGAAAATGATAACAATTGAGTTACCTTAATTTATAACCACAATGTTAGTACTATAAATACCATAGTTACTCTAAACATTTCATCCACAACATTCAAACAGAGACATACATTAGAATCAACAAAAATTTCAAGTGGTGAAAAATGGCTTTGGCAATAAATAGGAAATCTGCATTTTTAGCTCTACTTGTGTTAGTAATGTGGGCTAATGAAGCCACAGCTCGTGACTTGAACGAAGCCTCGATGATCCAGAAACACGAGATGTGGATGACTCGCTTTGGACGTGAGTACAAAGATGATGCAGAGAAGGCAAAAAGGTTCAATATATTCAAGGACAATGTTGATTATATTGAGTCAATCAACAAGGCTGGAATTAGGTCTTATAAGTTGAGCATCAATGGATTTGCAGATTTGACAAATGAGGAATTCAGAGCCACTCACAACGGGTACAAAGCGTCTTCTCATCAAAAGTCATCAAAAACCATATCTTTCAGGTATGAAAATGTGACTGCTCCAGCTACCATGGATTAGAGAAAGAAGGGTGCTGTTACTGGAGTTAAGGATCAAGGGCAATGCGGTAAGTATTCAAATTACGTCCTGTTAATAATATCCTCAATTTTTTAATTAAAAAAAAGAATCTTATTAGCATAACCTGATAATGTTGAAGGATGTTGCTGGGCATTTTCCGCTGTTGCTGCTACTGAAGGGATCAACGAGATCAAAACAGGTAAGTTGATCTCTTTGTCTGAGCAAGAACTGGTGGACTGCGACACAAGTTCAGATATGGGATGTGAGGGAGGTCTTATGGATGATGCTTTTAAGTTTATCATCAAGAATCACGGGCTTACTACTGAATCTAATTATCCATACGAGGGAACGGATGGCACTTGCAAAACCGGAAAGGAATCCAATGACGCAGCTAAGATTACTGGTTATGAAGATGTCCCAGCCAACAGTGAATCTGCTCTGTTGAATGAGGTTGCTAACCAACCTGTATCTGTCGCCATTGATGCTAGTGGATCAGATTTCCAATTCTATTCTAGTGGTGTTTTCACTGGAGAATGTGGAACTGAATTGGATCACGGAGTTACAGCAGTTGGATATGGTAAAAATAGTGATGGGACAAAGTACTGGTTAGTCAAAAACTCGTGGGGGACTAGCTGGGGCGAGAACGGTTACATTAGAATGCAAAGAGGCATTGATGCCGAGGAAGGACTTTGTGGAATTGCTATGCAGGCTTCTTATCCAACTGCTTGATGAAATAGCTGAGAAGTTCGATGGGAAGTTGCTATTGATTCGTCTTTAAACACTATTGTTATTCACCTTGTTCATAGATTGTGTGGTGTGTATACTGTGTATATGTTACAAACTCTTTCTTTGTAAATTCTTAGTGTTAAACAAAAGTTTATATGTGAAAATATTTCAGCATTGAACATTGAAGTGCAGTTATATCTTCTTGCAAATCTTTAGTCACGACTTGACCTAAAATAAGCAATTTTGTCTAGACACAAAATTTAACTAGCAGTAAGCAATGATGAAGAAGATTAGAGGAGAGGACACTTTGTTCTTTCCTCCAAATGACAAGTACAACTTGCTATAGATGTAACTCATGTCAAAAGACTTCTACATTTCATTGAATCTCAATATTAATTATCGAAATATGACATTTTCTCGAAACTAGATTCACTCGCTCTTGTTTCTAACAATTAACCTATTCCAGAGCAAGATTAGCCTATCCTGCACTACGAAGCCTTCGTTAACTTTGTTTAAATTCATGAAATGCTGTACCTAGAAGATCGAATCCTGCATTTGCAAGTTGGAAGATGGAACTACTACTCATCATAGACACACACGCATACAAAAATAAAATAAAAAAGGTCACCCAATCCAAAGGGATAGTAGTATAATACTCAAATACTTAATCTCGTTTTTTCAGATATATACAACTTTCAAAGAGTACTTGCACAAACAGTACCTCAAATCTCTGGCATGAAAATCAAAATTTTAGTTTCTTGTGATTGAAAAATATACATCGACACCCTTTCTGGTGTCGAAAAATGGCCAAATACCCGTGGATATAGAAAGCCTGGCTTCACAAGGAATTTTGAATGTGGTTTGTTACGCTCCCGTTCATGAATATTAGAAATTCTTCGTGGTAAATCAACAATGTACTTAATTTCAAAAACCAAGAGCTCATTTGAATTTCGCAGAGTCGGTCTCATAAATATCGTTATATCCACTACTTGGGAATGATATGTGTCTTTATGTTCTTGTGCTCCTGGTTTATACTTTCCTTTGGTATGATTTTCGCCTTTACATATGTAACCAAGAAAACCATTGAATTTCCATATCCGCGTTTAGATGCTATATAAATTTTTCAATCATAAGTTCTTGGTATTAATCTGTCATTTTGTTCATGTTAGAATTTACTTAATTTTTAGTGTTACACCCGTTTGTTATTTCCTTTCTAACTAAATACGGATATGATGATCATCCTCTTTTCACCGTTTTGGAGTTCCTATACGTTGTAGAGAAAGCTTGTTCATTAGTATTACTTTGTTTTATGTTAAATTAGCATCTGATAATCACTACCTACTTGATGTTTGAATATTTATTGACCTCTTTGCTTAAATCTAATGCTATCGAAAAATTCTCAATAAACAAATGCCTATTTCTATTCAATGTGTTAAAAACTTGTGCAATCTAGAGTGTTTTACTAATGTACTTAATTAATGTTAGTAACTTCTCCAATGGCTCATTTCTGACCTTTATTCTTATTTTATGTTTTTTTTTTTTATGAAGTTGCCTAAAGTTCCATATCTTTTGTAATTGAACCAATCAAAAATGTTGACCCTGTTTTCTTGTCCAAGATTTTTTTCAAATCTTAGTTTATTGCAAGTCCATATTCCTTCTAGGCCGTACGATTCGCCACCATGTTTAATAAAAATTATTGCAATAATCTACTTTTAATATGTGTTATCATCTTTTGTTTTTGACACATTGTTGTGTTATAATTTTGCAATTAATCCTCTTTCCTTTTCTTTGTCACATGAAATTCGGATCGAGTTCATCTTCGACTCCATACCTCTTTCCCTTGCATTTCCGAGTCGAGCCATAAAGGCTCTATTTTTGTTGATCGAATCAACAGTCCGTCAGAAGCGATAATAAACAGGTTGAAAGCAATATAGGTGGCTGGAAGTTGGATTTTCAAGCTCCGAAATACCCGAAAGGGGCTGTACGCACTGATGTAGTCATTGTATACAGTGGTATGCATAGAGAATAGTGATATACAGGTCCGAAAAATCAAAATACAGGTTGCAGGGGCGAAATGGATTGTATACATTTGGTATACAACTCAATATATATTAAAATAGACCAAGACACGGCCCGTATACAATAATATACACTTGGTGTATACAATAGGTTCAACGAAGAAGAAGAGGGCTGATTTGGCCCAAATTTGCCTAAGGCCCATATATATTGCTAGACTTAGGACAGGTGGACCAAAAGGCCAACTTAATTGGATTTGGGCCAAAGCCAAGTCTAATTATTTCCTCTCCCTCTCTTATTATTTATATTGTATAGTTTAACACTTTGTTTATTTTATGATTTAATTTAATTTAATTTCCAAAAAATGGCCATTTCATTTTTTTTCAAATTAAAACACTAATGTTTTTTTATATTTTTATTACTAGTCTCGTCACTTAAGATTACTTCCCTTTAGAATGATTTTCCCCTTTAGTTTATTCCCCTTAAAAAAATAACAATTAATTAAAAAAAATAATAAACCAATAAGTAAATGAAAAATGGGTTTCTTTTATTTAGTTTAAATTTTTTCAAAATTAGTCAAAAATCATTTTTAGTCAAATCTTCGGTCAACCGCAAGTTAGAGGGCATTCCGAGGGTCGAACACCTTCTCGGAATGTAAATTGAACTCCTTCGGTTTTCAAAAAATAATTTTATTCTATTTAAATCTTATTTTTGAAAATTTTTATGAGTTTTCTTAATTTCTTACAAATATTAAGTGGCGACTCTGAACCATAAGTTTAATCGATTTTTCAAAACTTAGTCTTTTTTTCTTTTATCATATTTTCCTAATAAAACATATCTTATCCTTGATTTTATACAAAATCATAAAAGAACGAACTCAATTACTAAATCATAAAAGAACGAACTCACTATTTCACACAAAATCATAGAAACTAACTCAATTACAAAATCATAAAAGAACAAACTCACAACTTCATACAAAATCATAGAAGAACGAACTCAATTTTTAAAGAAAAACTTGTTTTTGAAATCAATTTGACCTTTTAAAGAAAAATCGATTTTTATAAAAGAGTCACTACTTAATTTTAAAGAAAAAATCAAGAAAACTTTCAAATTTTCAAAAGATTTAAACATAATAAAATCAATTGAAAATAATCAAAGGGGATCGGGGTTCAATTTACATTTTGAGAAGGTGTTAGGCCCTCGAAATGTCCCTAACGTGCGATTGACCTACATCTTGATTTGACTAATTTTGAAAATTAATAAAGTAAATAAAACTCATTTTTATTATACTTAAAGGGAAATACACTAAAATCGATTTTTGAAGAAAATAACTTCTATATTGACAGACAACTAATAAATAAAATAAGTAACACAAAATATTTCAATTTAAACATAGAAGAAGAAATGATTATCTTTTTTGGAATTTAATTAAATTAAACTAAATCAAATAAAAAGTTAGTCAATACAATAAATAAATATAAACGCGTAGTAAGGAAAAATTAATAAACTAGGGCTCTTGTCCAAATTTCAAAATGATGGTTGCATGCCTCAAACTTGTTCTCCCTGTCCTGACTCTAACAAAAATGTTGTCAACGTAGTGGATTTTGACCCATATTGTTCAAAATATAGTCGATGGTCATTTTGGGCTTGGACTTGTTGTGCAAAGATAAATTATTGGGCTTTAGCCCATTTTTTCGCCCTCTTTAATTTGTGTATACGCTTTTCAAAACTTGAATTTCCTATCTTCAACCTATATTTTAGCATTTGGACCTGTATTTAGACATATATATCATTGTATAATGAGTGCATACAGGCTGTATTCTGTCTCGAATTCTGCTGCCTTATTTGACCTATTCATCTTTAAGTTGTTATCAAATGGAATGTATAGGTAGCAACGCATTTGAAGAAGAAGACTACTATCTCCTACATATTTCAGAGGAAGGTAATTGCAAAGGATCCTATCTCCTACTTAATTATAACTATTATCAACTTTGTATATGCTCAAAAAATTCAACAAGAACAAAATGTAAGAAATGAAATCTGGATAATGAACTCAAGCCCTCAAATTTATACAAAACTTATAATCTAATGTTTCTCTTACTGAAACATGAGTGAATCTACAAAAGAAACATGCTTTTGAAACATACGAGATTAAAAAAAGAGGAGCATTCAACTTCATGAATGAGCAGCTATACTCCAAACTTAAATTAATATCTCATTCTACTAACAAAAGAGGACAAAAATCTGAATGAGATTTAATCCTCCTTAAAGCAGGTGTGTTCAACAACTATTCAGGCCAAAACTGAACAGTAAATCATAGTAAGTTAAGAAAAAGATGAAATTATTTGAGGGTATAGATGCATATAGGTGGGCAGGGGTGAGTTTAAATGACAATAATGGAAAATTCAAGTCACGTTTTCAACAAATAGTGACGACACTAACGAAATTAAGATAACATCATCCTTTAATCAAACGCGATGAACATTTAGCTTAGATAGACAAAAAGGAAACAAATATTATCCATTTAAGATAACATGACATGAGCAGTAACACCTAAAACAGCAAAATCGAAGCTATATTTAGGCCGAAAAAGTTCAGACCTATACAACTTAATGCTATGTTGTGTGAACAAGTGCACTAGAAAAGAAAACTTGAAAAGAACTAGAAACTAAAATAGACTTGACAAGAGCTTGAGCTTAACAAAAATCATGGCCAGATTATTAAAGATAGTTGTTGTAGCTTCTGAACGCTACATTACTATTTCACAAAATGCCTACATAGTTTACTATAAGCAGAAACTAAGGAAATAAGATAGCGATAAACTTGAAAACACATCTCTAGAGGGTCTAGCTAATCAAAGTTAAAACAATACACTTGCATAGCTAATATTCATAACTTATGAGCAAGCACAAAATTCATTTAAAAGCCCAAAGCCAAAACTTTCTCATTTAAAATCCCAAATGCAATTGTTTGCAGAGGTCGAAAATTGGGCTTGCCATATCTGGGTTTTTCAACTATTAGAGGGAAAAGTCCATCAAAGGTGGCTTCGGGGTAGGCACGATCTCAACGTGTGTGTATGATGGTGTTATTATCATGGAGTTCTAAATTTCACAAGTGAAATTATATGATATTGTCGTGAAATTTCACCTTTGATATTTAAAATTCTATGACGATGACTATTTCTTAATTACAAAACTGAATAATGACTACTTTCTTTTCCGCAGATGCTAGTGAATTATGAAAAATATGAAAAAGGGAAAAAAAATAATTTCCCCAAAAAAGAGTGAACAGAGAAACTCCTGTGCAAAAGTTTATGGTTAACTTGTTAATTCTGTATAGAAACTTACATGTTTTAAAATGTCGTATATCACTCTTAGAAAATTTGTATAACTATTATATATAATATAATACACTAATTGGTACTTGTGGATTTAGTCAAGAAATGAACACATGTTGCCATGTTGGTATTATATACATTTTCTTTCGTTTATAATAATAGCATTGTTGAAGAGAACATTGATATAATTACTAGAAGTTGTTGTTAAGTAATCAAAAGGTCACAGCTTAAAACTGTGAAATAACATCTTGTAAAAATATAAGATAAAATTGCATATAATAAACCATAGTTATTTGGTCATCCTTGATGAAGCTATATAATAAATTAAGGAGTATTCTAGAACAGTCTTAACTAAACTAATAAAAACCATCGCATTATACGTCAATGTCTTTTATTATTATTCTTGGCTCTTGGGAACTGACAGTTCCATTTAGTTATGGTGGCATATTTCTTATTTATAAAAAGAATAAATTTTCAATATTATAAATTTAACGCGTGAAAATTGACATATTTTTTTTGTTGTATATTCATCGTATTTGAATAGAAAATTGAGAGATTTTAGACAAATATATATTGCTCATGAAACTCTAGAAACTTTTTTCTATTTTTTCCATTAAAATATTTTAGAAATATTTTCTCCAGAAAATATTCATCCTAAATAAGGAAATGACTAATGATACATTAAAATCTAAATCAAAAATATATACATAAAAAGCCTAGGGTGCAAATAAAGAAAATAAGTTTCTTAAATAGTAGTATTCTTTATTGATTGTCCTCCTCGATCATTTTTTACCCTCACTACAGGTCTCAACCCCAACCCCTAAACCCCCTCGACCTCGACCCTGAGTCTCCAACCCCACCCCAACTTCTATCATCCCACCACGAGCCCAACCCATTTTATTTGTCTATGTTATATAATAATATATGAATATAAATTCTCTTCAAACTAGTATATATGTATGCCAACACAAACATATATACGTGTGTTTGTGTTGGCATATATATGTGTGTCAGTGTGTTTGTTCATTTAGCTCGAAAAAATCTTTTAACGCAAGCACGAGCCATTTCTGCCTAGTAAAAAGGAAGAAATATTGGCTCAATTATATAGAATTATATTACGTATTTAACTCATGATGTATTACTTAATTAAAGTAGAGGCATGGTATGCATATTGTTTTCTTGGCTTCTACGAAATCATAAAATTATTCTTCATTTTCATAGAATACAACCTACGGATTATTATAAATCCTATTATTGGAAGTGGTGGATTTCGTCAAGGAATGAACAAAATTCTCAGGTTAAATCTCTGACGATGCTAAGATTCCTTAATTATATAATTAGTAGTTATTTAACTAATCAATTATTCTCTTTATATTATTGTGTTGTATCTGACTTAAGGAAATAAATATAAATAAATTAAAGGATATCGTGCCTCACATGAATAGTAATTAAATGTTTAATTAGTTTGATTAGTCATATGAAGAATAATTTCCGTTATAATTATGGCAGCTAGAAAGCCCCTTTTTTCTTCTTCTTTGGGGTTTCAATCAGCAAAACTAAATCGAAAAAAAAAAAATCTAACAGAAGATTAGCTAGTTCGCTAGATAGATCTTATTATTGAAAATGTTAAAAATTACTGTTCCAAAATGTATATATCACATAGCTAGTTGCGGCCTTTCTTTTAACAAACAATATAATTAATCAAAAGAAACTAAGAAAGCATAACCCGACTAAATCTTGGACAGCGCGTTGCAGGGGCCATTTGGGAGTGGCGTTCCCAACAGGATTTTCTCCATGTTTGGGGCTGGAATTCGAAATCTCTGGCTAAGAATGGAGTAGTCCCACCATTGCATCACATCCCGGTCAGACCAAGTTACTTATTACCATAATCTAAATGATTAGGATGTCATCTAAGTTGAAGACTTCAAGTGATAGGAATAGATGTAATATAGTATGAAATAACGTAAAATGTGAAGCAACATTTGTATCTAGATTCTAGATCCCACTTTTCAATTCCTTTTTCGTACTTATAGTTAATTGATCCATGTATTATCTCCCTTGTTATATTATTGGTAAATGA
This sequence comes from Solanum bulbocastanum, assembly GCA_037074985.1. Classification (NCBI taxonomy): domain Eukaryota; kingdom Viridiplantae; phylum Streptophyta; class Magnoliopsida; order Solanales; family Solanaceae; genus Solanum; species Solanum bulbocastanum. Next base: position 26,299,127 of record CM073598.1, on the reverse strand, counting down.
TCATTATTCATTCCCTCTTGTTTATTTTTAATATCTAAAATAATAGCAGACACAAAAGAAAAAAGAAACAAAGAGACGACATTTTTAAGTGAGATCATGTGTGCTTCTCACATTTTGAGGCAACATATGAGAAGCAATATTAGACACCTCTAAAGACAAATTAATTTATATCATGCTATCAACTCCTATATATGCCAAAGCATTTTTAGTGGCTATTCACTAGCTACCATAAATTAGTGCTTACAGCTAACTTAAACGATAAAATTGCCCCAACCCATCAATTTAGTTTTTTTGTTTAATTCCTTAATTAATTAGTTCTGTAAAATTTATATTTTTTCCTCAAATGTTATTTGCATTTAGTTTATTTTCTTTTCTTATGTAGGAGTATAATTTATCAGTTCACATAATAGTTGAATATAAAATCCTATATATGATTATGTTCTATTATCAAGACTTGAGTCTAGTCTATTCTTATCCGCATGCACCAAAAGCTGAAATAGAGAGAAGTATTAAAACACTTTTAAACTTAAAAAAAAATTATTAGTTTATCCCTAAATTATTGACGGTTTTAAAAACACTCATTTATTTGATTAATTAAACCTAATTTGCCGTAATCCGTAAGAATATCTAACTATGTAAATGCTACTCAACAACAACAAAACAGCACATGGAGTAAAAACACAAAAAGGTAGGATTGGAGATATTATATGTATAAAGTGTAATATGGTTGAAAAATGTAGCAATCCAATCATGCATATTCATACTCAAATTTCAAGACAGACAGAACCCATTGATAGTAAGAATAGCCAGAAAAATTAATTGTTGTGCCCATAAAGAAACACAAAACGAGTGGACAAGGGGCCAAGTGTACAATTTTTGCCTAGCAAACCTCTTTTCTTCAATACCGACAATTCACCACATTTTAAAACAACACAAACAAAAACAAACCTTGAAAAAATGTGAGGGAGAAAGAGTGTGTGTGTGTTTTACCCCTCCCCCTTCCATTTTGACAATTTTGTACTATGACAAGTATAAGATTTCTTCTATAATTATTATCGATCATTTAGACTTTACTGGCTCGATAGACTAATTCATATCTATGTCATGTAGGGTCGACAAAAGAAGAAAGTGTTCTCTAAGAGACTTTTCATTCCCATAGGATAGTCATGTCAAATGAATGAGTTGAGCTGAATTTAAGTGTGTCAAAATGAATTGAGTTAATAATGAATCTATCATCATCAACTCATCAAAAAGTTAACAATAAGCTATATTCTTAAAGCTCAATAATAAGATTCATTGATCTTCTCCGTGTTGGAAAATCTTTAATCCAATTCTATGTATTCACGGGTATGTTCCAATTATTTTCATTCATTACAAGTCAATAGTGGTCGACCGTCACCAGGCCACCTATGTTGTTTTATGCTCCTATTTATTAATTTTACTAGGGCCATAAAATTCTTTGTTAATTTTATGTTTGTTGTGGCACGGTCGGTCCTTATTGGACAATTGGGCACAAATTAAGGAGTAATGAAGGTAGGTTTCTGTAGAATAATTGTGTGGGTTGATTTGAAGCATGTTATATGTACGTAACGTTAGGTACATTATTCAGATGAACAGTACTGCTCTAAAATTAAGTTCATAACACATTTAAAAAGAAAAATAGGGAGTTGACTTAATTATATATAAACATAATTATGTACTATAATTTCTAAATAATAGACTTAGTGTAAGGTAACTTGGTTAATAAAGTTATTGTAATTTTCTGTTTTCAACTCTATTTAATTGCATATGCTATTAATTATATCTAGTTTAGTTCGTGTAAGCATTGAATGAGCCCTCAAAAATTTGAGGATTTATGCTAAATTAACTCAAATCCACATTCTTCAACTATATGTATACTCGAAAAAAAATTAAAACAATAAAATGATTTCTGTAGCTTGATGTAGTGGCGTAGCCATATATAGCTTAGAGTGGACAGTCAGATATTATTCGTTTAAAAAATTATAGATGAATGAAGTATACCGGTCAAATTACATTTTTCATACATATATATTAAATCTGAACATCCTTAATAAAATTTCTGACGTACTGAACACGTTTTGCTTGTACACTTAGGTAATTCTAATTTCTAAACACGACTAAACCAACCTGTGTTGATTTTGTCTTCCATCTAGCTCAAAAAGACAAAAATAAATAGGTAGACTAATAAAAGAATAATGAAAATTAATTAATTAAAACATTATTATACAGTCGAAACAGTACTCTTGGGAATATGACAGTTAATTAAATAAATTAAAACAACTAAACAACGCATATGGGTTGTCACTTAAAGTGGCAGCCACTGTCACTATTTTAGAGAATTTGTCTTTTATTATGGATATAATTATTATTTAAAACTTTGCAAAAGATTTAGATCAAGGATTATCGTTGACTTTAATTTATAATTTTAAATAATCAAGAATATCATTCAAAATGTTAAAGAATGTATAAAATAAATAGCTTGATCACTAGGGACAATACAGTTAGCATGGCAAATATTATTTTTTTCCCTTACTTTTCCTTATAAAACTTATTACGTGAGTGTAACTACTAGATGATTGCTTGCAAAATATAATAACAATATATGTGATTTGTTTATTTCAATTTTCAGTTTGAAAAATTCAAATTTCTAATCAAAACTAAAGTTTAGCTAGGTAGATTTACTTAATCTAATCGCGTGCAATCTATGTATGATATATAAATAATGGTAGGTGCTTAGAATATTTTTTAGCACAAGATCAAGAACATTATACCTAATTGACCATTAAATGTTTAAAAAAAGACGCGTGCTTAGTATTTTTTTCTGTTGATTATTATTATTTAGCGTATCCTATCTACTTCCTAACAGAAAATGTACTTTTGTTTGTTTAAAATTGATAATATTACAAGAAGATTAATTCAAGAATGCCTCCAAACATCTCATGTGCTCAATTAAAAATAACAGGATTAGAATGAATCTCAGAGTAATATATATGAAAATCAATAATCAAGATGAGTAAGTAAATACATATATTGTCACGATGCAAGCTTATGGTATGTATTGTCTACTTTGGCATATATATCAGGTTTCACATATTGTCCGCCTTGGGTTGCATCATCATCATCGAGCTAAAAATGTTTGTACAATGTGAACTTATGTAAGATTCGCCAAAGATATCATGTGCGCACTTTTTCAAAAGCTTGTCAACCTAGAACTATGTCAGCCCTACTCTACGATCCGCCATCATTGGCCCCCACCCTTCTCTTAGGGGCTCCAAGTTCTCGTTGAAGTTTTCCCCTACTATCGTGCTAAGGGAGTGTTCAACTCTAATATCATATTTGTCACGATTCAAACCCATGACACGTATCGTGCATGTTGACCTAATAACCGGCCTCATATATTTGTCTTTTAGGGCTATGCCATAATCCAGCTCAAAAACAAGTGTACCATGTACTGTGTACTAATTAACCTATGTTATGCTCAATGATTTCTTATATTTGGAAGGATGCTGTAAATTACAAGAGTGATTACTCATTTTTTGGAACCTCAAAAGCAAATAAAGTAAATGGTCCAATTTCTCAATAAAATGGAAAGGCAGTTGTTAATTTATATGCCTGCCGGCTTAAGAGAGGAAGTTAAATTTAAGGGAGAAAATTGTCCTAAATCTAATTAAGCTTTTAATAGTTCTCTAGCTAGTACGTACTACACTATATTTTGTTGTCTATGTTCCCCCAATATAGTATTATTCTGACGCATTTATTAAGAATTCATTTGATGGGGTTAATCATAAAGTTAATTTGACTAAATTATGCGTACGTATATATCTTCCTTTAATGAATTATTGATGAGCATATGCCCTCTTAGAGGAAGTATTAATACTTGGTACATGTTTGTGATAAATTTTAAATATGAGGAAATTAATAATAAATAAAATATAAAGAAACGAGGAATATTATTGATAAAATAATATTGGTGTAATTCTGTTCCTCCTATGATTTTTTCGTGATTCGAGGGCGTTAATGGCGTATTTTTTCGAACTAAGGATGATTTGGGTTGATCTCTTTATGATTTATGAATATCTCAAGAGTTTATGAAATATTCGAGATGCCTCGATCTTCAAGGGAATATACTACATTTTATATAGGCATGAACCAGAGATATTGAACACAACGTAACCCACAAAATTTCAATGCCTAAAGTATAATTTCATTTCAGAAAGAATACGAATTATGACTTATTAGTTCAACAAATAAAAGGATCTGAATAAGTAGTAGTAATTAAAAACACAAAGAAAGTTACAATAATTTTTAATATTAATATTAATTTCATGTCAATATCAGTGATTACACTTGCATTTTTTTAATATGCAAATGCTATTGGCATGGAGACTATAGCAACAAAACAAAGCCCAAGTTTTTTGGTAAATAAATCCTTTTAGTTTTGTGGTGTCCTGGCGGGACTAATCTTGTTTAATTAACTTAATATATAATTATAATGATATGGTACGAAAAGCTTATAATAAGTTAATTAACTGCACGCGTGGAGTGGATGAACTATAACGTTTGATTTATTTTTTTTCTATATTCGTTAATCTCACTTAAAGTTGGCAAAATAGAATTTAAGCATTTTAGTCAGCATCAAATCCAAGTTAAATGACACACGATAATTTCAAAATTGACTAAACATACTTTGCATAGGACAACATGAAAAATGTTAAAATGGTTGTTCTTTGACGAATTGTTTCGACCATCGTCGGCAGGACAATAAATCTTGTACATACACATAAGGTTACACGTGTGGTGTGGAAAAAAATTAAATTTTTCGTTACTTGAAAGTTGAATAAAAATCATTTGTTGAAATTCCACCAACTTTGTATTTGCTCCATTCACTTTTACTTATCACGATTTACTTTTCAAGAATCAAACAGAATGGACTTTGATCCAGATTTTATATAATTTTCGAACATCTAATTAATTTCAAACTTGAAATTTTGATTAATGCTCATCAATTTTATCTATACAGCTTAATTGAATTGACTCTCATGAAGCAAAATGTGTCAAGTAAAAATGAACGAGTGAGTATTTTCAAAGCTTAGTTTTTAAGCTAGTGAAAACTTATGTACTTAACAACTTTGATTTGGACTATATTACCTAATTCAATTAGTTTTTTTCATGGTCAATAGGTTTACTTAATCACAACTAATGTTTGATTCACATTCTTTCTGTGCTTTAAATATTTGTGGCCGAATCATTAACAATTATTTTGTTTAACCGATCGATTAGTGTCCGTTGATATGATTAATTTTAATTCACGTTAAAAATTATTATTGAATGAATTTTCGTTTTGAGGGTTCAATTAACTTTTACTATTAGTTATAAAATCCAAATTTTCAAGAATAAACTTAGAAGAAACGTGTGATACTTTTTATTACAATGGTTGTGAAATTGTCTGGTGAGTAGAAATTAATGAGCATATGTTTGAATTTGAGTATATATACTTCCAATAAAGTTAGACAAAGGCAAGATCTTCGAAAAAGGGAAATTGGAAAAAGTGTCATGAGCCCCTTAATCTTCGTAGAAATTTCAGTATAAGCCTTAAAAGTCAATATGCAGACCAAATAAAAAAACAAGATAGAAATTAAAGTGATGAGGCTTTGACTAAAGAAGATTTGGAGCATGTTGTTGACATTATATTCATACTGGACAATACCCATGTGATCGTTGAAATTTTGACAATAATAATGTACATTCAAAGCAACTATACTATAAAAATTGGGACATTACTGTGAGTGTTGACGGTAACTTTTAGTCACAATTTTTTCAATAAAAGAAAAGTGATTCAAAAGAATTTATATATAATTTGAGTATAGATGTAATTATGCGCGGCAGTGGGGGGTGTATAATTCGGTTTTGGAAATTGACAAGTGATTTGGGGTAAATTTTTAATAATATATACAAATAAATATGAAACAGACGGAGTATCATTTTCCCATTAAGAAAAACTATATTTTTTGATCACGTAACTTGAATTCTGTTGCTCCATGCCCTAATCTATTTATCTAATCATACCTAATTCATAAATCATGGGTAATAGGTAACAATGTTTGGTGACATAATTTTTTTTATTCTATAAGAAGTATGACTATACTTTTCTACTTTTAGAATATAATTACTTTTATAATTTGGGTCATTAATATAAGTACGTGGCATATACTTAATTACTTTTTCAAAACTTTGATGTGATGCCATTTTTTTTTTCTTGCGTGGGGTTGAAAATAAAGTTTCACCTCTTATTAAATGTTTTCTACAATGCACTTTGCAAAAGCCAATTAAATAAATCTTTCTTTATCGTGTTGATTATGGGCCATAACGATCAATATGTTGAAGATCACTACTATTTGGTGTTAGGTAATATCTAGACCATACCCTACAATTTCATGTATATTTTGATGCATTAATGTTGCTCTTTTAAAGCAGCAAATTAAAACTCATCTATTTTAGAGGCATTAATCTGATAGTAATAATTAAAAACATAGCACAAGATCCCAACTTGGTACGTTGTAATCTTATGAATATAATAATAGAATTACACCAACCTGGAGCCTAGAGTAAGATTCCTTTATTACTTTCTCCGTTCGCTTTTATTTATTATAGTTGAACCTGACATAATTCATTAAAAAAAATTGACAAGGTTATTTTATCATCTTATTTCTACTAATTAATATTTAGTAGTATTAGACCTTGAAAATGATTTGGAGAATAAGTAATTAATACTAAAAATAAAACATAGAAAAAAATAATTAATTTTTCTTAATATGTTAAAAATAACAAATAAAAATGAAAACATATTTCTAAAATAATGAACAAAAAGTGTGTATTGTTTTTAAGGAGAAGATCCAAGCGAATCAGTAAATAATAGGATTTTCAGACCGACACAATTAATTTCCCTAGTCAGTGGTGTCAATTTTAAAATTAAAGTGCGACTGTGGATTTTTAGTGCAGGAAAATGCCTACTTGATTACATGGTACTTTCGTTTAAAGTCGGAATAATGAGACACTGGTTTTGGTTTTCTTATTGCAAAATTATATCTAAAAATAGAGAAAAAAATTGTATTTTTTTCATTTAATTTATTTGTCTCGTATCATTAAATTAAAACATGTTACATATATCTTTTAATTTTATAAATTTAAATCTATGATATGTAAAATTAGAATGAAGAAATTGCTAGAAAAAAAAAAGAATTTTTTGAACGTGAAAAAAAAAAAAAATATGACAAGCAAATCAACATGAGGAGAATATAATTTTTTTTTTTCTCAAAGGAAAAGGAGATTAAAGATGGGACAAAAAAAAGGGCGGTAGCAGTGGAATAGCCGGTGGTTGAATTTTGACCAATTTTAGTTTTCTTGTTTTTTTTTTTTTTTTTTTTTTTTTTTTTTGTTAAATAGCAGAGTACTTTCATTTTGTTTGTATGACTTTAATTTGCATGAAGTTTAAGAAGTAGAAGAGATTGTAAATATTTTTATTTTAAATTAAAATTATGTAACATGTTGTAAAGACATGTACTCTTTTTATAATAGAACAAAAAAATTGACATGTTTAAAATAAATTGAAACAAAAAAAGTATTTAAAATAATAATTTTTATCGACCAATGTAATTAAGAAACTATGTTGAAAATGTAATCTTCGTAGCTCAATAATTAGTTAGTTGAGCTTTTATCTTGTTAGTAAAAAATTAATTCCGCCTTGTAATTCCTTTCCCCTTTCCCTTCCCCAAAATTTATTTATTTTTTTATAAAAAAAAGTAAAATGGAAAGTGTAACTTTTGAGTACCGAAAGTTTGTTAAGATTAAGTTTAACCCAGGGCCGGCTCCATGCATACTTTAATAAGGCATCGGCCTTAGGCCTCCAATTTTAGGAGGCTCAATTTTTTACCAAAAATAAATGATGTGTTAATTTTTTATTAAAAAAAATATTAATTATTTATGGTAAAAAGTATATATTTAAAATTATTATTTTATTTTCTTTAATCCCATTCAAATAAAAGAAATCAAGAAAATATTGTTTTATTTTCTTACACTCTCTCCCACTAACACTCACATTATATTATTCTTTTAAACTTCTTTTACACTCTCTTCGCTAAAATTTTGATAAGTTAGAGTAATATTTTGTCAAAAATATCAATCAATAGTCGAAAAGTATTGAACAAAGTGAATTATAAATTATTTTTTCATTTCTTCTTAAATTTTCAAGCATTACAACAAGCATAGTAAAATGTGGGGAGACCAAATTATCAACTTCTTGAATCAAATCTATGGTTCTAACTCTTATATTTATTTGAAATTGTCAACTTATTACTTATAGAACCATGTTAACAATTCATATAATGATTGTCAGAGTAAAATGATATTTTTCAACGTTGAATTGATAAAATATTATCTAAAACTAATAATTGAAAAAGAAATCAAATAAAACATTTATAAAATATATATATTAAGTAATACTTTACATTTTAAAATGTAAGAAAAACAAATTTTAAATAAATGCATGTGAAGTTTATTTAGATTTTAGGCCTCTAATTAAGATTTTGCTTTAGGTCTCCGATTGCTTTGAGCCACCCCTGAGCCCCCGTAAAGTCAAAGTGAACCGGCGAACCAAATCAAATCGAAAAAAAAAACGATTTGTGGTTTGGTTTGGCGGTTGAAACAAAAAATCAACCACTCTTGGTTTAGTTTGGTATTAAAAGAAAAAAAGTCAAACCGAACCCAAACCAAACCGACATAATATATATATATATATATATATAATTTTATTGTATTCATAGCTAAAAAATATTATTTATAATCTACTTTGTTAATATATTTTTAGTTAGTTCATAGTTTTCAATGTATATATATTTTATTTCAAATTTGGGCTTGGAAAATTTTGTAAATATTATATATATTTTTTATTTTATTTATAGATACAAAATATTATTTATAATCTACTTTGTTAATATACTTTTAGTTAGTTTATAGTTTTTTAGTTTATAGTTTTTAATGTTTATATATTTTATTTCAAATTTGAGCTTGTAAAATTTGTATATATTTTATTTTGTATTAAAATCTGAAGTTACAATTATATTGTTATAGTTTTTCAAATTCGAAGTTAACAATTTGCTTTGTAAATATTTCGTTTTGTATTCAGTTTGACTGTATCTTTAAACTTATTAATTTAACATAATGAACATTGATATTTAAAAAAAAATATTTTGTACTCATGTGTATTTTATCGTCTTTACGAAAATTTATATTCATTTAACATTTCTTAAGTTTAGCTTATCACACAGGTAAGTGAAAATATATTTGATTTATTTTTCAAACACTGTATAGTTGAAAAAAATCAAAAAACCGAAAAAAATTGAAAAAACCGACTAAAACCGAAACCAAAAAAACCAACTTTGCGTGGTTTGATTTGGTTTTTAGGTTTAATAAACCGACATAGTTAATTTAATTTTTTTTAATGAAAAATCAAACCACACTGACCTATGTACACCCCTTCTTATAATTGATTAGATTGTGTATATTAATATTGAAAATTAGCCGGTGGCTGAGCTCACTCTTCACCTAATTACTTTTCCACGTGGCACTTCCATATTCCCATTTTACTAAAACATTAAACTCTTTTTACGATTTAATTTTCAGATTAAACTTAATTTCTATTTATATGAACACGTTGCTCTTTGAACGAATGAATAAAAGTCGGAACAAATTAAAGTCAAAATTCTGGTGCTATAATCTTTATATATTCTATGAATCAAGTCACAACAACTTTTAATGAGAAAAGATAAATAATCAGAAATAAGCTTATTTTTCGAAACCGAAAACAAAAGACGGCTTATTTCTTATTTTCTCTAGCAACCGTTTTTAACCGTGATCTAAATTACTCGTTGAGGAATTATTGTTGAATGACTGATTTAGAGATCTTATGGTACTTGGATTCTCTTTAACGCAGCCCAAAATTATTTGTTGTGTTTCTCTTTTATACTTTCTTTAAAAATATTAATTAGGAAGTATTTTTAACTATTTATCTTTATTTATGTTTTAAGATATAGTCTCTAATTAATATCTCTTTATTGAAGATTTACTTTATTTATGTGTCATTTCAACGTGTTTGTAGTTTTCGAGAATAATTACTATCAAGGGTAAAATATTTTTTTTAAAAAATTAAACTTCTAAAATAACAAATAATTTAATAATACTAATTTTAAAAATCACGACAAATAATTGGAGAAAATAGAAAGACAAACGGAGACCAAAAAGGAAAAAATAAATGCAACAATGAAATTCTTCTCCAATGAGAAATATCAAGATATAAGAAAATTAACATTCCTAAGTCATGACTTTGATTTGCACCTTCTTTTATAGTAGAAAATACTTTTCTTTAGTCCTTCGATATTATTGAAATTATTATTATTTCAATTAATTCAAATTTACATTTGATAAACGGGATAAAAGAAATATACGTCATATTTAAAGATTCTTAATTTTTAAACCTCGAAAGTACAAGTCACAAATTTTCATTAATAACAGAATGATCTTAATCATTCAATCAACATTTCACTAGCAAACTTTCTTCACTCCATATTCTAATTAGACAACATTAGTAAGAACATTATTGTGCATAAAAATTTCAAAAAAATATAAGATTTACATTTTTTCTTGTTCGAGTCTTCTCATCAATACTACAAATATTAAAATTTTCAAAAACACAATTTCCTTAAAAACTAAAAAGTCAGGGGCGGAATGTCCACCTTCCCTCCTCGATAGGAAGAAGGGTGGACTCTACATTCCGCCCGTGATACCAAAAGAAAATTGTATACCCAAAGAAGAAGAAATTGCATCAATTTCGGAAAGAAAAAAAATATTCATTTGACTTAGCCCAACTAACTTGATCTCCACGCACTCCCTCTTCCTCTCTTCTCCCAAACCGTCACGCGTTCTTTTTTCAATAAATATATACTTCCTCATAAACTCCATATATATATATATATATACACTTCAACCTACCCCTTTCTCAATCCTCTCAAAACACAAAAGAAAAAAAATCACAACTTTTCACACCATCAAAAACAGATTATTCAAAAGAACTCATATAAAATGGCTTTTTCAAGGATTTCTACATCTATTTTGTTGATGTTTGTATTGGTTTTAGCTTCATTTTCATCATCAATGGAAGCAAGAAAGTTATTAAACTGGCATGAAGTGAAAAAAGTACCAAATTTAAGGTCTCTGTATCTAAATGCTCTGCCTAAAGGCAGAGTACCAGCTTCAACACCAAGCAAAAAAGGTCACTCTTATACCACAGATGAAAAGCTTATCGCCCGTCATCTTGCAGCTATCGATCGGATTCTCCGGTCAGTTCCTAGCCCCGGAGTAGGCCATTAATTTTAATTACAGGCACGCAGTCAAAGCCTTGACTCTTTCCAACTCATGTTCTACACATGTAAACATTTTTTTTTATATTACAGTTTTGGATTCATTTTCTTGGAGGGAATTACATTAGGTCAGGATTTGTAAACACAATATAATTGGGAAAAATTGTACAGCTGAAGAGTGATGATATAGGATTTTTTTCAAATTTATTTATGGAGTTCTACACAACTTATACTTTTAATTTTGTTTTTGTTCTTCTTGTTAGGATCATTTGATTTGATGATTATTGGTTCTTTTATTTCTAATTGAAATTAAAAAAAAAAAAAAAAACATTGAATCACGAGTTTGTATTTATTTTTTTCTTCCTTATATTAAATTCCAATTATTATCATTTTTGTTAAGAGTATAGCATAAATTGAACGATTTTATTTTTTTTTTCTGTATCGATTGCCTTATTAGGTGTGCTGGCAGTGACAATTTTTTCACGAAAATGGAAAATTGAAAAACAAAATTAATAATGGTCATTAACTCATTATAAAGGCTTTAATTGGGTGATTGTACATGTGGTTGATGTACCAATCAAAGTATACGTGGCTTTGGTGTGGAAAATTTGACTACTACAGTGCTTTTTTCTTAAACTTTAATTTGCACATGTTACTCTTTTGGTCTTTTATGAAATTAATCCAAGGGATTTTCAGAAAATTTATGTGAATATTCTTCCACAACGAAAAAGCAAAAAAAAAAAAAAAAGGGGGGGGGGGGGGGGGGGGAATAAAAACGCGTTAGGAGACTTCTTGTTCTTTTTTTCTTCCCTTTTTGCTAATTTGCTTTTTTATAAAGTATTTTGGTTATAATCTAAGCCTTTTTATATATATTTTGCATTTTGAAGGGCCATAGGAGCATGACATTACATAACAATTAAGAACTAGATAGCTAGCAGATGCTTCAAGAATGTTGTTTCCAGTTTCGATGGCCAATTTTTTCTCCTCTCTTGGTGGATTTTCTTTTTCATTTTATTCTTGCTGCTTATTCGCATATTTGAAAAAAAAAAATTAAAAAAAAACTTCCTCCATACTATTTTATGTGGCACTTTTTTAATTTCGAGATTCAAAAGAGTTTATTTTTTATTATAGTATTTTTTTACGTAATTTACAAATATATAAATTTTATTGCAAAAAATTAAAATTTCATGCACAAATTTCCGATCAAACTTAAATTGTTTCAATTTCAAAAAATAAAAGTGTCACAAAAATTGGTAGATCATTTGAATATGTAATTTGACTTACGTGTACCGGCAGGTAATTGTCTGATGTGATAATTTTAAAATCATAACCTAGAAATTCGGTAAAACTATTTGTTAAAAGACTTAAAATACATTAATATGGTAACAATTATTTACTCGGCTAGTTTTGTACATGTAAAGAGACTAGAGGGGGAATGAGTGATGTTTTTATTTTTAATTAGAATTTTCGTGTTTAAAGCTCGAGATTAAAAAATAAAATTGATATTAAGCACTTGTTCATTAATGAGTTTTATTATTACGGTCCAAATTCATGATATGTATGGTATGTTTTGAGCAAATCGGGCTCATAGATTTGTCTTTTGTGTGTCATTATCAAGCCAAAAATATGCATATCATATGAATTTGTGGTATGCCCAGTAAAACTCATCATTGTTTTCTCATTCTGATGTGTAATACTCCTAAGATATCATATGCATCTCTTTTTGCGAAGTTTGTCAACCTAGAAATCCATAATCCACTTTCTATCACAAGACATTACTCTTAAGTTGTGCACGCGAATCTGAATTAAACAAGATGATATCAGAAGGCAAGTACTGTGATGCCAAACAGGTCAAGCTTTTGATTTCTTTCTTAGAAAAGAAGATGAAAGAAAAATTTACCTCCAACTTTGTCTTGAATTCGAATTCATCTTCTAACTTTTGACTATATATGTACCTATATCACCTTAATATTTTTTAAACAATAACATATATAGGGCGATTCATAATTTGAAAATCAAATGAATACTTATTGAGAAAGGAGGAAAACAATTACAATTTAAAATGCAGAGGAATTTTGTTTTTTCAAGGTAAAATTGGAAAAGAACAATGACTAGCTGGCAAAAAAAAAATATAATAGTCCCATTTTTTATTTTTAAATTTATTATAAGGTTTTAAGTTTCTTTTAAGTTAAGGGAGGCGTTGGACGGTAGAATTCTATTTTTATTTTATTTCACGGTAGAGTGCGATAGATGTGGAATCAAGTTTTTGAAAGGCTATGAATGAGCTGCCTAAAAGTTGGGAAATTTGATTCCAACACTAATCTAATATTCTCCATCTAAAGAATGGTTCAAAATCTATCTTAATTTTATCTCAACATTGGCTTTATTTGGTCTCTTCCATTAAAAATATTTTAGTGGGATATGCACATTACTTAAATTGAGCTCATTGGAAAACATGATGAGAACTTTTAACTAATTTTAGAACGTCGAAAAAGAAAAAAGAAAAAAAAATAGAGAAGAAAATGTGTATTTAAATTTAATTTGACCGTGAGAAGCTCCAATGTTTCACTTCCTTATTATTTACCAACTTTTTGTAATAATTCATTAAATTTGAGTAATTTTTTTTAATATAAAAATAATTTAGTTGATTTGATATCGTAAAGTGAAAGTAGAATGACCACCTGGTAACTTTCTCAAATTTTTTTAGAAAAATCTGAAATTCTCTGAAAATAGATTTGTTCTACTTTAGGTAATGACTAGAAAATATGTTTCTATCGAAGTTCAGTATTTTATAACTTTTTATTTATAGAATAAAATAAAAGCTAAGGAATTTCCCTAGGGTTCCTATTAGCTTTTAGTCAAATTGTAGGACCAAATAAATGTAAAGAAAAAATTCAATGGGGACGACATTGATGGATTTATGACATATGAGATGAACACAAGTGTCACATGCACTTGGGCTGCAAAAGGTGTAAATTGTAAACAATAACTTTTGAGGGACTTCTTTTTCTATATACTTCAACTATCATAAAGTACTAATTACTACACTTTAGTATCCATACTAACCGATGATTCCTTTTTAGCCACTCAAATTATAATTATTGGTCAAGCGTAAAAGAAGTTTTTTCAAATTTTTATTGAGTGACTCTAATTGGGAACAAATATTTCAGGATTAATTAACGAACACTTTTAGGGACATTTTAATATTGCAAATAAGTAAAGATTTAAGCAAATAACAACACTAATAGATCAAAAAAAGTCTTTTTATATTACATTACTAAGGAGGAAATCTATCATAAGAATATATGTATAATAACAACAATTAGTTCCAACATGACCAAACGAGTCCTTAGCTTCCAAGAATTAAGAAACAATATGCTATAAGTACAATTTGGGTCAAAATGGAGTTGTTAGTGGTTGAAGAGACAACTTAATTAATTAGTGCATGGATAGTTAAAACAGAAGTGACGTTATATAAGCAAACAGATTTGTCACTTAATCATGGGTTGGTGGGAATTTTACACTTGACTGTCACATTATTAATTAGTACTACTAATTTCCATCTGTTAAGGAACCGAAAGAAATATCATTAGTCTATTTAGTTAAGTGTTGAAATAACTAATCACGTTCACTAGTTTATAGAAATAGAAGATGGAAAGTAACCCGCAATTTTTATTTTTTTCCATAATTATGGTCTACGAGAGGCAAAATTAACCCATAAAAATATATCCTGATCAACTTGTTTAAATTTTCAATTTAATAACTTAAACTAATAAAAACGTGATCTGACCAATTCGTTTAAATTTTCCATTCATAAACTTAACCATCGTTGAATGTTGATCCACCAAGTTCAGCCTTGTTAAAGTATTTTTTCTTTGCTTGTTTATGTTATATAGTCAATAGTTATATTAAAGATAAAAAAAATTATTAGGTGTTTGAATAAAATATATGAAAATTTAATTCAAACTTAGTAACAGTTGATTGGTGAGTTAATGACTAATTTCATAGGCTATTTCAGTCCAAATAATGTTTAGACGGATCGTTATATTAATATAATCCTTTTTAACCCGACTCATATTTAGCTCAGCCTGTTAATCTGACATCTCATTTTCAGTCTCACACAATTAAAGGTTTGACATTGTCAATGCACTTTAAAAACAAATTCAACTAACCTTAA
The DNA here is from genome assembly GCA_037074985.1 of Solanum bulbocastanum. Lineage (NCBI taxonomy): Eukaryota > Viridiplantae > Streptophyta > Magnoliopsida > Solanales > Solanaceae > Solanum > Solanum bulbocastanum. Next base: position 26,283,518 of record CM073598.1, on the reverse strand, counting down.
CTTAGTAACATTTTTTTATGACATTTTGACCGATGAATAAAATCAGGAAAACATGAATTCCAAAAAATAGGAACATTTATTTAAAGGAAGATCATATAGAAAGCCAAAATAAATTGTTATCAGGAGTCTGATTTAATTTTGTAGTAATAATATATATTGGAGACATTCCTATTGCTTTTAAAAACTTGTAAAGTAATATTAAAGCATATAATTAAATCGGAAAAAGTATTAGTTTTGGCCTTTGGGGGTGAGAATTACAATTAGCCCACGTTTAAATATAAACCATAATTGAAGCTTTTAAACCTATCTTATTTCCCAAAGTTTGAACCTTACATTTTCTTTTGAGATAATTAAGTTTTCTTTTTCGTCTTCTATTTTCTTTAAAAAGTAATATTAAATCCAGCAGATATAAATGAGCTATAAATGCTAAAGAAAACATGTAAGCCATATTCCCGCGGAAGGTACAAACTGAAAGATACATTACACAAGTTTATTGCAATTCAAAGGACATGTCACAACTATATTGTCGAGCCCCTTTAAATATTTTACACATTTTTACTTGTCCACTTCACATTATGCACGCTAATTATGGTTAATATGAATATTTTACCACAATACTCATATTGAACGTATAGTTTTAAGTCTTAGAAAATAAGCAATTAGTATTAAGGCTAAAACAAGAAGAAGCAAAAAAAAATTCTTGATATCTGAATAACGACAAATTAAAAAAAATAAAAAAAATATTTTTGAAATATTACAATCAAACGAAGGGAGTATATACAATTGATAGTGCCCTCACTACAAGAATAAACACTCTTGTTACATTATAAACAGTCATGTATCTAGTGGAATTTGTGACAATTTAAATTTACTAAGATTACATTAGATCATATGATACGTTGTTTTATATATATTTTTTTAAAAGGACCATGTTTTTGGATTGTTAATCCAATAAAAATGAGTACTATATATGTATACTATGTATACATACCTCCCAGTGATTGCTGGAAGATGCATGTGAAATGAATACTGAAGAGTAAATGTACAACAGTCGTGTGGTGTAATAGAACAATATAAGAATGACAGATTTAAGTTATTTACACGAATATTTTACATCAATATACGGGTTAATTATAACATGTTACTCTTCTATTTTTTTTTTTATCAGATTATCATATCATCAAGCTTGCTATAAAAATTTATCAAGTGAATTGATATCTTTAGGAAATAACAGATGGAGTGCACGTGTGAACAGAAAATTACATATTTATGAGCTTGTGAGGACGTAAATGTTACTATGATCATTTCAAAAATAGAAATTCAAAATTAGACAGCTTTTCTCCTTCTTGATCTTCTTTGACTGGAATATTAGTAACAAATAAAATAAATTGAGAGCGACCCATATATGATGCCCTCATTCCATGGTAATATCAATACTGCATTCAAACTTGCAATAAATGTTGATACACATATAGAGTAATTAATTAACAAGACATATATAGATAGATGTATGTAAGTATGTTGCACGTACGTTTTCACTATTATCTCGTGACTTTCATTTCAAACTTTCTATACCCTTAATTTGTTGTTGTAGTTTTTTAGTTTTGGCCCACAAATGAAATATATATCCCGTGACAATAGATTTTTCTTTTAACATTACTAATATTTTATTGCTGTAAAAATATTTAGCCGCAATTAAATTAATGTCATTATATCCAAAGTTACTAAAATCTCTATCAACATTCATATATAGCATTGATAATAGATAACCATATTTATTATTGCTGCTAATAAATTGCACCTAAATTTTGAAATTTTATCAGTCCACTATTAAAAAGTTGGAAAAGCCCATTATCAGTTCATAATAAAAGTTTGGAAAGCCCATTATTGAAAGACCAAGAACTAATTGGATCATCATATATAAATGAGTATTTCTTTCCTGAGAATTTTAATTTTATTTTTTTAAAAAAAATATTCTTTCTTGAGAAGGTTTTAAAGGTTATTCATTTTCACCTCATTTTATGATTTTCCTTGTTTCATCTTTTAATTGTTAATTATTGGTTATTTATACCAATTGTATATATATATAGAGTGTACTATGTTAAAAAATAAAAGAATATATAGAGATCAATAAATGATGATAAGTGATTGACGTAATATATTTTCAGCATTATCTCGTGACCTTTGCTTAAATGTCTGCATTTTCCCCCATCTTATTTATTGCTTCTTTTCCTTCTTTCAGTGATGGAAGACGCCCTCAAAACAAGGGGAATTAAACATAGGAAATTTACATAACTCGTAGAAAATTATATCGTGTATATAGGTTAAAAATTATTATTGCATAAACATAGTTATTGGAGTAAAAACACAAATGGATAAATTTTAGTAATAATTCAGTTGATTGATTATCAAAATTACATCGTGTTGATAAGGGTTTGATTTTCAATTTGTAATCTTTCTCCACCATTTTTCCTTCCCCTACTCTTAAACAAAGAAATAAATATGTGGTTGATATCAGTGTTGAAGCTTTTCTTTTTTGAAAAAAATGTATTTCTTACATTTTAAATTTTCAAAACATAGTATTTTTCTTCTTTCATTTTTCCACACTGTTAACTGAAATGACTCAACTCTGAGTAGTCTACTACAGAAAGTCAATCCTTTTGCAACTGGCTATCCCACGGGAGGTGCTCAGTAATTTAAATGGACAAAAAAGGTAATGAGTATTTTAAAAATGAAAAAAAATACTTAATTGCACGGACATTTCTATCATATTTACTAATTCTTTTTATAATTTACAACAATTACAAATTGTCTGATTTACTAATTGGAGAGGGGGGGGGGGGGTGATCGAGAGGAGAGAGGCAAGCGAGAAAGTCAATGTATCATAAATACATGTGAATCACACTCGATATATACATGTATATCGAATACTTGATACAAAGGGAGAGAGACTCATTGTACACTTAATATATGTAAATCAACTTGAATATTAGTTGAAATAAATTAATTTATAATTTTGACACACATAATTTTAACTCTCTCTCTCTCTATATATATATATAGGGGACCAAAATATGACACGAATAGTAATATCGAAAACTCACGAAAAGACAGACATTTAGTGGGATTTTATGTTTTTTCTCTAAGATAAAATAAAATTAAACTACTTTTAACGACAATAGAGTACTAAGATGGAAAATGAATATCAAATTATTGTTCTAAATTATTTTTTTATCCAAAAGAAAGGATAGTAGTTGATATGGCCATGTTAGATTAACTTTTGCATAAGTTCATTCTATTTAAAAGTAGTTGCAAAAGCATGGTTTATATACCATTGGTCAAAAAGTTACAAGTAATATAGTAAAATTTTCCTCTTAATACCAAACCACTAATCACTATGCTATTTTGAGAAGCTTTTCATATTATCTGACACTAGAAGAACATATAAGATGAAACAATAGTCATATAAAGCAACATTCAACGGTGAAAAGATAAACCAACTTCCAAAACAGTTAGCAGAAAACATAAAGGTAGGAGAAAAACACTGATCAATATTTCTTTATAACCAAATTTAATCTATATATTCACGACAAAAATTAATCATTAATTTTAGAACTACATCACTTTCACATATCTACTAGCACCATACCTAATTAACTTTCAAATTAAGAAAACATAACACAAAATCACCTTAGTGTAAAGGTTGTTCATGAATATCATATAAAATGCTACAAATGTGCTAATCATGTAATCGGAAAAACTTTTCGATGACCTCTTCTGCTTGGACCAGAGGATGGCACTCTGCGTTTCGCCAAACTAACATGTTCATTATTAGTATTAGCAGTACTCATCATTCCTCCCCTTGTTGTCGTCGTTTCGATTGGTATTAATAATCTGTGACATGTTGTTGAAGATGCTGCCATTAGTATTACCATCATCACAAAAATGGAGAAAGATAGACAAGGTCTATGAACTAAGTTGGCCATGCAATTAATTTAGTGTTAGAGAGAAAATTTTTGATGATGATGAGTGTATTTTCGTTTGGTTGTTTTTGTCTTTGTGTGTGTGTGGAGGGAAAGCATTTATATGTAGTCGTGCTTAATTAATTTGATTAATGAAAAGGTTTTGAAAGGATTTATGTGATATCATCAAATAGTGTAATATTTTCACCAATCTATGTCCCACCTCCCCAATTATATGTAGTCGTGCTTAATTAATTTGATTAATGAAAAGGTTTTGAAAGGATTTATGTGATATCATCAAATAGTGTAATATTTTCACCAATCTATGTCCCACCTCCCCAATTCAATGTCATCTCTTTCCCCTAGAAAAGGAAAATAAAAACCATATATTATACAACAAAAAAAAGGCAAATCAAAAACTGTAAAGCACTACAAATTGACGGATTTTAGTGATGAAGCATTTTTTTGTCATTTAAGTAATGATGGACAGTTACTATTTATTCGGAATTATAATTTCGTCACATGATAAGTCAATAAAAGAATTAATTAGTATCTAATATTATATCGATGAATTGCGATTAAAATGAAATTTAATCGATAAATATTGACAATAAATTTAAGCCTCTTCATTTTACCTAAAGAATTTAAAGTGGCAATTTTTTGAAAAAAAATAAATATTAGCAATGGATGTTGCTTTAGTTTCAAGAATTAAGCTCTTTGTATGGCTTCTTGTTAAAAGGTAATGCTCGTGGTGGAATATTCTGTGATCGAAATTAAGTTGTGTACTCAAATTCGTATAGAAATAGAAAAAGTATTAACACACTAAAATATTCTGAATGTCGTTTCATATTCATGATAATTGATAAGTCAGGTTTTGAAATGGTCTATATTTGTGGCAGTGTGCTATGCAAACACATAAAGGATTCTGCAGCTATTATTTAGCAAAAATAATAAATTTGAATATTAATAACTAACATTCTTTACAAATGTGACTCTAAATGCAGTGCCATAAATTCAATTGCCCTAAATATTTTCACGGCAATAGAAAAATCTATTGTCACCGAAAGTCTCTTTTGTCGAAGTGGTGTATCATTTGATTACTATAATTTCATGCATATGAAAATCATTCTTGGATAGCTCTTTAAGCTCTCCCCTATTTTTTCTTTTAAATCATTTTTAATTAACCATTTGCTATAACATCTGTTTTCTTTTTCCTCTCCATCTTTTAGTAATTCATCTTTTTCCCAAATTAAAGAAATGATTTTCCTTCTTAAATTATATGTATTCTTAGATTATGAATGTTAATCTTTTGACCTTTTCAACGATTTGCTGCAAGTCTTTGTAGGGACAAAAGAAGAAAACTAGTTGATCACATGCTTTCTATATATCCCATCATACAAAACCCCAATTTTATTAGTGGTACTCCCTCCGTTTAAGTAAATAATAATCTAGTCGATTTGACATAAAGTTTAAGAAAATAAATAACATTTTTTAATTTTGTGATTCTAAATTAAAATTATGTCAAATGTATCAAAATATTTTTTAATCTTGTATCCTTAAATATGTCATATGAAAACTTAAAATTAAATGTTGCAAAAAATAAATAAATCATTCATTTAAAATCGATAAAAGAAAAAAAAGTAGGTCATTCTTTTTAGACGGAGATGGGAGTACTAAATTTTGCAGACCTCCCAGCAAAGGAATTGGGGTTAGGTTAAGTAGTTAAAAGGCTTTGACTAATGTCTTTTCCATAAATACAGATCAAAATCTCATAATTAGAGGAATTGTGCACATGATTTTGTTCATGTAGAATTTTTTGACAAAGTCAAATTCATTTCTTTCCCACTAACAATGGACTCACATAGCCAAATTCTAAAAGCAGCCCATTGTTCATATAATTTGCAAATTATAATTAATTTGATTGAGTCATCATGAGAAAGAATATAATGAAGAATGAACTTTATTTTTAAAGTGCTACTAGTTGTTATTGTGTTTATCTTCTAAACTACTACTCTCCCCGTTTTATTATACTCCGTCCATATATTAAAAACAAAAATCTTTTAATGGTCTATTTTGACAAATCAAAAGAGTTTTATTACTTCTTTCATACTATTTTTAGTATTAAATAGTAGTCAAATTTAGAATCCAAAAATATCATTAATAATAAAATATATATCTAATAAATTTTCTTAATAATTGTGTCAAGTCAATATGAACCAAGTAAAATAAAACAGAACAATATATATAGAGAGACATTGGATGTGGTTCATCTTTTGTATCAACGATGACTATTATTTGCATTTAGTCCACTTCCAACGGCTAAAACATGTGTCAACTTGTAGGGTTCATGAACATAATTGCATAATTTTCTTCTACTTTATTTCCCTTTACATTTTTCTTCAGAGTAAAGAAAAGGAAATGCTTTCCCTTTTAGATGTCAACAACATAAATAGTGCTGCCTTGCAGTATCATTAAGATTTGTTTGATTCAGAAATAAGTAGTTCGTCTATTAAGAATACTCAAAAAATAGTGCATATAGCGTAATACATGTAGTATTGATTTGTCAAACTAATGTAATTCCAAATAGGTGTTTACTTGTTTAAATAAAACAAATGATTGTTTACTTTATGGGGTTACATATTAATCTCGGTATAACTTGTACAAGTATCAGTTATTGAGAAAAAAAAAATATGAACAATTCTATAGCTTATATATTAGTATGTGCAAGTATTAGTTTCTCCTAGTGCTATCAACCGTCACCTTATAGCTAGGGGTGAGCATCTGTCGGTTCGATTTGATTTTATATATTATCAGTTCGATTTATCGATTTTTGATTTTTTAATACGTTAAACCAATAACCAAATCAATAAGAGATTTTTTATCGATTTTTGATTTATTACCAGTTTTGGTCCTTAACAGTTCAGTTTTCAGTTTAACCAATAAGATAATACTTATAAAATAACAATATGACTTCTCTAATAAATTTGACGCAACAACATAATAATGTAATGAAAAAACTATACAAGTGAAACCAAATGCGAATCTAGGATTTCAAGAAGACGGGTGCACCATTGTCAGGGATGGCTTTGCCCCTTTAAAAAAAAGCAACTACTTTAGGCTTTCAAATTTGAAGGACCTCAATTATCTTAGCAATAATAAATATAACTTTTTTCATAAGAAAAATATTAAATATCATTTGCAAAAAAAAATTATTAAGAGAAAGAGTTATTAGAAGAAATTTGATATACCTAGAGTACTACGTCGCAAGAAAGATTAAATGCATTGGTTATATGAATTATTGATTGAAAAATAATTATTAAAAGAATCCAATTATAAAAAAATATACAATTTTGCTCTCAAGAAATTTAAAAAGTAGACTTTATAAAAAGAAGGGAAAAAGGACAAATATATCCTTGAATTATCGTAAATGGTATGCAGATACATTCCATCATATTTTTGGGACATTGGCGCCCCTGCCGTAAAAAAAAAACTAAAGCATGCATGCCCTTCACTCTAACGGAAGACTAAATAGGGACACGAGGCATAATCTTATCCGTCGATCCAATATGTTAAATATCTGATCGACGGATAAGATTATAACACATGTATATCCGTTAGTATAAAGGGTATATATGCTCTATTTTTTTACGGCAGAGACACCAATGTCTCAAAAGTATGACGAAAGGTATCTGCATACCATTTACGATAGTTCTGGGGTATATATATCCCTTTACCCTAAAATGAATATTAATTTCTCTTAAAAGTGTAAGGCTTCGGTTTGATTTTGTCTCAAACCACTTATGTGTTTGTGCCACCGTTGATCATTGCACGTAAGATAAGATCTAAAATATTATAGCTGATTTTGCTAGTTTGCTTACTAAGAATGGTGATTTCAGTTGAAAGAACGAAAAGAATAAAGAAATGGGTTTTTTCATCTGGAAAGTTTGAGCTCTACTTCATGTTTTTTGTTAAATAAAATGTTTGCAATGAAACCTACTTTTAAATTATTATTATTATTATTTATTTATTTTGTAAAAATAAGAATATAAGTAAAAAACAATGCTGCATTTTTTAATGTTTTTTTTCAAAAAAAGTCCGACTACAAGAAAGGAATGTAGTAATTGGGAATCAATCTCTTCCCCTCAAACACTCAAACCAGTGAGTCATCCAATTATTTGTGATCATGGGTTCATTCAATTGCTATTTGATATATTTTACAAATTATACAAGTAGTTATATCGAATTTTGTCGGATGACCATGGGTTCAGGTGACCCATTTTTTTAACTTAAATTCTCCCCTGAGTGAAACACAAAGAGAATTTAAGGGGAGTAGGGTTCTTACTTTAGATTTTGACGTTTTGTACAATGTGAAGTTGTGAACTAAAAGTCACTTTGAAGTGTGAATTGAAGGCTACAGGATAATAAGGTATTGAGATTAATATATAATATTTATATAGAAGTATATGTAGTAAATCACTAGTCTTAATGGGTTATCGGTTTACCTAATATTAAAAATTAATATCGAATTGATAACCTGATAATTTTTTTAAAAAACCATTAATCCAATAACCTAATTACTTTTTTAGTTTGATTTATCGGTCGATTCGACTTTTGCATGCCCCTACTTATAGCATACTATAACAAACAAATTAAGACGTTGAATCGTCCTCAACTAAAAGAAAACATTTCGGCAGACGGACAATTAGTAATGGTTAGGGGTGTACATGGCCGGGTTGGTTCTGATTTTTCAAATATAAAACCAAACCATTTGTATCAAATTTTTAAATTTATAAACCAAATCAAACCAATAAAACTTGGATTTTTCAACCTTGGATTTTTTTGGATTGTTTCGGGTTTTTCGGTAGAGTATTCATACAAACATATAATTTACTTGTACTTCAAATATTTCTTTAGTCCTACCAAAATACAATTATCTAAGGTGTTTCTTAAGAAAATAATACAAAATATGATATGATTGATGACACTAAAATATCCAACAAAAATAATGATAATGAAATCGCGTAAAACAAATATTGCAAATTAACAAGTCATAATGAAAATTATCATAATTTCAAAGTACTAAATCATGCTAAAATAAGTTTAATAAGTATTAGTTACATGATTAAATATTAAAGGAAATTAAAATTAGATTATGTATTTTAATTGTCTAAACCAATGTAAAACTAAAGAACAAATATTCAATATTATTGTCATTCGTAGTGTTGAATTGGTTTTCTTTTTGCATTAGTATTAATTTGATTTTGATTTAAGTTTTATTATAATTCCCAACATCTGTGGACTATAATCTTTATTGGATCATTCATAATTCTAAGTTTCAAACTTGAAATAATATATTAAAAGATAAAAACTATGAAAAAGTATAAGAAAATATTTAAAAATTATATCAAAGTAAATATTTTTATGTATAAAATAAAATTTTAAAATTATATATATAATGTCGAGTCGGGTTGGTTTGGTCTCGGGTTGGGGTTTTTTAGTTAAAACCAAACCAAACCAAATATAGTCGTGTTTTTTTTCCAATACCAAACCAAGTCAAACCAAACCACTAGTCGGATTTATTTTTGACTCGACTTAATTTGCGGTTTGATTAGATTTTCGGTTCGGTTTTGTACGCCCCTAGTAATGATGATTGATGATATCTGATCCAGTTCAGCATGTTTGATAGGCCTAGGATCATGGGCTGACCTTCTTTGAGATCCAACCAAAATGAAAATCAAGATATTATGGGCCTTCTGGTGATGTGGCCCATATAATCTATGGGCTATCCTAACCCAATCTAACCCATAAAGACTGTTGGGTTGAGCTTTTAGTTACTTGCCATTACTTTGATTCAAATGAGGACAATTTATAAGCTAAACTCTTGGACACGTGAATCCGTAGTCTTTCTATAAAACTAGATATTTTACGTATGCATTTAATTAAATATTGAATTATTTACCTAGATGATTCTTTTGGATTTTTTTAATTTCATGAATTATTGCTCTATTATTTATGAGAAAACAGCATATCAGCTCTAGAGACTCTTCAAAATGCTAGATCACAAAAACCCTTGATTTCTCAGAGCATTCTCTTGTAACAACATTTTCTGCTTTTAACATTTTCCTATGATAGTTTTGCTGCATTTCCTTAAATCTAATTATAACAAAATATACAACAGTACAACTAACTAGTATAGTAATCTCTCAGTTCAATTTTACTTGTTCATTATAAATCCAATACCTCTGCTTCTTCCGTTTAAAAAATCCAAAGATATTACCATCTTATATCTGTTTTATCCTTGTAACGAATTATTCCCAAACATTAGACTACTTACAAAAATTCAAGATGATATAATAAAACTTATTTTTATAATCATAAAACAAGTAAATATGGATGGAGAGAATAGTAGCGGTTAAATAAATAGTTAGTTGTAAATGGTTGATACAGGGTCAAACATGAACAGACTGGAGCCAGCTATCCCCTATCTAGAGTACAAGTAAGTAATAGCAAAGACAATTCCAACAAAATGAGGCAGGCACAGCACCAGAAATCCAGCTACTTTGGGTATTTCAATGTTATTTATAGTGATACATCTTTTTGGGTACATTTACTTATTTAATAACTAATTTGTCAACAATATGTCTTCATAACCTAATCCTATTCAGCCTAAAATTACAATAGTCACATATATGTATGTATGTATATTCATTAAATCTCATATAAATTTGGAAATTTACCTTGTTAAAGAAGAGAAATAATACTATACTATTCTAAGGAGACATTGTTGATCAGAGACCCTTATAGCTGCTTGTTGTAGCATATTTTATAGACTAGTAGTAGTCATTAATTGAGATTTTTCAATTTAAAACATTTTTATCACCATTAAAAAAAAACTAAAAAGAGTCTGTTCGGATAGGTTGATTTTAGGTGTTTTTAAGTCAATGTAGCTTTTAAACAATTTAATAAACTAGAAGTTTAACAATTCATGTTATAGAGAAGTAATAAGTTCACATTGCATGTTTAGTCAAAGAAATAAAAAAAAGAAGCCAAGTGAAAAATAAAAAGAGATCAAGGTTTCGTATTCAAGTCGTAAAAATAAAGAATTTCAAAGTAGGGAGCATTTATCCGAAATAGGTACTAATATAATTTGAATTAATCGTCCTAGTAGTAGGATTCGGCCATCAAATTATTTTAAAACATTGAGAACCATTTTTAATATTACAATCTAACTTTGAAATCCCTACTTTCTAAAGATTTCTACTCTTGATAAATAAATTTTAAATTTGATCAAATTTGAAACTAGATTGAATTTTATAGTATCCTTTTTCTTGAATAGGAATCTGTGCATTATTATTATTATTATTACACCTACTACTCCAACTGACCAAAAGAGTCCAATGTCTCATGCACAAGTCAATTTTAGGAAGCTGCTCTCCTAACAAACACCTACCACAAAATTGAGCAACAAAAATAACTAAGATGTGAAAAATATACCTAACCATTTTTACACTTCATGTGAAGGACCAATTTGTCTTGTTCTCATTTATATGACTAATTTTCAAATCTACAAGGTTTTTTTTTTTTTATAACTACAACTTTTCTGAATTCCAACAGCTTCAACAATATTACCATATATACATATGACCAATTATATATTTCAAAGACCCTTTTTTTAAAAGGTCAAAGTTCCAAGATTTCATAATTAGGCCTACAAAACTAGGGGGCTAGCTTATCAAAGAGAGTAAGGGGAAAGAGGAGGGTAATTACTCTACAATCCTCATCATATAAGCTTACAAAAAGAGAGTTCTAAATACTTTCGAGAATAGAAAAAACTCGAGAATGTGATAGTGAGGATGTATATCAGTCATTCTTAAATTGCTTACTATATGGTGTTCGATACATATACCCACAATGGGCCCAATTAACTAAATTAGAACTCACACCAATTACTCTCTCATATTAGTGTTAATTCCTAAGAAATGTGATTGTATACTCATGGTTCGAGCCTGAGGCTCCTAACTAGACTTGTAAAAATATTATTTATATTTATTACTCCACCATAATTCTAAACAATAAAAAAAACATCACATTCTTCACAAATATCCATGAATTTGACTAAAGATGATTGGGTTGAAACAGTCTGGAGCCAGCCAACAACAAGGACAATTACAAGAAAAAGACACAGAAAACAATAACTCCAGCTGCAAAGGATATGCCAGTTACAAAAACAGGTGATATATGGCAACTGTTTTTACAGCCAATTTAATTTATTACTAGTTCAACTATACGTTATAGTAATAACCTAATGTACTGACCCATATGCATGTCAGTAAATATATAACTTCTAAGTTCTATGAATCTGATTAATAAAGAAAGTATAAAAGTTAAAACAATAAGAAGTCATTTAGGGGTCGTTTGGTACAAAGATCAATAATGCAGGGATTAGTAATGCAGGGATTGGTAATGCAGGGATTGGTAATGCAGGGATTATTTTTATCAAGTGTTTGGTTCATTGTTTCTTATCTAGTTTTGTGTGTGGTTTAAAACTCTACAAAAAAAATTATTTCCAACTATACCCTTGAGTTATTATGAGATTTTCTATTTCATGTAATTGAGTCAAGGTAGATAATTGATGGACAATATTATTTTTTTATAACATTTTAACTAGCTAGGAGAATGAAATTTTTATTGTCATGTTAACTATTTTCTCACTTAAATTAATTGAGAGTAAATAATTGTCATCTTAATAAATTGGAGTTAATATCTCAAAAGGTCACACAACTATAATAATTTATAGAGAAAATTTATTGAACTTTGTTTTGTATCAATAAATTAAAAAAAAAAAAAACTCTTTATCATAAAATAAAATAAATAAAATAAAAATAAATAATAAGTATAGCAAAATAAATTAAACTATTTTAGACTACTTGTGTAATGTTTAATGGACTTCCGTTAAGAGACAATATTTGACTCATGAATTGTTCTTAAATTCATACATCAACATTAGCAAATTAGTCGGATTATAATATTTTATATTAATAATAAATAGATTAAATAACTCATATTTTAGAAACAAAAAAATTATATCTAAATAATAAAATTTGTAAGCTAATTTATTTAAATAAATTTATTAGTATAAATATAAAACATAAAATAAAGAAAATAAACAAAATGATTAAAAAGATTTGAGGGGGTATTTTTGTCTTTACCTAGATTAGTCCCATGGTATTAGAACTAATACCTCCAAATGGAAGGTATTAGTTATACACCCTAATCCATGTATAACTAATACATGGATTGATTATACATAGACCCAAAATTCCTACCAAGCATAGTACTAAATAATACCACACATAATACTTGGACTATTTCTCCTAATACTCCCTACCAAACGACCCCTTAGTGTGAGTTATAAATATTTTATCTCAAGTTTGATTAATGGTATTAGGTAGTCATTAGATTATTTATCCTATCATTTTTATCATGGTGATTAGATACGCTATCTCATATACGTACTGAAATAACTTATCGCGATTAATTATCTCAAAATAACTTGTTCTCAACCAAACGGCCGTTCCACTTGAATATTATTCTCAAGGAATTGTCGATTGGATGAACGTGGACAGCTCAAGCTATTAAATACTAATTTACTCGCTAAGTAGTTGGGTTATATTAATTCTTTCTATTAAAAAAAGCACTTATGTATTATGTATTGTACTAGCATTAAAAAAAAAAAAGGTGGGGGGTGGGGGCGGGAGTGGGGGTGGGGGAAGTGACGTTTTGTTTGTCAAAGAATAAAGAGTTTAATAATGTAAATTGAAATCCAATGTACATTTTACTTTGCATAAATTTATTTATTTGAAGGACAACTAAATTATGACAGTTGAACAATTTTAAAACGCCTTTAACTAGAAAAAAAAGCATCAAATCGCTCTACTACCACTACAATAAAAATACATTTTAGCTGCAATAAATATACACACTAACAAAGAGTGTTAAAGATTTTACCGACATTAGCTAATTGTCATTGAATTCAATGTTGCTAAAGGCTACAGGGGGTGCTAATTTTCGCGAAATGTACATATTTAGTGACAATTAAGCTATTGCTGTTAATTAATTGTCGCTAAAAATCATTTTTAATATAGTGAATGTACATTGAGCACATAGACTAAAATGAATAGAATTAGCTAGTCGTAATATATGTTTCTTCTGTTTCAATTTATACGATAACACTTTAAATTTAATGAGAAATCATGACGTTCAAAACTTGAAGGACATATATAGTTCATGAAAGTTTCACTAGTGATAATAAAGTTTAGGGATAAATTGAAGCTTTTTGATATTGCAGTTGTAGAAGTTTCTTTAAAAGTTTGCCCAAAACCAAATTGGATTTGGTATAGTATCATTATATGATAAGATGCCAATGGATGATTTGGAATATGCCAAAGAATGTGCAAAATATGAAGAGTTATTATCCCAATAGAAAATTAGAAGTACATCCTAAAGTACATTAGGCATATCCTCATCCTCTTTTTGGAGTTTTGGTTTTACACCAAACCTACCCACCATTAAGAGGCCTTGTCTTTTGCCTGCACATGCTAGAGTCAATCTTTTACCTAATAATAACACCAATAAATTATAGTGATGTAATAATAATGAAAATGTTTTTAGTTTAATACAATTTTTAACTTGTTTAAACTTTTTCTAATATTTTAATCATTCGATATTTGAAATTTATTGACCTGCCTAATTTAAATTTGCATTGGATATCAGATCGACTGAACAGATGAAACATTCTTTATCAAGTTGTTAAACATCGATTTGTATTGGTGGATTTACAATAATCTCATTGTTTAGAAACTAGGTTATTATTTAACAAAACTTATTAAGTGAAACACTTAAGACCTAGCATGCCAAATTAAAGACAGAATTATTTTGGTGAAGTGTTGCCGCAAGAAAATTGTTTAACGTTATCTCTGATCGGAGGCTTGAGTTTGAAGTTTCATTTGATAGTGAAGGATGTCTTGATTGTTAATATCGAAGTAGAATGAATTACTCCAACAGGAAACAATAAAAGTAAAATTTGGCACAATTCAAAGAGGAAAACAAGCAAGAATTCCACTTTGAAAAGGTAAATGACCAAGAAAATTATCGGAAATACCATTTCAAATTTTGGTGGAAATAACAATACTAAATGTCTTTTTCCTTATCTACTAAATCTTGATTGATAAAATTACTCGATATTTATATTGATGAAAGACAACAAATACCCAATAAAAAATAAGTTGATCACCACTTCCATTAAAAAGTGATAAGACAATGGGTTTTCCATTGTTGAACCTAAATACGCAAAGAAAAAGGAGATAATAGAATAAAAATTAATCACATGGCAAGTTGAAGCAATTCTATGCCAAAGCAAAATGAAGATTATAAAAAAAAAAAAAAAAAAAAAAAGAAGGAAAGATAGATAAAGCTACAACCACCAATTTAAATTAAAAATAGGCACATGCTAAAGTCATTTGGCATTTAAAGAATATTCCAACGAATTTAAAGGAAAACAAATAAAAACAATGTGTACCCAAGATCTAAAGTATAATCTTTGCATTAGTTACGCTAACGAGATTATCCAGCTTCGCCTACCTCATTTAAATAAACACATGCTCAAAGCATTTTATGCCACTATTTGCTTCTTCTTTTTCTTCTACAAATATTCGCTATTTATATTGAAAATTTTAAAGTTGCATAGCCTAAAATTTGTTTTTTTTTAAAAAATACTACTTCCTCTCTTCCTATTTACTTGTCCAATTTTTTTTTTTTTGATTGTTCCTAATTACTTGTCCATTTAGACAAATCAATATAGGACAATTTCTTTTACCTATTATACCCTCAATTAATTCTTTAAAAAAGATAGAATTTCTTGAAAATCTTAAGTTTTTAATTCAGGGTAAAATGATAAACTCACTATGTTAATCACTGTTTTCTTAATAGGTGTGACAATTTAAAAGTTGACAAATAATTATGGACAGAGGGAGAACTTACTAACAGAAGCGTACAAATATTTAATTAATGATATACTCATCTAGTAACTTCGCCAGATATATCTTGGGATGATCAGTTAGACACTATTTATCAAAAAATTATCCTATTATATATTGTTGGGTTTTAAAAAGTGTGAATGAAAAATGAAGAGTTGCAACTTTTATGAAGAGTTGTGACTTTTATGAAAAGTTACAACTTTTATGAAGAGTTGTGACTTTTATGAAAAGTTGTGACTTCTATGAAAAGTTGTGACTTTTATGAAATATTATGACCTTTCCGAAAGATTGTTACTTTTCCAAAAGGGTCGTGACCTTTCTAGTAAGGCACAATAAAAACCTTTTTATATTACCCTTTGTTTTCTATAAATTGAGAGACTTCCTCTCATTTTAAGAGAACTAATTTTTCTGGACTTCTTTAACTACTACTAAATCTAGAATTTTAAGTGTACTTTACTGTCATTAAGTGGTTCGCTGATACCGTGATTTTAGGTACCGATACACTGGTGAGTAAGATCGTTCTATCCTAGGAGGATATATTTCATTAACCTCGGGTACTTGGGGGGAATAATTTCCTTAAGGGGACACTGTGCATTCAGTGGATTTGATTTTCTTTATTTGAGAAAAATATTTTTATAGTGTTTCTAATATGTTTCTAATTCTATTTTCTCTACTTATTTTAATTTTCTAGTTTTGAAAATACTCTTCAAACCGTGTTGTTTCTTATCAAGTTCTTCAAAATTTTATTCTAAGTATTTTAGAAATATAAAATGAACAATATATATATATATATATATATATATATATATATATATATATATATATAAAATTATACCAAGTGTATAAATCATTATTTTTCAAACGTATATATTAATCATGGACATAAATTTTTGACTTCGCCAGGTAACTCATCCCATCCTAATCCTAGTGGGTCATGATACTATTAGCAATTGTACAAAAAAGTACCAAGAAATAAATTAGGGATTGAATTTTGTATGGATGGTTTTTTGAATGAATAGACGGATATAATAAACAAATAAATAATTATATTTTAAGTAAATTTGTTATATATTTGAGGAGACAAATTTGACCAAAACACTAGCCATATTTTTGAATTAACAGGAGAAAAGAGGTGGAATTTTATTATTTTACGTAACAAAAAGGAGAAAAAAGAAAGACAAAGTTTGACGAAAAATGACGGAGCCCACTAAGTTTATTAAATAATAATTATATTATAGATAAAATATAGGGATTGTTCCACAAATAAAGATAGTTTTGTCTCCACAACTCAAACCACCATAAATATTTGCCAACTCAGAAAATGAGTCAAAAAAACTCTTATGACTTATCCACCCAACTCAACTATTTATTTCTCTTTGGTCGCTTTTGAATATTACCTAATTCCCTATATTACTATTTTATTCCCAAAATATCCCTTTGTTTTTTTTAATTTTTCTTTTTGCATATAAAATAGATCCCTTTTTGGATTTTGATTGGCTCAAGAGGGGTGCTTGTCATTCCATTCAATTTGTTTTTTCTTAAGAAAATCAACTATATGGGATAGTGTTTGGGCATCTAGTGATATGTAATATTGGATATATAGTTTTATGTATGATAAAACACAAATAGGTGAATTTTTGGCTATAAAATAACATGACTCATCCTTTAAATTACAAAAGTATAAAACAACAAATTCATAAAAAAAGTTATTTCTGATGTATTCTTAATTTAAAATGAAAGTTATATAGAAAAAGGTTGAAAAAACTGATAATAAAAATATATATTAAGGCAAAATGAAGCAACAAATAGTTGAAACACAAAGAAGAAAGAGGATAGGGGAAGAGGTCCTGCATCTCCAGCCTTACGGGCAAGAACATACTTGTCTACCTACTTATTTTCTATTATAATATATAATCTCCAGCTTTCATATTTTCCTACTTAGGATAATTTACTCAATAAGCTGAAGTTATGTTATTTCATGTCTAGTCACATCTTTCTTCGTCCTCCTAGTTTATTCTTGATATATTTCTACATCCCTTAATTTTAGCTCTAATCTACAAATATAATTATATTAAATGATCCAAATTAATACCATGCAAAACTATATATTCTTAATTTTTAAATTTTACGAATACATGAGAAATCACCACAATGGTTTATATTTTTCATAAAAAAAAATCAATTTAATTTTACAAATTATTTATTTCGATTTCCATTTCCATTTTATCTTAAACACACTTAATTGATAGAGAAAACTTTTTTTCTCAAAAAGGGCAAAATAGAACATTAATACGCCCACCACCTCACCAAACTCCCTGACCTCAAACGCTCCAACGAGAATATTGCGGGCAACGTGTAGCCAATTCGATATGCTGACGTCACCCATGACGCGTCTCCTTTGCCAGGCCATCTCTCATGCCTTATCCGCTAATCTACGCCCTGGAAACGCCACGTGGAATAAGCCCCTGGCCCCACCTTAATCCTAAAATTTTATATTCCTATGCTTCTCATCCCCACACTAATCATCACCTCTCTCCATTCATATCCAGCCACGTGTCACATTCCTAACTCTAAACCTAACAAATAAAGGTATCCTTTAATTTAACTTGAAGTAATATATCTCCAACTTCACATATACACAAAATAAACACTCAAACTTGTATTAGGAAAACGAGATACACACGTTCTATCTTGCGCATTGTAAACGCTCACAAGTTCATTGTAATATATGAAAAAAATATTTTAGCGCGTGACATAAAAGACAACTCAGCCTGCCATTTGTCCTGGCAAAGAGGAAAAAAAATAAATTCCAGTTGGCATAAGTCCGCGTCTGCTGGCCGACCTTATCCTCTTTTTATTTTTTCCCCCATATTTTGGTTTATAGTTTATACTTCCTCCGTCTCATTTTATATGATAACATTTGATTGGATACGGAATTAGAAATAAACAAAGACTTAAAAATATTTATCAAATTGTCCTTCAAAAAAATAGACTCATTTTTCTCTCTCCTCATAAATGTATTAGAATATTTACTATCTTTAAAATTAAATGAGGATAAAAGAGAAATTATATTTTTAAATACTTACTATACAAGGAAATGTGAATGTCACATTTTTTTTTGAAACTAATAAAAAAAATAGTATCACATAAAATAGAACGGAAGAAATAGTTTTTAATGAATGAAAAGTTAATGAACATTGATAGAAAGAGTATGAATATATATATATACATATAGAGAGAGAGAAAGAGTAAGAGAGACTAAACCCTAGATTTCATTCTGACTGAAAGCAGAGTATTTTGAATTTTGACAACAAAGAGCTTTGTTTACATCAAATTTTTTCCGTCATTATTCATAAAGGTAAGTGATTAAAGTTTTCATTTTTTGAACATTTTTATTAGTGTTAATGTTGTTTTATGTAATAATTATTATGTGAAAAGAAAAAAAAAATTGCCAATGGAGTTGTTCAACACCACTTGTATGTATGGTGATTATTAGGAATAGGTTGGATTTGATCTTGTTTTGTTTAAAGATTGAGTTTTTTTACTATATTTTGTATATGGGTTTCTGTTTTATTGCTTGGATCATGTTTTTGCAACTGTTTTTTTTTTTTTTCCTTTGCTTCAAGTTTAATGTGTTTATTTTGATTCTTGGATTATACCCATTTTTTCAGATCCTTTTGAAAGGTACTCAGTTTGATAATCAAGAACAGGCTATTGGGTTTGGTTGGTGGGTGTGATTCAGTCTGAGGAAGTTTGTTTTGATGTATGTGGATTGAGTTTTTTGAACAGAAAAAAAGGTTTCTGTTTGGTCTGTCTTCTAATTTGAGGATCTGCTGAAGGAGTTTTTGCAAAGAAAGGCTTGTAAAGATGATGTCCAAATCTTATACCAACTTGCTAGATCTAGCATCTGGGAATTTCCCGGTGATGGGGCGCGAAAAGAAGCGGCTGCCACGGGTAATGACAGTTGCTGGAGTTATTTCTGAGCTTGATGATGATCAAGCTAATAGTGTTACATCAGATGTTCCATCATCAATTATTGTAGATCGAATAATTATTGTGGCTAATCAGCTCCCTGTAAAAGCTAAGCGTAGGTCGGATAATAAAGGATGGAGTTTTAGTTGGGATGAGGATTCATTGTTGTTGCACATAAAAGATGGGTTGCCAGATGATATGGAAGTTCTCTATGTTGGTTCTTTAAAAGTAGAGGTCGATTCAAGTGAACAGGATGATGTTTCACAGTTGCTGCTGGATAAGTTTAAATGTGTTCCTGCTTTTCTCCCTCCAGACATTTTATCTAAATATTATCATGGTTTTTGCAAACAGCATTTATGGCCACTTTTCCATTATATGCTTCCCTACTCTGCTAGTCATGGCAGTCGATTTGATCGGTCGTGGTGGGAGGCATATGTTGCAGCAAACAAGATATTTTCCCAGAAGGTTATTGAGGTGATAAATCCCGAGGATGATTATGTCTGGATCCATGATTATCATTTAATGGTTTTACCTACATTCTTGCGTAGGCGTTTTAATCGGCTGCGAATGGGGTTCTTTCTGCATAGCCCTTTTCCTTCGTCAGAGATATATAGGACTCTTCCAGTGAGAGAAGAAATTCTCAAGGCACTACTGAATTCTGACCTGATTGGTTTCCATACATTTGATTATGCACGGCATTTCCTATCCTGTTGTAGTCGCATGTTGGGATTAGAGTATCAATCAAAGAGGGGTTACATTGGACTTGAATACTATGGACGGACAGTGGGGATCAAGATTATGCCAGTTGGGATTCACATGGGACAGATTGAAACTGTGCTTCAACTAGCAGATAAAGAGTCAAGAGTTGGAGAACTTAAGCAACAGTTTGAAGGTAAAACTGTTTTACTTGGTGTTGATGATATGGACATTTTCAAAGGTGTCAATTTGAAACTTCTTGCATTGGAGGAAATGTTAAAACAACATCCTAAGTGGCAAGGAAGGGCAGTGCTGGTCCAGATTGCTAATCCAGCTCGAGGAAAAGGAAAAGATATTGAGGAAATACAAGAAGAAATTCAAACAAGCGTCAAAAGAATCAATGACAAGTTTAGACAGCCAGGTTATGAACCCATCGTGTTCATTGATCGCCCAGTTTCTCTTAGTGAACGGACTGCCTATTACTCTGTTGCTGAGTGTGTAGTTGTAACAGCAGTAAGAGATGGCATGAACCTTACACCATATGAATACATTGTGTGTAGGCAGGGCATCCCTGGTTCAGACTGCACTGCAGAATCCAATGGTTTGAAAAGCAGCATGCTGGTAGTGTCTGAGTTCATTGGATGTTCTCCTTCACTAAGTGGTGCTATACGTGTTAACCCATGGAATGTGGAAGCAACTGCAGAAGCACTGAATGAGGCAATTTCAATGGCTGATGGTGAGAAGGTGTTACGCCATGAGAAGCATTACAAGTATGTAAGCACACATGACGTAGCTTATTGGTCAAGAAGCTTCTTCCAGGATCTGGAGAGAAGTTGCAGAGACCATTTCAGGCGACGTTGCTGGGGTATAGGTCTGAGCTTCGGTTTTAGGGTTGTAGCACTTGATCCTAATTTCAAAAAGCTATCCATCGACTCTATTGTTTCTGCTTACTCAAGAGCCAAAAATCGGGCAATATTGTTGGATTATGATGGCACTCTCATGCCTCAAACAGCAATCAATAAGGTCCCTAGTCCGGAAGTTATTTCAATTGTTAACTCACTTTGTGGTGATGAAAGAAATACCGTGTTTCTCGTGAGTGGACGAGGAAGGGATAGTTTAGGCCAGTGGTTTTCTCCATGTGAGAAACTTGGCATTGCTGCGGAACACGGATACTTCTTAAGGTATTCTTAGAACAAGCTTATTCTCATTTTGTGTCTATTTGTCATATCCCGTATGTCAGTTTGTACTTATTGTCTTTATTTATCAGGTGGTCTGCAGATAAAGAATGGGAAGTAGTTGGGCAGAACAACGATTTTCAGTGGATGCAGATAGCTGAACCTGTTATGAAACAGTATACAGAAGCTACAGATGGGTCTTCCATTGAAACAAAAGAGAGTGCTCTCGTTTGGCATCATCGAGATGCAGATCTTGGTTTTGGGTCTTGCCAAGCAAAAGAGATGTTAGACCATCTTGAGAGTGTGCTTGCAAATGAGCCTGTTGCTGTGAAGAGTGGGCAGTTCATTGTTGAAGTTAAGCCTCAGGTGTGCCATCTCTTAACATTTACATTTGACTCTAGTTTTTTGGATGAACATTATTCGATTTCACAAATATACTCCATTCATCCATTGGATCTGCTCTAATCTCCACCTATATACTGAGTCGTCGTTTTGTCTTCTATCTTGACATGCTTTATAATTCTTGTGTATGGGTGCTATATACTGAGTAGCTGTATTTTCTTATAACAAAAGAGGGCATGATCGGACTGTTTATGAAGTGTCTTTGCTGATTCTAGATGAATGCAGACATTATAAGCTTCTTCGGTCAAATATATGCAATTTTTTTAAATCTGTCATATTTCATGGAAGTAATTAAAGGTGATGATTGAAATATTTTTTTGGAGTTGGTGTTTAAACTATGAACCTTTTTGATGACTGTCAACCAAGAAGGTGTATTACAATCTTAATTGCTTTATTTGATGGATTATTACAAACAAGTGCAGGAAATAACATTTTATCTGTTAGATATATGCCTTGATTAAATCACTAAGTAATTCCAGCATAATGCCAAATAGCTAGGGAATATATTACTCTCATTTCTTAATAACAAGAACAGAAACAACTACTTTCCTAATACATGTACTTCTCAACAGAATGTGAGCGGCCAGTAAATTTTAGTAAAATATATTGTTGAATAGGATGGCTCATATGCTTTCCTAAATAGTCTTCTTGTTATAGCTGTATTCCCTTTTCTACCTGTTTTATCGCATGCACATCCATGTGGCCTATTTGTTTTCTTTTGCCGCCTCCAGTTTATTTTAAACTTTAATTTTTGCCACAATTCCAGGGAGTCAGTAAAGGTCTAGTTGCAGAGAAAATTTTCGCAACAATGACTGAGAGTGTCCGGCAGGCTGATTTCGTGCTGTGCGTAGGTGATGATAGGTCTGACGAGGACATGTTTGAGATTATTGGAAATGCAATAAATAGTGGTATACTCTCTTCAAGCACGGAAGTGTATGCTTGCACAGTGGGACAAAAGCCAAGTAAAGCCAAATATTATCTTGATGACACAACAGAAGTTAGAACCATGCTTCATGCTCTTGCCGAGGAATCCATTCCTCCTCCTTCATCAGACATTGTAACATGAAGCTCTGTTTGGAGTATATCCTTTTCTGTTACTTGTCTGAGTGCACTTCACATTGACTCAACCCGTTCAAGTTGTGCAAAGAAATATCGTTAGAGCTTGTACTGACATATGATGCATAATACTCACAAAAGATGAATGGAGACATATTGTACAGAATTCTTTATCAGATAGTCAGTCCAAGTATCATCAAGCTAAAATTAGTCTTCTCTTCTTCGAGAGACCATTGACTCATGGGGTTGAGATTTAACTGATCCCAAATGTTTCAAACTGAGAAGCACTGCTGGCCAATTGGTTATACGTGTGAAGTTGACACTGAAGGGGAGAGCAGTGCCAAATGGTAATCTTCATAGCCTTCAGAAAATATATACGTGCTGCCCTTGTTGAATACATGCCGTTATTCAAGTTCTTTTAAGAAGGCCACACCACAGTTTCTTGCCATTCATATGACAAGATGGAGCGTTGATTGTCAAAGACTCATAACTTGCATTATTAGATCAACTGTAAACAGGTGTTTTTTCTTCTCTTTTGCTTCATTTATTTAAGGGTCCTTCTTACTGTTGTTTGGATACACCAATTTGTTGGATTCTCATAATTGTAAATGCTATAGAAATTCACCCTCTCTTTCTTCCTTATGATAGAGTTCCTAAACTAAATTTCGTAACCTATAACATGACACCAAAACCTGGTGATTGTTAATAGTGACATCAATGACAGTATTCCTGGTCTTTCAAGTGCTAGTTTCCAGAACAGACATTTGATTCCTACTCTTTCTATCATGAAGATGGAATTTTTTATCTTGCTTTTTGAGCATCAGCTGCTTTTAAGTTCTTTCTTAAACCAGTCCATATGGTTTTTCGTTGGTGATCTTGACGGTGTACTCTCTCTGTGTCTCAACTAACGGTCAAATGGCTTCTGAGGTGAGTTTTTACCTTCTCTATAGAAGTTCTGTGAAAACTGAGATTACTTGTCCTACCTGAGAGAAGTTGCTCCTTACGTAGAGACCTCTTGTTAGTTTTGGCTTTCCTGCAGGCTGCAACCCCCTCCCCCTCATTTTTAATCTCATATTTTCATTTAGTTTAGCCAAGAGGGTTGTGCTAGTACCCGTTAAGCAAAACCAAGAGAGGGGAACAAAAACATAACAAAACAATCGTACGTTTTCGTGCATATGCTGTTGTGTAGTTTACGTTACGATGATACTTGTCGTGACGTATTGTGGCTATGTAGCATGATTTATGAATGTTCTCTGAAGGAGTTATGGCGTAAGGTGCCTGTTATTGATCATAGCAATAAATTTGATTAGGTAGCTATTTCTTCTTCTTTTTTCACTACATTTATATAAATTTCATTTCATTGGGTTAGTCTGGAAACTTTTGTATCCACCCAAGATTGTCTGAACTTTGAGGGTTCTATTACAGTGTGTTTCTTTGTTTTTTGCTTAACTAAAATGGGTCAAAAATGTTCTCATTTCACTTATTGGATCAAAGCTGAGTTTACAAGAGAAGGCGCACACTTTCAAGTCCATCCTAACATGTGAAGTGCGTTTTTGATCCAATAGATGGAATGAGGGTGTTTTCAAGCCAGAACATTTTTTAATGGTGCATATCAACGATATACTAAAATTAATTAGAAATTCTGGCATTCGAGTGAAGTTTTGTATAAAATATAGGCGGTAACCTATAAACTTGCCAAATTTCAAGGTAGTTAGTATTTAGAATCGGTTTAACTTATTTTTGTAGGTACGCTCACCAATAGGGGTGTTCACGGTTTGGATAAAAATCGATTCAAACCGAAAAAATCGAACTAAATCGATATGATAAAATCGATTTTATTTGGGTTTGGTTTGGATTGGTTTGGTTTTAGATTTTTTAAAATCAATAGTATTTGGTTGGGTTATGATTTTATTCAAAAAAAATCGAAGAAATAACCTAACCAAATTGATGAATTATATACATATATTTTATTAATATACATAATATATTATTTTTATAAACAATTTTAAAGATCTTATATATGTTTTCATTATAATTTCTTTAGAATTTAAAGGTAAAAATATTTATTTTATTGATTTCATGTATAAGAGTGTCTACGACAATTATTTGTGGGATTGAAAATGTTAATGTTTTTTCCTTCTAAGCCAATATAGTGAATTTTAAAGTTTTAATCATAATAAGTTCAGTGATTGAAAGTTCAATAATTTCAATCATTCTAACAATTTTTTTTTTTCGTTTTGAATGGATTGTTGTCACTTTTTTCACATTTTGAATGAATTTTTTTCTTTTATTTTTGTTTATGGTTAATAACCAAATAATCGAACCGAAATTGATAACCACCAAACTGATAAATGTATATTATATTTGGTTTGGTTTGGTTTTGATAATTTTAAAATCGATTAAGTTGATTTGGTTTTGATTTTGACCAATAACCGATCCAAATCAATCCGTAAACACCCTACTCACCAATATTAAACTTAATTTGAGAAATCAAGTTTAAAACACAGGGACTTAAAACTTGATGAAGCAACAAATAAGTATGAAGAATATGATGAAAAGAAAGAAAATTTAGCGAAGGTAATTTCAAATTCTCCACGCTAACAATTTGTGGTTAGTCTGACAAAACAGCCCATAAAAATGGGAGTAGTTCAATAACGAAACCATCTCTAAATCCATCCATTTTTGTCCAATCATTTCGGTCTATTTAAACGAGTAATATAAGAGAGAGGCTAGCAAGAGAATCATAGTATTCGTAATATAGGTGAATCATGCATGTATATAACATCTTATTTGACCCACATATGATCGAGATACATATATCTGAGTGTACCAGATATATGTATATAACGAGATAAATGTGTAATGGAAAATAATTTCAAAAATTAAAATGAAGGCACATAATTAGATCCTAAAATTAATGAGTTTTGTGTTGTTTGCTCTTTAACAATTATATATACTGATATTATTTTAAAATAATATTTAGTGTGACATTTTTTGTAGTTTTTCCTTCTAATAATAATAAAGAATATGTAGCTCAAATTTAAGCATAATGGATCCAATGTAGCTATTCTATCATTTGTTTCTAATAATAATAAAGGAATTGGGAAAATAAAAAATTCAATATAAAAAAAAAGCAAATGAGAAAAGCACCCGTGAATCTGTTTTGTATTTGCATTGTACATATGACATTTCCTTTTCACAGTGTTGTAGTGTCTGTCCCCTTTGCCTAAAAACTTACAACCATTTCTCCAAAATATTTCTGACAATAGCTTCAATCATTATCGTATGAATTTTCATCATGCACATTACACTACTATTCCATTTTCCACATCTTGTTGGTAATCGCATCAGAATTAGAATTTTTACTAATCAAATTCTTGCTCGTAACACGTGCATAGATTTGTTTTTGACCTGTTTATATAATGTAATTTTTGATGAAGAAATATCAATTCACTATCTTTAAACAAGAATAGTTCCACCTACAGAGGTGGATTAAAGCCAAATCATGTGTCCAACTGAAAATCATTGTTTTTTTGTTACACACCATGTAAAGTTTAAAATATATTTTATGTATAAATTTTTTTAATTCATTTTGAACTTACTGAAAAAGAAAATAATATCCTACAAAAATTACCTTGGAATGGGGGATCCCAAGGGAGGTAGGCGGCTTGATATTGTTAGATTCAAATTAGTATATTTTTATATATATCTAAGATGCTCATTTTAGTCAAGATCTATAAACTCCTTTTGCCTTGCAAAAAGATTGAACTAAGTGTACATTACACACTTAACCTTTTTCTTTTATTTTCACGCTCGATGTTTGGTACTCAAAGCTGACTAGCTAAATCCAAATTTGCACATTACAAAGCACATTTCTGAGTTAACTCTGAGAAGGCGGAAATAATCATTTGCAAATATTGGTCATTTGTCAATAGGTTTTTCATTCAGAACAGAGAAAGATAGGAAATAAAAACCATGTGCAAGTACGTAGATCCAAAATTCAAAGCAAAGATACCCTGCACAATGTTGATATTCATTATATATATATTTATATATATTAAGTAATAGTTTAGGTAATTGTTTATACACATTATATAGTCTGATATGCAAGTTGCAGGCATAAGTGTCATTCTTTAACGTACAATTTGAGGAATAAACAACATTTTTAGCTATTTTTTAATGCAGAGAAAAAGGGTCCCTCATGCCCCTTTCTTTTTTTGTGATATACCAAAGAAAACAAAGACGTATGCTTGTTGGGCCCACAACGTGACTGAGCCTACTTTGCCTTTTGTCTCACCGCCCAATCTTTTCTTCACTATGCTCCAAATGATCCACTTCACAGCCCTGAACCACTTTCACTATGTGGGCCCAAAAGCCCACATAATACTTTTGGACCAAGGCCCATCACTTTCCAAAACATAAAGTCCGTACCGCGTAAAACTCACGCGCCACCGTAAATTGTTTTTGATAAACTCATTTTATTGAAGTAAGTTTGACAGCTGGATCTCTAAACAATTTACATGCTGCGGCCGGAGAGCGGAGATCCACCACTGTGATTGAGGCGGCGCGTGGTGATTTAGAGAGAGTATGGATGTGATTTTATCCCATTAGTGCTTGGACGGAGGAGTGACCGGAGATAAATATACCTGACTTTGGACTACTGTTTGACCGATTTTAAACCCGGGAACCACCGTGAAAGCCACCTTGAACTCGCCGCCGGCGAAGGAGAAAATCTCGTCTGTGACGCTTTCCATGTAGACCTCAGAGAATCTAGAGTTCTTCCGAACTTGAAAAATGCTAACTTGTTGATCGAAAGAGAATGCTAAGCAATGTAAAAGCCACACGCGCCGACCCATCTCGCTGAAAACTTTGAAGAACTCTGTTTCCGGGAACTCGCCGGAGTTTACAAGTTTCCTCTGGTTTAAGTTCCCGGAGAAGGAAAACTCCATTTTTGGATGAACTAAATGAAGGTATTTGGCTTTCAAGAATTTCCCAAACAGAGAAGAAGGGTTCTGTTTGAGAAAAGGAGCAACATTCACAGATTTCAACTTCTTGAACTGATCGAAGAAGAAATTCCGGCGTTGGGTCACGCCGGAAAATAAAGAATCGTCATTCTGAACAGAAAATGTTGGCTCGTTAAACCCACTGAAAATCTCTCTGCAAACAAAAGATTCAAACGCAAAAGCCCTATGATTACTCTTCTGGAAAGTGACACCATTTTGAATAGATTTCGTAGCAGCGTCTATATCCCAATTTGCAGACTCCATTTCCCGAATCAAGAACTTAACAAAATTTCGGATAGATCTCATGGCATAGTGTAAAACCATGATGAAATCTTTAGGATTTACATCTGAAAATTTAACATTGTCAAGAATGGAGAATGATCCACTGGCATTGAGCTTCCTTTCGAGTGATTTATTGCTGTGAATGGTTTCTTGTAGCTCCTTTTGTAGAGAAGATATGTTGTACCCTTTAGATTCAATTTCTCCCTGCATTTTCTTCATGGTGATTTCATACGTTTTCATGACAGATTGCTGTTCTTGAATCTCAGCAAGCATTAAAGTTACATGGGGTGGTGACGAATCAATTTGTTTTTTGATATAACTATGTTTAAGCTCTGACAAAGCTTTGAGTTCATCCACCACAGCTTGATCTGCAACTTGAATAGCTTCACTATCATAAGGAAACTGAGCCAACTGAAGCTCAGCATAAGCAGCTTTAGCAGAAGAAATTGTAGCAAAAAGCTTAGCAACAAAAGCCTCCATAACAGCTCTGTTTTTTGTATGCTCTTTACACTCTTCAATTTCTTCTTTATCAAAGTGCTGCGACTCACAACACCTAAGCTTTTCTTGAGGTATGAGTAGGCAAAACCCATTGTTGGAGAAAGGTTTTGAAGAGTTTTTCCGGTGGATTACTCTCTGAAATGTCTTAGCTAACCTGCTTTTACTGGGAGCTGGTCTCACAGATTCCATTTTTATTTGCTGAAACAGAGTAAAACAGAGTAGGCAAGCAAAATCAGTGATTTTAGGACATGTAAAATGGAGTCTTGAGAAGTGTGAACTGAAGGAAGAAAGCAAAAAGGTGTGCTGAGAAAGTGGAAAAAGGAGAAAAAATGGGGAGAGGGGAAAAGGAGGGAAAAGCAGAGTCCCTCTTGTTTGATTCAAGGTTAAAGATGAAAGAAAATGGAAGTTGGGTAGTAAAAGCCAAGATTTGGCGCGAGAGAGAGGAAAAGACCAGTCATTATTGTGTATTATATGGAGACTTAAATATGCTAAGATAAAAAATGCTGTCTTTTTAACGTTCTCGTATTAAAATTCGACTAATTCAAATTCATATTAAATATAATCCTATTTGGGTATTAAAATTTTCAAAATCTTTTATCCAACAATCATATTAACCGCAACACATCCTTAGGCGGTAAAAGAAAATAAATTCATCCAACTACCATTGAAATAATTTGCTGGTCATTTAAGTTACTGAAATTGAAGAGTGTATATTAAAAGCAAAGATTTCTAAAATCATTCAAGAATTTGATATTACTTTCTCTTTCATGGATTCTTCTTCAGCACAAGTCTCACCTATGATCTAATGATTTTGCATGAATGTTCTGACGATTTACTATTTGATCTTTAACATATTTAGTGATAAACTTTTTTTCATTCATATAGTCGTTTGTTTTAATTGGTGGTGGTATAT
Source organism: Solanum bulbocastanum (assembly GCA_037074985.1). Lineage (NCBI taxonomy): Eukaryota > Viridiplantae > Streptophyta > Magnoliopsida > Solanales > Solanaceae > Solanum > Solanum bulbocastanum. The sequence goes on along the minus strand of CM073598.1, from coordinate 26,253,524 downwards.
AACAATATACTTGGTGAAATTAAATATATAATGTTTGATGAGTTAAGTAAAGTGCACATAAATTTTATCACTATCTTATGAAAGTAATGAGTTGTTTCTTAAAAACCTTCCGCTCAAATTCAGGTAAAAGAAATAAATTTAAAAATCAAACAATAATTTATTGTCTAATCTATTTTGATTCAATTCATTTCAATTCAAATAATCAATTATTATCATTTATTACTCAATTTATTTTAACCTGCCTAAAATCACTCAACCTACCGTTTTAACACACCAAAATTAACTCAACCTACCGTTATATACCACAGTACATTTTATTATGAGTTCTATTTTCACAGTGAGAATGCGTTAGGTGTATTGCCTATTATTATGAGTGAAGGTGTAAAGTAGGTGGTAGACACAGTTTAATAATGTGGGTCCACTTAATGAATCCAGCCCCAAATACCCAAAAGAAAAAACACTACTCCTTCCTTTTTCATATTTTATCGACTTTATTAAATAAAATAATTATTCTTAATTATTTATTTATTATAGTATAAAATGAATTACAATATTCTCATTTTCTCTTATAGTTAATATTTTTTTTGAAAGACTAAAAATAATTTATAAATTTCAAAATAATAACAAAGGAAGGGATAAAGAATATATTAATAAGCTTATTCATTTTTTATTGGAAATAAGTTATCTCGAAATTAATTATCTCGATATAAGTTATTTTACTAGATATATGAGATAACTTATTTGATCACTAAGATATAAATAATCTCAAAACTATTTAATACTTTCAATCCATAATCCTACATTATATTTCTAAGATTATTATACTTTATTCCTCACTCAAAAACGACTTCTAAAGAGTACTGGTACTACTATACACACCTTGTTTGACTCGAGGAGTGAGAGAGGGACCTCCAAGTTAGTTGGTGGGGGGTACTTAAGAATCTATTATTCATGTCCTTCTGTATGTCAAACTGGCAACAACTATCTCTCATTAAATCTCTCTACTTTCATTAGAGGTTTTAAGACTAGTAATTAATTTAAATTAGAAATTTAAGTGCTATATATAATATTATTTGAGTTTATACAAAATTTTAAAAGAAATTGTGAAATTTTAAAGTTTAAGTTATATTTTAGTATAATAAAAAAAACATTATTTTTCAACGAAAAAATGTATCATATACATTGAGCAGAATTAAGAAAAATACTAAAAATATAGAGTAGTCAACTAGACAAGTTATAGATTACTGATTAATAATACATTGCCATTATTCTGAGTTTTAAAGAAACTGCGCAATGCAATGCGGCGGTGGCGAACATTTTATTCCTTATTCTATAGTTGTTTGAGCCATTTGATACGCATCGTGATATTTTTTTAATAAATTTAGTGACACTTACCACAATATGGAGTAATTAATTTATATGTTGCCCTTTTTCGGAAACACAACTTTGATGTTGAGAGTTTAATAATACACCACAAAAAATGTTTTACAGGGCATGCAATTGCCTTTTTTTTTTTTTAATTAGAAATCTCGAATATTTAATATTAAAAAAATTAGTAGAGAACAGTACTTTCAAACGGGCCTTATTAAGCGTAAATTCAAATTAATCGATATTTTATATAAATATAATATATATATTAACGCCACTTTTTAAAAATTAATTTAAGTGACAAACATTTTTTCTTTTGCCCCGTAAAAATAATATTAGAATATTGGGAATTTCTAAATACAATTCAGGCGTAAAGGTATGATATAAGAAAATTATGTTATATAATTTTTAGTTAAAATTATTATAATAAGAATAAATGTTGATGTTTTTTTTTTTACTTTTTCGTATATATTAATATTTTGAATTATGGTGAAAATTCTAACTTAGCTTTTGCAAATTTTCAAAGAAAAAGGAATAAGGAATTTCCTTTTTTAATTTGGGTTGTTTTCATTATGAGTTAACTCTTACTAATTGCATACATTTTTAGTAGTTCATCATATTAATAATTTTGATGTATGGTATTAATTGTTGAGTGAGTTATAATGCAGCATTATTATACCTAAAACGTATATCCAGCGCATGCTTGAAAAGCACAGCTCCCAAAAGATAGTGATGATTATGCCCAACAATGTTGTACATTCACAAATATTATTATGCATATAATATCAAAATAACGTATATTTGCCTACACAAAGGTTCCTTAATTACCTCAAAAAGTCCTTATGAGATTCTGAAGGAAAATAAAATTATCAAAGTAATAATATATGTACAAGTACTCAAAAATTAATAATGATTTACAAAAAAAATAAAAAAGATCGATAGAAGACTTTATTCGATAACCTTATAACTAGGATAAATTTACCTAGATAATTATTCATTAGGAGGACTCGTCAAAACATATTTCTCGTGCGGTACCTACATATTCGATTGAGTTTATTCTTAAAAAAAAAAAAAAAAAAAAAAAAAAATATATATATATATATATATATATATATATATATATATATATATATATATATATATATCATTATTCTCAAACATTCAAATTTTGAACCAAGATTTTCGTGCATTTAATTTCTACTTATGTGTTGTATTATTGCTAAAATCAGAATTATTATGTACATGTATACTGAATTTTTCGTGCCGGTCTAATAAATTATTTTTTATTTTTCTCAATCTCCAAATTGAAATACCTTTCATATAAATGATTCACATAAAGATACTTACACTCAATAGTATATAATATACATTTATATTATTAGCATATAAACGATATAAACTTTTAAAAAGATAAAAAGGAGCCAAAGCTGTTATTACTTTTTTTTTTCCTTTCAAAATGTTATACAATGCTTTTATTAGCAGTCGTTGTGATTTTTTGACTTTTGTATTTGTCTTTTTTTAAATTGCTTTGATAAATTTATAAGATTATATTAAATTTATTATTATTAAAAAAACTCCAAAACCTTGAACAAACAAGACACTAAATAGCTTAAATTAATTAGTAAAATAATAAATAAATTAATTAATCCATCTACCATAAACTAATTGAACGGATCATAATTATTTGGAGTGATTTTATTGCTCCAATTTCCCTCGTAAGTCTTAAATTCTAGGAAAATGGAATCTCTTAGATAAGGGGTTCTGCAGTTTGTTTGGTGGCTTCTTTATGGATGGACATGTTTTCTCTTTTTTCTCATTTCGGCTATCAATTTTCACACTAGCTTGCACAATTTTCCCTATTACAAGACAAAAACATCAAGGACTTCTGAGGAAAATGAGTTCTCTTCGAATCTCGAGGTACGAGAGGTTGGTTATATATAGATATATAAGGAGAGATAGAGATAAATCGAAGAAGTATTTGGGGAAAACTTTTTTTGTCATAAAATTTGATTAAAATGATATTTTATCTATTTTATTTTATTTTTAAAAATAATTTTACCTCTTTAACTTTAATACATTTTAACTAAAAATGAAAAAAAGATCAATTTATTTTAAAATAAAAAAGATATTACAGATCTTTTAAAATTTCGGCCAAATTTTCTGGCCATTTAGTATTATGATTTTTATCAAAGACATGACTCTAAATATAGGAGGCTGTGTGAGACATGTATTAGAGTAGAAGGTTAGTTATTAGTGTAGTACTATTATCTTAGGGTGGTTAATTTTTTGTCATATATTGTCATTATACTAATATTATTATTGTAGTAGTTTTTGTTTTAGATATATTCAATTATTACACTATTTTATTGGTACTTGTTATATTTTTTTCATTATTATCGTATCTTTATATTTGAATTTGCTATACTTTGTCAAGGATCATTTGAAAATAATTTTTCCACCTCTACAAGTTAGCAATAAAATTTGTGTATATTATATCCTCAATACACTCCACGTATAAGATTGTATTGAATATACTATATTTTTGTTTGTATGAGATAAATAGAATAAATAAGATATACAATATTAAATTCATATTATATTTGACCTTTATATTATATGTTTTACGTTCCAAATTGATGCTTTTGAGCATGCGGTGTTATCACACATCAAATGAAATATAAAATATTTGATCTACTTAACAAGACTTTGTCTCATTAGCAAACTTGTGAAATTCAATAAGTTAAAAAATCATTTTCTATTTCAACCGTTGAGACGTTTTCAACGTACAATGGTCACGGATCGAATGAGTTAATTTATTGTTTTTAATGAGTGATGGCTGACACTAAAAAGATTTGTCATAACATAATTAACTCCTAAAATAACTATATATAGGATATAAATTAATAAATTGACAAATTAACGTAGTAAAATCAATATGATTAAGCTAAAAAGGATAATCTTGGCCAAATAATTTATACAACCATTTTCTAGAATATTTCATTTGGTGTTTGATATCCGTATTAACATGTAACTAAATGAAAATTCATAAAGAAAAAAAATGTAAATAGACAAAACTTAAAATCAAGATAAGAAAAAAGTTGTCTCATTAGCTGTACGAGGTCATTTGCCCATGGACGTAACTGTTGATGGTGATAGATGATGAAATATGGGGCTTGCTGGTACGTACAGCATTATACAATGCATCTTCTTCCTTTACATATATTTGGAATGATTGGTGATTTTAATTTAATGGAATATTATTTTTAAAATTTGAAATTTCAAAATTGTATAGTATTATATGATCAATTTTCTGTTTTTGCTGGTCAGTGACTGGTTAATAATTTAGAGAATATATACTTTTTCTTGTCAATTTAGTCAGGGGTATACATGGTCCACACTCTCAGCTGTTGTTTTCAAATGATATTCAAATTAACTTACCACTCACACGATACCAAAATGTCTCAAAACAATTTTAATGCGTCTACTCTTTGTCCCACTTTTTTTTTTGTAAGAAAAAAAATAAAATTAGGAATTACATTTTAGTTGAAATAAATGAATAATTAACTGGAACTACAAAATTAACTACTTATCTATACATATTAATGTCATAATTATGAAAACTTAGGAAGTTCAATAAAAATATGTTTCCCATCATATATTTGTCCTACAGTTTTGCAATTTGGAAAACATTTATTTCTAGCAGTGAGGGACGTAGATAGCGATTACTCCTCACGCATTAGACTATGCTCCGATTTTGTAAAGAGAAAATACATAAAAACACTTTTGGACTTGACAGCAAAATTTAATTTAGCATTTTAACTTTACGAATAATTATTTATCTCCTAAACTTAATTCAAATAAATTTAATATCACCTTACACATACAATATCAGTTTCATACTTATAGGTGAAATGCACGTGCGCCATTTAAGCGTCACCTCTATGCCACATCGATGACACATCACATAATTGAAAATAAAATACTTCTTTTTTATTTTTACTTTCCCACATTTTTAAAAAAAATTATTTTCACTATTCACCCATCCTCTTCATTATTTCTTATGGGGAAAAAGGACAAATATACCCCCGAATTATCATAAATGGTGCGTCAATATCCATCATTATACTTTCGGATTGTGTATACCCAATTAAAATTTGGATAGACCATTAAGATCATGACACGTGTCCATCCGTTTATTTTAAGGATATATACGTTCCAAAATATTGATGGTAAGAGTATACACAACCCGAAAGTATAACGAAAGGTATATAAGTATGTATTAGGCTCCAATTTATTACTTAAGAAAGTTGGAATAGTAATAATACATATAAGTATGTAAGAAATTAAATAAAATTAATGAAAGTCCCTACCATAAGTGAAGAGGAAATCAAGTTGATTGTGATTTTAAAATTTTTTTGATAGAGAGAGGTATGTATGGTCATAGATGTGCCCTACAAAATCATATTTTCTCTAGCTCTTAATGGTCTAGTCAATAATATTTGTTTTATGGAAACTTAGGGATAAGTAATGGCCCTTTTCAAATCATTAGGAGACAATCTACCTCCTTAATTTAAAAAAATTATACTGTTGGAGCCAATATTTATTCAAAATCATAAACAGTACTAGTGCAGCTACTAAAAATAAAAGATACTTAATAATTGGAGCTCAATGAGTGTGACATTTATATCCACTAGGTAAGGAATTATTTTTAGTCATTCTATATGTTGGAAATTTGAAGGATAATACATGTGCATATTCCAAGGGAACATAGAAAAGATAGATGTTGATGGTATAAATAATGAAACATATATAGAGATCAATAGTATTTGTAGAATAGTTATCTTATCTCCATGATTTGTGTTAGATGGCATACAATTTAATGAAAGATTAGCAAATTTTTATAAGGAAAAATATTCAGACTTGTTCTTAAACTTTGTAAAATGATCTAAATTCGTCCTCTGTTAATAGTTGTAGTTAAATATACTTCTAATATTGCAAATTTATCATTGAACTTAGGATAAATTTACAAAATTCAAGGATAAATTAGGATAATAGATTTACGTATTTTAAGGATAAATGTGACTATTATTTCTTGTGGAAAAGGTTCATGCGTTAAAAAGCTTTCATTATTATGAAATAATCACATATTCGGACAAATCTTTTAACAACAAATTATATTTAACTCTAACTAATAGTTATGAAAAATTTGAACCATTTTGTAAAGTTCAAGAATAAATTAAAATATTTTTCCTTTTGTTAATAGCGAAAAAGTACAGTTACAACCAAAAAAGAATAACCATGCCATTTCCATATATAAATAGAAAGTAGAAATTGACATGATTAGGTGTAACGTATATATAATCGAAGGAAATGTTCAATCATAATTTGGCTAGTTGCGTACGTAATTAAAGATGGTCAAGTTGTGATTAAAATACTAACAATAGTAGTAGTATTTCAGAAGACTGATTCGTTGTTTAACTTGTCAAAATAATAGATTGAAAATAACAAATGTATTTTATAACTGAAAAATGTGGTGCAATGGATGAAGTTGTTCATTCTTTAACTAGATGTGTTGAATTCGAGTCTTGGGTATGAAAGAATCCACTATAGGGAGCGCTTCCCTCCGAATGAAATCTGGCACAAATTCGGAATAGTCGGGCTTTGGTATATAATTATTATATATATATGCATTCTACATAACGTCAATTAGAAGTTGATACGTAATTAATTAGTAATAATTACGAACCTAATTGATCAATATAGCACTTTAAGCATAAACAAATTCATTATATTCCAGAGAGACTTCCTTTTGGGAATAGCTAAATCACTGTAGCTTCAGAATACATGAGGAACCTAATTATAACCTACTGTTGTAGCACATCACAATTGCATTATGAATTTCATAAACACACTTATTAATTTAAAAAAAATACTTGCATTGTATCCTAATTATTACTAAATGGATCATTAATTATTACATCAAAAATCTTGGAAATAAAGCTTTCAGTATACATCACTATTTATATATATGAGCAAAAAACATTCTTGCCTTCTCATGCCTTAAAATTTTTAGAATTTTGCACAAAAAATATGGTGCAATTTTCTCATACATACTGAAATTCTCTAGGAAAGGATAAAAGAGTATGGAATAGTAAAACTTTTTTTTTTTTTCATAAGTGAATAATAATATCAATATCTTCATATATCAAATGCTCATCGATTTCATCAGAATTGTAACCCTTTTTTTCTTCTTTGTGAATCATTTTTTCGTAAATGAAATTCATAATATAAAAAGGGGTTTAAATGCTAAAAACCTATTTTTATTCAATGAGTATATTTTTTTAAAAAAAATTTCGTTGTCTCGAGAGTCTACTAGACATATAGTCTAGTCTTTCTATCCCAAGCACATATATGAATAAAACTTACGTATATTCTACCCTCTCTAAATCTCACATGTAAAATTACACTGAATTTATTATCGCTATTTTGATTTTGGGCTAACTCATCGATGACTCCCTAAACTTGGCACCAACTTTCACTTAGACACCTCAAGTAAGCTTTGTTTATTTTGAACACTTTAAGTAGGAGTTCGTTGTGTTATTTTGACACATTTCGCTGACATGTCATAGAGAGTGTAATACACTCATTATTAGCGCGTAAAATTTAATCATTTTTATTTATTTTTTTCAACTTCTTCCTCATTTTTCAGCAATCATCTCCCAAAACTTAAACTCCTTTTATGGAGAAATAAATTTGATAATGCTATGGACGAAAAATGAATTTGAACTCATTGGACTTATAAAATTATGATATAATAAAAATTAAAAGAAACAATGTGAAGACCCCTGCTATCGTAAAGAAGAAGAAAAATGAAAAGTCATGAATTCAAGAATAATCTCAAATTAGATTTGAGTAGTGGTATGTGTGGGTTTGTTATTAAATTCGAGAAGATGATGTTGGTGAGGCAGGGGTTAGGGTGGGTAGACGTGGAGAAGACGCTGGGTGGGGTGGGAAACAGTGGAGAAAACGCAGGGGTTGGGGTTGGTGGGGTTGGGTTTTTTTATTTTTAAAGTTTTTTGGGTAAAAATTTCACATGTCATTCACTCATTGGTCACTTTTTTTTTAACTAAAAATCATTATTTGAGAATTATTTCTTATATATATGCTACGTGTCTTTATTTAATTCGTCATTTTGACATATCATCGACGAGTGTATTACAAACACTACATATATTTGACTGATAATTAAAAAAATGTCAAAAGGACACAATGAAACATGATATGAGATGTCTAAAATAAATAAAACTTAGTTAAAATATCTAAATAAAAATTAATGTCAAATTTAGGGACCACCGATGGATTAGCCCTTTGATTTTTATGGCTTAATGTCGAATCCATTTATTTTGATACAGTGACAGAGATACTACTTTTAAGTTTCAAAAAATTGTGGTAATCCTATCATACCCAGAGTATGTGTGCTCAAATTTTGTCCAAGTCTTTGAACCTATTTATATATAGAGCTACTACACCTACATATGCCTAACCTTAATAAACGTGTAAACATAAATGTCAGAAAGGCAAAAAGACAAATATATTTCAAACTATCACAAATGATATGTTAATACTGTTCGTTATAATTTAGAATTGTATATATCTTTACCATTATTTTTTTGGATTGTGTATGTATGCCCATAAAATTAACGGACGAGGATGTGACTTCATCTCAACCATTTACTCGATTTTATTTGTTTATTTACCTAAAGTTAAAAGATCCATCCATTTTTCATAATTTACCCACCCATGACCCAAATTAAAACATGATTGACATTTAAAATTAAAATAAAAAACAAAGATCCCTCCTCCATTAAAACATAACCCAAAACCTTTTAAATCAAACAAAAGACAAAATTGTTCTTCACTATATTTTCATTTGAAGCTCTTTCAAATCTCATTAAAACAAAGACACAGTAGCATGTGCTTTCATTGAAAAACAAGAGATTCATTTTAAATTGTTGTTGAATGGGGTTGGAAATACTATCACCATTGATGGACAAAATTTCAGGTTTAAAAGTGAGTCTTCAATAGAAACAAAAATTTCAAATTTAAATTGATTTATTGTTGTTGAAAGGGGTTGGAAATACTACCACCATTGATGAACAAAGCTTCAAAAAAAAGTGGGTTTGCAATCAAATAAGAAAATTTGAACTTAAATTGATTAGTTGTTGTTGAAATGGGTTAAAAATACTACCACCATTGACGGATAAAAGTTGAAGCTTTAAATTGGGTTTTCATTTTTCTTGAGTTCCGCCATTAATGGCGAGCTCCAAGCTCCGGCAAAATTGAAGTTTGATAAAATCAGTAAACAATACAGTCAACAACAAATAGATTCCAACGACGGAGAAAAAACCAATAAACCAACAACGAGCTTCATCTCCAACCAAGTGAATTGAACCAAGTGCACCATATTTTTGTGGTTGTTGTTGGAAAGTTTTTTATTTTAATTTTGCACAGGATTGAAAATATTCTTGCAATCTATTTGTGTTGTTGAAAGAGGTTGATTAATTGTTGTTGTTTGATACTTTAAGAAGGATGCATTGAGTTTATTTCAGATGAAGTTTTTTTTATTTCTCCTTTTTTTTTTTTTTTTGATAAGCAGGGAATCCATGATATTTCCTTACAAAAAAAAAAATGAAGGGTTATTTGGTTGTGGGTCGGGTGGATGTTTTAATTGTGGGTCGGGTTTATGGGGTCGGTCGTTAGTTTATGGGTTGAAAACATCGGTCAAATGAGTAGTTGATTAGGATTAAAATACGTGTACAGAATGAGGGAGCCGTTAGTGAGAGGGACATGTGTGTGCCGTTAATTGGACGGCAAGGACTGAAATGGATCCAAAATATAACGGAGGGCATAGAAGTATATTTAGTAAAGTTCGGAGAAAAATTAATCCTTTTTCCCATGTTGAAAACAACAAATTAAAAGCAACTTTAACAATTACTTCTTTTGTTTCCCATGTTTAATAAGGGACCACAATAAGATGATAAAATAAATAAGACTACCTCAACCATATAAATATATATAAAAAAATAATTAAAATGGAGGAGTGGACAACATAAATATTTAATAGTGAAAAATTAATGATTATGCCTTTGTGGTGTTGTTTATAGTATATATAAATCCTATCTATATATATCTTTTGATTGACAAAAGACATGGCTTTGAGTTTATTATGATACTACTTGTTTTGAGCACTCCAACTACAACCTTAATCAAAAAAATTTTTTTGCCTTTTTTCGCATGTTGCTTTGAAGTAAGAGCTTCTACTAAACATCATTATTAATTCAATTTACTTTTGTACCCATGAAATAATATTAAAACAATATAAAGTTTGTACCATTATATTATATTTCTCCCCAAATTAAAAGCTTATCTAATCTATTAAGCTTCTTGTGATACAAATTAAATGCCTCCACCATATAGATTTAGCTTTCATTTTATCTATCATGATGAGCTGTCCTGTTATAAACCTAGAACGATGCATCTTAAGGGATTTTTAAAATTTCCTGGCTCAAGCTAGAAATAATTACTTTTTTTGTCTCTATCAAAAATCAATTATGTGAAGGGTGGCAATTTGAACATTCTTCATAAAACTTTATAGTATTTATGTATACAACGAAGTTTCTGACTTTATTGCTATGAATAATAGTGTTTTATACCATTCTGATTTCATATTGTCCCCCTTTTCCGTTTCAAATTTAATAATTCTCTCAATGTGATTGATAAAAGAAAATTTGTAAGCAAACAAAAACTGAATGAAGATTTTGCCTATGTACTTCAACGTGATTTTATAGAAAATAAAAGAAAGTGCATGCTACTGTAAAAGTTCATTGAATTACAGCAATGTAAGTCCATGTCAATCTCCCATAAGGCTGTTTATCTTTATTTGCTTTTAGGGCAAAAACTAGGGTTGGGATAGGATAAGAATCCAAAGAGGCAAAGTGAGAATTTGTACTTGTATATAATTTTGTTTTTATAACCTGGTTTTCGAATTAGTTTACGCACCTCAACTAATTTTACGGTGGACCTACTAGCTATTTCCTCCAACACAGGCAAGGAACGGAGATAGGGGGTCACAATTAGATGTTTCATTCAAATCTCCTTCATTGAAAATTATATGATATATGCAAGGTCAACTATTTTGTAACACAGGCAGGCGGCGGAGATAGGGTTCACGAGATGGTTCATTCAAATCTCCTTCATTTAAAATTATATGGTACATGCAAAGTCAAAACTATTTTGTATATCTACATATATAGTATATGTTGATCAATCCCCTAATTACTAACTTTTTCTTATACAATAACAATCTATTCAATGTAATCTCATAAGAGGGACTTGGAGATCCAGGGCAAGATGTATGCAGAACTTACCTTTATATTAGGAAGTAGAGAAATTATTTTCGATAGATCCTCGAAACAAAAGATTAGTTCTTTCTATGTTTATTCTCTTATATATAAATTTTTAGATAGAAATCATAATTTCACCACTGAACATAAAATATGGAACAATTGTTTTCACCTCCAAATTAAAATGAGAATATATTACTATTACTAGTTTACTAACTTTTTCAAACTTTATTCCAGAGTGACCATTGGATATATAGAAGGGACAAAACATGCACCCTAGAAAAAAGGGTTCAAATAATTCCATTGAGAGCTAAAAAGACTAGATATGCAATATATGCAAACAACTTTTGTGGTATCTCAGCTTTACATGTACATTAATTTCAGCCTTTGGCAAAGCATATAAATGTCAAATCAAAGATACAGAATATCTGATCAGTGTTATTTATTATTAAAGGTGTCTGATAAGAGTACTAGCTAGCTCCTCTTATCTTTTTGCTTCAACTGCCTTAAATTCTTTGAAAAAGATATGTATAATTTATTATACCACCAGCTACTTGCACTGATGTTACATGTTGATTGTAATTTGTAGTAGTTGGGACCAACTGGACATAAATTAATATTTGAACTTTTAAATTTGAATCGGAGATACTATTGTTGAGCCCTATATGAACTTTTCTTCTCTTATGAAATTTCTTAATCCCCATTTTAATATTTGAAGAACGTGTAATTAATTTTCTTTATAGTTAAACTTAGGAATTGAATCGTTTTTTGGCACATACTGATTTATCCTTAAAATGGTATATTTTCGATACTAATTTAAATTAATCGACCTTAAGATGTTGGAGAGCGTGTCAATAAAAAAGGGGAAGGATCATTGAAATTCTAGTACATTGGTTTGCTTTTGGGTTTCAAAAAGAAAGGACCCATGAGACATGATTTTCCAATTTCGTATTTCTATTCTCGTGTCAAAGTTTAGTACGTGGGATTGATAATTCAACTAAACAATCTAGTTAAGTAGGTGTTTGACCATAAATTTTATTTTATTTAAAACTTATAGAGTTAGGGTTGTTTGTGATTATACTTTTTGAGAAGCATATTTGGTATATACAAGTTATTTTCCAAATTTGAATTACAACTTCAAGTCAAATCTTGAATTTTCATGGTTAGACACTGAATCTCAAATAAAGTGAAAAATCAATCTGAACAAAGGTGAATAATTTATATGGATAAACGGTTCCTTAATCATATCTTCACAATGCCCTTTTTCCCCTCAAAAATGAAAGGAATAAACAAAAGCAGAAATAAAAATGGATGAAAGGAATAAGTTTTTGATTTAATAGCTCAAAGCAAATATTCCTCTGAAAAGACAATCTATTCGTAAGCCGCAAAGTTAAAAGCGATTAATCAATCACTAAAGTTCCAAAATAGAAGATAAACATACATTTTGTTTCATCGTACTAGGAGTATGCATTGTGATATTTGGAATAAGATTATTTCCGGGTCGATTCTCGATTAAAGTCCAACTAGTTTTAATCAATTTTTCAAATGATGGTGTATTATATTAATATTTGTGTCGCGTCTGGAGTTGCTATTTGCATCTCGTAGAGAATATGACAAGAAGTCCCCGTTGTGTTCCCTATTTGTTTTACATATCCATGGTTAGGATACGATGAAGTATTTAAAACATTATTTTATTAAAAGAAACGGTTTTATTCAAGTCATCATGAAATTAATTTGTAGCACTACTTGTGAAACTTTGAACCTTCAATTATAAAGGGAGGCTGAGGATACTTATTGAGAAGGCAAGTATCTCTGATAGGCTCATTGGAGGAATCCAGACTACTAATTGCTATGTGGTGCCCTAGCTTTTGGTCGCAAAGGAATTGTCCAAATATACGTATTCAGAGAGGGTAGAGTATATGCAATTACCCCCTACCTTGGATGTACAAGATATTTTTGATAGTCTCTCGGTTCAAGAAAAAACAGTTCAAAGCAATTCAGAAAAAGGAATAATGGCAGTGATGGGGCCATGCCAAACACTACAGAAAGCATGACAAAATATTTTGAACAATAGCTGCAACAAAATATCCATGGCAAGTTTACTTTGGTATGAACACATATGCTATTTGTCTAAATTCACATTGTTATCTACATTAATATTTTTCTTATTTTTAGTTTAGTCATCAATGTCCAATTCCCTCACGGCAACCAAAGGTCCAACATAAAGGTTGTCAACACAGTCATCAATCACAAAACAGTTGAGATACGTTTTATTTAGTTTTAAAAAATAAGGTTATTGCTTAACGTTTATGGTTGAAGACCCAATAATCAATACCCAAGTGACATGATGTTGAACTTTACCAAAAGCAGCACGTCTAAAAACATCTGCTTAGACCAACACATCACGGTGAAGGAGGAATCGACGGCATAAATAATAACATGACTACAAACCGAAAGGCAAAACACAAGGTGCCTAAGCTTGTTTGTGATCGATGCTTGTATCAATCACATTATGGAGGGGAATAAGGAGAGAGGTCAAGTAACATCCTTTGAGAATTTCTGTAAATTAACCTAGTCTTGTCTTGTAAAACATTCAGGCGCTCATCAGCACAGTTAAAAACAAAAAAACTTGCAAAATTTAACAGGAAATACTTGTGGCCTCTAATATCTATCCATTATAAGCCAACAAGTTAACTACATTGCTCTCTTGGCTTGAAGGAGGGACAAACTAGTATAAACGCTACAGCCTACAAACCAAACATACCTAGTTCAGTGGCCTTCTCCTTCTCAAATGTCTCAAAATACTGGTAAATGATTGTGACTGCAAGAAGGATTCCAGTTCCTGATCCAATCGCTCCCATCAAGTCTGCCAAAACTGTCAATGCACCAATGCAAACTCCTCCAAAGGCAGCTGCAGTAGGTATGTAACGATTTAATTCCTTCTGCAGGTTGGAATCACGATGACCAGGCATCACCATTTGTTGCTCCTGCAAATCAATCATTGTTAAAAAAGTCATACCGATAATACTCTTGGAAGCCACATCCATCTATAAAATATCGAGAAGATAACATAACGTTTAATGGCAAAAAAACAAGTGATTCTGGAAATACGCAAACCCTAAATTGTACCAAAACCACCATGACACCGTCTCATAACCTATGGGCTATGTGAGGCAATCAAGCTCCAAGTAACCAATGTTTTACCGTGATTCAAAATTCAGAGATGTAGGATATTACTGTCAGATGTTACAAAACTTCAATAGTATGAATGGGAAATGGGAAGAAGAATGGCGTTGTCTCTTTTAACCAGTTTTGACTAGAAATAACGAGTTCTTGATAATTCATTCAGTAATAATCTATAGCAATTATTTCTTCTCATAATCTACAGCATGGGGGGAAGTTAGAACCCCAGAGAAAAAGTTTTCATTCGGGTTGCCATCCATAATATAGCACCACAACCACCAAAAGTAACGAAGTTAAATTTCAGTTAATTTTACTGACAAATCACTTTGGGACAAATAAATAGAATGGGGAAAAGTTAACAAAACAAAGGCAACAAGATCATTTACCTTAAGCTGCTTGGCAACATCTCTGGCAGATGATCCTGAAACTTCAATCCAGGTCTTTGAGAACAGGGCACAGGCTGATAACATGAACACTATATAGAAAAGAGCGTGGAACGGATGTGACACCATTTCTGCCAAGCTGAAATACATTAAAAAGTTGACCGTCAATGGCATTTACAGAAGAAGCAATAAGCACAAGGTATGAGGCGAAACAGATTTGTGAAGAACTTTTACACAAAATAGAGATTGATTAGCTGAAGAAAAGGGGAACAATACCTTGACGGCGCAGTGACAAGGTAAGCAAGACCAGCAACAGGAACAGATTGTCCAGAATATTCAGATTCTTTCCAAGTTCCTATCATATCCACGATGAAATTTCCTCCATATCTCCTGTAGAGCAACTGATCACAGAGGAAAGAAGAGGGCAAAAAGAAAAAGAAATTGTTACACTCTTGGAACAGGTAACGGCAAGTTGGCAATCAACCAAAAAAAAACTAAACAATTAGGTACCTGAGAGATGAAATACAGGTTGGAGACAAGTGCAGACTGCAGAATAATAGGCATGTTTGAGGTGTAGAAGAGTTTGATTGGGTAAGAACCTTGCTGTCCGCGAGCATTCTTAGATCTAACAGGTAAAACTACACGGAATCCTTGGAAGTAGATAACAATGAGGAAGATCAACACAGTTGCAAGCAGATTTGTCACATTGGGGAGACTTTGCCGGTAGAAAGCCTCGCGCAGGGCACTAATCTTATTTGATCTACTAATAGTAAGATGGAACAGAGCAATTATAGCTCCTTCGAATTCAGCACCACGCCCGGTATTGATGGTTGTGGGACTGAATGCTTTCCAGATAATGCTTTCACTGAAAATATAATTAACTTGGGATCATAAGCTCCATGAATGTACTGACAAACTCAAAATAGGTTTTTTTGATAGACAGTAAAAACATACCAGATATTGGTAGCTATGAACAAGGAAATTCCAGACCCAAGACCATATCCTTTCTGAAGAAGTTCATCTAAGCACATGACAATGATAGCAGCAAAGCAGAGTTGGAGGATAATGAGGATAGCATTTCCAACACCCAATTGGCTAACACTGCCATACATCCCTGACAGGACATAAGCAACTGCCTCACCGACAGCAATCAGGATACCCAATAGCTTTTGAGCACCATTACTGCATGGGATAAATTGTTAGAGAGCACAGGAGACAACTTCATTGAGCAGAACAGCTAAAAAAAACATTATAAAAACCTACTCAACAGCATGAAAGAAATTTTGTTAGGTAACCGAGTAAAAAGTACCAAAAGATGCATCTCAATCTTTGGGGATATGGGTGTGTGGGCGGGGCAGGGGGGTGCACAGAGTAATCTAGGTCTACATATGAGCATCAGATGACAGCAGAAATGTTCAGTAAATGTTCAAGGGTGAGAAAATTTGAAACATGAAATTTGCCTTGCAAATCCAAATTATACAACTAATCTAGGTTCTGCAAAATGATTTCAGCATTAAAGTTACAGATCATATCATCCCCATAAGTACCAAATAATATCCTTTTCTGAAGGTTCCAAACTATACTATTACCACTGGATATGGAATTAAAACAATAGACAACTAGCAAAATAGAACTGATGCAATATACATATAGTTGTTAAACGATTAAAGAAACAAAATAAAAGAAATAAAATCTTAAAAACAAACTAACTTACAGGAGTGCTCGGTCCTCACGGACATTGTTGTCCACTTGAATGATTTTTGATCCAGCTAACAATTGCATCACCATTCCAGAAGTCACAATTGGAGTAATTCCAAGTTCCATGACTGTACCACGGTTTGAGGCAAGAATGACACGCATCCAGTAAAAAGGATCTGCGCCAGTTGTAGAGTGTATGCCATAAAGAGGGAGCTGACTGCAAACCAGAAAAATAGCAAGAGCAATTACAGTATAGATGACCTTCTCTTTGAATTGAACCTTCCTGTCAGCACTCTGAACTTCAGGTAGGAATGAGAGAAATGGTTTCACAAGGTGCAGCACTCTGAATCCTCCTCCCATTGTTCACTATTAACAGAATTATCTCTGTTCGAACCACCAAAAAAAAAAATAGACGAAAACTATTTAGACAAATGACAGGGAAGATATAGTGCCTCAACTATACCAGCAGAAAGTACAAACATATTCAAAACTTCTAGTTGTGGGAGTCACTCATGATCTTGTGTAATTTTAAAGTGCATAGCTAGCCAGAAAGATCAATTTCAGATGTTATAATACTAGTATTAACATTCTCAAGATACATTTTAAAGCAAATTTTCAATCAATCAGTAATTCAGATTTAGTGAAGCATATAGATTAATTGAGAGCACATAGCATATGCTTGGAACACAAAAACAGGAATATACCTAAGCATATAAATTGAGCTGATAAGGGTAAACAAAATGAGATTGTTTCATCTTCTCCACCGCCAATTCAAAGGACTAAAACATGGAAATCACATATATCTATCAATGAATCCTGCTAATAATAGGACAAATCCACTAAATATACAAATACTGTTATATCCCTATAACAATTCTCTTGGGGGTTTAGATATACTTACACAGGTTGACATAATTAAAATAGAAAGTTTTTTGATTGAAAAGAACCATACTTGTATCAAGTTGAAATTTTCTTATGTCATTAGGAAAACAAAACTTGGAGATTCAAATCTAAGAACCATTCATGCATTGTAAGTCAATAGTGCTTCTTCGATGCTTGCAACAAGACCAAAATGTAGACAAAGATAGAAAAACATCTCAACGCTGTTGTTCATGTACCACTTCAAATATTTTTGCATTGCATGGTCGATTAGTGACCACCACATATCACATAAATAATAAATCCATTTACTCACAATGTCTATCAAGCCATATCTTGATCTAGCTATCATGAAAACATAACGAAGATATACAAACATACTTTTCAGATCTAGATCCTTTTACCATCATCACATTACAAATCAAAATTTAACAGCCGAAAAACTTTCAGAATTTCGTACTCTACAAAATTCAGATATATACACACACATACATATATAATCAATTCAGACACATAACAGATCTTGAGCTAAATAGACTCATCAGATCTATGGATTGATTCAGATCTCAGCTCGACAAAATAATTTCATTTTCACACCGTTTTTTGATCTATAGATCTCTTCTTCCGGTACATACATGATCTAATATTTTTTTTCCATAAACAAACAAAATCATTTCTCTAGATGAGAAAAATACATGCAGAAGAGATCGGAGAGACTCACAGAGGCAGCGACGATCTGGAGATGTCCGTGGACTGTTATTCGCTCGATTTCTCCGTCGAGCTATGCTTCTATATGTAGGGTTTTGACCATGAGAGAGAGGATAGGGAGAGAAGGGGCGGATCTGACGGATTTATGTGTAAGCGTCACCAGTTAACAGAGATGGAGAACGCGTGACGCCAAGTGGGATAATAATAAAAGAAAATGAATAAATAAATATCTTCATTTTGTTCCAAATGGGAAAATGCAGTAGGAGATGAAAACGTGGCATTGGTGTTCTTTGGGAGACACGAAGCTTAGCCAATGAGGTTGTCCCACGTGGCTAATGAACGGATTTTGTGGTCACTGTTTGGGTTGTAGTGGTGGCTAACATAGAAAAAGTGAGAACGAAATGGAACAAGTCAAATCAATTTTGGGCAATGAGAAATGGCATATATTATTTTTAAGAATTATCGATAAAATATCTCATATTATTATATATATATATATATATATATATATATATATATATATATAAAGTTTTATTTGTGGATGGAAGTGACAATAAAAGTTAGATACATCATACAGGCAATTAGATAAATAGAAATATCACCTATAATAGTTATAGTATTAAATATTAGAGTATATCGCAAGTAAGAATTACAAATCTGTTTAGAGTAATTCTTAAAGATAAAGAAATGTAAATATAGCATACTCCTTTTATTTCAAAAGGAATGATATATATATTTTTTTTAGTTTATTTAAAAAAGAATGATCTTTATTTTTTTGTAACGTTTTAATTTAAGTTTTCATGTGGCATGTTTAAGGTCACAATATTAAAGGGCAATTTTATATATTTGATATAACTTTAATTTAGGACTACAAGATTCAAAAACCTTTTTTATTTTCTTAAATTTCGTGTCAAGTCAAATTAGATCAATTTTTTTTTTTTGAAATGGAGGGAGTAATTAACTTATAAATTTAGGCATATTTTATATGTTTGTTTGGTTTGACTCTTTCTTGTTCAATATCAAATCAACTAAATGTATACTCTAATTTTATATTACACATTTCAAGATGAAAGTTAGAATTTTTCACTATTTTCCTTTTTCTTATATATATATATATATATATATATATATATATATATATATATATATATATATATATATATATATATATATATATATATATAATCTATTAAAGAAAATATTCCTGGAAAAATTATTAATTTAATAGAAAAAATAGAAAGATTTGACAAAAGAGTAAATCAAAAATACATAAATGAATTCTTAGCAGAAAAATTCTCTAGCAAAGGTTCATATAAAAAAGATAGCGTTGATTAAAAACTCATTCAGAAGTTTTTAAAAAAACAAAAAAATCAAAAACTAGAAGTAAAGAAACTCTAGAAGAAAACGACTTAGAACAAATTAGAACAAGTGAGAATCCTAAATATATATATGATCAGAAGAAAAAAGAATAATAATAATTGTGTTAACAAATTGAATTATAATTATTTTAAATATCTTGAGGGGGGAGGGGGGAGGGGAGAATAGCAGTAATGCTGCCTTTGTTTGTTTGTTTTTTAATTTCTCATTTTGATATTTTATATTTATATTAAAGTCGGATTAATTTGAATTCGCACCACACAAAGTTTGGAGAAAAGAAAGTGTTTTCTACCAAGATTTTTTTCTTATCCTGAGCTCGAAACTGAAACCTTTCATCAAGAAAAGAGCAGCTTCATCTGTTGCACTACATATTTATAATATTAAACTATTAGAGCTTCCTTTGTTCAATTTTAGAAGATCATAAATTATATGTTATTTTATAATATGGGTTATATCTTTACCTAAATAATTAATATAAATTTTATCCTTTAACAGATAAAGATAGTTTATGTGTACAAAGAAAATAAAAGTTTAATATTTTTCATTTGCAAATCAAATAACTATGCCATGAGGCAAACAAATCAATAATTTGGCACTCCTAAGTCCTATATAATCCACATTGACATAATTGGTGTTTGATCGAAGCATATCTTAGTGTCTTGGACTTATTTAATTATATAACTTTTGAATTGATTGAAATCAATTTGATATGCGTAAAATTGATTTAATTTGATAAAATACTTTTAAAATATTTTATATTTATATTATAAAAGAAACTTGCTTCGATATATCTATTATCAGGCATTTAGTTTTCAAATCGAAGACATTTTAGTCATTCAACATATCATTAATTGATGGTGTACTAGCACATCTAAAAATTATCTTATTATTTTTCGTTAAATCTTCTTTCATCTTCCTTTTGCCGTCTCATTTCCTTTCTCTTTAAAAAGTCCCTTTTTAAAAAAATAAATAAAATCTTCTCAGTTTATATTTATTTTTCTTGAATTTTTTGTATTTTTTTAAAACCTCAAATGTCCTCTACTTGGGTTTAAATTTGTGTTGACATCAATTATATTTAGATTCAAGTAAGTTCTCTTCTTTTTTTCTATTAGTTGCATTTATATTTTCAAGCGGTTTGAGTTGTTATTGTGGACTCATTATACGTGTGATGATCTTAGTTAGAGGCGATTAATAATAAGTTCTTATACAACTATAATTAGTGAGAGGTGATTACTAATATGTTTTAGCTATGACATATATATATAATAATGAAATGCAGAGATATTTTCAATGAACAAAGAATTCAATGTTTTCTATTTTAAAATTACATTTGTATTCTTTGAATTTTAAGGATGTTATTTTTATTGTACCGATCTATTGATCTTTTATATGTGTATTATTTTGAACATCTCCTCACTTTTTATACCTATGATATAATCAGATTCTAGTTAGAGTTTGGCACAGGCCAGTTGCAGTATGATGCATTGCTTATGAGTTGAGTGCTTCTATAAGTTTATCAGTGGGTTGAGTGCTTCTATAAACTTATCAATGAGTTTAGATTAACATAAAACTTCATGCCATAAATTATCAATTGTGGTTGTTATGCCGTAATTTTACTATCTATAGAAAAATCACTTTTTGAAATGTTCTAAGTATAAAATAATTTGAGAAAAATACTTAGAAAAGAGTCGCTACTTAATTTTTTAAATAAATTAAGAAAACTTATAATTTTCAAAGATTTAAACAGAAAAAATCATTTGAAAATACCAAAGAGGGTTCGGGGTTCAATTTACACTTTGAGAAGGGTTTAAGCGTTCGAAGTGCCCGCTAACATGCGGTTGACCTGCGATTTGACTAAAATATATTTTGACTATTTTTTTTTTAAAAAAAAAGTGATTTAACATAAAAATAATAAGTTACAATATTTGATTAACTTTGAGAAAATAGTTAGATAAATGACACATTTTATAGTATTTTTATTTTTTAGAAAATGGGATGTTAATTGAACTATTTGAATTAAAGACAAGTAATTAGAATATTAACAAAACTAGATTAATTGGTTTTTTTGGTTAATCAAAATATGAAAACTATTTTAAACTAATAAAAAATTTTGACTAAAGATTATAAATGAAACTACAAGAGTTGATAAAATGAGATTTGTTAAAAACAAAACAACACAGAGAAATAGTTTGTCTTTTGGGGAATTCAACTAAGTTAATTAACAATTTTAAAGTTAGAGTTAAACAACAAACAATAAATAATCACAATTAAATAATTAAAGAGTAAGGAAGAAATTGAATTTGGGCCTCCTTTTGGGCCAGTTTCGCTGGAATTTTTTGGGTTTTAATCCAATTCCCATTTTTGTATATATCTATTGTATATCCGTGTATATCAGATGTATACATCCCATTTTTCTACTTTTCGGGACCTATATGTCAACTCTAAAGACTTGTTCTTCAATTTTTCAAGGTCGGATGACTCGATAAAAGAATTTTGGGCCTTTATAGCCCATCCAAAATATGAAATGAAGAAAGATGGAGTCCAAGGGAACTCAGATGGTATCACATGAAAATGAAGTAAATAAATAAATTAGCAAGAGCAAGAAGAATATGACATTCAGACTATTAACAACAATTTATTGTTCTAGTAAATGAAAGATGCAAGCCAGAATCTATGCTCTACAGTAGCGACACATAATGAATTAGCTGGGTTATTTAAAATTGCCAAGGCAAGGCATAAAAATAAATACTCAATGAGCAAGCTAAGAGTAAGACAAATATTTATCTTCCACATTAAAAGTAAACTTGCCTAAACTTGAACATTACTCACAATTAATTTGATAAACATTAGATGTATTTGCTTATGGGGACAAGAATTAATTACCGAAGGGAATTGGGAAGGACAAAAACAGTGATGACATAAAAGAAACAAAATAGGAAAACTTAAGCCCTTAATCACAAATACTCAACTAAATCTACACTTAAGCTACGTCTTCACTAGACAAAGGAAGTAATTAATTACACTAAGAAAACTAGCTACAATAAGCATGTGATTTCCTAATGAACAAAGAAAAGGGAAAAATCTCAATTTGAACATGAAGATACCACTCATAAGGAAACTCTAATAGGCTAAATAATAATAGAGAAATACAGATACACAAATTTATTAAACAATCTTCAAACCACATGGCTATGACAATCATGCTCTCACTACATTTCACTAGGCCGGTGAAGTTTTAACAAATAACTAAGATGGGTTTATAAATCAAAAGGGAACAGGCAACAAACTCCAGTAGATTAACACCAGCTAAAATTGAAACCAAGTTATTAACCTAATATACCATTCCAAAATTTAAGCCAAAGTAAAGAGACTCCACACACCTAATGGCCAATTGAACGAAAATAGCTAACCAAACTAAGACGACAAGATATATCCATGTAAGCGACTTATTCAAAGGAAATCGAACTATTGTATCAATGAGACTCAAAGTGAACTCAAAGAGAGAGACCACCAATCATGTTCAATAATAAGATCGCCAAAATGTCATGAAAGAGATAACAATAACATAGAAGAATCAAGTTGAGCAGTAGCTAAGGGTTTTAACTAAAATGAGTCTACCATAGAAGGAAACTAAGGAATACTTTGATGAAAATGCAACTCGAATCGCAGTAAACCAACAATAAATAAAAAATACAACATACTCAATACTCCAAATCATATAAAGATGTGTAACATCACTAATCAATACTTGAAATCTCGAAGAGAATCATTACTCAAACAGTGACAAAAACAGCACACAAATTATTCGAAAAAAAAGAATGAGAAATAGAAACAAGAATATTACCTTTCCCGAAGCAGCGATACTAGGACGATGAGCTTTACCACGAAGAACTACCACCACTGTGAGCTTATTTCAATGAGCTCCAAAAAATAAAACAACTTCGAATTCTAATAGAGGAGACTCAAACTCTCTGTTTTTTGTTTTACTCTTTCCGGTTGTGTTTTTCTGTCTCCCCTCTTCAAACACATAGAGAAAACGATCTAAATATATGAAGAATATGGTTGATTTTTTTAGGGGAAAAACGGATGGATTGGAAGAATTTGAATTCGAAATTCAAGTTCTCTGTTGGATAAGGTTGCTGGAATTCCGCGATTTGGTGGAATTTTCGAATGTTGATGGACTGCTGGATTTCACATACAAGGAAGAAGAAGAAACACATGCAGGGGGTGGGGTCGGTTTGGTGCTGTTTGGAGTCGTTGTTGATTTCGTGATTTCTGAATTTATCGCTTGAAGAAGAAAAATACCAGTATGGACAGTGGGGTCAAGGTACTGTTGGAATTATTGGTTTGCAGTGTTTCTGGTCTTTGATTTTTGAATATTTTCACGTTGCTGGACTGCTGGAGAAGAAAAGGAAGACGCAGGGGTGGGGGTCATTTGGAATTGTATTGTTATATGCTGTTGTATTGTATTGATTGAAAGTGGGCTGCTGAAGGTATTGAATTGGAATTAGGCCGTCTAAAATAGAGAAAAGGCCCAAAATTTTGGTCAAATGGGTTTAAGGTGGGGTAGAAGGGTTCGCTATGTTTGTAATAACAAGGCTAGGTTTTGAATTGAGGATTTGGCCAAATAGATTGCAATTATGGCCGGTTGAATTTAAGAGATAGCCGAATTGATTTAGTTAGTAAATTCGGCTAAACAAGATGAATTAACATTAATTAACAAATGAGCTTCCTAATCTTAACAAGATAAAATAATTAACTTAACTAATAACTTGAAAATATAAGTACTAATTAACTAAATCAATTAACCAACTATTTAAGTAAAACTAAAATATTTTTTGAGATGATTTTCGAATATTCATAAAATGTAATAAATATATACAAAATTATATATAATATATATATTAGTTAAAAAATATTAAAAAAATGAAATTACTCAAAATGACTCGAAAAATATTTTGAATTTTATAAAATCAATTATTTCAAATCGTTGGTAATTTAAGAAGCTCGATGATTAATTTATATTGTGGAGGGTTAAAATTGGGTGTCAACAGTGACATTTTCTTTTATTTAAAAGTATTGATGTAGTGAATTTTCTTATTTAATTATTATGATTATATTATTTTTATCTAATTTTTTTAATTTAAATTGTATAAAATGACATATTAAGTTGCTTAAAAATAGCTCGGTATATGATATGCATGTGATATCTTAAATTAGTGAAAAAATTATTTACAAAGAAATGACTTTATAAATGCAACTTTACAACTTACAAATTGTTTCATTATTATTATTAGAAATTAAATTGGATCAAATATTCTCTTATATTTACTATTATACGTGTAGATTTGAATATGCTCTTCGTTAAGTTTTATGTGAAATAAAAATATTTTTACCTAATAAAATAAAATAATAAATACATGACCGAATGAAACGATTAACAAAAAATGAATAATGAATTTCGCATACTTTGAAGATATTTTTTACTCTTTTCAAATCCAAAACGCTCTATATATAAAAGAAAGTTTTTTTATTTTCAAAAGTTAAAACAAAATAGTGTCGTTTTCGACACATACATGCCTCGTGGACGTTTGGAACCGACACGTGTATCTCGGGCCGCTTCTTGCAATTTTCACATTACAAATACAAAAATTATTTGCTGTGTCGAGTTTCTGAATTTTGATCCCAAAACAAATTCTAAAAATCCAGTTCCATTTCGTTTCTACTTCCAATCCACAACCCGCATTCCCCAACCCGACAAACCCCTAATCTTCATCATTTTCTTCAGGATTTGACTCTAATCGTGAACAATCTAGGGCTGGAATAGAGCGGTTTTCGCAGTAGCAATCATGAATATCTTCAGACTGGCTGGGGACATGACACATTTGATTAGTATCTTAGTTCTCCTCCTGAAAATCTACGCTACCAAATCATGCTCAGGTTCTTATTCCAACTTGCATTTTCATTCTCAGTTCCTCGATCAGCTATTGTATATATTTTGTAGCAGGTAAATAGTTTTGCATCAGAAGGTACTGTTTTCTATTAATTTCGTCGACTTTATTCGTGTTGAAACCTGAATGAGTAGTTTTGCTTTATACATGAATGACCGTATCTGATTGGCTCTTAAAATTGCGAGTTATGTTTTTGATTTTGTATGAATTGGAATTGAATTATGTATTGATTGGACTTTGTAGAGTGAATAAGGTGTGTTTGATTGGGTTCCATTGAGCAGTTCATGACTGAAAAAATGAATGTTCATTTGATAAACTAAGAGTGAGCATTATTCCATTAATGTGCTAATTAGTGAATCGGAAAATGCACAGGATACATTATTTATAAGGAAGTAGTTACTTACAACTCCTGAACTCCTAGGAATTGGATGATGTTAGACCTACCGAGAGATTGCAATGAGTGAGCATTCTTTTTTATTTTACTGAGGAAATCTGTGAATTTTGAAACTTCTTTGAACCCGGGAGCTTTTAACTAGGTTATCTTCATGCCATGTATTAAGTAGATATCTGGATTCACGTAGGACATATAGTGATATCAGTGGCATTGTGAGTAATTTGAAAATATGAAAAGACAGTGTTAACGTGTTTGATTGTATGGAATGTTGTCAATAAAAGTATATTAACAAACCAGATGAAGTATGGTATGTTAGGACATAGACTACAAATTTGGTAAGTCATGGCACATTGGTATTAGTTCTGATGTGACAGGTAATTTAACAGAATACTAGATGGTATAAAATATCACTGTCTATGTATTGCCCCCTCCCTTCCCCCCTAAAAATACAAAAAGAACTGGGAAAAAAAAATGAAAGATGACCAATTCTTTAAATAACATATAAAATATATGTACTTGTTGCATTCATCGGTAGCTTGAAGTATACTTATGCTGAAATCTGGATAACGTTTAGATGGAAAATAGTTGGATTGAGAGTCTTTGCTGTATTCAGGAATATCATTGAAGACGCAAGAGTTATATGCTATTGTGTTCGTGACTCGGTATCTGGATTTGTTCACTGACTTCATCTCTCTTTACAACACTGTGATGAAACTGGTTTTTATTGGGAGCTCTCTGGCAGTTGTCTGGTGTATGAGGTACCATCGGGTTGTCAGGCGCTCATATGACCGTGAGCTAGACACTTTTCGTTATTGGATTCTTCTGGGGGCATGTTTCATTCTGGCACTTGTTCTTCATGAGAAGTTTACCCTTCAAGAGGTTAGTGATTTCTAAGTGTTCTAAATATTTCATGTGGATTGTCCTAGCATTGATAATCATGCTTATTGTCACATAGTTTTGTAATGATAGATGGTTGCTTATGTGAAGTTGATCTTGGCAAGCATAACATCCTGTTGGTGCTTGCAACAGCCATATTTTCAGAATTTCCATAGGCTGGCTACTGTGAAATAGTGAATTTCATCCTACAAATGTTGTGTTGCTTTGAGTCCTTATATAGTGAACTTGAATGCAACAACTATTTCTTATCCAAGGTAGTTTGGGTCGGCTATATGAATCATCATTCCCATGTATCTCCATTTAATCTCATCTCAAACACCCGGGTGCTGATGTAATGCATGGCTAGGTGGATACCTTTCAATGATATATTCTGCATTATGAATCAATTGCAAATTGACTAGTTTTATGCAGACTGACTGCCTACGCAACTCTCCTATTTTATTCGGATTTGGAACCTACAACATGAACATTCTCGCAAAATCAGTCCATCACTAGTGAATGAACACTATAAAATGTTTGTGCTTATTACTCACATGCTACTCTGCATGTACATGGTTATAGCAACCCTTGAGGTAGTGCTTGTACAAACCTTCTTAAGGTGATCCATTTTTTTGATGGCCTCTGTTCATGACAAGATATAAACCCTTTTACGTTGACAATATACAATCAGCAGCTCGAAATATGTTAAGATGATATGTTTGCAGTCATGTGATTTGGCAAACCTTAACTAAGCAGCCCGTTAATGTCAGTCTGCCCCCTTCAAGAATAATTTCTGTAATATCCATTTATATTTGTTGTTTGCTAAGTTCCTTTAGTATTGAGATGTTGTTATGATGATTTATCCAGATGGAGGGCCGACAAAGTTGCGACTGAAGTTTGATCATGTCTATTTTATATTTGACTCAGGCTACTTTCCCCTATTAAAAGTCAGTTGAACCCCCTCGAAATTTTTTTTCCAACTATGCTATTCTTACCCTCTAAAACCCTACTAGGTCATTGCAACTCTTTATGTGTATGGGCTTGGTTTCTAGTGCAGGTTTTTTATGATTTGGTGTTGTTCCTATTATGCTACATTGCAATTTGCTTGAGTAAAGACATCTTCTTGTCTATATCATGTGCAATGTCATCTTATATGTCATTCTTGTCTCCCCTACCCTTTTGGTCATCTCCAGATATTGTTTGTCCATCTTGGCTGTTAAAAGATCAGCTCATCCATCACCCTAGCACATTAGGAGACAAAAAATATACAAAGATTTTTCAGTATTCATGGTAGCGTTATAGTCAGACCCATCTGTTTTTTTCGTTAATGACTGAGTTTTTCTTTTTATTTTGTGGGGAGGTAAGGTAAGTGGAGAGGAGATTTTGGTGGGTGGGGAGAGCACTGGTAAGGATTGAACCTTACACTTGGTTGCGAGGTGCTCTACTAATAAGCTGTCATTCAATTCTCTGAATGACTGATTAGAATTTACACGAAGACCATGTGGCAGAGATCGTTTTACTTGCTTTCTTTTCCTTTTCTGGGATAGTCTTGATTCTCGAATTTATATTTGCTCGCTCCCTGTTTACACTATTGATGCTATGTATAATGTTGTTCCAGGTATTCTGGGCTTTCTCAATATACCTGGAGGCAGTTGCCATTCTTCCCCAGTTGGTGCTCTTGCAAAGAAGTGGAAATGTTGATAATCTGGCCGGACAATATGTGTTCTTCCTTGGGTATGCTTACTCTCCAGTAAATCTGGCCACTTTTTAGAAGGGAATTGTTTTGCAAATTGCATCATATGTTGAAAATTGTAGAAATTTTGTACTGATCTTGCCATCTCTATTCTTTTTTAATCTGAGTTCTATTATCACTCATAGCTGAAATTTGACAATTCATCATTTTTTTTCATAAATATTGCAAATTTGCTTGCGACATAGCACCAATAGAATGTTGGTATTTTACGTTTACGTAACGCTAGAAAAAGCTTGTCTCAGTTTTAACTGTGCAAGGAGTTAATGAAGTTCATCCACAAATATATCTCATGTACAAATGATTGTAAACATTTGAAATTGAAACGATGTGGTACATTTATTCTTCCTTGGAAGCATTGGTTCTCTCTTTCCATAAACCAAAGGATGTGTGGTGGAACTGTATTCCATCTTAACTGTCTTTCTTGTTTCTGTCTTCTCCAGGTTATTAGAGTGTTCTTCAATACTGTGCTTTAACCACTGAGATTGAAATAGATTTATGAACATACTCTAGATCTTCCATGTTACAGTAAAGTGCAAAAGAAGATATCTTGGGTCCTGAGAATCCTTTTCATGTGTATCATAATTTCAAGTAATGATTTTCTTACTCTGCAGGCTGTCCTAGTTAGGTTGACTTTATACATAGACAAAACATGCCCTTTTTGAAGGTGCCTTTTCTTTTCTTAAACATTTTTCTTGCCCTAGTGAGTGGTTGTTGCTTGGCTTTGTCAATTTACTTGACTGAAAAGTCTTATGTGCATCAAACAGTGAATTAGATCCTGAAGTTAGCCCCTCCTTCTCTAACTTCTCAAAAGACCCAAGCTCATCTGCAGACCTCGCAGTCCATGGCAATTCTTCCAGAACCTATTGTGCTGGCAATTCTTTTTGAATCTAAGTTTTTCTGTTTATTTTTGCATTAAGGTATCGTGACTTCAACAAAATGTGGCAAAAGCTTTATAGATATGGGATTACCTCCTTTAAGGAATCCAAGCCAAGCACCTTGCCGCCTTATTATCTTTTTCCATCACCTACCTTAAGATTCACCCTGGAAGAGAATAATCCCATAAATTTCTTATATATATTCATGTTGCAAATCCGTGAGTTGATACTGGATCAGTTCACCAATACCCACACCTCCAAGCATTTTTCCACCATCTTATATTTTTTTCACCATCTACCTTAACATTCTTTTTGACATTGTATGGCTCCCTCAATATATTCTAAGTTTCCATTGCATAACAATGCGCTGATCATACTGGATTTGTACACCAAGATTCATTCATGCATACTTTTTCTTGGATGGCATTCTTCAAGACTTTCTTGTTCATTACTAACTGCACAACCATGTTAATAATAGGGACTTGTATTGTGCAACCTCAGATTTTCTCAGCTAAATCACTTTCCTTCTTTACCAATTACAATAGCCACTGCCGTCTATTTCACAAGTGAATTTTTTCTTTCTAGAGTTACCTCCGAAGTTTTTCCTAATTCTATCCAATTGACTCTCCACTCTTGACGGAATGGGTTATGAGGTATAGGGACATTTCATAGACCAGGATACCCTCAAGTACACGGTATATGAGGGTCAACTTACAATCCATGGATGGGTAATGTTTCTTCCAAGTGGCTAATTGTTCCCAAACTTTCGACTTGTATAGGTTTGAGCAGAGCTTAAAGAAGCAATTACCTACTGCCACTTTGAGGCATTTTTGTTGCTTACCCCTAAAAGGGAATTCCCATGCGTGGTGTTGGAAAAGCTCCATCTCTCTATCCCAACATGAGGAATAGATACTTTTTGCCAGGTTTATGAAGCCTAGAAACTGCCACAAAACCAATAGTATTGACGTGACTCATATATCTTAGCCTTATTTCCTCTGTTCCAATAAAAAATTGAGTCGACATAGAGGAACTTTGAGATAGTGATTGTTTTGTTCCTTTTTGTGCCCTCTTTGAAAGTCCTATCCAACCTTAGTCCATAGCTATATACAACAGTCCTCTCAATTAGAAAAGCTGGTAGAGGGTGTCCCTTTCATGGTCCCCTCTGAAAACTCTGGTCCAGTCGACCCATTTGTCTTTTTTCTTCAAAAGCCACGGCATTACATTAATATGATCATAAGTCCACCGGGAATTCCTAATCTTTAGTACCATGCTCCAGCTTTGATTCTTTGTGCTTTGGTTTATGAGGGGAACTCAGAACAGAATGGGAATGTGGTTCCTCTCTTTGACATTTATCTCTACTGCAGTTCTTGATGTGTATTTCCCACCTTTCAATTTCTGTGCTACTGGGCAACTTTTTCATGACATCCCCCATACATGCCCACCACACATCTACATACAAAATCCATCCTCAACTTCAATGATCCTTCTTCCACCACAATTCAACTGCTATTACAGTCAGTTTTGCATGCAACTTTGGTGTCAACATCTGTACAATTTTTCAAGGCTTGTATGAATAGCCTTTTTCATAGGCTGCCTAACTCGGTTGGCCAGTTAATTTGATGAATTTTATTAGCTTCTTATCTACATCAGTCCTTCCATTATTAAGGATAATTTTCAGAATGATTGTTGCCGGATTTCTAGGTGGATAAATCTGCTATATGTATTGAGTTTTAAATGACATTCTTCAGTTTTCAAGGATCTTGGGTAGTCATAACTTGATTCCTTACGAAGATTGTGGAATTTTCCTAGTATTATTAGGCATTAGATTGAGGTACTTTAATAGTACTTAGCTTGTTGGCACTTAGAATCTTGAGCCTCCTTTGGCAGTCGAAACACTGTCATTTGAGGATGTACCTAGAGAACGAACACAAGTGTTATTGCTGCTAGAAGATATGCCTTTATTTTTTTATGCAGCATGTATAACTTTGATGCCATTATTGTTGTGTGCGCCCCATGAAATGAATCTGATCAAGCATTGACATCTTGTTGTGTTTTAAATCTGGTCTAAGCTTTATATGTTTAATTTGAGCTAACGTTCCCTCTCTTGTGATTGCTTGCCATGAGCATCTCCATAATAAGGAAAACACAATAAATTGTTCCTTTTTTGAGCTGAGTGCCTGTGCTGTGACTTTTAAACAAAATCTTTCAATAGCTTGATTGCAATGAAAGTGATATTCAGATCCATTAAATCATGTGATTTATGTCTGTGTAGAATGCCGCTATTTCAGATCGGAACTACAACATAAAGCTATAGAAATGATGAGGTCTTCCATTTAAATGTTTTCTTGAGCGATGGAACATTTTTTTTGACAACACTTTATTAGCCATGTCTCTGCAAGATAAGGGAAAATGGTTCCCTTTCTCGCACCATTCTCTCACTGTCTACCCATATTTATCATCTCTTAGTTTTGTTTCATATTATAATGCTTGGAGCTGAAAGGATCTAACAATTAGAAGTTCCTCAATTATGTACATGCGGCATGTGTTCCTTTCCAGTTGAATAATGTCACAATGACATTTACAATTTGATTTCAATTAGTTAAGATTGATTGGGCATTGTTACTGACATGCTGGTTTTATGCGATCACAGGGCCTACCGTGCATTTTACATCTTAAACTGGATTTACCGTTATCTGACTGAGCAGCGTTTCACTAGATGGATTTGTAAGTTTTTAGAAGTACAACCAGTACTGTTTGTTGCAATTTCTTGCAATGGTTTTGAAGTTGAATTTTCCTTTTCTTTTCTTTTTGTAGCTTGCGTTTCTGGTCTTGTCCAGACAGCCCTTTATGCAGATTTCTTTTATTATTACTTCATCAGGTAACAATTTGTTAAAGCTTCCTGAAGTGGCTCTTCCCTTGCTGACGTAAACAAACTACTAACAAACTTGTTTTGCAGCTGGAAAAATAATGCTAAGCTTCAACTGCCAGCATGAGGCAAAGAAGATATATGACAAACAATTTTAACACCTAACCGGAATCTTCTTTCATGCTGTGGCTTGTGACATAATTTTGGCATACTACTTTTTTTGGATGTGAGATCATACATGGAGTTTGGCCGAGGGTCAAGTATTTCACGGAGCTCCTCTTACATTGTTAGATTCAGATGCAGTACCCTTGTTAATATGTCAGAAATATGTTAATTTGAAAATTTTGTCTGCATTCCTATCGAATGTGATTCGAACTTTCAAAGATACAACGGTATGACTAATCAATTATTTTGCTTCGTTCATATAATGGTTCTCAGATGTGTCTGCATATCTTCTTCCTTTTCGAGGTGTCTTTGTCTTTCGTTCTTAACAAATGCTGATTAATTTTAATATCCAATTACTCCAAATATATAGTTCTGGTACATCGTTGCTAGTGTCTATGACATTAATGCATCACTCAAAATGGAAACTTATGTTGTTTTTATTTAAAAAAGAACAACTCTCTTTTCTTTGTAATTT
Organism: Solanum bulbocastanum; assembly: GCA_037074985.1. NCBI lineage: Eukaryota > Viridiplantae > Streptophyta > Magnoliopsida > Solanales > Solanaceae > Solanum > Solanum bulbocastanum. The sequence continues at coordinate 26,220,170 of CM073598.1, read as the reverse complement.
GGTTTGAAAATGGCAAAAGTCATAATAAGCAACAAAGGATAGGGAAGGCATAATCAGTAAATCTTCAAAATCAAACAAACAACTTAAGAACTTCAAAATATAGGAACGCTTTGGAGACTGTTGTACTAAACCTGATCTTAATTTAAAATGAACCACTGGCTGATATATCTGATCCAATAGTGAATGGGTCAAAGCTTTACGTTCAGTCACATCCAGAAAACTTATTATTGTTTCCATAATTTATTAGTTGAAAGGATATTATCATTGCAACAATATCTAATCAACATGAAAGAAAAGATGATACACCTACGGTCTATATCTTTGGTTGAATCATAATATTACAGTACAAGAATGACAAATGATAAGGAGGATCTCTTTTTTCCTTTCGCAGAGAGGAGTTGGCAACCAATCGAGCATTTCACCAGCAAACATGGGAATAATATCTCTTGATGCATATGTAAAGGATTCAGGTACCTTCCATGGTGTCTTACTCAACTTAATCTTTGAGTTTCTCCTAGGAAGCCCATAAAAGTCTGGTCCATTGAAGCTAGTAAATGCTTCGAGTTTGTCAACCGGATGAATTCATTTCGAATCTTTCCCTTTGAGTCATCCTCGTCAATGTTTGAAGAAATTGGAAGATGAAACATGTCTTGGAAAGCGGAAAAAGGGCTATATACATTAGATATACACTGGTATACAACAACTGTATACCAAAAAAGGATTGAGCCAAAAGCCCAAATCAGCAGTGAGTTTGGCCCAAAAACAGGGGGCCTAAATTCATTTCTCCTTTGCCTTTAAATTATTTAATTGTCTTTATTTATTGTTTGTTTTCTTATCATTAACTCTAACTTTGGAATTATTAATCAACTTAATGAAATTCCCCAAAAGAAGAGTTATTTTCTTTGTGTTGGTTTAATTTTAATATATTTCATGTTTTTGTGTTCATTTATTTTATTAATCAAGTATATTGGTCAAAATTTTATATCTTCAATTAAGTTAAACATTTGGTCCTTAAAAGGAGATGTTCTTTAATGCTTTTCACTTAATCACATTTTATTCATTTTAAAATTGTTTTTAAGTTAAAGTATTTTTCTCAAATAAACTTTAAAAATGCTAGTCAAAACCTTTTCAATTAATTAAAAAAAAAATATACTTACTTAGTCATTTTCTCTAAAAGGTTAGTTAATTAGTTTAAAATGATTTTCATGCTTTAATTTATTAAATTGGTTTAAATTATTATTTCAAAATGAATTAAATAAATTCTAATTAATCTAGCTTTATTAATATATTAATCACTTGTATTTCGAGTCAAATGTTCCATTTTGGATCCCTTTCTCTAAAAAATAAAATAATATAAAATGTGTCAATTTATTTAATTATTTTCTCAAAGTTAATCAAATATTATAAATTATTATTTTTTATGTTAAATCATTTTCCCAAAGAATTAGTCAAAAATTATTTTAGTCAAGTCGTAGGATAACCTTATGTTAGCGGCTACTTTAAGTGCTAATACTTTCTTAGAGTAGAAATAAGAACTTCTTACCTATTTTCTCTAAATTTTTAAAGGTTTATCTATTAAAGCGTTTTTAAATTAAGTTTTCTTAATTTCTTTAAAAAATTAATTAGCGATTCTTTTCTAAGTATTTTTCTCAAATTGTTTTATACTTAGAACATTTCAAAAAATATTTTTTTCTTCTAAAGATAGTAAAATTACGGCATAATCATGCTACACTATTCTGCCGAAAAGTTTGATTAAGAACTTATGCTAAAACAATACCCTCTCTTGAGAAATGTGCAAATTTTCTGTTCTTTCTTTCACTCCTTATCCTCTCTCAGATGTACTCTTTTATTACGTTATGAAGAAGAGAATTTTCTTTGTTTCAGGAGATAAGTCATTCGAACTTATTGATATTAGCAACAATGGCGATAGATGGTTCACGATAGTAAAGATTCAACATTGATGAGGAGAATCTGCCAAAGGCATGCAAAATTCTTCAACAATCGTCATATGGGTTAGGTGATTTGTGTAGAAGATGAGGTAGGAAGATTCAAGTGTATACTCAAAGAGTTCTAAAATTTCAATGTTACAGTCGTTATGTGAGGATTGAATCTTGGATGGGTGACAAAAAGTCTGATATTATAATCCCAGAGGATGACCACATTTAGGGTTGGGGTGACATAGTCGGAAAAATCTTGTGGTTCTTGAGGAAGCCTTCCAACCCAAGGTTCAATAAACTTATTCATAATACAAGATCATTCATGGATATAACCAGGATCCCACAGTGGGAGAACAAAACAGTTCAAGCTTCGAAGTTGGCGCCAAAACGGACCCAACAGTGATTCATAAATGGTTTATCAATAGATAGCAAAGCATTGTTGGTTTATCAATAAAGCATATGGACATTCTAGTCAAGAAACCGAAGATGAGGATGATGGTAGGGGAACTTTATCTGTGATTCTGATAGTGAAGTTTTCAACTGGCTTTGCCATCAGAGGATGAAATTATCCAAATATATAACAAGTTTTGTTATCTAAATAAAAAGGAAATAAAAGTGTAATTTGATTCAAGCACCGTTCAGATGCTTAAGATGCATTCAGAGAATCAGTACAACAAAGTCCTTTGGTGCTGTAAATTTAAATTTAAGCTCAGTTATCCCTCAACTCTACCATTTCTTGCTGAAAGCAGGTAAGAGGAAGTCACAGGTACAACTAATCAAGCAGAAGCTGAAGGGGATGACATCAATCTTGGAAAAATGCAACGGTAAGATTACTATTGAGGAGAAATTAGAGTTGGATAGTGCAATAAAAGGCTTGGTGGAGAAGGTAAGAATTGTGACATCAACAAACCCATTGGGATCCCTGCATACTAGGATGTGAAACTTGTTGCTTCAACTTGATGTTTTATTTTATTTTTGATGAAATAAATGATGTATTGATAAACAAAGCATCCAGCAGATGCATAATTACAAATGTAGGAAGAGTCAGCTCCAAGAATGGACAAAAATAAACCTCCCAACAAAAAAGTAGAACTAAGCATCTGGCCTTGAGCTTGATATGTTTTCCTTTTGTAGATAATATTAGTATATTATCCAGTTTATATTGATTAGGATGTTGAAGGCAATTTTATTAAGGTTCATGTATGAAGTAGAAGCATAGAATGCTAGCATTGTACACTTAATTTGCTCACACTGGTAGGAAAATAATTATCCTTGTTTGTTAAAACGCAAGTGTAAGTATGTAATTCCTCAACTTTTCAAAACCATCTAAAATTGAAAATAAGGAAATCAACCTATTCCACTTTAGTTGAGTTGAACCAAAAAGGTGGAGGTTAATGGTAAATACATTATGTATGAGAAAAAAATGAACCAAGTTCTTGCCCCCTTTGTTGAACCAAACAAGGTCTACATGACCTTGTAGTCACTACATGTGGTTAACTAAAGAATCCTAGTCCCTTTTTCAAAATTAAAAGTAATGTTACTTCATGATTATTCTTGCAATCGACAGACAAACACCAAGCGATAGAAGAGAGTTTGAGGATCAATATGAAAGGATAAAGGATATTATTATGTGGTTGCAAGCCCCCTTGGAAGAGAGAATTCCTGCTCAAAACAAGATGTTGTGGGGTGACAGTCGCTGCAACAAATCCTTTAAAGAATGATAGAAAGGTTAAATTAGCATTTGAAAAAGAAAGGTCAATGAAGTTCTTTCATCTGACAAGAAGACTAAAGTTCAAAAAGGTGGATAAAGTAGAAATGATTACCTTCAGTGCAAGATTCAACAAACTTAACAACAGCCATGGTGGTAACATGCTCCATTACGACCTTCAATCATGGAAATTTCTGCACCAAAGGGCTTAGAACCGTTTAAATGAATACCTTTTCTCTATTAAACATGTCAACCTCAGGATTAATAACCTCCCCATGAACCTGCAGTCAAATGTAATACATAAAAATCCTATAAAGTGAAGTTTTTTCAAGGAAAGTGACAAAATCACAAGCTTTGACAGAAATTTGGGGGAAGAAGAAACATGGGTAGGTTGAGACATTACAGTTAAATACTGAATCTATTTTATAGCGATCCAAGATAAATTGAAACTAGATAGCATAGGCAAGAAATAACATTGATCATGTATAGCTTCAAAAGATACATGATACAACTTTGAATGTGCATCGTTCTACAGTGATAGATAGCAAGTTTTTGGTGGTAAGGTTAGCATGCACATTATAGCTTATGCAATGTTCTAGTGGAACAGGAAGAAAGCTTAGCACCAAGTTTAGCATCAAATTACCAGCAGAGGCATATTATGCTCAACCATTTCTTGTAGAACTGGTAAACACTTCTCGAAAAGATCAGTCACTCCATCTTGAGAATTTGTCGTGGCACCAACAGGGTACAACTTCACCCTAAATACGACTCGACTCTCTCGTATGTTATTAGTCTCATTATATCAGAAATAGTGGACAAAAAATAGATAAAACAACAAAAGAAAAAGGAAAAAAAGGATGATAATTAAATGCTTTCATGGAAAGAAAAATAGGAACATGGGTCATTCACATTGGAAAAAAACTGCACCCAGATGACAATACACAATCAACTCAACTTAATGCTACAAATTTTGACATGTTTAAATTTCCTCACAGGAGAGTAGACCCTGACTTTATAAAGGACAAAAAGCTCGTAATACTGACTTCAAATTTCAAGGATTATGATCTGACACGAAAGTAGACATAATAAAAGGACCAAAAAAAAAAGGTTGGCATAGCCAATAATCTAGCCTTCAATTTTAATGTCTTGAGAACAAATTAGGAATTACACTTAGCTTTAAGATGAGATTTAACAAAGAATTACAATGTCTCTCAAAGTTCAACTCTACTTCAAAGCTTCACAACTGGCTTTCTAGTGGTGCCTTTTCTGTCATGATCTTATTGATGCTTATATACAATCATTATCATTCACTAAAATTTATTTTTATTTCCTGATATAAATGCATGCTCTCTGATAGAAGAATATCATACACGCACCGTTGAAGCAGTCATAATATAGAAGACTAACATCTAGTATATTGAACTTACTTGCTAGTTTGATTTCCATAGGACTGGTTGTATTTGTCAAATAAAGTGTCATAAGAGGGTTGAAATCACTATCAACAGGTGAAATTTCAATATCGCCTCCCGATATGCAGCAGCAGCAGTAGTGATATGAGGCTTCAAATTTGGCATGAATATTGCCCTCCCAAAGTGATGTGCACTTTAACAAATAATGCTAAAATGAACAAGTCAAAATCAAGATAGAGAAATCGAATTTAACAAAGTGGGACAAGAAGTAAAATATAAAGTATAAACTGAATCACAATTAGTTAAAGTATTTTAAACTAGAAACCTGTGGGAGACAACTGCCTTAAGAACGCCACCATCAAGGAGATGAAGATGCCAATCATCAGATTGTGTGATTGAGAACTCCAATTTTGCACTGTAGATTTTTAACGTACTTTTGCGTCCAAAGCTAACAACTGGTATATGTGAAATCTGGATAACAAAAATAATATAATATGATTAAAGATGTCTGATTTTTTAAGTCAAATTCAGAATAGAATAGCCAGAAAATCAAAGGTATTGATTCCTTTATATAGCACATTTAGGAGTCGTTTGGTGTGAGATATAAGGTATACTAATCCCAGGATAAAATGCAGAATTATTTTATCCTTGGATTATTTATCACACCATTTATACCTTATTGATAGGATAAGCTATTTCATATACATGTTGGAATAACCTATTCCTTACCAAACGATCCCAATTCCCTGAATTTGAAATAGGGACCAATCATTTTTTTTTTCCATAAAATACTCTCGCACTAGTGTGTCAAACACCTTGTAAACTTTTCATTAAGTAATGGTGAAATGCAAATATCTACTTAGAAGTAAAAAAAAATAACTTAGAAGTCATGAATTTGATCACATTTTTTTGCATACCATGAGAGAATTTCAAGAAAGTTACCCGTACTAAGTGATGATTTAGATTCATCATGACCTCGAAATGCAAATCCCCGAGTTATGAGAAGTCTTACTACATCAACTGACACACTTAAGCGCATCAAATATCCATGCTTGAGTTGATTAGATTGCCTCTCAAATGCAAATGGAATAGACCGCCGTTGTCGTAGTAAATCTTGACATTTCTTTTTTAACTGATGTATGATATTCGATAGACCAATATGTTTGTCAAGACCACTTTTTTTCCAACTCTTAAATCTTATACTTGAAAATGTTTCACCTCCTCCTTAATTAGTGTTATGATCTTTAAATAGATAGCAATACAAACAATAGACTGCATCTTTACTAACAGTATACTCCAACTAATCATGATATCAAACCATTCAAGATTAAAACGGCTCATTGATCCAAAAATATCTATTTGAGGATACTCTTGCACCGACAACCGAGGTTGACAAGGACCATTCAAAAGGTATGCTCTTCTAATAACATCACGGTGATTTGGATGATGGTTCAATATTAGTGTTCTTTCACCAGGATCAAACTTTAAAGAACTCAAATCAAATTTTTGAGAAGAATCTTTTGACACTTCTGAATGATTAGTATTTTCTTTTTGATTAGATTTACTATGACTTTGAGAAACTAAAGTTGATTTCGATATTTGTGTAAAATACTTCTTCAGTGAATATTGAAACTGAATCGTAAAATAAAAATTTTGTCAGAACTTACAAAAATTAAACATGTAAGAAGGACTAAAACAAAATTATACACAGTGAACTAAAATTTGAATCTCATAAATAAAAGTTAATGTCAACTAAACGATGTTGAAGCTCCATAATAAATATATAAAATCAACCAACAAGCCAAAACAAAAAAAAAATTATAACTTTCATAATCATGTAATCGGTGAATAGAATTGAAATTTTCAAATGAAAAATAAAAAAAATATAAGAGAAGTGAATATCCGAGTTAAATTAGCAAATAAAATAGGATGTCAACAAATAAAATTCTGAAAAAAAAAAAAGAAAAAAAAACAAAATAAAACTTGCAGAGGTTGCCATCAATGATGAATCACAAATGGAGGAAAGAATGAAATGAATCCAAGGTCCATGGAGGACCACCAACGGGCAGCAGTAGCGGGCAGCGGCAGTCAGCAGCGAGCAGGAGCAACAAAACGAGAGGTCAAGTTGAAAGAGAAAAACTGGGAGGAAAATGCCATCGTTTGTTGTATTTATTTGTGATAAAAAAAGATTAAAACTAGAGCCTGCAAAATCGTTCAAATTAGAAAAAAAAAAAATGTTGTCCCATGGATTCGAACCCGTGACACCAACTCCCAATATGGGAAATTATGAACCCCATCTACCGTTGAGCATTCAATTTTAAATATATAAATACACATACACCAAAAAATTGATCTTAGTAGTTTTTTTACGGAGGAAATTCGGAGAACCACATATAAACTAATAGAGGTTTAAGCAAAAAAGGCAAAGTACATGGGTTCCGTGCATTCAAGAGCTTAATATGTAGGAAAATGATACCTTCTCACACTTTATAATGGAAAACAACATTTTCGAGTCAAAACAGGCAGATGAAGAGAGTTCATAAAAAAATCTAAACATGTAAGAGTGTTATATTACATACTTTGCAGGGGAGAATAAAGTTCTTATCACTTTACAATCTGAGAAAGTTGATCCTTTAGAAGCCAGCATTTTGAATGTAACAGAAAATAAATAAAATTTCTCGAGCTTTGAGGAAGAAAAGTAGAGAAAGAAAGAGAAAGAGAAGCACCACTTTGAGGAGACGATGGATTTTGCAGTTAGCTGCAATTGGAGGCAATGCAAGTAGATATTTGGGGGATTACAAGACGGAAAACAAAGTTCCAATTGATTGTTATAACCAGGTTTTTTAATTGTCGATTTTTCTAACAAATTTACTTATATTTGTTGGAAAATGTATGATTAGGTTAAATATAAATAATGGAGTATTTGAAAATAGAAAGGTAAATTTTTTAACTTTTTTTCCCTAGAAAAAGAATACGGAAATAAAGTCTTTACTTTTGAGTTAAGATCAAAACTATACGTAAACTGTTTTTTTTCTCTTCATACCTAAACTATTTGGGAGTGTGAAAAATCATACAAAGTACAATTAATTGAAGTATATTCTGAATGAAAAAATGTAACAGAAATATCGAGATTTTTAATAGGTAGTGCTTTGTTAGATGAATTCGATTAATCAGATTCCAAAATTGGCTTAAAAAAATCAAACCTTAAAAAAAATAAAATCAAGGAGGCAGAAATACCGAGATTTTTTATTATCAAAACTCTGATGATGATTTTTGATTTCTTTGCTCTGTATGGCATTTCGTCGAGCTTGTGCTCGTTTTGTCATTACCTCCGTAATGCATCAGCTGGAATATACGTTATTGATTTGTTGTACAATTGTAGTTGAAGTGTTTTATGTGGCGTTCTATATGATAATTTAGTGTCTTGCGTATATTATGTTGTCTATTTATACACACTCAAAATCGATGGGTATATATATTAATTAATGCCAAGTGAAAAAACATGTTTATTTACGTATTAAGCTATTAAAAATAAGAATAAACTATTGTTAAGATAAGAATAACTATTGTTTGGATGACTGTTACGTATTGTTTCATAATGTATCGTTATAACGTATTGTACTGTTTTAATTAGCACAGTGTTTGGATAGATTATATAGTTCTTCGTTGTTATATAATGTACATATCCATAATTTGAATGATAAACCTACAAGAAAAATAGAGTATAGGGTAGAGCTACTATGAAAATATAAGATAAAATATGAAATATGATTATTAAATAATAAATAAAGACAAAATGAGAAAAAAATATTTATATAGCTATGCGATCACACCAAATCAATTGTTATATAAAATGATTTTTTTCATTATTATCTAATGATAAATTTAAATGATATGATACAATAAAATTTTAATAACGCGATTATATTTAAATCTATCAATATAATACGATACGAAAGTAACAACCCTCCAAATAGATGGAAAGTTCCCACCCATGTGCATGATATTTGTCTTATTTTAATATCAATGGTACAAAATTTTAAGTAATCAAGTGCCTTACTCGTAATTAAAAGATACTTCTAATTTACCTTTTAAATCTATTCCTGTATTAGCTATATAAAAAAAAAAATCATCTCACATTTTTTTAGCACCATAGTGTTATCATTTTCGTCATATTTAGCTTTTTCATTCACACACAGAAAAAACAATCTTTATAAATTATTTTTTTCCCAATCCAAAATCAACATTTAAACAAGTTATTTTATGAAGAAAAAACATTGTAAATCAAAATTAAAATTTCCCACATTTAGATTTACTTTGTCATAAAATATCAAAGAAATGTAAACTGTTTTTTTTTTTGTTTGTTAGACAAACTTTTTTAAAATATAGAAAGATTTTTTTTTTACAAAAAGAAAATGCTTATAGATCTTGATTGTGACTTAAATTGTAAAACTATAGAAGTGGTTCGAATATTTTAAATACAATGGTTTTTAAAAATATTTTTCACTTTATATCTGGGCATTGGATAATTCGGTTCGATTTTGATTTTTTTCCAATTTTTTTGATTTTCGATTCTTGTAATAAGTGTACCAAACACCGAACCAAAATAATTCGGTTCAATTCAATTTTTATTATTTCGGTTCGGTTTTTGTTAGTTCGATTTTTCTTGAAAATAAAAAATAATCAAAATATAAGTTACCTGCTGGAGTGCTGGTCGCCGCCTCGCCGGTCGGTTGCTTCTGGATTCTGGTAGCAGCGGTCGGCTGGACGTCGGCGATGGGAGACGGAGGAGTAAGGAGTTCGAACTTTAAAAAGTTTGTGCAATGTGCGGCGATCAAAATTGAAAATTGAAAATTTTGAAGTGTGCTGAGATGAAAAGTGAAAATTTTAAAAATTTGAAAAGTGAAAACTTAAAAAAGTTGACCTAATTTACATTTTTCCTATAATATTTAATATTAATAATTAATATATATTATAATACAATATATTTTGGTTAAATCAAAATATCGAAAAATACAAAAGTTACATACCAAATCGAAATATCGAAAATATGAAAATATATACCAAAAATTGAACCGAAATTGCGAAATTATGAAATTGTTGTAATTTGAGTTGGAGATGAAATTACATTTAGTCATAATTTTGATTTTGTAAATAATACTTATTTGTTTTTAATGTGATTTAATTAAATAAAATATAAAAATAAAGAATTGAATGACGGTGGACTCGTTTTTGGTTTCTTCTAAACTTTCTTGTTTCTTCTTCTCCGTAGAAAAAGGAGTTTCTAATTTCACCCAAAATCAGAGAAATGAAAAAAACTATATATATAGCACTACATAGCTGTCATTGGGAGAGTTGTGAGCACGCAATAATACTCCTCTAAAGAAGCACAAAATTTCCCCTTTTTGCACATTAAACTCTCTCCATCAACATTTTATTCAGTTGTCAATAATTGACTTGAAAATTGATTCCCGAGATCGGCTCAGGTGTTCTTGAATACTCGATTTTCGGGCGACTCTGTTACAATGGGTTGCGTTGGATCCTCACGTACCAAAGGAGATGGTAATTTTTTTAACCAATTTTTACTGATACCCATTTGGTTTCTTGATGTTTCTTTTGTGTCTGAAGTTGATTGCTTGTTTTCTTGATGAAATTATTGTTTTCTTCAATTTTTAGTGATACCCATTTGGTTTTCTGATGTGTGAAGTGAGTTTTCGCAGTGTTTTTTTGAAGTTGATTGCTATCGCTTTCTTGATGAAATTATTGTCTTCTTCAATTTTTAGTGATACCCATTTGGTTTCCTGATGTACGAAGTGAGTTTTCGCAGTGTTTTCTGAAGTTGATTGCTCTCGCTTTCTTGATGAAATTATTGTTTCCTTCAATTTTTAGTGATACCCATTTGGTTTTCTGATGTACGAAGTGAGTTTTCGCAGTGTTTTTTGAAGTTGATTAATCTCGCTTTCTTGATGAAATTATTGTTTTTCTTCAACTTTTAGAGATACCCATTTGGTTTTCCAGACAGAAAATGTGTCTTTGTGTGACTCCACTTTCTGTGAGTTCAAAGATTGTATTTGTTCTGGAAGTTTGCGTTCTTGTTATTATTGGTAGAGTTGTTTGTTTTAATAATTTTGGAGATCTCAGTTGGTTATACTGATAAATGGCTATGAATGATCTTGCCCTTCTTAGATTGTTTAATTGGTGCTCAAGTAAGTGATATTTGATAATGGATAATTAGTGATGAATTAGGTATTGGGTAGGTATTAGTACTACTATTTATGTAATTGTAAGTTCCATTTTGTTAGATATTGTGGCTGTTTGATGCTAATGGGTAGGTTGTAGTTGTGGGGATAATGATGTGTTGGTTATTGACTTAAAATATGAGTGTGACAATGAAGAATAGGTCAATAAACTGTTGTGGTAAAGTCGTCATCCAATTTATTAAACTATTCTTTTGTTCTTTCCTTTAAATTTGATAAGAGACATCACTATTCCTTTTTTCTTTAATAAAGAGAAACCACTATTCCTTATCATTGGCATTAGTCATCTTGTCTTATTCATATTTCAACTTTGAAGTTGTATCTAAAGAAGATTTAACTGGAAGACGAGCTAGATGCAAAAGAATTTGAATAAATAGAGTATGTTATTTGGGAGTCAAGAAATACCCTCGAAACAATAAAGTAGATACTTGGTAGAATTATTGACAAAGATGCAGATATAACTCAACATATATGCACAGGAAATAGATCGGCCAAGTGGCAGAGTACATTCACCTACTACTTAAATAGATGTACTCAATGAAATTGAAAGGAGAATTATATTATCTAATGAAGAATCATGTGACGATAAGTGTAAAATGTTAGGCAACTGGAAAATAATGTTTAATCCAGAGTAAGTTTTACTTAAATAAGATAGATTTGTAATAATAATGACAGAAACTAGAATCTAGGAACAGAAGATAAGGACTGAAAAACAACATGGTTTGGTTGTGTTGATGGACAAAAAACCATGTTTAATGACGACTGTGTCTTAGATCAAGTCAGTGCTGATAAATTTTAAGATTATAGCCGGTAAAATGGTGATGGTAGAGCATATTGGAGTTTCTGTCAAAAATCTGGAGTACTTTCATCATTAGTTTTTTTATGGTTTGATCTTCAATTCATAGTTGTCAAAGTCCACGCATGCTAGTTGACTGTTTTGATTCTTTCCTCTGGAAGAGATTAACTCAAATAATCAAATCTGATAAAAGTTTGTCTTAATACACTGAGTATGGAAATGCACTAGGAAAAGCTTTTCTCTATTGAACTTTGTATGGTGTACCTTTTTGTCTGGATAGATCCTTTTTTCCAATGGTATGGAAAGGTGCACTGCTGGTTTTTGCTCATTTTATCAAAGGTCGTACTAATGAACATATGGTAAAGATTTAGCCTTTGTTTGTATGATTTGAATTTTGTTTGCTTTGCATTTCGACATATTTTCCAATTCACAACCTGTAAAGTTTGTAGCCGGTGTTGCTTCACTTCTTTACTAATCTAATACGCAGGACTTTTTGTTTTGTTTGTGGACTCGTAATTTAGCTCTGTTTGTTTTCCTTGATAAGTTGTAGTTATTGATACGTTGACTTAAGCTTTTATTAAAATTTCTAGGTATTTCGCGTTGCCTCATGGTTTTATATTTGCTATAATTGATTTCTCATTACCTCCCTAGGATTTTTGTATGAGCATGTGCTCTACTATTCTTTCATATTCAATGATCTACAACTTTTTATTTTTCCGGACTAATTTCCCCTTTATTTAATGATCCTTCAAGTCTCTTTTCTTTTCTCCTCATAAAGAGACATGGTTCTTACTATTGCTGTTGATGCCCTTCATCTCCCGCAGAATATGTGCTTACAGAATGTTATATTGAAGTGCTGATGATTGTTAAGTGCTATTGTTCGAATAGATCCATGTAGCTTGTTCTTTATCTAATTGAATGTTGTATCATTTGTCTCTTCTCAGTGGAATTCTAGTAAGAGTAATATTCCTAAAAATATAGTCTAGATCAGCGCTAGATCACTAGTGATGTTACTATCTACTTTTTAGAGGCATCTGTCCTCAGATATTTGTCTCTGTCCTATGCATGTTGGCTAATTTAATTTAAAGCATGGGAAAATACTGATCTATGTCCTGAAATGTAGTAAGGAACTTTGGAAAGGAAAAGAGATGCACTAAGGCTTTATTTCTAAAGTGACGATTATGATTTTAAAGGAGGAGCAGTGCATGATTAACAAATTAAGTCTGATTAAACAATCCAAAAATGTGGGACCACCTTACACCCAAAAGCAAATTCTAGTGCCAATTTATGCTTGCCAATATAACTCATTTTTGGTGGCTGTTAGTGAGCATAATGATTTGGGTCCACCTTACACCCAGTAAGGGGTTTCAATGAATTTAGACTTCTAGATACTTTGCGATACATATGCGATAGATAATGTTTGATCCTCTAGCTATTGCTACTGTGACTGCTATGTGGTGTTGCACTCTAGACAATTTGACTTTTATCCTTTGCCCTTGTTACATTGTAGATAAAACTCTATTTATTTAGTTTCATCATCAAGGATACAAAAAACACAAAACCTTGTTTTTACCTTTTTGTCTTCCCCTACTTTGGACAAAAACAAGTTAAGCAACAGAGTAGCCTTTTTCTTTTTTTCCCATTCATTGTCCTTTCTTTGAAGAATTCTCCTCCTCTCAGCGAGCTTGGACACATCATCTTGCAGAGATGGTGTCTCCATAAATCACATTCATTATATGAACTGAGTAGTGTGTACGTGGCAATTGTTTGTTTCCTTGCTTTTGTCAGGAAATTTACCTTTGGTCATCTTGACTTTTTTATGAGGCTGCAAGTTCCTCTATTATCATCCTACACCTTCACTCAACTTCTTGACCCACAGAAGTCAGTGGGTGGCTTCAGTCTTCCTGAGATCCATTCCCAAAAAATATGTAGTTATTTTCTTTTCTTAATTCAATCGGAACTTGTATTTTGTGTCATTATCTGCTCTTAGAATAACACCCTATGACTCTAGTGTCTAAGTAGGCTGATGTGGAGCAGAGAAGTTGTTATTAAGAGGATCATCCATATTTAGAGAAATAAAGAACAAAATGAATTGAAAATTTATAATAGAGGGTAGATTCTGGAACTAAGGATTTTATTTCTGGAATTGGATCAGATAATTTGTTCTAACAGAAGTTCAGAGCTTCAAGGATGGATGTTTGATTTCCCATAACCATGTGAAAAATCTTTAAATCTTTTTATCTTTTCAGAGTTGTTTCCCATTCACCTAGTAGAGGTTTCAACATTAAATCATAGCTAATACTTGAATGATGCTCATATATTAGATATATGTTTCAATTATAAAAGTATTATAGTTCACCAACATTGTGTCTTCCTCCTTCATTTGCAGAAACTGTTAGGAAGATAAGAAAACCAAAGCCATGGAGACACTCAGAACCGATAACAAGAGCTCAGCTTCTAAAAATGCGTGAGGAATTCTGGGACACTGCACCACACTATGGGGGAAAAAAAGGTAAATTTCTTGATAACTTTTACTAGCTTCTGCAAGTTTCTGGATCCACTGGTTCAATAGAGTTGGATGTGTGATCAGGTAACAGTACTATGGGCCTCTGCATTCTTATTTGAGTAACCAGTTAGTGATAGGCCAATTGTTAAACTCTAGAGTACACATGTGATGATGTCTGACAATCTATATGGGAGCTTGGGCAGAGTTGATTGACAGTATAATGATGTGTGGGAAGTAGGAACTGCTCAAGTATGGATCAAAAGAATCGTTCTTGATGATAAGTTGCTCTACTTTAGGAGGGTTTTTATCATGCATTAAAGTTTTCTCGTAACGATCTGGCTCCAGTAGTTTGTAACTTGGATATCTCTTTCAGGAAAAAAAAATGACTTTGAATTTATGAAAATCAAGCTGAGGATGATATCTTTTAACATCCATGCTACATCTAATTTTAAGTAATGTGCCTTTTTTCGGCTGTTCTCAGATAACATGATCATTTCAAAAAGTAACATTCCCAATTTGCTCCTGAGCGATAACAACCTTAATAATCCTTGAAAATGTTTCGGTGCTATGAGTTTGGCAAAGTTGCTGCAGGAAGAAACATGTCCATCTCCAGATCTGTTTTGCCTTTCCATATTGTTGGAAAGTAAGCTGCATTAGTGTCTTTTAAATAGTTAATTAAAACAAGGCACATTAGCTAATTGAATAAGTAATTTCAACTTCTAATTAAGTGATATTTAAGAAAAACAGAAACAGAGTAACTTTCTTTTTTAAAAAAAGGGGAAGCTAATGCCAACTTTCAGAAGAACCCTTTCTGATTGCAGCAATGACAAGGAGCTTGTGTATTCAGAAGAAGTCGGGAAAGTTCTCTAGTAAATATCACTGTTAATTAGTTTTCAGATCTTCATAATTGAGATACCATTCATTGCATATAGAACCTCATATTTTCACGTCCCGAATGAATGGGACACCAGACGTATGATTTTTTTTTTCTGGTGGTTATTGTTAAAATTCTGAGATTGAAATGAAGCTATTGAATGTATTAACTGATGCTCAGGTAGTAGTAAACTTGTAGTAGGGAAGGTCCATTCCCCAACTGTATAGTGTATGAAAATCCTTTTTCTTACAACATATTATACTCCATTTTCAGAGATCTGGGATGCGCTACATGCTGCTGCAGAGGCAGAAATAGGCCTTGCACAAACAATCGTGAACAGTGCTGGGATAATTGTTCAATCCGCTGATTTAACAGTCTGCTATGATGAGAGAGGTTTGTAGTACACGTCGCTTAACACCTTCAACTTTCATTCTTGAGAATCTTAGTTAATGTTGATTCTTCTAATGCAGGTGCCAAGTATGACTTGCCCCAATATGTTCTGAGCGAACCAACAAATTTGACTGGTGAAAACTGAGAAGGCAATATAATCAAGTGTTCATGCTTCATAGAGACTGTAAATGCTGTAAATTGCTCTCACAAGTCATTTCTCTCAAACATTCATTTCGTTTTATGCATTATGGTCCTGTTTCACGACATCAAGGATCGTCTGTCACAGCAGCAACATGCACCATGGTATTCTTTTGGACATAATATCTCTAGCTTGAAGAGGCCTTACCATAAGTTTCAATTCCATGAAGTACATTTTGTCTAAAAATTCTCTTCCAAGTGCTCTTTTTGACAAAGTAGATGAGCAAAACTAGGTTCTATACTCTTTTGAATTCTTGAGCTCTTACCCTGTTATATTCGCCGATAACGGGTTCGGAGTGATGTTCTGTACTCCTTATTAAGGGGTTTAGATGTACTAATGCTGCAGAAATTTGTCAATTTTGAGTCAAGCAATCTACCTGTGGACTTGAGTTGGCCATTTCTTTATCATTAGTTAACTCATCGATATAGGTTTTTTCTGCACCTATGCATAGTAGTAACAAACTGTCTACTGTCTTGTGGATTTTACTACTTTAGATATATCAAAGGTGGGTTTCACTTCAATCTTGGGCTTTTGTAATAAAGCCCATCAGCTATACTTGAAATTCCATTATCTTATTATGATGATCATAATTTAATATGCGCAGGCCGGGCTTAGAGCGTGGGAAACTCATCACTACCTAGTAAGGGCGTTGAGTATTGTAGGATTATAAGATAGTAATTAATTGTGACATTTTTTTTTTTATCAAAGCAAAACGCATTGCATGATCATGCCCACGTGTACGGACAAGCAAAACTAGGAATAGCAAATGCACGTGTTAGACTACACGAATCAATGTCTAATCTAAGCTTCTACTTAATTATTCGGTATTAAGTATTAGTAATGCTTGGGAGGTAGAGGATGACTGAAGAAGCATCGGAGAGAGTTTAAGAGGTGATTAGACAGAATATGACATAATGATACAAATAATAATCGAATGCTAATAGGTATCGGTGGGTGAGGCACTTTTCTTTTGCCTAAAAGTTTAAGTTAATTTATGTTTCCTTTCGAGCTATGTGATTCTACACCCAAACTAAAACTATTCACCTCACCTTTAGTACACCAATCAAGAATTAGTTATTTTTACCTTCCCGCCAAACTAGAACAAGAGCCAATCGAGTTGATCCAAGTGTTATTTTCTCATTTTTCAAACCTTCATTAATGTGACTATCCACAAAGTAAATACTACTCCCTCTGTTCCTAAGTACTTGTTCACTTTTAAATTGACACACCTATTAAGAAAACAATTATTGACATAGTGAGTTTACTATTTTATCTCAATTAATTATGAAGTTGATGGATTAAAAATTTAAGATTTTCAAGAAATTGTACTTTTTTTCAAAGTAATTAATTGAGGGTATAATAGGTAAAATTATTTTGTCTTTTCCTGATTTGTCAAATTGGACAAGTAATTAAGGACAACTAAAAAAAATGGATAAGTAATTAGGAATAGAGATTACAACTAATTAGAAGTAAACCTACATTCCTCAATAAAGTTACACCCTAAGATTGGGGGAAGTAGGAGACGGCGGCCGCAAAGGTGCATTTTGAGTACTTTGTTTTTTCAAAGCAAAAACATGATTAACTTTGAGAAATTTCACGCTGCATGAGTAATTAATTACATTTACCTATAAAAGCAAAAAAAGATTAGTGGACTTTGTTACTCAAATCAAAGATATTGTCTCTGGAACTAGACATCTTATTCAGTTCCCAACATTTTAAAATGATGTTCTCCACCTCTTACACAAAGGCCAACATTGACTTGAGAAATCATTAACAAAGGTCAACATCTTTAACCAATTACTCCTTTCATTTTATTTTATTTCGTTGATAAGTATTGATTTAAAGCATTCTTTTAAAAAGTTATCTTTAAAATTAATATAAAGTTCAAGTAAAATGAACGGGGGACTCCATAAAGTACTAGTATAATTGTTGTGACTAATAAGTTGTTATTTTTTCATTCTGAATCTATTTTCAAATTAGGTAAGTTTCTTGAAAATTTTCATGTCAAATTAAATTATATTGCCACAAAAAAAATGATGAAATTGGAAAACAAATCCTTCAAATTCTTTTTGTATGTGTACGTGGAGTGAATAAATTACATGTCCTTTGGTTGAATCATGAGTAGTCGATTTAAATGAAATTATCAATATATCATGTGCTACAGTACTAGTAGTGGCAGAACTATATGCAGGGCCGGCTCTATGCTTTGGAAAAAAAGGCTTTTGCCTTAAGCCCTCAAATTTTGGAGGCCCCAAATTTTTATTAAAAATAAATTATGTGTTAAAATTTTTATAGAAAAAAATTGATTATTTATTATAAAAAGTATATTATTTTACCCATTTTAGCATTTTTTGTACTTTGTTAAAAATAACAATTAATAGTGAAAAGTGTTGAACGAAGTGAAATATAAATTCTTTTTTATTTTTTTTTAAATTTTAGTTTCTAGCTTTACTACAAGCATATTAAAATAGGGTATATCAAGTCATCAACTTTTTGAGTCAAATTCTATGATTCTAACTCTTATCTTTATTTAATATTTGTCAACTTATTACTAATATAATTATGTTAACAATTAATGTAATAATTGCCTCACTGAAAGGATGTTTTTCAATATTGAGTTGGTAAAATCTCAATAACTGAAAAACAATATTAAATACTAATAATTTTCTTCTAAATAGTGTAAGAAAAATAATTTTTGAATAAATACATATACAAAATTTGTTTATATTTTAGGCCTCTAATTGAAATTTTGCTTTAGGCCCCCAATAACATTGAGCCGCCCCTAACTATATGTATTGTGTAGGGGCCGGGTTCAGTTGTGTTGTATATATAGGTAAAATAAAAAATAATTCGATAGAAAGAATTTTAAAAAGTAAGAATCCCTTTATCAGAATTTTTGTTTCATGACAAGTTGCTAGTAGGTGCATACAAACTGATCGGAACACTTAATATTAATTTCTTTCTTATGAATAGAAGAATCAAAGAAATTTTTATCGAAGTTGTCGTGTTAGCATTTTGATAATTGAAAAGAAGCTATTTTTCGATAGATCCTATGTTTTTTTTCTGTTGGGTTTCAAACTCTACTTTCTTGAGCAACAAGATATCCTATATATAGACTCATAAATGGGATTTGAGAAGAGTTAAGTGTAGACAGACCTTATTTTAAAAGATAGAAAGACTATTTTCGATAGATCCAACTCAAGAAAAGTAAGAATGTAGCATTTATAGAGATATAAGCAGTAACAATAACAATATATATAGTGTGAAAATTGAGGTATAAGTGACAACAAGTTGTAGAAACAAATTAAGAATGAGAAAATACGAAAATAGTAAAATAATAAAATTGTCAAAAATAATACCAATAATATTAGCAGGAGAGACCAGACACAAAACTATTTCGTACACACTAACCTTTTATTTGAATCATCAACCTCTACACCATACCCTCTTATTTTAAAACAACAACAACAAACAAATAATATAATTATAACGTATGTATCTTGTATTTATTAATTTAGTATAAATTAAATACCGATCGAACGTAGAAAAACTTTTAACCCAATTTACATAAGTAAAGTTATAGTTCGAGACATATAATTTAATACAAAAGTTATCATGCTGGCTCTGGATCTATATATGATGATTATTTTAGTTAATCACATCAACTTTCAGAGTACTTAATTAAATGGGAGATGCTCAAGATGTTTTGGTATCCTAGGAACTGGAAGATCAAGTCAAATTACTAAATCTTGACTGCCTTGATTTAATAATAAGCACTAATTAAAACTACTTATTATAAAACAGTGGGGACATTTTATCATCTGCATGCGTGAGTGTGTGTGCATGGATCTTATATTTCTTTAATTTTTTCTTCTTTTTTATGTTCAAAGATATAAATAAACAATGATCAAAGGCTAAGTGAACAGATTGTATAAACAATGATCAAAAGGCAGAGTTAAATTTGTGAGTAGAAATTAAGTTTAGAATTCAATTACTATCACTTAATTATGATTATAATTCTAAAATTCATAACCCATAAAGATCACAATCGATATCTTCTCTCCAGATACAAACATTACAATAAAAATAATTTAGTATAAACATTATAAAGAGTATTGTTGAAGTTTTTACCAGCGTTAGTTAATTGTCATTTGATCTAATGTCTCTATAGACTTTAGTGACAATTACAAAAAGTTCTAAAATGTAATTATCACTAATAATTGCATCTAAAAAGTATATTAATGATGATTAAATTATTTTTATTAATATTAATTAATTGTTACTAAAGATTATTTATAGTATAGTCTATATGCAGAATTTCTCCTAATTAATATGAAATTATGAATCATGCACAAAGTTTAATTTGCAAATGCATGTTCTCAAATCTTTCATTTATTTATGCCCCTTTTAATGACTCAAATCCAAATGAATATGAATATCTGGTTAATTAATTAGTTGGTACGTATATCTAATTTAACACTTAAACTTAAAAGGGTAGTTTGATTGTGAATAAGTTATTTTAAGATTAATTATTTAGGATAAGTTTATTTCGGGATAAGTTATTCTACTTTGTATTTGAGATAATTTATCTCATCACTAAGATATATATGGTGGGATAAATAATTCAAAAATTACCTAATACCTTCAACCAAACACAGAATTACCTAATCCTGAAACTATTATACCTTATGCCTCACACCAAATAAATAAATATTTTATCGTTCATAACATAAAAATACGTAAATCACTGTTAAGAACTAGCTAGCCCCTAGCTCGACTAGCAACTGATACTCACATGGCTAGATGGATATATAAAATTCAGTACATATAATCATATATATATATATATATCTGTGGTTGGCATTTGTAAATTAAGAGTACATTATTAGCTTGAAACTTGACTTATGTTTTTATTACTCTCAAGTCACATGGCTAAGAAAAAGTTTAATTTGTGCAGGCTAGAGGCCGTTCTATTTATGCAATAATACGAGTTTTAGAGCATTCATATATATTCCGCCTTTTTCACATTTAAATTATTACTACTTTTTTAGGGATAACTTTACGATTTTGAGATATTAATAGCCTTGTACAAAAGGATATAGTTAAATTTAACGTTTAATATATAGTCTACTCTTTAAATTTATGAGGATATTCCATTTAGACATCGAACTAAATTATGTTGCAATTGAACACCTCAACTTATAATAATAAAGTGTTTCATTTATTAGACACTTTCAGTTTAAATTTCAGAAAAGCATTTGCTCGTGCTTTCATTTTTCTATTAGATAGTCAAGTTAATTACATAAAATATAGAGTTAATATCTCAGAAGATCACTCAACTTTGAGAATTTATCTAGTAAAATCATTGAACTTTGTTTTGTTTCAATAAAATCACTAAACTTAGATATTTGTATCAATAAAATCACACTTAATGCATTTTGACTTGTCTACCACAATAAACCTCTAAATATGAATTTCCTTCATCTTCCTCCTTTTTTTTCCCCACAATTCTCGTCAAAGCTAATGAACTGACTAAATGAATCAACTTTTAACAAACATAAAAATCAAAACTATTCAATTCATCCTAATTAAGGAATATTCAAGTTAATAATTTGACAATCTATGACGAGATCCCAAAATCCATCAACAAAGATCATCTCCAAGACAAGCCAAATAAAGCTCTTATATACTATTCTTAATTTTAATCTCAAACACATTTTAGCTTAACTTCACAACATCTTTTCTTTTCATTTTTGGGGTCTCTTAATTTTTTTATTTTTTAAAAAACTCTTTATAACTAAATTAATCATAAGCAAACCAAAAAAATATTAATTCCATGAGCGACTAAAGTGTGCTAAAGTTTCAATCAAAATACAACAGTTAAGGTGATGATAGCTAATTACTTAATAGATCACTTACGGAAACAACGCAACAAATTCACGGGATTAACTAAAGAAAATTTATAATACTCCAATTTTAGAGGAAATGATATCTATATTGCAAAAGTTGTCAAGTCAGAGATTTCATTGAATTAAATAGGTTATCTGTCACTGTACTTGGAAGAAAGTAATTTATAAATTCACTCTTAATGCTTAGTATTAAGAGTGATTTTACTGATATAAAGATCTAAGTTGAGTGATTCTTTTGATACAAAATAAAGTTCAATGACTTTACTAGATAAATTCTTAAAGTTGAGTGATCTTTTGAGATATTTACTCTAAAATATACTATATATCTCTTTTAATTATACACATCAACCTTAAATAGAAAACACTTGAGGTTTTATGAAAATAATTAAAGTGAAATGACATATTTTATATTGTTAACTTTTAACTACCTAATAGACGAATAAGAAAACACACCGGCAAAATTCAATTTAATGTCATTTTCTTGTACCATTGAAAACTTCTAAAGAGTACCAAAATTCAGCGTCATGTTTGGTCCCCTCCATTGTTAAGTTTTGTTAACTGAGATTGCGACCTAACTGAAACTGAAAAAAAGAAGTAACAAGTACTTATAATGTTTAGGATTATTTGGTTTGAAATCATTTTACAATTTTTGTTTTCATCCCAAAAGACGAAACTAATGTTAATTTGGTCAATCATTGTATTTTTAGGTTCATAAATTTCCCTACATATATAGATATAGAGTAGTAGCTAAGTGGATAACCAAAAAACAGAAGTCTATCTTCTCTTTATCCTAACAAAGCCTAGGAAAATTAAATAAAATGGTGGATAAGTAGTTAGGTTTATTAAAAGATTTATAGTAGTAGCCTCACAATATTGACTTTGTGACTGAATAATAGGTTTAACAAAATTATTCATAAAGTTTGTCGTAATTATTAATATTTCATTTATTTTGAATTAAATTAAATTTCATATTGCAAATGCACTAATTACCACGAAGGATTCTAATTTCATCAAACTATGTTTGGCTATAACTTCACTTATTTATTGCAGATATACTAAAGTTGATGTTTGCAAATTAAAGCCAAGGTCATTAAATATTTCAAAACAAGTGTTATTTTAACTTTTTTTTTAACTTTCATTAAATTTTTTTACAAAAGTATCATTGCTAAGTTATCTTTATTTATTTGTTAAATATTTCTTGAGAATTGAGCACTAAATACTATTCTTCCATAGAGTAAGAAGAAGTATTTTAATGTGTTTTCTCTTCCTTTCTCGAGGATGTCTTCTCGATGAATCAAACTCCTTAAATCTTTGTTCACTCTTTCGAATGCTATGTTTCTATCCAATTTCATTCCATATAAGTATAAAATCAAGCAAAATGTAATGGACTATTGTCTTAAATTCCTAAAGCAATAAGTATTTTAGAATAATATATTTTTGCATCAACTATACTTATTTGTGGGAGTATTATTTTGCCTCTTAAAGGCCCTTCCAATTATACATAGTAGAAAGGAGTCAACGATATTAAAATTTACAAGTAAATGTTTGAGATATTATTCCCAAGTATGAAATTGCAGAGATCCTTAACTAAAGCATTTCATATTCCTACTCAAATTATCCCCTTTTTACCCAAATAAATAAAAAATAAAGTATAACAAACATACACATTGGTCCAAAAATAATAATTGCAAAGATTGTGGAGATACTCCCCCCTTTGACACCAATAATGTATTCCAATTACTACAACGGAATGTATGTTACACATACTTCAATTTACTTTTTCATTCTTTAAGATTTGAAAATTTTCCCATCTTTTTTGTCTCCTGTTTCCAGCACATGAACGTGACCTGTTTCCTCCATCTAGCCTTCACTGATTTACTCAATTTCAATTACAAATTAAGCATGTGTTTCTTAGAAAATAGTCGAAAAAAATGTTGAAAACATTTTAAATTTGACAATAATTTAGGGGTGCATTCTATTCGCATAGTAAAATTAGGGATGTAGTTAAATTCAATTAGTCAAGTTAATAAATTTTAAAACTATCAATAATTTAAGAATGAAACAAATAATTCGCGATGAATTTAGGAAGGTTCAAATACATAATACTTGAATGAAAAGATGAGTCATCATTTAAATCAGTCGAAGGAGAGAAACACGTGGCATTGAGATTGACAGTTCATAGTGAGAACCTTAGTTTCTCTAAGATTAGATGCTTTCTATGCAGATATACTTTCCGATTTAAATTTGTTCTAATTCTTCAATTGGGTTCAATTTTTTTATTTGCTTTTGATTATTTCATTTCCATTATCTTCTTAATTAAAATTGTTCAAAGTGAAATCATGTTTTAATTGGATAATGTTATAACCGTAAAAAAAAAAAAACTTTGAACTTAGTAGTTTCCGCATAAAATTTAATAGGTCAGTTGATGTGTTATTCAAATTTTTATCTTATATTTTATTAGTAAGAATTTAATTCCTACCTTGTAATCCTTTTTGAGCGATTTCATTTGATTAATTGAAAGTAACAACAAATATTAAAAATAAATTTTAAGTACTAAAATTAATTAGAATAGAATGAATCACTTCAATAAAAATTCGAGTGACACCTCCGAGGCTCCAACGAGTTATGCTGATGGTAGGCATTGGAGATTCTATGAATATGTTCATACTGAGTCTCATGTGTTCCGTAATGCTAAATGGCCAGAAAATTTGTCAAAAATTTAAAAAGTCTATAATATCCTCTTTATATTAAAATAAACTAATTTTTTTTCATTTTTTAATTAAAATGTATTAAAGTTAAAAAGGTAAAAATGTTCAAAAAGGTAAAATAACACGGCGTGAAATATGTTATTTTATCATTCTGGTCAAATTCTAACCGAATTTTTTGGCCAAAAGGATTTTTTCATTCCAAAAAATATTAAATGTTTTATTATTTTCTTGATTTTTAAAAAAATGTATTACTCTTGTTTCCTTTACTATCCTTTTCTTTCCTTCTCTTTTGGCGAGAGATTATGACCATTGAAATGTATAAAGACGAAATAAGAACTTTGGCTTAATTACCAAAACTATTCATCATTCAACAGAAATTGGTAAAGTTATTTTATTTTGCTATACATAGATAATTTTGGGCAGTTCTAAAAAAAAAAAAAAAAAAAGAGGAAACAATTCCCTCTCTTTGAATATTTATGATTTTCTTTTTTGTTGTTACCTAAGTAGTCATTATCTTTTACTTACTTTTTTTGTGAAAAGTCTCTTTTCGTTTACCAATTTAAGAAAATAAATAAACGTAGGTAAGCATATTAGTGCATGTGCACCCAAAATAGTCCTATCAAACGTTCAAGTACTCAACGGTATTTCGAAATCGAACCAAACGGAACTCTTTCGGCCCCACATAATTCAAAATCTTCAATCTTTCCTTTATTTATTACTCTTCCTATAATTATATTGAATGAATAGTAAAACAAGTATAATTAATCATAGCTTAAGAAAATTAGTTCTATCATCACTTGCATAATTTTGTACTAGGTAGTTCCCAAATCCCAAGTACTACAAAATGGACTGCTGCATTAATAAATCTACCTTACAAATTCTTTTCTGAGTAATGCTAAATGATCATAAAATTTAGTCTGAATTTGATCAAAAATTTAAAAAGTCTATAATATTTTTTTATTTTAAAATAAACTGATCTTTTTTATATTTTTAATTAAAATATTAAAGTTAAAAGGATAAAAATGTTCAAATTAAAATAAAATAATATAGTGTAAAATATGTTATTTTACCATTCTGACCAAATTTTCTGACCAAAATGATTTTTCCTTCTTTCCCTTATAATTAATTATCTAATAATATGCCATGCACCAAAGGTACAGAGCGCTAATTAGGACACATAATTATAAGGGAAACAATTTGTAATATAAAAAAAAAAAAAAAACTCGAAGAAATTAAAATAAAATTCTCGTAGTAGTCTCCTAAAGGATTCGTTCAATTTAAAATTTTGCAAACTTAAATGTTTTTGTTCATTCTGGTTTCTGGTATTTATAATTAATAATCTTTATAGATGTTGTTTGCCATTACTGATTTCCCTCACCAGCTACTTTTGATGGCATTTTACCATTATTAGCTAACTGCTGCTTTTACTTGAGAGTTTGACCAAATATTCAAACTCAATTCCTTTTTTTTTTCTTTTTTGGTACGTGCATTGGAGCATTAGTATCCAATATCTGAGCATTAACGTTCAGTATTCATAATGAAGTCGGATTAGTTTAAATTTACATATTATAAGATTCATTTTTTGAAACAACACTTGCTACAAAATATTTTTAATTTTTTCAAGACTCAAATCCAAAAGGACGGATACAATTCCACCATCTTAATATAAACCATCCTCTATGTTACCTTATTCGTTAACACTCAAGCAATTAAGTACAATTAACACAATTTTTTTAAAAAGCTTTCCAGTCGTAAGGACGAAAAATCAAAAAGCACTCTTCTTATAAGTGATTAAGTATTAGAACTTACTACTCCACCTTATTCTTATTTTAATAATTTAATAGTATTAATCATCATAGTTGGGGATTCAAATCTATAATTACTAACCAAAATCATAGCAAAAGACCCAAAACAAAAAGGATTTAATTCAAAATTCCCCATCATTATTTGATGCTTAAAAAAAAAAAATATTAAACTTTTCTGCTTTTTCTCTTGCAAAAATGTCCCAAATTCCTCAGCAAAATTTCCAAGATTCTTCCCTCGTCTATTAGACTATAGAGTATACATATTTATATAGTTCTTGTTTTCTCTCTGCTAATTGTTTCTCTCTCTAGCCCACCCACGAATCTTTCTCTTTCTCTCTCTCTACTGGTAAAAAATAAATAAACACTACCCATTTCTGCTCTGTTCAGCTCATAACTGGTTGTCTCAATTTCTGCAAAAACAAATACACATAAAAAACACAGAGTAAAACAGGAGTAAGGGGTTAATGCACATGTTCTTCTTCTGGGTGTGTGTGTTTTTGAGGTGAGCGGCAATTTCTATCGTTTTCTTGAAGGAAGCTCTCGTGAGGTTCATGTGAAAGTATGGTAAGATTGAAAAAGAGATCTGAGAAAAGTTAAGCAAAAAAAAAAAAAAGAACACTTTTTATGATAGTAACGGGTCACTTGCTGCTTAGTTTCCCTCTTGATTCAGGTGAGTGTGGTGTTACTCCTAACTTTTGCTTTCTCTTTCCACCGTTTTTGTCATAATATACGGTGACCCTTTACTTCTAATAAGCTATTAAAAGCTTGAAAGTGAAGAAAGGTAGAGTCTTTATGCTCTAATTGAGATGGGTTTTCGTTTTTTGCTTTGTTGTTTTTGTTGGGTTGTAAGCAAGAGTGGCAGCTAGCTATGGGTTTGTGGAGGTTTTGGATTTTTAATGGATAATGATTTGTTGTAAGATTTTTCTTCTTTGGAGTTTTAGCCGTTACTGGACGTGAGATTTGTTTAGTCGGAATGTTTATAATGATTTTTGGGGTTATTTGATGGTTTTGGAAGGTAAATTTGGTTTGATTTGGTCATTATTACTTGGTTCTGGGGCATTGATAGTGAGATAATTTAATACTGGTGAATTGGTAGACATTTTAAGTTGGACTTTTCCATAATTGGGAAGATTTGGGACTGATTTGGAGAGAATGATGCATTTGTTGATGTCTAACCATAATTCAAGAATATTTCCGTTTTTGGATCAATTTATGTACTGATCATGACCAGGGCTGTTCGTGACCGGATTCTTAAGGATGCAAATGGAAACATTAGTGATCACTTACGAAATCACATACATTTGACAAATTGTATTCATTTGAAGAACCACATGCATAAGCATAGCCCCATTTTGGCTGATAGGTCCCTTATGAGGGACCTTGTTGTCCTTCAGAGGTCAAGGTCCTTAAGAGATCCTTCTGCAAGTCCACCCTCATGGCAATCTCCTTCGGTTGTCGATGCCCTTCTTAAAAGAAGTGAAAGGGATGCTGTTATGAGCAATGGTAGGCGGTCTGTAGGCATAGATCGACCTAGGGATGGTAGAGGTTTATCTGGAAACTCGCCTCCTTTAGCTGCCCGATCGCCGTCTAGAGTGGCTTCTGCAGAGATTAACAAGGTTAATACTGAGCGAATGGCAGGGGCTCCAAGTGATCGAAGTAGCAAGAGTGGAGTTCGCGAACGGAGGAGAGTCAGGAGAGAAGAATCAAGCCGTAGGAATCTGGGAACTGACTTCATTGCTGAAAAGGATGAGTGTTCGGGTGATGGAAATGATTTGGTCCGCAATCCTGTTTCAGAGAACTCCGAACAAAGAGGTAGAATTAGCAATGAAACAGAGAGGCAGAGGCATGATGATCGAATAAGGACCCTCTCTGAGCAATTAAATGATGTTCCAATTGACAGTGATGGGGTAGCTTCTTCTCACATTCATGCTCGTGGAAGGCATACTCATAATGAGAAAATTGCAGAGCAAATGGAGGCGACAACTCGTGGCAATGGCAGAGTAAAACGGCGTAAGTTTCGAGGGGCAAGAAGAACTCGCACTTCTGTTCCTTCAAGAGATGCTCTTGCCCACAATGAAATGTCTGTGGCCTCAAATTCATTAGGTCAAGCTTCAGCACACCAAAAATATCCTGCAGAAGATGGCTATGAAGAGTATGTCAACCAGAATGTAACAAGAGATCCAAGGAATGGGTGCGGAATTCCTTGGAACTGGTCAAGGATTCATCATAGAGGAAAATCATTTCTTGACATGGCAGGCAAGAGTTTATCTTGTGGTTTGTCTGACCCAAGGTCAAAAAGAAGTGGTGGTGGTCCAACAGGGAGGGATGCTGCTGATATGCCAATAATGTCTGAATACTCGAGCTCATCTAGTAAATCTGAAGCAGAGGCGTTGCCCTTACTATTTGATCCTTCAAATTCTCAGGGCAGTTCAGACCATCCTGCTTGGGTTCATGATTATTCGGGGGAGTTGGGTATCTATGCTGACAATTTATTAAAGCAAGAACTTGACTCGGATCTTGCTTCAGAAGCTAGATCAGGTGAGCAACACAAATTTCGTAGGCGTGGCAATAGTAGGCACCAGAGTCTAACACAAAAGTATATGCCAAGAACATTCCGGGATTTGGTAGGACAGAATTTAGTTGCGCAAGCTCTTTCAAATTCTGCTCTTAAGAGAAAAGTTGGCTTGCTTTATGTTTTCTTCGGGCCTCATGGAACAGGAAAGACCTCATGTGCCCGCATTTTTGCAAGGGCATTAAATTGCCAATCCATTGAGCATCCCAAGCCTTGTGGTTTTTGTGATTCTTGTATTGCACATGATATGGGAAGGAGTCGAAATATAAGGGAAATAGGTCCTGTGAGTAATTTTGATTTTGAGAATATGATGGATCTTCTTGATAATATGATTGTCTCCAAACTACCATCCCAGTATAGGGTTTTCATATTTGATGATTGTGATACACTGTCTCCTGATTGTTGGAGTGCTATTCTAAAGGTCATTGATAGAGCCCCTAGGCGAGTTGTTTTCATCCTTGTATCCTCAAGTCTTGATGTCTTGCCTCATATAATCATATCTAGGTGCCAGAAATTCATTTTTCCCAAGTTGAAGGATGCAGATATCATCTATACTTTGCAATGGATTGCAACCAAGGAAGATCTTGAAATCGAAAGGGATGCACTCAAGCTTATTGCATCAAGATCAGATGGATCGTTGAGAGATGCTGAAATGACTCTTGAGCAATTGAGTTTGCTTGGCCAGAGAATCTCTGTCCCTCTTGTTCAGGAGCTGGTGCGTTTTCTAGCATTTTCTCTTATCAAAACTCGAGGAAGTTCTTTTTGCTTTGCCGACCAAGATCTCATACTTTGTTACTAATGCATTTATTAATCGAAATGTGTGCAAGCTAGCCCAATACCATGATTATAAAAAATAAGTGCATATTTGAATGTACGTTAAGCTTTCTATAGAACTAAAATTGTCTCTAATGGACTGGTTATTGCTTTTTGGATAATAATATTGAGATACTTAGAAATGACATTTAGTATATATTGTTCTTTGATGAAGAATTGGAATATCCTGTATTATAATTATTTCTTCTTGCTTTTATGGAAAATTACACCTAATCAACAGAGAGGCTAGCTTTGTTTCATCTTCTTCCTAACATAGCCTAATTACTAAATTTTAAAAATTAGATATGTGATTTTTACTTTTTAATAACTTTTGTGATTTGATGGCATTACAGGTTGGACTTATTTCCGATGAGAAATTAGTGGACTTACTTGACTTGGCATTATCTGCTGACACTGTCAATACAGTGAAACATTTGAGGGATATCATGGAATCTGGTGTCGAACCCTTAGCTTTAATGTCACAACTTGCTACAGTCATAACTGATATACTTGCTGGGAGCTATGACTTCACAAAAGAAAGGCCTCGGAGGAAGTTCTTTCGATGCCAAGCAAGTAAGTGATCTATAATTTGGTTATTCTGTAATAAATGACTTATTCATTGGGTCTCCTTGATATAGATCCATATGATATTGGATAAACTACTGGGTAATAGCTCACAATCACTAGACCATACATATTGCATTTCCTTTAACAAGTCTTCCAACTAAAAGTTAAATCAACTTTGCTTGTGAAACAATTTGCAAAGAGAATCTTATATCACATCCTCCAATTTAACTAATTGCCTTCTCATTCTCTTTCAATATTGTCACAGGAACTTGAGCTATATATGCCATTTTAATCATATTTTTCTCCAAGTTCAACTCTTACTTTCCTCTATTCTTTGGTTGCAGTATCAAAACAAGATATGGAAAAACTGCGTCAAGCTCTGAAGACACTATCTGAGGCTGAAAAGCAGCTGAGAATGTCAAATGACAGACTTACCTGGCTTACAGCTGCATTGCTGCAACTCGCTCCAGATCAGCAGTATATGTTGCCCAATTCCTCAGCAGACACTAGTTTTATTCAAAGTCCACTAGGCTTGAATAATGCAGGGGGAACAGAAAGACCCAGGAAAAGCAATGTCGAGCATGCTGATGACATGCTACACAAAGACAGAGTGTTCCCATCAAAAAGTAAGGTAGAAAACTTTCAAGCTGGATGTTCTAGTAATATTTACTCCGATGCCAGGATGAAAGGGGTTCACATTGGTGGAAAAGGGCATAATGGAGCTGGAGTACTTACTCAAAAAGCTTATAGCGTCTCTAGTGACAAAAATAGAACAAGCAGTGGCCAGGTTACAGGGAAGTTGCACCGGGATATTGAAGAAATGTGGTTAGAAGTGCTTGAAAATATTGAAATAAATGGCTTAAAAGAGTTTATGTATCGTGAAGGGAAGCTTACCTCAGTCAGCTTTGGAGCAGGTACAATTCATTTAGTCTCTTACAAACATCCTTAGCTATGTCTTATGGTCATGACTAGTGAATTGTTCTTAATTATTTTTATTTCTATGTCGTATGGTCATGAGTAGTGAATTTTGCATACTTATATTCATTTTTAGGCATTTCAACTGCATGTTTAATCAGCAGGTGAAAACCAGAAGAGTTTTGTCTGCCAGATCAGTTTAACACAAAATACTTAACTTTAATTTTAAGTATACCGATTAACGTTAGCTTAAAATAGATCTTGATTATTTTAAATTATTACAGGCCTGCACTCTTTTAAGGAAGGGTTATGGAATAGATTCAAGAGAAAAGCTTCCTTTCTCTTATTCAGGAATCAATTTGGGGTTGGGCTTTCTCCGAAAGGCCCGTCTGTTCAAGTTTCTTGGGTGTAATCTTTTGTTTCCTTATCAAGAGAGATCATGGACATATGTTTCTAAATGTCTAGGATGTTAAACTTGCTGCTTTTGTTTTTTTGGTGAGGAAGGTGAAATTGAATTCGAACCTAGTAATACAAAGAGGGCACGATTTGACAGGATTATATGGTTTGAACAGTTCATTTCGAAGCCTTGTTGCAGCAAGTAGTAGCCAGGGGCAGACGTAGAGTGTGAGTTATGGGTTCATCTGAACACCAATAGCTTTGTCTTGGAACTTTTATGTGTTAAAAATCACTAAATCAAGTATAAATAAATGGCGAACCCTGTAAATCAAATAAGATGTGATAGAACCCCAAACTCGAACCCATAAAGTTCAAATCCTGATCCGCCTCTAATAGTAGCAGACTGCTGATTCCAAGAGTGTTTTTACTGCTTGACGCATCAGAAATGTCTGCTTTCTTTATTCCCTTATTCTTTTGAATCTCCATCTGTATCTGTTCATCTCCCGTTACCTGTTTAATTTTACATCCGTGTTACAAATTTAATGCATTGCTAGCCTTTCTGAGTATTACTCTTGCATTTTTCAGATTAGCTTCCTTTGTAATTCCGTATTCATTCTGTTGTAAGCTTCCTATTTGATTGGCATCTCATTATTTTAGTTTTGGTAACTCAAACATTATAGGAACATAAAATTTCATTCCGACTTGTAGCAATACTAAGCCTTCTGGAATATGAGTGTTATTCTAGACTTGCTTATGCTTGCATATGTGCCCCATGACTTGTGAGAGAGGGAGGGAGGGACTCTATTTAAAAGATATGTTTCATGTACTGTGCATATGTGCCCTGTTGTTTCCCGCTTTTTTGTTGGACCAACTATTAAATATATATCTGTGGGGCTTCATTTGTAGATGTGATTCGTGCTCATCTAATTTATTAATTTCATTGCAGCTCCAACTGTGCAGTTACTGTTCAGCTCACATCTAACAAAATCCAAGGTAGAGAAATTCAGGGGTCATATTTTACAAGCTTTTGAGTCTGTTCTTGGGTCCCCCGTGACCATAGAAATCAGATGTGAATCCGGGAAAGATGGCAGGGCTGGACCAATTGTGTTGTCAGCAGCACCTCATGGTGTATCTCATATCGGTACGAAACCTGGCATTTATGGTAATGGGGTGAGAATGGCAGGTCCTGATGAAATCAGCAGGGCACAAGTAAATGATAGAGAAGGTTTAGCATTTACAAAGCTTGACTCGAGAGGAATAGGTGGTAGTGAGATAGTTGAAGAGGAAGCTTCTCCAAGAGAATCGAAACACAATGAACAGATTGAGAACAATACACGACTTGATAGGCGGAATTTAGAAAGTGATTTTTCAGGAGGGACAATGTCAATTGCGAAAAATTCATCCACCTCCATTCCTGAAAGAAGAAACTTAGGGGATAGAAGGCAGAGTTTGAGCTTAGTTAAGAGCAAGGTATCTCTTGCTCACGTAATTCAGCAGGCAGAAGGATGCACGCGGCAAAGTAGCTGGTCAAAACGCAAGGCTGTTTCTATTGCTGAAAAGCTTGAACAAGAGAATTTGTATGTACCTCTTTTCCCATCGTTCTTGTATTACCACATTTTATATCAGATTGTATATGTGTCTCAGAGGTGTAACCATTTTCACATTCATTTGCTTGAAGAGACAAATAATATACCATTAAAACGTATGTCTTTAAGTTGTGTTTTGATTTTATATAGTAGTACAGAAGAAGAAAAGATTAGAGAATGCCTTACTGATTACTTGGCTGAGGAGATATAGAGTGGATATATTATATTATATGAAATGTGGAACAGAAGCGGCCCCTTCATCCTTCACTTGTTGGTGGATGGACTGATACACATGTTGGCCAAATGCACTCCATCCAACTTAGTGTTGTCCTGTCGTCAGTTATCAGCTAAAAGACCCCATAGAAAATGTTACAAGCTAACTGTAGGATAGACCTTTGCGTATAACATCAGAATATATGGACCCACTTGTTTTTTCTTGGAATAAATACTCTTATATTGCATAGTTCTTATAGTAGGTATAACGGTCTTTATTTGATAGTCAGTTGTTGTTGGAAACATATAAGTGTTCCTCGTTTAATTTGACTATTCTCAAGTAGTAATGTGATCTTTCTTCTCTGCAGGAGATTAGAAGCTAGGTCAAGGAGCTTGCTTTGTTGGAAGGCTAAAAGAGTCACCCGCCGACAGGTAAACAGATTCAAATGTCTATTTTCTTTTTCAATGCATTCAAGAGTCCTTTAGACTTTTCGAGTTGTGTGTCAACATAGTTGCTTGCATTCTGCCATTTATTGGAATTTGACATACTGCACTACAAGTGTTGCAAGTGTAAGCAAGTATGAAGACGTTTCAGTTCCTAGCATGTCAATTCAAGATGCTTCCTTGCCGGCTGCCTTGTCTTACATTTAGCTATTATGATGGATCATGAGAAAATATCTCTTACGCACCCAAAAGAAAACAGAAGAAGAAAGGCTAGCAAAAGAGTATAGTGGGATGTGTTGTATGCACACGTTAAAGGCAGGCCCATAATCCATCAATTTTTCTTTTAGACTGTGATGTCTGGGCTAGCTTGGGTACCTCGACTATTTCACCAGGTGCCTCTATCCACAGGTATCAAGTAACTCTACCCACCATGGCCTAGGTAAGTGGAAAGAAATTGCCTGGTGTTTTTTGCCTTCACTCAGATTTGTACTTGAGACTTCGGGGTTCTCCTCCCATTTCATTGACCATTAGGCCACATCCTTGAATCCAGTTCCAAAGCTAGAAATAGCGAATTATCTGACCTAATCTATGCTCCAGAGTATTCCGTCCTGTTGCAAGTAGTGCAACTTTTAGCAAAAACCTCTGCCCTCCTCCCCAAAAAGAAACCAAGAGAAGGAAATAGGTTGGACAACCACACATGATTCATAGTTTCGACTTGCTTAGGCAGTGATGAGATGTATAAACTATTAAATGCAGTCAATCCAGCCTATTTTCTGTAAAAGTTGTCACGATTACGAATATAAAAAGTTTTAAAGAACGTCAGACTATAACTATAAATAGCAATTTTCAGGTTACTGGTGATATGAACTTTATGCCCCGCACAGTTTTGATTACTGGCACTGAGGCATGATGCTGAAGGAGAGACTTATTTATCTTAGTGGAGTAAATGGGATATAAATCCAGTTTTAATGCTATTGGTTTCACTTGTAGCTTCTTATTTTCATTTGTTTCATGATTTGGAAGAGCTTGAGGCTTTACACCAACTTGCTACAGGATAGAATACTGACTTATTATCAAATTTAGTAACTCTACTGGTTTATTTGAAGCTATCAGTTAACAGAATTGTTCATCGTGCAGCTTTCGCGATTGAAAACAAGAAGTAGGAGGCCGAAGAGCTTACTGAGGTTCGTTTCTTGTGGAAAATGTCTCTCTGGTAGGTCTCCAAGGTAGCAGTAAATGTATCAGAAAGCTTAGGGGCAGAGTAATTTCCAGTTTTAGTTCTACTATATGTTCAAGTCAATCTTTGTTTAGAGGGTCAACTTTATTTTTCCAATAATAAGGTAGAAGATGAGAAATGGAAGGTTGCATTATTAATATATCTTTTTTTAGTTTAGCAATTTTCTTTTTAGATGTCTAAAAGTAGTTCTCATGTACTAGAATATTCTACATTTTTATAATTTATTGGGAATTCATTTTTCCCCTTTTACTATGACATATGCAAATCGTTTTTCCTTTTTTTGTTATTAATTTTTGTCCATCTTTATCCATTTAATCTCTAAAACTTTAGTCCTTTGTTTTATTTTAAAAAGTTGCACTTGCAAGACGTTCTTTGTTAATTTGACATATTTCAAAATTTTAATCCCTTCTTTTGGTTTTGAAGGACGCTTTTGGAATACCATAATTTTACTCCCTTTAAATTTCAAACCATGTATGATGTAACATACTTGCCCTTGCATATAGTCTGTCAACAAGATAACATAAATTTTCGTTGATACATTAACTTAAATTTAGTAATAAACGAGCATTTAAGGGTTAAGTTTCTACTTGTACAATATATATATGTCCCAAATTATTTGTCAATATATAAAATTGAGATAGAATTAATTTTAAAAAATTGATTTTGTGATTTCTTTAAAGATGTGCGAGTAATAATATGAGACGGAGTGAGTATCAAATAAGAGAATCACATTTCAATCGTCCCTACCACACTATATATGAATGGGAATATTCAACTATGATTATAAAGGGTGATGGTTCATTTTTGGATTTTAAACACCCACCCCGCCCCCCCAAACCCCCCCCCCCAAAAAAAATTCAATATTTTTGGATGTTTTTTGGAAGACAGCTGAGATTGGAAAATTGAATGGCTGTTCTATATATAGTTCAACCCATCAAATGGGTTTCAGGAATTAATCAAAGAGGCTCACATGGGATGCTTCACCTAGTCAACAATTATTTTTTGGCATAAATAATTTTAATGTTTTTTCTCTTAACAAATTTATTTAATTAACACTATGTCTCTATATCATGTGAAAAATTGCATGTCGATTTGAAACTATACTTATTAATTAAAGATTAATAAAAACTTAACAATATTTAGTAAAAAAGTTTTACTCGTTGAGCTCACTAATATGATAAGTACAACTGTACAAGTTCGAAGAGTAAAGGTGTCAAATTTATTTAAAGATATCAATCAAGAACTGTCAATAGGGTATAAATGTTTAATTGGAGGATGTTTACAAACTTAGTTGGTACAAATGTTTATGTATAATCAATATGTATACATTATATATTCATGGTATGTTTGGTACGAAGAAAAATGGTATCTTAAAAAATAAGTGACTTTTTCTTACCTATTTTCGTGTTTGACCCTAGACTTTCAATTTTAGTTTTGCGTTTGCTCTTCTTGTTTGATTTTTTTTCCATAGAAAAGATAAGGTTAAAAGTTACCATAATAAATTAAACAGATGGCCAAGAAGGAAAGATACAATTTTAAGCATATCTCAATAATTTGCAAGTAACAAACAAAACGTCATTTAAACATATTTTAAACCATATTATCTTCTTATAGTATAATATGTAGTTATAATAAATGTCTTTCTCACATTTGACAAATCTTTTGGTTTTACTCTTATGTACATACTTGAGTCAACTCGTTAGGTGAAGAAAAGGCAATTACACAATGAGGCAAATTACCATTAACACCGATTATTATAGATGACTACAATCAAATAAGGACACGTTTAGTCAATTAGGTGTTAAAATGAATGAATGAATTAATTAACATATATATATATATATATATATATATATATATATATATATATATATCTACGGTAAATACTTTTAAAATTATTATTAGATAATTAAATTTGACCTTTTTTTAAATCATGGCCGACCTCCCACCCACCAATCTTGACCACAATGTGTATTCAGTAAACAGGATTTAAATTTGAAGTAAGAAAATTACTCAATCATCATAGACAAATTAAGTGACAATTTTATATAATTTTGTTTTGTTTTATTACTGGTACTTTGTAAGCAATTGTATTTGATTCTTCTAGATTTTATTTGGGGTAATCAAAATTAATAAATTGTGCGATCAAAAGTGTATAACTATTATTAATTCATACTTAATGTAATTAGAATATTAATTAATCTAAGTTATCATCTTTCCGACATTTTAAATATATATTTAGTACAGTACGGGATATTTTCCTTTTTTTTTTTTTAAATCCCCAAAGAAATCATTGTGCTTTTTTTTTTCCGAATAGGCATGGAGGAGATCTGCTCGTAAATCACACGAAAGATATAAAGTGCACTAAACAAGCCTCGTGTGATGAGCTTGATGAGAAATTATTTGCAGGGGAATCGATCGATACAGGGGCGGAGGCAGCATATAATGAGGGGGTCATCCGACCCCCCTCGGCGAAAAATATTACTATTTATACATTATTAAAATTATTATTTATACATTATTAAAATTATTTTTTAGGTATGTATAATAGATGTCGACCCCCCTTCCACTAGTTCATGTGTTTACTTCTCAGATTTTAAATCTCCTTATTAAATTTTCTAGCTCCGCCACTGGATCAATAACCTACCTTTAGAATACCGTCTGCTCTGCACCAACCAAATATTTCCTATAATAGCAAAATCTAAGGGTCTATCTTTTGAACTTATTAATTTATTTTGTATTCAATACTATTTCCTCAAGGTCAGCGGTCCATCTTTGAATTAAATCTGTCAACTTATCTTATATCTAACTAGAATACGAAATCAACACCACGGGTTCTTTTAAATATTAATTTTTCTTATAGGCCTACATTAATTTTAAAATACATTCCAACTTGAATCTTTCAATTCTTCCTAAACTTGAAGTTACATCTAAAAAGTATATGGGGCAAAATTCTCGTTTGACAAAGGATGAATAGATCCTATCATTAACTCGTGGATACGTGTCATGATATGATCATTCTTGACTTAGCTTGGAAAAATCTTGGGAGTTGTAACCTCGGTGTGACTTGGACCGACGCAACCAAGCCCGTAGCCTGAAGGACTTTTCCTCGGAGATGAAATCACTTTATATAGTTGTAGCCTTTTTAATCAATATGATTCCAACTAGTCAAAATCCAGGCACATGCTACTAGGAAGGTTTTTTAGCGCTAGCGTGTAGTCTTTTCATATTAAGGTGGCGGGTTGACTTTTAGCCTATAAAAGAGTTCTCTTAGAAAAAACGAATGACATGAGAAAATTTCAGAGTTCTCCAAAAAAAATACTTAGTTATCGTCCTCTCCTCTCCACTTATACTTTTTAATTCCTTCGAGTAATTGGCACCCTTGTAATTAAAGATTGCATGCTTAAAATAGTTTGAAACTCTAGTGATCATGTATGTTACATGTTCTCAGTTATGTTAATTAAGTTTTTATAATAGCTAGGTTGATGGAGCTTTTTGGCTCCATTTATTCTATTATATACATTGTTTAAGCTTTTAAGGTATATGAACACATTACTTCATTAGTCATGCTTTATATACCACAAAACTTAATAATTGAACCCTCAACCTCAATTATAGAGGTGAAACCAATATGCATTATATCACATGACTCTCTGAATATAAATGCACCTATATAGAGAGAGAAAAAAAATTGTTATATATGAATTATGATTTAAGGAGTGTGGCATAAGTGTGCATGAACCCATACCTCTCCTTTTGGATACGTCCCCCTAATTATGAGTTTGATTTTCATTTCAAATATAAAACCGACATATAATTAGAGAAAGGTTAAAATTATTCTGTTATTTAGTGATTTTAAACTAAAAACTTAATAGGGTGTTTGAATTTATTTATTTGTACCTCTCCTCCTAGAAGCTTCAATTTTTATGCTTCTTTGATAACTCGAATGCTTATTCTTTAGATTGAAATTGAAGGATGCTTAATAAATTTTTTAGGCAGTGTGTTTGAATATTTTGGATGTTTGACTTGTAGATAAATTAGAAAATTAGAAGAAAAAACGAAAACGCGGTCGACATTGAGTATACGTGGCAGTTTTTGAGCTGTAGTTTTCCTAAAGGATACGGAAAAAGTCATGTGGTGACAAGTAGGCTTCTAATTATTTAATGTAAGTACCTAATTATTATAACATTAAATTCATACTCTAAAGTATTTAGTTTAACTTTTCTTGAAGATTTTTTTTGAATTGTATTTTCATTTTCGTATGAAAAAGTGTCATCCACTAGAAAAATGCCTTTGGATGTGAAAAAATATCAAACTGTCTCTATTATGATAAAATAAAACCTGATAAAAAATCATGAAGTTTGAATGGAGAAGATTAACATAGTCTTTAATTTGTATAAGGATGATAATTTTTTTTTGGTTTTCACCTGGTGTTCGGAGTCCGTATTGGATTAAATTCGGATAGGCCTATTCGGAAGTGACGCTTTCAGCATAATTTTCTTCATACTCAATGCACGAACTTGAGATATTTGATTAAAAGGTGAAGCAATCTCACTATTGGATTACAATCCATGTTGGTATAAGGATTAATTTTAATATCTTAAAACGAATTATTATTTTCTAACCTTAGCAATTATGTAGAATTGTACTAATATACAATTGATATGTCTTTGAATAGCCTTAATAGTCAACTTGTGCAATCCTTCAATTGAATTGGCTTAAAAGACAATGACGATTGCAAACCATTTTCATTGCCTATATTTTACTCTTTTGGCTTTTATTGACATCAACTTCTTAAACCGTTGTTTGAGGCTATGAAAATTCCATTCTCACGACTATACTTGTTCACCTATATATTTATAGTTTTTCTCCTATTACAAAAGATAATTTTTTTTCATTTTATATTGATTGGAATTTTAATAATTTTTTTACTCCTAATTTATACCAGAATGACTTACTGAGTTTTGGAAGGAAACACTTTTATCGATAAAACAATTTTAAGGATAGTATCTTTTGACATGTCCCACTCCAATAATTTTAACACTATTCAATATTCATCCATTTCTTTTCATGACATTTTACTCTAAAATTTTGAAAATAATGTTAGATTGACGTTTCTCTTAATTTTTCAAATAGAATAGTTTATTTTTCAGTAAGAAAACGAGTACTTACATAAATTCAGATTACATAAGAAATTGAAATTAAATACAAAAAAATGTCCCCACAGTTTGTTATTTTCCAAATCACAGACAATTAAATTGTTAAGAATTTTCCAAATCACAGACATAATTAAATGCAATTGAGAAAGAGGAGCAGAGAACGAAGATTAAGGACTACTTGGATTGACATTTGGCTTATGACTTATAAGCTCAAAACTATAAGTTAGGATTTCTAACTTATGACGTTTGACTTATTTTTGTTATTTTGGCTTTAAAATAAATGTTTATAAACAAGACTTTACCTAAACACTTTAAAACTACTTAAAAGCTATTTTGGCTTAAAAACACCTAAAATAAGTCAATTCAAACGGGCATTAAGAAGAGAAAATCTCAAGGCAAAGTTTGATTATTAAATTTGTGTAAATATAAAGTACTTGGATTGATTTGGAAGTGTTAAATGACTAGAAAATTTGGCCAGAAAATTAAAAAAACTTAATTTTTTTTTTTATTTTAAAACAAACTGATCTTTTTTCTATTTTTAGTTAAAATGTATTTAAGTTAAAAGGGTAAAAATGTTTTAAAAAATAAAATAACATAGAAATTTTTTTTTGGCCAGAATTTGGTTTTTCTATGTTATTTTAACTTTTAAAATATTTTTACCCTTTTAACTTAAATACATTTTAACTAAAAAATGAAAAAAAGATCAATTTATTTTAAAATAAAAAAATATTATAGTTTGCTTTTAAATTAAAATAATTTAAAAACATTTTTTTGAATGTTTGACTAATTTTCAAAAGTATTTATAAGCACTTTACTAACCCTCCGTTACATTTTATTTGGCTACTCTTGTACTCTTTCCTTTTTAGGAGTCAAATAATATAAACTTTGACTAATATTTTAAGATGTATTTTTCATCATATTGATATCATTTTCTAAATATAATTTATGATAATTTTTGTATAATTTTTGAATATTAAAATTTTATTATATTGTTTGGCTAAAAAATTCTATATGAACGATTTCTTTATCCCTCCCTAAAAGGATAAAAGGAAGAAGTTGTTTTAAAAGCAAATTTTCTAAAAGATGCTAATATTAGATAACTATGGTGAACAATCCCAATGACTTAAATTTTTTATATTAGAAAAGTATGAAAGAATTAAATTACAAAATAAAAAGGAAAAGAAAAGAAAATGAATAATGATGGAGGAAAGAGAGACTAGAAAGTCAAAACAACCATAAAGATCTGCACATCTCAAAGTAACCCAAAAGCTTTGGTTGTTGAGAAATTCTTAATGCTGCATTTAGAGCACACATCAAATAAAAATACAAGCACTCTTCAGAACCCTATGCCAATATTGATTCCTTTTACTATGCACCCCAATTTTTTTTTTAACTGATCACTCCGTTCACTTTTTACTTATTACTCCATATTTTACTTTTTAATAGTTAAATTATATAGATTTTGATCAATATTTTAAAATAATAATATTAAAATTAAAAAAAAGATACAATTCAAAAGTATTTTTATGTAATTTTAAATATTTAAATATTAATTTAATTTAATTTAATTTTGAAAATCAATCAGACTGACATCAAGCGAAACGTGACACAGGAAGTAGTGTTGATTCCTTTCACTATGCACCCCAATTTTTTTTTTCGGCTCACTCTGTTCACTTTTACTTATTATATTTTACTTTTAATAGTTAAATTATATAGATTTTGATCAATATCGTAAAATAATACACCATATTAAAATAAGAAATAGAATATACAATTATTTTAAATGTAATTTTTGAGTATTTAAATAATAAATTAATATAATTTAATTAAAATTAAATTGACGGTTGTTAAGCAAAACGTGACACAGGAAGTAGTGTTGATTTATCTTTATCTTTTTTTTTAATTCTTATTTAATCATCGATTTTAAAAAGGAAAAATCCTTTTGGTCAGAAAATTTAGCCACAATTTGACCAGAATGATAAAATAACATATTTAACAATTCACACTATGTTATTTTATCTTTTTAAATATTTTTATTCTTTTTAACTTTAATACCTTTTAATTAAATAATAAAAAAAATAATTTATTTTAAAATTAAAAAATATTATAAACTTCTTCTGACCAAATTTTCTGATTATTTAGTTATTACCCAAAACTTTTAAAAAGTACTCTCTCTCTCTCTCAAAGGCAAAGTGAGTAGAGTACACTCTCTCTCATAATTTGGATATTTGGAACCTTTCGTTTAGTCAAGGCTCCAAATTACAGAATTGTATATCCCAAAAGACTGCCAAATTAAGGAATAGAATAATCTTTTTCGTGACTTATTTCCATGCGTTACAGTTCTAATGGCCCCAAAAAAGGTCTAATCTCCTTTTTCTTTGGTCAACTCTTCAATTAATTGTCTGATGAGAATACACACTTTTACCCTTTTCTCATCATTTATTATAAAAAGAAAAGAAAAGGAAGAAAAAAAAAATATATATATGGTCTAATATTAAACAATTGGGAGTAATCCACATAAAGTTGAACTACTTGTCAAGCAGAAATTAATTTTGCAAAAGCCAAGTGAAAATAACTGATAGTAGATACGTAATTTTTGATCAAATATAAAGTAAATTTAAGGATACGATGATGTACTTTGGTCAAATTGTATTAATAATTAACTTTATTTAATTAAAATTTAGAGGTGCAAATAGAGATTATTAGGTGATACACTCGAGAGAAGAAAACATTTATGCTTCAAAGCTATTTATATGTCAAAAATTGAGAATGCAGTTATGCATCCGTTTTGAGATTAATAAAATTTCAACAATAAAAAATAAATAAGAGCAAATCATGGCATGTAATAATATATCCAAATAATAATAATTATAAATAAGTCAATAGAAGTGACCATACTAGAATCACGGGACTCGAGAGATGCCTAATTTCTTCCCCTCGATCAACAACATTCGTTACCCGAATTTTCGATTCGCAGACCAAAACTAAATAGTCATTTTCTATTGATTAGGGATTCAA
Organism: Solanum bulbocastanum; assembly: GCA_037074985.1. NCBI lineage: Eukaryota > Viridiplantae > Streptophyta > Magnoliopsida > Solanales > Solanaceae > Solanum > Solanum bulbocastanum. The sequence continues at coordinate 26,176,752 of CM073598.1, read as the reverse complement.
ACAGGTGACTTGGAACACCATAACTAAATTTCAAGTGACGATTTCTAAAAAAAATAAAATAATCCATAATTCAATACCGTCACTTTAATTGGAAAAACTCTTTTGCCGGTCGAAAAAGGAACGTGACACTAATCATAAGACATTTTCTTTTCTTAAGATTTTTTTTTTTTTAAATCTACATTTTTTAAAATTTTTTTTAGCTCAAATACATACAAGTCTTTTAGAATAAAAGGAACTCTTACCTTTTCAATTATTAGACAAATTAAATTTTACCAATTTTTGATTGATAAGTCAAAATAAGTCAAAGCCTTAAAAGGCTAAGCCATAACTATTACAAATACTAATGAAAGTAAGAAACTTTTACCTCATTAACCAAATCTTTTTTTTTAGTCCAAGATATTCATTATGAATGTCATTGAATTAGAATATTTACATATAAAAGACATTTAAATTAAAAGTAATTAAAGGTTGAGATATTCAATTAAAATATAACTTAATTTAAATGTCAAATGAATAGTTTTGATAAATTTATGAAGCTAATTATGTATTAAACCTTAACAATACAGATAAGCTTCCACTAAAAGTACCCATGCTTCACTATTTGACATCATCATATCAAGCTCCACATAAACACATTAAAAAATATTTAATCTAGTACCACATGATTAATTTTAAAATTTATTTTCTTTATTCTAACACTACTTTTTTTGCAATATTACATACATAATCACTCACTTATTTTTTTTTTTTCATACTCACTTATTTTTTTTTTAATACTTTTTTTTATTGCTTCACCCTTTAATAGAACCAAGTATTTTTTTTCTTCAATTACCACTTATGTTAATTTTAAATTCATTATTTATAGATTTCTTAATTTTTTAAAATTAATTAATTAATTAAGCTAAATAGGTAGGAAGAAAATGAATGGACGGGATTTAAGAATCTGGATAATATAATCCGTCAAAGCTAAGGTTCCAGCATTTCATGGCGGCTTTATGAAATTCCTAAAAAATATATAAAAAGCCAAAAACCAACCAAGGAAAAAAAAAACAAATATTGGAAAAAAAGGAAAAAAATATTGGAAAAAAGGAAAGAAAAAAAAATTGTCAACACACAAATCTTTATAATTACACAGTGAAAACTCCCCCTTCCCATTTCTTTCTCTTCCAGCTTTTTCTTTGCTTTCTTCTTCTTCTTCTTTAACGCGGATTCACTATAGAATATACCTATATTTTCCTTTTTTTGGTTCTATTGTCAATCCTTACAAGTTTTTGTACAAATAATAAATACCCCTTTCGTTCTTGGTCTTAAATTCAAACCTTTCCTGATAGTTTTTTTCCAGAAAGGTAGAGTCTTGGAGTTGTTTTTACAGTTTTTTGGTATACCCATATAGAAATCTCACTGAAATATTGCACAAATAAGATCAAGATAGCACTTTCAGTGGGAAACAAGAAAAGGGTTGGAGTTGATTATTCAAGATTTTGGTGAAATTGGGTGTTGGAAATTGATGGCATCTGCTGCAATTTTCTCATCGTTGAGGAGACAAAGGTCGCCGACACTGGAAGCGTTCTTGGCGCCGGTGGATCTGACAGATGTTGGGTTGTTGCAAACACTAACGGCGTTATCTTCTGAGCTGATTTCTGCATATTCAGGTAAAAGGCTGCCGTTTTATCAGCGGAAGAATTGTAAGTCTTTGTTAAGGAAAATTCAAGTGTTTTCTGTTCTCTTGGAATGTCTTCTTGAGAATAACAAGAACAGAAGTAGGGGTTCTTCAGATTTGCCGTTTACAGCTTTTTTGTGCTTCAAGGAGTTGTATTTATTGCTTTACCGGTCGAAAATCTTGCTTGATTATTGCTCTCATTCCAGTAAGTTGTGGCTGTTGCTACAAAACCATTCGATTTCAGGTCATTTCCATGATTTGAACCAAGAAATCTTGACCCTTTTGGATGTTTTCCCCTTAAAGGAGTTAAAAAATTTACCTGAAGATGTTAGGGAACAGGTTGAGTTGTTGAAGAAACAAGCAAGAAAATCTCAGTTGTTTGTTGATAAACATGATGAGATGCTGAGGTTGAAGCTGTTCTCTTTCTTGAATGAGTTTGAGAATGGAGGTGTTCCTGACCATGCGCAGTTGTACTCTTTTTTTGTGGAAAAATTGGGGATTTGTAATCCTAGGAGTTGCAGGGTTGAGATTGAGTTTTTGGAGGAGCAGATTGTGAACCATGAAGGAGATATTGAGCCCACATCCTCAGTTCTCAACGGCTTTGTGGCGTTGATGCGATACTGCAGGTTTCTGCTATTTGGCTTTGAAGAGGATGATATGGGATTGAGATTGGGTAAGCATAAGAAGCCGAAGAGAGGGCTGATTAGTCAAGAGATTGCAGAGACATTCATTTCTGTACCAAAGGACTTCTGTTGTCCGATATCGTTGGATTTGATGAGGGATCCAGTTATTGTGGCAACAGGGCAGACATATGATCGAGCTTCCATATCGAGGTGGATGGAGGAGGGTCACTGTACTTGCCCAAAGACAGGGCAGTTGCTTGATCATACCCGGCTTGTGCCAAACAGGGCTCTTAGGAATTTGATTATGCATTGGTGTGCTGCTCGCAAGATTCCCTATGACCCTCTGGAGAGTGGGGATCCATGTGTTGAATGTTTTCCATCTGCTTCACCTAGCAGGGCTGCATTAGAAGCTAATAAAGCCACAGCAGCTCTTCTCATTAAGCAGCTAGAGAATGGGACGCAGATTGCAAAAACTATTGCTGCTCGGGAGATAAGACTATTAGCTAAAACCGGTAAGGAGAATCGTGCATACATAGCTGAGGCTGGTGCAATCCCACATTTGAAGAATTTGCTTTCATCTCCAGATGCTGTGGCACAAGAAAATTCTGTCACTGCAATGCTTAACTTATCGATTTTTGATAAGAATAAAGGTCGAATTATTGATGAAGTAGGGTGTCTGGCGTTGATAGTTGGAGTGTTGAGATTTGGGCACACCACAGAGGCACGGGAAAATGCTGCAGCAACATTGTTCAGTCTGTCAGCTGTTCATGACTATAAGAGGCAGATAGCAAAAGAAGATGGGGCAGTTGAGGCCTTAGCAGGTCTGTTGCGAGAAGGTTCTCCCCGAGGGAAGAAGGATGCAGTAACTGCTCTATTTAATTTGTCTACCCACACAGATAATTGTGCGAGGATGATAGAGTCTGGAGCTGTTACTGCTCTAGTTGGAGCTTTGGGAAGTGAAGGTGTTGCCGAAGAAGCTGCTGGTGCATTGGCACTGATTGTTAGGCAGCAAGTTGGTGCTACAGCTGTTGGCAATGAGGAAATGGCAGTAGCAGGGCTCATTGCAATGATGCGATGTGGGACACCAAGAGGGAAAGAGAATGCAGTTGCTGCATTGCTTGAATTATGCCGTGGTGGTGGAGCAGCTGCTACTGAGAGGGTCTTGAAGGCGCCGTCATTAGCAAGTTTACTTCAGACATTGCTCTTTACAGGAACAAAGCGCGCAAGGAGGAAAGCAGCATCACTTGCTAGAGTATTCCAACGGTGTGAGCATGCATCAGTTCATTATAGCGGGTTTGGTGTAGGATATGCATTTGCTGGAAACTCAGCTGCAGCTAGGGATTCAACATTTCCTGGTGATGTCTCAGTGTCCATGTCCATTTCAGTTCCAGTATTATAGGGGGTACTTATCACCATTCATCTTTTGTTCTTAGTTTTGCCTGTAATATTCAAAAATTCTTTCATTGAAATATAAACGCGACAAAGAAAGAGAGAAATCATAGGAATACCATAAAATTCATGTGTTCTTAACATCTTGCAGAATACAGTGTTTTGAGTCTGTTCGCGTTTCGCTTATTTGAGATGTTAGTGAATAATAGGTTGGTTAAAATTTTGACCTTGTGCTTTAGGATTCTATCTTTCTCTTAGTTTGACCATGGCCATTTTACCTTTTCTCAACTTTGTTTGCAAGGTATCAAAATCTGTTAAAGTTAAATGGTCTGCTGAACATGATATAGATGGTTCTCCAACTTGATAACTGAAACAAACCTTTGTATCTGAGTAAGATGTTGAGTTAGTTACATTGTAACTTTCAAATATAGAGAAATTTTACCAATTCCTAATCTAAGAAATAGTAGATGGACACCTCCCTTTTTAGTCAAATTTGTTTTTTTCTTTGTTCAATGGTTTGGTGTGTAAGAAGATAATGTATGACTTTGCTTATGCAAACATTTAGTGGTGTTCAAGTTCGGTTCAACTCTTTAATAGGATATCAATGTTGACTTTGAACAAATTCACTTGGAAAAAGGGAAAAAAATGAGTGAAGGAAAACACCACAAGAGAGAGGCACCCAAGGGTGACTTAGCAATCAATGAGATTAATGAAACTGCATCGGATTCGGGATTTGAAGTATACGAGTTATTACAATGTCCTCAAGCTAATATATATGAGTGAATTCACAATTAAATATTTAGGGTTTATTTGGTAGCTAGTTAAAGTTACACAAGTTCTAGTAATACATAAATCGGTTATGATGAAATTTTGTGTAGTGTTTTATGTAGGGATTAAATATGCAGGGTTTAGTTTTTCACGTATTAGTTATTCCGTCTTGTATCTTGCATAAAATTATACATAAATTTCCTCATAACATATACATGTATCAGTTATACAATTTTTAAATTGCAAACACCAAACACCATATTAATTTTATACATAATCCTAAGTTCCTAACTAACTACCAAACATGGTATTACTTATACAAGATCTAATACATATATAATATTTCTCCTACTCAACTACCAAATAACCCCTTAGATTCCTAAAAATCCATAGTATATGCTCTAGATTTGCCACGGATGCAAAATCATTCGATGCCAACACTAATAAATGATAACATGTACCTTGGGGCGGCTCAACGTGATTGGGGGCCTAAAGCGAAATTTCAATTCGAGGCCTAAAGTATAATTAAATTTCATATACATATTTATTCAAAATTTATTTTTCTTACACTTTTTAGATGAAAATTATTAGTATTTTAATATTGTTTTTTTAGTTATTAGTTTTAGGTAAGATTTTATCAACTCAACATTGAAAAACATCCTTTTAGTGAGACAATTATTATATGAATTGTTAACATAATTATACAAGTAATTTAATTATACAAGTAATAAGTTGATAAATATTAAATGGAGATAAGATTTAAAACCATAGAATTTGACGCAAGAAGTTGATGACTTGGTATACCCCATTTTAATATGATTGTAGTAATGCTTGAAATTAAAATTTAAAACGAAATAAAAAAGAAATTGTAATTCACTTTATTCAACACTTTTCACTATTCATTCTTATTTTTAACAAAGTACAAAAGATATTAAAGTGGGTAAAATAATATATTTTTTAAAAAATTATACTTTTTATCATAAAGAATCAATTTTTTATATAAAAATTTTAACACATAATTTTTTCTTGATAAAAATTTGAGGCCCCCGAAATTTGGGGGCCTAAAGCAAAAGCCTTATTTCCCAAAGCATAGAGCCGGCCCTGCATGTACTTCGTGAAATAGTTATACCAATATATATGCAAGTTGGTTTACATATCATTGTAATCGAAGAAAAGAAAAGAGAGACAGAGATAAGTGGTACGGAAAACCAAATGCGTCCGTCACCTGTAAATGGTTGGAAAACAATGCAAAATTTCTATCGTAGAAATGATGGCTTGGCGCACCAAAATGTTCCTTAGAGAAATAATTGATTCTTCATTCTTCTTTTGAGTTGTTTACCAATTCCTATTTCTTAATTTTTATTTCTTTATCACAAGGCAACAAACTTTGGTTACATGATGATTTCATTATCCCATTGCAAATAATCTCTATAATTCATTTTGATACGTTCACCTATTATTATGCTTGTATTTGGACATAAAAAGAAGCCTCTCCTTTTAAAAGAAACAACAAAAAATTTTCTTAGCTGATGGGATATAAATGATGTCTTAGACTTCTAGTGGGGTGTGTTTAATTTTCATTACATGTTATGCACCTTTTTTCTTTGTGGGGTTTTTGAGAGGAAAAAAAATTAGAGTTTGTGCTTTTCCTCTTTTTTCTAATAAACCATGGCTCTAGAAACACTATTTTGAAAAGAAAAGAAACTTCTTTTTTTTTTTTTCAAAAATTGTTTTTGAAGAATTGCTTTGCTAAAGTTTCTTTTTGAAAAAGGCTTTGGAACTTTGGTATATTAATAAGAGTGCAATACATAATGTATGAGTTAGACGCATGTCATGAATTTGAACTCTATTGCTTGCAAAAGTTAGGTATTTACATTGAAATTCTACTGAATTTCGAATTGACACTCAAATATTTCTTTCTCTATTATCAAGAAAAGTAGTTCCATGTTAAAAAACAATGACACCATAAATGAAATGGGAGAAAAAGAGAAAAGTTGTAGAAGGAATATTCAACTTCTTAACAGTTATTCCTAGTTCAAATTTTCAGGCAATACTTTTCCATATGTGATAAAGTTGAAATTTTTTACTATGGATGAGGTATAACAACTCATACTTGTATGAGGGTATTTTTATATTAATTTTAATGTGATATATGGGACCTACGATGTCAATTCAACTTTTCCTCAACCATTTTTTTCTCCTTTCCTCACTTTTCTCTTTCATGTTCTGTTTCATTTTCTATCTTTTTGGTAGTAAACCAATTTTATTACTACCTCATTTTCATTTTTGCTTACCATAAAAATAAAATGGTAAAAATTTTCAATAAAGTTTGGCTTCCTTATATCACAGTTTGTCTTTTCTCTTGAAAATTGACACTTAATAATAGCTATAGTCAAATATTACAGCTACATGGTTTAAGGAAATACGAGTTTACAAACAAATGTCTTTCACGTTTTAATGTTGTGAAGTTGAGGTCTTTGGTTAGTGAAGGGATCAATAAGTCATTCATGAGAAGATCTTTCACTTCAAGTGAAGAAATTAAAAACAAAAAAGTGATCTTTACTCTTTTAAGCACAAAGAATTCTTCAAGATATCAGAATACAACAGAGATGACATAATGGATATGGAACCTAACCTATCTATGGTTACTTAAATCCTAAACACTGACTCGACGCCAAGCTTACTGCATTATCTCCCAAAACTTGAGTAGCCTTGTGTGTTGTTGTTGTTCAATTTTGTTAGTAAGGTAAGAAACTAATGGAGTTACAACTATGATAATAGAGATGTTTCTTCCTGTACTCATTTTGTTGTTGTTCTTTAACAGAGTTAGGCAAAGTGCCAGTCGTCATCAATCTTAGTAAGGAGAAGAAAAGTCCTATGTTAAACGTGAACAACTAGGACAAAGGGATAACACTCAACTTAATTCAAATTTCAAATGTACTTTTCTTTCCATGCAGGATGAAAATTGTCCACATAGAGACTGCTAGTCAAATGTAATATTTTTGATTTGCAAAAGTAGGTAAATATCATTTCCAAAGTTCTTCATGCAAGAAGAAAATACAACATCAGCTTCAAAGACCAAAGTCATCTTTACCCTATCCAGACAAGTAGTTAAGCAGATGGGAATATATACATTTCGATGATATAAATTAGAGATTTCACAGATGAATTATTTGTATGTATAAGAATTCTTTTCCCTTTTTAGAATGTTTTTTGGTCAATGAACATTTTAGTTTTTTTTGTCTAAACAGAATCATGGCTTTACCCTCTGTCAAACATTCGTTGACGCTTTTGATCATTGTGCTCCTTGAATACCTTACTTTGGCTCAATTTCCTGATTATCACACGGTGAAAATACCCATAACGTGGTTAAACAATAATGTCTCGTCTATCAATGTTACAAAGCCCTTGACATGGCCTTTTTACTCATTCAATCAATCATCTGGACCTTTCATGCGAATTCTGATGCTCAAAGAGATAGAAAAGGACATGGGATATGCTTGTGGTTTTGCTTCAAATGGAGAGGATGATTCCTTTGTGTTTTCCATTGGAATTATACGTCTTCGTCAGGACTTTCTAGGAGCTCAGCGCTGGACTGACCTTGAGCTGGTCTGGTTTGCAAACAGAAACCATCCAATTCATGAAAATGGAACGCTGCAATTGCTGCAAGATGGAGATTTAGTGTTAAAAGATGTGGATGGAACTCTTGTATGGTCTACAGGCACCGCGAATAAGTTTGTTTCGGGCATTAAGATGATGGAGACTGGGAACCTTGTGCTTCATGACATGTATAATCAGACTGTCTGGCAGTCTTTTGATCATCCAACAGATGCACTGCTTCCAGGCCAGAAATTAAGGGCTGGGCAAAGACTTGCGGCTAGAGTTTCTTCGTCCAATTGGAGTGAAGGTAACTACTATATCTCTGTAACCAATCAAGGCTTGTTTGCATTTTACATATCAGACAAGCCACAGATGTATTTTAAGTTTTTGGTCAGTGGAGAAAGGGATAGCTTTGATGAAAGTTATGTCAAAGCAGTGAATGGTACTCTTGCCTTGTACATATCTTCAACCGAGCCGAATGAGCCAAATGCTGTCTTCTCAAGACCTTCAAGGATGAAATATTTGAGATATGATTATGATGGACATCTTCGAGCCTACACCGAGGGAAGTGATCAGACAAACGATCTTTTGGCAGATTTCATTGGGCTTTGCGATTACCCCACAGCTTGTGGCAGTTTGGAGCTTTGCTCAAATGGAATTTGTTCTTGTCCAGGTCCATTAATAAAAAGTAATGATCGACAAATCAACGGCTGTGTGGAAGTTAGTCCGGTGGAATGTGACGGACAACGCTCCCACAGAATGGACCGTGCTTCGGATGTCTATTACTTTAACTATGTCGACACTGATGCAGCAGCTCTGAGAGGAACAGATGAGGAAAGTTGCCAAGAGTTGTGCTTGAAGAACTGCTCTTGTAAAGTAGTTCTCTTCCTGTATTTCACTAACTTTTCAAGTGGTGACTGCTATTTACCCTCTCCTGTTCTGTCACTTATAATTGATGGAAAGGGAAGAAGTGTCTATGAATCATCTGCATTCATCAAATTACCAAATGATGAAGAAAAAGGTAAGTCTACAGCTACAAGAAGAACTGGCATTATAGCTGGATTAACTAGTGGAACAGTTCTTCTGATAGCATTAACTGTTGGCATCTTGATTTATTTCAACAGAAAACGCACATTACAAGAAAATAATGGTGATTACTCAGGGGAGATATCTGGCCTACTAAGATTTTCTTATGAACAGCTGAAGATGGCAACTGGGAATTTCCAGAAAAAGCTTGGTCAGGGAGGTTTCGGCTCAGTTTATGAAGGAGTTCTTCGAGATGGTCAGAAAGTAGCAGTGAAGGTTCTTGATGGTTTTGGCCAAGGAAAGAAGGAATTCTTGGCAGAGGTCCAGACCATAGGAAGCATCCATCATGTTAATCTGGTTAGACTAATTGGAGTTTGTGCTGAGAAAGAGCACACAATATTAGTTTATGATTTCATGAGTAATGGATCATTGGATAAATGGATTTTTGGCACAACCTCTACTCAATTTACCCTTGATTGGCAAATAAGAAGAAAAATCATCCATGATATAGCAAAAGGATTGGCTTATCTTCATGAAGAATGTACGCAAAGAATAGTCCACTTAGATGTTAAGCCGCAGAACATTCTGCTGGATGACAATCTTCGTGCAAAAGTATCTGATTTTGGCCTGGCAAAGTTGGTCGATAAAGATCAGAGCCATATAGTGACCAGAATTAGGGGAACCCCTGGATACTTGGCTCCTGAATGGTGTAGTGCATTCATTACAGAAAAAGCAGATGTCTACAGCTTTGGAATTGTTTCAATGGAGATCCTTTGTGGACGCAAGAATGTGGACTATGCACACTCACTGGAACATCCACATTTGCTTAGCTTATTTATGGAGAAAGCCGAAAACAATCAGCTTATCGAAATGATGGGAAACTACAGCGATGATCCACAATGCAATACATCAGAAGTCATCCGTATGATGAAGCTTGCTGTCTGGTGCTTACAGAATGATTTTACTCTGAGGCCTTCCATGTCAATGGTGGTTAAAGTAATCGAGGGGACAATGGACACTGAATCTCACTTAGACTATAGTGTTCCAAATTCACAAACAATTGCAGCAATCAAAAGAGTGGCAGACACCACAACTAACTTGCTTCCTTCAGTTCTCTCAGGACCTAGGTAAGCATGATGAAGAATCAACAGAGAAAAAAAAAATACCCCCTCCTTTATCCTATTTCTTTTCTGATCCCTATGATCATCATTGTAGTATAGCTATTTCTTGGTTTCATTTGTGTTGTTTTTCTGTGACTTAGTAAGACACTGCAATTAATTAAGAACCATGGCGTGATTTCCAGTATAAATCCAAACAAAAATGAATGCCTAAGTTCAATTGTTGAGTATAAACATCAAAGTAAGCAGCTTCAGTGTCATCATTAAGAGAGTTTTTAGAGACAGGCTACTCAATAGATGTTTTGATACTCTAATTAGTTACAATTAAGAAGCACTACAAAGTTAACTTCCTACATCCAATATAGTGTCTAGGTGAAATTATGCAAACCAAAAAAACATTAAATAGTTGCTGGAACGATTATAAGAACAGTCCATTTGGAGACAGGACCTTCACATCAGCTGTAGTTCATCAGCATTTCTCTTCTCCATCCTGCAGACAAAATAACAATTTTCGATTTGATAAGAAATCATAATTTAAACATGTAATAGAACTCATATTTTTGTATTGGATGGAAAAAGAGAATATACTAGGTCCATAGCTGAAGATAGGCCTCTGTCTCATCATTTAAACTAGCAGCAGCCTTTGCAATCAAAGCTTCTCCTTCCATAGCAATCTTGCTTTCCACCATCTCCTCGATCTCTGCCATAGCCCTCGAACGATTCAGTTCCTGCTCAGACTCCTCTGCTCCTTCATTTTTCGACTCTGAATCATCTTCAAACAGTTTCTCCCAAAACTCACGATTCTTAGCATTTTGAGCAGTTGCTTCTTCTTTCTGTTTTTCATTGGAACTTATGGAGCCACCAGCAGAGTTTGATGTCTGTCCAATCCCATCCTGGACAGATCCAGCCACACGATCTGGTGACTCCACCAATCGTGGCCTCTTTGTGGTGTCAGTGCTGCTAGAGTCTCCTCTGACTTCAGATTTCTCGAGAAGTAACTTCATAATATTCCTAATTTCTTTTTCCTTACCGCATCCTAGCAACATAGGAAAGAAAGATGTCATGTTTTCTTGTCCATCTTTCAACTTCTGAAGTTCTACCCTCAGACTAATGTGATCATTCCTCAACTTCTCCAGCTCCTCTTCCAGATTATTGTTCACCAGATCAACACGAGGACTATGTGAACCTTGCTGTGGGTTGTTCTCCTTGGATAGTTGAATCCTGCTTTTGATATTTTTCAGCCAGTGCTTTTTCCCAGCCCGAAACCATGGATTTCCATACTCACATTTGTAAGAACAGACCTTCCTAAAACGCTGAAAATTCATCCGTTCTTATCAAATCAAAGTTCCAAATTATTACTTCAAATAAAAAAGGAAACACACCAAATAGCACCAAGATGCATACTGATCAGAACGTTAAATTAAGACGAAAAAGGGTGTTACTGTCTAGTATTTATAGACTGAAGCAACACAGATGTTGAGCTAGAAAATGAGAAAATAACATAGAAAACATATCAGAAACAGAAGTGGAAATTGCAGTAACACTATCACAGATTTTGAACTAGTAAAGATGAAACTGAAAATTTGAGTCATTAACCAACAGAAATAGGAACACAAAACAGAAAACAATACTAAAGGAGAAGTCAAATTTCAAGAAATCAATACAAATGAGATAAAAACACAGGAAACATATTGGAAACAAAAGAAGATTGATGTTATAACACTGTCAAAGCTGTTGAACTAGTGGTGATGGGAACGAAATTTCGAGAACTAGGAACACAACACAGAGAATGTTACTTACATAGTTGTTGAGCTGGTAAATGAAGCTAGATAAATTGCTATGTTTGAAGTACTTTGGAAGAACTTCAACACAAAACTTGTTAGGATCAGTGATAAGAAAAGTAGTTTTGCTATAAGTCCAATGTACTAAGGGATCAGTTTCAGGATCATCCACCATTTCATATGTCTTCACTAGAAAAGGTGGTGGAGAGTTTCCTCGTAATCCGGTAAGCCTCGGTCGACCTCGACCAACAGCTCCTCCTCCTCTTCCTCCCTTTCCACCATTTTCTTGATTGTTGATCTCCATTCTTGATTGATGATATTATTTTCTTTGAAACCTTTTGAGCAAATTTGGAAGTGAGTGAAATAATTGATCATGCATGTTAGTAAGTTATACAATGTGTAAAACATACTACATATATATTATGAAATCAAATATTTTCAAGTACAAAATGCAGAAAGTTTGCATTAGAATCAAGACCATTGGTGTTTTTTCTTTTCTCTTCCTCTAAAGTCACACACAACAGCCAGCTGCTTCTAAGTTGTACCTCCTCCATCCTTTTTTACTTGTTCAGTTTACATTTTATGCTCTTTTAAGAAAAGATTAATTAAATTTTGACAAATTTATTTTACTACATTTTTTTAATTAATTATACTTTAAAAATCTAAATTTGACTATTACTCTAATCAATTTGAAAAATGGTCACTTAATGATAATCTAAATTGTATGGCATTTAGTGTTTACATCAATTCTATTAATTACTGTGTTAATGAGAATATATATTAAAAAATTATTGATTAAACAAAAAAAGCTTATGTACAAATAGTGTGTCGTACATCTATTAATTTGGTATAAACACTTGTATGGATAAATTATTCTATTTTCCTCACAATAAGTGTGAGTTTTATTCTCGCAGACCCCCTTCCCTTCTCTTCTTCTTTTCATCCCCTCTATGCAATAAAACAAAAAATTAGACAAAAATATAATAAAATAAACACACTTTTTTGAAGTTGAATTTTTTAAATAAATGTTGACACATTGTTAGTTACAAATAAATTATTACACTCTCTTAATGTTAATATATCATTCTTTTGGAAATAGGAAGATAAACAAAAACTGTTTCATCTTCTTTTTTATCACAAGGGAACAAAATATTCATGTAGTCAACTTTAATTCTATTAAAGATTGACTTTTAGTTGATTAGTTGGTTGTAACATAGTTGGTTCAACCATTTCCATTTTAAGTCAAAAATAAAATAATCAAATAACAAAATATTCAATAATTGAAAGAAAATAATTCAAGAGAATTTTTTTTCTATTTCTCAAATTCGAACACACCCTTTTTGGTATTCTTTTTTTTTATTGTTTTTACATTTAATACTTATAATTCTTGGGTACAAGAATGTCAAAATCACCAACAGTCCATTCTGCAACTCGAGTAGCATCTCTAAATATTTCAGTTCCCAAACCAATTGAACTCCACTTCCTCCTAGCTGGTGCAGTGCCTGGATCCTACAATTAACACATTGCGTCATTAATTTCACACGTTAAACTTTACTGATAGTATGTCAATATATATAACTTAAATTGTTTCAAACCTGATAAAAATATAGGGATTGTGACATCCTCCCAACATCAAGCTCCCAAGTTGTTGGATCAGCAATCCAACCTTGTCCTTTCTTAGTAGGATAACCAAATTCACCCCAAACAGGATGTGGCAAAATCTGCAAAATCTCCTGAGGTTGAGGATTGCTATAAGGATCACATGGTACACTAGGCTGCTCAACATGCTCCCCATTCCCTGGTGTACAATACATGTGGTAAGCCTCATAGGGATAACGAGACTTGTCCGTTCGATGAACTTTTGTTCCATTTGGAAATGTGTGGTATGGAGGACACAATTTAAAGTCATCTGGGTTGCACCAGGATGGTGTTTCTGGATTCAGGATCATCTCACTGTATCTTGTGACATCTGAAGTTACATCTCCATCACAAGGTTTTCCATTGTTCTTCCAACAACTCCCTATGTTCATCAGATAAAATTGGCTTTTAGGACCTCCACCTTGTAGCACATCCAATCTGAATCTTACCTTAAAATTTGGTGATTCTGGTATCTGCATAAAAATTCAATCTTTTTCAAAAGGGTAATCAAGAAAATGAACAAAAAAAATAAAAAGTTTATGTTTTTACTCACAATTTTTGACATTCCCCTAGTTTGATAATGATATCCACCAGAAAAACCATAAGTGGCATCTGATCTTAAGTAAAGCATTAACCAAGGATACTTTGTTGAGGTCCTTAAAACATGATAAAAAGTCCAGCCTTTACCTAGTTCTTTCTGCCATCTTACAAAATAGAAAGAGGTGTTCATGTTTGCACTATCTCGGCTTGAACCAGCATTCAAATCCCATGTTCCATGAAAACCCCCTTTAAGGGTTGTCCCTTGTAAAGTTGTGTAATTGTGGTAAATCAGTGGCTGATTCATACATCCTACGCCAAAACATGGAAATTCGCTAGGAGGATCAAATGGACCTACTTTGTGTCCGTTTTTCGGGCATTTACCAGCATGAGTATCCATGTTACCACTCTTAAGCCTGATCATCCAGAATTGCCATGGATTTGGCTTGTCATCAACTTGACATTTTGATCCCAAGTATAGTTCTTTCTCTGCTGCATAAAGGTCTACGTTGTTCAACGCTGGTTTCGTCAGTCCTGGAAATGATTTTCCTATGCCTAACTTGTTATCCTCCTCAGTCACTTTATGTAGCAGCCTTTTTGGATCTGCACCACAGACAAAACAAATTCTCTCATATTAATACATTAACCATTTCAAACATAACAAAATCAAGAAAATAGACTCACTCTGCTGCTGAGCAGAGGCTTTTTGAACATCAAAGCAATCAGCAGCTCTTGGGCTTCCCATTTCGGGGGCTTCCTCTCCAACCTCATTGCATTGATTCCATGCCTCTATGGCCACTCTAAGCCCGTCGCGTTGCATCCCTGGATCTCCAACAGCTGAAATGTACTGATCATTTCCTTCAACACTTAAGGAGAAAACCCCAGAAACATGCACATTGATTATCAAAAGAGAAAGCAAATTGAACCAAGAAAATGAAATTCTAAATTGAGCCATGTCTAATTTTTCTTGCCTTGTGTGTACACTAGCTCTCTGTATTTATAGTATATATTTTATTTATGTGGATGGCTTCACATTTATGTTCTTTAAATAAATATCTCAATCTTTTGTAGATTACTTTATCATAAACATTAAATTTAAAGTTCACCAACTTAAATGACATTAAATTTTCTTTGATTATTGGGAGGCGAAAAGTAGTAATGTAAATGGAGCGGGGGCACAACTAAAATTAATTTCTCTTTTATTTTTTAAACTAAATACCCTTTGGCCATGATTTTACATGACAAGTAGGCAGTGATTCCTATTAACTTTAACTCAAAATCCACTACTTGTTCTATCCCATTCTGCCCCGTTTAAGGTTTTCCCTATCATGTCTTGTTAAGAGCTTGTCCTCATGTCCCAATAGACTATAGTGTTCCAAATTCACGAACAATTGCAGCAATCAAAAGAGTGGCAGACACCACGATTAACTTGTTTCCTTCAATTCTTTCAGGAAGCATTTCTAAGCCTGATGAAGAATCAATATAGAGAAAAAAAATCCTATTTCTTGTCTGATCCCTATGATCATCATTGTTGTATAGCTATTTTATTTGTGTTATTTTTCTGTGACTTAGTAAGATACTGCAATTAATTAAGAACCATGGCGTGATTTCCAGAGTAAATACAAACAAAAATGACAATTGTTGTCTATAACAAAGCTGTAAGCATCAAAGTAAGCAACTTCTGATGTCACGACTCGGTGAAAGTTTTTAGAGACAGGCTACTCAATAGATGTTTTGATACTCTAATTAGTTACAATTATGAAGCATTTTTTTCAAAGTTAACTTCCTACATCCAGTATAGTTTCTAGGTGAAATTATGCAAACAGAAAAGACATTAAATAGTTCTTATAACAAGAGTCCATTTGGATACAGGACCTTCACATCATCGGCATTTCTCTTCTACATCCTGCTGACAAAGTAGCAATTTCGATTTGATAAGAAGATCATAATTTAAACATGTACTAGAATTCATATTTTTGTATTTGATGGAAAAATGGAAGCAAAGAGAATATATTGTTGGAAAAATGATTCTAGTATCTCAAAAGGAATTATTTTATTTACTATTATACTTGAAAGAGAATATTACTTATGTCCTAAATCTTCCCCTCCATAAATAGCCTTTGATTGACAATTACTCCTAATCCAAATATAACGTTAGTTTCCATCCAATTAATCATTCTTGAATGGGTAACTAATGAGAAGACTGTTTCTTTGACCTTTTATTTGCTCCTATCAATTACTCTTAATTGGACTTTACTATTGCAACTTAAAGTCTAACAATTTGAAGAGATCTTTCTAGCATATATATTTCTATGTGCTTCTTCACTGAGGGAGAAGAGAAAAAAATGAAGAATACATATTCTTCCTCCAATATTCTTGTGCGGGGTTTATATTGAAGAATCTTTGTTAGTTTCTGGCTCCTAGTTTTATACTAGAAGAGCTTGTTGAATCCTGGGGATATCCTTAAGAACAGCTCCTCAAGCTATGAAAATTACTACAAGTGTTCCTGAGAAAGTATTTTTCTGAAATATTCCTAATTTCTTTTTCCTTTCCGCAACCTAGCAAATTAGGAAAGGAAGATGTCATGCTTTCTTGTCCATCTTTCAACTTCTCAAGTTCTACCCTCTGACTTATGTGATCATTCCGCAACTTCTCCAGCGATTATTGTTCACCAGATCAACACGAGGACTATGTGAACCTTGTTTGGGATTGTTCTCCTTGGATAGTTGAATCCTGCTTTTGATATTTTTCAGCCAGTGCTCTTTCCCAGCCCGAAACCATGGATTTCCATACTCACATTTGTAAGAACAGACCTTCCTAAAATGCTGACGTTTGCTCTAATCATATCAAGTTCCAAATTGTTACTTCGAAATCAAAAAGGGGAAACAGCTTCCAACAAGTCGAAACCATATTAACAATAACACCAGATGCATACTAATCATTAAATTAATACGAAAAGGTGTTACTGTCTAGAATTTATAGATTGAAGCCACATAGATGTTGATCTAGAAAATGAGAAAATTATATGGATAACATATCAGAAACAGAAAAAGAAATTGCAGTTACACTGTCATAGTTTTTGAACTAGTAAAGATGAAACTAAAAATTCGGGTCATTAACCAACAGAAATAGGAACACAAAACAGGTGGAAGACGGACTAGGACAGCTCGAATGCAAGTGAATGCAAACTACATTCGTTACAATATTCAAGTGCCAAATCGATTCTTGATGACACCTATAGGGATGAAAGTGAAGACGAAGAAGAAGAGGTGGTGGAGGAAGAAGATGTTATTGAGTTTGTGGATCAAGACATGTCTCAATATTTCAAAAGAAGTACATCTTATGTGCCTTCTGTTATGGACATAGACAATAACGAAGATGGTGATAATGATGAGGAAAATGAAGCATGTGCTATCTGCTTGCTTGAATATAAAGATGAAGATTACATTAGCGCACTTCAATGTGGCCATGAATTTCATCTTTTTTGCAGAAATTGCAGAAATTGTTTCCTCTTTTTTTGTATCAAAAGGGAACAAAATATTCATATAGTAATTCTATTAAAGATTGACTTTTAGTTGATTAGTTGGTTTAGCATGGTTCATTCAACAATTTCCATTTTAAGTCAAAAATAAAAAATAATCAAGATAACAAAATATTCAAGAATTGAAAGAAAAGAATTCATCAGAATTTTTTTTTCTATTTCTCAAATTCGAAAACACCCTTTTTGGTGTTCTTTTATATTGTTTTTACATGTAATACTTCTAATTCTTGGGTACAAGAATGTCAAAATCACTAACAGTCCATTCTGCCACTTGATTAGCGTCTCTAAATATTTCAGTTCCCAAATCAATTGAACTCCACTTCCTCTTTGCTGGTGCAGTGCCTGGATCCTGCAATAAACATGTCGCATCAATAATTTCATGCGTTAAACTATATTGATAGTGTAAAGAGCCTTTATACTGTGTAACGGTCTGTATATATAACTTAAATTAATCCAAACCTGGTAAAAATAAAGGGATTGTGACAGCCTTCCGACATCAAGCTCCCAAGTTCTTGGATCACCAATCCAACCTTGTCCTTTCTTAGTAGGATAACCATATTCACCCCAAACAGGATGTGGCAAAATCTGCAAAATCTCCTGAGGTTGAGGATTGCTATAAGGATCACATGGTACACTAGGCTGCTCAACATGCTCCCCATTCCCTGGTGTACAATGCAAATGGTAAGCCTCATAGGGATAACGAGATTTGTCGGTTCGATGAACTTTTGTTCCATTTGGAAATGTGTGGTATGGAGGACACAATTTAAAGTCATCTGGGTTGCACCAGGATGGTGTTTCTGGATTCAGGATCATCTCACTGTATCTTGTGACATCTGAAGTCACATTTCCATCACATGGTTTTCCGTTGTTCTTCCAACAACTTCCCATGTCCATCAGATAAAATTGGCTATGAGGACCTCCACCTTGTATCACATTCAATGTGAATCTTACCTTGAAATTTGGTGATTCTGGTATCTGTATCAAAATTTAATCTTTTTCAAAAGGGTAATCAAGAAAATGAACAAAATCACGAAAAAAAATTAAAAACTTATGTTTTTACTCACAATTTTTGACATGCCCCTAGTTTGATAATGATATCCACCAGAAAAACCAGAAGTGGCATCTGATCTTAAATAAAGCATTAACCAAGGATACTTTATTGAGGTCCTAACTACATGGTGGAAAATCCAGCTTCCTTTACCTAGTTCTTTTTGCCATGTTACAGAATAGAAAGATGTGTTCGTGTTTGCACTATCTCGGCTCGAACCATCTTTCAAATCCCATGTTCCATAAAAACTTCCTTTAAGGGTTGTCCCTTGTAAAGTTGTATAATTGTGGTAAATCAATGGCTGATTCATACATCCTTTACCAAAACATGGAAATTCACTAGGAGGATCAAATGGACCTACTTTGTGTCCGTTTTTCGGGCATTTACCAGCATGAGTATCCATATTACCACTCTTAAGCATGATCATCCAGAATTGCCATGGATTTGGATTGTCATCAACTTGACATTTTGATCCCAAGTATAGTTCTTTCTCTGCTGCATAAAGGTCTACGTTGTTCAACGCTGGTTTCGTCAGTCCTGGAAACGATTTTCCTATGCCTAACTTGTTATCTTCCTCAGTCACTTTATGTAGCAGCATGTTTGGATCTGCAGAACAAATTCTCTCATATAAAAACATTAACCATTTCCGGTGTGTTTGGTACAAATTCCAATTTTTTCATGTTTGTTTGGATAAAATGTTTTTCAAATTAACTCATTTTGCTCAAAAATTAAGGAAAAGGACTTCATATTACAATATTTTTTTTGAAAAATAAATTTAAAGTTTATTTTTAAAAAAATATTTTCAACTTTAATTTTTTATTTTTTACCCCACACCACTCCACCTCGACCCCCCATCAGCCCCCTACCCCTAAATAATAATTTAAGTTTGTTTTAAAAAAATATTTTCTAACTTTAATTTTTTATTTGTTTACTCCACCCTCACCCCTACCCCCTACCATCCCCCCCCCCCCAAAAAAAAATAAATTTAATGTTTGTTTTTAAAAACTATTTCCAATTTAAAATTTTTATTTTTTACCCCACCCCGCCATATCCCCCTCCAAAAAAAATAATTTAAAGTTTGTTTTTAAAAAATATTTTCAATTTCAAATTTTTATTTTTCCCCTAGCCAGCCTCCTACCCCCTTCCCCCCCCCCCCCCAAAAAAAAAAATTAAAGTTTGCTTTTAAAAAATATTTTCAATTTCAATAATTATTTTCTACTCTCTAGTAAAAAATAAAAGATATTTTCTCAAAAATATTTTTCATTCATAAATTAAACACTAAAAATTATTTTATACTCACCAATCAAACATGAGAAAATAAGTCAAAAATCTATTTGTTTTCAAGGAAAACATTTTCCTTGGAAATACCAAACACACCCTACAATAGGGGTGTGCAAAAACTGAACCGACCAATAAACCGAACCGTAAAAATGTTATTAGGCTATTGTTACTGGGTTATTGGGTTTGCAATGGGTTTATAAAAAAAGTTATTAGGTTATTGGTTCGATATCGGTTCTTACTATTGGGTTATTGGGTAAAATGATAATCCAATAAGATGCTAATAATTTACTATTTGATATTAATAATTTAATATATAACTAGACACTATAACCATATCAAATTATTAGTAATCTACAGACTTCACACTTGGCCGCTATACTAGTCTTTACTGTTTAATCAAAACCTAAAGACTTAAGTAAGGGTTCACAATTGTAGCTATTTGATTTTAGTTTTAGTTTTAGTCTTGTTGGACTATTTGATTTTAGTTTTAGTTTGTAATTGTAATTGTAGGTTGTAGCTTTTGCAAGTTTGTAATGCTTGTAATATGATTAACATAAGAAATTTCATACTTTGTTTTGGCAGTGACATGTAATTATAACCTTCGTACAATATTTTCTCTTATTAATGCAATTTCTCATTGTCTTTCTTGTTTCACTATATCAAAACGTTTAAAGAAGTGAGAAGTCATATAATATTTTACGGACATTTTCTTATTGGGTAAACTGAAAATCGAACCGATAACGACCAAAAACCGATAAAAAATGATTTGTTATTGGGTTAGCATATTTAAAAACTGAAAAATCAAACCAATAATACATAAAACCGAATCAATCCGACCGATGTATACCGGTACCCTTCAAACATAACAAAATCAAGAAAATAGAAAAGTTCAACTCACTCTGTTGTTGCTGAGAAGAGCCTTTGTTTTGAACATCAAAGCAATCAGCAGCCCTTGGGCTTCCCATTTGGGGGGCTTCTTCTCCAACCTCATTGCATTGATTCCATGCCTCTATGGCCACTCTTAGCCCGTCGCGTCTCATCCCTGAATCTCCAACAGCTGAAATGTACTGATCATTTCCATCAAGACTTAAGGAGAAAACTCCAGAAACATACACATTGATTAGCAAAAGAGAAAGCAAATTGAACCAAGAAAATGAAATTTTAAATTGAGCCATGTCTAACTTTTTAGCGTTGTGTGTATACTAGCTCTCTCTAGTTATATATATTTTATTATATGTGGATGACTTCACATTTATGTTCTTTTCTTAAAATATCTCAATCTTTCTTTTATAGATTAAATAACATCCTCAGGTCTTTAAAGATTGGCCAAATATAACTCCCTTTATTCGTTTTTTAAGTACTCGAAAGTTGACTGTTTTGATCATTTTTATTCTTTTCCCAAATTTGAACTTTGAAATTCAATTAAGTCTTTCTTTGACCAGAATTTCCTTATATGTTTTTTAAGTGGATAATTATAGTAATTTATAATACTTTTTACGTTGTTTTCAATATATAATTCAAAATAGTTGAGGTGTATATATGTGAATTCAGGTCAAAGTTTAGAAGATTGGATCTCGAAAATCCAAATCTTGCCACATAAAAATTGGACAGAGGGAGTAATGCCTTGCAGCTGGTTGGTGGTTGACACTTGCTCCATTTTCCTATAATTGGTTAGGTTTCAAATTTAATTTTAAAATCACTATCAGAAAGGTTCTTTTAACCAAAATCTCCCAACAAGAATGATGTAATATGACTATATGAGTACTTTTAACAGCATCAGCTAACAAACTAGATGTCGATTGCCTAATTTTCCTCTATGTAGCCATGTACTTTGAGACTTTGAAATTCATATATCCAACTCAAAAGAAATAAATGAAAGTGAACTTTGTTCCCTATATCACATGTAAAATGGAATCTTGTCCACTAAAATGAAGGACTTTAAACCTATATGTAAAGCAATTTCAAGAAACTTCTTTTTCTTTTTTTAGGAAGAACAATTTGTGCTAAGTCCAAATAGGAAATGGAATAAAATATGAGTATTTTTATAAATTTTTTTAGTGCAACAACTTTGAGACTAAGAAAAATTGGTACCTCTCAATTCTTGAACATAAAGACTAAAGTCATGCTTTTTATCATGTTTGAGAGAAGTAAAAGAATTATGCTTTAGAAGATTTCAAGTGGCAAATATTCTTTTCCAATAAATACTATTAAAGTCATTTTAATTTTTGTTGACACTACATATGCTTAAAACCAAATACAGACCCCACAAGAAGGTAGGTTAGAGAGAAACCATTTGGTGAGAATACACATAATTGATTATTCGTTATGGGCTACGAAAACTGGCATACAAATATTGAATACACATAATTGATTATTCGTTATGGGCTACGAAAACTGGCATACAAATATTCAATTAGTTCTTCATAAGCATTATAATTTAAAATTATAGTTTATCAATTTAAAGGAAAAAATGATTAATATATTCTGAACCATCGTAAATGGTATACAAATACCTTCTGTCATACTTTTCGTTCATTAGTGCCTCTGCTAGTGCACATTTACCCCTCACTATAACAGAATAGTTACTTGGTACACGTGGCGCAATGCTACGCTCAACCCAGTTTGACCAAATAATTAACCCAAAATTCAAATATACACCCATTACCCATTTAACCCACCTGATACACCCATTACCCACACAAATAACCTATCTAAAAACCTAAAGAAAAATCCCCTTTTCTCAAATGTGCATTTTTGGACGGCAGGGGCACTAATGAACGAAAAGTATAACGGATGGTATTTGTATATCATTTACGATAGTTTGGAGGTATATTTGTCTTTTTTCCTTTTAAATTGATAAACTATAAATTTAATGCTTATGAAGAACTAATTGAATATTTGTATGCCAGTTTTCGTAGCCCATAACGACTAATCAATTATGTGCATTCTTATCGAATTTATTCACTAAAATTAAAACTTTGAATCTTTCTTTGATTATTGGGAGGCGAAAAGTAGGAATGTAAATGTAAAAGTTAATCTTGTACTAACATTCTTTAACTTTGTTTTTTCGTGAGCAAGTACGGCGGGATGAATGATATTTCTTTTCCATTTTTAATTAGAAGTCTCAGGTTGGAGTCTTGAAAATGAAGAAACTTCCGATAGAGAACGTCTCTTCTTTAATGAGTCCTAACAAATGTAGATTTAAATTAATCAGTCAAGTGAATTTCGAGATATTAGATGATTATAAAAAAAAAAAAAAAAAAAATTACTCTATGTGTTTGGGTAAAGAATTAAAACTAATAACCTTTTAGATCTTGGAGTCTTTAGGAACGTTGGGTATTGGGCCAAGAAGAAAAGCAATTAGTAGTACATACTTGGCTGCCCTGCTTAAGCCAATGTCATTCTCAAAAGACAACAATTATGGCCAATAATTTGCTACTTGAACTCAAAATAATGGAAGTATCAATCACACTATATAAAGATCTCAAATATTTGCCAAAGTCAAGGTGAAGTTACTAAAGACAAAGCTAAAAGCAAAAGAAGGAACCCAATCTAAAAAACAAAAGACAAAGCTAAATCATGTTTTAAGGTAAAACTAAAGTAGAAACTTTTGGGCCCTACTATGTGTCCCTACCTCCTTCATTCAACTAATACTATAACTTTTTTACTCAATTTTAAATACAATTTTGAAATGCTTGTGATATCTCTAAAAACAACTAACTAATCCTGATTCGATCTAGGTATTCAATCTCATCATTTAAGGTGTAATCCCAATAGAAAGATGATTTACTATTAAGTGAATAGGTGCAAGTCTTGTGTGACAAGTTAAAATGCTCGGATAGTGTGAAAATTTAAACACCGCAAGTAAAATTGTAACAAAAAAAGGGTAGAAAATGAAAGGACAAAAGTAAAGTAGTTGCATGACTTTAGGTGAGGAGACCAAGTGAATTTGGTCCCTTGAAAATAGAACAGCAATTCTGCAAAACTTAGAAAGTGGGAAGAAGTGGGTAAGTGGTCACAAGATTTTTTAAATGGCGGGCCTTTCTTTTGAACTAAATAGTAAATAAAAGCAACCTAAAAAAGTGGACAACTTCCTCAAACATGAATCCCACTTACCTATTTAACAGCCTAACTGCCCCATAACTGCTTCTATTTCACTTCTTTGTTTATTTTTACCTTCCAAGAAACACAATTCTCTACTAGCAAACTGTTCCAAGATGAAGTGGGGTAAAAAGAAACCTTCATCTTCATTGATAACTCATGCTTTTCCTGTTTCTTGGCTGTCAAAATTCAAGCAAAAGAAGGATGGTAGCAGTGAGGATCAAGAAGGAGCAAAGATGAAGCACAAGGGGAACGTCGATTTGACTTCGTATACCTCCTCGCGGACGAATGTTAGTTTGAACGAAGGAAGATTTTATGATGATGATCCTTATTGGAGGATTTCTTTTAGTGAAGATAGATTTGAAGCTCATCCTCAGAATCCACTCTGGTGTGGTTCTTATGATGAATGTGATCAAGATTCAACTTGGAATTCGAAGAGCAGTTTGGGAGAAGAGAATCACAAGTTTAATGATATGGTTTCTAGAAAGATAACTGAAAAGCCTAAGAAAATGTGGATTTCTAAGAATGAAGCAGAATTCAGCAACAGAAAGAGGAATTCTGTCAAAGATGAGAAGTTGAGGAAGCTTAGTAGAAAAGCGTTGGAGGAGAGAATAGCGGAAAATGCTAGAGAAGAAATAGCAGCAGAAGTGATAGAGAAAGATATATTCGAAATAGAGCCCGAGGATGACAAGGTAATGAAAAGGGGGAAGGAGAAACCAACAGCCTATAATTCAAGAAAGACGCGGAGTTTGTCTTACACGGATTCCAGTGTGAATTCGATGGAGGAAAGCTACATGATGTTTAAATCTCTGAATCTAGAGGAAGAAGCTGATGCATTGTCTGAAGAAGAATTTGAATCAGAATGCCTTGAGATGAAAGACATGAAGATCAAAGAAATGTCAGAGAAAAGTGGTTGTCAGCAGAGAAAATCAGTGTACATAAACCAGAAGAGAAGAAGAAAACATGGTATTAAAGTCAGAGCATATTCACCACGAACAGCCAAGATGGAATGCAGAATCAAAGCTCTTGAAGACATGAAGAAAGCAAGGATGAAGACGAGACACGAGACAAAGGAGAGTTTCAGAGGAGACAGGACAGTTTTCGATAGCTATGCTATTATGAAGAGTTCATTTGACCCTTTTAGCGATTTCAGAGACTCGATGATTGAGATGATCACACAGAGAGGGATAACAAGCTCAGAGGAGCTTGAAGAGTTATTGGCTTGTTATCTAACACTCAACTGTGATGAATACCATGATATCATTATCAAAGTCTTTCGACAGGTATGGTTTGAGCTGAACCAGGTCAATATTGGAGCAGAATTACAGAAATGTTGTTGTTCTGATGAGTAATAATTGCTTAGTTTGAATTTCTTAATCCAAATGTAGATAACTTGTAGGTACTGCCCTCTGTTCAGAGTATGTTAATTGTTATGTACTTAGATACTGAAATGAGAAAAGAAGCAATTTAAATTACAGACATCGCTTATTGCTGCTTCTAGGATCTAGCACAAGTTTACGATAGCTGCTTGTTATAGTTTACAGCAAACTGTTTGCTTCTGTTACAAAAGAAGCTATTTCTATCAATATAAGCAACAGTTTGGTTTTCATAAAGAAGACAAACTCCATTCTTTACCAGATTGGATCATCTGTCAGTTGCAGGCTGTAGTAGAAGCAGCGCGTATAGAGCCATTACTGATTTAGATTGATGGCCTTGTACAATAAGTATTTTCTCCTTGTTACAGTATTATCCCTTCACCAGACAAGAACTCGTGAACAACTCCATCAACTTCAATCATACTACAGCCGGGCTCTTTAGTTATCCCCGCACTCCTCATCTTTCTCCGCACTTCCCTCACACCATCCCATCTCCCCATAGATGCAAGGACATTTGATAGTTGAACATAACCAGCACTGTCGCGAGGATCAACCTCTAAAAGTTTGGTAGCGATGTGCTCTGCCAATTCGACATCATTATGGCTTCTGGAAGCACTCAAGAGGGACTCCCAAATAGCAGGAGCTTCTTTCACAGGCAATTTGTTTACGAGTTCTTCAGCCTCCTCTAATAATCCAAACCGGCCAAGTAAATCAACCATGCAACCATAATGCATAAGCGTAGGCTGAATTCTATACTCATTTATCATGAGTTCAAACATCCTGCGTCCCTCGCTTAATAAGCCCCCTTGACTGCAAGTAGACAAAACACTTACAAAAGTAACCTCATTTGGCTTGATACCATCAGCAATGAGCTCATTGAAGGTCTTTAATGCATCATCCAAATACCCATGGTTGCTGAACCCTGCAATCATTGCATTCCAAGTACTAATATCTTTTCTCAAAGTACCATTAAACACCTCTAAACCTTTCTCAATACATCCGCATTTGCAATACATATCCACAAGAGCAGTAGCAAGAAAATTGTGAACCGCAATCCCATTTCTCTCGATAAATGCATGAACCCACTTTCCCTGGTTCAGAGATCCAACACCGGCACAAGCAGACAGCACATTCACAAGTGTACAATCATCAGGCTTCACTTTAGCTCTCAGCATATCCTCAAAAAGAGTTAAAACTTCATTAAACTTATCAGCCTTAGTATAGCCAGTAATCATAACATTCCAAGACACAACATCATTCGCTAACATTTTATCAAACACCTTCCTTGCTTCATCCACCAACCCAACATTCACATACCCAGAAAGCATAAAATTCCAAGACTCCACATTCTTCACAGGCATTTCATCAAACAACTCACGCGCCAATTCAAACAACCCCCTTTCCGCATACACACTCAACAATGCATTCCATGCTATAACATCATCTTCAATCAACCCATCAATCATACCACGCGAAACTCCAAAACACCCACATTTCGCATACATATGAACCAAAGTGTTGTATACATACACATCTTCCTCAAGTCCAATTTTTGTCACCAACCCATGAACTTGTTCACCTTGTTTAGCATTTTCCATAGTAGCACAAGCTTTTACAATGAATGTAAAAGTGTACTTATCCGGGAAAACTTTATTTACAGAGTTTAACATTTTGAGGAAGATAATGAGTGCGAGTTGTGGAAAGGGGCTAGTGGAATAAGCACGGATAATAGTGTTGTAGATATATGAGTTGGGTTCTTCAATGTGAGTGAAAACAGAGAGTGCATATGAAAGGGTTTCAGGGGAAGAAATGGGAAGAACCGTGGCTTTAGTCAAGAGGCGACTAGCAGCAAAAGGATCACGAAAGAGGCCAGTTTTGAGCATGACAGCGTGAGCTTGGTGGAGTTCGGAGATGGAATTCGCCATTTCTAAGAAGGATGAGAGGGTTGATGGTGTTGGGGAAGTTGCTGCCATTTGAGTATTTGTGTTTTGGTACTACTTGTTAGGAGCCGCATTTGTTCTGCTTGATATAAGGAATGAATGTGTTTAGTTACTTAAATTTTGTCCATAACATGTCACGTAAAATATTGGAACTGAAAAACTTACAGACAATTAAATTGAAATAGAAAGAGTATCTTTTATCCGTCTTATTGTCCGAGTTTTAAAATATTTACACAATTAAAAAAAATGGTTTCGGAAGGTGGCTTCTTTCTTTTGTCTTTCCTTTTCACCAGTGGTTCCAACATCTAATATATATACATTTTTAAAAAAAGAACTTATACATATAGTTGTGACCCATGTTCATGATTGAACACTGTTTTTCCAAATTCCAAAATCTCTAAGATTTCTGAAATTTTCAAATTTACCCTCTGGCCTGATAAGATTTTGACTCAAATTATATTGCAGCCACAAGACAATACTTACTTTTAAACAGGAACACAAGACAGTGAATCAATGATCTCAAACAAAGAGCAGTCTCTAGGAGGAGTCCCCACGTCTTCAAACTAGTGTCTTTTTGTGCTATTTTGGAGCACAAACTGTTCCACTGTGAAAAAGAAAGTGACAAGTTACTGATCGACACATCAGGCTGCCTTTAGCACCGACGTAATCCCATATTTTCATGCTTAAAAGAAAAAGAAAGATTTTCTAATGAATATTACAGAACGCTGCAATTTCGGGGAGAATAAGAGGCCTCTTGACAGAAGTGTTAAATGTAAGTGCAATCTAGTTGAAATAAAACAAGACTTTCAACTACATATCAAAGACAACATCTGCAAAGCCCTTTTACTTAATAACTCGTAGATGCCTTCACACATGGAAACAACAACTTAGAATGCCAGGGTCGAAGAGAAGAGACTCTACAAAAATACTTTAACATTTATTAGAATGAAAAGAAGAGAGGCTTTTGGCTCTCTAGCCTGCTAAACACCAACATAACATGGAGATTTACAACTTGCACCTCTTCACATATAAAGTTTTTATGCAACACTATAGACACAAAGTACTATTTAGGATTATTTGGAATCTGGACAACTGTGACATTCTCCAGTACGCCTCTACACCTACAATGATCTACAAGTCGGAGTTGTATTGTTGGACTTGGGGAGGAAATTTCTCCTGATCAACACTAAGATCATGAAGAAATGCGAAGTGGGAACCCCAAGCATTATTATCTGACAGGATTATCTGGTTGAAGAAATGTAAATGGTTGACACTGCAAATTATACAACCCAAAGCATCACAGGGTGTAGAGACCTAATAATTACATTAGAGACCATCTATCCAGACTAGATATTACTGTAGCAATCTGACGTTTCTATATTTCAAATACTCACTCCTAAACTTCTAGTCATCACTATTAAAACTTCAGAGACAAGAAAGAGGCTTTTAAATTAGTTAAGCATTCGACTATTTTTGCTCCACTTCCCTGAGAGAGAATTGAGGTACTTTAAGATGTAACAATCAGGGTATAAAGGACTGAAGTGTGAAAAGAAACGGAAAACGAGAGGAAGGTGAAAAAAGAGAAACCATATTCCTGGTAAAAAAAACAAGCCCCAGAATTCCTGGATATAGAACAAAGCAGATTTAAATGCTCTGAACCCTCCACCTCCTCAACACAGGAAACATCTGCTACACATATTGCCCCCTTCCCTTTCCCTCTTTTCCTATCTGGTACTACATCAAAAGCAAGTATGTTTCTGTTTTGTCTTCTAAAGTTTTGTGTTGACTGCTAGGGTCGTAGGAAAATTCTATTGAGACGATGAAAGAAGATAAGGAAGACAAATTGTACTATGTCTTTACTTCACCATATTCTTCCTTTGATTTCGCCCTTCTCTTGTTGTGCTTCAGACACAGAATTTATTAGCCTTCAACCCAGAGGAAATATAAGCTTACAGAATATGTGAGGCTTCAAGCAACATAATTTCTATACTCTGAAGTGACACTCTTACAACAATGTGTACGCATAGAAAAGTGCAGGGGATAAATTAAGGAGAAGAAAGAGGAGTGCGTATTTTCCACACACCATTGTCCTTCACTATACAAATCCAAATCGGTAATCCAGCCAACGTTTACGTATCTAATATAGCATTAGTTGTCTTTTCTAAACAGCATCATATTTTTCCTATTTCCAGGAGAAACTGCTACTAGAAATTTAACAATAATTGTATAACCAAGTGCATTTGAGAACAGAAAAAAACTCTCTAACATCTCTAAGCAGAATTATAGCTAAAGAGTATACAACTACTACAAAATGACAAAACAGAAGCCTGCATTTTAGTAATTTTGTGATTTAGAGTGCATATGCATTCAATGATATAGGACAATTGGAGAATTAAGTGTAGACCAAATACTTTCAGAGTATCTTAAAATAAAGTAAACTTTAGATACAAGAGACACTGCATCTTACAAGATCAACAAAAATCAGTTAAGCGCAAAAGACTGCAAATATGAGGAGATTTTAAATCAAAAAATAAAGAGAAATCATTGTATCCTAATGGAAGTACAACAAGCAAGGCTAATAAGAACAAACCAGCATAAAACAAGGAACTTATGCCAAAGAATTTTCAGAAGCTTAATTTCCCTCATATCATGCAATGCACAGCAAGAACAAAATCAATTTATACATCAACACGTATATCTCATCCCTGATTAAAAAAAACACTAGTACACTAGATATACAACTAGCCAGAAGGCTAACAACATGAATAAAGCATTTGTGATTATGTGATATAACCTACCAAACTAAGTTTTCTCTGCTGGAGTAAGATGCCCCATCTGTTCTGCCAGGCTATTTACACTCTTCATGTTCCACCAATATTTTCCACTGTCAACTGGTTTGCTTTCATTCTTTTTGTTACCAATATCTTTCCTTTCCGACTGTATTTCGGGAGCATCAACTGAACCAGGATTCTCAGTTAGGAACTGTTCCCAAAATAAATCATTAACCCCTGTTGGGACATTAGTGGCCGTCTCTGCTACAGCTGCTTTGTCTTCTGGTTCAGCAACCTCAGGAGTAGTGTTTGCATTAGGCTCAGAATTCATGTCAATTCCAGAAGCTGTAGGCCCAACATCAACATTTAGTTGTGTGTAAGCTATAGCAGGACTATCTGCACAACTTGTAGATTCATCCAACTCCAGTGAACAATTCTGTCGTATCCCAGCTTGATCCACATCTTGTAGCACATCCTCCCAAAAAGTCAAAGAAGATTCCAATTGATCTAACAGTTCTGCGTTCATTGTCAAAAGAAAGGACGGGTTCATATTTTCCCTACTCAAAGCCCTAGATGATATCCCTCGCGTATCCTCCAGGTCACTTTCATTATAAAGGCAGCTATTTCCTGGGAACCTTCTTTTTCTGTCATTCACTTGAAGTTGTGGCATGTGACTCAAATCCATTACTGGTTTATCTAAGGTTTGAGCTAAAGCAGAGAGCATGGTCTTCTGACGATGTTCTGCATGTTGAACACGTTCAGTTAAAACCTGCATTTGCAACTCAAGTCCTTGGTGATCCTGCTTATGTCTTTGTAGGTCCAAGTGAAGTGATCCATTCTCATAAATCAGCTTTTGAATATCTTCCTTGTATCCCTGTCTTTCTGATTCAGTTAATGGAGATGACAGGCCATGAAGATTCTGTGCAGAATGACTGTGAACAGGTTTACGTCTATGGATATTCTTCAAAAGATGTGGCTGACCTCTAACGAAATTACCTTCATTTGCAAATTCCCATTTTTCAGGGTCAATTTTCCTGAATCCCTGGTGCACAAAAGGTGAATACTAACAAGTAAGCTAAAACTGATAGAAACAAAAAACCATTTAAAAAATGTAAGGGGAACTAACTCACT
The DNA here is from genome assembly GCA_037074985.1 of Solanum bulbocastanum. Taxonomy (NCBI): domain Eukaryota; kingdom Viridiplantae; phylum Streptophyta; class Magnoliopsida; order Solanales; family Solanaceae; genus Solanum; species Solanum bulbocastanum. The sequence goes on along the minus strand of CM073598.1, from coordinate 26,145,423 downwards.
TACATAAGTGTTCAGCTGTCTGATAAAGCTGGAAAAATTATTGTGCTTGAAGTATCTAGGCAACAAATCCCTTGCAAAATCTGGAGGATTCCACACAATGAAGCTTTTATTATTCGAACTCCAGGAAACAATTGCATCACAGGATGGATCATCCACCATTTCATATGTCTTTGCAAGAAAAGGAGGCAGTGCATTCGTGCTGCACGAAGCTTCATCCATGATAGGTTTAAACGAAAATCACAACCCCTAGACTAAAATAACAAAACAGAACATCTACTGAGAGCAAAACTTCTTATTATCACACTCCAGACACATAAGCTCCTCGTAAGGATCGTGATGAGCTAGATCTCCTTGCGATACAATCAAGTTGAAGCAAATCTCACCTGATCACACAAACTTCTCACAATTTCAGATCCCTATCAATACAAGCACATGCTTGTTTCTAGAACCCCACACTATAGACTACTTGCTCAATTGTGAAAACAGATTCGTATCTTATATATCCGAGTTTCCAAGAATTCAACATTCCTGAATATCTTTCTTCCTATTGTCAACTAAAGAAACTTCAAATGTATCATTTCTTTTTTTTTAAAAAAAAAAAAAAGGAAAAAGGGAAGAAAAGAAGCATCTTCTCAGACATTCCAGAAGGATCACACCCCAAACCAATATATAACCCAAAAGAAACTCCTATTGTCAACCGCAATCTTGACAAGTCAATCCCAACATAAGCAGAACCTCAATCTCACAATTTCAAGAAACTCTACACCTTTTTCCACCCTGTAACCAACCAAAGCTAACACTTTGCAATCATTTGCAGAAACCCAACATTTTCCAAAGCTCAAAAAATGCAAAAATCCCATTATCCTCCAAAAAAAAAAAAGCCCTTTTTCCAATTTGTATCCCAGAATCACAATCAAGATCAAATTTTTCCTGCATTCACACTAAACAACAGTCAAAATTTGGACAAGAAAAAGTAAGAAAACAAAGAAAAGTCCAGATATACAAATCCATTACATCAAAGTCGTTATTAAAATAAAAATAAAAAGTCATGGGTGTACCAAACTTCACGCAAAAGCATCCAATTATACACCATCAGAGAGCTAAACTGAATCTGACGCCTAGAAAAAAAGTAGAAGAAAATTGTTTAGGCTGCTTCGTCTTCTTCTGAAATGAAATACTCCTAGTTAGTTGCTACTTTGAGGATTTAGTTACGTTTCTTGGGATCCGTGAGGAATTTACAAAATTTATAATAAAAAAAAAAAACATTGGAAATTGTGCAAATTTTCTAGGGCTTAGTGGACATTAATCATACCAAACTAAACTCCCTCCATCCCATTATACGATAATCTAACTTGGCATAAAGTTTTTTTTTACAGGTAGTTAGACATAAATAATTTATTAAAAATAAAATAGATATTTTAAAATTAAATTTAATGAAAAATAAATTAATCAATAAACAATTGCTTCTGCAAAGCAGAAGAATAATTTGGTAGAGATCAAAAATTAATTAAGAAGTAAATAGTATGTAGATCACACTGAAAAAAAAATCTATACGTACTGTGGCAATAATTATTGTATTTTAGCTCAAGAGTATTAATGGAAAAGAAATAGTATCCTGTTTGGCCGAGCGGCTTCGTTGGAAGGTTGTGGATGTTGAATTCATTTATTTCTTAATTATTAATCTGTCTCATTTTATCTTCAAACATTTATTACATTTTTATATTCATAAATAATTTAATTATGATTTTGTGTTATTGGTTTTTTTTACTTTACACTTTGTTTGGATGGTTGTTTTGTGTTGTTTCATAGTGTATTGTATTGTATTGATTTGTATTGTTTTAATTAATACAATGTTTGGATAGATTGTACTGTTCTCTGTCGTTACATAATGTCTTTGAATAATAAACCTACATAAAAAAGGAAGACTACAGGGTAGAACTACTATGAAAATGTAGAGTAAAGATGATGAAATATAATTATTAAATAATAAATAAATGTAAAATAAGAAGAAAATATTAAGGTAACGATACGATCACACCAAATCGATCGTTATACAAAATGGATCTTTTCGTCGTTACCTAATGATGGATTTAACTAATACGATACAATAAAATTTAAGTAACAATCAAAACAAAAATTGTATTTAAACTAACAATACAATATAATATAATTAACGGGTAACAACCAAACAAGGTATTACTTGTTAAGAAGTCCCACATCGGTAGAGGGATGGGAATTTGGTCTCCTTATATGAACTTGGACAAACCTCCCCTCATAAGCTAGCATTTGGGGTTGAGTTAGGCTTATGTGTCATTTCTTTATATGGTATTAATTAGAGTCAGACACATCCTAATTTATTGTTCACCGATGTTTGGCCCTCATTTAAAAATGTTCACGCTGTTGTTCACTGATGTTTGGGCCCCATTTAGAAGTGTTTTAGAATTGTTCACGCTCCAGTTAAAGTTTCGGCGTGCGAGAGAGTGTTAAGAAGTCCCACATCAGTAGAGGGATGATAATTTGGTCTCCTAATATGGACTTGAACAAACCTACCCCTCTGAGCTTGCTTTTGGGGTTGAGTTGAACTTGAACAAACCTACCTCTATGAGCTAGCTTTTGGGTTGAGTTGAAGTCTCGGCGTCCAGGCGAGTGTTAAGAAGTCCCATATCAATAGAGGGATTATAATTTGGTCTCCTTATATGGACTTGAACAAACCTACCCTTATGAACTAGCTGTTGGGGTTGAGTTGGACACAAATATTCTATATTTATATAAGTTATCATACATTTTGTTCATTTCACTTGTAAATTATATTAGATATTTTATTTTTGTTGTTATTGCTATAATTTTAATTATGATTTTTTGTTCTTAATAATTATAAAAATTAGTGATAGAGTTAGAATATCACGAATAAGATGAGAGGTAAAAGAAATACACCAAAAAAATCAAGAAAATTTGCATATGTATGTAAAAAGTATTTGCGGGTGACCACCTCAACTGGATTTTCTCTATGTTCATGATTCAAATTTGAGACCTCTAATTTAGAAGGAAGCAGTCTCAGCACTATACGACAACTCCTATAAAAAAAATGTATTATGTTTTGTTGTTTAGTTAGTGTTGTTTGCTTGGGGATGAAGAAAATGAAAAATATATTTGATGACGCAACTGCTTTGCTAAGCTAACTAGAATTTCTTGGGGCCTCCGAAACCGTGTGGCATTATTTTCCAATGGCATGATGATCTTTCTTGGTAGTTAGTAATGTATGAAAGAGTTATTTTAGATAGATATTGGTTATATAGAGCTTAGTTACTCTATATTCATTATATATAAAAAAGATATATAAATTGCATTGTGACTTATATATGTATTTGATTATTAGTTATAGAAAATTTTAAATTATCAACTAAATATTGTATTATTTTTATATATGAATAACTAATATAAATAGTATTAATAGAGTTATGTATTTTTTTTTTTATATAAAAAAATTAGTAAAATATATTGTATTTGTACAAATCCTAGTTAAATTTACCCCTAAATAGTCTCTAATTGAAATTATATGTGTATCCATATGTAAGACTCAATTGTATATGTATGTATGTTTTCAAAGTTAAAGTTTAATGTATGTCTGACCAATTAGACGTGTTCTCAAAGGAAATTGGTGTGTGTATGAATGTAAGTCATCAACAGTATGTGTAGCCAACTAGATTTAATATATATATTATATACTCAAATTGTATGTAAGAGAAGCGGAATGAATATGAAGCGTATATTATATGTCTTGCGATCTCTGGTGAAGCAGCGTTGATTTTTCAATGACCGACTAAAACACCAACGGACAAGTGAAGTTGGGATGGGCAATGCTGGATAGGATTTTTAGATATACACACGTGTATAAGCATATACATGCAATAAAATTACACATAATTTGGTTATGCAGATTCTTTAATTATTTGAGAAGCGTGACTATAAAGAACAATAAGAAAGTAAAATTAGCTACATCGAATAGGTTTTTCTTAATTTAAGTGTGTTAAGATTAAATTGAAAATGTATTTAAATCATGCGCATTGACCATATAAACTACAAGTCTGCAACTAATTCATGTCATTTGTTCATTACTAGGCATCGAGGTGAATTCGTGCATTGACCACACACCACATACGCAGACGATTAGCATGGTCCTCCCTCATTGATGAGTCACATATTCAGGATTGACCAAATCATCTCTATTTTATCAAGGTGTGGCAACAATCTTAATTGAGTCATTGTTTTAACGGAAAAGGGCCTAAAATGCCCTTCAACTATCCGAATTGGAACAAATTTACCCTTCTTCTACCTTTCGGGCCTAAAATGCCCTTGACATCAACCTTTAGGCTCTATTTTGCCCTTATTTTTAACTGCCTAAATAATAACATTAATTAACAAATTCATTTATGACGTGTCGCTATCCTATTGGCTACCCTAATAATTAATTAAACTAATTAAAAAAATCAAACCCACCCAAAAGACCCACCCATACCCACGCATCAGTGATACCATTGTATTTTTGCAAAATCAAGTGCATTCAAAACCTTAACATCCCCAACCATTTTCACAACTTAACTTTGCCAAAAGAGCAGCAGTCACAACATTCGAAGAACTAAAGTATTGGTATAATTTAAAGCAAAATATTCTTCATATCTTGTCAAACTTCTAATACAACATTTTTATGCTAACAAATAATATAAAATTTTGCAAAAAGATTGTTCATTACATACACCATAACACCAAAATAACACTTCTGAAAAAAAAAATTCATTACAATCAAATTGCAAATTTCAAATATGCATATCTCTTTCATTTGACAGCAATATCAAGTCACTAAACTAACAAACCATACTATATCATTTTTACGACTAGAATCCAATTCAACTTTTTGATTATGAATCATCATTGACACATGAGGTGGGAGTTTTTCATCGAACCAAATCAAATAACCACAAGAGTTTGATCCAAGACAACGACATTTGTAAAATCGGTGTCCACCATTTTCAATGGTCGTAGCAGTAAAACATTTTGCACTCAATCCCCACTTACATGAATGGGACTGTAATTGTTGAGGAGAAGAAACAGAAGAAGATGTCGACATTGTTGAGGAGAAGAAACTAAAGAAGAGTGACAACTTCAAATTGTTGGCCAGAAGAAACAAAAATTCTTACTTGAGTTCTGGTGAGCTTTGATAGGTGAAGAAGAGAGGAGATTTGGCCAGAAAGCTTGAGTTCGGTGAGCTTCAATTGAGGAAGAAGAGAGGAGATTTAAATTGGAGCGTATGTTATTTTTAGGTTAAAGGAATTGGGGATAAAAGATGGGTTAAAGATTTGGGTCACTTTAATGGGGTGGGTCTTTTGGGTGGGTTTGTTTTTTTTTTTAATTAGTTTAATTAACTATTAAGATAACCAATAGGATAGCGATAAATGAATTTGCTAATTAATGTTATTATTTAGGCTGTTAAAGGTAAGGGCAAAATAGAGCCTAAAGGTTGATGTCAAGGGCATTTTAGGTCCGAAGGTAGAAGAAGGGTAAATTTGTTCCAATTTGCATAGTTAAAGGGCATTTTAGGCCCTTTTCCGTTGTTTTAATTGAGTCATTGTTTAGTATGTCCAAGCTTGACAATGTTGTGGATATTTGAGTCCCTCAGAACGAAACTTCCTTATGAGTCGTAAGTCTTTGTGCGTAGCTTCTGATCTTTGATATTAAAACTGAAGATAGAGAATTGATAATTGAATCAATAACCGTAATTATTAGAATAGCACTTAAATTAACTATTATAGTGGCTATTGATGCATCTTGTATGTTTGATCTTGATGCCATTGAACAAAAAATCCTAATGCTTGCTCGGAGAGGGCATAACAAAACCTAATTTAACATCAAATAATAATGTGATAATTTATCTTTTATATGGTGTTAGTGAAAAACTTACAAGATAACAAAAAATACAAGATTACAATTGAAAATAAAAATGAAGAATAAATCTCTTCAGGCTGAGGCGCGGATATCTCGCTCTCTTTAAGGAGATTCAAGCCCACTGCAGCAAATGTTTTCACCAGTCCAACAGTAGTTCTTCTTGACTTGTCCCCTCCAGGATACAACAACCTAATCACAATATATAACTCAACAACTCTGGACAAGAGTTGAGTCCAAAGCTCCACAAAAAGAACATCTCCCTTCAACTAATAAGAACTCTCTTTTTTTGACTAACTTTTATGCACTTTATTTTTTCTTGTGTGTTATATATCCCAAACCAAATGAAGACCACCACTATTTATAGTAGAAGAAGTCTTCCTAGGAATAAATAGAAAGATAATGGGATACTAAATAGTGAAGATAATGGCTTTAGGAGTTACATAGGTTATAAGGATAATGAAGAAATTAAGAGTGACAATTAAGTAGGCACAAATGCCATCAACGACTAATGCCATCAAAGGCATTTTGCATAACTGAAATGCATATGGAATAATGCAGTAATGCATAGACACCAACTCCAATGGAGTAATGCAATAATACTAATGCAACAATTATGATTTGCAACGTCATTTGTAACATATGCACTAATGATTGGCAACAATATCTATACTTAAGTTTTAGCAAATTAATATACAAAATATTAATATTAAAATGCTAATTAACTAACCAACATATGGGTATTTATTTGCAGTAGATATTTATTTTATTAGTAACTTTAGATATCCCTCCCACCATTCGACTCTTTAACTCATTATTGGACTGGACTTTAGACCCACGTCTCTTCACTTTGGGAAGGTAAGCCCAACTACTTAGCCGAATACTTCTAAAGGTGAAGTTTAACCAAATGAAATAGATAAATTGGCGAGGACATAATTTAAAAATTGGCGTCAAAAAGTGGTTTTCGTATATGTATTTGGGACCTGCGTTGTTTTTTTTTATATACCTAGTAAAAACTGCAACGTGGTGAATGTATTTAGAAACCTTGTGTTATTTCATAATCCACCACCATTGTTTACCTTGATACATTGAAAGGTCTATAAATTTGTCCGTAAATTTGATTTAGATACTGAGAATATTGTTTGTGTCAATTGAATACCTGAAAGAATAATAAAATATTCTTATTAAATATTTTTTATTTAAATTTCAAAAAAGATTGTCCGTGTTTTCAAACATCTATTAGGTAGTTAAGTTAAATACATAAAATATGTTGTATCCTTTAATTATACACACCAACCTCAATTGGAACAAATCTAAAATTTAATATCTTATTTAAGTAAATGTGCATAATTAAAGAAAGTGACATAATTTAAATAGTTAACTTATACATGGTAAACACTTGACTATATGTACAAAAAAATTTCAAATTTTCAAATGAATATATCTAATAAGAACATTTATAATGTGTTTTAAGTATTTATATAAACTTTATTAACATATTTAAAGAACCATCGATATATTAAACTTTAATTTGTTTTGGCTTTGTTGATAGACTGTTTGTATATTTATTTAAAACAAGTCAAAGTATGTAATAGTAATAACTATTCTTGATAACACTTTGTCTTATTTTTTTAAAATATCAATTTAAAAAAAGAAAAAGAAAAAAGAGACCTGGAAAGTGGAAAGAACATCTGTTTTTATAATTGAGGGTAGAATTTGTACTTTTCAGTCCAAAATTTTCAAAAGCGTTGATTTCGTTCCCCAAATTCAGAAACGCAATCATTGAATTTAGTCCCTTTTTGAATTTTGACTTGGTCATCTATTTTTAAATTCCATTTTTACCCCCACATCCCTTTCTTGACAATTTCCTCCCAACTTTCAACTAATCTGGATAATGTGGGTTAAATCGCGATTTAAGTTATGTTTTGTGATTAATAATAAAGTATTTATCTTAATACATATCAATCATAGGTAATATAAATTCTATTCTAAACTTAATAACGAAAGAAATCTAATCCTTTTTCATCTAACATAAAATTATTGTATTCTACTATTCAAGTGAAATAAATAAATTAGTATAACAGAATTATAATTTCATAATAATTTAATTTAAAATACCGAATGACTCATTAAACTAAACAAAAAAATCTCAGTGGTAATTTCGTAGTTCCCTTTCATATTCAGTGGCAAAATCCTAACTTCATCTGTTCATATTTAGATCAGAAACTTGTCATATTTAGCTCAAAAGAATGTCTTAAGTTTTTTTCCTTTCTATTTCCAGGTTTGGCAAGCCCGGTCCAGAAGTAAACCGGTCGAAGAATTTTAATCCGGTTTAAGTCTTCTATTGCGGAGCAATCGGCGGCGTTGTAATGACTTCCGGCACGAGGCTACCGACATGGAAGGAGAGAGAGAACAATAAGCGGAGAGAGCGGCGGCGGAGGGCGATCGCCGCTAAGATCTTCGCCGGATTAAGGATGTATGGTAATTATAAGCTCCCGAAGCACTGTGATAATAACGAGGTATTGAAAGCTCTGTGTAAAGAGGCTGGTTGGATTGTAGAAGAAGATGGAACTACTTACAGAAAGGTAAACTAATTTTTCCTCAAACATCACCATTTGTGCAAATATATAGCAATTAGTAAAGGCGAATTAAGCCGAAAATATCTTCTAATTTCTTACTAGTTTTTTTTTTTTTTTTTTTTTTTTTTTGAAGATAAGTGCTTCATTTATATTGCGAGAGGTTCGGATTTAGTAAATTAGTTCTATTTTCATCGCCAAATTTAGAGGAAAAGCATAAGATTGAAAAGACGAATCCTCTCCATAGATTTGTTCTGCTCCGTGTATGTTGTGCATAGTCAGAGAGCTTTCAGAAGGTCTGAACATTTCACCCAGATGTTAATTTGACGATATTGCCCCTGCTGTGCTGCCAGGGTCCCACCTTTTTCCTTTGAATTTGATGGGCTGTATGGGCATTTCCGCCTGATTCCAGGGTTTTACCAGTCCTGAGTTTCGAAATCCTGAATCTGCAGTCTCTTTATGAAGGGTAGTTTAGGAATCTAATACTAAGGTTCAATAGTAAATTCATGAAAGTACAACACCTTGATGCATGCTATCAGAATCCAAGTCTCTGAAAAGAAAAATATTATTCCTCCTTGTTATGTGACTCCATTTAAATAAGCATGAGTTTTATAAAAGAAAAGAATTTGAAATATTTGGTCTTAAATATGCAATATCATTTCTGTGGCTATAGACTTTTGGCACTAGTTTTAAATATGACGTAATATTTTTGCGACTATACAACTTTTTACACTTGGAATCTGAATATGTATAGAAGCTTGTTGTCAAGGATAAAATGAGACGTTTAACTTATTTCCTTATTTAAAGAAGGGGCAGTTTTATTTAGTCATCACTTCGTCACTTAAAACATAAAGAAATGAGAAGCGAGGAGTTGTGGTTTCATAGGTGAAGCTGTGCGCTTTATAGAAATGTGCATTTCAAATATGATGCAACATGATGCACAAAGTAATCCCAACGAGATGCAGTGGGTTCTATGAATCTCAACTTTGAGGAGTTGGATTAATGTAAGCACTATTGTATACTGCATCTGAAGTTTGTTATTTTAATTGTAATTTGATCATTATAGAGAAGTGTGCTCTTCACTTCTCACTTTTCGCTTCAATGCCCGTGGACTTTATTGTTCTTTTGTGCTGTTTGCTTTTGAAAAACACAAGGAAGGTGTCATTCCATTTTGGAGCAGACTAAAAGAGGAAATAGGTTCACTTAAACAAGGAGTAATATTTCTTGTGGTTTATTTAAATCCTTGCTGGACAGAACTAAACCACCAATTTGAGGAAACAAAAAGAAATAAACTCCTTTTGGTTCCATTATTGTTGTTGGTTCCTTTATCTTTATTTTATTCCAATATTTATTTTCATAATTATAGTTGAGGCTGTAGAGCGTGTGGGGATATCAATTTTGGATGTGATGAGGAGAAAAACTGTTGAGGCTAGGAGAAGAATGGGTAACATTTTTAGCTGGGTTTGTGGTTTAATCATATAGTTGACATTATCATTGGATATGGACACCCTTTCTCAAAAGTTGTTGGGATGGTAGGGTTACAGTGGTCTAATATTTTTTAGTGCCATCATTCTATGTTTTCTATGGCTTGTTTTGGCAATAGGGTTATGTCCAATTTTTATTTGTGTATTTGGATGCTTTTATCATTAACATATAGGTCTTTAGTGGTTATGTTATCCAAGTCTTGATCAATGGGATGAGAGGGTGGACCCAACATAACATGATTCCTATGGCTGAAAGTTGAAAAAGAGCTATTTGAAAATACGCAAGATGATGGCAACATGGATTTTGGATTTTTTTCAAGTAGGCGTCAAGTGGGACCTAGATTAGTAAATTTAAAGGCCAAGAATAGGTGTGGTTGGACAGATAAATATAAATGCTTTTAAATGGTTATTAAATTAGGAGTTTCAAAACATTAAGTTCAAAATATTTCGGTACAAATTGAAGATTGCTTTATGGGAATAGACTTGGCTCTTTTTGGACCAAGAGAATACTCATCATCTTGCTGTGGGTAATTTGGCTTTTGCACTACTTCATTAGCCATTTCAAGCTACTGTAAATCTTGTGTTGGGGAAAAATAATTCACTGAAATGTTTAATTTAATAATCCACAAGTCTCAATTTAATTTTTCTAGTTTGACAGATGTCTCTATTAGATTTAGGGGAAAGAGTTGAATATTTGAATTGTCCTAATTAAAAAAAGAGTTGAATATTTGAATTGTTTTTGATTATTAGTTAGAAAGATGTAGGTTCATATGTTGACCCTGTCACCTGTGGAGTATAATGTAGAGGAAAATTGTGATAAAAATAGCAAACTTTGGGTCCTGCATAACTGTTACTATATGAAGCTGAAGACATTGCTTAAAGGGACACCGTTATGGTGAGGTTTTAAAAGAGAGTATCTTTTGGGACAAATAATATTTCAACTATGTTCTTTAATTTCTTGGTTGCTTCTTTGGACAGCAAACTTACTTTTAATTGCTGAGCCACAGTTACATCTGCTTGAAACTCTGTGGTTGACCTTAACTGGAAGATTTCTTTAAAATGTGTAAAGAAGTATGGAATTCTGCAAATAAGTGTTGATGGCTTTTTGGTTCTTGTTCATTATTGTTTCTCTTAGTCACTGTTTTGACTTGGTAGCCACCAAATGTATTAGCCGTGATACTGGTTGTCATAAAAGGTCATTACATTGTTGCTAGCTTCTTTGCCAAATTATTAGATGCATGAACTATCATGTGGATACCAAACACAAACAGGGCATTGTACTCTCAATCTATCGACATGTTTTTCTTCTTGAAGAGAGAAGTTGGTTGGTCAGTGTGGTGGGAAGTTGGTTCCCTACAGCATACAAATATGTGCACCTTTACAAAAACATAGATGTAGGCTAAGTTACTTGGACTCTCCACTTTTGGTGCCACACCCATGTGGACACAACATGGGTGTGGGTGTGGGATCCATGTCCGATTTGGTCAACGGATTTTGGTCTTTGACCAAAATCGATGGGGAAAGTCTAGACAATTTTAATGATTCCTATAATCAATACAAAAGCTAACGTGAAATTGAAGAAAATGGAATACCTTGTATATAGAAATTTCTATGTCACTCCTTTTCCTTTAATCTCCTTCCATGATTCTCCTCAAGTTCTCCAAATAATATCTCATAAATTAGGTTTTATAACTCAATTTTAAGATATTTTAATTATTTTTAGGCGAATCTCCACAGCCATATCCGTACATGGATTCATATCCCCAAATCTTAAAAAATTGATCATGAAGGATCCAACCTCTAGATCTGCACCCGTAGCGGACACCCGCACCCAAGTCCGAGCAACTTAAGAGTAGGTACTCCTCATTTCATAACAAAATCTATATGCTCATTTCAAGAGCGAGAGCTGCTGATTTCGATAGGGATTTTGGTGCTGCTGATAGATGTATGCAAATGAGCTGATATATTACTAAGTAACTGGTGAATCAATGCATTCTTTTGTTGGAGCATTGATGTATATCTGGTATAAGTAATAACTAAGTTACACTTCACCTCTAATTTAAGCAGTTGCAGTCATGTAAAGGAAACAATTTTAAGCTTTAAAAAGATCTGGAGACCTCCTTAATCATATAATCCAAGTCAGGGCATTGCAAATGTCAGTTCTCTTTCTGCTATTATAGCATAGTTCTGGGGAAGGGTTCGCTATTATTATTATTATTTGATTTGCCCCTTTGTTGCTGCTTATCATTTATTCTCTTCAGCAGGGATGCAAGCCAGTTGAACGCATGGATATCGGTGGTTCTGTTTCTGTAAGCCCTTGCTCATCTTACCAACTGAGCCCTGGTGCTTCATATAATCCGAGTCCAGTTTCATCATCTATCCCTAGCCCAGTCTCATCCCATTATGTTTCCAATGTCCAAAATAATTCTGATCCGAACTCTCTTATTCCTTGGCTTAAGAACCTGTCATCTGGCTCATCACCATCCTCGTCTAAGTTTCCCCATAATCTGTGCATTCCTGGAGGTTCTATAAGTGCTCCTGTGACTCCACCTTTGAGCTCTCCCACTGCCAGTACTCCTAGGATGAATGATAATTGGGAAAATCCCACGGCCAACTCTACATGGATACAGCAGCATTATCCCTTCTTGCCACACTCAACCCCTCCTAGTCCAGGTCGCCAAACCCCACCGGATTCAGGATGGCTCTCTGGTGTTCAAACTCCACAGGATGGGCCTTCATCTCCCACATTCAGCCTTGTCCTGTCAAATCCATTTGGATTTAAGGAGCCATTATCAAATGGAGGGTCTCGAATGTGGACACCTGGACAAAGTGGGACATGTTCACCTGCAGTTGGACCTTGTATGGATCAAACAGCTGATGTACCAATGTCGGATGTTATCTCAGCAGAGTTTGCATTTGGCAGCAATATGAAGGGTGTAGTAAAGCCATGGGAAGGAGAAAGAATTCATGAAGAGTGCATCAGTGATGATCTTGAGCTTACACTTGGGAACTCCAGCACTAGGTAAAAAGCCCTTCCCTTCATCTTTGTCAAGCTTTTTCCAAGTATTTGTTTGTTGGAAGTGTCTGATTGGTGCCTCATTTGCTGCTTTGCAGATAGGGAGTGTGTAAGGATGTAAAAATCTATGCTTATACGATCATCGCAAAGTTTGGACATTTTTAACTTCCTTGTGTTGATCATCCCTTCCGAATGTGAAGGTACTCTGGTATGGTGAAAATCACAAGTCTCAAATACAGGGTAGGAGCAGCAGTTAATTTTCCTATTCTTGTTTTTTTTTTCCCAAGAATAGGCTCATGTGGAGCCTCTTTTTTTTCTTTTTTCTTTTTCCGATTGGGTTGGGGGAACGTCATCCTATTTTCTCTTATATTCTCCTCTCTTCTTTTAATTCTTTGACCTTTTCATTGTCGAATATGTTTGTAGTCACCCTGTTGTAATTGTTCACACGATATAGTAGTAGCTAGAGTTGACCAACAAGAATATATCTCTCTGTACCTTTCATTTGTTTTTCCTCATAAATTTCAATTTTAAACAGAGTGCTTTATTGATGAGTAGGCTCTATCAAGATTGCCCAAGTTGTGATACCCACAAAGACTGATGTAATAATTCAAGGTAACTGCTCATGTGAATAATCTTGAATGTATTGGAATTCTGTGCGGCTGTGCCTATTAAGCAATAATGGAGGATTCTTAATGATATTTCAAAGGTTTGAACAATTTTGGCTGGAGTTGAGAGATGAGGCTGCCATCAAATTCTTAACAGTTCATCAACTGTCAATTTTATTCTGCATGTCAGTGTTTAAAAGGCAGGGGCGTGAGACAAGACGTTTTATGTAGTACCAGGTGAGACTTAAGCCTCGAGACACGGGGCGTAAGTCTTATGGATCTATGAGGTGTACTCTCATACATATTCAATTTTATAATTTAATTACTAAGAAAATAAGTAAAAGTAAAACTTTCAATTATTGTACGAATAAATTTGATAAATAACCTATAATATATATATATATATATATATATATATATACATACATACATACATACATATATATTATAGTACTCTATTACATATTACTATTTGAAAAAAATCATTACACCAACAATAAAAAATATGATTTAAAGCAAAAAAGATTAAAAAAAAAAAAGGCTTGGGGCGTACGATTTTACATCCAGGGCTTATGTTTTTACATTTTGAACTTATGCCCTATGGATTTACGTCTTGCATTTGCGCCCCCCAGTGTTTTTGGTAAGCATCGCCCTAAAACTCGCCCCAAAAAATATTTTTGAAAACACTGCTATATGTATTCAAGTTTATTTTAATTACTCCAATGGTGTAATGTTGTTGACTTGTAGGGGAAAAAGAGGAAGATCACTTTAATCTCCTTTATTGGAGAAATAAGTGGCTCACGAAGAGTGGAAAAGAACACTTTATATTTGATCTCTAAGTCGGTACACAGCAATCCAGGATGTAGGAATGACATAATGCTAATCCATGTTCCACACACGGCCATGGAAGCATCAGCTTTTAATCTATAAGCTACAGGAGACACACAAAATGTAATAAATATTCTACATCTTGCTATCATATCATGTGATTTTACAGATAATAGAAAGGCAGGACAATTAACTTGTCATTGCCCAGAAAAGTGTAACCAAGTCCCACAAGTCTATGAAATGTGGCAGCAGAACTTCCAATTGCAAATCTAGAATTGGAGTTATCAAGAATAATGGATTAATAATCGCATAGTTCTTTTCATCCATTTTTTCCTTTTCCATATTGAATGCCAAATTGCCAATAGATTCAATTGAGCTTGGATATTCTCCCAGCAAAGATCATGATTATATTTACAATTTTTTCTTTCTGCCAGACTGTACAAATCACTATATCTATTTAATCATAATTCACAAAGAATAGCAGTAATCAAGCTCCAAATTTCCAACCCAAACGTTATGTACAACACACTTAAGACGTAAATGGCCTTCAGAGCTTCTGGTATAAATCAGTGAGTGCACGATATAGGGCGGCTGCAGCAGGGGGCTTCGGCAATGAGCCAAGGAGAATTTCTGAAGCTTTTATTGACTGGCTACCATAAAATCTGGAGTTTTCCCGTGTTCGGGTAGTCACAACACTCCCTTGTAGGGAGCACCCAACAAAGGCACCTGTACCAAAAAAAAAAAAAAAAATTGCACTTTAAACATGGATATAAGATGTAACTAGGCCTTAGAGAGAAAGCATCAACTTAACTTCCAGTGATATAAATAAAAGGTGTATTCATAATAAATACAGCGAGAAAAATGGTTTGAGGCTCACTAACTTTCCTGAACTCTTTTAAAGTTAAATTAACATCAACAAAAATTCTATGATCATTTTCTGATGAGCAAATTTTCTGCATAATTGATTATTCCAAAAAAATTTCCACAAAAAGAGTGGAATATAATTAGATGAATATTGTCTAGCCATCAACAATCGTGTTGATATAGAAAGCAGATATATAACACATGCCAACTCTATCTTGCAATAACAGAACATACATATCAAATAACAACATGCACAATATATGTGGAGTCATAAACAAAGTGGACTTGATACCTTTACTGCAGCTGTATGTATAACAAGCGGCATAGCCACCGGTACCGGCACGAAGATCAGCTTCAGCAGTTCGTCCAATGATCCCCGCAGCAGCACTCACACCAGCTCCAACTGAAAGATGTGCATCACCGCCAAAAGTTTTGACAGCATCAGTAGTTCTCAGGACAATAATGAAGTCAGTAAGTTCTCCACCAGCCTACAAAATAAAAATCTGTTTTATGATTTACTGATGGCAAGTTGTCTGAAAAGATATGATATTTCGATTAACCTCCTTACAAAATTAGACACTTCTTGAAGAAACTACATTAAAGAAAGAACAGAAAAGTTGGAACTTTCAACAAATTGATAATCCTCTCTAGTATCTAACTACTTAACACGCATCATTCTCTGATGTTCAACTCTAAACAGATTCGGACAGGGCTTAGTATGAAATCCAGAGAAAAACTGCAAAGCAGCTCTTTTCCATCCCAAATCATCTCAAGATGGTATCTGAATTGCCTAGTTACCCATGATCATCCAAAAGTCACTGGGTAAGGATTTCACATGTGGCAATCAAGACACCACCGTCCATGGGGAGCCATATGCAATGCTAAGATATATTATTTCTTCCCACAATGACGAATGCCTCTCAATACAGATAGGCAAAGTAGCAATTATCCTTGATCCAAAATCAGTTGCAATCTATATGAATCCTCTATATCTGCACCAATCTATACAGGTAGGAATAATCCTTAACTACATTTAGCAGACATATAGTAGTAAATTTATTCACCTGAGCACCCCATCCCACACCGAAAGAAGAAATGGCCGAAGGGGGAGACCACGAACCATCTTCTCTACGTGCAATCACCAATCCAGTTCCGACATTGTAGGTTACCATCACTCCAACTTTCACGACTGTAAGTATGGCAAGGCCTCTTGCATTTTGTAGAATAGCTTCTGGAATTTTCTTCTCAGAACTCAATAAACCAATCTGAAATTTTTTGTTCAGACTATTTCAGGCAGCCAATATATCATCATAAGATATCAAGAAATTAAATAAAAAAGAGATCATGCTTGCTTATTGTTTACATATAAGATGCATGCCAGTAGAACTCCAAATGATGGGTGAGATGTTAGAAGGTAATTAGTACAATAATGCAGCAATTGGTTTCTTTCAAATCAGACTAAAGTATATAGCAGAGAGATATACATATTGTGGGGTGAGATATCAGTGTTTGCTTCAGTAGTGTAGATATCTAAGAGATGAAAAATTTAACATATAGATAGAACTTCATACCTTTTCATATCCCCGAATAGTGTTAGCGGCCTTATAAATTTCGTATTCCATTGACTGTCCCCACGGGAAGTTTACCCAGGATCTCAATGTGCTCAAGTCAGTGAGGTCATGGGTTGGCAACTGAGCAGCACGGCTTACTTGATCCATTAGGTATGGCTGCACAGACTCAAGCCGTACACAACATACATCACATACTCGTTGTGGTTCCCCAGTGCGAAATTTTTCAGGGAGCAAACTCCGTCCTTTAGTACATTCATTGCAAAATAATCCTCCACAAAATCGACAATGATGCCTGCTACACATGATAGGGTGGAACCGCACATTACATAACATACAAGTGGAAGATGCACTGTCAGGCAACCATTTAGGAGGATCTGCCTCAAGAATTTCCTGGGCATTACCAAAATTAGCTTCTGTGAGGGTTTGAGCCATCTCTTTCCAAGCCTGCTCAACGAGATGGCTTGATATCCACGCCATGTTACCTACTATATCACCTGACGCAAGAGAATGCACTTTTCCTCGTGCTGCGAGCAACATATCCAGAACCACATCCCACATTGTCAACTCCTTGTCTTCCCCCATGCACTGTTTCCAATCTGTGTCACCTTCGGGAAGGTACCTTCCATTTGAGCAGAAGCCTCTACTCCACTCATCATGCTCACTCTCCGACATCGGAGGAACTGATACAGGTATCCAAGACCCAGTTTCACCAAAAAGTGGTGAATCATAGCAGAAATATTTTTCTTGATTTTGGTGGCACATACTTCCGTCTACATTTTGAGATGACTGAGTTTCACATTCTATATTTTCAGTTAATTGTGGGTAAAGAAGGTTTCTTTTTATGTCACTTTCGTTAGTCTCTTGAATTAAATTAACATTAGAAACTTCAGCTTTAACCATTCCATTAGTTGTGTGTGCCCCCTTCTCATAGTTTTCTTTTGTGCACAAAGGTGAATCATGATCAGTTTCTTGCTGTCCACCCATGGGCTTGCCCATGTTATAACTCTTATCGTTGTTTACATGACCTGCACTTTGACCAAATGATTCGGAACCACATTTTCCTCTTTCATCCCAGTTGCTGCTGATAATCTTCTCAGAACTCCTCAAGATATTGTTCTGTCTCAAGGTTATAGAATCTTCTTCAGATTCCTCTTTCCAGCCGTCCATATGATACCTCTCACTAGCTTCTCGAGTGTCTTGAAATGACTGTTTACTGAAAAGTTCCTCGGCTTGAGTATCTAGACGACTAGTCGAACTTGTGTTCTCAGGAATTTCATTCATTAGGTGTACAGCTACTCTGTTATATTCTTCATGCTTACCCCTTTTTACAATGTTTGAACATATGACTGGCTCAAAATCATCCAGGCCTCTGCTATCACAAAACTTACTACAGTCCTATCACCAAAAAACATGGTAAGTGTGCATTCTCATGTCAAACTTTAAAATTAATACTGCAACATTTTGCCTACATGAATAAATAATTAACAGGATAACATTAGAACAAGTAACTACTAACAATTGGCAAATATCTCTACTTCACCCAACAAAAGAAAGAGATCTCAACAATTTGAAACGCAACAGACCAATGAAGAGACAAGTAGTAACTATCAGCATAAAACTAAAACTTCCAACACATGACTGTTCGCTTACCTTTTGGCGAAGAAAACTTTTGGAAATGCTTACTTACATACAGTTGATCTAATATTAAGTGGGATATTTTGAACTTCCTTTCGTGATTAAAGAAAACTAGATAGTCACGTCTCCTACCATTGATGAGAGACAGCTAAGTTGTAGCAGAAAGGTATTCAATATTCAGCAGCAGCTCCTTTTACTTGTTATCATTTATACTTCTGATTCTAAATTTTTAATCACCCTTGGAACAACTCACCCACCCGAACAGACAAAAAAAAAGAACGAGAAACAAAGGAAATTCATCTTTTCTTTTTTTCTCAATGACTAATTGAGATGATGACAACTTAACCCCACACTTTAACTGCCAGTTTATACTCCACAGATAATCGCACCCCTAAATCCTTTGATTATTTACTTTGAATAAATAAAACCTAAAAACTATAACTTCTTCAGAGAAATCCCATTGCCTATATTATGTAATTTTTTATAAAGTCAAATCTCCATAAGAATGATATAAGTTAGGGAAAAAGGACAAATATACCCCCAAATTATCATAAATGGTGCGTCTATACCCTTCGTTATACTTTCGGGTTGTGTATACCCTTACAGTCAATATTTTGGTACGTATATACCCTTAAAATAAACGGAGGGACACGTGTCATGATCTTAATGGTCTATCCAAAATTGGATAGACCATTAAGATCATGACACGTGTTGGATAGACCATTAAGATCATGACACGTGTCCCTCCCGTTTATTTTAAGGGCATATATATTCCAAAATATTGACGGTAAGGGTATACACAATCCGAAAGTATAACGAAGGGTATAGACGCACCATTTATGATAATTCGGGGGTATATTTGTCCTTTTTCCCTTAAAGTTATAACATAACAAAATCCACATTTTTTTACTCTTGAAAACTCATCAATTCCTTAACTAAAATAGGCCAATTCTTTTTTGATAACCGTGGTGTCCCGATCGGCTAATTCCACACCCAGTGAAGATTGAGGTGGTCCGTGACTGGGCTAGGCCCACCTCAGTATCAGAGTTCGGAGTTCTGTTGGGTTGGCAGACGGTTCGTTGAGGGCTTCTTATCAAAAGTATTGATTTTGATATGGTAATCATATGTAACGCACCATATCCAATTCTAAAAGCGGGTACCGCAATCGGCTAATTCCACGGTATACCTGCCACCTCCATCTTGGGATAGGTACCAACACTGTCCACCAAGGCCTTGGTGTTTTTGTCTCTGCTGGGATTTGAACGTGAGACCTCACCATACTCAACCCACTTCATTGACCACTAGGCTACACCCTTGGGTAGCAAAATAGCCCAAATTTCTCCAGATTATCTCAACAATAAATTCAACAACTAACCAAAATCAAAATTTTTGAAACACTGAAAATTTTACTAATAAAGGCAATAACTTTATGCAATTGAAGCAAAACCCCAAAAATCTGCACTAGTCAAAATCGATTAAACAGCAGCTCAAACAAATATCGATTCGTCTGATCAAGTTCAACCAAATCGAACAGCAAAGCATATACAACAAATCCAAAAAAAAATAAAATCAATCAACATAAGAAATGGTAAAAGATGAAGAATTGCATAGAGAATTACCGATTGAAGAAGTGGATTAGAAACCCTAGAATAAGAAGTTGAAGAAGGATCGACTTGTCCTTGAGTAGCAAAATTAGAATCCGAATTGTTATGGGGCTCCATTATTTAAGCATCATTTGGTGGGTAATTAAATTAAATTTACCTCACAATCAAACTATTTATATATATTCTCCTATAGTTTGCCTTCTTTTTCGTAAAAATTTAGAATTTGGAGGAAGATAATTTTTGGAAGAGAGAATATAGAGTTTTGATTTATTAGATGAACGAACTGTGGCGTGTCCTAGTGGATGTCTCTAATTTTATTTTTATCTATTAGTATTAAAAAAAAACCTCTTGACATGTGGCACTATTAATTTTATAAATATTTTCCTCGATTTATTTATCACTTAATCATTTATGAATTAACATCTCTTGATATGTTAGCAAAGTTTTAATTTATAATTTATAATTTTTTTATTGGTTGATAAGAATGTCAAATTATTTGATCAATAAAAATATGATATGCCTATTTGTTTAAGTTTGATAAGTCATTGTTAAATTTAACTCATTTTAATTTACAAAAATACAGTTTATTTAAAAATTCGTGTTGATTTGAGTTAAAATATATGATTCAAATTAATCCATATTAATTCATTCAAGTACACAATATGTGTACTTCTAATAAAATTTCTTTGATATTTGATGTCAATTTTTAGCGTGTATCTATGTTATTTTTGAAAATCAAGTTCTCTTCAACTTTAAACAATAAAAATTCTCCTAATTTTTTGTTGTGGTCTACAACAATAACTTTATTTAAATAACTTCATATATAGTTGTCTTTAAAAATTAAAAATCAAATTGTTGGATGAGAGTGGTTGTGAGTCACACTTGTACACATAAGATGTGTTTATATAGCCTTAAGAAGTTGAAGGATTTATTTGATTAAGTTTTTATGAATATCAATTTCGAGTTTGATTCATCTTTACTGAAAATACATGTAATTCATAAAATAATAACTTTAAAGAACACATAAATAAACTTTTGAGCAAATTACAACACTATTGTAGTAATAAACAATGACAATTTTTAATTGGCTTTTACATTCATAGAATTGCACCAAAATACAAATAATGTGTGATCACCAACCTCCACCACCAAAACAATCACATGTATCACCACCACCACCGCTGTGATCGCCACCACTCCAACTACTACCACCATGATCACTACTCCGACCACCACCACTTGTGTCGCCATGATGATGACCACCTCCACCACTAGTAGTAGTATTTGCGCTAGCATAATTATGACCTCCACCCGTATTATTATTATTGTCACCACCACCACTAACATAATTATTATTGTTACGATCAGTAGTAACATCATTATTTTTGCTACCATAGTCACCACCATTACTTTTCGTGGTATCGCCACCATGGTATCGAATATCTTTTCCACCATCATTATGATCATTGGATGTAATATCCACAATAGTTGTTGCAAATTCTCCAGCACTGACTAATTTTTCTCCGGTTGAATTTACTGGCGTGGAAGTTACAGGAGTTTTTTCATGTGCTTTATTACCATCACCATAACGATGACTATATGGATTACTCTTATTCTTATTCTTACGTTTCGTGAGGAAGTTAAGTTTATCACGACCTATATCAAGTCAAAATTCTAGAATTTATACTTTGATGTGAAATTAATAAACGTTATAGGTCTTAATTCCCGGTCCACCAAATTAATTGTAGTATTAAAATGGTGAGGGAATTTCAATTTTCATGTTTAGTTTTGGTTATTGGTGTGGAATATAGAATGAACGAATTATTCTTGTATTTGTCTAAGTCATTGTATTGTTAGTTTACTTTGACCCCAATTATCCTCGACTTAGTAATAATTAGATTACCAAGGACCTCACCTAATTGATTAATTATTACTAAATCTTGACGCGGGGAAATTAGAACGAGCTAATGAGAGAAAGTAAAATGCAATTCTATTATATGAAAAGCTAAGCAATTTTAAAATTAAGTTTTGTGGATAATCATAAAGTCATAGAGTCATATTGTTCGATTGATTTTTGTATTTATATATGGGCCATATATATTTGATTAAACATAATTGACCAAGCTAATTAACACGTAAATTTACTTAGACAAAAATGAATCATGAGATTAATTATCATGAATATAGATCATCTTACTCAAAAGGGAACATTGCAATATATAGATCATAGGGTAATGCTTAAAATTTGATGAACTAATGCTCAAATTAAAGAGGTATGTTTCAAATGCATGTATTGACAAATTTACTTATTGTTCAAATAAAAATACTTATTCCAAAATAAGCTATTTTGACCGAAAGAATTGTATCCTTGAAAAATTCATTTATGAGTAATGTTATTTTACCCTACTCTTTTCTATCTTTATTTTGACAAATTTCCTTGTGGTTAGTCCTAATTGATGACCCAAACTAGTGTAGGATAAACATGAGCCATAACTAGGATAAAATTTTTATCACAACAAATAGTGCCAATAGTGTTGTGTATGTATACCTTTTGAATGCTTCTACTTATCTATACCAAAGGGCAGAGCTACGGTGGTGTTCGGGGGTTCAATTAGACACCCTTTATCGAAAAATTACACTATATATAAATCAAATCTTACTTTATATTATTATGCACAGTATTTTGAACACCTTCAAAATCAATGAAGACTTGTAGCGCAATGACAAGGGTATGCATGAAACTTACATGGTGCCCAATGCAGAAGTATGAAGGGCATATCAGTCCCTATATTTGAACCTCTTGTATATGTACATAAAAAATCTCGTTCATAAAACTATTAAGTATATATATATACAACGATATTAAAAGTAAGTTACATGTGCTAAGCTAGATCACAAGTACTACTAGAGGACGTACATAACACACAAGAACAAACATACACAAATATATCACAGCTAGCGCAAAGGCCTTTACGAATTACACACAATTTCCATATTGAAATCCACAAGCACATGTAGTGTTTTTTTATTTTTTTTTCCGTGGTGTCCAGGCCAGCTTGTACGCACCTTGACTAGCGTAGGATAAGTGATGGAAGTATTTCCTTGACAAGAACAACACTAGGGCAAGTTTTTCCCCTGCCACCATCAACTTTATTACCCATTCTTCTTCTACTACCAATTGATCTTGAAGTAGCGGTACTTGTACTAGTACTAGTACTGCTACAAGCAATTTCTCCTCCACCAGCAACAACACCACCCGTTGGCGATGGCCCCGGCTTTTCGAAGCAATTATTAGCAGAACCAAACACGGCCATTGACATCATTGGGATCGACCCAACTGCCAAGCCAAATATGAACGATGCCCCTGAACCTTGAAGCATCTTTTAATTCATTTATTTATTTATTGATAAGAGAAACTAGGCTATATGAAAAATCTAATTAATAGCCTAGTATGTACTGTAGATATGGAAAATCAAATTCTTAACCTATAGTTTATATAGAAGTTTTAGCTAGCGTGATTAATTCAAGTGTTCGCTGTAAGCCTGAGATCATATGTCATGTGTATACTTCTTTGTTTTTTTTTAATGATTAATGTACTTTTCGATGACATAATTAAGTTAGAGATTTCTCTAAACTTTTGAGAATTTCAAAGTTATAGTTCAACATGTATGAAAGGGCAGGGCCGCGTTGTCTCTTCATTTCAATTTGTTTATCTTACTTTCCTTTTAAGTCTTATTTTTTTTTTAAATTCATCTATTTTTTTGGCAACTTTTTAATTCTAACTTTCTATGTGTTTAAAATCACAAAATTAAATGGCATTTTAGTACATTTTATATATTTTAAATTTTTTGTATCCAGTCAAAATCAAACATACGACGAAATATATATTTGTGTTTATTTCCTGATATATTTTTTGTGTTTATTTCCTGAAAGTGTTTTTCTATACATGAAAATGAGGTAGACAGAGTCTTTTACTTTGATTATTTGTGTTGTATCATCATGTCGTGCATTTGTTCATCTTCTTACGCTACAGTTATTTTTTCTTTCTGTAAGGCTATACTGAATCTTCCACATCTCATTTTCGTATAGACCAAGAGAACACTACAAAAATTAAAAACAATTTGATTAAGTTAGATATGACTTATATAATTTTGACTTGAGAACAAATGGGATTACAGGCATGTAGAGCAATATCATTTAATTTGGTTTTGGCTCATAGCCTCACAAGGTGGACTAATCAGTGTCATTTATTTGAACTTAATCGTATGATTGAGACAAGTTATAAACTGATAAGACATTTATCTGCATTATTATTTGTGTCAAGCTACGCAATTTAAAGTTAATAGTAAGTGATAAAAGAATAAAACATGTATAAATTTATTCGTTGATATAAATATAAGTTTAATCACTCTTTTTTAAAAAACTAAAAGATGGTATTAGAGTTTTACAATTCAAATACTACAATCTTATTCTCTCCTTCATAATCAGATCTTACAATAAACATTTCAAAATGATGATGGATAATTTTTAAAAATACCAAAGGAAAGACAACATGGCCCATTAGCTCAGTTGGTTAGAGCGTCGTGCTAATAACGCGAAGGTCGCAGGTTCGAGACCTGCATGGGCCAAACTTTTCGAAATTTTTTTAAGTTCTCATAGCAGCTATTTTAACCCTAGTGGGAGGAATCTATGGCTAATATTCCGGAGAAATTCTGCAGAATCAACCTTTTTTGTTCTTCTTTTGCTGATGAAAATGCACATTAGAACTATTAGTACCCATTTCTCAGTTGTACTGTTTCTTCTACTTGTTTCATCAAAAGGGTTTGTTGTGGGAGATCTAGTTCGAAAGCCATTGGGTAGTAGCAGTAGGAGAAACTCAAATCGGGTACCTGAATGTGGCAATTTCGGGTCAAAATCTGATTGCTCGCAGAACCAAAATTGTCGATGGTGCAGAAGTGATGTTCTTGATGACGCTTGTTTCTTCAAATCTGAAGCTGCTAGATTACCCTCTCAGATCTTCACTTGTCATCTTCTTAGATTGAGATGAAAGTGGGGAAAAAGTTACCTTTTTGTTTTTCCAATTATGTTCTTTTTTATCCCTTGAAGTTTTTGAGTTTTCTGGTGAAATTCGTTTGAGCTGTGATATGAGTATGTTTTCTGTTTTTAGGCCTACCATTATGCTTTGAAGAAGTAAAAAGATATGCTTTTGTAGATATTGTGTTTGAAAAATGAAGAAATTGAGTGATGCTTTCTGATATACTAGAGAGACCAGTTGATTTGCAGTAATGTGCTTGTTAATTTTGGATGGTATATTGATTTCTGCTATTAATTTCTTAGTGCTAACATCGACTGCTTAACGTTCTGCTTGAGCGGAAAAATGATTCACTGCTTTACTGTTCTGTCTATGAGTAGTTGTTGCTGTCAACCAAATTTATTGTAGTCTGAGCTGCTTCGTAAGCTTTCTGTTTTTTTTCAGCTTTGCATTAGATGATTTTCTACATGATTTGAGATTTAGCTATTTGGCTGTGGTGAAAGGAAGGATTTTGCTTTTTGGGGTGATGGTGGAGAGAAATAGGTATGGAAGGAAAGGTGATGTAAGTTGGCAAAATTGAGCTATTCTTTGTAGGTAGAATGGGGGTAGGATGATCATGTACGAGGTGTCTTCTGAATACTTTGGAACTCCATTGTCGCCCCACTTAAACTATCTTAAGAATCCCTTAACCTTGAGTAATATGTTAGAATGATTGACTTATTTTCTAGTGAAACAGATGTATCGAATCGGTACAAATTAGTAGATCAACAAGATGTCATTACATGATTGTCATAGTATCGGAAGGGGCTAAGAGAATAGGAGGCAATGCTGCTGGGGCGAAGTACATTTTATCTTGTGTTTCTCTCAGAAAACATGTCCACATTGAGCTGTGTATGATCTCCAAACTTTTTGAGGTGATGAGAACAAAGAGTTATAGAGATGTGAGAAGTTTTGCTTTCACTATCGACTGACCACCTGTTAGCAGTGCTATACTAGATCGGCACACACCATTAGAGCTAGATTTAGCTTTGGATCGATCAATTGCAAGGTTTTTAAGGATATAGATAATTATTAGGTAGGTAAAATTTATTTCAAGAGCTTGGAGATGCTCTTCGCAGCTAGTAATAATTCATCCTGAAGCTCTGTGCCGTCTGCTCCTATGTTTGTTCTACAAATGTTTTCCTTGCAAATCCCGAGGGCCAAACGTTCGGCTTCTATTATAACTTTAGACCAACAGTCCTGATAGAGAAGGTTCCCTTATATCCGTAAGCTATTTTTTACTGCTTTTGTGTCTCCTAAGCATTTCACAGGATAAAGTTTAAGGGCCTTTTCTTGTTAAAAGAAAACACTATTTCTTCTGTAATTCAGAGTCTAAAACTGTGAGAGAGCTTTATCTGAAGGTTGTAGAAGTTGTATATTTCTGGTGTATGCAGCTGCTCTTTTGATTTCTGAAGTCTTCCTCTAAGAAATTGGATCCACTTGTTATTCACTTACACCGACTTCTTAAGATTAGCAGTTGTTGCATTGAAAAGGGTAAAAGCAGAAGTTGAATCAAGCTAGAGCTGTGTATTAGTGTTAATGGGACCATGGCTGCATAGAGTATTAAATGTTGCATTGAAAAGGGTAAAAGCAGAAGTTGATTCAAGCTAGAGCTGTGTATTAGTGTTAATGGGACCATGGCTGCATAGAGTATTAAATGACACCAGCTCACGCTTATAACACATAAATCTTGATGACAATCTTATCCTTCTTTTGGGAAAGTTTTAGATGAAACTGTTTCGACTTTTTGATCCATCTACACTGGCTGTGTTAGCTTGAAGAACAATCGCAGCTGCAAAACTCTGTGCTGCTGAAAACCAATTGGCAAGTTAAAAGCAGCGCAATTGTGCAAGGATGATTGGTTACACTACTTATTAACAGTTTTGATCTTCTCTGAATTCCTTATAGAATGTACATGGGAAACTGAATAAGGATGTGTAAACAGAGAGGGGATCTAAATCCACCAACTAAGTGGAAATGTAATGAACTTTGAACTCTTGAATAGACTGCTAGAAAAGCCTAAATTACTATGGCAGCTTTTGAATTCAGCATCAAGTGATTCATCTCAATTGGGAGAACAATAACTTCACTTCAACCTTACTATTCAAGAACCCCAAAAGAACAAACGGGGACAGTTTTTGCACTAAAATTTCAGAATTGTATACAAGTTTCATATCTCATTTCCAACTGAACACAAAAAGTGTTCATACCTATTAAATTAAACCTCCAGAAAAGCAACCAAACAAATGCATAAATAAACTAAGCATAAATAGAGAAAAAAAACTAAATTTCCACTGATGTGTATTCTTCTTCTTCAGCAAGATAAACCTTCACAACATCTCTCATATCTTCAACTTCATTACACCCACCAAGGAACTCAATGAGCTTCTTGAGCTCCCCATCTGCAAGATCATTGGTAAATGGCCTAATCGGAATAGCATTTTCCGGCTGAAAAAGGTAAGAATTCGGGTTATCATCAACTATCACCACCTTCTTCATATCTCTCCCCTTGTCAGACAAGTCCTTCACAAACATCCCATCAACTTCCTTGCAAGAATCCCGATACAATCTATGCGAAATCAAACCTTTTCTGTCTATTCTATCAAGAACAAGCGACGCATACTCCTTAAGCCCAGCAGTGAACACAACAACCTCAAACTTCTCACTCAAAAATTCCAAAAATTCATCCATAAATGGTCTCTTCACCACATAAAACTCTACTCTATGTCCATCAATCACCGGCCTAACAATGAAATCGTACTTATCTGGAGGTGGGTTTGGATTAGAATGCACTAAAGTCTCATCCAAGTCAAGAAAGATTGTCTTTTTCTCAGGTGACGCCAATGGGGGAAGGACATTTCCGTCATCAAAAAGCGATCGCCTTAAATTGTTCCCATTTGCAGGTTCATCAAAAACTTTACCAAGAAGCTGATATCCCTGTTTTCTTGGGGTTTTCTTCGGAGTAGCAACGCGGGTGAATTTCGTAAAAAGTTTAATTAGACGGCGATGACAAGTGTACAAGGATTTGTTAATGGAAGCAACAACTACAGAAGCTGGATTTTTTGCAGGGGATTTCTTCCTGCTACGACGGAGATGGCCCGGGAGATTTCTCCGGTTCTTAATTGACTTTGTTGGAGTTCTCTTGATGATTTTAGACACCATTTTTCTTCTTCTTTGGAGAAATAAGGAACAAGAAAGATAATTGGGGCTGTGTTAAGGTGGTGGTTTTATTGAATTCTGTCAACTTGTAGGAGTTGATGAGATTTGAAAATTAGGTTTGGAGGCAACGGTCGAATTTTTTGTTTGGCTCGGAACGAAGCTAATGGGATTTTATTTGGAAAGTGAACGTTGGCAAAATATTTGAGGACTAGACTAGACAGCTGGCAGTATTATTCTTTTGGTTCAAAAATTTATGGCGGGACTTTGTTCCACTCCTAACAATTTTGCATCTTATCTTAGGGATTTTGAAAATTTAAATTCTTAAATTTATTAGCAGATGTCTTAGCTTATGTTTTTGGATCTACGATATAAAGTTATGATTTTAAATCAGTATTTTGAACATATGATTTGGGAATTGAAATTATGATATCAAATTTCAAATATTTCAAAGAAAAAATATGATATGAGATTTCGAATCATACTTTAAAATTTATTTAAGTGTAAAACTTGACAAATACGTTTATATATTGTAATTTTTTAAAAAAAAAACCCACCATTTTAAAATTTATATAAAAAAAAATTCATCATTGGCATGAAGAGATTATTCATAGTTCCGTACCAGGTGTAATGATGATATTAAAGAAAAACTAGATAGTACTATTATTGATTAGAGCATCTTTATAAAATTATGTGTTGATGGAAGTTTGTAATCACAAACATTTGTTTATAAAAAAAAAGACAGCGATATACTATTATTAATGTGATGCCTTAAAATATTCTGATAACTTGTTTATAAAATAGTATTCGCTCATTTGTTAAGATTGTACAAGAATTATTATGATGTTTTGACAACTTGTGGATTTTTTTGTTTAATAAAAAAAAAGATTACAACTTAAAAAATTCAAATTATATATCCAAACAAAACTTCAACTTCAAATCAATCTAATTTCAAGTCATAATCATAATCATAATTTTAAATCATAATTCCATGTAATGTATTCGAACAATCCCTTTGTTGCCTATAATATTACTTTTTGCAAGCACATATGTTTGGAATAAATGCCAAGAATTCAGCAAAATTTGCTTACCAAGCTTGTATGTTTGATACACTGGGTCAATGCTTGGATTATCCATTTAGTAATCAACTTGGACTCTGTACATTGGGCTCGGGTCGGGCTCCTAGCCCAAACCCAGATCACTTGATAAATCAAATAAAACACATGGTATAAGTTTAACCATCTTATTCTTAAAGACTAATTGAAGTTTGAACAATGTATAGTAGTTCAAACTTAAGAACACAATTCATGAACGTAAGTCGTAACATATGTATTTATTTTAGTCACCAATTCGTAACGAAATTAATTAAAAAAAACTAAATTCACGAGTAGTTCTTATTTTTTACATGTTTGTTAATTATTATGCGTTTAATGTCTTATAAGAATTGATATGGTAAAATATATCCCTCTGCTGATGTATTCTCGCTTTTAAAAAATCACACTCATAAGTAGAATAAAAAATAAATCAGAGCTCTCTTTATTTGTTTTTTCTTCTCATTATAAATTAGCACATGAATATTTAAACGGAACTTAGCTCCATCTAATAAGATCATTTATTTCCTATACCTCTTATCCATTGTTTCCATTATTTGGCTTTTATTTATGTATCAATCTCGCTATACATTGTCGTTCATGTCTTCTCATTAATAAGAGGGTGGATTTTTATTTTTTAGCATCTATTGTGTACGTAGTTGAAGTTAATAACCTTTTACTTGGTCCAATTCTAGAGGGAAAAAAAGAAGAAGAGGAAGACATATACAAGTAGCTAGCTAGCAAGGATTGCATTATATTCAACTAGAAAGGACGCATTAATTTGCTTGTGATGTGAAGTTAGAAAAAAGTGGAAGGGGTGGCCACGAAAGTCATTACTTGTTGCCTAATAAAAGATAAAATCATCCACAATAACTCCATGAATCATGGCATAATTATGACCACAATACCTTATCCTTTTATTTCTTTTGCTTTTTGGGGTTATTTTACCCCATCATGTAACTACTTGTCCCAATCCATTCACATGCAGGATAAGGTATTGTGGTCATACATATGGAGATTAATGATGTCCATGTCATATGAAAATCAAAAAGAAAGTAAGTATTGAGAAAACAACTTTGAACTTGACGTAAGTTATTAGTTTTGTTTTTGAATTGTTGACAACTTTAAAAACACCCTTTTATTTAACTAACTAAAATTAGATACACTCCGGCCCGATCTGCCACATAACATAGCAATTGGTCCCAAACTCTTATAGGAGCTTGAGACTTTTAATAAAACATCGAGAGAAATGTTGAAAACACTCCTAAACTTGGCAAGTAATTAGGGTGTGTATTTCACTCATGTTGCAAGATCGGAGGAGTATTTCAGTTCTGTAATTAGTCAAGTAAAGAGTTATTTTTAAGGTTGTCAATAGTTCAGGAATGAAACTAACAATTCACGTTGAGTTTAGGGGTCTTTTCAATAATTTTCTCTTAAAATTAAGAAAGAATAACTTCAATAACTATCATGCTATTTGTTTAGATTTTAATCAAGTGCATCACATAAATTGAGACGAATGAACTAAAACATATATACTACGCCACTCGAAAAGTTTTGTTTTTGTGGACTTCAAGTTTTTTTTGTCAACGCTCTCAAAAAAATCTCACGTCTATATGACTTAGCACTGTGGAATACCATATATAGGACATGTTTGTCTCTTTGTGCTAATGGTGTATATAGATTTCTTAATTTTGACTTATAGATCCTACCAAATTATCTTCAACTAACGGCATTGGAAAGAGAGTTGAAATAATAAGTGTACATGCATGTGTTAGTTAAGAATTAAGATAAATAATCTTGTTATTAATCTTTTGACTTACAAGTCGTAAAGAGCGGTTAGTTGGAGACTATATTTAGGAGGTGAATAATGGGAAGTGAGATTAATTATGTATGCATGGGCCTTGCCATTTATTTATTTTTTTCTTGCATGAGCGCACTAATCCTGCCAAGTTTTGTGGGTTGCTTTGAAATTTTTATATCATCATTTAATTAGCTTTGTCCAATAGTAATCCTCCATTTATTCAAGGAACAAATGTTATTCTAAATTTGTTCAATCTTGTACTTTGGAAAACTTGTCCTAACTACTTGCTACTCATTTTAGGTGGAGTAATATTAATTTGTGGAATGAAAGCAATTTTAGGTATTTCAAAAGATATACAAAATTTCTAATTTGTGAATTTATAATAATTGTACGAAGTAGTAGGGCATTTATCGAAAGACTCCAACCCCCTCTCCCTCGCTATATATATTGTGCCAGAACTAATGCTACTTCCTATCGATTCATATTTTTCTTTGCAGTAGTGAGAAATTGTGGGATGTGTATATAGCCATAATAACACTGTGTGATATGTCAATAATGCATTTTTCATTCAGTATCTAAATAATTGAAAATGGACTTATGATAACATGAAATTAAAATCGCGATTTAAGTATATATGGCATTAATATCGAGGGCGTTGAGATAACTTAAGGGGGACTTGCGATCCATACGTTAACTTATGAACTATGATTAATTGTATGATACCATTTTGTTTCTTTTTTACTTTCTTAATTAGATCCATTTTACTCCTAGATCTGTCTCTTAAACAATGATATCATGTAATCAATCCTTTCGTATCAGATATATTGTTAACTTTTATCATGAATATTATACCAAAAGTGCTTGCATGGAATTATGATCATGACAAAATTATGAGATCACGCAGATCGAGGAATTAATGTACTACACTAGAAAGGGTGTGAAATGTTTTAGTTCCACACCAAAATTTTCCAAGATTGTGATCAGTGACTTTACTAGATGAAGAGTTGAAGACTAATTCAACAAAATAATTAGGATCATAGCACGTACGACACATGGGTTGCTACCTGCTAGTCCGCCCCTACTTAGCTTGTCTTTTTAATGTCTTCAATTTATATGTTTCATATTGCAAGAACATCAAACTTGACCTCTAAATACGGCGGTCCGAACAATAAACTTCGCACACCTCCTCTTACTAAAAAAAACATATTTTTTAATAATATCGTATCGTTGGCATATATTTTTACTATTAAACTTTAAAAATGATTTGAAATAACTAATTAATGTTAAGGATTAAATAAGAAGCTAAGAGAAATGGTCTATCTTCTGATATGTTTGACACACATATAAAAGTAAAAAATTTATTTTTAAAATAATGAACCAGTACTAAAAGTATATTTTATCATATATAAGTTTTATGTACCAAAGATGGAGTTAATATCTCAAAAGCTCACTCAACTTTAAGAATTTATCTAGCAAAGTCATTAAACTTTGTTTTGTATTAATAAAATCACTAAACTTAGACCTTTCTATCCATAAAATCACTCAATCAAATTTATTATTAAAAAAAATATTGACATAGCAAAATAAATTATTGTTTTTATGCCTTATAATCACAGACCCACAAATAAATAATTTTTAAAAAAAAACTTATTAAAAAAAGTTCTGACAAACTTAATCACGGAAACAAATATTTTTTATGATATTATTGTATAATTTATGTCGTGATTTATTAAATAAATGAATAATTTTTCTTAGTGAAATATATTTTGGTATTACTGAATATTGTAATACCATAATATTTAGTTTTGTCTCCTAAATAAAAAATGAGTATAAGTATTTAAGCAAAACGACAAATTACATCCAAAACAGGAAGAAAAACAATAAACAAATGTCAAAAATAGAACAAGTATTTATTAATTAAGGAAAAAAGACAAATATACCCTAAACTATCGTAAATGGTATGCAATACCCTCTATCATATTTTTGGGACATTGGTGCCCCTGCCGTTCAAAAACTAGAGCATATATGCCCTTCACTTTAACGGAAGACTAAATAGGGACACGTGGCACAATCTTATCCGTTGATCCGATATTTAATAAATATTGGATCTGTGGATAAGATTATGACACGTGTATGTCCGTTAGTATAAAGGGTATATATGCTCTGGTTTTTAGAGGGCAGGGACATCAATATCCCAAAAGTATGACGGAGGACATTTGTATACCATTTACGATAATTCGGGGTATATTTATCTTTTTCCCCAATAATTAATTACTTCTTCGGCGTGTAATCTATTTAGATGTTTCTTGCTAAATATAATTGGTAAAGATTTTACTTTTCCTTTGTAACTCCACGGTTTGCTAACGTTGACATAGGGTTGATCAAGTTTGAAAAAAAATATTTTGTTGATAAATAAGTTTTGAAATTTAAAATTGTGTTTGGATATATATTTTAATTGATTTTTTGAGAAAAATTTTGTGAGGGAAAGTGAAAAGTCCTTAATGAGATTTCTTTAGTTTTATTTAATTGTGGAATTTATATTTAAATGATATAAAAATAATAATTTATTTTGTCATGCCAATACTTTTTTTAATAATAAATTTTTATTGAGTGATTTTATTGATAGAAAGGTCTAAGTTTTGTGATTTTAATGATACAAAATAAAGTTCAATAACTTTGTTAGATAAATTTTCAAAATTGAGTGACCTTTTCAGATATTAAGTCAGCAAAGATGTAACATGGTTTACTTTAGCAACTATATATATGGCCAATATATTGAGACTTATTAGTACTCAGCACTAAAACTTTGAATCTTTCTTTTTCTAGAGGAATTTTATGTCGACTAATTATGGATGACATGATAATTGATAACTTTGGCATGCAAAAATATTATTTTGTATGGGTATTGACTTCCGATATCTCTTTACATTTAACCAGAAAATTCCTTAAATATATGTAGAAATAATATATTTTAATTTTTTCTAATAAGCATAGGTATAATAGGTAAATATCAATTTGGCATATAAAATAAATACTCTACATAAAAAGCATCGTTCTTCTATATCCTAATTAACCAACTTAGAAATTGATTAGATCGATATTACCTGCATAAAATTTTACGTACATCACTAATAAAATAACTTTGTCCATCCTTTTCTAAGTCAACGGTCTCTCTTTCAATGATTCAAATCTGTGTCTAAAGGAAAGTTATGTTACGTTGCAATAAATAAAACTAAGTTGTATGTGTATATATATATATATATGATGGGTATACCCACACTAAGAAAAGATTGGTTTATGATATCACAATCATATATTTTAGTATGAATACACAAATATATATATTTGAGTAGTAGGTCACAATTCATGGAAGGTATCAAGTTCGTGAACTTGATTTTAAAGTAACTGAATAAGCAGTTGATCAGCTATCTCCCACCATGAAATTATTTAATTGAAAACTTAGTTTATTTGAAAATTTTAAATGACGTCTCTACTGATCCATGCATAATTGGACGGTGAGTATAATATAAAGGGGTTTTATAAAATTACTTAAGTTCTAAATCTTTTCCGACATGATTTGAAGATTATAAATTTGGAAATTTAGTATTTTAAAATTAAACATGTCATGTGAAATGTTATAATTCAAAAAGTATAAAGAAATGACATTTTTTTTTTTTGAAACATACTAAAAAAGAAAACTAAAACACAAACAAATTGAAACGAGGAAGTAATATGGTATAAAATGAGAAAAGGAAAAATGAGAAAAGGTGTTGAGAGTAAAATTATAAAATAAGAACTAACATAAATAGTAGTTCAGTCGATAGCAATATTATCAATATTTGAGTAATCTATATCTAATATGTATATGTATCTAACTATCTATAGTTAGGTAATAGGGGTTAGCTGTTACAGAATAAGATAGGAAGATATTTTGGCAAAACCGAATTTTATACCAAAGAAAGAGTAGTATATATATTCAGCAAAATTTAAGAACATTCAACATTTGGTGAATATACCTCTCTTTTGTGGCATTCATAGAATACCAAGTGATCTTGAAATATGCTACTATATGACAAGGTTTTAATTGCAGTATTTTTTAAATATAGTTCTTTTGTTTGTGTACATACGTGCCTTCATCGTGGCAAATGTCGAGTAAATTGAAGATATATGATATATCGATGGCACGTCGTAAGATATTTAGATTTTTTATTTATAAATTATGGTTTGTTCATTCGGTAAAATTATTAGAATTGAGAATATTTTGATAGCTTTTAACAATTTGTAATTTTTTTTTAAAATCGTAATTATTTCATATCACATGCCTTAATGGGACATATTCAAATTTTTTATTTATAAATTATGATTTGCACATTCGATAAAATTATTACAATTGAGAATATTTTGATAGTTTTTAACTTGTAACTTTTTTTGAAAATCGTAATTATTTCATATCACATGTCTAAACGGGACATACTTTTTAAGACAAATAGGATATTTCAAGGTTAGCTAATTTTGAACTTTTTGCCCTTAATTTCATGAAAAATGTTCCAAGTAAAACTTCCAAAAGTGAAAAATGCCGGATTTATAAGAATTGGTTATCGTTATAACTTATTTTGTTTGTAGTGATTTTCATAATTATGGAAAAAGGAAGAGAAAGAAGTTAGCGTTTGCAGTATATGGATAATAGGAAAGTTAGTTAATAGTTGTGAAAATTAAAAGTACGTCTTGTGCATTCATAACTTTTCTGTATTACCGGTGGGTTGTTGGATCGGTCTTCAATGTCTCACATTTAATTTTTTTAATAAATGTACGTCACTTCCAATTGTATCAGTCCAATTTTCCTAATAATAATAAATGTTTATGTCTCTTGTTAAAATTATTACAAAATCAAATTATATCCACTAATATCACTACTGCACTTTAATTTGTTGATTTCCATATTTTGCGGGTTACCATTTCATATTCACTTCTATTTTTAATGGGAAAAGAGTTTGAAAAATATTTTAATTTTGGTCAAAATTATTGTTACGATATCAAACTTTGCAAAAAAACTTTTTTACTCCCCTGTACTATTTAATAGTGTATTTTAAAGGTATATATGTGTCTACGTGGACATCATAAATACTACATCATTTTAAATAGTAATGTGTCTACGTTGGCACATATATACCTTTAAAATACACTATTAAATAGTCCAGGGGTAAAAGGTCCTCCGTAAAGTTTGGTATCATAACAATAATTTATGTCAAAGTTGAAGTATTTTTCAGACTTTTTTTTCCATTTTTAATATATATGTGATGCATTTCAATATACAATTTTTAAAATATATTGTTACTAATATTTATGTAACTATAAGTATAATTATTCATTTTGAAATAGATTTAAAAAATTGCACTGTGATGATATATCTTTGTTTTAATTTTTTTGTCCTACGTCTTCTTTTTTAGTTAGTTTAAAAAAAATTAATTTTATTTTTTACATGATATGTGTAACACAATTGGATTTAAAAATATTTTGGTACATTCAACCTATCTTTAGTTTGAGGCTATAAGATTTTAAAATTGAACAATCAAATTAAAACGGAGGGAGTAACCCCTCATTGATCACTCCGAAAATAAATAAATAAATAAATGAAAAGGCCCAATTCCCCTGTCTCTCTCTCTCTCTCTCTCTGTTTCCCATATATAAATCCTTTTGTGGTCACCTCTGTTTTTGTATTTATAAATTGTAGAATTTCTGTTTGCTCACTTCTTCCTATATCAACAAGTTCATCACCCTTTTTTTCTTTGAATTATGGGTGATCAGCAAATAGGAGGAGGGGCTAATGGATCAGTGAGTTTGAACATTAGAGATGATGTTGATTTGAACAATAAAAATTGTGCTAATTCAGCATCACATCAAGATTCTTCCTCAACCTCAACTTGCAGTTTTGTCACTGTTCCCTTCATTCAAAAGGTGAGTAGTACATATTTAATGAATTTTAAGACAAATACAGAGTTCGACTCGTAGCTGATACTCTAACTCTGCCCCTGTGTACGTATTAATGTGCAGATCATAGCGGAGACATTAGGGACGTATTTCTTAATATTTGCAGGGTGTGGATCAGTGGCGGTGAATGCAGACAAAGGAATGGTGACTTTTCCAGGGATATCAATAGTGTGGGGATTGGTGGTGATGGTCATGGTTTACTCTGTTGGACATATTTCTGGTGCTCATTTTAACCCTGCTGTTACTATTGCTTTTGCCTCTAACAAAAGGTTCCCTTGGAAACAGGTACTACAACTCTCTTCAATTCTCATAATTTTGCTATAAATTGATCAATCTTCCACTTGTCTAAAAATACAAAAATTAACAAATTCTTCATAAAAACATGTATGGCACCCTCAATAAATCAATTTTGTTCATTCTATATACATATAATTTTTTTAGCAACAACATTTTGCAATGTCTTCCTTTTAATTAACAATTTTGTTTTTGTTTTTCATTTGATTTGATATGAAAGAATTATCAATGAAAATGTTTTCTTTTCATTTAATCTGCAAAAAGTAGTGTTGATCGAAGACTTTTATTTCTAATAATGGAAAACCAAACTTGAGTACTAGAGGTCAAAATTAGCTGAATCATGATCACCTCAATTATCAATTTGCCCAAATATTTATTGATCTAATGACATTTTGACTTTGTAAGGTGAAAATGGTGTGAAATTAAGCTCCAACTCCATTCTGGTAAAGGAGAAGAGCCGATCATGTCTCCTCGTAGACTCACACCGTCCTAACATTGTTTATTTAACAACAAACATGAGTCTCAATTTTTTTTGGATGCCTTTTTCAATCGGTAATAATATTATAGAGTTTTTTTTTTTTTTTTTATGAGAATAGTATGAATTCCATATGTTTTTGAGTGGAATTCGCTAATATTTTGACAAGTTTTAATAGAGGGATGAAAGTTGTTAAGTTTTAAATATTTGGAGGATGTATTTTGTCAAAAAGGATAATTTAAGGATGTAGTTTAAGTAAAGGATATAATTTAAGGATGTTTTTAATCAAAAACTCATTTAAGTTCGTATAACACAAGTTGTCTTTTTGCTTTCTCCAACTAATGTGCAACTCTAACTCATTCTGGTTATTCATTGGTTTTGACATTTTGAGAAATATAAAAGGGAATTATTTAGTTAGTTTTAAGGTAATGAATATTTCTCAAATTATATGGGAGATAATGTCAATATACCATGTTTGTATCTACGTCATAAAGTACAAACATCTAAATGATTCGTCACAATCGATGATGGAGTTAAGAGGGGCACGCAGCAGGGGTTCTTCGTACTCGCTTTATCGAAAAATTATATTATATAGCTAAGTTTGTAAAATCAATTATTATTATTTACGCCCTTTGGTTTTAATCCTGTTTCTATTACTAGTCATAAAATGTTTGCAATATAAATACTCAGAAAATTATTTTTCAAATGAGAAATTGTAGGTTTGTACGGATTATGAATTTATTTTTTCTCATTTATTATAATAGCTACACATTGACTCTACTGATTTGTAATAATGATCCGTATGACTTTTTCCCAAGTCTTTTTCTTGTTAAACTTTACAACTTTTATTATCCTTCCAAAATAATCCTGTTAGTTTTGATTAGTTGAGAACATTAAAGATATTTCAGTTTTTTCCTAACCTATATTAATGACCATTAGAAAATCTTAGCAAGTTCCGTTAATCGATTATTTGAACTCTCACTTTATCATAAAAATTTATTTCTTGACACGAAGTTTTAAAAAAATAAATATTAATGAGATTTTTTTCTTGTTCATAGGTACCTGCCTACGTGGCAGCTCAAGTGATTGGATCAACATTAGCAAGTGGGACCCTACGATTAATATTTAATGGGAAACATGATCACTTTGTTGGAACCTCACCTACAGGATCAGACATTCAATCTCTTGTTCTCGAATTTATAATCACATTTTATCTTATGTTTGTCATTTCTGGTGTCGCAACTGATAATAGAGCTGTAAGTATTATATTTCTTAATCTTTTTTAATTATTTTTTATTAGTATATTATTTAAAATTAATTAATTAAAAACAGTTAAGAACAAGATCTTTAGTATATATCGTACGCTAAGGGTAGTCAATAATCATGATTAAATTAGTAAGAAGATTGTGACTTTGTTAAATAATCTGAATTATTTAATTATACGTGGACTCGTCTGAATCATCATTAAATCATGATTGATTTGATTATTATTTTTTTGTTTTGTTTGTGAATTGTGGTTGTTAATTAATTATTAATTATTTGTAGATTGGAGAACTTGCTGGTCTTGCTGTGGGAGCAACCGTGTTGCTTAATGTGATGTTTGCCGGGTAATTACGTGATTTCTTTATTACCCTTTCATTATTTTTAAATTAAAACTATATAATAAAAAATATCTTATTATATAGTGTGAACAAGACCCAAAAATATTTGGATAAAGGGTGTTCAAATCTTTTGACCATTTGCCTTATTAGGCTTACGTACATCCTCGTGCACAAAAATACACGGCTTTTATTTTAGAAAAAATCGATTTCCTTTTTTCTATATTATTGACTTAATACATAATTTTTTTTTTCTTTTTTTCTTTTTTTCTTTTTGGGTTTTTAAGAGTTTCACTTATAGCATGTTCGATCAAGTTCTTAGGGAAAAAATCATTCTAAAAAAATACTTAAGTTGAGGTGTTTGTACAAATTTTTAAGAAAGAAATGTAGATGTTTTTGAATAGTAGCAAAAAGCTATTATTCAGAAGCTGATAAAAGTGCTTTTTTTCTCCAGAACCTTGGTCAAGAGCAAATCGTTGGTATAATATTGACAACAGTGATTTTTTTTTCAAATTGATTTGTCAAATACAAATTGTTTATTCTTCAAAAACACTTTCCGTAAAGTATTTTTGACCAAAAAAATAATTGTAATAAATAAATCTATTTTGAAAGTTTGGTCAAACAGATTATAAATATCCTTAGTTATTGGAAATAAACTCGTAGGATTGTTTGGTATGAGAGATATAAGATACTCTTCTGTTCAACAATAGTTGTCCACTATTGATTTGACATAGAGATTAAGAAGCAGTAAATGATAGGGGTAATTTTACCAAATCACCCCTATCAAATATAAGTCATCTAAAAATTGAAAAAATGAATAGCACTCCATTTATTAGCAAGAATAAAATAGACACAACATGATAAATTATTCATTTGTTTTATAAATTGAACAAGTATTATTGGACATCGCAAAATAGTATAGTGGACAGGTAAAGATGGACAGAGAGAGTAATAAACCACATAACAAAATTTAGGACTATCTTGCATTTTGTAAGGGGTATTAGTTAGTTCTGAGACTATATATCTCACTATTTATACTATAATGATGAAATACGTTATCTCATATATATGACAGAATAACTGATCTCATGAAATATCCAAATCCATGTGAAAACTTTGTCTATCTCATCCCCGTACGAAACAACCTCTCCGAAAGAGAACTTACCTGTCCATTGTCATGTTATTTCATATTTGTTCTTGTTTCTATATCAAGTAAGTATATTAACATAATTTGTTGGGCTGGCGTGAACAGGCCAATATCAGGGGCATCAATGAACCCAGCAAGGAGTTTGGGCCCAGCAATAGTGTCAAGCCATTACAAAGGTCTATGGGTTTACATGTTAGGCCCAATAGCTGGTGCCATAGCAGGTGCTTGGGTCTACAACATCATCAGATTTACTGATAAGCCATTACGTGAAATTACCAAAAGTGGATCTTTTCTCAAATCCAAAAGCCTACTACGTAACCCCTCCAATTAGAACCTTTTTTTAATTTATTTTATTTTGAGAAATAGATATAAAAAGAAAGAAAAATATGTTGCAAATTAGTCTTGTTTAACTTTTGTACACGATAAAAGAAGTAAAATAATCTAATGAAATTTTAATTATGTCGACAGTGTATTGTTTAAGGATTTATTTCATTTTGTTATATGTATAATTATGACACACAATAGTAAGGTGTCCATTATATGCCTTAATTTGAATTTGCATCGTATTAAACTAATTAAAGGGGAAAACACTCTTTATCAGGATTTTTTCATGCTCAACCCTAGGCTCAATTTGAGACATCTAAGAGATCTTATTCATCCCACCACATATTATTCTATTGTGCTTTCACCTTTCCCATTACTTTTGTAGTAGTGCATGCACTATTATTTGATTTACAACTTGGGGAAAACTTTTTTTCAAGTTTATTAACATTAGCTAGTTTCCACCTACAATTGTTTTCCAATTTCCTTGCACTTTTTTTGGAATATCTGGGAGAAACACTTTTGTGGTAAGAATAGATTGACCATCTTTAATTTGCTCTTTGACTGCTGATCTGTGTATTTGGCAAGAAGCCTATTTTCATTGTTATATTTTTGGTTGAACTTACTGTATTTTGATCCTTTTACTACTTCCATACTAAGTGTACATTAAAATTTGTAGCTACTAGCACGTACCTAAATATATAATTCTGTTGCAAGACATTTTGTTGGTAGCATATGCCCAAAAATGAGACCCACACTAATCTAAATTAGTCAAGCTCCAAGTTATGTGAATACTGAACATACCAAAAGCATTTAGACAAACACTGTGAAGGTATAAGGTAGGAAGCCTGGAGTTAAAGGGTGGTAGTGGAGCACATTTTCTAAAAAATATTTTACGGACACTGTGAAGGTATAAGGTAGGAGCCTGGGGTTAAAGGGTGGTAGTGGAGCACATTTTCTAAAAAATATTTTTCTCCGTACCGAACACAAAGACTGAAGAAAACTGATGGTAGCATCTAAAACTAATGTGCAATAGAATGTTCAATGCATTTCGCCAAAATGTTTTCTTCCACTTGAAGTTGGTTATCTCTTGTCCTCTACTGAAATCAACATTACTATAGATCTCAACTTTACCATGTGAACAACTAAAATGAGCTAGATTAACATCTTTTTAGCTTTGAGTATACATCGCAATTTAGTTAAACTTTAGTGGCACAAATCATTTTACCATAAGAATTAACCCAGACAATAGAATTATCGGCATTAAGAGAACAAAGTATTGGATTTTGTGTTTGAGCATGTGGACTTTTGCAATATTTTCCATAAACCCGTCGGCTTTTTCTAATATTTGTTTATTACATAGAACTGAAACATATTGGTCATTTTCCATTCACAAACTACAGTTCTTGTATAATACTTACATTAGCAAGGGTAAAAGGATGGTGTTTCCAAAAGGGCACTAAAAAACTTTGTAGTCAATTCTTGCATGTTTTCAAATTTCCACCATCTAATGAACTGCCACCCAGCCCACCCCACCTTAAAGAAACAAAAATAAATGCCTCTTATATATCTCCACATTCAAAGGGGGATCAAGTGAAATCATAGTTTTCTAATACTTGAGAGAGAGTTCAAGAATGGCTGAGATATCAGATATCAGTCATGCAACAGCTTTAGATATCACAGATGATAATGAGCATCATATTCTTTCTTGTCCATGTTTGGCATCCAAGAAACTTGGCGATGAAACTATAAGCTTCACACAAAAGGTAAACTCACTCTTCCAATTCTTTGATGCTTCATATAACTAGTTCTCATTCTACTAAAGGATTTCACATCTTGAAAATTGAAGATAACTCATTTATATTACATCAACTTGTCTATGAGTTGCAGATAATGGCATAAGTAACCCTACACAAGTACCTTCACTTTCTAACAAGTGGTTTAGTGCTCACATTAAAAGTTGATACGAAAATAAGTTAAGCTACATATATGGTAGTGAAACTTTTAATGGTGTGAAGCATTATGGGAAAAGCTCACTGAGCTTAAAGAAGATAGTTTCACAACATATTGTAAATACCTTGAACTGGCAAAACGCCACAAGCACCTGATGTAACACTGACAGTCATAAGGCAAACTAATTGTCCATATAACATGCATTTATAACATATAGGATATGGAACCAGTTGATGAATAATCTTTTGTTTTCAATGCAGTTAGTGGCAGAGCTTCTAGGCACCTACTTATCGATGTTTGCTGGTTTTGCTGCCATGGTGGTGAACAAGAACATAGGCCTTCTAGGAATAGCAGTTTTGTGGGGTTTGGATATGATGGTTATGATCTACACTGTTGGACCTGTTTCTGGTGCCCATTTTAACCCTGCTGTCACCGTTGCTTTTGCTTCATGTAAGAGGATAGCATGGAGACATGTAAGTTTCTCCATTCTCAGTTTACCCAAAATACAACAAGAATCAGCAAGAAAGAACTAAACAACAACCAAAAATATACTTAAGGATGTCTCCCCTCACTTTTGGGGCTACTCTATTTTCAGGTGCCAGCATATATATTAGCACAAGTCATGGGAGCAACTCTAGCAACTGTCACTGTGAGATTAATGTTCAACGAAGAGCAACTTCAGTTTCTGAGAACAATTCCAGCTGGCTCAGATTTGCAGTCTCTTGGATTAGAATTCTTGATCACTTTCTACCTCATGTTTGCTGTTGCAGGCACCACAATGGATAATCGAGCTGTTAGTGATCACTGCCTGTTTAAATGTGAAGGTCCTAGGACAGAATTCGACTTATTCTATCCTTCTCTCTGTTTACTGATGCAGGTTGGAGAACTCACTGGACATGTTATTGGAGCTGTAATCACAATTAACTCTATCCTTCTGGGTATGCTAAATAGATAACTTCTGTTTTCCCACTTACTTTGGACCCATTTCAGAATGCATTTTTCTAAAGCAAAGCGTTTAAAAAGAACGTGTTTTCCTAAAATACCTTCAGAAATAAACATGAGCATCTCAAAGTGGAAGAATACTTCACAGTTCAAACTATCATCAGCAAATTGGAAGTTAAAACTAAGTGAAAAGCTACAAGAACAGGAACATGGGGATGAACCTATATAATAACATGATTTTCACAAATAAAACAAGTACAGGGCCAACATTCAT
This sequence comes from Solanum bulbocastanum, assembly GCA_037074985.1. Taxonomy (NCBI): domain Eukaryota; kingdom Viridiplantae; phylum Streptophyta; class Magnoliopsida; order Solanales; family Solanaceae; genus Solanum; species Solanum bulbocastanum. The sequence goes on along the minus strand of CM073598.1, from coordinate 26,101,192 downwards.
AACTGAGTTGGGAGTAAAAGTTTCTAGTGGTGTTATTTGGAGACTTAACTCTTCTTCGTTCTACAAATTTGCCTATCTGGGGACATTTGGCTATTTTGATGAACAGGCCTATTTCAGGGGCATCAATGAATCCCGCAAGAAGTTTGGGACCAGCAATTTTATCAAATTGTTACAAGAAACAATGGATATACATTTTGGGTCCTACAGCAGGGCTATAGCTGGTATCTGGTTTTACAATGCCATGAAGTCTGTTAAGCCCTATAATGAAGTCACTAAGTTTCTTCCCTTTCTCAGAAGATTAACCCAAAACAAAGTTTAAACAACAAACACTACTGTCCCCGTCCAAATAATCAACCACTTCTCAGGTATAGGTTTAAGTCTTTCTGCAGAAGATTAGCCCAAAAAATGCTTAATAAAAAACCCACACTTCTGGTCCTCTATGCAGTTCTTTAGAATTGATAGAAGCATTTGGCAGCTACCATATATTATAACTTATATGTTAGATATTTGGATATCTACTGTTTAGCTAATCTTTAGATTATATTCTTCAATTGAGGCGCTCCATTAATCATTTTGAGGTTTTACCATAAGAAAATACTTCACGAGCACACTAACGGCAGTAGTCTCATAACCACATTAAATTTCCCAGAACTCTGTCCATATAGGAAATGACTATATCGGCACTATTTCTAAATGATACTTTAGAGAGGAAACTTTTAGAAAACACAAAGTATCCGACATTTGTAAAATTCAGGACACAATGTTATACAAGTAAAAGAAACTGGAAGCTCATGAGAGGGTGTACATTTTCAGAGAAGAAAAATAAAAACCATTCACTATGCATACATGTTTAAAATATGTTACACTTGGGGAAAAAGAATAAACCGACAATTACCTGTTATGTACAAACAAAAAAGAAATGGCAGCATGATTCAAGAGATCAAACCATAAGCTTTTACTACCTTCCAATTGGTGCATTGTTCGGTGAACCTGTACGCCTGTTCGGATCATGCCTCAATCGTAATCTTGGAATGATAAGAGGTTTGCAGCAAAGAAGAGCGAAAAGGAATTCCATTGTAAACAATGTCATGCTAACCCACACAAATAATGTTGTCTTCCAATACCATAGCAGTCTTTTCATAAAAGGAAGTTCAGACTCCAGTGTTAAAGAGGCAGCATATATTTCGGGAACTCCACCTCCAGGGTGGAATTCAGCTCGTTGCTCAATGATCACCCTCAAGCATGCAGTTGGAATGAAACCTTCAGCGAAGCCCGTAAAGTCTACCTTTAACTTTTGGGATTCTGATGTATATCCAGTGACAAGAGGGGCAGCTTTAAGGAAAGTAGAAAAAAGGCGTATAGGATTGCTTTTGAATTGCAACATACAGGGTCGCCTGGCACTAGATAGCACTTTACCATTAGAAGTGAGGAAATCCACCCGCACCTTCAGGTGTAAGAAACAAAAGAATTAGTAAATCATTCAGGTAAAGACCGAACATGTAGAAATGCATAACAAACCAACAATTCAAGAAAATAGAATTATTTTGGGTCGGCAATGTAAATCTCAAGTTTGCTTTCCTAAAATAGGTAGTAGGCTTGAAGTTCTACCAGGAGTGAATCAATAATATTAATTGTGCCAAGTTCTTCAATACATAGACGAAACGGACAAAATGAAACTAGAATTGGAGGGAGCATACATGTTAGACACTAGACAGGAGAAAGATACTAATGTCAAATACTCAAATCACTGTGAGACAAACATTTTATTCTTACAACTATCTCCCTTCCCCACACCCCCTGGGTCTCCTTTTTTATGTGCAGCTTTTTTAAAAGTATATCAATTGAAAATTGCACTAGCTTAAAAACCTATGGCATGTCATACACAAACCAGGTACGCAGTCAGCAAAATCAGATGTCTAAAGCTTATTCAAACTCCAACTTCCCATTTGTGTTAGTTAAACTAATCTGGAAGATAGCAGTTTATAATCATTTTGCAATGGAAAACCATGTCTAGACTATATCCTCCATCTGAATATACAACAGAATTCGATCCTCGCAGAAAGCACCAAACATAACAAATATGGCATACCTGTACACAGTCAAGCTACTTCCATAGCTGTTGGGACTAACTTTGTACACATAAACTAAAGCAATAACTTCACAATTTTTTTTAAAAAAAACTACTTCCCGATCAGGTCAATGAACTACCAATTACCACTATTCTGTATCTAGCAGCAAAAAATCCATCAAGTATCAAACTTAAAAGTCCTTGCGCTCATACCTGAAAAATGCCCAAATTTCTGTTGTAATCTGACTCGGGCAACATTAGTGAAACAGTAACCTGCAACTTATGATTTGGTGGGATAACTCGCACCCCATCAACCATTCCAACATCCACTTGACTATCTACACCACAGGTCACACCTGAACTCCTTATTATCGGCACATATGCAACTGGGCTCTTTGCTGTATAATCAAAATTCAAAGGCTCGTTCATCCTGATTGGCTTTTCCACCATAATTCTTATCAAGATGCCACCCATTATAAAAGCTGATATCAGCAATCCAACCAAAACAAAACAAACATACACAGACCACAAACATCCCCATCCAAATTGTAGCCCCAACCTCCATACTGAACTCTGCTCCCTCAACCATCCAGATACAAATTTCAACATACTCTCAAACGCAAACACAAAACTCCTCATAAACCTGTGTATTACATATCGTTTCACACGCCTCATTATTTGAAATGGATCCATCACAAACATATAAGAGCTATAAATTATCCATACAGGAAATGTAAACAACTTTATCATCAAACTCACAATAGTTATCAACATATTCACTTGAAATCCAACAGATTTTATAACTAAATTCGCTAAATCAAACAATATATTCGAACTTGAATCATCATTTTCTCTCAAATGCGAATTAACTTCCTCCAAATTATCAATTTCGTCATTGTTTACACGAGTAATTACAGAATCCTCTTTCAGCAGTGAAGAAGCATCATTCGAATTATCTATTATTACACTATTTTCATTCATACCTGTTGGAATCTCCTTATTTTGTTCATCACCTATACCTTTTTGACTTTTTGTGCTCAAATCAAGTGGCATTGAGTTCAAACTTTCTATATTATCCAAACTTCCATTCTTATCCTTATCTTCTGCCATCAATCTCCTTGAGAACCTTATCTTTCGCTCTCTCGAATTCGAATAAATCTCGGAACTTATAGAAGGTCGAAAATTAGTCGACTCGTTACCAGAATCATTGAAAGAAAAAGGCCGCCGGTTCCGGAGAGAAGACGACAGGAAATTTTCATTTTCCGCGGATTGATTGAGGTTTACGTCATCCTCCGATCCGCCGGTTTCGGCGTCGGAAAATATGTCGCTGCAATCATCGAAGGGGAATTCGTCCGTCGCATCATCGAATAAGTCTCCGTTGTTGTCTTGCTTATTTGGTTGTGTATCTTCCATAATAAACGAAATTCAACAATTGTGAACTCTATTATTTTGGAGTGTGAAGGGTTTGATGATGAAGAAGAAAAGGAAATTAAAGGGATATTGATACGCTTGCAATTTTTTATTACTTTTTTAAAAAACAAGATTATGTAGCTTGCAGGTTGTACATTTATGGAGAAAATGTCATAAATAGTTCTTTTAATATTAGTAAGTCTAAGTATCTTAACTATATTTTTATCCGATTTAGTTCTTAAATTATTCAAAAATTTATTATTAATTATACATTTATCGATTTTAGTCTCTTAATTATATATTTATCGATTTTAGTCCTCTAATTATTTATAAACTTATTAGGTTTGATCTCTGTTCATTTTTTTTATAAATAACTTAGGTTTATATTAACAAAATTCATATCTCGAGAAATTAAATTCTTTAGCGACTTTTTTTTGGTTGTTTCTTTCTCACCGCTCTTTTACTTCAAATTAGCCTTATGCAAAGAACCTTAACCTCAACAATTCAAAATAAAATTCACTAGAAAATAAAATATGTTATAATTTTATTCAACAAACAACAAAAAATGAAGCATATTACTGCTACTAATGAATCTGTTGAATTCAAAATTTGTACTCCAACTAATTTGTAACTCTTTTTTAGTTTTTCTTTTAAATAGATTAATTTTATTATTCTATTCATTTTATTTCACGTAGAGAAAATTTGAGTAATAAGATCAAATCTGTTGTTTTTCTTTTGTATGACAAAAAAATTGCACTGATTATGAACCGTTAACCGCCAAAGAAGGGAACACAACATATTCAAGTCATTAGCAACAATAATATATGCTTCATTTTATCCTCCATAGAATAAAATTAGGACTTATATTTTCTTTCCTCATTGATTTCATTTTGAGTCGTTGAGGTTGCTGTTTTTTTCATAAGAGTAATTTGAAGAAAAAATAGTGGGGATAGAGAAACAACTTTAAAAAAAAGGTTAAAGATTTAATTTTCCTGAAGAATTCCGTCAATATAACCTAAGTTATTTGTATTTAAAAAATGGACAAAGACCAAAGTTAATAAGTTTTTGAATACTTAAAGAAAGGGACCAAAACTGATCAGTTTTTGAATACTTAAGGAAAGAGACTAAAGCTGATCAGTTTTTGAATACTTAAAGAAAGGGACCAAAGCTGATTAGTTTTTGAATACTTAAAGGACTAAAACAAGCAAGTGCATAGTTAAGTAACCAAAGCTGATAAGTTTTTATATAGTTAAAAGACTAAATCTGATGAAAATATAGTTAAGAGACTATTTTAAACCTACATTTATAGTTAAGATACTATTTATGGCATTTTATCTACATTTATCTACAATATTTGTAGATCTTTTAGCAAACGAGCAACGGAGGCACATAAACTTGTGAAGTTACAACAACAAACGGTTCGAGTCCTCGACCACGGAATCGTCTTTAATTTTATCCTCAATATAAGACATAAGTTTTAACTTTTACCCATTAGATTGCCGATGAAAATTTCACAACTTAATTAGTTGAGTCGTTGTCTAACGTGCATATCTAACGGTTCAAACCTTGTTTATGGAATACTCTTGGTAGGAGCGTTTAATTGGGATATGTCCAATACAAATTCAAATTAGCTCTTCAATATCTGTAGCCTAAGCAACTTCTTGTCAACACAACTACAGATACAATCCGAAATGTTACATGTTTGCTCCAATACAACTTTTGTTACAAAACATGGCAAAATACCAATTAAAATACAACCCGCAAACTCAGTACTACTGGATTTTATGAAATCTTCTCAGATATTTGGTTTGAATTTATTTCTAACAAATACAGCAGATGAACTAGCTCATCCATGGTACCCATTACCATTACTGTTTTTTCTTCAAAATGCGTGTTTAATTCAACACTTGGAAGGAGAAAAATCAGAGTACAGGTAATATAGAGCTTCAAACCCCCTCAACAAAACTATAAACAGCCTCAGATTTGCATAAAGGTTGAATTGCTCAATATTTATTCTTTCATGCATACAAATAGCGAGGGATCATCTTGAGTGTGATACTTGTCTCGCTTCTATGTCCTGTAGTCTGAGGGTTACAGCCCTTTTGTGGGCATCCAGACCCTCAACTTCGGCCATTTTCTCTACGTAAGGGCCAAGATTCCTCAGCCCTTCTTCTGTCAAAGACTGCACAGTGATGTACTTCAAGAAAGAGTCCAAAGAGACCCCACCATACATCCGTGCATACCCATAAGTTGGAAGAACATGGTTAGTTCCACTTGCATAATCTCCTACACTCTCAGGTGTCCACTGTCCCATAAATACAGAACCTGCAAGTATTCAGAGTTGATTATTTATATGCTAAGATTTACCAAAGGGGAGACATGATTGATTAGTAGTAAGTTGCTAATTGATGGTAAACCTTTAAGGCTCCAACCCTACGTTCAAGTTTCCTGGTATCATATATACGAACACTGAAGACTTCATTTGCCTCATCTATAATACTGTAATGTAAATCAAGATTTCTTTAAGCCCGGAGAAAAATATGGCATGTCAACTACTGAAGCGAAATATTAGAGCTTATTCCAGCAGTTCCAGCCACCATCCGAAGTGAAAATATTAGAGCTTATCCTAGAAACCCAAGCTGACTGACTACTATGCGGAAAAAAGAAGAGGCTAGTCAACTATCCATGCACGAATATCTTCTAGAAAAAAGGAGAAACGGAATAATTTAAGAAAAAATGCAAACACTTCACAGGATCACTAGTGAAGATAACTTGTCCGGCTCGCCAATGGCCAGCCATCATGAACCTTCTATTTGTCATCTTGAGGGCAAAATCATACAGTTCAAGGAATAAGAAGAAGAAAAAACTATCAATCTCATACAGTTCAATACAGCCTAAAACCCCTAAAATTAACCAGCTGGATGATGAGACAAGGGGAGAAATAGAAAATGAAACAGAAACCTCAGGTAAAGAAAGAAGGCTGTTAAATCATATGGAGAAGTTGTGTTCTATGGAGGATCACAAGAGGCTGGGCAGAAGCTCACATAAGAAATTCAGAAAGATAGGAAGAATAAAAATGAACATATTATCCACTATATATCTCGCCTTAACGTGGCAAAAAAAACAAGAGAAGCTTGTGGATCATATTTCAGATATGCATAAACAATCAGCAGCCCCAATAGCCCAAAAACACCAACAGAAGATTGGATATGCCAAATGGAAAAAGAGAACCTTAGCAAATGCATGCCTCTAAAGTACCTGCATTCTCAATTAAACTTTCCCACTTCTCAGCTTCATCCACATTGATTATCAGATGCTCAGGTGCATACATGTTTGAGAAGGAAATTGCCTGGACAAGATTGTGATTTAAGTCTAAGAGAAAAGGCTGTAGCTGACAGAAATTTATAAGGAATATTGCATTCACATACATGATGTAATTGATTATTTATATTATGTTCAGGCAGAATTATTTAATGACAGCAAGTATACATCCAACTCTATGCAAATTGCTGCCAACCAAGATCAACAAATTACAAACATACCTCCAGCATATCCCGTGCTAACACAGTGAAGCTGTGGCTTAGTGCCTTGAGTGCAAATTCTCCCCTTGGAAGTGCTTGACATTGCTTCCTAATTTCCTCTTGAATGGCATTTAGATCAACACCATCCCCAGCAATAACCAGTACGACTTGGCTATCTGGCCCATGCTCCGCCTAAAAAAATGCATTTGACCATAAGAATAAATAGAGGTTGCCCAGTCTTTGCCACAATGATAGATAGGAATTGATGGAAGTTTCAGTTTAATCTGTATTAACAGTTGATCTTCTTCACTAATAATAGCTTAAATTTTCTCTTATTTTGATCTCAGAAGAGACATAAGCTGCCCCAATGTGAAATACAAGAGCACTTTATTCAGACACAAAAAGTATGAACAGAAACTTGATCAAGCAGTGAAAAATGGAGTTGATACCTGTGAAAGTAAATCTGCTGCCACATGAACAGGACTGGAATGCTTGTCAGCTATAACAAGGACTTCGGAAGGCCCAGCAGGCATGTCAATTGAAACCATCGCTTCACTGTTCTGTTGAGAGAGAATACTTAGCAAAAGACAATTTTAAGTGAAGACATTAGTCTTCAGCAGCGTATTTATTACGAGTGACATTTATCTACATTGCAAATATCCCTAACCTAAGATTGTCTCTTACTTGAAAACAATACCTGCAGAATCATTTTTGCAGCAGTGACATACTGGTTCCCAGGCCCATATATCTTCTCAACCTGGCATAGATGGCAATGTACATAATGCTTCCCCGTTATATATTATCAAAGAAAGAAGAGGAAAGTTCGATTGTAAAGTGATTCAAATGACAATAAGAAAGGAAACCAACTTCATTAAAGTATACAAGGCAACCACAGGATCGAGGCTTCAAGGACATCGAGGGTAGAAGCTTTACAGATGTATAAGGAACAGATCAATGTTTATGTGCTTGTACAATCCATAATTACTTTCCTTTGTAAGAAATATTATCAATGTACCAATAAGGGTCAACTGCATACACTGTACATAGGGGCATATTCCTTGATATCTATTCTGAGAATTGAATGTAACCCTAATAAAAAATAAATTTCAGCCAAGTACCAGAGAACTTCTTTAGAAAAAACAAAAGGCATATTGTCAAAAACTCGAAAAACTTATTCTGTATTTTATGGGATAAAACTGCCCCTAAACCACTGCAGAAAAAAAAAGACAGACTTTCCTGAGTTAATATCAGACTGGACTTGCTTGCCTCCCTAGCCCAAATTCTTCTATTCTTGTTCTCTTGTTCTTTTGACTAAAACCAATAGTACTACCTAGCCTTCTTAGTCCCACCCTTGATTTATTAAGCTTAATTAGATTTGCTCAACACAAAAAAGGTAGTTTTCTTTTTCGGTATCTAACTAAGAAAAACTCCTTCACCTGGATTCTACTAATAATAATAATAATAATAATAATAATGACTTATAGATGGTGTTCATCGACCTAGCAAAGGAATCACACATGCTTTGATGGTATATCAAGTTATCAACTCCTACCCACTCTCTAAAGACTAAATGTTTAGTTAATTTGTTCAGTTGGAATTTTCTTTCACATGTTAATAGCATTGGCATGTTTCTGAACTTTGTTCACTCCTTAGTTCTAGCTTAGATTACTTGTACCAGTGCTGAAATGTTTTTTCCCTTCTGTACTGAAGCTAACTGGCTATACCTTTGTAATTTGGCATCTTCTTGATGTCCATGCAATGATAAATCTCTTACTTTATACAAAAAGGAAAAAGAACACTTCAGAAATATAATATGTGTCTACTGTCTACTCAAGCCAGGATTTATTGTCTGAATGTACTCATGTTAATTACATTATTCTGTGTCTCATGCGTAAACTCAGTAAAACAATAGAAGTATACTAGTGCTTGTATGATACAATATGCCAGGCTTCAATTCTTTAAGGTGAAAGTAGTACCTTTGGGCATGATTCAGTGCCCCAGGCCATTGCAGAAATTGCCTGTGGGATTTAAGAAAGTTACAAAAAGTGTCCCAGTTAGTAAAAGATGTTTGCAAAAATTAAGAAACTAACTGAAATGAGTCAGATGCAACATCGGCTGATGAATGCAAGATCAAGGAAGCATATCATCATATACCTGAGCACCTCCAGCTTTAAGGATGTGGGTCACACCCGCTTTCTTGGCACAATAAAGCACTTCCTACAAGAAAGGCATCCAAATAAATTGCCATTGATACTTTAAGCTATACTAACAAAGTGAGATGGTAAGCACACCTTGCAAATGCTGCCATCCCGAGAAGGTGGAGTTGCAAGTACAACTGTTTTACATCCAGCAATTTGTGCTGGCTGGCCAAAGGGAAAAATTGATGATTTTGTACTCAGGGAATTAGCATTGGAAGAAATGATTAATAAGAGCAGAAAATTAACACGGAAAATTGAATCACCATACAACTGAAAGCATCAGAGCTGTAGAAGGTAAAACAGCAGTTCCACCAGGAACATAAAGCCCTACAGAGGCAATGCTCCTAGAGACACGTTTACATCTGACACCCTGACAAAGTAGGAAATACAGAAGTTAAAGGAGAAATAAAAGTGTAAAGACAATGTTGCTATATAAGGCCACACAACTAAGATCAATCCTGTACAATATCCACAAAACTTACATGCATGTTCTCAACAACTTTCTCAACAGGCTTTTGAGCAGCATGAAAGGCATATATGTTGTTATATGCCACATCAAATGCTTCTTGAACAGATGAATCGAGCTGAGTCAAATAAAGAAGCAATTAGATCAAAATTTAGAAAAGCTGAAGTCATTTGTCTTTCAAGAAAAAATTCTTTAGAGAACAGCATACTCTCTTTAATCCCCATTGATGTCATAAAAAAGTGTATTCAAATACATACCTCGGGATCTGGAAGCTCACTGACATCTTCAACTATCTTATCCAGTACAACCTTGTCAAACCGCGATGTGTAACTGAGCATTACAGATATCAAACAAAGTAACATCAATTCAACAAGACAGAATAACTATATTGGCAAATTTTACTTTCACATGGGACTATTAACTCCAAAAGAATGATAAGTGATCTAAACTACAGGATATTCTGAAGGTTTGAAATTACTCTGTCCATCAAACTAAAAAAAAATGTCAACTAAAGTAGATAAGAATCAATTACAGAAAGAGTAGAAACACGCTCCAAAGGCACTTGTTATTAGCTTTAATTAATGAAAGAAAGTGTAACTAAGAAGTTGACACAATGTCCAGTGTTTCCAAAGGGAACTTAAAATGGAGAGAGAGAGAGAGAGAGAGAGAGAGAGAGGGAGTCTGATACGGCAATATAGAATCATTAATCTTTTTCATTTTATGTTTAGGCTAACAGTTGCAAAGACACAAAGGTCATCCAGTTGGATCTTCTATGTGGAACCTTGTCGTATTTTTGCGCTTTTCATTTTTAAAAACACTGTACCAGAGATTGAAACGTGGAGCATGATAAACCTCATCTTTATGTCACTTAGTATTTCGATCATTTTGGTCCATGCAATAAGAATGAGGACACACAACATAATATGTTAGGAGAGATGCACTTTACATCATTCATTAATATTACACAAATTGTTTATATATGATTTGATAGTCTAGCACCTCCACATGGAGCATTTCTTTGGTATTTTCTATGGATCAATAACACCTGTTCTGCATGTTTTTTTCCCTTAAATCATTAAAGGCAAACTCATGTTCTGCATTTTTATGGAAAGGGAAGGGGAAAAATAAGGGGATTTTGATATAGCATATACAGGGTAACATTTGTTGATGAAACAAACACAGTAAGTCATAAATATAAAACAAGCACTAACTCTTTAACTGCAGCATCACCTCTATTACGAACATCATCAACAATGGGTTGAACCTGATACAATTCATTCAGCATTCAAAACAAGTCTACTAGATTGAATTGTAAATATGTAAGTTTAAGGGGGGAATAAAAAATTTAGTTCAAGAAGCATTGTTAACTCACTGTGCCGAAAATGGAGGAGAAATCAATGCGAGGACGAGCCTTGAGGCTGTCAACCTCAGAAGTTGTAAGCTCCGATAACTTATATGACTTCATTGAGCACCTAATTGACTTACGAATTAACCCTGTTAATAACCATCAAAAACAACATGACACATTAACCCCAACAGTAAATCTCTAGGAAGACACGTTTAACTTAAAGCATAGAACTTTGCAATGGTTTTCACCAATAAGAACAATTACAAGCAACTAATTAAAAGTTTTGCGAAAAATGCCATGCACAAAATGCAAAATAACATTCTGCGAAAGAAGGAACTTCTGAAAGTAATACCTGCAGGTAGATAAGAATATTTCCGGTAAAATACGGTATTGCGTCTAGGAATTGCCCGAAGATTACTAGCCAAGCTACAGGACCTACTCAATGATAAAATGTTGCAGTCCATCTATGTTCTGACAGCAAACCAAAATTAGACTATACTCTCTAAAATGTGATAAAATTCAAATTTTTTCTAGAGCAATAAGTTTTAAATTTTTTCCTGAGAAGAGAAACAATTAGAAAATCCTTGAAAATCAGAGAATTGATTGGTATATGAAGCAGACACAAAAAAGCATTTGGAGAAAGGATTCGAAATTTTTACTAATGAGGAAGAAAGAGGACTTAAACCTACAAGTAGACGTCGTCGCCGGAGAAAGATGAGGAGTTAAGCAGATCGTCGCCGGCGGTGTCGCAGCAGAGTGAGTTGTGTACTTTGTGGTGGTGATTCGATTGACAATTGGGAAGAAGAAACCCAGGTTGGAAATGGCGGGCCGAAATTAATTTGGGAAGAAATGACTTGGGCTTGTAATTTGGAAGACTAATGGGCCCAATTAATTGCACAAATTGCTAAACACTTGGACAAGTGGCATGGCGCAGGAAAGCATATATTAATCGAAAATCAATCAATTCTTTTCAGTGAACTCTATGATCATTTTAAATTATCGAATATGTTTATTTGATAAGAGGGAGTTGCTCTGATGGTAAGCATTATATATATATATATATATATAGTAAAATCTTAATAAAGTAATATTCGATAAAGTAATAATTTCGCTAAATGAATATTTTTCTCCGGTCCCGACTTGGGCCAGTTATATTAAAGTAATATTCTCGCTAAATGCATTAGATAATAATTAAAAATAAAGTATTAAAGGCCCGGAAAAAATATAAAGTAATAATTACTATAATACATCAAAAATCTATATATATTTAATCAGTCAATAATACTAGATCAATAACTATTTCTTTTTAAAATATGATTCTATAGTCAAATCAAACATTTGTTTCATCCATGCTTGCAAATCTTTTTTGCTAATTGTTGGATTCTCTTTCTTATGCTCACATATTGCGTTTCTTATTTTATTGGTTAAAGATGATTTTTGTACGCCTTTCAAATCATGAGAAGATATTATACTTGGATTGTGATTTTTAAACATCTAATTTTTTTTCTTTTATAGTTAACCTAAGATCTCTTCATATTCTATATATATGAATACAATTAGAAAAATTAAACTTCACTAAATTCGTTTAGTTTTCCTAGATTTAAATAATAAATATGCAAAGACTACACATTTTAGTTTCCTAGATTTAAACTTTTGAAATTCTTAATTCAAATATGTTTTTTTTCTTATGGCACATAGTGCAAAATACTCTCTAAAATAATAAGTATTTATTTATCGATAAATAAATATTTTATGCATTTATCGATAAACTAATAATCTCGATAAATGAATACTTTTTTTCGATCCCAAGCATATGTATTTATAGAGATTTTACTATATATATATACTAGTTTCACGGCACGTGCAGTGCATGTGTGCATCATATATATTGTAAAATAGAACTAATATTACTAAATTAATCTTTTAAGTAAATAATTATAATTGAAATAACATATGACAAATTCGTTGAAATTATTAGTAGATATTATCATAGAGTAACCTGTATTTTGAGATCAAAATAATAAGATATCATTGAAATATTTCAAAATACATTCAAAATTTAAATATGGGAGAAAGTGACATTTCTTTAGTAGTATTAATTTTACTTCGGTCAATTTTGTGAACAAATCTAATTGACAAATTTTATTTTTTTTAAAAAAAAACTATCCATACAAAAATTGTTACCAATAGACTTTCCTCTTGAGGTTATCAACATAAATGATAGACATCATTTAAGTACAATTTTCTCTTATATATTCATATTTGAAAGTTAGTATGTGCATGACACTAATAAGGATTACCATAAATATTTCAATATTTTATCTTTATACGTAATCTATCTTTTACAAAATATTAGTACTCAACTAATATTTGAGTTAGACTATCATAGAGAGGTAATTTTACAAAAATTAAAGGTACTTTGTTGTTATAACGAATGATGGTCAAATAGAGGTTTGAGTGTATATATATATTTCAGTAGCATAATTTAATGTTAATATATGAACAACATTACCTTTGGTGAAAATATTTCATTTCTTTAAGTGTCTGCCTTATCTTTGTAAAATTGTAGTCTTCTCATATTTTTTGCCACATACAGATCATATAGCTGTTGTCTAATGAAAGTATCTAATATCTTATAGAAGTTGTATCGTGATATAAAAATTAATTGATGAATAAAATTTAAAGTATTATTTATACAATCTTTAATTTGATTTAAGATTATTTTATGATCAATCACTATTTTCTTATCTAATTTTATATAGCTAGCAAGGAGTGTATCTTGTGAAATAACATTTTCTCAAATTAAAATAAACACTAAATAACAGAAAATTCACACTTAAAAAATTTCGTACTCATACGCAGTATAAATTTAAAAAAAGAAAAATATATATGGAACAATACATAGCCGAAGAAGGAAGACGAAAATATATGTTCATGCTATACTCACTATAGTGTTCCATTTTATCTTACCACCAACACTTTACTTCCTCTGTTCATTTTTCTTACATATCTATTAAAAAAATTATTATCATGACTATATTATAAATCCATTTTTGAAAGAGTGGATTTAACATCAAAACTAATAATTCAATAGACGGCGTTGATACCCGTTGTTTTAGTAAAATTAGAAAGAAACTCCTTCGTTTGAGTGTAAAAGAATTAAAAAAATGAAAAAACAAATAAGAAATATCTTACACAAATCATCTAACTATTTTCATATTTGTTTATTATTATTGTCTTTCACACAACTTTTTGTTAGTGAATTGATGAATGATTTGCTACAATGTCTTCACCAACTCTTTTTATGTGGTACCTCGAATTTCGTTGAATTTTGAACTTAATCAACTGTTGCAAATAACCCTTGAGATTTTTACAAGAAGAAGAAGAGTGAAAACATAATAAAATCGTAGTTTAAAAATGAGAGGAAAACCATCTATTTATAGCTAACAAATAGTAGTATGAATATGTGTTAATTGTGCCTTATCTATTAAAAGTTACAACCTTTCGAAAAAGTCATTGCTCATTGAAAGAGTCACAACTCATCAAAAAAGGCACAACCCTTTGGCAAAGTCACGATCCTTTGGAAAATTCACAACTAATTGAAAATGTCACAACCCGTCAAAAAAGTTACAACCTTTTGGAAAAACCACAACTCTTTAATGTGAAAAAGTATCTACTTTTAATATAATTAAATTAATAAATATAATAAATTGAGTATTTTTAATTGAAGGTACTATAGTAATTCAACATTTAAGTTTAGAAGTTTATGCTTTTAAGGTAGTATACATATAGATGTTTCACGAACATTTTTTTTTTCTCTCTGATAAAATAAGTTTTTATTACATGAAATAGATTATGAAAAATAACTTTTTTTTTTCTCTTGATAAAACAAGTCGATCAATAATCAAATAGACAATCTAATCAATAAAAAAAATACGTGATTGGTAAACTTGGGACTTGAGACAACACATGCTACAAAGTTTGGTAAAGAGTCATCCTCAAGATGCAATATTTTTATGGCTTGATAATGGCTTTTTGGGTATGATCTATTGTACTTGATAGTGGCTTTTTGACAAACAAACATATAATAAATTCCCATCGCATCTCGAAAATTCTATGCAAAAATACAACTTCATAATAATTGAAAACTATTAAAAATGAAGTTATTACCTTGATTCCTAACAACAAGGCTGAAGCTATATCAATCCTTTTAGCTGTTTCACTTTTATAGATAAACAAAAGTGGCCAAAAATAATCTGAAAAAGAGAAAATGATAAGGCATGTAAATAATAAAAAATATTCAAATTTCGCAGTCAAACTTGTATATTACCCATAACAAGTGAAAACAATTGCATTTATAAGCCAATTGAATTACATCTAAATTATATTTACTATTGTATGGACGTAGAGGTGGCAATAGAGCACGATGAGACGGATTATAATTCATGATTGCAGGACAGTGCGGATTAAATTTTTTATAGGAGCGGGGCAAAAATAAAATATTGTGTTATATAGAGTTGAGCAGGACAAAATATATACGGATTTATCCTGTAACACTTCATTTATCATCCCGCTTCATTTGATTCAGATAAATATAACTAAATTTATAAAATTTCTCTTTTGCAATTGAATTACTAGATATGATTACACTTGGTTATAGTTTTTTTTTAAAAAAAAAAAAGAAAAGAAAAGAGTGATTACATTTTACAAATCCACTATCTTACATTACAGTCAACTCATTTGGTCTAACTCAAAAGATCATGAACGTAGATTAATGGTCTTTTTTAAATTATATACCCAACTCTTTTCACTTATTTATTTATAGGTAGTCATCTATATATATGCATTTATACTTTAAAACTATCACAACTTAATTAATTCTAGAAAACAAAGAGAGTAGGTGGAATAATAGCTGCCTCAACAATAATTTTAAACTCCAAATATCTTTTAATAATCTTATTAAAACGTGATTAATTAGGACAAATAGATTTGCTTGTACAGAGAGCTAGCTAGGAAACAAAGTCAACAATAGGATGTGTTGATTAGTACTACAACAAATATATTATAAGCTTTTTGGTTAGAAACGACAGCACTCATCCAATAGTCCAATATCTTACTATAAAATACACTCTATTATTACCTAGCTTCTCCTATGGTCAACTTTTATCATTGCTTTCATATTTACTAGTCTTTCTGACTAATTAAGCATTTGTTTGTATAAGAAAAGTTTCCAACCATAAGGGGTGGCTCAATGTCTTTAAAAATGAGGTATATGTCTTAGGCCTTCAAAATTGAAAAGCCTATTTTTTTAGTAATAACAAAATTATTAGGGACAAGGGACGGATTTACCCCCGAACTTTAATAAATGGTACGTATATGCCCTCCGTTATACTTTCCGTCCGCATAAGCCCCTGCCGTCCAATTATAGGTACACATATACCCCTCTCACTAACGGACCCCTAATTTCTTACACGTGTCTTAATCCTATTGAACGGGCACGGATTTACCCCCGAACTTTAATAAATGGTACGTATATGCCCTCCGTTATACTTTCCGTCCGCATAAGCCCCTGCCGTCCAATTATAGGTACACATATACCCCTCTCACTAACGGACCCCTAATTTCTTACACGTGTCTTAATCCTATTGAACGGGCGTTCAATAGGATTAAGACACGTGTAAGAAATTAGGGGTCCGTTAGTGAGAGGGGTATATGTGTACCTATAATTGGACGGCAGGGGCTTATGCGGACGGAAAGTATAACGGAGGGCATATACGTACCATTTATTAAAGTTCGGGGGTAAATCCGTCCTTTTTCCCAAATTATTATAAGCCTTTTTTAACAAAAAAAAAAAAACTATATTTTTTAATTTATTTGTCATATTTTTAGTTTGTTTCAAAACATTAAAGAATGTTTCTTTTTTATGGATCGATTTTTAAATTTAACTTTCACATGATATGTTTAGGATCACAAGATTAAAAAATAATTTGGTATATATATAGTTTAAGACCATAAAAAATAAAACTTTTTTTATTAAAAAGAAAGAAATAACTTGAATCTCATATATAAAAAAAAAAAATTAAAATTTCGGTCTTCAATTTATTTTTGGCTTTAGGCCACTAATTAGTTTGAGCCGCTACTGCCAACTATAAATGTTTGATCATTTTTGCCAACTATAAATGTTTGATCATTTTGTTTTCTTTGAATATTAGGTATTTTTTTTTATGTATTTATTATAGCCAAATTTGATTAGCTTAATTAAGCAAATTAAATAAGTATCTTAGAGGACTCGTAAAATGTAACACCAAACGCTTAGTGATGATTTTGAATCATCTTTGAGAAAAAACTTGCTTCTATACTTATTTAGTTTGCTTTGTACGTTGTTTATTAATTAATTATTTCTAGATCCATAACAGGCTTATATATAAAAATTGTTATACATTACATAACATCTAAAAGTGTTGTTTAAGAAGATGGAATGCCAATAATATTTTTTTCACTTGAAAGACTTATTGGGTTATTGCGAGCAAAATAAATAAGGTGTGCTTAAGAAGAAGCGGCTATTAAGGTGGGCAATGATGGATGTAGTGAAATCAATCCTCCACACATATCTCACTGATTTGAAACATATATAAAAAAAAAATCATGAATTTTTTAGAACGCCCATGAATTGATCGGACATACAAAGTTTCTTGTTTAAATATAACATAGGAACCATCTCCACTAGAAATATGGTCACGAGTCATCATAGCACACTCACATAAGATGAAATTCACATACTTTGAAGCATAGATTATTTATGCACCCATTGCACCGCCTAAATAAAAAAAACCTTAATTAACAATTATGAAATAGATTAAAAGTCCATTAGTTTATGAATCATGGAAAATTTTTAATCTCATTGATTAATCGAAATTATAATTTATGAATTATAGGAAAGAAAGAATTAAAAAAAGGGAAAAAAAAGAAGATTAAAAAGACATCCATAAAAAATCTTTATTGTCTTGAAATATCAATTGTTGTGACTTGTCATCCTAATCAAATTTCAATTTTCAGCTGAAAATGTCAAAGACGCAGCTATCAAACTTTTCAAAATTTTTCCAACTATGGAACTATCAACAAGTAGAATTGTTACCATCATTTTTTTTTAATAAGGTGATAGAGATGTATCATTATTAACCATATAAAAGTTTACTATAGTAAAGTGATGAGTTGTTTCACATAGAGCTCACTCCACTGTATATTCTTTAAAAATTGAACTATGACTTTTGTACTTTGGATAACACCAATAAAAGAAGCACAAAAAAAGTCTCAACTTAAAACTTGAAATGATTATTATTTACTCACGTGAGATAAGATGTTTATGCCAAATTAATATGCATAAGATATATTTATATCATTTAATTATTTATATTTTTATTTTATTAAATTATTTAAGTATAATATATACATTAAATTGATTTATTTAAATAAAATATTTACCTAATATCGACCCGATCATGCAATTCACATATTAATTTTAGCTGCCACATTATTATCATGTGCATGTTAGGAAGCTTATTTTAATTTGCTCTTACTTTTTAAATTCAATCAATATAATGAGAGGTTATTGTTCTTGAACTTTTTTTTGTTGACATATTGAGAGTTAAAAATGATCATTAATTCCGCAGTCAACCAACTAAAAAGTTCACGTAGGACCCTTATAAATTAATGTAAAATTCTTGAAATTTTATGATTATATTACTTAATTTAAATAGGTTGTCGATCGACAGACAAAAGAAAAACAATATGGGCTAATTTCATAACTTTATTGAATAATTAATGTTGCATATGACTTTTCTAGCTTTCTTCATGGTGGAAATTTGACCAGTCACATGTGTTGATTAGCTTAAATAGGAGTAGTAGTATATTTTTCTACATTAAGGATATTATATACTAAGAAATAATATTTATATACATGGAATGTTATGAAGGGGATAATATAATACATGGAATGTTATGAAGGGGATAATCTACTTTAAGGATATTCTTATTTTTAAATACTTTTTATTTTGATATTTGCAAGACATAGTTTATTCCACATTATATTCACATAAAATATAATATAAATTTTCACCTAACTTAGTGCACTTATTATTTATTACAATCGAACAAATAATATAGAAAATCCTTTTCTTTCAATTTATGTGACATTATTATTTTTTTAACCCATTAGAAAAAGAAGGATATATCTTTTAATGAAATTGTTTAATAGTACACACTATAATTTTTTACACCTAATAAATCTGATAATATCTCGACAGTGCTATGTAAGATTAATGATAACTAACTATGTAATTTGTTTGCTAATTCTTGTTTTTTAGTGATCAATATTATCACATATTCAATATCATAAATTTCAAAAGTCTTATACTTACATAAATGTCATGATAAGTTCAAGTTTTTTTTTTCCTTTTTACAATGTAATGTTGAATCAAATTATATCGTATAAATTAAACGAAAAAATATTATTTATTATACTAATATTATTTGTTTATTCCCTCTGACTAAATTTTCATTAATATAGAAAAATGAAAGCTTGTTTCAATTTATATAACATATTTTTTCTTTTAATTTGATAATTAAAAATAATTTAATTTCAAAATAATTTCATATAATCACACAATTTAAAAAAAAAAGTATTTTAGACAATAAATCTTTAATTATTTTCTAAAATTTCAAGTAAGTTAAACTGTATCATAGAGACGGGGGTTAGCATTTAAGGAATTTATGACTAAATTAATGTAGGATAATGGCACACATATTGATCATATGCATGCCTCCAAAAATTCCCTATTCGTTTTTGTCAAAAAAGAAATATCAACGTCTACTGTCTACAGCTCCAGCACCAATTATTTCCAACTTGATGCGCACTTCCTTTTTTATTCTTTTTGCTGTTTATTATTTTGGGATTCATCCTATAGAAGTGAACTTCTTGTTTTTTTTTCTTCTTTTAGATATTTTTGATTCTTGAAAAATGTACCCAACCATAGCTTGGATTCTGAGATTACACTGCTGCTTCTTGTTCTTGATTTTTGCAGAGTCCAGAGTTCCTCAAGAAGAAGGTAAATTGCTGCTCTTTTCTCTTGCTTTAATAGGTAATTTTTTTGGATTCCATGGGAAAGATTTTTTTTTGGGGGGGGGGGGGGGGTTACTTTAGCAGATCAAGAAATACTAAATTTCTTAGTACAGCTCTCTCTCTATTGGTATAATTTTAAGAAGGATGAGGAGTTTTGAGTTTGAAGAAGATGCGAAATGGGTGGAATTACTTCAATTTAGTGAATGTATAGTGAAACGGTGTGAGCTTTACTGTTTTCAAATATATAAATTATGGATTATTAAAGTTAGTTGCAACCAAGGGTATGTCCTAGTAGTCAATAAAGTGGCTTGGGCACATGAGGTCTCAGGTTCAAAGTTCAGTTGACACAAAAACACTAGGTGATTTCTTCCGGTCAGTTGTAGCTTTGGTGGGCAAAGTTACCTAGTACATGTTGTTGGTGGGAGGTATCCCGTGGAATGTATAGAGTCACCTAGTACATGTTGCTAGTGGGAGGTGGCAGGTATCCCGTGGAATTAGTTGAGGCGTGCAAGTTGGGCTGGACACTACGGTTATTGATTGTTATTTTAAAAAACTAAAGTTAGTTACCAGTTTCCTGAAATCAATGCTGTGTGTAGCGCTTAGAATGTTCCAATTTAGGTGGTATTCTGATTTGCTTGTTTTGCCATGGAAGTGTTGGCCATGTGAAGGTAGAGAGGTTTCCGATAGACCCTTGGCTCAATAGAGCATATCCAAATCCATAAGAGGAAATACAATTATTAAATAGTTATTCTTGAAAAAAGATATTTAATAAGAAGTTTGGATGCCAGAATCTTAGGATTTACATGTTAAAGTGATACAGTTTACAATGTAAGGTTGACGAATATTATGTGACCATCTTTCACATACAAATTATGCATAGAAATAGGGTGGAGTTTTTGCGGAAAGCCCCCTCTAGTGTTGAACACTTATACTCTACATCTGGAGTTGCATTATTTTACAAGTCATTTCTGTCCAGAACTACAACTACAAAGTTGTTTTCTAGAGAATGCAAGTTATCTGGTACCTGAACTGGTTTGAGTATCAGGTACTTAGTGGAATAGTCGAGGTGGATGCAAGTTTGCTCTGACACCACCGATATAAGAAAATTACAAGTCCTTTTAATATCCCCTTTACTAGCATCAAGTGCATGAAGAGGATGATTTTTTCTTATACGTTTACTTTTGCGTGAAGTATGCTATATGTCCCCCTATTCTCTTGAAATATTTGATGTATTTCAGTAGTTTTTCTGATGGAGTGCATCTACGTCTCTTTATTAGGTGTTAATTGACGGAGTGAACACTTATTAGCTTACAATCACGGCATCTCAGTCACATTAAGAGATGAAACATTTTTTCGAGCAGCCTTATCTTGAATCATTCTGCTTGTCTTACAGATAGAAGTGTTCAATAGTTTATATACTCCCTCTAGTCCATATTAAGTGAATTGTTTGGACTTTTATCATAGTTCAAAATAAATGAATTGTTCAACGTTCAAGAAAATTATTGAGACTTTTTTTCCATATTTTCCTTTCATTTAGTGAGGCTCTTAACTACTTTACATTTTCTATTAGAATAGTTTGGGAATAATCAAAAGAGTAAAGTGGAAAGTAGCTTCTAATTTATGTCCTTAAAATATTTTTCATAAGGGGTGTGCCCCCAACAATTCACTTAATATGGAGTAGAGAGAGCAGTTCTTTTCAATTTGATGGAAGCACTTAATAGAAATCAATTTTTCTAAACTTCTTCGGCTGATGACCTTTTTGGTTATTACCAGTTGTAATTGTCAAATAGTACCTTTGGGAAGATTGCATAGTGCAAGCTATACTAGTTGATTTCAACCTACTGATTGTTTTTCAGTGAATGTCCTCCAACAAATTGCCAAAACGATGGGTGCAACATATTTGAGTTTCGATGCTGATTTATGCAGAGTTAAAGATGTTGGAGTCACAGTTAAGCTAGCGTGGCATGAGAAAATTGTTGGATGTGATGATGAAGACCATATCACAAAAATGTGAGGCATTTACACCTTATTTCTAAATCGAGATTGATTAAATTGTTTCTAACCTTTTGGCTTGTCATGAATGCTTTGTTTCTACCCATATCTATGTGATTATCAATGTCACCCCAATGCCAGCTTGGGGACAATCCTACTTGATGTCTGTCTGAAATATAATTGGATGAACGAACTCAAGGAATTCTGAAGTGAAGAGGTTTTCAGATTTTTCATGAACTTCCTTTCCCCAGAACCAATATGTATGGTCTTAAAAGGCTTATTCAAACTTAACTACTTAAGTATTCCTGGAGCTTGTAAAGAGAAACATTATAGGCTATGCTTTCATCGGGTTTAGAAAAGCCATATCAATACAGAAGTTTCCTTCTAGTGACTTCATACTAATTCTTCTGTCTCAACTGGACTAAATAGTAAATACCACTCATTGCCTGGTTTCTTTTATCAGAAGCAGCCATTCTGATTTCTCTTTGTTTGCGTGCACATCTTTTTTTATTTCTATTGCAATTTGTTCCTAAATTGATGTCTTTATATTATTTTCATGTATGCAGCATATTAAAGGGTTTAAATCTTCCAGGAGTACTCCCACCTGAACTGGTAAAGCTTCCCTACATCAAAGAAATGTAAGAGTTATTCTCTACCATTTTTACAATTGATCCTTTCACTAGACTCTTTTTTTTTTTATGACTATATCAACGTAAGTCACTAAATCTTTGCCTTCGTCTTTCTTACCCCATTTATAGTGATTTTGCGTACAATTATCTCAGTGGCAGAATACCAGTTGAGTGGGCTGCAACGCAGCTGACTAACATGTAATACCTCACTTTCTTTCCAGCTGATCAGTTTTTCTGTCATGTCTTCATTTTCAAATCGTAATTGCATACTTTTTGATCCAGCTCTGTTACTGTAAACCGGTTGTCAGGGGAAATCCCAAAGGAGTTGGGAAACATCAGCAGCCTTTTGTACCTGTATGTATTGAATTTCTATTCGAACTTACTTCTATGATATTGGTCTGGAGATTGGATTCTCTTAACTAGTCAAAAAATTCTCATATTATTGATATATATTGCAAAAGAAAATGTAGTGGCTATACTGTCCAAATATAATTTGGGTGGCTATTTGCTCTCTTTATTCTATCCATTGAAATATTTTAAACCAGGAATCTCGAGGCGAACCAGTTTTCAGGCAGTGTTCCTTCTGAACTAGGGAAACTGATCTACTTGCAAACCCTGTAAGACCTCTCATTTCTCTTCCACTTTGTTATCTTCTCCTAAAGCAAACTTGAAGAATAATTGGCATTTGGCACCTGAATGGCTGATGCATTGATGAGTGGGTGATTAAATCTTTTTCTACTTTCAGGATTTTATCCTCCAACGAATTGGTGGGGAAGTTGCCAACTTCATTTTCCAAACTCGTAAATTTAACGGATTTGTAAGAGCATACAGTCTAGCCGAGCTCCTTTTAGCTCTTATCTTTCTCAGGGAATAGGATATCTCACAGTATAATTTTACTATACAGTAGGATAAATGACAACAATTTCAGTGGACAGATTCCAGATTTCATACAGAACTGGAAACAACTTACCAAACTGTAAGATCTTTCGAAATACCTTCCAAACTTTCAAAATAATATTTTGGCCAGAGTTTCTAAACTTTTTCTTGACGATATATGAAGGGAGATGCATGCCACCGGACTAGAGGGTCCCATTCCAACAAACATATCTCTTCTGAATAAGTTAACAGATTTGTGAGTAGAGAACCTTCCAACATTATCTTAACTATTTTTTATTAGATTTTTGTAGAGCATTTACTCTTTGCAGTTCTCTCACGGTCAATTTTGTATACAGGAGGATCAGTGACATAGGTGGACCAGCTCAGGCATTTCCTTCACTGGGTGATATAATGGGATTCCATAACTTGTATGTCAAATTATACCGATATGTGGAAACCATTGCACAGTTATAGTGTGCTATTAAGCATTCTAGCTTTCCTTAGGCTAATTAATTATGGATACAGGGTATTAAGAAACTGCAACCTTTCTGGAGAACTTCCTGTATATATTTGGGCGCTGAAGGATCTGCAAACATTGTAAGTTATGGACTTATTCTTCTGCACCTAATGTTCAAACTTCTTCAGCTGCATTCAAAATTACATGGTATTAAATAGAGAGAGAGAGAGCTATTACATAATTTTCTGCCTTCCTCCTCTGTCTGTGACCTTTGGATTCTCTGAGGTCACACTATTTACTGTCCTCTATTGGCGCCTCTTTCAGTTAATACTGCCTTCCCCAGTCCAAAACAATTGAGAAATCATGTCTTCTCTACCAAGAACTTTTGTAGAAATTAAAGCCCCTTTTAATTTCCTTGTTTGGAAAGTTGAAGTATTTCACATCTAGTGTGCTCTCTGTGACTGTAAATTTTTTAGCATTTCCAGTTTTAAAAGATAATTGAGGCTGTTTGAGAAACAATGCACTCGTTCTTAATTAGTATATGGCACCTTAATATCAAAAGGTTTCATGCTGCTCTTTGCTTTTCACTAAACTTCTCATCCTTCCTCTTCTTGTATCTCTCCAGTATATTATTTAGTCTAACATATAGAGTTGGCTCTTGTACATTTTTCTTCTACAATATACATGTGGTGGTTGTAAGAGTTTGTGCTCACAGATTCATCTGTTCTATCTCCTTCTTAGAGTTCAAATGGTAATCATGATTTCTTTTTAATTTTCTGCAGAGACGTTACCTTCAACAATTTAGTCGGAGAAATCCCAAACAATATTAGTGCTAGAAGTATGCTGAAGTTTGTGTAAGTTGAATTGCAAAAAGTGGATTCTCTCAAATGTGATGTCCTTTTTATTTTGTTATTAGCAAGTTACATCAGTCTCTTCTCAATCTTCTTTTGCTCATACCCCCAACATCTTCAAGTATGAAGTGTATAACATGTGCTTGCACTTCCTGATTTGCTGTTGCCTAACTGCTTTATGTTCTCTACATAGGTTTCTTACTGGCAACATGCTCAGTGGAGATATACCAGACTCAATTTTGAAGAGTGGAATAAATGTGTAAGTCTATATTGTTAATATTCTAATTTCATAAACAATTTATGCTGGTGTATGATGGACTCAGTCTTTGCGGAACATGTCATAATTTTTATTCATAAACATAATGGTTGTACAGTGGCATGCCAAAGCAATTTTGATTCATTCACGTTGGCATTATTTTTTCCATATTTTGTCTTCATGTGGATCTCACAACTGCTTGGTTCATAATCGGAAAGATGGCATCTAACAGCGTCCTTTGTGCGCAGTGACCTTTCCTACAACAATTTTACATGGCAAGGACCTGACCAACATGCTTGTCAGCAGAACATGTAAGGATAGGTCCATTTTTGTTAAGTCATGCTTTTACATTGTTTATTGGATAAGCATATATGGTTCTGACAATTATTCCTTCTACAGGAATCTGTATTTAAACTTGTACAAGAGCTCTGCAGCAGTAAGCCCCTTGTAAGATGATTCTTATTATCCTGAAACATTAAAATTCTGATTTATGATGAAACTGAGAAGAAAAGGAAGTGCAAAGCAGAAGTGATTGCTTCTATCTAATTTGGATTTGGGTCTAACTGCTTTTGTGCTTTAACTTCTACAGAATGAGAATTCATCCATGTACGAAGGATTTCACTTGTCGTCGGTGTAAGTATGTTCTTTTCTTCTCTGGAAAATTATACAGTTTTCATATGGAATATGAATCACATCAGTAGCAAGAATCTGAAACTATATCTTTAGCCGCTTGGCCATCTTCTCCTTCACTCAAATAGCAGATTGCTCAACTATGCAAGAGACTGTAGCAAGTTAGTTTCATTTTTGATATTTAACACAGAGACATTCTAAGGGTGTATTCAGTCTTAATGTCCGTTTGGATTGGCTTATTTTAGGTGCTTTAAAGCCAAAATAGATTTGAAGCAGTTTTGAAGTGTTTGGGTAAAGTCAAAAAGTGCTTATAAGCACTTACTTTAAAGCCAAAATAACAAAAATAAGCAAAAGCCGTAATTTAGAAATCCTAACTTATGGCTTTTGGTTTATAAGTCATAAGCCAAAAGTCAATCCAAACAGGTCCTTAAACTCATGTATATACAAGAATTTAGATGATTTGAGGATTCACAACCTGATCGTTGGAAATTTTTTCTGCATGATCATTTTCCCAACTTATGAAATATATTTTGAGCATTGACTTCCATTATTTTCATTGGCAGATGGGTGTTCATTACATGTTAATAGTGGTGGAAATGATTTTACTGTAAAGGAGAGCGATGGAGAAGTTCATTATGCAGGAGATGCAAGCGTTGATGGTGGTTCTGCTAGATATTTCAGCAGTAGCACCAATTATTGGGGATTGAGTAGTACTGGGGACTTTATGGATGATAATAACGACCAAAATGCACGTTTTATTGAAAGTACACAATCAAAAAGCCTCTCTGAATTGTACAATAATGCACGGATGTCTCCCCTCTCACTCACTTACTTCCGTTATTGCTTGAGGAACGGGAGTTACAATGTCAGCTTGCACTTTGCTGAGATAAGTTTTACAAATGACAGCACCTATACCAGTCTTGGAAGGCGAGTATTTGATATATACATCCAGGTTGGTATGCCCATTAGAAAAACTTTCTATACGCTTAAACTATGTTAGATGTGTGAAAATATGAGGAAAAAAGAGAGAACTTGTATTGTATTTGGTTGTAGATGATATACAAGATGCCTCCACATATAGAAGTTCAGGCAATTACAAATATGGTAAGCTCTAACCTAAATGAAATAAGAGAACTTATTAAATTAGGGAAATTACCCATCCAGAATTAGAAAAAATGCTCTCTACTACTAACCTAGAATATATTTTAACACATCACTGCATTAATTCTCCCACAATGCGCCTTCCAAACTCAAGGTGATATAGCAACTTGTGTTTGCAAATCAAAAGTGAAAAGTGACCTGATACTACCTGGACAAAATTAAGTAGGAGTTATGATTGAATTTGAGGACATTCATGTTGCGAGCTTAACTAGATGGCTACAGAGAAGCAAGGATTGTGCCAGATTGATTGGATAGATGACCATTCACGGTGTTTAACTTGGTAACGATATAGTAACCATGCGTTGACTAGTACTAGTCTCAACTAAAAGTGTTCTCTAGAAAGCGACATGGTGCTGTCTGGATGGTGACACATCAGCTAGCTGGACAGCTATAGACTGTTTGACTTGACAGGTTAACAGGTATAGAGTGATGATATCAACCCAACGCGGACTATCGATACATGGCACATGCTGCCCAAAAGATGCTGGAGCATGGAAGAGAGAGTAAAAGAGTGATGCTGCTTTATCTGGAAAGAGACAAGCCTTATTATGAAAAAAATGAAGAACTGTGTGGCAGGCAGCTTTAGATGGAAGCTATTAGATCTATAACAAGAAAGTAGGCTCTATATAGGAGTTTAGACAACTAGGATTTAAAATTTTATCTTTCCTTTATACTGAGATTTTTGAATAGGAGGAATTTCGTATACTATTAATCTAGACATATTCTAACATCTCACTGAATAAGTTCCTGTGACTTTCCACAAGATACCTACACAATATTCGTTCTACTTCAGGAAAAATTAGTTTGGAAAGACTTCAATATTGTGAATGAGGCTGGTGGAGTTCAAACGCCCATGGTTAGGCATTTTAAAACCAGTGTAACAGATAATTTTTTGGAGATTCGATTTTACTGGGCTGGCAAAGGAACTATCAGAATCCCAGCTAGAGGGCATTACGGTCCCCTAATATCTGCAATCTCACTCAAACCAAGTAAGTTTCTTCAATCTTCATCATTTTAAGGGGAATATCATAGTATATCTGCTTTTACACTTCTCACTTCGGTTTCCTTCAAGTATATTGTGTATTTAAGCATGTTTCAGTGAGAAGTAACACAAAAAGGCATGTATCAGTGTAAACTTTAAAGTCCCAAGAGATATTCTAGAGATCGTACATATCATATGAGCAGGTTCATACATGATAAATTTTTAATTGTTTCTAGAAGAAATACTGCAATTGAATGCATGATTACATGCTCTGTGTGCTTATTTGTGGGGTTGACATCGTTTATCAACTTCCGTTGTATAAGATAAAATTGCTGCTATCTAACATGATCCATGTTAATATTGTTGAAGTGTGAGACCATCTCATCTGGTCTGATACCATGTTGAAGTGTGTGACCATCTTATCTAAAAGCTTAAGCTACTAGAGAGAGCACACTTTAACAGTTAATTATATTCTCAACAAATATGTGGAAAATTCTGATAATTTTTTTGCCATTTCCACCATGCTATTTGAACACCAGTTGGCATCTGAAATTGCAAAAGATAACTGGTTGGCTATCTCTCTCAACCATTCATTTGCTTTGGTCTCTTTAGAGTTGCAACTTGCAACATTTATCTAGAGATCAAGTAAACTATTATCAGCACCAAAAGCCAATCTGTGGCTTTAACTTAGCCTGCTCTGAATGATTGAAAGAGTACTTTTTCAATAGCTTTCCTAATTTTTTACTGGGCAAACTAATTTTTTTGAAACTAAGCTATTAAAGTTCATACATGGCTTGATATTCCTGTGGTTCTGTACCAACTATAAGTATTAGTATGTTACTGATTTATAGTATAAACTTAGATGTTTACCAGGTGATAGAATATTTGTATTGTGGTTATTTCAACCAGGCTCTTCTTTTCAACCTTCCAATATATAGTTTTAAGCTCTAAATACCCTTCCTATTCCTATTGCTATTTTCTTTTCATCTAAAAAAATAAGAAGTTAAATCTCTTCCGGTATGTCCAATGTAGACTTACATTTTATAACTGTTTTTTCTCCTTTTTTGGTTATTGATTCAAAGGGTCATTCTATATGGCCAAGGAAATCCATTTTCGTAAATTTGGTTGAATTAACAGACAGAAATTCTCAGCTTGAAGGAGTGTTGAATGAGTGGTCACGTATTTTTCTTTGCTATTATTTTCCCATGAATAATATGCATGTTGATAGTCATATTCTATGTAATCAACTGGAAGAATCTTATTTTCTATTGCCCCTGCTGTTGCATACACTTAACAATCTTGTCTTCATTTCTGTGCAGCTTTTGGAACTTGTTCAGAGGAAGATAAAAAGAGTGTGACTGTTTATGTAATTGTTGGAGTAGTGGCTACATGCACTTTCCTGTTGTTAATAAGCGCATTTTGGTGGAAAGGATATCTTCAATGCAAAAAGAAACAGAGAAAAAGTAATCACTGAACACATGTTAGAATGAAGTAATTTTAACTAGCAAATTTTGTGACTAGGCAGCTAGCTGATCCATGCATTACTGATTTTGAAAGAGCACAATCTACTGAAATGATAATCAAAGAAAACTCCATATCCAGAAGTTGTGAGTTATTAATAGATGACTAACCAGTAAAGTTTCTCTATTTCCATGACAGATTTAGAGGGCATGGAGCTGCAGACCATTTCTTTTACTTTAAAGCAAATAAAGGCTGCAACTAATAACTTTGATGCTTCTAACAAGATAGGGGAAGGTGGTTTTGGTGCAGTTTTCAAGGTATCACGTTGGTAACAACAGTAATATAGTATCGTCTTTATCATTATTGGTTGTGAAGTCTGACCAAATATTTTATGTAGGGCCGGTTATCTGATGGTACTTTAGTTGCAGTGAAGCAGCTCTCGCATCAATCAAGACAGGGGAACCGTGAATTTTTGAATGAGATTGGCATGATTTCTTGTTTGCAACACCCAAATCTTGTTAAGCTGCATGGTTGCTGCATTGAAGGGACTGAATTACTGCTCGTATATGAATACTTGGAAAACAATAGCCTCGCTCGCGCATTATTTCGTAAGTTATTCAATCTCTTTTAAAAAAGTTCCTAAACTATTACTAACTCTCTATGAAATGTCCATTAAAATTTTAGCATGTTGGACAACTTTAGATTCAGAGAAAAGTCAGTTGATGCTTGATTGGCCGACAAGGTTCAAGATTTGTGTTGGGATCGCTAAAGGTCTGGCTTTCCTTCATGAAGAATCAAGTCTTAAAATTGTACACAGAGACATTAAAGCTACTAATGTACTGCTAGATAGAGAACTAAATCCCAAAATTTCGGACTTCGGGCTAGCTAAACTTACTGAAGATGACAATACCCATATTAGCACTCGAGTTGCTGGAACAATGTAAGTTTCAACCTAAAATTCAAACTAGATCTTTTTTTTTTTCCGTTATCTTGTCAGCAGCGTGGTTAGGTAAAATTTGTAGTATAATTGTATGTTAAATAACTGCAGAGGATACATGGCACCAGAGTATGCACTATGGGGTTATTTGACTTACAAAGCAGATGTCTACAGCTTTGGAATTGTCCTCCTGGAAATTGTTAGCGGCAAGAACAACTATGGCTATGTGCCTTCCGAGAATTTCATTTGTCTTTTAGATTGGGTATCTTTTCTTTACCTTTTTGTTAATGCACTTCAACAAAGCCTGACCAGTCTACCATTTATAAGATTGAGAATCCTTGAGCTCTTTTAACCATGAACCTCCCACACTCCCTTTGAAGTTGCTAGCTTATAAAACTTTATTGCAGGCCTGTCACTTGCTACAAAATGGAAAAATAGAGGAGCTGATTGATGATAAATTGGGTTCTCAGTTTAGCAAAGTAGAAGCAGAAAGGGTAATAAAAGTAGCACTATTATGCACTAGTGCGACACCATCAGTCAGGCCTGTAATGTCTGAGGCTGTAGGCATGCTCGAAGGAAAAAGAGATGCCCCTGATAGTATCCCAGAAACAAGTATGTATACTGACGATTTGAGATTTCAAGCCTTGAAAGATTTCCAACAAGAGAGGCAAAATCAAAGTGCGTCAAGTAATCAAGCTCAGTGTTCAAGCATCCAAACTGCCTCTGATCTCTGTGACTACAACCCTGAATCAAGATATGATGACTAACTCTGTATTGTGTGTGTATTCTTATTTAATCTCTTGCCAGTGTGCCTGTGTCTTATGGTTCATGAGGGATTGCATTGGTTCAAAGCCACTCGTCGAGGTATGATTGTTGTAACTTGTAACTACTTGTTCAATTTTTGGTGATTAAGATTTCTATAAATGTACATAAATTAATATCCCAAGAGAAAGTGTGAGGAATTATATTTCTCCAGCTCTGCATTTTTGCACCTCCTAGCTAGATTTCAAAGAAGTTTAAAATTCTGCCCCATTGTGATATACCTGAAATGTAGACTATATGGTCCTTCTGTAAACAAAAAAGGATTCATTGTTCAATTTGTGTCAGTTGTAACTTGTATTGCTACTTTTTGTTTGCCAAAAGAGGACAGTGTATATGCTGAAGAAACAACACATCATTTTAGATGAAACTGGAGGTTTTCTTTGACCCATAAGATAGTTAAAATTTATGTAAGTAGCAACTTCAACACTTGCCAAGGGTCTATCATAAACAACATCTGCCTTCACAAGGTAAGGGCGAGATCTACTTACATTGTACACACCACTCTCTCCAGACTCCACTTGTGAAATTATACTGATATGTTGTTGTAGCAACTTCAACACTAGATAGTTGTAATTCTATTCCAGAATATAAAATTTCCAATTCGTCAAGATTGGAAATTTTATTTGACCATTTGAGAATCTAAGTAGTAATGCATCGCATCGCCCCCAATATAAAAAGAAGAAGATTTTCTAAGTAGCAAGTTGACCCTTTAAAGTTATATACTCGTATATTAGGCATTTTCAGACTTGCAAATTAAATAAGTAAAGACCACCCATATCTCATATTTATATTTAATGTTCGTCTTGCTTGAAGTCAATCTATTTGACTTTTTTTGGTTTGAATAATTAACTCAAAGTTTCCAGTTTCATACTATATTACTTCACCGTTCAATTTGCTTATAGAAATTAATTAAATTAATCGCTATCTGTACCAAAATAGAACAGCTCGTTCCCTATTGACTCTCCAACTTCAAGTCCATGAAAGATTGCTTAACTTCAATTCCCTATTGACTTTCCAATTTCAAGTCCATGAAATATTACTAACTTCAAATTTAGTTATGTATCCTGTTAATATATGTAGTATTTTTTGGATATATTATAACGTGATCTAAAGAACTATCTAAAATATATAATTTATAATCAGGGTGGCTCAATGTCTTTAAAAATAAGGCATATGTCTTGGGTTTCAAAATTGAAGGGCCTAATTTTTTTGTAATAATAAAATTATTATAAGCCTCCTTTTTAACAAAAAAAAAATATGCTATATTTTTTAATTTATTTGTTGTTTTTTTAGTTTGTTCCGAAACATTAAAGAATGTTTCCTTTTTATGGATCAATTTTTAAATTTAATCTAAATTTAGGCCTCCAATTTATTTTTGACTTTAGGCCACTAATTAGTTGAGCCGTTTCTAATTTTTGAAAATAAGATAAGATACTTATTACAGCTGATAAAGATATTTGACAACGTAAAAACTTCTTAATTAATGGCGCATATATTTAAACTCAAAAAAAAAGAAGATAAACTCGAGTTTGTATTTTAAGAAAATAAAAAAAAATAGGAAAAAATTGGTAAGGTATCTTAACGGGTCAATATTAAATCCAGAAACTAGTGCTGATGTGGGCGTTGCAGCCCTATATCCAACATTGCAAAACAATATATCCAATATTGCAAAACAATCGTGAGTCCGATCTTTTATGACTTTGTAATTGAGTTCGTTTTTATATGATTTTGTATTAAATAGTGAGTTCGTTCTTTTCTGATTTTGTAACTAAGTTCGTTCTTCTATGATTTTGTATGAAATAGTGAGTTCATTCTTTCATGATTTTGTAATTGAATTCGTTCTTCTATGATTTTGTAATTGAGTTCGTTCTTCTATGATTTTGTATGAAATAGTGAGTTTATTCTTCTATGATTTTGTAATTGAGTTCGTTCTTCCATGATTTTATATGAAATAGTGAGTTTAATTTTTGTTATTGAGTTCGTTCTTTTATGATTTTGTATGAAATTGGTGATAAGATAATAATTTTTGTTTTCTTTTTGCGCCAGACAACTTAATATGATTTTGTATGAAATCAGTGATAAGATAATGATTTTTGTTTTCTTTTTGTGCCAGACAACTTAATAATACTCCTCCGCCGCGGGTAAATCCGTCGGAGGATAACCTCCAACGGAAATGGGCCACAGCCTCCTCCTGGGCCACAACATGGGCCGCAACCTCCTGCTGCTGGGCATGGCCGCAGCCTGAGCCATAACCTCCTGCTGCTCCCGTGCCGCCAGTCGCTCCCAGATCCTGCAAGTGTTCCTCCTCATATGATGTTTCAGCGACACTTCACTGTTATGCAACACATCCACTGGACTGCTTAATAAGCACTAGTGCATCAATAGTTTCTTTGGTTTGGGATTTTAGCTACTTTCTTTGTATAAAAGCTACAAGAAGCGAACTATATTGTTGTAGTCTAATCGGTTCCTCTGTGAATGTTGTCGTATAAGAGCGTCTTTCTTGTGATTGTTTGAATGGTTGATTTGGTTAATGTGGGGTAATATATTTGTTTGCCCTTCTTCTGGGGTTCTTTTTCTTCTCCTTTTTGTTGGGTTTACGAGTCAAAAATTGATGCGTTAGTACAAAAAAATATAGATTCTTGATCTTTGTTCTGTCATTTCGATGCGAGAACGCATGCAATTGAATTCGAATTCTAAAACTGTTTGATTTGATAAAATAATATGCTTTCTTTCCCTTTCTTGTATTTAATTAGTTTCAGAGCCAATACTAGATTAAGATTGTGTCTTTACTTGTTGAATCTTGATAAGCTAAATATTGAATCTTGATTTTCTTGTTGGAGAGAAATTCTGGCTTTGTCGTTGCCTGTCTCTTGTAATCTGAAGTGCAAGCTCTTCAGGTCTTGTATGCTTCACTGAATAGTCCTTCACAGCTCTCTAATTGGAAGCCGAATGGTGGTGATCCCTGTGGTGAGTCTTGAAAAGGAATCACTTGTCAGGCCTCTTCTATTGTTTCAATGCAAGTTTGCATAGCATTAACTTTGTGTGCGTCATTATACATTTTAGTTATGATTTGATTGATGTAATGGTTGGTTCTTGCTGAAATTTCCGATTTGGGACTCAATGGAATGTTGGGATACATGTTAAATGGTCTTACCTTTTAGTGGTAAAGGGTAATTTAAAGGACCTGCTATCACAATAAAATTGAACTTTTGCAATCTGTTGCCTTCCGAAAAAAACTTCTTTTTATCATCAGTCACAACTTTTTAATCGTGATCCAGCTCTAGTTTTTCAAACCAAAGCCATCAAATTAGTATATCCATACTGCACATTAGGAAAATCATGAATTCATGTGTACAATAATTAGGGCCAAAATCAACACGACTATACCGGTGGTGTTTGAAATAAGTAGTTTTAACTTTTATTATTTATCCATTGGCGAGCCAATGAAATGTCGCAACTTAATCAGTGAATCGTAGTCTAACGTGCATATCTAACTGCTAGAACGTTGTTTATTGCATACTCTTGGTAGGGAGTGTTTTACCCGTTAAATTGGGGGTATGTCCAATGCAAATTCAAATTAATCAGCTGGATGATGAGACAAGGGGAGAAATAGAAAATGAAACAGAAATCTCAGGTAAAGAAAAAGGGCTGTTAAATCATATGGAGAAGTTGTGTTCTATGGAGGATCACAAAAGGCAGGGCGGAAACTCACATAAAGAAATTCAGAAAGATAGAACAACTCATTGCCTGTTGACTTTCCAACTTCAAGTCAATGAAAGATTACTTAACTTCCAATTAAGTTATATACCTATCAATATATGTAGTATTTTTTGGGTATATTATTACGTCATCTAAAGAGCAATTTAAAATATGTAAATTTTAATTTTCAAAATAAGATAATGTACCTATTACAACTTATAAAGAGAATTTGACGATGTAAAAACTTCTTAACTAATGGTGTATATATTTAAACTCAAAAGAAAAAATGAACTAGAGTTTGTATTTTATTAAAATAAGAAAATAGGAAAAGGTTGGTAAGGCTAAGGTATATTGACAGGTCAATAATTATTTTTTGGTGTAAAATATTATCCAAAAGTGTACGATGCTTAAATCCAAAGAAAGAAAAAAACTAGTGTGATGTGGAGGGTTAGTTGGTTAACTACCAATTTGGAGTATTCTATCATGGCTTACTGCCTAATCCAAATTCTGTTACTTCTAAGTTCTAACTAATGTCTATTTGTGTTATTATTGACTTTTATAGGAGCACTAATTAATGATGAGATTAACTAGAACCGTCATAATTCATAATTTATTAATAGATTCTATTCTTAATTCATAATAATATTTTGAAATTATTAGTACTGTCCTAAAGTAACTACAGTTTAATCATATCCTTAAAGATATTATATTTTGTTAGTGAGAAAAACCTTTACGAATGAAGTATACCTAATTAACTGAAAATTATGTCGTTATTAGTATTATCAACAAGGATTTTCCTATGCAAACAAAGTATGTCAATTTCATGATTTATATTAAGTCGTATTATTACTTTGAGAATTCTACCCCCACTGAATGGATATGGACCCCACTAAAATAGTTTGTAATTAGGAAAAAAGTGGTCAGCAAATCTATATAAGAATAGTAAAAATGGAAAAGTCAAAGTCCGTCAATTTTCACATGATTTAGAATCTCAAACTCTTAATTTTGGCTCCGACGTCTGTGCAGAGTGTGAAGCCATTACAACATTTACATGTAATTCAATGTTTGTATGAGTTGTTCAATTATATGTACAGAAATGAAATAAAAATCGAGAATTATAATAAAAGATTATCAGATAATTAAATATTTTTTTACTAGTATAAGAATAAATAATTTTCTTCTTATTTTTTTTTTCAGATTCTACTTATAAAATTATACGGGGTACATTATTGTTTGTAAGAATAAAAATGAATTTGTTATTAAAATTAAAATGAAATTCTCTTATCATGGTCAACAAATTAAATATTTGATATTGAATATTTTTTCTCTAGCATATTTTTTTAATTGACTCTTGCTATATCTATACTAGATTTTCAATTTTGACTTGCAGCTCCTGGTGCCTTTTGTTTTCATTATTTAAAATTTTTGTTTTTACACATTTATGGTTTTTTTTAGGGGGTTTGGAACTCGGAAGATTCAATGCAACTAGAATTATTATAACAAAGAAAAATTTTAAATTTATAGTAGAATAATAGTTTGGTAGATTGGAAAAGGAAAAAAGGTTTGAAATATATTCGAACTTTGACCGAAATTGCTGTTACGATATCGAACTTTGAAAAGGACCTTTTACCCCTCTACACTATTTAATAGTGTATTTTAAAGGTATATAAGTGCACACATGGACATCATAAATATTGCATCATTATAAATAGTAATGTGTCCACGTGGACACATATATACCTTTAAAATACACTATTAAATAGTGCAGGGGTAAAAGGTCCTCCATAAAGTTTGCTATTGTAACAACAATTTCGGCCAAAGTTGAAGTGTTTTTCAGACCCTTTTTCCATTGGAAAATAAAATTTGAAACATATAGGGTGTGTTTGGTATAAAGGAATATGTTTTCCATGGAAAATGTTTTCTTATAAAATGTTTTCCAAGAAAACAAGTAAACTTTGGACTTATTTTTCATGTTTGGTTAGTGAGTAGAAAATATTTTCCGAAAAAGATTTTTGTGTGTTTGATTTATGAATGAAAAATATTTTTGAGAAAATATTGTTTATTTTTACTAGATAGTAGAAAATAAGTTTTGAATTGAAACTGAAAATATTTTTTTAAAATAAATTTAATTCTTTTTTGGGGGAGGTTGGGGTGGTGGGGGTGGGCCTGGCTGGGGGGGGGGGGGAGCGGTGAGATTGGGTTAAAAAAATAAAAATTGAAAATATT
Organism: Solanum bulbocastanum; assembly: GCA_037074985.1. NCBI lineage: Eukaryota > Viridiplantae > Streptophyta > Magnoliopsida > Solanales > Solanaceae > Solanum > Solanum bulbocastanum. Next base: position 26,064,084 of record CM073598.1, on the reverse strand, counting down.
TTAATAAATAAACTTAAATTTTTTTTTTTTAGAGGAGGTGGGGGGATGATGGGGGGTCGTGGGTAGGGGGTGGGGGTGAAAAAATAAAAATTTAAATTGAAAATATTTTTTAAAAACAAATTTAATTTTTTTTTGGAGGGGTTGGGGGGCTGATGGGGGGGGGTCACAAGTAGGGGGTAGGGTGGGGTGAAAAAATTAAAGTTTGAAATTAAAAGTATTTTTTTAAAAAACAAACTTAATTTTTTTTTTGAGGGGGTGGGGTGGAAAAATAAAAATTGAAAATTGAAAATATTTTTTTTAAAAACAAACTTAATTTTTTTTTGGAGGGAGGTTGGGGGTTGATAGGGGGGTTGGTGCGGGGGGAGGGGGTCGCGAGTTGGGGTGAAAAAATAAAAAAATTGAAATTGAAAATATTTTTTTTAAAAAAACTTTGAATATATTTTTTTGGGGGTGGGGGGTGGGCTGGCCGGGGAGTGGAGTGGGATGAAAAATAAGAATTGGAATTAGAAAATATATTTTAGAAACAAATTTTAATTTTTTGATTTTTTCTGGGGGAGTAAGGAGGGGGGAGGGGTCGAGCATAGTGGTGGAATGGGATGAAAATAAAAATTTTAAATTGAAAATATTTTTTTTAAAAAAAAACTTAATTTTTTTTGTTTGGGGGGGGGGTATGGGGCTGGAGGGGTGTAAGGGGCTGGCGGGGGTGGATAGAGGGTGAAGATGGGGTAAAAAAATTAAAAATTGAAGTAGAAAATATATAATTTTTTTTAAAAAAGCTTAAATTTTTTTTTTCAAAAAAATAAACTTGTAATTTAACGTTGAAGGAGTGTTTTGGAAAATATTTTCCTTAATTTTTGAAGGGAAGTCATTTTTCTTAAATTTGAGAAAAATGAATTGATTTTAAAAACATTTTCCAAAACATTTTATCCAACCAAACATGAAATGTTTTCCTTCATACCAAACACACCCGTAGTAGTATACCAACCTAGCTAATTACATTTTATCGCATTGAATTACATTTCACATTTAAAAAAGATAAATGAAGAGCCCGTTTTGGTTAACCAATTGTATACCATTAAAGTGTTAAAAAGTTTTTTTAAATCCTGAAATATACTACTTTATAAATTATAAAAAAGTTACATATTTAATAAATACAGATGCTAAAACTATTAATAAATAATTGATATATTTGATAACAAATGCAAATAAGCTATTTTTCTTAAAATGCAAATACATAATTCTCTAATGCATGCTAAACACTGATAAATCAAACTAAAGATGTCGCGACAAAATTAAGATTTGGTGTTTTAATTTATTTGTCCTATTAATACTATGATGTTACTAATTTTTTTTTTTACTTTTATCTCCAAATTGAAGTGATCTTACCTAAGTTAACCATTTAAAGAATTTAGATTTATTTAATTAATCTTAATTATACGTACAATTCCTTATTATAGTCCTTCTATTTGTAGTATTTTTTAAACCTAAATCAAATTACTTTTTCCGTATATTTTTATTTGTTCATTATAACACAAATAGATGTATTTATTTTTATTTATATCAAACTAGTAAAATTACCTGCGCTTCGCGCAGAAATTTAATATCATGCAATTTATAAATTAATACTTAAAATCTATCCGGCATTAAAACTAAAACGCTATATGATCTTACATACAAGATTACATAATAACAAACATTAATACTGTAAAGGAAGATGAAAATCATTACATCTTATCATTTAGCCTTAATAACATAAGCATAAATTTAAATTTATGATTGTAAAAATACATACCATGATCTGTAACATAAGCAATAGTGTCAGTGCGTCACTCAAACCTATCCGACATTAAGGCTAAAACACTATATTACAAGATTACGTAGTAACAAACATTAATAATGTAAAGGAAAATAAAAATTATTACATCTTATCATTTAGCCTTAATAACATAAGCATAAATTATAAGTTTATGATTGTAAAAATACATATCATGATCTGTAACATAAGCAATAGTGTCAGTGAGCCACTCAACATGAGCAAAATATACAAATATTTAATTGGGAAAAAGAAGAAGGAAGAGAAAGAGGATGTTCAAAATTTTTGTTGTGTTAAAATGAGAGGAAATCCCTCTATTTATAGACAACAAAAGATAGTGTGAACAAATATTTATTGTGCCTTATCAGTAAAGTTATAATTATTTGAAAAAGTTGCAACCCTTCGAAAAGGTCACAATCTTTCATAAAGTCATAACTTTTCATGAAATCTTTATTAAAGTCGCAACTCTTCATTAAAGTCGCAACTTTTCATAAAAATCACAACTTTTCATTAAAGTCGCAATTTTTATTAAAGTCACAATTTTTCATAAAAGTCACAACTTTTCATAAAAGGGAAGATTAATTTTGTAAATAAATAAATTAAAAGGGAATTCTAATTTGTGTTGGCGCTACATAGGCGAACCTAAGGTTCTCTTTTATTTATTTATATATATTATATGATATATGATTAATACTGAATAAATAAAGACAAACGGAGAGAGTAATATATTTAATCCTGAATGTCTCCATCTCGTCCATTAGTATTACATAAATAGTCATAAAGAACGAAATTGAAATATCAAGTGGGTAGCCAAGGGGTCCACGCCTAACACATCAAAGATCAAGAAATCTCACGTGCCCCAGTTGCCATTGACTGTTCTCTAAAGTTTCAATTTTTACATTTTAGAAATTTCTCTGAAAACAAACAAACTTTGTTTTTGTTTATGTTTAGGAAGCTCGTAAACAGCTAGCTCAGTTTATACACACATAGTTTTTCTTGTTTGTTTATGGTAGACTATTTTGAATCCCACAGAACTTTTGCCTTAATAATAATTAAAAAAAGACCCACCTTTTAGGCTGAATCATTTCTTGGATAGAATTTTAGGTGTACATTTTGTACGTCCAACAGTACTGTTTATCACTTGGAGGCTGGAGCTTGAAGAAAAAAAATGTTGCCACTAAAAAGTGCTGTTCTTTCATGGATTCTTGCAGTTAACTGCTTCATGTTGATGAATTTGGGTGACTCAACAAGAGTTGCCCAAGAAGAAGGTAAATTTTATAGCTTTTTTCAGTTTTAGTGGATGGGTTGTGGAGTGGGTGGTGGGTGCATGAAGGGTATATGGGATTTTGCTACAAAGTCAAATTTGTGCAAGAAATCAAGAATTACGAAATTTTGAACTTATTTCTTGTTCTTCCTCCTGTTCAGTTAAAGTTTCTTGAGAAAAGATCAATTTTGAGTCTCTTACTAGAGGAAATGTGAAGAACATAAGGCTCTGATCAGTTAAATTTTTGTTGTATTGTAGAAAAAAATGGAGCATGCTTACTTAAAAAAGCTTCCTATTTGATAGAGTCTTACTTTAGGGCTGGAAATTTAGACTTACAAGAACAAAAGGCTGGGAATTTTAGTATTTTGTCTAGGAACTAATGGGAGGATCTTTCGGAAACAGCCTCACTACCTCTATGAGGTAATGGTAAGGTCTGGGTATACTACCCTCCCCAGACCCCACTTGTGGGATTTCACTGGGTATGTTGTTGTCTAGGAACTAATGCAATCTGGTGATGCAGGGTTCTACACATTTGCTAGGGGAAGGTGCTGCATCTTTGTAGCCTAACTCCAAAATGTTGAACCCAATGGAGAGAAATACAGGATGAGAATATACTAGAAAGGGTATTTGTGGGGGGGGGGGGGGTGTGGAGCTTCCAGTGTTTTGAAACTTCTGATTTTGTTTGGTGACTATTTAGGGGTTTTCTGCTTCCTGCACTTGAATTGGACTTTTGCAACTATCTTGTAAGAAATGCATCATTTGGCTAACAACCTGTTATTTGGCATATGCTGTGGTAATTTCTCAGTGGACATTATGGAACAAATCGCCACTACAATGGGAGCAACACACTGGAAATTCAATGGTGAATTGTGCCAGATTGAAGCTGTCAGGGTTACAACTGATCTTCCTAGTTGGTCCGAAACTGATGTTGTATGCAACTGCAGTATAGGAAATGATACTGCCTGCCACATAGTAGCTATGTAATTTTTCATCATCTTGCTCGACTTTGGTTATAGCACATTATGTGTTTGGAGAGCCAGCATAGATAATTTGGAGAGAGTAGCTATTAAGTCCTAAGTTACTGATGTCTTGCCATTGCTGTTGAGAACCCATAACCATGCTTTATTAAGTTGTATTAGCATTCCATTTCCTACATCTTTGCTACAACCTTAAAATTATATCCTCGGACAACTAAAAGGAACAAGATATAGGAGGAAGTTACAGATCAAGGGGAGCTAGTTGCACTATGCTCCCACTATTTGTGTTTATGCAAGAGGTTGTTTCTGCAGGTTGAACTTGTGATCTCCTAGTTACACGTCAACTGCTTGGACATTGCTCCAAGGGAGGCTCCCCTGAAAAAAAAAAGGGAGTTCCATTTTGCCAAATATATAAGCTGTGCCTTCGCCAAAGATATCTTTTTATCTTTATGGCTTGAGATTGTGTACAATTTCATTATATATTTGATGAAATCTTAGGCTTTTTGAGATGTATGAAGAGCAAGTTGATGTCATTGACTATTTTCACTTTTGTGTACAATGCATTATATACCTTACCATCTTAGAGTGGTTTCTTTCAGTATTATGTGACTATAATTGGTTTCATTTTCTAAACAAGACTAGGATATCTATTCATAATGTTAGATAAACTAAATTACATTGTTGACTCTTGAAATTACTTATGCAGTACTCTTAAGGGTATAAATCTTCCTGGCGTTCTTCCACCTGAACTGGTAAAGCTTCCTTACATTCAAAAAGTGTAAGAATCTTTTGAATGCTATTGTCACATTTGCTTTTATTTCCCGTATAGTTTAATTCAATGTTCAAATTTTGCTAAGCATAATTAACTGAATTCACATATTCTCAATTTTCAGTGATTTTGCATACAATTACCTCAGTGGTAGTATACCAACCGAATGGGCGTCAACCCAGTTAAATTCCATGTAAGCTCCATTTAATATATTGTTAAAACAGCTGTTATGAAGGTTGTTAATCATCAATTGTAACTACAATTTTTTTTATCCAGCTCTGTTCTTGTGAACCGGTTGTCAGGGGAAATACCGAAGGAACTGGGAAACATTACCAACCTTACCTATATGTATGTATCAAATTTTGATTATCTTATCTGAGTTCTCATCTTCATTTCTTATGTAGCTGTTTGAACAGCTTTTGAAGAAAGTTTCTGAAATAATCTTTTGTCCAACTCCAATTTTGAATTTATGGAATTTTCTTTTAAAGTATAATGAATGCAGCGGTTAACAGCTTTAGTTTGGTTTTCAATTTGATGCAGTGTCTGGACATGCTCCTGTTCATTAATCTAAGCATTATCTCATTTTCAGTTCTGCTTATTTCATTATTTTCCCCAAAAAATCAGCAGTGCACTAATCTATGTAGCAATCTTTGACCAGAAACCTTGAAGGAAACCGATTCTCAGGCATTATTCCTGATGAACTGGGGAAATTGATAAACTTAAAGGCGCTGTAAGACCCTTCTTTTCCTTTTCTCTTTTAGGTCTGTCCATATGAGTTGTGATTCCGGGGGATAAATAGATACAATATCCAATGGAGAAACATGATCTTAATTTCAGGATATTGTCCTCCAACCAACTGGAGGGAGAGCTGCCAGTGTCACTCTCTGGACTTGTAAATTTAGCAGATTTGTAAGTACATGGTTCTAGCATTATTCTTATAGCTAGTCATTTGAAGACTATGTTTAACAATATTTTGTTTGCAGTAGGATAAGTGATAACAATCTCAGTGGACCAATTCCAGATTTTATAGAGAAATGGAAACAACTTACAAAATTGTAAGAATTTCTCTTTTGATGTCAGAGGATCTTGAAAAATCTTTGATAGCAGAGTAATTTCATAGTCTCAAGTATTTAATTCTTATTCTGGATAATCAATGAAGAGAGCTGCATGCTACCGGTTTAGAGGGTCCCATTCCATCAAGCATATCTCTTCTCAATATGTTAACCGATCTGTGAGTACAGAACTCTTAAATATACCTAATCTACTTCTTTCTTTTAGTTTATGGATCTCTTTACTGCATGGAGACTTCTCATGTTTGAGTCTCTTATTCAGGAGGATTAGCGACATAAAAGGACCAATGCATGAATTTCCTCCTCTAATTAACATGCCAGACCTAGAGATACTGTAAGTTGCTGGGAGTTTATTCTAAATTATTATTGGCATCTAAGTTTGATGGATCTCTTCTTAGTGCTGTTTAATCATTGGATTCAGGTTACTGAGAAACTGCAACCTTTCGGGAGTAATTCCAGGATATATTTGGAAACTGAAAACTATACAAACATTGTAAGTAGTTCACTTATAATTTTGCAAAAATGAGTATTCCTTTGTCTGCATTACACATTATCCTTACATGTCTGATGTTAAACTTCGTGTCCACATGCAATAGGTTTGAACAGTACTGACAGTCAACTTTGAAACATTTGTACTGATAGCTGGACCTTCCACTTGGCCTTAAAGACTCTTGAGTTATTACAAAGCCAAAGTTCTCATCTTATAAGTAAACACTTCCTTTCTTCCACCAATATGTTTCTTTCTTGTTAAGGTTCTCACAATTACCTCTTCTGAAAGAAGTACTTGTTGTGGTGAACCATTCCAGAATTCCCAAATGATGGCCTCTAGAGGAGGCTCCTTTTGTAAACCTCAAATCTAATGGCTGAACACCTAAAATGTTGAATGATGTCCATCTTATCATGCTCCCTCCATTCCAAAAATAAATGGTATTTTTAGCTTTTCATTTTGTTTCAAAATAATTGGCGTTTTATATAATCAAGAAGACATTAATGATGTTCTTCCAATTTTACCGTTATATAAATAAAGGAAGCTTTACGTAACCAAAAAAAAAAAAAAAGAAACTACTAAAGAGCTACATCTTTTTCAAGGTATTTATTTAGGATAAGTTTGTAAAAATACATTTTATTTTCTAGGAATGAGTAGTTTCTTAAGGGGTGTGCCCAAGCTAAAAACCCACTTATTTTAGAACGGAGGGAGTATGTGGCTTACCTAGCCCAAGGGGCTTCAGGCAATACTTGACATTTAAGTTTGAAAGACTTTGGCTTATGATTTTACTTTTCACCTCTTGGGACCTCAACCCAAATTGAGACAAAACAGAATATAAGTAGTGTATAAGCTGGTTATTCTATCTTCTTCTGGCTTGTCCGTGAATTCTCATTTCCTGCGTTAAAAAGAATGGAACAAGTCAAGGCTGTTCAGTATACAGAACTCACAAGGCATCATAGAGCTATCTTCTTTATATTTTCTAGTGGCAGAGATTTAAAAATCATCAAATTCATTATAGGTAAATAATAATGAGAAGCAAAATGCAAAAACAGAATCGAGAAACCCAAAATTCAGGATCAAACACCTTAATACAATTGCCTCTCCTGTCAGCTAGTGAATATTCCCAATTCTAACAGCCATAGTTGCTGGGGCTGGACTACAAAGGCCCAGTTTATTAATTTGTGGGGATTCTTTGAAGCTTGATAGCTTTGATTTTGATTAGATAGAAGTTGAATCAGGTGTATAACAATCATCATAGATGTGAACCACAATCCATAAACTTTGTGAACCACGGTGAGTAAGTATCTACAGATTGAAGGTGTTGTTGAAAGGAAAAAAAGAGGTGTTCATCATCCTTACCAATAATTTAAAAAAAACAGAAGTGTTCATCGTAGCCAACACTTTCAATATCCGCTAAACTTTTTGTTGATTTTGTGATTTGAGCTACATTAATGGCAGAACTATTTCTGTAACTCAGAGAGTAGAAAAGGGAATCAAAATATCTTCATTCAGTGTAAAATGAGAATAGATTCAAGCTTTTGTATTTATACTAGAGCTACAACACATACACCTACATCCAGCTCATCATTTGTTATTGATCCTAACAGAATCTGATAATTCCTAACTAACTTTATCAGCTAACTATCACTAGTTAACCAACTAACTTCAATACTCCCCCTCAAGCTGGATGCTGCAACAAGTTAAGCATTCCAAGCTTGTTTATCAGGTATGTTGACTTCTTCCAAGTCCTTTTGTAAGAATGTCTGCCTGCTGGTCTTTGGTGCCCATGTGATGGGTTTGTATCTTTCCTTGATCGTGTCTCTCATAAAATGACAATCTATCTCTATGTGCTTGGTTCACTCATGAAAGATGGAGTTAGCTGCAATTTGCAAGGCAGCTTTGCTGTCACAATACACATTTACTGGTGTCTTTACTTTAACTCCCAATTCATCAAACAATCCCAATAACCAAACCACTTCAGAGGTTGCTGCAGCCACTGCTTCTGCAGAGCATCTGGAAACAGTATGCTGCTTTTTTGACTTCCAGGAGATCAAGGAATGTCCAAACTTGATAAAGAAGCCGGAGACTGACCTTCTGGTGTTTGGACATGCAGCCCAATCTGCATCACAAAAGCAGGTCAATGAATCATCTGCATTACTGCTCAACAAGATCCCTAAACCTGGTTCCTGCTTTAGGTACCTAACCACTCTTAAGGCTGCATCCCAATGAAACTTTTTAGGTGTTTGCATAATTTGACTGAGGGTCTGTACATAAAAGCTTATATCTGGCCTTGTTATAGTCAAATACAACCGCTTCCCAATTAATCTTTGATATCCTGTCACATTTACCAGTACTTCATCACCCTTATGTCCAGTGCACTCATCATGTTCCACCGTCTATGGGGGTATTTACTGGCTTTGAACCTCCTAGTCCCATCTTTGATATAACTTCAAGAGCATATTTTCTTTGACTCAGCATAATCCCTTCCTTGACCTCAACACTTCTATGCCAAGAAAAAATTTCAGTTCCCCCAAATCTTTGACTTTGAACCTGCTGTGTAACACTTCCTTAGTTTCATGTATGACAACTTCACTACTACCTGTGATTAACATGTCATCTACATAGACTAGTATTATCACTATGCCATTGCCCCTCCTTTTGGTGAACATTGAGTAGTCATATTTACTATGACAATATCCTGCATCTATGAGAGCTTCTGTCAACTTGATGTTCCACTGCCTTGAATCCTGCTTCAGCCCATATAAAGACTTGTTCAGCTTGCATACCCTTTTCTCCTTCCGGCTTTCAAAACCTTGTGGGAGTGCCATTTAAACTTCTTCATCTAAATCCCTTTGTAAGAAGGCATTATACACATCCATTTGACATAAGCTCCACTCCGTAGATGCTGCCAGTGCTATAATAGACATAGCTGTGACCATTTTAGTCACAGAGGAGAAGGTCTCATGATAGTCAAGTCCCTCTTTCTGACTATATCCTTTTGCAACTAGTCTGGCCTTGTACCTCTCTATCTCCCCATTGGCTTGGTATTTTATCTTGTATACCCATTTAGAACCAATGGTATTTTTACCTTTTGGAAGGTCAACTATATCCCATGTGTTGTTATCTTCCAATGCCTTGACCTCTTGTTTCATTGCTTCTACCCACTTATCATCGCTAGAAGCTTCTTGAAAACTGTGTGGTTCAATTGTTGCTGAAAAACTGGCCAATACTCTTCTGCATTTTGTAGATAACTTGTGATAGGACACATAGTTGGATATAGGATATGATGATTTGCACTGTCCATTTGAAGTTAGTCTTCATGCCACAATGGTGGCTTATGAGTCCTCCCAGATCTCCTTGGGGCTGCTTGTGTATCCTCAAAAGAAAATTCAGCATATTCATGTTCATTTTCATCATTTTCTGCATTTTGATGATCTTCATGTGCATGTTCATTTCCATAATTTTCTAGTCTATGTAGATGACATGTTAATCACAGGTAGTAGTGGAGCTGTCATAGATCGACGCCACAACCCATAGTTTTCCGATCCCGTCAACTTCGTTGGAATAAGCACCGATCCAGGGGTATTGGATGGATGAACATACAGCGGATGAGTGTTGTTTAATTTTTCAGCAATTGATTGAGATTGCTGATCAGCGACGATTATTTCTGATCGCGACTCCGGCATTGTTGAAGAACACAATCAAGCTGATCAAAGATGAATTGCTATCCCAGTCACGATTGCTCTGATACCATGTTGATTTTGTGATTTGAGCTGCATTAATGGCAGAACTATTTCTGAACTCAGAGAGATGAAAAGGGAATCAAAATATCTTCATTCAGTGTAAAATGAGAGTAGATACAAGCTTTTGTATTTATACTAGAGCTACTACTCATACACCTACATCCAGCTCATCATTTGTGAGTTATTGATCCTAACAGAATCTGATTATTCCTAACTAACTTTATCAGCTAACTATCACTAGTTAACCAACTAACTTCAATACTTTGTTTCCTATTCTTTGCCTTTGATCTGTTTAATACACCGTCGTCTCTAATCTTATTTTTTAAGGTACTATGACATTCATGTAACTCTAGCAAGGTTTATGATATATAAATTGGGCCTCCTCCTTAGCCCCTTCATGAGACTCCAGACAGAAAATCGCTTCTTATTTCTTGTGTTCTATGTTTGAACTTACTGCAGGGATGTTAGTTTCAATAAGCTCATTGGAACAATTCCGGATGACATTAGTGCAAGAAGTATGCTTAAATTTGTGTGAGTATACTGCCAAGTTTTTTATTTCTTAAATACTCTTAAGATGGTATTATTATTATTTTCAACAATGCAGGGAAGTCTACATTCACTATTTTCCGCATTATAGTTATTTAACTGTGATACTGCTTTAATAGGTTTTTATCTGGTAACATGCTCAGTGGAGATATACCTGCCTCAATCTTGAAGAACGGAATAAATGTGTACGTGTACTATCATCTTTATTATCTTTTATAAAATATTTGTGCCTCACATTGTCTTGAGATGAAAGTGTAGACACTTTCATGGCATCATATATGCAGAGCGACATTTTCTCAGAGACATAGTTAAATTGAAATCTCAGGGAAATTATTGACTTTTATTTAGTACTATATCTGTGTGTAGTTCTACAGTTTCTTTGTCTTTTTCACCTCTAAAATGTTAATGGATTGCATTCTTATCATTATTGTTCTCCGGATTATGACTTCTAAGAATTCAAATTGCATGTACAGTGATCTTTCCTACAATAACTTTACTTGGCAAGGCCCTCAACAACCATCTTGTCGGCAAAACACGTTAGTGAATCCTTCTGTTCGTTTCTCATTCATGTTTTTAGTGACAATGTATCATATGGTTCTGATAATTGTTCTCTTGACAGGAATTATTACATAAACCTGTACAGGAGCTCTGCAGTTGCAGGGACTCTGTAAGATGGATCTTCTCATTCATTTTGTTTCTCATATTAGCTTTTACAGCTAACTAAATGGATAAATGAATGCTTTACTTTAAGATTTGTTTCTTTACTTCTGAGCATATATCTAAGGCCAATCTCTCTTTTGCTTTCTTCTACAGTAAGAACGTTCTTCCGTGTACAGAGGATTTAACTTGTCCAAGATGTAAGTATATTTGTGCTCACTGACATTTTATCAAGTAATATATAAGAAAGAACAATTCTTTTCATATTCGGAACTGCAGTTCTTTTGTGTTTTCTCATCTTCCTTTCCTCCATTTCTAATATTTAAACCAGTTATACAACCAAAGAAGTGTGTGTGGTGGTGGTGTTGGTGGTGTGGGTGTGGTGGTCTGGCAATTAGGAAATTGAAGATGCATGATAGGAGTCTCCTCTTTAAATGATTTTGGAGATATCTGAGAGGAACATAACACGCTGCAGAAAGCAGTCAGAGATGCAAAATAAAGAGCGAAGGAGAGTTGGTGTAAGGATAAGAGGTTTATGGGATAAATTCATGACTTACACACAGTTCAAGTCTGGCGATGGAAGGATTATAAGATTCTGTTAGATACTTGGCAAGGAATATATCACTCTGAGAGCAATTCACAAATTTGTTTAATTTTACAGCTTTTCCTTATCTCAGTTTCTGAACGAGTATCGGTGTATGGGACATTAAATTTGGAAGAAATTGCCAGGAATGTTGGGGACAGCTGGACTATTTTGTTGTCGAATTGGAGGAGAAGGAATGGTTGCAGGAGCAGAGGATTATCTGAGATGGACAGTAGGTGAGGGTCTGTTTCTGTAAAATGAGCATATAAGGCCTTATGCCCTTATCTGGCTGTGTAGACGGTATCATCCATTGGCCAGGGGACCTGTTGTGGGAAAAGAGAGCTCATCTACAATTATTGTGCTTTTGGTGGACTGCAGTTTACGAGGCATATAATTTATGAAATCACCATATGCAACAGGTGCTACATGTGAGAAATGAAAATGTGGATCATTCGGTTTTACACTCTGCTGTAGCTGATGAGGTCTGTAGTATGTTTTATAGATCCCACCAGTTGATTCCCAAATCTCTGACACAATTCTTATTCAGTTGGAAATGGAGAAAGAATAAAGGAACCAACAGAAGTTTCTGGAACATGATTCATCTTTGCGTTATGTGGGTAATCTGGAGAGAGCAGAACATTAGAAGGACACAAACTTTAATCCACAGTTAATACACCTGTTTAGCTTTTAGATTTCTGGTGCAAGCTTACTTCCTTTGATGACATAGACTCACTTTTGGAGTTTGTCGACTCTTTACCTTTGAAAAAGGACTATAGCTTTAAGTTAATGTAATATTACATGCATCCACTAGTGCACTTTAATCTATAATGTATTATGCCTGTAATAATACAAAAAGAAGAAAATAAATTATTTAGAAGTGATTCTCCTAACCTACTACACGTGCAGAAAAACATATCAATACATTAAAAAGAATAGCTGACAGATATTGTCTGCAAGTTAGCAATGAATGTGCTGTCAATTACAAATATCTCTATTCTGGACCTACACTCTTGAGGTCATGTATCCTACTGAAGGCTTATTATTAGATTTTCAACAACTGCCAGTCTGACATTTATATGTATCTATGCATTGCAAATTTGGTAGTCTTTGCTGCCTGTGGTAATAAGGGTCTATGTGACAATTGTTTCTAGATATCTCTCTCTAACCACGCTAGTCCATTTGGTTACATGGCAGATGGGTGTTCCTTGCATGTGAATTGTGGAGGAAATGATGTTGCTATTACAGAAAACAACAGGCTTATTGATTTTGACGGAGATGCTCATGTTGAAGGTGGTTCTGCAAGAAATTTCCGCAGTGATAAGTACTGGGGATTTAGTAGCACTGGAGACTTCATGGATGATGATAATGATCAGAATACACGTTTTATTGAGACTATACCATCAACTGACCTGTCTGAACTGTATAGTAATGCAAGGGTTTCTCCACTTTCACTTACTTATTTCCATTATTGCTTGGAGAATGGGAGTTACAATGTTAGTCTGCACTTTGCTGAGATAATATTTAAAAACGACAGTACATATAACAGTCTCGGAAGGCGCATCTTTGATATATATATCCAGGTGCTTATCCTGAATGATGAAGTTCCCTTTAGAGTTATTTAGCTGATTCACATTCGTGAATGACCTTCTTTTGATTTTAGGAGAAACTAGTTTGGAAAGACTTTAATATTGAAGAGGAAGCTCTTGGAGTCCGAAGGCCTGTGATCAGATACTTTAATGCTACTGTAACAGATAGTGTCTTGGAGATCCGATTTTATTGGGCTGGCAAGGGCACTGCCCGCATTCCTCTTAGGGGACATTATGGTTCACTCATATCAGCTATCTCAGTTGACTCAAGTATGTATCTACTTACTTTTTATATTTTTGGGTGGATTTACAGGGATTGTTTGACTTCCGACTTGTAGTTTTTCCTTATCTTCTTTTTGATAACATACTTTTTCCTTCTCTTCTTTCTACATTTGGTTTTATCTCATGGATGGCATGTGAAAGAAGGTCAATTCATCACTGCACAAATGTGTGTGTATCTATCAATCCCTTTTCGTACTCGAGCCGTTACCGTTAAGTTACTTTATGGTGTATTTAACTGTGATGAGCATCGTGTTATAGCCTATAGGACCTGTGGGCTCATGATGTAACTCAGTCTTCCAGTTATCTATCTCCTTTGTCCGATTTTGTATAGTCTACTGTATTTTACGGAATTCAATTAAAAAATTAGTCGAATGAGTTATTTTATTCAGTGTGCAGTCGATATATGTGAAATGATGTGAATCTTAAAATAGTGTATTGGTAGTATTAAATAGTGAGAGGAGTTTATATATCAGTTTGACTTTAGAATTTGTTGATTATCCATGTAAGGAAAGAGTTCCATTTTCGGGAAATGGAAAAAAAAGATAGTAGGTCAAGACAAATGGAATGAAGTTCAAGAGAAATTGGACAAGAGTAAATCGCTTCTTGTTGTCATGAACTTGCAAGAAAATGAATTTTGGTGTTTCCCTTGCACGTTTCTCATTTTATCCCGCTGTCCTCCTTATCTTTTCAAGAAACTGCTACTTCATTCAAAATTATGGTAAAATAGAAATGGAGAAATATATTCTTATTCATCATTTTGGTGCAATAATTAGCGCTTAAGGAAGTTTCTAAACATGGAGGAAAAATGAATTCACAGCATTTGGCAAGTGAAGATGCCAATAAGGCTTGTAAATGGAGCCATAGCTTGGATCGAAGTCCTGATCTATGCTTGAGTTAGAGGATGGTTCTGTAGATAGATGGATTTTGTAAAGCATGCCGCTTCTTCACAGTCTTTTAAATGAATGATGACCTGCATTAATGGTTCTGCTCACTTTGCTGCTCTGATTTACCCTTTTTTCATTTTCTTTTGGTACAGCTTTCAAGTTCTGTTCAAACAAGGACAGAAAGACCACAATAGTTTATGTTATTGTTGGAGTTTTGGCTGCATGTATCACGTTTTTCGTACTGAGCATTCTTTGGTGGAAAGGCTGTCTATGTAGAAAAAGTAAAAGAAGAGGTGAGCTTGAAAAGTTTCTAAAATTGTGAATTTAAATAGTAGTTATTAATCTACTCTTTGGTGGATTTTGTTGAATGCAATCCATTGTATATTCGAAAGTGATCAAAATACAAACTTGCATGATTAATCATATTGAAGGTCTTGAAATCCAAAGTCTTGTTTAATGTAATAGCTTAACACATTGATTGACCTAGGAGATTCATTATTTTATGAAAACCTAGGAGACTCATCATTATTGTATCAAATCTAGAAACACCTTAATTAATGCTAGTTACACATCTTCGTTGTATCAAATCTTACTGGTACATGAATTTTAAGAACAGTAGGTATTTGTGTAAGAGTTTAGGAGCAGTGGGGTTTACCATTTAAAGAAAAAGATAGCTATGTCAATGCTAATGCAACGATAAGAATTTATTTATCACAAGAGAACACAAAATTCGGTAACTCATCTCTACTTATTTTTTGGACAGATCTCAATGGTGTAGAGCTGCAGATGGTTTGTTTTACTCTGAAACAAATAAAAACTGCGACTAAAAATTTTGATGCTTCAAACAAGATTGGCGAAGGTGGTTTTGGTCCTGTTTACAAGGTATGCTAATAATTGGAGACTGGTGATTTTTCTTTTACTTGTACATCATGCCACATTGTGCCTCTGCCTACGAGACTTGGTGCTGTTTCCATAAACATGTAAACCTTCAAATTCTATTAACCCAAACCTTATGAGTTTGAGCATGGGAATACATATGTGGCTCATAATTCATCTGCCTTTAGCTGCTGCGCACTGGTTCTATCCTCTTACCCTATGGAATCTAACAAATGATTTGGTGTAGGGTCAATTACTTGATGGTACATTAGTTGCAGTGAAGCAGCTCTCCTCTCAATCAAAGCAAGGCAACCGTGAATTCTTGAATGAGATTAGCACGATATCCTGTTTGCAACACCCCAATCTGGTTAAGCTTCATGGGTGCTGTATTGAAGCAGACCAGTTACTGCTTGTATATGAATACTTAGATAACAATAGCCTTGCGAGCGTTTTGTTTGGTAATTACTCCGTGTCCTCTTTACGTAGAAATCTAGTTATCCTTTGGGTAGAGATTTTCAGTGGTGAATTTTCTGGTTCAGAGAACAGCCGATTGAATCTGGATTGGCCCACAAGGTTTAGGATCTGTCTCGGAATAGCAAGAGGTCTAGCTTTTCTACATGAGGAATCAAGCCTAAAAATTGTACATCGGGACATCAAAGCTACCAATGTGCTTCTGGATGGACAGCTCAATCCCAAAATCTCCGACTTCGGACTAGCTAGACTCACTGAAGATGAGAAGACCCATATTAGTACTCGAGTTGCTGGAACAATGTAAGGTCACTACTTTTCCAGCTAGAAGTCTAAAGTATTTTACGTTGACAAACCTTCTAATCTTAACACTTGCAGAGGATACATGGCACCAGAATATGCACTCTGGGGTTATTTGACCGACAAGGCAGATGTTTACAGCTTTGGAGTTGTACTTTTGGAAACTGTCAGTGGAAAGAACAACAATAACTACATGCCGAGCCACACTAGCATTTGTCTCTTAGATTGGGTATAAATCTGATCCCTGTTTGCTTGTTGTATCTCTTATATCAAGGCTCAGCTTGAATGTTTCGATGGCAATATAAAGATCTTCCAATTCTTTCTTCATTTTTCACTCTTCCATTGAAAATACTGGCTGTGCCTGAAAAACTAAACTGTTACAGGCCTGTCACTTGCAACTAAGTGGGAGTATAGAGGAGCTCATAGATCAGAGATTAGGGTCTGATATTAATAAACAAGAAGTGGAAAAAATAGTAAAAGTGGCACTCTTGTGCACTAGTGCCACTCCCTCACTCAGGCCTATCATGTCCGAGGTAGTGTCTATGCTTGAAGGACGAATCGCTATTCCAGATGAAATTCCAGAGGCAAGTACTTATTCCAATGATCTGAGATTTAAAGCCATGAAAGATTTTCATCAAGAGAGGCAAAATCAGAAGCTAATTGAAAGCCAAACGCAAAACACCATAACTATTCAAACTGACATGGGCTCTTCTTCTGCATCTACAACTAATATGTTTGATTAAGTTCAGTTGCAAGATCAAACAGACACATAATGTCATTTCATCTATGGTAAGCCTGGCTCATTCTAACTTCTTGTGTTCTCGTTTCTCGATGGTGCTAGACCACCTCCATGTGTATTTTATACTTGTAATTAAGCACTTTGTTCCATTTTTTTTTATAGCAGGCTTGCTGTATAATGTAAATACATGTTCCATTTTTGAGGCTAAGGATGCAACACTTTTTTCTTCTGCTGCTGCACTTTTGAAACATGACAACTTTTTGTACACTGGATTCAGCTACGTTGTTGCTATCACACTTTACAGGAACTGATTAGATTGGAGTAAACAAAACATGATGAACGTAAATACTAATTATTTAGTAATATTATACTAATTGTTTTGTTAACGTAAACAAAAAGATAACCAACTGAATCAATATAAGATGATATGCATGTTTTAAATATTTGTTCAAGGAAAAGTCAAAGGTCTTGGATGAGAATTGAGTCTCCAATTGAAAAGTTTCAAACTGTTGTTTTATGAGTTTGATAGTGGCCAAATTTTTAAAAGACGAAATATATACTTTTTAAATTTCTGAATGTACTTATTTTTTTAGAATAAAAGTGTTTGGTAAATAAAAAAAAACAAGTATATTTAGGTATGTCTATTTCTTAATACGTAAAAGCTATTTTTAAAAATTATCACTCAAATAGAAATTGCTGCGAATTTAGAGACCTTTTCTTCTATTTTGTAAAGATAATACACCTTCATTTTTCTTTAATATATATTATATGAAAAAATAATTTCTTCTTATAAAATATGAAGACATGATTGATTTATATTTGAATGATAGTTAAAAAAATTTTAGTAGCTACATTTCATTTTATTATAAGTGCATGAGTTTTCCCTTTTTTAATATAATATATACTAAAAAGTAGTCTTAAAAATTGGTCTCCTGAAAATCATTGTCAGAAATTCAAAACAGGCAACTCATATAACCAAAAAGAGAGAGAAATAATAAAAGTAAAAAAAAAAAAAAGCAAACATAGATGAAAGAACACAGGTTGAATATAATAATAATTATAAACATGAATATAGTGTCTTAATTAAGTAAGTTTAACAAAATGTGTAAAAGTAGGTACCAATTGCCAGCTGCTATGCAAAACAAAAAAAATATATATCTTCAGATATATTTTATCATAATAGTGTCATTAGAGTGAATCCAATTAGAACAATTTCTAGATTGGCCTCATTGATGCTCCACCGTTCATATTACATATTTGATTCTCTTGGCTTCTTTACGCTCAAATTAACTTTATTAATGGTATTTTAGGATTCTAATTTTAATTATTAAAGTAGTTCTTATTTAATACGAAGAATTAGAATATTATAAAAACAATTATTTTGATTATATAGATAAATAAAATAAAATATCTATTTTTGACAGGAAAAAGTGACGAATATACCCTCAAACTATCATAAATGGTATGCAGATACCCTCCGTTATACTTTTGGGACATTAATGCCCTGCCGGCCAAAAACTAGAGCATATATGCCCTTCACTCTAACGGAAGACTAAATTGGGACTTGTGGCGCAATCTTATCTGTCGATCCAATATTTAATAAATGTCGGATCGATGAATAAGATTATGACACGTGTATGTCCGTTAGTACAAATGGTATATATGTTCTCGTTTTTGGACGGCAAAGGCACCAATGTCCCGAAAGTATGACGAAGGGTATCTGCATATCATTTACGAGAGTTCGGGGTATATTTATCATTTTTCCCTTTTTGATATAACGGATTAAGTATAATGACACGTAGATAACAGTACTTCCTCTTTTTACCCACGTGCACCTTTCAAGCTTGTGTCGGTATGACTTTTCTACATTTGTCAAAACAGGATAAAGTAAATATTTTATGAAAAAATAAGTGAATTTCTAAAAGCATTGTACATAATTTTATTTTATTTTTGTATTGTATATAATTTAAATAAACATTATGAGAGTAGAGTGTGGGGTAGGAAGGGACAGGGCCTATCGGGATGGGGGATGAGGGGTTAAATGAGATGGAGATCGGAGAGAATGTATCTAAATGTCTTTTGAATTTGTGATCTTAATTTTGTTATGTAGGTTATCCAAAAAGAATAAAATGTTTTCTTTTTAATTAAAATGGACTAAAATAAATAAGATAAACCAAATGAAATGGAGGTGTCCTATATAATACTCTATCTATTGTAATTTATGTGGTGTCATTCAAATTTTGAGATTCAACAATTTTATTTTGATAGCAAGTTCAGACTGAAATGTTAAACTTTTTGAAATAAGATTTATATTTTGAAAACTACATAGTAAGTCATAAAAGATTTTTTTTTAAAAAATAATTAATAAAAACTAATTTGAATGAAATATGTCATGTAAATTATTTAGTATTAATATTATCTGCCATGCCATGTGGAACCTAATTATTTAAATATGGGAGTAAAAGTAACTTTATGTAGAAGAAAAGAGCATTTTCATTTTAAATTCTCCTTCTCATGCAGGTACACAGGAATTTTGTGTCACAAAAACCATAAACAAACATAGTATACTATAAAATAGAGAAGTAATAAAAAAGGTTCAGCATCATTGCCCCCCATAGGCCATAAGTTCAAATCTTTTTCAGCAACTTGCCTTCTTCTCCTCAAATCTGTTATCTCCATTTTTTTTAAACAATTTTTTTTCTCAGAAAAAGACCCAAAAAAATCTCTTAAATTTTTATATGATTAGTACTCAAGCTTTTGAAGTTTAAGGGACCATGCCAACAATCTTCAATTTCTTTCTCATCTTCTTCACCATAGTTATTTGCTTTACTGCAGGCAACATTGAAGCACAAACTGGTCAACTTCCTAAAGATGAAGGTAAAAAGATTTGAACTTTTTCATTTTTTAGTTAATGTATGGGAAAGAAAGTTGATGCCTATTTACTTTGATTGGCAGTGGAAGCTCTTAGAGAAATAGCTGCTCAATTGGGTAAAAAAGATTGGGATTTTAAGCTAAACCCTTGTGATGGGAACTCAAATTGGAGCACACCCAAAAGGAAATATATGCCTTTGTATGACAATATCCTAGAATGCAATTGCACTTTCCCTGATAATCTTTGTCATGTAGAAAATATGTAAGCCCCTCTCTCAAATGAATGTGTTTTGTTAAGTAGTTGATGAGGTTATGAAAATTGATGGGTTAATGTAGTTCTGCTTCTGCCTACTTTAAAGTTGTTTCAGTTTAGAACCTTTACTGAGTTTCTATTTTGAAGAAAATTCTTGACTTATGTTTGGTTTTAAATGTCCAGATTAAACTGCTAAGACCAAATGTTAGTTATATTGAGGACCTTATTAGGGTGTGGTTGGTATGAAGGAAAACATTTTCTAAAATATGTTTTTTCAATTTTCCTATGTTTGGTTGGTTAACAGTTTTTGGAGAAGATTTTTCTAGGAAAACAAGTTCGTTAAAAATAAGGAAAATGTCTTCGGTAATGGAATTGAGGAAAACAAGTTCCATAGTGGCATTCCACATTGATTGTCTTCTCCCACCCTCTAATACATCCTACCCTCACCCCCATCCCTCATAGTATTTGCCTAAATTAATTACAAATGTTTTTGAGATAACATTTTTTTCGCGTACTTACCAAACACCATAATATAAGAATCTCACTTATAAACATACTCTTGGTTTGGATTGCTTCTACTGTTTTGGTTGATATCTCGAATAAATAAAATTTGTTAGATGATACTAGGTATAAGCTTATAATAGATTGGTATTAGATTTATTGTTAGAATACCATGTCTTTATCTAAATATTCAAATATCACATTGCTGAACATGACTATTTCTGGAATTATTTATCTAATTGCCACTTCATTACATTATGAAACTGATTGAGATAATATAATCTGGACAGGATTATTTCTAATATCTAGTGATTCTGACAGAGGCTGCTCTAATTGCTCACAGATTTCTCAGAGGACAGGATCTTTCAGGTGTACTCCCTGCATCTCTGGCGAAGTTACCATATCTGAAGAAAATGTACTGAGAGCATCCAGAACAATTGTTAGAAAATCAGTTTGAATTTTACTTATTTTTAAAATCATTATGATTTTACCTTTTTTTCAGTGATCTCAACCGCAACTACTTAAGTGGTACAATTCCTCCTGAATGGGCGTCCACCAAGTTGGAACTCATGTGGGGCAATTTATTCATATACATTGTTAAAATTTAACCTTTGATTTAGGGCTTCTCATGAATTTGAAGTTTTCCAGGGCTATTTCTAATAATCGGTTATCTGGGCATGTCCCAGAGTACATAGGAAATATGACATCGCTTGTGAGATTGTAAGTTCCCTTGCTTTCACTTTTCTCAGACTGACTGACTGTACATGACTACTTGAAATTTTCTGAAGTCTTCATAATTTTTCAGGAGTTTGGAGACTAACTTGTTTAATGGATCATTACCGGCAAAAGTAGGGAATCTGGTCAATTTACAGATGCTGCAAGTCTTCCTTACTCTTCTATTTCCTAACTAATTTTCACAAGTCAATTTACTGTTTGTATTGTGTGGAAGATGTGACCGTGAGTTAAAACTGAAATGAAGTTAAATAATAGAACGGAGAATTGGAGATGATTGTTGAGAAAGTAGACTATGAAAACCCAAAATGAGAGACTGAGTGAGCAGTATTTACAAGGTGACTATGTATAGATGGTTTCGTTTTTATACATTTTTTTAGCTTTGGTGTTTAGGCACGCTTGCACACATCTCAATTGGTCCACATGATAGCTTACTACATCCCACAAGCACATGTGCCAATAAGCCTGTCCACCTAGGTTAGAGCAGATGAGCTCACATTGAGTGTTGTAGCTGAGTTTCAAATTGTTACTCCTATATCTTAACCATTCAACTATCTCCTTGGGGGGACAATGCTTTGTTTGGTACACTCCTATATCTTAACCATTCAACTATCTCCTTTGTGGGGACAATTCTTTGTCTGGTCACTCCTATATCTTAACCAATTTACTATCTCTTGGAGACAATGCTTTGTGTGGTACATTATGGTACTATAGAAAGGAGAAGTAAGGCAAGAGATATAGGATACGACTCCAGGTGTTAAGGCTATGTAAGTGCACTTTCAATGAAGGGAAGTGATACAATGTTGAGTTCAAGTGAGGATGTTCTGATCAGAATTGTTTGAATACAAGGTCGATATTGTGGGTTTTGAGAGCCAACCATTGTCGCCTGGAGACCTGAGAGCCTCATTTTATGCTAAGGACCAACTCTGAGGTGGAAAGGGGTTCTTAGTTGTATTTGGTTAAGATTCTAGTTTAAGCACCTTTGTAAATTGCAGTTCTTTGCAAGGTCCCGTCATTAGTAAAGATCGTGGTGTGGAGGTTGTTCTTAATGATAAGAGAGTTATGCTTCCACACTTGGTCACCATCTATCAAAATAGGAGGAATAGGTCATAGCTTATAATGTCATCAATGAGGGCATATTGTGTTTGATGATAAATGCATCTCTGCAATCTTTTTGAAAGCAAGAAGTGCAATAAATCGAATTGCTTCTGAGACCATTAATAAGAGAGAAGCAAGACAAGTGTACAGTGTACCTTCTTTAAAGTAAATCCTATAATTTTGGGATGAAACAATAAAATAGCTAACATATGGAAATTTAGTATTTGTAACATCAATACTGCAAACTGAGACTACTGCTTTCAATATCATATACACCAACAAACTTAATTCCAACAATTCTTACAAAACATCGTTAAAATGTACATGAATAAAGATGTTAGAAATAGAAACTGGAATAGAACAAGAAAAGGAGAAATAATTTTTTTACAGGATGAGAGAAAAGAATTGAAATTATGGTAAACGTAGAAGTGGGAAAGAAGAAGACACACACAGAAGGAGAAGAAAAATAAGAAAGAAGCAAATCTAGAATAAACAGAGTAGAAGAAGAGTCATAGTGAACCCGAGAAGAAGTAGAAAGAGACAACAAAGAGATCACTAAGCATATGATGAGAGGAGCCCTAGTACTCAAATGAAAAAAAGGTCTTTTTATCCCCCTTTTTCATTTTTAAAAATCATGCCTGCGCAGATTGCTTTGCGTGTTACTGCTTTTGAGGCACATGCTTCTTCAAGGTTGTTTTATTTCACCCATGCTCAGCAAGGACGCCTCTTCCAGTTGCTTAATCACTTTAAATGAAGGAGTGGTTGCTTTTAAATTAGTGTGTGTTTTTACTAGGGCAGATCAAGTGTGACCTGGATTTCATTCTAAATTCTATGATCTTTGATTGCTGCAGCAATCTCAAAGCCAATAATTTCACAGGAGAGTGGCCAGTGGAACTGAATAATCTTACGAAATTGACTGAACTGTGAGTGCATTTGAATATTCATCTAAGATGAGATTTCTTAGTTTTCTTCCACATATGTTAAGTTGAATTCTTGGCTTTCCCTTTTGGCTCAATACAGTAGGATAAGCAGTAACAGCTTTGTTGGGAAACTGCCTAACTTTGAGAGTTGGAAAAACCTCCAGAAGTTGTGAGTATTTTCATTTGGTAATATTTGTACAAGTTAGAAATTTCCAGTAGAATTAGTAAATGCTCTTTTGACAGAGAAATTGAAGGTTCTGGATTTGAAGGACCACTACCCCCAAGTTTTTCTGTTTTGACCAGTTTGGAAGAACTGTAAGTTTACGCTTTATATGAAAAGTTTATTTTGCTTTTTGCAATGTTCTTATGATTAAGTAAAGTAGAAATCAAGATAATTAAGGCTCAGATGATGCATATACAGAAGAATCAGTGACCTCAACGGAGTTGCTTCAGAATTTCCATCACTTACAAACATGACCAGGATGTCTGCATTGTGAGTACTTAATGATTTGGGAATTGCAAGTGGAATTTCCAACACATCATTTATCAAGGAAAGTCAATTCTCTGAAACTGTGTTTTGACTGCAGGGTTTTGAGAAGCTGTAATATACATGGGAATATTCATGATTCTGTAGCTGAAATGGTCATATTACGGTTTTTGTAATTCCACCACTTTCAATTCATTATTGAATTTATTTCAATTTTTTCCTTAATGATTTTTTTCCCTTTTCCTGTTATACAAGCTGTGTCCAATCCACTTAAAGCAAGACTTTGTGTGCATGTCTGACTCTCCTCTGGACTTTTTCCTTTTCCTCTTTTCCTTCTACTAGCCTTCTCTTTTTGAATGGGAGAAGTCAATGGGTTTAAATGCAAACAACATACTTCACTTTTGCTGAATGGACCAATGTTCATTCTTTCTTGAAACAAAATGATCTTTACAAACATGTCATAGGAGCTTTCATTTTCTGTATCCTTTATCTAAGCTTAATTAAGCTTTTAAAAATTGTGCTATTGTTTGTTCAGCCAATGGGATTGAACATTGTTTTGAGTTTGACTCTGTTTATTGTTCATTGCAGAGATCTGAGTTTCAACAAGCTTGAAGGAGGAATTGCAAATCTTGAGGGCGTGACTAAGATGGAGGCCACGTAAGTCAAAACAACATGAAGATTCCAACAATTTTATGTGGAAATATTTCTTTTGCATCTCTGTTTCATTATACTAGTCTTACTATAAGACTGTTGATGCCTCATCGATCAGTCTTCTGTATCCTTTCCAAATGCTCAAACCCTTTTCTTTCATTTGAAGAAAAGAAGAAAATTGCCTCAGTGACAGAAACAGTCTTAGATAAAATGCCTTTACTTGATATTTCTTATTTTTTGCCCATGAAGTTTTGAGATTTTGATGTTAGATGGTTTGCTTATAGCTCAGTAGTATTTTCTCATGAGCTGCACAGAAAAATGAGTCTTCATTTGGTTGGCAATCTCTTTCCATTTTTGTGAGTAGCTGATAAATGGGATCATGTTCTTGAACATGTAATGTATATATTGCATTTCAAATTTGTGAACTCCTAGTTAAATCAAATATCCTGCTCGCTAGGTATCTAACTGGCAATGATTTTGTTGGGCGAATTCCAGATTGGCTTACTAGTCGAGATACCAGAAAGTAAGTATAATTTCTTGTCTTGCTTATTCATATACACTAGTCACTATTTAGAATTCGGTTTAGCAAAGGACATGTACTTCAAGGTAGGATTATATAACAGGGTGACAGATATAGAAGGAAGCATTAAAGGTCACAACCAAAAATGTGGTTGCTCACATAGAGAATCAGATTAAAAAGTCATTCATAGATACCTAGTCCAGAACTTGAATTCTTGAGTCTTGCCTTTGTAAGTTTTTTTTGTGAGGAACAATGATAGCTTTGTGAAAATTAGTTTGATGGGCAATAAATAAAGATATTGAGATTTAACTAGCTGAATTGTCATTAATTTCACTGCATTTAAATTTATTTTCTCTAAGTGAAGGCCTCTCATTAGATTGAAAATACTTGATGAGCTCTTAACCATGTCGGATATCTTTGATGCAGCGTGATAGACCTTTCCTACAATAAATTTGATGAAAGCTCTGAGCCATCTACCTGTCGGGACAACCTGTATGATCCTTGTGTGTCTTACACTTTCTCCTATCTTCTTTTATGCATATATGGTTGAGATGATTCCATGTTTGGTTTTCTTTTCGTATCAGAAACTTGTTCAGAAGCTTTAAGGTCGAGAATTTTGTGTAAGTGTTTAATGTCAAATAAACTATTGACTATTATTCTTTGAAAAGGACTTGTCCTCTCTGACACGTCTTTCAACTACTTCAGAGAGCGCGGGAAGTGCTTCTCAGCCAGTCCGTGTTCAGAGGGTGAGTACTCACTGTTTACAGAATTCTACCCTTTCATCTAAATATTTTGTTTGATATTGTTCCATTGTGCAGGAGTTTACCAGCTTCTTGTTGACAATCAATAGACATGAGTAGGAAGGCATAATTTGGTTACTTTTGTAAACTAGTTATGCCATGGAAAACATTTTAGCACTAGACAGTTTCTACGACAATCTCAAGAACTGAACAGTTTTATCATTGTCTTATATTTCTGAAATATATTCATTGAGTGTAGTAACCTATCTCTGGTTTGAATATTTCAGACAAGTACTCGTTGCACATAAATTGTGGTGGAGGAAACGTAACTGTTGGAGACACTACTTATATAGCAGATGAAGACTCAGCAGGTGCTGCAAAATTTGTTTACTGGAAAGGGAACTGGGGAACCAGCAGTACAGGACATTTCTGGGATACCAACGTATCGTTAAATGACCACAAAGCAAAAAATGTATCTGCTATCAAGGGAGATGAATCTCAACTTTACATGACAGCTCACCTTTCCCCTTTATCTATGACTTACTTTGGACGTTGCTTAGCAAATGGAAACTACACTTTGACACTTCATTTCGCAGAAATAGTTTTCAGAGACAACCGATCTTTCCAAAGTCTTGGAAGACGAATATTTGATATATACGTACAGGTGAACCAGTATGTCAGAGCATTAGATACAGTAAAATATCCAATTAGCTAGAGCTGATTTAGTTTAAATTGATGCAGGACAAATTGAAGTTTAAAGATTTTGATATTGAAAGACTAGCCGGAGGAGTTGATAAAGCTTTGAAAGAAAAGTTTAATGTAACAGTAAAAGATAAAACTTTACAAGTGCGCTTCCAGTATGCTGGGAAAGGAACTACATCAATCCCGAGTAGAGGAAACTATGGTCCTTTAGTATCAGCCATCTCTCTGGAAGCTAGTAATACTCTGTCTTCACTTTAATTTTTTAGGTGTAGCATCTCTTCTTCTTCACTGTCACATAGTGAGCAAGTCTCCTTTGCAAAAGTTACTGACCCTTGCATCTTATTTAAAAATTAAGAGCTTTTCAGAGTTGGAATCCGTACAAGATCACATGATTATATGGTTGAAGCTCAAGAAGCTATAGATTAGATGTTCTCTCATTGAATAAGTTATGCATAATATCTATGATTTCCGGTATACAAGTAAATTCCAGAGTGTCTAACATTGTTGAACTTTTGTTCTGTAATTAGACTTCAAGCCCCCTCCTCCGCAGGAGACCTCTTCTAATCAGAAAAAGAAGATTCTAATTGTAGCTGGAGCAGTGACGTCTTCTTTAGCTATCGTTCTGATGATTTTCTTTGTTGCTTGGAAGAAAAGAAGAAACAGGAAATTGATGGAACAAGGTGACTCTAGACCTCAATTTTGGTTTATGCCTGACAAGTAGAATGTAATTTAAAAAAATTCTGTTGCATTCTGGGTGATTCTTGGAATTGTATCAAAATGAAGTGAGAAATTGAGTGGTTTTGCAAATTGAAGTACATGTGAATGATTATACCATATGAAATACTAGGTGTAATTATCAATTTGGAAGACTTCCTGCCGCATTAAACTTATATGCTATCCAAATTCATGATTTCACTAGTTAAAGGTTGGGGAAAACAAGGGTGATGGATATAGGTTTGAAGGTGCAAACTTTCCAGAATTTCTTGTATGCTTTTCAAGCTAAAATTTTCTTTTATTTATCTTGTGGGAAACTAACATCCTATACTTTTTCTTTTACTGTTGTGTAGAATTAAGAGGACTAGATCTGCAAACTGGTATATTTACTTTCAGACAAATTAAAGCTGCCACAAGTAACTTTGATGCTGCAAATAAGCTTGGTGAAGGTGGATTTGGATCTGTCTACAAGGTGAATATATATACAAATTCTCATAATTCTTCCTTCTTCTCCCTCCCTGTGGAAATCCTACTGGATGTTTCAGACAAATTATGCTCTTCATGCATTTTTTTCAATGCTCAGGGTACACTAGCAGATGGTACTATAATTGCTGTCAAGCAGCTTTCATCCAAGTCAAGACAAGGGAACCGTGAATTTGTGAATGAAATAGGAATGATGTCAGGCTTACATCATCCAAATCTCGTCCGACTCTACGGATGTTGTGTTGAACGGAACCAACTTTTACTAGTTTATGAGTACATGGAGAACAATAACCTTTCCCATGTTTTGTTTGGTAAATGTTATTTTTCGATACTTGTTTTGATATGCTTTACTTGAGCCGAGGATCTATTGGAAGCAGGCTCTCTATCTTCACAGGGTAGGGGTAAGGCTACGTATGAACCACCCTCCCTAGACCCACTTGTTGGATTACGCTGGTTATTATTGGTGTTTACTTGAGGTAAAAGTAAAAAAGGACACTACGCCAAAACAAAATTAAGTTTGGTGATCCCAATTCTCCCTCAATAACGTAACAGGCATGATTCTCATGTTTATATCTTCATCTGTGTGCATACATAAGTGTGTGTGTGTGTGATTTTGTGTGAATATTGGCCTAGTTTCAATTTGTAGTTAACTGCAGGTCCTGAAGACTGTCAACCAAAACTGGACTGGCCAACTAGGCAAAAGATCTGTGTTGGCATAGCCAAAGGCTTGGCTTACCTACATGAAGAATCACCTCTAAAGATGATTCATAGAGACATCAAAGGAACCAATGTACTCCTTGACAAAGACCTAAATCCAAAGATCTCAGACTTTGGTCTGGCCAAACTTCATGACGAGGAGAAAACACATGTCACCACCAGGGTTGCTGGGACCATGTGAGCTTCTAAACTACTCTAATTGACTGATGAAATTTTAATTGTTCGTTCAAAATACTCCCTTTTGAATGTCATCCTTCCATTTAGGTCATATCAGTTGCATCTTTTTCCTGAATGTAATCTTTACTCATTATATAATTCCATAAGGTTATGGCTAGCACCTTACTGATCCCAAGAGTTCAAAAGATTATAAAGGTTATCATTTCACATTATTCTTCAAAACTACTCGTCTTTTGAAAATCCGTGTTTTATATTACAACTATAATAAACTAGTAGAGATTATTCTCTTCAAAATCATTTAAGTCAAACTATGGCAATCAGTTTTATAATGAAAGGTGTAACAATTACTTCTGCTGTCCATTTTTCCCTAGTGTTGAGGTATAGAGCATTAGTTTAAGCCTTTCAGGACGTTCCTGTTCAGTCAAACTCGTATAACTTTGTTAATTTGTTTTTGCAGAGGTTATATGGCCCCTGAATATGCTCTCTGGGGTTATTTAACACATAAAGCAGATTTATATAGTTTTGGAGTGGTTGTATTAGAACTCGTTGCTGGGAAGAACAACATGAAATATCATCCGGATGAAAATTATGTCTGTCTTCTTGATTGGGTAAGAAACCAGAATCTCTTGGTATCAGTTCCATGATTAGTAAACATTTATAGCACGTCTCAGTTTGCTTAATGAGAACTTCATTTTGTGTTGATCAAGTAGACTTGGTAGCATTTCAAAAAGTATCTTTCGCAAGTTTTCCCATTCAATATTGTGCTTCTTTCAGGCCCTGGTTCTACAAAAAAAGGATAAGTTTCTGGAGCTAGTAGACCCAAGGTTAGGTTCCAATTACGACAAGGAGGAGGCGTTGAGGATGATTAAAGTGGCCTTACGATGTACTAATCCATCTCCAGCACTAAGGCCAAACATGTCTGCAGTAGTGAATATGCTTGAAGGTCGTTTGAACGTTGATGAGTCTAACTTCGATTCAAGTGGCTATGTTGATGAATTTAATTTTCAAGGTTTAAGAGACAAATATGATGAGATGCAAGTAACTTCCAGTGAAAACCAATCAGTCTTTTTTTCAACTGACACAAAGGGTACTGATCACTCTTCTTCTACCTTTCCTTCTACATCTACCTCCAAATAAGTCTCCCTGTATGCTCAATATTGTACTATATAAGACGAAAAAACTACAAGAATGAAGTGTTACTTTTCTTAATGTCATTTATTTTGTTTGTAAAAGCTATGTCTCTGGAAAGTGAGTTTTCCATAAGTGTTGTCATATATGAAACATCCTCCCTTGCCTCTCTTCAAACTTCAAAGACTACTAATAGTGTGCATTTCTTTTTTAAGAAAATCGAAAGAGAAGATGACTTTTGGTGGGAATTCATGAACTCCTTGAACAACAACAGCAACATAGCCAGCGTAATTTCATAAAGTGGGGTCTAGAGAGAGTAAAGTGTACCTAGATTTTATTTGTACCCATCGGAAAGGTCATTTTCGATAACTTGACAAATCCTTAGACCGAATGAAATAATTTGAGTAAATTTTACTGGATAGGAAACATTACCCCTTTTATCTTTTGAATCATCATATAAAATTTGAAAGAATCTGGACTTTTGGTCCAAAAGCAATCAGTGGCTGCCGCTGCTGAGTTATTTATAATCGGACTTTTAGAGTCCAAAGAAAATCTTCATTTTAGCCCTTTGTGCTGCTGCTGCTGCAGCAATGATCAAATTAATTTCCACCGTTCACTCCGCTACTGAGCTGCTGCCATTGATTTGAGTTTTAACCCAATAATATTAGCTTCCCTTTTTGAACTTGATGGAGGTTGATGCATGAATTTGGAGAGAGTTCATGGGAAACAAAGTAAGAGAAGCAATAAGCAGATATCTTACACAAGTAATCATAGCTAAATAACAGTGCATTTTGCTATCAACAAGGCAAACATCAAGAATGTCTACATATTAGTTAAAAACTCTTGATAGAACCTGAGCAATCTCCATTTAAAAGAAATGACTAATGCAGAACTCACAGGAAACATTTTATGACACACAAATAGAGATACCATGCATAGCAGGAAAGAAGCTAACTAAAGAAGACTACTGAAAATAATTCCCAAAGAAGAGTAGGTTATCACAATTTTAATGAAATAAAGCTCGCTCAAAACAGCAAGATAGAATCAGAAAGCTACTGAATTGCCAAGAAGCATTAGATAAAGAGAAACGATACACTAATCTGAACACGATACTCAAGGCCGAGTTCATATCATATTGTGTAAACTAAACTCAAAAAGCTCCAACTAGGACACATACAATCAGAGGTTCTATGATAAAATGATAATTTGAAACTAAACTTTTTTTGATAATGAAACTAAACTTGTACATTAAGACTAGAAAAAAAAATCAAATAGGAAGGGAAAATTGAGATAAAATGCCCAAGCTTTCAGCTATGATCCAACATAAACTAAGAATAAGAACAAACGAGAAGAAGAGGACTGATGCACATTCCAGTAGCTAATACCTAATAGACAGACATCTAAATTTTATTTTACTTTCTTTGAGTAATAAGAGAACCAAACTGAAGCAAACAAATTACTCAAACAGGACACCCATATTTCGAATACACAGCAAGCTCGAAATTGTTAGCACAAAGAAATGGACATTTCAATAACGACTAAGAAAGAAAACTGAATCTTGCCCTTAACTGATCAAGAATATATATCCCCAATCATTTGGTTCATTGGACAATCTCGAAATACATAAAACAGAGATGCCAACTTACATAAATACATTGAGAAGAGACTGAAATTGGAAATGAAGCCAAAACAAAGTAAAGAAAATCCCAATAGATAAGATCTCAAATATGCAGGCAGACAACAATTCATTCTTATATCTATCAATCGATGGTATCCTCCTTGATTCAACAGGGACACACAGTCATTTTTTAGAAACAAATTCATACATAAAAAGGGAGCATTTGAAAGCTTTCAGGAAGTCTATCTGGAAAGTTATACAAAATCTACCATGCGCTTTAATCAAACAAAAAGTCAAATGCTTCAAGAGAAAAACTTAAGACACTAACGCATGTGTATACATATATAGCATGTGTTGAAGGAGACGTCCTGTCAACGTTATTCTTAAGCAAACGGACTCAACCGAGATGACTTCATTAAGCTCAACCTTTACAACTTAATCACAGGTTTCATATGAACATATAAGCAACGGAAGCTTGTACATCTCGACAAAAACTAAGAATAAACTCAAACTTTCATATTGGTTGACAGAAACATCAAATATAAGCTGTTGAAAATGTAATTAAACTACTAACTAAATACATGAGGAAATACAACAGACATGAATCATAAACCAAAAGAAACAAAGCTAGAAACTAGTCAATGCTCGAGAAAAGAAGGGAAGGAGAAAGAAAATTACCTTTTGCCAAGCAGCTAACCATGACAGCTTCCACCTCAAAATAGCCACAAAATAATGAAGTTTCAACTATCAAAACAAGAGCTCCAAAAAACTTTACGGGGTTCCCTTTTTTCGAACCTCCAAAACCGCTGATGATCAGTGAAAGGGAGTAGCAAGGAATATGTATGAATTTGTACCATTTCGAATGGAAATTGAAGAAAGGAAAAGGGAAATTGGAATGCATATTAACGTTAAAGGAATTGTCTCAAAGAATGCATAGTAATCGAGCTCGTGCAAAGCATGTTTTGTTGTACTGACCCTAAGGCACCGTTTCACGAGCCCCCCTCCTCGAGGCACAATGCGTGCCTATTGTGCCTCGAGGCCCCCCGACCCTGAGGTGTGCACGACGTGCCTAGGGGCAGGAGAGTGCCTCGGGGGCCTCTGACGCTCCGAGGCACACGTCCTACGTGCATCAGAGCCCTCCATCACCCCCGACCCCAAGGCACAAGCCCTGCGTGCCTCAGGGCCCCCGCCGCCCCCCGACCCTGAGGTACGTGCCTTGCGTTCCACTGGTGCCCCCGCTGCTACTTAGCCCAAGGCATGAGGATGCCTGACCCGAGGAGGCCTACTCCCCAAGAACACTTGACCCGAAGATGCCTGACCCGAGAAATCCTCTACTCCTTAAGAACGCATGACCCGAGGAAAGCGTCGTGCGTGCCTTGAGGCCCACCACCTGCCACAAGGCACACGGCGTACGTAACCCCCCCCCCCCCCGCCCCGAGACACGCCCCGTGTGTTCCTCAAGTCCCTCATGACCCGAGAATGCCTGACCCGAGAACGCCTAACCCGAGGATGTTTAACCCGAGAACGCCTGACCTGAGGATGCCTGACCCGAGAATGCCTGACCCGAGGATGCCTGAACTGAGGATGCCTGACCCGAGAATGCCTAACCCGAGGATGCCTGACCCCAGGATGTTCGACCCGAGGAAAGTGTCGTGCGTGCCTTAAGACCCCCGCCCCAAGGCATCTGTTGTGCATAACCCCCTTTTCGAGGCATGCGCTGTGAGTTTCTCAAGGCTCCCTAACCAGAGGAGGCCTACTCCTCGAGGATGCCTGACCCGAGAACGCCTAACTCGAGAATGCCTGACCCGAGAAATCTCCTACTACTTTAGAACACATGACCTGAGGAAAATGTCGTGCGTGCCTTGAGCCCCCCCTCCACCACAAGGCACGCGCCGTGCGTGACCCCCCGAGGCACTCGCCGTGCATTACTCGATTCCCTAGACTCGAGGAGGACTACTCCTCGAGAATTCCTGACCCAAGAACATCTAACCTGAGAATGCCTGACCTGAGAACGCTTGACCTAAGGAGGCCTACTCCCCGAGAATGCCTGATCGAAGAACGCCTGACCCGAAAACACCTGACCCAAGGATGCCCTTACTCCCTGAGACTGCCTAACCCAAGGAAAGCGTCGTGCGTGCCTCGAAGCCCCCCGCCATAAGGCACGCGCAGTGCGTGACCCCCTTGCCAGAGGCACGCCCTGTGTTCCCGAAGAGGCCTACTCCCTGAGAATGCCTGACTCGAGAACGCCTGACTTGAGGATGCCTGACTCGAGGAGGCACACTCCCCGAGAACGCTTGACCCGAGAATGCCTGAACCAAGAATGCCTAACTAGAGAACGCTTAACTCAAGGACGCCTGACCCGAGGAAAGTATCATGCGTGCCTCGAGACCCCTACTCCAAGGCATGCGCCGTGTGCGATCCCCCCGCCCCGAGGCACGCGTTGTACGTTCCTCGAAGCCCTTTGACTCGAGGAGGCCTACTCCCTGAGAATGCCTGACTGGAGAACGCCTGACCTGAGGATGCCTGACCTGAGAATGCCTGAATCAAGGACGCCTAACCGGAGAATGCTTAACCCGAGGATGCCTGACCTAAGGAATCCAGTACTGAACGCCTGACCCGAGGAAAGCATCGTGCGTGCCTCGAACCCCCATAACCCGAAGCACGGGTCGTGTGTGCCTCGAAGCCCCCCTCCGCCCTGAGGCACGCGCCGTACGTGCCACGAGGCTCCCCCGCCCTAGCACAGAGCCTCAAAATTTCCCCACCCCACCCTAAGACATCATGCCTAGAGGCACCCGGTCCCTCCCTCCCTCTCCGCCTGAGGCCGTTATTCTTGACGATCACGACAGATTCATAACAAAAAGAAGAAAAGAAGAAAAGAAGAAAAATTGAGTTGGGCAAAGGAGTAATTCAAATCTTTAACAATGAAGTTCCGGGTCTCATTTTATCCCATCAATCTTGATGATCTATGAGTAGTTTCAGAAATTAATCAAGAAAAAGGAGATGAGAAAAGGAACAATTATAAAATCAAGGAACAAGCAGAAGATGCTTAAGACATGCTCAGGGAAATTTGAAAGGATTTTTAATCCATGTTGAGCAATCAAACTCAAAAAAATCATGTTTTTAGTCTTGATGGCTAATCAAAAGACAACTGATCATACAAGGTAAAAAGGGATCAATGAATTAAAATGAAGACAACCACCCCCCCTGCCTCTTTCTGATTCAAGCTTTGTAGACATAACAAATCAGATGGTGCTATTAATGTGGACATCAGGATGGGAAAATAATATAACAGCTAATTACTAAACCAGGACTACAAACGTAAAAGTATATATTTGCCTCTTAGCTCGCAATCTAAAGTATATTTAATAAAAAGGTTTTGGTGGTGGGGGGGGGGGGGGGAGGAGGGGTATAGCAGGCCAATCAAATGAAGAATGACAGGTTGCATGTGCAAAACAAGAATAATGCACTCAAAAGAACTATTAAGAAGTAACTGAATAATTCAAATTACATATGCATCACACCTCTCATGTGCAACATAATTTGGAGTCCCACAAGTGGTATAGTCAGCCCTGACTCCCTGTTAGAGATTTGAATAAATGCCCAAAGTCAGAAACTTTTAAGTTCCCTTAGAAATCAAGAAGCAAATTTTCAGGATGGGGAACAAGGAGCAATAGTTAAAGATTAAGATAGATAGTCTTCACAACAGATTTTCCAATCAGCAATTGCAAACCTTCAGATCTCGGTGGTATTGCTGTGATAATGAGCAATTGCATCAATGAGTTGTTGAAAGTAACCACCAGGCATGATATACCAAATTCCCCATTCCTACGAGTTGATTTTGAGGTTACATATAAACTATTCAATAAATCGTCGAGGAACAATAGTTGCAATATAAAAAACTTATACGGGAAATGAGTGATCAAGAAATGGATTTTGGGATGTGGTGGATACTCTGTAAGCTTGCCATGTGGTAGTGATGCCAAAAGTTCCTCGAGATCCGTTGGAGCACGAAGAAACAGAAGGAAGAAGAAAGTACGTCTGCAGCTATTCGTAAAGTAAGTTTTATGGAAACTCTTAAGGCATCCATAAATGAAAACGATATAAACTATGTTACACAAGGCCTAGACAATATCAACTTCCAAGACGAGCAAGAAAACCCCCAAAACCATTAAAATGACAAACATAGACTATACTCCCCCTGTTAAAATTCTCTAATTGTTAAACTGATTGGGAAAAGAATCGGCTATATCTACTTCCAAAACCGCCTCCAAGCTCTTTGGCAACTCTCCGAAAAAATAAACCTCGTTGACCTTAGTGAAGACCTCTATCTCATAAAGCTAACAAAACTAGAAAACTATGAAAAAAAATACTTCATCAAGGACCATTGTTCCTCGGCTCGCAATTTATCTCCATTAGGAAATGGGAACCAAAATTCAATCCCTCGATGACTCAAATAAACTTCTCGACATTTTGGATAAGACTACCGTAACTCCCAACAGAAATTTATGACCTTAACATCCTCCAACGAATAGGCAACCAAATAGGAACAATACTAAAAATAGATTCAGTGACTATGAATACCATTAGAGGACGATACGCAAGACTCTATATCCTAGCACCACTATCCAAAACTCTTCCAAGAGATATTCTTATAGGTATCCATTTACAAAATGTCCAATATGAACCTTCCACACCTCTATGCACTGTATGTGGAAGACTTGGTCACTTAGTACATTCATGCCCAAATAAGCCAAACAATATACCTTCTACATCAAAAATCCTAACCAAACAGAGCCATCCCCTGATAAGATCACTCCTGAACTAAATGAAAATGCAGGATGGCAAACTATAGTTTACCCAAAAAACGAAAAAACAAACATTCAACATCAGTACATTTAATTTGCTCATAAATGACCAAAAAACAAAAAGCAGCTTCATTGATTCTGTAGGACCATTAGAGCAGCAGGAACAAGACAAAAACAACAAACAAAGA
Organism: Solanum bulbocastanum; assembly: GCA_037074985.1. Lineage (NCBI taxonomy): Eukaryota > Viridiplantae > Streptophyta > Magnoliopsida > Solanales > Solanaceae > Solanum > Solanum bulbocastanum. The sequence goes on along the minus strand of CM073598.1, from coordinate 26,027,735 downwards.
ACCAAAAACGATCCCAAAATCAAGCTCCAAATTCTGAGGGGAAAAAAATTGCCACATCAACAGCAAAGGAAAGCCCAAGCCACGTAAAAAACTTCGTATCCATTCTCTTTTACAGTTTCTAAAGCCACAAACGTGGAAAAATGCAGCCTCACCACATCCAAAAAAAACTAAAGTACCTACACAAGACTACAATTCCCATGAATTGGGATTAAGTATCTCAACCTTGTCATTAGGTAAAACCATTAGGGATATGTTGTAATTAGCTCAAAATTGCTGTTATAGACTGTATTTCAGGTTTTGTTGGATAATTCCTTATTTAACAAATATCAGAGATTTGTCGAACATTGGCATAAAGGGATGGATAGACAGAACTAGATGTGTTGACACAAGTCAGCCCAATCCTTTCCAATATTGACTGACAGCATTCTCTGTAAAAGAAAAAGATCGACTCAAAATGCAAGGCCATAGTATCTAAATATGTCCTACAGATGTATGTCTAGGTTGATTTAGGTTGAACAATCACAAAACAAAGGGAAAATGAAAAAGAACAATCTCATGTTTTGCATTGATCATGAGAATAACTATTGGTAGTTGTTGGTGTCTAATATTGCATTGTAATACGCACAATTCTCTGCTTAGCTACGCTAGAAATTAAGGTTTGACCGTGGCACTTCATCCCTTATGTAGTCACTTGTCCCAGTGTTTCTTCACTGACGTTATCATCTGCCTTGATTATGTTACAACAACAACATATGTAATCTCACAAATAGGATCTGGGAAACGCAAACCTTACTCTACACATGGATTGTTTTAGACAGGTCTTCAAAGCAGGGTTGCAAGAAATTATTATGACATAAAAGTCATCATACAAAGCAGATGATGTAACAAACACATTGAAGAATAAAATTGCCTTTTATATGGAACAATGCTTGAATATTTACTTTCTATTATACTTCTTGGCCTTCATATCTTCTTATCCAATTAGGGTGGTAAACCAAGCTAAATGATCCATAAACTGATAAACCAAAGTCCCCATTCCTACGAGTTGATTTTGAGGTTCAATTAATCAATCAATCAACTAAGCCCCCAACCCTAAGTCAGAGGAAAAAGTACCTGATTACGAGCAATGGCATCCGGACGGAATTCAAGAAGCATACCAATGTCTGTCTCTCCTCATTTGCCTCACAACCACCTCCCTCTGGTTTCTCACCAATTTTATTCTCGCCAGCGTGATCTTCGCCATTGTCTGCTGCATACACATTCACAAAAAAAACTTGATTTCTTTTGAAGGTTCTGCAGAAGTGAGAAAGACCCATCTTCATCTTCATCACCTTGAGAAGAGCGTGTGAGAAAATTCGGTAGTGAAGAAGAGAACAGAGTTGTGATGAAAACAAAAATATATGATTATTATTTATTTGTATATCAAAATAATTTTAAAATGAATGACGTGGCGGTCTTTATTGACACGTGACATTTGTTTGTAGGGTCTTATTATGGACCGATCTGATGTATATAATAGTGGGATTTTGGGCCTTCCAATGAAAATGTCTTGTGGGTCTTATTACTTTGCACTCTTCACCGTTTTCTTAATGAATTGGATCTGCTGGAGTTGGCCCAAATTTGGTCTGAAAGTTGAGTTTAAAGTGAGGTAATTAATTAAATAGTTATATTTATAATAAAAGAGATAGGATTTCAAATTAGGACAAGCCTTATCAATTTCAATTATGGTCAATTCTATTAAGAACGTAACCAAATTTACTGAATTCGGCTAAGATTTAAATAAGATTAATTAACAAATTTCTTAATCTTAACGAAATAAAATAATTATAAACTAATTAATTCGAAAATATAATCTACTAACTAACTAATACTAATTTAACAAAATATTTGAGTGAAACCAAAAAATATTGAGACGATTTTTGAATCAGTGGCTTACGTAGGACTTTTTGCAAGCGGTATCACCTTTTAACAATTCACATAGACTTTTATATCTTTTCCAAAAAGTATATGTCCTTTTCTGTCTTTTCATTATATATATGTGTATATTTAGCAAATTTTTCCAATGAAGTCGTGTCCCGTGACACTCCGTAGGCCTTCCTAGATCAGTCTAAAAGCATACACATTATTTAAAAATCATAAAAAGTGACAAAACTATTTTAAAATAATGAGTTGGAGAAGCATTGTGTATAGTCTCACTATTTTTTTAGGCATATTTTTATATGTACGAGCCAACTTTTAAGAATTGACTAAGTTCCTTGATTTTTCGTATGTATTAACTCATGAATCTGGTTCATGTGTTCATAAAATAATTCACGGACATTGTATTCACTACTTTTTTTAAAAAGAAATCATGAGAATTATAAAAAGAAAATGTTGAGCTTCAAAATTATTCCTTTATATTTTGTTGATTGGCAGTTAAATATGAATATTAGTTTTCTTAAATTGCTTTACTTTGTGCTTTTGAATTCACAATTTTTTTGATATATTAATTTTTCTATTTGTATCAAGTCTGTGCTTTTAGAGATGTTTGAAGCTAACAAAGATGTGCTATTTTCACTATATTTTAAATATAATGTAGGTACTATTTGCATGGGACACAGATATAATGAATGTGTCTAGAAATTAATATTATTAAAAGTGGAAATTTTCAAGTGTGAAGTTAAATTATTATGTTAATTTACATTAAATTAAATATCTAATTAATTAAATATGAAATAATATCACATATATTATATACTAAATACTAAAGCGAAAAGGTGCTAAGTCAAAATTGAATCAACTATAAATGCAATAAAATAAGAAAGATGAAAAATGAAAGATCATGGTTTCGAAGACTCTTCCTTTCTACAAAATAAATTTGAAAACTTTTTATCATTTCATTTCCTCATATTGAATGAAGAAAAAAGTTGGTCTTGCAAACTATAAACTGTAGGGTTTGATTGTTTATTTCAAAATCTCTTATTTTATTTGATTCCTACTTCACCTATGTTACTATAAGAAAAGGGTGAATTATATGGAGATTTTCCTGGGGATTAGTATTAAAATTTACAGGAAAATAAGTTTTCTATAGATTCTCATACTAATTCCTAGGAAAATTCCCATGTAATTCACATTTTTCCTGTAGTATTATCATATTCAATTGTATTTGTGTTTGTTATTTCTCTCTCTCAATTTTGGTGACATCATAAATCATAGCCCTGGGATAAAATATAACTATAATTATAAGTGATAAATTCGATTATTCACTATATTTATTTGTTAAGAATCTCTTATTTCTTTACAATTTTTTTTATATTGCACAATAACTATTTCTAAACTTTTAAAATTTATTGATTGTACGAAATATGTGATGAATACATTATTATTTAAGATAAACACACAATGCACATTCCCATGATTAGTAAGAATGATAAATACAAAGGAAGTGGCTATTTTTGGTTCCGTGCATTTTAGGTAGGATAAGCAACACTTGCGCTAGTATTGCTTGTATTAGCTATGCTTGCATAACATAGATTATTTCTTATGCATTATTTGGTTTGGTGTATTAAAAATAACTTGTATTGTACAAAAATAGCTATTTACAAAAATATCCTCCACAATTATGGTGAAAAAGGTGTAAAAGTGTTTTTGAGGGGTAATTGTGTCTTCAAAATGCTAATGAGTGCATTAAATCACTTTGCATTACTAATATTTAAAAATCCATGGTATTAGTAATACACTCCTCAATACACAATAGAGTGTACATTAGTTATACATAGCATGAAAAAATGTACCAAACAAGGTACTACTAATACACAAAACTAATGCAAACATTATTTTTATTAATAGCCTCTATTAAACGACCCATGAGGAAGGGGGGGGGGGGGGCAGAAAATAAAATGAGAAAAAAATTATACTTGTTTTCTATTTTAACCTTGTTTTAGCAATAATTTTATTTTTCTTGTCCACTTCAAAATACAATAGATTATTCCAATTAATATTCACGTATTATATAATAACCCAGTGGATCCAAATTCGACTAGACTTCCAATGCTAGGACCTTTTAAAAAAAAAAAATAATACTAATAATTTCCCAATTAAAGACTTGTCAGTATATAAAATATTTTCATTTTATTTATTATTTTTATTTTACTTTTCAAGTCAAATGGAAGTTTCTTATGTTAGATTGATGTAAAAATATTCTATAGCAGCCTTTCTTTTGGTACTAAATATAAACCAAAGAGAAAATATGAAATTTAATTGACATTGGTAAAAATGCTAGGTATGAAAAAATGGAGATACAGTAAAATGTAATTTTACCAGGATCGAGTTCAAATACTTTCATTAAGAATTGAGGAATTCTATTAATTCTATTGTGGAAATAAGAGCAGCCTCAAGGCATAATTTATTGAAGCAAAGTGTAGAAAAGGAAATTAAATTAGAAATTTTATCAAACCACATAGTGTTAACGGTTGAGAGCTAATTATATCATATTTTTATTTTTTTTAAAATTATAAAAGTCTCTTAAATTTGATGGAATCCAGATACATCTCAAAACGTCTCGATACATCACGTCTCGATTTTGAATACATCGTGTACGTCCCGATACATCACGTAAAGTGACGTGTCCAACTGATCCATCGCCTAAAATGTTGTATCCGAGAATATGAAAGAGTAGCGATTTTTGTAATTTTTTCAAAAGATAAAAAATTATAAAAAATAAGATAAAATAAATTGTGTATTTACGAGGTCATCACCTTTAATTATGTCATGTTCAATTTTGGTCTTATTGTACGTCGACTTGAAGAAAAATAATTATTCCAATGTCTACACATGTTATTATGTCCCATTGGATCCAAATTCCACTAGCCTTTTCAATGCTAAGGCACTATATACACACTGTTTATTAATTTGTTTCTATCAAAATTATATATTTCAAAGTAGACGGCTAGCAAAAGGATAACATATCTTTGCCACTTGTCTCCTTTATTATATTGGATAATTATCTTGAAAAAGTATTAAGTTACTCTTTTAATTTCTTATCAATGTATCTATAATAATTCCTTAAGGAGTTGAGTTTATGGGTTAAACGCATGGATCAAGAAATACGAGTTCAACATAGAAATATTGCTACACTTGAATAAAAGGAAAGAGATTTGGGATTAAGAGAAATCATGTTGGAGATCGAAACAAAAAAAACAAATCAAGTCGAGTTAGATTGGATTAATTAACCAAGTTCAAATGGGATTTATAAAAAGAAGCTAAGAGAAATTCGATCGATCATTACTACTCTTATATAAAGCATCATATTGATGCTATTGCCTCTTATGTTATTCACCCAAATTGAGATTTATTCTTTACAAATAGTAGTCATCGTAGGCCGTGCTTAAACGGGTTGGACGAATTATGATTTTAGGGCTAATTTTGTCAACTCTAAATAAGTTATTTGAATGAGGCAATAATCTTTATTCAGCAAATTAGCATGTCAAATTCGTTCCGATAGGTCATTTGACGTGTGATGTAATACACCACCTATGAGATATAATAAAAATGAAAATTTATCTTTTATGAGTGAGGCAAAGACAAATAAGTGGAGTTTTATCTAATCAAATAATTATTAAAAATCTAAATAAAAAATTAAGATAGTTAATTAATGGCAAATCAATAAAAACACATTTTTCTTATTAGGATTGAATAGTTTTTTTTTTTAAAGGAATGTACTCAAACTAAAAACACGATTGTAATGAAGGGAGTAATTTTTTGTAGTAATATTTTATTATTATTTTCTATTTAAAATGATAAGTTTCAAGGACAAGGACTAATGATTTTCCAATGATATTATTAATTGGGGCCTAGAATATAGTAAGTCAAGCCTCAAGTCTGATGTCTATTTTATGATCTTAAACTAATAGGGTTCATATCTTAAGAGTGATAATACTAGTCAATTTTATTCAAATTTACTTCTAACTTTTTTTTTATTCTTGTAAATAGTTTTTCTGACATAAAGCAAATCTTGTCCGACTTTTCTAGTTCATTGAACTCACAACATATTTTGGTGTACTCACTTTTCTAGAGTCACAAATACCCTATAACCAAATGTGATTTATTTTTCAATGACCAGTTTATCTGGCTTCACTTTGCGACAAAAAAAAGGGTAATTGTCAGAGGTTATTACTCAATTAACTTTCAGTAACATTAAAGTTAGTAATTCATTTTTAGTAGAAAAATGAAGTCACTAAATTACCTATTTGTAATACTCAAGACACATGATTAAATTTTGTAATAATAAAGTTATATACTAAACTATATATGTGTTAACACTTCCAAAAATACAAATGATCAGAAAGTTAAATTTACAATGTCGGCAATGACATATCATTTTGCACTATGTAGATACCGCACAAAGCTTTTCTTTTTAAATCGCGAAATCCACCTTTTCATAACCTAGATTAAAAAAACATAAAAACCAAAAGAAACAATCAGTAAAAATGAGTTTATAAATGATAATCATAGAATTAAAAAAAATAAGACCAAAAAAAAAATAAAGCGCATTACAAAGATGAATTTAAAATTTAAATTCTTTGAATTCGCAATTAAGGTTCCAACCATTTAACCCAGCCACATCTACGTAGGCTACTCCTTGCTTACTGAAGTTTGATTCATAATCTTTAATTGGATGATCCAACGGCAGGAGAAATCACAGCGTGGAGCAAAACAAACTTGTGCAGTTCTATTATTTGATGTCCTTTTCAACATGTCTCTCACACACATTCTCAGAAACTCTCTAATAATGTCGTGTCTTATTATATTATATGTATAATATATGAATCTTGTTCATTCCTAGATCTATATATTCGATAAATCTTCATTATGTATATATGTATATTCACTTCAACTTTTTTTTGTGCATGTTAGAGAAGATGACGTCACCCTCTTATTACTGCACTTCTTCATTTTTGCTCATCACCTTCAGCTTACTCTTAATTGTTTGCGAGGCACAAAATGGTCGCGGCCTTCTACCTGAAGAAGAAAGTAATTTCTGTCTCTCATAAGCATATAAATTAGAGTTTGAATCTTTTGTTGTAAACTGCAGTGTGATTATGTAAATATCCGACTAATTTTACGATTTTTGCAGAGAATGCTCTGAGAGAAATAGGGGAGCAGTTAGGGAAAACTGATTGGGATTTTAATGTGAATCCTTGTGATGAGAGCACGAGCTGGACTACACCAGGAACGGATGATTTGTCAGTGTATGTGAGCAATGTAACCTGCAATTGCGATACCCCTAATGGTTCCTGTCATGTACAAAGCATGTATGCCTTCTTCCTCTGCCTCTTTTTATATCTTTATAATTTGATTTGCCTCCAATTTCTCTTGTTTTTTTTTTTTAGTTAAAGTTTGTGAATGAGGCAATAGAGTATAATGAAGTTTAAATAAAGTTAATTTGTGCTTTTATATATATATATATATATATAGTACTTTTTTTAACTTTTAAAGAAGTTGAGACTTGAGAAGAGAGTCTCCTCGTGCTGTTGTTGCATGACTCAATTTTGGATTTGATTGATTATATTTTTTTGGACCAAATTTATTTTTATTTCCTTTATGTATCTTTCAATTTCGGATATGTTTAACGCAAAATTTTTATTAAAATTCATGATTTCTTTTCAAATTCCCAAACGGTACTTCCAAACGAACATTGCCTTAGAGCATGCTGGGATGGTCTGATGGCTTTTGACTTATAAATCCAAAGTCATATAGAATTTTCAACTTAAGACATTTGATTTATTTTCGTTATTTTAATATAAAAATAAATACTCAAAAACACTTTTTTATTTATCTAAACATTATAAATCTATTTACTGGGCTTCACAGAGAATCAAAGAGCCAACTTTCAATACTATAGTAGGCATTAGTATTACATTCTTGAGATAGAATTTTCATTTAACTAAAATTACTAAGGAAGTCCTCAAATAGTTGGTTAGGATTTTTTTGCTTATACAAAATGCATTGTTATTTAGGGTGTATTTGGTCTGTTGGGAAATGTTTTCTAGGAAAATAAAGATTTTATTTTTAGTTATTTTCTTGTGTTGGATAACTAAGTAAAAAATATTAACTTAAAAGCAATTGTATATAATCTAAACAAATATTATGAGAGACAGGATGGGGTTGGAGTGTGGAGGTGGGGTGAAGATGAGGAGTACATGTAGAATGTCATTTGTGAAACTTGTTTGTTTTCCCTATTTCCACTATGAAAGTCTCATTTTCAAGGAACTTGTTTTCCAATGTTTTTTTATAAAAATTGACCAACGGAATATGAAGAAATTAATGAACATTTTTCAGACAATATTTTCCTCAGAACACACCCAAATGTCTGTTTTATAGTTTTGACTTTTGACAGTTTTTCTTATAATGTTACAGATTACTCAAAGGACAAGATCTTGCTGGTGTTCTTCCTCCATCCCTGGTGAAGTTACCAAATCTCACCAAAATGTACTGTTAACTCACTTGAATCTATGAGTTCAAAACCTGTAGGAACTTTGTTTTTTCTCTTTTAAGATAAAAAATCATTATGATAAAAAAAAACATTTTCAATGTTTGACCTTCAGTGATCTCTCATGCAACTATTTGAGTGGTACAATTCCCCTTGCATGGACATCTATGAAACTGGAATATATGTAAGCACGCTGCACCTGAATCACTTAATACTTTAGGCATTACATTACAAGGTTGCGTGAATTTAAACTATGATGGTTTTCAGGTCTCTTATGCTAAATCAACTATCTGGACCAATTCCAAAGTACTTGGGAAACATGACTTCACTAGTTTATATGTATGTCCTTTTGTCTTTTACTTCACATACAAAGGATAGTAGTCCTTAATTAGTTTAAGATTTATTGAGCTGAACTGCAAAACTTTCAGGAGATTGGAAAGTAACATGTTTAATGGAACTGTTCCAAAAGAACTCGGAGACATGTTTAATCTACAGGTTCTGTAAGGCCTTCCGGACTATCCTCATGACTTTAGATGAAATTTGTGTTTTTGCAATATTTTGACAAGCTAGTTGCTTTTTTGCTTTGTGCAGCATTCTTAGTTTTAATAATCTCACAGGTCACTTACCAGAGGAACTCAATAAACTCACTAATTTGAAAGAACTGTAAGTGCCTCCCGATATACGCTTCCTCTAGGTCATTTGGCATTTCCTGTTTGTCTGAGTTCTTCCCATTTTTGGCACCTTTGCAGTAGGCTGAGAGGTAACAACTTCACAGGAAAACTTCCTAGCTTTGAGAGTTTTAAAACCCTTCAAAGATTGTAAGCATATTCAAACCATTTGATGCATATAAAAGCTTTCAATATCTAGATTTATGCAATTAGTTGTTTCAGACTTTATGCTTGGTTAACAGAGAGATTCAAGCTTCTGGTTTTAAAGGGCCTATAGCTCCAGTCATTTCTGTCTCGACTCAAATGATTGAATTGTGAGTTGTTCTCTGTGCTGCATACTTTATTTGGTTCTCTTCTGTTTGGCTAGAATTTAACTTTAATAATATGTCTGTACAGGAGAATCACTGATTTGACTGGAGGTGCTTCAGAATTTCCACTGCTTGGGAATATGACACGCCTAACTAGATTGTATGTAGTTCACGTGAAGTTTGGATTTATGCATTAATAGTTCCACTAGCTTCCCCAGTCAATGGGAAGTGTTTTTATTTTATTTTTCTGAAACTAATGTGTGATTGCAGGATATTGAGGAACTGTAATATATCTGGGAAGATTCCTCCTTACATAACTAATATGCCTAAATTAAAACTTCTGAAAGTCTGCTATCTACCTTCACTCTGATGTTTGTTCTTTCTTTCTTTCTTAATATACATTTCGTTCTCCTTAATCGTGCATGCCATCAATGCGAGCCTTTCTTTATTGTTGTCTTGCGAATCTGTTTATTTATTAACTTCAGGAGACAGAAAAAAGGTTCACTGGAATTGTGTATAGATTATGTGTTAGCATTTATTGTATGCCTTTTATGAAGACGGTATGCAGGTGAATATCTCCCCAAGAGGAGAAGGGAAAGGCTTCCAGGTTTGGTGGATGAATTGGAATCTTGTTTTCGAAAAAGTTACTTAAAGCACCACTTTCTCCAAATACTGTAAATTTACATGATGTTATTGTTATTAGCTTAGAATCTCAAGATATTAAAACCTCATTTGCATCCTTTTCCTTGTTTCTGGCTTGATTATGGTTTTCCTTTGCTGCAGAGATCTAAGTTTCAACAAGTTTGAAGGACAGATCCCAAATCTTGAGAGTCTAAAGAAGTTGGACTTCTTGTAAGTGACATAACATAAGGATGAAACATGTGATACTCAAATTCTTATTTTAACTAGCTTGCCAATTCGGAGACATTATATTCTCAACAATGCTAAGTTCTTTTCTCTAACAGAAAATACAAATGAATTAAATTTAAACCCTTGACATGGATGGGCAAGTTGCTGAGGCTTCAAAGCATGTTTGTTTTCAAAGAAACTTTTAGCGTCTGACATTTTATAGGCTTTCTAGACCTTGATTCATTTATGTAATTTTGTTGTTCAAATTGATATCTCCAGTTGAATTGAAGTTGTTTGTTTGCTAGGTACCTGGTAGGAAATAGACTTACTGGGCCAATTCCAGATTGGGTCAAAAGTCGAAATTCCAAACAGTAAGTTTGCTACCTTTGATCAACATGGTTTTGCATATAAATCAACTCATGCCTATAGGAATGCCAACTTATTCAAGAACTTAAAATTCCATAAGCATATATGTCAATGTTGCAGGAACATAGTATCCCTTAAAAAGAATTTCTTTTTTATGAAACACTTGCTTGCTGACTCTGTCATGCACTCAGCAACTGGTATTTCTTTGTTGAGATGCATTAGTGAACTTGTCAACTTGGTTCTGTATTTACAAACTAGGAATTTGGTTGAACTAAAAAATAAAAGAGTATTCTCCAAATTTAGAAGCTATAGAGATGACTAAAGGTTTTAGTTATCCTCCATACATCATGCTTTCCATGCCCTATTTGTATCGTCATAGAGTTCTGGAAAATGCTAGATTAAGATGAGTTATGTAAGCATTCCAAAGTCACTTCTGATAACTTCTTAAGTTAATTACAGTGGATGAACTTAGCTTCCTGGCTTTGTACTCTTTGAATCAAGAAGTAAATGAGAGACATAAAAGAGCTTGAAACATTAGACCTACTGATTTTGGGAAAACTAATTTAATTTGGACTATAAAAATGTTACTACCCACCGGTATTATAACTAGCATTTGCATCCTGCAATGAAAGCACAAGTATTCCAACTCCCTTCATTACATTGATAGTATTGGAAAAACACTGACAAATCTTATTTGCAGCATGATAGACCTGTCTTACAACAACTTCAGTGAGAGCTCTGAGCCTATTTGTCAGGAAACCCTGTATGAGTCTTTAACCTTATGCCTTCTTCCCACTCATTTTTCTTATCGCTGTACAGGTTCTTAGTCATTTCTAAGCTAAATTTCGTTCTTCTTCTCAGAAACTTATTCAGAAGCTATAATGGAACGAAAAATTCGTAAGTCATTAACTTGTCTTATAGGACACTAGATATATCATGATTAACCGTTTCATGCCTTCTGAGTTCTGACTCTTCCTTCAATTTAATGCAGAGAACTTGGGAAATGTGTGCCAAGATGTTCAAAGAGTAAGTTTACACCTTCTACTAGGCTCTGATCATTGTTAATATAACATGTATGTTTTCTCAAGTTTGATAAGAGGCAAAAGTTAAATCATGTGTCTTCTGCTTGTATTTTGCATGAAAATCATAATATCCAATGAAACTTTCTCCGCTTTAATTCTATACAGAATGGTATTCGGTGCGCATAAATTGTGGTGGAGAGAGTGTGACTATTGGGGACACCGTTTACGAAGCAGATAGAGATTCAGCAGGTGCAGCAAAATTTACTTCCTCAAAAGAGAGCTGGGGAGCCAGCAACAGTGGATACTTCTGGGATAAGTCCATAACTGCAAAAGACTACCTGGCGAATAATATATCTGCCATTAAGGGAAATGACTCTGAACTGTACACGACAGCTCGGCTCTCAGCTTCATCTCTGACTTACTACGGACGTTGTTTAGCAAATGGAAACTACACCGTGACACTGCACTTTGCAGAGATTGTTATAAGAGACAATCGATCTTTCCAAAGTCTTGGAAAACGGATATTTGATGTCTATATTCAGGTCAATTAACATTCATCCGAATATTAAGTCAAGGTTTAGGTGCAGTTTGCTCACAATTTAAACTGGATGCAGGGTGAGAGGAAGCTCAAAGATTTTGATATTAGAACTGATGCTGGAGGAGTTGATAAACCTTTCACGATAAAGTTCAATGCAACTGTAGCAGACAGCACTCTAGAAGTGCGCTTTCAGTATGCTGGGAAAGGAACAGCTGCTCTCCCTAGAAGAGGAAGCTATGGCCCTTCAGTTTCTGCCATCTCTTTTGAAGCTAGTAATTTTACTATTTCTCTTTTTACAAAGGACGCCCTTAAACACACCGCACGATTAATATTAAAAATAAGCAAACAAATGCTAGTGCATTTTGCACTCTTACTCTTATTTTTTCTGTATCATAGATTTCAAGCCCCCTCCTGATCACAAAAAGTTGGTTCTCATCATAGCTGGAGCAGTGGCGTCCTTATTAATTATCATTTTCATAATATCTTTTGTTGCTTGGAAGAGACACAGAAGCAAGATAGCAAAGGAAGAAGGTGATGTTACTACACCCCAGCAGCCTATTTGAAATGGATTTCCAAGAAAAGAAACATTTATGTCTATATGCATTTCATATTACATAATTTCCACATTATATGAAGTCATTTCCTTTTTTAAATGTTCTCTTTTCCTATAAATGTACAGAATCAAGAGGGCTAGATTCAATGACTGGTGTATTTACCATCAGACAAATCAAAGCTGCCACAAACAATTTTGACGCTGCAAATAAAATCGGGGAAGGTGGTTTTGGCTCTGTCTACAAGGTTTATCTCAATCTTACCTCTAACTATCAAGCTTTCTACTTTATTAGGTCAGCTATAACAGCTGGACATAAATAATATGTATAGACAGCCTTAATCAACCTGTTTTTCTATTCTTTTATATTAATATTCAGGGTACACTCTCGGACGGTGCAGTAATTGCTGTTAAGCAGCTTTCATCCAAATCAAAACAAGGGAAGCGTGAGTTTGTAAATGAGATAGGTATGATCTCTAGTTTACAGCACCCAAATCTTGTACAACTATATGGATGTTGTGCTGAACGGAATCACCTGCTACTGGTGTACGAGTACATGGAGAACAATAGCCTGGCTCGTGCTTTATTTGGTAATTTATCATCCTTCTTCATTGTTTTAGTTATAAGTCAAGCAGAAAATAAGCTAAAAGTGAAACAAGTTGAAAGATTGCTCTTTGGTAATTACCGAAAGAGTTTAAAATGAGAAGTCAATATATATTGCTTAACGTGTGTGTTTAAGAGAAGGTACGCATAGATTTTTACTTCACATTAAAATGCAGGTCCAGAAGAACATCGGCTCAAAATAGACTGGCCAACCAGGCAAAAGATCTGCATTGGGATAGCAAAAGGCTTATCTTTCCTACATGAAGAATCGTCATTGAAAATTGTCCATAGAGACATCAAAGCAACGAATGTACTTCTTGACAAGAAACTAAACCCGAAAATCTCTGACTTTGGTCTGGCCAGACTTGATGATGATGATAATAACACACATATTACCACTAGAGTTGCCGGAACCATGTAAATTTTCTGACAAGTCTCTCATTCATGTTTATGTTCTTTAAAGAGGAAATATATCAACTAGTGATAGACACAGTACGGTTAATTCTACATGTTATAATATTCTTCAATGACACCAAAACAAAAAAAAGAATACAAATTGAACATCTCTATATCTTTGACCTGCTTTTCTCCATGAAGTTAAGGTTCTCACTTTGTTCTGCAGAGGATATATGGCCCCTGAATATGCACTATGGGGTTACTTGACCTACAAAGCAGATGTCTACAGTTTTGGAGTTCTTGCATTAGAGATTGCTGCTGGAAAAAGCAATATGACATATCGCCCCAATGAGAAATTTGTCTGCCTTCTAGATTGGGTAAGGATTCCTAATCCTTGATGACTGAATAGCAAGCACGATCATTTCATCTAAAAGTTTCATTCTGTCTTCAACACATGTGACATACATGACACATGTGGCTTGCATTTTATTGTATATTCAGGCTCTTGTTCTACAAAGGCAAGGAAAACTGAAGGAAGTAGTAGATGCAACATTGGGTAGTGATTTGAACGAGGACGAGGCTCTAAGAATGTTAAATGTAGCTTTGCTATGTACCAGTCCATCTCCAGCACTTAGGCCAACCATGTCTGCTGTAGTCAAAATTCTTGAAAATCATCTTGACCTCCCTGAGTTTACCATGGAATCAAGATTATATGATGATTATGATCTTCTCAACTTTCAAGGGTTAAGAGACAAGTATGAAGATACGAACGAAAGCCAACCACTTACACATTCATCAAATACTATTACAACAACAAATTGCTCTTACTCTACCTCTACATCAGCTTAAATTCACACTATTTGCCTAAATATACAGACAAATGTTCGCGAGACAATATTTTCTTCCTGGTGTGTGCAACTGTTGTAATTGTGAGGTGAATTGTTCTGAGCATCCATTGTCAACTATATATAACATTTAGGACTCGTTTGGTTTGGAAACAAGTTATTTTGAGATTAATTCCATAACACTACATTTTTTTAAATAAATTATCCCACAATTTTATCCTATACAAATATGGATAAACTCATCCTAAAATTAACCTCTGAAATTAGTTATTTCTTTATCCCTCCTTCCAAACAAGCCCTTTAGTTAACTCAGATGAAGACGAACACAGTCAACTAGTGGTACATAATACTGACACTTCACATTAATTAGACCCAACTAGCTAGTCAGTTATAGCCCTGACACTCACGCGCAACTACCGTAATCATGAATAATTAGGTAAAATATCAATATTTGGAGCCTTTTTTAAGAAAATAAATCTTACTTCCTCCATTTCATATTAATTAAATTTTTTTAGGTATTTTACGCTCTTTAAAAAAAATAAATTAAGACATAAATTGAACATAATTTTTTATTTTTACCCTTATTAATTTTTGTCAAATTTATGATTAAAATAACCAAATATTAATTAATTACTAATTTCAATACTAACTAATAAAGGATAAAATTGAAAGAACACTCTAAAAGTAGTCTTGAAAATTAAACAATTAAATTAATTTGAAAAATAAAAAAATATGAAATGAAGGGAGTAATTAAGTGACCATATAAAATAATATCTCATCAAACATGTAAAGACAATATAAATCTAAAGAGTTTTTTTATTTTATTAGCAAGATATACCTAATTCGTTATTGAAAAAAAATATATATACATTATGATCAGAAATAGTGGTAAGATAATTATGATCCTTTGCACTTTCAATAAGCGATCTCAGTAAAAATGAAAAATACAAACTCCGTTAAAGGATCTTTACTCAAAGTAATTCTAAAGTTGGTACCGACCACGGATAAGGGAAAAAAATATATCGGTTTCTCATACTTTAATGGCAATAACCTATAATAAAATAATAATAAAAATAGAGGTCAGCTAGAACTTTAATATATATATTTTTTTAATTTATTTTATTTATACGAAAAAAATAATTTTTTATGTTAAAATTTTGAAAAGATTTTTTTTTCTATTCAATGGGAAATGACCATATAGATTATAAAATCATCTCCTCAAACACTCAGATTTAATCTAAGAAGAGAATTTTTTATTAGTCTGTCGCTAATTATTTGTCCACTTTTTTTTTTAGTTGTCCTTAATTACTTGTTCATTTTGACAAATCAAGAAAGGACAAAATATTTTTATCTTTTTATACCCCCAATTAATTACTTTGAAAAAGGTAGAACTTCCTGAAAATATTAAGTTTTTAATTTATCTACTTCATAATTAATAGGGGTAAAATGATAAACTCACTATATCAATAATTATTTTCTTAATAAATGTGTCAATTCAAAAGTAGATAAGTAATTAGAGACAGATGTAATATCTTTTTTTAATCTCTTTAAATAAATGTTTTGGATTTGCCAATTAATAAGCCGCCGCAAACCAAATCTTTGTATCATTATTTGTTAAGTATATATTTATTACACTTGGACAAACTTAAATTCTTAAATACTATAAATCATGAGGGACTAATTAATTACTCGTACTTTGCGATAAAGATCTACTTCCTTCGTTCCTTTTTGGTTGTCATTGTTTTTTTAGAGTCAAACGAAAAACATTTTGACTAATATTTTTTGATATATTTTTTCATCATATTGACATGTTAAATATTGCAATTTACAATATTTTTCGTATAGTTTTTGAATATCTAAATTTTTAGTTTAAAATTTTAAATTAATATAATTTAATTGAATTTTGAAAATTAATTAAATTAATTTGAAAGATGCAATATAACAATTAAAAATGTAGGGAGTAGTGCTTATTTAGGTCAAACACATAGTATAAGAAAGTCAGAGTCTTCACTGATCAATTTAAGATCTCAAGCTACTGGGGCTTCATATCTTAAATGATAGAGTTGCTTCCCAATTTTTCCAAAAAAAAAAAAAGATAGACACAAAGCAGTTTTTGTTGATTATTGAGTCATACAAATACAAATACAACATGATTGATCTCTCAACCAATTTGACAAAATATATTCTCAATCAGATATCTTCTTGGGTACTTACTTTTCTACTCGAAACTCATTTTTTAATGTAGTATTTTGACTATTTTGTGTATTTTTTTTACTATGTTATTTTTGAGTATTTTGACTATTTTTGAATGACAATAATTTTACTTGGATAGAGAATATTTTCTTTCACACAAGTGACTAACAAAATAAAAAATTGAAATGGATCACAAAATCATTTTATTTAGTTTTTAAAATGAAAATTAGGGGTAAAAAAGGAGATTGGCATAATCAATTTTGTGCGCATAACTTAGTTTATGAAGCATCTCCAATCAAGATTCCTGGCCAATTGACCTGTAAATAAGTAGCAAAAATGTTCACTAACACGTGCATGTGATGAAGGTTTAATTTATTCCTCACTCCAAATTGACAAGTTCAAGAAGCAGGCTCTAGTCACATATGTTATATACACACTGTATTTTTGATCTATTTGGTTAGTAATAACTAGTAAGATATTTTTGAGTTATTTGGTTAGTTATAGAATATTTTCGAGCTACTTGATTAACGACAGGGATATTTTTAAGTCATACACATAACAGAAGATAAATTGACTTATTTTGATCAAATAGTTTAAAAATATTTTAGACTCTTTCACTTAAGAAAAATCCATGCAAAGTATCAAAATATCGCAGTGATTAGGGTGAGAATTTTGTATATCTTTTTATTTTAAATGAGTAGTTGTGAGAGATCCAACAAGTCAGGTCATTAATGAGAGTAAATTGAGATGCTAGGATAAAATTATTTTCAAATATAGAAAAATCTCATGTTTTTAAAGTAAATGTTTACATAAAATGGTACTCATCACTCAAGAATGCTAGCTGTCATATATGAGGAAGATAAATATTTAAATCTGGTATTTAATTTTTCAGTTCTTCATTAATTAGTACAGCTGACATATTAGGATGGTCCTTTAATTTTTGGAGCTACAAGTAGTACTCTTCGGTTTAAATTTGTTCGTTTGATTTTGATGAAACTTATGATTAATGATACATATGAATTTTCAGTTGATGTTTTTTTTTTTTAACGTAGAAATATCATTGTCAAATTAACATCATATAGAGCTAGCTAATGTGGAGCAAAACCAAGTCGTATAATACTGCATTTATCATTTCTTTCCTTTTTATGATGATTTACTACTACATTAATGCCCTTGTCGACACAACTTGTTTTCAATTCACACTCCTCCTTTCGTTTTCATTTTAATTTACGTGATATTAATTAAATTATCGAAGATAGTATTTTAAAAAGAACTTCATAATCTAAAATAAGAGGTACATATTTTTTTTTTTGGTTTTTCCAAACTGTGTTTGGAGCTTTTATTGGAGCTTCCGATTTAATTTGGATCTCACGCGGCAGGACTCATTTAAGGGGTGACACTCTCAACAAAAGAAAATTCATATTCAAGACTTGAATTCGACACAGTTTGATAAATGGTCCACCACTGCAATGCAACCATGTTGCTAAGAGATACATATCTATTTGTTACTTCTGTATATTCACTTGCAAGTTTTGCAGGTTGGAGCATTAAGGAAAATGTCAGCATTATTAATATTACATGATTTCAGCATTTCTTCTTTTCTGCTTATCTTAGTCCTCTGCTCTCTAGTACAAATCATTGAAGCACAAAGATACAGTCGTCTTCTTCCTCAACAAGAAAGTAATCTTTCTCATTCTTCGCATATAAAGTTTGAATCTTTACAGAAAAAATCCATTTTTATGAGTTCTTGTTGCAACCCCAGATGAAGATTTCATGGTTTCCATTAAAGCTGATAAGTCTTTTTTAAAATCTGTATACTACTTTTATGGTTTTGCAGAGAATGCTCTAAAAGAAATAGCGGAGCAGATGGGTAAAAAAGACTGGGATTTTGATTTGAATCCTTGTAATGGCAACACAAATTGGACTACACCAAAAATTGACAAGATGTCGATGTATGTCAACAATGTAACCTGCAATTGCTCTACCCCTGATGGTTTCTGTCATGTACAAAGCATGTGAGACTTCTTCCTTATAAATTTGGTTTTCTTATTTGCCCTCAATTTCTTCATTGTGGGTGTTTTTGGTATTGGGAAATTGCTTTCTAAGTCGCCTTCAATTTCTTAAAGTATTCTTTCCAAAGAATATATATTTTCTACTAAGATCAGTTCCAACAAGAGGGTTACTAGGATGATAAGCATCTTCCACTCCCAACCTAAGGTGGTTTGAGTCACCAAGGAAAAAAAAAAGGTAGGAGTTTCTAGGGAGGGTAAAGAAATTATACATTAATATCAACTTCTGATCAAAAAAGCATATCAGGAAAACATTGAACACCTGATATGAGTAGCATCGGCACCTACTTTTATACCCCTAAACACTATAAAATGATCCCCAAGGTAAAAAGAAAAAAAATTCCTCGAAAATGAACTTTATTTCCCCCCTATAACAGTAAAATCGACATATAACTAATTTTTTTTTGTCACATAACACACCATATATGTTCCTTAGCTTCCTCTATGTCAAAACATTGATTAGGGCAAATGAGAGCATATCATTGCAATAAAAAATGAGTTTCCTAATGATGAGAATATTGAAACCATTCAGTATATTAGTCATGGGATATGGTTTCTACCTGTCTAGATTAAAATTGGCAAAATGAAAGTTCAGTTGACTAAGAAGTTCCTCAAAAGCATAAAGCTTGCTGACTTTCTCTTTGTCTATAAAGAAAGAAATAAGGACTTATTTGGTTGAGATTTGTTTCTTAATATAAATAACTTTATTATTATTGTTAGTATGTTTGATCAAGCCATTTTTTCTGGAACCAGTTTGATTAGCACATGGGGATCTGAAAATTTTGAATTAATAAACAACCTTTTCTTCAGATTTGGATAATGTAAAGCAAACAGGATTTCTTCTAATATCTTCTTATAATGTTAACAGATTACTCAAAGGACAAGATCTTGCAGGTGTTCTCCCTCCCTCCCTGGTCAAGTTACCTTATCTCAAGACAATGTACTGCATAACTGACTTTGATCTATATTTTCAAACTCTTAGGAGCTTTACTCTTTTTTACCTGAGAAATATATTGTTCAACATCTGTCCTGCAGTGATGTTGCGCTCAACTATTTGAGTGGTACTATTCCCCCTGAATGGGCATCTATCAAACTGGAATTTATGTGAGCTGCACTTTAATTGCACTTAAGACTTTTAATTTAGACATTACATAAAAAGGTCCCTTTAATTTGAACATCCAATAATTCATGGTTTTCAGGTCTGTTATGGTGAATCAACTCTCTGGGCCGATACCTAAATACTTGGGAAACATGACTACACTACTTTATATGTATGTTCTCTTGGATTTCACCACACCCATGAGGATAAGTAGTCCTTCTTTTAACATTTATTGAACTGGACTGCCAAACTTTCAGGAGTTTGGAGAATAACATGTTTAATGGAACTGTTCCAAAAGAACTCGGAAACATGGTTAATCTGCAGAGTCTGTAAGGCCTTCCTAACTAGCCTCCTTTAGATGAAATGAAGAATATCTTGACAAGTCAGTTGCCTTTTGCTTTGTGCAGCACTCTTAGTTTTAATAATCTGACAGGTAAGTTGCCTGAGGAAGTCATTAAACTCACAAAATTAACAGAACTGTGAGTACCTCTGAATATACTTCTGATATAATGTCCTCGAGGTCCTATTGCATTCCTTTTTTTCTGAATTCTCCTTCTTTCCCTTTTGGCATCAATGCAGTAGGCTGAGCGGTAACAGCTTCACTGGAATACTACCTAGTTTTGGGAGTTTGAAAAACCTTCAGAAATTGTGAGCATTTTCACACCATTTGATGAGTAAAAGCTAGTAATTTCTAGTTAATTTAAATTAAATCCGACTTCATGCTTGGTTAACAGAGAGATTCAAGCTTCGGGTTTTGAAGGACCTGTACCACCAAGCATTTCTATCTTGACTGGAATGAAGGAATTGTGAGTTGTTTTCTAGGTTGCATACTTTCTTTAGTTGCTTATTATGGTGCCCCCTTTTATTTGGTTGGGATTTTATATTAATATGATGTCTTTACAGAAGAATTAGTGACTTGACTGGAAGTGCTTCAGAATTTCCACCGCTTGAGAACATGACAGGCCTAACAAGATTGTAAGTAATTCCATTACTTTCCATAGTTTTTGAAAGTGTTCTCTTTCCTGAAACTAATTTGTGACTGCAGGATGTTGAGGAGCTGCAATTTATCAGGGAAGATTCCTTCTTACATAGCCAGTATGCCTCAATTGAAAATTCTGTAAGTTTGCCACCTACCTTCACTTTGGTTTGTTTTCTTTCTTTTTTGATATCCTTTTTTTTTCTCCCTTCCATACACAGCTGTTTTAGCAGAATCTTGCATGCCATGTATGCAGGCCTTCTCTTTTATTGTAGCAAATTCTGCTCAATGTTTTTAGACTAGGAAACAGAAGGAGGGGTTATTGAAATTGAGTCTTAATTAAATGTGAACATCATTGTAGTTCTATTTCAGATGATATAGCACTTCTAGAGTAACTCCAACATTTGTGACCCTTTAACTGCACATGTTTATGCATGGTTTCTACTATACATATTCTTTCACTGATTGATCGTCTTCTTTCGGTGTAGATCAATGGAATTTTTTTGGCTCACTTGACATAAAAACATGGTTTTGTTAGCATTTAAGCTCCCTCTCAATGGGATTCTTTCATTACTTAATCTTTAAAATATTCTTCATACTATATGTCTCAAGTTGGTAAAGTATTGTTTCTGGATTGAATATGGTATTCTTTTGGGCAGAGATCTAAGCTTCAACAGGCTTGAAGGACAGATCCCGGATCTGGAGAGCCGGGACAGACTGGAGCTCTTGTAAGTGACAAACTTATCATGCTCTAAATTCTTCTTTTAGCTTGCCTGACTATATGCCAGCCGTAAATTCAAAGCCAACTTCTTCTCCTTAATTGAAATACATATGATAAATTTAAACCTCAGACTTGGATGCCAATGTGCTGAGTCTTCAAACACGTTTATTGCAAAGAAATTTTAGTTTCCGACATTTCATAGGTTTTTTAGAGTTCGATTTATTTATTTTGAAGTTTTTTGTTCAAATTGATATCTGTTGAATTAAAGATTTTGCTTCACAAGGTACCTGACAAGCAATAAACTTACTGGACCGATTCAAGATTGGATCAAAAGTAGAAATTCCAAATAGTAAGTTTATTACTTTTGATTAGCATGGTTTTGCTTATAACCTACTCATGCCAATGAGAATGCTAGATTCTCTTTATCTCAAGAACTTAAGATTCTAAAGGCATATTGCCCAAAATGCCAATTTTTCATACTAATCGTAACCCTAGAAGTATTTCTTTTTGTGCAACACACTTGTTGATTTTGCTATGCTCCATTTGCAGTGTCATAGATCTATCTTACAACAACTTCAACGAAAGCTCTATGCCAACTACTTGTCGGGAAACCCTGTATGTCTTCTTCCCACTCATTTTTGTCATTGGGACACCAGCTGTTGTTATCTCTAAGCTACATTTCCTTCTTCTTATCAGAAACTTGTTCAAAAGCTATAACTCAACAAAAAAGTCGTAAGTTATTTAACTTGTCTTATAGGACACTTGATGCATAGTTTTTCTCTTTAGAAAATTATCAACTGGTTCATGCCTTCTGACCCTCTTTCCAACTTGATACAGAGAACTTGGGAAATGCTTGTCAAGTAATGATTGTTCAAAGAGTAAGTTTATCCTTCTACAAGACTATGATTCATTTTCTCTCTAAGATTTAGAGCACTTGAAAATTTCGTTTCTTATTGTGTCTGTCATGTTACATAGAGGCAATGCTAGATAATTTGTTTTAATTATATACAGATTGGTATTCAGTGCACATAAATTGTGGTGGAGAGAGTGTGACAATAGGGGACACGACTTACGAAGCAGATGAAGATTCCGCAGGTGCTGCAAAGTTTGTTTACTGGAAAGGGAGCTGGGGATCCAGCAACACCGGGGACTTCTGGGATCGTCCCATAGCATTGAACGAGTACAAGGCAACTAATGTATCTTCAATTAAGGGACATAACTCTGAACTATACATGACAGCTCGGCTCTCAGCTTTATCTCTAACTTACTATGGACGTTGTTTAGCAAATGGAAACTACACTGTGACACTGCACTTTGCAGAGATTGTTATAAGAGATAACCGATCTTTCCAGAGTCTCGGAAAACGGATGTTTGATGTCTATATTCAGGTCAATTAAATATTAATCTGAGTATTGAATCCAGGTTTAGGTGCTGTTTGCTAACAATTTAACTGGATGCAGGGGGAGAGGAAGCTCAAAGATTTTGACATTAGAACTGCTGCTGGAGGAGTTGATGAAGCTTTGACAAGAAAGTTCAATGCATCTGTAGAAGATGGCATTCTAGAAGTGCGCTTTCAGTATGCTGGGAAAGGAACAACAGCTGTCCCTAGAAGAGGAAGCTATGGCCCTTTAGTTTCTGCCATCTCTTTTGAAGCTAGTAACACTACTATTACCCTTTGGTTCACTTATTTCTCTTTCACAGACTCTCTTAGACACACTGTATACACTTTATTCTATTACCTTGGTGACCTTTTACATGATGAAATTATGATACTGCTTCCACATGTTAATTATTCTCAGAGAGGCTAGAGAAAAGACTTCATCTTTTTCCTCAAATCACTTTAAGATTAAAAGCATAAAAACAAATGTAAGTGCATTTTACACTCTTCCTCTCCCTTTTTCTATATCATAGATTTCAAGCCCCCTTCAAATCACAAAAAGATGGCTCACATCATTGCTGGAGCAGTGGCGTCCTCATTAGTTCTCCTTTTTACAATATTCTTTGTTGCTTGGTGGAGAAGCAGAAACAGTATATCAAAGGAAGAAGGTGATGCTACAGTACCAGCCTATTTTGTGTCTTACTTCTTAAATAGATAGAGCTTACTGTATTGTGTTCTCCATGATTTCCTGAAAAGTTCTTATCAAAATAAAATGATGGATTTTGAAAACAAGAACATTATGGAGATGCACATTTCATATTAGTACATGATTTTCCACATTATATGGAAGTGTTACACCTTTTAAATGTTTTTTCCCCCTGCGAATGTACAGAATTAAGACGACTAGATCTACTGACTGGTGTATTTACCATCAGACAAATCAAAGCCGTGACAAACAACTTTGATGCTGCAAATAAAATTGGGGAAGGTGGTTTTGGCTCTGTCTACAAGGTGCATCTCAATCTGAACACTCACAAGCTTTCTACTCTTTCTCTCTCCACATACCAATGCCTCATCCCATGCAGTCTTTTACATACACATGCGAGCAGAGGCAAATCCAAGATTTTAACTTAATGGGTTCAAGGTTCTGATTCTTTGATATTATGAGTTTAAAACTTAATATTTATTACTCCCTCCGTTTCAATTTGTTTGTCTGATTTTGACTTGTCAGTTGCCACGAAGTTTAAGAAAGTAAAGAAAACTTTTCAATCATATGGTCTTAAATCAAAGATAGTAGAATGCTTGTAATCTTAACATGTAATGTGGAAAGTTAGAATTAAAGAGTGGCCAAAAAAGGAAAGAGATATTCTTTTTTAAACGGACTAAAAAGGAAAGTAAGACAAACAAATTGAAACGGATGGAATATATATTTACAGATTTTCTCATATTACTACAGTATAAATGAAAAAGATGGGTTCAATTGAAACCATTGTCAGAACTATAGGTCCACTGTCCACTGCAGGGCACACTACAAACCAATTACCTAGACCCTTTTTTGTTTAGCTACAACATCTAAAAATGCAAGTTATGCATAGACAGCCATGACCTGTTTATTTCTTCTTCTTTTTTTTTTTTTTTTAATTAATAAACAGGGTACACTACTGGATGGTACTGTTATTGCTGTTAAGCAGCTTTCATCCAAATCGAAACAAGGGAACCGTGAGTTTGTAAATGAGATAGGTATGATCTCTGGTTTACAGCACCCAAATCTTGTCAAACTATATGGATGTTGTGCAGAAGGAAATCAACTTCTATTGGTGTATGAGTACTTGGAGAACAATAGCCTCGCTCTTGGTTTGTTTGGTAATTTACTATCCTTGCTCATTGTTTTCAGTTACTACTTACAAGTCAAACAGAAAATAAGTTAAATGAAATAAGAAGAGATATTGTTCTTTTGTAATTAATGAAAGAGTTCAAAATGAGAAACCAATATATGATTCTATGTGTGTGTGAATAAGAGAAGGTATGAATAGATTCTTAGTTCTCATTAAAATGCAGGTCCAGAAGAACATCGTCTCCAAATAGACTGGCCAACAAGGCAAAAAATCTGCATTGGGATAGCAAAAGGCTTAGCTTTCCTACACGAAGAATCCTCATTAAAAATTGTTCATAGGGACATCAAAGCAACAAATGTACTTCTTGACAAGAAACTAAACCCAAAGATCTCTGATTTTGGTCTGGCCAAACTTGATGACGAGGATAAAACACATATCAGCACTAGAATTGCTGGAACCATGTGAGTTTTGTGACAAGTTTTCTTGTTCATGTTTATGTTTTGTGTTCATTTAGTAAGAAATATATATTATGGCACGGATTTATGTTGTTCTCATCCATGCAGCATATATACATTCAAGATTGCTAGAACCCTTACATTCTCTCTTTCTTACATTTTCGAAATCTTATACAAGGTAACTAGCAATAGTTTACATATTCTTAACCAAAAAGGGTGGTGAAGTTACAAGGACTAGAACATAATGGCTTGATCATATTTCTGGTATGGATTGCATTACTTTAATTTGAGTGATAGAAATGGTTTCTGGCCTATGTATCCTCTTTAAATCTTAAAGTTTCTTCCAACGAACTTAACTTGTATCTCATCGCAATCAACCATTCTTCATATACTGAAATATCAAGCATGAAGTTAATGCCACGTTTAGAAATAACACATGCATGAATCTTAACGTTTCACTCTGTTCTGCAGAGGATATATGGCACCTGAATATGCACTATGGGGCTACTTAACCTACAAAGCAGATGTCTACAGCTTTGGAGTTGTTGCGTTAGAGATTGTTGCTGGGAAGAACAATATGAAATATCGCCCTAATGAGAAATTTGTTTGTCTTCTAGATTGGGTAAGGAATCATTATTCCTGATATTAATTCCTATGTTTCAAACCTTTTGAACCAGTATCTTTGGATTTTATTCAGGCCCTTGTTCTACAAAAGCATGGAAAACTGATGGAACTAGTAGATGAAACATTGAGTTCAGATTTCAAGAAGGATGAGGCTCTAAGGATGATAAATGTAGCTCTGCTATGTACCAATCCATCTCCAGCACTTAGGCCAACCATGTCTGCAGTAGTCAGCATTCTTGAAGATCATCTTGACCTTCCTGAGTTTAACTTGGAATCGAGATCCCATGATGATGAGCTCAAGTTTCAAGGGTTAAGAGAAAAGTATGACGAGATGCGGAGCTTGAGTGAAAGTCAAACACTTACTCATTCGTCCAACACTACACGAAGAGATTGCTCTTCCACTACATCTGAATCGGCTTAATTAAATTCACACTCAGATCAATATTGTGAAACAAGAGTAACATATTATTTTAGGACTATATATGTGATGTGAGGTAATGTTTCCTTAAACTGATAGAAAGTGTAATGGTCTATACAGATACTACTTTGGAGGAGACGCCATTCTAAGCAAATGGTAAACTTCTACGACTAATACTAACGTCTGGAAAACAGTCATGAGAACTGATATGAATAAGGAATTTAAATTTATGAGTTCATCCTCATAAATAGTAAATGTTAAAGCTAGGGTAAAGCAAGTGTTAGTATGTTAGTACTATATATATAGTCATTGATAATTTATATTTTTTTGTCTATTTTATCTTTGCTATTGAATAAATACTCGTGACACCCCAACTCAAGACAAGAAGTCTCACATCGGTAAAATTACAGAAGAGATGTTGGATATATAAGTAAGCATGTTTTACCAATTAGTGACGCATTTAAAAGTGTCAGCGCCCAACAGGGCAAACCTCAAAGCTGAATATTTATGATAAAAAACTCAGGGCAAATGCCCAACATGGCAAATCTCATACGGTGGGGCAAACCTCGAGTCCATAGAGGGGGTATATGTGACGCTCCAACTTATAAGACAAGAAGTCTCATATCAGCCTCAATGAATCCATAGACCTCGTTGAGTCCATTAACGGGGTATATGTGATGCCCCAACTTAGACAAGAAGTCTCATATCGGCTCAATTAATTAGTCCATAGAGGGGGATATGTGACGCCTTAACTTAAGACAAGAAGTTTCATATTGGCAAAAACATAAAAGATATGTTGGGTATATAAGTAAGTAGGTCTTACCAACTAGTAACACGTTTTGAAGTCAGGCAGGCCTAGGCTCAGACTGAACAATATTTAGATGACTTACATTTATTAAGGGTGATTTGGTATAATTATCCCTATCCTTTATATTTCTTAAGTTATGTATCAAGTAATAATGAACAACTATTATTGAATAAAGGGAGTACTATGGACTTTGATTACTCTAATAGTTTTTGTAACTCTATAAAGTAATCTATAGTACCGTAATTTAAAGTTCCATTTTAAATAGTTCAAAGACAAATTGATCCTTTTTTTCTTTGTTTTGGAGTCACAAAGACAGTGTATTTTTGAGCTATTTGGTTAGTTATAAAACATTTTTGAGCTAGTTGATTAACAACAATGATATTTTTAAGCCAAAAATATAATAGAAGATAAATTGACTTATTTCAAATAGTTCAAAAATATTTTGAACCCTTTTTCCTAAGCAAAAGATATGCAAAGTATCAAAATATCGCATTGATGAGGATGATAGTTCCATATATCTATTTATTTTAAATGAGTAGTGGTTAGAGTTCCAACAAGCCAAGTCATTAATGAGAGTAAAATTGAGATGTTACGATAAAAATAATTTTCAAATATTGAAAAATCTCATATTTTTAAATAAATGTGCTATATAAATGGCAGTATCACTCACGAATGATAGCTGTCATATATGAGGAAGATATATATCTAAATCTGGGGTTCAATACATAAGCGTAGCTAGGTTGGGTTTGTGGATTTGGACGAACCCAATAACTTTTTGTAAATCCTATATTTGTACTGAAAAATTAAATAAATATATATGTATTAACTTATGAACCCCCAATAAATGTTTTCTGTGCTAAAGTTGTGGGTTCAAACGCCGCTATCAACTCTTTAAAGGAAATTTAGAAACCCGCCTCTAGTTTAATATGATCAGGGGGTGATCCTTTTTGGAGCTACAAGCTACAAGTAGTTCTCCTCGATTTAAATTTGTTTGTTTAATTTTGATGAAACTTATGATCTTAAAAATATGTGGAAAGTATGGATTCTGATGTTAAGATAAAGTTGGAAAGGGAAAATATGATTAGTTAATCCTCCCAATTAACAGCCAGAAATCTTGATTAGAGCATAATCCAACGCACAGCTCCAGTTAGTTATTGAATGTTTTTGTTACGTAGAAATATTATTGTCAAATTAACATCATATATGATAATTGTACTACTATATTAAATTTATTAATATCCTTGTCGACACAACTTGCTTTCATTTACATTACCCCTTTCATTTTCGTTTTAATTTATGTGATTGTAATTAAATTATTGAAGATAGTATTTTAAAAAGAAATTTATAATCTAAAATGAGAGATACATATCATTTTTTGTTTTTCCATTCGATTTTCAGAGCCCATATTGGAGCGCCAACTAAATTTGAATTACGCACTACGGATACATTTGGAGAGACCAATTAAATTTAAATTGCACACTGCATGATCCATTTGAGGGTAACACTCTCCAATATAATTTTCTCCATACACATGACTCAAACTCAAGAATGTGTAATCAAGTTAAAGTTAAAGTGATCATTGGATTCCTTAACCAAATTCCTATGGAATTTAAAGAAAGAAGCTAAGAAAATTCGGCCATAATTTCTTTTATATAAAACATCACATTGATTATGTTAATGCATAGGGTGATTATTAATTAAAAAAAAAACACTTTTTTTTCTTATTAGGAGTGATTATTTTCTCAAGGTGTCAAAAACTAAAACTAAGGACAAATAATAGATTATGACAGATAGTAGGGTTCACAAGGACTAATAATTTTCCAATGGTATTATTGATTGGGGCCTAACATAATAATTTATAAGAAAAGTCTTAAGTCTCAAGTCCACTGATGTCTATTTTATGATCTTAAGCTAATAGGGTTCATTTCTCAAGTAATAATAATAATTCTTGTCAATTTTATTTAACTTTTTCTCTACCCTTTTTAATTGGAGTATTATTATTGTTGTTGTAATAATTTTTCAAGACATAAAACAAATCTTGTCGGTTGTCGACTTTTCTAGTCCACTGAATTTCCAATCAGAAAATTTCGTATTATGGCCGAACTAAAACACAAATCTTGATTAACACAATCGACATAGATAATCAAGCAGCAATTGAAAGTCGAATTAGTAAAAAAAAATTGCTTCTTTTGTTATGAAGCATAATCAATCAAAAAAATTATTATGAAAAGTTATATTTTTATTATGCTTGCAAAGATATAAAAATAATTTTCTAATATCATTTAAATTATTTACTATTCATATCTCTTTATCTTACTTATAACTTCTACTCAAAATGTTATTCATAACTGTTGTATGTTTTACTATCATAATTATTAAAAATATTTAATTAATGTTTAAAAACTTATAATAAACATTAACTTTTGTTTTTCAGCAAGCTAGAGACACAAATGGGTTGTGATTTCAAAAGCAAATATATACTTAAGTAGCGTTTGGTTATGTGATTTTATCTCATGATTTGAAATCATAAGATAAAATTAGAGTTTGGGACATGCGATTTGAAATCATGAGATGAAATCTCAAATTTTCCGAAAAACTTGATTTGAGAATTTCATATCATGATTTTACATTTTTCAAATATAAAAATTGACCCATAAGTTTATATTTTATGTAAAAAAAATCCACGAATATCTAAATAATTTTTTGCGAGAATATCAAAGAAGTGAAATCACGAAATATGAATATCATGATATAGTTACTAATGATATTAACAATGTTCAATTTTATTAAAGAAACCGTAACACATGTTCGATTTGACTTATTTGTTGAACTAAAGTTCAATCAATAAATGTTGTGTTTTTGTTGTAGAATAACTTTGTGGTAGTGTATTATACTTTTGTTATAAAGTTTTACTTATTTCGTAAGATTGTATTAAAAAATTGGGGTAATTTTGATAATTTTCACAACTTATGAGGTTTCATGTTTATGAGCAAAAAATAGAACTTAAAAATCAAAATTGCATGTCCAAACAAAAACTTCAACTTTATCGCATATGATTTCATGTCAGATCCCTTAATTATTGGTATTAAACATAACATATTTTTTACTTGCACTGTTACCTTTAAGGTTTAGGACTAAAATGATTTTTAAAAAATACATTAGGGACTATTTCGATTACACAGTATAAATGAAAGACTAAAGTGACCATTTTTTCATATATTAAGAACTATATATGTTGATGAACTACATGGTATATATGAAGGACTAAAATGACAACATTTTTTCATACATTAAGGATTGTTTAATTTTTGATGACAATAGCATATCCAATGAAATTTGGGGAGGGTAAAATGTATGCAAACCTTAACATTAACTCATGAAGGTAGAACGACTGTTTCCGAAAGAACCTTGACTCAAGTGCAACAAGTCCAAGTACAAAGAAGAATGAGGCAGTGAAGAAAATATAGCAAGTAACAAGAAATAAAACAATGCAAAATCTACCAGAAAGGAGACAAAAACATCAATTATATAATGTGATAATTGAAACACAATGAACAACATGCTAGGATATATTAACTATTGAAAACAATAATAAACAATGATAAAAAGAAAAAAGAAAAAAAAAGAACTACAATAATACACCTAGCACCATGGCAAACCCTAGGTAAGACAACATTACATTACCTACTAACCTTCTAACTTCTATCCTAATACGCGTCCTCCACACCTTCCTATCTAAGGTCATGTCCTTGGTAAATTGAAATTTCATCATATCTTGTCTTATCAGGAGCGAAGCTACCCTTTGTCACGATCCAAAAATAGACATGATGACACTTCACACTTGAACTCCATTTTTTAGCTTCAAAATTGAAAATTAATTGTGATTTAGATGATTGTTGTGAAAAATGATTAGCAAATGATTAACTAAGTATAAATCAATATAGCTACAAATTGATTTGGTGCTCCTGAAGACAATTTTAGAGACTACCATTAAAGAACTTTGAAAAAAGCTTCAAGAAATCATGAAATGTACATAGTGATTTTGTGATATCAAGAATAATTTCATTTTGAAAAAGTTGAATTGATTATATAACCTCCAATTGAAAATTGACACATGGACTATTTAATGAATTTTAGACCACTAAAATATTTGATTGACTTAGTTGAAAATTGGGTAATAGATTAGGGAGACATTGGACTATTTTGTCGACATGTAGTGCTAATATAATTATAATATGTTCTTAATTACTTGTCTACTTTTTCTTTTTGAGTTATCTCTAATTACTTATCTATTTTGACAAATTAAGAAATTTTTATCTTTTACACCCTCAAGTAATTACTTTGAAAAAAGTATAGCTTTTTGAAAATCTTAAGTTTTTAATTTATGTACTTCATAGTTAAATAATTAATAGGATAAAATAGTAAAGTAGAGAGGCAATATCCATCACGTTCCTCTATAAAAAATAATCAAACTTTTGCATGTTTGAGCATTAAAAAAATGTCAGCATTACATGATTTCAGTATTTCTTCTTTTCTGCTTATCTTAGTCCTCTGCTTTGTAGTACAAACCATTGAAGGACAAAATTACAGTCGTCTTCTTCCTCAACAAGAAAGTAATCTTTCTCATTCTTCGCATATAAAGTTTGAATCTTAACAGAAAAAATCCATTTTTATGAGTTGTTGTATACAACTTTTATGGTTTTGCAGAGAATGCTCTTATAGAAATAGCGGAGCAGTTGGGTAAAAAGGACTGGGATTTTGATTTGAATCCTTGTAATGGCAACACAAATTGGACTACACCAAAAATTGACAATACATCGACGTATGTCAACAATGTAACCTGCACTTGCTCTACCCCTGATGGTTTGTGTCATGTACAAATCATGTGAGCTTTCTTCCTTAATTTGGTTCTTCTTATTTGCCCCAATGTTTTTGGTATTAGGAAAATGCTTTCTTTCCGAAAAATATGAATTCCAACTCTTATCCCGACAAGAAGGATGGTAAGCACCCTCCACCTCCAACTCTATGTTGTGAGTTCGAGCCAGGAGCAAGAAAAAGGTGGGAGTTATAGGGAGGGTAAAAATGAAAAAAAAACTCCTACTCCAAATCAATTGCTTTAACAAAAAATTATACATATTTATCGACTTCTAATGCAAAAAAAAATATCAGGAAAACATTGAACGCCTGCTATGAGTAGCATAGGCTCCTGCTTTTATACGATGCCCCTAAACACTAAAATAATCCTCCAAGGTAAAACAAAAAAAATTCCAATGAAATGAACTTTATTTACATGACACACCATATATATTTCTTCCTCTATGTCAAAACATTGTTTATTTATCTGGAACCAGTTTGATTACCACACGGGGATCTGAAAATTTTGAACTAATAAACAACCTTTGCTTTCATATTTGGATAATGTTAACAGATTACTCAAAGGACAAGATCTTGCAGGTGTTCTCCCTCCCTCCCTGGTCAAGTTACCTTATCTCAAGACAATGTACTGCATAACTGACTTGGATCTATATTTTCAAACTCTTAGGAGTTTTGCTTTTTTTTTTTTTTTTTTTTATTACCAAATAATCATTTTGATTATCCTTTGCCTGAGATCTATATTGTTCAACATCTGTCCTGCAGTGATGTCTCGCGCAACTATTTGAGTGGTACTATTCCCCCTGAATGGGCATCTATCAAACTGGAATTTATGTGAGCTGCGCTTGAATTGCACATAATACTTTAGACATTACATAAAAAGGTCCCTTTAATTTAAACTATCCAATAATTCATGGTTTTCAGGTCTGTTATGGTGAATCGACTCTCTGGGCCGATTCCTAAATACTTGGGAAACATGACTACACTACTTTATATGTATGTTCTCTTGGATTTCACCACAACCATGAGGATAAGTAGTCCTTCTTTTAACATTTATTGAACTGGACTGCAAAACTTTCAGGAGTTTGGAGAATAACATGTTTAATGGAACTGTTCCAAAAGAACTCGGAAACATGGTTAATCTGCAGAGTCTGTAAGGCCTTCCTAACTAGCCTCCTTTAGATGAAATGAATGGTTTTAGAATATCTTGATAAGTCAGTTGCCTTTTGCTTTGTGCAGCACTCTTAGTTTTAATAATCTGACAGGTAAGTTGCATGAGGAAGTCATTAAACTCACAAAATTAACAGAACTGTGAGTACCTCTGAATATACTTCTGATATAATGTCCTCTAGGTCCTATTGCATTCCTTTTTTTCTGAATTCTCCTTCTTTCCCTTTTGGCATCAATGCAGTAGGCTGAGTGGTAACAATTTCACTGGAATACTACCTAGTTTTGGGAGTTTGAAAAACCTTCAGAAATTGTGAGCATTTTCACACCATTTGATGAGTAAAAGCTAGTAATTTCTAGTTAATTTAAATTAAATCCGACTTCATGCTTGGTTAACAGAGAGATTCAAGCTTCGGGTTTTGAAGGACCTGTACCACCAAGCATTTCTATCTTGACTGGAATGAAGGAATTGTGAGTTGTTTTCTAGGTTGCATACTTTCTTTGGTTGCTTATTATGGTGTCCCCTTTTATTTGGTTGGGATTTTATATTAATATGATGTCTTTACAGAAGAATTAGTGACTTGACTGGAAGTGCTTCAGAATTTCCACCGCTTGAGAACATGACAGGCCTAACAAGATTGTAAGTAATTCCATTACTTTCCATAGTTTTTGAAAGTGTTCTCTTTCCTGAAACTAATTTGTGACTGCAGGATGTTGAGGAGCTGCAATTTATCAGGGAAGATTCCTTCTTACATAGCCAATATGCCTCAATTGAAAATTCTGTAAGTTTGCCACCTACCTTCACTCAGATTTGTTTTCTTTCTTTTTTGATATCCTTTTTTTTCTCTCCCTTCCATACACAGCTGTTTTAGCAGAATCATGCGTGCCATGTATGCAGGCCTTCTCTTTTATTGTAGCGAATTCTGCTCAATGTTTTTCGACTAGGAAACAGAAGAAGGGGTTGTTGAAATTGAGTCTTAATTAAATGTGAACATCATTGTAGTTCTATTTCAGATGATATAGCACTTCTGGAGTAACTCCAACATTTGTGACCATTTAACTGCACATGTTTATGCATGGTTTCTACTATACATATGCTTTCACTGATTGATCATCTTCTTTCAGTGTAGATCAATGGAATTTTTTTGGCTCACTTGACATAAAAACATGGTTTTGTTAGCATTTAAGCTCCCTCTCAATGGGATACTTTCATTACTTAATCTTTAAAATATTCTTCATACTATATGTCTCAAGTTGGTAAAGTATTGTTTCCGGATTGAATATGGTATTCTTTTGGGCAGAGATCTAAGCTTCAACAGGCTTGAAGGACAGATCCCGGATCTGGAGAGCCGGGACAGACTGGAGCTCTTGTAAGTGACAAACTTATCATGCTCTAAATTCTTCTTTTAGCTTTCCCTTACTATATGCCAGCCGTAAATTCAAAGCCAACTTCTTCTCCTTAATTGAAATACATATGATAAATTTAAACCTCAGACTTGGATGCCAATGTGCTGAGTCTTCAAACACGTTTATTGCAAAGAAATTTTAGTTTCCGATATTTCATAGGTTTTTTAGAGTTCGATTTATTTATTTTGAAGTTTTTTGTTCAAATTGATATCTGTTGAATTAAAGATTTTGCTTCACAAGGTACCTGACAAGCAATAGACTTACTGGACCGATTCAAGATTGGATCAAAAGTAGAAATTCCAAATAGTAAGTTTATTACTTTTGATTAGCATGGTTTTGCTTATAACCTACTCATGCCAATGAGAATGCTAGATTCTCTTTATCTCAAGAACTTAAGATTCTAAAGGCATATTGCCCAAAATGCCAATTTTTCATACTTATCGTATCCCTAAAAGTATTTCTTTTTGTGCAACACACTTGTTGATTTTGCTATGCTCCATTTGCAGTGTCATAGATCTATCTTACAACAACTTCAATGAAAGCTCTGTGCCAACTACTTGTCGGGAAACCCTGTATGTCTTCTTCCCACTTATTTTTGTCATTGGGACACCAGCTGTTGTTATCTCTAAGCTACATTTCCTTCTTCTTATCAGAAACTTGTTCAAAAGCTATAACTCAACAAAAAAGTCGTAAGTTATTTAACCTGTCTTGTAGGACACTTGATGCATAGTTTTTCTCTTTAGAAAATTATCAACTGGTTCATGCCTTCTGACCCTCTTTCCAACTTGATACAGAGAACTTGGGAAATGCTTGTCAAGTAATGATTGTTCAAAGAGTAAGTTTATCCTTCTACAAGACTATGATTAATTTTCTCTCTAAGATTTAGAGCACTTGAAAGTTTCATTTCTTATTGTGTCTGTCATGTTACATAGAGGCAATGCTAGATAATTTGTTTTAATTATATACAGATTGGTATTCAGTGCACATAAATTGTGGTGGAGAGAGTGTGACAATAGGGGACACGACTTACGAAGCAGATGAAGATTCCGCAGGTGCTGCAAAGTTTGTTTACTGGAAAGAGAGCTGGGGATCCAGCAACACCGGGGACTTCTGGGATCGTCCCATAGCATTGAACGAGTACAAGGCAACTAATGTATCTTCAATTAAGGGACATAACTCTGAACTATACACGACAGCTCGGCTCTCAGCTTTATCTCTAACTTACTATGGACGTTGTTTAGAAAGTGGAAACTACACTGTGACACTGCACTTTGCAGAGATTGTTATAAGAGATAACCGATCTTTCCAGAGTCTCGGAAAACGGATGTTTGATGTCTATATTCAGGTCAATTAAATATTAATCTGAGCATTGAATCCAGGTTTAGGTGCTGTTTGCTAACAATTTAACTGGATGCAGGGGGAGAGGAAGCTCAAAGATTTTGACATTAGAACTGCTGCTGGAGGAGTTGATGAAGCTTTGACAAGAAAGTTCAATGCATCTGTAGAAGATGGCATTCTAGAAGTGCGCTTTCAGTATGCTGGGAAAGGAACAACAGCTGTCCCTAGAAGAGGAAGCTATGGCCCTTTAGTTTCTGCCATCTCTTTTGAAGCTAGTAACTACTATTACCCTTTGGTTCACTTATTTCTCTTTCACAGACTCTCTTAGACACACTGTATACACTTTATTCTATTACCTTGGTGACCTTTTACATGATGAAATTATGATACTGCTTCCACATGTTAATTATTCTCAGAGAGGCTAGAGAAAAGACTTCATCTTTTTCCTCAAATCACTTTAAGATTAAAAGCATAAAAACAAATGTAAGTGCATTTTACACTCTTCCTCTCCCTTTTTCTATATCATAGATTTCAAGCCCCCTTCAAATCACAAAAAGATGGCACACATCATTGCTGGAGCAGTGGCATCCTCATTAGTTCTCCTTTTTACAATATTCTTTGTTGCTTGGTGGAGAAGCAGAAACAGTATATCAAAGGAAGAAGGTGATGCTACAGTACCAGCCTATTTTGTGTCTTACTTCTTAAATAGATAGAGCTTACTGTATTGTGTTCTCCATGATTTCCTGAAAAGTTCTAATCAAAATAAAATGATGGATTTTGAAAACAAGAACATTATGGAGATGCACATTTCATATTAGTACATGATTTTCCACATTATATGGAGGTGTTACACCTTTTAAATGTTTTTTCCCCCTGCAAATGTACAGAATTAAGAGGACTAGATCTACTGACTGGTGTATTTACCATCAGACAAATCAAAGCCGCGACAAACAACTTTGATGCTGCAAATAAAATTGGGGAAGGTGGTTTTGGCTCCGTCTACAAGGTGCATCTCAATCTGAACACTCACAAGCTTTCTACTCTTTCTCTCTCCACATACCAATGCGTCATCCCATGCAGTCTTTTACATACACATGCGAGCAGAGGCAAATCCAAGATTTTAACTTAATGGGTTCAAGGTTCTGATTCTTTGAAATTATGAGTTCAAAACTTAATATTTATTACTCCCTCCGTTTCAATTTGTTTGTCTGATTTTTACTTGTTAGTTGCCATGAAGTTTAAGAAAGTAAAGAAAACTTTTCAATCATATGGTCTTAAATCAAAGATAGTAGAATGCTTGTAATCTTAACATGTAATGTGGAAAGTTAGAATTAAAGAGTGGCCAAAAAAGGAAAGAGATATTCTTTTTTAAACGGACTAAAAAGGAAAGTAAGACAAACAAATTGAAACAGATGGAATATATATTTACAGATTTTCTCATATTACTACAGTATAAATGAAAAAGATGGGTTCAATTGAAACCATTGTCAGAACTATAGGTCCACTGTCCACTGCAGGGCACACTACAAACCAATTACCTAGACCCTTTTTTGTTTAGCTACAACATCTAAAAATGCAAGTTATGCATAGACAGCCATGACCTGTTTATTTCTTCTTCTTTTTTTTTTTTTTTAATTAATAAACAGGGTACACTACTGGATGGTACTGTTATTGCTGTTAAGCAGCTTTCATCCAAATCGAAACAAGGGAACCGTGAGTTTGTAAATGAGATAGGTATGATCTCTGGTTTACAGCACCCAAATCTTGTCAAACTATATGGATGTTGTGCAAAAGGAAATCAACTTCTATTGGTGTATGAGTACTTGGAGAACAATAGCCTCGCTCTTGGTTTGTTTGGTAATTTACTATCCTTGCTCATTGTTTTCAGTTACTACTTACAAGTCAAACAGAAAATAAGTTAAATGAAATAAGAAGAGATATTGTTCTTTTGTAATTAATGAAAGAGTTCAAAATGAGAAACCAATATATGATTCTATGTGTGTGTGAATAAGAGAAGGTATGAATAGATTCTTAGTTCTCATTAAAATGCAGGTCCAGAAGAACATCGTCTCCAAATAGACTGGCCAACAAGGCAAAATATCTGCATTGGGATAGCAAAAGGCTTAGCTTTCCTACACGAAGAATCCTCATTAAAAATTGTTCATAGGGACATCAAAGCAACAAATGTACTTCTTGACAAGAAACTAAACCCAAAGATCTCTGATTTTGGTCTGGCCAAACTTGATGATGAGGATAAAACACATATCAGCACTAGAATTGCTGGAACCATGTGAGTTTTGTGACAAGTTTTCTTGTTCATGTTTATGTTTTGTGTTCATTTAGTAAGAAATATATATTATGGCACGGATTTATGTTGTTCTCATCCATGCAGCATATATACATTCAAGATTGTTAGAACCCTTACATTCTCTCTTTCTTGCATTTTCGAAATCTTATACAAGGTAACTAGCAATAGTTTACATATTCTTAACCAAAAAAGGTGGTGAAGTTACAAGGACTAGAACATAATGGCTTGATCATATTTCTGGTATGGATTGCATTACTTCAATTTGAGTGATAGAAATGGTTTCTGGCCTATTTATCCTCTTTAAATCTTATAGTTTCTTCCAATCAACTTGTATCTCATCAAAATCAACCATTCTTCATATACTGAAATATCAAGCATGAAGTTAATGCCACGTTTAGAAATAACACTTGCATGAATCTAACGTTTCACTCTGTTCTGCAGAGGATATATGGCACCTGAATATGCACTATGGGGCTACTTAACCTACAAAGCAGATGTCTACAGCTTTGGAGTTGTTGCGTTAGAGATTGTTGCTGGGAAGAACAATATGAAATATCGCCCTAATGAGAAATTTGTTTGTCTTCTAGATTGGGTAAGGAATCATTATCCCTGATATTAATTCCTATGTTTCAAACTTTTGAACCAGTATCTTTGGATTTTATTCAGGCCCTTGTTCTACAAAAGCATGGAAAACTGATGGAACTAGTAGATGAAACATTGAGTTCAGATTTCAAGAAGGATGAGGCTCTAAGGATGATAAATGTAGCTCTGCTATGTACCAATCCATCTCCAGCACTTAGGCCAACCATGTCTGCAGTAGTCAGCATTCTTGAAGATCATCTTGACCTTCCTGAGTTTAACTTGGAATCAAGATCCCATGATGATGATCATGATGAGCTCAAGTTTCAAGGGTTAAGAGAAAAGTATGACGAGATGCGGAGCTTGAGCGAAAGTCAAACACTTACTCATTCGTCCAACACTACATGAAGAGATTGCTCTTCCACTACATCTGAATCGGCTTAATTAAATTCACACTCAGATCAATATTGTGAAACAAAGAGTAACATATTATTTTAGGACTATATATGTGATGTGAGGTAATGTTTCCTTAAACTGATAGAAAGTGTAATGGTCTATACAGATATTACTTTGGAGGAGACGCCATTCCAAGCAAATGGTAAACTTCTACGACTAATACTAACGTCTGGAAAACAGTCATGAGAACTGATATGAATAAGGAATTTAAATTTATGAGTTCATCCTCATAAATAGTAAATGTTAAAGCTAGGGTAAAGCAAGTGTTAGTATGTTAGTACTATATATATAGTCATTGATAATTTATATTTTTATGTCTATTTTATCTTTGCTATTGAATAAATACTCGTGACACCCCAACTCAAGACAAGAAGTCTCACATCGGTAAAATTACAGAAGAGATGTTGGATATATATAAGTAAGCATGTTTTACCAACTAGTGGCGCATTTGAAAGTGTCAGCGCCCAACAGGGCAAACCTCAAAGTTGAATATTTATGGTAAAAAACTCAGGGCAAATACCCAACATGGCAAATCTCATACGGTGGGGCAAACCTCAGCGAGGACGCTGAGTCCATAGAGGGGTATATGTGACGCCTTAACTTAAGACAAGAAGTCTCATATTGGCAAAAACATAAAAGATATGCTGGGTATATAAGTAAGTAGGTCTTACCAACTAATAACACGTTTTGAAGTCAGGCAGGCCTAGGTTCAGACTGAACAATATTTAGATGACTTACATTTATTAAGGGTGATTTGGTATAATTGTCCCTATCCTTTATATTTCTTAAGTTATGTATCAAGTAATAATGAACAACTATTATTGAATAAAGGGAGTATTATGGACTTTGATTACTCTAATAGTTTTTGCAACTCTATAAAGTAATCTATAGTACCGTAACTTATAGTTCCATTTTAAATAGTTCAAAGACAAATTGATCCTTTTTTTCTTTGTTTTGAAGTCACAAAGACAGTGTATTTTTGAGCTATTTGGTTAGGTATAAAACATTTTTGAGCTAGTTGATTAACGACAATGATATTTTTAAGCTAAAAATATACTAGAAGATAAATTGACTTATTTCAAATAGTCAAAAATATTTTGAACCCTTTTTCCTAAACAAAAGATATGCAAAGTATCAAAATATCGCATTGATGAGGATGATAGTTCCATATATCTATTTATTTTAAATGAGTAGTGGTTAGAGTTCCAACAAGCCAAGTCATTAATGAGAGTAAAATTGAGATGTTACGATAAAAATAATTTTCAAATATTGAAAAATCTCATATTTTTAAATAAATGTGCTATATAAATGGCAGTATCACTCACGAATGATAGCTGTCATATATGAGGAAGATATATATCTAAATCTGGGGTTCAATACATAGGCGTAGCTAGGTTGGGTTTGTGGATTCGGACGAACCCAATAACTTTTTTGTAAACCTTATATTTGTACTGAAAAATTAAATAAATATATATGTATTAACTTATGAACCCCCAATAAATGTTTTCTGCGCTAAAGTTGTGGGTTCAAACGCCGCTATCAACTCTTTAAAGGAAATTTAGAAACCCGCCTCTAGTTTAATATGATCAGGGGGTGATCCTTTTTGGAGCTACAAGCTACAAGTAGTTCTCCTCGATTTAAATTTGTTTGTTTAATTTTGATGAAACTTATGATCTTAAAAATATGTGGAAAGTATGGATTCTGATGTTAAGCTAAAGTTGGAAAGGGAAAATATGATTAGTTAATCCTCCCAATTAACAGCCAGAAATCTTGATTAGAGCATAATCCAACGAACAGCTCCAGTTAGTTATTGAATGTTTTTTTTTACGTAGAAA
This sequence comes from Solanum bulbocastanum, assembly GCA_037074985.1. Lineage (NCBI taxonomy): Eukaryota > Viridiplantae > Streptophyta > Magnoliopsida > Solanales > Solanaceae > Solanum > Solanum bulbocastanum. The sequence continues at coordinate 25,986,582 of CM073598.1, read as the reverse complement.
TATTATTGTCAAATTAACATCATATATGATAATTGTACTACTATATTAAATTATTAATATCCTTGTTGACACAACTTGCTTCATTTACATTACCCCTTTCATTTTCGTTTTAATTTATGTGATTGTAATTAAATTATTGAAGATAGTATTTTAAAAAGAAATTTATAATCTAAAACGAGAGATACATATCTTTTTTTGTTTTTTCATTCGATTTTTAGAGCCCATATTGGAGCGCCAACTAAATTTGAATTACGCACTACGGATACATTTGGAGAGACCGATTAAATTTAAATTGCACACTGCATGATCCATTTGAGGGTAACACTCTCCAATATAATTTTCTCCATACACATGACTCAAACTCAAGAATGTGTAATCAAGTTAAAGTTAAAGCGATCATTGGATTCCTTAACCAAATTCCTATGGAATTTAAAGAAAGAAGCTAAGAAAATTCGGCCATGATTTCTTTTATATAAAACATCACATTGATTATGTTAATGCATAGGGTGATTATTAATTAAAAAAAACACTTTTTTTTCTTATTAGGAGTGATTATTTTCTCAAGGTGTCAAAAACTAAAACTAAGGACAAATAATAGATTATGACAGATAGTAGGGTTCACAAGGACTAATAATTTTCCAATGGTATTATTGATTGGGGCCTAACATAATAATTTATAAGAAAAGTCTAAGTCTCAAGTCCACTGATGTCTATTTTATGATCTTAAGCTAATAGGGTTCATTTCTCAAGTAATAATAATAATACTTGTCAATTTTATTTAACTTTTTCTCTACCCTTTTTAATTGGAGTATTATTATTGTTGTTGTAATAATTTTTCAAGACATAAAACAAATCTTGTCGGTTGTCGACTTTTCTAGTCCACTGAATTTCCAATCAGAAAATTTCGTATTATGGCCGAACTAAAACACAAATCTTGATTAACACAATCGACATAGATAATCAAGCAGCAATTGAAAGTCGAATTAGTAAAAAAAAAAATTGCTTCTTTTGTTATGAAGCATAATCAATCAAAAAAATTATTATGAAAAGTTATATTTTTATTATTCTTGCAAAGATATAAAAATAATTTTCTAATATCGTTTAAATTATTTACTATTCATATCTCTTTATCTTACTTATAACTTCTACTCTTAAATGTTATTCATAATTGTTGTATGTTTTACTATCATAATTATTAAAAATATTTAATTAATGTTTAAAAACTTATAATAAACATTAACTTTTGTTTTTCAGCAAGCTAGAGACACAAATGGGTTGTGATTTCAAAAGCAAATATATACTTAAGTAGCGTTTGGTTATGTGATTTTATCTCATGATTTGAAATCATAAGATAAAATTAGAGTTTGGGACATGCGATTTGAAATCATGAGATGAAATCTCAAATTTTCCGAAAAACTTGATTTGAGAATTTCATATCATGATTTTACATTTTTCAAATACAAAAATTGACCCATAAGTTTATATTTTATGTAAAAAAAATCCATGAATATCTAAATAATTTTTTGACGAAATATGAATATCATGATATAGTTACTAATGATATTAACAATGTTCAATTTTATTAAAGAAACCGTAACACATGTTCGATTTGACTTATTTGTTGAACTAAAGTTCAATCAATAAATGTCGTGTTTTTGTTGTAGAGTAACTTTGTGGTAGTGTATTATACTTTTGTTATAAAGTTTTACTTATTTCGTAAGATTGTATTAAAAAATTGGGGTAATTTTGATAGTTTTCACAACTTATGAGGTTTCATGTTTATGAGCAAAAAATAGAACTTAAAAATCAAAATTGCATGTCCAAACAAAAACTTCAACTTTATCGCATATGATTTCATGTCAGATTTCGTCTCACATGATCAAACGGCCCCTTAATTATTGGTATTAAACATAACATATTTTTTACTTGCACTGTTACCTTTAAGGTTTAGGACTAAAATGATTTTTAAAAAATACATTAGGGACTATTTCGATTACATAGTATAAATGAAAGACTAAAGTGACCATTTTTTCATACATTAAGAACTATATATGTTGATTAATTACATGAGATATATGAAGGACTAAAATGATAACATTTTTCATACATTAAGGATCGTTTAATTTTGATAACAATAGCATATCCAATGAAATTTGGGGAGGGTAAAATGTACGCAAACTTTAATATTACCTCGTAAAGGTAGAACGATTCCGAAAGACCCTTGACTCAAGTGCAACAAATCCAAGTACAAAGAAGAATGAGGCATTGAAGAAAATATAGCAAGTAACAAGAAATAAAACAATGCAAAATCTACCAGAAAGGAGACAAAAACATCAATTATATAATGTGATAATTGAAACACAATGAACAACATGCTAGGATATATTAACTATTGAAAACAATAGTAAACAATGATAAAAAGAAAAAAGAAAAAAAAAAAGAACTACAATAATACACCTAGCACCATGGCAAACCTAGGTAAGACAACATTACATTACCTACTAACCTTCTAACTTCTATCCTAATACGCGTCCTCCACACCTTCTTATCTAAGGTCATGTCCTTGGTAAATTGAAATTTCATCATATCTTGTCTTATCAGGAGCGAAACTATCCTTTGTCACGACCCAAAAATAGACATGATGACACTTCACACTTGAACTCCATCTTTTAGCTTCAAAATTGAAAATTTATTGTGATTTAGATGATTGTTGTGAAAAATGATTAGCAAATGATTAACTAAGTATAAATCAATATAGCTACAAATTGATTTGGTGCTCCTGAAGACAATTTTAGAGACTACCATTAAAGAACTTTGAAAAAAGCTTCAAGAAATCATGAAATGTACATGGTGATTTTGTGATATCAAGAATAATTTCATTTTGAAAAAGTTGAATTAATTATATAACCTCCCATTGAAAATTGACACATGGACTATTTAATGAATTTTAGACCACTAAAATATTTGATTGACTTATTGAAAGTTGGGTAATAGATTAGGGAGACATTGGACTATTTTGTCGACATGTAGTACTAATATAATCTGTCCTTAATTACTTGTCTACTTTTTCTTTTTGAGTTATCTCTAATTACTTATCTATTTTGACAAATTAAGAAAAGATAAATTATTTTTTTTTACCTTTTACACCCTCAAGTAATTACTTTGAAAAAAATACAACTTTTTGAAAATTTTAAGTTTTTAATTCATATACTTCATAATTAAATAATTAATAGGATAAATTAGTAAAGTAGAGAGGCAATATCTATCACGTTCCTCTATAAAAAATAATCAAACTTCTGCATGTTTGAGCATTAAAAAAAATGTCAGCATTACATGATTTCAGTATTTCTTCTTTTCTGCTTATCTTAGTCCTCTGCTTTGTAGTACAAACCATTGAAGGACAAAATTACAGTCGTCTTCTTCCTCAACAAGAAAGTAATCTTTCTCATTCTTCGCATATAAAGTTTGAATATTTACAGAAAAAATCCAGTTTTATGAGTTGTTGTATACAACTTTTATGGTTTTGCAGAGAATGCTCTTATAGAAATAGCGGAGCTGTTGGGTAAAAAGGACTGGGATTTTAATTTGAATCCTTGTAATGGAAACACAAATTGGACTACACCAAAAATTGACAATACATCGACGTATGTCAACAATGTAACCTGCAATTGCTCTACCCCTGATGGTTTCTGTCATGTACAAATCATGTGAGCCTTCTTCCTTAATTTGGTTCTTCTTATTTGCCCCAATGTTTTTGGTATTAGGAAAGTGCTTTCTTTCCAAAAAATATGAATTCCAACTCTTATTCCGACAAGAGGGATGGTAAGCACCCTCCACCCTCCAACTCTATAGGTTGTGAGTTCGAGCCAGGAGCAAGAAAAAGGTGGGAGTTCTAGGGAGGGTAAAAATGAAAAAAAAACTCTTACTCCAAATCAATTGCTTTAACAAAAAAATTATACATATTTATCGACTTCTTGCAAAAAAAAAAAAATATCAGGAAAACATTGAACGCCTGCTATGAGTAGCATAGACTCCTGCTTTTATACTATACCCCTAAACACTATAATAATCCTCCAAGGTAAAGCAAAAAAAATTCCAATGAAATGAACTTTATTTACATGACACACCATATATATTTCTTTCTCTATGTCAAAACATTGTTTATTTATCTGGAACCAGTTTGATTACGACACGGGGATCTGAAAATTTTGAACTAATAAACAACCTTTGCTTTCATATTTGGATAATGTAAAGCAACAGTATTTCAAATTATAATGTTAACTCTTCTTATAATGTTAACAGATTACTCAAAGGACAAGATCTTGCAGGTGTTCTCCCTCCCTCCCTGGTCAAGTTACCTTATCTCAAGACAATGTACTGCATAACTGACTTGGATCTATATTTTCAAACTCTTAGGAGTTTTGCTTTTTTTTTTTTTTTTTTTTTATTACCAATTAATCATTTTGATTATCCTTTGCCTGAGATCTATATTGTTCAACATCTGTCCTGCAGTGATGTCTCGCGCAACTATTTGAGTGGTACTATTCCCCCTGAATGGGCATCTATCAAACTGGAATTTATGTGAGCTGCGCTTGAATTGCACATAATACTTTAGACATTACATAAAAAGGTCCCTTTAATTTAAACTATCCAATAATTCATGGTTTTCAGGTCTGTTATGGTGAATCGACTCTCTGGGCCAATTCCTAAATACTTGGGAAACATGACTACACTACTTTATATGTATGTTCTCTTGGATTTCACCACAACCATGAGGATAAGTAGTCCTTCTTTTAACATTTATTGAGATAGACTGCGAAACTTTCAGGAGTTTGGAAAATAACATGTTTGATGGAACTATTCCAAAAGAACTCGGAAACATGGTTAATCTGCAGAATCTGTAAGGCCTTCCAAACTAGCCTCCTTTAGATGAAAAATGAATGGTTTTAGAATATCTTGACCACTTAGTTGCCTTTTGCTTTGTGCAGCACTCTTAGTTTTAATAATCTCACAGGTAAGTTGCCCGAGGAAATCAATAAACTCACAAAATTAATAGAACTGTGAGTACCTCTGAATATACTTTCAATATAATGCCCTCTAGGTCCTATTGCATTCCTGTTTGTCTGAAGTCTCCTTCTTTCCCTTTTGGCATCAATGCAGTAGGCTGAGCGGTAACAACTTCACTGGAATATTTCCTAGCTTTGAGAGTTTGAAAAACCTTACGGCATTGTGAGCATTTTCACACCATTTGATGTGTAAAAGCTAGTATTTTCTACTTAGATTTAAATTAAATCATACTTCATGTTTGGTTAACAGAGAGATTCTAGCTTCGGGTTTTGAAGGACCTGTACCACCAAGCATTTCTGTCTTGACTGGAATGAAGGAATTGTGAGTTGTTTTCTAGGTTGCATACTTTCTTTAGTTGCTTATTATGGTGTCCCCTTTTATTTGGTTGGAATTTTATATTAAAATGATGTCTTTACAGAAGAATCAGTGACTTGACTGGAAGTGCGTCAAAATTTCCGCCACTAGAGAACATGGCAGGCCTAACTAAATTGTAAGTAATTCTCTTGAATTTGCTTTTTTACATTAATGGTTCCATAGTTGTTGAAAGTGTTCTCTTTCCTGAAACTAATTTGTGACTGCAGGATGTTGAGGAGCTGCAATTTATCAGGGAAGATTCCTTCTTACATAGCTAATATGCTTCAATTGAAAATTCTGTAAGTTTGCCTTCACTCTGATTTGTTTCTTTCTTTTTTGATATCCTTTACTTTCTCCCTTCCATACACTGCTGTTTTAACCGAATTATGTATGCGGCCTTCTTGATTATTGTCACGAATTCTGCACAGTGTTTAGACTAGGAAACAGGAGGAGGGGAATTTCAACCTAGCCGAAATTCTTTCATCACATAATCTTTAAAATATTTTTCATGCTATAGGTCTCAAGTTGGTATAGTATTTTTTCTGGTTTGAATATGGTTTTCTTTTTGGGCAGAGATCTAAGCTTCAACAGGCTTGAAGGACCGATCCCGGATCTGGAACGCCTGGACAAACTGAAGACCTTGTAAGTGACAAATTTATCATACTCTTAAATTCTTCTTTTAGCTTGCCTGACTATGTGCCGGCCGTAAATTCTCAACAAAGCCAACTTCTTCTCCTTCATTGAAATACATATGATAAAATTAATTCCTGATACTTGGATGCCAATCAGCCGAGTTTTCAAACACATTTAATGCATAGAAATTTTAGCTTCTGACATTTTATAGGTTATTTAGAGCTTGATTCAATTATTTTGAAGTTTTTTGTTCAAATTGATATCTGTTGAAATAAAGATTTTGCTTCGCCAGGTACCTGACAAGCAATAGACTTACTGGACCAATTCAGGATTGGATCGAAAATAGAAACTCCGACTAGTAAGTTTATTACTTTGGATTAGCATGGTTTTGCTTATAACCTACTCATGGCAATGAGAATGCTAGATTCCCTTCATCTCAAGAACTTACGATTCTAAAGGCATATAGCCCATAAATGCCAATTTTTCATACATATAGTATCCCTAAAAGAATTTCTTTTTGTGCAACTCACTTGTTGATTTTGCCATGCACCATTTGAAGTTTCATAGATCTATCTTACAACAACTTCAACGAAAGCTCCGTGCCAACTACTTGTCGGGAAACCCTGTATGATCCTTGAACCTTGGTCTTCTTCCCACTCATTTTTGTTATTGGGACACCATTTGTTGTTATATCTAAGCTACATTCCCTTCTTATCAGAAACTTGTTCAAAAGCTGCAACTCAACAAAAAAGTCGTAAGTTATTTAACTTGTCTTATAAGACACTTGATGCATAGTTTCTCTTCAGAGAATTATCAACTGGTTCATGCCTTCAACTTGATACAGAGAACTTGGGAAATGCTTGTTAAGTAATACTTGTTGATTCATTTTCTCTCTATCAAAGATTTTGTTCTCATATACTCTACTGCTTCTTTTAAATATACAGTACATCAAATTCTTGTTGATAAAGGAGAAAGAAAGCACTTGACAATTTTGTTTCTTACTGTGTCATGTTACATAAAGGCAATGTTGGATAATTGTTTTAATTATATACAGATTGGTATTCAGTGCACATAAATTGTGGTGGAGAGAGTGTGACAATAGGGGACACGACTTATGAAGCAGATGAAAATTCCGCAGGTGCTGCAAAGTTTGTCTACTGGAAAGAGAGCTGGGGATCCAGCAACACCGGGACTTCTGGTATGTTCCCATAACATCGAACGAGTACAAGGATCTTCCATTAAGCGACACAATTCTGAACTATACACGACAGGTCAGCTCTCAGCTTTATCTCTAACTTACTATGGACGTTGTTTATCAATGGAAACTACACTGTGACACTGCACTTTGCAGAGATTGTTATAAGAGATAATCGATCTTTCCAAAGTCTCGGAAAACGGATGTTTGATGTCTATGTTCAGGTCAATTAAATATGAATCTGAGTATTGAGTCAAGGTTTAGGGGCAGTTCGCTAACAATTTAACTGGATGCAGGGTGAAAGGAAGCTCAAAGATTTTGACATTAGAACTACTGCTGGAGGAGTTGATAAAGCTTTGACAAGAAAGTTCAATGCATCTGTAGAAGATGGCATTCTAGAAGTGCGCTTTCAGTATGCTGGGAAAGGAACAACAGCTGTCCCTAGAAGAGGAAGCTATGGCCCTTTAGTTTCTGCCATCTCTTTTGAAACTAGTAACACTACTATTACCCTTTGTTTCACTTATTTCTCTTTCACAGACTCTACACTTTATTCTATTACCTTGGTGACCTTTTACCTGATGAAATTATGATACTGTTCCACATGTTAATTATTCTCAGAGAGCCTAGAGAAGAGGCTTCATCTTTTTCCTCAATCACTTTAAGATTATAAGTATAAAAACAAATGTAAGTGCATTTTACACTCTTCCCCTTCCTTTTTTCTGTATCATAGATTCCAAGTCCTCTTCAAAACACAAAAATATGGCTTACATCATTGCTGGAGCAGTGGCTCCTTCATTAGTTCTCCTTTTTACAATATTCTTTGTTGCTTGGAGGAGAAGCAGAAACAAGATATCAAAGGAAGAAGGTGATGCTACAGATGACCAGCCTATTTTGTGTCTTACGTCTTAAATAGATATAACTTACCATAGTGTGTTCTCCATGATTTCCTGAAAAGTTCTTATCAAAATAAAATGATGGATTTTGAAAACAAGAACATTATGGAGATGCGCATTTCATACAAGTACATGATTTTCCACATTATATGGAAGTGTCACACATTTTAAATGTTTTTTTTTTCTGCAAATGTACAGAATTAAGAGGACTGGATCTACTGACTGGTGTATTTACCATCAGACAAATCAAAGCCGCGACAAACAACTTTGATGCTGCAAATAAAATTGGGGAAGGTGGTTTTGGCTCCGTCTACAAGGTGGATCTCAATCTGATCACAACAAGCTTTCTAATCTTTCTCTCTCCACATACCAATGCCTCATCCCATGCAGTCATTTACATACACATGCAAGCAGAGGAAAATCCAAGATTTTAAACAGTTGCCAAAAACGGGAAGATATTCTTTTTGAAACTGACCAAAAAGGAAAGTAAGACAAACAAATTGAAACGGACGGAATATAATTTTAATGTTTTTTCACATATTACTACAGTACAAATAAAAACGATGGGTTCAATTGATGTTATTATAGGTCCTCCGTCCACTGCAGGGCACACTACAACCATTTACCTTGACCCTTTTTCGTTTAGCTACAACATCTAGAAGTGGATGTTATGCATGTATAGACAGCCATTACCTGTTTATTTCTTCTTTGTTTTTAATTAATAAGCAGGGTACACTGCTGGATGGTACAGTCATTGCTGTTAAGCAGCTTTCATCCAAATCAAAACAAGGGAACCGCGAGTTTGTAAATGAGATAGGTATGATCTCTAGTTCACATCACCCAAATCTTGTCAAACTATATGGATGTTGTGCTGACGGAAATCAACTTCTATTGGTGTATGAGTACTTGGAGAACAATAGCCTCTTTATTTGGTAATTTACTATCCTTGCTCATTGTTTTCAGTTACAACTTACAAGTCAAACAGAAAATAAGCTTAATAAAATAAGAAGAAATATTGCTCGTTCGTAATTCATGAAAGAGTTCAAAATGAGAGAAGGTATGCATAGATTCTTAGTTCTCATTAAAATGCAGGTCCAGAAGAACATCGTTCTCGAATAGACTGGCCAACAAGGCAAAAAACCTGCATTGGGTTAGCAAAAGGCTTAGCTTTTCTACACGAAGAATCGTCATTAAAAATTGTTCATAGGGACATCAAAGCAACAAATGTACTTCTTGACAAGAAACTAAACCCAAAGATCTCTGACTTGAACTTGATGATGAGGATAAAACACATATCAGCACTAGAATTGCTGGAACCATGTGAGTTTTCTGACAAGTTCTTTTATTCATGTTTATGTTTTGTGTTCGTTGAGTAAGAAATATATCTGTTACTTACGGCACAGTAGGGTTAATTCTACATTTCATAACTTTCTGCAACGGCACCACAACTTTGCAGCGTAAACTGATCGATGTACGTCCGTATGTTGTTTTCATCCATGCAGCATATATACATATAAGATTGCTAGAACCCTTACATTCTCTCTTTCTTGTATTTTCAATATCTTATACAAGGTAACTTGCAATAGTTTACATATTCTCAACCAAAAAGGGTGGTGAAGTTACAAGGACTAGAACATAATCGCTTGGCTTCCCTTAAAGAAGGCTCATTTGGAAGCCTGATCATATTTCTGGTATTGATTGCATTACTTCAATTTGAGTGATAGAAATGGTTTCTGGCCTATGTATCCTCTTTGTATCTTAAAGTTTCTTCCAATGAACTTAACTTGTATCTCATCCCAATCAGCCATTCTTCATATACTGAAACATCAAGCGTGAAGTTGATGCCACGTTTAGGAATAACACAGGCATGAATCTAAAGTTTTACTCTGTTCTGCAGAGGATATATGGCCCCTGAATATGCACTATGGGGCTACTTAACCTACAAAGCAGATGTTTACAGCTTTGGAGTTGTTGCTTTAGAGATTGTTGCTGGGAAGAACAATATGAAATATCGCCCGGATGAGAAATTTGTTTGCCTTCTAGATTGGGTAATAAATCATTATCCCTGATATCAATTCCTATGTTCCAAACTTTTGAACTAGTATCTTTGCATTTTGTTCAGGCCCTTGTTCTAAAAAGGGAAGGAAAACTGATGGAACTAGTAGATGAAACATTGAATTCAGATTTCAAGAAGGATGAGGCTCTAAGGATGATAAACGTAGCCCTTCTATGTACCAATACATCTCCAGCACTTAGGCCAACCATGTCTGCAGTAGTCAGCATTCTTGAAGATCATCTTGACCTCCCTGAGTTTAGCTTGGAATCAAGATTCCATGATGATGATGATGAGCTCAAGCTTCAAGGGTTAAGAGACAAGTATGACGAGATGCGGAGCTTGAGCGAAAGTCAAACACTTACTCATTCATCCAACACTATAAGAAGAGAGTGCTCTTCCACTACTTCTGAATCGGGTTAATTAAATTCACAGTCAGATCAATACTGTGAAACAAAGAGCAACAGATTTTAGTTTAGGACTATATATGTTACTAGTTTCTGGAATGCGCTTTGTGCGTGTAACCCGTATTAATGAGTATATTATTTCTTTAAAAAATAAATACTACTAAAAAATATGATTTGAGTTCTTTTTTTTATAAAATATGTCTAATTGAGGTTTCTTACTTTGTCTTACTACTAATTGTGACACTCCAATTTCATGACCTCCAAGTGAATGCACCGAGATAATAATATAAGAAGTTAATTAAATAAACTCTATTTATAAGTCTTGTAAAGCAAAAAAGAAAAAAAAAACAACTATTTAAATTGAATTTCTCGATAGTGTTAAAAGTTTCTTTTTGTTGGTTGAATAATGTTAGAAGATCAAAAGATTGCATGAGATTAATCCTTTGCAAATCCTGGTGCAATATTAATGTTTCTTCAATTAAAAGGTTGAGAGGAGATTATTTACTTTTTGTACCAAAAAAGGTGTAAGATTAACTTTTAGTGAAAGGAAAACAAAACCTAATCCACTTTTTTACTTTGCCTTTTGAATCTCGTGATAATTATAATGAATGTGTTCAAAATATTATTTTAAATTTTTATCCACAAACACTTTAAACTAATTAGTTAATTGTAAATATTTAAAACTAAGGTGTAAAAAGTCATATTATTTATATTTTGAAAATCAGGATATTTATGAACGTAACTACCATTTTTATATATAATTTAATTTTCACTTCATGCATAACTTATTCACCTTTAATCTAATGTTATATGTTTCACTTGGGAAAAAAAAGCAAACATTTTATCACATTCATTCTTAAAGATGAAAGTTAATGTATATGTAAAATTATAAGTATAAGAACAAAAAAAAAAAAAAAAAAAAGATACACATGAGCAATAATGTATATATTTATTTCAATTTGATGAGGTTTAATCATGTAATAAGTCTTATCTCACTAATATTACCCTATAGACAATATTTCCTTTGTATTTTTCTTGTCATCTAACCCGATGTTTAGATAAAAAAAACTCGTAACATTTTAAAATAATATATTTTGAATTTAGAAGATCTTATTAACTTGATAATACATTTGTGACATATAATACTTTAATTTAAATACAAATATCTACCCAAATATAAATATATATTTGCATTAATAATGAAAATATTTATCTAATAAAATTAACTATTAAATAAATAATAAAAATTAAACTAATACAAATTTCAACTAGTGTTATTAGTAGTCATATGAACTTTTCTTCGTCTAAAATACTGAAATATTAAGAAATAGTAAATAAATAAAACAAAAGGGCAATGTTTATATAGTAATAATTATCTTGAAGCAAACTTCATGAGAGTCTAGATCACATAAGTAGCATTGATAAATAAAGTCATTTTTTGTCTCGAGCATCAAAAACAAATCGTGACAATTCTCTAAATTTTGGAAAAGATATTCAGAAGCATATAGACATCACTAGAGTAATTGTTACCAAAAAAATGAATTTAGGCTACATCATGTTAACTTCATATATTGGAACATTACATACTAATGTATATATTAAGCAACAAAATAGTTATTATATCATCAAAATTATTTTCCTCAAAGACTCAAGGTTATGGAATATACCCTCTTAGGATAGAACAACTTACTTCATCAGAATAGTGGTACCTCATATTCCACTAAACTTCGAACTCACTCAAAGATAATAAATCACACAAAAATATTAAAATGCAAGAACAAGAAGAGTAGAAGATTAAAAAAATTGTGGTTGAAAAATGAGAGAAAGCCCCTATATTTATAGTGAACAAATTAAAGGATAGTATGAACAAATATTTTTTTATGTCTTATACGAAAAGTCATGACCTTTTCGAGAAGTCACAACCCTTTGGAAAAGTCGCAACTTATTGAAAAAGTCACAACTCTTTGGAAAAGTCACAACTTATTGAAAAAGTCACAACTTTTTGGAAAAGTCACAACTCATCGAAAAATCACAACCCTTCGAAAAGAGTCACAACTTATCGAAAAAGTCACAACTCATCGAACAAGTCACAACGTAAGTTAGGGATATTATAGTAATTTAACATTCAAGTTAGCAGTTCATGCTTTTAAGGAAACAAGTTCTGGAAACGTGCGTTGCACGTTTGTCTTCTATTACGATCTAAAATTTATGTAAGTCTAATCTCATGTTTAGATAAATATTTATCACATTATATTTTTATAAATACGATAAAGCTTGTATTGATTAATATGTTTCTATATAAAGCTTACTTTTTCATCCAAAAATAAATGAAAAGAAGGATTTCAAATATAATCTTCTAGACTAAAATATCTAAATATATGTTTCAGTGTACAAATATAAGGGTGACAACTAATTCTTTTCATTTAACTTTTAGTTATTTGTTTGGAAAAAAAAGATATGTTGAATTATGTAAAACTAATTGAGATAATATAGCATCCGATGATATGTGACATATCAATGAACTCTTGCTCTAAATTTAAGAAGTCTACCTAAACATCACTAATGTGGATGACTTTTTTGTACACTTTGAGCCGATACTTAGTTGAATGCAATAAAAAATTAGGTAATCAGCATAATACTTAGATATGACCATCATTATTATCTATAATAATTTTCTTCCAAAGATTGTAGCTAGCTAGTGCCTAGGTATGCTATGAAACAGGAAAAACTAAGCTCTTATAAAATAAAGGGAATAAAATTAACGACAAAAAGATAAATGTAGCACCTTTTCGATGATCAACTTACATAACATAATTAAGTCAAATGATAAAGAAATGAAGAAGAGGGTTTTCATCTCACTTACCCAAAGTATGTAAATCAATGAAAACGCGCTGAATTCCTCCAACAATTGCCTAAAAATAAAATATTAAAAGAGAAGTTTTCAAAACATGAAAATGTATTAGTTACTTACTATGCTTGTTAGAAGGCCAACTTTGTGAAAAGATAAATTTCAACCTCCGCAAAGATTTTCAACATTCATTCTCATCACATTGCACAAGCTCCGTATGAAGTTTTAGAATGTACACGTACATTTTTCTCCTGTAAAAAATAAAAGAATATAATGGAAGTGATAAGTGATCAACTAGTGTATTTAGAGTGAAATGAAAAATTTGTTTAATAATCATGCATTTTTGCTATATAACCATCGGGTGACCTCTTTGCTACACAAATATAATATTGACTCTGAAAGTAAATTACCCCAACTCTTCATTCTCCTTATTCATCATTATTATTGTTGAAGCAATAAGTGAACATTTCTCTCGTAATTAATACCGTGCAACTCTTCATTCTCCTTCTTTAATATAATTATTATAGCAATAAGTGAACATTTATAGGTAATGGGAGAGTAATTTAGATTAGGAAGAAAATCAAAAGTCAAAAACGGATAAAACAAACAAGCAGGTATATACTGATTAGCATTAGTATAATAATATAATAATATGATATAATTATTATTTAATATTTAATTTATTAATAGCTTATAACATTTAATTTAATGTAGGGGTAAAACGGTAATTTAACTTTTGTCTAACATTCTTCTAATTTATAGTAGGGGCAAAACCACGATCCAACTTTTAACTTTTTTTGTTTCCACTTATAGTATTATAGATTTGTTAGAATGATTAAGATTCTATAAAAATACATGTATAATAAGTAATCAAATGCAACAATTACAAATTAATCTTTAAAAGTTTGATAAGAAACACCAAATGAGTCAACTGTAAATTTTTAGCATTGTCAAGTAGTTAACAAAGTTCCAATAAAGTCACAAATGACTAATTCCAGCCCATATAAAAAGACAGACTTGCTACAATTAGAAATTCATAGAAAATCAAATTAAAGAGGTCTAATAGAGATAAAATAGAAAAATAAATAGAGAAGAATAAAAAATACAATACACAACATTCTTAAATTTTTATCATAATAATATAGATGGACAAAATAAATAATTGAATACATAATTTTTCGAATTCTTGCTGACACCTTATCCCATAACCGATAATAATTCAATAGGCCTCCTCAGTCAAATCAATGCATGAATCAAATAGCACAACAATGACATAAGTGCTTCATTATTTTAACTATAGAATGAAAAAAGTTAACCTTGAGTAGAGGTCCTTTGAAAAAAAAAAGACGAATTTATATAGATAAAAATGGAGGAATATCAAAAGATATCTTAAAGTTATAAAGTAAATATTTAGAGGTTATAAATATGAAAAACATGAGAATATAATGAATATTAAAAGTAGCCATAAGTAATTAATTAGATATGAATTATGAAAGTGAATATCTAAAAAAAATAAAGGAAAAAATAATAAATAAAGGAGAAAAAAAAATAGAACTAATTACAATCAAATTAATGAGACTTTCAATTTTTTTAAGTAAGGGCATGTACATTGGTCGGAATATAAATATTAATGAAAAGATTAAAAATGTAATTAATTTAGTTTTTAAAAAGGAAAAAATACCTTACAATTCTCTATTAATATGTTTATTTTTATTATTCAATTTTTGACTTTCACCTTCTTAAAAGTTTTAATAATAATAATAATAATAATATGATATGGTTATGCAAGAAAATGAATAGTCATGCATGGTAGGCAAAGAGACTACCTTTAGTCCTCTTAATTACAATAATTAAGACATTCATTTTTATAATAATTAGAAATTATTTATAATACGATATGATTAGGCAAGAAAATGAATAGTCATGCATGGTAGGCAAAGCGACTAACTTTTGTCTTCTTAGTTACAATAATTAGGACATTCATTTTTATAATAATTAGAAAATTTATTTTAATAAAAAGATAAACTTTATGTTGAGTAAACTGGTGAAAAGTGAAAATATTTTATTTTTAAAAAAAAAAGATTAAAAAAGTATAACTAATTTAGTTTTTAAAAGAGTAAAAATGTCTATAAATTTCAGCTAAAATTTATTATTAATAATTTAATATATATATATATAACTCAACTTTATAGTGATATTTGTATTATAACTTCTAACTTACTAAATATATTAATGGCATTATTGTAGCAACTCAACTTTATAGGCGTATTTTGGTATTTCAACTTTTAACTTTTTTTTTTCCAACTTTTAGTAATATATGATATAGAAGATAGATATGATGTGAGATAAAAAGTTCCCTTAAACTGATAGAAAGTGCGTGAGATAGCCTATACCAGATACTACTTTGAAGGAGACGCTATTCCAAGCAAATGGTAAACCTCTACTACTAATACTAACGTCAGGAAAACAGCCATGAGAACTGATATGAATAAGGAATTTAAATTTATGAGCTCATCCTTATAAATATTAAATGTTAAAGCAAGTGTTAGTATAATGTTACTATATAGTCATTGAGAAAGAGTGAACAATAAGACTACTTATAGGCCCAAAGCCTAATGTAATTAGGCAATGAACTCAGTGGTAGAGCAGAAATCAATCATCGACAATGTACACGGTTACTAAAATGAAAATCTTATACTGATATGCCAGACCCATAGTTTCCTTTTTCAAAACAAGAGAAAATGCATGCTGAAACATTATTGCCTCCTTGATTTTCATTGTCCAAGTACAGTAATCATCTCAGAAATATTCATCAATGGGAGATGTTGGATTCAAATTTCATTGGACAATCTCGAAATACAAAAAACAGAGAAGTCAACTTACATAAATACTCATAGAGAAGAGACTGAAATTGGAAATGAAGCCAAAACAAAGTAAAGAAAATCCCAATAGAAAAAACCTCAAATATG
Organism: Solanum bulbocastanum; assembly: GCA_037074985.1. NCBI lineage: Eukaryota > Viridiplantae > Streptophyta > Magnoliopsida > Solanales > Solanaceae > Solanum > Solanum bulbocastanum. The sequence goes on along the minus strand of CM073598.1, from coordinate 25,970,163 downwards.
CAGGCAGATAACAATTCATTCTTTAGATCTATCAGTCGATGGTATCCTCCTTGATTCAACAGGGACAGACCATTTTTTAGAAACAAATTCATACATAAGAAGGGAGCATTTGCAAGCTTTCAGGAAGTCTATCTGGACAGTTATACAAAATATACCATGCGTTTTAATCAAACAAAAAGCCAAATAGACTCGTATTAACGCATGTGTGTACATATATATGTGTTGAAGGAGACGTCTTGTCGACCTGATTCTTAAGAAAACAGACTCAACCAAGATGACTTCATTAAGCCCAACCTTAACAACTTATCACAGGTTCATATGAACATATAGGCATGGAAGCTTATACATCTCGACAAAAACTAAGAATAAACCCAAAGTTTCAGTCATAATCCATGTGAGACAGCAGACATTAATATCGACTAAAGAAACTAACAGGAAGGCAATAGATGTAATATATTCATACTAATCAAAACATGAAAGAAACATGAGGAAATACATTTAAGCTTTTGAAAATGTAATTAAATTACTAACTAAATACATGAGGAAATACAACACATATGAATCATAAACTTAAGAAACAAAGCTAGAAACTAGTCAATGCTCGAGAAAAAGGAAGGAGAAAAAAGATTACCTTTTGCCGAGTAGCTAACCAGGACGGCTTCCACCTTGAAATAGCCACAAAATAATGAAGTTTTAGCTATCGAAACAAGAGCTCCCAAAAACTTTACGGGGTGCACTTTTTTCTAGCCTCCAAAACCGTCGAGGATCAAAGAAAGGGACAGGGATTATATACAATCCCAAAAACCTCAAGGAATGTGGGACTCAGAGAATTTTTCAAAATCCCTTAAGATAAGGTTGACAGTAATGAAGACGTACGAATTTGTACCATTTCGAATGAAATTAAAGAAAGGAAAAGGGAAATTGGAATGGCTATTACCGTTAAGGGAATTTCCTGGAAGATTCTATAGTACTCGAGCTTCTGCCAAGCACAGCCATAAGGCATGCATCGTGCCCCGAGGCCCTCCACCCCGCCCCATCATAGGGCACGCACCGTGCTTAGAGGCTCCCTACCCACGCCCCGCCCTGAGGTACGATACGTGTCTCGAGGCATCCCGCCCCTGCCCCCGCCCTTACACTCGAGGCACGCACCGTGCCTCAAGGCCCCTGCCCCGAAGCAAGCACCGTGCCTCGAGGCTCACCGCCCCCTATTTCGAGGTACGCATCGTGCCTCGAAGGTCCCCGCCCCAACACAAGACACGCACCGTGCCTCGAGGGCCCAAGACCCGCCGCACCACAAGGCACCCACCATGCCTTGAGTCCCCCCGCTCCGTCATAAGGCACCCACTGTGCCTCAAGGTCCTTTGCCCTACCTCGAGGAATGCACTGTGCCTCGAGGCCCCCCATTTATCCTTCCTCAAGGCACGGTCCCCGCCTCGAGGCACACACTAAGCCTCAAGGCCCCCGCCACCGCTCTCACCTTAAGGCACGCACCGTGCCTCGAGGCCCCCCCGCCCCAAGGCACGCATGTAACGTGCCTCAAGGCCCTCCGCGTTGCCCCGAGGCACCCACCCTAAGGCCTTCGCTTTACTCTGAGGCACAGTACGTGCCTCGAGGCCCTCCACCCCCGCCGTAAGGCCCTCATTGTGCCTTGAGACCCCCTACCCCAAGGCATGCACCGTGCCTCGAGGGCCACCCTCCCCATTTTGAGGCACGTACTGTGCCTTGAGGCCCTCTACCCCCACCCCAAGGCATGCACCGTACCTCGAGGCCCCTTCTCCCCCGCCCCTAAACTGTGTCTCGAGGTTCTCCGCCCCAGCCCCATCCCGAGGCACGCACTGTACCTCGAGGCCCTTCGCCCCCGCCCCTCTTCGAGGCCCTCCGCCCCTGCCTCGAGGCATACACTGTGCCTCGAGGGCCCCCTCCCCCGCCTCGCCTCGAGTCCACACTCTGCCTCAAGGCCCCAGTTGTGCCACAAGGCCCTTTGCCCCAACCCCTCCCCGAGGCATGGAGACCTCTCCCTTCTTCCGTCCGCGCTTCAACCCGAGGCTTCTACAATGCCTTGAGGCCCCCTGCCCCAAGGCAGTGTCTCGAGGCCCTCCGCCCTCGCCCTACCTCGAGTACGCATTATGCCTCGAGGCCTTCCGCCCCCGCCCTACTCGAGGCACGCACTATGCTCGAGTCTCAACGCCCTCTCCCCGCCCCAAGGCGTGCAGTGTGAAGAGATATCCGCGCCTCAGCCTGAAGAGATTTATTTCTTCATTTTTATTTTCAATTATAATCTTGTATTTTTTGTTATCTTGTAAGTTTTTTCACTAACAATTTTAAAGAGATTCAAAATGACTACAATTGAAAAAATCGTGGATGTCAAGATGGGAGACCTTAACAAGCCATTTCGGTTCAATGGTAACCATTTCAAAAGATGAAAGGGTAAAGTACTTTTCTACTTAAGTCTTCTCAATGTTTCTCATGTGTTAACTGAAAAGAATCCTAATAAAGTTGATGACACCTCCATGGATGATGATGAGCTTATTTCTCATCATGAGAAAGTGGAAAAGTACGATGGTGATTCCTATAAGTGTCAGTATTATCTTCATAATTATCTATCTGATCATTTTTATGATTATTATGATAGAACTTACTCTAGTGCAAAGAATTTGGAAAGCATTGCAGAATAAGTATGATACCGATGAGGCGGGAGCGAAAAAATATACGACTAGTAGATTTTTTCATTTTCAAATGGTGTACAACAAATCAGTGGTAGACCAAGCTCAAGATTTTATAATGATTGTTGGAGAGCTTAGGTCGAAGAGGTAAAAATTAGAGACAACCTTATTGTTTGTGGCATAGTAGATAAACTTCCACCTTCTTGGAAGGAATTTCAAAAAACCAAACAAAAGGAAACCTCCCTTGAAACATTGATAATGAAAATCCGCATGGAAAAAGAGGCAAGAGGTCAAGACGCACTTTTACAAACAGAAGAGAACAATATCACAACGAAGGTAAATTTAATTACTTCAAATAATGCTACTTCTGAAACTCACAAAAATACTTCTTTGAAGCCTAAGAAGAAAAAGTTCAAGAAAAATAATAGTAGACCTCCCAAGAAAAATAATGGTGAAAATAACCAAACACAAAATCAACAAGTTCAAGATAAGGAACCGTGCTTTGTTTGTGGCAAGAGTGAGCATATTGCTCGATTTTGCAAATTCCGAAAACGTGGTCCTAAACCTCAGGCAAACGTTATAGAAGAACCTTTTTGGGTCGGTGATTACTGACATAAACATGGTTGAGAATGTTGATGGATGGTGGGCTGATTATAGTGCAAACCATCATGTCTGTTATGACAAAGTCTGGTTTAAAAAATATACTCATTTTGGGGAGCCCAAAACCATCATGTTTGGTGATTCACATACTACTCAAGTGATTGGAACGGGAGATGTCGAATTGTGTTTTACTTCTAGAAGGGTATTAACTTTGAAAGATGTACTTTTTACTCCTTCTATGAGGAAAAATTTGATGTCTAGTTTTCTTCTTAATAAAACAGGCTTTAAACAGATTATTGAATTTGATCAATATGTAATTGTGAAGAAGGGTATTTTTGTGGAAAAGGGTATGCTTGTGATGGGTTATTCAAATTGAATGTTGAAATGAATAAAGTTTCTACTTTTGTTTATATGCTTTCTCTACTAATTTTTGGCATGCTAGTTTGTGTCATATTAATGATCATTATGTTGGAATCATGAGTAGTTTAGGATTAATCCCAATGATTAAAAAGAATTTTGAAAAGCGTGAGGCTTGTAGTAAAGCCAAAATCACTAAAAGGCCTCATTTTCAAATTGAAAGAAAAATGATTTGTTAGAATTAGTTCATACTGATATTTGTGAACTTGGTGGAATTTTAACTCGTGGAGATAATAGATATTTTGTCACTTTCATTGATGATTTTTCTAAGTTTACATATGTTTACTTGATGAAAAATTAAAGTGATGCTTTTGATTTTAAAACTTATCTCCATGAGGTTGAAAATCAGTTTGGAAGAAAAATAAAAAGACTTAGAAGTGATAGAGGCCGTGAATATGAGTCAAATGAGTTTAATTATTTTGTTAGATCAGTGGGAATAATTCATGAAATTACTCATCCGTATTCTCCTTCATCTAATGGAGTAGCAGAAAGGAAAAATAGAACTTTGGTTGAATTGACTAATGTCATGCTTATTGAGTCACATGCACCTTTAAATTTTTGGGGTGAAGCTATTTTAACTGCTTGTTATGTGTTGAATCGTATGCCTCATAAAAAGTCTAAATTGACACATTTTGAATTGTGGAAAGGTTACAAGCTAAGTTTGGGATATCTAAGAGTTTGGGGTTGTCTAGCCTTTGTGAGGCTAATGGATCCCAAGATTACGAAATTGGGTAAGCAAGTTACTACTTGTGCTTTTCTTGGTTATGCTTCAACTAGTACAGCCTATAGATTTTTTAATCTTGAAGATAATATTGTGATAGAATCGGGTGATGCTATTTTTCATGAAAATAAATTCCCTTTTGATTCTAAAAATAGTGGGGGTCAAATGATTGAACAAAATATTTTGTCACTACTTATACTTTAAAAAATAAAGAAATTGATGATTTTGAGTTAAGAAGAAGTAAAAGAACTAGAGTAGAAAAAGATTTTGGCCCTGATTTTTATGTGTTAAATTTTGGACATGACCCTCTCACTTTGAAAGAAGCATTATCTTTACATGATTCTATATTTTGGAAAGAGGCTATAAATGATGAAATGGAATCATTGATTTCTAATAAAACTTGAAAGTTAGTTGATTTACCACCGGGTCGTAAAACTATTGATTGCAAATGGGTCTTACGAAAAAATGTTGAAACTGGATGGATCTATCGATAAATATAAGACTAGACTAGTTGCAAAAAGTTTTAAACAACTAGAAGGCCTAGAATTTTTTGATACTTTTTCACTGGTAACAAGAATTACATCCATAAGACTTTTAATTGCTATGGCTGCAATTTTTGATTTGCAAATTCATCAAATGGATGTAAAAACTGTTTTTTTAAATGGAGTCCTAAATAAGGAAATTTATATGGAACAACCCGAGTCTTTTGTTGAAGCAGGCCAAGAAAGCAAAGTGTGTAAATTTACTAAATCCCTATATGGCTTGAAACATGCACCAAAGTAATGGCATGAAAAATTTGATTCCTGCATGATTGAAAATGGTTTTAATACAAATGAGTGTGATAAGTGCATATATCATAAGGCTTGGAATAATTCACATGTGATTATTTGCCTATATGTTGATGATTTATTGATCTTTGGCTCTAACATGAATGTTATTGATAAAGCTAAAACTATTCTTAGAAGCCATTTTGATATGAAAGATCTTAGTAAGACAAATTTTATTCTTGGAATAAAAATAACAAGAACATATGATGGAATTTTCCTTGACCAATCACTTTATGTTGAGAAAATTTTGAAAAAATATTACTTTCTTGATTGCAAGCATGTTGCTACTCCTTTTGATACAAGTGTTCACTTATTTCCTGTTGAAAGTGAAGATGATGTAACAAATCAAAAGGAATATGCTAGCATAATCAGAAGTTTAAGATATATGACTGATTGCACTAGGCCTGATATTGCATATGCAGTAGGCGCACTTGGCGGGTTTACAAGGAAGCCAGGTAATGAACATTGGCATGTTGTAACAAGAGTTATGAGATATTTAATTGGAACGAAAAATTGTGGTTTGTTCTATAAAAAATATCATGTTGTACTTAAAGGCTTTTGTGATGCAGATTGAAACACTTTATCAGGTGATTCGTGTTTTACCACTGGTTATGTCTTTATTTTAGGTGGTGGTGCTATTTGTTGGAGATCAAAAAAGCAAACTATAATTGCTAACTCTACCATGGAGGCTAAATTACTTGTTTTAGCTTCAGCTGGTGAGGAAGCGAATTGCTTAAGAGATTTACTGTTTCAAATACCTTATTTTAAAAAACCAATTCCTTCTATTTTAATACATTGTGATAGCACCACTGCAATTGGTAGAGTTTAAAATCGTTATTACAACGGTAAATCCAGACATATAAGTAGGAAACACAGTAATGTAAGATCGTATTTGACAAATGGTACCATTAATGTTGATTATGTCAAATCTTGTGATAATCTTGCAGATCCTCTTACTAAAGCCTTAACTAGAGAGAAGGTCTGAAGCACATCGAAGGGGATGGGATTGAAGCCTATAAATCTTTGAGTCATATATGAAGAAACCCAACCTGGGACTAGAGATCCTATAACCAGGTTCAAAGGGAAACTAATCATATGATGACTTGTTGTGAAAAATGCAATATCTTTTTATTCCCTCCTTATGATGTGAGTGCATTGTTTCCTGTAGTTTGTGAAGGTTGAGTTGATAAAACTCTTAATGAATATTTGTAGCCCGTATGGGTGGAGCGTTAAACTTACAGGAGCACTCTCGACAGATTTCACCTATATGATGTGTGGAAGTAGGCCGTTTCCTATGAGAATTGGGCTTATTCCCAAAAGCACTCATGAAACTGGAATAGCACATGGCCATAACGTGCTGGCTTTAAAGCTCATGGCAACACCTTGATTATTATGTGTGAGCAGTGATATTTTATTTCCCTTAAACAGTCATAGTTCAAATCTGAGACCACTACGACTCTGAAGTAAAAGTTATTGTTTCACTAAGTGGAGGTTCAATGTAGAGCACACCTTCATTATGCATAGTAGCCTTCCTTCAGCTGATATACTCTCATGTCTAATATTAAAATGAGTGAGGGATTATTAGTATGAGCATTTTAATATTATTTTTCTTATTAAATTTGCTCATTATTTTGGTGTCTTAATATTGCCTAATTACTCATGAATTGGCCATTGACTTAGTGGTCATAAAATGCTGGCAGAAGCGTTCCAGTGAACATTGGAATTGGGCAGCTCGTTGGAGGCATTTCTTACACTCTCTTTATTTTCATTCTTTATTCTTCTATTATACTTTATAACCTATGTAACTCCTAAGGCCATTATCTTCACTATTTACTGTTTCATTATCTTTCTATTCATTGCTAGGAAAACTTCTTCTAGTATAAATAGTTGTGGTCTTCATTTGGTTTGTGATACACAACACACAAGAAAAATATAGAGTGAAAGAGTTAGTTACAAAAAAAGAGAGTTCTTATTAGTTGAAGGGAGGTGTTTTTTTTTGTGGAGCTTTGGACTCAACTCTTGTCCAGAGTTGTTGAATTATACTTTGTGAAGGTTGTTGTATCCTGGAGGGGACAAGTCAAAAGGACTACTGCTGGACCAGTGAAAATATTTGCTGCAGTGGATTTGAATATCCTTAAAGAGAGCAAGATATCCACGCCTCAGCCTAAAAAGATTTATTTTTTCATTTTTATTTTCAATTGTAATGTTATATTTTTTGTTATCTTGTAAGTTTTTTTTCACTAACAACTGCTGCATACACACACAAAAAAAACTTTATTTCTTTTATCCAAGAAGAAATAAAATTGAGAGTGGAATTGTGAAATTCACCATTTAGAGAAATTGAAGGTTCTGCAGAAGAGAGAAAAACCCATATTCATCTTCATCGCCTTGAGAAGAGCGTGTGTGTGTGTGTGGGAGTATTCAGTAGTGAAGAACAGAGTTTTGTATTTGTAACGGTCGTTTTTGGGATGAAAACAAAAATATGTTTTTAAAATGGATGACGTGGCGGTCTTTATTGGCACGTGGCGCCTCTTATGTTATTCAAACAACTTGAGATTCATTCTTTGCAAATAATAGTCATGGTATTAAAAATAAAAAAGTGATCGTAAGGAATGCTTAAATGTGTCGAACGGATTATGATTTTATGACTAATTTTGTCAACTCTAAATAAAGTATTTGAATGAGGCAATAGTCTCCTCATTTTATTCTGCAAATTAGCTGCTCAAATTCAATTATTCCAATAGGTCATTTGGCTTGTGAATTCTGATGTACATGTATAAACTTACTCTAAATGTTTAGCCACCTTTGAGATATAAAATAAAATTTTGTCCTTATGAGTGAGGTAAAGACAAATAAGTGGAGATAACTATTTCTTTTTCAAAGATATTTAATTAAGAGTAAATTAACAAAAATATTTTTTCTTTATTTAGGAGTTGAATTTTTAATAATAATTATTAGAGTGAGTTAAAGTTCTACATTGATTAATCTGTGTTCATATGAACTTGCTCACTCCTTTCATGAACTAACTTTTGAGATTGAGTTAGATTGTCATATCTTTATAGTAGTGAAATCACAAAACTAAATTTTGTAACAACAAAGTGGCTAAACTATATATGTGTCAGCTGCTTAGAAAATGCAAATGATCAGAAAGTCAAAATTATGATGTCGGAAATGACATATCGTCACCACATCATCATTTTGCACTGTGTAGAGACCACACTAAACCTTTTTTTATCACAAAATTTGACCTTTTTTTACTATAAAGAGGTAAATTTAGAATTTAAATTTCATGAATTTGTGATTAAGGTTTCAATCATTTAACCCGGCCACATCTACGTAGGCTACTCCCTGCTTACTGAAGTTCGATTCATAATCTTTGATTGGATGATCCAACGCACAGCGTGGAGCAAAACAAAGTTGCTTTGTACTATGACGTGACATTTCTTCTTTCTGGTTGCAGTAGTATTATTTGATGTCCTTTTCAACATGTCTCACACACACACATTCTCAGAAACGCTCTAATAATATCGTATTATATATGTATCTCATTTATTCTTCGATCTATATATTCGATAAATCATCATTATGCATGTGTGTATGCTCACTTCTAACGTATTTTTTTGCATGTTATTGAAGATGATGTCATCCTCACATTACTGTACTTCTTTCTTTTGTGCTCGTCATCTTCAGCTTCCTCCTATGCAAAGCACAAAACAGTCGAGCGACTTGTTCCTGAAGAAGAAAGTAATGCGCATATAAATTAGAGTTTGAATAAGGAATTTAAATTTGCAACCAATTTGTCATCACGCATAAAAAATGAGATGAGGACAATAAGGCTACTTCTAGGTCCAAAGCCTCAATGAATTCAGTGGTAGAACAGAATCACTCATCGACAATGTACACTGTTACTAAAATGAAAATCTTATACTGATATATATGCCAGACCAATAGTTTCCTTATTCAAAACGAGCACAAAACTCATACTACTGAAGCATTATTGCCTCCTTGATTTTCATTGTACAAGTAGAGTAATCATCTCGGAAATGGGAGATGTTGGATTCAAATTTCATTGGTAATATTATTGCTGTTAGATAAGGGAGGAGTAGCTTCTGATGGCCCTGCTGTAGAATAGCTTTCAGATGGAGAAGGCTGAGAGAGTGCAGCCATGGCCTTAGTCAATGCAATCTCGTCTGTTGAACGCTGGACTGTTGAAGATGTGGTCTTGATTTTAGTTTTTCCTTCAATAACTTTCACTACCTCAGACATGGTTGGCCTGAGAGTTGGTGATGGATTAGTGCACATCATTGCTAATTCCAGAATGGAATTAGCTTCTGTCCAAGAATAATCTGTTCCAAGTTGTGGATCAACTAGATCCATCAAATTTCCCTGCTCTTGCAACACGTAAGCCTGCAATCAAACCAGCAGACATCGATCAAATTAGCAAAGTCATTCAAGTAAAAAGGCAATAGCAACTGTTTATTAGGCATGTGCATCAATGAGTGAAATTGAAAACTTCTCGTTTGAGGCTTTACCAAATCAAGAAGGTAAACTGTCTGATCACTTGGCCTGTAACTAGCACTGTTTCTTCCGCTCACAATTTCAAGTGTAACAACCCCAAAGCTGTAAACGTCTGCTTTCGGTGTTAAGTAGCCGCGCATTGCATATTCTGGTGCCATATATCCCCTATAAAAGAACTTCCAATGAGAGAACAAATACACTTATCCGAAAGAAAATATATGTGTAGCATAAGCTTTAAGTTAACAGGGTGGAGGAGGATTAGCAGGATTATCAAATTACGTTGTTCCAGCAATTCGTGTGATGACATGAGTGTGTTCCCCTTCATTAAGCTTTGCGTATCCAAAATCAGTTATTTTTGCATTCAACTCCTTGTCCAAGAGTATGTTTGTGGGCTTAATGTCCCTGTGGATAATCTTCAATTTGGACACTTCGTGCAAATAAGTTAATCCTTTGGCTATCCCGAGGATAATTTTGACCCTTGTCGACCAATTTAGTCTGGATTTAATTTCCTCTGGACCTGCAAAAGCAATGTCATACTATTATTAACTACTTCAGAATTTTTTGTCAAAACATATGAGCCTTGCTATCATTACCGAATAATGCATGGTCAAGAGAATTATTTTCCATGTATTCGTAAATGAGTAGGAGCTCGTTGTCTTCTGCGCAACATCCCATTAACTTCACAAGATTCGGATGTTGCAGAGCTGAAATCGTGCCAATTTCATTTACAAACTCACGTATTCCTTGCTTTGATTTTCCTGATAGCTGTTTAACTGCAATTGTAGTCCCATCAGGGAGCACGCCCTGTATTGATGAGAGACACCCCCCATTATTTAGAATTGGCACGAAAACGTGAACATGATAAGGGGCTCTTCATACGTTATATGTGTAGCAGTGACAGATAAAGTTGCTTACATAAGCAGCAGCTCAATCCAGGGTCGAGGGATTGATATGATGAATAAACAGAATGCTAAAAATCCAACAAATACTAACCTTATAAACAGGTCCAAAACCTCCTTCACCCAATTTGTTCACAACATTGAAGTTCTGAGTGGCATATTTTATTTGACGAAAGGTGTAAACTCCTCCCGGGAACAATTCAGTTGCTTTTAGTTCTTTTGATATGTGTTAGCATTTCACAAAAGAAGCAAACAGAATTTTATTTTAGTGAGTTACACAAATTTATATTGAAATAATAACCAAACCAAACTACATATATAACTGTGTCTAACCTTCCTTTGATGATCTTTTTCCGCCAAGATAACCCAATTTCCTTAGTAAAAGCAAAAGTAGAGCAAGAAAAAACAGTGATGATACTGCTATCACTGCCTTAAGCGCAGGAGACAGTTTCGGATGGTGTTTTAGTGGTGGAACTACCATCAAAGTATTGTTGTCTTAGAAAGGACACTGAAAAATATGACTGACAGTAGACCAGATAAAGAAAACATACCTTTGGTTACAGAAATAGCTGAAATGAGGGGACCGTAGTTGGCCGAGCCATTACCAGACCAGTACAAGTGAATTTCAAGATGGGATGTTATAGAAGTATTATGTTCCACCATTATATCCCCATCATCATTCGCTTTTTCTGCTTTTATATTGTAGTTCTTCCGTACATTCTTCCCCTACAATGACAGCTTTTCAAAGAAGAACTACAAAGATGATACCTTTACAATTCTATTTGGTATAACAGAAGTCGTTCTCCATGACAAATATTTTTCTGGAAAAAATAGTTTATGGTGTTTTGTTGTAGTGAAAAACATATACATGTTAAGGGTGTGTTTGATATGACGGATTCTGTTGTTTGGTAACCAGAAGGTAGAAACATTTCCCTTCAAAATGAGAAATAGGACTTCCCTCACTTATGGACTGAAGTCAATTTTCTATAGAACTTTTTAACTTAATATTACTGGCTCCAATAAGTTACACATCCTAATTAATCTTTAGTACTCGAAATTTTCATCAAAACACTCTCCCATTTGTTACTGTTTCAATCAATTTTTGTATATAATTTTTTTTTTTTTTCGAAAAACATTTTTCACTCACCAATCCTGTACCGGAACACATTTTTCAGGAAATTATTTTCAGTGGAAAATTGCCACACCGAACACTCCTTATAGATCAATGATAATATATAGGGGAGTGTTTCGACGCAACTTTTGAGTAAAAAAATTTCTAATAATAATGTCCATGAAGCAAGTAAAAATTGAGAAAGTTATACAAGGAAAATGACTTCCATCCACAAGTGAAGGAAGTCTTTTTCTATCTATTGATGGAAAATGTTTGTTTTTCTTGATAACTAAGCCTTTTTTTAGTAACCAAACATCATAAATTTTTCATTTTGGATATTTAACCTAACACCATAAATTGATCTTGGAAAATATTTTTCTAGAAATGACTTCCTCATGGAAAACTTTTTTAAGAAAGTTAATGACTTATGGAAAACTTTATATAGAAATTGACTTGCGTCATTCCTAGATAATACCTGGATGTCAATATCAAAAACTCGTTTAGGTGGGATGGGATAGGCTTGTTTTTTACTTGAGCCTATCTCAGCAAAATATAGTTTGACTGTGTAGTTTCCAATGGAGAAACAAAATCCATAGTACTTGAGAGAGATCAGGGCTACACGGGCTGTCTCAACCAGAACTGCTGCAGAATTGTTAAGATTACATGTATCCTTGATTATTAATGATTCAGGTCGCTTATCCAAACTCTTGGTAAGACCCATGCTACTATAACCCCAACCTCCTGTTTCATTGCAATAAAACGTTGATGATCCATTGGGGTTCTGATCAGCAGAGTAGTGTTTGTTCGCTGAAGTAACTTCCTTGCCACCACAGTTGATAAACAATTCATGATCTGCGTACATGAGAGAAAACTACCTACTGTCATTCCTTTTAATTGAGAAAAAAAGTAGAGTAACAAACAATATAATAAGCAGAAGCCGAGAAAACATTAGGAATACTACAGCATGGTAAAAAATGACTTACATGTTAGATTATTATGGCAATAATCGTCACATTTATCTTTTGTGTGCGGCCTACATATATAAACATACGATCAGAATGCAACACTAGTCTTCTCTAGGAGGAAAAGAAAAGATACAAATAAGAAATGAATTTTAACACTCACGAATTACTTGAGCAGCCTGGAAAATAGTTCCTGAAATGGGAAGGCCATTTCGTAAGGCTAGCAGCCTAGCTAAAGAAAGATACTATTTAACATCTAAAGTAGAGAAACAGTTGTAATGATCAATTTTACACATCCGGATCATCAGATAAAGCATTGAACTCTGAGGTTGTAAGTTTAAACAAGTTTTCAGAAACATCCCTGCAAAACAATTTATGACAAAAATAAGCTCTCTCTTTCCAATGTTGCTTGAAAGACAAATGACAAAGATCACAAGCAATATGTAGCGGTGGACGGAATTATATCTACCACAAAAAGTTCTTTTACTTGAACAAGACGTACTACAAATTGAGACAAACGGGGGACCTTTGTGAATAAAAAGTGTTAAAAGAAACATGTGTATGAGTCTCTTCGAGTGTTTTTGTGTTAAGTTATTCTCTTAGGGTTCGTTTGCTTGGTCATAAACTTCACACTAATATAATTTATGAGGGAATCTATGTATTAGGTTTATGATATTAAAGGAAGTTTCAAAAGCAATTTTTCTTCATTTTTTGACATTCAAAATTGGCATGGCACCAACAGTCTTAATGAATATTTCCGCTCACACATATCGATGTGGTTTTACGTTCTTCCTCTTAGTTAGCCATCCTGGCAATAATCCATTAAGCTTGTTCTCCCTGAGGAATCTGCAGCAATGTGAAAATGTTAAAAGGGGTAAAACTAGAAAATCAGTTATCCCCCCACCTGTTAGGCCAAGCTTCGAATATTGAGAAAAATGGAAAAAATAAGCCAGTACTGACAACATAAAACAATGGAATGGGAGAACATGATTTACGCAGCTGGATCAGTTAGACCAACGTCCACGAGCAGAGTGAAGAAAATTCAATGTATCAAGTGATGTACAATAGATAGTACAAAATTATGGTAAATACTCTAATTACCTGTTCTGCATATGTTACATACTTACATAATACAAGACTGGCAGATACTGCACAAAAGCAGAGTAAAAACTCTCTCCGAATGGTCTTCTTCTAACAGTCTAAGCATGTTCTAATGCACCTCCTTCATGAAGCCAGATACCCGGCCATATCACTGAGTCAAGGAACTCCCCAACGGAGAATCGACAGCTGGTAGAACCTATTGTTAGCCTATTAACAAAGGTTCTTACTCCACAGATCTCACTGGAAACCCTAGCTCAAGCAATCTCACTATAGGGAAAAAGTAGCTTCAAAAGCAAAAGTTGATGGGAAGCAAGACACTACTCGGGGGGGAACAGCAACAAAGGCCATGTTCGACAAGTGGAGCACGAGGTTGGGTATTCACAAGAACAGATAACCACTGTTCCGCAACAAAAAAGAAAAGGCCCAACTACAAGGGCAGGAGAAGGAAAATACTACTGCTTCAATGCAAGTTAATTTCTCATACAGTCACTCAACTAACAACTTTTATCTCAGAAAGTCACTCAACTTAGATTTGCAACAGAGAATTCACTAAATTGTTGTCATTTCACCTGTATAGTCAATCAACCAATTCAAACGATATTTCTGGTAGATATTGATGACGTGGAGCACAGTTTGTTGCATTGTCATGTATCATCACATTTATGGTCGTAGATTCTGAGGTGGTTTGGTCTAATATGACTATATATGTTGAGGACGGTGAAGGATGCCTTATTTAGTTAGGCCTTTAGAAGAAAAAAGACAAGACACAGAATTTATATTGAACAGAAAGAGAGAAAACTTTCTATGTGCATCATATATGGTAAGTAACATCATATATAGCAAGTAAATCACACACACACTCGAAAACACAACACTCATGCAAAGAAGAGATAGAGAACGCACATAGATGTTAAAGATGTGCTAATGGAATTTGGCAGTTGTCCAGATAACTTGTTGAAGCTCAAGTCCCTATATCAGAGAAAAGAGAAAGATGTATGATCCAATCATGTCTTTATCTACAAGCTACATAAAAAATGTTTTCCTCAAGAAAGTGTTTTTCAGTGTTATGTTACTGTAAATTTCTATAAAAAAAAATTCCAAGGAAATGTTTTCTACGACTGCTATTCAACAAGTATTGGAGGGCTTTCATATTCCACATTACTCAAACAATAAGTGGTAGCTACACGATAAGAGCTTTCTAACTAAGGCACATAAAATTTAACAAAACCGTAGCCTATAAATGTACCTGTAGTATACACAATATTCTGTATTAATGACAAACAGGGTAAATGACTTCCATCACTTATAGTAGGAGTAGTATTCTTTTCACTTGTTTCAATTCACACTTCTCTGTTGTTCATTATATGTCATATCCTGTACATTATATAATTAGCATATCCTCCGTGGAAAATGTTCTCAACGCCTTATAGTGTATTATTAATACCAAATGGTTTTTCTACCTTATAAGGTATAAACATTTGTTCTAACATATTGAGATGGATATAAAAGGGTAAAAAAGTGTGGACTACAATAAGGTAGTTTTTCACTAAAATGATCAAGATGCAACTTCTACATTTACAACATGATACGGTTGCCACACAGAAAAAAGAGAAACGCAGACACCAAAGATAAGGGGAAATAAAATTGGTTAGAAGAAAATTGACAGAATATCATCTTACAGATTCTGTAAATTTTTAAGCTCCCAAATATATCCCGGAATGGGACCACGTAGTGAACATTTCCTCAATGTCCTGGAATCAACATCATGAGTAGTATATTTGTATGTCAGTATCACATGACACTGAGAAACAATCTTTTAATTCAAAAGGAATTAAAGGATATAAAGCCTACAAGTCTTCCAACAAAGTCATACGCGATAGATCAGGAAAATCATGTGCATTTCCTCTTGTGACTACATTGCTGAGTGCTCTAGGCATATATAAGATTATAAAATTGGGAGAAAATATCAGCCAAAAATTTCAAAATGCTATAATGTTTTCACATACTAGCTACTACAAATAACGATCTTCGAAACAAAAATCTTACAGGTAAACGAGATTTTTCAATGATGAGATTTCCTTTGGCCAGGGGCCTTCAAAATTATTTCCTAACAGATCCCTACCAAGAAAAGAAGTTAAATTGATAACTAAATTAAACCATCCTTATTATAATATTGCTTTCACATAATTGGGCTTACAGCGTATTGAGTTGTCTCCAATTGGCTATAAATGTTGGAATTTTCCCAGATAAGCTATTCCCTTGAGCATAACTACAAAATCAAATAAGAACAAAAAACATAAAGAGAGGGTGGTTGCAATTGACTAGTTGATATAATGGTGCAATCCAGAGAAAATCAGAGTCAACATGCACTTACAACTGTTCTAAGTTCACCAACTTCGTGAAGCTTGGAGGCAATTCACCAACGAAATAATTGGTGCTTAGGTACCTGAAATCATTTGCTAGCTACTTTGACAATTCGAAGGATATACAAGTATTGCAGTTTTCATTTCTTTTCTTTTTCCATACAGTCCAGATCATAAATATCAATTATTTTCTGGCATATGATATAGTCATGAATGAATGGATCCATGTGCAACTGATAACTCTACAATTGCCATGAATTTGGGATTAAGTATCTCAACCTTGTCATTAGGGGAAACCATTAGGGATAAGTTGTGTAATTAGCTCCAATTGCTGTTATGGACTGTATTTCAGATTTTGTTGGTTAATTCCTTATTAAACAAATATCAGAGATTCGTCGAAGATTGTCATAAATGGATGGATAGACAGAACTAGATATGTTAGCACAAGTCAGTCCAATCCTTTCCAATATTGACAGCATTCTCTGTAAAAGAAAAAGATTGACTCAAAATGCAAGGCCGAATTCCTTTTTTTATTCTTGTTTTTGCATACACTTAAGAGCAAAAGAGACCTAAACAAACCCCAAAATATCAACTTTACCTGAAAAACTAGCCAAACCATAGTATCTAAATATGTCCTACAGATGTATGTCTAGGTTGATTTAGGTTGAAGAATCACAAAACAAAGGGAAAAATGAAAAGGAACAATCTCATGTTTTGCATCGATCATGAAAATTACTATTGGTAGTTGTTGGTGTCTAATATTGCACTGCAATATGCACAATTGTCTGCTTAGCTATGCTAGAAATTAAGGTTTGACTGTGGCAATTCATCCCTTATGTATCAGAGATTGATGCCGAGTAAACAAATGTATTATCAATATAGTGAACCAATGTGAAATTAATCGACTAGATTCTTGAAATTATCAAACTGTTGTACTTACAGTTCCTGCAGCTGTGTAAGATTTCCAAGCTGCTGTGGGATGTGACCTGAGAGTTCATTCTGATCCAGATATCTACATTAAATTTCAAACCCGAACAGATCAAAATGAGAACAGAAAGAAGAAGAGCGATAAAGAGGATGTGTAATATTTTTCTACTCAATAGTCATACAAAATCTCAAGATTGGAGATGTTCCCCAGCTCTTCTGGAATGCTTCCATTTAGTGAGTTGAAGTATAGGGATCTAAATAGATGTACCAAAAGAAAAAAATAATAATAGTGAGCCTGACTAACTGAATTATTCTGCAAAAGAAGTAGAAGATAACAGAAATAAAAAATGAAAGCATATCATGATATATAAAAAATTGCTTTGATCAAGTAGCGAATTACTCACAGAATCTGTAAGTTGTTCATCTGAAATGGCAACAAGTCTCCACTGAAGCAGTTTTGATGAAGCCATCTGTAGAACACTTTATTTGGTAAGAAAAGATAATAGAGATTGCAGACTCCAAGTCAAACAAAGAGAGATCAGATATATTCAAAATTAAGCTTGCTCAATACAACGGTGATTTGAAAAAGGACATATATAGTAAACCACTCACAGTTCCTCAAGCGATGTTAGGTTGAGAAATGATTTAGGGAGTGATCCATTAAGCTTGTTGTAGCCTAAATCCCTGAGGCATCCACCATCCATGCCAAGTTAGAACAATAGAAATGGAGTAAATCATTAATCAACATAGACTACTACATTGCAATTTTACAAAATCGTGTTCCACCCAACCCTCTTAAATTCTTTTTTTTTTGATCTCCCTTAACTCTTGCTACTACTAACCTCTCACACCCACTACTACAAAACTGCAAATTACCTAGAGATTTTACTGGGGAATTATTTTCGCAGAATTTTCCTACTAATTTTCATGCGAAATTAAAAAATTCCTAAATTTTGAACTTTTTTACCTGCGAAAAATATTTCCCTAGAAAAATTGGTAGGTAAATTTGGCGCCATTTTTGCAAAATTATTACCTGGGGAATTATTTGGGGCAAATAATTTGCAAGTACCATTCATAGATAAATTCGCAAGTAATGAAAAAAAAAACTATTTTTTAATTTGTTTGAAAGAAAATTCCCAAATAAACTTATTTGCCGATCTAGTTAGAAATAATTACTTAAAAAATTATTTAGAAATAATTTTTTATGTGGTATTATGGGGATTTATTTTCTATGAATTTTATTGAGAATTTATTTCTTGAGGATTTACTTGGGAATTTTTTTACTTATAGAATTACTTGGGGATTTTATTATTGTGAATTTGATTGGAGATTTTTTGAGGAAGGATTACTTGAACTTTTTTAAATATAATTTTACTGGAAGTTTTTTTTTTTTTTTGAATCTAAGAACTTGTTTTATTTGAAAACCTTGAGGAATATTTTCTTTAAAATATATTTAACCAAATAAAAAATTACAATAATATAAAAAATATCAATGACATTAGAATGAATATTGTTAAATATTTACTCTACTTTTAGATTAAATAAATTACGAAAAATTACAGAAATCCCACCTTTTAGTTTACTTATTACCATTATCCTCGATAAGTTTTACAAATCTCCAAAATCCCTCATTTCGCGCATCAGATTAGTGTATCTCGCGCATCAAATTAGTATATCTTACTTAACGATTAATGTATCTCGCGCATCAGATTAATGTATCAGTGCTTATATTATTGTATCTCGCGCATCATATTAATGTATCAGCATTTATATTATTGTATCCATTTGAGGGATTTCTATAATTATAAATTTTTAAGGGATAGATTGTAATTTTGTCTTAAAAGTATGTAATTTTTGTAATTTGCTCAATAAATTATTATACAATAATATCAATCTAATACGGTGTTGGAGGTACCTCCTAAATGACGCATCCTCGTACCTCCTCTTCACATGTCCAAATCAACTACTAACTTGATTCTCTATAAAAACTTCACTCTATTTGTTTGTGCTCTCTGGGCCTCTCAATAATTTGGGTGTGAAACTTCAAAAAAAAAAATTAAGTGTATTTTTGACACTTCACTCTTTGATAATCTATTTCTTCTCACTATCTTAGGTGGTAGCCAAAGCTATAGAATGGAACATACAACAAAAAAACAACCTTCAATGAATAAGCCAAAGCTATAGAATGGAACATACAACAAAAAAAAACAATCTTCAATGAATAAGTTAATGCTATTGCATTCAAATTCGTTAATACATGCATTTCACATATTTAATTTGTAGTTTTTTTAAAAGGTGGTTGTTATATAAATGGTGTTGGGTCTCGCTTAACCCCAAAAATTAATCAGGAGATAAGAATTATCTAAGTCATATAAAAGACCACACATCCCTTAAAGATCGATATGGACTCTTCACAATTTTTTGCACTATACAGTGTGTCTGTTGTATCCTAAAGAGATTTGTTCATGACTGACCCTCAAAGCCTACTTTTTCTTTGGGAAACTTATATAAATATATTATATTAAGAAAATATTTACCATTTATAGCAATAACATTTTTTTTCACTTGATCACTTTTAATACTTTTATAATATAGTTTTAATACAAATTATAGAAGATTTATCATAATATTACTATGTATTGCTATAAATGATAATAAATAAAAAGTATTGTTAAAATCAACAATTATTAATTAAAATGTACTCATCCAAGGAATTTGTCCTATATACCTCAAGGTTATATCTCAGTTGTGTATTTATGTAACAAAAATTATTAAATGGAAGTAGCAAAACTGAACTTACAAGAATTGTAAAGACTCCATCTGAAAAGGTGGCAACTTCCCACTCAAGGAGTTATCAGAAAGATCTCTGTAAATCCACATCATTATTTGATAAGAGAAGACACTGAACAGACTATTTTAATTATAACTACAATTAGTAGAATTAAGATGGTGATAAACAGGTTTGAAAAGGACAAATTAAGTGATCATGAGGAGCTTTTCGATCTTTCCCAGTCCAACCGGATCAAATAAAATAAAAATATAGGCATATTATATAAATATATCATTTAATTTGACTTTAATTATCATTTATATCTTTCGACTTTAATTGTGTGCGCAAGTAACCACTTAGACTTATATAAAATTGAACAAGTAGACACATGCGTCTTACGTGACATATTACATGTAGGACGCTTTGTAGGATGTGAGTTGTCATATAAAATGTCATGTAGGACGCATGTTGTTCAATTTTATACAAATTTAAGTGTTTATTTGTACACACCCAAAGTTAGAAGGCACAAATATCGATTGAAGTCAAGTTTAATGACACATTTATGTGTTACGTCTAAGATATATATAATATATAATAACTCACATCTGAGTAATGAATTGTAGGTTGATAATTGATATAGGAATTTCTCCTCGAAGATTGTTTCCGCTTAAATCCCTGACAATTATGAAACGAGTTGAAGCAATAGAAATATAAATCATTAATCAAAATGACTGATTTCATATGGAGCTGCAAGCAAGCAATTGAGTATACATTTCTCTTGCTTTTCTTATAATAACATATACTATAATTATTATTTTTTTGTAGCAAGAGGCACAAATGGGTTATAGTTTCAAAGGAAAAAAATATTACACGTTAATTATTGATATTAAACTTAACATATTTTTGTATTTGCATGGTTACCTTTAAGGTTTAGGACTAAAATGATAATTTTTTCATACAATAAGGACTATTTTGATTATATGGCATAAATAAAAGATTAAAATAATTATGTTTTTCATACATTAAGGACTATGTTGATTATATAATATATATGAAGGACTAAAATATCATTTTTTTCATACATTAAGGACCATTTCGACTATATATATATATAAAGGACTAAAATAGCTAGTCCAACTCCCATAAATTCAAGACTATTTTGATCATTTTCTGCAATATAGTCACACTTTTAATTCAAAAATAACGTAACTTAGAACATGGAAGAACTTATGGATGTTTAAATTCCACGAAACGTTCTTTGAATTTGAATTTATAATGATCTGAATTCATAAATCCTTGATTCCGACACTCAAGCAAATATTTTGACACATAAATTATTTTTTTAATTTTGAACTTATAAATATTTAAATCATAATCATATAATAATTAGTGATCCTTTGTAATTGTTCTCTCTTAAAAAAAAAAAGTAGCGAATTAAAGCAATACTCGCTATATATGCTATCTAGCCATCTACAAAACATCCTGATCATTATCAATATGATGTATATTAAACCACTAATAAATTGGCTTGCTAAATCAAACTATAATAGTATAATTCTCCATCTGTCCTTATTTACTACTTCATTTTTTATTTGACACAACGATTAACAAAATGGTAATTGACATAGTGAGTTTACCATTTTATTCTTATTAATTAATATAATTTCAAAATAAATTTACTCAGATTCTGCATTATGCAAAAATATTAACTCTCTAAATAAATTAAGGATATAATAAATAAAAAATAATATTTTTTTTATTTATCAAAATTGAACAAGTAAAAAGTGACTGAGAAAGTATAATTAAGATGAAAAGCAGGTTGAAGAGAAATAGATAAACATTAATTCTCACAATGTTGTTAAACGAGAAAGATTTCCGACTTCTTGTGGTATTCTCCCGTGTAAACTGTGCCCTGATAAATATCTGCAAATTTTTAAATATTGTGTTAACAATTCTAATGGACAAGAAGGAATTAATTTATGCAATATATATATAATCAATCAAAGACAATTCTTTTGACAAATTTAAAATTTTGAATTACGTTGATCTGACAACATTTTTAGTCCCTCTATCAGTCTATCTTAGAATCATGACACATTTGTAATGTGTTTGGTTTGACGAAAATATGTTTTTTGAAAAATATCTTTTTAGATAAGTCAATTTATTTAGAAAAAATAAATTTATATTATATTATATTAAAAATAGGACTAAATTACCTAATAGCCCTTCTAAATTGTTATTAATAATGTAGATGTACTAATTATTATTATTAATAATAATAATAATAATAATATACTTAACAATCACATTCAAATAAAAGAAAATGTATGAAATATGAGGTCCTATACAAAAAATAAAAAAAATAAAAAGTTTCAAAGGGTTACGTACAGTTTTAAAAGTTGTAAAGCTTTTACTTTTACTTGATTCACATAAGTACCTGTGGAGCCACAATAGTTGCTACGGATTCGATACAATCCAGTATACAACATTAACTAAAATTATATATTTAATTTAATTATAGAAATAATAATTTATTCAAAACCTAGTTAAAAAAAAAAAACTTATATTGTAGTTCAAAACCCATAAACTAATTAAATTGATCTGGCTCCGTCTTGCACTTTAACATGTCTAAAGAAAATCAAAATACAAAAAAATCCTTAATATTAATTAATCATTTTCCAACTCTAAAGACTATACATAAATAATATAGCTATATTATGATAAAATGTGTACTTCATTTTGTTCTTTGTTAAGCATAATTCATGATCAAATAAAAATGGAATAAATAGTACGTAAGAAAAGACGTACAATTCCGTAACATGACAAAATGTTTTATAACAGTTGCCACACATAATAGTTTTGTTATTGCATAGGTGATCTGATCTATTCGAGACCTTGTCTTGCCCCCTTCCAAGTTTAAGTAAAGCCTCGACTGCCCTAACTGTCAAATAAAATTAAAAAGAAAAATAAGATCTCATTTATTTGCGCACTCTTTAAATAATACGAGGTGTATATAATTAATTGCGCTTCGATTTAGAAAAGCTATATATAAACTTTACCTTCTACGTCTGGAAGGCGTGGCTGAGGTCCATTTGCCAAATTACTCGAAGATTTGACGACACTAATATTGGTTGCTAAAAGAAGCAATAGTACTAATTTGTACAACTTATCAATTGAAACCATATCCATCTCTTCTTTACGCATGTAACTTCTATATTTTAATACATGCATATATATAATAACTAATGATAAAAGGAATAAAGTAAAAAAAAAAAAAAACTTTCATTTGACTGACCCCTTAACTAAACACGTGTATGTGTATATATATAAAGTGGCCTAGCTACATTGATCCATCCGAAGGTAATCACTCGAACACTCTCGTGAAAAAATTATAACTGTACAAATAAAAAATAATATTATATATAATATATAGGTCAAACAAGTTTTTAGAGATATATATATTAAAATATTGAACATTCTTAACAAAATTTCTAGCTTTGTCAGTGTGAATGTATACTTTAATTTGTGCTTTTACAGCTTTTCGAAAGAATTTGTTCTTTTAGCTCGATAGGTAATTGCTTTAATCGACAAGATATTTACAAGGAGTATAGTATATATTCGAAGTCATATTACAAGTCATTTTCCTTTGCATGAATTTTGATGCGTGTGGGTAAAAGGAGTAATTTTGGATGGATCCTAATTCATTTAGCATTAATCAACTTTTATTTATTCCACCTTATCTGATAAGGTGTGTGGACTCTTCTATCATTGAGTAGTGATGCTTTTTTTTCAATTTCTTTTTGACTATTTAGATGAAGGAACCGATTAAATAAGCTCCAGTTTGAAATATAAATTTTATTTATCATGAATAAAATATTTTAATCGGTGAATATTTGTTAAAAGAATGATACTTTTTATATAAAAAAAACGTTATTATGCGGGCTATTATATGGGAATTTTCACATATAACAACTCAAAAATAACTTAATTATGCTTCATGCATATAGTTTGCTAATTACGATTTGTAGATACATGTTAGAGCTAGGAGAAAGGCATGCGAGATTGGGAGAGTTGAGCGAGAGAGGGAAGAGAGTGGAGAGAGACGAATTATATATGTATATCTGTCAAATAATTGTATATATCTAACTATTATACATATGTATTTGTATATCTGGCGAGCGAGAGAGGGCAGAGAGTGAAGAGTGGCTAATTGTATTTGTATATCTGTCATATAATTTTTTGTGTGTGTTGTATATATATATATATATATATATATATAATGTATTTGTATATGTATAAGCGACATAATTACAACTAAAATTAAGTTGTGAGCCGTAATTAATTTAAACTATAGCTATGTCTAATATGTATGTTCTTATCCACGTAATTTCCCCTATTATATATATGAATGAGAATTTGAGTATTACTAATACGTGATAAAAAATAATCTTTACCATCTGAAAAAGAATATTACTAGGTTAAATATATGGAAATGGAGGGAAAATTAAGCTAAGTGAAAAGCTCAAGTTATATATATATATATATATATATATATATATATATATATATATATATATATATATATATATATATATATATATATATATATATATATATATATATATATATATATATATATTGACCAGTTTATATGCGATTTGACTAATTCTATTGGGTGTCTGCTACCTTTTATCAAATATAGATACTGAGTAAGTTTGTGTGTTGATGCTTGGACAAATGAAAAGAATTTACCTAGTGTTTTGCGTCGCACTAATCGAATTTGAACATGGGAATTCTTATCTTACTTCATTGATTATTGTGCCACTAATAACCAAAAGTTAAACTAAATTAGAAGAATAATAAAACTCTCTTCCTTCAATTATGGTCTTTAATCTCTCCAGAGTTCCCTTCTGCCTTCTTTAGTATTGATATGTTGCTTTAATTAGTCTCCAAGATATTTACAGGAGTATATATTCCAAGTCATATAAGGCATTTTCCTTGGCTTTGATTTTTTGAACTCCTTTATCATTGAGCTGTGGTGCTTTCCTAAAAACAAAAACAAAAAAATTGATTATTTATTAGATGAAAAAAACTAGCTATATATACATTCATGGAAAAAGCTATCTTATAGCCTACGTCCTACGACAAATAAATGATTTTAGCAATAATTATACAATTATCGCTAAAAAATAATTTCGCCATTAAATATTCTTTTTATTGTAGTGTGCGTTAGTGACCAAATTATAGTATAGCCTTATAGGGTGGCTGAAGTAATATTTCTAGCTAGTGAAATATGAAATTCAAATCTTGATTTAATTTTATTTTTTTTAAAAATGCGCATATATAACAATGAGATACGAAAATCTCCACGTAACGAAAGCAACAGAGTTTTAGTATATATATATTTTGTCTATTTAACTCATCATAGACAACTCATAAACAATGAAGAGTTCGACTGAATCTCCTTCGCATAGAAAATCATACCGCATAGATATTGAAAATATTTTATTTAGTTCAGATATATACAAACTTTTGGGTCCCTTCAGCTTACTTTACGTTAGAAGTTTTTTTTTTTTTTTTTTAAAACCCTTTGTTAACGTTGCTCCATGCACCTTTTATATTTTTTCAGTTTGTGGTTGTATTTAGTAACACAGAGAAATAGTTACGACATTTGCTTCTCAAGTCATGTTTTTTTTAAATAAAAGGAAAGAAATATAACTATTTAGTATTTAGATTGTTTTTGAAAAGTTGTATCACATTAAAATAATAAAACGATTTCAAAACAGAAAAAGCAACACCTTTTCTTCCATCTCCAATTCCTAAAAAAATTGTGAAGATTTAGCAACTTTTATAACAAGTACACAATTATAGACTGTGACTATTTCAATTTAATTCGTCTTTGTATATAATTACACTATTTAATTAGTGAAACTAAGTTTACTGATCATGTAAATTATGTATTTGATTAGATTCTTCGTACTAATTAGATAACCTTCCCCATATAGTTTTGTGCCTTCCAAATAGAGCATGTTGATTTGATTTTTGTTATGATAAAAATAAAAATAGGGATATATACGCAATTGTTGAAATAGGCGACAAGCGGGATGGATTTAGAAATATGGAAGGGGTGTTATGTGATACTGCTTGATCAGAAAAATTTACTAAATAAATAAATATTATTAAGAAATAGAAACAAACTG
The DNA here is from genome assembly GCA_037074985.1 of Solanum bulbocastanum. Lineage (NCBI taxonomy): Eukaryota > Viridiplantae > Streptophyta > Magnoliopsida > Solanales > Solanaceae > Solanum > Solanum bulbocastanum. The sequence continues at coordinate 25,944,084 of CM073598.1, read as the reverse complement.
AGTTGCTATATATTATAAGTGACTTTGCTTGAATAAAAGATGTGTGTAGCTTAGTTGGTCTTGTGTTGAAATTGTGTTGTGTGTTCAAGCCTCATGACATTAATTTGAATACATTTCATAAAAAAAGAAAAATTATCAAAAAGATATAATAATATACATAAATTGTGTTTATTTATTTATTTTAATATGATTTTATATTATTTTATTTAATTTTCTTATTTTAAAAGATGACATCGCTTATAAAAAATTTTGCGGCCACTTACAACATGTTACATATAAGTAATTTATTTTGTCTACTCTTCTTGTTTCTCGAGTCCAAGTATGAATTTCATGGCTAGTCCATAAATATAAGTACCACTTGTTTACTATTCTTTTCGTCTTTAATTTTTATCATATTTTTCATCTATGTATCTCTTGAAAAATATTAAGCAAAAAGGGTTTTATTTTGGTTATCATACCGTTAGTCATCTGTAAAGATATAATTTTTTTCATTTAAAATATTTACTTTATTGAGTATTTATAGTCTTCTAGAATAATAATACTAAGAATAGAAGGAGAAAAAATAATTAATTTTTTTAAAACTCATAAAATAACAAATAATTGAAACAGGGAAAATATATTGCATTATCTCTCTTCTAACCGCACTACATAAAAAATGATTAATTTAAGAGTAATAACTTAATTACCATTAAATATGTATTTTTAGTAGCAATTAACATTTTTTTGTAAATGTCTCTAAAGCCTATAGCGGTACTAAAGCTAATGACAATTAACTTATTAATGTCAATAAAAACTTTAACATTTTTTATCATTGTGTATATTTATTACTACTAAAAACTATTTTAATGTAATGTCGTTTAATTAAGAGTAGTTAATTATGTGGTTGACAGATAATGTACGTAATGTAGTTTGACTGATAATTAAAGGCATGAAATGATCAAGATGTAGAATATGGAATCTTAAAGTGGAAACAGTACTAACAGGTTCTATAAAATGTTCTATCATATATATGGTGAGAACTAATAGCTTTTTCTCCCATTAATTTGGAATATGCCTTTTAATTTTCCATAACAAATTAAGAGTTTGTGTTCTTTACCATTTGAAAAAGAATATTACTACTAGCTAGGTTATGCTTAAGTCATTTACAGTCACTTATAATTATCCGCATATTTTGGACACCCAAGGACTTGTACCTATTGAACACCCTATTTATTCAAAAATCATTTTTATTAGACACAAAATGCTGACATGGCAAAAAAAATGTGTTCCACTCTCTCTGCGCGCGTATAGCAATTAAAAATCTTTTTTTTTTTTGTTTTCCAAGTTATATACTTAATTTTTTTAAAAAAATAATAAAAAATAAAATGAAAATGCTCTGTCTTCTTCTTCAGTCTCTCTTTCTCTTATCCTTTTTTATTCTTCTTTTGCTTTTACCTTCATTTTTTTGAAGTTATTATTATATAGATCTAAATCTCAAATATTCTAGCAAAGCTTCATTTTTTTGATAAAAATAATATGAATTGATTATTTTTTTCAGCAAAAGTCGTTATTCTTTTTTAGATAATTATGATAGTAAGTGATTAAAGAAAATAAATCCATAATGGGTAAAAAGCTTTGAAATGGCAGCAGATTTTGACGAAGAAGAAGAAGAGGGGAGGGGAGGGGGCCGGGCTAGGCGTGGGCGTGGGTTGATTGAAAATAACTTTTTATTTTTTTAATTCTTTTTTATCTACTTGCCACGTGTCATCATTTTATTGGTCTATCTGTTATGTATTTGTGTTTGAGACACACGCACTTTTGCCTTTCAATAGATTTTCATTTTGTGTTTAATAGATATAAAATTGTTAAGATTAAAGTGTTCGATAGGTATTGGCCTAAGTTAAGGTGTCTAATTGACATATGCAGACAACTTTAAGGGGTCGTATATGACTTAAGCCAGCTAGGTTAATAAATCACATAACAGGTGGTTTTGACTACTTCTGCCCAAAGTGGTTTTTCCAACCTTGCAGTTGCCAACATAGCTCTTGTCCGTTCCAACCAGGTTATGTTCATCCGCTCTGCTACTCCATTTTGTGGTAGAGTATATGCCACCGTGAACTGCCTTTTAATACCTTCTTATTTATAGAAGTTGTCAAATTCTTCACCAGTGTATTCTCCTCCATTATCTGTCCTCAAACATTTGATCCTTTTCTCAGATTCAAGTTCCACCCGGGCTTTAAACTCTTTGAAAACTGGAAAAACATCTGCCTTTCTCTTGATTGGATACACCAAACTTCTCTTGGAGTAATTGTCGATAAATGACACGAAGTATTTTACTCCTCCTAGAGACTCCACCGGTGCTTGCCAGACATCAGAGTGGACTAGATCTAATATTTTCTTGCTTTTAGCAGAGGAACTGATAAACTTCAGTCTATGTTGCTTACTGGTAACACAATGCTCATAAAAAGGTAGTGAAACCTTTTTAAGCCCTGGAAGAAGCTTTTGCTCAGCAAGAATCTTCAAACCTCGTTCTAACATATGGCCAAGTTTACGATGCCACATCATCATTGATTCTTCAAATGAATTTGCTAACGCAGTTGATGTTTCTTCTTCTTGGTGTGTTTCACCCTTAAGCACATATACATTTGCAGTAAGTTTTTTCGCTTTTATCACTATAAGTGCTCCTTTTGATATTTTCATAACTCCACCATTAGTCTTATATGAACATCCATTATCATCTAATAGTTCCAAAGACTATATATTCTTCCTCAAGTCTTTTACATGTCGTACCTCTTGGATGGTGCATATCGTGCCATCATACATCTTTATTTTGATGGACCCAATACCAATAGCATTCAAAGCATGATCGTCTCCTATGAACACAGATCCTCCTGAGATAGGTTTATATTGATGGAACCATTCTCTCCGGAAAGTCATGTGCCATGTTGCTTCTGTGTCCATAATCCAGACATCAATGAAACGTTTTCAGCCTTCATTGTTTGATATTGCTTCACTACATAAAATATCGCCATCATCCGAGGTACTTGCAACATTCCCTTGAGCATTTGAAGACTCAGGGTGTTCACTCTTCTTCTTGAACGACAATCTTTCTTGAAGTGCCCTTTCTTGCCACAGTTATGACACTTGATATTCTTCTTACTTCTTGATTGAGATCTACCATAATTGTGACTCCCACTGAGGCCACATTCCGTTGGTCTTCCTCTCACCATCGTCAAAGCTTCAGCTTGCTGCGAACTTGCTTGTCTGTCTTCCTTATTTTTGCGCCGATTTTCTTCTTCTAAGACAGCGGCTGCAATTTCATCGAAAACTAGACTGTCTGTATTGTTCATCAGGTTAATGATGAGTTGATCATACGACTCAGGCAGACTTTGAAGTAGAAGCTCCGCACGTTCAGTCCCCTCTATTTTGCAGCCCGTTGTTGTAAGTTGCGAAAATAGAGTATTCAAAGTATTGATGTGTTCAGTAACCGACATGGACTCTGCCATTCGAAGAGTATACAATCTTCTTTTTAAGAAGATTTTATTATGCAAAGACTTGGCCTCGTACAATCCCGTAACAGTATCTCATATTTCCTTCGCCGTCCATTTTTCAGCCACACTAGACAACATTTGATTAGCTAGAGCCAAGTGTAGATCAGCAACTGCGTTGCTGTCTATGTCGTTCCACTTGCTGTCATCAGTAAAGTCTGTGGGCCTACCTTCAATTGCATCTAAGCAATTGTCTTTTCTAATATCGCGCTTATTTTCATTTTCCACAATGAGAAATTAGTCCCATTGAACTTTTCAACATCAAACTTTGTTGTACTAGACATTGTTATTTGTTTCACACCCTTCTAGATTGTTTTTGAATATTTTTTCGAACAATCGTGACAAACTGTACCATCACCAAAATTTACTATTTATAGATAGTACTTTCGCATAAAACAGATAGAATAATCGAGGGCTCTGATACCACTGTTGGAGGGAGAAAGCACCACAACTAAAGTTTAATATGATAATAAATAATAAAAATAATTGGACACGAGAATTTCACATGGAAACCCCTCAAACAGATAGAAGGGAAAAACCACGGGGTAGAAAGATTTTACTATGATAATATGGTAGTACACTGCTCTCAAATACAACGAGAAAACACCAATAAACACTTCTATCTCGTAAAAAGAACAACTCAATAAGGAGGACACTCAAGCTATAAAATTTATCTTGGTATATAACTCTTTGTGTTCTTACTCTTTTGGATTGAATTTCTGTGTAGTAATTTAAATGAGGGCAAGAGACCCTCTATTGATAGGAAATTGAAAATGTGTTTTCTGCAATTTGTAGAAAGTTGCAATTTCGTTTCAAAGTTGCTACTTCCTTTTATTTTTCAAAAAAAAGCAGCCCTTTTTGACATTACATTCAGCCCTTTTGACATTATACTTACCATAGGTTCATATGAACATATAAACAATGGAGGCTTCTACATCTCGACAAAAACTAAGAATAAACTCAAAGTTTCAATCATAATCCATGTGAGACAGCAGACATTAATATCGACTAAAGAAACTAACAGGAAGGCAAGAGATGTAATATATTCATACTAATCAAAACATTAAAGAACATGAGCTATTGAAAATGTAATTAAATTACTAACTAAATCCATGAGGAAATACAACACATATGAATCATAAACTTACGAAACAAAGCTAGAAACTAGTCAATGCTCGAGAAAAAGGAAGAAGAAAAAAAATTACCTTTTGCCGAGTAGCTAACTAGGACGGCTTCCACCTTGAAATAGCCACAAATAATGAAGTTTCAGCTATCGAAACAAGAGCTTCCAAAAACTTTACGGGGTGCACTTTTTTCTAGCCTCCAAAACCGTCGAGGATCAAAGAAAGGGATAGGGATTATATACAATTCCAAAAACCTCAGGGAATGTGGGACTCAGAGAATTTTTCAAAATCCCTTAAGATAAGGTTGACAACAAGGAATACGTACGAATTTGTACCATTTCGAATGAAATTAAAGAAAGGAAAAAGGAAATTGGAATGGCTATTACCGTTAAGGAAATTTCCTAGAAGATTCCATAGTACTCGAGCTCCTGCCAAGCACGTTTGGTTGTACTCGCATCGAGACACATACCGTGCGGACCCCCACCCCGCCCCCGATCCTGAGGCACACACCGCGCCTTAAGACCCTCTGTCCCCTAGCCTGCCCCCCGAAGGCCACCCGCATCGGTACGAATTTGTACCATTACGAATGGAAATTAAAGAAAGGAAAAGAAAAATTTGAATGTATATTACCGTCAAGGGAATTTCCTAAAAGATTCCATAGCATTGTTAAGCACGTTTGGTTGTACTCGCCTTGAAGGACACACCATGCCGACCCTCATCCCGCCCCCAGCCCTGAGGCACATATCGTGCCTTGAGGCCCCTCGTCCTCTAGCCTGCACCCTGGAGGCCACTTGACCCGAGTCATGCACCATGCCTCGGGCCCCTCAACCACGAGGCATGAAAAGACCCCAAACCCCCACCTTAAGGCACGCACCATATTTCGAGGCACCCTGCCCCGCACTCTGAGGCATACATCGTGCCTCGAGGTCCCCCCGCCCTGAGCACACACCATGCCTCAAGGACCCCAGCCCCCGGCCCCAACGCGTGCTTCGAAGCCCCCTATCTCGAGGAACGCGCTCTGCCTTGACCCCGACCCTGAGGTACACACCGTATCTCGAGGGCCCCTAGCCACCGACCCTGAGGAATACACCGTGTCTCGAGGGTTCGAGCCCTTGACTCTAAGGCATAATCCATGTCTTGAGGGCCCAAGCCCCCACCTCAAGGCACACACTGTGCCTCGAGGCTTCCCGCCCAGCTACAAGGCATGCACCGTGCCCCGACGCCTCCTACCCCGCCCTGTCAAAAGGCACACACCGTGCTTAGAGGCTCCCCGCCCTGAAGCATAATGTATGCCTCGAGGCATCCCGTCCCCGCCCCAGCCCCCACATCCAAGGCACGTACCGTGCCTCAAAGGCCTCTTCCCCACCACAAGGCACGCACCATGCCTCAAAGGCCCCCTCTCCACCACAAGGCACACACCGTGCCTCGATGGCCCAAGCCCCGTCGCACCACAAGTCACCCATCATGCCTTGAGGCCCCTCACCTCGTCATGAGGCACCCATTATGCCTTGAGGTCCCCTGCCCCGCCCAGAGGCACGCACTGTGCCTTGAAGCCCCCTGTTTGCCCTGAGGCACGCACCGTGCCTCGAAGACCCCTACCCCAAGGCACGCATATACTGTGCCTCGAGGCCCTTCGCCCTTCCCCAAGGCACCCACCGTGCTTCAAAGACCCCGCCTCATTCTGAGGCACGGTGCGTGCCTCGAAGCCCTCACTCCCACCCTGAGGCACTGCCTCGAGACCCTCCGCCCCAAGACATGCACCGTGCCTCGAGGCCCCTATCCTTAAGGCATGCATCGTACCTTAAGGCTCCATTCCTCCCGCCCTACCCCTAAACTGTGCCTCGAGGCCCTCCGCCCCCGCCCCTTCCAGAGGCACGCATTGTTCCTCGAGCCCATCCACCCCCGCCCCGAGGCACATACTGTGCCTATGTGCCTCAGGACCTTCCGTCCCCTCCCTAAGGAACGCACCGCGCCTCGAGACACCCCCACCCCCGCCTCGCCTCGAGGCCACACTCTGACTCGAGGCCCTCCAATCGTTCCTCGAGTCCCTCCGTCCCCTCCCCACCCGGAGGCACGCAGTGTGCCTAGAGGACCTCCATCCCTACCCACCCTGAGGCATACAACTATACCTCGAGGCCCTCCGCCCCCACCAAAAGGCACATACCGTGCCTCGAGGCCCCCTCGCTCTTGCCACTCCCCGAGTCTGTGCCTCAAGGCCCTCCACCCCCGCCCCCGCCTCACCCCGAGGTATGAAGGCCCTCTCCCTCCTTCCTTTCCTCCCCGCATCCTGCCTCGAGGCACCATTGTCTTAAGGTCTTCTGCCCCTTCTCGCCTACCCCGTCTCGAGGCCCCCTGCCTGGTCCCGCCCTGAAGCCTTTGGCTCTTCCCTACACCTACCATGAGACACTGTGCCTCAAGGCCCTCCGTCTCTCCCCTCTACGAGGTATCGTGCGTCAAGTCCCTTGCCTCGCCCCGCCTCTCGGCACGATGCCTTGAGATTTTCATACCCCGTCATGAGACATCGTGCCTCAAGGCCCTCTATGTTGAGACCTCACTTGCCCCGTTCCTGGAGGCACGCTGCCCGCCTCGAGGCCCTTCCCACCTTGAGGCACTCCATCCCGCCTGCCTTGCCCGCCCGAGGTTGTGATCACGACAGTTTCATAACTAAAAGAAGACAAGAACAAAAACTGAGTTGGGCAGATAATGCAAACTTTTCATAATGAAGGGAACTAATGTTCTTGTTTTATCTCATTAATCTTGATCCTCTGCATGAACCTAATTAAGGAACGAGCAGAAGACATGCTTAAGGCATTTCTCACATTTAAATGATTACCTTAAAAGGATCTCTATAATTATTCCGAAAAATTTGGAACGATTTTTATCCATGTTGAGCAATCAAACTAAAAAAAAATCATGTTTTCAGTTATGATGAATAAAGCCAACTAATCATGCTAGGTGAAAAGGGATCAATGAATTAAAATGAAGACAGCCACCCCTCTACCTCTTTATGATTCAAGCTTTGCAGATAAAACAAATGGTTCTATTAATGTGGACATCAGGAATGGGAAAATAATATAACAACTAATTACTAAATCGGGACTACAAATGTAAAAGTACATATTTGCCTCTTAAGCTCACAATCTAAAGTATAAATAAGAAAAAGGTTTTGGGGGATAGCACATGTGCAAAACAAGAAGAATGCACTCATAAGAACTATTAAGAAGTAACTGAATGATTCAAACTACATATGCATCACACCTCTCATGTCCAACATAATTTGGAGTCCCACGAGTGGTATAGTAAGCCCTGACTCCCTGTTAGAGATTTGAGTAAATGCCAAAGTCAAAAACTTTTAAGTTCTCTTGGAAATTAAGAAGCAAATTTTCAAGATGGGGAACAAGGAACAATAGTTAAAAGATTAAGAATCAACAATTGCAAACCTTCAGATCTCGATAGTATTGTTGTGACAGTGAGCAATTACATCAATGAGTTGTTGAAAGTTTTTTGGGGAGGACAGGTTTAGGCTATGTTTGAAGCAAAGCAAAATTCTATGTAACATGAGAAAGCTAACCACCAGGTATGATATACAAAATTCCCCATTCTTATGAGTTGATTAAATTATTCAATTAATCAATCAATCAACTAAGCCCCCAACCCTAAGTTAGAGGTTAACTACGAAAATGGGAAAAAGTACCCTAAGCAGAGGTTAAAAACACAAATTTTCAGGCTGGGGAACAGGGAACTATGTTAAAAGATTAAGATATCTAATAATCTCCACAACAGATTATCTTGGTGGTAAACACCCTTGCTGTGACCAATGGCGTACACAGGATTTTTTCAAAGCGGTGTCACCATTTAAGGAACAAAAATGGCTCAAGAAGAAAATCAATGAAGTTTTTGCTTCAGACCTCAAAAAATTTGAGGCGCGTTAATAGTGAACTTTATGAAAAAATATTTTTTTAAAAAATATAAATTTTGATTAAAAAATTGTCTATTCTTTAAATTAGATAATATTATAGAATTTTAAATTAAATCACTCACATCTTCATATTATTAAATAAAATTTTCAACATTATTTAAAAGATTGTATTGCAAATTAAAGATTAACATCTTTAAAAGAAAATGAAAAAAAAGAAGAAGTTACAGGGCCCTATATTTAATGTTTAGACCACTAATTTTGTTGGATAACCTTTCTTAATAATTTAAAAAGATGAACAAATTACTGTAATAATATTATATTAGAAAAAGATGGTTCAAATCATATTAATAAAGCTCAATTCAAGTACATTAGAGCGAGATTTCATATTTTGAAAGATATACATAATATCCTCATTAGAAACACAACTAAATAATTTTTAATATAAATTGAAGTTTGTAATTTTTTTAGAATAATAGCTCTCCATTATTGCACAATTAAATTTAGAACAATATGATGTAATCTACACAATTAGTAATTGAGGATCAAATAATAGAGGATTGGAACAAGAAAAAAATAAAATAATTATTATGAAAAAGTAAAAATAAAATTTCCAGCACATAATAAAACAAATAGAATAGCAAAAAAATACTAACATGATATGGAGATTCGAGATGCCGAATAACGATAATAGATAAACAAGAAAGGAAAGAAAATTGAAGAAACTTAGAAGTAAATATATAAATATAAGGATTTAAGGAGTCAACACTATTTTTATTTAACTATAATTCTAATCGATAAAGGACTCAAAGATTTTGTGTTTTATTTTAATTCTAAAAATAAAATAAAAAATAATTTAGATTTTGAATGAATTAGAGTGGATCGGTAGGTTTTTAATGAAGGGACCTTCCTACTGTTTTGAATTTAAAACAAAAAATTATAAAACGTGGGGAAAAAAAGCAAAAATTAAGAGAGAAGAAAAAAAAAGGTGAAAAAAAAAAGTTATTACGGATTCGAACTCGAGACGGAACACATTTAAAGCAACGCCTTTGCCACTGCACTATGATCATTCTCATGTAAGGGGTGTCCTTTTAATTGCTTTTTACCTTTCAATGTTTTTTTTTTTAAAAATTTTATATAGGTATATTTTGTAAATTTTTTCGACGAAGTCGTGTTACGTGGCACACCTTACATGTACATAAATCCGCCTCTGGCTGTGACAGTGAGCAATTGCAAGTTATAATCTTGAAGCAAAGCAAAATTCTATGTTTCAAGCTAAATGATTCATAAACCACCAGGAAAGATACACCAAATTCCCCATTCCTACGAGTTGATTTCGAGGTTACAGATAAATTATTCAAATCATCAATAAATCAACTAACCCCCCAACCCTAAGTCAGAGGAAAAAGTACCAGAATACAAGCAGTGGCATCCGGACGGGATTCAAGAGGCATACCAAAGCCTCATTTGCCTAACAACCACCTCCCTCTTGTTTCTTAGCAATTTTATTCTCGCCACCGTCATCTTCACCATTGTCTGCTGCATACACACACAAAAAAACTTGATTTCTTTTATCCAAGAAGAAGTAAAATTGAGAGTGGAATTGGGAAATTCACCATTTTGAGAAATTGAAGGTTCTGCAGAAGAGAGAAAGGCCCATCTTCATCTTCATCGCCTTGAGAAGAGCGTGTGTGTGAGAATATTCAGTAGTGAAGAACAGAGTTTTGTATTTGTAACGGTCGTTTTTGGGATGAAAACAAAAATATGTTTTTAAAATGGATGACGTGGCGGTCTTTATTGGCATGTGGCGCCTCTTATGTTATTCAAACAACTTGACACTCATTCTTTGCAAATAATAGTGATGGTATTAAAAATAAAAAAGTTATCGTAAGGAATGCTTAAATGTGTCGAACGGATTATGATTTTATGACTAATTTTGTCAACTCTAAATAAAGTATTTGAATGAGGCAATAGTCTCCTCATTTTATTCTGCAAATTAGCTGCTCAAATTCAATTATTCCAATAGGTCATTTGGCTTGTGAATTCTGATGTACATGTATAAACTTACTCTAAATGTTTAGCCACCTTTGAGATATAAAATAAAATTTTGTCCTTATGAGTGAGGTAAAGACAAATAAGTGGAGATAACTATTTCTTTTTCAAAGATATTTAATTAAGAGTAAATTAACAAAAATATTTTTTTCTTTATTTAGGAGTTAAATTTTTTATAATTATTATTAGAGTGAGTTAAAGTTCTACATTGATTAATCTGTGTTTATATGAATTTGCTCACTCCTCCTTTCATGAACTAACTTTTGAGATTGAGTTAGACTCAAATGCCATATTAGTAGTGAAATCACAAAACTAAATTTTGTAACAACAAAGTGGCTAAACTATATATGTGTCAGCTGCTTAGAAAATACAAATGATCAGAAAGTCAAAATTATGATGTCGGAAATGACATATCGTCACCACATCATCATTTTGCACTGTGTAGAGACCACGCTAAACCTTTTTTTATCACAAAATTTGACCTTTTTTCTACTATAAAGAGGTAAATTTAGAATTTAAATTTCATGAATTTGTGATTAAGGTTTCAACCATTTAACCCGGCCACATCTACGTAGGCTACTCCCTGCTTACTGAAGTTCGATTCATAATCTTTGATTGGATGATCCAACGCACAGCGTGGAGCAAAACAAAGTTGCATTGTACTATGACGTGACATTTCTTCTTTCTGGTTGCAGTAGTATTATTTGATGTCCTTTTCAACATGTCTCACACACACACATTCTCAGAAACGCTCTAATAATATCGTATTATATATGTATCTCATTCATTCTTCGATCTATATATTCGATAAATCATCATTATGCATGTGTGTATGCTCACTTCTAACGTATTTTTTTGCATGTTAGTGAAGATGATGTCATCCTCACATTACTGTACTTCTTTCTTTTGTGCTCGTCATCTTCAGCTTGCTCCTAAATTGCAAAGCACAAAACAGTCGAGCGACTTGTTCCTGAAGAAGAAAGTAATGCGCATATAAATTACAGTTCGAATAAGGAATTTATATTTGCAACCAATTTGTCATCACGCATAAAAAATGAGATGAGGACAATAAGGCTACTTCTAGGTCCAACGCCTCAATGAATTCAGTGGTAGAACAGAAATCAATCATCGACAATGTACACGGTTACTAAATGAAAATCTTATACTGATATATACGCCAGACCAATAGTTTCCTAATTCAAAACAAGCACAAAACTCATACTACTGAAGCATTATTGCCTCCTTGATTTTCATTGTATAAGTAGAGTAATCATCTCGGAAATGGGAGATGTTGGATTCAAATTTCATTGGTAATATTATTGCTGTTAGATAAGGGAGGAGTAGCTTCTGATGGCCCTGCTGTAGAATAGCTTTCGGATGGAGAAGGCTGAGAGAGTGCAGCCATGGCCTTAGTCAATGCAATCTCGTCTGTTGAACGCCGGACTGTTGAAGATGTGGTCTTGATTTTAGTTTTTCCTTCAATAACTTTCACTACCTCAGACATGGTTGGCCTGAGAGTTGGTGATGGATTAGTGCACATCATTGCTAATTCCAGAATGGAATTAGCTTCTGTCCAAGAATAATCTGTTCCAAGTTGTGGATCAACTAGATCCATCAAATTTCCCTGCTCTTGCAACACGTAAGCCTGCAATCAAACCAGCAGACATCGATCAAATTAGCAAAGTCATTCAAGTAAAAAGGCAATAGCAACTGTTTATTAGGCATGTGCATCAATGAGTGAAATTGAAAACTTCTCGTTTGAGGCTTTACCAAATCAAGAAGGTAAACTGTCTGATCACTTGGCCTGTAACTAGCACTGTTTCTTCCGCTCACAATTTCAAGTGTAACAACCCCAAAGCTGTAAACGTCTGCTTTCGGTGTTAAGTAGCCGCGCATTGCATATTCTGGTGCCATATATCCCCTATAAAAGAACTTCCAATGAGAGAACAAATACACTTATCCGAAAGAAAATATATGTGTAGCATAAGCTTTAAGTTAACAGGGTGGAGGAGCATTAGCAGGATTATCAAATTACGTTGTTCCAGCAATTTGTGTGATGACATGAGTGTGTTCCCCTTCATTAAGCTTTGCGTATCCAAAATCAGTTATTTTTGCATTCAACTCCTTGTCCAAGAGTATGTTTGTGGGCTTAATGTCCCTGTGGATAATCTTCAATTTGGACACTTCGTGCAAATAAGTTAATCCTTTGGCTATCCCGAGGATAATTTTGACCCTTGTCGACCAATTTAGTCTGGATTTAATTTCCTCTGGACCTGCAAAAGCAATGTCATACTATTATTAACTACTTCAGAATTTTTTGTCAAAATATATGAGCCTTGCTATCATTACCGAATAATGCATGGTCAAGAGAATTATTTTCCATGTATTCATAAATGAGTAGGAGCTCGTTGTCTTCTGCACAACATCCCATTAACTTCACAAGATTCGGATGTTGCAGAGCTGAAATCGTGCCAATTTCATTTACAAACTCACGATTCCTTGCTTTGATTTTCCTGATAGCTGTTTAACTGCAATTGTAGTCCCATCAGGGAGCACGCCCTGTATTGATGAGATACACCCCCCATTATTTAGAATTGGCACGAAAACGTGAACATGATAAGGGGCTCTTCATACGTTATATGTGTAGCAGTGACAGATAAAGTTGCTTACATAAGCAGCAGCTCAATCCAGGGTCAAGGGATTGATATGATGAATAAACAGAATGCTAAAAATCCAACAAATACTAACCTTATAAACAGGTCCAAAACCTCCTTCACCCAATTTGTTCACAACATTGAAGTTCTGAGTGGCATCTTTTATTTGACGAAAGGTGTAAACTCCTCCCGGGAACAATTCAGTTGCTTTTAGTTCTTTTGATATGTGTTGGCATTTCACAAAAGAAGCAAACAGAATTTTATTTTAGTGAGTTACACAAATTTATATTGAAATAATAACCAAACCAAACTACATATATAACTGTGTCTAACCTTCCTTTGATGATCTTTTTCCGCCAAGATAACCCAATTTCCTTAGTAAAAGCAAAAGTAGAGCAAGAAAAAACAGTGATGATACTGCTATCACTGCCTTAAGCGCAGGAGACAGTTTCGGATGGTGTTTTGGTGGTGGAACTGGTGGTGGAACTACCATCAAAGTATTGTTGTCTTAGAAAGGACACTGAAGAATATGACTGACAGTAGACCAGATAAAGAAAACATACCTTTGGTTACAGAAATAGCTGAAATGAGGGGACCGTAGTTGGCCGAGCCATTACCAGACCAGTACAAGTGAATTTCAAGATAGGATTTTATATAAGTATTATGTTCCACCATTATATCCCCATCATCATTCACTTTTTCTGCTTCTATATTGTAGTTCTTCCGTACATTCTTCCCCTACAATGACAGCTTTTCAAAGAAGAACTACAAAGATGATACCTTTACAATTCTATTTGGTATAACAGAAGTCGTTCTCCATGACAAATATTTTTCTGGAAAAAATAGTTTATGGTGTTTTGTTGTAGTGGAAAATATATACATGTTAAGGGTGTGTTTGATATGATGGATTCTGTTGTTTGGTAACCAGAAGGTAGAAGCATTTCCCTTCAAAATGAGAAATAGGACTTCCCTCGCTTATGGACAGAAGTCAATTTTCTATAGAACTTTTTAACTTAATATTACTGGCTCCAATAAGTTACACATCCTAATTAATCTTTAGTACTCGAAATTTCATCAAAACACTCTTCCATTTGTTACTGTTTCAATCAATTTTTGTATATAATTTCTTTTTTTTTTCGAAACATTTTTCATTCACCAATCCTGTACCGGAACACATTTTTCAGGAAATTATTTTCAGTGGAAAATTGCCACACCGAACACTCCTTATAGATCAATGATAATATATAGGGGAGTGTTTTGACGCAACTTTTGAGTAAAAATTTTTTTAATAATAATGTCCAAGTGTTACTTGAAGCAAGTAAATATTGAGAAAGTTATATAAGTAAAATGACTTCCATCCACAAGTGAAGGAAGTTTTTTTCTATCTATTGATGGAAATTGTTTGTTTTTCTTGATAACTAAGCCTTTTTTTAGTAACCAAACACCATAAATTTTTCATTTTGGATATTTAACCTAACATCATAAATTGGTCTTGGAAAATATTTTTCTAGAAATGACTTCCTCATGGAAAACTTTTTTAAGAAAGTTAATGACTTGTGGAAAACTTTATATAGAAAATGACTTGCGTCATTCCTAGATAATACCTGGATGTCAATATCAAAAACTCGTTTAGGTGTGATGGGATAGGCTTGTTTTTTACTTAAGCCTATCTCAGCAAAATATAGTTGGACTGTGTAGGTTCCATCGGAGAAACAAAATCCATAGTACTTGAGAGAGATCGGGGCTACACGGGCTGTTTCAACCAGAACTGCTGCAGTATTGGAAAGATTACATGTATCCTTGATTATTAATGATACAGGTCGGTTATCCAAACTCTTGGTAAGACCCATGCTACTATAACCCCAACCTCCTGTTTCATTGGGAGAAAACGTTGATGATCCATTGGGGTTCTGATCAGCAGAGTAGTTTTTGCCGCTTACAGTAACTTCCTTGCCACCACAGTTGATAAACAATTCCTCATCTGCGTACGTGAGAGAAAACTACCTACTGTCATTCCTTTTAATTGAGAAAAAAAGTAGATTAACAAACAATATAATAAGCAGAAGCCGAGAAAACATTAGGAATATTACAGCTTGGTAAAAAATGACTTACATTTTTTATTATTATGGCAATAATCGTTACATATATCTTTTGTGTGTGGCCTACATTTATAAACATACTATCAGAATGCAACACTAGTCTTCTCTAGGAGGAAAAGAAAAGATACAAATAAGAAATGAATTTTAACACTCACGAATTACTTGAGCAGCCTGGAAAATAGTTCCTGAAATGGAAAGGCCATTTCGTAAGGCTAGCGGCCTAGCTAAAGAAAGATACTATTTAACATCTAAAGTAGAGAAACAAGTGTAATGATCAATTTTACACGTCCGGATCATCAGATGAAGCATTGAACTCTGAGGTTGTAAGTTTAAACGAGTTTTCAGAAACATCCCTGCAAAACAATTTATGACAAAAATAAGCTCTCTTTCCAATGTTGCTTGAAAGACAAATGACAAAGATCACAAGCAATATGTAGCGGTGGACGGAATTATATCTACCACAAGAAGTTATTTTACTTGAACAAGACGTACTACAAATTGAGACAAACGGGGGACCTTTGTGAATAAAAAGTGTTCAAAGAAACATGTGTATGAGTCTCTTTGTGTGGTTTTTTGTTAAGTTACTCTCTTAGGGTTCCTTTGCTTGGTCATAAACTTCACACTAATATAATTTATGAGGAAATCTATGTATTAGGTTTATGATATTGAAGGAAGTTTCAAAAGCAATTTTTCTTCATTTGTTGACATTCAAAATTGGCATGGCACCAACACACTCTTCATGAATATTTCCACTTACACGTATCGATGTGGTTTTACGTTCTTCCTCTTAGTTAGCCATCCTGGCAATAATCCATTAAGCTTGTTCTCCCTGAGGAATCTGCAGCAATGTGAAAATGTTAAAAGGGGTAAAAGTAGAAAATCAGTTATCCCCCCACCTGTTAGGCCAAGCTTTGAATATTGAGAAAAATGGAAAAAATAAGCCAGTACTAACAACATAAAACAAGGGAATGGGAGAACATGATTTACGCAGTTGGATCAGTTAGACCAACGTCCACGAGCAGAGTGAAGAAAATTCAATGTATCAAGTGATGTACAATAGATAGTACAAAATTATGGTAAATACTCTAATTACCTGTTCTGCATAAGTTACATAATACAAGACTGGCAGATACTGCACAAAAGCAGAATAAAAACTCTCTCCCAATGGTCTTCTTCTAACGGTCTAAGCGTGTTCTAATGCACCTCCTTCATGAAGCCGGATACCCGGCCATATCACTGAGTCAAGGACCTCCCCAACGGAGAATCGACAGCTGGTAGAACCTATTGTTAGCAGTTAGCCTATTAACAAAGGTTCTTACTCCACAGATCTCACTGGAAACCCTAGCTCAAGCAATCTCACTATAGGGAAAAAGTAGTTTCAAAAGCAAAAGTTGATGGGAAGCAAGACACTACTCGGGGGGGAACAGCAACAAAGGCCACGTTCAACAAGTGGAGTATGAGGTTGGGTATTCACAAGAAAAGAAAAGGCTCAACTACAAGGGCAGGAGAAGGAAAATACTACAGCTTCAATGCAAGTTAATTACTCATACGTTCACTCAACTAACAACCTTTATCTTAGAAAGTCACTCAACTTAGATTTGTAACAGAGAATTCACTAAATTGTTGTCATTTCACCTGTATAGTCACTCAACCAATTCAAACGATATTTCTGGCAGATATTGATGACGTGGAGCACAGTTTGTTGCATTGTCATGTATCATCACATTTATGGTCATAGATTCTGAGGTGGTTTGGTCTAATATGACTATATATGTTGAGGACGGTGAAGGATGCCTTATTTAGTTAGGCCTTTAGAAGAAAAAAGACAAGACACAGAATTTATATTGAACAGAAAGAGAGACAACTTTCTATTTGCATCATATATGGTAAGTAACATCATATATAGCAAGTAAATCACATACACACTCGAAAACACAACACTCATGCAAAGAAGAGATAGAGAACGCACATAGATATTAAAGATGTGCTAATGGAATTTGGCAGTTGTCCAGATAACTCGTTGAAGCTCAAGTCCCTATATCAGAGAAAAGAGAAAGATATAATCATCCAATCATGTCTTTATCTACAAGCTACATAAAAAATGTTTTCCTCAAGACAGTGTTTTTCAGTGTTATGTTACTGTAAATTTCTATAAAAAAAATTCCAAGGAAATGTTTTCTACGACTGCTATTCAACAAGTATTGGAGGGATTTCATATTCCACATTACTCAAACAGTAAGTGGTAGCTACACGATAAGAGCTTTCTAACTAAGGCTCATAAAATTTAACAAAAACCGTAGCCTATAAATGTACCTATAGTAAATACAATATTCTGTATTAATGACAAACAGGGTAAATGACTTCCATCACTTATAGTAGGAGTAGTATTCTTTTCACTTGTTTCAATTCACACTTCTCTGTTGTTAATTATATGTCATATCCTATACATTATATAATTAGCATATCCTCTGTGGAAAATGTTCTCAACGCCTTATAGTGTATTATTAATACCAAATGGTTTTTCTACACCTTATAAGGTATAAATATTTGTTCTAACATATTAAGATGGATATAAAAGGGTAAAAAAGTGTGTACTAAAATAAGGTAGTTTTTCACTAAAATGATCAAGATGCAACTTCTACATTTACAACATGATACGGTTCCCACTCAGAAAAAAGAGAAACGCAGACACCAAAGATAAGGGGAAATAAAATTGGTTAGAAGAAAATTGACAGAATATCATCTTACAGATTCTGTAAATTTTTAAGCTCCCAAATATATCCCGGAATGGGACCACTTAGTGAACATTTCCTCAATGTCCTGGAATCAACATCATGAGTAGTATATTTGTATGTCAGTATCACATGACACTGAGAAACAATCGTTTAATTCAAAAGGAGTTAAAGGATATCAAGCCTACAAGTCTTCCAACCAAGTCATACGCGATAGATCAGGAAAATCATATGCATTTCCTCTTGTGACTACATTGCTGAGTGCTCTAGGCATATATAAGATTATAAAATTGGGAGAAAATATCAGCCAAAAATTTCAAAATGCTATAATGTTTTCACATACTAGCTACTACAAATAACGATCTTCAAAACAAAAATCTTACAGGTAAGAGAGCTTTTCCAATGATGAGATTTCCTTTGGCCAGGGGCCTTCAAAATTATTTCCTAACAGATCCCTACCAAGAAAAGAAGTTAAACTGATAACTAAATTAAACCATCCTTATTATAATATTGCTTTCACATAATTGGGCTTACAGCCAACTGAGTTGCGTCCAATTGGCTATAAATGTTGGAATTTTCCCAGATAAGCTATTCCCTTGAGCAGAACTACAAAATCAAATAAGAACAAAAAAACATAAAGAGAGGGTGGTTGCAATTGACTAGTTGATATAATGGTGCAATCCAGAGAAAATCAGAGTCAACATGCACTTACAACCATCCTAAGTTCACCAACTTCATGAAGCTTGGAGGCAATTCACCAACGAAATAATTGGTGTGTAGGTCCCTGAAATCATTTGCTAGCTACTTTGACAATTCGAAGGATATACAAATATTGCAGTTTTCATTTCTTTACTTTTTCCATACAGTTCAGATCATAAATATCAATTATTTTCTGCATATGATATAGTCATGAATGAATGGATCCATGTGCAACTGATAACTCTACAATTGCCATGAATTTGGGATTAAGTATCTCAACCTTGTCATTAGGGGAAACCATTAGGGATAAGTTGTGTAATTAGCTCAAATTGCTGTTATGGACTGTATTTCAGATTTTGTTGGATAATTCCTTATTAAACAAATATCAGAGATTCGTCGAAGATTGTCATAAATGGATGGATAGACAGAACTAGATATGTTAACACAAGTCAGTCCAATCCTTTCCAATATTGACAGCATTCTCTGTAAAAGAAAAAGATTGACTCAAAATGCAAGGCTGAATTCCTTTTTTTTTTCTCTTATTTTTGCATACACTTAAGAGCGAAAGAGACCTGAACAAACCCCAAAATATCAACTTTACCTGAAAAACTAGCCAAACCATAGTATCTAAATATGTCCTACAGATGTATGTCTAGGTTGAAGAATCACAAAACAAAGGGAAAAATGAAAAAGAACAATCTCATGTTTTGCATCGATCATGAAAATTACTATTGGTAGTTGTTGGTGTCTACTATTGCACCGCAATATGCACAATTCTCTGCTTAGCTATGCTAGAAATTAAGGTTTGACTGTGGCAATTCATCCCTTATGTATCAGAGATTGATGCCGAGTAAAAAAAATGTATTATCAATATAGTGAACCAATGTGAAATTAATCGACTAGATTCTTGAAATTTTCAAACTGTTGTACTTACAGTTCCTGCAGCTGTGTAAGATTCCCAAGCTGCTGTGGGATGTGACCAGAGAGTTCATTCTCTTCCAGATATCTACATTAAATTTCAAACCAGAACAGATCAAAATGAGAATAGAAAGAAGAAGAGCGATAAAGAGGATGTGTAATATTTTTCTACTCAATAGTCATACAAAATCTCAAGATTGGAGATGTTCCCCAGCTCTTCTGGAATGCTTCCATTTAGTAAGTTGTGGGATATGGATCTAAATAGATGTACCAAAGGAAAAAAATAATAATAGTGAGCCTGACTAACTGAATTATTCTGCAAAAGAAGTAGAAGATAACAGAAATAAAAAATGAAAGCATATATCATGATACTTACAAAGCAGTTAAGTTTTGGAGAGCACCAAATTCACGAGGAATTTGGTTGTTAAAGGAATTACCGCGTAGAGACCTACATGAGCCACATTTTGAGGAAACAATTTCATGATATATAAAAAAGTGCTTTGATCAAGTAGCGAATTACTCACAGAATCTGTAAGTTGTTCATCTGAAATGGCAACAAGTCTCCACTGAAGCAGTTTTGATGAAGCCCTCTGTAGAACACTTTATTTGGTAAGAAAAGATAATAGAGATTGCAGACTCCAAGTCAAACAAAGAGAGATCAGATGTATGCAAAATTAAGCTTGCACAATACAATGGTGATTTGAAAAAGGACATATATAGTAAACCACTCACAGCTGCTCAAGCGATGTTAGGTTGAGAAATGATTTAGGGAGTGATCCACTAAGCTTGTTGTTGCCTAAATTCCTGAAGCATCCACCATCCATGCCAAGTTAGAGCAATAGAAATGGAGTAAATCATTAACCAACATAGACTACTTTTTTTTTGATAATGTTAACCAACATAGACTACTACATTGCAATTTTACAAAATCGTGTTCCATCCCTTTCAAAAAGCCCTCTTATTTTTCTCCGCATGATTGCTAAGTAGAGGAGGCAACAATTGACTCCTCTACCCCTTCCAAACAACCTCTTGGGAGACTATGTTATACGCAAATCTTACTCTACACCTGAATTGTTTTAGATAAACCATCAGGTCTTCAAACAAAGCAGATGATGCAACAAATAATACAACCATTGATGAATAAAATTGTCTTTTAGATGTGTGATAAATGCTTAACTATTTACCAACTTTTCATCATAATTTTTTACCTTCTTATCTAAGCTTACATCTAATCACTTCTCTTAAATTCTTTTTTTGATCTCTCTTAACTCTTGCTACTATTAACTTCTCACACCCATTACTACAAAACTGCAAATTACCTAGAGATTTTATTTGGGAATTATTTTCGCAGAATTTTCCTACGAATTTTCATGCGAGATTAAAAAAATTCCTAAATTTTGAACTTTTTTAACTGCAAAAAATATTTTCCTAGAAAAATTGGTAGGTAAATTTGGCGTCATTTTCGCAAAATTATTACCTGGGGAATTATTTGGGACAAATAATTTGCAAGTACCATTTTCATAGATAAATTCTCAAGTAATGAAAAAAACTATTTTTTAATTTGTTTGAAAGAAAATTCCCAAATAAACTTATTTGCCGATCCAATTAGAAATAATTACTTAAAAAATTATTTAGAAATAATTTTATATGTGGTATTATAAGGATTTATTTTCTACGAATTTTGTTGAGAATTTATTTCTTGAGGATTTACTTGGGAAGTTTTTTACTTGTAGAATTACTTGGGGATTTTATTACTGTGAATTTGATTGGAGATTTTTTGAGGAATGCATACTTGAACTTTTTTAAATATAATTTAACTAGAATTTTTTTTTTTTTTTTTTTTTGAATCTAAGAACTTGTTTTATTTGAAAACCTTGAGGAATATTTTCTTTAAAATATATTTAACCAACAGCGGCGAGGCGGACATTGAGCAGAAAGACTGACTTAAGACTTTATCATTCACACCGACCTGCTTTCATAAGCACTTGTTGGCAAGTTCAGCGCCTATGATAGCGTATGATTATTCCCATTTGTGACCGACGGTTGCTTGCAAGAGGTGGCAATCGGCAGTGTTCCAATCTGTGGTTTTGTCATACAATAAGATCAAATTTGTTTGGACTCGGACGCGCAAAGCGCTCCACCGGAGTTAACTCAGTTATTTCGCGAGGGTTGAAAATGGATTTCAGACAATATGAACAACAATAACTCGA
The DNA here is from genome assembly GCA_037074985.1 of Solanum bulbocastanum. Lineage (NCBI taxonomy): Eukaryota > Viridiplantae > Streptophyta > Magnoliopsida > Solanales > Solanaceae > Solanum > Solanum bulbocastanum. The sequence goes on along the minus strand of CM073598.1, from coordinate 25,922,153 downwards.
CATTCTCAAGTTCACCAAATTCCCTTTTTCCGCTTTTCCGTACTTGCTTAATACACTAAAAAAATTACAATAATATAAAAAATATCAATGACATTAGAATGAATATTGTTAAATATTTACTCTACTATTAGATTAAATAAATTAGGAAAAATTACAGAAACCTCACCTTTTAGTTTACTTTGTTTTATTCAAAAAATATAAATAAAAGAAAAATGACTAGGTTTCGAAAAATCAATTAAACTTATGGTTTAAGAGAAATCGAATTTCCAAAATAAGAGAGTCGCCACTTAATTTTTAGTAAAAATCAAGAAAAAACTTAGGATTTTCAAAAAAGATCAAAACAGATAAGATCAATTGAAAATAAATAGGGTTCGAAGTTCAATGTACATTCCGAGAAGGTGTCAGGCCCTCGGAATGTCCGCTAACTTGCGGTTGACCGGCGATTTGACCAAAATGACTTTGACTAATTTTAAGAAAATCTCAACTAAGTAAAAGAAACTCATTTTATTTTTTATTTATTTATCTTTCATATATATTATTATTATCATTATTATTGGGAATAACTAAAGGGGATCTTTTAAAGGAAAAAATCTCAAGTGGTGACCGAAATAATAATGAAAATAAAATCAAGTATGGAATAAAAATATTATTTTTGTTATTATTATAATAATAATAATAATAATAATATTAATTAGTATTATTATTATCTTAAGTGGGGGAATAGGATTAAGGAGGAATTTCCTAAAGAGAAATAAATTACGTGTTGTCAAGACTAAAATTAAAATAAGGGCTAAATAATAATAATAATAATATATATATATATATATATATACATATATGGACAAGACTAAAATTAAAATAAGGACTAAATAATAATAATAATAATAATAATATATATATATCCCTTAATTCGAAAATAAAATAAAATGATTATTCTTGGGAACTTAATTAGATTAAACCATAAGATAATCAAAGTTAATCAATCAATACGATAACAATAACAATAAAGGGAAAGGGATATTTGGACTTGGGCCAAACCCAAACCCAACTAAATTGGCCTCTTGGCCCACCTGTCCTAAATCTATAATTGGCCCAAAAACGGACTTTGGCCCAAATTTAGAACCTGCTGAAAATTCCCTTGGGCATTTGGCCCATTTTCGCCCTCCTTTTTCACACTTAAAATCTGTGTATATATCAAGCGTATATGGCTGTATACAACACGTATTTCGACCCATTTTCATGTATATTGGGTTGTATACTGAATGTACACAGTCCATTTCACCCGCTGCAACCTGTATTTCTGATTTTAAACACATATTTGTTGCACTGGACGCATATATCAGTGTATAGAGGTTGTATTTCAGCCTGCTTTCAATTTTCCGGAACATGTTTCAAATTCTAGCCCCTGTATCTCGACTTTCCCGACCTGCTGATCCTTCAGGACCCTGTCCTTCAATTTATTTAACTCAAATAATGAAGTTGACTCGATCGAGAGAATATAATCGGGCCTCCGAGTCCCGTTTAGAATGCAAAAGGGCAATCAACAGAGTTCAAGGAACTCACCCAAAACCACATGAAAGTAAAGGGAAATAAATTGATTAGTATCTATAATAAACTTACAAGTAAAGCTCGATCAATTAACAGAGAGAAACCAAAGAAATCAAGCAAATGATGGCATAGCAATGACACCACTTAATAATCAATTACAACCTCACTATATACTCATGTAAAATAAAATCATGCTACTAAATAAAAAGAACCAATTAATTAGAACCTTTTCCATGGTATAAAATGGGTTACGGGAAGATTAAACTAAACAAATCCAACAATTTAAAAAGAAAAGGAGTATTAAGAAAAGGCAATAATTTAACAACAATGAAACAATTTAACTAAGTTCAAAAGCGACATCTTTCCAAAACAACATAAGCTATTGTTCTAAGTTGTGATGTAACATTCGCCAAAATGATATCATAAACTTAAGGCAAAAGGATATTCGAAGAAAGAACAGCAGAATCATAGCAACTTATCATTTTCTAAACATTTCAACACCCAAAAGCATTTGAATGTCGGGCGTCAACTAGAGATATTCTCTTCAAATATTTATGTAAATATTCTCGAACCACTATCTCCGAACAGAGCACATAAACATAAGGAAAATATAAGAAAAATATTTTCGACAAGCCGCGGATTAATATATTTCCCAGCCGGGTACTTTTCAGTTTGCTTATAATGTAACACAACTATGCACTTTTTCAATGTATTATCATTATAATTAGTTCTAGATATTTTTGCTATATTAGATAAACTAGGTTAAATATGAAACTTCAACAGATTCATCACAACTACGAATTAGTGTGTAAGCAAAACGAGATCATAAATCATTCTTAGAAATCAACAAGCACTCCGACATTTGAAGCAAAACAACAAAAAAAAGAACAAAACGCACGCAACGAGATTAACAACAATGGTCTAATACATTTGAGAGCCAAGATCAATAAGACTATCGAAGCTACATCTTTACAGAACAAGAGATCACCTTTTTTTGGGCAGTGAATCTGGGACTCGCTAGCTAAACAGAGCTTTCCACGACCACAACGAGATTCCAAGAACTCAGGCGAGGTGAGAAAGGAGAAACGAGACTCAAAGAAAACTCCAATCCTTTTGAGGCTATTTGGGAATATTTATGTCCTAATATCAGCTCTCTATTTGCAAACTAAAACAAAATCCTTTTCAACTCACCCCCCCTTACCATGAACAAGAGGGAAATATATATAGGGGACTGCTAGGGTTTCAAAACAAGAGGGAAATGGATCAATTTTGGATAGCAAGGGCCAATTCAAAATTCAAACCCAACAATCTTTCACCAATTCGGACAAACACTTTTTCTGAGATTTTCGCCCTATTCCGAAAGAAGAAAGGGCGAGATGGATGGGGTCGATTGATTCCTTTGTCCTTGAGATGCTACGTGTCTTCATCTCGCGGTTGCAAGGACGAAAACGCGTCGCTTTATCTGCTGGAACGGTACCACGTTCTGGGTTTTGGTGCTTGCTGGAAGAAGAAGAAGGACGAAAGGTATAGGGGTGGGGTTGGGTTTTGTTTTGTATTGTTGTACGTATGGTGGTTTTTTTTTTTTCTTTTTTGGTTAAAAGGTGGGCTGGGAATTGTGTTGTTGTTGCTGTAATTTGGAATGGGCTGGAATTAAATTAAGGCCCAAAGGTTGTTGCTGAAAATTGAACTTGGACTGCTGAAAAAGAAGTAAGCATGCCCAAAATGGGTCTTTTAAGGATTGAAATTAGGATTATAAAAATAGCCAAGTGTATTAAGAATGTTATGCAAAGAAATTGGCTGAAATTTAAATGAGATGAATTAATATAATCAACTAACAAACTTTCTAATTTCAATGAACAAAATAATAAATTTAACCAAACTAAATCACTCAAAATTAAGACAATATTCTAAACTACACTAATTTAATAAAAAATATTTAAGTAAGTAGTAAAATCTTTTGAGATGATTTTCAAATATTCATAATACATACTAATTATATACGTAATTATGTAAAACCATATATATTATCTAAAAATTATAAGGATGATAAAATTAATTAAGAAATAACTTGAAAATATCTTGAACTTTATAGAAATCAATTATTTCAAATAGTTTGAAATTTAAGAAGCTCGATGGTTAATATATATTGTGAAGGTCCAAAATTGGGTGTCAACAACTGTCCCTCATTTTGCTTGGATTGATGCAAGAAATTCGAGAAAAATGAAATTGACAAATCCAATTTTGACCGACCACACCTTCACCCGAAGGAAAGGGATTTTGGTACAGACTTTAGGAATTGTGGCCGAACTCCGGAAATGGGTTTCCTACATATCACAAGCTATATGGGAATTCAGGCCACTTGTAGTTCGACTCGATCGGTTTAGAAGGAAATCTATTATGCAAGATAACATTTAGTTCTGGAAGAGTGACAAAATGAATCGAGTATGAAAAGAGGCTTGCAAGCTCTTAGCCTTGAATGTGGTATACTTCACCCCCATAGTTAAGAATCTGCGCGGACATAATGTCCAAAGCTCTTGGAGCACTGCCACTTGGATTGGAAAGTTGTTTCCGGTAGAGACCAAAGATTTCGGATGCGAAAATGAAACCGATAAACCTAAAGAAGAACCCACATGCCTTCTGATAGGGGTGTGGTTTGATTGTGCTGGAAGTCGCTCCTCTGCTCACGTCCTAAGAGTTTGGCACTCCTCTTTGGACTATGTCCCAGTTCGCTGCTAAGAAAAAGTTCCACGTTGTGCTGCATCCCTTTTGATGTCGTCCGCACCTGTGGTTTGTTTTGGAGAATTCATCCTCTCGGATGCTCTCGACAAAGACTGAGATAAAACTTATTAGCACAAAATGTAATTCAAGTGGGGAGATAGTGTCTTTTACCGTGTTGACACTTAATTTCTCCCTTTGAACATTTGACGTCAGCTTCATCGGGTTTGACGTAAAGCAAATAAATCTTGTGTCTTATATATGCAATATAATCTTCAATATACTCTTTCTTTGATGTCGAAGTAATAAAATAGACTGATGTAATACGTTGATAGTTCTCTTGATATTGTTCTTGTAAATAAAAATGATACAACTGATGTTGATTCTTTTTGCAACGATGGTTTCTTTCTTTGCGATGCGTGTCTTTCTCTTGCTATGCATGCCTCTTTCTCTTGTGATACGTGACTTCTTTCTCTTGCATTGCATGTTTTTTTTTTTTTCCCGCGATGCATGAATCTTCTCTTGCAATGCATGAATTTCTTCCTCACGATGCATGAATATTTTTCCTGCGATGCATGAATTTTCTCTTGCAATGCATGAATTTCTTTCTCGCGATGCATGAATTTTCTCTTGCAATGCATGAATTCCTTTCTCGCGATGCATGAATATTTTCTCTCGCAATGCATGAATTTTCTCTTGCAATGCATGAATTTTCTCTTGCAATGCATGAATTCCTTTCTCGCGATGCATGAATATTTTCTCTCGCGATGCATGAATTTCTCTTGCAATGCATGAATTTTCTCTTGCAATGCATGAATTCCTTTCTCGCAATGCATGAATATTTTCTCTCGCGATGCATGAATTTCTCTTGCAATGCATGAAATTTCTCTTGCAATGCATGAATTCCTTTCTTGCAATGCATGAATTCCTTTCTCGTGATGCATGAATATTTTCTCTTGCGATGCATGAATTTCTCTTGCAATGCATGAATTCCTTTCTCGCAATGCATGAATATTATCTTGCAATGCATGAATATTTTTACCGCGATGCATGAATTTTCGATGATGCTCTCCTGATACCGAATGAAGATAATATATCACCGAGCAATATAGGTGATCTTCTGGGTATCTTTGGATGGCGGTATCGTCTCAATCGACAATATAAATAAAAAATAACCCTCTGAGTAGTGGTATCGTCTCATTTGACAATACAATACAAATGACTCTCCAGGTAATGGTATCGTCTCATTCGACAATACAATAAAAATAGCATTCAGGGTAAGAATGTTATCATATCTAATAATATAATGCAGATAAACGTCTTCCAGGTATTTTTGGTATCTTGAAAATAACGGTATTGCTCTCTTCATAGTTTTTGTTTGTTCCGTCTCTGATCATAGTTGCAAGGTTCATTATAGATTTTGCCTTGCTGGAAATTGAATAACAATATTTCTATTCTCAATTCTTTGGTATAAGAAGCATCAAATATTTCCTGCATCCACAGAGAAATTGTTAGTTCTGGGGAGATCCTTCCCTCTTTAACTTCTCCATATCAATTGGATGGAGGAACATGCTAATCTTGAGGTAAACCTATAGACCTGCATCCACAGAAAAAATTGTTAGTTTAACAATGAACTGATCTGTGTCGATCTCTTCGGTTGCCTGCTCCGCGTTTGATCATCTTTAGTTGAATTCTCTGATCTCCCGTTTCTTGATAGAGAGGACAAAATATTTTTATGTAAAGTGATTAGAAAAAGAGAGAAAAATCTTTAAGAAAAACTAGATTTTCATAAAGGTATATTTGGAAAAGTCACTGCCAATTGTCATGTCACGTTAAGCTTAATGAATGCCTTTGAAATTGATGTCTCGAGGTCTATCTGATTACTTGCTAGGAGGTATTCAAAGTTGTTCTAGACTACTGATGAACCTTCTTGAAAATTTTTGAGATCATCCTCAAAAAATTTTGTCCCAGTTAACTATCTTGGTGTTTCTTTAGTTGTTGGTGAGCAAATCGTGAAATTTTTGAGATCTTCTCAAAAATTCTGTCCCAATTACGAATCTCAAGGTAGCTTCAGTCTTGACTTTGTTGGACATATATTCTTCTTGAGAATTTTTGAGTCCCTCTCAAAAACTCTGTCCCAGTTTCTATTGTAAAGAAAAATAGAAATCTTATGGGAAATATGACCGAGCCATTGTGGCGCCTACGTATCCCGTTGAGACAGGAATCAGGTCAAACGTAGATCCCCCTCTCAAGGATTAACAAAAGTAAGAAAATTACAAGGAGATCGACCGTGGCCGACATAGGCCGCCTACGTATCTCATTCTTGAGAATTCAGGTCGCACGTAGTTCAAATAAAAAGAAAACATTAAAAGGGAATAGCGGGGTGACCGAGGCCGACATAGGCCGCCTACGTATCTCATTTTTGAGAATTCAGGTCAGACGTAGTTCATTACAAAAGGGATAAAAATTCTAAACAGAGCGATTACAAGCAAAACAGAACAATTACAAGGAAGACAAAATACAAACTGAAACTTCACACATAATATCTCTTGACAACATCTAAGTTGATCGGTTTCGGCCATTCAGTGCCATCCATCTCCGACAGGACCAAGGCGCCTCCGGATAACACTTTGCGAACCATATAAGGGCCTTGCCAATTCGGTGCAAATTTCCCTTTGTACTCATCCTGATGAGGGAAAATACATTTGAGAACTAACTGACCAACCTCAAACATTCTGACTCTTACTTTCTTGTGAAATGCACGAATCATTCTTTGTCGATACAATTGACCATGACAAACAGCAACCATTCTCTTCTCATCAATCAATGTTAACTGGTCAATCCGCTTGCGAATCCAATCAGCATCATCCAACTCGGCCTCCTGGATAATTCTCAACGAAGGTATCTCAACTTCTGCAGGTATAACTGCTTCTGTTCCGTATACTAACAAGTACGGAGTGGCTCCAATTGATGTTCTGACAGTCGTTCTGTAACCTAACAAAGCATATGGTAGCATCTCATGCCAACCTCTGCGATTTTCGATCATTTTCCTCAAAATCTTCTTTATGTTTTTGTTGGCGGCTTCTACTGCTCCATTCATTTGAGGACGATAAGCGGTCGAGTTCCGATGAGTGATCTTAAATTGTTCACATATCTCTCCCATCAAATGACTGTTGAGATTCGCTCCATTATCAGTAATGATGGATTCTGGCACTCCAAATCTACATATCAAATTGTTACGAACGAAATCAGCTACAACCTTCTTGGTCACCGACTTATATGAAGTTGCTTCCACCCATTTGGTAAAGTAGTCAATGGCAACCAAAATGAATCTATGTCCGTTAGAGGCTGCTGGCTCTATTGGACCAATGACATCCATGCCCTTAGCCATGAACGGCCAAGGGGAACTCATTGCATTGAGTTCATGAGGCGGCACTCGGATCAAATCACCATGCACTTGACATTTATGGCATTTCTGCACAAATTTGCAACAGTCATGCTCCATAGTCATCCAAAAATAACCAGCTCGGAGGATCTTCCTCGCCAAAGTGAGCCCATTCATGTGAGTACCACAAACTCCAGCATGTATCTGTTCCAGTAGCTTCGCAGCTTCACTAGCATCAACACATCTGAGAAGACCTAAATCTGGAGTCCTCTTATACAGAATTTCCCTACTTACAAAGAAACTGAGGGCCATACGACGTATCGACTTCTTTTGGATGAATGTTGCATTCTCAGGATAAGTCCCGGTCTCTAAATACCGCTTGATGTCAAAATACCAAGGTAAACCATCTGCTTCTGCCTCAACATGCGAGCAATGGACAGGCTGCTCTTTTACCTCTATATCCACTGGATCAATATAACTTGTATCTGGATGTTTAATCATTGATGCAATGGTGGCAAGAGCATCGGCCAACTCATTCTGTGTCCTGGGAGTGTGTCTGAATTCGATCTTGCGGAACCTTCTGCACAACCTCTGTATATAATGCACGTATGGTGTGATCTTTGGATTTTTCACGGCCCATTCTCCTTGGACTTGATGAATTAGCAAATCTGAATCTCCAATAACCAACAACTCATGAACGTTCATATCAATCGCCATCTTCAGACCGAGGATGCAAGCTTCATATTCAGCCATATTGTTCGTGCAATTAAATCGGAGTTTAGCCGCCATAGGATAATGTTGACCAGTTTCTGACACTAAAACCGCTCCGATACCTTTCCCTTGGTGATTCGCCGCTCCATCAAAGAACACTCTCCAGCCTGGGTATGCTTCAGAAATATCCTCACCCACAAATGCAACTTCTTCATCGGGAAAATAAGTCTTGAGCGGCTCATACTCTTCATCGACCGGATTCTCCGCAAGATGATCAGCTAAGGCTTGTGCTTTTATCGCCTTCAGAGTCACATACACAATGTCAAATTCACTCAAAAGCATTTGCCATTTAGCCAACTTTCCAGTCGGCATAGCTTTCTGAAAAATATACTTCAACGGATCCATCCTGGAAATAAGATATGTGGTATAAGAAGACAAATAATGTCTTAACTTCTGAGCAATCCAGGTCAAAGCGCAACATGTTCTCTCCAAAAGAGTGTAACGGGCTTCGTATGGAGTAAACTTCTTGCTCAAATAATAAATGGCTCTCTCCTTCTTCCCAGTTTCGTCGTGTTGACCAAGCACGCATCCAAATGCATTATCTGAGACAGATAGATATAGCAACAAAGGACTTCCTTCTCGAGGAGGAACCAACACTGGCGGATTGGATAAATAATTCTTGATGGCATCAAAAGCGGTCTGACATTCTCCGGTCCATTTGGTCAGGGCATCTTTTTTCAACAACTTGAAGATTGGCTCACACACCACGGTGGACTGAGCTATAAATCGACTTATGTAATTCAACCTTCCCAAAAAACTCATCACCTCTTTCTTGGTCTTCGGAGGAGGCAATTCTTGAATCGCCTTGATCTTGGAAGGATCAAGTTCAATGCCTCTTCTGCTAACTATGAATCCCAACAATTTTCCGGCTGGCACTCCAAAAGCACATTTGGCCGGATTTAATTTCAAATTGTATCGACGCAGGCGATCGAAGAATTTCTTCAAGTGAGTTAAGTGATCCGAACTCTCGCGGGACTTGATTATGACATCATCCACGTACACCTCAATTTCTTTATGAATCATATCATGGAAGATGGTTGTCATAGCCCTCATATAAGTAGCACCAGCATTCTTGAGACCAAAAGGCATCACCCGATAATGATACACTCCCCAAGGTGTGATGAAAGCTGTCTTCTCTGCGTCTTCCTCATCCATCAGGATTTGGTGATAGCCCGCATAGCAATCCACAAATGACTGCATCTCATGCTTAGCACAATTATCGATAAGAATGTGAATGTTCGGCAGTGGAAAGTTATCTTTCGGACTAGCTTTGTTGAGATCTCTATAGTCGACACATATTCTGATCTTTCCGTCTTTTTTCGCAACCGGAACAACGTTGGCTAACCAAGTTGGATATTGCGTCACTTCCACTACTTGCGACTCGATTTGTTTGGTAATCTCCTCTTTGATCTTTAGACTCAATTCAGGCTTGAATTTTCGAGTCTTTTGTTTTACCGGGCTGAAATCTGGATTAATTGGCAATTTGTGAGACACCATATTTGTACTCAACCCTGGCATATCTTTGTAAGACCAGGCAAATACGTCAATGTATTCCCCAAGCAAGCGGACCAGGTCTCTTCTTTGAGCTTCAGTCAGATGGACGCTGATTCTTACTTCCTTGACACATTCTTCATCCCCTAGATTCACAGCCTCAGTTTCTTCAAGATTTGGTTTGTGTTGATTCTCAAACTGTTGAAACTCTTCGGCAACATGTTCGGGCAGCTCATTTTCATCTTCATACACCTCGCATTCATCATCACCTGCCTCATTTTGTTCATTTGGCTCGTGACATGACATGACATTGGCAGGTTTTAAATTGATATTACTGAAATCGTAAATAAACAAAATTAGGAAAGTAAAATATAAATAAATAAGTATACAGATTTTGATAAAAGAGGCTTTCATTAAGATTGAAAGACAAGCACAACTTTAGCCATGAACGAGGGTCATTTTGCCTTTTTAAACGGCACAGGGAATTCAAAAAAAACTTTAAGCGAGTACAAACTGCATAAAGGGTGGGTCGCGGGCCTCTTCCAGACTACCACCGATTTTAAAAGAAAACAAACAAAAGCATATGTCCTTTCTACCAAGCTGTGCGGGAAATCATAAGCGGTGTGGATGTCCAATTTTGCAATTGCTCCTCAGGTTCTGCATTACGAATGCCCGATGTCCCGACCTCTCCCTCGATGACTGCGTCAATCTCCTCAAAAAGGCCACAGATTCCTTCCCCGAGACCATCATCATTGACATATTCTCGCACTGGGAATGACTGGTATAGATGAGGGATTGGTCTGGCCAATGCTTGATCAACGTTCTTGCTCTTCCTCTCTGCTTCATCGTCTGTGGGGACATACCCCAAACCAAACTTTGCTCCTCTGGCGGAAATTTGGATAGGCTCAACAATTCCTTGAAAGTTTTTCCCTAATCCGAATCCCGGCTCGAAACCACTCTGGAGCATAACGGTAGCAATCATCTTGTACACTGGAGGCATGAGAGGCTGTGGAGTCAAATCATCACCGGTGGCATTCACCAGCTCCACCGTGTAGTAATCACAACCTCGAGAGACATCATCAACAATCGGTGCATATCCATTGGAATGACTTCCTTCACCATAAATGACCAATTCCTGGTCCTTCCAAACAAATTTCATTATTTGATGAAGGGTAGACGACACGGCCCCAGCCATATGTATGAACGGTCTTCCGAGAAGCAAATTGTAACTGGTGTTGATATCCAACACCTGAAACTCCACCTTAAATTCTGCAGGACCTACTTGAATATCCAAGTTTACCGCACCCATTGTGTCTCTTTGCACTCCGTCGAAAGCCCTTACATTGACTTGGTTCTGATGCAATTTTTCCAGGTTGAATTTGAGCTGCCTGAGAGTTGATAGTGGGCAAATATTGAGACCGGATCCGTCATCAACCAAGACGCGATTTATTATCTTGTCTCGACACATACAGGTGATGTGTAGAGCTTTGTTATGCATTTTACCTTCAAAGGGCAACTCTTCGTCATAAAAGCTAATCCGATGTCCTCGGATAACCTGATTTATCATAGCTGCTAGATTGTCACTGTTGGTGCCCACAGGAACATAAGTGTCATCCAAAGCCTTCATCAGAGCCTGTTTATGCATTTGTGAACTCATCAACAAAGCCCATACAGAAATCTGAGCTGGTGTCTTCTCTAAATGCTTCACAATTGAATAATCTTTCGGCTGCATTTTCCTCCAGAACTCCTCGGCTTCAGCTTCACTAATCGGTCTCTTGGACTGTTCCTTCTTCTGCACCCCCTGGGATAACTCTTCTGGTGTGTAACATCTGCCGGATCGAGTCATACCCTGGGTAACAGCTGTTTCAATCACAAACGCTGGTCGGACTGGAGTTTCTCGTGGCACCAAGGCAACAACCTTCTCGGGTGTCAGAATCACAAACTCCTTCTTCTCTCTAATGCTCAACGAAGCCACTGCTCTTTCCAAGCTATCAGGAGCGATCGGAACTATCGCCTTCGTTACGCACCAATCGTCGTCCGTCTCTATCATGTTAATAGTAACGCCTCCATGATTTGGCAAAGGATTACTGTTGACATTGGGCACAACTGTCTGGAGAGAGACCACTTTCTGGTCAATTAGGTCTTGGATTTTGTGCTTCAGATTGATACAATCTTCAGTATCATGCCCAACACTATTGGAGTGGTACGCACACCTCTGATCAGGTCTGTAAAACCTAGAGCTAGTGTCAACCGGCTTGGGCCCCACTGGATGGATATATCCTGCCGCAGTTAATCGCTCGAACAACTTTGCTCGGCTTTCCACGAGTGGAGTGAAAATTCTGGCAGGCTTCTTCTCAAATCTAGGACGGGGGGGATCGTAATTGCCTTGTTGAGGAGGAGGCATTTGACGATAATTTTGAGCATTTGGGCGAGGGGCTTGATATCTTAGGTATGGGTTAGTTTGATAATTTGGTTGTGGAGCTTGGTAGTTCGGGTGGGCATTTTGGTAAAGTGGAGCTGGGGTTTGATATGTTGGGGGAGGAGCTTGGCAATTCGCTTGAACGTTAGCACAGTTGGGGGCGACATTTCGGTAGTGATAAGGTGGAGTTTGGTAGACTGGAGAGGGAGTTTGATGGATAAGAGGGGAAACTTGGTAGTTGGGAGGGGGATTTTGATAACTAAGAGGATGGGTATTTTGGTAATCGGCCTGTGCATGATAGGCCAGATATGAACTTTGTAAAGGTCGAGAACGACCTTGGTACGATACAGATTTCCTGGGGGTCTTCTTTCCTTCATAAGAGATAGAAGACACATCTTCTCTCTTCTTTTTCAACAAACCCGAGGATCCGGGTGAGGCGGCAACACGGGCAATCTTCCCGATTCTTAATCCATCTTCGATAGTCTCACCTACTTTGACTATCTCAGCAAACTTTGCTCCAACAAGCAACATAATTCTGTCATAATACTCGGGCTCTTGAACCCGCACAAACACTTCAACGATTTCTTTCTCAGACATAGGAGGCCGAACTCTACCTGCCTCCTTTCTCCATCTGTACGAAAATTCCCTATAACTTTCGTTCGACTTCTGCTTCATCTTCTCTAGAGAATAGCGATCAGGAACGATTTCCACATTATAGGCGAATCTCTCGATAAAGTCTTTAGCCAAAGCATTCCAGCTAGGCCACTGTCTCGTCTCATGAGAGGTGAACCATTCTAAAGCCTCTCCACTTAGACTTCGGCTAAAAAGCCGCATTAACAGAGCTTCATCTCTTCCAACTCCCACAAGTTGGTCACAATAGGCCCTCAAATGCGCCAGAGGGTTCCCTGTTCCCCCAAAAACGTCGAACTTAGGCACCTTGAATCCTTCCGGAAGGTCCAAGTTCGGATGAATGCATAAGTCTTCATAATTCAACCCGGCGACTTCAGGAATGCACTGCAACTCTTTCATGGCTTTCCGGATCTCCTCTTTCACGTCCAGCTTGGCAACCTCTTCCTTCGACCTCCACTCCCTTTCTCGCTCTTCATAATGGTCGAGCTCAGAACCATTGACCTCGTGCTCATTGGGGACTGGGATTTGAAAAGTGGTTCTTTTGGGTAGGGGTGGAGCAATGGAAGGACTTTGGGCGTTTTGGGTGGTTTGGTAATTTTGAGGGTAGGTCTGGCGGTTAGTATGTTGATTTTGGTAATGGAGGGAGGTTTGTGGGTTGTTAATGTTTTGGGCTTGAGGGGGTGGGCCAGTTTGATGGTTGACATTTTGTGGAGGAAGGGGCACTTGGAGGTTGGTGTTTTGAGGAGGGGGTGGTGTTTGGTACGAGGCGGAGGCATAATGGGGGTTTTGGGTGGTTAGGTCGATGATTGCAGGGTTATGAGCAGGACTGGAGGGCGGATTTTGAGCTCGTTCTGCACTTGAAGGAGGAAAATGGAGCGGAGGCCTCCCATCTGCTGGAGCATTAAAAGCAAAAACTGGATTAGGCAAATCTTGCCTTCTCTGCATCTCAACCCGCATTTCAGCGATCTGTTGCATCAGCTGCATTATTAACCCGTTCTGATCGGCGACGACAGGCTGAGCCATAACAACATCTGTTAAATCAGTATTCTCAACGTTATCACTCATTGTCGACTTGCCCTTCTGAGAACTTTGGCCAGGGAAGGAATCTGCAGGCCCTTTTGATCTTGTGAAGTAGGGATGTTCTGCCAGCTTATCAACACAGATCAGTTCTAACTACCTGTAGAAAAAATAACTCAAAGGCAAATTTGTTAGTTTTGATTTATGATAAATAACGCAAAATATCACATAGAGGGCATGTAAACACATAAGAGTTGCTTTGTTTGAGAACATATTGACCCACGAATAATGGGGACTGACTTTTGAACAAGCAGAAATTTGCTCGTTTTATTTTGAGGCTAGTGACTCAGAAAGGTTAAATTGCGTTGAGCTAAGGTCTTCTTTGCTGTATCTCTCGGCATCTGTTGATGTGGATTTAATGTTTTCTTGTAAAGTGAAAGGGGAAAAGAGAATTTTTAAAAGATAGGGACCGGGCCTTGAAAGGCTGCCTACGTATCTCCCAAGGAGAATTCAGGCCCTACGTAGTTCGAATACAAAGGGAATTCTCATTTTCATTCATTCATTTCTTGACGATTACAAGGAAAGTGAAAAACAGATAATAAAGCCCCTAAAGATAAAACGTGCCTCCATCCCATGTCGTTCATTTTTCAACTATCGTATTACCCACGGGGGGTAAACTCATATGCTTTGGGGGCTATTTTCTTATTCCCTTCTTTCCACCGTCCTTGAAGAGGGGCTTATAGACAATTTCCTCCTCAGATTCTTCTCCAACAACTTCCAATTCATTGTTTTTGGGGGCAAGGACTACATTATCCAAGGGAGGGCATTCTTCGTACAGCCTCTGAAGCCTCATGGTTACACTATCTTTGAAGAAATCGTGTTTCTTCCGAATAGCGGCTGTCTCTTCACTCACGATAGCATGCCTTGCCATCTTAGCTGCTAATTCCTCGTCTAGCGTCGCATTTGCGGCCCGTGCCACTGCGGTAGCGATCTCCACTTCCATTCTCCTTTCCCTGATCTCTTGGATCTCTTGTTTGAGCCTGTTCAGCTTCATTCTCAAATCCTCCTCAGTTAGCTCCGTCTCGATATTTTTTCCCTTTTCCATCTTAGCAGCAATTTCACCTTTCCTGAGGAGACAAAGTAATATTTTAGGATTTGGTAGGGAGATTTTGTTTTTGGTAGAGAAACTCGGGACTCGAGAAATTTGGTCGGACATTTTAATAGTGACTTATATTTAGAATCGTGGAGATTTCAGGAAAGCTTTCGAAAAGAAGTGGGCTAAAAATGTTCTCATTCAAAGCAACAAATCACATAAACAGTTAAAGCACACAAGTAAACAGACAAATTTCGCGTCCTAAACATGCATGTGACCCTTTTGTGCCAAGGGTAGGCCTAACAAATTGAAGGATGTATATGTCTTTTTAAGCCAATTCATTATCCCCAAATAATTCATTAATAGCATTCAACATAATGTTTAACAACATATAAATGGGAAAAATAGTTCAAAAGGAGATAATAACAAAGCCAAGTACAAATGAAAACAATCCCACACAGGGGACAATAATAGATTTCAAACTCCCCCTGAACTTTCACCAAGTCTGGTTCTCTTGGCGATGTTGACTTCTTCCCATATAGCATATCTGTTTTCCCACAGGTGATCTCTAGCCAGTCGAGCCCCTTCTTGATGTCTAAACCTCTCAGCCGACTGAATCTGTTGCTCCATGTTGTCATCTAATTCACATATGCACTGTCTTGCTCTTTGTAGCTCTTGCTTTAACCGAGTTATGACTCTGGCGTCGTCTGAATGCCGACGTTGATGCTCCAACTCATTCTTGTCAAACTTCTCTTGGAGTTGATGAAGTCGAATTTGATGTTTGGCTCCAACATCCGCAATAATATGGGGGACGTTTGGACCGGGTTCGATGGTTCCGGCGAGGCTCTTCTTTAACCACTCCCTGTAATCCTTAGAACATTCAGGACGAAATCTATTTGGCACCGGCTCACCCAAGACCCTTCGAGTTTTCCATGTTCTACGTATGTCTTCAACATAGGAGATTCGTCCATCTTCATGATCGGTTGCAAATTTCTTCATGTCCGCTATTTGAGGAATCTCCTGTTTTCCTCCTAGTTGTCTAAGGACTCGACCGGGAGCATATGGTCTAGTCCCTCTTAATCCGGCGAATATTAAGTAAGGGACCTTTTGCGCTCGAACCACCATTTGCTTTGTCACCCTCAGACATTCTATTGACCACTGCACATTCTCTTCTCTTAGCCCTTGAAGTCTCGGATACCAAAATTTTAGACCTCCAGTTTTGTTGCAATGATTATGGTACATCCACCAATCGTGACCTGCAAGTTGGTCTGATCGTCTCAACGGATCTGGTTCTTCTGGATTATGGGCCTTGATTAAGTGTCTCATCATCCACCATTGAAGTATCAAGTTGCATCCCTGAAAGAAACGCTCTCCATTTTGACATTTGTCCAAAGCCCTATAAATGTCGGCCAAAATCATGGGCGCCAAAGTATAGTACTTGATTGCTGATCCGTAGTCCACTCCATAAAAGATTGCGTGAGTGACCATTACTACACTTGGATGGATAGTGTAGTTTGGTCCTTGTGGAAATACCATCGTCCCAAGTAGGCATATTGCGAAAGCGAGAGGACGTGTCTCCTTCCATTTTTCTTCTGAGACGAACTCTTCTTTGAACTTTTCGTAGGCCCTTGCACGTCCGAATCGGTAGTAAAGCTTTCGAAATGGAATGTTCGGTCCGGGTAACTTGTCCATCCAATCGGCTTTCACGAGTGACAGTTTCTCTTTGATTTCAGCAAAATCCCATGTTTTGGGAAAAAGAAGATCTGTATCAGGTTGACGCTTCCTCTTGTTGCACATGTCGACATTCTCATAACTTGCTAGGACCTCTTCGATAGTCGGCGTCATTTCCACTTCCCCGAACCGAAACACCATATTATCGCTGTCCCAGAACTTTACCATTGTCCCAATTAAACCAGGCCAAGCCACCATTTCCACTAGTGACGGGAGATTGCCTATGTGTCTTTGAACTTTTCTCTTGTCCCCGTTGTTCATGAATTTCCACCAGACTTGGAGATATGGATCAGCTACAGTCACCATTCGGGTTCTCAGAGGCTCGTGTGTTGGATTCATCCTAAAAAAAGTAGAGAAAGGTAAGTTACCCCCACCCCCGTAGATAATTAATTTGTTTAAAATGACATATACATCCTTCAACTAGACACATAAGCATGATCGTCTTTTATTGACCAAAATGGGTCAAATCGACGTAAGGTGGGCTTCTAATGGGCCCAACAGTCCTTGAGTATTGGGTCGACTTAGTTCAAAATGCGCTAAAGTATCGGGATTTGGTTTCGCTCTACGCTAGTTGACTAAGAGTGGCTTTGAAAGACCGGGAACCTAAGTGGACAACTTAGGCTGAAATTCACGACAACCATTGGACGCATGACGAACCAATAAATTATCGATCATTCCGAAAAAGGGTTGAGTATAAAAAAGTCTAATTGCAGTTCCGCAAAATCGTCCTTTAATATACTATACATACAAAGGAAAATGCCATGAGATGCAATGACAATTCAATAAAAATTTAAACAAGTTAAGCACGATAAAAAAAAAATCCAACAGTTGATAATAAATAGTCAAACAAGTCAAATCCTATGGTTAGAACTTAATTAAGTCCCAGCAGAGTCGCCATTTCTGTTTTATTCAAAAAATATAAATAAAAGAAAAATGACTAGGTTTCGAAAAATGGATTAAACTTATGGTTTAAGAGAAATCGAATTTCCAAAATAAGAGAGTCGCCACTTAATTTTTAGTAAAAATCAAGAAAAAACTTAGGATTTTCAAAAAAGATCAAAACAGATAAGATCAATTGAAAATAAATAGGGTTCGAAGTTCAATGTACATTCTGAGAAGGTGTCAGGCCCTCGGAATGTCCGCTAACTTGCGGTTGACCGGCGATTTGACCAAAATGACTTTGACTAATTTTAAGAAAATCTCAACTAAGTAAAAGAAACTCATTTTATTTTTTATTTATTTATCTTTCATATATATTATTATTATCATTATTATTGGGAATAACTAAAAGGGATCTTTTAAAGGAAAAAATCTCAAGTGGTGACCGAAATAATAATGAAAATAAAATCAAGTATGGAATAAAAATATTATTTTTGTTATTATTATAATAATAATAATAATAATAATAATATTAATTAGTATTATTATTATCTTAAGTGGGGGAATAGGATTAAGGAGGAATTTCCTAAAGAGAAATAAATTACGTGTTGTCAAGACTAAAATTAAAATAAGGGCTAAATAATAATAATAATAATATATATATATATATATATATACATATATGGACAAGACTAAAATTAAAATAAGGACTAAATAATAATAATAATAATAATAATATATATATATCCCTTAATTCGAAAATAAAATAAAATGATTATTCTTGGGAACTTAATTAGATTAAACCATAAGATAATCAAAGTTAATCAATCAATACGATAACAATAACAATAAAGGGAAAGGGATATTTGGACTTGGGCCAAACCCAAACCCAACTAAATTGGCCTCTTGGCCCACCTGTCCTAAATCTATAATTGGCCCAAAAACGGACTTTGGCCCAAATTTAGAACCTGCTGAAAATTCCCTTGGGCATTTGGCCCATTTTCGCCCTCCTTTTTCACACTTAAAATTTGTGTATATATCAAGCGTATATGGCTGTATACAACACGTATTTCGACCCATTTTCATGTATATTGGGTTGTATACTGAATGTACACAGTCCATTTCACCCGCTGCAACCTGTATTTCTGATTTTAAACACATATTTGTTGCACTGGACGCGTATATCAGTGTATAGAGGTTGTATTTCAGCCTGCTTTCAATTTTCCGGAACATGTTTCAAATTCTAGCCCCTGTATCTCGACTTTCCCGACCTGCTGATCCTTCAGGACCCTGTCCTTCAATTTATTTAACTCAAATAATGAAGTTGACTCGATCGAGAGAATATAATCGGGCCTCCGAGTCCCGTTTAGAATGCAAAAGGGCAATCAACAGAGTTCAAGGAACTCACCCAAAACCACATGAAAGTAAAGGGAAATAAATTGATTAGTATCTATAATAAACTTACAAGTAAAGCTCGATCAATTAACAGAGAGAAACCAAAGAAATCAAGCAAATGATGGCATAGCAATGACACCACTTAATAATCAATTACAACCTCACTATATACTCATGTAAAATAAAATCATGCTACTAAATAAAAAGAACCAATTAATTAGAACCTTTTCCATGGTATAAAATGGGTTACGGGAAGATTAAACTAAACAAACTCCAACAATTTAAAAAGAAAAGGAGTATTAAGAAAAGGCAATAATTTAACAACAATGAAACAATTTAACTAAGTTCAAAAGCGACATCTTTCCAAAACAACATAAGCTATTGTTCTAAGTTGTGATGTAACATTCGCCAAAATGATATCATAAACTTAAGGCAAAAGGATATTCGAAGAAAGAACAGCAGAATCATAGCAACTTATCATTTTCTAAACATTTCAACACCCAAAAGCATTTGAATGTCGGGCGTCAACTAGAGATATTCTCTTCAAATATTTATGTAAATATTCTCGAACCACTATCTCCGAACAGAGCACATAAACATAAGGAAAATATAAGAAAAATATTTTCGACAAGCCGCGGATTAATATATTTCCCAGCCGGGTACTTTTCAGTTTGCTTATAATGTAACACAGCTATGCACTTTTTCAATGTATTATCATTATAATTAGTTCTAGAAATTTTTGCTATATTAGATAAACTAGGTTAAATATGAAACTTCAACAGATTCATCACAACTACGAATTAGTGTGTAAGCAAAACGAGATCATAAATCATTCTTAGAAATCAACAAGCACTCCGACATTTGAAGCAAAACAACAAAAAAAAGAACAAAACGCACGCAACGAGATTAACAACAATGGTCTAATACATTTGAGAGCCAAGATCAATAAGACTATCGAAGCTACATCTTTACAGAACAAGAGATCACCTTTTTTTGGGCAGTGAATCTGGGACTCGCTAGCTAAACAGAGCTTTCCACGACCACAACGAGATTCCAAGAACTCAGGCGAGGTGAGAAAGGAGAAACGAGACTCAAAG
Source organism: Solanum bulbocastanum (assembly GCA_037074985.1). Classification (NCBI taxonomy): domain Eukaryota; kingdom Viridiplantae; phylum Streptophyta; class Magnoliopsida; order Solanales; family Solanaceae; genus Solanum; species Solanum bulbocastanum. The sequence continues at coordinate 25,901,982 of CM073598.1, read as the reverse complement.
AAAACTCCAATCCTTTTGAGGCTATTTGGGAATATTTATGTCCTAATATCAGCTCTCTATTTGCAAACTAAAACAAAATCCTTTTCAACTCACCCCCCCTTACCATGAACAAGAGGGAAATATATATAGGGGACTGCTAGGGTTTCAAAACAAGAGGGAAATGGATCAATTTTGGATAGCAAGGGCCAATTCAAAATTCAAACCCAACAATCTTTCACCAATTCGGACAAACACTTTTTCTGAGATTTTCGCCCTATTCCGAAAGAAGAAAGGGCGAGATGGATGGGGTCGATTGATTCCTTTGTCCTTGAGATGCTACGTGTCTTCATCTCGCGGTTGCAAGGACGAAAACGCGTCGCTTTATCTGCTGGAACGGTACCACGTTCTGGGTTTTGGTGCTTGCTGGAAGAAGAAGAAGGACGAAAGGTATAGGGGTGGGGTTGGGTTTTGTTTTGTATTGTTGTACGTATGGTGGTTTTTTTTTTTTCTTTTTTGGTTAAAAGGTGGGCTGGGAATTGTGTTGTTGTTGCTGTAATTTGGAATGGGCTGGAATTAAATTAAGGCCCAAAGGTTGTTGCTGAAAATTGAACTTGGACTGCTGAAAAAGAAGTAAGCATGCCCAAAATGGGTCTTTTAAGGATTGAAATTAGGATTATAAAAATAGCCAAGTGTATTAAGAATGTTATGCAAAGAAATTGGCTGAAATTTAAATGAGATGAATTAATATAATCAACTAACAAACTTTCTAATTTCAATGAACAAAATAATAAATTTAACCAAACTAAATCACTCAAAATTAAGACAATATTCTAAACTACACTAATTTAATAAAAAATATTTAAGTAAGTAGTAAAATCTTTTGAGATGATTTTCAAATATTCATAATACATACTAATTATATACGTAATTATGTAAAACCATATATATTATCTAAAAATTATAAGGATGATAAAATTAATTAAGAAATAACTTGAAAATATCTTGAACTTTATAGAAATCAATTATTTCAAATAGTTTGAAATTTAAGAAGCTCGATGGTTAATATATATTGTGAAGGTCCAAAATTGGGTGTCAACATACTTATTACCATTATTTCCTATAAGTTTTACAAATCTACAAAATCCCTCATTTTCGCGCATTAGATTAGTGTATTATGTATAAAATGTACATCAGATTAGTGTATCATGTATAAAATGTAATGTATCTTACTTAATGATTAATGTATCTCGCGCATCAGATTAATGTATTAGCGCTTATATTATTGTATCTCGCATATCAGATTAATGTATCAGTGCTTATATTATTGTATCCATTTGAGGGATTTCTGTAATTATAAACTTTTAAGGGATAGATTGTAATTTTGCCTTAAAAGTATGTGATTTCTGTAATTTTCCCAATAAATTATTATACAATAATATCAATCTAATACGGTGTTGGAGGTACCTCCTAAATGACGCATCCTCGTACATCCTCTTCACATGTCCAAATCAACTACTAACTTGATTCTTTATAAAAACTTCACTCTATTTGTCTGTGCTCTCTGGTTCCCTCAATAATTTGGGTGTGAAACTTTTAAAAAAAAAAAAATTGAGTGTATTTTTGACACTTCACTCTTTGATAATCTATTTCTTCTCACTATCTTAGGTGGTAGCCAAAGCTATAGAATGGAACATACAACAACAAAAAAAATCTTCAATGAATAAGTTAATGCTATTGCATTCTTAATTAGGAGATAAGAATTACCTAAGTCATATAAAAGACCACACATCCCTTAAAAGATCGATATGGACTCTTCACAATTTTTTGCACTATACAGTGTATCTGTTTATCCTAAAGAAATTTGTTCATGACTGACCCTCAAAGACTACATTTTCTTTGGGAAACTTATATAAATATATTATATTAAGAAAATATTTACCATTTATAGCAATAATATTTTTTTTCCACTTGATCACTTTTAATACTTTTATAATATAGTTTTAATATATATTATAGAGAATAATTTATAAAACACATATAATACAAATTTTATTGATAGATAATACATTTATCATACATTTTAATATAATGTGTCAATTTCTTACCAAACAAGCATAATATATTTTAAAACAGTCATAATATATATATATATATATATATATATATATATATATATATATATATATATATATATATATATATATATATATATATAATATATAAATATTGCATACATAATTCATTTTTAATACATATTACAGATTTATCATAATATTACTATGTATTGCTATAAATGATAATAAATAAAAAGTATTGTTAAAATCAACAATTATTAATTAAAATGTACTCATCCAAGGAATTTATCCTATATACCTCAAGATTATATGTCAGTTGTGTATTTATGTAACAAAAATTATTAAATGAAAGTAGCAAAACTGAACTTACAAGTATTGTAAAGACTCCATCTGAAATGGTGGCAACTTCCCACTCAAGGAGTTATCAGAAAGATCTCTGTAAATCCACATCATTATTTGATGAGTGAAGACACTGAACAGACTATTTTAATTATAATTGCAATTAGTAGAATTAAGATGGTGATAAACATGTTTGAAAAGGACAAATTAAGTGATCATGAGGAGCTTTTCGATCTTCCCCAGTCCAACCGGATCAAATAAAATAAAAATACAGGCATATTATATAAATATATTATTTAATTTGGCTTTAATTATCATTTATATCTTCCAACTTTAATTGTGTGAGCAAGTAACCACTTAAACTTACATAAAATTGAACAAGCAAACGCAATTACATGTAGGATGCTATGTAGGATGTGAGTTGCCATATAAAATGTCACTAGAACACATGTTGTTCAATTTTATACAAGTTTAAGTGTCTACTTGTATACACTCAAAGTTAAAAAGCACAAATATCGATTGAAGTCAAGTTTAATGACACATTTATGTGTTACGTCTAAAAAGATATAATAACTCACATATGAGTAATGAATTGTAGGTTGATAATTGATATAGGAATTTCTCCTCGAAGATTGTTTCCGCTTAAATCCCTGACAATTATGAAACGAGTTGAAGCAATAGAAATATAAATCATTAATCAAAATGATTGATTTCATATGGAGCTGCAAGCAAGCAATTGAGTATACTTTTCTCTTAATAATTATTTTTTTTTTTTAGCAAGAGACACAAATGGGTTATAGTTTCAAAGGCAAAAATATTACACGTTAATTATTGATATTAAACTTAACATGTTTTTGTATTTGCATGGTTACCTTTTAAGGTTTAGGACTAAAATGATAATTTTTTAATACAATAAGGACTATTTTGATTATATGGTATAAATAAAAGATTAAAATAATTATGTTTTTTATACATTAAGGACTATGTTGATTACATAATATATATGAAGGACTAAAATGATCATTTTTTCATACATTAAGGACCATTTCGATTATATATATATAAAGGACTAAAATAGCTAGTCCAACTCCCATAAATTCAAGACTATTTTGATCATTTTCTGCAATGTAGTCACACTTTTAATTCAAAAATAACATAACTTAGAACATGGAAGAACTTATGGATGTTTAAATTCCACGAAACGTTCTTTGAATTGGAATTTATAATGATCTAAATCCATAAATCCTTGATTCTGACACTCAAACAAATATTTTAACACATAAATTATTTTTTTAATTTTGAACTTATAAATATTTAAATCACATGGATAATCATATAATAATTAGTGATCCTTTGTACGTATTGTTCTCTCTTATAAAAAAAAGAGTAGCGAATTAAAGCAATACTCGCTATATATATGCTATCTAGCCATCTACAAAACATCCTGATCATTATCAATATGATGTATATTAAACCACTAACAAATTGGCTTGCTAAATCAAACTATAATAGTATAATGCTCCATCTGTCCTTATTTACTGGTTCATTTTTTATTTGACACACCGATTAACAAAATGATAATTGATACAATGAGTTTACCATTTTATTCTTATTAATTAATAGAATTTCAAAATAAATTTACTCAGGTTCTACATTATTCAAAAATATTAACTCTCTAAATAAATTAAGAATATAATAGGTAAAAAAATAATCTTTTTTTTATTTGTCAAAATTGAACAAGTAAAAAGTGACTGAGAAAGTATAATTAAGATGAAAAGCAGGTTGAAGAGAAATAGATAAACATTAGTTCTCACAATCTCCTTAAATGAGAAAGATTTCCGACTTCTTGTGGTATTCTCCCGTGTAAACTGTGCCCTGATAAATATCTGCAAATTTTTAAATATTGTGTTAACAATTCTAATGGACAAGAAGGAATTAATTTATGCAATATATATATATATATATATATATATATATATATATATATATATATATATAATCAATCAAAGACAATTTTTTTGACAAATTTAAAATTTTGAATTACGTTGATCTGACAACATTTTTAGTCCATCTATCAGTCTATCTTAGAATCACGACACATGACATATGTGTTTGGTTCGACGAAAATATGTTTTTTGAAAAATATATTTTCAGATAAGTCAAACTATTTAGAAAAAATAAATTTATATTATATTATATTAAAAATAGGACCCCTAAATATAAAAACTAAATTACCTAATAGCCCTTCTAAATTGTTATTAATAATGTATATGTATAAATTAATAATAATAATAATAATAATAATAATAATAATAATAATATACTTAACAATCACATTCAAATAAAAGAAAATGTATTAAATATGAGGTCCTATACAAAAAATAAAAAAAATAAAAAGTTTCAAAGGGTTACGTACAGTTTTAAAAGTTGTAAAGCTTTTACTTTTACTTGATTCACATTAGTACCTGTGGAGCCACAGTAGTTGCTACGGATTCGATACAATCCAGTATACAACATTAACTAAAATTATATATTTCAGTTAAAAGGAATACATTTAATTTAATTATAGAAATAATAATTTATTCAAAACCTAGTTAACAAAAAACTTATATTGTAGTTCAGAACCCATAAACTAATTAAATCGATCTGGCTCCGTCTTGCACTTTAACATGTCAAAAGAAAATCAAAATACAAAAAAAAATCCTTAATATTAATTAATCATTTTCCAAATCTATTAAGACTATACATAAATAATATAGCTATATTATGATAAAATGTGTACTTCATTTTGTTCTTTGTTAAGAATAATTCATGATCAAATAAAAATGAAATAAATATTACGTAAGAAAAGACGTACAATTCCGTAACATGACAAAATGTTTTACTACAGTTGCCACATATAATAGTTTTGTTATCCCATGGGTGATCTGACGTATTCCAGACCTTCTCTTGCCACCTTCCAAGATTAAGTAAAGCATCGATTGCCGTAACTGTCAAATAAAATTAAAAAGAAAAATAAGATCTCATTTATTTGCGTGCTCTTTAAATAATACGAGGTGTATATAATTAATTGCGCTTCGATTTAGAAAAGCTATATATAAACTTTACCTTCTACGTCTGGAAGGCGTGGCTGAGGTCCATTTGCCAAATTACTCGAAGATTTGACGACACTAATATTGGTTGCTAAAAGAAGCAATAGTACTAATTTGTACAACTTATCAATTGAAACCATATCCATCTCTTCTTTACGCATGTAACTTCTATATTTTAATACATGCATATATATAATAACTAATGATAAAAGGAATAAAGTAAAAAAAAAAACTTTGATTTGATTGACCCCTTAACTAAACACGTGTATGTGTATATATACAAAGTGGCCTAGCTACATTGATCCATCCGAAGGTAATCACTCGAACAGTCTCGTCAAAAAATTATAACTGTACAAATAAAAAATAATATTATATATATAATATACAAGTCAAAACAAGTTTTTAAAGATATATATACTAAAATATTGGACATTCTTAACAAAATTTCTAGCTTTGTCAGTGTGAATGTATACTTTAATTTGTGCTTTTACAGCTTTTCGAAAGAATTTGTTCTTTTATAAGCTCGATGTGTAATTGCTTTAATCGACAAGATATTTACAAGGAGTATAGTATATATTCGAAGTCATATTATAAGTCATTTTCCTTTGCGTGAGTTTTGATGGGTGTGGGTAAAAGGAGTAATTTTGGATGGATCCTAATTCATTTAGCATTAATCAACTTTTATTTATTCCACCTTATCTGATAAGGTGTGTGGACTCTATCATTGAGTAGTGATGCTTTTTTTTTTTCAATTTTTTTTCACTATTTAGATGAAGGAACCGATTAAATAAGCTCCAGTTTGAAATATAAATTTTATTTATCATGAATAAAATATTTTAATCGTTGAATATTTGTTAAAAGAATGATACTTTTTATATATAAAAAAAAAAGGTTACTATGCGGGCTATTATATGAGAATTTTCACACATAACAACTCAAAAATAACTTAATTATGCTTCATGCATATAGTTTGCTAGTTACGATTCGTAGCTACATGTTAGAGCTAGGAGAAAAGGCATGCGAGATTGGGAGAGTTGAGCGAGAGAGGGAAGAGAGTGGAGACAGACGAATTGTATATGTATATCTGTCAAATAATTGTATATATGTAACTACTATACATATGTATTTGTATATCTGGCGAACGAGATCGGGAGAGGGAGGAGAGAGGCGAGCGAGAGAGGGCAGAGAGTGGAGAGCAGCTAATTGTATTTGTATATCTGCCATATAATTTTGTGTGTGTGTGTGTGTATATATATACATACATATGTATAATGTATTTGTATATGTATAACCGACATAATTACAACTAAAATTAAGTTGCAAGCCGTAATTAATTCAAACTATAGCTATGTCTAATATATATGTTCTTATCCACGTAATTTCCCCTATTATATATATGAATGAGAATTTGATAAAAAATAATCTTTACCATCTGAAAAAGAATATTACTAGGTTAAATATATGGAGATGGAGGGAAAATTCAGCTAGGTGAAGAGCTCAAGTTCACATATATTTGATCAGTTTATATGCGACTTGACTAATTTTATTGAGTGTCTGCTACCTTTTCTTAAGTATAGATACTGAGTAAGTTTGTGTGTTGATGCTTGGACAAATGAAAAGAACTTACCTAGTGTTTTTGCGTCGCACTAATCAAATTTGAATTTGGGAATTCTTATCTTACTTCATTGATTATTGTGCCACTAATAACCAAAAGTTAAACTAAATTAGAAGAATAATAAAACTCTCTTCCTTCAATTATGGTCTTTAATCTCTCCAGAGTTCCCTTCTGCCTGCTTTAGTATTGATATGTTGCTTTAATTAGTCTCCAAGATATTTACAGGAGTATATATTCCAAGTCATATAAGGCATTTTCCTTGGCTTTGATTTTTTGAACTCCTTTATCATTGAGCTGTGGTGCTTTTCTAAAAACAAAAACAAAAAAATTGATTATTTATTAGATGAAAAAAACTAGCTATATATACATTCAAGGAAAAAGTTATCTTATAGCCTACGTCCTACGACAAACAAATGATTTAGCAATAATTATATGATAATTGCTAAAAAATAATTTTGCCATTAAATATCCTTTTTATTGTAGTGTACGTTAGTGACCAAATTATAGTATAGCCTTATAGGGTGGTTGAAGTAATATTTCTAGCTAGTGAAATATGAAATCTGAATCTTGATTTGATTTTATTTTTTCTAAAAATGTGCATATATAACACTGAGATACGAAAATTTCCACGTAACGAAAGCAACAGAGTTTTAGTATATATATTTTGTCTATTTAACTCATCATAGACAACTCATAAACAATGAAGAGTTCAACTGAATCTCCTTCGCATAGGAGAATCATACCACATAGATATTGAAAATATTTTATTTAGTTCAGATATATACAAATTTTTGGGTCCCTTCGGCTTACTTTACGTTAGAAGATTGATTTATTTTTTTAAAGCTAAAGTTGCTCCATGCACCTTTTATATTTTTTCAGTTTGTGGTTATATTTAGTAACACACACAGAAATAGTTGCAACATTTGCTTCTCAAGTCATGTTCTTTTTAAAGAAAAGGAAAGAAATATAACTATTTAGTATTTAGATTGTTTTTGAAAAGTTGTATCACATTAAAATAATAAAACGATTTCAAAACAGAAAAAGCAACACTTTTTCTTCCATCTCCAATTCCTAAAAAAATTGTGAAGATTTAGTAAACTTTTATAATAAGTACACAATCATAGGCTGTGACTATTTCAATTTAATTCGCCTTTGTATATAATTATACTATTTAATTAGTGAATCTAAATTTAATGATCATGTAAATTATGTATTTGATTAGATTCTTCGTACTAATTAGATAACCCTCCCCATATAGTTTTGTGCCTTTCAAATAGAGCATGTTGATTTGATTTTTGTTATGATAAAAATAAAAATAGGGATATATACGCAATTGTTGAAATAGGCGACAAGTGGGACATATTTAAGAATGTGAAAGGGGTGTTATGTGATACTGCTTTATCAGAAAAATTTACTAAATAGATAAATATTATTGAGAAATAGAAACAAACTGAGTTCCTATATACTATAAGTGACTTTGCTTGAATAAAGATGTGTAGCTTAGTTGGTCCTGTGTTGAAATTGCGTTGCGTGTTCAAGCTTCATGACATTTAATTTGAATACATTTCATAAAAAAAGAAAAATTATCAAAAAGATATAATAATATACATAAATTGTGTTTTATTTATTTATTTTAATATGGTTTTACATTATTTTATTTAATTTTCTTATTTTAAAAGATGACATCGCTTATAAAAAAATTCTGCTTAGGCCACTTACAACATGTTACATGTAAGTAATTTATTTTGTCTTCTCTTCTTGTTTCTTGAGTCCAAGTATGAATTTCAGTCCATAAATATAAGTACCACTTGTTTACTATTCTTTTCGTCTTAAATTTTTATGGTATTTTTCATTTATGTATCTCTTGAAAAATATTAATTAAAAAGGGTTTTATTTTGATTATCATACCGTTATTCATCTCTAAAGATATAATTTTTTTTATTTAAATATTTACTTTATTGAGTATTTATAGTCTTCAAGAATAATAATACTAAGAATAGAAGGAGAAAAAACAATTAATTTTTTTAAACTCCTAAAATAACAAATAATTTTAACAGGGAAAGTATATTGCATTATCTCTCCTCTAACTGCACTATATAAAAAATGATTAATTTAAGAATAATAACTTAATTATCATTAAATATGTATTTTTAGTAGCAATTAACATTCTTTGTAAATGTTTCTAAAGCCTATAGCGGCACTAAAACTAATGACAATTAACTTATTAATGTCAATAAAGACTTTAACATTTTTTATTATTGTTTATATTATTGCTGTTAAAAATTATTTTTAATGTAATGCCGTTTAATTAAAAATTGTTAATTATGTGGTTCACAAATAATGTATGTAATGTAGTTTGATTGATAATTAAAGGCATGAAATGATCAAGAAGATGTAGAATATGGAATCTTAAAGTGGAAACAGTACTAACAGGTTCTATAAAATGTTCTATCATATATATGGTGAGAACTAATAGCTTTTTCTCCCATTAATTTGGAATATGCCTTTTAATTTTCCATAAAAAATTAAGAATTTGTATTCTTTACCATTTGAAAAAGAATATTACTACTAGCTAGGTTAGGCTTAAGTCATCTACGGTCACTTAAAGTTATCCACATATTTCAGTTGGACACCTCAAGGGCTCGTACCTATTGAACACCCTAATTATTCAAAAATTATTTCTATTAGACACAAAATGTTGACATGACAAAAAAAATGTGTTCCACTCTCCTTGAGCACTTATAGCAATTAAAAATCATATATTTTTATTTTTTTTTTTGTTTTCCAACTTATATACTTAATTTTTTTTAAAAAGATAATAAAAAATAAAATGAAAAAGCTCTGTCTTCTTCTTCAGTCTCTCTTTCTCTTACCCTTTTTTATTCTTCTTTTGCTTTTACCTTCATTTTTTTGAAGTTATTATTATATAGATCTAAATCTCAAATATCCTAGCAAAGCTTCATTTTTTTGATAAAAATAATATGAATTGATTATTTTTTTCAGCAAAAGTCGTTATTCTTTTTTAGATAATTATGATAGTAAGTGATTAAAGAAAATAAATCCATAATGGGTGAAAAGCTTTGAAATGGCAGCAGATTTTGACGAAGAAGAAGAAGAGGGGTGGGGGCGGGGGTAGGGTTGGGCGTGGGTTGATTGAAAATAATTTTTTATTTTTTTAATTCTTTTTTATCTAATTGCCACGTGTCATCATTTTATTGGTCTATCTGTTATGTATTTGTGTTTGAGACACACACTTCGGTCTTTCAATAGATTTTCATTTTGTGTTTAATAGATATAAAATTGTTAAGATTCAAGTGTTCAATAGGTATTGGCCTAAGTTAAGGTGTCTAACTGAAATATACGGACAACTTTAAGAGATCGTATATGACTTAAGCCAGCTAGGTTAATAAATATATGGAGATGGAGAAAAAAAATTAATCAGGATAAGTGCTCCAGTAAATTTTTTTATGGGGTGTTCCGCTAATTTATACGTATCTTAATTAATTTCATATAGTATTTCAAAGTAAGTTTCATAAATATATAGTAAAAGTAATTTCATTTGCAACAAATATATATAGCCAAGTTTTTATTTACATAAAAAAAACATAGCCCAAAATTAGTGATATATGTACACGCAATAAAATGGTCATATATATTTGTAAAGGGAACCTTCACAAATATCACTATAATAAACTAATTATGTTCCATAGTTATAGTTTGCATATTTACGAATTGTAGCTATAGTTTAAGCTGCCTCATTTGTATAATTCGTGGATTTATATAATTCGCAGGTACATTTGTATAATTCAGTTTTTTTTTATAAACTCGAAGTAACGAATTTATACAATTACAAACATCAGAAGTGTAAACAGCTATACAATTTATATTATACAAATTCCGAATTATACAAACGTGCGAATTATACAAAACAAAAAAGTTGAGCCGCATAATTATAGCTAAACTAACTAATTAACTAGTATATGTTTGTTTATATGCGTAATTTTCCCTATTTGTAATGTATTGATATGTTATACGTATATATAATATTTTGATAATGTATACTTGTATGTAGATGATGTATAGCTACATATCAGAGAAATATATACATCTATATACATTTGACACAATAAAGTATACATTGCAGGCCAAATTTTTTTCAATTACAACCAACTTAAATCTCCTTTAAACAATTCCAAAATTTAGAAATGAGCTTCTATCAATGTTTCAAATCTATTGATATATTATAGCAACACTTTTTCTTCCATCTCCAATTCCTAAAAAACTTGTGAAGATTTAGCAAACTTTTACAACAAGTACACCATTATAAACTGTGACTATTTCAATTTAATTTGCCTTTGTATATAATTACACTATTTAATTAGTGAAACTAAGTTTAATGATCATGTAAATTATGTATTTGATTAGATTCTTCGAACTAATTAGATAATCCTCCCCATATAGTTTTGTGCCTTCCAAATAGAGCATGTTGATTTGATTTTTGTTATGATAAAAATAAAAATAGAAATATATACACAATTGTTGAAATAGGCGACAAGCAGGACGGATTTAGGAATGTGGAAGGGATGTTATGTGATACTGCCTTATCAAAAAAATTTACTAAATAGATAAATATTATTAAGAAATAGAAACAAACTGAGTTGCTATATATTATCAGTGACTTTGCTTGAATAAAAGATGTGTGTAGCTCAGTTGGTCTTGTGTTGCATGTTCAAGCCTCACGACAATAATTTGAACATCAGGTATAAAGAGGGCACTCCTATTTCTAATCATATTAATGATTTTCAGGGTGTTTTTGACCAACTGTCCAGAATGGGTGTAAAATTCGGTGAAGAAATACAACGATTATGACTTCGTAATACTCTGTTAGACTCTTTTGAAACTCCTCGAGTTTCTGTGACTAATTCTGCTCCCAGTGATGTTGTGACCATGGAATATGCTAAGAGTGGTGTCTTGAATGAAGATATGAGAAGAAGATCTCAAGGTTCATCTTCTTCAACTTCCTACTCCGATGTTTTGGTTACTGAAGACAGGGGGAGAAGCAAGTTTAGAGCTCAGAATGACAGAGATAAAAGTAGAGGAAAGTCAAAGTCTAGATTCAAGAATGTTACATGTGACTATTGCCACAAGAATGGGCATATCAAGAAATATTGTTTCAAGTACAAGAGAGATATGAAACAACAAAGAAAAAGAGGCGATAATGGAAATCGTGTTGTTGTTGTTGCTAACGATGACCTTCTTGTTTCTTGTGATGAAAATGCCGTTAACCTTGTTTGGGATGAGTTTAGTTAATTTGTGGATTATGGTGCTACTTCTCATGTCACGCCCAGGAAAGAATTATTTTCTTCTTATACTCCAGGTAATTTTGGGATATTGAAAATAGGCAATAATCATGAGGTTGTAGTTTTTGGTATTGGGACTGTTTGTTTGGAAAGAAATAATGATTTCAAACTAGTTCTTAATATTGTCAAGCATACTCCAGATGTCCGCTTGAATTTGATTTCTGTTGGATACCTTGATGATGAGGGTTATGTTAATACCCTTGGTGTTAGCCAGTGAAAGCTTACAAGAGGATATGAGCGAGAAGGGGATGGACAATTTGGCCAAGAAGAATTTGCTTTCTTGAGTGAAACAAACAAAGTTGAACAAGTGTGTTCATTGCTTAGCCAGTAAACAAAAAAGAGTTTCTTTTCAAAGTCATTCGCCTTAAACAAAGCTCGATTTATTGGAATTGGTACATTCTGATTTGTGTGGTCCTTTTAAGGTAAAGTCTCATAGTGGTGCACTTTACTTCGTGACTTGTGACTTTTATTGATGATCATTCGTGCAAACTCTGGGTATTCTCTTTGAAGTCTAAGGATCAAGTAATTGATGTGTTTAAGAATTTCCAGACTTTGGTTGAGAGACAGACATGGAAGAAATTGAAATACATCCGTTCTGATAATGGTGGTGTGTATATTGATCGTTTTAATAGATATTGCAGAGAGAAGGGTATTCGGCATCAGAAAACTCCTCCGAAAAATCCTCAGCTAAATGGTTTAATGGAAAGGATAAACAAAACTTTTGTTGAGAGGGTTAGATATATGCTTTCAGATGCTAAGCTGCCAGATTCCTTTTGGGCAGAAGCACTTAATATTGCTGCCTATGTTATTAATTTATCTCATGTTGTTGCATTGAATGGTGATGTTCCTGATAAAATTTGGTCTGGTAAGAATGCTTCTTATGATCATCTTAAAGTTTTTGGGTGTAAAGCCTTTGTGCATGTCCTTAAGGATGAGAGGTCAAAGTTGGATGTTAAAACTAGGCAATGTATCTTTGTTGGTTATGGTCAAGATGAATTCGACTATCGTCTCTTTGATCCAGTTGAGAAGAAATTTGTTAGAAGCTGTGATATTGTGTTTTTTGAAGACCAAACAATTGAAGATCTTGACAAAACTGGAAATATTGATTCTCAGAGCAATGAGAGCCTAGTTGATGTTGATCCAGTTTTTTTGACTATTCCACCAGGTGAAAATCTTCAAGTTGATATTGAAGATAGTGATCATATTTAAAATGACCAGTATGTCATTGATGCTCCAGTGCAAGACGATGTAGTTAGTAATGAACCAACTATTATTGATGCTCCTGAGAGTTCTCTCAAAAGATCTACTAGAGAGAAAATACCTTTATCTCGTTATTCTCCCAATGAGTATGTACTTTTGACTGACGGATGAGAACCAGAGAGTCTTGATGAGGCCATGAAAAATGAAGAAAATGAAATGTGGTTTGATGCTATGTAGGATAAAATGAAGTCTCTACATGATAATCATACCTTTGATTTGGTTATGTTACCTAAAGATCGAAAAGCTTTGAAAAATAGGTGGATTTTTAGGGTGAAACATGAAGATGGTAACCTGGTTCCACGGTACAAAACTAGATTAGTTGCGAAGGGTTTTAACTAGGAAAAAAAAATTGATTTTGATGAGATATTCTCTCCAGTTGTGAAGGTGTCATCCATCCGTGTTGTTTTAGGCTTGGCTGCAAGTCTGGACTTGGAGGTTGAACAGATGGATATTAAAACTGTTTTTCTCCATTGTGACTTGGATGAAGAAATTTATATGGAGCAGGCGAAAGGCTTTGAAGTCAAGAGAAAATAGAATTATGTTTGCAAGTTGAAAAAGAACTTGTATGGTCTAAAACAAACTCCCAGAGAAAGTTTGGTTCTTTTATGAGTCAGCAGGGCTTTAAGAAGACTTCTTCGGACCATTGTGTTTTTGTGCAAAAATTCTCTGATGATGACTTTATTATCGTTTTGCTTTATGTTGATGACATGTTTGTTGTTGGTCATAATGCTTGCAGGATTAAAAAGTTGAAGCAAGAGTTGAATAAGTCTTTTGCTATGAAAGACTTGGGACCAGCAAGACAGATTCTTAGCATGCAGATTGTACATGATAAGGATGTCAAGAAATTGTGGTTGTCACAAGAGAAGTACATTCAGAAAGTACTTCGTAGATTTAACATGGACAAAGCTAAGGTTATCAATACACATTTAGCTATGCATTTCAAATTGATTACTAGACATTGTCCTTCCAGTGATGGTGAGAAAAAAGATATGAAAAAAGTTTCTTATGCTTCAGCTGTTGGTAGTTTGATGTATGCAATGGTGTGTGCAAGACTAGATAATGCTCATGTTGTTGGTATTGTTAGCCGTTTTCTTTCTAATCCGGGAAGAGAGCATTGGAAGGTTGTAAAGTGGATAATGAGATATCTTTGTGGCACTTCTAGTCTAAGTTTGTGTTTTGGTACAGGGAATCCTATTCTTTGTGGTTATACTAATTCAGACATGGCCGGTGATGTTGATACTCGTAAGTCTACTTCAGGCTACTTGATTACTTTTGCAGGGGGAGCTGTGTCTTGACAATCTAAGTTGCAAAAATGTGTTGTTTTATCTACTATAGAGGCTGAGCTTATTGCGGCTGTTGAAACTTGCAAAAAATTGATCTGGATGAAGAGATTCTTGGGGATCTTGGTTGTGCTAAAGAGGTGTATGTACTTTATTGCGATAGTCAAAGTGCTATTCATCTTGGCAAGAATTCTACATTTCATGATCGGTCTAAACACATTGATGTGAGATATCATTGGATTCGAGATGTGTTGGATTCTAAGTTGCTTGAACTGGAAAAAATCCATACCAATGATAATGGTTCCGATATGATGACTAAAACTTTGCTAAGAGGAAAGTTTGAAGAATGTTGCATGATCCCCGGGATGGAGGTTTTCTCTACATAGTCGGTAGGGGGAGAATTGTTGGGTTTTGGGCCTTTTTCCCTTCTTATGTGAATAAATAAAAGTCAAAGGTTTTGATTCTTCCTTTCTTTTCTTTGTGGATAAATTTAACCCAAATTTGATTAGTCCACTTTTGCCCATAAGCCCAATACTATTGTGCATATGTAAGACTTTCTTTTAGATCTTATTTGAGGAGAATCACAAGAGATTGAGAGCAATCATATAGAAAAAAAAGTGAGAAAGTGCAGATTTTCACACAAGCCCTAGCAGCAAATTTCAAATTGCAATTTCCGCTTTGTTTCTTGTCTGATTGAGCTGATTTTTGGACAACTTGTTCTTTTCAACTTAATCTTTGATTGGAAACTAAGAAAGGGTGATTTGGAGTCCTGTAACTCTAGATTTTAGCTCATGAATAGTAGCTGTGGGTTTGGTGCTTTTGCTTATTTATTTCTCTAGTTTTTGGTGCTATTTGCTTGACACTTTGTTGATGGCCACTTTGGAGAACACTTTTATAACTCTTGTTGATTGAAGTGGATTTGCTTGACACTTTGTTGGTGACCATTTTGGAGAACACTTTTGTAACCCTTGTTGATTGAAGTGGAGGTTTGGCCTTGTGGTTTTTACTCTTTACACCAAAGAGGTTTTTCATGTTAAACTTTAGTGTCTCGTGTTGATTTATTTTGCTTGCTTTGGTTGATTTATTTGCTACCCCAAACAGTTTTATTCTTGCATTATTTTGCCTTCTCCTGGTTCAAATAGAAGGAAAAGTTTTGATTTGAATTTTCTTCCACTGTTACCCGTGCACATTTATTTTGTGCTTGCATTTCCCAACACTCTCAGAAAGTGTTCATTAAGGAAAAATCAGAGGAAGTATCGTTTACCTTCTTCTTTTGGATGAGTGTAAGAACTGCAGAATTGTTAATGTGGGCAGCAATATTTCCCCAAAAGACACATACAGAACGAAATCTGCAAATGCTCCTAATCCGAAGCCTGCAGAAGATTTGCCTTATTATATCATAAGGCACTGCCATGTTGATTTCTAGAAAGAAGGTGGAAGGGTTGAAGGTTGAAATGTTGATTTCTTGAAAGAAGGTGGAAGGGATGAAGGATGAAGGATGAAGGTTGAAGGTTGAAGGATGAAGGTGGAAGGTTGAAGGTGAGTTCTTGAAGCAGAATTATTGAAAGGTAAGAGACGAAGTTTTATGAATAATTGAAAGGGGATTTAAAGACGCAAGATATTTATAAGGATTTGGGCTTTCAGCTAAATAAAATAAATAAAATAATTTTATTTATAAAATATAAAAATTAAGGTGTTAAGTAAATTTACGAGTTATATTTTTGTTTGAAAGAATTATTGAAAGCCACCGCGTGCGTCAAGACGAAGGAAGGGACTCGTACTTGGTCCCAAAAGGGCCAACTCAACTCTTGTCTACGGAGGGAGAGAGAGAGAAAAAGGGGTATAAAGGGAGTGTTTGAGGTAAGAATCCAGGGGCGGATCTGCAGCAAATTCAAAGAAAAAGATACCATCGAGGCTGCGGAAAGAGAAAAAAGTAGGGGGAATTAGGAATATCGTTTTCGATACCATTTCATTTTCTTTTTTTAGTTCTTCAAAACTTATTGTATGTGTTTGGGTACATAAATATATATAAGCTTATCGTCATATTGTGTGTCCACATTTTTTTCTCTGTATTAGAGGAAAAAGGGGCAAGAGGGGTTGAGAGAGTTGGAGGCCGTGGATGGTTTTGTAAAAGATAAAGAAAAGGAGTGAGAAGAACATGATTGAGTTGAGAGAAGGGACTTGTTATCCTAAGGCTTTAATGGGAGTGAATGTGGGTCTTGCTTCTGTCGATGCCCTTATTGCAGTTCTTGCTTTTGCTCAGGTACTCTTCTTTCTTTCCGCCCCTGTTCTTGATTGTTCCAGTGGGTGTTATATATGTGGGGTTTCTGCTAAAAATTCTGTCTTGATTCTTGCAATTGTTGTGTCGGGTGTTCGTTTCTTGTTCCCAATTTGGGATTTTGGGAATGCATTCCAATTGGGATTTTTGAAGGGATTTAATGGATTCTGAATGATGGATGGACATTGGAAAGGTGCTGTTTCGGCTAGGTTTGTGCCATTGATTGAAAAATTGAGTCCTTTTGTTAAATTTTCTTTGTGTGGCTCGTTACTTCCTGGTTTCTCTGTTGTCAATTCCGTTAATATGCTTGAATTTGAAGGAATGGAAGTTCAATTGCCTCAATGGGGTTAAGTTTTTTACTTTCTAATTTATCATGGGTTTCTACAGACGCATTTTCTTGAGACAGTTTTCTGCCATTGTCATGCATCGTTTAGTATAATAAGTAGTATATATCTTTGAAGAGTTCTGCTGAATTGACTAGTTTGAAATTGCAAAGATTTGGTGTCAAAGAGACCAAATGTAATCTTGTTCCGAATTTGGATTTTCTGAAGCAGAAAGCTTATTTTTTCATGGGGACTTGGCCATAGACCACTTGCATAACGATTTTTACTGTAATTTCTCTTCATCTTCGCTGGGATGAGTAGGATTGCAGCTTTTTGTGGATCAAATTGTGATAAGTTTTGTCATATAGTGCTTGCAGCACATCTAGGGAGTTGTCGAGAAGTGATT
This sequence comes from Solanum bulbocastanum, assembly GCA_037074985.1. Taxonomy (NCBI): domain Eukaryota; kingdom Viridiplantae; phylum Streptophyta; class Magnoliopsida; order Solanales; family Solanaceae; genus Solanum; species Solanum bulbocastanum. The sequence continues at coordinate 25,883,975 of CM073598.1, read as the reverse complement.
CTCACTGTTTGGAGCGACTTTACCAGTATTATGGCATTTATGGCCAATATGATTCCCCATGTAGATTGCATTAACTATATGATTGTTTTCTCGACATTCAATAGATTTTACTGTATTTGGTGAAAATGGTTGGTGCTATGGTTACAATACCATCTAAGATACTAGCTAAATTTAGAACTTCTGAATCTCTGGTATTCATATACCCGCTCTGCATTTGTTTAGGTGAACATGATTTTTGATGTCTGTGAGAATGGGCTAAAATTGAGATTGTTCTTGAAGCAGACCACTGGGATTCAACCATGTGTTGTTTTTCTGTTAATGCTTATCAAATACCATAATAGTCCCATGCTTGCATTACATTTGATTTAAAATGGAACACAACAATTGTATCTGAAATTATATTGTTCAATCGAAGAATCAAGGAGATTGTGGATACTAATTCCATTCATGACAAAGAGATCTTATATCTCAAATTTGGATCAGAGATACGTGTAAAACTGTTCTTTCTCATTTGAGAGTGCAAGATATCATTACAAAGAATAGTTTGAAAGCTTTCCGGAAAGTAGCCGACTTTTAAGAGCTAATGGCTCTTGTTTAAGGAAGGAGAGTACCTTGCTTTTCCTTTTGAGATATCCGGTACTCTTACAGAATTTGGTGATCCTTTTGTTTTCTCTCTCCAATTACAGTTAAAGCAAAAACTCGGTACTTTTGGATAACATTTAATTGCAAGCTAAAATTGTATAAGCATAACTCAGGGAATGGATTTTTTTCCTGATCCATGTTGTTGCCAATGAATTGCAAACTGAATCTCCAAATATCCTCCTTACCCCTCTTCCTTTAGGCATGACCTCTTTGAAGGTTAACTGACACACCCCGCTTCATTTGCCAAGATCATGGTGGATGATGGTTAACTGCAGTGAGGAAGCATTCCCTTTCTCTAATTATTTTTAAACAAGTCTTCTTAAGAAGAAAAAGACATTGCTGACCTGTATCAAAATGTTTCATTACTGCTTGGTGCAGCTTTCTTCTGCGACTTAGGTTGCAACTTTCTGCGGCTTTTCTTCTTCAAGCTCCAGCTATGCTGTGTTGCTACTTCTTCTTCTTCTTCTTCTTCTTATTATTATTATCATGCTGCTATGTTCTTCTTTGCTGCTGTGTTCTTTTTCTCTTCTCTTCTTTCGGTCTTCTTCAGCTTTTATTTTCTTTATTTGTTTCTTTTTTTTTCTTCAGTTTGTTAGTTTATCTGAACTTTGCTTATTTATTTGTCTTCTTCTCTCTTTTTTCTTTCATGTGCTTTATCTTCTTCTGTCTAATTTTAATTATTCTATTTCTATTTTCTTCTCATATTTGTTTTATTCTCTTCTTTTTCAGTAGCTTTTTTGAATTACAGTTGTTTTTTATTTTTTGTTCTCTTAACAGAAATTTCAAATGGCATCATCTGCGCAAAATGGAGAGCCCATCAATTTTTTAAATGGCATCATCCATTTATGTTTTGTTTTTTATTTTGCTTGTTCTATCAAGGATTTTTAGCTATCAACTTTCTAGTTTTTAAATTGAAAGATTTGCTTCTATATATTATTCTGTTGATTCTTTTTGATTTAGTTATTTTACTCATGGCTCATGTGTGCAAGGTTTATTTTATTTTTGAAATTGTGCTTCACTTCAATGAAGAGAGCACTTGGCTTCTCGCTTTTAGTGAAGCGAGCCTTTGTTGCTTTTTTGCGCTTCATGCTCTCAAAAACAATGTTTCCCAGAAAACTTACTCTATAATTAGTCCAAGGGGAGGGCAAGATTGGTTTTCTTCTACAAGTATAAGTGTTTGTCTTCTCCTCATGCATCTTGATTGGTTCAAGATGGAAATCCTAAAGAGTCCCTTGATTATTTTTTTTGAAGAATGGTAAATTTTACTTCTATATATCCACAGGTGTACTACAACAAAGTGTAGTCCCCCATCACAAAAATTGTCTTCTTACAAAATCCTAATAATTCTAATTACAGCCAGTCAATTGCATTAAAAACATTTCCAGTGTTGTCTATAACTACTTGTTTACACCAAAAATAGTAAAGGCCTAGGCAGTCTGTCTTGATCTTCTGTATGTTGCTCTTTTTGCCTTCAAAATGTCTCTGATTTCTCTCTTTCCATATGGTCCACCAGATACATGCGGGAACCATCTTCCATCTCTCCTCCTTTCTTCCTGCATTACCATCATTGTTACAACTTTTTAGCACTTCTTTGATTCTCCCAGTTTTCACCCACCTGATCTTTCTCTTGTGTATGAACATCTCCCACAGTGTCCCACTTGAATAAAGAAATTGTTGCTTCGGCCTGGTAACTCTTAAAGGAGGTGTTTGACACATGAAAATTTTATTAGAAGGGGCTTCTCCCTCAGCAGAAGATGTTACCTATGCCTTGATTTTGCATTGCCCAGTTGCAGCCGATATATGGAGTATATTCCTGTCCTTTTGTCATTCAGTGAGTTATGCCTCACAGCATAAGAACACATACATAAGTGGGGACAATAGAAAGTAAGGGACAATTAAAAAGCTTTGACAGACTGTTCCAGCTTCTATTTTATTTTTTGGTGCCTATGGCTGGAAAGAAATAGCAGAATCTGCTTTTCAAGGAAACTCTTCTCCTATTCATGCTTTGAAGTATAGATGTCTTACAATCATTTTTTTCTGGAGTAACCATCACATTCTAAATAATTTTGATCAGCTTTTAGACTTTGTTAGCTCCTTAGGAGGCATATAGGAGGATTACTGTTTAATTTAGGTGCTTGCTTAATATGACCAGTTAAGATTGAGAACCAGAGAGGGGGGGGGGGGGGGGGTTGTGAGAGCTTTTGATGTTGTCAATGAATTATCAGCATTCAACTACAATCTAGAACCTAGAACATTTGTGAAGATGAGGAATGAATCGAGCAGAGTACTTTTTGACACCAACTGGGTGTTTATTAAAGAAATTATTTGACTAACTGAAAAAGAGAAAACCTTAATCTAGCTTAATTCTAACCTTTGCATACTGAAGCAATCTAATGGCTGCAAACCAGTTTGGTGCTTCTTTTAGGTTGCTGCTCGTGCCTTTTGTGGTTGCATAATGTTGGTGCAACTCTATTAGAGTATATTCTTGTGCTGTTAATGACACTCACATCTGCAGTGTGTTAGTGATTATTTCTGGCTAAATAGATTGTGACATCATATTTTTGCGCAACTAAAGTTGCTTATCTATTTTTCCAGTTAATGAGAATTCACTCTCGGAATACACACAATGGCTGGACTCGTCAGAAAGTAAGCATTTCATCCTCAATTCTCTGGCTGATTTTATTGGTACCTGAGCTGGATGAAAACATTCTATCCTCCTACTTCAAATTAAAGTAACTTCCCAAGGTCTAAGTAATTATTGAACAATGCGAAAACAGGCCAATTTGCCACTGAAACTTTTTGTCTAGTTCCAATTATGAATAGCAAATATACTAATGAAGCCTGTTGCTAGATGCTTATTTGCGACCAATTTTTCCTTTGATACCGAAAGTTACTCGGATTTGGGTGTGGTTAATTCTCTTTGGGAATTGCACCCAAGGGTGTGGCCTAACCTTCAATGAAGATGAAGGCCTTGGAACATAGTAGAGACAAAGACTCCTAAGTGAGTTCTTCCCATTTGCCTAAGCCTCGGCGGGTAAAGTTACCCCGTATTTGTGTTGGTGTGAGGTAGTCGAAGTGCTCGCGAGCTGTCCTAAACACCACAATTACAATAATAATAGTTTTCTTCGGCAACTAAGACTTAGATATGCATGTTCAGCTGTCTAATTGTTTGTATCTTTACATTTACCATAAGTGATAAGGATAAAATCATGGAGGAGGTGTGCGTATAGGGAGTATAGTTTGAGTCCATGGCTGGTTATGTGAGCTCTATTACTGTTGGTACTTGGTATAATGTATTCTTTGCATGTTTATTAGAAACAACTCCCATCTGTTTTCCTTCCAGCCGAGCTCCTAACTTATTTTACTGGTTTACCTATTAAGAGTGTAGAAGAGAGGAGAATGTGAGAAGTCCAAGAACCCATGTTGATGATATTCAACTGAATACTCTTGTCTAAACCATTAGTCTTATAATGTTCAAAACTTGCGTGCCTAGCATTTATGGTTCAGGTGACATATCAGCTCTTTTTAATAGGAAAATATTAGATAATTCAGGGGACGTAACAGTGGTCTTCAGAAGCCAAAATATACTTGGAATGCCTTTATAGCTCTGGTATTAAGTTGGTTCTTTCTCACTATTGCCATAGTAATGAGTAATGATCAATTCCCTCCATTTCTACAACTTGATAACTATTACCTAAAATTTTCTTTTTGATAAGTACTGCCTAAATTACTGTTGATCATGTAGGTTTTCAAAATTTTAGTATTCATACCAGGTTAGTCTCCAGTTTTTTCCATGTGATCTAGTTGTACTCTCTCAATATATCTCTTTTCCCCTCTCAGTCCTCTGATGAGTACAAATCCGAACTTCAGGATATTAAACCCAGCCTAGTCACTTGGCCATTATGGTATTAGTGGTTCGTTTATGCTCACATCTAAATTCTTTGGTGTTAGAGATTAGGGGTGTTTATGCTCAGTTCTTGGTGCAATATCAGTCTATTGATGATCCCAAGGACGATGGAGGTTTTATGAGTGTGATAATGGTGATATTGAGCTCTGTAACAGCCAGGGTCATAGTAGTGATCATCTTATGGAGTTAACCAGTAAATGCTGGGCCAATGCTACTTTCTACCATGTTAACTTCCAGCCAAGTGGTACAATGTGCAATGCAGGCTGGGTTGGATATTCTGGTGATGTTATTTCTTCAAAAGAACACAAATGCATTTGTGAATAGCTGATATTAGTGAATATTGAGGAGTCTCGTTCTGTATAAAATGATCCAAGTATGGTGCATACAAGATGCTTCTTCCACTCATTTGAAGGCACTACCAAAAAACCAGAATCAGTCTACCTCCTTGTTCTTCTAATACCTGACTGTGAAGTGGGGCATACTTGATATACCTATCGGAAAAGGAAACTAGGCTAAACTTGATAGTTTCTACGTAGACTAGCTCCATGTAATAACAAATAAAAGACTTCATCAACTCAGAGGTAGCACTACATCTATTAGAATTAGGAAATATGTTGTTAGTTTAGTTTTACTGCTATGAAGTGACAGTCATCAAATAGATTTAATGATTCTTCTTCCTTTTGTCCTGGTTGGCCTTAATAAAATTCTTTAGTACATTCAATGAGACTTCCTTCTTATTTCACTTATGTGCTAATTACAAATCATGCTTACTAGACTTCACTATGAAATTGCACATATTAGAATTTGGAAATGTATTGCCTTAATTAGTTTAGTTTTACTGCTATGAAGTGACAGTCATCAAGTAGGTTTAATGATTCTTCTTCCTTTTGTCCCTTTTGTCCTAGTTGGCCTTTATAAAATTCTTTAGTACATTCAATGAGGCTTCCTTTTTATTTCACTTATGTGCTAATTACAAATCATGCTTACTAGACTTCACTACGAAATTGCAGGTATTTCACTTGATGATTGGATCTTCAAATTTGGGTAAGCATCTTATTTTCTCTGTAGTATCATCGTTCTATCTACGGATTATTTTTCCCTGAGATCTCCCCGGGAGCTCTTATCAAAAGATAATATATGCACTTTTACTCATAATATTGGGTTTCTTAAGCCAATTGTTGATGCATATTTTGTTTTGAATGCACATGGGAGAGATTAAATAATGCTGAAGCACAAAATGATAAGCAATTTTAAGAGTTAATGCAATGCCCACACCATGCAAAGCGAATCCCGGTATTTAAGTGGAGAAGGTTAGAAGGGTGGGCCCATTATCCACCGAGTTTAGAACGCTGTGATTGGTCCAAAGGGCGGGTCACAGACGGATTTGTCGGTTATCAAAAACAAAAAAAAGAATTTAAGAGTTTAATGCAAATATGACTTAATAAGTTCTTAGATTATATTTTGCAAACTATGAAGTTGCAGAAGACTAGGTAATATGGCACTTTTCTTTTATCATTTTATGGGAATACAAGCTTCCTGCAAACTTTTCGTCTGTATGGGGTAACTGGGTTCTTATACCTAGAGAACTAGCAAATATTCTTGATATTTGTTCCTTGTGTAGCTTCTCACTAACATTTGACTCAAAGGTGGAAGTGTTGAAAAGCGACATGTTATGTTTTAATTAAACGTAAAACGTAATTGAAATGTGGGTTCTTCTGAAAAATGTGCTAATACGAAATAAGAAGTAATTTAATCTAAGTGCAATCTATAAAAAAAGAAGAAAGAAATATGTATCCAGCGCCAGAAAACATAATTATGAACAAAAACAACAAACTGAGACAAATGAGTTGGAAGATACACAACTACATGAAATATTTAGAGGTAAGATGATGTAAATCAAGTTCAAAGATCATGCTAGTTTTCTAATTCAGATGCAAATTTGCTGCTTTAAGTTTCTAATTCAGGTTTAGCAACTACTTTTGCTGCACTGAATTTCTAACTTCTATTCAGGTTTAGCAACTACTTTGTTACGTTCTTTGTAACAAAGTAATATATTAACATATTGCCAATTTGCTTACAGTGTGTTGAAGATATTCTGCACTACACCTCTTTTCGGTGATGTATATAGATCTTTCTATGGGTACTACAATTTCTTAGTTCTCTTTATGTAATTATTGGCTCGGAGTTTCAGCGCTGCCCATCTTTTATGTGATTGTTCATTATTCTGGTGACGCCGGCAAATATTTTCTGATCCTAGGGGTGTCAAATGGGCGAGTTGGGCTGAATTTGAGAATATTAAAATGGGTTGAGTAAATAAATAGCGGCGGGTCATTAACCTGATTAAATGTTACTTGGGGTAAAGTGGGTTGGGCTGAGATGAGCTAAAAACCGGGTCATAACCCACCCCACCCAATTCTTACTAAGTTCTAAATTCAAAGTTTGTTTTCTTATAATTTTTATGAGTACCTAATAAATTTTTTTCCTTGTATTGTGACAATGTGACTATATAAAACATATCAAATAAAAAATGCCTTTTAGAATATATTTTTATTTAGATAATGTTTCTCATGAGTTATGCAGGCTGTGTATCAGCCCAGCTTTAAAATGGGTTGAACTAAGCGGGTCAAAGTGAGCCTGCTTCATAAAATAAGCGGGTTATTAACCCGTCCAAATCTTAACAGGCTGGGCGGGTATGATTTTATGGGCTGATTTTCTAGTATCTTGTTTTCAAAGTAATCAAGCTCAGTTATTTTACCTCATCGAGTTTGAGATGACATGTTAAAGTGAAGAGTATGATTAAAACTATTCTATTGTGAATATTTTGTAGTTTAATACTATGTCATGATAACTAGAATTCCAATATTTAAACTCTATATCTATAAAGCTCAAGACTCCCATAATAGAGTCCTCGTGCATGTTATCATTAACCATCCGCATAAGAGCTCTTCTCCCTTATTTTCTCTCTTTCTGTAGTTGAAAAAAGAGACACCTCTTTTGAGTAGAAGGTTAGTAGGTAGTTGAGCGATTTCTCTCTTTCCTTTGGGACAACATGGTTCTAGCTTAGTGCACCTCTACTTATCAGTATCATTTCTATTTTTATTATTATTATCATATTCTTCAATTGTATTACTGGTATTGTTTCTTTTACTGGGGTTATCTTCACTATTTTTTTTTTATAGTACTTTTCTTTTCTACGGTATTTTCACAATAGCTTTTACTCTTGTATTTGTCAAACCTGTTTTTGCAAATGTTTTTCTTGATCCGAGGATCTAGAGGAAACAACCTCTATACAAGGTTGGGGTAAGGTTTGTGTACACCCCAACCTTCCCAGACCCCACTTGTGGAATCGCACACTAGGTATGTCGTTGTAGAAGATCTAGCTTCTTGTTTGGTAGAAATGAAGGGAACGAAGAGTATAGCTAATTTGGACATGAAACTTTGATAAACCACCTGTGCACGTTTATACAGTCTCTTTAATACCTTACCTTTATCTTTTATTTTTTGCTTTCTGTACATTTCATAATGATAAAGTAAGTTACTGTCCAGCAAGTAATCTGTTAAAGTTTAGTTGCTAGTATGAATCAGTCATTAACTTTATCCTCCTGCAGGTTATTTCCTTCATTTTGTGTTGACAATTGTTGCCGCATGTAAGGGTTGGATTTTCTGGTTGCATTCCTGTGGCTTTGTCATTATGGGTATGTGCAAACCCACCATGTTCTTTTTCAACTGAGGCTATTTTAACTGGGACTAATGAAAAACTATTTTGCAGCTTTCCCCAAAATTCTTTTCCTTGCTGCATTTCTTCTTCTCCTTTCTTTCTGGTAAGTTCGTTTGCTGTATCCTTGAACGAGTGGAAATTATTGTTGTGCATTTAAGTATTTGCCTTCTTTTTTCAATTCTAATTTTTTGGAAAAGAAACTAATTTATTAGGGAAATTCAGTAGCGTGAACTTCCCATTTTTTCTCCAGTCATCTTCATTCCAGAAAATAATCTTGGGTAGCGAAGCAGTACCTGTTACTTTAATCAGTAAGCTGCCAAAATCAGCAGTTTGCAAGACACTGCTACTGAACTTTAGAATGTGGTTGACCAAATAATGATCCTCTGTTGGTGAATATCAGTTACTTGCTAGGTTGCGCGCCTCTTCACTTTCAATGCCACACCCGTGTCGGATTCTCCAAAAATCCACTTCAGGTTACCTGAGCCTAGTGCTATTCATAGATTATAGATTCTTCTGCTCTACACCAACAAAGTTTTCATGTATCTCTTTCTTTTAATATCCGATCAGTGGTGCACCATTCGGTGCTTGGTGGATAATGGGCAAACTCCTCTATACTTTCTCCACTTAACAACAACTCAAGCAAACTCAATGTGATCCCACAAGTGGGGTCTGGGGAGGGTGGGGTGTACGCAGACCTTACCCTACCTTTGTGGGGTAGAGAAATTGTTTTCAATAGACTCTCGACTCAGAAACGGGAAAAAGAGTGTTTTACAAAACAGAAAAGAGTAAAAAGAACTATGATGAAACTATCAAATAAAAGAAAAATATCGACAACAAAATAGAAAAGATAAGCAAAGTAAAAGAAACAACAGTAATTCTAAAATTGAAAGAAAAAGGTAATGATACAACAAGAATTATAGTATTGATAAGTAGAAGAAGGAGAAAATAAGGAACTTCTCCACGTAAATACCAATTTTTATTTGTAGTGGAATATATACCCGTGACATGCACCTAATCCACATATCACAACATCACACACTATGTTCTCACCATTAGACTAAAACCTTGGTTGCCAAAGTTGTCGTGCATCTTATATCCTTTTGCACTTAAATCTACAAAAATTTACCATACAAGAACCTCTGAAATAAAAGGAAATGTGCAATAGACCTTTATTCTATAGGATGAGGAAATGATTAAAATAGAAAGGAATTGTGGTGCAGGGGCCAAGCCATGAACTCTATCTTCATGTAGAAATTAAATATTGATGGAGTCTAAAATCCTTTTCTACAAATGAATTCAGGGTTGATCTTTGTCATCAGTCAAATGATGAAGAAGATGAAGATGACGCATATAGTCCTCGAGAAGCTTTGTTGGAGAAGAACAAGCCAAATTCAAATGCTGATAGTCGCCAAAGATGCTGTTCTTTTCGTGCTGTAAAAGTGGGAAGCCGCCAAAAAGTTGTGGTTCTGGTAAAGTTTATGAAGTATGCGCATATAATGTTTAAAGGGCAAAATTGTGATTCACTTAGCAGCTCAGTTCACAGGCTTTAAATGCAACTGGCCAACCATGTGGCAAAAAGTCTCTTAACAACCAAATAAGTGGGGCTAGGTCCATGTTAATGCTTTGTGTTATCTGCCTTTTGCGACTCCTAATATTTTCTTCTTAGTATTTGAGTATAACTTTTATGTTACTGCTAACTTACAAGAACAATGTATTTTTGTTCTATAATTTAGTATGTGGTGATAAACTATATTAAAATAAACACATCTTATTATCACTTGGTACTTAATTATTTCTGTTTATCTTGTGCTTATGAATTATATCAAATTTTAGTGTTTTATTTTTTAAAAAATATTGTTTTCTAAAATTCTTTCAAAAAATTTGTGTGGCACGTCTGCTTTGTGGCAAAATCCCTACTCTACAAATCCCCCTGCTGCGCCCCTGCTTTTTAAGACATTGTGTGTATGTTCTACATAAAAAATGACACATTGTAACTCACTGTATTTCTCTTTTTCCATTTCGGTTCTTAATTCGTGTACTTGCTTTTGACCAGGTTACCCTGTTAGTTTTTCTTTTAATGTTGGTAGCTGCTGTACTAATATGGATTGGGAGGGGAAGGAACCCTATTGATTCATCTGTTGTGGCTCGGGTATGGACTAAGGCTCTTTGATTACCGGTATCTATTTATTTGTTGTTCTCGCATATTCTGTAACCTATTTGATTTAGCAGTTGTTGGTTCTCCGTATAGATTATTTTCAGCCTCTCATATTCATTTTTAGCTGCAACCAGATTTTATAACACAATCTATTTAATTGTTGTTTTCACATATTCTTTCTTTAATCCATTTGATTTAGCAGTTGTTGGTTCTCCTTGTAGATTACTTTGAGCCTCACATATTCATTTTTAGCTGAAGTTAGATTTTATTACAAAAATAAGTGTGTACCTAATACCTTTGACTTGGAGCCCAAACTGTTTCTTAGTAATTACTGAGAGAGTGAGAGGAGCATCTTGTTGAAAGAGAGGATGTGTTCCCCCGTGAGTAAGGGTAGTTCTTGTAAAATGCTTTTCATTCTTAAATGAATTAGCATGGTGTCATCGATTTGCTTACAATACTGGTCTTTGGTGTTTAAATTATTGTTGGGAGAATATAAATTTAGACCGTTTCATGGTGATTTTTTTCTTTGCCACCTTCTACCCACCTTCCTCTTGATAATTGATGAAGTGCAGTTTCATCCAGGTGTATGTAGATCTCTTTGCCTTAGCAGTTCTTTTGCTGGGAGTGGCATTGGCATGCTATGGTTAGTATCTCATACACTGGTATTATTTATCCCGCTTCCACATTAATGTTCACACGTCCCAGAAAATTGTTGTCCTGCCATTTTCAGTAATATAATCTAATCTATTGCTACTATGCACCATAAATATTTACATGGGCACTTCACTACTTGTGTAATAACTAACGTCTTGATCTACCATTTCTTCACATAATCAGCTGATATAAAAGATTTGAGTTATGTTATTTAACAATAAGGAGTGATATACAAATGTTCAAGAATTCTCTCCCTCTATGTGTGTGTGTCCCCAGAGGTGGGTCACGGGGGGGGGGGGGTGTAGAAGTAATTTCAGAAATAGTTTAGACAATAAGATAAGCATGGTTGATAGTTTTAGGGGGTGAAACTGCTGTCTCCCCAGAAAGACATATTTCATCAGTAATATCATGATCGAATGAGTTGATTGTTCAACCAATTATCCATTTCTCATCGAGCTGTGCAAAATTTTAAGAAACAACTGTCGTAAAGAACTTCTTGTTTAAACTAGGTCCGTTGTGTTCTAATTATTTTATGTGAAGGTTTTCTATTTCAAAATCTGTCCTTTCTGACCATAATATCTCCGCTATGCAGGACTGGTATTGTTCTTGAAAATGAGCAAAGTGAGATCTGAAAGGGCTTCATCAGAAATGTGGAAGGTACTAACTCATCTTTCCTCAGTGCATCTCTACCATTTTCTGTATGTCAGTTGGAATCATATTTGCAGACTGCAGAAAACTTCTTCGTCATGTCATGTCATGTCATACTGGGATCTTTTACAGTTCTAGTTTTAAGAACTGAGAGCTTGAATAAAGTGCACTTTTCTTTCTCTTCTTTTCTTCCTTGTTAAAATTTAGCTCTCATGACACAGATTGTGATAGATTATTTTATTGCGAAGTTTGATTTTTTATTACATGCTTGTCAAATGAAGGTTGCAGGCTTGGCAGTTGTTTCTGTTCTATGTTTCACTTCAAGTGCCGCTGTTGCCGTATTCACAGAAATACCCGTATGTCTTCTGCTGGTCTCATGAGATTGTCTTTTGTTTTGACTGCACAAGTTTCTTAACGATGATGCTTTTAATGCAGCTTCTTTTTAACTGGCATGGACAGAAGATAAATGGTGTTTGTACATCTCTTCTCATGGTTTTGTATTATTTTATAGGTAATCTGTAAAACTTGTTCGGTTGTTCCTTATTGGAAGCTTGATTTGAAATTCTAGACTTCAGTGGTAACTTCTGCTTTCTGCCTGCTAATTGTTCTTACCAATTATTGAAGCTACTCCCTGCTCCTCAAGCCCACCCCCTTATACCTAAGAGCTACTAACTGTAGTTAATTAGATGATGAAAGCCGAACTAAACATGATGGAGGGAACCAATTTAACAATCAGAGGTTGCTCTGATGATGTTATATAAGTGCATTAATATCGTAAAAAAATTGAGTTGTTGTGAGCTGTCTCTCTGGATGTACGCACCAAAAGTTGGGAGCTATAGAGTAAGGACTTAACATAAGAGCTGGTTGGGACATATCAGATATTTCTTTAAAAATTTGGGACATGACTGAGAGGGGACTTAGTAATGGTGCGTCAAGATATTGCTTGCCTCCCTCCTAGTTTAGCAATACTCGTAGTTCCTGTTCTTCCCCCCAGACTCTACTTGTAAGATTACACTGGTTACTGGTTAGGTTGTTGTTGTTGTTGTTCTTTAATTTAAGAAATTGCATCCATCTTCCTTGTATTGGGCTATGGTATGGAGACTCGAATTACTTCTTCAACCAAGAATACAAGTAGCTTGTACGTGTTTTGTTGGGGGGAGCTGATCTTAATATGCAGTTCTTTCCTACAAATTAGAGTTTCATTCACAAAGGGGGAAAACTTTCTAATACTCTGTACCTGATCAAAATATTTTCCAGGTTCTTCTATACCTTCAGTATTTGTGCTATGGGTGATGAGAGAACTACCACCTCCACTTGTCACTTTCAGTCAACAGGAGTCGAGGACAATAGCTTTTATAAGTGATAGCTCAGCGACAGTACAGCCTCAGCGATGGACAGCTGCTGCAAGTGTGCAAAATCAGGTTACTTGCCTTCTTTTAACTCTATTGCACACCTTGTTTGTTGATTGGTCTCTAGTCATGTGCATCATGATCTTCTTGACTAGGGAATATGTAGAAAATGCATGTTCCTTTATAAGGGCTATAAGTCTATCACTGATCAAATGAAATGGAAAAAAGTTAAAGACAAAGCAAATAAATTATTTATCTCCTCGCACATCACACTAGGGACGGGGAAATCATGGTAGGTGAAGCTATGTGTACGAATCGTTTTAGCTGTCCATTAAATTTTTCTTAAGATCCATAAACTCCCCAAAATTGCAGCTTAGCACTTGAAAGACAACTTATACAAACATTATTTTTAACCTTACTTTCACCGAACATCAAAACCCAAAAGAGTGTGAAAGTAAGTGCAAAATCAATGAAGAACTCAAACTTTCTCCACTGGAGGTCTTTCCACTCATTTCTTGATTTTCATTATCTTACACTATTTGGATTGAACTTGTACAATGTGTTCTGAGCATTGTGGATGCAGGTCTCAAGGGCAAGCCCCATATGAATATCATCGTGATGGAATTGTACATTGATCGGTGATTTTCAGCTAGAAATGAGGCACTGACAATACTAAAAATGAGAGAACTTCTCAGTTGAGTAGTTGGTATTGTGGTTGAGTGATCGAAGAAAGCTCAACTCAACGGAAAAAAAATACCCCATGCAACTAAGGTGGTTGCTTAGGGTACACATGCCTGCATAACTTGGATTCCTGTACATAGCAAACATTGCGATGAACTTTCTAAATTTTACAGATTCTTTTTGTTGATATGATGAGGTTTTAGATTTTTCTTGCCCTTCAACACTTTTCATCTGATTATCTTACATATATGGTTGCCATAAAATGGGATATAATGCAATTTGCGCTAGAGAATAATTTGCCATTGCTCAGCATTTAAAAGGACAATATCTGTTTTACCCTACTAAGAACTAAGTGTTTTCAGGAGAACTAACTAGCTCTGGGTTCAAGTGACATTTTGTCGATTCTTCAACATGAGTCGATTTCATCGTATTTAAGCAACTCTTTTGAAAAAAAAATAAAATTCGTCCCTTATTTAAAATTCTCTCGGTTTTATAGAATTTTATTCTGTTCTCTTTGTTTTCATCTCACGTGATCTTACCTATAATTTGGTGTTCTGTGTGATTATAATTTACGATTATAGTGCCATTCTTAAAATAGAGTTGTCCTTTAATGATGTTGTAATCTTACCGTTATTTTATTTTTTAAGTGTATGCATTGACTAGTTGGTTGAGTAAATTCTGCATTTTGGCTGGCTTAAAAATTAGTATTATAAAATATACAATGTACTTGCAATTAGCATTAGAAGGGCCCATAATTTGTCTTTTATTTGCAAGCGTCGAAATGAAACGAGCTGAATGGTACAACATGAAGTATACAGTCAATTCCCAACTTTTGGGTATATGCTGCAGTAATTTAACATGAAAAAAAATTACTACTGTATTATTAAATGGAACATGTAACTACCAAAAAATGAAAATTTTAACATTGTGAGGTGTTTTGGCAAAGCTTGCCTGCACCTTAGAGACCAGGTACATGTAATTTCCCAGCGGTAACATGTATCGAGTAACTCTGACTACAAAGGCTCGAGTTAGATGAGAAGTGAACGCCAGACCACAACCCTCCTTAGGTCCACAAATCCCGAACGACTCTTTTGATAGAAGAACAACGACAAAGTAAAATAGAAAAGAAGCTTTCACATGTTGTTGAAACAATTTTTGGGCATAAGTAAAATATGGAAGAGCATTTGGGCCGTATTCTTTTGTATGTGGTTCCTATCGAGCTAGAATCTTGCTAATGCATTAGCAGTGTCACTTCAAGAATAAATTATGTAAACCGTGCAGCCTTTGGAGCTTGAGAAATACATTAACCGAATATATTTAACAGCTCTGGCGTCCTGTCTTTCACCTCGAACCTAGTAGTAAAGCAACCCACCAATTGCCATCTTCAGTAAATTGTTTAAAAACCATGCTTGTAAGAGAATACTCTACAAGCATACTCCAAACCTGCCAAGGTAAAGTCAATTGACCGGTTTCAGTTACCAACAAGGAAAACAGGTTTATCACAAGGTTCAACAAAATCATATGCCATTGTTATGGGAAGCAACAACACATATATATCTTCTCATACAAGTTGGGGTCGGCAATATAAATTCTCACCGATCAGGTTTCTACATTTAAATTCATCACATGCCAGTATCATACAATTCTTATAGAACACAACATAGCAAAAATCAGAATATCATGCAGAAGATGCATTATTACGAGCCATAATCTTGTCATACACTACCAAGCACACAGCTTTCCAGTCACAACCAAAAAGAAGCTTCGTCCAGTATACAATTAGCATTTGGACGTAATACGCTAGATAAAACATGAAGCAAACAAGATGCTTAGTTTGAAAATGTGCAAATTTCCTACAAGGAAATCACTAGGAGGAAGTTTGAATTAGCCAGGGGAGAGAATAGAAAACATTTAAAAAGAAAAACACTAGGAAGAAACCTGAACATAATATTTGATTCCTAAGCATTTTGCTTCCTCTCATTAAGTGAGTACATGAAGTTCAACACATATAAAGTTCACATAACTTCATCATAAGTTCTTGAGAACATTGAGAGTAGCATAAATAGTTCACTAAGACTAATTTGGAAAAATAAAGAGAAAAAAATATAGAACACAGGAATCCAATCAGTGACAAAATGAAGACAAATATCAAAGTGAAATGAGGACAATATTACAAAGCAACGGCACAAGGCCATAACAAATGATCCAAGCTCCTAATTAGTAAAAATATTTTAGACATGAAATTCTAAACAAGCGTACCTTGAAAGGTTGAATTACTGTACTTCTCTTCCTACTGATCCAAAATCTTCAGGAGGCCATACCTAATCACAACATCAGAACTTTTAGATTTCTACAACACAGCAAAATTAAAGATAGAACGCTGCACAAACAAGTACTTCAAATATGAAAAAATGATCAAAAAAGTTACACATTTTATTTTACAAAATTCCTAGTTTACTAATTCAATGACTCTCCAGAAATAGCTAGCGACATATCTGTTGGTTTATGAATTCAAGTCAGAAACATAAAACATATTGGATGAATTTCACAAGTATCAACTAGTCTACAAGAACCTGAAGTATTAAACACGTTCACAAGATTTGGTGTGCTTATGCATATATGTAGATCTTAGCCCTAAGCCCCTAACTAACCAAATTGTAGCAAATGGACCCAATAAAATCAGCATACACACTATTTAGCACAACATAATCCTCTGAAAATGCTGCTTATGCACAAGCTAGACATGATTCCTATGGCAGGTTTCTTCTGGCAAGTCCTACAGGAGACTTAGCTATTCTTTTAATCTTATCAAACAATACAAAAATAAAAATCTGACTTACCAATTCAAACTCAACCAAATTTTATTTTTAAAAAAATCAAAAGTTGTCTTACACATAATCATCCAATGGCATGCATAAGGACAGCAATATGATGGCATGAAACATACCTTAGAAAACACTTCCAAGAAATTAAGCAAAAAGTATTTCCAAAATATAATCAAGTCATAGCAATTTGGCAAATTAGCTAAAAATTAAAATAGAGAAGAATCACTGACAATCCAAAAGACTCTGCCCTGTACAAGTCCATAAGGTACAGGTCCAAAGTTCCTCGAATCGTTGGTACTAAATTTGTTATCCCCTTCAATCCAAACATGTCCATCTGGTACCTGTTCACATTCAAAGCATATTCACCTAAGAAACAAAAGTGGAGAGACGAAAAGAAAGGGGGCAGCAAAAACTCAACTACATTACTACAAACTGTTACCAACGGCCAAAGAATCACTGCAAAAGGGGAAAATCAGTTGTAAATGAAGGTATTTGATCAATTATTAATTACCACAATAGTATGTTCTATTCCATTATTTGCATGATCCACAACATAGCTAACAGTATCACCACCCATACCCATGAGTCTTTTGATCACAATTTTTCTTGGGTTCTCAGGGCTACGCACTAGCACCACATCGCCCCGTTGCATTTTCTCAAACCGAGTTGATTGCCTTTCAGCCAAAACAAGATCTCCAGTCAGATTAAACGTTGGAAGCATGCTTGGACCTTGAGTCTGCCCAAAATATATAAAATAAAATACAGATTTAAAATTGCAGTTCAATTGTCCCAAATCATGAAGTAGTAAACTAAGAAAATGGTTATGCTATCGTACGAGAGCGAAGGTGCAGATGTAGCTGTTGGTGACATGAATACCACAAAGGAATTTGGCTACGAGTAGTGTTTGCTGAAATGCTTCTTTGATAAAAGGCGTCAGTTGCTTCAGATTTTTCAGACCCATTATTAGTCAATCAGCATCTCAACCCTAAAGAGGCAATCTCACCAATTAAAATGGACTACAGAATCAGGCGAAAGAGCACACAATAACTCCGACCTCTACTCGACGGCGAACACTGCCCCCGCGATTTAACTGTCCATTCTCCGATTGATGCACAGCGAACACGGACCGGAATCTGGTGGTCTAATTGTGCATTCTCCGGTGTAGACAAAGTTGAGAAAAATCTTTTCTCAAAACAGTCCCTTAAGTTTGAGCATCAACTCAAAATAGTCTTTCAAATATACACTAACTCAAAATAAGTCCTTATAGTTTTTAAAATTGACATGTATTAATGGATGGAAATCTAACAGCTAACGTTGACCACGGTATGACCCATCCATCGTCCTTCGCTTTTATCTGTCATGTTGCGTTTTTCAAAAGTTAATTTAACTAATTTTTAAAGTTAAATTAGATTACATTATTTCGATATTTTAACTAAAAAATTTAGATATTCAAAAACTATACGAAAAATACTATACATTGAAATTTTTGCATATCAATATGATGAAAAAATCATTATAAAATATTAGTCAAATTTTTTATAGTTTAATTTAAAAAGGAAAACTATAACAATTAAAAATAGACGGAGATAATAGTAGTTAGAATGATTTTGTTGCTAAAAGTAATTTTGGCAGGTAATTTTTATAATTTGAATAAATATTCGCAGGATTAAATTTACTCTATGTTAAATTACAGAACGTTTTTCTCCTTATATTCACTTTTTCTAAATATTTTAATTTGATTTTATTACTTGTTTCAATAAATTTTATGATTGGCACATATTGCTTACTTATATAACCAATCAAATACGAAAAAATATTCTAAAAAAACTAGTTTCGAAGATAAAACATTTCCATGAGACATGTATATTTAATTTGTACCGTAAACAGTTGTCTCCATATATATATATATATATATATATATATATATATATACACACTCTTGACACTGATCAAATTAATTCATTGAAGGTATTTTCCTACCAAAGTTTTAAACATTCTTTTTTGTGAGCCGCTATAAGATAATTAATGAAAATGTGTCATTATTTTTCCTTCAAAAAGTCAATATAATATATTATATATTAAATGGTAAAGCATGCTAGCTTAGCTCATAGCTCATTGCACAACATTTATTCACTCTTTTTACCTCATGCCTTCAAAAGTAGACCACGTCAAATTCATTTTGTTCATACATTCGAGATGTGAGAAACATCAAGTTAGACAAATATAACTATCACTATCTCTATAATTATATTAAAAAAAAGAGTTAATAAAATGATCGTAGGATGTGAAATAGAGGTGAATCTCGAGAGCTCGAATAAATCCCTTTGTCGAAAAATCATACATATAATTAAATTAATTGTTGCTATATATGTAGATGTAGAATTTACTCAATAAAAATTCTGATTCCACGAAACTGAATGAAATATGATAAGCATAAAACAACGTCAACTAAAGAGACAGTGCAAAAACTTTTGAATTGCACTTTTGAAAGTGTGAATGGCTAATGACAACAAAGATAAATGACAATAGTAAGGTTGGCAAATTGGCGTGCTGCTGTCTAAAAATTGCATGCTTGTGCACAAAATTCAAAGCTATGAAAGCCTTATTGAAAACAAAAGATAACCTTCGAAAATGATAGGGGAAAAAAGAGATTATTTTTTTGGACTCAAATATTTAAGTTTGAGCCAACAAAGAATATAACCATATGGTGGTCCATTAAATGTTGACAATTTAAAACTTGTTGGTTAATAAACTTCTGAAAAATGCTTGCTATTATCTGAAAAAGGATAAAATTGTGGCCCTTTGATCTTTCAGCATCAAGGTTTTATTGGATGCATGCTTGAACTTATGGATTTTTCAAATTGCTACTATTGATGCTAACCAAGTCACTAATTATGATGAATTAAGATTTTGTTAACCAATGAAACATATATCTTCTCATCTACACAATTTTCAAGAGAGATATATAGTAGTCGTTTCACCTAGAAAACATCTTCGAAGTTAGTAACTTCTCAAAACATTTGATCAATTACTATAGATGTCTTTCTTCTTTAATTTTTTGTATAATGTCTTTCTTCTTTTTTGAGTCATTTAAGTATTCACTCTAATCCTTTGCCTCTTTCAAACCTCATTTTCATGTCAGGTTTGTCGAAAAACCACTTTCATATATATATATATATATATATATATATATATATATATATATATATATATATATAATAACAGTATAGATAAATTCTAAAAGATACGAACACATATACATGGATAAATACATTACACATTAATAACTTTTGACTTTTCATATCACAAACTACAAGTAATACCATGATGAAGCATCAATGAGCATGGAAAATTCAACAAGTGGGATTAAGAAAAAGACCAACTACAATATATATAAAATTCTAAAAATGAGGAGAAAAATTGGTGAATATATATATATATTACCCTTATTTAGAAGGGACAGTTGGAGAGGACTAACATAGCATAAGAAAGTTGTACCACAAGCAAGTTATAAAGCAATGTGTCATTTTTTAAGAAGTAGCGGTGATCAGTCTTTAAGAAGAAAGGATCGCATCAATGTTCTAGATTCACAAGTCATAAAGCAATGTGTCATTTTTCTTTTGAGTTGTTTCAAAGAATTTTTTAGCTTTACAACATGAATCGATTCTCAAGTGTGAGACAGCTCTAGAAAAAATAATACTCCCTCTGTCTCATTTTATGTGAGGTAGTTTGACTCGGCACATAGTTTAAGAAAGAAAGAAAGACTTTTAAAATTTGTATGGTTCAAAATGAATGATAGAAATTTGTGTGGTTGTAAATAATTTCATTAAGAGTAAAATAGATATTTTATAGTTAAATTGTTATTTGATATAGAAATGTGTCATTCTGACTAAAAAGAAAAGTAAGTCACATAAATTGAAACAGAGTAAGTAATCCATTTCGATACATCTCCTCTTTAATGAAATAGATTTTAGAGGCAACATGTGAAGTGACTGCTCTAAAATACATCTCATTCTGCTACTTACTCTATTGGTATATATTCTAGACTAAAAGTACTGTAAATTTCATTTGCAATGTATTTTGTTCTATCATGGAGAAGAAAGACCAATTACCAACTTAACAATTGCGACACACATTGCTACCACAATAGTTTTGGTAAAAAATTAAAATTATATTATCTTGAATTTGCTGATTAACTAAAAATTTAGTATAACATATCTAATTATCACAAGGATAGATGTTTTGATTACAACTATATAGTGTGAACATCTTACATAATGATTGAAAATATTAATGCAAGTCAAGACAAGAAATCAAAGGTACTTTGAATCACAAAGCAAATCAATTACTCGCGCAATGTATATTTTCGAAGTTTCTCTCAGTTTTAATCTTCGAATCCGGTTATTTGGTTCATACATGTATATGGAATGCATGTGTTAGCACTGAGGCTGTGGCTACCGTCTGTTGACTCTTTTAGCTATACTATCTACAAGTAACTGTGAAAACAATTCATTAAAAGTCAACATGTTGGGCTCGTGCTTGAGAACGGGCCATCGCCAATCTAGTGTATATATATATATATATATATATATATATATATATATATATATATATATGATAGTTGAAACTAAACAATCTTGCTATCATATATTACTTAATTTTGACTAGGTTGACATAGACATGATTGGACAAACTAACCTTAACTTAATAAAGAATGCTTATGATCTTGAGAAAATTAAAATTCTTCTACATGTCAGTTGCAAAGTACAACTCATATATATCATAATATTGATTCTATAGGTTGGCGTGGGATGAATAAATGATTAATTATTTGTTAAGTACTTGTAAAATGATAAAAACTACTTCCTCCGTCTCATTTTATGTGTCACAATTTTCTTTTTGGTCAGTTTCAAAAAGAATGTCACATTTCCTTATATGATAAGTATTTAAATGTACAATTCATCTTTTACTCTTGTTGGTCCCACTTAATCTTAAAGATTACTCCAATACATTTATGAGGAGAGAGAAAAGTTGACTACTTTGGGTAATTTGATAAACATTTTAAAGTCTTCATTTATTTCTTGAACTCTGTGTTCGATCAAATGTTGCCACATAAAACGGGATGGAGTGAGTAGTTACAATAATGATCACAGAATTAATGTTTGTTAGTTGTCAAATGTGAAGTACAAGTTGTTCATTCTTCATTGTATCTTATATAAGCGTGGGATATTAACTCATTATATACTTTTAATTATGTGTTAAAAGATCATTAGAAAGTCTAATCTTCTTTCTTACAACATCAATGTTATCGTCATCTTCTATGATGTCTTGCAATAGAATGTTTGTCCGCATGATAATTAAGTTGCTTATCTTAATTATAATTATTATCTCCTATTGAATTAGCAAAAGCAAACTATTCTTTCGTCACATTTTAATTTTCGCTTTAGCACAAAAAATTTGTAACTTTAGAAATTCAACTGTAGAGTTATCAATAGTTTCCAAATTATACTTTTAGTGCAATGCAAACATGACAGCTAAAATGAGATGGATGAAATGTCTTGCACAATTTTCATATTCTATTAGGATAAAATAGTGTATCCCCAAATATAAAAGAAAGAACATAAACGAGACAATATATGCATCCTATTAACCATAACCACGCATTAAGGCAAGAAAATAAAGGATTGTTTGGTTTGAAGACATATTAGGCTGAGATTAATTATTTTGATATAATTGATTATTTAATTAATTGTATTAAAAATAATACGCATAACAAAATTTTTAAGAAGAAATTATTGTTTACGAAAATATCCTCTTAGTAGATTTTTTTTAAGGACCTCATGGATATTTTGGGAGTACAAATATTCCTTCAAAATATCCTCCCTCTATTCCTAATTGCTTGTTTATTTTTTAATTGACACACCTATTAAGAAAACAATTATTGACATAGTGAGTTTATCATTTTACCCCTATTAGTTATAAAGTAGATGAATTAAAAACTTAAGATTTTCAAGAAGTTTTACCTTTTTCAAAACAATTAATTGAGGATATAATAGGTAAAAAAATTATCCTTTCTTGATTTGTCAAAATGGACAAGTAATTAAAAACAACTATAAATAATAGTCTCAAAATTAATCATACACCAAATAAAGGATAAAACGATACTACTTATTTTAAAACTATCTATATTTGTCCAAGCTAGTATCTAGTGTTTGAGTAAATATTCAACGAAACATTGGCATCACAGAAGTTTTTAGTGAGTGGTGCTTATAGTATTTCACACATAGTTATTGTTCTTTTCATTGCATCGTATATTCCCTTCGTCCAATAATACTTGTCTATTTATTAAAAATAAATATTCAACTATATTTGTCCATTTTATAAAATTCATGAATAATTTTAAATTTTTATTTAAAAAATAATCATATATTGGGAACTGTAGTGGACTTTAGCTCACTTCGTAAATCTAAATCCATCCTAGCACATAGGCTTGTTTACGGGTTGGCTTGGTCAATTGTTCATCAAAATCAAAGCTAAGTTAATTTACTTGATTTTTAAATTATTAAAATTAAATTAAATCAAATATTATATGATGATTTGGTTGTTATGAGTTTTTTGATTTGGTTATTTGGTTATTAAGTATATACAAGTAAAAGAAATAATTTATTAAAAATAAATAAATAAAGATAATAATTCATCCCAAAAGACAACCGTTTAAACGGCTAGAATTACAAAAATTTCGACTACTGAATTAACCATAAATAAAACGCAAAAATTCTCCACTTTTGACCTAAACAAAAAAGAGACAATGACATTCTCAATCCCATAAAAAAATGTCATAAACACCTATATATACACATAAAATTAAACCAATAAAATTAATACTCTCTGTTTGAATAAAATTAACGATGAGCTGTTTTTATACATAATATAAACGTACATACCTTCACAGTTTCACTAACTTGTCATATTATATTTTATATATATATATATATATATATATATATATATATATATGTGACATGTACCAAAAAATAACTTTTTTCTTCTCTATCTTCATATTTTTTTCTTGAGAATAACATGTTATCACTTTCCCTTCCCCTTTTCTTATTCTCAAACAACAATGAGTAAAAACTTGAAAAAAATGAAAAGAAAAGTAAAAAGACGTTCTTCTTTGGTTGAAAGTTCCATATATGAAAAAGACCAAAAATGCAAATCGTTAGGTGAAAAATGTCAATGAAATTTGAAAAACAATTCATTCATAGTACAAACTTTGGTTGGATAACTTTTTCAAATAAAAAATTTAGTAGAACAATAATAAATTAAATTATTGAAATTATATAAAAAGCTCCACTAGTCTTGACTCTTGTTTCACTCTTCCCAATAGGCAATTAAATATGTGCCGCGAATAAATATAACAAATAAAAATAAAAGTGAACAGAAAAATAAAATAAAATTGGATGGGATATGGGTAAGATGCGCCATTTTTGTCAAACCTGATGAGGCCCACATTAGCTATCACGCGTGCTCTTGTAATCTGATCGAACGGTCAATAACTCACCCGCATTATGCGGAAAACTTTTCTCTTTCTTCAATCCAACGGTTCAGATTTTCCGACTTTGACTCTTTCCTGTCTCTACCCCTAAGGCTCTAACTAGTAGTCCCCAACCTACCCACGACCCCTACCCCTCTCTTCACTCGCATATCCCAATAACAAACCACGAGCTTCTTCTTCAACATTTGCATCACTCTATCTGACACTCACCTCCTCCCTCTCTAGAAAAAGTTTCAGAAAATCTAGTGAAGAAACAACAAAGATCTTCTTTTTTTCATTTGGGTATGTTCAAAGTTATTTTTTTTCTTAGATTTGTTGCTTTAATCTTTGATTTGAAGTAGATTGTGTTGTTTCTGGTTTTGGGATTTTATCTGACTTGATGTGGGTATTTGTATTCTTGGTTTAATTTTGTATGGTTAGTGAAGAAAGGAAAAAAAGGTAACTTTTCGAGGTTTTTAGATTCAATATGGTTTCTTGTATTGAATTGGTCTTAGGCTTGTATTGATTTAATGATGTGTGTGGATGTTTGTGAATTTCATAGAGGGGTGATCTCTTCTACTGAACTTCTTTTGCATCAATTGGTGATTTTTTAAGCATTTGTGATTTGCTGGGAATTTTAGAGTCCAAGCCATTGTTTTAGTTTTCGACAGCTTATTTGTATTAAGGAGTTCTATGCTAGTTTTAGTGTAAAGAATATTAGTTTCCTTTTGAAGGAAGCATTGTAAGTTGGTATTTATTTCTATATTATGTTTTGCTATTTGTGTGCTGATTATTATTAAAGATGAGCTATTTGTGTTCTTATTAACTATTGTTGATATTTGGAGTTATGTTTTGCTATTTGTGTGCTTATTATTGTTAAAGATGAGCTATGTGTGTGCTTATTAATTATTATTGATATTTGGAGTTATGTTTTGCTATTCTGGCAGTGGCTTGGATTGAAGACTATAATATACTGCACTGGACCAATCAACATGCCGTGGGCATTTTCTTCTCTGAGTTATTGTGTGAAGTGTGTGCGCTTTGTGGTATTCTTTCGCGTGATTCTGTAACCCATTTTACTTGGTGAGATAGCCTCTTTTATTTCCTAAACTCTATCTGTCTCTTCAGCCTTAGATTTTATTTGTATGTAAATATTGCACCTTTGAGATGGAGATAAGGTCTGGGAATGTTGTTGTTGTAGTATGTAAATATTGCGGATTAACTATTCCTGTTGAGGATTTACTAAAACAGAACAGTAATGCCCAAGAGATAAAAAAACTGATTACTGCCGAAAAGTATGTAGAAGAAGATAATTTTAGTTGGTTTAACAATAGAGAATTGGAAATTAAAGTTGTACTACTCTAGTGTTATTCAGGTGATGGATTCATTAGTTTTTCAGAGGTTCACATTACTCACTTGAGAAATAAGTTGTGCTTGTATTGATGTTCTTTAATGTTATACTCATTTGTGCTTGTTTGGTATGACAGATTGCGAGATCACTTTATTTTCTGTCTTGTGATATTTCCTGATACGAAAGTCTATTTGGAGGTTGAGAATGTACATTGCGATTACCTTGAAGAGATACAGAGCAGTCAAAGAAGCTGGTGAGATTAAAATGCATGTGGGGAGTGTTGCTTATTACCAATTGATGCTAGTTTGTCAGGTAATTGTTCTTTTAGCTTTTGCTCCTGTCTTTTTGATTAAATTGGTATTCACTCTCCTGCACTGTATCCAACCAAACTTGTACTGTTAAAAGGAAATAGAGACAACAACTAGAACTTAATTGAATGTCGTATGGGAGGACTCTTTGTGTTTCAGTTTTCTGTTTATGTTCTGACTGGTATGTTGTGCCAGGTGCATGATCTTCTACTGACAGTCTTTATAAAGACTTAGCTTAAACCTTTATGAAAATGTTAACACTATTCCTCTTTCTATCAATATTGACTTCATCACTGAGGTTGAGTACAGAATATTGTATATCCTCTATGTTGTATACTGCTATATAGTTTCCATAGGCATCTTTATATTATCCATACAGATGGCTGCGTCTGTATTGAGATATAATTTTTGTATGCCTTCTGTATAATGCTCATCTTACCAAGTGTATGGTGGTTCCATTCAACCTCATGACAAGGAAAATAGTTGGAATTATTTTCTAGGCATATAGTTTCCTTGTTTTAATATTTTTCTTATCTTGTATTTGTTTTAAATTTATGACAACCCAATGATATGGTTCTTTGGTTCTTGTTTTTTACAGGCTGAGTACTTCCGTCAGTTGCTTAAACCTGTAACGTAGTCTGCTAAAGTGAAGCTTTGTGGAGGTTGGGATTGCTTGCTTCTTGTTGCTCTTATTCAGCAAAGCCTGTTGAAGTTGGGATTTGTTGCTTCTCTTTCAGTGCATACGAAATCAAAATGACCTCATTAAGCACTGAATGTGGTTACTGTTGATTGGAATTGTCAGTGCTTTTTTACTACACTAATACACCTTGAACGTTACTCTCTTTTGCCTGTGCCTTTCGTAACTCTTAGCTATTTTCATTTTTAAAACTTTCCAAGTGGAAAACACATTTCTAGTCCAGTTTATTGGATCTTTTGACTTAGTTACTCATGCAGAATAACTATCAATTTTCCCCTCAAATTCAAAGGCGTTTCTTCTCTCTGGAAGACCAAGCAGCTGGTGGTAATATATTCGATATTCCTGTTCCATCAGTCTTTGGTACAATGGCACTTCCTACTGGTTTCAAATCTTCTGTGCCCTTGCATGGTTTCGAATTTCAGTCCTCTGAGGCATGTCCAAAGAATTTCATCATCTTTGATCAGACTGATTACCGGAGCCAGATCATGTACCACCCTGCCATGGCCTCCAAGTTCCCATATCCTGATTTGAATTATAATTCAACTTGCTTCCAAGACGGCATGGAGAGAAAAATTGCAAACAATGAGAATACAGAAGTTTCTTCATATTTAAAGGAAGATTCAGATGATATAAATGCATTGCTCAGCTTGGAAGAGGAAGAGCATGAGGAATATGATGAAGAAGAGGTGAGCACTGCACGCACCGATGCAAACTATGGATGCAGTTCCCCTGAATCATACTCAAACTATGATTGTCAATCCAAAAAGAGCAGGACCTCTTCTTTCAGGAAATCCTCTGGCAGTAGTAATAGCAATTGCAGTGAGAGAAAGCGCCGGAAACTTAAGAAGTTGGTGAAGGCATTAAAGGGAATCGTCCCTGGTGCCAGCAGGATGAATACTGTCACCGTTCTTGACGAAGCTGTCAGATACCTCAAGTCACTTAAGGTGGAAGTGCAGAAGCTTGGAGTTGATAATCTGAAGACATATGCTTGATTTCCTTCGCGGTATGGGTAATTTTGCTTCCTTTATCACCATCTCAGTCGAAGTGATTATGAACCCTAGTCATATCTTTTGCATATGTGAACTTCGTACACCGTATTGCTGAGTTGCTGCTTTGGAGGGGGTAACATAACGTAGAATATGGTCCTTTGTCCAGCGAGAGGACAATAAATCTGCTGTAGCTGCTATATCTAAATTCTCTTTTCTAACTTATAATATGTTTTCACTAGTTGCAAACTCTATTTAAGGCATTTGAATAATTTCTCCAATATGTGAAGCTTTCACCTATTGGAGCTGCTATTTGTTATTGTTGTTCTATGACTCTGATGATTTGTTTAATGGATAATGGGTTGATGATTACACTTTATGCAAGCGTGTTATGGTCGAATCTTGAGTGTCTTTTTATTTTATTTTAATCTTTGCATGCTGTGATCTTTAGTTACTTTTTTGTCTGTTGGGAATCATGAGACATTGGGATTATGTGTTGTGCTGTGTGATCCTCTCTTTGCCATTTCTGCTGCTCCACTTGGCTAGTGCTGTTGCTGTAAAGTACACTTTAGTTTTGCTTTGGACTATAAATTTGGATGATATGATTATGCCCTTAGAATTTGATCTTTTCAAAATTTTACCATCCTTTTGTTCCTAGTTACTTGTCCACTTTTGAATTAATATACCTATTAAGAAAATAATTATTAACATAGTTTATCATTTTATTTCTATTAATTATGAAGTGGATGAATTAAAATTTAAATTTTTTAAAAAGTTCTACCTTTTTCAAAATAATTAATTGAGGATATAATAGATAAAAAAAAAATTGTCCTTTTTTGATTTGTTAAAATGGACAAGTAATTAGGGACAGTTATAAAAAAAAAAGAAAGTGGACAAGTAAGTAAAAATAGAGGGAGTACCTTTTTTTAAAGAATGAAATGCTCTTATTTTACAAAGTTTCTGATTTAGCACCCACTCATTTTGTGTTTATTTTACTATTGTTATTGAATGCTATGATTCATACCCTAACATTTAGATGATTTTTAATTAATAGGGATGATAAAGTAAAATTATTCTATTAGTTATTATTTCTTTTACAAGTGAAGTCAAACATGAATAAGTAAAAATTAAATATTTTACCGTTGAATTAGAAGCTTCGATTCCCTCTTTACCCTTTTTGCCTCTCACTCAATATACTATAACAGTCCGTGTTGAGCATGAACTCAATAATACTATGCTAAATTTTAATACTATTTCCTCCGTTCCTATTTAGTTGTCCATATTTTCTCTTTTAGTTGTTCATTTTGACAAATCAAGAAAGGACAACAAATTTTTTCCTATTATACCCTTATTTAAACTTCTTGAAAATTTCTAGTAAGCTGTAATTCATCCTTTTTGGAACCAGACAATACATTTGTTATGCTTGGGGAGTTGCACCGTCCTTTAAGTTACCCATAAAGCATTTTGTTAGTTTATGAGTAAAAATTTTGAACAATTTTTTTACTTAAAAAATGGACAGAAATAAAGTTGAAGTTTTAACTAATACTCCTATCAAAGTAGAAGGCTCACTTATATTGATTGAAGATCCAAAAATTATTGAAGTAAAAAATTTAAAAAGGAAAGATGAAGATCGAATAGAAGCATTTGAAGATTCAAAGGGAAAAATTAAGCATATTGCAGTAGGCAAAATCGATTTGAACAAATTTCCTGAAGAAGGAGAAGAGATATTTGATGATCCAGAATTATGAAAAATATTTGGTAAAATGTTGAAAATATTACTTTCGAAATTTTACTAAGAGGAAATGAGTTTTGTGTAGGCATAATAATTTCGTTCATTCTCTGTCTCAATTACATTATGGCTACGAGCCTTGAACTTTTGATCTTTATATTAAATGTATTTCCATACATGAAGCATTACATCATAGTAATATGGATTTTTTTTTTTTATACAATCAGTGGTCTATATTTATTGTACATATACTGCTAGGTTTCATGATGGACAGTCCAAACAAGTTCAGGGTCAAAATTTTAGCAGTTGGTAAGCCATAACAAAGCCTTAAAATTGTACTCCAAAAATGATTCTCCTTGAGCAAAGCAGGAAGGGAACTTCTAACCAAATCTAAATCACTTGTCTGATTGAATATGTCAACAATTATCACAGCCAGGATAGGAGGCTGATTGAACACGTGAAACATAAGATACAATAAGAATAAGCATAGCATGAAAAGAAAAAATAGATGACACTGAATTTCTCATATAACAGTAACTTTAATATAACGAACTGGAAAGACGGTTCATTACATCATTTACTAATTCAGAATCACACTTTAAATTAATAGGTAGTTGCCCTGTTCTTTGTAATATTTCTTTCTTAATATGCGGAATATTGTACTTATTAGAACCTCCAATTCACATAATTTCTTTCTTACACGATTGTAGTGTCAGAAAAATGCGATTGGACACATGTGCTGGGAAAACTTCATAAGCATTGGTAACGACACTAATAAGCTCGTCAATATTTTTCGAAGCCTTTTGGTGTTGTAAGGCTTGAATAGCACTGAAAAATTTCAAATCCAAAACATTCATATCAGGAGAATTCTGTCGTTGACACATTAGGCGGATGCCAAATTCATCTTGTGAAGCTACCTGTCGAAATTCTTCATCGTTTATTTTGACACGAGTTCGAGCATTATCTTGTTGAATATATATTGGATGAGTAGAGTCGTCAATTGGCCATTTTTCCTTTATAGAAGGAATAACTTTATCGATTAAAAATGACTGTATGACGTCCCTATTCACTACACTTATTGGTTTTGTCTTTAGCGTTCCTGCAGGATGATTAATAGTGCCTCTGTGTGCTTCCTGTTGTATAACAAAGGGCCATATACCAATTTTTCCACAAAACAACACATTTTCTGAAGCATCAATCTGTGGCCGAGCTAAAGCGACTAAAAACATTATTTTAAGTATATAATTGCTACTTTTGCAACTTCGCAGCGACTTTTCTTCACCTGGGAGCATGTAGTAAGTCTTCTTTTTAGTCATGTAGAACCATTTTTCATCAATATGCACAATATTGTACATATCAATGAAACTTGGGTCATCTGGAATGCTATCACGATCAAACATTGACAAGCAGAATTGTAGTCGAGATATCTTATTTTGCTCTGTAAAAAAAGGCTTTATAGTATTTGACTGCCTTTGTATCTCTTTTCCTTTCAAACGTCTACCCAAAGTACTTTTGTTTACATCTAATGAGCGAGCAAGAGTCCGGAGAGTTGTCCGCTTTCTAAGAGGGATTTCTCGACAACGATTCACGTCAATTTCAATTCTCTTACGACCACAATTTTTTTCTTTTCTCCGGAATACATCATTTTGTGTACCATAACCTGATTGCTTTCAAATGCGATATATTGCCCGTAATGATATTGAAAAATGTGATGCTATCATTTTCCATACTCCTTGTCCCAATTTGTTGTTCACACTCTTTGCGAGTAGCATTTTGTACAATGCTATACGTTTATTATTGCTTAATTCTCTTGGTGTACTTGATGATTGTGACAACTTTTCATCATCACTACCATCTATCTGTATGATTTTAATATTTTTAAGAAAATAGAGCACAAGTATACATATTAGAGACAATTCACATCATAAAAGAGATACTAAAACAAATAAACTAACATTAGTTGATAAGTTTAGAGCATTTTTTTTCATTTATTTAAATCTGTCATTTTTGATATGTAAATCTGTCCATTAGAGAATTAAGACATAGCGTACATTTTTGTAAAATATTGTTTAATCTTTTCTGTGCTATGTGATTGTCCAAATACGACAACTGTCTTTTTTGATATGTAAATGATTACAGGGAGTATTTAAAAAACATGGAAAAAATTGGAAAAAAAATATATTGTATGCATACCAATGTTTATATGTAGCTCTTCATGTGTTATTTGTGGTCTTGAATCAAAAGGTATATTATCTTATGCAGATGGCTCAGTATTTAGATCAAACGTGACTGAAGAAGGCTCATATACTAAATTACTTGAATTAAAACTAGGACCAAGTATTGAATCAACTATAATATTGAGATCGGGTATATATTGTGCAACACCGTAAGAATCATCCACTTCAACAGAAATATTTAAATCTATTACATTCATTGAACTTGATTTATTTTGTCTTGTATCCATTGGTTGTTTGATTTTTCATTTCATTGAAGCATTTTTTTATAACAAAACATTTTGGTGGGAAATTTTTAAATGTTACAAAAAATTGTAAAAATGCACATTGTTGTCCTTCAATTTATTTCACTTGAATTCAATAATTCAAAGAAGTGACTGTACTTTTGAAGTGAAAAGTTGTCATAAATAAAGTAAATAAACTTATGAACTTCCCAGCATTGATTAGTTATCTTGAGTGAATTTATTTTGGAATTGTAAATTGTACTATAAGAGTAAAATTGTAACTTCACTATGCTAATCATTGTTGCCTTAATCTGTGCGTCATTTCTAAAGTGGACCACTAAATAGGGACGGAGGGAGTATAAGTTTTCCTTTTATGAAAAAAAAAGGAATTATTTTCATTTATGTTTTGGGAGCCTAAATAACATGTTTTTCAATCGATGGCACCAAAAGAGCATGCTCTTAAAAACATGTATCAAAACAGATTGTTCACCCAATATCATAATTATTTCATTGATGTGGCAAGTCAACTGCTATATTTCCTTTGTGATTTATTGTAATGAACTGTTAGGGAAAAACCATAAAGAAAGAATTAGGGGCCAGAAAATTTTTTCGTAGTAACTTGGAATTTTCTAACCTAGTTTAGATTTGGACGAAATCAGAGTCATTAAGGTGCAAGAAAATCTGATAATTAATAAGAGATCTAATTATGATTTGGACCACATGAGTAGATAACTAAGACGTTAAGGAACCTGTACGACTTTACGAAATTGAATTTAAGCGAGTAGAACTCTCGAAAATGATCTTAGCGTGAACGGGTAACATTTTATCTCCGTGTAGGCCGCCAGAGCGGGATGGATCCTCCATGGCGGGCCATACGCGACTTAAAGTTGTTAATAAATCCCTAAACAACCTTATTTGACACTTTTCGATTTTTAGAGCTAAGAAGACGACCACAGGCGACTTCTTGACCCTTTTTCACCATTCTTGAGGCTAAAGACCTAAAACAAGCGGAAAGAATCTGGAAAGGGAAGATTCAAGTGTCTTAGGGGATTCAAGCTTGGATTCTAGGTAGATGATGGTTGTGATTTCATGTTGGTGTGATATATGTTTGTAATTGCTTCATTATAATGCATGTATGTATGCGAATGTTGCATTATTGATCACCCTAATCGTAAGTAAGGATATTGAATAATTATATGCCATGAATCACCTCTTGTTGTATGATTGTGAGATTATACATTGTGATTGTGATTGTGGTTTGTTGAATTGGTGGGTGTTGCGATTCAACACACTAACTGGGATCGGTTGCCACGTTTCGGCATAAATATGGGATCGATTGCCACGTTTCGGCATAAATATGGGGTCTATTGCCACGTTTTGGCATAAACATGAGATCGACTGCCACATTTCAGCACACTAACTTGGATCGGATACCACGAATCGGTATGCTAACAGTTTGGGTTTGGGTTCCATGAGAGGACCATTGAATGGGGTTCCATGAGAAGATCATGGGGTTCCATGAGAAGATCATTGAATTGTGTTGTGTATCTACTTGTGATGATTACGTTCATATCTAATGATGATTGATATTGGAAGACTGTATGTTGCTCTAAATTGATAACCAATGTGTATTGTTGAGAATGTGGGATGCTACATTCATCCTGAAACGATGACTAATATTGTATATGTTTGGTATATGAATGTTTTATAATGTTGTGGTTACATGCATGTGTTTCACTTATTGGGATAGCTGCGTGCTCCTATCAGTACACTGTGATTGTGTATTGATACTGCACTTGCTTGTTCTTTGTTCAGTACAGGACATCTTCATGCGGCTATTGATAGACCTCAACTAGGTGACTATTGAGCGTGATCGGATTCAAGGGTGAGCTAGTTCTTTCAGGCTGCATGGATCTCTCTTATTTAAGTCCACTCTTTTCGGACTCAGACTATTTGTTTAACGTGTTGTTTAGTTTCGGGGTTGTACCCCTTGTTCCTAGACTTGTCGTTAGTAGAGTTTTGGTACAATGACTTTCAGGTTCTAGGTATTTAATTCCACATTTGTTTAATTAATTAACTTGCTTTCGTAATTTAATTTCTTTAGTTTTGGTTTAGTTGCTTAGTTTGGATTGTAATAGTGGTTCTCCCATTGAATGATTAGTGTGGGTGCCAATTACAACGGTCTGGGTCGTAACATTTATCATTCCCTATGAATGTAGATATCAATAATAATTTGGAAATTCATTTCCATATATTGGTTTGCGGAGTAATGTCTTTTGGACGCCCGACACATCTAGACTACTCTTTAATTTAGTTCATGTTACTTCAGGGGATTAACTTTCACCTAAAAAAAATAATTAGGATAAAGTTTTTTTAAACAGAAAATAATGATTTATTGAGCTAATGAGAGTTGATTTAAATTATAGTAACCTCACACACACACACAAAAAAAAAATATATATACACTTTTGTTGGTTTCAACTGTTATGTAAGAAGGTAAATTTCAAAACAAACTTTATTATAAAAATACTTTATTTTTATGGCATGGATAGTCCAAAAGCAAGGGATGGATCCACAGTAAATACACCTGATCACCTGTTACATAAGCACTGATGCAAGCAAATTAAAAGGATAAAATTGTTAGACAACTCAAAATAATTCAAAGGATCTACAAACTCCTTTCCTTAACCAATGGAGTTGGATCAATTCATTGTAATTACAAAGATAACCTGATAGGCCTAATTAAGTTGCTTTGGAACGTTGTGTGCTTATTTTTCATTATTAGAGTCAGGCGTTAAAACGGATAATTTTTAAACTCAAAACATCAGAAAGGACACTATCTAAAAATACATACTAAATAGACAGTTTGTCCATTCATGGGCGAACACTATAACTATCATATTTTAACATTGTTGTCTTCGTTAACTTCAAATTTATTCAAAATAATATTATACAAACTTTAAAGGTAGTTCGCCGACAAATGGGTGAACTAAAATTCTTTTTATTAATTCCTCACGTGAATCTATATCACTTTCTTTCTCACGTGAAGTTATATCTCTTTTTTCAACAATAAATATGGGTTATTCACTCCACATTTTCTCATTAATCTTCTACTTTTTTATACTTTATCTTTTGATTTTTGAAATTTGATAGCTATGTCTCAACAATCCGGAAAGTCAGTATATTCAATTGAATCAGATGTTTATAAATGCAAAGAGTATTGTAAAATAAAAACATCGAGAACTTCAAAAAATTCCGGTCATAAGTTCTGAAGTTGTGCACGTTCAAATTAAAGGTAAAAAATTAAGTTGTCCATGCCATTCTATTTAGGCTCTATCTTATCTAGTATTACATAAGACAAATTAAATTTGACAAAAAAGAGGGAAATGAAGTTTCGGTAGCATTTGGAAACTATATTAAGCCCTGGAAAACAGCAAGACCATTAAGGTCTAATATATATTATCACCTATACTTGTATTGCCTGACAACATATTCAGTTATGAATCTCTCTAGTAGTAATTGACAAAAAGAGAACTATTATTACTAGGATCTGTGATGGTGATCAGACCACTATTTCTGTCTTCTAAACCAACAGGAGATGGATTTTAGATTTGACATATAATACATGTTCATAACAACAGAGGCATGGTTAATGACAGTATTAGAGCTAAAACAGGATCATAAGGACAAATGAGTGATAAGCCAAGGATGCCTAGAGTGTAAAGTAGAACCCAACTAGTAACATTCATTCATCATACAATAATTGATATGAGAGTCGTTTGGTTTCTAGTATATACACGTGCTAATTGACACGAGATACACACGAGAAACACATAATTTACATAAAATGCACATGTAATGCACATGAGACGTACAAAATACACAATAATATATCTGTGACACACGAGATGCGAAGTCTGAATTAAATTTAATGTTTCTGGGTCAAATATGCGCTGATATGTTTCGATCTCTTCTATTTAATTTCTTGATGATACTAACTTCCAACGCCACCAAATCTCTTTTAAGAAAATATAGCTTTATCAACCGGATATAAAAAAATTATTTTAAAGACAGAATCTTATTCTTTAATAATTGATTGATTTAAAAGCCGACTCTAACAACCAAAATAAAATCAATCACTATAGATACACTTATAACGATCGAATTAGTATCTCTTCGCAAAATAGTGGTCGTTAAGTCAATATTCTTGTAGTGAGAGCTGATCGGAAGTGCTTCAACACGTGTTGAAAGTAGCTGTATTATTACATTGTCAAAGTTTCACTTCTAATATATAATATAGAAGATAGAGTAAAAATATTGTTCAAAAAGTGGAAACATGGGAAATTTAATATAAGCCTATCACCACCACCTTCCACTCATTCACCATGCTCAAAATTTGCAATTTTCATAGCCCGCATGCAAACCCAAAACATGAAAAGGAAAAAGATTGACGCCACTGCAACATAGAGATCGTTAGGGGCACATACCTGATGCAGAAGACATAATCACAGAGAAAAGCGGAAGCGTTAGTCGTAAATTGGTTTCTACCTCCTTGCCCTAACTTTATGTTACCACAACTGTCAGCCCTAACTTTATGTTACCACAACTGTCAGCGATGAAATTGTTGTAGAGAATATGTGATAACCCTAATGGGTGGAGGGAGGACCAATTTATAGAGGTTATGACTTAATCTGATACGTCCATCAAGTAACCAATGTACGGACGAGATCTATTACTTATTAAATATTATTTATGGTATTACTTGGACTACAAGTAAACTTGGGCCATAAGTAAGAAATAATTAATAATAATTCTTACATGATGCAAACACACGGGATGTACATGCAACACATACAAATACTTATTTTATTTAATATACTTTAGACATTTACTTAAGGGTAGACTTTAAGTCACCAATTTCATTAAATCATTCTAAAATACCTCTCTTTTTTATAATTTAGAGGCTACCCACTCCTTTTTCGTTATAGTTTCCGACAATGTTATTTTTTTTCCTCCTATAATACCTCCTTAGTATTAGTAAATTGTCACAGACGTCCTTTTATGAGTACATTCTTAAAAAATGCATTTTAAGAATGTCATATCTTTTTTAATTTGTAGTTATACTTTCTTCGAATAAGAAAACAAGAATCAATGTGTACGAACTAGATTTCA
Source organism: Solanum bulbocastanum (assembly GCA_037074985.1). Lineage (NCBI taxonomy): Eukaryota > Viridiplantae > Streptophyta > Magnoliopsida > Solanales > Solanaceae > Solanum > Solanum bulbocastanum. The sequence continues at coordinate 25,847,161 of CM073598.1, read as the reverse complement.
AGTTGCTCTATTTTTGCTTACATGTGTAGTAAATCTATACAAATCAAATGCACAGTGTATTCTAGAAACTATGATAAGTTACTGGAGGCGTAACAATTATATTTATCTATACACTATATAAATATATCTATAAATTATTCTCATTTAATAAATGATGTGTAAAAATTGTATTATTTTTTTTCAGTATTGACTTGACACATTTAAATATATATATATATATATATATATATATATATATATATATATATATAATGATAATTTTACTATATTATACATATTTATTATTAGTTGAGAAATAAATTGAAATAAAAGAACAGATAAGCGACCACAATTATTTGCTTCAAATATGGCCAAATATAAAAAAGATCATAATTATAACCTTTTCTTTTCAAAGCAAAGTCCTTGTTAGTGTAAAAGCTAAACGTTGGGCGTTTCCATTTAAAAACAGTCAGTCCAAACACCGGTAATTTGACAAATAGACTCTTTTTGATTCCACATATTAAAGCATTTTATGGTCTCATACCTTCTTCAATCCTTTATTCTTTCTTTTTTTCTTTTATTTTTTTCAGTGAGAGCACGGTGCCATGACCTGCCATGTCATCATGTCACTTAGGCGTCACGTGGCATAAAGTTATTAGTTATTAGTGTAAGCTTCCTCCACATTTCTAGATTTATGAGATTTAATTTCAGATTCTTCATGTATAAATAATTAATATACTAAAGACTTTATAATATAATTCAAGCACTCTATGTATCAAAATAAAATGAAATAATTATACTTCATTAAATTTATTCATAATTAAATACATTCAATTATAATTATTAAACGACAAATTAAAATCATAAATAGAATAGTTTTTTTTTGAAGTAATATGGATCTAGCTTAGCCATTGGGGTCGATGAGCCCAACCAAACAGGCTATCAAAAAAAGGACCTTTTTTAACCTATCTTTTTTTTTCTTCCTTATGGAAGATTAGACTTTAATCTAGATTATTTGTCTAAAAAAAAAGACTTCAATTAAGATTTCAATAGGTTCAAAATAAAACTCAAACATCGGTTCTAATATTTCAATAGGTTCAAAATAAAACTCCAACATCGGTTCTAATTAATGTACTTGTTTAAGGATAATTAAGATGGGTGTTGTTACCTAATTATTACTCATTCGAATGTTAGGTCAGCTTAGACTAAGGTCACTACACTACTAAACAGATATTTTTTTTTTCAGAAAAAAGGACAAATAAATGATTTTGAATGTATTGTAAATTTTTATAATGTATTTGGAATAAATTATTTTTTAATAGATCAATTGTATGGCAAAGAACTAAAACTACGAGGAAAAAAATCATGATGGAAAAGGTTGATTTAGACGTGTTCACATTGAACTTTATTTGATTCATTTGTTAGCCACTCATTCTATTTTAACTTTTTGATTCAATCTATTCATTTGACGCTCCTAAAATTTCCGGTACGTCTGACAATTTTAAATTGATTGAAGTAATTCTATTTAGTTGGCTGTTTTTTTATGACTTGTAAAATGAGATTAAAAAAAAAACCTAGCTCTAATTAGTGTATTGACTTCAGATCAAGTTGTAATTTTAATTTGATTAGCAAAAGAAGTTCTCACTTGGGACCTATTTATTTGCACATTTTTTGCGGCATTTATTTTTTATATATACGAATTAGAATTTTGTGAGCATCTATTCAAGCATGTAAGTCAAGTTGCCGACTTAAAAAATTAACAAATTTGGGTTACTGTTTGTCACTCTTTGACCAAATGTTGAAAGTTCACAATACTAAATAATATAAATATATTATTATTTCATATATTAAGGTTTAAGAAACTGTTTTGTCACTATTTTGTGTACACCAAGCAAACATGTGTGCCAACGGTGAATCGTGAGTTTTGATTTTGTAATCCCTTATAAATACTTTTCTTACGTAACAACAATCGATATTAACACCAAAAATATGTAAAAACAACACAAGATCCATAAGGGCATTTTCATTCCAAACACCAAATTTTATATTAAATTTGGTGTAACACTATTTTTTGTGTAATCAACTTCAACCCACTGCACCAAATTTTACCCTAAAAAGAAATATTTTTCTCTCTTCATTATTGTATTATTATTTCTTATTTCATTTATATTTTCTTATTTCATAAAACAAGTTCTTTCTAAAACATTCACTATATATAATTCATGGTGAATGTCAATTACTACTTTGTTGAATGTTTATTATTTTCGATTATTTTTAAGTACATTTTATTATTTGTTTAAAAATTTATATGTTTGCATTTTTTATTTTGTGAAGGTTAATTGTAGTTATATCCAATTATAATTTACAATAGAATTAACATAAAATTAATTTTTAAAAAAAGTCATATATAGAAAAATTAATTTATAAAAAGGCTAAATTTTATATCTAAAATTAATATTATAAATATATTACATAAAAAATAATTAAATATACAAGAGATTTAATTAAAACATACAATGTATATAATGTTTAATTAAAAGTTTGTATAATGAAATAATATTAAAATATTCAAAAAGTAAATTGGTGTGATGAATAGTGTTACACCAAATTTGGTGTAACACTATTCACACACCAAATTTGGTATAAAAATTGGTTGTGGGTTGGAGCTCAAAAACACTAAATTTTACACTAAATAAGAAATTGGTGTAAAATTTGGTGTTGGGTTGAAAATGATCTAAGGGGATAGTTTTTTAAAAAAATATCTAAATTGTAAGTGAGACCGAATAATAAATATCATAATAATTCTCGTCATTTTAGAGCATAATACTTTTTAGAACAGGAATATGTCAAAGGAATTCACAGAACTAAAGCACCGTATAATTAATATCCATTAGAATAGAGAGTGATCATACCTATTTTGGAACCTAATTAATTCAAATTCGCGCGAAAAAGCCTTATTTTGATAGTGAGCTTAGTTAATCTACATTCACACTAAAAAGCTTTACTTTGCTAGGTAAACCTTTCTCTATCAAATGCAATTTCATTTTTCATTGCTCAAAGTCCAAGAAATCTGATTATCCCTAAAAATAAAGGATATTTGCTACCCCATTACCACCTTTGGTGGTATGTAGTCTGTCAACTCATCTTCTGGGAATGGATAACTCATACTATAATAAATTAATAATTCATAATATTCATATTGGACTCTCCTGCCCAACTTGCAATTATTTTTATTTAATATGTTAGAAATTGCTCGTGACCATTCCTTGGACCCTATTCAATGCGCGTTCGGTACACAAATTTGTCATTCTTCTTGTTACATTATCATCTTTCCTTCTTTTCAATTTATTTTTTATTCTTCATTTTTGGTTTGTTTATTAGAGTAATGATTCTCTTCATTCATGACTTTTAAATACCTGCCCACTAATACACTTGCACGAAAAAAAAAGTGACCATTGAAAGTATTTGAAACGTGCACCCAAGGGTGTAGCCTAGTAGTCAGTGAAGTGGTTGAGAGTCCTTTAGATTTCGGGTTCAAATCTCAGCGGAGACAAAAAACACTAGGTAATCTTTTCATCCGTCCTAGCCTTCATGAACATGGTTACCTAGTACATGTTGCTGTTGAGAGGTGACATGTATCCCGTGGAACTAGTCGAGGTGCGTGAAAGTTGGCATAGACGTCACCGTCATAAAAAAAGTAGTATTTGAAACCGATACAAACCATTAGTTACAGCCTATTGACACTTTATCAAGTAGATGGTTCATCTAAAAATTTAAGTTGTATCAAAGTGAAGTTACCCCTTTCCTCACAATTCTATCTAGAATACCTAACTCTGCTCTTTATTCAGAAACCACTTCCCTTTTCAAGAGGAGCAAACTGAACTTAACTTCTAGGATACTTCTGTGATCTGTCCATGTGCTACTTCTAGAACAGTTGGCTCAATGTTAATGTGAATGCACAATTTGAGTTTACTATCTATTAGGTGGTCAGAAAGCTTTGACATTTTTTACGTACTCCTAGGTTTCGAGTAGGTGACGAAGTTCTTGCAGTCTTATCTTGTGTGGGGGGTACATGCAACTTGTTCTTTAACACGGAGCATCCTAGATTAGAGGCATGCTTGGTATTTTGTAACAAATTCATAGAATGCAAGTCATTTTCCATAGTGTGAATGGATGACTAGTTGACTGCTACTGAAAGCAGTGATTCACTGTACGATTCACTAAGAAATGTGTATAAAGGCTTCATTGTCAGCATAAGTATTTTCAGTGAGTGCAGCTTCTTTCTTTTGAAACAATGATGTCAAAGACAGTTGTATATGCATTAGCCATATTTTCTATTACCTTTCTCATACCTCTGTCATCTGGGCAAAATCCAAGCTTTGAAGTTGAAGTTGCTGCTTTGAAAGCTTTCAAGAGCTCAGTCTCTGACGATCCTTTCGGTGCACTTGTGGATTGGACTGATGCATATCACCATTGCAATTGGTCTGGAATCATATGTGATCCTTCTTCAAATCATGTCATCAACATTTCGCTTATTGAGACGCAGCTCAAAGGCGAAATTTCTCCGTTTCTAGGAAACCTCTCCAAACTCCAGGTTCTTGATCTAACTTTGAATTCATTTACTGGAAATATCCCACCCCAGCTGGGTCATTGCACAGACCTGGTTGAGCTTGTTTTTAACCAAAATTCTCTTTTTGGTGAAATTCCTGCCGAGCTGGGAAACCTAAAAAAACTGCAGTTAATAGATTTTGGAAATAACTTTCTAAATGGGAGTATACCTGATAGTATATGCAACTGCACTGAATTGTTGTTAGTAGGCCTCAACAACAACAATCTCACAGGTAAATTACCATCTGAAATTGGCTATTTGGCTAATCTTCAGTTGTTTGTAGCTTATACAAACAATTTGTTTGGTTCTATTCCTACCTCCATTGGAATGCTGACAGCTTTGCAAACCCTTGATCTGAGCGAAAACCAGTTATCTGGACCTATACCACCAGCAATTGGCAACTTGTCAAGTTTAGGAATTCTTCAGTTACATCTCAACTCCCTTTCTGGGAAAATCCCATCTGAACTTGGCCTCTGTATCAATCTTTTTACCTTGAACATGTATACTAATCAATTTACTGGAAGCATACCTCCTGAGCTTGGAAATTTAGAAAACTTGCAAGTGCTCAGATTGCATAACAATAAGTTGAACTCCAGTATACCTGCCTCAATATTCCACCTGAAGTCATTAACTCATTTAGGACTCTCACAGAATGAACTAACTGGTAATATTCCTCCCAAGTTGGGATCTTTAACGTCACTAGAAGTGCTTACCCTTCACTCAAATAGGTTATCGGGGGAGATCCCATCAACTATAACAAACCTGGCAAACTTGACATATTTGTCTTTGGGCTTTAATTTGTTGACTGGATCACTTCCATCGGAATTTGGGTTACTCTATAATCTGAGGAATCTAACTGCAAATGATAACCTCCTGGAAGGATCTATTCCATCGAGCATAACAAATTGTTCTCATCTTCTTGTTTTAACCCTCACTTATAATAGAATAACGGGGAAAATACCAAATGGGTTGGGGCAGTTGTCCAATCTTACATTTTTGTCTTTGGGATCAAACAAAATGATGGGGGAGATTCCTGATGATCTCTTCAACTGTTCAATGCTTGAAGTTCTAGATCTGAATGATAACAATTTCAGCGGGAAACTCAAATCAATGATTGGCAGACTCTCTAAACTTCGAGTTTTAAGAGCTCGTGCTAATTCATTTCTTGGGCCAATCCCACCAGAGATTGGTAAACTGAGTCAACTCGTGGATTTAGTACTTCACGAAAACAGTTTCTCAGGTTCGATACCACCAGAAATTTCAATGCTTTCAAACCTTCAGGGTCTTTTGCTATCTGACAACAAGCTGGAAGGTGAACTTCCTGTGCAACTTTTTGAGCTCAAACAGCTCAATGAACTCCGGCTGAAGAACAATAATTTCTTTGGTCCACTACCGCAACATATATCCAAACTAGAATCACTGTCGCTCATTGATCTGAGTGGAAATAAGCTTAATGGCACAATCCCAGAGAGCATGGCGAGCCTCCGCAGATTGATGACCGTAGATCTTTCACACAACCTTCTTACCGGAACTATTCCTAGAGCAGTACTTGCCAGCATGAGAAGTATGCAACTTTACTTGAACGTTTCCAGCAATTTGTTGCACGGAGAGATCCCAGATGAGATAGGCGTGTTAGAAATGGTTCAAGAGATTGACATGTCAAATAATAATCTGTCAGGCGGCATTCCCAGATCCCTAGAACGCTGCAAAAACTTATTTTCACTGGACCTATCAGGAAACATGCTCTCTGGTCCTGCTCCAGGTGAAATTCTCACCAAATTAAGAGAGCTTGTGTTCTTGAACCTCTCAAGGAACAGATTAGAAGGCAGCCTTCCTGAAATAGCAGGATTATCACATCTTCGGTCTCTTGATGTTTCACAAAACAAGTTCAACGGAATCATTCCTGAGAGATTTGCCAGTATGACTACATTGAAATATCTCAACCTTTCTTTCAACCAACTTGAAGGTCACATTCCAAAGGGGGGTGTATTCAACAATATAAGGTCGGAGGATTTAGTGGGAAATCCATCTCTATGTGGAACAAAGTTTCTCAGTCCATGCAACATAAAAAGAAACCGAACAAGTTCTCATGGTTTTTCCAAGAAAACTTGGATCATACTTGCAGCACTTGGATCTGTTTTCATTCTCATTCTTCTTGTCCTGGGAATGTTTTTATTTCATCGGTACATGAAGAAGAAGAAAAAAGTGAATGACACGGAGGATACAAATCCAAAGTATACCGCAGCACTGAGCCTCCAGAGATTTTATCAAAAGGATTTGGAACATGCTACCAATAATTTCAGTCCGGAAAACATTATTGGAGCCAGCAGTTTAAGTACTGTGTACAAAGGTACACTGGAAGATGGGAAGATTGTAGCAGTTAAGAAGCTGAATCACCAGTTCTCAGCAGAATCTGGTAAATGCTTTGATAGGGAAGTCAAGACTCTGAGCCAACTCAGACACAGGAACCTAGTTAAGGTGCTAGGTTACGCTTGGGAAAGCAAGAAGCTAAGGGCTTTAGTTTTAGAATACATGGAGAATGGGAACTTGGACAACATGATTTATGGTCAAGTGGAGGATGACTGGACGTTGTCCAATAGGATTGATATTTTAGTTTCAGTTGCAAGTGGACTGTCATACCTGCATTCAGGCTATGATTTTCCAATAGTGCACTGCGACATGAAGCCTTCAAATATTCTTCTGGATAAAAATATGGAAGCACATGTGAGTGACTTTGGGACAGCTAGGATGTTGGGCATTCATCTCCAGGATGGGAGCAGCATATCATCAGCATCAGCATTTGAAGGAACTATTGGTTACATGGCGCCAGGTAATAATTCTTACAACTTCTTGACCACACTTTACTAACTAGATTATGCGTTACAGTAGCATGAATACAAGATGTCTACAATGTAAGCGAGCTTATATGGGTACCACAAATAATATTTTGTCAATGGTGAATGTTTCAAATACATTCCATTTTAGCATCATTCAGTAGTAACATCACTTCTGTCAATCACAATACGCAGCACAGCAGATTTTTTTTCCTTTCAATCACAAAATACTGATTTAACTTGTATGTGGAAGAATAGACAAGCAAGTAAATGATGGAATGTTTAGAACATACAATCTGTAAAGTATTTTTTTAAATGATAATGTCAGTTTTAATCTATCCAAAAATCTAGCGCCAGCTTTGAAAATTTGAATTTCTTGGACATTTTACATGCTCCTAATTTAATTTGAGACCTCACTTACATGAATGTTATCTATGAAACAGAGTTTGCATATATGAGGAAAGTGACCACAAAAGTAGATGTATTCAGCTTTGGTGTCATCGTGATGGAGATCATTACAAAAAGAAGGCCAACAAGTCTTACCGGAGCAGATGAATTACCAATGACTTTGCATCAAATTGTTCAGAATGCCCTTGCGAATGGCATAAACAAGCTAGTTCAGATTGTGGATCCTAATCTAGCTTCATATGTCTCCAAGAAACAGGATGTAGTAGAGGGACTTCTTAACTTGGCCTTGTCCTGCACCTCTGCTGATCCTGAAGATAGACCTGACATGGAACAAGTTCTGTCTTCTCTTTCAAAGTTAAGTAAGATGGACTGCATGCCTTCATATTTGGTAAAAGATTAAATTTGATGTAGAAGAAGCTGGAATATCAGCACTCTTAATGTGAACCACCACCAAGTTTCCCATGGTGGCTAATGGAACTAGTTCATAACTTAAAATGCATTTACTATTTAAATAAATTTTCCGTATTTCAAGCCATAAATGATCTCTCGAGTTTTCCTGCTTTACTAGAGAGATATAATGGAACTGTCCCGTCAGATTATGTTGAAGTTGGCATGCATCATGAAATTGAACAACATATTCAACAATACTTCACATTAATTACAACTAAGGAGCAAAAAGCTAGATCTTTACGAAGTTTAGTGAGCAAGCAGTTGATTGCAAACCAAAGTGCTATGTAGTCTGTCACTAAAGAGTATCTACAGCAAATGAGTACATTTATGAACACACATATATAGAAGTGAAACTACGGAAAACTCAATAAAGGTCTTAATAAGCCTACAATTTTACCTTGAAATATGCATTCTAGAAATCTATTTACTAGAGAGGGAAGACACAACCTCATCTATTGGTGGATCATTATGCAAGAACTCATCAATGGTAGAGGGAAACTCAAAGCTTCCAACACCACCAAAAACCTCTGAATGAATAAGAGCAGCTTTGCCAAAAAGCAGATGAGCTAACCGAAATGATTCTCTTCTCTCTCCATTACTCCTATCCAGAAAATGCCCAATCCAACCTTCTAACCTCTCCACTTCTTTTTCACTTTTTGGCCCTTTAACCCCAACAATGTTTCCATAAAATGCATCATCACAGCCCAATTCCACTTCCACACTTTTGGATCCTCCCCTTTTACTGTCTGATAAACCCAATAGCTGCATCAACAGTTCAATGTCATCACCAGTTTCAACTATACCAACTCTTTCTTGAACTAGTGTAGGGCTTATCTGAGGTGGGGTTTCTTGGGCAAGAGGGGAATTAGAGAGAAATTGAAGTGGGGTTTCACTTTCTTTGAGGTTTGTGTAGCTGGTGATGGAGTCAACAGGGGTCTCATCACAGTTGAGGTATATTGGGCTGATCAAAGACTGGGTTGGTGTGTCGACGGCTTCTTGCTGTGTTGGGTCGTCAAGTTTCAATCTTTTCTCCAATTGTTTAAGAGAAGAGAAGAAATTTGAGTGTGGAGAAGGTCTTTGCATGTTTGGGAGGAAATCAGAATGATTTGGGGGTTTAGGGTTTTAGCTGTGAGTAAAGAAGGGGAAGGATTTGGCAACAGAGAAGAATTAAGAAAAAAGAGCGCCAATTATTAAGAAAAGATTGAATACACGGCTGTAGCCTGTAGCCTGTAGCCTGTAGCCTGTAGGTATTGGTTGTGAGATTATTTGAATTTCCTTAATAATTTATTCGCGTATGTAGCATCAGATCTGTATAAAATTTGCAGACAATTTTGATTTGTATAAAATTGCAGGCATCTGTTTTGTATAAATTGCATCAATTTGTATAAATCAGGCATACGTGTGTATAAGAAAATTGTGTTTGTATGTGTATATGTTCTTTGTGTGTATATCTGAATAAAATTTGAATTCGTATACAATTGAATCGAGTTAAAACAAATGTATTTGTATATCAAATCTTTTTCTCGTTTTATACAAACACAAAATATATATTGTATTTTGTATAATTTATTGTATAAAGTGAAAGGCAAAAGAAAATTGGATAGGAGAAGATTTGTATTGTATAATTATAAGTGTATAGAATGAAAAATATATATTTATATTTGTATATATAATTTTCTCTCGCTTTATACAAACATAAACACAAACACAATTTATACATTTGTGTTTATATAAAGTGAGAGAGGCGAGGAAGTGTGACGAACTAGAATTTTGGAGAGAGAGAAAGGCGAGGGAGTGTGACGAACTAGATTTCTGGAGAGAGAGAGGCAAATGATAAAATATTTACTATGGATTAAAATTAAATAAAATCATGATTATACCGTTCAATTTGAATTAATAGTTTTCCAAATAACATATAACATATGTTGCTGTGATTTGTGAACATGGATAGTCCAAATAGTGCTTTATGGTTATGGACAAGTAATCCAGCCAAACTGTTGGGCCTGTGGTACGAAACTAAAGGGAAAATTAATCAAAATGGCCATTTGGTGATAACTATAATGAAAAATTACTGAAATATACGTCTTATGTTTCTCTTATTTTTAATATTCTCTTTTATTTCTAAAAACCTTTAAAATCTCTTATTTCTCTCCTAATTCTAAATTATTTTATAATGTATCCGAGCTACATATTATGTATTTTTCAGGAATTAATGTAATTACAAACTAAATAGGAATATATCGTAATTTCATATTAAAACTATGTGATTTCTAAAATATATACTTATTATAACTCAAAATAGCCCAGCTATAATATGGGCGTGCGTTCGATATTTGGTTCGAGATTTTTAAATTTTGGGTTTGATAATTGATAGTTAAAAGAAGGTATAAAATACTAATTTTAATTTTAGTTCAGTAATTTGGTGATCGGTAAATTAAGTTTCGGTTTGATATGGTATTCGGTAATATCGTATTTAGGTTATAGCCGACTATATTACAAAGTTAATACTATTTCTTCAATAATTTTTATTTTTTTTTATGTGGAGGCACGATATAATAAAAGATCATTAACAAGAAGACGTAAAAAAAAAACAAATTGATACAAATAAAGACATGTATTTAAATTGCTTATGCTTATTCTTTAACTCTCTCTTTGGACTTCTACTAATGAGTAATGAACATGATGATATATGACATTTATTAAGTAGATAATTTGATATTCGAGAAATACAAAATACCAAATGATACTAATGTGAATGTCTCATACCAAATCCAAACCCGAATACTATAATTCTAAAATTTTGCTCTCAAATACCATAACAAATTATCAAATATCAAATTATCAAAATTTTCGATTCGATTCGATAATTCAATTTTCGATATTTTATGTCGAATCCTACGTATGATAATTATCCCTTAGATACTTTAATTTCCTAACAGATCCTTTTGGCATTCGGAACTTTTCATTTTCTTAATTTATCGTTTCATGTAGCTTCTCTCATTATAGTCTTCTTCCTTATTACTTCGTTGTTTTCCTCCTTTTCTGGATCCTCAAAGCTCAAATTTTAAAATCAATATACCACAAATATGAATCACTTCAAGTGAATAATATACCAAAAGATTGAAACACATTGAGTAAATAATATACCAAAAGACTCAAACACATTGAGAGAAATTCATATCTAACTTTTGAGATTGTTTAGAGGAGATTTGAGTTGATTGAGATTGAGAAAAAAATTGGTCTGCAATATATACTTCATTGTATTAACAATGTATATAGATGTATATATATCTCTAATATGTAGTTATACATCATTTATACATGAGTATACATTATTTATTTAATATCGATATATTATTACATATATTTGTTGTCTGTACATATATTGCTAATTTTGGGTTATTTTATTTATGTAAATGAAAACTTGGCAATATTTGAAATTACTTTTTATGTTACTCAAAACTAAAAGTAGGCAAAAGAATTTTTTTTGTAGGAACAGTTGGTTTATTAGGTCTGCTCGCACCCATCTTGATTTATCACTCATTTTGATCTAAGCAATCTCTAGACGAAATATATCATAATTCTTTTATTGATTCATTCTTTTTTAACCTTCTAAACTCATCCTGTTCATTTGAAGCTCCTAATAATTTTCTTCCAATTTAAAATTGCATGACCTTGTTTATTTCGCTATGCTTATTTAATTTCTTAGGTAAATAACAATTTAATCCCTATGTTATTGCTTTATTCCAAGCTTTAGTCCTTATATTATTCATTTGAATAAACCTTTGATTAATTAAAACGTGTGATATAAGTTCTTTAAATTAACACAAGTTAAAAAGTTAAGAGAATTATTATTTGAAGAAATTGAAGGTTCAAATACCACATTTTTAATTGATTAAAGATTAAATATGCTTGTATAACACATAGGATATTCAACCTTATTTTCCTGATCAACTCAAGCTAGTGATGTCTACTAGTAGCAATTTTGACTGAGATTTGGCGACTCATAACATGAGACTATAATTGGCGTGTGGACTACAAAACAAGTTATGATTAGTCAAGTTTTTTTTTTTCCCAAATAGAACCTACTTATTTGTATACTTTTTGCCACATTCATCTCATAGAGGTCAGATAAAAATTGTGTGTACATAATCTATTCAAACATGTTGACAACTAAAAAAATTGATAAATTTGGGTGGCGGTTTGTCTCTCTTTGACCTAATGTTCAAACTTCAAAGAATACACGAGTGAATGACAAGAATAAATAAAATAGATTTAAACATATTATTATTAGTTCATATAGAAGGTTTAGGTACACTGTTAAATCACCTATGATTTCATTTTGAACAATAGTTTCAGGAATAAGACTTTATATTATTCAATCTATTAGGAACAAAGGTGGATCTAGGATTTCTATTAAAAAAAAAAAAGGAAAAAAATACATATATTAAGTGATAATATGTTAAAATACATATATTGATCCTTGGGTGATTAACTCAACATTCAATCAAGTGTACTATTTGGCCTTATTGGAGCATGAGTGTGAACAGATAGTATTAGATCAATTCTAGAAAATATGTACCTAAAACGACTAGTTTGATAGGTTCACGTGCACCATAAACTAGGCTATAAATTCACCTCTGATTAGGAAACGACCACAGCTGAGTGTCTTCATTCAGCTTGTCTAACTCTGCAGTTTCTCTAGAAAAGAAACAACTGAAATGAACTTTTACAATATTTCTGCTCCATATGGCAGTTCTAGAAAAAAAAACAACAAAAATAAAAACAGTTGACTTGATGTAATGTGAATGCACTCAATTTTCTAACAATGGGATTAGTTTTTGTAGGTATTTCTGACAAATTCATAGAATACAAGTCATTTTACTTAGTTTTGATGACTAGTTGACTTCTTCAACAGAAAACAGTGGGCAAATATCATTAATAATTGTATAAACTAATCATTTTCAGCTTAAGTTTGTAAAGAGAGTGAAGGTTCTTTCTTTTGAACCAATGATGTCAAAGACAACTGTAAATGCATTAGCCATATTTTCTGTTACCTTTTTCATAGCTCTGTCATCTGGGCAAACTCCAAGCTTGGAAGTTGAAATTGCTGCTTTGAAAGCTTTCAAGAATTCAATCACTGATGACCCTTTTGGTGCACTTGTGGATTGGACTGATGCAAATCACATTTGCAACTGGTCTGGAATCATATGTGATCCTTCTTCAAACCATGTCATCAACATTTCGCTTGTTGGGATGCAGCTCAAAGGTGAGATTTCTCCATTTCTAGGGAACCTCTCCAAACTCCAGGTTCTTGATCTAACTTTGAATTCATTTACTGGAAATATTCCAGCCAAGCTGGGGCATTGCACTGAGCTGGTTCAGCTCATTCTTTACCGAAACTTTCTTTCTGGTGAAATTCCTACCGAGCTAGGAAACCTCAAAAACCTGCAATTATTAGATTTTGGAAATAACTCTCTGAGTGGGAGAATACCTGAGAGTATATGCAACTGTACTGAATTGTTGTTAGTAAGCCTCATCAACAACAGCCTCACAGGCAAATTACCGTCTGAAATTGGTAATTTGGCCAATCTTCAATTGTTAGAAGCTTATAGAAACAATTTGGTTGGTTCTATTCCTGCCTCCATTAGAATGCTGACAGCTCTGCAAACCCTTGATCTGAGCTCAAACCAGTTTTCTGGACCTATACCACCAGAAATTGGCAACTTGTCAAGTTTAAAATTTCTTCAGTTGCATCACAACTTTCTTTCTGGGAAAATCCCATCTGAACTTGGCCTCTGTGTCAATCTTGTTACCTTGGACATGTATAATAACCAATTCACTGGAGGCGTACCTCCTGAGCTAGGAAAGTTAGTAAACTTGCACAGGCTCAGATTGTATAACAATAAGTTGAACTCCAGTATACCTGCCTCATTGTTCCACCTGAAGTCATTAACTCATTTAGGACTCTCACATAATGAGCAAACTGGTAAAATTCCTCCTGAGTTTGGATCTTTAATGTCACTACAAGTGCTTACCCTCCACTCAAATAGGTTGTATGGGGAGATTCCATCAACTTTGACAAACCTGGCAAACTTGACATATTTGTCTTTGAGCTTTAATTTATTGACAGGATCACTTCCACCGGAACTTGGGTTACTCTATAATCTGAAGAATCTAACTGCAAGTAATAACCTCCTAGAGGGACCCATTCCATCTAGCATAACAAATTGTTCTCATCTTCGTGTTTTAACCCTCACTTTTAATAGAATAACAGGTAAAATACCAAATGAGTTGGGGAAGTTGTCCAATCTTACATTTTTGTCTTTGGGATCAAACAAAATGTTGGGGGAGATTCCTGATGATCTCTTCAACTGTTCAATGCTTGAAGTTCTAGATCTGAGTGGTAATAATTTTAGCGGGAAGCTCAAACCGATGATTGGCAGACTCTCTAAACTTCGAGTTCTAAGAGCCCATAGTAATTCATTTCTTGGGCCAATCCCACCAGATATTGGTAAACTGAGTCAACTGATAGATTTGGTGCTTCACAAAAACAGTTTCTCAGGTGTGATACCACCAGAAGTTTCAAAGCTTTCAAACCTCCAGGGCCTTTCTCTGTCAGATAATAAGCTGGAAGGTGAACTTCCTGTGCAACTTTTTGAGCTTACACGCCTCTATGAACTCCTGCTGCAGAACAATAATTTCTTCGGTCCAATACCCAATCAGATATCCAAACTAGAATCACTTTCACTCCTGGACCTGAGTGGAAATAAGCTTAATGGTACAATCCCAGAGAGCATGGAGAGCCTCCACAGACTGACGACCTTAGATGTTTCACACAACCTTCTAACCGGAACTCTTTCCAGAGCAGTACTTGCCAGCATGAGAAGTATGCAATTTTACTTGAACGTTTCCAGTAACTTGTTGGATGGAGAGATCCCATATGAGATTGGCATGTTAGAAATGGTTCAAGGAATTGATTTGTCAAACAACAATCTATCAGGCAACATTCCCAGATCCCTAGGACACTGCAAAAACTTATTCTCACTGGACCTATCAGGAAACATGCTGTCTGGTCCAGCTCCAGGCGAAATTCTGACCAAATTAAGTGAGCTAGTATTCTTGAACCTCTCAAGGAACAGATTAGAAGGCAAACTTCCTGAAATGGCAGGATTGCCACATCTTCGCTTACTTGATCTTTCACAAAACAAGTTCAAGGGAATCATTCCTGAGAGGTTTGCCAATATGCCTGCATTAATATATCTCAACCTTTCTTTTAACCAGCTAGAAGGTCACATTCCAAAGGGGGGTGTATTCGACAATGTAAGGTCAGCAGATTTACAGGGAAATCCATCTCTATGTGGAACAGAGTTTCTCAGTCCATGCAGGATCAAAAGAAACCAAACAAGTTCTCATGGGTTTTCCAAGAAAACCTGGATCATACTTGGGCCTGTTTTGGTTCTCATTCTTCATGTGGTAGGAATATTTTTGTATCATCTGTACATGAAGAAGCAAAAAGTGAAAGACACGGAGGATATAATTCCAAATTATACCTCAGCACTTAGCCTCCAGAGATTTTATCAAAAGGATTTGGATCATGCAACTGATAATTTCAGTCCACAAAACATTATTGGAGCCAGCAGTTTAAGTAATGTGTACAAAGGAACACTGGAAGGTGGGAAGATTGTAGCAGTTAAGAAACTGAATCTCCAGTTCTCAGCAGAAATTCGTAAATGCTTTGATAGGGAAGTCAAGACTCTGAGCCAACTCAAACACAGGAACCTGGTTAAGGTGCTCGGTTATGCTTGGGAAAGCAAGAAGCTAATGGCTGTAATTTTAGAATACATGGAGAATGGGAACTTGGACAACATGATTTATGGTCAAATGGCGGATGAATGGACATTGTCCAATAGGATTGACATTTTAGTTTCAGTAGCAAGTGGGCTGTCATACCTGCATTCAGGATATGATTTTCCAATAGTGCACTGTGACTTGAAACCTTCAAATATTCTTCTGGATAAAAATATGGAAGCACATGTGAGTGACTTTGGGACAGCTAGGATGTTGGGTATTCATCACCAAGACGGGAGCAGCATATCATCAGCATCTGCATTTGAAGGAACCATTGGTTACATGGCACCGGGTAATAATTATTACAACATCACTTCTGTAAATCACAATACACAGCTTAGCAGATTTTCTTTTCCCGTCAATCACAAAATAATGATTAATTTGTATGTGGAAGAATGGACAAGCATTTAAGTGATCCAATGTTTTGAACATATAATCTGAAAAGTATTTTTTAATGATAATACCAAGTTTAGTCTGACCAGAAAATGCTAGTGTCAGCTTTAGAATTTTGAATTTCTTGAACATTTTACATGCTCCTTATTTAATTTGAGACCTAACTTAAATGAAATGTTTTTCTATGAAACAGAGTTTGCATATATGAGGAAAGTGACCACAAAAGTAGATGTATTCAGCTTTGGTGTAATTGTGATGGAGATCATTACAAAAAGAAGGCCAACAAGTCTAACAGGTGCAGATAAATTACCAATGACTTTGAATCAAGTTGTTCAGAATGCCCTTGCGAATGGCATAAGCAAGCTGGTCCAGATTGTGGATCCTAATTTAGCTTCACATGTCTCCAAGAACCAGGAGATAGTAGAGGGACTTCTTAACTTGGCTTT
This sequence comes from Solanum bulbocastanum, assembly GCA_037074985.1. Lineage (NCBI taxonomy): Eukaryota > Viridiplantae > Streptophyta > Magnoliopsida > Solanales > Solanaceae > Solanum > Solanum bulbocastanum. The sequence continues at coordinate 25,830,191 of CM073598.1, read as the reverse complement.
ATCTTGCACCTCTCTGGATCCTGAAGATAGACCTGACATGGAACAAGTTCTGTCTTCTCTTTCAAAGCTAAGTAAGATGGAGAGCATACATTCACACGCTAATTTGGTATCATCATTCTTAATATGAACCACCACCGAGTTTCCCTTGGTGGCCAATGGAACTAGTCCATAACTGAAAATGTAATTACGATTTAAATAGAATTTACGTTTTTCAAGCCATAAATGATCTCTCAGGTATTCCTGCTGTACTAGAGGAATATAGTTGAACTCTCACATTAGATTAAGTTAAAGGTGACTTGCATCATGAAATTGAAGAACTCTTTACATTAATTACAACTAAGGAACAAAAAGCTAGATCTTTACGAAGTACTCCAGTGACATGTAATAGTCAGCGAGCAGTTGATTGCTAGACTAAAGTGCCAATGCATTCTTTTACTATAGATTGCCTACAGGAAATGAGTAAACTTTTGAACACGAATATATAGAAGTGAAATTGAGGAGAACTCAAAAAGAGGCCTTAATAAGACTACAATGATACATCATATTTTACCTTAAAATATGCATTTTAGAAATTTATTTACTAGAGAGGGAAAAAGCAACCTCATCAACTGGTGGATCATTATGCAAGAACTCATCAATGGTAGAGGGAAACTCAAAGCTTCCAACACCATCAAAAACCTCCGAATGAATAAGAGCAGTTTTGCCTAAAAGCAGATGAGCTAACCTAAATGATTCTCTTTACTCTCCAATACCCCTATCCAGAAAATGCTCAATCCAACCTTCTAATCTCTCCACTTCTTCTTCAGTTTTTGGCCCCTTAACCCCAACAATCTTTCCATAAAATGCATCATCACAGCCCAAATCCACTCCCACCCTTTTGGATCCTTCCGTTTCCTCCGATAAACCCAATAGCTGCATCATCAGTTCAATCTCATCAACCCCATTACAACTAGCTTCAACTATACCAACACTTTCTTGGGCAAGTGAGGAATTAGAGAGAAATTGAAGTGGGGTTTCACTTTCTTTAAGGTTTGTCTATCTGGTGATGGAGTCAGCAGGGGTCTCATCACAGTTGAGGTATAATGGACTGATCAAAGACTGGTCTGTGTCTCAACGGCTTCTCGTTGAGATGGGTCGTCAAGTTTCAATCTTTTCTCCAATTGTTTGAGAGATGAGAAGAAATTGGAATGTGGAGAAGGTCTTTGCATTATTTTTTTTGGTGAATCAGAACTTGAATTGGGTTTTAGGGTTTTTAGTTATGGAAGGTTGAAGAATGGAAAGGAAAAAAGAGCGCCAACTGCTGCAAAGGACAATTTAATCGCTTTTGTTTGAAATTTTAGGCCGATTTGGGATTTCTGGGTATGTTATTTTAAGGTATTTTCTGAATTAATCCATATTCTTAATGTTTAAAGAGCTTTGATATCAAGGGTCAGATCCAGAGGTTCAAGTACGGGTTTACGAGAACCAAATAACTTTTGCTTATATTCTGTGTGCGTGTTAAAAATCTAATTGTGAATAGAATTATCATTGATTTAAAAGGTTCTAGGATGACCTTTCAATACAAGTGACTTCCCTCGTGCATGTTTATAGCTTGGATCATATAGATGCTAATAAGAGTTTCCGAAAAATGGAACAGGGAGACTAACATAGCTACTGAAGTTTTGTGGAAAGTGTATTCATTTGTTTGCGTGAAACCATGCAGTACAAATGCTGATAAGAGTAAAAATATTTTCAGAAAGGAGAAAAAGGAATGTATAATATAGCCACATGGGTATAACAATGAGGATATAGACAAATGATTTCTCACATAATCACTCAACTAGTATAATAGTCATTATCTCATACAGTCACTTTATTCTTGATTCTAATTTGTTTTTAACAAGAGTGACTTCTGAGACAATAACTATTAGTTGAGTGACACTTCGAAGAAAACCAAATTGCAGCAGAATTATCTGTTGTTCAACTGGTGGGTCACAATTTTATAGCATTAGCATTTCCTGCTCATTTGGCAAATTAAAGTCCAATACCAATAACCACGACTCTGTTTCTTTTAGATGCATTATGCTCTGAAAAATCTAGTCCCAATTTAGATTTCCCAATCAGGAGTTGGCACGTATGGTGGTGAATTTTTGAAACATTTACTTGGCCAGAATATATTGTATAAAGCACTGTTATAGTTCACATGTTTCTGTGTGCCTAGGCGTAGGACCACTTGTATGAGTGGTTGAGGATATGCCTGCTACTAGAAAAAATAGAAATTAGTAATAGACAAATTTCGTAGTTAAACGACAAGTGAGCAATTTAACGATGAAGTTCGTAACTAGTTTAAGTTCTTTTTTTTTTATAAAAAACGATGAAAATGAACTAACACAACGGTTCATTTTTCCCCTTATTCCTTTCTATTTTAGACTAAGAAGGGATTCAGGCTGTAATTACCTCAAAATGCCTGTAATAGTGGTGTTGTCTTTTACCCTGCTGGAAGAAAAATATATAAAGAATGTCCTAATGGAAAATAGTAGAAGATATTTTAATGTAAGCTCAACAACAGAACATTGGTTGGTCCCCCAAGTAAAAATCTTGGAAGATTGATGGATTTGTGATTGCCAAGTGTGAATGGAGAGTAATCTTGACATCCAATGAGATCATAGATATAGATATCACTAGATAAGGACTCTTCCCCATCTTACTTACTATATATAGTGAAGTTTCAATAACTTCAGCTCATCACAACTAACTATTACATATCAAACTAGCAACCCCCTCAATTTCCTCTCTTTATTAACCATGGCAGCTGCTACAATGGCTCTTTCTTCCCCTTCTTTTGCTGGAAAGGCAGTGAAACTCTCACCCTCTGCCTCAGAAATCTCTGGAAATGGAAGGATCACTATGAGAAAGGCTGTTGCCAAGTCTGCCCCATCTAGCAGCCCATGGTATGGCCCTGACCGTGTTAAGTACTTAGGCCCATTCTCTGGTGAGTCCCCAAGCTACTTGACTGGCGAATTCCCTGGTGACTACGGGTGGGATACCGCTGGACTTTCAGCAGACCCTGAAACCTTTGCCAAGAACCGTGAACTCGAGGTGATCCACTGCAGATGGGCTATGCTTGGTGCTCTTGGATGTGTCTTCCCTGAGCTATTGGCCCGTAACGGTGTCAAGTTCGGTGAGGCTGTGTGGTTCAAGGCCGGATCCCAGATCTTTAGCGAGGGAGGACTTGACTACTTGGGCAACCCAAGCTTGGTCCATGCACAGAGCATCTTGGCCATCTGGGCTTGTCAAGTTGTGTTGATGGGAGCCGTTGAAGGTTACCGTATTGCTGGTGGACCTCTTGGTGAGGTTGTCGACCCACTCTACCCTGGTGGCAGCTTCGACCCATTAGGCCTTGCTGAAGACCCCGAGGCATTTGCTGAGCTCAAGGTAAAGGAGATAAAGAACGGCAGACTTGCTATGTTCTCTATGTTTGGATTCTTTGTTCAGGCCATTGTTACCGGAAAGGGTCCATTAGAGAACCTTGCAGATCACCTTGCAGACCCCGTTAACAACAACGCTTGGGCTTTCGCCACAAACTTTGTCCCCGGAAAATGAATATCATAATATAATTTTTGAATTTTGATTGTTCGATGGCCTTGTAAAGTAGTTGTGACTTGATAATAGAATGGTTCTTTTTTCCATATTCCAATGATTGTGTAGTTCCATATTGCCACTTTCATACCGCAGGGGAAATTAAAGAAAGAGAACAGAGCAAAAACGACTGAAGATACATATGAGATGTGGTTACAAGAAAAACTATAAAGCTGCTGTTAGCTTAAAACTTGAATTTTCAGACCAGAGGAACTTATGGAATTCAATTAATTCTCGAGAAACAATACTCAAAATTAGTGTAAAGTATGTTGAACAACATGATGTTATTACATGATTCCCAATTTTTCTGTCGAAAAGTGAGAGGACATTGTTTCATTTCACTACCAGAACATTGAAATTTCAATGTCAAGGGAAGAAAACCAATATGTTTTATAGTCTGAATGTAGTAAGTAATATATGAGTTTCTAGGTCCATACAGTATGTTTCCTTTGAACAAATTCATAAATTTCTTGTAAAATCCTCCTTCCTCACATGTGGTACTATCTTTAGATTAAAAGCATCCTTGACAGATCCTTTAAAACAAGGTACATAGTAATGACCAGAGCCAAAGGACATACATATGTAGTTAGAAGAAGACACAAGTAATGCTAAATATGACACTTATTGGCAACAAATTCAAGTTCTATGCACTAATAACGTAAACAATATTTACACAATCAAATCACTTGATAACATTAATCGGTAGTCTGGTAAAAAATGGGAATTGACCTACTATCACACGTTAAAATTTACCGATGTAACTTCTATTTCCCTTAACGCAGAGCAAAATTGTGATGCTGATGAATTCTAACAAACTAAAATCTTTGCTCATATTCTGCTGAACAAGCTCTTTCCAAGTCTCAGCATTGCTCATGTAGTAGTTAAGTAACACGTATTAAGCCGCATTAAATCTCTAAACCTAACAGTATTGTGAATGAGCATAAAACAATATAACCTGTGTGGCTAACATAAACAACTTTGCTAATTAAGGTCTAATATAATAAAGTTTCAATCACATTGCTTTCCAAACATAAAGATGCATTATTAAGTTCCAAAAATTTATGAATCAAGTAGTAATATATTTCAACTTTTTTCTCAAATTTCCTAAACCATAGTTCTACATTAAATGAAGTATAGTGGTGGTATGTTTTACCCTGCAGGTAGATAAAATCTAGAGAAATGCCAAGTGGATAATGATAGGGGTATCATATTGTAAGCTCAACAAATCACAGGGCAGATTCCAATACTTGTGGCAACATATGAGAGGACAATAATGGATGTGTCCCTTGCTGGAAAATTGATGGATTGGAGATTGCTTAATGTGCATAATTGCTACAAGTAGGATCTTGATAGCCAATGAGATAATAGATATAGATTTCACTAGATAAGGACTCTTTCCCTTTTTCTTAATCCCTATATATGGTGAATTAATTCCCTTGTAACTTCATCTCATCACAACCTTCAACAATATTTCATACCATCAAACACTCAACACTTTTCTCTTAATCTAAATGATGGCAGCTGCTACAATGGCACTTTCTTCCCCTTCTTTTGCTGGACAGGCAGTGAAACTTTCACCATCTGCCTCAGAAATTTCTGGAAATGGAAGGATCACTATGAGAAAGGCTGTTGCCAAGTCTGCCCCATCTAGCAGCCCATGGTATGGCCCTGACCGTGTTAAGTACTTGGGCCCATTCTCTGGTGAGTCCCCAAGCTACTTGACTGGTGAATTCCCTGGTGACTATGGATGGGATACCGCTGGACTTTCAGCAGACCCTGAGACCTTTGCCAAGAACCGTGAACTTGAGGTAATCCACTGCAGATGGGCAATGCTTGGTGCTCTTGGATGTGTCTTCCCTGAGCTATTGGCCCGTAACGGTGTCAAGTTTGGTGAGGCTGTGTGGTTCAAGGCTGGATCCCAAATCTTCAACGAGGGCGGACTTGACTACTTGGGGAACCCAAGTTTGGTCCATGCACAGAGCATCTTGGCCATTTGGGCTTGTCAAGTTGTGTTGATGGGAGCCGTTGAGGGATACCGTATTGCTGGTGGACCTCTTGGTGAGGTTGTCGACCCACTCTACCCTGGTGGAAGCTTCGACCCATTAGGTCTTGCTGATGATCTAGAGGCATTTGCTGAGCTCAAGGTAAAGGAGATCAAGAACGGTAGACTTGCTATGTTCTCTATGTTTGGATTCTTCGTTCAGGCCATTGTTACCGGAAAGGGTCCATTAGAGAACCTTGCTGACCACCTTGCAGACCCCGTTAACAACAATGCCTGGTCTTATGCCACAAACTTCGTTCCCGAAAAATGAAAATCTTAAACAATCTTAATATTTCATTGTTTGATGGCCTTGTAAATTAGTTGTGAGTTACTTGACAATAGAATGGATTATTTTTCTTTAACATTCCAATGATTGTGTAGTACTGAGTTTCATTTCCAAAGCCGTGAATCAAATGTTGCCATTTTCATACCAAAGATAATTAAAGAAAGAGTACAGAGCAAAAAAGACAGAAGATACATATAGATGAGATGTGGTAACTAGAAAAACTATAAAGCTGTGATAAGCTTAAAACTTGAATTTTCAGACCAGAAGAACTTTTGGAATTCAATTAACTCTCGAGAAGCAATACTCAAAATTAGAGTGAAGTATTAATGTTGAACAACATGATGTTATTACATGATTCCTCAATTTTGTCGAAAGCTGAAAGAGGAAACAAAGGGCATTATATCATTTCACTACTAGAACATTGACATTTCAATGATAAGCGAAGAAAACCATTAGGTTTTGTAGTCTGAACTGTAGTAAATAGAAACATTTAAGTTTTCAGGTCCCTTATATTATGTGTCTATAATTTGGTTAGTGTTTTACTAAAAAAATAAAATAAAAATGATTAAGTTTTCGAAAAATCGATCAAACTTGTGATTTAAGAGAAATCGAATTTCCAAAAAAAACAGAGTCGCCACTTAATTTTTTTTTAAAGAAATTAAGAAAACTTACGATTTTTCAAAAGACTTAAACAGATAAAATCAATTGACATAAAAGAGGTTCAAGTTCAATGTACATTCCGAGAAGGTATTAGGCCCTCGAAATGTCTGCTAACTTGCGGTTGACCGACAATTAGACTAAAATGATTTTTCAACTAACTTTTAAAATTTAACTAAGTTTAAAAAAGGAAGATAGTTTTAAGTTGTTACTTTAAGGGAAAGATGACATTATTCTTATTAAGACAAAATAAATTATATTTAACTGAATATATAAATAAGTAAATAATAGATGTTTCAAAAAATAAGAAATGCTATCTTGGAAACTTAATTAAATTAAACCATAAGAAACAAATAAAGTTAGTTAATCAATAACAACATAAATAATGATAGAGGAAAAAAAAATAATTAGACTTGGGTTTTTGGCCCAAATCCAACTAAAATGGCCTTTGGCCCACCTGTCCTTCGGCCCCCTTTTCTGCTATCTGGACCTGTGCTTCAATTTTGAGCCTTGTATTTTCTGCATTTTACCCTGTATGCATTGTTTTCACTATGTATATCAGTGTATATAGATGTATACTGCCCGTTTTGGAACTGTTATTCCGCTTTCCAGAACCTGTTCATCAGTCTTTCCCGAAAGAAGAGAAATAAAATGCAAAGCCGACTCGAAGAAGATGCGATTGGGCCTCCATGACCCACTTGGAATGAAAATAGGGAGGCAATGGAGTTTGATGAACTCACTCGAAATCAAATGAAACAAAGGGAAAAGAAAGAAGGATTAACATTCATGTTCATAATGATGAAAACTTGCAAATAAATTTAAATTAATTGATAATGGAAACAAACACACTGATAGCGTAATAACCATGCATTTTAACACTCATTCATTAATCATATAATACCCTCATGCTTCCAAGTTAAGGCTAATTAATCTAATCTTCCTTTCCTCTTCAAAGACACAATTTGCAGGAACTAAGCATAAATGAATCAGTGAACGGTTGTACTAAACAAATTCTAACAATTTAAGGAAAAAGATAACATTTAGAAGAAGCAGTAACCCCAACAACAATGAAACGGTCTAATTAAATTCGAAAGCGATATCTATCCAAAAAACAAAAGCTACTGATCTAAATAAAATGATATCATAAACTCGAGACCAAAGATATTCTAAGAAAAGAACCATAGAATCATAGCACCTTATCATTTTCGTAACACTTTAACGCCCAAAAGCATTTGAATTAAACCTATAGAAATAAGAAAAAGGAGCAGGGGTAATGAAGAAAGCAAATAGACTCTAATCCTATACAACACTTAACAAATAGCAACATGCTGGAAAGAAAAAGAAACCAAAGCTAGACAGATAGAGAATTACGAGTATGAGGAGCAATCGAGATATTAACCACGGAAAGTAAGTCATCAAACCGATTCTGAACATCACAAAACAAACTCATATTTAAGCATATTCCAAAAGACATGAACATTCTTCTAAACAACGAATGAAATCTTAAAAGTATATGAATACTAAGATGAGATCATAACAACATAAGAGACGAGTACAAATCAAGGTACTTGGAATTCAAAATAGAAACGAGAACAACAAAAATATTCATAATTATCTAAAACAGTAGACATAATACAAGTTATTGAACTAACAGAATGACCGAATGGAAATCGCTAAAGAGAATAATTACAACTAAATTCATTTTGAGAAAATGATCGGCAAGTTAAACTAAAGTAAATCGAGATTAGAAGAATTTTTACCTTTTTGAGGGCAGCGAGCTGAGACAAGAAAGAGCAGAGAACGATTCCACCACTACAAGGAGACTCCTATCACGCGAGCTAGACTCGGGCAGCAAACAAGGAGTCTAAACGAAAACCCGAACAATGAAGCTCCTAAAATTACTTAATGAGCTTCTTAATTCCAACGAAATAAAATAATTAACTTAATTATAAGCTAAATAATTCAAAAATATAAACTATTATATAATTAAACTAATTAACCAAATGTTTAATTAAAACAAAATCTTTTTGAGATGGTTTTCAAATATTCATAAACTATACTAATTGTTTAGAAAACTATAAAAATCGACTAAAATACCTAAAACAACTTTTTGAAAAATATTTGAATTTTATAAAACTAATTATTTCAAATCATTTGAAATTGAAGAAGTTCGATCGTCGATTTATATATTGTGGAGATCCAAAATTGGGTGTCAACAGTTAACATCTTCGAACAAATTAATAAATTTCTTATACAATCCTCCTTCATCACATCTCTGACAAATCCTTCGACATAGTAATGACCAGAGCCAAAGGACATACTTATATAGTTAGCAGAAGACACAAGCAATGATATACATGACACAGTCAAATTTCTTAGTAAGTAATTAAAGGTAAATCGCTTGATACACATTAATTGGTACTCTGGTTATAAATGGGAACTGATCTACTATCACATGTTAAAAACATCTTTACACCGTTAGTGTAGTATAATTTAAATTCACAATTAGTAACTTCTATTTCTCTTTACACAGGAAAAATTGTGATACTGATGAATATCAACAAATTAAAATCTGTGCTCATGTCCTTCTGAACAAGCTCTTTCCAAGTCTCAGCATATGCTGCTCATGTAGTAGTTAAGTACAGGTACTTAGCCGCGTTAAATCTCTAAACATGAATTAACAGTAGCTTTAATGAGCATAAAACAAGATAACAGAGGATTAACAGTAGCTTTAATGAGCATTAACAGAGCTTCATCTCTTCCAACTCCCACAAGCTGGTCACAGTAGGCCCTCAAATGCGCCAGAGGATTCCCTGTTCCTCCGAAAACGTCAAACTTGGGCACCTTGAATCCTTCCGGGAGGTCCAAGTTCGGATGAATGCATAAGTCTTCATAATTCAACCCGGCGACTTCAGGAATGCACTGCAACTCTTTCATGGCTTTTCGGATCTCCTCTTTCACGTCCAGCTTGGCAACCTCTTCCTTCGACCTCCACTCCCTTTCTCGCTCTTCATAATGGTCGAGCTCAGAACCATTGACCTCGTGCTCATTGGGGACTGGGATTTGAAAAGTGGTTCTTTGGGGTAGGGGTGGAGCAATGGAAGGACTTTAGGCGTTTTGGGTGGTTTGGTAATTTTGAGGGTAGGTCTGGCGGTTAGTATGTTGATTTTGGTAATGGAGGGAGGTTTGTGGGTTGTTAATGTTTTGGGCTTGAGGGGGTGGGCCAGTTTGAAGGTTGACATTTTGTGGAGGAAGGGGCACTTGGAGGTTGGTGTTTTGAGGAGGGAGTGGTGTTTGGTACGAGGCGGAGGCATAATGGGGGTTTTGGGTGGTTAGGTCGATAATTGCGGGGTTATGAGCAGGACTAGAGGGTGGATTTTGAGCTTGTTCTGCACTTGAAGGAGGAAAATGGAGCGGAGGCCTCCCATCCGCTGGAGTATTGAAAGCAAAAACTGGATTAGGCAAATCTTGCCTTCTCTGCATCTCAACCCGCATTTCAGCGATCTGTTGCATCATCTGCATTATTAACTCGTTCTGATCGGCGACGACAGGCTGAGCCACAACAACATCTGTTAAATCAGTATTCTCAACGTTATCACTCATTGTTGACTTGCTCTTCCGAGAACTTTGGCCAGGGAAGGAATCTGCAGGCCCTTTTGATCTTGTGAAGTAGGGATGTTCTGCCAGCTTATCAACACAGATCAGTTCTAACTACCTGTAGAGAAAACAACTTAGAGGCAAATTTGTTAGTTTTGATTTATGATAAATAATGCAAAATATCACATAGAGGGCATGTAAACACATAAGAGTTGCTTTGTTTGAGAACATATTGACCCACGAATAATGGGGACTGACTTTTGAACAAGCAGAAATTTGCTTGTTTTATTTTGAGGCTAGTGACTCAGAAAGGTTAAATTGCGTTGAGCTAAGGTCTTCTTTGCTGCATCTCTCGGCATCTATTGATGTGGATTCAATGTTTCCTTGTAAGGTGAAAGGGGAAAAGAGAATTTTTTAAAAGATAGGGGCCGGGCCTTGAAAGGCTGCCTACGTATCTCCCAAGGAGAATTCAGGCCCTACGTAGTTCGAAAAAAAAGGGAATTCTCATTTTCATTCATTCATTTCTTGACGATTACAAGGAAAGTGAAAAACAGATAATAAAGCTCCTAAAGATAAAACGTGCCTCCATCCCATGTCGTTCATTTTTCGATTGTCGTATTATCCACGGGGGGTAAACTCATATGCTTTGGGGCTATTTTCTTATTCCCCTCTTTCCACCGTCCTTGAAGAGGGGGCTTATAGACAATTTCCTCCTCAGATTCTTCTCCAACAACTTCCAATTCATTGTTTTTGGGGGCAAGGACTACATTATCCAAGGGAGGGTATTCTTCGCACAGCCTTTGAATCCTCATGGTTACACTATCTTTGAAGACATCGTGTTCCTTCCGAACAGCAGCTGTCTCTTCACTCACGATAGCATGTCTTGCCATCATAGCTGCTAGCTCCTCATCTAGCGTTGCATTTGCGGCTCGTGCAACCGCAGTGGCGATCTCCACCGCTACTCTCCTTTCTCTGGTTTCTTGGACTTCTTGTCTGAGCTTGTTCAGCTTCATTCTCAAATCCTCCTCAGTTAGCTCCGTCTCGATATTTTTTCCCTTTTCCATCTTAGCGGCAATTTCACCTTTTCTGAGGAGACAAAGTAATGTTTTAGGATTTGATGGGGAGATTTTGTTTTTAGGTAGAGGAACTCGGGACTCAAGAAATTCGGTCGGACATTTTGATAGTGACTTATATTTAGAATCGTGGAGATTTTAGGATAACTTTTGGAAAGAAGTAGGCTAAAATGTTCTCATTCAAAGCAACAAATCACATAAACAGTTAAAGCACACAAGTAAACAGACAAATTTCGCGTCCTAAACATGCATGTGACCTTTTTGTGCCAAGGGTAGGCCTAGCGAATTGAAGAATGTATATGTCTTTTTAAGCCAATTCGTTATCCCCAAATAATTCATTAAGCATTCAACATAATATTTAACAACATATAAATGGGGAAAATAGTTCAAAAGGAAATAATAACAAAATAAATTACAAATGAAAACAATCCCACGCAGGGGACGGTAATGGATTTCAAACTCCCCCGAAACTTTCACCAAGTCTGGTTCTCCTAGCGATGCTGACCTCTTCCCACATAGCATATCTGTTTGCCCACAGGTGATCTCTAGCCAACCGAGCCCCTTCTTGATGTCTGAACCTCTCGACCGACTGAATCTGTTGTTCCATATTGTCATCTAATTCGGATATGCACTGTCTTGCTCTTTGTAGTTCTTGCCTTAACTGAGTTATGACTCTGGCGTCTTCTGAATGCCGACGTTGATGCTCCAACTCATTCGTGTCGAACCTCTCTTGGAGTTGATGAAGTCGAATTTGATGTTTGGCTCCAACATCTGCAATAATATGGGGGACGTTTGGACCGGGTTCGATAGTTCTGGCGAGACTCTTCTTTAACCACTCCTTGTAATCCTTAGAACACTCAGGATGAAACCTATTTGGCACCGGTTCACCCAATACCCTCCGAGTTTTCCATAATTGAAGCATCTTTTTAGTAAAAGCAACTTCACCATTTTCGTGATCGGTCACAAATCTTGTCATGTCTTCGATTTGGGGAAGCTCTTGTTTCCCTCCTAATTGTCTAAGTACTCGAGAAGGAGCATATGGCCGAGTCCCTCTCAACCCAGCAAATATCAAGTAGGGGCTTTTCCACTTCGGATCACCATTTGTTTCGTTACTACCAAGCACTGGATCGACCACTGCACATCTTCCTCTCTCAAACCCTGAAGTCTCGGGTACCAAAATTCTTGACCTCCAGTCCTGTTGAAATGATTACGTTGCACCCACCAATCATGACTTTCGAGTCTGTTCGGTCTTTCCAAGGGATCTGGTTCTGTTGGATTATGAACTTTGACCAAGTGTCTTATCATCCACCATTGCAGTATTAAATTACACCCTTGAAAGAAACGTGTGCCGCTTTTACATCTATCCAACGCCCTGTAAATGTCAACAAGGATCATGGGAGCCAAATTATAGTACTTTCTTGCAGACCCGTAGGTTATTCCATTAAAAATAGCGTGAGTAACCATTACCACACTTGGATGGATGGTGTAGTTCGGTCCTTGGGGGAACACCATTGTCCCTAGTAGGCATATCGCAAATGCAAGGGGTCGTGTTTCTTTCCATTTTTCTTCCGAAACAAACTCTTCTTTGAACTTCTCATAGGCCCTTGCGCGTCCGAATCGATAATATAACTTCCGAAGTGGAATATTTGTCCCGGGAAGCCTGTCCATCCACTCAGCTTTAACAAGTGAAAGTTTTTCTTTAATTTCATCAAAACCCCATATCTTTGGAAAGAGCAGATTAGTATCGGGTTGGCGTTTCCTCTTGTTGCACATGCCGACACTCTCGTAACTTGCAAGAACTTCATCCATATTAGGAGTCAACTCTACTTCCCCGAATCGGAATACCATGTTGTCGCTGTCCCAAAATTTAACCATTGTCCCTATTAGATCTGGGTAAGCTACCATGTCCATTAAAGACGGGAGATGACCTATGTGTCTTTGAACTTTCTTCTTGTCTTCCGCGTTCATGAACTTCCACCAAACCTGGAGGTAGGGATGGGGTATGGTCACCATTCGGATCTTCAACGGCTCATATATCGGATTCATCTACAAGAAAAACAAATAAAGTAAATTACCCCCACCCCCATAGATAATTAATTTGTTTAAATCGACATATACATCCTTCAATTAAACACATAAATATGATCGTCTTTTATTGACCAAAAATAGGTCAAATCGACGCAAGGTAGGCTTCTAATGGGCCCAACACGCCTTGGGTGTTGGGTCGACTTAGTTCAAAATGCGCTAAAAATTGGGATTTGGTTTCGCTCTACGCTAGTTGACTAAGAGTGGCTTTGAAAGACCGGGAACCCAAGTGGACAACTTAGGCTGGAATTCTCGACAACCATTGGACGCATGACGTACCAATAAATCGCCGATTATTCCGAAAAAGGGTTGAGTATAAGAAGTCCGGCTGCGATTATGCAGAAACCGTCCTTAATATACTATACATACAATTGGAAAATGCCATGAATGCAATGACAGTTAAATAAAAATTTAAACACATTTAGCACAACTAAACCATTCATCGGTTAATAAGAAATAGTCAAACAAGTCAAATCCTATGGTTAGAACTTAATTAAGTCCCCAGCAGAGTCGCCATTTCTGTTTTATTCGAAAAATATAAATAAAAGAAAAAATGACTAAGTTTCAGAAAATCGATTAAACTTATGGTTTAAGAGAAATCGAATTTCCAAAATAAGAGTTGCCACTTAATTTTTTTTAGTAAAAATCAAGAAAAAACTTAAAGGTTTTCAAAAGACCAAAACAGATATAATCAATTGAAAGTAAAAAGGGATTCGAAGTTCAATGTACATTCCGAGAAGGTGTTAGGCCCTCGGAATGTCCGCTAACTTGCGGTTGACCGGCGATTTGACTAAAAATGACTTTGACTACTTTTGAAATTTTAACTAAAGTAAAAGAAACTCTTTTTATTTATATTTTATATTTTTTATATATATGTATCTATTTTGAAATTTTAACTAAGTAAAGGACTCATTTGTTTCAAAACTCATTTATTCACTATTAGCATTATTATTATTACTATTATTATTGTTATTATAAGGAATAACTAAAGGAAATATGTTTTAAAAAGAAAGATCTCAAGTGTTGACCGGACTAATAAGGAAAACGAGATCAAGCATAAAAGTTTATTACTCTTGTTTTAGTTATCATTTTATTATTATTGTCATTTTACTTATCTTAAAGGGGAAATGAACTAAAGGGCAATAAACTAGGTGACAAGACGAATAACCAAAAATTAAAGCTAAGTGTAAAATAATTTTAGTATAAAATAATATTAAAATAAATAAATAAATAAAGAAAATGAAATGGCTATCTTTGAGAATTTAATTAAATTAAACCATAAGATAGTAAGATGTTAGTTAATACAATAACAAATAATAAAAGTAAGGGAAGGAATATCAAATTTGGGCCTTTGAGCCCAATTTTCGCCTGAATATCAATGTATACGGCTGTATACAGCCTGTATACCACCGGTTTTGGGCTTTCCGGGCATCTGAAATTTCGATTCCCAGCCCCTTCTGCTGCCCTCAACCTGTATTTTCAAATTTTGGCCCCTATATGCACGTTTTGACCTGTATACTACTACATTCACCCTGTATACCAGTGTATACAGCTGTATATAGGTCATATTTCAGCCTGTTTTTGATTTTTCGGAACCTGTACACCTATTTTCCTTGCTGTCTGACTCGAGAAGGATAGGGTTTGAGCCTTTATGGCTCTCTCGAAATGCGGGGGAGATGTAATCCGTGAGGATTCGGAGGAGATTTCACCTCTTTTCGGGCAGCGAACGGAGACGAAAATGAGCAAGGAAAATAGCGACTTCACCACCGTAATACTCCTTCGAGGATTTCGAGGACCAAACCCGAAGCGGACAAGAACAAACACTACACAAAGAATCTAGGTTTTGGTCTTTTACGTTAAAAACCCGTATGTGACAAATAACTGAGTATAGTCGATGAGCTTTTTGTCTCTTATGCTAAACCTCTCTAAAAATTTTCCAACCCCCCAAAATCTCCGTTTTTTTTTTCCTCCCCTTTTACAATGGATAAGAGGAAGATATATAGGAGACTCCTAGGGTTCTCCATCTTTTGGGAGGGAAAAGGGGTGAAAATCGGATTCAAGGCCCATTTCCCAAATTCAAAAATCAAACTCTTTCACCATTAAGAAAGACAAACTTTTTCTCTGAAAAATCGTCCCATTTCGGAAGAAGAAAGGGCGATGGGCGGCTTCGATCAAATCACTCGTCCTTGCACTCGACGTGGCATCATCTCGCGCTAGGGAGGACGACAACGCAGACTGCTCCCGCTGCCAGTTGAAAGGGACAGGCAGAAGAAAACAACAAGAGGCCGCGTACCGCCTTCCGAGGCTGCTTTTCCGTGTCCTGTTCTGTGTATTTTAACGCTGCTGTTTGGGATCGTGAGGTACTGCCGTGAACTCGCCTCCGCGTGAGGAAGATAAAACGTGTTCGGGGCCTTTCACGCGTCTTGCTGTGTGCTTTCGCCTTCACGCCGTTGGCTTTTCCGTCTGGTTGAGTTGCTGTCGCTGTTTCAGAAAAAGTACCGTTGTTCTGGGTTTCTTTGAAATGGAAAATGGAAGAGTGGGCCGGGTTAAGGGGAATTGGGTCAGTTGTTAAAGGGCTGCTGGGCTGGTTTTTGTTGCTGTACGTTGTAACTTGGAATGGGTTGGAACTACATTAAGGCTCAAAGGTTGTTGCTGAAAATCAAATTTGGACTGCTGAAAAAGAAGTAAGCAGGCCTAAAATTGGTCTTTTAAGGATTGGAATTAGGATTATAAAAATAGCCAAGTGTATTAAGAATGTTATGCAAAGAATTTGGCTAAAATTTAAGTGAGATGAATTAATATAATGAACTAACGAACTTTCTAATTTCAATGAAATAAAACAACAAATTTTAACTAAACTAAATTACTCAAAATTAAGACAATAATTTAAACTAGACTAATTTAATAAAAATATTTAAGGAAGTAGTAAAATCTTTTGAGATGATTTTCAAATATTAATAGCATATACTAATTATATACGTAATTATACAAAACCATATATATTATCTAACAATTATAGAAATGATAAACTAATTAAAAATAACTTGAAGCTATCTTGAACTTTATAAAAATTAATTATTTCAAATCGTTCGAAATTTAAGAAGCTCGATGGTTAATATATATTGTGGAGGGTCAAAATTGGGTGTCAACAAGTCCCCAAGCTACTTGACCGGTGAATTCCCTGGTGACTATGGGTGGGATACTGCTGGACTTTCAGCAGACCCTGAAACCTTTGCCAAGAACCGTGAACTTGAGGTGATCCACTGCAGATGGGCTATGCTTGGTGCTCTTGGATGTGTCTTCCCTGAGCTCTTGGCCCGTAACGGTGTCAAGTTTGGTGAGGCTGTGTGGTTCAAGGCCGGATCCCAGATCTTCAGTGAGGGTGGACTTGACTACTTGGGGAACCCAAGCTTGGTCCATGCACAAAGCATCTTGGCCATTTGGGCTTGCCAAGTTGTGTTGATGGGAGCCGTTGAGGGATACCGTATTGCTGGTGGACCTCTTGGTGAGGTTGTCGACCCACTCTATCCCGGTGGCAGCTTTGACCCATTAGGCCTTGCTGATGACCCAGAGGCATTTGCTGAGCTCAAGGTAAAGGAGATCAAGAATGGTAGACTTGCTATGTTCTCTATGTTTGGATTCTTCGTTCAGGCCATTGTTACCGGAAAGGGTCCATTAGAGAACCTTGCTGACCACCTTGCAGACCCCGTAAACAACAATGCTTGGGCCTACGCCACAAACTTTGTCCCTGGAAAATGAAAATATTAAAGCAATCTTAAAATTATATTGTTTGATGTTGTAAAGTTGTAATAGTGAGTTTACTTGACAATAGAACGAATTTTTCTTATATTCCAATTATGGTGTAGTTCTGAATTTCATTTTCCAATGGCATGAATGAAATACTGTCAGTTTCATATCAAAAGGGGAAAAAAAAAAAAAAGATGACAGCTAAAAAAAATTAAAAAACCAAGATACATTTGGAATGTGGTAAAAGCTTAGAACTTGAATATACAGATCACCAGAGGAACTTATGGAATGTAATCAGTTCTCAAGAAACAATACTCTAACTTAGTTCCAATAATAACAACCTGATGTTATTTACTTACATGATTCCATATTTTTGTTTTGAGAAGTGAAAGAGGAATTAAGAGGACATAATATTATATCACTACTAGACCATTGACATTTTAATGATAAAGGGAAAACCAATGTACAATAAGTTTTGTAATCTGAACGTAGCAAGTAATATATGAGTATCCAGGTCATTATACTTATGTCTCCTTAATTTAGTCAACATGAACAAATTCATAAACTTCTTTTATATTCCATCCTTACATGCATGTGGTCTTTAGAGAAGAACATGACGCATAGCAACGACCAAAGCCAAAAGGACATAGTCAAGCAGAAGATACAAGGAAGCAATACATTTATTAGAGAGGAAATTAAGTTCTCCCTGACATTGTAATAATACTTAGACAATCATATCACTTATTGACAGGGGCAGAGGTAGACTTCAGTGATGAATGGAATGTCACACATCGGTGAATGCATGAAATCCTGGCCTCCTTATAAGGCTTGGACAGTTCTCTTTATTTTGAGTTAGTTTTTGAGGTTGAGTTACGCTCAAGATCCATTTCATTACATTCAACATACTGGTTTGACAAAACTAAGTGGCTTTGGTCCAACCCATGTATGTTTATTAAGAAATTCATTAAATATATACAACATTAAATTTAGAATCCATTTACTTGCAGATAAGTTACTACAAGTTTATCTTTTGATAATATGATAAAAATGGCTAAAACATAGTTCTACATTGAATGAGATGTAGTGCTGATAGATAAAATCTGGAGAAATTTCAAATGGATAATGATAAGAGATATCAGTAGTGTAAGCTCAACAACTCAAGAGGGTAGAGTTCAATCCTTACAGCCACACATAGGAGGGCAATATTGGATGGGTCCCTTTAGTAATAAACATCTTGGAAAATTGGTAGGATTGGAGATTGCCAAGTGCATTAATTGCTACACATTGGATCTTGACACCCAATGAGATCATAGATATAGATAACACTAGATAATTAAGGCTCTTTCCCTCTTACTTACTCCCTATATATGGTGAATTATTTCCCTTATAACTTCATCTCATCACACACCAAACTTCAACAATATTTCATACCATCAAACACTTACTTTCCTCTTGATATAAGCCATGGAAGCTTCTACGATGGCTCTTTCTTCCCCTTCTTTAGCTGGACAGGCAGTCAAACTTTCACCATCTGCCTCAGAAATCAGTGGAAATGGAAGGATCACTATGAGAAAGGCTGTCGCCAAGTCTGCTCCATCTAGTAACCCATGGTATGGTCCAGACCGTGTTAAGTACTTGGGTCCATTCTCTGGTGAGTCCCCAAGCTACTTGACTGGTGAATTCCCTGGTGACTACGGCTGGGATACAGCTGGACTTTCAGCAGACCTTGAAACCTTTACCAAGAACCATGAACTCGAGGTGATCCACTGCAGATGGGCTATGCTTGGTGCTCTTGGATGCGTCTTCCCTGAGCTATTGGCCCGTAACGGTGTCAAGTTTGGTGAGGCTGTGTGGTTCAAGGCCGGATCCCAGATCTTCAGCGAGGGTGGACTTGACTACTTGGGGACCCAAGTTTGGTCCATGCACAAAGCATCTTGGCCATCTGGGCTTGTCAAGTTGTCTTGATGGGAGCCATTGAAGGTTACCGTATTGCTGGTGGACCTCTAGGTGAGGTTGTCGACCCACTCTACCCTGGTGGCAGCTTCAACCCATTAGGTCTTGCTAATGATCCAGAGGCATTTGCTGAGCTCAAGGTAAAGGAGATCAAGAACGGTAGACTTGCTATGTTCTCTATGTTTGGATTCTTCATTCAAGCCATTGTTACCGGAAAGGGTCCATTGGAGAACCTTGCTGACCACCTTGTAGACCCTGTTAACAACAATGCCTGGTCTTATGCCACAAATTTTGTCCCCGGAAAATGAAAATCTTAAACTTTCATTGTTTGATGGCCTTGACTATTAGAATGAATTATTTTTTTTAATATTCCAAATTTCCAATGATTGTGTAGTTCTGAGTTACATATTCCAAAGCCATGAATAAAAAATATTACCACTTTCATACCAAAGGGGAGAAGAAAGAGAAGAAAGAAAAAATAATTGAAGATACATATGAGAATTGAGATGTAGTAACTAGAAAACTTGAATTTTTGGATCAGAGGAACTTATGGGATTCAATTAATTCTCGAGAAGCAATACTAAAATTAGTGTAAAGTACTAATGTTGAACATCATGACGTTATTACATAATTCCTCATTTTTCTGTCGAGAAGTGAAAGAGGAAATAAGAGGACATTGTTTCATTTCAATGATAAGTGAAAACCAATGTGTTTTGTAGTCTGAACATAGTAAGTAATATATGAGTTTACAAGTCCTTACATTATGTGTCCTACTGTGAACAAATTCATAAATTTCTTGAAAAATCATCCTTCCTTACATCTGGTACCATCTTTAGATTAGAAGATCTTTGTCAGATCCTTCCAAACAAGGCTCATAGTAATGACCAGAGCTACTTGTATAGTTAGTTAGCAGTAGAGACATGTAATGCTATGCATGACACTTATTGGCAACAAATTTAAGCTCTATGCACTAATCATATCATATCATATATTATTATAACGGGGAAGCTCCAACATTCAAAGTTGGATTACCATTTTGCCCCTAGACTAAATAAAAATGTTATAAAACATGTAAATGATAAAATATTAAATAGTTAAAAGTTGAGTAATCATTTTTAAAAAAAAGTTATTTATCAGTAATTTAACTACATTTAATTGATAGAAATCTTTCATCTCCCCATTAATTAAACTAATACAGATTACTTGAACTCAATTTACAATCCTACCATTTCATATCTCACATTTACTATTTTTTCCTTGAGCTTCCAACAGTTATGTGAACTTTTCATGTTCCTTGTCAAATAGAATTGGAGTAATTTATAGTGCATGTGAAGTGATTTTCTACAACTCAAGTCACATTAATCTTTCATCTTTAAGCTTTATATAATCTATAGGTTAGCGGCTACATGCCATAAAAGTTAGCATATATAAATATATATTGTTGATTGGTATCTACTTTATTCCTCTTATGCTCATTTTAGTTCTCAACAATAAATATTTAATATATGAAGATTTCCTTGAGTTTGCTAACTAATTCTTATTTATTTCTCTATATTTCAGATTTTATTTGGCAATTGTATGAATGAGATTACGCCCATTGGAAGTTGGGTTGTTCAAATAAGGAAATGTCCAATCCAGATTTTTAAAGGGTGTTTTGGTCTTTTCCAAACCCTATTATTTTAATTCGTTTTTGGTGAATTAATTAAGGGTCTAAACTGAACTTGGTCAGTTTTTCACTTTTGGAAAAAAGTTAGGGTTTTAGAGAAGAGGAAAGAAGAGGAGAAAAGAGAAGGAGAAGCAAGGAAATCGTCAAGTTCGTCAAGTTTAGCTTGTGGATTTCGTTGGGGTGATCCCTACAAGGTATGTGAGATCACATAGCGTTGGGCTAGTTCACCCACGCGCCAATCATGATTCAATTCAGTTAAATATGTTTGATTTGAAAGTAAATTCCCTGAGTTCTTGATAAATTTTGTTTGAATTCTTGTGGGTTGTGTTGATTGGAGTTTCTTGAGATTGATTCACGTTGTTAGTTGTGTTTTTTAGTAGAATCTGATGTACTTTGATCATATAATCGATTTTAAGTGTTTGGGGAAAGAACCCATGGATTTTAAAGGGTTTAGAGCTGAAAAACGAAGAAGAAATTTCGTCCTACGAAATTTGGCAGTGGTGGCACGTCACGGAGCCATTCCCCAGATTTGGGAAATTTTGTTTCACGTCATGGAGTCATCACGGAGTGTTCTGCCTCAAAAATCATTTTCGAAACTAAATTTTAAATGTTTCTCCGCGTCGCAGGCCCACCCTCAGATATCGATTTTGATAATTTTCTCATGTTTAGCTATCTAAAATCATGAGAGCTTTCCTATCACAAATCTCAATCCTTGAATCCATAATTCAATTCAAGGATCAGTTAAGAGTCAAGTCAAGATCAGTTAAGAGTAAAGTCAAAATCAGTAAAGAGTCAAGTCAAGAGAAGTGCATAAAGTTTTCAAAAGTCTTTTACAAATGTTTTAACTTTGTTGTAAGGCTTGAGTTTTGAGTTCAGTAAAGATTAAAGTTGAAGTTCATTTCTTCAAAAGTATATGGGGACTATGTGTTCCCAAAGAGTTTAAAATGTTTTCACATTTAAACAAGAAAGGAAACCTCGATTTCCAAAGAGCCTTCGGACTAGTTTTCAGAAAAGAGTAAATGCTTTCATAATTAAGCAAAAGGGGAAACTTTGATTTCCAAGATAGCCTTTGAGCTAAGTTTTTGAGAAATTATCTCAAATCACAAAAAGAAATATGTTTTTAAACATAAAGAGCTAGTGTCATATTTTGGGAGTAATATTGAACACCGATATGGGTGCCCGTTCAAAGAACCCATAACCCCCATAAATCATGTAGCCATCATGGGTAAAAAAGGGTCACACTTTTTAGATGAATCCTTTAATGCTTTTTAGCATAGACTAGTGGATCCACTTAGTGAGTTAGGTCCTATACCCTTGGCAAGGTATAGGATGGTCCTTGGCAATGTGAGGTAAAGTGTTGTATCATCACTATAGCTCTTAAGTGATGGTTGTCGGTTAGAGAAACTCCCACAACAATATTTTGTATTTTTTTTATACATAAGATTATTTGTATTTTTACTTACATCTCAGAGTTATATGTATCTTTGCATACACACAGAGTTGACATCATGTTTTTAAACAACTTTTCTTTATATTGCACTTGTTTTAAACTGCTTTATATTGAAATGAGTTCAGTTATGTCGAGTTGAGTTGAGCCAGGTAAGTTCTTCAGTTCCTTTTATATTTTTTTCAAGCTTATGTTGTGTTTAGCATTCCAACTCGCATACTCGTACATTCCATGTACTGATGCCTGTTGGCCTGTATCGTCTTATGATGCAGACGCAGGTACCCAGGATCAGCATCCAACACATCGTTGATCCAATTGAGCTTCAGAGTTGTCGGTGAGCCTCATTGCTTTCGGAGGATTCTCCTTTTTTCATTACTTTATCATTTTAGTTCATTAGGATGTCGTGGGCCTGTCCCGACATCCATCTCAGTTGTTTTAGAGGCTTCATAGATAGTCAGTCAGATGTTAGTTCATTCATCATCATTTTGTTATTGGCTCATGTTCAAATTTGAGTTGTCATTTTGGCTAAGTTAAATGCTTATTTTTAAAACATTATGAGTTCAATTTGAAACATGTTGAGTTATCTTGTATTTGGATTCTCTTTCTTATGTCTAAGTCTTCCGCTGAGTAAGTAAGTCAGGCCAAGGGTTCGCTTGGGGCTAGCAATGATTCTCGAGTGCCAGTCTCGCCCAGTGTGTAGGCTCGGGGAATGACACGATTATTTGTATATCTTCTCACTTGATAAACTAATAATTTATCCTCACTTCTTTTTTTATTTTTTTATATTAACAATTTAAGAGTTTTGAGTGACCCTTTTGATCAAGTCATTTTAATGACACATTATATTCAACCCAGAATTACTTTCATCTTCCAAATGTTATTACAAAGATATCATTTATTGACAATTCATTGTTATTTAATTATCAGTTTTTTTTTGGTTTACAGTAAGTGTTTGTTTTTTAAATTACATGTATTAATTGCTTCAAAGAAAAAAAGAAAACATGAAGAGGAAAGACCAAAATTTACATTTATCCCTAATAATTGTGGAACTTTTGACTCCTCTTCCTTAAAGAATCAATTATTTTACTTATGTATGATAGAGTAGTATCAACTTCTTCTATGATGCATCTTCAACCTTAATTAGGAGGTTTCTTAATTTTTTCTTTCTATCATTCATGTTTTTTCAATTTCAATGATATTTTATTACATGCACTCATTGATGTGGTGAGTTACATTCTTGATATAAGATTGTCAGCTTGGATTATGGCCAAACTAGAGGAAAAAAAATAAAGAGTTGATTGATAGCGAAGTTCATAGCTAGGGGTGTACATGGTCGGGTTGGTTCGGGTTTTTCAAATATCAAACCAAACCATTTGTGTCGGATTTTTAAATCTATAAACCAAACCAAACCAATAAAATTCGGATTTTTTTGGGTTTTTCAACCTCGGGTTTGTTCGGGTTTTTCAAATATCAAACCAAACCATTGTGTCGAATTTTTAAATTTATAAATCAAACTAAACTAATAAACCTCGGATTTTTTTCCAGATTTTTGGAATTTTTTCGGTAAAGTTTGCATACAAACATATAATTAACTTGTGCTCCAAATATATTTTTAGTCCAACCAAAATACAATTATCTAAGGTGTTTCTTAAGAAAATAACACACAATATGAGATGAGTACTGATGACACTAAAATAATCAATAAAAAATAATAATGAAATCATCATATAAAATAAATATTGCAAAGTCATAATGAAAATGATCATAATTTAAAAGTACTAAATCATGCTAAAATAAGTTTAATAAGTATTAGTTACATTACTAAATATTTAAGGAAAATTAAAATTAGATTATGTATTTTAATTGTCTAAACCAATGTAAAACTAAAGAACAAATATTCAATATTATTGTCATTTTTAGTGTTGAATTAATTTTCTTTTTGCATTAGTATTAATTTGATTTTGATTTAAGTTTTATTATAATTATCAACATCTATGAACTATAATCTTTATTGGATCATTCCGAATTCTAAGTTTTAAACTTGAAATAATATATTAAAAGATAAAAACTATGAAATATTATAAGAAATATTTTAAAATTATATCAAAGTAAATATTTTTATGTATAAAATAAAATTTTAAAATTACATATATAATGTCGGGTTGGTTTGGTCTCGGGTTGGTTTTTTTAAGTTAAAACCAAACCAACCCAAATATAGTCGGGTTTTTTTTTTCAATACCAAACCAAGTCAAACCAAACCACTAGTCGGGTTTTTTTTTTTGGTTTGACTCGGTTTGCGATTTGGTTCGATTTTCGGTTCGGTTTTGTACACCCCTATTCATAGCCTCTCGTAAATTCAATTTGACTTTTATAAAGATACATATTTTTAATTATTTTTCTTATTATATTGTTAGTTAAATTATTTGTTATGGTGTATAGCTTGGAAATTTTTTCTGTTTATTTAGAATTTAGGGCTTTTGATTTATTTAAGTTTCAGTTTATTTTTTGATTAGTTTTTTGTTACTTCATTTATTTAACCTAATTTTTTATACTTACCTAAAGGAGTTTGTAGCTATAGTGCTATTGATTAATTTTTGTGTTGTTATGTTGTATGTTGTGTTTAGAGCATTTTTCTGAATTTTATATTATGTATCACACACATTTAGATTTTTATATCTTTTTTGTGTGATTTAAAAACATCGAACATATTAGAATACACGTGTGAATCACGTGTTCGATAACTAGTATTATTATAAGTGGGAAGCTCCAACCTTGAAAGTTGGATTACCATTATACCCCTACTCTTAATATAAATGACACAAACCAACTAATTAATCAAATATTAAATAATAATCATATCATATTATATTATACTATTATACCACTACTAATCATATTTATTATATTATATATCAACATAATATAATTATTATAATAATAATAATTTCTGAAGTTAAATGTTGGATTACAAAAATAACCTTATAAAGTTTGAGTTACTAACTATAATATCATTTAACTAGATATACTTCAAAAAAAAATTGTACAAAGATGTAAATGCACATTCTTATAAAAATATATATATTCAGTTAGAAGAAGGTAGACATTCACCTTTCCCTTCATTATTAAAAATAGGCATCTTAATTCATAATAAAGGTAAATAATAACTTCCATGCATGAATGTGATCTATTTTTGTTCAATGTACTACGCCTTTTCGTCTCTTATCTTTAATTTTTGCTCATTTATCTTCTACCATTATAGCCTTTTGATATTCTTTCTATCACCTTATCATCTGCAAAAATTTATATCATTTCATTATCCTTTACCGATATTGTTTCTTCTCCTAAAAATCTAACATGTTTTTGGATTACTAAATCTTTTCTTTCACGTAATCTAGAATCCTTATGCATGAAGATAATCAATTCAATCACTATTATCGGACTCTATTATGAATTTTTGACAACATGCTCAATAGAGTGTTCTTGTTTCTTCCTTCTCCGGGCTTTGATTATGGAAGATGCTAGGAACCGAGAAGAAGATATCAACACTAACAAGTTACTTGGATTACTAAATGATGAGAAAACAATTTTACACTTTTACAAATAATTTTTTTAAATAAACTAATAACTACTATAATAATAAATATTATCAACTGAAGTTGCTTGTCTTTTCAATCATATACACAAACAAAAACTATTATCAACTACTATAATGATAAACATTATCAGCTGAAGTTACTTATCTTTTCAATCGCATATACACAAACAAAAAACTAACAACATATATCAACCATATTGGATTACAAAAGATGCAAACATAATTTGAATTGCTCATCTTCACATTCAATTATGTGTTAAAATATCAGAAACAAGAAAAATGGCAAGGTGAACAATGCACAGCATGAAAAGTAAAATGTAAATAGACGAAAATATTCTTAAAATATTGTTGGACTTTTATATCCTCCTAAAATTGAACATTCCTTAATATAAATACACAAAAACAAATATTTAATATTTGTCTTAGTAGAGTTGTCTTGAAATATCAAAATGATTATTATGATACGTGCAGTTTAAAATAATATATATATCAAGACAGAACTAACAATATATCACTATAACGTAGATATTCATTAGAACACTAATTAAATGAATGCTCAATGGCACGTATATGATTATATTTATACATTCTAAAATTGAAGAATATTTCTCAATTCTAAAGTAAATTTGCTTTATCAATAAAATTAAAAACCATGCAAGTAACATAAATGCTATAAAGTCTAATACTTAAATATGAATAATATAAAATTTATTTTTTCGTGAAATGAAAGAGGAATAACAGTACTAAAGAGAAAAAACATATAGTAATGATGTTGGATAAAAATGTAACATTTTGTAAGTGGAGAAACTTTTAGTTAGAGAAGTTAAAGTTTTCTGCGTTGCTAATATTCCCATTTTACAACTCAAAACTTTTACTCCTTCGATTCCTTTTTATATGTCATCATTCTTATAAATAGTTGTTTATAATATTTGTCATTTCATAAAATCAATACATAAATTACAATATTCTTACTTTTGACCAACATAGAAAAATCAAGTGAATAATTCATGTTCATTTGTCAAATTAATTAATCAAAATAAATTAATTCATATTCATTGATTGAAAAATTGACTTCAAAAATAAATAAATAAGGGTAGAATAGTAAACTTACATAATTTCTTAATGCAATGAAATAAACAATGATAACATATAAATCAGAATGAAGGGAATAAAATATAATATATATAAATTTTATAATTATAATAATGATAGGGTACAAACGTACGCAATGCACTTCTCAGAACTAGTATATAAAAAATATATACAATCAGTTTACTTATAAAGTAATTATAGGTAAATCAGTTGATAAACATTACTCCAATTGGTTGTCTCGTAAGAATAGGGAACTGACCTACTATCACATGTTAAAATTTATTGATACTGTAAAAACATCATTACAACTGCCAGTATATATAACTTAAATCTACAATTAGTAAATTATATTTCTCTCCAGCCTTAACACAGCCAATATATTGTGATGCTGATGAATTCCAACAAATTAAGGGTGTGTTTGCTATGAAGGAAAACATTTTCCGGAAAATGTTTTCCAATTTTCTTATGTTTGGTTGGGTTAAATGTTTTGGAAAATATTTTTCAAATCAACTCAGTTTCCTCAAATATAAGAAAAATGACTTCCCTTCAAAACTTATGGAAAATATTTTCCAAAACTCTCTTCCAACTTCAAATTACAATTTTTTTTTGAATACCCTCAAACCAGCCCCCCACAAAAAAAAAAGAAAAAGTTAAAGCTTGTTTTGCCACCCCCCAAACCCTCCCTCCCTCCCTCCCAAAAAAAAAAAATTGAGTTTGTTTTTAAAATATATTTTCAAAAAAAAATTTAATTTTGTTTTTAAGAAATATTTTCAATTTCAAAAATTATTTTTTACTCAAGTAAAAATAAAAGATATTTCTCAAAAACATTTTTCATTCATAAATCAAACACTAAAAATCTTTTCCGGAAAATTTTCTACTCACCAACCAAACATGAAAAAATAAGTCAAAAATGTACTTGTTTTTCAGGAAAACATTTTCCTTCATACCAAACACACCCTAAATTATTTACTCAAGTTCTTCTGAACAAGGTCTTTCCAAGTCTCAGCATTGCTCATCTAGCAGTTAAGTACAGGTACTAAGCCACATTAAATCTCTTATGTCTTGAATGAGCATAAAACAAGATATGCATTATTAATTTCCCACAATTTATGCATCAAGTGGTAGTAAATTTCAACTTTTCCTCAAATTTCCTAAACCATAGTTCTACATCTTTTACCCTGCAGGAAGACAAAATCTATAGAATTGGCAAGTGGATAATGATAGGGATATTATATTGTAAGCTCAACAAATCACAGGGCAGAGTTCAATCCTTGTGACCACATATGATAGGACAAGATTGAATGTGTCCCTTCTTGGAAAATTGATGGATTGGAGATTCAAGTGTGCATTAATTGCCACATATGGGATCTTGATACCCAATGAGATCATAGATATAGATATCACTAGATAAGAGGATTATTACTCTCTACTTACATCCTATATATTCTGAACCCCAACTAACTTCAGCTTCATCACAACCAACTTTGACATTTCAAACACTCATCACTTTTCTCTTGTTATAAACCATGGCAGCTTCCACAATGGCTCTTTCTTCCCCTTCTTTTGCTGGACAGGCGGTGAAACTCTCACCCTCTGCCTCAGAAATCTCTGGAAATGGAAGGATTACTATGAGAAAGGCTGTCGCCAAGTCTGCCCCATCTAGCAGCCCATGGTATGGACCAGACCGTGTTAAGTACTTAGGCCCATTCTCTGGTGAGTCCCCAAGCTACTTGACCGGTGAATTCCCTGGTGACTACGGCTGGGATACTGCTGGACTTTCAGCAGACCCTGAAACCTTTGCCAAGAACCGTGAACTCGAGGTGATCCATTGCAGATGGGCTATGCTTGGTGCTCTTGGTTGTGTCTTCCCTGAGCTCTTGGCCCGTAACGGTGTCAAGTTTGGTGAGGCTGTGTGGTTCAAAGCTGGATCCCAGATCTTCAGCGAGGGTGGACTTGACTACTTGGGGAACCCAAGCTTGGTCCATGCTCAAAGCATCTTGGCCATTTGGGCTTGCCAGGTTGTGTTGATGGGAGCCGTTGAGGGATACCGTATTGCTGGTGGACCTCTTGGTGAGGTTGTTGACCCACTCTACCCTGGCGGAAGCTTTGACCCATTAGGCCTTGCTGATGACCCAGAGGCATTTGCTGAGCTCAAGGTAAAGGAGATTAAGAACGGTAGACTTGCTATGTTCTCTATGTTTGGATTCTTTGTTCAAGCTATTGTCACCGGAAAGGGTCCATTGGAGAACCTTGCTGACCACCTTGCAGATCCAGTTAACAACAATGCCTGGGCCTTCGCCACAAACTTTGTTCCCGGAAAATGAATATCATAAAATGTTCTCAAAGAATATGATTGTTTGATGGCCTTGTAAAGTTGTAATCGTGAGTTTACCAGACAATAGAATGGATTTTTCTTATATTCCAATTATGGTGTTGTCTATAAGTTTACTTTCCAATGGCATGAATGAATCATATCAAAGGGGGGAAAAAAGATGACAGAGCAAAAACAAAAACCCAAGATACATTTGGGATGTGGTAAAAGCTTAAAACTTGAACATACAGACCAGAGGAACTAATGGAATTCAATTAATTCTCAACAAGAAATACTCTAATTTAGTGCCAAGAATAACATTGAACAACGTTGTGTTATTTATTTACATGATTCCTTATTTTTCTGTCGAGAAGTGAAAGTGGAATTAAGAGGACATAATATTATTTCACTACTAGACCATTACATTTCAATGATGATGAAACCAATGTACAGTATATTTCGTAATCTGAAGAGAAAAAGCACAGAATAGTCCCTTATGTTTGAGTTAATGTATGAGTTTCCAGGTCATTATACCTATGTTTCCTTAGTTTATTTAGCATGAACAAATTAATAAAGTTCTTGTGTATTTCTCCTTCCTTACTTGCATGTGGTACTATCTTTAGAGAAGAACATGGCACATAGCAATGACCAGAACCAAAAGGACATAGTAAGCAGAATATACTAGTAAGCTATACATTCATGACCTTTATTAGAGAGGAAATTAAGTTCTCGCTGTAAAAAATACTTATACAATCATATCACTTATTAACACAGGCAAAGGTAGACTTCAGCGATGAATGGAATGTCCCACATCGGTGAATGAATGAAATCCTGTCCTCCTTATAAGGCTTGGGAAATATTATTTCCTTTGAGCTAGCTTTTGGGGTTGAGTTAGGCTCAAAATCCATTTTATACATCCAACATTAAATATGTACGACTAACACAACTAGACATAGAATCCATTTACTAAAAACCAAGTAGTTTTGGTCCACCTCATGTATATGTAAAGAAATAAAGTTCAAATCTTGATCCATCTTTACTTATTAAGTAATTACAGGTTAATCTTTTGATAAACATTAAGTGATAATATGATTAAAATGAATTCCAGCTTTTCCTCAATTTATTTAGTGAAAGGTTACATTATAGTTCTAGATTGAATGAGCTATAGTGCGCTGAAAGATAAAATCTGGAGAAATTACCAATGGATAACTGATAAGAGATATCAGTATTGAAAGCTCAACAAATCACAGTAGAGTTCAAGCCACAGATAGGAGGACAATATTGGTTGGGTCCCCCAGTAAACATCCTGGAAAGTTGATGGATTAGAGATTGTCAAGTTGCATAAATTGTTACTCATGGAATCTTGATACCCAATGAGATCATAGATATAGATATGACTAGATAATTAGGACTCTTTCCCTCTTAATTACTCCCTATATATGGTGAATTAATTCCATTGGAGATCGCTGACCACCTTGCAGATCCAGTTAATAACAATGCCTGGGCCTATGCCACAAACGTTGTTCCCGGAAAATGAATAATCATAAATTGATGGCATTGTAAAGTTGTAATTGTGAGTTTACTAGACAATAGAATGGATTTTTCTTATATTCTAATTATGGTGTAGTCTATAATTCCATTTTCCAATGGCATGAATGAAATACTGCAAGATTCATATCAAAGGGGGGGGAGCGGGGGGGGGGGGGGGGAAGATGACTGAGCAAAAAGAAAAAAAAAAAACAATATACATTTGGAATGTGGTAAAAGCTTAAAACTTGAATATACAGACCACAGGAACTTATAGAATTCAATTTATCCTCAAGAAGCAATAATAGTCTCAACTTAATGCCAAGAATAACATTGAACAACATGATGTTCTTTACATGATTCCTTATTTTTCTATCTGAGAAGTGAGATGATTTAAGTTTATTTCACTACTACATCATTGACATTTCATTGATGAGGGAAAACCAATGCGTATGTTATGTAATCTGAACATAGCAAGTAAAAGCATCTATGCGGCTGCGTATATAACAGAGGCAGGTATCCTCAAAAGATGGCATATAGTAACGAGTAACGACCAGAGCCAAAATTAAGGAAATAGTAAGCAGAAGATACAAGTAACTGAGTAAGCTATACATGAAAGGAAATTAAGTTCCAAGCATTGACATTGTAAAAATGCTAATGCTCATGTCACTTATTAACAGGGGCAGGGGTAGGCTTCATCATACATGTTTGACAGAACCAATTAAAAGTAGCTTTGGTTCAAACCATATATATATGTGTTAAGAACAAACAAATTAAATTGAAGAATCCATTTACTAGTACTTAAATTAAACATATATAGAATGTTCTATGACTATATACACCTCTTCATGACCATAAGATTTTCAAATATCCATGTATGGACCTTGGTTAAAAAAAAATAGAAAAGAAATATGATTTCCTGCATTGCCTTAATGTAGCCAAAGGCTTTAGTGACTCTTGGATGCAATGACATTAAATCAAAGCTGCTAAATGTTTTTGCGGAAAATCTATTGTCACTGAATGTCTCTTTTGTTGTAGTGATATGTGTTAAGAAATTCATTACATATGTACACAAATTAAATTGAGAGTCCATTTACTAGTACTTAAGGTCGTCTTCCTAGATTCCAGAACCCATAAAGTTCAAATCTTGATCCACCTTTGCTTATGAAGTAATTAGAGGTTAAACATGAATTGATACTATGATAAAAATGAATTTCAGCTTTTCCTCAATTTATTTTGTGAAAGGCTTAACCATAGTTCTATATTGAATAAGCTATAGTGCTGAACTGCTTGCTGATAGATAAAATTTGGAGAAATTCCCAATGGATAATGATAAGAGATATCAGTGTATTGTAAGCACAACAAATCAGAGGGTAGAGTTCAATCCTTGTAGCCACACATAGGAGGACAATATTGAATGGGTCCCTTTAGTAAACATCTTGAAAAATTGATGGATTGGAGATTGGCAAGATTGCATTAATTGCTACACATGGTATCTAGATACCCAATGAGATTATAGATATAGATATCATTAGATAATTTGGACTTTTTCCCTCATGACTACTCCCTATATATGGTGAATTAATTCCCTAGTAACTTCATCTCATCACAACCAACTTCAACAATATTTCAAACCCTCAAGCACTTTACTTTTCTCTTCAGATAAAACCATGGCAGCTTCTACAATGGCTCTTTCTTCCCCTTCTTTTGCCGGACAGGCAGTGAAGCTTTCACCATCTGCCTCAGAAATTACTGGAAATGGAAGAATCACTATGAGAAAGGCTGTCGCCAAGTCTGCCTCGTCTAGCAGCCCATGGTATGGACCAGACCGTGTTAAGTACTTGGGCCCATTCTCTGGTGAGTCCCCAAGCTACTTGACAGGTGAATTCCCTGGTGACTACGGGTGGGATACCGCTGGACTTTCAGCAGACCCTGAAACCTTTGCCAAGAACCGTGAACTAGAGGTGATCCACTGCAGATGGGCTATGCTTGGTGCTCTTGGATGTGTCTTCCCTGAGCTCTTGGCCCGGAATGGTGTCAAGTTCGGTGAGGCTGTGTGGTTCAAGGCTGGATCCCAAATCTTCAGTGAAGGTGGACTTGACTACCTGGGCAACCCAAGCTTGGTCCATGCTCAAAGCATCTTGGCCATCTGGGCTTGCCAAGTTGTGCTGATGGGAGCTGTTGAGGGATACCGTATTGCTGGTGGGCCTCTTGGTGAGGTTGTCGACCCACTATACCCCGGTGGCAGCTTTGACCCATTAGGTCTTGCTGATGATCCAGAGGCATTTGCTGAGCTCAAGGTAAAGGAGATTAAGAACGGTAGACTTGCTATGTTCTCTATGTTCGGATTCTTTGTTCAAGCCATTGTTACTGGAAAGGGTCCATTGGAAAACCTTGCAGATCACCTTGCAGACCCAGTTAACAACAATGCATGGTCCTACGCCACAAACTTTGTCCCCGGAAAATAAAAATCTTAAAACATTCTCAAGTTTCTGATCATTTGATGACCATGTAAAGTTGTAATTTGTGAGTTTACTAGACAATAGAATGGATTTTTCTTATATCCTATTCCTGTTATGGTGTAGTCCTGAATTTCATTTTCCAATGGCATGAATGAAATGCTGCAAGTTTCATATCAAAGGGGGAAAACAGGTGACTGTTCAAAAAAAAAAAAACCAATATACATTTGGGATGTGGTAAAAGCTTAAAAGTTGAATATAGAGACCACTAGAGGAACTTATGGAATGCAATCAGTTCTCAAGAAGCAATACTCTTAACTTAGTGCCAACAATAACACGATGATTCCTTATTTTTCAGTTTAGAAGTGCGATGAATTAAGAGGACATATGTTATTTCACTACTACGTATGCCACTGACATATCAACGATAAGGGAAAACCAATGTTTATGTTTTGTCTTCAGAACGCAGCAAGTATTCTCTATGTTTCAATTTAATCGTCTTACTTTCTTTTTTGACAATACCTTGTTTCAACTTTTCAATCAACATGTTTATGACCACAAGATTAAATAACGTTTTGGTGCATTATACTTAT
Organism: Solanum bulbocastanum; assembly: GCA_037074985.1. Taxonomy (NCBI): domain Eukaryota; kingdom Viridiplantae; phylum Streptophyta; class Magnoliopsida; order Solanales; family Solanaceae; genus Solanum; species Solanum bulbocastanum. The sequence goes on along the minus strand of CM073598.1, from coordinate 25,796,444 downwards.
CTTTAGTTTAAGACCATAAGATTCAAAAATGTTCTTTACTTTCTTTAATTCCGTGACAAGTCAAAACTAGACAAACAAATTAAAAACGGAGCGAATAATATATACAAGTTTCCAGGCCATGAATATACTTATATGTCCTTAATTTGATTAGCATATTTAATTTGAACAAATTCATAACTTTCTTGTATAGTCATCTTTCCTTACATGTCTGTGACAGCTTATATAACAGAGGCAGGTATCCTTCCAAACATGGCACATAGTAATGACCGGAGACAAAAGGACACATAATAAGCAGAAGATATACATGACACTATGGAAAGGAAATTAAGTTCCAGGCATTGACATTGTCAAAAATACTTGCACAATTATATCACTTATTACAGAAGCGCGCAGAGGTAGCCTTCATCGTACCGGTTCGACTATACAAAATAGCTTTGGCTTAAACCATGTATTTACTAATAATTGAGGTCATTGTCCTAGATTCTAGAACTCATAAAGTTCAAATCTTGATCAGCCTTTCCTTATTAAGTAATTACAAGTTAATCTTTTGATAAACAACACTAACAACATATCGAATGTAATCCCATAAGTAAGGTCTGGGGAGAGTAATGTGTTAGGCAGACCTTACCCTACAGTATTTCTACATTGAGTGATATATAGTGCTGTTAGATAAAATCTGGAGAAATTTCCAATGGATAATGATAAGAGATATCATACTGTAGGCTCAACAAATCACAGAATAGAGTTCAAGCCTTGTAGCCAGCGGACAACATTAGTTGGGTCCCCCTGTATACATCATGGAAAATTGATGGACTAGAGATTGCCAAGTTGCATTACTTGCTACACATGGGATCTTGATACCCAATGAGATTATAAATATAGATATTACTAGATAAGGAGTCTTTCCCTCTAACTCCCTATATATGGTGAATTAATTCCCTTGTAACTTAAACACATCACAGCAAACTTCAACAATTTTCATACCATCAAACACTTGATTTTCTCTTAATATAAACACAATGGCAGCTGCTACAATGGCTCTTTCTTCCCCTTCTTTTGCTGGACAGGCAGTCAAACTTTCACCATCTGCCTCAGAAATCTCTGGAAATGGAAGGATCACTATGAGAAAGGCTGTCACCAAGTCTGCCCCATCTAGCAGCCCATGGTATGGTCCAGACCGTGTTAAGTACTTGGGTCCATTCTCTGGTGAGTCCCCAAGCTACTTGACTGGTGAATTCCCTGGTGACTATGGGTGGGACACCGCTGGACTTTCAGCAGATCCAGAAACTTTTGCCAAGAACCGTGAGCTTGAGGTGATCCACTGTAGATGGGCTATGCTTGGTGCTCTTGGTTGTGTCTTCCCTGAGCTGTTGGCCCGCAACGGTGTCAAGTTTGGTGAGGCTGTGTGGTTCAAAGCTGGATCCCAGATCTTCAGCGAGGGTGGACTTGACTACTTGGGCAACCCAAGCTTGGTCCATGCTCAAAGCATCTTGGCCATTTGGGCTTGCCAAGTTGTGTTGATGGGAGCTGTTGAGGGATACCGTATTGCTGGTGGACCTCTTGGTGAGGTTGTCGACCCACTATACCCCGGTGGCAGCTTCGACCCATTAGGCCTTGCTGATGACCCCGAGGCATTTGCTGAGCTCAAGGTAAAAGAGATCAAGAACGGCAGACTTGCTATGTTCTCTATGTTTGGATTCTTTGTTCAAGCCATTGTTACCGGAAAGGGTCCATTGGAGAACCTTGCTGATCACCTTGCAGACCCAGTAAACAACAACGCCTGGGCCTTCGCCACAAACTTTGTTCCCGGAAAGTGAATATCATAAAATGTTCTCAAATTTTCATGTAAAGTTGTTGTGATGAGTTGACAATAGACTGGATTTTCCTTATATTCCAATGATTTTTAGTCCTGCATTTTCGTCTTCTAAACCCACAATACGAATCAAACACTAAAACTTTCATTCCAAAACGAAATGAAATAGAATAGCGAATAAAATAAAGCCCTAATGAACACTTTCGACTATATGGTAATTAAAAAACCACAGTAAAGGTGTTTATAGCTTAAACTTCAATTTGTAGAACAGAGCAGGTTTATTAGGTATATCGTCTTAACATATATACTGACTATAACAACAAACAGATAGTATATTGTTTGCTTAAAAGTTAACGTTATAAATTACCTTAATTTCCAGTTCGAAAATCTCTGCAGATTTTTATGCCAAAGCACTGAAAATTGTAGCCCCATTACAAAATTCTCCATTATCACGTACAGTGAGATTAATTAACAAAAATCTATTCAATGATCTATATTAAAAGAAGAAAAAAAAAGGATGGCGTATTGGCGTTCTGCATCTATGTTGGTAGGACTCTTCAAACAGGTGTGTGTCGAATTCTCCAAAAGTAGATTATTTTTGGTGAATCCAACACGAATGTTGTATTCTTAAATTTGTAAAATCCAAAAACCAATATTTTCACTTTATGTGAATTAGAACTTATAAAATAACTACTCCATATGTATGATGAACTAGTTTCTGGACACGTGCGAAGCACGTGTGTTCCATACAAAATAAATCATATCAAAAATACATTGTAATGAATAATAGAATAAAGTGAAAAAGTACAAGCTAAAATATATTCAAATGACTTCTTCGTTGAACAATATTAGATAATTAAATATTATTTGAAAATACTAAATTAAACAACTAAATTTATCTAGATAGGTAAAATGTATAATGAATTATATTTTGAGCAATACTTAATGTATTGATATATTACATGATACTCTTTCATAAGTAATGTTCTTGATGTGTATTCCATTTGTTGTTTTGATTATCGATTTCAACAGTTAGAGTAGTTTCATTCATCCACTTTAATTATATAACAAGGAAAACATTAATAAGCATATATCACCAAAATATTATATATGAATACCTATTCTATTTCATTTATCCACTCTTTTTTTACCAACTTCAGCAAATTTAAGGTATCAAAAATTAAAGTTTCAAACAATTTCAAGCTAAGCAAAGACTCAAAGCTAATGGTAAAGGTATGACATAGAAGAGGACCAAAAGTCAATCTCTAACACTTCTATGTCAATACATCAGTTTGATTTTAACTCATAAACATGAATATAAGAAACATTGATAATTTGTAAAACTTAAAACTCATAAAATATTATATAAACAAGAATAATATATTTTTACAAACACGCTAACAAAAAATAACAAAGCTGAAAAATGAACTTACTCTTTAAAATATTTCCTTTACTGCTTCCCCTAATGGAGAGAGTTGTACATATTCTTGATTTATGAATTCATTTATATAAGTTGATCATTGAGCATAATTTAATGGAATAGATAAGATCACTCATTATCAATTAAGTTGGGTAACTAAAGAAAATCAAAAGTTTTATTGTTGGAGACGAAAAGACTTAAAGTATGATACAATGTTCTTTCCAACTTCCAAACAGCAGCTACGTACAACCATTGTTATGAGATTTATACATTGCAAGTACAAAAAAACTAAGTAAAAGAATGAACAAAAATTACACAAGAAAATGTTTTGTTGAGAAAACATTGTACTCTAAATTACTACATATTAATATAATATGCTATAATAAGTATTGATAGATGAACAAATATAACTGTAGAAGCTTCAATCAAACCGTGGAAAGGTTGTATTCTAATTAATATTGAGGAAATTTGCTACTATAATAATTACTGGCAGATGAACCATTTATTGCTTATCCGGGTACAATGCATATGATTATTAATAAGTTTTATATTTTAAAATCATAGTTGCTAGACTTTTAATGTTATCTTTATATAATTAAAATATTATTATTTATTAAGATATTTGATTAAATTAATATTTAATGTAGGAATAAAGTGGTAATTCAACTTTTCATTTTGGAGTTTTCCACTTATAATAATATATGATTTATGATTTGACTCAATCTTGCTTATGCTCAGACTGACCATAATTTTTACCAAGGGAGTTCAAAATATGAAAAAAAAAAAAAAAAAAAAAAAAAAAAATGTAAACGCATAAAGAAGTCTTAGGGGAACTCAACTATATAAGTATATAATTTTAATTAACCATGTATAAATAGTATAATTTTCTGCGAAAAGAGGTTTGGATGAAGTCCACTGCCCCTGCTTATGCTGATGAGTAGTATATATATTATTACTGGGAAGCATATAATCTAAATTACTTTGTTAAGGTCCGATGTTGAAGTTCTTTTACCTTTTTGGTACTGATTCCCGGAATAAATTAAATATATTCAGAAAATAGATATCTGAAATTAAGGTATTTTCGTTTGTCTTTTTGATTAACTAGGAAAGAATAAATTTGGAGCGAATATCACCTGTTAATCTCATTGCTTTTTACAATCATAATTAAGCATCCAAATTGCAATTTTAATTTCCCACAATTTGTAAGTGTTGAGTAATGACAATATCTTGCATATGCAAAGGCCCACGAGGGGCTGGGTGGCCTGGATCGGAGTCATGATTTAACATGGTGCTTGCTTGGTGGATTTAGTTAAAAAATAAAGTTACACCTTTGCTATCGGCTATAGCTTTTGGCATGTAGTAAGTGTTTGATTCTAACGGTAAGTCAAATAGTAATTCATTTCATATTTTCCTGCTCTTCTTAGCTGACTAATAAACTGTAAAACCAGGGAGAATAGATGCATAAAAAAATATCAGGAATGGTCCTACATTGAATGAGCTAGCTGTAGAAACAGGTGGTGTCTGCTAGCTGCTGGTAGAGGTGTCAAAATGTAAGCTCACAAGATAGATAGAGTGAAATCCTTGTATCCATACATATATAAGAGGACAACATTGGTTGGGTCCCCCTTGTAAAAATCATGGAAAGTTGATGGATTGGAGATTGCCAAGTAATCTTGATACCCAATGAGATCATAGATATAGATATCACTTGATAAGATGATTCTCTCTCTTTCCTCCTATATATTCTCAATCCCAACTAACTTCATCTTCATCCTAACTTTCAACATTTCATACCATCAAACACTTACTTTTCTCTTAAAATAAACACAAATGGCAGCTGCTACAATGGCTCTTTCTTCCCCTTCTTTTGCTGGACAGGCACTCAAACTTTCACCATCTGCCTCAGAAATCTCTGGAAATGGAAGGATCACTATGAGAAAGGCTGTCGCCAAGTCTGCTCCATCTAGTAGCCCGTGGTATGGTCCAGACCGTGTTAAGTACTTGGGTCCATTCTCTGGTGAGTCCCCAAGCTACTTGACCGGTGAATTCCCTGGTGACTACGGGTGGGATACTGCTGGACTTTCAGCAGACCCTGAAACTTTTGCCAAGAATCGTGAACTTGAGGTGATCCACTGTAGATGGGCTATGCTTGGTGCTCTTGGATGTGTCTTCCCTGAGCTGTTGGCCCGTAACGGTGTCAAGTTTGGTGAGGCTGTGTGGTTCAAGGCTGGATCTCAGATCTTCAGTGAAGGAGGACTTGACTACTTGGGTAACCCAAGCTTGGTCCATGCACAGAGCATCTTGGCCATCTGGGCTTGCCAAGTTGTGTTGATGGGAGCTGTTGAGGGATACCGTATTGCAGGTGGACCTCTTGGTGAGGTCGTCGACCCACTCTACCCTGGTGGTAGCTTTGACCCATTAGGTCTTGCTGATGATCCAGAGGCATTTGCTGAGCTCAAAGTAAAGGAGATTAAGAATGGTAGACTTGCTATGTTCTCTATGTTTGGATTCTTCGTTCAAGCCATTGTTACCGGAAAGGGTCCATTGGAGAACCTTGCTGATCACCTTGCAGACCCAGTCAACAACAACGCCTGGTCCTACGCCACAAACTTTGTCCCCGGAAAATAAAAATCTTAAAACATTCTCAATTTTCTGGTTGTTTGATGACCGTTGTAAAGCTGTAGTGTGCTGCCTGACAATATAATGAAATTTTTTTTGTGTTTGAATGGCTGTTCTGTACTGAGTTTCATTTTCCTAAATCAACCCATGAATCAAGCACTAACAAATTATACAATAAAATGACCCCTCCACATATGAGCAATAACTAGAAAAACTGTTATGCTATGTTGAAAGCTTAAACTTGAATTTACAACTACAGCAGCTTATTTAATTTAATGAATTCTCTATAAAAAAATCTATACATGATCTCACGTACGTAAACAAGTTGACTACACTGTCTATATTCTTGCTTTAAGCACTATGAAAAGTATTTACTAACAACATATTTGGCCCAAAAGAATATAGTGTACTAACAACATAAAGATTTACACAAAAATTGTAAATTAAACTGAGTTGCTCATTTCTTGCCGGAAAAGCTTCACAGATGGTATGCCAATACTGCCTTACACCTTTGATATCCGAGGATGTACATGCATTATACTTATTGTGAAATCACAATGCTCGGTGAAGTGGTTGCTCGCCTTGTTATCCTCGAGTGGATGCTATTGCCACACAATGATGGCATATTCAAGCAGCTAACTAGATCAATAAATTAACAAATCGCGATCCAAATGAGATCAACTACGACTTGCAGCTCTTGCTCTCAACACAGCCTTCTCGTAAAGTTCTTCATATTGTGATGCTGATAAATCCCAACTAAAATCTATGCTCATATCCTTCTGAACAAGCGCTTTCCAAGTCTCAGCATTGTTCATGTAATAGTTAAATGCACGTTCCAAGGCATTGTTGAATCCCTGGTCATGGAACAGTGCAACATCAAACTTTATATATTTCGTTTAAAAACAATGCTTGATGCAGATTCCGAACTGTAATAATTTGCTATAAGGCCACAAAACTGAACTAGAATTGTGTCTTGGACAACTTTTTGCTAATGTACTAGGCTCTTAGCTATTAAATTGCCAATACCTGTTCATCAGCAGTCACAAATGTGAATCCATTTCTAAACTGAAGTGGGATTGAGTCATCGTCAACATCAAAAACACTGCAAACAGATTTGAATGGTTAATAATAAATCTGAAACAGTATAACCATGAATGCTGACAAATAAAGAAGTCCTGCTGTTCCGCATCGACGAACCTATCATTCAAGCCCCCTGTTTTCCTAGCTATTGGTATTGACCCATATCTCATCGCTATCATCTGCACAATAGGAATTCAGATTCAAACACTAGAACCTAAAAGTATTGAGTTATTCTACAGGTTCTTGATTTAATAGAAATCGTTCAGGCAACTGTGGAATGACCTGCGTAAGGCCGCAAGGCTCAAAGATGGAAGGAATAATAAGCATGTCAGATGCTGCATATATCAAATGGGAAAGAGCCTCATCATACTTCAATACCAACCGAGCATGTTCGTGATTTTGGAAATGGTTTCCAATATCCTCAAATTCCCTCTGCACAAATATTGATGTATGAGTTGACAAAGTTCTAAACATTATGCTAGGATGCACAAGGGGTAGAGCAACAGTGGAGGAGTCCACAGCAAAGTGCAGACAAGTTCGAATGGTTTGATAAGAAACAAACGTGGAAAAAGGGAAGATATAACATACTAAAGTTGAGCCAAAAACATCTGACAGAGAAGCATTATATCCATCATATACAATCTTATTATTTTTCCATGATTAACAATGCAAGGAGAAGCCACTAAAAGAAAATCTAGCAAAACCCAATTCTATTCATCTCTGTTAGGGGAAATAAGAAATCAAGCTTCAAACAGTTTTGTGTTTAAGTTCAATAGAAAGAATACAAGTAAGAATTGGAAGATTTATCATAGTACATAGAAATTTAAAGAAACCAGCACCCCTAACCTTAGCAACCTTTTATAAAGAATATAACTGTGGCTGATACCAACCATTCTTGAATCATCAGAAAGAGTTGCTATGGGGTTTCCAAGTTTTGGATGTCTCCATAAAGGCAGGATTTCTGACTTGATTAGCACAGGAACAAAAAGATCTACCTGCTAGACTGGAAGGAATAGGTTACTGAATTGTTCATTCTCATGGACCCCCAACTAGAAGATCCAACACATAAAATTGAAAACCCAACAGCTTTGTTCCTGTACAGACGTGAATTCGTATTGACGAAACTGGACATGTAGAACCTATTTTTCTTCTTCCGTATTTCACATTTTATTGATAAACGAAGTTCAAAAATTGAGCTAAAGTGGCTTATCTGTGTGCTAAAATCAGCAAAATATATAACGTTGACACCGTCATTAAGACGACATGATGAGTGTATTTACTTATAGCATAGGAAAAGGAAATCATTACCTGAATATGCGGCACTGGGCTAGAACCAAGAAGAACAAATTGACCTCCCAACTCCAAAGTCCTATATATGGCATGTCTAATAAGATGCACACCCTTTTGAGGAACCAGTCTTGTTATGCAACCAACCTGTAGCCAGGCAATCTTGGTTAAAATATGCAAGAGATATGGAAGTTTTTATCAAAAAGGAAAGAGTAACCGCAGCAACTTATAATGCAATGCCAATTAGTATATCCACCCAACTGTTGTTCTTCTTAAATCATTAGCTTACTCATCCAATATCGTGTTTGAAACTTTTAACATTCCGTACACCATGTCGTTTTTGTTGTCTTTGCATTCCGTACGCCATGTCTGTTTTGTTGTCTTTGCTTTTCAACTTCGGTTATAAGCAATGAGTACATTTACATCAGAATTTGTGATATAAGGATGATGATGCCAAGAAAGGTCAATTGGTACAATAAATTAATAAAATGAGTAGTGCAGCATTGTCATAATGTCATCCAAATATTATTTAAGATAAAATAAAAGCAGTGGGATGAATCATGGAATCTAAAACATCACAACTGTCACAAGTCATGCTATTCTAACATTTTCGATGAACTTAGACTTTATTCAAAAGGGATTTATTTAAAATGAAATATTTCTAGAGTAAACTTTGATGAGATATTATCCCATGTTAACTAATGGAGTGAACAAGATTACCTTGAGAGAAGGATAATAAACCATGCAATACACAATGAAACTAAATGACACACACGGATACAAATATTTAGGAAGACCCACCAGCATGCTTTGCAGCTCTAGAGAATTCATAGTCAGATTTAAAGGTTAGGCTGAGAAATTCCAACTAAATTCAGTCACTGCATGCAATCTTGCTTCTCTTTATAATCTTGTTCATGGACTCAGTTAGTAATAAACACAGTCATCACTTAGTGCATTTCTATTCTTTTTTTCTGCAGAAAATTCACACTAGTGGAATCCTCTGAAACCAATGGTAGTTTCAGCAGTATTCCGCTTCTTTAAACATTTTTTTGCCACCAAATCCAAACTTGGAATCCCTTATTCCACTGGAATGCAAGCTAGTAGTTGCTCCCTCTGTTCCTCATTATATTGACACACTCTCCTTTTTAGTTTTTCCCGAAAAGAACGACACATTCTCTTTTACAAAATTATCTAATCCTAGCATCACATTTACCTGAAATGACATGGCTTGTTGGAATCCACTTGATTTAAAATGAAAATACATGTGGAATTCTCTCCATCACTCATTTAAAGGAAAATATTGACACTTCGCATATATTTGACCTACAAGTCAAAAATCTTCTTTGTTTCTTAAAACTCCAATCAAGTCAAATACCTTCACATAAAATGAGACGGAGGAAGTAATAATTTTCGTATTGAATCTCATAATTAAAAGGTCAGTCATAAACTAACAAAAGCATTGTGGTGTTATGGCAGTATAATACTGACATCATAGTCACTCACTGACAAATAAATTACTGACATCATAACCATAAGTCACAACTCAATAATAAATAAAGGAAATTATTACCAATGGTTGTCTAAAGTTAGAAGAAGAGAGCCCTAGAAGTCTTCTTAAAGCTTCTTTATTTTGTATTTTTCCATCTATGTCACTGGCACTGTATTGGACCTTGAGAAAATTATCAGAAGCGGGATTCCAAGCATCAGTATCAATTCCATTCAGAATCCCAGCAAATTTCTTAGAATGGGAGTTAATTGTTGCATGAAGTCCTTTTCCTCCCTGTACATTAGAAATGAAAATTGACTTTGACGCAGAAATTTCTCAGGCAAGGTGTAAAGGATTGTCTAAACATGATAACAGGTTGTCAAAGTAACTTTTCCTTGCCTAGTAGGAGGTATTTTTTACTTACAACATGCATAAGTAATTTATATAATCATTTTGCAAATTGGATCATTCTACAAACTTAACGATCATCATGTACCATATGAAACAAAGCTTAGAACTCAAATGAAAGTGCACTCAATTTTGAGAACTAGATCCTTCAGCCAAACCATTGGACTTCGCAGATCTGAATAAGCTTCTGATCAAGTCAAATATCAGGTGTACCACCAATAAGTTTCAAGGTCTTCTAAAGTTTTTGTCAAAAGTAGTATGTTTTACCATCTTGAAAATATATAGGCCATATGGCAACTTAAATCATCTATGAAGACCCAAAGACATGATCATTGGACCCTCTACAAAATCAAGGATGTCTCGGATCACTTGTTTACAGAAGATATTAGATTTCACACCGATCCTTGAAGACACCAGGGGAATATTCACCATCTTTAATACCAGAAAGAAAGACAGGGAAAAGAATATTGAAGAAGGAAAAGAAATATATTTTGAGACTCTTTGGCAACAACAGAAGTTTTTACTTATTTATGAAGATGGCAACTGGTCATTTCAGGCTGTGCAGAAACTATAATTCAGAAGTCAAAGTCCTATTTTAGTTGTATTTCAAACAAAACCTATCATGCCTCACTAGAGAAACCAATTACTCAAGTATAAGATAAAAAAGAAACGGAAAAGGGTCATATTTGCCCTTGTACTCTTAGAAAAGGGTTATATTTGCCCTTCGTCATACTTTTTTGATATATTTGCCCCTCCCATTCAACTTTAGGTACATATTTACAAAGACTACTAAAAAAGAGCACGGACTTGGCTTGGTGCCGAATCCGAGAAGTGTCTTAATCTAGACACTCTCCAAGTTGATAGGATCCAAATGAAAAAAAGAAATACAATGATAGGATTTGCCATCTTTCTTATTAAATAATGAAAAACAAACATATCCTCACTTTTAGTATCATATGTGGCACCTACGTGGAATATTTACTTTTTCTATTAAAAATTTCTCCTAATTTAATTATTATACCCATTCAATTTAACCCATAAACTCAATTCCTAATGCTTATTTAGTAATTCCTGTTGCGACTTGGATATACATATGGAATATGTCCTTCTACCCAAACTGTTGTCCTTCCCATTACCATCATCATGAACTCGAGGAAGACGAAAACAGAGGGGTGACAAATCAAGTAAAACTGAAGCATTTTTTACTCTTTCAAACAAACGAACAATTTACCCTGAGATATTCCCAAACAAAATCATATTTTCACAACCAAGAGATACACATAGGAAAATTCTTACAAAACTGTCATCGGTCATATTCCTTAATCCACCGCTTAATATCTATATAAACCTAAAAGTAGGGACTTTTCAATCAATCAACTCTTCATCAATTGAAAACAAGAATCCCAGAATTTCAAAATAAAGTGTTCGGGAAATAATGGAACAACCTGTGAGAGAACAATTGAAAGTTCTTTCTCCATTTCTTTGGTTACCAAAGCAGACCCAGTTTCCAACAGAGGACTAGAGGAGTAGAGTTCCAGTTTCTGTAAATAAAGGAACTCTCGGTGTTTCTCGGTTAAAGAACGTGATTTTCTCCTAGGGAAAGTGATAATGAAATTAAGTATTAGGAGTTGGATTTTGTGGGTTAAATGGGTGGGTATAATATTGGGTTGGATATAATAATTAAATTAGAAGAAAAATTTAAATAAAAAAATATATATATCCAAGTAGGCGCACCACATAAGCACTACATATGATACTAAAAGTGAGGATATAAGACTTAACTGTTCAAGGGTAAATATGTACCTAAAGTTGAATGGGAGGGGCAAATAGATCAAAAAATAATGACAAAGGGCAAATATAACCCTTTTCTAAGAGTATAAGGGCAAATATGACCCTTTTCTGAAAAAGAAATGACAGGGTGCTGCATGAAAACAGAATGTGAGAGAAGATGCTCAGGGAAATGAAATTCATACCTGAGCAGAGCGGACCTCTTGAGCATAAGTTGGTGAAACTGTGGTAACAATGTTAGAGAACACAATTGCACCCTGGAACAAGAAAGAACCACATCGACAACGTATTAAAAAAGTTGACATGAAAGGAAAGGAGCCACCAAGATCAGTTACAACCAGTTATCAACAGATATCTTGCTACCTTCACGGGATTTATTCTATCATTTGCTGAATTGTCCTGCATCCTATCTGGTTTGTTCAAGTGATAAGCATCAAGACCGCAAGATGTTAATTCTGATGCCGGTGCAGTCCCTTGATACTCAAAATTATGGCATGTAAAGCAAATCCTCGCTGAGTCCAATCCTTTTGGCACATATATTTCCCAATAAAGTGGTGCCTTCACGAAATAATAGAATCCTGAATGTATGAAAAACAGCTGCTAAAAGTTACCACAGAAATTGGAATGGATCTTACAACAAAAGCTGTTTGCCAATCATGGCAATGAATTATATCTGGTCTCTTTTCAGCCTGAAGTAGTAATTCAAGTGCTACCCTGCTAAAGAATGAAAATCGTTTGAAATCATCGTGCTCTCCATAAACTTGTCCTCTACAGAAGAATTTACCAGGATGCTGAGGTTCAATAAAATAAACTGGAAGGCCTGAAAACAAAAATAAATAAATATGATATAGCCAAACCTACAGGCAAAAAATGTAACAAGAAATGGACCCTTGTGGAGCGTAAATACTCTTGACCTTCAACAGTGCCCGTCCAGATATTATTTTTGTATAACCGACCATCAAAATATGACTCAACCACCACATCTAAGACCTGTAAAAGCATAACCATTTGCGTAATCCAAAATCATATGACAACCTGGCTACTAAGGTAATGATGTGAATGTCAATTTTTAAGCATACCTTCATGTCCTTGATCGACTCGTACTGCATACAATCATATTTAGGAAGAACAATTTCCACAAGGTGTCCTTTCTCCTGCAGAGCTTTGCCAAGACCTGCCACCACATCCCCTAGACCACCTACCTGTGAGACAGTTAAGAAACGCCTTTTAGATAATTTAAACATTACAAATGCCTCCAATACAGTTGTTGCTTAATATTAAGTATATAATTTCATAGTTGTTGCTTAATTTACCAAAACATTGACCATGAAAGCTTATTATACATAAATATTACGAATGATATATTGCTGTCTATCAACAGACGTGCAACTTTCAGAGCATAACAGACTAACAAAGAACGAAATACAAATAAAAGAAAGACACAAGATCACAACAGTACATTTTGATTATCTTGCACAGTAAGGAATAAATGAGACTGTTATGATATATCTTGTTCAGTGTACTTGTTTTTCATACACTCATACCACTCATTGGCCAGCTATGCTTGCAGCATACTTTGCTATACTTGAACTAAACAAACATTTTTTTGAGAAAAGGAGATCATACACTTTTACCAAATAAACATTAGCATCAGCCAACAGGAAAATTCCACAATGCACAGATGAAGAGAACATAACTTTTTTATAGATTAGGTGCATGTGATTCTGGTCTAACCTAGAGTTATCTGGAATTAGGATAAAGATGATCTATAACCAACTCAGACTAATTGCCTTCATATTTAAATCAAGGTGCTATATAATTATTTTTAGTAACTTGTCTTTCCACCCTTAGTACATCGATGTAAGGAGAAAACAACTTCGGCCTAAATACAGAACATACAATCCAATAATCCATTCTGAAGAAATTGTTACACAAATAAATAAAGCTTAAGTTTCATATCTTCATCTAACAGAGGATTGCAATCCACAGAGGTGAGCGATTATACCTTTGCAGCAGGCGCCATCTCAGCTGCAATATGGATGATATGCAGTCCTGGACTATTGGTTGACCAGAAAAGAAACTGCAAGTTATATCCTCAAACTAGGAATATTCAGCGACGAATTATTGAAACCAGACATACCGTGTTGGTGATGAAGTAAATCTAAGAAATGCCGCTAGAATTTCACGATCATTCTTTTCCTTGCATGACATATATGCATCACAAATACTTCCATCTCTCTTCCAGACCAGTTCTCTTAACAACTTTGCATCATCCTTTGAGATTTTCTTTTCCATAGACCAACCTTCAATCATCAACAATAACCGACTCCAAAATTCCGAAGGCATCTCGTTTACAGGTTCATCTAGAGCTTTTTTGTTAGTTTCATTTTTCAAATTATCGAGTGTATCTTGAAACTCCTTGACAGAGTCCTGATGCAGCTGGACATAAGATTGTATCTCTTCATCAGACCTCTGAAGGCGTTCATCAAGAAGTTTTATCTTTTGCTGCATTTGTTCATTAAACTGCTGTAATTTTTCAGATGAAAGTTTATAGATGCTAGCCTCTTCAAGAGATTCTTCAAGCCTGTCAACCTTTTTCCGCAGCTCTTGGTTTTGCTGTAGCACTGATATTGCTTGATCTGCTTGTTTGGTTGCCTTAGCTAGCAACGCTTGTAAATGTTCCACCTTTTCATATAAATTTTTGCACTCCGATTTCAAGGAAGAGAGCTCTGAAACATCTTCCTGAGATGCAGCCAATTTAGATTCCAACTCACTTAAAGAAGATTCAAGAACTGATCGTTCTTTCTCTAGCATTAAAATGCGTTCATCTGTTTCCTTGACTAAGCTAAGCTCTGACTTCATCGCTTGAAGATCTTGCTTCAATAATATATTTTCTTTCCTTAACGAATCAAATTCCTCACTCAGTGAATTTACAGAATCACTACGTGAAAGAGGAACTGAATTATTCACATGAAGCACATTTTCCTCACTGCCTCTGCTGCTAAACAATTCATTTTTTAGCTTTTCCAACTGATCTTCTAGAAGTTCCACGCGTATTTTTTCTTGGGAAGCAACTCTGAGCCGTGCATCAGTTTCTGCTAGCTTCATTTCTAAGATATTGATCTTCCCATGCAAATCCTCTTTCTCTCCAAGAACTTTTTGAAGTTCTTCTAACGCATGGACACGAGCTTCATTGAGTAGATGAATATCTACAGATGTTATTCAGAAGGTAATGAAGTTACACAATGATCTTTTAATTTTGATGAAATTCACACAATTCCCAAGTAGAAAATCATAAAATAGCAAAAATAAGTGAACTTAAAGAATGAAAACCAGAACTGTCTTACTCTTTTCCGCATTTCTTATCATGCCAATCAAATCCTTAAGATGAACACTTGAAGGTTGTCCATCCTCGTTTGAGTCGACAGACTGTTTCAATTATGAGGTATTCAATTTATGATCCCAAGTAATTTGTATCATTAGGATAAATTGACAAAAGAGAAAAATGCAAAAGACATTACCAATAAAAGACTTCATACGAAACAAGAATCTTTTCAATTTCCTTATTAGCAAGGAACAAAGCAACAAAGATCATTTGGTAGAGCTTATTTCTGAAGATGTATGATATGCATCAAACCTCTAGTGAATTCCTAACCTTTTGCTCCTAACACAGCAATAAACTGGATATTATTTGATGCTCTAAGTTGTTATACACTGATGATAGATCATTCCATATTTATGTAAATGGTATTGTAGATATTTTATGTTCGTAGAAATGTAAGGGAGTACTGGTATATTGCGAAGGAGAAGCAGCAAAGAAAGGTCCAAGATAATTACTCACCTGCATTAAATATATTGATTGGCATGAAATCTCAGGGGCCTATATACTCAGCAGAAAGAAATGCGGCATGAAGGTCTGGCAAGTGCATTAAGCTTTCTTTGGTTAATCTTTTGGGAATTTTTTAATTACTACCTAAACTATTTAAAGAACTCCGTTTTCCTTACAGTATTTGTTGGTGTACAGAAACTAAAACTCTGGTGTATATGAAGCCATTTGATATTGAATATGAATACATTGGGGACTCTCTTTTTTCTAATGGAAGCACCCACCCCTGGCACAAAGTTCATACGTCATAATATAAATTCTTATCCATCAAAAAAGCACAAGGTATAGCAATTTAGTTCAAATGCTGAGAGACACTTAGTTATTTGTTAATGGCAAAATAAGAGCATGTCTCTTCAAGGCACTCTTTGATGCATGCCTGAGAGTTTCATATAGCTTTAATAGGGTTCAGGATTTGTGAAAAGCTCCACTCAGAGAATTCAATGAAAGGGGTAATTTGGATGACACACCTGAAAACCCTTATTCAACACACATACAGTACATATTGACTACAAGTATCTCATACTCTAATATCTCAAAGAGCATACCGAATAAGTAATCTCATCTGAACTTTTGGTTTCCGTCAAAGTGTCAACATTTTCTTCGATTAAAACTTCCTGATTTGAACTTGATAGGCTTTGTTTGGACATCTTTTCAGTATCGGAATCTACATCATCACTTGACTGAAGATCAACATCTAGTGGGCGCTCACTACTTATCGTCTTGGTTTGTTTTTTCTTGTTCTGCAAACTAGAAATTTCAAAACAAAGTTAACTAATGCAACAGGAGATAGAAAAGAAGATCGATTTCGTGTTCCCAACCATATGATCTACTCAACTTCTAGAAATACATTTTTCACCAATCCATTTAACTAAAGTTCCAGATTACATAATAAATTGCAACTTCTTCAATCACAAGTACTTTCATCTTTTGCAGTTCCAAGTTCCAGGAATCATAACAATTCAAAAATGCAAACGACTTGTCCACAATTCCAAATATTCAAATCACAGAACCAACTCCTGCTAACAGAAACTAAAGCAAATGATTCTCGTCACTCAAATCCACTCAACAACTCATCCCGATAGGCTTTCAAATAAACCCCTAAACCTAATTTAAAACCGAAAAAAAAAAAAAAAAGAAACTAGAACCATTTTCCACAACACAAAACCTCAAATCACAATAAACCAAATAGCAACTGACTCTCCAGTCTCCACAACCCTCCATTGATCAGAAACTCCAAAACCTAATTAAACAACTCAATTAAAAATAAGTACAATGAGTCACATATAAACCTCAAATCACTGAACGAAACCAGCTCAATTATTTCAGAAATGCAATCAGCTGATCCTTACAAAATCTAATTCCGCTCAACTGTCGAGAAAACAGAAAATGGAGAATTGGATTACCTGAAATTGCGGCGATGGCGCATTTTGCCGGAAGCTGGAGGCAAGCGTTGAGAAGGTAGTGGATAGAATCGAACATTTACTTGTCTGGAAAAAGGTGATCCTCCGCACCATTTTTGCGTCGGAAAACAATTGGAGATCTTCATCTCCATCTGCAGGAATGCAAAAATCTGAGCTGAAAGAAGAGAGTGAGAGAGGGGAGGGAGATAGAGAGAAGAGAGAAAGGAACAAGCTGTTTCTTAGAACCAACGACTCCTGAAAACTATTTGGGTGTGTGTTAATAAAAAGTGTATATATCTTCTTTCTTATTTTTATTTTCTTCCTCAAAAAAGTGAATCTATCTTCGGACTCGGCGGAGAAAAAGAGGGGAAAAATCTTGGGACTAGGTGAAATAGGATGATTCATTACGCTATGGTACATGAGTGGTGGTGCCTGAGATTTACTAAATGTTTGCTCATGTGATTTCATTTCGTGATTATGCGTAGTGGTGTCTGAAATTTAGTAAGCATTTAGACATGCGATTTTATTTTGACTCATAATTTGAAATCATGAGATGATATAATGGGTATGAAATCTCAAATTCTTAAAAAAAAAAAAAAAAAAAACTTGATTTGAGAATTTTCTATCCCGATTTCACATTTTTTTAAATATAAAAATTGATTCAAAAATTTATATTTTGTAAGAAAAATAATCATAATTTGCAAGAATATCAAATGGGTGATGAAATATTACATGATGATATAATTATTAATGATATTAACAAACAAACGACTTATTAAAGCTTAGTACACAACACAACTCATGTTCAATTTCAATTTTTTATTAAACTAAAGTTTGATCAATAAATATTGTATTTTTTTAGAATAGTTCTGTGATGGTGTATTTTACTTTTGTTATGAACTTTCACTTATCCTGTGATTATATAAAGAATTAAAGCAATTTTAATCACATACCTAAAAAAATATTTTTTAATAAATATCATATAATTTTTTACCAAATTTTTTTATAAACCATTTACTCTGGATCGTCCCTTGGATATAGGATACAAGTTTGTCCTCCTATGGTGATTTGGTCGGAGGGATTAAGGGAGTAATTCCCATAGAAAACTCGGATTAAATCTACTAGATATTTGGTTCATGATATTAGTTATATCATGATAAACTTTATACTACAATCACCTAACTATCTAACTTATTTAAAGATAACAATAGATATTTTTAATATAACTCAAGATAATATGGTACTTCTAAACCTAAAGATCAGAATAATTTATTTCACTTTCTATATATACATGATATATAATTTCATAATTATAATATAAAAATATAAAATTAGTAATTAATATTATTAACAAACATTAATTTATTTAATTCTAAAGTTTTATATGGAGATAATTCACTTAATCCCTTGGACCCAATGAGAAGTGGTTAAAGGAAGTAGGAGTAATATGGTGTTCGATGGTGTAGGATAAGTTATTGACCAATAAGGAAACAAGTATTTGGATAGAAGGGGCATGACAGCAAAGAGTACTTAAGTCATTTCCTTGCTGACTGCATTTCTATTTTGGTCTGTATGCACATGGTCTCGACTCTTGATATACCGTTCAAGATATATGTGTGTCGAAATAAATAGGATTGAAATTAGTTATGATTTGTTCTAGATATATTCTATTTAAGGGAATTCACATGTATATGGAATACATAATAAATCTCGTTCGCCTCCTTCGTCTTCCTCTCATCTTGCTCGCTACTCTCTTATGTATTTTGGTATATATCCTAGATACATGTGAATCACCGCAGATACAAAGAGATACATATATCTAGAGTGTATCCAAAGTGATTCACGTGTATTTGGGATATATGACTATCTATCTTCCATCTCGTTCATCTCTCTCCCAATTTTAGTGTAAGTAATAGCAAAAATACATGTATCCATGTATAGGTTCCTCAATATATGATAGGAAACTCTTAATTAGTGGTAAGATACATAATTATTTGAAAGTATAGATAAAATTAATATGGGAAAATGCATAAGTACCCCCAACTATGCCCGAAATTCCAAAGACACACTTATATTATACTAAGGTATAAATAATTTTTTACCCCATTTCTGCCTACATGGCACTATCAACCAAATAGCTTAAAAAATTTGTCAATGCGCGCTGTGCCCAGAAGATAGTGCCACGTAAGTCGAAAAGGGGAAGAAAATTAGTTATAAAATAAGTTCGGGAGGGTAATAGGACCTTAGTATAGTATAAGTGTGTCGCTGAGATTTCGGGCATAGGTTGTTGTTGTTGGGCTTAATGATCATAATGACGTCCATAATCATGTATCGAATCAATATGTTGATTTTGATAATAACAATGATATTGTTATTGAAGATCCACTTGCTCATGAAGTTGTGGACGAATCAAATATTCCGCTTAGGAGGTCTACAAGACAGCGGGTTCCTTCATTGCGTTATCACCCAATGAGTGTGTGTTACGCATTGACGGGGGAGAACCTGAATGTTATGAGAAGGCCATTGAAGATAAGCAAAAGAATAAATGGATTGAAGTCATGCAAGATGAGATGAGATGAAGTCTCTACATGAGAACCACACTTATGAGTTGGTAAACTTGCCCAAGGGAATAAGAGCCTTAAAGAACAAGTGGGTGTTCAAAGTTAAAGTTGAAGAACACAACTTGAAGCCCAGGACGTACAAAACTAGATTGGTTGTTAAGGGATTTGGTCAAAGGAAGGGCATTGACTTTGACGAAATATTTTCTCCTGTTGTGAAAATGTCCTTGATTCGTACAATTCTAGGTTTGGCTGCTAGTCTTAATTTAGAGATTGAGCAAATGGATATGACAACGGCTTTCCTTCACGGTGACCTAGAAGAAGAGATTTATATGGAACAACCTGAAGGCTTCAAAGTAGATGGTAAAGAAAATTTTGTGTGCAAACTCAGAAAGAGTTTCTATGGCCTAAAGCAAGTTCCTAGATAGTGGTACAAGAAGTTTGAATGTGTTATAGAAGAGCAAGGCTATAAGAAAACTTCATTAGATCATTGTGTATTTGTACAAAAAATTTCTGACAATGATTTTATCATCCTCTTGTTGTATGTGGATGATATGTTGATTGTGGGAAAGAATACTTTTAAGATTGACGAGTTGAAGAAAGAGTTGCATAAGTCTTTTGCTATGAAAGACTTGGGTCATACCAAACAAATTTTGAGCATGAGAATTACTCGTCTTAGAGATTAAAGAAAGAATTATTTGTCACAGAAGAAGTGCATTGAATGTGTACTAGAGCGCTTCAATATGAAGAATACTAAGTTTGTTAGCACACCTCTTGCTGGTCATATGAAGTTGAGCAAGAATATATGTCCTACAATTAGGGAGGAAAAATAAAGCATGGCCAAAGTTCTATATTCCTCCGTCGTCAGAAGTCTAATTATGCAATGGTATCACTAGACCTGATATTGCACACGCATGTGGTGTTATTAGCAGATTTCTCGACAATCTGGGAAAAGAATATTGGGAAGCTGTGAAATGGATACTCACGTATCTTAGAGGAAGCTCAGATGAATGCTTGTGTTTTGAAGCATCAGATCCAATCTTGAAGGGCTATACAAATGCTGATATGGCAGGTGACCTTGATAACATGAAATCCACTACTGGATATTTGTTTACTTTTTCATAGGGAACTATATCATGGCAGTCGAAGTTGCAGAAGTATGTTGCACTATCTACAACTGAAGCTGAGTATATTGCAGCTACTAAAGCCGGCAAGGAAATGATATGGCTCAAGCGATTTCTTTAAGAGCTTGATTTGCATCAGATATGGTGACAGCCATAGTGCAATAGACTTGAGCAAGAACTTCATGTACTATGCAAGGACAAACCACATCGACGTCAGATATCATTGGATTCATAAGCAAGTGGAGAGTGAATCATTTCACGTTAAAAAGATTCACACAAGCGAAAATCCTGCGGATATGTTGACTAAAGTGATACCGAAAGACAAGTTCGAGTTATGCAAGGAACTTGTGGGTATGAGCTCTCTCTAAAGAAATTGAAGATACCTCCTTCTGGTAAATGGGACTGGAGAGGGAGATTTGTGGAGTCCATCCCATATTTTTTGGTCAACTTTTGTTACTCAATTGCTACAAGTAATTGTTAAAAAGGAATAGTGATAAGAGTTGAAAATAAAAAATTTGGCGGTTGGCAAATTGGTAAGATTTGCAACCCTTTTGGACTTTGCTACATTTGCATATGTCATTCGTGACATATGCATGGTTTTCTCCTTCTATAAATAGAGCATTCTTGCTTATTTGCAGAACACACCAAGTTAGAGAGATAAAACCATTTTGAGAGCAAAGTGGGTTATTCCATAGACTATACAAGAAAAATTGTCTGTGAAGAAAAATAAAGTGTGAGCGATATTTTAGTAAGGTGGAAATCAAAAGAGTGTTATTCTTTTTCAGTGTGTAGTAGTCACTTTGAGTATTGTATCATGACTATAGTGTAAAATTTCTTACTATAGTGATATCAATTGCTCCTCTTGGCCCATAATTTTTCCCTTATTTAGAAGGGTTTCCACGTAAGATTTTTGGTGTCATTATTTTTTCAACTTATTTCCATTACTTTACCATATATATTTTTATGCTTGTCCACATTTTTCCCCTTTCCGCCAAACCAAAACGAGAGCCAATCGGGTCGATCAGAATGTCCTTATTTTACAGCGCTATAACATTCTCAAGTTAGAGTCTGACTATCTCTATTCTAAGTAGCACCCGAGAAAGCACATGCTAAGCAGATCTTTACCAAAGCCATATCTCCATAAGCATTCAAAGCTGCCTACTCATTGGTAGTTAAAAAGCAAGAGCTTTCGTGAAGGAAGCTATGAATGAAGGGTGGTGATAGTTCCATACGAAGTAGCTAGGTTTTCACGGTCGACTAACTAAAGCCCCTCTCCTTACAGTCGGGTGGAGAACACATACACCACTCTATGTATGCAACTAATCTGGCATAAAACATAAGAATATACTTTTCTAAGAACTGTCTTTAATTTAGTCACCACTTTTTAAGAAAAAAACATGAAATTCCACTTGAAATTTACATTATGGACGTTTGGTCATTAAATGTTTTTACTTACATTCAGAGTTGAACTCCAAAACGTTGGTCATAAAATTTTAGACTTTTCAAGAATTTGGAAAAACATTACAAAATTATTTTCTCTTTTTTCACTCCATATTACTCACAAATAATTAAAAAAAAATAACTCCAATATTTAAATAATCATAATTTTCATAATGAAACGCTTGTATATTTGAAAAACCGAAAAAGTCACACTTTTCTATTGATATTTGTGCCGTGTACTAATTGAAGAGCGATTGGAATTTTACTAATTCAAAGAAAAAGACAAACATAGGATTTATATTTCAATAACAGCAACATCCTTTTAATAGAAATACCAAGACATTATTATACTTAAAAGTAAAAACAGCCTAAGCTAGATCTAACTAGCTAATTATTCTATATATAATGTAGAATTTTCTTTAGCCTACATCAATCACTTTTAGTACTCTTTAGATAGAAATTGTTTGTCGATCAGTAGACTCATTCTCAATTTCGTTGCGATCTCCTTTATGATTTAGCTCATCAAGGTACTGCTGATAAGCATAAGAAGAAAATCCCCAAATAGCTAAAACAATTGAAATTGCTTTCACCCCACTCATCTTATCATTAAAGATAATCACAGACATAATCGGGATTAACGGCGCACCCAACGTAGTAATCACATTAGCAAATACAGCAGACATCTTCATAATTAATCCAAGTAGACAATAAGTATAAAGCTGCCAACACACACTAATCCAAATTAATATCATAACATAAGCTAATCTCCCAAGCTCAAAATTATTCATCTCTGTCTTCAAATTCCTCCAGTTTTTACTCGCGAATAAACCAATCAGAATTATACAGGTGGCGAAAAACGATTGACAGATGATAACGTCCATAAATTCTCTCAATGTAGACTTCTTTAAGATTTTTCTAAACAATAGCTCTGTTAAGGAAAATAGTAAACCGAACAAAGCGGAAGCAATTAGCGTGCATATAAAGCCAATTGAATTATGATGGTTAGACAACGATGAGGACGACGACGATGCTTTGTTTGATGAATCTAACGCTAGGAGGAGGGAGGAAATGGTTACGAGGGCAATAGAATTCGCGATGAGAGGTGTAATTTTTTCGAGTTTCATGAAGAGGGAGAACAAGACATTGAAGGCTAATTGACTTGAGGAAATAAGAGAGAATGTTGAGGCTGGGAGATGTAAAAGGCCAATTGAAAATAAACCACAGCCTCCTCCAACTAAAAAGCCAAGAAATATATAGATAAATAATTTGATCATCAAAGAAGGAGATTTTGAGTCATGATATTCTAAATTAGGGATTTTGTTACTATTATTGGTGCAATTAAATATCATGGGAATTAGGAGAATGGGAAAACCAATAGTTTCAGTTAGCGAAATCAACCAGCTACTTTTTCCACCTTTGTTGTAATACAACTTTCCAAGTATTGTAGCTACTGACTGGCTAACAAGTACAATCAAGGCGTAAATGCCTATCTCGAGCCATTTCGTGTACTTATTAACAGAGTTTGGAGTCATCAATGATTCAGCTGGTATAACGATTAATGCATCCATCTTCTTCGTTTTTGGATCAGTTTCTTCTTGGACGTCTGTCGTGAATAATAAGCAAATAGATCATAAGTTAGCTAGCATATTTCTTCATCATCAACATAAACATTGTATATATAATCTAGCTAAACCAGTTTCTTTAGAAAATGTTAGTTCTATATATGGTTATATAAAAAGGAATTATTGACCAAAATAAGCTATTTTAAAAATCAATTCACCTAACTAATACGTTTTTAAATTTTTTTACAAAAGTAGTATAAACGTACTTCATGGTAACGTTTTAGGTTATTTTTATTTTAAAAATTCAACGGACAAAAACTGACGGAGATGACGACGTTAAATGAATAAACGTTACTGCGAGTAACGTTTTAGCCTTAAAACGTTATTCACAATAACGTTTATTGAGAATCCAATCACATCCAACCCTGCAAATGCAGAGTCAAATCCTGCAAATGTAAAACGTTGCTCAAAGTAACGTTTTACTCCTAAAACGTTACTGTGAGTAACGTTTATTAAGAATCCAGTCACGTCAACTCCTGCAAATTCAGCCTCAAAAATTATGAGTAACGTTTACTAGAAATTACTCATTACTGGTGCAAGTGTTTTTCTGAAAAAGAATGTTTTTCAATGTTCAATTTACAACAAACATGAATCTTCTAAATAAAAATACAACATATAAAAATCAAAGTTATTTGATTGATTCTGTTCAAAAGTATTCTACACAACAAAAACGATATAAAACGGGAAGTTATAAATTTTTAAATCCAAGCATTTCTTCTACTGTTTTATGAGGAAAAAGCATACCTCAAAAAAAAAAAAAAATTACTATGTTCCAAGCTTTTCGTAAGGTTTATGGAAGTAAATTATTGTGAATCTTCCTTCTCTATAGTACCAAGACGGTTGGTTGGAGGACTGCAATCTGGAAAAATTATAAATTTTGTAATTTAAGAGGGAGAAAAGAGAGCAGCAAAATCATCTTGTTATAATGAAACTTCATACTTTGAAATCAAGTTGTTCGAGAGGAAATATGAGCTTCATAACAAGCTTCCGACAACACTTCATACTGAGCTTCCGACATCATCAAGAGTTGAACCAATAATTTCTCAATTAATCTTGAGGCCTAAGACAATCTTGAATCGCAAGTACATAAGGGCCGAAGATTTCTTGAATAGCAGGTGCAAGGGGCCGAAGATTTCTTGAATAGCAGGGAAATTTCTCTAACCGCAGCTGCATAAGGGTTTTTGGAGAATGAATTTGAATTGAAACTCACAACATATATACAAAGGGATAAAAATGACATCGTGTATTTGAGTGAGGAAACAAATAATAAATGTGGGCCTAGATCACATTTAAAGCCTAAAACGTTTTTGAGAGTATCGTATTAGGCTAAAAACATTACTATGAGTAACGTTTCTATACTTAACGTTGTCAGTTACAATATTTCATATAGCTGATCCTAAAACATTATTGAGAAATACGTTTATACTAATTTTGTAAAAAATTTAAAAAAATGTATTATTTTGGTGAATTGCTTTAAATAATGGCTTAGTTTGGTTAAAAATTCTGCAAAACCTTCCTTACAACAACATTTATTTTAACCACTTGTGGTCAGTTTAAAAAATGGAGGAATATGACTTTACCAAGTGTTGTATGACAGTCATGTTTTTGAGGCTGAATTTGCAGGAGTTGACGTGACTGGATTCTTAATAAACGTTACTCACAGTAACGTTTTACTCCTAAAACGTTACTCACAGTAACGTTTTAGAAGTAAAACGTTACTGTGAGTAACGTTTTACATTTGCAGGATTTGACTCTGCATTTGCAGGGTTGGATGTGATTGGATTCTCAATAAACGTTATTGTGAATAACGTTTTAAGACTAAAACGTTACTCGCAGTAACGTTTATTCATTTAACGTCGTCATCTCCGTCAGTTTTTGTCCGTTGAATTTTTAAAATAAAAATAACCTAAAACGTTACCATGAAGTACGTTTATACTACTTTTGTAAAAAAATTTAAAAACGTATTAGTTAGGTGAATTGGTTTTAAAAATAGCTTATTTTGGTCAATAATTCTATAAAAAGTTTACGTAAAAGATAATTGATGAGTAATTTAATTTAGTATAAAATGAAAAGTATAAGTCGTAACATGACTACATTGATGAAATAAAAAGTCAACACATACACTGTCATGTAGATTGTATAAAATCTTCTCCTAATTATTTGCCTATCAACTATTGCAACACCATTTACCTTCCACTAAAACGTAAGTAGCAAGTGAAGGAATTTAAAAATATGTAGTACTTAATACATAAATGGGCTTTTTAACTTTGCCTCAGTTGGTATATGTGAGACTGTGACCTCCAATTTTGGGTGTATACACGTAGACCGTCAAACTTTTAAAAAGTTGAACAAATAGACGACACATATGTTGTACGTGAAAATTTGGTTGAGATATAGTAAAACTGATTTGTATATGACACGTACGATGTGTATGTCTATCGATATATTTAACTTTTCAAGTTAATTAAAGAACCTACATGTGCACATTCAAAGTTAGAAGGCTTATAAATGTCAGTTAAAACCAAGTTTAAAAAAAAAAAAAAAAAAACACAAGTAAAGAAATAAAAATCTAAGAATAAAGGTCAAGAAGAGAATTGTGTTTTTTCTTTCTTTGAGTTGAAGATTCAATAATGTGAGAAATCTTACTAATGATATCCAGCTCCTTTTCTGCTATAGTTCCCATGGCAATTGACAAACTATTTGTCTTAATATTCCTCTCTTTCTCTCTCTTTTATGGATTTAAGGAAAAGGTTGATCGAATGAATCTCATGTTAGGATTCTGGTGGCTTTAAATTGCATGAAAACAGGCGGAGTCAGGTAGGGGCGTAGGGCCGAGAGTAGTTTATTCGAAATCATTTCGAAAGTTATATTGTTTATACATGATCAGATTGTCTTTTATACATAGATGTTGAATCGTCTTTGACTTTTTCGTAGGGGCAGAGCTAGAATACAGATGATGCGGAACCCTGTTAAAGCAAAAAAGTCTCATTTTGGTGGTTAATAAAATGTGTCGACTCTTGGGCAATCCTCCTCTCTTTGAGCTAGCTTTTGAGGTGTGACTTAGGCCTAAAAACTAATTTAACATGGTATCAGAGCAAGGTCCATCTCACCCAATGTTGGGATCCAAAAATCAAAAATTGTCTAAAATTGTTCACGCACTAGATGCTAAGCATTGGGAGTGAGGTGGGTTAAAAATTGCCCACGCACCAGATGCTATGCATTGGGTGTGAGGTGGGGTGTTAAAGCAAAAAAGTCTCACATTGGTGGTTAATAAGATGGATGGACTCCTTATAAGGCTTGAACAATCATCCTCCCTTTGAGCTACATTTGGGGTGTGAGTTAGGCCTAAGACCTAATTTAACAAACCCAATATCTTTGCTCAAATAATATATTTGTATTAAGAAATATATTAAATATATACCGCTATTAAATTTAGAATTCAGTTATTAACACTTAAAATTGTCATATAAAATATAGACTCATAATGTTTATATTCTAGTTCCGCCCCTGCTTCTTCATGTGTTTATTTTTTGATATTTCACTTAGTAAAAATCTTAATTCCGCCAAAAAAAAAAGAAGTAAAGATATTAATATCAAAATAGATTGAATATGACGAGAGGGAGTTGCTTAGATGATAAGCATTCCTCACTTCCAATCCAAAGGTTGCAAGTTCGAGTCATCAAGGAGCAAAAGGGGTGGGAGCTTCTGGGGAGGATAAAAAAAAATAGATTGAATATTTTTTAAGGGCTTTTATCATTCTTGTCACATGCAGGTAATACATAGTACGTACCCCACTTACTATATTTTGCACAAAGTGTTAAACTTGGATAATTGAAAAAATGGTCTTAACTTGGATAAATTATATATAAGTTCAAATAAAAGGCCTAACGATGGAGCAGAAAGTTTGTTCTTAATTAGATTTTAGGAAGCATAATGGAGTAATTGAGTTCCCTTCTAAATATTATAACAAAATTGAATTTACAGCAAAATGTCATGGTCAAGTTAATTAGTCAATTATATGAATTAAATAAAAGTTCCCCCCGGATTTGGTTGATATAATTAGCAAGAAACAAATATTAGCGTACAAAAATGGACCTTTCCCTTTTAATGAAACAAATGATAACACAGGATTTTTATATTCGATTCGTGATTACTCTTTCTTAATTAATAACAAAATAATAGTCATTTATTATGCATTACCTATTATGGTATACAACGTAAAACAATTGATAACGGGATGTTTTTTTGGTTTGTCACTCTCCCACACTCACCATTCTCTCAAAATTATTATTTTCTCTGTTTTAATTTATGTGTCTGATTAATTAGTTTCTTTTTTATTTTTTATATTTAGTACTTCTTTAAAATCTATACAATCCACATGACGTATATATTTAAGACTATACAAAAATGTTTCACATTTTATTACATTACATACATCTCCAAACGATGCCATTTTAAAAATATGGAAAAGGGTCAAATATACGTTGTATTATTTGAAACAATTAAATATACTTATTGTTATATTTTCGATTAAAATAGATCTCTCTTCTCATATTTTCGGTCCAAATATATTCCTTCTGTTATACTTTGATACATTTTTGTCCTTAATTTTTCACGGGAAGACACATGTCAAGGTCTGATCTACCCTCAATTTTGAATAGCCAACACTTTTTTTTTTTAGAAATCCACCCATTTGAGCTGATTCGACCTAACCTATTATTTTTTTCTTTTCATCTTCTTCACTATGTGTTTTTTCTTGCTGAGTTTATTGTCCAAGCTCTATTCTAAAAATTTTGGAAGTTCAATTGATGTGGTGCTTGAAATTCCATCGATTTAGATTAATGTTGGGTGGAGAAGTTGTCAAGTCTTTGACATGTAATCAAATTTGTAGCCGATTAATTTTTAAAATTTGTGATCGAAAGTATAAGTTATTTTGCGTGTTGGACGGGGCAAAAATGATTTGGGTCCTTCGAACTAATCCCAACCCTCCATGTATTTATTTTTAGATTACAAATATTTAACAGATGAGGGGCATATATATATATATATATATATATATATATATATTTGAAAGGAAAATATAATAAAATACTATTTAAATTATTTCTGATAATATAAAAATAAATTAATATGACCATTTTCTATTAAAAAAAAAAAAGATGATTTGGTAAATTGAGATAGATCGAGATGTTAATAAGGAAAGATTTGGAATTGGAATAGTGAATAAAGGACAAATTTCAAACCAAATATTTAAAATTATAGTGCAAATGTGATGTCAGAGAGGAGATTCTCCATAAACAAATGTTTTCAATAATTAGGTGAAAAAATATGTGCAAGAATCTTTTTCTAACTGAAAGCAAGTTCATTATTTCTTTTAGGTGAAGTAAAATCCATTTAGTTAAATCTTTTTTCTTTTTCTTCTTTTTCTAGAAGGTGTTTCAATTTGTTAAAAAGAAAAAGTTCACGTCGATCAATTTCATGCACAAGGTATGAACTTATCGCGTGAATCGAAATAGAAGGAATAACTTGATTAGTGTAACCATTTTTCATATTTTGGTTCTTAGCTTCAAACATGAAAAAGAATACAATCTTTCAGAATAATTTAGGCCCCTATGTTTCAATTCGTGTCCATATGCTTGAATTGATTTGTGTATGTCATGTAGGATGTGTCATGCATGTGCTTACTTATTTAATTAAATACAATGTTAAAATATTTATTTATACACAACTAAAATTCAAAAATTATAAATATCAGTTGAAAAATATATTTAAAAGACATTTATATTTTATTCGTTTAAAATAAGTGTTCGACGTTGCAATCATGACAATCTGGATCCATTATTTTACATAACTAAAACCTACCAAAAGAAAAAGGTCTCGTACGTATGTCACCTAAGTGCCTAATTCGATGTCATGCAAAACATGCTTCTCAAAAATTAGTTTTAAAATACTGAGTTCTGGTCCCTACGTTAAGTCTACTGAAATACTCCATTTCCTTTTTTATTCTATTTAAAAAAATAAGGGAAAAAAGATAAATTTATCTCTCTATCAGTGGCGGAGCCATCACCTTACTATTAGGGGGTTCATCCAAACCCCTTCGATGGAAAATTATATAATTTATACATGGTTAAAATAACTTTTTAGGTATATATAGTAAATGTTGAACCCCCTCCGACTACTTCGTGTGTCTATTTTTTCAGATTTTGAACCCCCCTTATTGAAAATTCTGGCTCTGCCACTGCTCTGTACTATCGTAAATGGTATGCAGATACCCTCTGGTATATTTTGTGGGATGTTGGTGCCCCTGCCGTCCAAAAAGTAGAGCATATATGCCCTTCATTCTAACGAAAAACTAAATAGGGACATGTGACACAATCTTATCCGTCGATCCGATATTTATTAAATATAAGGTCGGTGGATAAGATTATGACATGTGTATGTCCGTTAGTATAAAGGGTATATATGCTCTAGTTTTTGGACGGCGGGGGCATTAATGTCCCAAAAGTATGACGGAGGGTATCTGCATACCATTTACGATAGTTCGGGGGTATATTTGTCATTTTTCCCCAAAAAAACACTCCTTTCATTTTTATACAATTTTTTAAAGGGAAAATGGTCTAAAACCCCCCCAACCTATACCTGAAATCCCAACTACACACTTTAACTTTACGGGTGTCCTATCACCCCCCTAAACTATTTAAAACTAAATTATTTTAATAAAATTTCCACCTGTCAAACGCGTGCATTTCCACATGTCAAGCGCGTGCATTTCACTTATCAACATTTAATGTAGTTGTGACTTTTTAGGTGTGTAATTATTTCAATTTATAATAGTTTAGGGGGGTGATAGGACATCCGTGAAGTTAGAGTGTGTAGTTAGGATTTCGGGTATAAGTTGGGGGGGTTTTAGACCATTTTCTCATTTTTTAAATTTAGTTTTTCACATGCATATTCAAGATCGTAAGATTTAAAAATAATTTAGTACATTTGATATAATTTTAATTTAAGACTATAAAATTCATTTTATTTATTTATTTTGTTAAACTCTGTGTTAAGTCAAATAGACTATTCTTTTTCAAACAGAAGAGGTGAATAATATGGAGTCCGTTTGGATTAGTTTGAAAAGTAGCTTTTAAATTTGAAGTGCTTAATGATTTTATTGAATAAAATTAATTATTTATGATTTAAATAAAAAAAAAGTATCAAAGCGAGATAGTTGTTAAGCTAAAATAAATGAACAATAAGTTGGACAATAGCAAATTATTACTTTTTACTTAAAAATACTTTAAAATTACTATGTATCTCCCCAAATACCCCCACTCCCTACCTTAAAAAAAAAAACTAAAGAACTTGTCCAAGCACTATAGGTGGGTGAGGGATTGATTTGTTAATTACACTATACAGTAAAGGTATGGCTAAACGTAACCCTATTGGATATTACATAAACTTTAATTAATTAATGTAATTGATAGGGTCACAAGCAGTCACTTTTAAAATGAACTAATCGTGATTAGTGTTGATTGATATCTTCATTCTATTAGATCACCTTCCCCAGAAAAAATTTCAATCCTAGAAAACATTAAACTAGTCCAAATTTGTCGATGATTTCTAGCTAATTGAATTTATTAAAATTCATTATTAATTCGTAGCTAAATAAGATTAGTATAAAATTTTGTCCATCGCTAATTTCTTATTTTCTAGTTGTACGTTAAGTGTCATTTTTAATCCAATTAACTTAATCATAATAAAACATGAAACAAGAAACTATTTGTACGTTGAAGAACAAAAACAAAAGCTATGGTTAAAAAAAAAAAAAGAAAAACACCTTGTAACATTAACTTAGAAGTAGATAATAATTATATTAAACAAATTAAGAAAGTATCCATAAATTTACACATTTGTACAATTAATATTAACTAGCTCTATGATTCAATCCTGTTTCAACAAGTGATAGTTGAGCTTCTTCTTTTGCCTTTGATAACTCAGTTTTGAGGTTAACTTCATCAAGATACTGCTGATAGCCATATGATAAAAATCCCCAAATTGCCAAAATCATTGAAATTACTTTCACTCCACTGATTTTCTCATTGAAAAAAATGAGAGCAAGAAGTGGAATTAGTGGCACACTTAATGTAGTAATGACATTAGCAAATAATGCAGAAACTTTGATAATCAAACTTAGTAAACCAATTGTGTAAATCTGCCAAGCTAATGCATTCCACACTAATGTCATCACATATGACACTTCCCCAAGCTTGTATTCATTCATCTCTGTTTTAATCCATCTCCATTCGCCGCTGGCGAATAGGCCAATCAGAATCGCACAGGTGGCGAAAAACGATTGCCAAATCACAACGCTCATCACCTCTTTCAAAGTGCGTTTTTTCATTATATTTCGGAAAATTCGCTCTGTGGCTGATAACAGCAACGCGTACCCTGCTGAACCGAAGAGAGTGCAGATGAATCCGATTAAAACGTAGCCTTTCCCTTTCGATGAATCGGTTGATGAGGAATCGTCTGGTTGGAAGACAAGGAGAATTGAGGATATTGTGAGTAAGATAATGGAATTAGCTATATAAGTTGTTATTTTTTGGGAATTGAGGAAGAAGGAAAACAGGGCATTGAATCCCAGTTGGCTAGCGGAAATTAATGAAAAAGTTGAAACGGGGAGGTGTAATAGTCCCACTGCATTCAACATACAGCTTCCGCCTAATAAAATGCCCAGAAAAACATAGACGGATAAAAACATCCAAACGGATGGATTTTTATTATTACTATTAATAGTATTCTTGTGCATATGTTTTTCTTCTCTCTTCTTCAACAAGAGAATAGGGAAAAGTATCGGAAATCCAACCATTTGGACAAGTGAATTCATCCAAGTGCTTTTTCCACCTTCTCTGTAGTAAAGTTCGCCGAGGAGTGTTGCAGCTGATAAACAAACTAGAATCAATACGGCATTGAACCCTATTTCAATCCATCTCTTGTATTTTGAATTATTCGCCATATTTACTTCATCTTCAACTATATGAATTAGTTAAAAAAAACATACTAATTAGTTTAGAGAATTAGGAAAACATGAAAAAGTGTGAGAAAATAAGCTTACAAGAAATGTTGAGCTGATTTACTACTTGAGATTCTCCCATTTTGGAAAAATAAAGCAAAGTTCTTCTGAAAGTTGAAAGAATTGTAGATTTTTAATGTTTTATTTGTAGTATTAGTAACTATAAATTTGTGGGTTTATTTATTTAGGAATGCGTAGGTGGTGGTCGCATTTGGAGCAGGTAAGAGATGTGGGGAACTGT
This sequence comes from Solanum bulbocastanum, assembly GCA_037074985.1. Taxonomy (NCBI): domain Eukaryota; kingdom Viridiplantae; phylum Streptophyta; class Magnoliopsida; order Solanales; family Solanaceae; genus Solanum; species Solanum bulbocastanum. The sequence continues at coordinate 25,763,211 of CM073598.1, read as the reverse complement.
GAGTGGATAATAATTGTTGAGACGTTTTTATTTTCATATTTATTCTTTCTTTTAATTAGGTTCTTAATTGCATAGTATATATTGTTATTTTAATTGAGGTAATTTTTGCTTGAGTATAAAAACTAAAATATTTGTTGCCAATCATGAAATGTGCATTTTTGAAGATAATAGTATAGTGTATACCACCACTATTCTTGTCTATTCTTTTGTTTGTTTTTTCTTCCTACTAACCAACTTGTTCTAATTGTCTATACATACACCTTCCGGAAAGTCACTTTTTTTTAATTATTATTGTTTCTCACAATTATTTGATATTTATTTTAAATCAACTACTTTTGATTCGCATTAGAAGTTTCATTCTAAAGTAAAATACTTTTTTTTTATCAATCAAATATGACTCCATATCCTATAAATTACATTTAATAACCTTGAATTTTTTATCTTCGTTTGCTTAGTGGAAAATTTTTAAGATTAGAAGTTAAAATTTATTAAATTTAAAATTTTGCCCATAAAATCGACAAACGAGTTCAAAAGTTCAAGATCATTCTCCTCATTTTGGTAAATTACTCTTTTATACTAAAACACAAATATAAAATTTTTAATTAATGATGAAACTGAATTTATCACTCTACCCTAACCTTCAACGGTTAAACGTCACATTTCTTTTTCTCTGTATAACAAGTTGGATTAGGAACATGAGCTGTATTTGCTATTCTTAGCTAATTGTGCCAATCAAATTATTGAACTTAATTAACTAATATACAATATTATATCATCGTGATTCGTACACTAGGGTTAGGCACATAGTCTATGATTGTATTGAGTTGGTGGAGAAGTTAGATTTCATGGAAAAATCTAAAATCAAATTCTAACTCTGGTTTCTCAATGTTGGAAATAGTTTTGGCTGTGAATATTTATGAATGATGCTAATTAGGGCCCGTTTGGTCATGCGATATGGTATCATGATACTACATGATATGGAATCATGATATGGTATCATGATATAGAATCATGAGATGAAATTTAAGTTTTGTTTGGACATGCGATATGAAATTTTTGTGTTGTATATTTTCTGATAAACATAAAAATTCCATAAGTTGTAAAACTATTAAAATAACCCCAATTGTTTATTTAATCTTATCAAATAAACAAAAATTTATAAAATCGCATAATAAATTATTACAAAGTTATTTGTTCTCCACTTAGGTAATTGTTTCATCTAATTAACTTTAATTTAATAAAAAAAAATGGAACATAAATCGTAGTGTACTAATCTTTAATATAATCCTCCCACATAGTACGGACAATTTCCTCACGTTGAACTTGCATTTCTCGATCATGTGGACGAGAAGACGAACCAACATTGTTATTTTGAGCCATTTGTTGGTCAATATCATCCGCAACTATGTTTTCATACTCATAGACCATAAATATTTCATCACTTTAATAATCGGTTGGTGTGAGTTAAAGTGACTATATGTTGGTGAGAATAATAATTTTTATGTCGGTGAGAATAATAAATTTTAAAAAGTAATTAATGATGTAATTATAAATTTTATTTACATATGAAATAAATGGTTAGTAGATATAAATGTAGGGTTATTTTAACAAAATATAAACTCGTGGATCAATTTTTGTATTAAAATATCTCAAATCATGATATGGAATTACCATATAATTCCATATCATAGTTTTTGGAGAATATGGAATCACATCTCATGATATGAAATCATGAGATGAAATCAGCGTAAAATTACATGTCCAAACGCTAATTCCATCTCACGACCAAATGCCTACTTAGTCTCGTTGGCCTATTAATTTATTCTCATTTGAAATTCTACATGTATAAATACGTTACTAAGAGTGATGAAAATTAAATAGATTGTTTTTCCATCATAATATGACGGCAAGGGTTTGCATAGAAAAAACACTTTATATTTGCTTAAAGAAAATATACGATGTGGACAAAGAAAATACATTCATTTCGTGAGGATTTTCAATAAACAGTGACTCATCATATCACAAGTCGTAAGTAATGTAGATTTACCTCCAGCCCTCCACATCTTGGAATTGAATTCAATAAAAAATTTCATGAAAAATAAGTATAAAAGAGAGTACAATATACTTGAATATAATTGATTTTTTTTTTAAAGTTGTTCACTTACTAGGTTGACTTGAATGGTGAGTTGGAGACCTCATTTAATTATTTCCCATTATCACAAATAAAAAACATATATATACTCCAACAAAACCAACAAAAGGGAAAAAAAAGTCTTAACGTGAAAGTAGAACGCGACAATAATAAAAGCAAAAAGTTAAAGTGGCATTTTGATTTCAAAACAACAAGTCTTTGAAACAAATTTATTGGAATCTAATGTTTACGTCGAACTAATTTATGGATGCAATGTAATACTTAACTATAATAAGTTGTATTAAATTAATTTATAGATGCAATGTAATATTTATTTATAATAAATTGTATTAATTTAATATAAATATTTGATATAGATAAATATTTATAAGTCTTGTAGTCCTTTCTCGTTAAATATTTTTCTTTTTAATTAGTCAATTATTTTAAAATATTCTAATATTTTTTAAAAATTATCTTTAAGTTCTCATTTTATTATTTATAATATTATTTTATAGTCATATAAGTATTTATAACTTATTTTAGATCATAATTTTATTTAAAAGAAAAAAAAACACTTTCTTAAATTCGAACCTATCTAATATTATCACATAAATGGGACTGATGGAGTAACAAAGATAAAAAAAAAACATTAAGTTTAAAGTTCTCAATCATTATAAGTGACAGAAAAGCCAGAATTTTATGTCTGAACTTTCAGAATTGAGAAATGACTGAGAGAAAGTGCCTCTTCTCTTAAAATTAATTAATAAATGATTATACAAGAAAAGAAAGGGAAGATTAAACTTGTTTTGTTGCTAAATTTATTAAGAAAACTACTTTTTTTTCATGTAGGAGCAAGATTAATGATTAGTACTATCAAAAAGAGTAACGTTAGGTTTGTTTATTTAGTGATAATTAATAAGTGCAAGTTGAACCTCAACTTATCACTTATAACTACAATAAATTGGTATATTTTAGAATAAATATCCGGTTAATACACTAAACCGTTCTGACTATTAAAGCAATGGGCTTGATGGGCCAAACAGTGAAGTTCTTAGCAGAAGGTGTGGCCTAGTGATCAATAAAGTGGTTGAGAATACTGAGATCTCAAGTTTAAAATTTAGTGGAGACGAAAAATACTAAGTGATATCATGTGGTATTAGTCAAGGTGCATGAAGTTGGTATAGACACACCACCGCTATAAAAAAAAAGTTTTTGAAATTTTCGCCCTTTTATCCTTTCCGGATAGCTACTTAGGAAATGATCTTCTTTTTGGATTATTTGCACTTTTATCGCAATTTTATTTTGATCTTTAATTTATACTTCTCAAAACAAATAATATTTTTGTGGGGAATAAGTTTGTATTTCCGTATTATAACATCACACAAGCTATGTTTGGACATAACTTCAATTTCTAAAAACCTAATGGCTTGTGGAGCATAAATTCGATTGATAAAGAGCAAAAATTAAAGACTAACATATTTGAAGGAGAAAATGCGCTCTTTTCCTTTATGTTTCTTACTATCCAGCTTACTGAACCTCAGTTTCACCCCAATCAGTGGGTGTCTCCGGCCCAACTTAGCTCATATAAGCCCAAATCCGTCAAAGGCTGACTCTAAGACATAATGGATTGCATGTTTTATGACTTAGAATTGGGAAAATTACGTCTGAATACCTTTGACCGTCTAGTTTACAAAATCTGTATATAGTGTATAAATAGTGTATATTTTATATCACATATACATATACTAAACATATATTATATATACTTATACGATTGAAGCCTATAAGTAGTGTACCATATTGGTAAACTAGATAGGATAAATTTACATAAGTTTCGTGCTCTGATGTGAAGGGTTAAATTAGCGGATTGGATTAGTGTTAGAACGGGTAAAATTTATAAATGAGTCACAATTCAAATAGCCTAATTAAATTACATTATTCTCCTCTGGTAAATATAGATTAAATTGATCGATCCACATTAATTTAGTTGGAGGAATGTGTTTTTGGTAGAGTTTAGGATTCGACTCTTGTTCAAAGCTTGTTGATTATATATATATATATATAGTTGGAGGAATGTGTTTTTGGTAGAGTTTAGGATTCGACTCTTGTTCAAAGCTTGTTGATTATATATATATATATATATAGTACTATTGGGTCATTTTATTTTGGAGGGGACAAATCAAGAAAGTTACTGCTGAATCAGTAAAAAATTATTACAATGAGCTTGAATCTCCTTGAGGAGAACGAGATATCACGTCTCAACCTAAAATTATTTTATTTTCCAGAAAAGAAACCATAGAGTGCAAGAAAAAGAGAGTGAGAAAAATAATTTTATTTAATTGAAGGAAGATATATATTTTTTTGGTGGAGCTATAGACTCAACTATTTTATGAAGTTTGTTGAATTATATAATATTGTTGGGATGTTTTATCCTGGACTAGGGGACAAGTCAAGAAAATTATTGTTGGATCAATGAATAATCGTTATAGTGGACTTAAAACTCATTGAAGATAGTGAGATATACGTGCTTCAACCTAAAAATATTTTACTTTCTTCATTTTGTTTTTTTTTATTTGTAATTGTACTTTCGCCAACAATGGACATTCATGATAAGATACAGTTATTATATATTACATCCTTTTAATTATATGGCATTATTTTATTAAAGAAATTGTTATACAACAACTTTTTGTGAATTCAAGTTTGTTAAATAAATTCATTTAAATAACCAAATTCAAACTAGATGTGCTGTCATACTTCATTTTATCAATAATGTCGAATAAAATAAAATAAAGTTGTACAATTATTTCAATATTTTTACGCTACTATTCAATATGTATTGATATTATCGTACTTCATGATGTATAAGATTTAAATGACACGACAAATGCATACTCTCTTCATTTCAAATTAATTAAATTATTGAGATATTTTTTATTTTTTAATTTTTAAATTACCTTAATTGTTCAATATTCAAGATTACTTTTAGAATATTCTTCCAATTTTACCTTTCATTAGTTAGTATTGGAATTAGTTATTATAATTAATGTTAGTTATTTTAATAATAAACTTGACAATAATTAATAAGAGTAAAAATGGAAAGCTATGTCCAATTTATATCTTAATCTTCTTTTCTTAAAGGGTGTGAAACACATCAACAATTCAATTAATTTGAAACGGAGGGAATATTATTTTTATTTTCAATTATTGAAGATGATGAGCAAAGAGCTGAAGTATTACGACCAAGTATATATTTATTACTATTAATTATATTTTGCTCAATATGATAAGTCAGCGATATGAATCATAAGATAGTGGACTTATCTCATTAATTAATAGTCAACACAAATGAAAATAAAACTAAGGTTATAAAATTCAAAGATAGCTTCACGTACTTCTTTTCTGAGTGATGTGATTATCTTATTTGAAAAATTAAAATATTTTCACTTATCTAAGATTTTTATTAGTTTTGATGTCAGGTTGAATTGTCTAATCATCTCATGTTTAAATTTTTAGGGAAATAATTTTTGTTTATTTAATTTATATTTCTTCAATGTTAGAGAGTTTGACACATGAAAAATGATGAAAAAACATATAATTTTGTAATTGGGAAAATTATATAAGAAATATGTTTCTTTCGTTTTAATTTGTTTGTCATATTTTGATTAGGTAGGAGTTTAAGAAAGTAAAAGGAAATTTTAAATATTGTGATTTTAAATTAAGTATATGCCAAATGTATCAAAATATTCTTTAATCTTGTAGTATTAAACATGTCAAGTGAAAAGTTAAATTTTTTTTTTAAAAAATAAAATAAAATAACTTTTTTAAAAATAAGACAAACAAATTGAAACTTTATTATGTAAGTTATGGTTTAAAGGTCGAGTGAAATTTTGGCCACTAGGACGACAACTACTTATTATATTGTCAAGTGCTTGAGCAAAAATAGGGCGAATAAGAGCAAGGTATAAATGTAAGAAAACAAGTTATTTAAAAATAAGAAAAATAATTTTTCTAAAGAAAATAGAAAAAATAAGTTTCAGAAGTAATATTCCATATTGAATATTGTGTCTTTCTCACCCCAACACACCTCATCTTTATCTGTATTCTCATATCCACCCACTAAATTAAAAATAATTTTTAGCGGTAATAAATATACATAATTAACAAAGAGTGTTAAAGTCTTTACCGATATTACTTAATTGTCATGGATCCAATGTCGCTATAGGTTTTAAGGGCATTTACATAGAGTATTAATTGCCTCTAAAAATACATATTTAGCAACAATTAAGTTATTACCGTTAATTAATTACCACTATAAATCATTTGTGGTGTATTGACCACTCACACTGCTCTCTCTCACACTTTTCCATTACATTTGTGATCAAAATTATATACAAAATATCTTTTAAGATAAAATTTTAGTATATATTTATGTATTGAATAAAAAATAATAGTCAAAAACCACTTATTTTCTTGTAAAACAGTTTCCTCCTCCCAAACACACCTCTATTGGTCAAGCTATTCTTAAAACCATTAAAATTTGGATTAAATTATTTATATATTTCATTTCTGTTTAAGTTTGGTAGGAAAAGGGCAACAGGGGATGCATTTGGTGTGATGAACCAAAAGTAATCTAATTTATAACTATTCTATAGAGAATTAATAATGTCATTAATCATTTATATTCTTATACCATAAGAGGGAATATTCAAAATAATATTTTTTTTTTCTTCTTTTGCTATTTGCCCAAGTATGGTTTCTGGCTAATTATGATTTAATTTTCATTTGCAAATGTACATTATACATCTGGACTTCCATGTGTCCTATTCATGTCCCTTTAATTTCCAGTAGTCATACACAACTTTTGGATCATATTATATTTTATGTTCTTTAATACTTTATTCATCTTAATTTATGTGGTATTTTTTAAATTTTGATATTCAAATAAATTTATATTTGATCAATTTTTTTATATATTTTTTAAATATTTTGAATTGTTAATTATTATGACTTAAAATACTTTTTACATAATTTACAAATATAAAAAAGTTCATTTAAAAAATTTAAAAATTTCATAGGCAAATTTCCAATCAAATTTAAACGGTTTGACTTTCGAAAAAATAAAAAAATGCTACATAACCTAGAACAAAGGAAATAATTATATTTTGTTATAATAATTAAAAATATCCAAACAAACGATATTGATATAAAAAATTTTGGAGCTTATTATTAATTTATATGGAAGTTTTTGGATTATAATATATATGTCGACAATACACAAAATTATCCATACAATTGTTTATTATGAATATGGACATCTCAAAATATCTAAACATGTTGTCGACACTCTATCCACTCTTCAACTAGAATAAGTACACAGGGTTGTATCTTGCTGGCACAAAAGACTTTCTTGAATTGGAAAAATTATATAAATGCATTGATTAACCTATCATAATTTCTAAAGTTTTCTTCTACTTAAAAAAACTATAAATATCCATGTATAGATCTCAATCTTCTCAGTATATTAAGTAACGTATCAGACAATCAATAAATGCATTCGAGAGCAATAAAAAATACAAAATTTTTGTAATTGGGGAACTAGTGACGCGTTTTAAAGTCGTGTAGGTCTAGGCTTAAAGTGAACAATATCACTAATGGGCTGGGCAGTTACAGAAATAATAATCAAGTGTGATGCCCGACAAAGTATTGTTACATAAAAGTATTTTCTTTTCATCCCTTTATAAGAGTTCCCACCCTTTTTCCTCACGTAGTCATGTGACTCGAACTCATAATCTTAGAATTAAATTGAGAGTATCATCATCCGAATGCAACCCCTCTTGTCAAATTAAATTTTTTTATTTTTATAAAACGATGAATTTAATGTTATAATATGACAAAACGTCTTAAAAAGAATCGAAATAAACATTATATTAAAATTAATCATCCGTCCTATCAATCATCTGAACAAAAAAGAGTATTGTCCATTAGAAAGTGAAAAAGAAAAGATTACACAAGGCAACACGACATGATGCAAAGAAATATATATATTTATTATTCCTACAGTTGACATCAATAAATGCATATAATAAAATGAAATTGGGAGAAGTCATATAGTGCATTATTGTGGTACCAAAAATGTTTTTATATTTATTGACTTGTGAATTTTATTACAACGTGCTTTAATATAAAGTTTTTCCCCACTCCTCCGGGTCCCACTACCTCTAACCCCGCCCCCTTTTCAGATTCTACATTTCTGAATATTCTTTTAAGGAATTAAAATGTATTTCAAACCCTTGAATTGAATCTATCATCTCTTATATGCACTTGTTCACCTCTTTTAAATGAATAAAAAATTAATTAACATTTTAAATTAGTTTTACATATTCAAATTTTGATTTTCATAAACAAATTAGAGAAAATTGCATAGCTAATTTTTTTTTTCTTATCGTGAATGTGAAGAAGCTACAGAGTGAAAATGTTAGTATAAAGAAAATTCAAAGTGTTAACACTTGCTATATGTATCTTTATTGTCTATCTAAGCAATTGACTTATTGGTATTGGGGTCGGAGTGTGTGCTTTCTCAAATCGCATGATATGTTGGGATAATAATCCAAATATTTTATCGGTGACTCAAATTCACAACATTAAGGTTGAAAATAAAGAATGTTCTTTTACTTGTCATTTTGTATCAAGAAAAGACAAAAACATATTTTATCCTTAATAATAATAACTTGTTCTATTAATCATTTTTGAAGATCTAATACTTAAAAATCAATTAATAAAGATATTATAATAAAATACTCATATTATTAATTTTTAAAGGACATGTAAAATTTAAAATGAAATGAATAAAAGTGAAGGGAGAACGTAATTTTTATCACAAAACTGAAGTTTTTTCCCCGGTGTAAGATGTGTAAATGATATTTAACGGTATTTGGTGATTAAATGACTAATATGATAAGATGAGTATGTTACTAGACCCATTACTCTAAAAATAAAATGTATATTTTTATTATATAATATAATAAATTTTTCATTTTAAATTGTCTTGTTCTAAAAATAAATGTATATTTTTACTTATGTTATTATACTAATAAATTGTGATTTTATTTATTATTCCTGCTGAGTAAATACAAGACGATTTAAAATGAAACTGAGGGAGGGAGTATCTAATTTGTACAGATTTCAACTCATTATGGCCAAATAATTAATTGCTACACGACGTGAATACAATAAGACAGACTCGCAATTTCATTGCTCCAAAGTTGGAGGAATTAAAAATAATTAAAGAAAACAAATCACTTTAGAAGGAAAAAATACATAAGTATCAAAGTTGATGCTTGAAATTACTTTCTCGGTCCAATAATAATTATTCACTATTAACTTGACGCACAGTTTAAAAAACACTAGATAATAAAAGAAATGATATTATATCACCCTTAAATATATTAAATTTAATGCTTGGAAAAATATATTAGATATTAAATATTTAATAGCGAGAATAGAATAAACATAAAAAAATAAATTATCGTTACATTTTTCAAATTGAGCAAATATTATTAAATAACTATTTTTGGTATATGAACAAATAAAAATAGACGGAGAAGAAAGAAAGGGAAAACGAGAGAATGACTTTTTTAATTCCAAAAGTCAAGTTCCCTTAATGTGATGATAATAATTATTAAAACATGGTTGACTTATTGTATTTATTAAATTTATCCACCAAAAGGGTATAATTGGAATATCAAAACTTGGTGGCTCCATATAAATACAGGAGCTGAATGCCCTATGTAGGGGACACAACTCTTTTAATTGCAAACGTCAAGTTCCCTTAGTTCCTCAATCTGTGGAGTACTAAGTTTTTCTTTTCTTTTCTTTTTTCCTCAAGAATTTATGAGATTCTAGCTGATAACCTATCTTATTTTTAAGGTTATCAATTTCAGACTCCGCTTATTATAATTATGGCGGTTAAATGTGAATCATCGCCAATGCATGCCACCTCTAGCGGATTACTACAAGGGGATAATCCGTTGCATTATTCACTCCCTTTGGTGATTGTACAGATATGTTTGGTGCTTGTGCTCACCCGAGTCCTCGCTTATATTCTCCGCCCACTAAGACAACCGCGTGTTATTGCTGAGATTATTGTAAGTTTTCTTTTTTTTTCACATTTTGTCCTCTTTCTCACAGCTTAAGCCTATATATATTTTTACACTCTTCTTCTTTTGATCTAAAGATAATATACTGCTAAATTTTCACTTTATTAAATAAATATTTCAATTAATTTATTTTATATTACACTTTTATTATTGAAGATATGAACTTCTCTTAACAAATTAATCATTATTATTGCCTCCACGTTCAAAGGACTAATTTGGCGTCGAATTATTGGTACCACATTTATTCATGCAACCAGAGTTTTTTCTTATTTTTAATAAAAATAATTAAAAAATCCATCTTAAGAACGTACATATTACTCCATTTAATTAATTATTATTTCTAAACGTACCTCGTCTAGGTTTTAACCTGACTGTTGCTAACCAACTCTTAGGAAAAAGTTGTCTAGAAAATATATTTTATGTATGAAAATCAAAGTATCCAAAATTAATTTACTTATTGCACATCATATATATATATATTGACTTTGTAGCATGGACTTATAATATATGATGAAAATCAATTCTATAATAGAGGTGATTCTTCAGATCCCTCTGCATCAATTGTGAAAAGTACATTTAATTAAAAATGGAGGGAGTAGTTAAGGTTTATAAATGAAAGAATCAATTTTAAAACAATAAGCCTTAGTTCAATTTTTTTGATAATTTTTTAATCTGATGAGTGTAATTTTCTTGCTTTGATGGCTTATATTGATCAAGTATACACGTCGATATTTTTTAGGAGTCAAATTTTTTTTCTTAATGATATATATGGTTTCATGATTTTTTTTTCTTAATTGAATCGCAGTTTATAATTTGCTTCAGAAAAACTTTATCCTAAATCATTATTACTTTTTTTTTATCGGAGGAAAAATTCAAAATTTAAATCTAATGAAATTAAAATGAGTGACATCTTATCATAAATATACATGTAATTTAAACCAAAACCAACATGCATGTTGAACAAGTGATCAAACTCACAGTACCTGTCTTAGATCCGCCTCTGGTATCATAAAAAAAAAAATTGACAACTGATTATTATTATTTTTTTGCTAGGGAGGTATTTTACTAGGTCCATCTGCGCTCGGACGCAACAAAAATTATCTAAATGCCATATTTCCAAAAAGTAGCCTCCCAGTGTTGGACACATTGGCTAACCTTGGCCTCTTATTCTTTCTTTTTCTCGTTGGAACTGAGTTAGACCCAAGATCTCTTCGTCGAACCGGAAAGAAAGCTCTATGTATTGCCCTTGCTGGCATCACTCTCCCTTTTGTATTAGGAATTGGGACATCTTTTGCTCTTCGATCCACAATTGCCCAAGGGGTTAATCAAGCCCCTTTTCTAGTCTTTATGGGAGTTGCCCTTTCTATCACTGCCTTCCCTGTCTTAGCTCGTATTTTAGCTGAACTCAAGCTATTAACAACTGATGTTGGTCGAATGGCTATGTCCGCCGCGGCAGTTAATGACGTAGCAGCATGGATTCTACTAGCTCTTGCTATTGCACTTTCAGGTTAGATACATGTGCAACATTTTTTTGATAGTGTATGGTTGAAGAAAGATAAATATTTAAATTCTGAATTCGCGTTTGTTATGTTATAGGTTCGGGGTCTCCAATTGTTTCTTTGTGGGTCCTGTTGAGTGGGACAGGTTTTATCCTTCTTTGCATATTGATTGCACCTAGAATATTCAATTGGATGGCAAGGCAATTTCCTGAGGGAGAGCCGGTGAATGAGTTGTATGTTTGTGCTACATTGGCGATTGTTTTGGCTGCGGGATTTGTCACTGATGCTATTGGAATTCATGCTTTATTTGGGGCTTTTGTGGTTGGTGTTCTTGTACCAAAAGAAGGGCCATTTGCTGGTGCTTTAGTGGAAAAAGTGGAGGATTTAGTCTCAGGGTTATTCCTACCGTTATACTTTGTGTCTAGTGGATTGAAAACAAATGTAGCTACTATTCAAGGAGCTCAATCTTGGGGTCTTCTTGTTCTAGTTATAACTACGTCTTGCTTTGGGAAAATTGTTGGTACTGTTTGTGTATCTCTCATGTGCAAGTTGTCTGTTCAAGAATCGTTAGCACTTGGTTTCTTGATGAATACTAAAGGTCTAGTGGAACTCATCGTCCTTAACATTGGCAAAGATAAAGGGGTAAGCTTTTTCATCTGTTTTCATTTTACGTGACATTCTTTCTATTTAAAATTAACCTTCACGACAATGCTCTTATAGCATTACTCCAAAGAGTCTTTCGTTCTTTCTTAAAACATACTTTCCAATCAAACAGACAAACACCATCATATTTTGCAAGTAACTAAAACGATATGTTTTGTGGTATTAATTTTGTAGGTATTGAACGATCAAATATTTGCCATTATGGTGTTGATGGCACTCTTCACAACATTCATGACAACACCACTAGTTATAGCGACCTACAAGCCAGCCAAAATGGCCGTAACAGAGTACAAGCACAGAACAATAATGAGGAAAGACACAAGCAAGCAACTCCGCATCTTGACATGTTTCCACGGCACAAGAAACATTCCCACACTCATAAATCTCATCGAAGCCACTCGAGGTACAGAGAAAAAAGAAGGACTCCGCGTTTATGCGATGCACCTCTTGGAGCTCACCGAAAGACCCTCAGCAATTCTAATGGTACACAAGGCCCGAAAAAACGGACTCCCCTTCTGGAATAAAGAGAAAACAGGCGAATCAAACCAAGTGATTGTCGCATTTGAGACATTCGGACAACTCAGTAAGGTGTCGATAAGACCAACCACAGCAATCTCCCCTATGTCCAGTATGCACGAAGACATAATTGCTAGCGCGGAAAGAAAAAGAGTTTCGATGATAATTGTACCATTCCACAAACATCAGAGACTCGATGGACATTTCGAAACGACACGTGCTGATCTCAGAAACGTGAATCGAAGAGTCCTCGAACACGCACCGTGTTCAGTTGGAATTATAATTGATCGAGGACTCGGTGGGGCATCTCATGTGTCCGCTAGTGAAGTTAACTATACGGTCCTGGTTTTATTTTTCGGTGGCCATGATGACCGCGAAGCGCTTGCCTACGGCATGCGCGTCGCAGAGCACCCAGGCATTACATTAAACGTGGTCCGTTTCATAATTGATCCGGCAGTTATTGGGGCGAGTGTCCACGTGGACATCGCTCAGAACTCCGGTCCTGTACCGGAGTCATCACAAGAGGAGATTTTTCTTGCTGATCTGAAACAGAAATCGAGCGGTGACAGTTCAATTGTTTTCCAAGAAAATATTGTGAAGGATGTAAGAGAAACTACAGAAGTTATTCGCGGATTTAAAAAGTGTAATTTGTTTATAGTTGGGAGGATGTCTGAGGGACAACTGGTTTCGGCATTTGATTCAAAAAGTCATAATTGTCCAGAATTGGGGCCGTTGGGGAACTTGTTGATTTCCGGTGAAATTTCAACATCGGCATCAGTGTTAGTTGTGCAGCAATATCGAAGCGAGTTACCTCAAGAATCACTTAGGTCTTTGAGGGTTGGAGATTCATCAAGGGTTGGATCATCAAGGATTGGACATTCAGCAAGAGTTGGACATTCAACTCAAGGAGATGATGGTCATGAAGAAGTAACTGAAATTTAATTTTTCTTGTAGAGGGGTAAATAAGGTATTTACCAAATAGCATAAGGTTAAAATCATGTATATATCTATGTTCCTCAACCTATGGATCCTTTTTTTAAGTTTTTTTTTTTTTTTTTTTTTTGGTGTGCTATTCTTGTAACGCAAAGCGTATATATCAAGCTAATTTAAGTTCTTGCCTCCTTGCATAATATTCGTAACTAACTGTTAAAGCAAAAAGTTCTAAATTGGTGGTTCATGATATTGGTAGACTCCTTATAAGATTTGAATAATTCTATTTCCTTTGAACTAACTTTTGGAGGGTGAATTAGGCCGTAAGACTTAATTTAACACTAACTTTGCTTTTTATTTTTTGTAAAAAAGAATGTTTTGATCATTGTTGCAGTGTGTGAAGTGTGGTCATTTCATCTTAAATATCAAGTTGTTAGATAGAGCAGAACTTTATTATTTTGATTGTATTCTCAATGGGTAAACACTAACTTTGCATTTTTTTATATATAAAAAAACGCTTTGATCATTGTTGCTGTGTGAAATGTGGTCATTCTATCTTAAAAATCAAGTTGTTAGATAGAGTAAAATTTTATTAATTAATTATATTCTCAATGGATAAAACACTTAATCTAATATTATGTTGAGGTGTATGATCTTCACATTTTACAAAGTGAACTCTTAAAAAATCATGTTTTTATTATTTAGTTATATTCTGAGCAATCTTATGTATGATGCAATTTCCTTTGTCTAATAAAAGTAGGAAATGTTCCTCCATTGTACTAGATAATCTTATTTTCCTTAAAAGAAACTGGTTGTACTTTAACGAATCAATGCAATCAGTTAGTTACATTAATTTATTTTAACAAAGTCAACTCACGTTTCACAAACAACTAGTATCATTTTAAGCATTTGTATGTACTCCCTAGTTCTTAATTACTTATTTATTTTTGAATTGACATATTTATTAAGAAAATAATAATTGATATAGTTACTTTACTATTTCACCCCTATTAATAATGAAGTGAATGAATTAAAAATTCAAGCTTTTTAAAATATTCTATCTTTTTCAAAGTAATTAATTGAGGGTATAATAAGTAAAAAAATTGTTCTTTCTTAATTTGTCAAAATGGATAAATAATTAAGGACAACCAAAAAATAAAAAGTGAACAAGTAATTAGAGACAGATGAAGTATTAGATTCACTATTTGCTAGTCTTTAATTGTATTAAGAGATTTGTATGTGTAGAGAAAAATATAAAGATCTCCTTTATTGTTGTTAGAAACCCAAATTATTTGAAATTGCAAAAATAAAAAATAAAAGGTTTAAATCGAGTGAAATGAATATATAGTAAGAATTAATTCATAATATATACTTCGACTACATTGGGATTAATCTTTAGATGTCGTTCTAGTTGTTCTTTAATCACGTGTAGAAGAGTAAATTGATGGACTCAATATTATGTAAAACAAATTACCTTTTTTGTTCAAATTTTGCAAATATTTGTGATCAAATTTCAGTAATCTAGACAAATTTCTATGTCTGCTTAATTTGTAGTTGATCAAATTTCACTAGGCGCATTTTTTAAGTATACAACTTAATAACTTTAATTACTCCTATATAGCAATACTTTTTATTTCACTTATATAGCAAGATTTTTTTTTTCAAAACTGGAATTTATATTTTTTTTAAAAAAATGTTTACAAAGTCAGTCATGCTTATCACGTATCCCTTAAATTTCTCCAATTATTTTACCTTTCTTTGATTTACTCAAATTTGTTATATATTATCTCCCATGAAGAGAGGTTATTCATACAAAAATAAAACTCCCTGTCTCTACTAAGATTGACTATTCCAAAATGCATACCAAAAATTTTTCATTCTAATTCAACACAGCGGGCGATGGGATTCATCAGGTAATTGATATAAAAAACAGTTAATATGATTTTTTTTTTACGTGTTTATATTTGATTTTTTACAAGCAAATCTGTTCTAATCTTTTTGGTAATTATTGGTTTGGTTTATATTGTCGATTATGCTGGATATAAATTCATATGGTTTAAAATTTAGCAATTGTTTGTGGTAAATTATTAGATTTTTCACAGAATCTGAATTTATATTCTTTTTGATAATTATTCCTTGATTTATGTTATCGATTTTGGTGTAATTACAACAAATTCATAGGATTTGGTGATAGTCTGAAGTGTCGATTAGGTTTTTTTTCTTGTATATTTTAGGTTTAGTTGATTAATGCACCATGTTAATATAAAATCAATAATTATGTGATTTAATTGGTATGTTTCATGTGGTATGTTAATAGCTTGTATCAATGGTTTCTTTTTGTATATGATATGTTGTACACATACCAGCTTCAATTTAAATTGCAGGCACATGTATTTGTGTATCTTGTTCTATTATTTGATATATAAATACAACTTCAAAGATAATATTTTGGTACATTTTTTGTTGTATTTAATTATTTGAATTGGTGTAGACAATAAGTTGAAAATGGTTCATATGTTGATTGGTGGTATTCTAATAAAATCCTAAATTGAAAACTTGTTTTTGGTATGTGATCTTGTATATATGCTGGTGTAGTTGTTTCTATGAATTGCTGCCAAATTA
Organism: Solanum bulbocastanum; assembly: GCA_037074985.1. Classification (NCBI taxonomy): domain Eukaryota; kingdom Viridiplantae; phylum Streptophyta; class Magnoliopsida; order Solanales; family Solanaceae; genus Solanum; species Solanum bulbocastanum. The sequence continues at coordinate 25,746,691 of CM073598.1, read as the reverse complement.
ATACTCTGATGTAGGTGTTGGTGTCATTCGGACTTGGTTTTTTTATACATGATGATGATTTTTTTTTTTTTTAATTTTTTGGTTTGTTTTGTATGGTTTTGGGGTCTATAATAAAAATCATATTTAGTGATTATGTGTTTTTGTAAGTGATTTGGTGAAATTTATTATTTTGTATTAGTTTGGTGTAATTATGATAATTTTTGGTGTCATTCAGAGTTGTATTTTTTTTAGATGATGATTGTGTGCATGTTGATTCTATTTTGGTACATAACGATGGTGTAAATACCATATTTGAGTTAAACATTATCATGTCATCAAAAAGCATTCTTTAAAACATAATATATAAGTTGTATACATTGAAATGACCATTCTGTTTGACGAGAATCGCTACTAATAAATTTTGGTCTGAAACAGGTAGATACCACAAAAAAATCAACTCTGAAGAGGTAATGCTACCACCAATTACAAGAAAATAACCAAGTCGATCACCAAGTAACGAACGTAAGAAGGGATTCAATGAAGGATAATACAAGAGTAGTAAAGTCACTTGTAGTAAATTGTGTACATCAGTGCATAACAAAAAGACTTGCCCCAAGTTTGCTTATCAGAATTAACAATGATGTATTATTTTCAATTTTTTCTCTTAATGTTTTCTTGCTCCTTTTGAAAATTCTGAAATTTTTTAATAATGATAAATGCAACTTTATCGAACTTTGGTTACTCTTGATTAATGTATTCTTATTATTGGCAATTTAATTGACATACCGTTGGTATTCACGTGTTTGATTGAACAGTTGGTATTAAATACCAACCTTAAATATTGAATATGAACAACAACTACTTATAGTAATTGAAACCAAAATTATTACGCAATGTTCAGTTAAATATTTTGGTATAATGTTTGAGTAATACTAAAAAATGTTAATCAATAATAATGATTGTTATAATGGCTAGCACGCACATATTTGGTGTACTTTTGGTGAAATAATCACAAAGATTGTTCAAATTGGGGGTATATAGTGGCTAATATTTTGATATTACAAACATTGAATACACAAACAACGAGTTAAAGTGATGAGTTTGGTTTGAATTGAAACCAGAATTAATGCACATTATTAACGTAAAATTCTTCATATAATAGTTGAGTAATACTACAAAATGTTAATAATAATGGTTGTATATCATAACCATCAAGTAAACAATTGGTATACTTGTGGTGGAGTAAGCACAAATATTGATAAAAATGAGGAGATATATATTGGTTGAAATTCTGCATGTAAAAATCAATGTAACAATGAATTAATTAACGTAAATTTTTTGATTTGAAATCAGAATTAACCCACATTTTAAACGTAAATATAAATTGGTATAATATTGGAGTAATACAAAAAAGTCTGTCATAATAATGGTTGTATATAGTGACAAAAATGTTGGTATTATATACAAACAACATACATTCAATCTGTAGCAACTACTTAAGTTCGAATATAAAGTTTGAAACAACACTGAACATAGAAAATTGACGTAATAAAAACACATTTTCGTAATAATACTATGGTATAGTACCAATCACACACATTGGTATATAAACCACACTCACACTATAAATTTTGGTTTACTCTTAATCTTTTAGAAATGGGGATTTCATCCTCAAAATTGTTGTCATGAGGATAATTTTCTTCAACCAATTATGAGGATAATAACAACACACTCGTTGATTCGATTAGAGATTTTGTTGTTATCTCTAATAACTGACGATTTTTTTCAGTTGCTCGCTTTCACTGACGGTACCAATAACAATTTTCCTCTTTCCGTAATTTCAAAGTAATGCTCTATATCTCATATGAAAATTTTCAAAATAAAAGACTGTCATTGATATGTTCATATCTTCCCAACACACATACTCATCAAATACATAAGTATACAAACCACAATCGCTACAAAAAATATGGAATAGGACTTTTTCTAGACGTTCTATCCATAGAAATCAAAATATGAAATAGAAAAAAAATTAACAATGGTGAAAGGGATAGATGAAAGTGAAGAACTGAAAGTGAAACAATGGTGAAGATGATGAAAGAGAAAAGGGTGAAAACTTTTAGCAGAATAAATTACATTGAAATATCTAATGTTTTGAATGAATAAAAATGTTGGGAAGATAAAAAAAATTTTACTTTGGTGTAAAGACTTTTACTTTTCGTGGATTGTATAAAAAAGGCAGTAAAAAAAAGGTTTTCGTTTAGTTTCAAGAACTTTTACTTTTTGTGGAGTGTATAAAAAAGGCAAAAAAGTAAAAATATTATTGGATCGGCACAGTAACATGTGACTTAAAGTAACGTGTGACCTAAAAATAGTAATTGGAGAGATAAAATATAGGAAAATTAAATACCATAATTATCATCCCAAAATTAGGCAAATAATCCCAAAAAAAAGAGAGAAGAAAATTAAAAATAAAAAATTAAATTAAATTCGCAAAATTAATTATTTTGCTATGTTTGTAATTTTAAAATTATGTTTGTAATTAAATAGAAGTATCTGTATATATTGTTAATTAAAGTTTAAGTAGTAATATTACATAAATCACGTCATATAAGATCATATGTCGAAAGCAAGAAATCTGTAATGAGAACACCACCATTCCATTATTGTATTATGGGATCCCTTGTATTATTTATAATGCTGAAAAGACATACAACTTTTTTTCCAATCATTATAAATATAGCAACTTTAAGTTGGCTTTAATGAGAAAAAATAAAATTAAAGTTATTTTTAAGTGGGTGGCAAGTGCAACCTCGTGACAATTTAGTCCCTATAATTAGCACCTAAGATTATGGCTGTGGAGAGTCATGAGGTTTCAGATTTAATTACGTACTAGCGTAGATAAAAATACTAGGTGATCTTTCCATTTGTCTCGTTGGATAGAGTTACTTAGTGGTAGATATCGCGTAGAATTAATCGAATTACACACAAGCTGATCTGGACACAACAATATAAATTGAAAAAACAACTTATTCTCTTTTGGCATAATACATAAACATGACCCTTAATTTAGCTTTAATGGACAACTATGCCTTTGAACTTTGAGTGTGCATAAGTAGACACTTAAACTTATATAAAATTAAACAAATAGACACGCATGTCCTACATGGCATAATACATGTAGGATGCCACATAGGACACAAAATTGTCAGGACGAATGTGTCTATTTGTTCAATTTATACAAGTTTAAGTGTTTACTTATATACACCCAAATTAAAGGTCATAAATATAATTGTCAGTTAACACCAAATTAAGGGTCATATTTATATATTATGTCCACCCTTTTTAAGTTCCACGTTATTGTATACTTTGAATCCAAACGCTTTTTGATAACACTACTAGCTACCCCATAGCATATCATTATCTTTATTTAATATATATTTTCCAAACAATAGGGGGCATATCATTATCTTTATTTAATATACACCTCCCAAACAATAATGGGCATATATAGTTGAAACATTTAACAAAGCCCAATAATAGAGATAAAGTCTACACATTATATAAGCACCAATAATATGCTTACCTCTCAAATCAATTACGTATTCCAACATTTTTTTTCTCTTTTTTCAACACCAAATTTATATAAAAATAATAAACTCCCATTAAATAAGGAGTTAGACCTGCGATATATACAAATTAAGGATGCCATCAGACAACAAGGCCATTGACAAATTCAATATTTGATCAATGAAATGTTTTATTTTAAATGTATTACATCAATATTTCTGTCATTAACACGTGGCCGACAATGTGATCTATTAATTTTTAATATCTTGAACCGGCTAATTTTGATGATGGTTTACTAATTTTCTATTAAAAAGTGATTACAACCTTTGTAAGTAAAGAATGATTAGATTCAGTAAATCTAATGATTAAGAGGTGTACAAATTTGGCAATGAGAAAATCCAGGGTCGTTTAATTCAAATTATTGACTATTGTAATTTAAACTATATATAGTCATTCAGTCATGTTTTTTTTTCTTTTTTAAAATTGAAGGTAGGGGGAGAGGATACGAGGTACAGAATTGAATCCTCACTAATAAGGTGAAAATTTACGTAGGCAACCAAGTGAGCTACTGAAAAATTGTCTCTCACTTGATCATTGAGCTATGCGTCAGTGACAAGTATGCAAATAACATATGCCATCAGATCATTAATTGATATTCTGTGTGAATAAGCTAGTGCAGAAAGCTATAGTTTAGTATGGGTACGGAGTCGTCTTTGTTAGGGGGCGCTTTATCCCCTAATGTGGGACTTTTCGGCTCAAATTCAAATTTAATCAAACTCCAATATAGATACCGGACAATAGGTAGAAACCAAAAAAGAAAAATGCTAATTTAGGCTTGTGACTCTAGTCCAACTTATTGGGCTGCATTTTATAAGAAAATGGGCTATAGATTTGATTTAGCTATGCAATATAGATTGAGAATAACAAGAAACAATGGTGGGCTTATGTATGAAGATCGAGAAAAGATTAACAAAAAAATCCCAAATCATGGGACTAATGTTTTAGTTCAACTTGGACTGGGCTCAGCCACCAAATGGCCAGACAACATTTTTTCCCGTTAAGGGTTTTTCAAAAATAGTCTCTCTACCTTCATGATATAGTGATAAAATCTACGTGCACTCTATCCTCCCCAATAAAGCAAAAGAGGAGGATTGCTCTTAGTACAATTAGGCTTCGAAAAAAAATGTGTAGGATAGAATACTTAGTACCATTGAAGAAGAGCTCAACCAGGGTCGAAGATCAAAGTGTTTTTCCTTAGTCTGATTCTGAAGTAAGGACAAGCTTTTTCATCATTCTTCATTGTGGCAAAGTGTATAGTTTCAGTGAAGAAGTCATGATTTTTCCTATCGAGCTCCGCAAAGTTGGCAAAGAGATCAGCATATTTCCTTCCCTGAAAAGTTCCCTCTAAAGTCATATTATGGATGTCATTAATTTCCTCCTTAATTTTTATTTACTTTTTTCCAAGATCTAACTTTCTTGTTTACTAGATTTAGAACTTATAAGGTAAATGACCACAAGCAACACGCAAAACAAAGCAAAAGGGTACAAACAAATTATTGAATGAATCTTGCACCTTACGTAACTCATATCTAAAAGCTAACTCAAAGAGATAAAAATTGTCAAAGTCTTATAAAGTGTCCAAGATTCTCGTACCTTCACCACCGATGAGGTGAGTTATTCATTCCATTCAATGAGAAAAGTTGAAGCTTTGCTTACTCTAAATAGATTAAACAACTTATACTGCACGACAATTTTCTCATTTTTTATAAGTTGTTGGAGCCTATTATTTTTTGAGCTAACTGAATAGATTTCCCAAATACTTTGAGTTATCCAATTGTCCACTTTAACACCTACTTTTAAATTATTTCAACTAGCTTGTAACTTCTTAATTAAGCAAAACAGACAGATTAATTAAGAAATAGATGAAGATTAATTATTATTAATGCTTTTGTTTGATGAGTACTATTGACTAATAATATAGTGCCAGAGGAAAATCCAGTATATAAATCAGCAAAACAAACAAGTAGAGATGAATAAGGTAACATTCAGATATTTGAAATTTCCAATTGCCATTTTAAGAAAGAGACAAAGCTTATGATTAACGCTATTGTTTTAGCGCAAAATTGATATTGAAATGCCGCCTGACATTGATACCACGTTAAATCAACTTCAAACCTAACCAAACGTAAAAGTTAACACAAGAAAGAAGGATTATCCAAGACGAAACCTCACATCCCTAAGTGAGGTGATGTACCCCTCCATCTCATATTAGTTGTTCACTTTTCCATCAACACACCCTTAATATAAATAAGGACAATTTTACTAATTTATCTCTTATAAAACTTTTTGAAGAATTTACAAATTTGTTTACACTTTTTTAAACAGTTTCTGCAGACATCATATTGAACTTATTACATAGAAATCTTCACATTTACATATGATTCAAATTCTTTGAATGAGGGAGGCTTACAATCTTCACTTGTTTTTGCCTCTAAATCATCCAGATAATGTTGATAAATATACGATGCATATCCCCCATAGTCCCAATAACAATGAAAACACCTTCAATACACTCATCTCATCTTTCAAGAACAACATCGCAAAAATTGGCACAACTGAAGATCCCAAATTGATCATCACATTTGAGAATAAAGCCGAAGCCTTGTAAACTGATCCAACGGGGTACAGCTGCCAGGAAATCGCAGGACAAACCAAGTTTATAAAATATGATCATTTCCCTCTTCTGTATTCTCCTATTTCCTTCTCCAAATCATTCCAATTATGATTCATAAATAAGATACTAGAATATTCTAAAACGATGCATTGCTAAATCACGGATATGCATGGTACCTAAATAAATAAATGTTTATAATTAAAAACTTCCAAATATGTTATTCTACTAAGATCCACTAATCAACAAGAGTAGTAACTAATTATTTTTTGATAGAATATTTTCATATGGTACAAATAATTTTTTCATATCGATCTTTTTTTGAAAAAAGTTTAACACAAATTTTTTTTATAAAATATAAATTTATAGGTTCAAGTTTTATAATATAAATACAATTAAATGCACACTAAAACATTGATTTAAAACTATGACTTGACGTGACCAAACGCAAACATTGATTTATCGTGTTGATTGGATGAAAGATAAGGGCATGCCATCTTGACAAATGACATGTAATGAATAAAATTATAAGCCCCCCACCCCCCACCCACACACACACACACACTTCTTGGCTTCTTTTTATTTAACTGGGCATAAAGATGAAGTGTGTTAGACTATAAGAATACTATGAAATTGAACTTATTTGACCACAGAATATGAAAAAATTGAAACCAGACTGCAGACGGTGCACCCTATATATCGAAGAACAAAAGATATTCAAATACATCGCTGGAGGAAAATTTCAATATATAAAAGAGCAGTTCAATTTACACGATTGAATAATAAGCTATAACTTTACATGTTGAACTTATCAATCTAAAATTACAAATATTTAAGTTTATTGAATGAAATACTTGCTAAAAATCATCGTCCTGATCATCTGAGGCTTTAATTTCACTTGTTTTTGCCTCTAAATCATCCAGATAATGTTGATAGATATATGATGTATATCCCCATAATCCCAATAACAATGACAGCACCTTCAATCCAGTCATTCTATCTTTCAAGAACACCATTGCAAAAATTGGCACAATTGAAGTTCCCAAATTGATGACTACATTAGAGAACAAAGAAGATGCCTTAAAAACCAATCCATATGATCCAAGAGCATATAATTGCCAAGCAATAGCAGAACAAACTAAGTTTATAACATATGACCATTTCCCTGTTCTGTATTCTCCCATTTCCTTCTCCAAACCCCTCCAATCACCGCTCCATAAAAGCCCAGTTAACGAAGCAATCGTCACGAAAAAACCTATGAAAAACGACATTTTCATGACTTCTTTTAACGTGCTACTTTTGAATACCTTTTGAAATGCTAGTTCTGTAAATGAGTACTGTAAAGCGTAACCTAGAGAACCGAATGTGGTAGCTGCAAATCCGATAAGCAGAGATTTCTGAGATATTTCTCCGCTATCACCTGTCTCATTCTGGAAAATAACAGCAGAGGATGAAAAGGAGAGAAGCACGATGGAGTTGAGTATAATTGCTGTGATTTTTTGTCCGTTGAGGAGGAAGGAGGTGACCGCGTTGAACGCCAATTGAGAACCGGCAATTAGAGAATAAGTTGAGGCAGGAAGGTACTGTACTCCAACTGTAAATGACATAGAGTTTACTACTTGAAATAAACCAAGGAAGATGTAAACCGAAGCGCGAACAAATATAGAAGGCTGGTGAATAGTTGGCTCTTCTTCATTGTGATTTTTGGGTGAAGGATAGCAAATGAAAGGCAGAAGAATTGAGAATCCAGCAGTTTGTGCCAATGTAGCAATCCATCTGGTTTGGCCACCTTGTTCATAGTATACTCTACCCAACAGAGTGCCAGCTGCTTGACCACCAATAGTAAAAAATGTGAAGATAAATATTTGAAGCCATAGTATGAATTTACTTGATTGAAGGCTGCTGGTTTTTCCATTTTCAGATGACTCTGTTCCCTCTGCTTCTTCAACTGTCAAATGAAAACAGAGAGATCAAAATCAAAATTGTGCCTCGCCATCTTAGTAACTCAGTTGATTAATTAACTAAATGTTCACGTTGTTGTGAGTTCGAATCCCTCGTAATATTATTTTCTCTTCTATCCATAAATTAAATCCATTAAAATAAACTAAAAGAATAAAACTATATACTCTAAGATCGAATATATTACATCAGCATTTGGTGGAACCAAGAATAATCAAACTTTTGGTACTGTTTACCTAACTTATGAGTTCTAAATTCATTTTTTAATAATGGAAAACAATGTTCTGTTGTGAAAAATAATACTCCCTCTGTCCCAATTTATGCGACACATTTTGCTTTTCAAGAATCAAATAGTTTAAGTTTGACCGAAAATTTGCTCATGGAATCTTCAAATTTTTTAAAATGAAATTTATATATTTGTAAACTACATAAAAAGTACTACAAGCCTCAATAATTGATAATTAAAAGATATATGAAAAAATTACTGTCAAAGATAAACTTGTTTGAATCTCGAAATCCGAAATGTGTCACATAAATTGGGACAGAGGGAGTAAGTCAATTATGGGCAAGACACGGAATCAATAGCATATTTAGGGGTCGTTTGGTACAAAAATGAATAACGCAGGGATTAGTAATACAGAGATTTGTAATGCAAGAATTATTAGTGCGGGAATTAGTAATGCAGGGTTTATTTTTATCAAGTGTTTGGTTCATCGTTTCCAATCCCAACTTGTGTTTGGATTAAAACTCTTTAAAAATCTTCTTTCCAATTATACCCTTGAACTATTATGTAATTGGGTCAATGTAGATAATTGCCGAAAAATATTTTTTTATGGCCTTCCAACTAGGTATGAGAAGAATAATTTTGTTGTTATGTTTCCAATTTTCTACTTGAATTGTTTGAGGATAAATAATTTTCATTTTAATAAATTGATCACTCACAAAATGTCAATTTTCCATTTTAAAAAAGACAAACCAAACTAACTTTAAAATTAAAAAGACGGTCAACAATGGTAAAATTGAATAAACCATCTACATTTACACATAAAAATTGCAAGTTATAGTTTTAATATGTATGTAATTTTTTAAATTGTTCAAAATACGAATAATTAGTGATATATTTGCCTTTTAATTAGTAAATGTTAAATAACTCACATTTCAAATTTGTATTAGATATATTTAGTAACAAACAACTCTCTTTAAATAATTTGTAAGCTAATTTATTTAAATAAATTTACTAGTACAAATATAAAACATAAAACCAAGAAAATGAAAAAAAAATAAAAAATGATTTGAGGGATATTTTTGTCTTTTATGTTACTGATCCCATGGTATTATATCCTATGTATTACTAATACCTCCAAATGGAAGGTCTCCTATAATACCATGTAGGATGTATAAGTAATCCATGGATTAGTTATACATAGTCTCAAATTCCTACCAAACTCTAAATAATACCATACATAATACATGGATTATTTCTTTTAATGCGGCAACCAAACGACCCCTTAGACTATTTATAAAGATAAGGAAATTTATTCAGAAGTTCTTATCCAGTAATACTTCAGAAATTGGGATAGATTTAAAGCAGGGACGGAGCTAGCAAAAGTCGAAGGATTCATCAGGTCGTATTTCATAAGGGAGCTCAGGGATCGATTCCCCCTGTCAATTCCTGATAACTCTAGATCTGTCAGTTTATTGCATAGACTTTGTACGATTTACATCTGCTATGTGATGTAATAGTTATTACACAAAAAGGGATTTTACCGAAGAATTACAACATAAGACTTTTCAGCTACTCCACAATAGGAATTTTCTTTGAATTAAAGTTTGAAAGTGGTGAGGAGTTAGAAGAAGAAAAATGGTATATTCACATGAACAATAGTAACTAAAATCAGTGAAAGTTCCGTTTAACACGTGGCAAAACCAGGAATTCAAGCAAAGAGATTCAAAAAACACAAAAATTCTAATATCAAGGAATATATATATATATATATATATATATGCAAAGAATATATTTTTTTTCATCTGCATAATATAATTTTTCAACAAAATACACCTCCAACTCCGCCTCTGAACACAAATGTCAATAAATTGAGATAAGGAAGAAGAAGAGGAGAAAACTAACAAGTGAGATGCAGCAGCTTTTCATGTGCTCCTTCCATGCTAACACGCGCTATAAAATTTGGATACCCGTTTTGATAACTTAGAGAAGCACAATGTATAATTTATAAGCCCACCAACCTTTTGCTCCCCTAAATTATTCTATTGCTTTTATTTGCACCACTGGGTGTATCGTGACCGTGACCATTCTTAATAAGGATGACAATTGGACGAGTCAAATTTAAGTATAATGGGCCAAGATAACAAATGAGTCAACACAACAATTCAATTCAAATTTGCTTGTGTCAAAACGGGTCAGGTAATAACTTATGAAACGGATCAAAATACAATCCAATCCATCTTTTTTACTAAGTTTTAATTGTATTGTTTGTGCTTCTTAAAATATTTTAGTATCTAATAAAATTATTTTTTCTTTATTATGGTTATATACAACATATCAAATAAAAAAATACTTTGACTAGATTTCTCATAAATCAATTTTGGTTACATATCAAGTTTATCAACTCAATTTTTAATAGGTTGAAATGAGATGAGCTAATAACTGAGTGGATCACTTAAATGGGTTGGGTGAACTAAACGATTTGACTTTGCCACCACTAATCCTCAATAAGAGTTGGAAAAACTACCTAATTACACAATCCTACCATATTTACTAATTCTCCTTATAATCTTCCTACCATATTTACTATCTCCTTATAATCTGAAACAATTAAGTTCTATATCACTAATTAATAGTTTCATACCAAATTTTAAGTCTAATACACTTAGATACATGTTTTTTGCTACTAGATATACTGAAATAGGGAGAGGCGAATGAGAATAGGAAGAAGACAAGCCAGATTCATATATTTATTTCAAATACATGTGAATCATTAGATATATATATATGTATGTATTTGGGATATCAGATACATAAAAAAAATGGCAAGTGAGATGAAAGAGAGGTGAGCAAGATTTGTTTATGTATCCCAAATACATGTGATTAATCCATGGATAGTAAGGATTTCATTGTCTTTCTTCTTCAAATTACTAGTTGAGATTTGAGAAGAGTGGATAGGAAAGGGAGATGGATGACGTAAAGGTAGGCTCTATTATGCACCAATGACTGCCAATTCTTTTTACCTTTCTCGTGCCCTACCTCATTCCTTTGATGGCTCTTGAAAACTAAATCAGAAAGAGAATTGATCAAACGAGATTGAAAAAGAAGCTAGCGAACCTAGGATCAACACCAAGTAAGGACAAAAGGGAAAAGAACGATATTTGATGTGAATGGAAGCACGAAACCCTCTCCATTCTTTGAATTTTATCAATCATATGAAAAAAAGACATCTTTTTTCCTAATATGATCAAAATTTATTTTTAACGTAAATTGTACATAATTTTGCCCTTATATATCTCGAGATACACGTATCTAAATGTATCTGAACACAACAAAAAAATTTAAAAATCATAACATTACAAACTATCGTATATATAAGTAATCAGCTCCTAAACTAATAAAATTTCGATAAGTTATAAGAATGTGTGAAAATATCTATCTACTAAGACTTTGATATCCGCGGTTAATTTCACATTTTACCTATTAAATTTTCATTTTATTCCCAAAACGGAGGGAGTATTTATATGCTAGCATGGAGTTTCTTTTTATTTTTATTGGTTTAGAAAGCATATAGTAAGAATAGATTTAATGAAAGACAAAAGCAATTTGGGCAACAGTAAAGCATGTGGCGTTCCAAAAAAATGACATTCAACAACTACCAAGTAAGGCAAGCCACTCATATGAATGTTGAGAAAAGGACAAATAAATATCAAATAAATTGGAGGGAGAAAATACAATAGCTCTCAAATATAAATACCATTTTAACATAATTAAAGTATTTAACACAAAAATATATAAACTTATTGCCTTGTTTAAATAATACTAACAGTATATGAATATTGATATTGTCTTTTTTGTAAATTGACATTCAAAATACTTTTTTCTTAAAACTGATCAAGTACGATATATTTGTCAAATAATAAAAAAACACTTTTCGAATAATTGGTCAAATAAATTGTTTTTTTTTTTCAAGTACTTTACATTAAAAAAACTTTTTGATAAAATTATTTCTCAAAATAATTAATTTATAAAAAAATTGGACAAACAGGTTCTACTACATGTTCTCCATTAGGTCCTTAAATATTCTCAAAGGTGAATTTTATTTTAAAATATGTGTTTGTTTATAATATTTGAACAAATGTCAACTTCAATTTAAAGTTTTAATTTAAATTTCCAACTTCAATTGTACTAATTTTATGAAAAATTTCATCTGACTTTAAAAAAATACCTCATTCTTTATTTTTACACCTTCAAACTCGACTCAAATGCAAAAAAAAAAAAAAAAAGCAATCCCTCGGTCATAAAATGAATTTGGGTCGGATCTTAATAAAGGAGGAATCGGTTCCTTTTTCTTTTTTTTTACTTAGATCGGGTCCTCACGAGTAAAAAAAATAAGTGAGATAATTAACCAGCCTGATATTTTGCGATTTTTTTTTTTATAAATTTATATGATTTTAGTTTATACAAGTAATATATTATATACAATTATTTGTATTGTATATAAACTATTAATATAGACAAATAAGTTATACAATATGAGTGTTGAAATTATACAATTGGTTCGTATAAAATATTGTGGGTGATAATATATCGGAAAAAATATATTTATATAGATACAAATACGTATAGATATACATAGTATAATAACAAAATTACTAATACATATATAAATATAAAAATATATACAAATAAAATTTGTATAAACATCTGAGATTCGTTATAACAAATTCCATTAAATTATAGCCACAATTCTTAATTATATAAAATTATAGCTATATTAAATAATATACTAATAATATTTGCCAATTTACGCAATTTTTCCTAAAATTAATTAGCTCAACATATACATAAACAGAGAAAAGGACAGCACAACGTGCGGGTCCCAAAGGATGAAATAATTGAATTGAATCTTTGAAAAGATTCTTAAGTTTCTTTTTGGTTTTTTTGTTTCAAAATTGGACATAGTTGTATCATGATTTAAAATTTAATTTGAATATGTAATAATTTGGATCTTTTATGATTTTTTTTAATATAAAATTCTTCCAGTTGTGAAAATTATACAGTTTTATTAAATAAGAAATTATAATTTATAAAGAAGATATTAGAATATCCTAAAACGATACATTGATAAATGACATGTATGCATGTTCCTTCTATACATAAATGTTTACAATTAAACTTTCAAATATGCATAATTTTACTAAAATTCATAATCAACACTATTAGTGTCTAGTTATTTTTTTATAAAATATTTTCACTTGGTACAAACAATCTCTTCAGTCTTTTTGGAAAAAAATCAAAACAAATTATTTTTATAATATATAAATTTTAGGTCAAGTTTTATATATATATATCTATATATATATTATTATTTTTTTAAAAAATCACTATTTAAAATTCTGAATTATATATTTTTTTTAGGAAATATGAAATTTAAAATATGATTGTCATTAAAAATGCACGCTCAATAATTGATTTAAAACTATGACTTGGCGTGACCAAAATGTAAACATTGATTTGTTGTGTTGGTTGGTTGTGCGTGAGTTGTTTGTTTTATAAAGGATAAGGGCATGTCATCTTGAGTCTTGACAAATGACATGTAACGTATAAACCAAAAAGTCGTCCCTCAGTCTGTACCCAACAGACTGTCAACTGCTTCGCCACCAAAAATAAAAAAAATGTGAAGCCATAGTATAAATTTACTTCAAATTCTTGTTGATAATGAATTGTGTCGAAATCCTAGTAAATCAGTTGGTTGATTATTTTAATTTTAATTGTTTTAAATAAACGAAAAGAATAAAACTATATACTCTAAAGTTGAATATATAACATAAGCAGTTCTGCAGTTGGTGGCTTCAATAACAATCAAATTCTTGGGACTGCTTACCTAACTTATGAGTATTAAATTCATTTTTCTAAAAAAATTTTAAAAAATGTTCTATTCGATAGAGAGTGCAAAAAAAAAAATACTAGTAAGTTAATTTTGGGTAAGACACGGAATGAAGAGCATATTTAAATGAATAAATTAAATATAATTTATTTGGACTATCCATAAAGACAAGGAAATTAATTCAGAAGTTCTTATCCAATAATACTTCAGAAATTGGGATAAATTTAGAGCAAGGGCGGAGATAGCAAGAGCCAAATGAAATTTAAACTCAAGCAAACATTTCAATTTCATGATTTCTTGTAATTTATATGTTAACAAAAAGGATAAATTTACATTATTTATTAGACGATGAGATATATACATAATTTGTGAGATAATAAAAGTAGATATATGTATATATGCATTAGTTTTTTAAACGAAGAATATATATCTACTCTAAGGGTGTGTTTGGTATGAAAGAAAACATTTTTCGGAAAATGTTTTTCAATTTTCTCATGTTTGGTTGGGTTAATTGTTTTGGCAAAATGTCTTCCAAATCAACTCATTTTCCTCAAATTGAAGGAAAATGCTTCTCTTCAAAACTTAAGGAAAATATTTTCCAAAACTCTCTTCCAACTTCAAATTACAATTTTTTTTTTAACAAATCAATTTATTTTGTCCCTACCCCTCAAACCAGCCCACCCTCCAAATAATAAAATAATTTAAAGCTTGTTTTTAAAAAATATTTTTAACTTCAAAATTTTTTACTCTACCCCCAGCACCCTACTACCCCCTCCAAAAAAAAAGTTAAAAGTTGTTTTTAAAAGATATTTCTAATTTTAATTTTTTATTCTCCCTCCACCACCCCTACCCTCGCCCCCGCATCAGCCCCACCCCCTCCAAAAAAATTTAAGTTTGTTTTTAAAAAATATTTTCTACTTCAAATTTTTATTTTTTCACCCCTACCCTCGACCATCCCCCCCTCAAAAAAAAAAAAATTAAATTTGTTTTTAAAAATTATTTTCTACTCTAGTAAAAATAAAAGATGAGAAAATAAGTCAAAGGAAAATATTTTCCTTCGTACCAAACACACCCTAAATCACAAAATTAAAAAATATATTTACCTCTTTGCCTTAAAAATAAATGCACTTGTGTTGAGCGTCTTGTGGGCAATGTATACTATTGTTTGGTTGGAATATCATCTTCATGGACAGGATGGAGTTGTCGTAGAATCTCGATCAATGAACGACTAATAAGAACTATTTCCTCCGTCCTATTTTACGTGATATTTTTTCTTTTTAGTCCGTCTTAAAATAAATATCATTTTACTATTGATAGACATCAATTATGACAAACATTTCTTTTTCAGTTGAATCCTTGCCAGCTCCATTACATATACTCCCTCTGTTTTTATTTATATGTTATCATTTTTTATTTTATAAAATGATAAATATTATAAATTAATTATTTATTTATTTATATGTTACCATTTTTTATTTTATGAAATGACAAGTATTATAAATCAACTATTTATAATAAAGATGACATATAAAAAAACGAAAAGAATAATATATTAGAGAAAATGTTCTATCACTAGGAAAATATTGGTCAGAGTCGTGCACGTATTAATAAACTAATTATATAGAAATTAGTATTGATGAAAATAATCTCACGTAAGACTGGGACGAATATGAGGCTCGGCCAATTCCCTCAAACCATGAATGAGTGTGAATGTTTGGATATGGGAATGAAAGGAGTGATGGTGACACTATAACAAAAACAACTTTTAAAGGTAATAAAAATGTATATTAATAAAAAGTGTTAAAGCATTTATCGGTACTAGTTAATTGTCATACATCCAATGTTGATATAGGCTTTAGAGACACTTACAAAGAGTGTTGCTTACCTCTAAAAAAAACATATTTAGTGGCAATTGACCTATTGTCGTTAATTAATTATTGCTAATGATCATTTTTGGTATTGCCTGGGGTGATCCCACATCGAATCGGGAGGAGAACCTTGGAGTACTCCTTATAAAACTTGATCAATCTTGGCTTCTTTTCTTTGAATTGCCTTTTGGGATATGAGTGAAGATTAGGGGTGTGCAAAAACGAACCGATCGATAAATCAAATCAAAAAAGTGTTATTGATTTATGACTATTGGATTAATGGTTTTATAAAAAGATTATCGGGTTATTGATTCGGTTTTGATTATATTGGGTAATTGGGTAAACCGATAACTTATTAAGACTATAGTAATTTACTACTTTACCTGTACATAAATATTAATCTCAATACCTTGCTAGTTACTGTCTTTGCCCTTTAGCCTTCACACTTTACCGTGACTTTAAATCCACAACTTCATAGTATCCAAAACGTCAAAACCTAAAGTAAGAATCATATTCCTCTTAATTTCTCTTTGTGTTACACTTGTATAATTCTTTTCATGTTTGTTATTATTGTTTCTATTTTATGAGCATTTATAAAGTTACATTATTGTCTTATCGTGTCAAATTATTGAAAAAGTCATCTATTTATTTTATAAGCATTTTCTTATTGGTTAAACAAAAAATCGAATCGCTAAGAACCAAATCGATAAAAAATATCTTATTGACTTTAACGTATTTAAAAATTGAAAATCGATAAATCGAACCAAATCGACCCATGCACGCCCCATTGAAGATCTTGATAGGCCCAACATGATCTCTAGTGTTTTCACCTTGTTCACAATTAGAAATTTAAAATTGGAAAATTACTACCTAAGCAAACATAGGTATTATATCAATTTTACATATCTATAGATATACTTGGATTTTACATTATATGTCTATGCATTTTGGTTTGATTTTAGATTTTTAAACCCCCTAAGCCAATTAACTTATGCCTCGAAATAAAGTGTCATTGGATTAAAACAAAGTTTTGTGCTGCTCACCACTTCTCGAGACCCATTTGAGAGTAACAGGATTTTGTCGTTGTATGAGTGTTAACTCACACTTACTCTTTCATAACAGGTTCTAATCGTTGTGTTGTGGTCCGTTTTCCAGATAACACCAATACTTTACGCTTACAACTATTCTGAACTATGTCTAGCACTATAACAAAAATAGATTTTAGCGACAATAAATCTGCACATTAACAAAGAGTGTTAAAGTCTTTACTAGCATTAGTTAATTGTCGTTGGATCTAATGTCACTATAAGCTTTAGGGACATTTACAAATAATGCTAATTTCCACTAAAAATATTTTTTTAGCGAGAATTAAGCTATAACCGTTAATTAATTGCCGCTGAAGATAATTTTTGATGTATTGTAGTAGAAAATTCATGTGTAATGTTTGAAATGATTACATATGGAGTGCATATAATTATACAACATAAGATATTTAAAAGTCATGAACTTCATGAACTATATAAACAATAACTAATACAACATGTCATATTATTTAATTAACAAATTTAACTGGTCTCAATGACATTATTAACTTCAGAAAGCTCCACTAATTTCCCCTTTTTTTCAACCTTGTCCTTTAAATCATCAAGATAATGTTGATACATATATGACATAAATCCCCAAATTGCCAACACCATTGACATCACTTTAATACCAGTCAACTTGTCGTGAAGAAATATCACAGCCAAAACAGGAGCCAAAGGCAAACCTAATATACTAATTACATTTGAAAATAATGAAGAAACTTTAAAAATTAACCCTACTGAACCAACTGTATAAAATTGCCAACAAATAGATGTCCCAATTAAATTTAAAACATAACTAACTTTCCCTAATTCATATTCATTCATTTCTTTCACTAACTTTTTCCACTCCCCGCTAGCGAAAAGCCCTATTAATAATACCATAGTCGAACTTATCGACTGATAAGTTGACATTTCGATGATCAAATGAAAACTCTCTTTCTTAAAGATTTTTTGAAGAGAGAGTTGTGTTATAGAAAGCATCAACGCGTATACAGCAGAGGCAGCTAATGTAGATAAAAATCCGAATATATATTTTTGTCTAGACGTTTTATTATTGGTACGTTCACTAGAATCGTCGTTGTGGAGAACTAGGAGAGAAGAGGAGATAGTGAGAATTACTAATGAGTTTACTATATAAGGGGTGATTTTTTGTTTATTTAGGAAGTATGAAAAAAGGGCATTGAAACCTAATTGACTAGCACAAATAAGTGAATAAGTTGTAACAGGAAGATATTGTAGACCTATTGTGTATAACATACAATTTCCAGCCATAAATAAACCTAGTATAGTATAAAGTGAAGTAACAATTATAAAAGATGGTTTTTTAATTATTTCAATGTTTTTATTAGTTTTTTTTGGTTTTATAAAAAGGAAAGGGATGAGAATTGGGAAGGCTATAGTTTGTACTAATGTGGCTAACCATATACTATTTCCACCTTTTTCAAAATATATTCTACCTAAGAGTGTACCTATAGCTTGAGTAGATAGAACTAATATTGAATAAATGATCATTTGGATCCACCATTTGTAATGTACCAAAGTTTGACCTTTTAATTGAGATTCATTTTGAGAGATGATTTGTTCCCTTATAACTTCTTCACCTGCTTCAAATAAGATTTCATAATTAGTGACCAAGTAAGACAAAACAATTAAAGTACTATAATATAATCAGAGGCGGAGCCAAAATTTCAATTTTATAGGTTTAAAATTTTAATATGGCTATTTCAAAGGTTAATAATTGAATTCTAAACTTATTATTTATACATAATGAATTTCTTGTCACAAATACATTATTTAAGTAAAATCTAATGGATTCGATTGAATACGTAGATAGACCTCTAGCTCCGTCCCTAATCCTAATTATATTATAAATTTTTACTCTTTTGTGCATGTGGTTTATTTCATATATGGTCTATCTATAAACATTGTATACGCATAATATATAAATATGCTCTTTACTTTGAATTTAGCTATGTCCTTCAACTTTAAATGTCCATAAATAAACATTTAAACTTGTATAAAATTGAACAAGTAGACACACGCGTCCTCGTAAGATGTCATGTAGAACACAAAATTGCAATATAGGTCGTCACGTAGGACGAATGTGCTTATTTGTTCACTTTTATACAAATTTAATGTCTACTTATGCACGTCCAAAATTAGATGGTGTATCCAAAATTTTATAATTTTAAGAATGCTTTATAATTTAAAAAGGAATAAAGATACATTATAATTAGCTTTTTAACGGGATGAGATTTATGTAATATAGAATCTCACCTTGCACTAGTGATTGCTCTACTGCTGAAGAGTCTCCCATCTCATACACTTGGTAAAAAGAAAGAAAGAAAGAAAGAAAGAAGGAATTCTTGTTGAAAATAAGTCAAGTGATAAACTTAATAAGTAGTAAGTAGTATATATAATATAATTTTTAAAGGAAGCTTTATCCAAAAGATCACAATGAACGGTCGGCAATCATTTTGATTTTTTATTATTTTAAAAATATTTTTTTATTTTAATTTATTACTTTATATTAATTATAATTTTTTTTTATTTTATCCTCAATTATAATTACATACTCTTCAAATCAATTCTCAAGATCTAAAACTATACATTAATTAATAAAAGTATTATAATGAAATATATATATATTATTAATTATTTTTTAGGAACGTTCAAAATAAATAAGTAAAAATGAACAAACAGAGAGTTTTAAGATATTCATGAATTGTTATCCATTAGCAAGAAATTGATTTTTTGAGGCCCAAGTTTTGACACATTGTGAATAAATGTATAAATTATAATAACGTATCCTCTCGAAATTTGGCAGTAATGCCTCGTTTCGGGTTACATCCAGCTGGGTAGTACGTAATTACGTATCCGTTTGAATTTACTTATTGAATATATTTTAATTTAATTTTTTTTATTTTTATTTATTAATTTTGATAAATAAAAAAAATATTTTTATGATTCTCTTAATAAAATTAAGATTGAATTAATGTATTAGAAAAATATAGTGACTAAATATTAGGGGTGTGAAAAAATTAAATCGACCGATAAATCGAATAAAAAAAAATGTTATTGATTTATTGCAATTGGATTATTGAGTTAACGGGTTTTTGATGGTTTTATGAAAAAAAATTACCAAGTTATCGATTTAATTTTGGTTTTTAATATTGAGTTATTGCGTAAGTCGATAACTGATTAAGACGGTAGTAATTTACTACTTTACCCTACATAAATCTTAAATATTTGTCTCATTAACTTACCACTTACTATCTTTTTTCCTTAGCGTTCAATTCACACTTTACAATAATATTCAGTTCATAATTACACATTATACAAAACGTCAAATACATAAAGTAAGAATCTTATTCCTCTTATTTCTCTTTGTTTTGTACTTGTATAGTTTTTTCATATTAGTTATTGTATTTATTTTATGAATATTCTGTAAAATTACATATTGTTCTGTCGCGTTAAATTATTGGAGAAGTCATGTATTTGTTTTATAAGCATTTTCTTATTGGTTAAACTAAAAATCAAACCCCTTAAAAATCAAAATCGACAAATCGAAAATCAATAAAAATATCTTATTAGTTTATCATATTTAAAAATTACAAATCTATAAATCAAATTGATAATATATAAAATCGGACTGAATCCATCAATACACACCCCTAATAAATATGTTTAGCACCCTACAATTAATAAGAATAAATTAATACATTTGTTATACTATTTTTTGTTAATAGGTGTATCAAGTTAAAATTTGATAAATAAATTCGAATAGAGAAAGTAATGTGGTGGGCTATAAATTAAAAACGTGGTAAAAAACATAAATGTAACACCACTCTCAGTCTCCTACCTATCAGTGTCGAGTCAGAAATTATATTTTATTATATTTTTTTTTTTTTTCCTTTATTAATTATTTTTTCTTTTGTTAACTCTATTCTACGCTAATTAATTATTTAAAACTTTTAATAATTATATCTTTTTCATCACTAAATTTTATTTACTTCCATCCATCTCACAAAAAAATTTATGTTTGGACACCTTCACTATTGATTTCTGATTTTTTCTGTCGCTACATCACCTTCAATTCTTTAACCTCATCCCCTCCACCCCTTCATCCTTTTGACTTCGTACGCCTAAACATCATAACTTCAAATTCTTTCGAGATGAGCAGAAAAAAAAAGTTGATTTATTATTTTATGAATTATTTCTATTAATCTTACAGAAAATTAATCTAATTGCGAATTAAAAGAAAGTTGTGCTTTGAAGTTGTGATAAAAGGAGAGTGGAGAGTCAAAAACACGTTTGAAATATCTCCTTTTTTTGAGTTTTATATTTAAGTTATTGAGAGTATGAGTTTCATATTTAAATGATCATTTATTTTATGTGGCATCGTTTGATTTGATATAATGTTTAAAAATAAAGGAAGATTATATAAACTTGTGGTCTAAAATAATTTTTAGATATATTTTTGACGGTAAATTATGCTATTGTGGATAAAAAGAGAATTTTAAAATTAAATTCTTTTAATTATAGTAAGATGACATTTTTTAGACTGATTAAAAATGAAAAAAGTACCACATAAAATGAATTGAGAAAATAATATTTTAGGAATAATGGAAAAAAGAAGGGAGATTTTTATTTCATATTATGAATAGAGAGAATTAGGACTGTAAATCAGACAAACAAATGACTTAGAAATTATATAAATTACAAGACATAATAAAATAAAATAATGACAAATAAAAAAATAATAATTATAGGAGTTATAAGGTAAATTTTAGCCACTAATTAACGTGAGTCAATATGCACATAATGTCCCACGAATTAATGGGAAATGTTGCACAATATAAAATGCCACTTAATCCAACAATTCTTTATATTTTAATATTAAGCATTTTGACATTGTCAAGTATCAATAATAAAATGTCACTTAATCCAACAATTATTTATATTTTAATATTAAGATCAAAGAGAGTGGAAAGAAGATTATTATGCCTGATGAAGTTGTGTTCTGTGTTTTTAGTGAAATAAGAATTTTTACTTCAAAATCTTAGTGGTCTCATACATGAATTATGATAACTTAATAGAAATAAAATATCATTACTTACACATAATAATAATAATTTAGGTATTGATATAAACTTTTAAAATTGATCTACACATTATGATCTTTTATATGTTATCTCAATTTTTATGAGAATAAATCTAATTCTCATAGAAAAGGGTCTGTTTCTATGCTAACACAGGTGAAATTTGTCGAGAGAATAACAATAATTTTTTTTTTTACTTGTCCCCTCCAAAAATACTCCAGAAATTTTGGGCAGCAATGGAGAATACCTCTTTTCAACTAAATAAAATTTTCTTTTCCACTATTTTTTATGTAATTTTATTTGCTTTTACACAAAATAATATAAGACCACCATATTTGTAAATGAATATTCTTTCTTATAATGAAAAAATATATGAAAATAGTAAGTTAGATAAATAAATAATCTACAGATTATATGAATTACAAGACATAATTAAGTAGAACAACGACAAATAAAGAATTAAGGGGTTATAAAAGTTGTAAAAAGAAATTATAGCCACTAACTAATGGGAGTCAGTTTGCACATACATAATGCCCGACGGATTAATGGAAAATGCTCCACAATATGACAGCACTTTGACATAATCAAATATTAAAAATAAAATGTTGCAGCACTTTGGGATTGTCACATATTATTTTTTTATTTAAAAAACGGCTAAGGGACGGATTTACCCCCGAACTTTAATAAATGGTATGTATATGCCCTCTGTTATACTTTCCGTCCACGTATGCCCCTGCCGTCCAATTATAGGTACACATATACCCCTCTCACTAACGGACCCCTAATTTTTTACACATGTCTTAATCCTATTAAACTACCCGTTTGACCATTTTTTTTAACCCATAACCCAATTATCCGCCCCATAACCGAATACCCACCCAATTTCCTCTAAAAGGAATTCTAATTAAAACACCAAAACTTGAACTTGTAAAATTTGTTGAAGAACTCAATGCATTTGACTTGAAAACAAGCCCAGTACTTCCAGTCTTGATCTGCAGACCACGATCATTCAAACTTGTTACAGCATCTGCACTCAAAGTTCTATTCAATCCACTCAGAGTAGATTTGGACATATCAAAATCTGGATTCAACATATTAAAAATTGAACTTGATACATTAGCAGAACAACTAAAATTATTCGAATCTAACACAAGACCCATACTTTGTGCCCTCATCTGTTGATCTTCACCAATCAAGCTCGCCAGGTAGTTCAAACTCTGCACTCTACTAACATAGGGAGAACCCAAATTCGGATCGAACCCCAATCCATTCGATTGTAATGCAGACATTTTGGAATTCGAATAAACACTATCCAGGCCTACCAAATTATTGGAATTTGAAAGTGACCCATTTTCAAATGTCAAATTCTGATTGTATAAGTAAGAAATAGTTGAATTAAATCCATAACCCAAATTAGCATTAGATCCGTTTCTTACTTTAGTATTCGTATCCTCTTTAGCAGGCTTTTCTTTCTCTTCCTCCTCAACATTTTCTTCCTCACCGAATAATGGTAGTGGAAGAGCTCCAGAAGGTTTCACCCACCCAGATGTCTTCTTGGTGTTTTAATTAGGATTCCTTTTAGAGGAAATTGGGTGGATATTGGGTTATGGGGCGGATAATTGGGTTATGGATTAAAAAAAAGGGTCAAACGGGTAGTTTAATAGGATTAAGACACGTGAAAAAATTAGGGGTCCGTTAGTGAGAGGGGTATATGTGCACCTATAATTGGACGACAGGGGCTTATGTGGACGGAAAGTATAATGGAGGGTATATACGTACCATTTATTAAAGTTCGGGGGTAAATCCGTCCCTTCGCCGTTTAAAAAATGTCACTTAACCCAACACACTACAAAAATCTCATGTCATTTGAAAGAGAAATGACAAGTAGAATCGAAATGATACTTTTAAAGAGAGACATAATCAAAATTTTAAGAAGATAAATATATTGCAATTTATATTATATGTTGATATTAAAAAAAGAAACGTGTCAAAAAAATCGGATGTTAGATTTGCAGCTTCGATCAAGCTAATCGGTAAAAGCCTAAAAGGCAAATGAAATATTTGACTTTTTAGAAAAACTCGTCAATCGATAAAAGGGCAAATTTAGCATTAACTTTTGGAAAAACGAATGAAAGTAGTAGAATAGGAAAATTAATAATATAGGAGATAAATAAATCATCTAAAACAACTAAAAATGTCATATTACTATTTAGTTGGCGTAAATCTGGATTGTTTAAACTTTAATATTTGACTTTTTAGAAAAACTCGTCAATCGGTAAAAAGGCAAATTTAGCATTAGCTTTTGGAAAAACGAATGAAAGTAATAGAATAGGAAAAATAATAATATAGGAGATAAATAAATCATCTAAAACAACTAAAAATGTCATATTACTATTTAGTTGGCGTAAATCTGGATTGTTTAAACTTTAATATTTGACTTTTTAGAAAAACTCGTCAATCGGTAAAAGGGCAAATTTAGCATTAACTTTTGGAAAAACGAATGAAAGTAATTGAATAGGAAAAATAGTAATATAGGAGATAAATAAATCA
Source organism: Solanum bulbocastanum (assembly GCA_037074985.1). NCBI lineage: Eukaryota > Viridiplantae > Streptophyta > Magnoliopsida > Solanales > Solanaceae > Solanum > Solanum bulbocastanum. Next base: position 25,721,794 of record CM073598.1, on the reverse strand, counting down.
TCTAAAACAACTAAAAATGTCATATTACTATTTAGTTGGCGTAAATCTGGATTGTTTAAACTTTAATGCAAATATGAAACATTAATAATAAATAATAAATAAAATAAAATGGTGCCTTGAAGCAACAGTTTTGCATTATTGTAATTTGTATCCCAAAGCCACTTGGGCTAAATGTATTTATACTGCTATTGTAGGAAAAAATGACACATCATAACAACCCAAAGTGACTTTGGGCCTTCAAATGCAAAACTGTCTTGTACTTTTAAGTTTTGTCACAAATTAATATTTTTTAGTTTAGGGAAAAGAAATAGTAACACTCGCACTTTGAAATCAATAAATATATTTATTGCGATATTTTTTATTCTTGATTATTGTTTTCTTGATGTGAATTTTACTGTCAAAAAATTCTAACACGCCCATATTTATCAATAAAATTGTGTTTCTCCATATTTTATTGTGATTGCAATATATTTTTTGTCAAGTTAAAAAATTTGTTGAAAACAAATTGACACGACCAGTGGGACCAAAACTCCCCTTCATCTCTTCTCTCATAGATCAAATCTGCAAATTAAAGTCACAAAATCGCAAAGGTGGAAGAATGAGTACTTCAAAATTCATCTTTTGAGCTTCATCAAGTATACACTCCGACAAGTCCTGAAGCAAGGGATTTGTAGACATTAAAATTTTATGGGACTCTACAAGATGTGTTCAATTAGAGTTGGGAGTTTACAAGGTGTGTTCAATTCCAATTAGATTCTTGGAGGCTACTCAACCCTAAACCCTAGTTTATACCTATATAAAGGGTAATATATTTCCTTGAAAAGACATGTTGAATATTCCATAAATTTATGAAATATTCATAAAGAGATCAAATTCAAATCATCTTAATTCGAGAAATACGTCACTAATGCCTTCGAATCATAGATAAATCTTATGAAAGAAAAATCAAAGGAGGAACAAAATTGTAACTAGATATTTATCAATAAAGTTGTGTTTCTTTATATTTTATTATGATTGCAATTTATTTTCTATCAAGTTAAAATTTGTTGCAAACAATATGTTGTAAATTTGCTTGCTTCCAATTTGTCTGAAGTTAAACTTCGACAAACCAAACATCAAACATATATATTTCAAATTCAGACTCACACATCTTAAGTTATTTTACAATGACTAAAACTTTTTTTAAAAAAAAAAACTTAAAAGTTCCTATTCTTCTTTCAATAGGAGCCCATATTTTTTTAAATAAAAATAATTCTTGCCTTAGCTTAATACACCTTTTAAGAAAAAAATGAAATATTGGTGATACGTTTCAATCAAACTCCTAAATGTCTTCACCATCCCAATTTGTCATTTAATGCCTTAGACAAAATAAGCTAAGGTGTAAAATGTTTCACTCAAAGTGGAAACACAAGAATTACCACCAAATGCCCTTAACAATTCTTGTAACCCACCTAACAAACTTCATTGCTTTATTTGTACTCATAGAGCAAATTAAATATGGATTAGTCATGGTGATTAATGATCTTATATGCATTGAATTAAGCTAATTATTATACTCCATATCACAATGTTGGTTTTGTATGTGAGCAGGTGCGAGGATGACTTAATTATTGGCTTTCTTAGTATTGCAATCATGATTAAACTTCTTAAAACAAAAGGATGAGAATCAATTCTACTTATGATATCTCAATAATTAATTTGTTTATGTAGTAGAGTTCAACCAATTAATCCATAGTAGTGTAGTAAGTTAGGGATTGTTCAATGCATAATATATTCAAATGAGATCCTCATTAATCCCTAACAAATTCGAAACTATCTCCTCTCTAAAGAGTTCTTTCCGTATATTTTTTTATAATTGTGGTGTCTGATCAGCTTACACGCACCTCAATTAATATCATAAATACACAAGTTATATCCTAATAATACAAGTGTCATGTAATTTTCTCCACCAAAACGTGAATAAATGAAAAAAAAACCACTCAATATTTTTTCGCCTAGACAAGAATTTTTTCTCAATTTATTTCTTACTATTTAATTCTTTAGACTATTATGATAGTGATTACTAGAAATAATAGAAAAAAAAGTTTCTCTCTTTAAAATCTTCAATGCATTGATAATACACAGAATCTGGTAATTTTAATTCAATTTTTTCTCTGTTTAAACCTTAAACAGATATTAACGCGTACGAAAACAGTGTTCTAGCAACTAAATGAAAAAAAACCCCACTAAAACATGTTGCATGTGACGTCATGGATAAAGTTATTTTTTCATTGAGTATTGATTACGAAAAAATATTCAGTAGAAAATACTGTCAAACTTTACATAAATTTGAATTAATCAAACTTTAATAGTGTGTTAATACTGACACACACGAAGTTGAAAAAAATTTAACTTCAACAAAAATACAATCAGCTAGAACCACAACCGCTGCCATCAACGGTTGGTATGAAAAGAAAGAGGGACAAAGACATTTTTTCTGTATATATAAATCTGAACCCAAAACTTATACTGTAGCTAACGACGTCGTTCAGTCCACCCCCACCCCCCACGCCCACCGCCACCCTACGCTCCTTCTTCATCTTCTTCGTTGCTTCAGATCTCTCCATATAGGGAAGGGGTTTGAAACAATTCTTCTCCGTATTATATATATTTATAGATATATACCTATTTCTCTCTATTCAATATATACGTACATATAATGTATGTGAATACACAATCTCATTACTGAGCTTTTCTCTGCTTCAATTTCGCCGGAATCGATAGATTTCACTTGTCGGTGATCCATATTGTATTATAATTTTGGGGGAAAATGGCGGCAGTTTCTGGTCCTCTGACGCCTGGACAGGTAGTAATGCTCTTGCTGATCGTTTTGTGTTGTAGTGATGAGTGATTATACTTTATTAAGTTAGTGATGTTTAATTTTGGATTTGGATCCGATAAATAGTTGGAACTATCGAAATATGTAATAATTGGGAGTTCTTTTGAGTCGGATCTGTTTGAAGAGTGTAACTACTGAAGTGTATTAGTTAAAATGATAAGAAAGCTTGCTGAATTATGATATAAGAGCATTTAGATGAGAAGATCTAGTTGTTTCCAGTGAAATTTGAGTTTATTAGTTTATTCTAGTAAGGAGTTGCAGCATGTTATTGTTGTAGTTTTTTTAACTATCTGTTAACGAATTATTCATGTTTCGTCAACAAAAATGATGTCTGAAGGCTGAATTGACTGTTGTTGATTACAGAAGGTAGCATGTTACAAACAGCTTTTTTGCTAGTGATAATATTTGTTGTTCCATTTTTTTTTCCTGCTTTGAGTACTAGAAAGTATATTGAAGTGGTTAAATTTTGAAGTTGTTTATTTGAGGTGGTTTCTTTTTGAAGTGCTACATTGTTTTCATATATGCTAGGGGCTTAAACTGCGAAATTATATTAAGATTCAAGTGCTCATATTTATATAGTGAGGGTGGCAGCATGTTGTTGTTGTTGTTTCGTGCAGTAGAAGCAATAATTTGAAAGTTCATACTGATTTGATATTATTATATTCATAATTCTGTCGTTATTAGAGCTGATGAAACAGTAGGGTTGTTAACATTGGTATAAGACGGTTAAAGATATGATTTTGAGTTTGTTGTCAAAAAGATGTAATTCAGAAATTTAAAACGTTTCTCTAAAGTTCCATCCATCAACTTCTATGTACTTTATAGTTTTAATGATTTGATCTGGCGGTGTGTTTATATAAATGAAAAGTGCTTGAAAGCTACAAGGTTCATGGGGTTTGAAGCGAAAAGCGAGAAGTAAAGCGCAAAATTTTATGAAAATTAAGAAGCACCAAACATATATGAATGTAGGACTAGAATACTCAAATTGCAATTAATATAATCAATTTCAACATTTGATATGTAATAGTGCCGATATTAATCCAACTTCTCAAAATTGTGATTCAAAGAACTGTCTATTTTTCTTTTGATCATATTTGAGTCATTGTTTGAAACACAAATTTCTTTGAAGCGCATGGCTTCACCCATGAAGTGTTAACCCCTAGCTTCTCGTTGCTACATCACTTTATGCAACAAAGGAATGGCTCTTAATGACTATGGACCTCCACCCCCCACCCCGCTATTGTTGGTTGGAAAGGCCCTGGGAGACAATAAGTAAGTTGATTGTGGCCATGAGATCCAAAACAGATGATGGTCATTCCAATAAGTAAACTTTAGATTCCAACTATGCTGTTTGTCTTTAAATCTCTAATCTGATGAAACTAAATTGTTGAAATTGGTCTAAGCTAGTGGTGGATTTTTGCTTTTTAGAAATTGGCTTATCTTGCTAGATTTAGAACTTTAGAAAATGACTCCCATAGTTTAACCAACTTTGATTGTGGCATTTTGCCCTGTTTGCAACTTCTGCCTTCATTATGAAGGTAGTTTCTTTCCTTTGGTACCTTTTGTCTTTTCTTTTGTTTGATTTAAAAAGAATTTTATGGTGAGTTGCTCATGCGAACCTGCTTTCTAGTGAACAGATCGGTATCAGGTGCATGTAAGTGCTAAGTATAGTACAATTGATTGGTCGTGTTTGATGCCTTTTTAACAATTTGCTGCTTCTGTAAGCATGTCCTTACCACTAAATTTGATGTCGTATATCAGAAAATATTAGGTACGGGAAGTCTGATCTATTGTAAGAGAATGTTCAATTTTGTTGCTTCGATGCCTAAAAACAACAATAATTTAATAAGCTCACAAGCTTTGGAACACTTACCTTTGGTCATTTGGTGGACAATCTGGCAGAAAGAAACAATTGTACTTTTGAAGGCAAACGGAGAAATTTACATATCCTTAAGCACATATGTACTTTTTTGCCATCTGGTGCGACCTGGTCACTGTAAATGATGTAGATTCCATGATAGATACGATAAAATTTCACAATCTGTAACTTTTGGCGCACTATCTTAGTATCGTAGTGTCATAATGATCTTACATAAACTTAACTCTTATTAGAATTTTTTTAAAAAAAACAATAATTTAATAATTGATACCAAATCTCAGTCAGCTCACTCAATTGATGAAACTCAAACAAAGCTTAATCTCATTTGTAGGAACATGTGTATTTGGATAAAAGATCCTTTACTATTTTGTTTGGTTGGTTGGGTGGGGGAGGGAAGGGAGAGAGAGAGAGAGGGAGAAATGGGGGTTTCAATTCCTGGAGGACGGAAGATCTACTAATAAACTTGTAGAATCATGTTGTTGTGGAATTATCTCTGTGTTAGTTTTTATGGAGTAAGATTTATTGCACTTGCGCTGCTGCAACGTGGAACGCTATTCAATTCATCATTTATTCGTTAAGGCAAATATATCTAGAATATACTGAAGGATTTCCCTTTTTATGTCGCAGGTGTCATTTTTGCTTGGATTTATACCTGTCCTTGTTGCATGGTTATACTCTGAGTGGTTGGAGTACAAGAAGTGGTTGTTTCCATCTAAAGTGTAAGTTAAACAGCTCAATCCTTGCAATGAAGTAAACACCCCCCCCTACTCACTAAGTTGACTCACTTGATTTTCAACATGGAAATAACCACTCAGTTGAAATCCATCCGATAAGGAAAAGGAAAAAGTACGAGAACTCATATAGCCCCTTTAGTATTCACCATGGACCTTGTAGACATGGCTGCTATTTTTTAAATCATTAGTGAACAGTATCATCAGGCAACTTGATTTCTGAAAGCAACTGTGATTGTTTTATCTACACAAAAATATACAAACAATAATTTTTTTTTATCTTATATTGTTGTCTTCTCTGCGGCAGCAGTCATTCAGATAACAATCTAGTTGAATTGGAAAGTGCATCAGTCAAGGAAGAAGATCGAGCTGTCTTACTTGAAGGAGGTCTGTCAAAATCTGCATCTACGAAGGTGTCTAGTTCATCAATAAAAACAAATATAGTTAGGTCAGTGCACTGTGCAGATTGGTGGATTTTCCTTGAACTTCCTTAATTAATTCTTCATGAAACACTTCTTTAATTTTATAGGTTTCTAACGATGGAGGACTCCTTTTTGCTTGAAAATCGAGCAACTTTAAGGGCAATGTGAGTCTCTTGGTTGTTTTGATTATGCAGGATGCATCTTTTTCCTCATACTAATGTGGTTGTCTTTCAATCATACAGGTCCGAATTTGGGGGAATCCTATTTTATTTCTATATCTGTGACCGCACAAACTTCTTTGCAGATTCTACCAAGGTTCATGACCTTTTAATTTTTTAATAATGCATCATGATATGACTTTCCACTTCATGCTTTTGACTAATCTCGTGGATGTGCATGAGCAAGCACTTTGTGGTGCACAGAGGTGGAGCTAGGTAGAGTAGTGCATTATATATGTATATATAAGATGTTGAACCCCTTTGGCTTCTTCGTGTTTTTACTTCTTTATATTTTGAATCCCTTAGTGAAAATCATATCTTGGCTCCACCATTGGTAGTGCATCTTGAGTAACTTCTTGTCTGCATACTATGCTAAAAATACACAGCCAGTTCAACCTAAATGTTTCTTGAATCTTCTTGTGCATTATCCTTCCCTGAAGGTAATATCCAGATTGAACTGTTCGATGTGGAATTGTGCTGTGGGACTTTTGTCTTAATGTTGTTTGAAAGAATTTTATCAAAACTTCAGCATGCTTTGCTTCAATGGAACTAATTTTAGTCTTCTTCTAAAGAAGGTTACTAGCATATATATGATATGCATGCTAATGTGTAAACTCATTCCTACTTTGGAGAAAATTTTGGATCTGTCTTTACCTTAATTGGTTCATTTGGAAAGTTCAGATTCTCCATATTTAAATTTTTTACCACACTCATCAAATTCATTCTAGATAAACTTGTTGTCTTCTTTGCTTTCTTGTGCCCATCCCCTTATTTTTGTATTTGATTCTTGGTTTTGAGAGTTTAGTACAGGATCTGCATTGGTGTTTGGCTAGAACGCAGGATCATATGATTTCTGCATCATTGCTGGAATTATACTTTCAGTGTGCCAACTCCATTGTGGAGTTATAAGATGTATATTTTTATCCTCGCAAGTGTAGCTCAAAATAACAAGGTTCTGTTTTATTTTGTTTTCCGTGAACAGAGCTACAATCGGGATCTCTTCCTCTTTCTCTATTGTCTTCTGGTCATAGTTGCAGCAATGACTTCTTTCAAGAAACACAATGACAAATCAGCATTCTCTGGAAAATCCTTGCTTTATCTTAACCGTCATCAGACAGAGGAGTGGAAAGGATGGATGCAGGAAAGTGTTTTCTATAAGATTTTTCTTGATCAACTTATCCTTCCGTTTAGTAAGAAGTAAATCTAGTCAGCAATTCTTTAGAGAAATACCTTCCATTTGCTCTCTTTGTTTCTCCGTCTCCTCAGTGAATGATTTACAAAGTCGCAACATGATTCTTGCACAACTTCTTTGTTCAATAAGAAGAGTAAATCATGCAGAATCTCTGTGCAATGTGTGTGCGTATATATTTTTATTTCCTGTGGATTTGGCCTGGTTCTTTGTATATACTCCTTCAGTATGATGTTTGCAGAGTCTAAAAAATCCATCTTTTGTTTGCAACAGGTCCTCTTTTTGATTTATCATTATTTTGCTGCAACAGAGATATACAATGCCATTCGTGTTTTCATTGCTGCATATGTATGGATGACTGGTTTTGGGAACTTCTCTTATTATTACATCAGAAAAGATTTTAGTCTTGCTCGGTTTGCTCAGGTAACATTATGTATTATACTTTATTACCTTAAGTTAGAGGACTCTTGGTAGTTTAATCTTACATTTCTTAGGTTCAACGTTGTTAATGTGGTAAACTTTGTCCTGTGTGCAGATGATGTGGAGGCTGAATTTCTTCGTAATATTTTGTTGTATTGTTCTTAACAATGACTACGTACTGTATTACATCTGCCCAATGCATACACTTTTTACTCTCATGGTGTATGGAGCCCTTGGCATTGGCTACAACTACAACGATAAAAGATCAGTGATGGCTTTGAAGCTTGTTATGTGCGTGGTCGTGGTTATCCTGATTTGGGAGATTCCTGGAGTTTTTGAATTTCTTTGGGGCCCTTTCACATTTATGCTAGGTTGGTTACGGTGCACTTACTCTTTTTCTTTCTCCAAATCACTTTTAAATACTTACTTTTTCGCCTTGGAAGTCACTTCAACTGTGTTGTGGAAAATGCTACCTACTTTTTCATGCAATATTATGCGTAAGATGAATAGTATGGCTATAAGTAATGACAAATGCCATCATTAAAAATTTGGTTATAAGAAGATCTCAAAACTAATATCTCCATATTTCATGGGTTGAAAAAAATGAGGTGATTTCTTCCCTCTGTTCTAGCCTTGGTGGACAGATACATGTTGCTGGTGGGAGGTATAAGGGATCTCGTGGAATTAGTCAAGGTGTGCCGGGACACAACGGTTATCAACAACAACAAAACAAAAAGTAACATGGTTCAGAAATAGTTGTAGAATTTGATTTGAGATGGACGAATATTCATGCTAAGAGGTGCTTGTCTTAGGTGCAATGATTATATGCAAGTAAGGTGACATATATAATTGTAGTGGCAATGCTACACAACTGTTTCAAGTGGTATTTTGTATTTCAAGTAGTAGGGTGAACGCCAAAGAATCCATTTCCCCCTTTTTCTTGTTGTCCTTTCATTTTTTATCTTTCTATAGATTCTGGCTTAACCCCTGTCACGTGATGGTCGTTTTCTACTTTATCAAACTGTAGGGTACACTGATCCAGCCAAGCCAGATCTCCCTCGGTTGCATGAATGGCACTTCAGATCTGGGCTGGACCGTTATATATGGATTATTGGCATGATATATGCCTACTTTCACCCTAATGTAAGCTCAATAGAACTCTTATTCTTTATTCTTTTGTCTTTGATTTGTTTTTAAGGACTTACATTTGGTGTATCTTGTCCTTTTAGGTTGAAAAATGGATGGAGAAACTGGAGGAGTCTGAACCTAAGCGGAGACGAACAATTAAAACATCAATTGTTGCTGTTGCTGTAGCTGTGAGTAGATTTATCATGTTTCTAGCATAACACCAATTTTATTTTGCTGCTACAGTGCGTCTCTTTCTTTTTCCTGTTTTCTTCTTCCTCCAATTCGTAAAGGTTTTTCATCCATCTTGCTCAGGTTGGGTACTTGTGGTTTGAATACATATACAAGCTGGACAAGAACACATACAACAAGCTCCATCCCTACACATCGTGGATTCCCATAACGTATGTATTAAACTTTCTTTAATTTCTGTTTTAGCCCTTCATTTCCAAATGTGTACTTTGTATACAACACCAACCATTGCTTGCCTATGATGTGCCAAAACAAAGAAAGTATATCATTGATTTCTCTCCTGATGTCTTGTGCTACTTTCTCATTTTATTTTCCTTTTTTCAGTGTTTACATCTGCTTGCGGAATTTTACTCAGGAGCTACGGAATTTCTCTTTGACTCTCTTTGCGTAAGATTCTATTGACTCATTTGGTGCTGGTGCTCAATCATAGACCTTATACCTTCCTTTTCCTGTCCAGAAGATTAATTTTTTCATCTTATCTTTAGACATAGTTGGACTGTTTTTCTTTCGGCTTCTTTAACTGTTAAGTGCTCTACTTTTCTAGGTGGCTGGGAAAAATCACCTTGGAAACATATATCTCACAGTTCCACATCTGGCTGAGGTATGTGGATTTCACTCTTCTTTTAAATATAATTGTTGTTGTCTCAGACCTGAAATAAATTAATAAAACTGTTCCACATTTAGTATTTGAACTTGTAGATATGACAATTCAGACAATTTGATGTGGTATTTCTGAGATCCTTCATTGAGTCTCACTTGTCACCTATCAACACTTTCCACATGCTTAACCTAAGAAAATAGAATCAGCTTGCGCATAAGGGATATGTTGCAAACCTGAAATATTATCTCTAACCATTTAAACTTCTAATGGAGTTGGTTTGAGAAATTCAATAGTCGCCCTCTATTTGATTAATCATGAACCATCAAAACATTCCATCACCCTACGACATTTTCCAAGTAATTTGCTGAACTTAAGCATTTTCTATGTGGCTAAATTTCTTAGAGGTATTACTGTACCAATTCCTTATCTGTGAATGATTGACATCCTTATTCCTACATAATATACTTTATTATTCCTGGCCTGTCTCTAAAGTTTCTCAGTACTCTTACGTGGTTTCCTTGTAATGCCAGAGTGTAATTTTTCCCAATGCTTATATCTCATCAGAGAATGTATAGTTTTATGTTGGTTGCGTTGATAAGGCCAGGATGCTTTGAGTTCTTATTGCTTCTTCACTTCATGTGCAGATCAAATATGCCGAATGGACAGCCTAAGTGGCTCCTGTCCTTTATCCCAGATTATCCTTTGCTTAATTTTATGCTTGTCACTGCAATATATGTTTTGGTAAGCTTATATTCTCTCACTTCTCATTTTCCTGAATATTTTTAGTTGTGATCATATCTGGTCCATTTTCTCTCCATCTGTTTTCTCAATCGGGTATTCCACTATCCTTCTGCAGATATCATATAGGATTTTTGAACTAACGAATACACTCAAGACAGTTTTCGTACCCACAAGAGACAACCAGAAGCTGCTTCACAACTTCATTGCCGGCGTCGTGATTTCTGTGTCCATATATTGCCTTTCTTTTAGTCTTCTTCAGATCCCTCATTGATGTGTAAGTTATTATACTCTACTTATCCAAAAAAAAAAAGTGCTGTCTGGTTTATACGTGAAAACATTTTTCTTTAGAATATTTTTGTAAAGAATCTTAGTTTTTAGTGTATGGTTATCTTCTTGTTGAAAATGTTCTTTTCTCCAAGGACAATACTTTTTACTAAAGGGAGAAAATGATTTCTTTTACCTTATAGTCAAAAGCCAGTTTTTATTAATATACACTCCATGTCATATCTTACTCTCCTTATCATTTGTTCAACCAACACTTAGATACTGTTGTCAACCTTTAGCACTCAAATACATGACTCCTAAAACATTGAAAATGATCCAGAAGATAGTTTCTCAAGGTAAAATAGTTTCGCTTTTTCCGTCATCCCAAGTTCTTTCTAATACATTGTTGATGCCATCTGCTGTCACTTCATCCTCCTTCAAATAGTATGATATGATGAATCATCCTAGTGTGCATTTTCCTGCTTGGAATTATTTGGATGAATCATCCAATGCTAATGCAGGTTGTATGGCCACAGGTCGGATGAAACGGTCATAGATCTCAACTAGATATGGAAATGAGAAATCTGTCATATTGTCTTAAATGGTGTAGAGATGTTGATATTCAAAGCCAGCTTGCAAAGCATGTAATTGCCAACAGTTTTGAGGAAGTATATCACTTGCAGTTGCCAAAGTAGAGCACACAAGGAATTAGTTTCGTATTATGCATCTCCGAGGGACAATAATTTGTATGATATCAATTACCACATGTATTCAAAAAATTTGGTTCTCTTTGCCCTTTGCCTTACATAGTCGTATTACGTATATGTTCCTCATTACTCAGTGATATGATAAAGAAATATAGGCATGATAAATGTACTTGTGTTCTCTACTCAGCAAAACTTGGAACTATTCATGGCTAGTGCAATTGTTTTTATCCTTAGCAGCGTCCTTTTTTATTGTTTGTGAAATTTTGCATCAAACACATTTCTGATGATGTTGCCCAGAGGAAATTATCTCGTGTTCACTTATAATTTGAATATAACAAAATGATCCTACAAAGATTTCTCGTATTTTTTTATTTATACATTTCCTGCGAAAAGAATCAGATGATTTGTTAACAAAATTTGTATTGAATTACAAAATCAAATCTCTCTGATTCATTGATGGGGCTGTGTATGGACTAGCATCTCTCGATTGAAAAGTTTCGACCCATTAAAATTTGGAATGTTAGGTGAAGTCCAATTCCCCACAATTCACTGTTTGGACTTTTAAGTTTATAATTTTTTGATAATTTGATTAACTAATGGTAATCTAGAAAATAAATTATTAACGCACACAGGATCAGAATATAATAAGACTAAAGTCCTAAACACACATGATTTGATATTATCAGTTATTAAACTAGTATGAACTAATTGTTTTGATTGTGCTAGTATCAAAAAGCAAACAAATCAAGATAAAAGTTAATTTTACTTTCAGATTATTTTTTAATTTTCAATTCATATAAACTCTCCCTTCTGTATTAAAAAATTATGAAAAACATTGCCTGAAATTTCTGGAGAATTTAGTGGGAAAATGCTAACTCTATACGCATACCGACAACTCCATGCCATTATTTTTTTTGAAAAAAATTAGCAATCAATTAAGAAGAACTGCAAAATAATAAAATTAGTCTCTAGCAGTATACAGGTTAATTACACAAAAAGTTTTTAATAGTTATGAGAATTTTATGAATGCAAATATCTTCTCACCAAAAAAAAATATTTATTTTGCTAGAATATGTAATTCTTTATTGGCAATGCCAAATCTATGGTCAATTATTCTGCTAAGTGTCAAATAATACTAACAATAAGAAAATTGACTACTGTTGTGTTTGGAGGTACGTATATAATTCCAATTTTGCCTCATATGGCGGAGGATCGCTATTTGAATTTTGACCTACTCTTTCCATGTGCTTCACCTAATATAATACTATTTGACATCTTCAATATACAGCAAAATATTTTAATTTCATTCACTCAAATCTATACCCCATCTTTTAATAATATAATAATTTCAACCCAAATATCAAAGTCTTGCCTACACAAAATAATAGTTTTTCATGTGAGGAATATTATTGAGGTCAACTTGGATTTAAATGTTGTATTTGGGAATAATTATATGTAAAACATTTTACAAGAAGGGGAAATATACATGGGCTAAGTTAATCAATAAGTGGATTATTAATGGGAAAAATTTCTATATATACAAAATTCACATGTTCAAAGATTAATTGAGCTAAAATGAGTTTTTTTTAAAAAAAATTATGACTTTTTATAACATATTAAACAAGATGAAAAACTAAAATATTTAATAAGATCTTTTCATGAATTAGTTTGAGATACAATAAGCTCAACTTTTGTATGAGTTTGAACTGAACGGATCAAAATAAATGAACGGGTAATTAGTATATCTAAACTTAGATAGGTGGCACAAATCATGTGTTTTCATGAGCTTATAACTTTGTTGCCACCCTGCTAAAAAGGGCGATATGTATGAATACCCGATTATAACGCTGCTATTTAACTTGTGATCATTTTTAAAGGTTTTTTTCTTTTACATGTGTATATACTTTAGGACAATTTCAAACATCATGATGTCTGAAGTTAGTCTTGACTAAAGTTCAGTAGATTTAAATCATTTTTTGTCCTAAGTATATGCACATATATGATTTGAGTTCAAGCAAGAAATGGCTAACGATTAGAACTAGAATGACTGAAGTCCAACCATTTTGCTTGAACTTCAAGCAGAAATGCACAAACTATATTCATACGAAACTTTTATCTGAAGTTTGATTTTATCAAACCTAACTTCAGACACAGCATGACTTCAAAATTTAAAAAGGAGAGTACGTAGATTTCATAGCAATGTCAAAACAGGTTGCACCATCAAATTTTCCATACTAAAATCAACAAGTAATTAAATTACAAGCTAAACTTCAAACTTTAGTTGGGCAAATTAAAGTGGTCAGCTTGTACAAAAACCATACTGCAAAAAGCCCCGTATCTTTATTATTTTCGAAGTTCATTTTCGCACAAAAAATAAACTCACTTCAAATAAAGGAAATAAAATGTTTTTTTATCAAAGACTTATAATTTTATTTTCAAAGCTCAAACCGTAATATTTCCTTTCAAGAAATTAATAAGTAAGTAAAACGTACTGCATGCATTTTGGCAAACAAAATTAGTAAGTTGCAATATGAACAAATGTGTACCCAACTTTGGTTTTTTATTAAACTTCTGAGCATTCCCACCAAAAAGTTAATATAAATATATTGAATTGTTCTTTCTTAAAGCTAAAGACAAACAAGAAAATTTTCCAATATTTTATTGAAACGTTCTAAGAAAAACAATTTTTTGCTTAAATTCTGCTACAACTTGTAATTTTATGAACCAACTTAATTAGTTTTATTCGAAAATAAATAAATATTTTTTTCCATTTATATCGTTTTTATCAATTAATAGAGTCAAAGTCAAATAGTTATTGGTTGACTGTTGAGCCTTTCTCATCAAAGGCAGCCGATTTTTTGGATTTTCTTTGTTTTTGTTTTTTTGTTTGACTTTTGCTTTTTCTTCACACTAACTAGTTCATATAATAAATATATATAAATAGAGTATCATTTTTTAATATAATAAATTTAATATTTTAAAAAATGACATACATAATTAATAATAAGGCGATAAGGTTAGCTATTGAATTTTTAAAGTGAACAAATAGAAGTGAATATCTATTTTTAATATAGTGGACGAAAAAAATTATATTTTAACCTATCTGTTATTAAATGAAGGTTTTAATAAACAAAATCATATCTTCCTGGAACTATTGTTTTGATTCAGTGGGGGCTGTTAACTAACTAACCTTCAATATTTATTTTTCAACTTTTTTAAAAATTAAAGAAAGCTAAGCTAGGACCATTTAGTTTGAATTTCAATACATTTTAAACTAAAATAATTTTTTTTCCTCTTTATAAATGTAATTTAGTTAAGTCCTCCACCAAGTATCATTAGCATATTCTATTTCTTATGATTCTATATGGATTATGGATATTATCTGCGTATGCATCATTTTCTTAGTTCAAAGTGTTATTTGAATGAAACGTTCCTATGATCTATTGCACCAATAATTAAAATTTGAAAGTAGAATAAGAATTACATTTTGTCATGATCAAATATAGTATTATGAAGATGATCAAAAGCCAATATTTATATATAGTATAATGCTTTTATCGTGATGTTCATTATATTAATGGTATTTATCTCAAAAACTTTTTGAGATTCCTACTCCTAGTTTTATTTACATGTCTTCTCAATAGAAATGACAATTTATCACTTATTCCTTCATATCAATTATAGAAAGTCTTTTTGCCATCTAAAAGGTGGAGGAAAAAAAATGCTGCGGTCACACCACGTGCTTCGGCTAATTCAACAAATATTACCCTCCCATAAAGGGAAATTAATTGTTTAAATGAATTGGTTATATAGTCTTTGCAATGTTGTAGAAGCTTCCTTAAAACGGGACGGATCTAGCTCTTAAGGTGTGGATTGACAAGAACCTAATGACTTTTGTTCCTGTCCAAATATTTTGTGTTAAGAAATCAACAAAATATTGACAGAAATAGTTGATTGTGAGCGAAGATATTCTTCTATGTTAACTTGAAATTATTGCAGGAACCATGATAACTTTCAAAACATGAATCCGTCCCTGCTTTAAAAAGGTTTTTGGATATGAATTGAACTTTCTTTACAAAAATCAATGGAAGATGATGACTTGTTCAATTAATTTCCTATTAGAAAAGTAAAACAATTATTATTTGCCTACAATTGATTTATTATCATCCAAAAAACAATTAACTAGCAATTTCGGATTAAAATAATGTCATATAGGAGCAAAATGCAAGGAAGAAATTTATTAGAACAATAAAATGTATTGCTCTCAAGCTAAGCTATAAGCCTATAAAATATGTTTAAGATATTCTAGTTATGTATAAATAATTTGGTCAAAACAGTATATGTGTTAGGAAATTCACATTTATCAAAGATCTAGTAATTTGTTTTTTCTAAAATTTAGAACTCAAAACTCATAACCCTGGATTCATATCTCGTCGTACATGTGTTGTATAGCATTTTTTTGCTATCTCTACATGAGATTATGCACGTATAGCTTGGGAATATATAAGATGATTCAAGTTAATCCAAGATTAAAAGGAATTATATATATATATATGCTCAAGAAAGAAGAGAAATTAGATATAGTATATATGTGATGGTGAAGTACTAAAATATATATATAATACATGAGATAATTAAGGAAGAGTCCATCTATAATATCTCTAAATTATTACAACAAAAAAAGAAAGAAAGAAAATTAAGTAGCTATAAAGTTTCAAGTAGGGTTAATTAGAGCTCAAAGCCTCATGGTTCTTGTTTAAGATTAAACATAGATGGAACCATGTCTTGTAGAAGTCCATAATCATGATGAGGATGAGGTAGCTGCATCTGTTGTTGATGATACATAGAGGAATTTGCAAAAGCATTGGCATGTCCATAAAATTGAGGCATTTGTGACATGATGAATTCTTGATGAAAACTTGCTTGTGGTGCCATTAATGGTGATTGCTGTGCTAACATGGAAGGATTCAACATTCTTGCAACGCTACCGCGGAGAGTAGCTGGTAAATGATGGTTGTGTTGACCTTCATATGTTGTGATAACAATGGATGGATCTTGATATGACCTCTCCACACGCTTCTTCACTTGACATTTTTGACTTGTGCACCTATAATAGCTTCTACAATTACAAAACAACAAAACATTATTACTATTATGTAATATACTTCTTAAAAGAAGAAAATCATGATATTATTGAGAGATCGAAAGATTATCAGAAGATATATGAGAAGGATCTGACACAAATATGAAATTTCAATTGTTCATAGAATAATAAGATATGACTAGTGTACATCTTTGAATCTAAGCTTAATTCTTGAACAAGAAAATGTGAACATAACTTAGGGAAGTGGGAAGTGGGAACACAATCTTCATACTAGTAGGTAACCATGTGGACTAAAAGAAAAAGAAAGTTTGTTATCAAATCACTAGTTAAATACCATAGATTTGACTAACTAGCTACCTTAATTATATGGATTCTTGATGGAAGAGAAGTGTGTTCTTTTAGGGTTTTATGAATTCTTTACAACAAAATGTGCAAAAAAAAAAAAAAAATTTTTAAAAATCACCTTGGATAAGGGCTATTCTTAACAGCCTTTTGTCCATATTTCCTCCATCTATATCCATCTTCAAGATGATCAACTTCACTCTTTGTCATGAATGCAAATTTTGGTGGCCTTTGCTTCTTTTCTCCTTTCTTTTTTGCTTTACTCCTATACATATCATAATTTCAATGAAAAAATAAATCAAATGAGGGTAAAAAAGAGATAAAAAGAAAACTTTAGAAACTTGAATATGTACTTACTCTTTTTTTGATGCATCTTCACCATCTTCTAATGCTTCATCCTTGACTTGTTTATCTTTCTTGTTAGAATCTTCATGATCACCATTAGATGAAGAATTTGAGATTGAAGAGTTTGGTGTAACTGGGGTTTCACTTCCTCCTCCTCCAACAACATCATTATTGTTAATATAATTAACATTAGCATCCATATGATCTTGTTTTATAATATCATCATCTTTAAATGAAGAAAGTGGAGATGGTGTTGAAAATCCAAAGGGTTTTCCAAGTGAATTATTAGTAATATAATCACTACTTGATCCATGTAAATACTCACTAGTATAGCTCATAAAAGAAGGATCAAGCATATGTATATTTTGAACCATTGAAGGATCATGCCTAATATCTTCTTGAAATGGTTGATGATAGTACAAATCTCTTAGTTCATCACCCATATTGAAGAACAAGAAGAATAAAAGGGATTTTTGTTTTGTTGGGGGTGGGTTGGGGTGGGGAGGATGGGGTTTGACAAGAGGTTGATAATGTGTCTCTATTTAAACTTTGACAAGTTCTCTTTTCTTCTTTCTTGGTTTGAGCTAACTAAGGTCTATTTTTTAATGTATTTTAAATTTTAATGGTAGAATGAGAGATTATATATAAGTTTTGAAAAAAATAGATGTAGACCCCACTTTTGTAAAGAAGGTTTGACAAAGTTTTAAGTCCATTTTTAGGATCTAGTCATTTGTCACTAGGAATGAATCCGTAATAATTTATGCGATATATATTTTTAGTTTGTAATGTATATTTATTATAATTAAAAATAATTAAATTTTAAAGTTTTTCATTTGTGTTTAATGAAATTATTTAATTATAATCATACAAATGATCAAAAAACGTTTTAGGTTACAAAATTTAAAATCTCTTTTTATTTTATAAACTTCATGTAGACTGAAAATACATCTAGCTGTAATAAGCATTTTCCTTCTTTGTTCCTATCTTAGGATTTTTTTTTTTTTTTTGTTTCTTGAAATATTGTGTATGGTATTCCGTTTTGTTTTACCACATGTTCCGTGTTGCAAATTTAAGCTTTTGGAATTATTGGGACCATATATACAAAAAGAAGAAAATGATTATATAGTTTTTATAGATATATGTAATAGACATAATAAAATATTTTAAATGTGATGGTTAAAATTTTAGTAATTTAGTTTAGTTGCAGTGTTTATCTAGTACTCTTTCACACTTCAAATCAAATGTAGTCAAATTTGTCACCATTACAAACTAAGTGTCTTGTCTCTTTTTGGTGAACAAACAAATAATACATACTTTATGGAAAGCAAATTGGAACATTTTATTCGAATTTTGGTTCAATAGAATATATATATCGTGGTTTAGTTAAAATGGAAGCTAGGTAGATAATCAATTATTAATTAAATAAATAAATAAATACATGTTAATAATTATCTTTAATTTAAAATGAAAAATATTCTGACAATTTCAACAACATTCTGCTCATTGACTCTTACGCAATATAGCGTAAAAGAAGAGGTACTCAATTAATATTTAGATGTAAACATCTAGAGAAACCAAATAATAATAAAAAGTCCTATAACGATATATTTAAATAGCGATCTGACTGGTTCAACACAATTATATTCTCATATCTCAACAATTCAGTGGCGGATCTAAGGATATGGGTGCGGTGCCATGGCATTCAGTGATTTCGAAAAAATTGTTGTATATATATATGTATATATATATCAGATGTTAATATATATTAACTTTGCCACCCACTAAATAAAATGATAAATGGTTTAATTGGTTAAGAATATGATATGCCACAGTTGCAATGCAAATTCAAACGTCACTACTAGCATTGATTTTTTTGCTTGGTTTGTGCGTAGTGAAGCATCTTTTTTTTGTTTTCTTTTCTTTTTTTTCTTTTTTTTTAATTAATGTGTGAAGGACTTTAGTTTTTTTTTCTTTCATTCATTCTTATTTATTAACTATACTTTATTAATTTCAAATTGACTCCTTTTCACCGTAGTTAATTCCTAATTTTTTTAACTTTCACTTTCACTAATTATTAATCTCTTGATATGAGTGTCGTGTGTTTATTCTTTATCAGTTAATGAATATTGAATTATCAATATCACATAAATATTATTAAGAATGCATTTAAATAGTAGTTTTGAAAATATATAAGTTTTAAAAATGATGAATATTATTACTAGAGTTCTTTCAATTTAAATGTTCTTTCGATTTTCACCTACACTCTTGCTAATTAGTAAGATGACTAGGTTGAAACTACAATTTTATTTTCTCTACAATATATCTGCAACAACACATAAAATCAATGGAATATGAATATATTGAGTTAACACTATAAGATGGTTTATACAAGCTCAAATTTTAATTTGAAAAATATTCATTTTTCCTCAAAGTCCAAGTGAATAAAGCCTTTAATTCCTAAAAAAAAAAAATTGTTTATCTCTCATCATAGAATATTTAAAAGAAAATATTACTAACATGCATGTTTGATCGATTTGTTTATAAAAATCGATAAAGATAATAACCCGAATTGTAACCCAAAATTAAAGCATCCGACCCATTTATCTTACTTGAACTATGTGGCACCTAGGACTTCCAAATCCTAGATCCGCCTCAGCTCAACATTCAGTACTCGTACGTATAAAAAAATACTCACTAGACTGTGAATCTATTATATATTTCTTTATACTCCATTCGTTCGTTTTTACTGGACATATTTTGTTTCACATGAATCAATTTAATTTAGAGTAAATTAAATTAATTCAACAAATATACGAAGAATAGTATAAGTTGCAAGGTTTTGTTTGATTTTGAGAAACAAATTAAGTATGATAAATAAAAATAAAAATAAAGGACTTTGAAATACCTTAATATAAAAATTTTAGCTCCATCACTACCAAACACAACACATTCAAATACGTTAATATTAATAGGAGAATTGATTTGATAGACTCTGTTTTAATTTATTTATTTAAATGAAAAAAAAACTTCATTTTATTCATAAAAGACTACCGCTAAGTTATATCCTTTTCCCGCTGGATTTGTGCTTTTGGGTCAAAGTGAATATTAGTTACTTAGAACTTTTTTCTATGATGTTCGATTTAACACCACACATACAATTGATACTTTCCCAGCTTCTTCATCAGATAACGTGTCAATTCAACACATTGTAGCGACATTTTTGCTTATAAATGGCCATGAGATTTTAGCTCTTCATATATATATATATAATTTTCTGATTCCTCTAACAATTGCTAATAATTCTTTTTCATTAGTTGAATATCTTGTTTCTGCTTCATTAAATGTACCACTTATGTATCTGCAGATTTCATTTAAATCAGTCTGTAATAATGCACCCCAATGATAATCTTAGGTTGTGATCACTTTCGTGATTTGTAATATAACAGGGAACTGTTATTCTTATACTATCTAGTTGTATAGGTAAATCTATCATGTTTATACAACTATAATTATTTCCTTCAAAGGTTTTATAAGTGTAGGGAGTACCTACGTATATTGGTAGACTTTCTATTAAAATATCTTTGATATGATTGGCTGTTGCACCTGTTTGTATCAAAATTTCTTGTACTTTCCATTCGATTCCGTTAAAAATTCTTTCTGAAATTCTAGAAATGTTAGTAATTTCAAGGATTCTTATATATCTATGTGTGTGTGAAATTATTTTATTAATATATGAATGAAACAAGTGAGGAAAAAGCTATTATGAGCTTGAAAACATTAATGAGGGGTAAGAAAGTCAACGGAGGACTCAAACAGAAAAAATAAATAAAAATAGAATTAGTAAAGATTTATGGGTGTATATTTGTAATTCAGTCAAACATTTGGGCCATTTGGAAACTTATATACTGAAACACGTGTCCCTACTTGGCACCGGCATTTGACCGTCGCCGACACATGTACTTCCCACGTGGCTTCTGTTATGTGGTTTCCCACCTAGCTGTCCCTCTTGTCTTTTTATACTCATTCCCAACCCACATCACTCTCTTTATTATTTTTTCACCATGTGACCCTCACGTGTCTTTTATCTCGCTTTAATGTATATAGTCAAACCTCTTTATAATCCTAACGTTTATTAAAAAAACTTGATTTGAGTTATGAGAATAATGTCTCTATCGAAGAGAGAGCTGTACCGCCACTCCATCTCGATCTTACCTATAATAAGCTTTGTATAGCATAAATATTTATTAGCTGGATCAGTAGAAACCAAGTTCAGTGGTGTCTATATCATTTTTTATTTTGTTTTTTCCCGTGATATTTGTATTGGAGGTTGATTATTTTGAATTCATATTGTATAGAGCCTTATTTATTGGGAAACACCTCCAATTAAAGACTTTTCAATATCCAGTCAAATTGAGATCTCTGACTAAGAGAGAAGCAACCCCAGTTGTCTAAAAATATGAGAGAAGTATTTAAAACATCATTTGAAGAAACTTATTAGTTTCGCCTCGAACTATTAACAGCCTTAAAAATATCTCTATATTTGACTAATTAACTTAGATACATCTCTAATCAGTCATATGACATAGCAAGTGGACTCAAATTCTTGTAGAAGCATGAGACTTTTAATAAAAAGTTGATGTCACGACTCAGACCGTCGTGATTGATACCCACACTAACTCTTCGGTGGGAGAACCACTACTACAACTCAAACCAAGCAACTAAAACAAAACTAAGACATTTAGTTACGGAAGTAAGTTAAATACTAAGGAAATAAATAGGAAGTTCTCATAAACTCCAACAAAGTCTAACAACAAACTAACAATGCGGAAGAAATAACCTAGAACCTGAAAGTCAATGTAACAAAACATCTAAAGTTCAACAAGTCTAAACAAGAAGGGATGCAACCCCAATCTAATAAATTAATCAACTAACTAGAACATAGTCTAAGTCCAGAAATGGTGGACATAGACGAAAGAGAACTTATGGTAGCCTGGAAGAATTGACTCACCCTTGAATTCGAACGATCATTGATCTCCTTAGCGAGATCTGTCAATAGCCACCAGAAGATACCCTGTACTCAACAAAAATAAGAGCAAGTGCAATATCAATACATAACCACAATTTACCGGTAGGATCACGCGGCTATCCCACTAAGTGCAACAAAAGCAAGTCAAGACAACATTATAATCACAAGCATATATCAACATATATAATATTATCAACATTTACAAACAACGAACAACTTTACATTTTATTTCAAATCATTGGTTCTCTCATGTACCCAAATCCAAACAGTTAGCATATCGAAACGTGGTACCCGATCCCAATATTATGTTGAAACATGGCAACCAATCCTATATTTATGCCAGAACATGGCAACCGATCCAAGTTAGTTATGCCAAAACGTGGCAACCGATCTCATTCACACTACAATCACAATCACAAGTATATCTTTAAAATCATACATTTAAGTCATAATTTCATGGCAATCATATTTCATCTATCTCATTCACAACAACTGTGATCAACATTGCAACATTCATACATATACAAGTATAATAATGAAGCAAGAACAAACATATATCACACAATCATGGAATCGCAACCATCACCTACCTCGAAACAAGCTTGAAACCGTAAGAAACTTGATCATTCCCTTTACGAATTCGTTCCGCTTGTTCTTGGTCTACAAACAATCAATATAATACGGGAATCAATAAACAATCACTAATTACCCGAATTACTAACAATTCTATGAATCCTAGATCATACCCATGATCCCAATTAATCCAATTTAGGGTTGTTTCCACCATAGAATCTATAACAAAACCTTCCCTTATCAACATTCACCCATTCTATTACGTTCTACGGATCGAAAAACGGATTCGGGGAGTGAAAAGCTTACCTTTAGCCTAAAAAATGGTGAAAAACGAGTAGGAGTCGCATGTGGTTCGTTCCTTAGCTCTAAAAGTCGAAAAGTGCATAATAAGGTCGTTTAGGGGTTTATTAACAACTTTAAGTCGCGTCGAGCCCGCCACAACGGCTCTCACCCTGCTACAGCGGCCTCGCCAGAGCAACACCAATCTCGCTAAAGTGGCTTGCACAGAACTAGTGAGCTATTTAAAGAATTTCAAAAACCCCATTTTACAACACACCTCTAACCCACAATGCTTAGAAAATGCCCTTCACGCTAAGATTGATTTCGGGAGTTCTACTCACCTGAATTCAATTTCGTAAAGTCGTATGGAATACTTAACGAGTTATCTAACTACTCATGCAATCAAAATCATAAATGATTCACTCGATTGTTACCAGATTTCCCTACACCTTAAAGACTCCGATTTCGTCCAAATCTGGATTAGATTGGAAAAATCCAAATATTACGAAAAAGTTTTCCAGCCCCAAATTTTCCCCCGTTGGCATTTCTATAACGACAGGAACAAGTCATTATAGTTGAGAAAAGTATTGAAAATACCCCTAAACTTGGTGAGAATTAAAGGATGTATTTTAGCCATGTTATAAGATCGGGATATATTTAACTTTAGTTAATCAAGTAAAATGCTATTTTTAAGGCTGCCAATACTTTGAAGATAATGCTGATGTTTTTGATACTTCCCTCAAAAATTTCCTTTTATGCTCATTTTTCTTTCTAGAAGGATTGTTGTGGTCTCTCAAATTATTTGTGGAAAATTATTCGATTTTTTATTTGTAAAAGATATTCTTATTTTCTTTTCAATCAAACAAGTCGAAATTTTCAAAACTTTCTTTTTTTATATAAGTTCCTTTTTATAGTACAAATAAGCCTTAGCTATTAAAGGTGTTTAATGGTGTAGAATTTTCAGCTTAGTGAAGAATAGTAGACACGCAAGAAAAAGTATAATTTTGTATATATCCTACTATCCTAAGATAAGAGGATGAACAATTGCCAACAAGAATAAGCTAAGATAATATTGAGTGGACAACATTTGTTATAATGACTTGAATACATAAAACAAATTAAATTATGTGCTAGCCACATAAAATTAAATTTTTGGACCACGTACGTTTCATTTAGTCTTTTTCCAGGCCCCCCTTCTCCGTCTATTTGTTAATAGTATGCTTTTACGATTTTTTACGATCAATTCCGTCGAAAATAACGAATATGCTCGGATTTTCGATAAAAAATCGTCGGCCATCAATTCCGTCGAAAATACCAAGTATGTCCGGATTTTCAATAAAAATTCGTTGGTAATTTCATCGATTGAAGTTTTCTATAAAAAATAACAAGTATTATATATGATTTTTTTTTTTTTTATAGAAATGCGTCGGTAATTTCATCGATGGAAGTTCTTTATCAAAAATATATGAATTTCCTACAGATATTTGTCGGTAATTTCATCGATTGGAATAAGTTTTCTATAAAAAATAACGAGCATACATGGATTTTCGATAGTAATTCATCGGTATTTATTTCATAGATTAGAATATATATAAGTTCTCTGTGAAAAAAATAACGAGTGTACATGAATTTTCGATAGAAATTTGTCGGGAAATTCATGGATTTTAATAAGTTCTCTGTAAAAAAAGAAAACGAGTATACATGAATTTCTTATAGAAATTTGTCAGTTATTTCATCGATTGTATTTTGTGTAAAAAATAACGAATATACATAGATTTCTGAAAGAAATTTGTTGTTAATTTCATCAATTGAAATAATTTTTCTCTAAAAGAAACAAATATACATGGATTTCCTATAGAAATTCGTTGGTAATGTCATTAATTAGAATAAGTTTTCTGTCAAAAATAACGAGTATACATGAATATTCGATAAAAATTTGTTATAACTTGTTGTCCATGAAATTTTATGAGACTTTAAATAGTCCCACAAAAAATTATCAATTTATATTACTTTATACTATATGGTGATTCATGGGTAAATTAAAAAATTAAATAATATCTCAGCAGATTGTCCGTGGTATATATATATATATATATATATATATACATACACACTCTACATCTAGAAAAAAATGTATGTTGTAGTCTAAAACAAGTTATAAATACTTATGTTACTATGAAATTTATTATATAACGAAAAGCTATATATATTTTATATTTATGTAACTATAAATAATTTTAGGTTAATTCAAAGCCCTTAATAAGATGTATAAATTAAAGTGACTTGAAGTATGAAACCGGTTTTTGAAATATAGATATTAGTGAATAACTGAAAATAAAAATTAAGGACCACATTTCATTTTCAGTTAGTCCTTCGGGTCCTTATTATCCCTTTTTGTTTTGTTAGCATGCTATTTAAAGTATTTATTTTCCTTTTGTCGTGGGTTGGCATTCTCATAATTATGCGGCACATGAGAAGTTTAATTGTATAAAAAAAAAATTGAAGAAAAAAAAATTAATGGATTTGAAAAATATATAATCTAACCATTAACACACCTTAGTAAGAATTATCAAATGTGCGAGACGAATTTGAGTTTGATCATGCACCATTTGAAAGATGAAAGAACATTGTTGATATAAAGTTTTAAAAGTCCAATTTCAATCATGATAAATAGCGAGTCATTCGATTGAATTACAAACAAGGTAAAAATCGACTTTCACCAACCATGGGGTAGAGAAAGAGATTGATTGTAAAGAGGGGAATTGATTCTCAGTTTTCACCAAGAAGGTAAAAATTTAGATAGTCAATCAATAAAGCTATTAAATTTTCATACGACATGACATATTAAATTTGATATCGATCAAAATAATTTTCTTGCTTTAAGAATTAAAATCTTGTATCCCATAAGACATTATATTCTCCTAATTACAGTGAAACAACAAAGAACAAGTAAACCAATTCATATTGTAAAAACACAGCCCTTAAAATAATTCACATAATTTACGCCTTTGTCTTTGTATAATATTATATTATACTCAAACAAAGAGAACTCTTTCTTTGACCTTTACCTAAGCACTTCTTTTTACAAATTAAATAATCTTATGTTCAACTAATTCAATTAAATTATATAATTGACCTCTTTGATTAGAGTTGAATGTTGTTCCATTTCTTTACTCAATCCAATGAGATATATATCCTTGAGTACAAATGCCGCTAAAATTGCGGCAAGATTGTTACTATATTTTATCAAATTAAAAAATACCTCCTTTTTTTAAATTAAAAAAATATGTATATTTTGGGTGCGTGTGTCATGCAAATTTGTACACCATATCTACTACTCTAATCCTATCTCTATAATTTATTGTTAATTAGTACTATTATGATAGGATTTGGCTTCTTATATAACTACATGTGTATTTCTTTCAAATAACAATATATTTCATACTTGAACAGATTACGGGTATTTATTTGACTACTATATCACTAAACGAGGCAAGCATAGCTTGAGCGGATCAATAATAGAACTTGATTTCTTATCGAATGGATTATTGGTGTTTTTTGGGCTACTATATCACCAAACGAGACATGCATAGGCTGGGCGGAATAAATTTGTACACCTTAGCTATTACCCTAATCTTATCTCTATAATTTATTTGTTAAAAATTAGAGCTACTGCCTATTAATTAGTCCGACATACCCATACGAAATAAACTCTTAGGGTTAGATTAAGTTAGGTACAAATTTAATTTTTATTCTACCACTAGAAATATTATTATACACCAAAGTTAGACCTAGTAGAAGAGAATCTTTTCTTGTAGTATAATTATAGAGTTGACATGTTGACTTTTTTTCTTGTATTATTTCAATGTAGCAATAGTGGTAGTATTAGTTCTTGTTCTCAATCTAATCAATGTTTAATTGACATAATATAATTCAAATTAATCTCCTCTTTGTTTTATTCGAATTTTTCATCATTTGCCTACCTAGCAAATATTGAAAGGAAATGACCGGTATATATACAAGATCAATTTGAAAGAATCCATGAGGTCCTCATGGTTAATTTATATGGAAGATGTGATTATATTCCAATTTTAACCTCTTGAAAAAATTTAGGAATGTTTATATGAAAATTCATGTATTATTTCAGTTTAAGTGAGAATATAAACTTTTACAAGTTGATGATTAACAAAAAAAAGTGAGACATTCAAAAAGCAAAACTAAAGTATAACATGCATGTAGCAATGTCTCCCTTTATATTATATAAATGATGAGTTGAAAAAGAAAAATAATTGTAACTCTATGAGAGTTGAATATAGACTAGGAAACAAATTATTGAGAGCTAGGATAGGAAACAACCTAGGCATATGACCTTCAAAAATGACAATGAATTCTAGAAAAAAATGTATATTATATATAGTCAAAATTAAAGGAAAGAACAAATAGTAGTTAAAGTTAAAAGACTTGGAAAAAGTATTGCCTTATCTTATCTACCCACCTTTTTTGTGCTTTGACATCTAATTTGCGAAACTCCATTCTACTTTTACTAGTTGTATATTTAGTTGGCTAGTCCTTATAATGGAAAAAAAAATCTTCATAATAAACAATCACATTAACATAAACAGTTTTTAGCGGTAATAGATATACACATTAATAAAAAAATATTTAAGTCTTTAACGGTTTTAATTAGTTAATTTCCATTGAGTACAATGTCGCTATACGTGTTAGAGCAGTTACAAAGAATGCTAATTGCCGAATATATATATATATATATATATATATATATATATATATATATATATATATATATATATATATATTGCAATTAAGTTATTATCATTAATTAATTGTTGCTAAAAGATTATTTTTAATGTAGTGATTTTATCTTTAATGAATTTTGTGCGACTTGAATATGAATTAATTAGACCAGCATTAAAAGAAAGTTGACTATTAACCAGTTACGACAAAAAAATACAAAGAGATGGTAATGAAGCGGAGCAGGGAAAGGGTGGGGCGGGTTGTTAGTCAACCTGCCCACATATACCTTAAATACTTCTTGCTCTTTTCTCATCAGCTAGCTTACGCCTCAAAACTCTATTATGAATTTATTCGTATTTAATATTTATATAAAATCATATTACTTATAATGATTAAGTCATAAATCAAAATTAAAAATATATATTACAATTAATATTCATTAATTTGATATAAATGTCAAATACGATAAATTCTACCACTAGAAATAGTCGTGTTTGATTAGATGGATAACCATAATTTTTTTGATCCGCTCATATACTCATTTCCTTTTATGTCTTGTACTGTTGTACATATCATTTCATTTTTTTAAAAAAAAATAAAACAATAATAATAATAATAATAATAAAACGATTATTCCTCTTTTCCACATTTTGTTAGTTGCTAATTTTGTAGATGGAATAAAAAAAATCGAACGTGTCACATTAGCTTTAGCTCTCTAATTAGTTGCCCTACCAAACATATACCAAAATATATTTGACTACTAGAGATTATAATAAAAATAATTCTATTTCGTGAAAAATGCTTTGTGGAATAGCATCAAATTAACGCACATGCTATAACGGACAAGTAAAATTATCATAGGGACACTACTAAAAAATCACTATTTATTCATTGAAATTCTTTACTCAAAAATGTTCAGTGTTTCCATATATATTTTAATAGAATCACTGAGAGAAGGAAAAAAAAGTGTTTTTTATACAAAAATTAGGAAGTCTTTTGATATTTAGAATCTGTTTCCTATCATGTGTTATTCCAGTGAGTTGATATCAACTCACTGAAAAATGAATGTGAAAATCATATTTTATAACATGAATTCTATTAATTTTTGGTGGGAAATTAAAAAACTTTTGTTTCTAGTAATAGAAGTATCATGAGGAGAAAATTGATACATACATGATGATTCATTCATGATGCCATAATCCAATTACTAACCAACCACCCCTCCATTTTACCTACCCAAATCTCTTGGGTGAGAGAGTGAATTAATAGAAGATCAACATGGATTGTCATGCAGTGGTGAGACAACTCTAACCTTAATCAGAGGTTTCAAGTTAAAGTTCTGGATATGGGTAAAATTTTGTTGAGAGCGTCACTTTTAAATGAGCCCTGTAATGCGTGATTCACATTTAGTCGAGACTCCAATACAGACTCCGAACTGAGAAAACAAAAAAATTATTGACCGAACGAAATTCAAGAAAGAAAGTGATTTCTCTATATATATTTCATTAATTATTCCTCTTCATCCAACAACTTATCTAAATGAAGAAGCCATCGAAAAAAAAAATTAGCACGTCATCCCCATTATTTATAGGGAATGAATATAAAAATAAATATAGATATATGTCAGTTTCAAATTTTCAAATGCATAATACACAATTTGTTTAAGGAAAATATGACTTAATCATATTATAAGTGTAGTTATAGCCTTATCGAGACTAATCAATCATCAAACCCTGATCAATTACGTAATTACTATTATTGAGAGCTAATTAATTATTATAACTTTTGAGAAAGCGTGACACTTGCAAATTATATTCCCATTCATGCATGATCCATATTATAAAAAGGAGAAGAGATTAAAAAACACATGCACACACAACTAATAATTTGTGAGTCTATATGTAATAGTGTGGGGAAATGAAATGCTTGGTCAATTAATTTTTTTGTTGAGTCCAATGACAAAGGCATCTCATGTTACTCTAGCTAAAAAAGTGCTTATGACATTATTACACTTATGTTGTGTGTCATGTTTTTTTAGGGGCACATTCAGACATATATATCAAAACAGACAAAAACTAAGTGACAAATATATATTTATACTTAAATTTATATAATGATGATACATATTCTTCGGCGATTTTTATTGTTTTTTTCATTTTTTTTGTTTGTTTGTTAGATGTGGTTCAATCGAGATCGAGAGTGTGGTTAAGAATAGCATAATGTTTTCAATCAAGTTCTTCGAGTTGACGCCCCTAAATTCTCTATCACATCATTCAGAAAAAGGAATTAGCTATAACATTTATTGTTAATTTGTTATTAATTAATAGCTCATTACTATCAATTTTTTTTAATGATTCATCATTAAATAGAATTATCAACAAAATTTTACTATTACTTATAAAAGTTTGTCCATCATTAAATTTTAAGACCCATGGGATAGAGGAGGAGGTCATTATATTCTGGGGAAGAGAATAATATTAAAATCAATTGAGAATTATTATTTTTTAGAAGAAAAAAGGAAAAGAGAGAAGCTGAAATTGTTGACCGTATAAGTTGTGTCCATTATATGTGACATAAAAAGATGGTCTTTTTTATATTTTGGCAAGTCTATATCAATACAGAAGAGAAAGGAGCAGGCAGGTTATTTGTTAGGTTTGCATACTTTAAACATAAATAAATTAAAAAGAATCTTTTAGACATTGACATAATATTTTTATATATAAAAAAAAAATAGTATAAGGTAAAGAAAGGGGCATGATGATAGATCATTTTCATAGAAAATTCAAGTCTAAAAAGTTAATTCAAAAGGTACCTTTCTAACTTCATCATATCAATTGTTGAACATCAAAATCTACTTGTTGCTTAAAAAAGGTGTAGTTGTAGACTAATTCAAACTTAAAAAGCTTCAATGTGCAGCAACCTAATTGGTCATTTATTAATTAATCAATTACCCCAGTAATTAATGAACCAGTAAGTTAAACTTAAGTACAAATTGATTCTAGTACAACAACAATTATATACTTACACTTTGGGTGGTTTCAAGAATAACGTAGGTATGTCATATAGTAAAAACTATGTGTTCGATTTAACTAGAAAAAACGAAATGAATTTTTATTTTTTAATGTTTACCATGATGAAAGGACTTTGGAATAGGGGCAAATATGTCCATTTGGTGTTTAATACAAGGATTTATATCACATTTTTAGTGTAAATAATTTTGAAAATATCTAAACTCGGAATAAAAAATTCTAACAAACATGATATAAGTTAATCCTCAATTTAGTTCCGAAATAATCGCTTATCGATTAATCTAAACAATATTCTCTTAAAAAGAATTGAGAGTTAGCCCACTTAGTGAATTATCTGTCCACGATTGAGGTGGGTTGTACAAACTCTATCAAAATAGCATAACATTTGCTTCCATTTCCCACGTCCCTTGATGCAATTTTCAAATAAATAACAATTAAAAGACCCCAAAAAGTATTGTGGATAATTTTTAAACAAATTAAGTACTATGTTTTTATACAAAAGTAAAATTAAAACCTTAGTCCTTTTTACTCTAAACTAAGTGGCCTACACATATTATTTTACCATTGAAGTACAAAGGGTTCTTTTTTTTTTTTTGGTCACGTTTTATATAAAGACCAAAACCTCTAAAGACAAGATTGCATTGAGCTCTCCAAAGCAAACTAGGGGAATGTGAGGTGCTAATTAATTTTAAAAAAATTCACTCACTAGGTCAAGACGTAATTATCCTTGCACATCTCAAAATTCGAATTGCGAACTAATCATGTATTTTTAAATGGAAGTAAAGTCAGAATTTAAAGTTTATAGATTTGGAATTCTAATTCTTTTAATAATTTATACATATTCACTAAATTTCTTACTATAAATTCAAAGTTTAAACTAAAATTACTGAGTTCGATCAAATTCATAATCAATATTGTCCGCCCCTGCTTAAAGAGAAAGGTAAATTTAAATAAAATTTGTTAGATTTTAAAAAGACTACCAATATTATTTTATAAAACTAAGTACTCCAATAGCGAGAATTATTATAATGTTTTATTTTTGAGTTAGTTCATTTTTGATATACAAAAAGTCTTATCATTACTTTTTCCTTATCCAATTATAATGATATTGCGGGTTTCTTTGAATATTAGTTTATTTTCCTGTCCTGTCCTGTCAAGATTGAATATGTTTAGGTAAGTTTACCACTAAAACAAAGACTACCAAAATAGAAAAAATAAATTAAGACCACCAAAAGGTATAAGTATATATAAATGTATAATCATGGACTCTAATTTGAGGGAATTACCCCACCTCTTTTTTCCCTTCATAGTTGCTTTTTTTCTTCAATGAAAACTTGGTGTGTGGGGGGTGGGGTGGAGGGGTTAATTAGTATTTCCTTCCGATTATTTTACTTGTCATCATTTTATTAAAATAGATGATCTAAAATATTTGTCATTTTGAATAATTAAGATATAATTGAGTAGAATTTTTTATTTTATCCTTAATATTAATTTTTTTTGGAGATAATAAACATTGACTAATTATCATAGAAAACCTAAATGAATACGACATACTATTAAGAAGTGATTGTTAGATAGGTGTATGGTTAGTTAAAGTTAGCTGTAAAAAGTTTGTTGTAATTGTTTTACTGTGATCAGTGAGTTAGTTAGGACCTACTAATCACACATTCTAGAATAATCCATCTATAAAAGTATGAAGGCCTTCTTATTGTAAAGTGAACATTCTGATAATGAAATAATATTTCTTCTTCTTCTCTACACACGTTTCTCTTCTCCATTCTCTTCCACAGAAAAATAACTTCCATGGTTTTCATCATCAAAGCATAAGTTGACATGGTATCAGAGCAGCGATACAAGGATCAATCACCCAGCTACAATTCGAATTAAAATTCAGCTAACTATATCTTTGTAATGGCAGAATTGACAGTTGCTACTCTTTCACACAATATCCTCTATACTTACAGGTTTCAGATGCACTAGGTGTAGCTCTAATTACGACTAAGTTCACAGGTCCAAAAAATTATGGCCTTTGGAGCAGATCGTTCAAGCTTGCTTTACTGGTGAAGAACAAGCTTTATTTTGTTGATGGAACTTGCCTAAAAAGCTCGTACACAAGAGATCTAACAGCTCAATGGGAAAGGTGCAATGCTGTTGTACTTTCATGGATCAGCAGTACAGTAGCTTCAGAATTACTCACTACTATTGTATACGCGTCAAATGCAAAACGAGTTTAGGACGACTTGTTAATCAGAAATATGCCACAACAGATCAAGAGGAAAGTCAGAGATTGTTGAGTGTTGTGGAGATTTATAAGGAACCCCTCACTATGCTGGCTAATTGAAAGCCAAGATTCAGAGACAAAAAACTATTGGATAATCCATATGTGCACTTGGTTACAGGAACCACTTGAGTAAGGATTGTTACAAAATAATTGGATATCCAATTAATTTCAAAAGCAAGAGAAAGCCAGATGCATCCAGTAATTCCAGATCCACCGATGGTTTTCAACGTGATTTTACTGATTTCAAGTCTTCTTCTAACTATGCTGCTTCTGCAGGACAGGGACATGCTCTCACACTTACAGAAGAAGAATATAATCATGTGCAGAACCTTAGACACAATTCAGGTCATACAAATGCAGGTGGTAATGATGAACTTAAAGCTAATTTCACAGGTAATGTATCACTCACACCTAATGTTTGTGAACATGAGTGGATCATTGACTCTGGTGCTACTCATCATGTTACTTTTTGTAAGGACATATTATCATATTCAAAGTGTCTTGGTAATCAAGGATCAAATATTGTTCAATTGCCCACGGGCAACAGGGTTCATATTGTAGGCGTAGGTTGCTCTACTATCCTGGGTGATCACATACTGAAAGATATTTTGCTTGTTCCTGATTTCAAGTTTAACTTGTTGTCAGTTGCCAAGTTAACCAAAGATCTAGTGTGTAGTGTCAGTTTCTTCCCTAATTTTTGTGTATTGCAGACTCTTTACAGTAGAAAGGTGATTAAGATTGGTAGAAAAGCTGGAGGCTTGTACTTATTAAAAGACACCATTAATGCAGTGACTACTGCTGCAATAAAGGATGATAACTTCACCACATTGTGGCACTTAAGGCTTGGTCATCCTTCCCTGACAGCAATGCGACATATTCTATCCTTGACTGGCAACTTGTCTACTCTTCCTTGCTGTCATATCTGCCCTCCGGCTAAGCAAAGTAGACCTAGTTTTCCTTCTAGTTTGCATAAATCTAGTGTCATAATTCATTTGGTTCATATAGATGTATGGGGTCCCTATATGACTCCAACTTATGACAAGAAGCAATACTTTGTAACCATAGTTGATGATTACAGTAGATTCTCTTGGCTTTCTTTGATTCATTTCAAAACTGAAGTCTACTCAATATTGAAAAATTTTCTATTAATGGTAAACACTCAATTTGACACTAAAGTGAAGGTGTTGAGAAGTGATAATGACACAGAGTTCATGAATTTCAACTGTAAAGATTTGTTAGCCTCTTTTGGGATAGTGCATCAAAGTTTTTGTGCTTATACATCCCAACAGAATGGAGTGGTGGAAAGAAAGCATAGACAGATACTCAATACTTCCAAGGCATTAAGATTTCAAGCGTTCATTCCTATCTCTTATTGGGGTTATTGTGTTAAGGCAGCAATTTACTTAATCAATAAACTTCCTACAACTGGTTTGCAAGGAAAGTCCTCCCATGAATTATTGTATGGCACTCCACCACATCTAGATCATCTAAGGGTATTTGGTTGCCTTTGTTTCACATTTATACTGCCTAAGATAAATTTGCTCTTAGAGCAAAAAAGGGTGTTTTCATGGGCTATGCAGAAACTCAAAAGGGATATAGAGTGTTTGATCTTGAGTTGCATTCCTTTCATGTTAGTAGGGATGTCACCTTTGTAGAACATAAGTTTTCTTTCCAGTCTGACATCTCTCCTAGGGCCTTGTATAATCTCGTGGAACCCCTTTTACTCCTTTTATCACAGACATCTATTCCTACTCCATTTGACATAAGTTCTAGAGTATAGGTTGGTTGAATCTGCAGAGGAGGTTTTAACTACTCCAAAAACAACTACTGATGTCTCTTCTCCTAGTGCAGTTCCTCTACCATCTGCCGAGCATACCACAT
The DNA here is from genome assembly GCA_037074985.1 of Solanum bulbocastanum. Classification (NCBI taxonomy): domain Eukaryota; kingdom Viridiplantae; phylum Streptophyta; class Magnoliopsida; order Solanales; family Solanaceae; genus Solanum; species Solanum bulbocastanum. Next base: position 25,686,752 of record CM073598.1, on the reverse strand, counting down.
CTACACCTGTTATGAACGTTGTTGCACCTTCTACTACAAGACCCAATAGGTCTGCTAGGCCTCCCATTTGGCACCAGGACTATGTTGTATCCAAACCTTAAAAGCAAGCTCATTCCACTTGTCTTTATCCTATTAGAGACTATGATGCCTACTCCAAGCTAAGTTATTCCTATAAGTTATTTTTAACTGCTCTTTCTAACTCTTCTGAGCCAACCATATTTAAAGAAGCCTCCAGTAGTAAAGAATGGGTTGCTGCTATGAAAGATGAAATTGCAGCCTTAGAGCAAAATAACAACTGGAAAGTGATGGACCTTCATCATAGAAAGAATGCTATTGGCTCTAAATGGGTATACAAAATCAAACTTCAGGCTAATAGTGAGGTTGAAAGGTACAAAGCAAGGCTTGTTGCAAAAGGTTATAATCAGCAGGAGGGCCTAAATTATAATGAGACATTCTCCCCTGTTGCCAAAATAGTTACAGTAAGAACTGTTATCAGTGTAGCTGCATTACACTCTTAGCCTCTTTACCAAACGAATGTCCATAATGCTTTTCTGCAGGGTGATCTTCTTGAGGATATCTACATGGACATGCCTTAAGGTTTTCAGAGGCATGGGGAGTATAAGGTGTGTAAGCTGCTCAAGTCTCTTTATAGCCTTAAACAGGCCTTCAGGCAGTGGAATCTAAAATTGACTAAGGTCCTACTATCTACTGGCTATTCACAGAGTCCCTATGATCACTCCCTTTTTGTGAAAAGGGATGGGCAAGACATAGTTGTGATCCTCATTTATGTGGATGATTTACTCTTGACAAGCAACAATAGTAAATTAATACAACAATTGAAGGAATCTCTTCATAGTAAATTTAAGATGAAAGATCTTGGTGATCTCAAGTACTTTCTAGGAATTGAGATTATGAGGTCTAAGGCTGGAATTTTGCTCAACCAAAGGAAATATGCTCTTGAGTTAATCTCAGACCTTAGTCTGAGTGGTGCTAAACCAGTGACCACACCTTTGGAAGCAAACACCAAACTCACCACAATGCAGTATGATAAACTGACAGGACTCAATGAGGATCCTTTATTCAAAGACATAACAGGCTATCAAAGATTAATTAAAAGACTGATATATTTGACTATCACCAGACTTGACATCAGTTTTGTTGTTCAAATACTTTCACAATTCATGCAGCAGCCTAAAATATCACATTGGAAAGCAACATTGAGGTTGGTCGGATATATCAAAGTATGTCCTGGTCAAGGACTATTGCTGAGCAGTAAACAAAGTATGGAGTTGGAAGCTTTTTGTGATTCAGATTAGGCATCATGCCCCAACACCAGAAGGTCAATAACTGGATACATGATCAAATTAGGAGATTCTCTTATATCCTGAAAGTCAAAGAAGCAACATACAGTGAGCAAAAGCTCTGCTGAAGCTGAATATAAAAGTATGGCTGGAGCTGTTGCAGAAATTATTTGGGTACTAGGAGTGTTAAAAGAGCTGAATGTAAATGTCACAACACCTGTGAAGCTGCATTGTGATAGCAAAGCAGCTATTCAAATTGCCAGTAATCCTATCTTCATGAAAGAACAAAACATATAAAGTTAGATTGCCACTTTGTAAGGGAAAGAATCAAGAGTGGATTAATATTGCCTACTTATGTTAACACCACACAACAGCCTGCTGATCTTCTTACTAAAGGCTTAGGTGCAGCTTCTAATCATATGTTACTATCCAAGCTTGGAGTCTTCAATGTGTATTCAAACTAAAGCTTGATGGGGAGTATTAAGAAGTGATTGTTAGATAGGTGTATGGTTAGTTAAAGTTAGCTGCAAAATGTTTGTTGTAACTGTTTCACTGTGGTCAGTGAGTTAGTTAGGACCTACTAATCAGACATTCTAAAATGATCCATTTATAAAAGTATGAAGGCCTTCTTATTGTAAAGTGAACATTCTAATAATGAAATAATACTTCTTCTTCTCTACACACGTTTCTCTTCTCCATTCGCTTCCATAGAAGAATAACTTCCGTGGCTTTCATCATCAAAGCATAAGTTGACACATACACATGCTCTAAGATTGTGATTGCTAAGAATAATTATATTTTTATTTTTTTTAGTTTTGATTACTTGATAATTTTCACAAGCACAGTTTCCACCTTTTATAGGACTTTCAAAAATTCTTTCGCAAAATAATTTATCTTTTTCCTGGTTCATTTGTTTTGTAATAAAAAGTATTATAGGATTTTGTTACCTTTCTCCAACTATCTCTTCATTAATGAGGAACTTTTTTGGCCTAAGCATTATTTGTTAAGGAGAAACTGATCCAATTTGAAGTTATTGATGAAAACTATTATTCATTTCGATTAAGCTTATTTTCTATTAATCTGAATACCCTTCTTAAATACAAGAAAAAATATTTATTGAACAAAATTAACGCTGTCAATAATTAAAGATAGTAAATAAGAATATATTAAAAAGTTGTATAAATAAAAAAATATGACAAATAAAATGATTTGGAGGGAGTAATAAAAACATCACTCATGATCTCATCTAACTTTTTTCTTTCGAGAACATTGATATATTCAAGAGATACCAGTAGAATATAGTTGACCAACTTATTTACTTGAAAACAGTGAAGTCAAAATTACCCATTACTTATAATTAAATTAATAAAATTCTAATGTGACAAGATTCAACGTCAAGTTTTATTGCAGCAACTTCAAGAGTCAAGACCATATATACAAAAAGTCTAATATTGTGCTTGTTGCCACTTCACCATCATATTAGCTGACTAATTCTCTCATACTTTATTACTGATATATTCTCTTTGTCCCTAATTACTTGTCCATTTTTGAATTAGCATACCTATTAAGAAATCAATTAATGACATAGTGAGTTTATCATTTTACCCCTATTAATTATGAAGTGGATGAAAAGTTCTACATTTTTCAAAGTAATTAGTCATTTAATTGAGGATATAATAGGTAAAAAAATTGTCCTTTCTTGATTTGTCAAAATGAACAAGTAATTAGGGATAACTATAAAAGAAAAAATGGACAAGTAATTAAGAACAACGGGAGTATTTATATTTTAAACAAAAATAATCAAAGATTCCCAATATTTCGGATTTTTGTAGATTTTCTTGAAATTATATATACCACATGCTAGTGTCTGAAGCTAATGGAATAACCCTAATGCATAAGAAGTGTATCATATTTGGGCTAAAAAAAAATCACCATATTGGAAGTTACATAGACTAATAATCAAATTAATTCTAATCCCAAGTTAAAATTATAATTGATAAGATCTAGTAAAGATTTCTTTCGTAAAAATATTTGAAATCGTGTTACATAATATAAATTTTTCTTTTTTTGATATTTTTTTGAAAATCACTAAAACAAAAACTAAAAACAGAAAGAACCAAATCGTATTCATGCATGTGTTGGAGTGAATGTGATGATCAGATCGAGAGTTGTCCCCTTTGTTCCTATCCATGTTTTGGAAATATGAATCTTAAATTATCAGAATGTTTCTAACTCGATATAAGAAGATTTGTAATTTCTTGAGAGCTATATATGATTAATGATATATGTATCAAAATCATTTTGAGATTTAATTGAAATTCATGATGAGTTATTTTAAATGTAATTTAGAATTTGAGACACATGAAACAATGACACTATGCTTATGTAAATTTCATTTATAAATTAACGATTGTACCCCCTTCAATAACAACTACAACTAATTAAGTATACAATCTTTAAAAATAATTTATTTTAACGCCGCATTATTGGTGCCCATTTCTCATACTCAATTTTATTTTTTTATTTTCACTTTAATAAATATTATTATTTCATTAACTTACAGCTAGTAAAAAAAACACTCAAAAGTCAATATTTCCAATCATCAAGATCTATCTACTCCACTTGGAATGTTCTGTATTAGTCAACATTTCATTTTTTAAACAACATGAGATCGATGCTTCATTCAAAAAATAAAAATATAAAATATAAAAACATTATGAGCTAGAACATAATATATATCTGTTACATTGTACTACTCGTCTTGTTTATACGTATATACTTGACTAACGAATGTAATTATTTTGATGATCTGACGACTAAATGTGTAACGTTTCCTTATAATTAAGCAAATAAGTGTGAAGGCTCTTAGAAGGATTTGATTCTAGCTAGACTCACTTAGAATATTTTTGACTAATTCTAACTACTTTACCATTCTTTCTCCTCTATTTTTTATTAACAAATAATTTATTAATCTAGGATTCCTATTACATAATCAGTGATCAATTTGACTGCTTACGGATGAATAAATATTAAATGAAACAAAACTCTGTGTTTACCTGACATAATTACTTTGTAATATAATTTTTATAATTACCAACTAGGATAAAATAATTAAATTTAGACTTTCAAGAGAAGTATATTTTTTACATAAAGAAAAAGAAAGTTGACAATTAACCATCAACTAGCATAATTCAATATTAATAAATTAAAGAGGGTCAGGTCATAGTGCAAAGTGCAGTAACCTTCATTTTCACTATATACTAATTAATAGTCCATTTTATAATATTTTGAATTGTATAGAATATAGATTTCTAATCCAAGTCTTTGTTCACTAGTCAAGGTCTTTCAAGACTAAATGCCTCATGAAAATTCACAAGGGTTATTTTCGAATTCGAGTCATGGTTATGAAGTCACATTTGATGGGAGCGTTTTGCACAAATCCACTATAGTGTGAGACTTCCTAATGCGAATCCAAATTAGTTAGGCCCTAAAGTGATACCAAACACCCAATTTAAAAAAATGAATACTAATTCGAAACCATCTAAAATCTTAATTTAATAAGAAACAATATTTATCATCTTTTGCTTCGTTCTTTGAATTGATCAAATTAAAAGTCGAAAAAAGTTAATTTTAACTCCATCATTTAAGATTGAAATAAACATATGCATGCGTAACTTTACCATATTGTACCCAAAAAAAAGTGTCTTAAATACTAGTCCGTCGAGACAAATAATTTTTTCACCGCACATAAAATTTATATTCACATCATAATATTCCACAAATTATGTCTCACGTCCTTAAATAACTTTCTTAATGAGACAGCAAGCCTATTTCCCTTCTGTTTTTGGGTCATCAAGAGCACAAATTGAAATGAGGGCATTTTTCTGTGAAATTAACTTTAAATAGTTGCCCATCCCAAAAAACATAGCCAATATGAAACCTCAATGTCCATATCGCTCTCTTTAAGCTCTACTTGGTCCAATATTACGAAAAATGAGACATTATATAAATGATTTTCGAAGATACCTTTTTTACAAAATAAATAATGTATCATACAGAGAAAATCAATTTTTTTTTCTCCCTCTAAAATTCTTATCATTTAAGTAGTTATTTACAAATAATATACTTTTGCTTCAAAATTTTGCAAGGTTTCCACCATTAAGACATTTTCCAAAACACTTCCAAAATTTTCCATTGCACTTTAGGACTTTGACCTCTGTGCAAGGATGGAGCACCCTTCCCATAAAATTAGGGAACTCAACTTTCCAGTTTCTCCAGCAGGCCACATTTAGACACGCCTTGTCCAGTTGCCAATCCTAGATGCTGCTACAACTATGTTTTTCTGTTTTTTTTTTTTCCCTCTCCCTAATGTCCAATAGGAAGGCATCAAATTCGACGTTTAATGGTGGTGTTCCATTAGATCGCCGAGAGTAATCCTTCCACAGTTGCCACTGTCCAGCCGTTCAAACTGTTTGCAAATCAGCATTACATCTTTCTCTGTGATCTTCCCCATTTCTTTCAGTTTGTATATCACATATTCTGATTTACTGCAACCATATATAAGATGCAAAATCAACATCACATGTCCTAATGCAAAAGCAGGCATAGCCACATTTTTCACGTACGCGTATGTGCAAACTTGCAGTAGGTACAGTTCAATAATCAAGTTGTACTAGCGAAAACATTAAGCTAGAAGCAATTACGATAGTTGATCAAACAAAGAACGAGCAATTTAACCAACAAACTGCAGAAATAGGATAATGTGTGCCTTGGAGGGAGGACGAAAGATGAGGTACAAAGGAACCTCTACGGCATATAAGCTGCGACCCATATAGTGAAAAAAGAATAAGATCACCTAAAGATAATAGATCAGGTTCAGTCTAAAAACCCCTCAACTCATTCAGCTTCCCAACAAGCCAGTTAAACCAGATATTGTTACATATTTAAAATTTGCTACTTCCCACCCGTACAAGTACCAAGTAACTCTGCCTACTAAGGCTTAGGTAAATGAGAAAAAATCACCTAGTGTCTTCTATCTCTGCTGGGACTTGAACCCTGTCTCCAAGGTTAGCACCCATCTAATTGACCACAAGGTCACACTGTTAGTGTAATCCTAACAATTATATAGAGGTACACACTCGCTATGCTCTCAATAGAGGGTTAGACAAGCAGAATTCAAGCTACCAGCTCCACAGAAAGGCGCAAATATCATATACAAAATAAATTCGCACAAATGTTCATGGCAATCACTGGAAAATAGGATTAAGATAATTTTACCATTCCAAGTTAAAATTGAAAAGTTGAACGTTCCAGTTAAATTCAAGAGACGAGAAAAGCAAAAACAAAGATTTCTTACAACTCACTTGAATCACTAAAGAATAGTCTGGGTTTGTATGTCACGAGAACTCTGTATTTACTTTAGGCATGAAAGGCCACTCTGAGGGCAGGAGATGCAACTAAATAATTTTTTATATCACAAGGTAATTTTTTCATAAACAGTAACAAGTAGGTACCCAACAGAATGTACAGAAATAGCAAGGACTTGTCATCCACTAAAGTATTAAAGGGCCGTCTAACAAGTCCAAAGCATGTGTCATGTTATTTACGAAATATCCCCTACAACAACAATCTAACTTTTCTATACACCTGGATTTCACAAACGGAATAGGGTATTTTTTTCCCTTCAAAGCATCTGTTGTTCCTCTTCATGCAGACTGTCCATATAACATATAAATGTTCCCCTTTTCCATGGATCTTAAAAACCTTAAACTAAATAATGTTACTAGGATTCCATGGACAATGAGAGACCTACACGTGAATCTGAAATGCGTCAGTGGATATCTGCCAAAATTGATTGAGTAATGAGCATGAAGAATATTACAGACCTTTAGAATGTGGTTACCTATTTCCTCGAATAATAGGTAAAATGATTCATTATCTATTCAAGTATTACTTGACTAGAGAGCAAGCTCAGAATACATCAAGTGGTTAGGTTACTGGAACTTTATTACTTGGACACAGGTCAGAAATCAATCTAGCATATCCTGGAACCTGGAATATGGATCCTGAAGTCCGAAATAGTCTCAAACTAAGAGCAGAAAAATAAAAGACACTCATCCAGTAAATAACTAGATCACATTTACTACAACCAAAACTAAACTTATAACTAACAGTCTAAGACTACTGCTGAAACCATTGCTAGGGCAGTTCTGTGAATAACTGATCCAGGTAGTTGACTTGTTCATAACCTAGCGGGATCAGAATAAACCCATGAAGATAAATAAGGATAAGCATGTCAACCTTTATCCAAGATATGAGAGTTTGCGAGTATTCAAAAGGAATCAGACATCAGACAAGAAGCACGTTTAAGTTGTTAGCTTAGCGTAAGTGTTACTGAACAATGCTCCAAGAATTTTGAGATGTCACCTCAACAAGCAATTTCAGAATTAAGCATCTGTTATTCTTAGCTAACACTTGATTTCTCTCGAGTAAAGATAGCAGATTCTTGAGATAGAAATAGTCTTACTAACCGGTATACTGCATCAGTAAACCCCTTTTAGTGTGAAACATATTCTAATTTTGAGAAAGTAGTGTATAACATATTCTTAAAAATAACAAAAGCTACATTGTAATTGGTCCATATGGGGTTCATCATTATAACATGGAAATGTTACTGCAGAGCATTATCGAGATCATTGTCATTATAGTTACAAAGAACTTTCAGTTGGAGCAGATAAGTCTTAGTATTACTCCCCTGAGGGAATAGCTAGCCTAATTTGCACAAAGGAAAGGCTGCCTAACTCTGGAAAAACTTAAAATGTGAGGAGGATAGCATGATTATTTGTAATCAGGGCAGACCTACCTTGATGGACAAGGGTATCATTCACTTGTAAACTCATCTTTCTCTCCAAACACACTCTTTGTTCACCAAAAAACACCCATCAACACTAGATCAAGACAATTTAGCGGAGATTAAAGAAAAAACAAGCAAGAGGAAAAAAAAAACACTAACAGCTCAACACATTCAGTGGAGATAGGAGAAAAACAAGCAAAAAAAAAAAAACTAAAAGAAAAATCGAAGATGTGTCTGATCTGAAATTGGCAGAAGCCAAGGATCCAAACTCAACCATCTTCCCTATATTTCTTGAATTCTGTAGCACAGAGCACTTGGGCTTGGAGAAGGAGGAGAGAATGGTTTCTGATGAAGAAACAAAGTAAAGGCGATGAAGACTAAAAAGGAAAAAATAAAGGAATGGAAATGAAAAAAAGAGGGTTAGACTGTCGAATCATTTGATCTAATCTGAACCATCTAATCATTTGATCTGGACCATCAAATTTCTCTCAGATTCTATTAATTTTTTCCTCTTCATGCGCAAGAACTTTTAGGGGAAACGCGCTAGGCGTATGTATAAAGCCAAAAAGGAAGGAGTTTCAAGGGTTGAAGATGCAATCTACAAGGTAAGAAAAATTTGAAAGGTGCTATATTCAGATACATAGTGTTGGATTAATGATAATATATCACATGTTGTGAGGCATAACTCTATTAGATCTTGATTGTTTTGGTTGTCATGGATAAAAAGGGGAATGATGACTACAGATGACTTGATTAGAGCAGTTTGATGTTAAGACAACTTTCTTACATAGTGAACTTGATAAACAAATTTATATGAAACAAATTGACAGATTAGAAGTTGGAGGAAAAGAAGACCGATTAATTGAAGAAGAAATACTTGTATGGATCAAAGCAGTCTCAGAGACAATGGTACGAAAGCATTGATTTCTTTATGTTGAGTATAGATTTTTTGTTGTTTAAGGAGAATGTAAGATAGTTGCACTTTATCCGGAAGTTGAATCATGGTTCATCCATTTACTTGTTATATATTAATGACAAGCTCAATCCTCTCAAGGATATGCAGAAAACTTGCATTTCAAGGCGACAACCGAATAATGAGCATTTTGTGAGGAAATTCAGTATTGGGAAAACACTGTGAAAACCTCTTTGTGAGTGAATTTTGAGAGGTGAATCTCTCTAGCTTTGGGTTCTAAATTTTTTATTTTAAATCAGTACTCTTTCTTAATACTCTAGATATAAATGATATGCTCGTCCCCAACAATTAATGTAGGTCTACTTGATGGATTCACTAAATCTTTTTTGACTTTCTATTGTCTTATTACCATCATTAAGGGTTTCATAACAATTACACCTTATACCTATTATTCCAAGGTATGTAGCTACAACTTATGGCACGTTCAGGTTAATTTAACAATTACTAATGACGTATGTCAAGGGTTTGCAGGGAGCCACTTCAGCGATGAATAGTGTGGACAAGCCATTTCATAAGTTTATTAGTGCCTTCTATTGAATTTAAAACCTAAATCTCCCATGCGAAAATTCTGAAACCAACATTTTTTGTTTTAAATTCTAATGATGCCACCATTTGAAATTGTTGGTCGCCATTTATCTCAGTAAAAGTCCAAAGACTTAATTCGTCAAATCATATTCCAAAATATATCATGCCATAAAACGGATGTTACGCACCTGGGCCCTTAGGGACAAAATAACAGCATACATGTTCCTTGTGGAACTAGACAGTGACCTAACAAGAGACAGGCAAGCAGCCACTCTACAGGTGTGTGCATAATTCTAACTCAAAACAACTTTTTAACAATTGATATACTCAAAATGATGGTAAGACTTTTGGACTAATTCTTTTTTCTCTGGATGTTATGTGTTATCCTCCAATCCCCTAAATTGGTGCCTCTTTTGAGCGGATTGTAGATCAACGTACTCCGGAATGGTTTTTATTTCATCCTGAGAAAATTAAAATATATAATCTAGCTATCGATGAATGAAGAATGTGTGCATTACTATGACTGGAGAAAAACATAAGCAACGTGGTGTTACAAAAAATGAGAAGAGGCACTACTGTTCCAAACTCTTCTATTGATGTTTTCAAGTCAAACAAGGTGGTTAATCCCTTTCAGAAGAAACCTCAATGATTAGGAAATAGAAGAATTCTTTTGGTTGCTGAGACTACCTAACAGTTCTCCCTCTGTTTTCTTCCCCCGACTCCATCATATGGAAACTCAACTATGAAGGACTACCCAGCTATGGCATGGTGGTTCATATGGAAGGAAAGAAGTACTAGACTTTTTGAAGACCAAAGAAAAATGTAGTTGATCTTAAACTGAAGTATATATTTTTGCATAACTTTTGGAGTGACACGGCAATGTATTTAGAGCTGGAAGCCATGATAGACTTTCTCATTTCTTTACACACTGTAAAGCTCTCTTTTTAGATGTACTCATTCTCAGCATTCCCTTTTTTTTATCAAGAAGATGCAGTGAGTACAAAGTAGCGTAATTCTCAGCATTCCCTTAATATGTGCTTACATCAATACTTTTTTTTAATTGGTAATGTGTTTATTACGAAACCAATCAAAAAAATGAGAGAAGGGAATGAAATTCGAACTTCCGAAGCAATAAAAGTATGCAAATACAAGTGCATGTCATAAACTGAAAGAATTTCTAAGGGTTAAGAGTCATTAACCACCCGTAACTATCTACAAATTTTGGAGAGCTTACAGGATGTGTAGACCTTAGATTTTCTAAAAAGATATCTATGAATTTAGATGCCTTCCTAACCAAAACTAAATCAAGTCTAAAGGTTGAAAGTAAGTAACTGCAGACAGAAATCAAACCAAAGCCACATTCTAGCATTTTTTTGCTCTATTAATGAAATGTAAAAGATAAAATTTCCCTAGTTGTTAACTAAAATCTAGTATAATTACAAGTACAATGGCTGCAATCTATACCTATTTTTGCACCTAAACTTAACAATGACCATGCTTTCAAGTTCTAGTAACTTATTTATGCTAAATGCATCTGGCTAGCATGTATCCGGGAAGCTATAAAAATGAGGACAAATACCAACTGAATATCCAAACATTACGAAGATTTCAACTGTTGAAGCATTGATGCAGATGAGGTTGACAGTAAGTAATGTTTTCCATTGATACAGTACAAGCAAGTTGTGAAAGTGGAAGTGCGAAACTTAAATGACCAGGGTTAGCAACAACGAAGTTTTTTGTCCAGTGTGGTCACATTAAGTGCAAACAAACAAAATAAACAGAGAAGGTGCACCAAAGTGAACTTCATTATCTCTATGTGATACGTACTTACCTTTTCTCTTAATCAGGTTAAAGGCAGTTACATTTTGCCTAGGTAATTATGCATTCTCAAGCAAGGCTATTCCAAATGGACCAATGTGGATTGTGGATAAATTAAGCCAGACAGGATCTTGGCAGGCAAGTACTGGCAACTTCACAAATCAACAAAAAAACAACTGGCAATTTCACGGTTCAAGCAACCATTTGTAATGACTGTAGATCTAACAAGGTCTTATACACGTGTTCACTAAGCTTCACTTCAGTATTATCTTGCTACAATGTGGATCAAGCACTATCAATGAGATAAGCTTGTCAGGGTTACCACAACTCAGATCAAAATCTAGTGTCGCTTTAACTATCAATTTTATTCAGTTCTGCTTATTAAGAAACTTCTGACAAAAGCACGCTGAGAACAAACACAGAGCAAATCATTAGAGGAAAGAAATCTGCACTTAAAATTACCAACTATGGGTCCTGTGCTTCGCTAACAAATAAATCCTTAGAGATAAAAGCTTAACATGATCATCCACTATTTTCATTTGTTCCGTCTATTTTGATGCTGAAGGGTTCTCTTTTACTTGGAAAGAAGTTAATATATACTCTACTGATTGATTCTACTGAACCACTACCCACTCTCAGCATTGACTAGTTTCCTGTTTTAGCTTGTTTGAACAGCAAACCTCCCTACCATTCTTTAATGTGAGAGATTTTACTACCCCCCTGAATCCACTACCCTAAGTGTGATGGTAGACAAGAAAGAATATCAACCAGAAAACCTGAAATGTATTCAAGTCTTAAAAAAAATAGGATCTTGTTGCATCCATGCAGAGCTACTTGATTCACTCTTTCCGTTACAAATTAAGGGGAAAAAGAGAACAATTCATATATGTTAATTCCAAGAGAACCAAAACCTGCCAGGAATCTATGGTTTTCTGCCAAATCAATTGAATGAACGAACTCATCCGCAAGTTAATATTCTAGAAGAGCTATAGGTTTGAGCTTGACTAACATATTTGCTGAGAAGCTTAGGTTCCAACAGACGCAAACAACTAGTGTCTAAGGACAAATATATACGACACAAAATTCAAATGCAAAGCCCAAGCATATATCACATCCACAGATTCCTTGTGTGTGACTATGGCAAGTATCAGCAAATAGAGTAAAAAATTTTAAAAAAAGTATTTTTAAGATAAATAGCATTAACTTCGAAAGGAATAGAAAACTTTTACCTCACGAATCCATTATTATCGATATCAGCAGCAAGGAATTGCGCAACAGTCATATCCTGATCAAGCACCCATTTTGCCATTTTCCGATGACGTTTATCTACTCTTGCCTCAGCTAAGTAGAGAAAGGCTCGAGCAACTGCAAGTGTAGACACAAGCAACCAAATGGATGCAAAGATACGACCGGTCATTGATTGGAATGCCCTATCACCATACCCGACAGTGGTAACAGACATAACTGACAAATAAAATGCATCTATCCACCCAAGCTTCTCAACAAAATGCATAACAGCAACCCCAACCCCAATACAAAGAACCACAACACCCAATGCCAGTGCCACCTTCATTCTTATCCTCATCCTCCCCTTCTTCACATCAATTATATAAGACCTAGCATCATGTGATTTGCCACTTTTAATACTCCTTAACAAGTAGTTCTCTTGCAAATCAAGCACATAACTTACCATCCCACTAAGCAAAATATCAATAAAACCAAATCCCACAAGCACAAACAAGATAGAGAACAACTTAGTAGGTGTACTATCAGGAGTTATATCACCATAACCAATAGTACACATAGTAACGATACAAAAATACAAAGCATCAACAATGGGGTTAGTCTCAGTAGCTTTAAAATGATCCTTAAAGAAAGAATATATCGCCACCCCAAGTGTCAAGTAAAGTATCAAAAGCACAACCCCTTGTCCAACAATTGAAATTTTCCCAAATTGGGGTGGCTTAGAAACAGGTGAATGTTCAAAATCATTTATAACAGCCATTGCTGGTGCTGTTTTAGACCTATGAAGATTACTCTTCGTCCAAGAAGGGTAATTTGGGTCAATCAACCAAGAATTCTGATTATCAGCTGTTTCAAGATTTGTTGAAGATGAAGAAGCAGGATGGTCTGGAGATGTTAAGTTCAATGTCAAAGCATCAATAGCAGTTGCAGAAGCTTCAGCGGGTCCAAATATAATCCGTTCTTTGAGTTCAGAAGGGGTAAGAGGGACAGAAACAGGAGGGATTGAAATTTCATTGTGTTCCGGTAAAGGGCAGAGGGAAATAGGAGATGGGTATGTGTGGGGTGATGCTTTGGGGCTGAGATAAGAAGGAAGGAGTGGCTCTTTCTCCATCTGGGTCTCGCCGGAAAACAGCTAATTGGCCGGTCGGAATACCAGAAACTGGAAGACAGTTCTTGAAATTATGGTTTTCACGTGACACAAGTTTTCTGGGCTATGGAATGGAACAGACGAAAGAAGAGAAACAGGAAAAGGACCTGTTTGGCTACAAAATAAAAGTAACATTAATTAATGGATAGATTAGTGTTAATTAATCATAGTACTATGTATTATCCTATATTGAAAGTTTGTAGTGCTAATCGATAGTGCTTGACTTGAATTTTATAAATGCCTTAACAATTTTTGTAGGGAGAATCAAACAAATTCTTGAGCTTGAGAGAATTTTTTAAATTTACAAAGTTCTCCTTCAAATATCTCATAAATAAAGATAGGTTGGAATTGGTGAAAGGAGGACTTTATACTTTCGAAATAAGGGCATGGGATAGTTTTGTAGCTGGATAAGAAATAATTAATACATGTATTAAATTTTGGATAATTTATACGATGTTTGGTAGGTAAATAAAAAATAGGTTATTGATATATAAAATTGATACAATTTTGGTTGACAATTTATAAAATTTCTATAACTAATTTATGTATAAATTAGGAATGAATTCATGTATTGCAATAATTATTTGTAGAAATCACGATAGATAATTTGAGACAGGGTAAAAGTATAAAATTGTTTGTTATCTTAGAAGCTCAAGAATAAATTAATGAATTTTTTTCTATTTTATACTTAGTAATAATTGTTCTAGAAGATTACAAACACCTCAATAGAGTAAATATTTTTCTTTTTTTGGTTAACAATAGAGTAGAAGTTTAATAAAGACTATATCTTAATATGTAAAAATAAAGCTTCTAATGAAGTATTTTCTAAAGATATGTGTAGAAAAGAACATGTTAGATAATTTGATACGAAGGGAGTATATGGGAATGTGTGTGAATGTATTTTCTTTATTTGAAATTATTAATCGTGATTTTTAAAAATAGTTATTTCAAATTATTATTATTTTAAAAGTTCAAAATGAAATTAATTACTAACATTTTTTCTTTTTTATCCTTCATAGTAATTATTTTTGAAAGGTACAAATAACTCAAATAGAGAGTGACACATAAATAAAGAGAGATTTTATCTCTCTATATATATATATATTCAAAACGAGACAATAGTTAAAACCTATTTGATTGCTAATGATAATGACTAAATGAGCCAGATTGACTTGGATTTTAAATTTCAATTGATTTAAAATAAATAAAAGGATAAGACTCATTTAAATATTATTTATATTTAATCTCCATTTAAAAGTTTTGACAAAATACTTTTAACTGTTATATAACTAGCTTAAAATTGTTTTGAGATTGTTAACACCTTCAATCATGATCAATTAGGTAGCATTCCATGTGATCTTACATTTTTGTGAAATGAATATCACGTAACATGCCACCTCACCATTTATCAACCATTCTCAATACCCTCTCATCTGTCAATCATCACAACTATATAGATAAATTTAAATTTTTTAAAATATGAGTATATCAAAACATAATATCATTCAAATTTTATAAATATATAGATAAAGTACTTAATTTTATAGAAAGTTCATGAATTCACGTATATCACAATTAACTCTTACACGGGCCAATTGTAATGCTAAGCACATCCCTTTGAACGGTCAACTTCAAGGAATGCACTACTTATTTCATTTTTTGAAACCTTACTTCATTTTCCTCATAAATTGATGAAATAAAGATATGAGTTTAATTTCATGCTTAAATCTTTGCGACGCTATAAAGTTATCTTATAAAGATCTAACTAATCTTTTAAGATCAATGTAGCAACTTTTTAATATTTGCATAGGCGCTCTACTCTCGAATAGGGCTTTATTCAATGTGAATCTGAATTAATCAGGTTTCAGTGTAAATATCGGACGTCTTGTGATGAATATATAATTATTTTTGGCAGCCAAACACGGCCTTGTGTAGTTCTTTTTATTCAGTCATATGTTTTGTGGCCATATTTTTTTCTTTTTTCCTATTACAGATGATCCTTCCACAAACTTTAGGAGACACGTAATATATATATATATATATATATATATATATATATATATATATATATATATATATATATATATATATATTATATATATATATATATATATATATATATATATTTATTTATGGTTAAAACAGACGTAATATTGTATGGTCACCAAAGTCGCTCTCTCTTCTTGGATTTTAGCTATTAGTATTTGTATTATTCAATCTTATTTACAAAATTATTTTGACTAAGATACCTGAATCAAAAATAGGCTAAATAATGGTATAAAACTATATTAAATATTTTTACAATGTTTCTTACAGACAAATTTCACGAGTGAGGTCCAAGGAGCCAGGAGGAGTGGAGTGTATGCTGGTATCCACATTAAATCTTTGATTCAAATTCGGCATTTGTTATCTAAATTGGAGCTCGAATTCAAGCCGAAAAGTCCCACATTGGGTAAAGCGATCCATAATAAAAGGGACTATGTACCGAGGAGACTCAAACCAGAGACCTCTTTGTTAAAAATAAATGAGTACTTACCACTTCACTAACAACTAGTATGAAAATTAAAGTACTTGTGAAAAGAAGAGGAAGAAAACATGACAACTAGTATGAAAATTAAAACATTACAAAACATTTTTTTAAAAAAAAGAACAGTGGTCTAAAACAATCTTTAGATATCTATGAGGTTGTAAATCATTTCACATGAAAATTTTAAAATCATTTTTTTTTCGAACTACAGTAAAGTGACATTCTCTTTGAGACAGATTAAAAAAAAGTAAGAATACAACATAAAATAAGACAAAGAAAGTTTAAACTAAACGACAAATTTTTTTAACTCATACAAAATTGAACGAATTTGATTGAATGATCATATTTGATGAGCTAATTTTGCACCGCCGAACTATTTGTCCCAACAAAGTGATTGAACCACATGATCAACTCTTCATCAGTGTTTAGGTGAAAGATTTAAAATACTCGTGGGTTCTCATTATTTAAATCATTAAATGAAATTAAGAGATTGGCATAATTTAGCTGTCAAAAGAATAAGTTAAGACTTAAAGGGTGCAAAAAATAGACTAGTTATGTTTAATAATAATGCAAGTTTTCTAATTAAAGTAACATATATTGTGATTGGCTTGTTTTAATTAATGTCAACTCTCTGTCAATATCAAAACACATATGTCAAATATATTTTATGTTGAATAATGCAAAACTTACTATAAATCAATAATATGTGTTATGTATGTCCTAATATTTGGTGATGCGTATGAATATTTTATACTCCATTTATGTGAATGTGATATCAAGAGTCAACTAATTTTTCTTTTAGTTATAAACTTTTCAAATTATTAATTATGTTGATTTATAATTTTTAAATATATAAATATTATTTAAATTTTAAGAATATATTTCTAAATTAATTAAAAATTAAATATTTTGATTCTCACACTGCAAACCATGAATTAGGACGGATAGAACACTAATTAGGGTCCCTACAAAACGTGTTTGAAATAATTAACTTTGTTTGTTGAATGTTTTCAAACATGTGATGATATGAATAATGATAAATATTTTAATTACTTGGATATTATATTAAAAAATTATTTCGTAATCTAATGAAATCTTTTCTTTGTCGTGCCAAATTTACTAATTCATATAGTAAAAAGGCTATCATGATTTCCTCTTTAAGGAGGTCTCAGAATTGAATTGTATATATTCACATACCCAATATATCATGACAATTAATGGAGTAATACTTTTGTATTTTTCAAAATATTGAAATTAGGTATTTGAAGAAAAATTGAATTAAATTAGTTTAATATTCTAAAATTAAAATTTAATTATTCGAAAACTATACTAGCAATTTTTCTCATATCAATATGGGAAAAAATGCATCTTATTATTAATCAATGTTTATATAATTTAACTCTTGATAAACAAAACATAATTGATATAGATCCAAGAGAAAGATGTCAAATATCCAGAATGATTTTTTTTTTTTAATCTTTATGAGAGAAATGAGTCAACTATTTCTTTCTTAAATCCAAGTATCCAACCAAGATCTCATCATATAATAATAATAATAATAATACAATAAAATAGATGAGGGGCCTAGTGGGGGATGGCTAAATTTCTGGGTGTGATAGGTGATGTGATGAAATAGAGGTGTAGGAAATTCTTTGGCCCACATCCCATATACAGTTTATGAAGTGATGAATGAAATCCAATCAATAGTGAAGATGACAGCCTATTCTCTAGTACAAATACTGAACCAAAAGACATTTCAAAATCATTGCCTAATAAGCCAATAGATCCATGAAATGACATTAATTACCTCTATCCAGTTATGTACATCCAATCATTAACATTTTAAGCACAGTGCTTAGTTGATAAAATATAACTTTAAAGAGTACTACACAAGTTAATGAACGGCGCAAATCGAAATCGAAAAGTAAAAATCCGAACCATAACATTTTGAAAACTGAATATCAAATTCTTTTAAAACCGTACCAAACTGCTAGATGAACATTCATACTCAAGAGTTTGACAAAGTTTGTGAGTATTACAATACACACCACAATCAAGTGTCTCATATAAATACAAAATAAAGCACTATATTATCATGCCTGCCATATGCTGAATCACTCAATCGTCATCCTCAAGAACATTGCGACGCCTCTGGATCTGAGAAGTGATTAGAACAAGCATGCAAGAAGATTCAGGCTCGGCTTAATAAATGAGAAGGATGATCAAAAGGTTGAGGCATTGAGCAGAAGAGCGACTTACAGTTACTTTTGTTTGCTTAGTAGTTTGGGTGTTGATTTGTTCAAGTAATTCTATCAGTTTCTGCTCAGAAACCTGCAAATGAAAATAAAATCCCAACCAAGGCAGTGACGCCACCATAACTAATCAGATAGAAGGAAATGATTAAAGGAAAGAAGGAAAAGAAGAAACAAAACTTACCTTCTCTGTGATCTGACCATATTGAGCAGCTCGGAGTATAACATCTTCAACTCCTCTGGCCTTGTCAGGCTTCACAAGAGCAATTCGAGCAACTGGCTCATACAAAATTGAAATCCAAACCATGGGTTATAAATAAGTGATTAGAAGAAAATAGAGGCCAAACTTTAGTAGGGACTTGCAGAAAGTGCAGTAATTTTGAGGTCTCACACTATATAACTGCTAATAAAATGAGAGACTCAGAAAACCTAGATATGCTTCATTGTGGTGTCAAAGCAAGAAAGGCCTAATAAACTAAAAAATTAGAACAGCAAACACCACCAATTATTCTGGTTATAATCCTTGCCAACTAGAGCAATTGATCAACTATATAGACTGCCTACAGTCAACAAAATAAGGGCCAATAACCAATTTCATTGGTCAAGAACTATTACACTAGATCATTAGACCACAGTTCTACAAGAGCAGTTAATCTTTTACAAGGTAAAATCTGCAAGTGTTCATGTGAAGATGTTTAACAATCTCAAGAAACAGAATGTCTGGGGTTATACAAGACACTAACGAATAGGCCAAGCCCATTAAGTTAAATGCTTTAGTTGGTTGGTTTGTGAGGAAGCCCTGCCTGACACATGAAGCATTGAGAAAGAAATAAAAGATCATACTCCCTTGGTGCTCTTTATGTGAGATGACAGGGGAGACTAACAGTCACCTATTTTTACGCTGCCTCTTCACAACTAAAATTTTGGTCCATGTTTCTTCACATATCAGAAGTGAGCGGACTATGCCAGAACAACACAACAGATTTACAAGATCAGAAGAGTGTTTCGCATCTTTGGGTTCAATCCTGGAAGTAGATCCTTTGACAGGATGTAGGGTGCCCATGGCACAAAGAGTTTGATAAATGGTGGCACATGAAATGATTTTGGTACCCAGGTCATAGTCCCGAAAGTACACTTGGAGGGTGATCTTTTCGTCCCCTTCTTTGAGTCGCCCTAACAAAAGGGTCGAATCATCAATTCCCCTTTTGGGTTTTTCCATAGCAACTTCAGGGTTATTCTCTACAGCAACATTAACCTCTTCCATAAGGAAGGGGTATTCCTCACGCAACTTCCTTATCTCGAGGGCCTTGTCATTCTTCTTCATCAAAATTATGGCTATCAGCCAACTTCCCTTTTGCGATTTCAATCTTTGCATCCATCGCAACACGATCGCGTTAGCCAAGTCCACCTCTCAACTTCCCAAATCTCCTGATTGATTTGGTACAGTTCCATCAGCAATTCCTCTTCAGTCTGCTCAACTTCAAAACCTTGATTTCTTTCCATTTCAACAGTAAGTTCAACCTTTCTTAAGATGATATAGTAAGGCTTTAAGATTTGGTGATGGAAATCAGTTTTGATTGAGAATATCAAGACTCGAAGGGTATTTTGGTCTAACTTTGGATGGTGACTTGCTTTTTGTATTTACGGGGATTTTTTTAGAAAATTTTCGAAAAGGGGTGGGCTAGAATGTCCTCATTCAAAGCAACATATTCACACAAACAGTTATTGCGCGTCCTAAACAGATATGTGAACCTTTTGTGCCAAGGGTAGGCCTAACGATGTATTGCGCCATTTGAAAAACAAACCATTGCACCCCCAAAAATAAGATCCATAGATAATTAAGCAAGTCATTACAAAGCAAAACGAAAGGGAGATGCATCTTTTAGGGAAAGCAAAAAACTACAAATACAATAGAAAACAATCCCACGCAGGGGAAAATAGATAACTAAAAAGTAGAAGGTCCTGCTCCTCCTTTTGCTTTCTCCACTTCATCTCGAATGCGGTATTTGTTGGTTACCACATGTTGTTCAGCAAACAGGGTTTATCGGACATCGGCACGTATTGAAGAGTGGCAAGTTTAGTTTCAAAAAAAAGAGTGACAAGTTGACTATCCAGGTTCAGTCCAAAACGCAATAGTCATGCTCTTGAATTGGTTAACTTTTGTGTTACGAAAGCCAAGGCTCTTTGGCTTTCGTATTCCCTTTGTTGGAACTCTTATTCCCTACGCTGAAATTCTTGTTCTCTTTTATCCCATTATTGTCACGAGGAAATATCATGGTTCCCAAAAGGTATATAGAGAATGTCAAGGCTTGAGTTTTGGCTTTCGTAACACAAGAGTTAACCAATTCAGAAGCATGCCTAGTGCGTTTGCACTCGAACCTGGATAGTCAACTTGCCACTCTCCAACATGTCTGATGTCCGATAAAGCCTTGTTCGCCGAACCGCACGTGGTAATCAGCAAATACCTCATCTGAGAAGTGGAAAAAGCAAAAAGAGGAGCATGACCTTCTACTTTTTAGTTACCTTTTTTTCCCTGCGTGGGATTGATTTCTATTGTATTTGCAATTTTTCCCTTTCCCTAAAAAATGTATCCCCTTTCATTTTGAAATCTTAAAGTCTTACTCTATCATCTCAGGAAAGGTTGAGCTTGCTGCTGAGATGGAAAGAAATCAAGGTGTTGAAGTTGAGTAGACTGAAGAGGAATTGTTGATGGAACTATGCCGAATCAATCAAGAGATTTGAGAAGGACCTGAGAGGTGGACTTGGTTGACGCGATCGCGTTGGCTAAGAGTGATGCGATGGATGCAAAGATTGAAATCACAAAAGGGAAGTTGGCTATGGCTAATGAGCTGATAGCCATAACTTTGAAGAAAAAGAATGACAATGTGTGAGGAATACCCCTTCCTTATAGAAGAGGTTAATGTCAATGTTGCTTAAGAGAATAAGCCTGAAGTTGCCAAGGAAAAACCCAAAAGGGAAATTGATGATGCGACCCTTTTGCTAGGGCGACTCAAAGAAGGGGACGAAAAGATCACCCTCCAAGTGTACTTTCGAGACTAGGACCTGGGTCCCTAAAACATTTCATGTGCCACCATTTATCAAATTCTTCATGCCATGGGCACCCTACATCCCGTCAAAGGATCTACTTCTAGGGTTGAACCCAAAGATGCCAAACAGAAATGGCAACTCTGCTTGGGCTCTTTTGGTATGGGTTGGGTCGGTTAGAATTGTTTATTTTATGTTGGATTTGGGCTGCTGATGAATGTATTAGGTTGAGTTAAAAGGGTTGGATTTGGCCCAAAATTGGCCTAAAAGATGGGAAAAGAAGGCTGATGGTTCAGGGCATTTGGTTAAAATAAATCATTCAGGATTTGACCAACTGAGGTTTAAAAGATAGCTGACTGCTTTAATAATTGGCCCATTGAATTGCAATCGTGGCCAATTGAATTCAAGAAT
This sequence comes from Solanum bulbocastanum, assembly GCA_037074985.1. Taxonomy (NCBI): domain Eukaryota; kingdom Viridiplantae; phylum Streptophyta; class Magnoliopsida; order Solanales; family Solanaceae; genus Solanum; species Solanum bulbocastanum. The sequence goes on along the minus strand of CM073598.1, from coordinate 25,664,655 downwards.
ATGACCAAATTGAGTTGATTAATTAAATTTAGCCAAATCTTAAACAAGACGAATTTAAACAAGATTAATTAATGAGCTTCTTAAACTTAACAAAATGAAATAATTAACTTAATTATAAACTAATTACCTCAAAATTAAAAATATAACTTAAACTAAAGTAAATTAATAAAATATTTAAGTAAGAAATAAAATCTTCTAGGATGATTTTTGAATATTCGTAGGATATACTAATTATATACAAAATTATATAAAAACATATTTATCATTTAAAATTAGAAAAATGACTAAAATTACTTTAAAATAACTTGAAAGTATTTTGGAATTTTATATAAATCAATTATTTCAAATCATTTATAATTAAAGAAGCTCGATGATTAATCCATATAGTGGAGGGCCAAAATTGGGTGTCAACAAAGAGGAGGGAGCAAGAGACTGAAGACATGGTGGAATTTAATCCACAATGTATTTGGTGGATAGTGTGGAAGGAGAGGAATAGTAGAAATTTTGAAGATATATCCAATTCAATTCACAAAGTTAAATGGAATTGAATTGTATCTCAATTTCTTAGGTGTAAACAGACAGGATTAATAGAAGATTCAGATCAATTTCTAGAATTTTTAGGATCCTTGTAAGTATTACTTTTGTCGCCTTTCTCTTTTTTACAAAGTCCCCAAGCATATCCTTAAATGCTGAAGAATACAGTGTTACCAGTTCTCAAAAAAAAAAAAAAGGATTTAAGGGCTTAAGCCAGAAATTCAAGTTGATGAATTTATATGATTAAACCTATTATTGTAGATTGAGTTGTTGAATACTACAAAATTTGAAGAGATTGGAGTTAAAGCTTTGAGGTAAGTTAAGACTAACTTACCAATTGAGATTTTGATAAAATTTATGTTCCTTACATGTACAATAAAATGCCTAAAAGTGTGTTTTGTGGCTAAGCACCCTTGAGGGCAAGGGAGTACTTACTTCACCATATTTATGACTCAATAGTCAGTACAACTTAAAAGCAAAAAAAGTTAAAAGTGATGAATGATTTAGATATTGCATTATGTGATACATGGCTCAATTTTATTATATATATGTTTATGTTGAACATAACCTTGCTACGTGAACATATAGTTTTGATTGTTTGTTCTGTGCATTTACCTGTTATGTCTATGTTCAACTCACACTTAGTTACTGGTGTGATCACACTCAGTTATGGATAAGTAGTCAACCTCCTCGTGCATGAGTGCCAGACTGGCTGGGTTTAGCAACTTCACACTCAGATTCTCAATTTCTCATATTCAATTACAATGTCAATTAGATCACTTATCAATTCGCAAATCATTGTATGTTTCTGCAATTCATGTTTTATTCAAAAAGTCTTACTCTATCATCTAGGGAGGGTAATCAATGAACCTTTTTTCTTTTTGATTGTTTCCGAGTACCATGCCATTGGTACTTATAGCTCAGGAGAGCTTGCTTCCTTTTTGGATGCAGATACCACCGAACCTGGTACCACCAGTTAAACCTAGTATCCAGCTCCAGCTCACTCTACTAGTCATTTAGTGGGGAATCTTAGTTTATTTCAGGCATTTTAGTACTCCACGGATGCTCCTAAGGCGTTATGTTTGTTTGTTTTCATAATCTTTTAGTGGCTCATGAGTTTGACTTAGCTAGTAGGTTTTCAGTTATTCAGTTTTCAACTGGATTTATTGACTTGGGAGGCATTTATCCTCATACCAACTTAATGAATGAGTTGAAAGATCAATCCAAGATCAAAGAGTTAGATGGGAACAAAACAAGCTTCTAGAAGAACAATTGACATGTGGTTGGAAAATTGGAATTGGTATGTCAAGATATTTTCAACTTAGTTAGTGATCAGCAGAAGACAGTAGCAGATATGTGCACACTCAAAGGTTGGAATATCAAGTTTAGAAGAGAAATCAATGACTGGGAAGTTTAGAGGGCAACTGACTTCTTCTAAACACTTGAACAATTTTCTTGGTTACAAACAAGTAAAGATGAACTTTGGTCAAGGCAACACCAAAGACATATTCAGGGTCAATGCAGCATACAAACTGTTGACACAACCCAATAAACAGTTAGCCTACTGGCCATGGAAACAAATTTGGAAGGCCAAAGTCCCCCATAAAGTAGCTACCAAAGAAGCTGCCCTTACTCTGGACAAATTGGTGAACAGAGGGCTTCCGTTGTATTCAAGATGCTTCCTGCGTAAAGAAACAACAGAGACAGTCAACCATCTCTTCTTGTATTGTCCACTCACACCTCAGTTATGGAGTATTATCTTAAACCTGAAAGGCATATCCTGGTCTATGCCAGGTAAGATTTCTGAAGCTCTCAGTAGTTGGGAAGGAATAGGATCACATGCAAAGAATGGGAGTAGATGGAGAATTGTCTGTCTTGCATTTGGTGGACAATTTGGAAGGAAGGCAACTCCAGATGTTTTGAGAGCTTAGTGGATGATGTGCAGAAGGTCAAGTTAAACTTCATGTTGTAGTATTCTTTCAAAGTTATGTTGGAAGTACTATTGTACTTAATTTACCTGGTAAGGAAATGTTATCCTTATTTCTTCACTCTAGCTTCAAATGGTAACTGTATTAGAGAAATATGTGAATGTGAATGGTCAATAAAACTTTTTCAACATTATATACACTCCCTGCATCGAAAATTCATGACCCCAATGTTTCACATGTGAAATAGGCGAACTATATGAATTTTACTCTTCCGTAGGTGAAGAATGCGCCCTAAGACTTGAAGTAGATGCCTTCAGATCTTTGATTAACTTAAATTTATTAAAGAATCACATACAAGTACTAGAATAAAATTGGTATAAGACATGAACTTAAGTCAGTGCATAAATATTGGGAGTTGAGAAGATATACCAAATGTGTGAGCTTAGTTTGACCTTCTAGAAGACCTAGATGAGTTGCACCACTGGAAAAGATTTTTTTTTTTTACAGATAACCGCAGTCTCCGGGCCACCTTGCACGTGCCTCGACTAATTTCATGGGATACCTACCACCTCCCACCTCCCAACAACAGCAGGTACCAAGTAACTTTGTCCACCAAGGTTAGAACATATGGGGAAGAAATCACCTAGTATTTGTCTCTACTGGGAACTGAACCTGAGACCTCATGGTGCTCCACCCACATCATTGACCACTAGGCCACACCCTCATGGAAAAGATTTTTAAAATTGACTTAATGATGTCGAGTCAATTCAAAAGACCAATAACTAAAATAGGTCCCAGAAGCTAAGACCTTCATAAAGAGTTGATGAAATGCACCTCTATGCTTGATGCCTAGGCATAAACCCCAGAAGAGTATGTGTTAAGGGGTCCTCTCTAATTTCCCTTATTCCCCAAGAGAACTTTATGATGCCTATTATCTTTGCCTCGAAGCAAGCGTAAAGCCACACCTTAGAGATGCCTTTGAAAACGTCAGATCCTATTCACATGGACTAAGAGACAGTATGGTGTTTGATTGCATCATATATGTTCTAGTTACAAGGTCAAAATGTCTAAAGCAATAAACTCTGCAGCTGAATTGGAAGTCGTGTTCGATGTTACTTCTACCCGTCAAAAATAAGAAAATGTTTTATTCATTAAAACAGAGTGTAATTAACTTCAAAGAAATCGTTTTTTAAATATAAATGTAAAATTAAACTAATATTACTAACAATGACAACATTTTGACATCAATCATTGTAGTGTTCACAATTCCTAAAAATTAAGACATCAAACATTTGGAAAATAATTCACACAACATGCACCTACCTCTGGCCCTTGCTTCAGAAGTGAGAATCTGAGTAAGCATCATTTGCCTTCGCTCATCAGCCTCCCTACATCAATCACTTCCATAGTGGATATCAAATGTTGAAAGAACTATATATTACTAATAAAAACAACATCTTGACCAAATGAGCTATACAAAAACAAACCTTTTAGCATCATCTTGGGATTTCTGCTGGTCAGTGTTTTGCTGAGTTCCCTATTTGCCCAAAAAAAAAATTAGTGAAGATATTGTGAAGTTCAAAGCATGACAAGGTAAAACTGAACATCAAAAACAGAAAGTATAGATACAGAGACAATTATATACCACGCCCTGTTGAGCCATGAGCTCCTGCATTCTCCTTTGCCTGATAGCTTCCAATTCTGGGTCAGCCTACAGTAATTGCAAAAAAAGAAAAGGAATCAATCTCTCAAAAACCATATCACAGTTTCATTTCAAGCTTCAAAATTGACCACTTATTCTAAGTTTCTAACAATAGTCCAACTAAAATTAACTTCTCTAGATTTGATAAAACTAATTTAGAAGTCCATAAACAAAATCTTTATGTATTCAGCCTAAACCTATGTTGCTCGGACTCTCCAAAAATGATGCCTCACCCGTATCAGATACTCTTAAAATCAACTACATTTGGAGGATCCGACACCCACGTTTTCGAAGAGTGGAGCAACATAGGCCAAAACCCAAAACAAATACAAAGAAAAATGCAATTCCAAGCTACACAAAGGCACTGCTCCCAACACATATTCACTGCCAGTCTCCGTTATTCCCTTTGTCCGAAAAAAAGTTCTCAAATTTCAGATGGCAAAAAAAGTTAAAGTTACCAACTTTCAAATGAATACCCAGAAAAATCAGAACTCAAAACAGTAGAAATACAAGAATTGAACAAAAACCCAGTAAGAGAAACAAAGAAAAGTAACCATTTTTGGAATTGCAACAACCCTAAACATAAGAAATAGTTTTTCAAGATTACAACGCTAAAATTGACATTCATCCAAAATTGAATTCAGAAAACATATAGAAATATGCAGGGTATGTGAGATTACCATCTTCTGGGAAGTAACGAATTTGAGCACTGAGTTGCAGGAAAACGGTAAATATTGGAAAAGAAGAAGAAAGAAAAGGGATACACAGCGTTTAAAAGACGCAGTTCTTTTAACCTCTCTCTGCACTTGTTAAATGCGTATCTGGTTCGTTTAGTAAAGTAGGCTTAAAATTATTATTTGACTATCTCCTAAAATTATACTGAATCTTGTAATTATTATTTTGATTGAAATAATGTTAAAAATTTACTTTGTTATGATCAAGTTCTTTATATATTTATCTGAAATTTAATATGTCAAAGTTAATTTATCAAAGTGCATAATTGAAAAATTAAAATTACTAATAAATTGAGTTGATAATTGAATCAAATGTGATTGAATGATATAAATTGTAGATTATGGTTGGAACTCAAATTGAACTTGGTTAATTAAATATTGAATATAAAATAATTTCCAAGAAAACATAATAAATTGGTTTCAATTTTTTTTATTTTTTTAAAAAAAAATTTGTACTAAAATATATTCATTTATGTGGATGTTTGTCCTTATTGTTCTTCATCATTGTGTTCTCTTCATTTACGATCTCAAATTTTTGGAGAAAACATCCAAAAGCTCCCTCAAGGTATGCGTTGAATTTTCAACTACACATTTATTTTTTATGAGTGTTCTATTACCCCTTAAATTACTTTAAAACGGATCAAGTAGTTCCTTAATTGCTAACATGTGCTGACATGACATAGAGAGAGTGAGAAACAAAAAAAATAAGTAACAATAATATTTTTATTATATTTTTGTTATAATTTAAATTGTATATTTTACCCTTTTTTCTTTTTATTTATTTATTTATTTTTATAAGAAAAATTACCCCTTTTAATGGAGGGAATTACTATCTCTTTCACTTACATGGGAGAAGATGAATAGCAGTCCCAATATCTCCTCTCTGATAGATGATAAATCTTAATATTTCTCATCGAACGAGTCGACGATGAGGAAGAAATAATCACTGGAAAAGATGAACTCACCAACAAATTTGAAAATTTATTCTTAAAGCTTCAAAACTCTTTAACAATGGTTGTCTATGGATTTGCATTTCCTCCTTATTTATCAAATTTTTTCTTTAACTCAAATCAATTGATCTTAGATGTTTTCAAACTAAAAAGAACTCAACAATGGGATTCCCAAATAGGATTCAATTTAGTCTCTACAAATTAGTAATTGAAAATGAAAATTTTCAGATTTGAATTCAAACCCAGCAACCACATTCTTATTTTTTTTTTTATATTGCCAACTTTGTATGCCAATGGAGTTCTTTGATTTTTTGCTTAAATCTTCACACCTAATTTGAAATCAATTGACAAGTAATGTGTAGATTCAATACACCAAACCCAATCACATTCACAAACTTCCCAGCTTTGCACAAATTCAATGAAAACAATGAAGAACAATTAGTTTTTTCTTTTTCAAATTTTGAGAAATCAATAAAGCCAACAAAACAATTGAAGGATTTAAGGTAAGTATTATAGAAATCTATAGCTTGAAGGATCAATTTGTGTATAGATATCGATTACAAATTTTAAAAGAAAAGGAAAAGAGGTAAAATAGAATGAAGTTGAAAGAAGGATCTAAAAATTAAAAAATTATTTTATATATCTGACAGCTGGCAGTGCGTGTCCACCACTTCAGGTTATGAATTTGGGTTTCTAGTTTTAGGGTGATATTTATACCGTTTTAAAGTAGTTAAAGGGGGTAATAGGACTCTCATAAAGTATAAGTGTGTAGTTGAGAATCGAATAATAGGTTGAGGGATCATTTTACTATTTTCTCAATTTTTAATGTTACGTATCTCACCACCTTAATGTCATATTTATAGACTATCTTTTGTACATCACTATATAATACTTGCTTGAATAACTAGGAAAAAAAAGTTCTTTCTCTCTTTATCGTTTTACATTTCTTGATTGGTTTCATTTTATAACACATATGTTTTATTTATATTTGGAGTTAATACCTCAGATGGTTACTCAACTATGCACTCTTTTTTTAGAAAGTCACTCAATTTTTAATTTTTACTCAAAAGTCACTCAACTATACATTTATTTCTCAAAATGTCACGCAACTTTGAATTTTAACTTAAAAATCACTCAACCATCCACTCTTTTCTCAAAAAGTCACTCAATCTATTTAATTGTTTCTTAACTAAAATCTGCTGATATTAATTATTTATATAACAAACCAATTTTTTTTTTTAAAAAATACCATTTAAACCATTTAGTGATCCACCCACCTAAGCCGACCCATTAAAAAATATAATATGACCCATTTTATTTTGCCCAAAATCCTAAATTATTCCCTCTCTTTCTCCTCTGCTCCTCTACATTTTTCTTTTTCATTCTCCATTGTTGGTGCCTCTCCTCTTCTTCCCCTTGTAGCTAGGTTTTAATTTGAGCATCTCGACTTCAAGCTCTACATTACGTAGAAATCCGAATGGACTCTCCTCTTCCTCTAATTTGATTTAGGCATCTTCCATTATAGTCCAAAATTCAACTTTTGAAGATGGAGTATGCTACTGAATCAAGGAGAACAGCAACTGAATATCAAATAAATGGATCCAACTCATCTCCCCAGTCCTTGTTTCACGAAGAAAGGGATCACTACGCGGGTAACTATCGAGAAAACAAGGTGCGCTTAAATTTTTTTCTTTTAGTTATTTGTTGTTGAATCGGAACAACAAGTGAAGTTAGGGTTCTTTATCCATGTGTGTATTAGATTTTTCTCAATCGATAAGGTTAGGATTTATTATTTTTAGAACCCTAGAATTTTATCTGTTTTATGATATTTATCTACACTGTGTTTAATCTGTGTTTTTAGGAAACATCATCACAACGTAAACAATTTTTGAGCGTAGTGTTGACTGAAGAAGTTCAGGGTGGTAGTGTACTGAGTTTAAGGGATAATGTCATAGGGGTTGTTCAAGATAATATGATTGGTGAGGTAGATGATAATAATTTCAGTGATCATGATTATAATTTGGAGGAAGATGATGAAGATTATCATGATGTTGTTATTGAGCATCGTGGTATGAGGCGAAAGGTAGACCCAGAAAGAATACTAATGGTCGAAGTAATGGTGTTGGTCCATCCACTACTGGAATTTTAATTCCACAAGTGAATCAGAATGCAGAATCAGATTATGACGATTCTGATGAATTGTTGGAGGGGGGGTACTGATTCAGAAGACGAGGTAGAATACACAGAGTATAATGCAGAAAATGACAATCCTATTTTAGAAGTAGGGATGAAGTTTGCTAGCTTTGATCAGTTTAAGGAGGTTTGCACTAACTGGGGGATTAAACATATGAGGCAAGTATACTTCACCACCAATGATAAACAAAGATGTATTTGTAAATGCAAACATTCTGGGTGCCCACTCCATGTTTTTGCAAGTCCAATAAGTAAGTGTGATCCTACAATTCAAATCAAAACCTTGAATATAAATCATAGAGGTCCTACTGTATCTGATAATTTCCACATGACGCCTCAATGGATTGCAAGGAAGTATTTTAATATTTTTAGACCAACTTTTTTCTGGTGGACCAAGGGTGTCGGTTGAGGGTCCAGGAGGGCCATCTATTGTGGATATGCAAAAAAAAGAGTTGTACGTGTAGGAGATGCGATTTAATAGGACTGCCTTGTCTGCATGCTTTGGTTAGTATTCATGGAAATAGTGATAAAGTTGAAGACTATGTGAATGTATACTACAAGGTTGAAACTTTCAAAAATGTGTGCTCATATTTCATTAACCCAACCAACCCTGAAGATCACTGGCCAGATGTAATGAATGGTGGTGAGGTTCTTCCTCCTAAGATGGTAAAAAAGAAGAGAGGGAGAAAGCCTAAATAAGACGAAAGGAAGCTGAAGAATTAGAAAATCAGAAACAAGCTGAAGCGCAAAGGCAAGCTGAAAGAAGGTCAGCGAAAAAAGATGAAGAACCGGCTCCAAAGAAATTATCGAAAAAGGCTCTATTCATATAAAGTGTTCGATATGCAAAAAAGATGGACACAATGCAAGAGATCACTATAAGTATGTCAACATTGTTGCGCCTGAAGCAAGACAACCTTTTGAAACTCAAGACCTAGTGTCTGATTATGTCTCGTTGGGATATTCAGACCAATTTAACCATGATATGTGGGATAATTCTCAATTGGATGTCGATTTAACAAATCAATCTATCATAACTCAGGTTGTGATTTCAATTTTAATTTTTTATACTTCTTTAGATGTTTATCAGATTGCAGATTTTAAATGTTAAAATTTTCAATTAGGAACCAAGGCAACAATCAACTGGTGTTGAATGCGTTCAAGATGAAGTTGTTCGAGTCACAGACAATGTAAATGTGAATGATGAAGGTGCTGATTATGTGCGAGGAGCTCAGTCTGCTCAAGATGAAGGTATTGATTGTGCACAAGGAGCTCGGTGTGCTCTAGAGAAGAGTGATGATTGTATGCGAGGAGCTCAGTGTGATCAAGAGGAAAGTACTGATTGTTTGCGAGGAACTCAGTGTGCTCAAGATGAAACCATTGATTGTATGCAAGGAGCTCGATGTGCTCAAGATGAAAGTGTTGATTGTATGCAAGGAGCTCGGCGCGCTCAAGATGAAAGTGCTCAGACAGGCTTATCAAAAAGAGGCAGACTTTACAAGAAAAATGTTATGAATGATTATGTTTGTGAAGCGTCGATGAAAAGGTCTAGGAAGTGTTAATGACACTGTATATTAAGTGTCTTATTTTGTTAAAACTTGTGGTCTTGTGACCTTGACTCATTAGTTAGGAAGTGCTAATATGACACTGTATAAAATGTCTTATTTTGTTAAAACTTGTGGTCATGTGACCTTAACTCATCAGTAAGGAAGTGTAGATATGACACTCTAAAGTGTCTTATTTTGTTAAAACTTGCGGTCGTGTGACCTTCACTCATTTGTTCTATGTGTTATGTTATATGCATTATTTTTGGTATGCATTATATGACCTTACCTACCGTGTCTGGCAGGTATAATTACACATCAGATGGAGATGACAGATATTTGGTAGTTCTTTCTCGTTGTCGTCTTTATCTTGCTACACACATTATTTGATTTTTGAAGTGTTTCATAGTCGTGTCTTATTATCGTAGTGATTTTAACGATCTCTTATGGCGTTCAAAGAAGTAATCTCTTTCATGATTAGTACAATTACTTTTTTCATTTGGTGCCAGCTTATATTTGAATTTGTTTAAAGGTCCTTTATGTGGTAAGCAGTCCCGCAGTCCCGTTTCAGTGCCATTTGCATGTGGTCGATATAAATTGAAGCTGCTGAGGAGAATTAATGAAACTCTGAAATAATCTAGTAATTTGATATGCAGCTTGAAGTCGAGATGCCCAAATTAAATCCTAGCTAAAAGGGGAAGAAGAGGAGAGGCACCAACAATGGAGGATGAAAAAGAAAAATGTAGAGGAGCAGAGGAGAAAGAGAGGGAACAATTTAGGATTAAAGGCAAAATAAAATGGGTCATATTATATTTTTTAATGGGTTGGATTAGATGGGTGGATCACTAAATGGTTTAAATGGTATTTTTTAAAATTTTGATTTGTTATATGAGCAATTAATATCAGCAAATTTTAATTAAAAACAATTAAATATATTGAGTGACTTTCTGAGGAAAGAGTGGATAGTTGAATGACTTTTGAATTAAAATTTAAAGTTAAATGATTTTCTGAGAAAGAAGTGCATAGTAGAGTGACTTTTGAGTAAAAATTAAAAGTTAAGTGACTTTCTTAGAGAAGAGTGCATAGTTGAGTGACCATATGAGGTTAATAAAGTGTAATTAATTTTTTATAGAAAATTATTTGGCTTGTTCTTTAAGTGACTAATTCATTTAATTTCAATTATCTTTCTAATCAAACTGAAAATGTTAACTAACATTCAAAATCAAACAATTTAGTGATTATGATTCATGAATAAATGATTTAAAAACCAAATTAAACTCAACAAAATATTCCCATAAGCTAAAAACGAAAACAGCAAGCAATAATGTAGACTAGAAATCAAAAGAATCCCATGTTCACGTGCCTCCAAAACTTCAACTTGATCATTTTATAATAACACAACACATCTAAGATTTCATCAAAACACATGAACAAGTAAAATATTACTCACTTCTTCGTCTTTTATTTATTACGTTTCACTTTAATTTTAAAAAAATAAACATGACAAGTAAAAACAAACAGAAAATACGTAGCCATAGCAACTGCCCACTCACATCTCAAATCAAACAAAACATTCACATACATATATTACTATGCAAAAGAAAAATCACCCTGAAATTTAGACATCAAAAAATGTCTTTTTTCTTAGATCTAAATAAAAATCTTTACATTTAATGTGAACTCTCTCAACTCTCTCTCAGTCGGTAGTAATAGTAGTAGAAGTAACATAAAGCACAAAACTTTATGCTTTTCTTGAGCTTTTACACTCTCTAAAGTGTATCAGCAATCAAGGAAATTTTGCAGCAGCCACAAAAATGGGATTCACAATGGGTCTAAATTTGCTTCTATTGGTAGCTATGGTGGCAACCAACATTCTTTCTTTGTATCACCTCTCTTCCAATATCCAATCCAAGCCCCCTGTTGCTCCACCTGTTCCTGACCACCTTCTGCATCAGCTTCAGACTATACGCGCCACCATTAACCACCTCACGCGCCTTCAGCCTCCAGCTCCTCCATCTGCTAAAGCTAAGAAATCTACTGTTACCATCCCTTCTGATCTCCTTCTTTACACTCATTTATCACCTATTGCTTCTTCTTGTAAAGACAATCCTGATTTGCTTCATCAGTATATGAGCTACACACCCTTTAGTCTTTGCCCATCAGATTCTTCAGTAGCTGAGTCTCTTATTCTTAGAGGGTGTCACCCTCTTCCAAGAAGGCGCTGTTTTTCAAGAACCCCTTCTAGTATCCCTACTTCTCTGCCTAAAACCCCTTTTTCTACAATCCCTGAAAAGGCCTTGTTGTGGAATAGTTACACTTGTAAGAGCTTTACTTGTTTGTCTCAGTCTAATCCCAACTTGGGATTTGATATGAAAGTTGAGCAATCAAGATTCTTGGATTTTAAGTCAGATCTAGATCTCCCAATTCCACAGTTTCTTCAGCTCACTAAGACCTCAAAGAGTGTTATTAGGCTGGCACTTGATATTGGTGGTGGTACAGGAACTTTTGCTGCACAAATGAAGGTGCATAACGTAACTGTTGTGACTACAACAATGAATCTTGGTGCCCCTTATAGTGAGACTGTGGCACTTAGGGGATTGGTGCCTTTACATGTGCCTTTGCAGCAGAGGCTTCCAGTGTTTGATGGGGTGCTGGATCTTGTAAGATGTGGCCATGCTGTGAATAGGTGGATTCCAGTGACCATGATGGAATTCTTGCTTTTTGATGTTGATAGAGTGTTGAGGGCTGGTGGATACCTCTGGTTGGACCATTTCTTTAGTAAAAGAGCAGATCTTGAGAAGGTTTTTCAACCTTTGATATGGAAATTGAACTACAAGAAGGTGAAGTGGGCAGTGGCAAATAAGAATGATGCTAGTGGTGTGAAGAATGGGGAAGTTTATTTGACAGCTCTTCTTCAGAAGCCGCTTTCGAGATGAGCATCTAGTCCAGGTAACCTCATAGTCTCTCTGAAAATGAGATCATATATTGTTTTAGTGGATGGATTAAAAACATTGCTAGTAATGATAGATCTAAAGTAGTTTAGTACTCCTATTACTTTTGGCTTGGCACTTAATTAATGAAAGCACCAATAGACATAATCAAAATCTCCTCGTGTGACGTTGCGAAGCTAAAGTAAGTCCAAGTAATGCTAGTTCAAAGCTTTCTGTCTTTATTATCTACTGCAAATGTAACATTTGTAGTAAATATGCACCTTTACCGGTGCACATTTTGTATTTGCAAGAAGAAATTAATGTTTTTTGCTTCACTCCTGCTCACCCTTTTGTTTTAATAACAATTGTAGCTTGAAATTGAAAGAGAAGACCATGGCATGTGGAGCTTTAGTTGATCCAAAGTAAATAATGTTGTATTCTTCATACTTTCCGAGGCTACCCAACTTCCTTAATTATCTAGTTTTTAGTTGTTGTACGATGAGCCTGCTACGGATTTGTTTCTAGATACACTTGATTATCCATTAAGTAGAGATCCTTCGTAGTAAAAGCCTTTTTTTCAGTAAGAACTGTTACCTCTCTCGTGCATTTCTGATGCAGTTAGCCTTAGATGGGGAGATTGGTTGCTTGAAGTGAACTATTTCAGGTTTGTACTATGTCTCCGTCTTGTCCGAGCTCCGTCTTGGTCCAAAGTGCTGTGGTGATATCTACGTTTGCTGTTCTTTCAATTTACACTCTTGTCATTCCAGAATCCAGCTAGTTTCCTATTGCCCTATTCTCTTGAGATCATCCTCTTAAATGTGATTCTCAATAACAGATCCCTCACTTGTCCGTTATGTCCAGCCCCTTAACTCAAGTAGAGGTTTACATCATTTGTTGATCCAATTACGCTTTTGGTACATACTTTATAATGGTCCTGTATCTTCCAAAATGTTAACTTCCCTTAACATTGTAAATTTTATGTCAACAAGAAGCCATGTGGCATGAACATAGTATTTTCAGATGTTTTGAGGGTTCAAAGTCTGTTTTCATCTATAAATTATTTCTAGAGGCGATAAGATTCATCAATTAGCTCCAAAATCTTGCCATTACCTCTTCATACTTATATCGGCAATTTGTATGCATGTTAGTAGTAACCAATAGATTTTAGAGTCAATTGATGATCTTCATTCTCCAAAAAATATTCTTAGATGAAGAGTTTTTGATGTTAGAAGGTGGACAAAATGGATCATGTGCAAAGCACTTGACTTTTTCCATCCAAAAATTAAATCCAGTTAGAGATGGATTCCATTTAATTAAACGCAGTACCTTCCTGCAATTGGTGTCCTATGAATTATACAACTCAAAGTGATCATTAAGACCCTTAATGAAGGCCATCCTGAATGATTATTGACAAATTCCCCATTATAACTGTCACGTGGTGTTACGTTTCCCGTCTAGCTTGTATGCCAACTGCAGGCTATGCACTTCGTTTGGAAATCTGATTTATAACAGCACAGCCAATTAACATTGATTTAACTGTATAACACAAGTGCTTATATATAATGATTTGATGGGAAATGATTTGTTGCTCTAAACTGATTTGCTACCGGATTGAATCACTCTGAAAACTGCTCAAGTAGATTATCTCTCTCCATCCTTTCGAGGTTGTTTTAAAAGTTTAGTTTTTCTGTTTGTTGTTATTTTGCAGATCTGTACCACTGTTAGATTTGGATGATTATTTGATGCCAAATGCTGTGTTGTGTCGAGACATTCTCTTCTTCTCGAGGTGGAGAAAAGTGATTAGTCTGCATTTGGGGTGAGCATGATCCAAACAATAGAAAGGTGTGTGCACCACAGAAATACAGTTTGCAGCAAACAACAGTAGCTGCTCTAATAGATAGTTATTTCCCTTCATTCATTTGTCAGTTTTGGTGTAATCTTTACTGATTTCGAAACTATACAAGTGGAAAATCTAGTAGTAGAGATAACAGAGCTGCAAGTTTAAAAGTGATTATTATAAATGTAAAGATATTTCAGGAAAGTGAAAAAGAACTTGCAATTCCCTCTGTCACCTATAAAGAGTGATTGTTGCTACTGTGACAATTGGATATTGCTGAGTTCTTTGCTTCATTCAATTATTTCAACTAGTATTGTTTAATGCTTTTCTGCTTTAATATCCATTTCTTAACTTTGTTTTCTGTACTGTGACAATTAATGAAAAGCTGCACTAAGAAAAGTTAGAATAATAACTTTCTTAATGATCGAGAAATCTGTTTGGAGCCAATCATTATGATCAACTATATTCTAATAAATTCAGATGTAATATCTTTGCATCGACCCTTCTTTATTTAAATATCAGACTTAGTTCGCGTCTCATGCATTACTCAAACCTGTGATTCAAGTCACAAGTCTAAGGAGCCTCAACCTTTGCCAATTGAGATATGCCCTCGAGGCAATCGTTTTAAAATCAAATATGATGATGGTTTGCAAAACCAAAAGACAAATGACCCCAAAATGTAATGTGCAAAACTAGGATAATTCATGGAGTATGAAAGTATTCTTTTAGATTTTCCATTTAAGTTTATTATTTGAGCTTTCATTTTTCTTCCCCATGTTAATTATTCACTATAAAGAAATTGGAATCATCTATAAACATCATCTATAGTCTTTTGATAAATTGATCGTTATTAATCTTATTTAACGACATATTATAAAGCAAAAAAGGTTAGTTACCTAAGTAACTTGCCTTATACTTGTTATGGAAGGGAAGAAACTACAAAGAAAAATTAAAGAGAGAATGGATTATAACTCTTTGTATTGATTCTTGCATTGATTTGAATAGAAGAGTACATCAATACTTGCCCTTGACCCAGAGCTCTTGAGCCGAGGAGTTTTCAAAAACAGTCTCTCTATCTTCATAAGATAGTGGTAAGACCTACATACATTCTACTCTCCCTAGACTATTTCACTGGGTATATTGTTATTGTTGTTGTTTACCCTGACAAAGCTATGACCCAAATGAAAAGGCATAATTTTAAATTATAGTCAATTTCAAAGGGATAAACAACACCAACAATATATCCAGTGAAATCCCACAAGTGAGGTTTGAGAGGATAGAATGTACGCAGACCTTACAATTACCTCATAGAAATAGATAAGTTATTTCTGAAGGACCCTCAACTCAAGTGCAACAAATCCAATATTTAAAAAAAATTCAAAGGGATAAATTTGAACCTTTATAATTTCAAAAAAAAAATAAAAATTGAACCTTCATCCTAAGTATTTTTGCACATATTTTAATAAAATAATAATTTTAATATATCATTATTTAAATATAATAAATTTAAAAATTCTAGATAAGTAAAAGTGCACGAATTGAGTATAAAATAATTTATTTTAATACAACAGTAAAGATATCAATAACCTCAAAATATCACAGTCGTAACGCCTAATAGGAACTCAACAAGTATAATTTATTTTTTTAAAGAAAAGGAAAAAAATCCTGCTTTTTGCCCCAAGCAAATAGGCTCCTCCTCCTTTCTCTACGGCGTGCAATTCTGGTGTGTCCGTAGGTCGAGCGATCCGCCATTTTCAACGTCAATTCAGACCTCTTTTCACTAACAATGGTCAGCTCTCACTCTTTCCCTTAACACCTTTGAGTGATTCTCTTTATTTTTCAAGTAAAACAAAACTTCTAACTTTTTTTTTTGCCTAAAAGAAGCTCATTCTTGTTTATCACTGATGTCGTGTTGTATGGTTGAATCTATCACTTGTAGAAAAAAATTATGCATTTTTATGTTTTAGTTTTAGTCGAATTGGAATAGTTGGCCTAGTGTTTTTTCGTGATCTCTTTGATTGTCGACGTTTTTCTATAGTTTGTTTACTTGGAGGTATAAATGGGAGGTTATATCAATCAGATCTAGCGTCTGTAAGTTTCCAACAATGGGAAGAAAAAAACTTAAGAATTAAACAAAAGGAAGAGGAAACTTTTTTTATGTGGGAAAGTAAGATTACTTGCAGTATATACAGCACCAGTTAGTTTTTTTTCTTTCGGAACGCCCTAATTGGGAGAATACCAATGTTTAAGTCGGACAGCAACCGTCACATTTAAGGCTAATTTGTGTTTAATCTTGGTTTCATGTTTTGAAATGAGATGTTGTATTCACCTCTTTAGAATGGGAATTCTTGCTCAAGAAGAAGGAAATGTGGTAATTTATAACAGGGGCATATGATGTGGGGCGGAGATATTTTATCAAGTAGTGAGGATTTTCTCGAGAGAATAAAGGGAAAGGGCAGCTGAGCAAACTTCTGGTTTAAGGTGTAGTTGCTGGTGACATCTATAGCTGTGTAGGCCATTGAAAGGGAAGGCAACTTCTTTTGTGTTGTGGTTGTGCTTGATTTGGAGTAGATTTATGTTGCACGTGTGCTTTATCAGAAAACTAAAAGGAGAATATGTAATGGTGGCTGTATCTTGGAATATTGAGACTATGGTTAAACTTGAACAATTCATAGATAGAACCATAAGCAATTCATGGATGACTTCCATGTGTCTCAAATGTGTCAATATATGCTTTTAACCCATTTCTCTATAATACGAGAAAAGAAATTTATCCCTTTTTTAAAATCATATATGGATGTGTAGACATATCCTGCTATAATGTCTTTCAAATCCTTTTTGCAGGAGACCTGCCCTGCAATTAAGAACATTCTACTTCTAGATTCCGAAGGAAAGCGTGTTGCTGTAAACTACTACTCAGATGATTGGCCAACAAATGCTGCAAAGGAAGCTTTTGAGAAGGCCGTGTTTGCCAAGACTCAAAAGACTAATGCTAGGGCAGAAGGTATGATATCTCTTTAACTGTTGATTTATTTATTTATATTTGGTCATGCTCTTTCCAAATATCTCCCTTTCAACATGCAAAGGAAGCAAAGCTCATCCGGACAGTTGGCGATGCTCCATTCTGCACTAGAGTTGCTTGTAATGCCATCTTATGTCGTATACCTTGCCAGTCTCTGCAAACATTGAGTTTTATTAAACTCTGGTGGTATTGTATTAAATCAAGAGCCAAAAACAAAGGCAAGCTATTAGAAGTTTTGCTATTTTACCAAATAGATCAGAGATGGGTAGGCTAATGATAATAATCTTAAAAGACTTGGCTTTGTGTTGTTTGCTTGCATATCCTCTTCTTGAAGTTGATTGTCTCCAGATAATATGAATTTAAGTCTTGGTGAGCGATTACTCGGTACATCTTGCGAGTTGTCTTTATGCCAGTGACTAAATTGGACTGTTATACTTAAGATGTCCTGCTACATATTGGTTCTTCTACTACCCCCCCCCCCCCCAACCCCCTGCTGATGAAACTAAACTTTGTGATCGGAAAGGCAACCTTCATCTATCTGACCTCTCTTCTCACTTCTTCTGCAGCGGAGATAACAATGTTTGATAATTATATTGTTGTCTACAAGTTTGCCCAAGATCTTCATTTCTTTGTTACTGGGAGTGACAATGAAAATGAAATAATCCTTGCCAGTGTGCTCCAAGGATTCTTTGATGCTGTTGGCATTCTTCTTAGGTTGTCTACAAAAGCAGTCTTCTCCTTTTCAAGATGCATCACTTGATATTTTCGTCTTCATGTACTCATCTTGCTGCAAATGCCTTTTGTTTTAGGGGCAATGTAGAAAAGAAGGAGTCACTTGAAAATTTGGACCTTATTCTTTTGTGTCTGGATGAAATTGTTGATGGCGGGTAAGAGAATCGTACCATGATTATTTCATTTGTTTCAAATTCTGAGTTATAAAATCCTCATTTAATGTTGCTTTCTCTTACTGTTTTGCTGCAACTTTTACTCGATCTTTGTACAAATATAGCATGTCAGAAACCTTTATTCTTTTCTTTTGTAGTTGTAGAGAATTAGAGTTTCAAAAGCTTATCTAACTTTCTGAACCATAGTAAAATTAATATTTGGATTTAATTTGCCCCAAATAGGGGAAAAATAAAAGGCAATTGTGTAGTTTAGCTAGACGTGTTTTCTTTGCGGGAGACTTATTTTGACAAGACTTCTGGTCAAAAGAATCATAGGATACTTCTTATACGTAATCCCCCCCACCCACCACCACCCAAAAAAGAAGAAGAAAGAGAGGAATAAAGAGAACATCAATTATCAATCCTATAGCAGTGACCTCTTTCCTATGGACATATATTTCTTTCACAAACTATAAAGCTCTCATCAGCTTAGCTTTTAACATTTTGAGTAATATATAGATGATAGTACATCATGCGCCTTATTTTGGACAGTCACTGTATTAGCTGCCCTTTTTCTATGTTAGTGACTTCATTTTTATGAGAAGTTGCCTTGTGGGAATTGGGTTGAGTGACTTTTTCCTTTGACGGTATGTGTTCATTCATCTTAGTCAAGTAGTTTTGCTCTCCTATTACTTTAGACTCTGGGTGTGTTTGTTATGCCGAACAATGTTTTACATAGAAAATACTTTATCGAAAAATAAGCATTTTTCTTACTTATTTTTTGGTGTTTGGTAAGTAAACAAAATATTTTTTTTGCCTCAAGAGCATTTACATGCAATTTTGGAAAATACTATGAATACGCAATATAGGAAAACACTATGGGTGGAGATGGATAGTAGGTAGCCGTTTGTTGTAGTACATTTACAAGGGAGAAGCATGGAGCTAATCTCCTCTTCTCATCTTCTCTTTATTTAGTAGTCTTACCTTGTATTCGCGTAGTATCTTATTCCTTATTTTTACTACTTTATGTTACTTTGATTCTTTGTTTATCTTGTTATTTTGTTGTCATTATTTTCCTTTCTATCCTTCTTTGATTGCACTTTTTTTAGCCGAGGGTCTATCATAAACCACTCTTTCCCACAAAAGTAGGGGTAAGGTCTACGTACATCCACTTGTGGAATTACATTAGGTCTGTTGTTGTATTATGGGGTGGAGTGCTAAGGGAGTGGGTGGGAGGTGGAGGTGGAGGTGGGAACCATAGCTTCGGGAGGAGACAATGAACTTAGAATGTCAAGTATGATACTTGTTTTCTCCTTCCACTAGGGAAGTCATTTTACTGATTTTGAAGGAACTTGTTTTCTTAGAGAAAATGTTCTCCAAAATCATTTTGACCAATCAAACATTGGAAAATTGGAAAACATTTTCCGTACCAAACACACCCTCAATTTCCACTTCTTCACCCATCCTAGTTCCCAACTTCCACCGTAGAGTTCATACTCTTTTTTACATGCCGTGTTTAGTACATATTAGAGTGTTTGTGATAGAAAATGAATGAAATGAAATGAAAATGAAACTTTACTGGTTAAATAATGTGCAAGAATCTTAAACATTGCATTAACCAATAACAATGTCCGTATGGAGTGGAAAAATCTCCAGATATAAAGACGTAATAATATTTTTCCTTCCCAGAATTCTCCTAAAATACAAATATTTATAGTAAACATAAATAACTCCTAACAAATAGATAGAAACAGTTACTGCTGTAAATAACTGTTGTTGCCTGCTGGTAATAACTTCTACTTTATAACTACTATAGATAATTAGTGCTTATATATTTTATCCTACTTAATACAAAGAAAGGCGTGGAATGAAATTTCAACAAGGTCATTTGTACCTGCATCACCATCAATAATGTCACTTGACATTTGTTCTTCAGATTCACCACCTTCAATGTTGTCATTTGCCTCCATAAGAGTGAGAGATGCTGTCTTGCTACGGTGACCTGGTGCAAATTTTTCATTACACCTAAAACAAAGTCCTTTGGCTATGTGATTCCGCTTCTCTAGCTCCCAAGCACGATTCGGAGAAGGACGAGGAGACATCTATGCAGAATTCGAATTGGTTCATGATACGTGTTGGTTGCCTACTAATTGGTAAGGAACATCACGTGCAGAACCAGCTTGGATTGTGTTGGATCGTGACAGATTTGACCATTGAGACTTATGCCCACGATTAGAGCTAACTTTTTGCTCAAATTCCATTGCAAGGCTCATGGCTTTATAAACAGTTCTAGGCTTATGAATTCTCACATCTGATTTGAGTTCTTCTTTAAGCCCATTCATGAAAACCCCTAAGAGACAGTGATCTGGCAGTCTGTGACTCTAGATGAACGTTTTGCAAATTCTTGACGGTACTCCTGTATTGAACCAGTTTGGCGGATGCTACACAGATGCTCGTTCGGATTTTGAAACTCTGCAGGCCCATAATTTTCTTGCAATGCTTTAACAAGTTCTTCCCAATAGAGCAAAATTCGTTCACGATTGATCCAAGAGAAGAGATCAAGTGCATCACCTTCCAGATACATAGCAGCAATGTCAACTTTGTGTTCATCTGGAGTTTGATAGTAGCAGAAATATTTTTCTGCCTTCAAAATCCAACCCCTAGGGTCTCCTCCTTCAAATCTGGGAAAGTCCATCTTCATGTATGGCCTCCGGGGAGGATTTCTTGGCCACCACTCTGATACCAAAATGATAGAAACTGATATGAAATGAAATGAAAATGAAACTTTACTGGTTAAATAAAGTGCAAGAATCTTAAACACTGCATTAACCAATAACAATGTCCGTATGGAGTGGACAAATCTCCAGATATAAAGACATAATAATATTTTTCCTTCTCAGAATTCTCCTAAAATACAAGTACTTATAGTAAACATAAATAACTCCTAACAGATAGATAGAAACAGTTACTGTTGTAAATAACTGTTGTTGCCTGCTGGTAATAACTTCTACTTTATAACTACTATAGATAATTAGTGCTTATATATTTTATCCTACTTAATACAAAGAAAGTAAGATAAACTAAGATAGATTATCTCCACATGCTGCTTGCCTATATTTTCTTCTAGAGTAAGTCCTTAAAGGAGCATTCGTATCAGTTTGACCTTGAGAATTGATGTGTAAAAGAAAGCGGACTTCCAATCTTGCTCTCAATTTCAGTTATAGGGAACTAAGTGTTTACCATCTTATGAAGATCCTCCATTTCACTTTCTTGTCTCTGTAGAATTGTTCTTGAAACGGATGCTAATGTTATTGCTGGGAAAGTGGCAAGCAATAGCGTTGATTCTGGGGCACCTTTGTCGGAGCAGGTAAATATTGCTCTCTTTCTTGATGCTTTGGTCCTTCAAACTGATAGAATAGTTGCTTCATTAATTAGCATCCCCGTCCAATTAACTCATTTTTTCACTACACGTCCTTCGTGGTTTTCTACAGACCATAAGTCAAGCATTGGCAACTGCACGAGAACACTTGGCAAGATCTCTTCTCAAATGATTTGTTGGGTCCACAAAAGAAAGGGAAACCAAGGTCTTGCAAGTTCTGATTTTCTTTCCTTCTGAATGAACTAATTGATGAGCATCAAGTTACATGTGTTTTGGCAAAAAAACAAAAACAAGTTTCTACTTACACCCACCCTGTTGTTTCTACATGTTTGGATTTTGTTGGATACACTAAGATGTAGATCATGTAATACAAACTTGATTCTAGTGTAGACAGTGGGGAAGAACTCATTTGCAATGTGGATTTTGGCCTTACCTTAGACGCTTTTCATGATTTTATTTTCTTGGTCCCCCTTACTTTAATAGTAACAATAATTATGTGCCCTCAATGCTGTTAATTATTTTTGTTCATCTCGTGTCATCTACAAAGTCATGTTTGACAGTCCATCTTGAAATCCCATTAGATCAAATCCAACTAACTTTCAAAAAGTTAACCTCTTCTATGGCCTCTAGCTCTTCTGAGCTTGTGGTCATCCTGTGAATTTCTTGGAGTGTTGTATCCTTGTTTTTATGTTAGAAGAAACCGCAAATTTGCTTCATTAAACTCAACAATCTTCTGAGCTATTATCAATGCAAGAAGCGGGTAAACAAAAGTGGCCAAATGTTACCCCTATTCGATCTCTCAATTCTTTATAAACGACCTATAAACCCAAAAAAGAAATGACTCCACAATTATTCATGAAAAATAAGTCACCACGATATGTTATAAACAAAAGCATGAATTATTCGACACATTGTCAAACAAAGGGAAATCTTGGTACATCCCATCCTAATATCCTATAGTGCCAGGAATATTAAGCTCACTAGAAGGTAGGAGGAGATCGGCATACCCAGTAAATTAAACGCATCCAAATAACGTGAAACTAAGATGGATCACAATGCATTTCTAGTGAAAACAGAACACTTCTCACTATTAATAAAGAAACAAAGGGGTTAACTGTGTAACAAAAAGTTGACAAAACAGAAGACAAGTCCACTAGCACGATGTTAGCTCACATCCTACGTTACATTTGCTGATGACAAACATGTAAAGTACAACCTCGAGGCACAGGGAAGCATCCAATTGATTGTGCATTCTAGTTGCTTCCAAAGCAACACCCTATAGCCACTTTCACACTCATTACAAGACTCCAAAAAAGTAGGAGGCAGTAAGAGATTAGTAGCCGCCACTTTGCCATAGCTGTTGAGATGGCTTTGGCTGGCCTTGGGATCCACCACCCAATGACCCATCCCTCGGATTTTGCTGTTGATGTTCTAATGAGATCCCAGCCTGAGAATGGTAGAAATTTGGGTACCCCAAGGATCCATGATTTTGCAGCGGCTGTTGAGCTTGCCTAAATCCACTACTTTGCTGGTTTTGACCTTGAAAAGCATAATATGTGTTAGCAGGAACAGCTGACATTGTCCTTGAACCGGGTCCATGAAGCCACATAGCTGAGTTCTCGCTCTGAAACGAAGGGATAATTGAACATATACATGAGCTGCCTTCAATTCGAGTAAAGTGGAGCTAAACAAACGAAATTAACCAGACAATAGCAGTGCTATAAAAACTATATGTCCAATTTAGAAATATATCAACCTATTATATTAGTAAGGTAGAATTTTCTCAAAAAAGGAACAAGGTAGAATCAACAGCAATTTGCAGTATACTATTGACTTCAAAGAATTGAACAGCTGTTAAAGCAAATGAAATGGTTACCTGCTGAAGAGACATTAAATGATTGGTATCCTTGTACTGAGAGCTCAACATATCATCGTAACTCAAGTTAGTACCAGAAGGAGCAGCAGGGGGGTTCATTGGGAAGTTACCAGGGATACTTGCTGTATTTCCAAAACCACCATACGCAGAAGTAACACTGGCTGGCTGAGGTAAGCTGCTGACTGACACACTGTTCTTATATTGGGGAAGCACTGCCGCCAGCGACTGATGATAATTACTGTTACCAGCAAATGGTTGCTGGAATGCAGATGGCATATATGTATAACTCTGAGGCATAAAGGGATAACTTATCATGTTACCAAATGGTCCCAGAGGTAGTGTTGGTTGGTTATATGGATGCACAGCAAGATGTTGCGGCACAGTAGGTCCAGTGGTGACACTAGTTCCAGAAAGTGTCTGCTGTGTAGACTGTGCTGATGGAAAACCAGCACTCTTCAAAGACTGCAGGTCAAAAGAAAAAAATTAATAATGTACACCACAAAAATAAGTGATAAGCGCAAACTATTGAACTTATTACTCTAGAAAAAAGAAGACAAGATAGAAAATCTGTGTGTCGTATCTTACAGCACTTCTCCATGATAAAGGAAAACTATAATAGATTTATACATCAGCTTTTATATCAATCGTCAACTGATTTTCAACCTACACTCCTCTTAGGAATTAATCTTATGTAGATCTTATAGGAATTGAATTTAGCAACTTTTATTGTGAATCTTTAAATTTCATGTTATTAACAACTAATTGCCCATTCTTTTCTTTTGCAACAACCCAAAAGGAATATTTTACATGCAAAAACCAGAAGGTACTAACATTTTTTTAATAAAGAAAACCAAAAAATAATATAAGGAATTTACACACACAACATTAGCCTCCTTTTTCTAAATTTAAAGTGTGATTTCCCTTTCCTCCTCTCAACAAGCAAGAGCCTCTAAACTGTACCACAGAAATACATCAAGTGCGCATTGAATTACTCTGGAAATCCATGATGAGTAACTATTCTCTCTGTATACATCTTTCCACTACAGAGATTTTACGCAATACAAAAAGTTGGCTGCCCTCAAACATTTGGATAGACATCAAGAGAGAGAACATTCAAATTTTTAGTTTCCAATAGCAGAAGTTTTCTTCCCCAATGTTGAAAGATACCAAACATGTAAGATGCAACTACATCCATTATGTAAAACATTTTCATCATGCACAAATAAACAACTAGAATCATTAAAATTACTTCAAAATTAGTTTCCAATAGCAGAAGCTTTCTTCCCCAATGTTGAAAGATACCAAACATGTAAGATGCAACTACATCCATTATGTAAAACATTTTCATCATGCACAAATAAACAACTAGAATCATTAAAATTACTTCAAAAAGCATACAAAAAGGAACATGTTTTGCTTATTATATTACATGAAAATACTGACAACCATCAGGTCATGAGCAATACACCAAGTGCACATGAGGAAATTGACATTCACTATAAAAAATCAATTAGCTTCATCAGGATAGCATTACCTCAGGCATGGAAATTGTTGAACCACCAATTGAAGAAACGGAGCTGCCATATTTCATAGCCATTGCTTGTGTTGCAGAAAATGGTAAGTATGAAAGATCAGTTTCACGACCAGCATGAACATTAGCAGCCGACAAGGTGCTAGGCAATGAATTTGTGAATGCCTGCTCAAAACAATAGCAGTGAGCACCTCAATGTAGAAAATTCTGGTGTTAGGATCTCTAATAAATGAAATGGTAACTTATATGTTCCTCTTTTGCTTCTCTTGTACACCATTGACCTACCACCCGTCCTCCCATGGGTGAAGCAGGTATTATAGGTTCTATCTTTCTGGAGTTTGTAAAACTAAAAACAAGTTTTCCTGGAAGACTATAGATACATTACAATTTATGAAAATAGCAAATTACCACTTACACTGAGCAACCCCACAGTGATGCTTCAGATTTAGGTTTCATATGTTTGTCACTATTGTTTCATATTTATCAACCTCAAATACAGATTAAGCAGAAGGAAATTCTTAACTTCAGGTTTTTCCTAAGAAAATCCCACGAAAGAGGTTTAAGGGTCACAAAAAAAGGCAGTTTTCCGAGATAATTGCAAGCAATAACTCACTACTCAAAAAGTAAAAAAGAAACAAAAGGAAAAGGTTGTCCAGTCATCTTTCACTCTAATAGACCTCGATCAATTACTTAGTTTTGTTAACTGAATGGTCTCATGCATATAGCTAGCAAACCATTTTCCTTAATGGTGCAAGAGCTTTATTTTTAAAAAATTGTAAATACTATTAATAAAGGCTCCAAGGTACAAAAATACACGACTCCAGAAAGACCAAAAAATACTGAACTACGTCAAATATGCAACTACTTCCTTCTTCACAAGTTCTACAAAATTCATGTACTGATTCATATTTTCATTTTTGCTTACTTTTACACCAGAAGAGATTGTGCAAACACTTGCACTCCAAGGGGCAAGAAACCTACTAGAAATCAAGTCCAACTTACTTTCTTAGGGGTCGTTTGGTAGAGTGTATAGGAAAAAATAATGCATGTATTAACCTTGTGTATTACTAGTACCTTGTTTGGTACTCTTTTCTAACATATTACTAATACCATGGATTTCTAGGTATCAGCAATGCAATGGTTTTAATGCATGCATTAGCTTAATTAAAGACTCAATTGCCCCTCAAATCCCTTTTTACATCTTTTCCATTTTAATGCATCAAACCAAACAATGCATAAAATAATCTATGTATTAATTAATGCAAGCATAACTAATACATGCATTGCTAATACAAGCATTACTAATGCATTCTATTTAGCATTATTCTTATACACTCTACCAAACGACCCTTAGAGAAGTAGAATTCACTCCAATATACTCTGTACAATTACCTTCAGACTGGAGCTATGCAAATGCACACGCAAACATCCAATGAAGAGCTGGGAAACTATTTGCATCCTTCACAAGGAAAGAAACTTACCATTACATTAGAGAAAGGAGTGAGGTTTTGCATCTGGGAACTTGTCTGTGGCTGACTAAATGCTGCAGTTAATTGTTGTGCACTTTCATATGTGTAGCCAGCAGCAGAGGAGGGATACGAATATTGATTTCCTTGTTCATTTGTTTCTGATTTCAAAGGTTCTGGTTGTGAAGCAGAAGGTGAATCGTAATTTACTGAACTTGCATTAGTTCTATGGTATAAGTTACTCTCAGATGCATGTCTGAGAGACTCATCACCATAGTATTCTGAAGCTCTGCAATATAAAGATGCACTAACAATTAAGAGGAATACTTGCAAGGTTGAACACCTCAATAAGATGATTAATGTTATCCGGTAAGAGAGATATTTTTTACTTGAAAACATGGAATGTTAAGGTTAAAGTTGAAAAATGTTCTGTTTAGTGAGCTTCAGAGAAGTCCTAACTTAGTCTAAAACGATAACTTTTTGGTAGGAGAGGGCAGAGAATAGCTTCACGTTTGTCTTAAATGAAAAATTCTTTGACTGGAATGAAATGAGTCCGAATACAATGGTGTTACAGAGGATTCATACAGAAACTAGCTGTTTGAGATGTTAGAATAGTATAGATTAACTTGATTGACTAATATGATGAACATTTAGAACAAGTCAGCTACGAAAATACTAAGAGAAAGATGCAAGGATATTTGTAGTTTGATTTAATAAAAAGCTGAGGCAAAACAAATGATTGAAAATTACCCCCAAATCTAGGTAGGGAAAATGCTAGTAGAGTTTTGGCATGTTAACATAACATAATTTCTGCACGCCAGTAGAGTTTGGCATGTTAATGTTAACATAGTTTCTACACTATATGTTGATATAATTAGATAAAGCATCAATGAATTAAAGAAAATCCACAGGTTAGAAGGAGGCCTTACCTGGATCCCAAGTGCCCAACTGATGAACCATCCACTTCCTTAGGTGCATCTTCCAAAGTGCTCGTCGCTGGAGCAGATGCCAAAGGCCCAGAAAAGGAGCCACTAATACCAGAGCCAAAGCTACCAAAGCTCAGGTGCGAGCAGTCTGCAGTTTGAACTTGAAGATGGTCTGGTATTACAACAGAAGGACCATCTCCCTCAGGTGGCACCCCTCCATCATCTTGTACATTCAACTGTTGCAGGTTTGCAGCAACTGATGAAACAGAGTCGTTAACATCTTCAACTGCAAGACAATGAAACAGCATTATTACACAAAAATAGACATTCCAAAAGTTTATAAGTAACAGAACTCCATATGATAACAATATGATTATGCAGTAAAACTACACTGCTTTCCCACTAAATAATGACATGAAAAGCAGGTTGATTTATCTCCTAGCTAGCATATCCCATGAACATCACCACCACCCACCAAAACAGAGTAGTCTCTAGTCTCTATGTGGCCTGAGATTTGTTAGGGTTTTCTTCTCTTTCAAATATGGGGGCCAAGTGCATGAACATCAAGCTTCAACTTCACATGGTAAATTTGAAGCTTCGTGAGAAGAACCTCTTAATCTGCAATAACCTCATGTTGACACAACCTATGAGTATGAACAGCAAGTGATCAGCACTCGAGGCTTCCCTCTTTATACATCTATCAGATGCCCCCGTAAATCAACCAAGTAATTTATTAAGCCACAGTTAGCAAAACATTGATAATACCAAAATAAACATATTGCAGGAAAAATGATATTTTAAATTCCTATAAAAAAAAAAATCTAAGACAAACAAAAAGCTGTGAGGAGTGTATTGTTTAAAACAACCAAGTTTGTTATGCTACATTACCATCAAAAGTGACAAGACAAAACAAAATGAAAAGCAGTAAAATTACATGAAGATCCAAATACAGTAAGAAAGAGCTTTGGATGCAGTTAAGATGAAATTCCCTGTTGCCCTCCACTGCTGCTATATGTCCCACTTGGCATATTAAACAATCCGCATATTTAAGAGCCATAACTAAATGTCCAGCTTATTTAAGCTAAATTGGTAGTATGATATAAAACCTTGGGTTCTAAACTGCATTCCTAAAAACCTGAGTGCCAGTATAGTTGCTCAATGAAACATGTAATGATTACTTATTGTAGAATGGGGAAAGAGAGAATCTTTAATTTACTGAAACTAAAGACTTGCTGATGCCTGGAACTCTTGTGGAAAAAAACAAAAATAGCAGTACCATGTCAAAAGAAATATTACACAGGCTACTTGACAACAAATACTACATATTCTCGACAATGAAATGCATATCACATTACCAAATAAAAACTGTGATATACTAACCTTGTTGATGGTCAAAAGTATGATTCTGGTTCTGATATCCGTAGAGGTCATTCTCATAAATAGATGCACCTCCAGCATTATCCTCCTGCAACCTTCTGCTTGGAGGACTACCAAGATTTTCAATTGTGCAGTTATCTGTCCCCTGAACTTCATCAATCTCATTTTGATGATTAATTCTGTCATAAGACAAGTTAGCTGGATCAGGATGCAGCTCTGAATCAGCAGGTGGCTCTGAGATAGATGTCTGACTAGCAACTGATGGCGGCTCAATTAGAGGCCATTCCTCATCAGTTGAAAGATGTTGTGGCTCTCGGTGTACCTCAGAAACTTTGGTAGTATGATCATCAGACCACTGAGTATTTTGATGTGATGCACCAGAAGGGAGCCCCTGAATATGGTTTTGGTTGGCATTGACATTGTGGTGAGATACATTTGGTGCACTTGGCACTTTGCTCTGTGGCCTACCCATCTTCACAATATCAGCCATGGAAACTTGACCGGGCACCCCGCCCCAAGTAGGTTGATATCCAGAAGAAGTCTCACGCTGTGAGACTGATGAAACACCATCAACTGCTGCAGGTGCTGACTTTTTACTTTCATTTGCAGCGATATCACTGTTACACATATCATAAAAGCATTGAGAACACTGTTATGCATCTCCTAAAAGCCCCTCAAAGTATGCTTTGTCACATGCATTTTGAGAATAGCTCACATTGCATGATTATTGAAGTGCTCAAAAAGAATTTCCAGCTTAATCCAATACAGGGATTACTGATTGTAATTATTAAATTAATTATATTACTGCCAAAGACACTTCAATAAAAGAAACATACTGTGGGACTACAGAATACTCTACGGAAAACAGAAAGACAAACATGTACAGGCAACTGATGTCTTTTTGAGAGAATCTAAACTATTTAAGAAGTTGAAACTATTAACCTGATTGTTGTAGCCCTCCTGCTTATGTTACTTCCGGAAACTCCTAGAGTAGAAGTCAGGTTACTTGTATTTGATCCATTATCTTTTCTGTATCCAGGAATAGGCTTGGTAGACTCTGGAAAGGGTGGTTAGAAACAAAACGATACCCTCGTGAGATGACACGATGAACTTGCAAAACTTGAGACTTGATTATGTTTGAAAAGAGTGTACATTATCATGTACATACCTGACCCACCGCGTCCAACATATCGTTCTGCACCTCCCCTGCTACCACGGCCTGAGTTGCTAATTGCACCACGTGGCCTAGATTCAGTCGTATCCTTACTCTGAACCAAAGATAAATATGAGTGAAGAATGAAGAAATGAACAAGCCATTTAAGAAAGTAACATAGTAACACCTTATAATATTCTGCTAGATCATGTAACGTATCTGATAAGACGTAAAACATATCAAGAGGAAACGCCATAATTTTTTTTGAAAAGAATAATGCACCATAATTTATTAGTATAAAACAGAAAGAGATATTAGAATATCAAGAAAAAGAATGGGGTGCCTACTAAAAAGAACCTCTACTGAATAAATTTCCAAATAAAGAATCTTTCACTTTCTCCTTTGTTTTTACCGTTGAAATATTCAGAAGTTAATCATCGAGCCAAGGTAATAAGAGATCTGAGTAGACTAATTTTCCCTTATCTCGTATCAAATAGTAAATCACAACAGAAACAGGCAGAATTAAGAACGAGAAAGTTAAAATTAGATCTCCATAACCAATTTGTCTCTAGAATTCCTGCTTTAAGTAAAGATTACGAACCTCTTTTCTCTTTTCACGTTTGCTCTTCACCTCATGAAAAGTATCTAGCCAATAAACAAACTATAATTAGAAGGTGATCAAAATTTATCACAAACTACGGTCACCATTCAATGGGATGGCAGAATGCCTTTCTATCAAGAACTAAAAATATTATAACCTCAAGTACAAGTACAAGTACAGCATAGAAGAGCACAGAGGAAGGCAAACATGACTGCAGTAGCTAATGTTCTAAAAGTGAAAAGCACAAAAAGCAATAAGTCCCTGAAGCTTTAAGAGAGAAACGAAAAGCAAACACATGCTTCTTCAAAGTAAAGCGTGCAGTTCTGAAAAACGGAAGTTACCTAACATGGAATTTAGTGCTTGTACCACCGAAATAGCAACAACATTGATTTAAAAGTCCAAGAAAAGGCTACCAAATAAGACAACTCGCACGCAAAAGAAGAAAGGGAAGTCCCATTAAACCAGATAGATGAAAATCAGAGGACAAAGATAGTTAAAGAAGAGTAATTGTAAACCAAAGAAATCTAAGACAATAATTAACAAAGAGTGCATTAAAAAGAGAAATCCTAGTAATCTGATTAACAAAATCCCTGAAGACCCTAGTTTTGTCTTCTCTTCATTTTCAAAAGTCACAATCAATGAAATATCTGCATGCTCAATCCGTTAAGATATCTTTCAATAAATCTGGAACCAACTACCATGGATAGCATAAAAAATCAAATCTTGCACACATAATCAAATCTTTTCTTATTCTTCTCCTTACAAAACACAGCTTCTAACACCCAATATCAAGAAAAGAAGTATTATTACAGATTTTCTTTCGTTTCTTGTTTCTATCCATAAAAACTGTAACTTTATTCAAAATTTTCCCAAAACCTAAAAAACCCTAAAACCCGAAACCCACCAAAAAAAAAAAACGAAATTAAAGATTTAGGGTTTATGGTAGACCTTGAGTAAGAAGCCTATTGACAGCTTCATTGGGGTCCATATTACATTCTTTGAGCATAGCATAGATCTCAGGTTCAGGACAGTTAACTATCTCCTTTAAGCTTTGTACCATCTTTCTTGACCCTGCGGGTATCGATTGTACCCCAACTCCACCATTGTTTCTGCTACTCATCTTTAAAGAAGACACCTCTTTTTCTGTGAAAAAAAGAGAGGAAAAAACAAGAAAGACCCTTAAAGTATTTTCTGGTTTCAAATCTGTTATAGTTTAGGCTTTTGGGTCTCCTCAACTCTGTATATTTATCTCAGTTATATTATGAAAAAAAAAACGCACACAGTTGAAGGGGTTTTTGCTGCTGCTGCTTCTCTTCTTCTTCCTTGGTTTGGGCTTCCCCTCTAACAGTAGTAGTAAATAAATGTTTTTTTTTCACTTTCTTGTTTTTCCGAAACCTTCTTTTTTCCGATATAATTTTAAAACGGTTTTTAAAAGACTTTCCATTCGAATAAATATAGCAAAGCAAGCTTGAAAAGAAAATATAATACTAAAAAAACTAATTTGAAAAAAAGGAAGAAAATGAACAGTACCAACCATAAATAATATACCTAATATATTAAATAAGAATAAAATTCTATTGATGAACTTATAATAAGTGAAACACGTCCTTTTTTTCTTACATTTTTTTTACTACGTGCATGATTTATTTATTTTTTATCAACATGCATGTATTTAACTAGGTCAAATGATACATAATTGCACATATGAATATCAAGCACAAATAAGTTTGGATTTAAAATTGAAGTATTTAACTTCATTTTTTTAATTCGGATTTGTGTTGTTGTCATTTGAGGAAAAGTGTTCTTTATTATGAAATTTTTAATATCTAGTGATTGAACCTGAAATATCTGATTAAGAAAGGAGTAGTATTATTCGCTACACCATATTCTTTGGTGGTGAAATATTCAACTTCATAAAATTTCTTTTTGATAAACATAATTTGTGTTTTTATTTTTTGGCTTTTAACACGTAGTAAAATACAAAAGAGCTATATAAATAATTAATTATTCAGTATAAATTATATGAGAATATGACTATATTGGATAGACAATACAATATTCTCTTTAAAATTTTAAATTATCTTACTATCATGTAAAACTTTATTACGGTTGGGAAAGTCATTTTGAAAATGATGCTCTTATATTTATTTATTTTATAATGTTGATAAAGTGGAATGAAATACAAGTTCTTTTATCTTATCTTCAGTTTTAATCTTCGGGATTTTTCTCTTTGCAAATTCTAGTGAGTCCATTTTCTTGTTTAAAAATAATAATAATCCGACATTTGAAAATTGATCGAAATAAGTTAGAAATTTAAATTGTTTTATTTCTTAAATTTTTTTATTGAATACTCAAAAAATATGGTGAGATTGTCACTCTTGAATAAATTTTGTAGTGCACGATCCGAATTTAGTCAGAACTTCAATGCGAGCTCGGAAAAAAAAATACATGATACTATTTGTTTTGATTTTGTACTATTATGTTTGAGTTTTTCGATTTTTGATTTTAAAAAAATGTAACCCAATTCAAACCAAAAAAAAATTGATTTGGTTTGTTTTGGTTTTTCTTTTTTCCGTTCAATTATTTGGTTTCGTTAGTAATTAGAAACACAATCAGTAATTAGAATCTCTTAAATATATTTTCTAATATAAATCACAAGTAAAATGTAAACACACAAACACTTAAAAATATAACAATTATAGATGTCTAAACATTAAATTATAATAAAAAAACAATAACTAAAAAGAGACAAGTTAAAATTCAATTCAATCTAATTTAATTTTTCGATTTAATTCAAATAATGCATACCGAAATAAATTATTGGATATAGCCGCGTTTTCCTATGGATTTTAAATTAAATTTGGATACCCTAAAAAGATACTTCACGCTCGGTAGAAGCACGTGATATTAAGTGGCCCCACTAGGGTTTTTGAGTCCTTTGGATTACATTGAGTGTAAGTCACGCGCGTAGTGATGAGAGTATTGGAAATCGAATTACCAAAAAGATAAACAGCCATAATGTTTTTTTAATATTAAAAGTCAATGATTGGTTGGTCCAAATTTCCAACATAGCAAGCAACTTTTGGTAAAGAAGATGACGTGTTGGGTAAAAAAGGCTTATTCTTAATGGGCCAATGGCCCACTAGAAAGTAGAGTTTCCATTTTGGGCTCTGAATTTTGACTAGAGTCTTAACATATATAATGGGCCTATATACAGAATGTTACCAGCTGGGGAAAGCACTGGACAAACCTGCACATGATATTTTATTCCTTTGTTTCTTTGTTTCCTCTAGAGTTCGGTATTCATATTAGAGTTCGATTAAATTTAGATTTATGTCAGAAAATTTCATATTAGGGGTAAAGCGTTCCCTAACAAAGGTGACTTTGTATCTAAGGGGACTGAAATCCGAAATCTCGTAGTAAAGATGAAGGAGTACTTACCACTCCAATACATCATTGATGGTCATGATATTCCTTTTGTTTTCATGCAAAGGTGTTCTCTTGATTTCTTTTCGATGTTTATTTTGAGGTATGACTAGTTCGGATGTATGTCCATATGGATGTAGCTTGAGTTCAAAAATATTATTTAAGTATCTGATATATTATTTGTAATAAATATCGTTTGATATTTTTTGATGAAAATAAAAACGTGTTATTCTTATTTAGCTATAATATTATTATTTTGTCTTTTTATCTTTTTCTTCGCTTCTTAGTTTTAGGGATGTAACTTATTCGAATCACATGTCATTTGTTATTGGTTACTATGAACTTAACATGTTTAGTATGTAGTTGGATGTGCAATATTTACTTTATCATTATTGTTACTCAGAAGCTATTTTGTCATTCAATTTTATTATTATTTGTTATTTTTTTTTTCTTTTATTATGGTAATATGGTGTTGATGTTCTATTTTCTGTTATGTTGTATAATTATTTTTGTATTTTTTTCTATCCCTACTTAATTTTTTAATTTTATTATTATTTGTTATTTTTTTTCTTTTATCATCGTAATATGGTGTTGATGTTCTATTTTCTATTATGTTGTATAATTATTTTCTATTAAAAACGTTCTCAAATCAAATATACAGATGAAACACATTTAAAAAAAACGTTCTCAACAAGATTTTTTTCAAGTCCAGGATCGAACCTGAGACAAGTGGCCTGTTAGTAGTTTTTAATTCTTCAAATTTGAATTGGATTATCTTATTCTTAAAATTAGTTTGTTGGAAGAAAAGATACTCACTCTGAAGATGAGGCTTCTCCACAGCCCCTTACCTTCACCATCTCCACCATTGTTAGCCTCTTTTTCACCAATCAAAGCTTCAATTCTTCCCAAAAAATCATCTTTCATCTCTCATCATAAACCCCTTCAGCAACTTCTCTCTACTG
Source organism: Solanum bulbocastanum (assembly GCA_037074985.1). Lineage (NCBI taxonomy): Eukaryota > Viridiplantae > Streptophyta > Magnoliopsida > Solanales > Solanaceae > Solanum > Solanum bulbocastanum. The sequence goes on along the minus strand of CM073598.1, from coordinate 25,629,703 downwards.
GGGTTTCATTTGTTCTTTCTTTGGGGCTTCTTGTTTCTGCTCCTGTTTCTATTGCTTTGGAATCTCCTTCACTTCCATCTTCTAACTCATCTTTGGAGGTGATTTGCCGGGATAACGAGGCGGAGGAGGTGTATGAGAAAGACACTGAAGTATCGAAAGTGGTGAGCAATGAAAGCATTGTGGAAGAAGCTTGGCAGATTGTTAATGATAGCTTTCTTAACACCAGCGATCGTCGTTCTTGGTCTCCTGAATCTTGGCTTGTAAGATATTGTTTCTCTCTAAAAATAAGAAAATTTAACTTTTTTGAGCTAAAGGGGTTCTTTTGCATATTAATTCTTGATAGCTATCTCATTGATTGTTTAGTATTTTGCTACCAGAGAATATGCTCTATTTCATTCTAATTATAGATTATTATTTTTCTTTTTTATATCAATTCTTGATAGCTATTTCAATGATTGTTTGGTATTTTGCTGAAAGTATGCACAATTTCATTCTAAATGTAGAATCTGTTTTTCCTTTTAGCTGAAGGGTTCTCTTGCATATCAATTATTGAGAGATATCTCATATCTGGTTGATTGTTTCGTACTCTGCTGCCAGAGAATATGCTCTATTTCATTCTAAATATGGAACTATTCCTTCTTTTAGCTTAAGGGGTATTGAATTTGATGGTGTGCTTAGATCATCTAACTTAGCTTGTAAAATACATACTTGGAGCATATTTAGTATAGTATTACTAGGAGAATATATTTAATTTCATTTTATATGTATATTGGAATTTCTTTTATGGCTTTAAAATCTTCTACTGGAAAATTCTCATCCAACATGGCGAAAGAGATGCTCTTAGCAATTTGGTGGGGGCTGGAGGTTAAGATCCATATTGAAATGTTCCCTGAAAATGCTGATTAGCTCTGTTGGTGGGGCAGGAATGTAAATATATTTCGCAAAATAACAGGAATTCTTTTTGGATTGTGTTAGCTCCTTATCTTTAGTGTAGGGCTCACTGTAATGGATGTAACAAGCTCACTTCTGTTCTCACTCTCTTTTGTACTATTTGCATCTGCTTGATGCCTTGAATGAAATCAACGTATCATTATTAAAGCCATATGATTTTCTGGATTTGGAGGAATAACAAAAGTTATTTCTAAGAACATTGAAGTAGAAAATGTCAAACTAATTGTTGGAGGCATGGACTTTACGTGATGTTTAGTTTAACAAGGAAAACATCATGTAGTGTTTGAATTTAGATTAATTAGTAGTCGGACTCTTGAAAATTGATGACTGAATATAATGTCAAATGTTTTATAATACTGAAGAGATTTTAGTTTCCTTCTATTGTAGATAGTGCACTTAACTAGGATATGTAGTAATAGTGGTGGAATATAAGTCATTCACTTAACTGCTCAGTAAGTCTGATGCAGTAAAGTGTATGGTGAAAAAAATTTCTAATTTTGTTGCTCAGCATGTCTAATGTGGATAAAATGTGATAAATGAACCAGTGGAAGCAATTTGCTAGCACAACGTCATGTCTTTTCAAAAAGATCTGAGCTTTTTATGTCTCTACTGACATCTTTGTTCTCCCTGGGTTCTTGCCTATTCTTCATCCTACCTAGATCATTGCTCTCCCCATCATATGTCTTGAATTTAGAAGTATTCATGACTAAATATTTTGTTTTCTGTGTTATTACCAGCAAAAGAAAGATGACATCTTAAGTTCATCAATTCAGACAAGGTCAAAAGCACATGATATCATCAAGCGTATGTTGGCTAGCTTGGGTGACCCCTATACACGGTTTCTTTCTCCTGAACAGGTAATAAGTTCTCTTTACACCTATATTTACGTCTGTATTGTTGAATTTGATATGTATGTTTAAATTAGCATACAATTTTTAGAGGAAAGCAGGATGTCAACCACATGGGAATACAAAACTTTTTTGGTTTGGGTTGTTACATAGGACTAGAAATTTTATTTCCGAGTTTAATATTGCAAAGAGTAAAGCAATTTGGATGTATTCTTTCATTTATAGGTTGAAATAAATTTATTAGGGAAGTTTGGAAGAGGTTTGACACTTCTTTGTTAGCATTAGTGATTTGAAGTTCCTTTACTGCTTTACATTATGTTCACACCTTCTCTTTTTATGATTCCAATAGATGTTTGTATTATTAACCGTCCTGAATCTGTACCGATAGTTCGTCTCATCCTTCCATTTTTTTTTTTAATTGGATGAAACACAAATTGATGAAGCCATATGTGCTAGAGACGATTTTTAGTTCACACCTTCTCTTTTTATGATTCCAATATATGTTTTTGTATTATTAACCATCCTGAATCTGTACCGATCGTTCATCTCATCCTCCTGCATTATCATCCTTCCATTTTTTTAATTGGATGAAACACAAATTGATGAAGCCATATCTGCTAGAGACGATTTTTAGTTCTTCTCTACTTTCAATCAAGCATGGGTATTGTGTCATAAGTCATGAGATATATGATTTCTATTGATTCCTTCTTTTTCAGTGTATCTTGCATTTTCCTTATTCAAATAAACGTCTTACTTACAAATTTTCCAGTGTTCTTGTTCCATGACATGTACTGCTTGTCATTGAAAGTTCTCCAAGATGGCTAGATATGATATGACTGGGATTGGAGTTAACCTCAGGGATGTTCCAGATGGCAATGGAGGTTCAAAACTGAAGGTTTTAGGGCTCCTATTGGATGGCCCTGCCCATAATGCCGGTGTACGACAGGTATGTCATTTACAGTCATCTACTAACAAAAGCATTTCCAGTATTTATTTTGCCTAGCTTTATGCAGTGGTTTTTTTCATTTCCCTGTTGATGAAATGCTAAATATCTCGGTCATTGTAGTCATGATTACTTGATAATGCCAACAGCAGGGAGTTTGTCTAGGTTATTTATGAATACAACTGAAAAAGGAGAGATAAGCTTTAAACTGACAAACTAATGGCCTCTGATTCAATATGATTTTCCCTCAAGGTGTCCAGTCCTTCTCACCACACATACTTGGGGCCTTGCCTGTTAGTTTGATAGGTGTCTTGTACTGCTTGATGGCTTATGATATATTTTAAGTGATGGAATTTTTCCATAGCTAAATATGCAGACCGCATGAAGATGTGTTATTTTGAAATGCTTTACTTGAGACGAGGGTCTATCGGAAACAACCTCTCTACCTTCATAGGGTAGGGATTCATTGGGCATGTTGTTGTTGCATGAACATGTGCTATTTTGGTTGCAATTGAGTATAATATTAGCACATACTACTTCTTTACATTCTCTCTCCCCACTGAAAGTATCTGGGTTGACTTCAGTTTTCCCTATTCTAGTTTGATTTACCATTCAGTGAAAAATTAACATGTATCTTTCATGTGAACTCATGGCAGGGAGATGAACTAATATCTGTGAATGGGGTGGATATGCTGGGTAAATCTTCCTTTGAAGCATCTTCACTGTTACTAGGCCCAAATGGGACATCTGTGAACATCATGGTTGTGTTTCTGAACACTGCCGGACCTCAATAGGTCTATTGTTCAATGACATCTTAATGCTGATTCTCATGATGTGGTTGCAGGTTAAGCATGGAAATTGTGGACCTGTCCAGTCCATTGATGTGGAGAGGCAATCTATTGCTAAGACACCGGTTTTTTATCGGCTGGAGCAGATTGAAAATGGCTCTACTTCTGTTGGTTATGTGCGCCTAAAGGAGTTCAATGCGTTGGCCAGAAAAGATTTGGTTACTGGTACATATCTGTTCTATATGCAGCCCTATGTTGAATAAAGTAACTGAAAGATGTTACTAGTTTAAGTGCTACTACAGAACTTCAGCAGAGAAACTAAAGCTACTTTTTACCTTAACTTTCTTGTTAAGAGTGTAACATTATGAGGACAACTCTTTCTAGAATAACGGGAGATGACAAATGCGAAGATGCTGACACCAGAAGTAAACATTAGATGGGGGATATAAAATATGAAATGAAATACAGTTTTATTTCACTAGAGGGTTTCATTTAGTTAATGGCTGTGTCAGATAAACTGAACCAAGCTCCGCAGAAATTAAGTGGAAGCACAAAATTTAAGACGTACATGCCTGGTTAAGAGGTTTTGCATGTCTCTTGGGAGTTGGAACCACTCTATGATGACTATAATTGCATTTTGTAGCTCTCAACACCGTCGAACCATCGGGATATAACATCTTCAGTTGAACTGCATTACATGTTATAATATCTATTCATTAAGACCTGAATATCTAATGAAATGCCAAGAGATCGTGTATTATTGTATTGTGGATAATTTTTGTGTTGGCATTCAAAATGTATAGTTGTCTGATTTGCTAAAAGTGTTGTCCATTCCAGAGATCTTACACCTGAGACATGGTCTGAGCTCTTTCAGTTTCAACAATCTAATGTGTATTAGCTTTCTGTATGTAATCTGTTTCTGAGATTGCCAAAACATTCTTCAGCAATTAAGCGACTCGAAGGCATGGGTGCCTCATCTTTTGTTCTTGATCTCAGAGATAACCTTGGTGGACTAGTGCAGGTTTTCCTTTACCCCCTTATTTGATTTGGTCGAGCTCGACAGGTTACTTGTTTAACAAGCGGTGAATTTTTGCCTTTCAGGCTGGCATTGAAATCGCAAAACTCTTTCTGAATGAAGGAGACACGGTAGTCATATTTGCATCTTCTATATGGAGCATTAGCTGTTCTGTGATTTGGTTATGCTTGATTATCAGCTTTAAATGCTTACTGTTCAGTAAGAAGCTTTTCTTCTGAAATATATATATTGGCAGGTAATTAACACTGTTGGAAGGGATCCACAGTATACAAGGAATATTGTTGCAGAAGCTCCACCTCTTATTACAGCTCCAGTAATTGTAAGGCATATAAGAGTCCACATCTCAGATGTCAACTCTAAAACAGCAGCATTTTTCAATATTTTCTTTCAATTGCATATTTTTCTTGTCATTGTTACAAGCCATTTGGTGATATCACTTGTGAAATAGAAGAATCCATCAAAACTTTCTTCAAATTACATTTTTTCCCTCCCTTTTTTTTTTTTTTTTTTTTTTTGTAAATGAACAATTCCATTAGTTTCATTCTGAATGAGAAACTTGGAAACTTCCGCTGTCAAAATGAAACAGACCCCACTTTGAGCAAAAACCCTTGAGTTTTTACGGTCAAGTGGATTGTAGATGTAAGGCAAAGTTTGTTTCTGATTTCGCTTTGCATCGAATTAAACCACATGCTGCCCCAATTTCTTTAAGGTATATTGACCACTGACATATTCAAAGTTTGCAGTTTTACCGTACAAGTCTAAGAAGTGTTAGATAGTGACTTTTAGTCTGGTTATATGTCATGCTTCAGCATTAGCTTGAGTCTTTGCTTGAAGCTGTCGCAAACTTTAATATTTGATGCCTTAAATTTGTTGAGGTTGGTAAGAGCAATGGATAAATGAAATAAACAGGTAATCATATATAACGTTTTGGTGGTTTGTGCTAATGTTTTCCTGATTATAGAATCATAAGATAATGCATGGATGAAACTTAAAGAGTAGATTCCTTAAATTAGCTGAAGTTGCTAATACCAATGGATAAATGAAATAAACAGGTGATATATAAGATCAAACAATTTGATTTTGAGCTTACAGTTTCTTGATTGTAGAATCATAGAGAGACTGGTTATTGTTGCAAATTCAAGAAGATGTTCTTTTCTCTTCTAGTTCTCAAAAGTTACTATTTGTCTTTACACTCTGATGGATTTAGTAACTTCCAATGCAGATTTTGGTTAACAAAAGTACTGCAAGTGCTAGTGAAATTGTGAGCTACTAACACTACATTGCCATACCAGTTCTTGAAGGGCTGAAATATTTGTGTTCTAATTTATGAATTTCATTTCAGGTTGCAACTGCACTTCACGACAATTGCAGAGCTGTTCTCGTGGGAGACAAGACATATGGCAAGGTCTGAATTTCTAGTTACTTTGGTTTCTCTTTTCAATATCTGAACTTCTTTATTGGCATACTAGTTTGTATTATGCACATCTCTATAAGTTATAAAGTAACTTTTCTCAATGTCTCAACGGTGTACTATATTTATCAACTACTCCTCAATCCTAAATTGTTAGCAGTATACTAGAGAGAGCATATCCAGCTATGTGGGGCTGCTTTATTTCCCCCAGAAAGTGTTTACAATCATCTACATGCATAAATAGAACTAGAGAAATTTCTTAATGTTTCATTACCATGATCAAAAATTCAAAATGCTATGCAGTGTACACTCATATTCTGATGACCTGATTGGATGTGAACCTTTACCATCACCCTTTTCTTAACCTACTTTCTGCTTTTGCATTATTTCATTTCATTTGCCAGTCCTCAAAATGTTACAAAATCTTGATATAGACTCACTTTTGTTAATTCTCTATCATTGACAAAATAGCACGGTAGAATACATTGAATATGCATGGGACTTGGGAATTTGTGGGATGGGGCAAACTGTACTGGCCCGAGGCCAAAAATAATAGTTGAACAACTAATGCACATGAGGCTGCGACGACCTTTCGTGCAATCCATTTAAGACCCACATACCCACTTTGCATATTCCTTTGGTATGATTTTTTATGCGACCAAGATGAAGATAAAAGCTATTTGTCTAGACTGAGCTAACTATGCCCCTAATTAAGTCATCTCTTTTCACATTGACTTCATGCCCAGAGGCAAATTATGATTGCTAGATATTGCCAATTCATTCATTTTAGAGAAAAAGTAAACAAATCATTTGTTTCAATGAAATAAACAATGCTTTCTGAATCGTCTGAATAGAATTAATTATGTCTACCAGTTGAAATCTTTTCCCTAACTACCAACCTAAAAATTTATCTTCTTGATGGTTTCCTGGTGCTATAGTCCTGCTTATGTAAAGGGGATCTAAATGAACCCTTAAAACTGCTACCACTATTTGTTGTTGCGTGGACATAAACCACTATTATGGCCAGTGTAATTAGCAGTCAAAGGGAAAAACAGTTAGCATTAGTAATGATTAATATATTCATTTGTTCTGAAGAGGGGCACACTTAAGAACAGAGGAGTGGCTGAGTAGGGGCTCTCAACTCCTTCCTGTTCCCGATATGCAGCATTTCTGTTGCAGCTCCTTTAAGACTACTTTATTTCAAAACACGTGTTCCTAGCAATTGCTACAGCCATTGCAGTAGCTATTTTGAGAAGTGTTGAGCTGTGCTGAGATGCATACAATTACACAGGTCATGGGGAAGTGTAGGAAGAAACACTATTCTTTGGGTAACTAGATCCCAAGGGTACCATTTCAAACTTCAAAGATACATACTTTGTAATCAATTATTTTGAATTCTGTTGTTTTAGTTGTTGGGAGTAGTTCCATGCAGTTGGCTATATATGGCCTTTCTCTGTGAAGTTGGAGTAGCTTGAAAATTGGTCTGAAGCCAACTAAATCTTTATATTGGTACTTGGTAGCTAGAAAATTTTTGAGTATGAGATGGTAGGTTTGCTGGTCTTCTTTCTGAGGGACAACATCACTGTATTCTTCACATCATTTCAGGGGCTGATTCAGTCTGTATTTGAGCTGCCTGATGGGTCGGGCGTGGTTGTAACAATTGGGAAGTATGTCACACCAAATCACATGGATATTAATGGCAATGGAGTTGAACCAGATTTCAGGAATTTTCCTGGTAAGAGGCTCCGATGTACATCATTACATGTGTCAACAGCATTCTGTTTCTCTGAAAATAAAACTAAATAACGTTTGCAGCTTGGAATGAAGTCAACAATCGTTTGTCAAAGTGCCACAAACAACAAGATGGATAAGGTAAGGGTTTCTATTTCTTCTTCTTGTTTCTTTATTAACCTATGGTTTCTTATCATGGCCCTTTCTGTCACATACAGCTCGTTCATTTTCCTTTCAGTGTCATTCTGATTCTTCATCATGACGGATGAATAACTTGGGGTAGTCCTTCGGTCGTGCAACACTCAGTTTGATATGATATTAACAGGTGTTAACCTTCACAGTCGTTTAGCTTCACCCTTTGCCTGAGTATCACCAGGAAGAAACAAAATACATATTGCATACTCTTCTATTGTCTAGGCATCAGTATTGAAGCACAAGTCAGATCAATATCAGCAACTTTAATATATCAAGATGCAGAACTGGCCACTGGATGATGAAATTAGTAGCCAGAACCAGCTGAGTTGTGTCATTGTATTTATCTTACTGATAGCAGGTGCCTATGGATGATAGTAGCACAAGCTGTGTACATAAATAACTAGCAATTTACCCGATACAACCAACAGTCTATATTGTATACACATTTTGAGTAAATGTAAATCAATTCTATGATGGGATTTGTGCCTCATTTTGATTACAGAGGAAATTCCTATTCGGCTGGAGTTTGAAACTTCACAGGGGATCAAATTGTTCCTCACTCCTCCCTCTCACTCTGTAGGTGGATTGACGAGATTCTATGAAGAACTTTTGGAATAAATAGATGTTTTGGGAATAAAAAAAAACACAGTTGTCTCAGATGTTCCCTAATGAGGTGTACTTTTGTATGAACATCTGGTCGCACAAATTCTCATAGTAGTCACTTCAAGTGTCACCTAGCCAGCTTATTTTTTTGGTAGAAAGACAATACCATTCAGTTCCTTTGCCAGCTGAGTTGTGTCTCCAGAATTTTACGAGTATTCGAAAAAAGTTCATCTCTAGGCCAAGGATTATTTGGGGCTAAAATTAAACTTCAAAAGTTTGTTAACACCTGAGGAAAGGGACGGGCCAGAAAAGGTAAAGTTGAAGTTACCTTAGTTTTTCCTTTTTGATGCTTTTTTTTTTTGTGGCAATGTGAACAAGATATGATTTTTGATGATGTAAAGTGTAGACATGACTCTATTATGTAGTAGAAATCTTGATTAGGCTGCTATTATGAAGTATGGTATCAAAATTTCAATTATTAATACAATAGAAAAGATGAAAAGGTAAGCGTTGTCTCATAGTAGTAGTTTCTATAGGCTTTTCTTTAGACAGTTTGAATCTATACACTTCATAAGATTGTCAAATATTCAACAGGCAAAGGAAAATTTGGCAAGATATCCCATAACTTTTTACCCTCAGAGCATAAAATGTAAAGCAATACTAAGCTACAAAAACCTGTCATTTTCCCTTCTCCTTCTTACTTTACCTCTCCAGGTATTGAATAACAGTGAAAAGGTAGACAGAAAAAAAAAAGGGAAGAAAATTGTAACAAACTCTACCACCATATTGCTGTGTAATATTTTAAAAAAAATATCTAATTATGTAATTACCACTTGTATAATGAAACACTATGTTGTATCTTCAAATTTACCATTCTGATAGTAATTACACAATGTAGTAACTGCATTGTGGTGTTCTACAGCTAAGTGGTTAATGAAGTGTATTTGAGAACTATGAGGTTACAACTTCAAATCTTGTGGGATTAGTCGAGGTGCGTACTAGCTGACTCACACACCACGGTTATAAAAAACAACAACATAGAGTGGTGTCCAAACGTACAACTTTAGATTTTCATCCAAAACTAGATTAGCTTTTGTTGGCTTTTGCCTTATTGAGGTGACAACCTTTTGCTATTTAGGCACCTCCAATTGCTTGCAGTTTCTAGCTACCTCATGCCTCATTTCTCAAGTTTTCTTATATTCCTCTAAATTAAAACTCAATAAACCTGTACTCTAATGCAAGAAAGCTACGATTCTGTTCCCTCCTTAACTTTATCATAAAATTATATATACACATTACATGCATCAACAAATGATTGCTTCCTCTTCACAGCTTACATTTCCAGTGCTTCTCTTCTTTGAGAAACTACTATAACAAACTCTCTCATAGAAAACAAGAAGGAAGAACAAGTATAGAAAATCTATTGAACAAGTAGCTATGAGGATTTCTTGCTGTTTCCTCTTTTGCCTCTTGATTTTTTCAGGTGAATATCACTATGTTAACCCTTTTTCTTTTATAATGTTTCGAAATGTTATACATAATCCTTAACTCTGGTAGATTTTAGTATGTGATATTTCTACTATTTCTCGTCTTTTGATCCTTCTATTGTAGTCTTCCGTTGGAGTAAAGATTTTTCAATATGTTCCAACAGTTGGTTTGCTAGGTTTTGATATTTCCATCGAAAAAATTGAAGTTTGCAATTGATGGCAAACTAAATTTGGGAGCTAATTTATACATGAGATTATGTTGAGCTGAATAGAGGAATATACATTTATTGAATGAAATATTCAATTTTGTACAGCTCCTTTGCACCTAATTTGAATTCATATAGTTTACCATCTCAATGTTCTCTTGCATGCATGCACTGTTGGAAGTTTTAAATTCATGTGAAACATTTCAATTTAATCAATTTGGATTATGGACATACAAATAATTTTGATGATTTCATAAGTCAAGTTTTTGCACAGATACAGGCAACTGAATGACAATTTGCAAGTTTTGACAATAAATTCTAATTAAAAAAAGGTAACTCAAAGGAGTTTGCCTTTCTCCAAGAAATTTCAATATCATCATCCCTGGATAATAAAATTGTCTTCTGAGGGAAACATAAAAATTAGTTCTTATGAAGCTCCATTTTTCTGAAGATAACAACAAATTCTTGGTTTAAGCATGTGATATGGAATCAAACATGAAACAACCTTGTGATATACTACTAATTCTTTCAACATGCAGAATCTAAAGAATAAAGAAAGACGGAACAAACTGACACCTATGTCGTATTTACACTTACTTCAGGTACAAGCATTGCAGACAAGCATCCCACAGAAGCCATCAGGAAAAGCAAAAAACTTGCATTCCAAGAGGAGGACATTGCCATTTCACCTTCCATGTATTCTGACCAGCTAGATGTTCCCATTATTAATCCAACAACCCCAGGTACAACATATCCAGGACCCACGATGGATAGCCCACCACCACCATCAACCACACAGCCAATCACGAACCCTACTCCATACATGAATCCCAACCCGAACCCAAATCCTAATCCTAATCCCAACCCCAACCCCAACCCAAATCCTAACCCTAATCCCAACCCGAACCCAAATCCGAGCATCAATCCAGGGCCATCTACTGGGGGGGCTTGGTGTGTAGTCAGCCCCACTGCTTCAACAACTGCTCTGCAGGTAGCACTGGACTATGCGTGTGGCTTTGGAGGTGCAGATTGTTCACCTATTCAGTCTGGTGGAAGCTGCTATGAACCAAACACAATTAAAGACCATGCTTCCTATGCCTTCAATGACTACTACCAAAAAAATCCAGCTCCCACAAGCTGTGATTTTGGAGGAACAGCACAGCTTACTTATACTGACCCAAGTAAGTGCAAGACTGCGCACTAAAGCTGCTAAACATCGCATATAAGTAGTTCTTTAAACTGCTAATCCAGAAAAGTTGGTAAAGCTTCTAACTTTCTTTCATTACTGCAGGCTCTGGGAACTGTCACTATGCATCATCAAAATCAACCCCTACCACACCACCTGCACAGCCACCCCCTACCCTGCCACCCCCTTCTCTGCCACCTCCAACTCCAAGGTATAAACCATATGAAATTATTTGAGTTTTAAATTATCTCCCAACCAAGAAATGTAAAGATGTTTGTCTGATTCCTTGAAATTGCAGCACAATGACGCCCGTAAATCCATACACCCCAGGTGGACCGAATGGCTTTGGTTCTGAACCAACAGATTATGGTGCAGAACCAACAGGTACCCCCAGTGGAGCAGATAACTTATCAAGCAACTTCCAGTTTCTCTTCGCCATGGCCTCTTTCCTGGTGGCAGTTACAGCAATTCAATTCTAAACAGATTGGGCAAGACATTGTTCACAGGGGGTTGCAAGAAGACACTAGTTGTCTCCATACTCCCATTGCTTCTAAACAGCATAATCATCATGAGATGTGAAAATCTCATGGCATTCAACACATGAAACTTGCTGTACTTCGTCCATTAACGGCTTTTAGCCCAAGTAGGAAGTCAGTACGTAGTGAAGAACATCTTAATGTAGCCAATTTCTATTAAAATATTTCTGCAGTTAATAAATACTTTAGACACGATATCTCATTTTAGGAATTTCAAAGAAGAGTCATGTACAAAATCCAGGAAGTGACCCATCAACAGGGAGACTAATAAGATCTACCATTTATCCTCCAAAACTATGGCATATGAGGTATGCCACTTCCAAGATACAGAGAACACAGTAGCTCACTATATAAATTGCAAAAACACAACTAAGTTTTGAAGAATCATTTGAAACTTTGACCTCTTTTTTGTTATGCGTTTGCTTTTTTCTCCTCTCAAGTCGCAGCAGTCACTACTTCACATTATCAGAAGCAAAAGGATCAAGACAGAGTTCTTTCTTTATACAGCAACATTAGAGAGATAACATAATTGAATTAGAATATTTGAACTACTCCAGAAGAATGTTAACTCATGTTAGAAATAAAAAATTTGTAAAAATGTGAGGACTTCAATTGAGCAAACATGCTCTGCTAGCCCCACTCACTCTTTAAGAAACATGAACGTACAAAAATATTTGTAGGTCTGACCTACATGGTAGTGGTGCCAACCCTGTGCTTATGCAAAAAGCAGTTACTCTCTCTGTAAATGTTGACGCTTTTACATTTCAAGTAGAATCTGGAAGGAGGTTATTTATCTTTTGGAGGAACCACTGGAATTTGCAAACTCATTCCATGCGATAGCCCAAAGAAACACTTTTTCTTTCTTTACATCAATGGGAAAACCCAAAATAAGAATCATTTTGTTTCGTTGATAAGTAGCACCAGATGTTGCCCAAAGTATAGAAATTAATAAGATATAAATGGAAGCTTGTTCATCCAATTTATTCCTGCATAAATACATTCACCTTAATTTGTCCCACAACCATGACTGGATAAACAGCTAGAAATTTACACGAGGGATTTAAAGAAAGATATTTATTAGTGTGATCTCCAACCCTCAAATGACTCAAATAATTTACAGGACTCCTTTGAGTAATCATTGTAGTTTAACATCAAATCAAGAGCAAGCATGGCACAACAAGAATACAAATGATGGCTAGGGTGGCAATAATTGAACCTTGATCAAACGCCTTCTGCAAGCTGCCAGCACGTGTGAAATGCTGGAAACCCAGATAAGCTGCTATTGCCAAGGAAAGAATGACACCTTCCTTTGTTCCCCTGCCAAGAGCAATATGAACCAGATATAGCTCTAGTCTATCAGAACAAGTAACATTTATAGAGAAGGATATACCAACCTTAGGTTTGCAACTTGATAAGGAGCCACAATTACCATCAATAATGCTGTAAATGGCAATTCAAGTTCACCTACAAATGATCAAGACCAAAGTCAGATATTTCAAAGAAAATCAACTAAATGATTGAATGTAGTAGCTAAAAACATAACAGCGTCCAAAGAAAATGAGTAGCTAAATCCTTGACTACAACCTTAGACAATGATCTCCTTATCATCTTTGATAACATAGAACAGGGTCGAACTTTCAATTATGTCCATTCACAATTTTTTGCTAAGCAGCATGAATACATATTCTGCTTCCCACTATGACTTTATAGTGTTATACTCACCAAGGGTTGTAAACATACAAAAGTTGGGCATATTCTCTTACTTCCTACCCAAACATTGGCTGAGATTTTCACCTTAAAATAGAACCAGGAAAATATTGGGTACAATTCAATAGCCTGCTTCCTGAGGGAATATTGGCTGGATAATGCTATCCAACAACATACAAAATACAGAAAGCAAAAGACAAGGTTGTCAATTTTCAAGATTTGAGGTTTAAACCATAGACATGATAAAGGAACCAACCAGGAAAGGAGAAGAAGAGACGAACAAGAAGTGCCAAAAATGCTGACCAAATGCCATATTCACCCCTGAAAGTCATTTATCGTCAGTTTGCTGTACTGCAAAAACATTTAGCTTAATGAAGTAAGCACAAGCTACTTCACAGATGCTAATAGACTTACTGGATCCACGAGACAACTGCCGTAGGAGCTAGTAAAGCAAATAAAGGAACAAGAAAAGACTTGTGAATAGCAGTGCCCTTCGCAAGCATGAGAACCCTAAAAATAACCATTTGACTGTCAGATTGCAATATACAAATCATGGTACAGCATGCAGAACAAGGTTTACTTTAAAAGAAAAAAAAATAGTTTATTCACCAGAAATTATATAAGACTTATAAAACTAGGGCATAGACTTTGAATCTTCTAAGATCCTACACACTTGTACCAAAGAAATTAATGTGCAGTCAGACACAAGAGAAAAGAGAAAGCAAACAGTAAATCTCTTAAACGATATTAACTGATGTTACATGACAGGAACAAGTGTACAATCTATAAAAAATGACTTCTGGACATGTCCCACTCTTTTTATCTTTTCTATCTGTACAGTGTTGTATTAAGTCAAGCCTTAACGATAGAGTGTGTCGCAAACAAAACTAATGTGTCAATGCCAAGGGCCAATGCTCTCTCCTGGTTGATGCTTCTAAATTCTAACAAGTGGTGCTACCAGCAACCTGTTTTCCTTATACACCTTAGCTCTTTACGATCAAGTTTGTACATTTGCCTGTAAGTGGCCCTTAATCATCAAGTAATCTGGAAACTTTGGAAGTCCAAGTTGAACACGAGGATAAAATGAGAGAGTCAAATGAGATGGTTTGGCCACATCCTGCACAGGTCAACATGTGCCATCATGTGATGATTGAAGGGGTTAAAAGGAGACCAAATAGACCTAAAATCATATGGATGGAAATATTATCTACATGATCATTGGTGCATATTAGAAACCTGTGAGAAGAATCCAGAGTCAACATGTTTAAGTTAAATTGGGAAATGGTGTGAAGATCAAATTTTCGTAGGAATACTGGTTTAGTCACATCCCTTGTGAGGAGGTATGTCAAAACGTATCCAGCTTCAGATCACGACCTAATGCACAATTACCTATTGTCGAGAAAATAATAGGTGGGATAACATCAATAGGAGATTCAAGACTGGAAATTGGAGAGGTTACCTTGTTGCTGACAACTGAACTGAGAAAACAGGATAATTGAAAAGGAAGAGTTAGTGACACACAAAAGAGGTTTACTATATACGGGTGTTACTATATATAAACCAGAGGAATGAGTCTTGGCAATTAATTTGAAAAAATAAGGTTCCTTTAAAAGTATCTTGTTTTAATTGGACAGCACAAAATAATGCATGTGTCACACCTGAGAAGAGAGAAACGGATTTGTCAAATAGTTGATAAATGTGAGAGAAGGATATGTAGGACAGAATCTCCTTTTCCTACAGTCTGAGGTGACTACTGACATACAGAATATGTTTGTAAATTTACCTGGGATCCAATGGTAATGCCGAATTCTTTAGAGATACATATTGTAGTTGAACAGGAAGAAAGCCACAGAACTCTCTGCGAAAGGTTTGTTACATTCCATAATGCATTGTATTGGCCCTTATTGAGGGAATGGAACTGGAGGTGTTTTAAGGGAGTTTCTCTTGCTAATCACATTTTACATCTTGATGTTTAGTGTAGTTTGAATAATGTAAATGCTATAATTGACTTCATATGCTCCCTACAACTTTAAAATAAGAGTTAAAATTTGTATATTTATTTTGTCTATGAGGTTTTCATTGGTGCTGGAACTCTAACAAGGTATTTGCTTATACAAAAAAAACAAAGGCTTCATTTACCTAAGTGAACTTAGAGTTCCACTCAACTGTCTCAACAACACCATACCGAGTGTAGTCTCACAAATTGGTTGGGAATGGTAAAGTGTAAGCACACCTGACCTCTACTTCAGAGGTAGACCCCGTGTCAAGATAAAAACAGTCTAGAAAAAAGAAGTAATGGAAATAAATGAAACTACAGACAGTAATAAAACACAGATTGTAGCAGAACAATACTACAACAAAATAATGTTATAATCAAACTCCACGAAACAACATATAATAACAGAAATTGAAGAACAAGAAACAAGAGTAATACAACGACTACTAGAATGGACAACAAGTCCATATACTCCTACCTACTACCTTTCTACCCTAACCGTGTCCTCCACACCTTCCTATCTAAGATCATGTCCTTGGTGAACTCCATCTTCGCCATGTCCTGTCTAATCATATCTCCAATACTTTTTGGTCTACCTCTACCTCTCATAAATCCATCTAGACAACCGCTCACACCCCCGCACTTGCCATCCGTGCATCTATTCATCACATGCCCAAACTATCTCAACTTTGCTTCCCAAATATTGTCTTCCACCGAAGTAACTCCCATTTTGTACCAAAAAAAATCCACTGTGCTAAAAAAAATTCATACAATACCATTTGGAGTAAATTACTAGATTTATACCACTCCTGATTTCACTTGGTCAAAATGGAAAAGAAAAATCAAATCTTTAGATGGCCCATTTTTCCAGCAAACGATAAAGCAAACTTAGCACCAACTCCAGTAAGCGCAATGAAGTAAAGGAGACTTACACAGAGGAAATAGTACACACCCACTGAAGATTTCTAGGAGCAAGAACAGCGGAACAAACCACTCCTCCACGTCTCTTCATCTTCTCTCCACTTAGATCAATTGAAACTCTGTAAAAGAAAGAAAAACAAACAGTGAAAACCCCATGAGGAAAAGATACAAAATTAGGGAAATACGCCCCAAAACACGTGCAAAAAGGGATTTTGCAGAACTCGACCAATCAAAAAAAATGGTAAAGATAGACCAAATTTGAAATGGGGTTAATATAATCAAATCAATCAAATAACAAACCTGAGAGGGTTATATCCAAGAAAACTGGAGCTTTGCTGCAATTTGTGCTGAGAAATCCTAGTGTGATGAGATTGAGCAGATCTCAAAGCGCATAGTTGTTTATTGTAGGAAGTAAAATGGTGTGTAGGATAAGAAAGAGAAAGAGAAAGGGACATCATTTTATATCTTTGTTTAAAATTCCTCAACTGTTTAACTTGTTATGCTTTTAGGCCTGCGAATGAAGATAAACAAAGTGGAAATCAGAGATGGGTCGCCTGAGAATGAAAGGAAAATGGTGAGGGAGAGTGAGAAGTGGAGTATAAAGAGAGGAGTGATTCATACGTACAAGAAACAGTGTGCCATTTGTCGAACAAAGAGCGTTTAGTTGGACAACAACAACTGTGCCTTGTTTGGATTATATATTATTGAATCAATCATTGGAGAATTCCTGCAAAGTGACATTTTTATTATCAGTAAGAAATTTAGAATAGTAAATCAATTCAACCACGAAGATTTTTTTTTTTTTTCCATTTATTTTATCTATCTTGTTAAAAAGGTATAGCATCGAATCATCACTGTATTCCAATAAATCAATTGAATTACTAAGATTTTTCTGATTAATCCCACTTATGACATGGAGAATCAAATGGTATTAAAACTTGTCATTTTACATGCTATAAAAAATATTATCATTAATAAAAAAAATTAAAAATAATAAATTTGAACAAGCATCTTACTTGCAAAAATAGTCAATTTTACTGTGAGGAACATTTGTTTGTTTGTTCGACTTTAACAAAGTTAATAGGGGGTGGATGATATATCCAAACGGGCCCTTGGAAAATCACGATTTGATCTATGGTTGCACGTGTTTGGTTACTTTAACAGTGGAAAACATTCACGTGTTCAGCTCTTAATCCCATGATAGATCCACAATGGAAGTCGGAAGATAGCAGCCGTGAAATTATTATTTTTTATATTTTGGTGTCTATAAATACGTCTAGATATATATACATGATATTAAAATTAGATATAGTTTATTCTCTCTCTCTCTATATATATATATATTGTATTCATATGGTTTATATATATCTGAAATACATAACAAATCTCGCTCGCTTCTCCTCTATCTTGTTCGTCACTTTCCTATGTATCTAATGTATCTAAATATATTTTCTTCGATATATGATAGGAAATACTTCATTAATGATAAGATGCGTAATATTTTGTATGTATAAGTAATAATAGTATATATATTATAGTGAAATATGTCTCATTACGTAGTTTTTTCAATTATTTAAGGTTAAAAAGAGAAATTAATTGCTTGTGACCTATTCAATATTTGGGCCTAACCGGTAACCGGCGAACCGAAATCAAACCTAGAAATTGCTGAAGGCCCAATTTTAGAATTCCAAATGGCCGAGTGCACAAATATAAACCATTTTGACAAAAATATCTGAAAATAATAAAGTTTAAAATTTTAGCCACTTAGTCATACATCTCTAAAGTTCAAATCAAGGATCTAAAATTTCTAAATACAAACCATCAAGTCTATACTAACTTTAGATCAGGAAAGTCTAAATTTGAATTATTATTTTTTTCAAACTTTAGATCTTTAGGTGTTTAATGTGCAATTTAGACAAAATGGAATTGTGATTTTGAGAAATTGGATAGAAACAAGTGATATTCTAGTAGGTAAATTAACACCCCAAATCATGAAACAATCATCGTGTATTCCATTTGTTACGAGTTATATTTGCTATTCAAGTGTGCTTCATAAGAAGCTTGTCTTAAACTTGATATAGGCGGCAGGGGTGAAATTATTTTTGCCTTGTGATGCTGAATTTTGCGGTAAGTTCAAAATTTATCGATAGACACCTAAAATTGACACAAATTTTAATTTTCAGGAAGTCTACTAAATTTTAAACACTCGTAATAGATGTCTGCCTTGATTTAATTTTTTTTTTTTTTTTTTTTTTGGTGAACCAACAAGTCCAGCAAATCATTATGAACATGAATGATATTGTTTCCTAATTCCAATAATTATCTTTGACAGCTATTACATGTTAGACAGCAAGTGATTGTTTTCTAGCAAAATATTATCAACATACATGTCTTTACATGGGCTCTGTTATTGTTTGGTGAAAGCTATGTTATCGTTGATTGTTTGGTTATGATTCCCTCTAAATAAAATATTTCATCTTTGCTTAATTGTTAATCTAGATTATAGTTTTTTTTAAAAAAATATATATATATATATATTTTGTAGTTGCCCTCTTGATGTTGACTTTAGAATTCAATTCTTTGGGTGACCTATTGCTACTTTTATGATTCCATCCAATTCTCAATTAATCATTCAATTTATAATTTTATTTTCAACAAAAGGCAATAAAATTGAAACAAATCATTCAAATTGCATAAAATTGGATCTATAAAAAGTAAACATAACATATAGGTCTATGGATAATGAATTTCCATTGCTATAAAAAAAAAATCCAAGTAAAGAGAAAAGCTAAACACATATGATTTGAATTAGATTGTGTACAATATCAAAAAAGGAAATTATGTACTACTCCTAAGTCCTATGTATAATTGTATATGATTAGGGCTAAATTAGTCCCAAATCAGATCAGATTTGCTTGATTACAGTAACATCATTGTAAATCCACTTTACAGACTCACTTAGATCATGGCTCTCAACACAACAAAGTGCTAATCCAATCACTTTCCATCCACACCTTCAACATTTTTTTTTTTTATAATTCGTCGCTAATTCCTTTGAATTCATTTGTTTGATATAAACAGCTCGGGAACAACCACTCTAGGAGGTTGGGTAAGGTTTGCATTCGCACAGCCCTTCTCAGATCTCGATTGTGAGATTTCATTGAATATGTTATCCAGTTTTCTCCGGAAACAATTTTCCCTCTTTCCTCTTAGATCCGCTTGAAACATCCTCCTTGTTTTTACTCACAAATGTTCTGCAAAAAGATGCTACACAAATTGTTGTTGCTATATTTTCTAGTTTTGTCAGGTGAAATGCATTCCACCATAGCTTTTCTCTTGAGAGAATTTGGTTTTTCCCTCATTAAATGAGGCTTAATTCTATTAACATCTGATTGTTGAACTGGCTTTAGAAAAAACTCTTCAGCTCCTTCTTCCAAACATCTACTAATCCTTGATGGAACATTTTCTGATGACATAATTATAACTGGAATATCCTTCAAATAAGATGATCCTTTAATCTTCCTCAATAAATCATAACCAGTCATTTCAGGCATGCTATAATCTGTAATTATCAAATTCACTCCCACTTCTCTTACTTCAAGAAACTCCAAAGCTTTACTTCCAGAATCCACAACAGTAACTGTTACAAAAAAAAAAAAAACATTAGAAAAAAATCCAACTAATAGAGCTACTAAGAATTTTGTCGAACAAAGAATTTGTTTTGACTAAAGTACCTTGATAAGAGGAAGTCTTGAGAAGTCTTTCAATGAGTTTTCTATCAATAATACTGTCATCAACAGCTAAAACATGAAATTGAGTATCCATTATTTGATATATATTTGTTTGCAAGAAAAATATATGAAATTGTGAATTTGTGTGTTTGTGATTTGTGAGTTTGTGAGGTGAATACATATATATGGGGATAATGGGGATATGGTGTTGATTTCAAGAAGATACGGAAAATATTTGACAGAAGAGAAAGAGAGATACGAAAGAAGATATCAAATCAGAATCTTAAGGATTTTCTATGTTGATTTTCTTGATTTTACAAATCTTTGGACTTTGTTTATGAAAGTGACTCTTTGAGAAGGCAAAGGCTGGATTCAGTGCATAGTGGATCCCACCGTTTGATTTTGTGTTTTTAGAAAAATTAAAATAAGTATGTAAGAGGTGTCCCATGCACATCATATCTCTTTTTTCGCCGTTTTAATTTATGTGATTGTATTTGATTTAACATGAAATTTATCTAAGAATAATTCTTTTCAAAAAAAAGTTTATCATCGTTATATGATTTATAAACATATAAATATTTATTATTTATTTTAGGAAAAAGTATCGAAAATTCCTCTAAATTTACCATAAATTATTAGTTTTGTGTCCGAACTATTGACAGCATTAAAAACACCCTTCTACTTGACTAACTAAACTTATATACACCCCCGATAACTCCCGATATGTCAGATGACATAACAAATGGTCTCAAACTCTTATAGGAGCATGAATTCTTAGTAAAAATCAAGAAAAGTATTGAAAATATCCCTAAACTCGACGATAATTTAGGAGTGTTTTTCACTAATATTGCAAGATTTGGGGTGTATTTAGCTCTAGTTAGTCAAGTAAAAATGTGTTTTTAAGACTGTCAATAGTTTGGGGATGATATTAATAATTTGCGTCAAGTTTAAGAGTGTTTTTAATACTTTTCTCTTTAAAGTTCTGTTATTATTAAATATTAAAATATGTCACTTTTTAAAAATTAAACAAAAATGTGTCACACTTATTTGAATAGGGGAGTATGTATAAATTTTCTCCGTTCCATATTAGTTATGATGTTTCATTTTCCGAAAATTATATTATGTGAATTTTGATCAATATTTAAAATATATTTTTCATCAAATTGTCATGAATAAAGTTATATTTTTCCTATCATTTGAATATCTAAATTTAATTGTAAAATATTGAATTGATCTAATCTAATTATTTGACTTTAAAAATTAATTAAATTGATTCTTAAGAGGACGTGTATTTATTTTTGTTTTGTTATTCTAATTTCTCTCCTTTTATTTAATGTTTGACAATATTGACTATACTTTTCTTTTGTCATTTTGCTATATGAAGTTTCTAGGGAAAAAGTTTACCATTTCTCTATTGTTGGACCACACATTTTACGCGTGTAATCTAATAGCAAGTTCAATTTTGAAAAATTGTACGTAGTATCTTTTATTCAGATCTTCTCTTTTTCATTTAGTCAAATAATTTTCTTGTTTTCCTATTTGTTTGTACCAAATAATATAAGTGGTAAGCAACTATATACCAATAACAAATATTAGGTGGGATAATTGCAATGAACTCTATACTTTAATTCAACGTCACACTTTTCGTGACATCGATCCTAGCATTTATTAAGTTTATTATTACACACAATCGTACTATTTTCAAATCGAGAATAGAATTGGGCGTAATCACAATTATTACCTAAACGATGTGAAGTTAACTTTATATTGTGGATTTATGGAGAACTTCCCTTAAAATCCAAGAAAAAAAAATCATGCATAGTTACTAGTTAGCCTTCATATATAATTTACAAATTCTATTTTTAAATTGCTTTGTTTGTTTCACTAAACAAAAAAATCGAATAAGAAAAACTATACAATAGCTAATCCTCTTACAAAAAAAATCCCTCTAGATTCACATGACCCACCGAAATATATAGAAAGAAGATAATATGAAATTACAAAATGAAACATTAAAATCAAAAGGGAAAATGCATAACTAACCCCAACCTATGCCCAAAATTTTAGAGACACACTTATACTATATTAATGTCCTATTATCCCCCCCCCCCCCCTCCAAACTTATTTTATAAATAATTTTCTATCATTTTTCGGCCTATGTGGCACTATCTTCTGGGCCCAGCGCGTGTTGACAATTTTTTCAAGCTATGTGGTTGATAGTGCCACGTAGGCTAAAAAGGGGTAGAAAATTATTTATGAAATAAGTTCGGATGGATAATAGAACCTTAGTATAGTATAAGTGTGTCTCTGAAATTTCAGACATAAATTGGGGATACTTATGCATTTTCTCAAATCAAAACAATATGTATAGATATAACAATACTCCCCTAGCTTCAATTCATTTTTTTTAATCCGTATAATTTTATTTTTTTATCATATTTCTATAATTCAAAATAACTAAATTTGAAAATGTTATCCTGTCCTATTTTATTTCAAGTTCAAATAATATGACATAAATTGATTGGCTGCGGAGCTTCCTTTTGCATTCCCCACAAAGAAATAAATAGAAACACAAATAGTACTAGAATTTGTCTCCCTTCACTGATACAAGAGTCACATGCATCAACAGCTCTACCCCACATTTATTTCAAATCATACGTACTCTGGACCATTTCGATGATGCTAATAATTCAATCCATTGCAGATACGATCGAATAAATTGTGACAAGAAAATATTCCTATTTTGCGTAAAACAAAAATTGCTATCGATATCCGTTATAAGGGAGATCGGAAATTGAATCTCACCTGATTCTTTCTCAGTTGGTTGAGTTGATTCAGGTCATGTGTTGTCTAAAGTTGGTATAAGGGATGTGGTATCTCAAAGGTATGCAAGGAATTTCCCCTATTTGATCCATTGACTTCGTAGCACATGACTTGTTTAGTGTGATTTAAATCTTCCGTATAATTTGCTAACTATTACACAATTAATTGTCTTTCGTGAATTTCTTCTAGTAATATATTCTTGTTTCTTAATTATATCCATTACTCGATGCATAATCTTCAGAGTATGGAGGTCTTGATTTCACCTAAAACAAATTATTTCTTTGATTCACTTTTACTTGTTCATTATTTTTAAAATATTTTTTTTAATTTTAACTAGTTAATGTTAATATCAAGCAAATATTTTTTTAAAAAAATTGTTTTACTGCAATATTTTACTTATTTCTTAAATCATTTTCAAGTCCTAAAACTATTCATCAATTAGTATGGGTCATTGCAGAAAATATTCATATTATTTCTCCCTCTATTCCATAATAAGTAAATTTGTGAGGCAACGCACCACCGATTAAGAAAAACATCTTATCATCATAATTTAAACTATATTTTCACTATTAATCTTTTATTTATTTCCAAGTTATTCTTCAAAGTAAAGATAGTCATTATTGGAAAATGTAAAACTTCATTAAAGAAAAGAATAAATATGAAAAAAAAAAATCAAAGATTTACCTTGAATTTTAAATAATTCAATTATTTTGAATAATAAAAAAAATTTAAAAATTCATGTGTAAAGTTCAAAATGAACAAATAAAAATAAATGAAGATATTATAAGATTCTTCACATCATGCTTTTTTTTTTTTTTGCTTTAAAAATAACATGTTTTCTTTTTTAATATTCACATGTTTGTTTTCACTCTTCAACAATAGTTGATATCTCAAATGAGTCACTCAATTAGAAATAATTCACCTTTTATATTTTTTATAACTCAAAAATCACTTAATTATTATTTACTTACAAATCATTTAACTATTGATTTTCCATTTACTTTTGTTGACATGGAAAACTTTTATTTTAAGTCATTTTTTAAAAAAAAAAAAACTACCCATTTAAATCATTTAGTTGACCCTCATCATTTAATTGACCCACTACATATAAATATAAAATGATTAATTTTAAACAATTTCTAAAACAGGGACAAAAAATAAATATTGGTGAAAAACTATTCTACCAGTGCAATCCCAGATTTTTTGGGGTCAACGTTCAACACCTCGTGTTTTTCCTCCTCCTTTCTTTTTTTTTTTTTTTTAAAAAAATAAAAATAAATCATACTAAACATTCATGAAAATTTTGAAGCAGATGCTAAGAAGGTTCTATGAAGTTTTTGAGAAGATGAAAAACATTTTCAAAGTTCTCTTGAAATAGTTTCGCTTCTTGGTAGACAATAAAATTCAAACCGGATGAATGCCTGGGATGATTTCATTTAGGTTAAGGGTATACACAACTTAAAAAAATTGACAGCTATAACGAAGAATATACCATATACACATATCATTTATGATAATTCGAGCCTTCGGGATATATTTGTCTTTTTTCCCAAAAATAAATCAAGATTGAAAACATCGTAATAATAATAACATTTGTATTTTAAGCACATAATATTATAACTCTATACTATTTCTTTTTAAAAAAATGATATTGAACTTGATCGGTTTAATATTGACATTTGTAATTGACATATTTGTTTGATGAAATAATTATAAAGTGATGGAAAAAAATTGAGTGTAAATTAGTGGGCGAAAATTGTAATTACATTCCTCATTGGAGATGAGAAATTAGTATATATTTACCTGATGTAATTATAAGATAACTTTTAAAAAAATTTCCTCTTGTTTTAATTTTTTTTTTTTTTTTACTTTTTTTTCTCATTTTAGATTATTTATCTCTCTTTTCCTCTTGTTTCAAATTTAACATTTTTTTTTTGTTTCATTTTAGATTGTTTATCTCTCTTTTTCTTAATTCACATTTTTTCAATCTTTTACTTTCTATGATTCAATGTAATTTTTCGTATTTTTTATTTTTGTCATTTAACATAACTGCATTATTATTCTAATTCTTGAATTAAAGTATATTTTTATTACTAAGTGATATTACATATTTATCTTCTTTTTTTTTCTCTTTTGAATTATATTTACTTAAGTTATAACAAAATTTATTTTATGTAATATTGAAATTTGAATAAGAGTATTATGTTACTTTTTTGAATACATATTTTTATTTATTTATTTAACTAGTATTGACTTGTTATTTTATATTCCATGCTATTATTTTTTTAGTTTGGAATTGATAATTTATGGTATTCTTCTTTTTTTTTTTTGTCAATCATTAGACTAATCTTTGACGTTATATTTTATAATATTTTTCTTTTAACTAGTATTGACTTGTTATTTTATATTCCATGCTATTATTTTTTTAGTTTGGAATTGATAATTTATAGTTTTTTTTTTTTTTGGTCAACCATTAGACTAATCTTTGACGTTATATTTTATAATATTTTTCTTTTGTCAAACATGCCATCCATGATGTTCTTGTAAAATGAGTAGTTTTAGTTTTATAATTAATTAATTAAATATTACTCCATTATGTAAAAAATATCAACTGTTTTTTATAACATTTATTACAGATATATGTTTAGTTTATATTTTTTAATAATTAATTTATAAAAGTTAATAAGTTTAAGAGAAATGTTGGCACTCTTTTTCTTATTTACCCTTCTAATGAGATTCTTAATCACTTTACATTTTTAGGAGAATAGTTTAAGAATAATCAAAAGTATAATATTGAAAAGTAGCCTTTAATTTATGTACTTAAATGTTTTTTTTAAGGGCGTGTCACACTTTAATAATTCATTTAGGGATCGTTTGGTGCAAAGATGCATAATGCAAGGATTACTAACACATGGATTAGTAATGCAGGGATTGATAATGTGGAAATTAATTCTTATCAAGTGTTTGGTTCACTATTTCCCACCTAATCTTATGTTTGATTTAAAACTCTAGAATTTTTTTTCCTATTATACCCTTGAGTTATTATGAGATTTTATATTTCATTTAACTAGTCAAGTTAAATACTAAAATATAAAAAAAAATATTATTATTATTGAAGTGTGATATGTCATTATAGACATCATTGATAGCACATTATATTTCTAATTTTTTGTTGGTCAAATATACCTTAAACTTAACATAGAGTTAAGGCTACTTAAATTGTTCAAATACACAAAACTTTTTTTTTTTTTTAAAAAAAAAATAGTTCAAGTGGTCAATCGACGAACTACATTTTAAAAAAAACCCAAAAAAATCAACCTAATATAACAAATCAAACACGGAGAAAAATTATTAGTTTGTGAAATCATTAAATTACATGGAACGAATTTGGAAAATTTAAAAGAATATTTATAAATATTCTCATATAAATAAAAGAAGAACATTAAATTACAAAAAAAAAAAAATTAGGAAAAAATATCTGAGGATAGTTTAGTCATTTAGGAGTCTTATCTAAGAATTGTTAAACCATGAATTAGTTATCCCTTCCTTTTATAGGGATAAGAAAAGACTTTGTATGAGGTATAACTAATCCATGGATTAAGGTTAAATAAAGTAACCAAACAACGTTTTTGTTGGACTAAATTTTAATTCATGGACTATTTTGATTAATAACTCCTACCAAACGGGTCCTTAGTAGGTGTTTGGACATGCAATTTCATTTCAGATTTGAAATCAACATTTTTAGACATGTAGTTTCATCTAATCATTTCAAATCATGACATAAAATCCTAATTCTACAAAAAGTTTAATTTGAAAATTTCATAGTATGATTTTACATTTCAAATATAAAAATTAAAAATTGACCCATATATTTATATTTGTGAAAATACACACACCATTTTATATCTACATAATTTTTTTACGAAAATATAAAAAAAGTGATGAAATATTCACGAAATATTAATATGATGATATAGTTATCAATTATATTGATCCCGTTCAATTATACTAAGTATCTTACACAATCATGTTCAGTTTTATTTTTTTTTCATTGAACTAAAATTTGATAAAAAAATATTATTTTTTAAAAATAACTTCATGATAGTCTATTAGACCTTTATTATGAAATTTTAAACTTTTTTCACAATTTATAAAAATTATATATTTATGAAGAAAAAAATACAGTACAATAAAACTTTATAATTTTATATTACATTATTTTTTCTCAGGTGACCAAATCGCCCCTTTATATGGACTAGAGGGAGTAATTAGGAAAACACTATCACCAGTTGGAGGCGCTGCTTCCTTTTTTAGCCGGCGACAGCAGTACCGGTCATCTTCATCTTCATCTCCAGCTATGGAGGTACACGATAACAATGCTGCCGACGGACCTCATTCCATTCAAGGTTTATACCTCTAAATTAAAGTTTTCCTATCATTATTTCATTTGATAACAAAGAAATCGCTTGCCCAACCCCTGACAATCTCAAACTGATTCAAACGCGGGCTCTCCCCTTCAGTCACAAATTCTTGTTCATATTTTTAGTGAAATTTTGTTCGAAACTGAACTAGATATATGATAAAAGGAGCAACTTCTTTTTGACCTAAAAAAATTGAACTTGTTAAACTACATTCATGCTAACTTAAATAGATATAACTAGCACACATGTGTGATATGGTTGATGATAATATGATTTATGTGTAATTTTTCACAGTATGTGTGCATACATGTTGAAAAAAAATATCATGGTCGAGAAATCCCTAGTGGTTAGTCGTCCAATCTCATTTGGCCCATAAGGTTGAAACTCAGGGGAATTTAGATCAGCCCCTCCATCCTGCTATCACTTAAAGGTCAGGCTTCATGCCAGAGGCAAGGGAGTCCACACATCCTACTTTTCGTTCTCGTTCTTGTGATTGTTATCATCTCCTATGGGATAAGAAACTTATATTAGGTTTTAGTTTTACTAAAAACGATTGCAATGAAATGAAGCGGGAGGCCATATTAATTAGGTTCTAGTTTCACTAGGATTGTAGCTCTAGGAACAAGTTTTATGATAAAGTATGATTTGCTTAGAAATAACAAAACAAAGCTGTATGAAGAACTTTTTCCTTTTGTGAGATTGAATAAGTATCATTTCATGAAATGTTGTAATTCGCGTGCATATAATTTTTAAGAAGATAATGGACAGCTGTTGGATTGTCTTGTTATTTTTGTGAGCATCATCGCTAAAATTTGCTCAGTGCTAAAATTCTGGAATAGAATTAAAAATTTTATACGGATATGATTTTAGAAGCTCATTTTATTAGTATTAGAATCTTTTTTCATTCTCAAAAAGTATTAGAATTTGGTGTAACTAATTAAAATTTACCAAAGAACATTGGAATGTAAATGTTAATGAAAGTAATAAAAATGTGGAATGCAGTATCTACTATCTAGAGAAAATTGCTATCTGGTAGCTTATGATTTTATTCATCCTCTATAGCTGCCTAGTGTTTCTTGAGTTTGAATGGTCAGGATGACAGGTAGCAAGTGGTCTAACCATTTCATCTACATAAATTTGTGAATGAAATAAGACAACAAAGAAAATGAAGTATTCAAGTGAAACACACTATTAGCCATATTAATAAAGTTGGGGTCCATGACCTTACCTTACCTTATCAAAAAAAAGTTGGGTTCCATGGTTAGTCAACTTAGACCATGTAGCTTGGGGACAAATGTTAATTCACCATTGTTGTAAAGCTAGTTTCTAAAATGAAGGACCGCTGAATACCTTAGAATGTTCACAGTCATCTCAAAGTTAAGTTCTATAGAGTGGTTGTTAAACGGACATTGTTGTATGGGAAGGAGTGTTAGCTAGTCAAAAACTTCAAATGTCCAGAAGATGCATGTTGTGGAGATGAGAATGCTAAGGTTGATGTGTGGTCATATTAGGATCAATAAAATTAGAAATGAGGATATTTGGGATAAAGTGGGAGTGGCCTCCGCGGTGGACAAGATGAGGAAAGCGAGACTTAGGAGATGCATATACGCACCAATGAGGAGGTTGATTATAGAGAGTATGAGGAGAGGCAGAGGTAGACCAAAGAAGTATTGTGGAGAGGTGATAAGACAAGATATGATGCAACTTCAGGTCCCCGATGACTTTGCCTTACATATGAGGGTGTAGAGGACACATATTAGGGTAGAAGGTTAGTAAGTAGTGTAGTGGTGTTGTCTTACTTAGGGTGATTGGTGTTTGTCATTGTACTAGTTGTATTATTGTAGTTCTTGTTTTTGATATCTATCAGTGTTTATTATTGTACTATCCGACATTTTCATGCCATGATTCTCTAATAAACACATTTAGTGTAACTTGATAAATAAAGAAAAAGGAAAAAAAAATGGAAGCACACTAACTGTTGATTGACAACTTTTTCATGTGCATGAACTTCAAACGTGATATTCCTGGTGGCTTATCCATTCTTGCACGGAATAACAGCCATTGAATGCAACAGAGAACCTAGGAAGGAAAATGTTAAGGCTTTATTCGGCTATTTGCTCTTTTGTTTCTCATTTCTTTTCCATCTATGTTTGACGATTGTGATTATCTCAAAATTTTAGTTTTTCAGTTTCTACATTTTTCCTTTTACTGCACACTTCAGGAAGTTTGACTAAGTTATTATCCTCTGTCTCTCTAATTTTTTTTTTTTCTTTTTATAATTAGCCTCATTTAGTCATGCAACTTGTGCCATTTTTCTTTTCAATGTTTTAGTATTGCTTGATTCTGAAGACAGAACTATGGTTTCCTTTATTGAAGTTCATAATGAAGGACTTAAGGATATGATTTCTGGAGGCTCAGAAGACCTTGATTCCTGGAACTCACTGATATCAGAGATTGAGAAAACCTACCCTGTAAGTCCAAATTCACTTGGCTTCATGTGGGTCAAATTTATTATCATGCTTGATATAGGACATAGCTTTATATTGGGCTTTTGTTAATCATGTTGTATTGAACTTGACTATTTTTGGATTTTCTAGTTTGTATAAGAACAACTATACTCCAAGTCCAGTAAGCAAAACAACATTCTTGTTCTTGAGTTAGTTCACTGCATTGATCAATTTTTTCGTGGGTTTGGCTCTTCTAGGGTCATGGCTTCGGGATGATTGTACGAGAGAAATTAAGTATAACAATGCCTAGACTAGGACGGACACTGTTAAGAAAAATAAGCCTAAGTAGTTATGACGAGCATTTGTCCGACACCTACAATATATTGATAGATGCGGAGCCAAAGGATCAAAGACAAGTGGAAGTATATTAAACTTCAATGTTGTTACCATGGCCTTGGAAGATGATATGGAAAATTAATGTACCTCACAAGGTGGCTTGTTTCACCTGGTTGGTAGCTAGGGAAGCAGTACTAACTCAGGACAATCTAATGAAAAGGGGAAGACAGTTATGCTCCAGGTGTTTCTTTGTGAAATAGAAACAGAGACAACAAACCATCTCTTCCTCTAATGCAGAGTGACAGAGAAATTGTGGCAGGTCTTTTTGAATTTGAGGGGAATCAGCTGGTCCATGCCAAGACACACCTCAAATTTTCCAGCATGTTAGAATAGAGAAGGGAATACATCAGGTCACAAGGAGAGATGGAAGATTGTCCCTGCTTGCATCTGGTGGACAATTTGGAAGGAAAGGAAACAGAGATGCTTCGAAAAGATGAAAACAAGAGCATCCCTTTCCAGAGTTTGAAGTTGAACTGCCATATAATCCTTCATTTTTGGTGTAACCATGTCCTCCCCAAAGAGGTGGAGGCTATTACTCACTTTTTAGATAGTTTAGGAGGGGTATATTGATAGATCTTTTGGTTTTGCTTACTGTATACTCCTGATGTAATTACTACTGACACCATTGGTGTATTGTTGTCTATAAAATGTTAACTTTCTCAAAAAAAATATTAAGCTTCAACCTTCAATTGAATCAAAAGCCCAGTTAAATTGTGCATACCAAAATCTTTTAAGACATGCTACATTGTTGGATTAGACGAAGACTACAAAAGGTGACAAAATTGTGGAACACTATACTGATGGCTATATGGTGGATTGTAAGGAAGGAAATAAATAAGAGTTTGGAAACAAAGAGGAAAATATGTGTGCCTTAAACCATAGATGTTTAGCTCTATTAACTTTTTGGTTTAAAAATGAAAATGTACAGGAAATAGACTGGATGATCAATTTCCTTAGTTACAATAAAAAATGATTAATTTCCTTGGTGCTTTTCACATGTAGCTAGTGTACTTAAAGACACATTTTGCTGGGGTTGTACTATTCATCAATAGCTCTCTCTTCGTGGTATTCTCTAATAAAAAAATTAAATCAAAAGCTCAAATGCAAAGGCAAATACGTATAAAACTTCAACTCTCGATTGAATCAAAAACCGTAAAGGAGTAGGAG
This sequence comes from Solanum bulbocastanum, assembly GCA_037074985.1. Classification (NCBI taxonomy): domain Eukaryota; kingdom Viridiplantae; phylum Streptophyta; class Magnoliopsida; order Solanales; family Solanaceae; genus Solanum; species Solanum bulbocastanum. The sequence goes on along the minus strand of CM073598.1, from coordinate 25,598,173 downwards.
GAGAATGAACCCAATTACTTAAAAATTGATCACAAAGCAATGAGTATGAACTTCATCTTTATGAACCTAATCTACAAGATGAGTGAATACTACAAGGATCTGATCTTACGTAGCAAAGTAGAATTCTACAATAGAACTTGGGAGAGTAGCCTTTCTCAGAGTGACATTGCATAGACTTATGAATAATCTGTATCTGTCGGTAAAAACTCGCGGGCTTGGTCAAATATAACAAAAAGTCACAAAACAACATAACAAAATGTGTACAGCAGAGATCACACATAAAGCTACTCTACAAAACGGCACTTCTCTGAATTCAGCGCGTCGCGCTGGCTGCATTGGCTGCTGCCTTCTCATCGTGCAGTTATGTGCCATACTTTGCTCTGGACATTTTAATGTAATAGCCAGAACTTTGTGTAGGAGAATCCAAATGAAAAATGTTAGAATCCATAGAAACTAGATGTCAATGGGTACAATTTTCTATTATAATTTTTTTTTGTTGATAAAGTTGAAAACCACAATTTTCTTTTATAAATTACTTTACCTTATCAAAAAAAGGGCTACAATTTTCTTTCATGAGTCATTTCCAAATTCCCCATAGATCGAGAGTTGTGCGTGCATCATTAAAATTGGGTCATGATTGACTCGGTTGAATATGTTGCTCTTCGCTTTTAATTCTAACTTCTCTTTCTTTGATCCGCAATACTCATCACAATTCTACTATTTTAGCATCATAAGCTACTTGGTTTAATTCTTGTCTGTCCATGCACACAACATCTCTCTGTTGTTCGTACTCTTCAAAAATATCAAAAGGTGCGTGTTGGATCCTTGAAAAGTAATGCATTTTTGGAGGATCCGACACGGTGCAGTCCTAGCAACATAGATCATCCCCCTTCTAGAAGGATTCATCCTTGAATATGAACCTGCATCAAAGGAAGGATATTGAGTGAATCCCCAACAAGCATTCTTGGGATACTCACCTGGCAAGAATAATAAAGTAGTGTCCATGTACCCTCTTCACTAGCTTGCTCCATCTCCACTTAAAACACTCTTTTTTGGGGATAAGATTAAGGACTCATTTTCGTTATACACCCAAATATGATCAAAGTATAAAATAACAAAGTCACCATTGTAAGCACATAAAACTGTGTATCAACATTAAGCAACCAAACAAGAAAATGGAAGTTGGGTCGTGATTCATTTGATAGAATATGTTGCTCTTCACTTCTAATTTCTTGCTTCTCTTGCCTTGATCTCCATTTCTCATTTGCCATTTTACTTTCTTAGCATCATAATCTTCTTGGTTGCTCTCTTGGCCACAACACGTCATAGGTATTACTTACCTGCTTGCAGGAACTGCTCTCTTGTAATGATTTCTGCTTCTATTAGGAGCAGGTGTAATCAATAGTCAAACTGTTTTCCTATTCCAGATTGGCAAAAAAGTTTGGGGAAGATAAAATCTTTTAAGGGGCAATCACTTGAACATGGAAGATATGCATCTAGGTCTGTTGATGATATCAAAATTAATGTTAAACCAAAATATTCAGAGGACACTTCTGACAGAGTAGAAAATATGTACTTGTCAGCAAAGTTTTTTGTTTTTTTCAAATCCAAAGAGCTCTTCTTACTTAGAATAGGTCGTCGATTCAGCATTAGATAAATGGGGCACAATCCTTGTTTTTACAATTTACAATGAGCTGTTCAAATCATTTTATCAATATGAGCATCAGCTGCACATTAGTCTTCCTCTTTTCTATCAATTAAATTCTTTTTTATATACACATTCTTGCTTTTAAAAAGGAAGCAAGGCCACCTCTGTATTAGGACAAACAAGTGAGAAAAGCCCTTTCTATCTTATTAGTGAAGCGCACTACATGCAATTTCACATGATTCTTCTCATTCTTATATGTTTGCACTGTGTGCTCAACACGAGTAATTGTTCCAAATACTGCAGGATGATAGCAATACAATTTGTTTGGCTTTTGACTCCTTTTTGTCTAAGTTTCCACTATGTCACTGGCATTGGAAAAGATATGCTTATCACGTGGCACGGCTATGTAATGCTGAAAAGGCAGTTGAAATCTTTGAGAGAGCTGTGGAATCAACACCATTTTCTGTTGGACTGTGGGTTGACTATTGTACCTTTGCTGTGAGTTCGTTCGAGGATCCATTTGATATTCGTAGGTAAATTCTTGGAAATTATGCTTCCGTAAGTTGCTTGAAAAAGAGGCCAGCCTTACCTGCCATATTAGTTGTTAACTATAGTGATGAAAATGTTAACATCTGAGAAATATTTTCAAGCGAAAAGACAATGAAACGGTGGAATTCACTACTGAAGTAGCTATTGGAGAGCATCGTTGCATCACATTCAATTACTTCAGCTAAGTCTCAATCCTAAACTAGTAGGGTCCGGTATATGAGTAATCTGTATCCGTTTCAGAGGGTTCATCCGAGTTAATTATTTATGTACTGGCTGTCAACCCGTCCGGAACCATCTATGTTTTGCACATAGACAGAAGTAGCATCCCTGCATCACATCCCACTTCTAAATACTGAACTGCAACATCATGGAGGATTGGTTGAGTCACAACTTTGTATAGAATATATTTAGACTTAGTTTCTTTTTCTTTTTACCTGTTCATATTCCACCTTTTATTTTCATACAAAGTGAAAACCTCATTGTGTGCAACAATATGCTTACACGTTTGAAATTCATTAAAAGCTTCTGAAAATTCAATTGTAAGTTACCAGGGGCGGAGCCAGAAAATTTAATAAGGGGGTTCAAAATCTAAAAAGTAAACACACGAACTAGTGGAAGGGGGTTCGACATCTATTATACATACCTAAAAAATAATTTTAACCATGTATAAATAGTAATATTTTTTGCCGAGGAGGGTCGGATGACCCCCCTCATTATATGCTGCCTCCGCCACTGTAAGTTACATTCATGTTTAGTGAGATATAAATAGTAATCCAAATAATCAGTATATTCTTTTTAACTTTTGACAGGTTGTTTACCAAAGGAATCTCCCTTGTTGGTAAGGACTACTTCTGTCATGTCTTATGGGACAAGTACATGTCCTTTGAGTTCTCTCAAGAGAATTGGGGCTTCCTCACTCTAGTTTATGTACAGGCTCTACGCTTCCCCACAAAGAAGTTGCATAAGTACTACGAGAAGTACGTCTTGCTTTACTTTCTCTATTAGTACATCGAGTATTTGTCTTGGTTTCAGCTTCTATTTTGAATTTTCCCATTGTTTCCTGATTTGTTATTTTCAAAACACCCCTTTAGGACAGTAAAAGATTTACATGGTCTCCTATATTAATAAAAGTTTATTTTCTGAAAAATGGATACACAGTTTTAGTACATTACCAAAAACACTGCCCTTATGGCCTTAACATAACCTGAGCTGGTTCACGGTATGGCAAAAGGTGAACATTTCTACTTAATGGAATAGTTCTATGTGTTAGGTCAGCACCTGCCGCCTCTTGCCACATTCTGTTTGATTGTATCTTCTCTGCTTCAGATTCAAAACATATCATTCGTGAATCCTAAAGAGTTCGTATGCTTTGTTAATTATCCAGCTTTAAGAAGCTTGTAACCAATTTAGAAGAAGAGATTTTACATCTCAGTGATGACAGCCGTGAAGTACAACTAAAGGAGCTGTCTGATGCAACAGTTGTGTTATCAAATAAAGAAATTGCTCAAGTTGTTAAGGACCTCCAGGATCCTAGTGACGGTTCAGTCAGATTGAAAGCACTGTATATGTACAGATACTGTGGAGATCAGCTATACCAGAAAGCGCGTCAACTAGAAGAAAAAATTAGAAGTTTTGAATCAAACATCCAGAGGCGATATTTCCAGGCAACTCCTCTTGACAACGATGAGCTGAAGAACTGGCATGATTATCTCGACTTCATTGAAAAGCAAGACGATTTTGATTGGGTATGCTTTAGTGTTCCCTGAAGATATTGGGGATTCCTGCTTGATTTTGCTCCAAAATTGTAAATTATTCTGCTACAGGCCCTAAAACTGTATGAGAGATGCTTGATATCCTGTGCCAACTATCCTGAGTTCTGGATACGTTATGTTGATTTTATGGAGACTAGGGGAGGACGAGAGCTAGCGATGTTTGCTTTAGAACGAGCAACAAAATTTTTCTCAAAGGTAACTTCAAAATACTTCCTGGACAGGCATTGGTCGACAACGACTTCAATTTTCACTTGAATCATTTTTCCTTTATTGATTGGTCTGTCACACTGCTATAGCTGGATCTGGTTAAGTGAATATGTAAGTTAACCAGTTATAATCTTTTTTGAAACTTAATCAGCTATAATCTTGAGGGATTACTTCTTTTAACTTTTAAATTAAGCAATTTACCAACCTCAGGTTTGCGTGGTGGATCACATGGTTTACCTGCAAATATGTTCACTAGTTACTGTTATACTGCTGCATAAGAGCAATTTCTAGCAAGTGCTGCTTATCCCAATTGAGGAAATGGTGACTGGTCCGTATGAATTCTGGAGACCAATTTTTACCAGTTAAATTATCAATAACAAAAAGGTCTCATAAAAAGAAAAGAATCAATAAGGAAAATTTTGAACATTTGTTAGACGGAGTAGTACAGTGCGTGTTTCAATCTGAGGGCACCAAGAAGCACATTATTTTCCTGCAGACTGTTCTTTCTATTGCAGTGCAACATGTTGAAAATAAGCTTCATTTAAATTATTGTAGTTGAAGTTTTCTTTCGAAGTTTCTGATGGTTGGTGGTTGTGGGATTACACTGGGTATATTGTTGTTTATGATGGTTGAGTTCGTAAATTTGTTGTTGCCTGGACAAGTTCTGCACCGAAATTTCTAGAATTTGCTTGTGAATGAAATTACTTGCTAGAAACACTAGTATTTTCAAAAGAGTGATAAGACAAAAGCACGCAGTGTTCCAAAACTAAATCATATAGTTGAGTTCTGTGGACACCATATACAATAGTGTTTAATGTTTGGCGAGGACTCTTATCTCTAAGTGCTTCTTGCAGAATGTTCCAGAAATCCATCTTTTTACTGCTAGATATATGGAGCAAATTGGAGATCCAGATGGTGCTCGTGCTTCTTTTCCTCCTATTAATGCAGATTGGAACTCCTGTTTCATTCAATATGTTACTAATCGAGCAAATATGGAAAAACGTCTGGTGCGTACTAAGTTAACCAAGTTGTCATAAATTGAGGAACAGTAATTATTATAAGACGTTGCTTCCTGAAATTTGCCAGGGAAATTGCTCAGCTGCTTGTGATATTTACAAAAGAGCAATTAATATGGCAGTGAAGGAGCAGAAATTGCAATGCATTCCTATGCTATACATTGGTTATTATCGTCTTAGACACATGGTATGCAATTTATGCTGCAGCTTAAACACATTATTTCGCAATTGTTGGTTTAGTGGTTTCTTTTGATGTTTCACTGGTTGGGGAGGGACAAGGGAGTGGGAGATAGAGAGAGAATTATGGATGCTTACTTGATAGATCTCTTTGGATAATCAGTTCTAAGTAGTTCTAATCATATGACCCCCTATTTTGACTTTTATGCCTTGATCTACCATCATAACTCATACCATACTTTAAGTTGAGTTGCTGCTTTCCTACTCTAATGATCCTTAGCCCTTAGCTTTCATTGAAAGGGAGATGAAGCTAACCAAAAATGGGCCAGAAAAATGTCTCAATTTTGGAAAGTTCGAGTAATTTGTCTGGAGCCAACAACAACCTTCGAAACTCGGGGATGATATCCCCCTTTACACTTCTCCACTTATATGCTGGACTTAGTTTGCTTGGCACAGAAAAGAAGGATAAAATGATTGAACTCTTGATACAGAACAAGAGGAAAAGGAGATGTAAGAGTAGAAAATGTTGATATGACAGGGAGGGAAATTATTCGGCTGTCACACAAAAAGGGGACGACACATAATGGTATACATGAGGAGGAACAGGGAATAGGAAGGTAAAGGTGGTGGTGGAGGAGAAAAATGGTGGGGTAAGAAAAAGAAATGGTCGATGGATATTAAAGTCATTAGTTGGATGTGATGGAATGAATGACCTGAACAAAAAGGCCAGAATGGGGGTAGACTGACTTGTTTTTCAAGAAACTAAAAATGGAGGCAGTGCTAGACAGTGTTATAGAAGTGTGTTGGGAGGGGAGATGGGAGAAATATGACTATATGCCAGCTAGGGGAAACTTTGGTGGTATTCAATTACTATGAGATGAGAGGAAATTAGGAAGTATGGAACAAGGAGAAGTGAGTTCATGTTAGCGGCTCGGTTTAGAAACACCAGGAATGGGTTGGAGCGGGGATTCTGAAGGGAGTGTGTGGTCTTACAGGAAGGGTTCCAAGGTAACTTTTTGGAAAGAGGTGGCAGTTGTTTTCGGAAAGGGGAATATCCATGGGTGGTAGGAAGGAACTTTGACACTATCAAGTTCCCAGAGGAAAGAGGTGGTAGGCGACAAAGGAGTTTTTGGAGTTTATCAATAAGCACTTCCTTATCAATCTCCCTTTGACAGTTGCTAGTCTTACTCTTTATCTTCTAAAGCGGGCTTAATATGTCCCGGTTGTCCGCTATCCAGGAAAAACCCAGAGCATCGTCTCCCTTTTAGAAAGCCCACGCCCAGGCCCTTACTACCTGTTTGAGGGCTTACCTGTGCAGTCCTGGCTGTAACGGGCTGGCGTGTCCCATCAGACATGGATCTGTTTACATAATTAAATATAGAAGTTTATTACATTTATTGGGAGATAGCAGATAGTTACTCAAATGTAATCACGAGAAAGTATTGTCACTGAATATCTAGCTCAGTAAAGGGTGAGCGAGACATGTTTGGTTTAATGAAATTCTACTTCATAAAAAATGAGATATGTTATTTGGTACAAGGTCTTGTCTTTGTAAACCATTTCACACTGAAGTTAACACAACTTTTGTTGTAATTGCTTTTTCTATGGATCTTGCTCATTTTCTTGGACAGAATCTGATACTACCTTTCATTGGTGCCAGATCACTGCCAGTGTGGAGGCTGCAAGAGATGTAATAATTGATGGAATAAATCATTTCCCTGGTTGCAGACTTCTTTATGAGGTATGTTTTCCTTATCTCTGTTGTGGAAAAGATGCCCTTCTTGCAACTGATAGGTTATGTCGATATTCCCTCCTCCAAATTGAATTTCCTTGGCTGTTATTTGATGAGATACTCAAGAAGAAGTGAGGTCCACAGCTTCATCTTTGTATCAGATTGTAGGAAATTTATTTAGTACTATTATGAAGTATGTGAGTGTTGTGTAACTTCATGTTATACTATTGGTTAAAACTTTTTTTTTTTAATGGAAGTATGCAATCTTTTGTCTATACCAAGCAAGAAAATAGATTATGACATCTGAATCACGCTTCCTAAGTAGGAAGGCTAGGCGATTGTTGTCAAATATAATTTCGAAAGAATATATCTGAGAAATCCCAAGTGCAGTACCTTAACCTCGCTCTTATGCTTTTTGAAGCCATGTCAGGACTCCACATTAACATGTTTAAAAGTATTATCTACCCTGTTAATGAGGTCCCTAACTTGGAGAATTTGGCAAACATCATGTGTTGCTCAATTGGATCTTTTCCCACAGCCTATTTGGGGTTACCATTGGGTGCTAGTTACAAATCAGTTGGGGCTTGGAGTGGTATTGTGGAAAAGTTTGAAAGATGATTGGCTTCCTGGCAGCAATAATATCTCTCACTAGGGGGCAGGGTAACACTCATCAATAGTGTCTTGGATAGTATTCCCACCTATTTTATGTCCCTCTTCCCCATGCAAAATCATCTTGACAGGATTAGGAGAGACTTCCTCTGGGAAGGTAATAGTTAGGACCACAAATTCCACCTTGTGAAATGGGCCAAAGTCACCATTCCAAAGCAGTTTGGAGGCTTAGGGATTAAGACCTGGCATTACGTAACAAGTGTATGCTTATGAAGTGGCAGTGGAGGTACAATCAGGAGACAACTGGTCTATGGAAGGAAGTGCTCCAAGCAAAATTTGGTAGCACTCGTCACTGGTGCTCTAATGAAGTAACAATTCCTTATGGTACAGGGGTCTGGACAACTATAAGGAAGTTGTGGGAGGTCTTCTACAGCAATGCTACTCTCAAGGTGGGAAGTGGGGAGCACATCCAGTTTTGGGAAGACACTTGGCTGGGAAACATCCCTCTTATGAACATATTTCCAAGAATATTTCAGATTGCCTCCAATCCAGTCTCAACCATCTCTCTGTGTTGGGAAGATAATATTTGGAATGTGACTCTGAGGAGAAATCTAAATCGCTGGGAGTTGGAAGAATTTATGGCCCTCATGGCCTCCATTCAGACCAGCTCAGTCCAAGCCAAAACAGGGGTAGACTCACTTGGGGAAGTAACAAGGATGGCTCCTATTCGATCAAAGAAGGCTACTTACATAGTTCAAGAAAGACACTTATTGATCTGTGGCCCTGGAAACTTATCTGGAGAACTAAGATGCCTCCAAAATTCATATATTTCAGCTGGGTTAGTCTTAATGGTTCTTGCTTGACACAGGATAGTCTTATGAGGAGGAAGTTTCGTTTAGCCAACAGATGCTACATGTGCTCATGCAACCCAAAATCTATCAATCACCTGTTTCTTCATTGCACTGTTGCCACAGACTTTTGGAACAACGTTTTGTTCTCTCTTTGGTCTGACTTGGGCCATGCCAGGCTCTTTAAGAGAGGCTTTTGTGTGTTGGAGTTCCTGGAAAGTTGGGAAGTCCATAAAAAAGATCTGGTCTTTGGTTCCTGCTTGTATTTTGTGGTGCTTATGGATAGAGAGGAACAAAAGATGTTTTGATGGCATCCCAACTCCCATTTCCTCTCTTAAGGCTAGTTCTTGATTAGTCTTTTTAGTTGGGTAAACCACTCCTCTGTAATCACTGTTAAATCTTTCCTAGAATTTATTAGCTCCATGGATGTATGTTGATAGTTGTGATAGCTTTTTTGACGTCCTGGAAGCTGATAATCTCTTGGTAATGCTCACATCATCTTGATGCTTTTTGCTAATGATATCCTTCTTATTTCATAAAAAAAAAATTGAAAGAATATAAGGACGACTAAGCTAGTAGGGTTTATTACTTCCTATGCAATGCTAAACACCTTTCAAGATGATTTGATCTAAATCTTATGAAAGATAGAAACTATACCAGAAAAAATGGGTAAAATTGATCAATGACATTCACCAGCAAGGAAAACAAGTTATTTTAGAACCTAGATTCGACAATCCTTCAGATTAATCCAATATATTAACTAATCCGCACTAATTAATCATAGGTCAATGACATTAGCCTTGGGAATCGTTTATCTAATTGTGTTTCCCAATAGCTACCTTTTTAAAAAAATATTAATGTTTCCCAACAAACTACTAGATTCTTGACTACCCACTGATTGTTTTCCAACATTTTTTTTTTGAGTAAGGTGACATTACATTCATTGAACCAGTACATGGGTTGCGCTGAAAACCATACTTACAGCTTGTCAAAAAGTAAGTAAACTGAATCTGAATCCAAAAAAGTAAGAAAACTGAATCTGAATCCTAACAGGAACCTAGGATATATATAATGGATTCAGTGTCCTCTAAATACATCTGTTTGCACCAAAAGCAAAAAGGCTGACACAATTTAGTTTGATCTTTTGAAGATCACAACTCTTGCTCTCAAAACATCTAGCATTTCTTTCTTTCCAAACAGTCCACCAAATACAGGCTGGTACAATCCTCTATCTATCTCTATCGCACCTCCCACCCCTACATATTTCTAAATTGTTTCCCAACATATTGCAAGCCTAACTTAGTTGATTTTCCCAAATCTAACCAAGAAGCATTAAGTATGTTCCAATTTAGGGTACAAGTATGAAAAAATTATCTCTAACCTCAATCCATAGATCTGAGTAAATTGATCAGTCAATTAACATAGAATCTTCTTCTATGCTGCTTGGGCTCTCCAAAAATGTTGTTGCACCCCTGTCGGATCCTCCAAAAAATGCACTAATTTTGGAGGATCCGACACATACTGTTGGTATATTTGATGAGTCTGAGCAACATAGATCTTGTTAATTAACATATTACTTCCTTCCCAAGATTCATTAAGGATAATAGGGGATATCACCCTTTGAAAAGCAATAAAACACGAGATTAATCAAACATACAAAGATCCATTATATAAACAATAAGAATTCATCAACACAAAAACAACAAGAGATAATCAAAACCCTAGCTAAGTATCTTTACTAGCACTATTCACAATATGAAATTAAACTAATTACACCACTGATATTCATTACAAAACAAGGAATTGAATATTAAAGTAAGAAAAGATGAGAAATTCTCAATCGAAGTGCTCTAATATTCAATCTTCAAGGTGTTTGACTGTTGATTCCTTGCTCACAAAGCTTGAAAATAGCCACAAGTAGCCATTTTTGTTGGAATTAAATGGTGCATGCCTAGGAGCACAGTTGATTTTCTCCATTCATGGCACAAACAGGATATGCATAAAGAATAGGGTTACATCTGGAAGTCTATCCCAGCAGTAGTTTGGTGGGACGTATGGAGAGAAAGAAATGCTAGAGTTTTTTATCAACTTACATAACAAAATTCTAGGTAAAACGTTATAGATAAGTTGGTAAAATATCAATTTATCAACTGCTCTCATAAGAAAATAATATTTAGTTTGGCACCCAAGGGTGTAGCCCTTAAATGCCTAGCTGTCAATGAAGCTGGTGAAACCTTGAAGAGACCTGTGTTCAAATTCCAACAGAAACAAAACATGTTAGGTGATTTCTTCTCATTTTCCTATGCCTTTGCAGGCAGAGTTACTTGGTGGAATAGTCGAGGCGTGCACAAGCTTGCCCAGACATCGCCGTTATTTAACCACCAGTATTTTTTTTAAAAATAGCCTTCAATTTTCTAGTGAGGGTAGGACAATTTGTAAGTAATAGGTTCACACTCTAGAGTTTGGATTGGTTTAACGCCAATTGCTCATTTGGAATTCTGTTGTGTAGCGAGGATTTCATTGTAACTAACTCTCGAGGGCATCTATATTAAGAAGTCAAAACCACCATCTATATTTTTTTGGTTGGCTCCCGAGTCTTAACTTTTACTATGTAATGGAGCTAGCTTATCTACTTTTGTACTCTTTGCATCTTCTTGATGTTGGTAATGAAACAACTTACTTCATAAAAAAAAAAGGTACACATCTGAAAGTTACTACTCTTTTGCTTGAAAAGATCCTGAAGAGCTTCTAAGTTGTGAGCTATTTTGGCACTGCATGAGATTTGTGACAAATACCAAATAATGAATATATGCTACTTCTGCAGGAGTTGATAAGATTTGCAATGGTGCATGAAGGAACTAAACAATTGAGCATTGTAGACTCTGTCATAGTTAATGCAATCTCTCCTGTGTCAGACGTATCCCAAGATTTGGATATAAAAGATCGAGAGAGTATATCCTTATTATTTTTGGAGGTGAGAGCCCCCACCTCTAAATGTTTCTACATTATTTTCTTTTCTTATTCTTCATTTTGGCTGTGGAAGGAAAAATGAGGAGGGGAATTCTCTTATTTAAGTGAAAAATTGCTCAATATTTTTGTGGCTTCATCTGTTTGCTGATGCTGCTGGTCAACTGGGTCCATCAATAATTAATGGAATGGAAATCTGAAAGAAATCACTGAGTGTGACATACTCATGAATCAAGTATCTATTTCATAAGAATTTAACTAGTGAACATGTAGGGACAACTAACAATGATTTGGAAGTGAGCTAAACACTGCTTTGCACATTGTTAACTAGATCCAACAGTTCACATCTATCAACATGTTATCAAATCTTCCCAACTAGCCGAGGTAGAAGAGGATTGTGTTACGAATTACTAAGCCTGATCGTACTAAAGTGAAAGAGAACTTTGAAACTGAGTGATTTTAAAAAGATACACTATGTATACATGATGAGTTGATTTTTCTTTTCATGTATAGTGATTTTTCCCAGACCTGCGCATAGCGGGAGCTTAATGCACCATCTGCCCTTTTTGTATGTATAATGATTTTCTACTTCAGATCTCATCTGAAAGTACAAAATGTATGTGGGATGGTCTCAGTTTCAACAGTGAGTTTATTTCCAGTTGTTATGCAACAACTAACGTTTTTAGAAAACCACTTCCACCTTGAACCAGCCAAAAGTGTGAATACCACCTCCCTACAGGAATAACATTTTTTAATCAAGAACTCAGTTTACTTTTAACTTCTGATTCAGTTTGCTAGGAGATATGCCCTTACCAAATCTGCGCCATACTAAAAGCGAAACGTTTACTTATTTTCTTCTTTACCTCATGGTCTTGTACCTACTGAATCTGGCCCTAGGTTTCTATAAAGTGAGGTGTCCTTTTTTATTATATTTAACAAGTTTTACTATTTTTGTGTTTTGGATGTGCAAAATCCACTTTCACCTGTCCCTGATAATCATCATTTATGGTTACAACAGTTAGTTGATCTTTGTGGTTCTATCTCTGAGATAAGAAAGGCATGGAGTCGTCACATCAAATTGTTTCCCCAGCTCATAAGAACCAATACCTCATCTAAACACATAGGTACTGAGAAGAGTTCACTGAACAGCTTTACCGAGCAAAGGAGAAACACTTCTTATGTCTTAGTTAATCAGCCATCAAAAGGAACAAGCTCTGGCCATACAATCCAGCTGTCCGAAGGAGAGCAGGTGCATTTACTGACGCTTAAAGATGAGAAGCAACCAGATCAGCTTTCTGCAGACCGGTCTTTAGCTGTGGTCAATGACAAAGATGTGACTAGTCAACAAAAACAGCTATCTCCCGAAATGGAAGATCTATCCAGTGGAAATGGCTCTGGGAAAAATGATTTGTCTTTTGACCCTGTGGTTCAATCAAAGGATGATTCATCGACGCCAATGGAATTAAGTCATGGTCCATCACAGCAGAGGAGAGAAAATTTGCCTGGACCAATGGACTTCTCTTATGATTCCATACCCCAACCTGGAGAAGATGTATCCAAATCTCCTGGGCCTGTTCTGGATTTAAAAGAACCATCGAGGCCCCTCTCTGTTTTAGAAGCCTCACAAGCAGATATTATCAATCGAGATCAGGATGTTGAACTTAAACAGCCACCGATGCCGGTTTCTTTGGAGAATCTTTCCTTGGTTTCTGGGGAAAGGGAGTCCCAGGACTTCGTCGCCATGCATTCTGATGATCTTGAAAGTGGTGAAGAAATTCCCTCATCAAGCACGGGCAGACCACAAGATCCTGTAAATGATGGAAATGGACCGGTTGGTTGTTCATCTCCATCAACATGTCTGTTTTCCGAATCAGCACAAACATATCCAGGTCCTGTTAATCCTGAGAGTTCACAGCTAAATGATACAGTCGCAGTTCCTGAGAGTGGTAATTCAAAGGTACCCAATCAACCTGCAGGATATGATCAGCAACAGCAGCCACAACGAGCTGCTTCACAAGAACCATGCCTGCGTGATTCTCAGGGTGATTCTGAGATCCAACAGGTCCTAGATAATGCTACTGTGCAGTGCCAAACAGGTACTTCTCAGGGGAATATCCCGAGTAACCAATGCTGGACGTTGTATAATATGCCACAGCAGATCTCCATGTCTGGAAACCATCCCCTGGCGTCTTCCTCACCTGTTACTTATTCTCAACCAAGTACAGCTCTACATTCTGTGCACGATATCCAGCAAAGTGGACCAGATCCCCATCACGAAGCATTGAATCAAAAATCACAACACATCTCCCTATCAGAAAACCACCCTCAAATGTCTTCCTCACCTGCTTCTTTTTCTCAACCAAGTACACCTCAACATTTTAGGCCGAGTAGCCAGCAAATTGGGCCCTTACACAACCAAGAAGCACTTATTCAAACATCACAACACCATTACCAGCAGCAGCATCTTTTGCAGGGGCAGTATCAGCAACATCAGCTGCAAATGCAACAGCCCTACACTAGTATACAACAGCAACAGATGCATCCACATCCAAGTCAACAGCATTATCAGCAGCAACAACAGCAACAGAATCAGCAGCAAACACCGCTACTGCAACAGCAACAGCAACAGCAACAGCAACAGTATTTCCAGCAAATTCAGTCTTTACATTATCCACAGCAGCAATATCTTCTGCACCAGCTACAATATTTACCACAGGCACAGCAACTCTGGCAACAGCAGTTTCAACTGCAAGCACAGCAGATGCAACCACAGGAAGGCCAGCAAACGCAGCAGCACTATCTGCAAACACAGGAGCAGCAGCTAGAGCAATATCGTCAGTCACAAGAACTTGCATACCAGATGCAACAACATGGTTATCAACTACTCTTGCACCAGTACCAAGTACATCAACAACAACAGCAACAATGGCAACAACAGGGACATCTCCAATTACAGCAGTACTCTCACCTACAACAGCACCAATATCATCATCTGGAGCAGCAAACGGATGAGGAATACAATCAAACCCATCAGGTTCCTTCCTTATAGTTGCTTATCTTATTGAATTGCTATCTGATGATGGTTTTTTTTCTAAAAAAAATGGAAGATGAAAATCAACATATAATATTCAATAGGATACCTTAGAATATTTAGAATTTAATTATAAAATATTCAGTGACTTTAGCATACAAATTTATTACCTACCATATTATGCATAGGTACATTGTTAAGTGAATGACGTGTTTCTATTTTGACATAAATATGGTTGACACTCGTTCCGTTACCTTAAGTTTGAAAAATACCACTACAAATTTCAACTGCATGTTTTCTAGAGTATGTGGACCACAAATTGGAAAGGGAAGAGAACTACGGTATGAATTATCTACCGTGGGAGGCCCATGGAGTGAAGTTGTCACTCTCTCAACCTGGGCCTGGTCACTCGGATCTGGGTGGGACCGGCACTCGATGCCTTAACTTGCCTGAGCGATCAAGCTAACATGACATTCCCTTGAGTCATGCGGATTAGAATGAAACGGATTCATGAATAATTTGGAATGTGTTGAGCAATGTAACTGTAGATGTTCTCATGTCTTTCAGTTTGAGGTTGACACAGTACAAAGTATTGGTGAACATACTTTTGGCATATTGGTATACAGGATGAATAATGTAAATGATATGAATAGTCTGGTGGGCTCTTTGGACTCCTTGTGTGGGCAAAAGAGCATCGTCCTTTTTGTGCATCTTTGCACCTTCCTGGCATATACAGTAGATAAAATTTCCTTGTCACCAAAAAAAAAAAAAAAGGATTTGAACACAATCTCGAAGATAGACAAAGGAAGAGCGAAGAGATTGACGGATCTGCAAGCATTAATTTCTCTCAGTGTCTTCTGAGTGTTAACCGATTACTGGATGTGTAGTATTCCAATTTGTTACATTCATTAATGGTTAATCAATACCTGTCTCTGTGATATAGGTATAATATAAATAAACTAGTGTGCATGTGATTTTGACACCGTCATCTGGCACTAGAGATTGACATCTTATAATGCACAGGGTCAACAGGTTGTGCAGCCACATTCTTCAGCAACTCCTGCTCCTGAAACAATATCACCAGAATCTATAAGGCAACCACAGTCAGCAGAAAAATCTAGATATTCTATATCCCCTTATAGGCAGGCCCCTGCTCATGGAATCTCACCTTCACATAGTACGGGCACATTGGCATCAGAGGCTTCTTCATTTTCGAGGACAAATTCTTCTCGAGATCAGTAAGATTGGAGTATGTTCGTGCCCTAGAGACGCAAATGAAGTCACAGAGAAACAAAAGGTGCTAAGATCAAAAGCCGAAGAGGTTGTTACTTATCTGTGTCTATCATGTATTTATAGGTTTTGTTCTAGGACCTCAAATGTATCTCTGCTCAATGGTCTAAACTGTCCTCT
The DNA here is from genome assembly GCA_037074985.1 of Solanum bulbocastanum. Classification (NCBI taxonomy): domain Eukaryota; kingdom Viridiplantae; phylum Streptophyta; class Magnoliopsida; order Solanales; family Solanaceae; genus Solanum; species Solanum bulbocastanum. The sequence goes on along the minus strand of CM073598.1, from coordinate 25,582,207 downwards.
CTCTGTGCCTATGATATAATCAAAGTTTGTTTGAGTCGAGATTGGGTTGGTCGCCAATGGATTGAATAGGTCATAATCCAACTTGTTAATCTTAAGTAGTTGTTGTTTACACTTTTATGGCTTAAATTGACATCTTAGGGTGTCAAATAGATTGGCTGGTTCAGATGTGGGCAGGGTAAAATAGTTTAAATCAGATTTAGTTCACTCAAATTTTGGTTGAGCCAAGGTAGGCAGCCAAGTTTTGTACTCTTTTGAGTCAAACCAGCACTAGCTTATAATCTAGTCCGTTGTTGGTGCAACATATGCACTACCATGATGCTGCACGATTTGTGTTCAAAGCATCGTGTACAAAGGCCTTTGAAACTAGGGAAAAAACTTGGGGAGAATTACAGCACACTACCTCTGATGGTCTGGTTTACAAAATAGTTGCTGTATAAATTTTATATATTTATAACATGCACATTTAGACTACTGCCGTCTGCTGGCAATTAAGTTTGGCTAAAGGTATATTCTCGTAAATTCCCCAAAAAAAAAGTTACTTTAATGTTCCAGAACATGGGCTTTACTTGAAATTGATAGCAAAATCTGCGGAGCTTTTATTGCAACATGATATTTTAAATCAATGTAGTAAGTGCTAAGCAATGCGGAATGGACTGGTGATCCTTTGAAATCTTATGAATCAAGCACGGCTTATATTTTCTGTCTATAAGATAAACAACTCAGTCTAGAGCACACTATGTTCACTAATTGACTAGTGCATCGGCCTTATCTGAAGTCCAAGAGCAACATGTCTTCAAATGTTGTGTGGCATTTTTTAAGAAAAATAAATTATGCAACTTCAAAAGAATCGTTCTTTATGATGCACAGCCTCTGAATGAAGAAGAGAGGTTTTGTGTAGACCCTCAACGAACTAAACTTACCATTATTTCATTTAATTTTATTGATTCAAAGTATAAAAGTCCTTGGGCCTTATTATATTTGCCTTTGAGGCACTGGTATGAAGATTGAAGGCTTGCCATTTTATTGGATAACTTTATTGTTGGCGAGTAGTCTAAAAGGACCATCCAGAAAAGTGCTTTTCTTTTACAGAACGAAAGTTGCAATTTTAAACCCAGAAAACAATTGCATCTAGAAATAGCTTCCTACTTTGCCTACTTAGTTGCTGTTTTCTCTCTTTACCTGTTCATTTTTAAATGAAATAATGTCCTATATCGCATAAAGTGTTATACACATTGCTTCCATACCAATCCAAATACCAAATTAACCTATTGATGATACTCAGGTACACATCGATTATTCAAAAGCCATGCATCCAACATTCACGTTCCTATAACAAAACCACACAGCACATAAACTGTTATTTTCTTCAAGTATCACCCACGAAAATAAAAGAATGTTACACACACCATCATATACCAAAATCCTTGCACAAGCAAGTGCAGTAGCAGCAACCTCACTTTATTCGAATAATCTTAATTAGAATATTTGAGTCATTGTATCAACATTTGTCGAACAGGATATCCCTAAGAACAGCATGTGACATTAAATGGTTAATCATCCACAATATTAATTTCTCTAGATATTAGTATGAGACGAGAATTAATCCGAAGAGAAGTCATATACAGAGACCATCAAGATAACCAGATCCTATAATTCAGGAGTACCAAGTTAAAGGTGGGTTATTTTCTTCATGAAAAAAGCTCGTACTGTTTTAAGTGACAGTTAATCAAGTGCACCTTGTTTGGCATGTGTCAATCACACAATATGGGCAATCATCACAAGATAACAGAGGGAGTAATACAACCTGACTTATTACATCAAAATTAATAAGCAAGCAGTCCAATTCAACACAAATAGATGATGCTGACAAACTCAAAAATCCTCTACATATAAAGGGAAGAAAATGGTTTTTGTTTATACACTTTTCTCGTTTAAAAAAAAAAAAGGAAGAAAAAAAAAAAAGAAAAGGCACTCTTTTACAGTTTTTCCTCGGTTGAACCGTTGAACAAATACTATTCATGCCACGAAGTTAAAAGAGCATCAAAGACATGACAAACAAAAAAAAGGACAATGCTAGTTGATCTATACTGCAGTAACATAACATACAGAAAGGGATAAGATATGACATCTCTTATTATAGATCCTGCCCTAGGAAAATACCTTGCACAGTTTTGAGTTCATCCTGACACTTCAATAATGAAGGGAAAAAAAATAAGAGAAAACAACCTGATTTTGGAAATGAAAACCTGATATTGTCAGCAGTAGTTAGTTTTTCTCAAAACAAAATAAAACAAAAGGTAGTTAGTTTCTGTCGTGACCCTGAGAAAACATTAAACAAATCAATACTGCATACCTAAGATTAGTCCACTTCGTGGCCAAAACACTAGTTATCTCCATATGACCTGCAGATAACAGATTCAGATTGGAAAGGGTAATGAAATTTTACAAGCACAGATATCAATGACAAAATATAACGGTAAGCTGGACCATGAGCTACCCAAATCATGCAAACTTCCCAGTATCCGCACAGAGGGTTCGACTGGGAAACATCCAATTGAAAGTCTACTCCCAACCTCTATATCATCAGACATCATCTAGTGTTTGCAGCTTCCCCTACCACCTTGTCACCACCTAGAAAACACCCATTCTTGCAGAATTAATTGCCTAAACTATTCAATACCAAGAAATAGAACCCTCATGTCAATATCAAGCATCATGTTCAAAGGAAAGAGGTGTTTCTTTGTGGATACGAAATCATTTTGATCGAAAAGCAAGTCAATAATATCATGATCCGAATGGGCGAGAATACTAAAAGGATTGGAAGCAGGTAAACCAAGGAACAACCTGCAATTATATACCTAACAAACAAATTCTCAGAACTACACGCTGACCCCCACAATGATGCACTCCATCATCTGACATGCTTTCACGAGGCTATTTCATATTCCATCCTAAAGATTTCAGCCATGGCTAATATCCCAAACTTGCCATATTGACTCACATCCCAGGGAAGGACTATAGATTAATCATGACATCTGGTCATGCATAACATCGTGAACTCCGTACCTCCTAGTCAAACTGCAATCCTTTTGCACAATATTCCTTGCACCCAAAAACTACTAGTATATACAGATTGAGCTACCAAGCTGGCAGAAAGTGTCATCCTCATTGAAGTTTAATGACCTAAATCTACAGAGAACTCTAACTTTAGCAAAGGGCTAATCACTAACGATCTAGTGCTTTAGCTCAAGTATCTTGATGAGCATTCATTCTTGGGATAATCCAAAAGAATGATATAGTCTACGCCCAGTAGCAATGATTCGTCAACTATATCAGCAGATTGACACAATTCAAACTTACAAACTGTTGTAGAAATGCCAACCTAACTACTCTTCAAAACTATCTGAAATAACATGAATCGCACGGGCCAGACATTACCTCACCAAAATAATCCACTAAAAAAAAAAAAAAAGGCACTCTAGAATATTCTAGGTATTCATCATATCAAGTATGAAAACAGTTGTATGAACTTATTTTTGAACTAGCAATAACTGAAGATCCTTGAAAAGCATTGTTCTTCAGTTTTTTGAGATGTTAAGCAAAACAAATGCAGAAGCATAGCTTACTAGATTCACTAACATGAAATCAAAATCAAAGGAATAAGCAACAGCATGATGTTCAAATCACGAGGAACTGTTAAGTGTTAACCAAGCATGTAAAATGAGAGAGTTCATAAAATGGAAGGTAAAGTAAACTTAAACAGAATGTCTGTAGATTTCAGTTTCACTATAACAAGAAGATTATGTTGCTCAGAGTTAGTCTTACTTTTATCCCCTAGTGTTTAGTTTTTTTGATAAGGTATCACCTTGAGCTTTCTTTTCCTTTTTTCTTATAGTTTTGTTTGGGATTTTTCAGAAGCAGAGGGATTTTCCAGTCAAAGACTGACAGTTATTACACCGTGCAAGAAGAAATTATAGAGAAAGAGTTGAAGTAGAGCTAAAGAAGTTCAACTTGATAGAGAATGGAAATTCCATGACCCTTGCACATATATCTAGTCTATACTTCGGTACAATTTACAGTTAGCCGTCACTCTAATGCTTTTCAGCAGGCATCAGCGACCAAGAAAGGCAATCTAGCAATATACAGCTCTAATTAGCCCTTAGTAGTCTGAATCACTAAAAATGGTCTCCCTGCAGTAAATAAGTGGTGGAACTATACCATTATTACTTTCAACTCCGAAGCAATCAATTCTCTTGGTGAAATGTTAGCAAGAACCTCTTTAACATTTTAACTGATCAATCTTAACTTAATGACTATAACTTCAGACAACTGTTCTCATTTCCTGATAAATAGTAGGCAGTCAATCTTACAAGTGGACTGTTTCATCAATAGGCAAAATGATTAGATAGTAACCTCCAGACCTAAGGTTTTATACTTAGGCTTTGAGGCTAGTTTGACAGATTTTCGACTATGTTTAGCACATATAACAAGTAGTGTTCTGAAATAAAAGGAGATCAGAACAGCCAGTGCAAGTCTACATGAAGAAACAAGTAAGTGCTTGCATGTCCATGCTATTTTATTTTTTACTTCTAAAAGTTGGTGGTCTTTAAAGCATCATCTAATGATGATCCAAATATCTTCTAAACCTATTTCGACTGCCAACCCTGATGTTTTTGGCCAATTAGCCTTTGATTGGGAACTTATGCTACTGCAAAATTGATAAGTACACTAGTTGAGCAAAGGCTATACAATGAACAGGTATAATTTAGTCCAACGGACAGCTTTATGCTATGATAATGAAACATGAAATCACAATTTATTTCACAATAGATCAATCCATATACACAAGCTTGTAAATAACTAGGCAAATATAACTGTACATTGCACACAAGGAGAACCTCTTGCAACTATATTTGAAACAAATTAGTAAGCAATGGACAGAAGAAAGTTGTCAACAGGGTGGAAACAAGAAAAGGAATGCGCACAAAAAAACTGACTCAACCAGAAAAGGACTAGTATTCTTATTGCACACCCCAATTATATCAAGGCTCAATGAGGATAGAACAATGAGCATGTAAATGAAGGATAATTCTGTTTAAATGAGAAGAGAGGAGGTGTTAGAGGAACTACTAGGAAGAAACAAGGGCCTCTTATTCCTTGTTACCAAATTTCTTAGCAATAATAGGTCGGACATCATCAGCATCAGCCAGTGTCTCTAGGAATGGAAGTAAAGAAATTAGTGCAGAGTCTGAAGGATCATCAAACCAACTCTTAATAGGAATCCCATTATTCACTTGCAATCTGAAAACCTGAAATCAAGATGGGAAATTAATATTCAGTTACATTAAACAATAGCCTTACTTCATGCTCAAATAAGCACTCTGCATTTGCTATGTTGCAGTTCATGTCTCTTTTAGTTTTCTCCAATTTCCAACTAAGCACATGAAACTTGAAAAAAAACTCACAAACATCAAGAGACCATATTTTTTTACAAACAATCTTGAACTCTGCCTACAGACGACTAGAGTAGCACAGTGAAATGCCTGATATAGGTGTTGTGTCTATTTTACAGATTGCACAGGAATTTTAGTGACTTAATCTTCACCAGTACACTCCCCTTACCACCTATAACCAAAACAAAAAATTAAAAGGGAGGAATCTACCAACCCAGTACCAGAAGTATAAATAGATTTGTATCTATCTGTCTCACCAACAGGATAAGCATATACAGGAACTACAACTACACCACCTCAGTTTCAAAATCGGGGTTGGCTGTAGATTTTTATCGACCATGTTTCTCCATTTATAATCTTCTCAATCCACCATTATACCCCAAAAAAAAATGAAAAGTACTAGACATTCTCTAGATATCTAGTGGCATAAGATTATCTAACAGGGTTAAAAGACTCGAAGAAAACATAGGACCTAAGCAAGCGTATTAACATGACTAAACACATTCCAAACTAACAGAATTAAGTGTATAATAATAGGTATATCATCAAAAACAAGATGCACGTAGGTTACCTGTGGGGAATTATCTACAATTACAACTTTTGCCAGATCAACACCTAATACCGTTAAATCCTTTGTATAACTTCCATCAGAGAAGATGCATGATTCACGATATGCTCGCCTTGAGATAATCTTTCCATCTGGATCCAGAATATCCAACAGTTGCTTCGCATATATGCTCTGACTAGCAGTAAAAATTACAATGTCAAACATCCCTGCAACTCTCTCCAAGAATGTCCGGAGGTGAGGCCGCTGTTTCACATAGACAATGTGTTCTTTCATGCTGAAGGAAACAGGAAATGTGAAGTCTGCATCGTCACAGTGCTCCAGTGTAGAATGAACAAGTGTTTCTGAAGACATGAAATGAATACGCAAAATATTAGACCATCTTATGGGAACCATGTCATGCTGTAAAATATATGTATTATACAAGAAGGTATCAGGGTACTGTCCCTGCTGTAAAGGAATCTTAGTAACTAGCCCTCAGGTATAGCAAAACATTGTTTTTAAAAACAAGCTACACATTGTATCATTTCCAGCGTAACCAAAAATTGCAGCAAGACTATAATGAGTAGTAAAATTGGAGTACCCAAGTAGTGAATCTCACCATCTAGGTCAAGTACTAGGGTGATCGGTTTGCATGTTTCTGATTCTTTTGGCAAAATATTTGGCCTCTCTATTATTTCTGGCAAATTTCTTATGAAAATATGTGGGTCAAAGCATTCTGCTTGATCAGATTCTAAATATGTGAAAGCATCAGATTGTTCAGATGATCTGAGCTGGTGAATTGCCATGTATAAGCTCGAATCATCTGACTGAACAGCGGTTTCACTAGATGTTCTGCACTCTTGATTATAGCTAGCTGCTGCAGTGTCTTCAAGGAAAGGCAACAGCAAGTATTCCTCATCAACATTAGTAAAGATATTTGGTTCTTCACACTTGTAATCAGCCAAGAATCTGTCAGTCAAACTGTCATCATAGATGGTTTCACCCTCGACGGCCAAACAAGAAACAATCATATCGGAGATGTAGAAATCTGAAACATTGCACGTCTGATGTTCACACGAACTTCTGCTGCTATCACTATCTTCAGTCTCCAATTGGGGTACATAAAAATCATTGCTTGCTGTAAGCAACCAAAAATACGATAAGTTTATGTAATAATGATCTTTTTCACAAGAACTAGAACGGAGGGAGAGAGAGAGGTGTGCTTCACAGCTCTTATCATCTACGACCCGAGGGGCTTTTGGCTGTGTGGCAACATCCTTTTCAAGAACAGAAGAAATAAAGCAAATTTAAGGATGGGTTGTGGTTTGCCTAAGCACTTTTTCAGGACAAAGAGAAGAAACAAAATCTGATTATGAATTTCACAATCAACAAAAGAATCCAACAAAATTGGAGGTGTACCTCCATCACTTGGTATATCAGACTCACTGTGTGCACCACCAACAGGCTCCACACTAGGTGAAAAGATTGTCTCTGAACTTGATTTGCAGATTACTGTAGACTCCTGCACCGATTCCAAAACATGATAGGACAGTACAAACATCAAAAATCAAATTGTCAAACTTTCAGCATGCAGGCACAAGTATGGCATAGTAAACTGAAGTGTAAAACTTTCAGGGGATAGGAGCGCGCATATCCTAGTGTCAGCCAGCCCTATATTATGTGAACTAATAAAGTAATAATATGTGAGTTATATAACGTGAATTATCTATTTCTTTCTAGCTGTTAATGTTGCACTTAACAACAATAACTATGCCTCAATCTCAAGCTAGTTGGGGTCGGATTTTGTTGTACTCTACTTGTGCATTATTCTTTTTCTTGAGCAAAAAAATCAAGCACATATTACGTACAACAAAAGCAGCTAGAAACAAATGGTAATCAATGGAAATGTACAAGATAAAGCATGAAACGACACAGTAATCTATAGATTGAAGGAGTCTCTCAATGACCTATTATATGGGAAAGTAAGGCTGTCAACGTGTCCAACACTTTGGCAACTGGATACTGAAATCTCAGACTAAAGTGCTTGTATTGAGTATTTAACAAGCACTATTTACTTCTGAGATAAATTATTATATTTTAGTCAGAAGATTTGACCATAATGAATTTCTGTTTTTGGTGATAGACTGATATCTGGGCTCTCATTACAGCAGCCTTTGCATTGGGGTCTTGTTCTGACCCACTCACTTTTTGCAAGATGAAATTTGTTTACCACAATTTCCCAAATCAGTTTTATTCAATTATGAAATCTATGTTTAAAGGTTCTTATGTATTTGGTTAACATATATTACCTGTAAAGGAACACAGCAAGGACATCTTTACTGTAATGGCATGTAATAATTTTGCTCACGAGGGACTCCTATCAGCAACATTTTGGTTTCTGGAAACAAGTTTGGAACTCTGAAGCAACATTTTGGTGGCTAGGAAGACTTGCTTAACTCAAGCAATCTTCAAAGAAGGGGAGTCCAAAAGTTTTACAGATGTATGAAGAGAGAGAAGAGTCTGTTGACCATTTATTTCTACATTGCTATCAGCACACAGCTGTTGCAGTTTTTCTTGAAATTTCTGGGCATAAAATGGGTAATACTAGGTACAATCTCAGAACAGGAAAGGTCTTTCAAAGCAGATCAAGATAGAATGGAACACAGTACCAGAAGCCATATGGTGGTGTGTTTGGAAAGAGAGAAACGAGATGTTTAAAAAGACAAAAGAACTCAGTCTTGAAGATCAAGTCAGATTGCATTTTGTGGACATCTTTTTGGTGTAAACAGAAATGGATAGATGATAGCAAAACCCAGTTGCAGTTCATCGAATCTTTTGTATAGATAGCCAGCATGTTTCTTTTTTTCTTTTTATCTTCTTTTTTTTTTTCATTTTTGCTGACTTTTTTATGTAATTGTGGCACCTTCTAGTGCTGATTTTGAACATCTATAACACTAGACATCTCAAAAAATTATTACCTGTTCAGGAAAACCATTTTTCATAACATATATATTTTATTTCAGAAAACAGATCAATTCATGTCAAATATCAAAAAGAAGATTACTCAATTTGACTCTCATAAAACAAATGGCCTACTTTTCCTGATGCTCGTGTCTCAGCCCTTTCACATACTGTTTTCTTCACAGACCATTGAAGTAGAGATATGGAGAGATCAGACGGCTTAAATATGGACCTTTCTTTGGTTCCTTGTTTTCTCCTATGAATTTCTATGTTCAGTTTCTGTATCTCCACAATGTTTATGAAAACACTTTATGACCATTTACCGGGAAAATGGGAACTATATAAATTTATTATATAACAAGCAGAAGATGCATGACAGCAATATGTGTATATTTGGAAGAATTTGTGTCCATTATACACCATATGGTTGAAAGAAATGAATAAATAAATTAAGACTACTATAAATGAAACTTAAAGCGACAGGTTCTAATAGTTAACACTCGAGGATGTATTTACCATTGTATCAAGGTTTGCAGAATCAGCAACAGGTGACTGTTGCTTTTCAAGCAGGTCATCTACCAAATCATTAGCATGATCACCATTTCTTCCAACTTGGTGTGGATGTACTTTGTAGTAGCTAGGAACTGCAAGAATTAAAGCAACTGATGATTGAACCAGAATGAGCAGTACTAAGAAATGGCAACGTCAGCATAGAGCAGAGAGTTCCATTGTAAAACTCGTGGGTGAGGAAAAAAGCATCATTCTCACACCATCACAATTAACAACAAAAAGGTTTTTATTCTGAAAAACCATAACATAGAACCAAACCTACCATCATGAGTATTGTGAATCAGATCTGCAACTTCGTCTGCATTCTGCACACTTCTGGTTCGAGAGAGAGAACTCTTGGTTATGACACTAGAATTTGGACAGACGTGGAGACCATTTTTTTCTTTCGAACTGGATGTGGCAAGCTTTGTCTTCATTTTTAGTGATGGCATTTGATTCGTACTTGGGATGTCTAGCACAATCTTGATCTGAAAGCATCAGTAGGGATTCAAAACCCCCTTCAGGAAGATATAGTATAAGCCACAAGAGACTGTTGTCAAAGAAAATTGAAAAACCTTTAGATTTCATGGCTATGCCTGAAGGTTAGTATATCGAAAAGAAGAATATATAGAACAATGTTTATAGTTATATACTGTATGCAGTGAACTAATCAAAAGAAATCATACTCAAATGAACTCTGGCAAACCAATAGCCAAAATCACTTTGATATAAAGGAACAGAGAAATTCCTGCTATCATAAACCACTCCCAAAACTCACCTATTGGCTGAAGAAAACATCAAGAACATCTATATATAGATAATTTTTCTGCACTGGGTATTTCTCCCCCCATCAAAGCATGGAAACAATTTTTTTTACCACAATTTGCTAATGTTGAACCACCAAAGTTAACAAAAGTTACAGGGGTGGTGAAATCACACCTTCAAATCAGTTTTTTGTAAAGATGGATGATAAGACCAATTTAGTTTACTGACTCTTTTAATTTGCTCCACACTAATCCATCAAAACTGGACCTGCCGACAAAAACCACCCAATTCACACCACCAAACAAACATAAACCTTCTTCCACAGAGGCATGTTGGAGTTGAGTTGTTTTGAGGGAATCCTTTTGTCTCAATCAATCAATAATACCTTGACTGGATAAATTACTTGTTTCACACAATTCTTCAAGTCATGTTTTTTACTCCACTTCCTATATCACTATCTACTCCACAAACTTCATCCTTTATTATTATCTGCCAAATTTGAAGCTTAATTTCCCTAAACATTAAAAAAAATAAAAGCTTTTTCCCATGAAAAATAAAGATAAGATGCTACTTCTGTCCACCTTTAAAGTTAAAAGAACACTTTTTTACTTTGATTTTTCCTCCCCGGCTCATGGAATCCTAAATAATCCTCAAATTAACCTAATTCAGGCCTATCAGGAAACCTATAAACCACCACACCGCCCATATACTCCAGATAAATCATGTTTAATTAAGATCTACAAGAACAAAGACTTATTTTCCTGAGTTTCTAGAATTCAAATAAAAATCAAATTTGTACCCAATTTTTTTTTAAAAAATAAAATAAAATCAGAATACTGCACATATGGTCAAGAAAACAGATGAATACTCCGTATTTCCAGAATATTTTCAAAAAATCAAATTGTATTCGTAAATTAAGAAAAAAATGAAAATTTACCAGTAATGAAGTTCTCGTATATCCATACCAAAGCCTAAAAAATTCACAAGAATAGAAAACCCAAAACCCCAAAATAATTAAAAGTAAACCCAGAAGATCACAAAGTCAACTCAATCAACTTTCATCAAATCAATCAAGGAAATAATTCAACAACCAAAACCACAAATGATCAACAGATCAAAAACCCTAAACAAAATTCAAAGTCCAAAACAGCTCAAATTACCAAAAAAAAAAAATTCCAACAAGAAGATGAACAGTACTATACACAGAAACAGTGAAGGATGATTTCATGGATGTCAGATAAATACACACAAAAGTCAGCATAGAGATACAAATTTCTGTATCTATAGGTCTATATTACCTGGTAGAGTCACCAAGCGTCTCTCTCTCACTTTCTCTCTCTAGACGCGCGCTTTTCTCTCTCTTTAGCTGTTTTCATCTGTGTATATATAGAAAACAAAAGATACTGTATAGGCTACGGCTGACAGTAGTAATGTATTTTTATACTTTAACCTGTAAGCAGTTGTACCAAAAGAATGTGAACACAGTGACGTTTGATCATTTCTTTTTTTTCCTTCTTTTATTTAGTTTTTTTCCTTATATGCCTATAGAGACTCAGAATGAATTTAGCATTTGAGGTCGAAAAATTTTACTATGTATCTTACGTAGTTAATATTAAGAGGAAATTTCAGAAAACACGTAATTATAGGGTGTAATTATGTTTAAAAAAAAGTGATGATTTAGTTAATTATAAAATGTGTTTGAGTTTGTTATCAGATACAATGCATTTGTCTCATGAGATTTACATGTATCTGTCTATCTGAGATACAATGTACTTTCTTGCTTGTTTCACTCTTTTCTCATTTGTATCTCTCAGTCTTTCGTTCCACTCCCTCTCCGTATTTGTGCTTCACAATGTATTGACTTTCACAATTTTATGTATTTATATATCTAGTTTTGAATATGAATATATACATAATGTGTATCTATGCATAAGTACGTGTATGTAATATAAAAAAATGTGATGTATTCAGTATATTTGTGCATAGATACATACTAAAAAAGAAAGAAGAAAACACAATGACCCAGTATCAAATATCTAGTACTGTATTTAGTATCAAATAATAATTATAATAATAATAATAATAAAAGGTAATGAGCACTGTGATCAGTAAAGAACAAGCAGGTTTCAACCAAGGAGGAAGATAGGAGACAACCTCATTCTTGCACATGAATTAGTGAAGGGATATAACAGGAAACATATATCTCCAAGGTGTATGATCAAAATAGCTTTGCAAAATGCCTATGACTCTTTGGAATGGATATATCTCGACCAAGTAATGACTGAACTTGAATTTCCAAGAAGGTTTACCAATTGGGTGGTGGAATGTGTGAAATCAGTGAGCTATTCTGTATTGATTAATAGAGAAACAACTCATCCCTTTAAAGCTGCCAGAGGATTAAGACAAGGCAATCCAATATCACTTTTCCTTTTTGCAATTGCTATGGAGTACTTAAGTCGATTATTACACAACCTCAACGATACTAGAGAGTTTAAATTTCATCCAAGGTGTGGGAAGCTAGGAATAAGTCACATGTGTTTTGCACATGACCTGCTCCTTTTCTGGAGAGGTGACCTAGCATCAGTCACTATGATACAACAATGTTTTAATGAATTCTCTAAGGCATCGGGACTACTTGCTAATTTAGGGAAAAACTCCGTGTACTTTGGGGAAGCATCACTAGCTGAGGAAGTGCAAATCCTCACTAGGCTGGGATTTAATCGTGGAGAATTTCCCTTCAAATATCTTGAAATTCCATTATCCACTCAGAAAATCACTCTCATTCAATGAAAACCTCTTATCACAAGGATCACTGCTAGGATATCTTCGTGGACTGCTCGAAAATTGTCATACACTGGTCGAGCACAACTCATTCAGTCTGTAATATTTGGAATACAAGCCTATTGGGCATAACTGATGCTAACTAGGGTGATGAAGATGATCGAAGCTTATTGTAAGAGCTATCTTTGGTCATGAAGCAATACCATTACCAAAAAAGCTCTAGTGGCGTGGGAAACACTATGCTCACCCAAGTGTGTGGGAGGTCTGAACCTAACTAATCTGAGAATCTGGAACAAGGCTGCTATAGCTAAGAACTATTGGGATGTGGAGAACAAAGTTGACAAGTTGTGGATTCGATGGATACATACATACTACATAAAAGGAGAACAAGGAGATAATATTCAAGTACCAAAGTAGGCATACTAGATAATTAAGAAAATATTGGAGGCAAGGACTGTTATATCTCAATTTCCTACTATCAATCCAGAAAAGAATGTGATAAGACAACTCTACAACAATATGTTACAAGGTAAACCTAAGGTGCCTTGGAAATGTCTAATGTATATGAATGCTGTCAGACCAAAATCAACGTTCACAACATGGATTCAACTTTATGGAAAGATGCTGACAGCTACTGATAGACTGAGCAAATAGGGTCTAAATGTAGAGAAAATATGTTGCCTATGCCAATTGAAGGAGGAATCGAGGGAATACCTCTTTGTGCAATGTACTTATGTGAAAAGATTGTGGGATAGAATCCTAAGATGAATGAACATGTCAATGTATAATGCTACTACATGGGAGCAACACATACTATGGACTATCAGCAATGCAAAAGGGAAATCTAAGGAGGCGCAGGTGTTCAAGATGATGTATGCAGAAATCACATATGGGATATGAAATGAAAGAAATCGGAGAATTTTTGAAACAAGACGGCAACAGTTGGAAACTATAGCTAAAGAGATTACATATGTAAGTTGTGTAAGAGCCCCCCCTAGAATAAGTAGTCTAATACATAGTTTTATTTTCTAGGCAGCTCATGGTTTGATTAAGGATAGCACTGTTGTGATGTATCATGCTAAGATTTGTAATGTTCTTTTGGTGATTAATGGAAGGCAAGTTGCCAAAAAAAAAAAAAAATAGTATGCTCTTCCTTTTTATCTTTTTGGTGAATTTCAAATTTAAATAAGCATAAAAAAAATGAAGAAAATTACTGAAATAGAAAAGGTATTATAATTTGGTAATGAAAGAATGAAAAAGTAAAAAAAAATAAGAAAGAAAAAAAAATCAAACTAAGTGGCAAGAATACGAGTGAATGGATTGTTGGATAGAGATGGACGAAATTTTTTGCTTTGTAGTGGATGGAGATGGAGAGAAACAATGTTTTTTTTTTTTCCCCAATTTATGTGATGTTATTTTATTATTTTAAAACACAAATAACATTTTTTAGCACTATATTTGGGATTAAAACTTTAAAGGGGATTTTTGCAAATAGTCAATATAATAAACTTAGTTATGCTCGATAGCTATAGTTTGCATATTTACGGGTTGTAGCTACATTTTAAGTTGTCTCATTTGTATAATCGAGTTTGTATAATTTGTGGATGAGTTTATATAATTCGCGGGTCCATTTATATAATTGAGCTATTTTTGTATAAACTCGAAATAACAAATTTATACCAACACAAACATCTAAACATTAAACAGTTATGCAGATAATATTATACAAAGTTATATTATACAAAAGTTATACAAATTTTGAATTATACAAATTTGAAACTTTAGTCCACATAATTATCACTGAATGTTGGTCGCGAGTGGTAATTAACTAAAACTATAGTTATGATGATTAATTAATTGGTATATAGTTGCTTAACCATGCAATTTTTCCAATTTTTGAGAACTTTCGCATATAGCCACTCAAAAATAACTTAATTATGCTTCATAACTATAGTTTGCAAATTAGGATTCATAGCTACATGTTAGAGGGAGCAGAGAGGCGAGCGAGAGAGTGGAGAGAGGCAAATTGTATATGTATATTTGTTAAATAATTGTATATAGATAAAACTGATATATATATGTATTTGTATATCTGACGAGTGAGATTGAAAGAGGGAGGAGAAAGGCGAGCACAGTGTTTTAAAAGGTGGGGGCACGAGGCGAGGCGTTTTGCTTAGTATAGGGTGAGGTGTAAGCGTCGAGACGTGGGGCGTAAGCCCTATGGATCTTTAAATTTATAATTTATAGTATAGTATAATAATATAATAACACAAATTATAAAGATAAATTAATAGTTTGAAATAATTACAAATATGATTAAATAAACTAATAGAAAATAAAGTTATAACATAATTATACAAGTATAAATAAGCTAATATCTTAACTTTCTAATAATAAAAGAATCATTATTTCTCAAAAATATTTTTTTATCATACTCTATGATCCCCCCCCCCCTCCCCCCCCCCCAAAAAAAAAAGAAAATAATTAATAACCTTCCTAGTATTATAATAAAAAACATCACTCCATCATGTATAAAAATAAAATTACTTTCAAATAGCTAAATAAAATATATAATTTTGAGACATGACAAAACCATGAAGACCAATGATAAGTGAAAAAGTAAAATTTCGGAACGTATTTATAAAAAAAATGTTACGTAATATATAAATACTTTCACAGTGTTACCAAATAGGAAAGATGTGATACTAAAACTTGTTATTTGAGTTATTCTCAATCTTCTTTATCTCTATAGATTAAAAATTATTATGTATCATTCAATTATTCAAGAATAATAAGGGTCAACAATGTTAACTAAAGATTTTAACACGTAATTTGTGTAAGATCTGTTAGGCGAGCCTTGAGCGTTGGGCGTTAGGCGTGCTTAGGGCGTACAGTCGGGCGCTTAAAGCGTAAGTCTTACAGAACTAAGCCCCATACTTGAGTCTCGAGGCGTTTTGTTAAAGTCCCGTCCTAAGGCGAGCCCCGAGGCAAGTCCCAACAGAGTTTTTTAAAACACTGGGGAGCGAGATTGGGAGAGAAAGGAGAGAGGCGAGCAAGAAAGGGTAGAGGGTGGAGAGAGACGAATTGCATTTGTATATCTCTTATATAATTGTATATACAATATATATATATATATATATATATATATTATAAAAATTGTATATGTATAATTGACATAATTACAATTAAAATTAAGTTGTCAACCGTAATTAATTCAAACTATAGCTATGTGAGCTAATTAACTGGTATATTTTTGCTTAATGGTGTATTTTTCCCTTTTAAAGAATTAACTTCGAGTTATATATGATAGTTGTGCGAAAAATAACATTATTTAGGATAATAAAGAGAATTCGAAATAAATATCCTTGAGTTAAAGACATAAATAATAAATGATATAATATAATGATGTTGATAATTATGACATGTAAGTCATGACAAATACATTTCAATTGATCATATTTTTTCTCATAGAAAAGGTACGAAAAGAAAAAGAAACAACATAGGAATCCAAATTGGACCTAAATAAAATTGATTATTGATATGATTTTATTCAATTTAATTATCCTATTAGATCACTCAAAGAAAATGTGATCTCAAAACTACAAAGAAAGAAAAAAAGTTATACTTTTGCTAACTATGACATGCAGGTCATAACAAATCAAATAGCTTCATGTTATATTTAATCTAACTATCATATTGAATAATTCACAAACTCTCTATCAAATTGTCATGAATTTATATTTTCACTCATGAAACATCATCCAACTAAACTATCTTATTGTATGTATTCTCTTTTCTACCTCTTTTATTTATTCCATCACTTATGGTACCTCTTTTATCATTTCAAAGCTACAACGGAAGAAAAATTCATTTCCAAAATGGTGATGTGCTTTGTGACAAATCGATAGAAATTCATAATATATACGATCGAACGCTAGTTATTTTATTGAATAACTCATGAACTCAACATAAATGTCATAGTTTTAAGTTGTCACACATTATACTCCGTAGCAAAAAATGAATTACTCTCTATGTCACAATTTATGTGACTTATTTTTCTTTTTAGTCTATTCCAAAAAAAAAAAATGACACATTGCTATAGTAAGTAACAATTTAATTATAAAATATCTATTTTACCCTTAATGATATGATTTACCGCCACACAAATTTCTATCAACCATTTTGGACCACAAATTTTAAAAATCTTCGTTTCTTTTTTAAATTTCGTGTCGAGTTAAATTACCTCATATAAAATAGAACGGAGGGAATAATAATTTCAGAGAGACACTCTGAAAAAATTATTCGTGATAAAAGTGGATGGCTGAGATTGAGTCGTTGGAATGGGCTTGTGCCGGTAGATATTTGCACGTGGAGTGCTCACCCTTAACTAGTGGTCTCGGGTTCGAGTCCTGAATATGGAGAAAATTCTGTTGGGAGCGCCACTCCCAAATGAGTTATGCAATGTGCGATCCAATATTTAGTCGGAGTTCTAATGTGAATTCCAAACATCAACATCGGGTGAGAAACCAAAAAAAAAAAAAAAAAAGAGCAGTCGTAGAAGAAATGGCTGCTTTACGTGCCTTGTGCCTTTTTAGTACGGGAAAGACGCTCCTAAAATGTGCATCAAATTGAAATGAATGCATGACTTAAGAATCTAAACAACCTCTATACCTTTAAGATGAGGATAAAATACGTATATAATTTATCTTCTTCAAATTTTACTTTATGGGATTATACAAAGGAAAAATCCTTTTGATTAAAATTTAGCCAAAATGGTAAAATTATATATTTTACATTATATTATTTTACTTTTTTTGAACTTTTTTACTTTTTAAAATAATCATTTATTTTAAAATGAAAAATATATTATAGACTTATTAGTTTTTGGTCAAATTCTGACCAAATTTCTTGACCATTTGGCATTATCCTTATACGAAATATATTTTTATAAATAGTAATTTATTTTAATGTAAATATAAAATGCACATGGGTGCCATATTACTTTCAAGAATTGGGCATTCCCAATGAAACTTTGATATTCCCTCCGTTAAATAATAATTATCTATTATATTATTTTGAGATGTCCAATAATACCTGTCTACTTTATGAAATCAATAGATAATTTCACACTTAATTTCTACTTTACCCTTATCATTAATTATAGCAATTTTCTTATTACATTTTTCAAGACATTGTATTTATTATATTAAAAGGGTGATATAGTAAAATTATCCTTCTATTTATAAATTTTTAGAAAGTATACAAAATTAATAATGGACAAATATTATTGAACAAAGAGAGTAATTTTTTTTCTCGATGTCTCTTATAATCTTTAAAAAATTGGATACGTTGGACTTTGTAGTCGTATTTTAACTAACCAGAGCCAGGGTTGAATGATGACTGATTCGTCAACCTTGTTAATATTGTATGATCATAGGGATAAATTGGTTAGCATCTCCGAATAATTTATTTTGAATAAATATTTTAAATGCATGTTGCTATATTCAACTCCACTTTAAGATTTGACTTCGATAGCTCAAAACACAAGTATTGAATTATTGAGTGGTCGATAATTACTTTTTTTTTTAATCCAAAATTTTCATATAGGATGTCATGTAGGACGAGTGTGTTTATTTATTCAATTTAATACAAGTTCAAGTGCCTATTTGTGCACATCCAAAGTTAGAGGTCATAGTTGTCAACTGAAGCCAAGTTAAGGGTCATGTTTATGTATTATATCTTTTTTTTAACATAACACTATTTAATATTGTGACAACCTATTACACATCTAAATTATTTTAATGTGAATTTGTTTCAACCTTGACACACATATAGTCAGACACATGATGAGAAAATGTTTCACACTCGCTCCACGTCATCACCATTTCATTGTCACATCAATAATTATGCCAGATTTTTTTTAAAAAAAAATAATCTATGTCACCCAATTTCTTCTTCTTCCCTATACATCATCAAAACCACCATTAAACCACTACCATTGTTGCTATTATCACCAAAATCACTGCTCCACCACCATAGATTTCACCACCCACAATCAAATTCACTATCGAAATCTTCCCACAATCATTGTCATCATTTAAAATTGATAACAACAGTCATATATTGGGAAAAGGCATAAATTAACCCTTGAACTTATCTCGAAAAATCAGTTACACGCTTAAATTATCATGACGATCTATTACACACCTTTACTATTTAAAAATGAATTTTTTACCTCCTAAAATTGATGTGGAAAAAAATAATAAAATAAATAAAAGAAAAGCGCGTTTGACAGTAAATAAAGTAAAAAAATAAATTAAAATCTTCTTTTTTACTATCACCCTACCCCCACCCAGCTCCTCTTCTTCTTCTTCTTCCGAGGCAACCATCTTCTTCTTCTTCTTTATTTTTTTTATCATTTTTTTCATACCCAATTTCCATCCACCCCACTATACCTCCACCAAAATCCTACCCCCACGCCCACCCCTATCATATCCTATTTTAATGTTTATTCAATTTCACTATTTTCATTATATTTGATTTTTCTCTTTGGCTTTGTTGGTGGTTGATAAAATTGATGATTAAGTTTTTTAAAAATAAAATATAATGATGGATTTGTTGGCGTGGGTTGACAAAGAAGCGAGAATTGAAGGTGGTGGAGAAGAAAAAATCGATATTGACAGGTAATGATATTTGGTGGTGGGTTTGTACCTTTTGATGGTGATGATGTAATTTTGGTGATGAGTTTGTTTATGGGTGTCTAATTTTGTTGTAGATCTTTCTAATTTTTGTGGGGGTAATGGTGATAGTATGATTTGATCGTGGATGGTGAAATTTATGGTGACTATTTTGATTTTCCTGGTGAAAAATATAGATTTGATAGTAATATGACGACAATGGTTGTGGTTTCATGGTAGTGTTCATTGAAGAAAAAACAATTGAATGATATGGAGAATTTTAGTCAAAATTTGACATGACATATGATGTGGCAGTGACATGCATTGATGTGGCGCAAGTGTGATACACCTCCCATTGTGAGAGTGGTGCTACACGCCTTAGGGGTTAAAAAAATTTATTATTTAATAGCAGAGGTGTGCAATAGGTCACTACATTAATTTAAACGTGTAACTGACTTTTGGAGACAAGTTCAGGGGTGAATTTATGCCTTTTCCCTCATATATTTAACTAAATTCACTATCAGAATTACATCACTATCATTGAAATTCATCACAATCATAATCATAAATTCAACATCTACATCAAAATCACGAATGTCATTGTCATAATCGAAATTAAAAGTCATATCACCACTAATTTTATCACCCATCACCAAGTCCACCACAAAAGATTATCACAATTACAATTTTTTCAAGCTCAAAGAGGAGAATGGTGAAAACTAGCAATATTTATTTGCAAAAATTTTAGCCAGACAATTGAGAAACTAGTGCTCGATTTACTATTACTGATTTTGAAGAAAATCTAGAGAAAAATTGAATTTTATGCAAACACCCAGAAATTTTTTACGCAGAAAAAGAAAGATCTGAAAATTTTCTTATTTCAAATGCTCACACAATCAACAAAAAAGAGAAAAATAAATTGAATAATCAGTGCTTCACTTGACGAATTTGATGTGGAAATAGTAAGGATTGACCAATTTTAGATGTCTTGTCGGAAAATTTTTTGAGTAGTGAACCTAATTAATTGAACAATTTCGCAATCTTTACGATGGATTTCTATCCCACGATGTTGTTTTCTGTTTTTCTCTTGAAAATTTATCATGAAAAAAATTTATTTTTCACATTAGCCATAGCAAAAAGAGTGTTTGTGATAAGAAAAAATAGAGGAAGAAGAAAGGCAAGGTAAATAGGTAATGTGAATGAGGAGGGTGAGGGTGGAGGAAAAATTGTCTTTTTTTTAAACTCAAAAGTGCTTTATTTAATTATTTAATTAATTTTATTTTCACATCAATTTTGATGGTGGTATTAAATTCACTTTTGAATAGTATAAATATGTAATAGATTGCCTCAATAATTTAAGGGTATAACTGACTTTTCAATATAACTTCGGATAAATTTATGCCTTTTCCCTTGTTAAAAAGAAATAAGAGCAATGTACAAAATAAGTTTGACAAAAAGGAAGACAAAGAGATTTTGTTTTTATTTTCCGAAAAAGTTGTCTTATACATGACGTTAGCAATTAAGATCGTAAAGGAGATTATAAAGATCATGTGGCAGTTATTCTCTCCGCTCCGTTTTAATTCACTTTTTATTTTTTATTTTGATTTAATACTAAATGTAAAAAATTTAAAAGTATTTAAATGTTGAGTTCTTAAATTTAAAAATATATAAAATATAGTAAGATGATTTTTAATTTTATAAACTTAAATATGTAGCGAGAAAATTGAAATTAAAGAATTGTAAAATAGATTTTTTTAAAATAAATTAATAAAAAACAAAACAAATAAATTAAAACGAATAAAGTATTTGACTATATATAAGACTCAACAAGCACGTAGCTTGTGGACAACATATCTGCTTGAGTTGTGTGCTTGT
This sequence comes from Solanum bulbocastanum, assembly GCA_037074985.1. Lineage (NCBI taxonomy): Eukaryota > Viridiplantae > Streptophyta > Magnoliopsida > Solanales > Solanaceae > Solanum > Solanum bulbocastanum. The sequence goes on along the minus strand of CM073598.1, from coordinate 25,560,599 downwards.
AGACTATAGTGAACCCCCTTCAATACATTTTTAGTTATTTGTTTTGATTTTCCTTTTAATCGATTATATATTTGAAATCATGTTTTAGAGTATTATAAATTAAAACAATTGACAACTAAAAATATTCGGTTATATATATTTAAAATTATGTAAAAAAGACTACCAATCACAATATACCAATTTATATTTTTATAAAAAAAAAATAATTGGCTCTCAAAATTTTATTAGTGTCACATAAATTGGGACAAGAAAATACTATTTGTTATTTAAAAATTAAATATTTCCTCTATACCTATTTACTTGTTAAATATTTCCTATTTTGATTTCTCCTTTTACTTGTCATTTTTGACAAATCAAGGAAGGATAAAAAAAATTTCTTTCTATTATAGTTTCAATTTATTAACATTGAGTTAATGTCTTTGAAACAATAGTAAATAAATATGTTTGAGACCCTGTAATATGGGTAAAATGATTATAACTCACTATATCAATCATTATCTTAAAAGGGTGTCAACTAGAAATTTAACAAATAAAAAAGGATGAAGGAGGTAACATAAGTTGAAACAAAAAGAGAAATACATATTATTTTAAAATAACATAAATATTACTATAAAATCATAATAATTAATAAATGTCAAATATTTTTAAAAATATATAAAAAATTAATGGACTTTTAAAATTATATCTATGTTTTATAAATTGTATAAATTAAACTCAGCTATGGTTGCTTGGTGTTACTTCATCCACGAGTTTCGAGATTGACTCAATGAAATGAATATACTCTTTTTCTTACGACGGCGCCTTTTCGAACATATTATATACTTTGTGTTATGTATAAATAAATAAAATATAAGGGCAATGGGATAAATAATTTAGATAAAGAGAGAAATATATAGAGATTTTTTTTTTTTTGATTTCTTTCGAAAAAATTGTCATACCCGTGACATTAGACATCACAGAGGAGATTATAGAGGTGTGGGAATTACAAATATTATAATGAAAGCAGAGCGGACTCAATAACATTTGGTATCTAAATCAAAATTTAAGAAAGGGGTCTTAGTATTTTATTTTTTTCATCATATATATTTTTATTTAAAATCAACTTTTCTAGCTATTTTAGATGTGAAGTGATTAAATATTGTTTTATAATCAATTCGTTTAATAATTTATTTTCAAATAATGATATAGCTAATTCATTCAATATCTCTTGAGACATTGTTGATCTTAAAGAAGATTAATCAAATTTTAATTTCGAAAAAACATCTATTGGTTGAGGTAACGACTACAAGAGTTGTTAACATTATTCTATAAGCAATATATATATGTGTATTTGAAAAAGAATTACGTCTTTTTATTTGATTGAGTAAGTATTGTTTCTCTTTAACACTTTTAATTCAAAAATAAATTCAAACCATCAATATCAGAATAACTATTACATGTAAAAGAAAGTTCAAGGTTAAGATAATATTTTTTAAAATTCTCATTGTGTAGTGATCTCAATATTTTACCACTAAATAAGAAGTCAAAAATATTTTCATATGCTTCAATTGGTTCAAATCTATTTTGAAGTGTAAAAATAGTTTGATCTACTCTACATATATAAAGTAATCAACACTAAAGATTCTTCAAGGGAGTTTGTGATTTCTTTTCCATATTTTCATTAAATTGTTTTTTACGAAATTCAAGTTTATATTCATCTCATATGCAATTTCCTTAGTAGAAATCATAACACTCATAATACATATAATTTTTTCTAAAAAAATAAAAAATATATATATAGATAATTGTTTATTTTTTAAAAAATGAGACCCCAAGCGATGACTTTAATGACCTAGGGGTTAAGATGACCCGTGGACAAAGGTAAATCTACGCTAAACGGCCAAGCAATTATTGACAAGTTCAAATTTAAAGGTTACAAATTTTCTATTTATATTATAATAATAATAAGTTACTTTTAAATATTTAATAATTTTTATTACATATATTAAATCTACTTTATTCAAATAAAGTCGTAACTCCGTCTCTATTGCGGATGATTACATTTTCAAAGGGTAAGACGCATGACGTAGTGTCTTATCGAAAAATTTGATGTATCACATATCGAAGAGTTTGTGAATAAATTGTAGCAAATCATTTATTAATTCGCACTCTTATTTTATTTCTACGCTTTTCATCACATACATATTTTAATATTATTGATATTATTTTAAAACATTAATACTAATTAACACAAGATACACGTGCAATGAACGTGTTCGAGAATTAATAAAATAAAAAAGAGAGAATAACTTTGACATGTTCTTATAATCTGCCGGAGGCGTCTCAACCCTAAAGCCACCGAAACAAAGACTTTAGGTCCCTGAAAAAAATAAGGCCTCGAATTTATTTGAAGATAATTTATATAAATATATAATTAATTATATGCTTATTGTTAGTATTAATTGAAATTTTCTTAACGCAATTAATTTGCAGTTATGTAATAATGTATAATACTGAAAATGCTTATCTTAAGAAAAAGAGTACTTTCGTTGGATTGAGTTTGAGTCATTCTCAAACTCGTGCACATGTAAGTCCAAGCTAAGCAAATCAGATTTTGTTGGTCATATCCATCGTACACGATATTATGATCAGCTTTTTTTTTTTTTTTTCTTAAAAATTGTTTGCAAAAATTTTTTCAAAAAAAATAGGTACAAATAGGATTCAAACCTGCAACATTAGCCATCTAAAGTTGCCCTCCTATCATGGCACCACAAGCCAATTTTGTTCACCGAGTGGCACGTTTTATATTTATATAAATATTATATATTTATACCTATGTATATATAGAGTTTCCGTCGAAGTTCGGAGGTGGCGTGGCACCCCCACTGCCCTTCATAGATCCGCCCCTGTATGTATATGAGACAACTCATATATATTCATTCTTCTGAAAATAGATAGCGGATCAGATTTTAAAGGTTATGACTTTGTGTAACAAATTTTGTATTAATATTATGATAATAATTAATATTTTTTTATATATTCAAGCTACTCAATTGAAGTAAACTTGTAACTTCAAATGTCTGGTTCATCTCTAGGACTACGATTTCGGACGTCTGCCCAAAGACAAGATGCATAAGATTATCTATTTTAATTACAATCATTATATAAAATACAAAAAATGTATATACATAGATTCATCAACCATCTAGATAATAAAATAGGTTATATATAGATATTTGTTACATATCTAAGAAAATTATGAATATGATAGTTATAATTCGTTTAAATTATATTTGAAAAGCGTGTTTAATTAGTAGTACTAGTTTGCATGTTATTTCCGAAGGTCCTATGGAGCTAGACTCTAAGTACGACATGTTTTTACTAATATATATATATATATATATATATATATATATATATATATATATATCACTAATTTCATATAATAATGATATTTTAATCGGCTTACATATAATTAATTTATAACAATACGTACCTTTGAATATCCATTATCATATTCAATAATCAACAATAATGTTTGTATCTAATAACTAATAAGTCTCGTACTATATACTTATTTATATTTTTTGATTTCTCTTCATGTATTCGAAACTCATATTGAAGCTCTGATAAAGTTTTAAGTCAGTGTTTTTGCTCAATGTCCGCCTTGTCGCTGCTTTCGAGTGATTGGAGAATAGCTGACTTTATGAATGGGATAAAAGAACTTGAGATCATCAATTTCTTCCTTAAAAATTGGAATGAATCAATGTCGGTCGATGATGCGTGGTTTTGCATATTTAAAAGCAAACGATTTGATGTCCCCTTCTCCACCATTGTTTTTAAGGAATCTTTTTTAATTCACCAAAGTTACAAGGCCCTACTTTCCCTGCTTCTATGGGGTATACATGCATGACCACACTATCTCAACTTTAATGCCCTTCAAATTTGTGGTTCTTAAAAATTCATCTAAACACAACTCACCATTTCATATTTTAGTACTCCCTCCGTTACATTTTTAGTTATTATGTATATTAAAAATATATATTTCAAAATAATTGTCAATTTGAATAATAAAAAAAGGATTAATTATCTTTTTCCAATTTGTTCTTAGCATTGATTAATAAGGGATATATAGATCAAATAAACTCTTACTATTATTTTTTTTTTTTTTGTAAGAATTGTGTCAAATCTTATTGTGACAACTAAAAAGGAATCGGAGAGAGTATTATTTTAATTAGCTACTTGTTATTCTAATCACTTAGAGAAAAGTGGATATGTTATATTCCCAATGTCTATTAATTATGCGATCATTATTACAACAAGTGATTAATAATTTTAATACATAGAGATATTTAGATAAGCTTGTTCTATTCAAATTATTACATAGTAAATCATTAACATTCTTCCCAAAAGAGAAATGAAAAATGGGATTGGTATCATTCATCACTATAATTCATTAGGTTTTTTACTTTTATTTTTCATCCAATGCTTGAGTTACACCCTAATTAAACTCAAATTTAAATTAGTATATTTTCCTAATAAAAATAACTTCGTATTTAAAAATTGAATCGAATCACAATAAAGATGAAATAATAACTTAAGGAGATCTTAAGAAGATAAGCACAATAATTGTTACCAACAAGTATTGAAGTTGGTTAATTTGAATTCGCCCTATATAAGATTATTCAATTTTCTCAAATTTTTTCATATTGAGAACTCGAAATAGTGATTAGCAAGCTATAATGACATAATTAAGTAAAAGACATTAGCACAGTACGTACTAGAGGAAGGGAGAGGGAGAGGGGGAGGGGGGAGGGAGACGTGTAGAGCTACAAGGAGGGCTCAAGCAGAAGAATCAAGTACAGTCATGATAGAATTCCAGATGCTCTTTGTACCTGAGTTTTCTCTAAGAATAAACCATTTTCAAGAACGCATTAAATGGAGTCACAGAGTAGTAAAAACAGTAGAGGAGGAAGAACATCCATGAACCAGAATAACCAAAACAACAACAAAGATTCTGGCTTTTCTACTTCTTCTGCTGCTAGTAACATGAAGAATAACGCCAGTAAGGCTGCCCTGGCTCAGTACAATGCTGATGCAAAGTTAATGGCTGAGTTTGAGCAGTCTAGTGTCTCTGGTAAGTCTTTTGATTATTCAAAATCAGTTCCTAATCCACCACAGGAAGCTAATGAAGAAGAAATCACTTCTTATCTTTCAAGAATTCAGAGGGGTGGGCTTGTTCAACCATTTGGGTGTATGGTTGCTATTGAGGAACCCACTTTCAAGGTTATAGGTTACAGTGAGAATTGCTTTGATATGTTGGGGTTTAAGCCTACTAAGTTGAAATTAGGTCTGATTGGTGTTGATGCTAGAACTCTTTTTACTTCTTCTTCAGGGGATTCATTGGCTAAAGTTATGGCTTCTAGGGAAATTTCTTTGTTGAACCCTATATGGGTTCATTCTAGGACTACCCGTAAGCCCTTTTATGCTATACTTCACAGGATTGATGTGGGCATTGTAATTGATTTGGAACCTGCTAATTCTAGTGATCCTGCATTGCTGCTTGCTGGGGCAGTGCAGTCACAAAAACTGGCGGTACGGTCAATATCTAGGTTGCAGTCACTCCCTGGTGGAGATATAGGGGTTCTATGTGATACAGCTGTAGAAGATGTGCAGAAGCTGACTGGATATGATAGGGTAATGGTCTATAAGTTCCATGATGATAATCATGGTGAAATTGTGTCTGAGATTAGGAGATCAGACTTGGAACCTTATTTGGGTTTGCATTATCCTGCAACAGATATCCCACAAGCTGCTCGCTTCTTGTTTAAACAGAACAGAGTTAGGATGATATGTGATTGTAATGCGCAGCCTGTTAAGGTTGTTCAGAGTGAAGAACTAAAGCAGCCTATCTGCTTGGTTAATTCGACTCTTAGATCACCTCATGAATGCCATAGCAAGTATATGGACAACATGGGATCTATATCGTCGTTGGTGATGACAGTTCTTATCAATAGCGGTGATTCAATGAAGCTTTGGGGTTTGATTGTCTGTCATCACACTTCTCCTCGGTATGTGCCTTTCCCACTTCGATATGCATGCGAATTCTTCACACAGGCATTTGGCTTGCAGCTTAATATGGAGCTTCAATTGGCATCACAGTTGGCAGAGAAGAAAACTCTCCAAATGCAGACCTTACTATGTGACATGCTTCTTCGAGATGTTCCATTTGGCGTTGTAACACAATCCCCTAGTATTATGGACCTTGTGAAGTGTGATGGAGCTGCACTTTATTCTGGTGGAAAATGTTGGTTGCTTGGGGTGACACCCACTGAAGCACAAGTTAAAGATATTGCACAGTGGTTACTAGTTGCTCATAAGGACTCTACAGGTTTAAGTACCGACTGTCTTGCAGATGCTGGTTATCCTGGTGCGGCTTTACTGGGAGATGCTGTTTGTGGCATGGCTACTGCGAGAATTACTTCCAAGGATTTTCTATTCTGGTTCAGGTCTCACACAGCTAAGGAAGTCAAGTGGGGAGGTGCTAAGCATCATCCAGATGATAAAGATGATGGAGGAAAAATGCACCCACGATCTTCATTTAACGCCTTTCTTGAAGTGGTTAAAAGCAGAAGTTTGCCATGGGAGATTCCGGAGATTAATGCCATTCATTCTCTACAAATCATAATGAGAGAATCAATCCAAGAGAATGAAAACAGCTCTCTAAAAACTTTGACTACTTCTCAACAGAATGATGCTGATGGGCCAAGCATGGATGAGCTTAGTTCTGTGGCAATGGAAATGGTTAGATTGATTGAGACAGCCACTGCTCCAATTTTTGGAGTTGATCCATCTGGCTTAATAAATGGATGGAATGAGAAGATTGCTGACTTAACAGGGTTGCATGCTAGTGAAGCTGTTGGAATGTCTCTCATTAATGATATTACTCATGAAGATTCACGTGGAACTGTTGAAAAAGCTCTACATGGAGCTCTGTTAGGTACTTCTTATTTTGACTTAATAGCAATCATTAAAATTTGGATACCTCCTTAATACTACATGATTATAATTCTATCTATCTGTTCATTGTGTTATTTTATCTTCATTCTTTATGCATTGCAGTCATACATGATAGCGTATCTTCTTAGATTTGAAATTCAGGCCTACTGGTAAGAGAATTGGCTACCTACACTTATTCAATTGGCCTTTCATCTTGTTTGTTGTAATATATGCATAGTTACCTGCATTACTTGGGGCGATATTATACTTTCAGCATTGACTAGCCAGTCATCTCCACTGCATAGTAGACGTAGGTTGCTCTTTCAGTGCACTCATCTAGTTAAAATAGATATTTTTCCTCTCCTGGGTAAGTCAAAATTGACTGACAGCCTGAGCACAGAAGTTTACACTAACATTCCCCAGCTTGTTCTGACTCCCCACCCTCTCTCTATCTTTGTAACTTGTGATTCAGGTGAGGAGGAAAAAAATGTGGAAATAAAATTGCAAAGGTTTGGGAAAGATCCACCAGGATCAGTTATATACCTTGTGACCAATACCTGCACAAGCCGGGACCACAAAAATGGTGTTGTTGGTGTGTGCTTTGTGGCTCAAGATGTCACTCCTGAGAAATCTGTCATGGATAAATTCATTCAGTTGCGAGGAGATTATGAGGCTATTGTACAAAGTCTTAGTCCATTGATTCCACCAATATTTGCTTCTGATGAAAATACTTGTTGTTCGGAATGGAATGCAGCAATGGAAAGATTGACTGGTTGGACAAAATATGAGGTCATGGGGAGAACTCTTCCTGGTGAAGTTTTTGGTGGTCTTTGTCGTCTTACGGGACAAGATGCCCTTACAAAATTTATGATTCTTTTCTACCAAGCAATTAGTGGTCATGACACCAAAAAGCTTCCATTTGGCTTTTTTAATAGGACAGGTGAGTTTGTGGAAGTGTTCCTAACAGCAAACAAGAGAACTGATGAGCATGGGAATATATGTGGGTGTTTCTGCTTCCTACAGCCTACGACAGTTGACCCAGAGGCGTCAGATGAGAGACAAGACTATAAAGATTCCCTTTTGAAATTTAAAGAATATGCTTATGTACTACAGCAGATGAAAAATCCACTGAATGGAATCCAGTTTACCCATAAACTCCTTGAAGCAACCGGTGTTTCAGATAATCAGAAACAGCTTCTGGAGACAAGTGAAGCCTGTGAGAAACAGATACTGTCTGTTATTGACAATATGGGTTTTGGAGGTATAGAGAACGGGTAATGCTTCTTCTATATGAACTTGATTAAAATGACTCTTTATCTTTCTTATGTTTTTTTCAATTTTCCACCTCAACTAGTTGTCACTTTATGATGGAGAAAATATCATATATGATCTCAGAGAACCATTTCTGTTATCTGTTCTTCTAAGACCTTCTAAATGGGTTGTTCATCCAGCGGTTACAAAGAAGCAGTTACCACTTACCACTGTTCTTTCCTTTACAGCAACTCTTCCCTTATTGCGGCTTACATTAATTTGTGTAGATTGGACACTGCATCCCAATATCGAGTAGCTGGTACTCATTAACTGTTAATTTCACTAGAAACGGCTTTCCAGAGGAGTTGAATCAGTTTACAGGAGCACCAAAGAAAAAGAGAGAGAAGTCCCCAAAAGACTGCAAACACATTAAAAGCTTATAGTCTCTTCTAAAATCTATTGTAAACGACTCCTTTTATTTGCTAGTGCAACAATAAGCCAGCATAATATATGTATGTTGATACTTGCTTCTTTGTTTCTCTTTTTGTTGTTTCTCTATGGCTGAAAGGTCTGCTAAATGCACATTACTTTCTCTTGGTTCTAGCAGCAAAGTGGAGCTAAACATGGAGGAATTCGTTCTAGGAAATGTTGTGGATGCTATTGTGAGTCAAGTAATGATTTTCTTGAAAGAAAAGAACTTACAGCTGCTGCATGATATCCCTGACCAGATCAAAACTCTTCCTCTATATGGTGATCAAATTAAGCTTCAGCGTGTTCTGTCAGATTTCTTGCTTAGTGTAGTGCATCATGCACCTTCTCTGGATGGTTGGGTGGAAATCAAGGTGTTACCTGGTTTGAAACTTGTACAAGATGGAAATGAATTAATCCACCTCCAGTTCAGGTAACTTCAATGCTATTTATCTATTGATGGTTAGTTACATAAGGACATGAGCTTACCTATTTTATCTGGCGTCATTCTTTTCATGCAACCGTGCAACGTATAACGCCTAATCAGTTTTTGTGCTTTGCGGAGTTTAATCTAATCATTGGAAATATTATGGTGCTTTATTCACTTATCTGAATTTGTTTTTTTATCGAACAACTTTGAATCTTTCAAGTGAGGAGTAGAAAATCAGGAAGAACATTGTCAGTTGTCTTACTTGGTATCTGTAAACATCTTTGTCATAATCTGCGAAACCACCTTGCATAGCCTTTCAATAATTATATGTATGTATCGTAATTACTTCTATTGATAAATGTTTATGCAAAATTAAACACACTTTATTTGCTAGAATGACTCACCCTGGCCAAGGACTACCTGCTGCTCTAATTGATGACATGTCTGGAGAAAGAAATAGACGGGCAACACAAGAAGGAATCGTGTTAAATGTTTCTCAGAAACTTCTAAATGTCATGAATGGACATGTGCGATATGTCAGAGAGGAAGACAAATGTTATTTCCTATTCGACGTGGAACTCCAAACATCGAAACCTACACAGCATGGTCCGAAATTGGAAGCAACTCAAGAAATGGAAATCTAGACAAACATGGTCCAAATTTGGATGCAGGCCGAGTGCCCTATCTCAAAGTACCTTTAGCTCTTCTTTGCACTTCAGGTAAATCTCTTTTTCTGTAATAAGAATATATCTGGTATTTCTAGAGCATATGGAGCCTCTCCTACCTTGTACATAATTATTATTATTATCAGCAGTATAGGATTTATTTTCATGTGGATGTTGTATATTGTTTGTATCAGAACACTGTAAAACTATCTTCTCAAATAAAATGATCCAACATGTTATGCTGGGTAGAAGAGGTCCATTCATTTGAATGAATTGAACAAATATTCCCCAAATCATTTTTAAGACCTAAGACTAAATATCAATTAATATGGGATTGTGGTTAAAGTATGCATATTGATCATTGTTTCTTAAAAGGGGTGCAAAGCCTAAAATGGACTAGTGAAAGTGAACAGGGAGAGTATCAACAAAAACTTGAGTAATTTTGCAGAAATTCATGTACTTTTGTATAATAATATAATCATGGTGTCTGAGGCAAGCTATGTACGGGGATTGTAATGTCTACATGCCTTCTTTACTACTCCACTGGACATCCTACGCGTCAGTTACGTATTGGAAATTTAATGTACTATATCTCATCAAAATCGCATGCATGCATCTCGATTAATTCATTGAATAATCTGCTATAATCAACTACAAGCACATGTATTATTATTCACAATCTTAACGTGAATGCAAAGAGCATAACATTATTTCATATGTTTTAGGTTTTCCATCCAAGCTTCTAAAATAATCTACAGGGTAGCATGCACGCAAACCTTACCCTAACTTGGAGAGGTAGAAAAGTTGTTTCCATGTGAGAGACTGTCGGCTCAAGTAACAGACTAACTACAAAAAAGGACATAGCAAATTAATAGAGAAAACATCACGTAACATTACGACAATAAGGAACAATAACAATAGCCATTAGCATAATTCTCTGGCACCCTCTATTCAATAACTTCACATGATTCTCCCACTTAGAAAAGAAAACATAAACAAAGGCAAACTTAGAAGAGAGGAGTTAATTTGAAAAGTTGAATGAGATAAAAAGTAAAAATGAAACAATCAATTTTGTTATGCAATTTTCTAGCAAGTTTTATATAAATACCAAAATGCTTGTTTGATACAAAACAACAGCCAGCTTTCCTTCCCACTTTACAAATTTCAAGCATCCCCTCTTCAATCTAACCACCAAAACAATGTTACAAAACTACAACCTTGCATGCCATGTTGAGATAGCATTTGCCATTTCAACTTGCCATAGGATTACAACATGAACTACACAGATGCTTGATGTACTTAAGTCTAACAGAACCCTCTTCCTCTTAGAGATTTTTAACCAAAAACACCTACTCATTATAATACAAAGATCTTCATACTTCTATTCTGTGCCTTAAATCATGCTACTCTACACATGTATCTCACACTTGTACTAGCCAGCTGCACTCTTAAAGCCGCGAACAAAAAAACATTCCAATGCTACTGCTAGCTATTCTCCAATTCATCAACTGGATCCTCAGGTGCGCTGCCTTGTGACCCCAGGATGTCTGACTCGTTTGACTGGCAGACTTGAATATGTAAGCAGCCTGATGAAAGATGTTCCTGAACAATCTGCAGGCAAGTTTTCATCTTAAGATACAATTGTGTTGTGATGAAAATGATGCAGTTTCAATGTTATCATCTCAACAAGAAAATCCAATCATATAGCCTGAAAACTAGGAGAAAAAAAATCAAAGCTAGCTGAATCGCAATGCACGACACAACAGTAGTTACATTTTGCATGCTTAATTCTTAACAAGATGGTCTATATTACCTGATCCCCCAATTCTGAACTTTCTGAGTGGAAAAGGATTGGCCTACATCGCTTATCTTCATTCATCAAACTTGAATTCTGGAAGTGGGCTACAAGGGCCGTCTTTCCCTGAATCCGAGCATAAGCCAAAGCAGCAACTTTCTCACTATTGAATTTCTCCCACTTCTTTCCATTAAATGCCTGCACAAAGTGAATACTCAGCACCACGCTTTTGCTTCAAAAGTTCAAGAGTGCAAAAACAATAGAATGAAGAGATAATTAAGAAGGCATAGCAACCTTTATATATAACCAGGAAGGCAGGAACTATACAACAAGGAGAGACATAGCTTCAAAGCTCATAGCCCAATCACTTTAGGAAAAGAAAGTAATACAATACATTTAACAGAGTAGACAAAAACAAACCTCATAAAATGGGATAATGAGTGATGGAGACAACATGTTGATAAAGGCATATCCCACATTGCATTTGTTCTGCTCGCAAACAAGGATTTCCATCAGACTTTGAGAAACAAAAAGGAAACCACATAATCCTAACTACTATAGGATTACCTTGAAATCGATGGGCAGATACAGAAAATCAAAAGTGCCTTTATGTTGTTCGTCAATAGCAGCTAAAAGCATCTTGGAGGTGTACCTGGAGGAAGACAAGGTCAACTGTCACCCATACTAAAATAGGCCATACTTAACAAGGTACAAGCATTGAGAAGTTGCTATTACTTGTTAGGAATATTTTTAATCATCAAAGTTGTTCGAGTATCGTCACCACATCTAATCTTATCCAAATCAAGTTGAAACAGCTTCTTGTTGTCCATCTGGTTCCCATTATTATTGTCAACACGTCGAGTGCGACTGCGTTCAGTCAGCCCCTCAAAGCTAGTAGCTGCATGTCCTGGGAAATGACCATTACCTAGGAACAATGGACTATGTTTTTGGGAAGACATCATGCCAAATCTAGGAGAAGCATTGTCTGACATATTCCTTGGAACAGCAACACCAGCATTCAAAGTAGTACGAGAACCATAGTTAACCATCAAACTTCCGTCACGAGGACCTATACTCATGCCCCTAAAACCTGGGCTCAAGATTGATGAGTCTGGGTAAAAACCAAAGTGCCTATCAAGGGGAAGACCAGATGGAGCAGATCCAACATGATGAAGGTGGTGATGATGGTGCTGAGCTGAATTGAGGAAAGATTTTTGATGATTTGACAAGGAAAACCTATCGCCCTGACCACCAAATGAAAAAGCATTCCCCAAAGACTCAGTTTTCTGGGCTGAAGAATTACTCTGTTGAGACTGCAACTTTGGACTGCCCCAGAGAAACTGTGGTCCTGATAGTGTTTCAACAGCAGAACCATTTGTACTTGAAGCACCAAAAGAGGACACTGTTCCACCAAACTGGCTTATTTTAGGCTCAGGGAAAGAATTAGACTGAGCGAAGGGAACACCATGGTTTGAACCAATAGGGAAATCTGCATGACCATTCATTGTGCGAGCATTACCAATAGGTGCTACCCTCAAGGTATTTGATGCACGAGGATGCAAAATTGAAGCTAACCCATGTAAATTATTGGCAATGGTGGGACTCAGGGATCTAAAGCCTGGTGAAGTGCCAGGACTTTGCGTGGAGCCATGCTCTATAGGGCTGCCAAATTGTGGCCAATTACCTGCCAGAAATATAAGCAATACCCATACTATCAGATAGTGTAGCTGCCATCAAAGAAGTTTCAATTAATTAAGACAACTCCCCCCCCCCCCCCCCCCCCACTCCTTTGTACCGACCCAAATTTAAAAAATAAAGACAGAGGCACAAACAGAAGGAAAAAAAGACCATCAATTGTATCAGCAATATATAGAAGTCAAAACCCTCAGTAAACTTACCCGGGGAGGAATTACCAATTGAGGAACCCAATGGATGCCGAAAAGTCCAAGAATCATCTTGTTCAGGTTCTTGAGATGATTGCAATACAAGACTACAAGTGCAACACAGGGGAAAAAAAAAGAAATCCAAGATCAAAAATCAGGAGTCAAGAAACTGAACCCAAATATGTAACAGCGCAAAAACAGAAACATATTAAATAATGCAACCTTGAATTCGCGGCTAAGGTAAACTAACTTGAAGGAACATCCAACAAAAAGAGACTCATTATGAACATCAACAAGATCTAGAATTTAATTGATATGAAAATGATATAGTATGACTGCATGTTCATAAGAGCTCAAGCTCAAGGGTATATAAAGAGCAGAAGGCGTCCAGGAAGAAGGAGAAGCACCTGATGAGTAGCCCACTTAAAGAAGTTCAAGAATCTCAGTAATACAAATAAACATGGTTTAAACCGAAGAAAAAAAGAAGTGCAAAGAGACAACATCGTGCCATTTTAAGTCGTTCATGTGATTACAAGTACTTTCAGATGTATAAACTACTTTTACTTTCCTCATTTCTCTCTACAGTAGAGAACATATATACACACACACACACCAAGTAAGAACTTGTCACAAGAGAGTAGTGGATGGATGCAATAGTACTAATTCCTCCATTGCCTAATCCTTCAAGGCTCAAATCTTTGGCCTTTGGCACTTTTGAGATTATCTCGTGTAAATCTTAAAACTCACATACCACTCTCTCATTCCTGACAACATTGTTTTATTAAAATTGTGCAACTGGAATATCCAGAGACCTACACCCACCCAGCAACAATATTAACTTATCCTTTTCCTATAGATAAAATATCACAGTGCTAGACCATAAAGGAGTTATTTGACATAGCGTTTCTTACAATAGTATCCAGACCTCAAGCAACTGTAAAAAGATTTATCAGAATCCCAGATTTCTATATTAATCAATTGTCTAAGTATTTTTTTCCAATTCCTTTCAAACAAAAGGTAAGCCTCTCCAGTCATTCCCACTCAGATGAAGGAAATGCAGACGACTAACTCCTTCACAAACCAACGCTCTAAAGGCATACTTCTTAAGTGATACAGTATCTCCATTGCTTTCCTCATCAATTGAGGGCTTAAGTAATTTCCTTTTTCCTTGCATAAGGGTGTGGGAAGATTGGGAGAGCTTGCTGGTCGATCACCATTCTGTAATCTAATTCAGCAAAACTGAAAGAAAATGCAAGGAAGGAAAAAACAAAACATTGCCACACTTCCGACAGTGGCGCCTAGAGGGGAGGTCTAAATCAAATGTAATTGTTCTAGTTACTGAAACAGCAAAATGGTAGCGAAGCTCATGATTCAGAAACAAAGGACTACCATAAGCTCCGAAAGCGCTAGTTTTTCTTTTTTTATCAAGAAAAAAGTTAAAGTGGATTACTCACTTTCGTCTAGCTCCTCCAGGGCGGCTTGGTTCAAGCTTTATGCGCTTGCCAGCTATGGCACTCTTATTTAAGGACCTAAGGGCAGCTTCTGCAGCTCTGACATCGTAATATTCAATAAACTTATGGTGCCTCTTGTGTGGTGTTTCCCTTATCTGCAATTCGAGAAAGTGGGATGCCATATGTACTTAACATAAACTAGCTCCTTGAGGAAGCACACGAGGGAAAATGAATAGATGGAGTAAAATGGGAAACAAATGGTTTGACTAATCGAGTCTCTGACCTCTTTGATCTCACCATAAGGCCCAAATACTTTGCGGAGGTCATCATTTGATACAGATGGATCTAGATTAAAAACCACAAGAGTTCCTTGATTTACATCTTTGTCAGAGGGATTGTCCTGACATAATACATTGAGGGGCAGAGAGAAGAATAACAGGACAAGGAGAGGAGGTTAGTCAGGAAACAAAACAAATAAATAGCATACAATGTAATAATTTTCAATTTTTAATTTTTAATTTTCAAAAAAATAGCATACAATGTAATTGTGTAAAACCATTCAAAGTAGCATACGAAGAAGTACCTTAGGGATTGAGAAATGTATGTCTAGTTTTCTCCTTCGCAGTGGCTTATTTTGCAATGCTCGCATTGCAGTTCGAGCAGCACGAATATCGAAGTATGATATCATGACAAAGCCCCTATGCTTACAGGTAGTATAGAGAGTTCGGATATCACCATATTGCTAATTATAAGAGAAAAGAAAAAGAGCGGCATGTTAAAAACTGAAAATGATTATAACGAGGAAAAAACACCTTATAAATCAGCAACTTTACAATACATTCTTGTCTGTCAAGCAACCATTGGACTCAAATGCGATATTGCAAACACCTAGCCCAGTGCTTTGACATTTTCCATGCTCAGCTTAATTTGCAGCTCATACGACGATAGAATAATAAGATTAACAGGTTTCCATAACAAATGAAGCATCTCATGAACACAGATACCCAGTGAATGTACTCGACTAAGGTAATACTATCAGTACAAGATAAACTCACAATAAGCAGAACATCATTGGTTTGTACCAAAAGGAAAAAGTAGAACCTTATTAAGTTCAACTGATCAAGATTAAAGAAATACAAAAGCTTTGGGATCGGGATGAAGCCTCCAGAAATTGCAAAAGACAAACCCATTAGCTTCTTCTTTTCAACTACTAATACCCTCGCATATTGTTTACAGAAAAGAAATCTTTCTACATAAATATTCATCCAGCATTTCAAAAAAGAAGACCAGACATTTTTCTTGAGGAAGTGAATCCAGGATGAACGCTTTTTTCATTCGCTATGCGCTGACTGGATGCGTACTCGCGTGATCAATCGATGGACGGGGGAATTGCTACTATGCAAGAAAGCCTAGTTTAAGGAGGACGGAAGGTAGAGCGTGGAGCATTTTCTTATTATGTACTTCTTTTTGGCTAAGTCTTTTTTCTTTTTTCCGGCTAGCTCTAGCCCTAGTAGAGGTCCGAGTAGACTAGACTACTAAGGGCCAGTGTCCAAGGACCTGCCAGACTGCTGATGGTTCTAGACCAATTATTAAACTGACAAGCAGAACCCATCCCTAACTAGACAAAGCATCAAATTATATTATATTATATTATATTACCATCATATCATATACTACACTAAAAGTGGGAAGGTTCTAAGGTTAAAGTTGAATTATCATTCATCCATACAGTCTAACACCTTGATTGTTTAGTTAACATGAGGGCCATGCAAAATTCATGCAAATTATATTAATAAGTTCAATATCATTTCCACATTGTGTGATTCTATTTCTACATTCACCCTTTAAAGAAAATAAAACAAACCCAAATTCACCTATTGGAACTACTTCAAATTGACTTAGAAAAAATAATTGAACAGCTCTTCTTGTTTTGGTAACCACAAATATTTCCTCAAGTGATATAGCTTTCAATTAAAGATCTTTCTGGTTAACTATTTTGTAGCACAAACTTTAGCTAAAGATTGAAGATCAACATGCAACACACGTTCATGAAAACTAGTTATACATATGTAGGGAACACATTAGGAATGAGCACTGACAAACTGGAAAAGAGGGTCACGTGAAATTACAAAGATCATAGTTATCCAGTGTAAAGCAACTAACCTCAAAGAGAGTTCTTAGCTCAGAATCCTCAACATTGCTATTTATGTTGCGAACAAATAATGTTCTTGAAGGGTGCTCTCCAAGTGGATGTTCTCCGGTAACCGCACCCCCACCATTTGAAAGTCCATAAATAGCAGCTCCGTTGCTATCTGGATCAGCCAGACTTACTCTCGATATACCCAGGTTTAAGTGTTCCTGACCATCAAACTCCAACTCTAAGCCTCCTCCACTTCCAAAAAGATCATACTCTTCCAAGTCATCTGTGTGATTGGGAAACTGACTAGGGTCAAACCCATCCATTATCCCAGCTAAAAGTTCATCCTCGTCATCAGGAAGCAAGCTTCCAATTGCACGATTTTCACCATCATCCAGCAGCACATCAACCTCTACATCTGGGTGAATTATCTTCAAGCTTGGTGATGCATCATCAACGGATTGATGACCATGGTCGTCGTCACTTACTTTCACTACATCCAAGAATTTCAAAGACATTAAGAAGATGAGGGATTTTCTAAAAGAAAATGGACAAATGCAGTATGAGTACAAAACTCATCAATGTATCCATACGCTTCTCATGTTGAAGAACGGGCACTGAGCTTGTGAAAAGAGAAGCGTCATTAGTGATAAGGACGGAATTAGATACTGGACGAATCTCCCATGGTGTTCTTCCCTTTTCTTTAGATACATTTATCATTGGCATCTTCAGAAGATCTGTCATGCAGCATAATTAGGGCCGGTTAATAAATACAGTATCATTCCTGGAGAATCTCCAGGGACCATTGCACAGTTGAAAACACTTGTCCACGCAATGCTGCCTTTTACATTTAAAATAAAATCTAGAAAAAGCCAACTTAACAAATCAGTAAGCAATCCAGCTAAGATCAAGTGCACACAAGCTACCAAAAACAAACTAGCGTATATTCTCAAGTGATATTGTCAACATTACGTGATTGCAAGGAACATCTGGGGTTGAGTCTCTCCTATCACCTTCACATTTGCTATGTGATTTTATTCTGCATTATTCATTTTCTTTCTGATGAATTGGAGGGTTTCATAGTTTGCATTCATATACATTAGCTAAAGAAACCAGAGAGCATTTAACAAAAATAATTACAACCAAACAGGTGTGATATACAGGCTGGGAATGCTAGTTGATACAACATTAAGAGCTCTTTACCAACTCTAATAGAGAGCAAAGATAACTGCATAATAAAATTTCTAAACCTCTCTTGCTCCTGTTTCAGCTTTCAACTTCTTAAATTATGGGTAAAGCTGTACACTTGCAAACAGATGATAGTCATCTTTGGGTCCACAGCTACACCAATCAATCAATTATTTCAACTTGGTGCAAGATGCTTCTCCTCAAATTCTAGACCCACTAGATGCCCCCAAAGACGACGACAACAACTTACCTAGTGTAATCCCACAAGTGGGATCCGGGGAGCATAGAGTGTACACAAACCCTAACCCTACCTCGTAGAGAGCCCCCAAAGACACCAACTTTAATTAAAGAACTAGTCTTTTTTTTTTCAAAAGCAACTTTCAATTCCTAATGGAGACCTGACTCCTTGTTTTGTACCTTGGTAATAACTAAATGAGGCCAAGATACCGATCAGGCTACTCAGCAAACATCTATTCTTCCCAATCTGCACTAAACATCTTCCCAGATAACTGAGCATAAAAGTTGAGCAATAAACAATGAGACAGAAGAACTTAGACCAACATCAGTTGATGGACAAATTCATTCATCTCAAAACAAAACAAGCACAACCACTCACCAAAGCTCTAATTTTAGACATTAAAAGTACAACAACAACCACAAGTGGGGTCTGAGGCGGACCTTAACCCTACCAAGATTGACAGAAGAAATCATTACTCAACAGGCACATAAAAAAAACAAATTCCAATTCTAGATATATGAGATTAAAGATCGTTTCTTTAATCCATTACAAAACCACCTTAATGAAGTTAAAGTTCCCAACTTCCTCAAAACCCAATACCAGTACACAAGAAACAAACATCAACAAACAAAAAAAGTGTTCCCTCAGAAAGAAAAAAAAACCTCATTACTCAACAAGCACCTAAAACAACAAATTCCAATTCTAGAGATATGAGTTAAAGATCGTTTCTTTACTCCATTACAAAACCTCTTAGATGAAGTAAAAGTTCCCAACTTTCTCAAAACCCAATACCAGCACACAACAAACAAAAAAAAGTGTTCCCTCAGAAAGAAAAAAACCTCATTACTCAACAAGCACCTAAAACAAAAAATTCCAATTCTAGAGATATGATAATTTCTTTACTCCATTACAAAACCACTTAAATGAAGTTAAAGTTCCCAACTTTCTCAAAACCCAATATCAGCACACAACAAATAAACATCAACAAACAAAAAAAAAAAAAAAGGGGCATGCAAGAAACACTCAGCAAACTCACAAGTTAAAACCTAGAAAACTAGGCTTAAAACCAAACAAACCAAAAACATCCTCAAGAAAATAACTTCACAGACTTCAATTTCAACACAACCCACAAAGTAAAACTAAAGAAAGAACCTCAACAACAACAACAGTATTACCAAAATCAACCACTCTAAAAGAAAAAAGGAAACGAGAGTAAAAAAAAAAAAGCAAAAATTTACCAGAAAATAAACCCATAAAAAGTGGACACGATCGAGCATAACACCAAATGGAGAAAAGAGGAAGAAAGAAAAAAAAAATGCGATGAATACACACTTACAGAGACGTGCAGAAAGAGAAATGTTTTTTTTTTCTTTCTATTTTCATATGGTACAGGACATATTTATATATACTGTATAGTATAATAATATAAATAAATATATACTAATATTATTTTAAAAAAATGAAACTGAATGATATGATTGGAGGAAAGGACAGTGAATTACGAAAGAGAATGATTGAGGAAACATGTGATTGGTAGTGGCGTAGAGCGGGGGGTGGGGTGCTAAACGAGATATGGCAGGTATAAAAAAAGTATTAGGATAAAATAGTTGGGAGTATTTAATTCAACTTAATTTAATTGTATTTTTAAAAATTTGATAAAGAAACCACACTGTTGAAAAAAACAAGAAAAAGATGGGGATGTAATTATGCTTAAAAATGTATTTATAAGGAATTAATTATAATGTTTTTTACCATAGGTTTTAATTAAGTATATTTTTTCGATGACATCACTATTTTTTTAAATCTAGGTTTTGATTAGATTTTAAATTTAGATATCATTATGATATGATGTAAATACATATTCCTAATTCATTATATTATTTTAATTTTAAATAATTTATTATTTATCTTTTCGTATTTGTTAAGAAATTCATTAGTTATGAGCACGCCATACAATTCTTATATAGAAAATTATATCTTAGTGATGAACACATAATGCCCAAGTAAATCATAAAAGGAACCAATTAATGGTAGTTCTATCAACACTATAAAATTTTAAAAGAAATTTGGAGGCCTTATTAGGTTGGAATCACCACTGGTAACTCTCCTTCAAATTAAAATGCAACACCATGATCAGGTTAAAAGTAGCGTTGATAATGTAAAAGTTATGGTTGTCCTTTGGATGAAAATTTGAATGAACTTGATAAAACCGCAACATTGAATAAGTTTCTTATGCATTATAAAAATATGTTCTACTAATATTTCATGGCTATTTAGTTATATTTGTGTCGGTATTTTTTTTTAAAAAAAGTGTAAAATACTTATGACGAAATTTGTAAAGCATAAAACAAGACTATTCTAAAAATGACCTATCAAAAGTTATTTCAACAAGCTATTAATAATTGTCCCAAAAAGGCGGGAATCAACTAAATTTTAGCCATAGTAGAAAATTTTGGAATATCATTAGCTAATGTAAATTTGTAAATATGAATTTTAAAGGTAGCAAGTACGTGTGGCTAAATAAATATTTTAAAAATATAAAAAAGTTTTAATACTTAGAAGATCATATATTTTAATAATATAATGACTAGCATCTGCTTTTTTAGATGTTTAAGTACATAATCTTCCTCAAACATATTCAAATTATTGTCCAAGATTAAATCGATTAGGTTAAAAAGTTTATTTATGGAGAATTATTATGTATTTTTTACCTTGCGTTTTTTAATAGATTTACAAGTTGGATATAAGAATTAACTACTTTTTTTTAATGAATTTACTTTTTTTTTAATCTAGGTTTTGATTAGATTTTAAGCCTAAATATCACTAAGATATGGTTTAAATGTATATTTCTATTTTACACAGCTTTAAGTAATTTATCGCCTTTAAATTGTTAAAAAAATGAAAAACATAAATTCTTCTAATATAACACTCTTATCTAGTTTGTATTAAATATATAAATTCATGGGTATTAGTGTATTTATTCAAAAAAATTTTACTAATACCAGATTAATTAATTAATTAATATGCTTTTAGTGTAAATATTACTCTAGTACTAAAATAGTTCCACAAATATAAATATTTTTAATAATAATTTATTAGAATATTAAAATTTGACATTTGATCAACTTTAAATACATATCAATAAATACATGCCATGTTTTCTACTTACTAAACCTATCAATTAATCATGATCAAATGTATATATGCATGTTTAATTTAATCACTTGACAAATATAAAATTTAAAGCTTTCTGATCTATTAAATGCTTTCAAATAAATATTCATTTCAAATAATAACTTCTAAAATTTAGAACGTCATTTAATTTTTTAATTTGACCAAAACAATCTTTATACAAATATCCGAAAGATTCATAAACAGATAGAGAAATAAAAATAAAAATCTAGTGCTCTGGAAAGAAACAATCAACAATTATTCATGTGATGATATGTTTATATATAATTAAAGAAATAAGAATGAAAATCTCGTGCTCTGAAAATTATTTGTGTTGTTTTTTTTCGGAGCACGAGATTTTCACTCTTATTTCTTTAATTATATATATAAGCATATCATCATCATATGAATAATAGTTGGTTGTATCATTTCAGAGCACCAGATTTTCATTTTATTTCTCTAACTATTTATGAATCTTCCACATATTTGTATAAATATATTGACATGTGTTAATTATCTGGATAAATACTAAATTGGGCAATTAATTTCAATAGACTTTTATATTATCAAATCGGTGGGATAAGATGACAACGAATTAACATGTATTAATTCTGTATTTTTTAAAATGTTGCGTCATAGTTTTGTTATTATTTAGTATTTATTACAATTTATTCAAGATGAGCAAAATATAAAGATAAAATATACATACATTATATCTCTCCAAATCTTACTTAGTGAAATTAAAATGTTGTGTATATATATAATTTTTATTTAGTTATAATCAATTAAAAGATATTATATTTTATTAAATTACTTTACTATTATAATAAGTTATATTAATTTGGTGTAAGTTATCGATACAAGAATTTTTTTTTATCATTTATGTATTAATATTAAACTATCTATTAGGAAACTAATGGTCTCATGTGTTGTTATTGGCAGATTTGTATATAATTAATTCATCTCAATCTATACCATGTGATACGTTCAATTGAGAAATCAAGATTTTTTGTTATTAATTAAATGTGAATAGCACTATATGTTACTTGTAATCAGTATGTAGTCACGCAAATAACCTTAATTTTTCATCATTAATTAAATGTAAATGGCATTGTTACTTCTAATCATTATTTAGTCATGTGAAGTAACCATCAACTTAATCACATGATACATGACGTGAACAGTTTCACTTTGTCTTTTATGATTGTTTAATGGTGGTATTTTGAGTAAATAATTTCAACATACATAATATTCCTCGTATCTCCATTTATGTAGTTCAGTTTGAATTTTTAAAGTTGGACAAATTAATTTTTGATTGTGAATTCGAATGTAAAATATATAAATTCATTTGAAATAAACTATAAATTCTCCAAATCCCCCATTATATATATTCACATAGTTTTTATTTTATTTTAAATAAATATTTTCATAACCAAATTCATAATAAAAAATACAATTGTTTAACTTTTCAAATTCAAACTAAACTATATAAACTGAGACACGAGAAATAGTACCTTTTATATTGAGATTATTTACTTAAAATACCACAATCAAACAATCCATAAAAGACATCATGTAATTAAGTTGAAGGTTACTTTGCGTGACTAAATAATAATTACAAATAACAATGCTATTTACATTTAATTAAAGATGAAAATATAAAATACTTCAAAAAAAAGTTTAATTAATACAAAAACAACATCATAGCTAATGCATAACTTTAGTTTGTACAACTAGGATTAGTTATTTTATTTCAATTACTCTGTCGGTTATAACTTGTTTAATCTCCTTTATCGATCAAAGTCAATCAACTCTCGAGTTTAAATATTGGGTTAATTTTCTTCAATTGAAAAATGTGAAAGCAACAAGTTATGCAAAAAATTATCTACTACTAATATTTATCATATCATAATATCAGAATGGTAAAAAAATCAAAATGATATAAAATGTCACCTAGAGCGGTTCAAAATTGAATCAAAATTGATAATTCAAATTGACAAAAACATATTGATTTATTAGCAATAGGTTATTTATTTAGTGATTTTGGTAATTATTTTAAGTTTTTTTTATATTGAATAATCGATTGATAACTGTTTGAGATTTTTCTTAAAGATTTACGCCTTTTATCTACACCCTAAAACGTTTTTGATATACCCTGCTCCAAGACTCCGAAAATATTTTTGAAAATACTGATTATGAGACATGTTTAAAAAATATTCATGAAAAAAACTTTGTTAGATTGTCATTGTAAAGGAGAATATAGAAAATTATGATGAAATAAATAGAATATCTTTTTCATAACCGAATAATCAAATTTTAATTTTGAATATAAAAAAACTTAATAAAAAATATCTTCTTAATAAATATATAACACACAAATTTTAATTAATCGAAGATCCATATGAGAGCTAATAACGCCCACGGGAAATAAGTACAAATCTAAACGTAGTAGTATTTTTAAGTTTTATTTTGGGATAAATTTTGATACTACTAAGGGACACAACTAATGTATATCATTTGATTCAAAATACAGCTAATACACAGTCAAATTATACAAATAATTTATTTTTAAAAATGTACTATATGATTTGTATCGTTTAATTTGATTGGTGTTTAGAATTAAGAAGCTCAATTTCGTTATTGTTTCGATACTAATAATTATAATTAAGTTGTATTAGGCGTCAATCTTAAAATTTATTGCATAAACGTGAACCTAATATGATGTTGCAATGCTCTACTTTTCTGTTTGGATATTTTTGGCATAATCATTATACACTTCTAAAAATAAAAAGTAATAATTATGTCAATAACATCCAGAAAAATAGAGCACTCAACAACATAGCATATTCACATTTATGTGTTGAATTTTAGAATTGACACTTAATATAACTAAATTATAATTATTAATATCACTTTAATCACGAAAGCAAGTACCTTAATTTTAAACACCAATCAAATTAAGCGGTGTGATATTTTTAAAAATAAATTATTAGTATAACTTTAATTGTGTATTAACTTGTCTTTTTCAAAAAGAAACCGAACCAATTAATGTTTCTTATATTATATAATAATACTTTGTGCCTCAAACTAGAATCTTAATGTTATTAATCTAAAAATTGATTAGTAACTTATCAATATTTATAAAACTATATGCTATATTATACTATTTGTATTATTTAATGTGAGGTATAACATGAAGAAATTTAATTACAAGAATAAAGGTTAGGGTGATAAGTATAGAAGAATATGCTTTTATGCCCCCCAGAATCTTGGAATGACAATCAAATGGAAGATGTGATTTTTTAATTGAAAATTTGACTAGTTTTATAAATATTGATAAGTTATTTATATCACAATTGTGAAAATACTTTTATATTCCATTCAATAGTCAATACAACAATAACATTAAAAAAATTACAAATTGAGTTTGAAAAGAGTGGTGTATATACAATATTACTTTTATCATGTGAGGATAAAAAGATTATTTCTAATAGACATCCACTTAAGTAAACAATATCAAAATACAAAGAAAAAAAAATACACAAGAGAAGATCTACTAAACTAAAATTATTCTTTATTTATGGGAGTAAGTTTCTTTTGGTCATCCTGAGCATATCTAATTCCTTTACCTTAACTAAAATGAAACACTATTGATCTCTCTAATATAATACTGTTAGAAAGTAATGACGAGGCAGATTTTTATGACGGGGGAAATTTAAACTAATGATGCTATATCCTAGGAGGGGGGGAAGGGTGGGGGGGGGGGATCCCTGACCTGGATGATATGTTTTTGATTAGCGATCTTTGAGGTAGAATTTGATATCTTGGTTGATAGTGTTGGAGTAAGAGATGCTCTATTTTTTCTTGTTGAAAAAGGTTAGGATTTATTTAAAGCCAAATTTCCCATAAACATTGACGAAGGATAGCATGCCATGGAATGAAATTGTTGTATTTTTTCTTTAGGTAGAATTCCAAATGTTGAACTAGTTCACATAGAAATGCATGTTTCTACCGAGCTTGTGAGTAGAGTTGTTATTAGCCAAAATAGCATTCCAGAATTCAATAGCTTTAGCACATTAAAAAAAAATATGATCAATGTCTTTCAAAGAAATACCACAAACCTGACATTCTGGAGGAATATTCAGACCTATTCTATTGAGATAAAAGGAGGAAGGGAGCTTATTGTGGTGCAGGAGCCAAGTGAATGTTTTGATTTTATTAGGGTACGACAACCTCCAATCCACTCAAATTCCTTTATGTTAGAATTAAGAGGAGTTTGAACATATTTCGAGTGAATAAGCATGCAAGCACCATTTTTGGAGAATATACCATTTCTGGTTAATCCTCATACATGCTTATCTTCTCTGGCATTATCATGAATGATATACATTGCTTTAATGTTCGCTTTGATTTCTTTTGGCAAGTTGGAATGAGATGTTGTCTACGTTTCATTTGCCATTAGTGTTAACATCACTGACAACCATGTCCTCCTCTTAAACTGAGAGGCCCATGCATTATGTTTCTGATGGAGTCATATTGGTGTATCCATTTATGATTGAAAAGTTGACCCTAGTTTTCGTATGGACTATCCACCTTAGTCCATCCATGATATCCTACCATCTCCACGATACACTTTCAAGTTTTGAAAATGGACTTCTTTATCCAATCAACAACATGATTAGAGTATTTGTTAGTGAGCACTTTCCCCTATATATGAACTATTTGGATATTTAATTTATCTCTAGACAATACTTGCATGAAGTGATCTATTCATAAGCTCATATTTTGCCGGCCTATTCCTCCATCATTTTTATGGCAGGTGAGTGGGTCTCAGTTGACAAGGTGCATTTTTTTTCAGCATTGATTCCCCAAACAAAGTTTCTTTGGATTCTATTGATACGGTTGTTGGTTTTGACAGGAATTTAATGTATTGCATAATATGACTAGGAATGCTATTGAGTAAACTTTAGCCAATATATTTCTACCGATCATGTTCAGAAAATTGGTTTTTTACCACACCATCTTATTATTCATTGAATTAATGATAAACTGTAAGTCATTATGAACATGCCTTTTTTTTTGCAAAATGGAGAAATCAAGGTATTTTCCAATCATGTTGCTAGCATGGATTTTCAGTGTACTGGAGCAAGTAACTTTAGCAAACAAAGTTAGGTCATCCGCAAAGAATATATGAAAAAGTTTGGGGCCTTGGTGATAAATTTGATGGGGTACCAAGAGTTATTGGTGACTATCCTATTTATGTCCCTGGAAAGTCTTTTCATACAAATGATGAAGAAGTAAGTGGACATAGGGTCTACTTGATTGATAGCTTGAGAAGGATTGAAGAAATATGTTTTTTCTCCATTAACTAGGACTGATAAGGAACTAGTGCTGACACAGGACATAACGAGATTAGTAAGTTTTTTTTAGGGAAATTGAAAAACAAAAGAGAGTCTCCAATGTAAGACTATTCAAGCTTGTTAAAAGCTTTTTCAGGTCTATTTTAATTTGAGGATCATGTTGGAATTTTTCCCTTTCTTTTTCTAAAAGTAGGAGATGAATTCCTGAACAATGATTGCATTATCAGCAACTGTTCTATTGGAAAAAAAATCTTACTTGGTTAGGGTCAATAATAATGGGAATAAAGGGCTTGATTCAATTCACTATTATTTTTGTAACAAACTCGTACATTATTCCAAAGCCCTATAGGTCTGTAGTTTCTAATGTTGGTAGCATTGGAGCATTTAAGAATAAGACAAACAAGGGTAATGTTCATGTGGTTGGGCATAATGCTGCTTTCAAACACCTCATTGCAGAAAATAATGGCCTTTTTCACCCATTTCACGCCATAATTTTAGTAGAAGAGAGTGGAGGTTGTCATGCCCAGGAGTTTCAAAAGTCTGAAAGAATGAAAAGTTTGGATAATTTCAGTGTCTCTCGGGGAGAGTCAAGGCCAGAATGGGGAGGGGTGTGATCTTGCTCCGGAGTCCTGCTATGATTACTAGACGACGATAGTTCTGTGGAGAAGAGTTTTGCAAAGTGGGAATATATGTGGGAGGAGATCGATAAGCTTTTGCTCAAGGAGGATGTTGTCAGATTCTTCCCAAATACAATTGATTTTATTTTTCTCCTTCTATTGATGGTGGATGTGTGAAAAAATTTGGTATTAACATCTCCCTCACTAAGCCAATCAATCCTAGACTTGATTTTCCAAAAGTCTTCTTCCATTTTGAGAAGGAAATCATAGTCTTTAAGAAGCTCAGATTCAAGGTTCTAGAGAAAGGAGCTATATGCAGATAGGAGACAAATTTAAGATGCCGTCAATTCTGGCAAGAAGTATTCTCATCTTATGGAAAATGTTGCCAAAAGTTTGCTTGTTCCATTCAGTGACACTTTTTGGAACATGTCAATGACTCTAAGAAGGTTAAGGGGGAGCTCAATACAATTTTTAATCAGATTTTGAAAGGTTGGATGGTCACACCCTACAAGCTTCAGTCTAAAGGTTTTTTTATTATTATTGTTGGCTGCCTAAAGAGTCCAAAGTCTGATTTGGAGAGGGCAGTGATCAAACTTAGTTCTAGGCAGATAGGTAATTGTTGCTTGGGCATACTTGAGAATCCAAGAATTACACATCTGTCTAATTTCTCAAGGATAAAATTATGTTTGTTCCTGTACCTCTTATTGATCCAAAAAAAAACTTCTAAAAGCATTAACCCTAAGGTTATTAATATCTTTTCCCTCAAACTTCTCACTAGCCTTCTGGATTTCGTTAAAATCACCCCAATGATCATGTCCCCATTAATACTCCTAGCTAAGTTGTTAAGTTCTTTCAAAAGAGCAGACCTAATGGAGTAGTCATTGCTGGCATAGATTGCTGAAAAAATCCAAGATTTAGCTTTAGAGATTACCTGGACCATGACATGAATGATTTGAGGAGTGATGTTAGTGTTGCTAAGCTTAAGAGTGTTTTTGTTCCACATGATAACAATACCCCCGGATAGTCCATCGGCATCTGACTGAGTCTGGGATTCGAACTTGAAGACTTCAGTGAGTCATTTATGCTCACCCATTCTAGTTCATAGAAGAACAGGGTTATACATTTTCACCATCACCTCACACTAATCCCTAAAACTTGTGTTGCATGTTGGCACCCCTAACATTTCAAATTATGAAATTCATCAGATTTAACCCACCACTAGACTTCTCCCTTTCTCCTCATAGAAAGGTCCTAGTGGCTCCTGCGAAGCTTTCTATGCTACCTCATATGACATGTTTCCCTTCTCGCTTCTCAAGTTTAGCGAGCACTTGGTTATCTCTTTGGAACAATATACTACCATGGATATTCTTGAAAGCTCTTTGAACTCTTCAGAAGCAGCTTTTCCAATATGACGACTTGAACTTTTTATTCCCTAAAAGAGGCTAGGAGGAGTTCTAGCTCCTCGTTGCTCCTCCTTAATATTTTTGTGACTGGTCATTTTTCTACCCTTTTTCCATTTGTCTCTTGTTGTTCACTGGGTATTTGGATTTTCTTATGCGACCATGACACAAATGAGAGGTTCATGGTTGACTGGGATGGAAGGGACAACAGGAAAAATGACGAGATTTGAAATATTTATGACATCAAGAAGTTCATCTAGTTTAGGGACATGGACTCATGTATTCCCTGTAGTTATGTTTGTTGTAGAGATTGAATCCATACTGGCCACGTTCCACAAACTCTCTATTGCATGGTCCAATCCTTTCTTGACTACATGTGTTAGATATGATGGGCCTTGGATTATCATTGCCACTAGTAGGTCCCCAATGGCCACTTAGAAACAGATTGATCTTCTCTACATTGCCATCTCCAAATCACGATGATGGGGAGAAATATGGAGGTGGTGATTTTGAGACAAAAATAAAGAGAGATGCTGATAGGGTTGCCATTCTCAAGAGTAGAAAAAGAGTTTTTTTGGAATGATGGTTTGAGAGAGCTTTGCTTCCATCATCCATAGAAAAAGAGGATTTTTGAGAGTTGATTGAGGTGACATTAGTAGTCACCTAAACTGAATCGTGGTGATGTTTATCCACTATAGCATAGGGGTTGCAGAGATTAAAAGGGACAATGGCGGTGGTTTCCATGGGAATAGCTCCTGGAAAATCCTTGGAGAGCAGAGAGAGATTATTAGTCTGAGTCCCAATTGAACCCCATCATTAATAAGATTATCCGTGTTAGGACTTGAATTACTCCATTTGATAATACTCCTCAAATGAAAAAGAATACAAGGATTTCTTTTGAATTTCATGGAGTCAATCTCATTAATGGTGTTGGTTGGAAGATGTGTATATTGTTTCCAGCTGGTTTGGTTATTTTTGGTATTTGTAAGCTAATAATTTATTTTCCTTTTCTAGTAAAAATTATTTTGGAGTAATTGAACATTGTTTACTATTTTTTTCGATGGTTCTGAGTTATCAATATTAATGAAGCTATTATAGTTCAAGAATGTACCTGGTTTGTGTTGGGAAAGACAAGGCACTAACAAGAATGCCAGACAGGATAGCAGCGGAATAATACTCAAATCTAAACTTTCCCTTTCAATTTGAACCAAGAGAAAACAAACCAAATCAAGCAATATGAAGAATGGGCAGCAAGTATTCAACCAAACTAAAGCAATAAGATAAGAACAAGTCAATCACACAAGACACAACGATTTACGTGGAAAACCCTTCGATGTGAAGAGTAAAAAACCACGGGACCAAAAGCTCCACTATAAACACCAAGAGTTACAAAATTGTTCTCCAAAATTGGCCACAAAACAAGTGCCAAACAACGAGCAACAACAAATCAAGATTGCACCAAAAACTAGAGAATTAAAGAAAAGATTTCACCCAAAACGCGCTACTGTTCACGCCCTCAAATCAGAAGCTACAGACCTCAAAATCCGATCTCCACCGTTGAATTGCAAGAACCAGATGTTGAGAACTCCCAGTTCAAATTTGAGCACGATCCAACGGTTAACGAAGCGGCAAACTCTGTCTGAAGCGGACTATCTGAGCAGAAAATTTTCAGAAGCAAAAACGGGATTTCTCTTTTCTTCTCAATCTCTAAAACGAATCTCTCTTGATTTTTTCTCTCTTGTGTTTCTGAAAAATAAGACCAAATAAGCCTTATATATAAGCCACATAATATTTGGGTTATGGGCTAAAGTGGGCTAGTCCTAATAGGACTTTTATTTATCCACATAGGAAGGGAAAACAAATTCTAAACCCAACAGTTTGGACATTGAATTACTTATCGATGTATTGAGGAATTTCCTTGCTTGTCTCCCTTGCTCAATTCTGTTGAAATGTAGTAGCATTTGTTTGTTAATGTTGTTTTTCTTTGGGAAGGTGACAATGTGCCAACCTTCTTCTGCGTTCTGAGATTGTTGGTGGGTTGGTGGGGTCTGCTTGTAATGATTTTTTTCCTGGTGTTGATAGTTCCATTGAATATGACCAAATTCCCCATAGCCTGTGTGCCTTCACCTTCATAAATCATTTTTTGGTTCGACTTCAATTTTTACCTCATTTTATATAGGGCTTTCAATTGGGATCTGTATGCAGATCCTTACATAGCGTCCTCCCAATGTCCCTGATGTGTAAGAATCCATCTCCAGTAAAAATTATCTAATAATCATTATTGGAAAAGAAAAAAAATTAACTTTCACTTGAGTTCACTTCTTGTTGCGGTCGAGTAAAGGTTTTCATAGAGAGTTCAATTTCTTTTTTTGAAGTGTGGATTTTATAAATGATCAAAATAGACCTAGTCTCATAAATGAGGGATAATTTTAGCCCAAAGTTCAATGATAACATCTATTATACCAATTTCTGTTTTATGTTTAATATAATAATAATAATAATAATAAAATAATATAATTATTTCAAAATAAATTCATTAACAGCATGTACTATCTGCAGAAAGTGTTGTACTAAAGATTCTATCTTGCAAGATTTTTTTCAAATTTCAGTACCCTTTTCTTTCTTCCTTGGCTGTTATCAGCAAACATGCAAGGCTCCTCTGCTCTTTCCTGTTCTTCAAATTCTATCTCTGCTCCAGTTGGTCTCTGCTGTTCTCAAAGACTAACACTTCCTTTACGAAATCAAAGAATTGGGTTTTTGGAAAATCCATCAAGCTCGAAGATTTTCCATTCTCACAGAAACACTAACCTCCCTTTGCTGAACTGCACTGGTATTTCTTTTTTCCATTAAAGTTTCAATCTTTATTAATTTTTGAGTTTCCATTAATGGTTACTTGGAATTTTTCTGACTTTTTCCGAACTGGGGTTGTGTTTATTTTGCTAGTATCAGCAACTACTCAGTTCCAAGTATACTGTTTTCAACAGAATTGTGAAATATGCTCTCAAGATGTTATGCTTTGCTTTTGTGGATTTTATGGTCCTCTGTATTGTCATTAGTATTAGTTTTTGATGAAGTGGTGTCTAGCCTGCTTGGCAAGATCCTCTTGGTTTGGTTTAGAGATTGTAGGTCAATATAGAAATAAGCATGTGGCTCTGAGATTTAGAGAATCCGAATTTTTCAGAGAACCCCTAATTTGTTCTAAAGACAAATTATTGAGTATTGGAGTGAAATGAATCCATCATATATGGAGGTGAATGGATGTTGAGGATTAATATTGTGGACCTAAATTAGTTTGGGATTAACAAGTAGTAGTAGTAGTTGTTACTGTATTCTTTGCTGAATAATACAACAACATACCCGGTGTAGTCCCACCGGAGGGGGGTTCTGGAGTGGGTAGAGTGTACGCAGACGTTACCCCTGCCTTACGGAGGCCTCTGCTGAATATATGCTGCTTAATATGAAAGTATAGGTACATAGTATGGGATTTGAGACTTAAAACATTGGGCATGTCCTTCTCAGTTCAGCTTATTTCTACATTTCTCGTCTTCCTTTTGTTTCTTTTTGTAAGTTTGTTTTGTGGTTTGTCTATTTGTTGGTTCTAGTTTGAAGCTGTAGCATCTTCAGATAATTCAATTAAGTTGTTTGTACTTTAGTTAGTAATTACTTCACAGTTGGGCAAATTAAGTTAATGTTGGCAACACATTATCGGATTAATGTAAGGTAGATTTATCTAATATCAATTGATTTCTTGGGTCAGATCTTTTGCTTTTTTTAGTTGGCTATTTATGTCTTGCATAGGGAAGTAAAGCGTCTTGGCAACCCGTATTATGTGGCTTTGTCCCGAGGTGACACACTTCTGGCTTCATTTGGTACTTAATCTTGTAGTTGCACTCTGACAATTGCTTTAGAATCCATACCAAAGATCGAAAGTGAGAGCATATCTAAGGCAAAGAGATGCAGAAGTAAAGTAGGAGATGAATATTTGTTCTTTTGGTAGGTTGAATATAGATGAAAGGTAACCCAAGACACATTCATATTTCTAGCCTATCCCAAACAAGGTACAATGACCACGACCCATCAGAAGACTCTAGGTTTAATAGAAGTTCTGGAATTGAGCAAAACCTTGAATTTCGTGCTGTTATTTACTGTTCTATGGAATTTCGCTTGGGCTATTTCCTTCAATGACACACCAGTTAATCATTACTTTTATCATCTGCAAGTATATTTTGTACTTTTGAACTATCTTAACTATTACATCTTGTGATTGTTGTAATTTTGCACCCTTAACCTTAAGCAAGTGTGAGGTAATCTTTGAATTTGTACATTTTTACAAATTCCAATTAAAAGTTCCCTGAATCAAGTTAATCACATAACATAGAAAAATTATATATGATGTTCTTCCAGGAAGGATATAAGCTCATTATAATGTATGCTGTCTATATATTTGTTACTCATCATGATGTACCAAGTCATGTGAATTGGTTATCAGTTACAGAACGCAGTGCTTAGACAGTCAAGCATCTTAAATATGCTAGAGTATCACAGTAGTCTTCATTCATGGGAAAGTTTTCTGAATAGTTTATGTAAAGTCACTCGGTTCTCAAGTTAAGCACCTTTTATGTTTGTTGCATTTCAGCTACCGAAGAGATCTTGGAGGC
Organism: Solanum bulbocastanum; assembly: GCA_037074985.1. Lineage (NCBI taxonomy): Eukaryota > Viridiplantae > Streptophyta > Magnoliopsida > Solanales > Solanaceae > Solanum > Solanum bulbocastanum. The sequence continues at coordinate 25,526,909 of CM073598.1, read as the reverse complement.
TAGTGAGACGGATGGATTATTTGTTGAAACTGGGTACATATATAGTGTTCATGGGCTTCAAGGAGAGGTTCGAGTAAAAGCGACGACTGATTTCCCTGAATTACGATTTTCCCAGGTAGAAAGCATCAGAAACTTAATAATGGGACTGATTTCTCGTTTTTGGCATGCTTGAGAATATCCTTTTCATGAATTCACTCTTAATTTAGCCAGGAAGGCGATGGTTGAGGCAGCAAGTTACAGGGAGAGATATGATTCAAGAAATTGAACTAGTGGAGGGAAGAGGTCATCCAGGACAAAAGAGTTGGATACTTAAATTCCATGAGATTAACACAATAGAGCAGGTGGTCTCAGTGTAATTTTGCAGTACATTGGGTTTCCACAACCCACACTATTTTGTTTTTCCTCATATATCATGGAATGCAGTAAATGTGTCTTTTGATTATCATGGCCTTATCTTTCCTATGTTAAATCAATTCTGAATCATGCATGTTACAATCACAGTATTTCATTACGGCAAAGTGGCAGTTTCATGTAAGAAAGTTGGAAGAATTTTATATGACACTATTACCAAATCGAAAATATTTGGCTCTTCTGTTGTAAATAAAGGCAAGTTTCACTTAGCCTAGTGACTATGGAACTTTTAGTGCAACTCTCACGCCAGTCTGTATTTCATGAGGCATATTTTGGAAATGTACTTGATCTTTATCCTAGGGAATGAACGTTTGATATATCTTTTTTTCTCAATTTTCCTCAGGCTCAAAAACTTGTGGGGTCGGCCTTACTGGTGAAGGATGAAGATAGACCAGTCCTGGAGGAAGGTGAATTTTACACCCCTGAACTTGTTGGGATGAGAGTATTTCTAAAGGTTTGTGTTCCACGGCTTCTGACTTTCATAAAAGGTACAGGATTCTTTAGTTTAATTTCTATTGGAGCCAAGTGGCACTTAAAAGGGATCTTCTATATTGATGTGCTCCAGGAAACTGGAGAACTGGTAGGAACTGTTGTTAATGTTTTCAACAGTGGAGCTAGTGATCTCCTACATGTAGAGCTTCTACTGGACCGAAATGCAAAACCACAGTTGGAAGGAAGTGCATCTGGTCCTCTTGTATGGGTCCCCTTCGTTGAAGCAATTGTTCCAAATGTTGATTTGAGTAAAAGGGAAATGCTGATTACACCTCCAAAGGGTCTTTTAGAGTTAAACATCCGTGCAGATGAGAGGTCCAAGAAAGAGAGGCGACAGCTTGTGAGTTGTTTTTCTTATTTCTCCCATTTTGCCTGAATTTATCATATAGGTCACACGCTATAGCAGAGTGCTATCAGTGTGGTTTCAGAAATCACAATTTGTTATAAAAGAAATTCTATTTATCTTTAAAGTTATCCGTTTTAAAAAAAAGAAATTCTATTTATATTTTCTAGAGAAACAACACCTTGTGAGTTGATTTTGTTTTTGTTCACTTTCCAGAATCAGAGTGCTGTCTCAATCATCTTAGAAATCACATTGCCATTTTCAAAGAAGTTATAGCCAGCTTTTCTGAAGTACTCTGATTGGGTTCTTCCATATTCATTATTGGTTGCAAGTTACTCTTAAGTCTTGTGTGGTTAACTTTATAAATTTGACCAATTACAGATGTGTGTAAAGCAGTCAAGTTTAATTTTATTTCTCTGTCTTCTTCTTGGCGCCTTCTCTAGTACTCCTTTTTCCCTTTTGCCATCCTTGTCTTTCCACACGCCTCTTTCAGGGGTAGACCAGATACAATACCTTCAGTTTGGAAGTAAGTAACCAAAAAATTACAATTTTCCTTAGATTTTTGGTAAGGAATTATAGCAGCCCTCAAAACACATTTTGTTCATCTCTTTCCATATTGTCCTGGGACTTTGACAGTATAGAAGCCTCCACTTTGTTCATCCCATTTGAATCTATTATCTTCATAGGAAAGTCTCTGAAAACTCCTAATTGTACTGTAATATTCAGCAACTGTCACCAGTTCCCAATCATTGAAATGTCTTCTGAATCTGATGTTCCATATCTCAAAGTCCCTGGATTCTGCTACAGTAGCTTCCGTTCACGATACTGAACCAAGTTGAAAAACCAAAGGGAGTTGTATTATTGGATGATTGTGGACTATCCATTTATCATGCCATAAGAGAACTTTCCTTCTATTACTCACGATGATGCTTGTTAGTTGCAAAACTCAGACCACATCTTGCCAATAGGTGATCTCTTATCTTATCCTATTTGCGTTGCTTGCATTCTCTGTTAGGTGTAATCATTTCTAATCTTGCCCAACATTTTTTAAAGACAAATACATCTCAACATTCACATTTCTACGACACTCATCCTATGAATAATTAAACCTTAGCAGCCTAACTTTTTTTTATGAAGACCACAGAAACCCAACATTTACTCCAATATAACATTGCTGGCCTTACTGCCGTTTAATAAAACTTAGTTAGGTACTTAGTTGTTGCACGGAATTCCACATCTCTTATTCATTTCAGTCATCCTGTTTTTATTCTGTGTGTTATATCTTCATCTATCATGTCTTTTTTCTTTTAAGGCAAAGTTTAAGGGGGTTTATCTTTATGGCTGCTTTACAGGTTTTTGCTCAGTTAGCTTCATGTTATTTTCATGTTTGAAGAAACTTTGTTTTTAGCTTTTACCTTTGCATCTCCGTGATGCCTTTCTAATACAATTTAATTACTTCACCAAAAAAAAAAAATCTAAATAAATTCTGTATTTGGGCACCACAATTTCATCGAATCTCACTTTGCCTTCATTCTTATTTCGGAGGCTAAACTTGCGTATTAGTTCTACTTATCCTAAAATCCTTACTTAATGGAGTGTCTTTCGATATTTTCAACTTTTCGTTGACTCACTCCCTCATTTAATCAATTGACAATCATCTGCAAATAACAGTTCCCGTATAAAGAAAAGTTAGATGACTGTAGCCACTTGTTAGAAGATGGCGGTTGCACCACCATATATTCACATCATGAATAGTTGTTAACGCCACCATGATGAGATCACAACAAGTTGAATTTGATTTATGCAGAATGATAAATTCTTTAACATCTAAAATAAATGGTTACCCACTTCTCCTCATAAGCAATGCCCTGCAGTTACTATCATTAATAGATTTCATAATTTTCTTATCTGAGCTCAATGACAAAGTAATTCTTGATGGAGAGTTCATACTTAGCTGTTCCAGATGAGTGCTGGTCATTAAGTAATGCCTCTAAAGTTGTTTTTCTCTCCAGTGCTCCTCTGTGATTGTTGTAGGTACTAAATCTATAGCATTGATCTAGCGTGTTTATCCTACTCATCTTCTGCTTTTTCAGGAATGGAAAGAGAGAAAAAAGTTTCAGAAACGCCTTATAGCTGCCAAGAAAATATTGCATGAAATGGAACAAGATCATATATTTCATGGTTTCAGATATGGAGAGAAAAACCAAAGGAGCTTCCTTGCAAATCAGATAGTTGATGTAAATTCCGTCTTGCTTCAGCATGCTTTGCAGAACAAAAAGATCCCGTATAAGAGGTGCAGACATTAGTTAATTTCCTGTCTTTTGTCATTATATATCCTTTTCTTAACCTGTGAAGTGCATGTCATATATGCTTTAAGTAGGCTAACCATTCTTTTACACTGACATCCCATATTCTAAATGTTAAGTACAATGGAGGATTCTTTTTGAAACCCTATCTTTTCCACGGTTTGTGGTAAATGGTGTATAACTAGAAGCAAACAACCAAATTGACCTACTTCTCCCCACCCTCACCAGTCACCCCCCAAAAAATGAAAGAAGAACGAAAGGAAGAAACAAAAACCATAGACACAAATTGACCTGGACTTTGGATGATTATGCATTTCTAATTAATCTTCTGCGGTGGCCTGTTCAAAATTGGTAGTGCTGGAAGATGTATGGGAATGGGTCCAGGTGAAGAGTTTTTTTAGAAGAACACACAAAGCTAGAAATCTCATCTTTTTAATGCAAATTAGTTGTGGGCTTTAGGCTGAGTATACTATTTGGGTGATGTCTAGGACTGGGCTCTTTTACCTGATATTGACTTTTTTATATAACAAATGGCCTTATCTCATGATCATACTGTTCTTATTTCTTTATTTTGGGGTTTGGTTGGAGAATTACTTTCATTTGCCTTGAGTTTTGAATTTTTTATCCTTGCTGCAGATGGAGCTTTCCAGACTTTGTTAATGCTTTACAAGTAAACAATACGTTAAAACTATCAAAAGAATTCTTCTCTAAAGAAAATGTTGAACACTCAAGCATTGGTCCTAAAGTTCAAGAGCAGGGTCATTGCCTCATATCTTCTGGAAAGGTTGCAATTGTTTTAGCTTTGGCAGAAAGCAAGCTTCTTGGAACATCTTCTATCCCTGAACCTGCTGCGCCTCATGAGGAGATAGCTTCTCTGCATGTCAAGGCATTGCTAGATGACAGCCACAGACTGCTCAAGGTAGTCCTTCCTCAGTAGTAGAACTAGAGATGGCATTGTGTTTTGTAAATTGAACTGCCATTTCCTATATGCCCGTAAGGAGTGAAGTATATCTACTGCGTAGTTGTCCCTTTATTCCCAGCAGCAAATTGCTTGAAAGTAGATCACGCATGCATTACTATTGTTATTAGATGATCCTGATAAAGTTTGAGGCGTGTAGATTTTGAGTTTTTTCCTAGACTTGTATTCATGCAAGTGTAATTCACATATGAACTGATTTACTAAAGGTCCATTCACTTTAGTTTTGGATATCCTCACGAGGAAGGGATATTATTTGTCTTGCTGGAGAGATTTACTTTGCATCATGATTTGAAAGATTTCTTGTCAATTGCAGATGGAGGACCGGTCCTCTGTACCTCTTATAGTGGTGTGTCCTACTGAATCTATTGAACATCTCAAACAATTGTTCATGGATCATGACTACTTCTCTTTCGACTCTGAGAAGGTTAGATGCATGTACTTTGGCTATGTAATTAGTTACTTGACAGTTACGAAGCTTGGTCATAATTATCTATAATTTATTTCACATTCCACCATCTTATCTTTATTGCTTTAGGATAACTGTCACTAATACACACTTTTAGCTGAGACAATTACTGTTAGGGGCCGTTTGGTTTAAATATAAGTTATGCTTGGATTAGTTTTTATTGCTTGTTTGGTTTGTCATATTCAAACTAATATTCATTGTATAATTTTTAAGAATAAGTTGTTTTTTTACAAAAATACCCTCACCTTATTTAGTTTCTTTTTTTTTTTACATTTTCTTTGCAAGCTTTAGTTATTCGTTCTTAAAAATAAAATAATAAAATTTTCATCTTATTTAGCTTAAATATTTTTGTGTGTGCATTTCCATGATTGTGCTGTATGTTTTAAAAATTAAACTTTCATCGTATTTAACTTAAAAAATAAAACGCTCATCTTATTTAGCTTAAAACTAAAATGTTCATCTTATTTAGCTTAAAAATAAAATGTTCATCTTATTTAGCTTAAAAATAAAATTTTCATCTTATTTAGCTTAAAAATAGAACTTTCATCTTATTTAGTTTAAAAATAAAACTTCCATCTTATTTAGCTTAAAAATAAAACATTCATTTTAAGTTTATTAAAGTAAAATAAAATTTATTATTAAAGTAGTCTACATTTTAATTATAGATAAAATATAATTTTTAACTGAGTAATAAACTATTTAATCAAAAATATGTAATTTAGTAGTGGAATGAACATTTTAAGAGAAATCAAAATATAAATAAAATAAGAATTAGGCAAATAAATTCAACTTATAATATATTCATAAATAAAAATTGTATTTATAAAATGTAAATTTTTAATAGTAAAATATATTTATCATAAAAACAACGAATAATTAAGGTTGCGAATGTTATTATAAATGTTGTTAAAAATTATGTTAATATGTATGAATGTAAAAGTGATGTATAAAAGAGAGTTAAGGGGGGTATTTTTGTTAATTTACACACCTTATCCTAGGATAAGTTATTCTGGGATTACTATACCACCCCCAGTGAGATTGTTAATCCTGGGATAAGTTATCCCTACCTTTGCAACCAAACAATGAATTAAGGCCACTCAAAAGTTATCCCAGGATTAATTCCTCTTATCCATCACACCAAACGACCCCTTAGCACTTTGATTGCCTCAATCTAATTCTGAATGTATAGATGAGCCTCTTGGTTGGTATTTAACTGGAACTTTCTCACTCATCCAGTCATGCTTTAAAACAGATTAGGAACTCTAAGCATCATTGATGCGGCAATACTTCTTTAAAGTCATGTAGATGAACCTCAGTTGTGAAAAATAAGTTGTGTTAATGGCCTAACCGTTTTCCATATCCCTATTCTAGAAAATCCCTACCCTGGGGCCTGGGCCAAATAATGCAAAGGCCAAAGCCTTCTCATTTACTTCCATTGAGGAAGTTCTATTGCATGCTTATAGCCAGTTCATCTTGATTTGAAACTATTATCTCTATGAAAAAGTAGAGAAGTTTCTCCTTTCAGGTATTCGAGCAACTTCCGGATATCGTTAATTTTGGTTGGTTGGAACAATTTCTGAGATAGGACTATTTAACTACTGTTTATCTATGATTTTATTCGCCTTACTTTTTACTTTTTTTCTGTAAACTATGTCCATTTTCTCTTTCACAATTGTATCATCACTTTTGACATGATAATAGGTCTAGCTGCGTGCAGTTTCTTAGTTTTTACATCATTTGAATTACTCACAGGTTTGGTTCTTGGAAGAAGAGAAGCTCCCTGTCGTCAGTGCTTCACAGGAAGAAGAAAACAAACATAAAATTTTAATGAAATCACCATGGGAGATACTCCAAAGACCAGCTGGATCTGCAGGAATTGTTACTTTGCTCTCATCACAGAACCTACTAGAGCATTTACATGTGATGGGCGTGGAGTATATTCAGGTGAGAGTTCAGATATTAGCTAGGTGTTAACTTCTGCATTTGACTTCTGACTAACTGCAATTGGCGTCTTAAATAGCATTTATACTCTTTTTCTTGTCCTTATAGATCTGTCTTAACTTTTAATTGTTAATTCGGCATGCCTGAAGAATGCCTAGAGAATTGGTTGTGCTCATTTATTGCTTAGAAAAATCTCTATAGTGATTCTGGACAAGGGCTGCAAACATACACTCCTTATATTCCTGTCTACTCCATCTTTAAGTCAATTGATGAAACTGATAACACTTATTCTGAAATATTTTTCATCACCAGCAGTTAAATTGATGTATGCATGTGAAGTTTTCTATTAAACACATCTGCGTTGCCAGTGTTTAGAAGCAATTCAAGCACCAGCCTTTATCTTTTTATTTCCCTCTCTCTCTCTCTCTCTCTCTCTCTCTCTTTTTTTTTTTTTTTTTTTTTTTTTTTTGTGTGTGTGGGGGTGGGGGGGTGGGGGGGAGGGGGTAGTTATTGCATTGACCTGGATTATATTATAGAAGAAAGTTTTCTGAAGGCAGTAATGGTAACTTAGAATCTGTTTCCAACATCATTTACATAAAAAATGTGAACCAGTAGGATCTTCATTTGAGCTATTATAGGGAAATCCTCTGTTAAGATCCACGTCCTCATCTTTAAGGGGTATTGATTCATGTGTAACTTTAACAAATCTTTTTAGATTATAAGGTACACAGTTTATTTCTTTGAAAACTATCAACCGCTGAATAAGTGCTTAGAGCAGTTACCTCGTCCACTCACAGATAATGTCAAATGTCATGTAAGAAAGCTAGCTTTTTACTTTATCGAAAAACCGTTGGCTCTTTATGTCAGTGTAATAGATGGGAAATTTTTATGGAGATTTATCAGTATTTAGTTGTAAGGAGGGTGAGGAGAGTAAGAGGTGGAATTGCTGGATAGGATGGTTATGTTGCCTACGATGGGGAATGCCAATTGCCATGCCTAGCTGACTTAGTGATTGGACTAGTTAGTACTGTTCTACTTTGTTTGCGAAGAGGTTGGAAGTAATAAGATTAGGGTCAAACTAGCAATAACTTTGAATCTGCAGGTTATTGTACTAGACATTAGGGAGGAAGTTGCCGACGGAGAGGTGGGTGTATGATGTCATGATATCCTTCATTTACTGCAAGTTTCTCCGTATATCGGTGTTCTCTATTTTTTAGAACTTAGGCTCTTTTCTTTAAACCTTGCTTTCAGTATAAAGGTGGGAATTATTGAATTCGTGAGATAATTCTAGTTCTAACAATCACCAGTTACTGTTCAGTCCTCTGGGGTTACTAGCTTCCTTGCTAAGTGTCATGTCTTGAGACAATGCTTCAAACTGGTCCAAAACAATCATTATAATGGATCTAAAGAGGCTCATCCCCCATCTCCCATGCCCCAAGCACCAAAGGGGGAAAACGAATAAGAGATGTTCAAAAACAATAGAGTCAAAACTAAGAATGGATAGTAGAGTGAGACAGTATAAGGATCTCAATTAAACCTATATCAGTCACTTGTTTTAATTGATGTTATCAGTGGTTTTCTGTGAGTCCGTATTACCAGTGGGTTTGCACTACTATGAAACCGTGTTAACAGTTGGCTTTCAATAGGTATGTTCTGGCAATCAAGAATTCATAAATGGGGAGATGCTACTTGGTTTTACCAAGTCTCGTGAAGCCAATGCGGGGATCCAAGTCTTCAGGGATGCTGGCTACTTGGAAGAACACTTCAACATAGTATTTTCCATCGATTTTGCGAAGAAATTGACCAAGAAGATTGACAAACTTCAATTTGAAGCCATTTTAAAGCCAAATCAGTATGTGGAGATGGTAGAAAAAGAATGGGTTGATGTCGTCCCCTCCTCACCCAACTCGTATGAGTTTCATTCATCGATTTATAGCTGCTTGAACGCTTGTCCTCCTAGTAAGGTTTGTCTGGTAGACATTACTGCATGATATCGATATCTGCATACATGTATATGACTCCAACTTAGCCTCAAAAGCATAGAAGATGTTTTAATAACACAAGTATCTTTGTTCTTAATATCACACACTTCTTTTCTTTTTCTTCTGTTTCCTTCTTAATGTTTCAACTTCATTTTAAATTTTCTACTTCCATTTTTGGTCATTGACCTTGTGAGGAACTGTGTATTCATCTAAAGTTTTTTTCTAGTTGGAGTTGAACTGGTTGACTAGTTTACAAATTCTAGCAGAAGAAAAGCTGAATTCATATTCCTATATGTTCAAGCTTATCCAGACTTGTGCGGATGTGACAGGTATCCAGTGGAACTAATTAAGGAAGATACCAGTTTTTTCAAAAAAATGAAAAGGCAAAACTATAAGAGTATAATCTACCCTATCCGTTTTGTACATTTTTAAACCTTAAATTTGTCATAGCTTGCATATTGTCTCCAATAGTCCGATCTACCTTTCCTAAACAAGTCTATGACTGTGTGCTAATTATGGTGAGTTCGAGTCATCAGTAGAGAATAAAATGGTGAGAGTTCCAAAGGAGGGATTAAAAAAAGGTTTATTTTTAATACAAACCGGTAGTTTTCCTACATATAAATAGCCCTTTATGAATATTTTTATTTTTGAAAATGAAACCTGAACAATGAAATGACCACGAAAAAAACTAATGATTATAGAGGATTTATATTGCAAAACCTGATAATGTTCCGGACTGAAGAGTAGTTGTTTATCGTGGGCAGTTGCCCTCATGAACGATGTGAATGAAGTTACTAAGTACTCATCGATATGTTACATTAGTACTTACAATACAATTCAGGAAGAAAAATTGTTCTTCCAAGATCAACAACTAAGTATATGATAATTAAGATCACTAATCACAAACAAACATAAGTTTATTTTATCTTTTCCCTTAGATGTGATTTTTCACTATGAATTTTAAATATTTTTATTCTAATTACTGAAATTTCTTATACATTGGAAAAAGCATACATGATTACCTCATTTAAATTTAAAAGATTTCATATCTTATTAGACTTATATATATATATATATATATATAACAGAGAATCTTAGGCTTGCCTACGTGGCGCCACCACAAACTAAAATTTTCTTTTAATTTATTTATTTACAAAACTAGCATTCCCCTTTCATGAAAAGTTGTGATATTTATGAAAAGTTGCGACTTTTATGAAAAATTGCGACTTTATTGAAGAGTGGCGACTTTTACGAAAAGTTGTGACTTTTATGAAAGGTTGTGACCTTTCTGAAGGGTTGCAACTTTCCAAATAGTTGTAACCTTTTCGATAAGGCACAATAAACATCACTACCCTTTGTTGTCTATAAATAGAGGGGTTTCCTCTCATTTTAAAACAATAAAAATTCTAAACCTCCACTTCTTCTTCTTTTCTTCACAATTAAATATTTGTGTACTTTGCTCTTGTTGAGTGGCTCACCGACACCATTGCTTATGTTACAAATCCTGGTATGTATTTTTATAGTCACTTATTTATGCTTATGTTATCAAACAATTAAATATTTGTGTACTTTGTTCCTGTTGAGTGGCGTACTAACACCATTTCTTATATTACAGATCCCTGCTATGTATTTTTATAGTCATTTATTTATGCTTATGTTATTAAGGATAAATGATAAAATGTAATAATTTTCATTTTCCTTTACATTATTAATGTTTGTTACTACGTAATCTTGTATGTAAGATAATATAGTGTTTTAGTTTTAATGACTGATAGATTTTAAGTATTATTTTATAAATTCTATGATATTAAATTCATGTGCGAAGCACGGGTAATTTTACTAGTTAAACATATATCACAATTCACAACCTAGAGATGACGTGTGTTTGAGTAGAAGAAAAAAAAAAGGAATAAGAAGACAAACAAATTACAATACATCTTATTATAAGGGCTATTAATTATCATTCCTTATTCAATACTAATTAGGCCTTACTTGTTTTAAAGAGTAACACAACAATTTTTAATACCTAAAGAAACTATCAATGATAGGCCAATATTTATGTTCCTATTATTTTTACTGATAGGCCAATATTTTATTCCTTAGTTCATTCTATTCAGACAAGTGCAGAATGAATTGAACAAAAGGAATGCAACTTTCGAAACTTCACATTGCAATAGCTCAATTGCCGTTAAATATTTATTTTTAGTGGCAATTAGGACTCTTTGTATATGTCACCAAAGTCTTTATCGACATTGGATCTAATGACACTTAACTAATGCCGATAAAAAACTTTAGCACTCTTTATTAATGTGTCTATTTATTGCCGCTAAAAGTTATTTTTATTGTAGTATAGAAAAAAAATTGTACTACCATAACTCAAAAGCATCCATTAAACAGTAAAAGTTGGCATACCATAACTCAAAAGCATCCATTAAACAATAAAAGTTGACATACCATAACTCAAAAGCATTCATAAAACAATAAAAATTGACAAGTGTCAAGCTAGATGACACATAAAAGCAAAACATAATATCCAGGAGGAACTATGACAAATTAAATATTTAAACTATCTCAATCTTCAGATAAGCATAATGAGACTTGTAAACTTTTCCCAATGACAATCTTGAGTGAGTAAAAACTTGGGATGTAGCTAGTCCCTGCAAATCCAAGTTACACTTACACTTTAACCTTCATAAACTTCTTTTCTTTTGGATTGTAAGAAACGACATGTGTGCCACGATACCTTTGCATCAATATTTCTCTATCTTTTCAAGTTGAGATTGACATAAATCTATCACAACTGATATCTGGTTGAATAGTATCCTTCCAAATGCGATCTTTAGTCCAAGATTCAGCGATTCCATACTCTTTCATCCACCATATATCAACATACTCACTATGATAAGTATCACACAAACATAGACAATTCCCCAACTCTACTAGTGTCAAGCCGTAGGATGAAGTTGTCAGACCATGCGGAGCTAACATGGATTTCACCTATTTTGTCCAACTGTTAAAGGAGTAAATGCTGTCATTTTTTTCCAAACTCATCCAATGAACAACACTATTGACGTTAGCCTTACAAAGTAATCCGCATAGAGGTTCTGGAACTTCACCCACATTTCTCCATTTCTCATTAACTCTAAGAGTATAAACCTCCAACTCTGATACATGTGGACGTCCCTCAAACTTACTAATTACTGATCTCAATACTTTATACTGTCCAGAGGTTTCACTGAAGCAGAATGTATAGGCAACACACTGAATTCTTTTCTCCCATTCGGGCAATTTAACCTCGAAATATTCACCCAAAAGAGGATTGCTAATGTAAATTGAATGCTCTACGGCATCCCTTGAACCATTAAACAAACAAATGAACCCATTACATGAACTAATTAATGTCAAGTTTTGTGTATATAAAGTTGGGGGGAGGTGAAACCTAGGGCTCAACACAATGGTTCTGTTTAGGGGGTGAGAAACATCATCTTTGAGTTCCACAAGTAATCGGGCTGAGTGATTTATCGAAAGTAAAATGTTGGAAAAGTAAGATGATCTTTTGTAATACATTTTACAAAACAAAGGGTCGGAAGTTAAAAGAGGATACCAGAGTTTACAAACAATCTTACAATAGAAAATGGACTTGATTGGCAACCGTGAAAGAATGTCAATCATAATCACTTATGAAGGTCCATAATCCCCGTGACATGAGAGATTCTACTTCCTTCGCAATCTCCCTTGAAAAGCTTAGAGCTTGGGGCATCCATGATTGTCATTTCGTTTGAACAAAAAGGGAGCTAGTGTATAAGGTTTAGGTCTTATGGATTGACTGGACTTTCATATATAGTGTGATCCTCTAAAATGACTATAGAGGCTACTTTGAGTTCCACAATTAACCACATAAAGCCATTAATTGAAAGTAATTATTGAAATTTAACTAGCCGTTAGTTAATATTATATTTTTTTTCTAATATTATTTCTTACACCGACTTAGTATTTAGTAAATAATGAAAGTCTAACTAGTCGTTAGCTAGCCGTTGGAGTGAATCTATATCTATAAGGTATCACTTTGGAGACTCGAAGCATATATAATTCTTTTATCTCTCTTGATATTCTATTGTATCTATTCCCAATTTATAGATAGGAGTTTTTTGTTCTAAGACCAAAGAAAGTAAAGATATGTTCTAAAACTTCTAGATATATATATGTTATTGTCCATTAATGTGCTTAGCATTGAAATTGTTCAAGTATTTATTATAGGTTTATGAATTGAAAAGAAAAAAAGTATCTTCCAAAAAACCTATAATATAGAATTAAATTTAAAATGAATGTTATAATTCACATTCATGTATTTTGTATATTTCAAAACTTTTAGCGAATGAATTTGTTTCAAAATTAATTGAAATACTTACTCTTACAATTTTCCATTTGTTTCAAGAGTATTCCTACACACTCCAATCGAAATTGATTTATAAACTTATTAAGAGAATATAATCTCATCCTTCACTTTAGTAGGAATATTGATAAATTTATCGATACTTTGCTGTAAAGGAGGATGAGATTAATTTCTCTTAATGAAATTCATAGACTATTTGGTTGGAGTATGCAAAGTTACTCTTGATGAATTTACCGCACAAAGTGCGAAGTGGAGGTCGTTTCAACAAGATTTTAACAGGAAAATCTTAAAGCACTTAGCTAGGAGGATTCAAGACACATGATTGTAAGGTATCCAAGGATTTTGATTTTCACCGAAACATAGTGATATGCGTGGAGTATTTGTTTATTTCATTCAATGAACCACTTAGTTCAAGATCTGTTCACTAAACAGTCAATGATTTTTAAAAGTCTTCACTAGCTAATGGTTTAAGTCCAAAAGACACCATTATTGAAGCATGTTGCTAGATTAACGTCTCAAAATATTTTTTAGATTTTTCAAAGATAAAATTTCTTGAAACAAGTGGGGGTTGTAAGAGTTAGTGTTTCAATTAATTTTGAACAAATTTATCGGTTAAAAGTTTTGAAATATAAAAAATACATGAATGTGAATTTTAACATTCATTTATGTTTTAATTCTACATTATTGATTTTTTGGAAGATAGTTTTTGTTTAAATTCATGAACCTATAATAAATACAATCTAATTAAAAGTCTTTTCTTGTAAAACTACTTTTCCTTAATTCAATTTCTTTTGTTTGTAAAGACAAACACTCAAAAAACTAATTTTTCTTAGAAAAACATTTGAGAGACATTAATCAATTGATGAAATAACACAATCAAACACTGCTTACCCATTGGGCTTTAGAATTTTGACATATTCATCAAAAATAGGATTGCTAGTAAATTCTGTTATTTCTTTGCTATCCATCCAATAAAGAGCACCATTAACATTACAAAATTGCAGGAACATCTTGTGCTCGAGCTCGTCTATGTTTACTCTGTTGCTATTATCTTTACCTATAGGCCAACATTTTGTTCCTTAATTAGTTGGTTCTATTCAGACAAGTACATAGTCATAAATTGAGTCAAAGGAATGCAGATCTGACATAACTTTAAAGCATTCATAAAACATTAAAAGTTGAGCTAGATTACATGAGAACCATAGAAGAAAAACATAATATCCACAAGGAAATAAGACTAATTAAATATCTAAACTATATTAATCTTTGGATGAGTGTACGAGCAGTGGCGAATTTATGTACTAATTTTGGGTCACCCGAACCCGTAGTCATCCGACTAAACTTGATATATTACTTCTATAATTATTAAAGAATATATTAAATTAAAAGTTGTTGAACCCGTTCTCAAAATGGCTTATCTTTAAAGCAATGGTGCATCCGTTTTCTTGAAATCCTGGATTCGCCCCTGTGTACGAGACTTGAGAACTTTCCCCAATGACAGTCTTGACTTAGTAAAAACTTGGAATGTATCTAGTAATTAAAATAAAACTTATAGGACTAAACTGGAGTTTGATCATATTATCATCAATCAGGACCGTTAGTTTCGTCAAGTAACTTTACAGCCGTAGATTGGTTTCTTTTCACGCCCTGACGGCTGTAAAACCCTAGCAAATGCCCATCTTCTTCCTATATAAACCCTACTAAGTCTCCAGTTACCAATCAGCCACAGCGGATCTGAAGAAACCCTAATTCGCAGTGAGCCCCTTTTCGTTTGTATGTTCTTTTCAATGTTTAATTTATGTATCTAATGTTTGTTCTTTTGTAATCGAAGGTAAAGTAGAGTTACAATGGCGGTTCCTCTACTGCAAAAGAAGGTAATCAAGAAAAGGGTGAAGCAATTCAAGAGACATCAGAGTGATAGGAGAATTACTGTTAAGGTATTGTTCTTTCATTTCTTAAACCCCCCTTTTGTATTAAGCTCATTTTTTTATGGGTTGACAAAAAGATAGGATTTTGTTGGTTTTTTGTGTTGGAAAGGGAAAATGATGAGAGTTATTGTCGCCCCAGTCTTAATTTGCATTCAATTTATTGGATTTGCAAGGTGGTGATTGACACATCATATCTGATTCTTCTTGAACAATAATGTGGAACTTTTATTTTTGTTTGGTTTTATCTATTTTCTTTTGATGTTAAATCTTATTTGTGGACTATGTGCTTATAAGATGTGAGGATGCTTATCCACCTATTCTGTAGAATTCAATGATGAATTCAAAACATGCACTACCATCTGATCTTATAGCATTTGTCATCCTTTTAAGGTCTTGGGTTTCTGTACCTCTGTTTTTTTGTGATTTGGTTCTGTTTTTTGAACATTAGGATAAACATTTGCTTCTTTATGCACTATAATTATCTATTGTATTTTCGTTTGTTTAAAATGGAAAATGATGATAGTGATTGTCGCCCCAGTCTTAAGTTGCATCCAATTTATTGGATTTGCAAGGTGGTGATTGACTCATTATATCTGATTCTTCCTAAACAGTTTATACTTTGTTTTTGTTTTATTTAATTTGATGCTAAGCTTGTTTGTGGAGACATGCTATATGGTGTGATGATGCGTATCCACCTTTTCTGTAGGGTTCAATGATGAATTCAAATACATGCACTACCATCTGATCTTATAGCATATCTCACCTTCTTTGATGTATTGGGTTTCCCTATTTTTATCTGTATGGTGATTTGTATTAAAAGTTCTGCAGTGTTTATTCACTGATGCAGTCAATGATGATTTTTTCCCAATTTGCTGATTGACAGTGATTAATATAAAAGATCACCATCTTTCGGCTGAGATTGCATCTAGAACAAATTTGTGCAGTATTATCCCTTTGATTTTAATCACTTCAATTTTATATCAAATTATTTGTTGCCTATGGTATCTAATGTCCAGACTTTATTCTGTTGCTGGGTGTTTCGTTTTTACGGGCAGAAATTATACTGTAGAGCAGGTCTTGCGACACAGTTGCTTGTTTATCAATAAGCTTTCTGTTACTTTAACCCTGCTTACATATGCTTTATTAAGATGATTGTATTTTGTGGTACAATAAAATCTCTGCAAAGCTGTTATTCTATTATTTATAAACAACATATTTTTAGTTGTCTTCAATATTATTGTATCATTCAGTAATACTGGAAACCACTCCTTTTTATGTTAATATTAGAATGAAATTTGTTTACCTTGTTTGTTGTGCTTATTTTATTGACTCTTTGTATTGGAAAGGGAAAATGATGACAGTTGTTGTCGCCCCAGTCTTAATTTGCATCCAATTTATTGGATTTGCAAGGTGGTGATTGACACATCATGTCTGATTCTTCCTAAACAATAATGTTGAAATTTTGCATTTAGATTTAGCTATTTTCTCTTGATGATAAATCTTGTTTGTGGACGATATGCTCATAAGGTGTGATGATGCTTATCCACCTATTCTGGAGAGTTCAATGATGAATTCAAAACATGCACTACCATCTGATCTTATAGCATATCTCATTCTTTTTTTAAGGTTTCAGGTTCCCCCACTGTTATGTACTGTGATTTGTTTGAAAGTTCTAAAGTGTTTAGTCACTGATGCAGTCAATGATGATTTTTTCCCAAATTGCTGATTGACAGTGATTAATATAAAAGATCACCATCTTTCGGCTGAGGTTGCATCTAGAACAAATTTGTGCAGCAATCTCCTTTTGTTTTTAATCACTTCCTTCAGTTTACCTTCACATTATTATTCTCTTTTTTCTTTTAATCACTCACCTTCACATTATTTGTTGCCTATGGTATCTAATGCCCAGACTTTACTCTGTTTCTGGGTGTTTCGTTTTTACGGGCAGAAACTAACTATAAAGCAGGTCTTGCGACACAGTTGCTTCTTTGTCAATAAGCTTTCTGTTACTTTAACCCTGCTTACATGTCTTCTATTAGAGGAGATTGTATTTTGTGGCACGATATGTCTCTGCAATGCTAATATTCTATTATTTATAAGCAGCATACTTTTAATTTTATCTTCATGTCATTGTATTGTCCAATAATAGTGGAAAACACTCCTTTTTATGTAACGTTATTATGAAATTTATTTACCTTGTTTCTTGTGCTTGTTTTGTTGATTTTTTGTATTGGAAAGGGAAAATAATGACAGTTGTTGTCGCCCTAGTCTTAAGCTGCATCCAATTTATTGGATTTGCAAGGTGGTGATTGACTCATTGTTTCTGATCCTGCCTAAACAATAATATTAAATTGGATATTTGTTTGGTTTTAGCTTTCCCTGTTTGATGCTAAGCTTTTTTTTGCAGAGTTATGTGAATAAGGTGTGATGATGCGTATCCACCTATTCTGGAGAGTTCAATGATGAATTCCAATACATGCACTACCATCTGATCTTATAGCATATTTCATCCTCCTTTAAGGTTTTGGTTTCCCCATTTTTATCTGTATTGTGATTTGGTTTAATAGTTTTTAGTATGTAGTCACTGATGATTTTTTCCCATAATTGCTGATTGACCAGTTATTAATATAAAAATATCACCCACCATCTTTCGGCTGAGATTGTATCTAAGACAATGTCTTGCAGTACTTTTCTTCAAAAAAAATTTTGTTTAAAATTTAGTTGCCTATGGTATCTTATGTCCAGACTACTTTGTTGCTGGGTGTTTCATTTTACGGGCAGAAATTAAACTAAAGAACAGAACTTGCGACACAGTTGGCTTCTTTATCAATAAGCTTTCTGTTACTTTAACCCTGCTTACATCCCTTGTATCTTTCAACCCTTTTTATGTATATTTAATAGTATTGACTCCAGAGTTAGAAGGAAGTTAAGGGATGTGTAATGATGCCCAATATTGGCTATGGTTCTGACAAGAAGACTCGCCACTATCTTCCCAATGGCTTTAAGAAGTTTGTTGTGCACAATGCTAGTGAAGTTGATGTTTTGTTGATGCACAACAGGTAATAAGAAAGCAAAATTCGTTTGCTTATTCCATCTTTGCTTACTTCGTGACATCACCGTTAACTTCTTTCTCTTATTCACAGGACTTACTGTGCTGAGATTGCTCATAATGTATCCACAAGGAAAAGGAAAGAAATAGTCGAGAGAGCATCCCAACTTGATGTTAACAAGCTTGCTAGGTTAAGTAGCCAGGAGGATGAATGAGCTTTCGGGTTGTCAGCAACAGATTTTTGATGTTTACGTAGTACTTAGTTTTGATACTGTAAAATTTTATTAGGTGTTTGTCATATTCATACCTTGAGAATATATTTAGGAAAAAAAATCAATGTTTCCCATACCTTATTTCAATAGGATAGATGTATAGGGTATGTTATTGTTTTACCCTATATGTTCTGTAAAAAAAATGCATGCACTTATGTATACTGTATAAATCAATCGATTTAATTTTTACAGTAAAAATAATTTAAGAGAAACTATCGTTCATCCATAATCAGCAAATGTGTTGTGTAATGTTTGATGTACAATTGGGAAAGTAAACGGGTGTAATTTTCTGGATTTGGCTCTTTTCCATTTTCTCCTAGGATTAATGACACATGGCATATGTTAAAATAAATGGTTAAGATTTAATTTTTCAAAGTATATTTTTAATCATGATTTAATTAATAAATATATTAAAATATTTAATTTTAAAAATTACTATAACCCCCACAATCTTAACAACATATTATCTTGTTCATAAATTTAGGGGAAAAAAAGTTTTTTTTCCTAATTTTTTTTACTAGGATGTTAATTTAATTTTATTTTTAAGTTAATATTTTTATTGCATTTTTTCATTGAATTTTTCTTTTTTACCATTAGCTATCGAAGAGTATTATTTTTTCTATTTTATTTCACCTTTTTTTTTTCTATTTCCTCCAAAATTAACATTAGCTATATTTGGCAGCAGTTCAATATTTAAAAAAAAGTTTAAAAAGATCCCACGTAAAAAAAAGTAATTATGAAGAACTTTTTTTTCCCTGGACAAGACAAAATGTTGCTAAGATTGTGAGATTATAATAATTTTTAATACTAGATATATATTGTATTTATTAGTTAAATCATGGTTAGAGATTTACTTTGGAGCCGGTAAGATCTTCTGAATGATTGAGGTGTACCTTTTTTAATTCAAGGCTTTATTGCGATGCTCAAAGATACTCCACAATACCATGAAATATTAATGGTCATTTATGCTGGGCATATGAATAAGACGCCATTAAGTTTGTTTCTCCAATTTTTTTCATTTGATCTTTGATGGACTATTTCCAACGAATCAACAACTTTTCTTCATTTGATCTTTCATGAACTATTTCCAATAATCAACAACTTTTTTTCAACTTTCCAAATCTTAAACAGCTACAATTAATATGGGATGGAGGGAGTACTATTTTAGTAAAAATGGCTCCTTCCTTCATCAGTTCATTGTTCAAACTTGACAGGACTCTCGTCTGGATAAGTATTACCAATGCAACATGAATTGTGCTTGAATATTACAGAAAGATCCACCTTCACATCAAATCAGCATCAATTCAATTATGTATGATAAGAGATTTTGCATCATTAATCAAATTCTATTTACACCAAAAGAAGAAAAAATGTATATGCTCATAGGACCTTTCAATCAGCAGAACTGGGGAGGTGTGTTCATGGATAAATACCTAAAGTTAATGGGGAATTGGAAGCGTTTCAGGCTTCAGCAGTAACAACACGAAGACAAAGCTATAGCAATATTCAATGCTAAGCAGGTAACAACTCTAATATATTTCAAGCGAGAGTCTATTTTGTGTCAGCAGCCATGCAGGTATGATTCAAGTATCGTAAGGCTGAGACAAGAATCAAACAACTATCATTTCCAAAATTTGCAATGGCAGGAACATTATAGGCATGTTCTATATTAGACAGCTTTCTAATAATCTCTCCTCCCCCAACCCCCTCTCAGAGAGCAAGATTTCTATGACTAAAGCTCCAATAATGAAATATCTCTCTCTATCTGATCGCTGTTGGAAAATCTGTCGATGGAATCTTCCTATGCTGATTAATGCAGAATAAACCAGGGGTCACTATTTGCTGATACTAGCTAAATAACTTGGGAACTTCATCTACTACACAATTAAGTACCAGCCGCTGATGAATAATTCCAACTCCAAGAATAGTAGATCTACAAGATTGACATGAAGGATCACCAGGTACCTCAAGCTTTATAAGTCTGTAGTGGTTGCCTCGACTTCAAGTATATTTGGTCAATCATAGGACAGTATCAAAAACATTTTAGACATGGCGTCAAGATCAGCTGCTAGACATATGAAGCAGAGGATGCCAATATCTGATTTCTTCATTGGTAGCATGAAAGAGTACCCTATTATATTGGTACAAAACATTTCACAGAATGTTGGCCCAATACAACTCTGGCAGTTCCCTAAAATTAATGGTCCTGCTTCTGGTGAACTAATTACCAGGCTCCACCAACCATTTCCACAGTGATTATCAAAAGGATAATGCTACCAATAATCTGAACAAGAACAAAAGCCATCCCTGAAGTGATGAAAGCGGCTAGAATCTCTTACAATGATTTCACGATCAACAATTTTTGCTATGAGCTTGATGGCAGAATGACAGTCCCCACAGACACGTAGGTTCTTCATTACTGTTATAGCACTACCATGTGTTGTAATTAATGCAAAGCAAATAGCAAGCCTCTCACTATGACATGACAGCAATACTTCCTTCTGTTCATCCTCTACATCATGCAATGCATATCTTTGATCAGGGACATAACCATATTCCTTCAACTTTTCCGTCAACCATTCCAGCTTTTCATATATCCTATCACTTAGAGGATGTGAAGTATCACCAGAAAGAAATGTATGCCGGATTCCCTTCTGATTAACCCAACTGCATCCTCGTTGTTTTGTGTTTCCTCTTCTTCTCATATTTCCTCTAACTCTTGCTACATCATTCCATCTACCAGAAAAGGCATAAATGTTAGATAACAAAACATAAGCAGCACTACAATTTGGGTCAAGATGAAAAACGTTTTCTGCAGCTCTTTCGGCCAGTTCTAAGTTTAAATGCTTCTTACAACCACTAAGCAAAGCCAACCATATTGACAAATTTGGTCTCATGGGCATGCGTTTCACCAAATCCTCTGCTTCATTTAGCTTTCCGCTTCTGCAAAGGATATCTACCATACAACTATAATGCTCAAGTGTCACTTCAATGGATGAGCTTTGGGGGATATATTGAAATAAGCGTCTTCCTTTCTCTAGCATGCCAGAATGGCTACAAGCAGCAAGTAACCCAGTAAATGTAATATCATCCATATCAGCCCTTGAACAAACCATCTGGGCGAACAATGTGAGTGCCCAATTACCAAATCCATGTTGTGCACATCCAACGATGATTGAGTTCCATGAAACTATGTTTTTTTCAGGAATCTCCTTGAATGCAATGAGTCCATCGTTTATTTTTCCACATTTTGAATACAATACAACTAGCGAATTGCCAACAAACGCATCAGTGTTCAATCCGAGTTTGACTGCTACACCATGAATCTCTTTGCCAAGATCAATAGACTCCATTTCACAGGATGAATTTAGGGCACTAGTGAAGGAAGACTGATTCGGAAGTAGACCAATCCTAATCATGTCCCCAAACACTTTCAATGCTTCTTTGTGCTTATAATTCAAACCATACCCTGTCAAAAGAGACGTCCATACAACTATATTTATATGCAACCTCTCGCTGAATACCTTTGAAGAATCATCCATGTGCATGCAATTACCATACAATGTGATTAGTGAAGCAGTGATATAAGTATCATATAGATAACCAAGCTTCACAACACAGGCATGAATTTCACTACCTAGACCTAAATCCCTTGCATTAGCACAAGCTGTAATAACAGAAGCAAAAGTGCTAGAAGTAGGTTCAATGAAGAAATCTAGCATCTTCTTAAAAATCAACAGAGCCTCATCACTCCTCCCATACTGATCAAGCCCACTAATAACCGACGTCCACGAGATCACATTCCTAGAAGGCATCAGCTCAAACAACTTAACAGCCTCCTCCACTCTTCCATTCTCAAAATACCCATAAATCATAGCATTCCAAGCTGCCACATCCCTTTGTGGCATCTCCCAAAACAAACTCTCAGCCTCTTTAACCTTTCCAAACTTCAAAAACCCGCTTATCATTGTTGTGTAAGAAATTACATTTTTTTGGGTCATTTCCTCAAATAGCTTCAAACCCATGTCCATATTCCGACAGTCTACACACCCTTTAATCATCAAGTTCCACATAACCGTATCTTTGACAGGCATTTTGTCAAACAGCTGCAGTGCTTCATTCAACCTTAGATTTTCAGCATACCCAGCTATCAATTTGGTGCATAAATAGATATTTGGAGATGGGATTCTTTCAAAAAGCTCTTTAGCTTCATCAATTCTTCGGTTCTTTAGGTGCTCAGATAGAATTGAATAGCAAGTGGGGCTAGCTACTCTGAAGAATCTTGCTAAACCAATTAAAGATCTTGAGATATAGAAACGAGGAACAACATAATTAGGCATGAGAAGAAGCCAGTGAAGAAAGTTCACTATATGGTTTTAACGGTATTTTGAAGGCTTCAACGGTTGCCTCAAAGAAAGAGGGGGGGGGGGGGGGGGGGCGACTTGTGGCTGATAAATGACACTAAACACTACATACTAGTGTCATTTTTATGAGATTGATGATGATGTTACACACGAATGAAATTAAGGTTAGTATCCATGGTCTTGTGTGATAAGAATAGACTATCAAGACTTAAAACGTAAGTTCTATAAAGTGGTTGTTAGACCAAGTTATATGGCTCAGAGTGCCGACTGATCAAGAACTCACATATTCTAAAGATTAAGGTAGCAAATATAAGGATATTGAGATGGATGTGAGTATATTAGGAAAGATAGAATTAGTAACGAAGATATTTGGGATAAGATGAAAATGACTTCCATGGTGGATAATATGAGAAAAGTGAAATTTAGATGGTTCGGTCATGTGAAGAAGAGATGCTCGAATGCCCTATTGTGAAGGTGTGTGAGGTTGGTTATACCAAATAGTAGGTTTGAGGAGAGGTAGGTATATGACGAATAAGTATTAGTGAGAAATAATTAGACTGGATGCACCCCTATAACTTATTGAATACATGACTCTAGATAAGATGTTGTGAAAGTCAAAGATTAGGGTAGAAAGTTAGGAGGTAGTGTCATACCAATTTCCTTCTCTTTATTGTTATTATTATTTTATATTATTTCATATCGTTACTACTCCTCTCCCCTCATAATTTTCATATATGATTTGATATATTTTACTTGAACCGAGAATCTATAAGAAATAATCTCCCTACCTTCACAAGATAGTTGAGTATGTTATTGTACAATTTAAATTACCCTAAGCCCTAAATTACACTGAACGACTTCATAGAAAATAACAAAAAAATTGTAATTTGAGGATAGATTTGAAGTAGTCCCTTAAATATAATTTTGAGTAGTTTTGGTTCTTAAATTTGTCAAAAGTGAACACTTTTGATCTCTGTTAAATATTTAACAAATGCTATCCTTTTTCTTCTTCAAAATTTCCATCTAATCTAACCGATGGAGTTTGCTTTGTATTTGGTGAAGACCAAAAGTGCTCATTTTTCGCAAACTTAAAAGACCAAAATTGTCCAAGATTATATATTGGGGATTACTTTGAACCTAACTCAAACATAAGAGACCATTTTTGTCATCTTACCTGGCTCATTTTGTATTATTTGGAAACAAAGAATGTTCCTTTTGAAATCAAAGAATGTACCACCTCAAAAGACATACTAAAAAATCTTTAGCTGGGAAAGAATCTTGGTTTTTGCTTCCTTCCCTTGATAAGAATCTTGGTTTTTTGCTCCCTTGCCTTGATTAGGAAGCATTCCCTTTACAACCCCACAAAGCCCTTTAGAACAAACAGCCTTACAAGAAAAGAACCAAAACCTTAAGAGATTAAAGTATTTATAAAGACCCCAAAGAACTTGCAGACATCACATGCATTTGTACAACATAATCTTCTTAGCCTTTACAAAAAAACAAAAAAAAAAACTTGTTCAATTTTCATCAAAAAGAGGTTTCAAGCCTTGATATCTTAATCATTTTCAAGAACCAAGAATGGCTAATGGGCAGATGAAACCTATTGCATCTTTGCTTTTGGTCCTTAATTTCTGCATGTATGTTGTTGTTTTAGGTATTGCTGGTTGGGCTATGAACTTTGCCATTGATAATGGTTTTGTCATTGGTAAGCATCTTGTCAAAATCCTTAGGTTCACTAAAATCTTTGTTCTTTTTATAACCATTGTGTCCAGGTCAGTTTGAACGCACCACAACTATTGGCCTGATCGACAATTATTTTCACTACTAAGTTGGAGAGAGTAGTCTACTAAATATTCTATCTTTTTACTAAATATAGTCTTTTGTTAAAGACTGATCATGGTGTGTGTGATTTTTTACAGGTCCAGGAATGGAACTTCCAGCACATTTCTCACCAATTTACTTCCCAATTGGAAATGCTGCCACTGGATTCTTTGTTGTATTTGCTTTGATAGCAGGTGTGGTTGGAGTTGCATCTGTTCTCTCTGGACTTGACCACATTCGCCATTGGAACATCGATAGCTTACCATCTGCTGCTTCTGCTGCTGCAATTGCCTGGAGTCTTACACTCCTTGCCATGGGGTAAGGCACTGTCTATTTTCTCTTAACGAAGATCTGAATCTGAATTTATCTCTTGACGCTTTGTGCTATTTGTTCTTTTTTATGTACTATTCTACATATCAGTAAAGTAATGAAATTGCCATCCATGCAGCTTTGCTTGGAAAGAAATTGAACTCAACTACAGGAATTCCAAATTGGTATAGCACCCTTCATCTGTATACAAAGTTAAATATATGCAAATTTATGAGAACTATTGACATTAACTCCTTTACAATTTATGGATAATATTGCAGAAAACAATGGAGGCATTCTTGATAATTCTATCATTTACTCAACTGGTATACATAGCTGCCATTCATGGTGCTTCATCAAGGAGATAAATGAACTTCGAAGATAAATCGTATCGTGTGAAATGTATTGATTGAGTTTGTTGTTTCCTTTTTTCTTTTCTTTTTTACCAATAGTCATTGTTTTTATTCACTATTGTGTATACAAAGTTGGCCAGATGGCTGTTTGTATATCAACTATCTTCAGTATTCAAATTGTAAGAAACAAATAAGTGATGCACAAATATTACCCTACATTGGCTTTTTCCCAGAAGAAAATTGGACATTATTAAGAAAAACATCATATGTGTACATTACATATCTCCTGAATTATGAAAGTTTAACAAGGATTTACCTAATGCTGTCGAAGGGACACAGCCAGCAGCATTCACTCATTAACTTCGAAAGAGAAATCTGAAACAAACCTTAGATCTGATCTAACGGATACCATTTGAAGCATAGTTATTCTTTGGCAACTGAATTCCAATGAGTAATTCAAATCTAATCAAAAGATTGTGTAGCATATACAAACACTCTGCGTCAACTAGCATAGACATTCACCATCAGAAGGACCACACCAAATTTGGCAGCAAGGTTAGGACCACTAGAATAGAAAACAGAAAAATAGCCATCACCGGTGTCAACTTAGTGAAGAGAAGTAAAAGGAGTGACTATTAATAACAAAGGTTTGAACCCAAAGGATATAACTATATGCTGGTGAAATTTTGGATGAATAACAATTCCAAGTGTCCTGTGCAAAAACATTAAGAAAGGCTCTTCTAACTCCCCGCGGAGCAGGTACATCACACCAATAGAACATACGAGAAAAGAAACTAACCACTGCAAAATACCAGGAAAGCAGCAACGAGACGAGAAGTTCTCAGCTGCTTTTTCAAACTAAACTAGAAGTACTGAACATGTAAGTTTCTATAACAAGACCCCTTGCAAAGACACTGTTCAAGAGAATGAAGGCAGTCATCAACTTCAAGAATTCCAAATGTTGCTACTCCATTCAACCAGCTTTCATGCTCTTATTCTGCATTAAAAAAAAAGACGTTTAATCATAATCATAAGTGGATCACCAATGTCAATGCTATAGGTACAGATATTTAATTGCCAGAAACAATTAAGAGGGTAAATTCAATAGAACATTTATCAGGTGTTACAGTATGAGTAGAAAAAGCCAAATAGAAATATCAAACAGTACAATATAGTTAAAAGAGTCTAGAATATTGCAGAACTTTAAATATCCAGGTTTCTCATAAAGATCCCTAAAGTAATCCAAATGCAGGTGCTCCAGTTAACTGCTAAATCATTGACAACAGCAAGACAGGTGGAAATCATGCAAGAATTCAATGAGAGATAGAGATGAAATATCTTCTATCTAAATCAAATTCATCACCATCATGCTCAAAGAACAAAAGTACTTCCGAGAAGTACATCTATATTTCTTTTTTGATTCTCATGATCCTCAATGCATCAGCCTCAACAGTTGGCTTCATTAAGTTAGCTACCACATACACTTTTCCTCAGAGTAACTGGTAACTGAAAAATTGTTTGTTATATTTCTTGACATCTTTTTTTCATAAAACTCTGCAGATTATTAGCTATTTGTCTTGCCATGCAAAAAAAGAGAAACAGAATATCTTACACTTCACATTACTTCAGTGTCTCACAGCTAATAGTAGCAGCTCATAACCTTTTGTAACAAAAAAGCATATTTTGCTTCATAAAGGCCTCAAAATGCTGTTTTCTCCACTCGTATGGTTCTAACTTCCTCATGAAATCTAAACCCCATTGAATTTGACCAGGGATACATGTTTGAGCTTTCACACCATTGCTGGAATATTTAACCAGCCAACACCTACCTGAAAGTGCTACCAGCATATCACTGTATGTGAAAAGTACAAAGGTCCTTGGTGCATCCTGCTTAATACCTTAAATTACTCTAATCTGGTGATCCTTACAGCTGTTAATAAATTACATTAAGTTGACTAATAAACTGAGTTTTTCCTCACATTTAATCCAACAATCTACCCTTGCTCATGAGCTTTATAACCATAAACAATTTTCTATACCAATCTGTAGAAGGTATGCCATTTCAAAAACTTTATGACTGCATGATTCACCATTGTACTCCTTCATGCAATCTTTTTACGACACTTTATATCAAAACTGAATTTCACCCCATAAGTTCAAACACTTAAACTTAGCAAGATGTAACTGCTCCGCTGAAATACGGGGTATATTTACCTATACTTTCTTGCCTATTCAGCTAATCCCATGAGTTCTACTACCTCTGTCCTATTTCATGTAATGGTGTTTGACTGGCCACAAAGTTTAAGAATGAAAGACTTTTTCAACTAGTGGTCTATAAATCCCTTAACATTTGTGTGGCTAAAAATGATCTCATTAAAGATAAAATGGGAAGTTTAAAGTTAAATTGTTTCTGTATATAAAGGTGCCATTCTCTTTAGACGGACTAAAAGCATAAAATGGGACAGAGGCACCAATAAAAATAAAACCCTACTAAGATATACGACAATGAAAACAATTCCTCAATTCCAAACTACAGATTTGCTCCATTTGGAACTAATTTCAATGTTTAAAAACTTAAGGTTTTCAGCCGAAGATGTTCTCTATAATTCTACCAACATACACGTCACAATACAGACAAAAAGACTCTAGCAATCCAACTAAAATATATCCAAGTGATCCCCCTGCCTCTAGAAAAAGAAAAGATAATGATTAACATGTGCAGAGAACATGATGATCTCTCATGACATGGCCGTTCCAGAACTTGGATACATGACAAAAATAATGAAAGAGATCCTAAAATCCTTGTTAGTTGATTAGTTGACCCAACTAGATTATGTATGAACTCAATGCAACCATTTGCATTCTAGTATATCATATGGAAAAAAAAATAAATCAAAACCATAGGGTCAGCATTGAATTCAACTCATACATACATTATAGGCGACATAAACAACCAAAAATAAAAAACATTGACAACACAGCTTGAAGAAAACAGTCCTAAATGACAACATAGCAGATCAACCTTGATATACTGTTTAGCATGAAAACGATCATTTGGACAGTATGCTCATAGAAACTAGCTTAATTTGATGGTCACTTAAGCAACAAGATTGCATAATAGGACACCATCAATGAGATGGAATTCAAGTTGACATAATGTGTTTGGAGCAGTTGCACTGTTATAATTGAGTTCAGTAAGAACAGAGGATTACACTTATTTTCAAGAGGAAGTGATTGCAAAGCTACTGTAGATAAACTTTCCTGGGCTGTCACTGATCTGCATACGGTTTTGGCTATCATGCTTTCATCTTGCAGTTAATCTTACAACAGTTAATCCAAGCCACAAGGCAAAAAACAATTTTCAGACCAATAAATACTTAAAAACTGTGGCAACAAGATTAAAGTCAAGCATAAGGATATCAAGTAAAACAAAACAGAAGAAGACCAAAAGACACATCCAACTGATGAAAGCTATACTTTTTTGCTCTTCTTGCAGACGTACAAAAGGTAAAAGATAATGTGGTTAACAACCAAAATAAAGAAGGCTGATGTCTAACCTCAATTCATCTATTTGATCCTGCAAACAACTCAAACAAGCCACAGCAACTCTTCCAGGAAGTTGTTTGCACTGGTCGTGAAGGTAACACTGTTAACTGTAAAAATAAAATAAAAGGAATTTAAAAGATTTACCACATAAACATGAGCTGCCAGATGTGATTAAGAACACTCTCCTATATGAATGACAGAAATAATAGAAAGATAAATAACCTGATGGTCATGGCATTCTCGAGCTGGAGATTCTTTCACATCTGCAGAAACACTAGCATCAATTTTAGGAGCACTGTAGGGTGCCTCTATTTTTTCTTCATTTTCTAGGGTCGCAGAAGCCTTTGCATCTGTATTTTCTAAAGTATTACCACTTGATATTGCCCTAGCATCGCATGACGCTGCAGTAGCTGTTTCATCTCTTTTCTCTGATCCTGTCTCCATCAGAACTTCTGAAATAGTGGCTTTGTCAACTATAGCACCCAAATTTTCCTTCCAATTTTCCACAACAGTATCTGAAGCTGTATCTTTCTCATCCACAACACACAGATTTTCTTCCCCTTTTTCCTTCAACACCGGTTCAACAGCAGATGCGATCACATTATCAGCATCTGAAGCACTTGTTGTGACTTGAACTATGTCTTCTGATATTGCAGCCTTATCCAAATCACATGCAGAGGTTGTTTCCACAAGGATATCAGCAACTTTTTCATCAGGCAAAGATTCATTATCTTCCACTAATTCAACAGCTGGAGCATCATCAACCACAATACTATTCTTATCAAGCAAAGATTCAATATCTTTCACTAATTCAACAACTGGAGCATCATC
This sequence comes from Solanum bulbocastanum, assembly GCA_037074985.1. NCBI lineage: Eukaryota > Viridiplantae > Streptophyta > Magnoliopsida > Solanales > Solanaceae > Solanum > Solanum bulbocastanum. Next base: position 25,497,123 of record CM073598.1, on the reverse strand, counting down.
AACCACAATACTATTCTTACCAGGCAAAGATTCAATATCTTGCACTAATTCAACAGTTGGAGCATCATCAACCACAACATCATTCTTATCAGCAACATCATATTTTTCTACTGAGCTGCTGCTGCTGGAACTCCTTCGCAACCCTCCTCGGTTAGATTCAATCATGGTTTCAGCATTCTCAACACTTATCTTCTGGCTCTCAGATTCACACTCAATCTTCAATTCCCTTTCAACCTGAACAAGACCTCCTTCTTCATTTCCGACAATCTCCACTTCCTTGCCTTCATGTTTCACCCCATTGAATTCATTCTCTTCAATTGACCGATCATGTGAATCATCCAATTGCTTCTCTGCATCTTCAACCTCTCCTTCAGTAAACTGGTTTTGGTGATTCTGATAATCTTGAGATGCAGGGGAACTACCCTCACTATCACTCTCTTTATCATCACGCTTCAGATCCTCCTCACCTGCCATAGATCCATCCATATTGATTCAATACCAAACGAAGCAGAATGTCACAAGTTAGCAATACCCATCAACTTTAATGACCCACAAATCAAACTTAACAACTAAAAAGTAAGCAATAATGGAAGTAGCATGGGTTGGTGGGTCATGAATGCTCCAACCAAAAACACTTATGAAACAAACACACTATACAATCATCTAAATACACACAACAAGAAAACACCAATAACTAACTAAAGTTCAATCAAGAAACATATCAATACGGAGAAAAATATAAAACACAACAGGATAAAGTAAACCAGACCCACCAATCAAAATTGGAAAACAGATCACAAACTGTAAAATCCTTGAAGATTTGGGGAAAAAAACGCACATGGGTATGTCCAAGATTGATTAAAAAACATAAAAAGTTCATTTTTTTTCAACCCCAAAACACCAAAACCCCAATTAGTCATTACAGAGTATGAAATAAGGTACCAGGAAAAGAACCGGTACTGCGAGAAGGAGGTTCTATTGCTTGAACCTGCTTCTTTTTCTTAGCAGCTTTTCGCTTCTTGGCACCTGAAGGCATGTTTTGGGTTTATGAAACTAGGTGATTACTGTTGCTCTGTTTTGCAAGAAATGGGATCTTTTGGTTGTGTTTCAAAATCTGAAATTGAAGAATCTTCTTGTTGTTTTAGCTTTGTTTTGTGGTGTAATGAGGAATGGGAGGATTTTGAAGTTTGGTAGTACCAACGGAGAAGAGTGAGTAACAGATGGGTATTGGGTCCCCTCTGTTTCTATGGAAATCAAACGGAGCGTCACTCTGTGTGTGGCTGTGTGGACTGTGAGGCCGTAATATTATATTTATATTTACTTTTTTCATACACAGATCAGCATTTTCATTTTTATGACACAAAAATATTTTCAAGTTTTTTCTTTTTGTCCTTTCTTTAGTCTCATAATTTTGTATGTCTGTAAATTGTTAGCGTTATGACACATCTCTTAAAGAAAATAATATAATAATATAAATTAAAGATTTCTTTTGTTTATTTCTTTAAATATGACAAAAAAGATTTATTATTCACTTATTTTTTAAAAAAAAAGTTACGACAATTCACTTAAATGTACATGAATTAGATGGAATACTAATCCATCTCTTATGAAATTATTGAGAATTAATTTCTAATAATCTCTTGTAGGTTGAATATGGAAAAGATAGAGAAATACTCATAGAGGTGTTTCTTTATAAATCTAAATAAAATTGATAAAAATGAAATTATATGATAATTGAATTACAAAAATTTAGATAGTAATTACGTTTGAAAAACAATAAACACGAGGATAATGTTAGTACTATTGATTAAAAAAAAAAATGTTAGTAGAGATATGACCTCCTAGCCTAGGACTATTTATTAGGAGTTTTAAATAAATTATTTTTATTCGTATAAGAGTCAGTGGAATAAAAAGAAAGAATATATTGTTTTATTTAATTTGATTCACCGTAACAATGGGGTGTTCTTTTTCTTTTTTCTTCTTCATTTTTTTCAATCTTGTTGACAATTTTTCCATTCTTATGTCATGGTTTTCTCTTTATGGTGTGACACTAAAAATTTGACACCTATTACAAATTACAAAGCTTTAGCTTTTATATGAGAAGAGATAAAACATATTAAAGAAAACGCTTTAAAAGTTATTATTTAATTTTTATTTTTAAATTTGGTGAGGTTTGTCATGATATTATTGACTCAACATGGTGTAATAATTTTGCTAAATTTATTTTTTGTGTCACGAGATAATCACAATATATTTTTTAAATTCTTTATAAAAATTAATTGAATTTAACGTGGTATATCAACTTCGCTAAATTTATTTTTTGTGTCACGAGATAATCGTAATGTATTTTTAAAAATCTTTATTCCTTATAAAGATCAATTGAATTTGACTATGTGATAAAATTCCCTCGATTTGCACAAAATTATTTGCATTAGATCCTAATTTTCTTTCTTTCTTATTCTCAAGTTGCTTTAACAACTTATTTTTCGATCATATAACCTTACTCACATATATATAATTATAATTATAATCAGAGGCGAATTCAGGATTTCAAGAAAACGGGTGCACCTATTACTTTAAAGATAAGTCATCTTGAGAACGGGTTCAACAACTTTTAATTTAATATATTCTTTAATAATTATAGAAGTAATATATCAAGTTTAGTCGAATGACTACGGGTTCGGGTGACCCAAAATTAGTACATAAATTTGCCATTGATTATAATTACATGCAAATCAAGTTTAAAGTAATTATCAATATAACTTTCTCTAAGTTTGAGACATTTCACATTCTCATTAAAACTAAATTACACTAGAGAAGAAATTTTTTGCTAATTATATCGCACATAAAAAGAATCAAAAACTTTTTCTTTTTTTCAATATACAATTTTTTAAAGTAATACATGTATAATTTTTATATGAAATATGACAAAATTTGGATCCAGAAGTACTACTTGATAAAGCTATAGTTTCCAATCATAGGCTTTTCAAATGGAACATGATCGTCATGTGATCTTACCCAAAGTTGTTGCCTTAATTAAACAAAGAAGTTTATTGTTTATTGTACAGTAAAATTTTATAGACTTAATTTAAGAATATGTAAATTATAAGAATCAAAATGCGTGATTTTGTATGTTGTAGCTTGCTTCATATTTACCAACAAGACAAAAGGAATAACAAATATGAAATTGAATCTGAAATAAAAGTATAGAATTAACATGAGGTATAATATTGATAATTGATAGCGTAAAACCGTGGACAAAACTTGATCTTATTAATATGATTTAGAAACAATGGAAAGTACTCGAAGTACATATAATAAGAGTATAGTACACAACTAGTAGATAAAAGACTATTTATATTTAAACTCTAGGAAGTATCGTACGAAAAATTCACCTTTATTTAAATAACGACGAATGAAGATCTTGCACCCTTATGCAATAGTTAGACGATTGAGCTTATCTTGAGCTTGTCTTGTTTGGTCTGATTCTATATTTTTGAAGGTTAGTGGCCCTTTGCTAATATGACTCGAACCCGGACTATATAAACTCCAAATCTTTCATGAATAAGATTTTCTTTTATCAGTCATGTTTTGAGGCTAGTATTTGCTATTATTCTTGTTGAGTCATTTTTGACTTATTTTTATTGCTACATATCTTAATTTGCCCACCTATCACGATTTTTACCCTATACATTTTCTAATTTCAAATATTTTTTGTTTTATTATAACCAAAACATATGTCTTTAAATTTAAATGCAATTTTGATATACTTTTTTCGAATGAATCTGAAAATATGTTAACTCATGAATTTATTTTCTAGTCTTGTTTAGAAACAATAGAAATGTCATTTCCTTCTTCTTTTATGAGTCTAAAATACGAAAATATATGGAAAATCAAGGAAAAACCAAGAAAGGAAGAAAAAAACAATTTAGTGAAAATGATGGTTTGTGACCAAAAAAAAAAAAAAAAGGAACAATAATATGAAGAAAATGCTAGAAACAAATTAGAGGCAAAAAATAAAAGAATTGATGAGACATAAATTTATGTGTGGCAAAACCGCAAAAGGTGATAAAAATAAATGAATGGTGGACAATTTGTGAACCATATATTTTGTGGGTCATTAGATTATAACATGTGTTTAGTTAATAGTACTATCTGTCTTGATTCATCTAAGACCTTAGACTATATACTACTAAAAAGTCAGTGATGAAATTTTAATCGTTTGGTAGAATATATAAAAATAGTGGTGTATATGATATATTAATAATGTTAATATTATTTATGTTTGTGTTGGTTATGCTAAACGTATTTCTTATACAGTGTTTAGGTATATTAAAAAGAACATTGTATGATTTCTAAACTCTCCTCGTTTCGTATATTAAAAAGAACATTGTATGATTTCTAAACTCTCCTCGTTTCTTTTCAGTTGTCATGTCGCATTTTTCAAGAGTCAATTTAACTAATTTTTAAAGTTAAATTAGATTATATTAATTTAATATTTTAAAATAAAATTTTAAATATTCAAAAACTATACAGAAAGTTCTAAAAATTACTACTTTTTCATATGAATGTGATGAAAAAATAAATCTTAAAATACTAGTTAAAATTCATGCCGTTGAATCTCAAAAAGAAAACTACGATGGCTAAAAAGAATAGAAGGTGTATTTACTTACTAAAATACATTCTACAAATAGTCAAATACAATGAAAAAATGTAAAAGAAAAATAAATTGAAGGATAATTGTGTGTTTTAACCATTATAATGCATATAGTTAAACTATATGTATTGCAATATCATGATTTCCGATGTTTTAATTACACATAGCATATATAATAACCAAATAGAATATATTAATTAGTGATTAAAAAAGTGTATCAAATACAATTAATTTCAAAGGTGGAAATTATACCTATTTGAAGTTTGAAATTTGACAAAAGCTTCAATTTTAGGATTCTAACTTAGCAATTTGGCTAGAAGATGAAGGGGATTAAATATAAAATTCATCAATTAAGTTGCAACAATTTTTGCCTTCAATTATTAGTTTTTCTTATCTATTTTCTCAGCCATTTTGTGGCGTTTGTTAAAAAATAAAATAAAATAAAATAATCCATCTTTTGTAAACTCTTGTTTGTTTGAGTTTCTTTTGTAAAAGATATACTTTTTCAAAAAGAAGTTCAAAATTTAAAATTCAAATTTGTTGTGGCACGTGATTATTAGATCTAATTGACAAAAATTTCAAACATAAAAAAATAATTTAAACGTGTAAGAGACATTTTCCTCGAATCGTAATCTAATTAAATCTTCCAATGAATTCAAAAAAAGCTTTTCTTTCACACCCCTCAGTTTTTGTTTTCTTCTTCTCTTTTTATCTTTTTTCTTAACTAAGGCAAATGTTGTGTTGTTTCCTCATAAATAGCAAAGTGGCCAAAATACAAAATTCAATATATATATATATATATATAAAAAACTCCATTTGAAAGTTGATTTGTCGATTTTTCATCAACATCACGCGTCCAAAAAAAAAAAAAATGCATCACTTTCTTCATCATGTTAGCGACTAGAGAATCCTCTATAAAATGATATACTCCCCTCCCTCTCCCTCTGTTCAAAAGTAGTTGTCCAATATTAACTTGGTAAACCTCTTAAAAAACTATAAATAGAAGGATAATTTTATTATATCACCCTTTGAATATAATAAATACAATGTCTTGAAAAATATAATAGAAAAATAACTATAATTAATGATAAGGTAGGGGAAATTAAGAAATAAGTGTAAGATTATCCATAAATTTCATAAAGTGGACAAATATTGTTGGAATCTATTTTTAGTATAGTAGATAAATATTTTTGGATGGAGGAGTAATTAAGATCAAAGATAAATAAAATATATAAAATTTAAGGAATCGCAAAACACTAATATCTCTTTTAAAAATGAGTTAGACAAATGTGGGTTTCCATGAAGACCCCCATGCAAGGACTATGGTACGAAGTTTGTTGTGTCATGTGTACATGTGTCACAATTGTTAAAGTCTTATTTATGACTTAAATATTTTTTTTATAATGTTAGAAGCTTTTAACAAACAGAAATTTTAATATATTTTTTTGGTAAAGATGATTCAATTGATCATCATCTTTGAACTAATTAAGGTGAGTCTGTCAGTGAGTTGGGGGAGGGACAAAGTATAAATAGGTCATGTGGCACTTGGCAATATTAATTGAAATATGAGATCTGGATTTATTTAAAAAAGTTTTTCTCTCGATATTTGATACTCGCATTAGAGTTTGACTAAAATATTTTCTAAGAAGGACAACTTCATAATTAGAAAAATTTGAATGCGAAAACTTCTGATTAAAAATGAACAAATACTTATCAGTCCACCACAATATCGATGGTTAACCAGTGGATGAGAGTCCCTTTCAGAGTAAATCAAACACCAATGCTAAAAATTCAAGGTGGCATTTATTGATAATTTGTTCTACATGTCAAAGGATACAGTCATACAGGTAGGAAAAATATGTGGGTAAGAGAGGTCCATATTAAATAAGCAAGTTGTTATGTGACATTGATTACTTTCTTTACTATATTTGACCACAAGCCAAATCTAGTAATTCAACAACCTCAATTCATCTCTCCAAGAGAAAGAAAACCCTTGTTTTTTTTTTAATATTTAATGTTAGTGTGTAGTTGTTAGGATCGAACGCTTACCATCATGTTAAAAGTGATAATTGATAGCAAATTATGCATAATTTTATTTCTTAACAAAATTCACCAAGTAAGCGTCATGTTCGATCATGACTCCGATCCGAAGTATTAGCCTGTGTAATGTTTTCAAGTACTTTTCTTGTTATACTCTTAAAAAACGGGCATATTTCAAATTTCTTTAACTTTAATAGCATGAACTTTACAAGTGTTATTTTTTCATTCCGGAATACAATATTGAATAAATTGATTGATGTGGTGGTAGACATTTTTTTTCCAAATTGCATAGTCGTGAATTACTTATGTTGATAAGCAATTTTATTATTAACTGCTATTATCGAAAATAAGATTGACGATCTCAATAAATTAATCTTGTGTCCCAATTTGTTGTTGGTGTATAATGATGAAACATATGAGTGTCGTTTCGACCACGCCTATGCCATATGACGCCTTAGGATGAGTACTGCAAAAGCATATAATTGGATCCAACGTATGCCAATTTATGCTACTCCCTTCGTCCATATTATCGGTGGTGGAATTATAATTTTTATTAAGAAAAATTAAAATATAAAGAGGAAAACATAAAAAAAAATAAAAAAAATTGGGAAAACGGAAGAGGGGGTAGGGGGAGTCAATATTTTATATAATTAATTTAATGATAAGGCCTAAGGGTAGCATTGAAAGAAAATGATAACTTTCTCTTAATTTGTCAAACTGGACTCGTAAAATTTGAGACATATAATTTTTAGTGATATGGATAAGTAATATGAAATGGAAGGACTATACTTTATTTTTTCTTTCTGAAACTCCAGAATAACCTGCAGTCGCTACAAGCCTACAACCTCTGTAACAACCTTTGCCCTTCATGTGAGCACTCTATGCCTACACTGTATAATAACTTGCAAATTAAACAAGAAATGTAAACCACATTAGGAAAGTCCTATGCGACAGACTTGACTCAGAAAATATTGAGGGGGGGAGGGGATTGTGGATGACTACCTCCAAACCAATTGAGTCATCTCTTTGAGAAATTTTCAGTCCTTCTGTACTTTATATGTGTCCCTTCTTGTTATGTTTGGTTAGAGTTTGGGTCGAAAAGCTCTTTCAGAATTGGGCTTTCTTGGCCCATCAGCTGATTATAGTGTGATTTTTCAATATTGATCCATTTGGATATTACAAGAGCCTCTTTTAATCTTGAGCCCAGCCCAATAATACAAAGGAAGACATTATTGCAACTTTGTAATTTGAGCTAGTTGGAATTGACTTTTCATTTTTGATTTATAAGCCCAAAGTCATAAGTTAGAAATTTTTTGACTTATTTTTAGTATGTTAGCTTAAAATTAAGTGCTTGTCAGCACCTTTTAAACTTATTCAAACACTCCAAAGGTACTTAAAAGTTATTTTGGCTTAAATGTACTTAAAATAAGTCAATTCAACAGAGTTGTCCTGACAAAATGTCAGAAACTGCTTATTTTGAAAACTTTTCAAAAATAGCATTTTTAGAGACAAGCAATTTGTGTTGGGCTAGTTCTTTTGAGAAATATTTTTTTCGATAATTGATAAATGTTTGAATAGTGTTTAATTTTTTTTTTTTGAATATTAAATTTGGAAAAGAGACAAGTTTAACAACACACATTTCATTGTTAAGATTGTTTACACATAATAACATAAACAACATTATAAATATTTATTATAAAGGTCTTTGAAATTAGGAGAAAATATATTAAGAGTGTATTTGTTACTAAAGGAAAAAATAAGTTTTTAAATTAAAAAAGTTATTTATATGTAATTTAGCCAAATACTATAAGCCATTAGGGTGGAATAAATTGTGAGAATGTGGATGAAGTCGTAAGCAAAGACAATCAAAATAACATCTCACTTATAAAACTTGTTTTAACTTTTACCCGCAGAGTAAGATCATTTTTCACAATTTTATTAAAATATTTTTATAAGATTTATATTTTTCAAATGTTAGATGGAAAAATTGAAAAATTTATACTAAAAAAATATTTTTCCTCCCTACCAGACACATTTTTTTCTCTTTTATGGACTTGGTAAAAAAGAATAAAAAGAGTATTAAGAAATGCTATACAATTAAGCTGCTTTCAGTAATCAAAGCTAAAAGCAACTTTCTTTTCTTGAAGCAGCAGCAGTAGCCTCTGTTCAGATCAGATATAGAAGTAAATCAAATCCCAAAAATTGTGAAACCCAGCGGCAAAGATTACAGCCATGGATGCTTTGAGGAAGCAAGCTAGCAAGCTCAGAGAACAAGTCGCTAAACAGCAACAGGTCCATCCATCATTCTTTTTTCTTGATCCAATTTTCTTGTTTGGGGCTGTGAGAAAATGTGATTTTCTTGGAATTCTGGTGTAATGTTTACGCGTTTCTTCTTGTGGGTATTCCTCATTTATAATGATTCATCTAGTAGGACTGTAAAATGGGTAGAGTTTCAATTTTGGATTGATCATCTTTTTTCTCTTCATTTGGTGGTCCATCTTGGTTTAATGTGCGAATGAATACTTGAATTCTGGAGAATCATTTTATAAGAGTGAGGGAAGATTTTAATCTTTATGAATTTCTATGTTTGCCAGTTTTTTTCTTGAATTGGATGTGTTGCCAAAAAAGTGCTTTTTCAGATTTTATTTTCCCTAATGTAATTGCTTTGCGCTTTGGAATTGGTATGGTAATACAAAATGGTCCAAGGAGTAGAGGTGGATCCATGATTTGATGTTACTGGGTGCTAAAACTTAATAGTTTGTACATAGTAAATGAATGTTTTAAGATAATTACAAGGTTTGATGTAAATGGTACATCATCCTCCCTTGCAAACCAATACCCGTATTTGTCTGAGAGATGGAGGAAAGATTTTCCTGTATCCTAAGAAGCAACAACAGTTGCCCCCCACCTTACTCAAGAATTTAATTGAGTGATTGACTTTTGAGGGATGGTACAAATTGTTTCTTTCAATAGTAAGTGTTAGTTTTATAGTGTCGTATATTGATTCTTACTTGCTAGAGATATTGATTCTTAAACTTCAGGCAGTCATCAAGCAGTTTAGTGCAACTGGTTATGAAAGTTCAGATGTTATGGTCATTGATGAAATGGAGATGCAATTGCATCATCAACTGGACAAGTTGTATAAGTCTACCCGGGAGAAAAGGGTAAGGGTTCTGTCACACAATGTAAATAAAAGCCTGTTGGTGCCTAGAGTTTTTTTTTGTATATTGGAACGTTTGATGTTCTGTCATTTACTTTCTAACTACGAAATTTACTACAGTATATTCCTGACTGCAATTTATTTACTTGCAGAATAGCTGCTGCTAATATATTCGTTTAGCATTTAATAGCTACTTTGATAGTTAGTCATTATCAAAGGCCTTTACTTTGCTCTTCCTGCTTCTTGCCAATAGTTGACAATGCAAAAAGGTGAGTGATTTAGCCAAAAAGAATTCTTTTAATGGGAGGTAGAGCATTCTTTGGTGTTAGTTAGATCTGACTTATAAAAGGAAGATGCCCAAATTTGAAGTGAGATCGCTATTTTTGTGCATTTTGAAACTTGGTAATAGTTGTTAATATGTAATGATGTAATGGAAAGTTAAGAAAAACTTAGTTGTTTCTTTATTTTCTATTATTTAATAAGTAGTTGGAGAGAGCAGCTTCCATATATTTTTGAAGGGATGCAAAGTGGGATGTGAAGATTCTTGAGTTCGAATATAGATAGTTTTGGAGATGTTTTTCTTGTAGATGCATGTACGCACATGGTTTTGCTTTGTTGAAAGTTTGGAGAATATATTCTGATCCACAACATGTCTAGATCTATTAAATTTAATTAGAACATTGGAGAACATTTCATATTGTTCTGTAGTACACTGTAAAATATTTACTTACAATCATAGAAATAGATAATAACTACTTAACATGTTGTACGTGATCTATGACTCCCGTAAAAAGAACTCTTCCTGTGAATTATTAATCAACCAATTCAATTAGAATTTCCATCTCTTTTCTCTTTTTTCACATGGAATCAAAGTCTATTTTCTGGAGACTCAAGTTACTTCTGTCTGCACACAAGACTGTGGCCTAGTGATCAATGCAATGGGTTAAAAACCATGAGGTCTCACGTTACAAAAACCTCTAGGTGATTCTTCCCATCTGCCCTAACCTTGGTGGATAGAGTTACCTTCGTTGCGGGTGGAAGGTGTCCAATATCCCCCGGAATTAGTTGATGTTCGTGAAAAAGTGAGTCCGGACACCACGGTTATGAAAAAAAGTCGCTTTTGCATATTGATAGGCAGTCTCATGCAACCAACGGAAAAGTATTGGGAGAGACGATTAGATAGGAAATGATGCAAATTCGTATTACCAGGGACATGACTTTAGATAGGAAGGAGTGGAGGTCTCTTATTAGGGTAGTAGGGGTAGAGTGTTGTCTTGCCTTGTGAAGGTTTTGGCTTGTCAGTGCCTATTGTAGTACGAGTTGTACCCTTGTAGTTTTTTCCATATGTTGTTTATTGTGTTTCGTTTATTACACAATTTTGTTGTTGTTATTGTTTCTTTCTTGTAGACTTTACACTGGTTGTCTTAAATGCTATCTTTCTTCTTCTTTCCCGTGAGTTTGATGCACTTGAGCGGAGAGTCTTTCAAAAACAACCCCTCTACCCTCCACGAGGTATTGGTAAGGTCTGTGTACACTCTAACCTCCCCAGACCTCACTTAGTGGGAGTTCACTAGGTATGTGGTTGTTAGTCTTATGCAGTCAACCCAGTCAAAAGTTCATTTTTACTAGTTTTGTCTATTCTCAGAAGATGCATCTGGGTTTAATCTTGTTTGTTTTGTATGGGACTAAACGAACATGAGAATGTTTCACATATGTGATAGGATTTTTTTTTGTTTCTTATTGTTTTTCAATGCAAAATGAGAGTCCGAATTAGTTGGGCTAACTCGATAGATGATTGCGGTTGAGCAATGTTCTCCTATGTATATAATTTGACACCGTCTTGGGGGGTTACTAAGATGCTTTTGATTTATAAAAAGATGAACAAAATTGGGCATTGGCTAAATACAGTACATAACCAAACATAAAAGTCTAATCCACTAAAGAAAAATAACTGAGGGTGTGGTTGGGGTCCATGAGTGAAATCTATGTGCTAGGTGATTTGTTCAAGTATTTATTTGTTTGATATCTGTATCAGTGCTACATGGTCTGAATATTCTGAACTAAATGGTCGCCTCTGTTGTGATTGTTAGCTGGCTTACATTTTTGCCGTTAAGGCTGAGATTTGACCTAGCTGACCTAATCACATTGTTGTTCAGCTCGGCTCATTGATATGCATTCACTTTACTAAATTAGCTTGAGCTTGACCTATTTTAAGATATCCTTGGCAGGCTTGTTTAGTCATTTTCTTCTTTTTCTTCTGCTCCAGCCACTATAATTTATTGTTGTCTTGTTAAGATGCACTGGATCTTCTTCTTATGCGAGTTGAGTATAATGATATCGAGCTTGGCTTGTTGTATCAGGTTGAGCTATTCAGCTTGGCTTGTCTACATGCATCATTTTTCTAATTCCTCTTCGGCATGACCCATTTTAAGATACTTTTTTGTGCACTTGGCTCGTCATTTGTGTCTTGATTTTGTTATTGTTGTTGGTGGTGCTAAATGCACAAGACGATGTATATCTATGAACAAGATAAATGTCATGCTAGTGTAGAGCATTTCATTCCTATATCTTGTCTTTTGTAGTTGTGGCTAGGACTTGGCAAATTCATTGCTTAATTTTGATCTAAACTCACACTGTGTGTTTCCTTCTCTTTCTGAAGTTAGGATATCTCTGTTCGTATCATTTTGCAGGATTTTCAGAAAGAGATTGTTAAGGCGGCTGAAACATTTACAGCTATAGGATACAAACATATAGAAACAGGTAAAACTTTTGAAGGCGTATTTTGTATAAATAGATCTACTTTCAGATGGACCTTTGTTGTAGTCATGATTCTCTGCCCGCGTTGGATAAAACTAATGAGTTTGTTTGCTGCTACTTCTAATATATTCAGGCAGTCCTTTATGTTTGTTTGCTGCTACTACTAAGATATTCAGGCAATCTTTTATGTTTGTTTGCTGCTACTTCTAAAATATTCAGGCAGTCCTTTATGCCTTCTTGACGATAAGACAAGATTATCCTTAACCTGGATGTTTATCTTTCTTATTTTCTGGATACTGCCAGGCTAGAGTCTCATCCTCCTCTCTCCCATTATTGTGAGACTGAGACTTGTTTTTTCTTTTTCCTTTTGTTTTGTTTTGCTTTTGGGTGTGTGTATTTCAACTTATTTGGTGGAAGTTTATGGTAGCCAGGATCTAAATTATCAGAAGATTGCTGCAAATATGGAGTCGAAAATCCCAATGACGAGGTGTTAGCTAAGGCTGCTTCTATTTATGGTGATGCTCGTAAACATGCAGAGAAGGAGGTCGAAGATCTAAATAAACTATTCTTCAGTCAGGTAGGTAAAATGTGCATGTAATCTGGAGTATGTTAATGAAAACTAATTAGAAGCAATATATATTGGCTTATTTATTTGTTAGAGTTGCATGAGCTAGATAAACGTTTTTTCCCTAGACCTAAACGTCAGTAGATTACTGGCTATATTTGCAGTAATTTATTACCTGCTAGCCTAAGAGTCTAAGATCGTGACATCCATACACAAATAGGCATATAGCTGCTTTTTATGGGAAAGACTGCTTATGAAACTGTGAAGACAAAGAAATCAATGATGATAATCTTAAGTTCTGGTGCTGATAGCAAGTGACAAATGCATAAAGAAATTGCTGAAACAGTTCCTCGAAAACCTAAAGGATAATCATTTTCCTTTCCAGTTTTCTCCTTCGACATGTGTGGCAAGAAAGAGGTCACTTCCATGTGCACTTCTTGGTCTTGGAAATTTTTTCGCTTTGGTTTCTGGATGGTTTTCTGTAAGCACATGCTTCAGTTGCAAAAGAAGAAGTAATCACCCTCTTCCCCAACCAAAAAGAAGGATTAATGACATACTGTAAACAATCATGATACTGACCTTTTTGTCTCATGAAACATAAATTTTGGCAAATATGGCTTCTTTTTACTTTTCTTTCTGTCATTTCTTTTCAAGATACTGCACATTTATTTTTTTGATTCATGACACTTGGTAGCGTAAACCTGTGTTAAATACTTCATAGTTCAGCCTTCGGCAGCAGACTAAAATGAGCTTTTGGATTTCCAGGTACTGGAACCATTGAGAGCTATGGTAACTGGTTCTCCCTTAGAGGATGCTCGTCATCTTGCTCAGCGCTACAGTAAAATGAGGCAAGAGGCGGAGATACAGGTTACTGTAACGATTATTTCTTTTGCTAAAGACTGTATGATAAACGTCTGTTGATACTTGTCTTATTGTACTATTCTACACTGTCATCACATCCTTAGTATTGAATACAAAGTAAGCAGGCAGCCGAAGTTTCTAGAAGACAAGCTCGGGTGAAGGAAGCTCCCATCCCGGAGAATGTGGCAAAGCTGCACGCAGCAGAAACTAAAATGCAGGAACTCAAAGCCAACATGACAGTACTCGGTAAAGAAGCAGCAGCAGCATTAGCTGCAGTAGAATCACAGCAGGAGAGGCTTACATTTCAGAGGCTTGTTGCAATGGTATGTATGATGGTGCATATTTGCCTCTCATGGAATTTAAACTTGTCTTTTGCATGGTCAACCATTTTCATACTATGGTAAAAGTGAGTATAATCATCTGCAGGTTGAAGCAGAAAAGCTTTATCATGAGAGAGTTGCTGTTATTCTGGGTAACATTGAAGCTGAGGTGAGTGTTTTTCCTTTCTTATTTCTCCAGAGGTATGCTTTACACCTAGGTATTTTTTCTTACTTGACTATTTGCTATTTGTACAGATAGTTTCTGAAAAGCAGCGAAAAGAGGCTGCTCCTCCTGTAGCCACACTTGCTGTAAACCCTCCGGCCCACATACCTGAGAAAACGAAATACTTTTTGGCCGAGGTAACCATCTGCTTTAACAACAGTTGTCTAAGTTGTTATAATCTTATCACAGAATGATTTATTTATTATACTATTTGAAAGAAACCTCTGAGGGAAAGCTGATTGACAATGAGGATATGTTGCTGGTGTGAGCTCTGAAGACGCTCTTATCCGTGCAGTGTTACTGTTTTATTAATGAGTTGAAGTAGTCTTAATTTTTGTGTCTCTGTCACACAGGCTATTCATTCTTTTGAAGCTGAATCGGAAAAGGAGCTAAGCTTGTCTGTCGGTGATTATGTTGTTGTTCGTAAGGTTGTTCTTTAATTCTGGCCCTTCCCTCTTAAGATAATAAGTTATTGATTGAAGTTGATGAACTCACATGTATATCTGCTGGAGCATTATCCTTTTTCTAAACCTAACAAACCTTTTATAGTCCTAAGCCTTCTCTAATTTTCCAGTAAAGATGACTGCTGTTAGTACTACTCACACTGGTCTTCCTTCTAAAGGCTTATTTGATATATGCGCCACTTCCCACTTTAAACCGGCCTTCCTACTGCCCTTCTCACTTTAAACCTGCCCCTCCTTTCACACTTCTCCCCACCAAAAAAGAGAAAGGAGAGAGAATGAAAGCAAGCAAAATAAAGAATACTATGTAAATGAAAAAGGAAAGGACACACCGTTAAATTTTCTCGTTCCATATGCCATTTTTATTCTACTTCTCAAAAATTGTAGAGGTAATATAACTATGATCTATTCATAGATGTACAAGATATGTTCAATGAAACACTGTAGAGTCCAAAAGAAGAAACCACGGTTAATTCTTCTATCCCGTTACATCAATGTTAAATTGAAGAGCGACTCTCTTTTTCCAATTTCATGTTATGTTCAGGTGACTCAATCAGGGTGGTCAGAAGGAGAATGTCAAGGCAGGGCAGGTTGGTTTCCATCTGAGTATGTGGAGAAACGACAAAGAGTACCTACTTCTAATGGAGCAACGGAAGTTTACTGAAACATGGTGTTTTTTTGTTGCTGGTATTTGTGGAACAGTTCCCAGTTCATCCATTTTGTTCATGCAAGAACATAGAGTTGAGTGTGTAACATATTCGTTTTAGTTCCTTCAGGGTTATACTGGACAGAAAATACTTTTGGTCTTTTCCCTTTCTCCTTTATTTTTACCCCGGCATAAACGTGTCATTACTGATGGATGATAGCTGAAATGCAGTTAGTAAAGTACCCTACGGACGAAAAATGTTATCTTTGAAAAAGATGGTTGTGAAAATTGTTGTTGTAGTTTGTGAACTATGAAAGAAACACTGTTCTTTTGTTACTGAGGTCAACATAACACTAACAAAAATGACAAAGGTTCCATACATATGCATTGCACTGGAGACTTGCAACAAATGCTTTCTATGATGAAGTAGTATATTAGCAATGAACTGCTTCCCTAAGTGTTTTTATAAAAATTAGATCAGTACATGTGGAAGTAACCCACCCTCTTAACACATTCTAGCAGGGGCGGAGCTAAGTAAGGTTTCAGATTTCTTTAAGTGGAAAATTATATTATTTATACATTGTTTACATTTATTTTTATGTATATATAGTAAATGTTGAATTCCTTTTGACTTTTATGTGTGTTTATTTTTTTATATTTTGAACAGTGAAGATTTATGCTCAACAACTCATCCAATCCCTTACATTTACTTCGTCTCTCATAGTATTTGTCTAGATTATATACAAATATTTCGTTTGCATACATTCTTAGATGGAATGATTGTTGACATTCTTCATGGTTGTGTAGTGCCTATTTCTTTTCCGTTTTTTGCCTTCAATTTACTAATTTTATACAAAATCCAAAACCGAAATTATAACATAGGGAGTACTATACGTTAATTAAATTAAACTAATGTTATTTATTTATTGAAATGATAAAAAATCCACCTTTTCAGTAGCTAATCAAAAGGGTTGATATCATTGGTGTTGTGAAGAATAGAGTTATATATTGCCAAGAAAAAAATACATCACAATTGTTAATATTAATTCTTCTTGAAAGCAAAATAATAGTATTTGATTACATAGAACCAGATATACATAAGTAGAGTATCAACTTATATTGAAGAGATCATGCAAGTAAATTAATAAAAAAAATGTAGTTTTTATTTATAATGTCGTAGACAACAAAAAAGGACGGAGTATACTATATATGATAGAACAAAAAGAGCATATTCAAAATTGATATGAACTGCAACTAATTAAACACGATTAAATGTTCATACATTTACTACTAACCACCTTCTATTTTATATTATTCGACTCTTATTGATTTGATTGATCCTTTAATAAAATTATAGATAAAGATGTATTTTATCAAATTAACCTTATTGAAAGGTGTTATGAAACTTCAAATTAGATGGAATATTACTTTATGCAGCTATTTAATACTAAGAGAGTAAGAGTAGAATAAAAAAAGATAAAAGAAAATTCTCTTAATTTATCAAAATGGACAAGTAAAATGAAACATCTATTTTTAGAATATGGATCAAGTAATGAAGAAGGGAATACTTAAGAAATTATACCCTTCGTTTCAATATGTTTAGCCTATTTTTGTTTTTAGTTTGTTTAAAAAAGAAAGACTCTTTCCTTTTTTAGCAATTATTTAATTTTAATTTTTCACATGCATTACATGTTTAGACCACAAAATTAATGAATAATATATTTGACTCATCATTAATTTAAGAGCACAAGATTCAACAATCTTTTTTAATTTCTCACTCCATACAAAGTTAAAATAGATTAAACAAATTGAAACGAAAAGATTAATTTATAATTATCACTACTTTGCTTGTTCTTTCTTTGTCTTTAAAGAACACTATTGAAGTGCACAACATTTATAAATTTCTTGAACAAAGGAGGAGTTTCTCTTACATTCCTAATTTTTTATATCCCCTCTAAGATTCAAGAAATGGATGATAAGGAAGAAAAATCGTAAATACTCAATCTTTGATGACACTCATTTTTGGTCAAATTATAAATTCTTTTGGTGGTGTTTCATCTTCTAATGAGGTTTTTCATCTAGTTTCTCAGCTATTCTTTTCATTTCTAAATAAGTGTTGTTTAAATTTTTTTCATGTTTATTAGAAAAAATAAATATAAGATATCATTTACTAAGTTAATCCAATTTATTAGACATTTTTTGAGAATTGAACATTATTAAAAAGAAGTAGTTCTTTAATATAAAGATATTGTTAGAAACAATTACTATTCTATCCGTCCCGTATTATCCGTACACTTTTTTTTAAAACATGTCCCTTATAAAATTAGTATAAATAAAAAGAGTATTTTACTTATTTCATCCTGGATCTTTTTAGTACACTGTATATTCAATATCAAGATTAAGGATGGAAATTTTCCTTTTTTGGAACTTTACAATATTTCAAAAAGAATTAATTTAAGGACAAATTGAAAAAATGTTAATTAATTGAATTTTTATTTTGTAGATTACAAGTACTTTGGGACATTTAATTTTTAATGATGTAGATAAGTAATATGAGACGGATAAAATAGTTATTATCTTAAATTTTTAAATTAACACTTATTTTGAGATAAACTTTTTCGTCTAAAGCAACACTTATTTTATTTTCAGGCTGCTGTTTACTATGTCTATCTCGCTATTGGATTTGGGATTGCTTCCTTTTTACGTAAGAGTGTTGTTTCTCTTTTAAAAAATAAGTGATGTTTTACATAGCAAAAAGATATTAAAGATGTTCTTCCACTTTTATCCTCTTTTTTAAATAAAGAAAAATTTTACATAATTAAGATTTGAAGAGTTACATCTTTTTGAACATTCAAAATATTTAAATTTAATGTAACTTTGAATACTAGTCAAATTGACTCTAATGAAGCCAAAAAACGACAAGTTAACGAAATTAGTAGCTCATAAATCATAATCTGTCTAGCTCAAGTTTGGCTAACTGGATCAGGGAAGGGTAAAAATAAAGACCGAAGCCTAAAATCGTGTTGTTGTACTATATTGGAATTGAAACAAAATGTGTAAGCTTGCTACTAAACACAATTACAGGGATGTCATGTTGGATGGTTACTGGAGAGAGACAAGTGATTCGAATTCGAAGACTGTATTTGAGGACAATACTGAGGCAAGACATTGCCTTTTTTGACACAGAAACAACAACTGGACAAGTCATTGGAAGAATGTCTGGAGATACTTTTCTCATTCAAGATGCCTTGGGAGATAAGGTGTTGTTCTGTAGCAAACTAATGCTATTACTGCAGTTTACTAATGTGTTCAATGATTGCAGGTTGGGAAGTTCATTCAATATCTCTCGGCATTCGTTGGAGGTTTCATTATCGCCTTCACAAAGGGATGGCTTCTTTCACTAGTCTTGGTTTCTTGTGTACCTGCTCTAGTCATTGCTGGGGGAGCCATGGCATCGATCATGTCCGAAATGTCAAGTCGCGGACAAATGACCTATGCACAAGCTGGAGATATAGTGGAACGAACAGTTGGAGCAATGAAAACAGTATAGCCTCACAGCAAAATACAAAGTCTTTCTAAATGATTTTGCATTAGACTTTTCAGTTTTAATCTAAATTATAATAAACTTTAGGTTGCAGCATTCAATGGAGAGAAGCTGGAAATGATTAAGTACGACAACACACTAAAAATTGCGTATGCTATTACTGTCCAACAAGGGCTTGTTTCAGGAGTTGGACTCGGCACATTCTTACTCGTTCTTTTATCTACTTATGGACTTGCCATTTGGTATGGTTCTAAACTGATAATAGAGAAAGGTTATCGTGGTGGAGATGTCATCAATGTTCTCATGGCTATAATGATTGGTGGAATGTAAGTGTAAAATTCTGCAGGTTTAAAGCATCTTAGATTCGTCACATTGGATAGTTGGTGTAGGCTAAGAAGTGGAAAACCTTTTGCTTGTTTTCTTGTTGATTTGCAGGTCAGTAGGCCAAACAACACCATCATTGAATGCATTTGCAGCAGGACAGGTTGCAGCACTCAAAATATTTGACACAATCAGCAGGAAACCATTGATTGACACATCTGACATGAGCGGGGTTGTGTTGGAAGACATCGAGGGTGAAATTGAGCTAAAAGGTGTGTATTTTAGGTATCCAGCCAGGCCAGATGTGCAAATCTTTAGTGGATTCTCACTTGTTGTTCCTAGTGGCAAAACTGTAGCTTTGGTCGGGCAAAGTGGAAGCGGGAAGTCCACTATTATCAGTTTACTGGAGAGATTCTATGATCCTGAAGTTGGAAAAGTACTCATAGACGGTGTCAATTTGAAGAAATATCAACTAAAATGGCTAAGGCAGCAGATGGGATTAGTAAGCCAGGAGCCTATCCTGTTTGCAACTACCAAAAGGGAGAATATCAGTTATGGTAAGGAAAATGCTACTGAAGAGGAGATTAGTGCAGCTATTGAGCTTGCTATGAAAGTGCAAAACTGTAGATGAAGCAGAGAACACTCTATTCTGTTCTCTATTCTGCTCTTCTGTTATTTCTATCTTACCATTGTTTACTTCAAGGACAAAGTAGAGCTTCTTTTGTTGTTGGAACACCTAGTGAACTTAAATCTGCACTTTTTTTTTTATATCTTTTTCTGTTAGGAAAATCGTATTGGCATTAGTTATTTATGCCAATCTACATTAGTTAATCATAATTAGCTATTATGTGAGAAATATTAATCATGACCAAGTAATCCACGGTTGTTTATATAAAGACAGCAGTAATACTTTTGTTGGCTTGATAGTACATTGGGTGCAAGGGAAAGAGTATCTTACTATGTTTGGGTTATGGGTGGGGGCTTTTGGGTGGGTATTTAGTTTTATTAATTATTAGGGTAATCAATAGGACAATGACACGTCATAAATGAGTTTGTTATTATTTTGGCTGTTAAAGATAAGGGTAAAATAGAGACAAAAGTTTGACGTCAAGGGCATTTTAGGCCTGAAAGGTAAAAGAAGGGTAATTTTGTACCAATTCGCATAGTTAAGGGGTATTTTAGGTCCTTTTTCGAATATCAAATACAAGCCACATATGCATGAATTATGATGAATATGATTCAACTAATGCATTACACCAACCAATGGTGGAAAATATCAAAAGATGAAGGTCTTAAATCAAAATATTTTACTTGTAGGATATTTGGGTTAAAAGATTTGGATTATGGGTGGGGCGGGTGGGTATTTAGTTTTATTAATTAGTTTAATTAATTATTAGGGTATGACAATGACATGTCATAAATGAATTTGTTATTATTTTGGCTCTTAAAGATAAGGGTAAAATAGAGCCAAAAGGTTGACATTAAGGGGTATTTTAAGCCCTTTTTCGTTTGATATTTTACTTTTGATTAATATATTAAGTTATCATGGTACTTTTCGCCGGACATGTGTAAGACTACAAGATTAAATGACATTTTGGTACATTGACATATTTTTAATTTAAAATTACATGATTTAGAAGTCTTTTTTACTTTTCCAAACTCCATATCAAATTAAATTAAAACAAGATAATCAAAATAAAACAGAAAAAATATTATTTTACAATGAAGCAGTATTAGATGACATTACTTCATGTAACGTGTGTCTGCCCCTGGTGGCTGGTATATTTCCTTAATTTGATGGTACAATATAAAGGGGGAGTGCCCCGAAACATGCAGTGCTATACGTAACAATTCATATGTACAAATGGTGTAATTCAATTTTTCTAACCAACAATTAGAATAGAATTGTTAATATACAATCTGTCTACATTTGTATAAACAAAAATACATACTTGTGAATCATTAGAATAAACAAACATTAATAATTCGTTTTTGAAAATTTCAATTATATACTATACAAATCAATCGTATTCGTTTTTGCCGTTCAAAACATGAAGTTAATTCCTTGAAAGAAACGACTACCTGGCATTAAATATACAAGCATATTGATGAACCAAAATTTTTTTCGTTTAATATTACTTCAGTGGTATGAGGAAACAGTTGTTATGGTGTTTGTATTGTTATATAACTCTTTTTTGAAAATATGTTTGATTTAAAACGATTAGCTTGAATCATGGGATTATGTGAATTTTCTGTTACCTTATTTAGCGCTCATGTATCCATTTATTAAAAAAAATATTGTATAAATTATAAACAAAAAAACGTAACAAATCAAATGCTCCATAGCAAACTAAACTATACCCCTGAAATGTAATTACATAGACTATACCTATAAAACTTTATTTCATTAAATCCATTTGCAATATATGAAAATTTTCCTACTAATTATGTGAAAAGAGTAATTTTGCATAGCTATATAATAGAGTTATCAAAATAGATCGATACAGTCCAATCTGGTCCAGCGGATCGGTGACTACAATGCCGGCCTAGTCTAACCCAACCCTTCATCCAGAAAGACCTCCAAAATAATAGCCCAATTCAATCCTAAGATTGTATTGAAAAATTTAGTGACACAAAATCTTGATTAAGAAAAAAATGTTACATAGCACATTTACTATCATTTAATATCTCTGTGACATTGACTTTTCAATCTTGTGTAACAACTTCTCAAATATTGAGATTAACAATGTCTTAGTGAATTACTCTGTCAAATTATCCCTCGAACAAAATATTAGATATTTATTCACTTTTTTTTGGTGAAATGTAATTTACTTTGGCTCCTTTGCTATGCAAGTAACAACATTCATTTTTTTTTACTAAAAGACATAATATTATTATATGATAGGATTAATTGACCTACATAATTAAAAACTAATAGAAAGAAAATATTAAAATTGTTGAGAAAAAAATATTTCCATAAACATAACTCTCTAAACGACTACATTATGAACTCTCTAACAACATTGTATTCAACATTGCTGATTTTTTTTTTCCAAAATGAAAATAACATTTCTTATATATTGAGTCACTTGCTTTATAAGTTGGTTACGTCTTGACATTAAAGTTTTAACAATTGACTATCTAATAGAACATGATAATATGATAGTACATTCATATGTAAATAGATTGTTTAAAGAAACAATTTCCTATATATAATGCCTGTATTTGCATAACCAATATAACCTTGACAATATTTATTAGGATAAGTAAATACATCAATAGTTTCTTTATTCATAATAAGGTCTAAATGATCTTTATTCATATCTTGTTATATTATAATTATTGAGGTACTCAATAATAATAGCGTATTCAAAAATTTCACTTTAATTTTCCGAAAGAGGGTTTATCGTAAAGGGAAAAAAAGAGAGGAAAGAAAACGAAAAGAATGTGAGAAGAGTGGTTGTCCATCTACACAACATTAATTATCTTTTATAATTATTTCACTTTAATTGTCCAAAAAGGTCCTTTTAGATTTAGAATCAAAATAAAAGAGTCATTGATTACGTCAGTAATAATTTTGCAAACTGCAATAAACGCTATTGCCGACATATTAAAATCAGAATTATATATGCCTATGCAAAATTCCCTT
This sequence comes from Solanum bulbocastanum, assembly GCA_037074985.1. Taxonomy (NCBI): domain Eukaryota; kingdom Viridiplantae; phylum Streptophyta; class Magnoliopsida; order Solanales; family Solanaceae; genus Solanum; species Solanum bulbocastanum. The sequence continues at coordinate 25,473,919 of CM073598.1, read as the reverse complement.
GTCCCCATGTTGTTATAAATAAACAAAAATAATGAAGGTAAGAGTAATAGTATAAATTATATACAAAGCTAATGTACTTATGAAGAAAACATATGATATTCAACTGTTTTTATTATATCCCAGATAGGTTTTATTTATTTTAATATATTAAAATGTATAGTGAAATTCTATTATGTTAAAAATTATAAAGTATGTGTAATATATTCGTGGATTACGGCATGATGACTTAAATAAAAAGAGGAAATATGGTATTAGAGCGTAAAATAATAATTTAAAATAAATTATAAAAGAATAAACAACAAATTATCAATAAAAATAAACAAATAAAATTACGTATCTATTTTCTTTACCTCACACCAACTTGCGTCACCCCTGACCTTTTGTTCATCTTCCACTTTTTTTTTTATTAGATTTTTTTTATGGACACATCCAATAAAAATAATATAATTCTTCTTATATTTTAATTTTCTTTCAATTTATCGTGTTTTGTTCTTACAAAATATTTTCAAAACGGATGTGATTTGTTTATTTATTTTTGTTCTTTCAATTAATCCATTTTCATCAGTCTAGATCAAATGCGGAATATTTATGAATCATTATTTAAACCTAATATACACAATGTATTCTGTACATAAATATATTTGATACAGTACGGTATAATTCATTTTTTTCTAATTTATTTTTATATTTTTATAAAATCAATAATCAATCTAATTATTAGGTATAATTATAAATTCCATATACAAATTTACAATTTTATTAAGATAAATCAACTAATTAATCTACTTTCTTCGGTCAATAAATCGTTTTACTAAAAAAATCATTGATACCCCCTATTCTTGGTTATTACTCAGTAGAATTCGAGTATTATCTCACAACACCATCACCACCAACAACAAAAACAACAACAACAATAATAATAAGTGAAATTTGTAGAATATAGAACATATATAAACCTTACTCCTATACTACGAAAATAAATAGATTATCTAAATCTATCTATACTATATTAAAAACATGAAGATTCTTAATAATGTCGATTTTTATGCTATTTTGGATAATAATTGTACTTAAAATAGAAAAAAAAAGAAACTTTCAGTTTTCTTCCATTTCAACTTTTTAGGTTATATTTATTGCATTATTAATTGACATAATTACACACAATGCAAATCACATACACTTAACTAGTTTTCATAAATTTCCTTAGGAAGATAAATAGATTATTTCCATAAATTTATAATATTCTATTTACTTAATTTACGAAAAATTACAAATAATTAGGCCGGTGCTAAGCTTACCACTAAAATTTTGGTTGGCAATAATTATCCTATTGACTATATATATAATAGTCTACATACGTTCAATGTTTCTAGAAGAGATTAAATAATTATTTTCTCTTTTTCTACAAATAGGAAAAACTCAAACAGAAGTCAGCTAGAATAAGGGAACTAAAAGAAAATACAGCTACAAATACGCTAATATTGAAACCTAATATCAAAAGTATCCTGAAATCTTAACTAACTTTCTTATCTTATAAATAGCTCTTTTTTCTTCTCCTCCTCTTCTTCTTGATTTTCTTTAAAACCCTAAGGGATATATCATATTAATCTTCATTTTTCTTTTTTTTTCTTTTTGGTTTTTTTGAAGATGGAGGATAATAATAATGGAGAAAAAAAAGGAGATGAAGATCAAAAAGTGTCATTCTACAAATTATTTTCTTTTGCAGATAAATTTGATGTTGCCCTAATGATAATTGGAACAATTGGAGCTATTGGCAATGGATTAACTCAACCTTTAATGACACTTATTTTTGGCCAGCTTGTTAATTCTTTTGGTTCTTCAAATTCTGATGAAGTTGTACATAAAATCTCCAAGGTATGTATGTATTTAATTTGATTATGTTCTTGTTTGTATTAATTATCTTGATTAATTTCTTGGTTTCATGCAATTAAATTGAAGTTGTGACGTTTAAATTACGAGTACATTAACTTAAAACTTGCCTTCTAAGGTCTCGTTCTACAACAACAAGAAAGATAATAAACAGTTTTTATTTAGGGGGTGGGGGGTTGGTGTATGGAAAAGCATGAAAGTCTGGTTTTAATTATATATATATATTGATAGTGTAATTATTTTTTAATTAAACCGGTGTTATAGCGATAAATATTCAAGAAATTAGTTTTCAATACTATAATCATGTTGGATAGAGTTATTATAACTAAATGGACAATCAATTTAATATCATGACCGTATTTATAATCAAAGCTGATTCTGTACTAATTGCTGTTGTAATCACCACATCTTAAGTTGTATTTTGAAGTTTTGTTCGTTGTGTATTTTAACAGCTTCATTGTTTGATAATACTGTTTGAGCCTTCCAACAAGATCTATTGATGCGAATCTAGATTAATTGGACTCCAATACAAATACGAAAGTAATTTTACGCTATTGTTTCCCTTTTTTTTTCCACGAAGAACAATTAAGCATCCTTAATGGTGCCACTCATCTATTTGAGTTTTTATCTTTTCTATAATAAGTTAAGACGTGTCAAATTGAGTTAGTGGAAATAGTAATAGGAATTTACTTTTTTTTTCCTTTGTGGCAAACATAATTATGATTTTCTCATATAGAATTCCATTTGATATTTGCCATGTAATGCAATATAAAGCTTAATTCAATTTTTTTTATATATCCCACTATAAAAGTGGGAAAGAATAAAAGTATATACTAATGTGAACTCTAATTTTTTCGTGTGTCACAGTCTAATCAACTTTGTAATTTACTGTTCTTAGGTCTCATAATAAACAACATTTGACTAAACTTTGTTACTTTTTCTTCTTTAATTAGCTTTTTTTTCTTTTTTTTTTTTTCTTTTTGGAATTTTTGATTTCAGGTTTCTATTGACTATGTCTACCTCGCTATTGGAGCTGGCGTTGCATCCCTTTTACGTAAGTATACACTTATTTGTATTTTCTTATTTTGAAATATTTTGATATGTTTTATATGAATCGAGGCTTCTTTGTATTGTTTTTCTACATCGACATGAGTATAATTGATGAATCAAGGATATGCAAAATTTTATAAATACTTTTGACATAAAAATATTATAAGTTACTTTAGCTAAATACATGTGATAGTCATATAGAGGTTCCCATTTAATTTGTGGGGTACGTTAGAATCGGTGCCTTGCGTGCTTGTTTTATTAAAGACAAAAGTAGTAAAAGCACATTTTTTTTTCAATCAATTACTAACCCCACCATGTTTAGGAAAATTTAGGTTAATAAAATTCCAAAGAAAAAGGTAATTTTATGGTAGCGACTTTGGGGCTCGACTAATTTGATGATCTTTCCTCCCCGGAATAGAAGTTTGCTATTCTAGTGAAGGTTCAATGTCATCAAGTACCTCTAGCTCTAATGAAAATTTTATTGGGAATGTAGCGTAGTAAGGGGTTTTATTGAAAAATTATGCTATCTATAAGGTCCTAGTAATTTTATTTTAAAATTTGAATTCTTCTGATGAAAATTCTGGCTCTACTATAACACGACTCTAATCTAAGGATCAAGAATGATGTGTAAAATGAACCATAACATAACACTAGTAAATTTGAGTTCTTGAACTATGGTAGTAATGGAAAGAACCTATGCATTCAATATTGAAGTTTTGCTCCTTTGTAACATTGCAGAAATGTCATGTTGGATGGTTACTGGAGAGAGACAAGCGACTCGAATTCGAGGACTATATTTGAAGACAATATTGAGGCAGGACATTGCCTTTTTTGACACTGAAACAACAACAGGAGAAGTCATTGGAAGAATGTCTGGAGATACTATTCTCATTCAAGATGCCTTGGGTGAAAAGGTGCGCTTAAATGCTACTGCGAAGTGAATAATGTTTTAGTTTTCGTTATTTCTTGTAAAATAATCATAACAAACTTAAGTTGAATGATTCCAGGTTGGGAAGTTCATTCAATTCATCTCAACATTTGTTGGAGGCTTCATAGTTGCGTTCTTTAAGGGATGGCTTCTGTCGATAGTCTTGGTGTCTTGCATACCTGCTCTTGTAATTGCTGGAGGAGCTATGGCATTGATCATGTCCAAAATGTCAAGTCGCGGACAAGTTGCCTATGCACAAGCTGGAAATGTTGTAGAGCAAACAATAGGAGCAATCAGAACGGTAAAAAGCCTGATCCAAGTAGTTCTACATGCATAATTTTGTATTAGACTTGCAATTTTAATCTGAAAATCTGAATGACTTCAGGTTTCAGCATTCACCGGAGAGAAGCTGGCGATAGATAAGTATGACAGCAAACTGAAAATTGCCTGTGCTTCTACTGTCCAACAAGGGCTTGTTTCAGGCGTTGGACTTGGCACGGTCTTGCTCATTGTTTTTTCTACTTATGGACTTGCCGTTTGGTATGGTTCCAAGCTGATAATAGAGAGAGGTTATAATGGTGGAGATGTCATCAATGTTATTATGGCTATAATGACTGGTGGAATGTAAGCATATAATTCTCTGTTTAAAGAAGGATCTTTGATTTGTTGTATTGGAAAATTGGTGTAGGCTAAAGAGTACTGAATCACTTTTGCTTGTTCTCTTTATCAATTTGCAGGTCACTAGGCCAAACAACGCCATCTTTGAACGCGTTTGCAGCAGGACAGGCTGCAGCATACAAAATGTTTGAGACAATCAACCGGAAGCCTCTGATTGACACATCAGACACAAGCGGGGTTGTGTTGGAAAACATCAAGGGTGAAATTGAGCTTAAAGATGTGTACTTTAGGTATCCAGCCAGGCCAGATGTGAAAATCTTTAGTGGATTCTCACTTGTCGTTCCTTGTGGGAAAACTGTAGCTTTGGTTGGGCAAAGTGGAAGCGGGAAGTCCACAGTTATCAGTTTACTGGAGAGATTCTATGATCCTGAAGCCGGAGAAGTATTAATAGATGGTGTTGATTTGAAGAAATTTCAACTCAAATGGCTAAGGCAACAGATGGGATTGGTAAGTCAGGAACCCATCCTGTTTGCGACAACCATAAAAGAGAATATCAGTTATGGTAAAGAAAATGCTACTGAAGATGAGATTAAGACAGCTATTGAGCTTGCTAATGCTGCTAAGTTCCTCGATAAACTTCCTCGGGTAATATATGATTTTCCCTTTATTCCATGTTCACACCTACAATTAGCTGTTAAATAGGCAAACGAATGGGAGTTTCATCATTTTCATTACGGATTCTGTAGGGGCTAGACACTATGGTAGGTGAGCATGGAACGCAACTATCTGGTGGACAAAAGCAAAGACTCGCAATAGCAAGGGCTATCTTAAAGAACCCAAGAATACTCCTCCTCGATGAAGCGACAAGTGCACTTGATGCTGAATCAGAGCGAATCGTGCAAGAAGCACTCGAAAAAGTCATGGAAAATAGAACAACTGTTGTTGTTGCTCATCGTCTAACAACCATTAGAAATGCTGATCTTATAGCGGTGGTGAATGCTGGAAAACTACTAGAAAAAGGTAAAATTTATAAAGAACTTTTATCAGGCTTTACTCTAGTTGTATAACTAAACTAAATTCATTCTTTTCCCTCATTATGAAAATAGGAACACATACTGAGTTGATACAAGATCCAAATGGGGCATATTCCCAGCTTGTGCAAATGCAGGGAGGGAATAGAGAAGAAGAAAACACGAAAAATATGGACCTTGAGAAGGTGGATTTAACCACGGATTTGGATAATAACCTGAGCAGGTCATCAAGCCAGGGATTGTCAGCAATGAGGCGATCGACAAGCCAGGGATCATCTAGACATTCTTTCACACTCAACTATACTGTTCCTGGGCTAATTGGTATTCACGAAGCAGAAATAGGAGATGAGGACAAGCAAAAAGAAGATAAGGGAAGCTTAAAGAAACGAAAGAAAGTTTCCATTAGGCGGCTTGCTGGACTTAACAAACCTGAGCTTCCATATCTGTTACTTGGATCATTGGCTGCAATCATACATGGTCTTATTTTCCCGTTATTTGGACTCTTACTCTCGACAGCTATTAAAATATTCTTTTACCCACCACAAAAGTTGCGAAGTGAATCAAGATTCTGGGCACTCATGTATTTTGGCCTCGGTGTGGTAACTTTGCTAGTTGTACCTTTCCAGAACTACTTATTTGGAGTTGCAGGGGGGAAATTGATCGAGAGAATTCGTTCTTTGACATTTAAGAAAGTTGTCCACCAAGAAATCAGCTGGTTCGATGATCCTGCACATTCAAGGTTTGTAACAAATCAAATCCTTCTTCCCCCCTCCTCTCTATCTTAAATACTTAACAGTGTTATAAGCTAAAAATGTGAAATTTCTTGAATGCAGTGGTGCAATTGGTGCTAGGTTATCAACTGATGCTTCCACGGTCAGGACTCTTATGGGTGATGCACTGGCACTTATTGTACAGAACATAGCAACTGTAGTAGCCGGCCTCGTGATAGCCTTCACTGCCAATTGGATTTTAGCACTTTTAATACTTCTCGTGATGCCTTTAATTGGTGTGCAAGGATTCCTCCAGACCAAGATGTACAAAGGCTTTAGTGCTGATGCAAAGGTATTCCGTCTTTTCTCATCTTTGAAAAATAAATTACATTGAAGTGTGCTTGAATTAACTTAAAAGTGGATTCTCATTTTTCTAGGTGATGTATGAAGAAGCAAGTCAAATAGCAAACGATGCTGTCGGGAGTATAAGAACAGTGGCATCATTCTGTGCAGAGGAGAAAGTGATGGGCATGTACCAAAAGAAATGTGAAGGTCCAATGAAGCAAGGAGTGAAGATTGGAATTGTTAGTGGAGCAAGCTTAGGCTCTGGTTCTTTTATACTGTATTGTACAAATGCCTTCTGTTTCTACATAGGATCCGTCCTTATTCAGCATGGATTGGCATCATTTGGCCAAGTTTTTAAGGTAAAGTCACTCGAATTTCTCTTCCTTTTCAGCTCTTGTGTATCGATATTAATTTTCTGAAAGAAATTTTTAATGTTGCAGGTTTTCTTTGCATTGACTCTATCAGCTGTTGGGGTTACACAAAGTACAGGAATGGCTCCAGATGCTAGCAAAGCCAAGGATTCTATAGCATCCATATTTGACATTCTTGACAGAAAACCCGTGATTGACTCAAGTTCTGATGTTGGTACTACTCTAGCTGCTGTTCGCGGAGATATTGAATTCAAACATGTGAGTTACAGGTATGCAACTCGCCCGGATGTCCAAATCTTCAAGGATTTATGCCTAACTATCCCTTCTGGAAAGGTATTTTCGAGTACTCCCTCTCCATTATAGCGTACTTCATCTTTTACTCAATTGGCTTAAACGTTTTTTCTGGTTCTCTTTGTAGACTGTTGCTCTAGTGGGAGAGAGTGGAAGCGGTAAATCAACTGTCATTAGCCTAATAGAGAGGTTCTACAATCCTGAATCAGGATCGATATATTTGGATGGTGTGGAAATCAGGCAATTCAAGCTAAGTTGGCTAAGACAACAAATGGGCCTGGTTAGTCAAGAACCAGTACTGTTTAACGAAACAATTCGTGATAACATTGCCTACAGCAGACAAGGGCATGCAACAGAAGAAGAGATCATCGAAGCAGCGAAATCAGCAAATGCACACAACTTTATATCTTCATTGCCCCAAGGATATGATACATCGGTTGGGGAAAGAGGAATACAATTATCAGGTGGACAAAAGCAAAGAATAGCTATTGCAAGAGCTATACTAAAGGATCCAAAGATTCTTTTGCTAGACGAGGCAACAAGTGCTTTAGATGCAGAATCAGAACGTATAGTTCAAGAAGCATTGGATCGAGTAATGGTAAATAGGACGACTGTGGTTGTAGCTCATCGCTTAACCACAATCAAAGGAGCTGATGTCATTGCTGTTGTGAAGAATGGAGTCATTGCTGAGGAAGGAAGGCATGATGCTCTTATGAACATAAAAGATGGAGTTTATGCATCCTTAGTGGCATTGCATATGACTTCAGCCTGATTACTGACCAAAAATTAGATTAGGTATATTTTTGTCTTTCCTTATCATATATACATTTCTCCTTTTTTTTTTTTGTTTTTTTTTTTTTTTTTTGCTTATGTAGCTGAAATATTGTGAACGAACAACCTTACTTTTCTTGATAAAATTCTTTTCTGATATATTTTTGTACAAAAGTGATACACTTGCCAGGTGAATTTATTCTCTAAATGTGTCGATCATGGTCTCTTTGTTGGATTATAACATCAAACTAGTAACTGAATGTTGATGAAACACAACTTCTGAAGAAAGATTAATACATAGTGTCACAATTACTAGAGTATACATAGGTCCAATACTGTCACGTTTCAACTTACTGGATTTTCAGAATTTCCAATTCTCATAGCATCTAAGTATGATTTCTTATCAAGTTTACGAGCAAATAAACCTCTGTAATAATCTATAGCTCCAATACTTCTGAACTTTGCTGGATTTTCAGCAGAAATGATACTCGGAGCAGGACCAATTTGTCCATCAAGTTTTGTGCTGTAAAATGTTGCAATTGAGAGTCTTTCCTTTTCGCTGTTAACCACTGCTCTGTGCTCAATGCTACGGTAGGCTCCATTTGTCACTATCTGCAAATAAATATACTTCTCATTTAACAGAGTACATAACTGTTTGATGTGCAAAACCAGCACACATCTTTTAACACAGAAATGAAAATAGATGTAGTCATACAACATCTTATACTCCTTTATGCACTCCATAGCAAGAAATGATGTATTTTGTTATGTATAGTCCTTCGCTTGAATTGCTCCAAACAGGTAAATCAATCATTTGTCCTTAAGGATCCTACATTAATCCTCTCATACCTACTAATTGATGTACCAAGATTTTGAATATTTACACAATAATCACTATATGTTGCTCGAATTCTTCAAAAAGTAGTGCATTTTTCGGAATCAGGAAGAGGACTAATAGGAAAGGCGATCATATCAGCTTAATTACCTCCATGATATCACCAATGTTGATAATGAAGGCATCAGGAAGAGGACTAATAGGAATCCACATGCCATCTTTCTTGATTTGAAGTCCTTCCATTTGGTTTAGTTGAAGGAGAATAGTGAGGCCAACAGCATCTGAATGAGGAGTAAGTCCTATCACTTTGTCTGGTTGTGGACATGGTGGATAATAATTCATCCTCATTGATTGTGATCCTTCTCCAAAAACTTCCCTTATGTATTCTTCATCCATGTTCAATCCTTTTGCTAGAAAATCAATGATCTTTAAAGCCAGTTTTTTCAGTTCAACTGCATATAGTTCCACTGTTCCTCTGTTTCAATACAACAACTCATTAGCGAATATCCTGTATTTTTCGTTACACCATCTCAAATTAACTCGGATTTAACTTATGTATATTGATAATAAAGTAAATAACTGGCACTCATGTTTTAGTCCTCAAAAAATACACTACTTTGAGACAAGATGTTTTTGAAGAGTCCGAGCAACAACTCATTAATACTTGACTAGAGGGAGTATTTTATTATATGTTCATTTAAAAAAGACTGAACTCATTATTTCAAAGTTGTTAGCCATAACAAGACATATCACAAAATTCCAAATTTTTCATCCAACTTTTGTGTCTAGGCAAACTATGACAAACCAATTAAATCAAAAGAGGACCACTCAAGGTTATAGTGGAATAGATGAGATCCCTCTACCTTTAAACATATGTGTTCTTGAGTTCAAACACTCAAGGTTATAGTGGAATAGATGATATCCCTCTACCTTTAAACATATGTGTTCTTGAGTTTAAACCTTGGGATAATTCCTTTAAATGAGCTCTATGCATTGAGAATTTTAATTAATCGGGACAATACTCAATAGTAATACCTTGTTAGTGTTTTTTTTTTTTCTTAAAAAAAAATGGAACAACAAAAAGAATGATTGAAATATCTCTCAATAGATTGAAATGAATTTCGATAGCTTTCAACAATTCTATTAAGCATTTAGGGACTATGAATAGCCACATAGAACATCTAATCTAACATAATTTAAAATTCAAAAATTCAAAAACAACAAATAAAATAACTTATCTAAAATTCAAATTTCAAATTTATCTTAAACTAGACAACTTATTTTGTTAAAAACTACTGCAGTAACTAAATGCAAACTTCAATACTCCTCATTTGCTTTAGTTAGTGCTAGGGGTGTCAAATGGGCGGATTGAGTTGAAATTGGAGATATTAAAATGGGTTGAAATAGAAATCGGGTTGGGTCTTGACCCGCCCAAGTTTAGTTTGGGCTCAAATGGGTTGGGTTCAAATGGGCTAAAAAATGGGTTGGGTCTTGACCCACAAAATTTGACCCGATTAATCTCAATAATTTTAACATAGTGATATTTAACTTTTATAATCACAATGCGGATTTTAGCTCAAGATTTTTTTTTAAAAAAAGTAACAAATTGATAGATAAATCCTAAAAGATGTTAAGTAGAAAATAATTCATACCTTTAATATAGGAACATATCTTAGTAAATAGTTTTAAAACGGGTTGAAATTGGAGATTGAATTGGACGAAATTGGGGATTCTCTTAAAATGAGTTAGGCTTGAATGTGTTGAGATTGAACCTAGTTCAAATTATCTTGAGCCCAACCCTTAAAATTCTGGGCGGTTACCTATGTTTGGGTTCATTTTTGACACCCCTAGTTACTGCAATTAGAAAAATGTTCCTCCTCAATTTATGCTTTGATTTTCTTCTTTTGATTTTGTTCTTCATAAATATCTTCCATGACATTGTCTTGCATGTGTAGAATTTTATCTTAAAGTGTTTTATTCTGAACTTTTATAGGATTTGCAGGGAGAGGCTGTAAGGATTTTTCTTCCATCACATATCACATAGGTTTCAAAATATGATTTATTCTCATAGACAAAATTTGATATTTTTCATATATGAAAATTTTTGGGCCATTCAAAGAGAGATTGTTGCTTGCCATTATTTTTGGTTAAAAATTGATTTAGAAAAAGATGTGCGTTGAAAAAAGAACGGATTGAAAATAGTAGTCCTGACCGGTGAAAATGGATAACCCTACTGGATTAAAAGGATAGCCCTTACGGATTAAAAGAGTAGCTCTTATGGGTTAAAAATGGTGTGATAGTTCTTTGGAAAATTTCACAGATCTCGTTAGATCAATGAAAATCTAATACTACTATTGGTATTGTTTAATGAGGCAGCAAAAATAATGATTGAAATATTTCTCGATGGATAGAATTGACTTTCAGTAGCTTTCAATAGTTTTATTAAGCATTTGAGAGATTTTAAATACCCAACATAAAACACATAATCTATTTAATTTAAAATTCAAAAATCCTAAAATTTCTCAATAACTAAAACAATCTAACTAAAATTCAAATTTCAAATTTATCTTAAACTAGATAACTTATTTTGCTAAAAATTAGTGGAATAACTAAAGGCAAACTTCAACGTACCTGAATGGTTGAGGGAGGTGGGGGAAGATGTGCTTTTTTCTGAATTGAGGAGGGAGGGTTGTCAAGAAAAACATATCAGCCCAGTCAAGTTTTTGTTCCTCAGAAACAACAAAAGCTTGTCCATAACCATCTATATCACCATCCACTTGCTTCAACATTTCCTTTTCTTCTAGTGGGAGGTTGAAGAAATCTTGAGTATCCTTCTTCACTTTCTCAACTAGTATACCGCTCACTCCATGATTTATCACCTGTGAAAAATGTTTAGTGGCTATTGTTTACGACAAATTTTAAATATATGGAAAATAAATAAACCACACAAATAAAATTTGAAGAAACATGAATATTTTATTGATAATCAATGCAGGCATACAATTCTGTTCCTCCTTTGATTCTACTCTCCTAAGATTTATTCCATGATTGAAGGACTGTTAGTGGCGTATTTCTTGAACTAGGATGATTTAGATTCGACCTCTATATGAATATTCTATGACTTTTGTGGAATATTTGAGATCTTGATCTTTAAAAATACCCAAAAGTTTATGAGATGTTTTGAGATGTCTTTTAAGGGAGTTTAGTACCCTTTATATATACATAAACTAGGGTTTAGGGTTGAGTAGCCTCCAAAAATTCTAATTGAAGTCGAACACACCTTCTAGAGTCCTAATTCGAATTGAACACATCTTGTAGAGTCCGCAAAATTTCAATGTCTACAGCTATTCTCACATATATTTTGATTGAATCAGTCAAAAAAAAAAAAAAGAAAAATAGTAGTGCTTTCATGCGGAAAAATTAAAAAATTTCTCAGTATTTCAGTGTGAATCTTTTTTTCACCATGTGTTTTCCCTATAAGCTTGGTCAGTGAAAAATGGTGGAAAAATATATAACACAAAAATTTCATTAATTCGATCCGTCCATAATCATATAGGCTCAATGACGGACGTAGGATTTTCATAAAGGAGTGTCAATGGTTATAGTAAAAATAATAATAATTATAATATGAGCCCAACAGACTTGAGAACACACAACCTTAAGGAATTTTTCCAACCTTTTAATCACTGGACTAAACCTTTCACTTGTATTAAGAGGTGTCAATACTTATATATATATTTATTAAACCAAAATTTGACCTCTATATATAATGTAATTTTCTGGCGAAGGGGTGTCGCTTGACACCAATTTGGCCAAGATGGGTCCGCCCCTGTATAGGCTAGGGGCGGTTCAACAATATTTGTATCCTAAAACCAACTTTATTAAGAGGCCTTAAATTCATCTAATATAAATATTATCTTTTTTATTTAATTTTTTTTTACAATAGTGTGTGAACCATCTAATTTTGCTAGCGTTTGACTCCAAGTTTTAAAATATTCTTGGTAAATTATATTTGGGTGAAATTTCACCACGTGTTTGACCCCAAATTTTCTCAAAAATATTTAACTATTTCAAAAAATATGATTTATATTCATAAGTTCTAAATATTATTAAAAATACACATAAATTTATATTATCATTTTATAATGAATATGTTCTGTTAAAAAATAACCTTATAATATAATTGATAACAACCAACAATAACAAAATAACAATATAGGCAAGCCAATACATTAATCACTTACTCAAACTTGTCACTGATTCAGTTATAATTATAACCCATTAAACATAAATTGTTTCTTTTTCTCAATTTTATCACTCAAATTAGAACTCAAACTTTTTCGGAGGATATAGTAATAATATTAGTTGGAATTAATAAATAATGGATAATTTTTATAAAATTTAAAAGTTTGGGATAATTTTTGAATTTTTTAAAAATTTCCAAATATTAGAACTTGACCCAAATACTAGTTTTTTTTCTTTCTAATATTTAGGAATTTGGGATAGTTGACAAATATACTTGCCAAGTTATATAACCAAACACCACTTCTCAAATTTTTTCTAAATTTTTTCAAAGTATTCTTGAGGCCAAACGGATCCTATATATCTTGATCATTATCGATTATTTTATCTTGCTTATTCACTTTGCGTGCTACCTCTCATCATTGAAGATATTTGATAACTAAAACTAAGATAATATTTTATTAAAAGCATATAAAGACAAATAAAAATAAATATTATTATAAATTCTCATTATTTAATAATCTCAATTTTGTACCAATAAGTAAAATAGCAAAATAATTTCATACATATAGGATAATTCAAATCTATTTTGAAAAATTAAATATGAACTTGATCTCCTCTTTATGGGAAATATATTCAACATCTAAAAAGTACTACAAGAGACCCTTTTCCTTATTATTAATTATCAATGTCATCATTATTAAATTGTTTATTTTCATATATTAATCATATATTTACTATAAAATTCAGGTAATTTATCTGAATAATCTATATAACATTAATAAAAAGAAAAAGAGAATATAAAATCCAGTAAAATATTGTTTATTACTCCCTTCCTTTGTTTGGGAGTCAAATAATTTTTCATTTTTAAAAATAAATATATTTAATCATTAGCCGGCATCATTATCCATATTAATTTGTTGTACTTGTCATGAAGTGTTTAAAATATCACCCTTATGTAAAAAAAAAAAAAAAAAAAGCTTAAAATATTAAGTATTTTAGGCCATATATTTTGCTATGTTATTTTTATATATATAAGGTACCAACCTGAAGGTGACTAATTTTGATTTAAAAATAAATATAAAAAATTATTTAGATCCGGTGATTTGTTTGATTCATTGAACTAAAAATGACATATACGTTATATAATTCAAATTAAAGATATGTACTTACTTTAATTAAAGCTGGATAAACCTGAAAAAAATTAATTTGTTTCAACTTTGCCCTTCTTAATGATTTTGGAAAAATAGCTTGATAGAAGAGAAATTTTATCATTTGATCGTTCATACAAAAATTAGTTAATATACCACGATTTCACTATACTTCCATATTGAAAGCACATAGTACTTTCCAATAAAGATAAATGAGTACTTATCAATCCGCTAATAGCAGGAACCTAAATAGTACTACTACTTATATTCGAATTAAAAATTAACCTGAAAAAATCCCCATTCTCTACAAGCAGAATCAAGCTTGTTGAATTCGAATTCATCGCCACGAAGCAAGCTTTCCATGTTGATGATTGGGATACTATAATGATCAAATTTCATCATCGGAGGAACAAGAAGTAGTTGATCATCATCTCTCAGGTAACGCGCCGGGACATTTTCCGGTGAGCCTTTGGCCAGTTGTTGAACACTTGGTACTGGCAAAGATCCCCCTAGCTTAGCCAAATTATTTTCTTCCATATTTATCAATAATTATCATAACCACTTACTAATATTTTCGTTGTAATGCTAAAAAATACCCACAAATATATATAGGCACACGGCGCACACCATTTAATAATATGCATTATATTGACTTTTACCTAATCAAATTAAAGGAAAGGGAGGGGGGGGGGGGGGCGGCGGCGGCTACAATAATTAGTTTGAGCACTTTTAAAAAAAGAATTAATTGCAAAAGTAGGAAAAAAATAATCAGTATTTTCAAAATTTTCTTTATTTAGTAAGGTAGACAATTAATATGTGACAACTATTTTTAGTACGGAAAAAGACCAAAAATACCCTTGTACTATTCAAAAAAGGTTTAAAAATACCCTTTATCCACTTATAGGGTAAAAAAATACCCCTCAATCAATCTTTTTAGTCCACTATTACCATTTAAACTAATAACCTTATATTTTTTAATTATTATGTGGTGTCTTTCTATTGAATAAAGTTAATTTCCAACCCACCAAACTTTCTCCTACCCCACCCGACCCATATGTCACCCCTTAACTCAAACCCAATTTCAATGTTTTATTGAAGTTGAAAGATTCAAGTTGGGTTTGTACATATTTGTAATCACAACTATAACTTCTTTCTCCAACTTCTGCTTCACTGTCCATTTTTTCCTCTTTTCCAATTGCGTCACAAACTCAGAAAACATCTCAAGAATAAAACGACCTACTTAGAAGAGAAAAGACTTCAAAAATCAATGTTCCCAACTTGAATCTTTCAACTTCAATAAAATGTTGAAATCGCTTAATAAGAAAAGGGGAAGAAGAAAAATAAGATATTATTTTAGGGGGAGAGGAGATGATTCAATTTTTTTTTTTAATTTCTGATGGATCTTTTAATTGGGTTTGGGTCAAGGGGTGACATATGGGTCAGGTGGGATAGGAGAAAGTTTGGTGGGTTGAAAATTAACTTTATCCAATAAAAAGACGCCACATAATTAATAATAATAATAATAATAATAATTAAAAAATATAAGGCCGTTAGTTTAAAGGGTAATAGTGCACCAAAAAGGTTGACTGAGGGTATTTTTAACCCTATAGGTGGATGAGGAGTATTTTTAAATCTTTTCGAATAGTACATGAGTATTTTTGGCCCTTTTCCATTTTTAGTAAAATGATCAACTAATATGAAATAGAAAAATATATATCAACAGATCAAATGAGTTATATATACTAACGCAAACTCATAAGTTTAAATTTTATATCTTTCATAATTTTATAGGAAAAGGTTCAAATATGATACTGAACTTTGAAAAAAAATTAGGCTCATCTATTCCATTTTTATTTGATAAAAGGTTCATCCATGCTATTATTTGTTAGCTGAAAATAATTTCAATTTTACGATTTTTTTTTTTTACAGGTGGTCAATTACGATTCAATCACATTATTAATTATATCATTTTTATTTTTAAAGAGAAAAGACTCAAATATAATCATCTATGTCATTCATTAAATATTTTGGATCATCTATATTATTTCAGTTAGCCTATTAAATAATGATATATATGAACCTTTTTTCAAATAAAAATAACATAAATGAGTCAAACTCTTAATGAATAATATAAATAAACCTTTTTTCAAAGTTCAATTACATATTGAGATTTTTCCCTAATTTCATTTATCAACAAGAGAATGACTGTAGCAAGTGTTGCAGAGTTATTACTAGCTTTCTTATATATTGTATAATTGTGTTAGGTGATTTAATTAATGGTCATATGAAGATACAAAAACATGTACATAACAAGGTGATTTATCATTAGTTCAATTTTGATATAGCTAGCGTTTGGTCCTAAGTTTTCAAATATTTTTGACAAATCATAATTGAGTGAAGTTTCACCATGTGTTTGACCTCAAATTTTCTAAAAAATATTTGATTATTTTAAAAAATTTGATTTATACCCATAATTTCTAAAAATTATTAAAAATACCCATAAATTTATATCATCATTTTATAATAAATATGTTCTGTTAAAAAATAACAAATGTAATTGATAACAATCAACAATAACAAAAATAACAATATAGGCAAGACAATAGTTTAATCGCATATTCAAACTTGTCACCGATTCAATTATAATTAGAACTCATTAAACCCAAATTGTTCTTCTTCTTTTTTTAAATTTTATCACTCAAATTAGAACTCAAACTTTTCTGGAGGAGATAGTAACAATTATTAGTTGGAATTACTAAATAATGGGTATTTTTATAAAATATAAAAGTTTGAAGTAATTTTTGAATTTTTTAAAATTCCCAAATATTAAAACTTGATCCAAATACTAATTTTTTCTAGTATATGCGAACTCGGGATACTTATCAAATATAATTACCAAATTATATGACCAAATACTACTTTCCAAGTTTTCTCAAATTTTCCTAAATATTTTTGGGGCTAAATAAGTCCTAGTCATTTGGGACTTCTTATTTTCATTTTATTTTAGTGTGTAGTCAACTAAGTAGCACTGTTTTTATTTTGTTATTTATTATTTATGATTAAAGGATAATTCATCAGATTTAATTTAGTTTATTTTTTAATAAAACTAAAATTAATTCATGATACAGAAATAAAAATGTAAATGTAAATTAAATCAAATTGTGAAATAGTATTACTTTTTCCGTTTCAAAAAGAATGTTATAGGTTGACTTGGAACGGGGTTTAAAAAAAGAAAGGAGACTTTTTAATCTTGTGGTTCTAAATTAAAGTTATGTCAAATGTACCAAAACCCTTTAATCTTGTGGCCTTAAACATGTACGTGAAAAGTTGAAGTTAAAGTGTTGTCAAAAAAAGAAATATGTCACTCCTTTTTAAACATACTAAAAAAGAAAATTTAGTCATTCCTTTTGAAACAAAGAATAATAGTGTCTTTCGGTAATCATTGAGTAATTTGAACCTAACAAAGAAATAATAAAAATTAAATTTGATTGGCAAACAAAATATTGATCAATAAATAAACATTTTAGTGGCTATTACATTTCTGGATAACCACCATGTTCATTACTCATGAGTTACTTGGAAAAATATCTTCTTGAACCCCAAAACTTCACAGGAATAAGCAGATCAAAGGCAAAATCATAAGAATACAAAAAATATGCAGGGCCGTTCTGATAACAATTTTCATTTTATTTCTTTTGTTTTTATTTGGTTATCATCTTTTTAGATTTCACGTTATTTCAGAAATTATGCAAGTTTATCATTATACTCTTATTTAGTGTTTCCTTAAAGTCAAGTTTTCAATGAACATAAATTAATTTATTTTGATTAATTAATTTGACCAATATACATGAATTATTTACTTAGTTTTTCTATGTTGGTCAAATGTATATTTTTAAGACAAATAACTCTCAAAGGTAAAATGGAAAAATAATATTATTTATGCATTGTTTTTTGTGAAATGATAAATATTAAGAAACATCTATTTTTAATAAGGATGACATGTAAATATGAACTAAAGGGTATTATCATCGCTCTTTATGTTTGTATTTGATTGCGCAAATTTGAGAAAGCACAAAATCAGCTCACTCGATTTAGCTTAGCTTTAGTTATTTTATTTTATTTTTCAACAAAAAGCTTTGGTAATTATCACTTAAAAACTATTTGGGGGGGGGGGGGGGGGATTGTCATATATTTATTGAAAGTTCAGAAAATAATTTGTCAGTAATTATATATTAGCCAACATGCATCATCCTCAATCGGCATATTCCACGATCACCATATAATTTTCAAAAATCATTTTGTTAATATATGTATTAGATTAATTTATTTTTATTGAATTAAATTTAATTAATTTTAAATAAAGAAAACTTTTATATATTCAAAATGTTTAAAAAATAAATAGTCTGAATCATTTAGTATTCAAATCTTAATACAATATTTTACAACATAATAAGAATTTGAATGTGTATACCGTTTCAAATATTTAAATCTTAATGCACATCATATTTATTCGATATGTCATGATATTAACGTGGAACACATATCAATGTTATTTATTTTGTTTTAATCCTTTCATATCAAAGGATTTACTTACGTACGTACCATAATACAACTACTAATTAATTCCTTGAATCATCTTCATTGGTGATTAATTCTCATGGCTTCCACATATGATTTCCCAACAAGTTCACGGTTGAGATATCCTCTATAAAATTCAGTGGCTCCCATTATTTTGAATCTAGGTGGATTATGAGCTGTGACAAGGCTACTTGTTGGACCTAATATAACATCCAATCTTGAACTCTGAAATGTTGCAACTGAAATCCTTTCTTTTTCTGAGCTCACCATTGATCTATGCTCTATACTTTTGTAAATTCCATTTGAGAAAATTTGGTCCAAAAAAATAAAGAAATATAAGAACGGGGCTACAAAGTCAAGTCAGGGCCGAGATAAGGGTTTTGAGTCTAAGTCAGGTTTTGAGTCCCGTGTCAAGGTAGAGGTAAGGTTTTGAGTCAAAGTCTGGTCTCGAATCTCGGATCATGGTCGAGGTCATCTCAAGTCAGGGTTGAATCTTGGGTTCTGGGTCCAAGTTGAGTCTTTAGTTAGTGTCTGGTTTAGGATCTCGTGTCCAGGGTTTGGGTTGGGTCTCAGTCAAACTTAGATCCCAAGTCTCGGGTCAGGGTCAAGGTCATCATGAGTCGAGGTCGCGACTCGGGTTGTAGGTCAAATTCGAGTCTAGGGACTCAAGAAAAGTCAGGTCTTAATTCCTAAGTTGGGTTTAGAGTCTTATGTCTTGAGTTAGGGTTAAAGTTAGGTCTTGAGTCTTGGGTTGGGGTCGGTTTAGAGATCTCCTATCTTGTGTTGGGTTAGTTCTTGAGTGCCAAGTTAGGGTTGGATCTCCTATTTCTAGTCAAATTTGAGGGTCGATCTTACGGCTTGAGTCTTAGATCAAAATCAAGTTTCGATTCGGGTCTAAGGTTAGGGTTGGGGTTAGGTCCTTAGCTAGGGTTTGAGACTCGAGTCTCGAATTCTTAGTCAAAGTTGGGTCTTGGATTGGGGGTCGAATCTCGGGTCATTATCGAATCTCCTGTATCAAGTTAAGGTCGAGTCTCCGATCTAGGGTCTAGAGTGACAGGTCGAAGTCGAGGGTTGAATCTCATGTCTTGGGTTTCTAAGTCAAGGTCAGGTCAGATCTTGGATCTCAAGTTTCCAAATGTGTATATATATTCAAAATTCAATATTCAGTCAAATATGATCACGTAAATTAAAATTATAGAGAAAAGAATAATAGATAAAGAGAAAAGAATGAGGGAAGTACCTCAAAAATATCTCCAAAATTGACTATGAAGGCGTTAGGGAGGGGTAAATGGGAATCCAAATTCCATCTTTTTCAACTTGAAGACCTTGAATTTCATTGACTTGAAAAAGGATTGCTAAGGCAGAGGGATCAGAATGAGGGCAAAGTCCCATCACTTTGTTTAGTTGTGAACATGATGGATAGTAATTCATCCTCATTGATTGCATCCCTTCTTTAAAAAGACTCTTCACTTCTTTTTCTTCAATCCCCAAAGCTTTACCCAACATTTCCAAAACTTTCATGTGTAGCTCCTTTATTTCTTCCGTGTACTCTTCAATCGTCTCTTTACATAATAAGTTATTCTCTAACTTATTTTCTAGTGTTTAATACAGAAGGGCGAGGATGACGTTAATTATACGTACCTAAGTGAAAGGTATAGCTTAGAAAATATAGGCATCCGCAAATGTGGAGGTGCGGTCTTCAAATAAAAAAGGTCTGCCCAGTCAAGTTTTTGTTCACCAGAGACAACGGACAGCTATCCAAATCCATCTGCATCGCGTGGTGATCGTTCAAATTTCTTCTTCTCTTCTGATGGAAGATCGTCGAACTTTTGAGTCTCGTGTTTCATCTTCTCCACCACGGAAGAACTAACTCCATGATTAATCAACTGAAAAATGTGGAAAGTTAGAATTAAGGTGTTGTCAAAAGAGGACAAAGATTTTTTTTTTTTTTAAATGAACTAAAAGGAAAGTAAGACAAACAAGCTACGTCACTTGAAAGAAACCCCAGTGTTGAGCTACAAAATGCAACTTGTTAAACTCGAGATTCATGATGTCATGATCATTAGAATTGACCAATCGTTGCATGTCAATGACTGGAACTTCCTTATTACTACGATCGTTTGATGCGATTGATGAACTGTCCTAATCATCACGTGCATATCGCGATGGAATCGTCACGAGTTTCTTCTTTGCCAGCTCCTGGACAGAAGGAACCTCCTTGTAATTAACTTATAGTTCTCCCGTTTATGTTTAAGGGCTTTGTTAACAGAACTATTTTAATTGAAGAACAAGAGGCAAGATTTATATTACAATATATTAGAATTTGTCTCAATACAAAAAGAATAGGAAGGCTATATATAAGCATTCATTAACTAAACCTAACCTAATAGGAAATTCATTAACTAAACTTAACCTAATAGGAATCCATTAACTAAACCTAACCTGATAGGAATCTATTAACTAAACCTAAACATAGTAACATATGGACTAACAAGCTTAATTCTATGGCAAGATAATGTTGATATATAATAATAATTCTGCGATCACTTGTGTCCACATTAACATTCTATGATAATATCTCAATTTGATTATTATAGAAAGATCTAATTATTGAATAATTGCGTGTGAGGGTTAACGAAACCTAATTAGCTTGTGAAACTTGTGCAAAACTGGCCTCTATATCAATTAGGGGGCAAAATTAGTACTCCTTCCGTCCCTTTTTGAAACTTGTGCGCTAAAATAAGTGATGCATATTTATGTGGTTATAAATTATTTTATTAAGGGTAAAATGAAAATTTTAAAGTTAAATTGTTACTAAATATAAAAATATATCATTTTATTGGGACGAATTAAAAAGAAAAGTACAGTTATGCAAACAAATTAAAAAGGATTTCTTATTGCCAATGTTTGTCATTTATGTAATGACTATTCACATGTGGTGGCAATGTTATCACATCATGTAATCATATATTAGTACCCATCTCTTTTTCAAAATGCTTCGTCACAGCTAAAGATCGCTCTATTTTTGCTAGGTTCAAGTATTAAAGTCATAATTGAGGTTCTATTTTGTATTTAAATAAAATATGGTTAAATTGTATACAAAAGTCAAAATTTAGGTTAGGTTATACCCAAAATAAACAGTTTCTTTTTTTATTCAAAAGCTAAAGATTTAATGCTACTGTGTCGTCGTGGCATGGCAATTAATTCATTATTAAAAAAAATTATTTTTCTATTGAAATTTTTCATTGAAAAATATTCAATAGTAACGGTTACCTCGCCACTCGTTAAAAAATCATATGATATATTTGAGGTATTTTTTTTTAGTATATGTATATATAAAGTTTAAATTTTTTAATTAAACATATAATTAGATATTAACTTAATAATTTTGAAATTCCAATCATATATACCATGTTATGTATAGTACAATTAGAGCCATCCATATGGGCTAGGCCTGTTGGGTCGGCCTGGTCTAACCCGTGATTTGATAGAGTTGGACTACGATTTTTGAGCCCATTTAAGAAAAGAGTTTTTTAGTCCGGCCTGAATAAGACTACCTATCTGTGGGGCTTGAGAAATATGGATAGGGCCGACCCGTGGAATAAATAAAAATTAATTAAAAATAAAAATAAAATAGAGTATTAAAAATAACAAGAGTCTAAACTCAAAATTTGTTTAAAGTTTGAAATATTACAATTTAAAAATAAATTATGATTATAAAATATGTACTACATAAAATAAAAATTCCCTAAAATTTCTAGAAATCACTACATAGGTTGTAGCCTATGGAATATTGTCATAATTTTTGTGTTTAATTATGATCATTGAAAAATAATTAGGTTAATATTTTTATTTAGCTATTTATGCTTTTATTGAAATCAAACTTAATAAATATTATAAAGATAATTTTACTTGTGGTATGATTAACAAGTAGTACACTAGCACCATTTAATATTATCTTGTCAATATTTATGATAATATTTTTAAATTATAGTTTGATATTAAAATTTTTATAAAAAATATACTTTTAAGAAAAGATGGCTGACCCGGCAAGCCTGTAGCCCACATATGTGTGGGCTGGGCTGACCATTTTCAGACCCACATAAAAAATGGACTAGCCCGGCCTAATTTGTCAAATTTCAAAGCCTGTATGAATTAGTCCGAATAGGATGAACTAGCCCATATTGACAGGTCTAAGTATAAGCCTAATTTTGGACGAAGTATTTTTGGAAAATCATTTTTCCACAGGGACCATGTTATGTATAGTACAAGGCCTAATTTCCTCTTCTGCCGATAAGCTTGTACGTTACTACTGAAAACACATGTCATCTATATGTGACTACACTTTTTGGCTGTGAATCAATGGAATATTTTATTTGATCAAGCAGTGGCGGATCTAAAATTTTATGGTTATGAGCTCTGAAAATGGTGGAGTCAAAAATATAAAAAAGACATACGTGAGATTCAAACTCAGGATCAACAACACTACAAGAGCCTTAAGTACTCACCTAGGAGCTAATGGACTAATTAGACCATTTGTTCATAGAGTGCTATGTGTTAAGTTTATATAAATCCTTCTTAATTTGTACACACATATATATATATATTTTGAGATAAGGTTAAGGGTTGCTCGAGCACTCGGAGGACTCTATGTGGATCCGCCCCTGTGATCAAGAGTCTGGACACAAAGGTCTTGTTATTATCTTGAATTCTTGATGTGAAACTTCGAAAATGGCTATTATGAATAGAAATCTCGGAGCTTCAATGTGGGCTCTAAACACCGTGTGGAAAACAAAAAAAAAAAAAATAGAAATCTCATTCATGAACTTAAATGACGTGCAACTTTCTTTTGTTTTCTAATTTAGAAATTATAATGATGAAAGGTAATTTGTGGATTAGTGCTGGAGAAAACAACATGAATACTATATTATCTTATCTCCTTATGTATTTGATTGCGTAATAAATTTAGAAAGCATAAAATCAGTTACCTTTATTCAGCTTAGCTTTAGTTATTTTTCTTTTTCCTTCAACAAAAAGCTTTGGTAATTCGCACTTAAAAGTATTTTGGAGAAAAAATCGTCATATATTTATTGAAAATTCAGAAAATAATTTAACCAGTAATTATTAAATAAGATGCATCATCCTCAATAGACATCCACAATCATCATATAGTTTTTTACACATTCAAATGTTTTAAAAAAAAGTCTTAATTTTTAGTATAAAATCTTAATACAACATCTTAGTAAGAATTCAGATATATATTCAAATTGAGATATCTAAATCTTTATACATATGTTAATATTAATCCTTTCATAATCAAAGGATTTACTTACTATTTATACAAATACTAATTAATTCTTTAGATCATCATCATTAGTGATTCTCATGGTGTCCACATATGATTTCCCAACAAGTTCACGGGTGAAAAATCCTTTATAATATTCAGTGACTCCGATTTTTTTGAATTTTGGTGGATTATGAACAGTAGCAAGGCTACTTGATGGACCTAATATACCATCCAATCTTGGACTCTGAAATGTTGCTACTGAAATCCTTTCTTTTTCTGAGCTCACCACTGATCTATGCTCTATGCTTTTATATATTCCATTTGAGAAAATCTGCTCCAAAAATGAAAAAATAAAAAAAAGTATATTATAAAGAAGAAGATAAATAAATAGAAGTATATTTTAAAGAAGAAGATAAAGAGTGGGGCTACAAGTAGGGGTGTCAAATATGAAATATGGCCTACAAAATATTTAAGAATTGGACACAAGATAGTTTCTTATTGGGCGTATTTTAGATCAATTCAGTATAACTCATTTTGAAAGTGATCTTCAATTTAGCTCAATATTAGCTTACATATAGCTTATTTCTATGATTTACTATAAATTGAATTTACGGTTTAAGATTTAGTTTGATAAATACAAGCAAGGATTCGAGTCTCACAACTCTAGTCCCAAGTCAAGGTCAGGGTCAAAACCCAGGTCTAAGGTTCTATGTCAAAGTTGGACTGAGTTTCGGGTTTTGGGTCAAAGTAGGATCTCGAAACCCGAGTCAAGATTGGATTTATGGTTCGAGGTCAAGTCGCAGGTCAGGTCCCACGTCCTTGGTAGCTAGGGCTCGAATATTGAGTCGGGATCAGATCTCAAGTCAAGGTCAAATACAGGTCTCAGGTCATGGTCGGATCTTAGGTCTCGAGTTAGGGTGGAGTCTCAGGTTCAGTGTCCTGAGTCTTGGATTGAGGTTGAGGATTATGAGGCTCACATCTTGGGTTTCTAGTCAAGGTTGGGTAGAGGTCAGTATAAAGCTCCGATACCATATAAAGACTGAATATGTGTTGAAAAACGATACTTAATCAATGAAGGCAAAAATATATTAAATAAAGTTACAAAGCAAATAATAAGACTCCTAAAAAAACCGAACGACTGATGGATAGCTAATGTAGACTCCTATAAGTATGGATTACTAAAACACTAATATCACTAAACTACTAACTAATGTCTGAACTGACTTGTGATGCTCTAATAATCAGGTCTTGGATCTTAGGTTGGGGTTGCGAGTCGGACCCTAAGACTCGATTCTTGATGGATGGTACTATGTGATATCTCCCAGTGACAAAGGGTCTTAGTCAAATATCACCACATAAATTAAAATAATTGCAAAAATAATATTGTACTACTTAATAAACATTAAGAGAAGATGATGAAGGAAGTACCTCAAAAGCATCTCCAACATTGACTATGAAGGCATTAGGGAGTGGTTCAATGGGAATCCAAATTCCATCTTTTCTAATTTGAAGACCTTGAGTTTCATTGACTTGAAGAAGTATTGTAAGGCCTGTTGCATCTGAATGAGGAGTAATTCCCATCACTTTGTCAGGTTGTGGACATGGTGGATAGTAATTCATCCTCATTGATTGCATTCCTTCTTCAAAAAGAGTCTTCACTTCTTTTTCATCAATCCCCAAAGCTTTACCCAACATTTCCAATACTTTCATGCTTAGCTTTTTTATTTCATCCGCGTACTTTTCAATCGTCTCTCTACATACGCATTAAAAAGTGATTTTCTTACTCATTTTCTAGTGTTTCATACAAAAAAGCACGAACAATATTAATAACGTACCTAAGTGAAAGATAAAGCTTGGAAAATATAGGCTTCCGCAAATATGTCGGTGCGGTCTTCAAGTAAAAGAGATCAGCCCAGTCAAGCTTTTGTTCATCAGAGACAACGAACAATTGTCCAAATCCATCTGTATCTCCTGACGATTTTTCAAACTTCTTCTTCTCTTCTAATGGCAGATCGAAGAACTTTTGAGTTTCATGTTTCATCTTCTCCACCATTGAACAACTAACTCCATGATTAATTAACTACAAATGTAGTTGAGCTTGTTATTACTACCTTTGTTGCGCATGGAGTTTAAGAACATATGAAAAGTTTTTTTTATGTTTGTAGTCTAAAATAAGTCCTAATATATTTAAGTAGTTAAAATTATCTACGGTAAAATTAATATTTTGAATTTGAATTGTTACTAAATATAAAAAAAAATAGTCATTCTTTTTAAACGAGATAAGTGTCAAAAATACGTCTTAAACTATCACATTTTTTTGAGTTTCATGCCTAAATAGCTAAACTATTGGGAGCGTAATATACTCTCTTTCATTTGCAAAACTTTGTCACATGAATAAAATATTTCATCTTGACAAAAATTAAATAGGTCATTAATATTAATTAAAAGTTAAAGATTAAAGTATTACTATCCAAAAAAACCCTTTTTTAAAAAAGTAATTATTTTTTAAAAGATAAAATTTAGAATATTTTTCTCACCCCCATCCCCACCCCCGACAATCCCCCCCCACCCATCCTTTTATTCTTTTAATTTCTTTTATAAAATATTTTAAAAAATTCATACTTCACCCCCTCCCCCACTCCTTCCTAAAAAATTTGATATTATTTTTATTTTTTAAAAATAAATCAATTCTACCACACACCATCTAGCACTCTCTTCCTATTTTTTTTTTTTTTTTTTTTACGTTTTTCTCGTTTTGTGTTGGATATGTACATATATTTTTAGGAAAATATTATATATAACACAAAACAAGAAAAAACATTGGAAGCGTAGGGTTAGGTGGGGAGAGGTAGAATTATTTTTTCTTTTAAAAAAATTAAATTATATCTAAATTATTATTTGAAGGATTAGGGGGAGATGAGTAAGATTTCTTCAAAAACTTTTATAAAAGGATTTTTTTTTAAAAAAAAAAAACCTAAAAGGGGGGGGGGGGGGGGGTGGGGTGAGAGGAAGTGGTGGAGTCTGGAGTGAGGTGAGAAAAATATTTTACATTTATTATATTTTTTGGATAGTAATACCTTTATTTTTAACTTTAGCTAATACTAATAATTTATTTATTTTTTTGTTAAGGTGAAATGTAATTTTGTCCATTATTTTAACTAATACTAATAATTTCTTTAATTTTTGTCAAGATAGACTGTTTTGTCTATGATTTTTTAAAATAGAAGTGAAGGTGTAGTACACACACCATGATATATAAGAGTGTAATAGAAGAGAGAGATGTGTTTTTCAAACTACTA
Source organism: Solanum bulbocastanum (assembly GCA_037074985.1). NCBI lineage: Eukaryota > Viridiplantae > Streptophyta > Magnoliopsida > Solanales > Solanaceae > Solanum > Solanum bulbocastanum. Next base: position 25,446,522 of record CM073598.1, on the reverse strand, counting down.
AGTGATAACTTACGTATGAAAATCACATTCTCAATAATTTAGATATAGAACTAAAAATAGATTAGTTTAGCCGTTTTTGACACTTATTTCTTTTTAAACTGACTGAAAAAAATTGTATCATAGAAATTGAGGCAAAGTAAATATATGCATTCAACCTATATATGGTCTGTTTTGGCCCGACCCCGGACTACTTCAAGGCCAAAGGGCTTTATCCTTTTTGAACCAAACAATCTTGAAAACTGATATTATATTAAAGTACATGATAATTTTATTTAAAAAGTTTATTAAACTAAAGCATACACAAGCACTTTTAATTGAAAAAATGTCATTATTTTTTGTTTTGTATTAGAAAAGTTACTTGATATTTGCTATTCTATTATTGATCTATTTAGTTGACGTACCTTTAAGCAATAAACTTGTTAATAATAAACTATGTACCTGAAAGAAACCCCAATCTTTAGCTGCAAAGTGCAACTTATTAAGCTCAAGATTCATGGAGTCATGATCGTTAGAGTTGATCAATCGTTGCATATCAATTACTGGAACTTGCTTATAATTTGATGTTGCAATTGAACGGTCTTGATCATCACGTACGTATCGCGATGAAATCGTCACGAGTTTCTTCTTGGCCAGTTCCTGGACAGAAGGAACTTCCATGTACTTAACTTCTATTTCTCCCATATTTGTTTAATTGCTTAATTCTATGGCGTTCCAATATTGAATAATTTGATATTATATTAACTCTACCATCCCTTTCCTTTCACTTGTGTCCACAACTATTTTACGATGGTATCTCAATTTCATTAAAATTATTGTGTGTGAGGTCAATAAAACTGTCAGTATAATAATTGGTGGGCAAAATAGGACAAACAAAGACCATAAAGCAGATCAAGATACCACCAGAAGCATACCATATATGGTTATATCCTTAGTTATATCATCAATAACGTGGAACAATTGAAACAGTTTCAATTTGTTTGTCTTATTAATTTTTTTTTTTAATTTAGTCTATTTAAAAAAAATGTATAATTTTTTAATATCAATTTTCCATATGACACATTTAAAACTATAAAATTCGAAAGTCTTTTTTTATTTTCTTAAACTATGTGACAAGTCAAAATCATATAAACAGATTAAAAGGAAGAGAGTATAGTACTAGTAACTTACAAGGACCACCATTATATAAGTTACTAGAAACTTATAAGGACCACCGTTATATAACCATTCATATGCAGATGTCGCTACCCGAATTGCGTATAAATGAACTACACGCAAACTAAACTATATACACGGAGTAATTTACAATTTGCACCCCATTGTAAAATTAAGGCAAAACAGGAAATAAGGAGTAAGAAAATAAAAATAGATGTTTAAATAAAAAATGTCATGCCTAACCAATGAATTATTGGGAGTTTAGGCTGATGCTCACCCCCTCCTTAAAAACTTAAATGATATATGTGAAGTATTTTTCTTTATTTTATATATATATATATATATATATATTTTTATTTTTATTTTTTTTAAATTTTTTTATATTCTCTAATTATACACAAAATTAGAGGTCGACTTAATAATTTAGAGTCTATTTGAGGGTGAAGCTCCCAACATGATATTCTTTAAAATATTTTGTTGATATATAGTATTAGATTAATTTAGTATCTTTATTGAATTAATTAGATTTATTAATTTTAAATAAAGAAAACTTTTACATATTCAAATGTTTTAAAAAATAAACAGTCTTAATTTTTAGTATTCCAATCTTAATACAATATCTTACCTAACGTCTTAAGAATAATGTATATTCAAATTCAGATACCTAAATCTTTATACATATGTTAATATCAGTCATTTGATCATAATCAAAGGATTTACTTACATAGATACCATTAATACAAGTACTAATTAATATTTTGAATCATCTTCTCTGGTGATTCTCATGGTGTCCATATATGATTTTCCTACAAGTTCATGGTTAAAAAATCCTTTATAATATTCAGTGACTCCCATTTTTTCGAATCTTGGTGGATTTTGAGTTGTAACAAGTTGTGGTGGAGCCACCTTACACTTAAGGTACATCTGAACTCTTTTTGATAGAAAGTTATATTATTTATATATGGTTAAAATAATTTTTTAGATATATATAGTAAATGTCGAACCTCCTTCAACTACTTTATGTGTTTATTTTTTTTAAAATTTGAACCCCTTTATTGAAAATTCTGACTCCGCCCCGATAACAAGGCTACTTGATGGACCTAATATACCATCCAATCTTGGACTCTGAAATGTTGCTATAAAAATCTTTTCTTTGTCTGAGTTCACCGCTGATCTATGCTCTATGCTTTTGTATATTTCATTTGACAAAATCTGCTCCAATAAATAAATAAATTTTATTTACAAAGAAGAATATATATAAGACCAGGGCTACAAGTAGGGGTGTCAAATATGACCTACAAAAGTGATGACTCGTCAAAATTTTAAGAATTGAGCACAAGATAATTTCATATTGGGTTAATTTTAGACCAATTCAGTATAATACATTTTGAAAATGATCTTCAATTTAGCTTTGCATTAGTGGCCGGTTATAGCTTTGATTTATTCTATTATTTTTTTTCTATATATAAGTCAGGGTTTGAGTTTTAGAAGTCTAGTCCCAAGTCAAGGTCCGGTCCTAAGTTAGGGTCAAAACCTAGGTTTTGGGGTCCGTGTTAAAGACAGATTGAGTTTTGGATTCTGGGTCAAAGTTGGATGTCAGTGTTTGCAATAAATTTTAAAGTGACAGAAAATAAATTGTAATAAAAAAATAAAGAAACATAATTTTATTCATCAAGATTGCGGGTAGAATTCTGTTGATCCCTGATTCTACTCTCCTAAGATTTATGCATATTCGAGGGTCGTTAGTAGCGTAGTATTTCTCGAACTAGGATAATTTGTTAATTGAGTGCTCTATATTAATTTTATATAAATACCTCTTAATTTCTACACACACATATATATATATATATATTTCAAGACGTGGTTAATGAATGCTCGATCACCCGGAGGACTCTATGTGGGTCCGCCCCTGTGATGAAGAGTCTGGACACAAAGATCTTGATACTATATATCTTGATGTGAAAAACTTTAAAAATGACTACAATGAACAAAAATCTCATTCATGAACTTAAATGACGTGCAACTTTCTTTTGTTTGCTAATTTTAGAAATTATAATGATGACAGATAATTTGTAGATTAGTGCTGGAGAAAACAACATGAATACTATATTATACTATATTATCTTATCTCCTTATGTATTTGATTGCTTAATAATAAATTTTAGAAAGCATAAAATCAGCTACGTCTATTCAGCTTAGCTTTAGTTATTATTCTTTTTTCTTCAACAAAAAGCTTTGGAAATTCTCACTTAAAACTATTTTTGAGAAAAATCGTCATATATTTATAGAAAATTCGGAAAATAATTTACACAGTAATTATTAAATAAGATGCATCATCCTCCATCGACATCCACAATCATCATATACTTTTTTTACATATTCAAATGTTTAAAAATATAAACAGTCTTAATTTTTAGTATTTAAATCTTAATACGTCTTAAGAATTCAAATAGATATTCAAATTGAGATATCTAAATCCTTATACATATGTAAATATTAATCCTTTCATAATCAAAGGATTTACTTACCATTAATACAAATACTACTAATTAATTCTTTAGATCATCTTCATTGGTGATTCTCATGATGTCCACATATGATTTCCCAACAATTTCACGGGTGAAATATCCTTTATAATATTCAGTGACTCCGATTTTTTTGAATTTTGGTGGATTATCAACTGTAACAAGGCTACTTGATGAACCTAATATACCATCCAATCTTGGACTCTGAAATGTTGCAACTGAAATCCTTTCTTTTTCTGAGCTCACCACTGATCTATGCTCTATGCTTCTGTAAATTCCATTTGAGAAAATCTACTCCAAAAAGAAAGTTAGTATATTATAAAGAAGAAGATAAGAGCAGGGATACAAGTAAGGGTGTCAAATATGGCCTACAAAAGTGTGATGGCTCGCCAAGAATTTTAAGGATTGGGCACAAGTAGTTTCATATTGGGCTAATTTTAGACCACTTCAGTATAACTCATTTGAAAGTGATCTTCAATTTAGCTCAATATTAGCCTAGTTATAGCTTATTTCTAAGATTTACTTTAATTTTAATTTAATTATTTTAAGATTTATTTTGATTTTTTTCTATGGGCCAGGATTTGAGTCTTACAACTCTAGTCCCAAGTCAAGGTCCGGTCCTAGGTCAGGGTCGAAACCCAGGTCTCATGTTCTATGCCAAAGTCGGATTGAGTTTCGGGTTTTGGGTCAAAGTAGGATCTCGGAACGTTGTTGACACCCAATTTTGACCCTCCACAATATAAATTAATCATCGAGGTTCTTCAATTTCAAATGATTTAAAATAATTAGTTTAAAAAAAATAAAAAAATAAAAAATAAACATAGTTGCAAGTTAGCTTAAATAGTTTTGTCAATTTTTATAATTTTTTTAATATATATATATATATATATATTTTATATAATTATTGTATTTTATGAATATTCGAAAATCATCTAAAAAAAAAATAATGATAATAAAATAAAAAAATTAAAAAAGATTTTATATTTTAAATATTTATTAGCGAAAGTCATAATTTTGAATTAACGAATCTTATGAAATTCAAAATACTTTCAAGTTATTTTTAGAGTAATTTTATCGTTGTAATGATTTTAATAATATATCTTTACAATCACGTTATTTTATAAATATTTGAAAATCATCACAAAGATCTTACATTTTAGTTAAACATTTTATTACTTTGAGCTATAGTTATAATTTAGAGTTAATTAGTTTGTAATGATAATTGATTACTTTTATAGTAGAAATAATTATAATATTTCGTTAAGATTTAAGAAGCTCGTTAATTAATTAATATTAATCCATCTAAATTAAACTCAATTTTTATCTAACCCCTTTTTTATTTTTTGGGCCAATTTCCAATGGCCCAATTCAACAATTCCCATTCCAAACAACAGCCAAACAAACAATTCCCACACCAAATGACCCAATAACCCGGCCCAACCCTTTTGTTTAACACAAAAGTGATCAAACAACAACAATTCCAAACAGCAAACCCATAAGCCCGACCCTTTTCACGATTCTTCTTCTTCCTTCAGCTGCTAACCAAACCAAGCAAATTCCAAAACCCGAAGTCAACAGCAACACGTGAACAGCAGCAGAAACCAGACGACCCACACCCTGCAACCAACCACCCTCACGTCCCTTTCCCCCATTTCAAGGGATTTTCAAAGGGACGGAGGGATTTCATTTGGGGATTGGAAATTCGACCGTTTTCCCTTTAAATCGATCTAGATTTCCCTCTATATAAAGACCCATCTTTCTTTAGTGTGAGGGGGAGAAAAAAAAAAAAAAGGACAGAGGGGAGAGTTTTTGAGTTTGAGTTCTTTGGCGATATTGATTATACACTTCAAATTTATATTTAGTTTTTCTTGTTCTAAGTTCCGAGAAGGTCCCTGCTCAAATCTTCTTGATTTGCTATTTGTGTTTGGCTTTTAGTGGTGGAAGAATCACTGCCCTCCGAGCTCGTCATTATTCCAGTCGCTGCTCCGAAAGAGGTAACCTCACTTTCCCTGTGCATTCTGTTTCAATATCATGTGTTATACGTAAATCTTTGGTGTAGATCATGCTATCAGGTGTATTTAGTTATTCTTTCAGTGTTCTGTTAAGTTTTATGTTCATGGGAGAAGTTTGTTCTAGGTTTGTCTTGGTTAAAATCGTTTCATGACTACTTATTTTGAAGTTTTGACGCCTTGGATTTCTATTTGTTGTCGGCCAGTTCTAATATTGCTATCTTAGTTGTTGATTGCTCATATAATGTTGTTGTAAATAAGTTGCATATATGGCTATTTTGATTTAGTGATTATGTCCTTGATATTGTTGACATTTAGTTGTCCAAATGACTTGCATATGCATTTAATCTATGTGAAAATGATTGAATATCCCTATATTCCAATACAATATGATTATGTTCTCTTGTTTAAGATGGCCCTCCAGATTGGTAGTTTATTCAAATTTGTAATTATTTGAGTCATCTTTTGTAGCATTAAGTTATTTAAAATTTTTTTTATTACAACTATTTCAACTATGAGTTTCTTTTGGCATTAATCTAATCCGTTTTCGAGTTAATAAATGGTGTGCAATTTGGATATGAAAACATATTGATGATATATTTTGTATCTGGTGGCTAGCTATATAAGCATCCCGTCGAACTATTCGCAAAACTTGTTGCTTGTATTCCACATTTGCTAGCACAAGAATTATATGTCTTTGTTTTTTTTTTTTTATCTTGTTCTTAGTTAATTTTAGTTCGATGAAGTTGATCCGCATACGGGTTGCTTTCTTTACATATGTTTTAAGTTGTGGTTGTTCCATAGTCCCCGCATCCTTGGTATGAGGTCGAAAGTACCTCTCTGTTTTGGTTTCTTTTAGTTCAATTGTTTAAATCTGTTGGTATTGATAGCTGGACTTTTTTTTTCTGTTGGTAGTATTTTGCCTCCAAATCGTTCTTGTTTTTAGTCCAAGATATGTGTAGAACATTGTGATATTAGCACCTTCATTGCAAATGTTGTTGAATTCAAAGTGCTATATATGTTACCTGATAGATATGCAACCATGATTTCGTCCATCTCTCTATTTATATTAGAGGTACATGCATAGTTTTAAAAAAAAAAACTCTAGCCTTTGTTCATGTGAGACGTGCTTATTTTGTTACAATGTGGCGATTAGCATGAGTAGATGTTAATTCATTTGTCCTCATATACGTCAATGTTCCTTTCCTTTATTCAGTAAAGTTTTAAACATTTTGTACGCATGGGTCTCCATATATACATGTCCAACATCTATGTTAAATTGGTAAAGGTATGACTTGTTATTTGTGGATGTTCAAACTCAATTGTTAATTCTTTTGGTTAGTTTATTAAATGCTCTTTGTAATATGTCTCTCTCCCCATTAGCCACCAATGATTTTGAGTTGTTTAAATTACCATCCTAATTCTTCTCGCCTTTCTTTTCTTGCATGAACTCCCTCGGTTTGAGTCCATTTGACTCCCTCTTATTCCTTTCCTTGCATCTCGAGTTGGTTCAAAATCCAATTCTCATCTCGAGTCAGTCCGTTCATAGAGAAGTCGGAGGACAGGTTAAAAGCTGCAATCAAAGGCTGGAAACTGAAATTACAGTCCCCGGGAAGTCCGAAAACAGGCAGTATACATCAGTATACACTGGTATACATGGGAAAAATACCGATATACAGGTAAAAAACGTGAAATACAAGGTTGAGGCAGAATACAGGTGTTTGGAAGCAGGAAATGCATAAAAAGAGCCGATATACATGCTCGTATACACTGATATACCGTCCGTATATACCCAAAACGGGATTGGGCAAAAGTCCAAAAATTTCCAGCGAATTTGGCCCAAAATGAGGCCCAAATTCAAATTTCTCCCTTACTCTTTAATTATTTAATTGTGATTATTTATTATTATCGTCTAAGTCTAACTTTTTAATTGTTAATTAACTTAATTAAATCCCCGAAGGATGAACTATTTATTTTGTGTTGGTTTACTTTGATAAATTTCATTTTTTTTATCAACTCTTGCATCTTTATTTTCTTATTCAAATGTTTTCTATTCAAAACTTTCGTTTACTTTTAATTATTTTGAAATGATATCTTGGTTTATAAACTAAATTGGTGTAAATTATTTTTAAAAACAATTCAAACGAATGCTAACTAATCTATTTTTGTTAAATTCTAATCACCTGCAATTTAATTCGATCGTTCCATCTTTAGGTCCCTTTCCCTAAAAAATAAAATGAAATAAAATGTGTCATTTATTTATTTCCTTAAAGTTAATAGACTATTGTGAATTGTTATTTCATTATTTTCTAAACAATTAATCAAATATTTTTTGGTCAAGTCGTAGGTCAACCGCATGTTAGCGGGCACTTCGAATGCCTAAACCCTTCTCGAAGTGTAAATTGAATCCCGAACCCTCTTTGGTATTTTCAAATGATTTTTTCTGTTTAAATCTTTGAAAATTATAAGTTTTCTTAATTTCTTTAAAAAATTAAGTGGTGACTCTTTTCTAAGTATTTTTCTTAAATTGTTTTATACTTAGAACATTTCAAAAAGTGATTTTTTTCTACAGATAAGAAAATTACGGCGCAACAAACGTAACCGGAGTCAAGATCGAATTTATGGTTCGAGGTCAAGTCGGGTCAAGTCCCACGTCCTTGGTAGCTAGCGCTCGAATATTGAGTCGGGGTCAGATCTCGAGTCGAGGTCAAATATATGTCTCAGGTTATGGTCGGATCTCAGGTCTTGAGTTAGGGTGGAGTCTCAGGTTTAGTGTCTTGAGTCTTGGATCGAGGTTGAGGATTATAAGGTTGTTTCTAGTCAAGGTTGGGTAGAGATCAGTATAACAAAGCTCTGATACCATATAAAGACTGAATATGTGTTGGAAAACAATACTTAATCAATGAAGGCAAAAAGATATTAAATAGAGTTACATAGCAAAGAATAAGACTCCTAAACAAACTGAATGACTGATGTAGCTAATGCAGACTCCTAAATAAGTGGACTACTAAAACACTAATACTGACTAAATATATATATATATAGAGTTTAAATTCTCTAATTATAGACAAAATTAGAGGTCGACTTAATAATTTAGAGTCTATTTGCGGGTGAAGCTCCCAACATGATATTTTTAAAAATATTTTGTTGATATATAGTATTAGATTAATTTAGTATCTTTATTGAATTAATTATATTTATTAATTTAGTATCTTTATTGAATTAATTGTATTTAGTAATTTTAAATAAAGAAAACTTTTACATATTCAAATGTTTTTAAAAATAAACAGTCTTAATTTTTAGTATTCCAATCTTAATACAATATCTTACCTAACGTATTAAGAATTGAAATTTATATTCAAATTCAGATACCTAAATCTTTATACATATGTTAATATCAATCATTTGATCATAATCAAAGGATTTACTAACATAGGTACCATTAATACAAGTACTAAATAATATTTTGAATCATCTTCTCTGGTGATTCTCATGGTGTCCATATATGATTTTCCTACAAGTTCATGGTTAAAAAATCCTTTATAATATTTAGTGACTCCCATTTTCTCGAATCTTGGTGGATTTTGAGCTGTAACAAGTTGTGGCGGAGCCACCTTACACTCAAGGGTACGTACATCAGAATTTGATAGAAAGTTATAGTATTTATATATGGTTAAAATAATTTCTTAGATATATATAGTAGATGTCGAACCTCCTTCGCCTACTTTATGTGTTTAATTTTTCAAAATTTGAACTCCCTTATTGAAAATCCTAACCTCGCCCCAGATAACAAGGTTACTTGCTGGACCTAATAGAACATCCAATCTTGAACTCTGAAATGTTGCAACTGAAATCCTTTCTTTTTTTGAGCTCACCATTGATCTATGCTCTATACTTTTATAAATTCCGTTTGATAAAATCTGGTCCAAAAACAATAAGGAAATATAAGAACGGGGCTACAAATTCAAGTCAGGGTCAGGATGAGGGTTTTGGGTCAAATTCAGGTTTTGAGTCCCACGTCAAGGTAGGGGTAAGGTTTTAAGTCAAAGTTAGTTCACGAATCTCGGATCAGTATCGGGTTCATCTCAAGTCAGGGTCGAGTCTTGGGTTTTGGGTCCAAGTTGAGTCTTTAGTTAATGTCTGGTCTAGGATCTCCTGTCTAGGGTTGGGGTTAGATCTCAGTCAAACTTAGGTCCCAAGTCTCGGTTTAGGGTCAAGGTCATCATGGGTCGAGATCGCGTCACGGGTTTTAGGTCAAAGTCCAATATAGGGGGTCGAGAAAAGTCAGGTCTTAAGTCCTAAGTTGGGTTTATGTCTTAAGTTAAGGTTAAAGTTAGGTCTCGAGTCTTGGGTTGTGGTCGGTTTTGAGATCTCTTGTCTTGAGTCGGGTTAGTTCTCGAGTCCCAAGTTAGGGTTGGATCTTCAATTTCTAGTCAAATTTGAGGGTCAATCTTAGGGATTGAGTTCTAGATCAAAATCGAGTCTCGAGTCGGGTCTAAGGTTAGGGTTTGGGTTAGGTCCTCAGCTAGGGTTTGAGACTAGGGCTTAGAGTGACGAGTCGAGATCGAGGGTCAAGTCTCATGTCTTGGGAAGTCAAGGTCATGTAAGATCTTGGATCTTAAGTTTCGAAATGTGTTTATATATTCAAAATTCAATATTTAGTCAAATATGATCACATAAATTTAAATTATAGAGAAATGAATAATAGATAAAGAGAAGAGAATTGGGGAAGTACCTCAAAAGTATCTCCATTATTGACTACGAAGGCATTAGGGAGTGGTTCAATGGGAATCCAAATTCCATCTTTTCTAATTTGGAGACCTGAAGTTTCATTGACTTGAAGAAGTACTGTAAGGCCCGATCCATCTAAATAAGGAGTAAGTCCCATCACTTTGTCAGGTTGTAGACATGGTGGATAGTAATTCATCCTCATTGATTGCATCCCTTCTTCAAAAACACTCTTCACTTCTTCTTCATCAATCTCCAAAGCTTTACCCAACATTTCCAATACTTTCATGCTTAGCTTCTTTATTTCATCCGCGTACTCTTCAATCGTCTCTCTACATACACATTAATAAGTGATTCTTTTACTTATTTTCTAGTGTTTCATACCAAAAAGCGCGAACAATATTAATAACGTACCTAAGTGAAAGGTAAATCTTGGAAAATATAGGCTTCCGCAAATATGTCGGTGAGGTCTTCAAGTAAAAGAGATCAGCCCAATCAAACTTTTGTTCATCAGAGACAACGAACAACTATCCAAATCCATCTGTATCTCTTAACGATTGTTCAAACTTCTTCTTCTCTTTCAATGGCAGATCAAAGAATTTTTTGAGTTTCATGTTTCATCTTCTCCACTACTGAACAACTAACTCCATGATTAATTAACTGTAAATGTTGTTGAACTTATTATTACTCCCTCTGTTGGGTATGGAGTTTAAGAAAATATGAAAAGATTTTTTAAGTTTGTAGTCCAAAATAAGTCATAATATGTTTAAGTAGTTACAATTATTATCTAGAGTGAAATTATTATTTTGAATTTATATTGTTACTAAATATAAAAAAAAAAATTGTCACTCTGTTTTTTTTTTAAAATGAGATAAGTGTTAACAATACATCTAAAACATCACATTTTTTTGAGATTCATACCTAAATAACTAAACTATTGGAAGTGTAATACATTGTCTGTTTTATTGGTAAAATTTTGCCACATGAATAAAATATTTCATCTTGACAAAAATAAAATAAGTCATTAATATTAATTAAAAGTTAAATATTAAAATATTACTATCCATGAAAAAAACTTTTTTTAAATAGATAAAATTTAAAATACTTTTCTCACTCCCATCCCCACCCAGCCACGACAATCCCCCCATCCTTTTATTATTTAAATTTCTTTTATAAAAATATTTTTTAAAAAATCCAGACTTCACCCCCTTCCCAACTCCTTCCAAAAAGAATTGATGAGTGATATTTTATAATATTAAAAAATAAATTCTACCACACACCATCTAAGTTTCTCTTCCTATTATTTTTTTACATTTTTCTCGTTTTGTGTTGTATATGTACATATATTTTTAGGGAAATGTTATATATAACACAAAACGAGAAAAAAATTGAAAGCCTAGGGTTTGGTTGGGTGAGGTACAATTATTGTTTCTTTAAAAGATAAAATAATATCTATATCATTATTTGAAGGATAGGGGCAGATGAAGTAAGAATTTTTCAAAAAAATTTATAAAAGGAATTTTATTTTTTTAAAAAAAAACTAAAAAAGTTGGGGAGGGGGGGGGGGGGGGGGAAGGGTAGAGGAAGTGGTGGAGTGGGGTAAGAAATATATTTTACATTTTATTTTTATAATTTTTTTTTAGATAGTAATACTTTTATTTTTAACTTTAACTAATACTAATAATGTTTTTTTTTTTTTGTTAAGGTGGAATGTAATTTTGTCCATTATTTTAACTAATACTAATAAATTATTTATTTTTTGTTAAGATAGAATGTTTTGTTCATGATTTTTGAAAATAAAAGAGAGGATGTAGTACACACCACGATAAGAGTGTAATAACGAGAGAGAGAGAGATTTGTTTCTCAAACTAGTAAGTGATAACTTACGTAGGAAACTCACATTCTCAATAATTTAGTTAAAAAACTAAAAAAAAAAAGAAAAAAGAATAATTTAGATGTGTTTTTTTGATACTTTTTTTTTTTAAATTAACTGGAAAAAAATTGTATCATACAAATTAGGACAAAATAAATAATATGCATATACAGCCTATATATTGTCCGTTTTGGTCAGACCCCTATTTGGACTACTTCAAGGCCAATAGGCTTTACCGTTTTGAACCAAACAATCTTGAAAATTGATATCATATTAAAGTATATGATAATTTTATTTAAAAAGTTTAAACTTAAGCATACACAAGCACTTTTAATTGATAAAAGACATTATTTTCTGTTTTGTATCAGAAAAGTCACTTGATATTTGCTATTATATTATTGATCTATTTAGTTGACGGCAATAAACTCGTTAATAATAAAATATGTACGTACCTGAAAGAAACCCCAATCTTTAGCTGCAAAGTGCACCTTGTTAAGCTCAAAATTCATGGAGTGATGATCATTAGAGTTGATCAATCGTTGCATATCAATTACTGGAACTTGCTTATAATTTGATGTTGCAATTGAGCGGTCTTGATCATCACGTACATATCGCGATGGAATCGTCATGAGTTTCTTCCTGGACAGAAGGAACTTCCATGTACTTAACTTCTATTTCTCCCATATTTGTGTAACTGCTAAATTCTATGGCGTTCCAATATTGATAATCTGATGTTATATTAACTCTACAATCACTTGTGTCCACAAGTCACAACTAATTTGCATGATATTTCAATCTCATTAAATTATTGCCTGTGAGTTCAGTAAAACAGTCCGTACAATTGGTGGGCAAAAATGGGACAAACAAAGACCATAAGCAGAATACACATGCATGTACCACCAAAAGCATATTATGTATGGTTATACCCTTGTTATAAATAGAAAATGCTCAAAATTACCTTCGAACTATTCGAAATAGCTCATTTATATCTGTTGACATCCAATTTCGACCTAATATTTTTTTAAATCGTAATTTTTAAGTCTTATTTATTCAATAGTTCAATATACATTTTTTATAATTTTAAATAAGTTTATTCAATAGTTCAACAACCATGAACTCTAAGCTCCGGCAATGGACCAAAAAGGGACCAGAACCGGCGAGCTCTATTTCTGGCCGGAGAATTCGAAATTCTGGCAATCTCCATTAGAATGGTAACCTCCACATGCTCTAGATTTGGAATTGATATATTTTTTTTTAATTGTTGTGATATATCTTTGTTTTGCTTTAGCACTTTTTAATAATTTTTTGACATTGTTTTTGTCTGATGGCTGGCCTTACTTTATTTATTTATGTGTTAATCTAATTGTGTTGTAAAGCTTGCCTTTTGTTATTTTATTTATTTGGGTGTTATTCTTTTAGGTGTTTCAACTGATTTTACAGTTACATTACTTTGTTTTTGTTTTTTCATTTAATGGTTGCTTTAATTATTTTAGTCTATTATTAATTGTTGAATGTTTATCCACTCGTTTTTATTGTTATTTGTGTGAGCTGGACCATGGACCCTTGTCATTGCCTTCTTTCTAATTGTTATTATTATAATGTTATTTTCTTAATGACCAGTTATCATATTTTAAAGCATCTGTTGTATTTATTTTTTTATTTCGCTGTTACATTTTGTTGTTGCTCCATTAACAATTACTCCGACTAGTTTGATTATCTTGCCCTTTTGTTATTAATTGATATTGAATAGATGTCAAGCTTAATTGGTCAATGAAAAAATATCTCCTTCGATTTTCGAGGCCTTCCCATTTTAAAAGACGGAAATTTAGTTTAAGTTTATATTATTTGTTTTGTTAAATTGGCCGATGAAGAAATTACCATCGATTTTCAAGACCTCCCATGTATATAAGACGGATTTTTGTTTTAAGTTGTTATTTGCTCCATTTATTTTTATTTATGTTTATTTATTACTAATATTTTTACTAAGTTGAAACTGCCAAATTTGGTACTCAGGCGCGCGACGCGCGGTGCCTTCCAAATTCCAATTCCAAGAACCATTTGCCTTTTGCGCAATGCGCGAGCATCACGAGGTGTTCTACCTCAAATCGATTTATTGAGCTCAGAATTTCACTCCCTCTCCGCGATGCAGAGAGGACACGCAATGTGCTTCCTAGAAGTTGATTTCGCAACCCACATTTTGCATTCCTCCGCGCGACGCAGAGAGAACACGTAAATGCTTTGGTGCATTTTCTTTAGCTTCTTCCTTGCTCTCTTTTGACTTGAATCTTCAGATTTCTTCCTTTGTCCCTTTTTGTGCTCGTTTCTCCCATTAAGCTAACCTACACAACTAATCATATTGGTTAGCTCATAAATAAGCAAACAACTTGATAAGACTGCAAACGAATACATTTTGAATTCAAACTAGGCATAAATGCGGACATAATTAGCATTCTAGGCATATAAATATGCCTAAGATCACATTGTCTTGACAACGTTTTAATTTTGGGCAAATATGTAGGACGGCGACAACACTATTAGTAATTACTACTCGTAGGTAATATGTATCAATGTTGTACCTAAGTGAAAGGTAAAACTTGGAAAATATTGGATCCACAAATTGACCACGTGTAAAAAATGATATGTCAAAATCAATTATATTTTTCGTTAATAAATAATGGAAAAAAGGGACAAATATACCCCCGAACTATCATAAATGGTATGTAGATACCCTCCGTAATACTTTTATGACATTGGTGCTCATGCCGCCCAAAAACTAGAACGTATATACCATTTATACTAACGGACATACATGTGTCATAATCTTATCCACCAACGGGACATTTAATAAATATCGGATCGACGGATAAGATTGTGTCACGTGTCCCTATTTAGTCTTCCGTTATAGTGAAGGGCATATATGCTCTAGGTTTTTGACGGCAAGGGAATCAATGTCCCAAAAGTATAATGGATGATTTATGGATATCATTTACGATAGTTTGGGGATATATTTATGAATTTACGACAATAATATAGGTGAATTTAACAAAAGACATAAATAATATTTTCTATATTTAAACTTTTTCTCAATATACTTTTGGGTGGAGTTTGGGCCAGTATTATTACCTAGATGAGTTATTTCCCAAATAATGTCATGCTTAATATGTGACATGTTGGGTGGGTTAGGCGGGCCTAGATAATTTTTTCCTCCCCTAAATTTATGACAATGTGTTAGGATAAAAGAAAATTACGTTAACGAATCCCATTCATTTTATTGTATCAATTTTATCTATTCACCGTCACTATTGTTTTCAATTATTATCAATTATCATCCACTATTTTCAATTACATGCCATCATCCACTATCAATAACCATCATTATTGTCAATCTTTATAATCAGTTGTTGTTGTACTTTATATATTGCCAACCATTGTCACTAATTATTCATCACCATCACTCATTAGTTATTACAATCATCTACAACAATCATCAATCATCAATCGTCAGTTGTCACCATCAATCTCGTCTGCCAACCACTATATTTCTATCAAAAAGTTTCTTTTTTTTAACAAAAGTACTTTGTAAAGTAAGAAGTTTTTGATAGCTTGATCAAACAAAAAATCTAAGATCCATCATTAGAGTAACTTTTAGCACAAGAGAAAACTGCTTGATATTGTCGTCGTCGTCGTTGTCTGTTCGTTAAATATATACTTAAAAATGTAAATTACCAATCGAATTAGCCAAAAAATATTTTTGAAGTCGGAATTACCTTAATATAATGCATATTATGATTATATGACGTTAATATCCATCACATTTTATATCGCGGGGGTGGGTGGGGGGGGGGGAAATTTATTTTGTTTTAATCCTTTCATAATCGAAGGATTTTACATACGTACCATTAATACAACAACTAATTAATTCTCAGGATGTCCACTAATGATTTCCCATCAGATTCATGTGTGAGATATCCTTTATAAAATTCAGCGACTCCAATTTTTTTGAATTTTGGTGGATTATGAGCATCAATAAGGCTATTAGCTGGACCTAATTCACCATCCAATCTTGAATTATGAAATGCTGCTATTGAAATCCTTTCTTTTTCTGAGCTCACCACTGCTCTATGCTCTATGCTCTTGTAAATTCCATTTGAGAAAATCTGGCAAAAAATTATGACCTTTAGATAAAGCTTACAACCAATCAAAACAGATGGAAAATAGTAAAAAATGTTTGAAATTGAATAAAAATGTTTCCGATTAGTAGTTTGATCTCAAAATATTCTCGCTGCCAATATTTAATCCAAAAAATATCCTTATTGTTATTTAATGAGTCAAAAATATATGTTTATTCCATTTCAATTGATAATATCATGGAATTAAGAATAAAAAGATTATTAGTATTGTTTATTTATTACAGTGATTTTAAAAGAAAAGAAACAAAAATAAAGTTATTTAAAAGTAGTATTTTTATTAGGAAATTATACAATTTCACATATTTAACAGTGACATAATTTTCTTTTAATCCGTCCTAATAAAATGACGATTTCCTCTGGCTTTTGGAGACAAATTAATATCTTAATTTTTTCATTTTACTCTTCATAACATGATTTCTAACCAAAGATGTCATGATACCGTTTGAGATTAAAATTTTCAAAAGTCTTTTTCTTTCTAAAATTTTATGCTCAGTCAAATATATATTCACGTAAAAGTAGTAAATAGGGAAAATTGATTTTTTTTTTCATCCATTGTTTTCTCCGTATCAATTTCTATGATAATATTTTCTATTTAATTTATGCAAAACGAAATCTACCTTTGTATATTTTAAAATAATTTAACTTTAATTTTTTAAAGAGAAGAGAATGAGGGAAGTACGCACCTCAAAATTATCTCCAATATTGACTACGAAAGCTCCAGGAAGAGGTAAAATGGGAATCCAAATTCCGTCTTTTTTAATTTGAAGACCTTCAATTTCATTGACTTGAAGAAGTATTGTAAGGCCTGTTGTATCTGAATGAGGACCAATTCCCATCACCTTGTCAGGTTGTGGACATGGTGGATAATAATTCATCCTCATTGATTGCACTCCTTCTTCAAAAAGACTCTTCACTTCTTCTTCATCAATCCCCAAAGCTTTACCCAACATTTTAAAAACTTTGATGCTTAGCTCCTTTACTTCTTCTGAGTACTCTTCAATTGTCTCTCTACATAGTATAAAGTCCAAAAATATGGGATTAAGGGTGTATACTTCCTACATAATACTCCCTTTCTTCACTTGTCATTTTTAACATATATCAAGAAAAGATAATTTTATTTATTTATTAAACTGTAATATTAATTACTTGTTTCAAATCATTTTTCATAGCCTAATACTTTGGATTCGACTCCTCTCCATTTTATCCAAGTTTCTATTTGAGTTGCTGACACATGGCATATGGTTAATTTAATAGCTAAGATTTAGTTAATTAAAATAAAGCCCTAACCTTGGTTATTTGAAAAACTAATTACTTTCATATATTTTCTCCTAAAAGAATTTTACAATCCCGCAATTCTAAGTCAACATTATATTTTTCTTGAATACATATTAAAAAATTCTTTCTTGCTTTGTGAAAAAAAAAAGTCAACAAAAATTTTGTAATAAATTTTTAAATATTATGATAGATGATTAGTAGATCGATAAGGAATGTTAAATAACGTACCTAAGTGAACGGGGAAGCTTGGAAAATATAGGCATCCGCAAGTATGTCGGTGCGGTCTTCAAGAAAAAGTGGTCAACCCACTTAAGTTTTTGTTCATCAGAGACAACAAAGTGTGGTCCAAATCCATCTAATTGCCCTGACGATTGTTCAAATTTCTTCTTCTCTTCCAATGGAAGATTGAATAATTCTTTAATCTCGTTTTTTATCTTCTCCACCAATGAAGAATCAACTCCGTGATTAATCAACTGCAAAATATAATTATAGATTTTTAAACAGAAATACAACATCTACGACAAACTATTCACTGAACATGTAAATAGATAAAGTACCTGAAAGAAACCCCATTCTTTGGCTGCAAGGTGCAACTTGTTAAGCTCAAGATTCATGGAGTCATGATCGCTAGAGTTGATCAATCGTTGCATATCAATTACTGGAACTTCCTTATTATTTGATGATGCAACGATTGAACGGTCCTGGTTGTCGCGTACATATCGCGATGGAATGGTCTCAAGTTTGTTCTTGATCATTTCCTGGACAGAAGGAACTTTCTTGTAATTAACTTGTAGCTGTTCTCCCGTACGTGTTTCCATGGCTATACTATATTGATATATTAACACTTGTTTCCTCAACTATTTTATGATCGTCCCAAATTGATTATCCTATACTTATTGACTAGGAGAGACTAATTAGATATATTGCGTGTGTGGTCAATAAGAACCTAAGATCACCACCATGTATATTGTGGATAGGAGTAACAAATGAGTTGTTGGAACTAAATTTATGAATAGCACCGGATAATTAATGACCATTTCTAATGTCAACTATCAAATAGTATTAGTCCTCATTTCAAAAGCTATTAAAGTACTATAATATTATTTTTTTATGAGCGCAATGTTCATTTCAAGCTTTAACATATTTTAATTAATTTTACAAAATACATGTCACTTCTTACCAGCAACACACCATGTACTAATATTTAACCCAATCTTTTGACACGAGTCTATAAAAATATTTAACTATTCTAGAATTCAGGTGCGAGACAACGTCGCAATAATGGAGATTTTTCACGCCAACACAGTGAAAATAAATAACACATCCATGGAGTTTGAATCGATAAATGTTCAAATGCTCATAGTTCTTAATTCTCAGAGTTATTCTATATTTTAAGTAGGGCAGTTTCGTTCAAATTTCATTTTTACATTAAAAAATGACTATCCTGGCACTCAAAATAAAATGCAACATTGATCAATTCTCCAACGAGCTCTCGAGAAAAAAATCCTTTAAAGTAATCGGCCACTCCAATCCACTTATGGATTGAGGAGTGAGGAGGCTAGCTGCTGGACCTAAATCTCCATTCAATTTAGGGCTCAGAAATGTAGCAAAGGAGATCCTCTCCTTGTCCTTATTAACGATGGCTCGATGTTCAATGCTTTGGTAAATTCCATTTGTCACAATCTGCAAAAACAACATTGACTGAGAGAGGAGAAAAATACCATAAGAATGTTAGTGTGTTAAGTGCTGGACTTTCCGGGCAAATGTTGTGATATTAGCAATTCGAAGGGTATTTTGATGAAAATCCTACTTACAAAACACTAGAAAATGAATTTCTCACCTCTAAAATGTCTCCAATGTTGACAACAAAGGCATCAGGACGATATGGAACTGGAATCCAAGCTCCATCTTTCTTAATTTGAAGTCCTTCAGTTTCATGGTTAAACCAATAGAATCTGTGTGAGGGCATAACCCCATTACGCCTTCCGGTTGAGGACAAGGAGGGTAATAATTTATTCTCATCATTTGTGTTCAAATAATACATTCATATCCTCTGTTTTCATCCCTAAAGCTCTTGCCATTACGTACAGAATCTTCATAGCAAGCTCCTACAGTGCTGTTGAGTATTGTTCCAATGCATCCCTTGACGGTCAAATAGTATGCATAAGATAGAGAAAAGATTCACTAAATATTTAATCGTAAACTCAGTTATTATCGTACCTAAGTGAGACGGGAAATTTTGGAAACAAGTCATGAGGTTTTCTCAAATGAGTAGGGAGAGTGATCATGTAAAGCATGTCACCCCAATCTAACTTTTGTTCTTCAGATACAACAAAGGCTTGCCCGTAACCTCCGACATCTCCTTCTTGTTGCTCAAATTTCTTCTTCTCTTCCATGGGTAGATCGAAAAATGCTTGGATTTCTGACTTCACTTTCTCCATCAATGCTGAATTCACTCCATGATTCACCAACTGCACATGTATGTAAATGATTATAAAAATCTATATAGAGTTTATAATTCTCTGTTTTCTAGTTTGCTCTTTGTATTGATCATGGTTGGTAACAAAGTACTAAGAACCATGAGTTTGATATATTGCTAAAATATAAACCTGGAAAAATCCCCATTCTTTGCAAGCAAGATGAAGCCTGTTAAGTTCTGTATCTTCATCAATATCTCCAATTTCCAGCACTTTTTGCATGTCAATAAGTACTGGAACTAGTTGAGGCAATAATATGCATGGAAGAATACAATTGATTTTCGCCATCATAGCGAATATATCGCGGTGGAACGGCTGTTAGCTGTTGCTTTGCCAGCTCCTGAACATTAGGAACTTTCAAAGAGCCACCTAGCTTTTTCGACCTTGCTTCTTCCATAGAATGAAGTCTTTCTTACTGTAGAGAATAAGAAAAGAAAAATATAATCATGAAAACCTACGATTAGCCCAATGATCTTTAATTAGAATTGAAAGATTCAAATAAATAAGAAGAAAAGCTATAAAAGGAGAAAGGAGGATTTTGGATTAGAGAACTTCGTAATGAAAAAACTAGAATTGGCTTGAGATGTTTTCTTTGGAATGATAACAAATAACTAAGTTCACTCCTACTTAGGAGTTGTGTAAGATGGTTCCAGATACTACAAGATGTAGATTATATTATGATTTACTATAAATTGAATTGTCTAGAACATTTACACACTTCTTAGATATAATAAATACTAAAAATCTAGGATGGTTTGTGCTTTCAAAAAAATCAACTTTATTTTTCATATATACTCCTGAGTTTTAATTTAATTGTTTAGTTATGATTTGACGTAAAGTTTAACAAAGTAAATAATATTCCTAAATACAATTGATTTAAAGTAAAGATGCACAGTGAATATGTTTGTAGTCAGCAATTCCAATCCTCCAAAATTGTGCAGGGCATTGAGGAGTGAGAAAACTAGGTGCTGGACCTAAATCACCATCCAATTTGGGGCTCAAAAAATGTAGCCTCAAATTTTATATTTCCTTTATACCAATATAATACTACAACAAAAGAACATTTTATTCTCAATAAAAAAAATATCATATCATCATATATCATATATTACTAAAAGTGAAAAGCTTCAAATACAAAGTTAAATTACTATTTTACTCCTATACTAAATTAAATATTAATACAAAATATTTAATATATTAAATATTTATTAATCATAATATGACACTCCTCATGGAGTCATAATCATTAGAGTTGATCAATCTTTTCATATCAATTAACTTCTACTTCTTCCATAATTAAATTGAAACAAATGGAGTAATCAAAATCCTAAAAACATGAATGTTATATAGAGTGATTTGCGATATGCACCTCTAATATTGAGGACATTTCCGTAAAATTCTTGGTCATTATATGATAAGATAATTAAAATCAGACAACTAGGATATTATTAATCACAAACAGACGACACAATTTATTCAAATATTATATTAAGAATCCATCCAAATTATTAAACAAGCTGTTGGTATCCAAATGCAACATTGATCAATTGCTCCCATGATCTCCATCTCCAATCCTTAGAGTATCTATGTATGATTTTCCAACTAGCTCTCGAGAAAAAAATCCTTTTAAATAATCGGCCACTCCAATCCTCCTATATTGTGCAGGGGATTGAGGAGTGAGGAGGCTAGCTGCTGGACCTAAATCTCCATTCAATTTAGGGCTCAGAAATGTAGCAATGGAGATCCTCTCCTTGTCCTTATTAACGATGGCTCGATGTTCAATGCTCTTGTAAACTCCATTTGTCACAATCTGCAAAAACAAAATTGACGACAGAGTTTTATATTTCTCGACCCACAAATTGACTTGTGTCATACCAAACACACTTATTTCTCACCTCTAAAATGTCTCCAATGTTAACAACAAAGGCATCAGAACGATATGGAACCGGAATCCAAGCACCATCTTTCTTAATTTGAAGACCTTCAGTTTCATTAACCTGAAGGAGTATGGTTAAACCAACAGAATCAGTGTGATGGCATAACCCCATTACGCGCTCTGGTTGAGGACAAGGAGGATAATAATTAATTCTCATCATTTGTGTCCCGTCTTGTTCAAATAGTACATTCATATCCTCTGCTTTCATCCCTAAAGCTCTTGCCATTACGTACAGAATTTTCATAGCAAGTTCCTTCAGTGCTGTTGAGTATTGTTCCAATGCATCCCTTGACGGTCCAAGAAATTACATATTGTATGCATAATGTAGAAAAAAGATTCACTAAATATTTAATCGTAAACTCAGTTATATATTATCCTACCTGAGTGAGACGGGAAGCTTTGGAAACAAGTGAGGTTTTCTCAAATGAGTAGGGAGAGTGATCATGTAAAGTATGTCACCCCAATCTAACTTTTGTTCTTCAGATACAACAAAGGCATGCCCGTATCCTTCGACATCTCCTTCTTCTTGCTCAAATTTCTTCTTCTCTTCCATTGGTAGATCGAAAAATGCTCTGATTTCCGATTTCACTTTCTTCATCAATGATGAATTCACTCCATGATTCACCAACTGCACATGTATTTTTAAAAAATCGATATCATCATTGGACACGAAGGTACATCAATTTATTTTAAAATTAAAAGATATGGTCGATACAATAATAGATATGTCATGTTGTCGGGTGCAAGTGGCTGTATTGTTGATGGCTAAATAAGTCAACTCCAACATTTCTGTTAACATCAAAACAAAAAATGAACAGTGTTTGATATATAAACCTGGAAAAATCCCCATTCTTTGCAAGCAAGATGAAGCCTCTCGAGCTCCGAATCATCATCAATATCTCCAATTTCCAGCAATTTTTTCATATCAACAACTGGAACTTCAGGCAATATTACAATGGAAGAATATGATTGATTTTCAATATCATCACGTATATATCGCGGTGGAACGGCTGCTAGTTGTTGCTTTGCAAGTTCTTGAACGTTAGGGACTCTGAGAGAACCACCTAGCTTTCTCGACTTTGCTTCTTCCATTGATGAAGTTTTTTTTTTTTTTTTTAGAATTTGTTTTTGAAAGTAAACTTATTGAGATGTGAAATAATTACGTGTACTATATATATAAATAAAAGGGGAAACCCATTGGTGGCTCCTAAACTTGTCACCAATTTTTACTTAAACACTTTAATTAAGCTTTGTTCATTTTAGACACCTCAAGTGGGGGTTCGTTGTGTCATTTTGACACTTTTTATTGACATGGCATAGTGAGTTTAATACACTCAATACCAGCGTGTGAAAGGCTCATTTAATATTTTTATTTTATTTTTTTTCACTTTCTCCCTCATTTTTCAGCCACCATCTCTCAAAACTTGAACTCCTTCCATGGAGAAATAGTTTTGATGATGCTACAACAAATAAAATGAATTTCAACACGAAGGGATTTCACAAAAAAATAAATTTCAACACATTAGAAGGGCTACGATTCATGTTGTCGCAAAGAATAAAGGCAACGAAAAATCTTGAAAAAGACGATGGGTGGGCTGGAGAGGGCTGGAGAAGACGATTGGGGAAGGGGTTGGGGTTAGGGTGGGCAGAGGTGGAGAAGACGCTGGGTGGGTGGGGGAATAGTGAAGAAGACGATCTGGGTGGGTGAGGAGGAGTTGAGGTGGGTGGGGTGGAGAAGATGACTTGGTGGGGTTGGGTTATCTTTAAAAAAAAAAAAATTTTGTGTAAAAAATTCCACATGTTATTTAGTTTTTGACTACTTCTTCATTCTATTAAAATATCATTATTTAAAAATTATTTTTAATAAATATGCCACGTGTTTTTATTTAATTTGTCACTTTGACACGTCATCAACGAGTGTGTTACACACACCTTATTTATTTGGCTGATTGTTAAAAAAATGCTAAAATGACGCAATGCAGTATGACATGAGGTGTCTAAAATGAACAAAGCTTAATTAAGGTGTCTAAGTGAAAATTGGTGCCAAGTTTAGAAGGCCACCAATGGATTCCCCTTAAATAAAGTAATGGGTATGTTTATTTGTTTAGAATATGTTCAGTTGACTATCTGAACTTGGTTATCGTGAAAAAGTTTGATTTCTCATCTTAAATTTTTCTCAAGAAAGAACATATACCTATCACTTTTGGAAGGTTTGGAACCCTCGATTCATCCGACTCAAGGAGAAAAAGAGAACAAGATGGGGGCCTTGCCTCCTCGTTCTCCTTTTACCTATGCCATGATGCTCATGGGCAGCTTATTTCTAATTGAATTTTCTTATCTTTCTTCTTCAAATTTCGAGTTCAAATTTGGGGAGAGTGGATAGGACAGGGTGACCTTATCTCAATTTTAGTTTATTTTTTGAAAAAAAAAAAAAGAAAAAAGAAAGATATATATGAGGAAACACGTGGTCCATCTGGCTAACATTTTGCCTAATTAATAAATGAGAAAACTACATAAATTGTCCACACGGTATGAATCCAAATTTGTTCCTAAGGAACAATTTAACAAAATATATCCATAAAGTACAAAATTTTACCCCGTCTGTCCGTCTCTTTAATTAATTATTTATCTTCTGTTTTTTCCCACTTAATTTATGTTTCTTTTTCTTTGTAAAAATAAAAATATTGATTAACAATGTCTATACTAATAAAAATATATTAAACAAATAAATAATTAGATTACAACAAAAACTAATAAAGAGATGGTTGAAGATGGAGTCCGGCGCCTAAATGGCAAAAAAAATTGACAAAAATTCCAAAAGGGAATATCAATTATTTTTTTTAACCAAAGGGGCAAAATCGCTAGTGTGGTAACGATTTTGTTTTAACGCCGTTACTCTATTAAACAATCAAAATCGCTGACCTATCAGCAATTTTGTCCAAAAATTTTTTCCATTTTTTAAAAGAACCCGTGCAGCGTTTTGGGGGAATTTTTTTTAAAAAATAATAAAATAGCTGCTATGGCAGTGTTTTTATAAAAAAAAATATTTTTAAAATTAAAATTATATTAAAAACGCTCCACATGTAGCAATTTTAGTAAAACAATTTTTTTTTTAAAAATCGCTAGTATTTTTTTTTATTTGGTGAATTTTTTTTTTTAAAATCGCTGCTTGTCAGTAGCATGTGAATGTTTGAACAATTAAAAAAAAATTGGAAGGGAATTTCGCTGCTTGTCAATGATTTAAAAACAAAGAAAATTTAATACGATTTAAAAAAAAAAAATTCTTTCACCAAAATCGCTACCTTGGCAGCGATTTTTAAGAAAAAAAACTTTCTTCCACCAAAATCTGGCAGCCATTTTTAAAAAATTTTTTTTTTTACTTAAATCGCTACCTGTGGAGCAATTTTCAATATAATTTTAATTTTAAAAATATTTTTTATATAAAAACGCTGCCATAGTATCGGAAAAAAAAATCCCCAAAAACGCTGCATGGGCAGTGATGTTCTTATAAAAAATGGAAAAAAAAAATTAGACAAAATCGCTGGTAGGTCAGCGATTTTGATTGTTTAACGGATTAACGAGGTTAAAACAAAATCGCTACTCCATCAGCAATTTTGCCCCTTTGGTTAAAACAAAATTTGATGTGCCCTTTTGGAATTTTTGTCAATTTTCTTTACCCTTTAGGCTCTGGACTCGTTGAAGATGTATGTTATATCATATTTCATATTTCATATATTATATTATAAGTGGGAAGCCTCCAAGTCAAAGTTGAATTATCAAAATGTCCTTATAATGTCATAATATTGATGAACAAAAATGTACACACTAATTATAAATAAATATTATTATATTCTATTCTATTAAACATTATTATTATATATTTATGGACAAAAATATAAATACACACTATAAAAGCTAGGATTGTTATTTATTTAGTTTCTCCTTTTTTTTCATTCTTCTTCCTATTATTTTGCTTTATCTTATTTGTATAAATGCCCAAAAAGACTTACAACTTAAGAATTGCATCGGTTAAAAATATATTTTAATAGCACCTTAGTGAAGAATACTAAAAGTTTCTAACAAAACAAAACTGAAACCACAATCAATTGTTACAAACTTTATGGAAGAAGTGTGAAAGATTTCAATAACTGTTACTATTTCTCTATTAGTTTATAAATGAATTTTCTCCCTCTACAGCTCATATTTTATGTATGTTGGGTTTATAATTTTCGTTAATTTTTCCATATTTCATCATTATTCATGTTTTCTTCTTATTACAATTGTAAAACCTATTTGATTGCAGAAGAAGATTCACAGGAGCTTTAGCAATAATTTGGTACGAAGAATAGAAGAGTGTTACAACATCAAATACAAAATTGCTCTCATAATTCATAGAAACTCGAAAAGGTATACTTTCTCCATCTCAATTCTGTGATATTTTCCATTTCTTGAAATTTAAATTATATAACTTTTATTTAATATTTTAAAAATTACAAAAAATAATATTTTTTGTAGAATTTTTCGAATATTTGTATTTTAATTTTATAATATTGAGTTAGTTTGATCCAACATAGCTTCGTAAAATTAATCTAATTGACTCTCGATTAGCCAAGACTGTCACACAATTTGGGATGTAGGACAGTACATTTCTCCCTTAAAGTTCAAAGTGTTAAATACATCATGTATAAAAAAAAAATCATATAAGGGATATAAATGTTTGATATATATGTAGCTAAATCATATTATGTAAGTGTTTTAGTTATTTCCCTGACTACATAATTGGGTTTTCATGTTCTCTTTTTGCATGTTCTATATATATATATATATATATATATATATATATATATATATATATATATATATATATATATCCCTTATATGAATCATTTGCCTATATATATATTTTTAAAAGTTCAAAAGTCATTGGATGATATAATAGAGTATAACTATCGAGTATAAGGTATGTAGAAATTTCCTTCCGCAATCAAACCAAAAATCAGAATCATTTAATCATTTTTGTATATTAATTTTTGTTCATATTAATATATCACATGTTTGGACCTAATAGCATAAAAATTTAACTCGGTATTAATTTTAATTACCCAACCAAGTCGTGCTGTCCAAATCTTGTAGATTCATCGATTGTCTAATTATTTGACATGCTATAAAGATGTTCTTTGAATAGGTTGATAGTTCATCTATTTTAAATTGTATTTTTTTTTTTTTTTTTGAATAATTTGTGATACTCATTACGATGTGATTTTGAAATATATAACTCATATCATAATAATGTGTTCATAGGACTCACGTGCGAAGCATGTGTCCAGAATCATATTATATTATAAGTGGGAAGCCTCCAAGTCAAAAGTTAAATTACCAAATATTAATTTATTTAAAAAAATTGCTGATAATTTCAGCCCTAATTTAATTCTCCAGAATAGTGTCCCTCGATCGGTGTAACAAACTTTTTTCAACACTCAAGTTCCATTGATTTAATTATCAGCTGATGCAAAACCTTTTCAGATTCTTTAGTCATATCTATAAATTGCCCCACCAACATGTTTGTCCATTAATTTTTTTCTCTTTTCTTTTCTGTGCCTCATTCAAATACATTATGTAAAAAAAAATAAAAAATCTCCTCTTTATTTATCAAGAGCTGCTCTGTTTTCCTATTTACTATGTATGTCTTTATCTAGATTATTTCGTTTCATTCTCTATATATCATGAGTCGCTCTGTTCTTGGTATTGTTATTTCTGTGATATTGTTGTTTCTGTTATGTCACGTAAATTTGTTTTCTATCTTTAGCCACTTTGTTTCCCCTGTTTTCTGTTTGTTCGTTGGAAAGTTTGGAATTTGGAGTAGGCTCTTCGAACTTTTGTTCCTGTTGTTGGTTGTTCTCGCACAAACATCAATTGTAGTTGTTTTTTAATGTTTTTCTTCTAATAGTAGTCCTAGCTTTGATTTACTAGTTATCCTAAGAAAGACATATGTTGATCGAATTTCTCTACAACTAT
The DNA here is from genome assembly GCA_037074985.1 of Solanum bulbocastanum. Classification (NCBI taxonomy): domain Eukaryota; kingdom Viridiplantae; phylum Streptophyta; class Magnoliopsida; order Solanales; family Solanaceae; genus Solanum; species Solanum bulbocastanum. Next base: position 25,418,342 of record CM073598.1, on the reverse strand, counting down.
TACTAAACACCACTCTCCTTCGACGACAAGTTATCGATATGTATGCATCTGTAAAAAAGTGGAGGGTATTATTCCTTAAAAAGAAGGCAGAAGCTTTAAGGCATTAAATATTTTGTAACTATAATGTCGACATTTAAATTATGTGTTGTAACATATTAAAAAAAGAACTTTTAACAAGTTGAATACTTGATATATTATAAGAATTGTATAATTGAAGTCGTTATAGTATTAGTTTTCAAAACAATTTACTTGATAACAATATTTTTGTATGATGCGTCTTGCAATGATCATAATATATGTTGAATATGATGCACCGTTCATTTATTTGAGCTTGTATTTTACACATCGTATACTTATATTTTAGAAGTATTTATATTAATTAGAATGGTGTACACGTGCAATGAACGTGTTCACAAACTAGTATATATATATATGTATAGGGAGTCGTTGGACTACCCATGACAAATATAAAAATAAAAAATACTATTAGTCGTTGCCTTTGAGCGACTTGTCTGTTTGGTTGTTTCCAAAAAGGAGTGTCCATTATGGATATTTGCTTGAGAAAGTGGCTCTTGTGGCTTCACACTTCAATGTTATACAGAGTTCATACAAATATTATACATATTTTAAAATCCTTTGTATATTGAAATAATTAGGAGCGGGTTTTGGTTAAAGAAACGGGCTTTATACATATTGATGCTTTTCTATCTATTCATGAACAAATTTTTGAGCAATTAGCTTAGCTTTCCTATTTATTTTGAGATATGCATATTGCTTTTTGGGAATGTTGGATTGTCATTGACAACAAATCTAGCATATACCTCCAGATGTGTTCTTTGTTTTGTTAGTGTTATTTATGCTTCTATTTAGCATTTTGGTCTATGAATTGGAGATTTGGGGAATTGAGTTCTACAGGCATTCTTTTGAAGTACCATATAATTTTTGGTTTATATTGTTTTCTTTTTTCTACCATACTGTTAATATCTCACAAATGATTGTGTTGTATTTCATAATTCAATTATATGTATATAACCTGACAAAAGTTTTTTTTGTCAAAATTTACAGATGGCAGAATTAATAATTTTGAATGAGCCAAAGAAGACGAAGGGTACATATATATGTAACTATTATTTATATATGTCAATTAAATATTTAAACAATGATTATTTTATAACAAATAAATACTTTTATTTTGTAGGTGTAGACTATGAAATTGATAATGATCTACTAGCCATCCTAAGGAAGACATATGTTGATCGAATTTCTCTACAACTATTACTAAACACCACTCTCCTTCAACGACAAGTTATCGATATTTTTGAAGATAGTGTAGAAGAAGTAAGTTAAGTGATTAATTAAATGTGATAAGAGTATAATTAGTTAGTTTGTTAATATTGTTAGATAGGTAGTTAGAAGAGATTAGAAGGCAGTTACAGCCAACAACCATGTGTATAAATACAGGTCTAATCCTCATTGTATCTTTTGCTCTTCTAATTATATCATCTTCTTCTTCTTGATAGTCAATAAGAAAAATCTCCCAAATCTCTCTAAATTTCAACATGGTATCAGAGCTTTGAGTCAATAATTCTTTGATTCAGACTGCCAATTTGATTCTGGAGAACAGGGCTTTTGTGATTTGCAATGGCGATTGAAGGCGATACAACAACCACAACTTCTTCTTCTGTTGTTGCACCAGAAACGATGGAATTGATCGAATCAAAGAGGAATCATCCTCTTGGTTTTGTGCTTGGAACGTGCAAGAAGGGTGATTACGCACCTGAATTAGATAAACAATAGGAAAAGTGCAATGCATTCGTATTGGCCTGGATCATGAATACTGTTTCGAAGGAGCTGCTAAGTGGGATAGTGTATGCTTCGAATGCTGGGATAGTATGGGAAGACTTGAAGGAACGATTCGATAAGGTAGATGGATCGAGGATCTATCAACTTCACAGGGATATTTGCACAATTCATCAAGGTAACCTGACTGTTTCAGCTTATTTTACCAAGTTACAATTGCTTTGGGATGAATTTGATGCACTTGTGCCCCCTCCTTCATGTAATTGTGATAGATCTAGAGTATATGTAGATCACATACAATATCTGCGACTATTTGCTTTCTTAATGGGGTTGAATGAGTTGTATGGTCCTGCAAGAAGTCAAATCTTGATGATGAACCCTTTGCCCAATGTTGGCAAAGTATATGCGATGATAGTTTTAAACGAGAGCCAGAGAATTACATCAGGACTGCGTACAGGAGGAGATATAATCGAGGCCACAGCATTATATGCAGGCAAGATGAATAATGGAAATAGAAATACAGATCATAGAGATAAGGGTGAGTATGCTGGAAGAGGAAGTTATAATGGCAAGAAGAAAGTGAACTGAAATTTGTTTTGTGAACATTACAAGATGCATGGGCATACTAAAAACATCTGCTATAAACTTGTGGGATATCCTGAAGACTCGAAGTTTAAAAAAGGGTATGATAATGCTAGTGATTATAGATCCTCCAATGTAGCAAGAGGAATGAACTCACACAAAGCATATGATATAGCAAATAATATGCAAGTTGATAAATGCAATGAGGATGCTTCTGGGTCGGTTGATGAAGGACACAAAGCTAATGCTAGTGCACATGATTTCAATTCGGTTAGAACAAATTTGCAAGAACTTGCTATGAAGTCAACCTATACTCCGGAGCAATATCAGAAAATATTGAGGTTCCTGGATGAAGAAGAGAAAAGTGAAGAGATGGTCAACATGGCAGGTAATTTCAATGATCTTAATGTTCTCTTAGATTCTCAAAGAAGGGGTAGTTATGATAATGTCATGAATGTCAATAATAAGTATGAAAGGTCTAGCAAAGAAGGTCATTGGATTGTCGATTCTGCGGCAACCTGTCATATGACTACTAAGTCTGAAATTTTGGATAGTATTAGTGGCCGTAACAACAACACAAGAAGGAGAGTTTGTTTGCCTAATGGTCATACTACAGTGGTTACTCATTCAGGTAGTTGAATGATACCTGTTGGAGGTGTATTAAAAAATGTTCTTGTTGTTCCTGAAGTTAAGCATAACTTACTGTCAGTATCCCAGTTAACAAGACAATTGAAATGTTCTGTTCATTTCTTTCCTGAGTTCTGTGTTTTTCAAGACCTCTTCAATGGAGAGGTGAAGAGGATTGGTAAAGCGTTGGAAGGATTGTATTACTTTCCTTAGACAAAGGCAATCGATACTATTACTTCTAGTAACAAGTGCTTACTGACCAAGGCAGATTCACAATCTTTAAGATGGCATTACAGGATGGGTCATCCTTCATTTAGAGTTTTGAAGGAATTATACAAAGATGCTACTCATGATGTATGTAATAATTGTCCAATATGTCCTTTAGCTAAGCAAACCAGGTTTTCATTTCCTAAAAGTGTATCTAAAACAAATGCTATCTTTGATCTAATACATCTTGATGTATGGGGACCTTACAGAACTGTTACTCATAATGGTTTTAGATTTTTTCTAACTGTTGTGGATGATAATTCAAGAATGGTTTGGTTGTTTTTATTGAAATTCAAAAGTGATGTTCTCGTTACCTTGAAATCATTTTTTGCTCTAGTTCAAACTCAGTTCAGCAAGCAAGTTAAAAGAGTGAGATCAGACAATGGCACAGAGTTTTTTAACAGAGAATGTAGTGCATTATTTTCATCCTTGGGAATTATTCATGAGAGTAATTGTCCACATACTCCACAACAAAATGGAGTTGTGGAAAGGAAGCATAGACACATACTTGATGTAGCTAGAGCTCTTAGATTTCAGGGATCTATACCTATTACATTTTGGGGTGAGTGTGTATTAGCAGCTGTGTATTTAATCAATAGGATGCCCACTAGTGTACTGCAAGGGCAGTTACCTTATGAGGTTTTTCACAAAACCACACCACACCTAGATCATCTAAGGAAAATTGGTTGTTTGTGCTATGGCACTAAATCAATAAAGGATGATAAGTTTTCCTCAAGAGCTGATGCATGTGTTATGATGGGCTATTCACTAACTCATAAGGGATATCTTTTGTATAATTTGAGGATGAAGAAATTTATGGTCAGTAGAGATGTTGTGTTTAAAGAACACATATTTCCATTCAGTCAAATGCAGGGTCATCATGTACCAATTTTCCCTGCACAGTCATTTCTTGATTCTGATAATACACTGGTCAGATTACTAGTTAATGATGAGAGTTTAGATTGTGGTGTTCCAGTTCAAGAAGGTAGTGGTAATGAGATAAGTCATGACACAAATCAAGATGTTATTGACCCCCCCTGCTACTGTGCATATTGATTCTTCTGATGTTGTATCCAGAAACTCCTCAAAAAGGGCAGTCCATCCACTAGTGTGGATGAAGGACTATGTCACTCATGTGACTGATTCGATATGCCCTCATTCATTAGCCATTTACATGTCCTATGATCATCTTTCCACCTCTTACCAACCATATCTGAGTGAAATGTCTGTAGACACTGAACCTAGTACTTATGAAGTGGCTGTGAAAGATAAAAGATGGGTAGAAGCAATGAAACAAGAAATTGCAGCACTAGAAAGTAATGGTACTTGGAAAGTTATGAGTTTGCCTCCAGGAAAGAAAGCAATAGGGTGTAAATGGGTGCTCAAAATCAAGTATAAGGCAAATGAAGAGGTTGATAGGTTCAAAGCTAGACTTATGGCTAAGAGGTATAGTCAGACTGAGAGAATTGATTATCAAGAGATATTTTCACCAGTTGTGAAAATGGTCACAGTGAGATCTATTATTGCCATTGCAGCTGCTGAAAATTGGCAAATATTTCAAATTGATGTTTTCAATGCTTTCTTGCAAGGAGACTTATTTGAAGAAGTTTATATAGAGTTGCCTGAAGGTTTCACGAGTCAAAGGGAACATAAGGTTTGTCGACTTAAGAAATCATTACATGGTCTTAAACAAGCATCAAGGCAATGGAATGCAAAACTTACAGATGTTATGTTGGCATCAGGATATACACAAAGTCTTTTAGACTATGCTTTATTCAGAAAGAGGAAGGAATCAGCACTAGTGATAGTATTAGTGTATGTGGATGACCTGTTGATTACAGGAAATGATTCTACATTGATACAAGAGACCAAACGGGTCTTGCATCATCATTTTAAAATCAAAGACTTTGGAGAGTTGAGGTATTTTCTGGGAATTAAGTTCTGTAGATCAGAAAAAGGAATCGTTATGAACCAGAGGAAATATGCATTGGAGTTGATATCAGATGCTGGATTGTCAGGATGTAGACCATCGTCAACTCCTTTGGAGTGTAACGTGAAAATGATAAGTGCTGATTTTAGACAAGATACAACAGCTGAATTATTTACTGATGTGAGTAGATATCAGCGACTAATTAGGAAGTTATTGTATCTTACAAATACCAGGCCTGATATTACTTTCTCTATTCAGTGTTTAAGTCAATTTATGCCAAAGCCAACAATGTCTCATTAGAATGCAGCATTAAAAGTAGTCAGGTACATTAAAACAACACCAGGTCTGGGCATATTCATGAGTTCTGATAAACAAGCACAGCTTACTAGATTCTGTGATGCAGATTGGGCTGCATGTCTAAATAGCAGGAGATCGGTGACTAGTTATCTACTGAAGTATGGCAAATCTTTAATAGCATGGAAATCCAAGAAGCAGAGTACAGTCTCCAGAAGTTTTGCAGAAGCAGAGTATAGAAGTCTGGCTGCATTAACAGCTGAGATAGTTTGGGTAACAAATTTGTTCAAGGAACTAAAGATGGATATGCATGAACCAACTATAATACATTGTGACAGCAAAGCAGCTATGCAAATAGCAGCAAATCCTGTATTTCATGAGAGAACGAAACATATCGTGATTGATTTTCACTTCATACGAGAAAGGATGTAGCAAGGACTAATAAAGACAAGTTATATCAACACCAAGGAGCAACAAGCTGATTTGTTGACAAAGGCACTAGGGAGAACTCAACATGATCTTTTGTTGGCCAAGCTAGGAGTATTGAATGTTTTCAATACATCCAACTTGAGGGGGACTATTGAAGATAGTGTAGAAGAAGTTAGTTAAGTGATTAATTAAATGTGATAAGAGTATAATTAGTTAGTTTGTTAATATTGTTAGATAGGTAGTTAGAAGAGATTAGAAGGCAGTTACAGCCAACAGCCATGTGTATAAATACAGGTCTAATCCTCATTGTATCTTCTGCTCTTCTAATTGTATCATCTTCTTCTTCTTGATAGTCAATAAGAAAAATCTCCCAAATCTCTCGAAATTTCAACAGATATGTATGCATCTGTAAAAAAAATGGAGGGTATTATTCCTTAAAAAAAAGGCAGAAGCTTTAAGGCATTAAATATTTTGTAACTATAATGTCGACATTTAAATTATGTGTTGTAACATATTAAAAAAAGAACTTTTAACAAGTTGAATGCTTGATATATTATAAGAATTGTATAATTGAAGCCGTTATAGTATTAGTTTTCAAAACAATTCACTTGATAACAATATTTTTGTATGATGTGTCTTGCAATGATCATAATATCAGTTGAATATGACGCACCTTTCATTTATTTGAGCTTGTATTTTACACATCGTGTACTTATATTTTAGAAGTATTTATATTAATTAGCATGGTGTACACGTGCAACGCACGTGTTCAAAAACTAGTGTATATATATGTATAGGGAGTCGTTAGACTACCCACGACAAATATAAAAATAAAAAGTACTATAAGTCGTTGCCTTTGAGCCACGACAAATATAAAAATAAAAAATACTATAAGTCGTTGCGTTTGAGCGACTTGTCTGTTTGGTTGTTTCCAAAAAGGAGTGTCCATTATGGATATTTGCTTGAGAAAGTGGCTGTTGTGGCTTCACACTTCAATTTTATACAGAGTTCATACAAATATTATACATATTTTAAACAAATATTATACATATTTTAAAATCCTTTGTGTATTGAAATAATTAGGAGCGGGTTTTGGTTAAAGAAACGGGCTTGATTATCAAGGGCGGGCATGGATTTGAGAAATTGGTGGGTTTAACTTTGAAATTAAGTAATATATGTGGCGAATCATAATATGCCATGTGACTATTTTACATTGCAAATGACCATTATCTAATTTGAGAGTATTTTTTAGCAAAAAAAAAAATAGATTGGAGAATTTTTAACTCTTTTCCAAAAAAAAAAATAGATTCATAAAAATTTTCGAGATAGGAGAACATCCTTAAAACAAAATAATCACCAGACGAGGCAACGTACGACATGCAACCTGTTAGTTTGGAACTGATATTAAGTTTTGATGATTTAACAAACTTAGGGATCTAACAAAGAACCAAATCCTTGTTATTAAGACTGCTGGTAGGGGAAATGAATGAATAAACTCAGTGTGAGGAATATTTGTGTGTAATCATCAAAAAGGGGGCAAATGTTATATTCTAGGTGTTTTGATGATCCTCACAAATGCAGGGACCTGGTCCCTAGCAGAATGCTCTCGTCCAAATTCAAATGGGGTACAACTATAAAGCTGTCATGTCAGGTGGTAGATAAAAAGTGCAGTGTACTGCACCAATAGGAAGAGCGGACGAGATTGTCTTTTTCAGTGTCTCACAAATGCATGGACCTGGTACCTGGCAGAGTTCTCTTCATCAAATGTATAATGAGGCACAATTGTAAAGTTGTCCTGTCAGTCAGTGGTGTTACGATCCGATTTCGAAAACTAAGGTTTCGAGACCGTTTCCGCAACTTTGGCAATTTTGTTAAATTTTGGAGAAATATATAGTTTTGAAGTCGCCACTTAATTTTATTGTTAGGAAAAATTAAGAAAACCATTTAAAAAGGGTTTTTTGAAAGAAAACATATTAAATAAAACCAGAGTTGGGTAAGGGTTCGAATAATCCTCCAAGGAAGGGTTTAGGCATCTTAGAGAATCCGCTAACACGCGGTTGACCGACGGATTTAAAATTTGGCTAACTTTAAAAGAGAACTTAAAATTACTTGAAAATAAATAAATAAATAAAACTTATTTTATCTTATTCTATTTTATTTTGATAAATAAGAAATCTTTTGATACTTATACCTTCGTATTACCCCAAATAATGAAATAATTCAAAGGTTAGAGTGCCAAAATAAAATTTAAACTTAACAATTTATCCGAGTCAAGTTTTTGAGTTGAATAATCAAAACAATCACTTAGACGTGAATTTAAAAGCTAAATACTAACTATGAAAGAATATAGATAATTCTCAAGCTAGTCTTAAAGCTTAAAAGGAAATCTCTTGAGAATTATAAAGATCTCGAAAATAATCCTAACTTGAAACTTTCATCCATAGTCATATTTTGAACCATACAATTAATCCAAACTTATAAACATGGAGTAAAGAACCTTGTTCTTTAAAAAAAAACTATGAAAGGATAAAAGAAATCCTCAAGTCATTCATACAAAGTCCCAAGTAAAATTGAAAGACAACTAATTCATTTTCAAGAAACTTAACAATTTTATCCTATTTAAAAATTTGAACTAAATAGTTAGTTCAAACTCATAAACACGGATTCCACGCTTTTCAACAACTATGAAAGAACATGAAAGGTTCTTAAGTTATTCTACAAGCTTAAATTACCTAACTTAAAGAGTTTGAAAATTTAAAAACTTAAAAGTAAACAAGTAACGAAATAGAAGAGCCAATAAAGAACCTCCAAAAGGATTCATCTAAGTTAAAGAAAAGGTTAACAAAAGTTAGCGTTCACAATAAAAATAATGATGAGGAAATAAAGTAAACAGTGAATTAAATAACTGAAATTTCCAGCCCACACTCGATCATTTTAGGGGCTGAAATTGTTGTACCGCTGCTTCAAAACGTCATGGGTTATGACCCAATTTTGCTCTTCATTTTTTAGCCCTTTGAGGCTGCTGCTACTGCTGTTTTTAGTGGACTTTTGAGAGTCCAAAAATTATCAATTTTCAGCCTTTTCAAGGCTACTGTTGCTGCTGCGTTTCTGGGGATTTTAACCCAATAATAATAACTTCTCTTTCACTACTTTGATGAGGTCGACTCGAAGAGGAGGAAAATGCAAGAGAGGGGAGTCCATTGGACTCATTCGGATAGAGTGTTCATGAAAAAAGGAAGGAAAAATAAGGATAAATATGAGTTTAATGAAAGGCAACAATATTTCACCACCAAACAACTTCTTAAACGAATTGAAATAATCCAAGCAGTCATACAGAAACTTTGAATGACATAATGGCACACAAAGTGATGAAATTCAGTTGTTATACACTATATGAGAAACACTTAAACCTTTATAAACCAAAGAATTCAAACCTTAACAGAGGAGAAAGATTTTTAAAGTCAAACAATGAAATAAATGATTTTGAGCAGATCTGGACAACAGTTAAAAAAATAAAAATAAAAAAAAATAAAAAAATATTTCTAAGTTATAAAATATGCTCTAAGATGAAAGCTACAGGGGCTCTTGCAATATGTGGAACTTGAACAATAATCAACAACTTAAATGATTTCAATGGGACAAAATTTGATCCTAATCTGTAAATACAAACAATTAAACAAAAGAACTAAGAAAACAGGTAATTGCTATAGTTAAATGCAGGCAATCCAATATGCTAAAAGAGCTCCAACTACAGATCATTATGAAGGCAGAGAAGTAAACAAAATAACTAAAACTGGTGCTTTTCACTAAAACAAAAGAATTTTATCCTTAATCAAACTCAAATTCTAATTTAGAGGAATCAAACCAGTAAACCAAGTTGTACACTACTACAGGACTACAATCTGCCAAAACATGCTCGAACAAGACTAAACTCTAAATTATTATATAATCCAAAATCTAAACAAAGGCAGGCAAAAATACTACATAATGCGGAATCTAAGCAGGCAAAACTACACTAATAGGTTTTACAAAATAGGCAGGCAGCGATGACACTTCAACAACACATACGGACTTTCGCAATACCGAAGATAGAAACTCTAAAATCGATGTAACTAAACAAGATATTATCAGATCACACTCTTCATATATAAGGATACATGAATTGCATTTCGAGTCATACGCGTCTAATAAAGAAGGCGATCAGAAAGCAATCAACAGCCATACGCATGGATTGCGAGATTACTTAATGATATATTAAAGTAACTAGAAACACATATTTCATATGAGCTCAACTAAATAAAACAACTACAGAATATTCACATTCTCAATATATGAACTCAATGCCTAAATTCAGTCACAAGACTAGAAACTAAACGCCATATTCGAAAATCAATAAATCTGACATTCAAAATCAAGTAGAAACAAGTAGCAGCTAAATCAAAATGTCTTAAAATAACTTTAAATGGAGGTTGAGCTAATCAAAACAAATAAAGCTAAAATAGACAACTGGGAACACACATCAAGAAGATTATACTAAAGACCAGGAACATAATTCCTAAACTACAACTAATACCCAAATAGATTTCCAAAGAAACATAAACAAACTAAAGGGAAAACGACAAAAAGAGAAAGAAGGTTACCTGGTTCTGGGCAGCAAACAGAGACTAGACGAGCATGAGAACAATGATCTCACCACCACAACCGGACTCCGACGGGATTTGAATGGACAGAGCACAGCAAACGAGAGCCAAAAAAAAAAAAAAAAACTGAACCAAAATGGTTTCAAGAAATTTTTCGCTTGAGTGTATTTCTCCTTCTCAAGCGCGGCTAATTTTCAATATTTTCTCTAGCTATTTCTCTAACACAAAATTTTCCAACCCCAAAAATCCCCCAAGTTCTTATCGCTTTGAATCTATTCCGATTGATTGACACAATGTATAGCTAATAAATTTGTTGTATTTTTCTTATCTAATGTCCACTGATTGCCCCTTTTTACGATGAATAAGAGGAAGATATATATAGGAGATTGCTAGGGTTCGAAATCTTTTGGGAGGAAAAAGGGTGAAATCCGGATCAGAGAGAGGACCATTTCGAAATTCAAAATTCAAATCCTTTCACCATTAAAGGGCAACACCCTTTTCTGAAGATTCAACCGCATTCCGGAAGAGGAAAGGGGCGGCTCGACGCTCCGGATCGATTCTACCGTCCTCTCTCTGCCACGCGGCTTAATCTCGCGCTAGGGAGGACGGTCAATGCAGACTGCTCCTGCTGTACTGTTTCTGCTCTCAGCGCTGCTTTTCCGTCTAATTGACGCCGCTACTGCTTTCCGTGTAATTTTGAGAACGTTGGGGTGATTCGAGTTTGACGCCGTGAGCTGGAATCGTTGAAGGCATCGTTGGTTGCTGTTTTCCATCCGTTGGCGTGAAGACGGTGTGTATTTGTTTTTCGTGTTGTTGACGTTGGAGGCTGCTGGAAATCTCTTCTGATTTTCTTTTTGTGAACTAGGAAAGGGCCGGGTCGGGGTTTAGACTGTGGGCCGGCTGGAGAATTGGAACAGGGAATTGGAATGGACCTTAGAGAATTGTAAGGAAAAGGCCCAAAATTGATTTATAGGTTGGCTGAAATAAAAAAGGGTTTAAAAAGAGCTAAATGGCTAAATTTGGAATTGCAAACATGGCTATGGATTACAATTATAGCCAAATAGCATTCAAAACCTAGCCAAATCGGGATAATTCAATGAGATATGCCAGGATTGGAATGAGACGAATTAATACTAATTAATTAATGAGCTTCTTAATTTCAACGAAATAAAACAATTAACTTACGTGTAAACTAATGATTTAAAATTATAACCATAACTTAAACTAAACTAATTTTAGTGAAATACTTACTTAAATCAAAATCTTTTTGAAATGATTTTCGAAATGTTTATAAAATATACTAATTATATACCAAATTATATAAAACACATATTCAACTTAAAAAATGATAAAGATGACGTGATTAATTAAAAGTGACTTGAGAAATATCTTAGACTTCATAAAAATTAATTATTTCAAAATCGTTTGAAATTTAAGAAGCTCGGTGATTAATCTATATTGTGGAGGTCCAAAATTGGGTATCAACAAGTGGTTGGTGAGGCGCCAGTGTGCGGAACCAATCAGAATAGACGAAAGTGTTTGTCCAAGGGAACTCCCAAAGAACATTACAAGGGACCTGATCCCTACAAGATTGCAATATGAAAAGGTGACAAGACAGCCGTTAGAAAAGTTGTCACCTCTGATGTGGTAGGTGAACAATTTTTCTGAACAACAAACTTTTAGCCAATAAGGGCGTCCAAAGGGTTTGTGTCCACTTTCACTTCTCTAAACACAAACCCAAGTTTTGGCAAACAAAGTTTTGGATTTCAGAAAATTCAAAAGCTAAAAAGAAGAAGTCATCTTCAAGGAAATATTATCCTCAAGAGCAACAGGGACCTGATAGAGCTGCAAGCTGTCTAGTTGTCTTAGGATTATATCTTTTGTGCTTACATTGTAAATCTATTCCTAATTTATAAAGGAAATAGATCTTTGTTTGGTTCTGCAAAAATTCTAAATCAGTTAGGTTGATTGGTTTAGTGGGCAACATTGTTGTTGCTTAGTTGAATTATAAATCATATAAGAGTTAGGTGGCTTAGTGGGCAACATTGTTGTTGCTTAGTTGAATTATAAATCACCTAAGAGTTAGGTGGTTTAGTGGGCAACATTGTTGTTGCTTAGTCAAAGTTTAAATCGTCCAGAGGGTGGTGGTTTAGTGGGCAACATGTGTGTCGCTTAGTTGAATTCTAAGTTATTCTATGTCGGGTAGCTTAGTGGGCAATAGTGAAATTGCTTAGTTGCTCTATTTGTAGTGGAATGCTACATTTAGGGGGAAGGGATTTAGAGGTAAATTCCTAGGTAGCAAGTTGTTGTTATCTAAATCGTTGCTCTATTTGGAAGAAATGGAGTTTGGTTTAAAAAGTCTGTAAGGACATGTCGTGGTTTTTACCTCCCTTGAGCATGGGGGTTTCCACATAAAATCATTGTGCAGATTTTACTTCCAGCGATTTACTTTCTACATTTATTTCAGCTATTGTTCTTGCTAAGTCAAGGGACCTGGTCCGTTGACATATATTAGATGTTGACTACTGCATGTGCTTACATTTTGTTCTTACTGTGTCAAGGGACCTGGTCCATTGACTGTTAGTGGAAGCATACATTCCAACACAACCCAAAAAATATGATATCTAACTCAGCAACAAATAAAAAATTGTCACACATAATGTAATGAAGAGACTCTATTCTTCTTATTTATAGTAATCAAACAGTGGAACTCCAAATTTCAACGACAAGAGTAACGTATGTATCAAATGCTACCTAGGATTCTCCATTCCTCGCCTCTACCTTCATGAAATCAAGGTATGATTTTCCGTCAAGTTTTCGTGCAAAAAAATCCTGTAAATATTTTTGCACGACAACTCTTCGGAAAATAGGAGGATTATTTGGTCCAATGAGGCTGTGTGCAGGTCCTAATTCGGAATCAAGGTTGAAGGTAGAGAATGTTGCAACTGAGAGTCTCTCTTTGTTTGAGTTTACAATTGCTCTGTGCTCAATGCTCTTATAAACACCATTGCTCACTATCTGCCAAGTTAAACAACACACGTAGACAGGTTACATATAATATTTTCCAATCTAAGTAAACCGATTAGTACTATTTCTGTATATTTAGTCCACATTAAGTCCTTTCAAGAAAAGTTGTTATTTACCTCCATCATATCGCCAATATTGACAATCAAAGCATTTGGGAGGGGCTTTATAGGCACCCAAATGTCGTCTTTTCGAACTTGGAGACCTTCAGTTTCATCGAGCTGGAAAAGGATGGTGAGGGCATCAGCATCAGAATGAGGGCTAAAGCCAATGGTTTTGTGTGGCTCAGGGCAAGGTGGATAATAATTCATCCTTATTGACTGCACACCATCACTGAATAGCTCTCTCATTTCATTTTCATCTATCCTTAAAGCCTTTGCCAATTGACATACGATGATCATTGCTAGGCTCTTGATTTCATTTGAGTATGCTTCTATAATGCCCCTGAATTTCAGGTAGGAAACTCACACTTTCAATAGTCTAAATATGAAGCTCAAGAAATTGGGATAATTTAGGTGTGATTTTGACACTTTTAACTCTTGAAGTAATTAACTCTATAATAAAGTAATAGAGAAAGGAGACAGGCACCTGAGATTCGAGGGCAACTTCTGAAACAAGTCCACTTTCCGGATATGAAGAGGAAGGATCATTATGCCAAACATGTCATTCCAATCAAGTTTCTGCTCCTCCGATACAACGAATGAACTCCCAAAACCTTCAAAGCTGTCTTCTTGTTGCCATAGTTTCTTCTTTTCTTCCATTGGAAGTTTGAACAAATCAATAACCTCTCTCTTGAAATCCTCCAGGATCGAAGGTGTCACTCCATGGTTTATAACCTATCATTCAACAATATACAAGCTAATTTCTCAAACTGTCACTCAGCTAACGGTTTTTACCTCAAAAAGTCACTCAACTATTTCCATTTCACCTATAAAGTCCCTCAACCAATTCAAGTTATATTTCCGATAGATATTGCTGACACACAAAAATTAAGCCAAGTTTAAAAAAGAATAAAAAGAATTACTTCCAATAAAATAAAAGGAGAAGGTGCAAATATATATCACCTAACTTTATCATTTAGAATACATATACCCCTTAAGAACCATTTTCAAAGCAAAAAAAATTATGAAAAAATGGAACCTGGAGGAAACCCCATTGTTGACAAGCCGAGTGAAGCTTTTGCAGCTCAGAATCCATGGAATCCCCTGAAATCAACTTTTGAAGATCGATAACTGGGACCGATGCTCCAGCGTACGTGACCGGAGATATTTGTTCTGGGCGGACATACCTGGCCGGAATATTGGTTAGGTGCTGTTTGGCAAGCTCTTGAACACTTGGAACTAACAGAGATTTTCCAAAGTTCACTTTTGCCACCGGCGTTGATTCCATTTGCTCTTGTTACTAACTAAATTGAAAAGTATTAACGTCTGATGAAAAAGAAACAGCAGAAACCAGACCTATAGATATAAATGACTCTTTCAAACTATAGATCCCATTCAGCTTTGGGTTTATCTATTTCTTCCAAAACCATACAGTATTATTTATCAAGTAATAGTAATTTTTTCATATTTTAATTATATAATTTTGTCTTTGTATATTTACATCGCCGCCGGCCACTATTCCAAAGTAGCAAATAAAAATTCTATGCAAGACAAAATGCTAGTTCCATCAATACCAATATAATACTACAAGAAAGGGAACTTTATATTCTCAATAAAAATGAAGTGTGTGCTATTTTTATTCTTTGTAGTAATCAAACAGGGGAACTCAAAATTACAACAGAGCAACTTGTACTAGTGTATCAAATGCTACCTAGGATTCGTCATCCTTCACCTCTACCTTCATGTAATCAAGGTATGATTTTCCTTCGAGTTTTCGTGCAAAAAAGTCCTGTAAATATTTATGCACGGAAACTCTTCAGAAAATGGGAGGATTATGTGGTCCAATGAGACTGTGTGCAGGTCCTAATTCGGATTCAAAGTTGATGTAATAGAATGTTGCAACAGAGAGCCGTTCTTCATTTGAGTTTACAATTGCTCTGTGCTCAATGCTTCTATAAACACCATTGCTCACTATCTGCCAAGTCAAATAAATCATTTACGTCCACAATAATTTAAATGATATTTTCAATAATAGAGTATCGTATTAGAATATGACCTCTTTCTTTACCAACAACAAAAAAAAGGTTTATACGACCAATTTGTTCAAAACAAGCAAGTTTTAATTATCCGAACTAGACATATGAGCTAACAAAATATTATCTTCCTTTTTGAATCAGGTGTAATTCCATTACACATAAAGTCTCAATTTAGTCCTTTCAAGAAAATTTAGAAGTGTTTAATACATGACGCATGATGTATGACACTGTGCATAAAACCAAACTCAACCAATAATTTGCACACCAAAACTACAATTTTCACTACGTCGCTACCCTTTGAGAAATAAGTTACTCAGTAAAGAGTTGTTATTTACCTCCATCATATCCCCAATATTCACAATCAAAGCATTTGGGAGGGGCCTTATAGGCACCCAAACATCATCTTTACGGACTTGGAGACCTTCAGTTTCATTCAGCTGGAATAGGATGGTGAGGGCATCAGCATCAGAATGAGAGCTTAAGCCAATTGCCCTGTCTGGCTCAGGGCAAGGCGGATAATAATTCATCCTCATTGACTGCATACCATCACTGAATAGATCTCTCATTTCCTCTTCATCCATCCTTAAAGCCTTTGCCAATTGGCATACGATGATCCTTGCTAGGTTTTTCATTTCTTTGCAGTATGCTTCCATGATGTCCCTGCATTTAAAACACACAAACATATAAAGGGATGAAGAGAGCGAAGATCAAGGCACAAGTTAGAATTTAGAAATACAAGTTTTAACAAAAAGTATAGTTAACCAGTGTGGTGAATCTCAAGAACATTATGGGCAGCTTCATAACTATATTATTCCTCCCCATTTTGTGTTTATATCTTATTAACCATATCAGCTTACCAATTTTATTCTAACTTACAAATCCTCAGGGAGAAAAAAGTAAAGGGACCTTGCTCCTTGTTAATGGTCTAAGGGACGAATTTGGACTTCTCCCAAAAAATTTCTAAGAACTCATTAATATCATCAGATAGAGGAGTTTTTTTTTTTTTTTTTTTTGGCTAAAATGGTCAATGAACTAGTAGAAATAGCTCAACAAAGTCAATTTTCTTGACTTTTCTGATATAAAAGTAACTTTGTTCACTTATTTCCAATAGTTCAGTGATCGTTTAAGCAATTAACTGCGGAATAGAGTAATGTTTATATACCCGTGTTCTGGAATAGAGTAATGTTTAGGGGTTGGGCGATAGGCACCTGAGCTTCGAGGGCAAATTCTGAAAGAAGTCCTCTTTGCGGATATAAGGAGGAAGAGTCATTATGCCAAACATGTCACTCCAATCAAGCTTCTGCTCCTCTGATACAACGAATGCATTCCCGAAACCTTCAAAGCTGTCTTCCTGTTGCCATAGTTTCTTCTTTTCTTCCATTGGAAGTCTGAACAACTCAATAACCTCTCTCTTGAAGTCCTCCATTAACGAAGGCGTCACTCCATGGTTTATAACCTTACATTCAACAATATGCTAGCAAATTCAACAACCTTTTCACAATTACAAAGCCAGCTTTAAGAATAGAGTATGTTTGGCCAATGTTTCTAAAAGTTGCTTGTTTTGTTAAGAGTGCATGATAAAAAATACATTAAGGGTCTGTTTGGAAACCCAAGGTAATTGGAATTGGTGTAATTACTAGGGTGGTAATTACCAGCCTAGTAATTACACAACCTAGTAATTATGTTGTCTTGTTTGTTTGCCACAGTGTAAATACAAATGTACTGTTTTGTTGCACAAAGTGTAATCAAAAGGTTATATTGAATTTTAAAAATTTATATTATACAAATAAGGATCTTTATAAATGATATTAAATTAAATATTTAAGATATATATTGTCTTTTGAAAACATATTAATTAATAAACATATGTTCTTAACTAATATTATAAAAAACAATTAATTTATATTTTTTCAATTTAGTATATTTTAATTAAATTAAACATAAAAAACTAAAAGTACAAAATTTCTATGAACATCATGAAATCCATTTTTGACAAAAAGATTAATATTATAAATATAATGTCATAAAATTATAAAAACATTTGACAAAAAGATAATCTATCAAGTCTAACTTAAAAAATAGTTTGCAATGTAAACTATCGAGCCAATACTCCTAAAACAAATGAAATTGAAAATATAACATAAGTTCTAAATTCTAAACAAAAAATTTAACATAATACTTTTATGTCAAATTTCAAGATAACATACATAAATATGATTTAAAGAAAAGGAAAATGTAAGTCCATAACTTTATTCAACAATAAATTTTACTTTAATTTAAAAATTAGAATACTAACAAAATTATACTAATGGTTTTTTTTAGATAATACGAAAAATTGCATGAAATCACATGAAGTAAAGGTTGAGAATAAGAAGGAAATGAAATATAAATAATATAAAAAAAATAGAAAATATTAGAATAAAAAAATTAAAATAGTAAAAATAAAAAATACATTAAAACAAAAAAAATTAAAATAAATGGATCAAATTAAAAGTAATCAGCTTGTAATTACATCATATAATTAACAGCAATTCACAACTCCCTCTGTGAACTGGAATTACATCTAGTCAATTACACTCAATTACTTGTTGACCAAGTAATTACATGGTCAACTAAACCCAATTCCCTACTGACCAAGAAATTACATGGCCATCCAAACAAGACAACAGTGTAACTACACCCAATTACCCCAAATCTAATTACTAGGTGACTTTCTAAACAGGCCCTAAAAGTATCTTTTTTTGTGTTCACTGCCTGAACTATAAGTGTTCACTTTCCTATTTGAACTATCATAAACGATTCATAAAAAAAACTCACCAACTATTATGTGTTCACTTTTTCTATCTCAACTATCATCAACACATCAATTATTAGTTATTTCCTTTTCCTACCTAAATCATCATCATGGATAGTTAAGGTGTGTTTCAATAAACATTTAATTCAAATAGGAAACTTGCATAACTGAAAGTTCAGATACGAAACCCAAAAAACAAGTATACTTTAGGTGTAACACAAATGATCACATGTATAAATATAGCTTTTTAAGAAAATCATATTCAATGAAAATAAAATTCGTTCTTATCAAACACACAGGAATAATAAATTAAACAAAATTATGAAGAAAATGAAACCTGGAGGAAACCCCATTGTTGGCAAGCAGAGTGAAGCTTTTGCAGTTCAGAATCCATGGAATCAATTGAAATCAACTTTTGAAGATCGATAACTGGAACCGACGCTCCGGCGGATATGGCCTGAAATTCTTGCTTTGGGTGGACATACCTGGACGGAATATTGGTTAAGTGCTGTTTGGCAAGCTCTTGAACACTTGGAACTAAAAGAGATTTTCCAAAATTCATTTTTGCCGACGTTGACTCCATTGGCACTTGTTAATTTGGATTTTATCAGTTTCTTCCAATGCCATATTTAACTTTTAATTATTTTTTTATATTCAAAGAAAATACATAAAAGTCCACCCTAAATGAGGCATAAGTCTCAATTTTCAAATTTTAGGTCTGACTTTTCTTTTCCTCACGTTGTAATAACTACTAATAAAATACATAAAAGTCCACCCTAAATGAGGCATAAGTCTCAATTTTCAAATTTTAGGTCTGACTTTTCTTTTCCTCACGTTGTAATAACTACTAATTACCATGGTGTTTATTTGTGTATATTTAAAATTAGTAGACATAAATATGACTATGTGAATTATCAAGTAAAATATATATTTATGTATTATGTCTTTAACTTATTGAGAAAGAAAAATTTTAAAAATAATAAAAAAGAAAAAAGAAAACGACTGAAAAACCAATGAAATGGTTGTAGAAGTGAGTAATAAAATTTATTTTTATAAGCGGTTGGGACTTTCTCATTAGCATACATCACAAATTCACAAGAACATGATTTATGGTTATTCAACACATTTTAACTTTAAAATCAGATTCTATTAGCTAATGTTTATTATTTTTCAATTCGAAAAATATAAAGATAAAAATATTTTTTATTTTATTAGGATATTTTTTATCATTATCTAAATGAAAATTAATGATGAACTATGAGTTTATAAATATGAAAATTAATAATAAATTACAATAATAGTATTAAGAAAAGAATGTGTTTAAAAAAGGGAAAAATAATATATTTATCATTTTTTACCCCAAAGTAATAATAGGGACATTTTTTAATCAAACTATTAACTGAGGATGTTATTATTTAATTTCACATTCTTTAAAAGCCCTTTTTATCCTTTCAAATAAAGTGCAATTTGTTGGGAAAATAAGGTAAAATAGTTAAAAAAAAATGTATTTTTTATTCAAATTTGTACTAACCTATGTTTTAACATTAATGTTGTTCAAATATTGTCTTAATATTCTTCCTTTTATCGGTTTCCATAAAATGTTTGAGAAGATTCTCCCCGATAATCATCTGTAGTGTTAGTTGGGGTAGATTTTTAAGCAAAATTTATGAGCTAAGTAACAACTCCAATTAAGATGTCTAAATAAAAATACGTTATATACTCTACCTAAGAGGTTTTTTATTCATCTATATCCAATAGTTGGTTAGTGTTTGATGAATAAATGTTATGCTATGAAAAAAGTCCCTTAAAAGTAATCATAAATTCTTTTATACCAATATAATACAACAACAAAAGATCAATTTATATCCTCAATAAAAAATAGTCACATTCGATGAAATGAAGAGTACAGTATTTTTATTCTTTGTAGTAATCAAAGAGGGGGACACCAAATTACAACAGCAAGAGTAACTAACATATACTATATGAAATGTTACCTAGGATTCATCATCCTTTGCCTCTACCTTCATGGAATCAAGGTATGACTTTCCGTCAAGTTTTCGTGCAAAAAAGTCCTGTAAGTATTTGTGCATGGGAACTCTTCGGAAAATGGGAGGATTATGTGGTCCAATGAGGCTGTGTGCAGGTCCTAATTCGGATTCAAGGTTGAACGCACAGAATGTTGCAACAGAGAGCCTCTCTTTGTTTGAGTTTACAATTGCTCTGTGCTCAATGCTCCTATACACACCATTGCTCACTATCTGCCAAGTCAAATAACACATTTATGTCCACAATAATTTAAATGATATTTTCAGCAATAAATATCTTATTAATATAAGCTCTTTCTTTAAAAAAAAAAAAAAAAGGTTTATATAACGACCAATTCGTTCAAAACATTCAAGTCTTAGTTAACCAAATTAGCCATATTATCCAACAAATTAAATCAATGAAAAGAGTATGGCTCCCCTGTTTCCACCTCCCTCCAAGCATGTTCCTTTTTGAAGCGAAAGACTTGAATATGTGTAATTCTATTACACATAAATTCTCAGTTGAGTACTTTCAAGAAAATTCAGAAGAGTTTAATACGCGAAGCATGATGCATGACACTGAATAAAACCAAACTTAACCAATAACTTGCACACCAAAACTACAATTTTCACTACGTTACTACCAATTGAGAAATAAACTACTCAGTAAAAAGTTGTTATGTACCTCCATCATATCCCCAATATTCACAATCAAAGCATTTGGGAGGGGCCTTATAGGCACCCAAGCATCGTCTTTTCGGATTTGGAGACCTTCAGTTTCATTGAGCTGGAAGAGGATGGTGAGGGCATCAGCATCAGAATGAGGGCTTATGCCATTTGCCTTGTCTGGCTCAGGGCAAGGCGGATAATAATTCATCCTCATCGACTGCATACCATCATTGAATAGATCTCTCATTTCCTCTTCATCCATCCTTAAAGCCTTTGCCAATTGACATATAATGCTCGTTGCTAGGCTTTTAATTTCTTTGCAGTATGCTTCCATGATATCCCTGCATTTCAAACACACAAACAAATTAAAAGCTTAGGAGAGCGAAGATCAAGGCACAAGTTAGAAATACAAGTTTTAACTAAAAAGTAATTGTGTTCACTAATATCAAATAGTTTAATGATCATTTAAGTAGTAAATTTTCAAAAAGAGTAATACTCTAGTAAGGAGATAGGCACCTGAGCTTCGCGGGCAACTTCTGAAACAAATCCACTTTGCGGATATGAGGAGGAAGAGTCAGTATGCCAAACCTGTCACTCCAATCAAGCTTCTGCTCTTCCGACACAACGAATGCATGCCCGAAACCTTCCAAGCTGTCTTCCTGTTTACATAGTTTCTGTTTTTCTTCCATTGGAAGTTTGAACAATTCAATAACCTCTCTCTTGAAGTCCTCCAGGAGCGAAGGTGTCACTCCATGGTTTATAACCTAACAATCAACAATATGCTAGCAAATTCGTCAACCTTTTAAAAATTACAAATCTAGGCGCTCTACCAGAAAACAAAAGTCATTTTTCTAAACTAATCTTCATACGACCAATAAATGATAAGGATTATGCATATTAGGCTCTAATATTCTGATATTACGGTTTATCCTTGAGAAGTTAAAATTTAAACACTTTTTTGGGGGAAAAAGGGAAAGCTGCAAATAAGTTTTAACATGTCTTATATGTTTAATTTGAACTAAATAGATGAAAATTACGTTAAGAATAGAGTATGTTTGGGCAAAATTTATAAAAGTTGCTTATTTTGTTAAAAGTATACGGTCAAAAAAAACACCTAAATAACCTTATTTTTCAAGTTTTGTACCAAAACTATTAAGTGTTCATTTTTTCTATTTGTCTCAATTATTATCAACCATTTATTAAAATACATATCAACTATCAATTGTTTTCTTTTCCAACATGAAATATTATCATCGTTCAGGTAGGAAAAAGGAACCATTGATAAATGAATTGTATTTCGATAATCATTTGTTAATAGTTAAAGTAGGAAACTCACATTAGTGAGAGAAAAACATAAACTATAGGAGTTTTTTTTAAGCTTTGCAAATAAAATTTATTCGTACCAAACACACCATTACAATTAAATAAAATTATGAAGAAAACGGAACCTGTAGGAAACCCCATTGTTGGCAAGCCGAGTGAAGTTTTTGCAGCTCAGAATCCATGGAATCACCTGAAATCAACTTTTGAAGATCGATAACTGGAACCTCCGCTCCGGCGGAAATGACCGGAGTTTCTTGCTCTGGGCGGAGATACCTGTCCGGAATATTGGTTAGGTGCTGTTCGGCAAGCTCTTGAACACTTGGAACTAACAGAGATTTTCCAAGGTTCAATTTTGCCGGTGTTGACTCCATTGGCTCTTGTTGCAAACTTGAAAATTTCTATTAACTCGGGTTTGGGTTTAATCAATTTCTTCCAAAATTTAGGGCATTCGAGATTCAGATGTAGGTGCAGCAAGGCTGAAACTATAAAAAAAAAAAATCCACACTTAATTCTGTTTCAATTTATGTATGACATTGTCCCAACTTATTTATCATTTTATAATATCAAATGTTATTAAAATAAGATTACCTTAGTCTTATTTATGTGATTTATTCTAAACAACTTGCAAAAACAAAGTGTGAAATGACAACTAATATGGGACCGAAGGAGCAAAACTTTTATAGTTTACTAGTGTATCAAATTTATTTATTTATTTTGTTTTTCATTTAATATTTGATACTCATATTAAAGTTCGATTAATTCAAATTCGATTTGCATTGCGTAGGACACCATTCAAAAGAAAATACTTCCTAGCAAGAATTTTTCCTTACTCAAACCTCAAAATTAAAATCTCTAATTAAAAATGAAACAAGTTCATCCTTGAATGGTATTAGTATAAATTTATACTAACCAATGTTTGTTAATGTTTGATTTTTAACATGAGAAGGTGACCTCTGAAGAACAAAGAGAGACATGTCAACCATGTTAGGGGGCAGCCATAAAATAGGGACTATTAAATGGTACACCATACTAGAAGCACATGAAAAAAGTCGTACTACATAAACATAAATATGATATTTAATTTGATCTCATTTTATATTTATACCCTCAAATTTTAGGTGTAAATAAGTAAATACTTAAATTTGTATAAAATTAAACAAATAAACACACACGTCTAATATGACATCCTACATGACAATTTACATCCTACATGTATTATGTCACATAGAACTCATGTGTCTACTTATTCAATTTTATATAAATTTAAGTATCTACTTGTGAACACTGAAAGTTAGAGGGCGTAAATGTGAAATGAGGTCAAGTTAAAAGGCATATTTATGTATTATGCCTAAATAAAACTTGTGAATTTTAAAAATAGTTAACTACTATTTAAATTAGTTATTTCTTCCGTCTCATATTAGTGAATTATTTTTCATTTTGCACGGTGCAAAAGAAATAATAAATAAGATGAGTTAGTATGTGAAGCTATTGGATACCGGAGTGAGAATGGTTTTCAGATTCAATTCTCACTGTCCTCAAACTTCCCGTCTGTACTATCATCCTCCCCGCAGGCACGATGAAGGTCACCACCACAACCTCCAAGTCTTCGGCGGCGATGGCGGGAAGAACCACCAGATTGGCATCTTCGGCGGTGAAAATGTGTTCGGTGTTCGATTTGGGGGTTTTGTTGCTAAAATTGGGACGGATAGCGCTGATTTCATTCTTTATTCTGTAGTTTAACCATATCACTTATTTTTGAATTTATTACTCCCTCCGTCTCATTTTATGTGACAATATTTGATCGGACACAAAATTTAAGAAATAAATGAAGACTTTGAAATGTTTATCAAATTATCTATTCAAAAAATAGTCAACTTTTCTCTCTCCTCATAAATATATTGAAATACTATCTTTAAGATTAAGTAGGATCAATAATAATAAAAGAGAAATTGTACCTTAAATATTTGTCATATAAAAAAATGTGACATTCTTTTTTATACTGACTAAAAAAGAAATAGTGTCACATAAAATGAGACAAAGGGAGTATACTCTTCGAATTACTTTGATGTGTTTTCCCTGGAAAAAGTGGAGGCTTTTTGTTTTGTTAATTTTAATTCTTTGCTTTAGAGTATTTGATCTTGCTCTAAACCTGACATTTTATCTTGTAATTACTATACCTTATTAGATCGTGGCATTTTCAAACACTAACTATTCTGCTCCACATAGAAGTTAGCTAGCTAGCCAGAAATATTAGAATGTGGCGTATTATTCGTATTACGTGCATAAGTAAGACGATAAGATAATTAGTAATAAATAAATTAGCCAAATTAAAAGAAGGAAAAAAGATTTCCTTGTATCCACAATTTTTGCTCATGGGATAGGAAGGAAGAACCACCTTCTTTCCGGATAGATATACAAACATTTGGGCGCAAAACTTTCTTCGTGAAAAAAGCTCATCCATGTTAATATAGGATTGTTTTTCATTATGCTTTTACTTAAAAAAAAAAAATTAATTAAATCTATCATTTTCTAAAAATAAATTTATCTTTAGTACAATCCGGTATCACCGCAACTTTTAGGGGATAGTTTGTGTATTTTTCCCTAAAATAAATTCATGAAAATTTCCCAGTGCAAGAGGTGTGTCTAAAGTAACCCACATATTAATATTTGCTTCACGTCAATACAGCTAACAAATAGAAAACAGGGGAACTCCAAATTACAACAAGAAGGCAGACATATATCAAATGCTACCTATGATTCAGCATCCCTCGCCTCGACCTTCATGAAATCAAGATACGATTTTCCATCAAGTTTTCGTGCAAAAAAGTCCTGTAAATATTTTTGCACGGAAACTCTTCGGAAATTGGGAGGATTATGTGGTCCAATGAGGCTGTGTGCAGGTCCTAACTCGGACTCAAGGTTGATGTTATAGAATGTCGCAACAGAGAGCCGTTCTTCATTTGAGTTTACAATTGCTCTATGCTCAATGCTCCTATAGACACCATTGCTCACTATCTGCCAAGTCAAATAACACATTTATTCTCAATTAAGTACTTATGAAAATTCACAAGTGTTAAATACGTGAAGCATGATCTGTGAGTAAAACCAAACTAAACCAATAACTTGCACACAAAAACTACAATTATCACTATGTGGCTACCCTTCGAGAAATAAATTACTCAGTAAAAAGTTGTTATTTACCTCCATCATATCGCCGATATTGACAATCAAAGCATTTGGGAGGGGCTTTATAGGCACCCAAATATCGTCTTTTCGGACTTGGAGACCTTCGGTTTCATTGAGCTGGAAGAGGATGGTGAGGGCGTCCGCATCAGAATGAGGGCTTAATCCAATTGCCCTGTCTGGCTCAGGACAAGGCGGATAATAATTCATCCTCATTGACTGCATACCATCACTGAATAGATCTCGCATTTCTTTTTCATTCATCCTTAAAGCCTTGGCCAATTGACATACGATGATGATTGATAGGTTCTTGATTTCTTTTGAGTATGCTTCCATGATGTCCCTGCATTTCAAACACCCCGTCAATTTCTTGACTTTTCTACTACAAAAGAAAGACAAGTAAGGGGGTTGAGTAAGCATGTCCTGAGAGAGAGAGTAAGGAGATGGGCACCTGAGCTTCGAGGGCAACTTCTGAAACAAGTCCACTTTGCGGATATGAGGAGGAAGAGTTATTATGCCAAACATGTCACTCCAATCAAGCTTCTGCTTCTCCGATACAACAAACATATGCCCGAAACCTTCAAAGCTGTCTTTCTGTTGCCATAGTTTCTTCTTTTCTTCCATTGGAAGTTTGAACAATTCAATAACCTCACTCTTGAAGTCCTCCAGTAACGAAGGTGTCACTCCATGGTTTATAACCTAACATTCAACAATATGTGAGTTAATTTCTCAAACAGTCAATCAACTAATAAGTCATTTTCAATGCAAATAAAATGCATTTGTAACAAACACAACGGAATAATTAAACAAAATTACGAAGAAATTGAAACCTGTAGGAAACCCCATTGTTGGCAAGCAGAGTGAAGCTTTTGCAGCTCAGAATCCATGGAATCCCCTGATATCAACTTTTGAACATTGATAACTGGAACCGACGCTCCGGAAGATATGACCGGAGATTCTTGTTGTGGGCGGACATACCTGTCTGGAATATTGGTTAGGTGCTGTTTGGCAAGCTCTTGAACACTTGGTACTAACAGAGAATTTCCAAAGTTCAATTTTTCCGGCGTTGACTCCATTTGCTCTTGTTGCAAACTTGAAAAATTACTTTGGGATTGGGTTTAATCAATGTCTTCCAAAATCATATACTCACTCCATTTCACAAAGAATGACTTGGCATGAAATTTAAGAAAATAAATAAGAGTTTTGAATTTTGTGGTTCTAAACTAAAGTCATGTCAAATGTATAAAACTATCCACGTAGAAAGCTGAAATTAAAATATTACCAAAAAAAATAAAAGGTCATTCTTTTTTAAATAGACTAAAAAGAAAAGAAGATTATTCGTTTTGAAACAAATGAACTAGCAGTATATAGTAGTGGAAATTTTTAATTTTTATAGATGTGACGATAGATACACTTTGTCATTGTATAATCGTCCGGTACCAGATTTACATAGCCGCCAGAGCTGTTCAGCAACTCTGTTTGACTGTTGACTCTGTCGCCATCTTCACAATTAGGACATTCCAAATTTAGATGAAGATGCTGCAACGCTGAAATTATCAAAAATCAACATCTAATTCTGTTTCAATTCAGGTATTACATAGTTTCCGTTTTATATATATTTATCCTTATCCTCCAACTTTCTGCACATATTATATCTCAGGTTCCCTTTTATCATCCTATGTGATGTCTACTTTAATATAGTTTTATTTCAATTAAAAACTTGCTCTCTAATTAAATATTCTACGCGATTCAGTTGTAAAAACTTAATGAACTCAACTCCTAAACCTTCTGGTTTTCCTCTCAGAAACTTCCGAGTTCACATCATTAGCATCCTGAAGAACATGGAGAAGTACACCATACTAGAAGCACAAAAATAAACTTGTGACTTACAGTATTTTTCATATATATTTATTATTGTAGGCTAATTATTGTATTTTTATATTTTGTATTAATTTAAAAATAGTTAGCTAATATGAAATTATTTATTAGAGGTTAGCTAGCTAACTCCATAATAAATAAAAACCCGTCAGATACAATGAAATTGATGAAGAGTACTCTATTCCTCTTATTTATAGTAATCAAACAGGGGAACTCCAAATTTCAACGGCAAGAGTAACTTGTATATCAAATGCTACCTAGGATTCTCCATTACCCGCTTCTAACTTCATGACATCAAGGTATGATTTTCCGTCAAGTTTTCGTGCAAAATAATCCTGTAAATATTTTTGCACGACAACTCTTGGGAAAATTGGAGGATTATTCGGTCCAATGAGGCTGTGTGCAGGTCCTAATTCGGAATCAAGGTTGAAGATAGAGAATGTTGCAACAGAGAGCCTTTCTTTGTTTGAGTTTACAATTGCTCTGTGCTCAATGCTCTTATAAACACCATTGCTCACTATCTGCCAAGTTAAATAAAACATGTAGACAGATTACATATACTGTAATATTTTCCTCCATCATATCGCCAATATTCACAATCAAAGCATTTGGAAGGGGCTGTATAGGCACCCAAATGCCGTCTTTTCGGACTTGGAGACCTTCAGTTTCATTTAGCAGGAAAAGGATGGTGAGGGCATCAGCATCAGAATGAGGCTAAAGCCAATTGCCCTGTCTGGCTCAGGGCAAGGCGGATAATAATTCATCCTCATTGACTGCATACCATCACTGAATAGATCTCGCATTTCTTTTTCATCCATCCTTAAAGCCTTGGCCAATTGACATACGATGATCGTAGCTAGGCTCTTGATTTCTTTGGAGTATGCTTCCATGATGCCCCTGCATTTCAAAATTATCCAAACATTTATGTGAAAATACAAGTTTTAACAAAAAGTATAGTAACAAGTTTGGTAATTGATCTCAAAGAATATCATGGCTCTTCATTATTAGTCCCCCTCATTTTGTGGTTATAAATTATCAACCATAAGAGCTCACTTATTGTCTTGTAAATTGTACCTCAGGGAGAAGAGAAAAGAATGCACCATAAACTAGCTCTGAAAAGTTGACTTCACACTCAAACTAATCTAGCCATCTATTACACAATTATACATATTAAAAGTAAATTTAATACCACTCTGAGACGTCTAACACCACTCTCACATTATGTGATGGTTTACACTTGCTCACAGTGTTTTTATGGGAAAAAGAAACCCATCTCGCCAAAAATAGCAGAAATGGCAGAACAAAGTTGGTTTTCTCGACTTTTTTCATACGAAAGAAAGAAAAGCACTTATTTCCAATAGTTCCGTGATCGTTTAAGCAATGAACTCTGGAATAGAATAATATTTATGTAACCATGTGCGTTCTGGGAGATAGCAAGGAAATAGGCACCTGATCTTTGTGGGCAACTTCTGAAACAAGTCCACTTTGCGGATACGAGAGGGAAGAGTTATTATGCCAAACATGTCACACCATCAAGCTTCTGCTCCTCCGATACAACAAATGCATTCCCAAAACCTTCAAAACTGTCTTCCTGTTGCCATAGTATCTTCTTTTCTTCCATTGGAAGTTTGAACAATTCCACAACCTCTCTCATGAGGTCCTCCAACAATGAAGGTGTCACTCCATGGTTTATAACGTAAACATTCAACAATATGCGAGTTAATTTCTCAAATAGTCAGTCAAACTGACAGTTTTTTGTCTCACAAAGTCAACTCAATTATATTTCGGATAGATATTATTCGACGTGAATTTGATGATTAATTAAATGACCATTCTACATAGGAGCATTTTCCATGCAAATTAAACAGAATAATGAAGAAATGGAACCTGTAGAAAACCCATTGTTGGCAAGCAGAGTGAAGCTTTTGTAGCTCAGAATCCATGGAATCCCCTGAAATCAACTTTTGAAGATCGATAACTGCAACCGACTCTCCGGCTGATATGACCGGAGATTCTTGTTCTGTGTGGACATACCTGGCCGGAATATTGGTTAGGTGCTGTTTGGCAAACTCTTGAACACTTGGAACTAACAGAGATTTTCCAAAGTTCATTTTGGCGGGTGTTGATTCCATTCGCCCTTATTGCTAATTAGTATTAATTTGGTTTAGAGATTTACATGATTGGCCGCCGTAGCAGTTCCGCAACTCTATTTGACCATTGATTCTCTCCCCATCTTCACAATTAGGTAGATACGAAAGCTAGAATTTTAAATTTTATAACATCATTTTAAGTGATAATAACTGAATACTAACTTTAATATTTAATGAATTTATTGATATAAATACACTATTTAAAAAAAATGCATTTTTAACCGATTAAATAACAATAAAGGTGAAGTGAGAGAAGTCAACAAAAACTGTGCGATTATCTCAAACACCATAAAATAGAGAGTTCATAATTTTTCTTCTTTATTACAGGCTTATAGTAATCAAATATAGGAACTTGAAAAAAAAAATTATTTCAGGGGATACAGATTAGCTAATAACCCAGTACATAGTGGAGCACCTAAGATTCGTCATCCTTGGTCTCAACCTTCATGCAATCAATGAACGATTTTCCATATTGTTTTCTTTCAGAAAAATCCTGCAAAGATTTTCCTAGGTGGAATCTTGGGAAAATTGGAGGATTATTTGGCCCAATGAGGCTGTGTGCAGGTCCCAATTCAGAGACGGGGTTAAAGATATAGAATGTTGCAAGAGATAGCCTCTCTTGCTTTGCGCTTACAACTGCTCTGTGTTCAATGCTTCTATAAATACCGTTGCTCAATATCTGGATGCAAACATAGAGTATTATAGATATTAGAAAATGAGCTAGCTATTACTCAACAATGAAATGAAAGTCTCAATTATATATATAGTTACCTCCATCATATCGCCAATATTCACAATGAAAGCATTTGGGAGGGGCTTTATAGGCACCCAAATATCGTTTTTTCGGACTTGGAGACCATCAGTTTTGTTGAGCTGAAGAAGGATGGTGAGGGCATCAGTATCAGAATGAGGACTTACGCCAATGGTTTTGTGTGGCTCAGGGCAAGGAGGATAATAATTCATCCTTATTAGCTGCATACCATCATTGGATAGATCTCTCATTTCCTTTTCATCCATCCTTAAAGCCTTCCCCAATTGTCGTATGATGATCATCGCTAGGCTCTTCATCTCTTTGCAGTATTCTTCCATGATATCCCTAATGTATATCCAATCAATACACCAAATTAATTAGCATGAAAAGAAGGATCAATCGATTGATAGACTTTTAATATACGAGGTACGTACCTA
Source organism: Solanum bulbocastanum (assembly GCA_037074985.1). Classification (NCBI taxonomy): domain Eukaryota; kingdom Viridiplantae; phylum Streptophyta; class Magnoliopsida; order Solanales; family Solanaceae; genus Solanum; species Solanum bulbocastanum. The sequence goes on along the minus strand of CM073598.1, from coordinate 25,387,403 downwards.
AGTGAGTGAGGGAGCTTAGGAAATAAGTGAGGTTTTCTAAAATTGATAGGCAGAGTGGTCATGTAAAATATGTCGCTCCATTCTAACTTTTGCTCTTCAGTAAAAACAACATCTTGCCCATATCCTTCAACATCCCCTTCTTGTCGCTCAAATTTCTTTTTCTCTTCCATTGGTAGATTGAAAAATGCTTGGATTTCTGTCTTCACTTTCTCCACCAAAAATGAACTCACTCCGTGATTCACCACCTGCAATAGATGAATCATGGATGCGTATTCATATATTTATATAGAATAGACTATTAATTCTCCACATGATGATGAACTTAAAACCTAATACCTGGAAAAATCCCCATTCTTTGCAAGCAAAATGAAGCCTCTGAAGCTCAAAATTATCATCTCCAATTGCCAGCATGTCAATCACTGGAATTTCAGGCAATAACATAGAAGAATCTGATATCTTTCCTACATCATCATGAATATATCGCCGCGGAATGGTTCCTACTTGTTGCTTTGCCAGTTCTTGAACGTTATAAGGAACTTTCAAAATTCTCGACCTTGCTTCTTCCATCTTCACTCTTTTCTAGCTTAATTTCTATTAATTAAGAGAACTTGTTTTAGATAGTAAAAGCATATGTATAGCAAATCGTGGAATTAAACTTTACTTGAAGCAGTATTTGTCCAGCAAACAGAGTCGGACCTACATTGATACGTGAGGGTGCACCCAGTAACTTTTCGAAACAAATTACCATATATATTTTCATCATATATCATATATTGTTAAAAGTGGGAAGCTTCGAAGTGTAAAGTTGAAATACCATTTTACCCCTATTCTAAAAACTTTTTTATAAAATCACATATTATTAGTTATTATATATTAAATATAAATATTATGGGATGCTAAAAATCTACTTTCTTTTTTAATGAAATAGTAAAATGTCTGAAGAATTTGAAAAGTCAGTTTATATATTAAATATAAATATTATGGGATGCTAGAAATTTACTTTTTTTTTTAATGAAATAGTAAAATGTCTGAAGAATTTGAAAAGTCGGGTTTTCATTAAAAACATAAGAAGCACAAGAACAACAACAACAACAACATATATAGTAACAATAATAATAATAATCATATCATCATATATATTATTAAGAGTGGAAAGAAATTTAGGTAAAAGTTAAATTGTTGTTTGTCCCCTATATTAAATTAAAATGTTATAAAATATCTAATTTATTAAATATTTTATCATTAATTAAGAATATCATATTAAGTTTTACAATAATATAATTAATATGTATTTGAGTATACATACAAATGGATTAATTTCCTATGTACTGCCACTTATTTCAATACTCTAGAATGACTTATCATTTTTCCATATCAATTTAATGTTTTAAAGTTTTTTTCAACTTCTAACAGTAAGCTTTCAGAATTTTATAAATAGTCAGATCAGTGAATCATGCTAGACTAGATCCATTGATGTTCTCTCCCACCTCTTCTCTTCTAAATTCATCTTCAATGAGTCGGTAAGGGTTCCATCGATATTTCTCATATGTTGGCTCTCTTAACCATCTATATATTAACTTATTATCATGCTTGATTATGAATTATTCTTGGGTCACTATTAATTCTATCACGGCATACATAGTTTCTTCCTTTATAAATTGGACATAAAATGTTAGTCCATAGTTTCTTTCTTTATAAATTGGACATAAAATGTTAGTCCACTAGACTTTCTTATGATATTTTTAATATATCGGTTATTCTTTCTTATTCAGATTAATATATTGCTTTGTGTAACCTCTTTCATTTTTTATGCATATGATGACATGTATATTTTACTTTTTTTTTAAAGTTAATTGGGTTGATATTACACATGTTTCTATATATAAGTTAGGCCTATAAAAATTTTATATAATAATAAAGGTCAAACGAGCAAGGCACGTTCTCAGAACTAGTATTATTATAAGTGGGAAGCTCCTAACCTCAAAGTTGGATTACCATTTTGCCCTTATCTTATTCCTAAAATAAATTAAATATTAGTAACTATTTAATTAATTAATTAAATAGTAAGTAATAGTTATATTTAAATTCATACATCAAACAAGATCTTAATGCAATCATATATTCATGTACTAATTAAATGTGGATAATGAAGAGTCTAATAACCTTCAATCTTAATCTATAACATAAGTGGGGGTAACGAAGAGTCTATCAAAACACTCACACAACATTATTTATATTCCCTTCTTTCATTCAAGTTTGTGATCATCTTGCATTCTACATTAGGTTTATCTACATCAGTTGTAAGATTTTCATTACCAATTTGTAATTATAAGAATTCTTATTGATTTATTTATTAGTATTCTATAAAACTTCATGCATATTCATGTTCTTTTTGTTGAGAAATATGTAAATTATCATAGTTACAAGATGAATAGTCTTCAATATGAAGTTGTAAGTGAATTTTTATTTTTCATATCTCCATTTTTTTGAGTTTTTAAATATAGTTTCGTAATTGATTACTATATTTTTGTATTCTTCCTTTCTTCTATCTATAGGATATGAATATAATAAAACTAATCCTAATTTTATTTATAATTAATTGTTTTGTTGGTATGCATGTTAAATCTCATAAAATATTTTCACAACTAGACCTATAAAAGAGCAAGTCTTTGATAAACATTAATAGTTATGTCTTCTTCGTTGTTTGATAATCATTTATCTTTTTAAAACATGTTGTACTTTATTCTTTTTACATGTAATCTCAAATGTGTAGAAAATTCATGTACTCAACTATTACATAGAGGTACAAAAATTAGTGCAAAATAAAAATAAAATAGAAAATAATGTAAAGTAAAAAAGATGACTAAATGTTACATTGAATTTTATTGTATTAGAATACATATTTAATTTTTTATATGCAAATCCTGTAACATATAGTTCAAGAAATATAGTGTATCTGTATTTTTAACATATTCATGCTTCTTCTTTTTTTATGATTTTAGTTTATATACATATGAAACATTTTATCTATAGCAAGTCGACTTCTAACAAAATGTAATTTAAATCAATATGACAATATTTTTGTCTATATATTTTATTGTGATGTCTTTTATTAGGGATGTCATGTCTTTATTTACTTTGCTTTCTTTTTCGTTTGAACTTGTAATTTTTTCGATAAATTTGATGTTACACCACCCAGATATTTTGTAATATTTTTCTTTATATGCGTTGTTTTTATAGTCAATTTCTTTTTTTATTATCAAAACTTACGTTTAGTAATTAAAAATATATTAATTATTCTGATATAATAAAAGGTTTAGTTTTCATGAAGCATTGAAAATATCAAACCTCCAACATCTGACACAAGATATTCATGCTATATTTTGTGAAGAGTTATATTCTTATGTCAAATTTACATCAAAAGGACTCAGTTTTGAACTTAGCGATGGATTTATGTACACTCCACTATAATTATATAAATTAACTTTTCTAATGTCAATTAGGGAACAAAGGTGCAACGTACGTTCTTAGGACTAGTATTACTAAAAGTGGGAAGCTCCAAAGTATAAAGTTGAAATACCCTTTTACCCCTATACTAAATACATTTTTTAATAATCATATATTATTAGTTATTATATATCAAATATTATGGGATGCTAGAAATCTACTTTTTTTTTTTTAAGAAATAGTAAAATGAAGAATTTGATACTAAACACATTTTTTAATAATCATATATTATTAGTTATTATATATTAAATATTATGGGACGCTAGAAATCTACTTTTTTTTTTTTAAGAAATAGTAAAACGGAGAATTTGAAAAGTTAGTTTTTCATCAAAAACATAATAAACGATTGCATTCATCTATTAAAACTAGAGTTGTTAATATGGGCTAGGCTCGTTGGATCGACCTGGTCTAACCCATGATTTGATAGGGTTGGGCTACGATTTTGGAGCCCATTTAAGAAAATGGCTTTTTAGCCCCTGACTAAGCATGCCGATTTGTGGGGCTTGAGAAATATGGATAGGGCCGGCCTGTGAGCCAAATAAAAATTAATTATAAAATAAAAATAAAATAGAGTATTAAAAATAACAAGATTTTAAATTTAAAATCTGTTTAAAGTTTGAAATATTACAATTTAAATACAAATAATGTTTATAAACTATGTACTACATAAAAAAAATTCCCTAAAATTTCTAGGGATACTACATATGCTATGGAATATTGTCATAGTTTTTATGCTTTATTATGATCATTGTAAAACAATTAGGTTAATATTTATATTTAGCTATTTATGCTTTTACTTGAAATCAAAGTTAATAAATATTATAAAGATAATTTTATTTGTGGATCTGATTAACAAGTAGTAACACCTACACCATATAATATTGTCTTGTCAATATTTATGATAATATTTTAAATTATAATCTAATTTTAAAAATTGTAAAAAAAATATACTTTTAAGAAAAAATGTCTGGCCCAGCAAAGCCCGTATTGTGGGTTGGGCCGGCCCACACCGAAAATGTGCTAGCCCGGCCTGACTCATCAAATTTCAAAGCCTGTATATATTAATCCAAATGGGGTGGGTCAGCCCATATTGACATCTCTAATTAAAACTGTCAATCATTACTAATAAAGTATAAAGAATGTGAAGAGTTAACATTGAGTTAAAGCCATAATAAAAGATAGTGGTGCACCCAAGTGGTGCAGCCCCAATCTTCAAATCTTGGGTTCCTCTGCCAGCAAAATATAGAATTTAGAGCTAATGGTCGAATTAAGTAATGACTTATAGCAGTATATATAATTTTAGTTAAAAGCAATAATTGATCTGCTACATTAAAATGATATAAAACTTAAAAATAATACCTCAAATCGTAGTTGATTGAACTTGAATTTCTGAGATTTATGCCCTGAATGTTGCACAAACGCCTTAGGAAAAATTTGGGAAACAAAAATATGATGGAAGGAAGAAGATATTTGATTAATTTTTTTTGGAGTAGAGTCATTAGTGGAGTAATAAATAACTCTGTCCAGGACATGGAAATCAACATGGTAAACACGTTTGTTGCGGACTAGCACACCAAATAGTTATTAAACAAATAAAAAATTAGGTTATGGAGGTGCTAACTTTGATTCAAGTATGTCACCTATAATAATGTTGATATGATATATTATAAAATAAAAACTAACGTTTAACATTAATTGAAATGGAACTGCGTTTTTTCCCTTCTTCTTTATTAGAGTATTTCCCAATCATATATTATTTTTTATTTTCTTCTTTCATCATAGTCAATTTTGGCTCCTTCGTTTTGTTTTTTTGTTTTTTTGTTTTCCTTTAGTCCTTCAATTTCAATATTTTCTTGCTTCTTTTCTATTAGTAAAAATAAACTTAGCCAAATCAAAAGAAGAAGAAAAGATTTCATTGTTTGCTCAATTTGAAGTTGCCACTTTTAGAGGATAGTCCTAAAATAGTTTCATGAAAATTTCTTGGACTCGAGAGCATCCTTAAAACAAAATAATCTCAACGTACGAGGTGCAACCCAAAAATATATCATCTAATTAACCCATATATTAATATTTCCTTCATGCCAATAAAACTAACTCCAAAACAAATTAAAAAAAACTGTCACATACAATGAAATTGATGAAGAGTACCCTATTCTTCTTATTTATTGTTGGATTAATGCTTACCCCCAGATTTGCCTAAGGAACAAGTATATTCTATATGTTTCTTTGCAGATTACAGCAGTTACGTTATGTAAAGCAAATAAAATAATGACACCTCTGTAGGATTTAACTCTACTTCATTAAACTCTGAGCTTCAACAAAAGATTACAAACCTACGTAACCTAAGGAATTATAAACTCTAATTCTAAGACGCCAACAACCAACTAGATCATCGACCCACTTCAAGTTATGAATTCAAATTACAACTCTTGCAATCCTAAGAACTAACTCTAATTCCTAAACTCCAACACAAACACCCCAAGGTTTATGTTCCCAAGTCTTTAAGTTGCCCTAACTTGAAGACTCTATTCCTACTCCAGTTTATACTTCACTGGATCTGGAAAGAATTAAAGATACAGCTCGATAAAAACTCAATACAAGCAAACTTGTCTTAAGAACTACAAAACATAAGCCTATGAATCAGTTCTTCAATTCTTGTTAACTTGCGTTGGCTGCACTTAGTAATCAGAAATCACTCAAATATGAACTCCTTCTATTTGATTGTATTCTGCTTGTAACTCTCTATTTAAGTGCGCAACTTTCTCTGACAAAAATATTGCTCTATCTATAGATTTGAACTCCTCACAGTCTTCCTCTTCAAGTTGAACTCGACTATCTTCTTTGTTCTCCTTATTTGACTTGAACTTGATTTCCTTATCTGATCATGCTTCCTACTTCATTCCAGATTTGAAACCACATTCACGTCATTATACTTCCTTCTTTGCTTATGCTTCCTACTTCATAAGGATTTATTTATGAAAGGAAAACTTTTAGCACTGGTTTCTTGTCGAAAAAACAACTCTTTCACCGTTTTATAACTTCTAATTCATGTGATTGACGTTCTCCTTATCCCAATTGAATTCGGTCTGGAAGGAACATGTCGGCGCAACTGGTTCCTTTCATCTGTTCCTCTTTTTGTCAATTATCAAAATCTTTCTCAATCTAACATTTATAGTATAATCAAACAGGGGAACTCCAAATTTCAACGGCAAGAGCAACTTATAAGTATATCAAATGCTACCTACGATTCTCCATTCCTTGCCTCTATCTTCATGAAATCAATATACGATTTTCTGTCAAGTTTTCGTGCAAAAAAATCCTGTAAATATTTTTGCACGACAACTCTTCGGAAAATTGGAGGATTATTTGGTCCAATGAGGCTATGTGCAGGTCCTAATTCGGAACCAAGGTTGAAGATAGAATGTTGCAACAGATAGCCTCTCTTTGTTTGAGTTTACAATTGCTCTATGCTCAATGCTCTTATAAACACCATTGCTTACTATCTGCCAAAGTCAAACATAACACATTTACGTACACACAACATGATGACACGGTGAATAATACCAAACAAAAAATTGTAATTTACCTCCATCATATCGCCAATATTGACAATCAAAGCATTTGGGAGGGGCTTTATAGGCACCCAAATATAGTCTTTTCGGACTTGGAGACCTTCAGTTTCATTGAGCTGGAGAAGGATGGTGAGGGCATCAGCATCAGAATGAGTACTTAAGCCAATTGCCCTGTCTGATTCAGGGCAAGGCGGATAATAATTCATCCTCATTGACTGTATACCATCACTGAATAGATCTTGCATTTCTTTTTCATCCATCCTTAAAGCCTTTGCCAATTGACATACGATGATCAATGCGAGGTTCTTGATTTCTTTTGAGTATGCTTTCATGATGCCCCTGCATTTCATACACACAAACATATATATTAAGAGATGAGGAGAGCGAAGATGAAGGCACAAGTTAGAAATACAAGTTTTAACAAAAAATGTAGTATTAACAAGTCCGGTAATATGGATTTGAACAATCCTCTCCTCATAAGCTAGCTTAGGGGTTGAGTTAGGCCGGTTGCCATATCTTTATATTTATCCATTAATTTTTCTTTCTCTTCGCCACTATTACTCTATTAGTAAACGCTTCGTCACCTACCATCAAACATTTCCATCATCATTATCACTGCGATTTCTTTTACTTTTTCACCAAAAAGCTCTTAATTTCCATGGCAGTTCTATAAGCTGCACATTATGGAGTAAAATTTTTTTTAAACAAAAAAAGAATTCCGCCACATCAGCTATTAGGATGGTGTTAAATTTACTTTTTAATATGTAAGGAGAAAGGCACCTGAGCTTTGAAGGCAACTTGTGAAACAAGTCCACCTTGCGCATATGAGGAGGAAGAGTTACTATGACAAACATGTCACTCCAATCAAGCTTCTGCTCCTCCGATACAACGAATATACTCCCAAAACCTTCAAAGCTGTCTTCTTGTTGCCATAGTTTCTTCTTTTCTTCCATTGGAAGTTTGAACAATTCAATAACCTCTCTTTTGAAGTCCTCCAACAATGAAGGTGTCACTCCATGGCTTATAACCTAAACATTCAACAATAATGATAACAAAGTGATTCTTCTAAACTAATAGTCATACGACCAATAAATGAGAAGGATTATGCATTTTAGACTCCATTATTGTGTTATTACTCTTCATCATCCTTGAGAAGTTGAAAACAACTTTTAACATGTCTTAGATGTTTAATTTGAACTAATTAGATGAAAAAAATGTTAAGAATAGAGTATGTTTGGCTAAAAGTTCTAAAGTTGCTTATTTTGTTAAACAAATGATAAAAAATACTCCCTCCGTACCATTTTATGTGGCACTTTTCGAATTTCGAGATTCAAACAAGTCTATCTTTGACCGTAAAAAAGTCTTTTATACATTTTGAATTATCAATTATTGTGAATTATAGTACTTTTTACGTAGTTTACAAATATATAAATTTCATTTCAAAAAAATTAAAGACTCCATGCGTAAATTCTCGGTCAAACTTAAATTATTTGACTCTCGAAAAACGAAAAGTGCCACATAAATTAGGGCACAGGGAGTAACCTAAAGTATTCCAATTCTTTTGAATTTTCTACGTAAACTATCACGTGTTCACTTTTCCTATGTGAATTGTATCCATAACACTTAATCAAAGAACACATCTACTTTCAGTTGTTTTAATTTCTTTCCTAACTGAAATATCGACATGTTCAGGTAGAAAAAAAGAGAAGAATAATTGATAGTTTAGTGTGTTTCCATAAAGATTTTTTCATAGTTCAGCTAGAAAATTCGCAAAGCTAATCATCATATTATATATATATATATATATATAAGTGGGAAGCTCCAAAGATGAAAAGTTGGATTACCATTTTATCTCTAAACTAAATTAAATATCTAATTAATTAAATAATATTATTTTAATTATTTTTTGAATTGTAAGTTATTTATTAGGAAGAGAATGTGGAAAAACAAGAGTCAATTAGGATTTATAGAATATTAAATAAGTACATGAATCAAGGTTTTCCTCCTTTTAATATTAAATTAAAGAATATAAAGAGTTGTAGCTAAATCAATATATACCACTACCAAATATAAATTTGTTATTTTGAATTCTTCCAATAGCATTTTTGCGTACTCATATGGTAAAATTCTTTCTTTTTCCATCTTCTATTGTTTGTTTGTAAGATTTTTATCATTTATAGATTTGTTTAAATTAGAAAGGATTGTTTCAATTCTAATGCTTTATTTATGATTGTTTCTCTTTCTGAAATTTCTTGTTACTATTTTGTGTAGAAATGTAAAATCACTATACATATTGCCTTGCAATGTATCCAGTGCTATTTGGCTTGGAGTAATTTTGATATTCTCAACTAATTACTAATAATTATACTTATTATGTTAGCAACTACAATGTTATGAAAATGCAAATGGACACATTAAGAGAAGATTTGGTTTTTTAATTTTATTTTGTTTTTGCTTAAACTAATCAATAGTTGGATGAAACAAGCTCAACAGGTATGTCTCTTCTTCTTTCATTTTGTTTTGTTACTTGAAAGCTTAAATCCTTTCATTTATCCTATTTCTTGTATGATCCCTTTTATCTTTATTCTTATGTAGCTCTATTGGTTTTATTTTAGTAATATACGATGATTTCAAGTTTTTTTATATGCAATTCATTGTTTTTTTAGGTTGGTCCATATATATATATAAAGTTATCTTTTTTTTATATGCATTTATTTTTTGCACCATATAATTTTTGGTTTATATTGTTTTCTTTTTTCTACCATACTGTTAATATATATCTCATAAATGATTGTGTTGTATTTCATAATTCAATTATATGTATATAACTTGATAAAAAATTTGAATTAATAATTTTGAATGAGCCAAAGAAGACAAAGGGTACGTATACATGTAATTATTATTTATGTATGTCAATTAAATATTTAAATAATGATTATTTTATAACAAATAAATACTTTTTTTTTTTGTAGGTTTAGACTATGAATTGAAATTGATAATGATCTACTAGCCATCCTAAGGAACACATATGTTGATCGAACTTCTCTATAACTATTACAAAACACCACTCTCTTTCAACAAGTTCTCGATATGTATGCATTTGTAAAAAAATGGAGGGTATTATTCCTTAAAAAGAAGGTGAAAACTTTAAGGCATTAAATCTTTTGTAACTATAATGTCGACATTTAAATTATGTGTTGTAACATATTAAAAAAGAACTTTTAACAAGTTGAATACTTGATATATTATAAGAATTGTATAATTGAAGTCATTATAGTATTAATTTTGAAATTCACTTGATAACAATATTTTTGTATGATGTGCCTTGCAATAATTCGTTCATTGATTTGAGCTTGTATTTTACACATTGTACTCTTATATTTTAGAAGTATTTATACTAATTAGCACAATCTACACGTGCAACGCACATGTTCGAAAACTAGTATATAAGTGTTGAAAAACTAGTATATAAAAAATAGTAGTAAGTACTTTACTATGACAATGATCACTTTGATCAAAATAGCTTTTTAAGAAGTCACTTTGAATGAAAATAAACTACATTCATAACAAATTACACACCGGAATAATTAATTAAACAAAATTATGAAGAAAATGAAACCTGTAGAAAACCCATTGTTGGCAAGCAGAGTGGAAGCTTTTGCAGCTCAGAATCCATGGAATCCCCTGAAATCAGCTTTTGAAGATCGATAACTGGAACCGTCGCTCCGGCGGATATGACCGGAGATTCTTGTTCTGGGCGGAGATACCTGGCCGGAATATTGGTTAGGTGCTGTTCGGCAAGCTCTTGAACACTTGGAACTAACAGAGATTTTCCAAAATTCATTTTTGCCGGTGTTCGCTCTTGTTGCAAATTACTGCTAATTTGTGTTTGGATTTTAGGAATTTCTTCCAAAGTTATGGTACTATATATATGAAGATTACATACCTTTTGTCATTGTAATATCGTGAGGTAACAGATTTACGCCACCGCCCATATTTGTTTTCCGGCAAACAAAATACCACGTAAGACTGAATTCACCGGCGGTATTATCTTCTATTTTTGTTATTAAGTAGTATATAATTTCATTTTAGTTGCTCTCCGCTCAAAAATAAATATTTCATTTTATTTCTTGTTTTTAAAACAAGACTAGCTTAGTCTTGTTTAAATAAAGTGCAATTTATTTGAGAGATAAAGGGTAAATTACATGACATTGTTTCAATATATATATATATATATATATATATATATATTTTTTTTTTATTTTTTTTCATTGCACCAATATAAAAACAATCGTATCAAATCAAAAAACATAAAAGGAGAGTGTGTTATTCTTTTTTATTACAGGCTTATACATTGAATCTTGAAATTACAATAGCAAGAGTAACTTGTAGATCAAATGCTGCCTAGGATTCGCCATCCTTTTTCTCTACCTTCATGCCTTCATGAGATCAACGAACGATTTCCCATCAAGTTTTCGTGCAAAAAAGTCCTGCAAATATTTTCCTACATGAATTCTTCCGAAAATTGGAGGATTATTTGGTCCAATTGAGACTGTGTGCAGGTCCCAATTCAGAGTCGAGGTTGAAGAGATAGAATGTTGCAAGCGATAGCCTCTCTTCCTTTGAGTTTACAACTGCTCTGTGCTCAATGCTTCTGTAAACACCGTTGCTCAATATCTCCGTGTCAAGTCAAACTACATACATATGAGCTATTTCTTACAAAAATAAGATTATATAACGTCTAGCTAACTTGCAGGTAAATTTATTAGTTATATTCAATTCATTCATCTATTTGATCTAGTCTACTTGTATTGACTAATTAATTCCTAGTATTAATAATCTCCAATTTGTTCTAAGTGATAAAGTTTAACCTAATTATCCATATATATGTAATGTAACAACAACAAATTTAGTGTAATTTTGTACAAGTGAGATCTGGAAAAGGTAGTGTGCACGCAGACCCTACTCTACAGTCCTACCTTGTGAAGATAGAGATGTTTTTGATACACCTTCAACTCAAATAAAGCATAACAAAACTCAGTAAGAAAAGGAAATACAGTAGTGAAGAAGTCATGTCAAAAATCGTGAAGATTAGGCAATAATAACAATAACCGAAACAAATTAGGAAACATCAAGTAATAATCAAATCGAAGAATAAGATAGTAGGAGAGAAATAATAATAATACTGACAAGAAACACTATACAATGTTCGACTACCTATTAACCATTTACCCTAAACCTCGACCTACATATCATCCATCCTATCTAGGGTCACGTCCTTAGATAACATTTCAATTACTCAACAAGCTAGGTAATTCTCAATTATGTATTTACCTCCATCATATCGCCAACATTGACAATCAAAGCATTTGGGAGGGGCTTTACAGGCACCCAAATACCGTCTTTTCGAACTTGGAGACCTTCAGTTTCATTGAGCTGGAGAAGGATGGTGAGGGCATCAGCATCAGAATGAGGACTTATGCCAATTGTGTTTTCTGGCTCAGGACAAGGAGGAGAATAATTCATCCTTATTATCTGCATACCATCATTGAATAGATCTCTCATTTCCTTTTCATCCATCCTTAAAACCTTTGCCAATTGACACGAGATCCTTAGTGCTAAGTTCTTAAATTCCTTGCTATGTTCTTCTTTTATATTTCCAATCATAAGTTCGTTTGTTTTTTAGGTTTGAATAGATCTGAATGATTAACATATATATGTAACAAACTAACGTCTTAATATTATTAAGATGTTCGTTTACTTTTACCTAAGTAAGTCAGGGATCTTGGGAAATAAATGTGGTTTTCTCAAATAAGTAGGGAGAGTGGTCATGTAAAACAAGTCACCCCAATCTAACTTTTGCTCTTCAGAAAAAACAAAGGCTTGTCCAAATCCTTCAACATCTCCTTCTTGTTGATCAAACTTGTTCTTCTCTTCCATTGGTAGATCGAAAAATACTCGGATTTCTGACTTCACTTTCTCCAACAACAATGAACTCACCCCATGATTCACCACCTACAAGAGACCAACGCGTATTTAGACCTTTTCTACACAACTCAAATTCTCAAAGAAATATAAATATATATACCTGAAAAAATCCCCATTCTTTGCAAGCAAAATGAAGCCTCTCAAGCTCCGAATTATCATCTCCAATTATCAGCAGTTTTTTATGTCAATCACTGGAACTTGAGGCAATAATATGGAAGAGGATGTCTTCTCTAAATCATCACGAATATATCGCGATGGAATGGTTGCGAGTTCTTGCTTTGCAAGCTCGTGAACACTAGGAACTTTCAAAGTAGTACCTAGATTTCTCGAGCTTGCTTCTTCCATTGATAAATGAGTTGTTGTTTTTTTCTGGCTTCCTCTAAGAGAACTTGTTTTTGATATATAGCAAACGTGCATATGTATAGAGATGTGCGAAATGATAGCTTTAGAGCTGTAAAAATAAGTTTGGCCTGCTAGGTCGGTCCAACCCAACCTTTGAATTAAATGAGGTTGGGCTTAATTTTTTCAGCTTATTTAGGAACGAAGCTTTTTAGCTCAGCCTCATTTGGTCTGCTAGCCTCGTAAGTCCAACCCACAAGCCTTAGAGATCAGCCCGTGGGCTGTAAATTTTTTTTAAAATATTATATATATTGAAGTAGTGTTAAGATTTTGCCAATAAATATTTTTAAAATATCAATATAAAATCAAGTCTATCTTCTTTGCGTATCTTTTACAATTTAGGTTCATTAGCCCACTAAATTTTCTTATTAGACCAAACTCATTACTCCATTACAACTATGAATCTTTGACCTCTTCAACTTTCTTGTTTTTATGCCTAATTTTCCGCTTCTCCTTTATTGTCTTGTTTATGAAAATAGTGATCATGTAATGTTTTTTTACTTGAATAAATCTTATGAATGTTGTACCTTGGCTATTATGTTTTTGTTTTGTAAATATTCACTAAAGTATGTGTAATTCATGAATGAATTTATGTATGTATTGATGACGTGTTCATCAGACATCAAAGTTCGTACTCTTTCTAAGAGACCAATATTATCCATTTTTTGATTGAAGGGTCAACCCGTCCCAACCCGTGGCCCACTTAAGGCTGAGTTGGACTGTTATTTTAGAGGTCCTTTAATTAAAAAGGTCAGTCCATCCTAACTCATTTAACTCTCTAGTCCATTAGGATTGGGTTAGTTTGGATTGGATCATCCTATTTTGACAACTCTAAATAGTATGTACTAAAATATATAAAAATATTTCAATCAAAACAAACAGCCCAACCAGACTTATAGAGAATCCTTCCATATCAATTTCCAAAGTACCTAAGTCATTTATTTATTCATATTTTAGTTTATCTCATCGTCAGCATCCAGCTTTACATTGCGGCCGCACCGCAACTCTAAAACAATGACAAATTGAGGTTATATTGTGATCCAAAGTAAGAAAACATAAATATACTCTCTAACTTAACCTCATTTTATATTTATGTCTTTCAATTTTGAATGTGTACCAAGTAGACACTTAAATTTGTATTAAGTTGAGCAAGTAGACACATGAATCCTATGTGGTATAATACACGTAGGACGCTACATAGGACTCAAATTTCTATGTAGGAATTAGGATGTCGCGTAAGACGTGTGTGTCTATTTGTTCAACTTTATACAAATTTAAGTATCTACTTGTGCACACCCAAAGTTGGAGAGCATAAACATGATGTGATGCTAAATTAAAGGGCATATTTATGTATTATGCCTAGAAAAATCTTGTCAACTTTTACTATAATGAATTTTGTTATTTGCCTCTGAAAATTTTATAGCCACTAACAGGTGCAAAAATATCTGTTCGAGAAAGGAGGTGACTGTTTCTGTTGGAAAAATAATTTCGCAAATTTTAATTAAACAATTTATTTCGCACAAATTAATTTAGTTAAAAGAAGATAAATTAGTTAAAAATGAAAAATAAATTTTGTCCAAAATATTTATCAATCATTTTGCCGAAGCCGAGCTAAGCTATAACATGGACGGCACGAGGAGATACTCTCTTCAGTCTTCTCAACTCTTTAATAGCTAGAAGAAGTGTTTCTCTATATAAGCATAAAAGTTCTTCTCTTCATTAGCAACGCGGAGAATATTTCACCCGATGTAAATTAGCTAAATTATCAAAATCCTCCCTAGGATTCATCATCCATCGTCTCTTCCTTCATGAAATCAACATACGATTTTCCATCAAGTTTTCGTGCAAAAAAATCCTTGAAATATTTATCCACAGGAACTCTTCGGAAAATTGGAGGATTAATTGTTCCAGTAAGGCTGTGTGCAGGTCCCAATTCTGAGTCGAGGTTGGAGCTGTAGAATGTTGCAACAGAGAGCCTCTCTTTGTTTGAGTTTACAATTGCTCTGTGCTCAATGCTCCTATAAACGCCATTGCTTACTATCTGTCAAGTCAAATAACACATGTATACAGAATTACCAACATTAGAGAAATCAATTACTCAACAAGAATGTTGTTATTTACCTCCATAATATCGCCAATATTCACTATCAAAGCATTTGGGAGGGGTTTTACGGGCACCCAAACACCGTCTTTATGAACTTGGAGACCTTCAGTTTCATTCAGCTGGAACAAGACGGTGAGGGCATCTGCATCAGAATGAGGGCTGAAGCCAATGGTTTTTTCTGGCGCAGGACAAGGAGGATAATAATTCATCCTTATCGACTGCACACCATCACTGAACAGATCTTGCATTTCCTTTTCATCCATCCTTAAAGCCTTTGCCAATTGACATAAGATGATCATTGCTAGGTTCTTGATTTCGTTACAGTATGCTTCCATGACTTCCCTGCATTTTGGCATTATCACTGTCATGATCATCTTGCAACTATACCACCTTAGAATAAAATTTATCATCTGAGAAGTATCACCACAATGTCTACACATTCCATGCGACAGAAAAATGAGTACTAATATAATCAGCAGATTGCGTTAGAATCAGGTCTTATATCTAACCATTTTTAGTTCTTATCTAAGCATCATTAGTACATTAACATAATATGCATAAAATTAACGAATTATTGAATAGAATACAACATAACCATTGATGAGTAATGCCCATATATATTACGTCTATAGGGAAAAATGAAAAGGTCCAAGCATACCCCTAAACTATGCTAAATGGTTCATTCATGCCTCCATAAATAGTTTCATTTAGTTCCTACCATTACATAACAGACCTATATTTGCTCTTACTAACCAACAGTTTATAAGCAATGACTTGCTAATCTCTAATTACACTTATCAGCACCAGCAATTGCTGCACAAGTTATAGGTAATTTCTCAATCAAATTTTAACACAACATCTGCAATATAGTCCTTCATGAGGATGTTCGTAAGGTGATGATATCGATGAGGATACAACAAAGCTGCAAAGGGACCTTGTATCATTGAAAGATGCAATGTGATAGACTCCGGGGAGAGTGAACCACAGTGAGAGAGATAAGCACCTGAACTTTGAAGGCAATTTTTGAAACAAGTCCATTTGCCGGATATGAGAGGGCAGAGTAGTTATGTAAAACATGTCGCTCCAATCAAGTTTCTGCTCCTCTGATACAACAAATAGCTGTCCAAAACCTTCATGATTATCTTCCTGTTGCCATAGTTTCTTCTTTTCTTCCATTGGAATTTTGAACAATTCAATAACCTCTCTCTTGAAATCCTCCAACAACGAAGGTGTCACTCCATGGTTTATAACCTAACTTGTCATGAATAAAGGAAGCCACGAAAATAAGCCTCAGTTTATGAACAAAGGAAGCCACGAAAATAAAAGGAATCATTAAATAATTAAGCGAATGGAGAGACCTGTAGGAAACCCCATTGTTGGCAAGCGAAGTGAAGCTTTTGAAGCTCAGAATCCATGGAATCCCCTGATATCAACTTTTGAAGATCGATAATTGGAACAGATGCTGCGTCGAAAATGACCGGAGATTCCTGTTCTGAGCGGACATACCTGGACGGAATATTATTTAGGCGTTGTTTGGCAAGCTCTTGAACACTTGGAACTAACAGAGATTTTCCAAAGGTCATTTTTTCCGGCGTTGACTCACTCAATGAAAATGAACAGCCAAATCCAAGACCTGTAGATTCCTTCTTTTTTTTTAAGGAACCCCGCAGCGGTAAATGCAATAGCACACAAATCACCTGCACACTTAATTTTATTTATATATGTGTATAGTTTATAACTATTACTTTATCTTAGTTGTCATCATCAGCTAGGCAATACTACTTGATTCTGTACAACAAAAATATAGAGTTAGGCGTGAAGATTATTCCTAATGTAAGTACGCAATCTGTTTCATGTTAGTTTACCTTTTGTTTCCACTTGTACAAATTTTATTATTTATAAGTATTCATCAAATGTATTTACTAATCAAAATTTAACAATAAATTCAGCTTTTTTCCCATCAAATTAACATTTTAAACCTGTCAAACATAGTCACATATAATGAAACAGAGCTTCTTCTGGGTAATTACAGTGAAAATTTAAAATTACAACTGCAAGAATACAACCACCACCAAAATGTGTTATGCCTTAAATTGGTGAAAATATTATTTTAATTTAACCAAATTGTTGCATAATTGCCGTTAGAACTAAATTAGATTGAATATGTCCACAACAACACCCCCACATTAGTGTTCAAATTATGCTTCATTGGGTTCTACGAGAAATATAGGCATATTAATAGACACATAATTTGACCAAACTGAAGAACAAATGTTATATATTTCCCATACATTGAAGGACATTTTTCAGCCTATTTACTCATTATCATGTTCGCTGAATCTACCTGAATGAATTCACACTTAAGGGACAGTAAAATATAATACACCTGGGATTATTTTTCTGAATGCTTGGTTTATTATGAGTAACAAACCCCTACCAGTTGGTATATACCACAAACTGAAAAAAAAAATCAGATATATGCAGTTATTACATTAGCACTCCTATGAAACTGGATTAAGGGTGAGATAAAAATCGGTGCATTTACACGAGAAGCAGAGGCTAGTATAAACAAGAAACGTTTCACAAAAATGCGCTCTTATTACAAGATCTCTCCATCTTCCCAATCTCCACCACTCAATATTGCATCTTCATCTTCATCATCATATAAGTAGTCCTCTTTGATGCATAAGCCAAGCCTTTCCAGAGGGTTCTCCCCCAATATGATAGTGAATCCATCTCCATTACCACTCAAATTCTCAGCTTCTGAACAGCATTTACATAGTTTCTCTAGATCTCTTAGTATCTTCAGATTGTCTTCAAATTCAACTGTTCTTTCCATCTGTTCAGGCAGCAATCAAATGTCAGACAGGGATAAAGAAAAGGAAGTCAGTTATCCTAATATGGGGGGATGTTCTCTTCATTTGTTATTCCTCCCTCCTCTTTGCTTTTTTAAAGGGGTGTAGCGGTTGGAGAGGGAGATGTGCTTAACAGAGGGGATGAGCAAGGAGAGTTTTGATGCGGGAACGGTACGCAGTTTCAACAATAAGCACAAACCTTTTGAAGAGCAATCCGAGCAGCTTCCCGTTGTCTCTCCCGCTGCAACTTTAAATCAGCCTCTGCCTTCCTTCGAGAGGCAACTTCAGCGGCCTTAAGTTCTGCCTCAATGCGGGCTTTCTCTGCACACACCCAAGGTTCTGTCAGAGAAATAGCATGCATCCAAATAAAGGAAATCATTTACCGTAAACTTGAACTCCAATACAGATATGTACTGCTCCTTATCTCTCGAATTATAAGATTTATCAACTCATATAATGACGCCAAAAGAGTGATAAAATGAAAAGAGGCCGTCGTCTACTAAAGCCTCTCAACACATAGATTTAATCCAAATGCCCCACGAAAGTTTTGACTCTTTAGTTTGGTTTCCAATGGAGAAACTAAAATCTTCAACTTTTTGGTTCAACTCGAGATTTTTCCAATAAAAAAACAAAAGTGAAACCAAAATAGCTTACAACAAGTATTTTTCTATTTTTGTTTACATTTAATTATCTTACGTTCTTAGAAAGTTAATATTCTGCAACTTCACTTAAGCTTCGCATAGCTTCTTTATGAGTGCTAGTCTTTCTACTTCCTCACTTTTGCAACTAAAGCACTACATATTTGGTCTGGAAGCATGTGACTTAGGTAAAAGATATCTTAAAGTATCGTTGGATAATATCTACTTTATTTATTTGCCATCGTATCAAGCATCAAGATTTTTCAGTTGTTTGTTATGCTGTAATTTTTGAGTGAAAATAAGCACTCTGATGCTATTGTTTCAGATTAGTCAAGCTGAGAGTTCTTCAACAAACATAAATTTAAAACTACTTTTGTTAACAAGTTTGCATGATAATATTCTCTTCCATCAGAGTGATCTCTTTCGGCAGAAAAAACATGCTTAAATCTAAGTTCATAATCTAGATTAGTTTGTAGTTACTAATGTCCAACATATATACCTGTGTGGCATGTTCAGAGCTTGTAATATACGTTATCTCACTAAATTTCATGACTAATTAAGAGCAAAAGGCAAAACAACTCCAAAAAAGGAATATTGAACCAACCAGAACTTATTTTAGTTTGAATTAGATTTTATTATTAATCAAACTGAAAACTGACCAATTAAATCCAAACAATACAATACCAAACCGAGAGGGAGTTGCTCGGATGGTAAGCACCCCTCACTTCCAACTCAAAGGTTGCGAGTTCGAGTCACTAAGGGAGCAAAAAGGGGTGGGAGCTCCTAGGGATGGTAATAAAAAAAATTTTAAAAAAAATCCAAACAATACAATACCAAACCGAGACTAGTATTTTTGGCTCAATATAGTTTAGATCTTTGTAAATTCAGCTACATTGCATCTTTTTAATCCAGGCACTCCAGAGAGTCCATGGCAGGCCTTAAAAGGGTGACAGTGCCTAAAAAGTCAGTTCTCCTTCTATCTTTTATATAATTTTGTTTTGTTTTGTAACCATCCTTGCATTCTTCTATTTTTCTGCATCAATATTGATAACTTGCCAGATAGAGATATTCCACAAATGCCAAGTGTGTTTAAATTCTTGAGTTCATTATCCCCGTTTATTTGAGCTACTACTGTAATAAATCAATCAATCAATACAACATAAACGATCAAACCTTCGAGCTGCTGCTTTTCCAGTTGTGCTCTTTCCAGTTGCATTCTATGCAAATCAGCCTTATCACACTGATTCAGCAGACAAAACAGGTGTGATAAACCAAACCAAACCAAACCAAATTAAAATAATGTATGCCACAAGTGTTCTAAGAGGAAAAGGCAAGGCATTACATCAACTGGAAGCGATTTCTGTTTCGCTTTGATGATGGTGTCAGCAAATCGACTCTTTAGCATTGCAGCACGTAGCGCTTTGGTCGGGGAAAGATCAATGTTCATAAGAGGATCCCAACCTATTTCCAGAAAACAGTCATCAGCAGCGAATAAGAATTAAGTTCATTGGCCTTTTGGATACCCAAAAAAATTAGAAAGTGAGCAAACACATACTCACCTTCACCATATGGAACAGCGGAAGCACATGTAGATCTACTTGGACTAGAGCATGGATTTTCTTCATGAACGCTACCTTGACCACCTTCATATTATCGGAGGCAGCTAGTCAATAAAGAACATTGAAAATCTTTTGATGCATGCTATTGAACAAATATAAGAAAGTTTTGCAATCACCATGAGAGTTCAAATCAGTTCGACATGGAACTGATGCCAAGGAGTTTGTCACTTCTCTATCCTGAAAATGTATACACAAGTTGCAAGGAAAAGAATGAGGAATGCCTTAAATCTACTCAAACATATTTTAAACATCAAGACACCCACCCTTTTAGCAACACCCGAATGATCTTGATCTAGCTTTCTTTTTGTTGGAAAATCTGAATCGCAAAGAGAAGTACAACTTGTTTATTAGCAATTGACGATTTGGAGTTCCAATCAAGTTAAACAAAGAAGAGGGGCAGAACAAACTTACTCCTAGGAAGAGCATGGGTATCAACACCTTCAAGGTGGCAAGCAACAATGTTTGCTTGTCGCTTGGTTTTGACAGAGCAAATAGAACTTGTGCTACTATCTGTGCCCAAAAAGACACATCCCCAATCAGCCCTTGGAAAAGATCCATAAAAGGAGAAATTTTATACTCGCCTTTATCGTACCTTTAGGGACCGTCTCCATGGATGACAGACACCCACCACTTTGTTTCACGCTAGCGGGCTCTGCCTGTAGAAAAGAGCATCGATTAGATAACATTATTTTAGTTCCAAAAACAAAAAACAAACAGATAATCTTTTAAGTTTCCTTCGCAGTACACAGCTATTATTGTTCTGGTTGAAGTTCAATATATATGACTAATTACCTTTTCTGTAGTTAAATTGGAATACGCTCTAACCACCCTCTTTAACTCCAATAGTGTGTCATCATCATACTTGTCCAGGTCCAGGTTAACCATCTCTTCTTTAAGACCCATCAACCCAAACTTTTGGAGAGCATTCTGCATGTTCTTAATAACATTTCCCCTAAGTAAATCAACAAGTTCTTTCTTCAGCTGTTGCTTCTCCTCCAAAGGCATTGGCTTCTTGTTCAGACCATTAGCACATGGTGCAGATTTCTTAAAGAAAGTCTCCCTTGTATTCTTAGAGTGATTTTCTTTACCACTTGAAACACAATCCTGACTGAGTTTTTTGCTCTCAGCTTTCCACTTGCCTTCCAACGACTTCCATCTCTGATTAAAAATATTGTCTAACCTCTTAGCCATGAGGTGAAAATCATTATGAGGAGGATTATACTTCATAGCATTTGCAAACGTCAACCTCACATCTGCAGCAAATTCATCAACATCGAAGTACAGATTGCCATCCAATTTAGCTTTGACTGTTCCCAAATCCATTGGTTTTCTAATTATCGTGAAGTAGTCAGGAATGTTATATTGGATTGGATCCACTGGTACAAGGAAGGGCCACCCACTAGGATGAACCATCAGGACTTTCAGAATGTTAGCGCATTGTTGCTTTACACTCCGATCCATTTTCTGCCTTTTCTCTCTTCCATTGTCGATCACCAACGGAGGTTCACGTTTCTTAGAGTCGGGCGGCATAGGTAGTTTCACCTTTATACTCATCTCAGAGCTTCCCCTAGGTTCAGTCCGCATCCCCTTAGAAGAAATTTTTATTTTCAGCTTCTTCGTCACTATACTATCACCAATATTCATGGTGGGCAACTCCAGGAGATGAAGAGAACTGTTCACCTTTGGAGATTGAGCATTAACCATTGAAAATACAGACCCTGGAAAATATAGAATAGCAAAAGGGAGTTAAAAGGGAACCAGACAGCAACTTTGATACAAGTATAAAACTTACATAAAAGATGCAACATTTAGCCAGGCCAAAGATATGGTTTAAAAAAAAAAACCTCCTAATCAGGATGCTAAGATATCAAGACTAAATTTATCTCTAGGGAGTCACCAAAATCCCATCCTTCTCAAATCCCACGAGCGTAGAGAGAAAGACAATAAAGCAAAGTATACTCCAATTCTCCTAGAAACAGGGACTTGAAACTTACTTACGCTCTTAGTTAATGGAACTATACTTCCTTGTTAGTGCTCTTCAACATGAATTCGATTAACAAGAAGCAATTTTAGAGGATTCCAATGAGATGAGATGACTTTCAACCAATAATTAAGCACCAAGTACCCATAAGACTCACTCAAACCCCACCCCACCAGTTATCAATTTCTTTCCGAAAAAGAGAGCATCATCATTATTTTTCCCCAAACCACAAGGAGGAAAACAAAATAACGAATTGTAAAAAAAAAAAAAAATAATAATGCACCCTCCCCCAAATCACACAGAGACAGAGAACAGAACCCCAGCGTGGAATTAAATCAATCAATAGCCAACTTTAACTAAAAAGAAACCCCATAATTCAACTTTCCATAAACCCCACAAAGAAAATCAACAAAATTCAACCCAAACACTAACTTCCCTATAACACAAAAACGACCTTGATCAAACTTTTCTCCAACAACACAAAGAGAGAATCAACGAACGATGATTTACAACAAAAACAGAATAAATAAAGAACACCCACAAATTCTTACACCATAATTCACACAAAGAAACAGACTTTACACTAAATTACCTGAAATTCAACTCCAAAAAAACCCTCAAGCCAAGCCGCTCTTCTGTAAAACGTCCAAATTCTTAAGAACAGAACAGAAAACAGAGCAAAAAGGGCTCTGAGAGCCCTCTCCCTGACGCCGCAGACAAGTGTGCTGGTGTAGAAGAAACAATTGCTAAGAGTAAACGAGCACGATTGAGAGAGAGAAGCGACTCTTGCAGAGGTTTTAGGGTTTATAATTTATATCGATATTTTTCCTAGTTTTATTCCCTCTAGTATATGCCGTCTTTGATCAGAAGTTAAATGACCCTTTTAACCCTCTGAAGAAATTTTTGGATTAATATCTGTTTTTTTCCTTGTTTGTTTTGCTTGAGCTTCAAGTCTTGGTTTAATAATACTAAACTATTTTTTACCTTTTATTCACATCATAAATAATCTTTCTTCTACGTTTATTATAACTAGAACTAGAATATTCTGTTTTCCTTCTTTTTATCACTACAACAGGGTTCAATATTTATTATTTTTTTGTCGTAATTTATGTGACATAGAGTTTAGAGTGTCAATTAAGTTTTAATATGATTTAAAAATATTTCAAGTTGTTAATTATTGTGTTTTATAATATTTTCTTACGTAATTTTAAAATAATATATGTTACTCCCCTTATCTCAATACAGTATTTTTAAATAATGTATGTTACTCCTCTTATCTCAATGTATGTAGCACATATAGAATTTAAAGAGTCAATTAAATGTTGTTAATTATTGAGATTTATAATATATTTTTACGTAATTTCCAAATTAAATAATACATGTTACTTTTTTTTTGTCTCATTTTATGTGATATCAATCAAGAATCAATAAAAAAAATTATATGTTTTTTAAAAATATTTTAAATTGTCAATTATCATGATTTATAATATTTTTTATAATTTTTAAATATATAAAAATATTTTTTTTTAAAAAACAAATTAAAACACGAAAACCTAAAAAAATTACAGAAACACTTGAGTGCTCAAGCAGGCATATTGACCTGCTTGAGCACTTTAATGTCACTATAGTATAGCAAAAATATAAAGATATCGAATAATTCTATAAAGTAATGACATCAGTGTTATAAATATTTTTTGTTAGAATTAAACTTAGATGAGTTGTATTTTTATTTTATTTTTACTATATATCACGCTCTTTCAAAATTTAAATAAGCTGTATTTCTTACTATTTTATTTTTACTATATATCATGCTCTTTCAAGTGAAAAAAAGTAGTAATAGATTTATCGACAAAACCTCTCACTTGTAAATGAGGAAGATATATAAATTTATCTTCTAAGTGCATCAATATCTACCTTTAAGGTCGTTATTAATTAACTAATAGTTGCTTTATAATTCACTCTAGGAAAAAGATCACACTTGTGTTGAAATTTGATAAAATCAGACATTTGTGTTCAAAGGAGTGGTCTTGTGAAGGCCACATATCATACATTTTCACCTGATTAAAGATAAAATTTCGAACATTTTTTATTGAGGTATATATAAAAATTGTTTTTACAGCTTTTAATTATGTACGTCTAAATCTTTTTAGGTATGTTTGCAACTCAATCATACATGCTGAAATATATCTAAAAATAGATTGAAATTTCAAATATGTGTATCCTATTTTTTTTTTTTTTTTTAAAGTTGTTCTTCAAATTTCAACAATCCAACACACATATATACTCTATATAAATTCAAATTTAAAACATAAGTTTCATATATCATAAAGAACAAAACACAATCATTGAGTTATAAAAAAGCACACAAACCTAACAAACTCATTTAACACCCTTTTCATCGTTATGTAACAGTGAATTTAATGATACAATACAATAAAATTATATTTAAAGTATCAACACAATACATTACAATAGATAGATAACAAACATCCAAACAAGAGTGTTAGCTCATAATCATGGGCTGCTGTACTTATAATTTGGGGAAAATCTGTATACATCAATCCAATGAATACATAAACTTGCTGAGACTTGTCATATCAGCAACTGAACCTTTCATTAAACAATAGATGCTCAATGTTAAATTTGAGCAAACAACAAATGATAACTTTAATTTCCCATAAATGATATACTATACTACCCTTCACCACTTTTAACACATATACCAAATTCTTCCCTGGCAAAAAAGAATAGCAAAAGAAAATTCTAACCTTCCCAAATTCTCAACACAAGAAAAAAGAATCAGTGAAAAGAAGAAAAGAGAGAGTTTAGTGCCATTTCTTAATGAATCTTCCAGCCAGTCTTGTTTTTCATGCATAAGAGTCCAAGAGAGGTGCCCTTGGCTCCTCTCCTGAATTGCTATATCTAAAGTAGAGTACCAGTTGTATGACACCAAGAACTCCTCCGATCCCATTTGGTACCTGATTACATTCAGAAGAACATATTCGTTAGAAAGCAAAACATAACAATGATGCAATGATACAAGCCTTGGCACGCTTTCAAGGTTGGATTGGTGCAATCATTCAAGGGACATTTCTTGCTTTCTGGTGTTCATTGTTTTTCTGGAGGGTGGGTGAAAAGGCAAAATATAAATAGCAATTGAAGCAACTATATATGCACTAGCACATCAGCCAATGCAATAGGAAGTAAAAGCAGTTAATCAGAAAGCTGCCAACAGAACACTGGGCATTTTCCAGATGGTATAGAACATCAATTTAACCAATTTTCAGCTCCCATTGTCTTTTTTTAGTTAAAATTCACTAGAATAAATTTTCATCTTTCATAAATAGGTGGTGCAGAAGAAACTTTGAAGTTTATACTTTCTCTGATTTATCTCCAGAAACAATGAGAATAATTTTGAACATACAACAAAATTTTAACAACACATTTGTCGACTTAAGTAGGACAGAAAAGGAAGTAAAAGAGAAGGAATCAGCCTGAAGAATGGAATATTTACTTACAGAGATGAATGGATCATTCTTGAACATTCCATAGCCAAAGAAAGAAAGGCTCATGAGAAAAGTTGCAAGGGATAGATAAAATGGCATGTACTCCACGCTTTTTGTTTTGATCACCAAATTCTGCCCCAAAAAATTGTTTCTTAAATCAATTAGTCTGAGAAATGGAGTGTTTATCATCTTAGGTGATAGCATTTTGTTCGTGAAAACTTACAATAATGAATAGTGGAGAAGCAAACATGCAAATGAGAGAAATGACTGATAAATATCCAACGAAAGTTTGCCGACTGACAGGCTCAAATAGATATACGCTGATGACAACTATAGCAGCAAATACAGCAAAAACGCCAAGCACCAACCCCAGCATTGTCAACTGCATTGAACGTGTAATGATATAAGCACAAGATCAGTTTGCATCAGAAACTTTAGCAATATTTTGTATGTAAGAACCAATAATTACCTTCTTGGACCCCTCTGCATGAATAATGAAGATGGTAATATATACTAGCTGGAACACTGCTCCAATTGAATTGACAGTGAAAACCAATATAATACCAGGAGATACAATTGGTGTCCCATACCAGAGGCATATTAAGCAATTCAAGAGCGCATATATATAAGGTAATCCAGAAAACTGTTCTGTAGACTTGCTTCTAATGATTCTTCTGAATGTTGGTCTGAAAAAAGAGGGGATAAAATCAACTTATATGAATCACTTACTATTCATTGTCACTGTTCAGAGATTTTGGATACTTACATTGGTGACACAAATAAGACGAATGCAAAGAGATTCCCTGCATTACACATAAACCAAATATTTGGTTAGTAAGTGTAAGAAACTTCCCAACTTGGCTGATTCTTTAGGATATTAGAGTGTTATGCTTGTTAGATTGGATAAAACCTTCATTCTTGGATGGATTTAGTCTGTTGGATAAAAGGGAAGGAACGAGAAGGACAAGAGAAGAAATGATTAGTAAGAACATAAAAGGAGAAGTATAATACTACATACACCACCCTGATTAGATAGGAATAAAAAATAGTTGTGTATTCTTTCTCCTTCCTTTCTGTTCCGTTACAAGATCACTAGTTATCTTCTTTCTTACCTTAAATTCCAAATTTCTTCTAACCAATCAAACCAGGAGGATGACTTCAAAAGGTAAAAATTAGAAGATTAACATCTTTGGTAGCTTCTCTATGCCAATAATTGGGAACTTTTGAAGTCAAAACACTCTAAAACTAAAGCCTTAATTAAGGAGAAATGAGTCTGACTATTAGAGACTAACTAATTGGATCTTCACTAATATGATGTCACTCCAATTTAGTTATTGCCCTAAATACTATCCTTAACTAACATAACAAAAATGGACTTAATGGTATCTTTAAATCTAATGATTAAAGTGGAAAAACCCCAACCCTAGCTCATCAAATTGACAACAAAAGCATTAGACAACAGTGAACATGTCTATCAAGGTCAAACAACAACTAAATTTTGCCTAGCATTCCTCCATCTTTAGAGTCCATATCCAGGGGTCAAGAGCTACTACAGTATCCAGAAAAATTGACAGCAGATTTTACCAAAAAAAGAAAGAAAGAAAGATCACAGCAACTCTTTCAATACAACTTTATACAACTAAAATAGAAGTAAATAATGAAAAGTAACCAACTTTCTAAACAAACAATCCCCATTAAGCACAACAGACAAATGGGGTTTTAACATAGACCAAAAAGATGGAACCTTTACAAATAAATAATGCAAAGCAGACAGAAATCAACCCAAAAAAAATGAAAAAAGAAGAAAGTTCAAGATTCTGCAGAACTTATAGTAATGAGATCCAATAGTTACTTTACATATCAACCACAAAACTTTCTTCTCTTTCAAAAAAGTAAAAAATAAAAAAATTGAGTAGATCACCATAGCAGCATATCAGAAACAGAAACAGAAACAAAAACAAGAAAATCATTGAATTGGGGGTGAGAAGAAGAAATAGTACCTGCAATCCCAGCTGCAAAACTGCAAATTGAGTATAATCCACCTACAACTAACATTCTTTCTTTGTTCAAATAACCTCAAATTTTTTTTAAAACATATAACAGAAGAAAATCTCAGTTCTTATTCAAGCTGAGAATGAAGAGGCTGTGTGCTAGTAGTTACAGAATTAGAGGTGTAAATAGTTATGGATGCAAGGACAAATTCATATGATTACATCCTATTTGGAAGGGCCAGCTGGAGAGAACTTTTACCAATCTGTGACAGCGCTTATAAATTAATTAATTCGTAATAAGCATATGCCTAAATTGGTTCCGGGTCAATCATATTCTACTGCTTCTTATCTAAATAAATCAAGATAAACAAATTGAAACATCAAATTAATAACGAATAGTGAATGTTTCCTCTTGAGATTAAAAAAAGGAACTACTTTTGACTAATCAAAGACGGCGGTAATTCAGAATTAACCAGCCCAGGTTTGAAGTTGAAAATGTTAATCTTGAAATATATACATAAAGAAATAATTTTAATCAAAAAATAGTGGATTTTATCATATTTATTCCTTATATATTGAACTCGCTACTGCATTAAACCTAAGGTTGTGTATTGGTCAATTTAGTTCAATTTTGAAATTTATGGATTTGATTTATTGACCACCAATTTGTAGATATGATAAATTGCTATAGACCCTTAAGGTATAATTTAATAAAAAAAAAAAAATTGTTATCCAAACGGCCAAATCAATTAATCTTTTTTTTTCTTTTATAAAGGAAAGGGAATGAGAAGAGATTTGCAATGTGGAGAATTGAACTCTCATCAATAAAATGAGAATTCAAGAAGCCAACTAATTAGCTACTAAGATTTCCCACTAAACCAATAAATCAATATATTTTTTTCTATTCAAATTATTGATTTTGGTTCAATTTTGAATAGCCCTCACTTCTCTTGCTCATTAAGGCTAAACATATTGATCATTAATTAAGAAACAATAAAATAAATAAATTGTTTCACAAATTCCATTTTTAAATAACAATTCAACTTTTGAGATATTAATTACTCCTTTCGTTTTAATTTGATTGTTTTTTATTTTGACATTTCAAGGAGTTTTAAAAAAAAGTAAATAAGAATTTTAAATTTTATGGTTTTAGACTAAAGATATTTAGAATGTACCAAAATATCATATGATTTTTTGATTTTAAATAGCCACGTAAAATTGTAATTAAAAAATTATAAAAGAAATTATTTACAAAAATGGACTAAAAAGAATATAATTTGAAACAGAGGGAGTGCATGTGATTTTTTTACTCACATTCTTAGGAAATATGATAATGGAACAGAGCTTGATAAGTCTTAATTCTTTATAAATTTAGAGGTGCTAAATCAAATTAAGATTGTACCTGTATTGCAATTCACTAATACTGATATTTTTAGTGAATATTTAGTGCTCGTTTGGTTTGAATTCAAGTTATGATGAGATTAGTTATGATAAAATAAGTTATGATGTGATTAGTTATGATAGGATAAGTTATGCTAAAATTATTTTTTATTGAGTATTTGATTTGTTGTATTCAAAATAATAAATCTTAAGAACAACATATAAGATTACAAAAATACCCTTCATGAATGTGAAAAGTAATGTCTAAAAAGTGTTTAAAGGGACATTTTTGTCATTTAGTCATTTTATCCCGGAATAAGTTATTTCGAAATTACTATACCACTCATAGAAAGGAATAGCTTATACCAAACGACCCCTTGTAATTACGTGACCTGTCTCTGTCTACCACTTCAAATTTGCCACATGAATCATGAAGCATGAAAAGAGAAAAAGGACATAGATGATGCTATTTTACTACAGTAAACCTATTCAGATCATCACTATTCTCTATCACTTTTTCTAAGTAATATGAAAAACGTGCTTTATTGACATTCCAACTACTACAGATCTTTTCTTCATGCATCCCATTATATCCACATATTTCAGTTACACATTTTAATTAAATCTTATATCTATTGAATACCTTATTTGTTTAAAAGTCATTTTTATTAA
This sequence comes from Solanum bulbocastanum, assembly GCA_037074985.1. Taxonomy (NCBI): domain Eukaryota; kingdom Viridiplantae; phylum Streptophyta; class Magnoliopsida; order Solanales; family Solanaceae; genus Solanum; species Solanum bulbocastanum. Next base: position 25,357,191 of record CM073598.1, on the reverse strand, counting down.
ATCCAAAATATTGACACAGTTAAAAAAGTGTGTTCTACACTCCTTAAATGCGTTAAACAGTTGATTTTTTATTTTTTATTTATTTTCCAACTTATACTGCTAATTTTTTTAAAATTAATTAACAAGAAGAGATGAAAAAAGAAGAAAGAAAAATCGTCTTCTTCCCCACACCCCCTCTTTTCATCATCTCCTTTCTCTTTCTTTCTCTCACTCTCTCCAACTCTTTTTGGTTTTTTTCTTTTTTCATTTTTTAGTTATTACATAGATCTAAGTTTCATATTTTCCGGCGTAACTCCATTTTCCCGATGAAGATAACATTTTTTTCCAGCAAAAGTTAATTATTTCTCATATAATTATAATAAATGATTAGTAATGGAAAGAAAATGATTGGAATGATTGAAAACTTTTGATGCTATTCGGTTGAAAGGGAAATTAATTTTTAGCTTGGATGCACAACCATGTCATACTACTTGGAGCGCAGAGGCAAGGCTTACTCATTGTGATCGCATGATACCGCCAGGAAAAGTGATAATACATGATTTGACGAAGAGGACGGGTGGCGTGGGTGTGTAGGTGGCTTTTTTTTAAGAAAAATTGTTTTTTAAAAAAAAAAATAATAAAATAGAGTAAGATAGTTATTTTTTAGAATTTCATTTTTAAAATACATTTTTAGATTTAAATTACACATGTCATTATTTAATTCATCAATTTGTCATGTCACTGTCGTCACAGCAAGTGTATTATACACATCTCATATTTTGGGCGGATTGTCAAAAAAGTGTCAAATAGGTATCAATTTTAAGGGATATAGGTGTTCAATAGATAGAAATTTTAGTTGAGGTATTTTAAACGAATTATGCGGACAACTTTAAGGAGTCGTGGATGACTTATGCCTTTCTTTTATTACCTATATATGTTGATTAAGACTCTAGTTGCATCCGTGTCAGATTCTTAAAAATGCATTATTTTTTTAAGAATCTGACACGGTACAACATCAATTGTTACTACCCTAACTAGTGTAATAACACGACCTAAAATTTTAAAATGGCAGCACCACTGAGGGCTTGGATGCAAAAATAATGTATGAGCCAAAATCATTCTTGATTGCCTCCTGAGGTTCCATCCCCAGCTTAAGGCCTAGTACAGTAGCAGCTAATCGACATTCAACAACCTGCGGTTATTATAGTTAATCGCAGAGTTAATAACTTTGATGGTTATTCAACTATCATCTTTTTCTACTTAAAGTCACTTAACTTTTATATTCAACTCAAAAGTCACTCAACTATGACTTCTTTACATAGAAAGTCACTCAACACATTTAATTATTTTTTTCACTAAAATTTGTTGATATAAAATTTTTATTTTAACCAAAACTTTAAAAACCAAATATATATCTATTTAAACCATTTAATGATTCACCTCATTTAATCTGACCCGCTAAAAATATAATATTAAACTTTTTATTTTACCATTAATTCCCTAAATCATTCTATCTGTCTCCTCCTTTCTCCCAAGTGTTCTTCTTCTCTTTTCTTTTTTCCTAAATCAGTACCATTAATGATCCACCATTGTCTGTTTGTTCTTCAATGGTAAACCCTTTATTCCTACACATACAGTTTTTTGTTTGTCATTTTCTCCCCTCTAATTGATTGGGAGGTCTAGATGTGGATTTGCTTTTCATTATATCATAGTGATTGACACTATCAATAAATTTTCTCTGTGGGAGATGCCATCTTCTAGATGAAATTTTGGATATTTAGAAACAAGAGATGAATGTTGGTATTTCACAGAGTTGTTGAATTTAATCCTCACATGTCAACTTGAATATATAAATATCATCTTGAACTTTTTATTTTGTTTAAAAGATTGTTTTTCTATCGTTCTGAAGCATTCATATGTACAGTGGGAGAAGAAGTGCAATCTATCGAAGAAGGGAGCTCTTGATGGAGAATCTTGTGCAACGTCAATTAGACCGTTGAATGATATCCAAAATTAAACTAACTCAGGCTATCTAAATTGTTTTGAAAAAGATAATATTTTTGCTCTTAATTGTTGATGTTTCAAATATTACAAAATTATACAAAAAGAAAAGAGAAGAAGAACCCTAGGGAGAAAGAAGGAAACAATAGAAAATGATTTAGGAAATTAATGGTAAAATAAAAAATTTAATATTATATTTTTAGTGGGTCGAATTAAATGGGGCGAATCATTAAATGGTTTACATGGATATATATTTGATTCTTAAAATTTTGGTTAAAAATAAAAATTTCAAGTCAGCAAATTTTAGTGAAAAAAATAATTAAATAGATTGAGTGACTTTATGTGAAAAAAATTGATAGTTGAGTGACAATCAAAGTTTAGTAGGTTGGGTCCAACAAAAATGGGTTAGGGTTGAATTATTAATTGGGTCGAGAGTTTTAGTGAGTATCCCAGGTGGCAAGCCTAAGTGGCGGAATTAGTGTCATGTGGCTTGCCACATACTTCTGTTAAGTCATAAGGATAATTGTGGTATCTTAAGATAATAGCGTGGGCATTTTTTATCCAAAAATATAACGGAGGATATAAGTGGTTTATTTCATATAATTCAGGGGCAATTTTGACCTTTCTTTCAAAGAAAAAAAGTATCTTATGAAGCCGAGACAGACCCACATGCCACACGTATATATGGGAGTGTATATGCATCCATTAATTTCAAAAAAAATTATATGAGAAAAGACATAAATTCCTCCCCCCCCCCCCCCACCCACCCACCAAAACTTATACCAAAAAGTCAGTTACACACTTAAACTATTACGCGACTTATTACACACCTAATATTGTTCAAAGTGATATTAATACCCCTCAAAACGTGACATGACAAAGAAAGTGACTTCACCTTCCTTGAGGTGCGTGAGAAGAAAAAAATATATGTTAGAATGACGAATTTGAACGCATGGCTCTAGTTTATTGGTCATTATATAATTATGTATTATAATTTTTAATACACTAATTATTTAGATATTTCTTTTTTTAAAAAAAAAAAAAATCTTTTTTATTGGTGACCCAAATTTCTTTAAAGTATTTACATTTTTCTTAATTTTGAGTTCTTCTTCTTCTCAAGGAATCACAACATTTGTCACCATTGATTATTTGATGGAAGCACATTCAACACTCTACCCTTAAAGAGGAACTCTAAAAAGAAATAAAAAGGAGTGGAGACATGATGACTCCAAAGAAAAGTTAATAATCTTCAACTTAAAATTCACGATTTTTCTGTTCGAACTCGCCGGAGGATTCACCGGAGAAGACCGCTAAAAAAAAATCACGAGAAAAATAATGATTTTTATTGAAATCATATAACAATTAATATTGCCTAAATTTATCAAAAGTTCGCCAAAGAAAATGATTTATCCATCTTTGTCTTCTCTATTCTCGCCGGAGCACTACCTACAACCACTATAGTGTCATTTATTGTCTCAAATCATCAATAGCATATTTGATTAATCATTACACACAAAGAATATGAATGAAATGCTTGATTTACATACTAGTTATCAAGATTTTTAAAGAATTTTACAGATCTAAAAATTTTATTTGTTCTACCTGCAACAATGGTGTTGCTCATCGCCTGTTGCCGCCGCCAACATCTCTTAACTTCATAATTGACTTTCTGACTCCTATTTTCTCTTCAAATTTTTATTTTTTCCTTCAATTTATGAACAATGGAGAAGAAGAAGAAGAATAAATAAATAAATAAATTTAAAAAGAGAAATATATGGTGAGAGGAGGAAGATGCCCAGATCTTTATTTTTTTGCAACAGTTTAAGAAAATATCAAGAGATAAAAGTTTTAAAAAAATAAAATAAATATTATTTATGTATGAAAATGCGTGTACAACATTTTTTTGTACACAACTGAATTATCTTCGGAAGAGGTATTAATATCACTTTGAACAAGATTAGGTGTGTAACAGGTTGCCACAATAGTTTAAACGTGTAACTGACTTTTTGGCACAAATTCAAGAGGTAATTTATGTCTTTTCCCAAAATTATATATACATATTTATGTATATCTATCTGAGAAAGGGAAAAGACATAAATTCCCCCCTTCAACTTATAACAAAAAATCAGTTATACACTTCAATTATTATGACGATTTATTACATATCTATTCTTATTCAAAATGTAATTAATACCACCAAAACTGATGTAGAAATAAAATTTAAAATAAAAATAAATTAGACGCGTTTCAGTTGAAAATAAAGTCAAAAAAATAATATTTTCAATCCCCCCTATTTTCTCCTTTTTTCATGTTCCTCTTCTCTTATTTTCCTTCAGAATTTTTCTTCTTCATTTTTTTCTTAGCACAGTTTTATATTTTGTCACTCAATTTCATTTTTTTCTTATCACATTTTTACAATTTTTTACTCAATTTCATCATTATACTTGGAAAAAATAATTTTTTAATTCAATTTTCACAATAATTCTAGGAATTCGAGACTTTGTTCTCCTAATTTTTCCACTTTCTCCTTCAATTGTTTGTACAAAGCTTACTGAAATGTCATGGATCTAAAATGGGTCAAAGCACAAAACAATTTGCACTAAAAACGCCATGGATTTGAAAAACATCTTTTGTACTCAAGTTGGAGGGGAAGCTCATTGAAACGAAGCTCATGGATCTTAAATATGTCATAGCTTGAAACGCCATGGATCTAAAAAACGAAGCTCATTGAAACGTCATTAGATCCATGGTTGAAGCTTTGAGCTTGCCGAAACACTTGCAACTGAAACAAAGAGCAAAAAAATCGAAAAGGGGTAAGGTAAAAGGGTTTGATTCGGTGTTTGTCAATGACTGATTTGGAGTTTTGGGTGTCTGTTTGTGGTGGCTAAGATAGCTGTTTGGTGGTTGTTCTTTGTCGGAGATGGGTTGGCTGTTGGAAAAAGAGGAGGGGATGACGTTATGGAAGTAGGTTTGTGGTGGTGAACTGGTGATGGGTTGATTGTTCTTCGCCGGAGAAGACAAAGAGAATTGTAATATAAATTCAAATGAATAATTTTTCTAGTCAGATTAGAGACAAAAGAGGATAGGATATAGATTGAAAGAAGATAGGGGTAACCCATCGGTGGCCTCTAAACTTGGCACCAATTTTTACTTAGACACCTTAAGTAGGCTTTGTTCATTTTAAACACCTCAAGTAGGGTCCAATGTATAATTTTGACACTTTTTGTATTTTCAAAATCACATATTAAGTGCGTACATCCAAACACTTTTATGTGGAAAAATAAACGAATTGATATGTGACACGTGAAAATTTTAATTATTTTTTAAAGACTCAATTTTACTTTCTTTTTTCCTTTATTCATGATCCCAAACCCCATGACCTCACCTCTTTTCTTCTTTTTCTTGCGTCTGGATGTACGTACTTAATATGTGATTTTGAAAATATAAAAAGTGTCAAAATTATACAATGGATCCCTACTTCAGGTGTTTAAAATGAATAAAGCCTATTTGAGGTGTCTAAATGAAAATTGGTGCCAAATTTAGGGGGCCACCGATGGGTTCCCCCAAGAAGATATGATTATTAGAGAATTTTAAAAATTAGTTAGGGATTAATTAGTATAAAATAGAGTTAATAAAATAAAAGTTAATTAATAAAGAAAAGAAAATAAAAAAAATTAAAAATTATAATTTCTAAGTTGGTGATGACGTGGCAGCGAGTGGTGTATGAGAGTGGTGTTATGCGTCTCAAGGTAATATTAAATTTACTTTTAAATAGTAAGAGTGTGTAATAGATCGTCATAATAGTTAAAACGTGAAACTGACTTTTCGGTACAAATTTGAGGGGAAATTTATGCTTTTTTACAGAGAAATTGACACAAACTAAATATGATTAAAAGTACTCCATGAAAAGCAAAAAAGGATGCTTTCTACTACACGTACATGCTAAAATGCCCACTCGTACAACCTAGGTTCTATCCGAGCTAGAACGCTTAATATCGGTACACCCTGAATTCGCCTCCCCTATGAAAGGGGAGGGAAAGGTGGAAATTTTAAAGTCAAAATTACGTAACACCAAAAAGGAAAAAAATCGAATGCTTGGAAGTTAAAACAGAAAAGAAAAAGAGCACCAAATTTCACCTCTCAAAAAGCATTTCCCGCCATCCCTCTGTCTCCTTCCTCACTCCTCCGAAATGGGGTAAAATTAACTCAGAAATTAGGGCTGAACAGCAATTTTAGCTGAAACCCATTTCTCAAAATTGCTGAAATTCTTGAAAACCCATTTGAATTAACAAGAAGAATATGGGTATACAAGGCCTTTTACCCCTTTTGAAATCGATAATGTTACCTATAAACATCAAAGACTTGAATGGCTGCAGTGTCGCTATTGATACCTATTCTTGGCTGCACAAGGGTGCACTTTCTTGCAGCAAAGAGCTCTGTAAAGGCATTCCTACTACCAAGTATTCATCTTTGTTTCTCTCTTTTTTTTTTTTTTTTACCGATTTCTGCAACTTCTTTTGCTTTTTAATTTCTTGTGTGTAATTTGCGAAAGATATTTGATGGGTAAAGAAAGTTTGAATAACTGTTTCTTTTTGTGTAGAATAATTTGTTTGTTTTGTTGTTTTCTTCTTATATGATTTCATCATTTTGATGGTTCAAGAATCTTATTTTTAATTGGTATTAAATATTTAATGGGAGTGGAGGGATAATGAGGTTGTCGCTTTCTTTTCCATTTTCTTTTGTGGCACATAGTTATTATTTTTGTTTCACTTTTATACTGTTTTATGACTTGATGTTCATGATGGGGGTCCTTATAATGTCTTTGTTGTTCAAAAGTGATGCTCAAATACGTAAATGTGGATATATAGTTGATTTTTTGGACAATAAAATTTTGATTCAGTTAATGATTAATGCAAAGGGCCTATAAATCCGAGTCCATGTGTTTATACCAATTTATTGAACAAGATATTTTTGGAAAGAATGTTGCTTTTGTATTTATCATTGCACTGGGGTTCAACAGGATTGTTGCTATGTATTTTATATTATATTCGTCTCTTGGTTTGATTCTGCTAAGTTGTGTTCATATGGAACAAAGATCAAACAAGTTTTACATACTGTTAGAAGGAAACTACATAGGGTTGTCTACTTTAGAGGATATTAATTGTAAGTTAAGATCACATTAGGGAAATATTCTACTCCCAAAATATTGTGGATTTCACATTAAAATTGAATTTAGATGAGATCAGGAAGTGTGAACTACCTTTAGAGAAGTAATGCACTGGTTAGCTGGAGCTCATGGAAGGTCAGAAAATCCATCAAGAAATTATGGAAGATGATCCCTGTTTGCATTTTTTGGTGCGTCTGGACAGAAAGAAAGAACAGATGCTTTGAAGACACCTCTTCCCTAGTTCCCTAAGCTACATTCTTAAGTCTAGAGTTTTAACAACTCTTTGTAGCTGGAGCAATTCCCCCCTTGTCAATTCCCCTGAAACTTTCATGGACTTTGTTAGGTCCTTAACTTTAGATTAGGCTTTTGTAATAGAGCTAACAATGTCTTGTACTTTTTTATGATCTGTAATTTATGCATCTTTTGGATGCCTTCTATAAAATCTATTATCTTGTAATAAAAAAAACTACCTTTAGAAAAGTGCACATAGTTTTCATGTTTCACTATATTGAACGTCTTTGAAATCTCTTTCTCTGAAATGGAAGTCTAATTGATAGCTGAAAAGATGAAAAACATAAATATATATTTTTGGTTAGCTTAATACAAACCGTGACAATCTATTTCATTGTATGCTCTTTTAGGCATATTGATTACTGCATGCACAGAGTGAATTTATTGCGCCATCATGGTGTCAAACCTGTTCTTGTGTTTGATGGAGGTCCCTTACCAATGAAGATTGAACAGGAGAACAAGCGGGGAAGGTACATATAAACTCCTAACTTTAACTTCTTAGTTGTGAGTTTCTTTTCTTTTTGATTGGTCTTATTTGGGAGTTCTTTTTAATTTCTTTGATTAACTAATAGGAGTTCTATTGACATATTACATCTAGAGGATGTATGAAAATTACAAAAAAAGAAGAAGAAGAAGAGAGATATCATTTCCTCTATTGTAAAACTCAAGTAACCAACAAGGTCTAAAAACTGATTTACATCACAATGATTTCCCAATAAAACAGGTTTACAGAGTTGGCAATCATGGTAGAGGCAAGTGAAGAAACTTCCTCCTTTGCATCTTATGTTTCTCTTCTCCATGTGGTCCCTAAATGCAGCCTGTGATAGATTTCCACATGCAGGTATACAATCATAGCTACATATCCTACCTTCTGGACAACTTGATAAGGTCCATAACACTTGAAGGTGAAGTGCTTACTGGACATAGTCATTTGCCTGTATGGTTGAATTTTGAGATACATGATCTAATCTTCCACCTCAAACTTCCTATCCGATCTCTTTTTATTAGCCTTCCACCATCCTTTGTTGTGATCTGGTTAAATGGAATTTCAATAGCTGCAGCTTGACTTCTCTAGTTATCAATATCCTGTCTATCTAAACTACTTCAGAATCACCTGCAACACATGGCAAGCGCAATGGTGGTAGTTGCCCATATAAATCTTCATAAGGAGTGGTCTGGTTGAAGTATGGAAACTGGTATCATACCACCATTTTGCAAAGAACAAGTAGTGTGCCCACTCTGAAAGAGAGTCACAGCAATAACACCTCAAATAAGTCGCTGAACACTTATTAATAACCTTAGTTTTGACCATCAGGCTGAGGATGGTTAGCAGTAGAGGTATTCAGAATCACTCCTTGTATATCAAACAACACCTGCCACAACTTAATTGTGAACACTGGATCCCTGTCACTTACAATATCCTCTGGCATACCTTGGAGTTTAAGTATGTGTTCCATGAATAGCTTGACAATATCCACTACAGGATAATGATGTGAAATGGCTATAAAATAGGCACATTAGTCACTTTGTCCACTCACCCAAATGACGGTTTTTCCCCGAGACCTTGGCAACACTTTGGAGTCCATACTGATACTAATCCAGGTAGCTGAAGGGATCGGAAGAAGTTGAAGTAATCTAGGATAGGAAGCTGAATCATATTTATTCTTTTGACACGCATCACATTTTTTAACATAATTCACCACCTTTTCCGTCATGCTTTTCCAATAAAAGAGAGACACAGTCCGTCTGTAGGTGTGATCAACCCCAGAATGACATCCATCTACCATCATCCTGCCAATGAAGTTCTTTCTTCTTTCCACTTAAACCAGCTCAGACTATCACTGACGTCGACTAGCTTGAAAGGTTTCTATCCAGCGAGGAAATATATATTTTATCTCTACACATCTCTTAAGTCTTATCTGCAAGTGGAATCGATTAATATTTCTGATTACTGTATTTCCTTGCTTAAGTTTCTCTGTCAAATGGATCAATCTTCAAGAGATAGTGTTGTTGTCTAAGGGAAAAGCTGATTGCTGGAGTTCTGAGTTTGTTTAATGCAATCTTAGTAGTCACAATGCTTCATACTTCCTCTATGGAAAAAAAAACTATTTGAGAAATTGATCTATGATTGTTATGTAGTCTAGAAATTGATATATGGTTTTATGTCGTCTCAAAAAAATACGTATTTTACTTAATTTTTAGTAAAATGGAGGAAGATGTTTTTGCAAGCATGCTATTCAAGATGTGACTGGTGAAGCAATTCACACATTTTCCTGCAGGTCTAGGAAGGAAAACCTTTCTCGTGCAATAGAGCATGAAACTAATGGAAATATGACTGCTGCTTATGAGTGCTATCAGAAGGCTGTTGATATATCACCTTCAGTGGCTCACGATCTAATACAGGTACTGAATCCATCATGATTTCACTACTGCCGTCAAGTCAGCCGTTTGTTTCTCATAATTTTATATTTGCATTTGAAGGTCCTAAAGCGGGAAAATGTATGTTACGTAGTGGCTCCTTATGAAGCAGATGCCCAAATGACCTTTTTGGCCATCAGCAAACAAGTTGATGTTGTTATAACCGAGGACTCAGATTTAATAGCATTTGGTTGTCCTAGGGTAAGCTTTTGGCTTTTTTTTTTTGGGCAAGTTTTGTCCAAAATAAGTTTTCCTTTTATGCTGTTTTAATGTTTTTGTACTTTGTTATGAAAGTCCTGGTAATTGTTTGTTGAATCCAGATCATTTACAAAATGGATAAGTTTGGGCAAGGTCTTGAGTTTCGGTATTCCAAGCTGGAACAAAATAAGGAACTGAGTTTAACAGGTTTCACAAAGCAGATGCTTCTTGAGATGTGCATCTTGAGTGGTTGTGACTATTTGCAGTCCTTGCCTGGAATGGGGCTCAAAAAAGCTCATGCACTTATAAAAAAGTTCAAGAGTTATGACAAAGTGAGTATTATTATCTGAGCATTAGAAAAGTGAGTTTCTTAGAAAGATTTGTATGTATTTTGCCAAAGTTTGCTTTCTCAATATGCCTCTCTTATCTATTGACCTGCATTTGGTACTGAGCACTTACATGAGCATGATAATAGAAACTAATTTGTTTGCTTACAGGTCATTAAGCACTTGAGGTACAATACTGCTGCAGTTTCTCCTATGTATGAAGAATCTTTCAGAAAAGCAATTATGACCTTCCAGTATCAACGAGTTTATGATCTCATAACTGAAGATCTAGTTCATTTGTCCGAGCTCTCTGATTGTGGTAGTCAAGATTTAGATTTCCTAGGCCCATATCCTTACATATTTATTTATGATGCAACTTTGATTCTTGTTAGAATCAATCTCCTTTATTATGGTTGGAGGTTTTTCTATGATCCATTCCTTAACCAGGAGAACGCTGATACCTACAGAAGTAGCTCAAGGAATAGCAAAAGGCGACATTGATCCTTTCACTATGATGCCATTTCAGGTATTTAAATTTTGTCCTCTTTTCTTTAATGAAGTTTCTTGATTTCAGTTCTCTTGAGTTAGAAGACCAATCACTTTTTGAGTGATATTCCTACATCCCCTTCAAGTCTATGTAATTATTTGCATTTATGCTCTAGCTTTAGCAGTATTATGTTCCCAATAAACTGAGGTTTGAAGGAAACTCGAGGCAGACTATGGTTAACCATCTTGGTAAAACACTCCTTCTATCCACCTCCATTGACCTATTACATTTTTTTGTCCCTCCTAAATAGCTGACTTCTTTCTAAAACGATAATTTCTTCTCCCATTAATCTTAATTAAAACATGAATACTATGATTAATTTAAAGTTGATATGACAACTTTCAAACTCACACTTTTGAATCCTTCTCTACCAAACTCAATATAACATCCCCAAATTCATCAAAAAATACTCTTGAACTCTTCTAAACTCGATGCAGGTCAATCAAAATGGCACAGAGGGAGAGTACTTGAATATAGGCCACATTCTGAGGGATATATGGACTTTCTCTCTTGTTCTAGTGAAGATATGCATGACGGCTTGAAAACTTAGTGGTTTTCTTCATGCATAACATCTCCCATATGCCATGCTTCTTGTTGTGTGTCTTCCTCTTTTAGCGTTATCAGATCTTCATCCCTTTCAATGCAAATGAAAATATTCTTTGCCACTTCATTCAAAATTTGATGAAGATGTGTGCCGCTCTGTAACTTCTGACAAATGTTTCTTTCCTTTTATTAACCTTAGATATACTTCATATCAAGTCTATATTTCTCTAAGTTATAGAATTACAATTCAACAGAAAGAATGCAATGCTGCTGAACTGGTGGATAGCAGAACTTATGAACTGAATGACTTCAAAGTGGAAGGTGAAAGGAGGAAGCTTGATTTGCCTGCACAGAAAAATCTGCTAACCAACTATTTCTGTATCCTATTGTACAAGTACTTAGCTTTTCACTTCTTACTGTCATTTGGAGCTCAAGGCATCATTAACAATGATTCTCTTTCATTTTTTCACATGTTTACGGTAAAACAACTTTTAGCTATGTACCTTGCATATGTAGGAGGAAAGGCCTAAATGTATCTGAACATAGATCATTTATCTTCTTCCTGTTTATCGCATATATCTGTATATTGCAAATATCTCTCTTTTTTCTTTTCTCTGAATAGAGTTATGGACATTATATTAGGTTTGACGTTTGACAAGAGTCTCTTGGCTGGTTAAAGACGTATATCAGTGCAGCGATAAGTATGAGTCTTAAAAAACCTCTGATTTTGGTCAATCTTTTCCAATTAGTTTGTATTTTCATTGGAGCTTCTTTCACTTTTGCATTTCTCAAACCTGTTTTGGAAACATTTTTCTTGAGCTGAGGGTCTATCGGAAACAACCTCTCTTACTTACAAGGTAGGGGGTAAGGTCTGCATACACTCTACCCTACCCGGACAACACTGGGTATGTTGTTGTGTCCTAGCTATTGTGGAGAACTTACATCCAGACACATTTTGAGAGTTGTGTAAAATCATTTTTATTGATGAGAGTTATGTTAATTTACATTTTGTAGAATCCTTTTCCGATGAGAGTTATGTTAGTCCCACCCCATTGGCATTCGAATGTAGTGCTAGATGTTAGGCCAAATTGAGTGGAATGGATTTAGGATTCTTATAGCCAATGCCAGACTAGTCTGGATTGACGTGTAATTGTTGAGAGATATGTGAAGTTTAATTTTTTGGTACAGGCACAATAGTAAATGATTCTCTGATATGTAATTGGTAGGTTTGTGTGTTCCTTAACATTTATTATAGGCACTGCTTCTCTTGAAGCAAAACAGAAATTTAGGGCCCCAAGAACTAGCCCTATTCTTCCGAATTCAAAGGTTGGAGTTTCAAGCCCTTGGGCAGACCGTAGAAAGGGAGCCGATTCTTATAAATTCGAGAGCTTGTCAATGTCCTCACCTGATCCTCTGGTGAGCAAAGATGGTTTTGCAGTTATTACTGAGAATAACTTCTTGTATCATATTGGAATTCTGATAGCATCTTTCTGAATAGTAGTTTCTTCTCCTTAGGTGGATGATGATATTCACTTGAAAGCTTCCATGTGTTTGGAGTCAAAAAGTCAAGGTAAAGACTAAGATACAGAATTTTATTGAGGATCAATAAGTGCACTTAAACACTGTCTTTCCTTGTGTTCTCTGTGCAGGAATTCTGGTAGAGGAAGAAACTGAAAATGGTCTAGGACTACAATCTGTTCCACTACAGCATCCAATATGTAAACCCTGCATTACATTGCATAAGGAGCATGCTCTGGATATAAGTGAGAGCAAGACACAAGCTGCAAAAAAAAAAGTGACAGTGAGGAGCAGCTATTTTCTGAAGAATAACAAAAAGGAAGATTTTCAGGATGATAAGAGTGAGACAAATGAGGCTGCCAATGATAAAACTTGCAGCAGCATTCGGGAGAATGATTATGATTCTATCTCAGATGTAATGAACGGAGAAGTCGTAGCAGCAGTTAAAAATGCCATTCCACAAAGTTCTTATTTTCTGCCCAAGGCATCTGCCCAAAATGGTCAGTACATAATTCCAAGCTTTTTATCCAGGATAATGCTTCCTCTGACAACTCATTTTTAGTTCCTGCAGGTGATACTGAACAGAAAAAGAACAAAAGAGCAATAGTAAGGAGTTCTTATTTTCAGAAGAACTTGGCAAATGAAAATTCTCAGGGCAACTTGGATGTTGCTGCTGAGTTGGAACATACAAATCCTAAGGCTTCTTCAGGAGATGACTGCTCTGAAAGGAGATTAAAGAAAAGGAAGGTTACCTTTATTGACACTGTTCAAACTGTAAGTTGTTTTTCCATGATGTGTTTTCCTTTCATCTTTCATTTCAAATTGATGAAAAATTTAGTCAAATTTGCAGCTTGTTACATCTAATTTGCTTTTCTTCTATAGGAAAATGCAAGTGCTGAATGTTTAGAGGTTGACACATCTGGCAGTCAAGGTATGTACAAGGCCAAAAGCAATATTTTGAACTCATCAGAGTTGTGAAAATTATTTTACTCCAATCATTGTCTATCCACATTTGATACTCCTAATTTATGCTGAAATTTCTGGAGCTGTGCACTTTCTTTTTCACAGCAGCAAATGTTTCTGGATATGCTAACCAAAATACTACAGTATAGTAATGTAAAGCCAGAACTAAAAGATCAACTAACAAGTTAGTGAGCACATTAATGAGGCAGAGGCGTAATCGGGAATTTTATCTAGGGGATTCAAAAAATAATTCAAACCTACAACCTAAAGCAAATTTTGAACTACCTTGGCCACGACAATTAAAACTTTCCTTATGTCAAGAGGATTCAAAAGCTCATATATTTATGAAGTTGTTTTTGCCCTTTTATACCCTTTTGTTGCAACTAGGACAAGTATAATTGTAATATGCTAGATTGGAGATATTTCTTGAGACAGTGCTGCATTTTCCACGGCTTGACTCTTCTAGTTATATGGAAGATTTGGTAATTTTCTTAGCTTATCAAGTGACTGTAGATTTGTTCCATGCAATAATATAACAGTTAATAGTTTCTTATCTTTTTTTCTGTACCAAAAAGGTTGTCAAACAATTATCAAGAATCTCCTTCATCCTTAAGCTTTTGTTGGTTATCTTTTACTAGAATCCTTTTACTGGAGAGACATCAGAACATCTTTCTATTTCAGGTGACTTCAACTCCGACCTAGATGATTCAACTAAGGAGACAAAGGACGGACAGGGGAAATTCGGGTCCAACATCTCTCATTTGGGACATTATTCTCAAATATCAGAGAAATCAATGGACAATTTTGTTTCGGTCCTATCATCATTTAGATACACCTCAAATGGTTCTCGAGCCAGTGGGCTCCGAGCCCCTCTAAAAGATATTAAGAATACCAGCACTAATAGGTAAATACTATTTTGAACATCTATGTTTATGTTTAGTTCTGTTTTTGACTGTCATCTCTGAATTTACCCTTTGACTGAAGGTCCGCTAGTAACATGGATCTAAGCAAGTTTGTGTACAAGCCAACAAAGCAAAAGCAATTATCTGCACGTCGTAAGGTCTAAACCTTGCAACTACACTGCCTGCATTTGTATAAACTGGATTCGGCAATTGTCAACTTGATATCTATGAGATACAATCAGCTAGCAGCTCCTGCTAAATTTCCAATTTGTTAGGTGAGTTGCCATTTTTTGGCCAAATTCACAGTTTCCCTTTTCTTTTTCTCTAGGTAACTAAAACTGTGTCAATTCTTTGATGCAGGATCAGCTTTGATTGGGAAATCTTTTCGTGAAATTTGAAGGTTTACTTCACTTTGGTTTTCTATTTTTATTACTCATTTCTTATTATATTTTTAGTCTTCTCAATTCCCATATTTGAGATGGGTATTGAAGTTTCTCAAAGATGAGTAAACAATTTAATCTGTACATTGTGAATGGAATTGTTATCTGATATATCTACTTTTCTGATAGTGAGGTGAATAAACAAGTGTAAGTTCAGGGGAGAGTATGGAAAATGTTTCACAAAAGAAGTTTCTTTTTAAACTAAAAAACTAACTTTGCAGTTGTAAGTTTTGGAATTGGTAACATAATTCAGAATAAATTAGAAATCGTTAGCTGGACGATTATATAACTTTGTGAGGTTTCTAACTATTTGATTAAGACGTAATTACGTAGGAAACAATTATTATGCATTTCTGCTAACATATTTGTCTAAGTATTTTCTTAAGAAATCTTTTCAAATTTTGCCTTTTTTGTAGGAATACTTCACGGTGTTTTTCTCAAAAAAGAATAAAATATCTTACTACCAAATTGACAATTTTCTTAAAACTACAATTACAAAAATAAAAATAAATATCCTGAAGTTACCCCAACGGTTCTTGTGTTATAGAAAAAAAGTAGAAAGTTTTCAAGTAGGGAGAGTTTCTCTCTTGTATGGCTCCATGGATATCACAGTCCCCTTAATCTATATTTAAAGTTTTAAATATTTTGTTTAAAAATACTAATTTTAGAAAGTTAAATATTTTAGAAGGAAAAAATAATGTATTCAAATATAATTTCAAAAGTGAAAAGTAAGTTAGAAAAATTTATTTAAATATATTTGTTTAATTTCTTATAATTACTTTGATTAAAAAATCAACAATCGATGACGAAAAATACTTAAATTATGGACATTTTAATAGACCTCTTCACATTAAATTTGCGCAAACAAAAAGATGATCTACTACAACTTATAATTTATCAATGTTAATAATATTTATTAAATATTTATTTTACACTTAATGAGATGATTTAATATAGTTTAATCAATAACACTTAAAAATAAATTTATGAACAAATATGGAGTCCTTGCACAACACGCGGGGAATCTTTGTAACTAGTTCTTAGTAGGCATAATACAAAAATATGCCCTTTAACTTGGCTTCAAATCATATTTTTGCCATTCAACTTTGGGTGTGTACAAGTAAACATTTAAACTTGTATAAAGTTGAACAAATAGACACACATGTCCTACATGGAATTCTATGTGTCATGTTTTGTCCTACGTGGTGTCCTATGCGTATTGTGCCACGTAGGACTCATGTGTTTACTTGTTCAAGTTTATACAAGTTTAAGTGCCTACTTGTGCATATCCAAAGTAAAAGGGCATAAATATAAAATGAGGTCAAGTTAAAGGGCACATTTATATATTATGCCTTCTTAGTATAAGCACCAAAATTTCTCTCATCTGCCAGGTTCTATGTTTGATCCATGCTAGAACAAGATTATGTGAAATTATTTAGCGATAATAATATAATAATTGTTATATTATATATAATGACAATAATATAATATGAGGAATACTAACGAATATCTATTGCTACTAAATATCTCTTTTATTATTTATTATTGTAGTGTCATTTCTTTTGTTAATATTTTTTTCTAAAGAAATACTTATTCTTTTTTATGTGGATAACTTTCACCTGTGTCAGAGAGTTTTTCCAATCACTAGTGATTTTGAAAATGAAATGCAAAAGCTAAATTTACACAATGTCAAAATGCAAGTTAGGTCCAAATTCTACTGATTGCCATTATTTCTTAAATTAGTTCATGGAACGTAACTTTGATTTTGTCTTTGTTATTTTCAGTCATAAAAATGTCATTATCATATTCCTAACCTAAAGTGAATCATATTACTTCCTCTTATAAACTCCCAATTCTACGAAACATATATATAGCCCTTAACTATTCTCTATTTTCTTTTCTTCGATTACTATTTCACGTCACTATATTATAGATTAAATCAGCAAATTTCACAATAAAAGTTTATGATTATTTCAAGACTATCATCTCTACTTTAAAATAACATAGATTAGCTCCAAAATGTGGTTAAATTTTGAGAGCATTAGTTAAATATCCACAAGAAGTTGCCATGTACATAGCACGATGTGCATTTTGCTTCCTAACAATCACTCACTATTTGTTAAGTCTAAATTTCTTGCTGATGAATATTTATTCTTAAGAAAAAATATTCTTTGAAAATGTATTGCACTATATATATTATTTTAAAAGGAAAATGTGGACACTTATCAGACTTTATTTTATTAAAATATAAACAATGGGGGGGGGGGGGGGGTTAACAGAAACAGACCTTGTAATATTAAATACTCTAAGTTGGTATGTCTATATATTTATTTATTCAAGTAGAATTCATAATAAAACACCGCACATAAAAAGAAAAACAGAAAAACGATTAAGATAAAAAAAATCAATTTCAAATTATTCCATATATAGTCCTTGATATGTCATAATATGGTTGTCATTCTTAATTAATATGTTGTAACAATGAGGAAATTTCAGATTGTTTGTTGACATGTCTTTTTCTAGAGAAGTTTATTCCCCAGGCTTACTTACACCCTATATTTGAGATGTACCCTTATGGATCTACGCCTTTATTTATATTTTAGAGTATTTTGGTATATTTTGTTTCAAAACTCGCCTTGAAAATAAGTTTAAAATCATTGATTATGAGATATGTTTGAATAATATTTGTGGAAGAAACTTTGTTAGGTCGTTGCAGTTAAAGAGAATATAATGCAATAAATAAAACTTCTTTATCATTAATCAAATAGTTGAATTCAAATTTTGAATATGAAAAAATTAAGAATTAATGAGTGTTTATTTTCTTAATAAACTATACACAATATAAATCTTAATTAATTGAAGCTACATGTATTGAGAGCTAATAACACCAACAGGAAATAAAAATAAACCTCGCACTTGTGTATTGTTATATCATTATGATATTGATACCACTAATGTCTAATGTACGGCATATAGATTTTATTTGGGACAAATTTTAATAACAATCTTTAACTGTAATCTTTTTTACTTTTGGAAGTATATAATGAATATGTCAATAGTATCCAAACAAAAAAGTAGAGCATGGAACAACATATCATATTCACATGATTTATGTGCTGAATTTAAGATTGATCATACCTAATAGACTTAAATTATAATTATTAATGTCAAAAAAATCACGAAATTAAGCATCTTAATTTTAAAAAAAATCAAATTAAGCATATAAATCATTTTTTTGAATTCTTGTTTAAGAAGAAATTGAAACAATTATGATTCTTATATTATAATTGGTGCTTCAAATTAAAATCTTAATATTATTATGAGCAACTTTCACATATAACAAACATAAAAATCATATTTGTATATTATAGCTATAGTGTGCATAATTGCGCTCCATAACAAATTTTATGTTTGTTATGGAGCTTTTGATTTGTATAATTCGCTAGATACATTCAATTTTATACAAATTATTCAGTTTTGTATAAATTCATTTATACATTGTAATTTGTATAATAAGATCTGTTTTGTATAATTACAAGTGTATAAGACGAAAATATATGTATTTGTATTTGTATATACACTTTTCTCTTGCTTTATAAAAACACAAATACATTTTATACATTTGTATACCGAATGGGTAATTGTATATTGAAAATGACTAATTGTATACCGAATTAGATGGCAAAAAAATGGGATGTTTGCTGCAAATTACAAATAAAATAAACTATGACTATAACATTTAATTTTAATAATTTGTTATTTCATACAATTTTTCCTATTATTAATCCAAGAATTGAAAGTAACTTACCATTCATAATTGATTGAGCTTTCTAAAAGAGACCAAAGTTTTGTCACCACCTATGAAGAACTGTTTGTGCTGGGTTTTATCATAAGTGAGAAAAATCAAAGGTAACATAAATAATGTGTCATTACTCCATTGGCATAGGAAATGTCAAATTATACTCCCTCTATATTTAATTATCTATCTACTTTTGAATTGACACACCAATTAAGAATACACTTACAGACATAGTAAGTTTATCATTTTACTCCTATTAATTATGTAGTGGATAAATTAAAAACTTAGAATTTTCAAGAAGTTCTATCTTTTTTAAAGTAATTAATTGAGGGTATAATAGGTAAAAATATTTTTTTTCCTTTCTTGATTTGTCAAAATGGACAAGTAATTAGGAACAACTAAAAAAGGAAAAATGGACAAGTAATTAGGGACATATGGAGTAACATTTTAACAAAAACCTACTCAAACATAACAACCTGAATTTTCTTACACCAAGCATGTATAATTTTTTCTAGAATCAAATAAACTGAATCATCATCAAGATTTTCAACTTTCTATTACATGAGTAATGGAGAAATTGAATTGGTAATCCATCAATGGTACATTTACTAAGAAAAAAAAGAGAAGAAAATAAATCTTTTCTCTTTTATTTTAACTTTATTTTCATACTATTTCTTAAAAAAAAGAGAAACTCTAATGTAAAAAAAGAGAGACTAAACTCTAAAGGCGTGGTTCGATAAAACCAGTTATCCTTAGAATTAAATCCCTTACTTGAATAAAATTCCTTCTTGTGAGCGTCCCTCCGTAGCCGATGCAAATTGAAAATGCCATCATTCTTCTGATAATTCTCCGTTTAATTATCATATCGGGCGGAACCATTTCATCATCATCATCTACGTACTCATCTTCGAAATAGTTATATTTTTTTTCCATGAACAATGAAGCTTTGTTCATCGGTGTGGACTCAACATCTTGCTTCATAATTATTTTTCGTATCATGGATACCTTCTTGTTATAATGCCGAACTTGAAACCCAAATTCAGCTTCTTCTTCTTCCTCATCAGCAGAATTTTGAAGCTTCATTTCATGCTCTTGAGGAAAAAGAATTTCGCTTTCCTGAAATTCTTCAGCCATGAAAAATAAAGTATGAGAAAAAAATGAAATGCTTTTTTTTGAATAAAAATATTTGAAGTTAGAATTTAATAAGAAAAGAGGTAGGAGAAGGGTATATATAGGCATTGAGATTAGTTGAATGTCATGCTAAAAAAGCATGAGTGTGGGTCCCAATATTCTCTCCAAAACTATTTCTCTCACTAAGGGCTCGTTTGTCCATGTGATATGAAATTATGGTATGAAATTATGATATGATATCATAATATAAAATCATGAAATTGGGTTATTTTAATAGTTTTACAGCTTATGGATTCTTATGTTTATGAGAAAATATACAACACAAAAATTTGATATTGCATGTCCAAACAAAACTTCAACTTCATTTCTTGATTTCATATTATGATATCATATCATGATTTCATACCTAATTCCATATCACACGGCCAAACGAGCCCTTAGTGGAGAAATAGTTTTGGAGAGAATACTGGGACCCACACTTGTGCTTTTTAGCATGACATTGAACCCCTCTCGGCGAAAAATATTACTATTTATACATGGTTAAAATTATTATTTATACATGATTAAAATTATTTTTTAGGTTTGTATAATAGATGTTAAACCCCCTTCCACTAGTTCGTGTGTTTACTTCTCAGATTTTGAACCCCCTTATTAAATTTTTTGGCTCCGCCACTGTTGATGACGTTCTTATACCTGTGAACAAGTGACGCTCTAACATCTTTTTTTGGAAGTAGTAGCCTTGACAGAATGAAGAAATGAAGAGTGATGATCTTCTATTTCTTTCAAAGTCTTGTCTCCATTATGCTCTCCAAGGTACACTATATATACCTTTGTTTCTTCACTACATGAAACAAATCTACCAAGGCTCATAATTAGGAAGAGTGAAAACAGAAATACAATTATATTATGGTTCTTCATTTTGGATTTGTTTTGAGTTGAGTGGATTTCTAACTAAGGGTTTTTATAGTGATATCATAGTAATATAATAAATACTACATGTAATTAATTAATGATCTAACAAGTCAATTTATATAGGAAAGAGTCTATATAAGTAATGGACTATATATATATATATGACCATTTCCTGTCGAATAAGAAATGAGGAAATTAAAAACTCAAGTAAAGTTTAGTTGATCCAAACATTATATCAGGTGTATGCATTCAAACTTTATATTATATTATTATAGGAGTAGTAAAAAGAGTGAAGGGTAACAAATAATAGCGTTAAAGTCCAAGCATAAGATTTGCCAATATTTTAAATTGAAAGTGTCACAGTAGAAAAATAGTTGATTCCAGAGAAATCTTCAACCTTATTATGTTCGCTTGTCAAGAAACTTAATTTTATTTGTTTTCCTTCTTTAATTTAAGCTTTGCACTATTATAAATAGAAGTAATGCTAATTATTTTCAATACAGAGAAAAATGTGGTGAATTGAAAATTATTTGAGTTTATAAAAAAAATATTTCACCTTCAGATAAGGATGACTTACTGGCCTCAGATTTAAAATTGATGAAAAACTCTTAATCACGCGTCCACGCCCTATTTATCAATTTTATTTTTAACTTTAGTTGTTAGGCCATTTGGTTATTCGTATATGTTAAACATGAACTAAAAATGTAACTTTTACGAACCTGGAGGATTGTGAAAGTAACTTATACATAAAAACTATTTTGAGTTTTGATCCTTTCCTTTTTCTAATGAAGAGTAATTAAGTCAATATTACGACTAATGCATAGCCAAAAAATCACTAATTAATTCTCCTCTTGTAAAAGAAAAATATTACGATGACTATCAATTAAGAGAAAAACAAATATTGGCGTGTTCATGCGAGACTAAATTACGTATGGATCATAAAGTCAAGTATGTGCTATATATACTATGAAAAGACCAAAGTGTGTTGATTATTTTGGTCCTTTTATTTTATAAAGAATAAGTCAATAATGACCAAAAAAAATCACTAATTAATTATCCTCTTGCAAAACAAAAATATTACTACAACTATCAATTAAGAAAATTACTTGTCATGCAACATTACAGACTTAATCAAACAGTAGTAACCAAAAAGATAACGTTTCATTTTCATGTTATTAGTAACATAATAATGAAACATCTTTAGGTCCTTAATTCATTAAAAAGGTTTTCGTTAGCAAATTAGAATAGTCATTCTTCAGCCACATTTTTGCAGGCTGAGTTGTTAATTATCATCAGACCTCATACAGAAGGTCCTCATCGAGTGATTCTCCACAAGAAAAACTCTACATTTGATGTTTCCAGAATATAAATATGTATTTAGATACACCGACTCAAAGGTTCTGGTTGGGAAAAAAAATCGAAATTGCTAAGATGTGTATATTAT
Organism: Solanum bulbocastanum; assembly: GCA_037074985.1. Classification (NCBI taxonomy): domain Eukaryota; kingdom Viridiplantae; phylum Streptophyta; class Magnoliopsida; order Solanales; family Solanaceae; genus Solanum; species Solanum bulbocastanum. The sequence goes on along the minus strand of CM073598.1, from coordinate 25,334,612 downwards.
TACTCCTTTATTTTGCACAGTACAATCCGATCAACGAAATGCAATTTCAATTCTTGTATGGAGCCTACTAACAATTTTTGTGTGAAATTTCATAATATCATATTCAAGTTATACATTAGTAAAAAAATAAATATATATTTTGGATACTAATTATTCAGAAATGCATGATTTAATTACGCGGATGATACTGCAATTGGACTTCGAACCACATGGACTCCATCACTCCATGTGTACCAACCAAAGGAAAACTCATTTCTCCTTTCAACATTACTTTGTGCTCTAATAATTGTTATGTTGAAGCTGTGTTTCTCTCCCAATTTGCTGAAATGTAAGCTCTTTGGAACAATATCAACAACGTATCCAGGAGGTGATCTGACACCTAAAACATAAGTCGAGTTATCTTTCCCAACATTTGTAACAACTCTTGTGACAGTCCTGATGGATCCTCTCATGTTTGCTATTGCAAGTGATGGATAGTTAAGGTTACTCGCGGTAGGTACTTTCTCAGGACAACTGAACGACGAATCTAGGCTTATGTTTTGACTACAGAGATAGAGAAGATAATCTGTGTAAGTAGCATCATAAATGAGTCCAGGATCTACTGCTCTTGATGGCCTGAAATGTCCTGATCCGTATTCGAAGGGGTTTGCATCACCCCCAGTGGCATTTTTTATTGGCCTACCAACCACATTATTGATTGTTGCTGCAGCAAGAGTAAATTTAACAAATGTCTGTGAGAAATTCTGTAAAAAAAATGAACTAAGGAGTTCATTGTTTTTGAAGAGAAACAGAGGAAAGCAGAATTACATGTGGTCATTAGAGCTGATCTGACTGCAGCACTACTCCAATCTGGATGAATGGATTTTAAGAGTGCAATTACAGCAGAAACATGTGGGCAAGACATGGAAGTTCCAGACTGCATGTTATATTTAACAACCCGACGATCCTCTGGCATTTTCAAGGGAGATGATGCCTCGCTCCACGCTGCTAGTATGTTAAATCCAGGAGCAGTTATATCCGGCTGCAATTCAATGTAAAACTATTCTTCAGAAAGGGTTTAGCTTCTATACACCAGCAGACAGTAAAATTACTTGGTAAAATACTCATTTTGTGGCACTAATATATATTACCTTGAGAATGTTGGGATCGATAACATTTGGTCCTTTGGAAGTGAAAGAAGCCATGACAGGTGCTGGTTTGGTGCCAATCAATGTATTTCCTGGAACAAGTGTTGCCATTGGATTTTTTTCAGTCCGTATATATGTCAGGATTGTAGCTAGGCTATATGAAAAGACAACTGTTGTGGGATCCAAAAAAGGGGTGACTTGTATCTCGTTAAATGAATTTCCTAAAATAGCCGCAACACCTCCAGCTCTTTTCACTTCCATCGATGCCTCCCTAACATTATTTAAGCAGAGGACAACTTTTCCTCTGACAAGATGTCTTGATAGTGTGCCAGGAAGACATGTTCTGTATATTCAAGTAGAAGAGAAAAATAGTGAGTTGTCATAGTACTACGTGGTTGAAATAATTAAATAGTATTAAGTAGATTGAAAGTTACCCTGATGTATTGCTTGCCGTAGTTCCTCTAATTTCTACATCTCCTGCATAAACTAAAGGATGCAATCTCCTCCTCCTTATTGGAGTTACTGTTTGTCCCTATATTTTTATAAATAAAAAGAATACAAATTAGGTTACTTACTATTTGATAGGGTTACTAATTAAAGATTAATCCTTGTAACACAGATTTGGTTGTGTTTACTTCCAACTGTTCTAATTCTATTAGGTACAATTGGTGCATAGAAAATCACAAGTGAATGTGAGTCAATCCTCACCTCAACGGTCATTCCATTTCCGAGCATAATTGGAGATGAAAAAACTCGATCGATGCTACTAGCACCAACTGTGATAACCCATGGTGCTACATTTCCAACAGTTGAAGGTGTTGGACCATCATTTCCTGCACTACAAGCTACTACAATATTCTTCTTCACAGCATGCAAAGATCCAATTGCGATAGCATTTTCTGTATAATATGTTGATTGAGGTAGAGACCCTAGGGAAATACTGAGTACATGAACCCCATCAGCTATGGCATCATCAAATGCGGCAAGAATGTCATCCGTAGCACATGCATTTCCCTCAGCTAAACTCTGATCTGGAACTGGCCAACATACTTTATAGATGGCAAGTCGAACATTGGGGGCACCTCCAGAAGCTATACCCTTTGCAAATCCACCAATAGCTGATGCATTTGCTACTCTTCTACCACCCACTGTGCCTGCTGTATGAGTACCATGACCGTCTACATCTCTCGGTGATCGAAAGTCCCTTGTCTCGTTAAGAGGACCAGCTGCTGCTTCGTAACCTTTTAAATAGTATCGCGCTCCAATTAATTTCCTTGAGAAAGGGAAAAACAGAAGTATTAGTTTATACTGTCAATGTATATAAGTTAATTACAGAACGATAATTAATTAATGATGTAGTCAACCTGTTGCAATGGGAGGCGTTGAAGGCGACACCTTCTTGGCAAATTCCTTTCCATGACTTTGGAACTGGTTCCATTCCTTCATCATTGAAACTTAAAGATTCTGGCCACACCCCTTTAATAAAATGATGATAGAGTAAATATAATTAGATAATTTTGAGGCATAAGGAGTAGTAGTGTTCAAATTAATACAAAACAGAGAGGAACTCTTACCACTGTCCATAACTCCAACAATAATGTCCTTTCCATAACTTGCATTTTGCAGCAATTTCTCTCTCGAATTTAACAGTGAAGTTCCTTCCAGTAAGCTCACAAAGTCCCATGATCTAGTAGTATGAGGCCTTATTTCATAAGGATCACTGTGAAATACTGACACTACACCTTCCATCCCTGTTTGATAAAAAATATTTACACTGATCAGAAACAAATAAGGCAATTTGGTAGGCTGAGACATAATATAATTAAGTAATTAGAAGTGCACTCTTTATTGATTCAACTCTTAACTATTGCCACATCCCATAAAGCAAACATAATAACAATAATTTTACGTGTTTGATCCATAAAAATGAATCAGGCTCACTTGTTCATATATACCATGCTCATGAAGTTTGTACCTGATATCATATCGGCTTCTTGTGGCGTTAACACCGCGGAGAAACCGTTGATGACGTTTTTATAGCTGTGAACAAGTACTGATGCTCTAACATCTTCTTTGGAAGTAGTACCCTTGACAGAATGAAGAAATGAGCAGTGATGATCTTCAATTTCTTTCAAACTCTTATCTCCATTATGCTCTCCAAGGTACACTATATATACCTTTGTTTCCTCAGTACATGAAACAAAGCTACCAAGCCTCATAATTAGGAAGAGGGAAAAGAAAAATACAATTATGTGATGGTTCTTCATTTTGGATGGCCTGTTTTGATTTGTCTGGTATGAGTTGATTTCTAGTTAAGGGGTTTTATAGTGATATGATAGTAATATTATTAATACTACATGTAATTAATTAATGATCGTCAATTTATGTATAGTAGCTAATTATATAAGAGAATTAATATTTACGTAATTAAATGGACTATGACTATTTCTTGTCGAAGCTTAAACTTGGTCTCTATTTATCTGTCTTGTAACATGAAATAGTAGGCAAATAGTCACTGTCAACTTTTAAATAGGAAATGAGAAAAAACTCGGGTCAATTTTATTTTTAGTTGATCCAATCAAAATACACACACAAAACTCTATTAGGTATATGCATTCAAACTTTATAATAAAAAGAAAGAAGCATAACAAATAATAACGTTAAAGCCTAAGGATAAGATTTGCCTATATTTTAACTTCAAAATCTCAAAGTATAAAAAAGTTAATTAGATTCTATAAAAATCTCAAACCTTATTACATACCCTCGATGCTTGTCAAGAAACTGTTATAAATTTACCTTTTTTGGTTTTATTCATGAATCATGATATTGATAATATACTTCTATTTAATATTATATTTAATCAACTGATATATATTCTGTTAAATATATGGACTAAAGATACTATATTTTACAAACTTGGAGAATTGTGAAATTAAAGCTAAGTAACTAGTATTATATCTTAAGGACGGAAATGAACATATACCTATATACTTCAAGGGCTATTTTGGTCCTTTCCTTTTCTAATTAAGAGTAAGTCAATTGTATGATTAATGCATAGCCAAAAAATCACTAATTAATTCTCCTCTTGTAAAATAAAAATATTACGACAAACACCAGCGTTAGAGCTGTCAAAAGGGCCGGCCCAACCCAGCCCCATTGAGTCCAAGCCTCGCGAGCCAAGGAATTTGAAGGGCTAGGGCGGGTCGGTCCTTCATTTCGAAGGGCTTGAAAATGCTCAACCCAATCCAATCCTAAAAGGGCTGAGGGCTAGGGCGGGCTAGCCCTTCTTTTTTCTTATCAAACTTGTAATTCTATAACATCAAGAAAACGAGAAGATTTTCAAATCAAATATGGCAAACAATTGTGTTGTTTCAATAACACTAGCAAAAAATCTATTGTAATTAGCATGTATCTTGCATACTAGATATGTGAGCGAGATAAGAGAGTGACAAGCAAGATGGGAGGGAAACGAGGGCGCAAGATTTGTCTATGTATCCTAGATACATGTGAATCTACTTGGATAGAGTGTATCTAGAACAAATTAACCTAATTTTGAGTTCATATATTCCGAGATACATGTATTTGGACGTACCAAAATCTGATAAGATTCATAATATTACAACATAGTGTGTATTTAAGTAATTAGATTATATACTAGTGAGATTATTGTAAGTTATCCTTAAAAAGTTTTGGCTCATGGACTGACCCCAACTCGGCCCCGATCAAGCCTCAAGGGCCAAGGACTTATATGAGCTGGACTTATAAGCCATAGTTTTAAATGGGCTTGAAAAATTCTATTTCAACCCTACTCCACTAACGGGTTCAGTTGGGCTGGCCCCATGGGCTATGCCCGTTTTGACGGCTCTAATTAGCGTGTTCATGCGAGACCAAAGACATAGTCAAACCACGTTCACCGCATAATAGTACACCCAAAAAATAATTCATTAAAATAAAATGTTAACCGAAAATTCATTATTTGGGACAATAATTGAATTCATAGAAAAGGGTTAAAGACAAGCCAATCGATCAAGTTCCTTTTCTTTTGGCTAAATCAAGAATACTAGTGGTGATAAAAATGTCGTAAATTGCATAAAATTAAGAAAAAAATCGTAGAACGGATGGAGCATCTTTTATTATTAGAACTTGACAACGGTATAACTAGTATTACAAAAGAGGATGAAAATATCCTTCTCTTCTGTAAGAGGACTTGCTCTTATTGGCCATAAAGTCAAATTTATACAATAGACTCGACGTTGATTGTCATCGGACCAAAATTAAGTTGTGATTAAGAATATACTCGGATTTAAATGAATTGAAAGAATCTTAACCCAACCACACCCATCTGGTCAATTTCAACTTTAGTTGTTGGGCTATTTGGTTAATTATTCTCCTCTTGCAAAACAAAAATAGTACTACAACTATATATTAATTAATAAAATAACATGAATGTCAATTTCAGTTGGTCGTCTAAGTTGATATATATAATATTGGCGGCTCCACGCGAGATGAATAGTCAAACCATGTTACATCTTAGTACTAACCAAAAGATAATGTTTCATTTTCATGTTATTAATAACACAAAATGAAACATCGTAAGGTCCTTAATTCATTAAGAAAAGGTTTTCATATATAAATATATGACTTGGTCAAACATCATATAGGTTAATTAAAAATTTTTAGTGTCACTTGACGAGAAAAAGCTAAAGAAATTTCAAATATGTCACCCTCACCGCCCCATAAGCACAAATATCATATAATTGTTTGATTTAAATTTCGTAGAAATTAGAATAGTCATTCTTTAGGCGCATTTTTTGCTTGCTAAGTTGTTGATTATCATCAAATCTTACGCAGAAGGTCCACATACATCGACTGATTTTTCAGAAGAAAAAAATTTAGTTTTGATGTTTCGAGATATAAATGTTCTACATGGTATGACAAAAAAACTGAATAAGCGAGTAACAATGATAATGAATAAATTATACTCCTATTAAAATACTAATCGTAAAATAAATGAAAGAATTGAAAGATGGAAAAAGATAGCACTTGAGTACATCTAAAGGAAGATGGTCAATAATTAAGTATCCTACAAATATCAACCATCATGCATCAGCAAGATATTGGAAAACTATATGTTAACACAGGGGTCGAACAATATTACGTGAGAGTTTGATAGATTAAAATATTTTAAGAAAATTTCAAAAGCGTGTCAATTTAGTCCATCATTGCATGCAGTAATTTCCATAACTTGCATTTTGCAGCAATTTCTCTCTCGAATTTAACAGTGAAGTTCCTTCCAGTAAGCTCACAAAGTCCCATGATCTAGTAGTATGAGGCCTTATTTCATAAGGATCACTGTGAAATACTGACACTACCCCTTCCATCCCTGTTTGAAAAAAAATATTTACACTGATCAGAAACAAATAAGGCAATTTGGTAGGCTGAGACATAATACAATTAAGCAATTAGAAGTGCACGCTTTATTGATTCAACTCTTAACTATTGCCACATCCCATAAAGCAAACATAATAACAATAATTTTATGTGTTTGATCCATAAAAATGAATCAGGCTCACTTGTTCATATATACCATGTTCATGAAGTTTGTACCTGATATCATATCGACTTCTTGTGGCGTTAACACCGCGGAGAAACCATTGATGACATTTTTATAGCTGTGAACAAGTACTGATGCTCTAACATCTTCTTTGGAAGTAGTACCCTTGACAGAATGAAGAAATGAACAGTGATGATCTTCAATTTCTTTCATAGTCTTATCTCCATTATGCTCTCCAAGGTATACTATATATACCTTTCACTACTAAAAAACTGCTAAAAAATGATGGAAATAAAAGCGACGGACGGTGTCGCTCCCAAAATCGACGAACTGCATCGCCGAGTCTGTTGCTTTTTAATTTTTTTTAAAAGCGACGGACTGCATCGCCGAGTCCGTCGCTTTTTAATTTTTTTAAAAAAAATTTTATTTATTTTTTAAAAAGCGATGGACTGCATCGCCAAGTCCGTCGCTTTTTTTCACGAAATTTTGCACAAAAATACATATAATAAATAATTAATTATTTTATATCGATAGAGATGCAGTACGTCGCTTTTTATTAAAAATAATTATTTATTAATTTAAAAAAAGCCACGCCATCCGTCGCTTTTTATTAATTTTAATTGTTTAATTATTTTTTAAATTAGCGACGGACAGCATCTTTATGTCCGTCGCTTCTTGGTCAAAATATCTGGTCAAATATTTTTAAAAAGTGACGGACAATGTCTCTTTGTCCGTCGCTTTTTGGTCAAAATGTTGGTCAAACTTTTTTCAAAAAAAGCGACTAACATAGAGACTCTGTTCGTCGCTTTGAGAAATATTTTGATTTATTTTTATTTAAATCGTCTTCCTGAGGACGGTTTTGTGTAAAAAAAATAAAAATAAATTATAATACCGACTTCCGGATGTCGGTAAAATTAAATAGTATGTAATAAATTAATATTTTCAATTTACTTTAAATAAATCGTCCTCCGAATGACGGTTTTATATAAGTTAAAAAATAATTTAATATAAATACCGACCTCCTGATGTCAATATTATTTAATTAACATGATTGCTTTTTATTTATGTTAAAATTTAATGTGATACCGACCTCATGAGGTCGGTATTTTTTTATTAAATCTAATTACTTTTAATAAAAACGACATACGAAGGTCGGTTTGTTTAAAATATTCCTATTAATCATAATTTTGCTATTGTGCATAATACTAAATTTTCATTTACACCTACAATTAATTGTTCAAAAAGCGTAACAATTTTGTATACTTTTATAAATAAAAAGTTAGAATTCGTGGAATAAATTAAAAAAATATCTATAATTCATATTTAGAGTATGAAACTACGTTGATATGAATTAGGAGAAAATTATATCTACTTATATTTTTAAAGTAATGTACAAATTTTATCAGTCTGTCATCTAATCATGAACTTAATATCTCATCTTGTGATATAGAGGTGAAACACTAACATATAATCCATTCGAGTATGAAATGCGAGATAATATTATTATATACGTTCCATCTTGAATGAATGTCAAGTGTAGTGATCACCTTCTAATTATGATGACACGTAAAGGATACTTCATCAGAGTATGAAATACGTTGATTAATTATATACTCCTAGAATAGTTTAACAAATCAAGTCTTATGTACTAGTGGTTCAGATATGAAATACATTATCAATTCAAGGAGATTTATATATTAAATTTAATATTGATAAACTTTGTTGATCAATAAAATTAAATTTATATAATTAGAAGGTATGTAATTTAAATTTATAAAATTAACTTTATCGATAAATTAAATTTATTAAATTAAACTTCTGTTGATATGCAGTTAAATTATATATATATATGTTATTTTAATTTATAAAATTAACTTGATGGATAAATTAATTAAATTAAACTTCTGTTGATGTGTAGTTAAATTTTTTTTATATATATATATATATATGTAATTTTAATTAATAAACTCAACCTCGATAAATTAAATTTATTATAAACCTTTTAATAAGGCTTTGAGATGGATAAGATATCCTATCCCTAATACAAAGGATTTATTAGATAGTATTTATGATGTGATTATATTTTTAAAATTTGATTAAAATTAGGTTATTGACACATTCAAAAAATAAATAAATAAATAAATATATATATATATATATATATATATATATATATATATATATATTAAAATTAAAACCCTATATCTAAAGTGACAAGTTTCCCTCCTCTCTCACTCCACTCATCTCATCGGTGCCCCATCCCCACCTATTCCCGACCGGCGCCGCGCCACGCCACGCCACCATCGCAGCAGCAGCGGCAGCTCGCACCGGCCAGCAGCAGAGGTCACGCCGGCGCCTCCATCTCGACCGGCGCCGCTTCCATTCCGACCCACTGCCCTTCTCCTTTAATTCAAGGTTAGGGTTTCATAATATTTTTATTTTCTTTCAATTTGAGTGTTGAATTTGTTAATTAGTGTATTGAATTAGTTTTTTATTGATTGTTAGTTAATTAGTAAGTGAATGATTTAGGGTTTTTGATTGTTAGTTTGAATTAGGGATTATTTGATTGTTAGTTTGTGTTTGTTGATTGTGAATTGAAAATTTAATGCTAGGGTTAGTTTGAATTAGCGTATCTTAGGATTTGTTTGAAATTTGGTATTTCTTGAGTTAATTAGTTTGATTTTGGAATTGTAAAATTAGATTGAATTAGGGTATTTAAGGAGTTGTTTGAATTTTGATATTGTTTGAGTTAGTTTGAATTATTATTGAGATTTAGGACTAATAGTTTGAATTTGGGATTAGGAATAGCTAGCTAGTTTGAATTTAGGATTTTAGCACTAGTTAGATTTTGGGATTTTAGCACTATAGTTTGGTTTTTGAATTCTAGGAGTACTTCCAATTTGTGATTTTAAGACTAGTTTGAATTTGGAATTTAAGACTAATAGTTTGAATTATATTTGGGGAGTTGTTTGAATTTGGATATTATTTGAGTTAGTTTGAATTATTATTGAGATTTTAGTACTAATAGTTTGAATTTGGGATTAGGAATAGCTAGCCATTTTGAATTTAGGATTTAGCACTAGTTAGATTTTGGGATTTTAGGATTAGTTTGAATTTGTGATTTTAAGACTAGTTTGAATTTTGAATTTTGAATTTAGGACTAGTTTGAATTATTATTGAGATTTTAGAACTACTAATTGTTTGAATTTGGGATTTTAGCACTATAGTTTGGTTTATGAATTCTAGGAGTACTTTCAATTTGTGATTTTAAGACTAGTTTGAATTTGGAATTTAGGACTAATAGTTTGTATTATATTTGGGGAGTTGTTTGAATTTGGGTATTATTTGAGTTAGTTTGAATTATTATTGAGATTTTAGGACTAATAGTTTGAATTTGAAATTTTAGGAATTTGAATTACAACTTAATTAGAACTCATAATTAATTATAACTTGAATTTACTATAAATTGAACTTAATTAGGAATATGAACTTGAAATTAGAACTAATTAGCTTGAATATATAACTTATTAAGTTTAGAAATTAGATATGAACTTGAATTGAACCTTGAACTTATTAAAACTTGAATATATATATATATATATATAAAACTAATATTCTTGGATTTGAAGTTTATATTTAACTAATTTAAGAACTTTTCGTGCTAGGCAACTGAGGAAGCTCAACATCTAAAAAAGTTGATACAAGACTATATTGCTTCTTTCATCAAAGTTGGAGATAAGGTTGGTAAATTTCTTAAGTTCAAGTACAATTGTTTTCAATAATGTGTTTGTGTCCATCTAGTATTAATACTTAGCTTTAATTTTACGAATAATATATTTGTTAAGCATAAGTACCAACACTAGTTGATCCTATTAATGACAAAATTGATTTTCTTGCAAGATCGATTTGTGTCCATCTAGTGTTGATATTAAGCTTTAATTTAGGAATAATGTGTTTGTTAAGCATAAGTACCAACACTAGTTGATCCTATTGATGACTAAATTGATTTTCTTGCAAAATTGATTTGTGTACATCTAGTGTTGACACTTAGCTTTAATTTAGGAATAATGTGTTTGTTAAACATAAGTACCAACACTAGTTGATCATATTGATGACAAAATTGATTTTCTTGCAAGATCGATTTGTGTCCATCTAGTGTTGATATTAAACTTTAATTTAGGAATAATGTGTTGTTAAGCATAAGTACCAACACTAGTTGATCTTATTGATGACAAAATTGATTTTCTTGCAAGATCGATTTGTGTCCATCTAGTGTTGACACTTAGCTTTAATTTAGGAATAATGTGTTTGTTAAGCATAAGTACCAACACTAGTTGATCCTATTGATGACAAAATTGATTTTCTTGTAAGATCAATTTGTGTCTATCTACTGTTGATATTAAGCTTTAATTTAGGAATAATGTGTTTGTTAAGCATAAGTACCAACACTAGTTGATTATATTGATGACAAAACTGATTTTATTGCAAGATCGATTTGTGTCCATCTAGTGTTGACACTTAGCTTTAATTTAGGAATAATGTGTTTGTTAAGCATAAGTACCAACACTAGTTGATCCTATTGATGACAAAATTGATTTTCTTATAAGATCGATTTGTGTCTATCAAGTGTTGATATTAAACTTTATTTTAGGAATAATGTGTTTGTTAAGCATAAGTACCAACACTAGTTGATCCTATTGATGACAAAATTGATTTTCTTGCAAGATCGATTTGTGTCCATCTAGTGTTGACACTTAATTTTAAATTTAGGAATAATATATTTGTTAAGCAAAAGTACCAACACTAAATTAGTTCAGCTATCCCTCATTATCCATCATTCTTGCAGAAACTGGTAATACATATTGATATTTTTTTTTCTACATGTAAGTCAGTTAATGCTAACAGTTTTGAGTTACAAATTTTCTAATTTACCTATTTAAGAACCATTCTTGCTTATGAGAGTCCCCTGATGTGTATATTTGGGAAGAATTTATTTTTAGAACTGCTGTGCTAGAATGGGAGTTTCTCTACAATTTCACTTCTTCAGTTGCAACATTTTGCTAAAGGGAATAAACTCAACCGAGTTATCGGATAAGGTTGGAGTGAGATGCTCCTTTTTGACTATTTTTGATACAGATTATTGCTCAGTGTCTAAGGTTCTACTATCATATGCAGTTAAATGTAACCTCTGCTCCTAAACATTCCAAGAAGCAGGGTGAACTTTCTCTTACTATCTCTGATGCTGCTGATCAGAAGTAAGTAATGCTACCCATTAACACATTTGTTTGAACACCGAGTCATTTTTCATCTGGTCTGTATCGGTTTGTCAATTTGATATCAGATACTCATTTTCTTGAAGTAATTGATTATATTCTATGGAGTATTATGTCAAGCTGAATTTCATGTTAAATGTTCTTTTTATCTTCTCTAAACTAATTATCCTTGGTGTGGATGCAGGAAAGTTCAGAAGGCGGGAAAAGTAGAACATCACCTATGGAAGAAAAGAGAATCTGCTGGATCTGGACAAAAAGCGCTGAATCTTGTTTGGATTGTAAGTTTTTTCAAATTACTCTGGCTAATCACTATAGTTTGCACACTGAAAGGTATGTTTTCTCGTATACCTGAAGTAGACGTATTTTGACGTTGCCTTTTGTTTCTTTTTGATATGTAAATGGACAGATTTCTGGACTTCCAAATGAGAAAGAGTCTGTTTATGGTGCATTAGATAAATGGATTGCATGGGAGATAGAGTTTCCATTGATTGCAGTTGCTAAGGCTTTAAGAATCTTAAGGCAACAACGTCTGTGGAAACGAGTAATTCAAGTACGATGCTTGGGAACTTTATTTTGTTATTTTTAGCATGGGTGGTATATTGGATAGCATCTTGCCTTGATAAATTCTGAAGCAATGTAGCAATAAATATCATTGTCAACAAGCTATGACATTAGAAGGCTCTTCTTAGCTTCATAAGTATCATACTCAACTACTCAAATTGACCAAGTACAAGATGGCTCTGCTTCAGGTTCTTTTGTTTTGCCATTTCCTCTTGAAGTTGCAAGACAAAGAACTTTGATGCGGTTGCACTTTTAATTTCCCAGTTGTGTGGATTATCTCTGGTCATTACTCAATCGACGTCAATTCTTCCACCCCCTTTGATGTAGTTGTAGTTCATAATCAATTCGACAAGTATCATTTGAATGTATTGACTACTGGCTACATGGAAGTAGAAACCGAACTTGGTGATACTGAGATTTAGTTCTACTCCTCTGGATTGTCGGGGCATGTTTAAAACGGCTTGGTAGGAAAGAGAGGTTCGTGTAATTGAGTATATGTGAATCTTAATTGTTAGACAGATCATGGTGACTAGTTTGATTGTGTACTGAAGTCTTTCAGAATAGCCATTTGTCACTAAATAATACTCTTTAACACTCTATGCTTAGGTTGCTAAGTGGATGTTGAGCAAAGGTCAAGGTGCAACAATGGCAACCTATGATGCACTTCTACTAGCATTTGATATGGACAATAGGGTAGATGAAGCAGAAACGTTATGGAATATGATTTTGCATACAAGCACACGGTCTGTTTCGAAACGGCTCTTCTCCAGGATGATTTCATTGTATGATCATCATCATGTGCCAGACAAGATAGTTGAGGTAAATGAAATTTTTTGCATATTTCCTAATTGGTCCAAGTATAACTGGTTGTTCAGTTTCCTCTCTGCAGAACAGCATGATGCTGTGGATTATCCTCACTTCTATCTTTCGTAATGGATTTCCTCTACTGTCGAAATTTTGATTCTATTTTTGAAGCATGCTTTTTGAAAATTCAGGTGTTTGCAGACATGGAGGAGTTAGGGGTAAAACCAGATGAAGATACAGTTAGAAGAGTTGCAAGAGCCTTCCAGATGTTGGGCCAAGAAGATAACCAAAAACTGGTTCTCAAAAAGTATCAAAGCAGATGGAAATATGTCCATTTCAACGGTGAAAGAGCAAGAGTGAGAAGAGATATGGAATGAATAAAAGTGCTATTCTTTGCATGGGTGGGGAAGAGTAGTATGTACTTGGTTGAAATTATACATACTGGAAAATACTCTTGTCAGATGAAATCCAAGGTGCTGTAGTTGTGTTGATATATCCGTGGTGAGATTGTGTATTGAATACGAAGACTCTACTTGGCTGATGATACAAGACATAACTAGAAGTCTACAAGATTGATGAAAGTGTAACCTCATCGCAGTTGATTTCTTATGCAGAAGCAAAACTACCAAACCATTCTACACCTCGTAGTGAAAGAGATTTTCCCCGTTATACTGATATCATTGGGTTTTGCAGTACAAAGATTGGTTTTAGTTCTGTTGGTCTTAACATGTTTGTATCTAAATTTCTTGTACAGAGACGTTCCATTCAACTATTAATGGTATAAAGTATTCATGTAATCAATCAAATCAGGAATTTCAATTTTCTCATCGGCTCGTGACACCTTTTTTCCATGTTACATTCTCAAAATTCTACTGCAGGGATGAGTATAACGCCAGGGAAGCAAGTTCATACTGAGACTTAATTAGGATAGAAATGAGAAATGCACTGATGTTATTCTCTAGCGAGATATCTTTGCTTCAGATGTAACTAAAGTAAAGTTATGTGCATCAATTGAGGGAAAACAGAGCGCTATATACCCCTATACTGCTATGGGTTTGAGTATTTATGCCAATTTTACAGCAATTGGACTCCTAACATTATGGATTCCATCATTCCAGGAATACCATCCAAACACATACTGATCTTTCGGAATTCTATGCATCATGTCACGGTGGGCTTTCACTGTGATAGTGAACGTCCTCTTGGAGCCAACGTGGTTAAAAGACAAGACGGGCGGTGAAATCTCAATAGAGAATCCCAATGGAGGTTTGGCACTGGCATAGTAAATGCTCTTTGGTGCACCAACATTTGTCAATCTTCTTCTAGCAGTCACAGTGTCATTGAGATTTGGAATAGCCAGAGACGGGTAATTTAGGTCTCTAGGTGAATCTGATTTCTTAGGACACTTGAAGGATTTGTCAAGATCCTTAACACCAGAGGCACACAGGAAGAGAAGATAGTCTTGGTAGGAAGCATCGTAGACAAGTCCAGGATCTGCTGCCTTTGATGGCCTGAAATGCCCTCCTCCGAACTGGAATGGATCTGCTGGCTTCCCAGATGCATCAGTTATTTGCTCACCAACATTATTTTGTAATTCAGCTGAAAATATACATTGATTAAATCAGTATAGAGTGGAAATTTATGGACAAAAGAAGAGTTCAACTTCTATTCCCTGACGAATTTCAGAGGCAGTTAAAGGTACCTGAGGTAATGAGAGCAGATCTTATTGCAGCACTGCTCCAAGTGGGATGTATAGCCTTCAAAAGTGCTGCGGCGCCACCAACATGAGGGCAAGACATGGAAGTACCTGAGAGTATGTTATACTCAACTACACGGTTGTCAATATCTAGCTTCGTAGGGGATGATCCTCCACTCCATGCTGCCAATATATTCAGCCCTGGTGCCGTGATATCCGGCTGTGGAAAGAGCACAAAATCAGATTTTTATTTAGAAGACGATGCATATATCACAAATCAGGTAAATGTCTTTTAATTTCTTATGTAAATTCTGACCTTGAGGATATCCGGTGCAACAACACTTGGACCTCTGCTAGTAAATGAAGCCATATAAGGTGCTGGTTTAGCATGCAAAACTGTTTTAGCTGGGATTATATAAGCTACAGGGGACTTCGTAGAACTGATATAGTTGAGAATCTGAACTCCACTCTTATAGTCCACTGCTGTGGCTGGAAGAAGATGAGCATCTGCTGCTAACTCAGCCCCATTTGCTTTACTATTTCCTAGTATGTAACCAATTCCTCCTGCCCTTTTCACCTCTCCGCCTTTTCCTACTCTTGTCCCATTCCCTCTCAAGCACATTATTATTTTCCCCTTGGCCTTTTCTGGCGAAAGAGAACCTGGTAAACATTGCCTGAAATGTTTTTGCAAAAGTTCAGATATTATTTGATATAATCACCTGAAAAATATTGAAACTTGGAAGGAAGGAAGGAGAGTACCCTGCTAAATCTTTGGTTACATTAATGTTGATCACTTCTCCAGCATAAACTAGAGGGTACATCTTCTTCTTCAGCTTGTAAGGTGTAACTGTTTGTCCCTGATTTCATGCATAACATACAAAACAAAGAACGGCTTCAATTTAGGAAACATGTTCTAATCCTAGCGTTTAATTGTTTTAGATGAAAGAGTAGTCGAAAATTGAATAGATTATCATGTTTCTTCTCATGTTTTCTTGTGTGTGTAATAGTTTCGGCTTACCATGAATTTCTTGCCATTTCCTAGTACAATTGGTGATAAAAATTTCCTGTCAACACTGCTAGCACCAACAGTGATAATCCAAGGAGCTGTATTAGACAATGTAGAAGGTGCAGGCCCTGAATTTCCAGCACTACAAGATACAACTATATTCTTCTTCATGGCATGAAGTGCTCCAATTGCAATGCTGTCTTGATCAAAAGGCTGAGGCTGTTTTGTTCCAATGGAAATACTAATAATATCAACACCATCTGCAATAGCATCATCCAGTGCTGCTAACATGTCTTCATCAAAGCAAGTGTTCCCATCTTCTTTCCCCTCCCTTGGAATAGCCCAACAGACTTTGTACATTGCAAGCCGTGCGAGTGGGGCCCCACCCGAGGCGGTGCCAGATGCAAAGCCACCAATGGCAGAGGCATTTGGAACCTTTTTACCTCCTGCTGTTGATGATGTATGAGTTCCATGTCCATCCTTGTCTCTTGGAGATAGATAATCTAAGGTTCTGTTTAGAGGGCCATAATATTGTTCATAACCTTTTATATAGTACCTAGCTCCAATTATTTTCCTGCAAAAGAAGTCCCAAAGTAGGCATACTATGATAAATATTAATGTTCTCGTATCTTACATGATTAAGAGAGGCAAATTTATGTTTTAGAGTCAGTAAGTTCAGAATAAGTGTACTCTTACTACATATAAACATTTTAAAATTTATTCGCAAGAACAAGACGTTATCCTGCGAGGCAAAAACAAGTTGGAGGAAAGATTATGGCAATAAAGATCTTCCATCTTTCTCCCTATTCTTTATTTGAAAAAATGGGCATTGTGACAATTCGAAAGGCATGATTTTCAGTATGTCTCTAAATAGGACGTCCACTAGTTCGATTAGCTAGCCAGTCAACGGTTCTTTAAGACAAGAAGTTGACTGGACCCGGCCCTACGAAAAGAAATCGATTTAGTTGAACCAACAGAGTCGCTCTAGATATGTCTCATATGATTAGATAAGATATACAAGGACATGATTCACACATGCATCCCCACCCTCTCTCACCCCTATCAATCACCATGAATAAAATATTCTCTTCTAAAGAAAAGAAGAAAATGAATGAGTCAACCACACAACCTAGTGAAAAGGTATACAAAATCTCTTTTTTTTTTTTTTTGGGGTACCATATGGTAGCATGGTTATCTACTTTTTGGAGAAATAAAATACTCCCTCCGTTACAATTTATTTGATTTATTTTTATTTGATACGGAATTCAAAAAAGTAAAAAAAAAAAACTTAAAATTTTTATGATCTTAAAATGTCAAGTGGAAAAAAAGTAAGAAAAGAATGAGATAATACTCTCTTTTGCCACTTTATACAACTAACAAATGGGGATATAATTAGTTGTTTATGTTGATCATCCGAACTTTCACCGTGAAGTTTCGAAACTTTCACCGTGAAGTTTCGAGTCCAACTAATGAAAATATACGTGCAATAATGGAAGAAAGTGCCACCTAAAATTTCACTGTGGACTCCATACATGATCAACAACACATGCAGGTATGCAAACAAAAAAAGTAATACTGCACACTAGAGGCATTGGAAGGCTACAAAGTTCACAAGATGGCAAAGCAATAATCCAAAAAACAATTAGCTATTTGTCAGCATAACTTGTTTTGGTTTGATTGAAATAGACAAATACTCGAATTAATACACTGATATCAAAAGGTCACCAAATGACAGGCATGGAGACCCAATGGGTCCTGTCCGATTAAAAAAAAAAAACTCTCTTCAACCAATTAGAAAAGTACAATAATAATAATAATACTAATATGTTTTTTTTCTTATTTTTAATTGCTTTTATATAAACTATAGAAGACAAAAAGACAAGTTCCAGAACCCTTGAAATTGACCTGTTTTACCAAACCTATAATATATGCACGACTAAAAATAACAATTCATTCAACGTTAGGTCAATGTATAAAAGACAAGAGACAAGTGCCAAAAATTAATCTAAACATGAAGTGATATATAACTTGACGATAGGTTCCTAAAACCTAGTTTATGAAATTATATAAGGTTCTTTATAAAATAAAAATAGAAATAATTATGGATCTGAACCATTCGACCATCTAGTTTTCTTATAAAATAAGGAAACAATTTGCTATATTGAACAAAATAAAGATGTGTTATGCATATATAGTAAAGTAAATTATTTTATGTTTAACTGAAATTCCTCACCTACCAACAAGCAAAAAAATGTTTGGTCTTGAGTTTATTGAGCACCTGAAGATTTTCTTACCCAAGATTGGCTATTAATGATTGCAAAATAGGTATACTATCACATCATGGAGATAAAAATAAATGGATAAGGCAAAAAAGGAAAAAGATAGGAATATTTACGACTCACTTATTACAGTTTGAAGAGTTGAAAGCATCTCCAGATTGGCAGATTCCATTCCATGACTTTGGAATTGGTCCTATCCCTTCATCACTAAAGCTCTTAGATTCTGGCCATAACCCTATATAGTGCATCATCCAACGACATTCATCACACATACAATCAATTTTTAACGGACGGTCATTCAACTGATTGTTATTAATTTAAAAACACTTTCTAGGTTAATAATTATTAATTTAGTGACGGTATGAGAAATCACATGGACGAAGCTTCTAAATTCCAAGTAGGAGAGATCGATAGACCTTTAATCCAAATTTTGTATTTAATATATACAAATTATTAATCCAGAATTAAACAAGAATTAGAATTTAAAACCCAAATTTTGAATCTAAACATCTCCGTCGCGCGTGAACCACTTAAAAAGGTAGAATTTTAACAATAGGTTAACACCATGGAACAAAGTCACGAGTTATATATATCCCTCCGTTATACAAGGTTTTGTCCAAATCACCAATTAGAGAAACTGTAATCATTAGATTGTGTGTCCATATTGAAAATACATTTAAAATTTAAATAAAAGGGACATTTTTCAAATGTTGGAAAGTAAATAATGATAAGCCAAATAAGTCAAGTAAATAAATAAATAAAATGTACCGCTATCAAGAACCCCAATAATAACATCTTTTCCATATCTGGCTTTCAATAGCAAGTCATCTTTGTTCAAAGAATTTGGTGCCACTGACTCTTCCACTCCAGAAAATTCCCATGACCTTGTTGTATGCAAACTATATTTTCTTGGCTCACTTTTATACACTGATACCACTTCTTCCAACTCTGTTTAAAAAAATTTTTACACTATCAGATTGACATCGTTACACTTTATAGTAAAATATGTTGGATATCTTCGACTCATTTATACGTCTAATTTCTTTTCCTATTCTGACTCGATCTTTTAATGTAAATTCTGATTCTGTCACTGCATACCAGATAATTTAGAGGCTTGATGAGAGGTGAGAAGTGCGGCAAATCCATTGATGCTGTGTTTATAACTATAAATGAGAGAAGATTTGGCTTCTTCTTCACTATCCTTCACTGATAATAAATATGAATGATGGCTTTCTTCAATCTCATGCAATGCTTTCTCCCCATTATGCCCCCCAAAATACACTATATAAACCTTCAACACCATAAAAAAATTATTAATCAATTTTTTTTTTTAAAAAAAAGAACAACATAACTAGAGATTTTAAAGAAAGAATTAATTAATGAGAAATGAGAGTGATTAAATATAGTGGTACCTGTTTTTCATGACATGTAGCCAAGAGAGGAAGCACAAGGAGAAGAAGAAACGAGAATGTGGAAAAATAATTCATATTTTTAACAAAAATACAATGATTTATGTATTATATGAATATTGAAGTGTTATATGCAAAATGAATGGATATTTATAACCAAAAAATCTTGGTTGGAATTGAGTGAATATTTCTATCCTCTATAATATACTTCCAATGAAATTGTCTTTTTTAGACATCTTGTGGACCTAGAGAATCTCTATCTTAAAGGGTAATTTGGTCGTTAATATGATAAGTATCAAGGTTAATTTAATTAATTCAAATTTTTTTGGCTTGAGTTAAGCAATTTCGGATTTGATGAATAATAAGAGAAAATCCAAATTAAAGAGAGCCTGTTTGAATTAGAATTCTACAATTAATGTATTTTAATCAAAATAAACAAATAAAAATTAAATGCATTCATGTAAAAATATTTTTTCTGATACAAAGTTATATTTATCTGTCCCTGTTTAAATGCCCAAGTGTAACTTTTTTTTTTATTCCTTTCCTTTTTAGAACAAAGCTAAAGAGTGATAGGGAAAGGCACGATATATAGTTATTTCATAATTTTAGTTTTGAAAATTTGTGAAATGTATGTTGTATATTACTTATTATATTATTTACGAGCAAATTTCGCAAATAGCCATTAAAAACAACTTAATTAGGTTTCATACCTATAGTTTGTTAATTACAATTCGGAGAGAGGCAAGTGAGATACGGAGAGGGAGGAGAGAGGCGAGCGAGATTGAGAGAGGGAGGAGAGAGGCAAGCGAGAGAAGGCAGAGCGTGGAGAGAGACAAATTGTATTTGTATATCGGTCATATAATTGTATATGTATATGTATAATTTGTATTTATATTGGTATATGCATGTATACGATTTGAGAGAGGTGCACGTAATTATAGCTAAAAATAGGTTACGAGTGGTAATTAATTCAAACTATAGCTATGTTAGCTGGTTAACTAGTATATGTTTGCTTATGTGCGTAATTTCCTCTTTTCACCGTGTTGTATACGAGTATATTTTTCATCAGAATCAATGTATTTTTAAACCAAAAAAACTCACGTTTTCACTATGTAATATATTTAGGCAAAAATCTTATAACGACCAAGATAAAAATGTGTAACATAAAGTCAAAAGTGAAAGCTTATCACAAGTAAATTGTTTTAAGCGTCATATCTTAACATCAAACAAACATTTATAATTTCTTGTAAGCACCCAAATATTCACTGAATATGACTTGAAAGAAAGATAGTACTCTAGCATTTTATATTTTAGCTTTAATTGTGTTAATTAAACACCTTGTAATTCCCTTAATGTTATTTAATCGTTTGGTGTCTTGTTTGGTTGACATATTTGGGATAACTTATCCCACCATTTATAGTATAGTGATGAGATAAGTTATCACATATACAGGCTGGGATAAGTTATCCCATGATAACTAATCACATGATAATTAATCCTGATATAACTAGTCCTTAACCAAACTAAGTATTTTATTTTAGTCATCTTTAAGCTTTTAATATATATGAGGCAAATTAACTACAGAAAATGATGAACCTATGGTGTATATCTTAAAATGAATTGCACTATATTCTAATTAATAAAGATGATTATAATAAATAGTATTCTACTATATTTTCTATTGTGTTGGAAATTTTGGCTTTAGAACTTGAGTTTAGATTTATTTTTCATGATTATGAAAGTGAAATGACAATTGTCAGCTCCATCTGAATACATATACATTTATGCCAAAATGTCGTAATCACTTTTTGATTCTTAATAAATGGTAGTATTAGCAATTACTGAAGAAAATTTTACTTCGAGTCATTATATATAGTTTTTAGTAAGTCATTATATCTTTGAATATATCTAAATAGCTATTAATCTATATGTTATAGGAGGACAAAACATAATTGTTTATATACTCTCCTTGTCACAATTTATGGAGTATTTTAAATTTTTTGGGATTAAAATTATAAAAAATTTGATGGACATTTTAAAATATATTTTTCCATGTCATAATGACATGAGAAGAATTACAACTTATCATATTTTTGAATATGTAAATTTTAATTTAAAAATATTATTATGTTTTAGCTTTAAAGATTAGTTAAATTAACTCTCGAGAAGCGAGAAGTATTCCATAAAGATAAAGATGGAGGGAGTATGAAAGTTTTTTTTTTTTTTACCTTTTTGATTCCTTAAGAAGCATCATATAATCTTGAACATAATTTCAAGTAAATTAAGAAACCCTTTCTATTTAAATTTTATTTCCTATGTAACTCATGAAGAGGTGAAAGAGAAACATCATGAACTTCATCGAAAAGGCCATGTGTTACCCTACAAGAAGAGACTATAGTAAGTTTGACCTATTGCATGTATTACTTTTGATGTAGTAAGCCTGGGTGGATTATCAACATGCTATGGTGGGATGGTGGAATCTTCACTTTAAATCAAGAAATTCGAGTTTGAATTCTAGGAATGAAGAAAATCTTATTAGAAACACTGTCTTCAAATGGATCGTGATCCTAAATTTAATTTAATTACGTTCTAATGTAAATATCAAACACCAAATGAGAAACAAGAAAAAAAAAAGAAAACTTTATTTTGAAAGCTCAAACCGAAATTCCTCACATATTAAGAGTATAGTACTATCTTGTTAATTTTTTTTAAAAGCAAATATACCATCAGAATTCGGGCATCATGTCATAGTGACTTATTTTATTATAAGGCTTAATAAGTCGACAATTTCATTTAGACAACGTTTGCCTATGATTTGTTTCAATCGAGCCCTTGAATATATGATATAATGCTCCTATTAAATTGTGTGTATTTTTAAATATCCATTACGTAGGAGTAACCAAAGCATGCGTAAGCTGATTTAGAAATTAATTTTAATTATAAAAGAAAAGAAGATGGAATTATTTGTCGATTCCCCACTCTATAAAAGAAGCAAATGTACAAAAATTGGGTATGGGTAAGTGGTATATGAAGAAAAAACTAGAATGGAGCTCACTACCCACACTTTATGTGTAATTTACAAAAGTGGAAGTAGCTATAAAAAGGACCAGGCGTGCACAGCTGAATTTTAAACTCACATCTTCTTTGTGTCTTCTTCTGCAATTCCACAAGTCTACATAATGCCTATATATATTCAGCAGGGGCTGAGCTAGGGTCTAGCCCGTGGGCAGTAACTTTGGTTCGAATCTTATATTTGTGGCCTGTGAGTTTGTTTGAATTCAGTAACTTTGTTTCAAATCTTATAAATGTCTTTAAAATTCATTGAATATGTACAAATTATTAATTTAGAATCAATAACTAGAAAAGATTAGAATTAAAAATCCATAAGTTTCAAATTCTGGATCAACCTCTGTAATATACTTTTGACAATTCAATTTCAACGCTCTAAAAGAATGTCACAACATTTTTTTTTTCTTAATGTGAAGATATGCAACTCTAGGAAAAAGATGTTTCTTGAATTTTTATAGCATCCAATTGCACTACTTTTGTTCTTAACTAGTTTGGCGTTTTATTAAGAAGGAGAAAGTCCACCTTTTCTTTTTCTTTTTTAAGATTTTGCCTATTTGACTTCAGAATTAAAGTTTTCCCTCTAAAACTAGAATGATTTGAGTTGGATTTTTGAAAGTGATATAATGTCTGTATGCATATATCGATTTCAGAGAAGTCAGAGGTATATATGAGATGCGGAGACGGATTTAGGATTTAAGTTTTTAGCGTTGCAATTATTTACTGTTGCCTATAATTTGTTGCAATTTTAGGAGATTTTATACATAAATTCATGCTCCGCACTGAAAATATTGAATTCAAATGTGTTGCATCCACCTTTGATATAATGTGAATTTTGATTTTACAAATTTAGAAACAATAATCTTTTTCTTTTATTATGAAAAGATCATGACATAATTACTAAATCACATCAGTTTGAAGTTGAATGATATAATAGCCTCTCTTTAAAAAAAAAACTACTAGATCCATTAAAGAATAATATTTGAAATTTAAAGCTTAAACATTTTTTCTTCTTTTCTTATCTTAATTGATTTGACACAGCATGTTCTAGTTGAAAAGTTAAAGGATTCAAGTGATCAATTTTGTTCGATGTAATCCTCCTCTAGCTTGTGCACGGCTCGACTAATTTCATAAGATACCCACCACCACCTCCAACCAACACATATATCAAATAATCCTATCTATCAAAGCTTAGACATATATCAAGAAATCACCTAATATTTTTACCTCCACCGAAATTTGTACATGTGCAGTATTAACCAACTTCATTAACCACTAGGTAATACTCTTGGGCATACACCAAGACTAACATAAGGAGAATGCTAACATGAAATTAGGATTCAATGCTTTTTGTCATCTCAAGACAAGACAGAAGGCTTCACATTGTAATTATCCAAGTACAAGAACCTAGCTAGTCCAGTAATTCTTCAAAAAAGTCACTTATATGGTAAACAAACATCACTATTATCAGTTTACCAACTTATATAGTAATGCATTTTATGCTTCCAGAGTTCATGAAAATAAGTCAGTCAGATGCACTGTGCACAAAAACCAACTCTGGAAAGAGCAATTACCTTGAAGGAAACACTATCAGAAGGGAATTAAAAAGCTGAGGCATATGTTTCTTATTAAACAACTAAAAGTAAAGCGTTTACAAGCAAATCCCACGAAACCTAGGGCATTTATTCTACAAAAGTTACTACAAGAACATTTCAGTTTATTCATATGCTTAACTCTTTCCAAGTACAAACATGGTCCATCAGTTGTGAAATGAAGGCACTAGTACAATATCCCTCTCTGTGTCTGTTTGCACGTAAATGTGAAGCAGCATCAGCAGTCACCCTAGCCACGGCTTGAAAGCCTACAGAGTTTCAGCATATCAAATGAGCTAAGATCAAAAGAGCAGATACATAGTTGTAGATAGTGCCAACCATGTTTCAATACTTTATTAACATATTGACAAACTATAAGCTAAACTCAGCAGATCAGATGTGGTCACACTTGTTCTATGTCAAATACTCAAGTTTAAGGCTGAACTGTATCGTATTACAACATATTGGAGATCTTTCTTTATTTAGATAACAAACTCTCAATTAGTCAACCTAGTGTAGCTAGAATGCAGGTTTCTTGAATGTACTTTCATATATCAATACGATCAATATATTGTTTTAACTAATATAAAATGACTAAACGTGGAATCAATCAATCAACTGTGCCTCAATCCCATATTAGTTGTGTGGGTGGGTAAGCTATATGAATCCTCTATTATCCATCCTGCTCTATTCTGATTCATTTCATTATGATGTTGAATAAATTGTCTTTTACTAAAAGATGTTACATCAAGATAATCATTTTGCTTTATTACCACAATTGAAAAAGTTATCCAGTTTAGAGGGCAGTGATCAACTAAATTGTGACAGACACAAAGAGAAAGAAGGTCAACTAATATGGATAAAGGGATCAACAATCTTACAATAGTGTGAAGTAACAAAACTACCAAAAAGAAAATGCCATATTAGCAATTTCATGGTTTGCCCTTTCTAGCTTGTGTTAGAAAGTAATTCTAGAAGGTAGGATTTGTTGCTGGAGTATAAAACCAAGAGAGAAAGGCCAACCATCAGACTCAACTTGCAGGTTTTATTTATCAAAAGGAAAAAGGATCAAAGAGAGTTGAGTGTATATTACAATTTTTCTCATTATAGTTGTGTGTCGTGCAATTTGTTATCATATCCTTGTACACATACCTGAAAAGGATTTCTCATTATAATATGTTCATCTTCTTGATTGTCGCAAAGAATGTTCAGAAATGTTTTCCTACTCAGACATAAAATTTGAGAAATTTCAGTTGTTGTAACAGCATATGGTTGTGGCCTTCCAAGTAAAACACTTATTTCTCCAAATGATTCTCGAGCAACAGCCTTCCCAATGATCTATTTTTGAACATATTTCAGAAAATATTGGTAAGGCCTGTAGTGGCTGTAGGCTTAGCAACTTTTCCTAATAGACTACTTTAATGATATACTAAATAAGCCCAAGATATTTAGTCACGAGGTACACAGTACCTGAAATGAGTTAAGTATGGCAAGGCCTGTAGTGGCTGTAGGCTTAGCAACTTTTCCTAATAGACTACTTTAATGATATACTAAATAAGCCCAAGATATTTAGTCACGAGGTACACAGTACCTGAAATGAGTTAAGTATGAATGTACCTCAAATAGTAGACTTCTACTTGTACGAAGAAACAGCTCAGCAAGATGAATTATAGGCCATATCTTTCAATAGAGACACAACATCAGCTGATGAACCAAGAAGGTATCTGGCAAGAGAGCAGTTTCTACCAACTGCACAAGAGAAGTAGTTATCAGCCTTGAGGTCAAGAACTGATGACCCTTCATGGACTGTCATTCTATCACTAAACAAGGACCACCAATTTGCATTTTCATTACTGCCGGCTTTCTTGTCTATGGTTGAAGCCTGCTGGCCAACTTTGCAACTAGCTAGCCGATGCCCACTTTTACCAGCTGAATGATTTGAAGTACTTCTATTAAGATGGTTAGCTATCTTGGTTCTCATAATTGGTGCTTGTACTTGAGAAAGGTCTGGGTCGAAAAATGAATAAATATCTTCATCCTGAAAGACAACAGTTTATTGCAAGCTAAGTGTCCATGAAGAAATCAACTACACAAGAAAGAAGACAAGAATCACGAGTGTACCTAAATGAATGAGTGATACATAACATTTTTTCATTAGCAGCATTCAAAGATGGAGCAAAATGAAGCTACTAGCAGTGAGTTTTGGTGTTGCCCTTGAAAAAGCTTCTTGAGAAGCGGATGGAAATAATAAAAGTTAACCTGCAAAGTTGCCTAGAGTCCCAGGGAGAGGAAGGTCCAGGACTATAAGATTGGTGTTATTAAAAACCATCACTCCGTCACTTAAATCGATGGGGCAACGCAAAGCAGGGGATTATCGCTTCATGGTGAAGCCATGGGCTTCATGGAAGTTTGAGCCTCAAACAACGATGCCCAAATGATCCCAACAAGTGTTCGGTTCTTTGAATCTCAAATTCAACAAGACTTGAGCAAGTGACCACCTTTCCCTCTGAAATAGAGGTATGACTTATCAAGTATTAACTGGGCTACTGATGAAACGGTGCTTGGAACCTTATAGAGAACCAAACTAATGATTTGACCTTTACCAAGTATCACCAATCACCTAACCTTAAGAAAATTGTTTTTTATTTCAAATGGAAGTACCGGGTGGCACTGATGCAGAATTTCCCTTGAAAGAACACAAAGCCAGAGCTAGGAAAGAACATTTGCCTGATTTATTGTAGATATCTCCATCTTTGAAACCTCAGATTTGAGAATCTATAATTGTCCCCATCCCTACGATTTTTCTTTTTCCTTAACTTCCTAGTTCCTTCATCTTTCTGTTGCATCAACCAGTAACAGTATTTCCATTTTAGAGCATCACTTCGGCTTTAAACTTTAGTTTAGGTATGCCTTCTTTTATATTCCTTAATTGTTCAAAAGATCCATCAAGGAAGATATTTAAGAGAAGACTGTTTTCATAATAGTGTCTGAGACTTCAACAAACATCCGGAAACTGTGATGGTTGAAATGTGAAAATGCAAGCAAAAATTTCCTCTGTTATTTGAAGCAGTATTTGAGATGAGCTTCAGAATTTCTTGCAAGTTTGGATGCAACAAAGGACCTCATGAAACTATCAGGAAGCACTAAGCCTTTAGACCAAAATCAGGCCTCGGTAAGAAGGAGCGGGTTTCCTCTACCATACAACTTTAAACCAAACTAGTACTCACTCCCCATCCCATTTTCTAAGACCTGCCCTGACTTTTAAGCAGTTTAAGAGAAACATTTGAATGAGAGTTACTACAAGGGAGTTCAGTATATATGTAAAATACTAATTGGAAGATGTGAGAAGATATCAAGATGTTGCATCAAATACAAAGTAATAGTGAAGTAGAATTATAAAAAGAATACTCAAGTATTACTATGGTGGAAGCCAACATTTAAGAGGTTGTATATTTGTGGATGAGCTAAAATAGAACATAAGTAAAACAAAATAGGATCAAGTAATAATTAAACTGAATAACTACTACAATGTCCAGGTAACTGTATAGAACTGAAGAAAACACATAAGCATGTTCATATTATTTTCTCGTTCTCAATTAACAAAGCTCTGAGCAAGCCATATAAAAGCAAGCATATTTATGTAAGAACATCGTCTTAAGATGGAATCTGGCACATAATCCAACCATATAAATCATGCCAAATTATATGATGCACAAAGTTTTTAGGTCAAAGTGGATTTCCTATATTGCAATTTAACATCTCAAGTATTCAGGGCGCTAAAGCATATGCAGTTGGCCAAAAATTTCATCCACATAGATCATCTAACAGTAAATTCAGGATTAGTCCAAGATGAAATGAAAAACACACCTTTGCCAGAAAGTGCCCTATGCATAAAACATAATCAATTGGTGTCTTCACGTCATTGTTGTGCACTATTTCTCCCAAAATACGATCAATTGCTGCCCCCTGTACTAAAACAAGCTGCTTAAGAAAATAATCAACATACCGCAAAATGACATTCTAATTTCTAGGAACACCAGAACAGACCTTAGTAACACCAACTGCTCGAACCTCAACAGATCGACTACCCTGGACTACCTCTACAGAAGCATTTGAAATTGGGCCTGTCCATAGATGTTGCAAGAGATCTTTCGATTGAAGTTTTCCAAACTCAATATCTGCATGATCAGAACCCACTAACAGAATTAGAAGACTGAAACCACAGATAAACACAAGGCTATTTAGTTGTTTGATTAAAGATGGACCTAAATTGGGTATGGAATTAATGACCTGTATATTTATAATTCCAAACAAGTGAGGTCTCACGAAGCTCAAAATGAGAACGGGGGGTCCTCTCAGTGAAATACTCAAATACATGCTGAAACAAAGAAGATAGACTCTGATTTCAAAAACGTTACAAACTTGAGACAACTTTTCAAGTTTAAAAATACAGTGCTTCACCTTTACGCTGTCAACCCAATCCATACTTAGATTTTCAGGCATTGTAGTCATCCAATTCCCCCCTGTTTGTCGCAAAAACATTCCATGTTCAGCAGCCAACCACATCCTATGTTCTCCAAAATTCTGTAGAAGAAGTCAGTAAACAAACAAAAATGCGGATAGAAAGACAGTAACTTATGAAAGTAGGACACCTCATCAAGAACGTTTCGGTCACTTCCACTGAGGACAACTATTGTCGTCTTTGGGTCATTACAAAGCGTTCTTAGAGGTTCTTTTAAATCTGGATGCAACTTAAGCTCCATTTCTTTTAGTTGATCAATCCTTCTTCCCTGGGCATCCACTGGCTCTGTTAATGTGGCATTGAAACCCTAAATTACAGAAAATGACTGTCAAAACTAAGTATTTCCTATTAGGGAAATTGCAAAGTAGCTTATCACCTGTCTGCATCATATAGATATTCAATGTTTTTGGAACTATAACAAGGACAACCAAAGCACACAGTAAATGAGATAGATAGCTTAGAGCAAATAAAATACAGTAAGTTGGACATTTAGCTTGATTAATGCTCTCTGATACAGTCCTCCTCTTTCAACAGGCTCAAATAGACTATCAATAAATTAATAAGGGATATTACACATCACGCTAAAGTAGTGCATTTATTCCACTTTTAAATCAAAGGAATAGTAGAGATCAAGTGGATGTACTGAAGGAAAAATAACTTTTTTACTAACAAATTTCATGACAAAAGCTGGTTTAACTTTTCGTGTGTGACGAAGGCCAGAAGCTATTTTTGAAAGCAAAAGCGTGACTTTCAGAAAACAGAAACATCAGAACTACCTTGTACTCAGTTAATTGCATTGGTAGGTGAGATATGGTAACAGAGAAAGAAAATATAGCATCCTACTGCAAAAACTCTTCAAATTCATAATTTTATGGAACAGCATCTTGTGTACCCTTACAGTAATAGTTTCCACAGACCACATAATCCTTTACAAACATTTGATGGATATATAACAGCATAACAAAAATTTGATGGACATAATAACAGTATAATTTTATCAAGAGACATATTTTGACAAAAGCCAGCTCAGCACCTTATGTTAAAATATGTCTCAGGCAATAACAAGTAACAACAGACTCCATTCCCGCTTGGTTGGGATGCCCATAATAGTAAAAAGATATAAGATGAACGTGCAACAGTAATGAATAAATGACAGGATACAGATACATCAGTTTCTAGTTAAAATATCTATCTGTTTAATTGTTCCATTTACTCCTTTGAAATTTATGAACTGAAAGCCAAACAAATGGTGTAAAAATGCAATCGAAATAACATCCAAGCAAAGCGAGCCCTAGAAATTGGCAGAGGAGCAGCTACAATAGCTTCAGCATGAGCTGCTGCCCGTATATGGAAGTATTTAATGGCAAAATGCATCGTTTTCAACCATTTTCTGCTTTTATGAATTTTCTTTCGATAGAATGTAGAATTTAGCAGCAGTGTCATACTGCACAAATTTCCTGGTAGTTGATCCTTTTGAATTGACACCAAATACCATAAATAAAAGAACAAATTAAGATAATTTAATCACTGGTTGAAATTACAATTTTACAGTAGTAAAGTGCAAATGTATATTTTTTAAAATTTTAGTGAAGGTAAAAAGAATACCAATATAAGCAATCGATTATTTGATTGCAAGTAGCGCTCAATAGCCACTTCGGAGGGAAGTTGAGGTGGAACATGTCTAGTCCTCAGTTGAGCTTCAACAACTGTATCATTGAGTTCGCTACATAGAAAAAAATAATAGCATTAGATTGCACTAAAACTGAAGTTGGGTAAAAGTAGTTAAAAGAACATATGAGCAAACTGTTGTCTTCTGATCGCTTCTTGATATTCTTATTGATTAGACTTCAAAAAAAGTGTGTTGAAAACATAATTTAGTAAATAAAAGTGAGCTCTCTCTAATAGCTTAAGTTTTTAGATGAGATGGTCACACAATTCAACATGGTATCAAAGGCAAATATCCTAAGTTTGAGCACCATCTATTATTTAAAAAAATCATGTGCTTGGCTCATAACAAAAAATCAAGCCCACACATTAGGAGGCCGTGTTGATTTAGTAAACAAAAGTGTGCTCCAACTTAAGCTTTTAGATGAGATGGTTACACACTTCAACACCGTGATAAGTACATAATATGGAAACTAAACAGGGATCCCTTGTCATGAAGAATATAAAGGTAAGGAGTCTAAATCATAAAAAGAGCTACTTCGATTCATTAAGGACATACCTTACAAAAGTTTCAGCCCATTCCTGGGATGTGTGAGTGGTGACATGCAAGAAGTTATGCTGATGTCGTTTTTCTCTTTCATTTGCAGACATTGTTAGAGCATAACCAATTGAAGACGCAAGTTCAGTAATGTTCCATGGGTTCACCAAAATAGCCCCAGCACCAAGAGACTGTGCTGCACCTGCAAACTGTAATTAAGAAAATATTATGGAAGAATGTGCCGCTCAAATCATTTGCATAGCACGTTTACTGGTCCAGTAACAATCTGATAATTAGAAAACAATACTTAGAAGGAGAAAGAGTTTATTTAAGGAATATGATGCAAGTTCCCTTCCTGAATCAAATTCGAACGGACTTCTGAATTCTAGCATTTAAAATAAACTTGCTTAAATAAGTTGAAGTAGATATAAAAGCAACTAAATAGACTATCATATTTCCCTTTTAGCATGTTGAGGTATACTTATTATCAACACTAGACGGGCCTTTTGCAGTACTATCTCTGCATCTTCTTAGGGATAACATTAAGATTTCCATTGGAGCTACTTCGCCATTAAGACCATTGTTGGGAAGATGGACATAGTGACCAACTTAATCCAACATGAGACAAAAACATTTTGCAGTACTATCTCTGTATCTTCTTAGGCATAACATTAAGATTTCCATTGGAGCTACTTTTCTCCTAAGATCATTGTTGGAAAGATGGGCATAGCGGCCTTAATCCCAAAACAAGCAAAATTAAATTAAGAGACTACACCATCATGCACTTCACCAAAGTGGGATTTTACCAACCCCTGTACCTTCCCTGCACGCTCAAAGCTGGACATAAATATGCCCTTTAACTTGACCTCATTTCACATTTTTACCCTCCAACTTTGGGTGTGCACAAGTAGGCACGAAAATAGCGTTTGATTTCTCAGCATATTCCCTGTGGATTCAATACTCAACCCCGTTGGATTTATGTTTGACGATGACCACCTATGCTATTTCAGTTGGTGTAATTTGGGCATATCAACATGTCTGACCGAACATTAGGTAACCCAAGATCAAGGATGGGTGCTTAGATTTGTGAGTTGAAAAAATAAACGTAAGACCTAAATTCGAAAAGCTAGCTCAAGTGGTATAATTAGGTCACATGCTTAACCAGTGTAGGATTCTGAAAATGTTACTAGTGAAATCATATTGCAAAGAAGAAGAGAGAATTGTGTACCTCACTTAGAATTAGGACTCCTTTCTTGGATGCTTGGCAGGCCACAAATTCGTAACTGACAAGATTCATCCCATCTCTCAAGGATGTAACTAGAGCAACATCTAAAAATTTCCAAAACAAAGAAAAATTGAGAAAAGCACTGAGAAGTAAATTGAGGAACAATTAGCATTTAAAACTTACAAATACTATAAATAAAACATCATAAAATTGGTAATATTAATTAAAATAGAATTAAAATGTTACAAAAAAGCAATCATTATGTGACACAAGCAAAAGATATACCAACTTGTCCTTTCTAGTTTATAAAGATAATTTTTCTTGGTGAGCCATCTAGTTTCTCTTTTGTCCTCTACATATGTGTTAGTGCAAGTAGTATCATACATGGACATAGTCTGTTCAAATGTTGAGCAGGCAAATCCCTGAGGATGTATTGATGTTTTCCTTTTTTTCCCTTCTGTATGTCTGCCCTTACTCCATCACTATCAGAAGAACTCAACTATGTTTTTCACCTTCTTACCATATTAAACTTATTTCCAGTATAATGTATAGGGAGATAAGAGACAATATACTTGTAAAGGAACAAGAATAAGTACCAGTGACAGCATAAAGTGCGCATAGTGCAGGAAAATCAAGAGAACGATCCTGTCAGTATAGAGTTGAAAGGATTAGAATCTTCACAAGGTTACAGCAATCACTCGTAAAGCACAACGGGAATGATGAGAATGAGTAGCGAAATAGGTAGAAATTAGAATAAGAAACATCAAACACCACTAGCTGGGATGTAGATAAAGGGATAGGAGAACCTTTGACGGATTCACGAACTGGTTCTTAAACTCAAAAATTCACCCTTCAGTTTATTTTACTGTAAAGAGGAAGATCCTTGTTTCATAGATAGTTGGCTTGATTTTTGAGCCCATAGCATCACATGTAGTCAATGCTTCCGTAGCCTAACACCATCTTGGTGTACATCAATAAACTTCAGTTTACTTGACCCCAAAAAATATTTAAAAAATAAATAAAATATCCTCTAGAAAAAACAAAAATTTCTCATAGAAACCAATCATTACCCTTTCATTTTCAAAATCGTTTTCTCTTGTTATCCGCCACTTCATCTAAACACCTCATGAGCTAGCATTTGGAGTAGAGTAAGGTCCAAGATCCATCTCTCAAAGTATTCAAGCAACAACAGTGAAATTAAAAACTTAATCTTGATATTGTCAATTGACCCAATTCCCTGACCACCAATCTCAGGCGCTGGGCAATTAATTAAAGATTTATGCACTTGGAGAATATTAGTTGACAGACTCTGTCAACACAAAAAAACCTTTCTTAGGAAAATGACACACTGAAAATCTATTCAGAGGATTTCTACTTCTAGCAGAATAGATTAAGAAAGACAGATTTTCCCGGTTCAAGAGCAATATATTTTCTAATTATAGTACTATTGAAACCAAAGAAAACACAGAAGAACCAAACTTTCAGTATAATGGGCAAACATTTTGATTAAGATGTAACAAGTATTGAAAGAAAGCAAATGAGAATGCCATTCAAAGAAGATATGATTGATGGAACCATTCAGGTAGAATGCTGCATCAGCAAAATAATTCAGCCTACTTTAATCTTTTTGACAAGTAAAGTAATGTCAAAATGTGGGGCTTTCCTTTGACATGCAGTAGTAAAAATTAGGATTAATATTTTCTTCTTTGCTGCATCCATTTCAGAAATCAAGTAGGCAGTAACGACCTGATGCCTCAATGCAGCGGCAGATCTAGGGTTGCAAGAAGGAGGTTCATCTGAACCCCCTTTGCCGGAATATTACCCAGCAGACATAGGGTCAAATTTGATTTTTTTCAGTATATATACCGGAATGAACCCTCTTGACACAACTCAAATGCTTGGCTCAGTGGTCAAGGGGGTTCAAAATTCCCCCAGGGTCACGGGATCAATTCTCGATCTGCATTATATTTCCATCTTCTTGGTCACCGTAGTATATAATGATTACCCACCAATTATTTACTTTTTCTTTTTATATACTCTGTAAATTATAATTCAACTCAAAATCTTAATATTTCCTGCCTATCCTGACCTTAATTCCTTTATCAATCAGGCATTCTCAACAATGTCAATATGTTACACAAGTTAGATGACATTTGTCACAAAAGGGAAATTATCTTAGAAAGAACCTCTCACTCACATTTTACTTTTGACAAGGAACATGTAATTCAAAAAATTATCTATGAGTTCTAATTCTTTGTTATTATATAGACTACTCATATTATCCTAAAACCGTAAGGTGTCTTTTCTTAGCTTCTTTCTTACTTAACCAACCAATTTTAAATAGGCATCACCTTTTGATTCAGCAAACTACTTTGGACATCCCAAACGTAGATATGAATTTCAAATATATCACTTTATATCCTGCAGTTAGCCTTAGACTAGGTTTCGAAAGAGAGGACAAAATTGTGAACTTTTTCTTCCTTATTTTGGGCGTTCCCTAACAAACTTTGGGTGAAGGACACATATATTGCTATAGATATTTATGGAAAGATCTAAGATTTCTAATGAAAATTTTGTGCTTTCATTCCTATGATATGAAAATTCCATTTTCTGAAGATGCAATCTTTACTCCCTCCTTTCCTTTTTAAGTGATTTTTTAGCATTTTAAATGTGTTTCAAAATAAGTAATCTTTAAGAAATCTAGGTATTCATTTTATTCCCAAAAGTACCCTTGTTTAAAAAACACAAGAAATTTTAAAAAGGGTCGATGGAGGAGGACATAAGTAGGAAGAAGTGTTAAAAGGGACATGACATGGCGAATTAAAATTGGGCTGGTTAAGGTTAGTCTTGTCATTCGCCGCCCCGCCCCATTTATCATCCTGCAATCTTTTTTTGTATTTGCTTTATATTTTGAACCCCCATGATAAAAATCTTACTCATTGCCTCAATGTAGCTAGCATTTGAAGCACGGAAACTATACTTAGAGGATTTGAAAAATGTAGCATTATCGGATAGAGCTTGTGAGTGTATTTATCAAGCAGAAAGCTGTAGCATCACAAGCTTTGCAATACAAGCTTCTTAACCTTTAACATACCAAACATTGTGTGCAATAATTTAGTTTAGTCCAATAAAGATTGCACGCGGAAGAGTTCACCAAGAGTTAAGTTTTGAAGGTAAGCAAATTCTTAGTTTTGTCCTGTACTTTAAATATGTGCATTAACTATAATTTAGAAGAAGACAAATGAGTGTACTCGTAGCTACTCC
This sequence comes from Solanum bulbocastanum, assembly GCA_037074985.1. Taxonomy (NCBI): domain Eukaryota; kingdom Viridiplantae; phylum Streptophyta; class Magnoliopsida; order Solanales; family Solanaceae; genus Solanum; species Solanum bulbocastanum. Next base: position 25,299,031 of record CM073598.1, on the reverse strand, counting down.
TATATGCCAATAAATCTTTCTAATTATTTATCCTAAACTACTTGAATGACTTTTCACGAGTTAAACCGTATCCTTTTGCATCTGCTGCAATATTTAGTTCATCTTTAGTATAATAAATTTCTAAATTTCCCGTGAATGTCCATCAGTCCTCATGCTCAAGGTTCAATTGAGTTTCTATATTGAGGTAATGATTGCAAGAATGTTTGTTTTGTTTTTCCACCAGAATGTCAGGTACCTGTTTAGGATCCAACAAATCAGGATTTCGTACCAGTGGGTTAAGTAAAGCACTCTATTCTCATTACTCGAACCCGAAAGCTCTAATTAAACATAAAAGAGTATTACCTTTGGTAAAGAGTAGGGTTCTTCTAACTGTTAGAGTGGGTTAGAGAGTCCCACATTAGTTGGAGAATGGATGAATGGTCTACTTATATGGACTTAGACAATCCTCTCCTCATAAGCTAGCTTTTGGGGTTGAGTTAGACTCAAGTTCCATATCTTTACATGGTATTGGACCGTTTGGGCTCCCAGTCCAAGCTCGAGAAAGGGGAGGGGTGTCAGAGTCCCACATTGGTTGAGAAGGACCAGTGATCTGCTTTGCTTATATGGACTTGGGAAATCTTTACACAAACTTGGGCAAACTTTTGATTGAGCTAGGCCCATGTGTCATATCTTTACACAAACCAACTCAACATATCATGTAGGTCGTTTCTTCTAAATTATACGGTTTATGAGTTATAAATGATGAAGATCTTCATTATGTGTAGCTATATTTCAGTTATTATAGTTTCCACATAAGTAAAATTGTCATGGTGTTTCCCGCCTTAACATTCGAAATTCCCATCTCTCATGTCCAACTCTACATTTTTATAACTGTGGCATCCATGTCAGCTTGTGCACACCTCGACTATACCACTGGCTATCAGCTACTTCCACTAACACAAGCACTTGTTAACTCTAATCATCGAGGCTTAAATAAATGTGAAGAAATCACCTAGCGTCTTTTGTCTAGTCTCCCATGATTTCCACCCACTTCATTAGCACCCATAAGTGCTGCACGATTGTACATTTTACCCTAGACATACGTAAATATTCATGCTAATTAGGTGAGTATTGCAGCCAATAACATCTGGAAAATTCTAATAAGTTTCCGGAATCGTAAGGGTATGGCAATCCAAATTCCCTGTGAGTAACCTGGTGCTGAGAGTAAGTGGCAAGGGATGAAAGGACAGAGATTTGCTTCAAGGAAATCAATCACCCACCTTAACCTTATTAAGTAAATACTCGATGTTTTTGGCAAGTGATTAGTTTCTCAATTATATTGTTTCAGGATCACATTGTAAAATTATTAAAATTCCTGGACAGTACTCAACATTGAATATTGCACCTGATAAAATTCTTCTAACTCTATGATGCTCCTTGAAAGACATTGCATTTGCATCAGAGGATTCAAAATAGTTTCTCCAAGACCTTTATTATTAGATCTTATCATTTTTTTCGACTATCTTTTTCTTTGAGCCTTTACCATTTGATCATTATGATTTAGTATTAAAATGGGAACAAGAGACTAAACCATTTCTTGTAAATATAAAATAATAAACAGGGAAGCAGATACCCTCGCTAATATTGGCTCTAGCAGAGACAACGTCAAATGGTATCAGAATTTACATGACTTGCCCAAGCAAGCCATAGGATTGAGCCTTACGGTTAAAAAAAACAATTTGTGAACTTCAGGATAAGGCAAATCAAAAACAATTCCATGTATGAGGACAATGGATAGCACTATTATTTTTATTTGTTACTTTCAGTGTGCTATATTATCAAGCTACATGGAGAGGAATCCTCTCAAACATATTATGAATTTCCCGAGGAGTAAAAATATGGGCATGCCCATATCAACCAAGTTTTTTGAGGAGGTTAGGTTTTATGTCCCCCTCTTGAATGTATTCACTTTTTAGATATTAATTTATAAGGTAGGGGTCTTAGCCAACCTTTACAGCTAAAAAAGAGTAATTCTCAAATGCAGAGGAGTCATATGAAATTAACAAACTAAAACAAGCTGCACCAACTTATACATATATCCATTAATATCAACAATTTATTCATATTATTAAGTAACAAGAGACAGACCAAATGATGGATTGGGACAGCTGTTAGAGTTCCGAATCTTCCATTGATGCGTCCCACAATTTCATGTACTTGACACGTCAGCTTTTGATCTGCCCAACAAGTTAAAAGAGGAAGCCACTAACAATCAGAGAGAGTAATCGCATCATGGATGTCAAAAATTTAACCAATGACAAGGCTTCAAGGGAAAATAATATCTCTTAATACCGATACACTGGTTTTATGTGTAGCTTTACAAAGTTAAGTTTGATTATCAGAAGTTTGGAATAATCTTTTTCAATGATTAATTGACGATACTTCAAATATAACTTTAGAAACTCTCACTAACAATAAATGATTCAATACAAAAAAAATCTTGAAAAATTTATTAACAATTGTGCTTAGAGATGTTAATTTTTCTACTTAAGAATATTTTTTAAATAATCAGAAGTTCACTATTTTACTCCGTGCTTACTCACAGTGCCTGTCCTAATCCCAGATAAAAGAGGAGGATTGGGGTAGGCTAGCCAGCATAAAACAAGCCAGCTTCATGATGAATCCTCGCAATACAGACAGCATTAGGACATACTCAGCATGAGATGAGTTTAAATGGGGTAACATGATCACTGAGGATTTCTAGAGAGGATCCCAACTTGTTTGAGACTGAGACATAGTAGTTGTTGTAGAAATCTACTATTTCCAACTTCGAAACCTATCCTTCTCCTCTTAAGTACTATACTTGGTTTACCACCACGATTCAAACCCATGATGTATCTTGCCATCAACATTACTCCTGTAAAAACAGATCCTCTCCTTCATTCAGTCAACTCAGATCTATCATGAGAGTCTTCAAATATCCAAAAGATATCTCAAAGACGTGAAACATCAGATTCTGTACTTCATCACTGTTAAACTAGGGCTAATTTACTATAACCGGTATCTTTTTGCACTAGACAAAAGATGTCAGATCAGAAGATCTCTTCGCATGAAATGAAAACAGAAGGTGAAAAGGCTAAGAAGATGTTGTTAGAAGCGGCAGAAGGTTGCAACCTGGATCGAGGAGAAATGGGAGAGTGGAGAGAATAAGAGAGAGATTAAGGGATAATCTTAGAGAAGATTAGAAAGATACAGTGCTTCTAATAGGACCATCAGGATTCTAGAGAGGAGGAGCTTTTGCATTTAGAAGTTTTTAAGGATCTTTTGTTGCAGTTGGTAAAGTTCAAATGCACTAAACTGGTCTCAATCTCAGGATTATGTGCTCGCATATCACAATCCAAAAACATCATTTTTCCTTTCTTTCTCTTTCCAGATGTTCTTGACAACTAGCAGTATTTTCCTTCACAAAATCTACAAGTCACTAAAATCAGGAACTTAAACCAAGAGCTCAAATTGATCTGTAAAATCCATATGTTTCTTGTCCTGGTTAGGGATACATGATCAAATAGTAGACATAAATTATGTGCTGTAATTAAACAACAGAGATAAGTATGATGACAAGGAACATACACTCAGGAACATCTGTCCTGGTTGGTACTGCAATTTGTAGCAAAACTACCTTGTCACGCCAGTCTGGATTCTCTTCAAGGAACTTCTCAAATGCCAATATTTTTTGAGGAATTCCCTTTATCATATCCAACCGGTCTACGCCCAGCATGACCTGTCACAATTAATGAATATTTAATCAAAAATCAGTAAAGACAGTTAATTTAGGTTGCCATTTTTGCTTCTCTTCAATTTTTTTCCTTTATTCTGTCTTCCCATCTATTTTATAGATGTTCATCTAACTTCTGTTTTTTTTAGTTTATACTAGGACACATCATTAAACCAAGAAATTAGAAAAAAATTACAATATTAGTTGCACAAAGATCACTTTAAGTAAAATTAAAGACAACCTTCATCTGCACAATCAAGGCGTAAGGCAGCTCTGTTTGTGATAATAGCCAAACTAAGACACAATGGGGATAAAATATTTGTTTTGACCTTTTTTCTATATTTCCTTTTCATATTTTTTTTGAGTTTTCACAAGGAAGCATACATTAAAAGTGTTGCACTGAGGGTGACAGAAAATTTCAGGGGTGAAATAATTAAGGCATCCCACAGTTCGAGCTATACTGATTGAATGTTGTAGATCATTCTGCATCATGCTTATCTAAAGGAATTTATACTGGAACAAACCTTTCTTCCAGCAAATCTTTCTTGCAGTTCTTTGATATGGTACTTGACTGCAGGAAGCTCAAGAGCTCTAATGAACCGATCAGAATCTATCCCAATAGGAAACTGTTCATCCAAAGGATCCAGTCAATGTGTCAACCATAACCTTTTGCAAAAGAGGGAACTTGACTCAAGTGCAAGTGATGAAAAAAGAAAAAATATAAAAGATTTTAGGCTATTAATAAATGATTCATCTACCGCAGCTACACGTGTTAGCTTTCCTTGGTCCTCCACTCCTTCAGGTGTGCCCTCAAGCCCAAGAATGCGAGTGCAAGCACTAACAAAATGTCTTGCATAATCGTAAGTGTGGAAGCTGGAGACAAGATTAAAAATATAAAACCTGAGTCAGCTAAACTATTAACGTAAGGAAGAACACTCCAAATCCTCTTAAAGCAAGATTATGAAGTACAGAAATCATCATAGTTGACAAAATAGTCATGGATTCTAAATGAGCTGAATTTCGTGCTTTTAATGAGGCACTTATCCGCCTTCTAAATTTACTGGTGGTATTTGAAAAACACAAGCCCTTTGTTTCCCTGTGGAATGATTCTCAGACCCCCATTTATGCATCTAGATCACAACGATAAGAATTTTCCATCCTAAACCTGTCGAGGCAAAAAAACATGGACAGTTTGCTTTTCTTTAAAAATGCCTTTCATTCTCAACTCATTACTTTGTCGCTTGTTTATTTTACCAGTATTTGCTCACTATATGCTGAACACTCCCCCCGATAATAGGCATTGACTAAAATGGCTGCTTACACTAATATATACTGTTCACCGACAATCTTGTTATGCTCTGCATCCTTGAGACTGCTCATAATCTTTTCCTGGAGACTCATTTAAGGTCTAACATCTCTTGGTACAACAGCACCAAGAACATTCCTTGGTACAAAAGGTAAGAACATTCCTTGGTACAAAAGGTAAGTATCTCGTGTGCTTTTTCTAGGTTGGCTTGTCCACTTCATTACACCCATCGTCTTCCTTACCACAATTTCAAAGTTAAAATAGTTTGCAATATCTCAGAAATTTATGACATGTTGGCAGTATTATGAATTGAGATAAGTGGACTGACCCAACTAAATCAGCAGCAAGTACAGCTCTTAGCAGCTCCGATCGAGATGGCAGTGTCCTGTGAATTTCGGATGAAGGAAAAGGTGTGTGAAGAAACCAACCAACTTTCATTTCACTATTATACTCTTTAAGGCATTTTGGTAGAAACATCAGGTGGTAATCATGGCACCAAACGACATCACCCTCTTGATAATGCTCATTGACGACATCAGCAAACATCTGGTTTGCCTCCTTGTATGCAGTAAACTGAGACTGGAAGCTGCGGGTCGTTGCAAGACGGTCTTCTTGCGGAAGTGGGAGATAATGGAAAAGAGGCCACAGAATGTTATTACAATAACCATTGTAATATTGGTGAACAAGTTCTTGATCAAGAAAAACAGGAATGCACCTCTGCAACCACATCAAAGATCAACCTTTTATCATAGTCGTAATAATGATCATAAGTTAGATAGTGCATCTAGGTAAGATCTTTTAGATGAAGTTAAGTGTTTTATTAATGTTGTTGTGATAGGTGGTATACGGAAGTAGAGTCTCTAGACATATCACTTTGTTGACAAGTGCTACATCTAGAATTTAAAATGGGGCCTATTTTACAAACCTTTTCAGCCAGAGCTTCAGTAAGTGATCTCTGACCAATTTCATCAGTTACATTCACCCCAGCCCACCCGATCCAATTTGCTTCAAACTCATTGACACCTTTAACAAAATAAGAAGTCATCAATTAGCACACATACCAGATGATAAGAACCCCACTGAAGCTCAAATGTAGTAGATAAGTTAAGAAAATAAGGAAACGAACAATGCTAACAGAGAAAAAGAAAGTATCAACAGCAAAATTCGCTAGTCATTTTTTAAAATATAAAGCATTATGTTTTTTGGCTTACCCAACAGAGCACTAACTAGACCTCCTACACTAACTTCTAGATTCCATGAATCCTCTCCTTTCCTAACAGCTGAAACAGGCAACCGGTTTGCCACAACCAATAATCTTTGTCTTTGTAACCGCCCATCTTGCCTCTCAAAGCCATTAGTAAGGGATGATACTACAAGTCCTTCGATAAGCTCTCCCTCTCGGGCCCTTCTATCTCCATCTGATAGACAGAGTTCATTTCCATTTCCAAAAACATTTGAGTCTTTGTTGCCATCTCTTATGCCTTCATTTGCATTTTGAGACTTGCTTGACTTTCTTAGTTCCCTTTCTCTTAAGAGCCTTTCCAATCTAGATGGAACAGTAGAATCATAACTATTCTTGATTCCAGATGTTTGTAGGATCTGTATTTGAATTGAATTAGTATAAATCATGAATTATATGATGCATTTATTTATTCACAAAAATTAAAAATCACAACACCTCTGTCAAATGATGCACTTACGGAAAAACAACTTTTTTCTGTCACTTAAAAGAATGAACAAATTCCATATTCACCAAACAGGACAATGCGACAAGTTATAGCATATTACATTTCTCGAGTTGACAGTGACAGTATGAAACTCATTCAAGTATAAGGAAACTAACTTAAAGTTGTGAGCTTCAATGAATTTACCATTGCTTTGATAGCAAAATAAGGCTGACCTGGCTAATGACCAATCAGACAAATGCACAAGGTAAACTAAGCACCGAAATTATCATCCAAAAAAGGGAAAGAACCCTTCACACAAGAACCGATTGTTCACAAAAAGTTGAAGTTAAAAAATAAAGAAAAACAACTTTTTTTATATATATACAAACCAATCAACCAGAAAGACAGAGATTAAGTATATAAAGCAGAAACTTTTGACTACATTTCATGAGAGCAAGTTTATTGCCTGGAATATCTTTCCAAGAAAAGAAAAAAAAAATAGAACTAATCTTTACAATAATTTGTTTCCTTTAGTAATGAAATAGTAAGTCTTACATGTTCCCACAATATTACTCACGCATAACATTATCTTCTTAGGTAATGCACAACAACATATCTATCTCAATTCTTCCTAAAAGTGAAGTTCTTGAAAAAAAAAAAATCAATATCCATATTAGACCAAGAAAAACATTATACGGTTCTTGAAAAAATAAAAAACTCATAAACTCTAAAGAAATCAAGAACACCCCATAAATACTCAATGCACAACCACAAGAATCGGCAATTAAAATAAAAGGGGGGTTTGGATTTCAAACTGGAAAAAAATTCAAGATTTAGAGTACCAAATTGTTCTGAGAATTGTGGGTATCTTCAATCGACTCCATCTTCAGCAGCGTCAATCCCAATAACAAGAACAAGAACAAAAAGAATAAAGACCCAAATGAGAAATTGGGATTTAGAAGTGGAAAGCAGGCAGTCCATATAGAGACAGGAGAAGCAAGTTGTCAACAATTTGTACGTATGTAGAGAGGAAAAATGTGAAAATACAGAAAAGAAAATGGAGGAAAGGAACAAAGGGGGTTTCGTCAAATTACAGAAAATCCAAACCCTTTGAAGAGAGTGAAAGATAGAAGAAAGCGTTTGTGAGGAACACGGGTTTCTTCGCCATGCAAGATGCGCACCTGTTCAAAGCTTTTCTCCTTATGACCCTGTTGGCACCAACGCTACTACACAAGTTCACGTTTTTCAAATTATTCTTTTTTAAATCACTAAATAAAATATATCTCTCCAACTCTCAACTAACCTCCCAAACTAATCATTAATCACACTACACCTTTGCCAAAAGTCCTCGTCTCAATCTATGTTAAAGTGTTTGATTAAGTACATAATCTTTATAAATAAAATAAAATTTGTGATTGGTTTAAAGTTAAAATGTTACAAGATATAGAAAAAATAATATTTTTTTATACTGGTTAAAAAAAAAGAATATCATATAAATTGTGATTGTGATATTATTAAATGGTAATGTAAAGAATTTTCACTCTATTTGATGGTAAGTATTATTTTTATCAAGTTACAAGCTAATTAATATTGTTAGGTTATTTTATTTTAGTCTATAAATACACTTAATAAGGTGTTATATTGTTTATTTTAGACAAAGGCTAGATGTTATTTTTTTCAATAAAAAAACTCACATCATTGAGAAATCATATATATCAGAGTAGTTTCCCAATCTTTTAACTCAATGTGAGGTTTTGTTCGTATACACAATAATCTCTCCTTTGAACTAAGTTTCATGTGGCCCATTGTCATGATCCACGAGTCAATTTTCGAAACTCATTATGTGATACCTACATCGGCTGTATATTTTTGGCAACAAATGTCCACAACTAGTTTTTATTTGTATGGGTGCGTCTCTAAGCTCGGAAGGAAAGTAAATCAAGTCTCATGCCATTATTTGTCTTCGTCACACTCATCTTGTTGAACCTAGACTTTAATATTAGTAATTGCATTTTTTCAGCTCAAAAATATTCTTAATAATGTATTATATTGTCCAATTTGGGCAAAAAATGTACAATGTTCCCCAACAATCTCATACGCTTGAGAGATCATGTAGCTTATAGTTTAGCTTTTTAATCTTTTCATCTATTATTATGAAGTTTTATTTCATTTAATCGCTTAACATATAGCAACTATATATTTCATAAATACATGAATAGTTACGATCACAAATCTAAACTATAACTATTTATGAAATATATAAAAACAATACATATATATGTATATACATAAATAATAGATGTAGTTGTATAGTATTTCATATACATGTAAATACGTATATTGTCAATTGTACAATTATGTAAGATGTTCTTTTCGAGGCCCTTCCAAAGTCTCCAGCCCGCTAAACCTGAGTTGGATTGGACTGGGCCGTCAACGTAAGAGCGCTAAGGAAACTCAAAAGTCTCTACTTCGTTTCCTTTTTCGGTCCGGCTAAAATCTCGGCAGTTCTCAACCGTCCGGCTTGTCGGCGACCGTCGCTACCGGCAATGCGGAGAACCGGCGCGACTCCCTCAATCTTTCTTTTCTTCCTTTTCTTCCTTCTTCTCTCTAAGCCATCACCTTGTTCCTCGTTTTCTTTCCCCTTTTCCAACTACCATGCCGTTTTCTCTCTTTCTCATTCGCTGTTCTCCCGTGTTGCTAATCTCCGGGAAGCTCGCGGAGACAACGATGGCGCTGCCCGAGCTCGATCCATTGCTAGAAAACTGGAGAATGGTATGGGTATTGGTTTCTGGAAAGTCATGTGGAACGTGGGTTGGGACTATGCTCGAAATTATGCTTGGAGAGATGCTACGTCGTTTGAAATGTTCGGTGCTTTCTCTGATCTGAATGAAATTCTGCGAGGTCTTAGCGACTTTTCAAGTGTCAGTTCAGATAGGGAAAGGGTTAAATGGATGAATCGGAATTATGAAATTTTATTCAGAGTTTCAAAATCTCTTTTTGGTAAATTCCAGAAGGTGTTTCGACAACCTGTAAGTTTCTACTTCTATATTTTTAGGTCAATTAGTAGAACAGTATTTACATATTTACAGAGCATGACATACTTTCGAGCACACACTAGAAGGTAGTACTTACATGCCATAGTTTACTAAGTTATCCCTATTTAAATGTTCTTGAGAATTCAGCACTATTAAGAAGAAGTTATAGTTGGAAAGATTACTAAGTTATCCCTATTTAGATGTTTCTTGAGAATTGAGCACTATTAAAAATAAGTTATACTTGGAAGATTACTATTTTTTGTCTTGAATTCTTAAAGCGAAACTTATTTTCGGACAATTTGCTTTTGCTAAAGCTACCCTTATTTTGGACTGAGCGAGTAATGAGTATAGTAGAAGCAGCTCTGTATCTAGGTTCCAATGCCACCAGCCCACCCCCTTGATGTGCTAAATGTTAGGTGAAAGCTTCGCTGGTGTCTGATCAATCTTGGGTAGAACTTATGTGTAGCTACGCATTGTGCAAAATTGATGCCTCTGCTGCAAGCCTGTAACTTTAGTTTAGCGGTATATTACTAGAGATTGAATTCCCATGCAATTGATTAGACTATATATTTACAAACAAAATCCTTGAAAACGGTTAAAACTTAAAATGATAATGTTTCTTTTACGCATTGAGGAAATAATGGAAGGGTGACTATCATGGACACTAAACTAAGGAAGTTCTGACTTCATTGTATAGAAGTTATGTCTTATCGCACGGGCTTAGTGCAAGCATTTACAAAGTCTTTGATTACTTCTTAAATAAAAGTTGCAAATTTGAAAGAGGATTGTAGTTAATATTCTGAGACCAATCAAACAAACGACCAATGATTGTCAACGAAGCAAGAAGCATAGACTATAGACTCCCAGGATCAAGTGAGAACTTTGATAGGTATCATGTCCTAGATATTGAATTGCTCATATAATTGATTGGCGTGAAGATGTACAAACCAAAACCTCAGAAAGGATTAAAATGTTAAAATGACAAAGTTATACCTATTGGGGAAACAAGAAATGGTAACCATAACCAAGAAAGTTCTCTAGGGTGTCGTAATCTTATAGTTGAAGTTATAAATTTGAAAGAGGAGAGCATTGCTAAGATGTTGGGACTTGGGAATGTGAAATTTAAATTTTACTGTTTTTGAAGATCAAAAGATCATATTAGACAAGCAAGGAGTTTAGTGTTCAATTTTGCCCCTTCTTTATTCAGTTGTTCATCAAAAAAATTTGAGGTTATTGATTATAAGGAGACTGAAGATTGGTGCAATATATCTCTCTATTTTGATCAAAATTTCTGATACACAGCCTGCCAATTCTTGGGCCTCCATATTGGATGTTTTGGAAATTATTACAAGTAAGTCAAACTTGCAATAATAGTTGGTCAAATTTTCCATTCACCTCCAACCTGAATACACTCGGGGAACATTCATCTTTAGCTATGTTGTATGCTTGAATTGATGCTCATATTGAGCACACAGTAAAATGGAACTAGTATGGGACATTAATAGTCTTGTCTTGAGCACACAGGAAACTTGACTAGTACGGGCATTATCATATAATTATTTTGTGCTTATTTTTTCCTCCTAGTCACCAAAACAGAGAATCATGAATATCTTAATTGTAGGCAAAAAAAAGGAAGTAGCATGGACCAACAATTCCTGTTTTCTGTTATAATAGAGCTTCAAACAGTTTCTACAGTGGGGGATGGGTAGCTAGTGAGTCGGAGTTGTACCAATACGCAAGGATGAAGACTGAATGTATGTCGAGTCTGTTGTTGTGCACTTGGTCTAAGTTTGCTTTTATTTATTTATTTTGAAGCAGGGTCCGCTGAAGGAAGTCATGGAGACACTTCAGAAGGAAGTATTAGAAGGCGATTTGCTTAAGGACTGCCTTGAACTGGGTTCTACTGATTTGAAGGGCCTGATCACGGTTTTGAAGGATATTTCTTCAAAATATACCTCTACTTTCTCTACCCGGGCAGACCTGTGACTGAGTGAAGTTGAAACCAAGGTATTATGATTAACTCTGTAACAAGTTTTGTTGCTCTCCGGTACAGTACTAACAGAAGTGTAAAAGCTCAATGTAGAAGAAGCTGATTTTTTTGTTTCCAGGCTTGTACTTTACGTGACTTGTTAAGAGCCAAAACTATGTGAATATTTTTGCTAGTATAGAAATAGCTGATTTTGTTCAATGATAGAAAGACTTCTGAAAGGAACTCAAAAAAAGCTGCTTCAGTGTGGTGGAACTCCTCTTGTAGAAACTGCCTGACATGGGCTGTAGCTACAAAAGATATCATGCATGTCTCTAAGAGGATGAGGACTGGCCAATTTTCGGATGTACTCATATTGAATATTTTAACCGGGTCTTGAAAACCCGGATGATGCCATAAAAAAAAATATACAAATACGTCGATCTGAATTAAAGTGAAATAAACTTTGAGTACAAATATGTCTCTTAACTACTTACGACGAGCTTATAACAATTAAGCTAATTTAGGTGGGTACTTTAGTACGCAAAACGTTTATTCTTGTGATCAACGGTCTAATAATGGACAAGCCTATTAATTAGTTTGACTTTGGAAGGTTGTACACATATGTATACCTTGCATGTGCATTGTCATAATGAGAGTTTTTTTTATGTTGGATCTTGGGTGTCCTCTAATTTTGACATTTTTCATGGTTGAAAAATTATTTATTTTAAAGACAATGCATTTATTAAGTTATTAACGCCATGAGAGATGTGTCAAGGTCATGCACAAGACACTTTTATTATGTAGAAAGATATCAAATCCCATTTGGATAAGAATTAGTGTGAGAATTTAGGTTATTATTACTCCAGAGAGTGATTGATTGTGCATTTTAAAAAATTCAAATATATGTGTGAACTTATATAATGAAACATCCATTTAATTAAATTACTTTCTTCTGATCATTCTTACTCGACCCCTTTTTTGCTTCTTGAGAGGTAAATTTTATAAAACTTTGAGATCAGAAATGCATTTAAGCAATATGATTATCTAATTTAACAAGTGATATATAGTTCATTGATAGAACTTGTATGTAGATTAATCCTAAAATCTGTGTAAGCCGACTTCCATTTCCCATTCTATGATCCTAGTCCTGAAGAACAAACACGACAGTAAACTTGGATTTTGATTAATGATTCAACGGAAAAGGGTCTGATATACCCTTCAATTTTGTCATTTAGAGTTGATATACCCCTCGTTATAAAAGGGGCTCATATATACTCCTATTGTTATACAAATGACTCACATATACCCTTTTCCTCTAACGGAAGTGAAAAAATTAATTTTAGTTTAAATTTTTTTAAAAAAAATATAATCTCATATGGGTATATTTAATCCTCCTCAAACATATATTTTTTTTTAACTTTTTTTTTTTGTTTCAATGACTAATTTAGATTTATTATTTTGATGGTCAAATTTATTTAAGTTTTGCTAATATTCTTGTAAAATGTATTATATATGACCCAATATTTTCTTCAAATACAAAAACTAAATTACAATATATCCGAAAAAAATAGTTTTAATTATAATATAGCCACAAAAAAATAGTTTTAAATTTTTTTCTTTACACCAAGCAATGAAAGAAAAAATAAAATAAGAATAAGAAACTCAAATAATGATAATCAAAAGGTCAAAAAATAATTTATGTCCGAAAAACATTAAAATATACCTTGAAGTTTGCTAGAAAAATCCTATATACCCCTAAATATATATATTTTTTTAAATCAAAAGTCAAAAATATAAATTTAAAAGTAATTTTTTCACTTTAGTTAAATGAAGGGTATATGTGAGCTCATTTTGTAACGGTAGGGGTATATGTGAGTCGTTTGTATAACAGTAGGGGTATATATGAGCCACTTTCATAACGAGTGGCATATCAGCTCCAAATGTCAAAATTGAGGGGTATATCAAGCCCTTTTCCCATGATTCAATCCTAGAGTTTACTATGGTTATAAAATTGAAGAAATTAAATTTTAAATGAACCTGGATTGAATTGGATTTTTTATGTTCGATTTTGAAGTTCTCGATTTGTTCGAATTTGACTTTTGAACCTTTAAGATATGTCATAACTCATAACTATTAACAACCTCAATTCACCTAATAGTTTGCTCTGTATAAATTTTCAACCCTTAACAAGGATCGAGGCTACCCAGCTACGTACCGTATGTGCAATTTCATTTTGGACTTCATCCTACTAGGATCATAGGATACGAATCTATTGGACCTTCAAAGATTAGAATTACTAGCATTTGACATCTATGATATGTATAGATTGAATATGGAGTAATACATTAATTTTTCTTGTATATTTGGGTATCTGAAAATCCATAGTACTAAATTTGATATCCAAATTCAAAATTCGTAATTTTTTTAAAAATAAAAAATCCAATTCATATTCAAAAACACCATTTTTATTTATTATAAATAGAAGGAAATACTATTACAGTTGATAAGATATGTCGGCCTTTTAATTTGATCATATTCAAAAACCATGTGACTAAAACGTGCATTAAATTCCCTGGCTAGCGTAATCTATATCATCATAATTAAATTCTTACACCCAAATTGATTTCTCCACTCCCATCCATGTTTGTGTGACCAAGTCGTTCTGAGCATTAACTTTTTCAACAAGAATTCAATGCAACATGCTTCATACACCTTTCTCTTCTACTCTAATTTGAACTTTGAATGTGTAGCAATATATCTTTTACAAGAATTAATAGTTACTACTAATTTACTTTCAAGCCATGTAAAAGGTCGATTAAATTGGTGACCTAAAGTTGATTTTAATAAGATATCTCAAAAGTATATTTAATTAATTATATTAATAACTTTTGTGCGCATCACATGTAACGTGTATCTTGTGCGTCAACAAATATATAACCATCCAATTATTTTGGATTCTCTACTGATTGATTGTTTATATATTTATAATGATGATTTTCTTTCTAAGTTAATACATGATCATGTAAGAGCAAATATTAGGGCAAACTATGTCACACAAATTGAAATGATCGGGAGCCGAGAATGAAAGAGTGCTAGCCTGGCAGCATGGGATTAATAATTGTGGTACGTCCATACCCATATTTTACAATCATTGAGAATATAGTACTAATATGATTTGTTTAGCAGCTATGAGCTACCCATGGAATATAATTAATTCACGGTTCATTTCTACCAAGATAAAAAAATTGATTCTCTTTGTTAGTTCAGAAACTGAAAGTAGTATGCCCATGCACATGTACATCAATTTCAGAGAGACGTTGCATGTACTCCTTCCTCCGTTTATTTTTATTCGTCCACTATTTTAAAAATAAATTTTTACTTTTACTTTTCATTTTTAACATATAAAAATAATAACATATTTTTTCATATTTTACTCTTAACATTAATTATTTATATTTCTCAAATCATTCTTCAAGACGTATAACATGACTCCCTCTAGTCCGATCCATTTTCAAAACGTAATACTGAATATTACGGTAAAATACTCATATTAATCATTATTTTTTAAAGGACATGCGAAATTCAAAATGAATGGATGAATTATATAAATGTAATGTATCACTGCTCACATTTTCTCAGCCGCGTGAAAATAAATGCATCCAACTAACTTCTCATCAATGAATTGAAGTCTTCGTCACACTACTATTGTAGTCTCTAAAATCACTAGCTCATTAACCTCAACACATATATAGTATACTATATAATTAGACAATTCTTTGAAGCTTTTCTCCAAGCTACTCAATTTTCCACTAGTATAGTACACATTTTTTTTTCTTCCCCCTTAGCTTCTTTTTGTTTGATGATAATGGGTGCTGGGGAAGTAAAGAGATGGATAGTGGTGTATGTAGTGGTACTTTTAGGATTGAATTTGGGGGTAAATGTAAACGCACAACAAGTGCCTTGTTATTTTATATTTGGTGATTCATTAGTGGATAATGGGAATAACAACAATATTCAGTCTTTGGCTAGGGCTAATTACTTGCCTTATGGTATTGATTATCCTGATGGTCCAACTGGGAGGTTTTCCAATGGTAAAACTACTGTTGATGTCATTGGTAAGTATTTCACTTAAGTAGTATATCTTCTAGTGCATATTATAGTTTCTCTGTTTCAACTTATGTGACACTGTTTGACTTGATATAAAATTTACAGTAAGAAAGAAAAAAGGTTTTTGAAATTTGTGGTCTAAAACACATACCTTAGACATTCGTGTAGCAAATACATCATTTTACTAAATGTAGCTTTTAATTATAGTAAAATGATATTTTTGGGGGAGGACTAAAAAAGAAAAACGTGACACATGAATTGATGTATAACATTTAATTACTACTTGAGTGCCGTTGATGACAACTTAAAGGACTATATATGTATTTCCCAAAAAAAGAAAGGTATAAATCGATATATCTTTTCATTGTTTAAAAATTAGTAACATAAAGTGATAAAAAATGGTAATTAATGGTGATCAAAACTAAATATAAATATTGATTGTGTTTAAATTTATTTACAGCTGAGCTTTTGGGGTTCGATGATTATATTCCACCCTACGCATCTGCAAGGGGTGAAGACATTCTCAAAGGAGTTAATTATGCATCTGCTGCTGCTGGAATTAGAGAAGAAACTGGCCAACAATTGGTAATTATATATTGCGTCTTCCGTTTTAATTTATTTGTCTTACTTTACTTTATAGTCTGTTTAAAAAAGAATGTCTTTTAAATTCTAACTTTCCACATGACATGTCTAAGTACACGGTATTAAATGATTTTTTTTTGCTATATAATTTTTGTTTACAAAATCTTTATAGGGTGCAAGGATTACGTTTGGTGGTCAGGTAAATAATTACAGGAACACAGTGCAACAAGTGGTGCAAATACTTGGAGATGAAAATTCTGCTGCTAATTATCTGAGCAAGTGTATATACTCAATTGGACTAGGCAGCAATGATTATCTCAATAATTATTTCATGCCCCAATATTACTCCACTGGCAGACAATTCAATCCTGAACAATATGCTGATGTTCTAATTCAACAATACACTCAACAATTAAAGGTGAGTTGAATACGTTTGAATTAGCTGATTAAAAATAATCGATAAACATAACATGTTAACAGAAGGTAGTTGCATTTTAATATTAGAGATAAAATCGTAAAAGATCTAATAGGGCTTTTGCATCAGACTTTGTATGACTATGGAGCAAGGAAGTTTGTCTTAATTGGAGTGGGCCAAATTGGTTGTAGCCCAAATGCTCTGGCCCAAAACAGTCCTGATGGAAGAACCTGTGCAGCAAATATAAATGATGCAAACAAGTTATTCAACAATAGGCTAAAAGGTCTTGTGGATGAATTCAATGGCAATACACCAGATGCAAAATTCATCTACATTAATGCTTATGATATCTTCCAAGATTTAATTGACAATCCCTCAGCATTTGGTATATATCTCTTCTTGTGCGCGTCATTATTTTTAGAACAAACTAAAAAAAAGTATCACATAAATTATAACAGATGAAATATTGATTGGCTAACATATTTGACTTTTTAATAATGTTTAGGATTCAGAGTGACGAATGCTGGATGTTGTGGAGTAGGAAGGAATAACGGGCAAATAACATGTCTTCCACTACAAAATCCATGCCAAAATAGAGACGAATATTTATTTTGGGATGCATTTCATCCAGGTGAAGCTGCAAATACAGTTGTTGGGAAAAGGTCATACAGAGCTGAAAGGTCATCAGATGCTTATCCTTTTGATATTCAGCGTTTAGCTCAACTCTGAAGATAAGGGATGAAACTAAATTCAGATTAATATGAAATATATATTTTTGTGGAATTTCTATTATTGTCCTATGATGTATTATGAGTTAATAATAATTAATTTTTTTTTCTCTCTTTTACTATTTTTATTTTTCCTACAGGCTACGACCTACAACATCTATATTTTTTTCTTCGTTTCAATGAATTGCTACAGAGATTATTAGTAAAAAAAAATTAAATGATTATTTTCTTTTTTTTAAAAAAAAGATAGACTTTGTTTAGGATTTATGATAATATGATATGTTCCTGTAATTGTGGCATGACTAATATTTTTAAAATATTTTAATTATATAAAACAATTTTTTTTGAAAAAAGCTATAGAAAATAGAAATTACTAGATTTAAAAAAAAAAAATTTGAATCTTGAAAAGATATATTGTTTTGATTTGGATAAATTATGGGAAAAAATTAATAGAGGTGGATTTTTATTTCATTCAATAAGAAAATGATACATAATAAGTATTTTACAAAAAAGAGAGGATTGTTAGTTGCAAGGATATAAGTGAGCCAAAAAGGCAGATGAAAGGGTAATTTTAAACCAAAAGGATGAATAGAAAGATATTTTTAGATAAAAAGATAGATGAAGGATATTTTTAAATTTTTTCCTATAATTTAGGGATATTTTTAACCCTTTTCTGTATAAACTATAAAGAAAAGAATAGTTCTTCTAGTTCAACTTGTACAACTGCAAATAGTCATGTTAATAATTAAATGCATGTGAATCATTAAGGTGGCTTTTAAGCTTGGTTACGACTTTATGATTTTTTTTAATTTTTTTTTAATGATATGGATGAATATTAACTAGCCATTGATTTTTTCTTCAATGTCAACTTGATTTTTATTCAACTTGTCCAGCTAGAAAACAAGACGGTATATACCTTCAATAAGCTTTTTGTTGAAATATTCAAAACTATGTTAGTGATATACGAATATACCAAGGCTATCGTACAATAATTAAAAAAAAAAATACTCCTAGTGTCATAGTATATGATAAGGATAAAATAGAAATTACAAAGGGACCACCTGAAATATAAAAAAAATGTGTATTAATTATAAATTTACTATATATAATTTGTTCGTAAGGATCGATACCAATAACATAGTCAATACTATAAATGATGGAGTTTTATTTTGAACGTAAACATCGTGTTATTTTTTACTCATATTTATCTTAGTTTATGTAACATGAAGATCCATAGATGAAATACATGTGGTATTTGTTTGAAGGACATTTTTTTTAAATTCAAATTACAAATGATTATATTAGTAATTTTCACTTATTCAACAGTAAGGTCCAAATTTCAAAATCGGTGGTTCGAATTTGCAAGAGCAGTAGAGCGCGTGGGGTATGGAACAAATCATTTATTTGGCTGCCAAATGAGTTGTAAAATAAAGTTGCCCTTTGTTATTGTATGTTGTGCCAACTCAAACATCAAAAAAACGTGTCTATATGGTCTGACGTTGGAATTGTAACAGTAATTGGTGTTTAAAAAAAAAAAAAACTCGCACATCGGTAATTAATAAAATGAGTAATCTCTGTATAGGTTTTGGAACTTTTTTTTCTTTTTAGTTAGATTTGAAAATATAAGTTAAAAGTTCAAAATTTAATTTTATATGGTACCAAAACGCAAGCGTCAAAGTAATTTATGGTTCCAAGGATCTCTTATGAATAAAGATCCTAATTTGTGAAAGTGAGGAAATTATTGGAGCACTAAATTACCTAATAAAAAGGCCTTGTGAAGTACACGAAATAAAAAGTGCTAAGAAAAAATAAAGACAACTCTGTTATATCATTGCCGAAAGTATTTCAAAGTAAATACGTATGACATAAGATAAAGTGAACAAAAAGAAAATGCACCTTTGACGCGGATTCCCGTGCCATTCATCTAAAAATAAAATAAAATAAAATAAATTTGGAGTAGTTTTTCTAGTCGTCCATGATGAAAAAATTACCTAGAAATATCACTTATGTTTGTTTTAGGATTACAATATCACCCAATTTTATCTATTTCTTCAAAATATACTTGACACAATAAATATATTATCTCTCTCCTACTAGGTTGCCATGTCACATTATTCCTTTTTTATTATTATTAACAATTTTTACAAAAAATTTAGACGACCCATATATTATACCCAATAAAAAAAAAAATTACATAAGGAACTGTAATATGAGCTCCTCTGATTCTCCAAGAAAACATGTGGCTTCTTCCGGTTCTTCAAGGAATAAATTAACGAATTTGCATAAGGAACTGTCTCCTGAGTCGCTGTATACCTTTGATGTCGACCAAAGAAATCGCCACGAGGTAAAATTCAAGTTTTTTTCTGATTCTTTTATTTTTGAAGTGTAAATTGTGATATAGTTCGAATACTTAGCATGATATTGGAGTAATTTTCTTTAAATTTAGGGGTTTATTGCTTGCTTTTTTTTTAATCAGATATTTCTATTGTTTGAATATGCCTAAGCTTTAAACAAATGTTTATAGTTTGTGTAAAAATCTTTTTTTTTTTTTATCATGAACAGGAAACCTTTGATTTTTTACCGTGAACAAGCAACAGATGTTTATGTGTAAAAATCAATGTTCCTAATATCTAGTTTATCTCTAAATATCCAACTAAATTTATTGTTTTCTTCATCAGCTTCAAGGAACTAGTTTAATTTTTTCCTCGACAGTAAGACTAAATTTTTGTGTGGATATAACGGCAAATACTCGTAAATGAAACATAGGATAATGATTTTTGCTATAATAATGATTTTTGCTATAAAATTGAAGTAACTAGATTTTCATAGAAAATGGATTAATGCTCTCTTATAGATACATTAAACAAACTGTCTTTTAAAGAATTAAAAAATATTACTAATAAATTAAAAAAATGTGACATGACATTCTAGTAGGAGAGCGATAACGTATTTTTTGTGTCAAGTATATTTTGAAGAAAATAGGCAAAGTTGAGTGATATTGTAGTCCTAAAACAAACATAAGTGATATTTCTAGGTAATTTCCCAAACATAGTGACTATCTAGGGAAATTTTAATTTTATAGTTGAAGTCCACAAGTTTTATTTAGGTTAACTTTTAAGTTCTTTTTTTCTTAACTCGTGTAGTCTTTCTATTTCAATTTATATGACATATTTTTTTAAGTCAGTTTTAGAAAGAATGATATGTATTCTTATTTGGCAAATACTTAATATCAACATTTTACCTATATTGGGTTCTATTTATTCGATAAAAAATCCATAAATGTGAACTCTTCTATTAAAAAAATTATTTATTTTAAAAATAGCTTTGGAAGTTGTGACAGTGCAAAATTTTCTCATATTTTTTAAAATTTCTCTCTCAATCAATCAGCATCACATAAACTATCCAACTGAATCGTTATTTTGGCGGGGGGGGGGGGGGTTAATACGTAAACAATGGGCTTACATGTTCTTAGTATAACAGAAAATTTAATATGATATTGAATTATTGATCAACAGTAATGATTCTGATCATATCATGTTGGGCAAAATCTTCTATGTATTACCGCAATCTAAAAACTGTGAAAGATAAAAAAGCATAAAAAAATTTAAAATTTTATTCTCCTATATTTTAAGTCATAAAGTGTAGATATATTTAAATATTTACTCTAGTTATAAACTTTTAAAACACTCTAATTGGATAGACTCTTATTTCCAACTGGAACTAGAATAACTAAAAGAAAATTAATTACTAAAGCAATACAAATCCATAACATAAGGCATGTCTACCTTGACTTGGTATTTAAGTAAATCCATAAAACAATTTATGAGTTGACTTGAAATTCAAGTATTATCCCATTAAATTTGTGGGTTAATTTAACTTAAGATCATGTTGAGTTGAGGTCAAAGCATTCCTTTATTTTGTTTTGAAAGCAACCAAAGAAATGGTCAATTCAATTATCACATTTTTTCAATATCATCGCAATTTAATTCAAGGCAATAAAAACTTTCAAATTTAAATAATCAAGAACGCAAGTTGATTAATTACTTAATTATAAAATATAAAGAGCCATATAATACATACTACACATAACTTCATTCCATGTTTTAATCAAGTTTCAATCATGTGACGGTAGAATAAAATAAGAAAAGGTAAATGATGGCACCGTTTTTGAATATCTTTTTAAAGAAAATAATATATAAATTGGGCTTGTCTAGTGCAATTTACATTTTCTGTGTGGTTTGCAGGCTATTACACAGTGAAGTTTATTTAGTGCGCACAAAGTGCTCACCTAAAGGGCAGAGGCTGTGACAGAGTTGTAGCGGCTGCGGCTTATCCTGAAATTCCAAAAAATATTATATATAAATTATTAAGTGTTCGAAAAATATAAATATTGTTGGTAAAATAAAATAGTTAAAATGCACAAAAAAATTTATTTTTTCAACCTTAATCATGACAAAAATATGACTTAATAATTTAATATTTTATGTATAAATTATATATATTTTTATTTTACTCATATCGCGATATCCGCAACTTATATTTAGATGAAATTACAAACTGGCCCCGTTCGTTAAGTTGGTTTAACTTCCCTTCCGACCAACTTGCGTGTCGTTTCGAGTAAAATCAGATTCTTCACCAATCGCATCCATTAACGCTTGAGTATCACGTGCCTTCTTCCTTATTTCCAATTGTCAACGTCTGCCGATCCCCACTTCTTTCCTATTTTTTTCACTTTGCTAAAGCCCTTTGAAACTCTCTAAAACATCAAATTCTTATCCTTTAAATAGCCCCCATTGAAAGCAATTTGCAAAGTCTCATTTTTTTTGAAGTAGGTTATCTTTGAACTGTCTTGTTCAACTGTTAAATTTTCCAAAAAAAAAAAGAAGAAAAATCTATTCTTTTTCAAGTTTATTCACCTCTGATCCTAAATTTGGTTGAAATAATAAGTTTCAAGAATACCCTTTTGCCATCTTTGGATTCTTGAAAAGCTTTAGTGTGAAGCATTAAGTTTTGCTGACACCCTTTTGCAGATTTTATATTCTTGAAAAGCTTTGATCTTTTTTGCTTGTTTTGTGCTTCTGAAGCTGTAGTGTTTTTTGTAACTACTTTTTAAGTCAAATTTACGTTTCAGTAGGGTTTTTTAGGTAGAGTGGCTGCAGATCTTAAAAGGGGTTCAAGTAAATTAGTTGTTAGAATCTTGATCTTGAAATGGAACCAGTAAGATTCTTGTTGGGTAAGCAATCGTCCCTTGCACCAGAAAAGGTGATTGCGGCAGTGGAAATTGAGAGTGATGATGGGGAGGAAGGGGATGTTATAGATATTGATCCAAGGATCAGGCTGATGTATTCAGCTAATGAGGGTGATATAGAGGGGATTAAGGAGCTTTTGGATTTGGGCACTGATGTGAACTTTCGAGACGATGATGAGAGGACTGCCCTACACGTTGCTGCTTGCCAAGGTTACAGTGATGTTGTGCAGCTGTTGGTTGATAATGGGGCTGAAATTGATTCCGAGGATCGCTGGGGAAGCACGGTATATCTCATGAAACTAGTTTTATTATCATATGATTTTTGTGTATACCTAATGATTGGTAATTTGGCATATATTTAGATAGTGCTTGATTGTGATTATGATTTGGGTAGTTAGCTGGTATTGGAGAAAAAGGTATAGACCCTTGCATTCTGTTTTTATTTATATGTGGTAATCAAATCAGAACTTGATTCAGTTGGGTTAACGAATTCATTTGTTAAAAAGTGTACTAAGAGGATTCTGTGGGACAAAATTCTATATGGCATTATATGAATGGTTATAAATATGGTATTTTTACTGTAGGGATTTTGTTTTATGAATAGCATTTGCCTCATCCTGCCTTAATGGTAGTTTGCTTGGTTAAATGTGTCATGCTAAGGTGAAAATATGTAATAGAGCCTTCATGGATGTTTGTACAATTATACATCATGTAAATATTGTCAAATGAGAACTTTATCAGCTGTAAGATATTTCAAGGGTCCTAAAGCTTAGAGGATAAAGCAATTGTATGACAAGCTATTATAGTCTCTTTGTCTATATGATACATGTGAAGCGTCATAAAGTTATTTTTTTAAGCTTTTGGTCTCCGAAACCACCACAAGGTTTGGCATATGAAGAGTTGACTGCCTGTTTGCTTCTTTAAGAAGATGTTTCCTTTCACGCATATAGGCAGTGAAACTAAAGAGTTTAGTTTATATGCATGTTATGTTTGTAATTAGTGAAGTTCAAATTGATTGGTTGGCAGCTGGTATCCAATGTTTATTTGACAACTTCTGGTCTTCTACTTCATTAATATATAAATTACTATTATTTGCAGAATGAGTCAAATATTAAAAGATGCCTTGAAAATAAAATCTACTACTTGTCAAGAAGAAATCTGTAGTATAAATTATGATGTTTGTTTTCTAATGATTTCAGCAAAAAATAGAATTATGCTTGGGGCTTGAGCTGGTTTGGAAAACCTGAGCTTCTAGTATTTTTTTCTCTTAGTCTGAATTTCTCTCACCGACATTGTGTGAACTTCCAAATTTCCTTGAGCTACTTCAGTTTCTTAGTCTACGAGTCCATTGTTCTTCTTCTAGTATCTAGATCGTATTACTTGTAAGCAGAAAATCTATCAGGTCATAATATCTCTGTAATTTCAAGGAGACCTGAGCATTGCAGCTCCCAGTTGTTTTACTTCCAACCCCTCTTTGCATTGAGGGAAGAGTGTGACAATAACATTGTCATGAATTACCAACCATTATTGACACAATTTTGCCATCTTAAACTATAAAGTATTCTGCTTTTCCTATTGATCAACATGTTCTGAGCAATCTTATCTTTGTTGAAAACAGCCTCTTGGAGATGCAATACATTATAAAAATCATCATGTGATCAAGCTATTGGAGGAACATGGTGCAAAGCCTCCTGTAAGTTTTACGTTCCGTTCTATTTACTCATCAAGTGATTAAAAAACTGTAAGAAAGAAAACTCTTGTTTCCGTTGTACAAAAGATTGCTTGGCTTTATTGCTGTCTAAATTTTGTTTTGGAAAAATAAAATTCTCACCCAGATGGCTCCCATGCATGTCAACAATTCACGTGAAGTTCCAGAATATGAGATTGATGCTAAAGAACTTGATTTCACGAACAGCATTGAATTGGCCAAGGTAATTTCATTTTTAAAATGTGAACATTTTACATAAACTTGATTGGTAATTAGCTATTTTCAATGGGCTAGGTATGCTGTTTTTCCTTTCAAAGTACTTCCTTTTAACCTATTTTCTTGGGAGGTTATAGTGAAAAGTTAACACAACTAAATTGAGTGGAATGCTCGGTTGGTAAGGATAAGTTGATCTTCTTTGGTGTTTCTGTCATAAGTCCTTATATTAGGGTGGTATGTTCGGAAAAAGCTGGGAAATATTCACCTGATCCTTTTCCCATTATGCTAGTATATTGCTCCAATTATACAAACTTTTGCTTCTGTATCTTTTTGATGATTCCTGAAATATTATAGGGAACCTTTCATATTGCCTCATGGCGTGGAATACAAGTTGCTGTGAAAAAGTTCGGAGATGATGAAATTGCTGATGAGGATAAAGTGTGAGTATAAGATACCAATACTGCTTCTGTGGAACTTCTAGCGAGAACAGAAAATCCATAAGAGCTTCTTCTTCACATTGTTTAGCTCTCCTCATATCTCACTTATTTATTACATAATTCGGATATTTGCAGGACGGCATTCAGAGACGAGCTTGCACTGCTCCAGAAGATTAGACATCCAAATGTCGTCCAATTTCTTGGTGCTGTAACACAAAGTAGCCCGATGATGATAGTGACGGAATACTTACCAAAGGTAGTCCCAAATTTACTCGCTTGTTTTTTCTTTATCTAAAATTGTTGTGGTGTGTATGGTTATGTTTCACAACATTTTACTAGTCTGTGAGCGTTTTAGTTATTCTACACATTTGTCTAAGTTGATTCCTTTCTCGATTTTGTTCTTTTCTAGCAAAAGCAACACCCCTGACACTAAATTTCTTTTTCATGGCTATATATTTCCAGGGTGATCTCCATGCATATTTGAAGAATGAAGGACCTCTTAGACCAACAAAAGCTATCAGATTTGCAATAGATATCGCAAGGTTCACAAGTCACTCTACACTATTTGCTAATGTTATAAACTCACTACGTAATAACAATACCAATGCTTGTATAAATGTCTGGAACCTGGGGAACTTTGTGGTGTAACATTTAAATCCACACAACTTGCATATCTCTTGGTTTTAAATTCTATAAATTAGCATATGTGGGAGGCAGAGCAAGTAATCACTCAGCTGTTGATTATACTTCTGAAAATATTTATTGCTTAATTCATCTAGTAATTTGTTATGATTTATGAATCTTTTAGTCTACATCTATTGTGTTTCTTAAAGATCCCATCTGGTGTTTGCATATCCACTGGTGCTATTAATAGAAAGAAGAAAAGAAAATAGAAGATCATACTTGTTAATGGACATGCCACTTTTTCCTCAATCGCGAGGTTAGAATATCATACTTGTTAATGGACATGCCACTTTTTCCTCAATCGCGAGGTTATCTGCTGACCTAGCATCCTAGTGTCCTGCATATCACTTTAAGCTTACCCTAGGAATATCAAATAGGATGTATTAAACAAAAAGTAAACAAACATATTGAGAAGATGCAACACTGGTTACTTTTTCCATCAGTCAATATTGGAAGTTAATAAACATCATTTTGATATTGCTCTCTACTTCCACTTTGTTTGACCTACTTCGCAGCTAAAAATTATGCCCTGTGCATGTAGTATCCTGTATTATTTCAAATATAATGCGATATCTTTATACCCATTTCAAGTCTTTCTACTATTTAATATTATCATAAATCATTGGAATCATTCTCTTTAACTCTGAGATAGTCAACACAGCTCAAAGAAATCGGATTGGAGCATCAAGGATCTCTTCAAAAGTTATTTTCCAATTCTATTAAAATTTAGATTTCCAAATTTCTCTTGAATTTCCACAGCTGCTTGGCATGTGAAACATTTGATTATATTTATTTTCTTTGAATCAGCTCGTGCTTGTTATTTACTAAAATAATCTATCAAACATACTGTTCACATTCATATGGAGTTGAAGCCTTATATGACTCATGTTAGCCTGAACCATAATGTGCATAAGTAGAATTTTAACCACTCTTGTGTTTTATATTGTTGCAGAGGACTGAACTATCTACATGAAATTAAACCTGAAGCAATTATTCATCGTGACCTAGAGCCTTCGTAAGTTTTCTTTTGTTAGGTTTCCTTTGATTCCATTTGTGTATGCAAATTCCCATCCAAGGTTTTGTTAACAAGCCTCAATCTTTGAAGTTCCCCTCTTTCAAAATTGAGTTTCTTCATCTTAATGGTTTAATATTTTTTCGTGACATAACAGAAATATTTTGAGGGATGATACGGGACACCTGAAAGTTGCTGATTTTGGAGTCAGCAAGCTATTGAAAGTTACCAACAGGGTCAAAGAAGATAAGCCTCTGACATGTGATAACACATCTTGTGAGTACTCCTTTCTTTTAGGTATCACAACATTTCTTTTCCAATGGAGAACCATGCTGACATTTGACACAGACTCGACAGTATTTGTGACACCGTTGTTGCTGCTTGTTTGGATGTAAAATTCCTGCCAGTCTAATTTTATAAAAATTGTTCAGCATTGCATGGTGCCACAATTGCTTCTACAGATCCATTTCTGTTGATTAACATTTGGAACTCTCTTAACTCTTTTCATTCTTGCCTTTTGTTTTGTTGGAAATAAATAGGCCGATATGTAGCTCCAGAGGTTTTCAAAAATGAGGAATATGATACCAAAGTTGATGTGTTTTCCTTTGCTTTGATTTTGCAAGAGGTAACATTTTCTTTGTCTGTTCAAATTTTTTGAACTTAAGAAATGACAGCTTTTTAGTTCATTCATTGTGGACCATATGTATAAAAATATTGATGTGCATACATACTTTCTTGATTAATACTCTCATTCTGAATGGAGTTGCCTTGTTGAAATTAATATGTGGGGGAAGAGGTTGATAGTTGATGGTCACTATCGGGTCTCTTTTGTAATCAGAGAGTTAGTGTAGGTTTTACATGTACTTCTGATCATGAAGATCCTTTCGTTTCTCTGCTTGTAGTCCAGGAAAGTGAAAATAAATCCTTGCACATCATTGAGATGCCATATACCTAGTCGTTTTTCTGACTTTGAACTTGATTGCCTTTTAATTTCTTCATTGCCATGAATGTGTATATCTATCTACTTGGTGGTTGTGGCACTAAGGTGATTGATCTAGCTACATGACTTTGACCTTGTATAATCCTTAATATAGTTTCTTTATAACATGCTTTTCATGCAATACAATGAAGAGAATATTTGTTGGGATGCAATAACAAGCAATATCTTTACTTTTCCTTTATAAAACATTCTCTTTAATAGAACTTTTGCTATCCTAAAGGAGAATTGTAACTTGATTGTCATTATGCAATTGGTTGTTATTTGTAGACTGTTTTACCTATCTGATGAGAAAACTGACAGCAGAACGGTTACCTTATGCAGTGAAGACCGCAACTTTTATTTTCTACCATCTAGACAAATCAATACTGCAACACATGTTGATTATTCTATACTTGTGTTGATCTGCTCTAGCTAGAAACCAGCTAAAACTTCTAAATTGTGCTTAATGAACTTCCATAAGTCAAGGATGTGCATATTTTCTATTTTTGTTTCCACAAATGGGTTGGGATTTTGATAATTGTGCTGTCGTGTACTTTAGATGATTGAAGGCTGCCCCCCTTTCAAAGCAAAGAATGAAAATGAAGTACCTAAACACTATGCTGCTAAGGAGCGCCCTCCTTTTAAAGCTCCAGCAAAGTTTTATGCCCATGGACTGAGGGAGTAAGTTCTCTATCAATTTATTTGTGGAACTCCATAGTCTAATACCTGTGCAATGCATTGGAAACTCTCTGTTCTCATTGAAATTTAAGAAAATGATGACGATTAAGATATCAAGTAAAATTCAAGAACATTTGTTTATGACTGGTCTAAGTCTACGTACGGTCTACATTTATCTAACTATCACAATTTACATGGGTGAAAAGATTAAGAATAACAAGGAAAGTACACTTCGTGGACATGCTTCTTTATTTAACCATAAATATGCTTACGGAAGAAAGAACAAGACATTAAAAGGACTTAGGTAGAGACGAAAAGTAAAATGGGAGAAGAGACGGAAAAGTATATGTGGGGTTTATACCAGCAGGGTTCTGCTCGAAGGACCAAGCTTTACTTCTTGGACAAGTTTGGTATATTGTCTTCCTTTGTTGGCAGATGTTATAGTCGCATTGCACTTATTCCACCAATACAGCATCAAAGGCCCCTCCTGGCTCATCCTTAGACACTCTAAGATCCTTTGTCGAACCTGCTTCCACTTTGAATCAATCTATTTCTTATTCTAAGGGCCTCAAAGACAGCTTATAGAAAATAGAGCTTTCACCTATGAGATTGCCTTGTATTCCACTTGGTCGCATACCCAGACAGAAACTAAGCTCCCATTCCCGACCCATTTAACAAACTACGACAATTAACAACTATAGAACAATTAGTTCTTTTAAAAACCATTAAGGAAAGTGTATGTTGAATGACACCAACCTATGTGCCCTGTGTTCTGACAAATAAGTTATAGACCTTCATTTGTTAAAATTTCTTTTTAAGTGCCCATGGTAGCATTTTATGTGATAATAAGAAAAGTTATTGCTGCTAAGTTCCGTCTATCGAAGTTCTAGAGTTCCATAACCATCCTTTCCCTGTGTGCAACTTTATGGAAGATCTAGAAATCATGATAGACATACCCTTCGGGGTGGCCCAGTGGTTTGGGCTTGGGACTTTCATGTTGGAGTTCTCAAGTTCAAAATCCCTTGCCAGTGAAAGCAAGGAGTTTGCCTTCTTGGTCGAGCTCGTCGCACCTGGCTTGCCTAGTGCAGGTTACCTCTCCTATGTGGTTTGCGAGCTATTGCATGGGAGCAGGGGTTTTACCCTGTGCGCACCCAAAGATAGCAGCTGCGGGTTTTCCTTGTCATAAAAATTAAATAAATTATGATAGACATTCCCATGCAATTTATGAACAGAACAGTTTAGGTTGAAAACTAAACAAAAAGGAAGTCGATCCATAAGTCAATTTATAATTTCTTTGATTCTACTTATTCTACAGTTGACTAGGTTTATAATTGTGGTTCTATATTTGATACTTTTTGGGATATTCAATAATGAACTGGTTTACTATGAATCAACTTTTTTTCCCCACAGTATAGGTTTTGACTTTTTATGGTTACAAAATCATCACTGCATTGTTGTTATTACTGCTAATTTAATCAGAGTTGATTTTGGTTTTCCAGGCTGATTGAAGAGTGTTGGAATGAGAATCCGGCCATGCGTCCAACTTTCAAGAAAATAATCCCAAGGCTCGAGGCCATTTACAACAAATTTGGCCACAAAAGGCGTTGGAAGGTAAAAACCTTTCGGTCATTTAGCTCCTTTCCACCATCTCTATGCACTTCTAAATAGTGTATGGTGCATATGTATTGTGAACTTCTCATATTGGAGATCAATAAGTTCAAACTATTTTCCAAGCCTAGTCAAGTAGAAATGTATTACCTAAATCACTTGAACATCTGTGATTGCGTAACTCGTTCTTATACATTCCGTTCACCTTTCCACACCTCAAGAAGTGTGTAGCAAATAATAGTTGCATAAAATTGACAGAAAAGAAAAAAAAAACATGCTCATGTTCTGATTGATAAGAGTCTCTCTCTGGTTTTATGCTGATTTTCATACCGATTACTAGAGGACAAGCCAGTGTTTCCGAAAATGTTCTGTTTCTTTTTTCTTCTTTCCTTCATACTTGTCTCATCGACATAGTCAAAGGTGGTCTACAAATTTGTCTAAGGCTTAACGATGCCTGAGTCTCAGCGATGGCCTGTATTGTGTTTTAGGAGATATAGTTTTGTTGCTACTTCAATGCTCCTATATACATGATCATTCTGAGTTAAGCATGGATCTCTCATTTCATCTTGTATGTGTTTCCCTACGCAGGTTAGACCTTTGAAATGTTTCCAGAATTTCGAGGCCATGTGGAAGAAAGAAAACTCAAGTTCAAGTAGGAATGGATCATCGCGGTCAAACAGCAGCATCTAACAAATTGTGGATATTTCCTTTGTTCAAGTGTTCATATGTTTCCTTCACAGATTTCTGCCAAAGATTTCAGTACTAGGAAGTTGTATCACTTTTTCTAGCTTTAAATCTCTAGATGTCCAAAACAAATGGTCATCCTTTTTTTCTTTGCCACTTTCTATTGAGATCTATATTGTTTATGTACATTATAGTAGATAAAATATTCATGGTGCAAATGCTATGTTCTCTTTTCTCTTTGCTTTGTGGAAGCATCCAATTAACTTAGACAAAAAAAGAGAAATAATAAGTGATTCTTTCCATCTACCTAAGCCTTGGTGGACATAGTTAATCGACATGTGCTAGAGGGAGGTACTAGCTACTTGATGAAATAGTCGAGGTACATCCAACACGTGTTGGAGGAAGGTACTAGCTAGTACGTACAATTGAGGGGCTGAAGGACCCTTTAATGAAAAATTACATTGTATATTTATACATAGTAAATGGTAAATCCCCCTCATGAAAATCCTACCTCCGTCATTACGACCCCTCTCAAAGAAAGGGAAAAGAAAGACAATTCCCCTCAAAACTTCCCAAGGATTTAGGTTAAGAGTTCTCTGTTCCCAAAGATTTAGGTCGAGGCATCTTTCTGAAATCCAGCCTCTACACAGCCTATGGTGGGGGACACTGAGCAAAGCCAGCACATAATAAATTGACTCCAAAAACCCTATTGAAAACACCATACATATTGTTAGCTAAATTAGTTAAGTTTTCATAATGTAGGACCACACTCCCATTACAAATGCTTTCCCAATATAGAAACACAACCAATATCTACATATTCTTGATATATGGTCTCAAAAATTCACTCTAATCTTATTGTAATTTGTCTAGTATTTTATCTTAGCTTTAAGCCCTTAAATATAATCCCAATTGGTTTAAGGAGTTACATAGGTTGTGTTCGATACGAAAGGAAAAAATTTTCTTAAAAAATGTGAGTTTCATATTTATTTTCTTGTGTTCGGTACGTAAACAAAAAAATATTATCCTTATTTTTTTCATATAGTCTAGACAAAAACTATGAGAGATGGGGGTGGAGCTAAGACGTTGGTGGTGAAGATGAGTTACGTTGAAGGGTAGTGAGGACAAAATTGATGTGGAATGCCACTTGTGGAACTTGTTCACCCTACTTCTACTATGAAACTAGTTTTCCCTACTTTCACTGCGGATTTTTATAAAAACGTTTTGTAAGAATTTTGACCAATCAAACAAGAGAAAATTGAAATAAAAATATATTTTACCGTACCGAGCACACCCTAATAAATAAGAAAATTTTGACTCTTTGAAATGAATACACTATATAGTGAACTTTTAAGTAAGGCTTTGATCAAATTAGCATTTTAGTCAAATTTCCCATTAGCTAAGACGTAAAATAGAAAAGTATTTCATGGTTTGGTTTGGAGTTACTTTCATAATAAGTATTTGATGTATTTAGTTCTTACTTTCGTAAGTAGCAAATTTATTTGTTACTCAATAAGGTATGTAGATTATAATATCCTAAACTTTTGCTGGTTCAATCTGTTGAATATATCTCTTCCAAAAATGAATTTTGGGTCCAAACAGTAGAAGAGTGTTACATTATTCACACTAGTTGAGAAAATAAGTTATTGGTTCCTTATATAGAAATGAGAAATACCGATCTCACGATTAACTTTTAAGGATAAGTTAAGTTAGAAAGTGATATTAGAGTCGGACTCGTAGTGTCGCACATAGATCGAACGAATGAGCTATTGTAATTTTATATGTTTAAGCATCTTATAGTTAGTTTTTTTTTTTGCGATTAATTAGGTCCAAGGTTATTTTTTTAACGCATTAAAGGAGGAAAGGGACAGAAATGAAGTTCACGGCCGAAAGTTGGTGCAACTATAATTTGATAGACCTGTGAAGCAATAATTGGATGAGGACTATACTTTTTTGCAAATAAATTGAACTGAAATTTCCCTAAAAAACTCATGTTATTTTGTGGTCCTATTCGTCATAATGAACAATATTGGCTGTTTGTATAAGAGTTTGGACAATTGAGCAACTGTCTTTTTGCCTATAATAATTAATTAATGACAAAGTTCAAGCAACCAATCTCATAATCCAGACAAAAAAATTAAACATAATTAATTTTTCATATTTTCAACACATAAAGCAAATTAAAAATGTATAAACTTTCATTTGTTGGAGATTTTCTAAAGTCTAAGGAAAATTTGGACGTGGCAGCCGCTAGAAACGTTATAAACGCCAGTTGCATATTGGGAGTCAGATTTTTTACTAAATCGTAAACAAAGTGTATGAGCTTATGAGCTTAGGGTGTGTTTGGTATGAGGAAAATATTTTTCGGAAAATAATTTTCAATTTTTTCATGTTTGGCTAGATAAAATGTTTTTCAAATCAACTCATTTTTCTCAAATTCAAGGAAAATGACTTCCCTTCAAAACTTAAGAAAAATATTTTCCAAAATTTTCCTCTAACTTCAAATTACAATTTTTTTGTTGAAAAAATCAAATTTTTCTTGAAAAAATAAATTTAAAGCTTATTTTTAAAAAATACTTTTCAACTTCAATTTCTTTTACTTTTTTACCCACCCTCACTCCTCTCCCCCCCCCCCCCCCCCGCCCCCCCAAAAAAAAAATAAATATATAAAATTTAAATGTTTATTTTTAAAAAATATTTTCAATTTCAAAATTTTATTTTCACTTCCCCTACCCTCGACCCCCCACCAGCCCCCCCCCCCCAAAAAAAATAATAATAAAATTTATTTTATAAAAAATACTTTCAATTTCAAATTTTTGCTTTTCACCCCCACCCCACCCCTACGCTGACCCCCCCTCCGGCCAGCCCCACTACCAGACCCCCTCCCCTCCCCAAAAAAAAGTAATAATTAAAGTTTTTTAAAAAATATTTTCAATTTCAAATTTTATTTTATCACGCCCCCCACCCTACTCCCCCAGCCAGCCCCAGTACCACCCCCCCCAGGCCCAAAATAAAAAAATTGAAGTTTGTTCTTAAAAAAATATTTTCAATTTTCAATTTTCCCACCCCACCCCTCCCCCTCACGCCGGGCCAGCCCCACTACCACCCCTCAAAAAAAAATAAAAAATTAAAGTTTGTTTTTAAAAAATATTTCCAATTTCAAATTTTTATTTTTCACCCCCCACTAACCCGACTCCCCCCCCCCCCCACTACCACCCCAAAATAAAAAAATTAAAGTTTGTTTTTAAAAAATATTTTTAATTTCAAATATTTAATTTTTTACCCCATCCCAACCCCTACCCTAACCCCACCCACTACCAGCCCCCCCTCCCCAAATAAAATAATTAAAGTTTGTTTTTTTAAAAAATATTTTTAATTTCAAATATTTATTTTTTTACCCCATCTCACCCCAGCCTCGCCATCCCCGCCACCCCCCCACCCCCACAAAAAAAAATTAATTTTATTTTTAAAAAATATTTTCAATTCAAAAATTATTTCTACTCTCTAGAAAAAAAAGAGATATTTTCTCAAAAATAATTTTCATTTATAAATCAAACACTAAAAAAAAAAATTCGGAAAATATTTTTTACTCACCAACCAAACATGAGAAAATAAGTCAAAAATCAACTTATTTTTCAGGAAAAATATTACATTTTCCTTCGTACCAAACACACCCTAAAGTTATCTCGTGAAGCATATGATTTTTCTTTTTCATTGTATAAGCACGTTTAAACTAAAGATTTATCAGACCACTAATCAAGCCATGTTTGGAGCCCTCTCCACATATATGAGTGATTTTGATATACGTGTAACTGAATATTTCCCTTTCTTAAACTAATTTATCTCCCATTTGGCCATACATTATTTGTCCATGAAATTTGGTCAATTTATAAAAATCTGTCTTTTAAGAAAATCAATTTCTAGACCAATTTTGAGTGAAATTCACTTCCAACTCACAAAACTTCAAATTTTTTCCATATACAATTCATGTTCAAACAAAAGTTTAAATTCCAATTAAAATATTTCAACGAACTTCAAAAACTGATTTTATTTTTAAAACAAAATGTCAACTAAATTTATGATCAAACGCTAGCTAAATAAAAAGTTGATACACGTTATCCATGAGAGAGTAGCGGTATCCTCTCATGCTATCCATGAGAGAGGAGTGAAAAGCTCGAGAGTTGATAAACACGGGCAGAGGCGTATCCACGATTTTGGAAGGATGGGTGCACTATTATGAAAAGATGCATCTAAGATATAAATTTGGTTGGTATGATCTTTACGTTCTTAACACTGAACCGTTAAATTTTAAAAATTATAGGTCCGACATATATAATACTACTAATTTTAAATTTTAATATACATATTTGATTTAATTATATAAAAGTTTTACCGTGTTAATTTTTTTAGGAATTTCCAATATTACACACTTGAACATTTTGAAAGATTAAAGCAAAAAAGAAAAGAAAAATTGATTGAAACGCCATAAGTGTTACCGATAAGATAGATATAAGATTTAAATTTCTATCTTTGCTTAGAGAGGTGCACCCAATCATCATCGTATTATTATATGTTACTTTTAACGTGGGTTCACACCTCTATATTTAAATATATTTTCAAAAAATATAACACTAATATATATAATCTAGAGAGGGGAGCATGGGTTCACGTGAATCCACGGAACCCCCTCTAGCTATGCCGCTGAACACGGGTAACAATATCACTACATGCACCACGAGTGAGTAGCTACTCTAAACCTATAGTAAGATAGTAAAATTATGACCCGTCCAATCTGTTTAAATTTGAACGGTTTAATGAATTGCTTATTTATAAATTCAGTCCGCTATAATTTGATCAAATTTAATTTATCTAAAATTTGAGACGATGAATTATATATGTAGTCTAAATTGATCCATAAAATTGCTTTATCTAAATAAAATAATTTTTATAACTATAATAAAAAAAGGTTTTTAAAAAAAAAATAATTTTATTTGTTAATTGAATAAATCACAAAAAATAAAGAAATTGAAATTTGGTAAGAGAGTTGGGCTATTACTGCTTATTTAGCTAATTTTGATTCAGACCAACTAACTTTTGAGTGGTGATTTTAAAAAATTGCCTTCAAAGTAAGATATATTGCCTTTTTTACTCCGTTTATCTCATGAGCACAATTTCAGATTTAGCTAGTTTTCACAAGCAAACCTTCAAGGTCAAAAAAAGTTACTCACGAGGCAAATGAGGTTAAAAGTTCAATACTACTTATTTTTAAAATCACTAAATGCAATTTCCTAATTTTAAATGGAATTAATTAAATAGTAACTCATTTATTAATTTAACTTAGGTTTGTCAAAATTTAGTTCAAACCACTCATTTACCACCTCCCTCATGAGAGTAACGTTTTTTTTTTTTTTTTGTTGGGGGTAGTGAAATTAGGAAGGGAATTGCAATATAGAGAATCGAACTTTCACCAACAAGGTGGGAATTCAGGTAGCCAACCAATTGAGCTAGAAGTTATCTGGCAACACCTCTTTACCCGATTTTAGAAGAATACACATCACTAACTTTTGAGCGGTGATTTTAAAAAATTGCCTTCAAAGTAAGATATATTGCCTTTTTTACTCCGTTTATCTCATGAGCACAATTTCAAGTTTGGCTAGTTTTCACAAGCAAACCTTCAAGGTCAAAAAAAGTTACTTAAAAGTGTTGCTCACGAGGCAAATGAGGTTAAAAGTTCAATTCTACTTATTTTTAAAATCACTAAATGCAATTTCCTAATGTTAAATGGAATTAATTAAATAGTAACTCATTTATTAATTTAACCTAGGTTTGTCAAAATTTAGTTCAAACCACCCATTTACCACCTCCCTCATGAGAGTAACGTTTTTTTTTTGTTGGGGGTAGTGAAATTAGGAAGGGAATTGCAATGTAGAGAATCAAACTTTCAACAATAAGGTGGGAATTCAGGTAGCCAACCAACTGAGCTAGAAGTTATCTGGCAACACCTCTTTACCCGATTTTAGAAGAATATACATCACTAACACTAGGAAATTTGATGACCTCCCATATAGTGCCAATATGAATGTAACAATGCAACCCTAATCAAGACTTTTTAACTTTAGAACGAAGGGAATAACTCCACTATAACAAAGAATACACTTTCCAAGAAACACAAATAATATTCTCAAATTCACATGTATTCCACATGGAATTTGGCATATTACACACGCTCCCAATAGAATTAAAGTTGTATTTCAATAACCACGGACTATGATATATATAATATGTAATTGGAGCACATTTTTTTTCTTTTTCCTATTGGCACTTGAAGAAAGAACAAGAACCAAATATGCTAATGTAGCATGTAGAATTTGAAAGTTACTTACAAATTAAAGTATATGCCCCCACTTGATTGCATGCATCAATGTGGTCCTCATCCTAAGATATGGTGAAGATTTGTTTGCATTTCCCTTTAGAAGTTTTGACATTTAAGGATTCTGTTTAACTACCACAACCCCCAACCCCCTCCTTTATTTTCTATTATACTCTCTTCATTTTAATTTGTTTTACCTATGAATTTAACTTGACAAAAAGTTTATGAAAATAAAATAGACTTTTACATTGTATGGTTTTAAAATAAGGATATGTCAAAATCATGTCATTTAATCTTGTGATTTTAAACATGTCGTATGAAAAGTTGAAATCATATAGTTGCTAAAAAGGGAAAGGGTCATTCTTAAGAAATAGACAGTTTTTTAGTTTTTCGTGTGATGATATGGTTTTCGGGCATTTTTTTCCAAAAGCTTTACAGGACCCTTCGTAATGACATTGAGGAACAATTATAAGTATAGTCTCACCATGGTCCACACCATTTTTTAGCATTTAGGAGTCGCTCAATAGAAATTAGACGATTTTCTCAGTTTTTAATGTGTGTTAGTCAGTGATTTTTTTTTTTTTTTTGATGATATGATTTTCGTGCACTATTTTTCTCAATCCTTTACAAGTTTGAACAGACTAAAAATAATCAGGTCAAACAAATTGAAACGGAGAAAATACTAACCGATTTCATCTCTATAAAGTTTTAACTCCATCTCGATGAAAAAAATTGCAGTAATATCCCTTGAAAGCACCGGGATATTTGTACCAAGAAAAGAAAGAAATTCCTTTCAAATTAATCAGTTTTGATGAATTGAATATAGAAAAAAAAAATGACATCACAAGGTTTATGTAAGTACCCTCTTTATTTACTTTTTAAAAATACTTTATGACCAAAATGTTTGTATAAAAAAAGATGATACAACACATTCATACTTCTTTGACTATCAAATCCAACAGTCATAAGATTTTTTTTAAGGATAGCATCATGATTCATGAAAATGGCTCAAATAGTCTGAACTTCTTCTGTGAACTATTTGTAAGTGAAATGCCAAGCCCAACATGTTGTTTGTACGTACGATAATTCCCAAGACATTTGTTTTTATTATTAAATTGAGCTCCTTTAATCATTAATGTACAAATATTACAATTTGAATTGGCTAGAACATTGTGTGTAAACGAGCCCTAATAGAAGAAATGAAAGTAAATGTTGTGGTACAAGATAGGACATAGATAATGGTAATGTGTGATGGGTTAAATTTGGACGGATTATTAATTAATTCAAAAGTTACTTAGAGGGTGCTTGGATTGACTTAAAAGTTGGTCAAATATATTTTTAAGTCAGATTTTGATTTTTGGATAAAAAATAACTTAAAATAAGTTAAGAAGTGTTTGGCAAGGTAAAAAATGACTTAAAATAGGTTTAAAATGACTTAAAATAAATCAAAAACCAAAAATAGGTCTCTCCTAACTTTTTTATTTTTTGACTTAAAAGTCATTTAAGTTTGACTTTTTATTTTTGACTTAAAAATTATTTTTTAAGTCAATCCAAACAAGCTCTTAGACTAGTGAAATAGGCAAAATAATGAGTTATAGTCCAACTGCCAAATCTTACCATATTTTAATTTTCTAATTTTTTTAATTAACAAATAAAACTAATATCTTTTTTTTTTTGGAAAAGCATGACACATCAAACTAAAATATATTTACAAGTTCTTAAAAATTTCAAAAATAGCAAAGATAATAGACATAATAAAGCTCTATAGCTATAGTTTCGATAATTGTGCTCTATAGCTATAGTTTCATTTGCAATGGAGATTGCGGATGGTATATTTTCGCTTGTCCGTTTGTATATTTTGCTTGTGAATATACAAAACAGGGTAAGTATATACAAATTCCGTATTTATACATTGAGGAATTTTTCAGAACTTCGTTTGTATATTGGCAAGCGAAATATACAAACAGGGGCGGAGCTATGAAGGCAACTAGGGGTGCCACGCCACCCCGAACTTCGACGGAAACTCTATATATACATAGGTATATATATATATATAATATTTATATAAATATAAAGCGTGACACCCAGTGAACAAAATTGGCTTGTGGTGCCACAGTAGGAGGGCAACTTTAGATGGCTAATGTTGTGGGTTTGAATTCCATTTGTACCTTTTTTTTTTTTAGAAATTTGCTATAGACATTTTTTAAGAAAAAAAGAAGAAGCTCCAAGCACGTTTTTTAACAAAAAAAGCTGGCACATTAATCGATAAGTCTATTTGGCACCTACGGACTCTAAATCCTTGATCCACCATTGTATACAAACACAGTAATTCATTATGATTTTATACAAATAGATATGATAAGCATCTACAAATTCTGGTTTTTTACATTCAGAAATCGAATTATACAAATTTTGAATTTATATACTTAGAATCGAATTGTACAAATTCTAGATTTATACGATTAGGAAATCTAATAGCAAAATTTCACGAAACTATAATCACGAATTAAAAATAATTAAAACTATAATTATATTACATAATATACTCTACGTGTTTATCATTCCAGATGATTTTCCCAGGATTATTAATCCGAACCATGAACGAGTTTGCGGCGGTGGCCATATTTTCATGGTCACAATTTCCATATTGTTAGTTAATGACCCTGTTTTCTAATGTTAGAGAACTCTAGAAATAATTAACAGAGGATTAGTAAAAATTGGACACGTAATTATATTTTTGAAATGTTTGGTGATAAATTGAAACTCAGAAATAAGAGAAAAGAAAGTATTAATATTTATATCTAAATTCTGCAGCCATGATTGACTCTTTTCTTCTTTTAATTTTAACGTTTAGTCATATAATTCATTAATTATAAGTTATATTGTGCTTATTTTAAATAAAATTAGATTCAACAATTTAAAAAGCCAATTTATTTAGTGAATAAATCATAAATGAAGCTACAATATATTCACCTTATGAGACGATCAGTTATCTCAACTCTTTTTATTAATTATTTTTGGGCAAGTAAATATTCAAGTTGACTCCTTAACTTTTTTAATTCGACACTTAACCCCCATTTGTTTCAACTTAATAAGAATTCAACTCTGAATTATTCTCATCTTGGTCCACTAATTGTATTTGTTTTTTTTCTAATATCACTTATTTTATTTTAAAAAGTCTGAATCATTCAAATAGTACAAAGTTCTAAAAGATTCTAATGTTTTTAGGGGTCGTTTGGTGTGAAGGATAGGGTAAAATAATCCCGGAATTAAATTATAGTGCCACTCAATTTGTTGTTTGGTTGGCAAGGCCGGGATAACTTATCCCTGTTCTAATAATTAGTACCAGGATGAGTTATTCCTTTCTATGAGTGGTATAGTAATCCCGGGATAACTTATCCCGGGATAAAATGACTAAATGACAAAAATGTCCCTTTAAACACTTTTTAGACATTATTTTTCAAATCCATGAAGGGTATTTTTGTAAACTTATATGTTGTTCTTAAGATTTATTATTTTGAATACAACAAACCAAACACTCAATAAAAAATAATCTTAGCATAACTTATCCTATCATAACTAATCCCATCATAACTTATCCCATCATAACTAATCCCATCATAACTTGAATTCAAACCAAACGACCCCTTATTGATATACTATTTAATTATTATTATTGTTGAAAAAAAACTGTATTTATTACTTCTTTTATGTGACATTACTCATTTCTTTTTGGTTTTTTGGTTTTTAAATGATATTGTTGGTGAGAAATTTTAAAATGATGAAAAATAAATTGCAATTATTAATAAAATATAATGAAATATAGATTTTATTGATGACTATTTGTGAGTAATTAATTATGTTCCTCACTTGATTTCCTCTTTGAATTTTTTCTATGCTTCGAGAACTGTTAATAGCGTATTTCTCAAATGTAGGATGATTTTGGTCTTCCTTGTTATGTATTTGATCGCTAGGAATGTTGGGGCGTGGCTATACACAAAGATAGTATTTGATGGTTTGATCTCTTTATGAATATCCCATGGGAGTTTATGAGTTTTTAAGATTTTGGTCTCTTTATGAATCCCCAAGAGTTTATGAGAAATTTAATATCGTTTTTCAAGGGGATATGTTAAACCTTTTTATATAGGCATGAGATAAGATTTAGCCGTTTAAGATAGAGTAACCTCCAAAAACTCTAACAAAGAATTGTCTTGTCTTGTACATTCTTACAATTTTTTGATGTCTACAACTGCCCCTTATCTACTTCAAAGCTTGTCAAAGTGTAGACTTGATGAAGCACAAAGACGAGACTTGAAGTACCCATAAAAATAGAGTTTCCATTTTTTGCTATTTTGTGGCTCTAGATTTGCAGATCTGATTTATGAGAGAAGAAATGAAAGACAAATTTGGTCTCATTGAGCATGTCAATTTATTTGCAACAAGTTTTAAAGTGATAGAAAATAAACCGTAATCACAAATAAAATATGATAAAATCAAGATTTTATTCATAAATGTTTGTGATTACAGTTATGTTCCTCCCTTGTGATTTGAGGGCTATTAAAAATGTATTTCTCGAATATAAGATGATTTTGGATCACTTTGTGATGCATTTGATCAATAGAAACGTTAAGCAACGACTTTAATAGTTTTTAAACAAAAGCAAATAATGCACATTTAGATAATGATAAAATACATAATATAAATTATTTAGTAATCAAACATTGAGACAACATATTAATAATCAGATTTATACCGAGACATGTTATGTTGCTAAAAACTAATGGGCCTTATGTATAGCCCCCTCAAGACTTGGAGAAAAATGACAAGATTGTTGCACGTCCCTATCAGAAGCACTTGATCATGTTTATTATTATGTTTCATAGAATCAAATTTTATAACCTCTTAAATTAATTGTGGATGGAAAAAAAAAATCAGTTTGTAAGCATTGAAGTGTTTTTATTGAATGACTACCCCTATTCTGCCTTCCTTTATTTCTAAGTGGAAATTGTACACATATTACAACAAATGGTGGACATGACACATCAAAAAAAGTAACGGCACTTTTGTAAATATCATTCATTTCCAACCATATTCATATACTCTCTATGGCATGTAGTTAATTATTATATCTAGGGTTCCACCAATGTATTTCTTCACTTTATAATTGATTAAGCACAAAAACATTAACGGAATAGACATTTTTTTTTTAAATATGGTACACTGAATTCCTATATTCTGTTTCCCTTTCAATATTACTATATCAAAAATGACCTTCAAATGTATTAAAATTTATAGCGACATTCGATTCAATGACAATTAACTAATTAATGCTAGTAAAGGCTTTAACATTCTTTGTTAATGAATATATTTATTGTTGTTAACAGTTGTTTTTTGTTATAGCGTATACATATGTGTATCTTTGGAACTTGTAAACTCATGTATTTTCTTGCCAAACAATGCACTGTCATTGCAATATTAGACATGTCTCATAAATTGGCATAGAAGAGAAGAATGAAAAAAGTATTCATAAGAGCAAAAGAACAAGAATTTAGGCCAATGTCTAGAGCAAAAGGACTAAGCTTATATTTTAATGTTGAATCATATCCTAAGAGTGTAAGGTCAAAGGCTAAGTAGTGGCAAAATGAAATTGGATGAAGAAATCATGATCATCCCAAAAAATAAAAGAAAGAAGTAAAATAGACAAGAAAATGGAAAGGTAGAAAAAGATGAAAGTAAATTTGTTGTATTTGTCATTGAGCACATAAGAGGCCATATAGACAAATTTATTGGCCTTGTTACCAAAGAAACAAGTAACTTTTTGACATGATGGTATAACTTGATATAAGTGGTTGTTTCATAGAAGAGTTTCGATGGAAAAGAAACTGGAGCACTGGATGTCACATGGCAGTCACCTTCTCTTTTGTCATAGCTAGTTTCACTGATCTAGTCATTTTCTTTTCTTTATCCCCTCTCAATGATCTAGTTACGGTCTGAGTTTATATGGGAGAGAAAATAAAATAAAATGATCACAAAGTAATATGTACATTTAGGGGTAGGAAAGTCATCATGTAGAAGAAAAGTAGTGATGGGTGGGGTAGAGGCGGATATAACGTTTGAGTTACGAATTCAATCAGACTCAATAATATTCTTAACACGAAACACAAATATAAATGTGAATTATCAAACTTTGAAAAATATTAGATTTTGAACTCATATTTTTAGAGGTATTACGAATTTAGTCTTATTGAACTTATCAACTTCAAATTTTGGATATGTCTCTGATAACGAGAGTAAAGGCAAGGGGAGGAGTGGGGGGTTGTTATGGGATGGAGAGGTGGAGTTCACATATAGAAATCAAGAATTAAGTGATTTGGAGAACATTTTAACCTCTTTTGGTCCAAATCTTGCTTATTGAGGTTCCTTAAAAAGGTCTAATCCAAAATTTGGGAAGCATTTAAGCTTGAGTGTAACCTATTCCAATGTTCTCTTCACCCATCAAACATCACTGTCACTTTCAAGGGTCATTTTCTACTCTGTCCACTTCCTCCCCCCACCCACCCACGCATCCCCCCACCCAAAATTCTCTTATGAATAAAAAACAAATGTTTACAAACTAATGACCTAAATTAGAAACTTAAACAAGAGATCAAGAAAAATGAATGGCCAAGAAATGAGTGATCATCTGTCATTAGATAATTCCCTATTTAACCATCCTTCTATATAGTGCTTGTTCAACACAAGATAACAAGTAGAAGAAAAAAAAAAGCAATAAAATTTTGAGTGTCTAATATAAAATTAGCATAGGAATAAACAGACAATGAAAAATCTTAGTTAGATAAGTAGTAGTAGTAACATAACATAGTTATAATAAATAAAAGTAAACACTCTTTTACTTTATAAATACCTATCCCTTAGTCCAAAGTCTCTTCCATTTTCTGCATCTACAAAATCCTCTTCATATTATATAGTAATTTGCAACCAAAAACTTAAATCTTCTCTTTCCTTTCCATACAAGGTTAGTCATCAACTCAAAATATTCAAATCTATCAATTTTACAACCATTTCTTGAATAAATATAACTAAATATCATATGGGGTTAGGGATTTTAATCCAAATTCTTTATCTTTTTGTCTATGTAGAACAAAAAGTTCAAATCTTGATCAAGATTGTGTTTTTGTAACATTTTTTTTTTCCTGTGATGTAGGTGAAGGAATGGACTTCCAAAGTGATCTAACAAGAGAGATCTCACCACAAAGGAAACTAGGAAGGGGGAAAATTGAGATCAAACGGATCGAAAACACGACGAATCGACAAGTGACATTCTGCAAGAGACGCAATGGTTTGCTAAAAAAGGCTTATGAATTGTCTGTGCTCTGTGATGCTGAGGTTGCTTTGGTTGTCTTCTCAAGCAGAGGCAGACTCTATGAGTATGCCAACAACAGGTAATTAAATTTCATAAAGTTCTAATCTTTATAATTTAGTAATTAATACTTCCCTTAATACTATAGTACATTATTTTAAAAAAAAATTAAATCATGACAAGTTTTTATATTTGAAGGTGAAAGAGGGGTCTTCCTTGTTTTTCAATGTTTTTTGTCTTTCTT
The DNA here is from genome assembly GCA_037074985.1 of Solanum bulbocastanum. Lineage (NCBI taxonomy): Eukaryota > Viridiplantae > Streptophyta > Magnoliopsida > Solanales > Solanaceae > Solanum > Solanum bulbocastanum. Next base: position 25,254,240 of record CM073598.1, on the reverse strand, counting down.
AAAAGGGAATTTTGATTTATTTTTGGAAAATTTGAATCTTTATACATATTATGATGATACAAAAATGTTTAGGGAGATCTAAACACAACTACTTGATCATATATATATAGTTGTGAAGTTTTTTTTTTAAAGACTTTTGAGCAAAGATTGACTTTCCTTTCTTTTTTGTGTTAATATTTTTGTTACAATTTTGGTCTATTTGAGGGTAGTTTTTATTTTTTATTTTTTATGATCCCATTTTGTTGATAGACATGTATGATGTATAGATCTGTTTGTTATAAGAAAATAAGTGGAAATTTTGAGAAAGTACTCTCATCAGAACTCTTAGATCAGCATATACTTTCTTCCTCCATTGCTCATAAAAAAAAAAAAAACCTCTCACACACAAAATGAAGGAAAAAAAGGTGTCAAATTTTAATTGGCTACAACTAAAAAAAATTCCTTAATTCTTGTTTTGTGATGAGATTAATATGACATGTGTTGTTACACAACCAATCAAAATCAAGATTAGGGTTTTGTACTTCATTCACTACTAATAATATCAGTGAAAGAGGTACTCTTTTTTGTCATGAGTCAAACTTGCCCTAATTAGGGTTTTTTAAGCTTATTTTTTTGCAAGAAATATTATGGCTATTTTTTTTTTTGCTTCTTAATTTATATTTTGCCTTTCTGATAATCAAAATATCAGATATGGTAGAAAAATTAACCAATCAGAGTTCAAAAAGATTTCAATTATAGACAAAAGTTGACATTCTTCTTCACTTGCTATTTGTTGAAATGTTTTACACCATTTAGGTAATGGGGTCATCAACACTCTACCTTTTTATTTTTTTACAAAAAATTGTTAAATGTGAGAGTGGTTGGTATAGGTTTTTTTTTTTTCTCAGTTACAAGAATCTTTGGTCACGTCATACAAGATTTTACACTTGTTGACAAATTTGATGAGAAAAGACACATTATAGTAAATTAAAGGAATGGTTTAATTTCCTTCTTTGATTTCTTTTAATTTCCAACTCTAATGGTGAAAACTCACACACAAAAATTAATTTTTTTTGGTTTGAGATATCTCAGTTTAATGCTTTCACAAAGGTTCTGTAGATGTTTGAACTTAAACAGCAAAGAAACAGAAGTTGTAAGAAAAGAGAAATTGTAAGCCAATCAAATATTTTTTACTCAAACTAGGGTACACTTATTAGCAATGTTATATCAAATACTCCAAGAGGATCTTGTGCATAGATATATTTAAGTAACTTTTTTTTTTTTTATGAAAAAAACAAAAAAGTTACTCCCTGTATTTCAATTTGTTTGTCGTACTTTTTTTTAGCCTGTTTGAAAAAACCCTCTATTCTTTTCTGACAACTCTTTAATTTCTGTTTTTCACGTGCACATCACCGCTACTAGAAAACATGAAATTTATGGGTAATCTTCATCTAATTGACGTTAAAAAGCTTCTAGAACCGTCGTTTATTTGTAGCTAAATGAAATTAATTGTTCGTAGCTAATTTTTTTTTTCTAGTACTGTATGTTTTTAAAATTACAAAATCAAATAATATTTTTGGTACATTTGTCATTATTTTAACTTAAGACCACAAGATTTAAAAGTCATTTTCTAATTATTTTTTTAAAACTGTATATCAAATTAAAACCAGACAAACAAATCAAAACAAGTGAAATAGTAATCAAGGGCAGAGCTAGATAGGGGTTCATAGGTTTAAACGAACTCAGTATCTTTTTCGTAGACCATATATTTGTACTAGAAAATTAAGTACATAAGTTATGAATCTCTAACAAAACGGATTGACAAGTTAATGATAAGAAAATTTAGAACCCCAAACTCCTAATATTGGCTCCACATCTAATAGTAATGTATGATAGGGATGAGAGATAGGGTGACCGTACAAGTTTTAATTGTGAGCCAATGAGAGAATTCTGAAATTTGAGACAGACAAGACTCTATCAAACTATTCACTTTACCTTTACAATAAGGATTGAAACAAAACCCTAGGTGGGTAAAAACCTATAGTGGATGGGTATTACCCAAGGAATAAATTGCAATTATAACGTGGCATTAATCTGAACCGTTGAAAGATTGTACCAATCATGTTGTGGGAAATTGTGCCAGGTTGGCAGAGAGCAGCCAATCAGTAGCTCGAGGAAATTAAGGTAGCATAGCAGAATAGGAAATGTGAGTCATTCCCTCAGTGTTTGGTTTTTATATTTATTTTGTTTCAGTCTTAGGTCTAAAATTGATATACTAGAAAATATTGTATCAAATGTCGTGTTTGAGTGGACACATTGAGTTTCTGACTCAAACCAACACTTTATAAATAAATAAATCAAGTTTGCGTGTTGGCCTAAGTTAGCATGAAATAAATACTATTTTCTTTACATTTTAAACAAAAAGGAAGTGTTTTTTTTAATTATTATAAATTTTATTTTAAAGGTTAAAAGGGAGTACAATAACAAGTTGAAAGTTTAGAATTCAAGATAGTCAACTAACAAGACTATCATGATTAATTAATTTGCCAAAGAAAAGTAAATATGACCGTATTTTCTAATGCGTGTTGGAAATTTCACTTTGGGAGGAAAAACACTTTCTTATCAAAGATCACTCAATTTTCCGGACTGATCAAAATTGAAGCTTCTTATTAAGAATGAACGAGTGTTTAAAATTATATGTAATTATCTTCCTTAAATCTCAACAATTCAAAACGAATAATTAAGATGTATACATCCTTATTTCTTAGTAGCACAGAAAAATCCATATTTTCTTGTCTTTCATGTTAGGGACTTTTATCTGTCCTCTCTTAAATCTTGATTTTGATTTGATTGCCATGAAAGATTTAGTGATCTTATGGTCTATGGACTCTTAATTATGGCCATCTAATTTTATAGTAATATAGAGTAGTAACTTTTATATATATATATATATATATATATATATATTTAATTTGTATGTCAATAGACTAGTTTTTTATGATTGAAAAGAAGCTATCAATCTAACATATATATATATATATATATATATTGATGGTCCAGTGTGAAAGCAACAATCGAGAGGTACAAGAAAGCATGCTCAGATTCCTCAAACACTGGTTCAGTATCCGAGGCCAATGCTCAGGTATAATTTCATACACCGGAAATATTCTTCTTTTTCCTCGGTGGGATTACTCTAGATATATCATTGAAATATTCTTCTTTTCCCTCGGTGGGATTACTCTGGATATATCATTGAAATATTCTTCTTCTTTCTTACTATTATCAGCAACTATTAAACTACTATAAAACTTGAAAAAAGTCATTAATTAGTACTCTTTTTCTCTCAATGTGGCTTAATTGAAGTTTCGAGATTTAAACTTATAAACTTTGATTGTGAATTCCGACATACATAGAAGCTTAAATTTTTTGAAATAAAATTTAAATATTAAGAAGTTTCCATAAAAATTAAACTTGATTGACTCTTAAAATTCCAATTATTTCGTGTTAATAAGGACAAAAAGAGCAGTAGAAATGACATTAGGGATGCATAGGTTTTCAAGTCTTGCCAAATTATTACAAACGACAATAATTTTCACAAACCTTATCCCTAATTTTTCTGCTAAAATTGCCAAAGAAAATGAAATAGTCGTTACATCATGGGTTTGCCTGCTTTGTTCCTTCTTAGCCAAAAGTGTCAATTTTCTGCCGAATGCCCCTCAAAGTGAGAGTCTCCATTATATAGAAAATAAAGATCACACATTCCTAAAGATTCACCATTTCTATCCCTAAAGATCAGTTATTCTATCTCAATAAATCTGCTATTCAATCCCTCTAAATCTGCCTTGCTATCCCTCCAAATCAGCTATTCTATTATAATATTTATTCCTTTGATTCTACAACAAATGTATATGATCATGCTAATTTATATCACTATATAATTACATTAATATATACAATCATTTGGTTGTCCATCATGCTAACATCCCCCCTCAAATTGATGTTGGTGGATCAAAAAGCATCAATTTGCCTACTAGAAACTGATGGCGTTGCCGTGCCATGGATTTTGTAAACGCATCAGCTATTTGAAGATCGCTGGACACATGTGGAAGAGTAAGGACTCCTTTATCTACAGTTTCTCTTATATAATGACAATCCACTTCGCTGTGTTTGGTCCTCTCATGAAAAACTGGATTAGTAGCAATCTGAATAGCATTTGTATTGTCAGCGTGGAAAGGAGTAGGATGAGATTGAGGAAATCCAATCTCAGCAAGTAATCCACAAAGCCATACAACCTCAGAGCAAACAGTAGACATGGATCGATATTTAGCCTCTGTTGAAGATTTTGACACACAATCTTGCTTTTTACTCTTCCAAGATATCAATGACTCTCCAAGAAACATGCACAAACCAGAGACTGAACGACAAGTATCACAACATTTCACCCAATCAGAATCACTAAAAGCATTAAGACGAATAGGAGAACCACTTGGAAAGAACAATCCACGAGTAGATGTTCCTAGAAGATACCAAATGATGCGACAAACAACTACCAAATGGATATGACGGGGAGCTTGCATAAATTGACTAACTTGTTGAACTGCAAAAGAGATATCAGGCCGAGTAATAGTAAGGTAATTTAGATTCCCAACTAATTGTCGAAATATAGTTGGATCAGGAAGAAGATCTCCTTCCTCACGACGATACTTCACATTCAATTCCAATGGAGTATCTACAGAGGATGAATCTTGAAGACCAGCCAAAGAAATCAGATTCTGAGTATATTTGTGTTGGTTTAGAAACACACCTGAAGCAACATTATGAACTTTCCAAATCCAAAAAATAAGTAAAAGTACCAAGATCTTTTATATGAAAAGAATCTTTAAGCTGTTGTTGGAGGTTAGTGATTACTGAAGAATCAGTTCCTGTGATAATAATGTCATCTACATACACCAAAAGAAGAACACAACCTGTAGCTGTTTTTCGAAGAAACAAAGATAAGATATTTGCTCTGCTCAAAATAAAATTGTAGCAAAGTAGACCGCAACTTATCAAACCAAGCTCTTAGAGCTTGTTTTAATCCATACAAAGACCGCTTCAACTTGCATACATCCGATGTAGGCGATGAGAACAAACCAGGTGGACGTTTCATATAAATATCTTCTTTAAGATCACTATGGAGAAAAACATTTTTAGATCCATTTGATACAAAGGCCAGTTTTGTGAAGCAGCAATGGATATAATAGTTTGCACCGTAGTCATTTTGGCTACTGGTGCAAAAATCTCCTCATAGCCCACGCTATATTCTTGTCTGTAACCAAGAACAACCAATCGAGCTTTGTACCGATTAAGAGATCCATCAGAATAAAGTTTGATTGAATAAATCCATTTACATCCAATAGGGCGGACATTTGAAAGACATAAAACAATGTCCCATGTGTCATTTTCTTTAAGAGCCAAAAGTTCCTTCTCCATTGCTTTTTGCCAACATTCATGTTTGGAAGCTTGTGAGTAACAAGATGGAACAAATATGTTGGATAAAGTAGAGGAAAATCCATACCAATTGGGAGTACGAGATACTCTAGTAGATCGCCGAGTAGGCTCAAGAGGACCAGATCTTGAAGAATTCTCAGATTCTAGTTGTTCTACAGTTTCAGGTGGCGGATCAGTGTCGGGATAGGATAAAGTTGGCCGAAGTCGTTCATACACAAATCTAGGTTTGAATCTCTTAAAAGAAGATGATAAATCCTCAAAAGTAGGAAGAAGAGGAGAAACATAAGATGGATCTACAATCGTAGGAAAGAAATATTGTTTCTCAAAGAAAACAACATTTCTAGAAATATGAAATTTGTGAGAACATGGATCATAGAAAATAAAACCTTTTTGTGAAGTACTATAATCCATAAAAGCACAGTACAAAAATTTTATTGCGCTGCGAAGGAGGCAAACGCACAAAACAAACACAACCAAATGTATGAAAATCACTATAGTTAGGATTATGGTGATAAAGACGAAAATATGGAGACTCAAACTTTAGCACTTTAGACGACAATCTATTAATTAAATAGACAGCAGTAAACAAAGCTTCCACCCAATATTTAGCTGGTACAGGGGACTCAATCAATAAAGTACGAGTGACATCTAAAAGATGACGATTTTTTCGTTCAGCAACTCCATTTTGTTGTAGAGTATATGAGCAAAAGTGTTGTGAGACAATTCCTTTGTCGAGCAAGAATTTTTTGAATTTGTAAGACATATATTCTCCATCAGAATCAGATCTTAATAATTTGATGCCTGTAGAAAATTGAGTCTCAATGTAAGCCAAAAATGTCTTGAACATGGAAAATACCTCAGATTTGGATCAAAGAAAATACACCCATGTAAACCGACTATAATCATCTATAAATGTCACAAAGTATTTGAAATGAGCATGAAAAATAATTGGTGAAATTCTCCAAACATCACTATGAATGACATCGAAACACTTTGTAGCACGACAACCAAAATTAGGAAAAGGAAGAGTTTTACTTTTGCCTAATTTACAAGTAGAACAATCAATGGAAGCAACTAAAAATTGATTTTTTATTTTCTAATAAACCAGAATTTGATAATGAAACGACACAATAGAATTAAGATGTCCTAGACGCTTATGCCAAACCTCAGTCTTACTAGCAGTAGAAGTACAAGCAAAAGATAGAACAGGAAGAATGGAAAAGTGTATAGGAAACAATCGTCTAACTTTAGCCCTTTCGCGATTATCGTTCCCGACACCTAATCTTGCACAAGACAACCATTATGAGAAAAATTCACATCATAATTGTTATCTACCAATTGTCCAACTGAAATAAGACTAGTTGAGAGCTTTGGTGAAACAAAAATATTCTTGAAAGTTGGAGTAAAATCTCCAACCTAGATAATGGGCAAATTACTACCATTGGCAATCTGTATTTGTGATGGACCTTAATACTTACGAACATTTTTTTAAGATGCTCGTTGAGTTGGTCATGTGATTGGAAGCACCTGAATCAACAATTCAAAAATTAGATGTAACATCATTACTTTGTAATCCCAATGCTGAAAAGGTTGACATGATCATTTGTTGTATCATTTCAGGAGTAAGAACTTGTCCTGAAGATGAATTTACTATTAGTGGAACTATTTATCCCAGCTTGAAAAGCATTGATCCTACGATTTTGAGGGCGCGTGGGACACTCTTTGATATTGTGTCCTTGTTGTTTACAATAATTATAGAACTTCTTGCTACAATTGATAGCAATATGACTATATTCCTTGCAATTGTAGCATTGAGTTCTACTCATATCCCTTCCCTTTCCTTTACCTTGAACAACAAATGCAACAGTGACATCATTTTCTTTCTTAAAAGCATTTTGTGTGACAAGACGTTGCTCTTCACGAAGTAATTCCCTAAAGCAAACATCCAAAGAGATAGACGGGTAACGATTCATCAAGTTAGAGCGAACACTCTCAAAGTCGGAGCGTAATTTCATCAAAAATTGGTCTCGCTTGCTTTACTCATGAACTACCTGAATCACTGATAGAGATTCGGTAGGTATTTTGGCACAAATAATATCTGTAAATTTAGTCCATAAGTTCTGAAATCCAAAAAAATAATCCTGAACAGAAAGACTTCCTTGAGAGTAATTAGCAATTTCATACTCTAACTGAAAGCGTCTTTCGCTATTATCTTGGTTGTAAACCTTTTGTAAGTAATCCCACATAGACTTAGCTGTCTTGTATGGCCTAAGATTAAGAACAATAAGAGGGTTAATTGACCCTAGAATCCATGTCATCACCCGAGCATCTTTAATCTTCCATTCACCTAGCTTTGTTGCATCAGTAGGAGCAGTATCGCTTCCATCTATATTGCCCCATAGTTCTTTGTCGGTGACAAACAACTGAAACTGAAACTTCCAAGAAGAATAATCTTTTCCAGTAAAACGAACACTGAAGGATTCAAAGTGATGTGAATTCATGCTTTTGAATAGCTATGAAAACTACAAAGACTCAAGAAAGCAAATAGAATGACCAAGAACAAAATTCCCAGGTGGTAGGACTGATTGTCGATGAACAGTCAATCAAAAACCAAAAACCAAGATTTTCAAAAATTAGAAGGAACCACAGATGACTCTATGAAACAAGACAGCCAAGAGAAGGCTCTAATACCATGTCAATTTTCTACTGAATGCCCCTCAAAGTGAGAGTCTTTCCATTTTATAGAGAAAATAAATATTACACATCCTTAAAGATCCGCCATTCTTATCCCTAAAGATCAGCTATTCTATCTCTATAAATCTGCTATTCAATCCCTCTAAATTTGCCTTGCTATCCCTCCAAATCAGCTATTCTATCACAATATTTATTCCTTGATTCTACAACAAATGTATATGATCATGCTAATTTATATCACTATATAATTACATTAATATATACAATCATTTAGTTGTCCATTATGCTAACAAAAATATGTGCCACTTGAATATGGATCATTTGCCAAATTATTGTGAAGGTTCAATGTTGCATTCTGCTATTTGGAAAACAACAAGATAATGCAAAACACTTTCTTCCATTTCACTTTGTTTGTCGTAGTCTGATTTGATATAAAATTTTAAAAATTTATTTGAAGATTTATGATATCTGTGGTCATCATAAGTATTTCATAACATTTGTATCCTTTAGTTTGAAGTTTCTATGAACGTGGTAGGGGTCTCGCCAAACATCATAACCTACGAGGTGTGTACTTCTGGGCGGAGTTTGAGGGGCTAAAGAGGGTTCATTTGAATCCCCTTTGCCGAAAATCACATTAACACCTTGGTGAAAAATCGTATTAAATTTGTCATTGCACATACATAGGTCTTTTTTTAACAATATGAGATATACATTACAAGGTAGCTCTTATGGTAATTGTAAAAATGTTCTATCAATCCCAGTATTACCAGCAAGAAGCCTCCAAACTTCGTGCACAAATTGGAAATCTGCAGAACCAGAACAGGTGAAGTTTTAAGTGTTCTTTATTTTTTCCTTTTTAACAATTCCATGTGCTTTTTTTTAGTACTATACATATATTGTTCAGTTTAACGTTAACTGCATTTGTTCAGGAACATGATGGGTGAATCTCTTGCTGGACTGAACCTCAAAGAACTGAAGAATCTGGAACAAAAAATTGAAAAAGGGATTAGCAAAATCCGATCCAAAAAGGTACTTAATTAGTAACATCACTGTTTTCTCATGAAATTTTCAATAATCCTAACATCTGTTTAGCACGATTGATGATAAAAAACGAGCTTAAATGAACAAATATGATTCATATAGCCGATCCCAATTATTTGGGACTGAGTCATTGTTGACATAGTTGTGTTGTTTTGATGAGAATTACAATTTCTAGTTTCTAACATTTGATTCAAATTACAGAATGAGCTGTTGTTTGCTGAAATTGAGTATATGCAGAAGAGGGTAAGCCATAGTACAGTATTTCATCTAGTTAGTTTTCATTTCAAGTTAATCGATTCATTTTCGGTCATAATGTTTTCTATTTTATGTGAAAATTGTAACTTAATGGACACCAGCAGGAAGTTGATTTACACAACAACAATCAGTACCTGAGAGCAAAGGTCTATTTGTTTCTCTATTTAGTACTATTGTAGTTGACTTTAAGTGCATCTGAACTATCCATAGTCGTCTATTTTCATGCTTGCACTCAATAGTCAATCAATTTGTTTAAGTACTAATTTATTCTGCAGAAACTCATTGGTTTTGTCTTTGTAATTGAACAGATTGCTGAAACTGAGAGAGCTCAGCATCAGCATCAGCAGATGAACTTGATGCCAGGGAGTTCATCAAGCTATCATGAGCTTGTGCCTCCACCTCAGCAATTCGATACTCGAAACTATCTACAAGTTAATGGATTGCAAACCAACAACCATTACCCTAGACAAGACCAACCCCCTATTCAACTAGTGTGAGTTTTCCTCTTCTTTTCCTTTTTTTTTTTTTTTTATAAACATCTTGCTCAGTCAAGCTAAGACATAAAATGAAATGGTAGTAAAGGTATCTTTTTTTGTTGAACAGCTAATGTGCTTGAGAGATGGTCTTCTTTCTGATGTGATCTACATATAATCCACAAAAGAAGACTATTATAAAGCTTGAAGATTAATGGAACTGAAGATGATCAACTTAAGTATGTATACCATGTTATATTAATTACTTGTTGCATGAGCTAAGACTCTTGAATATTGTATGTTAATTAAGTAGACATGTATTTTTTTGCTTGGTGTGCTTCCTTTCTGGCAGTAAACTATGAAGAATTATGCTTGTTATATTAAGTTCATAACTGTTTTTCTGTTCAATTATGTTGCTTTCTTTTTTTTGTGCTAATTTGGATCTCTTCTCTTTCCTTTAATTGTTACATTTTTTGCATTCAACTTTATATAATACATACTTCCTCTCCTTCTTTCTCATTTTATGTGAATTTCCAAAAAGGCCATCTTACCATATTAGTTGATTGTTAATTTCATATATTTGTGGTGAACGTGTCTACGTTAATATCATCCACATCAATAAAATCCATCAAAGGACCCAAATTGGTTGATAAATTCTTTCGTCTTACATGATAAATTCATACTCTTTGAGAATCAGCTATATGGAAATCCTCTTGAACGATATCTTCACTTAAGGCCCACACTGTAACATAAATGGGCTCATTACACAATTTTGAACCGCACATTTGTCCAAAACTCCAGAATTTATATTTGAATTTCAGCACAGTGTACTGAACTTTCACTTGTCAAAGCTTCCATCTCCAGCACCCTGTGTTGGAGTTTTCCGTGTTTCGCTCAAAATACTTTTGTCCAAATATTGTTTCCGCCTTAAAAAATGACTATATATCCCTCAATTACATGTCAAACGATAGTTAAATATTAACAAGAGGTCCAAAATTAGTCTTGTTAAAACAGACAAATATGCCATAAACATGAGGAACTAGCGTTTAGTATCGAAATATTGGAACTAGTGTCCTTCATCAATAATTAAATAAAATCAATAGCAGATGGCGTCAGGTATCCTTCATCCAAGACAATTTTACTGCAAACAATATATAGAACTCACAAGTTATGTGCAAAGCAATAAAGTTTAAGCTCATTTTTTTTTTAAAACCATGTTAATAAGATTAACAAAAATTACAGAGCCAGAGGGGGACATGGCAACCTAACCGACACAAAAAGAGCGCATACAGTGGAGTTAATACTCCTAAGAGATCTTGTCTATAGACATACAAGTAACCAATAGCTAGATTTAGCCTAAGCATACTGGCATCAAGTTTAAGCTCTAATTAAGCATTTTGACTCATATTTGAAGGATCAATTACATTATACAAAATGAGGTGGCAGAATAGTGTTTATCTAAGGATTGGGATAAGTTATACATGCCTAATCCCGGGATTAGTTTTAGGATGAATTTATCCCATGTTTGATAAGGATAAAATCGCAGGATCTGGGAATGTAGTGTTACTTTTATCCCATGTTGAGGATGCAATGACTAATCCCTGGATAACTTGATCCCTAACTAAACAGGCCCTAAAGTCTATATTATTTAGAGCTGAGCCAACTGACTAATTAATGTCAAAAGGATAGACATCAGTGGATAGAAGAGCAGTGTAAGCTCTTTCAGCAGTGACCTTATTTGGAGCTTCTGAGGGGTGAAAACCATCCCAAAAATAATGTGCTGCTCTATCACTGCATGCACCTCCTCCATGTTTGCACTGCCCTTCACCTATACTGTCCGAAATTTCGCAGCATGGCTCACGTAGTTTTGTTATACCTGCAACCAAAATTTAGCTAAATATATATGAGGGCACGATGATTGTATTCACCACAAATAACATTCTATATACAAGTGTACGACGAGAGCCAAATCTAAGAAGAGTTGTTCTATGTACATACAACAACATGATCAAAGAGTCAGAGTCATTCTAAATCAACTAACTCTAGATCCTTAATTCAACTCTGGTTGTGAAATGTTTCGATGGATGAAGGATCTGGTACTGCAATGAACTTTGCGTTGGGCAAATTCCTGTTGAGATCATCGATCATTGGTTTAAGCTTGTCTGAGAATTTTCGAACTGCACTATCTATAGAGTTGATGCACACAGAATCCTCTGTCCCATACAAATCGAGTTCTGATGGAACACAGCCTATGCCTCCTAAACAGAAGACAACAACTTTTCTTGCTCCGTAAGGGTACAAAGTCTGTGGAGAAAAGTTGGTAATTTGTAAACAAGAAAACTAAATTAGAGGAATTGATTAACTGAAACTCCATTTGTACCTTCTGAGTATTGCTGAATTAGGATTGAAGCAAACTGTTCTGGATTGTACATGTGGCTCGACGAGTATAACTGAGGCAGCAAGTAGTTATTGATGTAATCATTGTTGCCCATTCCAACAATGTATATACATTTGCTTAGATACTCCTTAGTTAAGGTCTTGTTTCCAAGCAGAGTAGACATGTGGTATATTTTACTTTGTTCATCCTTTATATATAAAACAAAGAAGTGGTATATTTTACTTTGCAACGTATTACAAAATCAAACCTCACAAAGCATGAATTACATTCGAATATAAAATAAGTAAAATTTTAGACTATTATATTTGTGTTATATTCTAATCTAAAATATGATTAATTGTAAGTTCGTTTGTAGTTCGGTATATGTAGTAGCAGTATTTTGATCATTTTTAAGTAACTTACTAAATTTGAGTATCAAATTTTTAGAAAAATTTAATGAAACACCGTATCGTACATCAACATATCAAATATGAAATACAATTTATTAAAATTTGTATCTGATAATTTAGCACAATTATATGTATATTCAAGTATCTTACCATTAATTAAGAGTTTCATACGTATCTTATACTTAGATACATATATTTTTATTATAAAATACACAAAAATAGGGAGAGAGGTGAGCGAGATTCGTATGTATCTTAAATACATGCGAATTACACTAGATACATGTATCTGTATGTATTTGGAGTGATTCACATGTATCTGGGATACCAGATACATGAAAAAGTGGCGATCTAGATGAGAGAGAGGCGAGGAGGGCGAGCGGGATTTGCTATGTATCTCATATACATGCGAATATATTTGGATACAATATATCTAAAACAAATTACACCTATATGTATCTAGAGGCACTAAAATCTGGTAAGATACGTATTATTACAAAATAGAGTATGTCTAAGTAATTAGCCCTTAACTAGTGGAATTTATGTAAAATCCCCTAAATTAAATACCAGTTCAAATGGACAATTCCTGTGCAAAAATTACTTTCAATATTCCTATTGCTTGGTAGAAGTTAGAACGTGATTTTTCTTTCTTTACTTTACGTATAATACAAGCTCATGTATCGTGAATATTAGCTTTATTGGACTATGCTTAAAAAATATGGGAAATATAAAGCTCAAACCTAAAATAACATGCCAAATATAGAAACTATGAGAGTATTCAAGAAAATTGAATTTACAATTATATTTCTTTTTTCCAAAGGTGATGTCTCTTGTGTGTAATGTCATTGTGATCTAATCTAAATTTAAGTTTTTTTTTTATTACTAATACAAAAGTAGACTAATATTATCAATTTTTCTTTATTCAACATTAAATCAAATCATAACTTGACATGAACACATGGTAAAGGGACCCGGTCTTAAATGGTTTTTGGTAGGATTTGATGTCTAATTGGTCTCCATTTAACACTCATAATAATTGCTTTAAAGGTAACTTGTACTAATGTACTTAAAAGATAATAATTACCCAACGTTACTAACACGCAAGAGGAACTTTTCACACTTCTTCAAGAGCATCTCCAACCCTACTCTATTTTACTCTTCATTCTCTATATTTGGAGAATAAAATAGAGAATGGACTCTCCAATCACCCTCCATTTCACTCTTTATTCTCCATAAATAGAGAGTTACATAGTAGTTCTCCAAATTTGGAGAACTACTATTCACACTCTCTATTTCACTTTTTCATTACTTTATTATTATTTCTATTATTTTGTAATTAACATATTATTTTTCATATAAGGCTATGAATTAAATCTCTAATACTTGTAATTCTTTTTAAATGTAATATAATATTTTTAAAAGTATATATTATGTAATATATACTATATTTTCATTCTGAATTAATAATATTTCAACTTTTTAATTTTTTTTGGTCAATTTAATATAATTTGATTATATTATTAATTTTCACTATAAAGAATGCATAATTTTAAATGGTTTACAATTGTTCAAACTATTCGTAATTCACGTTCTCAAAAGAAGAAATATTACGCGATGAAACAAGAATCGAGCCGAAAAGATATTGAGCGTACATTCGGAGGTTCGCAATAACATTTTGCAATTATTGTAGGACAATCACGTTTTGGAGAAAGGAAGTGCTACATGATATAATGACTACATGTATTATATTGCACAACATGATAATCGAGGATGGACATAATCTTAATGCACCAATTCAAGATGTCATAGAGGCTCCAATTACAACGACAAAAATGGTGGTAGATGAAAATCTTTGATTTGAATAATTTTTAGCTAGATGTAAGAAAATTAAGGACAAAAATGCTCATTTTGAACTTCATAATGTGTTAATAGAGCATTTATGTGAGCAACGTAATAATTTTAAAAGTTGGGTATTTATGTAATGTTTATATAATTATATTTCATTAACGATTTCACTTTTATTTCAATTGTTCATTAATTTGTATATTATATAATTTTGCTTCCAATTTTTATGTTATTTAGAAATTTAGAAAAAAATATATATTATATTAAAAAGAGAATTTGAAAAAACAAAATTTTATATCACATGAAAATTATATAAAAGTGATTATTTGGAAAAAAAGAAGAAGAAGAGATTTATATTCTGAAATAAGAAAATAAGAATGAAATAAAAATAATAATATAATATTAAGGAGAGAGAAGAAGATTATTTTTTAGAGAGTAAAATAGAGAATTGGGTTGGAGTTGGTTCTTAAAAAAATAGAAAACTCTATATTTAAAGAGTGAAATAGAGAACATGGTTGAAAAAATAAAAAACTTGAATTATGCACCACTAGAAATCAACTTCAATCAACTCAAAGATAGTCACTCATGTCTTGAATAATATCACATATAATAGACACAAATAGTTGTTTATTTAATGCTTGACAAAGCTACACATAATTTATTTAATGCTTGACAAAGCTACACATAAAAGTTAATAAGTTCGATAGAACAGGCATGCTCTACATTAGCTCCGCCCCTGATTGTCCCAATTTATTTAGAGCTAATGTACTAGCTGCCAAGTGGCTAATATCAAAAGGATAGGCATCAGTTGGTAAAAGAGCAGTATAAGCTCTTATAGCAGTGACCTTATTTGGAATTTCTGTTGGGTGAAAACCATCCCAAAAATAATGTGATGCCCTGTCACTACATGCACCCCCTCCATGCCTACACTGCCCTTTATCTATGACGCTCGAAATTTCGCAGCATGGCTCAGCTAGATTTGTTAAACCTACAATCAAATAATAACGTATAAAGGTTCTTTACACTATCGGTATAGTTCAATTTATGTTGAAGTAGCGTTATGTTTAATAAACATACCGATTTCTGCTGGATTTCCTATTGCAATGCTTGTTAGATTGATGTAGATGAAATTCGCATTGGGTAAATTATTGTTGAAATCATCGATCATTGGTTTGAACTTGTCTGCAAATTTTTGAACTGCACTATTTATAGAATCGACACATATCGTGTCTTTTGTTCCATACAAAGCTAACTCTGCTGGAATACAGCCTAAGCTACCTACACCGAAAACAGCAACTTTTCTTGCTCCGTAACGATACAATGTCTAAAATGGAACATGTTAGTTATAACGAGTGTATATATATATATTGAAAAAGTTAAATAAGAAGTGATTTATTGATTTGTACGTACCTTTAATTGTTTTGAATATTGTTGCATTAGGATTGTAGCAAATTTTTCTGGCTTGTACAGATGACTTGATGGGTAAAATTGAGGCATCAAGTAGTTGTTGATGTAGTCATTGTTGCCCATTCCAACAATGTATATACATTTGCTTAGATAATCCATAGTTAAGGTTTTATTTCCAAGTAGAGTAGACAAGTGGGAAATTGTCACTTTGTGATTTCTCAATTGCCTGTTCAAGCTGATTCTATCTCCCTAAAAAAATTATAAACAAGCAAAATGAAATGAGTCCTTCTAATACTTTTCTTGTCAAGTAATGGCACGTATTATCAGGCGAAGAAACATAGCTAGTTTGAAAATACTATTTTCTTTTATTTAATTTGTAAGTGGTAATAAGAGATCATTTTCATCGGAAAAAATGGTCAATTAGGCTTTAGTTCTTCTTAATTAGTTTAATAAATATTGTTTTAAGTGGCTAATATTTGCCTAGTCTATGAGAAATAATTAATTTTTGGTGGCTATTTTGCCAAACTACCAATAGTATACTGTGTTTAGCGACGTAAATACCAAAATTAATTTTTTTATGATGTGTCTGTTTGTGGATTTGACGTGGAAAATAAAGAAATTTCAATTTTCAGGTTGATGTCACAATTTAAATAAACTAGTAGAACCTTTTTTCTAAGTTAAAATTGTGGTCGAAAGTCGAAACCCTACTATTTGCACAACAGCCAAAAATCCAACTTCTACTTCGAAATTTTATTTCTTTTTTTTCTAACTTCAAAACGTTCTTCGAAAACTCAAATGAGAATGAAATTTAGAATATTGTTAGACCACGTTTGACGAAAATAAAAATAAAAATGACTAGACTCTACATATGCGTAGTCTTATTATCCTACACCATTAAGCAGAGGTCTTGATTGAGCCCTGCGAAGAAACTCATGATAGGAAGTGACAACTTTTCTCTTTAATAGTCCTATATGTAGAGCGACTCTGAATTAATTTAATAAATTCTGAATATAATTATCTCAAATGGTTATATAGTACGCATGAAAAACATGTGGCGGTATTTTACCAAATGTATTCCTGACTCATCACGAATTCCTGCTGCACCAGATGCATAATTTACTCCTCTAAATATCTCCACACCTTCCACTGTGGCAAATGGCTCAATAAACTTATCAAAACCCAATAATTCAGCTGCAAATATAGGAAATAAAATATATTGAGTACGATATATATCTCCACCACATTGTAAACAATATTTATAAATATTAAATGAAAGTACGTTATATTTGTATTGTTAATTAATTATCACTATGAAAATAATGTCAACATATTTAGATATCCAATAAAACCATGTCTTACGTACCATATTACCACAAAATGCTACTACACCTAAGAGAGTTTCTCTTATTCGTATTATGTACCCGTCTACCGGAGCAATGCCTTTTATATATATGTAGTGTTATGTAATGTTGTTTAACAATGTAATGACTAATTCAGATTGAAGGGTGATATAATTAAAATCGTCTATTTTTCATGCGTACGTACCATATTATATATATCCATAGTAATTAGCATCCATTATATTACTAATAAATAATAAAAGAAGCATAAAATTAAGACACCAAAAATAAAATAATAAAAGGAGGATAAGAAGTTATAACCAAGAAAATCTGCTGAATTTTTTCCATTGGTGAATCTACCAGTAGGACCATCTGGAAAATCAATTCCATAAGGTGGATAATTAGCTTTTGCAGTAGTGATGAGATTATTATTATTTCCATTATCAAATAAAGAATCTCCCAAAATGAACAAACAAGGCACTTGTGGTTCACCCTTTACCACTACTAAAAATGGCCTAAAGTTCACCAATATAGTAGTCAATAACACAAACCATATTTTCATTCCACTTGCCATTAGAAGAAAGAGAAAATAAATTAAAAGGTAGCTAAAGTTAGAGGAGAGGAATGATAAAAATCAAAAACTATTGGAGCTATATATAGGGAAAATAAGAGTGGATATAAATAATTTCCTTTTAACACAAATTAAATTAAAAAAATGTAGGATGCACCATGCCAAATTATGGTGGACCACAAATGAACTAATAATCCAAGGTTGACTAAATGAAAATTGGTTTTTAGCAAGTTGATGTGTGGGGGGTAGGGCGGATAACCAACAGGGAGATAATGTCATCTTTCCTTTTTTTGGCCAGACATTTAAATTTTAATTAAAACCAACGTCCCTTCATATAAATATCAAGAAAGTGTAAATCAAAATTAAAATATGCAAGAAATTGATAAAACACTTGATTTTGATTTCATAGTAGGAGATTTCAATGTTTGAACTGATTGGTATTTGGCAAAAGCTCAAAATCTTAACTATTTGGCATTCTATTAGTTCCTTCCTTTTAATTTAGTAATCGTGTATTATCAATTGCTTCATTTGCTTTGAATATATCTTTCGCTTTGTATTAGATCATGTGCTTTGATTTTTTTCTTTTCTTTTGAGTTGAGGGTACATCTATATATCTAGAACCTAGGGCTCATCTTGCTATTATTGCACATTATATCATTGGGTCATGTTTCAATTTCTTCTTCTTCAGTTTTTAGCCGAGGACCTATTTAAAACTTAAAGATTCAATTAAATTCGGATTAGCGCATAGCAGGGACTAAACTGTTCTTTCCGTAAACCGTGTATTACCATGTACACATGCATAATAATCATGTTGTTCCTTGTGAAAGATTCCAAATCATCCCGACTAGACAAGTAACTTTATTAGTTATAATTTATAACTTTTGCTTTTATTCTTTGTGATATATGATTCGACATATGTCACAAAGGGTTGATTTATTTTACTATTTCTTTTTCCGACCTGCATTGATATATTTGTTTTTTAATTGAGAGTCAATTGAAAAATAGTTTTTCTACTACCAAAGGTTACTATTATCCCCTAATCTTCAACTAAGTATGTTATTATTAGTCCTTGAGATATATGACTCATCATATACATTTAATCTTCAATGAAATAAAATGTGTGGTTTTGCCCTTCATGTGTAGAAAATATAACTATTTATATACTATTACAATATGTTAAAACAGTTTCCTACTCCATTCCTATTAATGGTAAACCTTCTAAACCCTTTGCAGCTAGAATAGGGGGATCCATTCTCCTTTTCTATTTGTATTGGTGATGAAATATTTGAGTAGACTGTTGAAGTAACTATCTTATTTCCGATGTGGGGTGAAATGATAAGTTAAAATTTCTAACTTATAAATAAAAATTTATAAATTCATACAAACACTCTTATGGCTTATAATTTTTTATTTATTTTTGTTATTTTAACTTAAACGTGGATGTTTAAAAGCATTTTCTTCCTATCTTTATTCAAATACTATAATTATGCTTAAAAGTTATTCCGTCATAAAATCACCTAAAATAAATCAATTCAAGCAGAGTCTAAAACCTTCATAAAAAATCTTTTAAGCCAAAGTCACAATCATCTTCTCGTGTGTGAAATCTGTATTATTCGAGTATGATGACAGATCTCCTTGGCACAAACAATCACAAGTTGTCATAATACGGAGAGATAAATCACATGTTATGAAAATTCGAGTATGATGACAAATCTCCTTGGCACAAACAATCACAAGTTGTCATAATACGGAGAGATAAATCACATGTTATGAAAATAACGACTCAAAATTCCACTTGAACTATTCGAAATTGCTCCTAAACTATTTGAAATAGCTTACATGTTAGCTCCAATGACAAATATAACGTTTGAAGGACATTTGTGGTTCAAAACATAGATAACAAGAGTAATTTTGATACAAAAAATAAATAGAAGTATATATGAGCTTTTTCGAATGATTTAAGAGTAATTTTGATCCTTAAAATATCTGAAATGGTTATTATCAGAAATTTGTACTGCCATTTATTATCTTATATATATCTTAGGTAGATGTCATGTCCCAGTTTTGTTCAAGTAAAACTAGAAATATTTCAAGATTGGTGGGTTTTATTTGGATAAATTTCTACTTTACATGATCATGTAGTGAGGACTTTAGTCTATAATTATACTAAAAATAATTTGTCCAGTTGGTCTTCAACATAAACGTACTATGATTTAGTGCGAGAAGTAAAAGTATGCCAATTAGAAGACATGTATAAATTAATTTAGGAAGTTATCATAATTATTCCTTTCGTTTCGTATTAATTGATCATTTTTCTTTTCACAGGCATATTAAGAAATCATGAATAAGAAGATATATTTTTTAATTCACCCTTTCAAAAACTTTTTGAGAATTTTATAAGCAAATGTGTTACTTTAAAAAATAATTAATTACAATGGTAATATAGAAAAAATTTAATTAATATTTTATTAATTTAGTAAGATAAACAACTAATATATAACAAATTATTTTTAGTAAAATGATCAACTAATATAAGACGGACGAAAGTAGTACTTTTCAGAATAGACATCAAACTTAGTTGCTACTATCAGTACTGTAGCATTGTAACAATATTATGCGTACTTTTTGGCACTTATTGCAACTCGGGATCAGTTGAATCAAATCAGGGATAACAAGTATCGAGACTTGTCATTTTGAGGGTTGCTTGCGTTGTTTATCATTAACAGATCTAGTCGAATATGAATCATACAAAATAAATCTATTAAAATTAAAAAAAATAATTAATGTGACTCATATTTTATATGAATAAAAATAGATAAGTTCATTAGATAATATAAATATTCATATTATTTATTGCTTCTTATTGTGTAATGAAATAGTAAGACTTTCACATTAAAAAAAAATCTTTTCTTTTTCACCTTTAGAGTGTGTATACTGTATACTATAAGGGATTTTTTAGTGAGTGGTCATTAATCATTGTTGGGAGGTCAAAATTGTGATCTTGGACAAGAGTCGGGTAAGATTGTGCTTAGTTTCGTTGGAAAAATCAACGCAAATATCATATTGAGTTTCTCTCGCCCCAAATCGGTTGAAAGAATTGAAAGAAATGCTGAAAAATGAGCTTCAAAGCTTGGATCAGAAGTTGCATCTCATGTTTGGACCCGTTTTGGATGGTGAAGTCTAAGGAAAGTTTTGATTTTTTTTATCATGATTTAAGAGAAGTTTTGGATTTTTTTTCTCCTTACTTTATGTATTGTATTCATTTTTTTCTTAAATTAGAAAAAAATAATTTTATTTGAAAAATATTTTTCAAAAACATTATTTAAGTCAAGCAAACATGAGAGAATTGAAAGATATTTTTATTAAATATATTTCTCCATACCAAACACACCCTTTATAAATGTATTTATTAGAGATTTCTACACACGTACATATTTTTTTTTTAAAAAAAGTGTAATTAGTGCATACACATGAATTATCTATGATGAATAATATGACCATATGGATTGATACATATTCAACTCACTTTTAAATGATTGAATAACCAAATCATTTTAAATAAATTAATCAAGTGAATAACCATAAATTTTACCCATTTTATTATTCTTAGTATGGAATCCTATCAGTTGGATTTTCGTAGTCCTTATAATTGGTTGGAACCCAAAACAAATTCCGAGGCAAAGTGAAGGACTCAATATTTTAAAATTTTAAAATAGGTTTATCAAGTTCCAGTTACGTACTTATATACGTACTAGATCTGCTAACATGCGTTGCACGTTTATCTCAAGTAGAACCTAGGGCTCAACTTGCTATTATGGCACATTATATCATTGTTTCAATTTGTTCTTCTTCTTTTTTTAGCCGAGGGCCTATTTAAAACTTAAAGATTCAATTAAATTCGGATGAGCGCATACCAGGGACTAAACTGTTCTTTCCCTAAACCTTGTATTACCATGTACACATGCATAATAATCATGTTGTTCCTTGTGAAAGATTCCAAATCATCCCGACTAGACAAGTAACTTTATTAGTTATAATTTATAACTTTTGCTTTTATTCTTTGTGATATATGACTCGACTTATGTCACAAAGGGCTGATTTATTTTACTATTTCTTTTTCTGACCTGCATTGATATATTTGTTTTTTAATTGAGAGTTAATTGAAAAATAGTTTTTCTACTATCAAAGATTACTATTATCACCTAATCTTCGACTAAGTATGTTATTATTAGTCCTTGAGATATATGACTCATCATATACATTTAATCTTCAATGAAATAAAATGTGTGGTTTTGCCCTTCATGTGTAGAAAATATAACTATTTATATACTATTACAATATGTTAAAACAGTTTCCTACTCCATCCCTATTAATGGTAAACCTTCTAAACCCTTTGCAGCTAAAATAGGGGGATCCATTCTCCTTTTCTATTTGTATTGGTAATGAAATATTTGAGTGGACTGTTGAAGTAACTATCTTATTCCCGATGTGGGGTGAAATGATAAGTTAAAATTTCTAACTTATAAATAAAAATTTATAAATTCATACAAACAGACTCTTATAACTTATAATTTTTTATTTATTTTTGTTATTTTAACTTAAAAGTGGATATTTAAAAGCATTTTCTTCCTATCTTTATTCAAATACTACAATTATGCTTAAAAGTTATTTCGTCATAAAATCACCTAAAATAAATCAATTCAAACAGAGTCTAAAACCTTCATAAAAAAGCTTTTAAGCCAAAGTCACAATCATCTTCTCGTGTATGAAATCTGTATTATTCGAGTATGATGACAAATCTCCTTGGCACAAACAATCACAAGTTGTCATAATACGGAGAGACAAATCACGTGTTATGAAAATTCGAGTATGATGACAAATCTCCTTGGGACAAACAGTCACAAGTTGTCGTAATACGGAGAGATAAATCACATGTTATGAAAATTCGAGTATGATGACAAATCTCCTTGGCACAAACAATCACAAGTTGTCATAATACAGAGAGATAAATCACATGTTATGAAAATTCGAGTATGATGACAAATCTCCTTGGCACAAACAATCACAAGTTGTCATAATATAGAGAGATAAATCACATGTTATGAAAATAATGACTCAAAATTCCACTTGAACTATTCGAAATTGCTCCTGAACTATTTGAAATAGTTTACATGTCAGCTCCAGCGACAAATATAACGTTTTAAGGACATTTGTGGTTCAAAACATAGATAACAAGAGTAATTTTGATACAAAAAATAAACAGAAGGTATATATGAGCTTTTTCGAATGGTTTAAGAGTAATTTTGATCCTTAAAATATCTAAAATTCAACTTTTAACTTATATTCTTCCCATTTTTATGATAATATATATATATATATATGAATGATATGATAGGATAGATACTGAAAAATAGCTGATATGGATTGAAAAAATACTTTTAGTTAAGTTTTGGAAATGATGATTTTATAACGTTTGCTAAAAGAAAGTGTTGAAACTGATTAATTAACAAATATAAATTATGGTGTTTGGTAAAATGTGCTGATAAAATTACCAAAATGTTTTTAAAGATATTTACTGAAAAATTTTTATATATAAAAAAAGGGTCGAATAGATAATTAAAAACTATTGTTAGAAGAGTATTAAGAAGATTACAAAAAATACTAAGTAAATTATTTTTTGTGTTCGCTATGCAAATTAAAAATATTATCCTAAAAGTATTTGTAGATAATCTAAACAAATACATGGTGAGGTGAGGTAGGAGTGTAGGGTGGTGGGATGGGGGGTGGGGGTCAATGGTGATGAAGATGAGATGTGTTGGAAGTACTAGTGCTCATACAAAGACTAGTGTGGTAAAAATAATTAAATTTGAAAAGGTCATTGCAGATGAGAAGATTGTGTTCCATGTTTTTCCTATGCTTCCCTTTCACCTACTGAGCTACTAAGATTTCGTCACATGTCTGCAGTGCTGAGTTTCCTAGACGGCAGCATTTTGAAATAGTAGAAATCGAGAGAAAGAAAAAGAGATGCATATCTACTGCTTAATCTAATAAGCTAAACATAATTTTCCTTCGTCATTGTCGGAAACCAATACACATATATGTTTACAACGATTTTGTATAGCAACAACAACATACCCAGTGGTTTCTGAAAAGATATACTATATAGCAACAAGATATATAATAACTTCTTTATTTTGCATAACACAAACACGTTTATCTCCATGAGCAAGAAATTAGTTTGAAATTTCACAACAACATGCTTTAGTTACACGATAGTGGAAGTTATGCTGATAATGATACCGCAATGGGACTTCGGACCATATGGACTCCATCACTCCATGTGTACCAACCAAATGAGAACTCATTTCTACTTTCAATACTACTTTGCGCTGTAACTGTTATGTTGAAGTTGGGTTTCTCTCCCAATTTTCTGAAGCGTAAGATTTTGGGAACAATATCAACAATATATCCAGGAGGTGAACTCACCGCTAAAATGTAGGTCGAGTTGTCTTTTCCAACATTTGTAACAACTCTTGTGACAGTCCTGCTGGATCCTCTCATGTTTGCTATTGCAAGTGATGGGTAGTTAAGGTTACTCGCCGCAGGTACTTTGTCAGGACAATTGTACGATGAAACTTGCCTTAAGTTTTGACTACAGAGATAGAGAAGATAATCTGTATATGTAGCATCATAAATTAGTCCAGGATCTGCTGCTCTTGATGGCCTGAAATGTCCTGATCCGTATTCGAAGGGGTTCCCATAATCCCCAGTGGCATTTTTTATTGGCCTACCAACCGCATTATTAATTGTTGCTGTAGTAAGAGTGAATTAAACTGCTGTGAGAAATATTGTAAAAGAAATTAATGATGAGTTCAATTTTTTTGTAGAGAAACAGAGTAAAGCAGAATTACATGTGGTCATTAGAGCAGATCTGATTGCAGCACTACTCCAATCTGGATGAATTGATTTTAAGAGTGCAATCACACCAGAAACATGTGGGCAAGACGTGGATGTTCCAGACACTATGTTGTACTTCACAACCCGACGATCTTCTGGCATTTTCAGGGGAGTTGATGCCTCGCTCCACGCTGCTAGTATGTTAAATCCAGGAGCAGTTATATCCGGCTGCAATTTAACATAAAACTATTCTTCAGAAGGAGTTTAGCTTGTATAATTGGACGGAGAATAAATTACTGCTCATTTTGTGGCACTAATATATACTACCTTGAGAATGTTGGGATCAACAACATTTGGTCCTTTGGAACTGAAAGGTGCCATGACAGGTGCAGAGGTGCTGGCTTGGTGCCAATCATTGTATTTCCCGGAAGAAGTGTTGCCGTTGGATGTTTTTCGGTCAGTATATATGTCAGGAGTGTATTTAGGCCATCTAAAAAAGTAACTGTTCCGGGATTCAGTAATCTCGTTAAATGAATTTCCTAAAATAGCCGCAACACCTCCCGCTCTTTTCACTTCCATTGATGCCTGTATATCACTATTTATGCAGATTGACAACTTTTCCTCTGACAAGTTTTCTTGGTAGTGTACCAGGAAGACATGTTCTGTATATTCAATAAGAAGAGCAAAGTAGTTAGTTTTCATAATTCCAAGTGGTTAAAATAATTAAAAAGTAGCGAGTAGATTGAAAGTTACCCTATTGTATTGCTTGCCGTAGTTCCTCTAATTTCTACATATCCTGCATAAACCAAAGGATGCAACCTCCTCCCGTATTGGAGTTACTGTTTGTCCCTATATTATTATAAATAAAAAGAATAAAGATTAATTTACTAGTTGATGGAAATCTTGATAAGAGTTCAGCTATATGCACATAGTTTCATTTGCCACAGTAGGTTACTTAATCACTTTATGAGGTTACTAATGAAAGATTACTCCTTATAACACAGAGTTGGTTGTGTTTACCTTCTAAGTCTTCTAATTCTATTATACTGGGTCATTTTGTAGCTTGTTAGAGTTATGTATGTAGGTAGGAATTAGTTATTAATGAAACTTTGTATTATTTTATGCATTAGTTATGCGGGTTTTTGAATTGTTGATCAAACGTCATATTAATTTTATACATGAATAACTTATTTCCTATCATAAGTTATACGGAAATTAATTTGTTTCTTTTCCAACTACCAAATGACTAGTGCATAGAACTTAAACTATATATTGTAGCGATTCCCAAGTGAATCTGAGTCAATTAATCCTCACCTCGACAATCATTCCATTTCCGAGAAGAATTGGAGATGAAAAAACTCAATCGATGTTACTAGCACCAACTGTGATAATCCATGGCGCTACATTTGCAACAGTTGAAGGTGTTGGACCATCATTTCTAGCACCACAAGATACTACAATATTTCTCTTCACAGCATGCAAAGATCCAATTGCAATAGGATCCCCTCTGTAATATTTTGTTTCAGATTGAAACGCCAGAGAAATACTAAGTACATGAACCCCATCAGCTATGGCATCATCAATGCAGCAAGAGTGTCATCTGGAAGGCATGTAACTCCCTCAGCTAAACTCTGATCTGTAGCTGTCCGACATACTTTATAGATGGCGAGTCAAACATTAGGGGCACCTCCAGTAGCTGTACCCTTTGCAAATCCACCAATTGCTGATGCATTTGAGACTCTTCTACCACCCACCGTGCTTGCTGTGTGAGTACCATGACCGTCTACATCTCTCGGTGATTGAAAGTCCCTTGTCTCGTTAAGAGGTCCAGCTTCTGCCTCGTAACCTTTTAAATAGTATCACGCTCCAATTAATTTCCTTAAGAAAGGGAAAAACGAAAGTGTTCAGTTTATACGGTCAATGTATATAAGTTAATTACAAAGCGATAACTAATTAGTGATGTAGTCAACCTGTTGCAATGGGAGGCGTTGAAGGCGACACCTTCTTGGCAAATTCCATTCCATGATTTTGGAACTGGTCCCATTCCTTCATCATTGAAACTTGAAGATTCTGGCCACAACCCTTTAATAAAAAAAGGAGAGATGAAGAGTAAATATAAAAAAAAAAAGAAAAAAAAAAAAAAAGAGGAAAACACATAGATTTCCTCTTGAACTTGTCCCGAAAAGTCAGTTACACACTTAAATTATCACACTGAACTATTACACACATTTACTACTCAAAAGTGAATCTATTATCACCGTGAGACATGTAACACCACGCTCACAATATGTATGTGGTGTATTACATTTGCTGCCACAACATTGTCATGTCATAAATTTTGTTTTCTTTTTTGTGTTAATTAACTTTTCTTTTGTTAACTATATTTTATCCTAATTAATTATTTTAATTCTCTAATAATTATATCTTCCTCATCACTAAATTCCACTCATTTCATCGGAAAAATCATATTTGGCCACCTTCACTATTGATTTTGTTCTTCACCACGACTATATCACATTCAATACTTCTTCTTGATCACCCAACACCAAATACACCACAATTATTAATATTGATTTTTTCTTCTTCACCATCTTCAATTACCTCTTTTATTTTTTGTTACCCACCATCCATCACCACCAAACCCATAGAGTTGTTATCATCACAAAACCTAAAAATTAATTAACAACCAAAATTTCTTTCACAAAATCAAAAAAATGAAAAAAAGATGGAAACAATTAATCAAAACTTTTCTAGATAAAATACAATTATTCACTAACAAATCTATGAGAATTAACCTAATTGCGATAAAAAATTGTGCTTTAAGATTGTGATAAAAAGATAAAGAAGTGTGATGACAATAAAGAATGAAGAAGAAGAGGACAAAGGGTGGGGTGTGAAGAAGAATAGGTCTGGGGGGTGGGGTGGAATAGAGTATTCTAACTTTTTTTTACTTTAATTTCAAATTGACGCCCCAATTATTTATTTATTTATTTATTTGTCACGTCAATTTTAGGGGGTAAGAAAATTTACTTTTGAGTAGTTTAGGTGTGTAATATGTTAGTATGATAGTTTAACGTGTAATTGACTTTTCAGGACAAGTTTAAAAGAAAATTTATGCCTTTTCCATATAAAAAATTGTTTTGAAACAGTGCCCAGTCTCAATTAAGACCAAAAAACTTAGGGATCGTTTGATAAAATATTGTTTAACATATGAGTTGTTTAACATTTACTAATTAAAAAGACAAATATATGATCACATGACGTTCGATTGAATGTATTATTTGTTGATATATATGTTGTTTTATGATTATTTGTATTTTAAACAATTTATACAATTGCATACATATTAAAACAACAACTTGCAACTTTTATGTGCAAATGTAGATAGTTTATTCAATGTTACTATTGTTTACCGTCTTTTCGAATTTAAAAATAGATGGTCTATCTTTTTTAATTGAAAATTGAGGTTTTGTGAGTTATCAATTTATTAAGATGACAATTAATTACCCTTAAATAATTCAGGTGAAAATATCAAAATGAATAAAAAACATTCCAAGAAAATACACAATGCCATTGAAAGTGGAGGATATTTTTGTAAACAAATAATACTTTTAACGAAATATATTATTTTAATACATCAAATCAAATACTAGATAATAAAAAAAGAGGGAAAATGCATAAGTACCCCCCAACCTATGCCCGAAATCTCAGAGACACACTTATACTATACTAAGGTCCTATTATGCCCCCTCCCTGAACTTATTTTATAAATATTTTTCTACCCCTTTTCGACCTACATGACACTATCAATCAGATAGCTTGAAAAAATTATCAACACATGCTGGGCCCGGAAGATGGTGTCACGTAGGCTGAAAAGGGATAGAAAATTATTTATAAAATAAGTTCGGGGGTAATAAAACCTTAGCATAGTATAAGTGTGTCTATGAGATTTCGGGCATAGATTTAGGGGGGGGTGGGGTACTTATGCATTTTCCCTAAAAAAACAAGTCCACCACTACTAATTTCAGCAATACTAATCTGATCAACATTCCTAATACACCCTATTCAATAATATTTTTATACACTCTACTAAATGACCCACGACCCCTTAAAGGACTATACATCTTTAATGTGTGTGTATGTATGTATATGTGTGTGTGTGTGTGTGTGTGTGTGTGCGTGTGTGTGTGTGTGTGTGTGTATATATATATATATTCAGATGTTTAAAAACAAACAATCTTAATAATTCAATGTTCAAATCTACAGATATTATCTTAATCAATCATATATGCATTCAGATTTAGACGTCTTAATCTTAATGAAAACAAATGAGGCCTAATCACCTCTATTCAGTACTATTTTTATACACTTTACTTAATGACTCGCAACCCCTAAAAGGACTATACACATCTTTAATTTGATCCACAAGATTCAAAAGTCTCCCTTTATTTTATTTTTACTTTTTTTTTTTAAAAAAAAAGTCTCCCTTTATTTTTTTTAAACTTTAAGTCACTTAAGGGTGTGTTTGGTATGGAAGAAAAGATTTTCTGGAAAATGTTTTCCAATTTCCCCATATTTGGTTGGCTTAAATGTTTGGAAAATATTTTTTAAATCAACTAATTTTCCTCAAATTTAAGGAAAATGACTTCCATTCAAAATTAAGGAAAACATTTTCCAAAACTCTACTTCATCCTTTAATTTTTTTTTCTACCCTACCCATACCCCTCCCCCCCTCCCCCCCTCCCCTACCCTATTAAAAAAATAATTAAATTTTCTTATTTTTTAAATTTCAAATATAATTTTATCCTTACCACCAAACAAGCCCCCCGCCCCTCTGTCACTCCCCAAACTCAGGGGGTGCAACTGGCTCCTAATGCCAGAACTCTGGCCTGAGCCGACTTTGATGAACCATTTGCTACAAACGCATGGTGTTGAATCCAATTTTGACCCTCCACAATATAAATTAATCATCGAGCTTCTTCAATTTAGAACGATTTAAAATAATTAGTTTTATAAAATTTCAAATACTTTTCCACAATCATTGTAAGTGATTTTGGTCAATTTTCATAATTTATAAATAATAAATATATTTCATATAGTTTTATATATCCATAATTAGTATATCTTATAACCATTTCAAAGTCATACAAAAAGATTTTAACTTTGGTAAGTATTTTATTAAATTAGTTTAGTTTAAATTTTGGTTGTAATTTTGAATCGTTAGTTCACAATTATGTTAATTATTTTATTTCGTTAAGATTAAGAAGCTCATTTATTAATTAATATTAATTCATCTTGTTTAGGATTTAGTCGAATTTGTTAATTTAACTCAACTTGGCTATTTCTTAAACTCTAAATATAACCCATTTTTTTGACCTCACCCTTTGGATCCTTAGAAGATCAATTTTGGGCCTATCTGGAAATTTTCCAGCAGCCCAAATCAACTCCCAGCCCACTTTTTTAACCCTTTGACCCAGCCCACCAAAAATAACAATACAATACAACAAACAAGAATCGACCCCTATACGTTGTTTACCTTCTTCCTCATCGCGACCCAAACAAATCGACCCTTCTCCAGCAGTCCAGCAGCGGTACCCGACCCCACTGCCCATACCGGTTCTAGTGTTCTTCACAAAATCAAGTGGAAATCGCGAAAAAGCCAGTAAACATCAACATCCGCAGTAGCTCAAAACAACGCCTGCAGCATCCAACCACCCTCACGTCCCTTTCCCCTTTTTCAAGGGATTTTGAAATCCCTTCCACTGTTGCTTCGAAAAGAGTAGAAGAAATTGAATTTTTTGTTTGAAATTCCAACGGATTTCCCCCCTAAATCAACACCAAATTCCTCTATATAAAGCTTTTTCTTCTTTGGTGTTAGAGGGGGCAGAAGAGGGGAGACATTTTTTTTTAGTTTGAGTTTTTTGGCAATAGCTATTTTACACTTAAAATTTTTCTGATTCTAAGTTCCGAGAAGATCACCGCTTGAATTTTCTTAGCTTGCCGTTAGTATTCGAAGAGAGTAGTGGAATCGCTCGTTCTCATCGTACTAGTATCGTTGCTCCAGGAAAGGTAATATTCTTGTTCCTATTTCTCATTCTTTCTTTTCGAATAATTTGTGTGCTGCCTTTGTCACGGTTTGAGTAGTGATTCTCTTCAAGACTTCAAGTATTGATTAGTAGTGTTACACATCTTTATATAATTTGGAGTATCGAGTATGTTGTATTTTCTATTTATTGTTGGTTTACTGCTATTCGAGTTGCATTTTCATCAAAGTATTCCTTAGTTTCCCTCTATGATAGTCTAATTTTAGTTAAAGCCCTTAACTACTTCTCAACTTGATTCTTCTCTGTTATTGTTGTCCTTTTCGTGACATTTTGGCGATCTTATTGTTGAACACGGTTGGTGGTCTCTCTTTGAGTCTCATTGATACAAATCATACAGTAGTCCAATTTCCTTTGAAAAAGTCGCTTACATAGATATGTCTTGTCGTCTTAGTTTGGTTAGCTATTTTTGCTTAATTGGCTATTAGGTGTGTGGTGTCTTTCCGCTCTAGCTTAAATTTTAGTATGGTGTGTTAGGTTAATAGCTTGGTTTCAATTTTAGCTTGTGTTAATCTACTGGAGTTTGTTGCCTGTTTCTTTTTTATTTATAAACCCATCTTGGTTATCTATTAAAACTTCACTGCCTAGTTAAATGTGGTGAGAGCATGATTGTGTATCTGTACTTCTCTATTATTACTTGCCCATTAGAGTTTCCTTATGAGTGTTATCTTCCATGTTCAAATTGAGATTTTTTTTCCTTTTCTTTGTTTATTAGGAAATCACGTGTTTAATGTAGCTAGTTTTCTTAGTGTAATTAATTACTCCATTTGGTTAGTGAAGACGTAGCTTAAGTGTATATTTAGTTGAGTATTTGTGATTAAGGGCTTAAGTTTTCCTATTTTGTTTCTTTTATGTGATTACTCTTTCGTCCTTCCAATTCCCTCCGATAATTAATTCTTGTCCCCATGTTTATCGATTTAATTGTGAGCAATGTTCAAGTTTAGGCAACTGTGGAAGATAAATATTTGTCTTACTTTTAGCTTTCTCAACTTTTAGCTTTCTCATTGAGTATTTATTTTTATGCTTTGCCTTAGCAATTTTAAATAATCCAACTAATTCATTATGTGTCGCTACTGTAGAGCGTAGATTCTGGCTTGCATCTTTCATTTAGTAGAACAATAAATTGTTGTTAATAGTTTGAATGCCATATTCTTCTTGCTCCTACTAATATATTTCTTTACTTTTGATACATGTGACACCAACGATCCGAGTTCACTTGGGACTCATTTTTTGCATTTGGGAGTTGAGCCATAGAGGCTTGATCTTTAATTTTCCTCCCTTGAGTCAGCCCCTACATATTCTAAAGCTGTTACAGGCCTCGGAGATCCAATATGTTGCCGGAAATTAATTCAAAAGCCCAAAAAAGAGGTTGTATACGTGCTGTATATAATATTATACACTGATATACAGGTCAAAAATGTAAAAATACAGGGATGAGGCGAAATACAGGTGTTAGGGAGCAATATATACATGAAAAACGCTGATATACAAGCCGATATACACTGATATACATAAAGTGTATACAAAAACGGGTTTTGAGTGAGAGCCCAAAAGTACCAGCGAAATTGGCCAAAGGAGGGTCCAATTTCATTATCTCTCTTACCCTCCTTGTTTTGATTATGTTTGACTAATTTTATTTAACTCTAACTTTAGAATTGTTAATTAACTTAATTAAATTCCCCAAAAGATGAACCATATTCTTTATGTTAGTATATTTTTCTATAATTCATTTTGTCAAGTCTTATACTCATTTTGAGTCTATGTAGGCAAGACCTTTTTATTTATTCTCCAATTATTGGCTCCATGCTTAAGTTAACCAATTTAGTTTAAATTATTATTTCAAAATGTATCAAATAAATTTTAATTAACCTAGTTTTGTCAAAATTTTGTTCACTGCAATTTAATTCAAATATTTCATTTTAGGTCCCTTTCTCTAAAAAATAAAAATGTGTCATTTATTTTTTCAAAGTTAAATCAAATATTGTAATTATTAGTTTTTTTTAATCACATCATCTCCCTAAAAATAGTCAAAAATATTTTAGTCAAGTCGCAGGTCAATTGCATGTTAGCGGGCACTTCGAATGCTTAAACCCTTCTCGAAGTGTAAAATTGAACCTCGAACCCTCTTTGGTATTTTCAAATAATTTTTTCTATTTAAATCTTTGAAAATTATAAGTTTTCTTAATTTCTTTAAAAAATTAAGTGGCAACTTTTTTCTAAGTATTTTTCTCAAATTGTTTTATACTTAGAACATTTCAAAAAGTAATTTTTTCTACAAATAGGAAAATTATGGCACAACACATGGCAGCCACACGCAATCAAGAAAACAAACAAATATATCTCGGCCTAAAATTAAGCCCTTGGCTGGCAAGACCCCTGTCAACAGATCTATAAAAGAAACAACTACTCCCAAGAGCCCATATAAAGAAATAACCAACTAGCACAGAAGTTCTGATTGGGACGTCGAGGCCACCATGATCATTATAGCGAAACTGAAAGCAGGTATATATCAATACAATACATCAAACAACTAACAAGCATCAACAAACTAACAAACTAGGCCAGCATGGCCATAATGTAGTTATACACCCTACACACTAGTCTGAAAGCCTCTAAGAGTAATAAAGATTGGCGGGACAGGGCACCAGCCTAACCATAAAAATATATACAACAAAACTTAACAAATCACCCAACTCTGGCAGCTCTAGAGGAAAGAGGTTAGTCAACCAGATAGAAGTCAATCCTGCTGCTGAGGAAGTTTACTGGGTCATCTGTTGGGTCCTGCATATATGAATGCAATGCCCCCAGGCAATGGGGCGTCAGTACAAATTAATGTACAGAGTATGAAAGGCTATAGACTAAATGAGTAAGTATCATAATATATCAAAAACAATCAAGTAAGGAAATCAAATTTAGATAAGCATGCTAATCCACTACTGTATCTAAAAAATACAATAATGATCAAACATCAACCTAACCAAGCCCCCATAAGCTCGGTAAGTACAAATAACATACCACCTACCTAGGCCCCCATAAGCCCAGAAGGTGTCAAATCAATCTACATAACCCTATTGGTAGCCTCTTGTCTTTGTAAGAAGTCACATTGCCCTTTCTAGCAATGATATAGCTCAGTAGGCAGCGCATAGCCCTCTTAGGCAACATCATAGCTCTATGGGCTGCACATAGCCCTCTTTGGCGTCAAAACAGCCCCGTAGGTAACACATAACACTCTTTGGCATCAATATAGACCCATGGGCAACACATAGCTCTCTTAGGCAATAACATAGTCCTATTAGATAACATCATAGCCCCCATAGGCAGTTCATAACTCAACAACTAACCACAATAGCCCCAAGGGCGACAACAAACAATTGAATAAGCTAAAGGTGAGCAATCTAGCTATAAACAAATATATATATATAAAATTTCCAAGTCGTTCCTAACTCAGGGTCGTTCTTAACAGATTATGAGTCTTTATAATGAGGGTTTATAACCACTCAATCAGCCAACCATTCACAATTACATCTACAAGATTACCAACATTAACTACCATATTATATCACTCCCAAGCTGTAATCAAATATGCCGAACGAAGGGAATAGCCTTAACATACTTTTTCCTTTATAAGTTATGCTGAAAATACCTCTGTCCGCACCACTACAACATTAAAAAAAAAGAGGTAAAATCAATTAGTAATTAAGGACAAGAATTACTACAACAATCGATATGGATTCCTATCGTAAATTACTATCCAAGACCTAAGGTATCCATAAACTAATAAAAGATGGTTCCTAGCTACCTTTCTTTACATGCCGAGAACACTTAAATAAAATCAAACCACTGAAAAAACTCTGCTGCCACATACTCCACGGAGCTACACCGATCAATTCACCATGAAAGCTATACCAAAATGGCGAGCTCGTGAAGTAGGGCAATTTTCGATAAGGAGCCAAGAAGAGATTATGAACACACAAGAATGATTTGAGGAGAATTTCTTTGATTTTCGTGTATTTCTTATGAGTTTGAATGAAGAAAAATGAATAAGATGCTATCTTATAAGCTTCCACCGACTTAGGGGACCCACCTCACATGCCTTCTTGCGCAGTCTCGCGAAAATGTGAATATCTCTCTATTCTGAAGTCGTATGAACAAACTGTTTGATGCGTTGAAAACTAGACTCGTAAACCTTTGATTTAATGAATCGTGGGCCCCATAACTCTTTATAGATTGAGAGAAAACTTTCTAGACATTTGTTCCAAATTTCAGAGAAATCTTTAAAAAGGAACTTACAGTACTTTCGCCAACTTTTATTTTGTGACTTACCTTACTTCAAAACTTGAGATACAACCCTTGAACACTTAAAATATGACATACCACATCATTCTTAATGTATTACTCACCCCTTTTGTCTTTCCACGAAGGTACGAGTTAAATTTAGACGTTTTGAAAAGTCGGGGTGTTACACCCTCATACAAAAAAAAAGAATTTAAAAATTACTTTTTGTGTTTCAAATTTTCCCCTATCACCCCTACTCCCTACCCCCCACCCCCCAACCAAGAAAAATTAATTTCGAAAAATATTTCAAATTTATTTTCTTAAAAAAAAAAAATCACCGCACCCTCCTCCCCAATAAGGTCACCCCACCCACGTTACGTCGTCAATATTTTTTTTAAAAAAATATTTCAAATTTAATTTTTTTCTTTTATCACGCCAGCCCACCCCTACCCCCCAGGCAATCCCCTTTAATTTTTATATTTCAAATTTAATTTTATTTTTATTTTTAAGCCACCCCCTAACACTACCCCACCTCCCCCGCCACCCCCACCCCTACCCCCTACCCCCTCCTCGCCGACCGCCACCCCCACCCAGGCCATTTAAGTCAAAAAAAATTAGAAATTTTTCTTTGGAAAATATTTCAAATTTTTTAAAAAAATCATTTTCTACACGACCCCACTCTCTACCCTCAACCCTCCGCCCCCCCCCCCCCCCCCAAATCAATTTTTATGTTGTTTTTGGAAAATATTTCAACTTAAAAAAAAGAACGATTTACACCTACTCCTACTCCCTACCTCCCCCTCCCCCGGCGATCTCGTCAATTTATATTTTGGGTCAGGTCCTGAGTTAAATCTCAGGGTCGGATTTTGGAACGGTCATTGGAGTCTTGTCCTAGTTTGAATGTCGGGGTTGGATCCTAGATCAATTATCGGGATTGATTTTTGGATTGAAAATTATTTTCCTAAAGAACACTTTTCCGTCTCAAGCCAAAAATAGAAGATATTTTGTGAAAAATATTTTTCATTCACCGATCAAATATTAAAAAAAAAATTCCACTCACCAATCAAACATGAAAAAATGAGTTAGAAATCCACTTGTTTTCGATGAAAAACATTTTCAACGCACCCTAAATTGAAACAGATTTGCTATATTCAAATGATTTTCAAAAAAGAGAGAAAAGAAAGAGAGAATAGCTCTTACCACTATCCATAACCCCAACAATGATATCCTCTCCATAATTTGCATTTTTCAGCAATTCTTCTCCAGAATTTACCAGCGAAGTTCCTTCTAGTAAGCTCACAAAGTCCCATGATCTTGTAGTATGAAGCTTTATTGCGTGAGGATCAGTGAAATACTGATATTACCCCTTCCATTCCCCTTTTTTTATACAAAAAAAATTACAGTGAGTGATCAGAAACAATGCGAGTAACCAACACGTAAAATGGCTAGCTGTCTCAAACCTATATATATAAACGGAAAAGGGTCAAAATTACACCTGAACTATACAAAATAGACCACTTATATCCTTCGTTACTTTTTGGGATAAAAATGCCCCGCCGTTATCCTAAGAGACCACATATATCCTCAAGAGTTAACACCCCAATTTTTTAGTGACATGGCAAGCCACATGGGACTAATCCCTTCACTTAAGCGTTGCCAACTAGGATTTGCTACAAAAGAACTAGACATTTAGCGGCGACACAAGTCACCACAAAAGCCCAGAATACTGTCACTAAAGATTTTAATTGATTTTTAATATTAAATTCTAATTTTGTGTTTTTTCTTCATTGTTTTTAAAAAATCACAAATGATATTGATCAATGAGGAGTTTGAAGACACTAAATGTTTTATTTTTATGTCATATGTAAATGCATAAAATGTACAATGATGCATTATGTAGTAGGAGATTTGAATCGAGAAGTAATTTTGATGATTTTCGCAATAATATTGGATGTTTTTAATATTGATAGTGCATGTTATTTATTTTAGAAAATTAGACGTTGAAAAAATATGTTATACTAGGGAATGGTTATTGCAGCCTTAGTTGCCACTAAACTAAAAATCACTCATTACCTGTAGTGGCAATATTTTGGGATTTTGTGGCGATTTTTATCGCAACTAAAGGTCTAGTTCTTTTGTAGTGAATCCAAGATGGCCACGCTTAGGTGGAGGGATTATTCCCATGTGGCTTGCCACGTCACTAAAAATTTGAGTAGTTAACTCTTGAGTGTATTTGTGGTCTCTTGGGATAATGGCGGGGACATTTTTTATCCCAAAATGTAATGGAGTGTATAAGTGGTCTATTTTGCATAGTTCAGAGGTAATTTTGAGCTTTTTCCGTATATAAGTTCATATGTATGTAGGATGTTTATGAAGTTGGTACCTGATATGATATGGGCTTCTTGTGGTGTTGACACCTCGGAGAAGCCATTGATGACGTGCTTATAGCTGTGAACAAGTGATGCTCTAAGCCTCTAACATCTTCTTTGGAAGTAGTAGTACCCTTGACAGAATGAAGAAATGAACAGTGGTGATCTTCTATTTCTTTCAAAGTTTTGTCACCACTGTGCTCTCCAAGGTACACTACATACACCTTTGTTTCTTTATTACATGAAACAAATTAAGCTACCAAGACTCATAACTAGGAAAAGGGAAAAAAGAAATACAATGATATGATGGTTCTCTTCATTTTGGATGACTTATTGTATTAGATTGATTTGTTTTGTGTCCAGTATGAGTGGATCTCAATTGCACATCTCAATAACTAGGAAAGGGATTTTATAGTGATACGATAGTAATAGAGAAATTTTCACATAGCAAACATAAAAATCATATTTGTATGTTATAGCTATAGTTTGCATAATTGCGCTCCATAGCAAATTTTATGTTTGTTATGGAGCTTTTGATTTGTATATTCGCTAGATACATCCAATTTTATACAAATTGTTCAGTTTTGTGTAAATTCATTTATACATTATAATTTGTATAATAAGATCTGTATTGTATAATTATAAGTATATAGGATGAAAATATATGTATTTGTATATATATTTTTCTCTCGCTTTATACAAATACAAACGCATTTTATACATTTGTACACCGAATGGGTAATTGTATACCGAAAATGGCTAATTTTATACCGAATCAAATGGCAAAAAATGGGATATTTGCTGCGAATTACAAATAAAATTAACTATGACTATAACATTTAATTTAAATTAATAGTTTGCTATTTTATACAATTTTCGTAATATTCCTACGGGCTACGTACTACAAAAATATTTAAAAGTTATTCCTGACATAAAATAACCTAAAATAAATCCTCTAAAACTTTGAGAAAAAAGGCTTTATAACCAAAGTCACAATCATATTTTTATATGTGGGCCTTTATTTGATGATTGGACAACTGGAATGGGCCTGGGCTTCACCAAAGTTACAAATCACAATCATCTTTTTATATGTGCGGCTTGATTTGATATTTGGACAACTGGAAAGGTCCTGGGATGAGGTGGGGGGAGCGTGAAATCTGCATTATTCGAGTTTGGTTATAACCTTCTCTTTTTTTTTTTTATAGAAAATTCATAAATGTATAAGAGATTAAGTTTAATCAAGCTCCATAGTTATAGTTTACTTAATTATGCTTTATAGTTATAATCTCGTTTGCTATGTGTATTTTCGTTTGTAGATTTTATTTACAATATACAAACAAGGTAAGTAT
The DNA here is from genome assembly GCA_037074985.1 of Solanum bulbocastanum. Lineage (NCBI taxonomy): Eukaryota > Viridiplantae > Streptophyta > Magnoliopsida > Solanales > Solanaceae > Solanum > Solanum bulbocastanum. The sequence goes on along the minus strand of CM073598.1, from coordinate 25,215,370 downwards.
ATACAAATTCTGTATTTTGTATATATCACTTGTCATAAGAATTTTTCATAACTCCATTTATATATTCCGTTCGTCAATATACAAACAAGGTATTCTGATTTTGTCATAACTTATACAAATCAAATGTATCAACAAATCGTATACAAATAGTTAAGGTAAGTATATACATAATCTGAATTTATACAATCAAGAATCAAATTATAAATTTTTTGGATTTATACAATTAGAAAATGAATAGCAAAATTTAAGAAACTATAGCCACGAATCATAAATATCCAAAATTGTAGCTATGGAGCGTAATATACTATAAATGTTTGTTATTTCACGTAATAATTCCTTCTTTTTTTTATAAAGAACAAAAATTTCATGCTTTCAGGGCTAATTACATCATATCCCAAAAGTTTCTCTAATTACAAAAGTCTCGAATTTTTTATTGTTGTCGGATATTTCCTTGGTTGTCTAATACATTGAAAATGATATATTACTTCGTGGGAGAGATGCATCCGAGAGGGGATAGAGATGTATTCGAGAGGGGACAGAGGTGAATCTGAAAGTTAATAAGGATGTATCCGAAAGGAAATAAGAATCTATCTGAAAGACGATTTTTGTAATTTTATAAAATGATATCTTAAATTGTGTATTTATGTAAAAAATAATTTGGTTATAACAGTATTTCCGATCGAAGCCATTAGCTATCTATATTTGCCGACAAATCTCCTTGGCACAAACTAGCACAACGTGCCATGAAAAGAATAAATAGGAGTTGACATTTAAAACATTTTAGTAAAATATTTTCAAGTTTTTATCAGAAAACTTGTACTGGCTACCATTATTTTAGAAGTTTTGACCAAAATAATACTACAATTATAATACAAATTCTTTTTTTTTAAAAAAAAAAAAGTAACCAAATAGTGTAAACGCTATCATCAATACGTTTTACATATTATTTTATTCATAAGAAATTGACTCACACGAAGTGAAAAAGAACGGATGTTAACTTAATACGTTGGTGGTAATTGTTAATTTCTAACTCCCGAGCACACAAGTTATCTGTCTCGTGTGTGCTTCATTTCTAATCCCCTCTCATATAATGCGGAGGGTAAAATATGAAAAATAAAATAAAATTCTTGATATATCAAAAGTAATAAGTAAAAGTGAAAATATATTTTAGAAATAAGTGACAAGTATAAATGAACGTTGAAAGTATTCCTATTAATTCTTTAATTTATGTATCTCTTAATTTTAGAATAATTAATACTCCCTCCATTTCATATTAATTGAATTTTATAGGTGTTTCACAGAAAAGTAGATTAAGATATAAATTAAACATAGTTTTCCATTTTTACCCTTATTAATTATTATCAAATTTATTGAAGTCATCACATTGAAAGTCCAAATGAAGGGTAAAATTGGAAAACCACTCTAAAAGTAATCTTGAAAACTGAACAATTAAGTTAATTTGAAAAATGAAAAATGCCTCAAAAATTCAATTAATATGAAATGAAGGGAGAATTAAGAAAAAAGTTGAAAATAATTATTAATTTTTAAAATTGATAAACATTTAAAAATAACTATAAAATACATCATAACTAAAAGGGAAAGAAAAGGGTCGGAGGGATCATTATAGCTTTGTAACTTTATTGCGCGTACTTACCAATATGAGTTGTGGTGCAGTGGTGGGAGTGTTTCACTCTTAATCAAAGGTCTCAAATTCGAACCCTGGATAAGAAAAAAATCATGTTGGAAGCGCCAACCTCCGAATGGGCCCTGTGAAGAGGTCGAAAATTCAAATTCATTCGCCTCCAAATTATTCTCGTAAATCACCCAAAATTCACTGTTTTCTTCCTCCTTGCCTTATGTAACTAGAATTTTCTTTAAAGACCAATCAACATCGTGGAAACATAATCCAATTTATTCAAATCCAATAAGATATAGCCACTAGATTTGGTTTCTTATAATGAAACATACATCGTACACAATTATTACACATATAATATTCGTGTAACACGTTGAAATTTACTGATCATCATAGTACAAATTATTGGCCCTCACCAAGTGACGAATATCCATTGGATAAGAATCAGACGGTAGAAGAGCACTGTAAGCTCTACTTGTAGCTATGTTATTTCCAATTTCAGTTGGATGGAAATTATCATAAAAAAAATGTGTAGCCCTAATTAAACATGGAGATTTTCCTGGAATACATTGTCCTTCAGGCATAGTTTTAGAAATTTGACAGCATGGATTATTCAATAGAGTTATAGCTGCAAAATGAAAATAAAGAGTCCGTTTCGATTAGCCAATTCAAAATTAATTGATAAATCAAAAAAAACTTACAAGCTGATTTGACCAACTTATAAGCTTAGTCAAACACTTAGGGCAAGGAGAAAAGAATAATTGTGTATAACGTACCAATCGCTGATGAGATGCTATACATGTTTATGTATATGAATTTTGCATCTGAGAAATTAGTATTGAGATCATCAACAAGAGCTTTTAAGTTTTGGTTGAATAATTGAACTGCCTTATTTGTTGAATCCACACAAAAAATTGTGCTGTGTTGGTTCAACTGATCTGGAATGCAACCTATTTGAGGCAGTCCAAAAAGTGCTATTTTCCTTGCTCCATCTGAATACAACTCCTATAGTACCAACAAAATTAATGAAACGTCAACCATTTTTAGTATCTACGACACTTTGAAAGTGTGTTCTGCACAAAGAAAAATATTTTTTCGCGAACCTTTAATTGTTGGGAGTACTGTTGAATGAGAAGTGTTGCGTACTGAGTTGGTGAGTACAAATGACTTGATTGGTACACATCTGGCATTAGAAAATTATTGATGTAGTCATTGCTGCCTATTCCAACAATGAAAAGGCACTTATTTAAGTGATTTTTGGCTAATGTTGTATTCCCCAGCAAATCAGCAATACGAGAAATTGTGACTTTATGATTCTCCAATTGTTTGCCCAAGTAAATTCGATAACCCTGAAAATTAATTAAATTTTTCTGTAAGTATCAAACAATTTTATTTTTATTCTAATATAGTAGTAGTTGATATAAAATATACTAGCAAATCGTACGACTAATTAATTAATTATTTAACTAGACTTACAGGAGGGGTGTCAATTGCATGATCTAATTTTGTACTACTAATTAAACTATAGGATAAACAAAGTTTTATAATATTATATTCTAATTTTTGAACTATTTTTTATTAAATGCACGACAGATGAATGATAATTAACTAATCATAGTTTTAAATTTTGAGAAATGATATGAAAAATAAGTAATTAATGTTAAAGAAAAATATGAAGAAATTTTGTTTTCTTTGTATGATAACGTGATAAGTGAAAATGAAAATATACTTTTTGTATAGTGGACTATGTAAAAGTGAATGACGAAAGTATCATATAATACTTGTCATTAATGACTTTTTAGCTCCAATAATGCAATATATAAAGTACTTTGACGTGATTAAGCACTTTGTGATTACACAAATTAAATCAATATTATATGGAGAAAAGTCTATAGTAGCAAGTGTCCTTGAGTAATTAATTGGTTTATAATGTTATATATCATGTTATTGCTTCTCCACGATTAATAATAATAAAAAATTATATATGCAACTCACAAATATTTCAAATGCGGGTTTAAAATTTTAACTCTGTTTGGGTTTTTTAAACTTACAATTCATTGGATTCTGGGTTATGAACAAATTATTTGTACGTACTGCTATTTATTGTGTTTTTAGGACAAACGTAAAAGTCGATATTACTGTTTAAATGCGCTGTAAAAATGGCACTATACTTACTAGATGACTTCCCGTATCGTTGCGAATTCCAGCTGAACCAGATGCATAATTCACACCTTCCAAGATCTCATCACCCGTTGCGCTTGCAAAAGATGGTATGTAGTGATCAAAATCAAGGTGTTCAGCTATTTAACAAAATGAAAAACATAAGTTAATGGATATCACAAATAATTAAGTAAAAAAACATATGCTAAACAAGACAACAAAATAATGCTACACATATTTTAATTCAACATAGTATCAGAATAGACAAAGAACGATCTGCAACCTCACCATGAACTATCACCCATGATCAAAAAAAATTTGCACATCATGAAAAAAGAATCAAGCAGCTCACGTACGTAAAGAGGCGATAATAAATAGTATTTTCGTTCATAACCTAAACTTATATCAGATGACATTAGCACACGCATAAATAAAAGAAACGTAAATCATAAAGTCTTAAAGAGAAAGTGAGAAAGAGAGAGACCTAGGAAGTCAGCTATATTCCGGCCATTCGTAAATCGGCCAGTCGGACCATCTGGGAAATCAACTCCATAAGGTGGATAATTAGCCCTTGCCGCGGTGTCAAGGTCATTATTATTGCCATTATCAAGTAACGAATCCCCAAAAATGAAATAGCAAGGTACTTCTGGTGCACCTTCAACTAAGTTCACAACTAAATATAACACAATACTTAATATAATTGTAACATAGCACGCCATTGAGAGAATTAAGTTGAAGAAGAAGATGAAAAATATAATTGAGAAGTTATTACTCAATTATAATGGTGTTGAATATTATGGTGAAGGGTGTATTAATTTATATATAGGGAGAGGCTTTTGTTGTTGAATATTTAATTTCATCATTATTTGTGCTGTGGTTTGTGGGGTAGCATATGGGGCAATTGACAAGATTTTGTTTGATACTATATCTTTTTTCTTAAAAAAAAGGCGATCATGACGAGTGGGAGAATTTTGTATTGTATATACAGGCCAACAAAATTTTTTGTGAGCACTGGCTTTGTAATACCAATGTTATAGATATAAATAATCGTAAAAACCTAAATGTTTGTGTGTAGATTCATATTCTTTTAGTTATTCTAGGTGCATATATTATCCGATATATATATATATATATATATATTCTAGATGTAAAAATATTTCATAGGTGTGAGTATAGAGTGAATATATGTTAAGTTGTTTTTGACAAGGGTAAAGTTTCAATATTATATTAAGAAGTAAGCTTAACGGAGAAAATTTCAAAAATAACGATATTATATTAATTACTTCCTCCCTTCGTCTCATTTTATGTGAGGTAATTTGACTCGGTACGAAGTTTAAGAAAGAAAGGAAGACTTTTAAAACTTATGGTTTAAAATGAATGATAGAAATTTGTGTGACTTTCATTAAGGGTAAAATAAACATTTTATAGTTAAATTGTTACTTATTATAGAAAAATGTCATTCTTTTTGGGACTGAATTAAAAAAAAAAGTAAGTTATATAAATTGAGACAGAGGGAGTATTAAATATAGTGATAGTTTATTTAATTATGATGTATAGCTATTATTTTGAAATTGTATCTAATATATATATATATATATATATATCGGTTGGATACGACCCTTTTTGCGTACTAAATTTAGTAGTGTCAATGCATAAAACTAGCTAGATTGAATAATTTCTTCAATTTGAATAATGTTACAAACTAAACAAACAAATAAACAAAAGAAGATCTGCTATGACACAAAATAAAATATTTTTTAATTCGTCTGTTTGAATAATTTCACTAAAAATGGAAGAAGATCTGCAGCTATTAAAAGAAAAAAAAAAAACGTTCTTAATCATCTGTGTGATAATTAATTTTTCTAGAATCTAACTGGTCTTCTTTGAGCATTAAGCACTTGTACTACAAGCTAATTAATAAGTGGGGTACTTTTTAAGGGTGTTAATTAATGGGGCTGCTATAATGATTGAGGCAAATAATGTGGCCGATTTTTTAACGACCAAACTTTTTCACGTGAAAAATGATATATTCTTCTACCATATATATAGTAGATGACAATTTCGTGCCATTAGAAAATAATTCATTCTTATCCTCTCAATCTATGTGACATACTTTTTTTAAAAAAAATTATTCATTTTTAAAAAAATTCATTTTAGAATAAATTTTAAACAATAAACTTCAAAATTTATGTTTTGTCCTTTATAAAATAACCAGGTATTTACTTGTGCTTAACACTGGATTAAACTCTTTTATTAAGCTTACATATGATTATTCAGTAATATCCGTATTTTTGATACATACTCTACATTGTCAATAATATTTTATCTTAAGTCAAAACATTCCTCCGAAATCTTAAAGTGCTATATTAATAACATAAGCATAAACTAATGATTGTAAAAAAAAAAATACCAGGATCTCTGTAACAATAGAATGAAACAGAAAGGAAAAAATTGAGCCCACTAATGCACAGTGTCCCCTTAAACAAATTATTCCCTTCTAGTATCCTAGGTTTAAAGGAATAGATCCTTTCAAGATAGAACGATTTTATTCACCAGTGTATTGATACAAATACAATAGTGTAGTAAGCCACTAACAGGAGCAAAGTACACAAATATTTATCTGTGCAGAAGAAGAAGAATTTCAGAATTTTCGTTGTTTTAAAATGAGAGAAAATCCCTCTATTTATAGACAACAAAGGATAGTGTCAATAAATATTTATTGTGATTTATCAAAAATATTACAATTCTTTAAAAAAATTACAATCCTTTAAAACGATAACAACTAGTAAAACTATTTATATATTTCGCTTAAACACATGATAAAAGTAGTAACACCTATTACAATGTGGAATCCAACCTCCTTATTGAAGTCAACAACTACTGCAAAACAAACCAAAGATTACATTTTAAGAGAAAAATCCAAATCTCACCAAAAAAATCTGCAAAACATTGTTTTTTCATGATGTGTGATGACATCAATTGAAACAAATTTCTCTTATAAAAAGGCTCAGCAGTACATTTTGTTAAATACATCACATAGAAAGAAAAAAAATATAGAAAGCCCTGAGGTATTTTTCTTTTTAAATGAAAAGCAGTGGGGCATAAGAAAAATAGAATTTGAACGATATTTTAGTAAGGTAAAAATAATTAAAAGAGGGTTATTTCTTTTTAAGTATGCAATAGTCACTTTAAATATTACTCTCATGATTACACAATGTAAAATTTTTTTTTATAGTGATATCAATTGCTCCACTTGATCCGTAATTTTTTTCCTTATTTAAAAGGGTTTCTACCTAAGAATTGTGATGTTATCATTTTTTCCATTTTATTCTCGGATAGTATATATTTTGTGTTAATCTGCATTTTCCCAACATAAACGCCTCTTGATAGGTTGGGGTCAACTGTCAAGTCAAATCTCACGCACCAAAAAGGCTCTATACCTTGATGGCTCACTCGACAGTCGACTCTATGGCTAATGAGAGAGACAGGATGAAATGACCAAAAAGGGCCTACTTTTAATGTGTTGTAAAGATAAAAGGTAGGGCATTTTAGGAAATTAAAATATGGGGAGATCCTATCCTAACTTCATGTACTAATCCTGGAATAGCAGTGGGTTAGCGAGATTCGGTCGTTTGATCTGTGGAATAAAAATAATAATTTCAGCATATTTCATATGATTATTTTATTGTGTGTTTGGCAAATAGTAGTATTATTTAGTCTCAATATTTTTTATCCCACCATTTATAACAAATCATATATAAGGAAATAATCTCATGGAATATTTCTGTCTATCTCATTTCACCGCGGCAAAGTTCAAATAATCCCATAATACGTGATCAAATTAAGAGGGTGCTTAGAACTAGTAGGTAATGGAATGGTTCTCTTCATTGCTACACAAGAAATAGAGAGTATAACATGCCATTAAATAATATAAAATTGGTTAAAGAACAAGGAAAAGGAAAATGATTTAGTGATGGTTATGCACAGAAGTGGAGAAGAAGTTTAAATCATATAACAAATATGGAACATCAAGAAAAATAAAATATTAGCAACTACTTGGAAGTACCTAATGTCATGTCATTATGTAGTTCAATAACATGAAGAAAGCTTCTGTTTGATGTTTACCAATGCTGCTACAACATCAGTCATGTTCATCCTTTCAACCGGAATATATATTTAGACATGCAATTCATCGCTAACATTTTGCTAGGCTTAAGATCACAATGAATAACCGGAACTGAGTAACCATGATGGAGAAATTCCAGAGCAGATGCAACATCGAACATGATATTCAATTTCTGCATTATAGTTAAACAGTAATCTCGACAATATAGCACCTTGTTTAAGCTCTTGTTTGGCATGTACTCAAGTATCAATGCTTTAAAATCCAAGTTACAACAGCTGCTAATGATTTTGGTGAGATTTCTGTGACGAAGATTTCACATTCTCTGTCAAAGGTTTGAAATGCGCCTTCCATCTGCACATAGAAAACTTTGGCAGCTACAGTCATCCCATCTGCTAATGTCCCTTTGTAAACAGAACCAAAACTTCGACTACCCAGCAAATTATTTACATCAATGCCCTGAGTTGCTCTTTGAAGTTCATAGTGATAAATTCTTTGTGGTGCTACCTCAGGTGAGCACTCCTCTTCAGCATTGATTGTTTTACCTCAGCGTCTCATCAACACGAAAACTATTGCTGAGGCAGTCCCTATCACAGAGATATAACAGAAGAGGCAACTATAATCCATATCAGTCTTCTTTTCTTGGACTTAGACTGATTCTTTGAATTAGAAGGACAAGCCGGGGCATGCTTTTGAGGGTTAACACACAATCCTTCATTCGACATAAAAGATGGGTAAGAGAGATTAATAAAAGGTCCTCCTATCGGAATTTCCCCGTGTAACCTGTTGAATGAGATATTAAGGAAGTCTAGCTTCTTAAGTGCCTCTAATGACTTTGGAATCACACCAGACATATTGCTATACAAAAGATCCAATGCGTTTAACTCTATGAGTTCCCCAAATGTCTCAAGAATAGAACCTTGAATACTGTTATGAGCCAGAGATAGTTGAATCAATTTTTGAAGTCCTCCCAAGTGAACGAACCACTTATTCTGTTTCCACCAAGTGAAAGCCTCTGAAGATTTTTCAAAGAAATTATCGTTGTCGGGACAGTTCCAGTAACGTCATTACTATCCAGAACCAAAGTAGATAAATTTCTCAAATTTCCAAGTTAAAACTCCGTAGAAAAATGGTAAACACATACCTTGTAAGTTGCTTTCTGATAGATGTAATTCTTCCAGCAGCTGTAAGTTACCTAGTTCTCAAAGTTATTTTGTTTCAACCATAGGAGTTGGAAGTTCCGAGCATTTAGATATAGTTCTTGGTATCCGTCCACTTAACACATTGGAGTCAAGTCCAAGAGCTTGCATTCTGGGAACGTGATGACATAAATCAGAAGGGATATCACCAGTTAAACCAGCATTTCCAAGATCCAAATATTCTAGTGTTGAGATGCTCAATATGGAAAGCACGTTGGAGCCATTAAGTGATTCATCGAATCCAAAACTCAACCGTTTCAAACGCGGAAGAGTAGCTAGTCCTGTTGGAATTTCTCCAGTGAAGTTGTAACTAAGATCAACCTCTCCCAATCTTCGTAAATGAGAAAATTCTGATGGAAGTTCACCATGGAAATTGTTGAGGCTTAGATCAATCGACACAAGAAAGGAAAGATCACCAAAAGCATGCTCCAAATATTCACCAGTATAACAAAAACATGCTGTGTGTTGACTTTTTTCATAATGATGTTTGGGGGATATTCTTCTTCTTATGTGGACTACTTGATATTTGAAAGAGAATCATCATGTCATATTCTATATCAAATGACTTCGTCAATGATTAAAAGAATAAAAGGCTTCTTCACAGTCACAACTCTCAAAACTCTACTGAAGTTGAAATTTTTGGATGTTTCCAGAATTGAACAACCCTAACATGACATATGCAGTCAATATAAAAGGCAATCAAAAACATGTCACGGGCAGTTATAGCAAACATTATTGTAAACAAGCAGAAGCCAAGTAAATGTTGTAATTTTGAACAGATCTTAGGATAAAAAGACATTTTGAAAGAAAAAGAAGTGGATATGCTGACAAGAGAAAAACTCTACACAATGGGAATATGTACGCGCAAGCACACCTACAAGAAAGAGAGTGAGAGAGTATGTGAGACAGAGAACCACAACTATTACCTACAAGAGAGAGAGAGAGTGAGACAGAGAACCACAACTATTACAGGTTTTATATGGTTCATATTTATGAAGGATCTGACTTCTGAAAGACAATTAACCCTCCTCCTTTTCCGGGCTTGGGACCGGCTGCGAAATAGAAGAATCCAAACACAGGCGGAGTTAAAAACAATGTTTTTCTTTCTCTAGGTAGGATCAGCATGACCTGCCATCACTTTTGATCATAGACAAGTCACCTTACCACTAAGTCACACTAAGTCACCTTGAAGAGTTGAATTAAAGATTGAAGAATTTGAAACAAGCCTTCATATTTTGGTTTGCGAAGACGAACTGAATCAGTGCTAGCTCCTTGAAAACTTTTCAGAATCTCAGATATTCCAAAGAAGGGCACTGGTTCAGACCTAATCAACTGAAATGTAGCTAGTTTTCTATCTTCGGAATGTGTGAGGGGCAAAAGAGGATCAAGTCCAATGAAAGAGCACTGCTCAAGTATAAAATATGACATGAATTAGGTATCACCTACCCCAGCTGCGATTGAAGAATGGATATTTTGAAAAAGTCTTTCAAAGACCTCCATCGTCGACCTTCAGTAGAAGCAACCAAGTTGTTGGTAGTAGAAATATGGTCCTCAAGTAATTAGAGATACCAGTGAGAATCTAACTGGCTCACCCACTAGCACCTGGGAACTGCAATCTATGGGTGCAGAAAAATACATGGTGTATTTTCCTAGTTTAGTCCGTCAGCAATGCATGTAAGAAAGTTGCCTTATTCGTTTTTGGTTAGACCGTAGTCTCATGCAGATGGCTGTTTCAACATGCATCCCTTTTGGACCAAAACAAGGACTCACCCTATTTCAGTCTAGTGAGGGTCCAAAAGACTAACTCACGTACACCCATTCTCAGCAATGGCGAGAGGAGCCTTCACCTGCCCTTGTTATTGCTTTCATTGTCCCTCGCCAATTTCTTGATCCATATTATCAACTAGATATCCATACAAGGCACCAAACTTCCAATCTAAAACAAAAGCCTTCTTCAGACTGTAGCGGTCATATAAAGCAGGGCAGATTCCACTTCACCCATGTCAACAAATATGACAATCGCAGCACTTACATCACATAGACTTGGGGTTCAAAAGGTGCAGAGTGTGTGCAATTAATCGCCAATAGATGACCAGCATACACAAAAAATGGAGCTCAGGCCTGAACACACTGCACTTGAATAGAATTTGTACTGAGATTTAAAAAAATTAAAACAAAAGATGGAATTAGAAAAGAAAACATTCATCTTTTTTTCAACGTTGGCTTTTAAAAAAAGACTTGCCACAGTATCTCCCATTAATTCAATCATTCAAGATAGACCTATGTGACTTATCTTTCAACCTAGACGAAAGGTTAAAACAAATTGTGTCATATCTCTCACATTATCATTCTAGCCACGGCACAATCACACAGCAAGCTGACTCTTAAGGTTTCAAGCCTAAGAAGTGGATCCTTCTATACCCATACAAAAACAGCATCGAGTATAATCAAATGCAGTCACATTATAGTCCATCACCACTAAACAAAAAATAAGTTGTGTCATCTCTCAAATATATGATTCTAGCCACCACACAATTACACCATCAAGCCGACTCTACAAGTTTCAAGAAAACTAGCAATCTCTCACTAGAATCCTAAGAGTACGTCATATCTCTCACATTATAATTCTAGCCACGGCACAATCACACTATCAAACTAACTCTTCAAGTTTCAAGCCTAAAAAGTAGAACCTTCTAAGAGCATACAAAAACAGCCTCTAGTTTAATCAAATGTGGTCACATTACAGTCCATCACCACTAAACACAAAATAAGTTGTGCCATCTCTCACATTTATGATTCTAGACACCACACAATTACACCATCAAGTCGACTCTTCAGGTTTCAAGAAAACTATCAATCTCTCTCTAGAATCCTAAGAGAACATCATATCTCTCAGATTATCATTCTAGCCACCACGTAATCACCCTACAAGTTGACTTTTCAAGTTCCAAGCCTAAGAAGTGGATCCTTCTAACCCCATACAAAAACAGGCTCTATTATAATCAAACATAGTCACATTACAGTCCATCACCATTAAACACAAAAGTTGAGTCATCTCTCACATTCATCATTCTAGCCACCACACAATTACACCATCAAGTCGACTCTTCAAGTTTCAAAAAAACTATCAATCTCTCTCTAGAGTCCTAATAGTACGTCATATCTCTCACATTATCATTCTAGCCACCGCATAATCACCCTATCAAGCTAACTCTTCAAGTTTCAAGCCTAAGAAGTGGATCCTTCTAACACCATACAAAAACAGCCTCTAGTATAATCAAACATAGTCACATTACAGTCCATCATCACTAAACACAAAATAAGTTGTGTCACTTATCATTCTAGCCACCACACTGTTACACCCATAGTGCCGATTCTTCAAGTTTCAAGAAAACTATCTATCTATCTCTAGAATCCTAAGAGTAAGTCATATCTCTCACATTCTCATTCTAGGCACCACACAATCACACTATCAAGCTGACTCTGTAAGCTTCAAGCCTAAGAAGTGGATCCTTCTAAGCTCATAGCCCAATACAAAAGCAACCTCTAGTAAAATCAAACATAGTCACATTACAGTCCATCACCACTAAACACAAAATAAGTTGCGTCATCTCTCACATTTATCATTCTAGCCAGCACACAGTTACACCCATCAAGCCGACTCTTCATGTTTCAAGAAAACTCTAAATCTCTCTAGAATCCTAGGAGTACATCATATCTCTCACATTCTCACTCTAGCCACCGCACAATCACACTATCAAGCTGACTCTTCAAGTTTTAAGCCTAAGAAATGGATGTTCTAAGCCCACACAAAAACAACCTCTAGTTCTAGTAAAATCAAACATAGCCACATTACAGTCCATCACCACTAAACACAAAATAAATTGCGTCATCTCTCACATTTATAATTCTAGCAACCACACAGTTACACCCATCAAGCCGACTCTTCAAGTTTCAAGAAAACTATCAATCTCTCTCTAGAATCCTAAGAGTACGCCATATCTCTCACATTCTCATTCTAGCCACCGCACAATCACACTATCAAACTGACTCTTCAAGTTTTAAGCCTAAGAAATGGATCCTTCTAAACCCACACAAAAACAGCCTCTAGTAAAATCAAACATAGTCTTATTACAGTCAATCACCACTAAACACAAAATAAGTTGCGTCATCTCTCACATTTATCATTCTAGCCACCACACCGTTACACCCATCTAGCCGACTCTTCAAGTTTCAAGGAAACTATCAATCTCTCTCTAGAATCCTAAGAGTACGTCATATCTCTCACATTATCATTCTAGCCACCGCATAATCACCCTATCAAGCTGACTCTTCAAGTTTCAAGCCTAAGAAGTGGATCCTTCTAACACCATACAAAAACAACCCTCTTCAAGTTTCAAAACTAAGAAATTGATGTTCTAAGCCCACACATAAACAGCCTATAGTAAAATCAAACATAGTCACATTACAGTCCATCACCACTAAATACAAAATAAATTGTGTCATCTCTCACATTTATCATTCTAGCCACCACACAGTTACACCCATCTAGCCGACTCTTCAAGTTTCAAGAAATCTATCAATCTCTCTCTAGAATCCTAAGAGATATCATATCTCTCACATTATCATTCTAGCCACTGCATAATCACCCTATCCAGCTGACTCTTCAAGTTTCAAGCCTAAGAAGTGGATCCTTCTAACACCATACAAAAACAGCCCTCTTCAAGTTTCAAAACTAAGAAATGGATGTTCTAAGCCCACACAAAAACAGCCTATAGTAAAATCAAATATAGTCACATTACAGTCCATCACCACTAAACACAAATAAATTGCGTCATCTCACACATTTATCATTCTAGCCACCACACAGTTACACCCATCTAGCTGACTCTTCAAGTTTCAAGAAAACTACAGATCTCTCTCAAGAATCCTAAGAGTACGTCATATCTCTCACATTCTCATTCTAGCCACCACACAATCACACTATCAAGTTGACTCTTCAAGTTTCAAGCCTAAGAAATGGACCCTTCTAAGCCCATACAAAAACAGCCTCTAGTAAAATCAAACATAGTCACATTACAGTCCATCACCACTAAACACAAAATAAGTTGCATCATCTCTCACATTTATCATTCTAGCCACCACACAGTTACACCCATCAAGCCGACTCTTCAAGTTTCAAGAAAACTATCAAACTCTCTCTAGAATCCTAAGAGTACGTCATATCTCTCACATTCTCATTCTAGCCACCGCACAATCACACTATCAAGTTGACTCTTCAAGTTTCAAGCCTAAGAAATGGACCCTTCTAAGCCCATACAAAAACAGCCTCTAGTAGAATCAAACATAGTCACATTACAGTCCATCATCACTAAACACAAAATAAGTTGCATCATCTCTCACATTTATCATTCTAGCCACCACACAGTTACACCCATCAAGCCGACTCTTCAAGTTTCAAGAAAACTATCAAACTCTCTCTAGAATCCTAAGAGTACGTCATATCTCTCACATTATCATTCTAGCCACTGCACAATCACACTATCAAGCTGACTCTTTAAGTTTCAAGCCTAAGAAGTGGATCCTTATAAGCCCATACAAAAACAGCCTCTACAACAGAGCTTAGAACCTTTACTTCTTTTTTATTTAATTATTTTTTTTATGGAAGGAGCAATTTCCTTTTAACGAACATGAAAGAACAGAGACGAAGCAATTAGACACCACAGAATGAACTAGAAAACATGACAAACTGGAAACCATACAAAAAAACTAAATAAACGGATTATTCATCCAATTTTCAGTTTGAAACCCATGTGATTAACCTACTTTCATTTGGTTAATCCTAAAACTACAGAAAGAAAACTAGAAACTTAACATGCAACAGCTATGGAAAGAACTTTTTATTGGACTACTTTTTTAGGGAAAGAACTTGAAAGCACACAAATAAGAAACTAGAAACCACACAAAGAAAAAAGTGCAGACCACAACAAGAGCATACTAGAAAATAAACATGCAACATATGTGGAAAGAACACCATTTTTTTTTTAATGGAAAGAACATGAAAGCACACAAATAAGAAATCATGACACGAAAAGAATAAAGACAGACTACTACGGACTTATATCGCAAGATCATAGACAAGATACTACGGACTATTATATAACAATGACGAAATCCTGAAACGAAACTAAAAAAAAGACAGACAACTAAAGACTTATATCACAAACTCATAAAACGAAAAGAACAAAGAGAGACTACTAGATTTATATCACAAGATCATAGACAATATACTACACTAGTAGAGATTAGTAAAAATATCAAGCTGAGTCTTTACTTTAGAAAGGAACCTGTGTGTAAGAGATCTGCAAGGCTCAACCGGCACCGGCGCCGGTGGGATTGGTGGCGGTATCAACCGCCCCTGGGATTCGAGCCAAAACCTGGACAGTTTCGGCTCGATTTTGATTCTGCGCGACGTCGTACGCCTTCTATTATGAATCCTGCGCCTAAGAATCATACTTCGGAATCTATTCCAGGCGTCTTCACTAAAAAACTCTTCCTGAACAGGATGTATTATTCTCTTTTTCTTGAACCACGAAATCGCCATAGTTAAGAAAAATGAGGAAGCGGCCTAGAATAAAGAAACGACATAAAAAAAGTTTTGAATTAGGAAACTTAAGTCAATTAATTTCTTTTAAAAAAGTAAAACTTTTTAAGAAATTTAAAATTTTAATGACTTATTTTAGAAATATTTTTTGAAATGACTTATTAAAAAAGTGCTTTTGGAAAAAAAAATTCTTTGTGTTTGGCTAGAGAAAATGACATAAATGGTTCCTAAACTATTACGGTAGGTCTAAAATAGTCCCTAAATTATACACTTAACGGAAATAGTCCTTTAACTATCTACAGTTTTGTCAAGTTTGGTTTGTATCTACTTTTTATACACACCGTTAACAAACGTCATAATTCAGCTACTCTCTATTGATTTTCTTTTTTTCCTCGATTTTCTTCATTGACGCTGCTATAGTAAAAAAAAACCTTGTCAAGTTTGGTGTTGTTTTTGTGCAGTTTGGGGTGGCTTGGTGATGTTTTTTGGTGCAGTTTTTGTGTAGTTTGACACAGCATCTGTGCTATTTTTTGTGCAGTTTAGTGCTGTTGTCTGTGCAGCAGTTTGGTGCAAATTTTTGGTAGTCTAATGCAGTAGTGTGGTATTTAGGTTTGATGTTGTTATCTAGTGTTGTGTTATGAACAATTTGATGCTGATTTTTTGGTGTTTTAGTGCTGCAATTTGATTCGATTTGAATAAAATAACAACCACCACACAATTATAGTAAGACGGTGGAGAAAAGAATTGGACAAAATAAAGTGACAAATAATGAGGTTATAGAGAAAAAAAAAAAAAAGTCAGGAGATAGAGATTGAATTAAAATGTAAGTTAAATGTGTTTGCTAATTTTTTTTAATTTTTTTTAATAAAAAGTAGATATAGACCAAACTTGACAAGACTGTAGATAGTTAAAGGACTATATTCGTTAACTGTATAGTTAAATGACCATTTTAGACCTACTGTAATAGTTTAGGGATCATTTATGTCATTTTCTCTGTTTGGCTAATTCATTTGAAATTTGTTTTGATAAACAAATTATGTTTAACTATATTTTTAAAAAAGTACCTTTGAGAATCAAATTACAAAGAAATTATAATTATAAAAAAGAAACTATTTTAAATAGATATTACAAAATTTATAACTATAATTTTATTTTAATTAAATTAAAATGTACATATTCAAACATGGAATTACTCATGCAATACAGAAATAACTTACCTCCTAACCAATTACCAAACGAACTATCTAAGAGGTTTTCCCCCAATAAGTATATGAGTTAACTTTTCTAAAAATTAATACCCGACTTTGTAAATTAATGATCTTGAACTTTTGACCACCAACTAATGGAGAAACCTCGAAAGTCAAGAATCAAAATTTGTTATACCTAAAATCTTGCTCATGAGGCAAAACGAGGTTGAAAATTCAAAACCATCCGCCTCCAAACTATTCTGGTAAATCACCCAAAATTTTACTGTTTTCTTCCTTCTTGCCTTATGTAACTAGAATATTCTTTAAATATCAATCAAAATATACAATTTATTCAAATTCAATAAAAATATAATCTAATTTATTCAAATTCAATAAAATATAACTACTAGATTTGATTTCTTATTGTAAAGCATACATCGTACACAAATATTACATTAACTAATATCTGTGTTACACGTTGAAATTTACTGATCATCATAGTACAAATTGTTGGCCCTCACCAAGTGACGAATATCCATTGGATAAGAATGAATAGCTCCGTAAGCTCTATTTCTAGGAAAAAAATTTAGTATGGTAGAGGCGCAACAAACAAAAGTTGTGTGAGGCTCCACTTATTTCTTGACACTTGGATATAGTGGGCCCATTCTTTGACTTTAAATCTCCAAACGTTAGGAAGAAGAGAAAATATGATTTAAAATTGACATGACCCAATAAAATTATATTAAATATATAAATAAAGTGAATTATGGGGTCCACTATTCTTTAAGCTCATCATATCCAAAAAGTAAAAATAAAAATCCGGACATCATTCTTCTTCAACTTCAAACATTTTTCTTCTTTTTTTTCTCTAAATTGAAAATTTTATCAAAATTATATTTCTCAATATTAGGAATTGACAAAAAGAAAATTTGTTGAAATATTTTTGTCAGAAAATTCTAATCGCTAAGTACAAATATAATTAAATTTATATATATTCAAAATGATTTTGTAAAAAATATTCGAAATGATGTTCATGATTGAATGTACTTTAATACAATTTCAAAAGTGAAACTTGAGTTAAAAATAGATTATTTTAAAAAAGTAAATAATTTTTATGTTTAAATGGATCCTAAAAGTAGAAGTTAAAAAGAAATGAATTAGGAAGATGAAAATTTTAAAATACGATAAATGAAAAATGGTTTAATCCTATAATACGAATACAAATTATAATTGTATTTAAATTTAAAAATTAATATCTTAGGTAATTATTTAACCATAAAAAAATATTTTTATTTATATTATAAAATTGAAGGAGTAAATGAATTGATTTTCAAATAAAAAAAAAACTGACAAGTTATACCATAAATCAGAATATAATTGCAATAAAAATACTCTCACACAACTAATTATAAAGTTGTACCTCTCCCGTAGTAAAATGTTTCAATTGTATTCAAGCTTAAAATAGTACACTTACCAAAATCAAATTTATCTACTGTTTTTTTAGAGTTCGAAGGATTCCAAATCTGGTTGGAAATCTATTTAAAGTTGAAGGTCCTTGAATCATTGAATATAATTAATTATGAAGTAAATTTGGTTTATCATTTGGCTGTTGATTTGTTGAATAAGATGGAGGAAAATATCGAAGTTTGTAGGTTACCATTTTTGAAGTAGAAGAATTTCACATCTTTCGCATCTCAATTTCAAAATTTGAGAACTTAAGTTTGTAGGTTACCAGTGTCAAAATCGTTCGAAAAATCATTTTTTGTACTTAAATCTAGGTTCACTTACTAATTTGGGTATGTATTTAAAGGAAAAGTAAATTCACCATGGGAGGATTTTACCTTTAAAGAAGCTTGAAGAACGCCCTCTATGAGAATAAAGGTTTTATTTCTTAGTTTAATGGTGTTCTTTTTAGGTGGGGCGGGTATGGGTTTATGTCATGATCCAAACCATCGTGATTTACACCCACACTAACCAATCGGTGGAAAAATCACTACTACAACTCAACACAAGCAAACTAAATCAAACCAAGGCATTTAAACTACTGGAACAGATTAATAACTCGTACTTGAAGTTCTCATAAAACTTCAACAATAGATCTAAAGGACTAAACTAAACAAATGCGGAAGAAATAACCTAGAACCTGAAAGTCAATATATCAAAACTACTACGAAAGAACAAGTCTAAACAAGAAGAGCGCAGACTCAACTAATGAACTAATCATCTAACTAAAACAAATGTCTAAGTCCGGAAATGGTGGACTTAGATGAAAGAGAATTCCATGGCAGCCAGAAAGATTTGGCTCACCCTTGAATTCAATGCAACGATCTTTAATCTCCTAAGCGAGGTCTGTCAATAGCTGTTTGAAGATGCCCTGTACTCAACAAAAATAAGAGCAAGTGCAGAATCAGTACACAACCACAGCGTACTGGTAGGATCACGCAGCTATCCCACTAGTGTGACATAAGCAAGTCAAACAACATTATAATCACATGCATGATATATCAACATCTACAATATTATCAACATGTTCATCAATATACATTTATCACAAATCATTGGTCCTCTCACGGAATCCAAACCTAAACCCAAACAGTTAGCATATCGAAATGTGGTACCCAATCCCAATGTTATGCTGAAACGTGGTAATCGATCCCATATTTATGTCGAAACGTGGTAACCGATCCCAGTTAGTTATATCGGAACGTGGTAACCGATCCCAATCACACACCATAATCACAATCACAAGTACATCATTAAGATCATATATTTACATTATGATTTCATGGCAATCATCATTCATCTATCTCATTTACAACAAATGTGATCAATATTGCAACATTCATATATATACAAGTATCATAATGAAGCAAGAACAAACAAACATTACACAATCATAGAATCACAACTATCACCTACTTCGAAACAAGCTTAAAACTCTAAGAAAATTGATTCTTTCTTTTCTGAATTCGTTCCGCTTGTTCTTAGTCTACAAACAATCAATATAATACGAGAATCAATAAACAATCACTAATTACCCAAATTACTAGCAATTCTAACAAACCCTAGATCAACTCATAATCTCAATCATCCAATTTAGGGTTGTTTCCACCATAGATTCAAGATCAAAACCCTCCCCCATCAATATTGACCCATTCTATTATGTTATACAGATCGAAAAACAGATTTGGGGAGTTAAAAACTTACCTTTAGCCTCAAGAATGGTGAAAAACAAGTAGAAATCGCCTAGGGGTCATTCTTTAGCTCTAAAAGTCGAAAAGTGTCAAATAAGGTCGTTTAGGGGTTTTATTAACTACTTAATTCACGTCTGTCCCGCTACAACGGCCTTTATCCCGCTACAACGGCGATGCCAGAGCGGCACAAAATCCTGCCACAACGGCATTTTTGAAACAATGAGCACTCGTCTTGCACCTACGATTTTAAGTCCCATCTCGTCCGCCACAGCGGCATCGACGCCCACCACAACAGCATTTTCGAGACATAATACTCCTTAGAAGAATTACAAATCCCCATTTCACAACACACCTTTAACCAACGACGCTCAGAAAATACGTTTCACGCTCAGATCAATTCCCGGAGATCTACTCATCCAAATTCAATTCTGTATAGTTGTACGAATTCCTTAACGATTTATCTAACCATTCATACAATCAAAACCATGATTAATTCACTCGATTGCTACCAGATTTTCCTACACCTCAACTACTCTGATTTCGTCCAAATCTGGACAAGGTTGGGGAAATTTAATTACTACGAAAAAGATTTTCCGGCCCCAATTCCCCCCCCCCCCCCGCTGGAATTTATATAATGACGTAACCCGATCATTACAATAGATACCAATTTACCCATCACTCATCCTCAAGTGACAAAACTTAGGAAAAATAGGCTAAGGAAAGAACGAAGTAGTACCTGATTCGATGAATAATTGGGGATACTTGTCTTGCATGCCCCTCTAGGCTTCCTAAGTAGCTTCTTCAAATGGACTATGCTTCCATTGAACTTTCACGGACTTAATCTCCTTGGTCCTCAATTTAGCACATCACGATCAAGAATAATAATTGATTTTTCCTCATATTGGAGGCCTTTGTCTAACACAATTGAGTCTTACTTAATGATATAATCTCCATCCCTGTGATATCTCTTCAACATAGACACGTGGAATATCGAATGAACACCAAAAAGATTAGGAGGTAACGCCAATCTATATGTCACCAGCCCTACATGTTCAAGAACCTCAAAGGGACCAATGTATCTAGGACTTAGTTTACATTTCTTACCAAATCTCATCACCCATTTTATGTGTGATACCTTAAGAAGAACATTCTCACCAATCTGAAATTCCATATCTCTTACTTTATGATCCGCATACTTCTCTAAATCAACCCCCAAAGGTTTCACATATCCATCCTCAAACCATTCTATGAGTGATCTACATCCCCTCCCATATAATGCTTCAAATGGTGTCATATTAATGCTGGAGTGATAGCCATTGTTTTAAGAGAACTCACACAAAGTTATAAATTTATCCCAATGCCCTCCAAAATCAATCACACATGCTCTCAACATATTTTCCAACATTTGAATAGTCCTATCAGATTGTCCATCCGTCTGTGGATGAAAGGCTGTACTAAAAGTGAGTTGCGTGCCCAATTCATCATGACATTTCCTCCAAAACTTGGAAGTGAATTGGGTACCACTGTCTGAGATAATAGAAAACGGCACTCCATGCAACCTTACTATCTCCTTCACATAAATCTTAGCTAATTGTTCAGCATTATAATCAATTTTTATAGGAATAAAATGGGCCTACTTGGTTAATCTATCAACCACTACCCAAATAGAGCCAAATTTCTCCAAAGTCTTGGGTAGACCAACCACGAAATCCATAGCTATACTTTCCTACTTCCATTCCGAAATCGACATTCTTTAAAGTAAACCTGCGGGCCTTTGATGTTCATACTTCACTTGTTGACAATTGTGACACTTAGCCACAAACTCCACTATGTATTTCTTCATGCTTGACGACCAATAATTTTTTTTCAAATCTTTATACATCTTGGTCACACCCAGATGAATAGAATATCGCGAACCATGAGATCCTGCCAATAATTTTTTAATCAAGCCATCAACTCGAGGAACACAAATCCTTCCTTTCACACTAAGAACACCATCTGCATCAAGAGTGATCTCTTGTTCCTTACCATTCGCCATCTTCTCCTTGAGTTCTTTCAAATTTTCATCCTCAAACTATTTGGCCTTGATCTCCTCAATAAATGTGGCCTTAGCTTCAATGCTAGCTAACACCCCG
The DNA here is from genome assembly GCA_037074985.1 of Solanum bulbocastanum. Lineage (NCBI taxonomy): Eukaryota > Viridiplantae > Streptophyta > Magnoliopsida > Solanales > Solanaceae > Solanum > Solanum bulbocastanum. Next base: position 25,193,132 of record CM073598.1, on the reverse strand, counting down.
CCTCTTTCAGAGATGCCCAATTGCATTAACTTAGACTCTAAAGCCTGGATTTTCCTAGCCAATGGTCGCTTGGTTACACTCAAGTAAGCTAAGCTACCTATACTTACCGTTTTTCGACTCAAAGCGTCTGACACAACATTGACTTTACCTGGATGGTATTTAATAGTCACATCATAATATTTAAGTAACTCCATCCATCTTCGTTGTCTCAAATTTAGATCCTTTTGACTGAGCACATGCTGCAAACTACGATGATCAATAAACACTTCACACTTAACACCATAAATATAATGACGCCAAATATTAAGAGCAAACACTACCGCTGCCAACTCCAAATCAGGGGTTGGATAATTTCTCTCATGTACCTTCAATTAGCGCGATGCATAGGCTATAACATTCTTATCCTGTATTAACATAGCGCCTAATCTAGAATGAGAAACATCACAATAAACTATAAAATCCTTACCTTCCACCGACAATGTTAGGATAGGCGCGGTAGTCAAGAGAGTCTTGAGCTTTTGAAAGCTCTCCTCACATTTTTCAGTCCATTTAAATGGTAACTCCTTATTCAAATTAGTCAAGTGAGCGGCAATAGGAGCAAAATTCTTCACAAATCAACTGTAGTAGGTAGCGAGCCCCACAAAACTCCTAACTTCCGTCACAGAGCTAGGTCAAACCCAATTTTTAACCACCTCAATCTTTTGAGGATCTACCACTACCCCTTTATTCGAAACTACATGCCTAAAAAAGGCAACAGGATTCAGCCAAAATTCACACTTAGAAAATTTAGCATACAACCTTTGTTTCCCAAGAACACCAAGAACAATACAAAGATGGTCGGCATGCTCTTCCCCACTCTTCAAATAGACCAAAATATTATCAATGAAAACTATCACAAACGAATCAAGAAATGGTTTAAACACCCCATTCATCAAATTCATAAAAGCTGCAGGCGCATTAGTCAACCTAAAGGGCATAACCAAAAACCCATAGTGCCCATAACGAGTCCTAAATACTGCCTTAGGCACATCTTCAATCCTAATTTTTAATTGATGATTACCAGACTTAAATCAATTTTAGAGAAGACTGATACACCTTGCAATTGGTCAAAAAGATCATTTATTCGAGGCAAGGGATACTTGTTTTGAATAGTGACCCTATTAAATTGCTGGTAATCTATACATATTCTAATACTACTATCATTTTTCTTAACAAACAAAACTGGGGCACCCTATGGAGAAGCACTAGGTCGAATAAATCCCTTATCAAGAAGCTCTTGGATTTGAGCCTTAAGCTCTCTTAATTCTGCCGGAGCCATACAATATGGAGGGATAGAAATGGGACGCGTATCAGGTTTCAAATCAATATAAAAATTTATATCTCTATCCGGAGGCATGCCAGGCAAATCAATTGAAAACATTTCTCTAAATTCTGACACCACAGGAATAGACTCAATAGATGGAGACTTAACCTCAACATGTCGGATATGAGCCAAATAAGCTAAACAACCTTGCCCTACCAGTTTCCTAGCTCGAATGGAGGATATAATCTTACCTTGCTTAGGCTTGTACACCCCTTCCCACTATAATTTTTCCTTTCCTGAAATTTCTAGAGTTACCGACTTAGTATTACTATTTAATACAGTATAGTAGGGGAACAACCAAGTCATGCCTAAGATAATATCAAAATCAACAATATCCAAAATCACCAAATCAACTACAGTCTGAAAACCCATAAACAAAATAGAACAAGCACGATAGTCGTGGGTGACTATGACTGACGCTCCAACTAGGGTAGAAACATGGATATGTGTATCAAGTATATCATAAACCATATCAAACTCGAAGGCAAATCGCACATATACATAAGAATAAGTAGATCCTAAATCAAATAATATATTAGACATCTGATCACAGACAAGAATAGTACCTGTGATCACCGCGTCAGACGACTTTGCTTCATTTTACCGAAAAGGCGTAATACTGAACCCTATCATCTTGACGAACTACCTCCCTACCTGGTTGCACATTACCTCTGCCCGATTACCATTACCATTTCCTCTACCTCCACAACCTCGCTGATTACCTCCTCGCCCACCTTGTGGACGCTCTCGACCATTATTACCATTCTCCATGGGTATTACTGCTCTAGACTGCTGCTGTGCGAAATCTAACACACGTGGATGGGGAAAATCTCTCCTCATATATCCAAGTTTTTCACAATTATAACATATATGATCAGAGGATGGCCTTCTGCCTGTTGAAGGCGCGACTCCCTAGCAATCATGAAAATTATAAGATGGAGTTCCCGAATAATTACATGTAGAGGCGGGCATAGCGGACTGCATTGGCTTGGCCGCAAGCGTTGGCCTTCTGAATCCCCTAGTATAAGAACCTTGAAAGTTACCCGAGTTCTTAGCCTTTTTTGCCAACGCCTTGGCTTAACCTTCTCACCTAACCCCCTCCACCTTCTTAACATAGTCCGTCACCTCATTAAAACTCTTTCCAGCAGAACTCATATGAACAGATAATACTTGCAACTCAGAATTCAAACCTCTAATAAATAACTAGATCCTCTCCTGCTCAGTAATGTGACCAACTGCGTAGCATATCTAGACAAGGCATGAATCTTGGCCTCATAAGCAGCCACAGGCATACCACATTACTTTAAGGCCATAAACTCATCCTTCTTGCAATCCCTCAAAGTTCTAGGCACATATTTTTCTAGGAACAAAGTATGAAATTGGGTCCAAATAAGTTAAGGTAAAGTAGAAGACCTGCACTCTATATAAGCTCTCCATCATTGCTTGACCTCACCTTGAAGTTGGAAGGATACGAACTCAACCCCATATTGGTGAACAATACCCAATTTATACAGCCTCTCATGACAATATAAGATAAACTCATAAGCATCTTCAGTCTCATAACCAAGAAATACCGGAGGCTTAAGCTTCAAAAACTTAGTCAACATGTCATGCTCATTTTCTGTCATAACTGAACCCAACAAAGGATGGAAGAAAACACCATTACCTGCAGTTCTGCCTATCTTGGGCACAGTGCTAGCAATAGGGGGATTTGCGAGAGCTAGAGTTTCTTGAACAGATGGAAGCACTCCAAGACCATCCAACCCCTTCAAGAACGACATGATCTGTTGAGCTAACACTAGATCCAAAGGAGGAGCACCTCCATTTCCATCCTGCACCTCTTCTTCTTGTTCAATCTTTTTAACATCTACAATATCAACATTCTCCTCTATCACTTTATTATGCGCAGAAGGGTTCTATTCACAGGAAAATTCTCAATAGGTACCCATTCACAAGGGGTGCTACTCTTCCACGACCTCTACCCCTAGCTCTTCCTCTTTTCCTGTCTCGACTACGACCTCTTGCTGCAGATTCCTCAACCAGAGCATTGACGGGAGTTGCAGGCTTGACGCCGTTGAATCTAGTATTAACTATCTGCGGACAGAAGAATTGAAAGAGGTTAGATACCAATTTGAATCACCAGATACTAATTGGAATCAAGTTATTGCACGAAAGGAGATAAGAGAAAAATAAAGAGATTTTGGTACATCGAGATCAACGAACTTATGCTCTGATACCAACTTTGTCACTACCCAAACCATCGTGATTGACACCTACACTAACCAACCGGTGGGAAAACCACTACTATAACTCAACACAAGCAAACTAAGACATCTAAACTACAGGAATAGATTAATAACTCGTAAATGAAGTTCTCATAAAACTTCGACAATAGATCTAAAGGATTAAACTACACAAATGCAAAAGAAATAACTTAGAACTTGAAAGTCAATATACCAAAACTACTACGAAATAACAAGTCTAAACAGGAAGGGTCACTCCCCCAATTAATGAACTAATCATCTTACTAAAACAAATGTCCAAGTCCAAAAATAGTGGACTTAGACGAAAGAGAATTTCATGGCAACCCGGAAGATTTGGCTCACCTTTGAATTCGATACGACAATCTTTAACCTCCTAAGCGAGGTCTGTCAATAGCCGCTTGAAGATGCCCTATACTTAACAAAAATAAGAGCAAGTGCAGAATCAATACACAATCACAATATACTGGTAGGATCACACGGCTATCCCACTAGTGTAACATAAGCAAGCCAAACAACATTATAATCATATGCATAATATTTCAACATCTATAATATTATCAACATGCTCATCAATATACATTTATCACAAATCATTGGTCCTCTCACAGAACCCAAACTCAAACAGTTAACATACCGGAACGTGGTACCCAATCCCAATATTATGCTGAAATGTGGCAACCGATCCCATATTTATGTCGAAATGTGGCAATCGATCCCAGTTAGTTATGCTGGAACATGGCAATCGATCCCATTCACACACCACAATCACAATCACAAGTACATCATGAAGATCATACATTTACATTATGATTTCATGGCAATCATCATTCATCTATCTCATTTACAAGAAGTGTGATCAACATTGCAACATTCATACATTTACAAATATCATAATGAAGCAAGAACAAACAAACATCACACAATCATAGAATCACAACCATCACCTACCTCGAAACAAGCTTGAAACCCTAAGAAACTTGATCCTTCCCTTTCCGGATTCGTTTTGCTTGTTCTTGGTCTACAAACAATCAATATAATATGGGAATCAATAAATAATCACTAATTACTTGGATTACTAACAATTCTAACAAACCCTAGATCAACTCATGATCCCAATCATCCAACTTAGGGTTGTTTCCACCATAGATTCAAGATCAAAATCCTCCCCCATCAATATTAACCCATTCTATTAAGTTCTACGGATCGAAAAACGAATTCAGAGAATTAAAAACTTACTTTTAACATCAACAATGGTAAAATGTGTAGAAATCGCCTGGGGGTCGTTTCTTAGTTCTAAAAGTCGAAAAGTGTCAAATAAGGTCGTTTAGAGGTTTTATTAACGAGTTAATTCACATCTGTCCCGCTATAGCGGCCCTCATCCCACTGTAGCGGTGTCGCCAGAGCGGCACAAAATCCTGCCACAGCGGCTTTTTCGACATAGAATGCTCCTTAGAAGAATTACAAATCCCTGTTTCACAACACATTTCTAACCAACGATGCTCAGAAAATACCTTTCACGCTCAGATCAATTCTCGGAAATCTACTCATCCAAATTCAATTTCGTAAAGTCGTACATATTCCTTAACAAGTTATCTAACCACTTATGCAATCAAAACCAAGATTAATTCACTCAGTTGCTACCAGATTTCCCTACACCTCAACTACTCTGATTTCGTCCAAATCTGGACAAGGTTGGGGAAATTCAATTACTACGAAAAAAGTTTTTCTGGCCCCAATCCCCCACCCCCCACCCCCCACCCGCCACCCCCGGGCTGGCATTTCTATAACGATGGAACCCAGTCGTTATAGTTTATTTGGTAGATCCAAATTTGGGTCGGAATTTGATTAGTTTAGGTGAATTGTAAACACACCAATAAAATCACGCCACATAATAAATGATACATTTAATAATATTTTTAAAAGTGGCAGTCAAAAATAAAGGCATTTCAGGGCAAATATGTTGACGTCAAGGGTTCTTTAGAGCTGAAAGGTTGATGAAGGGTATTTTTGTACCAAATCCGACAGTTCAAGGGTATTTTAGGCCCTTTTCCGTTATCTTGTAGCTAAGTGTACGATAAATAAAAACGAAATCAGAAAAATCCCAAAATGGGCAGATCATAAGTACAACTTATTACACGTATAATCAATCAAATAGCGAAACACCTGAGTACATTACTCATCATACACAACATTGTTCGTCCTGATCAAGTGATGAATATCCATAGGATAAGCATCAGACGGTAGAAGAGCATTATAAGCTCTGTTAGTGGCGATTCTATTGGCAATCTCTGTTGGATGAAAATTGTCATAGAAAAGATAAATCCCCCTAAGAAAGCATGGAGTTTCTCCGGGAACACATTGTCCTTCAGGCATCGTTTCCAAAACGTTACAGCATGGACGATTAAACACACTAAGGGGATCTGAAGTAAAAATAGACAAGCCAATTATGTTAAAAAGGCACAAAACATGTCATTAGAGAAAAAATAACGTTTGAGTACCATACCGATGATTGATGAAATGCTGTACATGTTTATATATGTGAACTTCGCGTCTGGAAAATGTGTATTAAGATCATCTACAAGAGACTTTAGCTTGCTGTTAAATAGTTGAATTGCATTATTTGTTGAACTCACACATCTACGTGTATCGTGTTTTTGTAGCTCTGCTGGAATGCAGCCTATTTGGCCTAGTCCAAATAGGGCAACTTTCCTTGCCCCATCTTCATATAAAGTCTAACCACATGATATCAACAAAGAGTACAACATTAGATACAGTAGAAAAAATTTCTCTCAACTTTTTACTGTAATTTAAAATTATTGGTAAATAGATTGGAGTTGTAACGTACCCTCAGATGTTGTGAATATTGATCAATCAAGGCAGTGGCATATTGGCTTGGTGTATATAAATGACTTGAGGGATATATTTCAGGCATCAAGTAATTGTTGATGTAGTCATTGCTCCCTATTCCAACTATGAATAGACACTTATTCAAGTGCTTTTTAGCTGAAGTTGTATTCCCCACTAAATTAGCAATACGAGAAATTGTTGCTTGATGATTCTCCAATTGCTTCCCCAAGTAAATCCGATCACCCTGAAAAAAAACAATTGTATAAGTAAATTCCTTATGTTTTTGCATTGGATGTAGCATATGTATAAAAAATCAACACTTACAAGATGACTTCCACTGTCATTACGAATTCCAGCCGAACCAGATGCATAATTTACACCTTCCAAGATCTCACTATCTTTTACACTTGCATAAGGGGGAATGTAGTGATCAAATCCCAAGTATTCCGCTACAAACATGGAGAAAATCAAGCCAATTATATGTATATGCACTAAAGAAGATAACGGTTGTTAATTAATAAGATGAATTTTGGATCTAAATCTATCCAGAAAGCTAGGTAATTATGTAAGGTTTGCCAAAGATCGACTAGCTTTATAAGGAGATTACAACATTCTACCCATTCACAATATGTGAGACATCTATGGTCTCCAGGCTCACTAATCATCGATCTGGACATCTAGTGTGTGGACAATATAATATGTGGTGATCACCATATTAAGAAAATAAACCTTAAATTTAACTCAAACTCAAAAGCTAACTCCGAAATGAGAATTGCATGTTCAAGATCATATAATTAAATAGGAAATCAATAGAAATGAAAATTTTCAGAAACAAGCTAATTAAGTAGTTGAGGCTTAAGACCTAGGAAGTCAGCCGTGTTACGGCCGTTGGTGAAACGGCCGGTCGGACGACCATCCTTGAAGTCCACCCCATATGGTGGGTAATTAGCCTTTGCCGTTGTGTTAAGGTCATTGTTGTTTCCATTATCAAGTAACGAATCTCCAAATATGAAGTAACATGGTACTTGTGGTGCACCTTCAACAAATGTTTTTAAATTCAAAACTACAAATATTGTGGCAAATATCTTGCCATAACAAGCCATTTCAGGAGAATAAGAAAAAATGAGTTACTATATTGTACAATTGGACTATATGGAAGAAAATAATTTTGTAAGTGATTGACAATATGGAAAGTGAAAGAGAAACTATATATAAAAGCAAACAAGGAGTATAATATAATTAAGTTGCTAAAAAGCTATGTTTAGAACAAATCATTCATGCCATCATATAGAAACTCTACAAACAAAAAGAGCAAATTTTCAATTTGTACGTGCTTAGCACCACTTTCAATGAATTTCCACATGATTAAAGAATTGGGAAAAGCAATCACACGTATGAACATAATAAGCTCATATACTCCCTCTATCCCAGTTTATATAACTTACTTTTATTTTTAGTAGTAACGCATTTTTATATTAAGTAACAATTTAATTTTAATATGTATGATTTTTCCTTAATGAAAGTTTATTGCCACTCAAATATATATGTATCACTTATTTTAGACTACAAGTTATAAAAAAATTTCTTTTTTTTTAAACTTCGTACAAGTTAAACTAACTCAGGTAAGTATATATATAAGCCTATACCAAGAAAAGTCAACTCTAGCTATGTTCCCACATGAAAGGTCGTTTCTACGAAGTTGATAACTTGATATTGCAACTTTAGCTTAATTTCTTTTCACTTTAGGCAGAATTTTAATGTTATTACTATAAGCTAATATTCATTGTGATGCATGCAATATTAAAAAACAAAACAAAATCAACCCATCACGTTCTCCCCTATATTATTTACTCTCTTAGTTCATTTTTAAACGTCCATTATATTAAAAATAGATGTTCAATTTAAAATACAAAGAAATTTATCATTTTATATATATTTTATCTTTATTATTAAATAATATTCATTTCCCCGTGCATTTTCCAAACTATTATAATAAACTTATCATTTATTAATTACACTTTTCAAGGGGTATTGATATTAAGTTAAATCTGAACAAGTAAAAGTAAATGGAGGGGAATAACTTTGAAGGATTAAAATAAGTCGTCTATAATAATTTATTTGTGTTAGCATGTACAAGAGTTGACGTCGCAGACAAATAGAATTTATTTGATTCTTTTTGGATGGTATTGATATCAATATAATACAAAATCGTTGGTCAAAGCCATTTGTTTGGGATTTTTCTTTATTTGAAATCAAGGAATATTTACTAAATATTTTATAAAAGGGGAAAGGAAACTTGATTTAGACACCACCAAAACTCCTTGCAACCCATTAAAAGATACCCCTTTTTATAAAAATAATAATAAAATATTTGTACATATTTTCAAGTGCTCTTGCTGGTACATTAGAGTTGGAAAATGAAAAATTAATTGGCTAAAATCTTTCAAGGAAGAAACATGTAACAACTCAAATTACCAACACCACAATGATATATATTATAATCAATGAGAATACAAATTACAACTACGAGCAAATAATATCAGTCGTAAAAGGAAATCAAAAAGATAACCGGGGAGGATGAAGACCAAAGACCACACAAATAGAAGAAGAGGATGAGAGGAACAAACTTTGTTTACAATACGCGTGGGGAGGATGAAGACCAAAGACCACACAAATAGAAGAAGAGGATGAGAGGAACAAACTTTTTTTACAATACGGATGACCCTTTTAACAAACAGTGGTACCTTTTAATCCTTTGACTCTAGCTTAAGAAGGAGAGTATTAACGTAATTGGTAAAGTTGTTATCATCATGCTCGAGCTGTTTGTAGTCATTCATGGCTTAGGAAATGTAAAATGTAGAGACAATAATTTCCTCATAGAATATATTATTCCAAGACTAATAGCTATATATATTATAGGTGTACAATTAATAAATCAATCTACGAAACAAAATCCGAAAACTCCCTAAATGGGAAGATAACAAGTAAAACTTATTAAACGTAATCAATCAAATGCTCACAACATTGTTCTTCGTGACCAAGTGATGGATATCCATAGGATAAACATCCAACGGTAGAATAGCATTATAAACTCTGTTAGTCGGGATTCTATTAGCAATCTCTGTTCGATGATTATCGTAGAGAAGATAAATCCTCCTAGGCAAGCATGGAGTTTCTCCAGGAACACATTGTCCAATTCTGGCATCGTTTCCAAAAATTTACAGCATGGACGATTCAACGCACTAATGGGCTCTGAAATAAGACGAACAAAAATAGCCAATCCAATTATGCTAGAAGTCACAAATGATGTTGTTTGAGTACATACCAAGGAAAGATGAAATGATGTATCATATCATATATTATTATAAGTGGGAAGATCTTAACTTCAAAGTTTGATTACGATTATACTCTTTCACTAAATTTAAATATTATTAATAAACTAATTAATAAATTTTAAATAATAATTGTATCGTATTAATCCATTATATTTCTAGATAGAATTAATTCACAGAATATTTAATTTGTTTTCATTCTAAAATGGAGTTTGGTAGATGAAGTATTTCGTAACAATAAAAGGCAATAAACTATATCATTTAATCATCATCATATCATATATTATTGTAAGTGGGAAGATCTTAACTTTAAAGTTGGATTACGACTTTACCCCTTCCCTATATTTAAATATTATTAATAAACTAATCAATAAATTTTTAAATAATAAGTATAGCGTATAAATCCATTATATTTCTAGAGAGAATTACTTCACGAAATATTTAATTTGTTTTCATTCTAAAAGTTTGGTAGATGAAGTTTTTCGTAATAAGAAAAGGCAGTAAATTATATTCTTTAAAAACTGAAATATCCTTTAACATTAAACAACAAAAATGTCCTTCAAATTACCAGACTTCTTAATATGACACACATATATAGATTTTAGTTAGAAACTTTACATACCCCAACCTTAACCAATTGAATTCTCATAGAAGTTATGTATATCATCAATTTTTATATGACTTTTATAATTCCTAACTTATTATATACATACCAAAAAAATATTTTCAAAATCACTTTATATTAATGCATACACTTAGTTATTCCAAAGTATAATTGTTGATGGATGATTATTGGTGGATGTAATTACATTGCTCATCACAGTCACTTTATGTTAATGCATGAACTTAGTTATTCTAATGTATAATTGTTGATGGATGTAATTGCTCATCACATATGTAATAAAAAGAGGTAAATCTATTTATGATTTGTTAGTTATTGAGGAAGTTCCTCCATTCTTTTACACTGGAACTGCTTCTCTCTTTAATTTTTGTTATTTAAAAGTTTTAGAATTCATTAGCTATTTTATTGTTTTTAGTCTACTCTATTTCATCTTATTTTCGAATATTTGTGGGATGAACATAATGTACATCTGAAGTTGTATAATTTATTGTGATGCTATAATAATGTAATGAGTATTGATAAAATTTTATATATTCTCTTCAAACATTATGTGAGATCTTCACAACTAATAACTCATATGAAATTTACAATTTCTTAAAAACTATTTGATATGATTGTCAGATTGTTCATTTGACGTTAAGCTTTAATTTGGTGTTGCACTCCTTCTCTTTTGAGTTTTGATTACTTAATTTTATGAATAACTATTTATACATAATGTAATTGTATTTAAATCATTTACAAATATTTACACTAAGTAGTGTGCAATACATATTTTCTATTCTGAAATTCAATTTTTTTTTTTAAGTATATAGAAATCTTGTTGTAATTATAAGGGACAAACGTGCTCCCAAAAAATAGTATGTTTATAAATGTGAAGTTTGCGTCTGGAAAATTGGTATTAAGTTTATCAACAAGAGAATATAGCTTGCTATTGAATAGTTGAATTGCATTAGTGTATTGTGTTGTAGCTCTGGTGGAATGCAGCCTATTTGGCGTCCAAATAAGGCAACTTTCCTTGCTCCATCTTCATATAAAGTCTAGTAATATGATAAAAATCAGAATTTTTTCGTGAGAAATGGTGAACTTCATGCATGATTCCAAATTTTTCGCGAGAAAAAATTTAAATTTATGTTAGGCATATAATGAGGCACAGAAAGACCAGTTCTGCTTTAATTTTAACAAAAATTCTCTCTGAAAGCCGAACCCTAATACTGCCTATTTTCGCTGGCCGGTGCCAACAATGGCTGGCCACCCCTTCCTGGTGGAGAGCCCCCTCCAATACCTATACAACCCTTACAACATTCATATATAAAATCCTTAACCTCTGAAGTCGCAAAACCTTCTAAGACCTAATATATGTTCACGGAGAACCTACAGTGTTATGGGAAGAAGAAGAAGTGGATAATATGATCATTCAAGAAGATTTACAATATGCAGTGATAGGAAAGTTTGCTTATGGTTGGCCGGAGTTGGAGGAAATTCGTAGAATTTTGCCTATTCAATGTGAGATTAAAGCAGATTGTAAAATAGGTTTCTTGAGGGAAAGGCATGTGCTAATTCGCCTCACTACCTTGGAAGATTATGTGCACCTTATGTCAAAACCTGCTTACTTTCTAAGGGCAAAAGATGGATATTATCAGATGAGACCATTAAAATGGAAGCCATGGTTCAATCCAGAGGCAGAAACAGCCACTGCACTAGCATAGGTGTCTTTTCCTGCACTATCCCCCAATTTTTTTGTGAAAGAATCTCTCTTCACGATGGCAAAGGCAGTGGATAAGCCATTACATATGGATATGGCTACTAAGAACAAATAGAGACCTAGTTGTGCCAAGGTGAAGGTGAAAGTAGATTTACTTAGAGAATTCCCCAAACGAATCAATGTTGGAATAAAAAAAGCCAACATTGGAGAAGCAGTTTCAAAGTGAATAAACATAAGATATGTCTATATGCCAAAATACTGCAAATCATGCAAACTCCGAGGGCATAAAGAGACAGAATGTTATGTTCTTCACCCTGAGTTAAAATAAGTAATAGAGGATGAGGAATGCACGGAAGAGATACAACAACATTCAAAATCATTAGAGGATGGATCAAAAACATTATTATGTGGTAAGGTAGTGGGGCGTCAAAATCAGAATCAAGAAAATAACTATAACGATGAAGCAAAGAAAGATGAGTTCATTAAAAAGAAAGGAAGGCATCAGAGAAATCAACCAAGACAAGTATGGAATGCAACAAAGGACATGCGAGTGTTCATCCCAAACAAAGGAAGAAGGGATCAAGTAGAAAAGGAAATAGCCACTCAAACTACAAATTCTTTTGAGGTTTTGAATAGACAAATAGAGAAACCCAAGGAGAAAGATCCAGAGTTTGTATCATCAATATCTTGCAAAGAATGGATAGAATCATCATTTGGCAAGAATATTCAGAAGGATAGCAAGGAGTATGCAACTACAACAGAGGCATCATTGGTGGAGCAAGATAATAATGTGCACATAGTGACTAGCAAATTACTGGACAAAGATATAGTAGATATAATTGAGAAAACAACATGGTGAATTTATTGAAGGAACAAAGACCAATAGATCATAACTTTTCATCTGGAGGGAACAACAATGTCATTGCTGAGGATACATGCATCATAAATAAGGAAAAAGGATAAAATATTGTCGACAAAGAAATGTTGTAGAGAAACAAATGGAGAGAGATGTTATAAACAAAGAACAAGAAGACATGAGAAGAGATCCCAAAACTCCTCCTGTGAGTCTTAGCTCACAAAAAAAAAAAAAAAAGAATCAGTCAGTTGAGAGGAGCAATAAGAATCAGTCACATATTTCACATGGTCAGGCAAGTGCAACATCAAATGGGAAGGAAAATTCAAACCTAATGGTTATAGGTAACGATGATAGAAAGGAGGAAGTTGAAGTTGGAATGGTACTGTAGATTTGATGGAGCAAACCAGCTCAATGGAGGGAATTAATACTCTTCAGGTGAACATTGTCAATTCTAAATTGAGAAGAATACTAAAAATTGAGAAAGGAGGTGAAGTTTCCATGGAGGCAATCACCAATAATATAAATCAGATTGCAAGGGCTGCTGATCTATCTCCAAAAAAGTTAATTCTATTAAAGGAAGTAGTACCAATCAGAAAGGAGGGAAAGGAGTAAAGGAACAAACAGCTCCTATCAGACCATTATCTCAGAGGCTTGCTGCCTCAAAGAAGTTCAATAAATATGATGACTAAAATGTTGTTTTGGAATATTAGATCAGTCAATACTCAACGTGCTTTCGAGAGATTGACTAATCTTAATAGAAGAAACAAGTATTGACTTATAGGCTTGATGAAACCTTTTCAAGATTCATCAAATATCGAAAACTATAGAAGGATTCTGGGGCATCACACTTCTCTTGCAAATTGTACAGGAAAGATATGGTTTTTTGCTAAAGAAGAATTGCAGATTGATATTCTAGTGGATTCAACCCAACATCTACCTAGTCGAGTTAATCATTAGAATTGGAGGAAAGAGATTTCGATTACTTTAGTTTATGCTGCATGCAATATTAACACAAGTAGGGATCTTTGGGCCTCTTTAGCAGATATTGCTGAACATTATCCACTTCCCTGGCTAGTAGGACGAGATTTTAATACAATTTTATCTAGAGAAGAAAAGCTGGGGGGTCTATACCAGTTTTATATCAAGAAACAAAAGACTTTTCTAATTGTCTCAATGAATGTGATTTGTATGATATGGCTTATAATGGTAGCACCTTCACCTGGTGGAATGGTAGGACAGATGAATCATGCATTTTCAAAAGGCTAGACAGAGTTCTAAGTAATCAAGAATTAATGGATGAGTACCCCAACATTCAAGTGAAACATCTCATAAAAAAGGGTTCTGATCATTCCCCTTTGGAGGTTCAATGTTCTCAAAGTACTGAAGTGATTCAAAAACCCTTCAAGTTTTTGAACTTCTGGGTTAAACATGATGAGTTTTTGAATGTGGTAAGGAACAATTGGGTGGCTGATTTTGAAGGGAATTCTTTCCAGATATTGCATCATAAGCTGAAAAAATTGAAAGGAGCTTTATCTTATTGTAAAGCATACATTGTACTGTTGACACCCAATTTTGACCAACATTTAACTCTTTTGGGAGTGCTATTAGATTAAATACATATTTTTAAAACATATTTCTAATCTAAAATTTTAATCAATTTTGTCTAAATATTATATATTTTAGTATGCATGATTTTAAAAATTATTGTAATTATTATCAAATTATTTTATTAAATTATATTTATCGATAGTTAAACTAGAAATAATTACTTTACTTCAATATTTTAAAATATTAGATGTGTTTAATTATGTGAAAATATTTTAATATGTAGTATTTTATTAATCGGATAGCATTTTATTATTCTTCCCTTAATGATTAATCGGATAGCATTTCAATTATAGCCATTGTTGATTCCAATTTTAGCAAATTCATTTCAATTTTCAAAGTTCCAATTCCATTTAATCTCATCCATCTATCCAATTCCAAAATAATCGTGGCCCTCTATCTCACTTGATCTCAATGAGACCAAGTCCTCCAACTTACCTAATTTAACTTAGAAAGAACCAAAACCCTATTCTAATTTTCCATTCTCTTTCTCTCCTTTCCTCCGAAAGATCTGCCACCCCAACTTCTCATTCCCATTCGTTCTCTCCATTTTCCGGCGAAAGCCACTAGAGCCGGCGAACCTCTCTCTCCCTCGTCTCTACTCCTCTCTTCGCCCCTCGCCTCCTCTCTTCACTCCACCCTTTCATCGCCCCTCTCTAGCGCTGCTAGAACTAGCGAAGGCTGCCAGAGGCGTTTGCCTCTCTCGGCAAAATCCTAGCAGTTGGCACCTCCTCCCTCCTTCGAAGTCGAGCTCCGGCGAGAACCAGCAATTAGCGAGCACCGCTGAAATCTAGGCGACCTCCAACAGTAGCCCCGGCGGAGCAGAGCCAACCATCAACGAGTCCTGAGGCAGCAGCGATCGAAAACAACTCCAGCGAAAGCCAGGAACTACGGCCAGCAGTTGTTGGTAATGTGTATCAGCCCATTATTTTAGTTGCAAAACAGATCAGTCCCGGTATGTTAATTCAACTTAAGTGCTACTTCATTCCCTCCACTATTGCTTTTGTTCTGTAAATGTAATATTCCCATATTTAATTCGTTTATTACGTTGTTCGTGTGTGAAAAGACTTCGATATCTTGTTAGTTTGCTACTATTATCTATCGTTTGCTATGTTACAGTAATCTTCTACATGTGACGTTGTTAATAGTTGGGGTTCAAAATTCATCCCATTCAAGAATTCAAATACATACAACTCTATATGTTTAGATTTTTGTTGATTTGGAGCTCGTTTGAGTTTCAAAATTCTTAAAAGATTGTTGGTATTGTGTTATGCCTCTAATTGATCTATTTTCCTTGTGTAATTTGGAATAACCGTTATTATGCATAATTAGGGAATTTTAGTTATCTTTAAATCCGTTTCATTTGCTCTAATCAGTGAAGTTTGATACTCTCTTATTCATGGTAACTTTATATTCTTATTTGGAATAATGATTTGGACAGCTTCATACTTGGTGAGTCTTACGGTTGACTAATTTAGTGAAACATATGTGCCTATGAAAGTTATGAGTCTGACTGTATTTGCCCTTTTCTTATTTAGTTATGTCTATTTGTTTGATTATATCAATTTACCGTTTCAAATTATGTTCTTTACTTGTTTTTTATTGTGCTGCTATGGTTAACTGATTTCCTTTACCTTAATTTAAAAAATGGGCAGATTTCTTGCTTCTATATTTGGTAAAAATAAATTAAAATAATCCTGATTTAGCTCCCTCTTATTTAAGGAACAAATGATAATTAATTGATTCCTTAAAATATTTATTTCCCTTATATGTGCCCCTCTTCTACTATATAAATAGGACCCCTCCCTTCGTTACTCACTGACTCTCACATCCTGATATTTTCTCACATACTGATCTAGTTCTAAAAAAAAGCATATTACTCTCTACTTAAACGAAAGGCTTTTCGGCGAACATTCAAAGTGCTATCTTTACTCGGTATTGTTGCGTTCGAGTCTAGTATCGGATTAAGTTCGTCTGCACTGTTGATAACTATTTTCTGCTTAATTGGTTAGTTCTCTTCACTAGTGTAATTTCGTTTTGCATTATGCACGATTGTGTGGTTGAAAAAAATAAAAGGAAGCATCCGGGTTAGTTTTTTTATCCCTCATTCCGATGTGTGATTTTATATGACTTGGTGAAATTCATGTGTTTGCTATGAATTGCTTTTATGTGTCTATCTATTAGTCATTATCATGCTATGATTTCGTGTTGGGTGTTATTCTATTAAACAAATTTTGAACTTGAAGTTCAAGTTGAAGAGTCGCCATAAGACGAGATTACTTAATTTCTATATTTTGAATTCATATTTATTATTTATTTCGGTTTGTAATAATCTTGTAGCAACTCTAACTCTCTCTATATAATATAATTTGGGGGATCGCATAAGGGGGAGGGGGATTACGTGCTACTTGTTTATCATAACTTATTTAGAAAGCATGCCTATAGGATTGTGATTATTTGATAGTTTGCAACATCGCTTTAAATCTAACTAAAACAAAAATAAAATTACTATTGCCATTAATTCCATATCTTGTTTAAGTATTATTCAAAGTTTATCACATGTTTAAATTTTATTTGTCCGTTAGAATATAGTTAGTTGATTTGCATGACCACTTCTCCATTATAACAATAAATAATATGTGATTGCTCATTGTTTCACTTAATTCAACCAAAGTTCCTCTTATACAATAAATGAATAAATACATTGAACATTACAATATGTTTTTGTATTGAAAAATTCTACTGATATTAGATATCATGCCTATAGGTTTTTTTGAATATTATTATGATTTTCAGCATGTTCATATTTAGAAACTATGCTTATATGAGTCATGCATACAACCATTCAATCGCCTAGAAATCATGTTCATAGGCGTATTTAAATAATTTCTGCAATGCATTTATTTTCTGACACTAAAAATAAGATAATAAATTGTCCAACATGCTAATAATGTCTTAAATAAAATCTGCTCTAGTCCAATCTGCATGATGAAATTATTTTCTGCACTTAAATACTATTCTGCTACTTAAAATCAATCCATTCTGCATGAATACTTGTTCTGCCACTTAAATTAATTTTCTGCATCTGCCACTTGCTGCCCCGATTGAATCTTGCTCAGATTAATTAATTTCTGCACTGCTTTGCCACTTAAAATCAGCTACTGATTAATTTCTGCAACTAATAAATCGTCTGCTACTTAAAAATAAAATTGGCATTAATAATCGGATCAACTGTTGCTCTAAAAAATTATGTCATGCATTTATAATAATTTTTCTACCACTTTTAAAATTAGTTAATAACTGCAATTAATTACTTTCTGCATGTGTAATATTTTTCTGCCCTCTAAATTCAGTAAATATTGTAATGCTGCTTGTTTTGTATGCACACACTTAGCATGCGACCTTTTCACTCTATCGGTGTTTGCCAGCATGTTTAATTAAAATCTAGAGGCAAATATGAGACTCTATATGCTAAGTGTTTGTCCTATTTGTTTGATTTGGTATTTAGGGGACCTAATTAGGAGCATTTATTTTATTTTAATCTAAACCTCCCTAGTAGTAGTCCAATGCCTTTTGGACCTTAAGCGGGGACGATAGGCACCTTCTAGGACGTTATGCATGTGGAAGGTGGGGTAGGGGTAGTTAGGCCCTACGGAGATGATGACATTGCCTCGAGCCATAAGTGACAAACATTTGTTTTATCTGTCCCTATATAGAAGTCGAGCGTTGATCCGTAAAGTATGTTGGTTTCCATGGTCTCCCCTCCCTTTTCCCTTTTTATTTGTTATAATAATATTTATTTGGGGTAGCTTAATAAATAATTAAAACTTGTTTCGTCTATTTATTTCTGTATATTCTGTCTTCTCGCTTGTCTATAACTATTTATGTTTATATTTTAATATTAATCCATCACCTAGTTTTGCATGCTTAATTAATTAAATAAATAAACAAAATGATCTTAATTGTTTAATGTTAGTTATCACCTAACAAACATGTTTTAAATAACCAAATAATGAAAATACCTTAATTGCTACTTGTAACCCCACATAAATTGCATGAGATACGGTCAGGAGCCACATTTGTGGACCTCGAGGGATGCCTAACACCTCCCCCTGGAGGTAATTTGAACCCTTACCTGATCTCTGGTTCGTTGACCTTAGTTAGATTTAGTTAGGTTAGATAGGTGCCCTAACGCGCCTTAATTCGTTAGGAGGCGACTCTTCAATCGAACCCAAAACCCAAAAAGAGTTGTTAGGTCGTGCACGAAAACCCGTTTTGAGAAAAATGGGGCGCGACACGTACACAAATATTACATTAACTAATATATGTGTAACACGTTGAAATTGACTGATCATGATAGTACAAATTGTTGGCCCTCACCAAGTGATGAATATCCATTGGATAAGAATCAGAAGGTAGAATAGCTCCGTAATCTCTATTTTTAGAAAAAAAAAATTAGTATGATAGATGCACAATAAACAAAAGTTGTGTGAGGCTCCACTAATTCCTTGACACTTGGATATAGTGGGCCCATTCTTTGACTTTAAATCTTCAAACATTACGAAGAAAGAGAAAATATGATTTAAAATTGATATGACCCAATAAAATTATACTAAATAATATAAAAAAGTGAATTATGGGGTCCACTATTCTTTAAGCTGATCATATCCAAAAATAAAAATAAAAATTTGGACATCATTCTTCTTCAACTTTGAACATTTTTATTCTTTTTTTTCTCATAAATTGAAAATTTTATCAAAATTATATCTCTCAATATAAGGAATTGGGAAAAAGAATTTGCTGAGATATTTTTGTCAGAAAATTATAATCGCTAAGTACAAATATAATTAAATTTATATATATTCAAAATGATTTTGTAAAAAATATTCGAAATGATGTTCATGTTTGAATGTACTTTAATACAATTTCAAAAGTGAAAATTAAGTTAAAAATAGATTTTTTAAAAAATTAAATAATTTTTATGTTTAAATGGATCTTAAAAGTAGAAGTTAAAAAGAAATGAATTAGGAAGATGAAAATTTCAAAATACGATAAATGAAAAATAGTTTAATCCTATGATTCGACTCGAATTATATTCGTATTTAAATTTGACTATTAATATCTTAGGTAATTATTTAACCATAAAAAATATTTTTATTTATATTATAAAATTGAAGGAGTAATTGAATTGGTTTTCAATTAATTTTTTTTTCAGAAAAAAATAAACTAACAAGAAAAAGAAAAAAAGAAGAAGACCATCAAAGAGAAACAAAAGGAAAATAAATAAAAATAAAAAATGAGTCCCATAATGTAACACCCCGACTTTTTAAAAGTCTAAATTAACTCGTATCTTCGTGGAAAGACAAGGAGGGTGGGTAATAAATTAAGAATGATGTGGTATGTCATATTTTAAGTGTTCAAGAGTTGTATCTCAAGTTTTGAAGTTAAGTAAGTGAAAAAATATAAGTTGGCGAAAGTTATCGTAAGTTCCTTTTTAAAGATTTCTCTGAAATTTAGGTCAAATGTATTGGATGTTTTCTCCCAATATATAAAGAGTTAGACGCCTATTACCCATTAAATCGAAGGCCTACGAGTCTAGTTTGCAACGCACAAAACCCCATATCAAACTGACATCAGAGTAAAAAGTTATGAAGTTTTTACTAGGGACTGTCGAGGCAGAATCCGGGTCAAGTCAAAAATATGTTATGTCGGCTTATTTAACGTTTTAAGCCAGTAAAACATTTCATTTCAGTTCCAAACCAGAGAGAAATCTTAGGAGAGGGTTCCTATGGATTTCTAGCATGATGAAGGTTAGTTTTTGACGATTTCTACCATTAAACATTGCCCTCGTGCCTAGAAGCGTAATCCCTACACGTGGCAACCGTTTATCCCTTCTATTAGCTGCGTTTGGAGCTGGTTTTTGAAGATATAAATTTGTAGTTATTGGTGTTTCTTCAAGGTTTAAACTTGGTTAACTAAGGTAATCATCTCAGGACTCTTTTATGATTGTTTTTATGAATTTCTACGGACGTTTCGACAAGTTAGGGCAATATGACAAATCTGTCGATTTAAGATTAATTATGAATTATTTATAGGTGCGTAACAGCTGTGTATATATAGTATTTGCGAAGCTTAGGACATAAGGAACAACTTTCGTGAAAGAACTACGGTCTTTCGAGCATTCATTGGAAAGGTATGTTAAGGTTTGTTATTCCCTTCGTCGACATGTTTCCTTAGAGGTAGTTTACAATATTGGTGATCTTGTAGATGTAATTAAGAGTGGTTGGCTAATTAAGTGGTTATAAACCCTTATTTTAGGGACTCGTAATCTATTAAGAATGACCCTAAGTTAGGAACGACTTGGAAATTATTCATATATATTGCTTATAGCTTGATTGCTCACCTTTAGCCTATTCGATTGTTTATTGTCACCCTTGGGGCTATTGTGGTTAGTTGTTGAGCTATGAACTGCCTATAGGGGTTATGATATTGTCTAATAGAACTATGTTATTTCCAAACAGGGATATGTGTTGCCCACGGGACTATATTAATGCCAAAGAGTGTTATGTGTTGCCTACGGGGCTATTTTGATGCCAAAGAGGGTTATGTGTTGCCTACAGGGCTATGTTGATGCAAAAGAGGGTTATGTGCAGCCTATAGAGCTATGATGTTTCCTAAGAGGGCTATGTGCTGCCTATGGGGCTATATCGTTGCCAAAAAGGGCTATATGACTTCTTACAAAGACAAGGGGCTACCGATAGAGGTATGCAGATTGATTTGGCACCTTCTGGGCTTATGGGGGCCTAGGTAGGTAGTATGTTGTTTGTACCTGCCGAGCTTATGGGGGCTTGGTTAGGTTGATGTTTGATCATTTTTGTATTTTTAGATTCAGTAGCGGGTTAGCATGCTTATATAAAATCTTGATTTTCTTACGTGATTGCTTTTGGTATATTATGATACTTGCTCACTAAGTCTATAGCCTTTTATACTCTATACATTATTTTGTACTGACACCTCATTTCCTTGGAGGCGCTACATCCATGCATGTAGGTCCCGACAGACGACCCAGTAGACCTCATCAGCAGCAGGATTGACTTCTATCCGATTGGCTAGCCCTTTATCTTTGGAGCTGCCAAAGTTGGGAGGTTTGTTACCTTTTGCTGTATATATCTTTATGGGTAGGCTGGGGCCCTGTCCCACCAATATTTAGTACTCTTAGAGGCTTGCAGACTAGTGTGTGGGGTGTATAGCTATGTTATAGTCATACTGGCCTAGGTTGTTGCTTTGCTGAAGCTTGTGAGTTGTTTGATATATGTAATGTCTTGATATATACATGCTTTTGGTTTTGGTATAGATATCACGGTGGCCTCGACTGCCCAATTAGGACTTTTATGCTAGTTGGATATTTATTTATATGATCTCCTGGGAGTAGCTATTTCTTTTATAGATCAGTTGACAGGGGCCTTGCCGACCGAGGGCTTAGTTTTAAGCCGAGATATACTTGTTTGTTTCCTTGATTACGTGTGGTTGCCATGCGCTAGTAGCAAATGGTTCAGCAGGGTCAGCTCGGGCCTAAGTTTTGGCATTAGGAGCTAGTTGCGCCCCTCGAGTTTGGGGCGTGACACATAAATTAGAATATAATTGCAATAAAAATACCCACACACAACTAATACAAGTTGTACCTCTCCCATAGTAAAATTTTTCAAAAACCTAACCTAATTCTGCATTTTGCTATAATATTTAATATTAATAATTAATATATATTATAATATAATATATTTCGGTTTAACCGAAATACACAAAAATACATATCAAAAACTGAACCGAAATATGAAAAATACGAAAATATATATCGAAAATCGAAATATCGATATCAAAATCAAAATACCAAAAAATTTGGTTCAATTTGATTCGATATTCGATTTTTCATTATTTATGCCCAGACCTATTTCCAAACTAAAAGTAGTAGCAGCATAGACTTGACGTATCTAACCATCTATTTTATCATTAATCCTAAATATTGTTTATTTTTTCATACATTTTCCAAAATATTATGTTTAATTGTAAAATTATCATTTTATTGATTACTTTTAATTGCATTTATCATTACAAGATTGATTAAAGATAACTTTTTCTTGCTAATGTTTCATTTGAATAATCCATGCATAACAATTATCAAGCACTTGTCAAACTTACGTAATTTGCGTTTATACATTAATTAAACTCTAGCAATTTCAAGACAAGGTCTCGTAACAAAAATCTTCATTAAAAAGTGGGGGACTGGAAATACAACATTATATGATTAAAACAAAACAAAAAAGCACTAAGAATATATTAAACACTTGTGATTACATCTTACAGTAATTAAAGATGTCAATTCCACAATAATTAATATTTGTAACGAAGGTAGATATATAGTATTTGATAATTAATCAAGCTTGAGCTAGGCGACTAATATCATAAGGATATGCATCAGATGACTTTTGAGCTCTATATGATCTCCTCCCAACAATTATATTTGCAGCTTCAGTTGGATGAAATGCATCCCAAAATAGATATTCATCTCTATTTCTGCATGGTCTTTGGAAAGGAAGACACGTAATTTGTCCGTTGTTCCTCCCTACCCCACAACATCCAGCATTCGTCACTCTAAATCCTGGAATTAATTAGTAGACTCGAATAATTAGAAAAATCATATGGAAACGATGATTGATTTAAGGAGAAAATTAGAAGTTAAAAGATTACCAAAAGCAGCAGGATTTTCAATTAAATCTTGGAAAATTCCATAAGCATCAATGTAGATGAATTTTGCATCAGGTGTATTTCCATTCAAGTTATCAACAAGTGCCTTGAGTTTATTGTTGAATAATTGATTTGCTACATTGATTCTTTGTACACAAGTTCTCCCATCTGGGCTGTTTTGGGCCAATGCATTTGGGCTGCACCCTATCTGGCCCACTCCAATCAAAGCAAACTTCCTTGCTCCATTGCTGTATAAAATCTATCACCACAAAACATATAATTATTAAAGCGATTGTTTTTCAAAGAGCGAGTAGACAACTAAAAGTGAACAGAGCGGGACATATAGCTTACCTTTAGTTGTTGAGTATATTGTTGAATAAGAACAGTAGCATATTGATCAGGAGTGAATTGTCTGCTAGTGGGATAAGTAAGAGGCATAAAATAATTATTGAGATAGTCATTGCTGCCTAGTGCAACTGAGTAAATGCACTTTTTAAGATAATCAGCTGCTGCATTTTCATTTCCTAATATTTGTACCACTTGTTGCACTGTGTTCCTGTAATTATTCACTTGTCCAGAAAAACTGATCCTTCCTCCCTACAAAAATTTCATAAAAAATAACAACTTTTAATTAAACCGAAAATATTGAAAAATATAAATAATTAAGTAGAATAAAAATGAATGAAGTACCAATTGTCTGCCAGTTTCATCTCTAATTCCAGCAGCTGCAGAAGCATAATTGACACCTCTGAGAACATCTCTGCCCCTAGCAGATGCATAGGGTGGAATATTAACATTGAACCCCAATTGTTCCGCTGTAAATGGTAACATAATTAATCTCAACTTTTTCTAGCAGATAAGAGGGGTAGCTCGCATCCCACCTCCAATTCTAAAATTGTGATTTCGAGTCATTTAAGGGAGAAAAAATGTGCAATATTATGATCACCTTTTGTATTAGGGACAAAGTTGCTTGGTGAATTCAAACATATATATGAAATGTCTAATGACCAACACTTAGATGAATTTGTTATATATCATAAAAGGAGCAAGATATATTAGTTTTTTTTATTACAAGTTTAAGAAAATATATATGATTTGAATTCAATCTTATGATATATTACTGATCAACATAATTTCATACACATTGGATCTCAAACACAAATTTGTAACAATTTTTCCTGGTTCAAATTAGTCCTACTATATATTTTCAATAACTTCATACCAAATCAAAACTAGATATTTCATATTGTAAAGTAACAAATTCACCATATAGGTACTAATAGGTGCATGTGCAATCAATCACCATGACGAAATCAAACTATAGTAAAAGTTTCAATGTTTTTTTTGTATAAAAAAAGTTTTGTTCACTATTTTAAAATTCTGAATCCGCCCTTACAAACGAAAAAAGGAAATCATGTCTTACCAATCACATCAACAACAGTTTTTCCGTTAGAGAATCTCCCAGTTGGACCAGCAGGAAAATCAATACCATAAGGCAAGTAGTTAGCCTTAGCCAAAGACTGAATATTGTTGTTATTTCCATTATCCACTAATGAATCACCAAATATGAAATAACAAGGCACTTGTTGTGCATTTGTTTCATAATAATCTCCCAAACTGATAAACCCTAAAACCACCAATTGCAACACCAATATACATCTCCTCATCTCACTACCCATTTTGAGATCCTTAGCTTTAGAAGTAGCTAGGCTAAGTAGTAAATAGTTAGTTAAAGTAATGAGTAGTGGGATGAAAAGAATTGGAAAAATGAATGACTATATATAGATATTTGAAAGTCAAATATAGAGAGATTATTAAGGAAAAAAAAACCTAGAGATATATTTAATTATGTCTAAATAAATTTATGTATCTTTTACAGATGAGAAGTTAGTTAGATAGCATTAAATTTACGCGGAGCTGGTAGATTTTCCCACTACGTGTATTATGACTTTCTAAATCATCACTCTCTTTGAATGGAGCTAATTAAGGAGTTTGTTCCTAATTACTTGTCCATTTTTGAATTGTCACGTCTATTAAGAAAACAATGATTGATATAGTGAATTTATCATTTTACCCTTATTAATTATGAATTAAGTAGATGAATTAAAAACTTAAGATTTTCAAAAGGTTCAACATTTTTTAAAATAATTAATTGAGGGTATAACAAGAATTCTTTTTTTGTCCTTTCTTGATTTGTCAAAATGGACAAGTAATTAAAACCAACTAAAAAAGTAAAAATGGACAAATAATTAGGAACAAAGGGAGTACTTAATTACCTCATATGAACTAATTAAAGTTCATGTGTGTTAATGCACATATATCTAACAAAGTATACTTAATTAGTGAAGGGTAGTAATTAAAAGCGAAAAATAGCATCATCTCGATTGATCGTTGTACATTAATGATATAGGGACCATGTCATTATTATTCATTAACAGCTATACATTAAAATGATTAATGGTGTACTGAGCATGTAGTGCTTTTTTTTCCATTTCTTAATAAAGTTATTCTGAATATTGCTTCAGTTGATTAGGTGCATTGTTTTCTTGATCAATAGCTGGGATCTAGTTGATAAATTAAGTTCAAATATAGCTACTCTTCCGTCCCATGGTAGTTATTCACTTTTCTGTTTATACGATCATTAAAAAATCATAAATAAGGACAATTTTACTAATTTATTGTTTAAGAAACTCAAACTTGTTTACATTTTCACCTTAAGAAATCATAAATAAAGACAGGTTTACTTAATTTATTCTTTTAGAAACTTTACGAATTTGCTTAAAATTTCAAAAAAGGAATTAATTGTAAGGGTAAAATGAAATTTTTTTAAGTAATTCTATTTTTGTTTTGTAATTAACAAAAAAAAATGAGATAATTATTTATAATAAGGTAGACAACGGATGGAGAGAGTAGTAAGAGCAGACAAAAAGTAGAACCTTACACATTTAGAACGTAGAGACGTAGTAGCTCGTTATAATCATATATATAAGTTCATTCTCTCTTTTTTATAATCGTGATGTTCAATCAATATTTATATACAATTCAACTAATTTTACAAATTCTCTATCCATACATGAGGTAACTTTGTTTATCAAGCGGACTCGATCAACTGGACTGAAATTAGGTAAATTACCTAATTGCAGGGGCGGCTCAACAGATCTCGTGACTTAAGACAAAATCATATTAAGAGGCCCTTAAATTTATTTTATCAAAATTTATACAATAACAAGAAAATTTTATTTTCTATGCAACAAATTAATCATTAAGAAAAAGAATAAAAAAATTCTCACACACACAAAAAAAATTAGGAAGAAGAGTACAAAAAATAAAGTGGTGGATTATTGATGTTAAGCTTCAAAACTCAAATTGAAATTTTAATTTGGCTATCATCACAAATAAGAAAAAGAAAAGAACATACATAACTTAATAGTTGAATTTTGAGCATGGATAGTATCAAAATATATACACCTTCTTATCAAATTTCTGATCAATTTAAATGACATAATTCATTCCATTAAGTAGCATTCATCGGTTAATATTGAAAATAAATTATAAAATTTTCATATGATATACTCCCTTTGTCCAACTATTGACTTGACACACCCCTTAAAAACTATAAATAAAAGGGTAATTTTACTATATTACCCTTTGAATATAATAAATACAATGTCTTGAAAAATGTAATAGGGAAATAACTATAATTAATGAAAAAGGTAAATTAGGAACTAAGTGTAAAATTATCCATTAATTTTATAAAGTGGACAACTATTGTTGGACATCCCAAAATTGTATAATGGACAACTATTGTTGGACGTTGGGAGTATTAAATTAAAACAAAAATGAAACTTGTACATGAATACTTTTGTCTTCACACAGTTTAAGAAAAGATTGAAAACAAATTCATTATGTTGTCGATATATATAACTTAGTTCCTATATAAAGGATAAAATTTAAAATTGAAAGTTAAAATAAATATATCAAATAATGAGTGAAAAGATTATGAAAATTTATAAACTTATTAGTATAAAATACTTTCAAGCAAGTAATAATAAAAAATATAATATATAATAAAATTGATAATAATAATTTAAATAAATTTGGGGCCTTCAAATTTTTGAGGCCTAAGGCAATGGCCTCACTAGCCAAGCCTTAGAGCCGCCCTTGCCTAATTGAGTGCACATGTATAAATTCAATGTTACTCTATTTTCTCTTCGTATTCACACTCCTGATCAAAGAAATTGTAAAGTCAATTCATCACAACCTCCCAACTACTAGGTAATTAAGTTCATAAAATGATCTGCACATTAAAGCCCAAAGTGCATATTACAAAGTCTCAATCATGAGTTGTCAATGATTCATGAGCAAACCATGAATTGATTAAAGTCTACTATCACTTGCCTCTCAAACCTTTGGTTTGACTTTGTTTGCACTTTAATTTTCCCCACAAGAAAATGAAGCAACAGTAAAGAGGAATGGCCCAGAAGATAGGATCATCTAGTACTCATGCACTAGCTAGAATATAGACATGCCATAAATGCAAAATTTTGGGAAGACTTAGTCATAAGGTGTACAAATTAAATCTATGAATTAAACATATATTGGGTAAGGAGAATGGCCGACTTAATTGTATTTATGACAGGAAGTGATGGATGTGACTGAGATACTTGTTTTGCCGTTTTGTTTCATATTATTTGTTCATATTATTAAAAATAATTGTCTAAATTACTTGTTAATTTACAAAATCAAGAGAGAATGATATAAAAAAAAATTTCATTTTACCTTTATAATTAATTCTTTTTGAAGTTGTATACAAATAATTTGTAAAGTTATTTATAATAATTTAAGGGACATGTAATTAAAAGAGAGCGTGAAAACTAATATAGGATAGAAGGAGTATTGAATAGTGGATACGCTTGCCAGTCACATGGATTTGAAAAGGAAAGTAGCTGGGATACATAAAGTTATGGGATCAATATATCCTTGAGCAGTTGGCCAATTTGAATTTGGCTTCACAATTTATTTTCTAATTTTTTAAAAAATAATAATTATTAGGCATGGGTTATTTTTTAAAAAAAAAAATAGTAGAAAGCCCAAGCAAACAGAAAGTGGATCATAATTCAATTGGAACTTTAGTAGAAAGATCAAGGTCCTTAACTGATAGTCAAATTAAGTGCCAATCCGTTTAGTTCTAATTTAGCTAAGTAGAGGTGTTATGACTTTTCTATAAATTCAAACCAATGGAGCAGTATATAATTTGATGGCTTTTTCATGCAAAATTTTTCGAAAATTTTAAAAGGGCAACAAAATTATTTATCAAATCAAAAGGACAACAAATTTAAACACCGTCTAAATCAGGGTTTCCGCCACAAGGCGCGGATACTCATGCAACTTGTAAGATGCAACAACTTTTAGCCTTGTAAGACTTAGCTGCCATGAGCCTTACATGGCGCAAAGACATCTGCGTTTTGCAAGCGTTTTGTAAATTGAGTATGTACTTCTCTTTTCTTTTTGAAGCCCGGGGGGGGGGGGGGGGGGGTTACAATTAGACTAAGTATACACCACAAATTCAATTGCTTCTGTAGTTGCACTTAAACATGTCACTGATTCCAAATTTATCCGAGTCTAACATGAATGATGCATTCTCCTATTAATGAGACTCTCAAGGAACTATCATTCAGTTCATTTGATCATCTTGTGATGATGAAGTTAAGTATGCATACATGCATAAACACTTCCTACAGTGCTCTAGCTGTCTCATTTCGCAAAACCAAAAAAAAAAAATTAACGTAATTAAGAAATTTGAAATTAGGCACTTAGTAGCATGGTCTCTTTTCATTTTCCATTTTTTATTTTAATTTTTCCTACATTATTTAGTTAACTATAAAAATCTTATTATTATTTTTATGGAAAAAAATGTAGTAGTATATTTGTGGAAGATAGCTTCATACATTTGTGATAGTATATTTCTAGAAAATTGTAGAGTTGAGCAAACCACAATAAGAAAAGAGTTAACTTAAAACAAAAAAAATTATACTTCAAATGTAATAATCTTATTTTGAAGTAATAAATCAATTGGAAGCTTATCTTCTAATGTGGTTTTGCTTAATGTGGTTTACTCAACTCTACAATTTTCTAGAAATATACTACCACAAGCGTATGAAGCTTATCTTCTACAAATATACTATTACATTTTTTTCCATAAAAATAACGATAAGATTTTTATAGTTAACTAAACAATATAGGGAAGATTATAATAAAAAATGGAAAATGTAAAGAGACCATGCAACTAAAAGCCTAATTTCAAATTTTTTAATTACGTTAATTATGTTTTTTTGGTTTTGTGAAATGAGACAGCTAGAGCACTGTAGGAAGTGTTTATGCTTGTATGCATACTTAATTTCATTATCACAAGATGATCAAATGAACTGAATGATAGTTCCTTGAGAGTCTCATTAATAGGAGAATGCATCATTCATGTTAGACTCGGATAAATTTGGAATAGAAAACTCAAGCTATAGAGAATAGTTGCTTGAATTTTTGAAAAATTTTGTTGCTTTTTTGGCTCCGTACTCATTTTTCCATTAGTGTTTCTGTTAATTATTTTGTACTCTGTTCTGCTTTTTTGAGTATGATTTTTTAGTAATATTAAGAGTTACTATATATCTTAAACTTTGAACATCTAAACCTGATACGTACATATCTTTATTTAAGTTCTATAAAAAATTGTCATGTCACAGCGACTAAAATCATAACACATAAAAATGTAAGTTAGATATTTGGAAATGCTGAAAAAGTTTAATTCCTCTCTATTTTTGGCATGTAAATGATTTGACCAGTAACCACAACGTAATCTCTTAAGGATCGTTTGATAGAGTGTATTAAAAAAATGTATATATTAGTTTTATGTATTATTAATATTTTGTTTGGTATACTTTTTCAATCAATATTACGTTGAATATTGTTTGTTTGGAGACGGCATGCATTATCGATTTCTCAACACTTGAATATTATTATATCAAAGTAAGGACCCGCTTTGATTTTACAATTTTGATCACACTTGCTTGCTTCAGCAACACTCTTTACTTGAGCACACACTTGTTTGCTCTTTGCTTTCTTACTTGGTTGTTTACAACTCAAATGATCCACCTCTATTTATAGGCAGTGATGGAAGAATCTAGCGAAGGGTTTTGCTACTATATTCTAGAATGTTCTTCAAACTACCTATTTCTAGAACTACTTTTTCTAGAACATCTCTAGACTTTTCTCTCTAGCATACTCATTCTAGAGATCCTCCCTTATTTCATTATGACTCTTGAATATTCTAGATTCTTCTTTGAAATGTCTTGGATAATAATTAAGTTGATGATGATTTCTTAACATATTATCCACTCTATTGTGTATTGAGGTGCGTATTACTGATACCATAAATATTTATGATATTAGTAATACATGAAATTTTAATACATGCATTAGCATGGTTAAAGACTTCAATGTCACTCAAAATCTTTTTAAATTCTAAATGAGATGCTAATTTTAGTGATTAGCTCTTATTAATTAGTCAAAGTACATTGGATCCACTGCTTCATTTATATGTGATTGATTATTATGTTACTTAATTAGTGCTACTGGAAATTAATTCTTCTTTGATATCCCAATAACATAAGCCAAAAGAAAGAGGTAATCAAAATACAGATTGAAGCTCAAAATTAACATACAAATGAAATATTATGATTTTTGTATTTAAAACTTAGAGACTGATGTCAACTAATGAAGAAGATGAAAATTTAATTTTTCTTTTCAAATTCATTCACCTTTTTGAATTTTAATTTCTGCATTTCTATTTTAGGTTGGGTTGGATAGTTTTTTGAGTTGAACTTTTATTTATTAAATTAAAATATAAACAAGACAAAAGAAATTATTACCCTTGAAAGTTGTATTTATTAGGTCCCTTGAAGATGATGTTAGGCTTGGAGAGCCTTTAGAGAAAAGGATCATATTTTTGGGGGATTTTTGGGGGAAGGAGTTTGACTCCATTTCTTTTGATATTGTGGGCTGATTCGGGTAGGGTCAGATCGGAGCTTTTTAATTAATTTTGTATTTATTATGTTTAAAAAAATCAAAAAGTATTTTATCCATCGTAATTTGGATTTTTCAATAGGTGTGACTTTTGTGTCTAGTAGACTCAAACAATTGTGATTTTTATGTTAGTGATATGAAATTTACGCATACAATTATTGATGAAAAAAAAAGAACAAAATAAACAAGCAAAATTGTGGAACTCACATGTAGGAGAAGAAATAACATTTCTTAAATAATAAAATATAATATATTATGGATAAGATAATATTATGATCATAATACTATTAATTTGTGTATGATGTATTAATTATTTATACCATATTTAAAATTTTAACGTAATTGATTAAATCTTAGCTGTTAATTTTTCTTTGTGCCACGTGTCTTCAATCCAAGTAATAGCTTGGGAAAAATAGAGAAAAAATTGAGAGGAGTCGGAAAAAAAAAACTACAACAAATATAAAAAACTATTAGATTTTTTTATAAAAAAATAAAAATTATTGAGGTCTTGAAGAAGTATATTCTTTTTGGCTTGGATAAATTATGGGGGGAAATCTAGTTGAGATGGAGATTTTATTTCATCCAATGAGGAGAATGACACATAGTAAATATTTAAAAAAAAAAACAAAATAAAGATAGGATTGTTAGTTTCAAGGATATAAGTGAGCTAAAAGGTGAATGAAAGGGTATTTTTAGACCAATAAGATGAGCAGAAGGGTATATTTAGACCAAAAGATGGATGATAGATAATTTTAGACCTTTTCCTATAGTTCAATAGTATTTTTGACTCTTTTCCGTAGTTTATATATATCTATTGTTGACTTAATTACCCTGGAATCGACGTTCCTTACTTATCTGCCCAAACACAAGTCTTCAAGGAAAACATAAATATTTTGTTTTTTCATGAAAAATATTTTTTTCAAAGTCTTAATCTTATAAATTACAAGTCTATGTTACATATTTCTTTCACTAATACAAAGAGTAATTTGTAACAAGATTCAAGAATGTGTATGCTAAAAGTGTTTCTTCATCAAAATTGACCAAAAAATAATAATCCAAGAAACTATTACATTTCGATTTTCTAAAACTTCGTGTATTTTAATTTTTAACTTATTCCCGCTGTTCAATGTACCACTAGTAAGTGGGAATTGTTTGAGACTTCAAAAATATTCCTTGAATAAAAAAAAATCAAATGTTAAGTGTTGAAGAATCTTAAATGTTCTTTGAATACGTATGTATGTTGCGGATTAGAGTAGACGATTAGTATAAGTAGTTAAGCATTGTCTCGCTTTCTTACATTATAGGCTTGGTGATAGACAGTAGTTTAGTGCCCCATACCTGTTTCTCCTTTAGTACTCGCATAGTTTCTTTATCTTGCAATTATTACTGATTGTTTCTTGTGTTTTGGCTATTGCGTTATTATTTTTTGTATTTTGATAATCACATTATTTTGTTGAATGTTGTGTAATGCTTCCTCTAATATTTGTTAAGTCTCTGTTTTCTTTTGTATGTTCTTTGATATGAGTAGCCGGCGGGGCTATCGGAAACAATCCTTCTACCTCCATAGAGATAAGGTAAAGTTTATGTATACTCTATTCTTCTCAGATCCCGCCTGGGTTTGTTATGTTGTTGCCCCTCTGTTTTGCCTTGTTCTAGTAAAACGCATATAAAGGAAAGGAAAGGCCAAGAGTACTAAAGGTTCTTATTTATGGCACATAAAAAGAGTAATAGTACAAGTCTTGCAAAGTTCAAACTTGCAGCTGCAGTTCAAGGTGTGTAAGGTAAAAATGTAAACAAGATGAGATTTGGCTCATGAGCCATGACCAACAAGTTATTAGCTTTTAGCATGCTAGTTAGGGCTGAAGAGAGCACTCCTCCACCGTCTCCCATGATTCGCAGCTTTTGTCTTCAGTATCTGTTTTACACAATGCAAGATGAGATATCGGGAAGCTCAAGCTGGAAATGCCCTCGTCAAGGATATAAGCCTTTTCTTGAGCTTTCTTCTTTTCTTCATCAGTTAAATCTCCGTAAAGAAGGCTCAAATGTGGCATATATGCTGCATGATCACGAAAGTAAGATATGAGCCACAGAATCTAGCCCATATGATACTGTTTGAAAGAAAATCAAAGAAAGGGGCAAGGCGGGAGTGAATAACTTTTCCTGAAATCACCAAACTCAAAAACTGAAGTGCTAGAACCCTAAAGAATCAGCATATTTAAGAAGTGGACACAAATGGTAGACTAGCATCAGTGTTTTTGACATGTTCTCTCTGTTAAATATCCAATGAGCTTCCTTTTGCTATCTTAAAGCTAAAGCAGTTCATTCACGGGGTGGTGAATATGATGGAGAGTGGGGCAAGGAGGCAGAAAATAAGGTGGGAAGGAGAGCTCGAAAGACGGCTTTTCTACAGAAGTGAAGGACTGTAAGCAAATTGAGGAGGGAAATAGAAAGCAGGGGAGCTATTTTTATTACTACTTAGGAAGTTCACAATCTGTTTGCATAAGATTACTGAGTAGTACAGTGCAATCTTTGTGAATTAAAAAGGGATGAATGTTGTCTCCATATTCTAAGTTCTCTGATTCAAGAAGGCATCTAAGAAAAGATAATCCACAACTTGTTTTGGGCTGAGGCATAGCTGTAGTCGTTGTTGTACTCAAAAAAAGATAACAAAGGGAAATACACTTTTTGTGACTATAGAAGCTGAATGGGCACAAAATCTAAAGAACGAAATGTTTATCTTACATCCTGATCTGTTGTAACCAAAGTGATTGCAGCAGAGAGCACTTGCTTCCACAACCTGGAAGAGGAGAACAGATATCAGGTCACTGATGTCAGCAATTGCACCAAAATTTGTACACAAACGAAACATTGTAAAGCATAAGATTGCTTCTGAACTTATTTTTAAAATCAACATAGCATGGTGAAAAAGACTGCTTCTCCACCCAAAAAAATGTATGAAATAAATTGAAGTATCTAGACATAATGATATATGTACATGACAACATACTTGTTACTAAATTTTGAATTTCAGGAAAAGAGAAGATATTACCGTATATAAGTAATACCCAACTAATTGAAAGAAAATGAAAAAGGAAGATTCTCAAGGATGAAAATCAAAGGTGTAAAGCATGTATGGGGTGTTCAAGGGTATAACCGAATAGAGCCAACACTTCGAACCTTAAAGCGTGCACAAGGCTATAGACCACCTACCAAAGCATTAGCCCAATGATACTTTTCTCTACATAACTGACTCAGGGAATTTAGAGCCCACCTCACTTTGAATGAGTCCCAAAGACTGTTCAACTGCCTTCTCAGGTATTGCTTCCAATTTAGAAACTCTACACGGACATTTTTAGTCGACTTGCCTTCATTTCCTAGGGAATGTGACAAAAATGTATGCCTTTGGCATCTCTTAAGGAAAAGTTTCATTACACTTCCATGTTTCAGTCTCTCCTCATACTTTGCTATCATTTCTAACATGCAAACTTACCTTTCTATGAAATAAGAAAATGGAACAGACACAAAAGGGAAAATATGAGGAGGCAAGATAGAGGTGAAAGTTGAAAGAAAATTATGTTATGTCCTTTGTTTGTTCTGGGTGAGAAAATAAGGATGTGACCGAAACTTTTTCAGCTTATCTTTCTCAGGGAAGTAGATATGTAGGCTCAAGGGAAAGTGATTTGGTTCTTTCATCTGCCTCCTTTCCTATACAGAACAAACAGAGAAGGTGGTTTTTGCAACTTTCCAGTTCTCTTCATTTATCTAGATGCCAAGCTTAGGCTTAGTGCCAATGAAAATTGAATCTCATATCGCTAATGCTTTATATTTTTAATGAAGAACAGTCTAATCTCCATTATTATATCATGTATACTTCCTCACTTTCTTCTCTCTTTATTCTGTCCTTTAAGCAAAAGCTTTCACTACACAATCAGGGTGTTTTCACAACAAAGGGTGAAGAGATCAGAAAAGAAAGCTACCAATATGGAAATGTATTCTGTTTTAGCCACTGCAATTTATAGTATCATCATACCATCTCAAAAGAAATGCTTTCAGTTACACTAATGTATTTGACCTCTATTGCTCCAAACCCGTGCAACAATTCCCTGTGTGTCCAATTGATTTCTATCCAGGCGATAGCAAGTGTAGACAATGAACACTCAATCCAACTAGCAATTTTCATATACTAGATTAAGCACATATAAATACCATATATGAATTATTTATTATTACGAGACCAGAAGGTAGAAAATTGCTACATGATCATACAACTGACGTTTTAAGTAGATTTTAATAGGACTAGCACCCCAGTTCGTACGTTCAACTACAAGTTCTGATCTTTCTTCTTAAAGGAAAAGTTCAGAGCTTTACACATCCGAAGCAATGACTTTTCATTTCTTATGCACTAACTTCCGTCATTCTAGTGACTCTAGGCAGCCCTATTGACATTCCAAATGTCTATGCAATTATAAACATTACTATTAGATACACTTCAGTACGTACACACGTTATCTTACTAAATAATCCACATTGTTGATTGCTAAATTCCCCATTTCCTTGTATTCTTTGTTTAAGCTCCCATTAGCCAAAAGATCAACCATTTTCGACATCAAATATTTAACAAGCCATTGAACAAATTACCAGCACACAAGCTGAAAAAACATATCATTGTTCATCAAACCAGGTCAAAATACAAACATTTTTCTTAATTTCACTTTTTGAAAATAAAAACTAGATATTTGAAATTACCAAGAACAGTACAAAATCAACCAATAAAAACCTAAAACCAGTCAAGAAGTTGCAAAATTTTACTTCAGTGGTTGGGTGAAGCAAAAGATATACACACTGATAATAGAAAGTGCCAGTATCAATTTTCTCCACTGTAGCACTATAAGCTTTCACTGTCTCACAAGCTTTTTTGAATCTGTCACGTGCCTCGGCCTCCGTCAACCGTATAGCTCCGATGACGGTCACGTGAGATTCAAACTGGGGCCCACCAAACTCCGATCGGAGACCCTCCATCAATTTTTTGACCCTAACTCTCATATCCTCCCTCGGCAGAGCCCAAACAGAGAAAACATGTTTTTCCAATACTGCTTCACTGATTTGTACCTGCTGCATAATAGTTGTATCAGCCTCCATGAGAATTATACTGAAGTAATTGGAATCGACGACGAAAGCCAAGGGATCTGATGTAAAATAGATGAAATTAAACAATTTTGGGTGTCAAGAATTGACTTTTATGGTTTAATTTATCTTCAATTATTATTCGTCTTGATCATATTACAAATGGATATATTCTCACCAAGAGCGGTGGTATTTTTCAATTCCAGAATATCCTTTTCTTTTGTTCCGAATATTTTAGTCCCATGCAGGGGGCAAACACCACCAGATTTAACAGCCATATAGCATAATTATGTTAAATATTTTTAAAAAAATTTAATATAATAATATTAACTGTCATTGAATACTTTGCGGAAATATTTGTATAAGAAAAAGAAAAATATGTTATTATTGTCTCTTTTATTGAGTGAAAGTCAGAATTTTCACAAACCCCTTACGTTTCCTAATATGATTTATAAAGTTCGTTCATTATTATTTTTTTTAATTTTTATTCCCACCCTTTTTTGCTCTCTTCATAACTCAAACTAGCAATTTTTCAATCTATTTTGCTTGATAACTCAAACTCAAGACTTAGCAATCTGTTTTGCTTGATAACTCAAATTCAAGACTCGTTACGCAATCTTTTTTGCTTTTGATAACTCAAACTCAAGACTCGTTATGCTGCTCAATCGAACTCGTTGGCTTCGCGTCCACCAAAAGCTGATAACCTTCGTCACCATCAGCATTTGTGCTCTCTAGATAGCTTCAATAGTTCACTGAAAGCCTTTGATGTAATAAACCGCAAGCCCTTTAGAAAGAAAAACATAATATAATAATGAATTAATTAATAAATATTAATAATTCAAAAATGCTCGTGACTCAAACTCGCAACCTTTAAGTTAAGAGTAAAAAATCCTTAGTGATTCAAACTCACAATGCTTATCATCTAAACAATTCTCTCTCCTCGAGTTCTTTCATTTTGAAAGACTGGATCAGTTGAGTTAAAACCGAATAACAATTAATATGACAATTTTAATTTTATTTTTTATTTTGAGATGTTGCAACTTTCAGGTAATATGCTTTACACATGACCTGATAAGTAAGTTCGAAATGGCAAGGCCTCAAGTTCTCTATAAATTTGTTTAAATAGAAACATACTTCAAATTATACCTACGCTGTTATTTTACAACGACGAAAAAGGGAAACAAGACTAGTATATATAATGTCAAATCTTTTGACTTATTAATCTGCATCTGCTAGTATGCACTCTTGATCTATGGGAAAGGAGCTATCTTCTTCATCTCTACATCCTCAACGTGGATCTCAAAGCACTTGCCGTGCGGTTTCCAATAATCCGCCTCAGGATTAATCCACTCCGGCTCCGCTATCTCCAGCCTCGTTCTCTTTATGGCATCCGTCGACATATTGTACCTGTCATCTCTCTTCTGGATTAGCTCTGGCTTCACCATCCCCAAATTCACCGCCTGTGGAGACATCATCAGTGATGGT
This sequence comes from Solanum bulbocastanum, assembly GCA_037074985.1. Lineage (NCBI taxonomy): Eukaryota > Viridiplantae > Streptophyta > Magnoliopsida > Solanales > Solanaceae > Solanum > Solanum bulbocastanum. Next base: position 25,155,114 of record CM073598.1, on the reverse strand, counting down.
GGCCCAACTGGTAGCTTATCGCCTTTTTCATCCCACATCAAATATATAAACAAAATCAGGTATTTTGATTTATGCTGTAAACACTCGAACCAGGAATGTACGGTTACCTCTATCTGTTTGCCATGTGCACCAGAATTTGCCATACGTTTTTGCAAAATTCTCAAGATCTTTTTTCACTACCATCTCTGGAACTCTAGGATTCACCCACAATCCTGATTTTACCTGCCCCATTTCCACAAAGATCAAATTAACAAATAAGTTTCTCAATGTATTGAAAAATATACACTCATATTTCAAAATCTACCGTATATATAGGGTAAAACCAATAGAGATCAATTGAAAAAAGAAGAAAAAATGAAGGAATTGAATAATATCCTAGCTAGTTGTTGTGCAGGTGGGACTGTTCCATCTCGGATCCGAGCCTAGTTCTGGGCATTAAATTGTTGTACTGTTGTATGTTTACAGGTAACACTTGTATCCTGTGTCGAAATTAGTACTACTAAAAAGGAACAAACCTCATAAGCATGAGAGTGCCAAAGCTTTTGCTCTTCTTTAGGCAAGGTTTCAAAGATACGATCAGATACTATATACTCAACTCCTTCACACAAAAAATTCATCAGTCATTAGCAAAATAGAAATTCAAAAACGAAAAAGGCAAATCTGAATAACAAAAGGATAAATACCGATAAGTCGGGCGGTGGAATGATCAGAATCGTAAACAGCACATTGGAGAAAATCCTGATTGACTCGTGTGACATAATGATGAGTTTCAATTTGTCGATTCATGTCATGATTGTAGAGTGCAAAAGTGCAAACATGTTGATTCATTTGCTTAATGGGTTTCAAAGATTGCAGCATTTGAGCACCTTTATCTAGTATGTGTTGCTCCGTTGTCATGGCCTTTCCCGGTGGTATCTGCTCCCCATGCCTCCCTGCCGTCGTTGCAGCCATAGATTGGATCAATACAAAAAAACACTAAGATAAAAAATTGAATTTTGAAATAGTTGAAAGTTGTTGATGATGTTCTGTTTTCAGGGGATTTTGAAGAGGATTTGTGGGATATGTTGCCAGGTGGACATGCAAGAGGGTATGAGGTGGCAATGGATGCCACATAGTAACGTGGTGTTAAGCATTTGGTGACACGTATTCAGTACTTGTGCTGAGACAGATAGAAACATGTATAGAGTTCATCAAGATACAGAGAGTAAAGACAAAAGATCATAAAAAGACAACCAACAATTAACATATTTTGTCTTATTCAGTAAGATCATACGAGGAAGTGGTAAGCACTCTTTGTTCATATTTTTTTAATTAAACATCTTGAATTCGAATCTCCGCTATGGAGTTGCCTTGGACTACAAAGCATAATGGTCCACTGTGGACATAATTTTAAAATCATCTTTATTATTTCGATATTAAACCACACAAATAAATTGAAATTAACGAATATCTAAGACTTGTTTTTTGAAGCACAAATTTCACTTTTTTTACCTCTTAAATTTCACACATAATTAAACAATACTATAAATTATATATTATTATAAGTGGAAAGCTCCAACATTCAAAGTTGGATTACCATTTTGCCTCTAGACTAAATAAAAATGTTATAAAATATGTAAATAATAAAATATTAAATAGTTAAAAGTTGAGTAATCATTTTATCGTTTTAAAAAAAAGTTATTTATCAATAATTTAACTACATTTAATTGACAAAAGTCTTTCATCTCCCCATTAATTAACCTAATACAGATTACTTGAACTCAATTTACAATCCTACTGTTTCATATCTCACATTTACTATTTTTTACCTTGAGCTTCCAAAAGTTATGTGAACTTTTCATGTTCCTTGTCAAATAGAATTGGAGTAATATATAGTGCATGTGCAGTGATTTTCTACGACTCAAGTCACATTGATCTTTCATCTTTAAGCTTTATATAATATATAGATTAGCAGCTAAATGCCGTAAAAGTTTGAATATATAAATATATATTGTTGATTGGTAACTACTTTATTCCTCTTATGTTCATTTTAGTTCTCAACAATATGTATTTAATATATGAAGATTTCCTTAGGTTTGCTAACTAATTCTTATTTATTTCTCTATATTTCAGAATTTATTTGGCAATTGTGCGCTCTTCACTTCTCACCATCAGGCTAGGTACACAATGGATATGCTATTTACAACTCTCTTCTTTTTTTTTATCAATTTTATTATTTCACATACATAAAATATGGTTTCTAGGAAAGGTGATATACAAATAAGATTTTTGAGATTTGAGAAATTGTCTGTATAATTTTCAAGATATTTAGATCTTATACTTTTTAACATCTTTTACATATTTTAACTTTTTATATCAAGTCCCTTGTTCTTTAATAAGGATCGATTCTTATTATATTTCGTAATGCAATTATACTTAAACAATACAAGTAATACTCTTATGTCAAATTTTCGTCTGAAAGAAAATGTTCTTGAATAGAGATTGATTCTTATTATATTTCGTAATACGATTATATTTCGACCATACAAATAATATTCTTATGCTAAAGAAATCCTAATCTTGAATCAAAGAAAGGATACATGTAGGTGCAATTATAATTAATGTATATTGATTTAATTTTTTTGATGTCAGTAATAATTAATTATCTTCGTCATAATATAATTACTACTTTTTTACTAGGTGTATACTATAAAATTGACAATGATATTCTAGCCATATTAAAGAAGACATATGTTGATCAACTTTTTGTTCGACATTTACAAAATATTTCTTTCATTCGACAACATCTTGTTATGCATACGACTATAAGAAGAAGAATTTCCAATTTCTGAAAGTCATGACATAAGTTTTAATATGCGAAGCATTTGAAAACACAACCAACCTTGCTTATGTTCACATTTAAACTATTAGGTGTTTCTATCAGAAAACATGGAAAGTGAATTAATATTTTAAAATTTCAACAATTTCTATTTTATAATTCAATGTTTAAAATATAAAGAAGTTTTATAATAATAATAATATGGAACAAACGTGCAAAACACGTTCCCAAAGACTAATTATAGAATGTTCCCAAAGACTAGTTATAGAATATACATTGCAACGGACGAGTAATATACATATTTAATCATGACATTACACATTTGCGTTCCATTAATTGGTTATTATGAGTTTATATGGCATTGAAACTCGATGGCCTAAGGTGATACATGTACTTGATATATTTTTTCAATATCATATGCTCAACATATTATTACAGACAAAATAGAGTTGTTCAGATAGTAATATTATTAAACACTCTTCACTTCCAACTTTGAGGTGGTGAGTTCAAGAGTTATGCTACTATTAAAAGAGACGTTCAATCAATTACATTATTTAACACATGAAAGCATGGGATATACTATACTAATACTACATAATAATTGATGCATATATATAGAGATCACTATACTAATTGATTATATTTCTCATGGAAAAGGTGCAGTCTTTTTCATATCAGTGAGTTCCACATCAACGGCAAAGCATTTGCCAGTTTGCATCCAGTAGTTTGCATAAGGATTCATGGTGGTCTTTGGCCCTGCAATAGCCGCACTTGTCTTTTCCAAATCCTTTGAAGAAATGCCATATTTTTCGTCCCTCTTCTTCACTAGCTCTGGTGCCACCATGCCCAAATTTACACCTTGTGGAGACATCATCAATGCAGGTGCTCCAAGTGGAAGCCTATCACCTGAACCACCACCACAAAATGACATTTTTCGTATGTCAGGCAACAACTCGCGCGACATTAATGTATAATGTCTTGTTTATAACCTGTGATAGTAGATTATTTACTGTATTTTAACATTGCCAATTTATCCTATTTCGATTATAGGACTGGGGTTCGAAACAGAAAAGGGCATTTGGAAGCAGAGTAAGTATTAGTAGCATAACAAAACGGTGTTCCTCATGGGAGAATTGATGAGTTCTACTCTTAATTGGTTTAGTTGTAAATAGCCCCATGGCAATAGGGCAAAGGATTACCTTGGCCCCCTTGTTTGCCAATTGAAGAAAACCCTTATATGGCTTCAAACAAGCGAGAAAGGCCCTTTTCTAATTCTACCTTATTAGTCAAGCACTTTAGCTGCTATTTCAACAAGTTTAAGCCTGTGGAACGAGTCTTAGCATTTCAGAAGGAAAAATGATTATACCACTCAAAATTAAAGGAAATAAAGGTTTTACGACTTGCCTCGATCAACTTGCCAGGTGCACCAAAACTTGCCATAAGTTGGAGCAAGATTCTTAAGTTGTTGCTTTTGGACCATCTCTGGAACTCTTGGGTTCAGCCAAAGTCCTGCTATAATCTGTACATTCAAAATATTCAGAATTTGTAAATAGGCATTTTACTCCTAAAAGTATTAATTTGTCAATTCCAACGTTTTCGATGTCAAGAATTTAATGAACAAAATGGAAAGCAATTACCTCGTATTCATGATTGTGCCAGAGCTTCAGTTCCTCTGCTGGAAGAGTTTCAAAGATTCGATCTGATATTATATATTCTATTCCTGCACCATCACAAATATTCACTACAACCCATACCCAATATTGAGCTAACTCAAACATAAAAGCTACTCTCGTGAAGTGAGAATTGTCCAAGATTATATAATTCATTGCCCACCTAGACAGAACCTAAACACCATTTGCATGTCCACACTACTAAAAGGTTTTTTTCACAGCAAATTCATGAAAAAATTGTGCTATATAACGTGATTTTCCCACACTCATAGGAATCATTGAAATAGTGAGAAGATCGACTCAACATCAAACAAATTAAGAATTAAAATCTTATTATTTCAAGAACAACAATTGATTTACCAATAAGGCGTGCTTTAGAATCATCAGAATCGTAAACAGCACACTGGAGGAAATCCTGATTGACTCGACTCACATAGTGATGAGTCTCGATCTGTCGAGTGATATCATGGCTGTACATAGCGAAAGTGCAAACATGTTGGCTCATCTGCTTGATTGGTTTCAAGGACTGCATCAATTGAGCGCCTTTGTCTATAACATGCTGCCCAATTGACATTGATTTTCCTGGAGGAACAGAGCCGTCGCCTGGAGGCATCGCCCCTGGTGCCTGATCACTAGAAGCCATAAAATGATTTATGATGTAAAAATTGAAGAGTACTCAATTTTTCTGTAATTTGGGAGTGGAGAAACTGAGAATTATAGAGGTGGAAGAAAGGACGTGGATACTTTGTTTAGATCCCACGTAGCATTACCGTGATTTGATTAACTAGCATGTCATAGATTAGCTGGTACACCAGTTTTAATTCGTTTGTCTGATTTTGACTTTTAAAAAAAAAAATATTTTTAAATCAAGACTTAAAAAAAAAAGCATTTTTAATTCAGTCTCAGTACAGAACAAGTTTGTAAGATCCTGGAAATTTTTCATAGTATACACCCAAAAGTAGTACACTGATCAGATGGCTATAAAATAGCCTTAACAAAAATGAATGAACAATGCTAACATAATTTACAAGAATAACATGATATCTAAACTATCCAAAGAATGCTTTAATCTCACATACAACACAACTCATTAATAATTCAACAGGGAATACTTCACTCTTAGCACAATTTTTCCTTTATCAACTCCAAGTTTAGCTCCTGTTACCAACCAGTGTCCTGGTGCATCCTGTGGCCCCTTTGACATTTCTGTCATGTCTACAATTTTTGCCAATTTCCCCGTTTGGCTGGAAGTATCGCCTTTCTTGTTTTCGTTCTGAAGTGAAGTTGAAGAACCATCAATCCTTTGTACTGCTGATAGATTTGATGGACTGTGATCCCATACCGATCTTCTTATTGTACAGCCAGGTACCCTGGAAAAAAGGAGTTTAAGATGCAAGACACTCTTGGCACCAAACTCCCAAACACCAAGCTGAGCCCCCGTAACAATGTGAACACCAGAGAGATCTCCAATGGAAGTCTCAGTATGTTCAATTGGTGCTGTGCTTACATGGGAGAAATTTTTCCATTTGATTGGTTCGAACCATCTGCTATCCTGCTCCTCAGGACCTTTCCATTTTGGGGCACCTATAGCCATGTGTGCATCCCAGTGGGGTTGAAGGATCTTGGGAAGAGAAACCAGGTGCTGCAAATTGACTGAAAGACGGTTCTGCTTGTTACCTTCTAGGCTGAGCCTGAGCCCTGTCACTGGCTTACGACCCACTGTCACCTGAAAAAGTGGTGCTGTGATTTAGTGAAAGAATAATATTTGAACTTGCAACGGTTGATATTGATCAACACTTATCTAGATAAGATTTCCACACAGATAACCATCCAGTAATCCCCCAACCTAGTAGATCAGCTCGCTATACCAATGCATTTATACTTCTGCAATATTCATGGTTTGAGGCGCAATGTTCTTGTAGTTTCTTATTTGTTTAACTCATAATCTCCTTCATGTTATGCTTAGATCCAGCTCATATTGCGACATAAAAATTCTAAATCATACTACTATGTCGCTCTCTTATAAAGACAATGTTTGGGATCATCAGAATAGAACTCTTCTGATTAATCCATTATTTAAGAATTGGTAAGAAAGCATTGCAACAACATTACAAGGTAATTGAAGTGTGGGAGCCATTCCAGGCAAGATATCTTTCATGTGAAGCTTGAGCATGAGTTGCTTTGGCCATGTTGGAGGGTTTCACTTTGCTCAAAATGCTAACACAAACATGCACGTATGTGCGTGTGCACATGAGTATATTCAATTTTTGTTTCCATGCAAGTAACTTTTGTTTTCAGAGAGCTCCTTGATGTTCAATGCTGCTGATTAATTTACCAAATTCTAGGGTAAACGGCAAATGATATCTAATTTGTTCTACTTTACATATTGTTTCTGGTTCATCTATTGCTGCATCGCATTCCCTATGATGATAGTCAAATCGTCATATGATACAAGTAGCAGTGCTGCCGAATAGGAACTGATTACATTAGTTGGGGCAGTCGACCATACAAGTCAACCAATGTTAAGGACTATAAAATTTATTTTAGATAGTTATAAGGAATGTTCACAAGAAAATTTTGAGGTTGTGATTGCAAACAAATGCATCAGTCAACTACATTAACATAGTAGTTCCAAATGCATGTGAAGGACCATTACTAGAGAGTTGTTCCTAAATCCACGTTCCGGAGAAACCTCAGCAGTCAGATAGTTGTGACAATTTTAATTCCTCACCATTCAAGAACAAAAATATGCTACAGTACACTAGACTTCTAGTTGATTTACCATTAAACAAGGGAATCGACATTTACTGAGCTAGTCCACTATCAAACCCTTTAGATATTGTACTCGGCCGGTATTCTGTCAGCTTACTACATATGAATTCATCATGAAGTTACAGTTGCACATTTTTTGGTTTCAATCTGCTTAATTATTAAGATTGTAAAATATAATATTGAAAAGAAAAATTAGCAGGGCATGGGATTATCACAAGTGACATAATGGACTTGCACTGGATTAATCAGAAGTTTTCTAGATTTATTCCAGTTCATACTTCTTCATTTAGGTCCTCCATATGAAGAAAAAAATTACAACATGCAATGTTGGAATAACAAGATCCTTTGGCAATTCAATGTTAAACCTGTAGACAGTGATATGTTCACAAATCTGGACAAAAGTATGAAGAATACCTGATCTGGGCTAATATAGAGCTTAGGACCCATCAAACTGAACTGTAGGGATGAACATACAGGCTCCTTTCTTTGAAGGTTATTTTGCTCTGGAGCCCACACACGAGCTATTTGGAAATCTAAAAAATACTGTAAATCTTCTATTGGTGGCTTGTCTGAAAAAATTGTAATGAAATACATCAGACAACGAAAAAACATGTTCTGAGAAGTTTGACTCATATTTAGAGCACAAATAGGGGATTCTCAGCCTACACATGCATGGAAATTATTCACATGCCAGCTATTCATTCTCCAACACTCATCCCCCCAGATACAGATTTTCCTATGGACGACGGACCCTGAAGTCCCGTCAACTCAGAGAGCTGCAAAATCTTTTAGTCTAAAGAACATAAAAGACTTGGAATATGGCTTTTCTGCTACACCCTTTTCCCATTTTATAGAACAATGTTATATTTTGGGATTCAAACAGTTCTTGTCAAACATATTCAAGTACTTTTAACTATAAAAGCTGTGAATACTATGTGTAGTTTCTAAATACGTAACATCTATTATTTCACAGAAAATAAATAGATGTTTTGACCCTAGTCTTCCAGACCCCATCATGCTCTTTGGGTCGGTGGGAGGACTATTTGAGATGCATCTGAAGATAAAGAGCAACCCTCAAGAACTACAGTACAACCATTCTGGATTACCACTATCAACAATTTTCTTGGAGTTCTTGCTCATTTGATTTAGAAAAGTAAACCAATAGAGAATGAATCAAAATTGCATGCAAACAAAGAGGAATGAAGAGTAATAGGATACAATACTCACATTCTAAGTATAACTCAATTGCGCGGCTCAGGTACTTTATTCCAGGCACCTCTTCAAGAAATAACACAATGGGAGTAAATGTCATGTTGATCACATCTGGTGATGTCTCTACAGTGCTTGCCCACTTGTCGTGACTCTGCTCCAGGTCATCACCTCCTCTTCTGCGAAAAATAACTGTAACATCCTGCAGTAGGATAATTCCAATAATTTTGAATGTTCAATTTACAGAATATGGGAGTATGTTGAAGAAACAGATTTCAAGAAGTCAGCTAAACACTACTGTATCCAAAAGCCTACAATTTGAGACATAATATATGCTAACCTTGTCCTTATATCTTAAAGGTCCGGCACTTGAGAGATTCTTTGAATCAGAGAACCTCTGCTCTCCAATGTCGTTCACATAGTTTTCAATGTCTGAAACTAACAAAGGAGATGACTGATGTTGTTTAATATAAACTGCATCCCTACCACCGATCGTCGCGGAGGTGACAATATGGGTGCCATAGTTTTCAATAAAGCTGAAAGAAGAATACCAAAATCAGAAACAGCGAAGAATTGCACAAAAAAATTGATTTTTTAATTTATACTTGGATCAGTGAAGCTGTTTCTCATACAGATATCAATAATGCGGCGTACTTCAAAAAGCAGAAAAGACAGAGTTCAGCACATTTTGGCCTATTATACATCCACAATTTTCGCATACATAAGTTCAGGACATAAGAAGCTTGCATTGCAAACAAAAATTCTTCTAGCTGCACATAGCTATTAAGGTTAACAACAGTAAGAATCTAAGGGGATTACTATTTGGAGCACAAGAATATCAATAGTACTGGAGCACGGGGACCTATAAATTGTTATGTCTCCCCCTCCTCAAGTTCATGCAATTTCAGAAAGAAAAGAAAAGTAAAAGGATGCAACAGTTGCACCATAGAGAAATGACAACTGCTTGTATTCTTCCCTGATCATTAGAAAGAAATCTGAATGCGATAATAACTTGCTATCAAAAGAAAATGACAGTATCATTAAAACCAAAATGTTGAAATGTAGGCAGATGTTAGATACTTCACCTTGCCAGTGATGCAGGATCCCAAGAGTATGGAACAGCACGTTTAATTTCATCCCGTAGAAGTAAGTCTAACTTAACCAATCTCACTGTAAAGAGTGGGATAACATGTCCAATCATGGCAAGAGATTTAGTAGCTGCTGCATCTTGTTGCCATGAACCAGTGAAGTTAAACATGGAGTTAAAGCTTCCAAGTGGGACATCACCAGATATATTGGAGATTGCATTGAAGTATTTTGCCATCTGGAAATTCAAGCACGAGGCAATTTAAATACATAATTAATGGGACAGGAGTAAACTGTAAACATATCCTGCAAGTACTCACTGGAGAAGGAGCATTGATAGTGAGATGGATAATGCTTAATATGAAAACAGAAGCTAGGTTGGTATCCTGGAAAGAAAGCAAAAAAGACCTGCCTATTTTTGGAGGGGAGGTTCATCACTATTGTGTTTTTAAACTCTTTCAGTTTTCATAGTTGGTGAGCCCCTTCCCGCGTGCACTTTGATTACACCTCCCCTTCTATCAGTATATAAATTTGGCAACAGGAAAACATAGCCTCAGAAAATGATCATGCAAGAAAACCAAGATAGAATCTTTGATGAAAGATAGTGTCTACGGTTCAGGAAGAATACATACTGATCCAGAAAATGGCATGTTTTCATACTGAAGTAGAAAAAATGGCCACTGGGAAACTAAAAACTATCCGCTTAGCTATATGTCGTGCATTTTCAACAATTTCTACATAAGGTGGCAAGATGGTATCTTGTGCAGTTAAATATCAATGACTCTTGGCCTGGTCACAAATAAACGCATCAAAAGTTCCATATAGGTTACTTCTCAAAATATTTCAAGTTCATCAAAGTTTTATGCACAACTCCTTGAATGCCATTGGAGATTACTGTAGTAACCATTTTATCATCACTATTTGTCAGTATAAACAAGTAGAGACCCCTCCAAGTCGTTCTTGAGGACAACCAAAAAACCAGCATTTTGAGTAATACTGACAACCCCACTTCACCTAGCCAGGAAAATAGACACCAAAAAGGGATCTTCAATTAAGTGGCAGCGCTCCATGATTCAAATACCAGAGGAACTATCCAATTAAATATAGATTAAAGGAATCATAAAAACACTGTACACACCAAAATCACAGCAGTGTACAATCACTATGATCTAGTCATCCAAATCTCCAATAAGCCTAAACTCAAATGGTTTATCTTGCCTTGACCATCATTACCATATTACACAAAAACAAGAAACTAATGCCAACCCTTACCAATACAGCTATTTAACAAACGCAGAAACAATTACCTACTAAACAAAATTAAGAAATTGGAAAACCAAACAAATACAACCAATTTTACACATCATTTAATAAACTTAAAAGATGAGGACCACACACATAATCTAAAAACTCCCAAATTGATAGGAAACGGAGCTGACCTCATGGAAGGTACAAACAGGTGGGGCATCAATGGTTCTCAACTCTTGTGAACATTCAATGTCTACAGTAACATTTGGAAGCAAAATACCCCCATCTGGGTGCAAAAGATCCACACGATTTTCCTCATCAAGATGAACTAAACGAGACCCTGGAGCCCCTTTACAATACAGAAGCCTAATATCAGAAGTGACATCAAATCCCCTACCCAGAGCTTGGATTGAGTTGCTGAGAGTAGTAATTAAAGCATCTGAGGCTAAACTCTTCTTGGGGTTTGAATCCTCCATACAAAGATTGTTTATTGGCAACAAACACAGCAGAGTAATACTGATGGTGACTTGTTCTTCATTCCAATTCCAAAATTATCAATAAAGATTGAAACTTTTTGCTTTGTTTTGGTTCAATGGATAGTAATTTCTAGTTTTCTTTGGTGTTTTTGTTGAAATTGTTTGTTTTTTTGAATGTTGTTGTTTGGTGAGTCAGATGTTGGACTTTGAACTTTGTGAATTAGTTGGTGTTTGTTCATTTGACTGCAATAATGGCAAAGAAAACGCGTTGGTTTGTGTTGCTTCAAGATTCCCCAGTTGACCAGTCTTTCATTTTTCTTTTTTTTTTAATTCAGTCTTCTATCCTCATCGATGATAATATTAAAGTTTGACTAATTTAAATTTATAATATATGATTTCATTTTTTAACAAGCTCTTTCCATGAAACTTCTTGAATCGACATTTCATTAAGAATAATTAAATATCAATCATTTCATCACAAGCGAGTTAGTCAGTCTTCTATTTTCTTTCTTTCAACCTTGCTTCTTTTTCTATAAAATGGTAAAAGAAAGGTAAAATGTTGCTTTAGCTTTTTTGTTTTACCACTTTAGTTTATAAGGGAAAAAAATAAAACCATTGACTTCTTTTTTGTTAGTGAAAAAGAAGGATAAATATTCTTTTGATTATTTATTGTTCTTTTCAATCTAAAGGAAGCTTCTCTTCGCCCCCCATTTTTTTAAGTCAAAAAAGAGAAAATTGTTGTTTCTACTTTTCTTAGTTTTAATTTATTTTGTCTTATTTTAACTTAACATAAATTTAATAAAATAAATAGGACTTTTAAATCTTATAATTTTAAATTAACAATATATCAAAATACTCTTTAATAAAAAAAAAATATGACAAATAATTTTCATTCACTACCAAAAGCAAATCAATTAAGCATGATGTGATGTCCAATAGTTTGATTTTCACCCTGAAGATGAACTACACTTCCTTCTTAATTGAAAGTCAAAAGTAAATCAAAATCAAATATGATGTTGAAACTTTTTAAAGTCGCACCATATTTATAATCACGTGCCCATATTAATTAACAGTCAAGACTTTCCCATATGCACCTTTTTTTACGAGAGAAAATGATCAAATTTGCTTTTGAACTTTGCAAAATGGTTCAAAACATAAGAACATTTAGATTGACAGCTAACATAAATTAATATCATGACAAAACATAAAATAATAAAATAATGAATCTATTAAGATGGTAAGAATGTAAAAAAAGGTGTAAAAGGTTTTGGATTGATGTGCACGCTATTTATTTTGAGTCTGAAGTCAAAAGGGCAACTTTTTTCTTTCAAAAAATAAAACGGCACATCAAAAAAAATGTTAACCAAAAGGGCAAAATTTTCTTCTGACAAAAGTTGACGTCGTCCGTTGAAAAACTATCTTTTCTTCTTCAAAATCGGTTAAGAATTTAAAATAATTTTTTTTTTTTAAAACCGCTATACTTCTAGCTATTTTGATAAAATTAAAAAAAAATCAGGATTTTTTTTTTATGTGTTTAATCTTGCCCCTTTTGATGGTGATGATGGTGATGGGGTTGAGTTTTGGACATTTGAAGACCAAAAGAGAGGGCATTAAGAATATGATATATTTAACTTCTTAAATGGAAGAAGTAAAAAAGAGGAACATAAGTGATGAAAAAAGGTGGAAAAAGGAAGAGTAGTGACATGGATGAAGTAAAAACGCTGCCCCTGCAGTGATGTAAGGAAAAAAAATCGAATTAAAATTGTTGTTGTGGCAGCGATTTTTTATTAAAAAAAAGAATAAAGGCAGCGATTTTTAGTCATTGTGTCAGAGAGAAATCGCTTTGTCAGGAGCGATTTTGTCCTTTTGGTTTTAAAAAAATTTAATGTGCCCTTTTAAAATTTTTGACAATTTTTTTTGCCCTTTTGGTTCTGGACTCTATTTATTTTCATTGTCCCTTTCATATATAGTAAATAAATAAATAAATAATCAAAGTACATTTGATTTAAATCATTAGGGTTTTATTTTTATTTCGATGTTCGATTTCCGCATTAGAGCTTGATTTATTTTTATTTATGCCGCCATAGGGCCTCATTCATTCAGGGGAATTTCTCTCTATCAATGATTTTTTCGAGGCTTCAATCTGAGACCTCTGATTAAGAAAGAAACAATCTTATCTACCACACCACATTTTTTGGTGATTTTTAAAATAATTAAGTTGATTATTCATAATGTAAATTATACGTTATAGACTTGTTTTTTTTCTTCTAATACTTTTGTCAAAGGCGTGTCTATTTTAAAAGTCAAGTTGGCTATATAAATTTTTATGATGATTGTAAATTGGAATGGTGCAGGCTTATATTCAAAATTCTTATTTTTTTTAAAGTGAATATTCATGCCTTTAAGAAATTGGACCAGTTGGTTAACCAACTAAAAAGGACAGTTTTTTTTTTTTTGGATTTTGAATCACGCCTATGGACCATATATAAATTGAAAGCTTACGTACAAATTGAAAATTTAAATATTGGAAGCCAACTACGTACAAAATTTGCATTTTTATTTGCTAAACCCATATATGGACTATGTTCTAATATGACATACAATATATAATTATTACCCAAAAAAAAAAAAAAAAACATGTCAAGCTCACACTAATATGTTGAAGTGAATACACCCAATAGGATATCCGATAAGCCAAAGATGTTAATTGAGTTAATATAACCAATTATTATAATTATTTTAGAAAGCTTCAGAAGACCAAACAATCATTTTAATATTAAGTTTAATATAGTAGAATAACTCCAACACGAACATTTTAATTAAGAAGGCAAAGAGATAAGCCTTATATATACGTGAACTTTAGAATGTGAAACAAAAGGTAAAATAATCGTGTTGCAGCTAGTTGATAGAAAATGTATAGCATTTTGGAGACTAGTGTAGTCTCTTGTAATTTGGTTTAACACTAGGTTATTATTTTTGTATGGATGAATTTACTTGAGCTTTTCTGGTGTAAGGGTGTGACATAATGATTAAAGAAGTGATTTGAGTATTTTTAAGTTCAAATTATTAAAATTAATATGCGGTAAATATGAATCATTTTGAGTAAATAATATATCAATAGATTTGAAACATTGATAGAAGCTCATTTCTAAATTTTGGAATTGTTTAAAGGAGATTTAAGTTGGTTGTAATTGAAAAAAATTTGGCCCGTAATGTATACTTTATTGTGTCAAATGTATATAGATGTATATAGATGTATATATTTCTTTGATATATATGTATACATCATCTATATACAAGTATACGTTATTTATACAATATCAAAATATTATATATACATATAACATATCGATACACTACAAATAGGGAAAATTACGCATATAAGCAAACATATACTAGTTAATTAGTTAACATAATTATAGTTTCCCTCAATTACAATTCACGACCTATTTTTAGCTATAATTACGCAGCTCAGCTTTTTAGTTTTGTATAATTCGCACGTTTGTATAATTCAAAATTTGTATAATATAATTTGTATAGTTGTTTACACTTCTGACGTTTGTAATTGTATAAATTTGTTACTTCGAGTTTATAAAAAAATAACTGAATTATACAAATGTACCTGCGAATTATACAAATCTGCGAATTATACAAATTAAGCAACTTAAACTGTAGCTACAACCTGTAAATATGCAAACTATAGCTATGAAGCATAATTAAGTTTATTATAGTGGCTATTTGTGAAAGCTGCCCTTACAAATATATATGACCATTTTATTGCATGTACATATATCACTAATTTTGGGCTATGTTTCTTTTTTTATGTAAATAAAACCTTGGCTATATATTTGTTGCAAATGAAATTACTTTACTATATATTTATGAAACTTACTTTGAAATACTCTATGAAATTAATTAAGATACGTATAAATTAGCGGAATACCCCATATAAAAATTTACTTGAGCACTTATCCTGACTAGTTTTTTTTCTCCATCTCCATATATTTATTAAACTAGCTGACTTAAGTCATATACGATTTTTTAAAGTTGTCTGCATATTTCAGTTAGACATCTTAACTTAGGCCAATACCTATTGAATACTTTAATCTTAACAATTTTATATCTATTAAACACAAAATGAAAATCTATTGAAAGACATAAGCGCGTGTGTCTCAAACACAAATACATAATAGATAAACCAATAAAATGATGACACGTGGCAATTAGATAAAAAAGGATTAAAAAAATAAAAAATTATTTTCAATCAATCCACGCCCACCCCTACTCCCCGCCCCCTCCCCTCTTCTTCTTCTTCGTCAAAATCTGATGCCATTTCCAGGCTTTTCACCCATTATGGATTTATTTTATTTCATCACTTACTATCATAATTATCTAAAAAAGAATAACGACTTTTGCTGAAAAAAATAATCAATTCATAATATTTTTATCAAAAAAATGAAGCTTTGCTAGAATATTTGAGATTTTGATCTATATAATAATAACTTTAAAAAAATAAAGGTAAAAGCAAAAGAAGAATAAAAAAGGGTAAGAGAAAGAGAGACTGACGGTTGTAGTGAAGAAGAAGACAGAGCTTTTTCATTTTATTTTTTATTATTTTTTTTAAAAAATTAAGTATATAAGTTGGAAAAAAAAAATATATATATATATGTGATTTTTAATTGCTATACGCGCTCAATGAGAGTGGAACATACTTTTTTTGCCATGTCAGTATTTTGTGTCTAATAGAAATGATTTTTGAATAAATAGAGTGTTCAATAAGTACATGCCCTTAAGGTGTCCAACTAAAATGTGCGGACAACTTTAAGTGATCATAGATGACTTAAGCCTAACCTAGCTAGTAGTAATATTCTTTTTCAAATGGTAAAGAAATACAAATTCTTAATTTGTTATGGAAAATTAAAAGGCATATTCCAAATTAATTGGAGAAAAAGCTATTAGTTCTCACCATATATATGATAGAACATTTTATAGAACCTGTTAGTACTGTTTCCACTTAAGATTCCATATTCTACATCTTCTTGATCATTTCATGCCTTTAATTATCAGTCAAACTACATTACGTACATTATCTGTGAACCACATAATTAACAATTTTTAATTAAACAGCATTACATTAAAAATAATTTTTAGCAGCAATAAATATACATAATAATAAAAAATGTTAATGCCTTTATTGACATTAATAAATTAATTGTCATTAGCTTTAGTGCCGCTATAGGCTTTAAAGACATTTACAAAGAATGTTAATTGCTACTAAAAATATATATTTAATGATAATTAAGTTATTGCTCTTAAATTAATCATTTTTTATATAGTGTGGTTAGAGGAGAGATAATGCAATATACTTTCCATGTTTCAATTATTTGTCATTCTTTTTAAAAATATCTCAAATTATTTGTTTTTTAGGAGTTTAAAAAGATTAATTATTTTTTCTCCTTCTATTCTTAGTATTATTATTCTTGAAGACTATAAATACTCAATAAAGTAAATATTTAAGTGGCCTAAGCAGAATTTTTTTATAAGCGATGTCATCTTTTAAAATAAGAAAATAAAATAAAATGATGTAAAACCATATTAAAATAAATAAAAATAAAACACAATTTATGTATATTATTATATCTTTTTGATAATTTTTCTTTTTTTATGAAATGTATTCAAACTAATGTCATAAGGCTTGAACACGCAACGCAATTTCAACACAAGACCAACTAAGCTACACACATCTTTTATTCAAGCAAAGTCACTTATAATATATAGCAACTCAGTTTGTTTCTATTTCTTAATAATATTTATCTATTTAGTAAATTTTTCTCATAAAGCAGTATCATATAACACCCCTTCCACATTCCTAAATCCGTCCCGCTTGTCACCTATTTCAACAATTACGTATATATTCATATTTTTATTTTTATCATAACAAAAATCAAATCAACATGCTCTATTTGGAAGGCACAAAACTATATGGGGAGGGTTATCTAATTAGTACGAAGAATCTAATCAAATACATAATTTACATGATCATTAAACTTAGTTTCACTAATTAAATAGTGTAATAATATACAAAGGCAAATTAAATTGAAATAGCCACGATCTATAATTGTGTACTTGTTATAAAAGTTTGCTAAATCTTCACAATTTTTTTAGGAATTGGAGATGGATGAAAAAGTGTTGCTTTTTCTGTTTTGAAATTGTTTTATTATTTTAATGTGATACAACTTTTCAAAAACAATCTAAATACTAAATAGTTATATTTCTTTCCTTTTATTTAAAAAGAACATCACTTGAGAAGCAAATGTTGTAACTATTTCTCTGTGTTACTAAATATAACCACAAACTGAAAAAATATAAAAGATGCATGGAGCAACTTTAACAAAGGGTTTAAAAAAAATAAATCAATCTTCTAACGTAAAGTAAGCCGAAGGGACCCAAAAGTTTGTATATATCTGAACTAAATAAAATATTTTCAAAATCTATGCGGTATGATATTTCTATGCGAAGGAGATTCAGTCGAATCCTTCATTGTTTATGAGTTGTCTATGATGAGTTAAATAGACAAAATATATATACTAAAACTATGTGGCTTTCGCTACATGGAAATTTTCGTATCTCAGTGTTATATATGCGCATTTTAAGAAAAATAAAATCAAATCAAGATTCGGATTTCATATTTCACTAGCTAGAAATATTACTTCAGCCACCCTATAAGGCAATACTATAATTTGGCCACTAACGTACACTACAATAAAAAAAGATATTTAATGGCAAAAATATTTTTTAGCGATAATTATATAATTATTGCTAAATCATTTATTTGTCGTAGGACGTAGGCTATAAGATAACTTTTTCCTTGAATGTATATATAGCTAGTTTTTTTCATCTAATAAATAATCATTTTTTTTGTTTTTGTTTTTAGAAAAGCACCACAGCTCAATGATAAAGGAGTTCAAAAAATCAAAGCCAAGGAAAATGCCTTATATGACTTGGAATATATACTCCTGTAAATATCTTGGAGACTAATTAAAGCAACATATCAATACTAAAGAAGGCAGAAGGGACTCTGGAGAGATTAAAGACCATAATTGAAGGAAGAGAGTTTTATTATTCTTCTAATTTAGTTTAACTTTTGGTTATTAGTGGCACAATAATTAATGAAGTAAGATAAGAATTTCAAAGTTCAAATCTGATTAGTATATATATATATATATATGTAAACTTGAGCTCTTCACCTAGCTGAATTTTCCCTCCATCTCCATATATTTAACCTAGTAATATTCTTTTTCAGATGGTAAAGATTATTTTTTATCTCGTATTAGTAATACTCAAATTCTCATTCATATATATAATAGGGGAAATTACGCGGATAAGAACATATATATTAGACATAGCTATAGTTTGAATTAATTACGGCTCGCAAAAATTAAGTTGTAATTACGTCGCTTATAAATATACATATATATATATATACACACACAATTATATGACAGATATACAAATACAATTAGACGCACTCCACTCTCTGCCCTCTCTCGCTCGCCTCTCTCCTTCTTCTCCCGATCTCGCTCACCAGATATACAAATACATATGTATAGTAGTTACATATATACAATTATTTGACAGATATACATATACAATTCGTTTCTCTCCACTCTCTTCCCTCTCTCGCTCAACCCTCCCAATCTCGCTTGCCTTTCTCCTCCCTCTAGCATGTAGCTACGAATCGTAATTAGCAAACTATATGCATGAAGCATAATTAATTTATTTTTGAGTTGTTATACGTGAAAATTCCCATATAATAGCCCGCATAGCAACGTTTTTTTTTTTATAAAAAGTATCATTCTTTTAACAAATATTCACCTATTGAAATATTTTATTCATGATAAATAAAATTTATATTTCAAACTGGAGCTTATTTAATCGGTTCCTTCATCTAAATAGTCAAAAAAAATTGAAAAAAAAAAGCATCACTACTCAATGATAGAAGAGTCCACACACCTTATCAGATAAGGTGGAATAAATAAAAGTTGATTAATGCTAAATGAATTAGGATCCATCCAAAATTACTCCTTTTACCCACACCCATCAAAACTCATGCAAAGGAAAATGACTTATAATATGACTTCGAATATATACTATACTCCTTGTAAATATCTTGTCGATTAAAGCAATTACATATCGAGCTAAAAGAACAAATTCTTTCGAAAAGCTGTAAAAGCACAAATAGAAGTATACATTCACACTGATAAAGCTAGAAATTTTATTAAGAATGTCTAGTATTTTAATATATATATATATATATATATATATATATATATATATATATATATATATATATATATATCTAAAAACTTGTTTTGACCTATATATTATATATATAATATTATTTTTTTATTTGTACAGTTATAATTTTTTGATGAGAGTGTTGGAGTGATTACCTTCGGATGGATCAATGTAGCTAGGCCACTTTATATATATACACATACACGTGTTTAGTTCAATCAAATCAAAGTTTTTTTTTTGTTTTACTTTATTCCTTTTATCATTAGTTATTATATATATGCATGTATTAAATTATAGAAGTTACATGCGTAAAGAAGAGATGGATATGGTTTCAATTGATAAGTTGTACAAATTAGTACTATTGCTTCTTTTAGCAACCAATATTTGTGTCGTCAAATCTTCGAGTAATTTGGCAAATGGACCTCAGCCACGCCGTCCAGACGTAGAAGGTAAAGTTTATATATAGCTTTTCTAAATCGAAGCGCAATTAATTATATACACCTCGTATTATTTAAAGAGCGCGTAAATAAATGAGATCTTATTTTTCTTTTTAATTTTATTTGACAGTTAGGCTTTACTTAAACTTGGAAGGGGGCAAGAGAAGTTCTGGAATATATCATATCAACAATGGGATAACAAAACTATTATATGTGGCAACTGTAATAAAACATTTTGTCATGTTACGGAATTATACATCTTTTCTTACGTACTATTTATTTCATTTTTATTTGATCATGAATTATTCTTAGCAAAGAACAAAATGAAGTACACATTTTATCATAATATAGCTATATTATTTATGTATAGTCTTAATAGATTTGGAAAATGATTAATTAATATTAAGGATTTTTTTGTATTTTGATTTTCTTTTGACATGTTAAAGTGCAAGACAGAGCCAGATCAATTTAATTAGTTTATGGGTTCTGAACTACAATATAAGTTTTTTGTTAACTAGGTTTTGAATAAGTTATTATTTCTATAATTAAATTAAATGTATTCCTTTTAACTGAAATATAATTTTAGTTAATGTTGTATACTGGATTGTATCGAATCCGTAGCAACTATTGTGGCTCCACAGGTACTAATGTGAATCAAGTAAAAATAAAAGCTTTACAACTTTTAAAACTGTACGTAACCCTTTGAAACTTTTTATTTTATTTTTATTTTTTGTATAGGACCTCATATTTCATACATTTTCTTTTATTTGAATATGATTGTTAAGTATATTATTATTATTGTTAATATTATTATTATTAATTAATACATATACATTATTAATAACAATTTAGAAGGGCTATTAGGTAATTTAGTTTTTATATTTAGGGGTCCAATTTTTAATATAATATAATATAAATTTATTTTTTCTAAATAGTTTGACTTAGCTGAAAAGATATTTTTCAAAAAACATATTTTTGTCGAATCAAACACATATATAATGTGCCGTGATTCTAAGATAGACTAATAGAGGGACTAAAAATGTTGTTAGATCAACGTAATTCAAAATTTTAAATTTGTCAAAAGAATTGTCTTTGATTGATTATATATATATTGCATAAATCTATTCCTTCTTGTCCATTAGAATTGTTAACACAATATTTTAAAATTTGCAGATATTTATCAGGGCAGAGTTTACACAGGAGAATACCACAAGAAGTCGGAAATCTTTCTCGTTTAACAACATTGTGAGAATTAATGTTTATCTATTTCTCTTGAACCTGCCTGTCATCTTAATTATACTTTCTCAATCACTTTTTACTTGTTAAATTTTGACAAATAAAAAAAAGGCAATATTCTTTGACCTATTATATTCTTAATTTATTTAGAGAGTTAATGTTTTTGAACAATGTAGAACCTGAGTAAATTTATTTTGAAATTCTATTAATTAATAAGAATAAAATGGTAAACTCATTATGTCAATTACTATTTTATTAATCGATGTGTCAAATAAAAAATGAACCAGTAAATAAGGACAGATGGAGCATTATACTATTATAGTTTGATTTAACAAGCCAATTAATTAGTGGTTTAATATACATCATATTGATAATGATCAGGATGTTTTGTAGATGGCTAGATAGCATATATAGCGAGTATTGCTTTAATTCGCTACTTCTTTTTTTATTAGAGAGAACAAAACGTACAAAGGATCACTAATTATTATATGATTATCCATGTGATTTAAATATTTATAAGTTCAAAATTAAAAAAATAATTTATGTATTAAAATATTTGCTTGAGTGTCAGAATTTTATGGATTCAGATCATTATAAATTCAAATTCAAAGAATGTTTAGTGGAATTTAAACATTCATAAGTTCTTCCATGTTCTAAGTTACGTTATTTTTGAATTAAAAGTGTAACTATATTGGAAAAAATGATCAAAATAGTCTTGAATTTATGGGGGTTGGATTAGCTATTTATATATATATATATATATATATATCAACTAAAATTTATAATTAAACCAATATGCAAATAATTAAAAATAGATTTATAATGATTTATATTATTTTCTTTAAGTAAGCGAATAACCTCTAAAGAGATATTAACAGCAATAGTTGATTCACACGTCTTAATGTTATGACGAGTAATCCAACTAAAATTACCTAATTGGTAAATCTTTTTAAAAGGCTCTTTTGGAATACTCCAGTTTTGCAAATCATTTTCTAATTTAGCAATTTTAGTTAAAATTAACATAATAAATTAAGAAGCTGATAATTCTCTTGCAGATTTTCTCTCAAGAAATGTCCAATATGGACAATCAAACACAAATCCTGATTAATAGGGTATATGAAAAATTGATAATTGTGGAAAAGTCCATTGATGACAAAAGCCACAAATTATTCAACATCAGCGAGGAATTTGCCAGCTTGTCCGAACAAGCAAGAAAAATGCAATATGAAATCAATTAGCTCAGCGAAGATCAAGCTGAAAACATGAATGAATTCTTGTTGTTATGTGAACATTTTTACGCTTGTCCAAAAAGGAATTCAAATCCTGAAGGGAATATTACTCCCAAAAAAGTGGCAGGAGATGTCCCACTTTAACAAAGTTTCCTTGGGGTCCACCTGTATCACCTTTGTTCATAAGAACTTTTAATTTTTTATCTGAAAAATCAAGGTCTCGTAATGCATAAACTAGTTCATCTAGTTCATTCATTAATTTTTTCAAGGTTTTCATCCTTTTCACATTTTTGTTCTTCTTCTAGATTCTTATTACTAGATTGTTCTTGTTTTCAGCTTGATCTTCGCTGAGTTGATTGATTTCATATTGCATTTTTCTTGCTTGTTCGGACAAGCTGGCTAATTCATCTCTGATGTTGAATAATTTGTGGCTTTTGTCATCAATGGACTTTTCCACAATTATCATTTTTTCATATACCCTATTAATCAGGATTTGCGTTTGATTATCCATATTGGACATTTCTTGAGAGAAAATCTGCAAGAGAATCATCAACTCCTTTAATATGTTCTATTTTAAATGAATAAAATGAAAACAAAACCTACCACCTATGAAATGTTTTTGGCACTAGGTGATAGTGGGACATCTCCTGCCACTTTTTTGGGAGTAATATTTATTTCAGGATTTGAATAAGAGTCAAAGAATCCATGACATTAGGATCATTAATGTCTAGAGAGAAGTTAGGATAAGAATTAAAGTAAACTGGCCCATCAGCTAGATTACTCTGCAAAACTACTAATAAAGAATCATCAAAATTCAAAAATCTGTCATCTTGAAAGATGACTCAAACAGGAATATCAAGTCCTTTTCTAAACAAAGGCTTAACAACAACTTGCACTAAACCAATATGCAAATAATTAAAAATAGAATTATAATGATTTATATCATTTTCTTTAAGTAAGCGAATAACCTCTAAAGAGTTATTAATAGCAATAGTTGATTCACATGACTTAGTGTTATGACGAGTAATCTAACTTAAATTACCTAATTGGTAAATCTTTTTAAAAGGCTCTTCTGAAATACTCCAATTTTGCAAATCATTTTCTAATTTAGCAATCTTAGTTGATATCAAACAGATATCAAAGATCCAAAAAAGTTTTTCGAAGATTTGCTATCTTAGTAATCAACTCCGGGATTTTTAAAATATGTTCAATTTTTTTAACACGAATTTCATCCTTAAAAAAGGTGATATGTTGTGACAGGTAATTAATATGCAATACCGTTTTTTTCCCTGATGAAATTACTTTCATCTTGTGAAAGAGTTTTAACAAAAGGAAAATGTAAATCTTTTCCAAGTATAGTAGTATTAATACCATTTAAATCAGTAAAATAAGATTTTATTTGAGTGATAAAAGGTATTCCAAGGATGATATCTTCAGTAATTACAAAATCATTTGTTAAACAAATGTCATTATTGCAAATATGAGCTTTAGAAAGCTTGTAATTGACTTTCAAAAGTTCTCCTATAGCGGAGTATAATTTTAAAGTACTTTTTTGCAAATACTTCGTCGGGACTATACCCTTTACTCTGCAGTTGCGATCTGCACCACTGTTAAGAAAAATAATTTTGTAAAGCACAAAATTTTATTAACTACAATTTTAACAGGAATATGATGACTCTAAGGTCTAATTAAAGATATAACCGTTACTCGTGGGGATACTGAAGTAGAGGAATTATTACCGGTATTGGTGACTATTGGTTCTACCAAAATGGTCATTGTTAAATGATTCAATATCATCATCTTGTGTAGATTCATGTCCTGAATTTTGTTCCTGTAGATTGGTCTTCTTGAGAATCCGATCTGTAAGGACATCCATTTGAACTTTTTCTAGTCAAGATTTGATATCTTTAATCCCTTCTTTGAGACTTGATACCTCATGGCGAAGATCTGAGATAGATGGTTCAGAATGATTTTCTGAGCGATTCATGATTTGTTTCATGCTAATGGGTTCAACAACTGGACGGGACTTAGGCTTGTCCGTGTTGAGAATGATATTTTTGAGTTCTAGGAAAAAATGATTCCTAGCCTCATCATCAGTTATATGCTGAATAATATCAAAAAGAATTTCTTTTAAATGATTCGAAAAAACTTTAATAGTATGAGTACTATCACACGTACAGAAGGCTTCAGTACAAGTGCAATTTTTTCCTGATTGACTTATGTCTGAATCATAATCAAGATTCATATCTTCATCTTCACTGTATTAGTCGGAGGTACCTGAAGATTCAGAGAAAGGTTCATCAAGAATAGCAAGAAGCTTACCTTTAGTTTCTTCATCTATTCCAAGAAGGTTGATCTTCTTCTTTTTCGTCGTTGAACGACATTCATTAACTTCGTGGCCTGTTTTGCCACATGTCCAACAGACATCTACTTTGGTATTCCTAAGTCTCTTGAACCTTTTTTCTTGGGTTTAGAAGATTCATCTTTCTTTCGAGATTTCTTCCTGTGAGAAGTCTTTTCTTTGTTATCTTTCTTCACCTTGTCAGGTGGAGTGATAAATCCATAGTCTCAACAAAAACTTCTAAGCTCACGTTTTGACGAGGACTATTCTTTCTTAAGTTAATGCTTAAGTTTGATGTTTGTGCAGAGTTCTATCCCTACAATATTAATGATGCTTACCAAATCACCATAAGTCAAATTGCTATAAATGATGCGATCGTTGTTACGATCCTAAATCTTTGTTCTTACTTTATCACCAAAAAGTGGAGGTAATCCATTGATAAAACGTTATGTCCAGAAATCCAAATAACAATCTGGTCTAATCGTGACTTTGCTTAAGAAAGCATGCTTGTAGTGGATAAAACTGTCTTTATTTGAAAAGCTGAGATTATTCAGGATTTGGAGACTCCTATCCTGAAATATCTTTGGCTCGCCAATGAAATGCTTAGCAATATGATAAAGTAAGGTTACACAAACATCTTCTCTTGTGACCTGAGAAGTGGTCTGACTGCTTCCTTCAACCTTTACAACAATTTCTGTTACAGTGGCATTGATGATGAAATACTTGGTTTCATCGTTGCAGTAGTTATCCCACCAATGTTTTAGCATGCTGGTAAATCCTGCAGCAATCATAGTAGCAACTTCTTTATCTGCTGACCCTTTCATCTTGTAAGAAGCTATGGCAACTCCCATTTTATGGATTTTGTTGTAGATCTAATGTTCTGCAAGACCATCAATATTCCATTCGGTAATGCTTCTTCCTTTATGAGAAGAAGTGGATAAGAATGCATTTTCCTCATACTGCAAGTCTAGGAACGAGGGACGACTATGATAGTTTTTTTTGGTTATGAAATCTATCATTGGATAATTTTTGGAGAAGAATTTCTTTATCCTGGGTAATTGAAATAGATTTCTCCTGAAGGGTAGAAACATTTTTCAGGGTTTTTTCTTCTTTTTTAGAAACATTAAAGTTGGTAAGTTGCTCATTAATCTTGTCAATGATGTTTCCTGAAATTTCAAAAGTTTCTAAAGGTTATGGGAATTTTTCTTTGGAAAATTTGGATAGTTTGAATCTTGGATTAGATTCAATATTTTAATTGGATGAAGTAGAAGCTGGGGTAGGTCTTTTACTAATGGTAGGTTTGGTATCTTCTTTTCATCTAGAGATAACAAGAAGAATTTAATTTGAGTAGTTATTTTGTTCTACTACTCGATCAATATTTGCAGTGGTGAGTAAAACACCGATCTTATCACTTTTCTCTTTAAAAGGAAAAACTTTGATCACAGTTTCTGCAATATGGATGTTAATACCTTCTAGAGGTGGACTAATAGATTCAATAACTTTATTGGAAGTTGTATACCATTTATTAATGATAACTTGGAGTGACTCAGTTTGATTTTCAATCTTACAAATCATTTCAAACCATTTGAAGAATTCGACTTCGCGACCTATTCTTCCCATATCTAAATGATTCTCTTTCTTTAAGAGTATAGGTAGAACCATACCATTTTCTCTGGCAATTTGGGTCAATACACATCTTGAGCAGGATATCTGGATTTGGACTGAAGACTTTACCTGTTTTAACAATAGTGATACAACCAGGTTTATCTACCTAAGGAGCTTCCATCTCACTTGCAGTGGGAATGGTAGGCTAATCTTGATAGAAGACCTTCGGGATATGTCCTAAAAAGTCAACACCTGTTACCTTTCCTTTGCTGTTGTCGATAGAGATAGCAGTGGAAATGTTTTCCTCATTTGTATCAAATCTTTGAAAAACTTTTGAAGATAAACTATGTTCTGATTTTCCTAATGTTTTTTGGGAATGCAAAAAACATATTGTTAGTTTACCTTACACTAATGGATTCAATAAACAAGCTATTTCTACTAAAGCAAGGCTTATTCAAATGAATCATGAAATTATGGAATTTTGCAAGAAAGAGATTGATACTCTTCTAAAAAATAAGATTATCAGGGTTTCTAAATGTCATTGAAATTGTTTTGCTTTCTACATTAACAATAACGCAGAGAAAGAAAGAGGAGCACCAATATTGGTAATCAATTATAAACCTCTTAACTCCGTTTTAATATGGATCAGGTATCTCATACCTAACAAACGAGACCTTTTGGAAAGGACTTTTAAAGCTAATATTTATAGCAAGTTTGATATGAAATCAGATTTTTAACAAATATAGATTTCACAAAATGATAAGTATAAAACTGCTTTCAACGTCCCGTTTGGACAGTATGAATGGAATGTAATGTCTTTTGGGCTATAAAATGCCCCTTCGTAATTTCAAAATATAATGAATTCCATTTTCAATAACTATTCATACATGTCTATTGTATACATCGATGATGTACTGATCTTTTCAGAGAACATTGATTCTCATTTCAAACATCTTAATACATTTTTTAAAATTGTTAAAAATAATGGTATAGTTGTTAGTTCCAAAAAGATGGTACTCTTTCAAACTACTATAAGATTCTTAGGTCATGATCTCTATCAAGGAACCTATAAACCTATTTGCAGAGCCATTGAGTTCTCTTCCAAATTTTCTAATGAAATTCATGATAAAACCCAGCGTCAGAGATTCTTAGGAAGTCTAAATTATGCTGCTGAATTTATTCCCAAAGTTAGACACATTTGTGAGCCTTTGAATAAAAGACTTAGAAATAATTCGGTTCCTTGAAGTACTGAACAAACTCAGGCAGTCATTCGTGTCAAAGCCTTAGTTCAAAGTATTCCTTGCCTAGGAATCCCCAATCCTTTTGATTTTATGATTGTTGAAACTGATGCATCTGATGCAATTTATGGAGGAATTCTTAAACAAAAGATAGATCTTGAATCTACAGAACAACTTGTTCGTTTCACATTCGAAATCTGGAATTCCGCTCAAAAAAACTATTCAACTATTAAAAAAGAGATTTTGGATATAATGCTATGTATCACTAAGTTCCAAGATAATCTTGTTAATAAAGAATTTTTATTAAGAGTATATTGTAAATCTGCAAAAGAAATTTACAAAAAGATGTTAAAATCTTGTTTCCAAACAAATCTTTGCTAGATGGCAAGCTCTACTATTTAGTTTTGATTTCATCACAGGAGAAAATAATTTTGTACCAGATTTCCTAACCGGTGAATTCTTGCAGGGAAAGCATGAGGCTCTTGAAGCCTACCACTCCTTCTAAAGGAGAAAACCTTCCCCGAGCAAAAATGACTAGACCATTTATTCACCCACCATTAGCTCCACTAAAAGCTGATACACCATAAAGGCCGGAACTACCTTTCATTAATAAGTTCATAGCCTTAGTCGAATATCCACGACTACCTTACCCTTCACAACCAAAGCTTCCTTGTCCCCCACAGCCAAAGTTGATCAATCTAAGACCAACAAAACCCTTTTGATCAAGGAGCATCTTTTAGCTCTATTTAAACTAAAGAAAGTTATGCCACGAAAACACCCGAGTCTTTCGTACAAGCAGTTAACCCTGAGTTAACCAAAACTGAATCCCAAACTTCAAAAGAAGAAACTTTTGAATTTGTTATTTCACAGGTTTTGCCTATAATGGCACTCAAAAAAAAATACGACAATGCTGACACAGAGCATCTTATCAGACATTGCTACACTAATTCTAATTTCATGGATACAGATAATCCACTGAAGACTAGAAGATTTTATAAAGTTATTCTTATTGATACAAATTCAATAGAGATTGAACACTTTAGGAACGCTAACAACCCTACTATCATTAAATATTCAAGGTTTACCATCAAGAAAATCTTGGATCCATTCGAATGGTTTGCAGACCATCTACACACTCCTATTGCACTTTCAGTGACAGATAGGCCTCAGACCTACAATTGGTATGACTACAAGTAAGCCTGGATGAACTTCCTCTTCTTACGGCCAAGACATACTTGGTTTGTAAAGTATAGTCTGAGTATCATGAAGGCCATCCTTCCCAGATGGTTTTATGAATAGTGGAGTTTATTTGGAGGAACAAAAGAAATTCTTCCCCAACAATTTCTTAGAAGATTTGAAAATTTTCAAATTAAAGAAAAATTACTACTTTGCCAGAGCATATTAAATTATGCAAATATTATATTCAAAAGGGGATATCTTTTATTATTTCTTGAAATTTTGACAAGAATGAAATTGATTGAATACAATATTTGTGTAAACAAATTCAAATCAAAGGTTGGATTCCCAAACAACCGCAACCTAAAGTCCAGTCTCAATAACAGGTAAGATCATCGACGAAAGGATCATCCAAAGCAACACTGAAGAAGAAGTTACAAGATGCTTTGAATAATCTAGAGAAGTACGACGAAAAACAAATCATGAAGATGATTGAAGATGCTGCTTCCACCGAAATCAGTAACGATGATAATGGTGACATGTGTAATCCACAAGGTTTGGCTTTGGCTTACATGGACCCCAGTTACGAATAAGAAAAAGATTCCTTTAAAAAGGTAAAGGCAAAGCCAAAATTACTTTTTCAAAGGAATCATTTTCTTATTCCAAATTGGCATCCACTGAGAAGCTACATACAAAACACCTTTAAAAAAGATGTTCCCCATTATCTCCAAAGATAAGAAAACACGTCTCCATTATCATAAAGGAGATTCCCATTCAATG
Source organism: Solanum bulbocastanum (assembly GCA_037074985.1). Lineage (NCBI taxonomy): Eukaryota > Viridiplantae > Streptophyta > Magnoliopsida > Solanales > Solanaceae > Solanum > Solanum bulbocastanum. Next base: position 25,125,495 of record CM073598.1, on the reverse strand, counting down.
TCGGCAACATCATAGCCTTACACTTGTATGTCTAAGATGTAAAGACATTTCTATCTTCTCCTATATAAGGAGACTTTTTTCACACCTAGAGGCATCAAAAAATTTAGGAGACTAAATCATATTCTGAAAACCTCTCTCTCTATGTACTATTTCCCTTGAAGATATGCAATAAAATTTGTAAGTTCTTTTCTTTATTTCCACATTACTTAAGATCCTTTTAATGGTATCAGAGTCATGTTGGCAGCATATATACTTAGCATGAGCAACTAAGTATTTATACTGTCTAAGGCATGACAAAATTATTTTAATATAATACTTTAATACATTTTGTATACTATTTGTATATATTGGTTTATTTACTTATATTTTGTTCCTTATTATGGTTACTATACTTGGTGTGACGTATTCTATTATGTTTCTATACTTGATGTGAGGTATTCGTTCTTTCCTATGAGTATGAGATTTTTGATTAATATTCGATTCGTACGTTGGTCAGCCGAATTTGTATGGTCGTTGTAGCCAGGAGGGCGTTTAAACCTGTTGATTGTGGTCCCGTAGCTAAGATGACTCTAGTGAAAGAACTGTTGTAAGACCAAGAGAACCTACCTTAGAAACTATGAGTTGTTGTCAAACCAAGAGAACCTCCCATAGTAAACCATATTTGGATATTTGATATCTGTTTTAATATTCTTTATATACTTGCTAGCATGTTGATTTTATTATGATACTTATTGAAATATTTTGTATTGTAAGTCCATTAGACAACACTTTCAAAATCGTATGAATAACAATCAACATATTGTAAACAATATAAATTTATCTTCTCAAACAACTAAGATTGCTAAATTAGAAAATGTTTTGCAAAACTGGAGTATTCCAGAAGAGCCTTTTAAAAAGATTTACCAATTAGGTAATTTTAGTTGGATTATTCGTCATAACACTAAGTCGTGTGAATCAACTATTGCTATTAATAACTCTTTAGTGGTTATTCGCTTACTTAAAGAAAATGATATAAATCATTATAAATCTATTTTTAATTATTTGCATATTGGTTTAGTGCAAGTTGCTATTAAGCCTTTGTTTAAAAAAGGAATTGATATTCCTGTTTGTATCATCCTTCGGGATGGCAAATTTTTGAATTTTGATGATTCTTTATTAGGAGTTTTGCAGAGTAATCTAGCTGATAGGCCAGTTTACTTTAATTGTTATCCTAACTTCTCTCTAGACATTAATGATCCTAATGTCATGGATTCTTTGACTTTTAACATCAAAACCAAAAACTTGAACATCAAAATCAATAGACGTGAGATAGCCATTATCTACCATGTTTATTACAGGCTTATGAAAACTACTCTTGCACCTAATGCCTATAATGAAAGTCTTAAAGGGAAGACTATGCTTATGGAAGCCAACCATGAACATAGTTCTATTTTTATTCCTCGTCTTCTTAAATGGAAAGATATACTCTCCAACAATGATTGGCGTTTGAAAACATCACTCAATCTTTTGCGTCTCATTGTGAAAGATCTCAGATTGAAAGAGTCGTTCAATTTTCTGATGGGTCCATAGAATTCAAATTTCTTGAAAACTCAGTCAAGAGATCTTCATCTTATCGAAGGTCATCTTGGTCTCCGTCTACTTCGTATCCGTCGAGATCCGCCCCAAGACATCCTTCTTCTTTAAAAATTATCCAATGATAGATTTCATAACCGAAAAAACTATCATATCCGTCCCTCTTTCCCAGACTTGCAGTATGAGAAAAACACATTCTTATCCACTTCTTCTCACGAAGAAAGAAACATTACCGAATGGAATATTGATGGTCTTGCAGAATATCATATCTATAATAAACTTCATGAAATGGGAGTTGCCATAACTGTTTACAAGATGAGAGGATCAGCAAATAAAAAAGTTGTTACTGTGATTGTTGTGGGATTTATCGGTATGCTAAAACATTGGTGGGATAACTACTACAACGATGAAATCAAGTATCTCATCATTAATGCCACTGCAACAGAAATTGCTGTAAAGGTTGAAGGAAGTAGTCAGACCGCTTCTCAGGTCACAAGAGAAGATGTTTGTGCAACCTTACTTTATCATATCGCTAAGCAATTCATTGGCGAGCCAAAGCTATTTCAGGATAGGGGTCTCCAAATCCTGAATAATCTCAGCTGTCCAAATTTAGACAGTTTTAACCACTACAAGCATTCTTTCTTAAGCAAGGTCATGATTCGACCAGATTGCCATTAGGATTTCTGGAAAGAACGTTTTATCAGTGGATTACCTCCATTTTTTACTGATAAAGTAAGAACAAAGATTCAGGATCGCAATGACGGTCGCGTCCCTTCTAGCAATTTGACTTATGGTGATTTGGTAAGCACCATTAACATTGTACGGCTAGAACTCTACACAGACATCAAACTTAAGCATCAGCATAAGAAAGAACAGACCTCGTCAAAACGTGAGCTTGGAAGTTTTTGTTGAGACTTTGGATTTATCACTCTACCTGACAAGGTGAAGAAAGATAAAAAGGAAAAGACTTCTCACTTAAAGAAATCTCAGAATAAAGATGAATCTTCCAAACCCAAGAAAAAGAGGTCTAAGAGACCTAGGAATACCAAAGTAGTTGTCTGTTGGACATGTGGCAAAACAGGCCACAAAGTTAATGAATGTCGTTCAACGATGAAAAAGAAGAAGATCAACCTTCTTGGAATAGATGAAGAAACCAAAGGTAAGCTTCTTGCTATTCTTGATGAACCTTTCTCTGAATCTTCAGGTACCTCTAATGAATACAGTGAAGATGAAGATATGAATCTTCATTATGATTCAGACAAGTCAATCAGGAAAATATTGCACCTGTACTGAAGCCTTTTGTACTTATGGCAGTACTCATACTATCAGAGTTCTTTTGGATTATTCAAAAGAAGCTTTTTTTGATATTATTCAACATATAGCTGATGATGAGGCTAGGAATCGTTTTCTCCTAGAACTCAAAAATATCATTCTCAACACGGACAAACCTAAGTATCGTCCAGTTGTTGAACCCTTCAGCATGAAACAAATCATGAATTACTCAGAAAATAATTCTGAACCATCTATCTCAGATCTTCGCCATGAGGTATCAAGTCTCAAAGAAAAGATTAAAAATATCAAATCTCAACTAGGAAAAGTCGAAATTAATGTCCTTACAGATCAGGTTCTCAAGAAAACCAATCTACAGGAACAAGATTTAGGACATAAATCTACACAAGATGATGATATTGAATCATTCAACAATGACCATTTGGTAGAACCAATAGTCACCAATACCGATAATCATCACTCTACTTCAGTAGCCCCAGGAGTAACGACAATATCTTCAATTAGACCTTAGAGTCATCATATTCCTGTTAAAATTATAGTTAATAAATATTTTGTGATTAACAAAATTGTTTTGCTTGACAATGGTGCAAATCACAACTGCATAATAAAAGGTATAGTCCCTCCGAAGTATTTGCAAAAAAGTACTTCAAAATTATACTCCACTACAAGAGAACTTTTGAAAATCAATTACAAGCTTTCTAAAGCTCATATTTGCAATAATGACGTTTGTTTGACAAATGATTTCGTAATTACTGAAGAAATCATCTTTGGTATACCTTTTTTCACTCAGATAAAATCTTATTTTACTGATTTAAATGGTATTAATACTACTATACTTGGAAAAGATTTACATTTTTCCTTTGTTAAAACTCTTTCACAAAATGAAAGTAATTTCATCAGGAAAAAAATAGTTTTCCGTATTAATTACCTGTCACAACATATCACATTTTTAAAGGATGAAATTCATGTTAAAAAAATTGGACAGATTTTAAAAACCCCGGAGATAGTTACTAACATAGTCAATCTTTGAAAAACTTTTGAAGATGTAATATATTCTGATTTTCCTAATGTTTTTTGGGAACGCAAAAAACATATTGTTAGTTTACCTTACATTGATGGATTCAATGAACGTGCTATTTCTACTAAAGCAGGGCCTATTCAGATGAATCATAAAATGATGATCCTTAATGTATGAAAAAATGATCATTTTAGTCCTTCATATATATTATGTAATCAACATAGTCCTTAATGTATGAAAAACATAATTATTTTAATCTTTTATTTATACCATATAATCAAAATAGTCCTTATTGTATGAAAAAATTATCATTTTAGTCCTAAACATTAAAGGTAACCATGCAAATACAAAAATATGTTAAGTTTAATATCAATAATTAACGTGTAATATTTTTACCTTTGAAACTATAACCCATTTGTGTCTCTTGCTACAAAAAAATAATAATTATACAATATGTTATTATAAGAAAAGCAAGAGAAATGTATATTCAATTGCTTGCTTGCAGCTCCATATGAAATCAATCATTTTGATTAATGATTTATATTTCTATTGCTTCAACTCGTTTCATAATTGTCAGGGATTTAAGCGGAAACAATCTTCGAGGAGAAATTCATATATCAATTATCAACCTACAATTCATTACTCATATGTGAGTTATTATATGTTATATATATTTTAGACGTAACACGTAAATGTGTCATTAAATTTGACTTCAATCGATATTTGTGCCATCTAACTTTGGTTGTGTACAAATAGACACTTAAACATGTATAAAATTGAACAACATGCATCCTACATGACATTTTTAATGGCAACTCACATCCTACATAGCGTCCTACATGTAATATGTCACGTAAGACGTATGTGTCTACTTGTTCAATTTTATATAAGTTTAAGTGGTTACTTGCGCACACAATTAAAGTTGGAAGATATAAATGATAATTAAAACCAAATAAATGATATATTTATATAATATGCCTATATTTTTATTTTATTTGATCCGGTTGGACTGGGGAAGATCGAAAAGCTCCTCGTGATCACTTAATTTGTCCTTTTCAAACATGTTTATCACCATCTTAATTCTACTAATTGTAATTATAATTAAAATAGTCTGTTCAGTGTCTTCTCTTATCAATTAATGATGTGGATTTACAGAGATCTTTCTTATAACTCCTTGAGTGGGAAGTTGCCACCTTTTCAGATGGAGTCTTTACAATTCTTGTAAGTTCAGTTTTTCTACTTTCATTTTAATAATTTTTGTTACATAAATACACAACTCAGATATAATCTTGAGGTATATAGGATAAATTCCTTGGAAGAGTACATTTTAATTAATAATTGTTGATTTTAACAATATTTTTTATTTATTATTATTTATAGCAATACATAGTAATATTATGATAAATCTGTAATATATATATATTTCTTACCAAACAAGCATAATATATTTTAAAACAGTCATAATACGTATATAAATATATATATATATATATATATATTATGACTGTTTTAAAATATATTATGCTTGTTTGGTAAGAAATTGACACATTTTATTAAAATGTATGATAAATGTATTATCTATCAATAAAATTTGTATTATATGTGTTTTATAAATTATTCTCTGTAATATGTATTAAAACTATATTATAAAAGTATTAAAAGTGATCAAGTGAAAAAAAAAATGTTATTGCTATAAATGGTAAATATTTTCTTAATATAGTATATTTATATAAGTTTTCCAAAGAAAGAGTAGGCTTTGAGGGTCAGTCATTAACAAATCTCTTTAGGATACAACAGACACACTATATAGTGCAAAAAATTGTGAAGAGTCCATATCGATCTTTAAGGGATGTGTGGTCTTTTATATGACTTAAGTAATTCTTATCTCTTGATTAATTTTTTGGGTTAAGCTAGACCCAACACCATTTATATAACAACCACCTTTTAAAAAGACTACAAATTAAATATGTCAAATGCATGTATTAACGAATTTGAATGCAATAGCATTACCTTAATCATTGAAGATTGTTTTTTTGTTGTATGTTCCATTCTATAGCTTTGGCTACCACCTAAGATAGTGAGAAGAAATAGATTATCAAAGAGTGAAAGTGTCAAAAATACACTTAATTTTTAAAAAAAATTTCACACCCAAATTATTGAGAGGACCAGAGAGCACAAATAAATAGAGTGAAGTTTTTATAGACAATCAAGTTAGTAGTTTGACTTGGACATGTGAAGAGGAGGTACGAGGATGCGTCATTTAGGAGGTACCTCCAACACCGTATTAGATTGATATTATCGTATAATAATTTATTGCGCAAATTACAGAAATCGCATATTTTTAAGGCAAAATTACAAGCATCCCTAAAAAGTTTATAATTACAGAAATCTCTCAAACGGATACAATAATATAAGCGCTGATATATTAATCTGATGCGTGAGATACATTAATCGTTAAGTAAGATACATTACATTTTATATATGACACACTAATCTGATGCGTGAAAATGAGGGATTTTGGAGATTTATAAAACTTATAGGGGATAATGGTAATAAGTAAACTAAAAGGTGAATTTCTGTAATATTTCCTAATTTATTTAATCTAAAAGTAGAGTAAATATTTAACAATATTCATTCTAATGTCATTGATATTTTTTATATTATTGTAATTTTTTATTTGGTTAAATATATTTTAAAGAAAATATTCCTCAAGGTTTTCAAATAAAACAAGTTCTTCTATTCAAAAAAAAATCCAGTTAAATTATATTTAAAAAAGTTGAAGTATGCATTCCTCAAAAAATCTCCAATCAAATTCACAATAATAAAATCCCCAAGTAATTCTACAAGTAAAAAAATTCCCAAGTAAATCCGCAAGAAATAAATTCTCAATAAAATTCGTAGAAAATAAATCCCCATAATACCACATACAAAATTATTTCTAAATAATTTTTTAAGTAATCATTTCTAACTGGATCGACAAATAAGTTTATTTGGAAATTTTCTTTTTAACAAATTAAAAAATAGTTTTTTTTCATTACTTGTGAATTTATCTATGAAAATGGTACTTGCAAACTATTTGCCCCAAATAATTTCCCAGGTAATAATTTTGCGAAAATGGCGCCAAATTTACCTATCAATTTTTCTAGGAAAATATTTTTCGCAGGTAAAAAAGTTCAAAATTTAGGAATTTTTTAATTTTGCATGAAAATTCGTAGGAAAATTCTGCGAAAATAATTCCCAAAGTAAATCTCTAGGTAATTTGCAGTTTTATAGTAGTGGGTGTGAGAGGTTAATAGTAGCAAGATTTAAGAGAGATCAAAGAAAGAATTTAAGAGAAGTGATTAGATGAAAGCCTAGATAAGAAGGTAAAATATTATGATGAAAAATTGGGAAATAGTTAAGCATCTATCACATCTAAAAGGCAATTTTATTCTTCAATGTGTTGTATTATTTGTTGCATCATCTGCTTTGTATGGTGATTTTTATGTCATAATAAGGCTTTGAAGACCTGATGGTTTATATAAAACTATTCAGGTGTAGGTTAAGGTTTGTGTATATCATAGTCTCCCAATTAGGTAGGTTGTTTGGAAGGGGTAGAGGAGTCAATTGTTGCCTCCTCTACTTAGCAATCATGAGGAGAAAAATAAGAGGGCTTTTTGAAAGGGATGGAACACAATTTTGTAAAATTGCAATGTAGTAGTCTATGTTGATTAATGATTTACTCCATTTCTATTGCTCTAACTTGGCATGGATGGTGGATGCTTCAGGATTTAGGCTACAACAAGCTTAATGGATCACTTCCTAAATCATTTCTCAACCTAACATCGCTTGAGAAGCTGTGAGTGGCTATTATATATGTCCTTTTTCAAATCACCATTGTATTGAGCAAGCTTAATTTTGCATACATCTGATCTCTCTTTGTTTGAATTGGAGTCTGCAATCTCTATTATCTTTTCTTACCAAATAAAGTGTTTTATAGAGGGCTTCATCAAACCTGCTTTAGTGGAGACTAGTTGCTATTTCATATGAACAACTTATAGATTCTGTGAGTAATTCGCTATTTGATCAAAGCAATTTTTTATATATCATGAAATTGTTTCCTCAAAATGTGGCTCATGTAGGTCTCTAGGCGGTAATTCCTTAAACAACCAAATCCCTCGTGAATATGGTGCTCTCCAAAACTTGCCTGCTTTGTAAGTATCATGATATATGCTTTCATTTTTTATTTCTGTTATCTTCTACTTCTTTTGCAGAATAATTCAGTTAGTCAGGCTCACTATTATTATTTTTTCCTTTGGTACATCTATTTAGATCCATATCCTTCAACTTACTAAATGGAAGCATTCCAGAAGAGCTGGGGAACATCTCCAATCTTGAGATTTTGTATGACTATTGAGTAGAAAAATATTACACATCCTCTTTATTGCTCTTCTTCTTTCTATTCTCAAGAATGTGATTTCTCACATTATCTTCAACACATTGTCTAATATAACCACAAACATGTAGATGCTCAAATTCCCAATCCTCATCATTCATATATTCGGGTTCATTAGAAGCAAACACACGTAGATGCATTTTGTTGACAAATAGAAGATCTTTCATCTTGCCTTTCCAAGTATGATAATTACTGACATTCAAACAAACCATCTTGCTCATATTTGACTCCATCATTCAAATAGATTATCAACAACAAATTAATGCTCTGATACCACTTTGTTGGGAAAGGCAAGCACAAAATAAATGTGCACGACAGGGCGATAGCGGAAGAAAACCCAAGTCAAAACTTTTCCTTCTATTTGAACCAAGAGAAGGAAAAATAATACAAGAATAAAACTGTTTGGGGCAGCAAACAAATCAACCAAAGCAAGCAAAATAAATCAGCACACGAACACTAAAGTTTAACGTGGAAAACCTCTTCAGTGTGAAGAGTAAAAACCACAAGACAAAGCTCCACTATAATCAACAAGAGTTACAAAAGTGTTTTCCAAAATGTCCACCAACAAAGTGTCAAGCAATGAGCAACACAACTACAAGATAGCACCAAAAACTAGAGAAATAAAAGAAGCAAAAACACCAAACCCGTAGCTACTGTTCACGAGCTAAAATCTAGAGCTACAGGACTCAAAATCACTCTATCTCAGTTCCCAATCAAAGATTAAGTAGAAAGAACAAGTTGTCCAAAAATCATCTCAATCGGACAAGAAACGAAGAGGGAATCATGATTTGAAATTAGCTGCTAGGGCTTGTACGAAAATCTACGCACTTTCTCACTTTTCTCTCTATATGACTGCTCTCAATCTCTTGTGATTCTCCTCAGATAAGACCTAAAAAAAAGTCTTACATATGCACCATAATATTGGGCTTATGGGTAAAAGTGGGCTAGTCAAATTTGGGCTAAATTTATCCACAAAGGAAGGGAAGAAAGACCCAAAACCTTGGGTTTTTATTTATCCACATAGGAAGGGAAAAGGCCCAAAACCCAACAAGGAATAGTTCAACCTGTGAGTCCTTTCCTAACCATCTATTTTAGATGGAGATTGTTATGTCCCGCCACTTTGCCAGTCAGATTTCGCATCCAAATAGGGGCGGATGATTCTAGAGTTGTGGAGAGGCTTGCGGAGAACTCTAGAACCCTTTAGACTTTTCAAGAAGGCTACGGAAGGTCCTAGAATATGTAGAGAATTCTAGAGAAGGACCAAAGTGTAAATACTTTAGAGACTTGTAAAGTAATTTTAAATTACATTTTAGCCCCTAGGTTGTAGCATAAATAGAGGTATCATTCATTTGCAAGACATCACACAAGTTGTAAAGCAATATTCCAAGCAATACAAAAAGCCTTCTTCCAAAAGCTCTCTTGTTCTTTCTAAGTCTTTCTTTGCATTTTCTTAGCGATCTTAGTCTTAAAGGCTTGCTTGAGCTTACAAGATCTTGCAAGAGTTGTGAATAAGTTGTCAAGCACCGCACGAGCTTTAGCAAAAACTCTAAGTCCATGACAATGGTTGCCTCTTTAAAAGGCATAATATGTGTTTGTCGCCCCCCTTAGATAACATGATAACCTTTGGAATCCTTCAACGAGGATGTTCAAATTTATGGAATTAAGTTCCAATTCTAAACAAAATAAACAACTGGCCTCAGTAGGTACAGATACTGGGAATGATTTTCTTGCTGTTAGGCTAATTTTCTCTACTAACAAACGAGAAATTGAGATCCTTTCAGCCAATAGTCGGTATAAGGAGTCTGAGCTTCCCTTAGAATTAGATCATAGGAGCTCTTATGACGTTGTTTTCAATGGAGAACCGTACTGGATAGCTATTGAACATAAGAAAAACAGGAAATCAAAGGTTCTTGTGAAATTTGATGGTGCTAATATGGAACTTAAAACACATCCTATTACCTTCAAAGAAGATGAAGATTACAACAAATTGTTGGTTAAGTTGTACAACAATTGTATGCTTGTTTGGAACGACGAACCAACTTCAAACATTGAAGGATGGGGTTTCGATGATAATGAATCTTGGAACAAACTGTGGGTTGTCGCACCTCCCCGGGATATCGATATAATACTGGGACTATCAATTGAGGGTCATATCATTGTGGAATACGACGACAGACTAGTATTCATTATTTGTCAAGGTCCTCATGAAGTTCTTGTGGGGTCACCACACATCAAAATTCAAATTGGTGAGAGGAGGACAAACATTGGAGAAGAGGGTTCATTTGAGATTCTAGAAACGGAGAGTCCATTAATCCTGGAAGGAATGACTATCGTACTTGATGACAGGAGCTAGAGTTATCAAGATATAAGGTATATAAGGTATGTAGTTTATAATAATTCTTTGATGTGATTGTAAATTCGTTTGACTAATAAAAATAAATTTTTTTTTCTTGACTCGCAGAGATTACATCAACTAAACAGAGAGAGATCATTTGGATTTTGTTGACCTCCACAGACATTTCCTTCTACTAAAATACAGAGAGATGAAGAGATGTATGTCATTGTCAGTTCTTATAAATTCTTTCTTGTTATAGAGAGAAATATTACTTTACTCATGCTTGCAATTTTGATATTTCTCAGACGGCTTTAACATTTTTGTAATGGCTATATTGTTTGTGCAATCATGATATTTCTTATAGACTACTTTAACATTGTTGTACTTCTTTGGATTTGGAGAAAAACTGTACAAAACATGTATGCAAACGCCTAATAAATCTAAATAACATAAGAAGTAAAAATTATATACTTTCTCATTTACTCTTTGAATCCAAAAATGTTTCATTGCCTGATAAGCAGTAAAATGTTTAATTGTAAAAATAATGTTTAATTAGATAGTAAAAATGTTTTAATTGTAAAAAAACATTTAATTAGATAGTAAAAATGTTTTAATTGTAAAAAATGCTGTCCTTTACTCTTTGAATGCAAAAATGTAGCCTGATAAGCAGTAAAATGTTTAATTGTAAAAAAAATGTTTAAATAGATAGTAAAAATGTTTAATTGTAAAAAATGCTGTAAAATCATTTTTTTATGAATAAAATAGGAATTATTTAATCTGTTAATTTGAAAAAAAAAATAGTAATTACTGTTGGTATATTTTTGTATATATTTTTTTCAATTCAAAAGGTTCAAAATATTCTTCACAATCTTGAATTCGTGTAAAATTATAATAGAAAATAATTTAAAATAATACAAAAATGCACAATAAATTCAATAACATAAAATTATATATATATATATATATATTACATTTGTAATGTTTGATGATTTTTAGTGTGGTTAATATTTTATCATTTTTTGCTATTTTTATTTTATTATATATATATATATATAGCGAGAGAGAGAGAGAGAGAGAGAGAGAAAACTCATTGGATTTAAAGAATTTAAGTACAAAATTTGACAGTAACAAATAAAATTAAATGAAATGAACCAAAAAAATCACAAGAAGACATTGTAGATCTAAAATATCATCATATGCAAAGATTTTCATTTTGATAAATATTATTATTATTCTTCTTGGTCTATCACTTTTTTATTTACAAATATATCAATTTTACTTCGGCTAGCCATCAAACATCTACCTATTCGACCTAAAAGAAACGAATATAAGAAGAATAATAATAATTCAACAAAAAACATTACACACTCGAAGAAGAATATATCAATTAATTTAGGCATTAGATTAACTTAACTAAAATTAAATTAAATAAAAATAACATACAATCCTTAAAAAAATATTAATAACAACAAAAATCATCAAATAATACAAATGTAAAATTTAAAATTTAAAACGTTAGAAAACTCATTCGACCTAAAGAATTTAAGTACAAAATATGATAGAGATAAATTTAATTAAATGAAATGAACCAAACAATCAAAATAAGACAGTATAGATCTAAAAATGTCATGTGGAGAATTTTCAATTTGATAAATATTGTTGTTCTTCTTCTTGGACTTTCACTTTTTTCTTTGCAAATCTATTCACTTTTCTTAGGCTAGCCATTAGATAATCTATCTATTCACCCCCACCCCCATCCCAAAAAAAAAAGACGAAGATAAGAAGAAGAATAATAACTGAACAAAAAAAAACGCATTACACATTCAAAGAAGAATAGATCCATTAATTTAAGTATTAGATTAACTTAATTAAAATAATATACAATCCCAAAAAAATATTAATGGAAAACTCATTTAATCTAAAGATTTAAGTACAACATATGATAGAAATAAATCAAATAGAATGAACTGAACCAAACAATCATAATAAGACATTATAGATCTAAAAAAATGATCATGTGGAGAAAATTTTTACTTTGACAAATATTGTTGTTCTTCTTCTTGGACTTTTCACTTTTTTCTTTTTAAATATATTCAATTTTTCTTAGGCTAGCCATCAAAAATCAAAGTATATTTACATGTAACACTTTTTTAATTAGTGGAAAGCTTGCTATTTATTTATTTAAAATGGCTGATGGAAACGTTTTTTATTTTGTTTCTTCTTTTCTGCTATTTTTAAGTTATAAATAAAGCAATAGTGTGTGTGTATATATATATATATATATATAGATATATATAATTTTAAAATTCATATATGTATATATACTCTATATATAAAAATTTAAATTGTTTTTAAAATTGTATAGATAGATATAAATATAGAAAAAAAAATTTAAAATTATTATTATTATTTGCTTTGCTATAAATAAGGAGGTTGTAGAAGGATAATTAAAAAACTATCTTTCTACAAAAAAGGGTCCTCACACGTTACAACACCATATTTTTAGTACGATTTTAAATTTTTTTTATCGTTTAATTGTGAAAACTGCCTCAAAATCATTTTTAAAATAAAATAATAATTTATTATTTAATTCTATTACATGTAATTAATTTTAATTATTTAAAAAGTCTATTTTTATGTTGCACGCGATAAGTTTTTTACTTCCTATTATATATAGATAGATTTAAACAAAATAGATTATTTAATGATAAATTGATAGATAAAATAAATAAAGTATTAATGAACTTATCATGACAAAAAATATTTATTTTACCCCAAACTCAATGGATGAGACTTGCTTTCCTTAAGAATGAAGTTAGTAGAAGTCAATTGAAATGACTGACTGAAGATAATGAGAGGATTACCTTCATTCTCCCTATAGTAACACGATAAAGTCAAAGATTTGATTCACTAGCATAGGAAACCTATTGAAGCCTAAGGTAAGGAAGGAACGTCATAAGTAGAAGTTGGAGAAGTTTTAATCTCGACGATTTAAGTTAGGTGATGTCTTTGAAGTAGCGGATCTATAAGTATGACTTAAATGTAGTTCCCCTTTTTGCTCTTTGAATGCGGTCTATTTTTATTTTTCACCAATTTTTTTTATTATTCTCCTATTCTTTTAACTTCATGATCTGTTTTCTTGTTACTTTTTATTCAATTATCTAACATAACTATAGTGAAAAAATAATTCTTACTTTAAACATAAATATGCAAATTAATGCTCATATCATACATAACTATGTATATAATACTTATAATTATGCGTAGTCTTTACTGTATTACATTGCTAATGATGAATTCTATCCGTAATACCTTATACTTGCAACCAAACAAACCCCTGAAAATCACTTTCTCACTTTAAATACAGTACATTAGTAGGGACACATTAATCAAACTATGTACTTTTTATATTATTGATAAATATTCCAAATTGGTGATGGATAAATTGACGTGGTGTATTCAAGATGAGGTGTCTTGATATATGCTATTTGTGGATGATATAGTTCTTTTTGATAAGACACGCGATAGAGTTAATACTAAGTTGAAGGTGTGTAGACACACTCGGGAGTCTAAAAGGTTCAGGTTGAGCCAGTGGCGGAGCCAGAAATTTCATAAAGGGTGTCCAGAAATAGCACAACAAAAGCTTTTTTCAAAAAGTAGAACTAGTGATATTCGAACACACGAGCACTTGAAACTACTGGGCTATAACAACTTGTTTTGTTAAGGGTGTCCAAAATATGCTATTTAATCATTTCGTATATCATTTTACTTGTATATACAGAATTTTTTCCGACGAAGGGTCTGACCATCATGTGGCTACGCCACTGGGTTGAGCAAGACTAAAATAGAATATTAAATATTTGGTGACATAGTGCATGAGGTTGGCGAAGAAGTGAGGATTGACACTCAAGCTATCCCTAAGAGGGATGGTTTCAAGCACCTTGGGTTGGTAATGCAAGGAAGATGTCATTCATCGTATTGGATGTTGCATGGACGAAGTGGAAGCTTGCCTTCGGAGTCTTGTGTGTACTACCTAAACTTAAAGGTATGTTCTACAAAGTAATGGTTAGACCAAGGCTATTGTATGTATGGGGTGGAGTGTGGTCAGTCAAGAGTAGAAGATGCAATTGCAAAAATGAGGATGTTCGGATAGATGTGTGGGCACACTAGGAGTGATAAGATTAAAAATGAGGATATTTGTGACAAGGTGGGAGTGGTCTTCTTAGTGGACAAGATGAGGAAAGCAAGACTAAGACGGTTTGAACATGTGAAGAGGAGGCCTCCTTAGTGGACAAGATGGGGAAAGCAAGACTTAGACGGTTTGAACATGTGAAAAGGAGATGTGCATATGCCCAGGATATGGTAGGAGGGTGCGGAGGAAGAGAAAATTTGATTCTCCCAGAAAATTATACAAAGATGTTAGGCCCAAGAGTGTACTCATCCATTGAACTAAATCAAGGGCAACTTTAACCTCTTGAAATACTTTTCAGCTGCTTTTAGTATTTCATTAACAAGGATCCAAAGACATAAGAAATGATGCGAAGAAGCAGACATGAAAAGGAAAGCTTTTCAGAGTCTAATTTTTTAGAACTAAACGGGCATTAAAATCATTATCACTGCTAACTGCTAAGTAGTTTGAATTACCGACAATTTTGTGTCTTATAATTGTAGATGTTATAACCTACAACTCGGAAGAATAGAATTGGTATTTCTGAAATCTTATCTGGAAGTTCACTTCCTACCCACTGAAAGCGTTTGAGAACAAATTAATCTCTATTGTAACTTAGGTAACAGATTCGATTCTAAGAATCTGTAATATAGAACCAACAAAGATAGCCCTTGCTCAATTAGATAATTTGTTATATTTACACCTCGACAAGATCAATATGAACTAAATCATAAACTGAAAATCACAGAGAACAAATAGGTTTTGAAAGATTCATCTTAAAGATCCCTATTAGGGAAGGATTAAGGAGTATCCATAACCTGGAATGTAGTTTTGTAACGAACAGTTCTCGAGATCACCAATCTGCTTCAAGAATTGTTTTTCCAACAAGAATTTGACAACACTTTCAGGAATATCAGCAAGATGATTTGAATTTTGCTCCAAGAAGACAAACCCAACTGACTACAGTTATCTGCTGCATCCTGTCAGCAAAACCACAAGTTTTCTCAACAAAAAGCTTGCAGCTTAAAAGATTCATTTTCTGGCCACAGGCAAAACATCACATTTGTTCATTATCCTTGTAAATCTAGTAGTGAAACTGAACAACTAAGACACCTAATCATCACTCCAAATACCAAGAACAAAAGTAGAGTTGATAATGATAGGAATGCAAAGAGTAGATCCCCTCACCATGAGAGCCTAATTTTTGGTAGCAGAGGCCAAGGTTCCAAATATGCAGGAACGGATCAAACCAACTTTTTTCGTAGTATCTTTACTATGACCTCCCCATGAGTACAAAACTTTTCATTTAGGATACTGCAAAGTTTCAAATCTGCGTGCCCACACTAATTATAACAAGAGCAATCAAATCGAATTAAGTGTATGCATGTAGCAGCACAGAAACTTGTATACATTTACATTATAGATCTAATTAACCTATAAAAAGCACATAAGAGTTACCGCTACAACATAGAGCTCTAGAATTGTTGAAATCAGGTAAAAAGGCATCAGAAGGCAAATTGTTCACAGCATGATGAAAATGGCAGAGATTGAAGTTTCCTCGTGTACTATAAGCTACGTTAACCTGTGTATAACACCATTTATCAGTTTACATGAATATTTTTACAAGTTTATCAGATAAATATAGTTGTACTTCGCATTTCAGACTAAAAATGCATAGACAGATATAAAATATACCAATTCGTACAAGAAATAGAGAAGAGATACTATATTTACTTAATCGGTGCGTGAGATTCGATTTTTGAATACATAGCACAGCCCAATGCGATCGAGCAGAGATTTTGATTTTGAACTGCTTGTACTACTAGTCGGTGACGAACTCGCGCAGAAATTTCCGAGCTGTAACATCGACTGTTGGAGAACAGAACATCGATCAGAAATTACAATGATAACTTTTGCGATTTTAAATGCAATTTGAAGATCAATGGAAAATAGAAAATGCAATTCTTTGCAACAGCGGATCATCCAACAGATTGAATTGCCTAATAGAAATTGTAAATGCGTAAATGTGGATATCTCACCTGCTTCAAACCGCGAAGCAATGAAGGTGATAAGCTTCGCAGATCCAAAAAGAAGCGAACAACACAATTTTCTGGATCTCTCACTCTTTCAAACTATGTGCTCTTTTCCCGGGCTTGCTTATTTATAAACTGGTTTTCGCGCCTATACTCTCATCAGCCTTCCTTGGCATTGGGTTTTTGAGGATTAGTAAATATCAAAATGACCCATCCTACAAATAAAGTTGACGTGATCTAATATTGGCCTTTTATTTTTATTTATTATAATAAATGGTTTAATTAATTATTCTAATTTCCATCATTTAAATATGTTTGGATGACATTAGAATCTAAAAAATTAAAGAATTTTTTGAGTCGTGTGTCACGTGTGAACTTAAATTTAAAATTTATCAAAATATTATTCTTTTTAAGGTAAAAAGTACAGTAAATTTTAGGTTTAGCAAACATAAAAATCATATTTGTATGCTATAACTATAGTTTGTAATGGCTATTAATCTGTATATTTCGTTATACATATACTTAAAAAATATGTATTTGGGCATTTTGTATATTTCGGTATACAAATGGGTTTTGCATTTGTATATTTCGATCTATTTGTATATTTCGGTATACAAATGGATCCTGCATTTGTATATTTCAATATACAAATGGGTTCTGCATTTGTATATTTCGGTCTATTTGTATATTTCGGTATACAAATGGGTCCTGCATTTGTATATTTTGATATACAAATGGGTCCTACATTTGTATATTTCGATATACAAATGGAATGGCAAAAAACATAAAATGTTTGCTGCGAATTACAAATAAAAGAAATTATGGCTATAACATTAAATTTAAATTAATAATTTGCTACTTCATACCATTTTCCCAAATTTAAAAGACAAAAATTAGTCACCAACCCAAAATTGGAGCGCGACTGAATCATGGGCCTCCTCACCAAATTAGGACAAATTAGGAGCTTTTAACTGTAAAACTCTTTCTTCTCTCTTTACTAGTGATGGGTAAGCCGTGCTGCAAGGCCCAATATTAATCCTAAATTAATATTATTTTCTTTATTTTATATTATTTATTTTTTATATTATAAATATACTTTATTTTACTTGTCTAATTTAAAAATTAAGTGAATTTTAGATTTTCACAGCCTATTAAATACATGTGCAACTTCATTGACCCTCTTCTTCACCTCTAGCTAAATCTAAACCTAAATCTTATTTCTTAAACCTTTAAACGAAATGAGATATTAGAAAAACAAAATATATATTTTTAAAGAAATTTTTGTTTTTCTTTCTATTTAAAGAAAATAATCATTGTACTATATGTTATTAATACTTCATCTAATCTTAATTTTAAATTATGGATATGGCATATTTATTCTAGTTAGTTTATGGTCATATATTTTAAGAGCAGTGTTCAATTTTTTGTTTGAGCGTGAAATTTAATTTTTTCGATATTTTCAAGTATTCAAAAGGGTTAAACCTAGGTTTTGAGTTTTCGGAACTTTCACTCGCAAAACTTAAATCTTTTCAAGTAAAATGCATGTCATACACAACTTCAAATTTCAAAAACAAAATTTTCAAGTTCCAAATTTTAACTTCAAAATCTATAGCCAAACGAGAGCTAGCTATCAAACAATTTTTTCACGTTATACTAACAATTTGCTAGTTAATATTTACATTTTTATTTTATTTACAATACATATAAGTACCCTTTTTTTATTTTATTAATGAATGTGTTAACTAGGGGTGTGCACTATTCAGGTTAAACCGAATAATCAAATCAAATCGAATTTTATTTGGATTGATTTTTTGGTTTTTCGGATTGAATTTGGATTAATAAATTACTTTATTTGTTTTTTTGGTTTAGTTTTGAATTTTAAAAAATATAAACCGAAAGAACAAAAAAACCAAATTACCCCTATATATATATATATATATATATATCCGCCGAAAGTTACAGTGCATAAAGGTCTCAGGGGGCAAATAAAGAGCGATAAAGAGTACTTTCGGCGATTCGTCGAGTTCTATATATATATATATATATATATATATATATATATAGGTTTAGAATTAAGTTGGAGTTAACCACTTTTGTCCTTTCTTGGTTATTGCCTTTCACGATGATTACGTTTATGTTTTATGCTTGAACATCTATAATAGGTATACTTATAAGTATTGTGTTTTAAGTTTTTCTTATGATTTATATTAGAAAATATATTTAAGGGATTCAATATTATTACTTTGGTTATGTTATTAATTATTGACATCACCGAATAACCAAACCGAAAAAAGCCGAATCGAATAGAGGAAAACCAAATTTATTTTGGATCAGATTGGGTTACACTTTTACAAAACCAAAAATCAAAAAATCCAAATCAAATAGTGCAAAACCAAACCGAAAAATCAATATGCACATCCCTACTTCTCATAGTTTAAGTGTGCATTTAATCAAGTGTGTCAAGTTTAATATATCCCGCTAGTTTCAGAATACCATATTTATGAAAATGATATTAATTAATTAATTATGTTAGGAAATTATTAAATAAATTTTTCATTTGTTTTTTAAAATCTATTTATTAAATTATTAGATATTTGATAAAAACATAATGATATATATTGAAAATTTGAAAATTGTTATTAGAACTTGCAATATTTACTGTTAAATGGGCTTCGACTGTGCACATTTTAACCCGTTAAACACATTTTAGGCCTACACATTGGATCACTTCTGTTTTATTCTGTGCACTAACCAAACAATTGGAAAATAAGTTATATAAACTTCTTCTTTTTACACTATTTTCTTAGAGTATATATAACATTCTTGATCCTTTCTTTTACTAGTCTTCTCAGCTGGAATCATAAATGGGTTGTCTCCTCTTTCGTGATCCTTTCTGTAGGTAGAATTACCGTGAGCCGTCTAAACTTCGACCCTTATTTCTTTCTTCATATTGTAAAGGGGAGCAAAGCCTGTTTTTTGCTCCCTCTATTGATAGAAAATGGGCACTCCTGTCGTCATTTCAGTGACCCTAAGATTGACCTCTTTTCCAAATAAATCGAACCTCGATACCACATTCATCAAAAAGATATGGCCATCTCTCTAGGTTGCTCAACCCCTTTAAATCGTTCTATTCGTGCTTGAAAAACGACCTCATCGGTCTGCTCCTTTTAATGGACATTCTTAGCCGTCCTCCGAGGGTTAATACCCCATAGATTAGATCGTGAACTCTTTCAGACCCTAAGTTTGGATCTCTTTTTTGCAACGGAAAAAAAAGGGAGCATATTTGACTCAGCACAATCCAACGATATATCGAATACCAATCACTACAAAAAAAGGCCTATATTGAGAGGGTTAAAATTACATGTTAGAACAGTAACCCCACAATTTAGTGTTACGACAATTGAGAGAACTCCTGCAATAGGTGTTCCACAATTAAGTCCCGGGAGTTTTGGACAAATCCCTGTTACCATTAGCAGGGGCTTATTACTGGGGATTTTGAACCCACAAATGCATATCTATAAAACTGCACTTCAATATCTAGGAGTCAAAACCCCAGCAATTTGTGAATTTTGGGAGTCAAAACCCCCACACATCATGAATTTTACGTCAAGATTAACAGGGGTTCTAACCCCTCTAATTTATGAACATGTAACCTTCTACGGCATTATGCTAGAAAAATTCTATTTTAAATATTAATGACTAATTAACATGTACATCATAGTCAAACCTAAAAGGGCTTATTAGTATTAAGAACTAACAAAATATTTCAACAAAAAAATATATCATAAAGTGTACTATTTGTTTTACAAACTAAATTGAAACATATCATTTACTACAACCATTACGATTACAAGAAACTTCAAATCACTACAAAAACTGTCATTTGCTAATCTTGCTTTTATTGATGAAAAGGGTTCACTAGCATCCATACTCAAGAAATGACCTGCAACTAGTCATGGAACTTCAACGATTGTCACTATGACTACTGTCACTAGCATCACCTGTCTGCAAAGGAAAATACACAATAAGTGATATGATAAATGCTCTCACCCTTCTTTTGTAACCTCTTTTGAATGCAATAAAATGATTAGGACTGAAACCTAATCCAACCATTATGGTGATTTATAAAAAAAATACTTACATACTGTATGTGAACAACAGTGTGTAAACAAATACTAAATTCTCTACTATGAGTGTCAATACATGCCAATCATAAACAAATAGGTCAATACTAACATACAAGAATATGCAAAAATATGTTCTGGACCTTGCTACTTCTTTATTGCACATAATAGTAAAAGAATCACAAGTTTTTATCTTGCTATTGTATTAATCCAGACCAAACAACACTCCACAAAGTTCTATAGACAAATACTCATATTTCCACATTCTTTTTTCCTAAACCAGACCAAACAACACTCCACATTCAAAGCTCCAGAAGCAATCCTGGAAATTTTTAGTGAACTTGACCTTCTTCAATTTTACCCACATTTTCTTTCTCATTTTACAACTTACATTCTGTAGGACTTGTAAAATGCAGATCATGTAAAGTTGAAGCAAATAGAAACAATTACAAACATCTCTTTTAAACCCTCTATCTCGTGTAGTGTCAGCCCACTTGCATTTGAAAAGCACAACCCTGAACTCTCCATAATAGTTAAGTTCAATAATATTTTCCAACTTCCCATAATATGGCAAATCTGCTTGTCTTGCATTTCTATCAGCACTAGATGCAATGCAAGAAGTGTCAGACATCAACGCTCTCTCGCCTAAAGCCATGAAATACTTCATTAATCAATAATTCTACGGGATTTTTTAGAGGTGGTGTATCCTGAGTAACCTCTCTTCTTTCAGAATTTTGCAACACAGTTGTTTCCCCATGCATAACCCAAATGACATAATTTTGAGGAAATGGCTTGCAAATCAAATGATCAAACACTACAGCTCTAGTCTGCCATTTTCCAAAACAACATTGAGGACACAGACATTTTATTCTATCTTCTATAGCTCCATTTTTAAATGCAAATTCTAGAAACTGATTCAAGCCAACCAAATATTCTTTTGTGGTCCTTGGCATTCTAATCCAAGATTTATCCATCGAAAAAAACAAGATTAGCAAACAATGTCACCTATAAGATTTTCATGAGAAAATTATAAGATTAGAGACATATTTAACAATTTTTATGTAACAGTATATGCAGAAATGGAAAGAGTACCTCAACTTTCTTTATCCTTGAAGATCTATGTCACGCCCCGAGCCTACACCCTAGACATGGCTGGCACTCGAAGACCATTGCTGGCCTCAAGCGAACCGTTGGCCTGGCTTACTAACTCAGCGGAAAATTCTAAACATTATTACAATGATCAAATGAACTTATTCAAATAGCTTGGTAAAATAACTTAGAATGTTTAAAGGTCAACATTCAACTTGGCCATAATGGCAACTTAAGTCTTAACATACTGTAACATCTCGCAGCTAGAAAGAACTAGAAGGAAGTTTAAAATCAGGAAATAGTTACTTTTGAAAAGTATAAGGAAATCTGGAAAATTTTAAGCAAGTTATAGTGAGTTTTTGGTCAACTTCAAACGACCATAACTCCTAGCTCAGGATGAGTTAGGTGTAGTTCCAGATATGGTTGGTAAGCTCTTGGAATGATCTTTCCAACGCCGCTAAGTTTGCGCGATTCCAAGTTCGTATGAGTGAGTTATGCCCTTCGAAAGTTGGGTTGTTCGAAAAGTAAATGCCCAATCTGGATTTTTGAGGGTAGTTTGGTCTTTTCCTTACCCAAATTAATTAAATCCGTTTTTAATAAAATAGTTGGGGTCAAAACTGAGTTAGTTCAGTTTACACTTTTGAGAAATAGAGTTGGGGCTTTTGGAGAAAGAACGCAAGAGAAAGGAGAAGAGTAAAAGCAAGATTCGCCAAGAACGATCGATTTTGGTTGTGGATTCGCCAAGGAATTGACCCTACAAGGTATATGAGTCTTTCATAGCGTTGGGTTCATTCACCCACGCGCCAAACATGTTTCATTCAGCAGAATTTGTCCTTAAAGAGTTTGAAAGTTGATGTTCTTGACATGAATTCTTGAATTTGAATGTTGTTCTTGAATTGGGTTGAATTGACGAGTTTCAAAGATCATTACGTTGAGTTTTAGAGTTGTTTTGAGTTAGGTTCTCCATTCTTGAGTACATATACTGGGTATCTGAACCTAAAATGAATTTGAGAACGATAATCGAGTTTAGGCAAATTGGGGCTGGAAAACGAAGAGGGAAAAAGTCGGACAAGGAACAGGTTCTAGGTCCGCGTCGCGGACCTATTCCCTCAGTGAATAAAAAGTTTCTCCGCTTCGCGGTTAAGACGCGGACTCCTTTATCGCAAATTTAATTTCGCGACCATTTATTTAGAAACACCTCCGCGTCGCGGACTTGTTCCAAGACGGTGATTTCGTGAATTTTCTCATATCAGTAAGAGAAGTTCATTTCAAGTTTTCATAAGTCTTTTACAAACGTTTTAACTTTGTTTTAAGACTTAAGTTTTGAAGTTGAGTAAAGAGTAAGAGCAAAGTTCATTTTCTTTAAAATGATATATGGGAACTAAGTATTTCCAAGAGTAAATGTTTTCACATTTAAGATGAGAGGAAACTGAGATTTCCAAAAGAGTCTTGAACAGCAAAAGGGAACACTGATTCCAAGCTTTTTAAGCTAAGTTTGAGCAATTATCTCAAACCAGAGAAGAAGTTGTTTTAAAAGCATATGAGCTAAGTATATTTTGGGAGTAGTATTGATCACCGATATGGGGACGCGAGTTCATATTAACCCAAGCCCCCATAAACCATGTAGCCGTCATGGGCAGAAAAAGGATCATACTTTTTAGATGATTCCTTGGTGTTTTTTAACATATACTAGTGGATCCACTTAGTAGTTCAGGTTCTACACCGATGGCAAGGTATAGCATGGTCCTTGGTAACGTGAGGTAAAATGTTGTACTATCACTTAGGCTCATAGTGATGGTTGTCGGTTAGAGAATCTCCCACAGAAGCTATATTACTTTCTAATTGAGTAAAGTTAAGTTTGTTATTGTTTTATCTTTAACGAACTAAGATTGTTTTCAGTTGTTTTATAAGCTTTATATATATATATCACATGTGTTTTATTATTTTATATTGAGTTGAGTATCCATGAGTTGAGAAGAGCTAGGTAGGTGTTTCTTCCATAATCTCTTTCGAGCCTATGTTTGTTAGCATTCCAACTCACATACTCGTACATTTAATGTACTGATGTCAGTTGGCCTGCATATTATTATGATGCAGACGCAGGTAACCAGGATCAACATCCAGCGCCTCGTTGATCTAGCTTGAATATTCAGAGTCGGTTAGTGAGCCTCCTTGCATTCCGGATGACTCCTTTATTTGCTTTCTAGTCTTTCAAATATTAGGATGATCGTGGGTCCTGTCCCAACATCCCTCTTTGTTTTAGAGGTTTCATAAACCGTTAGTAGTTCGGTAGTCTTTGCATTATCATTCTTATGTTAAAGACTTGGGTTGCCACTTTTGGCCAAGTTGAATGTTTAATCTTTAAAACATTCTCAGTTATTTTAATATTCAGTTCATTTAAGTTCATTGATCATTATAGACATGAATATTGTCTTCCGCTGAGTTAAGTAAGCCAGGCCAAGAGTTCGCTTGGGGCCAGCAATGGTCTTCGAGTGCCAGTCCCACCCAGGGTGTAGGCTTGGAGCGTGAAACATCTGAAATGAAATATAAAAACAACTGAACTACTAACTGTCTATAAAGCATCTAAAACAGAGAGAGGTGTTGGGACAAGATCCCCAATCATCCTAACAATGAAATACTGAAAGCGAAATGCAAGGAGTCCTCCGGAATGCAAAGAGGCTCACCAACAGACTCTGAACTGCTCACTGGATCAACAATGTGCTGGATGCCAATCCTAGTTACCTGTGTCTGCATCATAATAAGATGCATGCCAACTGGCATCAGTACATTGAATGTACGAGTATGCGAGTTGGACTGCTAAACACAACTTAAGCTTGAAAAGAAACTGAAAGGAAACTGAATACCTTACCTGGCTCAACTCAACTCAACATAACTGAACTCATTTCAATATAAAGCAGTTTTAAAACAAGTGCAATATAAAGAAAAGTTGTTTAA
Source organism: Solanum bulbocastanum (assembly GCA_037074985.1). Lineage (NCBI taxonomy): Eukaryota > Viridiplantae > Streptophyta > Magnoliopsida > Solanales > Solanaceae > Solanum > Solanum bulbocastanum. The sequence goes on along the minus strand of CM073598.1, from coordinate 25,100,476 downwards.
AACATGATGTCAAATCTGGGTGTATGCAAAGATACACTAAAACTCTCAAATGTAAGTAAAAATACAAATAACTGTGTATATAAGAATGCAAATGACTTCTGTGGGAGTTTCTCTAACCGGCAACCATTACTTAAGAGCTATAGTGATGATACAGCGTGTTGCCTCACGCTGCCAAGGCATCTTATACCTTGCCAAGGGTATATGACCTGAACTACTAAGTGGATCCACTAGTCTATGCTAAAAAACATTAAAGGATTCATCTAAAAGGTATGACCCTTTTCTACCCATGATGGCTACATGGTTTATGGGGGCTGTGGGTTCTCTGAACGCTCCCCCATATCGGTGCTCAATAATACTACTCCTAAAATATGATACTAGCTCTTTATGTTTAAAAACATATTTCTTTCTGTGATTTGAGATAATTGCTCAAAAACTTAGCTTAAAGACTATCTTGAAATCAAAGTTTCCCCTCTTGCTTAATTATGAAAACATTTACTCTTTTCTGAAAACTAGCCCGAAGGCTCTTGGGAAATCAAGGTTTCCTTTCTTGTTTAAATGTGAAAACATTTTAAACCCTTTGGGAATACATAGTCCCCTAATACTTTTGAAGAAATAAACTTCAATCTTTACTCTTTACTCTTTACTCAACTTGAACTTTAAGTCTTAAAACAAAGTTAAAAACATTTGCAAAAGACTTCTTGAAAAGACTCTAAGAACTTCCTAAACTTGGCTCTTGACTTTCCTTGAATTTGAATTCATGGATTCAAGGTTATGATTCATGTTTCTGGATGATTTCTAGATGTTTAGAAGTCATTTAGAGTAGTTAGAGTCAATAAGAAGTGTCAATTCTCTTTAGAAAGGCTTAAACGGACTGAATGACAAAAAATGGGTGAAAAACGACGATCCGGGAGCATCTGGAGCACCACGCGCCTGGCCCACCCCAGGTGCGTTTGACGAGTTCTTCAACTCGTTTTCTAATCCTAAATCATGTTAATCCAATTCTTTTTCTCTAATTCACTTTAGATTCATGTACCCAAATCATATACGTAAAATCTAACCCAAACAACTCAAGGAAATAACACTTTAACATCAAGAAACTCCTGAATCCCAACTCATATTCAAGAACGAAATCAATTCAAGAACAACTATCAAGAACATCAAATTCTCAATGTCTTTAGGACGAAAACACATTGAATTAAACATGTTTGGCGCGTGGGTGAACGAATACAAGGTGAACTAATACAACGCTGTGTGATCTCACATACCTTGCAGGGATCACCCCCGATGAAATCCACAAGCTAAACTCGACGAACTTGACGATTTCCTTGCTTCTCCTTCTCTTTTCTCTTCTTTCCTCTTCTCTAAAACCCTAACTCTTTTCCAAAAGCGTAAAACTGACCAAGTTCAGTTTAGACCCTTAACTAATTCATTAAAACGAATTTAATTAATTGGATAAGGAAAAGACTAAAATACCCTTCAAAAATCCGGATTGGACATTTCCTTATTTGAACAGCCCAATTTCCACTGGGCGTAACTCACTCATACGAACTCGGAATCGCGCAAACTCAGCGGCGTTGGAAAGATCATTCCAAGATCTTTCCTACCATATCTGGAAGTACCTCTAACTCATCCTGAGCTAGAAGGTATGGCCGTTTGAAGTTGGCCAAAACTCAACTTATTCCTAACTTAAACAAATTTCCAGATTTCCATTATCTTCAAAATGACTATTTCCAGTTCTTAACTTCTTCCTAGCTATTTCAAATTGCGAGATGTTACAATCTAGAAGCTCTCCCGTTAATTCCAGTTCCAGATAAAGCAAATATTGAAAAGGGGTCAGACCTGATAAATTAAACAAAGGAACATTTTCTATAAGATTATAGATTTGTTTATATAAAACGACTCAAACTTACGTTATTTATATTTATGTTGGTCTGTCTATGTTAAAAGAATAATTAGGCAGAATCATATTGAAAAGTTCATGTGCCTAAATATTACTATTTCAAAATCATATTTAAGTGGAATAGTAGATTCCAAGTTAATGATGCTAAATTTACCAAATTATGAGAAGATATTCATGAATATGCAATCATATTTCACCTTAACTAATCTTGCTGTCACAATATTCATACATGAAAACTAGTGCAAACAGTGAAGCACGTTCATAATTTGAACTTTTCTAAGAACAAAAATTCAGACAAAGCAAACAAGAATATCATCTTATCATTATGGAGAAAATAGGGCATCAAACACGGAGGAAGTAAACATTTATGTAGACTATTTTAGATACAAACAGAGGATAAAACTTTTGGCACTATATCCATACAGTATGCTTAGGCTAAAGTAAAGAAACAAACACACATCAAGACATCAAGAAGGTAACAACTAACAACAAGTTTAAAATTCATCACAAAACAGTGGTGCAGCAGCACGAGCAGCAGGGGCAGGGCAAGATTGTATCAAAGAAAGAGTTAGATGTGGTGAACTATTTAGTGGTTTTATGATAACTTCTTCATCATCATCTTCACTAGTGAAAAAAACTGATTGCTCAGACCACCCACCATAATATCAATCATTGACAAATGAATGACAATACCACCTTCTTATTACCAGTAAGTTACAACACCCTCCAAGAATTCATTAAAAAAACACAACTAGAGCAACCAAAACTTTATCGCAAAGAGACAGGACAAAACAGAAACCACAGAAAGCATATTTTTGATCAAATGGTACTTGAAAAATAAGGCTACAACAAAAAAGAAGTTTGTAATCTCAGTTACAACATCATTGAAATCCTCTCAAATTAAGCAAGATTGAGTGAGTGATGCACTTATTTAATATCTAAAACAAACTCAATGAAGAAGCTGGGTCAACTTCAGCTAGTAGTCCTCCAGCCGGTTCAATTTCTTTGAGGGAAAACAGAAATTATACAAGTCTCCCAATGTAGGATATAATTTAACTGTATTATACAATAAACAATTTTTTAAGCAAGTCAACTATATAGCTAGAATTAAAAGAAAACTAAACAAATGGAAAAGTGATTTTTCATTTCAATGCTTTGAACTATGACCCATCATAATCCATCAATTAAACACCCTAAAATCCTCCATTAATGCCCTGCTCATTTTGGTCCAATGGAACCCAGCAGTAAACGTAACCACTCCAAATCATGCAACGAAAATAAGTAGCAAATACCAACATTGACAGCTAAACCACGAAAAGTACAACAAGATCACAACAAAATAAACCTAATTCTACCACAAAATACATGTTCAAATTTGATAATTTCGAATTTTTTATCCATGAAAAATACAATAAATTAACCTAATTCTACCTCCATGCATCTATACAAACAGCCAAAAAAGAAACTTACCTAGTAAATACAACCATTAATTTGTACCGTACTATCAGATTTGTGAAGATTCAAATGAGAAAATCCAAAGAACAGAGATAGATTCATTTTCCCAAGAGGTGAGAAGTGGAAAACATTACCTTAGAAAGCCTATCCCATTTCGAATCTGGTGAGTAGCTGAAGTTCAGAGTTGTGAGGTAGCTGAAGTAGCGGAGAAGTGGCGGTGAGAGAAGCTCGGACTGAGAGAATCAGAGAAAAGTGGAATGAGTGATGTTTCCAAAAGTACTGTAGAAGTATTTTGTATTTTGTATTGAAGTAACTAAAAGTATAGTATAAAAATATAAAGAATGAATTTCAGTAACCTTTCTTTTATATTTGTATTTAAAGGTTGTATTTTAAGTGACATTTCTTTTATATTTGTATTTCAGTAACTAAAACTACTGTACTTTTATAAAAATATAAATACCGTATTTTATATTTTGAAATAAAAATTGTATTTACAAGTAACAGGGGTTTAAACCCCGACTATTTAGTTAGATTTTTCTATTTCTAGATGATGGGGTTTTAAACCCCCGCTATTACATTTATTTTCCGTCAGCTACCAAAACCCCCTCTATTTAATGTAATTTGTGGGGGTTGCAGCTAACTTCCGCTTTGAAACCCCCACGATTTAGGTGGTTTTTTTAGTGAATGATCTGTGCCTAGAGCTTCTGCTTCTTAGTAATTCGAAGTCGCAATTTTTAAGTTGGAGATGAAAAGTGTTTTCTTATAAAGTTATTGAACTAAACAATTGATTAAAACAGTTTTCTTAACCAAATAAATTTGTTGTGTGAATAATATTAGGGCAAAATCAAACTCGACTCAATCCGTCCAATTCGTTTAAATTTGGGCGGGTTATTAACCCGTTCATTCATTAGTCCAACCTATTTCAACCCAACTCATTTCAATCCATTAAAAATTGGGTTGATATGTAACTCGAATTGACTCATGAGAAATCTTGTCAAAATATTTAAAAAAAACTTTTTTATCAATTTGTTATGTTATTTATATCAATAATAAAGAAAAAATAATTTTATTAGGTACTAAAATAATTTAAAAGAATAAATAAAATAATTAAGATTAGTAAGAATTGGGTTGGGTTGGGTTGGGTTGGATTGAACCTTGACCCGTTATATAACACATTATCTAATCCATTTTGACCCAAACAAATTTGGATTGGATTCGATCTTGACCCAATTAAGCAAATTTGAATTGGATTGGATCTTGACTCAATTGTTGTCTCAACTCATTATGACCCACCTAAATCTAACTCACCCGCCCAATTGCCACCCTGAAATAATATTTAGATTAACTAACTAGAAAGGGGTCGTTTGGTTGGGAATTAGCTATCCCGTGATTAATTATCCTGGGTTATCATGGGATAACTTATCACACCATGTTTATGGGATAACTTATCCCATCACTATGCTATAAATGGTGGGATAAGTTATCCTACAACATCGGGTTTGGAGACCCACGTTCTACCGAACTGAACTATAGATAACACTTTAAACAAAATGATTATTTTCATAACCCCAATACATATTGTATACCTATAGTAGGATAGCATGATAAAAATCAAGGATTATGTCCGGTTCCCCCGTCTTAAAGGATCCCAACTCATCACCCTCATCTCCAACTTATTCGTGGTTTTAAGGTGCTTTTGACTATTAAAAAACTTATTCAAATATGTCAACCAAACAAGACATCAAAATTTTATCTCAAGACTATTTTTTTATCCCAAAACTATTTATTTTTATCCCTCACACAAAATAACCTCTACGAGTCATCTTCAATTTAACAAAAAATCTCAAAATTATTTAACGATTTCATAAATTAAAGGTTAGAATTGATGACCAAGCTCAAAATAAAAACGAGGGACACAATCAGATGACAACAAGACAACATTTATATGAATTGACTAGACAAGTTGTATTATATTTAAAGATATAGAAACGTTACAGTGAGTTAGAATCACATGTTAATTGAAAAATGAATAAGTAATTTGGTTTTATATATTTAGATAATTCTCCATTATAAATTAATTTTTGAAATTAAGTCTAAGTTATTGCTTGTGTAATTAGCCACCTCATTTTCTAACGTATTATAGCCTCTTCAACCAAAAATTAGCTTATTGAAAGTGTTTTTTTTCCAAAAAAATTACTTTGGAGAGAAACAATTAGTTGTGGTCAATAAAAATTTAAATCATTTTTGAGCCACAATTAGTATTTGACAAAAAAAATGCTAGTAAGTGTATTTCTCTCAAAAATGTTTTTCAAAAAATTATTTTTTTTTGGATAAGCTACTTCCTTTTTTGGCTTAAAACAACTTTCGTTACTAAAAACTTAGCTAGACAGAAAAAAAAAGATAAGCATTTTTGAAAAAAAAATAAGCAGCCAATCCAAAAATATGGTCAAACAGGATATGTGTCTCATCCAAAAAATGCTATAAATGCATTAATTGAGTATCATTTAGTACAACAAAAATAATTTTTAGCGGCAATAAATATAGACATTAATAAAGAGTGTTAAAAGTCTTTACTGACATTAATTAAGTGTCATTAAAATCAATATCGCTAAAGGCTTTAGGGACATATACAAAAAGTGTTAGTTGCCGCTAAAAATATATATTTAGCGGCGATTAAGAATTAATTGCCGTTGATGAATATCATTTTTGATGTAGTGTTTTTTTCTAGTCTTATGGTCTTCGTATTTATCTATTTGTACTATTATAAAAGTATGATATTTATTTAATTTAAAATTTTACTCTGTTCGAAATAAAACATTTTACTTATTATACATATTGTTACAATCGAGATCATGATCACTAAGTAGACGGTATTAAAAGCCTTCCATTTTCTATGGAAATATTCTAATTAAAGTCGGTTAAAAGACAAAAATATATTCCAAAAACCTTGCTTTATATCATTTATCTTTTTCTAAAAACTTTGAAAATATACTTTTGTTGTAAACATAAATGATAAATCTGAACTGAATATTGCAAATGATTTGCTAGGCCACTAGAAAAATGTTATTCTACACAGCCTTGAGATTCTTCAATCTTAACTGGACTCTTTTTAGCACTTGAGAATAAAGGTGCACTACGTGTCCAATGATAGCATTTTTGTTTTGCTTTTATTCTGTATCTGATATTTATATTACCCTCAATTAATTTAAATTTTTATCACGGAAGATTCATTTAGGGCTTAGGGGAGACCTTAACACAATATTTTTAGTGGTCAAATTCAAAACCTTTAATTAATGGTGAAGAAAATCTTTCTATCCCACCCAATCATCTAAGTAGGACTCGAATCCCTTCGCCTCAAAATAAATATCACCTTAGCTAAATTCACATTCTTTAGAAACAATAAATTCAATGTGTAGTTTATAAACATCTTCATCTAATAAATGTCTCTTGAAAACTAAACACTATTAAGAAGAGGCAGTATAAGAGCGTGGTTGGAAAACCATAGTAAGTAGGACTACTATTTTTTGTCTTCAATTCTAAGGTGATAGTTATTCCTAAACAAAATTTTGTTGTTGTTAAAATGACATTTATTTTGAAACGGGGAGTAATATTTGTTCCTTATCTTAATTTTAAAGCTAATTAAATATTTGAGTATAAATTTAGCTGACTAGCTTGTGAAGTGAGCAAACAAGAAATTAGCCTTCTTATAAATTAATCATTTAGAAGTCTATATATTATATTCTTTAATTAGATTACCAAGTCTTCCCATCATAATTAGCAAGTAATTAACTCAATGGTGATTGATGTTGTGAAGCTATTGATCTATGCCTTATATAATTAACAATGAGTCAACCAAATGTGCTGAGCATGAATATTCATGATATGATCGCCATATATATCTCACCTTGATCTGATTATGCACATTAAGTTTTTATGAATTAAATGATACTTCTATTTATCTGAAATATTTGTCAACAATTCTTGAATTAGTCAAGATAAATTCAATTACATTAACTTGCTTACGTACCTAATAAATTTAACAATAGGAACACCACCAAAAAAAGGTATGAAAATTAGCTATAACCATATTGTTTGTATGAGTATGAAAAAAACAAACTTTGCAGATTTTTTCACCTAATCGACTATGGTAAAATTAACAATTAATTTATCGGATTATACACCTTACGATAAAATTTATCAAGAACATTTACAAGACTAAGATGAGTTTTTAATATTAAGACGAGAACAATTTTTATTCTCACTAATTATAATTAAGCATAGAAATTGAGTTGATGAGTAAAAGACGGAGTGTAATTTGGTGATGACTTTTATGTGGAATGGAAAGAACATGAGCAAACGTAGTTTTCATACTATTATTTCTTTCCTTACTTTGTTTTTATTTTATTTTTTCCACGTCTTAATTATTTTGACTTAACTAAAACACACGTTGATTTAGGAAATTGTGGTGAAGAAACAAATCAGACTTCACAATTATTTGGTGTATAAAAAATAATATACATTAGCATTGCATAACTTTTTTTTAAAAAAATATATTTATTACAAAAATACTCTCCACAGATATGATACAAAAGATGTAGAGTTTTTTTAGAGATAATTATGCTTTTAATCATGCTAATGCATGCATTAAAAGCTAATCCTTGTATTACTAATACCGGACCATGAATTTCCATGAATAATATACACTTCAATATACATGTATAGAAAAAGTATACCAAATACAATACAATACTATTAATACACAAAACTAATACACATCTTATTATTTTTTAATTCACTCTACCAAGTATGCAAATTGTTTACATTATGAGTGTATTATTATTTTATTCGTGTAAGCATCAACTTATTTTTAAGACAATGGATCGTCTTCATATTTTAAATTTTTTCGTGCAATTTATGAGAAATTAAAGTAATAGAAGATTCATTTTTATACCACAAAGTATACGTAATAGAAGATTTACTAAATACATACTTATTAATCAAATTTTTATACAAATATCGAACCGAAACAAAAAAAATCAACGGTCCAAAATTCTATTGGTAAATTACTAAGTCCTTCAATTTCTTCCACTCTGGTTCTCCTACTTATTCCGCAAGGCATATCCGTGCACCCACGCGCACGCGGAACTGTAGAAAGTTATTCCCACTTCATTCAAAATTTCACTTTTCCTAAAATACCCCTACCCACTCCTTAAGTACAAACATACAGTTTTCTCCCATTCACCGCAAACTCTGTTTTTCATTCCAAGAGAGAACAATGAAAATGAAAGCCGGTGGCTATTCCTTCTCGTTCAAGAGACTAAGTAAGAAGGCAGTCGCCGGAACTGTTGGTTCTGAAGTAGCTACTCATGCTGGAGATCATCATGATTCCTTAACTCAGCCGCCACCGCCACCGCCGCCGTCGCATCGGCAGTCATCTTTACGGTGGCGATTCAAAAATCTGTCTTCTGGATTGAGGTGGAAGAGTAGAAGGTTTTACAAATTGCGATACTGGTTCGTTGATTGCTTCCTCTTCAAAATCGTTTCTGTATTTGAAGCCATTTTTCTCGTCTCTGCTTTGGCTTTCTTCTACCTCTGCTTCGGCTGCCATATCTAGATTCTTCCATAATTCAAAAATTAGCCTACATAACAGTGAAATTCTGAAGAAATGGTGAAATTAGATTTATTTTGTTGAGGTTTTTGTAATGGTTAATCGTATAGAGAAAGTTACTGGACTAATTTGCGTTGCTAACTTAGAGATTCTTTTGTAATGTAATCTTAATTAATTAAGTATTATTCTTTACTTCAATTAGTCATAGATAATTTCGCCTTGTTCTTTGTTCTTCCCGTCTCTTTCGGTCAAGATACAATGCTATTGAAGATACGTGAAGCCACGATCTATAGATATATAATCAAATTTATAATTTATTTAATATAATATATATTTAAAAAATCTAAAAATGAACAATATAGAGACAAGTCCAAGTGAAATCACAAATTAGAACAAATTTTTGGAATTAATGGAATTTGTTTTTTCCCCTTTTGATGAGAAGGATGCGTAGATATTTCAGGAAATATATTAAAAATAAAGTTATATAGGATTAGATGAGAATTATATCTATGTTGGATAAAATGAGGAGGACGAAACAGAAATAATATATGTGAAAGAAGAAATGTATAGACGTTTATCACATTATTCGGTCTGTGTATGCTTTCTCCAAAAGATCGCATTTGTTAAAATACACTAAATATATTATGATTAAATGCTCTAATTTTTAGTGTATAAGGTCATTTAAATTTTTAGTATCTACGAATAACATTTAGTATATTATTGTGCTGGATATTATCTAACGACCTAGTCTTGAAAAATCTCCGATAAGTATATACTTAATTTTGCGTAGTTTCTAATCTAATTTTCAGTTAACCCTAAAAAAAGATTGAAAATATCGAATTGATTTCGTTAATTTTACAGTTGCCATGAAAGTAGTTCCTTCGAAACGGTAATATGCTTGTGACAAAACTCACTTTATAATTAAATTTCTTTAAAAGGAGATTAATGAGCTAGCTTAGCTTGGACCAGTTCAGTTAAGCTGCCATACTTTTATATTTTTTCTTATGATATATGTGGGGTTTACGTTACAACCTGCCCAATTATTGATGAACGGACATATGCTTTAAATAAAATATATACTATATATAGTATAAATAGGAGTAACAAAGATGACATTTTATGGACCAACGGCCATCTAGAAAAGGAGCAAATGGCCCTTTATATGACAGCAAACTATGACTTAGAATGTGTCTACGGCGGATATATATATAATGTTTACTTAAAATTATTTAAAAAATTATAAATTATAAATTCTGAATCTATCGATATTCACTCGTGATCATGTATATGGTCCTCTAATTATGTTATGTTTTGGTGTAACAAAAAAAAAAGAAAGAAAGAGCAAGGCTTTTTCATGTATAATTAAACAACGGCTGGTTTTAGAATATGTATTAATTTGATGAGCGACTCCTTTTTAAATTGTAGATTTAGTTTTGAGTCTTGGGTATGAAAAAATATTGATAGAAAACGCTATTTCCAAATGATCCTTATTTGGTGTGAGTTTGAATCAATCGATGCAATGTAAATATCGAACATCGACAATTAAAAAAAAAAAAAACTTTTGAAACACCTAAGCGCGTGATGCATACCTTGATCATTGCATGCAATATTGTAAGCACTCTGTGAGAAGTTAATTGAAGCAGAGTAATATTCTATTTTTCTCACTTTATGTGACACATTTCATATTTTTGAGAGTTAAACAGTTTAAGTTTGATTGAAAATTTGCGCATGAAATCTTCAATTTTTTTGAAATAAAATTTATATATTTTTAAACTACGTAAAAAGTACTATAAGTCACAATAATTGACATTTGAAAATATTTAAAAAATATATGCAAAATTTACAATCAAAAATAGACTTTTTTGAATCTCAAAAATATAAAATGTGTCACGTAAATTGAGACAGATGAAGTAAGTTATCAACTTCATTAATTAGTTACTTTTGGTGGTAAAGTTAGTTATGTGAATTCATGTAAAGCTTCAATATGTTGGATTTGGACGGCCCGTAATCGGTTAGATCTTGTGCAATTTGTATGGAGCACTTACTATTACTATTTATTGGAATAAGTCTTTCCACTCTATTTTTGGGATGTTATTATCATAGTAGATTTATAAAAAGTTATATTCTTGAGCAAATGATGCCATGTTTAGTGCCTTTTTACGAAAGTTGTTTAATAAATGACTTTATTTTTATTTCAACTTTTGAATCACGATTTGAGGATTATATTTTTGAGTAAATTCATTTTTTATGAGAAAACATTCGATCACGTTTAAAAGATAAAGTTACTGCATATATTAAAATGACATTTAATATCTTATCTTGTAAAGCTAAACAATATATGAATAAATATTAGATCCGAATTTAACAATTGTCCTAGAGGATAACTTTTATGGGCTATAATTGGCATCGACAATTTTTAAACATAGAAACAAATCTAAATGGTGATCCTAAAAGAAGATATTTGCGTAAATCATCTTTCGAAAGTCTCCCTAAGGGCTGATTTGAACATAATCCACCCTATTAACCCATTTTCTCTAAAAGAAGAGCCCACTCAAAATAGCCCACAAAATAGGGTGCGAAGTGAATTTAGCCCAAGTCCCTTTTCCTAACTATTTATATTTATATAGTCTATATATGATGAAAATTAGCATAATGCTTTTAGGTTAATAATTAATAATTCTATTAGTTCCTATTTATATATCATACTTACTAAAAATAAATAATCGTTTATATTTGTCATTTCACAAAATTAATGCATAAGTGATATTATTTTTTCAGTTTTATCCTTGAAAGTTATTAACCTTAAGGGGTCGTTTGGTGTGAAGGATAACACCCAATAGTGTTGAGATTAAATTATAGTATCATATAATTTTTTGTTTGGTTGGCAAGTCCGGAATAACTTATCACGGGATAAATAAATATTTTCGGGATAAGTAATCCCTCCTCTTGGGTGGTATAATAATTGTCGGGATAACTTATCCCGGGATAAAATCATTAAATGACAAGTATATCCCTTTAAATCCTTTTTATACATCACTGTCACACACTTGAAGGGTATTTCTATAAACAAATAAGTGTTCATAAAATTTATGAAAAACATATTATTTTTGGTACAACAACCAAACACTCAATAAAAATAATCTCCGCATAACTTATCCATCATAGATAATCTCATCATAATTTATCCCACCATAACTTGTATTCAAACCAAACACTCAATAAAATAACCTCCGCATGACTTATCCATCATAGAAAATCCCATCATAGTTTATCTCACCATAGCTTGTATTCAAACCAAACACTCCTAAAAGTATGAATTTGATCTAGGAAAACTAAATGACTAATTTATGTTCATTGGTCAATTAATTAATCGAAATAAATCAGTTTATGTTTATTTATTAAAAACTTGAATATTAAATAAGAATACAGTGATAAACTTATATAATAAGAATATAATCAGTTTATATATATATATATATTCTCCCATTATATAAGAGGGAGTTTGCTCAAAGCAGACTCCTCTCCGTCAACATGCCTACTTGGCATAGTAGGGGTAATATTTTCTCTTATTATATAAGAGACAGTTTGTGTTGAAATAGGCACATCTCCGTCGATATGCCTGCTTCAGCGCATTCTGTAAAAAAAACTTAAAAATTTATTTCTTTTGTTCTACTTTAATTTAATTAGTGTATAATTTTTTTGCATTCGTCGATGTGTCTGCTTTAGTGTGTTTTTTAAAAAAAACTTAAAAATTAATTTCTTTTGATCTACTTTAATTTAATCAGTGTATAATTTTTTTTTCTACTATTATATAAGAGGGAGTTTGCTCAAAAGCAGACTCCTCTCCGTCAACATGCCTGCTTGGCATAGTAGGGGTAATATTTTCTCTTATTATATAAGAGACAGTTTGTGCTGAAACAGGCACGTCTTTGTCGACGTGCCTGCTTCAGCGCGTTCTTTAAAAAAAACTTAAAGATTTATTTCTTTTGTTCTACTTTAATTTAATTAGCGTATAATTTTTTCGCATCCGTCGATGTGCCTGCTTCAGCTTGTTTTTTTTTAAAAAACTTAAAAATTTATTTCTTTTGTTCTACTTTAATTTAATTAGTGTATAATATTTTCGAAATTATGGAATCCGTTTTAGCTATGAACTTTAGTTTTAAATTCAAGAAGATGTGCACGTGTTTCGAAAAAATATTTCAAAAAAAATTACTTATTTGTTCTACTTTAATTTAATTAGTGTATAATTTTTTTGAAATTATGAAATCCGTTTTAGTTATGATTTTTAGTTTTAAATTAGTATTTTTCAGTTATTGCTTTATGGAATCCGTTTAGCTATGACTTTAGTTATTTTGAACGTCGGTAATATTTGTTTATATCTTGTAACTACTTTGAGTGAAAAATCAATGATTGATGATGAAAAATACATTAATATGGACATCTTAATGAAACTCTTCACAATAAATTTGCGCAAACCAAAAGTAATTAACAACTTAAATATCTAAAAATCATATCAAAATTTAATCAACTTTCTAAATTCTACCTACATCACATAAATTAAAATAAAAATATTAATATATTGGGCCTGTGCTAGCACGGGCACCTTTTACTAGTATAAATAGAAACGGTGGAAGTACTTCCCAACAAAGGATTAAGCTACTCCATCCATTCCATATTAATTGAATTGTTGAGACGTTTTTCATTTTCAAATTAACTTAATTGTTCAGTTTTTAAGACTATATTTAGGATGTTTTTTCAATTTTACCCTTCATTAGTTAGTATTGAAATTAGTGATTAATTAATATTTAATTATTTTAATTATAAATTTGATAATAATTAATAAGGGTAAAAATAAGAAACTTTGTTTAGTTTATATCTTAATCTACTTTTCTTAATGGAAAGAATAATTCAATTAACGGCAAATGGTCAAATATATCCATATACTATAGGAAATAGTTTAAATATTACCCCTAGTCATATTTTTGGGCAAAATATACCCTCCCGTTCTACTTTGAGGCTAAATATACCCTTATGATTAACTAACAACACGTGGATGGCCAGGATTACAGAACTATTCAATTAAAATAAATTAAATTCGAATATAACCCGCCCCGCCCCACCCCGCCCAATAATTTACCCAATTTATCTTTCAACCAAGAAACTTAACATTCGATTGAGTTCTCTCCAGAATTCATAAACCACAACACAAGTCATAAATTATACACAAATATCTTAGTCTACAAAATAAGTCTAAGGATATGATTATGTGGTGGCGTGTTTTCCGCATGCTCCTTTCATCATCTTCATCAGTAGGCTCATCTACAAGACTTTGTACACCAACTATGGATTCCAAAGAGCAAGTGGACTGCTGCAATAAAAAAACGCCAACGTTTGTTGCGGCGTGAAAAAGTGCAGCAATTTAAGAAGTTAAAGTTGAAGTAGGTTTTCCGGAGAGAAATCAATCGGACATTAAGTTAGGTCGAGTTAAATTATTGGATGGGACGAATTATATTCAAATTTAATTTATATAAAATTGAATAGTTATTTTAATCCTGGCCATCAACGTGCCATCAGTTAATCAGAAAGATATATTCAGTCCCAAAATATAACAGAGGAATATATTTAGCCCAAAAATATAACTAGGGACATATTTAAACTATTTTCGGATATATTTGGCCCTTTGCCGTTCAATTAATGAATGTGAAAGATTCCCATAACCTGGTCGTCGTTTATCGCGTCGTGTAAACCCACTACTCCCCGCACTAGCTTCCTCCAAAACTCTCTGCAAAACCCTAATCAGTTACCTCGGGTTTTCGCCCCAAATTTTCCCGCTTCAATCACCCTCAACTCTCATACTTGCTCTTCACTTTCAATCTGATGGTCTTGCTTAGTTTTCATTTTTCACCTGAAAATGTTGCACTTTCTTTCCCTGCTTCTTCTTCTTCTACTACCACTGTCTTCTCCTTTTCCGGCGACTGGTCCTCACATTGCCGATGTCAACATACTGCTGCCTCCCAAAATGACACACCCAGTTGAGTACAGACTTCAAGGAAGTGATGGTTGCTTCAAATGGTATGTCTCTAATTCCGACTCTGTATAGGAAGTTCGAGTCAGTTTGCTTGCACCTTGACTAATTTATCCTGTCAAATGTAACTTAGGTATATATGAGAAGAAATTACTTATCTTATCTGCTTATGCCTGGTCTCAGGTGGTTTCCGTTCAAACTACATGGACCGTTTTAGGCTACAACTTCATGTGTAAATTGCTCTTAATGTAGGTGTATTAGCTATAAGAGTATAGGTGGTACGTTTGAAGGAACTATTGAGCTTAGTTTGGTGTTTTAGTTGTGCGAGGATAGGTGATAGATTTCAGTGAACTTTTGAGCTATGTAGGCATTCTTAGCTCTGCTCTGTTTAGTTCTTGAAGTTTATACTGGCGTTTTTGTCTGTTGCTGATTGTTACTTTGTCTTGCTTTCTTTTGGGAGCTGAGGTTTTGATGATGGGTGATCCATTTTTCTGAATAGGCTATTAATAGGAAGTTATTGGGGGTTTCAAGAGCCATGATAAGTGAAGTTTGAATAGTTTATGATTACAAAGGATATCAATAGTAACATATATTGCTGATTTACTTTGATAGTATTAAGGAACGGTATTAGATGCAAAATTATTCAGGCTTGAATAATGTTTTTTGCTTCTTTTTTATGCTCTTATGTTTCATAGAACAAATCTCATGCCATTATAAGTTTATTGAGCACTTTAAAGCCATGATTCATCACCTGATTTTCTATTGACAACTGATACTCTGACCTCTTAAATTGTGAAAAGTTGATGCTGGTGTAACTTTTAAGTAACTTTCCACTTCTTAGAAACTCTTCTTATGGATTTGTACTAATATTTTTCTCTCTGCTTTCTGTGTGTCTGCCTTTTGGATTTAGGACATGGGATCATCACGATATTTTAGCTGTGCTGCCTGAGTACAATGTGAGTAATCAATGCTCTACAAGTGCCCGCTTGAAGTCAATTGCCCCTTATAGTGGTCGAAAGGAGACTGCTGTCTATGCGACAGACATGCACACTGGAGCTGTTATCCGATGCAAAGTTTACATTGACATCTTCTCTAGGATCCAGATATTCCATAGTTCTATCAAACTTGACCTTGATGGCCTGGCTACTCTACGTGTCCGTGCCTTTGATACTGAAGGTACTTTTCTACTTTAATAGTTTATGTTGATTAGTTTTAGTTATTACTTTAGTTTTTGGACAGAAGACAAACAGTTGATTGCGTAAGAATAAAAGTGTGCAAGATTTCATAATTTAAATAGCATGCGAAACAAAAGTAGGAAGCCATTTTGTAGCTTAGTAGACTGTATATTTCTTTCAGCTTGTTCTTCAAAGCCATCATTTGAAAGTGCACTTGTACTGTGCAATTCCCTTCCCGAACTCGTAACAGTCCTTGATTACTAGTTGTTACCCTACTGTTTTGATAACCTTAGATATTTGTGGAAATAGTGTCTCAGACTCTTTAACTGAACATGACTTTTTGCTACTTTAGGCTGGGATCTTCAGTTCATGTGTTTTACAAGTGACTGATGCCCATATTTATACTGGAACCATATCCTGAACCAAATATATGGTTTTTATCTGATATGCATTGTGTGGTTTCACTTTGTTCCTCTGAAAAGTAACTCATATTCTTCCCTGTTCTAAAGAGGTTTTTGAAACTGATATTTTTCATATTCTTCCCTGTTTCAAAGAGGCTTGTTTCTTATTGTTTGATGTGTTCCTATTTCCTATATTCTAATGTGTCCTGATTATCTCCGATAAAGTAGAAGTACAAAAGAAAAACTAATATTACAGAATTTAGTATATATTGTACATTTTCATAATAAAATTAATCTTGTATATGATCTATATGAAAAAAAGTACATAATTCTTTCTGTATCATAAGAAATGAAAAACCACCTCTAAATCTTATTCTTCTTGACATTCACTTAAAATTCTTAAGGATTAAAGAGTGTCACCCTTTTTTCCTTCTTTTATCTGGTGGGTAGATTAGCCAAACATAAAAACCAAGGGTTTGAAACAGTCTTACAGACTTATCTAGTACTGTAAAGCAACTAAATGCTCATAGAAGTATCCTGTAGGTAATAAATGTAAAGTTTTCTCCCAATTTTTTTATGTGATGCATGTTAAATAACAATAATATCTTATTCTCCATAAATCTCCATACATGCATTATTACCATTTTATTCCATTTTTTTAGTGGTAATAGTTCCGATCGTTTAATATGTATTTGCTGTTTTCAGAGAATGTTTTCTCGTCTTTGGTGGGCATACAATTCATGTGGGACCTAATGCCTGAAGCTGATGGATTGGCTCATCACCTGAACCATATCCCTTTGAAGGACTCTCCATTGAGTGATTGTGGTGGATTATGTGGTGACCTAGATATCCAAACAAAGCTTGAAAATAGTGGTGTGTTTTCTGATCTTTATGTTGTAAAGGGGACAGAAATTGGCCATGAAATAGTGTCTGTTCATTTGGCTGAACCATCAGTTAAATATATGGAAGATAAAATTGTCCTAACTGTGGCAGAAGCTATATCGCTGGAGCCTCCTTCACCGGTTTGTGTCCTTATTGGTGCAGTTGTTCATTATAGTCTTAAAGTTATCCGCGGGAATATGCCACATCTTGTAACCTTGCCTTCTGCTTTTCACCGATGGTCTGTTTCAAACTCCTCAGTTGCTCAGGTGGATAGGATGGTGGGTACTGCTAAGGCTTTGAACTTGGGAATAACAACAGTTACTGTTGAAGATACTAGGGTGGTTGGTCATACACAAGTGTCTTCTTTCTATGTTGTCCTCCCAGATTCCTTATCGTTGTATATATTACCTCTATCGCTTTCTGGTGATCATATAGAAGGAACTGAACCAATATCCTCTGTGGCACGCTGGTATGTAGTTTCTGGTCGGGAATATCTCATTCAAGTAAGGGTTTTCTCGAAAGGAACATGGGCACAACAAGAAGTTTACCTTACGGAAAATGATGACGTTAAGTTGCATGATGACCCATCAGAAATCTGGAGTATAGTTCCCTCATCCAATTGCGTCGGAGAGAAGGGAATATCCAGAATCCTAAAAGCTCTCTCATATGGTCTGGGAAAACTGACAGCAACTCTTACATATAGCACTGGGCATGAAGAAACAAAGGAAGTTCTCAAGGTTGTTCAAGAAGTTATGGTTTGTGACCAGGTGAAGTTCGGCATGGAGGGTGCCTCCGGCAGTATTACTCTTCCTTGGGCACCTGGTGTTTATCAGGAGTTGGAGCTAAAGGTTACTGGGGGCTGTGCAATGGTGTCTGGTGACTACAAATGGTTCTCTTCGGACATGGCTATTGTGTCGGTATCTACTTTTGGAATCGTCCAGGCAAAAAGGCCTGGAAAAGTTACTATAAAGGCAGTCTCGGTTTTTGATTCTCTAAATTATGATGAGATAGCTGTTGAAGTGAGTTTGCCTTCTTCAATGATAGTACTACCTAATTTGCCGGTGGAGACTCCTGTAGGTTCATATCTTCGAGCTGCTGTGACATTGAAAACAGTGGATGGTGACTTATTCTACAAATGTGATGCTTTTAACCCGTCCATCAAGTGGAAAACTGGAAATGACGCTTTCATTGTTGTGGATGCTGGTGAGACCTTCATTTCTGAAAAGCAAGAAAGTCTCCCAATTGGTTCTGAGAAATATGTCCCTGCATGTGCATGGACCTATGTCTATGCTGCTAATTCCGGTCAGACGATGCTACATGCAACATTGTCAAAAGAATTTCAACAGTATGATCACTCTACTGGCGGTTCTGTTGTTCTGCAAGCAACTTCACGTATTGCAGCATTCGTACCTCTCATTTTGCACCCTGCAAGTGATGGAAATCAGTTTGGTGGTTATTGGTTTAATTTGGTACAGGCTGAAGCTGATAATCACTTAGAAAATATGGAGCATCTATATCTTACCCCTGGCACATCTTTTGAAGTGATGCTTCGTGGTGGACCTAATCGATGGGATCAGGGAGTTGAATTTGTTGAATCCGTGGAAAGTTTGGATGAACACAATCTTAGGGTTCAAGATGGGGCTATGGTTAATCTAGAATTTACCAGCTATGGGAGCACATACAGAATCAAGTGTCAAGATTTTGGAATCTTTAGGCTTCATTTCAAACGTGGGAATTTAATTGGAGAGGGGCATCCTCTGCCTGCTGTAGCTGAAGTGCAATTGTCACTCACATGTGGTTTCCCATCATCTATAGCATTAATAGCTGATGAAACTGTTAATTCTGTTGAAGTGATCCAGTCTGCAGCTCAGGCTGACCGTGGCAGTGGAAGGATTCGTACTTCCCCAGTCACAATAGCAAATGGGCGCACAGTTCGACTATCAGCTGTTGGCATTAGCGAGACTGGAATAGCTTTTGGAAATTCATCTTCTCTTCCTTTGAAGTGGGAGCTTAAAGATTGTGATGATCTGGCATTTTGGGATGATATCCACAACTTAGCAATGCTATCGACTTGGGAAAAGTACTTGGTCTTGACAAATGCAACTGGACTCTGTGTTGTACGAGCAACAGTTACTGGATCGGTTGATTCTGTTAGCCATCGTCACACTCTTAAACATTTTCCAGGCTCAGAACATGATCTTACAGATGCTATACGTTTGCAACTTGTTTCATCCCTAAGGGTCTATCCAGAATTTAGCTTGTTGTATCTCAATCATGATGCAAAATTGAACCTGTCAATTACTGGAGGAAGTTGTTTCATTGATGCTGCAGTAAATGATACTCAAGTTGTGGATATAATTCAGCCTGCTCCCGGTTTACAGTGTGTACAACTACTACTGGCTCCTAAAAGTTTGGGAACTGCACTTGTGACTGTTCGAGATGTGGGGCTTGCTCCACCTGTTTCTGCTTTCTCTGTGGTTCAAGTTGCAGATATGGAATGGATTAAGATTACATCTGGAGAAGAATTGAGTATTATGGAAGGGAGTTCACTATCCATCGATTTTCTTGCTGGAGTAAGTGATGGAAATACTTTTGATCCTTCACAGTATGTTTACATGAATATTCATGTTCACATTGAGGATCATATAATTGAACTCGTCAATGAAGATGATTTTTCCTGTTGTGATGATGGATATGTGAATGTGCCTAACTTCAGAATACGCGCAGCGCGCCTTGGGATTACCACACTGTATGTTAGTGCTAGACAGCATACTGGACATGAGATACTGAGCCAGCCAATTAAGGTAGAAGTCTATGCACCACCTAGAATCGATCCTAGTGATATTTTCCTTGTACCAGGAGCTTCTTACATGCTTACTGTGAGGGGAGGCCCAAAAACTAGTGCATACATTGAGTTTGTCAGTATGGATAATGAGGTCGCAAAGGTCCACACAGCCACAGGACTAGTTTCTGCAACATCACCTGGAAACACTACCATAGTTACCAAGATGTACAGGAATGGAGGTATCTTCATTTGTCAGGCATATGGTGAAGTTAAAGTAGGTGTTCCTTCTTCAGCAATGTTAAATGTTCAAAGCGAGCAGCTAGCTGTTGGCCGTCAAATACCAATAATTCCCTCCCTGTCCGAGGGGAGTTTATTTTCATTTTATGAACTTTGCAGAAATTATAAGTGGATTATAAATGATCATGAGGTGTTGAGTTTCCAAGCAGCAGACAGCTTACACGTTGGAAATCATGGAATGCACATGTCCAGGGAGAAAGGCAATGGACTGACAGGATATGTGGGTGACAATGACCTTGGTTTTATTCAAGTATTGCATGGAAGATCTGCAGGGCAGACGGATGTTACAGTTTCTTTCTCCTGTGATTTTGTTGCTTACAAATCTTTTTCAGAGTCAAGATCATATACTGCATCTATTTCCTTGTCAGTAGTGTCTGAGCTTCCACTTGCTCTGGGATCACCAATTACTTGGATTCTCCCTCCACATTATACCACGTCTGCTCTTTTGCCTTCAGCTTCTAGAACTTTCAGTAAAGGGGATCCAAGTATAGGTAAGGTTACTTATTCTATATTAGGAGACTGTAGAAGAAAGGCCGAATTGGAGGAAGATGATCCTATACTCATTGATGGGAGCAGAATAAGAACAAAAGAGAGTGGCAATCTTGCATGTATTCAAGCAAAAGATAGGTCAAATGGAAGAGTTGAGGTGGCCTCTTGTGTGAAGGTTGCTGAAGTGACTCAAATACGTTTCACTGCAGAAAAGTTGCTGGTTCACACATTAGCAATTGGTGCTGAAATTGATGTTCCAATCAAATATTATGATGTGCTTGGAAATCCTTTCCTTGAGGCTCATGATGTTATTCCGTTTGGAGTTGAAACTAACTACCTTGATGTCATCTCTGTCGAGGATGCAGTTGATGGCACTGGAAATGTCCATCTCAAAGCAATCAGTTATGGTAGAGCTCTTGTGCGAGTAGGTTTTGCCAATGAACCAAAGAAATCTGATTATGTGGTGATTCTTGTTGGTGCTCATTTGCATCCTCAGAATCCAACTCTTCACCTAGGAAGTGGTCTTAACTTCAGCATAGAAGGTCTAAGTGATCAAGTATCTGGCCAGTGGTTTACTAGTAATGCAAGCATTGTGTCTGTGGACCAGCTATCTGGACATGCCAAGGCAATAGGGGAAGGTTCTGCACAAATTATCTTTGAGTGTTCGAATATGAAACTGCAAACTACAGTTACAGTGTCACAGCCAGAGATGATGTCTGTTGATGCTCCAAGGGAAATCCTGACAAATGTGCCGCTTCCTGCAAATGGATATAGCTTTCTTGTAAAACTCAATGATGCTTATCGCCACAAGTATAAATCTGCTAAAAACAGGGCAATTTTCTTGTTTGATTGCCTGGTTGATCCACCTTATGTTGGTTATGTGAAGCCGTGGGTTGATCTTGATACTGGTAATTCATATTGCCTTTTCTTCCCTTACTCTCCAGAAAGTTTGGTACTTGCCACTCCAAAGTCAGGAGGCATTAAACAGGATTTAGCTGTTACTATTAAGGCATCACTCATCGGAGAGCAGAATATCTCAGGATTTGCATCAGCACTTTTTGTTGGAGGTTTCATCATTCCAGGAACAGAAGGAGATTCATTGCAGTTAAATCTAACCCCACAATTTAACAGGAGTGTCCTCACTGTTGTAGGAAACACAGATGTGAGTATCTACTGGCATGATCGGGAACGGCTAGCTGTCAGACCCATACATGGAGAAGATTCTCAAGGAAGAAGCCATGCACAGTATGAGATCAAAATTCGCAGAGCAGAGAAGTTTAAAGACAAACTGATTTTTACACTCCCAGCAACTGGTCAGATCATGGAAGTTAATGTTAACTATGAACCTGAAGAGAGAAGAGCAACAACTGCTAACCTTAATCTATGGGCTACTGCAGCTGCTTGTTTCATCTTGCTTATAGTCACAGCCACTGTATTCATTTCTTACTTGGATCAACCTGTGAGATCCCGACCATCTGCTCCTCCTGGCACGCCAAGTGTAGCTGCACCTGTAACTCCTGAGCGAAGCAGTCCTGCTGGAGTAAGCGAACATTCCCCTCAGACACCTCAACCTTTCTTGGATTATGTTAGGAGGACAATTGATGAAACTCCATACTACAGACAAGACTTTAGGAGGAGGGTTAACCCTCAGAACACTTACTAGCATATTGGGGGGCCAATTCTCCCCTTCCCTCCTCCCCCTTTTGTCTTGCCAGATATGCCAAATGGTTTCTCAGGTAATTGCCAAAGGTCTTGAATCTGGCTGCTAGATTTTCAATGATAGTGGTGTAGTTTTGTTGGTGTAATTTTGTGTAGAGTATTGCAAGCCGTGTGTCATTGGATACTTTCTTGAGAAGCAGCCTCATCTGCCAAAAAATTCTTATGTCCTGCTTTCTGCTGGAAAAGGCAATACAATAGCACTTTCTACAGTATAACTTGCCTATGCACAAACTAGAAAACATCTCCCTGATGAAGCAGTTGAGATTGTGCTCATCATATTTGGTAAAATCAGGTCTGAATGTGAAGACAATTTTTAAATAGCTGCACTGTCTAATTATTTTGATTATTGCACTATGAGTCTATGACTATTAGGCTTGAGGGTTTCTACACCATCTATTTCTTTTTATAGATACTTTTGTAATTGAAAGGAAGTAAAACAATACTGTAAAACTACAACAACTATGCGAGCTTTATTTTAACCTAAATGTATGTACAGATGCAAAATTCAGTAGTAGTGTAAATTTTTTTTTATTTTCCCACCCTATGTCTAGTACTTGCATTGGAGTTTGACTAAATTTGGATTCGTGAAGCGAGGATGAAGCAATATTTACCACTCCACCACAACACGCTTATTGGTAGTAGACTAGTAGTAGTGCGAATTACCTAGGGTGAAATTGTGTCTGACCCAAATTTTGTAATTTCATTTGTTTTTATGAAGATTGTAGAAAACTTTTAAGCACAGCTGGAATTCACTTATTTAATGAAAAATTTACCTTTAAAGGATTCAGTTGAGTAGTATAGTATATGTAGCAAAATTTACACGAGGAATCAAGCAACTTCAAAAAATCTTAAAAGGGCAGTACTCGTAGCTCTATTAGACTACAATCAGGACCACAAATACTTACTCACAAATCACAATGTATATTATACACCAAATCATGTAACTTTACTATAGTCAAGTGATTCATGAGTTGAGAATGCACATTAAGTGATAAAAGTTTTAAGTATATGCACATATAAATAGTACGAACAAATATTTACTTCATCTTATCCATTATTTAGTATGCAGAAATATCTTGGTGCACTTTTTGTTGTTTTCTCATTTGGTTTTATCCTCTCTATAAAATATCCGCAGCTTGTTTAAAGCTGATAACTTTCTTATTCCCTGGCCAGAAATTCACTCCATAGACAAGAAGAAGAAAAAGAAGATGAGCATCTCAATCTATACACCAGTTTCTCCCAAAAACCAATTAGTATTTTTGAAACCAAATCAGAATCCCCTTCTACTAGGTGATTCTGTTCTTCCAAAACGCGTTTCATTTGCTAGAAGAAAATGTACCACAAGGGCTCTGCTTTCATATTCCAAAGATGCAGTCTTGAAAGAGTTTCATGAGAAAAAAGCACTAAAGGTATCATTTTAACTATCACTTTTTTTTGCGAGTTTCATAGTCCATCTATCAGTTTCCCTTTTCTTACCCGACTAACATACCTCAACTATTAGTTATTACCTTATCCTACTTGAACTATAGTTGAGGTACGTTTTAATACATAGATGGTGAAGTTCAGGTAGGAAAAGAGAACAAGTGTATAAGATTAACATGGACAAAGGAAAATCATGCTAAAATTACTAATGATTCATTGTTCTGCTTCAGATTATCGCAGGATTGCAGAATCTGGACAAAGAGAATGTGGCTTCTGTTGTTACTGCTGCAGATAAGGTTTAGTCTTATCCATGGCCTCTGTGTTCTTTCACAAAAATAGGTCTAATGTTTTACAATTTCGCGTTTTTCAAAAGAAAAAAATAGGCTTTATGACTGTATGTTCTTATCAAGGGCTAAGTAGGAATTGTAATTGTTAGGATTCTGTGTTGTGGAGTTTTTGAAATTTCATTATATATACTAAGCCAACTCTTTAATCTGCTTATAGGGAGGAGCAACACATGTAGATATAGCTTGTGACCCTGAGCTGGTGAAGCTTGCTATAAGCCTGACTTCCCTTCCGGTAAATCCACTGTCTAAATTCGTACAATTTTTCCTTTGGCCCGCAGTATGCAATATTTAAAATGATCTATGGATGAGCTGTAACATAATCAACTGATCTACTATTTCAACCTTCGACGTGAATTTGTCCTTAGGCAACATTTAAATGATGGGACGACTTCTCAGGTCTAAATACGGTTCTTTTTGTGAAAATATTCATGCCAAATGTGCCTTAAACTTTATCTTCTACTCCATCCGCTAATTGCAATTTTCAATTTCTCTGTTATATCTGAACATTCTGGTTGAATCATGTAATATTCGTTGGTCCTTTATACTTCCACAAATCATATACAATCGGAGGATGATAATAATTTGGCCTTACATCTTTCCTTGCAAGGTGTGCTTTGAACTTGTCAATTTAAAAATCTCACCATTTTAGGCATTTATGTCCTCAAACAATACCTCTTTAATTTGCATGGATTGGCTTAAATCTGGTGTCACATGCATGCAGGTTTGTGTTTCTTCCGTGGATCCCGAAGCATTTCCGGCTGCTGTGGAAGCAGGAGCCTTAATGGTATGGCTTTTTTTATTCCATTCCGTTCATAAATACCATAAGCAAGAATATGGAATAGTTCAGCATCATGTTACACAACCTCAAGTTCTGTTTCATTGAGAGGAGTAAGTTTCATAAAGAAAAGTTATCTGGTGCAGGTTGAGATCGGAAACTATGACTCGTTCTATGAGAAGGGATTGGTGTTCTCTCCTGAGCAGGTATGTAGGATGACTTTTCAGTCTCATAATGTCAAATTGATCAAAAGATTTGAGAACTAGCAACAATTACGAATTTGATTTTGGTTATGAATCTTTGTCTATTATGTCCATTACTTCTCACTGTGCTGATAATGCTTTTCAGATTCTGAACCTAACGAAGGAGACAAAGAAGTTACTTCCATCGGTGATATTATCAGTCACTGTGCCTCACACACTAAGCCTACCTGATCAGGTTTGAAAAAGCACTTTCCTATGACATGCTAAGTTCAAATTGAAGAAAAGTCACTTTGTTTTGTCGATCTTCATATCATATTCACAGGTCAAGTTGGCCGAGCAATTAGAACTGGAAGGTGTTGACATCATCCAAACAGAAGGAGGAAAATGCTCTACTCCATCAAAGGCTGGTGTTCTTGGATTAATGGAGAAGGTAACACAGCACATTTGTAGTCGAATACTTATAAGGATTAAGCTATTTGCTGTATCTGTTGATACTATGCTAATTGAAAGTGAAAAAGGAACAATCAAATTTATCTCAATCCTCATGGTTATCAATCATTTTTTGTATTAACTTCATTTTGATATTGTTCATTTACATAGGCAACACCAACACTAGCAGCTGCTTATTCGATTTCAAGGGCTGTCAATATCCCCGTCATGTGTTCATCTGGATTGAGTGCAGTCACAGCACCAATGGCAATCGTAGCTGGAGCTGCTGGCGTGGTATGCCTTACTTACACTATCTTTAATCTTAGGGAACATTCTTCTTATATAGCAAAATACTTAAGGCATCTCAACCAAATCATTGAAACTTGTGTGAATGTTGAACTCAGGGTGTTGGCTCAGCCATCAACAAGCTCAACGATCAGGTGGCAATGATCGCGGAAGTCAAATCCATAGCTCATTCATTAGGATTGTCAACCAAGAAACAAAATTTATTTGAAGGGAGCAATTTGAGACTGTAATCCAATCTAATGTAGTAGCTCAAGACCTGGAGCAGTTAGGAATTATTATGAAACTAATAAAGATTTTCTAGCTCTAGTTTTTCTATTTTTTCCTCTCAATATCATTTTACATTAGTAATCATAAAGACACAATACATAAATATGCCCGTTAAATTGGTCTTGTTTCACATTTATGTCCTGTGTGCACAAATAGACACTTAAACTTGTATATTGTTAAACAAGTAGACACATGAGTCCTACGTGGAATAATATTACACGTAGGACGCCGTGTATGACTCAAATTGCCATTTAGAATGTCATATAAGTTACACGTGTCTATTTGTTCAACTTTATACAAATAAATATGAAATGAGACCAAGTTAAAGACCATATTTATATAATATGCTATCCTATATCAATATCATTTTGTTCCCAAACACACATGAAAGAATATAAATCTAAAAGCCAACCAATTAAACAACTTAAATTAGATAAACTCTCTTAGACTTTATTGAGTACAAAAAAGTTTGCTGATTTGGTTGTAGGTATGACAGATGGGTGTTTGGTTAGAAAATTTTCTGAAGGGGTTTATGTGCTATCAACATGTAATTAGTAGAGGATGCAAATTTTTTTAATAACTATTACTCCTATATCTCCATAAAATAAGTTAGACCCTATATAAATCTATCCTTCTAGCTCCGCCTCTGTATATAATGTTAATTGCTAACTTTAAATTTCTCCATATCGTATTAATATTAGTAGTAATATTTATTTAAAATGTCAGCGTTCAAATATTAACTACGTTTCACCATAATATTTGAGGTAAAAGGATGTGATTAAGCTTGAATAATATGATTATAACTAGCTAAACTTATTCTATGTTTTCTCCATGGTGAAGTAATCGAGTTCAAGAATATTCAAACTTATAAACCTACTAAAAGCATATATTTCACTATACTTATCATTTTAGAAAATTAAGACAGACTTAATTTGTTTGTTTCCATCTTTACTCTTAGTCATAAATATGAAAAGATATTATTGTACAAAAGAGAGACGTATTAAGTAGGGAGGACCGATAAATAAGGATAATTTAAACAAAATTAGCCTCTAGTGAATGCTTTTTTATTTTTTTTAAAAAATGGTGTTCAAAATAAAACATAATCAGTAAAATAAAACGAAGGGAGTCGCTCAGTATGTTTGTGACAACCCCTAGCTGGATCATCATATCAGCAATAGAATTTAATTGGGTTATAAAAAAAATAGATTACCTTACATTTTATATTATGTTGTACCATTGATATGTTGGTAAAGTTTTTGAGTTTCATGTATACTTCATTTAATTTTATATATATATATAAACATAATATAGTTAATATGTTCATCTACGTATTAATTGAAACAAAAGTGAGGTTTTTTTATTTATCAAAATTCAGGTAATTAAATCCATTGACTATATATATATATATATATATATGGGGATAAAGTTAGGTTTGCTATCCATTTCAGACTTTATTATGTAGTTATGACATTTCAATGAGGAACACCTAAATTGGGTGCATCAATATCTTCAATTAGTCTATTAAAATCTTAGACATTTGACTATGCCTCTAAATGTAGTAATAATAATAATAAAAAAAAAGTAGAAGAAAAAGAAAAGTAAAAATAAAGAGATGAAAGGTATCCATTATGCTATCACACATATAATTATACTCAATTTTGATGAATAATTTCTAATGATTTATTTTGATTTTAGGTTAAAAAAGATGACAATGATGTATCATGGCTATCTATTGATGACTTGCCATGTGAATATTTATGTTTTCGCAAGTTAGAAAGTTGACATTTCGAGGATATGTTTTTGTTTCCAAGTTAATAAAAATAACAATAATATAACATATTATAATTTTATTTGATGAGTAAAAAAAATAATTATGATTATGATATAAGAGGTATTTAAAACATGTATTTTGACCAAGTAGACCTAATTAATTAGCATATCCACATGCCCGCAAAGGTCTTTCTATATATTCGTGACAAGAGGTGAATGTAATTTAGATAAATTTAACACAATTTAAAATTACTACTAATTTATATATTATAGTTAATTGCATTACAGAAATAGTATCATTTTGTAATAAAATTACTTCATACGTCATACAACTTAAATTTAATTTCTTTCTTCTAATAATAAAATTTCCTAATTAGTAGGGTATAATAACTCTTTCATTTTTCATTGTGAGTAGGATGTTACAATTTGATCTGGCTTGGTTTTTAGTTAAAATTAAATACAAAAAAGAATTAGTTCATTTTTAAATTATTAAAATTTAAAAGACAAATATAATAGACATTTTATCAGTTTAATTGTTGTTGATTTTGCTTCGATTGTTTAAATCATTTATAAATATAAAGTCTTTCATTCATTTTTCTATCATTACTTTTTGACATTAAACAAACAATAAAGTAACAACATTTTATTAGGCAAATATAACATCATTTCATTAAAACACTCATAATTAGAGCCAGTGTTTTAAAAGAGGGGGCATGAGGCGAAACGTTTTACTTAATATAGGATGAGGCGTAAGTCTCGAGACGTGGGGCATAAGTCCTATGGATCTTTAAATTTTTAATTTATAATATAGTATATTAATATGATAACACAAAATTATAAAAATAAATCAATAGTTTGAAATAATTACAAATATGATTAAATAAACTAATAGAAAATAAAAGTTCTAACATGATTATACAAGTATAAATAATCTAATATCTTAACTTTCTAATAATAAAAGAATCACTATTTCTCAAAAAATTTTTTTTTATCATACTATACGATTTACCCCCCTAAAAGAAAATAATTAATAGCCCTACTAGTATTATATATAATAAAATCATCACTCCATCATGAATAGAAATAAAATTATTTTCAAATATCTATATAAAATATAATAATTTTGAGACATATGACAAAATTATGAAGACCAATGATAAGTGAAAAAGTAAAATTTCGCGACGAATTTATAAAAGAAATGTTACGTAATATATAATTGCTTTCACTGTATTACCAAATAGGAAAGATGCGATACTAAAATTTGTTATTTGAGTTATTCTCAATCTTCTTTATCTCTATAGATTAAAAATTATTAGGTATCATTCAATTATTCAAGAATTATGGAGGTTAACAATGTTAACTAAAGATTTTAACACATAATTTGTGTAAAATCTATTATGCGAGCCTCGAGCGTTGGGCGTGCTTAGGGTGTACAATCGGGTGCTTAAGGCGTAAGTCTGACAGAATTAAGTCTCACTCTTGAGTCTCGAAGCATTTTGCTAGAGTCCCGCCCTAGGGGCGAGCCCCAAGGTGAGTCCCAATAAAAATTTTTAAAACACTGATTAGAACGGAAGGTTCCATTGTCATTTGTGAATCCACTGAGTATATAATAATTTCATGAAATAATAATAGAAAAATTATATAATTAAACTTCTTAAATTTCATGATAATTTCAATCTACTAAAAAAGTTACAAATGAGTTAGAGTTCAAAATAAACCTAAAAATAAAACTTGTAACACCTTGTTTAGATGGTTGTTACCCATTATATTGTATTGTATTGTGTTGAACTATTGTTAGTTTAAATACAATGTTTGTTTTGATTATTACTTAAATTATATTGTATCGTTACGTTTAAATCTGGTTAGGTAACGATGAAAAGACTTATTTCACATAACGACCTATTTGGTGTGATCGTGTCGCTGCCTTAATATATTCTTTTCATTTTGTCTTTACTTATTATCTAAATATATAAATTATCTTTTACCCTACCTTTTCATAGTAGCTTTATCTATATTCTACTTTTCTTGTATGTTTATCATTTAAATTATGAATATGTGACATAATGTAACGACGGAAAACTATATAATCTATCCAAATATTGTATTCATTAAAACAATACAATACAATATATTATAAAACAATATATAACAACCATCCAAACAAAGTGTATAAGTTCAATTTTTTTTCCAAAAACAATCACTAATACAAATAAGCCAAATCTATTCGGACACAAATTAACCAAATCTATCCGGAACTAATAGCACAATTACATACCAAAATAAAAAACTTTAATGAAAAAAAAAAGATATTTTAATTTGTTGCTTAATTATTTTTTAAAAATCGAATCAATTTTTAATCCAATCGAGAAACTGTGAGTAACACAAAAACATCCACTATTTAAACTAGTTATACACATTTTGGTTGTGACTTGGTTGCTGTAGAAGCACAAAACACACTCCCCTTTTCTCTCTCTCTCTAAAAATAGTAATACACTCATCGTTCATATCGAAGAGCCTTTTGCTTCTGCTTCTTCCTCTTCTTCTTGCTCCGCCACCTCAAATCTCAAAACCCTTTTCAGTTAACAATGGAAGCAATGCAATCTCTATCATTTCGTCCATCTCCACTCGATCCTCTTCGAAAAAACATCCCCCAATTCACCAACGTGAGGTCATTGGGTGCTAAAAGAGTGCCTTTTATTATAACAGCTTCTGCATCCACTGTTTCTGCTCCCAAAAGAGAGAAAGACCCAAAGAAAAGGGTTGTTATAACTGGGACGGGTCTTGTTTCTGTGTTTGGGAATGATGTCGATACTTACTATGACAGACTTTTGGCTGGTGAAAGTGGGATTTCGCTTATTGATCGTTTTGATGCTTCTAAGTTTCCTACGAGATTTGGGGGACAAATTCGTGGGTTTACATCTGAAGGGTATATTGATGGGAAGAATGATAGGAGGCTTGATGATTGTTTAAGGTATGCCATTGTTGCTGGAAAGAAAGCTTTGGAGAATGCAGATCTTGGTGGTGATAGACTAGAAAAGGTTCGGCTTTTTTCATTCTTTTGCTATTTCGATTTGGTTATATCTATCAAGATTTTCGGGTTTTTTTGGGTATGATGAATTTGCTGTAATGGGGCTTGCATGATGTGCTTTTGGCTGGTGTTGTTTTGGTCATTTATTTTATTTTATTTGGAGATGTGGAGAATTTGGAGAAAATTGCTGGCTGATTGTGTTTATTTTGGTATTTTAGATTGTTTTATGCCATTTATTGCTTGTATATTATATATATTTTCACCAAAATGCTGGATTTGGGCTTTCATGATGTCTTAGAGACCATAATTGTGTAAAAGTCTGAGTCTTGCCAGTGCATTTTGAAATACCAGAAACAATCAAAACTACTGTTCCCCGCAAAACAAATTTGTCATTAGTGCTTTTGAAAAGCTTTGATGTGAATATTTGGTATAGCTACTTGTTCAGCCTTCATTGTTTATCTGGATTTGTTTTTTTTTTCTGCAGTACATGACTCTAGGATGTTAATTTATGTTCTTCCTGCAGATTGATAAGGAGAGAGCAGGTGTTCTTGTAGGAACAGGAATGGGTGGTCTTACAGTTTTCTCAGATGGTGTCCAAAACCTAATTGAAAAGGGTCACAGGAAAATTACTCCATTTTTTATACCATATGCCATAACAAACATGGGTTCTGCTTTGCTTGGTATTGATCTTGGTTTTATGGGACCAAACTACTCAATCTCAACTGCTTGTGCTACCTCCAATTACTGTTTTTATGCTGCCGCAAATCACATCCGCAGAGGTGAAGCTGATTTGATGCTTGCTGGTGGAACTGAAGCTGCCATAATACCTATTGGTTTAGGAGGTTTTGTGGCATGCAGAGCTTTGTCTCAAAGGAATGATGATCCACAAACTGCTTCCAGACCTTGGGACAAAGAGAGAGATGGATTTGTTATGGGAGAGGGGGCTGGAATCTTGGTAAGCTTCCTAGTGATTATCATATTTTGGTCATAGGAAGTACATCTAAGCTACTTTGAGCAAGTTATGTGTGGTCCAATCCCGAAGCAACTAAATATGCAATAAACTTCTATCCATGAATTGCTGGTCTTTCTTTCATTGCACGGTAGACTGTATAATTAGATTAAGCACTAGAGATTTCTGTCACTTTAATACAATCTACTCACCGTTTGGAAAGTTATTATGAAAATTGAATGACATTCTTGGCAGGTGATGGAAAGTTTGGAGCATGCAATGAAACGAGGAGCGCCAATAATTGCAGAGTATTTGGGTGGTGCAGTTAATTGTGATGCTTATCACATGACTGATCCCCGAGCTGATGGTCTTGGTGTTTCTTCATGTATTCTTAGCAGCCTTGAAGATGCTGGAGTGTCACCAGAAGAGGTATTTACTTCCCTCTCCAAGCAGTTGAGGTTATACTCTCATTGTCTACTCAATAGTCAAATAGCGGGGTAAAAGAAATACTGGAAAGAGCAAATCGCTCTAGATGTTTTCCGTTAAAAAATTGGACACTTATCAAAATGTTATCTTGGGGCTACCAAACCCAAGATCCGTAATATCTCATACTTTTGCTTCTCAGAATTCTTCTGTGATTGGGGAAAGGTTACAGTGAATATACTTAACTATTGACATGAAATAGATTTCTTTTCATGGTACATGGGCCTTGTTGTAGCCTTGTAGGACATTTTTGTGTGTGTTCTGTTTTAGGCTGAATGGAAGATATTGTGCAACGAGTGAACCTTCATTCCTTAATAGTTAAAAAAAAACTACTTGTGACATCATAGTCTTTTCCATGTCAATTTTATGCCCATAGACTCTCATACATGTCCTGTTGTCTCTTTGAGAAAAAAATGCTACCTCCCTATCAGGTTTATTCTAAATTTATGCCCATACATGTCCTGTTGTCTCTTTGAGAAAAAAATGCTACCTCCCTATCAGGTTTATTCTAAATTTCAGATTCCAAGTAAAGATTACTCCCCTCTCTCTTTACTAGATAAAGACATCCCTTATTGAGAGTAAAGGAAAGGTTGCTATTCAATTTTAATCATCAAAGGCACATGTTCAAGCTGCTGGCGATCAGAAAAAATTGGATTCTTTCACCATTAATACAATGCACCTAAAATGCTTGTTCAATTCATCCTAGATACTAAGCCCCCTCACTGGAGCTTTAGTGTCTTCTTCTCAGATCTGATTTTAATAATACCAACCTTCTCACCTTGCTGTGTTACTTCTTTCGATGCAACAAGGCGAAAGTTTGCCTCCAGATATATATCCAATCCACTAATCTCTTTTGGATCTTTGAACTGCCCGGTTTCAGTATGCACTATGCCACTATCTTTACAAGTGGCATGGAAGGCAATCACTGGTGCTACATGCTAACATTGTGGGCCAACCCGTTCTTGTTCTCAACTTTTCTCACTACTGAGCCTACATTTTATTTGTTGATCTTGAACCATGACACTGGCTTTGCTTCAAACCACAAGAGAATGCCCTAACCTACAGCAATTGTCTAGAATCAGCATGATATCTGTTGATGAATTAATTGAGTCACACATTCACATTTCAATAGAACCCTAGAATTGTCCTTTCAGTAATCCTATTTAAGATGTTTAAGCAGAATGACATATGGAGAATTCATATGGCCAGAAGCCACTAGTTTGGATTGACCTTCTTTGTTGTTGTTGTTGATGTTGATGTTGATGTTGATGTTGTTGATGACGAAACAGCTGAAAGTGAAACTGTCTCTTTGTTTTGATCATCCAGAACTTTAGAACCTAGTTTTGGTGTGTACTCGAAACATTCAGCTTTTGATAATGTGTTATAGTCTTTGATAAGATGTACAGAAATGTATTGGCTAGATTTTTCTAAAAGTTGAAAGTTGAGTTTGATTACTGAATTGATATTCTCTTTTTTCTTTGTAGGTTAACTACATTAATGCTCATGCAACTTCCACCATTGTTGGTGATCTAGCCGAAATAAATGCTGTTAAGAAGGTTTTCAAGACCACCTCAGGAATCAAAATGAATGCAACCAAGGTAATCCTGTCTACATTGTAATGCATCTTTTCATTTATTCGAATTTCTCAGTGTATTTGGCAGTATGTTCATCTTTAAGTTTTTTCCCCATATTATTCTAGTCTATGATAGGGCATTGCCTCGGTGCTGCTGGTGGTCTGGAAGCTATCGCAACAATTAAAGCTATTACAACCGGCTGGGTGCATCCTTCAATTAACCAATTCGTGAGTTGTTCTATATTTTCAAACTAGCATATCAAATGTTGATTGCTATGCTCATTCTTCATTTGCAAATCTCTAATTGTAATGAATATTGCAGAATCCTGAGCCTTCAGTGGAGTTTGATACTGTTCCAAACAAAAAACAGCAGCATGAAGTTAATGTTGGTAAGATACACTTCAAATTATAGCACCATATTGTATTTTCACAAATAACATTCTCATGAATAATTGAAAAACTTCCAACTACAGATAAAGGGATAGATCTTTAATAACATCAATTTCTTACAAATGCAGCAATCTCAAATTCCTTTGGTTTTGGTGGTCACAACTCTGTCGTCGCCTTTTCTGCATTCAAGCCTTAATTCAGCTCAGTTTAGCTAGAGCAATCTTCTGGAGTAATATAGGGGATTAATGTGATACACAGTGGCTGTTTCTTTCATCTCCGTGTGGGCAGCTTGCTGGGCACAGCGAGAGAGGAACAATCGTCAATTCTTTTATGTACTAATAATCTTTAGCTTGTAGTTTCATAGCAATGAAGCTTGGACCTTCATAGTCTGGTTAAACAACAATGCCATCAGATTTGAATTATGCAAGAGATTTGAAAGATATGATCTTTTGAGATTAAGAACTCTCTGATGGCACCTGATTAATTTTCCATTTGAGTCGACAATTGGTTCCAGAACATTTATTAAACAACATAAGCTTACTTTTTGTGTGGATAGAAAAACTGTTTTCGAAAGAAATAACTAGTTAACCTGTAAGCTGTATAAACAGCCATATTCACAACTATACTCGTCGCTACTAATTAAGACTATCAATGAAAAAAAAGGGGTTAACAACACAACTTTGTGGACTGGAAACGTATCACCAAGTCACGCAAGTGAACTGAACCCAATTTCCTGAACTTTCCGTACCTCACCTTCTCCGTCGCCGTTGCGGGGTTGTCCACCAAAGGTTAGTCCCACTACAGTGCCTCCGCCTTCGCCGGTTCTTTCTCCTGTGCTTTTTTTTTCTTTTCTATGTTCAGATTTTTTTCAAATTGTTTCCTTTGTTTCTTTCCGATCATGCAATTATGTGTCTACGGTAACATAAATTTTAGTTTCCTCCCTCACTGTTCCGCACTCTTTAGAAGCTTAAAAGCAAAAGTGAAGTCCCAATTTAGCTTTTAGTTACATTGTTTCAGAAACCCTGCGGATTTTACCCTAGTCATTGAAAGTTTTCCTAATCGTATTGTTTTAGGTATTCGGTGTTTCCTTTTCCTTACCTAAGTTTACTCTTGTATAACTGTAATTACCTCCGTGAAATGCCTATGCATTTTGCATTATTAACTCTCGTAAAGGAAGCTGATTGAAATATGGGCATTTGGTAGGTTGATTTTCACATATTGCCCAAAACAGTTTATTCTTATATAACTGTAATTGTCTTCGTGAAATGCCTATGCATTTTGCATTAGTAACTCTCGGAAAATGCTCGTAAAGGAAGCTGATTGACATATGAGGCATTTGGTAGGTTGATTTTCACATGTTGCCCAAAACCTAGGGGGAGGATGGATATGTGTATTATTCATTACGAATTTAAGTTTTATCTACTTAACAATGTAATTTGTAAGTATAATTTGACTGGTTCTAAAACGTTTTACCCCCTCTTTTCTTAAGCTACCAATTTGTGCTGGGTGTTATGTTTTTACTTGAGCCGAGGTCTATCGGAAACAACCTCTCTACCTTGGGTAAGGTCTAGGTACAAACTACCCTTCTCAAACCCCACTTGTGAATTACAAAGGGTATGTTGTTGTTGTTGTTATCAACTCATGCTGGGCATGGACACTTATGACTTACCTGCAGTTGGCTTCTAAAAGCATTTGATAATTTGAAAAATTCTTTCTTTGTCGGTGGGTAACTCTATTTCACCATTCTACCTCCAATGGTCGGTTTAGCAGAGTTAGAAGAGTTTCAAATCAGTGTAAATACTCTTATAAGAGCTTTTTTCTTCTAGGGTGGAGTGGGGGGTTGTATTATCTTACTAATGACGATGTTGCAACAGCCTGATTGTTGTATTCTCGTATGAGCTGATAAAGTCTTATCTCAGAGGAGTTTACTCGTGTAGTCTCCTATGTTTGCCTGTGAGGTTTCAAGTCAATATCTGCAACTTATATGAGGGGAAGATAACTGGTACTGCTAGTTAAGAACACCACGTCCAAATCCTTGTACCATTCTGTCTCTTGCAGTTCACCCAGTACCTTTTGCACCTTAACAGTGTTTGTGGGGATTAGACATCTTCTCCTGATTTATAAATTTCAGTATATGTGCACTGCGTTTCTTGTGGTGTTGGCATATGAAATTCGAAACTTTTTCTTGAACTTCCATACTAGAATTGCTGTGACTGCATGGTTTCTTTGCAAGGCCTCATATTTCCCTTGATAAAGCCCACTGTGTTTTGATTTGTGATCAGGTCCTTTAAAATGTATTTGAAATCTCAGTTGTCGTGGAATGTGATAATCCCTGTGGAGAACCTTGATGTTGAGGGCTTAATGCTTCAGAAGGCAATTGTTAGTAGCCTCATGGATGACTTTGCTGCCAAGAAGGCCTCAAAAAATCTTGGTTACTTTATGGCTCTCACTACATTGGAGAGAATTGGGGAAGGGAAAGTTCGAGAACACACTGGTGATGTGCTTTTCCCTGTGGAATTCAGCTGTGTTACCTTCAAGATATTCCGTGGAGAGATCTTGGAAGGGGTTGTTGACAAGATCTTGAAGCATGGTGTCTTTTTGAGATGTGGCCCCACAGACAAGGTGTACCTCTCTCATCAGAAGATGGCGGATTATAAGTATGTGCCCGGAGAAAATCCAATCTTTATGAATAATAAGATGTCGTGAATTGAGAAAGACACTGTGGTGCGTTTCATCACGGTTGGAGCAAGGTATGTGGAGGCGGAGAAGGAATTCCAAGCAGTTGTGAGCTTGAGGGTGTCCTACTTGTTCATGTAACATATTTAGCGAAAGGCTACATTATAGTTCTAGATTGAATGAGCTATAGTGCCGAAAGATTAAATCTGGAGAAATTTCAAATGGATAATGATAAGAGATATCAGTATTGTAAGCTCAACAAATCACAGGGTAGTGTTCAATCTTGTTGCCACACAAAGGAGGACAATATTGAATGGGTCCCCTAATAAACATCTTGGAAAATTGATGGATTGGAGATTGGCAAGATTGCATTAATTGCTACACATGGGATCTAGATACCCAATGAGATCATAGATATAGATATCATTAGATAATTAGGACTCTTTCCCTCTTACTTACTCCCTATATATATGGTGAATTAATTCCCTTTGTAACTTCATCTCACCACAGCCAACTTCAACAATATATCATACCATCAAACACTTAATTTTCTCTTGACATAAACCATGGCAGCTTCTATAATGGCTCTTTCTTCCCCTTCTTTTGCTGGACAAGCTTCTATAATGGCTCTTTCTTCCCCTTCTTTTGCTGGACAGGCAGTGAAACTCTCACCCTCTGCCTCAGAAATCTCTGGAAATGGAAGGATCACTATGAGAAAGGCAGTCGCCAAATCTGCCTCATCTAGCAGCCCATGGTATGGCCCTGACCATGTTAAGACTTAGGCCCACTCTCTGGTGAGTCCCCAAGCTACTTGACCGGTGAATTCCCAGGTGACTATGGATGGGATACTGCTGGACTTTCAGCAAACCCTGAAACCTTTGCCAAGAACCGTGAACTTGAGGTGATCCAGAGCAGATGGGCTATGCTTGGTGCTCTTGGATGTGTCTTCCCTGAGCTCTTGGCCCGTAATGGTGTCAAGTTTGGTGAGGCTGTGTGGTTCAAGGCTGGATCCCAAATCTTCAGCGAGGGTGGACTTGACTACTTGGGCAACCCAAGCTTGGTCCATGCACAGAGCATCTTGGCCATCTGTGCTTGCCAAGTTGTGCTGATGGGGGCTGTTGAGGGATACCGTATTGCTGGTGGGCCTCTTGGTGAGGTTGTCGACCCACTCTACCCCGATGGCAGGTTCGACCCATTAGGCCTTGCTGAAGACCCGGAGGCATTTGCTGAGCTCAAGGTAAAGGAGATCAAGAACGGCAGACTTGATATGTTCCTATGTTCGGATTCTTTGTTCAAGCCATTGTTACCGGAAAGGGTCCATTGGAAAACCTTGCAGACCACCTTGCAGACCCTGTTAACAACAATGCCTGGGCTTATGCCACAAACTTTGTTCCAGAAAATGAAAATCTTAAACAATCTTAAAATTTGATTGTTTGATGGCCTTGTAAAGTAGTTGTGAGTTACTTGACAATAGAATGGATTTTTTTTTTTTTTTTGATATTCCAAATTTCCAATGATTGTATAGTTCTGAGTTACATTTTCCAAAGCCATGACGGTAAAATACTGCCACTATCATACCAAAGGGGAGAAGAAAGAGAAGAAAAGAAAAAATAATTGAAGATACATATGAGAATTGAGATATGGTAACTAGAAAAACCATAAGCTGTTATAAGATTAAAACTTGAATTTTCAGATCAGAGGAACTTATGGAATTCAATTAATTCTCGATAAGCAATACTCAAAATTAGCGTAAAGTACTAATGTTGAACACCGTGCCGTTATTACATGATTCCTCATTTTTCTGTCGAGAAGTGAGAGGAAATAAGATGTCATTGTTTCATTTCATTGAGAAGGGAAAGTCAATGTGTTTTGTAGTCTGAACATAGTAAGTAACATATGAGTTTACAGTCCTTACATTATGTGTCCAACAAACAAATTCATAAAGTTCTTGAAAAATCATCCTTGCTAACAAGGCGCATAGTAATGACCAGAGCCAAAGGACATACTTGTGTAGTTAGCTGTAGAGACATGTAATGCTATACATGACACTTATTGGCAACAAATTTAATCTCTATGCACTAATAATATAAAAAATATATACAATCAGTTTACTTATGAAGTAATTATAGGTTAATCCCGTGATGAACATTACTCCAATTGGTTGTCTCGTAAGACTAGGGAACTGACCTACTATCACACGTTAAAATTTACCGGTACTGTAAAAATATCTTTACACTGTCAGTGTATATAACTTAAATCTACAATTAGTAAATTAAATTTCTCTCATGTCTTAACACAGCCAATATATTGTGATGCTGATGAATTCCAACAAATTAAATTATTTACTCATGATCTTCTGAACAAGCTCTTTCCAAGTCTCAGCATTGCTTTCTGTATAAAGATGCATTATAAATTTCCCAAAATTCATGAATAAAGAAGTAATAAGTTTCACCTTATCCTCAAATTTTGCTAAACCGTATTTCTACATTGAATGAACTATAATGGTGGTATCTTTTACCCTGTAGGTAGACAAAATGTAGAGAAATGCCAAGTGGATAATGATAGGGATATCATATTGTAAGCTCAACAAATCACAGGGCAGAGTTCGATCCTTGTAACCACATATGATAGGACAATATTGAATGTGTCCCTTCTATGAAAATTGATGGATTGGAGATTGCTAAATGTGTATTAATTTCTACACATGAGATCTTGATACCCAATGATATCATAGATATATATATCACTAGATAAGAAGATTATTTCTCTCTAATTACCTCCTATATATTCTGAACCCCAACTAACTTCAGCTTCATCACAACCAACTTTGACATTTCAAACACTTACTTTTCTCTTGATATAAACCATGGCAGCTGCAACTATGGTTCTTTCTTCCCCTTCTTTTGCTGGACAGGCGGTGAAACTCTCACCCTCTGCCTCAGAAATCACTGGAAATGGAAGGATTACTATGAGAAAGGCTGTCGCAAAGTCTGCCCCATCTAGCAGTCCATGGTATGGACCAGACCGTGTTAAGTACTTAGGCCCATTCTCTGGTGAGTCCCCAAGCTACTT
This sequence comes from Solanum bulbocastanum, assembly GCA_037074985.1. Taxonomy (NCBI): domain Eukaryota; kingdom Viridiplantae; phylum Streptophyta; class Magnoliopsida; order Solanales; family Solanaceae; genus Solanum; species Solanum bulbocastanum. The sequence continues at coordinate 25,060,050 of CM073598.1, read as the reverse complement.
GACCGGTGAATTCCCTGGTGACTACGGCTGGGATACTGCTGGACTTTCAGCAGACCCTGAAACCTTTGCCAAGAACCGTGAACTTGAGGTGATCCACTGCAGATGGGCTATGCTTGGTGCTCTTGGATGTGTCTTCCCCGAGCTCTTGGCCCGTAACGGTGTCAAGTTCGGTGAGGCTGTATGGTTCAAAGCTGGATCCCAGATCTTCAGCGAGGGTGGACTTGACTATTTGGGCAACCCAAGCTTGGTCCATGCACAAAGCATCTTGGCCATTTGGGCTTGCCAAGTTGTGTTGATGGGAGCCGTTGAGGGATACCGTATTGCTGGTGGACCTCTTGGTGAGGTTGTCGACCCACTCTACCCTGGTGGAAGTTTTGACCCATTAGGCCTTGCTGATGATCCAGAGGCATTTGCTGAGCTCAAGGTAAAGGAGATAAAAAACGGCAGACTTGCTATGTTTTCTATGTTTGGATTCTTTGTTCAAGCAATTGTTACCGGAAAGGGTCCATTGGAGAACCTTGCTGACCACCTTTCAGATCCAGTTAACAACAATGCCTGGGCCTTCGCCACAAACTTTGTTCCCGGAAAATGAATATCATAAAACGTTCTCAAAGAAATATGATTGTTTGATGGCCTTGTAAAGTTGTAATTGTGAGTTTACTTAGACAATAGAATGGATTTTTCTTATATTCCAATTATGGTGTAGTCTATAATTTTACTTTCCAATGGCATGAATGAAAACACCGTCAGTTTCATATCAAAGGGGAAAAAAGATGACTAAGCAAAAACAAAAACCCAAGCTACATTTGGGATGTGGTAAAAGCTTAAAACTTGAATATAGAGACCAACAGAGGAACTTATGGGATGCAATCACTTCTCGAGTGTGAGACTTAGTTTTGTAAGGCTTACATCTTAAGAGTCGGACGATACGCCCTAAGCATGCCAACATCTAATGCTTAGGGCTCCCTACACAGATCTTATATAAATTATGTGTTAAATTTTTTAATTAACATTATTGATCCTCATAATTAATAAATGAATGATATATTTAATAATTTTTTAATCTATAGAAATAAGAAGATTGAGAGAATAACTCAAGTAACAAATTGTCGTATCTTTACTATATGGTAACATTATGAGGGTGATTATATTATGTGATATTTTTTTTAAAAAATACATAGTGAAATTTTACTTTTCACATATCATTGATCATTATGTTTTTGTCATGTTATATTATCATATTTTATTTAGCTATTTGAAAGTAATTTTATTTTTATTAATGACGGAGTAATGTTTTTATCATAATACTACTAAGTTTTGTTGTTTATTTTCTTTTAGGGGTAAATTGTATAGTAGGATAATAATATATTTTTAGAAATAATGATTCTTTTCTTATTAATTAGAAAGTTAAGATATTATATTATTTATACTCGTATAATCACGTTAAGTTTTATTTTCTATGAGTTTCCTTAATCATGTTTAGTTTTATTTTCTATGAGTTTCCTTAATCATGTTTAGTTTTATTTTCTATGAGTTTCCTTAATCATGTTTGTAATTATTTCAAACTATTGATGTATTTTTATAATTTTGTGTTATTATATCCATAGAGCTTACGCCCCATGTCTGGAGACGTACGCCTCACCTTATGCTAACTAAAACGCTCCGCTTCACGTCCCCACCTTTTAAAACACTGCTCATTATGCTCATGTTTTCAAGGAATTTTAATCATTTTAATAAATTTATAAAAATAATTATATGAAGCACACACAACAAACGCAGGTATCCAGATACTAATTTAAACTAAAAAAAGGGAATGCCCCCTCTTTTCATTTGATGGCTTCCACATGTAACAATGCCAGGACATATTTGTTACATACGAACCAAGAAGAGTTCATCGAGGACAAGAAACACATGATATATATCAACCAAAGTAGAAATAATTTACAAAGAGATAATTGATGATTTTTTTTTTTATAAAAAAAATTGTCCAATCTTTATTGGTAGAGTTACTGTTAGTTCTAAAAGAAATTATGTAATTCAAACTACAACGATAAACAAGTGTTCAAAATCATTGAATAAGCCTCAATTTCTTATTCTTTGAATTAAAATATCTATTACCAAGAAGTGCAGCTATTACGAATCAAAATTGTTTGATTCTTAAAATACTTTAGAAAATGTTTAATTCCTAAATAGAAAAAATTATAAATTGCTCTTTGAACTTGTCAAAAAAAAATAAATCTAGTTATATATTAAAATTTCACCAACATTTAAATATCTCCTATTATATCTGAATGACTTTTCATCTCCTCCATAGCCCCGAATTCGTTCGAAGTTGATTGGCGTAAGATGCACATGTTTTTGTGTCATTTAAGACGTGGCATCACTAAATTACGAGTATACTACGTATTTTCATTTTTAAAATAGTATGAGTATACTGGTAATAAACAATACTAACACACATTCTTTTGGACTGTTAAAAAAAAGAAAGAAGACGGAGTAAAACAAAAGGCTCTCCTTCCCGCCAACCTCAACCCTTCATTTCCCGCCAAAATCCGAACCCTAACTCCAAAAATAGAGGGAAAATCCCCAATCTCGACCTTCATCATTCATCACTCTCTGCTCTGCTCTGATCTTCTCTTTTTCCTCTCTCTCTCTCACACACAAACACACAGAGATTCACCCTTTCTCAGTCAGCCATGGATCTAAGCGACGAGGTTAGGGCTACGCACAAGCGAACTTTCCTCAAGTTCTTTGAACAAACTGTAAGTATTTTCTTCATTTTTTTTCTTTCTTCACATGTTTTCTACTTGATATATTTTGCTTAATTTGACGGACTTTGAGTTGTATTTATGTATTTGATTGTTTTTTCTTTTGTTGATACATTTTCTATTTTTGTAGGAACTGGACACGGAGCTGAAGAAGGAATTTGAATCTATGATCAACAACAATAGGCATCGTGTCATTATGGACCTCTCTGATTTCTACAATGACAGAGAAGGCTCTGATTTGGCTCGCAGGTTTAATCCTTTTCATTAATCTTAGTGACGTCATTTTTGGCTTGTATAATTCGAGGAAAAAAATCAAGAGTGGTTTTGGGTTTGTGTTTTTGAAATTGAAGTACTACCTAGGCTTGTTGGCGTGGTTTTTCTAGTTTGTTTGCTTTCAGGTGCAAATTTGAGGGGAAAATGTTGAAAAAGACTAAGTTTTTGATATTTTTCAAGTATTGAAGTTTACCTGGGGTTATTGCTATTGGTGGTCCAGTTTGTAAGTTTCTTCTTTTCTTGAATTGTGTAGGCTTCTTCAGAATCCAAGTGAGTATATGCAACCGTTGGTTGATGCTTTAACTGATATGATCCGGACCCATAATCCCAAGTACCTTAAAGAAGGCGAGCAAGTCTTGGTTGGGTTTGCTGGTCCTTTTGTTTCGAGGAGAGTAACCCCCAGAGAGCTGCTGTCCCGTTTCATTGGTTCCATGGTCTGCGTTGAAGGCATTGTTACCAAGTGTACGTCTTTTGAATCTGCTTATAGCGCTCATTTCTAGCTCATATCTACTTTGACTGTGGTATTATGCCAGTATATTATATAGATCTTAAACTAACCATATTTACTCTGGCATTGATAATTTGGCCAACAAAGTAAGGCCACTGAATTTACTTTTAATTGATGTGCCTTAGATTCACTCCAAAGTTAATGAGTCCGTAGGAAGGCCTAATACATTTCTGAGTCATTTTTGTACTGTGAGTATAGCTGATTTGGGGTCTATGGTGAAAACTTTGATGAATATCTTTTTTAAAATGCTTTTATAATGGTAAAAGAAATGAAATTTGGGAACTATTTACCTGGTGGGTAGTTGTTTTACACTCTGCTGCAACGGTTGGGTGATATGATACAGCTGATATGTGTTTGACAGCTGTATGGTAGCAGCAAATTTTCATTTGAAATGACCTCTGAGATATATTTTAGTCCATTTGACAGGGGAAGACGTGTATATGTCCAGTGAATAAAGTTGTGGTGATATAGTAGTTTCTTGCTTGTAGTGGGCCATGTCTATATCAGTACCAGTTGCTAGTAAAGGGATGATGAAAACTGGACTTTCTAGGACTGTAGTACTAGTATTATATGGTTCAACTGATTAACTAAGAAGGATTATTGATTTCTAAATAGCTGGATTGGACATGAGATTACCTATTATATCCATTTTTATTGGTGATTGTTATGTTCCTTGAATGCATCACGTATAAGCATTTAAGATGTTTGGTACTTTCAGTAACCAGTGTGCGGTTTGCTGGTGTGGAACTGGGAAAAGATTGCATGTCATGCATAATATGCTGTTAGCACAAGTGTAGCATAAAGTATTGGACTTGTGCTTTTCAGAATTGGGTCCACAGTGGTGCAATTGTGCAACTGGAGAGTGGCCCTTGTCAATAATTTGCAAGCTTCCTTCTTCCTGATACGCATGTACTCATGCCATTGCCTAGTACAAGAATTGGAACTTCATCCAGCTGTGCATATTTGTTTTTCAAAACTAAACCAATTTTATCCTTTAGCTTCCTACATCACCAAATTAATATGATTAAGCATAGTTGGGCATATTCAAATTCAAAAGCACATCAAAGGACAATAAATACAGAGAATTGATATCAAGCAATAAGATAATAAAATATGCCAAACATCATTAGTTTGACTGTGCTGTCTTCTGTTGCTTTGTTTCATTATTAAAATCCATTTTCTACTTGAATTTTCGTGCTCATATTTGCAATCTGAAGTATTTGCTAATGTAAGACACATATTCTTTGTTATTTCTTGTTGTTTATAACTGAAATATATGTCTAAATTTCATTCTCTAGTCAAAGAGAAACATGAGATAGGTTGATGCTAGGACAGATTTCATCTGTCATCAGCTCAAGTTTTTGAGTCATGAATCATCTTCTTGTTTTATATTTAGTCTTTAGCTTGCTGTCACTTTTTGAGTTATAAATCATTTTCTTGTTTTATATTGAGCCTTAGCTTGGATGCCACTTAGTAATTGACTTTTTAAATAAAATTTATTAATGAAAGCTGCTACTTTCAATATCTATAGGTTCTCTTGTGAGGCCAAAGGTTGTAAAGAGCGTCCACTTTTGTCCGACAACTGAGAAATTTACGGCCCGTGAATATAGAGATATCACATCAAATGTTGGTCTGCCAACTGGTTCTGTATACCCGACACGGGTAATGATGAACTGATATAGGTTTCAGTTTTGGCCTTTTTTATTTGTTTAGCAAAACAAAATTTTACAAAAGTGATTATGTTGCAGGATGATAATGGCAATTTGCTAGTTACTGAGTACGGTTTATGCACATATAAAGATCATCAAACTTTATCGATGCAAGAGGTGCCTGAAAATTCTGCTCCCGGTCAACTTCCTAGAACAGTGGATATAGTTGTAGAGGATGATCTTGTTGATTCATGCAAGCCTGGAGACCGTGTAGCAGTTGTTGGGGTATACAAAGCTCTTCCTAGTAAAAGCCAAGGAAGCATGAATGGTGTATTCAGGTGTGTGTTTAAAGCAACATACTGCTTTATTTCCCTCAGAATAGTTAAATGTTGTTTTCTGTATGTAATCCTGTGCATCAATTTTGTTGTGCAGAACAATACTCATAGGTAACAATGTGTCTCTCCTGAACAAGTCAGCAAAGGCACCAAACTACACAGAGAAAGTCCTGAAAGACATCAAGAATATTTCTGTTAAAGATGATACTTTTGATCTTCTTGCTAATTCACTGGCCCCATCTATTTATGGGCATTTGTGGATAAAAAAAGCAGTTGTTCTGCTCATGCTTGGTGGAATTGAAAAGAACTTGAAAAATGGAACTCACTTAAGAGGGTAAGATGAATGCTTTTGTCTTTGGTTCAGGCTACCTTTTGCTGTCCTTAGCACTTAGCACCAATGCAGACATTACTGCTTGACCATGTGAATGCAATATTTTTATCTCCAGTTCATTCAGACAACTATCATAATTTTTTATGTACTGTAACTCCTCTATATGAGATTGATTCTTGAAGTCTCACAACAACCATTTTACTGTATTTAGTGATATAAACATGATGATGGTTGGTGATCCATCTGTTGCCAAGTCTCAGCTGCTAAGAGCAATTATGAATATTGCTCCATTAGCAATATCAACTACTGGTCGTGGTTCTTCTGGAGTTGGTTTGACAGCTGCAGTTACTTCTGATCAAGAAACAGGTAACTTTTTTTCAAAAGCAGAATCTACGTTGTATGTGAAGTAACTGACAAATATGTACTTGGAAATAGGAGAAAGAAGGCTAGAAGCTGGTGCCATGGTACTTGCCGACAGAGGTGTTGTTTGCATTGATGAGTTTGATAAAATGAATGATCAAGATCGAGTTGCTATACATGAGGTTATGGAACAGCAGACTGTAACCATTGCTAAAGCAGGAATCCATGCATCCTTGAATGCTCGATGCAGTGTGGTTGCAGCTGCAAATCCCATATATGGTTCTGTAAGTTTCTCAAAACAGGTCCATCTAAATGTGTAATTGCCTTAAGATATGTATCATTTAACTTTTCTATACCATCTCGTTTTTGACAGTATGACCGATCATTAACTCCAACGAAGAACATTGGACTTCCAGACTCACTGCTCTCTCGTTTTGATTTGTTGTTTATTGTTCTGGATCAAATGGATCCTGGGGTTGATCGTCAAATTTCTGAGCATGTTTTGCGCATGCATCGGTATCGTTCTCCAATAGATGGAGGTAGGTTGGCAGTTATGTTTGAAAATCTTCATGCATTGCCTTTTCCTAGTCTGTATGAATGAAGTGAATCTATTTTACCTTTTAGGTAGCTCAACACTAGATAATGATTCAAGATATGAAGAGCAAAATGACAAGGATGAAATGCCCGTCTATGTTAAGTATAATCGGATGCTACATGGTAGAAATTCAACTCGGAGCAAAAAGGATACATTGACCATCCAGTTTCTCAAGACTTACATTCATTATGCAAAAAACAGGATCCATCCTGAGCTGACTGATGAGGTAATTAAGTGCAACTTGTGCAATTGCATAGCATCATTGTGTTTTCGTGCAGGATTAATTTTTTTATGCCTTATGAATTTGAGTTTTGAAATACTCCTTAAGATTAAGCTGTAATAAACCTTGGTCATATCTTAGCTTCATCTCACGGGAACCTTGATCAATGTACTTCTCTCTTGCTGATATTTATAATGATAATCATTTGCAGGCATCTGATAACATAGCTACTGCTTATGCCGAGCTTAGGAGTGCCAGTACAAATGCAAAGGTTGGTATTTTATGTCTGATATCCAGATAACTATCTTGTTATGTTCTTCGTGTGATGTAATTGATTTGTCTTAATTTCCAATAGACTGGGGGAGGCACACTTCCAATTACTGCCAGAACTTTGGAAACAATTATTCGGCTCTCAACTGCCCATGCCAAGCTGAAGTTGAGAAGACAGGTGAGAACTTATTTGACTACAAGTCTTATATAGGAAGATTGAAGTTCCCCATATATGACTGCTTAGGATTAGAGGTCCACTGAATATAAAAAACCATCATCGACAGAAATTGACTAGTTCTTGACTTTAATCAATGAATTTGGTAACTAACCAAAATTGAGTTTTCTGGTTTCATTCTTTCCGTGATTATCTGCACTGTATGGATCTTTTTTTTTTTTGCTCAAAATTTGTTTCCATATCTTTTCTGGCAGGTTTTGAAGTCTGATGTAGAAGCTGCTCTTCAAGTTCTACATTTTGCCATATATCATCAAGAACTGACTGAGATGGAGGAACGTGAGCAAGAGAGAGCAAAGGAATTGGGGAAGAAGCGCAGTGCTGACCATGATGGTGGTAACAATGCTTCAGCTCGTAAACGCAGAGCTGAGCATGATGCAGGTGATGAATCAGCTGATCATGAAGCCGGGGGAGTTGGGTGAGTTACTAACTATAAAATATACAGAGTTCAGCTATCATCAATATTTTTTAGTCTTGGAGATATCTTGTTTATCAGCAGGTATGTTTTTTGGTTAGTGGTTTTCTGATAACTGATAAGTTCCTTTCATCAAGTAAACAGAAGTAGATTGCAACTTCCTCACATTTAATTACTGTGATGATCTATCTTTATGGTGTTTGTTTGTTTTATCTATTATGATGTTTCCTTCTAATGTTTATGTTTCTAAATTGTTCTTTTGTATTCTTTTGGAAAGTGGTAGTGAAGCAATGGAAACTGATGATACTCCGGCAGCTGAAATCAGCACATCTCCTGAGAGGTCTCTGTAATTAACTAATTGATCATTGAGTGCATTTCTTTGTACTCTGGGTTTGTCAATAATGGAATCTAACATCTCTGAACTTGCAGATTGCATGCATTCAGTGCAGCACTTGGTAGGCACAGGAACTTACAACATGTGGAACAAATTCCAGTTGCTGATGTGGAGAATGTTGTCAACAATGGGGCAACTGTACCTTACTCAAAGGTGGAGATAGAGAAATTATTAAAGGTATGCAAGTCCTTTGATTACAAATTTCTTTGATGTCCCGAGTTCCAAATGTATGTGTAGATTACCTCTTTTTTCACAAGTAGGCAAAACTGAAATGTGCATCAGTTGGATACAATAGTTATTGAATGTATAACAGCTAACAGGGAAAGTGCTCTAATGTGCAGATGATGGAAGAGAAAGGGCAATTGTGGGTACACAGTGATACCAATGTAGTTTACTTCATGTAAATCAGTCCAATTGGAGCGTTCCCAAGTGCAGTTGTCTCCTTTCTGATGGATTGTCCAAGCCTAACTATATGGGGATACACCATTTGTTATTGAACTATAACTAGTCTCTGATAGTATTAAGGTATTCCTCTATTTATCCCCACTTTGACATTCAGATGTAGATTTGATGAAGCATATGAATCTTACTTTTCTTGTTTTAGGAAAACCAAATGGGTAATGCATTATGTAATTTTCTACCAGCTGTTTAGCTTTAACCAGAAGTTGTCCTTTGATTGAAAAGTTGCAATTGGCCGAGTTAGGCTGAACACTTCTGAGAGCAAACAAGAAATGTAAGGAGAAATGAGTAGAGAACTTTCTTATTTTTTTTTTTGAAATTAAGTATTTTTATGTATACTATTTTGAGGAACATCAAAAGGTGAAAAATCAACGAGGAGCTAGTTTTTAACCTTAAAATTCTGATCGGGAACATCAAAAGGTGAAAAATCAACGAGGAGCTAGTTTTTAACCTTAAAATTCTGATCGGCTTTCACCTGCAAGCAGTAACGCTTTTCCATACAATCGTAAAGTTTATTAATTCCCAACATTGCAAAGATCACTTTGTATATATATCTATGTGATAGCAAGTTTAGTAACAAGAAACTCCAAATGCATATTGTTGGCAAATCCAAAATTATTTATATCACAATTATCCTATTATTATATCTAACTCAATATGAGATAACAATACTACGATTACTAATCACAACAGAAGTACAAAATGCTTTGATTACAGAGTCTTTTAAGAAAGCTCATGTATATTACACTACTAAAACTATCTATGTTTAGTGCGAGAATTTTATATCACAAAATATATAAAATAATACTTAAAATTTATCAGTCACTAAAACTAAAATATTATATTATCTTATATAAAAGATTAATAATATAAAGGAAAATGAAAATTATTACATCTTATCATTTATCTTTAATAACATAAGCATAAATTATTAATGACTGTAAAAATACATATCAAAATTTGTAACATAAGCAATGTTGTCACTAAGCCACCCAACATGAGTAAAGTACACAAAGATTTATTTGTGAAGAAGAAGAGATTCAGAATTTTCGTTGTTTTAAAATGAGAGGAAATCTCTCTATTTGTAGACAACAAATGGTAGTGTGAACAAATATTTATTGTACCTTATCAGAAATGTCACAACTATTTGGAAAAGTTGCAACCTTTAGAAAAATCACAACTTTTCATAAAAGGGGAAGATTAGTTTTGAAAATAAATAAATTAAAAGTGAATTTTGATTTGTAGTAGTGCCACATAGGCAAATCTAAGGTTCTCTTTTATATATATATATATATATATATATATATATATATATATATATATATATATATATATATATATATATATATATATATATGATATGATTTTTAATTCAACAAACCAAATATTTACTAATAACAATTTATTCACTAAAGAATCCCGCTATTATTTGATCCTTTTACAATAGTTTCACATTACAATTTCAGCGATAAACCAAGATATAATGTGAAAATTTATAGGATAAGAAATCTTTCATAAAAATATGAATAATTAGTCCCAACTCTGAAGTGAATAAATAAAAAAAACTTTATTGAAAAAAAAAAAACAAAAAACAAAATATAGAATGAAGGAAAAAGATAATGATTCATGAGACCAAACAAGTTGGAGAAGTATTATGACTGAAAATTTATGTTAATTTGCAGGGGAAAAATTAGAAAAATCATGGCAACTGCCACTGGTCTCTTCTTCCTTACAACCTCTGCCTTTTCTGTCACTTCTAAACGGCCCTCTGTTTCTCTTTTTGTCAATAAAGTTCACTCTTTTCGACTCAGAGCAGCAAATGTAAGTCCCTTCTCTATAAAAAAGATTACATTTTTCCTTTCTTTTTTCAAGATTACGTGATATTTCAAGAAAATATGCTTCTGCTATTTGTGGGTAATTTTTCATTTTGGTTTCGTATTTTGTTTGATTACAGATAGAAGAAAGTGAAATTGAAGGAAAAGAGGAAGTGGGTATCAGTGAAAAGAAGAAAATATTTGTTGCTGGTGCGACTGGGAACACTGGGAAGAGGATAGTTGTGCAGCTTCTGGCAAAGGGTTTTGCTGTTAAGGCTGGGGTTCTTGATGTTGATAAGGCTAAATCAACCTTACCGGGTCAAAACCCTGATCTTCAAATTGTGGGTTTGTTTTCAATTTCTGTTATTTTAAGTTAACTTTTTAGAAACTAATAGAAGTTATGCAGCAAAGTATGCTACTTTGAGGGTTAGATGTTAAGCTCAAAGAAAGTTTTGTTAATAGGGGAAGTGCCTTTAAATTTCACCTACTATTTATTGGGTTATTTGTCCAATTCTTTTTTGTTTTTGTCTTTCAATTTGAACAAATATGTAGCTTGTTTATTCTGCTTGATCTTGCTTACACTCCTACATCAACTTAAAGAGTTTGTTTTGGCTGGTGTATTCAGGTGATACTTATTGTAGTTTAGATAGAAAAGGATTAAAATTGGAGATTATGTCAAAACCTTCAAAGTATGATCGTTTAGTATAAAAAGTAATTGGATTTTATTTTTCAAACAAAAGGCATTGCAAATGTAATTGAAAAAAAATCAGGGAAAAGCTGCTTTGAATGTAAGTGAAGAGCTAACTGTGAAGTATAATGTTCACTTTTATTTTGTAAACCTGTAAGTTATTTCACTTGAATGATGAAATCAATTCAAATATGTTATTTTCAGGTGAAAGCAGATGTCACAGAGGGATCAGCAAGACTAGCTGATGCCATTGGGAATGATTCAGATGCAGTAATATGTGCTACAGGATTTCGGCGTTCACTGGATTTTTTGGCTCCATGGAAGGTTAGTTTGTTACCTCGCCATCCTGTTTTACTTTTAACTTTGCAGTTTACTTATCATTTCTGAAATTTTATGGTTATGTTTTCTCTTTATGAAATACTGATGGACTCATTTGGATTTTGGATGATCTTTATAATAACATGAATTGCAGGATAGGCAAACCACTCAAAGGAAAAAGAAAAAAAAGCCAAAATATAATAATTAATAAGATGAAAACAAAAGAAAGAAGTGTTGATTAAGTTTGTCAAGAGTCCATAACTAATTTCAGTTAGAGAAGCCTCTTTACATGATGACACCCTTTCCACCGTTGCTACCCATGCTCACATTCTTGGCATTGGAAAAATATTAAAAAGTCTTTTTTGTTCTTTTAAGATTCACAATGGAGACTTTTATGAATATGCTACCACAAGATATTGCTGCTGACACTCCATATGGTAGATAGCGTCTTTCGAGTTAAAGACACTTCATTCCATTGAAGACTTGTCTACACTGCAGAAAAGTAAATGGAAGACTGAACAGTTTTATGTTACTAACACTTTTTTTTTTTCTGTTTCTGGAGAAACTTTTCATTCTTTTCTCAGAATCCAGGGGAGCAGGCTGTTATTATCAATTGTTTCTCTGGTGGGGTTGTTGGTGTCAATTGTTTCTTCTTTTTTTTTTTTCTTTTTCCCCAGCTTTTTGTGCTACTATTAATCCACCCTAGGTCTGCCATTTAAGCTAATTTCAAAGTTGAACAGTTTAGTACGCCAATTTAACCTTTAAGATCTTAGCTCCATAATAATGCTTGTTATAACGCGGCTTAACGCCTGGAAAACAGGAATCAAGAATGGCGCGGTTAAGCAGATTAAGGCCTACTAGGTTGAATTCAGAATGGATCTACTGTCAGAAAATCAATTATTGTTGAAACCATTAGTCATGTTTCAGGTTTATGAAAGAATTCCTTGCCTGTTAAGTAAAGCACCATTCTTGATTTCCTTCCCTAGCTCTCAACTGGATTGGAGATCATATGTGATTGAGGTTCTCCAGAGGCACAGCAAATAAGCTAATGCCAGAAATTTTAATAGAATGAAAGAAGTAACCTGTGGGAGCTTCGAGAAAAAGTTATTTTGTATACTTATCTGTCCGTTCCACAGATGAAGCAAACATCATATCGGTTCTGATGTTTGCTTAGGTGTTGAATGCTTAATACAATCGAAAAGTTGAGAAGGCTTCTGGAATGTTTTCAAGCAAAAACTTGAAAGCAAGACTGGAAATGTTCTAAAATGTATAGGGTGCAAATGTATATCATCTTATTTCCTTGGCTTGCTTTCACCTTAAATTTGTCTGGTAATTCTATTATGTTCCTTCTACACATTTAGTAAGACTGGAAATGTTCTAAAATGTATAGGGTGCAAATGTATATCATCTTATTTCCTTGGCTTGCTTTCACCTTAAATTTGTCTGGTAATTCTATTATGTTCCTTCTACACATTTAGTATGGCCAAAAAGGCCTCTGTTAATGTCTTGCCTTCCAGATCATTAAACTGACAACCTTCTCTTGGTTATTCTACTGAAGTAAATTATGTAGCAACTATCAGATCTTCGAGTTGTTGGCTCACTACCCTAATTATTATTTTGGTGGGGTTTTGATGAATTATGAAGTATTGTCCTTCCACTACTATTGTTTAATCCCTACTGTACCTTTCTTTCAGGTTGATAACTTTGGCACGGTAAACCTTGTTGAAGCATGCCGCTCACTTGGTGTTAAAAGATTCCTCCTTGTTAGTTCCATTCTGGTCAATGGAGCTGCAATGGGACAGTTGTTCAATCCAGCATATGTATTTCTCAATGTTCTTGGACTGACATTGATAGCAAAGCTCCAAGCAGAGCAATATATTCGGAGATCTGGCATCAATTACACAATAATAAGGCCTGGTGGGCTAAAAAACGATCCACCTCAAGGAAACATTGTAATGGAACAAGAGGTAGCAATATGCAGCTTACTCATTGTTTAGTTACGTATATGTGTGCCATACGATTTTCCTAAGATTCTCCTTGCTTTTCATTCAAAATGTAGGATACCCTTTACGAAGGCTCAATATCTAGAGATCAGGTAGCTGAAGTAGCAGTTGAGGCATTACTCCATCCTGAATCTCATTACAAAGTCGTGGAGATAGTAGCTCGTACTGATGCCCCTAAACGTTCATTCAAGGAACTATTTGGTTCCATAAAACAGCAGTAGCTTGTCAAGATGATGTTTTCTGTCTATGTTTATACCCATGATTTATAAATATAGTTACTCAAAGACCACAGTGCAACAAATTTATATTGCAAAATCCTTCTCTGATATCTTGTAACAATGGAAGTGAATGATTAAAATAGAGCTTATTGACCCCCCGTTTTCTTTTTACATGTTTTTAGTAAAATCTCATGTTTGTCAAAGAAAGGCAGAAAATATTATGCCAGAAAGGTGAAAAATGTAACTATAACTATAAGTCTTAATAGCTGAGTTGGTTAATAATCCGATGGTCATTAGTAGACTTCGATCTCCACGTTTTAATTTTCTTTTTTTGCATCATCATTCATTATCATTGAATTGTCAATCAAGCAGTCAATAATACAATACTTTTTTTATTTCATGATATTTTTTGTTGTTTTCTTTTATTAACCTCTATGTTGGAACTCAAAGATTTTTTTTTTTTTTAATTTTCAAAAAACCATTATATGAGAATCAAACGTTATTCATTGAGTCAAAAAAGTTTATAGTATATACCTAATCAAACATATTCGTTAGTAATTTCGAATAATAAAAGAATGTGAGTAATTTTTTAAAAAAAATTGCTGCAAATCAGAAGTTTATTTGCTGTCAGTGGCAGAACCAAGAATTTCGTCAAGGGTGTTCAAACTTTAAAAAAGTGGATTTTTTTTTTAGCAAAGTGTGTGCACAATATATGTTTTTTTTTTTTTTACTAATGAGTGGGTGCATTCAAATTTAAAATTAAATTAGATATCATTTAACTAAATTATACAAAAACTTAAATTATAAAACTATCAATGGTAGAAATAAAAACTAACGGTGAAAAATTAAGAAAAACATTTTTAGCTACTAATTGAATAGACTCCTTTTGGTTCATATCAAATGAATTGTTAGGAGTTTTTTCATGAATTTTTTGTGGTTCAAGAGAATTGTTGAGACTTTTTTTTTCTATATTTACCTTTTCTTTTATTGAGATTCTTAACTATTTTAAAAAATAATTTAGAAATAATCAAAAGAATAAAAGTGGAAAGTGACCTTTAAGTATATCTTTAAATGTAATTTCTTAGTATTATTAATTAAAGGCAAGAAATAAAAAGATAGAGCAACTATTTTTGTTCCTTTCTTTTTGTACTGAGCAAGAATCAAACTTGGGACCTCAAACACTCGTATCCCTGGACCAACACCATTCTTTGAGTTCAAATGTGTTCATTTATCAATATATTCAAATAATAAAGAATATTTTGCCTATAATTCCGGTGAAAAGTGGCACCCTTACTGGGCTGTAGCTTTGTCCCTGTTTGATGTTCTAATTCAAACATACTTTTACAATAAGTAAAAATGAAATATGAACTCTATAATACACGGACTTAGATATACACGCGACTTCAGATGAATCGAACTCCAATACAAATAATTACCCAAAAAGAAAAGGACTTTCGAGAACATTTTATGGCGGTTAATCAACTGAAATTAATTCTGAATTATGCTAACAGCAAGTTATCCGAGGAAGACCACTGGTTTTTCTTGCTCAGAACCCTTCTGATCAAATCTCCAATCCATTCTCTGTCCACACTAAAAATCACATTTTTCCATCTTAAGCCGACAACGTACGTCTTTGCAACAAGTTTTCACTTCAAAATTTCAAGAATTCTCTTTGTGGGTAATGTATAATTGTGCTTTTAACTTCTCATTTTGATTACAGATGGAAGGAAGTGAAATTAAGGAGGAAAAAGAAGCAGGTATTGGTCAGAAGAAGAAAATATTTGTTGCTGGTGCAACTGGGAATACAGGGAAGAGGATTGTTGAGCAGCTTTTGACTAAGGGTTTTGCTGTTAAAGCTGGGGTTCGTGACATTGACAAGGCTAAATCTGTTTTACCCGAAGGAAACCCTCTTCTTCAAATTGTGAGTACTCTTTGATTTCTTTCAATTTCGGATTCTTGTTTGCTATAAATTGGTTGATAGCAAAGCTGAGGAGTTTTAGGGCTTTTACAATCAAGTTGTCAATTTAATAAAGTGGTTGTTGAAT
This sequence comes from Solanum bulbocastanum, assembly GCA_037074985.1. Taxonomy (NCBI): domain Eukaryota; kingdom Viridiplantae; phylum Streptophyta; class Magnoliopsida; order Solanales; family Solanaceae; genus Solanum; species Solanum bulbocastanum. Next base: position 25,044,155 of record CM073598.1, on the reverse strand, counting down.
TAACTTAACAAATTATGGATAAACGAATAGTATTAAGTTCTTAATATTACTATTAATTCAGAAATTTGACTTTCGTACATAAAGCATCAGTTTGAGCAATATTGATGAACTGTGCTTCTTGAACTCTTCAAAAATGTCAACAACTGCATATCTGATTCTCCAAAAGTAGTGTAGTTTTGGACGAAAATGAAGAGTCCGCACAACTTAGCTATTGAAAAGTGAAATGCCAATTATTAATGAGAATGGAGTTGTAATTTGAAATATTACATGTTTTACAGGAACATCTGCTTAATTTATGTACATATGGAAGCTGAAAAACTTGGAGCTCAGATAATCCAATTTTTTATTTTGATTACGAGCCAGAAGCTCTTCTTAAGTTTTCCATAAGAAGCTATAAGTGGGTTCTGTATTCAGCGTCTTAGAGTTTTCAAGTGCATGAGATTTTGGTATATTTAGTCCAACCAAATAAATATTACAACTTACAAGTTTAGGTCACAAAATTTTGTTATTTTGCCTCCGTAAGATTTTTGTTTGGAACTTTCATTTCATTAGTAGGACAGCTTTCTCAAAACATTTCTAGAGAATCTAGGAACAAGTGACTATTTATGACTCGGAGAGTCTCGCTTTCCAAACTAGAAAACTTCAAATTTGTGTTTGTAGATATGCATTCTCACCTGCCTATGCGTATTACATGTTTTGCCTTGTCATTTTTACTCAAGCCGTCAAATCTGTAGTTAGTTTTGGAGATAAATGAAAGCCTTCTACCTTTCTTATCAGATATTTCAGTTTTTGAATATAGCGATATCTTTAACCTTCTAACTGGCCTACAATAAGTCTAAATTTCATTTTCAACATTGATAAGACTTAGTGCTACACTGCAATGCTCCAAGTTTAGCTATTTGATATAGGCTAGAAAAAGCTGAATACATTCTTCTGCAAATGGGAAAAATAGATAGTGAAGGAAACATATACCTTCTCTGGAAAGGACCAACTTGTTTATGAATACTCCCAGTGGGAATTCCATATTGTTCTGATTGTTCTCAGGTGAAAGCTGATGTGACAGAGGGATCAGCTAAACTAGCTGATGCCATTGGTGATGATTCTGATGCGGTAATATGTGCTACAGGTTTCCAGCCTTCGTGGAACTTGTTGACACCTTGGAAGGTTAGTCAACTTCAATCCACAAAATAATAGTATTTACCAGATCCTTCACACCTGATCTTGATGAGCAGCAAAGTGAGATGATTTTGTGATAGGCTTGATGGGAGTTTCCATCTCATTTTAATGCAATGCAACGTCTTTTCAGTACTTAAATTTTAGTCTTATTAGCTTGTTAATCACACCGTGCTTGTTAGTTTGCAACTGCAAGAACATGTTAGTGAATTCAATATGGAATACATGGTGTTTTGGAGAGTCCTAATCATCTTAAAAGTTTCTCGATACCCAGGACAGGAAAATGTAAAAGGAGTGACCAACATCATAGCAATTGAAGTTCAATTTTATTCGCTTGAATGAACGTTCTAGTTACTGAATTGGCATTCAAGCAAGTATCATCTTGAAGATAATAGTTGTTATGGTGATGGTAGTACATATTGTTTTTTTGTTTGCTCCTTTTATTTTACTTTATTACACCTCCTCTTGACATCTTTTAGCCAAGCGCAAGGTAGTTGAGAGTAATTCAAACTCGAAAAGCTTTAATCTCAATTTTTACTGTTATGTGTAACGTCTTCTGGCATCAAGAGATTTATCTTCATCATTTCGTTTGGTGAAAGAAAAAAAGAATATTTGCATGTGCAGTGAAATCTTGAAAGCCTCCTTTTATCTTCCTACTTTCCATTTTACTGTTTTCCTTTTCAATTTCTTTGTTTACTCGTCTGCAGATTTTAGAAAAATTCCTTGGACAACCAAAATATAAACACCATGAAACTTAATGTATTCCTTCCCCATACAGTAACTACAGTGGGTGTAAGATCGAGTTATTGTAACAGTAAGTTGTCTGTTTCCAGTTGCTAAAAGTGTGCATTTGACAAACCAATCTTTGGAACTTCCTCTCTGGAGTTCAGTTGAAGCAGAGATTACTGTATCAGCTCTTAAACTGTACCCTCTTTATCTTTCACTTGGGATCTAGAAGCATCAGTTGTAGAAACAAATATGGTGCTGGGCAATTCTATTCAAAAGAAATGGTCCGAACGATACCAATTCTGGAGCATTTCAGCTTTCACTTCTCTGATTTGCTGATAGCTCAATTCTGCTCATGCTATTGTCCTGTTCCCAATAACCTAGTTATTAATTAGACCCCACTCGTCTTACTTCTTTCTGGGTCATTGTTGTCAGTAATTTTGGCAGTAAACATTTTCATGTCTTATGCATAAGAAGTGTGAACTTGAGGTGAGATTAGATAGGGATTGTGATGCCTAATCTCCCCAACTCACTTTGGGATTGAGACATAGTTGTTGTTGTATTTCATTTTCATGTCTTGTGTCAATGAATTAGCAGAGGTGTTAGATGTCCTTCAATAGCATTATCCATGTTCACATGCGGATGTCCTATAACTTTTCATCTCTCTTGTGCATTTCTTTGATTTTGATTTTTGAATATGGTGAAAATCAGGAAATGTCTCTCATCATTGTTTATTCTTTCAGGTCGATAATTTTGGCACAGTGAACCTTGTGGATGCATGCCAAAAACTTGGCATTAATAGGTTCATCCTTATAAGTTCAATTCTCGTCAATGGGGCTGCAATGGGTCAGTTGTTCAATCCAGTTTATATAATCCTTAATTTTATGGGACTCGTATTGGTAGCAAAGCTTCAAGCTGAGAGATACATTCGTAAATCTGGCATCAACTACACAATAATTCGACCTGGTGGGCTTAAAAACGATCCTCCACAAGGAAATATAGTCATGCAACCAGAGGTAACATTTTGTATTACCTTATTCCTGTAGTGTTCCAAAAGTCCTTTATTTTGCATCTAATGTTACGCTCTCTCTCTTCCCTCAATTTAGGATACCCTTTTTCGAGGCTCAATATCTAGAGATCAGGTAGCTGAAGTTGCAGTCGAGGCATTGCTCCATCCAGAATCTCATTACAAAGTCGTGGAGATAGTGGCTAGTACAGATGCCCCTAAACGTTCATTCGAGGAACTCTTTGGTTCAATAGAACAACAGTGACTTGTAAGCATGCAACTTTTATTCCATCCACAAATGTTTCTTTGATATATACTACATGCAGCATTTCTCGTGTAAATGATGATGCTGTTGTGATAGGAACTGGGTAAAAGTCTGACAACGGTCACCTACTTTCCCTGGGAATAAGTTCTTGCACTAAGTTCACAACACTAATCAATAGAAAATTTCCACTTTCCAACAGTGCGCATGTTAATGTTTGCTTGCTAGTTGGCTCAGCAGGAATTTTGAGTTATTGTACTAGTGCCTTGTTCAAGCGCTGTGAGTGTCATTTCTTTTATTTATTTTTTCATGATGATCACCAAATATCTAACAACGACAATATATTCAGTGTAATCCCACAAGTGGGCCATGGGGAGGGTAATGTTTACACCGACTTTACCCTACCTTGTGAAGGTAGAGGCGTTTTCGAAAGACCTTTGGCTCAAGTAAAAAGCAGGTTTGAAAAGGAAATACAGTAGTGTACCACCAAACATCAACTTATCAAAAATAAAATTGTCTATAATAAGACGAAGAAATCCCAATAAAGTAGAAAGTAACAAATTACAAAAATTGATTAGAAGAAGAAAGCAGACAGAGAAACAAAAGCAGCCATGAAAACAGGGACAAACAAAGTAATAGCAGCACTCTCCATTGAAGGTGAAGGTGCAGGTGATTCTTCTCCAGCAGCCATTGCTCCTCCAACATTTCCGAAAGCGACTAGCATCATCATGCAAATGGTGAAAACAGTCAACTTCTTAATACCCTCCATTTTTTTCTTCAAAAATTTTCAATAAAATAAAGAGAAGAAAAAAAGAACTCTGGGAAATGGATAACAAGATTGATTAAAGTGACTGTCTTAAGTGTGTATTGAAAGGACAATAGACATGGCTTTTATAGGAAAAAGTTTATGGGAAAAAACAATAATTCTCCAGCTATATTATTCGACAATATTAAGAACTTTTTTTTTTTTTTGAGGGTGATGGGTTGTCAAATAAAATAGCCTAGTAATATTAGCTTTATAGATACAGCCTGGACTAAACAAACTGGATGTTCCCACTAGTTATTAGAAAGAAAGTTTGAAGTTGGTTTTTGCTAGGTTAAGCTAATTAAAGCTTCAATGCCATGTGCTGATCACTTAAATTGTTTAAAGATTTATCAGTTGATCAACTTTTCAAAATAATTTCTCTTAATTCATGCGTTAGTGGTCCTATTCACAAGGAAATTATTTTTATCATGGCTCATCTTTTCGATGATGTTAAGAGTCACCATATGCCACATCTTATTGGTGTTCGAGTCAGATTGTGTGCTTTCTTAGATAAACAATTATGGACGAGTAATACATGATATTTATTCATATTAATTATCAAGACTACTTTTATCATTATCTTTTGTGATCAGTACTCATTAAAGCAAGACGTGACAAGGTTCATGAAGCTTGAAATGAAAAAAAAAAGAAGGAACTACACATATTTCAGAAATCAAAAATTAGTATCAAACATGTATGAATTTAATAGTATATAGTAATTCAAACATATTGAATTACAGTAATGTTGATTAAAAAAAGGATTGGAAAGTAAAGGTGACGTAAGAAGATACATCAGAAAACTTTTTAATTATACCAACAAAGGATTAAGGATAGAAAAATATACATTAAAACACTCAATCCACCTAATAATGGAAAATGATAATCAGCTAATTGATGCTTTAACATGTGCTGGTTGCTTAACAAACCATTCTCAATGATTACATACACAAGCTAACAACTAATACAAATGTTTTTTGGATAAATTACATAGTCAATTAAGATAATTCAATCCAAAATAATCAAATAAAATCTGTCACCAATTATTTATAGTAGCAGTGCACATGTAGGAGCTTCATTTCTCAATAGCAAGTAAAAACTAGCCTGGAAAAAAAAGTTTTTCAATTCTTTTTTTGGTTACAGACTGGACTAACATTGCCTCTTTAAAATATATACCAAGTTTTTTTTTAAAAAAATTTCTCTAATAAGATAGTTGGATATGCAACTAAATTTTTTTTCTTATAAAAGCCAGTCCTCTTGTTAACTTTTTAAAAATACACTACTCACAAAGCCACTTCCAATAAGATTCTAGTTTTCTTTGTTTATTTTTCCATTTTTATTGAAGTCTTTGAAGAAAGAATGGAGGGTTCGAAGAAGTTTGCTATGGTTTTCACCATTTCCTTAATGATTCTTTTAGCTTTCGGAAATGTTGGAGTGTTGGCTGCAGAAGCACCAGCACCTTCACCTACTATGGAGAGTGCTGGAGTTACTTTGTTTGTTCCTCTTCTAATGGCTGTCATTGCTTCAATGGCTGCTGTCTTTTTCTAAAGTTCCTGTTTTTTTGCCCCTTCTTTAATTCTTGTTTCTTTTCCGTAATTGTGATCTTGAGATTATTTGTTGGGATCTTGATATCTAATAAGAATTTATATTCATTCTGGAAGAACAGTTTCTGTAGTTTTATACTACTAATTGTGTACTATCATTTAGCAATTAAATTTTCTGTTGTGCGATATACCAACCTCATGATTCATCACTCATCTCATAACTTACTCACACACCCTTGTTCTAGGGTTCTGTAGATATATTAGTAATACTTTGATTTTCATAGAAAGTAAAAGCATTACACATAAAAAATTGAAAAGGTAATATTAATCTTCAACCAGAAGACTTGTCCTCCATATACAATTAGTTGAACACAATCGAATCAATGGATGTTTGAGTTCCTCAAGAAAGAGTCTTGTTGGTATATAATTACCACAAGGCATCAATTCTTTAGTTCAGGTTTGTAGCAAATGATTTCTTAATACAATTTAAACTTTGCGTAATCCATTGTAGCTGCTTTCAGTTTTCTAATATTCTCCCAACTTGACAAATAAACAATTGAATGCCTGAAATTTATCTATTCCATCCAAAATCAGTTACGCAAAAAACAAAGAAACCAGCTGAAAAAAGTAGGAGAAAAAGAAGATGCAATGATTACTGATCAAGTAAAATTTCATCCTTTTTATGAAAATGGTCAAGTAAAGTATCATTGTAGCACATTGCAGCAATCTATCCCAAGAATCACATAGTTATATAAGACATTATTTCATAAATTGAAAGAGACAAGCAACAAGAAAAAAGAAAAAAGAGAAATAGAAAGAAAAAAAAAACAGAGATGGCTGAAGCAGCAGTTTCCTATGTTGTTGAGCGGCTTACTGATCTTCTCCAGAAAAAGATTGTTTTCCTGAAAAACGTCCAACAAGGAGTTGAAGGAATGCAAGATGAGCTTGTCCGTATGAAGTGTTTCCTGAAAGATGCAGATATGAAGCAAGAGGAAGATGAGGCCGCAACAATCCGCAATTGGGTATCTGAAATCAGAGCAGTTGCCTACCATGCTGAGGATGTGATTGAAATATTCATCCACCAAGTTGAGTCCCAAGAACGACAGTGCTTCTTTATCAAGTGTGTCTTCTATCCTAAGAAATTATACTGTCTTTACAAAGTAGGGAAGGAGATTGAATCGATTCAGACCAGAATTCTTGAAATATCCAACAGTCGTGAAAGATACGACATCAGGCATATACAAGGTCTCGGAGATGGGGAAGGTTCAAGCACAACACGTGAGAAGATGCGTGAACTAAGACGCTCCTCGCCCTTGGTTGCCAACAAGGATGCTGTTGGTCTAGAGAAGCATGTGAGCTCTGTCGTGTCAATCCTTCTGAAGGAGGACAAACAGCTTCGTGTTGCTTCAATTGTTGGTATGGGGGGCGTCGGCAAGACGACTCTTGCCAAGGAAGTTTATAACCGAACTCAAATCAGAGACAAGTTTGACACTCGGGCATGGCTTTATGTATCCCAAGATTATAAGCCCATGAAGATCATCAAGGAACTCATTTTACAACTGGCAAATCCAGAAGAAGATAAAGTGAAGATAGTTGACACAATGGACAAATTGTCAGAGGCCGGTTTGGAGGAAATGCTCCAGAGGCGTTTGAAAGATACATGCTATCTCATTGTTCTTGATGACATCTGGACCACAGAAGCATGTGATCTCATTGTTAGGTCATTTCCTGACAACGATAAGTCAAGTAGATTGCTGCTTACCAGCCGCCGAAAGGAGGTTGCTTTGCATGCAGATCCCCATGCCACACCCTACAAACTTGAAGTATTGAGCGAAGAGGAGAGCTGGGAACTCTTTATCCAAAAAGTATTTGCTGAGGATAGAGAGTGTCCACAGGACTTGGTGGACGTGGGAAAAGAGATTCTGGAAAAATGTGATGGGTTGCCACTGGCAATCACTGTCATAGGAGGTCTCTTGGCTGGGAAGAAGAAGCAAAGACGTGAGTGGCAGAGAGTACAACGAAACCTCGATTTACACCTCGTCAGAAGTCAAACTTATGGTGTGTCAGCAATTTTGGCATTGAGTTATAAAGACTTACCTCCCCATTTAAAATCTTGCTTTCTCTACTTAGGCCTTCTCCAAAAAGGCAAAGACATCCCTGTGAGGCAACTCATGCACATATGGATTGCCCATGGTCTTATTCATCAAAATGGAGAACAAAAGTTAGAGGACATTGTGGAGGATTATCTAGATGATCTCATTGGCAGAAATATGTTGCAAGTAATCCAAGTTAGAGCAGATGACAGTGTTAAAAGTTGCCGGCTCCATGATCTCCTGCAAGACTTTTGTATAATGCAGGCCAAGGAAGAAATGTTTCTGGAGGTAGATAATCCATCTATATGCCTCTCTGAATCTCGGCACCATGTCCTTTATTCTCCACTCGAGAGGTACGAATATTTGGGAAATTCAAAATCGTATATAAGATCCCTTCTATCCTTTGATTCCTCTGCTAAAGTAGTTAACCTAAATTGTATTTGTACAAGTAGTTTCAAACTTCTCAAAGTGCTATACATAGACTCTCCTGGTTTAAATGTGATCTCAGATAGTATTGGGAAATTATGTTCCTTGAAGTACTTAGGCATAGGATGGAAGACACACATAAAGAAGCTTCCCCATTCGATAAGTTGTTTGCAAAACTTGGAAACAATAGATATGCCCATGTCTGGGTATTATTCTGTGGAAGTTCCTAATGTCTTGTGGAAGTTAGAGAATTTACGGCATCTACTTGGTTACATAAATTCCCCCAGCCTATTGAAGATTGACCTACCTAAAAATCTCCAAACTCTAGGCAGCATACCTGTTCATCAGTGGATGCACCATGAAAACCTGACAAGAATGACTAATCTCCAAAAAATTGGTTTACTCATTGAAAGTGCTGATAACCTAGACATGGATCAATTATGTGATTCACTTGCAGAGCTTGAGGGCCTTCAATCCTTATGCTTGGAATTAACCAATAGCTTGCAAATATCTTTGGTTGCTGGTTTGCCTAAGCTGAGTCATGTTGTCAAGCTTAAGTTGAAGGGAAACTTAGCATCAATACCAGTTCATCCTTGTCTATTTCCACCTAATCTTTGTCAGCTGACTATAGTGAACTCGAAGCTCCATCCAGATTCAATTCAAGTGTTGGAGAAGTTAACCAACTTGTCAGTTCTAAAACTAATTAAAGCTTTTGACCGATATGATCATCAAGATGACAGTATAACAATATCAGAGAATGGGTTTCGTGGACTCAAGTTTTTCAGGATGGATCAACTAATGTCTATGCAAGAGATGAAGCTAGGGAAAGGTGCAATGGCAGGACTCAAATGCCTGCAAATCTTCAAATGCTACTCGTTGAGGAGGCTCCCAGAAGAGTTGATGTCATTGACTAACCTTGAGAAGCTGGAAATTCGAGAAATGCCTGAAGCATTTATTGCTAGGTTTCAAGTTTCAGATTTGCACAAACTCCGACACATTCCCAACATTGTGGTTGGACATCCCAGTACAGATTATGAAGAAAGGATCCAAGAAATGGAGCGTGAAAATATCATTAGAAAGATCAGGTCACAAGCACAGGCAATAAGAGCAGCAATTTTGTTCCAAGTGACTGGCAGAGGGGAACACAAATGACAATGCAGATTGATTCTGTCTTCTCTCTTTTTTTTTGAAACTTTTCTTCTGCAAGTGTTTTCTACTAAGCAAGAGGAAAATGTAACTACTACCAGTTTAGAAACGTGCATTTAAAAGAAGCATTTTTCTTTCTTCATTTTCTTTTTATAAGTATATTCTTAGTCCATAGAATGGCAAGGGTCATAAAGTATTCCACTTTTCATTTTTGCACTAATTCTGAGTATGTTTGGAATGATCTTCTTCTTAATTTCCTACTGCTTTTAAAATGTTTTCTCCATTAAAAATGTTTCCCGGCAAAATAGTTCTTCTTTTTTAATTAAAAAATGACTTCTCTATCTAAGGAGCAAAAGTCATTTTCTTTTACAAAATTTTCAACTTCCATTCAATTTGGTCAATACTCGTTCATTCTTAATCAGAAATCTCAGGTTTAAATCCCATGAATATGAAGTCTTTGATAAGGAGCGTTTTAAACCCATTGGGGAACTTCCCATTCATGTGGATATCAAGCAGCAGGTGGAAAATCAAAAAAGAAAAGATTTCAAAGAAGCGATTTAAATTTTATGATTTCAAAGATTTAGGAATTGATGATATATAAATATAAATAATAACTGAACTAATGAAAAAGACGGCTCATTTGATCAAATTCTTTGTAAAAAAAAAAAAAATAGCTTTTAAAAAAAAGTGGGCACTGCAATTGTACAATTACTCACTTTAATTTGGTATAGAGCTTAAGCCCAAGTGTCGAGCTACTCGGAATTCCGGTAGAGATGGCTGCGCCGGCAATTGCTACGGTGGCTGGCACCAAAATCTTTTCTTAAAGTTGAAACCCTTACTTTGTCAGTTCTCAGTTTTGTTTGGGCAATTTGGGCTTGGGCTTTGCCTGCTTTGGGCGTATCAGCTGCAGCTGGATTCTTCTTCGCCGGGGCAGTAGCAGTGACAGGCTTAGAAGCTGCAGATCGAACCGATGGAAGCTTGTAGGAGCTCTTAGCTTACCAGAAGCAACAAACTTCTTCAATTGGTTAAGCAACAGTTTGTTGAAATTTGGTGAAAGATTTATCTGTTTATCTTCAATGAACTTCGTAGCAGAAAGCTTGAAAAGAAGACTATTTCTGTAGAGAAAGGAAAATGCAAAAGAATGATGAATAGAACGTATAGAAATGTAGTGAACTGGCTTAGCCTAACCTCTCAGTTCCCTCCCTTGAAATCATCCATTGAATCACTCTGTAATGTCAAAAGGCTTACCGAAACTCTAAGACTTGCTTTTGACAACCCCATCGAAGCAGACTATACTATTTACTCAAATATAATTCAGCTTTGCATTGACCTGAAGGCTCATAAGCAGGGTCGTTTGGTTCACTCCCATCTTATAACTAGTGGGTTTCCTTCAAATGTTCATTTGGGGACCAAGTTGATCATTTTCTATACAATGTCTGGTGACATGGTGTCCGCCCGCAAGATATTTGATAAATTGCCTGAAAGGAATGTGGTTTCATGGACTGCACTTTTATCTGGGTACTCTCAGAATGGGGATTCACAAGAAGCCCTTAATGTGTTTGTTGCTATGCGTAGTGAAGGGGTGAGGGCAAATCAATTTACTTATGGAAGCGTTTTAAGGGCATGTACTAGTGTGACATATATGAATTTAGGAAAGCAAATACAAGGGTGCATTCAGAAGAGCAGGTTTGTGGATAATTTATATGTACAGAGTGCGTTGGTTGATTTTAATTCTAAGTGCGGAGAAATGGAAGATGCTTTTTGTGTTTTTGAGTCAATGGTAGAGAGGGATTTGGTTTCTTGGAATGTCATGATTTCTGGATATGCTTTTCGAGGTTATAACATTGATGCATTTCTGCTCTTCTGTTGGATGTTCAGACAAGGTATACTTCCCGATTGTTTCACATTGGGAAGTGTTCTCAAAGCATCTGTAGGAGGTGGCAAGTGTGGTGGACTAGCGAAAATCAGTATGCTACATGGATGTATCATTCGACTTGGTTATGGGTCATATAGTATTATTAGTGGAGCGTTAGTTGATGCCTATGTGAAATGTGGAAACCTGGCCAATGCAAGTTATATATACAAGAAGATGCAGAATAAAGACAGGATTCCATGCACTGCACTAATTACTGGATACGCACGTGAAGGCAAAAATATAAATGAGTGCCTAGAACTCTTTTGTCAGTTACATCGGAATCATAGGGAAATTGATAGCATAATTTTATGCTCTATGATCAACATATGTGCCAATGCAGCGTCACTGTCTTTGGGGAGACAACTACATGCTATTGCGATCAAATATCATAGCACTCTTGATGTGGCGATGAGTAATGCTTTGGTTGATATGTATGCAAAAACAGGAGAAATTGAAGATGCCAACAATGTTTTTCAGCACATGACGGAGAAAAATGTAATATCATGGACGTCGATGATCTCTGCATATGGTGTGCATGGTCGAGGAGTCGATGCAGTTTCATATTTTAAGAAGATGGAGTGTGAAGGCTTTGAGCCAAATGATATAACATTCTTGTCTCTCTTGTTTTCTTGTAGCCATAATGGGTTGACTGCTGAAGGATGGGAATGTTTCAGTGAGATGGTTAGAAAATATAAAATTGTTCCAAGAGATGAGCATTACTCTTGCCTAGTGGACATTTTCGCACGCAGCGGCTGTTTGAATGAATCATATGATTTGATTTGTAGGATGAATATAAAACCTAGTGCCTCTCTTTGGGGTTCAGTTCTTGGGGCATGTAGCATACATGGCAATATGGACCTTGGGAAGGTAGCAGCCAGGCATTTGTGCAACATCGAACCTACAAATGCAGTTGGCTATGTGGTTCTAGCAAGTATATATTCTGCAGCTGGCTTATGGGATAGTGCTTGGAAGGAACGAGATGTGGTTCAAACTAGAAGGTTACCAAAAGATCCTGGTTACAGCCTTTTTCATTCTGGCAATGATATGGTAGCACTTCTACCTACTGGCTGATACATGAAAATGATCCAGATCTTCCTTGTAATGTTTCATCCTACCTGGATTTGTCGAAAGTTGGTTTTGGCAGTGATAGTTTCATCGTGCAAATGATCCAATAAAGCTACGAATAGGTATTCGTTCTTACCCACTTAATCGCTTATACTTCTTACATGTCTTGCCTGGTCATGTTTTACTCAAGCTATTGAATATGTGATTTAGCTTTGGAGATAAAATGAAAACCTTGTACCTTTTCTATATGAAATTTCAGTTTTGGATATAGCTACATCTTAAACCTTCTAACTTTAGCCTACTTAAGTCTATAGTTATTGTAGTAGATACCTTGTGGAGTTAGCTGAGGTGTGTGCAAGCTGGCCTAGACATCACAGTTATAGAAAAAATTAGTGTCTAAATTTCATTATCAACATTTATAGCACTTGGTGCTACTTGAACTCTGCATCAGTCCCATTTTAGCTATTTTGATTTAGGCTAAGAAAAAGCTAAAATACATCTTCTACAATATTGTTCTGATTTTCCTCAGGTGAAAGCTGATTTGCAGAAGGATCAGCTAAACTAGCCGATGCCATTGGTGATGATTCTGATGTAGTAATATGTACTACAGGTTTCCATCCTTCGTACAAATTGTTGGCACCTTGAAAGGTTAGTCAACTTCAATCCACATAAGAAAAGCAAAATCTGTTTATCTAGGGTACATGTGTTGATTTGATTCATTGAAGCCTCAGAGATATCGAAACACTCTGGGTAATCCCTGAAAAAAGTTGAAGCTCTGAATAACAAAAGTCTCCCGGTTGTGAATTTTCTTATGCTTTGATATTTTGTTCATCTCTGTTTTCTTTTTGTGTGTATTTTGTTGTTTTATATTTGGAGAAAGGAGCACTTAGTTGCAATGTTTCTTGAGAGTGAAATGTTCTCCTCAGCGAAAAATGCATGGTGGAGCTCTTGGCATGAGTTTATGTTCCTACTACTGATCTTTTAAAGATCATGGGTCACACTTGGTTGTTTAATTCAGCTATACAGTTAAACACATGAAACAGTTGAAATTATTTAGATTTGGTTAAATTTGTTTTGATTGTACTGAAATGGGAATTGCAAATGTGACTTTCATCTGATAGCATTCCATCTTTACAGAGAAGCCTATTATTGTATCAAAGCTGGAGAAAGTGGCTTCAAACGAGAGGTTTTAATGTGAAGGGAAAAGATGGAACCGTGACAATCCAGAGAATAAAGAAAGGCGAAAAGGGCAGCTAGCAATTGATGCAGAGATTTTCGAGATTATACCTTTTCATGCGATGGAAATGGAAGTGACAAAATAATCAAGGGACACACCATAAACTGAGAAAAGATTTTTTTATTTCTAATCTTTGTGTCATCACATGGTGTCGTATAAATTGGAACAGAGGGAATAATTATTAATGTGCTTAGAACATAGCCAAGAAAGATAAAAAAAAATTAGTAATGGTATTTGTTCAAAGTATATAAACAGATGTACAATTATCAGTTAATTGGTCCATTACTATAGACTGTATATATGCCACAAGGTACCAAATTCAGTAATCAGTTTCCATATACAATAAGTTATGTCTTTCAAAAAGAACCAGCACTAAAGGAAAACATGTCCCGCCTGCAATCAATCGCCCCCAACTGTCTTTTGAATTATGGTTGAATCTGCCGCCCTGCATAAACTTAAACATGTACTACTTCACATAATCAACTATGCACCCCACCTCGTTGTCATCCCTAACTAGAAAACACGAACCGAACCTAATTAGTGCACGATTAAAAACGACATGTCCATGCCATCTCCAACCAGAGAACATGAACCTAATAGTAAGTGTGTAATTAAAGATACATATCCACACGATTCGAAGAAAAAGGAATAGAACAAAATAAAATGCTCTTGTTGAGAGTCGAACTCAAGACCTCCCGCTTACTAAACGGGTGCTCTAACCAACTGAGCTACAAGAGCTGGGCGAAATGAGTTTAAGACTATTTAAACAAATCTTTTGTTAACAGAACAAAGAATTTAGATTATATATGCGGTGCGGACATCTTTAAGTGAAATAAAAATATGTTTTAAACAAAAATTTAAATCACTAGACGGATTAATAATAGTGCTATTTAACTTTCAACCTCATACTACACATCCACCCTCAAATTTTGTATTATTACAAATAGGGGCGGAGCTAGAATGTCAGCTACAGATTCGATCAAACTCCGATTCAAACTTTAACAGATTTATCTTAGAAATTTCTAAATCAAGTATGCTCATTTTATTAATTTAGAATCCAATAATTTGAAAAGATTTAGAATCCAAAATTCATATTAACTTCACATCCTAAGTTCGTTTTCACTTTCAAGCTAATGTTTCGTTTCTTAGTGAGGAGGGTCTTAATTGTATAGAAAGTATATAAGATAGGAAGTAAGTAGAAGTCTTTAATTATTTACCTTTTGTTTCAATACTTTTGTGTTTGCTAAAACTGAGACCGAATATATAATATGAACAATAACGTCATATATGATGTATCATCAATGAATTTTTATTATTATTTGTCCCAGAGAAATTGTGTTTTTTATGATATTTAATTTGGAACAAACTGATGCATCTTTTATTTTCAAATATTACATTTTAAAACGCACTCAATATTTATATCAAACCAATAAATACACAACTTATACTTGTATATAGAATTTTACGTTTTAACTATAATACTAAGAAATTTACTGCTAATATTCTATTCTCTTCGTTTTTGCTCCAACTTCTAATTAAGATACTTTAACGAAAATGGACAATTCGATCCTTAAATATACAATATACAAGCTACCCATAATGTGGCTAATTTATATTAGTTACCAATTATTCCTCAGGTTTATCTATTTCGTAGTGTCTCTTTAAATGTAGGAAATATAATAATGTTTTTAAAAAGTATATATAGAGATCAAAAGAAGTTGAAAGTAAAAGAAATTAGTTGCATTCAAAACATAAAAAAAAGGCTTACCATTAGTGTTTTAATTTGTATATTTGGGTCCGTAGAATTTTTGTTTCGGGATGATTTTGTTATGTTTTTACTTAGCGCAACACGTTTAATTAAAGGAAAAATTGTATATAATAGCAAACTATTAATTCAAATTAAATGTTATAAACATAGTTTGATTTAGTTGTACCTCATAGCAAACTGTTGTTATTTCGCCTCTCTCCTGGTGAATCTCGCTCGCCACTCTCGTTCTCTCCATCGCCTCTCTCGCTTTTATACAAACGCAAATGTATAAAATGCGTTTGTGTTGTATAAAACGAGAGAAAATTGTATATATACATATATTTTTGTTCCCCTCTCTCCCCTCTCCCAGATCTCGCTCGCCGGTCTCTCCCTCACCTCTCTCGCTTATACAAACAGAAATGTATAAATTGTGTTTCTGTTTGTATAAAGCGAGAGAAAATTGTATATATACATGTAAATACATATATCTTCGTCCTATAAACCTATAATTATACAATACAAAAATTCTCCTGCCCAGTTCTCTTTGGCCTTTCTCTCTTTCTCGCTTTATATAAACACAGATTATATAATTGATCTTTTGTATATGTATACCGAAACAGAAACAGATTATATACAACTCCTTTCTTTTGTATATGTATAACGAAATATACATATTTATGTTTGCTATGAAGCACAATTATGTAAACTGTAGCTATAGCATACAAATATGATTTTTGTGTTTGTTATATGTGAAAATTGTTATTAATTAAATGGGTGTGGTGAAATCATACACAGTGGATTGGTCATTTTTAATTCGTCCCTTTTTCATAATGAGAATGATTGCTGTTGCTAATCGTATTCATCCTTCCTTTTTTCATAATTTAAAATCATAAATTTTATTGAAAATGTTTAAATTTAATTTAATATATTTATAGTAGAATATTTATTTTCTATACACAGCATAATTTTTTGATAAAAGTTAAGTTGCCACCTATCAATTAGTCTACGTAGTTCCACTAATTGCTACTATATGATGATACATTCTAGATAATAAACATAGTTTTATAAAATTATTTTTATAAAAGTTAGTAGAGAATTTTAATTATATTTTTATCCGTTGAATATAAAACAAACGTCCTATGATATATTCGTTAAGACAAATATTGATTACTAAGAATTGAAATTACATTTTTATTCTTATTTTTATTTGGTCAACGAAGTGCGAAGGTCAATCCAACTACACATTAACACAAGTATTAGCAATACTTTCAATATAATTAAACCAAAGAAAATTACAAAATATTTTTGTGAACTCCATTGAATTTACAGTTCTCGTGTTAAATCATCTCCAACCCAATATTAATTTTTACAACATTTTGGTGTGTGAATTGTGTTGCACCAAATTTGGTGTAACATTATTCATCACACCAATTCACTTTATCGAATATTTTAATATTATTTCATTATATAAAACTTTTAATTAAATATTATATATATTGTATGTTTTAATTAAATCTCTTGTATATTTAATTATTTTTTATGTAATATTTTTATAATATTAATTTTAGATATAAAAGTTAGATTTTTTTATAAATTAATTTTTCTATATATGTCTTTTAAAAAAAAATAAATTTATGTCAATTCTACTATAAATTATAATTGGATATAACTACAATTAAGCGTGATCTTAATGCACCAATTCAGGATACGTCGGAAGGTCCAACTCCAACTGTAGAAATGACAATAGATGAAAATTATCGATTTCAACGATTTCTAGCTCGACATAAAAAAATAAAGGACAAAGAAGCTCATTTTGAACTACGTAATGCATTAATAGAGCATTTATGGGAGCACCATAATGATCTTGAAAGTTGAATATTTATGTAGAATTTAAAATAATTTTTTCAGTTATGTAATGTTTATTTCACTTTTATTTGTATGATCCATCATTATGTCTAATGTATAATATTTGTTAGCAATTTATATTATTTAAAAAATTATGGTATAAATTAATTTTATATTAAACGACTGTAAAAGAAAAAAATATGAATCATATATGGTGAATGTTTTAGAAAGAATTTGTTTTATGATAAAGAAAATATAAATGAAATAAGAAATAATAATATAATAATGAAGAGAGAAAAATATTTATTTTTGGTGTAAAACTTGGTGCAGTGAGTTGGAGTTGATTTACACTAAAATAGAACTGACACCAAATTTGATGTAAAATTTAGTGTTTGGGTTGGAAATGCTCAAGTTATTTACTGTAATTTTTTATGTGAATTTATTTATTCTTTAATATATTTTTCCCAGTAAACCTTACATGGTAATTAAGAAAAAATCACACTAATAAAATAATCAGAATTATTGGAAAAAATAGTCTTGACTCTAAACATAGTACTATAGAGTTATATAGGTTGGAACAAAGATTAATCAGTTTCATTTTATATACCATCCTTTTCTCCTTACCTTATGTTCCAAGAAAAATATCATCTTCACTTTAAAATTTCTTTTTGATTCTTAATGAATTGATTTATAACCACACAAATATTACTCTTTTCTTTTTAGTTCGTTTTCAAAAAAATATCATCTTAAATAATCTAACTATAAAAAATTTTTTTACCCTTAATGAAATGATTTATAACCACACAAATATCTAAAAATTGTTTTAAACCACAATTCTTTTTTTAAAAAAAAAATCTTTATTTTTTGTTAAATATAATGTCAACTCAAGTAATGCCCCATAAAATAAGGACGGAATACCACTACTTACAAGAAAATATATTTTTACCCGATGATGAAGAAGAACTCACATACTTACCACTTACCATTTTACCGCCGCACGCCGTACACTTAGAATACAATTCAAACGACAACCGAAATTACACTTCTATCCCTATTTAGATTTGTTCAGCATAACACAAAGTTTACATTTATATAAAATTAAAAACAACATCGCCACACCTGCCAAGGCTACAGTACAGTACTGAAGCAAATTAAAGCTAGTATATGTACTCACCTAGAGAAGAGTAGAGTAGGAAACTACAAACATGAAACCAAAATAATCTTACATACCCTAAAAAGTCCCTATTACAAAAAAAAAAAGTTGCAACATTCTACGATAATATAATATCACAAAACATGTTATAGCTAGATATTGTTGTTGAGAATTTCACATTAAAGATTTGAGTGACCTAGCTTTGATGGGCTTACGGGTTCTTTTGATCTTCAGCTTACAGTTTTCATCTTCTTCATCATCATTATCGTCTTCCTCGTCTTCAATATAGTCAAATACTTCATTATCCATTTGAGAAGATGAAGATTGTGCTCCCTGAGTAGATTTCCCAATTGACGAGCCTCTTTTTCTGCCCCATAAAGGACCAAAACCCGAATAATAGTAAAATTCGGAACTCGACGATTTCTTAGGACGATGTGGGCGGCCGCGAGAACTCTGAGTCGTCTCAGCTGCCGCCACAGCCGCAGCAGCAGTACTAGTAGTAGTTGAATGAGCTGATTCGTTGTTGCTACTACTGTATTGCTTCTTCAGTACTTGAGCAAAATGGTGCTCACATAAATTATGCCCTCTTTTCGATTCTCTACTGCATTGCCATCCCTTTCCGTCATTCTTCACGCACATTGTTGTAATATTAGCATTTCCATCCTTGTCGAAATTGCCGGAATCAGCAGGAACATCAGCGACTATATTATTATTCTCCGAATAATCCATCTCTTTCCTCTCACTATCATTCACCTCCAGCTTCATTGACGTGATGCTACTAGAAAAAAACAATGCTAACTCAATGAAATTTTGAATCGATCTATATCTATACCCAACTATTACGCCAAAATTTTGAATCGAACTTCTAATTATCGTTTTCTGAAGATACTGGTAGCTAGCTAGTAAAAACAAATTGATGTAAAGTTACCTCAGTTCAGAATCATAAAAGGTCCCATTTACAGCACAACTATCATATCCATCCAACTGCGCGCAGCAAAGCAAATCAGAAATATTTTTTTTAAAAAAAGCTTTATTTCTCAAAAGAATACAAGCCCTGCGTTGGGAAATAGGGCGAAACAGTGAAATAAATTGAACGAAGAAAGCTAAATACACAACATAAATGTTGAGATTGAGATTGTTTTCATTAACCCTAGTGATGATAATAAACCCTAAAAAAACCATAAAACGAAGAGACATTGAAGAAACGAAATGAGCGTTATTCTATAGATCTGGAAAAAGGAAAGGAATAAATGATATTTATTGAACTCACCTTGTAAGAAGAAGAAGACGGCGCCGGTGCCGGAGGAGGAAGAAGTGTGTGGTGGTTAATAATATTATCGTTTTGTAAATCTTCAGCGGGGAATGTGATAACATCCCATGGAGACTGATTGAGCTGACAAACGTGGGGCTGTAAAATGGCACCGTGCTGTTGGAGAAATACGGAAGAAGCATAGTGGAGTGGGGAAATTTTGGCATGCTTCCTTATTCTCATGGCTGAAAAACTCGGGAAAAAAGAAGTATTTTTGAGGGGTAGGCACGACGGAAACAGATCCAAATGGGTCTTTATATGTGTTTTTTTTTCTTTGTTAACTACGAGGGCCCAATCAGCATTATATGTTTTATATTGACAGTTGTACCCTTATTTTGTGTTGGTCACAAAATTAAAAATTAAAAATTGCGACACATAATTATATGTTTTTGTGTCATAATATATCACTTTAGTTTCTATTTAGGTACAAGTATAGTTGAAAGAAAAAAATTAAAGATCAAATTTCCTTTTTTTTTTTTTTCGTTTTCCAATTTTGGAGTTCACTCGTGCTTTCTTTTCGCAATGGGAAAAGGTCAAAGATACTGATCATTTATTATAATCAATATTTTCATTTTACTTTTTTGGTTATTTATCCATTTGTTAGGATAAATTGTATTCACTCCGTTAAATAATAGTTGTTCAACTTGACACAGAAATTAAGAAGCATTAAATAATTCCTGTTAAATAAGTACTCATTTACACATTGAATAATGATTAATATTTAATAGAAGGATAAAAAAGATACAAAACGATAAATTATTAATTGAGTTTATAAACTGGACATCTCAAAATAGTGTAAAGATAGTTGGATGGTTCATTAGTCTTACTTGACATAAGCTCTAATTACTTGAAGTTTAACCGTAGGGAATTTTAAGCAACAATCAAAAGTAGAGGGTTGAATTTGAACATTTTTCTTGAAATATTTCCGGTCAATATATGTGATGATTTAAAAATGACAAGAATATGAAATGTCTCAAAATATAACGAATTGTGAATTATAATATTTATTTTGTATAATAAATGAGTAAATTGTAGACTTTCCCCTTATAGATATATTTTAATTGAATTTGGTTTATGGCCTACTATAGCAACTACAAAAACAGGGTAAAATTGGTTTATGGCCTATTTATACATTTTTTGGGTTTTATGTTATATCTCTTGAGAGAATTTTATTCTTATACATAGAAGGTTATTTTTTTCCATTTAAATTGTAAAATGTCATAAAGTTCAATCATATTTCTAGGACATGGATCAAGAAATAAGAATGCAATAGCAACCTAGTGGATAAATTAACTATTCAATATTAGTTTTGTATGGATATGCTTGATTAGATTCTGAATTTAAAAAGTCAAAGAATAATTTGACATATTAGGCATTCTGCAAAGTATCAAATTATTCTTTTAAATGAGTGGTGATAACTTATGAGAGTTTTATGTATTTTCTTTCTCCTTATAAAAGAATGAATTTATATGGCAGCTATGATTAGATGGTTCTTGAAAAATAAAAAATATTTTCTTCTATGGAAAACAAAATAAAAGAAAAGTGTCATATATAACATTAAAACATATATCACAGAGTAATAAAAAAAACAGGGGTTACAATATGCATAGAAAATTATAAGCATGTTACCAAAATTATAAGGAAATAAACATATTATACCCAAAAAAACATAAGAAATGAGCATGTGGAGATTCCAATTTCTAAAATTAGAAACTAAATTGGAATATAATTATTTTCTTTTATAATTATATAATTACAACTGACCAAGTGTCGTCATTAGGAAAAATCTATTTTCTATGGAACTGTTGCACACTATATATATATATATATATATATATATATATATATATATATATATATATATATATATATATATATATATATCTTTGTCTAATATGTGTAGGATCTCAAAATGAAACTAGTGTAAAAAATAATATTTATTTGTTCTCTTGAATGTTTTTCTCTTCGGTTTTGGTAAAAGGAGATTATATATAATAGCTGTAAATATTACTGTCCTACATAGACTATATTAATTATTCTAAAATTATTTCATATTCATTGTTTAGTTTGATATATTAAGAATAATTTTGTATTTACCTATGCTTATTCATGTATTGCTAGTATCTTAGTTAATATTATATTGCTTATACCTTCCATAATACTGAACAGAGCATTACCAAACAAATTAAATAAATTTTAAGTAATATCATAATAATATATATATATATATATATATATATATATATATATATATAATTCTATGAATTCTATCAAACGATCTCTCGATTATTTTCGTTGGGGCATCTCCAATCCTATTCTCTATTTTACTCTCCAAATATAGAGCTCTCTATTTTTTCAAACAACCAACTCCAACCCAATTATCTATTTTACTCTCTAAAAAAGAATCTTTTTCTTTCTCCTCAATATTATATTATTATTTCTATTTCATTCTTATTTTCTTATTTCATAATATAAGTCATTTCTTCTTTTTGCAAATAATCACTTTATAATCTTCATGTAATACAATTTTTTTTTCAAGTTCTTCATTTAATATAAAATTATATTTTATTCTAAATTTCTAAATTACATAAATTGCAATAAATATTATATATAATACATATTAAGAACAATTCAAATAAAAGTAGAATTATTGATGAAATAAAATCGCATCAGAAATATTGTAATATCATAAAATTTATTTTAAATTTTACATAAATACTCAACTTTCAAGATTATTATCATATGTTCTATTAATGTATTACGGAGTTCAAAATGAGCATTTTTTGTCCTTATTTTTTTATGTGTATATAAAAATTGTTTAAATTAACAATTTCATCTTGCATCCAATTATTTCGTGTACTAACTTACTTCCCCTATTCCATTTGAACTATTGCATCAAATATTTTCATGCTCTTTAAAAAGTGTAGTTTAATAATTTATCACTATAACATAAAAGTCGATTGTTTGAGTTATCATGTAAATTTTGTTCATACTTCATAATGAAAAATAATTATAATCTAAATTACATATTTAAAATGACAAAAACAAATTAAAAAATTAAATTAGAAAAATTGTTAATTCGGAATGGAAGTAGTATACTTATCAATAATATGTTTTAAATGTTATAGTACTTGGAAAATAATTAAAAATACTAGAGCCTTATAATATTAAAATAACTTTAAATTACATATTTAAAGTGACCATTTCTTTTAAAAAATAAAATAGAAAAATTATTAATTTGCTGAAATAGTAACTTATTAATAATATATTTTTAAATGTTATATTACATTAGAAAAATAATTACAAATGATAAAGACTCAATTAATACTATAATAAAAATAATATTATAATAATCAAAAAGTAAAATAGAGAGGTGAATAGTAGTTCTCCAAATTCTCTCTATAATTGAAGAAAATTTGGAGAACTACTATTCATCTCTCTATTTTACTCTCCAAATATAGAGAATGGAGAGTAAAATAGAGATGAGTCGGAGATGTCTTAGACTTCCTTCATGTAGAAGAGTAGAAGTCTTGATGTTTAAATGCTTGCCTTTACCAAAACAAGTAAATTGTACACCTCCTCAATCCAAAACTACTGTCACACGTCTCATTTATACGTACATCTGCAATTCAAACACTGATAAATTCCTTTCATTATTACTTCCTTTTTCCCAATTTCTTTTGAATCATCCACATTTCCCTCAATATTTTGTTTCTGTAATCAACACGCAATAATTTTTCTTTTGATTAGAGTACGTTATTAAAAGAGCAGTCTTTATTCTAGAAGTCAATAACTCATTAAAGAGTGTGCTAAACTAAAAATATTACTTATTTTAAAACGAAACGAAGGGCATACATATTAAGCTAACTTGAAGATCATGTTAAATTAAATTATTGTGAGTTAGGCTTAAAACAAATTACCTCAATATAAAATTATGTTTTATTCCTAATTTATAAGATTTTGAATGGACCGTCAATTTTAGTTTTGGGCATATGTGCTTTGTCAAAATTACAATTTTTAACTAACAAATAAAAACTAGTTTATTACATCCAAATGGCATCCATGCACAGCTGCAAGAGCCTTACACCTCACTGCTACTCTCCGCCGCCGGCATTTCCAGAGTTACCACCTGATCCTCTTCGCCGTCTCTTCCCCTCAAACTAAACGACAACGAATTCAACGGAACCAGGAACCGCCCCGTAGGTGGGACCCAAAGGTTGAGCACCCCTTGCGGCCTACCAGAAGGTCTCCAAACTAGCACTGTCATAAACTGGATCGGATTAATCTCTAGCATCTCCGACTCCGGCGATTTTGTATCCTTCAACACATCGGAGAGCAAAACTCGAGCGCTCCCCACTGGTTTCTCTCGAATGTGACCGTGAGCGTAAATATCCACGTTTAACGCCGCCATGATGTCATTTTCCGGCAGCTTTTCGTGGAATTTCACCTTCACTACCTGGTTCCAGATTGGATTGGTCCCGTCGTCTCCGTCGCTGGTGTGCTCCGCTACTTTGGTTTTTGCCACGTGGACGTCCTTCTCCACGTAGACGTCGGCGTAGGTTCTCATCCTGGTCAAGTGCTTCACGTTCTTCAGGCCTTCTGCTGAGTATATGAGAACTTCTATCTCTCTAAGCGGCTCCTCCGGCGGTGTCCTCCGCCGGCGTAAATGAGATTCAGGCATCCCGGAGATGAATTGGAATTGTTAAAGTGATTTTGCAGAATGCTAGGTGCTGTAATTTCTTTGGTCCAACTTATATATTTACACCGATTCATCTTCTGGAAGTTTCCGGTTGCAACAGAATTTAATTTGAAATTATCAGTTATCAGTTAGATTTAGATATATCCATACTCCTATTTATACTAAGAATCTAAAATTCTTCCTATTATTAATTATCATCATATATTATAACGTTACTTAAAAATAGCATTGTAAGTACTTTAAAAGCCCAAGGAGAATTAAAATAATTACCGAAAGGTAAATTATTGTAGCATCTAAGACTCCATGGCCCAATGGATAAGGCGCTGGTCTACGAAACCAGAGATTCTGGGTTCGATCCCCAGTGGAGTCGTATTTTTAATTTTTGTTGCTAGGAAGAACATTCACTCTATACATGCTCCTTTAACGAAAAGTTTTCATTTCTCTAATCACTGAAAAGATGAGACATTCACTGTTTTCTTTTCCACCAAGTATACGAAGTAATCGGTTTTACATGATACACATGAAAGGAAACAAGAGAAACCGTCACAATTTGAGTTTACATTGGAGCATTCGCTATAACGATTGAGCTCTTTACTCCTTGATAAAGCAGCACCGACACTTGAAACTACTTGGTTTCTTCCAAGGAAGTCCACAAATTCAAGGTGTTAGATGCTCCCGCCATTAAGTTGCCAAAGCTGATGTTCGATTCGCTATCCTCAGGGCTTTGTTCAAATAAAGTGCAGATTCAAACTTCCAGCCTCAAAAACACCTGTCAGCCAAATTGAAGATGTCCAAATGTAATTGTTGCTACAAGCACTGTGAGAGTCTTTTGCAGGAGGTGAATGGAGTTTGGAGTATCAACTTAAAAGTAAATTCGAACAACCGGAGGTGAATAAGGCTGTTGAATTCCTCCGTATTTTAAACACGCATCAGCAGCTAAATAACACTTGGAAGACAGCATAACATGGATCCCTAGCAACAAGGGTGTGATTACAGTGAGTTCATATCAAGTCCCTGGTATTTTTTTCAAATAGTTTAGTAGGAGTATCCCTTCTCATTTATAAAAAAAATACTTTACCTTCTCAAAAAGAGTATTCTTGGTAGAACATGACTTATCAAACAATCAGCTTTCTACAGCTTAATCTAGAATCTGCAATACCTTACTCCAAATTCCTCAATAGTTGATTACATGAATAATACAAAAAGGTAATCATAACAAATATTTGCTCATTGTATAAAACTCATCTCCAAACATGCCTTAAAAAGTATTTGACATATATTCCAACAATCTAGAATTCAATGCATTGCCAAAACACCAAGGCTCATAGTCTAGTACAAGTAGTATCAGCGAGAGTTTTCCATATGGTAGGAGTGGGTTAAATTCCTACTACATTCCCCTAAGCATTAGGAAAGAAAAAATTAAATTACATTGTCAAATATGTTCAAAGACTTGTAAGTAAGTTCATTAACACAGACAAAAAATCAGTAACCGAAAACTCAGTTAGTTGCCAATATGACTGCATACCACTTCAATTTTGTTTAAAATAATAACAAATACACGGCCATTAAGGCCCAAAACACCCATGCCTGTCAATCAGTAAGACACCAATAATTTACCCGCGTTGTTTGGAGAATACAATAAACCTGAAGCTTATATTCGGGAGAAAATTTGGTGCACACACAATACTCCAGAATGTAAAAGATGACGAAATTCTTCAAAATAGCACGGTGTCACCAATTACAATGAAGTCTAGGGAAAGCTGGTGACAATTTCACAATATTTCAGATGCCTAAGCTGAAGAAGAACGTTATTGTAATAGAAGTTAGAAGTTTACCTCCTCTGGTCTATGTCTGCTCTGTCTTGGAAGCCTTCAATTTCTCAATCTGCTTGCGTAGATAAGCCTGCTTTAGTTTTTCTCGACGTGCTGCAACTTGTTCTTGCCTACGTAGCTTGAGTTCTGATGCTTTTTCCCTTGCTTGACTTGCTTCTTTATGAACTTCCCTGAGAACAGTAACATGCAATGCAAATGTAAGTAGATAAAAGTTGTGAACAAATTAAATATAGTACGAGAAAACAACTGATAAAGCAATAAATGAACTTCTTCGCAAACAATTAACAATAATTTTCTGCACTTGTAACTTATGTTTAGGGATCAAATTCTTTGCTCAGGTAGAAAGTTACATCTCAAGCAAACTACCCAAGAAAAGGAATGGAAAATAAACAAAGACAAGAAGAGGAAGGAAAGAGGGGTTTCCTTAAAGCTGACAATCAAGAACAAACCTAAGATACCTAGGATGTTTTGGCACCCAAACTCCCATCCTTAAAATTCAGTGTCCTGTAATTTATTTGATTTTGATGAATATTGTTAACTATTTCTCTTTTCTATGTTTTTTATGAGAGCCTTTCTGCATTTGAGCACATAAGCAAGTACCATTCTGATCATTGATAGGTTTATAATTCTTCCATCACAATTGAGTAGATGTTTTATATTCCAAAAGCTGTTAAATACTATAAGCAAAAAGTGCTTGCAACAAATAATGCTATGCACAATATGAATCAGACAGGCTTATGAGTGACTGCAAAGTCTCGCAAACATCTAAAGTAGTGTAAAACACAGGAACTAGATTTTTTTTCTACTCAACTGAGCATACAAACATCTAAGCTCAAAATAGTGTTTAATTAGCAATACATACATTACAAAACGCTTATGTTCACTTCGGTCGAATGTGCCAGCTTGGCCAAGTCCTGCAGCTTTTGTGTCTGATAGTAGGGAGGCATCATCATCTCCATCTTCATCTCTTGGTTCTGTGTTAGAAATGTCATGCCGTTGAAGCTGCTCAGAGTCTTCCTGCTCCTGCCCTTTCCTAAAGAAATCAACACAGTACTTCTCTTCCTCCTCCCCATCAGAAAGCTCACCCCTCACCAGCTTATCGTATAACTTAGCCTTTCGTTCTAAGGCAGCATAGCTTATAGAACCGTCCTTGATTGCTTTCATCTCAAGCTTGTCCCTAAATTGAAGGAGAAAACAGACATGAATTACACTGTTGTGGAATCATAATATTAACATCTCATAGAAAGTCAAGCATACGCCTATAATCCCTAAAGGTTGCGCTTCTCTATTAAAACTAACTTCTTCCTGCAAGGCTGTGTCTTATCTAGTTTAATTAAACACTCTCAACCATTCATGCCTAAAAGTGAAAAAGAATACAAAGTATAGAGGGAACTTGATATGGAAAGACAAAGCAATATGCGACGGGGAGACTGCTGGCACATACAAACATGATTTGATTCTACAGTGAAGAGCTGGAGCACCAATTACTCTAGCGGTTCAGACAATAGCCTTGGAGGTTTTCTGGCTCACAGGCCTCATAAGACACCAATATGCTACCAGAGCAGTCCTCCACCCACTGCTTAACAGTTGCGCCTTGAAAAAATATGAATATCAAATGTGTAAACATGTGCAGGACTCCAGAAAATTATCCCAAAATAAGATAAAATCCAACTTCAATTCATGATATAATCAATCAGAACAAAGAATCAAAATTGGCCCTAATTTCCACAATTGCATCCTACAATCAAAGCCAGAATCTTAATCACATATACAACTGCAATATCTAAGTTACTTTAAGACCAATTTCAATCTTAGTTTATCACATAATCCGATTACTATGTTAGTTTCCACTCTTTGATAGTACCAAACTATCATTAAATTAGATTCTAACCTCAATTATGAAACCCCAGAACGCTGAACACGAAAAATTGAAAACGAATACTATAATTAACAAGCAAAAATAGAGCAAGGGAAGCAGAAACTATACTTGGCCTCTCTGGCATCAACCCCATGATTTTTAGACGAAAAGACGTTCTTGGCAGTTATCTTCTTCTTGGCACGATGGATCTCTAGATGGGAATAATTCGGGTCAGCAGCAGAAGGGTGGACGGTCTCTTTGGCGACGCGTTTGGCCTCTTCTTGAGATTTGTATAATTGGGCTTTAAGCTCAAGGATGGAAGAAGCACCGACACCTTCAATTGGTCGGACCTTTTTGGGCATGATGGTGGATTCCGTTAGCCATCCTAACGACTCCACGACAACCCTCTTCTTCTGCATCTTCTCCCCGCCTTCCGCCATTGATTTCTTGCTTTGCACAAATTCACACACACCTTTTTGGGTTTGATTGATTGATAGATATTGGTTTTTGATGGCTCGAGTTGTTCCTTTGCTTCTTCACACCGTCGTTTGGGTTTTGGGTTAGGATTGTACACTTGGGAAATTTTGGAGACTTTATTTGAAATACGACAGTTTACAGGGGCTTTCTGAGAAACTTACAAATATTCATCTCTTAAAAAGTACAAGTGATTTCAATTTACGTGACACTTTTTAAATTTTAAAATTTAAGCAATTCAATTTTTTTATTATAAATTTTTTATATATCTTTTAAATATTTTAAATTGTCAAACTATTGTGACTTAAAGTACGTTGTAAGTAGTTTATAAATATATAAATGCCATTTCAAAATTTTGGAAATTTCATATGCAAATTTTCAATCAAATTTAAATTATAGACTCTCGAAAAATAAAAAGCGTCATAGTTTAAAACAGAGGGAGTATATGAAATGAATATTGTGTTTATCTTTCGTTAATAGTTGGGGTCAAGTGTTCTTTCACTATTACAAATATAAGTTAAATATCGTTATTTTAAAAGTAAAAACTTAGCATTCCATGATGTCAAATGTCTCATAATTAAAAACAAAGGAAAATTTTGAACCTTTAACATAGTTCAACTTTTAAATTTTGATGAGGGGATGTGCTAAATGACTTGAACATGCAATATACGACATTATCATTGTTATGCATGTAATTAGTCATGTAAGGGTCTAAGGGAAAGGAGGAGTGATTGGCGGTAGATAGTGACGGAGCGAAAAGAAGGATAATGCAAAGAAAATTCCAAATTTACAATTACCAAGGGTTAAATTTGTTCTTAAACTATGCCAAAAGTTCAAATTTTATCTTTTATTTATAAACTATAATCCTTAATTGCATATACATGGAGTTAATATCTCAAAAGGTCACTCAACTTCGAAAATTTATCTAGCAAAGTCATTAAACTTTGTTTTGTATCAATAAAATCACTAAACTTAGACATTTCTATCAATAAATCACTCAATCAAATTTAGTATTAAAAAAATATTGACATAGCAAAATAAATTACTCGTATATTTTTATATCATATAACACGGACCCACAAATAAATAAAATCAAAGAAAGCTCATTAAATCGGGACAAACTAAATCACGGAAACAATTTTTTTTTTTTATGATATTGTTGAATAATTTACGTCTTGATTTAATAAATAAATGAATATTTTAGTGAAACATATTTTGGTATTACTGTAATACCATAATAATTTGCCTCCTTAATTAAAAATGAGTACAACTACTATAGCAAAACAACAAATTAAATCCAAAACAGGAAGAAAAATAATAAACAAACGTCAAAAACAGAACAAGTATTTATTAATTAAGTTCTTCGGCGTGTAATCTATTTTTAGATGTTTCTTGCTATATATAGTAGGTAAAAATCTTACTTTTCCTTCGTACTTTCACTGTTTGCTAACGTTAGATTTGTTTAAACTTGAAAAAATTAATCTTCACAATTGTTAATAAATAAGTTTTGAAATTTAAAATTGTGTTTGGACATACATTTTAGTTGACTTTTTTAAATGAAAAAATTGTGAGAGAGTGAAAAGTTTTTAATGAGATTTCTTTAATTTTATTTATTTGTGGGATTCATATAAAAATAATAAATTATTTTGCTATGCCAATACTTTTTTTTAGTAATAAATTTGATTGAATGATTTTATTGATAGAAATGTCTAAGTTTAGTAATTTTAGTGATATAAAACAAAATTTAATGACTTTGCTAGATAAATTCACAAAATTGAGTGACATTTTTCCAGATGCATGGCATCATCACCCTATGCTAAGCTTTCGATTTTTAAATGTAAAAGCAAATTTAATCTATTTTAGCAACATTAAAGACATATTTGACCCAATTATCAGTAAATAATTTTTTATCCAATTCACCTATTTTTTTGTGTTATTATTCCATCTTCTACACGGTATAAAACATATATGAATTTTTAATAAATAATAAATAATTAACTCATAACTTATACATATTTTATTTATGTGAAATCATAAAATAATAATCAGACATTCTACTTGATGTGCTAAATTTTGTACAAAGCAACTAAAACCGGAAGTTCGATTCTTTGGTTTGGTGTTCGGTGTAAGGGTCTCAAAACTTAGGTACATCGAAGAACCGAACTTTTATTTTAAAAAAATAAAAATTAAAAAAAATAAAAATAAAAAATATATATATATATATTTATTTATTTAATTATTTATTGGCAGTCTCTTAACTAAAAATTAAAAATTCAACTAACAATTAAATCATTTATGAACAAATCAATGTAACAACAAATGTACAATTTAATAGTTAACTTCAAATATTAATTTCCAAGAGAAACTCAAGCATATTTCTACCAATGTACATTATGTAAAGAAACCGTCTTCGTACTTGTTTTTCTCGAGAAATAGTTGGAGGCACAATGTTCTTGATAAAGACAAATATAATCGTTTAGTTAGCACAATAAGTGTTCTATGGTGATACGCATCATTCCTTAACATAGTTTTAGATTTCTAAGTATCTTATGCTTTATCCTTATTTTATTTTTCATACACACCGAAAAACTAATTAAAAAACACCGAATTAAACCGAACCAAACTAGAAAAAATCAAATCGAACCAAATTAGTTTGGTTTAATCTACGGTGCACACTTCTCTAAAACCGAAAACTGAACGCCCACCCCTAGCGGGTGGTGTAAGACAATACAAAAACAAAAAATTGTGTTTGATTTAAAAACTAGTTTTGCCCCCATGCAGGATCGAACTACAGACCTCCAGTTTACAAGACTGGCGCTCTACCACTGAGCTATAGGGGCTTCTTGGTTTAGATTGTTGAGCTTATTATTTATATTATTGTCAATTTATCAGTCAAGTAATAGAAATATACTACTTCAAATCTTTCATTTTAAGTATGTAGCTTTTTTGTTTTTAGGATTATCTATTTGGACTTTTTAAAAATGAATTACTACTCCTAGTGAATTCGTCCTTTCTTGTAAATAAACGTTACATATTTGAAAAGTATTTTAAAAGTACCATTGTTAGAATAATTTTTCGATCGAAAATAGTCTAAATCTTACATTAAAAGCTCAACCAACCAACAAATTATTGATTTTGGACAAAGGCAAAACACCCTCCTTGAAGTGACAAGAAGTACACTCCACAAGTGGGGTTTGGAAAGATAGAATATACATACTTACTCCTACCTTGCAAAGGTAGAGAGGTTGTTAAAAGAAAGTAAATATGATCAATGATGACCAAACGAACCAAATTAAATATAGAAGCTTACAAAAAGTTAGTGCTTGTACATAACAAGCATTATTCAGTAGATAGATTATATTAGTCCAGAAACAAGGAAATTGAATGTCATATAGCTTTGGAGAAGCCAAAAGATCCACTAGTTTTCGATTAACATTTCAGCGCTTCTTATTGCTTGTTGCAACTTCCCAAGCTTGTAAGATATGGTTCACTATGTCCTCTACGCCAACTCCATGCTTCACCTGCAGATGAATCAACACATTCATATTGCATTAGGAATCAATAGATGAAAATAACCCTGTGACACTTTCCTGTGGTGTAGCTACGTAATGTGTAGTTTCAACAAACAAACCAGCTTCCAATAATGTAACGTGCCTGCTTTTTAATCGCACATTTGCACAAGAAAATTCCGTTCTCACAAATGAAATCTCATTCTTTTCAGTTTTCTCTAGTACTAGTTTGACTTTTTGGAGATAAAAAGTCTATTTATATATGGAAAAAAGGTTAATGTTTCCCGGACAAGCTATACACAGACAGAAGGTAGAACAAAGGGATTATTTTCGGACAAACTTTTTACATTTCAAGAATTCACAAAATGACATTTTGTACATGCACATCATTGTTTACTCTTCAAATACTGGAGAGTTATAAGCTGATCTTTCAAATAGGTAAAGCTTGAACAGTGGTGATTTGATTGAGAGTCATTCATACTAATAAAATTACAAAAAAACAAAAATGTATAGAGATGAGAAAATTAATGAACCTGAGCAAAAACAAAAGGGCCACCATCCCGCATCCGAAGTGCATCACGCTCCATGACGGATAAATCTGCTCCCACAGCTGGTGCCAAGTCGGTCTTATTTATCACCTAAATTTTAAGAACCAGCAATCATATAATACTTTGATCATGTGCAGACAGAAGTTTACACTTGATAAATTTTGGAAGTCAAAATGTGCAAAACAAGAAACATACAAGGAGATCTGCTTGCGTAATTCCGGGACCTCCTTTTCGAGGAATTTTGTCACCCGCTGATACATCTATTATGTAAATTATGTAGTCAGCAAGTTCCCTACTGAAGTTGGCAGCTAGGTTGTCTGCAATGAAGGAAATTTTATTAAATGACGAGAGACCAAAATTATAACTGGTTTATATCTGATCATACAGTGATGTAAGACGGTCATTATCTTACTGAAAATATAAACTTTAATATCCTTATTAGTTTGCGTCTGCAAACAGTTTCTATGACCAATTACCTCCACCAGATTCACAAAGTAGTATATCTGCTTTGTACAAATTAGAAAGCTCCTCAAGAGGTCCAAGGTTAATGCTTATATCTTCCCTAATAGCAGCATGTGGGCACCCTCCTGTCTCCACAGCTCGAATCCTTTCCTCTGGCAATGCACCATGTTTTATTAAGAACTCTCCATCTTCTTTCGTGAATATATCATTTGTTACCTACAATGAAATGCATCTTAACATAGACAAAGATTCATTGTACATCTTAGAACAAAAAAGCGAAGATTTCATGAACATAGACTTGGGAAGTGATGAAAGACATCAAAATTCCTGAACACCACATGCTTGCACACAACTTATTTCCTGCCAAACTAACAAACGTCTGGTAAAGTCCCTAAAATTTGATTTGAAGTTTTGGCAGATGCCAATAAGTGATGTGTAGGAGGGAGTTCTTAATGATTAAAAAACAAGAACATGACATATTCAGATAATCTTCAAAGGCAATTGTTAATAAAGACTGCTGTTATGCCACTTGAATAACTCAATCAAACAGAAAATTGCACATAGCCCCATCTTCATCTAGAATTTCTAATGATGAGGCAGAGAAAGATATAGAAAAACATCAATTAAACTTCAGCCTCATACTTCAAACGAAAAAACGGAATCCTCAAGTTCCAAACAATTATGCAGACTAAAACTCATTCATGAAGCAATTATGTCATAATAGCAAAAGAAAGAAATCATTTGGTGGTACATACTGCTGCAAGACTGTATTTTTCCCTTAAGAGCTTACATAATGCCAGCATTAGAGCTGTTTTCCTGCATATAAAAGAACAATTAGTCCCTCAAAATCTCAAACACATTCAACCAAAACTGTACAAGCTACAAAACATAGAGAAACTAATATACAATAAAATCTAATTCACTCCGGTACATTATGAACCTTGAACTGAAAAGGAAAATGCCCTTGCACACACACACACACACACACACAGAGAGTGAGACATGTGTCTAATGGAACACTAGTGTCCTATATACAGTGTTCTAAAGATTAAATTTTTATCTATAAAAATGGTCCTTTTTTACTTGTATTGCTGCTGCTGAAAGAAAATCCTACTCATAACAGATTCCAAAAGCTACTCAATGTCATCCTCCCCCTCTGCTCTCATTTCTCAAAGATCACATTTTTATTCTCAAATAAGCACATCCCAAATAAATTTACATAAAATTTAGGGAAAAAAAGAAATACCCAGTACCAACAGGGCCACCAATTCCAATAGTAAAGGCTCTCTCACTGAAATTCCTGTCATTAAGTGGAGGTGCCCTTCTGCTAAAGTAGCCAGGTGAATAAATAGGCTCATGAGAGTGAGGAGCCAGACCATCATGGCTATGGTAAACCTTCCCATCTGCTCCTACCCATGATGTTGCTTTTGTGTCCCTGATTACAAATTAAGCCAACTAATTAATCAAGAATCAACCCCCAAAAAAAAAAAAAAAATGACAGAGCAAGTTTGTACTCATGGGTATGGTCATGATGATGATGGTGGTGGTCATGGTGATGATGGTCATGCATATGGTGATCTGAAGAAGCCATTTGAGGTGTTGGGAGAGTAGAGATTCTCACAGTGAGGGCATCTCAAGGGAACAGTGGAGGGATAAGATTCTGAATCTACCCTTTTAGATTAAAATATTCCTTTAAATTATTCTTTGGTGGTCCTTTATATTTAAGAAGTTAGTTCAATCTTGTCCTTCAAATGTGGTTGTGAGCAAAATTGGTTCTTCATTTTTATCAGAAATAGACGGTTTATAAGAGCAGAACAAGTCATTAACACGAGATACAATGTTACTACATGATGTCTATTTTTTGTCAATTTCTTAATTTTAATTATTTACATGACATATTTAAGATCATAACATTAAAAGACATTTTATATATCTATAATTTAAGACCATAAAATTCAAAATTTTATTTACTATTTAAAATTGAAAAATAAATTGAAACGAAGAAAGTAATTTAGAGTTGAATGATGGACATTTTTTCAAAAAGAGAGCAAGTTATTAAACGATGTCAATTTAACATTGAATGTTGAACATGATCAAAAGTGTACACTTTTAGTAGATATAAAAGATTACTTTGTTCAAAATTATACTTAGCACTAAAAATAAAGGGTAAATCGTATATAATAGCAAATTATTAATTCAAATTAAATGCTATAAACATAGTTTGATTTAATTGTACCCCATAGCAAACTGTTGTTATTTTGCCTCTCTTCTGGTGAATCTCGCTTGCCACTCTCATTCTCTCCCTCGCCTCTCTCGCTTTTTATACAAACGCAAATGTATAAAATGCATTTGTATTTGTATAAAGCGAAAGAAAATTGTATATATACATATATTTTCGTTCCTCTCTCAACCCTCTTCCAGATCTCGCTCGCCAGTCTCTCCCTCACCTCTCTCGCGAGAGAAAATTGTATATACACATGCAAATACATATATCTTCGTCCTATACACTTATAATTATACAATACAAATATTCCCCTGCCCAGTTCTCTTTTGCCTTTCTCTCTTTCTTGCTTTATACAAACATATATTAAACAATTGATTTTTTGTATATGTAAACCGAAATAGAAACATATTATATACAACTTCTTTCTTTTGTATATGTATAGCGAAATATACATAATTATATTTGCTATGAAACACAATTGTGCAAACTATATCTATAGCATACAAATATGATTTTTGTGTTTGCTATATCTGAAAGTTGCTCAAAAATAAACGAACATGTGATAGACAAGTTATTATCTTGCTAGAATTCCCAAGACTATGGAGTCTTTTTGGAGTAATTCTTTTAAAAGACTACACTTTCCAACTTTTTTAGAATTCTAAATGAGCCTTTGGAGTTGTAAACTTGTGCATCAAATCCTCAATGCATGACATATTTTTTCCCCTTAAGTAGTTACTAGCAAGTTATAGTTCACAAATTTATCTTGGAAATATGACTTTATTTAAATTATACATCGATTAGTATTTATATCGTCACAAAATACAAACGTGATAAATACTATATAGTTTCCAAAAAACATGAAAACATTTCAAGTTTGTTGAAATAATTTGTTTAGAACATTATTTCTAGAAAAGAAAGTCCCAAGTGCATTGCTTTTCCTTCCTGACTCAGTTCTCATTATCATCTTTTGTTCATCATTTTGAGGAACAACTATTTCAACTTGTTGAGGTGTTATAGTTTCATTATTGTCAAGAATGACCCCTTGCTTTTGTATATATTCCCATTTGTCTTGAAAAAGATAGAAAAGTACCATGAATGATATTTGAGCTGTAAAAATTATTGTCCAAAGGCTTATTGGCTTAGATGTTCTTTGATTGTAAGCATTTAAGCCAGTGTAAGTGTTGATAATTCCTGCCAAACATATTGTTGTTCCAAGTAGCCAATGGAAAAAGTACCATACACTTCTTCCTGTACTTCCCCTGTAGTCCAAAAGATAATAAGTTAGTCTTCAGTAAAATCCCATAGAGATGTGTCTATGTCAAGACGAGTTCAAGATTTAGAGTTAGTTGATTCAGAAAGAGTATGATCTAATTATATGTTTTTGGTATATGTACACATAATTCTAGTTGAAACCTATGGTTTAGTTGAACCATAGAAGCACCTAGATGTGCATTACTCATATTGACATATGTTTGTAATATAAGTGTATGTACAAAAGGCTCAAAGGTGTGATATAGTGTCAATGAAATTGGTGAAAATTGTTAAAAAGATCAACATTCAAATTCTAATAAAGATAGAAAACGTACTTTAAATATTTCGTTAGTATCCATAAGTTGATGAATAAAACCACTTGATACTTGAAATAATGAAAAATAGAAAATACCACTTAGTATAATTGATTTTTGTGCAAAATGACTATAACGTCATCTTTATAAGAAAAGTATAGTGTACAAAAGTACAAACAAGAATTTAAGGAAATACTAGGCGCTACAAAAGTAGCTCATGTCATACTTCTAGGAAAAACTCGAACGATTTTGAACAAGAGAGTATTTGTACCCGAAAAATACACAAGTGGGTAGGTAGAGGATATCCAAGGGTTCGAGACAACTCTCTCTAAGGAATTGAACAAAATAGCCTCGGGAGAGGGTTCACAATAACCATGCCTAGACGCTGTAAAGTCGTAAGACCATGTATGAAAATTGAATTTTCTTTTAGAAAGCCAAGGTGCTGCTTTTCCTACATATATTTTTATAATTCAACCTAGGCTAAGTTTCACTGTATCTATTAATTGTGTTGAAAATAAAGGAAAAGTTACCTCTTAGGCCTTCGAAATCCCATAAGAAATTGGACATAGATGGCAATATAAAGTGCTAAGCCTATTCTTTGGTGATTATTGTTGAACAAATTCTCAAAGCTCTTTATTGATACCACAGCTCCAGCAGTAGCCAACACCACAGAGAGCACCTTTTCAATTAAAAAAATAGAAAAAAAAAAATAGGATCAATTATTACAGCCAGAAACAAAAGAAATAACATAATTTTTGAATTTTCTATTAGTTAAATTAATCCTCATTTTTGCCACATACAATGGACATAATCATAGTCAAATATGTTTTACTTATACTCCCACCAAACTGTGGGCTCACATAAATGAATTTTGAACTTTTTAATCATCACTATAATTAAAGTGCACCTATGATAATTAAGTAGCAGAATAAAGTAAAGATCATTACTTTTCATGGCTCAAAATAAACATCTATCATTCATCAAAGAGATGTCAAAAAGTTTTTCACAATTTGAAATTAAATGTCCGTCTATTTCAATTTGTTTATCTTACTATTTAAAAAAGAATGTCTCTTTCCTTTTGTGACACGTGTCATGTTTTAACTTTGTGTCAATTCGAAACTAGACAAACAAATTGAAATAGATGGAGTATTAATTACCTGAAGAGTTCCATGAAGATAAAAGAGAATTTTGAGTTTTATTGTGCTACACTCTTCTGTGTTGGAGAGTCTTATTGTGAGTATTCCAACAGGCATCAAGAATCCCATTGAAGCCCATAATAATATTCCATGAATTTCAATATCAAATATCCTGTGAGAATTCACCTGTACAAATACTTTTCATTACTTGTCAAATTCTCATTCCTTGATTGAAAAAAAAATAGAAAGGAAGGGAAAGTGAAAGATCTTAAAACTCGTCAGATTTAAATTCTAAATCCACCGCCTAAATTGTATGGGGGGTCATACCTTAGGAACATGTTGGTTGATGCTAATCAACTGACTGTTGAGTTGGATCTCTTCATTGGATAAACAAAAAATGGAATGTGGAAATACAAAAAAAGCAAAGACAGGAATAATTGACATCCAATATTTCCTCATTCTTGATTCTTCAGAGAACAGGAAGATCAGCAACTTAAAAAGGGCAACTAATTTAGTACTGAAGAAATCTGATTTTTTAGGAAAGTTGGGTAATATGATGGAAGAGGAAACTAAAAATGACAAATTATTTATTGTAGTGGGATATATAGACTTTTAAAACCATGCAAAAAATTAAAGGACTACTTTAAAGTTTATAACATTCTTAACTTTTATAGCTTTTTTTATTTATTATTATTATATTTCTAATGACAAACAAGGATAACCATATTGACTTTATTTAATCTAAGTTGTAATGATGAGCATGTTATCTAGATTAGACTAAAGACTTTTTGTAATTTGTATTAGCTAAAGACTTTTTGTAATTTGTATTAGCTCTACTAGGATGTATCTTTTGCTTCTTGTATAAAAAAGGTACTCTTAGGTCATTGATCAAAAAGACCAAGTGCCCATTTCCTTATGTCTTGTGCAAATATATATAATAGTAATAACCCTTACTTTCATATACTAAAAGTTAGTACTACACTAGATAACAAAAACTACGCTTCAGTTCCAAACAAGTTTGGATTGACTGTATGAATCCCCACACTTCATTTAAATGCATCTCATATAATCATTTATGAGGATCCATCATGAATTTACAAGTTTTATATTGGCTGTCATCCTACCGTAACACTCCTCCTTTATCTGGACTTGAGACCAACAATGTGAACAAGCTCATTTATAATTGAAATTGATAATAAGTTAGCATTCTAGTCACAAGGTTAATATATCCCTTTCTCAAAATTCAAGGGGTTCATAGAGACACAATTATAGCTACAGAAGAATTTTTAATTGTCCAGTTAAGAATAACACCACAAGTTTCTATCATTTGGATATATGGGAGATATAACTTTTCTAACCAAAAAATGAACAAACACCAAACATATGATTTCTTCACAAAAACATATGAGCATTGCAACTACTAGATTCAACCAAAGCTTGATTAGCAAGTTTTTTTTATGTCAGTTTATGTCAAGTTTTAGTACAAGACAGGTCAACAGTAGAAAATGGTAATGATATTTGCATACTGGTGGTAGACAAAGATAAAGTGCTTTTGCCCCATGTAATCATATACCAAAACTTCGTTCCTCACATTCATAATAATGGTTCCCAAAGTGTACCATTAAAAAACATATACATATGAATTATAATATCAGTGTAGTTTAACGTTTGATAACAAGTTAGTTATCGTAATCTTAAAAAGTGACTTGATTGTGTAAATGATTCTTAAGCGTCTTCAGTGCATAAATCTTAAAACTTAGACTAAAGACTTTATCTTATTCTTTGTTGACCAAAGTAGAAAACGATAACTTTATTTTATCCCTGTAGAAAGATTAGTTTCATGGCTTACTTTTTACTTTAATAGAGTATGCCCTTTTCATTTTCCCTCTTTGAAATTCTTGATTGAGGTTGGTGAAAATAAACTGTCCAAGTAATATAAGAGGTTATTTCATCTTATGCTTGTCAAACATTGCAGCTATATAAAGTAGTTTTGACAAAACTTTAGTACCTTTGTTGGAGTAATAATAGCTCTTTTGTAGCAAATGAAAGGCATTTTGACATCTATCCTAGTTTGGTGAGGGGTCACATCCATGTCCTAAATTCCATCTGTCGTTATGCATGCACTTATTTTTTTCTCTTTATTGTATAACCAAAATCCTTTAATCACTGTGAAACCAGATGATTATAACATGTAATTGGCATATCTAAATATGATCAGAACAAAAAGGCAATCTTAAATCAACTCAACTAAAGCACCAGAATTGTATAAATCTGAAGTTGCTTCTAAATGGACATATGATCAAACATGTTACATGAACAAGTTGGCCATAGTAGCCCCTTTTATGTATTCTTGAGTCCACCCTCAGAAAAAATATACAGCAGATTCACATATGCAATTAGAACTTCATAAGATTAACATTTGGCTATCCAAAAGAACAAATCAATTAGAATCCCAATACATTAATTAAATCAAGAACCACTAACCAAATACTAAACATCATGCACCAAAATTTCTATTGTTGAACTACTGATCAGAACATTTTTAATACATACTTATGCTTAAATTTATGGATTTTTAAACTTGTTCTTGAATTTTCGTCTTAATCTCTAAAATTTGTAGAAAAACACTTGAGGGCTGGTAACTTGAAAAGAAATCTGGGATGTTTGATCCATGAGATTTCTTTGGCTTTTTGTTGGAATTTTCAAAACCTCTATTTATAATTGTAGAATGGAGAAGTTGTGGTAAGGATATGTTTTAGTTCTCTCGAATAATCAAATTTAAGTGACATGACAATGTTTGATTGCTAGGAACATATCACTTGTATATATGCAACACGTTTTCATTGAACTTTATTTTGACTAGGCATGCTATATTATTTTGATATGTGACATGATCCTAGTGCCTCCTTCATCTGATTTGACACCCCACGTCATTTGACACGTACCACTAATTTGGACGTTTGGGATAAGATGACATAATGGGCTTGATATTTATAGACCAATTAAATGTAGGGATCCCAGGGTCGTTTGGTAGAGTGTATAAGAATAATACAAAATAGGGTACATTAGTAGTGCTTGTATTAGTAATGCTTGCATTAGTTATGCAAACATTATTTCTTATGCACTGTATGGTCTGATGTATTAGAAATAACAAATCTTGCATAATTTCTATTTAAAAATATATGTTTACAAAATACCCTTCACACATTATTTTTTTTTTACACTTTCTTGCAACAAAGTTCTTTGCTAAAACACCATTAACTCCTCTTCTTCGTCTTTTCAAAAATAATATTAAATAGTTGTACTATTTGAGTCAAAATATTTTTGTGAAAAGTTGGCAAAGAATTTCTTATCAAATTTATCGCCACAATAGTAAATTTTTTTATTAAATTATGTTGAAATTAGATTATTATTATTTTTTTTTAAAAAAAAAGTATATTTAAGAGGCCATAAAGTCTATTAAGACACCAACAAATTAAAAGACATTGAAAAACAAATAAAAATAAAAATAAAAGCATATGACAAGAAACAAAATGAAAAGAAGAGAAAATGTTAGGAAATGTTTTAAAAAGGCTATAAGAGTAGTTTTGTAATTATTTAATCTTAATGCAAGTGTTAAATCATAAATGCTATGTATTATCAATACCTAGAATTACTTGGTATTAGTAATACACAACTTAATACACAATGGAGTGTTAGTTATACATGGCAAGAAAAAGTGTACCAAACAAGGTACTACTAATACACACACCTAATGCATGCATTATATTTCCTACTAGCTCAATCATATTTACTGGACTTAAATAGTTAATTCAATCATATTAATTTGTTTGGATTAATGTATCTTTAGAAGAGATATTCTTTTTTAAAACAGACTAAAGAAAAAGCTAGATAAATAAATTGAAAAAAAGATGATATATAACAGTGCAGTTCCATAAAGTTGTTGACAATTTTAACGAATGAGGTAAGGAAAAGGAAAAGAAAACCTATGTAAACTAGAAATCAGAAACATTACTCCTATAAAACCAATATTGGTGTTTGGAAAACCAGTACAAATTACAACATGTATACTAATGTAGTATTGCTCTAATTAAATTATCACATTCCCTATTGTTATATCAGATCAGAGTAGAATGTGGTCAGAGGTTCCAGAGGATCTGTTGAGGTTAATAGCTTGTTACATTTACTGATCAAGTTAGGTTCGCATCTGTTTGTACTTCATGGAGGTCTATATTGCTAAGTATTCGTCCTTCACATCCGTGGTGTCTACTATATCGCGAATGATGAAAATGAAATAGGTGAAAAGTTTCTTTGTTTACATGAAAGAAAGGTTCACTACCTCGAGTTTATTCTAGAGGTTCTTGGTAGTAGCAGGTTTCAAGGATGTTCCTTCAGTTGGTTAGTTTCTACTTACGGAAAAGGCCAAAAATACCCTTCAACTATCTGAAAAGTTTCAAATATACCGCTCGTTTATGTATTGGGTTAAAAATACCCTTCAGTCTACCTTTTGGGTTCATTTTTACCCTTAACATTAACAACCTTCTTTTAAATTATTATATTTTTTATTATTATTATGTGGAGTCTTCCTATTGAATAAAATCAAGTCCAACCCATCAATTTTTTAAACCCACAGAACCCATGACCCCAACCCAACAAAAAGATATATTTCTTTCTTCCTTAAAACCTAATAACCTCTTTTTTCTTCCTGGTAACACATTAATGTCTTCCCCATAATTGCAGCAAAAAAACTGCACTTAAAACTATCAAAAACAGCACAAAACTTGGAACAAAACAGCTTCAAAGCTGCACCTAACAGGCAACTAAATTCAACAAAAAAAAACAACACCAAAACTGTAAAAATAAAATAAAATACATAACAGCAAAAAACAAGTTAAATGAGACTAAAAAAACTGAATCAAAATTTGATAATAAACAACACCAAAACCGGTCAAAAAACGGAAATAAAATTGGTCCCAATTTACTTCATTAACGTACATTATAATGAAATTTGTTGCTGATTATACTAAGTTCGAAATGTAAGAGCATTAACGAATAACGAGGGAGGGAGATGGTATTTTTTATTTCTTTTGATGGTCTTTTAGTTGGATTTGGGTCATGGCCTTGTGGATATGTGTCGGGGCAAGTTGAAAAGAATTGAAGGGTTAGGTATTTGATTTTGTCCAATAGGAATATACCATGTAATAAATCATAATAATAATAATAACTAAAAAAAAGGGCTGCTAGTTTTTAAGGGTTAAAATGAACCAAAAGATAGACGGAAGGGTATTTTTAACCCAATACATGATCGAAGGGTATATTTGAACATTGTCAAATAGTCAAAGGGTAATTTTGGCCCTTTTCCCTTCTACTTGTGATTACTCTCCTAGAATCTCTCTATATAATCCATTCACCAAGGTTCTATTCGCCCTTCCATAGCGGTATAACTTTCCTGATTGTGTTAAAATACCGTCCACCAGAAATGTCTCACCCAGTATATGAGCTTGAAACCTATGATGATGATGATGGCCACACAAAAACTTAATTTGTAAGCACAACCAATGCTTAATACACAAACTTGTCCTATCTTCAACTCCTAGTAAACCTAATTGTATGGTTGCTGCCATCTATGGTACTGGGGATTATAATTTGGCCTACTGCAAAATTGGAGATGAAAGGTGGACATGCATTGCCAAAGGTATGATGATGTTATTTTTCGTGACCAAAACTTATTGTATGCTGCAACAATCACAAGTCATGTCGTCTTTGATTTGTCTGCTAATTCTCCAAAATTGGTCGATACTATACAACCACCACCTCCACAACCACCTCCACAACCACCACAACAAGGGAAACCAAAACCGGAAAGACGAAGCTACTTGGTCAA
The DNA here is from genome assembly GCA_037074985.1 of Solanum bulbocastanum. Lineage (NCBI taxonomy): Eukaryota > Viridiplantae > Streptophyta > Magnoliopsida > Solanales > Solanaceae > Solanum > Solanum bulbocastanum. The sequence continues at coordinate 25,000,515 of CM073598.1, read as the reverse complement.
GACTTCAATTGGACTGCTCAACGACATTGGGTCTGGACAGGGTCTCTAGAGGAAAGAAATTACTGTCAACAAACAAAAATTGCATAAATCAACCACGCATTGACCACCAATGCTAACAAAATATATTAGCAAGAACTTAAACGATAAAATCAAATTGAAATCCATGATTAAAAATATTCTAATAACCACCATCATTTGGTCGGTCGAACAAAAAGGTTTAACTTATATCTCTTTCACAATGAATCTTAACTCAACTAATGCACCAAAATTGCATAAATCTGAAGTTGCTTCTCAATGCACATATGACCAAACAAGTTACATGAACAAGTTGGGCTTAGTAGCCTTGTATGTGGTCTTGAGTTTCCTAGATGGTGGCCTGACTTTCTTGAACACCAATGGGAACTTGATCTTGGAGTCATGGAACTGCTTTGTGCTCTCCCTCTTGCACAGCTTAGCTGGAATGGTTGCAGTCTTTATGATCTGGATGCAGTGATGGCGAACTCTGTGGCGAGAAGCCATCTCAGTGTACATCTGCTCCACACCACCATTCAATGTAGTGTCACGGTACTCCTTGTACATGTTGTGGTATCCCGTTCTACTTTGGTAACGGAGCCAAATACCATAATTCTTTATCGTTGTTGGGTTCTTCTCGAAGATCTATAAAATTGAACATACAATCATTATAGCTAGGAGGTTCAACACAGCATTTAATAGTTAAGTAAAATCAGGAAATCTTATAAAATCTCCACAAACAATTTAAACACAGCAGACAGAGAAACAGCCAGGGATGAGTGCATGATGCAGTGCCACAATAACCAAACAATTAAGGTCATAACGACAGTTGAAAGGGATTGGAGGGAAAATATTCTATTTCAAGAATAAGCACAGGTACCAGGAATGACTATCATTGGATTATAAACAGGTATCATATGCATTAAGTTGTCAGGGTTTGGATGTGCACCTTAGCACTGATTCCAGCACATATTGAACCTAGAACATATTATTGGGGCGATAAAGATGAATTTGTATTGAAAATGCAATCTCAAAATCCAATCTTTGGAGATTTAAGTTTTTTTGATAAAGAAAAAAACTTATCTTGAAGATGGACTTACACCAACAATAATCACGGCCCGAAAAGAAAGCCACACTTGGATAAAATATACATCAGATTTCACATATGCAACCAAAACTTCATACGATTCATATTTGTTTATCCAAAAGAACGTATAATTAAAAAAAAAAAAAAAAAAACTAATTACCAAATACTAAACACCATGCACCTAATTTGCTATCATTGAACTACTGATCATAACATTTCTAATACAAAATCTAAGAATACACTCAGTCAAGATAAACTAGAGAAATGAATCTTCATCATACCTCATTAATAGCCAGCATCTGACCGTTGCTCTTTTTCACCTTCTTAAGCTTCCTCAAGAAATACCTTTTTTCCCAACCAAAATCAAACAAAACCCAGTTAGCATAAGCATTAACCAGCATATATAAACAAGAAGATCGATATGAAAAAAGTTGTAAAATACCAGAATTTGGACTTAGCACGAACTTCATTTGTAGCCCACAACTTCATACGATAAATCTTGGGATGCTCATCTGTTTCAGTGGGCAAAGCTCTCCCGACAACCTGGTACTGATGGAACTGCAATAACAACAAAAAATAAACACCATTGTTGATCAAACCTTGAAAGATTCAAATAAAAATGGAAACCGAGTGAAAAAAGAAGAGCCTTTACCTTGTACGTCACCATTTCGGTAAGTCTCTCTTTCCCTCAGCGCTGCGTTTGCCGCCGAAGTGAGTACAAAGAGAAGAAGAAGAAAGAGTTTTATTTGGTTAAAAGATTTTATGTGCCCTAGCACCTAATTTGGGCTAGATTGGGAAGGCGGCCCATGTCTTAATGCTCCAATTTTGGGTTGTGCGTCATAAAGTGTGTATACGAAAAATGATCGAACATATCCTTAATATTAAAAAATGAAATAAAATCATGCGCATTAAGTTTATATATTTGTATCATAATCTAACTCAACTCATGTTTCCTACTGAACTAATGCATCTAGCATAACTGAATGTATGCCAAAAAGGACTAAAATTCTCCAAAACTTATGCCAAGTAAATTAAATACTACACAACTTATACCAAATTAAACAAAAAAAATAAAAATTCTAAACTTATATTGAGGGGAATAAAAAAGAGCAATTTTCACATATAGCAAACACAAAAATCATAATTGCATGTTATAGCTATAGTTTGCATAATTGCTCTCCATAACAAACTTTATGTTTGCTATGGCTATTTCGATATACATATATACAAAAGAAGCAATTGTATAATTTGTTTTGGTATACATATACAAAAGAATCAATTGTATAATATGTGTTTGTATAAAGCGAGAAAGAGAGAGACGAAAGAAAACTGGGCAGGGGAAGATCATATTTGTATAATCATAAGTGTATAGGATAAAAAATATATGCATTTGTATTTGTATATACAATTTTCTCTCGTTTTATATAAATACAAACGCAATGTATACATTTGTGATTGTATAAAGTGAGAGAGGCAAGCGAGATCTGGGAGAGTGACGATCGAGATCTGGGAGAAGGGAGAGAGGGGAACAAAAATATATGTATATATACAATTTTCTCTCACTTTCTACAAACACAAACACATTTTATACATTTGTGTTTGTATAAAAAATGAGAGAGGCGAGCGAGATTGTCAGCAAGGACGAGAGTAGCAAACGAGATTCCAACAAGGAGAGAGGTGAAATAGCAACAGTTTGCTATAGGGTACAACTATATCAAACTATGTTTATAACATTTAATTTGAATTAATAATTTGTTATTATATACAATTTTCCCAATTAAAAACTCCAAAATAAGACAATAAAACCATCCAACCAATCATATATGATTTTAAAGGTTTTTTTTTACAAGACTTACATATAACAATATGAATTAATAATCATATTGAAAATTAGTATAGGAATTTTTTAATTTACAAAAGATATCGAAATGAATTGGATAAATGTATATTAAATCTATTTTATATTTAGATTTAAAATTTAAAAAGTATTATGAAACTTTTTAACCAACAAAATAGTTCATCTGGACTCTCACGCATACATTTATATCCAAAGAAGCCAAAATCTTAAAAAAATGGTTAACTTCCCCCAATGGAGCTGAATATAGTTCTGCACTTATATTTGGGGAATTTTCAAAATACATATATCACTATTGGAGCAAAACCAAGAAGTACCTGCTTGTTTAGTATAAAAACCACCCAAGTCAATATTTGCTATACATATTGAGAAAAAGATGCATCTTACAAACATAAACCAATTACTTAAGTTGCTCTATCCTTCCTCTCTTTTCCCCTTTTCTATGGAGATTGCCACGATAAGTTCACATATAGCAGCCTGGATAGCCTCACCAGGAATGAGTTGCCTTTGTCACACCAAAAGTCACAACAATCAAAGCAAGCATGGCCTGATTTACCGAACAAATAAACAAAGTCAGAGGCCGATATCGCATGAGAAAAAAAATTGAGAAATAATGAAGTAATGAAGTGATGTGCCGACACTGTGCTTCTATTGGGTACTGCAGAAATCAGAAAGCTAATCAGTGCATAGCTACAACTGCTTGGATGGTAATAACAAACATTTGTCTATCCATGATCTTATCTTCCCCCTACTTGCCCCCCGCCCCCCCGCCCCTGCCCCCCAACACACACACATCTACCCTCAACCCCAAACAAAGAAAGGTTTAAAGCACCTTCGTAGCAGATTACATTTCACGTTTAGCATTACTAAAAAGGGTATATAAACTGTAACACAAAGAGAATGATTGACACTGACACGGATGACTTGAGTATTCCCCTGCAAGCAGAGCAACATTAGTGCACAAGAGTATCAGTGCAGGATTCCTTATTCGCTTACATGGAAGGCCTTTATGTGCCAACTAAGAAGTTGCTCCAATTCAAATTTAGAAGAATTAAAATGCACAAAACTTGGATACAAATCCACGATCAGAATAAGAAGATTGAACACGTGAACACAAGGCCTTAAGCCCCAGCTTTCCTGAATATCAGTCACAGTCAGCACTAGAAGGAAAAGTGAAATAAATATATAAAGAAGCCAAAAACTCATGCAAGAGTCGGATTAGGACTTTGGCTCTATCGAGAATAAAGGCTATTGTTGAATAATTTGTGAGAAATGCTTCCTTGCTGCCTCATAGTAACGACAATTTGCTGATTGGGTTTATCTGGCGATCGGGTACATCAAACATGACATGAGAAGGGGCTAAAAGCAATTGTGCGAAAAAATGGGCAGCTAAAAGAGGTAGGTCTTAGAATTAATTACCCAACTGTAACCCACCTTTCAACCTAGTTTAATTGTTCCATCCTTTTAATGTTCCTCTAATATATGGTCATAGAAAAGCCAAGTTATAATATATATTTAGGACTGCTCTTGTGTAAAGTAAATATCAATAGAAAAGCGATATCTAAGTGAAATGAAGTAAATTCCAAGGTAAGGCGGGTAAGCACTCACAGGGTGGAACAAAATATAGTTATTCCATATCAAATCCACGTACTCTAGAAGTACAAAACATTTGTTCTTTTCAAAATTTATAGCTGCCCAAACCAAATTTTATTACTCACCCTGTTCAATTTTATATGGCACACATTTTTTCTTAGTTTGTACAACAAAGAATAACACCTTTATAAATTTGCAAACTCTTCAACTTTAAACATCAATTTTACCCTTAATGACGTGCTTTTATATCCATAAAGTGACAAAACATGTTTAAAACCATAAATTTTAAGGGTACTTCTGCTACGTGCCAAAAGTCTTTCTTTTACTCTGTACCCAATGACACAGAGTAATTGTACCCCAACAATGTTGCAAAAACTCGACTCCTAGAAAAACATATTATGCCCAAGAATTTGTGACATCATCAACCATACAAATTGAACAAAAAAACAAAGCACTTAACGAACTATTGCTACTGCACATTATCCATCCCAAAAATGAGAGGACTTACTAGAAACATCTTTTGTCTAATTCACCCAAGTTGCGAGAATTAAATCTACAATTTATATAGCAATCAAACTTCTCATTCAACCTTCCACTTCTACTCTACCCCAACAAAGGAAATAAGTGGTCCACACACTGCTTAAGTTTGTTCCTTTTTTTTTCTTTTTCCCTTTCATCTATTGGTAAGTGGTAATCTTATTCAATATCCTTTTATCTTCATAACCGTATTCATCCTTTTCTATTTGTCAGACTATATAACTTTTGTAGAATATCACGGAGAGTTATAGCACATGTGAAAGGAATCCCAGATTTAGGATCATCCATAATGCCAGTAGATAGAAATGAGAGCATACTTCTGACATTAAGCCAGTATTACATAACCATGCATTGTGAAATCAAGGTATATAAAGTATCTGCCACAGTAATTTGAGAGAGGGAGAGAGAAATTACCCCTAATGTGCATGCTATAAGCCCAGCCTTCTCTCTATAATCAATCCGTACACACAAAAGAATAAAAGCTCCGACATACCAAGGAATGGTACCAAGAAAGAAACCAGAGATGAACCTTGGAAACAAAACAGAAGAAATTGAAAGTAAGCCAACAATGAAATCTTAATCAATCTTTACAGCAGTAATAAATTGAGTTTATGAAAATCTGGTCATTGAAACACCAGAAAGAGGTAATCCAGTAGCAACTATCAGATCCCACTTTTTGAAACCGCTGAGTTGTTATTTCTTAATGCCTTCACATTGTTTCCCCAACATCAAACTTGCCGGTCTTTATTTTAATATAAATAAGACTCTAAAGACAATGTCTGAGTTCTTAAATAATAATAAAGCCTGAGTATGATTACATATATCACATTTTTTGCATAAAACAAAATATTTATCAATCTGACCACAATATATAAAGAAAATTTAAAAACAAGGGCTCAAGAAAAGGTACAAGAATAGAAACATACAAGAACCAGCCGATTCCCACACCACAGCAAGGAAGACGGTGCTCCCTCATAGGTCTACCTTCAGCAACAGCATAACCTAAGCCATAGTGAAGAAACATAATGAACATGGTGTATATCTTCTGACATTAAAATAATGTTTTGAACAACTACACATATTCTTTTTTTGATGAAGTAAGATGATGCATTAGAAAGGCATCAAGGAGATGCAAATTACATACACAAAAACATGGTTAACTCTTGAGAACAAAAACACCTATTTAATTAGGGAGTTAACCACAAGCAAAAGAATGGTCGCTAAGCCATATTGAGGGAGCTAATTAAATCTAAGAGGGGTAATATACCATTTACAAGGATTAATCCAAGGGTTAATCCCTTGTAAAAAGCATTTTCAAAAGTGTCATTCCTGAAATTTTTCGAGACAGCATGTATAACTAGTTCAACATTCTTCCAATATCCAGTGTTTTGGACAGGGAAGGCCACAAGGGCATGCCTCGCCTCGCGGCGAGGCGCTCGCCTTTTTGAAATGAGGCACCAATTAATACCAAAAATTAAAAATATTTAATTGCATATATAAATATCCAAAATCTCAATAGCAATAACATATATTAGCAAATAATTCAATTCAAAAATTAATAGTAGATACTACTTACTAGATACTAAAAGTCTAGAACTTTAAAGACCCAATATTCAAAAGACAATTGAATTCACTTATTTATGGACAAATAAATACTATATTAATTACTATAAAACTAAATTAAGTAGGGAAGAAATAATTATAGAAGGATTAAGTTTTTTCTTAAAAAAATAGACACAACAGTCAGCAGTGACAGTGAACAAAACAGAGCATAAAAAACAGAGCAGTGAGCAGCAGTCTCAGCCCGATTCACAATCCTGGGTTCAGCAACAAGAAACTGAAGAAAAGAAGAGAAATGAAGAGAAGAAAAGCAGAAAAGAAGAAAAGAAGAGAAGAAGAAGTCAAGAAGAGAACTGAAGAAGAAGAAGAGGTCATACCTCGCAGCAGACTTGCGCGGAGGAGAAGAAGACGATCGACTGGAGAAGGGGAGGAGAAGTCGCGACTGGAGACTGATGAAAGTTTGAAAAAAACCCTAATTTTGACTAATAATATTAAGTCAGACCTTATTTAAAATTAAAAAAAAAAAAAAAAGGTGTCGCCTCGCCTTGCCCTCGCCACCGCCATATTGGCGCCTAACGTCGCCTTTCTGACTTCGCCTCACCACACTGTGAAAAGGCGTGAGGGCCTCGCCTCACCTTTATCGCCTTTGGTGAAAGGTGAGCGCCTTTCACAACACTGCCTATGTCAGTTCTTTTTTAAATAACATTTGAACACTTCAACTTTTAAATGCTTTACGAAAGTTGGAGACATCACATACACCCTCTGTCCGATTAAATGTGGAAGTGTGTGACTGGGCACAAAATTTTAAAAATTAAAGAAGCCTTTTGACATGTAAGCAAAAGACACCAAAATAAAATTACGAAGATCCAGAACTCCAAAAGTTTCTGACAGCCAAAATCTAAGGTGGATTTTTTGCTTTTATCATTTTCCTTATTCTACTCTTTATTCTTCAGTTCAATTTCCAAGCAACACAATCTTGATTCTTAACGAATCACGAAGTTACTCTGAAGAAAGTGAATAATCCATAACACATCAATGTATCTTCTCTATCTTTTTAAGAGGGAGGATGCATTTTTTTCATAAGTGAACAAAACATTTTGTTTTATTAATATAAGCAGCCAAGCACAAAGCGCTGGACAGTTAAAAAAAAAAAAAAAAAAAAGGTCACTTCCCAGCAATAAAAAATTGTCAATTGCCTAGTTATAACCCCAGTTCAAACTGAAGATAATCAATGAAATATATCAAATTTACTAGTACTTCTATTCTTTAAAGTATACCAAAAGGCTAGGAGAGATAAACAGCCAAAGTCAGAATATATGCTTAAGTTGCTTTGCCCTAGTAGCACATCTGGTTGCTCTTCTTCACTAGCACGCATGACACAACATACAGAAGATGGAATGGTTCTCCATTTCTTTTCTGCAGATTCTTATTGCATTTACGACCTTTCAGTTTCAAAAGGTTCTCTAGTACTCCTTGGCATCAACCAGCTTGTTCACCAAACATTGCCAAAAAGAGATTTTAAAGCTGACTAGTGTGAGAACAGCTCAAAGAGGTACTTGCTGTCCTCAGTTTCCTTTTTGCAATTGAAGCACTCTTGCAAATTTACATTCCCCTTGAGTGAGACAATCATAAAGGGAAAACCCAAGTAAGACAGGTTACCTTGAATGGTGTTTTAGAACCCTGAATCATTTACCAAATCCATTGAGGAAATCTGCAGACAGTAGGGTTAAGTATTTTGTAGTATTGCTTGTACTGTAAAGTTCTTCCTACTAGTAGTCTCCACATTGGTGTAACTTCTATTGCTGAACTTGGTTAATTGCCTGCAATAGAGATGTCACCCTTCCACTTTCCGATCAAACAGTTTCTTCTAACACAAAGTTTCCAACCATTCGCCATCTACACTGTGCAACTGATAGTCAGTGTTTGAAGTGAAGTTGCACAAATCAGCATATCATACTTTCAAGAAAGTATGACCAAGCCAAGATTCCTACCGGAATTTCACCTTCTTCCCAATTTGTACTTTGAACTCCACTTCAGATGAGAAAATGCACCAATATTTCCCGACTTGCTTCCAGACCCCTTACTAATTGGGGCGATTGTTGTTTCTAACTTCGAAACTCATTGGATAATGGATTCACTCCTCTATCCTTCTCAATTAAAATAACAAATATGAATGAGTGAGGTGTGCCTACCACACATCACACACTATACTGCCTTTGCTATTGAACAAAGCGCTGGGGCCGATTTGCCTTCCCTCTTTCCTTGCCATAAAAGATTCTTTATTTACTTTATTTACAACTTTACTCACATCAGCAGGATTGGGAATAAATGACATCAAGTAGCAAGTAAAGAATCTAAGAAGACAGTATATCAAAACTAATCTCACTCCTAACAACTAACAATAGATTGTCTTTTCCAGATAGAGAACTTCCTCTCTGTTTTTTCAATGATGCCCCATCAGGTGGAAGAAGATTGGTAACCAATTACTATAGGCATCCCCAGGATGTGACACCACTTTTGACTAATCATTTAAGCTGATATGAAAAGCTCTTTACAAGATTGACATAAAGATCAGAATCAACCTCACCTCACAGATCATGAGAATTCTCAAGTAATTCTCCTCTGAGCACACACAATCAAGGTGTCATCAACTTAAAGAATGTGTGACAATTCCATTGAGATTCTCCCTACACAGTAACCTTTTAGCTAATCATGACGAACGGCTTTATGGACTATTTGCTAATTCCTTCCATGACTATTATTAACAGAAATAGGGCAGGGGAATCTCACTGTCTTGCCACTGTGCTAGCTATGAAAAATACTGCTGGAAAGCCATTCATAATCGCTTTACTATAGAATTAAAGAAATGAGTCCTTCGAATCCACTTCCCATCAGAACCTGTATCCTTGAATATGTTCAACAAGAACCTTCTGTTCACATGATCGTAGGCCTTCTTGATGTCTAACTTCTGTATGGATATGTGTATATTTTGAGGTTTTTAGTTTGAGTTCATTATTTTCTATTTCATTTTTGTAGTACAGATAAACGGAATGTGTTAGATCTAAAATCACATGGAGGTAGTCATCTTAAAGAGTACTACAATCCCTCTAAATCAATGGGGACTGAGGTAAAAGCATCATGTCCGTGATACCAACTAATAAAAGTAGGCTAAAAGCACCATGCCCGTGATTCCAACTAGTTAAAATTAAATTTTAATTGTTGTTACTTACATAAGACCTTTGGTTGTCAAGAATCTTTTAACTTCTGTTACAAACTTGTATGTTTGTGTAGAACAGATTTTGTGAACATCCAATTTTAGAAAAGGTAATTAGCTTTAGAAGACATATTATTAAGCATTGAAATGAATTTGACCCAAAGAGAGTGCAATGGATACAGAAGATTCATTTAACCAACTCCAACTATTTTAAATTTCATACATAGTTGATTCCTGCTACAACTTCAATTTTTCTGGAATATTTTCCTATATGGGATAAGCAGCTTTTAATGAGTAGTAGAAATGGATATCATCACCAGACATATATTTTATGTACTTTCATTATGTTTAAATTTTTGCATAGAGTTCACTGCATTATACAAAATTCATATGGCCTTTTGATGAGTTCTAATTTAACAGCTATAATTTCTTCCCTAGGCGTTCACCATATTATCAATCCCCTTCTTGTAACTCCTCAATGACAAGACCATACAACGATTTCTTTTTTTTTTTTTTTTTTTTTTGATTGGTGACAAAACCATACAACCATCAAATCATATACTATAACCAAAAAACTTATATACCCTGCATTCTGTCCCAAATTAACTTATTAGCACACAAAAGCTGTACCTTAACGAATCATGCTATATATACTTGATATAACCTCTTTACCTCCCAATAAGGTTTGCCTAAACTCTATCTTTCCCAGATCCGTTGTTATTTTAAAAAAGACACGATGAAAAGTTGAATTAAAATTCCCAACTTTAGCTTAATTGACGGAAACAAACAGAATTTATCAACAAGCATAAAAAAAAAAAAGTAATCATGGAAGCGCCTGTAGATATATATGACTACGTGGGAAAACACACCGTGAACAGTTTGATAACCATGAGGATAGTATTGAGGAGGAGCGCCGGCGGCACCAGGCGGAGGAACGGGCTGAGGAAAACCGAACACTTGGTGAGACTGTGGAGGAGGAGGCGGATGATTGGCTACTCCTTGAAATGTACCGTAGTAATAGTTTGCCGGTAAGGGCTCGCCCGTGGCAGAAGAGGCCCTATTCTTCCCGTCTTCTTTGCTCATACTTCCCCTGATAGAGATCGAGTAACAGTTTAGGGTTTCGGGATTGAGTCGAAGTCGTATTGTTTCTGACGCCGATTGTCAGAATCAGATCGGCGCGGCAAGGTGATCGGCGATTTCGCGGTCTTTGGTTTCTCTTGGGGGTAAGATGTACTGCTGGTTTTGTCAATTTGTTTTTCAGCTTGGCTTAGCTGGTAAGTTTCACGCCTACACGTGGATATAAAAAATTATTTTCGATAAAATACCAAAATAAAATTAAAAAAAAATAAAATAAAATAAAATAAAAAATATATATATATATATATTACATTAAATGCCCCTATAATATGTCTCAATTGCAAAAACACTCGAGGGAAAAGGAACAAAAATTGAGTGAAGAGAACACAATGGAAGATTTTATGAAGCAAAACTTTCTTTAGTTCATGATTGCAGATTGAGCAACACGGTAGAGGAAGTTAGCTCAAGGAAGGAAGCTAAGTAAGGGTGAGCTACAAGAACACAAAGGTAATGTATGTTTTAGGATCATTTGAATAATGTAAAGATACATACCAAGCAATTAAAGTCGAATCAGAATATTCGGCCTCAAATCCACCATTACTTAATCAAGATCTAGTTAATCAAAACAATGTGCAATAAATATTAGTTGACAAACTGATCAACAAAGTAGTCAGATGAATTAAACTCATCTTTTTCTTTAATATAAACATCTGAGAGACCAGGAACTACATACATAGTGGATTCCAAACTAAAAAAAATGTCAAAAGTTTTTCATGTCTTCTCTAAGGATAGTAAAGAGAGGCAGCAGAAACTTCTTTCATGCAATCCTAGTAGCCAAGTCAACCTGTTGGGGATCGTCGGTGGAAATGATCAAATTTATGCCAGCCCTGCATTATCAAGAAAAAGAATGTAAGTGAGTTCTCCAAATATCTTTCAAAGCCAATAATCCCTCGCGCCACTCATTTCTACTCCGAACATGCTCCTCAGAGACCCATGGACCAAATAGCTAAAGAATATTATGTCCAAAACAAAATCCCAAAGTTATAACAAGTCACTTCATACCACCAAATGTCCTGGCGGAATGATAATCATCCTTAACCAGAGGGCTTGCTCGAAAAAAGGTCCTCTTTAGTAAGGAGCACTATACCACCAAAGTACGACTTTCAGACGCAAATCCGGACTAGTCGGGTTCAAAGAGGGTATTGGACACCTGATGAGTAACAAAAAAAAGAACAAGTCAAACATTTATTAAAGACTATTGCAAACCCAAGACAACAAAGGAGGAAATACAGAGGACCATGAAGCAAGAAACTTCTAAACTAAGTAAAACGAAGCTCAAAAGTCAAGCTGAAAAGCCCCAAAGATGCAACTTAAGTCTTGTAGTAGCAAATAATAAAATGAAGATGAAATCTTTTCTACAAAGAGAGAGGACCTCTTATATTGGCTGTTAAACTAAACTTAAGTCTTTGACTTTTGAGCATCCAAATATCAAGACATGGATGTCTCATACTCCATTTGAGAAAGAGAATGTAGATACATTAAATATGGTAGAAATGGAACAACTAAGCCTGTCATTGAATATAAGCTTTAGACCCATACTTGTGTATACAAGTATAAAAGTTCATGAATCAAGAAATGAGATAGAAAAATTTAGATCATTTGCCAAACAAGAAAAAGAACATTTGAAAGCAGAAAACCATTGGCTCAGTTGAACAGATAGGTAACAGAATTGTTGCGCTCCTTGATAGGACTTAGTTCTATCAGTTTTTTCTTTTGAAGCCTTCACTTCGTTAGTGCAATACAATCTACATGCATTATTTCAGAAAAACTTATGTTTTTCTGCTCTTTCTTTCAAATACATAATGATTAAAATGCTTATGGAACCAACTACCTCGGAGTCCTACAGCATCAGCAAATAGAAATTTTAACACACAAACTTCAAGGATCTAACAATCATATTCTATTTCTTGTTGTTTATTGACCGCACCACAACTGATGCTCTAAAAAATAGAACACCACAGCAGCAATTCACAAGTATCTCCATTAATTGCTACGAATTATGTAAACAAATCATAGAGTGAGTTCACATAGAAGATTAAATCCTAGTCTATCTGCTTAGTTTCACTAGGTGCCTATAACATATACATATGCACACATGATAAACAAAGCAACAACAGCATCTCAAAGACGGAGTTAATAATTAACACAAAGCAAGCATACAGTAACTTAAAATGTAATTGAGAAGACAAAGATTTCATCACCGCACTTTAGGAGGTTTTCACATGCTACTTTATCTTTAGCAGTTTGCTTCTCAACTAGTAGCATCCCTCTAATTAGAACTAGGCTCTCTGAATAGTTGAAAATCACAGATGAACCTCTCTTAGCGTTATCGATGCACAATTTTGCCTCAACAAAACTAGTCACCGGATCAAAGAGTAACCACACGCCATTTTTATCCTCAGCTACAATGTCACCATTCCTCAAACAGCCAATAATTCTGTCAAACCCAAACACCAGTCCGATATTACATTTCTTACTCCAACCATCTTCATCGTCCATTACCCAAACATCAATGTTATATTTGTATGTTTTCGCCCAGATTAACATACCAACGGAATCCTCCAAATCCACAAGCTGCCACTAAGTTCCCACTGTTATTCCTGGCATAGGTAACTTCTCAAATACTTTCCTACCCACATCAAAATACACCAACACCTCACATAACCCATACTCAATCCTCTACTAAATCAGTCCAATAGGGTATCCCTTTAATGATCATATTGCAATAGGGCCAAAGAACTCTAAACCCCACCTCAGTTTTCACCTGCTTCCAACAAAAACTCTTTGTCGAACACATTTCCACTTCATTCGGAACCCTAGATCCTATTAGAAAAACTGGGAAGAAATCAAGATAAACACAAAACTATTTGGGAGGTAGAAAAACTTCTATGTTAAAACTGAAACAATAACTAGCCTTTTATAAAGGCAATACACATTCTACATTATCTCAACCACTAAGCCATAAAAGAAATTGAAACAGACCCACTTAATCACACGTTTCCAGTAGCTTGGAAATAACAACCATTTGCCCATAAAACTAGGAAACAAGAAACTAACCTAATTAGTTAAAATATCTAACAAACCCTCCATTAAACTGATAAGTCAACGACTTCAGCTTAATAACATCATTCACTGTAGCTCTCTCTTAAAGTGCAAACTCCAAGTAGCTTCCTTAACTTTCTGAATGTTGCCATCTTGAGGGACTTAGTAAAGATATCAGCAACTTGGTCCTCACTTCTACAGTAGACAACATCAATAACTTTTTCCTTCGTGAGATCTCTAAAGAAGTGAAACTTAACATCTATGTGCTTGCTTCGTCCGTGCAACACCGAATTCTTTGAAAGCTTAATTGCTGAACCATTATCATTGTAAATTAAAATTGGTTCTTGCTATTGAAAATGAAGCTCAGCCAATATCTTCTTCAACCATATTGCTTGAGTGGCACACACAGTTGCAGCTACAAACTCTGCTTCTATAGTAGACAACGTAACAATTAGCTGCTTCTTGGAACACCATGAAATAGCACCTGATCCAAACATGAAAACATAACCGGATGTGCTTTTTCTGTCATCTTTAACTCCAGTATAATCACTATCTGTGAAATCGATTAAATCTAATTCTCCTCATTTCTGGTATAAAATGCCAAAATCAGCAGTACCTTGCAAATACCTGAGAATTCTTTTAGCAGCCAGCAAGTGAGTCTCTCTTGGACTTTCCATGTACCTGCTTATAAGACTTACAGAATACATTATATCAGGTCTAGTGGCTGTTAAATACATCAAACTTCCCACAATCTGCTTGTAAAAAGTGTTGTCAATCCTCTTTTCGGTAGGATCTTTTTCAACCTTCAGCCCTGTCTCTGCTGGTGTGGTGACAGAGTTGCAGTTCGTCATTCCAAATCTCCTTTAGATTTCCTAGACATATTTCTTTTGTGAAATAAAAATTCCATTAGAAGATTACTTCACTTCAATTCCCAAAAAGTAATGCATCAAGCCAAGATCTGACATTTCAAACTCAGTCATCATCAATTGCTTAAAATTTTTAAGCAATACATGATCATTCCTAATATAGATTAAATCATCTACATATAAGCATACAATGACAAGCTTTCCATCTTCAATTTTAGTATAAAATGTATGCTCATAAGAGCATTTGCTAAAACCTGTCGTATTGAAATAAGCATCAATGTGACTATACCAAGCTCGTGGAGCTTGTTTTAGCCCATATAATGCTTTTCTCAATCTGCAAACTTTATGTTCACTGCCATACTTAATGTAACCAGGGGGTTGATCAACATATACCTACTCTTGTAATTCTCCATGTAGGAAGGCCAATTTCATGTCCAATTGATAAATTGGCTAGTTGTTTTGGGTTGCCAATGCCACCACCAACCTGATGGTATCAAGTCTGACTACTGGAGCAAATACCTCTTTGTAATTCACACATACTCTTGCTTATACCCTTTAGCCACTAAGCGCGTCTTGTACTTCTCAACTGCACCATTCTCATTGAATTTGGTTTTATAAACCCATTTAACTCCAATAGTCCTTTGCCCGTTTGGTAGATCAGTAAGCTCCCAAGTGTTATTTTTTTCAATTGCTGAAATTTCAACATCCATTGCCTCCTTCCATTTTGTTTCTTGGACAGCACTTTCAAAACTTATTGGGTCACAATCTGCAAACAATGCAAAATGAGCAATTGTCTCATCATGGATATTACACCGGTTACCTGATAATCTTGTATCCATACAGGTCTTTTTCGAACACGAGGGACAGCTTGCTCTGTTTCAATAGGTTCTTTTGCAGGTGGCAAATCTTCAGCAGTTGGAGCAATGTTTGCTGGAATTTCAGACCTTGGAGCTACTTTTTTAGATTCATCATCACATAGAACTTGATCAGACAACTCCTCATCCCAGTTCCAAGTATTGTCTTCATCGAAAACAACATCTCTACTGGTCACAATCCTTTTTGTTAAAGGATTAAACAACTTGGATGTCTCGCTAACAGCTAGAAAGACACACTTAACGCCTTTATCATCAAGTTTCTTTCTCTTTACATCTGGGACATGTGCATAGGAGATGCATCCAAAATTTCTGAAGTGATCTACAACTGGTCTCCTTCCAGTCCATGCCTGCTCCGGTGTCACATCTTAATAGAAAAAGTAGGATTTCTGTTCAAGATGTGGATGCTCCAATTTCCTGCTTCCGGCCAAAAATCCTTTGAAACTCTTCCTAGAGCCAGCAAGCTTCGAACCATGTTGAGAATGGTTTTATTCTTTCTCTTCGATACAATATTTTGTTGAGGTGTATACGCTGTTGTGAGCTCTTTTCAGATGCCACGAGTCTCACAAAATTCTTCAAATTCCTTAGAGCAATATTCGCCTCCACGATCTGTTCGGAGACTCTTAATGGTTTTTCCAATCTCATTCTCCACATGAGCTTTGAAACTTTTAAATATATTAAAAGCCTCTAATTTTTCCTACAAGAAATATACCCAAGTCTTTCAGGAATAATCATCAATAAAGGTAATAAAGTACCTTTTTCCTCCATTAGAAATTGGGGATATTGGCCCACAAATATCTGAGTGAACCAACTCTAATATCTCGTTTGCTCGCCATGACTTGCCTTTCGCAAATTGAGATTGGTGTTGTTTGCCAACAGCACATTCTTCATAGACCTGGGAAGGAGCTATAATTTCAAGAAGGCCAGTCACCATATTTTTCCTCTGAAGGATTTTCAAACCACCAAAGTTCAAATGGCCACATCGAAAATGCCACAACCATGAAGGGTCTTTCACTTTCGGCATAAAGCAAGATTGAACATTTTCAATCTTCAAAGGAAACAACCTGTTTTGACTCATTTTCACAATAGCAACAACTCCTCTGGAAGGATCAGAAATTTCACAAGAATTATTCCTAAGGGTGATGACATATCCTTTTTCTAACAATTGACCAGCACTCAACAGATTACTTTTCAAAGCAGGAATATAGAGCACATTAGATATGGTTTCCACATACCCATACTTGGTTTTAAAATTGATATTACCTTTTCCCATTACTTTTACAGTGGAGAGATCACCAAAACCAACCGTCGAATGGAAGCTTTCATTTAAATAAGTAAAAGAAGACTTACTTCCAGTCATGTGGTTACTGCAGCCGGTATCAACATACCAAATAGCTTTCTCCTCAGGCTCATTTTCAGTGTGAACTGCCATTAACAAGGTTTCTCCTTTCTTGTTCTCAGCAAAATTTGACTTTTCTTCTTTTTCATTAGGCAGTCTGCTGTAACATTCAGAACGATAATGACTATATTTATGACAACGATAACATTCTACCTTGGATTTGTCAAAATCTCTTCCTCTGCCTTTGCCGTAGTCATCATTGGCTCTAAAATTCCTGGTGCTACCTTTGTTTCCTCGATCTCCTCTCCCTCTTCCTCTACCTGTACCTCTACCCCTTCTTTTAGAATTGGAAGAAATAAAAGTAGAAGTCTTCAGGGCTTGCTCCTCAGAAGTTGAACAACGGGTCTTCTTCTGCTCATGCACCAACAAGGAGCTTTGTAATTCATCAAAAGACAAAGCATCTATGTCTTTTGACTCCTCAATAGAGCAAACAACATAATCATATTATGGTGTCAAGGAACGCAGTATCTTTTCAATGATTGTGACATCATTTATCTTCTCGCCATGAAATTGCATCTTATTGCTTATCTCCATGGTTCTAGTGCAGTAGCTAGTGACAGATTCACCTTTCTTCATCTGCAAAGTTTCGAAGTCCCTCCTCAAGGCTTGAAGTTGTGCTCGCTTCACTCTGGTACTGCCTTGATACTTCTTTTTCATGGAGTCTCATATATCCTTGAAAGTTTCTTTGCAAAGAATAGTTTCCAAGATAGGTTGCTCAATAGCTTGAAAGAGATAATTTTTCGCCTTCAAATCTTTTAGCTTTCTTGCTTCGAGTTCTGCCTTTTGAGCATTCGTCAAAATTTCACATTCCGTTGGAGCATCGATGTCGTCCTCCACAATTGGCCAATACTCCTTTGACCGAAAAAAATTCTCCATCAGCATACTCCATTGATCATAGTGACCATCAAAATGAGGAATGGCTGCTTGCACAAAATTGCTCTCTGAAGCCATAGATGAAAAAGAATTTCTAGGTAAACTCTTCCTCACATGTGTTTTTTTTTTTTTTTTGGGATCAAACCTTGCTCCTGATACCACTGTTAGAAAAACTGAGAAGAAATCAAGATAAACACAAAACTATTTGGGAGGTAAAAAAAAACTTCTATGTTAAAACTGAAACAGTAATTAGCCTTTTATAAAAGCAATACACATCCTACATTATCTCAACCACTAAGCCCTAAAAGAATTTGAAATAGACCCACTTAGTCACAAGTTTCGTTTTCAGTAGCTTAGAAATAGCAACCATTTACCCATAAAACTAGGAAACAAGAAACTAACCTAATTAATTAAAATATCTAACAAATCCTACCCTGAAACACGAAAGACTTATGGGTCGTTTGGTTTGAATACAAGTTATGCTGGGATAAGTCATACTGGGATTAGTTAGACTGCGATTAGTTATCCTGGCATTATTTCTTATTGATTGTTTGGTTTGTTGTAGTAAAAATAATAATCACTACATACTTCCTAAAAATAAGTGGTTTGATTACAAAAATGCCCTCTTATTTAACTTTTTGTATATTTTTTTGGTAAAGTTTTAGTTAAAACCAACTTTAACTACTCAATCCATCCAATATAGAAAATCCACCAGTTACCCATTTTAAAACTAAATCCAACCTAGTTTTCTCATAGAAGTAGAAAGTCATCCCAAAAAATGAACAAAAATTACACTGGAACTATCAAAGGAATTCACATCAGAATTTGTTAGGAACCAGAAAGGATCTAAGAGCCGTCTCAAAAACTTTCCTCTTCTTCATCATGCCAGCACTAGGAGCATCACTGTCAAATGCACGTACAGAAATATGTTAAGACAACCAATTGTGGCACATATTATAAATGACATAATTCAAAAAAATGTAATCTTGATAAGTTTCTACATACATAAATTTGTTAAAATAATATTTTCTACACACATTATGGAAGGCAATGGTTCATATTAAGTGACAATTTCAATAGACACAAAAACAGAGTTTCCTTAGCATCTACCGGAGTGAAATCCTCTTCCATGCTTTCTGCAGCAGTAGATGTTCCCTGATACATATATTTGTTCAATAAGTGACCTTAGCAACATAACCGTAAATACAATTTCCATGTTTTCTGTCTACCGTCTATAATTTATAGAATAGTGGGGTATATCCGAGCAACAAGCAACATGAATTTACAAGAACCGATTCTCTACCACATAAAATAGTTTGTCAACAATGAACCGATTCTCACTTTCAGCTTTGAAAAACAAATGAGACACAAAAACAGAGTTTCCATATCCAAAACCAGGAAGCATTGGAAGAAAGCAAACACTAAAACTACGTTTTTTCGTTTTTCTTGGCAACTGCAACAGGATTTCCATCAATTTGATACTCCATATCCTCCAAATGTGCAGCAGTGAAGTTAAAACTTCTATTGTTTGTAATTATTTTTGGTCATCCAAAATTAGATAAGCAAAATCTGCCTTATAATGATCCAAAAGCTCGTCGAATCAGACCTAGAATAAAATAACATAAATAAATGATAACTCTTAACGAATTAACAATTAAATCAATAAAGAAAATAAGTAAATCTTCTAACCCAAGAAGATTTGCACAACAAGGAAATGACTACCTTAGCTAATTTATGAGACATTTCAGATCCTACATCTGCTACTGATAATGCCTCTACTACCTGTGCCAACAAATAAACAAATACTATAACCAACCAACTCCTGAAAGAAAAACAAGAGCTTCTCCGGCCAATAGCTGATGGTTTTGATGGACAATGAAGTAGCAAGAAGTACTCTCAATTGCGTGTACAGCCACCCTGATATTAGAAGGCTTTGCGTAGCTCAAAAGATAGGCAGTGCTGTGTCTCTTTCGAGACCGAGACCTTTTTATGTCCAACATGCTTTTTGGGTGCGTTCCTCATTAAATAACAATGATATAGTGGAACTACATTCTTGAGCTACAAACCAGATTATGGACTGGGAGCTGAATCTCCTCCCCGGGCATACCGATACAGAAAGCCTCCGCGAGTGGGTGCAGGCGACTGAGGGAGAATCATGACAACACTTATTTAGCCAAAGTGCATCAATAATGTCAATTCTGTATATAAGTGATGAGCCACTGGACTATAGCAGTGTTTGAAAACATAAAGTTGCGACATTTTCCAGTATTAAACAGAGGCACCAGCAGGTTACATCATATCAACCAACACTACAACTAAAACAACAGCTAAAACAAGAGTAAAATTTCAGTAAATATTCACCATAACACCTGTCAAAACTGAAACAAAAGCTCTGCATCAAAGCAACAAAAAAAACAAGACCAAAAACTGGTCTACCATAGTAGAAAAAATGAGACCAAAACTGTCGGGAAGCAACATAAGCAACTGCACAAAAATTGATAACTAGTAACAAACTTACAACAAATTTAACTTTTACATGAGAGTTAATCTATTTAATAGATTTTACATATACAAAAGATTCTAGCATCCTCATGACCTACATTAGTCATACAAAAAAGAGTGTGAACATAACTAGAGGATCAAAAAATGGCACTCCAATCAAAGTTTTGATTTGAAACTGTTAGTTGAGCAAAAACTATCACACTAGTGCCACCATTTATATACACAAGCTTATCATACTTCAAAGTTTATCATTGACAACTATGAACATCATTGTTTGGCACTCAAGCTCACCCATACGTAAAAAGATTTCCATATTTTTGACATCTTCACAGATAACCTTTTTAGCTTTGATACGTTGCTCTATGGTATACAAATCAAATGTAGGAGATTCAATGATGGAATAAATTTGACCACGCATATCAGAGTGGTCACGATTTCCAATCTTGTCGATCAAGGAACCAATTCTTTTATCTTGGCTTTCAGTAAAGTTTTTCATAAATTCCGCTATACTCTTGAGAAATGTTTCATTAACATCTTCCACAACCCTCTTTCTTTTCTTGCCTTTTTCTTTTTCATTGACACTAGAAGAAGATGTTTTAGCATATTTGCCTTGCTTATCAGATGGTCCAATATGTTCACGAGGAGATCCTCCAGCATATTCATTTTCAATTGTTGGGGTAAAATTATGTCCTGTATCAGTATTTTCAGCTTCTTCAGTAGGTGCATTAGGTCAATGACTAGATTCATCTTCATATTCATCGTCATCACATTAAAAAGAAATCTTAAACTCATATTAGTAGAAAGTCCTGATGTTCGACTCTTTAAGATATCCTCAACAGCATCCAGTGGCCCTTCTGCATGTTCTCCAGTTGCCCTATCTTTTCCAAAAATTTTCTCCCAATCCGCAAACAATGGCCATTTATTAGTATTCATGTTGCTTGCACCAGGTTCATCCTAGACAAACAATAAAAGAAAGACGAAAATTTTATATGTATTAATTATAAATTATGAAGACTGAAAAATATCTATATGAAGTAATAATATTCGAATGACAAAATATTAATTACCTTTAAAAATTTATCCCATTCTTTTGGATCATCAATAATTATAGTTCCATCACTATATTGAATTCCTAAACCACTCCTACCTTTTAGTAAACTTAAGCTTCCATAACTTCTCTTCCAAAATTTTAATTTAGAATTGACATGTGGTTCGCCTTTCAAGCCACTTTCAGGATGACGTTCACGCAAATAGTGCTCCAACTCCATCAGATATCCTGGCCTAAAAGTTCCATTATCAGCTCTCCAACCATTAACACATAACTCTTTCAAACAATTTATAAGAGTACTTTCTTCCGTAGGAGTCCACGTCCTTCGAGTTGACGGTGTTGATCGTCTTCGTCTTGATCTTTTTGGTGGTTGCATTGAAGATTTCTGAATTTCCATTTGTCTGAATAATTTTGTGAAACAATCATTATTAGTGTTAGTTACCATCATACAAAGCAAAAGTATCTCCAAATCATTAGTTAGCATCATAAAAAAAATTCATACGCTTCAATGTACAAAAATAATAAATTAAAAACATACAAACACATCACAAAAAAGATATATATTAAACACATTATAAATTAATGTAAGTAATTGTTTCTTATATCATAAAAAGCTAAAAGTTGATGCATCTTACAAGAATATCAAAAACTAAAGGGAATAATAATTCAAATGTAGCATAAAACATATAACAAGCACAAAATAATGGAAAGATCAATTGTTTAAGTGAGCATTCCACATTGATTGAGCCAACTCATCCCTCCATGTGGTCCACTCCTGAGATGATTCAACAACATCAATGTTATCTTGTTGATATTCTACTTGTTCTTCCACATCGATCTCTAAGGGATCCACTTCCATCTCTCTACGAATAAAGTTGTGTATCAAACAACAAGCACTAATAATCTTGTTATGTATCTTAATCGAGTACCAAGAAAGACTTCTAAGAATTCCCCAACGTCCTTTCAAGAGACCAAATGTCCTTTCAATAGCATTATGAGCTCTAGCATGCTTCATATTGAAAAGCTCTTCTCGACATTGGGGTGGTGGATTTTCACCTTGCCAATCCCTTAACCAATATCTATATCCTCGGTAAGGTAAAAGAAAACCATTTCCATTTGTATATCCTCTGTCGCACAAATAATAATTACCTATAATATAAATAAGAAATTAGTTGCTTTTATACAGCATTGTTTTTGTGATATAATTTTAATGTGAGCATATATATATAGAATTACCCTCGGGAATTTTCAAACCATTCGTTCGAGTTATAGCATTTCGTAATACATGACCATCAGCCGCTGATCCTTCCCAACCAGGTAATATATAAGTAAAATTAAGATTTTTATCACAAACTCCTAGTACATTAGTTGCTATTTCTCCCTTTCTTGTCCTGTATCTTGGTTTGTCCTTAGATGGAACTCTAATCTGAATGTAAGTACCATCCAATGCACCTAGACATCCCTATAAAAAAATTATAACATTATCTCAAACAACAAAAAATTCTTCGTAAAATTATATTTATTTTACTTTTACATAAATTAATAGATACCTAATTGAAAGTGCATATACCTTAAACCATCTCCATCGATCGTCAAGCTCATCTTCAAGCACCGGTTTGGGGTTAATAAGTAACAGTGGAGCTAGTTTTAGAATAACTTTCAAGCATTCATTGAAAGTTTGACTTACTCTCCAGCCCGATCTAATATAATCAACCTTAATGGATATATTCTTCTCATGATGAGCCAAAATATTTAAAAACATTGCTAACTTTTCACTATTTGACATATATTTGCTATCAGTCAAACCTCTAACTTCCTTAATTAAGAGAACTAAAGTGTGAAAAGAATTTCTATCCATCCTTAACTTATCAATACATGATGTGTCACTATCTTGTACAATACCATTTAAATGAGATATAATTTTAGGAACTCGACTACTCATAAGGTACCTAATCACATGCCTATTTCTTTTTATAGAAATACCATGAATAACCATGAAAAGAAAAATAAACATAACAAGAAATTGTTGGCACAATATCTCCTTAAGTATGATAAAATATTCAATATCGAACTGTAGTTGATGATCCATAAGAAACCCTATTTGTTCATTAAAAAATGAAAAGAGTTAATACACACACAAAAAAAAAAAAACAATTAAAAAGAATCAACAGGGCAACTTTAAAATGAGGACAACTTGAAATTGTTTACAAATATTTCAAGCACATAAAAAGAACAAACTTTTTTCAAAATTTACAAAAGCCCTAAAACATAACATTCTAGATTTTTTTTTTCTTTTTTTTGATTTCTTCCATTAAGTAGAAAAGATGAGTGTATCCAAATTATTATGCAATAGATCGGAGAATTATTAATGATGACAAAGAAAGAAAAGAGAAACAAATTCTGAAAAATAAAAAAAAATTACCTTATTAGAAACTTGAAAGTTGAAGGTTATTGGTAAATAAGTTCTTCAATCATCCATCTATGGCTTCAATGGAAAATGAAAAGTTGAGTGTACCCAAATCAAAGAGTGATTCTTACTGCAACGAAGAAGAGAAGAAACTTGGAAGCTAAGACCAAAGCGGCGCTTGTGAAAGCTTATCAATTAAAGGGTTTGAATGATAGTTTTGTCATTTAATAAATTTATCCCATCACAAATTGTGATGGGATTACTATACCACTCTTTTTATGGGATAACTTATCCTGATACTATTTATTAATTTCAGGATAAGTTATCCCAAACTTTTCAACCAAACATTAAATAAAGTGTCACTAAATATTTATCCCATGAGTATTTGTACCAATCTTTCACACCAAACGATCCCTTAAAGATAATGAAATCATTCTCTTGTGAATCGTACGCCAACCAAATGGATACACCAGAGTGCACTCCCATTAGGGGTTTCTTCTTTGAAAGCTGCACCACCCTACACTTCCTCATCACTGGGTTCCAAAGAGTGATTACATCACCCCCAAGGTGGCTTACAAAGGCAAACAACGCCATTGCATGAACCCACAACGGACATCTCGTGAAAGAAGAAAGGAAAAGGGTTATCGAGTTTGGAAACTGATGATTCCGGCGAGTCGAATAGTGATAGTACATGATCGGTGAACTTGACATGGCGGGTGTGTATAAGAACGGGTGAAAATGTGGGTTGCAAAGAAGAGGAACGGTGTAAATGGGTATCTATGAAGTTCGGTTTGGAATGAGGTTCCGCCATGGCTTGCAAACACACCTGAATCGTAAAAGGGTCTTGACAGGGAGACGAGAAAGGATGTTAGAGATGATTTCTCTTGGGAAATTGCAGTCGGATGTTGTGTCCGGAGGTTTGCTCTTTGTTTTCTTGGAATTCCCTTTCCCTCTCCCTTTCCTTTTCCCATTTCCTTTGCCTTTAGCTACCATCTTTGCTAGAAAGGTGAAGACGAGAAAGGGATTTGTGAATCGACAAAGACAATTTTGGGGATGCTGACAGCTTTAGTTTTGGCACTTGGCATGAAGAGGGAAAAAAGTTGGGCCAATTAAAAATTCATGGAACTGAGAATTATGACGTGGATGTGTGTGCATACTAGAGGGATAAAGATAAGGAATAATGACACTAGAGATAAGTAGGAGTGATTTCCGTAGTGGATAAAATAAGGGTAACTAGGCTGAGATAATTTGAACATGTGAAAAGGCTCCATTATAGAGTGGTTCAAATTGCGATAGTGGGTTTGAGGGTAGAGACATCGAAAAAATATTGAAGACATGTGATTTTAAATAAGATATATCATCTCCAAGAGGATAGGACACAGATATGAGGATTTAGAGGTCACTAATTTAAATAGAAAGTTAGTAGATAGTTGATCATTATCTCGCTTTCTTGCGATTTAGACTTGGTGGTTGTTTGGCATTCATTCATGTTTCTCCTTTAATACAAGTAGTTTTGATAGTTTTAGTGTTTTATATTGCTATTGATTGTGTCTTGTGTTTTGATTTTCATATTACTTTCTTGTTTCTTGTTGTTAATGCTTTTTTCCTGGTATGTTATATGATGCTTACTCTAATAAGTATTTGTTAACCTCTTTTCTTCCTTATGATTTTTTATAAGGGTTACTTGAGTCGAGATCTTTCAAAAACTTTTCTATCTCATGAGGTAAAAGTAAGACTTAAGTATGCTTTATATGTCATTATTGTTTTTCACTCATCAAATATTTATTAGTCATTTAGGTCAGTAAAAATTAAATAATGGATGATAATTAATTTTTTAAAATAAAGTTCAGATATTAGAAATAATGAAATATGTAATTCGTGTAATTTCTTATACTAAAATAATATTAAGTAATATAATATTGTTGAATATTTTCAAATAAAATCGATTGTAGGGGGACAACTGACAAGGTAATGACGATTCACCTGTCCATTTACATAAACCAGATCTTTCAGGATATTGGTGTGGCGGTTGTCAAATTAAGATGAAGTTATGATATCCTATTTTATTGCCAAATTCGTTCCAATAAGGAAAGATTCAAAGAGATCGCTTTTAAATAAGATTTTCATAAACTAGAACCGAGTAGGATAAGAGAAATAGGAGATCAAAATATTAAGAGGCTCGACAAGCATTTGTTTAATGATGTCGTGGGTCTTCGTCTTATCCTTGAGATTCGATAAGATGTTCGTCAGAAAATATAAATGAAAGTGCATGCGAAACATTAGGACAAAGAAACTATATATATATATATATATATATATATATATTCCTAGAGCATTATGCTAGTTTTCTTTTTAGGTCATTCAGAGCAAAACAGAATCAGATTCTGTTGTAAGCTGATCTATAGGAATAGAATAAGATCGGACATGACTAATTTTGCAAGGGTGAGTGTTCTTTAAAACACTTGCATTTTGTTATATATGTTAAGATATGGCAGAAGAATCCATATTAATTCACTGGTATCCGATACCATATACAAATTATATGAAGTGTAAAAGTGATTCCCTTTTAGGCGTTGGGAAGTGTATTTTTTATTCTCTTTTATGAAGGCTGGTTTGTCACATTTTATTTGCTACATACAACCTCCACCTTATTAAGAAACTCAAGAAAAAAAGAAGTGACTAAATGAAAACATATTGGTTCTTCAGAAAGAATTCCATGGAGAAAAACCATTCTTTCCAGTACCATCCCAAGGCCTTCCATGTATTTGGTCCTCGACACATTTCTTCTCCCGGATGGAGAGAAATCATCAGCTCCAGTTGGTTAGTTTCCGTTTATCATTTCATGTCTTCGTTTAGATTTCAATTCCTTGTACTACTTATAATGGTGTATAGAATGTGCAGGAAGAACGAAAGCTACAAAAGAGTAGTGATGGCCTGTTTTGTACAATCAACATACTTGCTTGAACTAGATAGACAAGAAAATAGGTATGGCCTAGAAACTGCCCTTGCACCACAGTGGTGGACACCCTTTAAGTACAAACTGGTTGAACCCCTTATAGATGAAAGAGATGGTTCGATATTTGCTGCAGTTTTGGAGTGGGATCAAGCAGCAGCCCTGGCTGATTTTATACCAATAAGACCAACTGGTGCACCAAAAGTGGTATTAGCCATCAGAGGAACACTCTTGAAGAACCCCACAATAAGGAGAGACGTCGAGGATGATCTACGTTACTTAGCCTGGGAAAGTCTCAAAGGATCCTTTAGATTCGAAAGACTCTTATCGGCTCTAAAATCAATCATCTTCAACCAGCAAGGGAGCAAAAATGTGTCTATCACAGGGCACTCATTAGGAGCTGGTTTTGCTTTAGAGGTATACAAGGCGTTAGCTGCTGAAGGAACTTATGTAGAAGCACATCTTTTCAATCCACCATCTGTTTCATTGGCCATGAGTTATAGAATCTTGAGTGGAAAAGCTGGATTTGTGTGGAAAAGGTTCAAATCAATGCTTCCTTCTCACTCAGTGTATCAAAGCAAGAGCATCGCGAAGGATGCAGCTGAATCTACAGAATCAAGAATCACTTCAGAGCTTAAGCAAATGTTGCCTATGCCTCATTTGTATGTTAACACAAGTGACTACATATGCTGCTACTACAATTATCCAGATGGAGTACAAAACAATAGTTTCAATATTGACGTTGAGGAGAAAGAAGTAAAACCGGGTGGAAATGTGCTAACCGGTGTAAAGCTTTTTGTGGTGTCAAAGGCAAAGCAGAGGTTTCTTGAGGCACATAGGCTTCAACAATGGTGGTCTGATGACTTGGAACTTCAAATGGCTCTCAATAACAGCATGTTAATAAGTAGGCAGCTCAACTCCCTGTACACCATTCAAGCTCCAAAACAAACTCAAGGCAAGGCTCAAGTGTACTTGAATTTGGACTGATAAAAATATTGAAATTTCAAGATAAGAGATTGTAAGGCTTGAGATTCTGCATTTGACTTATGAATGAATTGAGTTACCTAGCTCTTACATAAACATTTGACTTGCTAAAATCGAATTTTCGATCTTGCATATAAATTTGGCTTGTGTTCCAAAATATAGAATTGAACAGCACAACAATTTCTTCTTGTTTATTGTCGCACAAAAGGCAATTGTATCTTTAATCATATAAATGCATGTTAAAATTAGACATGCCTTAATACCAAATAGGTTTAAAAAGTGTATGAAACAAAATATTACTCAGTAATATGTAACATCATGTAAAGTTGGAAAATCATATAATTATTAATCCCAACAATATCACAGAATACAGTACAAATTCTGTACTGCATCCTTCCTTCATTCAGAGCTGATGCCAAAACCTGCAGGTCTCAGTCGAGTCCCCAGTTCTGTCACAAAAGACAAATACATTCTCTGATTTTCGCAACCTTAAAACCGTTCTTCTTAGACAAGATTGTTACTGTGATTTTGTAAAACCCTTTTCCTGCTTCCAAGATGCCTCCTAAAGGCAAAGGAAATGGGAAGAAGAAAGGTAAAAATAAAGGTAAAGGCAAAGGAACTTCAAAAGAACCAAAATGCAGAGGTGCAGCAGAACCAGAACCAACTTCCCACTTTTATTTCCCAAGAGAAATCATCTCTAACATCCTTTCCCGTCTCCCTGTCAAAACCCTTTTACGATTCAGGTGTGTTAGCAAGCAATGGCGAAACCTCATTTCCAAACCCGATTTCATCGCCTCCCATTTCGGTCACTCTTCTTCTTTGCAGTTCTCCGGTTCATCTATTCTTATAGGCAGCCGTCATCACGAGTCTAATCATCATGTAGTCTCACTATACAACCCGCCGGAATCAGTTGTCCAGGTGGACAGCCCCTTCCCCTGTTTCTTCCCCAATATGTACATTGTGGGTCCTTGCAATGGCTTTATCTGCCTTTTTAATCCACCTTGGGGTGAACTGATTACCCTATGGAACCCGGCGATGAGGAACTATAAGATGGTGGAGCTCACTGATAGCTTGCCCCGTCAGGGACTGCACTTTTTGGCGTCTATTGGAATGGCTTTTGATTTCCAACAAAACGATTTGTTGATCTTGAGAATCTTTTGTGTGGGCATAATGTATGCAGTCCCGAACGATGTTGAGATGTATTCGAGTAAGAGTGGGAAATGGAAGAAGCTGAAAAATGAGATGGTTTTTCATATTCTCGAGTTTACTTGCAATGTGATTGTTAAAGGGGTGGCGTATTGGTTGGTTTGTATGGCTGATAAGTTCGGATCACGTGATGTGTTTGTGCGATTTGATGTGGGGAAACTAGTGTTTGAGAAGTTACCATCGATAGGAAGGCGTAAGAAGCATCAATATCTTGTGGAATTGGAAGGTTCTCTTTGTATGTTAGACTGGGATCATAAAGATGATTGTCATATGGATGTTTGGGTAATGGATGATGTAGATGGTTGGAGTAAGAAATACAGTGTTGGACCGTTAGTCGGGTTTGACCTAATATTGGGTTGTTTGAGGAATGGTGACATTGTAGCTAAGAATGAAAATGGAGTGATATTCTTGTGTGATCACATAACTAGTTCAATCAAGGAAAAATTCTGCTTTGATAATAGCAAGGATGGATCATATGTGATTGTTGATTATTCAGAGAGCCTATTTCTGATTGGAGGGATGCTACCTGTTAAGAAGCAAGATACTCAAGATAAATTGGCGCACAAAAAAGTTACAAGGTTTGATGATCAATTTATCATTATACTCCAGTTTATGTTACTACATAAGTACATATATATATATATATATATATACACTTGCTATGTGTAGGTTCTCAACTCCCACTTTTAGATGTTGTCATTGCTTCATTTTCTTATTTTATGTGCTCGTGAACGTGTTATACAGGAACTCTGATGTGTTAATTACTGTGTGAACTAAGTCTACTGATTACTTTAGTTAATTCTGTTCAATTGGTTGAGATGCTTGTGTATTAGTGCTGCTCTTATCTTCTTTCAGATTTCTAACCATCTTATTATCCTATAACATAGACCAATTAATTAAAACAAAAAAAAAAAAAAAAAGAGATGATAGAGAATCTGTTGAGAAGTTAACATGTATCCTAGGTATTCATTCTTACTATAATACTTCCATAATAGCATTAGTGCAAAGGTCTTCAGCAAATGTACTTGTGATCCTGAACTGTATTCCCTGGTCTTAGCACTTTTTAGCTTTTAAGCTTGACTTTGAATCATTAATGATAAATGTGAAATACTAACAGAAGAAGTTATGGAACTTTTGACATATATGGACCTTTGTTGATTTTCATTTTTTTCTTTTGTCATTCTGGAAAACAGAAGAATATATGGAACTTGGAAGTCAACATTATGTCATTTTTGTCACAGAAAAAAAGTAATGACATATCGATCCTGTAGAGCTATGATGACTTTTAGCAAGGGAAACTTAGAAAATCTATTAACCTTGGCTCCTGAACTGGTTAACTATTCTTCTATGAGACAATTGTTTTTCCCCCCTTATTACTGATGAAAGTATTAGAACATTTGTTGCCTGTATTCAATTGCTAATTTCTTCCTTTGTTTATTTGTCTATCAATTGAACTACGAATTGACGGGTCATAAATTTCGCATCTGTAGACAATTATTATATACTCTATAGTGTGGAGTGTCTGAAGTGAATTAAGTGATATCAAGCACGGCAAGGAAGAAAAGGGAAGTAGCTCCTTTAGTAGTTTGTAATATGGAAAGAGTGTTTGATGGAGTTGCATTTTTTTAATTTACAGATTAGTAGAACATTTTTGTTCTTTGGAGATCGTTGGGGTATTTCCAATATTCCAGTTAGTGTTCATGACCGGATGCTATTCGTAACAACACAGGCTTTCTAATATTGCAGTTAGCACAGATACTAATAGTTAAGTAACATGCTTTCTTGTAGGATTTCTTCCTTTTGCATACATCTTAAATGTTGAATTTTCACATTACATCGATAAACTTTAACTCATTTTGAGGAACTTACAAAGTTTGTTTTTGTTTGATGATGCAGGGATTGCTTAAAGTTTTTGATGGGACAACCCTCAGAAATCATCATACCTTTGATTGCTCCTTTTTGGCTAACCTCAGAGATGGCATGAAGAACTTTTTGTTGTCTTTAGTTTTTTGGTAAAATGATGTTTGTGGTCTGATACTTTTTCGAGTTCTCTTTCGACTCGTAACATCTATTTTTTTGTTGCCTTTCTTCTTCCTGTACTTCTTTTTGTTTCGTAGTTATTTGCATATGTAAACTGGTATTACTGTGATCAACGATGATTTGTTCATGTGTATTGGGTAAAGGTGTTTAATTAATATGTGAAGAGGGTGTATGACTTATTTACTCAAGTTTAGACAAAGATTACACACCTTACATTAATTTAGTTATCCTAATCTCATTTTTGGATTCCTCCTTCACCTCTTCGAAAATCCATATCATTCTTTTATGTTGTATTAGTCCTATTACAAGTGCAAATAAAAAAAGACCTCTTATTTTTTTCTCTCTCTTTTTTTAATTTTGTTGATTAAAAAAGAATCTTAGATATTACTGGAACCAATCTAAAATTTAAAAAAAGTATAGATTATTTTTTAATTGTTAATTTATTAAATTAATTATCAACAAATGAAAAGCAATAAATCGTTTAATATGAGATGGAATGAGCGAATAATTATGTAACTGACACTATATATATATATATATATATATATATTGTACTCCTTCCAAAATATTTGTTAAGGAATCAAATAATATGAATTTTGACCAACACTTTTAAGATGTGGCTTTCTATCATAATTTTTAATATTTAAATTTTAAATATTAAAATGTTGAATTAATCTAATTTAATTTAACATTCAAAATTAGTTAAATTAACTATGGAGATAACTATTTTTGGAATGAAAGAAGTATTGATTTCGAATTATATTTTTTGTTCTTATATATCACTTGTTTTTAGAGTAATATTTTTTAAAAAAGATAAAATTGGTGTAATATTTTAAAAAGGATAAAATTGGTGTATATTTTAAAAAATTGATCAATTTTAATTAATTAGATGTAACATATTTGTTATAATATATTAACTTGAATATTGTTGTAAATTTTTTTATTATCTTTAATATGAATAGTCTTTTTGAATTAAGAATCTGAAACTAATATCTATTTTTATATTGATACATTTTCATCACGTTTTGGATGAAAGCCCAAAAGGTTAGGTTAGTATATATATATAACTACTAATGGGGTTAAGCATGACATTTTGGTGTTATTTGACTCTTAAGATACACAAATATTTTCACTTTTTGAAGTCGCAAATCATTAACCATCTTCAACCTTTTGTCATTTTTATCGAAAAAAAATATGCTACCAAAAGGTAAAGGTGAAATGAAAGTAAGTTTCAAGAAAATAAACACATAAAAAAGTTTCAAACGAATATCTAACTGCATTTTTTTTTCAAGAGTGCTCAACCAAATTACTTACCTGAGATCGAACACATATTTTTTTGCATAATTTTTGTTTGTATTGTTGTATTCTTGAAAAATATATAGTCTTAATTTTTATTT
Source organism: Solanum bulbocastanum (assembly GCA_037074985.1). NCBI lineage: Eukaryota > Viridiplantae > Streptophyta > Magnoliopsida > Solanales > Solanaceae > Solanum > Solanum bulbocastanum. The sequence continues at coordinate 24,967,931 of CM073598.1, read as the reverse complement.
GTATTGCTGTATTCTTGAAAAATATATAGTCTTTGATTTTAGTAATATTATTGCTAATAATTTATATTAGAAAGGATTAATAGGATGTAGACATTAGTTTGTAATGTAATCTTCGTTGGATAATATCGTATAAACTTTTATTTGTAAATATGAAAATGTGAGAAGTTTATTTCAAAATGTTTATATATTATCAGATATAAAGATTAAGGAGTACACCACTTTTTATAAAAATAATTTTTTATTTTTTACTTAAACAAATTGGGCCGCGAAATTTTGAATTACTAAAAGGGCCTGCTAACAATAATCCTAAATATTTTCAACTAAAATCATCTTTTGAATGTCATTGTAAGTTGTCATAAGTTGACTATTTTAAAGATAATACAATATATTATAATTATCTCAATCTAACCAGAAAATTTTTGGTATTACAAAGTGAAACCATGGTGAATAGAACCCAATAATAAAGGGTTTATACGAACGAATCCTTTAAATTTTGAAAGAGACACTTTACTCAAATATTAAAGAAAAGTCAATTATTGTTTAACAAAAAAAAAGATTCTTACTAATAGAAATATGAATGATGGTGATAATTAAAATAATAATGATGAGAAAACGATACACATTCTTAATACGTAGTTATGTTTAAGGTTAATCATGTTATAATAACTTGTAAAAAGTGAATATGACATCCCTTTGTTTGTGCAAGACGACTTTTTTGTTATTAAAAAAGATTGAAGTGTCTTGATAAAATAAAAGTTTAGTTATATATATATATATATATATATATATATATATATATATATATCTTTACAAAAAAAAAAAATGGAATGGCCAAACACAATTGAGAAAAGTTTTAGAAAGTAAAAACCAATTCAAATACTTATTTGTTGGCTATCAGTTAACTGATTTTGAATTTAAAAAAAATATATATATTACCAGAGCAAAGGTCAAAAATGCTCTTATTCCACTACTCGATCAAATTGTCGTTCGTTCCACCTATTATAAGAAGAAAATGCCTTTGACATAAAATAGAAGTACAAGGACTTCTACAATTACTCCATTTTGTGGAACCATTTTGGTTTAACTAATAAAAAAATGCTTATAAGACAGAGATATATAACTACTCGAATAATTGATGCGAAAAGACAATAATTTAACTTTACAAATGTTCATAAAATAGAAACAACAATTACTAACATGGAAAGAACTTACAAGTGTAACACAAAGAGAAATACAATTCTTACTTTAGATTTTGACGTTTTGTATAATGTAAAAGTTGTGAACTCAAAAAATTATGAAGTATGAATTGAAGGCTAAAGGACAAAGATAATAACTAATAATGTATTGAGATTAATATTTAATATTTATGTATGATAAAATAATAAATTACTAGTCTTAATAAGTTATCGATTTATCGAATAATTCAATGTTAAAAAATTAAAATCGATCCAATAATATATGTAGTCGTTACAATTGTTGGTGTGAAATTTTAGACCTAATGAGTTGTCGATAAGGTCTTAGTCCTTACCGTTGTCAATTGTTGCGTCGCCTGCATTCTTGTCTCCTCACAAATATTTTCCGTTCCCACAAATTGGTAATGAAGACAAAATAAAGAACCTCAGAATTTAAAAATATATTTGGAAAATAGTTTGAATAACAATAATTGCTGGATGGAACTTTTATTATTCCCATTCAAACTTGAAATATAATTGAACATAATTCGCTAGTTCAAGCTTAACTCCTCGCATTATCTTTGTAGACCACATTTTTTGAAATATTTCATTGCAACACTTTTTAATTTGCTAATATTATTACTAATTTTTAATATAAAATTTATATATATTGATCACAAAAATATTTTTCGATCATTTGTTAACACCAAAAACATTTTAAGCAAGAAGATATTGAACATTAGTTCTCTTTTAGGATTAAATATGCAAAGTTTTTTCCGGGGTACTAGTATTTTGAATGTACATAACAACAATTAGAACCCACGAGTGAATATAATATTTTCGTTATGAATTTATCTGAACTTATAACTTCAAACACAAATATAAAGATATATGTTAAAACCTATTGAAATCAATAAATATTAAAATTTGAATTATGGATCTGCCTATGTCAAAACCATGTGTACGTACTGTATGGGAATTTAGACTTGCTAACAACAATTACTCCGATATATAGGACACCAATAATGAAATTATTATGTATGACTTATTTACTTTTAAAATGTCATATTTATCTTTAAATATAGTACGAACACTATTTAATGTCTCTAATAGTAAAAAACAATGTATAATTAACTATGCAGCAATTGTTATTTTTTTCACCTTCAACTAACCAAAAATTATATATTCTCATTCCATATTAAGTGAATTTGTGAAATAATACACACATATCAAGAAAAATATTTAAACACAAATCATATTTTTGGTTATTGCCCTTTGTGAATCATTAATATAAATACATTTATAAGCAATAGAGCCGTCAAAATGGGTTTAGCCCATGGCTCCGGCCCAATCCAACCTGTTATTAGGGTAGGGTTGGGATAGGATATTCAAGCCCATTAAAACCTAGGGCTTATAAGTCCGGCTCATATGCACCCTTGGCTCTTGAGGATTGATCGGGGTTGGGTCGGCCCATAGGCAAAACTTTTTATTTAATGGTAACTTACAATAGTTTCACTAGTATATATTCTAATTACTTAAATACACACTATGTTGTAATATTATGAATCTTACCAGATTTTGGTACGTCCAAATACATTCCGACTCAAAATTAGGTCAATATGTTCTAGATACACTCTATGCAAGTAGATTCGCATGTATCTAGGATGCATAGACAAATCTCGCTCCCTCGCCTCCCTTCTATCTTGCTTGTCACTCTCTTATCTCGCTTGCATATCTGGTATGCGAGATGCATGCTAATTATACTAGATTTTTTGCTAGTGTTATTGAAACAACACCATTGTTTGTCATAGTTGATTTGAAAATCTTCTCATTTTCTTGATGTTTATAGAATTATAAGCTTGGAAAGAAAAAAAATGAAAACAAGAAAGGTTAGCCCACCCTAGCCCTCAGCCCTTCTAAGGTTGGATTGAGTTGAGCATTTTCAAGCCCGACCAAATGAAGGATCGGCCCAGCCTAGCCCTTCAAATTCCTTGGCCTAGAGGCTTGGGCTAGATGGAGTTGAGCCGATCCTTTTTGAAAGCTCTAATAAGCAGTGTAATTTATCTCCTAGAAAATATAAAACTTCAATAAATGAAAAGAAAAATATGAAAAAAATAAAATATATCCAAATATCCATGTTGAACTCTAAACAATGAAAAAAGCCTAAAAAAATTTCAATTATTTCTAATAGATGAGTGTTTATTCCTATCTTTATCCAAAAACAATTATCTAAAATATTGTCAACTAATATCATCGTTGAGTTGTCGTAAATTGACTATTTTAATTTGTAAGGATGCTAGAATCTCCCATTTGACAATTTTTAAAAGTGACCTATTTTTGCCCAATAATAAAAGATTTTATCTTTTTTTAATTAAAAATACAACTCACTTATTAATAGAAAAATAATGACGATGATGATAACTATACCCCATCTCAATTTTATGAAGTATATAAAATATTATCCAAAATTATTTATTTATTTCAATAATATATTACTTGTACTAATTAGTATTATATATCCCATCTATACGCATGGTATGTCATATCACATAATTTTATAGGCACACATTTTTTCTTTGGAAGTAAATGATGTAATGTGCCTATATATAAATTATCAATTGTGCTACCTTAAAAATATCTTTAGTTAGGTCACTACACTCTTGAAATTAAGTCCTTCGAAATTTAATTACAAAATGGTATAGGTGTGGGTGCACCTCATAAATATAGATCAAGATTATAATCAAAGTCTGACTTTTTTGCTTTAATAAAGACTTGTATTATGAGAAAATTAAGAAGAGTAATGCTACCAAAAAAAAATTAGGCAAGTAAGATTTATCAAAAATTTAGAAAATTCATATAACAAATAATTAATATTTCACTAATTGTTACGCTAATCATCACCTTATCTGATTTATTATCAGTTTCCATCTAAGTGAAGATTATTTTCAATTATTGAAAAATTAAAAGTATATAAAGCATTGCTATATTTCCTACCCTTCGAAATTCAAATAAACGAAAACAGCAAATTTAATGTATCGTCCAATTTATTTAAAAAATATCACCCCAATGCGTGGCCCATAATCATTGGAGATTGGACCCTCCATCTTCTTATCTCTGTCAAGTTTGCAATAGGCAGATTTTATTTATTTAATTCTTTTTACAGAGCAATCGATCCGTGGTGGAGTTAGTACTAGCAGTTTAGGGGTTCTAAATTTTCTTCCCCTCCATAGTATTGAGTTGTCAACATTGTTAGGGATTCACAAGTTAATACATATATATTTACTTAATTTTCTAGTACAAAATCAAGGTCTACAGAAAAGCTACTAGGTTCGTTTGAACCCACGAATTCCTACTTAGCTCCACCCCTGACCACTATACTAAATCTTCAACTAATTGTATCAAGAAATGTCAACACTTATATATATAAAACCAAATTTTGACTTGTATATACAATGTAATTTTCTGACGATTCTTGCCTTCGGTAGCTCCGATTTGGGGGTGGGGAGAGGCAGTGGTGGGGTACAGTGGTGGGGTGAGATGGGATGGTAGTGGTTTAGGTATTAACAACTTAGCTTTGATTTAATATTTTTTTGGCTTTAGGAGATTAAAATGAGTTACAATCATTTTATCCAAATCATATTTGACCAAATTCATATTTATTCATATTTTATATGGGTGGATTATGATTCAACCCGTTTTAACTCAATCTATCCAAATCCGATCCAATCCACCCATTTGCCATCACTAATTGCAACCATTGTCCGTTTGGTGAGATAACAGATTATTATGTCTATGAAAATATAATGTTTACTATTTAGAGACGGAGTCAAGATTTTAATTTTATGGTGCCATTTATAGGATGTAGTAGATAATTTAATATATGTTTTTTGTTTAGTAAGATTCTTAATCTATGTATAATATGGTCAGAATGGTAAAATAACATATTTCACGCTATGTTATTTTATCGTTACCCTTTTAACTTTAATTCCTTTTAATTAAAAAATAGAAAAAATATTAATTTATTTTAAAATAACAAGAATATTATAGACTTTTTAATTTTCTGGCCAAATTTTCTCAATCTACGGATAATCAAGATATGTATTAATTATATATTAATGATATTAACAAGAACTATTAATACATGGATAAACCTGAATAAAGACATAATTATTGCCCTTAATATACTAAAAACATACTCACCGTTATCAACCTCATTATTACTAATACATTATATCAAATATTATTGTTACACATTTTTTTTCAAACGACCCAAATGAATTCTGAATCTAAAGACAAGACCTCAAGTGTTAGGTAATTAATTTTTGAACTTAAAATTTTATATATATTAAGTTGTTTAATTTTTTAGATATAGATCGAATCATTGAGTTCAACTATATAGTGTACCTCGGCCCCACTAATTTTTGTTCCTCAATTATTATTTTTAACCTTTTTGCAATCCTTACAAAGTAATTTTAAACTCTAGACCCTAAAGTGTGCTATACATGTGTCATAAAAATGAAACTTTCTTCTATATTCAGTAATGTCCCATAGTTGTCCCACAATTTTTTCTTTTGGTTACTTTATGCTATAATGATTAACGTGAATCTCACAAGGGCATAATAGGAAAGTACAACATGTGATCGTTTCTATAAATATATAATGATATCTAAAATAAGAAATCTACGGCACCAACAAAGATTGTAATGAAATAGTAAATACTCTTTCATTCTTAATCAGAGATTTTGAATTGGAGTTTCCTTGGATACGCAAGTCACCTTTATTAGAGAGTGTTTTATTTCTTTACTTACCGGCGTGAGATTTATTCGGACTCCAATGTGCGTGGTACTAGACACCAAGTGAGGAAAAAAAAACTAATTTTCGTATCAAACAAAGAAATTTGATTTTAAGATTAATTAGCAAAACAAAATATACTAATTAATTATAATTAAAGAATATAAATTTTAATTAGTTCGAAACACAGGTCATGTATATTTTTTAAACTTTTTTTAGGACAGATACGTACACTAAATACATATCCAGCTCATTTTATATGGAGGATGGCCTACTTATAATTAATATATCCACATATATAACCAGTTCATTGTCACAAATTTAAAAATTGCTTTGTGCACAATTTTCTTTAGCAATATGTGATGTGAAAGCTTTTAAATCATTGTTTTAACAATTAATTCAAAACAATACCAAAAAAGAAACAAATAACAAATCTTATGACTTGGTTTTTCTATAAAAAAAAAATATATAAATGTGTTATTTAATTTAATTTCAGTTGATATCTTTGATCTCCAATTTTAGATGTCCACAAATAGATATTTAAATCTATATAAAGTTAAACAAGTAAATATACCTATCATACATGACAATTCACGTGATGTTATATCAATTGAATTACATAAATATCAGGTGAAAGTAAGTTGAAAAACACTTTTAACAAACCTTATGGCTTAGAAGTGCACTAAAAAATTATTATAGTTAATAATAAAGATAAATTAAAAATAAGTAATAAATTATTTGTTGGCTTTCAAATTGAATTAATAATAATGGACAAATAAAAAAAACTAATAGATTACTTGTTCGTTAAGACAAGTTTTTCAGGTCAGTGCCAATAAACAGATTAACGAACAGAAGAAAGTCAAGACAAGATATCCATGGCAGTGTTTTCCCAAACTTAAAAAAACTCACAACCCACATCACCATAAATTAAATAATCTATATCTCATCAATAATTTAAATAGTTGGGAATTCAAGGTGTGATTTAGTTTAATTTGTTTGTCCGCATTGAAAAGATTCATGATCAATTTAAATGAATTTAACCTTTAAAATTCTTATCACTAAATTCAAAAGTTCATATTTTAGGAAAAGTATATTCAACCAATCAAATTTATTTGTAAAAGAATAGCTTTGTTTTTAAAATTTTAAATAAAGTAAAAAATATATTTTTAATAGTATGTAATAGCTTGTATATGTGATCTATGAAATTATATAACTATCTATTTTAAGATATTACTCTTTTCGAACAAAATTGTATGATTGAGTTAAATTAGTCAAATTAAGTTATTTTGCTAGTTCTTAATAATTAGGGGTATAAACCATATTTTCATGAATGATGAGTTTATTTGAATTCAACATCTGAATATAACTCGGTTATAATGTGATAATCGATTTGCAAATATTTGCCACTCCATCAATTGCTCCAACAAACATTTTAAAAGAATCTTGATCATTTGATCAAGTAACATGTATTCACACACAAAAATTTAAAATTAAAGAAAAAACGAAAAAAAAAAGGAAAAAAAAATTAAAATGGGACCAAATTGATTAAATTTTTTAAAAATGGGTCATCGAGTGCACCTACGTGCAAGGAACACTTTGCAATCATCCTTTGGCGCGATGGTTGGAATATACGAGATATCATCACAGCCGTCCGTTTTGTGTCGCTTGAAATCAATCAGAGCCGTAAACATAGCAATGAAAAGCATCAAGTGGTTAATAGCATACTTCTGGCCCACACATGCATGGGGCCCAGCTCCGAATGCTAGAAAGTTCTTTTTGTAAACCCGCTCCTCTTGTCTCTCCTCCATGAACCGGTCCGGGTCAAATTTCTCCGGTTCAGGAAAACCCTGAAATGACGAGTCAAAAACCGACGGGAACACAATTGTTCCTTTCGGGATAACATAATCTTCGGTTAACCGGAATTCTTCACCGGCAATATGTGGCACCATAGTCGCCGGAGCTCTGATTCTGATTATCTCACGCGCCACCGCTTCCAGGTACTTCATTTCCCTGAGCATCTCCGCCGTCAGCGGCTGCTCAGATTCTGGCGACCAGAATTTCGCTACCTCCGACCGAACTTTCTCCAGAACTTGTGGGTGAGAATCTAAAAGCACGATTGCCCATAACAGAGCAGAAGTAGAAGCATCTTGAGCTGCAAAGAGGAAGTCGAACAGGTAACCCCCAAGTTCCTTGTTAGTGTACTGAAATGGCTTTTGTAATCCATTGGTCTTAGCCTCGTTAATCTCTCTTAAATTTTCCTGCATCCAGAAATCAATCAAGCATGTGGGTTCTTCTTCGTTTTTCATCTTGTTTAAGCTCTGTTCCACACAAACCGAAAGGGTGTCGACTAATCTCCCAACTGCTAATCTAGCATTTCTGAATGCAAAACCCGGTAAATCTACAGGGAGTTTCATTAACCCAACATTGAAGTAATTGTAATCAACATTGAATCTCTTTCTGGATTCTCCATCTAAGTATGGACCGACGAACACAGTCTGGGAAGTATCCAAGTTCATATCCCGGCAAAGTAGGCGAAGCGGGATTGGGGTGTTAGGGGACTTGGATGCTTCGTCTAACCAGGACTTGAAGTATTTGATAATAATCCTCTGTTGGATATCAGTATAAGTTCCAAGAGCTTTAGGAGTAAAATTTGGGGCAATTCGTCGGCGAAGGTCTTTATGTTCTTGGCCAAACATGTAAATCAAGTTATGCTCGCCGAATAGCTTTTTCCCAAAAGGGTGACCGATAAGATGGAAAGCGTCGGGGCGGACATTGGCAAAGACCTTATGGGAGAGGTCAGTTGAGTGGATATAAAGAATGAACTTACCGATTATGTAGTTAACAGAGAACCCATGTCCGGTAGACTTAGCTAAAGCTGATTGAAGGTCCCAGAATTTAGTTGGATTTGTGACTAAGGGAATTACGTTGCCAAGAAAGGGGAATACAAGAGTTGGGCCAGGAAGAAAACTCTTCTTCTTGATGTAAGAGATCTGTTCAAGAAGAAGTAGAAACGCTATGAAAGAAAAGAAATAAGGTATCCATGGGGATAACAAGACCCAAATGGATGCCATGTGCAGTACAGTGCAGTGCAGTATATCTCTCTTCTTCTTCTTCCTTAGCCCTCCACCGGAAACTGTTTGATAATATGGATTTAAATGGTGTGTAGGGTTTATATAGTAGGATGGTAGAAGGAAGAAGGAAGAAGGGTCAATGTATGAAGGTTGGATTGGTGGGTCAAACAAGAAAGCTGAGAGAGAAAAATATAGTGAAAACTTTGCAAGAAGTTGGAAAACGTGGAAGAAGAAAAAACCAAAGAGACCAAATCTGAATTATATTAGGCAGAAATTTCAGATTGTACTGAGTCATTTAACCTGTTTACAGGTGGTCTTGGTCGGGAAGGTGAATTTTGTAGTTTTCTAGTCTTGAGTTTCACTTTTGGAGAAGGAGAAAGTGTTTATATTGGGTATAGGAAAGCGGAAAAATGAATTGATTGACTATCGGTAAAGCTTCAGTCCACAGTAGAGTCCAGCAATGTTCATAGTAACATTTAGCGGTTATTTGGTAGGGTGATAAGTATGAAATAACTTCTGGAACTATTTTATCCTGAAACTATTATATCTTGTGCTAAACGACTGGTTAAGGAATAGAAAATGATTATTTAGTGTTGGTGGGGTCGAAATCCAGCTGGTCATACTAATAGGAGTGGTCCAGTGGAGGATTCCAAGACATTTGCAAAGAGACGAAAGCAAATATCACATGGGGAATTTGCACATCTCGATTCCATCGTACATTTCATTACCTCTCACCAAGAATAATTATGTGTTATAAACATGTACTTAGCTATACATTTTCTAAGGTCGGATAAGATACTTTTATCTGTCTACTAGAATGACAGATATCCATAAAATTCTAAAAGGTTGCTAATAATTGTTGATATAAAATACAAGTTGTAATGTAACATGTTGGAAGAATGTTTACTCCTTTTTTGGGAGAGTAGGGTAGTTTTTGAATGCTATTGCTAGTGGGTTAGTGATTGAGAAAAGAAGAGAAGGCATGCCCTTTATTTGACAAAAACAACAATATTTAACTTTATCCATCTTTCTAAATTTTACCATCCAAGTGCCTTCTTAAAAATAGTTATATTTTTTTTTTTTTTTTTACATACATAACTTCTCCAATGTGTTCTCGATTCAAGTGAATTTCTTCTTTCTTTTTTTTCCTGAGTTTGGTGGCTGGATTCTCTGTTTTAGACTTGTGGTCGAAAATGGAGGCTGGCTGGCTAAGTTTCTTGGATGGTCTATAGGTGAGAAAAAGAGATACAAGTTTTGGCCCCTCACACTAAAATTTATGGTTTCTCATGCGTACATAATGCAAAGTAAGAAATGTGTGTGTAATAGTTACAGGTCAAATATAAATCAAGTGTTAGGTAGAACAATTAGCTAGGGCATCTCTAACCCTACACTTTATTTTACTCTTCAAATATAGAGTTTTCTATTTTTTCGAACAATCAACTCCAACCCAATTTTCTATTTTACTCTCTAAAAAAAAATTTCTTCTCTCTCTTCAATATTATATTATTATTTCTATTTCATTTTTGTTTTCGTATTCCATAATATAAATCTTTTCTTTCTTTTTTCCTAATAATCATCCTATATAATTTCATGTAATATAAAATTTTAATTTTTTGAAATTTTATATTTAATATAAAATTATATTTTATTCTAAATTTCTAAAGAACAACTACGAATAATTGACAACAAGCACAACTGCAATCACAAACTTCTCTAAATCATACACTAATTCCTTTTTCGAATATCGTTAAATCTAGAAACAACCTACCGAATTACTAAATTATTGTTGTGATTTTTAAAATTATTATGTTATGCATTGTATTGTATTGTTATCTTATATTTAAATTATTATGTTACGTATTATATTTTTAAATTAAAATTTTTATCTCATCATTTAAATTTTGTGCATTCTTCATAGTGGAAATTAATAATAACATCAAATTATATCACAAAGTAATGAAAATTTTAAAAAATATTTAAAATGTTATTAATTCGAGATGAAAGTAGTATATATAAAATAAAATATTTTTGGGAAAAAGGACAAATATACCCCCGAATTATCATAAATGGTGTGTCTCTATCCTTCGTAATGCTGTCGGGTTGTGTATATCCTTACCGTCGATATTTTGGAACGTATATACCCTAAAATAAACGGAGGGACACCATTAAGATCATGACACGTGTTCCTCCGTTTATTTTAAGGGTATATACGTTCCAAAATATCGACGATAAGGGTATACACAATCCGAAAGTATAACGAAGGACATAGACACACCATTTATGATAATTCGAGAGTATATTTATCCTTTTTCTCAATATTTTTTAAAATGTTATATCACATTTATTAGAAATTTAATTAATAGCCTTATATGAAAAATAATATGTTAATTACAAAATAGTAGAAATAATAATATAACATTTAAAAAGTGAAATAGAATTTGAAGAACTACTATTCAACTCTCTATAATTGGAGAGTAAAGGGTAAAATAAAGAGTGGTTGAAGAGGATATTCTCTATTTTTTACTCTCCAAATATAGAGAATGAAAAGTAAAATAGAATACGGTTGGAGATGGGTCTTAGCAAAGGAGATGAATTACTTGTACTTAATATTTTTTGAAAACAAAAAACACAACAGTAGGACCTTATTTCCTTCGTCCCCCTTTCCCATCTAATACAATGTGCAGCATACCAACGATTCGGGAAAACATGGATTATAAATTCTCAACCAGCTAATAATAGTAGGCTAAAATTCATATTTCTCTTAATTGTTTCACAAATTTAACCATGAAAAAGTAGCAAAATTTATAGGCAAGGCCAACATCAGTAGAACTACATAGTAGATGAATAAGATTCAGGTCCATATCAAAACTAACACCTGCAGCATTCTCAACGAGAACCCACATCTGCTTCTTGACAAAAGCAGCAAGCTTACAGCCTTCTTCCTCTCCTACCACCCTTTCTGCGAGTGCTATCAGTTGGAATTGGAGTAACGTCCTCTGCAAGATAATTTAGAAAGTTATGTGATCCATCTACAATTTCACTTCACATGAAGTGTTTTACCAACAACGGACAGATAATTCTCACTTTTGATACACAAACATTACCTATACGGCCAATTTTCATTCCTGAACGAGCAAGAGCCCTGAGAGCAGACTGAGCACCAGGTCCAGGTGTTTTGGTCTTGTTTCCACCAGTGGCTCGAAGTTTGATGTGAAGTGCATTGATGCCAAGCTCCTGTACTCAAGGAGACATGATCCAAAAGAGTGAGCAGAATGAAACACATTACTCAACTGATGATAGATGGTAAGGGAAAATAAGAACCGAATATAAGCTACAACCTTGCATCTCTGAGAAACATCTTGTGCAGCAAGCATAGCAGCATATGGGGAAGATTCATCCCTATCAGCTTTGACTTTCATCCCACCTATTAGAAACAGGTGACAGCAGAAATTCATTACAACACTTTCCAATAAATAACTTAAGACAAGGGTAAAGAGCAGAAATATAGATGAGCATTGGAATCGTTAAAATATCAACAGAAGATTTAACTACTTTTCAACTTGGATAATTGGTGCATCAGTATGACATTTAGAAAGCAAAGGTTCTTAATGTCTACGAGTAATTATAGTAGGGCTGCAATGTCAAGAGAAAGTAAAAGCACAAAGTTGATCAAATAGATATTTACCCTACAAGTATTGTTTAGAAATGCTATGCAGATTTTGAAGTAGAGCTCAAATAGTTGCAATAATAACAGGTTCATAATCCAGAAATTATAGTAGGGCTGTAATGTCAAGAGAAAGTAAAAGCACAAAGTTGATCAAAGAGATATTTACCCCACAAGTATTGTTTAGAAATGCTATGCAGATTTTGAAGTAGAGCTCAAATAGTTGCAATAATAACAGGTTCATAATCCAGAAACTACTGAAATTCAATAGATAAAAGCTTTGACGTCCTGATACTAGGTAAAAGAAAATAGAAGGAAATGAATATAAAAGCTAACCACCAAAAATGAGCATAGTAGAAGCCAATTATGGGAATAAGCATAGCAATATTGAAGAATTAGAGGGTGTGTGCAAGGGAAGAATCAGGATCTAAGTAGCAAAATTTCAGTAGCTAATGATTCAAAGATAACAGGCTACTTGATAAAGGATAAAAAGAAGTGAGGAAGGATAAAAATAATTAGGAATCACAAAAGAACTTGTGATGTTCAACGTAACCAGAGATATAATCCAAAGGTAACAAAGTTTATATCTGTTCAATTTCCAAACAAAATAAACATCACACAAGCACTATGGCCCATAATGCTTGAATTCAGCAATAGAAGCCAAGAACCAACACCAAACCTAGAATACGTCAAAACCGTCAACTAGAGCATAGTAATCACATTATGGACTATTTTAGGACATTAAACAATTCTCTGTTAAAATGTGACAGTAGTTATAAGTGAAACCAATGTACCCTAACTACCATTGAAACCTAAAACTTGACTTTCTGCCATGCCTGGAGAGGATAGCATTATGGTATACAATATATCCAGTGCAGTCACATTAATGCCATGTATTTTCTTATATTATTTGATAGCATTAAGTATACATCCAATAATATAAGGAGAAAATGTCACTCAGATAGCTTTTTGTTGTCAAAACAGAGCTTACAATTGTCTGCCGTAACTATACATGAATTAAAGGCAACTAAAAGCCAGATTATGTTAAAATTTGATCCCTTAATTTATCAGCCCCTCAACATATAAGCCAACTACCAAGATATTCAGATTGAAATAAGCCTACTCTGTGAAAAGATATAGTTCTTACCCGTAATACGAACCATTGTTTCCCTTCCAGACAAATCAGTCACGTGCTGCAGCAAAAAGACAAAGTCCGTAACTACTTGAGACAACGTAATGAGACAATAAAGAATAATGGATCCATCGGTTACCACATACAATGAAAGTATCATTGAATGATGCAAAAATGTGAGCAACACCAAAAACAAGCTCTCCCTCTCTCACAGAAGGACCAAGAGTGACGGTCTCTTCCTTTGGCTCCCTAGTCCTCCTCTTTGACTGCAAGGCCAAGTCATCAACATTACAACAAAATAGATCACAATAGAAAGCTTAAATCTGACCATTCTTTCCTTCACTTATTCGACAAGCAAAACAATAATTTCCTTTTAAAAAATAAATCTAACTAAGGGCAGATCCTCCATAGACGCTAATTGTTATGCAGAACACTCTATATCTCTGTTAAAAAACCTAATTAAATATGTATAAATAATCAATAAAGAACTCGCTAAGACAAGGATTTTGGCCTCTACCCATAAACTTAAAATCCTGAATACGCAATCTGACTAAGTTACAAGGGTTCAACAAGGCTTACTTATAGAGTTCATGCATCACTTCTAAACCAACTATTACTAGTCATAAGCTTCAACAATTTGGTTTTACAGAACAAAGCTTTATCCAACCATTATCTATGGCTAAAATGTGATGTAGCCAATTTGCATCACTTTCCGAAGTGAAGTATCAAGATAGTCTACTGGGGTATGTCCCAATTTCACTGATCATTGTCCTAAACTACTGATATCTAAATGTTGTAAACAAGAGATTAAACAATGGGGACCATGTCATTAAGCAAGATCAAAACAATAACAGAGGAAAACCAGATTTTCACTAGGAAAGGTACAATCTTTTCATCAGAAATCCAGAACAATGACTAATCTAAGCATACCCAGATAAGTCATGGATTGAATTGAAGCTAAAATAAAGATAAAGCAGCAAATAACATCAAATTCATCCACAATATTCAAGGAAACCTACTGTATTCGATAGATTTAGTTACCATGGTGTTGTTGCTGATGAGACTTCTGGCGGTGTTCAATTCGGAGGGGGTTGAATTCAGAGAAGGCGTTTTGGTTCAGCAGCAGCTTTATATGCAGCAAGACGGCTTTAGGGTTTCAGCATCAAACTTAAAAATTACAATTTTCTAAACAACCCCCACATGTTTCTGATAATGTTTAATTGAATCATTGTCTTTTTAAAAAATCCAAATTGCACCATTTCTTCAAAAACTACACTTTCTAGTTTCTACCTCCGTCCATTTTTAATTGTCATAATTTCCCTTTTTAGAGTCAAACGGTAATAAATTTGCCTAACATTTTATGATGTATTTTTTCATAATATTGATATGGAAGAAATTTGAATTTATAGTACTTTTCGTGTAGTTTTTGAATTATCCATTTTTTTTGTTTAAAATATCGAATTAATGTAATCTAATTTAACTTTGAAAATTAATTAAATTGACTTTTGGAAAGCACAACATGACAATTAAAAGTGGACAGATGAAGTATTTCTTTCAATTTGTTTTTAAAAGAGAATATTATTTTTTCATGTTTAGTGAGTAACTTTTATTTATTCAAACATGTTACCTAACGTGTTTAAGATGATAAGATTCAACGTACATCTTTGATACATCAAATACCTATTAATGGTCGTTTGAAAAATTGAGTTGAATTTTATCAAATCAATTATAAGTTTTTAAAAATAAAATCATAATGAGTTTCTGGATATATTTATAAATGTATCAAATATATGTCTTAGAATTATATGTTTAAAATATATTATACTCATATATTAAGTTTAAAATTAATGAAGCAATTTTCTTTTTACTTGGGCCTTGGGACGGGTTTCGGATTGAAAACAGTCGTAGAAATACCATTACTTTACTTTGGTATAAAATAGAGAGGGTGCTCTCTATTGATTCTCGATAATCCTCCTCCTTTATCCGAATTTGAGACGAGCAATATGAAGAAGCCATTAATAGGGTAAGTTTAAGATTCTCAAATATTTGGATAATAACTATTCAATGCTAGTTAAGTTACAGAGGTCGACCAAAATAACTACATATATTTTTTAAAAGAAAAAAAAATAGTTTCTTCAATCTATTCTCTAAGCTTGAAGGCAAACGAGAAAATTTGCAGGAAGTGACTTAAACTTGTCAACTATGCAGTACTCTAAGAAATAGCAAAAGCAGACCCAATATGCTCCATGACTTGAGTTTATACTGAAGTCAGTCCCACATATCCAGCAGTCAAGGCCAAAATGCAAGAAAAAACATATGCACCAGCAACAATGACAGGTTCTTTTACTCCACATAATTCAAGGTGGTGATGTAATGGTGCCATTCGAAACAAGCGGTGTCCACTTCCTAGGAAATGTTTTGTTGTCTTGAAGAAGGAAACCTGAGACACAGATAAGTCTGTGTCAGTTGAATCTAAAAAGTGCAAACATATCAGTGGAGATAATTCGATACAACATTGTTAAGAAATAGGTGAGGACAATCAAGGTGCAGAGGTTGTATATGAACTAGACATTAATTTCATTTTTCACATATATGCCATGCTTATAGAAACAGCAAAAACTCAACCTCATCTCAGGTCCAAGAACAAGGACCATCCGAAGCAACCTTCTTATGAGAGTGGAGAAGCCAGCTTTGATTAGTTAATTACATTTGCACAGTGAAAGATTTGTAAAGCAATAAGGAAGCAAATTTAAGTAGAGTGATGCAAACATCTCAAACTACGGAAAACACATTTGTTTCTCCTTAATTCCCTCCATGACTATATTTCTAAAGAGAAGTACACACATGGACGATCAGAAGAAAGCAAGGGAAAGAGAAACCAATGTAAGAAGCCTAAGTTGCATTGCTAGCTAGGTAGGTTGATAGAGACTAGAGAGGGAAGGGGAACTGACCACAGTAATAAAAGTTAAAAATAACAATGAAAGGGGCTAAAGAGAGCAATGAATTCCTCTTCCAAATTCTCAAACACCAACACAAGTAGACTATAGAAGCAGCTCTAGATTGCAAACTTCGAACAGGAAATCCAGAGAGGATAAAGTTACCAACAACATACACAGTATAATCCCATAGGTGGGGTCAGCGGAGGATAGAGTGTATGCAGACCTTACCCCTACCTCGTGGGGGTAGATCAGTTGTTTCCGAAAGACCCTCGGCTCTAGTAACGCATACCAAAGCGAAGGATAAAGTTACCAGAATGAGAAATTCTAAGAATATCATACTTGCAAACAAACTGATAATCATCCAGAATTTTTGAGAAAGAATTATCCATGGGTAAAGTTAACAAGTTACCTGCAGTATAACTGATAGTGCTTCCAGGACAAAAACACCAGATGAAATGAACAATGGAAAAAACATCCCTGTACAAGCAGCCATAGAAGCCAGTGCACCCCCTAAGGCTAAAGCTCCTGTATCACCCATAAAAATTGATGCTCTGAACCGGTTGTGCAGAAGAAATCCTGCACAGGCTCCTGCCATGGATGCTCCAAATATGGAAAGCTCTGTTTTGGATGCAGAAACCCATACTCAGCAAGAATCATGAACATTCAGAAAATGCAAGTTTCAAGACACTGCTTCTCTAGGAAATTAAAATGAAATCAACTTTTTTCATCACAAAAATTTTCATGAACAATATTGAACTAAGTAAGACAATGTAGTCAGTACACTTGAATTGCAATAAACACCACAAGGATCAATAGTTCACGCACTGACCAGAACATATAGGAAGCACTGCAATAGACATAGCAATGAACGCCAATGTGGCTGTTCCTCCAGCCAATCCGTCGAGACCATCAGTAAGATTAATTCCATTAGCCATGGAAGCAAAGCAAAACGAAGTTAAAAAGGGATAGAGTCTTCCAAGGCATATAAGCCCAAGAGGCGCAGGTAGGGGAACCACTGTTTTCCTGCATGCACACAGAAGATATGAACCTTAAGCGATACAGAACCTTTTTTTATGCATATACCACATTGGATTTAATAAGTAGCTGAGAAAGAACAGGTTTCTGTCACTATATACACCCTGCAGGAAGCATGTTTGCATCTTCAGAAGCAGAATATCCAAGTGAACTCTAAGATTCAAGCAAGGGTTCATAGGCTTTGCATTCTTTATTCATTCTTATTTTTGTATTCAACACTCGAACTGTAATTATTCAGAAGATGTGCAAGAAACTGATCTATCAAAAAGAATGAAGATTAGTGTTGCATCTAAAACATCCAGCATTTGTATATGCTGCTAGGAAGTTATCAAGATCAGTAATTCCTGTCATCCTTTTTTTTGGTTAGGTAACCCCTGTCATTCTTATATCCCCCTGAATTAGCCGCAACCTTCAGTTAGAAAGTTTTTAATCCAATTACGGAATGCTACAAAATTCAAAATGCGGCATTGACCAATTAGATAATTCAGGATACAAATTTGTTAGGACCAAAGGCAAACTAGGGACGAATCCAGTTCATTTAGAAACATCAATTTGAAGACTGAGAATACATGAGCTTAAATTTTGTTGATATACTGAATAAGAAAAACTAGTTGTCAATATAAGATAGATTTGTGAGTTACCATCACAAAAAGGTTGATGAAATTAGTTACAAGAATGTATACATGCTGTAGGGTGACGATATGTCCGATGCATACAGCCAAAAGGAGAAAAATGTCCCAGCAGCTACCTGTGTGCCAGAGAGGAGTACCATCAACTCCAGAGAAACAAGAAGCAAAAGTATGATTTGCTGAAAGTACAAAAAAAGGAAAAAAGGCTCACCTCCGACATGATTCGAAATCGAGCGGATAAGCCAACATTATTATTCCTCATACTTGTCAAATCATCAAGTAATCCAATTGCTGCAAAAGTTAAAGTTGCTGCAGAAGCTCCAAGAACTTCCAGAGAAGAAAACCCAACAATAATTTCAGCAACAATTACTCCAATTGGAATAAAATACAATCCGCCCATTGTAGCAGTTCCTTTCTTAGTAGAGTGCCGAGCAGGCCCCTCCTTCCTGATTACAGAGTGGAGTTTCAAACTACGAAATAATGGGACACAGACATAACCTACACAAGACACTGCCACTGCGGAGATGAGAAAGGGACGCATCAGGTAAAGTGGAGCCAGGGGCAATCTAACAATTTTCCATGCACAACAATCCACAAGAGACAGAAGCACCGTCGAGAACATTATGAGACCTATGTTGTTTAGAATGCCATATTTTATCCTGCAAATATGGGTTTGAAAGGCACTTAGAGAATGGAGAAATTAACAAAAACAACCTCCCCAGAGTAATTCTAAACAGACAATCTTCATTCGTTTAAGTTCATCAGTCCAATAATTTTATAGCAGCAAAGTATAAGGCACATTGAACAGGTATAAAGATATATAGGTACCAGTTATACTGGTACAAGTAGATTTACCTTTTTTTCTTGTACGCTCTGCCAAGCATTGTTAGCTGGCGAGTTGTTACGGAGTCGTCAGCAGAATAAAGCTGCTCCTTGGAGGTAGGCAAATCAACATCCGTGATTGGCTGTAGTAAAATATCTCCATCACTGTCTTCACCTTCACTTGATGAGAACCTATATTCGATTGCTCCATTATTATCTCCCCAGTCATGAAATGAAGAGACGCCAACATCCTACATAAGAAAAAAGAAAAAGACATCACACTGAACGAACTAGTATTAGGTTTGTTCCATGGCAGCAGGGGGAAATCGTTATAGAATATTGTCTCATTTATCTTCATTCTTGTACACCTCTTTCCTGTTGCCTAAACATATATTTAGCAGTCATTTGAAAGGTCCCACTTCAATCTGTCTTAGCAATTAGAATCCTGATATTTCCCATCAAAGAAGAACTCCAATTGGGCATTGTTTTGGTGGATGAATTTTTTGAAAGGTTTTTCTTGAGCTAAATAGTTTCCTAAGACAAACTACTTCTCTTGTTGTCACTATCTACTCTGCTCTTCACACTTCATAGCACTTGCTCCAATCAACATGAAACAATATTTTCATTCCTTGCTACTAGTAATCATCCTCACACCTTTCCTCCCTCCACCAAAATGATATTTCAGCGACGTAATGTATAGACAGAAATGACTTAAAAACTTTAGTTTCTTAGGTAAAAAACGTCTTCATGAAACAACATTTTCCGATGATGAAATTCTACATCCTACCAAATGGAACATAAACTAATAAGTATGTCTAAAATTGGTAAAAAAAATAAATCAGGCATTGGTCTATCTTCTCATGGATTAACTGAAAAGAGCAGAGATACAAAATAGAAATAACAAAAAAAAAAGGAGCGAAGAATTACATCATCCATTGCTCGAACTTGAAGAAGCCTAGGAGGCAAACAGAACCCATAACGCCTAGCACTTGATCTACAGATCTTTATCAAAAACAAATTGCAACGAAAAACAAAGAAAAAAAGTCAATTTAATCAATAACCCACTTGAAAGGTACGAAAACAGTATAGTATTTTGCAAAGACTATTCACAATATTACCTTCAAAGGAAAATGAGAGCTTAATCGGAGATGATGAAAATTGATTAATAAACGCTGAAATTTCAGATTCAGAGACCCTTTTCGAAATTGAGAAGCCCCAAGTCGATAGAAATCAGAATTCAAATCCAAATTTGAAGCACAAGATTTGTGAGATCGCATGACTAACATTTTCCAAAGTGTAAAATCAAAGGATTATACGATTTACATAAACATCAACTCCATTAAACAAACATAGGTATGAAAATTGGTTTGGTTTTGCAGAAAAGAGAAGAAAAAGGGAATATACTGAGTTCAAAGAAGAATGGCTAAAGAGGGAAAAAAATAAATCCTCACCTGGCTTCGAATTAAACGGAAGAAAACCTTTCCGGGGTGTGGTGAGTAACGCTCCATTAAAGCGCGTAAGAAACGAATAAAAAATGGAATTATTTTTTGTTTATTAAACGAGAAAGTCGGAGTATATTTTTCTCATGGGAAGGTTTGTTTTGGTGTGGTGTGAAAATACGATGTTGGATAACTGTGTTTTTTTTTTCTTTTTTTCTGGATGGCAAATTATAGATTTTTTTTTTTCATGAATAATTAGAAGTTATTGATTGTTACTCTTTCCCTGTCAATTTTATGTGAAGTCGACTAGACATAAAAAAAAATTTGAAAAAAAAAATTATGATCTAAAAAAGTTATGATATTTTTATGACGTTCTTGATATTAAACGAAAAATAAATTATTTATAAATATAGGGATGCCAATTTATAAAACAACTAATCTTAAAACCATTTCAATAAAACAAACAAAAAAATAAATATCTTAAAACTATTTGAAGCGTCTCTGAAACATGTCATTAGTTAGTGCTCACCATGACCTATGTAAAAGAAAGGACAACTAATTCTGCACAAGTAAAAGAAGGGTGGTGTACTTTGAAATTCAATTTATTTTGATAGAAAGAAAGAATAAGAATTAGTCCTACAAAAATTTTTAAAAGGTTATTTTTAGCAAGTTGGCGCGCCCTAATTCAATAAAAAAGAAAATACAGATCAGCCCGACTTTCCCAAGTAACCCCACCGCCCTGAAGGGATAAACTTTTTTATATCAATAAATTTTTTGTTCTCCCACGCTCGAACCGGAAACCTCTATTAAAAGGAGAAAGGATAACCAACCATCTTCAAACCCATTGGTGGTGATTGGTACACATATCATATTGTATCCTCTAAACTACTATCCAGCCAGCATACTAATAGAGCAATCCAGGTGAGGATTTGATTACAATTTTAAGTTTGCAAGGCTTCCTCTTCTGTTAGACAAACTAGGAAGAAACTGAGCATTGCTAAGCCATATAGGACAGATGCATAATGAAATTGGCAAGTATTTTAACAATGAAGTTCACATTATGGGTGACATCTTATAGCCTTGTCATCCAAGTAAAAATGAGTTCCTAAATGACTGGTTTTTTAAGGTATTTTTCACCTGCATCATCACAAAGAGATCAGTATGGTGTTTTTGTTAAGAAAATTGGATTGGTTATATCAAAGTTATTTTAATAAATCACCTTACAACATTGTAAATATAGGAAACACCACATTAGATGTTAAATCAACTGGACAAACAAATGACGGCAAAATTGGCACAAAAAGGGTCTTCAATAACATAATGGCACAAAAGTACAATGTTATATACCTCTTGTCTCCAGGAACCCACAATTCTATAACACAGGAGTACATTTGCAAATTCGAAGCACTAGCCATTGAAATTCATCAACCAAGCATTTTTCACATTGAATACATAGCAACACAATCCTCAAAACATAGATTATATTTGCAGTCAGACACATTTAACAAAACATCATTAGCTTGGAGATGAAGAAAGAGGTCGGCCTCTTCCCATAGCAAATCCTCTGGTTCCATCAGGCATTCTTGGACCAGGAGGAGGTTTTGATGGTTCAACCAAATGAGTGGAGGAAGAAGTAGTTCCATGGCCTGGTGATGTTTAAACAACTATCGTTAAATTCAGGAGAATAAGGAGAAGCAGGAGAGAGAATAAGCATAGTGTCCTTGGAAATCTACCAAGTCCATTTGTGCCGCGCTTGTTTCTCCTTCCACGGCCTCGATTTCTGGTTGGCACCCTAGGCCCATTTTTCTCCTTTTGTGCATGCTCCCCAATGGTCTCCTTCAATAGATGGCCACCCTCCTGAAATGCAAAAAATACATATATCAACAATATGCAAGAGATACTGAAAATGTACTCCACTAATCCTGAAATTTCGCTTTTATTGATCCTTAAGAAACCATGAACTGCAGAATTTTACTATTGCTATCAGTGAACATGGCAGCTAGACAATCATTTGTCGAGTGTACAACATAAGAAGACAGTTAAAGAATGAGTAAAAAGTTGATTGGTTTGACAAATGGCACAATGGAAAAGAAACTGGACGGACAATAGAGTGATAGGTGGATAACCATACCACGAACTATAAAGAGAGGGTGTAAACAACAAGGTACTGTTTGAACCTTTTTGCTTAAGGATGACTATAATACTCCTTTCCTAATCAAACTAGTTTGAACATATAAACTCTTTGTTCCCCTTTTCATACTTTGTTTTAAGAATAAACACCCTAAATCCATTTGGCAGACGTGTCTCGTGTGAAAGATAACATTTTGGGAGAATACACAATTTCCCCTCTTGATCCGAATTATCAGTAACACTTAAAACTTTGCA
The DNA here is from genome assembly GCA_037074985.1 of Solanum bulbocastanum. Classification (NCBI taxonomy): domain Eukaryota; kingdom Viridiplantae; phylum Streptophyta; class Magnoliopsida; order Solanales; family Solanaceae; genus Solanum; species Solanum bulbocastanum. The sequence goes on along the minus strand of CM073598.1, from coordinate 24,944,852 downwards.
CCTAATATTTACCCAGACAGTACTCCCTCAAAATGCGTCTCACACCACCCTGTGTAGTGACTTGATAAACAACGGGTTTATAAAAGCATTGCAAGTGTTATTTAGACTTACTTTCCTCTGTTCCCCATTATTATTTCCCTCACCTTTTTTCAGCATAAAGAGTGACAACTGTGCCCTGAAATTCAGATATCTTTAATGTTCTTTTTTTACCTCTCTCCCTCTCTTTTTTTAGAAAAACTTCCCAAGCCATGACCTAAAATTTTCAACTCAATCCAACCTTTTTCTCTCTCTCAAACCTTGACAAGGCTTTGATGAGGAATTGGAAAAGAACCATAGACATTGATTGAACCAAAAAAATGGAGAGAATAAAGCATTTGGTTATGTCAGTTGTGACATTATCCTGCTGGGCTTCTTTTTTGGATTTTACAGACTAAGCTTTTGGTCAAAAATTTTGTGAATGAAAATAGTGTAAAAAACAAGAAGAGTTAGAGGTGTTAGTGGGATTTTCTATAATGGATGTGAGTGATCTACGAGTAGATGAGATGAAATATGAATTTTGTCACATTGGTGAAAGAGGGAATAGTGAGAAAAGTGGGAAGAAGGGAGTGCGCTGGTGGAGTGAGGAGATGATTTCAGGATTCTGTGGTTTCAAGGCGTGATAATGATTGAGGGAGATTGAGCGTTACCGAAATATGCTTTTTGGTGAGCTCCCTAGGAATAATCTTTGAGAAGAGCAAGGGTGGAGTTATGTCTCATGGAAAGTGTGTCTAAAATGAGGTGGATTCTGTATGTGCCAGTTGCCATGTGTTAAGGTATGGAAAATGATTGAGAATATTTTCTCTTGGGGAGAAAGAAATTTTGAATTCTGTTCCAGCCATAACAGCATACAAGATGGCCCTTTAATTATTTTATCGAATTTCAACAACTTCCTAACTTCCATCCATCAGTTTTCATCAACTTTTTTCTTCTTTTGTTTTCCACTTCATCCTATTTCTCAAGGTACGTTAATCAAAACTTGGAAATTATCCATACTGAAGTAGGCATTACTCTTCTGTTTCCTAGCCACTAAAAGTGAATATACTACTACTAAACAACTATATTTAGACATAAATCTAAAGATTGCAAAGTAATAACGATTAACCTCTTCGTCTTGTGAATCAACAAGATGCTCACTTGAATTGTTTTCCTCATTAACTGCCAGATCAGATGCTTGGATATTGTTATTCCTATCAGAATCTGGATCTCTCCAACCTTTCTTACTTTGGCCAGGCTTGTTCTGAAGAGTTAATATAACATGTTATACAGCATACACCAATGACAATATTATTCGATGTATAGGGAAAGGAAGATAAGGAAACAAAACAAATTACTATTTTCTTGAGAAGCTTGACTCGCAAGCCAAATCTCCAATCCTGTTCATCATTCAAAATGGTCACCTGAACAGCCACCAACAAAATGAACATCATCAGATTTTATGAAATGACACAGCCAAAATGAATAGGAACCTTGATTCACACTCACAGCTTTTTCAGCAGCTTCCACTGTGTTATATTCCACGAGAGCATGCAACTACAATAAGAAAAAAAGAAGAAATAAATGTCCAAAGCATACATGAAGAAATAATATAATCCTACCACTTCAAAATTTCTCATATAATGTGGTTAGATGCAAACATAAATAGCATGGCCAGTTGGACCCTAAACGTGATGATATTTCTCATGAACAACTAGGAAAAACAAAATTCTAAATGTAAGTCAACTGTTTTGAGACCCATCCCATGCTTCACACTCGTCAGGTCTACAGATGCTCTGACTTAGAAGCTGTAATTGCATACCTTACCACTGAGCAGCTTCTCTGCAGTTGTGCATTTTCTGGGATCTCTTTCAGTGTGTGGATCACGAATGGTAATATGCTTCACACTAGAAGTTCAAAATAATTCAAGACCGTTGTATCTAGGAAAATATAATGATCAAAAAGAAAACAGTGTAAGAAAAAAGAACCGGCAACATACTTTCCAGCCTGGCCAAATATGCTCCGAAGGTTATTCACTGAATGATCCTCAGGTAAATTTTCCACCAATACAGTACAAACCTAGAACATGGTAAGTAGAAGAATAAATTCATCCAAACTTTAGTTTAGATTATACTCATTGAGTTCCAGTAGAAGTAGCAATACCTTGGGATCTTTAATCTCACTTAATGGAAGAGGATGAAGTCGCTTCACCTTTCTCCCATCACGGCTTACAACCTCCAGAATAAGAAGAAAAAAAAGAACAAAGAGAATGAAAGACATAACCTAGGAATATTTGCATAAAGACGAAGGGATTAAAAGGAGTATAAATCAATATTCTTTATAGTCAACAAGAAGAATTAGACTTACAAGAAGAGAAGATTCCCTAAGTGCAGCTGCTATTATTGATGTCTCCTTTGTAAGCTTCTTCACTTTTCTAAAAGAGACAATTACTTTCACAGGGACTGCAAGATAGAGCACTCAGTTGAGATTTTCAGATATAAAGAAGGTAGTGGAGTGCATCTGTATAGGGGAGATACTAGAGGATACAAAACATATATCCCCCAAAACAGTGACAAGAATAAGTGAACATAGAGAGGGAGTAGGAAAGAAATATGAGGCCAGTACGAGAACCTTCCTTGTCATAAACAAATAAGCTCCAACACTTACCAAATCCTTCCTTGTCTCTAGTCACATACTTCAACAGAAACTTGTCAGTAGGCAAATTTTCATCGCTGAAGTAATACTCAACCTGCAAGAGGCAAAATTTCCTTTAAATTTGAGAACTGGATAGTGGTCAGAAGCAAAAACTGCCATGTAGTAAAAATTATATGCTACAGATTTTACTACTAATATCTAGCCACTAAAACAAGGTATGGGTAAGGTTTGTGTATACCCCTTCCTCCCCATACCCCACTTGTGGGATCTCACTGGTATGTTGTTGTATTTAGACACTAAGACAGAGCAGCAAAGCTATAGATACCAAGGACTAGTAAAACACTAGAGTTATCAAAGATAAATTCTAATATCTGAAGGTTGTATAAAGCAAACATTATGTTAAGAGAACACCAATGTATGTATGTGAGAAACAAATGCTTATTAACCAAGTCTGTACAACTAGACTTAAGGAAAAGGTTTCTGAAATACAAGAGTGAAATCATGCATTTGCCATCCATTCTGACAGATGCAGAAAATCTTTGACAGGTACCATAAAAGTCCAGAAAACATCATGTTATAAATAAAGTTCCTTTACAAGTTTCAGCAACATGTTGCAACTATAATAAATGAACAAACCTACAGTATCTCAAACAAGTTTTGAAAAATTAAATCTTTTTCTCAAGTTCTATTCATATAATTCAGAACCACAGGAAGAACTTGACAGGGACATCCAATGATAAAGAAATAAAATCAAAGTCAGATTTGTCTACTATAATCAAATGAGGAAGTCTCAGAACATATGAAACAATTCCCATTTATACCTCCACCTCTTCTACCATAATAAGAAACATTTCTAACTTTTAAATAATAATCAGCTAATCCAGTAACCCTAACTTAGAAAAAACAACTGAGCAACAACAAAAATTGCAACAAATCAATCCAACTGAAAATTTTCACTTAAATAAATTTTTGTGTCACATCTACAGGAAACCCACTTGTGGAATTACTCTAGGTATGTTGTTGTTGTATATCTACAATTAAGCAAATTTCTGAACACCCATCCAATCCAATTGCACAAAATCATCTAACTCACTCAAGAACTTGACTTTCAATCATATAACCCTAAAACTCAAAAATTCACCCAAGAATGAAAAACCCCATTACGTCAATTGATGAAATAAACCAAACCCATAAGAAAAAACAATTAAAAAACGAACCTGCTTAACGATCTTGTTACGAAGATCATCGGTGAGTACAGTAGCGGTGACTTGGGCATGGAGTTGATCAGACGGCTGACAAAGATCGTCAATAAAGTGAGACTCCGGCGATCCAACAGGTGAAAAATCAGGATGATCACCATCATGGAGCGGAAATGAAGCGGTCTGAGAAGGTATAGGGAGTACTCCTCCACCGTCTGCTTCCATTTTTATTTTTTTAAGGAGAGGGAAGAGAGAAGATATGGAAAACTGAAAGGTCAAAGAAAAAAACCCATTATTTTTTTTCCATTTTTTCCCCTTCTTCTTCCTCCTTATTCTTCTTCTTCTTCGCTTGATCTCTCGAAAATGTTTTACTGTAAATAGGCAAGTATATATAGGAAAGATCAATAGAGACGAAAGGTTTTTTTTAGTGCCTTTGGTTACTCAAAGTATGCTATTTTTAGTCCAAAAAAAACAAAATAATATTTAGTCTATTTTAGTCAATTTAGTCCAGCTTTCAATTATTCTATTATAGAAAAAAAACTTAAGATAATTAAATTATTTATGATGATTTTTTTGAAATATTTATGAGTAATTTAAAAAAAATATAATTTGATTAATGTATTCCTACTAATGTATAATGTGCTATACAATATTAAATGGAGTTGAGAAATTGATTTATTAGAGATGTACTCTTGCAAGCACTAACTATATTATAATAAGCGCATAATATCCATCATTAGCAATGTAATATTACTTGGTTGGTATTTTGATATCTTGCACAAAATTCATAATTAGAAATGCAATTAATGGGTGTGATTTTCATTTACATATCTAATATAGATTATAAAAAAATAATTGATCAAAATTAATGGTTAATTTATAAAATCAAAATAAAATTAATTTTTTTTTCTTATTTTAATCTCATTTTGAATGTACAAAAGAAAATTGTAAAGTTTCAAAATATTTTTATAAAAGGTAAATTAATAAAACTATTCTTTTTATTTATGATTTCTTATAAAAAGTGTAAATGGAGAAAATAAACAATTAGGCAAGAATCTATGAGGTTAATTTTCACAATAATGAAAAGTGAAACAAAAATAACTAAAATGATCAAAATAACCTTTGTATTAAACGATTCTTTTCAAAGACTATCAAAAAGGAACACATATTAATGCATTGCAATTTATGAATTACTAATTATTGCTTTATTAATTTCTACATTATATTCCCTACTATATTAATTATTAATTCTTATATAACTTATTTTCGCACCAAATAATTAGCCTTTCCTGTCTCAAGTTACAATACGTAATGATTCATTTATTATAATTTACAATATTATTACTTACTTTTCATATTTAAGTGTTTCATATAAATTCTTTTAACATACAGTCACATATAGAGAGTAAACTAAAAAGAGATTAAAATTGATTAAATTAAATTTATCCGTACTAATTAGGTCATAATTTGCATACGCCTTGAGTGCATAATTATCATATTGATACCGAGGTAGGTTTCAATATGCAACATAATCATCTAGTAGTATTTTTGTTCGCTATTATTTAGAACTTTTTAAGAAGAGTAAATTTTAGGGTAAATAAAAATAAAAAATCATATTTGTATACTATAGTTATAATTTGTATAATTGCACTTCATAGAAAAATTTATGTTTGCTATGAAGCATCAGATTTGTATAAATCGTAGGCAAGCATTCGTTTGTATAGAAGCACAGTTATTGTATATGTATGTCGGTTAGATAATTGTATACATGTAACTACTATGTATATGTATCATGATTGTGTTTGTATATCTGCATAAAATTTAAATTTGTATATAATTGAATTGAAATAAAACATTTGTATATCAAATCTTTCTCACTTTATACAACACAAATTATACATTGTAATTTGTATAATTTGTATTTGTATAAAGCGAGAAAGAGAGAAAGGCAAAAGAAAACTGATAGAGGAAAATCTGTATTTGTGTAATTATAAGTGTATAGGACAAAAATATATGTATTTGTACTTGTATATACAGTTTTCTCTTGCATTACACAAACACAATTTATACATTTATGTTTGTATAAAAGTGAGAGAGGCGAGGGAGAGTGGCGAGCGAGATCAGGGAGAGTGGCGAGCGAGATTTCTAGGGAGAGAGGCGAATGACAAGTGATTGCTACGGATTAGAGTTAAATGAGACTGTAATTATAACATTTAATTTGAATTAATAGTTTGTTATTTTATATAATTTTTCCTTTTATGAATTCCCAAAGTAAAAAATAATACACCATGGAAAAGTTCAATACACTAAGTAACTCATATATATACTCAGAGAAGCTGCATGATTTCACAATTCAAATCCATGACCTATATATATATTACATGAACACAATTTTATGGTGATTTCAAGGCTCCCCTTCGAAAAAGGAAAAACAGAACACATCATGGAACTATTTAACATAATTTAATTTAGAGAGGGAAGTACTGTACGTCATATGGATTACATAAAATGAATCTGCAAAATCAGCTCTTTCAGTTAGAAAGAAAGTAAAATCAATCCATGAAGTGCAATCCAGAAAAAGAAATAAAGTTGGATCATAATAAAATGAATAGATTAAGTTATCAACAAAATGAAGAAAAAATCCATTCAAGAGGCAACTAATTAGTATCCTCACAGATAATAGATAATTAAATTTATGAGGCAATTGTTGATTGCAATCAATGGTGAAGGGAAATCGAATGCAAACTAAAAAAAAAGTTGGGGGATTTGGACTTCAACTTTGCATAACCACTTGGGGTTACAGTAGAGCATACATTCCTTGTCTCAACACAGAATCGAACAGACAAAGACAGGGCACCTTACCTCTACCTTTGCGGGATAAAGAGGTTGTTTCCCATAGTTATATTAGTTATTAGTCATACATCATTATAAATTCAATATTTTCGAATCTGCAAACAGAGCCAAGTAACAAATAGATGTGTAGTAGTACTACTATTTGTCATAGCACCACAGAAGATAATAGTGTAAAGGATCCCAAGATTACTGAACCTTAACAAAATGAAGCACTTACAAATTTTGATTGCAAAAATACCAAGACATACTACATTGACATGAGAAGACATACATACCTTCTATTTAATATAGCCAACTTTCTTATGCCGGGGGCGTCCGGTTCTGGACCTCCCTGCTGTAGTACTACATTGGATCCCCATATACGTTGAGTGGAACAGAAAGCTATTCATCTTAACCCAAAACTAAGACTAACAACCAAAACATAAACCCAAACCCGAAAACCTTGACTCTGCTAGACGCAGACAGTTCAACCCTCACATCATCCACAACAGGTCCACAAAGAGAGCTCATATCATCACTTCTTGTATTGTAATAGATACTATAGAACGCGATACGTGTCCTATCCGCCTTGGCTGTGAAATTCAGGTTAGCATTCTGAAATGAAGAATTGAAATTGGGAGTGTAATGGATGTTTTGAGCTTGATCACCAGCGAAGGCCATGATTGCTAGTGGTTCCTTGCATGAATCCCCTGCATGGCCAAACAAGAATGTCAATCTGTATGGCTTGTTAGGCTTGGTTTCAACCATCTGGGATATAATGCCTTCTTTTCCTGAAAGCAATTCTATCGCTCTCTTCCCTTCTGGAACTGTGAAGTGATATGTATCGATGTATCGAACTGCTCGATTTGACTCAACTATCCAACCAGGGAGCGATGATGTTTCCTCGTCGAGGTTAGTCGGAAGAAGAACACCAAGAGAAGCATTCCTAAACATCCATGGACCTTCTTCAAAATCTCCATTAAGTACTGCATTATCTGTTCCAATAACCAATTCAAGTAACAATTAGCTTTTATAACTACACCAATGTTGCGTGTATCATGATAGACCGATTCAAATCAAATTATGTCACATAAATTAAAACGAACTATAATAAATATTTGACCAAAACAGGCTAAACAGCTGGAAATGGGGCTCAATAAAGAAATAGAAATGACCTTACTTTTTGACTTATCTGGAACGAAAAGTTTCTTGATAGCAATATCATCAATAATGGGTCCACAAGTGGGGTCATCTTCCATGCCAGGATTTGTAAAAACGACCCGCACGTCATCTTCTTCAGCCTGAAAGGCCCACGCGTAGGAATCCCAGCCTTGAACATTATACAGAGTCTGAAGATCAATGGTCTGAGAGGCCGGAGGAACTGAAACGTTGAGTGACTCTAGCTGAGCGCACGTGCGAGCCGCGCTGAAAGTGATTGAGTAAATGGAGCCTTTCTCTACTTTGACCTCTTGGCTTATCTCGGCGTCGTTTCCAAGCCGAACTGCGTGTCTACCTTGTGGTACGATGAGGATCATTCCACCCTGTTTTTGCCCGGATTCGACTACCTCTACTGTGCCGTTTGATTTCCAGCTGGGGATTTCAGATGGCCCGTCGGAGAATACGTCGCCGGAGGAGAAACCGCCTGACGGAGGTGTCTCAAAATTACCGTTAACTAACGGGCCTGTAAAACACAAGGTTGGATTGATAATTAAGTAACGATGCGCTACAAATTATAGAAACATACAAAGCGATTTAATTAACAATGCTTTTAACTACGAAGATACATCGAAAATAACTTCTAAATAGGGGTAAAATTTGAATAAAGTCTATCTTCTTATATCGTACTTCTAAGATTTTCACGGGAAATGTTGTTATTGGTTTGTTTCACTTGTGCAGTATCAATTCGTTGGAAATTTGATTTAGGGTGTGTTTGGTATGAAGACAATGTTTTTCATGAAAAATAGTTTACTGGAAAATAAATAGATTTTTGATATATTTTTTTATATTTGATTAGCGAGTAGAAAATATTTAAAAAAAAATATTTTTAGCATTTGATTTATGAATAAAAATTGTTTTTTAAAAAATATATCTTTATTTTTCACTAGAGAATAGAAAAAAAAAATTTAGGAAGGGTGGCGGGATTGGGGGTGGTAGGGGTGAGAAACCAATAAAAATATTTTTTAAAAACAAACTTAATATTTTTTTTGGGGTAGGGGTCACACGTAGGGGTGGGTGAGGTGAAAAAAATAAAAAAATTGAAATTAAAAAATATTTTTTAAAAACAAACTTTTATTTTATTTTATTTTCTAGAAAATATTCCTTTTGTCTCTAATTACTAATCCACTTTTGATTGACATATCAATTAAGAAAATAATTATTGACATATTGAATTTACCATTTTATTTCTATTAAATATGAAATGGATGAATTAATTAAAAAAAATTATATTTTTTAAAATAATTAATTGAGAGTATAATAGGTAAAAAAAATATTTTTTCTTAATTAATCAAAATGAGCAAGTAATCAAGAAAAACTAAAAAAAATTGTAAAAAAAGTACAAATAATTATGTGAAAGGACCCAATATAAAGAAAAATAATTTACTATTGAGCCTACTTGAAAGTCGTACCAAACGTAATGAACATTCACTCAGAGTTCACGCGGTAGAGGTCTATTTAAGTATGGGAATATGTGAAAGGAATATTTATCAAATTAAATACTATGGGTAGTAAGTAACTCTGTAGGCCCTAAAATGTAACAATGGTATTATTGATATTAGCTTTTGCCTACTTCCCCTCGCAACTCACGAAATTTAAAGAACTTTTACCATGAGTGGTACATCTATAAGTTATTGCGAAAAAAATTAATTAATTTGATATGATATTTAACAAAAAATTCTCTCATATAATTAATTTTTCTATTTGTAATTACTAATAACTACGAGGAGCATAACTCCCTGCCATTGTACATAAGTACTCCTACATAGTCACGATTCTTACAGGGTGTCGCAGTAACACCTCAGGACGATCAACATCAACAAAATGATTACTTATACTTAAATACAATTAGAGTCATACTATTTACTTAAATAACTTTGTTTGACATTTTAAAATTAAAATTATACCGTGAATAGAAATAGTATTTTTTTTTAATTATTAATTTGATAAACACACATTAATATGCTGCTCTGAAACTTGATCGAATTAATTCTGTTTCAGACAGAGATAAACAAAATATAACAACAAATATATTATTTGTGATTAAATGTTTGTACCAATGTCAGTCCCAAAATGACTATAAGCTTAAATTAGCATACGTTTGAAGCTAAAAATGAAGATAGAAGAAATTATTTACCAGATCTCATACCAAACAGAGGTAAATCAAACATCGAAGTTAAAAAAAAAGTTTGATAAGTAGCTTCAAATTAAAATCGAAAGAGAAGAGAAGAAAGCTAACCATCTTGAACTTGTCCAGCAGCAGAGCAAGCAAGAAGAAGAAGAAATGCAGTAACCCATTTGAATTTTGTTGAGCTCGAAGCTATTTCCATGGCGACAAAGAACAAATTCCCTTTTTTTCTATTCTAAACACTCTGCTTTGAGTGAAGAAAAGGGGCACCAGCAAATGTCCTTTTTATCCAAGATTCATGCGTTTATTTTTTACTTTTGTTGTGGGGGCCTCATGCTCTTTTTGCAATTTTCTTTCAACATTTCCCTTTTTCTTTTGCGTTTCACTTTCTTTCTTTTTTTTTTTTTTGTCTATTTAGTTTTCTCCACCAATGGTAAAATTGTTATCAAAGATACTAAACTATGTAATTTAATTAGACCATCTCCAACCCACCTCTATTTTACTCTCCATTCTCTATAATTAGAGAGTGAAATAGAGAATGGGCACTCCAACCCAACTCCAAATCACTCTCTATTCTTCAAATTTAGAGAGTTGAATAGTAGTTCTCCAAATTTGGAGAACTACTATTCACACTCTCTATTTCACTTTTTCATTATTTTATTATTATTTCTATTACTTTCTAATTAACATATTATTTTACATATAATTTCATTAATTAAATATCTAATATTCATAATTCTTTTTTAAATGTAATATAATATTTTTAAAAATATTATTTAATATATACTATTTTAATTTCAAATTAATAGTATTTTAATTTTTTTTCTAATTTTCGTGAATAGTAAAATTTTATTTTATTATTAATTTTCATTATAAAGAATACGCAAAATTAAAATGGCAAGATGAAAAAATTTAATTTAAAAATACAATACATGATATGATAATTTAAATACAAGATAACTATACAATACATAACATAATAATTTAAATACAAGATAGCAATACAATATAATACATAACATAATAATTTAAATACAAGATAACATACAATACATAACATAATAATTAATTGATCACAACAATAATTTAGAAATCCGGTAGGTCATTTTCAGATAAAGCACTATTCGAAAAAAAATTAGGATGTGATTCTGAGAATTGTTGCGATTGTGGTTGTGATTGCGGTTGTGACTGCGGTATTGCGCCTCCCGCCCATTATGTTATTCAAGGAAAAGAATACGATATGGGTTATTATTTAGCTGATGGTATATATCCTAAATGGTCTACAATAGTTCAAACTATTCGTGATCCTCATTCCCAACAAAAGAAATATTTCGCGATGAAACAAGAATCGTGCCGAAAAGATGTTGAACGTGCATTCGAAGTTTTGCAATCACGTTTTGCAATTATTGCAGGACCGTCACGTTTTTGGAGAAAGGAAGTGCAACATGATATAATGACTACACGTATTATACTGCACAACATGATAATTGAGGATGAACGTGATCTCAATGCACCAATTCAAGATGCCGTAGAGGCTCCAACTCCAACTATAGAAATGGTGATAGATGAAAATCTACGGTTTGAACAATTTTTAGCTAGACATAAAAAAATTAAGGACAAAAATGTTCATTTTGAACTCCGTAATGCATTAATAGAGCATTTATGGGAGCAACGTAATAATTTTGAAAATTGAGTGTTTATGTAATTGTATGCCACTTTTTTTTGAATTTGTCCCCTAATTTATGTATTATATTATATTTTCTTGCAATTTATGTTATTTAAAAATTTAGAATAAAAAATAATTTTATATCACGTTAAAAATTATATAAAGTAATTATTTGGGAAAAAAGAAATAAAGGATTTATAGTATGAAATAAGAAAATAAGAATGAAATAAAAATAATAATATAATATTGAGGAGAGAGAAAAAGATTCCTTTTTAGAGAGTAAAATAGAGAATTGGGTTGGAGTTGGTTGTCTGAAAAAATAGAGAACTCTATATTTGGAGAGTAAAATAGAGGATTGGGTTGGAGATGCCCTTAAGACTAAATCTTTAAGGTAGAGTGAATAAAAAAATCCTTATTTTAATTTGTATGGCGATTTTTGAATAGATGTAGAATTCAAGAAACAAAGAATTTTTTTTAATAGCCTAACAAACAAAAATGGTGTAACATATTACCAAATGATATCTTGCAATTGATGAGACTAATTTTTCCTTAAATAGAGGCTTCGGATTTTGAATTTTTTTCATCAGGAGCTCTTCCTCCCAATGGGACCCTACGCAAATTTGAACTAATAAAACTTCAATATTAGTATTGAAATAATGCCATGTACAATAGAACGAGAAAAGTATTTTTAAAACAAAATATCTTTGAAGGAGCAGTATACTCTTCCTGTTTCAATTTGTGTGATACATTTTGAATTTCGAGATTCAAATAAATCTATCTTTGATCGTAAATTTTTCATATATCTTTAAAATATTTTGAATTGTCAATTATTGTAAGTTATAGTACATTTTACGTAGTTTAAACTGCTTGATTCTTAAAAAATAAAATATGTCGCGTTAATTGAAACGGATAGAGTAATTTTTAAGTTACTTTTATATGCTTTTGATTGGGATGGAAGAGGCTATGGTTTTTTGAGGTCGACTTTAAACAGCAAGCTAATTTGCTTTTAGGAGTAACTTTTTATTTTGTTGATCAATGAATGATGAAGGATATGCTTTTCCTAATACAATAATAAGAAAAGGTGTTTCTTAAGAGAGACTTTGGTAAATTAAGATTCTTCTAATTTCATATTACAAGATCCTTTTTTAAACTACATACACATTATTCTTTTGGTTTTTATCCATTAGAGAATAATCTCCTATTAATGATTATGTTGTTTTTTTAACAAAATTTTGATTCAAGAAACCAAAAATAAATAAATAAACTGTCTTTTTGTGAAACAAACTTTGGCCTACCACGCTCCTCTTGATCCCACTATCAATGCCAACTTCAGTTGATAATACAAGTCACACAGGAAGGAGGCTAATAACATATGTTGGTGTTTATCATTTTTATATTAACATTATATTAATATTAAGTGCATATGTTAGTAGGTATAAGTTGACAAGAATATGATCATTATTTTAGTGTAATTCTTGTAATCATTATTGTCATGATCTATCACTAATTTCACTCATTATTCTATCTCATCATATCTTGTATCTTGTGTAACCTTTGGGCTATCCATTATCTTCCTATTCATTGTAAGGAAGAATTTCTCACTTATAAATAGTGTGGTCTTACTTTATACTGGGGAGAAGAGAAATAATGTAAGAAAAGATGAGAAATTTATATTGAGGTTTGTGTAGTGAAAAAGAGAGTTGAGACAAAGAAAAGTATTTTATGTCTTCAACTATATTTACTATACAAAAGAAAATATTTATATGTTGAATGAAGGTGTTCTTATGTGGAGCTTTGGACTCTTTAACTAATTCGGAGTTGCTTGAGTTGTACGATGTTGTTGGGTCTGAAGGGGACAAGTCAAGAGTGATACTGCTGAATCGATGTAGATTTTGCCGCAGTGGGCTTGAATCTCCTTAAAGATAGTGATATATCCGCGTCTCAGCCTAAATAATTATTTATTCATATTATGTTATTTTATTTTCACCTATAATTTATTGTATTTGTGGTATATTACACCAACAACATTTATAGTAATTAGGATCCACTTGGATATGATTCGAAGATGGATTTTATTTAAATATGTAATTTAAATTTGTTAATATATTTTTATATTTATAAATATGAAAATTATCAATAATAATAATAATAATAATTAATTCTTATTTAATCTTATCAAATGAATAAATTATACATGAATTATAATTTATAAATAACGTATTAGGATATCATAAGACATCGTATTAATATAATTATTTCATATAATATGAACAATCTATTTATGTCGAGCATGAGTCTTTTTTTTTTAAAAAAAATAATAGCTCTTTTATAATATTTAAGTTTATGAGTCAAGTTTTACGTTTAAAAAAATTAAATTCTACTTTTAGAGAATTTATGATTAAAATAACAATTTGAAATTAAAGTTCAAATTATATGCAAATTTAATAAACAAATATTGATTTCAAATGAAAACTTAAAATTGAGGTTTCAAATCCTTTGTTCAAACACCTACTTAAAGATATTTTTTGTTTCCCACTAGTGGTTTATATATTTATTGCAGAATTCAATTTTTCTAAATTTGCATTGAAGAGTCTCATCAAAACAATTCTATTTTTCAAAATTTAAACCTAAAATTAGTAGTGGAATTAAATTTTTTACTTTTATAAAAAGACACAAGTACTATTTAATAATTTCACACCTTCACCCCAAACTCTAGTCTCACCCTCCCCCTTTCATAGATTTGTCTAGATCATCTATAAATTTAGTCTAGATCATCGAACATGAAAAATACATTTTTTTAAATTGCAACAGTACACCCTAAAAGTAAATCTTTTTATGTTATTCATGTGATAAATTAAAATTTCAAAAGAATGTAGAGATACTAGGGTTTGTGTTATATTTGCAGTGTTTTCATTTTATATTATAAGCATAAAGTACATTCCGCGTTTTTTGATTTTGGTGTTTCACTTTCTCACCATTAGCGGGACCCTCAACACAATGTAGGGCCAACGCCGAATTTTAGAAATTTGCGAAGAGCATCTTAAGCAATTCGGAACTTCAATTATTAATTCTCATGATCTGTTACGCATCATACATAAACATAATCTTTAACTTGATATCAATTGTTAATTATGACTTTTAATTTTAAATGTATATAAATATACATTAAATTTGTATGAAAAATTGAATAAATATACATATTTATCCTATATGATATCTTATATGATAATTTTATTTTCTACGTATATTATGTCATGTAAAACATAATTCGTTAAAAGTTAAAACTAAATTTATGATCATATTTATGTATTATGTTATTTGTTTAATGGCTTAAACTTTGGAATTGTTTATGTAAAAAAATCATACTCAAGGGACCAAGAAAGGTATATTAGCACAGAACCCGAGGACATGGCGGGAAATACTTATAGTGTTTGCAGCAGTCAAAGTTTTTCAACTTTGTAAAAAGCAGCTCAACCCTCCAAACTAGAGTATAGTACAAGAAGACTTTTAAGGAACGTTTGTTTGATTGGTGGATTAAATTATTTGAGATTATATTTTAAAATTATTTTTGTATTAAATTTTGTATTTGATGAAAGAATTAAATAGTCGTAATTAAACTTTGAACAAAACAAAATTTATATTATATAGATAATTTATAATTTTAATTAAAATATAATATAAATTTTATTTTGAAATATTTCATTTTATTTCGTATAATATAACGATCCCTTTAGATACTTCATTGGTGTGAAAAAAGCATTGCTTCTGCTAAAACTACAAAAGAATAATTTTAGAGAGAGAAGTGAGTATTCAAAATACCTAAATTATTAATTTTAATTTTTGAATAATTGATAGTGTTAAAAACGATTCTTTATCCAACTAAATAAACTTAAATATGCTTTCCATCTCGAGTTAAAAAGTTGTTAAATTCTCATCAAGTTTAAGAATGTTTTCAAGAAGAGTCTTATACTTCTACAAGATTTTGAAACTAAATTGCTATGTCATGTGGCAGATCGAGGATATATCTCAATTTAGTTCATCAAATAAATAAATATTTTTAAAACTGTCAATAATTTAAAAATAAAACTAATAATTTGCATTAAATCTAAAAATATTTTCAATACTTCTCTTAATTTTAGATTAATATGGAGAAGCCATTATGTTACCATCCAAAAGAAAAAACAAATGCAGCTAGGGTGTTCACGGATATTTTTTAATTTGAGTGCCATTCGAGTTGTTCATTAATGGCTGACAGTTTCCATGATACAAATATCGAATAAATTCTTTAGAAGAGAGACAAAATTTTATTTTATTTTTCTATCAAGATATGAATCCAAATTTTCGATGACTTTTATCAGTCTTAATAAGAAGTAATTATTATTTTTTAATGTATCGACTAAATTCGAATATTGCAGGGCCTATTTAGAAATAGCTTCCAACATGATTTTTTCCAGACCTAAGATTTGAATTTCTACCACTACACCACAAGTCCACAACTCATGTTGGTAAATATAGAGATATTAATATAATACCAAAATATATGTAAACGTATACGAAACACATATTTTTGATTAAAAACATGTCATATAAAACACTGACACCAAAAAAAAAACTAGCTCAATAGTATTACCATTTACATTATATCACTATTTTATTTATTAAATCAAATAGAAATACAAAAAAAAAAAAAATGTATATTGTGAATCTCATGCCATTGTTTGATAAGTTTCAAATAAAATAAATACCAAATTAAACCGGAGCTTTGAATTAACTTCATTTTTTTTTTCTCAATATGAAATAAATATCAGTTCAATACATCCAGTCAATTTTTGGGGGTGGACTTTTAAGAATATTGCAAGTCTCTTTTGGGCTCAGATGTTGTTGGATTTCAACATTGGGCTTTAGTAGAAAAGACACATGGATGAAAATGGAAAAATGACATCACATATATATTTAAGGGACAATATTACAAGTTTTAAATCAACTTTTAAAATATTATTACTTATAACATTTTAATTACGAGTTATAACAAATCACTTTTTATTTATAAATCAATTTAATTTCACTTTATTAAATAATTAAAGTTTTATAATTATATTTTTAATATTAGGTGATATAAATAAAGAATCAATCATAATTATCTCTTATCCATATTTAGAGATTTTACCTTGATTCATGTTCCTTTTCTATTGTCACACGTCAAATAAAAAATGGGTCAGACAAATAATGAACAAATTCAATTTTCATACCAAAATATATCATTATACATTTTTTAAAAAAAGTCATAATTAATATTATTATACACAACAAAAAATATGAAATCATTATACTAATTTCATACAATTTTTATGCACACTTTTCATACACTTTTTATGCTAAAATTATAACTATTTCATTACATAAGTCGTCATTTTTTTACAAAAAAATAATGCCAATATGATACCAAATTAATACTAATTCTAACTATTAATTTTCTTTTATTATATAAAGAGTACACAAAATTCATTTCAAAATAATGCCAAAAGCATACCAACATGGTATAACCAGTGTATCTATTTCAAATACTGTAACTTTTTTAACTTGAAACATACAAAAAAAAAAAGAATGTTCATGCCAAATCTATACCATATTCAAACAAATTTTATGTAATTTCAAAAAAATAAATGTTCATTCCAATAACGCCATAATTAAATATTATACACAAATAAAATCTGAATATTTTTTTTTCTAATATCACTATTTTTTTTTTTTTAAAAATGTTTGGTTAGTATTCCAATACATATAAAAAAATCGTAAAGAACACTAACATGAAAGATCTCATCTACCACCATGCTTTATTAATACTAATAAGAAGCCGTTCATTACAAGAAAATGAAGATTATTGAATAAGAATGAATAGGGAATTAGATGAGCGTGACGACTGACTAGAAAAAAAATTGAGAAGAGAAAGAAATGTTTGAAAAAAAGAAAAGAAATCTGTTTTGAACGAATTTTATCTACTTTGAGTTAATTATGGAAAACAAATATTCCTTTTTTTTTTTTTTTTTTTTTTTTTTATGAACATCCTATTTTTATGCCACATATTAATTATCATTAATGAATTCAAATTATTTACTACCGATATATCCGTTTTTATCTTATTTATTTTTAACACTAATTAATTTTTACTATTATTTTTTTATTTTACTAAAATGTTACAACCTGCATTTTTTAATTGTTATAACTTGAAAGATAAACAATAATGTCATAACTTATAATTATTAGTCCTACATATGTCAACAATAAAAGGGAAAAGGGATAAATATACCCTCAAATTATCGTGACTGGTATGCAGATACCTTCCGTCATACTTTTGGGACAATGATGCCCCTGCCGTCCAAAAAACTAGAGCATATATGTCCTTCACTCTAACGAAAAACTAAATAGAGACACATGGCGCAATCTTATCTGTTGATCTAATATTTAATAAATGTCGGACTGTGGATAAGATTATGATACGTGTATGTCCGTTAGTATAAAGAGTATATATGCTCTATTTTTAGACCACAGGAGCACCAATATCCCAAAAGTATAACGGAGGATATTTGCATTCCATTTACAATATTTTGGGGGTATATTGTCCTTTTTCCACCTTTGTTGGCCGCTTTTTGATCTTATAATCAAAAAATAATTAGTCTCATAGAATTTCAAATTTCACGATAATATTTTTAAGTTTTACTTGTAAAATTTAAAATTCAATGCTATTTTCCAAATACAAGAACGGCTGAAACGTTGCTCTTAAGTTTTATCAACGTATAATGCATTTGAGCCACTCGTAATGGGCTGGATGGGCCGGAAAAACGATTTTACATAGTCAAAGGCCCATAAAGAACGAAGAGCCCAATGGACTCTCGCTTTATACTTGCTGTAGTTTTGTCGTCCCAACTTTACTTCTGGCACCAAAAACTATGAAATTAACCTATTAAATTGTGAGTTTAAGTTTTATACACCACGATGTATTTTTACGATTCGTCATTCAAAATATATCTACACATCAATTTTCTTAATATGTTAAATTTGAAAATAAATTATATTACCTCCCATGACACGTAAAGTGATTATTCCTAGTTACTAGTTTTACAACACAAGTATAAGTAATTTAGCTAGCTTTTGCGATATTTTCTCCTTCATAGTTGAAATTCTTCTAAATCAAAGTATATTTATTGAATAATAAGTGATACTTCTTCCATTTCAATTTATATGTTTTAACCTTAGCTGGTTTTGTAAAGAACGTCTCTTTACTTTTTTAGCGACTCTTTAATTCAGTCTTCAACCTAACATATTTCAAGACCACCATATTTTAGTACATTCCACTTATCTTTAGTTTAGAAACACATAATTCAAAAATCTTCTTTGCTTTCTTCAACTATCAAGTCCGTACCACCTACCAAGTCTAAACCAGACAAACATTGAAAGAGAGGCCGTATGCAATATACATTCCCCTATCTCACCTCATCCTTTGGCCCCTCATCAATCAATGAAACATTCGACCATTTGGTGCGGCAAAAGTCGTAGAAACTACTACTTTTTTTTTTTATATATATATATATATATACACTTTGTTAATCAAGGCAAAGAGCATACATTATACATATGTGATATGTTATACGTTAGATGAATCTAATTTGTTGGCAAACTCAAAGAGACATGAATATCAAGAAGCACTTTCTTTAACATCACACATGTCTGCTTTTTCCTTTTCCATTTTGCTTATATTCTTCAATTTGATAATTAAATGCAAAAAATCCTACATGGGAAATAAATCCACATTACCTTGTTATCACCTGAGAAAAAAAGTGGCTTATTGCGCAAAATCATTAACACATTTGAATACTCTATTCATTAGTAAGTGAGGGTTTCTGTTTCAACCTTTATGTTACATAATATCTACTTGTACTAAACATTGTACTCTCTTCATTAGTAAAATTCATTATATCCTTAATAAGATGATTAATAGCTACGTAAACATCTATGACTTGTTTTAAATTATAAATTTCAAAAGTTTTACATCTTTATTAAACTTCGCGTCAAGTTAAATAACTTGATTGAGGTGGTGGGAGCAACTAATTGTACTCTCTCATTCCCTTTTTCCTGTGTTTGCTTTTGTGGATTCACGAAAAATAGAGCACTAGAACAATCTAGGCGTACCATATCTCTGGAAGACTTGAGGAGTTTTAGTGGAGCATATTTTTTGAATGTATTTTTTCCGTGATTCGAGGGCTATTTTTGAATGTAAAATGATTTTACTCTCCTTGGAATGTATTTGATCGTTACGACTATTAGGCGACTATTTTAACAATAGCCATGTTTGATGTCTTGATTTCTTTATGAATTTTGTAGAAATTTATGAGATTAAGTTTATGGAATATTCAAAATCTCGTTCTTTGATCGATCTTTATGAATACGCAAGAGTTTATGAGTTATTATAAATGCCTCTTCATGAAAACATGTATTGAACGTATGATTAAAAGTGATTTTTAATACTACGTAACCCGATCTAAACTCATTCGATTTGATTTTTACAGCAACATGTTAGCTGGATATATGACTATATAATTCCCAAATCTTGAATGTATATTTGAACATATCTCAACAAAATGACATTTTTCTTATCTGATTCATGATGGTTTCTAGTATAGTTATTCTGATTGATTTAATTTGACTTTTTTTTCGTGTGTTTTTTTGACCGACACCTATATCTTAATTTTGATTCATTTTGGTGCATGCCTCACTAGTATTCTCATGTTCTTTCCTGGACCCACTAGATTTTCTTTTGGTATATATGGCAATCATTTTCCATTTTGCAATCTTGGCAGGCTGTGGGATGGAAGCTAGTGGAGTTTTGTATTATTTTTACATTTTTTTTACTAATAATAATAAAAAAAACGATTTCTAAATCTTTTATCTTTCTACATTTATTTGGACTTCATACTAAAATAGTTTTTTTCTTTTATTTGCTTATCATAGTGTCTTTCAAAAATGATCTCCCTACCTTTATGAGATAATAACAACGTCTGCATATTCTCTCCAGATTCCGCTCATAAGACGATTTCGCTGGCTATGTATTGTTGTTGCTGCATATCATAGTAAATTGATACAAATTTATTAGTTTCTTTCACTATTATTCTTATTAATCATTAAATATTAACATAAAACAATAAAACTTTTTTAAGTATAACTAATAAAAAAAATTAATAAAATGAATATGTATTTAAAGGAGAGCGCCAAGTCATAATGAGTCAAGTAAAATAGAACGGAAGGGAGGAGTATAATGTGATCGACTACTTTCCAATGATGTTGGTTTGACCCATTGGTCGTGTAACATGTGCAAGCCTCTCAACGTTTAGTGACTTTGGTCGCACTAAATAACAAGTACCTTCCAACTGCCGCCTCAGACTAGCATTCCTCATTTGGATTTTTTTTTAAAAGAAAATTAAAAAAAAATCATGCTCGATATTTGGTGTTCATTTTGGGATTTTGATTAATTTAGATTCACCTTTTTACCAAGCTTTTTTCATTCTCAGGACAAGAGTTGTGAAATTTTTATTTATCTCATCACAACATCCGGAGATCTCTATTTATGACTCTTGTTGAGTTTTTGGTATAGCCCATGTGAGTTGTGACATAGATTTTATTTTAAAATCAGATATGGGAAGGGGGTTGAAAAAATCTATCGTCTAATCCTATGTCTGCTTTACTTGTACATGATTTTTTCTCAATTTATGTATACCTAGCTAGTTTTTCTCAATATTTTGGGCAATCGGGATTTAGAGAGGTCGGTGAAGGGGTTAATAGTGAGTCGAAATCCGAATTTGAATTTTATGAGCTTTAAAATTAAGAATAGCGATATCAAATGTTAGTAAGTAATTTTGAATTTAATTTTTGTACATATATATTTAGTAAATTTCTTAATACAAATTTATGATTTTTGAACTTAGATATTGAGTTCAATTGAATCGCTACATCTACTTCCAACTTCACCTCGTAGTTGAGACTCTTGACAATAGAGGCAGATCCAGAATTTTAAATTAAATATTCAGATACATTTAATAATTTCTTAAATACAATTACATGGTCTAGGCAAACATTATTTATTTACATGAACTCATAACCATTGCACTAAGATTCGCACTTGCCTAGGAAACATGGTGCCCAATCGGAAGTCACATAATGCAACATACTATTCAACATATTGTGACGAAGAAACTAGATATTAGACCTAACTAGTCAATCTCAAAAGTTAGTTCACGAGGTACAAAATTGAACTAAAATATTAAGCTCGACTAAACATCTCTATCATCTTCTAGCTTCATTAATCTCATCCAATGTGAAACTACTAACATGTATTCAATACTAGACATTTGAAGCATAAGTTGACAATTAATATGAAGTTTCAATATTGAAAATTGAAAAACTAAGCTTGATATATTTGACTCTAATACAATGATAAATGCACGCATATGCGGATCATGTTAATCTAGGTCGTCATGTTTCAAGAAATTAAACGTTTGAGTTGTTAATTACGAATTACTGCTAAATTAGTATTGAAATGAGTTTCATCCTAACTAATTAAATAAATTGTTGAACCTCTATATGGAGATTATATAATATAACACGTAAACAATAATTCTAATTAGGATTGAGACGCGTTGAATAGACAATTATAATGTGAACAAATAACAATTATTGTCTTAAATAATTAGTTAATTGCATGATAACTAACTTAGTACGCAGTCATCCACGACCACGTACTCAAAAGAAAAGCATAACACATAACTTGTTTTTGCATTTGACAGGTAAGTAACCCAACAAGATTCCTAATTTTGACAAGATAATTAGGCAATAAACCAAGAATTTGAATATTTATGGAATTAAGCATCATTGCCTAAATATTTGCTTGGATTTTTTTGTACAAGCCACGGTCAAATCAACTACTTATAATTAATTAGGCAAGATAATACTAATCGGACGTAGTTAATTAGAAGTGACGGAGAAGTCGTTTACTGATTAGCTACTTGAACATGGAAAGATGTCGGCATATCTGCTCTTAGGTAAGTATCCGCTCTTGCTAATTTATGGATAGTTTGTTATTTCTATATATTTAATACACGATCTAATTTTCAATTTTCATCTTATTTGTTCATTTTTATAAATCAAGAGAAATTTATTATTTGTTTTCAATACTGTTATTATCATCAAATAACTACATAAAGTATTTACTTTTTTTCATTCAGTTTTACTTGTCTACTTTGAACCTTGCACATTCCTTAAAAAATAATTATTGATATTAAAAGTGATGAATAAAAAAAAAACTCTAATTTTAAAACAATGGATAAATTAAAGTAAACCAAGGAAATAATAGTCAAATTTAGATAATTTTTTTTAAAAAAAAGAGTGTTAATTTGTATAAACACATAATTCGTTAATGTCACATTCTATATATGGACCCTTACTTGCACTAACTGAAATCAAATCATGAAAGACGACCAACACATGAGGGGGAACATCTGGCACGTGTTTTATCTTATTGGATCTCAAACACATGGGTTGTGTTGCAACCCCCCCCCCCCCCCCCCCGCCCGGGGTCCATCACCAAAATAATTGAATTTTTTCTTTCGAAATCTAATGAAAGTGTATATCTACGTAAGTTTCCAATGAAAGAACCCTTTAAATTAAGCTTCAACCTTTTTAATAACATAATTTAGCTTAACCATAATGAAAAATTAGGGAATGAAGTTTTCCATAGAGGAATATATAAGAATGCATAATATTCCTCAAAGATATTACTCCCTTCGTTCACTTTTACTTGTCATTTTTTTCTTAAAATATATTTTCATTTTTAAAAGACAATTATATTTTTCCATCTTATCCGCAACATTAAATACTATTTCTTCAAATTATTTTCCAAGATTTAATACTAAACATCGTTTAATAGGGATAGTCTAGTAAAATATTTATATCAATAATTATTTTCTTGATGAGCTAGCGTATCAAGTGAAAACGTGACAACTAAAATGAAAGGAGGGAGTATTTTATACTAGTTCCTTTTTGTTTTTGTTTCAAAACTTTACTGTCCCTTTTTAATTTTTTTTTTCAAATACTCTAATTCAAATTAATGCAAGACCAAATGTACTAACATAAATGAAAAATGGTCCCACTTCCAATCATTTTCAACTTAAATAGTTTATAATTAGTGTTCATTGGTTAAACCAAAGGACCACAACCCATAGGTATGGCTAAACTTAGCCCCAAGAATATTCATTCTTTGTCTTATCTAAATTAAAGAAACAAACAAAAATAAACACTCATTTTCATTAAGTTTTAATTTTTTTCCTTAGTGAAATAATTACGAATTTATTCTCATCCTAATGATCACGTAAATTGAGTTAAAAACTTTTACCTTTGTGTCAAATCTAAATGTGCTCAATGTGCTATCTTAACACATGATTTATTACAAGAGGTTGTAATAGGATAGGTAACTCATCAATCTCAACTATATATCTCGAATTTAAATACTAAAAGTAGATCGTATTCGTTTTTATCTTTTTGATAGAAAACGTTTTCTCTCAAATAAAACTTTCTGATATTGATCCAAATAAGGCCCTAAAGTAGCTAGGCAGGGGCAGAGCTAGTGGGTGGACCATGAAACTGGCTCTTCACATGAACTGACACTGGAAAAATAAACCAGAATAGCACTTGCCTGTGGGTTCTTCATCAACTTGGTCCTTGGCCTGCCCTCTCACTTCACGCAGGAGCAGAGACAGATTCAAAATTTTAAATTTCTAAAAATGATGTATAACTTATTAGTTTCTGAATAAATTATCTATACATATAATGTGAATGTTATAAAGATACTATATATTATAAGGTTATGTATGTTGAATTTGTAACTTAAACTCTAGCTCCGTGTTTATGTGAGCTTATGTTAGTATTTTGATTCGAATCACAGGGCAGGGTCGATTTCACACTAGAAGTGGATTAAAGAGTGCAAAAAAGTACCTTTCTATCGTACTCAATGATTGAGTACTAGTGTTTTATTTATCTTATAAATAAAAAAATAAGTCGTAAATGATGGAATAAATTCTAAAGTTATTTTATTGCGTTTAATATTTGAGTACTAAATGTATCTATCTTCATTGATGATTTTTCTTTAATGAAAAAAAAGGGGATATTGTTACTTTAGAATAATAAAGAATAAAGAAATATCTTCTAATAATAAGGCAAAGCAAAGGCTCGTGACTTATCTGTATTACTGTCTTTGTGGTACATACAAGTTGATCATCATATATAATAATAGTACTATGAATGGGGACCCTTCCATCAAGGCAAACAACTAATCTATTTTTCTCATGTATTTTTAGTGATAATTAGCATTTTTTGTAAATGTTTTTAAAGCTTATAGCGATATTGAAGATAATTAGCATTTTTTGTAAATGTTTTTAAAGCTTATAGCGATATTGAATCTAATGACAATTAACTAATGTTGGTAAAGACTTTAACACTTTGTGTTAACGTGTATATTTATTGTTGTTTTTATTGTAGTGCTTAAGTCGTATATATATATATATATATATATATATATATATATATATATATATATTATTCTCAATTCATCGTTCATCAATATGAGCTCAAAATCCTGATTAAATTCATAACCAATAGATTAATTAACATGTTATTTGCATGATTAAGAAGTTGTAATTAACTAAGAAAGTTTTTGGTTAGTTTCCTAAAATGATGGTTTGAAATTCTAAAATGATGGAACCCCTAAAACTTTAGGTAGCTAATGGTCAAAAATATTATTCTAAGCTAGATTCTCTACGAGAGCATTTTGATTTAGCGAAGCATTTTTGTAGTCAAGGACCACAAGACCATAAAGATGATAGATATAGACAAAATTACTGGAAAGTACTCTCATAGAAGGTATATCTAGGAACACCCTTACCTGGGAGTAGTTTTTAAAAATTTATCTGATCAAATGGAAGCTAATCAAAAATCTCAAGTTCAAAATCTATGATCAAACAAAGCTAATCAGAGATCTCAAGTATAATTTTTTGAAAATATAGAACTTCTTGACATGGACTCCCATATAGTGATCATTGCTCCATAATTTAAATTTTAGTAATTCTAAATTTTTGGACGACGACTCAAGTGTTTGTAAATGAGTACTAGTTAGTGTATTTTCAAACATAACTATATATAATAATTTGAATCAAAATTAGTGAGTTATATCAAATCCATATATATGTTAAAATCCACAATCACTTCCGCTTCCGTTGATAAATCTACACAATATGAATTTGATTAGTTGGACCGAGTGATAAAAAGGAAAAAATTATGTTGGAACCACCTTTTGCTGAGGACCACGGTATGCAGCATCCCGTTTTTAGGCCCGTGGTTATCTGCACTTCACGAGATTTTTTCCTACTCTTTTTTTTGGGGGGCAAAAAAGGATTAATTGAGGTTAAATAATCACAAGAATATTATGACTCTCTTAATTAAAACTACCAAATTAAACTTTGATCATGATTCATGCAACACTTTTGACTTAAATATTATATACTTTATTCAACAATTTTGTTAAACTCGTAAGTAGTATGATCCTAATTAACTAAATGGATAAAAGACCTAATCCAGAAAGTTGGAAAAACAATAAATTATTATTAATAAAAAGAAAAGTTGAAAGAGACATTTTTTTTTTCAAGTTTATAAAATTGCATTTTGTTTCTTATTCTTTTTGTCCTTTGTTATTTTTGTCTGAACTCCAAATAATTGGGAAGAGATTTTTTAAAATGGAAAGAGACTTTGACTTTCACAAAAAGAATACATAAAAATTCATACTCTATTTTATCATCTCATACTAAATGCTGGGCCTATGGGTCTACAAGTAATAAATTAATAAATATGGTTGATTAAAATAAGTTATCTTTAATTAGACTTTACATTCTTTTTTGGGTCGGTGGTGAGGATTTTTCTCAAAAGTTCCTTTATTCATCCAATTTAACTAAAATCTAGAGAAATTGACTTTCTTGAAACTTCAAGAAAAGGATCAAACTTATCATTTTGTGGACTACTACTCTAGCCCTTTTTTTACTAGCATGAAAAAGGCTTATTTGATTAAATAATTAATTACTATATAGTACCAATTTCTTAAATGTATTTACTAATTAATAATCAATTTCAATTTAGATGGGATGGATGGAGAGAGGGAGATTAAAGGACAATAAGAGACTCCCAAGGTGTGGGTGGGGTGTTTCTCATAAGGATCTTTAGTAGGTCCTACCAAATTGAACTACAAAGTTCAATGAAGATTATGCCAATATGATATATAGGTGATAGCTAGGGAAGGGCAAGTAGTGAATAGATGCTCGACAAGATTGTGATGGAGCGGTAAATACTTCTTCATCTTTAGTTCGAGTCTTCTAGGTACAAACTCACCTTTGTTAAGGAGCTAGCCTTTTACTCTCAATATAAAACCTTCCGACATGAATTCAAATTTAGTCAGAATGTAATGTGGATACCATCACCAAATGTGAAACAAAAAAAGTAATGAATAGACATTTTAAAAATAAAAATAAAAATATCCAAACAAAATGAAAGATGCTTTCTCCAATATTTAATTGAATTGAGGAACTATGGATGAAATAAAATAAAGGTATCATGAGTGAACTAAACTTGAGGTACCTTAAAACTTAAATTACATGAAATGAATAAGTTATTAAAATTCATACATACGAAATAATCTAGAGTTTAGGAGTGATAAACCAAACTAATTAAAACGTCGGAATTTTGATTGCATTGGTAACATGCCAAACACTTTGTTTGGAATTAGTCTTTAGCAATCCAATTTAAAGGAGGTGTCGAGGTCGCCTTCCTTTTTCAACGTAGACTTCTCGGCGCAAATCTACATTTAATTAGGCAAATATAGATATCAAATTTGTATATATTTACACCTTTTCTCTTTTCTGCTATTATTTCTCTGTTATATTAATTATCTTTCCTGTGCTTTAAATTTTTTGCCCAATATACTCACTACTTGTTATTCCGAAATATGAATTAGCTAATTTATTGATAGATTTTAATAAATATCATTATGACTCAAGTTTTCGAATCGTGAAATAAATAGATATGATCTCAAGTGGGCTAATTAAATTGTAGCTTAGGAAACAAGTGGAGTGGATATGGCCAAACTTGGCCAACCTCTATGGAACCTACACCCACTAATTCTCACATGTGATGCACGTGGCAGTTATATCTAAAAAGATCCTTCTCAATTTTCACTTTAAAATATTTTATTTGAGTCAAATGCTATCTCGAAAATATTTTGTTTCATTTGTTTGACCTATATTTTTTAGTCACCTTTTAAAAGAATCATTTTTAAGTGACTTTTTAATTTTAAATTTTCATCTGATATATTTAAGATAATAAAATTTAAAATATTTTAATTTATTTAACACGTATTTAATTTAAAATTATATAACAATTTTTTTTTTTTTAAAAAAATCATGTCAAATTTAAAAAAAATTGAAACAGAAAATTAACTTTTATATTGTTGGTCTTGTCAATGGCAACTACGAACAAAGTAAAAACGGATTGAAAAATATAAATAAAAGGAAAAGACAAGGATTATTATTAGGTAAAATTACATAAGTGAAGGTCTTTTATTTAATAATTACCACTTTTAAGTATACTTTTAATTTATTACCATTTTTGCCAACTTTTAGCAATAGTTACTTAAAACAATTTTAAAACACGCTCATATCCTCTCTCTCTTTAGGGTTTTGTTGTTCTTTCTTCTCCATTCCATTCGCTCATATCCTCTCTCTTTTCTTTCCACTCTTCTGTCCGAAAATTTTAGGGTATTGTTGTTCTTTTTTCCCCATTTTTCAGCATAGAATTCTAATGGAAGAAGGTAAACGAAAATCGCCTAGAAGAAGTCTGCAAATACATAGTGATGGTGGTACTTTGAATCAGAAAGTTTATAGAAGAAGTCGAATGAAGGGTCAAGTTTCATCTCCTACTGGTACAAATGATGTTAATGACGGTCCCAATTTTAGTTTGGAAATCTCACAATTCGTATTTGGGTGTTTCAATAGAGGTTCAACAGCATAAGAAAACTAAGCATTGTGTAAAAACTTGAAAGGGAATATACAAAATCCCTGGGAAAAAGTGTATTTGTCCCTTGGGTTTTGTCTGTTTCTCTTTAAAATATACCAAAATCGGAAAGTTTGGCCACCATAGCTCCCAGTTCACAAATGAATCTGTTCACATCATTTGAATCAGCCATTTGGCAAAACTGACTTAGAGAAAAGATTGTCTTCTACTTACTTCCAGCAGTTCTTTTCACCCACGAAAACATTTTCACCTGACTCCTCGAGTTGCTCCCCAACTTTCACCTCCTGCAACGAAGTTAAAGAAAGGATTTAAAAAAGTCATCAAATCATAACAAATCAAACCAACAAACTGCAAAAATGAATAAAGCTTGAATTAAAAGTATATTACACTGTATTAAAGTTGAATTAGAAGAGCGAATTAAGAAAGAATTTAAACAAACAACTAAGAAAACAACGAGAGAGTCTTCTATAGATTGAATTAAACTTGAATCTATTATGAATTAACCAGGAAAATCAATCAGAAGAGTGAATTAAGAAAGGATTTAAAAAAGTCATCATATCATAACAAATCAAACCAACAAACTGCAAAAATGAATAAAACTTGAATTAAAAGTGTATTACATTGTATTAAAATTGAATTAGAAGAACGAATTTAATTTAATTCAGCCAAATTGTCATATATGGTAAAAAAAAATAAAGTTGACAGATATAGTAAATATTTTTTAAAAAGTATACCTGTAAGTGATTTCCCCTTATTATTATTCATATCTCTTGACATCGACAATAAGAAACTATTTGTATTTAAGATCCAACTTCGTTGACATAAGCTTAGAGAAAAAAAAAATTATTTTCAAGAAAAGTTACTTTTTGGTATTTGATACTATTAAAAATAGATTTTTTAAATGATTTTATATCAAAAAGGAAGAAAAATTACCCCTCACTTCACTTGTATGTAGAAAGTAAAGTACCTTTATATTATTTGCTTCAATTAATACTAGACATTATTTTTATAACTTCACTTATCTTTCTGAGTGAATTTTGAAAATATTTTACTTATTTCTTACCATTATACATATTACATTTTTGAGATTACATGAAAACTGTGCTGCACTTTCTCAAAGAATGTTAAATATCGTTAAAAATATATTTTTACTAACAATTAAGTTATTATTGTTAAAAGTCATTTTTGATATGGTGTGCAGTCTCTTACCCTTGTGATCTCAATTCTTTTTCACTTTCCATATCATTATTTTATTTAAAAGGTGGACCGGCCAGTTTGTTCCTTATAAGAGGATGAAATTAAACAATTATTTTTGTGTATGTATGGTAGGGTAAATTTCTATATGGATGCTAGACCACAAAAAAAGGATATCCTTTATATTTTACTCTAGATTCTTTACATATTTTAGTTTGTTGTTTTAGTTTTACTCAAGAAGAAAAGACTTTACACATTTATTCTTCTTTAAGTTTTGGACCACTTGTGATGCTGCTATTAGATCATGTAAAGAATTATTTGCATTATTGCCCTTCAAACGAGTTGGTGTCTTAGTATATTTTGGTAGGGAGGGACGAAAATATTTTCTGAAAAATATATTTTAGTTTTTTTATATTTGATTGGTTAAAATATTTGGAAAATATTTTCTCAAGCAAAATAAGTTTTTTAAAACGAAGTAAATGAGTTTCATAATGGAAGTAGAGAAAACAAGTTGCATAAGTGACATTCTAAGTTTATTGTCTCTTCCCTCAACTCTCACTCCTTGACCATCTCACCACCACTCTCAATCTCATCCCGCTTCCATAGTATTTTGCTAAATAACGCTCTCTTAGAATAATACTTTCTTACTTACTTATTAAACACTAGAAAATAAGTAAGAACTTCACTTGTTAATATTTTTCTTCAAATTAAATACACCTTTAGTCTTTGATTTTGTCCTTAAAAGTCGAATTTATACCTAGCAACACAATAATTATGAAATATTATAAGCTAAAAGTATAGATTATCTCCAACAAAATAATTATATAATTAAATTATTTATTAATAGATAAAAATTAAAGATCAGCATAAAATAATAACAAAAGTGCAAACGATACCATCTTTCAAGTGAAGGACAAATATAGCTCCTTAGCCCAAAATATAACACTACTAATACAATTTTTTTTAGTTTGTTATATGATGTTTGATATCTTGTCCTACTATTTTATATTCGTCCCACATAGGAGTCCATTCGAGACTTGAACTTCTCATCAAGATTGTTTTCATATTTAGGATTCGAACATAAAGCCATTAATTAATATTAGAATAGTCTCATCCACATCATCACATCTGATGATACTAATCCAAAATTATTCTTAAACTGAATTTGATTTCTAGTACAAGTTCTTTCGTGAATATAATTATTGTTCGTCTTATTGGGATTCCTCATAAATTAATTAGTTTTGTATTGACTACAATTGTGTTTTTACATTCAAATTTGAAACCGATAATTTGAGCAAATTCACAAAAACCAATTTTTTCTATACTAAGAAAATTCTACTTTGACTCGCTCACTTTTAGAACCTTATCTTAAAAGCATTAGATTAATAATAAAGCAACCGTACGTGTGATCCTTCGATTTGTAAGTCACTATTGCTGATCGATTTGACCACATCATTCCAGAATATTTTTTACAAATACATTTGGTTGCAATATATTTTTGCATGTCTGACTTTTTATCTGCATTAAGTTTATTTTTAAAAAAATATATATCAAAAAGTCTAGAGGTAAAACGATGTTTAACAAAGATGATTCGATATTTAAATAGACTCAAACTAAGCTTTCTGATTAAGAATAAAGGTTTACTTATCGCTCTACCATAATTTATTGATAAATGAAGTTCAATTTTGCTTCAATGCAAATTAAGTCGGCAAAACATCTTTCCCAACTAGTGTGATTTTCATGATAAAATTCAGCCTACCTAATGGGTCCTCCCTCCTCCTTGAGATTCCATTTCATCATCATTATGATATTGTTGAGAGGTGGAATCAGAATTTTTATTTGAAAAATTTAAAATATAAAACTTTTTAAATGCACAAAGGAGTCAAAGGTTGTTCAACGTTTACTATATGTTAAAAATAATTTTAATTATATACAACCAACATAATTTTTTGTCAAAAAAATTTCAGATAAACCCCTTAATCTTACCTGACTTGGCTCCGCCCCTAATCATCATCATTAAATAAAACTTAATTAAAAACTATACCCTTTTCCATTTAATCTCTCCCACGTACACAAACACCTCATTTTCTAAGAAATTTCATGCATGTGGGCGTGTTATTTATTGCATGAACCAACCCTTCACCCGTCTCTATCATTTTGCATTCTACACCAACATTAACTAAAACGAAATTTGTAATATATGATCTAATTTGTGACATAGAATACAAAAGAAATTCAATGAACTCCTAACACCAAGCGCATGGAACCTTATGTATGGAAAAGAGACAACAATAATTGTTAGGCATGGAAATAATTTCAATTTTCAAAAAAGTAATATTAAAATATATCGACCTTTTACAAATTTTATCCATTATTCCGTCTTTGACTTCAATATAGAATTTGAAATTGAAAAGGTGGCAATTCGAGAAATATATCAAATGAAATACTCTATACATTTTTTAATATAAATGAGAATATCAGAGTTCCAACGTCATTTCCAATTGTATCCCTAATATATGATCACATGTTCAAAATCAACTTACATTTTGTAAAAACAACTACTTTAATAACTTAAGGTTAGAAAAATTGATTCTTTAAATTTGAAAAGGAAAGGATAAAAAGAACGTAGATTTTTTTGTTTACTCAAAAACTAAAGTTTTCTCACATGGAATTTGATTTCTTATTGGTCCACGTGTTTTCCACAAAATGGTTCCCCAAATCCTATTTGGGATTTGTTGGTCCAATTCTAGAAAATGAAATGAAAAACACCTATCTGTTTTTTCACTCAAATTCCATCCTTACAATAAAATGCTTATTCTTAAAATTTCTATCTTGGTGGACATCCCACCACCATTACCATTTTCCCCAAAAATCTTGCAACATTATTTCCATTTTCTTTCTCTTAATTCTCTCAGAAAATTTCCTTTGCACCTGAATTATTATCAAGAAAATTATGTCTGCCACTTCAACAACCTTATAACTCATAGCTTCATCATCAGTTGTTTACTGTGTTTCGATATTACTATATTTTCTTCTTCTTTGTACTTGCATTTGCTCACTCGAGCTTTTGATAACAATCTCTGTATCTCTACTAGATCTGCGTACAGTCTATCTTCTCCAGACCCCACTTGTGGAAAGATACTATAGAAGTTGGCAAGTAGCAATGTCACGTTCTTAAGGCTAAATGCTTTTTCAAAAGAATCACAATAAAGAAACACTTGACCCGTGTCTCACCCCAACTACTTCTTCAACTACATCCTCTATATATAAACACGCTAAAAATAACTAGTTAGTATTTTTAAATAGGCTTTCCAAGAAACTGGAAAAATTAAAAATAAAAAACCACATCAACAAAAAAGAAGCAGCAATATATAATAATGTCATTTTCTTATGCTAAAAACTGTTTACAACGGTTCTGTGTGGAGGAGTTCCAAATGGATACAGAAACCACACATAGTGGCTTCTTCTCTAGTGATCTTCTCCCATCACTTGGAGCTCGAATCAACTACACTACAAAACTCCGAAGATTCATCATTTCACCTTTTAATCCACGTTACAGGTAAAGATAATGATAGATAATTGACTCAAATTGATAAATTATTTTTGGCTCTTGAGCTTAATGATTATTATGATATTTCAGGTGTTGGGAGATGTTTCTAGTTGTTATGGTTATTTACACAGCTTGGATTTCTCTGTTTGAGGTTGCATTCTTGTCATATAAGAAAGATGACACTCTGTTCATTGTTGACAACATTGTTGATTGCTTCTTTGCTATTGACATTTTCCTCACTTTCTTCGTCGCGTATCTTCATGGAGAGTCTTATCTTCTTGTTGATGAACCTAAGAAAATAGCAATAAGGTAAAATAATTAAAATAATAATCTTTATGTACATAACTTCATTCAAAGAGAGGGAGAGAGGTTTTTCCAAGTTCTAATTATGTGTAAATGTGAGATAAACAGGTACTTATCAACATGGTTCATTTTTGATGTATGTTCTACTGTACCATTCCAATCGTTGATCCTTGTCTTCACGGGTCATAAAGAAAGCGGTGGAGTTGGATTCAGATTGCTCAGCATGCTCAGATTATGGCGTCTCAGACGAGTCAGTGCCCTGTTTGCAAGGTCCAAATCACCATACTGTATTTGGTTTCTACATCATGAATTATGATCAATGCTAAAAAAATCTCACATATATAAGCCGGTTTGCTTTCCTTCAGACTTGAGAAGGATATCCGGTTCAACTACTTCTGGACGCGATGTACAAAACTCGTATCAGTAAGTACTCTCAATGCTCAAAAAAGATGATTTTTTAAAAATATGTTTGACAAGTAACATGTGGTTTGTTTGGAGTTCAGGTGACATTGTTTGCAGTGCACTGTGCTGGATGCATTAACTATATGATTGCTGATAGATATCCTGATTCGAAAAAGACATGGATTGGTGCTGTATATCCAGATTTCAAGCAACTAAGTGTTGGTGACAGATACATAACTTCATTGTATTGGTCTATTGTAACGCTGACAACAACCGGTTATGGAGACCTGCATGCTGAGAACTCAAGAGAGATGCTATTTGATATCTTTTACATGTTATTCAACTTGGGATTGACATCTTACATAATTGGAAACATGACTAACCTTGTTGTTCATTGGACTAGTCGCACCAGAAACTTCGTATGCTTCTTCTTCTTCTTCCTCCCTCTCTCTCTCTGCATAAATCGCGTGTTATTCATCTTGAGAGCAAATTAAACTTGAGAAGTTTTGTTTCTTTTGCAGAGGGAGACAGTGAAAGCAGCTCAAGAATTTGCGAAAAGGAATCAGTTGCCTCCAAGAGTACAAGATCAGGTTTTGTCTCACATGTGTCTCAAGTTCAAAACAGAAACATTGAAACAAGATGAGACTCTTAATGGCCTGCCTAAAGCCATCAGAACAAGCATTGCACACCATCTGTTTTTTCCTATAGTTCAAAATGTCCATTTGTTCCAAGGTGTTTCGCAGAACCTCCTTTTCCAACTGGTAATTCTCTCCCCTTCCCTTCCCGTCTCTCTTGTTCTCTCGATCACTCTGCATTGGTTTTAACAGTGTGATACTTTAATTTCTAAGGTTCCTGAAATGGAAGCTGAATACTTCCCTCCGAAGCAAGACGTGATTTTGCAGAATGAGGCACCAACTGATCTGTATATAATAGTTTCAGGAGCAGTGGTAAGTTAGTTTATAGATTGTGTATATGTTAAAGTTGTGTTTGTCATGTTGTTAATCAGTATGCTATATGTTATTGTTGCAGGAATTTGTAGCACAGATTGAAGGGCTAGAGCAAGTATGTATATTACTATAATACATAACTATTATTATTAAGTGACAACTTTAGGATATAACCAAGTCTCTCTTCTCAATCATGTTCCCAAGCAGATAATTGGAAAGGCGGTTGCAGGTGAAATATTTGGAGAAATAGGTGTTTTATGTGGGAGACCACAGCCATTTGCTGTTCGAACTACCGAGATTTCTCAAATTCTAAGGCTAAGCAGGACATCATTGATGAACATTCTTCGCGCAAATCCAGAAGATGAACGGATAATTATGAACAATCTTTTGATGGTAAGTAAATCCACTGTTGTTATTGCTTAGGCAAAAAACGAAATTCACTAACGATTCTTTTTGTTAATCAGAAACTTCAGGGATTTGGAGGTTTTGGTTATGTGGACCACCAAACAAATGCAGGACCAGAAATCAAAAGGCATGATGATATCACACTTACTAGCATAGACATCAATAATTTGGAAGCTATAGTTAAGAAGCAAGAGAAAGATGATGGACAAGAAGTAAACAAAACCATGAATGATTTGCCATTAAATCTTGAAAATAAGAGTGAGTTAAGTGAGCATAAAGTGGAGCTCATTGGACCAGATGATGGAACAAAGAGCTGTCAACTGAAGCCTGAGGTCCCCTGTTGTTCCAACTCTTGCCTTAAAAGACCCACATGTAGTACCAGTTCAAGTGGCTCTCAAGGGACAAAATCTACCCACCATAAGAAGAGAATCACCATTCACATGAAAAAAGAATCATTGCATGAACAGTTTGGGAAACTAATCATTCTACCTGATTCACTAGAAGAGCTATTCAGAGTAGCAGGTAATTGCCTTTCATTTTGTGAAAATTGAAAGAACGCGATCATTCTTTCTCACTTTGCAATTTTCTCCAACTGCAGGTCAAAGATTTGGAGGCTACGATTTCAAGAGAGCTGTAAATGCGGAGGATGCTGAAATAGATGACATTGATGTCATCAGAGATGGCGACCATTTGTTTTTCCTTTAACACAAATGCTTGAGCATAAAATATAATCATCATTGATCGCGAAGGAAAAATATCACAAGTGTAGAGAAGAGGTTCAAAGCAATTGTATATTGATCTCATTGTGTAAATGTTAGGCTAAATGATTCAATCTTTGTATCTCCAAAGGGAGAAATCAGAGCTGCAGATGTAATACATCAATTACAAGAATAAGTTCCAACTTACTACAGAAGGATTACACTATCCTGTTCTTTCCATGAATAACATGGAGCTTTAAGCCTTTAACACTTTATAAAAATTGTAATTATCTCTGTATGCACTACACAAACAAGACATTCATCGAGAATTTCCCGCCTCAAATATCACTCGAGTAGAAGTTTCAGGAGCATTTCAGATGGAAATTTCAGGGACCTTCATCTAAATGAACATTTGTGAATAAACTTCCATGAGGTCACTTGCAACCTAATGAATCGACTTAAATGAATTTAAATTCCATCTGAGATTGCTGAAACATGTTCTCTTGGGTCATCTGAATCTCCGCCAATACTGAAAAAAAAATTCTTCTTGCAAGCAAAGTATCATACACTTCTAGAAATTATTGGAATAGGATGAGCTTCTGTGTTGAATACATACTCATCCAAAGGGATCGTGGTGCTATTACCGAACAGCAAATAGATGTATTTGAGTGTTTCACCCAAGAAAAAAGTCTCCATTTTGTCTCTTCTTTGTGGAGGAATAACAGTAACATCGTCAAGAGAAGTGTAACCTCCAGAATCAATCTTAGTGTACTTCTCAAATGCCTCAAAAATTTGCCAGCCCCATTCACGATACCTGAAGAAGAGTCCACCAAGGAAACAAACTTAGTTGTTCAAGCCCATAAAGCAAATGCACATAGCAAAGTTCACAGATCAACTTTAAAATAAGAACATACTTTGAATCGCCAGTAATACGATACAGATAAAACAATGATTCAACGGTTTCAGGGCGCAGAAGATTGTGACGATCAGCAGGCTTTATGACTATGTCATTCAAATATTTCGAACTTTTGTTCCCACCATCAGGACCACCTTCAGAATTTCCCTGCTTGAAGAAAAAAAGATAACAGAAAAACATTAATGATGCAAGAATCTTTTCCAATTATGTCACAATAGTACTTCAAGTCAGGGTAGACATATGAACACTATCATTAATTTATCTTGCGTCTCACTAATGATGAAATTAGCTTGTTCAAGTCACGATAGGAACATTTTCACTCTGACTGTTTTCCAGATTTGTTTGTTGATTGGACTAGCATTAAAGAGAGTAATTCTTACATCTTTTACAACCGATTAATCCGTGTTACATCTAGACATAAAAGATGTTACACACAGATCAGAAGTTTAAAATATGCAACAGGATTCTTTTAACTTTCACAAACTCACCTTCCTCAGAAAAGAAAAGAAAAAAGATCGACAAAGGAAAACTGAAAACACCATCTTACATAGTATGATAGTTGCCAAAAGTGATAAAAGAAATAACAATGTTTCAACTCACCTCAATATTGAAATAAGCTATTTCTGGAGCAAGGCCAGTAGAGGTTACTGAGTATATTTCCATGCAAGTCTTAGCCAGATCTTCAGCAAGCTTTAGGTTTTCCATATCTTCAAAAGTGAGCAAGTTCTCTCTCATAGCTCTTTCCTTTGTCAACCCCTTTGTAGCGCCAAGGGCCAGGGTACCAGGAAGGAAACACACCTGCGGATGATGTCAAATGATATCAAACTTATAAGAGCAGACATCAACATCTAAAATATGGCTTCCATACATTTAGGAAAACAAGTTTCATTGTGAATAGAAAAGAAAGAGGCAGGAGAAGACTGTTTTCCTTTAATTAAGATTCAAGACTATATACTTCGATGAAAAGCACATTACTAAAATGTATACCCCTAGCTAGAGAGGTAAAGCTATCTAATATCTGCAACTTGTAATCCAACATAAATCAATGCACTCAGAAGAAGAAAGTGAAAGTTATGGCCAGTGATTTTAGTATGTTAATAAATTTTGAGTGAGCAAAATGAATGAAAAATTTGGAGAAAAAGAAAAGAAAAAAATGTTCGATCAGCATAAGAAATTTATAATAGAGAATTGGCTAAACATATCAAGGAAAGGATTTCCATGTTGCTTGGGAAGATTTATTATTTTTCAAAAGGAAAAAATAGAATACTGCGGCAAACTGTGGCATCGTGCAGCTGATTCCTTGTTAGTCCCATTTTGACCTTTTAACTTTACAATGCTGAAGTATATTTGAAACAGAAAAATAACAGAAATGGCATACCAGGTGATCCATCTTTGGACTGAAACCACCTTCTTGCCCATATGGCAATTCTCCCACAAAGACCAAGCCATTTGGAACAGATTTGCGAACAAGAAGGTGCCTGACACCTTTAATTGCTTCGACATACATATCGTACAAGTATGAAAAGTTAGTTCCTTTCTGCTGAAGCCACACTTTGATAAGATACTCATAATAGCTATCACCACGAGATCCAAGTCTAATATTGTCTCCACTAAACTGTCCAGATTGAGGGCTGACATCATCATAAGCACAAATGATAAGTCAAGGAGTATAAATTCTGTATTTTCTTAATCCAACAGTAGACAAGTAAGAATAAATAAATATAAAAATCAGTCATTCTTAAACTTGTAATCTGCAGGGTCAAATTCCAGCTTTTGCTCACAAGAAATGGTGAAATATCACTTGAAGTGGCTGAGAACAAGGAAAGAAAGATGTGGCGGTGAAAGCATATGCTGAAGCAAGTGAACAATATATTTTCACCTCGACCCATTCAGAGATCCTAACCACAACAAAATGCTAGTCTTTCATATGTTAAGGAAGCATGAATATATATATATGCACTAATAAAGGTACTCGATTATTGCAGACATGTTCTTTCTTCTTTGGTAGTAATGGTGTCTGAGCCAGCTTACATGCACCTCAATTAATCCACCTGGGTACCTACTCCCTTACACCAGTACAAGTACCGGTTAGTTTTATCCTAATGTAGACATCTAGTATGGTTCTACAACAAGAAATAAATGTACTGATAAGGATGCCCATATGTTCTGGTTGTGGAGAGGAAAGTGAAATTTAGATTCAGACTTTGTTTAGAATTAGATAACTTGGAAATCATGAACAAATAGTGAAGACGTTTAAGAATCCTTGGCAAGAAAGATTTGTGTTTCAATTTTTGAAACATGTACTGCAAATTATATGCAAGATTTCTGGAAGTAAGCACAAAAGCGTTTTTCTAATATGATAGATAGTGAAGAAGGTATCGGCAATGGAACAAATTAGTTTAGTGTAACTGTAAGTAGGAATTTATAATCAAAACAGTAACCAGCAATACATATACAACTAGATGTAGAAAAAACTCTTCTGGTTTTCCTGCATGTTGAATAGTAGGAGAAGTTAATTGGTTCTAGAGATATCGAGTGAACTGTAAACCATCTTCATCATAAGTTGTTCTAAAACAGTTACTTTTGTCAGGATAGATATATTTACTTTAACAATAAAATAAAGAAACAGGCAGAACATAAAGAAGCCTTTTTTTACTCATATGGTTATGCTACCATTGCATTGACTGCCCTACATTATTAGAAGTTACAATATATCTAGCTCCCTAAACAAAAATAACAGGTTAAGAAGACACATTTCAAGATACTGGAATTATTGCAGAACATGATATAATTACTTTTCAGATATTCCGAGGGCAAGCATCTGCCTACACAAGTCCTGGCATAGGAAAATACGATTTTAGTTACTTACCTAATGTATATAGGGACCAGTCCCTCCACCTTTGGCAAAGTCTTTATATGCTGTAGAACCTTCATGGCTTCTATGCTATACTTTGGATCACCTGTTAAATAACTAAGATAATTAAATTCAAGCTGTACAGTTGCAACTTCTGCAGTGCTACTCAGACCATCAGGGGCAGGATGTGCAGACTTGTCACGCAGGACAACATCACTGTATGGAATATCGGATGGACTTGCTGTAAAAGCAGTAAGTAGACGATCAGCCAAGTTCCTAGCATTTTCCAGGTAAATAGATGGATTAGGCCCTTTCTGTTCTGGAACTCTCCCTTGATTTCCACCACTTAAGTGATAAGCACTCAAAAGACCACCTAGAAGTCGTATTGTAGTTTCAAAGAGATTTACTTGGCCTTTCCCTTCAATCCTCTCAGGAAGATGTTTCTCAATCCACGAGCCTGCTTCAAAAACGACTTCATCAGCTCCCATAATCATAGCCGTGTCTAAAGCGTCAATAATTGTAGCTCCCAAACCTCCTAAACCATTAACCCCTCTATGGCTCAAGGGCATAAGTTCATCATAACCCATGGCATGGGTTTTGTAGCCAGACCAGGCATGGATAAATGCATCTTTCACCTTCTGTTGTCTTGCCACCCATTCTGGCTCCTCTCTTTTCATGGACTCTTGAATAGATCTATTCCTACTAATTATTTCATCAGGAGATAACCGAGGTGGAAGTCTAGGTGGTTTTCTCCAAAATCTCCTGAATTTGCCACTTCCATGAGTCATGAGATTTTCTCCTTCCTTTGATACATCATTTTTTGCTATACCATCAGACACAGGATGGACAGCACTTTTATTAGTCAGTACTAGATATGCTAAACCACCAAGCATCAGTAACACAAGAAGTTTCCCAGTGCTACATTTCAAATAATCACGTTTCCCATTACTGGTTAATAGAACCTGAGAAATTACCTGAAAAGATAAGAACTATAAAATTTCAGCATACAAGAGAAATAACAAAATTCTGCTGCAGAAACACTAAGACCTTTCAAGGGATGCAAATGATCTTGGGAGCTATCTCAAATTTAAAAGCAAGAAGTTATATGTGCATTAC
The DNA here is from genome assembly GCA_037074985.1 of Solanum bulbocastanum. Classification (NCBI taxonomy): domain Eukaryota; kingdom Viridiplantae; phylum Streptophyta; class Magnoliopsida; order Solanales; family Solanaceae; genus Solanum; species Solanum bulbocastanum. The sequence continues at coordinate 24,903,606 of CM073598.1, read as the reverse complement.
CCGTGCTAGGGAAGATAGTCAGAGATAAAGCACACTTCTAATATGCAAGCTATAGGCAAAACCCGGTATATTTGGCCATTTAGGTGCTACAAAAACAAATTAAAGGTAAAATAGTAAATTAGTTAATTCGACATAATTTGGTTCCTGAAGTCATTAATGTCACAAGTCAGGCTCATTACATTGTGGGCAAATACTGTCATGCTCCGAGTCTCAGCCCACTGTCCTCACTCGGGTCTTGGATCCATTGGATATGTCCTTAATCGCCCTAATGTAAGCTACAAGTACACCTCGAGCCTTCAAACGACTCCATAAAACCATCCAAGGGACTTTGGGGGTGTTTGAATTGACTTTTTAAAGGCCATATTCAGGGACCATACAAGCCTGTTACATGAAATGCACCAAAACCAGAGACCTCGCCCGTGAAGTGGTTAAAAGCTAAAAGCAATAAGTTGGGAACACACAAATTTTGGCTCTTTCTTTATTGTACTTTTTCAGCCTAAAAAAAGGCTTAAAAGTACTTTTTGTGTTTTTCAAACACTTCCAAATCAAACAAAAAAAGAGCTTAAAAGTCAAAAACTACTTAAAATAAATCAATCCAAATCCCCACCGTGTCATAAGCTTTTTCTAGGTCAACAAATCTTCCACTCCCTATACTGCTCCATCAATCTCCTTACGAGATGTATGGCTTCTGTAGTTGAACGCTCTGGCAAGATGCACCATAAGTACACTATATAAAGGTTGCCGCCCGTTAAATTAGGTCTTAGGCCTAACTCACGCTCCAAAAGCTAGCTCAAATGGAGGAGGATTGCTCAAGACTTATAAGGAGTCCACCTATCTCATTAACCATCAATGTGGAACTTTTATCATTCTTTAACACCCACCTCACGCCCAATGCTTAGCATTTGGTGCGTTGGCAATTTTAATTTTGGGGGCCCCAACATTGTGTGAGATGGGCCCTACTATGATACCATGTTAAATTAGACCAAACTCATACCCCAAAAATTAGCTCAAAGGGAGGAGGATTGCCCAATCCTCATAAGGATTCTTTAACACCCAAATTAAAAAAGAATTTTCACGTGTTTGAACCATGAAAAAGAATCAGGCCTGCACGTGAGGGGCGTGTTGAGAATATCATTAACTAATAAAAGTGTGTTTTCTCTAATAGCTTGCTATTAAGCTTTTAGAGAGAGCACACTTTTATTAGTTAATGATATTCTCAACACTGCCCGTACCAAAAAGAAAAGAATTTTTTTGTAAGGCACCACATATATTCAGATTCTATCAAAGGATTTCGTATTTCTATGAAAATGTCCAAGCTACTTGAAATCTTGATATAAGAAATGCCAGAATTGACTATTATATGAGAGAAAAAGGAAAACTGCTCCCTTTCTATTTATGAGGTGCAATTTCCATTTGAAATATTCAAGAATATTTAACTGTCTTCCATCATATCGAATCCTTAAGTTAATCTTCAGAACTCCAATTTATTTGAAATTCAAATGTGAATGACAAAATGACACTTTTTATATCAACATTTATTTTCTTTCTTTTTTTATATTTTTCCTGTTTCATCTTTATTAATGACGCTTGTTACATGGCATGAACCATGAGCTTCAGATATATGGTAACAGACTTAATAAGAAAGGAACAACTCAATATGTGAATGAAATACTTCTTCACTCTTTAGAACAGTCAAATCAGACCATATTAAAGAGGTCAATGCTGTTGTAAGTGAATCGCTACCCAAAGCTGTGAGCAATTACCACTCTTTCCAGTAGAGATCTCCAACTTCCTCCTTTCTTTTGATCATGTCCTAGATTATCAACTAAGCTCTGAAGGAAATTAAACTGGATAACCCTTCAAACCCAATTCCATTACTCAAGGTTATTATAAGGAGTAAAGTAGATGCTTACTGAATATATAACCAAACACTATCAGTGAATTAGGCTATTTCCAAGGGTAGCAAGTGTAACAAATTCATCCAATAAACATCTAAAGAATATGGAGAATACATATTAAAAAAGAGAAGACACACGGGGAAGTATTTAAAAAAAGACTGATAGCTGAATAGAATATTAAGATCTCTTCCCAGGAAAATTCTGTATAGTGATATCTCATTCCCTCTTTTGTACAATTGATTTTTATGAAAAGGAAAAACCTCTTTTGAATAATGGTTTTGACATATCCTTTACCAAGAGTCAAACAGAAGTACCTTCTCTTGATGTATTTTTTTGTCGTTTTATAATTCTTTTTAGTATTGTGCATATGTTATCTAAATATCAGAGTTTTACAATCAAATCACAAATTCGTCCAGGTCTGATCAACGTCTTAAAATTGATCGAGTTCACCGTCAATAAGCACAAGAAATAAATGATACACTAATCATTAGCCAAACTCTAGCTTTCAACCAGTAACCAAAAGGAAACATGTCTCCTTAGGGTAGAGATTCGCCGATAAACCTTTGGGGTTGAGAAGAAAGGAATGTTAGTAAGAGACGACAATGATCTTATCCATAGCTACTCTAATTGCTTTTTAATTTAGTTCTCTCAAATATATTAGCAGTAACATCTTAAATTTATCCCATGACAATGAAGTCCAAATCTTATATTTGAAATAGAAACTAAAATATAGTTATCACCACCTTCAACCAAAGTTGGCTATCTCTTTTTCTTATGTAGCCTTTACAGGCTGAGACGAAATAACCCTTTTACAGGTGTCTGGATACTAAGATGCACAACATAAAACTTGTTAATTATGTCGCGAAAAGGTGGTTTCCTGTAAGTACAACACTTTTGCAGTACCCTTTCATGTAATAAACTGCATACCAAGTCCAAATACTAAAATCCTTCCTCCAACCCCCACCGCCAAAACCACAAAAGGAGGGACAGAACGAAAACTTTCACAATAAAATTGAGTGATTGACGATGGTTAAAAGGCTTTAAAAGAGAACTCAGCTCAAAAAGGAAAGCGGTACATTAATATAAAGAAATAGTATACTACTTAGCTCAACAGCTTACTTAAGACTCCTTCAAAAATTAGACAATCTAATATTCAAATCAAGATTTTTTTATGCTAGCTATATACCAAATCAAGTTTAAGAACAACCATGTTTGACTTGCATATATTTTATCTTTATTTCCCATATTCCCGAACTGGCTCTTACTTTCTTAAACTGAGAGGCTTATGAGCATTATTTCCCATTTTAGCCACAATTTCACCAGGGCATACTTCAGTTCACATCAGAGAAAAAATACGAAAAAAATTATGTGATCATATCTTCCAGTTAGCAAAACGACATTTCATAACCAAAAAGCCCCCTTTTCCTCCTCTCAAACTATGCTAACAGACAAATCAGGTCATTTCCAAGATGTTCTATGAAGAAAACTAATCAGCGCACTTCTAAACTAATCCTTATTCTAATCATAGATCGAAATTAAAAAAAATTAAAACAAGATTCAAAGGTACGAATTCTGATTGAGCTAGCTGACCTGAGATACGGATCGCTGTCGGAACTTGGCGTTATCGTAGTGCACATCTTTAATTGAATATGGCAATGATTTCGACATCCTCTGATTCTCGATATAAAACAAAAGAGCAACAACTTCAGATTCTCAATTTTGCTCTGGATTATAGCAGCCGTAAACGCGTGTACATTTCCTACTATAGTACAGCGGCGCGTGCGCGTATATAGGAGTATTATTATACAGACCCAGATGGATATTAAACTGGGTATCACCGGAATTCGGAGGTGGCCAACGATGGAAGACTAATGAGATAGAACGACCAAAATAGTCTAATTAACCATGGTAGAATTTTATTTTTCGCTATCTTACATCAAATCAATAAATACATATTCTATATATATTATTAATATTTATTACTTATTCTCATAACATAGTTTGTTTTTAAATAATTAACCTAATCCTTGTATTGTTAATATATATAAAATTTTTGACACATTTATTCCGTACAAAATAATAAATAAGTTCAAATTTAGGTGGTATATAAATTAGAAGTAAGTTATACATAGATTAATGTAAAAATCAGTTATATATAAATTAGTTGCGTAAAAATGAAAGTATTTTAACTTGTATAATGTTTAGTTTGATGTGTTATAAAATCAAAATTAGTATTACAATGCATGATTTAATTAATATTTAAACGAAATAAAACATGCTCTTACCATTGAGAAGGTTAGTTTTGTTATTTTGCAAGTTTATTTCATATATTATTAATCTTTATAATATATTTTTGTATATTCTATCTCAGATAACTTTCGTAGATAATGTACGCACGCTTTAATAAGTCCAAATACTGTTAAATAATGCAGTGATTATAGAACAAAATTCATTCTTGTTCTTCAACTTATTAAGTGTTGAAAATACTTTCATCCATGACTTAAGGATATCCAAGAATAATGGTGTGTAGTTGTTAAAATAAATACTAAAAAATTATTGTGCTATTGAGGTTTAAATCCGAAATTCCTTCGTTCAAATGGACACATATTATCACTGCGTCAAAGACGTAGCTTTTGTTAAGGATGTCCAACGTTAAATATATATTCTTTAAATATAAAATTTGATATATATATATATACAATGTAATTTTCCAACGAAGGGTCTCAACACCCTAGGTGGCTGTAGCTACGCCACTACATCCACCTATTTTGCTAAAATACTCCTTCACTTACATCCTTGAAAATAACATCTTTTTTTTTAAGAATATTATTTATTACTTATCATTTTCTTATTTGGGTGAAATAAAAATTCCACTCCATTAGATTTTTTTTCCCTATAATTTTTTCGACTCTAAATAGTATACCCGCTCTGAGTTACTTCCTATGTCCCCAATTACTTGTTCATTTTTTCTTTTTTAGTTTTCTCTAATTACTTATCCATTTTGACAAATCAAGAAAGGACAATTTTTTTTACATATTATACCTTCAATTATTTAATTTGAAAAATATAAAACTTCTTGAAAATCTTAAGTTTTTAATTCATTTACTTCATAAGTTATGGGGGTAAAATCGTAAACTGACTATGTTAATTATTTTTTTTTTTAATAAGTGTGTTAAATCAAATATGAACAAGTAATTAAAGAAAGAGGAAATAACGAATTCAATCAAAGACGATTGGCAGAATCTGATTAAAAAAAGAAATATCTGACTCTACGTACCTTTTCATTCTTAAACTTTGGGCGATGATAAACAAAAAGAAATTGCCATGCAGCTATTTCCATTCTATACTTTGAAACAAGAGAAAATTTTGTGGGAGTAATTAACAATCAAAAATACTGATTATTCATCAAAAAGGAAAAATAATAATATGCCTTTTTTTAAAATGTCCCTCACCTAAAGAACTTTAACATACTAAATTATGCATAGAAAACAAATATTTATTAATTTATAGTTAAAAACACATCTAAACTATCATGATACCTCAACAATTAATGCATTATCTCCTTTTCCTACCTAATTTATTACTCTCGTTGTGCTAAAACACATACCGAAGAAAGATCAGTTAAACCACATGAATTATCCTGCCAATATTTACTTCTTCAAGGGATTAGATTTTAGTGAAAAAGGTCAAAGTTGAATCTCTTCATCGAAAAATTATGTTAAATATTAAACTATCACTAAATAGTATTCTTAGCAAATACCTTCACCAGTTTACCACTACCAATACTATAACCATGTTACTTATTAATTTTGTATGTATGTGGCATATTAGGTCAAACTTAAAAGTACAATTATAGAAGGCGCATATTATATATATGCATTAAACTACTAGATTTGATATAGTAGAATTTTGGTAGTATTTATAAGCAGTAAAATTATATGTATAGAATTGTGTAACATATCGAGAGAAGAGTTAGGAGTTTGGAGTTAATTAGGACGCATGATGCATGTGCATGGAGTAAACGGAAAGTAAGAAACTTTGTTTTTAACTTAAACCCCATGAGGCAAGCAACTTCCCTCAAATGGTGGAATTTCCATATGCTTTTTCCAACTATTGCATGCCTATCATTTGGACAATTAACGCTTCGTTGTGGTGAAGTGGTGAGATTGTTTTATTATTAATCAGAGTACTTGAATTCGAGCCCTGAATATCGAGAAAATCTTATTGGAAGCGTCACTCTCGAATGAGCCCTGCATTGCGCATTCAAATTTAATTAAGACTGCAATATAGACTTCGAACACAGAAATTTTGAACAATTAAATAAATTTTATAGTACTACTCTATTCAACTCTATATAGTCAAACTAGAAATTAACAGCTACACGAAACATCCTTACAAGTCAAAACACACAGCAGACATCTTTCTTAATATCATATCTTTCTCACATGTAACGATAGTAAATAAGTTTGAACTTTTGTTGGTGATCGATTGTTGAAAAAGATAAATCAACTAAAGACTTAGGGTGTGTTCAGTATGGAGAAAAATATTTTTTTTTAAAAAAATAAGTGGCTTAATTGTTATTTATTTATTTGTGTTTGATATGTAAGTAAAAGATATTATTATAAAAACATTTGTATATATCTAAAACAAGGCAGTATCCATATTTTTAAAAAGTAAACAAATAAGCACACCAATTGATCTAGTTAAACTTCATTTTTTGAAGGAGGTAATTGGTTTCATTTTCAAAAACCTCTTTTTTCATTCAGAAATAACTAATTAATTAGCCTCTAAAAATATACTGTATATAAATCACGATGCCAGAAAGTTAGCAATTGTTGGCGGCCAAGTTAATTTCAATATTTAGTGTAAGTTACTCTTAATCTTATTTTTAGTGTAGTATTCTGATGAATACAATATTTTTCAATTAAATTCAGTAAAACTCTTCAAAAAAATTAATTAATTAAAAGTAATTTTACTTAAGAATTGCAGAGAAAATCGCTGCTTGTTTTACTAATAGAAAATTTTCCGTTCTACAGTATTAATTATACTTCATGTACCACTCAATGCTGTTAATATTAATTATTAACGTCACTTGGGCTTTGTTTGGATGATTGTTATATATTGTTTCATAATGTACGTATCGTATCTTCATGTGTTGATCAATATAATATTTGGATAGATCATTTTTCCTCATCACATAATGTCACACACCTGAGCAATTTGAAAGACAAATCTATAAGAAAAGTTGGGTACGAGGTAGATCTATTAAAAAAATAGTGTAAAGAATAAAATAGGATTATCATTAGATAATAAGTATAGGTAAAATGAGAAGATCGAAAAAATAAGGTAACACAATCACACCAAACTAGTTGCTACACAAAATGAACTTATCATTATTACGTAACGATAGATATTAAAATGACACACTACAATAAAATTTAAATAACAATCAAAACAAACATAGTAGAAATTTAAACAAACAATATATACCATACATACAATAGAATTGGCAACAACCATCCAAACAATTTGTTATTCTCACATTTGGAAAGAAAAGAAAATATAGAACTTTAATAATAATACGAAAGAAAGACATATACTAGTCATAGATTCAACACCATGGCAAAACACAAAATAGTAGCCAAAGATATATCAAGAAAACCTGTATATGTCATTATAATAATGTGGACGATTACAAGAACAAACTCAATCGTTTATATATTTGATGATCAAGAAAGTCAACATATCAATATTAATTTCATGTTACTAATTTTCCTCTATACAATATCCTTAGTTGATTGATCTAGGGTAATTTATTATTTGGCATAGTAGAGAAATGACAAAAAAAAGTAACAGAATTAGGGTAAGTGTTATGACATGGTGAAGATCCTGAAGGAGGCACATAACCTTTTGGTAGCATTGCTGTATACATTCTTTTTCTATTCCAATTATCTGATGAACTTTCCCCCCCACTCTTCAACTTTAATGTTCTTGTCTTCATCTTCATCTTCATCTTCTTCGTATTCGTCGTCATCAACCCTCCTCCTCCTTGATTCTTGATCATCTCATGATCATGATCATGATCATGTGGAGATGATGATGATGGAGCTTCTGATCCAAGATTCTTGGAATACTCGAATTCCTTTGAACAAGTACTAGAAGAGAGGTAAAAGAAGAAGAAAAGGAGAACGAGATTCTTTTTCTTGATATTACCCATATAGATTTTTAAGAGAATTCTAGTTTGGAATTAATGGATTGAGAGAAAAAGAAGGGCGGATTGATTATTTTGTTTGACTTATATATATATATATATATATATATAACGAATCCTTTTGGGTAGAGTAGATATTCATTCGTTGAAATTAAATGGAACTACACTATCGATAGTCTCATATTAGATGGACACTTTCTATTTTGACATGTCATATTAATTGTAAGGGTAAATGAAAAAATAATTAATTAATTCTCTCCTAATTTAGATGATTAAGTAATATGAAACAAATATTTTTAATAAGATGTTCATCTAATATTGAACGGACAGACTAATATATGTATAGGTATATGGGAGAGAAGCATAATAGTACAGTTGACAACTTTAGGCTCGTGGTAATGTTAACATTCCGTGGAACATCCATACTATTAGATTCGAAATTAATGTACTGCTTCTGTTTCACTTACCCAATGATATAACTATCATTTACACACCCCAAATAATTCAATTTACCCTTGAGTACAACCTATTTATTAAAGGGGAAAATATTATCGTTGCGGTTCGTTTCCCTGCTTCATTTGCGTGATTTGTGCTTGTTCTAATCATTTTTAACCTTATGAATGAACAATGAAAAGATTAGTTAATTCGAGTTTTGATAAGTTGTTTGCCTTGCTTCTCATCAAAAATTAGTGGTAGTTGGTGGTCATTGCTAGAGGTTTGCACACGATCGAGCCCGCAGAGCAACAACATAATTTTAATTAAGGTGCAGGAATCTCATCTAACTTCATTATATTCTTTAAGGTAATTTATTGATTCAAAAAAAGCAAAAAGGTCAAAATATTATATAACTAAAAATGGTACTTTAATTGACATTGCTCATTTAAATACTTCTACTATTTTAATATAATTGTGATAGTTTATGTAATAATTGAGTCAATTGAAAATGTTTTTAAAACTAAAATCAATAAGATCTTACGTAAGATATACACATTTGTGGTGTTATATAATGTACATTAATTTATATATACATATTCATGGCTTAGGAATTATTATAAGAAAAATTATACACCTAATTGAAGAAAAAGAAAATTCAATAGTAAAATTATAATTAACTATCATGTATTTCAAATAATATATGTTATTTTCTCTCGGCTTCCAATAAGGACCATTTCCAATCCAAGAGTGTTTGCAATTCATGGGAAAGAATTATCTCTTATCATCCCTATTTTATGAAAGTTCACTTCTGTAACTTTAAATCTGTCATGATTAAACGAATAAACGATGACTAGTAGAATAAAAATTGTAGCTTCCGTACATATCATACGTTTCCTTGCTCTTCTTTTAGTATTCAGTTACTTATGGCACAAATGATTACGCTATGGAATTCTATTTTACGTTGGTTATGCTTAATTTCCAGCAAATGACTCAAACTAGGTACATGACTAATTTCAATTGGTATAACATTCGATCCAAAAAAAGTAGAGCTATTTCATGAATGATTGTTACGTATTATTTCATAATAGATCATATTATATTGTATTGTATAATATATTTTTTTTAATGAATACAACATTTAGATAGATCGTATTATACAACGCTATTACTAATGTTACATATTCATAATTTGAATGATAAAACTACAAAAAATTAGAAAACGAGGTACAATTACTATGAAAGGGAGAGTAAATGATAAAATAGAATTTTTAAACAATTAAGTAAAGACAAAATAAGAAGAAAATAATAAGATAACACACAATCACACCATATCATATTTACCTAAATACGATATAATAAAATTTAAGTAACAATCAAAATAAATATTATACTTTTAATTGTATACAATAGAATAGACAACAACCATCATGCATATTCATCATCTGACATAATTTTCAACATTGACTTGGTTACGAAGAATGATGAAACAATAAGAACGATAGGGAGAAATTTTTGTGTTTATAGAGATTACTCAAGATAAGAATGAAGAAGGGTAAATATGGGTTAGGACAATTTTATCCAATTCATATTTGATCAAATTCATTTTCACTCATATTTATATGGGTATATCACAATCCAATCCATTTTCAATTCACTCAAATTTGACAAATTTGCCCATTTGTCAACCTTATGCGTGTCGAATTCTGAGTTAATTAGTTGACTCATAATTTTGTTTTGTTGGCAGAGGGATTACATATAAATTATAATGAAGAATAATGTTGAATAGAATGTATTAATAATGCACAATTAGTTAGTAGTTTTCAGTGCATTACTAATACCATGAATTTTCATGTATTAATTATTTTTTGGTTAAATTTTTTTTGTCCTTCAACCATTCTATTAATATAAAAGAAGCTGCAAAAACATCGATGGGACAAAGCCCAGTATCTTGGGTTTGAAAAAACATACTACTAATACAAAAACTTAATACATGCGTTATTATTTCTAATGCACTCTATTGAACAATCTTTTAGTGCCAGGATGGATGTGACTCCGATTTTCTTTCATTTGTGATAATATAATGTTCAATTTTTCACCTTGTTACTCTTCTTTGTTCATGAGCAATAAGCCCCAAAGATTTATACATATGGTGGAAGTCATATAGTTAACAAAGGCATGGAGCTCATGTTTCAATTTACAAGTCCCTTTACTTTTAAATCTGCTTCAAAAACTAACAACCGTCACTTTGTTATACTCATTTAATCATTCTTTAATTTCAACATTTCACATATTCTGTTTAAAATCGCAAGTTCATTACTTTTTAAATTCCGTATCCAATTAAACTAAGATACATGGAAATATTTCATTCAAGAAAATTTAAACCTCTATTTATATAATAATCCTACATAATATTGTACTTGCCTCTTGCTTTCAGTACACTTAAAACTCCTATTTTCAGAACAAATCCCAACTCATAAAGCAGCAAGAGATATATATATGGACCAAAAGATTCTTAAATCCTTGAAGCAAATAATGTAACGAGCATACAGAAAACACTTGTCTGAATCAATTCGCAGCCTTGGAAGAAGGAAAAAACAATCCAATTAACTCCGGTGCTGCAAGCAAGTATTTGTCATACAAGAAAAATATCATTAACGAGCGTGATCACATGCTTTCTTATAGGCGGCTGATAACCTCTTCCACCTCTGATGGTGAGTATAGATGGTAAGTGGGAGATACCCTTGCAATATCAACATTATTGGGAGTCACCTGAATCAAACAGAGGAAGCTTATTCAGAAACAAGGAACAAAATCATGAAAATGAAAGTGTCAGGAGGCTTATTGCTTGCCTTCTCTTCCATCACTTGCTTAAGAATGGACAGTGCTATGGTTTCAGCCTCTTTAAGGGTAAGGTCCTGCAGAAAAAGCAGATAATCGACTTTAGATCAACTTTAAGAACCATATGAAAGCTAAACTCCAGGTTTGCTGTTCCAAAAATAGCCACCTGCCACCTACAATATTTGACTGTGGTTTACTTTCCTCTATTGGAGGAAGAGAAGAGCGAAATGGTGTTAGGGGTTGAAGGCGATTGAATGCATCTAACAACCTCAAGCTGCTGAAGACTGGACAACAGCTATGACGGTTTCTTGAATGCTTGTTTCCACAAACATCTATTTTCGGAGGTGCAAAGGCAAGCATGCTTGTTTGGAAGCGTACAAGTGGGTGAGTCATCACCAACCAAACTAGCTACTCGAACTAATAAGGTTGGACATCATGTTTTGAACTGACTGAGCTATTTAGGGTGAAAATAAAAGGAAGGGAAACCCTCCTCTACTTCTCCGGCTTCCACGGAAGATACTTTATATATGCGGAACTCATGAAGTTTTCCAGCATTCAAGCATCCAATCAATTGAAATGGGGGCGAATAAAAAAAAGGAACAGGACCTATTATTACATCTTCCACTAGCAACATTACCTCCAGCCTGCTGCAGACAGGACCGTAAGTAGGACTATAGGACATGGTTTCACTAGAAAAATAAGCAAACTTAGATACCTTGTTATACTGCTCCTGCAAAGAGCTATCAGCACCTTCAGAACCTGACCCAATAGCTTTAGCATTGCATTGCCAGAATGTACCAGAAGGATCAGTATAGTACCTGCGCATCAAAATTGGCCGACATTCAGTATCTACAAATTATGTCCCTTGATACCCACAATCAGGGTAGGAAATAATGAGGAGCCGAGTACTTGAACAAACTAGTAATGTGAACAGTATGCTTATGAAATTCTGAATCTGGTTCTATTCATAGGAAAAACAAATATAGTCAAAAGTCTGATTTTAGCAGTTTATCCCACAAAACCCCAATTTATCATGGCCAGTTGGTAGCATCATTTCCAGGAATGTGATCTTTTGGGCTCTTCAGTATTTAATATTCAATTAACAACAACAGCAGCAGCAACATACCCAGTGTAATCCCACAAGTTGGGTCTAGGAAGATAGAATGTATGTAGACCTTACCCCTACCTTTGTGGGGGTAGAGAGGTTGTTCCCGGTAGACCCTCAGCTCAAAAGACAATAAAACAAGGGATTAGGATATAATATCAGAGCAACACTGTAGTAATTCTGGAGAGGTAGGTTTTAGCGAGCCAGTGCCTAATACATAAGACACCAAATGTGACAACCATGACAGGTAGTATAATACACAATCATCCTTGTTGAGCTCAGGCCAATATGCAACGACCAATGACCGTTTACCCCTCTTCTGCTGGGAAAAGAAAACCATAGTTTATTAAGTAGAGCTTTAAAATGGCGTGGATCAAATCGTGACTATGGGCAATGCTTCCTGGATGGATTTCTATTAGGCATCTACTTTAAAGCAGAAGTTTGAGCACTAGGATGCAATCTCAGTGCTTCTTAATTAACTCTATTTAAGGAAAGCGTATAATTTGAACTTACAAAAAGAATACTTGTTCAATCTCAAAAAATAAAAACAATACTAGTGCTGAGTAAAGGGCTGTTCTACATGGAGGGGAAGGGACACCAGAAGCAAGGAAAAACTAGTACTCCCTCACGTCCATATGAAGTGAATTGTTGGGACTTCTTTCATAGTTCAAAATAAGTTAAGTGTTCAAAATTCAAGAGAATTGTTGGGACTTTTTTCTATATTTACCCTTCATTTAATGAGGTTCTTAACTACTTTACATGTTCCAGGAGAATAATTTGGGAATAATCAAAATGGTAATAGTGGAAAATAGTCTTTGATTTTTATATCCTTGTATATTTTTCTTAAGGTGTGTGTCATACCCCCAACAATTCACTTAATATGAACTTATGAACTAGAGGGAATAATATATTAAGTACTCAACATATAATTTATATGAAAGCCTTTTTCAACTAATTGAGATAGAATGCATTTTACATTAAAAAAAGCTCATTGTCCATCGAAAATAGAATTAAAATTTTAGAAATGATGTTCAATACTATATTAATATGATTTGTGTATATTAGAGCGACTTGATAAGATATATAGAAAACACGGTCAAATAAGTGAAAGGAGTTCTGTCAAAAAAAGTGTAACGGAGTTTTTCCATGAGATTTAGTATTAATGCATCTGAGATGCAGTGAAATTGCTAGTCAAATATTTTACATCGTTTTATCGAGATCCAATATGCATAAGTCCAATTAAGACAAAGTCAAAGTAGTATTCAAAAGCAAATTCGGGAGAAGAAGGAAGTTTCTGAAAGATAATATTCCGGTAGCTCTATCAGACTTGATTCAATACCAAGAGAAGAAAATATTGAAAACAAAATATCATAGTTTCCGATACTATCATAGAAGAATGCAAAGACTTACAAGCTGGGACCATTCTCATCATGACCAGCAATGAGAAGGGACACACCAAAAGGCCTGGACTGCATAAAACAAACAAGATAGACCATTAATACATAAAGGTAGGAGATCTGACCTTACAATACTCAAAACATAACAATAAGGGAAACTCTAATCCTGCTGATGAGTAAGTCAACTGTAAAAACTACGGAAGAATGTCTATTTCTGCTGACAAACTTCTTCAACAACACTGATAATCTCCATACATCCAACTTTTTAGAGTATGTTATGAAATTAAAAAAAAAAGGGAAATGAAGAAACTAGATCAGCACAAGACAGTCATTAGAGCAAAATGCACGCCACAGAATATGATCATAATTAACCAGGTAACTTCAAACAGATTAATTCATACATGATAACATTATAACTTATCCATAAGCAACTTAATTAACTAACTAGTTAAATCATAAATAACCCTTTGCCCTCTTCCCTTCTCCCCTTTCCTTTTCTCCAAGATAACCAGACAGGCTAAGCATATCTTTTGTCCAGCTTACATTATATAGAATCACCACTTTAACTTCATGAGTTCTTTACAAGCAAAGTTTATAAGTATCATGCATCATTTTTCCTTAGACTACAGAATGTAAAGAGAGGAGCACATGCACTAATATAGCTGATGAATTATGATCCTAGGCCCTAGCACCTAAGAGGATCTCAGACTCAATAGCCAGCCGCTAGATCTATCACTACCCATCTGGCATATGCAAGAGCATTTGAAATACAACTAGAAATTGAGAAACAGACACATATAGAGATGAGCACCGCCTAACAATCTTCACGCTGATCACTGATCTCTTTTTTGGAGGGGGGAGGAGATAAATGTGGTGACCTGTTACCTTTTCATTCTAAAGACAGCATAGGCAATGTTCAAAAGCACTTGAGATACATGCTCAAGTCCTTTAGTGAGACAAAAAGAGAAGGGAACAAGGAACTATCACCAATTATATTTATTTTCACCTTATGTCACATGAAGTAGTTGCTAAATTATATTTATTTTAATTAGTCACTTGATGAAATTAACATAACTAGCTTAAAATCTAAATTCCACTTCATATAAGGTCATACTGTTTAGTTCCAACTAATTTTTTAGTCAAAATAAAGAGGGAACAGCAAAAGATAATATTGAAAATGAAAAAGATGCTTTCTACAAAATAAGGCACCACTAATTTTTAACTGAAAGTTGTTCAGAGAGAAACAAAGAGTACTATACTAAAGTAAAAACAATCTCACCATAGATTCTTCATCGCCCTCACCAAATCGCAACGCCAAATCACAGAGAGCTTGTGTAGTGGACTCAACGGTCATGGGCTCACCATAAGAGAATCTATGGTTCTATTGAAAGGGGAAGGGAGGGCAAAACATCAACACAAAATCAGCAATTTACCACTATCAAACAAATACTTGAAGGTAAAAGATATTGCCCTATATACCTGAGTTTCAACTCGTGCATGTTCCACAAGGGTCCGTGCATCAGCTATCAATCCACTCATTGCACAGCCAATATGCTCGTCAATTTCCATAATTTTCTCCACACTACTTGGCTCCTATAAGAATATCAAAACTGTGTCATGAATGAACAATACAAAAAATAAACTGAAGTTATCAGGCGAATAGCATGTTCTCTATTATTTAGATGAACCAACTGAGTGCACGAAATAGAGTGATAGCCAAGCAAGAAATAAACGGGAAATTGGTCGGTAGCTTTTCTAATTCTTGATCTAGAAGTTGTGTAGCCTTCCATGGATATCTCTGCCACCAAGTTTAACTGTTTCGTTTCAATTTCATTGGATGTCCCCGAAGAGACCACCAAGTTTAACTATTAAAATCTACTAGGTATTGCCAATGATATACTAAGCACTAAACATTGGCAATTAAATCGTTAGCACAAATGGTTTTTCTAAAATCAAGTATGGTCAGGCACCAATGATATGGTGACACGAGTAAAAGAGACGTCAGAATACAGACATATAGGGTTTTACTTTTTCCCATCAGTGAGCTTGTAACTTTCATTAATCGAGTTAGAGGAAATTTAGGTTGTACAACGCCTCAGCATTCTTCATATGAACCACAACTCCAACCATATTCAGACATGTTCTGTTATTTCCTCATAAAGTGACCATTCAATGATTGTACAATTTATATTTAGAAAAACACCATTGTTTCAATGTCAATGTCAATTAGGAAAATTTCAAAGGAAAATGAGCAGCCACAAAGTTAACGCAGAGACATGTACAAGTTGAGTTGTGTTGTGGAGGGGGAAGAACTCCTTCCACAAAATTACAAGATCCCCAACAATTAACAGTCATTCTTCATCAAGAAGAGCCCAAATCCTGTACCCCACAAAATCCATAATTCAATTAACCTGGTGAAGCTCTACCGGCATTTCTTATACGTGTTCTATAGCTGAAAAATTGAACTTCCCATCCAACTATAACCCATGAACATAATCAGTAAACCATACAGAAGTAACATAAAACCATCCCCATTGAAACAGAAACAAGTGTTACAAACCAGAAGTGGTGAAGTAATGCGCTTCTCCACAGCAAGAACAACTCCTTCCTTAGTCTTCAATCCAATTGCAGTTGAACCCAACTTCAAAAAATCGCAATTTGAAAATCACAAAACCAAAAACAAATACCCATCAGCTATTTTCAGTCCAAACAAAAAAAACTCACACGAAGCAAAAATCAAAGAATTTACCTTGATAGCTTCAATAGCATATTCAACTTGAAACAATCGGCCTTCAGGGGAGAAGGTGTTAACACCTCTATCATACTCAGTTCTTCACACCCAATTTCCAAAATACAAGAAAAAAACAAAAATCATTCAATTCCGATTTAATTGAAGAAAAAAAAGTAGATTAAGCACCAAACAAATGCAAAATTTACCTGGTAAGAAACATCTTTGTTGAAATTTGTTACAGATTCAAAAACCCTTTGTTGAGATTTTGTTTGAAACTGAAGATTATTAAGTTTTCTTCTTCTTCTTCTTCTTCTTCTTTGTCTTTAAACTTGATTAGCAAGACATTGTTGCTCTACTTCTTTTTTTATTGGGCTTTTTACCCGGTGTGTCCCGATGGGTCATTTGCACTTATTATAGCCCTTTTGCGGGACGTATCTTAATATTTTGTTGGTGATTTTAGTTTCTAAAGAATTTATGTCCTATTAGGAATAATACCAAATGCTACAGAGAAATAATTAAGGATTACCTTCATTCGAAGGGGGAAATTAAAGATCAGTCTATTTGAAGTTTTATGATTTTATCGACCAAAAAAATTAAATCGGAATATACTTCTATGAAAATTGCATTTTATATATAATTTTGTTTTACAAAGTAGTTTATAAGATATATAACAAGTATTTATGTTGTATATCTTTCGAAATATTTATTACATTTTATGTATCTTAGTAATATGATTCAACTATTTGAACAGTATTGTGTATATCTTAAAGTTATATATTAGTAAAATAATAAATTACACTTATAATGTGAATTGTATATATTAAGACATATATAAATGTAATCTTTTAAGAGGCAAAATTCATAAATAAATATTGACGTTAAATATTTTAGGCCGACGGAATAATAAAAAAATGAGAGAATTACAATCAAATATCATTCAACCATTTAATTTATAAATATGTACATGTATAGGTAATGTATATATCTTATAGGAGTATTAAATATACACGTACTTTACATGCATATAATATATATACTTATAGAAAACATATACAGTTGAAGTGGATTACTTTAAGAAATAGCAATTAAAACTTTGTAATTCATAGTCTAATTAAATAATATTTTAATTTGAACATGAGGGTGCAAAGACTAAAAATACAAAAAAGAACTGATTATAGCCTAAGAAATCATTCACGATGTTATGCAGAGACAGTTTTTATTGTTGAAAAAAGAATTAAAAATACTTTTCAACTATTCAAAATATGTCAAATTTATGTGTCGTTATATATTTGGCTCAAAAATATTCTACAACTAATCAAATAAAGCATAAGTACCCTTCATTTTCACCACTGTTCCAAAAACAAGGGAAAATCATGAGCTAATTTTGCCCTAAACTATTTAGAATGGAATAATGTTTTCTTTTGGATCCAAAATGTCCAATATTATTATTGGGATTCAATTAAATTCAAATTTCAAGATAAAGCACTTTCTTGTACGAATAATTTTAATTTCCATAAAATTCAAACTTGAATTAAATTAAGGATATTTATCACTCAACCACGATCTTAATAATTTGAGTTACAACTAAATCCTTCTTTTCATGCCTTGACTCAATGTGTTCCCAACACTGACACGTTGTAGTTTAGGCATCCATTTAGCTGTGCCTATTCATACACTCATATGACAAAATTTAGGTCACCTACCTTCTCCTTCTCTTAATTGCTATCTGCCTTCATTTGTTTTTCAAAACTAAATTTCAGCTGTTTATTCGCGAAGGTCGCAGAGTGGAGTAGTAAGTATTGTTTCATTTTTAATCAGAGTTTTCAGATTCCAATCATCTTGAATACAAAATCATTCATTCTTAATTAGAGATTTCGAGTTTAAATTTAAGTTCTTTTGAGTACATAAGACTTTTCGGTATGAATTTAAATTTAGTTGAACTAACATATCGAACATTGCCCATGGGGTGGAAAATCAAGAAAAAATCCACCTATTTGATTTCCAAATTCATGGCATCTGCCCTCTCTTTCTGCCTTTTCTTCTTATAGGAGTAATATCTTTTTTTTTTTTTCCTTTTTGTTTGGTTTGGGATGAGAATCTTGTGATTGAGTAGGTGATATATATATATATATATATCTAATTCATGAATAAATGCTATGCATATAAACATACAATAACAGTACATAATCATGATTAATTGATATTTATATTTACTCCATCAAGTTACGTCAACTTGGTGTAAAAGTTATAGTGAACAACTTTAAACCAAAAAGCCAAAAATGTTGAGCTACATCCTCAATAAATCGTTTTACCCAATTAATCGGAGTTATTCGAATGATAAATACCTTTTAACTTCAACTCTAAGCGAGATATCAAGAAAGCAAAAATGCGAGAGATCTTGGAAGGAATTAAAAAAAATTCCAAATATTTACCTAGTAAAATCATTTTTAACATTCTTTACAGTTCAAAATTCATGCCAAATACACCACATAATATATTTTGTAAATTTATTGATTATATGAACATGAATCAAGATGTAGATTTTATATATGCAGCTAAAAAGGTCCAAAGAAAAAAGAGAAAAATATACTCAGTATAAACTATAGTTCCATTTTCAGTTTTAACTTTGGTTACATAGGATAGGATTAAAATAGATAAAAAGACAGTAATTTAATTATTTAAATAGTACTAGTAAAATGAAAAACACATTATTAATTCCTTAAAATACCCCTGAAACCTTCAGCTTCACTTCTCTTCTTCCTCCTCTTCAAAAGCAGACACAGGAAAAGACCTAGAAAGTCCAGTAGGGGTAGCAAAGTTAATCTTCTTACACTCCGGATCGGAAATTGAAATATCAGAAATCGTAACCCAGATAAGGATCTCCTTGCTCTTTACGCCGGTGAGCTTCTTCATCCGGCGATTCTCCACAAACGCCGTCACCTCAGTATCGTACCAGACGAGCTTCCCGATCTTCTTATACTTGTGCTCTTTCGCCTTCTTCTGCTTCAGCCACACGAATCCGGTTTCGGCGTTGCGGCCGACTTCTACGATGTCTTCAAGTGGAAGAAGACCATTGGGCATGTTGATTTCCTTCAGAAGTTCAAGTGATTTCTGCTTGCAAACCACCGGATCTGTGTAAACTTCGGCATTTTCACGGTGGCTTGCGATAACTTGAGACATGTTTTCCGATTTCACAGAGATTTGAATTTTTTAAGCAGAGAGTGATTTGAGGAGGGTGAGGATTGTAATTTTGAATTTGTGAGTACTTTATTCGGGATTTAGGGTATATTTATACAATAGAGGTACGATGTTAAGTTACCAAATTGACCTTTAGATTATTTATTTGTTTATTTTGGAATTCTCGTGACGAGTAATTTTTGTAATTTAGTAAACGTTCTGCCATACTCTGAAATTAGTAAAGTCTTTTAACTGCATACCAGATATATGAACTGCGTCAGATATACTAAATGAATCGTTGAAATTCATTTTTATATTTATAATTTAGAGAATTATTGAAATGCACAGTGAAATTATACTTTTGATTAAAATGAACATAAAAGCTATACACAAAATTAGATGACTATGAAAACTAATGAATCAATCACTATAAATTGAATAACCAGTCGGATATTCAAATGAAATGTACCGTATACGTAATAATAAATTAAGGAGCTGTTTAGTTAATAGGATATGATGAGATATTTTAAAATTAAGTTTGAGTTAAATTATAAGTATTACGTTTGATTAAAGATATAAAAAAGACCAAATCTATTACTCCCTTTGTTCTTATATAATTATCATCATTTTAAGTTTTACGCCCCTTAACAAATCAGGTAAATGTACTATTACACATTTTATGTAGTGTTTACTTGAAGTAAATTTAATTAATGAACATAAATTAATTTGATCAATAAATATGAATTTTTTATATATATATTATTCAAATACATATTTTCATTCTTTCAAGACTAATAACTTTTTAAAATGAAACAAAAAGAGTATTATCATTTATACATTAATTTTGTGAAGAGACAATATTAAAGAACAAACGGAGGAAGTATATGTGAACATTTCATCTTATCCTCTGTTACTTTATTTCACGTGATTAATTTAAAAATTATATTTTCAGATCTATAATTTCGAGATAACTAGATCCGCAATCCAACAACCCCAAGTACATTGACCAAATTTTTATTTTTATTTTTTTATTTATGTAGGACCATCCATACCTAGTACCTAGTTTTAGGTTCTCCCAGCTACCAAGAAAAAAGAAGAGAAAAAACGGTGGGAGTTTTGAAGGTAGAAGATTAGGGGTTGGGAGTGGGCAGGTGGAGAAGGTCAAATCTATTACTCTCTTTGTTCTATACTTATGAATCTCACCTCAACACTTATTTATTATTTATTTATTTTAGTTTCTCATTCAGTGTTTGGAGTCCACATTAGAACTTCGATTAAATTCAGATCGCTCTCTGCAGAGCCCATTCGGGAGTAACTCTCCCAACATAATTTTTTCCATAACCAGAGCTCGAACACAAGACCTCTGGTTAAGGATGAAACACTTTCACTAGTACACTACAACTCATATTGATCACTTATTTATTATTTATTACTTCTCCCAACCAATTCCCATCCTCTATCAACATTTATCTAAGTCTCTCATATGATGCAATCAACTCCAAATTTTAATACATCTACAGACTTATATACTCTGTTCAATAATATTGATTTGATGTAGAGATTAACAACCTGTGATAGAGGTAATTGATCAAATCATCATTATTAAATATAAGTCATTTAATTATTAAAAAATAAATACCGGATAACAAGGGTAGTTGAAATGATAACAAAGGTAAAATAAATACAAAATGATAGATTATTCATTAATTTTATAAATTGGATAAGTATTATTAAACATCTCAAATAGTATAGTGTATAAATAAAGATAGATGGAGAAATACTTTTTTTATGAATTTTTTTTTTCATAAATGAATACTTTTTAAATGTTAGTAATATTTTGAATCATGAGCTTTTAGAGAAACTCTAGAAAGAAAAAAAAAGGTAGTTTATTTTCTTTTTCAGAAAAAATAACGAATATATTTGAAACTTATTAGTTGTATTAAACCCCATTAAAACGAAACGACAAGACAAGTACCCACTACTCGATTAAATGAGGGTGAGATGAGTATTAATTTCACATATCTTCCAATCTTTTTTTTATATATTTCCTCAACTATAAATTGAAACAAAGAAGTTTGACAAATTTTTTTACTACTCCAATGTCCAATAATATTTATTTACTATTGACATTATTGCATACACAATAGAAATATAATTTTACTATATCATTATTTGCATATAATGAATACCGTGTTTTAAAAAAATATAATAGAAAAATAATTATAATTAATAATAATGATAAATTAAGAATTGTAAAATTACCTATTGATTTTATAAAATGTATAAATATTATTGGATATCCAAAATATAGTATAGTGATAAATTATTGTTGAACCGAAAGAGTAGTTTTAACTCCAAGATTTCACAAAGTGTTGAAGAAGCTAAGCAAGTTTCTCCGGAGACGTTTCCTTTCCATACTAAGCGGAAAGGAAAAGAACACGAATACACCTTTTTGTCTGCGTTTGCCTAAAAAAAAAAAAAAAAACCTATCCGTTTCATTTTATTTAATTCTTATATTATAAAAAAAATACTTATTTATTTTAATAAATTAAGAGAGTTTTAGTACTTCTTATTTAGTATATTATTTTTAATGTTAAATAACTATGTAAAGTTAGTAGTCAAATTTAGGAATTCAAAATATTATTAAGAAAATAATATAATAAAATACATTTTAATTAAAAAATATCATACCAAATAAATTTAGTAACAATATCATACTTTTAAAATGAAAATTATCGAATCGAAATTTCCAACTCCCATCCCTAAATGTTATTACGTCTTAGATTTAAGA
This sequence comes from Solanum bulbocastanum, assembly GCA_037074985.1. Lineage (NCBI taxonomy): Eukaryota > Viridiplantae > Streptophyta > Magnoliopsida > Solanales > Solanaceae > Solanum > Solanum bulbocastanum. Next base: position 24,881,023 of record CM073598.1, on the reverse strand, counting down.
GTCCAATATCATGCATCGTTCTTTTTAGTAAAAAAAAAAATCATAAATAGTGTCGATTTTGCAATAAGTAAGTGAATGAGATGTCTAGTTGGTCAAGTATAAATAGCCCATTGTTCGACACTGTTTTAAAAACGCTTTTTTGGGCGAATTCACGCAAGATGTAGATTCATAGGATGTAAGTTCTAGAATTTAGAGCGAAAGATCCAAGCGTAAAAACGTGAGCCCTGGACTTAAAAACGTACGGTCTGGGCGTTTTTTTTTGTTTGAACCTTTTTTACTTTAAATCATATTTTTATTATTGGTGTAATGATATTTCTCAAATAGTAATTGTAATACTTTTTTCTTCATTATTGGTGATTAATAGCTTTCTCAAATAAATATCTTTTTTTTTTTTTTTTTTTATATATTATAGGTTATTTAATATAATATATTTGTAAAATAATTGAAAGTTTTACTTTTACATTTTTTTTAAGTAAGAAAATTATAAAATTGAATATATATGAGACTATGCCCTGTAGATTCATAAGACTTACGCCTTGTTTCTCGAGGCTTACGTCTCACCCTGTGCTGCATAAAACATCTCGCCTCATGCCCCACTTTTTAAAACACTGAATTCACTACGACAAAACCCAAATATAAATCAGATCTTGTGGTAGTTGAAAGCAATAATATCCCTTTGGGTCCTCCACTAAGACTCAAAATTATTGCTGTTCATAGTTACCCTTAAGATTTCAGAATCAGAAAAGTTACGGATATATATATCTTTCGACTAATTAATATAGGTATACTTGGTGTATTTTGTAAATTAGATGGCTGAGTATTTAACCCGTAATTATCCCTTCAGTATTTGAGGAAAAGTTTTACTGACAGAATAAGTTATGTTGGGTTTTGATATAAATTTTGTTAAATTGTTTATTCATGAATAGTAAGACAAATTACATGAAAGATTTATTATTTGAAAGAAGTAAATGAAGAGTTTGGGAAATAAAATATTCACTCTAGCATACATTATATATTCCCTATGTTTTACTTTATATAACATTATTACTTATGGAGAATCAAACTACTTTTTCTGTTATTACAAAATTTCATAAATAATTTTTATTATAAAAAGTTGAAATGGGGTGAGTAGGTCAGAATATACACTTTGCCAAGCTAAAAGTTTAGTTGTCTAATTGATGATATGATTACAATTAAGATGAAATAATCTTTACTCTATTTGTCCCCTTTTGGGTAATGAATAGAAACATTTTTTTATATTTAATATTTATTTTACTTTTTTTTTTTTTTTTTTTATAAGATGATTTATGGCTAGATACATTTTTTGGACTTATAGCTTGGGTGGGATTGCACCGCTTCTTTTTCTTTTAATAAGAGAGTGAAAGATGCTAAGCACACTCTTATTTAATTATAGGAAAAGGGTTTGATATTTTTATAACGAGGGGCATATTAGACCCTTTTTTCTTTAATTATTTTCAAGTTTCCAACTCAGATTCACATTAATTGGGATAGAGACCGAGAGTGGGTCCAAAGTAGGGATTGAAGAGAAGAAGAACAATGAAATACAAGTGAAACAATAGAAATATTGAGGGCAAAAATGGAAAGGAAAAAAAAGGAACTAAATAGAAGAGGGACCTCAAACTGTTCTGATATTAATTTCCATACTTCAATTTTAGCTATTCAGGTATTTATTTGCCAAATTTTCCATCTTTCTCCCTTTGGTTTTCTTCTCTTACACTAAATAGAAAAGGGACCTTATAAGTACACGGTCCTACTAAGGTCTGTGTACATTAATCTACCCTTTCCAAATACTATTTAGTAGGATTACAGTGATCAGTTTGTTGTTGTTGTTGAGAAATGTCAAAATAATTTGCCCCTCAGTGTAATCCCATGGCGGAGGGAGTGTAATGTGTAAACAGACTTCACCCTACTTTAAAAATAGCAAGACTGTTTCTAATTAATAGACTCTCGACTCAAGGGAATACAGTTCGAAGTTGTACAACAAAGAAATATAGAAAACATACGACAAATCATCTAGAACAATAATTACAACAAGCTAATTCAATAAGCAAATTAAAATACAAGAAATAACAAATAGTAAAAAAAATCGAGAGACAAGAAACAACGTAAATGTTACAATTACTAAAATGGAAGGATAAGCGAGAAAATCCTCTACTACATATTATTCTTCTATCTTAATTTGTATCCTTCACACAACTTCCTATTTACGGTCGTGTCATGAATTTAAATTCTAAAAACAAGAAATTTGGCCATTAAGGTCAATGAAGTAAACTAGTGTGCTATGTAGCTCTCAAAACATTAATGCAAGACTTAGTTATTTTTTGTAGGGTTTAGTTTTAAGTTTATTATTTTGTAAGGTTTACGGTTAGTTAGTAATTTGATCGTCCGTCCTATTTTATGTTGATTAGTTAACAAATAGTTACGAGTTAGTTGTTTAAATAATTTAACCATGAGCTTTTGTCAAACATCTCAAGTTAATTACCAACATATTTTTGAGTTTTTGATATCAATAATGAAACTTTATTGTTTCCTTTTTAGAAGAAATAACGAATGTACATGAAATTTATTTATCGTATTAAACCTTATTAAAACGAAACAATAGAACAAGCACCTATCATTTGGACTGTCTCAATTTATGGGACACAATTTATTTTTTTGAGAATCAAACAAGGAATTTATGCATGAAATCTTCAATTTTTTGAAATGAAATTTATATATTTGTAGATTTCGTAAAAAGTATTATAAGTCCACAATAATTGACAATCCAAAATATTTAAAAGGATATATGAAAAATTTAAAATAAAAAATAAACTTATTTGAATCTCAAAATCTAAAATATGAAATAATAAAAAAGGAAGAAAGACACAAAAGTGAAATAATCCATAGTAGAGAGCGTTATCCTCGAATTAGAGTAGGAATTTGAAATAATCAAACTCTACATGAAACTAAAAAAGAACGACTGAAATATGATAAGAAACTTTTGAGGGAAAAAAAAGAAAGCCACAACAATATGGGGGTAAAATAAAAGGGAAAAAAATAAGAAATAAAGAGGAAGTTGTGTCAAATTGAAGACAGACCCCTCAAAACATTTTCCCCCACAGGAGCCTATTTTTTTTTTTCGCTGTGTCTTGTTGTGTAAAACAGAAAGTGGTGGTTCCTCCAAGTCCTCAGGTATTCCCATCTCTCTCCCTCTGGTTTTCTTCTCTTACAGTTCCATTCTTGCATTTTATATTTGATTTAGAAAGTATCTTTTCTCTTTTCGTTTAATTTAAAGTTGATGGATAAAAAGTAGTATTTTGGAACTTTAAAATAATTTGCCCCTTCTTGATTGATTTAAATTATAAAACCAAGAAATTTGCCCAATTTTAGTTGTTTTTAAGTGTGCAAAAAAGTTTATCTTGGAAAGTAAAAGATGTAGGAATTGTTGGAGAGTAACAAAGAAAGATCATGTCGGAGTATGAGTACTATAAGAAATAAGAATGCTAGGGATTATTTGGTTCAGGGGATAAATTTATTTAACTTGTATAAATTTAATCTCAAAAATAATCCGGGATATCCTTCCTTATCCCATTAAACTTGGGGGTCCAGGTATGATAAATTAGTTCAGGGATTATAGTTCTAGCCTTCCTGTACTATAATCCCGAGATAACTTAGTGTGCGAACCAAACGACCCCTTGGAGATAACAGCAACCAAATAGACAAGAAAAGTAGGAGTTTAACTATGCATGATTGGGTGGAATCGTTTGGTTCATTCCTTTGTTGTACTTAGTATGACACAAACATTCATAATTCAGAGGCGGAGCCAGAATTAGGAGTTTGGGGTTTCTAGATTTTCTTTACTTTTTGTTGATAGTGGGATTCAAATCCACAACTCTAGTGTGGAAAGTATTTCCACGACCCCTTCCTTACCACTAAGCTCTCAATCAGTTTTGTACATTTGTTAGGGGTCACCAGTTAATATACATATATATTTCTTTAATTTTCTTGTACAAATACATAACCTTTGCAAAAGGTACTGGGATCGTCCGAACCCACGAACCCCCACCTAGCTCCTCCCCTAATTCATATAGAAGAAAATCATGAGAGACCATGTTTTGCAATGGATGCAAAACCTTTTTTGTGTTTTAACTTTAATTACTTATAGCGTATAACCGGAAATGTTCATGAATCTTGTTGGAAGGGAAAGTTTTCCTTATCACCATATATGCCGTCTTGTTCTTACTCCAGATGTTCCTTGCATTTGGTATTTTACCGAAATTGCAATTGATGAGAACTCTGTCTCTTTTGTGTCTTTTATAGTAATTCTTATATGTTAATAGAGTATCTTATGCCTGTGGAGTAAGACTTTCACCTCATACAGTACCATCCTTTGTTCAATATTATGTTTTTCTACGCCCTCAAAAATAACATATCTCGTTTATCTTCCTTGCAGAAAGCAATGGTAGTCGCAGTTCGTGCTTCACCCCTTGTTTTTCTACCTTCATCACCATTTGCTGCCTCCAGGAACTTAAAGAAACAATGTAGTAACACCATCATCAGTTTAAACATTGGTCTTCAAAGTAGTCACAGCAAGTCCAACTGTATCACTATTAGCAGCATCAAATGCTCTGCCTCGTCTACCTCCGCCATTGTTTCAAAGGAGGAAGAGCCGTTGCCACTTGAGGTGAATGAGATTAAGACAATGTGCAAAACTTGGGTATGGAGAGGTTACAACATAAATTACTTGAGTTATCAAGGGCCCAACAAAGACACTTCTCGCCCTTCTCTACTCCTAGTACATGGTTTTGGTGCCTCTGTCGCCCATTGGCGTAGGAACATTGCCACGCTTGCTCAAAATTACACAGTGTATGCTATTGACCTCCTTGGTTTTGGTGCTTCTGACAAGCCAGAAGGATTTGCTTATAACATGGAAACTTGGGCTCAGTTAATATTGGATTTCGTTAACAAAGTTATTCAAAGACCAACCGTATTGGTAGGGAACTCTGTCGGAAGCCTTGCTTGTGTAATAGCTGCTGCAGATCCTTTTCAAACATCCATTCAAGGGCTTGTTTTGTTGAACTGTGCTGGAGGCATGAATAACAAGGCAATTGTTGACGATTGGAGGATTAAGTTGCTATCGCCTTTACTCTGGCTTGTTGACTTCTTATTGAACCAAAAATCAATTGCTTCTGCAATCTTTAATCGGGTCAAACAAAGAGAAAATCTAAAGAATATCTTGTTATCTGTCTATGGTAACAAGGAGTCTGTGGATGAAGATCTGGTGGACATTATTCGAACACCAGCAGATGCTGAGGGTGCGCTTGATGCTTTTGTATCCATTGTGACAGGCCCGCCAGGGCCTAACCCAGTGCAGTTGATCCCAAAAATGACATTGCCTATACTTGTGTTATGGGGTGATCATGATCCATTTACTCCGATCGATGGCCCTGTTGGTAGATACTTCTCATCCTTACCTTCTCAAAAACCAAATGTGAGTTTATTTCTTTTAGAAGGCGTGGGACATTGCCCTCATGATGACAGACCTGATCTTGTCCATGAGAAGCTGCTTCCTTGGCTAAGCAATTTACCAGTGGCAGATAACGTCGTTACATGATTATATCGTAATCCTTCGGTTTGAATGAGATTACAACTGTATGTTATACTTTTTTGATTGATCTTCATGTATAGAGGATATTGACTTGTAAATCATGTTACAAAGAATACATTTGTTGGAGCAAATTTAATTATAGAAGTCACCTTTGCATATAAAAGGTTCTTGGATTTGATATGGCCAAAACATTGGGTCATTAATTTGCTATGGCCAATTCCCTGCCAAGGACTGCATACAGTAGAATTGAGGTCCACCACCTTATCAACATTTAACTAGATCCAACTACATAAAGATTTGTGTATAGTATAGAGTAGATTTCTTTCACATATGCATAAGCTTGGTAGAAGGAGGCATCCAAGTGAAATATTCGATGCACGCTCAAGCAGACCAACACCACAATTATAACGACATATCTAGTGTAGCCCAAAGGTGTATGAGAAAGGTAGAGTGTGCGCATATTGGAATCTCTTACCGTTATTTATATCCGAGAAAATACATAATTATCCCATCAAACTTAGACCCTTTTTTGAAGAAGACATCTTAAGTTTGCGGAGGTCCTATTACCCCATGAAACCATTTAAATCGACAATAAATACGCCATTTTGACCCATTTTTACGACAATTGTAATTTCACACTAGAAAAGCGCGTGAAAGAATAAAATTGCTGCCCCAAACCAATGGAAAACTAACACATAGCATTGTTAAATCAAAGTGAAAAGAGGCCCACATTTCTTATTCCCCAAACCACCATTAATGGCTGTTGAGAGCTTTTCTCAACAGCAAAAGTTGGCTCTTTACTACGCGAAGCAAATATTTTTATTGTATACTCTATCATCAAGTTCTAGCAATCCATCTTAAGGCCTTTTATTAGAAAAGTCTACTTAACAACAACATAATACTTGACCAATTTAGCACCTAATTTACCTTTCAGCAAAGAAATTTGAACCCATTTCCGTTTATATAGTTTCCGTAGATTAAAAGTATCAAAGAACCTACTCAAACAAATTCAAAAAAATGTGAAATTCACTTATAGAACTCAAAGCTAGTCTTGATTTCGGAATACCCACAAAGCTAAAAAGGATTAAACTAATTTTTGAAGAAAAAAATTGAAATCAAACACCCAAAAACACTGAAAAATAACACAAAAAACTTACATAAATATATATCTACATAGAAATTCAGAAAAAAAAAATCTTTTGAAGTGAAGTAAAAGAATTGGGAAAGATGCACATGAATTTTCTAAAAAGGGTATTAAACAAGTAAGAAAAATAAAAGAATATTATTTTATCTAGGGTGAAACACACGCATGGTTATGAGATTGCAAATATTGTAAATGTAGTGTATTTAAAATTGTTGGAAATGGTTGGATGGGCAATAGAACCCCAGCAAACTTTAAGTGTCTACTTGAAAAAAGGGCACAAGTTTGATGAGGTAATTATGTATTTTCTCTTTATATCCTGCAAAGATCAGCTGAATTCACCCTGGCAATCATAATTTCATATCAATTAATGTAAGCTGCTAATAGCTCCAGCGGCTAAAAATTGAAAAGCATGACGACAAGGTCTATTTACTGATTTATCTAGAGTCAGCTGCAAATTCAATAGCTAAACAAGGATGCAGCAAGAACGCACATTTCGTTACTCATGAACCCTAAGGTACATGTCATCACATAACATTATGCATAACTAAAATATTCACAAAGTCGAAGGTACAAAGCTCTCTTAACATCTTTCAGGGGGTAATTTGTGTACTCTTAAGAAGCGTATGCTCAAAATTAAAACAAAGGCAGATGCCTATCCTCCATCCTTTCAAAGTGACAATGGTGATCCAAAGCTCATGAATGACTGACTGGTATTTTGTCTCCGGAAGTAATTCTCGCTCATCATAGAATTGTGTTTTTAGCCTTTTCCTCAGCTTTCAAGTATGAGTTCATCCAACTTACTCAGGGTCCGAGCGTTCTCTGAAAAAATAGAAAATCAACAAATGCACTTACGAAACTAGAATTGTTGATATACATGGAGTATAATTTTAACAAAATCATGAACAGACAACATATCAAAGCCAAAAGGCATTGCTAGTGAATGATCTAACAGAAAATCATTCAACACTCAATCATGGACCAGCACATTAATCAAGAGATGCATTTCCAGTTAGAACTCACTCATTACCACCTTTATAAAGAGAAACAACACAAAAAGGAACCTAAACAGCGTATCTATAAGAGCTTGCGATACAAATGCTGCTCTACGAGTCCACGTTTCAAATTCAAGCTAAATATAAAATTTCAGTTCTTTATCCTCATCAAACAGAAAAATGCTTTGAGCTCAACCTGAAGATCAGGGCAACATTCTGATGAAACCAAACCATTATAAATAATAATGCAGCCGAATTGGTTGGATTGAGCAACAAAAACTGCTCTCAAACAAAGACGGATATAATAGACTTTGAAGTCATTCAAGAAATTATCTCATTGCATTAGCACATACACTAGTAAGTTGCAATCACACACACACACACACACACACACACACACACATATATCTATATATATCAGACGAAAATTAAGAATGTATTACTAGCAGCTTCAGATTAAGTTACCTCGGAAATGCATCCACAACGCTACCCAAACAGCATTAATTCTATAATCAAAATGAGTTCATCTCCAAACAGTAAGTCCTTCTTTTCACCAACATCCTAGCAGCTGTTCCATAAGGCTCCTTGAATGCAGCTGCCACCCAATTCCCATCTCCCCCAACTACCTCCTTCTTGGGCTGCTCACTCGGCCTAATTGCCACCAAAGTGGCTCCTTTGAGCACTGTTCCATCAGGTAATTCCAAATGTGCGGCATACCACAACCGCATATTCAATGCCGGAACCAAAGTCCTTTTGGATGCCGAAGAAGCTGATAGAGGCTTCACCCTCAGCTCCTCCAATTGCTCTTTGTTCATACACAACACTCCTTGCCCATCTGCATCTGTCAAAACCAAACTATCCAGAGTTTTATGCTCCGCAATTATCGGCTGCAGCAGATAGTGCCTTGCGGAAGCTGCAATTAACGAACTAATCGTCCACACCACCCGCAGCTTCAAACCCCCATTCGTGTAAAACGAATCGGGTATGCTCCCATTATCATTTTCCCCATTTCCATCAATATTCGGAAGACTACAACCACTGGCACTAGTTACAGGTTGAATCACTGAAGATGCACCGAGTATAATACAATTATCGAGGGTCGATCCAAAATCAGCTCTCCATTTCAGTAACACCCCTTCGTCAATCCCGAGCTCACCACTAGGCAATTCGATTCTGAGAAGCTTAATCTCGTTAAAATTCTTCAGAACTTGAGTAGGGGAATGATGGGTCACGGAGTTCTTCTCAAAATCATCACCGTCAACGACAGCGGCGGAAGAAGAGGCAGCACGTCGAGGTGAAATGGATATGAATTGGGTTATAGATTGAAAGGGTTTGAGTAAACCAGAGAAGACCAAACGAAAAAGGGAGGAGATGGGGTGCCGGGATTTATCAGAAGAGTAACCAGAAGAAGAAGACGGAGAAGATGATTCATCATCGGAAATAACACAATCAACGCGAACAAGAACGTTGTCAACTTCAGGAACTAGGGAATTAAACCTTCTTGAAACCACAGAGCAACGACCCAAAGCCTTAACATCGCCGATCTTGTTGAAGATGAATAGAAGAATTGAGTCTGGTAATCGATCGAAGTGGTCAATGGGTTCCGGGTAGATCATGTTTCCGGTCAGATCTGAAAACTCACCGGCGGGATCTAAGGTAGAAGAAGAGAAAGAAGATGAGAAGCAAAACTGCGGTGCTTGTATATACCACTCATATCCTTACAGTCTGTGTAGTTGCTATATTGTGATTTTTGAGATGTAACTGCGTGTGGGTCTCTTCTGTCTCTCTTTGGGTGTGTGAGGGGTTTGCTACATTTAACATCTCATATAACTCCCTTGTATTGGGGTTGTTGTGGCCAAGAAAAAATAAATGAAGAAGAGGGTAATTTTCATATAATGTCTTACATCAATAATAAGTACAATGATAAGATTTATAAAAATGAGAGGTAAAAGAATCTAACTTTATCACATTAAATATTTTTGATATTATATAATAATAAATGATACAGTAAAATTTAAGTAATAGTCAAGCTAAATATTATATTTAGATTAATAACATAACACAATACAATATACTAATAAATAACCATTGTCCAAACGAGTTGTAAGATACTTTGTCAATCTTTGTAAGCCCTAATTCCCTGTGGTGAATATTTGGTGATGTAGGCCTTATTTTATTACAATTATAACGATGTGATTGAGATTGGAAAGATTCTTCATCCCTTTCGAAAATTAAAATTTAAAAGGTTATGGGTCGATTGTTCAAGAATGTGGTATAGTAAATGAAGGTGTTTTTTTCTTAAATAAATATTTTGGGTTCAATTTTTAGGTATGGAAAAATCTTTCCTAGAAAATGTTTTTCCCTAAATAAAATTATACGCAATGCGAATTTAGAATAATTGGATTTTAATATAGATATAGAATACTAATAAGAACCAAAAAGAAAATTTTGAACCTTTTTTTTTTCTTTTCTGAACCTCTCTCCTGTTTCTTTAGTGGCCGTACCCAAAGACTTCTAGTACATAGGCCTATCCAACACGGATTTTGGTGATATAGGCCATGTATTTTTTTTGTTTTTTCATTTGGTGTCTGATATTTATATTGAAGTTCGATTAAATTTAGATTCACGCCGGAGCCTAGGAAGTCCCACATTGGTATTTATATTAAACCCGACTAAATTTGGATTCGCGCTTGGAAGTCCCACATTGAGGGGTAAAGTGCTTCCTAACAAAGGCGACTCCATACTCAAGGGGGCTTGAACCCGAGACCTTTTGGTTAAGGATGAAGAAATACTTACCACTCCGTCACAATCATTGTCGATTAGGCCATGTATCACCATCAAATAATGTGATGATCCAATTGAGATTCTTTTATTTTCTGCCAGAAATTTTAAGTTCGAATTTTGATATTCGACAACTTCTTAATAGGGACATCTATATCTTTTCAATAGGCTTATCCACCGCGAGTTTCTGTGTTGTAGGCACTATATTAACATGAAATAATATGATGGGATGGAGGTAGTGATTGGAATTTGATGTATTTCATTCCAAGTGTTTGTTGCTAACTTCTATGATTTACCATGGGAACATGATATGATTGCAACCAGTAAGGACGGTAGTAGAGTGATAAATACTCTTTCATCTTTAATCAGAAGTCTCAAGTTCAAGTTTCTTGAATATAAATTCACCTTTGTTAGGGATGTTTTATCATTTTTCGAGACGAATCCAAATTTAGTCGTGGTACCTTGCACTGGAAATTCTAGCCTGATTTAGGCAAACGGATTTGATTGTAAAATGGTCCTTTTCTAACTTGAAATTCTTATTGAGGCCCAACAAGTGTATTCTAAAGACCAATTTCAATGACAAGTAAGCCCAATATATGTTTCCAAATATTATTTCACAGTCATATCTCTTTTTATTTTGTTTATTAAACCAGGACTATGCAAATTCTCATAACTAAGTAAATGAATATCAAGTGTGTGGCCTACAATTACACCTCTATATAACGATCCTCAATTAGTGAACTCAAGTAGGGTGAGAGAGTGATTTTTAAATTTTTTTTTTTTTATCACGATGGTAAGAGAATGATTAGAAGTCATAAGTAAGTTTAATGCATGCATTGCTTCTAAAAATTTGAACAAGTCTCTACAATTAACATGCATTAATTATATCATAATCAATCATAGTTTAGTAAAATATTGAAATAACATTTCTTAGCAACTTCCGTTATAATCATAAACGTAGTTTTCAAACTAAAAAAATGGAAATCTTGTTGGAAACATAACTTGTGCTGGTCCACTATTCTTCTTAGTTGTTCAAATAATTATTGCTCGACATAATATATACTTTCCCCTCACTCCATGCTGCATTTGCATCTCAACAATATTAATTGCAATAACTACTTTTTTTATGGCCACGTTACGTTACACTTATATCTCAATAATTTATAGTGTTTTTTATAGCCACGTTACAAAAGTAACGCCACATACAAGACATCATTAATTTATAGTACATAGAATAAATAATAATAATAATAATTGTAAGTCTGAATTGAAATTACGAATCGCAGACAATATATATAAATCGATGCATATGTTAAGATGTAATATAAGAACTACGTATTAGTCGCATTACAAGGAGGTTGTACTCATGATAACAACAAAATGAAGGTGAATTCAAAATATAAATTCTATGATTTAATCTTAGCTTTTACGTACACTCATTACCAAGAAAAATAAAATGGAACATGACACAAGACGATGAGAATGACAACAACTAAAAAAAACATAGTACTACAGGTAGACAGCTCAAATTATAACACGTACACTACTTATAGATTTCTCCAAATTAAGTTAATTGGAGGTTTCTTTGGAGTCTAATTTGTGTATTAAATTGTTGAATAAACTCCTCCACTCTTCTATTCAATTCCTCTACTGACATGTCTGAAAATTCATCATTAATTTCATCATCTCCATTTACTTGTAAATCATTATATCTCTCGGATTTTGACCTTTGAATCCTTTTTAAATTTTTCTCATTTTTCTCCACCGGTATAATTGCTTTTAATTCCGAGTTACTCCGATAGAATTTCGCTTCACCCTTCTTCTCATTCTTACGATCAATAATGTTGATTATTTGTTCTTCGTCTTCTTGTTTGTTGTTTTCGACGAGAACTACGTCTTTTATATGTTCTTCTTCTTCATGAGGAATAATAATTTCCCTTTTTTCAATAGTATACGGAGAATAATTAAATGATGGAGTACTCGTATTAGTACTTTTTTCTTGACAAATTTTCATGTAATATTCTTGATCAATCGATGAAGAAGAGAAATTAGAGCCAAAATTAAAATCAATAGCGATGATGAGAATGAGGGTGTTAGAAATAAAGAACCAAAAGTTTGTGGTGTTAATAAGAGTACATGGGGAGAGATTGAAAATATAAAAGATGGAAATATACATGCAAATTGAAAAAACAAATGCCCAAAAAGATAACCTTGAATTTCTTTTTTGAGGAATATTAATATTATTATTCCTCAATTTGCTAAGTTTTATAGGGTTTTCTATTAAATTTGGTTGAGGCATGGCCATATTTTTTGAGTTTGGTGGAGGGGACTTATTAGATTTTGTTCAAGTGATAAGATTCTAAGTGAAGAGGGAATTTATAGTTAAAATTATATACAAGAGAGAAAGGGACTGGTAAGTCGTGATTAATCTAGATACTACTATTTTAAGATTGATAATAATTGAGATATTATATGTTACGTATAAAACCTTCGTAATTAAAAAAGTTTCCATTAAGATCCTGGCCTTTTAACTTCTCAAATATATACATGATATATACTCCAACAACATATTTAGTGAAATCCCATTAAGTGGAGTTTGAGGAGAGTAGAGTATGCAAAGACTTTATAATTATTTCGTAGATATAAAGAGGTTGTTTCGAATAGACATGATATTCCTCTTGCCTCAATTTGTATGACTTATTATCGTTTTTAGTCAGTTCCAAAAAAATGGAACATTTTTATATTTAGTAACAATTTGATTTTGAAATGTTCATTTTACTTTTAATGAAATAATTTAATAGTCACACAAATATTTATGATTTATTTTAGACCACTATTCTCGAAAAATATTCTTTCTTTTTTAAACTTCATGCTAAATCAAATTACATCACATAATTGAGACGGAAGAGATATATACGCACTATTCTTTCTACTATTTATAGTTATATATACCAATCATCTACTTAATTCGACAAGTCAATCAATTTTCTTGTGAGATTGATATAACTAGCTGGTTCAATGATTTGATTAATTATATTGTATGTATTATGTAGCCATGTAGGATGTGTTTGTTATGGACGCCATAATTTTTTTAGAAAATAGTTTGGTTGGTGAATAATTTTTTTTTACAAATAATAACAATAACTATATATTAATAATAATGTCAATAAATTGGAGGGTATTTTGATGGAATTTTTGAGAACTAAACATTAATAAAAATGTGCGGAAGTAATAATTACTTGAACCAGGTAATGAGAAATCAGTTTCCTAGTGAAGAATATGATTTTCCTAGAAGAGTTTTAATCAGACATCTCTTTACTTATTTTCCGCGTGCTTTCATTCTATTCACAAAACAATATTGCACGCATGGACTAATTAATAAGAAATAGAATTTCTATAAAAAGTAAAAAAAAAGAAACAATTTTGGTAAAATTTTATCGAGTTAAAATATATACTTCTAAAGATATAATTATAAGTGTCATACGTATTACGTAAAGCTAATTAAAACCTTAAAAGTTAATGAAAGAGTTAAAGATCTTGAATTCGATCTTATATTAAATAAGTTAATCTTACATTACTAAATTTCAATTGGATGAACATTGCGTTTATGTTACGGCTATCCCATTAAATAACTCATGACAAGTTGACAACTGTCCTAGGAGAATAAGTAATACTAATACAAATTAAATGTAATATTGAATATATAGTGATTTGCACGTAGCTCTAATTATTCAAGTGATTAGTTGGAAGAGCAATATTATAGATTATAGCTTGAGTTTAGACAACATTTTGAAAAAAAAAAAGATTTTTTTCCCTTTTTGTTGTGTTCTTAAGAAGGGAGAGCTGGGTCAAGGTGCAAACACAAGAGAATGTAAAGAGAAGAAAAATTCAGTAAAAATGAGCAATAATTAGGAGGTATAGTCAAATTGTTGTGTTATTTGTCTCGATAGTTTTGATTCTATAATGAAATATTATTATAGATAATATATAATATAACATAGTTATTATAATAAAGTGTTATTATAAAAATTAAAGATCGATCTAATTGTATCCGTTTATAATTGAATTGCTACTCATCATATCTTTTTTAATCAGATTAATGTTTTCTCACAAGTCACAACCTAGGGATCCCCTGTTGGAATATATACTATTAACCATGTGTTTACATATAGTATTTATTATAGAATAATTATTTATTCATTTTTAATAGATAATATAGTTGTTAATGGTGTCTGTTTACTTATATAGTAGATGATTTAGTGTATAAAGTTTAAGCTTATACATAGAGGATTAAATCATCAGTTCTTATAAGTAAAAACCTTTTTGTTCTTAATCTAAGATGAGAATTGGACATGCCATCGGTATGATTGTAGCACAAGATTATATGTAGTTTATCTTGATTATGAGAATGGTATAGTTCCAACTTCTTGTGCTAGTGCATTTTATATGTATTGAACGGAACCGAGTAAAGATAGTTGCTTTAGACTGACTGACAAAAGCATATTCTCAAAACTATTAAATGTACTTATATTATTAATCCAGATATAATTATTATGATCTGTATATGTTAATCATCATTTAGATTTATTAAAAGGTGTGATTCTAAAATTAGTCAATATGCCTGGTAGATTGGATGATGATAATATATATATTGGTGAAATAATAATTTAGTTGACGGAATCTATGTCTTGATATAGAGTTGATGATGTGCCTTTTTGAGAAGCTTAAAAGTTTTCATCATGTCAAACCTTGTAAGTGGATTTATTAATCCGGCACATGAAATAAGTTTAGTAGTGCTCTAAAGGAAATTGATCATTGAATTAAGTTCGTCAGTAATTTAATTTATTGATTAGTATCTGTAATCTTAACATGGGGAATTACATATGTGTTTAATGGGGAGTTTCGAAATATAAATAGAGGAGTGCAATTACGAATTTCTAGTGGAATGATTTGTAATTTATTATGGTAAGATAATTCAAATTAATTATTTGGAATTATTTCCATAATAGGAAGACTCAGTAATTAATTTTGTGGTTCCTACCTTGCCCATATTTAACTAGAACTCAGAGTCTATTCTAAAGGAAAAGAGAAAAGTATATATCTCTCTCTATTCTAAGGCAAAGGAGAAATATATCACTTTTTCTATTCTAAAGAAAAGGAGAAGTACATGACTTTTTCTATTCTAAGGAAAGGGAGATGTACATGTCTTTTTCTGTTCTAAGAAAAAACATGGTATTCCTTCTCCTTTGACTAGGAAGAAATCTCTATAAATAGGAATTGTTCTAACTATTGAAAGAAGAAAACTTTTCTATAAAATATTTGCCCACCCAAGTATTGAGTGAGTTCGGAAGTGAACTTGGGATCACTGTAGAAGACCGCAAAACTGTGATCCAGTTTGTAGATTTGCTTGAATGTTCTAGCTTGTGGATTCACTTGAAGGTATCTGCTCACGTTTTAAGAGGTAATTCTGAAATTAATTTTAGAAAGTTTATATGCTCAAACATGATTGTACTTGTTCTAGCATAAACAATGTGTGTCTATTATTCATGTAAGTTGTATGATTTTGATATGTTTTCAATGTGCATATAGTTTTCCAACACCCCACCCTAGTAGAAGAAAGATATTAATACACACATATGATTGAGTTTACCACACTAATTAATTAATTAAAACACCTCATACATTGGAAGCCTTATCCACAAATAAAGTTCTTTTTCCCGTATTTTCTTAAGTTTTATCATAATAAATGTTATTGCATAAGCCATCTCACAAAACCAAATGAATGCATGACACTCTTCAGACTATATTGCATGCTTTACAAAATACTCCGCCCATTTCAATTTATTTATTTTACTTCTTTTTATTAATCCATTTCATGAAAAAAAGCTACCATTCCCTCTTTAGCCACTATTTACTCTTTAGTTCCAACTATTCACACGGTATATTTAAGACTATAACATTAAAGAACATTTTGATACATATTATCATAAAATTCAAAAGTTTTTTTTTATTTTTTTTATAAAACTCTGTAATAAATTAAAATAGGACAAATAAATTAAAACGAAGAGAGTATATCAGATACCTTGTTTATATTTGTTTGATTAAATAATGATTGCAATTTGATATTATAGATGGATGTTATTTTCACAAGTGATATCATAAATCCAATACCTTGTAAATAATTCCCCTCTCAACCTAAAAAAATCATCTCAAAAATTATGCATATCATTGTGCTTGTGGACCCTTTTCCTTTTTTTCCCCAAACATTGCACTAATTTTTTAACTCCCTGCCTTACAAATGTACGCTGATAACTCCCTTCATGGGCCCAATCAGCTGCTAAATTTACCCTTACGTGGCAGCCAAGTCATGCCACGTCTTTACTTGTGAAAAACATGTCAATTATATACTGTTGAAAATTTTAGGTTTTGATTAATATTGTGATGATGGGTGTATATGGATAATGATATGATCGATACTCTCTCCGTTTTATTTTAATTATCGTTTGATTTTTTAATAGACGTGAAAAAAGTTGAAACGACAAGTATTTAAGACGTGAAAATGAGGGGGAGAGAGTTGTGTCATTTGTCTACTTGATATTTGCTCTAATAATTAATTTAATTTTTTTACGTTGTTGCGTGGTTAGATTAATCAGTAATTATTTATTTGTTAATCATGATTCGGCTAAATTGGTTAGTAATATAATTGAATTGAATAATAATTCATAGGAGAATCCACAGAAATAAAGACAAATAATTTGGAGTTTAGTAATTAAAACATTATTAGCAGTGTGAAACTTATCACAAGAACAAAGGCACGAATTATGGCGCATTGAAAGTATCGTATATGTTTAAGCATAAAAACTTTATAGATTTGCAAAAGCAACAAATTATTTTGTCTATCTGCATGGACATGTACTACTTTTTTAATCTGTTTTTTTTTTTAAAAAAAAATTCTTTTTTTTTTAACAATTCTTTAGTTTTAATTTTCCACTGTTTAAGAACATAAACATTTTGATACATTTGACATATGTTTAATTTTAGATCATAAATTTCAAAAGTCTATTTTATTTTTTAAAACCTTATGCTAAGTCAAAATATGTCAAACAAATTAAAACGAATGAAATAATTGTTAAAAAGCGACACAAACCTAACTAGGAACGTCCGAATATTCAGAGGGCCTTCCACTAAACAAACCAAGTGATTGTCCCAAGTAGAGTCTGATAATCGTCTTAATGATCACTTGTAAATTTTATTTTCATGCTCTCCGGTCGAGACGCAAAGAGAGAAAAAATTCCATGGCAATATTTTTAAAAAATTCAGTGAAAATTTTGAACTTAAATGAGGGCTTAACTGGATGATCTAAGTATGTAGTAATTGATAAGTTGATTATGGATTATTGTGTATCATAACTTGTAATATTAATCTCATTATCTCAGACTATATGAGGCTTTCGCCGGGAATGTTTCCATCACTTAAAAAAGAGTTGTATGATACAAGATTAAAATAAATAAAGATTCCATCTTTATATTCTCTTTAAAGAGATTAACTTCTATCTACGGATAGTGAACAAGAAAATTACTCCATTTATTGTTAAAAATACTTAGTTTTTTTAATATGTTCACATATTATTAATATTTAAATAAAAATATCAAAAAGTATTACATGGTAACTTAAACTCTAAATTCATTAGAGGAGTTTTGAGACACTCATTTGGTAACTTTTTACTCATTTTTTTCTTTTGAAAAGCTAGAATGGTAAATACCCTTTCATTCTTTCGCGTTTGAGACTCCTTAGATACGAAGTCGTTTTTGTTAGTGAGTGTTTTACCCCCAATATGAGACTTTTCAATCCGAATACAAATTTAATTAAACTTCAATATAGATACCAAATACCGAATAGAAAAAAAAAAAAAAAAAAACCTACACATTTACTCACTTCAAAAAAGACCCATTCTGGATCTGGACCTAGGAAATACTTTGCGTGAGTTGCTCTTACTGGTCAGCTCTTCTTCTTCACTTCTCAAATCTCAAATATCAGAGAGGGATTGAGGGGTCACAGGGCAATGGGGGCATTAACAACGGCATTGATAGCAATTGCAGGCGTAATTCTTGGTTGGATCACCATAGAGATGGCTTGCAAGCCTTGTCTTGAAAAGGGTCGAGAAGCCATTGATCAGAATCTCAATCCCGACTATGACCCAGATGATCAAGACAGTATCCGGGCACCTTTAACTGCAAACGCACCTCAAGACTCCGATCCGGATTCCGCTTCTTCTACTGCCGTCAAAATTGTCTGATCATTTCCTATTTTCTTTCCTACTTTGCTTGATTGTATTGCTCGCCCCCTTTACAAGGGTAAATCGAACTATAGATGCTTTTGTGTTTTGGATGTTGGCCTTTTCCTCTATTGTAATATGTTCTTTTTAGTTTTTTATGTATAATTATAAGAGGATAATGACACAGTTTGTTGAGAAATTCGGATATTGGCTTGGAAGTTGTTTGATTCTTGACATTATAGCAAATGAAATGTTTTTGAATGAATCAGAATATCTAATTAGGTTACCTTGTTCCAAAGCGTCATTCTTTAACTACTCGATTAAACATATGAAAGATCCATGGTGAACTCTTTAGATTTTTTAAATATTGGTGTTGTATTCACTTAACTGGTACAAAGTTCAAGAGTGTCCCACATTAAAATCAGAATAGACTTGGTATTCACCTTATCAACATCTCAATCAATAATGGGGTCTATTTCGCACCTCCTAAATGGGCCTCCAAACCATTTGTCTGCCAATGGTTCCCTCCAAGTTATGGAGTAAGACATCTCAATTGAGCAAACAAAATCATTTTTTCTGATTGTATGATTAACTCCTTTGAGAAATTTTTGGTGTGTGTAAATGTGTTGCTCTGCCAACTGAGCTATAGCCCTTGGTGCTTGTGATGCGTATTCTATCCACAAGATTTTGCCTGGACTCGTTGTTCCCTTAGCTCTAAGCTATTTTAAAAGAGGTTATCACAATGCATGATAATGGAAACCTCCAATATAATGAATGTAGATTGCTGATAGGAAGGTTGGGAGGTCCACAGGTAAGGCATAGCTATAGAGAGCAGAACAAGGTGGCAGATGCTCTAGCCAAGACAGAAACAAAGAAGAAACTTTTTAAAAACACCAGTTTTTTTTTAGTTCCTTGCAGCTAACCTGGTTTGGGAAAACATCCTAGGAACTACTTATGAAAGAAAGATTAAGCAATGTAATAATAATCAGATAGGTTGTAGCCAAAAATCTCATGTTTTCGAGCCCGGTATTATCGTATTAACCAACAAAAAAAGAAGGTAGGATAGGAAAAGTTCAATTACTTGCTGATAGAAACCTGCAAGACAACAATTTTGCCATAATGCACATTCTTTTTGAGCAATTCTATTGAAAGATGCACTTGTTCATGTTTTTCAAAAGAGTACATATATCTATATGAAATAAATGTTAACTTTACAGTTGAATCTGAGAATGGAAGTCATCTCGAGTCATTTACAAGGAAAATTTTATGCCATGAACATTCTAGGCAAGATAGTTGTAAACTTGAGGATTGCTCTTGTCTCGTTCCAGATACTCCCTTTCTATGAGGCTTTCAATCCTTTTCTTCAAGTCAGCTGGTTTTACAGGGAATTTAAGCTGCATCACAAACATGTAACAGAGTCAGCGGCGGAAAAACCATGGTACACTGAATTGCACTTTTTCTGAGGAAAGGTAAGTACATGGTACATCGAATTGCGCTTTGAATGTCAAAGTATTATTACTAGCAACTTCTGATTGATCAGAATTCTCATAACCAAACTATGTCTCTGTGTCTACCATATTATAGTAATTGCATCTGAGTAGCTTGTTTCTAAAGAACTGGTGTGGAGCCAAAATACACTTCAATGTTAAATACTTAAAATATATTTTCCACAGATACCAACATTTCTAAATCAGAATGTGGCAAGGAATGCAGTTTGTTCCACAAGATTTACTCAGTCATGAAAATCACAAATTTGAAACATATCAACTAGCAGAGCCTCAACCGGTGTGTGTGGCATTCATAGATGTAGTATTGCTGTTTGAAGTGTACATGAATTGGAATTCCTATCTTAATAATTCTAGTGATATTTTCTGTTCTTCATTTCTGCCCCAAATAGAAGGTTTTCTCCTCAACATCATATTACTATTATGCTTTGTTGATAAATTATTTGCCTTCAAAAACCACGACAAACTTTTGAGAACATGATAGAAGTGTATCCTGATAACACTTAATGATTCCAAATGTACTTAAATTCATTGAAAGCTTTATTGAAGTTTGTCAAGAAGGAACTTGAGACAGTACTATTTGTACTGATACTAAATGCAATCACCTGTTTCGATTGGAAGGCAAGACACCCATATGGACAACTTATAGGTTTTAATTAGAAGTCTAGTGTGGAGTTCATGCATCTTCAGAGCTTGCACCAGATCCATTTCCCCAAAACAAGATTCAAAAATTATCTGTGAAACATTAAGTTAAGAAATAACTTTACCTGCTGAAAGAGTTCAGTTATCAAAAGGGTATGACTCAGCACTTTTCTGGTCTTCATTATCCTAACGATAGCAGCATCAACCTGCAGAAGTGGAGACAGAAGACTAGATTATGTCAACAGTAAAGAAGAAGATTAGTCTGAAATTTTCCCTTGATATCGAGAACCTATATGTTAAAAGAAAATATCATTTCCTAGAGTGATTTCAGCCCAAGACCAGGCAAGGAATCTGATTTATTTCCCCCGACTATCTATGGCCTTGTAGGAACAGAAATGTTGATTACCAACAGGAAATTGGAGCAGGAAAAAAAAGAGAAAAGATACCAATCAGCAACTTGCAAATTAGTTATTACACAAAGTTGTGAAGCACTCCAATTAAGAGAAGACAAACTTTTTATCAGGTAAAACAGGTTACAGAAAGTTCAACAGAACATACAAGAGAAGAGGGGAGGAAATAGGAAAGCAAACCTGGTATTGCCGGTCCTGGAATACTCTTTCTGTGGTGTTTGTATTCTCCTCAACTGTTTCCTTCATCTGAATGGCATTTACCTGTACACATGGATAAAGAATTTCCATTTATATGTCTATGCATAATAGCAATCCAGTAATCCCATTATACCGATCAAACTTTAACTTAAGAAACATGTCAGAATCATTTGAAACAACCTCACACTGTTCTTCTCTTTCTTAGAAGTTGAAGCATTAATATTCTCAAAGTACCTTTATCCGATAGAGTGGAGTAGTAAATTGATCATTGAACACAAAGGTATCGTCGTCTTCCACATCTCTTCCTTTTGGAATCTGTAAAACAACTTATTTTTTTCAGCAGCTAAAGGTTGAAACCAGAATGACATTCACTATAAGAGACAGTATATTTTCAATATTTTATTGGGTATGTTGTTGAC
This sequence comes from Solanum bulbocastanum, assembly GCA_037074985.1. Classification (NCBI taxonomy): domain Eukaryota; kingdom Viridiplantae; phylum Streptophyta; class Magnoliopsida; order Solanales; family Solanaceae; genus Solanum; species Solanum bulbocastanum. Next base: position 24,859,049 of record CM073598.1, on the reverse strand, counting down.
GTTGTTGTTGTATATTCTCAATATTTCAAAATGGGTAATCATTTTATTCTTCTCAAAAATTCAACAAAATTGTCTACTAAGAAACACTCAAATTATATTGCTGTCTTGTCTATTGTAATACCTTTCACGTAGTTTCTATTCACTACGTCCTATTTCATGACAGCTTATTTGAATATAGCTTCTTTTTTGTTTATGCGGTGGTGTCTGGGCCAGCTTGCGCGTACCTCGACTAATTCGAGCAATTACTTGCTACCTCCTAAAAATATCATTTTATAGTACTTCAGTAAACTTTCTGATTGCGACAAAGTTTATTTTTCAAAATGTATCAATGTTGAATTCAAGTAAAATAATAGCCTATTTGAATCTCCCGGTCCAAACCATGTTATTCACTTTGGAATGGAGTAACTATCTTAGTTTTGTTTCCAATGCACCAATCAATCGACGTCCAATCAATCTTCAAAAGCTGGGAAATGGATACGTCTTATCAATTTGGGGTGATGAAGTAGGTAACAATCTCTACCTAGTAATGACCACCCACCTTCTGGAGAACCCGAACTTTACCACATGCAAGAGACTGTAAAGTTCTCCTGAGCTCTTTATCCTCAATTCGAGTTGCTTCCCTCATATCTAGAAAGCTAAGCTTTTCCGCATCATTAAAAAGCATTAAAACAACAGCCTGCAGAAAGAACAGATGGGCAAAAAAACAGCAGACGATTTAGACATCTGTTGCATATGTGATAGAGTTGGCTAGAAGGAGGATAAGTATCTCTGATACATTCAGTGAAAGAGCAAACAAACCTGAAACAGAGACACTGCCAGCTCCTTTTTACCTTTGGGAAACTCTGCTTTTAGAACACAGTGTCCCAAAGAATTTTGCCACATCAACCGCCTACCGCTGTATTTGCTCAAGTAGAATTCCTTGAAAATATCCTGCAGTACAGATCCAAGTAGGCATGTGTAGTTTACACAAACATAACTCAAGGCGCGAAGATGACCTAAATGGAAAGTAAAATTGGCGCAAAACCTGATAGATATTGAGTTCATGGGGGAGCCGAACATCCATGGGCGGATATGTTGGCCAGTACCTGCATGTCAACCAGTATAAATGAGTTTCAAATTCAATCAAAATGCAAAACAAAGAAAGAGAAAAGTTTTTCAGCTTGAAAAAGTAATGGAATGGTTAGTGGGATAAGCAACTTACCCTGTCGTTAATACATGAACACTCATCTCAATTCCTGTTGGGAGTTTTTTCCTGGCTTGAGAAGATTGCTTAAAGGATTCATTTATCTCTTTTGACAATTCAATATCCTAGATAATGGTTTCGAAGATTAAAACAACAAAGTCACTGATTAAAAACAGGCAAGTCCACATGAAATCTAGAAAAATACCAAATTTATTCTCCAATATCAAAGGACACTTTAGACCTCTAGAATAGGTATAATAAAACCAGTTAGAGCCTATAGGATACATTTATTCTGGTAAACTATGGGGTAACCAATCTAACCCTTCCAGTTACATTAGTACACAGAACTCAGAAGCGCTAGAATAAAGGACATGTGGAGAAAAGGTTATTCTGTTTACCACGCTTTTATAACAATATCTATTCTAGTTCAAGAAAAAAAGGTTATTCTGAACCTGACGTATTTAAAGCCAAGATGAGATGTTCACATTCTAGTAGAGATCTGTCAGTTGAGAACCCAAGATAGATGGACTTTTATCTGATGCTCAATGAAAACCACTTTTCGGCAGAGCAGAAACCAGGAACGGAAATTATTTCCCCTGATCCACTAATATTTCAACCTCGAAAAACATGACGGGAGATGCATATATCCTTCCATACCTTGAACATTCCTTCCAATTTGTTAGTAAATTGACTACCACATTCAGTCTTCAACTGCACCATAACGAAAAGACTCAGTATACAGCAATAAAAACCAAGTAAGAAAAAGCAGAAGTAACACATAAGAGACATGACCTTAGAGATCATGGACTTCTCTGCATCTATTGAAGCACTCTTTCCCAACAATAATCTCTTTGCTAGATCTTTCTTGTAGAATGCCTCAAATACATCCTTACCCTACATAAAGATGATAGCATACACTAAGCACTATCTCACATATGCGATATACAGGAAGTATCAAATCCTGTCCAATATAAACAGGCTAATCCAGCTACAGATTCCTTAAGTTCTCTTCAATTACTGCTCATTGTATCCTCTTACCTGTATAAACCTGAACAGAACCAAGACTTTATCAAGTATACCCTCCAATTCCTCTTCCGATGTACCCTTATTTCCAGCACGAAGCTTCTCGTCCAGAAATTTAGCAATTAGCTCGGCAGGCCGATTCTGTAAATAGCAAAATAATCCGATGAATTTTGTGAATTAATTGAGTAAATACTGCACTTTGGTGTACCAGAATGTATTTTGTATAACAAAAAATAACCATCAACAGTAATCTGCCCCTCGACCGCAAATAAAGAAAGGGTCCAGGAAGACGATATTTATGTGGGGGGGGGGGGGGTTATGAAAACTATACAAACTGCCAAGAATGGCAGATCTATTAAAGTAGATCAGAGCATCTAACATGCTTACTATTTACCACAATCCCCTATAGCAGATCTTATCGAACAAGCAAGTTGAACAACCAACTTACTGGACTACGATATCGCAAGCATGGCTTTAAAAATGTGACCTAGTTAAGATGCTCTGTCCAGATGGTAGACATGTCCTATAGGCTGAAGCGAGAACTCTAGATAGTTTGTAAGATGCAGGTTCAGGTATTTTCAAGTTTTATGCCATATGTTAAAAGAGCGAGAGAATCTGTTGATAGCACATTAAGATATGCCTGGTACAACAGGTTACATGCAGCAGCTCAGGAACTGGAACAGTGCACCTATTTGCATGGATTGATTGATTTGCACAGATATGAATAAAGATGAAAAGACTTTGTTTTTTCCCAAAAACCATCGACAGCTTTGGTTTATTTGGACCCACTATATGTAGTGATATTATACAAGAACTCTATTCTAGCACCCCTTGGCATGATCAGTATGCTTCATTTAACACATGAAAAGAGATGAAGGAATGAACACACAGTTAATAGCAGTGTCCTAGCAAGTGTACTTCATTTAAAACATGGGCTGAGAGAAAGGAAAACCCAATGATACAAGCAAGCCTTTTCACATGAGATAAATCATTCTCATAAATAATGCATTAGGTCTATATTCTCTCCATTCCCATATTAACCCAGCCAACTCCAGAAGCAACAAATCAGAAGGAAAAAGAAAGGGTAAATGAGGCCTTATTTCAGTGAGGAGATACAAACATAGTGCCTAATTCTTTCATTCTTTCTTTAGTTCTTTTTTGGGAAAAAAGACATGCTGCCAAAATCTTACAGACATTGGGATGTATTTAAGGTATTCCACAGAGTGAATAAAATTGAGCAAACACCTAAGTCATTACAACTTCACTACCTACTCAGTCGATCTGGAATGGATCAGTTAAATATTCCATTCAGTTGTTTTGGTGTGGTATCAATATAATTGGTCATTCACTTCAAATAACAGGAGTACTTAGATTCCTTTAGATAGCAGCTCGCTAAGTGACACCGACAGTGCTAATATACAGAATGCATGAGATAATCATGAATACAGATATGTGAAGGATAGAGCTAGTGGTTGGAAAGCCATATAACAAGGCAGGAGTTACTAACTGAACAACTGTACCTCACAGACATTTATGAGATGTCCAAACGCATCCTTGATAGTGTTGCCAAATGCTTCATTTTTAGAAAAACTTTCTTCCCATATAGTATCAACGGATGCCTTAAATTCTAACAGGCTAGATACCATATCTTTATCTTTTTCATCGTCATGCACAATGCTTTGCCCATTTTTTCGGATATACAAGCTAAGAGTTTGCTTCAATGATTCAAGCGCCTCTACCCTAGGGAATAGAGAATACATTCTTCGAAGATCCTCAATACGCTTTCCATCCATCAGCATCATGAAACCCTGGAGATGAAAAACACAATTAAGAAGAAGCATACAGATTGCAGCAGTAGCCCATAACTACATGGGGAATAGAAAAGTTTCTTCTTGTAAAGTAATAACTTCATTAATATGTGGAGGAAGTCCCTACTATACAAGTGATATAGACAAAGTAAAGAATCTAAACAAAAAATGGGTGTCTTTGATCTCAACGTATATATGCATCCACAATCTCATAATTGCACCCAAATAGGAGATAGAATGTCCACCTTATTTGCACGAAAGAGTTTTCCTTCCTTTCAACGACACTCCTATTACTTTACCTCCATAATTTTCACATGACTGCTAAAGGGGCTACTTCTCACACCATGCTTCTCCTTTATTCCTTCTAAATCCATTGCTATTTCCATACTTCACTTAAAAAGTGGCAGGCATGGCCAATTGTATATGAAATTCATTCAGTGTGATGTCACATAGACGGTGTGCTAGTCTGCAATGCAGAAGTAAGTGGCTCATATCTTCACCTAAATTTTACACACTAAAAAAGGGCAGCTCAATGAACTGAACTCTCGCTATTTTCTATGACCTGGGAAGGACCGTACAACATTGAGTCTATCGTACACAACATTACCTCGCATTTCTACAAAAGACTATTTCCACAGCTTGAACCTGTGACTTGGTCACATGAAAACAGCTCTTACTGTTGCACAGCAACAATGTTTTTCTCCCTCTCACTTCCTCAGTTATGAAGATTGCTTCACTTATACTAGTCAAGGGAAATAAGTGCTCTAGGAATACATACTGAACAATAGGAAAATGTTGACTCCCCTTTCATCAATTTTGTACAATAAAATAATTTTCAATATACTATAATTACATGACCTAACTGAAAACATCCCCTTTTTCTATCCATTTTATTTCCAGGAATCCTGACATGTCCATGATATCTTTGGCCTATAAAATAAGGAAATGCTGGAATTCTACAACATCTCAATCATGCAAATTCCTTCTTAACCTCATCCTATTGTGCTTGTCCTCTCTCTTTGTTTCACACCTATGCTACCTACCATGTCTTCTGGATTGATACGTTTAATATCACCGGGGATAAATTGTTCAAATGCTCATCATCACACCATTAATGTTTTTTTTTTTTTTTTTTTTGAAAAAGAAATTAGCATCACGCTGTTAATGTTTCCAAGAACTTTATCTACATTGTTCACTTTGAAGCTGATGCATCATTGGAACTCATCTAAAACTTAATTGTCTTTACAGGCCTCCCATAAGAATACTCTGTCCGCATCCCCCCTACTTGACTCTATAGTTGTTACAGTTACCTCAGCATAAATACCTTGTCAAGTATTGCAGAAATATGACGTTCTAAAAGTTGCCTCTCTGTAGTTGCTATTAGTGGTTTCCTTGTACTTACATCCAGGTAGTGTAAGCACCTATCATGTTCTTCATGCAACCTTACCTGCAAGGCGAAAAAGGACCAGTCAGGTACTTGATCATAGCAAAATCAAAAGGCACGAGTGCATAACAATATCTTAAACTAATAATATATGCCATCTATATGAGAAAAAGATAACCTGGTTGGTTTATGGAGGTTAAATTGAACAACTACAGTTTGATTCCACAAATAGAATTTTTTTTGGAAACACATTTGTAGATTTGAGAAACCAATTAAAGATTTCAATGTACAAATAAAATGTTTTGAAGATCCACGTGGACAATAACATGGTCAGACAATAATTCATTTGACTATGAAAACAGTAAGTTCAGTTCTTTGGGTTGAATGAATTATACTTACCATGAGGAAGAAAAAATAGGTCAAACAAAAAGATAGGGAAAAAGGAAGCAGAGAAAGCACACCTCTACATGCTTCAAGTAATCTGGTACATCTGACTGTTGCATGTATTTGACACCTTCAGCACCATAAAACTCAGAAGTGCGCTCAACAAACAGCCTCTCAAAGCTCTCTGCGTAAATTCCTAAGGCAGTGAACATCTTCAAAAGATGGTTAAGAAGAGTTCTATCAACTGCCTCACCTAATCTGGAAGAATTACACCAGAATGAACAAAGAAAATAAACAAAGGAAGAAACTGGAAGACCTCACTTTACTAATTAAGCATTAAAATGTTTGTTGAGTCCAACATCAATGGGATGAGGAGAGATTGATCTCTTCATGTGGTCTTGGGCAGTCCTCACCTCTTGAGCTAGCTTTTGGGGTTGAATTAGACCCAAGGTCCATAACATGGTATCAGAGATATACCGATATTTGGCCCCCATATCAAATATCCATGCCTCATATGTTTAGCCCTAGGCGTGAGGGGGGTGTTGAGTCTCACATCAGTGGGATGAGGATAAATTGATCACTTTATATGGTCTTGGGCAATTCTCACCCTTGAGCTAGCTTTTGGGGTTGAGTTAGACCTGACGTCCATAACAATGTTGCAATAATAAAAAAGTATTCCGTTTGTCCCAATTTATTTGGTGCTCTTCCCTTTATTGTCGGTTCCAAAAAAGCGTGGTACACATAACATCTTTTTAAAAAAAAAAAAAAATTGGTACTATTGGTACACGTTACATCTTAAAACACTAAATATTTACATTTTCATACTACCCGTAATAAGATACTCTTATAGGAGTTGGCATTTAAATGCATTAACATGATCTATTGTGGACCCCACTTAAAGAGTGTTTGCGGTGTTTTTAAAAAAAATAGTGTCTTTTTTTTATAGATAAGGTATTTCATTCACAAAAGGGCATCAACAAGATAAATAGTTACAACTTACAATGAAAGAGAAACTGACAAAAGAAACTGGAATTATTTTTTTTTTAAAAAAAAGGAAGCCATTTACAGTGAGTCAATCTAAGACAAGGGAACTAATAAACTCCAAAAATTGTTCAGTAAATATGGAGGGTGTAATTATATGTTTTCCTTCATTAGATTTCCTGTAAACACTATTTAGATACCTAATCAAGTCATTCACTCTCAGAAGTTCTTCTTATCTTAATCCTCTATACTTCTCCCTTCAGAGTCCAAAAAATAATCAATAAATCTAAAATCTGTGAAGAAAAGATTTGGTTCTTCAATTATCAACTTGTAGTCGAGCCCTGACCATCACCTCTCACTTATATTCGAAGCCCATCCAATGGCGACCTCAACAGAATAAGTGTCCCATCACTGAAAGAAACCTGTGAACATTACACCGCAGCAGACCACTTTGTCGCCATAACACCAACCAGCGAGTGAGGTCATATCCGACCAACCATCTTACCGACAGACAGTCTAAGACTCTAATTAATTGGCATCAGGCTATAATTGAGGAAACAATGGTTCTTCATGATAATGGCTCTTTGTAAGATAGCTTTTCATCACAGAGCAAACAAACAGTGGAATGTTGTTGGGTGTTTACAGTTAAGATGGGACCTGAAGGCAAGGTTGATCTTCTTAAAGCTAATCTAGTGGGCAAGGGATACACTCATATCCATGGTCCAAGATTGCATCAATTCGTCTCTTTATCTTTATCTCAGGGGTGTCTAGGATAAAATGTTGACTATGCCGATCTCTTTGTGGCTTTAAACAATCACTGAGGGAATGGCCGTTTACCACCGTTGTCCAACAATTTGGCATATCTTGAAGTGAGGCTAATCATTTTGTGATTTAAAAACATTTTTCTAACGAAGTATAAGGGATAAGGCACAAATACTCCCTAGATTATGACCGAAATCCCAGAGATATACCTTAACTAAACTAAGGTCCTATTACCCCCCCCCCCCCCAAAAACCCATTTTTTTTTGTAATTTTGTACACCTTTTTGGCTTATGTGGCATCCAAACATCTCCCACGCCCCTCAACTACATAGAGCCACGGAGTGTGCCACGTAAGCCAAAAGGTGAATAAAATTACAAAAAAAAAAAAAAAAGAGTTCAGGGTAATAGGACTTTGGTTTAGTTAAGGTGTGTCTTTGAGATTTCGGTCATCGTCTAGGGGGTACTTGTGCCTTATCCTAAGTATTAAAGGCAACTTTGGAACTTGTTTACCAGCTTCAGAGGCATAAGTTGGACCATGCCAGAAAGGACAAATCAGGCTATAGAAAGCTAGAGCCTGGACTAATGAAGGTAGTGGCAGTAAAGACAAAAACGGATGGAGAATTGTCCCAGCAGTTAATTGGTAGACCATATGGAAAGAGAGATATTCGAGATGCAATGAGAGAATTAGTAGTCCTTTACATAGGATTAAAATAAACTGCATTATCACTTTTTGCTATTGGTGCAGTTCTAAGTATGTAGATGATCCTATAGCTAATATAGATATTCTAGGTTCTTTGTAAGATGAAGAAGGATCTAGTTCTTTTTTAAGATTTGTTGAGTAAATTCAACTGTATGTAGCTCCATGGTGTAAATTTGGGATCTCAGCCTTTAGTGCTGAAGATTCATATACAAACCAGTTACCTTTGTCCAAAAAAAATAATCTTCTAACAGGGAAAAAAAAACGTATTTTGGTTGTTAATGTTAACAACATTGTTATAACAGGTAATGATCACTGTTACATTACCCAACTTAAGCAGCATCTTGACAGTCACTTTCAGACAAAAGATTTGGGTAAGCTGAAGTACTCCTTGGGATTGAATTGGTAAATCTAGTAGTGGGATTGCCATTGCAGAAAGGAAGTATGCCTTCAATATAAGGGAAGAAACCAGTATGTTGGATATGAACAAATTGATACTCCAATGAATCAAAATGTTAAACTCAGTTATCTTACAATCACACCCAACATCTCATGTGTTGTCACTGTGGTTACCCAATTTCTGCAAGCTCCCCATGACAATCATTAGAATGCAGCTACTTGAATTTTAAAGGTATATTATAGACTCGTCTGGACTAGGTCTATTACACGAGGATAGGGGACATGCAAGCACTAAGGCATATTTTGATGCAGATTTAGAAGGATCTTCTCCTAATAAGCGGTCCACTTCAAAACAGAGTTTTAATTGAAGAAAATCTACTCTTGGAAAATAAAAGGGCAAGATTTAGTGGCTAGGTCAAGTGTAGAGGCAGAATACTTAGCAATTCTTTTAGCAACATGTGAGCTTATATGACTGAAGCTACTTCTCAAAGAGATAAGCTGGGCATGAGGCTCTAAGTCTTTTGATATAGTGGGGGAGATAGATAGTTTAGTTGTTTTCATAGGACAATTGTAAAGTTTCCTGTCTAGATTTGAGTCTTGAAGATACCCCTTGGGGTTATACATCCCACCCCATCAGTTTTCACCTGATAGGGTTTCTGGTGTGAATACAGTTATCTAATATCAAAAAAAAAAATTGAGACAAGGAAAAACTGCCAACCATAAAATTCAACCAAGAACTATTTTAAGTTACCTTTCACTCTCAATCATCTGAAGGAGCCCAAAGACAATTTTGTGTTCTACTTCTGAAGCTAGACAAAGATGTTTGCGAAAAAGCAGCAAACCCATATCCCACAATGAATGCCCATTTGGGGTTTGTTTCACATATGTTCTATCTAGATACAACGCTATACCACGGATCATCAACATCTGATCACAGAAGTCCTGCCAGCACCTCTCAACAAGCGATAGAAAAACAACAAGATCTTCACTTTGGCCGACTAAGGACTGCAATACTGCAACTATGTGTGCCTCACACTCGTTTTGAATCCGTTGGTATAAAAATCCACCCATCTTGTGCAGACACAGGTCATTGACAGCCTAAGCACAGTCAAGTCAATAAATTAACATATAGAAGCTAAGCTACAGTACTAGAAGGTAAATACTGCTACAAAATGAACCTGATAAAGCTTTTCCAAGTCACAAGGATCAGGCTGCTTTAAGAATATTGCACTGATAGCCGACTTCAGAGTTGCCCAAGTATTTTCTTCAAAATTTGTTGGGAGCGTAGGTTTTGCTTCAAGAAGAAAAAAAAAAATGGCTAAAAGTTGAACACATGAGATATTGCTTTGAATACATTAATTTCACAGTATTACATTTACCCATAGCAGTTCTATGCTAGTAATTACAATTTCTTGCTCCAGCACTATTAAAGATATGAAGTGATATAGGGAAACTTGTCCACAGATCTATCCTTCTCTCTTATTTTATTTTTTATAAGCGCCAGGTCAAATCTTTGGAACAGTAACACTTGCAGACTTTGCATCAATTGAAACAAGCATATGGGATACAATGGTCTATCTGACCTTATATTTCCACAAAGTTATTTTTGTTTTATTTTTATAACTGTGGCTTACAGGCCAGCTTGTGTACACCTGCTACCTCCCACCAACGCAGGTACCGAGTAACTCCGTCCACCAAGGCTTGGACAGAGGAGAAGAAATTACCTACTCCCTCCATTTCAATTTGTTTGTTTTACTTTCCTTTTTAGTCCATTTCAAAAAGAATGTCTCTTTCCTTTTTTGAAAATTCTTTAATTTCAACATTCCACATGTTTAAGATCACAATATTAAAGGACAGTTTGGTACATTCTGCATATCTTTAGTTTAAGACCACAAGATTCAAAAATCCTCTTTACTTTCTTAAAGACTTAAACTATGTGCCAAGTCAAAACCAAACAAAAACGGAGGGAGTAATAATTTTTGCCTCCGCTGGATTTGAACCTGAAATCATACTTATTATCTTAAACAAGTCATAGCAAGAAACTTTAGAAAATTACCTACAGGAATGAGAAGTCCCAATTCATGGTTCCTAACATGTAATGCAACTCTCAATTGTGCATATTCCAGAACTATGCATAGTTATGCTCCAAATTATCTTTTGAACCTCTAGCCCCTTCTCAATAATTTTCTTAACATTCAAGGATTCCAACCATCATAAGTAGCCAAAACATAAATTACCAGAGCCTGATATCCAAATGTAGCAAATAATTGCGCCTCTAAGGGACTGTATCTTTTAGGCAACCCTTCATATACCGAAATGTACTTATTTCAAATGGATAACAGAATGGGAAAGAAAATGAAAAGACACTTCAGGCGCGAAAAAATCCAGTCTCTTATGGATATCAAACATGTGTCACAGACCCTTGGGAGTTTCTGGATTATCATTAAAACAAAGATCTGATAAGGCGACTAATGTACAGAGGCTCACTAACAAGGATGAAGAAGTTTTAATAGTAGCTTTAGATAAGAGCCACCAAATCCTAAATTCTATAATCGCTGGAACTTGTTGAAATTAGTTTTGAATTGTCCAGACATCAAAAAAAAATAAAAAATCACCAAGGTAATTCAAAAGCAATATTAAGCCCGTAAATTTCCGCTTGAATATCAACTAGTTGATCTCCATAAACCTGTTTTTCCTTTTCTTCTTGTTGCACAAATAAAATAAGTATATAAATAAAAGTATTGCATCTCTAATAGCGCAAACTTTTAGACAAAACAATTCACATGGTTCAATATAGTAAAAAGTTGATCTCTTAGATTCAAGTCTAACCACCACCCATTTACCAAATGTTTCCACATACTTCGGCTGAAATGATCAGGCATGCACGTGAGTGGCATGCTGCTGACCAAAAATAATTAAATGGAAGTGTATCTTCATTACCATTTTAGAAGTTTAGACGAAGCTTTTCAACAATTTAACATTTTTGTGTCAATCCATCTTTAATTTACAATTTCCTTTGACCTTGTGTCCTCTTTTCAACAGAAATCATGAGAAATTGCACCCAAGATGTATGTGTCAAGCAAATCAACGAGACTTTCCTACTCCGAACCCTTTTGTTGTTTTTAAACGAAGGGTGTATATCATTTTGGCATTTACTTTGATTAAAAAAAGTATATCAGTTTGCCAGATCTGGCTATTGTTTACTTATGTCCCTTCAAATAAAGCCCATGGGAAATCAGGAATGCATTTTACACCGCTTTGGTTCCTACACCAAAGTGTCGTATAAGCAACACTGCACGCAACCTTTACCTCCATTGAGCCTTGAGCAACACACCTCAAGCACAGCTTGCATCGCAAGGTATAAGCTTCTCCTCCAAGCCCTTCTATTACATTGACTAGTTGTTTGGTATATTTTAAAATTAAAAAAAAAATAATCAAAAGAGTTTCTAATACTACACCAAGACCATGTAATTTTCAAAAACAAATCTTGTTATAAGTACACATAAAACATCCAAAATCTAACAAACAATAGTTGCTCGTAATCCTGTTTTCTCTCGTTGATTATGAGAGCTCCCTTTAAGCATCGAATTCAATCTCCCAATATTCAAGTAATCTCACATTCCTTATGGCCCCTTGCACAAATAATTATAACCCTCGGATGCAAATCCCTTTTCCCTTTCTTGCCCATGATACTTGATCAATTAGGATCAATTTTCCATTTCTAACCCACAAATTCCACTCCACCCTAACCAGTCAGAATCGGAACCCTATTACAAATACAGCTAAACAATGGAGACAGATAAAAGATCATACTTATCCTCATTTCAGGTCAAATGCCTCATTTCCAAAATGCTACATTTAAAATGACGACCTCAAATTCTTCAATCCAGCGAGGGGAAATTTTCCAAATCCATTTCAAATCCCCCAATTCAGCCCTCAACAATTCAATTATAAACCTCCAAACTACCCTATCAACTCTCCGAACTCAAATTACAAAATTAAAGCTTCAATCTAGGTCATGCAAATTCAAATCATTTCGAAAAACCCCCAAATGTACGGGAGGAAAGAAAAAAAAAACAGTAACCCAAAAAATGAGTGGAATAAGTGAGAATACCTTTGTTGAGCTTAATGACGAGCTGCTTCTTAGGAGGCTGGGGAGGGGTAGCTTTCTTTCGAGACAAATTGGAAGTGACCCCACCACCCGAATATTGGATCATGGACACACAAGGTTCGTCTGTGGATTCGACTTTGTGGTGCTGCTGCTGCTGGCCATTCTTGCTGTCATCAGTAGCTACGGCCTGACACTTGGCCTTCTTCATTGAACGGGAAAGTGGAGATGGTGGTGGTGGTGGTGTACTGAGCGAAGAAGATCGCTTGTTGGGTTGAGACATAAATAAAGAAGACAGAGAATAAGAATGAAATCTTGTGAGCTCTCACTATTTGTACAACAAGAGTAGAGGCGACTACTTGAACCTCAAAATAAATAAAGGGAAAATAACAAGTTTGGTCCTTGAGATATAGGTGTAATTTCTTTAATTAAAAAAATAAAATAGATTTTTAAATTTTGACCTAATTAGTAGTAATAAGAGATAAAAGAATGTATCCAATTTTGACCTAATCAGATTTTAAGTCTAATGCATCTAGATATGTGTAGTTTTGCTACTAGATACATTCTGAAATATAAATACATAAGGAGAGAGATAAGCGAGTTAGGAGAGAGGCAAGTGAGAGAGTCAATGATACATGCGACTCCGCTTGAATACAGTATATCAGGAATAAATTACACTTAATTTTTTACCCAAAATAGATAGCTAATATGAATAGGATATATTTTCAAAAAATGAATGAAATTTTGCAATAGTGATAAGCTAATTGATTTAGTATGTTTAGTTTGCCCATATATACGAGATACATGTATTTGGATGCGCCGAATACATGTATTTGGGATTGAAATCTAGCACAGCTGATAATTTTGAAAATATACGGAGCTAGTGATATTTATGTTGTTTGCCCAGTAAATAATCGACCTCTTCCACTGTTCTTTTCTATGAGAGAATAGAGTAGAATTTGCAACTAATAGTTTGTTTAACGTGTATTATTTGAATTATATATATTAAAGTATTTCATTTTAAAAGTAATTCTTTCAAAGTATTATTCGGATTGGGATTAGATTCATGAACTAGTGCATTAATTCTACTTCCAAGTGTTATCAAAATAATTAACTTTAATCTATTAGAATTTAACATTTCAAGCCTAATGAAATTGAAGTTCTTAGGTTCATGAACTCGTGCATGAATTCTACTTTTAAGTGTTATCAAAATGATTGACTTTAATCTACTAGAATTTAACTCAAACATAATGAGATCGAAATTTTAAGTGAGATAATAAAAAATGTATATTTACATTTATTATATTATCAGTGATGGGATAATGTTGAAACATATAAGTGTGCTAATATCAAAATTCAAATGGCCAAGACACCTTCAGGTCTTATTTTCATTTTTAATTTAACAATACGACTAAAGCGTATATAATACAAAATGGGTATGACCCGTGTTGGCACGAACCCAATATGGACCAATGGAAAATGTCAGATCAGTATGACCACATTTCGTTTGAAATATGTGTTAAAGATTACTTGGATTGACAACATGCAATATTTTAATATCGTGCACGATAACCTTTTAATATGACGCAACTAAAAGGGCAACACGCACTTCTACAACATATCAAAGAAACTAATTCAGTTTCTTTTCAAGGAGTGTAAATTAAGTTATCTAATACCACATATTTTGAGTGGGCGCGAGTCTCACATGCTCCTAATTGCCCCCAGATCAAGACGCGTCATCCACAGCCATATAAGTAACTTTCTCTAGTTGCCAGAGATGGTTCTGTTGTTACCACTGTCAAGAACGATAACTATATCAGGTTGTCTCGCACCATCACCAAAGCATGGTGACAACTGCAAAAAGTTGTTGCTTGATTAGATTTAGCAAAATCAAAGCGAAAATATTAGCTCATGTCACAAGTTAATTTCCACAAGAAAAGACATTTTGTGAAATGAATCATTATGGCAAAGATGAACCATTAGAAACTACAGAAAGGCAACTTAAATGGACATTATATTCATGTACAAAATGCAACTTAAAGTGGAAACACGATAACTTGAATGTTAAACAGCTGAAAAAGTATAAGAAATTTGAGGAAATCTGAAGAGGAGAAATAGAAGTAGCTGGAAAAAGTAGAGGAAGAAAGTGTTAATACAAAGATTTGGGAGAGAACATAAAAGGCAGTACACATTTTTATTAAACAACACTTAACGTCTTAGGAATTGAGATCAAAGTATCAATTTAACTTTCAAAGAATTGAAGAATGTGATTTCATTTCTTCTTATAATATACATCCACCTGTTGTTGTGTTCTTTTTACGATATCCTCATCTAGTCTGGCAACAAGAAAAAAATGGGAAGAAACAAATTAACTGTGTAATATTTGATTTGACCAAATATTCAAATGACTATGACTAAAAATTTGCCTTTAAACTACAAAATAAAAATAAATCTAGAAACTAATCCACAGTAGCGAAATTGATATAGTAAATTGGGACTTACCATGTAACGGTTCACAATAATGAGAGGCTACCAATAACTCAATTGTTCTAGCCTAACAGTGGTATATCTTCATAATAAATACCCTCTATGCAAAGTGGCACATGTCAGAACATACAAGTTCCAAACTGGATAATCCAATAGGGATAAAATATATGAAATCTGCAGAATGAAGAGACAATTAAAACATGAGCAAATTATAGGTGTAATTTCCTTAATTGATGTTAAATTTTTGACCTAATTAGTAGTAACAAAAAGATAAAAAGAATGTATCCAAATCTTAGACCTAATCAGATTTTAAGTCAGATGGCTTAGATATATACATTTTGAAATATAAGTACATAAGAAGAGAGGTGAGCAAGAAATTTAAAATACATGTGAATTCGTTTGAATATAAAGTATAAGAAAAAAATTATACTTGTATTTTGACCTCATACAGATAGCTAGTATGAGTAGGATATATTTTCAAGGAATGAATGAAATTTTTCAGTAGTGATAAGCTAATTGATTTAGTATGTTTAGTTTGTCCATATATGTGGAATACTTGTATTTGAATGCGCCCGATACATGTATCTGGAGATTGAAATCTAACATGATAATTTTGAAACATATACGGAGACGCATGTGATTAAGTCATAAACTGGTGATACTTATGTTGTTTGCGCAATAAATAATCGAGCTCTTCCTATGTTTTTTTCTACAGGAGATGGAGTAGAATTTGCAACCAATAGGTCGTTTGAAGTATATTATTTGAATTATATATATTAAAGTATTTTATTTTTAAAGTAATTTTTCAAAAGTATTATTTGCATTGACATTAGGTTCATGAACTAGTGCATTAATTCTACTTTCAAGTGTTATCAAAATAATTAACTTTAATCTATTAGAATTAACGATTCAAGCCTAATGAAATTGAAGTTCTTAGGCTCATGATCTCCAGCATGAATTCTACTTCCAAATGCTATCAAAACAATTGATTTTAATCTATTTAAATATAGCAAATCATAATGAAATCAAATTTTAAGTGAAATCATGAAAATGTATATTTATGTTTATGATATTATCAAAGATGGAATGATGTTGAAACATAAAGGGTTCGTTTGGTAGGCCGTATTAAAATAAATAGTCCATGTATTATTATGTATGACATTATTTAGTATTCCTATGTTTAGTAGGCATTTGAGCCTATGTATAACTAATACATGGTTTAGTTATACCTCCTACATAGTATTATAGGATGTATTACAAATACCTTTCATTTGGAGGTATTAGTTGTTATGTCGTAATTTTACTATCTTTAGAAAAAATCACTTTTTAAATATTCGAAGTATAAAACAATTCTGAAAAAAAAAAAACTTAAATAAGAAACTTAATTTAAAATAATTTTAACAGATAAACCTTTAAAAATTTAGAGAAAATGTAAGAGATTCTTATTAACACTTCAACAAAGTTTTTAAACATTTGAAGTGTCCGCTAACATGTGATTGTCCTACGACTTGATTAGAGTATTCTTTTGACTATTTTCAAGTAAATGATTTAATAGAAAAAAAAATAGCATATTCAATTGACTAAAAAAAGAGAAATAGTCAAACAAAGAACATTTTAGAAGAGGACCTTTATTGAAACATTTAAATTTAATTATAAGTGATTAAAATTTTAACAAATTTAGATTAATTAAAATTTATTTATATAATTTTATTTTAAACCAATTCAAAAAATTATTTTAAATTAATGGAAGAATAAATAAAAATTTTGACTAACCACTTTTTAGAGAAAATGACTAAATAAGGGAACCCAAGAACACCTTATAAAGTTTGATTGAGAATAATACATTAACATATGACAATTTTAAAAAAAATGAATAAAATGTGATTAAGTGAAAGAAGCATCAAAGAACACTTTCCCCTCTTTTTTTTTTTTTTTAACGTACTTAAAGATATAAAATTTGACCAACCACTTGCTTGATAAAATAAATCGACACAAAAAAAAAATGTATTAAAAGTAAACTATGACAAAGAAAATAACTCATTGTTGGTGAATTTAACAACCATTTGCTTGATAAAATAAATCGACACAAAAAAAAAATGTATTAAAAGTAAACTATGACAAAGAAAATAACTCATTGTTGGTGAATTTAATTAAGTTAATTAAATCAAATAAAAAGTTAGTCACTACAATAAATAAACAAAGAAAGGAGAAAGTTAAATTTAGGCTTTTAGCCCAAATTCAAATTTTGGACCTTTGTCCACCAGTCTTAAATCTAAAAATGGGCCCATTTTAGCCCTTCCTTCCTTCCTACTGTAATAAAAGAAAAGCAAAATTTTCCCAAGCCCATTTTCTTTCAAAACCTGCTTAGTCCAAAAACCAGCGTATACATTGATCGTAAACTGCTGTATATGACAATATTTTGGTTCTTTTTCCTGTATACTCAGTGTATACAGCCTAATTCAACTCTCCAAGCACCTGTATTTTTGTTTTGGCCACATATTTGCTGCACTAAACCTATATATTTGTGTATAATGTTGTATATTCACATGATACTATAACAAACCACAGATTTCAAAGAAGTATATTAACATGATAAGTTTCAAAAACACACCTAAACTATACCATTTTTTTGAGTTTCATACCTAAACTATTGAGAGTGTGAGTTTCATACCTAAACTATCACTTTTTAGTTTGAGAAACACACCTCTCTCTTATATACCATTCTCATTATCGTGTGTGTAATACACTCTCTCTTTTATTTTAAAAAATTGTCACATCACACTCCACATGGACAAACTATTCAACCTTAACAAAAATTAACTAAATTATTAATATTAGTTAAAATTAAAAGTTGAAAAATTATTATCTAAAAAAATAATATTTCTTTTATAAAATAAAATGTAAAATATTTTTCTTACCCCACTCCATCGCTTCCTCTCACTGGCCCCCACCCCCGGCTGTTTAAATATCTTTTATAAAAGAATTTAATTTTTCTATAAATAATATTTCTTTTAGATATTATTTTTTTTTTTTTTGAAAAATAATTCTACCCACCCCACCTACCCTTCGCTTCCAATCTTTTTCTCATTTTGTGTTAGATATAAACATATCAAAAATATTTTTTACTTGCCGCTGCAAGATATTTTAAAATTTTTTACTTATTTATGTTATATTCGATACACTAGTAGATTTTTTTTCCCTAAAAATATATGTACGTACATATCTAACATAAAATGAAAAAAATATTAAAAAAATAAAAATTAGGAGCGGAGGATTAAATAGGATAAGGTAAATTTTTTATTTTTTAAAAAATAAAATATTATCAATTTTTTTTTTTGGGAGGGGGAGGGTGAAGTATGAATTTTTTAAAAATATTTTATGAAAGAAATTTTTTGAAAAAAGGATGGGAGATTGTCGGGGAGGGGGTTACATGGAGGAGGCGGTGGAGAGGGGTAAGAAAAATAATTTAAATTTTATTTTTTTCAAACAATATTTTTTTATGGATAGTAATACTTTAATCTTTAATTTTTAATTAATATTAATAATTTATTATTTAATTTTTGTCAAGGTATTTTATCCATGTGGAATGTCATGTGTCAATGTTTTTTTTTTCAAATAAAAAAGAGAGTGTATTACACACACCATTGAGATGTGTTTCTCAAATCAAAAAGTGATAGTTTAGATATGTAGCTCACACTTTCAATAATTTAGGTATGAAACTCAAAAAAATGAGATAGTTTAGGTGTGTTTTTGACACTTTTCTAAAAAAACAACTACAATATTTGAATAAAATTTCCAGATTTTGACTAATGAATAACAAATTGAGATACACTTGGAAAGAAAAAAAAACAAAGATTTTGTAGCCCATTTCGAGACCTTAAAATAGTTTCGATAAATAAAGAAATATACACTTATTATGACGAGCTATTAACATAACATCATGGACAGCACTTCAAACTACTATTATACTCAAATATTGAAGGGTGCAAGGATATGAAGTGAGAAGTGCAGAAGATAGTGATACACTACATGAACATGGAAAATGTGAGAGAGCCTAAACCAAAACAACACTTAGTAAATAGATTCAATTAAACTTATTGAAATTTAATGAGTTGCAATCATATATATACAGCAATGCAACAAACAAAAAATACAGCTGAAACAAGTCTAAATTTTCCAGTTAAGTAACCATTATTTGAATCCAAAACGAGATTTAGAAAGAGTTTTTACCTTTCTCGGAACGACGACGATCTTGAGAGCGGAGATTCTTTTACCACGAACTTCGAGTAGGGACAGCAAGCCATAAAATAACGCTGGGTTCTTGCGGGTATTGTGGCGCATCGTTGGAGAAGAAGACGTATAGGCTATGGCAATTGTACGGTGTATTGTATACGTTGTATTGTATTGTACGTTGGGTTATATTCCAAATTAAGATATGGCCCTCTGAGTTCAATTATGGCCAATTGAAATTTAGGATTTAACCAAGTTGAGCTTGATTGGCAAATTGGC
Organism: Solanum bulbocastanum; assembly: GCA_037074985.1. Classification (NCBI taxonomy): domain Eukaryota; kingdom Viridiplantae; phylum Streptophyta; class Magnoliopsida; order Solanales; family Solanaceae; genus Solanum; species Solanum bulbocastanum. The sequence continues at coordinate 24,839,325 of CM073598.1, read as the reverse complement.
TAAAATTTAAATAAAAATGAATTACTATTAATTAATTAACGGGTTTCTTAATTTTAATAAAATAAAATAATTAAATCGATTATAAAATAATTAATTTAATTACAAACTAATTAACTCAGAATTATAATTATAACTTGAACTAAAGTAAATTAATAAAATACTTAACTAAAATGTAAAATCTTTTGAGATAATTTTTTATATTTATAAAATAACGCGATTGTAAAAACATACCTATTTATTATTTAAATTATTACAATTATTAAAAGACAAAATTACTTTAAAAATAACTTGAAAGTATTTTTAATTTCATAAAATTCATTAATTCAAAATTATAACCGTCACTTAACAAAATAGTTAAAATATAAAATCTTTTTGAGATAATTTTTGAACATTCATAAAATACATTAATTATATACATAAGTATATAAAACATATATATAATTTAAAAATTATAAAAAGTGACAAAACTATTTAAAATAACTTGCAAACTATATTTTTTTATTTTGAAATTTTTATAAAACTAAATATTTTAAATCGTTTAAAATTGAAGAAGCTCGATGATTAATTTATATTGTAGAGGGTCAAAATTGGGTGTCAACATTAGTAATACATGAGATATAATATCATGAGATAAATCTATGTAAAGACAAAAATATCCCTCAAATCATTTTAATTATTTTGTTTATTTTCTCGATTTTATGTTTTATATTTGTACTAGTAAATTTATTTAAATAAATCAGCTTACAAATTATTTAAAGAGAGTTGTTTCTTACTAAGTAAATCCAATACAAATTAATACAATATTTGAAATGTGAGTTGTTTAACATTAACTAATTAAAAGAGCAAATATATCACCACATGACGGTTGTGATCTCTAATTATTTGTATTTTAAACAATTTATAAAATTGCATACATATTAAAATTACAACTTGCAGTTTTTATTTATGTGTAAATGTGGATGGTTTATTTAATTTTATTGTTGTTTACCGTCTTTTTAATTTTAAAAGTTGATAATTTATCTTTTTTTTAAAAAAATTGAAAATTGACATTTGGTAAGTGATCAATTTACTAAGATGACAATTATTTATCCTCAAATAAATTAAGTGAAAATAAAAGATGAACATGACAAAAAAATGGTTCTTCTCATAGCTAGTTAGAAGACCATAAAAAAACAATATTGTCCGTCAATTATTTACCTTAACTCAATTACATAATAATTCAAGGATATAATTGAAAAGAATTTTTTTATAAAGTTTTAATCCAAACACAAGATGAGGTGAGAAACAATTAATCAAACACTTGGTAAAAATAATTCATGCACTATTAATCTCTACATTACTAATCCCTATATTATTAATCTTTGTACTAAACGACCCTAAGTGTACTAATGTCAAAATTCAAATGGCTAAGACACCTTCAGATCTTATTTTCTTTTTTAATTTAACAACACAACTAAAGTGTATATAGTATATACACAACTAATATATAGTATAAAATATACACTTACTCATATACTTTATAAATATTTTGTAAACGAGATGGATGAATGATTAGATCAGTAATTATCCCTCCTCCACCTGCATCCCCACCCACCCTTTCCTTAAAATCCCCACCCACGCTTTCCTTAAAAAGAAAAAAGAGATTTCATTTTGTCATTAGAATATTATTTTGTTACGAGATTTGAACCTTCCACTTTAATTGTGAAAGTAAACTCATGAAGTTCACCCGATAAATTCGACATCAATCCTGTTACGTAAGTTTTGTTTTCTTTTTACTTTACAATTTGCAAACAAAACCACCTTTTTAACATGTACTTGTAGACTGAATGGGCTACTCAGTGATTCATTTAAATTTGCACAATTAAAATATAGGAAAAATTATTTAGATTGGTACCTTTTAATAAATAATTATTAATTTTAGCAATATTTTTTATTTATTATCATTTATAGCAATATATAGCAATACTATGTTAAATCTACAATATGTATTAAAAGTGAATTATGTATGCAACATATATATTAAAAGTGATCAAATGAAAAAAAAATTGTTATTGCTATAAATGGTAAATATTTTCTTAATATAGTATATTTATTTAAGTTTCCCAAAGGAAAAATTACATGGATTGATACCTTTTAATAAATAATTACTGATTTTAGCGATTGTTGCTCCCCAATATACACGCAAGTGTACGTGGTTGTACAAGTAGTATAGATTCTTTAAGAAACGAGTTATCATTCCCAAAGGACTTATGATCAACTTATATTCACTTAATCTACAACTAAAAATAAAAAGTAACCTTTTCAAGAGTTGATGATTTATTGTTTATCTACTAATAATTATGCACTAAATGAGAGTAACTAATTGTGAACAACTTTGATATAATGTTTCAAGCAAGTTAAAAGAAATTCTAGGGCTGCAACATATAATGAATATCATGTATCATATTATTGGCTTAGAACTAATTTCAGTTGTCAAGTTACTGGTTTATAGGGTTGATGATATGATTCGAGTTATACGCCTCTCGTCGCCTACCCCAGTTAGCTACCTAACTACATCGTTGAGTGGGATAAATAGACTAACTGGTGAACATTTATATTTCATCCTATTTCGTAACAAAGCAAGGTGTTCGTCTGGGCGTCACTCCTGAACACTAATCACCTCAATTTAATGGGTGGACCGAGCTCTCTATATTCTCTGGTCTATCTAACCTCTCTCCCGATTTTAAGGTTAAACAATAGATTTATCTTATGGTGCCCAAGCATAAAATACTAAAACAAGAATATAGAAGTAACTTGTATTGACAACCGAAAATTAATTCAACAACCTCAAATAATCAACAATCAATTCGTAGCTACAACCCAGAACTAAGGCGTTTAGCTACTCATGCTAATAGAAAACAAGAAAATTTCATGCAATTTTAGTAAAATAGAAGAGCTAAAGGATTAAAACCTATTAAAACTTGAATTCTTGCTCTTGCCCACTAAATCAAAAGTTGAACCCTAATAATGGAGCCCTAAGGATCTATATATAATAGTAGGAAAAGTTGGGAACAAATCCTACTCAAATTAGGAATCCTATTTAATGTTAAAAACTTGGAAAAGTCGGCAAAAGAGGGACGTGTCGCGCCTCCATCGTGCCTAGCAGCGCGCTTAGACCTTTGCATTATGGCAGGACGCGTCTTGCGGAGCGCCTGAAAATTGGCGCATACCTTGGTTGCTGGCACAAGGCGCCTCTCAGCGCGCCTCTTGTGTGCCCTCAATACTGCTGGCGCGTCGTGCCAAGCAGTACGCCCCAAAAGTTTTGCAGAACTTTGCAAGCTGGCGCAATGCGCCTCTCAGTACGCCAAGCCCTGGGTCTTCACACTTAGTCAATTTCTTGCGCGTCTTTTCTCCTTCCTTCTTCGTTCCAACTCCAATTCCTTCGACAATTCCTGAAACAACTAATCATGTGTGTAAGTGCACAATCATCACAAGTATAACAAAAAATAAAGCTAATAGACTCAAGATCATTCCTCAATTCAAGCACTTTATGGACAATTATTGACAACTTAGGCATATAAATCTGCCTAAGATCACCACCCCACACTTAGACTTTTGTTTGTCCTCAAACAATCTCTAGACTATCAACTCTTTTTTCAACCCGTGGACATATCAACCCACCTTAAAATCAACCAAACATTTCTAATCATGATCTTCTAGTTTACATTGGATGCAACAATTCACAACATTTATACCAAGTACAACACATGCTCAAAGAATGACTCCTTTATTATTTTTTCGGGCTAATGCAAACTCATACCACACATCAATTAGATAATCCTACACATGCCATAAATGCCCTCACTTGTTTATGTTTAGTAAGCCTTTCACTCAAAAAATTTCGAACTCAACAAGGCCTATTTTTTTCAAACAATTAACTCACTCTCACAAAAGAAATTCTTACTTTCCTCAACATACCATAAGCTTTCCCATAGTGTGTTCTTACTTTCGCATTATACTTGTCAAGGAATCAAGAGGACTTTCATTTGGTTTTAATATCGGCTTAAGGTAGGGATGGAATATTTGGAAATCATTTTAGTGACTACATCTCCCTAATGCACATGTTATTATTTTGCCAACAATCTCCTTCCTAGATTTTCCTTCCTCCTAGTATACACTTCATCACTATATACCCCCTTTGTTGCTCCACATTTGCCCTTTATTTCTTTTTCATCATATTTATTTTTCAATGCCTTTGCACTAGACATTCAAACTCCGGATTATAATGTCCGAGTACGGTACACATTATCCTTGATAGGATCAGGGCTAATGTCTCGAGCATAGTTCTAAATTAGCCACCCTCAATTTTAGTCGAGGTGCACATTGTCGCTAAGGACCAGGGCCAAAACAAAAATTTTCTTTTCCACACAATGTAGCATTACCCTTACTATATCAACCAACAATTTTTAACCTTTCTTCTTAACATAGTGCATTAAGGATTTTCATTGGATCAAAAGGCTTGGTATCAAACAATCGGGTTTCAGCTTATCATGTGGTTTATCAATAAACAAGGCTAAAGGCACAATAAGGCTTCACTAGGAATAAATTCAATGGTAGGCATACAAGTAGAGTTAAGAATTGGCTAATTTAAAGAAACGCCTCAATCACATTCCCTAAGTCATACAAGCTACTAATGCAACACACACAAAGCAAGTTCTAGATATCAAGTTAAGCAAGAACCAATCAATTTTCACCACACATGGCATCATGACACATATAAGGATATATCAACTAACATGCTCATACAATTTGCATTACGGTATTACTACACAATTAAGCCCAGTTTCATATTATTGTGAGTCAAAACAGCACATGCTAGTTACAAGGTCAACAATCAATTGCATTTTTCCAAATATGACTGCCCATGGCGTTTGGCTAACTTATTCGGACATGGTTTCAAAAGACCAGGGTTGGTTTCTCAATCCTACTCTTTTATGTGACTAATTTTTTCTTAATACGATCGTCATCCATCCATCATTGGTAACTGTCACTCCTAAGACGACTCTAAGACTCAATAAAGCAATATAATAATCCTATTCGATTCAAAGGGACAATCCTCAATAAAAGTATCGAAAACAAACTCTAAGGAACCTAAAGAAAAAAATGTTAACTAGAAACTAACAACTAGACTCAATAAAGCAGTAAACAACTATCTACAACAGAGAATATTACCCCACCCCACACTTTAAAAATAAACATTGTCCTCAGTGCATAAATAAAATAAAGCATAAGGTTAGGAATACTTCTTATGGCCTCTAGGGCTCGTTGTCGCCACCGTCGAACACCATTAAGGCATTCGCCTTAACCTCTACATCATCATCCTCCTCCTAATCATCCATTGGCTCATCAACAGTGACCTCGTCATCATCTAAAGGCTCCAAAAATGCAGGACCAATCTTGCACACAAACGTTGCACTCTTAGACGAAGGATAACGTTTTGCCATTGTTTCCATCTCAACATCAATAACCGAATGTCCACCTATCCACAATTGCAACTCAGCCATCCCAAACATCCTAGCCATGACACTATCGTTATGGGCTTGCCTCTCCTAGGCAGACAGAACCGGTCCTGGGATGTGTCAAGTGCCTTAGTCCTCATCACATCAATTATCTTACCCGTTAGATCCGAGTGAAAAGCAATGGTTAGATCATAAGCCTCTTCCTCTATTCCCTGGGCCCTCAGTTAATAGGTAATCAACTCCCCATAGCAAAACCGCCACCGCACATTATTCTTGAATTTCATCATATGATACATCAAGATTTCCCCAACATTAATAGGCATTCTTCATCAGCATGTACACTAGCACTACTCTATCCCTCGTTACCTTAGATAAATTATTCGCAGGAAGCAACACACTACAAATAATCTTCAACCATACCCTAGCAACCAAATTGAAATTCACAAAATGGAGAGTGTTATGCCTCCCAGTGTCCTTGCTACACGCCCACCTAGCCATGGACTTAACCCCACACAATGTATGCCTAATATCTCTGTACGGAAGGGTCTTTTTTAGTCAATTAAACTCATCGGCGTCACAGTTGGGGGTGCCCAACAAATCATTCAAAACCCGGGTCGAAAATCTCACATCCTTGCCTCTAATAGACACATGTTTAATTTGTGTTTTCGTGAGCCAATTAGCATAAAACTCACGTACCAAAGTCAGATTACAATCACCCGGATGATCAAAAAGAAATTTCAGCCCCAACTCCACAAGAGTCCTATATATAGCCGAAAATTGAGTTTGCAACCTTACCTCGTCGACATACTCATCTACTATGTATTTAGGCTCCCGCTGGAAATCAAACCATAATAACCCATACGCTTTCATCATTTTTTTCCTAAACTTTTGGGTTAGTTCCCTATTACTGGACCTGGAGGCTTCGCCCTTCCTACTCAGCTTAGAACCCGCCACATTCTTCGTCTTAGGAGCCATGTAAACCTGATAAGAAAGAAAAGAGAAAAAAAATCAAAGAAAAAAAAAATTATAAGATAATAAGGAGGGAGGGGTCGGGTTACGGTGGGAAAAAAGACTTTTTTTTTAGAAAGGTAGATTTGGAGTGAGAAGAAAGTGGGTGGAGTGGGTGTTTGGTTTTTATAAGTGGAGGATGGAAAGGGAAAGGTTTTGTTGAGTTTAATGGAGAAAATTGGCGTTTTAATGTAGGAAGGATAAGAGGTTAGGAAAGAAGAAGAGTATAAGATGGAGAGAAATTTGGGTTTGAAATCGTAGGACTAGGGGAAGAATGTGGGATTTGGGGAGTTTTATCTGTAGTGAGTTAGGCGAAATCCTGGTAAAAACTCGAATTAAAAAAACTGGAGCGTGGCACATTGAGGGCGTGAAGCGCACCCCAACTTTGGCGCGGAACTTTCATGCCAGGCGCGGCACGCCTGTCAGTGCGCCTGGCTTCAGGTATATTTTTTCTTTCACTATTACAAGCTAAGTTACAAATAATTAAAAATCTTATCTAGCTAAAACTAACCTATATTCTAAAAATTGAAACTAAGCTACTAATTTTTTTTTCAAGAATTCAAAGACGAAAAACCTATTTATTACATGTTATTCATAGGTTGCCTCCCATATAGCACTTGATTTAACGTCGCGGCACGACACAGATTGGATCATTTATCATTTAGCTCAAGAGCTTTCCGATCACGATCCGAATCCTTATCGAAATAATGTTTCACACTTTGCCTATTGACCAAGAAGGTAAGGCCAGTCTTACCTTTAAGTTCAACAACCCTATATTGTGTCATTTTGACTACTTCAAAAAGATCACTCCACTTTGACCTTAGTTTTCCGGGGAATAACCTTAGTCTAGAGTTGAAGAGTAGTACCTTATCTCCCGGATTGAAGGTACGAGCTACTATGTGTTTGTCATGCCACCTATTTGTCTTTTCTTTGTTTAGCTTGGCATTCTCATAAGCGTAGAGCCTAAACTCCTCAAGTTCATGCAACTGATTCACTCTCTTTTTACCAGCTAGCTCGGGGTCTAAGTTCAGCCTTTTAATTGCCCATTATGCTTGATGTTCTAATTCCGCCGGAAGGTGACATGAGTTCCCAAATACTACGTGATAGGGAGAAGTCCCTATTGGTGTCTTATACGCAGTCCTATATGCCCACAATGCATCATCTAGTTTTTCAAACCAATCCTTCTTTTGCGCATTCATCATTTTCTGTAAAATTTGCTTCACCTCTCTATTCGAAACCTCCACTTGGCCACTCGTTTAAGGATGGTAAGTTGTAGCAACCTTATGAAGAATACCACACTTAGCAAGAAGATTCTTAACAAGATGGTTAATGAAATGCTTACCTCCATTACTTATAAATGCCCTTGGAGTGCCAAAGCAAGTGAAGGTGTGCTTCTTGATGAACTTTATCACCACCCTTGAATTATTAGAAGGAAGAGCGACTGCCTCAACCCATTTACTAATATAATCCACAGCCACAAGAATGTATTGGTTTCCACTAGATAGTGGGAATGGACCCATGAAGTCAATACCCTACACATCAAAGATTTCCACTTCCAAAATGTTACTTAGCGGCATCTCATGTCTTCTTGAAATAGTACCCAACTTTTGGCATTTATCACAATCCTTCACAAAAGAAATAAAATCTTTAAATAACGAGGGCCAAAAGAAACCAAATTGTAGTGCCTAATAAGCAGTGCGCTCTCCTCCATGGTGACCTTCATATGGGCTAGCATGACAACTTTCGAGCACTTTGTGAACCTCAGATTCTGGAATGCACCTTCTCACTACCTAGTCTACACCTTGCTTGAACAAGAATGGTTCATCCCAGATATAGAACTTGGCATCATGATTGAGTTTTTTTTCTTTTGTTGGATGGTTGTACTCGGAAGATAATCGCCACTTACTATCAAATTCATAATGTCTGCATACCATGACACTTGAGAGATATCTAATGCCATCAATTGTTGATCCAAAAACTCTTCCCGAATTTTCTCACCTTTATTCACATGTGAAAAATCCTCCAACCTAGATAAGTGATCTGCTATTTGATTCTCAGTACCTTTCTTATCATTGATCTCAAGGTCAAATTCTTGGATAAACATTATCCATCGAATCAATAATGGTTTAGCATCATTCTTATTGAATAAGTACCTGATAGCTGCATGGTCAGTAAAAACAATCACTTTAGTACCTATCAAATACGATCTGAACTTGTCGAAGGCGATCACTAGAGCCAACATCTCCTTCTCAGTCACTGTGTAATTAGCTTGTGTAGAGTCAAGGGTCTTGCTTGCATAATAGATCGAGTGAAACACTTTATTCTTTCTTTGTCCCAACAATGCACCTACTGCTACATCACTTGCATCACACATGAGTTCAAATGGTAATCCCCAATCAGAAGCAATTAAGATGGGAGCCTCAATTAAGTTCCTCTTCAACATCTCAAAAGCTTTCAAACGCAACTCATCAAAGTTAAACTTCACCTCCTTCTCCAAAAGACTGCACATAGGTCTGGCGATCTTGAAAAAATCCTTGATGAATCGCCTATAAAAACCTGCATGACCAAGAAAACTACGCATACCATTTATAGAGATGGGAGGGGGCAATTTCTTAATAACTTCTACCTTAGCCTTATCAACCTCCAAACCAGATTTAGACACCTTGTGTCCCAACACTATTCCCTTTCTAACCAAAAAATGACACTTTTTCCAGTTTAGAACTAAGTTAGTGTCTTCACATCTAGCAAGTACTTTATCAAGATTTCGGAGACATACCTCAAAAGACTTCCCAAAGACAGAAAAATCATCCATGAACACCTTAACAAAGTCTTCCATCATATCATGAAAAATGGCCATCATACACCTTTGAAAGTCATCGGTGAATTGCAAAGTCTGAATGGCATGCACTTGAAAGCATATGTGACATAAGGACAAGTGATGTTGACACCCAATTTTGACCAACCTTTAATCATTTCGGGAGTGCTATTTGATTAATTACGTATTTTAAAGCATATTTCAAAGTTTAAAATGTTAATTAATTTTGTCTAAAAAATTACATGTTTAGTGTGCATGATTTTTCAAAATTGTTGTATGTATTATCAAAAAATTATTGTGATAAATTATAGTTAAACTGGAATTATTACTTTACATAATTATTTTAAAATATTAAATATGTTTAATTGAATAGCATTTTCTTAATTTTCCTCCAAATTATTTAAATTTCAGCCTATTCTATTTAAATTTATTTGAATTCTAGCCTTTTCTTATCCAATTTATTTCAATTATACTCAATTCAAATTCGTTTTGCAATCATAGCCACTTGTTGAGTTCAAATCTAGCCTATTATTGTCCTAATGTACAAGATTTCAATTCCTCATCTCATTCGTCCATCCAATTTCGAAATAATCTCGACCCTCCATCTCACTTGATCTCAACAACTGAGATCAAGTCCCCCAACTTTCCTGTCTTTTATCAAAAAAAAAAGGACCAAAATGCTAAAAACATTATTCATTTTTTCTCCTCCTCTCTCCTAGACCGCCGCCTTGCCTCCGTCTCTCTCAGTAACAGTTGCTTCGACCAGCAGAAACATACAGCAAGGGAAGCAGCTCCAACCAACAAGCAGTCGGTGAGATCCCAGGTCGCTGGCGACAGTAACAGCAGCACCGCCCAGTCTTCTCATCCCACTTTTATCCGACGAAAACGAGCACTAGCGAGCTTCGAAACAGTGCCATGACCAGCGAGACAGCAGGCTCCACCGGTGAAAACCAACAGCAGCAGCGAATAGCGAGGGTGGCCAGTAGCAGCTCCGATCAAGTGAACTCCAACAGCAGCAGCTTCGCACACTGGCAGCAGTAGCAAGATCCGCTTCTCTATCTCCTTCTTCTGGTCCGACAAGCAACTACGGACGACAACAACAACTCCGACCAGTTGAAGTTTCGGCGAAATACAAGGTTTGGATTAGCTTGAAAATGGATCTCGTCAGATTCGTTTCCGATATTTTTTTAAATTCGTTATTCCTTTTGTTTACTCTTTTAAATATTTCATTTTATTATGGTTGTTACAGTATATGATGTTTAAGTTATATATGACTACTAATGATTTTGGATTGATAGCTCGTTGAACCTGCATGTGATACGACTCACTAGTGTAGCAAAGTTCATAGACTTATTGCAAAATCTGCCCGTTAAAACCCAAATCTGATTTGTTCACTGATCTTTGCATATTTTTCCTTCATTAATTGATAAAATTGTATATCTATCTTAATTATAAGGAGACTGTTTTGGTAATTAATCTAATTGGTTTTGGAATGTAATTATGGTAAGGTGTGTTTGTTGTTGATCATATTCTCTCCCTCTTGTTGTTAAAAGTATTGTTTTCCTTATAAAGTGTAGACAACTAATAAGCATTATGCTATAAAATCTTCTGTTATGATGGTAAGTTTAATTAGTATTTATTTGTATATGTTGCCGGTTGTCTAATTGATTCAATTTGCTGCTTAATTGATTATTCTCTTGTTATTAAGGAAAGATATTCCATAATTCACTGATAATTAGCTCTTTTCCTTTACTTGTTGTGCTTCTTGTTTTACTATATAAAGAAGACTTTTCTGTCATTAGGCGGACGGAATTTAACAATAGTAAAAAAAAAAATATTCTCTGCTCTCTACAAATAATTTTCGGTGAATTCTAAGGAGTAGTTATCCAATTTGTTTTTGCTGCGTACGGGTCTATTTGAATTAAGTTCGTCTCAATTGCTGATAACCATATTCTGCATAATCGGTTAGCTCCCCTTCATTAGTTTAAAATCTCGTCTTGCATCATCAATCATGAATATTGTATGTTTGTTGTATGATCAAAAATGAATAAAAGGAAGCATACGGGTCAATCTTTTTCTCCTCTTGGATATGTGATATTATGTTTACTGTTTTCCATAATTGTTTGAGTTTTTATGTGTGTGACTCTGCCTATGTGTTATATCTTTATTGTATAGATATTGTGTGATATCTTATTTTGATCATCTAGCAGGGCCTTCAAGAAAGTTGGGAAGTTTTCGAAGAGTTGCCATGGGTGGGAATGTTTAGCGGAGCTGTGTATATTTATAATTATGTTTTGGCTTGTAATTATTTGTAAAAAACTCTAATTCATGTATGAAATATTTTGGGGATCGTCTAAGGGAGGAGGGAGATATACGTGCTAACTATTTTTCTTTACTTATTTTTTACGTGGGATTGTTATTAAAATTTGTCTATATGCATTAGCCATAAAACTGGGTAAACGTGTTATAACAACCGACCTAAAATTAAGCCTTTGTTAGCCTGTAATTTTTGTTTTACTTTTAATCTAATATATCAATATGTGAAAAATTAAGGTTTGCCTCCATACTAAAATCGGGAATTGTGCTTATGTGATCATATTCAAGCTATTCTGTGTAGAGATCTATGCTATAATTTGTTATATTTTTAGCATACTCTACTAATCATTTTTAATAGTTTTATGTATGTTAGTTTTAAAATAATTAGACTATACTAACCTTTGTATGTTAAATTCAGATTCTAATAATTTTAGTGTTAATAAATTAGTTATATGTAAATAATTCCTTGTATGCATATATTATCACTTAGAAACTATGCCTATTGGACTCAACAATCAAGTTTGGTATAGTAATTAATCTGATATTAATTTCAGCGTTTTGATAATCTTGTTATGTAATAGAATTCATGCCTATAGGATTTCAATTAATTTAATTTGCACCTAGGATAGAAATCATAGAAGTCGTGTTCATCGGTGTTATCAAATAATTTCCAGCATGCTAAATAACCATAATAATCTACTATGCATATTTTCCGCCACCCTTAATATCAATTAATAACCGTAATCTTCCATTTGTAATAACTTGTTGCTCTGCCACTTAAAACAAATCAGTAATTATTGTCTGCATGTCTTTTAAAATCTGCTACTTTAAGTTTGTTGTCTTAATTAAATCCTAATCAAAATATTTTAGTTTCTGTATCATGAATAATTGTTTTTCCACTTTTAATCAACTAATAAAATAATTTTTTCCGCGTGCTTTATTAATAAAGTAAATAAAGTGTGCACTATGTCATAATTTTCTTCCCTTTAAATTGAATATATATATGTTGTATGTTTATATGTATACACACTTAGCATGAGACCTTTCACTTTATGTGTGTTTGCTAGCATGCTAATTAAAACTTAAGAGGCCAATATGAGACTTTACATGCTAAGTGTTGTCCAACATGTTTTGACTTGGTGTCTAGGGTGAGTGTATAAGAAATATTTATTTTGTCTAAACTCAACCCAATAGTAGTTTAATGCCTCTTGGACATTAAGCGGGGACGCTAGACACATTTTAAGACGAAATGCATGTGGAAGGTGGGGTAAGGGTAGTTTAGGCCCTACGAAGATGATGACATTGTCTTGAGCCGTAAATGACAAATATTTGTCTTTGTCTGTCCCTAAATAAGCTGAGCGCTGATCCGTAAAGTCCTTCAGAGTCTCCCTTTCCTTTATCCCTTTATGTGTTTATAATTACATTTGTTTGGGGTAGTTATAAAAAAAAACAAAAATTATTTGCTTATTTAATTGTATAATTTCTGTCTTCTTGCTCCTCTTTATTAATTGTTTAATTGTTATTTATTACTTGTTATCACCTAGATCTGCATGCTTAATTAATTAATTAATTAAAACAACTAAAATAATTTTAAATGTTTATTTATCGTTATCACCTAGCAAGCATGTTTAATTAAATAAAAAAATAATGAAGTGACCTTAATTGCTACTTGTAACCTCCACATAAATTACATGAGATACGGCCGGGACCCACATTTGTGGACCTCGAGGGATGCCTAACACCTTCCCTTCGAGGTAACTTAAACCCTTACCCGATCTCCGGTTCGTTGACCTTTAAGTTAGAATTAGTTAGGTTAGATAGGTGCCCTAACGCACCATAATTCGTTAGGTGGCGACTCATCAATCACTTCGAAGCCCGAAAGAGTTGTTAGGTCATGCATAAAAATCCGTTTTGAGAAAAAACGGGGCGCGACAAGTGAACATAGTCTTTTCCTGATCCTCGGGTGCAATCAAGATCTGGTTGTAACCGGAATATCCTTCTAAGAAATAATAGTACTATTCACCTATTAGTCGGTCAAGCATTTGATCAATGAAGGGAACAGGATAGTGATCTTTTCGGGTAGCATCATTTAGTTTCTAGTAATTCATGCAAATTCTCCACCCGACCACTATTCTAGTACGAATCAACTCATTATTTTCGTTACTCACCACTATCATACCTCCCTTTTTGGGAACACATAATTTCCCCACTTACTATTAGAGATTAAGTACACAATTTTAGCATCTAGCCACTTTATGACTTCCCTTCTTACCACTTCTTTCATCACATGATTCAACCGACGTTGATGTTATGCTATGGGTTTGTGATCCTCTTCCATGTAAATTCTGTGTATGCATAACGCCGGACTAATCCAATTAATATTAGTCATCTGCAATCCAATTGCTTTCCTCCTCTGCTTTAAGATCCTTAATGCCGCATCAACCCGTAAATCAGACAATTCTGCAGAAAGTATAAGAGGCAAAGTTTCATTAGTACCCAAATAAGCATACCTTATATGAGCTGGTGGTGTTTTTAGTTCCAACCTAGGGGATTTTTCTATTGATGGCTTTGGTGGGGGCCCCAACTCGCGATCTAGTGACTTCACTTGAGTCCTACGAGTATCTACTAGTGTTAGATTTAAGCATGATTCAATCTCTTGAGCTTCAGTATCTCCCTCTATCTCATGACCCACTAACACTCTTTCTAAAGGATCTTTGGGTACAACTACTTGTGATTCTACTATGCGATCAACCACAGTAATAGCAGACAACTCTTCATAAATAAAAGGAAATTTTAAAGCGCGGTACACATCAAATACCTCAACCTTATCATGTGCCCTCATAGTTAGTTGACCAGCCGCTACATCAATCAATTCCCTACTCGTGGCCAAGAAAGGTCATCCCAAAATGAATGGAACTGCAGAATCTGGTTCAAAGTCTAAGACCACAAAATTTATCGGAAAAATCAATGAACCTACTTGCACTAACACATCTTCTACCACCCCCTCTGGCCTAACAATGGATCTATCAGCGAGTTGGAGAATAACAGTGGTTCATTTTGGACTACCCAACCCAAGCTTTTGATACAAAGATAAGGGCATCAAATTTATACTTGCCCCCAAATCACGCAACCCCCGGGCATGAACACTTTGCCCAATTGTAATCTGCACAGTAAAATTACCCGAATCTTTTAACTTTTTGTGCAGTCTATTTTGGATTCATGAGCTGCACTCCTCAGTAAGTGCTACAATTTTATATTCAGTGAGCCTCATCTTGCTAGCCACAATGTCCTTCACGTATTTAACATACTTTGGAATACCCTACAAAATGTCAACCAAAGGTATATTAATGTGAATCTGTTTAAGAAGAGAGAGAAACTTATCGAAGCATTTATCTTCATTCTGCTTTTTCAGTCTTTGTGGAAATAGAGGTGGTAATTTCTTTTGAGGAACGGGTACCTCACCATTGGAGCTTTTTACTAAATCTTCCACCTTCTTTTATTTGTTACTTACCTCAATATCTCTCTTCTTTGGAGCTAGTTCCTCTAATTGTAACTCACATCTAGTACTTACTGCATGCAATTGCTTTAGGTTGGGCTCAGTATCACGGGCAGCCCACCTTGGGGACACAAGTTCAAAGAATTAGCCAGTTGTGCAACTTGTTTCTCTAAACTCATTTGGGACATCTGGATTTTCTAATGTTTTCATCCTGCGTATCTATTATAGCATTTAATTTGGTCCCTATTTCAGTCATGAACTTTTGGAGTAGTTCTTCATTTGTCATCCCCCATTTTGGTTCACTAGGATTTGGGCCTTGGTTAAGATTGAAGTATTGTTGCCCAGCCACTTGAGAACAGTATTGGTTAACCCCTTGCGTCTGATTTTTGTTTTGGTTACCACCCCATAAAAAGTTAGGATGGTTCTTCCAGCTAGGGTTGTAAATGTTACCATAATTTTGTTGCACTCCACCCCTTTGCGCATTACCCATATAGTTTACGAAATTTGGAGTTGCCTTACATTGCTCGGTTTCATGAGTTCCACTACCATATACCTCACACCATTTTGCTGTCTGTTGTACCACATTTACCGGTGTTTGATTTAGATCCATTTGTTTAAAATGTAAGGTCATGTTATGTTGCATTGCATCTAATTTGACATTTATGGCAGTAGCTTGGTCTACATCTAAGATCCCTGCAGCCTTTTGGGTTGGGGTTCTAGACATTTCCCTATCATACCTTTGGTTCCCTTCAGAAAGTTTATCTAGTAAGGCGAAGAACTCTTCACTTGTTATGGATAGGGTATGTCCACCTGCTGCTATTAAGAAGAGCACGACCATTATAGTCTAAACCCTCAAAGAAAATGTGAGTAAGTACTTTATTGGTTTGCATATGGTGTAGGCAAGCATTCAACATTTGTTTGAAACGTGCCCATGCTTGGTACATGTCTTTCCCTAGCTTTTGAACAAAGTTTATTATCTTACCCCTTAGCTTAGTAGTTTTCTTGGATGGGAAAAATCGACTCAGGAACTTTTTTACTAGATCATCCCAAGTAGTGATGGAGTTTGGTGGCTCAGAGTCTAACCAATGCCTTGCAGCTCCTAACAATGAGTATGGGAACAAAGTCAACCTTACATAGTCTGATAAGACTCCACTTGGGATGTATGTATTGGTAATATATGAAATTTCTATAAAGGATTTGAGGATCCTCATGGGGGATACTAGTGAATTGCCCATTAGAATAGAGGATCTGTACCATGCTCTGCTTTAGTTCAAATCTACCCCCCGGTGGAGGTTTTCTAATACTACATGTCAAATTGGCTGTGTATAGGACTGCCATATCACAGACGGATCTTGCGGGTACGACAGGCGGTACTCTTTGGTTATTCAAATTTCCTTTGGTTATTCTCATTTTCTGGGTTATTCAATTTGTCTTGGTTATCATCATTAATATTTCCCGAAAGACCTAACCTCAATTTTCCACGTCTTTCTTATTTCGCCATTTTCCTGCACTAGCGTATAACTCTTTGAGGTTCGTTGTAAGGTTCGACAAGATTTCCTTTCCGAGCCAGTCCTAAAAATCAAGTGCCTGCAATAAGCAAGCTAAGATCAAGTAATTAATATCTAAATAATCTAGTTGTAGACTTAAGAAGATTGAATATAAATCAATTTCTAAGTCCCCTATAGCGGCGCCAAGAACTTGTTGCTCCCTAATATAAACACAAGTGTATGTGGTCACACAAGTAGTATAGATTCTTTAAGAAACGGGTTATAGTTCCCAAGGTACTTATGATCAACTTATATTCACTTAATTCTACAACTAAAAATAAAAAGTAACATTTTCAAGAGTTAATGATTTATTGTTTATCTACTAATAATTATGCACTAAATGAGAGTAACTAATTGTGAACAACTTTGATATAATGTTTCAAGCAAGTTAAAAGAAATGTCAGGGCTGCAACATATAATGAATATCATGTATCATATTATTGGCTTAGAACTAATTTCAGTAGTCAAGTTACTGATTTATAGGATTGATGATATGATCCAGGTTATGCACCTCTCGTCGTTTACTCTAATTAGCTACCTAACTACATCGTTGAGCGGGGATAAATAGACTAACTGGTGAGCATTTATATTTCATCCTATTTCGTAACCAAGGTGTTCGTTTGGGCGTCACTCTTGAACACTAATCACCTCAATTTAATGGGTGGACCAAGCTCTATATATTCTCTGGTCTATCTAACCTCTCATCTCCCGATTTTAAGGTTAAACAATAGATTTATCTTATAGTGCCCAAGCATAAAATACTAAAACAAGAATATAGAAGTAACTTGTATTGACAACCAAAAATTAATTCAACAACCTCAAATAATCAACAATCAACTCGTAGCTAGATCCTCAGAACTAGGGCGTTTAGCTACTCATGCTAATAGAAAACAAGAAAATTTCATGCAATTTCAAAAAATAGAGGAGTTAAAGGATTAAAACCTATTACAAACTTGAATTCTTGCTCTTGCCCACTAAATCAAAAGTCGAACCCTAATAATGGAGCCCTAAGGATCTATTTATAATAGTAGGAAAAGTTGGGAACAAATCCTACTCAAATTAGGAATCTTATTTAATGTTAAAAACTTGGAAAAGTTGGCAAAAGAGGGACATGTCGCGCCTGGCAGCGCGCTTAGACCTTTGCATTGTTGTGCAGCGCGCCTGAAAATTGGCGCAGACCTTGGTTGCTAGCGCGAGGTGCCTCTCAGCGCGCCTCTTGTGTGCCCTTAAAAATGATGGCGCGTTGCGCCAAGCAGTACACCCCAGAAGTCTTGCAGAATTTTGCAAGCTGGCACGATGTGCCTCTCAGTACGCAAAGCCCTGGGGTCTTCACACTTAGTCAATTTCTTACGCGTCTTTTCTCCTTCTTTCTTCGTTCCAACTCCAATTCCTTCGACAATTAATCATGTGTGTTAGTGCACAATCATCACAAGTATAGTAAAAACTCAAGCTAATAGACTCGTGATCATTCCTCAATTCAAGCACTTTATGGGCAATTATTGACAACTTAGGCATATAAATATGCCTAAGATCCGCGATACTTTTTATTTATTACCATTTATAGCAATATATAACAATACTATGTTAAATCTACAATATGAATTAAAAGTGAATTATATATACAATATATATGTATTATAACTTTTTTTAAAAATATATTATGTTTGTTTGGTAAGAAAATGGCTAATTGAATTATAAGTGTATTAAAATGTGTGATAAATGAATTATCCATCAATAAAACTTGTATTATATATGAATAATAAATGTTCTTTATAATATGTATTAAAACTGTACTATAGGGGTCGTTTGGTAGAGTGTATAAGAATAATGTTAAATATAGTGTATTAGTAATGCTTGTATTCGCAATGCATGTATTAGTTATGCATGCAATAAGTATATACATAAATCTAACCCATCGGTGGCCCCCTAAACTTGGCACCAACTTTTACTTAGACACCTCAACTAGGCTTTGTAAACAAAGACATGTGGCATATATATTGAAAATAATTTTTAAATACAAATTAAATCAATAAAATTCCCCACATGACCCACCCACCCACGCCCCCAACCCGCAAATTGTCTTCTCCAAAAACCCATACCCATGTGTAGAAACAGCTGCCCCTCTCCCCCCCGCCTTCTCCAAATACCCCTATTCATTAGCAGAAAAATCTGCACATGCCCATTCCCCCACCCCATTGTCTTCTCCAAATACCCACCATCTCTTTTTTGCTAAAACATCTGGGCACCTACATACTCTTTCTTTTTTATTAGTGTCTTCTTCAAATATGTTTTTTTTCTTTTTTACCCTAATTAGCAGGTTTATAATTCACCAAAAATTAAACTTACTCCTCTTTAAATATTAAACTCTTTCAAGAAAGAATCTCATGAATAGTTTAATATTTAATCTTGAAATGGGTCTATTCCTAAATTTTTAAAATAGTTTCCATCATTTTTCATCATTTTACTGTATCTATTTTTATTCACCACGTTGGATATTTAAGTTTGCAAAAATGGTAGCTGAAAATGGTAAGCTTGAAATCTCTTGGTGTTGTAGCACTATTAGATCTATTTCTCCATGGAGGATTTTAGGAGTTTAAGTTTTGAAAATGGTGGCTAAAATAGGGAAGAAGAAGAAAAAAATAAAATAAAAATAGGTTAAAGATAAGCTCTCCATGCGCTGGCAAGGAGTGTATCACACTCGCTATGTCATATCAGCAAAAAGTGTCAAAATGATACAGCGGAATATCACATGAGGTGTCTAAAATGAACAAAGCCTGGTTGAGGTATCTAAGTGAAAGTTTATGCCTTGTTTGGTTTGATGCATTA
Organism: Solanum bulbocastanum; assembly: GCA_037074985.1. Lineage (NCBI taxonomy): Eukaryota > Viridiplantae > Streptophyta > Magnoliopsida > Solanales > Solanaceae > Solanum > Solanum bulbocastanum. The sequence goes on along the minus strand of CM073598.1, from coordinate 24,819,819 downwards.
AAAATAGCATGCATTGCATAAAAAAATTAATTTGCAAAGATGCCCTTCACTATTATGATGGAAAAGATTTAAAAAGGGATTTGAGGGGCAAATTGGTCTTTAATTGAGCTAATGCATGCATTAAAACCATTGCATTGCTAATACCTAGAAATCCATGGTATTAGTAATGCATACTTTAATACACAATAGAGTGTACAACTAATGCAAACATTAGTTATACATAGGTTAGAAAAGAGTACCAAACAAGGTACTAGTAATACACCAGGCTAATGCATGCATTATTTTTTCTAGTACACTCTACCAAACGATAAATGTATTAAATGGTAAATATTTTCGTAATATAGTATATTTATGTAAGTTTCCCATTAATGAATTTGGGACTGTTACTACTTCCCCAGGGAAGTATTATCGAAGATATTTATACATGAAACATTTTGTTGATGTTTGATTGGTGATTATTCTTTCGAGAACTTACATAAATTCCACTAGTTTAGGATCTAATTGCCTAGATATACTTTAGTTTGTAATATTACGTATCTTACTAGTTTTGGTACTTTTAGAAATGTCTAGATACATGTATATCTGATACATGGGGTCAAATTTAGGTGTAATTTGTTTTACATACATTATATGCAAATAGGTTCGCATGTGTATGAGACACATAGCAAAACTCGCTCGGCTACTTCTCCTCTCTCCCATCTTGTTTGCCACTCTCTCATGTATCTGGTATTCGACATACATGCAACTTCACTCCAAATACATACAAATACATGTATCTAGTGTGCATCTAGTGTAATTCGCATGTATCTGGGATACATACAAATCTCGCTCGCCTCTCTCCATATTTGAAAATTTTTAATCTTTTAGTCTTAAACTAAATATGTATAAAATAGGGAAAAAGGATAAATATAACCCTGAACTATTGTAAATGGTATGCAGATACCTTCCGTCATACTTTTGGGACATTAGTGCCCCTGTAGTCCAAAAACTAGAGCATATATACCCTTTATAGTAACAGACATACACATGCCATAATCTTATCTACCGACCCGATATTTATTAAATATTAGATCGACGGATAAGATTGCGCCACGTGTCCCTTTTTATCCGTTAGAGTGAAGGGCATATATGTTCTAGTTTCTGGACAACAGGGATACCAATATCCCAAAAGTATGACGGAGGGTATCTGCATACCATGTACGATAGTTCGGGGGTATATTTATCCTTTTTCCCTATAAAATATACCAAAGTTTTTTTTTTTTAATCTTATAATCTTGAACATGTCATGTGAAAAGTTAATACAAAGTGTTGCCAAAAAGAAAAAAAAATATTTTTTAAGATAATCTAAAAAGAAAAATAAATTAAAATGAAGCGACTAATAATAATACCATATATACCATGTGTGTTTACATGTGCCTTACACCCCTCAACACCACAGTACCCTTTGCCGACCACAAAACATGCAAGAGTTTAGTAATTTTGGGGTGTGGCCGACACTTGCAATGTTTTCAATACATTCACTGAACACACAAATTGGTCTCCTTAAAAAGTATATATACTATTCAAAATTTATGTATCTGTCTAATTAGAATTCATTTTATACAGGTCCATCAAAAAGGAAGTCTCTTTTTTTCTTTAAGTCACTTTAATTGTCATATCTTTAGAATTTGAATTCGAGTTTTCTAATCAAGGAGGAAAGAATTTTATTCATCTCTGTAGAAAATACATATATGTATTAATGTTTCAAGTTGAGAGTACTTATCATATATGTAAAGAAATATTGTGGAATTCTCCTTTTTGACACATTAAACGAAGGTAGTGGTTTTCCAGCATAACGAAATCTTGGGATGGGGTCCATGCATCATGATCTTCAACATATTTCAAAGCTAAGATTCCATTGAAAAAGGAACATGTCTTTGAGGAAACATATACTAGTGATCTACCTCATTAAACTACTTAAATTCTCTCAAAAATATCTGTTTTCCATGTCAGCTAATTTGCTCAATTTAAGAAATATATTAACAACAATAAATAATAAACCAGCGTAATCTCACAAGTTAGTTTTGCGGACATTAAAGTGTTTTGCATAGCTTATTCATGCAAAATTAAATTTTGGGCCTAACATACACCTAAAAGGTAACTCAAATTAAAGGGATAATGATTGCACAAGTCATATAAGAAGACTATCTATCTCATTAATTAACCACGTATGTAGAACTTTTTTTCATTTTAACATTATACTCCTCTTGACGCCCAGTACCAGGCATCTAGTGCATGAACAATTTTAATTTGGGGGCTAACATTGGGTGAGATGGGTCCTGCTTTGATACTATGTAATTAGGTATTGAGCCTAACTCACACCCAAATGCTAGCTTAAACAAAAGATGATTATCCGAGACTTATAAGGAAACCACTCATCTCATTAACCACTAATATGAAACTTTTTCATCATTTCAACCATCCCTACACTGAGAAGATAACTCATGTTGTCTCTTATATCGACTCAAAAGAAAGATAACAACACATAAAAATAACAATTAGATATTAAGATAAATGAGGATAAAGAAACAATACTAAGAATAAGAGCTCAGCGAACAGAAGAGAAATACGTCCGACACATATATAAGACCTAACTACTAATATTCTATCTTAATTTTCGATCTTCACACCCTCCATCAGCGATCATGTTATCGACCAACAAATATTCCGTTCTTGATTAACAAACTATAGAACATGTCAATATGATTTTCTTTATTTTGAAAGACACAACTAATGATTTCATTGGAGATAAGAGTCAAATAGTAGCAACACTTACACAAGAAACTTCAGATAATTGAAAATTAAAGTTTGAACATAGCTAGGTAGCTTGCATGCATGCACCCACTGTATATACATATATATAGTACAGGCATTTTTCCAACTCTCATTTTCTTTTATCAACAAAAGAAACCATTCGTACATGCTTATCCAATCGCAAAATCTTCTTTTTCTTTTTCTTTTGTATGCAAAAAAGATATCTAGAGAAAATGAAAAAAAAAAAAAAAAAAAAGAAGAAGACATTTATTGACCAACCAACATGGTATTGTAGTACGTTGTGTTTTATTATTTGTCAAAAAAAAAAAAATCTTTCTTAATTTTATGCTTTCAATCTTTTCACTTTGTTTAACAAGGTAAGCTTATTGGAATAGTTTGGGAGTAAATTAAAGATATATGAGGGAATGCAACGCGTTTGTTCTACAAAAAGGATTGTAACATTTCTGATCGAACAAATGCAATTTCAATTGCTTATGTTCTCTAAAGCACTTGATTGGTATATTCTTAGAATTAATAGCATACATTAATGCCGCAATTAATTAGAACAATTATCATCATCATGAGTTGAATTTGATGACTATGAAAAGTGTATATGAGATTCACCCTTTTTCTCCAACTTGTGTATATATATATATGTTGCCTTAAAAGGTTTTCAATCTTTCTACTGAATTTTCAGTTCATGTCCATATCACATAAGTTCAACAAACATCCATAATGGTTACTTTACACACCACCAACAATATATTTTCTCATGAACTTTAATTTGGCTACTTTAATTAATCCACCAACTAATTCTCTCATAAATTAACCTTTAATTATCTTTGTAATAGCTCTTTAAACCAAAAGTTTTTGTGGTTTAATTCCTTAAGAACAATAATTAAGCATGTGCCATACGTGTTCCCGCAATTTTTTTCAACAAAAGTTTATGTGATTTAATTTTTTCAACAAAAAAAATTTCATTCAAACAAAACATCTACTCAGAATATTAAAGTTAAATAACGTTTACTTTTATTGTTGTACTCATTTTTTGACAAACCAGGTGGCTAAGGAAAAAGTTTGACAGTGCAAACAGCAAAGTTGTCCTAATTACTATTCATAATTAGATAATTAGCCCACAATAGAAAAAGTTTCTGTGTCATATGGGTCCTAAAACAGTCAGCAAGATCAGATTTTAAATGTGATTTTATTATTGCATCATTATTCAAATATAAATAAATAGATGTAAAAATTACATAAATTTCATGTTAAAAATTAATTACGTTCCATCTCTACTCTTCTTCAAATTACAAAATCCCTTCAACTTAAGATTTTCGGATACATCACTCAAAGTGTCGAGACGTCACGTCCCAATACATTACCTTGTTGATACAAAATACACATGTCTCAATACATTGCTTAACGTCCCAATACATTACATTACATTTGTTGATACAAGATACACATATCGTGATATATTGCGTAAGAGTGATGTATCTGAGAATATGAGAGAAAGTGAGGAAAATAAGAATTTTCGTAACTTTTAAATGATAGAAAATTTTAGATAATATGGTAAAATACATTGTGTATTTAGGTAATTTTTCATAAATGCACTAAGAAATTATTAGAATATCATCAGTTTTTCTTAATTAAACGAAAATAAATTTGAATTAATTCTTAGAATAAAATCTATTTTTTTCTAATTTGAAACATAAAATATGTTAAATAAAAAAAAAAAACAAAAAAATAGAAGTTTAAGATAAGGACGTTCAAAGTCTCATCATTCCCACGTATTTTCACACCTTATCCACTTATCAAAATTACTTTTTTTCTTTTCAAATGGTCTGCCAAAACATAAATAAAATGCAATTAAATAAAAAACGTAGCCCAACTTTGAATGTTCCACCTAAAGGCAAAAAAAAGAAAAAAGTTAACAAATTTACGCACGCCTTATTAGTTATTTCTGACCTTTGTCAAAATTCAAAAAGGTTTCTCATAGCTTTATTATGAGATAAAATCATAATTAACACTTTACCAATTACTTTTTATTATAATTTTTAACAAAAAAAATTAAAACTTTTATATATTATCCCAGTCTTATAGGCTCTTGTTGTGCTTGCTATAGTCTATACAAAAAAATATGGTTGTTACGGCCATGATTATAATTATGTCATCTGGCCACTACTATATAAATTTAAAATACTTTAATTTGCTTTACACTTTGTGCTGCAAATTACGTTGTTTTATTTAGTTTTTTTTCCCCATCCACCTAGCTAGGATGTGCTTTTATAATAATTAATATCTATGTTAGTTCATGTTAGTTTGTGTAAAATGATTTCGTAATTAAGTAGGTTGAATGGCTAAAATTAGGTCTTTCCGTTTAAATTCCTGGATTCCTGCAGTTCAATGGGAACTTTTTAGTTCAAATTATAATAATTAACAGATAATTTGGACGCAATGTCGTCAAAAAAGAGTAAAACAATTAGCATGGTAGGTAACACAATTTTTTCCATCACGCGAATTTATATATATATATATATATATATATAGACATATTGAAAAACATAACTAAACTAAGCACATAAAATATATTGCTTTCTTCAATCAAAGATATACACTAATTATTTTCATTATGCGCGCAACACACACATATATATAATGCACAAAGAACTTTTGAATGTTATAATCTTAAATATGCTATACATTACGATATACATTATTTTGTACAAAAGTAAAATTCTTTTTAAAATACACTGAAAAAAATCCAAAAAATAAATATATGCTCTCATGACTTCTTATTCACAGTTCTCAAAAGGTCTACTATGACTATATTGCCCTATCGTTTGTGGTTTTATATTGAGTAAATTTTAGGTTTAGCAAATATAAAAATTATATTTGTATGTTATAGCTATATTTGTATAATTGTGCTCCATAGCAAACATTATGTTTGTTATGACTATTAATCTTTATATTTTGGTATACATATACATAAAAAATATATATTTGGGTCTATTTGTATATTTCGGTATACAAATGGGTTCTGCATTTGTATATTTCGATCTATTTGTATATTTTGGTATACAAATGGGTCCTGCATTTGTATGTTTTGATATACAAATGGGTCATGCATTTGTATATTTCAATCTATTTGTATATTTCGGTATACAAATGGAATGACAAAAAACATGAAATGTTTGCTGCGAATTACAAATAAAAGAAATTATGGCTATAACATTTAATTTGAATTAATAGTTTGGTATTTCATACAATTTTTTCTTTTATATTTTCATTTATTCATTTTCAATTTGTTTTATCGACTAGTAGAACATAATAATATATATACTAACATATACATGTTCAAGATTAAGTATTGCACAACAAGTATTTCGTATGAGTATTTTTCATTATTGTACGTAGCTCGTAAAAATATAATTAGTTATTTTGGAACAATATTTTAGCACACATTTAATAACTCACTTTAATTAAAATAAATAATTTGCCGACTTCCAATATATAATTTGAGTTGATCAAATCTGGAGGATCACTTTCACTTTCACCTTTACCAGTTGGAAAAACTTTTTCTTCGATCTTGTCAATGACTTTGTCGGATACATAATATACTTTTTATGTCAAAAAATTTGTAAATCAAATTAAATAACAATAATCAAATTATACTTCATCCCTCAACTTTGCCAAAATTATAGTATATTTGAGTCATTTATATAACGGTAAAGGTATATATGAGTCACTTTTATAACAAAGATATATCAACTCTAAATGACAAAAATTGAAAGGTATATCAGCCCTTTTCCCACAATATAATTAATTATCATATTTTTCTTTCGTACACTAGAAACTATAAATAAAAAATATTTTTTTTATATTAGTTTACTCTTAATTCTTTAGCTAATACATAAATATATGTTTTAACTTGGTTTCAGTTGATCCTCCAACTTTGGATGTGCACAAGTAAAGACTTAAATTTGTATATAATAAAACAAGTAGACACCCGTATCCTATGTAGCGTAAAACATGAAGAACATCACGTAGAACACAAAATTGCCATGTAAGACGCATGTGTCTATTTGTTTAATTTTATACAAATTTAAGTATCTATTCGTGCACATCCAAAGTTAAAGACCAAAGTTATCAGCTAAAGCCATGTTAAGGATCATGTCTAATTTTTTTTAATGTAATTAATATTGTTTATTTTGAAAAATAATTAATTTTAAAGGCGATATAGGAAAAAATTAAAATAATTCTATCTTGTTTCGTAACTTAACAAGTATTTGGAATAAACATTTTTAATAAGTTAGATATATATAACTATAATATGGGAGGGAGGGAGTACATCTTTAACATGTTAGTCTATTATGGTAGACATTATATTAAAATTACTTTTCATCCATTAATTTGGATAACCATTTCATATATTTGTGGAATTGTCCACACTACTAAAAGGTACATGTCAAAACAATATAATAAACAATTGTTTTCTCTGAATTAGTGGTAATTAATTAACTTACTTTCCGCTTTGCTATATGTTGGCATATGAATTGGATGTTTAATTCAAAGTTTTATAGTGTGTCAAAAAAAAGTCCATGTTTATCCCAAGGACATAAACCTTTTTATCAATGTTTATTTTGACATGCACCTCTTTTAGTACTTCAAAAATAATAAAATTACAACTTGTTTGGCTAATGCCTTTTTTAGGAATATAGAGCTTCAAGTAGTTATATTCTGCTAAAAATTGCATTGCATAAAACAATATGTTGAAAAATCTCACAAATTACTAATCTTTGTGAAAAATATTTCTCCGGATTAACTTTTCTAAAGATCTTACAAATCATAAATGTGGTCAGAGTTATAAAGTCAAACCCAAACTTTGAAATTATCTTTTATTTTAGTTGTGACTATATTATATATATATACTATACAAGATTAAGTTGAACAAAAACTGATAAAAAAATGTCTTTTCTTTAGCCTTCATAGTTTTTTCGGTATTTTTGAAAAAAAAAACATATTTTTCATTCGATATTTGATATATTCACATTAAAATATGATTAAATTCAAATTCGCTCATTATATCATTCATTTATGAAGGTGACACTCCCAATCAAATTTATTCTAAAAAGGAACTTAGGCCTCAAAACAATTTTCATCCCATTGTTGGCTTAGCTTTAAAAAGGTGAAAAAAGTGACAAAAGGAAAAAAGTGAACCTCTGGTAAATCTAGTGAAAAATATATACAATGAAAAAGTGAGACGTCTTGCGTAAGTAAATCACTAGAATTGTCAAATTAAGGATTAAGAAGATACACATATTTGAAGGCAAAAACTTATCAGAGTTCAATGTTTATATCAAATCAATAACGACATTAACATACACAATTATTATTTCTTTATTGTTGTTAGCTAGTGTATAGTTTTATTTAATAATAACAAATTGAATTGATTTGGTATACATTATTTTATTATAATAACAATTGGCATTTAAATCTTATTTAGATTGTTATTGACCAAAAACAATGCATATATAAAATCACACTTTTCATAAAGAAGGGAAATCTTTTTAATGATGGAAATATTTATTCGTATAATATTCTCTGATGCTATATCAAAGTATCAAATATTCGGTGAAAATCTCTAGACCTATTATTAATAGTTAATACATAAAAAATTAATCCAAGAAAAAAATGACTTTTACCATATTAAGATATGTATATTAAAGAGAGTTCTGACGATTTATACACGCAAAATACATAAAATTTAAAGAGGGAATCCATCGGTGGCCCCCTAAACTTGGCTCCAATTTTTACTTAGACACCTTAACTAAGCTTTGTTCATTTTTGACACCTCAAGTCGGGGTCCGTTGTGTCATTTTGACACTTTTTACTGACATGACATAGTGAGTGTAATACACTCAATACTAGCGCGTAAAAGGCTCATTTAATATTTTTATTTTTATTTTTCATTTTCTTCCTCATTTTTCAGCCACCATCTCTCAAAACTTGAACTCCTTCCATGGAGAAATAGTTTTGATGATGCTACAGACAAATAAAATGAATTTCAACATGAAGGAATTTCACAAAAAAATAAATTTCAACACATTAGAAGGGCTACTATTCATGTTGTCGCAAAGAATAAAGGCAACAAAAAATCTTGAAAAAGACGATGGGTGGGGTGGAGAAAACGATTGGGGAAGGGGTTGGGGTTAGGGTGAGCAGAGGTGGAGAAGACGCTGGGTGGGTGGGGGAATAGTGGAGAAGACAATCTAGGTGGGTGGGGAGGAGTTGGGGTGGGTGTGGCGGAGAAGATGACTTGGTGGGGTTGGGTTATTTTTTTTAAAATCTTTTGTGTAAAAAATTCCACATGTTATTTAGTTTTTTACTACTTCTTCATTCTACTAAATATCATTATTTAAATTTTTTTTAATATATATATGTCACGTGTTTTTATTTAATTTGCCACTTTGACACGTCATCAGCGAGCACACACACACCTTATATATTTGGCTGATTATTAAAAAAATGCTAAAATGACACAATGCAGTATGACATGAGGTGTCTAAAATGAACAAAACTTAGTTAAGGTGTCTAAAAATATTTTTTTTTCATGGAACAACATAACCATACAGTACCATAATTCTAGATTCACCATCTCATGGATCGAGATTAGACAAACAGCTTTTCCTTTATAGTTACTACTTAACAAACATCCAAATTAGGTCAAATATTTGAGACTGCTTATGTCTTGTTTTTTTTTTCATTCAGTGTTCGATATCTATATTAAAGTCTGACTCAAAGGAAAATTGCTTCATACCAAGGATTTTTTCATAGCTAGAACTCAAATCTGAGACCTTTGATTAAGAAAGAAGCAGTCTCATCCAGTGCACCATATTCAGTTAGTGCCAAATAAATAAAATAATGAATGTAGTTGTTTTCTTTTGAATGAAGAAAGGGGGTATACTTGTCAAGTGGACTAAGGGTGACCTCTTTGAAAAGACAACAAATACGGGAAATGCTGGTAAAACCCAAAAGAACCTATGAGTGAAGAAAAATAAGATGACGAGACAAAGTCATTCAAAAACTAGTCCACAATTAATAAGAAAACCCAAAGCAACTTATAATATTTTGCCCCCCAAAAATAATTATTATTACTAAATAAAAACCATATTGTATATATATATATTAATTCAAACAAGTAAAGAAAAGAATTGTCAAACATAGATGCCTATATATACTTCCCTTCATATTTCTTTCTTCCCTCCCCTCAATTCCCTCTCTCTCTTCTCTTCTAAAAAAAAATCAATCAACAATATGGATTCCCCTTTGAGATCAACAACTTCATTGTTTCAAATTCTTGTAACATTCTTTCTCCTATTCTTTTTAGGTAAGTACTTCTTTGAAAATGATCTGATTGAAAACGTAACGTAAGGTCCATTAAAAAATTCACGTTACTATATATATATATATGTCTTGTTAATAATATTGTGAATTGTATGGAACAGGTTTGAATATGTTTACAGAAGTAGAATCACTTGGGATTAACTATGGTCAAGTTGCAAACAATTTACCACCACCAGAGAAAGTCCTTCAACTTTTGCATGCTCTAAAGATAACAAAGGCAAGAATATATGACACAAATCCTCAAGTGTTGACAACATTTGCCAATACCAACATAGAGCTAATTGTTACAGTAGAGAATCAAATGTTAGCTACATTATGTGATCAACAGCAAGCACTTCAATGGGTAACAAGCCACATTAGACCTTATTTTCCAGCCACAAACATCACGGGGATCGCGGTAGGCAATGAGATATTCACAGATGAAAACATGTCCTTAATGACATATCTTGTCCCAGCCATGGTTAGCATTCATACAGCACTTGTGAAAACAGGGCTCAGCCAATACATACAAGTCTCTTCCCCTAATTCCCTTGCAGTTTTAGCCAATTCTTATCCACCATCAGCTGGTAGTTTTAGGACTGACCTAAATGAAATAATGCAACAATTTTTGCAATTTTTAGCCACTACAAAATCACCATTTTGGATTAATGCATATCCTTACTTTGCTTATAAAGACAATCCAAATAAAATATCCTTAGATTATGTGTTGTTCAATTCAAATGAAGGGATGGTTGATCCATACACAAAGTTACATTATGACAACATGTTGTATGCACAAGTTGATGCTGCTATATTTGCAATTGCAAGAATGGGATTTAATGGGCTAGAAGTTAAAATATCTGAAACAGGATGGCCATCAAAAGGTGATACAAATGAAATTGGTGCTACATTACAAAATGCAGCAATTTACAATAGGAATATTTTGAGAAGACAATTGCTTAATGAAGGGACCCCATTAAGGCCAAATGTTAGATTGGATATTTATTTGTTTGCTTTGTTTAATGAAGACATGAAGCCTGGCCCAACTTCAGAGAGAAATTATGGATTATTTCAACCTGATGGAACTATGGCTTATAATGTGGGATTATTATCAACAACTTCTTCAAACACAGAGCCAGCATCAGCTTCAATTTCGCTTGCTTCCTCTGCCCCTCCTATGGTAAGAAAACATACTACTTTAAATTTATATATTCACCGACTAATATGAGTTATGGTGGGATGGTTGAGATCCCTCCATCATTAATCAGAGGTCTCTCGTGTTTGAACCACTGAAAATGGAAAAAATCTTATCGAGAGAGTCGCCCAAATGGGGTGCCAATGCAAGTCTATTGAAAAATAGTCATGATGGATTGTGGTGGGATGATTGAGATTCCTCCACCATTAATCAAATGTCTCGTGTTCGAGTCACTGAAAATGAAAAAAGTTTTGTTCAGAGAGAATCAAATCGGGTCCAAATGCAAGTTTATTGAAAAATAGCTCGTAGCTAACATGAATTTTTTTGATAATCTATTGTTAAATAGGATTATGACAACTTCTTGCTATTTAGCGATAGTAGTTATTGGTCGCTATTTTTTTTAGTGATTAGAGTAAATCGATATTAAATAGCCATACGTATCGTAAATTTTTTATTATTATTATTTATGTGGTGTTATTATTGAACAATGTTATTTTGAAACAGGTGAAAAGAGTGGGATATCAAAGCTTGGTGAATTGGATGATGATGTTTGTGTATTTTTGGTGGCTATGCAAGTGTTAAATGAGATGAAGGCATGCCAACATTAAGGCAAATTAGGGGAGTACTTGGCTGTAAATACATTGGCAAGTCTTCTCTATAAGATAGAAGAACACAAATAGTAGCTCCAAAAAGGCATAATACATAAACAGACATTTAAATTTGTCAGAAATATTCATTTAGATATTTCAATTGAGACAACGACGCCACTGGACGTATGTGCATTCATCGTCAAGAATGGAGCTCACAACAAGTAATTAACACGCACAGACTATGAGACATGATAAGAAGCTTTTCGTGTAATATTTTTTTAAGGAACGATCTTGTTAAATTCTCGCTTCATAAACAAAGTATGTATATATAGTTGATGTCATTTATTGTACAATATTCGCGATTGATGTATCGCAAAATTAAGTAGCTCATGATTCTTTGCTAGGGAATTGACAAAATTATCAGCTTGTTAATTACTATGTCTCATTGTGTGAAGATGAAATATAATCATTTTAGCATTTGTAATATTTGTATCTGTAATGTTCATTGTTCATGATATATAAAATAACATACAAGTTTGAAATAAAGATTACATCTTTGGACGTGGATTCCATAGTATCATTCACACATGTTTTATATTATTAGTTTCACGGCACGTGTGTTGCACATGTATATTGTATATATAGTATACAATGCTGTAAAATAGAATTAATATTACTAAATTAAAGCTTTTTAAGAAGTGTTTTTAAGTTATTAATACAAATTGTTATAGAGTTACTTGTATTTTGATATCAAAATGACCAGATATCATTGAATCATTTTAAAATACATTCAATTTTTAAATGTGGGGATAAAATGACATTTCATTAGTAGTATTTTTACTTCATTCAATTTTGTAAGCAAATCTAACAAACAAAATATTTAAAAAATGTCACCAATAGCCTTTCCTCTTGAGGTAATGAACATAAATGATGGACACCATTTAAGTATAATTTTTCTCTTAAATATTCATACTTGAAATGTAGTATGTGCATTACAGTAATAAGGATTACCATAAATATTTTAATATTTTATCTTTATACGCAATCTATCTTTTACAAAATATTATTACTCTATTAATACTTGAGTAAGACTATCATAGAGAGGTAATTTTACAACAACAAAAAAAAGATAATTTGTTGTTATAACGAATGATGGTTAAATAGAGGTTAGAGTGTATGCCAAATATTTGTGTGTGTGTGTGTATATATTAGTAGCTTAATTTAATTATAATATATGAACATCACCACTTTTTATCTCTTTAAGTTTCTACCGTATCTTTGTAAAATTGAAGTCTGCTCTTTGTTTCTGCCGCATGAATATCATATTGTTGTTGTCTAATGAAAGAATCTAGTATCTTATAGGATGTATCGTGATATAAAATATTAAACTTTTTCAATAATAAAAGTTAATAGATGAATAAAATTCAATATTATTTATAGAATCTTTAATTTGATTTAAGATTATTTTATGATCAATCACTATTTTCTCGTGACATAACATTTTCTCAAATCAAAATGAACACAAAATAAGAGAAAATTCATACTAAAAAAATTTCATAGTCAATATAAATATAAGAATGAAAAAAAATATATGGAACAATACATAACCAACAAAGAAGGAAGAAGAAATATATGTTCATGCTATATTCATTATAGTGACGTTCCATCTGATTGAAATCTCTTGCCACTAAAACTTTACTTGATCCCTTCATTTTTACTTACATATCTATTAAAAAATAATTAATATCATGACTATATTATCATATTATAACTAAAAGTTAAAATCTATTTTTGAAATAGTGGATTTTGTTAGAGTTTTGTCCTGATTTTCTTACCTTATTTGAATTTTATATTTTCCTAAAAGAAAAGACAAAACATTACCATACATGTTTTTACTTTTTCGGAAAGGAAAATATAATATTCTTCCATATTTAGTTTATTCTTTCCTTAGAGGAAAAATTTGAAGATCTATAAATTGAAGATCCCTAATATTCTCATAGCACAATATAATAGAATCCACAATGTAGTCGTTTAGAGACTTTCACTTATGGGAAGATTTTCTCTCTGCAATTTTTATGCTTTTTATTAGTTTTTAATTATGTAGGTCAATTGATCCTATCATATAATAATATTATGTCTTTTAATATAGTTTTATGTGTTGTCTAATTTATCACCATATATCTTATTTGCAATTGTAAGTTTTCGCATGACGCCTTAATCACCTTCATAACCCAACAGATTTAACATCCAAACTAATAATTCAATGGACTATGTTGATGCCCATTGTTTTAGAAAATTAGAAAGTAACTCCTTCGTGAGGGTAAGAGAATAAAAAAAAAAAAAAATTTAAAAAGAAGAAATATCTTAATCAAATCATGTGACTTTTTTCATATTTGTTTATTATTATTGTCTTTCCCACAACTTTTCGTCACTCTTAACTCATGAAAATCGTAAGAAAAAATACGAGTGTGAAATGTTGAATGATTTTCTATAATTTGTTCACAAACTCTTTCTTACGTGATACCTCGAATTTCGTTGAATTTTGAACTTAATCAAATGTTGCAAATAACCCTTGAGATTTTTTAAGAAGAAGAGTACAAAACTTTAAAAAATTGTAGTTTAAAAGTGAGAGCAAACTCCACTATTTGTAGTTAACAAATAGTAGTATGAATAGGTGTTAGTTGTGCCTTATCAAAAAAATTTAGAACCTTTCGAAAAAGTCACTACTCATCGAAAAAGTCACAACCCTTTGGAAAAGTCACAATTCATTGAAAAAGACATAACCCTATGGAAAAGTCACAATCCTTTGGAAAAATAATAGATGAATAAAAATTCAGTATTATTTATAGAACCTTTAATTTGATTTAAGATTATTTTATGATCAATCACTATTTTCTTGTGACATATCATTTTCTAAAAAAATTTCATAGTCAATATAAATATAAAAGTGAAAAAATATATATGGAACAATACATAACCAACGAAGAAGGAAGAAGAAAATATATGTTCATGCTATATTCACTACAGTGTTCCATTTGATTGAAATCTTTTGCCACCAAAACTTTACTTGATCCGTTCATTTTTACTTACATCTATTAAAAAATAATTAATATCATGACTATATTATCATATTATAAGTAAAAGTTAAAATCTATTTTTGAAATAGGGGATTTAACATCCAAACTAATAATTCAATGGACTATGTCATGCCCATTGTTTTAGCAAAATTAGAAAGAAACTCCTTCGTGAGGGTAAGAGAATAAAAAAAAAAAAAAAAACAAAGAAGAAATATCTTAACCAAATCATGTGACTTTTTTCTTATTTGCTTATTATTACTATTATCTTTCCCACAACTTTTCGTCACTCTAAACTCATGAAAATCTCAAGAAAAAATACAAGTGTGAATTGTTGAATGATTTACTATAATTTGTTCACCAACTCTTTCTTATGTGATACCTCGAATTTCGTTGAATTTTGAACATAATCAACTGTTGCAAATAACCCTTGAGATTTTTTAAGAATAAGAAGAGTACAAAACTTTAAAAAAAGTGTAGTTTAAAAGTGAGAGGAGCCTTATCATAAAAGTTACAACCTTTCGAAAAAGTCACTACTCGTCGGAAAAGTCACAATCCTTTGGAAAAGTCACAACTCATTAAAAAAGGCACAACCCTATGGAAAAGTCACAACCCTTTGGAAAAATCACAACCCTTCGGAAAGTCACAGCTCATCGAAAATGTCACAACCCATCAAAAAAAGTTGCAACCTTTTAGAAAAGTCACAACTCTTTGATAAAAATCACACCCTTTAATGTGAAAAGGTATCTATTTTTAATATAATACAAATAATTGAACTAATAAACAAAACAATTGAGTATTTTAATTGAGGGCATTATAGTAATTCAACATTTAAGTTTGGGAGTTCATGCTTTTAAGGTAGTATAGATAGATATAGATAGATAGTGCCATTATTTTTCTCTTACTTTCATATAATTTCTTGATTTTATTCTAATTATTATATGTTTCATTTGCTTCAATCATCATGTTATCTATTGTTGTCACTGTTCTTTTCCTCATTATTTTTTACATAAGAGGAGGGTCTCTCTGTGTACCATCCTGCTCGTCAAACCCCACTTGTGAAATTTCACTATGCAGAACGTGGTATGTTGTTGAAGTTGTTTCTAGCCTTCTTTATTTTCTTTTCCATTTCCTCTTCTTTTTTTTTTTTATATACAAATATTTAAATTAAAATATAATGCGACAAAATTAAAGGGGAAAAAAAGGATACCTTTATTTTTTCCTTTCAAATTTTTTATAAATATATATAATCTGCTAGATAGGGCAACCTTTATTCCCTGGGCATATAAACCGTCAGCATAGCGCATATCTGCCATCCTTTCTTAAAGGTGCTTTAATATATATTTTCACTGTTAAGATATGAAACAAATTTGTTACTCCTAATAAATTTGTATATCTTTTAATATATGTTCTTTTCACATAAAGAATTATAAAATTATGTGATCCATTTGGTATCACCTAACATGATGCACATGAAGCCCACATCTAGTATTTTAAACAATTTAAAACATCACAAAAGTTAAAAATTAAAATAGGGAATCAAAAAATAAGAATCATTTTATGGATCATTCGATGAAAAAGAGAATATCTTTAAAAACATTAGTGAAATTCTCAAGTGATTCCGTCAGTGTGCAAAATTTTATAAAAATAAAAGGTATAGAAAATGCATTGTCTTGTTACTCGTGAATCCCACATTCTAAATACAAATATTAAAATATTTTCATAAATTACATTTTTAAAATTAACCATGAGCAAAACCTCTGTCTTTTTAATCACATCCTCCAATACTAGCAAATCTTCGTCATGATTGTAACCTTCATTTGCAAAAAACTAAAGTCAAATACATACAATTTTTTCGACCTTCATTTGCAAGAAATCCAGTATATACAATTTTTTTGACCTTCATTTGCAAGAAAGTCAGTACATGCAATTTTGTTTTACCTAATCAATATATCCAATCGTATATATGATCGATATATATTCGCATTTTGTTAGCTTCCAACAAGTATTTGTAATCTTTAAAATAGATCTAAGAGGGTGGTACTACATATCCTCTCTTTTAGTCAAACTAAATAACAAGAACAAATAGTATGTTTTCAATTCTAATTTTTCGTATTTCATCTATCATCTAGATGTATATATTATCTCCACCATGATCTAACACAATGCACATGGTATCCAACACTAGAGCAAAAGGAAAATAGAAAAAATATAAAAGGTTGACGATTGGAGCAAATTAAAGTTGTAACATGGAATTTCTTTTTATCTTGGTGCAACATTCAAGCAAGAAAACAAGTACACAAATGAGGTTGCATTGGTTACTTTATTGCAAGCAAACAAAATAGTCATAGTCGGAAAGTTGCCTAAGATACCCCATTACCACGTAGGTCATCATGTGCATTTGCCGTCTTTGATGATAATATAGCTATTGAAACTAGAGTTGGCAATTAGGATATCCCCTTTTCATCTTATTATAAACTTTCAAATACATCGTCATATCCTTCAAGAAAATTATATTAGGTGATCATCTTTCCATTTTCTTTTGGTACTGAGGAATATTCCAACATTGTCTTCTAATTAGACAAATCAATTGATTATAGTAGCTCCTGATTAAACGTCTTTAATTTTTGCCCTTTAGATGAGTTGTACTTTAGTTTTTGTCTTATAGCAATCAGACTTATGTTTAGTAGACATGACTTGTAGATATTTTAATAAGAAAATATAGTCCTACGAAAAAAGTTGTTTGTCAAGAGGGGTGTAAATTAAAGACAAGAACAAAATAGGGGGAAAAGAGCAAATGATCCACTCCAAGTGCGGACTAAAATTTGAAAGTTTATAAGTTTTTATACGACAATTTCAAACTATTATGCAATAATAGTCCCTGAAATTGTTTTAATATTTAATAAAAACCTGTACACGAAATTCAAACAAAAATTATTAAATTCATGTGAACTCACATCCTACAATATAGAGCCACTCTTGATAGTAGCTTCGTTTTAATTGGGGGTGGGGGAACGGAAAATGGGAAAGGGTATTACAATGTGGGAAATCAAACCCCTCACCAACAAGGTGGGAGTTCAGGTAGCCAACAAATTGAACTACTAATATCTCCCTCTTGATAGTTGCTCAATCTTAATAGTAAGTAAAATAAAATCTTCATATCTGACAGTTTTTGTTAATGACAACTTGTAGCAGTATGGCTTCCTTATGGAGAGAATGTAATCAAAGTAAAATTGACAAGATATTTACACATGACTATGATGTTAAGGCCAAATGGGACAACAATTACGATGATATTATTTGGGAGTAAATGTAGAGACAACATGTTGAATACGAACATTTCTAAATGCGCGTTACGATAGAGTTTCTATAGGAGAAACATAAGCCTAAACGAAAGAAAGAACGATGGTGAAAGAACATAGTTTATGCAATCATAGAAGAAAAACATGAATGAAAATTGAGCACACTAAAGCTAAATTGCTCAAAACACAAGTCATACATTTTCCAAACACAGATTTTAAAAACTTAACATCTGTGTTGGCACGTTGCTGAATAGAACAGAGGACAACAGCGGAAATGAGAGGATACATCGGGGTGCCTTCACTGGAGAGCATGGCTGCCATAATCTGAATTGAACTTATCGTACCTAGGTGCATGGAGGTGTGCAGATGGTCTGGTGTTCTTCAGTGCCATCTCGATATCTGTCACAGTAATTGGTCCAACATTGGGCAACTCTGCAAGAATACAGGCGTTCAGTACAAACAAATGAGATTGCGGACCTAAGGAAGTGCATTGCAGTATTGAGAAATTACCGGATAGCCTAGTAGGATGTGATAGAAAGAAGGGCTATAATATAACAAGCATATACACAATTACTGCAGTAGAAAACCAGAAAGACAAAGACCCTATTTCCCGACATATAATTGTTGCCCCTCTCAACCCAACAAAGTAGTGGATAAAATATAGCATACCATCCTCAGGAACCAATTCTTCCCTCTTATCAAGTTCTGCCATTAGACGTCGTAATGGTTGCATGGCAGCCTCCTTGCATAATAGCCGAATATCAGAACCGGAAAAGCCTTCTGTCTTTTCTACCAATAAATCATATGGAAGTGGCGCCTCTTCAGGAAGGGATGGTAGTAATTCCTCAAACATCCCGCACCTTGCTTCTGCCTCCGGAAGGGGCACAAGGATCTACAATTACAGTCAAAAAGTGAGTGAAATAGTTGCAAGTTCGACTTACGACCTCAGGTGAGGTATCTACTAGTGAATAAGACCAGACTAAGTCTGACTGTGTCCTCTTCTTTTTTCAGCCAAGTCTTGTATTACTCGCATTAAGCGATAGTCGGCATGAAATAAAAAGTTTACCCACCCAGCCACTCCCATCCTTTTAAAAACAAAAACTAGAGGGAAATTACTATAAAGATCCAATATGTAATAATTCAACTAAAAGATGAAAGATCATTTAACAACCAGACATGCAAAGGGAAAGCATTAATGGGAATCAGCCCAAGGAACTCTAAGCTAAAGTCCCAAACCCGTACTTTACTATCTGGATCAATATTTATTGGCTTCAAATTTCACATGTTGTAGCTATCCACTTACACAATTAAATGTTTGACATGATTTACGGAGATAATAATAAAGAAATGGGAACATTGTGAAGCAAAAAGTAACTGAAAAATAAAATATACTTCTCTAATTCATTTCTTTCTCGCAAATAGTCTTTATTATCATGAAAAGTATGTTTCAAGCCCACACGAAAGCTTACCCGCTTCTCAAGACGTCGGAGCATTGCTGCATCCAGTTCCCAGGGAAGATTTGTTGCCGCCAGAACAAAGACAAGTTCATCTGTCCGATTCAAACCGTCCATCTGCAGTGTATTTCAACCATTACATATTTTGTAACAGGAAGAAAAAAGCAAGATCTGACATAAAGCATATTGTACAAGTTTATGGCTTACTTTTATCTATATTATAATTTTGTTTAGAACAATTTGTCCTGATCCTGCATGATTATTAGCTAAGTCTAAAAGATGATTCAAAACAGTTACTTAGTTTTTATTTAACGGCATCAAGTTTCCTATCCTCTCAAGTGTCAAGTGACTTTCCTCTGTTTAAGTCCCAACGGTTACCCTACTTAGTCGATTTACTTCTCACCGACTGTGTAACAACACATAATTCAAATTTGATAGAGCATGCCAAAATCAGTTTGAGAACTTTCTAGAGTGACAGCGATATCAAAGATAAAATAATCCGGATTACAATTTTTAAGCTTAGTAGCACAGAAGGGTGTTAACCAGCTGAAATTCCAAACTTGCAAATTTCACAAGAAGGTTCAGCTACTGTAACAAGCTTATTATTGTTTGAGAAGTGAAGTGTAGGCTTTTGACTTATTACGTGCAAAAGCATAACTAATCACATGTCATCCATGCACTTCCAAATATCAAGCTTCACCTGTATGAGCAGTTCTGTTTTTAAACGCCTACTAGATTCATGCTCACTGCGCGCTTCCCCACGTTGACTGATAATGGCATCAATTTCATCGAGAAAGATGGTTGAAGGTGCATGATGCCTGGCAAGCTCGAATAACACTTTGATCAATTTTTCAGAATCACCTGTATCACACAAGAAACTTCTAAAGAGTAAACAACACAAAACCTGAAGAACTTTTGTCAACAGAAGGTGTCATACTTTATTCATCTAGAAGCTGATGAGATACACTGGAATGATCTTGTTTGAGTTAGATGTTTGACATTCTAAAAACATTTTTTTAATAGTGCAACAGAAAAATATACATAAAAAAGTCAGGCGTTGACAACCAAAGACAGAAATCATTACTTCTGATGTGTGCAGAAAATCTGAACTGGACCCCAAAAACCCCTTGCCTAACATACAGATGTCTTATTAAGTCAGCCACATTAGGGGCTAGCTTCTGTCAAAGTTGACAACACATAAAAGAGCTGTTTGGACATCAATGCAAACAAATACAACTACTTCCACAGCAAATAATGCATAATAATTCTCGTTGGTGTTGCTTACTTTGTTCTAGAAATTTCATAAATCATGAGAAGTCACAATATTACATCATTCCACTAGATTATAAGGAAAAATATACCGAAGCTTTATAAGGAAAGATATAGATCAAGCTGAAACAACAGCGAAACATTTGAGCATGACCATCAGTGCACAAACCAAGCTAGAATGTATTTCTTAATTTCAAATTGGATGATGTTTACTTTTGGTTGACTAACATCATTAAAAATTAATTAATAGAATGGTGATATCAGTCCTTCTACAGTGCTCTTTTAATATCATTCAAGCTTGGCGTTATTGTCCTCTTTTAAAAGATTTTGAGTGAAAATCCACGTCAACTCCGTAATCTTCATAGATTTGCGTTTGCCAAATGAAAACACTCAAGCTGATAAATACGAAAGAGTAAAGTCCATTATAGTATATTGAAGAGGGAAAACATACCACGCCATTTGCTGACAACTGATGATGCTGAGATATTGAAAAATGTGGTATTGCATTCAGTTGCAACTGCCTTCGCAAGCATGGTCTACAAATTAACAGAATAAAAGTTCAACAAGATAAATAGATATTATATAACATCAAAAACAACCTATATAGTTGTCCTCTCAAATCAAGTTATTAAGCTTTATGTGAACAATTTTTTTTGCTATAACATGTGTTCAAAATATGAAACTGGACAGATCATCACTAAAAGTACCAACAGAAGGAAACCAATGACACATAGTTAAGGATACATAATGTGATTAAAAAGAACCTTTTGTACAGTAAAAAAGAAAGATTACACACCTTTCCTGTTCCGGGAGGGCCAAAAAGGAGGATACCTTTCCAAGGAGTTAGAAGACCTTTAAAATACCTAGAAGAAGAGAGAAAAAGGTATATTGGTTCAGTAATAAAGATTCCAAATATCGCACCCAAGGGTGTGACTTAGTGGTCGATAAAGTTCGTTGAGAACCATAAGGTCTTAGGTTCAATTCCCAAATTCCCAGCAGACACAAAAACATTAGGTAATTTATTCCCCTCTGTCCAAGCCTTGGTGGATAGAGTTACCCGATCCTGTACCTGTGTTAGTGGGAGATGGCAGGTACCCATGGAATTGATCAGGGTGCACATTAGTTGTCCCACATTAGTTGTCCCAGACACCATGATTATAAATAAAAATA
This sequence comes from Solanum bulbocastanum, assembly GCA_037074985.1. Taxonomy (NCBI): domain Eukaryota; kingdom Viridiplantae; phylum Streptophyta; class Magnoliopsida; order Solanales; family Solanaceae; genus Solanum; species Solanum bulbocastanum. The sequence goes on along the minus strand of CM073598.1, from coordinate 24,797,589 downwards.
TGAGCTCCAAATATCATGTTCACTCAAAAAGAAAAGTCGATGAAAAATTACAAGTAGAACGTCAGAAGACACTATTGGATTGGATATTGACATTAATTATTTTGTTCTTTAGCTTGCACCACAAGCATACAGGAATTTTATTTTTTAACTGAGATATACCTGAGGGCCAGTGGCTCACGGTACAAAACTTGGTGGCACAACAATATATATACTATAACCTCTCTATTCAACTTGTTAGACAAACAACACATAACCAAGTAGTGTTTACAAAACCTACTTTGGATATTTAATAGGCATGACAACTGCTTCTTTTAGTAGACGCTTGGCAGTCTCTAATCCTTTAATGCTCTCCCACTTAACATCTGGATTACCACGAAGAATATCCCTGGAAATGTAAAACAGACAAAAATTTAGCAAAATTAGTTTCCAATCCTGAAAAATGACAGCGAGGGAGATAGAAACCAGGTCCAGTAAACAGCAATAGCCCACAGAGTTCAGATCATTTTGTCAACATTACCTGGTTAAGCTTTCTGCTAAAGTGCGCATTTCTGCAGACTCGAAAGGAGGAAGTAGAGATTTTTGCCTGAAAAATGAATCATTTAACTTAAGTGAACTTTTTCAGGAAGAGGTAGTAAAGCTTTGGCAGTTGAAAGTCCTTATATATATGAAATATCTCTGAGCAACAAAAAACAAAGTTTAAGGTCATTAGGTTTTGTGTCATACGGTTTTCCATCCACTCCGGCAGACTGAACTCCATTTGAGTGTGTTGAGCCTCCATTAGCCTGAATCAGAAGTAAAGATTAAGTGTGTCAGATTGTCAATTAGGATTTATGATCATCTTATTCTTCATAAGCAAAATACCTGATTATACTGCTCGAAAATGGATAATTCTGCAGTGTTCCGCACAGATCCATTTCCATTCATAGTCGAAGAATTTCCACTTTGTACAGAATCACCATTCTCAGATGCAACTGGTGCAGGAACCTTCCTCCTCCCAAACTTAATATCATAAAACAATTTAAAATCCTAAATATGGACACTAAAAACAAGTGTTGTATATAAATACTCAATGTCCCTAACCCCTATTTAATTTATTCATTTCATCAAGAGGCACATCCAACTTATAATTCATCCAGAAATTTACAACTCATGTGAACAACAGCAATAACAAGGTTTAACAAACTATTCATGTTTACTCTGTTCGCCTCTCCATTAATTTCCTTTAGTTATTAGTAGAACTTCAATCAACTAAAACCACTAACTAATGATTGTGTGTCTTCTTTTCTGCTCAGTTTGAAATTCTTTGGAAGACAATATTATGACTTAAGGCGAGGATAAGAACAATCCGACTAATCAGAAAAGCCTTAGCTTATTTTCCTCGTCTATTCAAATTTTTCTTGGACGTTAGCACAAAGTTACAATTATCTATACATGAAAGAATCTACTCAAGGACAATCACATACTTTATGTTCTCTCTTTAAATTTTAGCACAAACAAAACAAGTTTACCCTTTTTCAACTTCAATAACAATTTATTGAGTTGCAGCTAGTTTCTTATTAATTTCCACACTTCTTTGAAGACCATAACTTTATTGTGATATAAAGTAACTACTCAAATAAAGACCTGTATGATGACAAAATGTCATATCTAAAACTATTAATTTGAACATTCAGTCACTGATTAAAAAGAAGACGTAATTCCTTGCTTAAGAACTACATCTCAGTTCCATCCCACACTTTCTGGAAAACAATAAGAAACATCATGATAAAGACCAAAAAGTGTTGGCTGATGCATCTGTTACCACTGCAATCTTTCTAGAATAATTAGTTGTTTAGTTGCAGGAAGAATCTAATATTTAATTTACAAAAATATTCAGTTTCTAAGTTGTAATGATAGTCTAATAATTTTGTTGTAGGAGAAGTGCATTACTTTGTTATGTAGATATTTGAAACCCTATGATAAATGAAATGGAGACAATTTTTCATTCATATTTTTTCATCCTTACTGCTTGCATCTCTCTTCAAAAGATCATAACAAAAAGGTATAAAATCAATTGGGTGATATCAACCTGTTGTCAGAGCAATCTTTCCTGTCAGATATTTCCTTAACTAAATAGGCGTTTGGTTCGGGAGAATTCTCCACAAAGTAGATTTGAGATTTCAAATTTCATAAATATAAAACTTGACCTATAAGTTATATTTTACAAAAAAATAACATAATAATTATTATTATTATTATTATTTTAAATTTTGTGATCTCAAATTTTATAAATATAAAACTTGACCTGTAAGTTATATTTTACAAAAATAAATAAATAAATAATAATAATAATAATAATAATAATAATTATAATTATTATTATTTCAAATTTTGTAAGAAAAACAAAACTCATGGTCGACGTGAAGAGATTGTTTGTACCATGCCAAAGAACTTTATCAAAGAATATTTAGTTAGTATTATTGTTGTTTTTGGACTAGTGAATCTTTGTAAAATTATGTATCTAAAAGTTCGTGATAACATATAATTGCAAATATTTAGTTATAAACGAAATATGGAGATATGTGATCGTGATAACATATAATTGCAAATATTTAGTTATAAACGAAATATGGAGATATGTGATTTATCAATTCAGTGCATTAGAATATTCTAATTCCTTGTTTATGAAATATGATTTGCACATTCTGTAAGATTGTATAAGGTTGAGAAAGTTTTGATAGTTTTCATAAATTACGTGGTTTTCATATTTATACGAAAAAATACAAACTCAAATATTCAAATTGCATGTCCAAATAAAATTTTAACTTAAAATCAATTAGAAATTAAAAAATATTAAATGCATGATAAGTTGTAGGCATAAACTAAAGAAAGTGGTGACATAATTCTTTCTAACTTATGTATCCATAATGGCATGTTCTCCTCGTTAGCTCCTACTAATTGCTCCACTAATCCTCAAATAATTATCCATTTTCTTGACATTTATTTGTGGAAGAAATCTTAGACCTATATAAAGCATGTTTTCTTCCTTGTATTGTGTGTGCAAGAAAAAGTGGATGTATGGTATTATATTGTGTATTGAGGTTAATGTAGTGAAAGAAAGAGTTGAGACAAAGAAAAAACAATCTAATGTCTCCAACTTAATACCACTCAAAAGAGAGAAATTTTACATTGAAGGAAGGTGTTCTACTGGTGATGTTTTGAACTATTCAACTAATCCGGAGTTATTTGAGTTACATGATGTTGTTGGTTGTTTTATCCTAGAGGGCACAAGTCAAGAGATATTCTACTGTTGGATCAAGCAGATTATACCATAGTATACTTAAAAGAGAGGAAAATATCCGCAACCTAGTTTAAATATATTTTTACATTTTATTTTCAACTGCAATGTATTATAAGTTGTTGTAGGTACACTCTTTGTCAACTTCACTTCAGTTCAGAATACAGAGTGAAGAAAATGCCTCAATCGAAGCCAAAAATTTCACAAAACAAATCCAATAAATTTCTTTGGAAACTACAAATAAAAAATCAAGTCACCAAACCACAAAAACCTCTCCATTATATACTCTCAACCATCACTCCGAGCATGAATTGATACAATGTTCAGCACAAAAGAAAATTCAGCAAAAGGCAGAGAAAAACGAACAAAATGTCGGTAAGTAGAACTCAAAGTAAAGCTGAAAATGAAACAAAATCAAATTTTACAAAAATCTCAAACTAAAACCACAAAATCTCTTCCTTTGGTCTAACTACAACTCGAAAATCAAAATCAATCGAGTAAAGAAATCAGTCAAAAAATTAACATCAAAACTGAAAATTCAAAAAGTTAAGTGCATTTGAAATTTACCGGAAATGTCCATCGAGTCAACGCAGGTTCGTCGGCCATTTGTTTGATCTTCAGATTTAAATTCCGGCCGAAAGAGAGAGAGAGAAGTAGAAGTTGATTATATGTTCTCTCTCTTTCTCCGTCACATTTTCATTACCGACATCTTGCACTTATTTATCATTACACCCTCCACCCCCACTGACACCCACTCACCTTACTCTTTTAAATTACGGATTACACCTATGAGTTTGTCATTTGTGACATAAAGCTCCTTTACCTTTCATAATGTACAGATAACGCTTGCAAACTAATTTATTTTTATAAATTTTATTTTTAGTATCAAACTTAATTAAAACAAAGAAAAATATTGAAAAATTTATGCGAAGAAGATCTATACGGGGAAGAGTAGAGTGGGTTGAAAATAAAAAAATATATTATATGGGGTGAAGCGGGGGGAATTAATACACCTATAGTCCTATCTCGCCACCCTACTCCATTACTATCCCTACAACCAAACAACCCCTAAACTTAAAATGAAGACTTTTCTACCTGAACGAATCTCTCTTTCATTTTGATTGATATTCCAAGAAAATAGATTATACTTTTTCACTTGTCTTTGTTTAAATTTATTTCATCTTATTTCAACTTGACACAAAATTTAATATTTTTTTTTAAGTTTATAATCTTAAACTATAAATATATAAAATGGGTTAAACTATTTTAATTTGTCATCAAATAAAAAATTTAAATAAAATAATTACTAAAAAAAGATATTCTTAAACAAATTAACACTAACAAATCGAAAATGAAATATATTTTTGATGTATAAAAGAGAGAGCGCATGGCAAATCATTGTACTAAATGCTATTTATAATATGTCAAGATTCATTCTCATTTTTCTTTCAATTTTTTTTTTTCACTTATCGTTCTAATGAAACATAATTCATAAGGAAATAAAATTATTTTATGAAAAGGACATGCTGTCTTTTCCTTATAGATTCCCTCTTCCCTTACCTAATTTGTAAATAAATAGTTTGTCTATAAACCTTAAAATTGGGGCTTATGTGACATTAATAGGAAGCTAAGGGAGTAATCCTATAAAATTGGAAGAATCTCTAGACTGGACTCAAAAGTTCCTTTAGTGTGGGGACTAGACAGAATACAGTATTTATTATTTTTATGTCGATGTGTAAACTCTATAAACCAAACACTAAAAAACGTGCATATTTGTGATGTGCCGAGTAATGATAGGAGGGTAGCTAAGGGAAAAAAAATTATTAGCTTTGCAATTTCATCATTTTGATTTCTAATTCTAGATTCTTCCAAAAAAAATGAAAATCCAAACTTCTTTTCGAAATTGATTCACAAGTTTATACCACCTAATCCACTTTTAATTGTTATAATTTTATTTTTTAGAGTCAAACAATAAGTATTTTGACTAATATTTACGATATATTTTTTCATCATATTGACATGCAAGGGCCCAAGATTATTCTTGAAACGGTCATTGTCTAATTGGTTCGCTGGCACTGCAACAACTTGAAGGTGTGATTAATATGACAATTATGTGATTGTTTTAGAAAGATCAGTGAACTACTTCTCAAAGTGAATAAATTTTTCGCCTTACAAGGCGCATGGGCCCCACACCTTACTCCAAGAAATTTCACGGCGCCCATCTTCCATTTAAATGTTGTCTTTTTGGTTTCAACCTTATTTTTTGTTGTCCTTTTGGAAATTTCACTCAATATTTTTGCCCTTTTGGCCCCAACTTCTAAGTGAAACATGTCAACTTTAAAGGGTCACCGATGAATTAAACACTATATTAATGATTAGATACATCACGTTTAAATTAAAAAATAAATAAATAAATAACAATTTAAGCATTTCCACATGGGTTATATTAACCATTATATTCATGAAAAAAACTTGAAAATAAATCAAGCATCTTCTTTCCACAAAGTCACCTTTCAATTCGATACCTTTCCTAATCAAGTTATACGCTTGCAAAATTCATGTAGAAGACTTTTAAGCATATAACATAGATCACGATTGAAAACATACACGTCATGATATATAATAAGGAAAAACAATATAATTAGACATATTTTACTATCATATATACTTAGTGACGGATCTAGAATTTCCATTAAGGGGATTCGAAAAAAAAAAAGAGTAGTGCCTAAATTTGATCTTGGAACCTCAAGGTGAGTCTTGAACCCCTCAACCACTAAGCCAACTTTTAATCTTACATTTAGGAGGTTCAAAATTAATATATAAACATAAAAATTCTTAAAATATCTTAAATATCCAACATATTTTTTTGTCGAGGGGGCTCGGGTGAGCATCATCGGCAACCTCTAGGTCTGCCCCTGTATATACTATTATTACATATATTTTCAAAATATTACGTATCTTATTATTAATTAAGAGGCTTACGTATAGATACATATATTTTTGCTACCATATACACGAAAATAGGGAGAGACACGAGCGGAATCAAGAAGGGAGGCGAGCGAGATTTGTATGTATCCTAGACACATGCAAATCACATTAAATACATGTATTAGTATATATCTGGAGTGATTCACATGTACCTGGGATACCAAATACATGGGAGAGTGGCGAACAAGATGGGAGAGAGGCAAGGAAGGCGAGTGAGATTTGCTACGTACCTCATATATATGTGAATCCACTTGGATACAATGTGTCTAGCACAAATTACACATAAATTTGACCCTATGTATTCGAGATATACATGTAATGTATTTAGAGGCACCAAAATCTAATAAAATACGCAATATTGCAAACTAGAGTATATCTAAGTAATTAACTCCTCAACAAATGGAATTTATGTAAGTTCCTCATACAATAAGCCATGATATATACAAAAATTCAATCTTTTTTATCCGAATACGATAACGATTTTTAAAGTATAATTTACATAAATTCCATAGTGTTAGGAACTAAGTATATTATTTCCCTACTCTTTTCCAAATTATAAAAGTCCCTTAAAATTTATGAATTTCGAACACATCACTAGACTTCCGGATACATCACTGAACGTTCGAATACATCACTGAACATTTGGATACATCATTGAACTTCTGGATACATCAATAGACATCCGGATCATAGGCGAGAGATGTATCCGAGAAGGGAGAGTTGTATCAGAGAAGGGGATATGACATCCAGATACATAGGTGAGGGGATGTATTCGAAGGGGAGAAATGTATCAGAAAGGAGATAGGATCTAGATAGTATCCAAGAGGGGTGGAATGTATCTAAGAGGGATAGGGCTATATCCGAGAGGGGAGAGATATATCCTAGAGGGATAGGAATGTATCAGCGAGAGGAAAATGATGTATCCGAGAGGGGATTTTTGAATTTCTTTAAAAATGGTATGAAATTTTAGAGATTATGATGAAAATAAGATGTGTATTTGGTAATTTTTCCATTTTTAAAACTATCAATTGTAATTAAAACTCGGAATAATTCATAAAGCATGTGTTGTTTAACGCGAAGTTCCTCAAATGAAATTTCCTAAATGGGCCTAGGCAAATTAGCCCAAGATGGCCCAAACTTTTAACAGAAGTCCAATACGAGCCCATTGCTCAATCACTTACCTTTTAACTCATAGCCAAATAGAAATGCATCTGAGCTTTTACCTATGTACTCCCACTTATGTTGAAGAAGAAAAGAAAAACGTGTAGTTACTTACTTGAATCGACTTATTTTAGGTGCTTTCAAGTCTTAATAATTTAACCCATATTTCTTTCTCTAATCCATGTTTTATTCTACCTCCCCTTTCGTTTGAGGAAGATTGCTAGTATTAGTGTATTACATATCGTGATATGTATAACAACGGAGGATTATGAGACAAAAAAATAAATTTACTTGATTTCAGATTGCATACAGGCCAAGGTCATCGTTCCCTTTGATTTTCACAACCCAAATATTATTTCAAAGGTTTATAAATTTACTTTCTATACAAAATTTTAATTTATTTTTAAAAAGTTCAATATTTTGTCAAAATATAATTTTATTTTTTAAATATATATTTTTTTCAACTCAATTTCAAATGTTGCTAATTTTCCAAATATTACCCAATTCATGTTCAAAATGCATAGTTGTGCGCCTATGAAGATTGAACTTTCCACTCACCAATAAATATTATACTCCCTGTGTTCTTAATTACTTATTCATTTTTTCTTTTTTAGTTATTCTTAATTACTTGTCTATTTTGACTAATTAAGAAAGGATAATTTTTTTTTACCTATTATATCCTCAATTAATTACTTTGAAAAGGTTGAACTTTTTAAAAATCTTAAGTTTTTAATTCATCCACTTCATAATTAATATGGATAAAATGGTAAATTTACTATGTTAATAATTATTTTCTTAATAGGTGTGTGAATTTAAAAGTGGAATAATAATTAGGGACGGAGTATATGAGAAAATCACTTACTTTCCCATAAAAAGCATGTTCCAGTAAAATATTTTCTTCATATTTATTAAATTAACACCCACTTAACGACAAATCATATTCATATATCTTCGCCACAGTCGGCGTGCTGTTAAATGCATGCTTCAACGTAAGGGTCAGGTGGGGGTGCAAAAAGTATGAGTACTATAAATTACAAAATTATCAATTTAAAAATATATAAAAAATGATTCTCTTTTAAAATTTTATCGTTATCACATAAATTGAGACAAAGAAAATAACAACATATATTATTTGAAATGACATAAAAAAATACTAGTATAAATTATAATAATTAGAAACTTAAATTTTTAAAAGACATAAAAAGTTTGAATGATTCTCCAAATTCTAGAATTGATACATAAATTGGGATAGGGAGAGTAACCTATATTATTCTAAAATTACGTAAAGATTTATACATCACAACTTAAAATATTAAACTGTCAAGATATATTTAAAAATTGATTATCGTACTCTCGATATTTTATGAATAACACATAAATTGGCACGTAGAAAAAACAGAAAAAGATGGTGTGGGGGAGTATTGGTCGAGTTTCCTATTTTCCAACACTAAGTTAGACTAGACAGAGAGAGAGAGAGGGAGGGAAGGGTGGGGGTGGGGCATGTGCGTTGGCATTGGAAAGGCAGAAAGACAAGAGGAAAAATTTAAGAATTGGCCAATGGAAGGAAGAGTGGCATGTGATGGGGTTGGGGGTTAAGCCTTTTTACCCTTATTGGTTGCATGTGAAAAATGAGGGGGCCTTTTCTTCTTCTTCTTCTTCTTCTCATTCTCATTCTAGTCTAGTAGTAGTATTATAATTAATATTCCATATTTATTGGGACTTCATACAAACATTGAATTACATACTCGTAGATTTTTGGGATCAAACAATATATTATAGTTTAGTCAATTTTTTTTTATATGAATTTACATTTGTTAGGGATAAAGGTGAAGTCAGAATTTTAATGGATTACGTCTTAGTTTCTAGATAATTCGTCTTAGTTACTAGGTTTACAATAAGAGTTATAGTAGAGTACTGGTAAGTATTATTTTATTCTTAACTAAAGGTTTTGAATTCTAGTTTCATAGGTGCGAAATTGCTTTTGTTAGAAAACGTTTTACGCCACACTCCTCCCTCTAATATGAAACTTTTCAGCGTGAATCAGAATTTATTTGGACTCTACTGTATGTATCAGACACCGGATGAATAATCAAACAACAAAAAACTATATATTTAATGATTTTTTAATAAATGCAAGGTCCAGCGATGGCCATTGCGTTCGTCTAAGCCCCTAGCTAGCTAATGATTTAGCTCCGCTTCTGATTAGTGTTTTATCTTCAATGTGAGATTTTTCGATACAAATAAACTTCAATGCAGGTATCAAACACGAGTAATGATATAAACAACAAAAAAATGTTCCCTTTATCCCATTTTATGTGAGGTAGTTTGACTCGGCACGGAGTTTAAGAAAGAAAGGAAGACTTTTAAAATTTGTGATCCAAAATGAATGATGAAAATTTGTGTGGCTGTAAATTATTTCATTAAGAATAAAATAGATATTTTATAGATAAATTATTACTTCATATAGAAACATGTCATTGAGACTGATTAAAAAGAAAAGTAAGCCACAAAAATTAGAACAGAGAAAGTATCTTCATGCCTCCAAGAACACCTGTGATTCTAGGTTTTCGACACGATACCATGGATTATTTGTAAGTGACGAGGAAGCAAAATATTGCAAGTTGCATAATATTTCGAAGAGTTGAGTCTTGCGCTACTTACCAATAGTACTGCCATGTCCTATATATAATCACGTGTTGCTACTGGCCTACATGTGTAGGTCAAAAGAATCTGATAATATATATATATATATATTACGTCCATTTAGTATCAATTATACACTTATTTTCATGTGACTACCTTGCCATTGTCTACCTACGAGGAGATAATATATATATATTTCTCCAATATTCATAGCAGCTCAGACATGATCAGATGAGTTAAACTCTGAAGTCAATTAAAAGATTTGTTCAAAGATATGTTTTCTCTGTTTAAAAAAGAATGATCTAATTTTCTTTTTAATCTATTTAAAAAAGAACGACTTCCTGTTTTTGGCAACACTTTAACTACAACTTTTCACATGGAATGTTTAAGTCCACGAGATTAAAGGGCATTTTAGTATATTTGACATAGCTTTGGTTTAGACCCACAAGATTAAAAAGTTTTCTTTCTTTTTTTAAACCCCGCTTCAAATCAAACTAGGTCCTTTTTTTAAAACGGAGAAAGTATATGTTTTCATTAACTAATGGGATAAGTTTTCACTTATCTAGATGAGGTCAATGAGCGATCATGAAGGCTCATATATATGGTCGGATGCATATGAAATAAACATAGAAGAAGTTAAAAATCTTATATATACAATGTATTGATCTCCTCCTAACTTTGGAACTGTTTTTCCAGATGGATAGAGAGTTATGATCGTAACTTTAACAACAAGTCGATCAGTTGGAATGACATACATACATATATATATATATATATATATATATGATAATACATATTTGAGAATCGATGTTTCATTGGCTTAATTATTACAATGCAGCATGGGGGGTGTTATCGCTCAATGTCAAGTCTCATGGATTTTTGCCAAGCCTCAAGCAAGGGACCCTTTCTCTGTTTCATGTATCATTTTTTTTATATGATCGCGGTGTTTCAATCAACTTATATGTATTTTGATTGATTTTTGAGATATCGAATAAATATGTTCACCGATATTGAATATATAGAAAAAAATCACTTAATATTTTTATCTCTACTAATTGAGAATCAAATATATCAAATATGAGATCTCATAAAAAGCATTTCTAATGAAGTCGTCCCAAGAATGTTTTTACTAATTTATCCTTTTTATACACACTATTTATGTAGCTTTCCATCAATACTAAGATTAACAATGAAAAAACTTTTTTGAAACTTTTTTTAGAAATATCGTATTAGGACTTCAAAAATGAAAAAATATATTATTAGTCATGAGCATATTGGGATTTAAATCCTTGATGCTTTTGTGAATCTGACTTAATACACTGACTGATTACATTAAATAAATAAAGAATCAGTTTTATTAGAGTATACTTTAAAATTGATACTAAGATTCATTTTCCAATATTGTTCTAGTGCTAGGACATTGTTCTATTGGTATGAAAGGATAACACATTGTTTTTCTAGGGATTCCTTATTGGAAATAGAGATGGGAATCAAACTATTTCAACCTTCTTCTTGAACTTAATTTAAACTTTTCATTTGAATTACTTTCGATTGTGCAAAAATCTAATCGAAGAAAATATTATTGGGTTATTGCTATTTGAGTTATTGGGTTAATATGTTTTTAGTGATTTTATTAAAAAGAATTATTGGGTTATCGGTTCGATTTTAGTTTTTAGTATTGGGTAAACCGATAACCAATTAAGACTAACATAACTAGACATTACATCAGTACTCTACAATATAATCTACACTTAACATTTTAAAATATTTCTACTTCACATCAGAAATTTCATATTATATATATGTTTTGGCAATAACATGTAGTTGTAGTCTTTGTACTGCATCATTATTTTTCTTGTTTAACTATATCAAAAATATTTATAATTGATTTGCTTGTTTTACCGTATCCTGCCTGATTACTTTATTCTCTATCAACAAGTTTTCTTTTTCAAACAATAGCCTTGAACCGAAAGGGGAAAAGTGTATCTTTTCACATAGTTTATCGATCAAATTAAACCAGCTATTATTATTTTAATTAATATTTATAAGTAAAAGTTGAAAAGAGTATCAGATTTGTGAAATAAACTTGGGGCATGATTGATTTTCATTCGTTCATTTAAATTACCTTTTTAAATATTCGATTAAATTGACAAGTCATATAGAAGCTCTACCCAACAAAGAATATTTTTAGTTTGTGATGCTGATAAATAAATAAAGTCAGCTCTGTCCTTTTATATCACGATGACACGTCAATAAGAACATCAAGCTTTAGTATATTTTGTTTCCTACTGTACTTTTTTCATACTTCATAATACTTCGGTATTTAGGAAGAATCTTACTTTTAAACGATTAACTTATTCGATGTATAGACATAAAAAAAAAAATACATTTTTTTAACAACATATATTTGTTAACAAGTTGAAAATGACATTTGAAATTGGAGTTTGAGATTGGATATGAATAAAATTTGGAGTTAATTTTAAATTTTTGTGAGTAATATGGAATTAAAATATTTTTTTTTGAAAATTAGAGTTGTAATTGGATATGAGTAAAACTTGGAGTTAATTTTAATCTTTTGTGAATAATATGAAATGAATTTTTTTTTTGAAAATTTTCAAATTTCAAAAAATTTTAGAATCAACTTCTAGTTTAACTCTGAAAAATTATAATAATTTTTTGGAGTAAAAAATATATCACAAAATGAAACCAAACGGACACTAAAAGTAGCAATATTCTTTAATTGAATTTCTTTATAGTCACTTCTAATTCAATTTAGAAAAATTATAATTATTTTATTTTTAAATAATTTTTTAAGTAATTCTTTTCTAGAGAATAAAATAAAAACTACCCATGATAAAACGAGCAATAAAAATTGCAATATTCTTTAATTGAATTTTTTTATAATAGGGTGTGACATAATCCAATAACCTTTTACTTTTCTTTCTTCCATTTTCAATTTTCTTTATGGATTTCACTCATATTTCACTTATAAATTCTTTAAAAATATACATATAATTTTTTCTATTTCACTTTATCTATCTTACTTTTTCTGCTTAATACGTATAAAAAATCATTTAGCTTAAGATTTAAAAATAACTATCTTTGTCCAAGGAGAATCAATTAACACCCTTCTTTCGCCGTAAAAATTATAGGTCAATTTTTTAATGATTCAATGTATATGTGAAAGTCCTTTAACACTATTTATATATTCTACTTCTTTCATATTTTACTTTAATGGAAATTCTAATTTCCACATTTAGTCAAAGTAAAATTTATAGTCAAACTAAGACACATGTAATGAAACACAAATAAAAGTAATAGAAAAGTTATAAATAGATAATATTTTTTTTGTCTCAGTGTATATGATCACTTTTCTTTTTAGCTAATTTTTAAAAAAAAACATATTTTTATTTTTACTAACAATTGAACTTTAAAATGCCTATTTTAATGACTTATTTTAGACCACAAATTTTAAAGTCAAACTAACTCACATAAATTGAGACGGAGAAAGTATATAGTAATTTAAAGTCCACCCTCAATAGAGAAAGTATCCAAGTAAATAATCTATATATATTCCCTCCATTTCAATTTATGTGGCATTTTTTGAATTTTGTATTCAAACAAGTTTATCTTTGATCATAAATTTTTCATATATTTTCTAAATCTTTTGAATTGTCAATTATTGTGACTTTCAATACTTTTTTACGTAATTTATAAATATATAAATTTCATTTCAAAATATTTGAAGATTCAATACACAAATTTTTTATCAAACTTAAATTATTTGACTCTAAAAAACGAAGGGTATAAACTAAGCCATATGTCATCTCCTACATAGTTTCAAATAACTCTGTTCTCATGCATAAGCTAGCCTTATTTAAACTCCACCAATCCCTACCATACCATTACTCAAAATTCATCATATCCAACCAAAAATCTTCTTTCTTCTTTTTCCAACAAACAACTATGGTTGTTTTGTCTCAACCACTTGTAGAAAATTTTTCACACATTAAAACATGCAAACATAACAACACTTCTAGTGATCATGTTTACACTGGTATTATTCCAGTAATAAACTTATTAGACCCTGAAGCCAACAACCTTATTATAAAAGCTTGTCAAGAATTTGGTTTCTTTAAGGTGGTGAATCATGGTGTCTCTATTGAAACAATTACCAAATTAGAAAATGAATCTATCAACTTTTTCAACTTGTCCCAAATTGAGAAAGACAAAGTTGGCCCTGCTAACCCTTTTGGCTATGGTAACAAAAGTATTGGCTCTAAAGGTGATGTTGGTTGGGTTGAATATTTACTCTTCACAACTAATCCTGAACTCAATCACAACAAATCCATCACTATTCCTGGAAATTCCCTTCTCTTTTGGTAAGTACTAACAATTTTGTTCCAATGTTATCTTCCTTTCTTGTCAGAGCCAGACAAAGTCACAATTTTTACTAAAAGGTAAATATATGTGGATGCAAATGAAAGTTGACATTTGTCATATAATATAATTTTTCTGGCTATGAGTCCCTTGCTCTGCCCCTGCTGATATAACTTATGAATAGGTCAGAATTTTTATTAAAAAAGTTTATAATATGAAAAAGTAAACACATGAAAAAAGCCGAGATGATTTAACATGTTGCATATGTGCAAAAGACAAAAAGAACCCCTTGTGCTCTTGACTCTACCACTATTGGCGTCATAATGATCTGATTGTGTAAATATCTTTTAATGCCATCAGACAAAGATATACTCTTATATTTTGCTATTAATTAATTGTTTTTTTTTATGCAGGGGACTTGTGAAAGAGTATATAAGTGCAATAAGAAGTATGGGATGTATGGTGCTAGAAATGATAGCAGAAGGGTTGAAAATAGAACCAAAGAATATACTAAGTAGGATGCTAAGTGATGAAAAAAGTGACTCATGTTTTAGGCTAAATCACTATCCACCATGTCCAGAGTTGCTTCAAGCATTGAGTGGTAGAAATTTGATTGGTTTTGGTGAACACACAGACCCACAGGTAATATCAGTTGGAAGATCTAATAACACAAGTGGCCTCCAAATCTCTCTGAAAGATGGGACATGGATCTCAGTCCCACCTGATCCCTACTCTTTTTTCATCAATGTTGGTGACTCATTGCAGGTAATTAATTACGAAGAATCTCAAGTAGCTCGATTGACTACATATTCCCACTTAGTAGAAAATGCATCTTATTTATATTTCTTGATTCCTTTTAGTTTGTACTTTACTACGTCAGGTTAAGTTACGTACAATAACATATACATATGTAGATAACTCGATTAAATCACATGTATATACGTACTAATAGTGTAACGTTTTATGGTTGTGGATGGCAGGCAATGAGTAACGGAAGGTTTAGGAGTGTGAGGCACAGAGTGATCGTAAATAGTTTGAAAGCCAGGGTGTCAATGATTTACTTTGGAGGGCCACCATTGAGTGAAAAGATAGCACCTTTATCATGTCTAATGGAGGAACCTAATGAGCAAATTCTCTACAATGAGTTCACATGGTCTGAATACAAGACGTCAGCTTATAAGACAAGGCTTGGTGATAATAGGTTGTCCCTCTTTGAAAAGAATGCTCAATCATGACAATATATTGTCAAATATAACCCAATTTAGGAAATTTTACTTAGGATTTTGACACCACTTGCCTTACTTGGAAATGAAAAAAGAATAGGGTCGTTAATAATTCGGACCAGGTGTTTACGATCTGAGCAACTCTACTATCAAATATTTTTGTTTTGTTTTGTATGCTTGAGGTTTATGGTTTTATGTCATCACCAACTTTTACAACATGTTTTGTTTTGTATGCTTTTTGAGGTTTATGGTGTTATGTCATCACCAACTTTTACTACTTGTGCTTAATTTGTAACAACTATCCTTGTGATATAAATGCAATGTTATCATCATTATGTCATCACTTGGTGTACTTGTTGGATAAAGTTATGGAATTTTCATCTACTTTTTTATGTCACCCCTAAATTGTGGATATTATCAGATGGAGTGGGGGTTGTAAATTTCTGGTCTGATCTCATTGCTTCTGTGACCTATTACGCTAGACATTAAAATGCACATGCTATGGTCTACGAACTAGGTGAATTGAACTCACTTTTTAGAAAAAATAAAAACGAAAAAAAAGATAGGTGATGAATGCGTGTTTCAACTATTTCATTCGATATTTGTTATCTCTTATTTGCATCATTATCAAATGATTTCAATTTTTGTTTAGACGATGAATTTGTATTAATTTATAAATATCTAATTATGAATCTGATACATAAAACGAGCTATGAGTTTAAAGATACATTCAGAACACGTAATGTTCAAATTCCAACACGAGTGTGGAGTACATTACTTTCTAAGTTGACCTTAGCACTGAATAATTGAAAGGAAATTTAGTTCTTCATTGTGATCCCAAAAGGTCCATAACATGCTTGTTCTTTTTCCACTCTTCTCTCCTTAAGTTTCTCAATATATACTTGTCTTTCTTTTTTAAATGAAAATGACATCCATATATTATCAAATTTAATAATAGTGGTCTCTTATTAGGCATTGGATAAGGTCACAAATAATAGTAGTAGTAAATAATGTATATAAGGGAAAGTCGTTTTCAACAGAGTTTGGATTGACCATCCAACTGTAGTTTAACTATCCCAATCCATGTTGTGTCTTGACAAAACATTCTATTGCCATTCAGCAACTTGCTACTCTTGAGAGAGACTCCATCTTTTACTTGTTTCGTTCGATAAAAAAATAGATGCTTATTTTTATTTGTTATTTTTAATATATTAAGAGAAAATATATGTTTTTTTTTTTTTCATATTTCATTCTTAACATCAATTATTTATTTCTGAAAAGTCTTAAATCTATACATAAATTGGTATGGATATTGCTATAAAAAACTCATATTACTCATTACTACAACCCAAACTAACAACTCAACCAAAATACTAAGGCATTTAAGTTACGGAACAAGTTAAATAGCTAAAAACTGAAGTTTCCATAAACTTCCAAACAAAAGTCTAACAACTAAAACAAATGCGGAAATACTACCTAGAGCCTGAAAGTCAATACAACAATACAATAACATGCATACATCAAACATATACAATATCATCATCATTTAAGAACGTGTAATTTCACATTTCTCAATTAGCACAATTATATCAATTCATTGGTCCTCTCATGGAGCTCAAACCCAAACTGTTAGCATACTGAAACGTGGTACGCGATCCAATGATTATGCCGGAATGTGGCAATCGATCCCATAATTATGTCGAAATGTGGCAACCAATTCAATTTAGTGTGTCAGAACGCAACACCCAATCCATTTAACAAGCCACAATCACAAGTATATTCTCACAATCATATAAGCAAGTCATGATATCAGGGAATTCATCATTCATATATCCTCATTCACAATCAATGTGATCAATAATGTAACATTTGTATACATACATGTATCATAATGAAGCAAGAACAAACATATACCACACGATCATAGAATCACAACCATCACCTACCTCGGAACATTCTTGAAACCCTAAGAAACTTAATTCTTCCCTTTACGGATTCGTTCCGCTTGTTCTTGGTCTACAAACAATTAATATAATATGGGAATCAATAAATGATAACTAATTGCTCAAATTACTAACAATCCCATCAACCCTAGATCAAATCCTTGATCCTAATATCTAAATTAGGGTTGTTTCCACCATAATTTCCAGATTAAAACCCTCCTCCATCGATAACTACCCATTAGATTACGTTCTACAGATCAAAAAATAGATTTGGGAAGTTAAAACCTTACCTTTAGCCTCAAGAATGGTGGAAAACGGTCAAGAAGTCTCCTGGGTTCGTTCCTTAGCTCTTAAGTTTGAAAATTGCAGAATATAACGTTTTTGGGGTTTATTTTCGACTTTAAGTTGCCTCTGCCCCGCTATGGTGGCACTCGCTCGCTACAGTGGCCCCACCCTGGCGACAGAAATCCCCGCAAAAGCGGCTTGCATGAAACAGTGAACTATTTAAATAATTACAAGACCCCATTTCACAACACGCTTTCAACCAACGACACTCAAAAATTATTCGTTCATGCCAAGATTAGATTCGGGAGTTATACTCACCTGAATTCAATTCCGTAAAGTCGTATGGAATCCTTAACACTAGCTATATACTCATGTAGTCAAAATCATAATTAGATCACCCAATTGCTACCAGATTTCCCTAGACCTCACATATTTCAATTTCGTCCAAATCTAGACTAGGTTGGGAAATCTCAAGTTACTACGAAAAAAAATTTCGGCCCAAAATTTTTCTCCGTTGGCTTTCTATAACGACGGAACCCGATCGATATAGAAATGTTAACAACACACATAAATTATTTCAATTTTTTAAATTTTGATTCAAAATATAGAGATTTCAAGAGATGATAGTATTAGGTGTGCAAATTATTAACATGAACTATCACCAAATATCTATCGAAACAAATTTCAAGTCTTTAACTGTCCGTTGTTCATTTTTCCTACTTGAACAATGATGATTTTCCAGGTAGAAAAAGAAAACTTTTATAAATAATATAGTTGGTAATCGTTTAGATAGAAAATAAACACCTGATAGTTCTGATAAAAAAACTCAAAAAATTAAGATACTTTTAATATGTTACTAACCCTTCATTTTTTTAAAAAATTTAAAATGATAGTTATTATTTCCATTTCATTTTGCTTAAAATACTTCCTGTTTTATTTATCCGAGAAGAATATTTTTCTTTATTATAAATCTACTCAAATATTAACATCTCAATTGTATATTTAATGACATAACTTAACTAATGTGATATTATAATTGTTCACTAACAGGCATATTTTTTTCCCGATCAAAAAGACATGTCCCTAAAAACATGCACCAAACCGATAACTTATTTGTTTAATGTTAGGCGAACTGTGAAATGTGTTAACGTCCCTTCCGTTTGTCAATTGAATTAAAGTTTATGTAGATATTTATTTTTTGATAGTCTATTTGTTTTTGGAGTTATTGAAATGTGGGGCAAATTATCTTCTGATTGTATGTATAAAGTAATGAGATATTCCACTTTCAAAAACTGAACATGATCATCTTGACATCGTTATTAAGAAATGTCATTCAATTTGTAATTGGGGGAACAAGCTATAATTCATTACTTTTATAACCTAAGCAAATATATAGAATCAACTCATTTTGTGAAGACACACTTGCAATAATTGCATCTTAGTTTATGGACATGGTTTGCCTAAAGTTAGGCAAAGTGTAACACACAATTGAAAATAGGTCTCGCGAACCCTATTTCAGGCATGTTAAGAGATTTCGCAGTTCGTCTGATACTGAACGAACCATCTATTTTGGTGCATTTTTTAGGGCTATACTCTATTGGTACATTGGATTTTTAAAATATACCATTTACCTGTCAGACTCAAATTCTCACAATTATTGATAGTAAGTTCACTTTTATATTTTATGTCCAGTATACATCCTATGAAGTTGAAAAAGTGGCATGTTAAAAAAAATTGATTGAAAAAGACATCTACAATAAATTAAGAAGTAAAATAAACAAGGATTTATAACTATTTATTGAATCGAAAATATGACGCAAGATTTTAATTTTTTTCAACTAAGAAAAGAACATGGTGTTAATATATAAGTTTAATTATTTGCAAATTCTTTTTATGATGATTCTGACAATGTAATTTTTTTTTATATTAATAATGTATATAACTTAAACTAAAAAAAAAAAAAAAAAAAAAAACTAATTAACACACCATCGTTTCCAAGCTTGCATTTCCTAGAATTTCAGTAAGTTTATAAGTTACCTAAAAATGTAACGTTATAAACTTATTTTTTTGACACTTTTCAAAACATCTTTATGTAAATATGTAACGACCTGATTTTCGTCGTTATGGAAAAGCCAATGGAGAAAGAATTGGGGCAAGAAACCTTTTCGTAGTAACTTGGATTTTTCCCAACCTAGTCCAGATTTGGACGAAATCGGAGCCATTAAGGTGTAGGGAAATATGGTAACAATCAGGTGAATCAATTATGATTTTGATTACATAAGTAGTTAGATAACTCGTTAAGGAATCCGTACGACTTTACATAATTGAATTCGGGTGAGTAGAGCTCTCGAAATCGATCTTAGTGTAAAGGGTATTTATTGAGCGTCGTGGGTTAGAGGTGTATTGTGAAATGGGAATTTTGGAATTCTTGAAATAACTCTTTGTTTCAAGAATGCCGCTTTGGCGGGGCAGCTATGACGGTCCCGACGCGAATTAAAGTCATTAATAAACCCCTAAACGACCCCATTATACACTTTTCGACTTTTAGAGCTAAGGAACGACCCCCAGGCGACTCCTACTCGTTTTTCACTATTCTTGAGGCTAAAGGTAAGTTTTTCACTACCCGAATCCCTTTTTCGATCTGTAGAACGTAATAGAATGGGTGAATGTTGATGGGGAAGTATAGGTTTTGTGGTGGAAACAACCCTAATTTGAATAATTGGGATCATGAGTTTGATCTAGGGCTCATAAAATTATTAGTAATTTGGGTAATTAGTGATTGTTTATTAATTCCCGTGTTATCATGATTGTTTTTAGACCACGAACAAGCGGGAAGAATCCGAAAAAGGAAGATTCAAGTGCCTTAGGGGATTCAAGCTTGGATTCGAGGTATGTTATGATTGTGATTCTATGATTGTATGATGTATGTTTATTCTTGCTTTATTATGATACATAAATATATACGAATGTTGCATTATTGATCACACTTGTTGTAAATGAGGATAATTGAATAATTGTATGCCATGAATCACCTTTTGCTGTATGATTAGATATACTTGTGTTTGTGATTGTGGTGTGTGAATGGAATCAGAAAGCCACGTTTCGGCATAACTAACTTGGATCTGATTGCCACATTCCGGCATAATTATCAGATTAGTTGCCACGTTCCGGCATAAATATGGGATCGGTTACCATGTTTCAGCATAACTAACTTGAATCATAGTGTCACGTTTCGGCATAATTATAGGGTCGGTTGCCACGTTCTGACATTATTATGGGATCAGTTGCCACATTTCGACATAAATATGGGATCGGTTGCCACGTTCCGACATGCTAACTGTTTGGGTTTGGGTTCCATGAGAGGACCATTGAATTGGGTTCCGTGAGAAGACCATTGAATTGTGTTGTGTATCTACTTAGGATGAGTTCGTTCATATCTAATAATAATTGATATTGGAGGACGATATGTTACTCTAAATTGATATAATTGTGATATGTGAGAATCTTGAAGTTGTTCATTGTTCATATATATTGATTATATTATTGTATTGACTAATGTATGTTGCACTTATTGGGATAACTACGTGATCCTACCAGTACACGGTGTTTGTGTACTGATACTGCACTTGCTCTTATTTTTGTTGAGTACAAGACATCTTCCGGCGGCTATTGACAGACCTCATTTAGAAGATCAGTGATCGCCGATTTGAATTCAAGGGTAAGCAAGTTCTTCCGGGTTGTCTTGAGTTCTCTTTTTTTCTAGTCCATTATATTCGAACTTAGACTGGTTCTTTAGATGATTTTCTTATTAAGACGTATGAATCTTGTTAGAGTTTTGGTACATTGACTTACTGGTTCTAGGGGTTGAATTTCTGCATTAGTTTGGTTAGTTATTTGTTTAAACTTGGAGTTTATGGAAACTTTATATAATTTCTGTATTTAAATCTGCTTTCGTATCTTTAAATGCCTTGATTTTCATAAAATTTATTAGTCTGGATTGCAGTAATGGTTCTTCACCGGAAGGTTTGTGCGGATGTCAATCAAGACGGTCTGGGTCGTGACAAAGTTGGTATCAGAGCCCTAGGTTTGTTGATCTTATTGTACCAAAACAAAGTCTAGTAAAGTCTTACGGAATAGTACGAAGGCATTCATACTTTTCTTCTAGAGGCTATAGGACTTTAGGAAAAATTTAATTTTTTCTACTCCTTCGTGCTATGACTTGAATCAAATTGGTATCTGAGTGATACAAATTGGTATCTTTCCTCCTTCACTCTATGGTCCTAACTAGAGCAACAAAAGTGATAACACCATCGCTAGCAAAAGAAGATGTGTATAGAATACCGACGGTTGAATAGGGTCACTATTCAGAACAAGTATCCATTGCCTTGGATAAATGACCTTTTTGATCAATTGCAAGGTGCATCAATTTTCTCTAAGATTGACTTAAGGTCTGGTTACCATCAGTTAAAGATTGAGGCGGTTAAGAATTGGTTTCGACCAAGTTCTATAATTGAAATTAGTAGTTTTGTGGGGCTCGCTAGTTACTATTGTCGCTTGTAGTATGAGTTGAGTCAAATTGGTATCTCTCGATTTCAATTAGTATCTCAACGAAGTAAACTAGATGTCGTGGTCACGACTAAGGGGCTACAAGCAAAGCAAATTAGAAACTGAGAATGTTTCAATTGGTATCTGGCCCTAGGGGTGATGTGAATGGATGATCAGGAATGGTCATTTATGGAGCGAAATAATTAATTAAGAATTTGGACTTATCTGTAATTGTATCTTGAAAACTTTGAATGTGTCCTTCTGATTGTCTGAATTAACTCTGAATGTGAAGTTGTAATTGCTTAAATATGATAAGCTGATCATGTGCACAATAAATGTGTGTCTGAACTTTGATATGTACAATATGTTGGCCTGGTCGTTGAAGTTATGCAAGTTGTAAATACTTGAGTATCGTGAAATTCGTTGTGAAAGAAAGATCTTGACTTAGGATCGTGTGAGTGTCTGGGTGTATCCGGGGGATGTGTGGATTGTGCTGCTGAATTGACAAGAATGAATTGCTTTGTGTATCGTGGGATTGACTGGGTTAGACAATGATTATCCTAGTTATGAAGATTATTCTAAAATTGTTATGTAAAGCTGGGAATCTTTGTGGAATTTAGAAAAAAAAAACCCTAGAAAAATTATTGACAGGTTTTTTTTTTTTGTTTTGGCCACTAGGGCAGAATTTTTCCCGCCAAAGTGAGGCCGCCAGTGCGGGATTTCTTCAGCCAGAGCAGGATAGGACTTGGGCATACGATAAGGAAATCAGTGAGGCTGTGGAGGTTGGGAAAATGGTAATGCATGTAGAGGAGTAGTGCAGCTAGGCAATGAGGTTGCCCGTCAAGAGGACATGGCTCAATTTTATGCTTTTCGAGTAAGACCAAGTTTGAGGGTATGATACAGTGGTCGCAAGAGCTACTCCTGTCTCTGCCTGGATGACTATTGTTTGGTTTGATCTGGGATCTACTCATTCGTATGTGTCAGTCCAATAACCTTAGAATTTGACGTGGTTTGTGATATACTTGAAGCCCCCATCCATGTTTCTACCCCATTTGAAGAGTCAGTCATAGTCACCCATGTGTATCGTGTTGTCTTGTTGTGGTTATGAATTTTCGGATTTGGGTTGATATGGTCTAGATATGATTGACTTGATATAATCTTAGGCATGACTTGGTTGTCCCCCTATTATACCGGGATTAATTGTAATACTAAGTCGGTAACTCTAGAGATCTCCGGTAAGAAAAGATTAGAGTGGTAAAGAGTGTACAAACCTAAGCTAGCTAAGATCATATCACATTCGGGCTAGGAAACTGGTAGGACATGGTTGTTTGGCTTATTTGGTTTATGTTTGGGAGGTTGAAGTTGAGTCTCCCTCTATTGAGTTTATTCCTATGGTGTCAGAATTGAGAGAGCTTAAGGCTCAAAACCAAGAGCTTCATAGTAAAGGTTTCATCCGTCCTAGTGTTTCTCCATGGGATGCTCCTGTCTTGTTTGTTAAGAAGAAAGAGGATGGTATGAGGACTGGTGAATTTAACTTAAGCCATAAAAGAGTGGATTGATACCGGAATGACAAACTTATGGATAAAGAAAGTTCCATTGAGTAAACTTGGGCGAAGAAAATTAAAGACTTTAGTAAGAAAATGCATACCAAGATTAGGTTAGTCCTTTGAATTTGATGAGTTTACCTGAGTTTGAGGTGTCGTGTTGATGAAATATTGACTTCAAAGTGATAGTCAAGGCTGATTGAGTATAATGGTAGTATGAGTTCATGGTGAATTGCGATGGGATGCAACTATATAATAAGATTGTTGGTAAGCAAATTTTGTATAGTAATTATGACTTGCGAGTATCTAAAGGTTGTGGTTTTCTAAAATTTGGTAAGTAATGTGGTTGTATGGAAAGTTTTAAGAGATGATGGGACACCATTCGAATAGAAATTAAAGAACTAGGGTCATAATGAAGAAAAATAGTGGGAGGTAGTACAACCTTTAGAAAGAGGCGAGAGCAAGAATATTTTATTTAATTGCAAAGGCTGAAGAGATATCTTTAGAGGTGTATATAATTGGGTGCAGAAATGCGTAATTTCATTCGCTTTGTTCTGACTATGGTAATAGTGTCAGAAGTCCATCAGATTGGTTTTAAACTATTGAAAAAGACTTGAGAAAGGAGTGTACAGACACTATCTTGAATGTGATGATAAATGTTTTTGTTTTGTTTTGAATTTCATAATGATTACAATTGAATTGTTAGCGTAAGATATGTGAGATATATGGAGATGCGGTCCATGATAATCGAAGATTCATGAATTCATAAAAATCTTTAAAGTATAAACTAATGTTGATAGATAAGGAGATTGTGTTATACGGTTGAATTGATAATCCAGATTTTTAATTAAAAGTTTACATTCGTAGTGATATATTTTGTCAAGGTATGAATTTCAAGGTGAAGAATAATCAATTGTATCAGGTATTGAACATTTGAAAAGACTTACACTTGAGTTGAGTCGTAAAGTTGATTATTATTGATTGTTCAAGTATCTTAGAAAGGTTTTCATTTACAAAGTATTGGTTTAAAGTAAGGTCAATGGTCAAAGTGCTTATGATGGTTGTTAGTATTAAGAGTGTTGACTTCAGTCGAAGGATGTGAAGAGTATGTTGAGTCAAGTGAATGGAAGTGGCTGTATCGACTCTTCAAAGGAAAACTTTTTGTGTTATTCGATAAATTCTTATATGACCATCTATTTTGTTTTGTACATGGTTGTGAGTGTGATGAACTAGCTATGGCCACACGTGTTTTTCATTTTGTGGGTGAATCTCTAATGGTGGATCAGGTTTACCAATTCTGCGATGCTCTCTTGGTTGAGTGGGAAAATTGGGAAGATTTGGTTATTTCAAATGACATAATTGGTGTTGTCTTAGAGTTGTTAAAGTATTTTAGTGGTTCTTCATGTACCACCTTGAGAATTTATAGAAGAGCTACCATGCGTATTTATGGTTGTCCGGCAATCTTAATATTCATCTAGTCGTCAAGGTCAACTACCGTTTATGTGTGGTTGAATATGAGGATCATAGGTTCCAATTCTACTGTTCTGAAGAGGTAATCTACAATTACTAAACCTAGCATTTTGGTAGTGTTATTGAAGGGGTTGTATGTTTGGATATATCCCTCGATAAGTATATGATTTCTAAAGATCAAATTTGTTATAACTTAAGCTCATGGGAATTTATGTTGTGGGATGGAGATATTGTTAAGAACTATAATTGTTTGGGTATTATGAGTGTGTGTTGGTTGGTTTAGATCCGCCTCTAATCGTAACGAGTGTTGATTTAGAATTTTATAATGGTTTTGTGATAAAGGATTCGTCTTGATGTTTGTGTCAAGATTCTTGACAACATGTGGCAGAGGTGTGTACGATCAACTTTGGTGGTTGTTGGGAATCGTTTTTTTGTTAGTGAAGTTTACATATAACAATATTTATCACTCGAGGGTTGAGATGACTTCATTGAGGCATTGTAAGGGAGGATGTGTAGATATTCAATTGGTTGGTTTGAGATTGGAGATGTGAAACCCTTAGGGGTAATGAGATTCGATAAAAAGGGCATGCAATACAAGTAACCCTAGTAATTTGACGATTCAGATACTATTACCCTTACTTTATCCAGTCTTTCCTAGTTGATCATTCGGGGACGAGTGATGGGTAAATTGGTATCTATTGTAATGACCTGATTTTCGTCGTTATGGAAAAACCAATGGAGAAATAATTAGGGCCAGAAACTTTGTCGTAGTAACTTGGATTTTCTCAACCTAGTTCAAATTTGGACGAAATCAGAGTCATTAAGGTGTAAGGAAATCTGGTAACAATCAAGTGAATCAGTTATGATTTTGATTATATGAGTAATTAGATAACTTGTTAAGAAATCCGTATGACTTTACGAAATTAAATTCGGGCGAGTAGAGTTTCCGAAATCGAACTTAGCGTAAAGGGTATTTACTAAGCGTCGTGGGTTAAAGGTATGTTGTGAAATAGGAATTTTGGAATTCTTGAAATAACTCTCTGTTTAGAGAATGCCGCTTTAGCGGGGTGGTGGCCGCTATGGCGGGCCCGATGCAAATTAAAGTAGTTAATAAACTCCTAAGCGACCTCATTATGTACTTTTCGACTTTTAGATCTAAGGAACGACCCCCAGGCGACTCGTTTTCATTTTTTACCATTCTTGAGACTAAAGGTAAGTTTTTCACTCCCCGAATCCGTTTTTCGATTCGTAGAACGTAATAAAATGGGTTACTATTGATAGAGGAGGGTTTTGTTATAGATTCTATAGTAAAAACAACCTTAATTTGAATAATTGGGATCATGAGTTTGATCTAGGATTCATAGAATTATTATTATTCGGGTAATTAGTGATTGTTTATTGATTCATGTGTTATCATGATTGTTTTTAGACCACGAACAAGTGGGAAGAATCTAAAAAGGGAAGATTCAAGTGCATTAGGGGATTCAAGCTTGGATTTGAGATAGGTGATGGTTGTGATTCTATGATTGGGTGATGTATGTTTGTTCTTGCTTTATTATGATACATGTATATATGCGAATGTTGCATTATTGATCACATTTGTTGTAAATGAGGATAATTGAATAATTGTATGTCATGAATCACCTCTTATTAAATGATTGTGAGGATATACTTGTGTTTGTGATTGTGGTGTGTGAATGGGATCGGATTGTCACATTCCGGCATAACTAACTTGGATCGGATTGCCACGTTCCGGCATAATTATGGGATCGGTTGCCACGTTTAGATATAAATATGAGATTGATTGCCACGTTCCGGTATAACTAACTTGGATTGGATTGCCACATTCAGGCATAATTATGGGATCGATTACCATGTTTCAGCATAATTATAGGATCAGTTGCCACGTTTCGACATAAATATGGGATCGAATTACCACATTTTGACATGCTAACTGTTTGAGTTTGGGTTCCATGCGAGGACCATTGCATTAGGTTCCGTGAGAAGACCATTGAATTGTGTTGTGTATCTATTTGTGATGAGTTCGTTCATATCTAATGATGATTGATATTGAAAGATGGTATGTTTATCTAAATTGATATAACTGTGATATGTGAGAATCGTGAAGTTGTTCATTGTTCGTATATGTTGATGATATCGTATATGTTCGATATGTGCATGTGATTATATTGTTGTATTGACTAATGTATGCTACACTTATTGGGATAGCCGCGTGATCCTACCAATACATGGTGGTTGTGTACTGATATTGCATTTGCTCTTATTTTTATTGAGTACAGGCATCTTTCGGCGGCAATTGACAGACCTCATTTAGAAGACCAGTGATCGTCGATGTGAATTCAAGGGTGAGCCAGTTCTTCTGGGCTACCTTGAGTTTTCTTTTTGTCTAGTCCATCATATTCGGACTTAGACTAGTTCTTTAGATGATTTTCTCATTTAGACTTATGAATCTTGTTAGAGTTTTGGTACATTGACTTTCAGGTTTTAGAGGTTGAATTTCCGCATTAGTTTGGCTAGTTATTTGTTTAAACTTGGAATTTATGGAAACTCTATATTATTTATGCATTTAAACCTGGTTTCGTATCTTTAAATGCCTTGGTTTTTAAAAAAATTGTTAGTTTGGGTTGTAGTAATGATTCTCCAACGAAGGATTTGTGTGAATGTCAATCACAACGGTCTGGATATCCTTGTTTTGTCTCCACTTAAAGTATAATTAGCAGATAAGTTCACATGTATGTAGTCAATATAACCTTCATTAGGTCAAACAATTTGACAAGTTGAAATCTTCAAAATTAAATTTGTTCCAAAAATCTCTTGAGTTTTGAAAAGAATATCATTTCATGGTCAATTCATTTGAATGTAATGGGTGTCAATTATAATTAAAACGACTAACTCAACAAATTGTAATCTTTAACCTGATCATATTCGTCTCCAACTTAAGAAGGCACAATTATTTATACTCTATCTATTCCAGTATCATACTATTATTTTTTTAGTTTGTTTAAGAAAAAACAAGTACAAGAAAATAAGTAATTAGTCACAAAATTTCGTGGCTAAATAACAAAAATTTCATGCTAATTTTATTTAATCGTCAGATTAAATGAAAATCTAACTAGCTAGGACCTATTTAGCGACAAATTAAGAATTACCAATAAACTGATCAGTTAATTCATGTTTTCTAGAGAGCAATCATTTTCTATATTAAAAAATAACTTAACTGTGAACATCTTAATTTACTTTGAATATATATATATATATATATATATATATATATATATATATATATATATATCATAATATATTTAATGCCATGAATTTCAAAAGATTCTTTATTTCTTAAATATGGTATCAAATCAAATATGTTCACATAACATAAAGTGGGACTCTCTAATGCTATTAAATGATTCAACAACACACACCAAACACTGTAATTTCATAAGTGACATTTGAAGAAAATAATGTGTATACAAATCTTATAAATTATACCTATTTTAAAACAGAAAAAAACTATTTCTGATACACCTCACAACATAAAGTGGGACTCTCTAATGCTATTAAATGATTCAACAACACACACCAAACACTGTAATTTCATAAGTGACATTTGAAGAAAATAATGTGTATACAAATCTTATAAATTATACCTATCGTAAAATAGAAAAAAACTATTTCTGATACACCTCATAACATAAAATGGGACTCTCTAATGCTATTAAATGATTCAACAACACACACCAAACACTATAATTTCATAAGTGACATTTGAAGAAAATAATGTGTATACAAATCTTATAAATTATACCTATCTTAAAACAGAAAAAAACTATTTCTGATACACCTCATGCTAGACTCAAGAACCTCATTAAATAATCAATATCTAAAAATTACTCTCGATGAGAGACAGCTGTATCAAATTCTAATGGTTTCAACCTGCAACAAGCAATTGACTATCTTGTCAAAGTGGGCGGTCCAATTAGCAATTGGAGTTCAAGTTGTATTGGCTAGTCAAACATTAATTTATTATTCCATTTTAATTTTTTTAGTTCAATAAGGGATATATTTTATTGAATTGAATATTGATTACGCAGGCCAAGCTCATTTTAGTAACGACATTATAAAGAAATTTCTATATAAATATAGGAAAAAAGCATAAATATACTTCTAAATTATCGTAAATAATATACAAATATCCTTCGTCATACTTTTAGAACATTGGTGCCCTTGCCATCCAAAAACTAGAGCATATATACCATTTATACTAACGGACATACATGTGTCATAATCTTATCCACCGACCCATTATTTATTAAATATCATATCGACGGATAAGATTGTATCACATGTCCCTATTGAGTCTTCCGTTAAAGTAAAGGGCATATATGCTCTAGTTTTTGAATGATAGGGACACCAATGTCCCAAAAATATGACGGAGGATATCTGCATATCATTTACGATAATTCAAAGATATAATTATTCTTTTTTCCATAAATATATATCTGTGTTACGTTAGGGTCAATGGGTGCTCAAACATCCGTCATGCCTCAATAGATCCATCCTCGGTTCTAACATGTAAATGATGTTTCATTTAAAGCCTTATCCTAGTTATGTACCAAAATGCTATAATTCAAAATTTGGTATCGATACGTTGAGTAAGAAGTTAAATATTGATGAGCCTTATTCTTGCCGGATGGTGCTTTTAACGATCGGCGATGACTAATATATAATTTTTTAATTGTAAGTGATCTGTAAATGAATAAATTTTTCCTCCTATAATTGAATGTCTTTTCTCTTGCTGCGTCCATTGAAATTCGATTGAATGTGAGCTTGTTGTGTTTTCCATATATACATGATTTCAGTGGCGGATTCAGGAATTTACGGCTATGGATGCTCACTATTTTTAATTTATATCAATCAAAGAGTGTAATTGCGAGCTAAAATTCGTCAACATAAACGTTATTTTTTTCAATTCAATGCAATAGACAATCGGAATATTTGAATTGGTTCAAGAAAAAAATGAGGAGAAACAATATACCTTCACAAACAATTGTAGTTATCAAAAAGGCAAACTAGCGAGAAGGAAGACTTTTTCGCTTTTGAATTGGAGAACTAAAAAGGTGCTAGAACAAATTGTTCTTTTTCTTCCCTTTTATTTTTCCTAATTAGATGGATGAGAAAGAAAAAATTAATAGACATGGAAGATCATGACCATTTATATTTTTTGGAGATTAAGTTACATAATAGACATGAGCATGACCGATTCAAGAGTTTAAGATCGTGGTTACATTTTAAGCTATCAATCATAAAATATAAATGTATAAATTTAGCACTTGTCATAAGAAAGATAAATATATTTATATGTGAAAAGGGAATAAAGAAAAGAGCTGATTTTAGAAAAATAAGAATGCCATTACAGGGAATTGAACATGGGCATTTAAGTAGTATAAGACCTTGGGAATCAATTTACAACCACCGCATCAATTAATACATTTATTTATTAGGTTCTCGCCTTTTATTTTATACAATACTGCCTTAATTTTGATATAAGTATATATAATTCGATACGAGCTTAATGGGTGCTCGAGCACCTGGGCAGGCCCATGTGGGTCCGCCCCTGCACGATTCACATGCAATAAATTGTCGTGTCATATATCCTCTATATAATTGGAAATTGCCCTAATTTTTACTATGCATTTGCAAATAATTGCAATTAATATATAATGCATCAACAGCTATTTGCTGGCTAACATGATAGGATCGGAGTAATAAATAAGTTTTGTATCAAATAGTCAACTTGTGCTGTGATTATCAAAGGACGTGGTGCAATGAATAAAGTTGTTTTTTCCTTAACTAGAAATTTCGAGTTATTTGGGTCCTGAGTATGAAATTTTTTTTAATAGAGAGTGCTATCGCTCGAATCAGAGGCGAATCTAGGATTTCAAGAAGACGGGTGCAAGAAAGGAATGTAAACAGACACTCAAACCAGTGAGCCATTTAATTATTTGTGAGCACGAGTTCATTCAGTTGCTATTTGATATATTTCACAAATTATACAATTAGTTATATCGAATTTTTTCGGATGACCACGGGTTCAGGTGACCCATTTTTTACACCTAGAATCGCCACTGCCTCGAATGGAACCCTACCTGACATGAATCTAAATTAATCGGACTCTAATAAAAATATAGAAAAGTGGATTGAAAAAAAAAACGATTTCAATATTTTTTAAGGTATGGATTTATATGGTTATTGGTTAGTAATTACACACTTAGTTGGTCGATAAAAGCAAGTTTCAAACTAGATCAGTACTACTCTGATACTCCCTTTGTTCATTTTCATTAGAAACAATTGTTCACTTTTCACTTTTACCGACAATTGAATTTAGAAAATCAAGAAATAATTCATTATTTAGTTCTTAATTTACCGTTAGTATATACTATAATAATTTTTCAGCACATTAAATTCATTATTTTATTTTATTAGTAGCATTTAGCTTGAACTACTCTCTGATTTTTCTTTTGTAGAATAAAATTTGTGTTTGCCTTTATTAGTCAAAAAGTCATCTTTTATATACGCTCCTTTTTTTAATTTTCTACTTAATTAGTTAAGACTTACAGCATAGTGATATGGAGGAGTTTTTAACACAATAGTTTTGAATTCGATTCTCACTATCCTCTTTCTTGATCCTTTTGTATAATAATTTGTTTTAATAAGTAAATAAATAAATATTGAACATATATAACTTTATTGAACTGAATCATTGAATTTATGATTCAATAGGATACAAACCAAATGCTGTAGCTAATTCATGCTTGAACATAGCCTTGTGCCCTTGTCTAGTAAAATATTATTTCCTTTTTGTCTCTTAATATTCTAATATTATTATTGTTAAAGAAAACAAATGTTTATGAAGAGATCCACTAAAAAAAAGTAGTTTTTTAGTCAAAAATAAAAAGTCAAACTGAAATAATTTTTAAATTAAAAAATAAAAAGTAGGGGGAGACTAATTTTTGATTTTTGACTTACTTTAAGTCATTTTTTACCTTGTTAAACATTTCGTAACTTATTTTAAGTCATTTTTTACTTATTTTAAGTTATTTTTTAAATTTGTCAAACACTTTCAGAAGTCAAAAACTGAATTAAAAATAGGTTTGACCGACTTTTAAGTCAATCCAAACGGACTCTAAATCTTGATGACAAACAATATTGACATTCTTAGAGCCCGTTTAGATTGACTTGAAAGTTGGTCAAATCTACTTTTAAGTCAGTTTTTGACTTCTGAAAATGTTTGACAAATATTAAAAAATAATTTAAAATAAGTCAAAAATAACTTAAAATAAGTCAAAAAGTGTTTGAGAAAGTAAAAAATGACTTAAAATAAGTCAAAAATAATTTAAAATAAGTCAAAAATCAAAAGTAGATATCTCCCTATTTTTTATTTTTTGACTTAAAAGTTATTTCGATTTGATTTTTTATTTTTTACTTAAAAGTTACCTTATGGCACTATACATTATTCCTTTACCATTTGGTTTAATTTAAAAGAATTTTGGCTCTATTGCATGTCCCATCTGATGTGATAGTAATTTTTGTCACACAAATAAGAACCGATCAATTTAAATATGCTTTGCTGATTGTACCTATCACATCATCATTTCTCATTTTGGACTTATCAACTTTACAACAACGCCAACAATATAGCCCAATAAAATTTATACAAGTATGATGTGGCAGACAAAAGTTATATAAGACCCATTTATATTTTGCCAAAGTGGATCCATTTCAGTAGAATGGCCAAACTCATCTTTCTCTCTATACCTTTTAACGTTTTCTTTTTCTCTTTCTTCCTTTTTTTACTTTAGTTTCTTTTCTAACAATTCTTCCAAATTTTATACTTCCACTTAAATAACTTTATTCCTGAAAAATATGATCTTGACAAACAATTGCATAAGTTTTGATACTATTGTCGTGAAATTCAAAAACGAAAAACATCCATAAACATCAACATAAATACATATTATTTCCGTCAATTTATACGATATTTTTATTCTTAAAATTCAAGCAAGGTGAAATTTAATAAATATTGTTTATCTACCTTTCTTATACGTTTCTTAAGAAATTATAAATATAAATAATAATTTTAATAATTTATTCTTAATAGAATTTTTGCAATTTTACAAAATTTATTTTATAATTTAAAAAAAAAATAATTGTTAGGATTAAAATAATTACTTATATCTTGATTTTATAAACTAAAAAATAAATTTCAAACAACTATTTATTATAATAGAACATAGAATAGAAAAATATTATTAAATTAATAAACTAAAAACTTGTATAATGATCGTAAAATTTAAATTAAAATTCAGTACGTAAAAAAAGAAAAGCATAAACTAATAAGATCAGCAAATAAAATTCTTAAAAGATTTGATCAACTTAATCTTAAAGAAGAAAAAACTATTAAAAATATTAAAACACAAAATATATTGAAGAAGGGGGCATAAAATCAAAAAAATGACAATGGGGACTTAAAGATGTCCCTTTATTAGCCTGGCAAATGGGTCCATCCATATCCATTTGTCAATCAAGCAATGCCTCATACAAGTATGACATGACGTGTCTCATACAAAATAAATTTTTTCATAGCCCAATGAAATATATCTCACGGTTGTTTTCGAAACATCCTCGGCTCAAGGGTAACAAATTTAAGTATAATTAGGAGAAAATAATGAAGAGAGCATAGTGTACAATTAATAAGAAAATAGTGTAAAGTCTAAAATAAAATAGTAACATCAATAAAATAATGTGATAATTGAAATGCAATAAACATGCAAAATATGACTAGAACTGCAAAGGTATAATTAGAGCTATGCAACAACGTACACAAGGCAAGACAACGCTCTACCCTACTTACTTTCTACCCATAATACATAACCTCAACTCTTTTTCTATCTACAGTAATGTCTTCGATAATATTACGATGGGCTTATCAACATTAATTAATTCATTTTGTGGTTTTCAGATAAACTTTGT
Organism: Solanum bulbocastanum; assembly: GCA_037074985.1. NCBI lineage: Eukaryota > Viridiplantae > Streptophyta > Magnoliopsida > Solanales > Solanaceae > Solanum > Solanum bulbocastanum. The sequence goes on along the minus strand of CM073598.1, from coordinate 24,763,082 downwards.
GTTTACTTAACTGCTTTGGGCCTTGGCAGATTATGTTATGTTGCACCAAGGTTAAATTTACTTCATACAATTCACACACTATTATATTCACGCATATTATTTTTTAGGAATTAAAAAAACACAATCTATTTTTTTATGTATACAAAATAGAGGAAGGGCTAACTTATTTTTAATTATTACTTTCAATTTATATGGAAATTAAAAAGTAGGCCAATTATATGAGGTCATGTATTAAGCTAGTGTTTGGTTAGAAATTTAGTTGAAACTTGAAAAATGAGTTTTTGAAGTTTGTAATAAAAGTGTTTGAACATTTTACTTTGAAAGAAATATAATTTGTAGTTTTGGGAGTGGACGTGAAATTTTAGTAAGATCATTTTCTAGCACTTCATTTTGTTTACCAATAATTTAAAAAATACTTATCAAATTTCATGGACAATCAAATATTTTCAATTCTTTTTTGAAAATCTTACTCCCAAAATGGCCAAATGAAAACCAAGCAACTTCAAACTATTTTAACAAAGAATAGCCTAAAATACTCATAAACTATGAACTATGAACCTTGGTATAATATTATCCTCAGTTACCTTACGAGTATATGGACCATTAGAAATAACAACAGATTTAAGTCAAGGCATTTTAGCTCGATAGATTGACGAAGAGCAATATTATATCAAATCTCATAGTTCAGAGATATTTTAGTCTATTTTAATTTCCAATTAATATATTGTGTTTTAATCGATGTGCATTTATAGCTTATTTGGTCAAACTTCTAAGATCAACTTATTTTAAAAAATATTTTCCAACTTTTTTTTGAGAAACAATTTATGTTTGGCCAATAACTTCTAAAAACATTTTAAAACAACAATTAAAATTGGGCCAAACTTTTTAAAAGTGTTTGAAAGTGCATTTTTCTCAAAAACGCTTTTACAATTTTTTTTTAATTCTATTAGAAAAAAAGGCTTTTGCTGCTCTTCAAAATATTTTTTTTCTTAAAATAATAATAATAATAATAATATTATTATTATTATTTATCTAACCTTTCAAAAGGTTAGCTAAACATGCTATTAACCAAAATATATAAGTTAAATTTTGTATTCAAATATTCATCTAATGAGTTGTTAAATGGTTCCAAAAGACAAAAAAAAACAAACAAAAAAAGACATATCTTAAGGTCTTGTAAAATAGGCTAATAACCCAACATGTGGACCCTCTAATTGAGGAAATTGGTATCAAAGATATTAATAAGTACTCATTTTAAACCAATGAAATGCATGAATCTAATGTGTACAAACTTAATTTCTATCAACATCAAAACTTATCCATGTCCAAACATAATTATAACATCGAGTACTTTTAAAAATATTTACGCACTCGTGCATACATGATTTTACTAGTAAGTGGTGATATGACAATTATCTAATTATCAGTTTGTTACGATCCAAATTCGAATAAAACATGATTGACACTTACTGAGTTGTTTCTCACTAATGGTGCTCTTAATTCGTATCATCAATTAATACAAGTCAAAATAATGTGCTTTACAAAAGGATTCAATTCCTATGAGAAAATGGAGCAAGGCATCAAGAATATAAGAATAATATATATTAACTATATGGATTTTCATTTAGTACAATCTTCTGTGTTTGTTTGGACTTCAATATAATAATATGAGAAATATCATGCTAATGGAGAGATAGATTAAAAAAAGATAAAGAACGATAGACGTTTAGAAGAGAGATTCCTTTTAATAATTTCAAGCAGAAACAGAAAATGAGAATGATTTTGTCTATAAAAAGATTATATATTTCAATCAACTCATGCAAAGAAAACAAGGAGCATATTTGTTTTTTCATTTCTTCCCAAATTTCTCTTATCTTCTTAAAAATGAAACAAAAAAGGTGGTGCAGTCTTTTTTGTTCTATAATTATTCTACGGAAATATTTATTACCTTTTTTTTGTTTTCTTCACTTTAAGTCTATGTCAAATTAGGTAATGAAATTGAAAGAAAAGATATTGAAATACTCTGTCATTTTATTATTGGCCATGAGGATTTTTTTACTCTTTTTTTTAATCCACTTTATCTGAAAATCACTGTTTAGTCACAAAAGTTTTAAATACAACTTGAAATTGTATTTAAAATTTAAAAAAAAATCCAAAATCACGTTTTTACCTTTTAATTCACTTTCGCTATTTTTATATATAAAAATTAATTTCATTTAAATTAAATTTCATATTAATCATATTTTATGTTCACTATTTTTATAAAAAAAAAAAAATTCATTTAAATTAAATTCCATGTTTAATCATATTTTATGTTCACTATTTTCATAAAAAATAATTTAATTTAAATTAAATTCCATGTTTAATCATATTTTATGTTTTTTAGGAAAGTTCATTTAAATATTCAAATATTATTTACAAAATTTATAACCAAACACAACTCTAATTAAAATAAACTTTTTTATTTTTTATTTCCATGACCGAATGCCCAATATGTGGTATTTGTGGAGAGGGTAAGTGTGGGGGAATGAAAAATATTAAGTAAATTATTTCGGGTTGAAAATTAATGCCATGATAAGAATAAATTAAGGAGTATTTACCTTTTAATTTTCACTATCAAAATTACCCGTGGAATTTAATATCACAGAATTTATAAATAATACTTAAAATTTATCAGTCATTAAAACTAAAACACTATATTATCTTACATACAAAATTACATAGTCACAAACATTAATAATGTAAAGGAAAATGAAATTTATTACTTCTTATCATTTATCCTTAATAACATAAACATAAATTAATGATTGTAAAAATACATATCAAGATCTGTAACATAAGCAATGGTGTCATTGAATCACTCAACAGGAACAAAGTACACAAATATTTAATTGTGAAGAAGAAGAAGAAGAAGAGGAGGAGGTTTAGAATTTTCGTTCTTTTAAAATGAGAGGAAATCCCTCTATTTATAGAAAACAAATGGTAGCGTGAACAAATGTTTATTGTGCCTTATCGGAAATGTTACAATTATTTGAAAAAGTTGCAATCCTTCGGAAAAGTCGCAAATTTTCATAAAAGTTACAACTTTTCATAAAAGTTGTAAATCTTCATTAAAGTACAATTTTTCATAAAAGTCACAACAATTTTTCATAAAAGTCGCAACTCTTCATAAAAGCCGTAACTCTTCATAAAAGTCACAATTCTTTATTGAAGTTGCAACTCTTTATAAAAGTCACAACTTTTCATGAAAGGAAAGATTAGTTTTGGAAATAAATAAATTTAAAAGGAAATTCTGGTTTATTGTTGCGCCACATAGGCGGGCCTAAGGTTTTTTTTTTTTTTTATATATATATATATATAGATATATGATTTTAGTCAAAAATATAATTTTAGATACATATTTAATGATGTGGCACTTGCAAATAGAAAAAAATATTTTAAAAATTAATATTTAGATATTTATTTAAGATCCACTCTACCCCTAAATCTGAATCAATTCTTTACTTGAACCGCTAAATGAGTTGATTATATAAGAGGTATACCTTTAATAACATTTAACTCAACGAACATAATTATTCTTCAATTTCTAGATCCAAAAAGGGATAAATTTATACCTTCAAAAGTATTAGCTAATTGCAAGTGATTTAAATTCAATTGCATGAACAAAAAAAGTCCCGTTATATTCAAATGAAAGAAGTCCGCCATTTAAAGGAACAATTACATGATTAAGCAAACATATACCAGTTAATTAGTCATTATAGCTATAATTTTAGTTAATTACCACTCGCGACCAACACTCAGTGATAACTACGTGGGTTGGAGTTTTGAGTTTGTATAATTCACACCTTTGTATAATTCGGAATTTGTATAACTTTTGTATAATATATAGTTTATATAATTATTTAAAGTTCAGATGTTTGTTGTATTTGTATAAATTCGCTATTTCGAGTTTATACAAACATACCCGCGAATTATACAAACCCATAAATTATATAAATAAGACAATTTAAACTATAGCTATAATTCATAAATATAAAAACTATAATTATAAAGCATAATTAAATTTATTATAGTGACTTTTAGTCAGACCAGTGAGGCCCATTTCTTCAAACCCGACACAAAACAAGCAATAATCCAATGGAAAAGTTGGAAAAGCTTCGTGTTGGTGTGGTTGGGCCAATACGTTTAATTCCAAGTCATAAAATAGTTTCTCCTAGAAGTATACTCCATCCATTTCATATTAAGTTAACTTTTAAGGTGTTTCATACTTTTTAAGAAAAGTATATTAAGATATAAATTGAACCTAGTTTTCCATTTTTACCCTTATTAATTATTGTCAAATTTATGATTAAAATAACTAAATATTAATTAATCACTAATTTCAATACTAACTAATAAAGGCTAAAATTAAAAGAACACTAAAAATAGTCTTGAAAACTGAATAATTAAGTTAATTTAAAGAATGAAAAATGCCTTAAAAATTAACTTAATATGGAATTGAGAAAGTACCAACGAAATTATGTCATCATAGATTCTTGTAATTATTCAATTTTTCTTCAGATCCATATATAGCAAAAGCTTAGTGCGTTCTATTACTTTTTTTAGAAAAAATAATCTTAGAGGGTTGATCTAAACTCACTTACTTAACCAATTTAATTACTTCGTTTTAGCCTCCCCAAAAAGTTTAAACTAGTGAGCTATCTGGATCCTAATTATTTAAAGGAATTTTAACCCAAATTTCAGCCTAAACATAATTAAGTGGCCATTGAGCATGCAAAAGCCCAACCCAAGTAGACTTGTCACAACATTAAGGATGTGTTTGGTATGAACAAAAAAAAGAATTGGAAAAATATTTTTGGGAGCATAAGTGATTTTCGTATTTATTTTTTTAGTGTTTATCAAGAAAGAAGAAAATATCATTCCAACAATATTACTCCATATAATCTAGAAAAATAGTATTGACTATTGGGGTAGAGGTGTGGGGTGTGGGTGAGTTGTTTTGAAGGTTAGGGAAAGACTGTTTCCTCATTTTTAAAGAATTTTTTTCCTTATTAAAACATTTTCCACAAATTTGACGATAAACAAAACAAAACAAGAAAAAAAATATTAGAATAACATTTTTCTATACCAAACACTAAAGCATCCAATAATTTTCTTTACAATCAAGTGAAGAACAAACACTTTCTCAAGATATCAAAGATGCTAAAGTAAAAAAGAATCCAAAATTACATATATATATGAATCTTTTCCTCTCTATATTTTTTCATTCATAACACAATTATTTAATCACAAAAAAAGTCAAATATGATCAACGATGATTTTCTAATGAGTTTAATACAACAAACATCAGATTTCAATGATTTAGTGAAAACAAAAGCAATTGAAGTCGTAGCTCAACACGATGAACGTTTGTTTATAACAATTGTAACGTTATTATTTGCTTGTTATATATTTGTATTTTTTTCAGGTCGTTTATGGAAGAAGGGAAAAAATAAAAAATTGAAAAAAGTATTAACAAGATCAATGTCAATGGGAGTTTTGCATGGAGGTGAAATGGCTCTAGAAAGGTTAATTGATTACCATAAAGCTAAGGCTAATTTTCTATCATTAAATTCTGCTGAGACAGAACTTGATGCTTTGCTCAATGAGGAGCGACCTGATTTCAAGAAACTACACGTAAGTAATACGCGTTAGATGCATGATATGTGTTTATATATGGAGTATTATTTTTTCCGAAAAAATGGTCATATTTGTTTTTTACTATCAGAAAAGAGGTTATATTTATCCATCGTTTTACTTTTTTGATGTATTTGCTCTTATCGTTCGACTTTGGACATATTTACCTTTAAATGGTTAATTCTCATTTCTCCACCCTTATTATTTTATGTCACGCCTACGTGACACTTACATCATGAATATATTTTAAAACATGAGAAGTTGATATTATTTGATATAAAATATGGGTTATTCATGATGCATGGGTAAGTTTTTTTGGGGGGAAAAGGAGAGAATTAATTTTATAGGCCTCTTACAATTTTTTTAAAATTTTTTAATTAGTTTATGATTATTTTTTTACAGGAGATTTTCATTTTATCCGTAAAAAAACTGAAAAGACTATTTTGTTCAATTAATTTTATAAGTGACGATCTTAATTTCTCGAGAGAAAAAAAGGCATCGTATTGTTTGGAATTGAGCAATTTTGCATTACGTAAGAAATTATGGTCTAATATTATCCCGTCTTTAGAGAAAAAAAAAAGTCTTGTTTTTGTTCTTGACCGTAAAGAAGCTTCAATTCGAGGGTAATTTTAAACTATAATCACAAATTGAGACGTCAAATTGCTTGATTATTTTTTTCTTAAAAGTTAACACATGAAATCAACTTGTTTCACGTTAGAGCGCTATGTATAACACAGGTATGAATTGAGAAAAGTATGAAGGAAGACCTAATTACGTATATGAGTAAATTTGGGCCTATTTTCCTTTTATACATGGAAATATCGAAATAATGTAATTATTTTATTCGTTTCTGATTACAAGCTCTGTAATGGAAATGAATGTGTGAACATGTTTAGTTAAAAAGAAAAAGGAACTGTTTATAAAATACAGTCTTAATTAATGCATGGTGTATGATTCAAAGTGGACAATATCACATCATATTAAAAATATTTTTAAACCGTTTAATTAGCCCAAGAAATAAAATAGTTTTACTGTGTTTAATAGAGGTGTGTTGCAAAGATGGAAATGAGTGGAAAAGAAAGCGAAGCAGTGATGAAATTAAGGAATGCAATAAGAAAAGCTGAACCACATAAAGCTTATGAATTTGAAATGCTACTTGTGGAAACACTTATTTACCAGGTTAATTCTTTCATTAAATAATTTATTCACTTAAGGTTAATTTAAATCTCATTAAACTCTTCATTTTATTGTACTAACTTTGGTTGTCATTATTTCTGTAGGGAGATTACACTGAGGCCAAAAGTTGCAAATGTTTAGAGGAAAAATGTATTACCGATGCAAGGCGTCCACTTTATAAGGTAACTTTATTCTTTATGTTATTGTTGAAACCAAGGCACAAGGGCGAATTCATTTGAGTCTAAATAGTAGATGTTGAATTCTTTCAAATTTTTTATGTGAAAATTTTAGCTTTGATATCGATTAAAACATTACAAGACATGCAATGCAATGACTAACAACACATGTGTTTGGATATGAAACTTTTTCACTTTTTTTTGGGAATTAAACTCTAAAAAACATGTTTGGCCATAAAACTCCTAAATTTAACTAGAATTTTCAATAATTTGAAAAACGACAAAATAGTGTTTTCACATTTTCACTCTAAATTACTCACATAAAAAGTAAAAAAATAACTCCAATTTTCAAGTACCGTTTTATACTTTGAAAACAAAAATTACTACTTCATTTTTTCTTCATATTTTCACAATATAAAACAGGGTTAACAGCCTCTTTTTATTTATTTTTATTTTTATTTTTTATATTTCTCCTTGAGTCTTACCATAAATAAGAATATTTTTTAATCTTGCGCGTGAGAAAATATACGTTTTTTTAAAAAGTACTTTTTTTCTTCTGAAGGTTAGTTAATCTAATGACTTTTTATCCAAACTTAATATATATCATATCATCATCTATCTTCATACTGTATATTACTAAAAAGGAAAGATATTATGTCAAAATTAGATTACGAAAATACCACTTACCTATTAATTTATTTTCTTAAATTCATTTTAAAAAATTACTTTTTCATTAAAATCTACTCCATAGCTACACTTCTTCAATTTCATATGTAACTTATATTCTAATAATATCCATTAATCTTGTACCTTAATTTAACTCACACATTATCATCATAAATGAATATTGTTTTCTACTTCATTTTAGCTTCCATTAATTAAAATAACTTTTCATATTCTTTTACCCTTCTATAAAATCAACAGTTCATCCTTTGGGTCATTGTCAAATTATTCTATGCTTTCTCTTTTAAAATACTCCATAATTTGTGTATTCTTAGCACTTTGAGCAACAAAGCAATACTCTTTTTATATTAGTTTCGTATACCTTTGTTTTGCTCTTAATTATATTTTTGTTCTATTTTGTTCTTTGTTTTTCATTGCTTGCGTTTTCTATCTTCAGACTTTGTTTTATACTATGCGACTTATTTTGCTTGGTCATTTTTGAAATTCTCGTGTCTACTCAATCTCTTCATTCCCTTCTCTATTATTTTAAGAAATTTGTACTAATTAACATAGAACACACGTACAACGCACGTGTTCGAGAACTAGTAGTTATATACATATTAAGAAATCTATTAAATATGTACAAAAATTTTACCGTGAAAGCATGTTAGTGTTATATATTAACTTGAGGTTCATTACAAACTTATAAAAAATCATAAACTTCAAATCGTGATTAATCCGTCTCATTTTGAGATTGTTTTTTTTTTTGCAGGCAATAATATACATCTCACTTGGGCATCGTAGATATCAAGAAGATGCTATAAATTGCTGGAAAGAATTCAAACAGATTAGAGAAGAATTTAAAAGACCAGGCAAAGTAAAAGATGCACAACTTATTAAAATCAGCACTAAATTCGACAAATTTAAGAGTGTTGTTATATCTCTAAAGGAAGATATAAAGGAGGTTAATAGGAAGGCCAAGAAATATAAATAAATAAATAAATGTAATAAATAAATTATTCTTATTCCTAATCAATATATCTTACTGAATAAACATTTGTTTTCTTCTTTTAATTGCTCTTTTTTACCATTCAGTTTGATGTACTGCTTGTAATGTTCGTGAATTACTATGTACTAAAGTACTATATGTTATGTTTATTGTATCGTTAAATTCAAATTTGATCACACCTAAAATCATATTTTTTTTCTCCCTCATTTGATCATAACTATAACCGTCCAAGGATGGTCAATTACATACGAGAAAATTATTATTAGAATGTATGCGTCCATTAACAGTCAATGGATCAGGTCAATAACAGTGCGGAACTGAAAGTAAAACAAAAAACAAGATTTTATGTCAAACGGAGAAAATCATCTCACAGGATTTCAACCCAATTCCATTAACTATAAAGGAACAAAGCTTTAGATTACAAATCCGTAGTAATCATGGAATTAAACTCTTAATCCCTTGATCTCCTTAACTGTTAACTATGTTACCCACAAAACTACACAATAACTCTATTGCCCACTAAACCAACTAGCTCCAGTCGATCTAAACTTCAACAACCCAATATAGCTAATTCTAGCTAAACTTCGGAAGCGTTATCAAGGATTGAAAACTGATCTAATCCCTTTATAGCTTTGGAATAGATCTTACAAGAATAATCACTGAAATATAAACCCAGCAACAACTAAGAATGATGATAACTCTATCAAGTCCCTTGTTGTTCTTCAGGTAACATTTTCTTGAGAGAATGACTTTTGCTTTGTGAAATTTCTGGTTGCAAAAACTTGAGTTTGTGTCAATGTGGAATGGACATAATATAGGATCATGGACACAAACTCTTTGCAGCAATGTCATTGGCTGAGAGTGGCTTTTAGACAACTATCGTTTACATGTACGGAAACTCTCAATCTCTCTTGGGATATGATCCTTCATTAGATCCCAAAGTTTGTTAAATCATCAAAACTTCAGAGTCAGCTCAAAATAACAATTATATTGTGTGTACACGTCAAATATTAAATTTCAAACTCTCTTGGGGAACTTCCTAACATTACCATTGTGTATGATTGATCTGTTGTGACAATCATATCACTCAAAAGTAATCAGAATACGCAAATTGACATTAAAAGAAACATGAAAATAAGAGAAGAAACTAAACTCTAATCTAAATACATGATGACTTTGAAGTCTAAATTTTTCATGTCATCCCTCTGCATGTTCCTGATTTTCACAGCAGATTTCCTGGCTGAGGGACAACAAGCTCGCGCCTCAATCCTCTGCAACGAAGGCATGCTCCCAAAACTCGCGGGGATCTCCTCAAGTTCACCACACCAACGCAACACCAGTTGCTCGAGACAGGGGAATGAATCAACAGACATGTTCCAATGTTTGATAGAACCATGTTCTAACTTCAATAGCCTAAGGTTAAGGAAACCTCCAACACCAACTGTCCATTTTTTCCCAGTGAAGGCAGAAAGAAGTATATTAAGCACTTCCAAGTTGTGTAATGTGCCAATTGTTGAAATTTCATCCCATTTGAAACCAAAACTAGATAGAGTTAACTCTTTTAGGCATTGAGGGAACATCATGTTAATTCCACTCATTGGAAAATCACCACGGTGATAGATACTTAGTGTTTCGAGATATATCAAACAGTTGAGAGAGCTAAACAAATTGTCCCATTGCTCCACAATAAGTTCAAGTTTGACTAAGTTTGGTGCTTTGTTGCACATTTCACATATAACATCTCCATTCACTATGACTACTTTCGAAAAGCTTTCTAATTTCTCTAACTCGAAAACACCTTCTTTTTCAGCTTGAACAGTACTGTTGAAATGTATCATTGCTTCGCTTGTATCCACGTGCGTTAAGTTTATCATGTCCCAGATAGACCCTGGAAGAGTTAAGGTACCACTTTTTGGTCTTGCAACAAACGTTTCCAGATTTGTAAGCTTCGATATGGCTGTTGGAATTTCACTAAAATTTCCAAAAATTGACAGGTACCTCAAGTGAATCAAGGATGTTAGGTCCTCCACAGCTGAAGCATCGATCACAATGTTCCTTAAGTCCAGTACTGTAAGTGATAATTGGAACAAGTCTGAACTGAATGCTCCACTTGGTAGGATGAATTTGTTCGTTTCACCGTCAGTTAAATAGTAAAATTCATTAATGTTGTGGGCATGTAACCTCAAAGTATGGACACGTTGGGTCGGATGAAGCCACTTGAAGAAGTGCTGCATTTTCGAGCAAACCAGGAACCGTTGTACATCGCTAGCTGAATTAGAAGTAGCAGGATCAAAAGCATGAGATCTGAAAGAAAATGAAGAACAATGAGATACTAGCTAGACATAATATATACATCACTACAAGAAAAAACACTATTTGTGATGGAACTCTGTCACAATTCCTCACAAAATTTGAGCATTACAAAAGTTTTATAACGACGAATAAATGAAAGAACACTTCTTACCTATCAACTTTCAGCAAAAAGTTCTCTTCTTTAGCTTTATTCAAGCAAAAATCTTGCACCAAATCATGAAGACAAACTGATTTCATATCACCAAGTGGAAATCTCTCCGCAACCATGACAAGATTGCTTGTTATTAGATCAATCAAATAGTCCATCGCGACAATCTCTGCACTCCTCGCCTCATTACTTTGTACAAAACCTTCAGCAGCCCATATTCTCATCAACTTCTTAACTGAAACTTTCTCATCCTCAATAAACATACCAAAGTAACGAAAACACAGCTTCAAATAACTTGGTAAATGCTTGTAACTTAACTCAATAATGTCCATGTACCACTCTGCCTCCCCAGCAACTTTTGCACTTGCACTTAACCATTGAGCCACTTTAGTCCAATAGCCTTTTTTCTTATCCAATCTTGTAAGAAGACCCCCTATTAATACAATTGCTAGAGGCAGCCCTGCATAACTTTTTCGCTATTTGCTTCCCTATTTCCTCAAGTTCTTGAGAACAACAGCTATTTTCTTCCTTAAAAACTATGCTCCTTAGTAGCAACCAACTTTTATCTTCCGCGATAAAAGAAAGACGATGAGTATAGCAAAACGAGTAATTTACAGACGAGTTAACCAGTTCATCAAGCCTAGTAGTTATGATAATTCTACTCCTGCTATTGTTATTTGGGAAAAAACTAAGTCATCATATATAGCAGTGCTCCATACATCATCTATAACTATGAAATATCTACTTTTCTCAAAACACCTTTGTACATGTGGGATTACCTCATCTTCACTCTTCTCAATTTCAACGTGGCGTTCATACTCATTGCCTAATAGTTCAAGCAATATTTTTCTCCTGTCATATACTTTAGAGACACAAGTACACCATGAACGAACATCAAATCTATTGACTATGTTTTCGTGGTGATACAACTTTTTGGCAAGAGTTGTCTTACCATGTCCTGGCATGCCAACAATCGCGATAACGCCTAGTTGATCTGTTCCACCAAGAATATTCTCCATCAGCAATTGTTCCTCTTCCTCAAAGATCACCATTGACTTTGATGACAACTCAATTGTGATAGGTAACATCTTGGTTCAATTAATGTATGATCTTGTTCAATGCCTCTTAGTTTTTGGTACAATGGCCAATTAGTTGAATATTGTTACTAGAGATGAAGCTAGGAACTAATCAATGAAATCAACAATACACAAAGGTAAAAGGGGAATTGAGATCAAACATGTAGGGTAGATGGGGTGTGATGGCAAGATTCAAGTGGAAATTGAGAAACTTATGATAAAGATAGTTGAAAAATATTCCAAGAAGTTTGAAAACAATGAATTGCCTGTTGAGAATCTTGGTAGCTCGGTTTATTGGATATTTAAATTTTGACCTTTTTAGTGAGGGTTCGATCGTCATGTAATAAAACAAATTTTTAAAAATTAATGTCCAGCTCAAGTTGTTCTGGATTGTGCGCTGTGCACATGGTTACTGCACTACTACACGACTATATGCTGCAGTTACCTTCAATTTTATACAATTTCTTAGATGTTTAGTTTAGTTAGTAGAAAATAAAATATGTACAATTGATAGAAAAGTGTCTTAGGTTTATAATACTAACTTTAGTGACTTTTGACTAAAGATATAAAGAAAGGTTTTTGCTTTTGGTCAAATATTAATAGCGGTTTTTTTATTTGTTATATTTTTATCAGTAAACGGTCAAAAGTGCATTTGGATAATAGAAAATGAAATAACTAGACCTTCCGTTAAAATTACGTTTCGAATCTATTTATGTTGTTACCAAAATAGCTTAAATGTACCTTTCACGATAATATCTGCGATTAGTTATTCTATCCTTTATACGCATTTCATCTTCTTTTTTACGCATTTCATTTTTTTTAGTTGTCATTGTTTGAATCAAAGTTTAAAGTGACAAGAAAAATAAATTGCAATCACAAATAAAATATGAAGAAAAATAAATATTTATTGATTAATAGTGCGGGTATAATTTTGTTCCTTCTTCTCTCATATGATATTTATTTACGATTCACCATTTGTGGTGTATTTCTCGAACTAGGATGATTTGAATTTGATCTCCTTATGAATATTCATGACTTTTGCGGGATATTCAAGATGCCTTTAAGGAAATATAATACCCTTTATATAGGCATGAACTAGGGTTGATGATTGAGTAGCCTCCAAAAATCTTAATTGAAATTGAACACACCTTATAGAGTCCCAACTCGAATTGAATACATCTTGTAGAGTCCCACAAAATTTCAATATCTACAGTCACATTGCACTTATTGAGAGTCAATTTGACTAATTTATAAAGCAAAATTATATTACATTAATTCGATATTTTAAACTAAAATGTAGATATTCCAAAAATGCACTAAAAGTACTATAAATTGCAAAAAAAAAATCATATCAATAATATGGAGCAAAAATACGTTTTAAAATGTTAGTCAAGTTCATATCGTTTTGACTCTCAACAAGAAAACTGTGATGACTAAAAATGAATTGAGGGAGTATGTAAAAACTTATTTTATCACTACATCAAAATAATTCTATATTTTGTCACAAAATTATTATCCTCATTCCTCTTGCCAAATAAATTTGAGTTTTTCTTTAATTTCCACCCAATGTCTCGCATTAGATCAGAGTCTGACTATATTTGAGTTTCCGTCGCTTAATTTCATTCGGAGGGAAATGCTCCCTACTAAAAAAAATCATATCAAAGGCTCAAATCCAAAACTTTTAATTAAGAAAGAATCAACCTCATCCATTGCAATACAATCTTTCGTGGTGAATCTTTATGGTCGTAGACTAAATAAAGTGTGTTTATAATGTTTGTATTAGTAATTATTGCATTAATTGTGTATAGATTATTTCTTATGTATTGTTTGGTTTGGTGTATTAAAAATAACATGAATTGCATAGAAACATATATATATGAAAATATCTTCACATTTATGGTGGAAAAGATATAAAAAAAAATTGAGGGGCAATGAGGTCTTTAACAATGCTAATACATGCATTAAAACCCCTTACATTATTAATACCTAGAAATTCATGACACTATTAATACACATCTTAATACATAATAGAGTGTATATATAGTACGAAAAATATAACAAACAAGATATTATTACTAATATACAGAGTTAATACATAAGTTATTTTTGCTAATACACTCTACCAAACTATCCAAATCATGTACCTAAGAAATAAAACCCAATGATGAAACACAAGGGAGTTTGGGTCCGTAGTGGATCGTCACTAATGAAATGAATAATTTTGGTTAATTTAGGCAAGGTTTTACAGGACAAAAATCCCATCCAATTTTCCCCGTATATTTTGGGGAAGTTTACTTCTCTGATTTGTTCTTAACAAGACTTGCTGTTTCTTCTCTCTGTCAACTGCTGCTTCATCGTGTACCCAAAATCTACGATACTAGGGTTTTTCTCTTTCTCCTCGTAACTAAAGATTGGTTTTTTTTTTTCCCCACATTTTTTCCCTGCCATTTTTAGGGCATTCTGCAGCTTTGGCTTTGCCAATTTCTCCAGGATTTCCATGGGATATGGTGCAATGCTGGGCAATTGAGGTCAGGTAACTCGTTTGATCGATCATTAGCTAGGTGGGTTTCGGCTCTCAGTATTGCATTTATGATTTGTTGTGTTTACCCATTGAGAGCTTGGTGTTTCTGACATTTGGTCTTAAGATTTGATTGTTGTGGTTACCAGAGATGATGAAGTGGTGGGGGCTATAGGGGTTGTTTTCTGTGCTTATTAGTTTGGTATATATATATATAATGATGAAAAGGTTGAAAAATGAGGCTTCCAGTGTGAGGAGGTTTAAATTGTCTTATGTTTTGCTGGGTTTAGCTGCATTTTACTTGGTTCTTATCTGTGTGAAGTTTCCGGAGTTTCTTGAGAGTGCGACAGTTTTGAGTGGTGATGATGCTGATGTAGCTCTAGATGTGGAGGATGATAGTGGAGAATCCATTTCTGTATTTCATAACAGTGTAAGGGAATATGCTCAAGTGCAACCACAAGAAGAGGATAATGAAGATGAAGCTTCTCCCCATAAAAAGCCTCCTAAGCTTCATTATGGCCGAATTACTGCAGCTATTTTGAAACGGCAGAATATGGAGCGGAATCTTTCTATTTTGGATAGTATGGCTGATGAAGCTTGGACTCTAGGTTCGAAAGCTTGGGAAGAACTGGATAAATATGAGGAGAAAGGGATTGAGATGAATTCCATACTTGAGGGGAAGCCTGAATCATGTCCTTCATGGGTTTCTAGTAGTGGGGCACAAATTGCTAAAACAGATCATATGATGTTCCTACCATGTGGGCTTGCAGCAGGTTCTTCTATAACACTTATTGGTACTCCTCATTATGCCCATCATGAGTATGTACCACAGCTTGCCAAAACAAGGGCTGGTGATGCATTAGTTTTGGTTTCCCAATTTATGATTGAATTACAAGGTTTAAAATCTGTGGTTGGTGAAGATCCACCAAAGATTTTGCATCTGAATCCTAGAATAAGAGGAGATTGGAGCCGTCGACCAGTGATCGAGCACAATACTTGCTATAGAATGCAATGGGGAACAGCTCACAGGTGTGATGGTTTGCCTTCCAAGTATGATGATGACATGCTTGGTAAGACACTTACTGGTTTTTTCTTGTCTGATTTTGGTCTCTCTGTTTTATCAGCTATTCCTTTGTGGGAGATTTGTGGGTGGCGGTAGGGAGTAATGAAACAACAAAGGGAAATGATATTTTTGAAAATGAAGAGAATTCTAGGATATATTGGTTAAAGCTCTTTGACAATCAATGTGCATAAAGTTGGCTTAAAAAATTACACACAACTATCTGGAAAAGTGAAATTGTCACTTCATTTTTTTCTTTGTTAAATCTCTTGAAAACTGAACAAACCTAGAGAAGAAGAAACAAAGAAAATATGGGTTAAACGGGTCATTTTTTTTAGAAAGGTAACATATTTGTATATTGATGTATAGACTACACAAAATTTGTATAACCGTCCATAATTACTGAGGAAATTAACAAAATACAAATAGGAATCTAAAACATCAAAAATCAATTTATGATCTTCTAAGCATACTCCTTTAAAGAAGGACTAAAACACTTCATTTTCATCTTCTGGATGTGACAAACTTTATCTTCAAGTTCTCTGGTTTCTCCCTTCCCAAATTGTCCTCCATATATGCAAGATGGAAACAACGTCTCTACCTTCCAAGGCAAGGGTACAATCTGCGTACACGCTACCTTCCCTAGACCCCACTAGTGTGATTACACAGGGTATGTTGTTGTTGTTATGCAAGCTGGGACAACCATCCATCACTCTTTATGGATTGAGTTAATACCTTCTCTGCTCCAGAATGCTAGAACATCCACTATGTTCCTTAGCATACTCCACATCCCTTAGGTTGATGAATATCCTCATATTTGTATAATCAATTTACAGTGCAAAACGAGATGACTGATAGAGGTCTCATTAGGATCAAGAAGACTACAAAAGGAGATATATATAGATGCGGTGCTGGGATAGATATAGTAATTAGCTACAACACTTGAGCCTCCTTGTAAAATAATGGGTTATCCTTCACTTTGAAGCTCTTGTCAATAGATGGATGGTGTTGATTGGAATTAACTCCATTTTCCTCAAGGAATTCATCTTCGTCACCTTGTAACAAAGAAGAATAAACACTAAAACAAGAAAGACTGAGATGGTTAGAGTATAAACAAGGAGTCTTTTCACAAACATTGTTTTTCATACTTGACTCTAACTTTTCTTTTGATTGTTGTCACTCTCATTTTGAAGACCTTGTGATAGTCCTCCCTTGACTTATCTCTTCCTCCCCTTTTTCCATCCTAGGATTATTACTTAGCTCTTGTCATATTTGTTTTTCATTTATATATTAACTAGATGGTTTTCACTTTATTATATGTATTTCCATTGTAGAATGATAATAAACTCCCTTTACTTTGTTTTCGTACTTATGCCTTACAACTTTTTTTTTTTGATAAACCTTGTGCCTGACAAGTTTTAGTTGTGGGATTCTTGATTAATAGCTTTATATCAATTAAATACCATAAAATATTGAATTTACTTTCATGGCAGTTGATGGATATTTGAGATGTGAGAAGTGGATGCGGAATGACATTGTTGATACTCGAGAGTCGAAAATATTCTCATGGTTTGATCGATTCATTGGACGTGCAAAGAAGCCAGAGGTGACATGGCCTTTCCCATTTGTGGAGGGTAGGATGTTTGTACTAACTATTCGTGCTGGTATTGATGGCTACCATATCAATGTAGGCGGCCGGCATGTGACTTCATTTCCATATCGAACTGTAAGCTAATTGCTCTCTTCCAAATAATTTTGATTGTTTTCTCTGTAGACATGCAAGTGTTCTGCTTTTCCCATGACTGAGCAAGTAACCATTGAAGGAGAGCGTTTTTAAGATGTTCTTCTTGGAATTGACTTTAGAGTAAGCTCATTTTAGACTGCTGTGCCAGGCATGATCACCATTGAACCACTGGAATACATTTTTCTCTAAAGAAGGGCACATTGGAAATCAAGCTACTATTCAGTTCTTTTGCCCATTCAAATATTACCACACAAAAAATAAATGGATAACACAATATTATCGTAGTTTTTGATCCCTTTTCTGAACCCCTTCACCAGATTCGTGGATTTATAATTGTTGCAATTAATATAATCACCAGATTTTCCGGAATTAATGTTTCAATTTCCTCACGTATGTTATTACTATACTAGTAAGCCATAGTCAGATGTTCTCTATTCTCTCAGGGCTTCACACTGGAAGATGCTACAGGGTTGGCAATCAGAGGTGATGTAGATATACATTCGGTTTATGCTACATCTCTTCCAACCTCTCATCCAAGTTTTTCTCCCCAAAGAGTGTTGGATTTCTCAGAGAAGTGGAAATCTCTTCCTTTACCCCAGAATCGCATTCAACTTTTCATTGGGGTGCTTTCTGCCACCAATCACTTCGCTGAGCGTATGGCAATCAGGAAAACATGGATGCAGGCTTCAGCAATCAAATCCTCAGACATAGCAGTCCGCTTCTTTGTTGCTTTGGTAAGTTGCACCCCTCACCCAAATACTCCTTGGAGAGTAAAGATAGATGCATGTTAACTTTGTGCATCCAAATATATTTGCACCCCAGATGCATTCATATTCCTTGTAATCACAACAAACTCCAATGAGCTTTAACTTTGACATGAGGTGATTAAGGAGATTGTCAAATGATAGGGGTTATGAAACATCTTTTTTCTTTTAAAAAAAAGATGTTTCTTTGAACTGCTTTATTAATGCATTTATTTTTTTCCTTATCAAAAAGTTTGATATTATCATAGCCAAGATGTATAGTATACATACACATACATACATTGTGTATGTATATACATCATGTGGCTGTTGAATTAGATAGTGAAAAGAAAAAAAATAGAACAATGCACTAATCTAATGAGACATATGAAGCTTGATGACAAAGTTCAATTCATAAGTCTTTAATGAAAAAAATGATAATGGATATTAGATGAAAAACATAGCACCACTGGTATCACTATTGCCTGGGACGTGGGAAATGTCCAACTTGAAGCCTTATGTTGTCAAATAACCTAGGGACTGTAGAGGTGGTGAGCTGGTGGCCAAGGGTATACCATCTGCATCTTATATCGACAGGAGGGCTAGTACTTCTAATCTGGTTGGGCCAATAAGCTCTCCTCCCATGTTCCAGATGAAGTTAAAGTTGTGATTTCCATCATTCAAAGGAAATTAGATATGGGTGTTCCCAGTTCCTAAAAGAATTTGCACTTCACCAGTTCACCTTATCGAAAGAAAAATACTAAAAAGAATTTGCTGTTTCTTTATGGGAACTTTCTGATTACATTTTTTAATTTCAGTTTCCTCTCTCTCTGTCTCTCTCTCTTCATGCTCCAACTCCTTATTAAACTTCTTTTGGAATATAGGGAGTTCTCATCATCATTGACTAATAACACTCTTGATGTTCCATACAACTAGAAGCCCCCAAATTTCAAAACTAACAATATAAAGATGTATGCAGACAGAACCCAAGAGGATGATCAATGTGTTGTGTATCTAGTGCCAATTACTCCACTTCTAAAAATACAGTTAGGGAACTCTAAAATGTGGCACCGTGTCAATAAAGAGCTTGACTGTATAATGTGGCTTTTCTGTAAGAACTATATTCTATTTTTTTTTCCATTAAAAATACTACTCACCCCCTTTGTATTTACCTACTTGAAAGATCTTTCAATCTTCATGGCTATCCCTGGAGCACACTGCATGCTTGTTACATTACATAGTTTATCATCTTTTTAGAGGTATTAACTTTCCCTACTGTTCACTTGGAAGTAGTATTGCCATTTCTATCGTAGGACTTCTGAGGCGATTTCATTTGAATATTTCATAGATAAATGATGGTCAAATGAAAGTAGAGTTGGTTTCAGGTAAAGGAGAAAATCCACAAACAGGAAAAAGGTTGTGCTATTGTCCTCAGTACTACTTTATGCTGTTTTGCAAACATCTCTTTTTAGGTTTCCTTTCACCAACTTATTTATTTGTAGAACTTGCACTATATATCTCTGCGAATAGCCAGTTTGGAGTTCAACCTCAACAAATGTACTTATATATTAACATTTAACTGTATAGAATCCACGAAAGGAGTTGAATGCTATATTGAAGAAGGAAGCAGATTACTTTGGGGACATTGTGATTGTCCCCTTTATCGATAGATATGAGCTAGTGGTTCTTAAAACTGTTGCCATCTGCGAGTATGGGGTGAGTTGTGCACTTCGCTTCATCTTCCTCTTCTTTTCTAGACTGCTTAGTCGTGTCCTAATTTCTATCGACATGGCCCACAATATCTGTTGCAGGTTCAGAATGTGACAGCTGCATATATCATGAAATGTGACGATGATACTTTCATTAGGATAGATGCAGTCCTAAGAGAAATTCAACGTGTCCCTCCTAGACGATCTCTTTACATGGGCAATCTTAATCTCTTGCATAGACCACTTAGAACAGGAAAATGGGCCGTAACTTTTGAGGTACAGAGATTTATATGATAATAGAGTATATATTCAAATTTTATGGCTACTGTTTGTTGAATTATTATAGCCTCTAAAGTTAATTTGAAAATATTGACTTGTGCAACAGGAGTGGCCAGAAGATGTATATCCCCCTTATGCGAATGGACCAGGATATATAATTACAAGTGATATTGCCAAACATATCATTTCTCAATATCGGAACCAAAGCTTACGGGTTTGTAACAACTTATTTCTTTCGTTTTCTTCTTAATCATAAACCTGTTAAAAAGTGTAGATTCTGAAATACGCATTCCCCCATCAAATTGACAGATTTTCAAAATGGAGGATGTGAGCATGGGTATGTGGGTTGAGAGTTACAACAGTTCCACTCCTGTACAGTACTCTCACAACTGGAAGTTCTGTCAATATGGGTGTATGGAAGACTATTTCACGGCTCATTATCAGTCTCCACGACAGATGTTCTGTCTGTGGAACAATTTGCTCAAGGGTAAGGCCCATTGCTGCAACTTTTAAAGTGATACGACCATTTTTTGCTGCTTGATGGGCGCGCAATTTGAATTGCATCATCTTCTTCCTACCTTGAGATCTTACGCGAAGAAATGAAGGTGTGTTGTTGTATCTGTTCAGATGGCTGTTTTAGTTCAACATATAATTACATGGAACATTGGTCATCGCCGTGGATTTGTACATCCGGATTTATATACTGTGTACTAGTCGTTGTATAGGATTCGTGCCTCTCCGCCTTGTACCATGAAGAAACATAGAGAGGTTTGATATTCAGCTGAGCCCTCCCCTCTACCATAGTTTTGGGTTGGGGCCTCCACACTTATGTTTGTCCTTAACGCTATATATGAAGGTTTTCCTCTGGCAATGCCAACATTACTTGTTCTTGCTCCTTCAAATTTACATTTGATATTATTACATTAACCTAATACTAGTATTTAAATTTAAAATGATATACCAAAAGTTTTACTTAGAGTTCATCTTCATATTGATTGACTTTAATTACAATGTTATAAATTATGATGATTAAAATTCACAAAACATTTATGTAACAACATATACCATAATATTCATCAGGTGGATAAATAAAATGAATGTGAATTAGTTGAATCTATAAATGAAAGGCATGCATATTCTTCCAGGCATTCTAAGGTACACAAAACAAGAAGATAGTAGAAAGCAAACTAAAATAATATGCTTAGATTGAAAGTGCATCGAAAGGATTATTTTATAAAAATTATGTTCATTTAAATAAAACATCAATTCTCTTATTCATTCGTAAACAAAGCAAAAAAGTCTCGAGTTTATTTATAAAAGTCATGTGAAAAATTATTCATTCCAAAGTATCTCATTTTGAAATACCTTTTTTGGTACACAAAGAAGGAAGGGACACAAAATGAGCTCAAGTAATATGCTTAAATTGAAAGTGCATCAAACGATATATCCTTAATTATTATTTTTATTTATTAAAATATCAGTTCTCTTATTCATACAATCAAAGTAAAAGAATTACTGACTTCTATATAAAAGTCACCTACAAAATTATTCATCCCAAAAGATCTCATTTTACTCTTGAAAAAATTAGCTATAAGATTACTACACTAATTTTTATTCCTAAGAATTAATATTTAAAAAAGGGAAAAGGGTCAAAAATGCCTTTAAATTATGTGAAAGGAACAAAAATGCTCTTCGTTAATAGTTTGGCTCAAATATGTCCTTACCGTCAATACTTTTGGTTCAAAAATGTCGTTGTAGTCAATACTTTGGTCCATAAATGCCCCTATAGTTACAAATGGGTCAAAAATGCCCTTTTTCGAATAAAATATTATTTTTTTCTTTTTAAACACATCTTATTCCAAATTAAAATATTATTAAAGAACACTATTCTTATTTTCTTTCTTCTAAAATCACTTAAACGAATAAAAATGTAGGAAATATTTTTTTTCTTATTAATCTCATTTTATCAATTAAAATAGAATAATTTCATGTACCCTTTCGGCAGATAATATATGTCACATATATAAGATAATAGTATATCCATCATTAATTTATATTTATATAACGATAAAAAATAATGATAATAAAATAAAAAATATTTTCATTTTTTATTTTTTGCTTAATTGAAGTAAGATAAACATTTGCTAATTTTAAAAAAACATTATTAGAAAAAGAATGGGTTAAAAAGAAAATAATAATATATTTATTTGGAAAATGAACATTTTTGACCTATTAAATAACAATACGGGCATTTTAGGACCAAAGTATTTGACGGCAAAGGCATTTTTGAACCAAACTACAAACGGAGGGCATATTTATTTCTTTCACATAGTTTAAGGGCATTTTTGAACCAAAGTATTGACAGTAAGGGCATTTTTGAGCCAAACTATAAACGAATGGCATTTTTGTTTCTTTCACATAGTGTAAGGGCATTTTTGACCTTTTTCCTTTAAAAAATAAGTACATCTAGAACCTCCGCAATAAATTGTACAAATATTGGTTTTTTTTTTAAGAGAGAAGTATCAAAAACACCTCTAAACTTGACGCAAATTATTTGTCTCATTCCCAAACTATTGAGAGCCTTAAAAACACCCCTCTACTTGACTAACTAAACTTAGATACACCCTCGATACACTCTCGATATGCAACATGACATAGCAAGTGGTCTCAAACTCTTGTAGGAGCATGAAGTTCTTAATAAAAATCGAGAGAAGACCCCTAAACTTGACGAGAATTTAGGAGTGTATTTCACTAATGTTGCAAGATCGGAGTGTATTTAGCTTCAATTAGTCAAGCAAAGGGGTGCTTTTTAAGACAGTCAATAGTTCAGAGATAAAACTAATAATTTGCACCAATAATTTAAAAATCAAAGGGAAAAATTGGTGATTAGGCCGGTCTGGAAAGCCGGTCCAAATTTGTACGACGACGGTTCAGGGACAACCCGACCGAATAGAGTCACATTATCCTAAAGCTCCTCCTAAAACCCAAGCAAGCAAAGGACAAAGGATAAGAGGAGTTATTTATAGCAATTTCGAGTTGCCAATTTCAGCAATGGCTTCTGTATTGTCAACTTCCCTGTATCAAGGTAACTGTGTTCTACTCGGTGCAGCTTTGATTTTTTTTAAAAATTTCTTCTTGCTTTGTAAAATTGGGGTTTTTTTTTTTTGTTATTTGCAGATAGAGGACTGAGAATTGTAGCCTCTACTGATGGATTTGTGCCTAGTATTTGCTGCCCCTATCGGAAGGTGTTTTTAGATTATTATGATTTATGAACTCCAACACATCTTCATTATGTTTGTTAATCACCACTGAAAATAGAATCTTATACTATGTATTGGTTTACCTGTTATTGTTAGATGATAAATAAAAGGAGCACTTTTACAAAATTGTTCGTTTCTAATAGTTCAAATTGTTGATTTTAGGTTTATATGTGACTTTTTGTATCTTTGAGAGGAATCAATGGTCTGGGTTGGGGAGTGATTTGGTGAACTATAAGGGTGCCCTTGAGATTGGATGAAAGCTTTGTACTAAGGTCTAGAAGAGATTAAAATGGTTTATATATTCAATTCTATTCAAGAGATACAGGGATATTCCTGGGAGTTTGATGTATCAATCTTAATGTGCAAGGGTATTATATGCTTGAGGATATGGTTAACCTATTCTAGAGTGTTAGAGCTAACGATCAGGGAAATCTGTTTGAAGGAAATGTTTTACTTCAATGGCAAAGAGAGTTTGGTTAGATTTTAGGAGTTATTTGTAGTTTCATGGTAGTAATTATTTCTGTTTTTGATATGCAGTACGATGTCATCAAATTTCCTTTATACTATTAATGTGTGCGCTCACCTAATAGCTGATTCTCTTTCTTATCCCTCCACATGCACACCAAGTTTACCTGCCTACGTTTACTTCTTCATTTGCTGAACTATATATACATGTGCATCTGCATTGAACACAAGTTGCATATTGCTCTCTGTGACGGTGAAATCCATATAGTAATTGGGGATGGCAGAAGGTTTAAATTTCTAGCAGAATTTATTCACGAATTTGCCATTCCTGTCTTATCTTATGTTTAAGCATCTCTTGTTTAACATTATAAAGTACAGTCTGGCAATATGTTCAACATTCATTCTCAAATGAAGGTGCTCTATCTTGTTGCAAGGTTTCTCATCATTTTAAAAAGTTTTCATTAATAGGAGTATGCATTTTGCTGGGAACCACCCAGATATTGTTTACAGGTACTACTCCTGTTTCAATATGGCAGCTCAAATTTTTCTCCAGTAGTCCATTTCAAAAGGCTCCTTTAGCTCCTTGTATAAAGTGTGAGAACAAGGAAAAGAATCAGGGTTCCTTTGAGCAGGTGTCTGTCGAGCGTTTCCCTTATCACAGTTATATGGACTCCACTTCTGGGCAACTTGAACCAGCATCTGGGGCTCGCGCTAGTATTCCTGGGAAGGAGTACTGGCCAGAAGGCACAGCTAGTCGAGTTCAGGCCGCCAGGGCTCCTGAACCAGATGGTATTTCAACTGGAACTCCATCTTATGGAAAATCTCCTGGAAGTAGAAGAAAGAAGTACAAGGCATCTGCTTCCACTTCCCAGCCTTCAGAAATCAATGTAATTTCTGATGATCCTCTGGAGACTCCAGATAATGTACCAGAAGAGCCAAAGGATCTTTCCTCAGAGTATGTCATTTATCAGCCTGAACAAGATGAAGAGGAGCTGACAGGCTATGAGCTGGATAAAAGACATGGACGGCCCCACCCATTTATTGATCCAAAGGCAAAGAAGGAAATAGAGAAGCCACTTACTAGTGAAGAACTATGGTGGAATTGGAGAAAACCTGAGAAGGAGCAATGGTCTAGGTGGCAGAGGCGGCGCCCTGATGTTGAAACGGTCAGTACTGAAAATAAATACTACTAAGAAGTATAAATTGCTTACATGTGTAATCAGTGTAATTTAATTGTTCTAAATCAAGATTGGATGTCAATGCTGCTCATGCAAGTTGCTTGCTCGATGACACATTGTAAAATAGATAAATACAAATCTAAAGTGGATAAAATGATATCTTCAGTAGAGGCGCGGTGAATATAAATAATACATTTCTAACAACTTTAAATATCATCACTGACATTCTGACTTAGAGATTATTATTATTTTTCCTGAAACAGGTGTTTCTTAAAGCTATGGCAGAGACAGGACAAGTAAAGCTCTATGGTGAGCATCCTACATTGACAGAGACTGCGCTCTATAGAGCAAGGAGGCATTTATATAAGGAGGAAAGGTAGAATCAGCAACATTTTTAATAATGTTGCATCACATGTTCTATTCTACAAGTTATAGTCTCTTCCTTTTTCCCTTGTACTGAAATGTTAAAAGATGGACCTCACTCATTTGGTATTAAACTTATTCATAAGCCCTTCATCTGTCATGAATGCATATCAGAAACTATAGGCTACAAGGAACCTTGCAAAGAAAGGATAGGCAAATTGAGAGAAAGTACAAAATAAGCAAATTCCATTGCCTTAATGTCTTAATATGTGCTTGTACGCTGTTGTATTAATTCATTCTTGAGAAACTTATTATGGTTATTACAAAGAGTCAAGCAACAAGTATTGTGTCTTCTCTTTTGTCATACTGGTTATGTATATTATAAATAGCATTAACATGAATAGGTTGTCAAACTTTAGTTAAATTGATGATCAACTCCGTGTCCTTTCTCTTACCTTTTGCCTTTATCTACTGCTTTCAAAAGCTATTGGTTCTGCAAGCTCTCTGAAGCTGGTTTTTGATGGAAAGTCAAGTCTTGACTTCCATTTTGTTTTTGTTTATTTTTTTCCTGTATTATCTTTATATCCCTAGTGTGGGGGGGCACTTTGCACGCATATCAACTATTACTGGCCTACCTATAAGCCTACATGCACATGTTGCCTAGGTAATCTTGTCCACTAAGGTTAGAACAAAGGGGATCACACCAAGTGCGTGGTTAGGATTTGAACTTGGGATCTTCAGGTTGTTACTCCCATGCCTTAACCATTAGGTCATTGCCTTGGAGACCCATTTTGATTTTATATTTTCTGAAACTTGTCCCTTGTGTTGTTCCCTAATTGACAGATCTTTGAGTTGCTAAATGACTTGGCAATCTAGTTTTCCAGTTCAAGATGAACCCGAATACACTTTCTATTGTAACTAAGAACTAATAAGTGGGCAATGCAGGCTACAGGCTGAAAAAGAAAAAATGGAAAAGATTGGTCCTATTGCATACTACTCAGAATGGGTCAAAGCTTGGAAGAGAGATACTTCTCGAGAGGCCATTCAAAAGCATTTTGAAGAGACTGGTGAAGACGAGAACACTCAACTCATTGAAATGTTCTCCCATCAAACAGATCGTGAATACCGCATAATGATGGGAACTGATATGCGTATTCCTCGTGACCCGTTGGCCATGAGAATGCGGGAGGATCAAATAAAACAAAGTATCTCCCTTCCCTCTGGCTGAACTATACTTTATAATTTTTCCTGCTTTTCTTTGTGACTTATGAGTATCTATGTATGCAGCTGGTTTAGAGGTGAAGGTGATTAGAAGTTTGGGGACGGTGATTTATTTTTGGGTAGTTATAGGGATCTTTAGCTTGATTATTTCAGGAAATTACCATTAAAAGTATTTTCAAATTATTTTTTTGAACAAAAATATCTAAACATAGCCTGAAATGATTGAGGTACAAAATGTACCTATCTCTTTATCCAGTCTGATCAGAATGATTGGAATTATAAGTGTTTTGTTCTGATTTGTTTGGGTTTTCTTTTTCCATTTTTGACTGGAAATCAACAATTTGCTTTTTCCTTTTCTTTTTATGCAGTTTGGGGTGGAGATCCAGTTTACCCAACCATTAATTACATTCAAGATCCAGATGAAGTGATTGATTTCAGGGGTCCAGATTTCCATGAACCAACACCAAATATGTTGGCCTATTTGAAAGAGGTTTGGTTAAGCAACTTGCTATTCAATACCCTACATGGTCTTGCTGCCTAGTAACTTTATTGACCTTATTTCTGACCTCCTTTTTCACATATGCACTTCAAATAATTGCCAAGTGCTGTTATATGTAGTGTTTATTATCAAAAGCTACAGAATTAGTGATGGATTTCATGTTTAAGCAAATGGAAATGGAGATACTGTGCTAAATTCTGTTTATGCTCTTTGCCTCCATACAAGATGTTGCATTATTTACTTTGTAAAGATACTGAGGCTCAATCTCTCAACTAGCTGGATAGATATTAACGAATGTTTCCAGTAAACTTGATGGTTATCCTAAACCAATCAGAATCAATGTTGATTTAGCATGGATACAATGGATTCGTTGTTGTTGTTCCACTTACATGAGATCCCATGCTTATTCTAATGAGATATTTATGAATCCTTTAGAGCTAAGAATGAGACATAGGCTAGTATTAGAGCATCCTTAAAATTGTGTTAAAAGACGAGGCAATGGATTCATATAGAGTGGAATAGATGCAAATGAATTTATAAATGATGACAGTTTTCAGGCCAGTTTGTGTGCGCATCAACTAATTGACGAGCAGCCTGCTACAACCACCAAGTTTAGGGCAGATGGGCTCACACTGAATGTTGTAGTTAGAATCTTGAAGTCGTTATTTCTATATGTCAACTGCTTAGTCATCCCCTCAGGGACATATGGAGGAGTCATTCAGCTGATTCCAACTAATTTGGTATCAAGGCTTAGTTGATTAATTGAGACTTGAGGGATATGCAATTTGTCAAATTGTTATGAGCAAACAACTAGGTGTATATAGCTAATGAGGTATATGAATAACATCTCTTCTAAATGTGTTATTTTTACTTTTGAGATCAGGAAAGTTTTAAATTAGGCAACAGGTCTAGTAGATTATGAAGATGAAGGTAAGTCAAAGAAAATTGAGATGGAATTGCCAGTTAAGTCGAGCCAAATCTTGCTGATAGGTCCACTTGATGAAGATTTGACTTTACTGGGCTTTGTGAATGTGATGAATCTAATCAAAAGAATTCTAGATTAGGTTTGGTGGTTGGAGATGATAACTGTTTGTATGGTAAATATGTTGTAGCATACGTCTTTAGCTGTCATGTTAACTCAAAAAACAAAAGGCTACAAGTATAGTTGTTATCGGCTGTGTATAGAGTTGATATACCTGTTTTAGTGACTATGTTTTATTAGCCTCTCATTTGCTGATTTATGTTCCGGGTTTTGTCGGAACATTTTGTTATCAGCATGGCAAAATAATATCAAGAGAGGAGCTAGAGAAAATTCTGGCCAAAGAGAAGACGGAGGAAATTGAGGTAATAACTTTTCGTAGGTATTTACAATACTTCATTTCATTCTCTGAGTTTTGTGTAAAAAGTACTATTCCTTGCAGTTGCATTTGTTGTTTTATTGCATTGCTGCTAACGAATTGTTATAAATGTAAAAAGCTTCAATTGAATAGTTATCTATTTGTTGTTTCTAGAAATTACTTTTTAAGGAGAGAGAAATGAGATGCAAATGATGTTGAAGCAGTGATAGAATTCATAGATACTCTTAAAGAATAGGAAGGGATACACTCTCTGGGTTGACTGTAAATACTTTTAATTGCACCTTCTTGGTGTGATATCTTATGATACACCTACCTCTCTTGAAAGAATTTACTTTTTAGGGTGTACAAGCAAAACTACTCTAGCTCCCAGGCATAAATATGTTGCAGTTAGCTTGCACATAAAATTGAAAAAAAATATAACTTTAGCATACTGTTGTCTACTTCATTCTTCATTCTTTTCACATGCATCAAATAATCTTACAATCATCAACAATCAGATTACTTACCATTAGTACCCAGTCTCCTTTTCCTTGAATCTATTCAGTAAAAGTACTTTCTTCTCTGCAACAGGTGGCAGAAATTGATGAAGCTATGGCAAGAGCTGTTGACATTGGTGAAAATGATGTGAGATCATTCTTATTTATACTTTGTTTTAATTTTGATGTTTGATGAACTTTGTTTTAATTTTGATGTTTGATGAACTTTGTTTTGCTTCATTCTGAACTTCTAAATTTTCTAATGATGTTTGATGAACTTTGTTTTGCTACATTCTGAACTTCTAAATTTTCTAATTTGCTACGTTGACCTTGTATATTAATCATTAGTTTTATGTTAAGTAACTTCTCTTGGTGGTTCAGGATGAAGAAGAAGGAAGTGAGGCTGAAGGTGAAGAGGAGGATGAGAAAATTACACGCAATTGGAGTGTTTTGAAAAGTAATCCCGAGCTAAGCAAATCAAAGGTAATTTCCTTTCTACCGATCATTGATTTATTGGATTCATTTCTGATCTTATGGCTCAATTTGTTGAAACCATTGAAAGGGTGATTGATTTTGTTATATACTGCTATGCTATATATTTGGTAAACAATCTGGTTTTACTTGATGTCTAGACTTACCTAAAAGTCTTAAAACTGCTGTTTTTTCGTTCTATATGTCCTTTGCTACATGGTTTGTAGTAGGGGTGGCAAAATCAGCCCAAATAATCATGACCCGCCCAAGCCATTTATGTCTGGTGGGTTAATGACCTGTTAATTTGATTAGCTGGGCTCATTTTGACCCACTTAGTTCAGCCTATTTTAAATTTGGGGTAATATGCTATTTGAGAAATATTTTCTAAATATAAAAAACATTTTTTTTATTTTATATGCTTTTTTTTTTTGTAACCATGTAAACATTACCATTACTAAAGCAAAAACATACACCTAAAGTGCCCTTGAGCACAACACGGCAGCTCAAGCCTCCAACAAAACACAAAACTAGTAACACTTTCAGCCTATGCAAAAAAACCTACATCTACTATCTCTCTTTGATGAACCAAGTATGTCTATTCTATGTAAAATCTCCCTCTTAATTTCTGTGTGTATCTCAGCTGTTTTTTTATGTGCTCCTTTGAAAATTTTCCAGTTCTGGGCTCTCCAAGTATGGTAGATCATCGCCCCCCAACTCGCAGCTATCACTAGTTTCTGAAACTGCTTCCATTTCTTCCTTTTAATTTTCAGCATTACTTCCTTCATCTCCCCCAGTTGTATAGGCAAGCATGTCCATTAGTCATAATATAAGGAAAGTTTTATTAAGTACTCAAAACAAATCATAAGAAACAAACTTTGAATTTAAAACTTAGAAAGAATTGAGTAGGTTGGGTTATAACCCGATTTTTAGCGCATTTCAGCCCAAACAACATTTAAGCGGGTCAATGACCCGCCCATTTATTAGCTCAACCCATTTTAACATTCTCAAACTCAACCCAAGCCCCTCCCCCCCAATTTGACCCCTCTAGTTTGTAGCAAATCAGTCCCCTTAGGAAATTTCCCTGTGTGCTTAGAGATAATGGAATACAAATTTTATACAATAGAATGAGCCACTCCTTCAGACCCACCTCCCTCCCCTCCCTTCTTTTTTCTCTGAGAAATTCATGAAAAAAAATAAATTTAAAAATGGTGGCAGAAGTTCAACCCAATTGTCTACTTCTTAATGTAATTTGTATTTGGAGTTTCACAACAGCATGCACTTCATGACCTTGCAGGGTAAACCCAAAAAGAAAGACATGTCTCTGGAGGAAGCTGTAGACGATTCTGAAAATTTAACAGATTTCCTTATGGACTTTGACGAGGATGAGTGAGGCTGATGGATGCCCCAGGCTATCAAGGTGAGCTCCTTCGTCTAGAAAATGGAAACAGAGGTGCTTGACATAAACTTCTTTAGGTGAAATGCATCTGTGTTCTGTGCACGTACTGTACACACATTCAAATAACCTTTGATTCGACTTGATGAGGCATCACACAAAAAAATCATTATAAAACCCCATAACTTGTAATGCGACTTTGCAACAAGAACACCCCTTGAACTCTGTACTTCCACATAATCTTATGGTTTGACCTGATTATTGGTCATTCATGCCATCTAAATTAACGAAAATAAGTTTGTAAGCCCAAAAAAATTCCATGTTGATGCATCAAATTGTAGACTACCTGAGCGAATTATCATCATATGTACATGACTATGCAAGAAACCCTCAGGTGCATATTTTAGTTACTTTTTTGCAAGATGGTCCAGGTTATTTCGTCAATGATAGAGAATTTGTTTCTTCCTTGCAGGAAAAGCAAATTATTTTCATCCCCATCAACAAAGATCTGTTAATTCCAGCAGCAGCATCTTTCCCTATGATGAAGTTGGTGAACATGAACGTATATTGGGTGATTGATAAGATGTGGCAACAAGACCAACTAACTGCAAAACAGTTGTTTGTTGATGCTGCTGTGACGCTTATGCAGCATCTGCTGAAGATCTTGGCCCCAGAAGTGTAGATTTTTTATAGAAAGCTTTGGGTATGTTTTTGTGAATGTACTTTGGATTATCCTGTAAAGCAAATGAAAAATGGAGAATGCTAGTGTAGTAGCTTGTATCCAGCACACAATGTGAACTACTTTTGAAGACACGGTTGGTATATTAACCAGAAATTAGAAGCAGATATTATGTTCTATTTAATATCAACTCCAATGTCTTGTAGTTGTTTCAAGTTGAACAATGGAGTATTTTTGGTACTTGTGTTTCAGAGGGTGTAGTAGCTTTTTAAGTTACCTTCCGTATAGTGAATCCAAAAAAAAAAAAAAAAAAAAAAAAAAAGAGTGGATGGGTGGTAGGGAGTTGTACCCCAAATGGGGCCCTTGAATCAAATCCAGATTAGTTGGACTCTAATGTAGTATCGATATTGGGATTAAATTCCCAATGAATCAGAGGGTGTCACGTATTAAATGAGAACCCTCATTATGTTTGCTTATAGGGCTTATATGCAGTAAGGACATTATAGGTCCATAAAGATTGACGTTGGGATATTATGGAGCCAATAGGTAACGGAGAATATCTTTATATCAATTTCAATAGTTTTAAGATTTTTGGGATATTATGGAGCCAATAGGTCAACGGATTATATCTTTGTACCAATTTCAATAGTTTAAGGGCTATTTTAGGTCTTTTTGTATAAGCAAAAGGGGTATTTCTTTGTTGTTTCCCTACTACCACCCCCTCTCCACATCCACACACAAAAAAAAAAGTAGTTCACACTGACAAATAGATGCCACAGTTATTCTTTTAATTATTTTATCTGTCCAAAAGGACAACAAGAGCAAAAATACCTCAAATCAACATTGAAAATAGAGAAGTTGACTTGGATCAATCTGATCTCCAAAAGTGCAAAGCAAGTCTAGAGACATGGCTGAAGCTGCAATCATATTCTTTCTGAGAAGGCTAGGCTATCAGTTAATACAAGAAGGAAATGTTCTATCAGGTGTGCAAGATGAAATTGAGTGGATCAAGAAAGAGTTTCAAGCCATGGTTGCTTTTCTAAAAGATGCTGACAAGAGGCAACAGAGAGATGAAACTGTGGCTGGTTGGATAAAAGAGGTAAGAATCTTGGCTTTTAATGCCGAAGATGTTATTGATGAATTTCTTATTCAAATGTCTATTACTCATTGGAATAGCTTATACTTCTTTAAGTACCTGAAAATAAGGTATCAAATTGGCTCTCATATCAGAAAACTCAAGAAACAAGTCATTGAAGTCAAAGAAAGAAAAGATAGATATGTTGTCAATGGATTAATGATGTGTGAAGATGCATTAGCAGTTAGTAGCTATAGAGGCACTGGTGGGATGTCCTCTAGAGGGCCTGGTGCAGCGTCCCCTTTTGTTCGAGAAGACGATATTGTGGGAATTGAACATGATGTTGAACAGCTAATGAAACTCGTATTAGAAGGGAATGTGAAGAATTTCCTCGTGGTTTCAGTGTTTGGTATGGGGGGTTTGGGCAAAACTACTCTTGTGAAAGAAGTTTTCAAGAAGTCAAAAGCGTTGTTTGATTGTCATTCTTGGGTTTTCGTGTCACAATCTTGTAATTTAAAGGATGTCTTGAAACACATCCTCTTTGGATTCATAGCTAGTAGAGGAGAGCCAGCTCTGGATGTAATGGGTGCCATGGATGAGGGATGGTTACTGGAGAGGATCAATGACTACTTGCAAGACAAGAAGTACTTGCTAGTTCTTGATGATATATGGGATGATAACCTATGGGAAGAGCTTAAACATGCATTTCCACGAAGAAAAGGGCGAATCATAATTACAACAAGACTTCGCGGTATAGCATCTCCTCTAGAGGATAATTTCCACATCTATGATCTCCAACCCCTCCCTTATGAATTAGCTTGGAGAATCTTTTGCAAGAAGGCTTTTCGATCATCTCAGGGGACTTGTCCTGATGACTTGAAGGAATTTGCGGAGGCCATAGTGAGAAAATGTGGAGGTTTGCCTCTTGCAATTGTGGCCATCGGAGGCTTATTGTCATGTAAGGGAAGAAATACTCATGTGTGGCAATCTGTTCTCGATACCTTAGATTGGGAAATTAACCATAACCGAGACATTGAGCGTCTAAACAAGGCCTTGTTGTTCAGCTATAATCACCTTCCATTTTACCTTAAGTATTGTTTCCTTTATCTCGGTTTGTTCCCTGAGGACTATGAGATTGGAAGGAAAAGGCTGATCCGAATGTGGGTGGCCGAGGGGTTTGTTGAGGGAACTGCTCAGAGAACAGAGGAAGAGGTCGCAAACCATTACTTTGTGCAGCTTACTGACAGGAGTATGATTCAAGCAGTCACTATACATGCTCGAGATGTGGTGAAAGCGTGCAAGCTGCATGATCTAGTGCGTGATGTGGCCAATCAAATGCTACAGGAAGAGAAATTTGGATCCATCATAGAAGAAGTTGACAAGACCATTCAAGAGAGGCAAAGGAGACTTGCAATCTATGAAGATGCAGATAGTATCCCCTCAGACGTCAGTAAGTTGAATCTGAGGTCTCTTCTCTTTTTTAGAGTAAATGAATTGTCATTTTCTGCTCTACAAAAACTGCTAAGGCAGCTCAGATTGGTAAGAGTTCTAGATTTACAATATGCTCCTCTAGAAAAACTACCAAATGAGATTGGTAATTTGATTCATCTCCGGTACTTAGATTTAAGAGGGACTTTGATAAACGAACTTCCAAAATCAGTGAAGAATTTGAGGAATATACAGACATTGGATGTGAGAAACACGGAAGTTAAACATTTGCCTGCTGGAATCAATGAGCTGCAACGCCTAAGACATCTTCTCCTGTCAAGTTTCCGTGACAGGGAAAATGGATTTGTGAAGATGGCTAGTGGGGGAAAAGACTTCGTGAAGCTACAAACACTATCTGGAATTGAATCAGATGAAGACTTAGTGAAACAACTTAGAAGTTTAACAAGCTTGAGGAAAGTCTACATAGGGAAAATGACACAAGCCAACAGCGGAGATTTTTGCCAATCATTAGAAAGGATGAGCAAGTTGAGGTCCTTAACAGTGTTAAGTGAGAGTCCATTTGAGCAAAACATACAAATGGAATCTCTCACAAAGTCCACTAAGCACTTGGAGAAACTCAAACTCCAAGTCCATATGAAAAAACTGCCAGGATGGTTCGATTCTCTTAGTTGCCTTCACTCCTTGTACCTTTTCAAGAACTTCTTAACAGAAGATCCATTTCCTATACTTGGAAAGCTTCCAAGCCTAGCTATTCTGACATTAGCATCTTCAGCTTACGTAAACAGCATCGTTAACATCCCTCCGGGTGGATTTCCTAAGCTCAAACTGTTGAGGATTCTTGGCATGGAAAATTGGACTACTTGGATGCCTATTGAGAAGGGTTCTATGCCAGAAATTCAGTTTCTTCTGATAGCTAATTGTCCAAGGCTAACTAACTTACCTGATGGCTTCAATCACCTTACTAGCCTTGATGATCTCACCCTTATGGGCATGTCGCTCTTTTTCGCTCATAAATTGCAGAGCAGAGATAAGTGGAAAGTCACTCATGTCAAGGAAGTTTCAATCATTTCAGAAGTCAATGGCCAAATTGTCAAGAAAAAACTCAACACTCCTCTTGTTAACTAGGGTATTCAAATGGATACCGACATGCTTGTTTTGTTTTATAACATTCTATTGTGCTATGCAGGCAACAATATACTATAATGTTGGAATTGACGTGACAGTTTATATTGCATGTTTCAATTTCTGTGTTAGGTTTTGTTCACTATTTCGTTTAACACCGTGTTTATTTCTACGAAGGCGTACCTAGTTTTGCATGTTTGTCTACTAAGTGATGGATTGTGTCTAAATAAATCTTACTACAACGTTTAGCATTTTGATTGTATTAGCCATCTGCAAGGCACCCACTTGATAGTAAAGTCGTTTTTTGTAAGAAAAGAAAACGAAAAGACATGTGAAACATCATATCATCGATTTTGAACAAGTATATCCAATCAAATCACCTTTTGGATTTGGACACTCCAAGTAGCAGAAATAAAATCACTATATGTTGGAACTAAATAAAGTTCTCATTAATTTTTAGGTGATCTTTTGCCTGGAAGAATTATCACCGAAAGACCAACAATTTTTTATAGGAAAGCTTATACCTTGCGGATGCAAATGGTATTGAAGATGTAATTGTGTATAATGATACATTTTCTGGCGGGAGAAAGAGAGCAGTTTATTTAAAATTTATGAAAATGGAAATAGAAAACGATTTAGACCACTAAACAAAACTTGAAATCCAACTCCAGGTTGGATTTGAAAATTTTATAACCAAAATCTAATTTTGAAATAAATGAATAATCTCATGGCCAAGGCAATTAAACTAAGCGACCAACAAAACACTATCACATAAAAAGCAAATGAATGATCTTAAACTCAGTCAACCTCTTTTCCCAACAAAACAAAGTCAAACGGTACCGAGTACAAAAATGTTAAAATCCAACATACAAAATAAGATTGGTATCTCTAAACAGTGAGAAACATGGCCCAACCTGTTAAATTTATCACAAGTTCAACCTAGACTTTTTAAGCAGTTGTAGCTGATTGAGCAGCCATCCTCTTGCGAGCCTCTTCAATGATAGATAACTTGATACCTTTACCCTTAGGTAGAGACACCCATGGCTTACTACCCTTGCCAAGAGTGAACACATTACCCAGACGAGTAGCAAACTCATGCCCCAGGGAATCCTGAATGTGAACTGTCTCAAAGCTACCCTTGTGCTTCTCCCTGTTCTTAAGAATTCCAACACGTCCCCTGTTTCTACCACCAGTAACCATGACCACATTTCCAACATCAAATTTGATGAAGTCAACAATCTTATTGGAATCTAAGTCAAGCTTGATGGTGTCATTGGCCTTGATGAGGGGATCGGGGTAGCGGATTGTTCTTCCATCGTAAGTGTTGAGATATGGGATCCCCTTCTGTCCAAACTGCACTGATCGAACCTTACAAAGTTTGAACTGCAAAGAGCAGAAAACAAGGTCACTACTTTAACAGCACAGCATCCAAATGAAACCGGAATAAAGAAGCAGGAAACAGGTTCAAACCTTGGCTTCCTCATCTCTGAGTGAGTGGAGACGGAACCGACCCTTAGTGTCATAAAGAAGTCGGAAGCTCTCATTCGTCTTTGGAATAGTAACAACATCTACACAAAGAAATAACAGAATTACCAGTTTGTCAAAGAATAAAATAAGCATAGCAACAAGGAAAAAAAAAAGGACACGAGACAATGATTTTTGATGAAAAAACTTGTAGACACTCCGATCAACAATTGTTTTTGGAACTGTGAAAGCATGTGTATATAGATGAATCAGTAGTATTACTTTCGTCTGGAAATAAACAAAACCTAGACAGTACAGAAATAAGGAAAATAGAATCTGAAGGTTATGAAATGAAAAAGCAATCTAATGGAGGTGTTCTTACCCATGAAACCGGCAGGGTAAGTCTTATCTGTCCTAACTTTCCCATCAACCATAACTTGGCGTTGCATCAAGATAGAAATGACCTCACGGTATGTCAAAGCATATTTCAACCTGTTCCTAAGGATAATAACCAATGGCAAACATTCCCTTGATTTATGTGGACCAGAAGAAGGCTTGGGAGCCTGCAGTAGAGACCAAAGAGAACAGTAAAGTCAAGAAGCAGGAAACTAAGTAGTACTTTTAAAACAAAGACCTAAGGGAAAGACATGTCACTTACAAAAGCACCTCCAAGTTTATCAAGCATCCAATGCTTAGGCGCATTGAGCCTCTTCAAATGTTTCTTCAACCCTCTTGCCTATATATAGAGAAGAAGTTACGAAATTCACTCTAGTATAATGTTTCCAAAGCCTAAATGCAAAAATCTTACCACTTATATAAATCAAAGCTGAAAGAACAAAAGTCAATTTACCAAACATAAAAAGGGGAGCTATTCCACAGCTTTTTATTAAAATCAATCCATGTCAAACAACGCTAGAAGCATGTTCTTTCACAAAGGTAAAGAACATTTTTTCAAAACATCTAGTAAACAACTTGAACTATACTACACAATTTCATTGTCCAAATCCTAAGCTATCATTAAATCAACAGTTAGGTATTGGTCTCACTTTGTGAAACGACCAATTTGGTCTGAATTATTTATTTTCTCACTATGTCTTTACTAATTATTTAGTAATCTTATTTTGTATTAAAATTAATTTTTTAAAGTAGCTCTATCTGTAGAACCATAAAATCTATCCAAATGTTGTATTCATTGAAACAATCCAGTAGGATACAGCACAACACAGAGTGCAACAACAATCACAATGACAGCAAAATACAATTAAAAGAAACTGTATATACTATTGGCCACAGTAACTAATGCAATTGATTATTTCCACATACGAGCCCTAAAATTAACCAGCACTACTTGAGATCAACACATACATTTGAGCGCATAAATCGAAATGAACATCCAAGAATATAGTCTTAGATGCATTACGCATATAGCAAACAATTAGCAAAGGTATAACTGATACAGTACAGTCTAGACCTGGAACAAAAGCCATGAAGACTAAAATACAACTGATCTATCAGGCAACACACAATAAGCTAAACAACATTGACGAGATGAATTAACACAGAGAGAAAACAAACCATTTTGGCGGTTTTCCGACTGATTAGCTGCCGCGAGTGACGGCTACCGGCGAGAGGTGTGTGTCTTAAACCCTAACGAGATGAAGATACAATCTCTTAAATACTATAGTGCATACCTCATGCCCAATTTGTTTTGGGCCTAAAGCATGTTGGGCCGTCTAACCACCTAGAATATGGGCATTATTTATCCAACAATTATGCTACCCAACAACATAGCCTCTATATTTATCTGAAATAATGACGTTTAATGTCACGGACTTAGAGGCAAGTGGCGGGACTTGACATTAAGTTATGTAATGAGAATTTGAATTTGGTAGCAAATACAACTAATAGGATGTATCTCCTTTATTTCTAGCTTGAAAACCAAGTAAAACATTCTATTTTGTTATGTAGGCAACAATTTACTATTGTGATGGAATTGACGTGAAAGTTTACAATGCATATTTCGTTTTAGGTTCTAATTGCTCTTTCGTTAAATATCATGTTTATTTCTACTAATAATAAGACATACCTAGTTGTGCATTTTTATGTTCTACTAAGTGTTGATTTGTGCCGAATATAACGTACTACAATGTTCAGCATTTTTGTTGTACTAACTATTTGCAAAGCACCCACTTGATATTGAAGTTCTTTTTTATAAAAAGAAAAATGAATAGACATGGCAAACTTTTCATATCATCGATTTTCAGAGAGAATTTCTTTAAACTTTCTATTTAATCTAACACCTTTACATAAAATGGATTTGAATAATTGAATTAGCAGAAATAAAATCACAATTTATGAACTAAATAGTTTTAGTTGATCTTTTGCATTAAAAGAGTTGTCCCTAGCAGACTAATTGCATCTGGACAATGATTTCCCCATTTGATAACTTTGATTGGAAACTTTCATCTTGTTGGTGAATGGTGAGGATGTGATTCACACCTTGTAAACTCAATTCCCATTTTCCCTTATGTAACAAAAAATATGGATTATGTGAACCAATATCAAGTGTCATTAATACTTGATTGCACTCACTCAGTTAAGTGATATGCTAAATAATTTATGACTAAACTTATCGTTTTAACTCTAATGAAATAACTCATAAACAAAATTAACATAAAATTACATCAAAATCAAAAATAATTTGGAAAGAGATTCCAAAAATTGATCAAATTAGACAAGTTATGTTTGATTATACTATTTGCAGGACAAGAGTCATTATTTTAAGTTTATGAAAATGAAATTAGGAATCAGGTTTAGTGCACTATACCAAATATGGAATCCAACTCCAGGTTGGCTTTGAAAATATTACAACCAAAAATTCATTTTGAAATAAGTGAATAAACTCATGGACAAGGTCCTTAAACTGTCACAACAAAATACTCACATAAAAGGCAACTGAGTGATGTCAACTTAGTCTACCGTTTTTTCAGACAAAAAAAGGTATGTAAAACAGTACCGAGCACAGATGTTGAAATGCAACACACCAAATAAGAATGGCATTCCCCTAAACAAAGTGAAACATGGCCCAAACTATTAAATTCATCTCAAGTTCAGCCTATCATTTTTAAGCAGTTGTAGATGATTGAGCAGCCATCCTCTTGCGAGCCTCTTCAATGATAGATAACTTGATACCTTTACCCTTAGGTAGAGACACCCATGGCTTACTACCTTTACCAAGAGTGAACACATTTCCCAAACGGGTAGCAAACTCATGCCCCAGGGAATCCTGAATGTGAACTGTCTCAAAGCTACCCTTGTGCTTCTCTCTATTCTTAAGAATTCCAACACGCCCCCTGTTTCTACCACCAGTCACCATGACCACATTACCAACATCAAATTTGATAAAGTCAACAATCTTATTGGAATCTAAGTCCAGCTTGATGGTGTCATTGGCCTTGATGAGGGGATCAGGGTATCGGATTGTTCTTCCATCATAAGTGTTGAGATATGGGATTCCCTTCTGTCCAAACTGCACTGATCTAACCTTGC
Organism: Solanum bulbocastanum; assembly: GCA_037074985.1. Classification (NCBI taxonomy): domain Eukaryota; kingdom Viridiplantae; phylum Streptophyta; class Magnoliopsida; order Solanales; family Solanaceae; genus Solanum; species Solanum bulbocastanum. The sequence continues at coordinate 24,722,770 of CM073598.1, read as the reverse complement.
AAAGTTTGAACTGCAAAGAGCAGAAAACAATGTGACTACTCCAACAGCTTAACATCCAAAGGAAACCAAACAAAGGCAGGAAATAGGATCAGAGAGCTAAAATATGAAAATTCAGTTCCATCAACACAAAAATTCAAAAATATGAAAATCAAACCTTGGCTTCCTCATCTCTGAGTGAGTGGAGACGGAACCGACCCTTAGTGTCATAAAGAAGTCGGAAGCTCTCATTCGTCTTTGGAATAGTAACAACATCTACACAAAGAAAATAACAGCATTACCAGTTTGTCAAGGAATTAAACAAACATAGCAACAAGGAAAAAAGAGACGAGACAAAATGAGTTTTAATGAAAAAATTTGTAGACATTGATCAACAATGATCTTTGGAACTGTGAAAGCATGTGTACATAGATGAATCAGTATTATTACTTTCATTTGAAAATGAACAAAACCTAGACAGTGCAGAAATAAGGAAAATATAATCTAAAGGTTATGAAATGAAAAAAACAATCTAATGGAGGTGTTCTTACCCATGAAACCAGCAGGGTAAGTCTTATCTGTCCTAATTTTCCCATCAACCATAACTTGTCGTTGCATCAAGATGGAAATGACCTCACGGTATGTCAAAGCATATTTCAACCTGTTCCTGAGGATAATAACCAATGGCAAACATTCCCTTGATTTGTGTGGACCAGAAGAAGGCTTGGGAGCCTGCGGAAGAGAACAAAAAGATCAGTAAAGTCAAGAAGCAGGAAACTAAATTGTATTATTCAAAAAAATAAAAGACTTAAGGGAAAGACATGTCACTTACAAAAGCACCTCCAAGTTTATCAAGCATCCAATGCTTAGGCGCATTGAGCCTCTTCAAATGTTTCTTCAACCCTCTTGCCTGTACATAAAGAAGTTACGAAATTCACTTTAGTATGATGTTTCCAAAGCCTAAATGCAAAAATCTTAACACTTGAATAAATGAAAGCTGAAAGAACAAAAGTCAATTTACCAAAAATAGAAAGGGAGATATTACACAGCTTTATATTAAAATCTATCCATGTCAAACAAAGCTAGAAGCATGTTCTTTCACATATGTAAAGAACAATTTTTCAATTCATAGAGTAAACAACGTGAACTATACTACAGAAATTTCATTGTCAAAAGCATAAGCTTTTTTGGATTGGTGTTACATATAATCTTGTGTAGTTAAATACAATGTTTGTTTTGATTATTTCTTAAAACTTTATTTTATTGGATCTTTAAATCCACAATTAGTGGACATTTGGCCATGTTTCATTTTGAAATTTAGACAAGTTGCAGTTTTTGTTTTCAAAGTTAAAAAGAATGATACTTGACATGAGAAATTTGTAGTGAAAACATATTTTTGTTGTTAATCAAATTCATGAAAATTTTGGAATAACTTCAAGTTGAATTCAAAAATTTTATGGCCAAGCGTGTGTTATGGAGTACCAACTACCGAAAAAGTTGAAACATTTCATGGGGCAAACACATACTTAGGTAAGTAGGAAGAGTGTTAGTATTTTGTGTAACACCAATTTGGTCTGATTGATATGTTTATTTTCTATCTTTGTCTTTACAAATCATTTAAGAATTTTATTTTATCAATTAAAACACCTCTATAGTAGTAGAGGAATATAATCTATCCAAAATGTTGTACTCATTAATTGTTCTACATTAGTAGATGAATATAATCTATCCAACATGTTGTACTCATTAAAACAATAAAGTACGATACAATACAACACAAATAAAGAGTAAGAGAAATCACATTCGAAGTTGTGACTGCAAAATACAATTCAAAAAAATGACCCACTGATATCTAGTGGCGAGTGGCGACAGTAACTAATGCAATTGTTCATTTCCACATACGAGCCCTAAAATTAACCAGCACCACTTGGGACCAACACCATACATTTGAGTGCATGAATCACAAGGAACAACCACGAATATAGTAGTTGATGCATTGCGCATATAGCAAACAATTAGCAAAGGTAAAACTGATACAGTACATTCTAGACCTAGAACAAAATCGATGAAAACTACAATACAAACTGATCTGTCAGACAACAAACAATGAGCTAAACACCATTGACAAGAATTAGCAGAGAGAAAAAACAAACCATTTTGGCGGTTTTCCGATTGAATAGCTGCCGGCGAGAGGGGTGTGTGTTAAACCCTAAGGAGAAGAAGATACAATCTCTTAAATACTATCAATTTGTTTTGGGCCCAAGTAAGTTGGGCCGTGTAACTACCTAGATACGGGCTTTCTATCGAACAAATTGCACAAAGGGTCCCTGAGATAAACTAACAAATATAGCTTCTATGGATATGTTCGGTATAAAGGAAAATGTTTTTCATATAAAATGCTTTCGTTGAAAACGAATATCTCACAAAATATCGGTATTATGTGAATATGCAATGACATAGATACATTGTATTTCTCTTGTATATGAATATATTATATTTCTCTTAAGCATGAAATAAATATATTTCGCGATCTTTTAAAATAAATTGTCATTGTACTTCAATAAATACATAAACTATCAATATATTTCATATTTAGTAAGAAAATCAGAATTAATTAATTACCAATACAAAAACAAAAAGGTAGAGAAAATGTTTTTGTTTTCCACAATATGTTAAAAGATGTTGGGATCCTAATTTCACTCAATATATTTATATAAAGTAAATTTTTTATTCTTTGATTTCTATTACTCATAAAAGTATAAATATCTCTCACGATTATATTTATATTTTATCACTAAAGTTGAACAATTAAATGCAACACTCTCGATTATACAATTTAATTGTCAAAATAGCAATATTTAAAAACTAGAAAAATATACTTGAACTTTAAGCATGTTTTTTCTTCTTAGTAAATCACTTTCAATTACCTTACTTGTTATAACTAATTATTACATTATTCATCTCTCTATTGCAAATAAGTGTAAATTTAATTATAACATAAATAAGTTGATGTTACTAAAACATTAACAATCAATCACGAATATTTGAATTAATGTTATTATTTCTTCCGTCTCTCTCGTTTATAAAATTAGTAATATACTAAATGTAATAAACAATAGATAAGTGTTAATAAATTAAATAACATCTCACGATGAAGCAAATAATAATTAAATATAAAGCTTAAGCTCATACACATAAAATTTAGGATTGATACTTACTTTTATATAGAAGTATCAAAATTCATCATTTCCCAACAAAAAAAAAATAATTTAGTACTGCTGATGAAAATATTTTTCTCCATTAAATAAAAAAATAAAAAAAATATCCAAGACGAATAATTCCACTTCTAATTAAAAACATGAACTAGCATAACTTTTGTATTCAAAAATAACAGAAAAAAATAGTAGAAGAAAAGCTTAAAAATATTCGAAGTGTTGTCTTTTCCCCTCAAAAATAGAATGGAGGCTTCTATTTAAAGCTCAAGGTATGTCCTTAACCATTCAAAATCGATTGTTGCTATTTATTTTTTATTTCAGCAATTGAATTTCCTTCTTTTTCCTTTTCTTTCACATTCGTGGGTTTCACGTAAATGAAAAATTTTCAGTGAATTTTTTTTTATTTCTTTTTTTTATTATTATTTTATCCTCTATTTTAGCACAAGCTCCTCGTAAAAAAAAGATTTGTTCGACTCTTTTTCATCTTTGTAGCATCTTCTAGTTCCTCTTCCTCTAATATATAATTCTTTAATTTTTTTAATTTTGCTGAATCTTTTCTTATAAATTGGTACTTGTATTATTATTTATCTGCCACAAATCTCCTAAATCAATATTTGCTTATCAAATTGTGACACTTTCTGCCTAGAAAATAGAAATATTACTGCAAAAAAGAATTAAAATTAAAATTTATTAATAATATTTTTCTCTTATCATTAATGAAGAACAACGCATCTAAGCTATGTACTTTTATTACGCTAAAATATTTGATAGGTTGCAACACCATAACGAATAATAAATCAATCATTATAAGTGTGTGAACCATATCAGTAACTTCCTTGGCTATATTTGAGAGATTTTTAAAACAAACAATATTTAGTGAAATAAGTAATTTTTTGATATTATTGTCTTTCAAAATCTAAATTCAATTATCAATAGTGTAAAAGGAAAAGAAAAAAAGAATGTAAGAACTATCCAAACGAGTTCGTACAGTAAAAAAAATTGAAGAATAACATTTATAAGAAAATATTAATCATCATTCATTAGATTTTACATTTGCGATTAATCAATTTGTAATAAATATATAGATTACATGGACTATTTGAACTTTAATTGACTGTGTTCATAGATTTGATGAATAAGTATAGTATGATCATTCATATAATCTATTTTTTGTGTGTAAAACTAGTTATTCAAAATTCAATTTAATTATTTCACTTTTATTTTATGGTAATATGTATTTTTTTACCCTACACATTTAAGAACTATTATATTATTTCATGTAAATTTATTGTTTAGAATTATACTTAGATAATATTATTATCATTTTACGATAATATGCATTTTTTTTACTCGACATGCACAACAGTGCTATGGTAAAATTAGCAATACAAAGACTAAGTGCATGGACAATTTTCTTAACTCGTCACTGAATTTCATTTTGTCATTTTAACTTAATCTCGTTTTATTTTAATATTTTAATATTTTAATTTTATTTTTACATATCTTTTCAGCACAAAGTATTAACTAGACAGATTGACGAGATTACTTACTTTTAAAAATACTTGAAAGATAATTTGACCTTCATATTTGACATTTTCTTTTATTGTTAATAAGTTTCTCCCTATTTATTTCCTATATGTTCTCTTCAACGGTATTTTTCCTTTCACCTACTTATCCGCCTATCCTTTACATCTAATCTCATTTTATATTTAACTTTCTTTATGCTAATGATGACATTCTTTTATTTTATATAATATTTCATTTCATTTATATCAAATTTAAAATATCCATTATATTTTACATTATAAAGGACTGAAATGAAATGTTAAAATAACAAATAAAGTGTCAGATTTAGGAGAACAATATTATATAAAAATCTAAAATTATAATTATCGAAATGCTGATAAATATTTTGTTGATGCTACATAAATTGAAAAAAAAATATATTCAATTATTCACAATAACATAAACTTGATATTTAAATTAACACATATTACACCATTACTAATTGGTCTAAAAAATAATTATGTAGTTTGAACATAATTAAATAACTTTTTTTTGCTCAAAGATGACAACTTGATACGATTAATGTAAATGCTAAGTCGACTCGAATGGTTTGGAGAAAATAAATTATATAGAATTATTTAATTGGATGTTTTTTTATCATTTTAATATTTGTTTAACTCGTATTGAAGACTTATATTGAGTTCTTTTTATTAAAAAAAAGAAAGAAGATAAGTACTTATATACATGATAATTTTCTTGTGTTAAAATGATACATAAAATATAAAATTGCAAAGTTAAAATGAAATAAAATTGAATTGGAGTATTAAAATAAAATTTTGGAACAAATTAAAGAGATTATTAGCGTTTAGCATAGTTTATTTATTGTATAAAAATAGCATAGTTTATTTATGGTATAAAAATAAGTGGCAAAAATATTACCCATGCTTTAGGGATTTTGATTGTTTCCTTTTTTCTTCCTTCCGTTGCAGTGATAAACAGCTACTCCGTAAAAACAAAGGCGGTAAAGCCCTAAAATAAAAATAAAATGCCGAAGCAAAAACGGTATGAATGGAGAATCAAGCAGAAGCCTCCCCAGAAAGCAGCATCATCATCATCCGCACCGCCACCGCCGTCGCCACCGTGGGTGGAGCTTCCTCGAGAAATAACGGCGGACATCTTTCGCCGTGTGGGAGTGGTAGATACATTGCTAAATGCACAGAATGTTTGCAATAGCTGGTGGGAGGTGTGCCATGACCCTTCCATGTGGCGAGTCATTGACATGCGCAATCCAGAAGATATGGAAATGGATGTTGTCTTCCACAAGTCGTGCCGCGTTGCTGTTGATCGCAGCCAGGGTCAGTTGTCCAAAATTAACATAGAGTATTTTGGTAACAACGACTTGCTCAAGTATATAGCTGAGAGGTATGTGTGGAACTGATTTTTATTTTTTCGACATTTCAATCTATTAAAAACCTTTTGTGATAATTAAATCTTTCTAAGTGTCGTGCGGAAAAGCATTTTGAATTTATCGATAGTATTTCCATTTGAACAGGTAACATTTTGGTATTTTATAAACATGAACTACACCAAAAAGTGTAATTACATATAATCACAAATGAGTTGTCTTCCAACAAAACCTATCACCTAGACTCTCATAAGTAATCTAAGACCTCAGGAATATACACTGCTTCTTGTGTATATTCTTGTTTACATAAATAATAGAGAAGGACTAAACCGTTCGGGGGGAAAAAAAATGCTTTCCACGGTAATTGGCAAGTGTTTTTAGGAAAATAGGTGGGTTTCTTATTTATTTTTTTGTGTTTGTTAGTTAAGCAAAAAATACTATTCTAAAAGCATTTGAATATAATTTTGATAGATATTATTGAAGACTGGGTGTGGGGAGCTAGGGGTGTGGTATGGTGTGGGTGAAGATGAGGTGTGTTGGAGGGGTGGGCAGCACACAATCAATGTGGAATGTCACTAGCAGAATTTGTGTCATTATTAATAAGTAGCTTGTTTTCTCAGAGAAAATGTTCGTTAAAATATATGACCAACCTAACATGGAAAAATTGAAAAACATTTTCTTCATAACAAACACACCCATCATCTTCATCTTCCACATAGAGCTTCTATTGTCCTCAAACCACCTCTGATTTTTCTTCTTTCAAACAGTCCATCAAACACAGACAGGGACAATCTTCCATATCTCTCCATCCCTTTACAAGTTTCCATCTTTGTTCCATCAAGCTAAAACTTCCTGGATTCTCCTTGGCATGGACCACCTTATCTTTGATTATTGAAAATCCTCCATAGTAGATCTGTTGTCTTACAGTGTAAAAAAAAGAGATAGATTGATTGTCTCTGCCTCAACCTCACATAAATAGCATCTAGAACATAACTGAAGTCTCCTTTTGATGAGATTATCTTGAGTTAGAACTGCCTCTCTTGCCAGAGACATGATTGAGAAAATATTGAAATGTGTAGGAGTTGGTAGATACATGATTTTGATGTGTTCAAAAACACACGGTATAAACTTTGTTTAAAATGGGACCCCATTTGATGCATTTTCTCTATAAAAGCTTTTGTTTGGTTGGTGCATGATACAACTTGTTGTTCACTGCTAAGTTTGTTGAAATGTGATTTCTGTCTCAACTTTTGAATTCAAAGTACTCAAATCTTTAAATAAACCCTTTTTGCACAATATGGATTTTGTCTTTTCAGCATTGATTAAAAATGTGGTCTTTTCCGCTTTTATGGATGCTCACCCTGTCACTGCAGCACCACGCACCATAGGACTCAAGCCACTTTAATTCTCCAATCTTGTCTATGAACTTCTGTAACTCTTGTCATGGCATACTTTGACTTTTGTACTCCTAAATGGTCAAGCTTTGCCTAAAAATATATCTGTAGCTAGTCTTTTGGGCATTACCATGCTTAATCATCTATTTTTATAGGACGCACTTCTGGCTGTTGCACCATGAGATACCAGAGCAATCTATTTTTTAAAAACAAATAAAGCAAGGTTGCATAAAACTGCATGTTAGTTGATATATTCATGTTTAATTTACATAGTGAATTCAATGAGTAAGCAAATATTATTCTTGATCGGTTGACCTAACAAAAATCTAGCATAGCCGTTCTAGGAAAAAAAAATTAATTATCACCATTGAACATACATTTGCAATATCAAGTACTGATGTTTGCATTATACAACACTACTAATTATTTCCTTATAGGAAATGTTGGTCACTAATATCTGCACTTAACCTAAGCTTTAGCTGCAAGTGCTTTATTTAGATGTATTCTATTAGAAATGCCCGGAAGAGAACTGCCAAGTTATGTGCTTTTGTTTAATGATCAATTCTCAGATTTTGACAGGCAATATGTTCCTTTACCCTCAAAACGAGCTCAATAAAAAATGCATGCTAAATAGTTTGGGATGCGTAACAAGGAAGGTATTTTATAATGGACTTTCTTAATTTGATCTTTACCTCATAAAAAGGCAGGTATTTTTAACCTTTGGGGTGGCCCAGTGGTTTGGGCTTGGGACTTCCATGTTGGAGGTCTCAAGTTTGAAACCCCTTGCCAGCGAAAGCAAGGGGTTTGCCTTTTGGGTCGAGCTCGTCGCACCGGGCTTGCCTAGTGCGGGTTACCTCTCCTATGTGGTTTGCGAGCTATTGCATAGGAGCGGGAGTTTACCCTGTGCGCACCCAAAGGGTAGCGGCTGCAGGTTTCCCTTGTCATCAAAAAAAAAAAAAGGAAGGTATTTAAAAGTAGATGTGTCAGATAGAAGAATTAGATTGAAGCTAATCCCTGCATGCATATGATGGACTAGCTCAAGATCTTTTGAGGATATATATAGTCCTATTTTTGGCGCAAGAGAAATTTAAAGATGAATCGTAATCTATTTTAGAATCCAAGAAGAATCAATGATACACTGGTTTTGCCCTTTGAATTGTGAATATGGCATCCAACATTGCCTTTGTGCAGATGATATTGATAACATTTGTTACTTTCTCAAAAAGGAAGGTGTGTTACGATAACAACAATAACAACAACTACTACGTCCTTGTCACAAACAAGTTACGATTTGCTATATGAATCCTCATTTCTTCATTTTAGCTCATACCATATTGCCATAAACAACAAATAACTACTACATACGTGATGTCATACCATATCATCATAATAATAAATAAAATAAAAATAAAAAATACATTAAAAGTATATATATAAATGATACCACCCCTACTAATAATAAAAGTTCCATACGAGTCTAAAACCTATTGTCAACTCATTTATGGATTATTTTCTTCCATTGTTCCATGTCTTTAGTTAAGTCTGTATTTGATACCAATCATTTGGAGGTCTTTTAAGACCACTTTCTTCCATGTGATTTAGGTCTACCTTGTGTCCTTTTAACACCTTCAATTATCATAGTTTCACACCTACTGAATGTGCTATAGGTCAATGCAAAACATGTCCAAACCATCTCAAGCAACTTTCTCACCTTTTATCCTCAATGTGTGCTATTTGCACCTTCTAGCAAATGTAGTTATTTATAATCTTACCTAATTTGGTATGATTGCACATCCATCTTAGCATTTACATCTCTGCAACACTCAAGTTATGTATACGTTGATCTTTAGCAACCCAACATTCACTATCATATAACATAGCTGGTGTCTTATAGCTGTTCCATAGAACTTGCCATTCACTTTGGTAGGTATCCATCTATCACATAACACCCTGGTGACTCTTCTCAATTTCAACCATTCTGTTAAATCTTAGAGTAACATCTTCATCTATCATTCTTGTTTAATGAGCCTAAAGTTACTGAACTAAAACTAATAAAACTTCATTCTGTTATATAGATATAAAAACCAAAAAGTCAAACCAAATACCCAATCAATTTATACTTCTCAGTCAAGAATGTAGTCAAAGTACGCAAGATCATTTGTAGAATCCCTGAAGCAACTGTGGCAGATTCTTGGTCTCCTCACGGGTGGAACATATGCTTCAGGAAGAATTTAAATGACTGGGAACTCGACAGGGTGGGTATCCTGTTGAAGAAAATCGACAAGTTCAGAGGCACAGATCCAGATACTATTAGATGGAGACATAATACTGATGGGGTGTTCACTATGAACAAATTGTATAATATAGAAATCTTGAGGCAACCTGGAGGCAGTATAGGCCCATGGTCAAAGGTGTGGGATTGTCTGGTCCCTACTAAAATCAAATGCTTCACTTGGCTGGTAGTCAGAAAAGCTCGCCTAACACATGAAGTCCTTCTGAAGAGAGGAATCCAAATAGCATCACAATGTTTTCTTTGTAATGAGTATGCAGAGACAAACATCCATTTATTTATGCATTGCAAGGTGACTAGCCACTTGTGGTCACTTTTTTTTAGTCTTTGGGTTATCAAGTGGACTATGCCAGAACACACTGCAGACCTCCTTAGTTGTTGGATTGGATAGGTGGTAGCAAGTTATAAAGAGATGGTGGGGAGCAATCCCTGCATGTATTTGGTGGACAGTGTGGAAAGAAACGAGTGCTTGGAGAATAGATTTATCTCTCCACTGAAAATTAAGGGGAACTGTATTGCTAATCTCCATTTCTGGTGTAAAGAAGAAAACTTAGAGGATGCTGTTGAGTTGGTAGATTTTTTAGGAATTAGCTTTTTTCTGCTGTTTAGTTTTTAACTTTCTCTGTTGATATCTTTTTGGATGTTGCCAGCATAAACCTTAATGCTGAGGAATATGGTAACAAGTTTTCAAAAATGTAGCCAAGATAAGTTGACCAAATACGGTACGGATCCTACACCTACACCATGTCGTGTAGATACGGGTGCGGCAAAGATTTTGAAGAGTCCATGCAGCGTAGGATGCAAGTAAACAAGTAAACTTCCTTGACATTTGAACCTGGCTCCCCATTGTCGTTACTTTATCCTAATTTAAGGCCAAACTTATTTGAACGGTAAGTCTGGCTTGAGCTTGGCTCTTATGAGTTCTGTGAGTCTGACATATTATTGGATAAATTTGTGCAATTCACAAGTTAATATTTCCGTTTGCAATCTCCAATTGAAACACTACGTCATGCCAACTAACGATACACTTCCCGGGAGATTTCAAGCATTGAAGAAACAACAGAATTGCTGTCATTTTTTAAAAATCTTTTCTGATAATAGTTAAAAGACTTTAGAGAAACAAATATTTTATAGTATGTAGCAAATACAGTGTGTGTTCCCTGAAATAACTACGAAACAACTTTGTATTCCAGTTGGTTGTAACATTCTCCCAATGTTAAATGGGGAACACTACCTGGATCTTCCTGATAATTTTAAATGAAAAAGGGACACTTTGAAAGTTGTGGTGTAATTGTAATGGGAATGGTGATATGTTGATTATTTTCTTTTCCAAGGCAATTAAATTTTGTTTTGTTATGTACAAAGTATTCCCTTTATTTCCCTTCTAATACCACAAAGGACAAAGCAGAAATCATAATGATGTAGCTTTCATTGCAGATAGGCAGAAGTAAGAATTTATAATGTTTGATGATGTGGTAAAATGTTGATCTAAGAAAATTCAAAGGAGGTAGCCAACCTTTTGCTTAAAAATGCAGATTTGTGAAGTTGGAAGTTGCTTTTTCGGAGCGGCGCGGTAAGAGGGAATGTTGGGTTTCAGAGATAAAAATTGAATTTTTCTTTGTTCTTGCTTCAAGTGCATGACTTTATCTTCAGTCCGTTGTTTACTTTTTGTTAACATGTATCATGTTCAGCCTTTTACATTGTTTTAGATCTCTTATCTTTGTGTTGTCAATTTGCTTTGTGTGCATGCTTTCTAGCTAATTCAGCTCTGAGTTCGATGGGTGTTTTCCCTTGCAGTCTTCTCAAAAGTAAGTTTGTTGTATTTTTATGTTTTTTTATCTAATATTATGCCCTGCTAAACAGATCAAATCAGCTAAGGCATCTACGACTTGTCGGCTGTGATAATATATCAAAGGGAAGTTTAGCTGCAGTAGCTAAAAATTTCCCGTTGTTGGAGGAGTTACACATTTACTTAACTTCTATTAGTATAGTGGATATTGAAGTTATTGGTCGTTCGTGCTCTCAGCTGAAGTCATTTACATTGAACGTATGTGGATTTAGAGGAGGATTGACAGGATTTAGAAGATTACAGATCAATGTCAATGATCAAGCTCATGCTATTGCATTAAATATGCCTGAATTGCAACACCTTGCACTTTTTGGGAATACAATGACAAACGAAGGTCTGTGTGCCATTCTTGATGGCTGCCCCCTGCTTGAATCACTTGACTTACGCCATTGCTATAGTATTGATCTTGAAGAGGATGTTGGAACGAGATGTCGCCAGCAGATTATAGACCTGAAGTGCCCTCATGATTGCACTCATGGTTATGAATTAAGTGCTCAAATTTGTGATGACAACCCTGCCGATGATGAATCTGACCATGGTCTCTCAAACTATTATAATTACAGTGACTTTGACTATACTTATCCTGACTTGGAGTATGACGACTTCAATTACCTTGCTGGAGATCTGGATGATGATGGTTTCTTTTGGTAAAGATCGTTCCTTAAATCTGTTAATGGTAAGAACATAGTTCTGTATGATGCTTTTAATTAGTACTAGCATTATCTCATCTCCCTTTCCTCTATTAAAAAGATTGCCTCCTGCTCATGCTGGTGAAGCTTAGCAATAGGCAATATTTGAGATCCACCTGGTCTGGTGGAGATCTTAAGGAGGAAAGGCGGACTTAGCTATTTGCTCTAAAATCAACGGTTCCATTGTTGTTTTGCAGGTTCTTGGTTGCTGGGTCAACTACGAGTCGTCCCATATATTTCAATTGGAAATGTTTTAGGTTTTATAACGGAGAAGGATTTGGTCGAGCCATCACTTAAAAGCTAGTTCTAAGCTACTCAGTCCAACATATTCGTTGGAGGAAATTAAATCTCTTGCCCTTTTATAATTTGCATTCCTTTTCAGATCTCTTATATGTAAAAATGAAATTGGTAGAAAACAATGTTTCCCTTTACATTAGGGCATGATGAATTATCGACATATTCATTTACTTCATGCCTATTTCCCACTCCAATATTATATCTAAATTAGCAGATTTATAAACAAAATATTCCAGTGTTATATTACTTCAGAACAGTCGTAAACTGACCTTTTATTATTTCGATTTGGCGTCAATCACATAATTTCTTATGGAATCTCAATTTTAGTTCTCAATCTGTGTACTCCAAGCACCTATGAGAATATATCTCACTAAAATAAGAATAGATATGTCTAAGTAATAACTTTAAAATCTACTTCACTGCATTAAAGTTAATAAAATTATTTCTGGGCATTACAGTTAGAACTATAGGTGGTGATGCTGGTGGGCGGTGGCTTACTCTGTCTTTAATGGGTTGTTAGGTTTGAATATGAGTTATGATGGGATAAGTTATGTTGGGATTAGTTATGATGGGTTAAGTTATGCTAAGATTATTTTTTATTGAGTGTTTGGTTTGTTGTATTCAAAATAATAAATCTTAAGAACAACATATAAGTTTACAAAAATACCCTTCATGGATGTGAAAAGTAATGTCTAAAAAGTGTTTAAAGGGACATTTTTGTCATTTAGTCATTTTATTCCGGGATAAGTTATCCCGGGATTACTATACCACTCATAGGAAGGAATAACTTATCCTGGTACTAATTATTAGTACCGGAATAAGTTATTCCGGCCTTGCCAACCAAACAACAAATTGAGTGGCACTATAATTTAATCCCGGGATTATTTTATCCTATCCTTCACACCAAACGACCCCTAACAAACTTATTTGTATCCAGCTACATGATGAAAGATTCGTCGGTCAATCGTTGCTCAACAACTCAAAGCTGATTGGCACAACCTACATGCTTACCTACTCGCCTTTCACCAACCTATTTAAACCCAACTACAATTTCATCGATCAATCGTTACTCAACAACTTAAAGCTGATTGGCACAACCTGTATGCTCACCTACTCATCTTTCACCAGCCTATTTGAACCCAACTACAATCTCTTTCCTTATAAAAGAAAAAAATTGTGTTACATCACCAGGCCAAGGATTTTATACAGAGAGATTTAGATTGTGCCAAGTTCAAGAAGCTAAATTGGCTACTCTTCCTAATAATAAAAAGTCTCGTTGGACATTGAAACATATTTGTCTTCATTTAAATTTTGTATAGCCGATCGTTATTGATTATCAACAAACTCTATTTTCCTTTTATTGCCCACAAACTCAATATAACCCAAAGCCCCGTAATAAAAAGTTACGTTTATAGATTCTTAATCTCCTGTATGATACTAAAAAAAAAATTTCAATTAATCTCCTGTATGATACTAAAAAAATTTCAATTTAACATAACACATATTGTTCACATGGGCTAACAATTAGTAGTTCATTTACTCAATAAGTCAAGAGTCTACGGTTGTTATTTTGATATTACGAGAAATATAATTAGGATTTGATAGTAATTGAAGGACAAAGATTGCAATTTCAATCTAACCGTCACCTTTGAAAGTTTGTTATATTTGATCTAGTTGGTTGATAAATGGACAAGTCTGTCAGCCATTCAACTTTTAAACAGAGTGATAAGATTAAAAAAGGCTAAAATCTATTGTAATATCCTCTGTTATCTTCCATCTTTTTAGAGTAATGTTTTAATATTATTTAATATTCTCAGTTACGTTTTTATGCTATAAGCATCGCATCATATCATATCATTATATATATATATATATATATATATATATATATATATATATATATATATATATATATATATAAAAGAGAACCTAGATCCGTCTGCGTAGCACCACCACAAACTAGGATTTTTTTAAAAATTTATATATTTACAAAACTAGTCTTTCCCTTTTATGAAAAGTTGTGACTTCTATGAAGAGTTACGACTTTTATGAAAAATTGTGTCTTTTATGAAAGGTTATGACCTTTTCGAAGGGTTGCAACTTTTTCAAAGAGTTGTGACATTTCCGATAAGGCATAATAAACATTTGTTCACACTATCCTTTGGTGTCTAGTTATAAATAGAGGGATTTCCTCTCATTTTAAAACAACGAAAATTTTGAACTTCTTCTTAACCTGCACAATTAAATATTCGTGTACAATTTTTTCCTTTCTGTTTCATCCTATTGTTATAGATTCTGGTATGTTTTTTTTACAGTCATTAATTTATGCTTATGTTATTAATTGTTGTTTTTGAGTACATCTTTAAAACTTTATTATTTATGTTTCTGCAAAGTTATTGTTATAAGTATTTGTTAGTACAGATTAAACAACACACGTCAACTGAGTATTCATGCAAGTTTTCTCTACTGATCATGAAATTGTTGAAGGTACAGTAAAAAAATTCCTTAAAGATCTATACTATTATTTGTCATTATCACATAACTCAAGAACATCTAATGAATGAATTATTTAGGAAATAATAAATCATTGATTCTTTAATCAATATTAACAGAATAAAAAAAAAGAGAATAAAATAAGAATATATATATACACAAAGGCATTTCATAAGAACAAGAACACATTTAGATTTTACAATTGTGATATATGTTACAGGAAAAAATTCAAAAAATTGTTAACATATTCAAAAAAGAAATTACTTACATTATTAATGTTTGTTATATGTAATATTGTATGTAAGATAATATAATGTTTTAGTTTTAATGACTCATAGGTTTTAAGTAATATTTTATAAATTCAGTGATATTAAAACCCCGTGCGAAGCACGGGTGATTTTACTAGTTCAAAAAGTAAAAGAAAAAACATTTAACCACATTCCATTTTATTCATGGGCCTTACAATGGGCCTCAGTTTCATTTGAAAATATACGGCCCATCAAATAAAAGCCTTTTGGGCTTTCACATCCGAAACCCTAGTTATTAGCCCCAACTTTTTTCGTATATAATTCTACTACTCTCCATTGCGAATCTTCTCTAGCAAGGAGTTCGCGGCTTAGCAGAAACCCTAGTTCCAGTGAGTATTCTCTCTTCCAGTTTGTCTTCTTCATTCATCTTTGTAAATTTTGTATCTAATGTATTACGTCTATTTTGCAGAAGGTAAGGTAAGGTAGAGCAACAACAATGGCCGTGCCTCTGCTTAACAAGAAGGTCGTGAAGAAGAGAGTGAAGAGGTTTATTAGACCTCAGAGTGACCGAAGAATCACTGTCAAGGTATACTCTTTTGTTTAAAATTTATTGTTCGACTCTTGCGGTTTCCCAAATCCCTCTTTGGTGAATCTATATTGAATAAGTGTGAAGTGTCTGGTGTGATTTTTCCTTCTTGCTTCCAGATTTAACTATATTCTGTTTTTGCGTTTGATTATTTTTGATAAAAGTGATATAATTTATGTCGAATCCATGTAAAAAGGAGAAAAAATTGACCCTTGTAAGAGTTTCTGTGTGTCTGAATGTGTTAATTCAGTAAATGCGTTACCTTATTCTCTCTTGCCTGTCTTATGATGCTTTCTCTGTTCCTTTACCTCTTACTGCTTGGAATTCTTAGTTGATATCGTAAGGTGAATATGACTACATTTGACAGCTAAATTGCATATGGTTCAGTGTATTGTATGTGTTTTGCGAACACCTTTTATCCGGTTCATCCAATTTGATAAAGATCCCCCTTTTAGTATCACATAGGCATCCTTTTTTATCTCTGGTTTGTTTGGCTTTTATCATTCTGTTATTAATATCTTGTAGCACCATTCATCCAAATAACACCCTTCTTCTGGTGGTAATGGTGGTTTGTTCTTGAATGCCTTTGTCATTGGAGAAGAATACGTACTCTACTCTTTTACAAGAATACTTGAAACAACAATTTATTTATCTTCAGATTAGGTGCATGGCTAAATTTCTTGTGCGCTATCTTCATATTTCCTTGAATTATAAATGAAACCTTTTCCTCGACCAATTGGGTTCAATGCTATTTTTTTCTTTCCGTTCTCTAGTAGAAAGAAATGAAGAACTGTATGGTTTTACTCAACTTATTTAGTTTCAATATGGTTACCCACAGTTCCCCTAGAAACTCATGTGGAGTTTCTTGTGAAGTCTTTTTGTTCTTCAGTTGTATTTGGACTGAGCAAGTTTACTAAATGACCTGAAAATTCAATTTTTTATAACAGGAAAGCTGGCGCAGGCCCAAGGGTATTGATTCTAGAGTGAGAAGAAAGTTCAAGGGATGTGTCTTGATGCCCAATATTGGATACGGGTCAGACAAGAAGACTCGCCACTATCTTCCCAATGGCTTCAAGAAGTTTGTTGTGCATAATGCTAGTGAGCTTGAGATCCTAATGATGCACAACAGGTAATTTGATAAGCTCACTTACCTGTCACCTAATTCGTACTATAACTATGAGTTTAATTTATCTTTCGTCTTGTCATCCAACATTTTTTTCTTTCCTTGCCAGAACTTACTGTGCAGAAATTGCACATAATGTTTCCACTAGGAAGAGGAAAGAGATCGTCGAGCGAGCTGCCCAGCTTGACGTTGTCATAACAAACAAGCTTGCTAGGTTGCACAGCCAGGAGGATGAATGAGCATTTTGGCTTTAGATGAGATCTCTATATTGTTTTAGTGTTTGAACCTGTTCCTTGTGTTTTGTTTAATTAATACTCTGTTTTTCCCGAAGTGGATTTTGATACATCCTATTGCTGTCAAATGCTTAAATTTTCAGATTTTAGTACAAACTTTGTGGTGACAAAGTGGCTATGGTCATGTTAATTCTGTCAATCTTCGTAATTTACTCTGAATTATGATGTTGAATGTCGACAAAAAAACATGTCTTTATTGCACAATATAAAGATCAAATATTTTTCTAGATTGAAGTTGTCACAGTAATGCAACAAACTTTAACCGACTATGAAAAACTTTTTTTCTCTGAACTTACTATTGTGCGGGATTTTTGTTATTAAGAGGTGGTATATTGTTTCGTCTCAATGCTGAACTTCCAGCCGTTTTTGTTTTGTTTAGTACAAATCTGTATCTTATCTTCAAAATTGTCAAAGTAAGAAATTATTAGCTTCCAATTAACCTGTCAATCTGTACTTAGTATACCAATCCAGTGATTTTGGGCATAGTTTCAGACCATTGAAAGTAGAATAATATTTGTAGCCATGTTGATTTTGTATTGATAGATGGCAGAACCTGTGCTTTTCTGTGTACTTGAAGAGACGAATAAATCATTGGTTTCTAACACTTGACACAGCAAATTCGATCCATCTGATGGTAGTCTGCAGTCGAGTATATTTTCTATGTATCTTGTAATTTCCTCAGTAAACTACTTGATACTTTCTTTCATTGTTCAAAACGTTCTATTTCTAAAAAGTTTCACTAACTGTTTTCTTGAAACAACTACTATGCATATTGATCTCTGAGCCAAGTGATTCGAGGGACTGTCTTGTAGTCTCAACTCCCACATGGATGGTTCTAGCAAACGTTTTATATGATACCAAAAGGAAATAATAGAAACGACAGCGAAGAAAGTTTAGATAATGATAGGGAGCTTTAAACTTCTTTACCTACATGAAAGCAAAGCTATTGTGTGCTAGCATGATTACATTTACAGAAGCAAAAGAAAATAGGTTAGGTCATTCTAAGCTACTTGCTAGCAACTGCCTCGGAACATTTGCAGAAGAGGCCAAACTACATTACATTAATTGAAAGCACTGGAGGCATACAGAATGGGCAATCTCCTATGCTTTCATAGTGGTAGCAAAAATTCGAAAGTTCCTACTACCCCAACTATCACTGTCGTCGATATGGTAAGACTTTAAGCAACACCTGATCCAGGGTGGATTTCTAAAATGATCATTCATTTCACTACCATCATCGCCTTCAGAAGTTCCAAGCAACAAATTCCTCTTTTTTGTTAATGTATAAACAGAAGGGTAGCCGTCAAAAAATTGTTCCTGCCAAGTATAGAAGTATCACGTCAAAACCAAGACCGACAAGTTAGTAGCTCAAACAATTAAAGCATGCATAGCAAATTTATGCAATAATAAAAACCAACAGAATATTTTAACATCATCTTGATGTAGCACATCGAGGCCTGGCATTCATAATCTTCAAGGGCCACAATCTCATCATTTCCCAAATCAATTGGTGGATGATTTGGCAAGTAAATAGTTGTTTGTACAATATCAACAACTATGACACAGGAATCTTCATTTTGCTTCAAGATAACAAAGCCAAACAGTTTAGTATGAGTTTAGGTATGTCATATACACCCTCACAAATACATAAAATACTGATATCCAAGTCCAGGAAACATATTTATACTGAGCTATGTCGTGAAACACAGTCCCTAAATGGCAATCAATGTGCTGCAGTATACTCAATAAAGATTGATAAAAGATTGTAAGTACACAAACAATTATTACCGCATCCTCTTTATACAGATATGCATGGATTCTTGCAGTTGGATCCTCTAGGGTCAACCTGATCCTATAAACCCCAGAAGGGGAACGGAAATCTTCAGCTAGCCAAGGAAATGCCGCTACCACTCGAACTACACAGTGGAATTTACCTATGACCTGCAAGCAATAAGCTCAATGATGTACAACAACAAACAACAACATACGTAGTGTAATCCCACGAGTTGGGTTTGGGAGGGTGATGTTCCGATAGACTCTCAGCTCAAGTAAAACAAATCAAAATCAGTAAGAAAAGGAAATACAACAGTAAAAAAGCCATATAATAAGCTCAATGATGTTATGATAAAAAGTGTGAAGTCATATATGTAGTACAAAAGAAAAAGAATGTTACTAGAATTATCCTAACTCTATAGCTTCTATGATGAAACTGAAAAAGAAACTTGCACTACATCAAGCATCAATTTTCCTCACACATATTGTTCCCCATGCGCTCCTTTTCCACTATCACTAGTGGAATACAGATACAGTATAATCAGCAGGAGAAATGAAACTTATTATTTTTATTTAAGACCTAAGAAAAGATATTTCCATAAGAAGCAACTTCACAGAGAGAAGTCATCCAGATCAATGGAATCAGGGAGGAATAACATAAAACTGACTGCTAAAATTTTCTCAAGTCTTTAACGTTGCCAAGTATCCAGAAGATTCACTCAGTTGACAACAACTGGTACTTTAAAGAGATCAAAGCATATTATGTATTGACGTTTTCTTAAATTAATAGGATTTTTAGCCCTTTCAGCATCAACTATAAAGCAAACGAAATGTTAAATGTTTGAGTGTGAAGAATTAAGGTAGTTTGCAACATCGGAAAAAAAAAGATGGTTCAAAGACAAAACTACTTCCTCTATCAATACACTCTTCCAGCCTAGCCAGGATAAACTGAAAGCACATAACGCATTAGGATGCCAATGTGTAATAAAAAGTCAAGAAGATGCAAGTTTTTTTTTTTTGCACGTCCAATAATTAAATTGTAAAGATAGTGTTAATATATCTTCAATACTTAGAATATTAAGAGCGCAAAAGAAGGAAATAATGGCCCAGTAAAGTGGTTGAGATACCTTTGGATTCGCCAGAGCTCTCATCAAGGAGACAAAAGGTACATTAGGGTAGTCGGTCTCTGAGAATGTAGGAAATAAAAGAAATGTTAGAATGAGTTATTAAAGCATCAAAAACATTACTTGAGCTTACAAGGCAAAACCTGTTATGTCAGACGACCAAGGAAAGCTTGACAAAGGCATCCATCCCCATTTGGATTTACGACGCTCATCGTACTGGCTATCATGCAATTGCAAACAATTGAGGTAAATTCAGAGGGCATGGTATTATAGCAGATTGTTACAAAACACCTTGCTGCCAAGAGTAGATATGGAACTGATAATTGTGGCAGGCATGAGCATCCATGTTTTGAAGTCATGGGCAATGACATGCTTGTCAAATAAAAATGATGACCATGTTTATCATGCAATTGAGTTTCACACAACTGTTTATTTTTTTCTTTTTCTTTTCTGATAGGAGTTTCACACCTAACATTATTTTTCTTTAAGAAAATTCCAGCCAAGGTTGTACCATATATGTATTAAAACTGGAAGAAGAAATACCTCATGCGCTGTAAAACGATGTCATCTTCATCAGATAAGTAGCAAACCCTAGTAAAGGGCATTAGGACAGCATGCCACAATGCTGCATGAAGTTCACATCTAATGTTAATTAGTTTCACCCACCGATTGCTCTTGAGAAAGTTAATGCCAAGTTTCTCGTTGGAACGATCAACGGTTACCCTCAAGACAGTTCCAAGAGGTGGCAAGGTACAGAGAATATCTCTTTGCAAAGTGAAGTCCACAGGCTGCAATGGTAGTGGGTTTTCCATCTCTTCTTCTAGCCTGTAATCATGAAACAATTGGCCACAGCATATCAGGATCAGGTACCAAATCATCCATAACATATGAAAAAGCTTTCTGCAAAGAAGTAGGCAAGCAGGTATTCAGTTTACCTCTCTGAAGTAATTAGTTCAACAGAGGTTTGATTATATCTTTATATGTACTGGAAGAAGGCAGATATTGTAGGGGCCATTTGAGGCTTTATCTTTTTTGGACCTTTTAAGTAATATAAATCTCAGTTATCTAGGAAATTTGGTGATACTCATTAAGATCAGGAAGCAAACAAGTTTGGCTGTTAGTTTGCATAAGTCTTTTGGGTGACTTAGAGTTAATTAGTACAAAATAAAAGTTAATGCTTCAAATATTATCAAAGAGCTTCGCCTATTGAATTATGCTCTTAAGGCCAATTCTTTTGCTACAACTACAACATCTCCACAGTCATACTACATCCCCCCTAACCCCACAAAAAGAAAATCCAAGAAGTCCAAATATTGGTCCATCCTATCTAGAGTACTGCTATAACACCAAAAGAACAAGCTATTGATACATTTGTTTTTGACTCTAGCAATCTGCAGTCTTTTCCCCTCCCCTCAAAGCATGTCTTGTTCTTAAGCCCAATTCTGAGCTTGTTGTTCAACGAATCTACCATTATTTTGAGAGAGAACATCATTGAACAATGATATAAATCTAGTATTTAATTACCAAAAAAATATGTAGTATTGCATTAAATAGATATAGTTTCCTCTAGCACATACTTATTTCAGTTCAGTGGTGACAGTAGATAAAAGAAATATCATTCCAACAGAAGTGCCCAGTATCACACATAGCAAGCACAAAGTGGCCATTTAACTAATTCAGAAATTCAGGGAAGATCATCAATTCCGGCACGGGTATCCGGCGGGGGGAGGGGGGGATTAAAATTTGTCTATTAAATCACCATCGTACCCCTAGTTCAAAGCCTGATTAGAAAGTAGGGAACACTCACTTTGTTTTGATAGTGACCGGAGGAGTATCCATGCCATCCCAAACGAGAAGCATCCACTTGTTTTTTTCAACTTCACATATGTGAACAATCTGGCATATGCCAGTGTAATTTGCAATGAAAATGTTAGTGATTTTGAATGTTGTGTCAGTACCTAAGAACATGTAGTGCATACTGTGCTTGCCAATATATTCAAGATACATTTAAGAACAGTTATTTTAAGAGACAACTATATTGCAGAACACTTACTAAAAAAAAGTACCTTGCAGATCAAGTTGAAACGTTCTCCTTCTCTGATCTCTTTCAACGAATGTAAATCAGTCAAACCTATCAAGAAAATGAAGCATCTCCTGAGTACCAAGAAAATTGTGAGCATATTCAGAGGGAGGTGGCAGAAAATTCAAACAACAAAATAAATTAATTTACCAACGAAAAAGGAAAAGCACTACCAGAATACCAATGGTATCTGGGAAGGGATTTTGTCACTGGATCAATCCTTGAAATAAAAACTGATGTTCAAAGAAGGATAGAGTTACTATTAACTAAGATTATGTGAGAAGCTACAACAACTAGATAACTACAGGTAAATGTGCACACACATATCCCAAACACCTTTCACAGGAAGCAAAGTTAGCTGCCCCATCCTATGCTATATGGATCCATTCTTTGTTTTGACATGTCTGTGTCAAACAAGTGTCACAAGGGCTCTTCATGAAAATTCTTTCAAACTACACCAAATATTCATTGAATTATATGTACCCGTATATCCGTAACAGACATGTACACCTAAATAGAATCATCAATGTAGGATACATTTTTTTATGCAACCTTCAGAAGCTAAATAATTAATTGTTATGTACTTTTAGCTCAGAATTCTATTATAAGCATCACTCTGCAGTTGGCACTAGTGATGCGACTTGCGAGTACCTGTATCAATCTTGTGATCAACCAACCACTTCATCAAACCCAATATAATTTTCTTGTCTTGCTCTCTAGCATGATACTTAGAAGAACATTGATAAGGGAGGAAATTTGAATCATTCTTTCCGTCAAATATTGCAAATGAAGAGAACTTCTTGTTGAACAAAGCATAAATGTCGGGTCCATGAGTTTTCATCTGCAAGCCGAAGAATACCACTTGTAAGGATTGACACAATAATTTTACTTCCAGAAAATAATATTTAAGAACAATAAAAGTTCACTCAATCATGACAAGATCATGCATTCAGTTTCTTGGCCAATCAAATTAATGCTTATCTATTTCTTGAGAAATTGACTTTTATTTGTTTCCAATTGGCCTTTGCCCATGATCTATAATAGTAGATTCATAAGTAGTTCAAATATAACAGAGTCTAGAGGATGAAGGGCAGTGGAACAAGAAGTTGTCAATCTATTCTTATAATTTTTTAGAAGCAACAAGCACTTCTCCCCTTAAGAGGAAAAGAACACACCCCCTTTTCAAAAAACAGAGGATAAGAACACAAGTGGCTTAAATATCCATCAAGTGATAGATTAACTGCAAAGACGGACCCTCCTAATCATAATGTAGGTAAATCAGATCCTATATAAAGAAACAACAAAATCTCTGGTGAGCTGCTTCTGTCTAAAGGAGGATAGATGAATTGTGAAGGATGCTATCAATCAACTGCTGTGGAAATCAAGTCTTCTATTTAGTAAAAATGCCATGAGCTGGTCCATTGGAAGTACTCAAGCTATTTGAAGTCCTTCCAAAATTTGGTTTGGGAAAGGAGTGTACCCTTTTAAAAGCCAAGAATTCTAGGTAATGTCAATTGTAACTCCATATTTACACCTTGTCGAATATGGTGCATAGTTTTCAAAAGAAAATTCAGCCCATTTCAACATTTATTCAAGATTTAGTTACTCTATCTATAATTTCAACATTTCCATCACATGAAAAAATGTTCAAGAATTTTTTATACCCAAAAGGCAACAAGCAAATATTGGAGCAAAATTAGTTACCACAACTAGAGAGATCTGAATTATATCACCAACAGTCAGCACTTCAGGAAGCTTGTCCATAGTTTCGGCAAAAAAATTAACTGCAATCCCTGGGCTTGGATAGGATTCATCAATGATCCTAATGGAGCAAAAGCAATCTACAAAAATACAAACAAAAGAAGCCAAAATCAAGCTCAAAACGTTCATTCCACACAATGCTGTGGGAAAAAAAAGGTTTGAGATATTAACTACTCCATATCCCAAAATGAGATGAGGACAACATATGGCATTCAACAACTCAATGCACTTGTATTTATCAAACCTGTTTTTAAAACGCTTTCCTTGAGCCGATGACAGAACCTCTCTACCTCACACAACGTAGGGGTAAGGTTAGCATGCACTCTACCCTCCCCAAACCCCACTTATGGGATCGCACTCGTATGTTGTTGTTATAATGCACTTGTGCAAGTGCTGGTGGTATGCATAAAAAGTTAAGCAACAAATTTTTGTAGCTAATGGTTTGCCTTGATGAAGTCATCATTCCCGCTCAATTAGCCACTTACATTGGTTTTGTTAATCTCCGTAAAAAAATGGATCTTTGGCCTAACTTAACTCGAAAGCTAGTTTAAGAGGTAAGGAATGTCCAAACCATATTAAGTACATCACTCATCTCTTAAAGCACCGATGTGGGACTCTTTACACACCCCTTCCCTCAAGCCTATGGTTGGACATCTCGAGCGTGGGCAATTTAATGTGGGGCTACAACAATGGAAAACAAGAACCCAATACCATGTAAAGAAATGGGTTTTGGGTCTAACTCAACCCCAACAGCTAGCTTAAGAGGTGAGGAATAGGATTGTCCATATTAAAGAGACCACCCATCCCTTAAAGCTCCTACTTGGGAATCTTCACAATCTCTTTCTTTTCGGTTGCTATAGCACTTACATTTACTTGATTCTTGCTCAGTCTTTATCCACTTAAGCATTCAATTGATCAACCTGATCTAGGATTTGCAAGAGTGTTGTGTGCGTTGGAGTCATCTGACCAATCTGAGTCTTTCCCATTTGTACTATTGTATTGTGTACCCATCTCATCTGAAAACTTAAACTATTACAAAGGGTAGACACTTTTATTTACTTGTAAGGATAACAACCCATTTCCTCAACTAATGTTGACATTTTAATAAATTAATTATATTGACTATATCCTCTCCAATACACTAGGGACCTAGTGGAACTTGACATTGTTCAAAGCGGGTCTATAAGATAAAAGGAGAGTTATTGGGACTTGAAAGATATAAAGCAAAGCTGGAGATTACAGGGAATAGTCAAAGAGAAGGTATAGACTATACCTTCTTCTTCATCTTTTATCAAGAGGGTATAGACTATTTATTTAATTTTTTTGAAAACCTTGGTGAAGAGGGTATAGACTATACTAAAACTTGCTATCCAATAGTTTTATTTTATATTTTATAAAGTACTATCCAATAGTTAGATAACAACCATTATGTGATTTATATATAGCAGTAAGGAAGTGGTGGAATATATACCAACCAGATGTGAGCAATGCTTTCTTCTATGATGCTGAAAAGGGGAAATCTATAAAAAGGTCCCTCAGGGTCTAAAATGCTTCTCTTAGCCTCAGTGTCTGCATGTGAGGAAATCAATTTTTTTTTGATAAAGATAATGTTGAAACGTGAGGAAATCAATGGTCTAAAATACGCATTCAACCAATTGTATACCAAGCTTTGAGTAATCTTACATTCTAGAGGATTTCATCATTCTCATGATGAACATTCTTTATTCTTTAATAAGGATAATGACCTTTGCATTTTCATGCCTATATGCAGATAGTTCTGGTGACTAGGCCTCATGCTTCGGATCACTAAGCTGAATCATTTTATGGATCCACTTTTACAATCAATTAGTTAGGGCCTTTGACTACTTCCTGTATTTGAAAGTTTTAGACACTGGCTAATGTATTCTGATCAGCCATAGAAAATTCACTCTTGGAATATTGGATAAATTTCAACGTTCAGATTTTCTTTCAGCCAATATCCCTTTGGACCCGCAATTGAGTGTACTGCTCCTGATGGGAGTTTACTATCTGATCCTACATCGACAGAAAATTGGCCGGGCAAACTGAACTTCCTGACTTATCTTAGCAGGTTAGCTGCTAAGTCATTCATGCAAACTCCCAAGTCTTCTCACCTTCAAAGCAGCATTTCCCACCCTTTGGTATCTGAAATCATTTGTCTGCCTAGGTTTGTTCATTTCAAATGATTTTCTCTTACTCTTCAAACCTTTGGTAATGGCGATTCGGAAACTTACCCAGATTCAAAGGAGAATGTCAATTGGTTGTTCTGACATGCTTGGCAATAGTCCAATTTTACAGAAATCAAGGAAAGAAGCTACTACTCCATATCCTTAGTGAGTACAGATCCCTCCAAAAAGTAGTTGCAGAGTTGACTTTGTCATTCAATTGTTTGTTGATTTTTTTATTACCTCTCTTACTTTGACTGCTGTCTATTGTGACAATCAAGTTGTATCCACGTTGCTAAAAACTCTATCTTTCACAAAGGTGACTAGTATATTGAGCTGGATTGTCATTTTTTCCGAGAAAGTTATTTGATGGTCTTATTTCTCTTTCTATTGTCCCAACTAAAGACCAATTAGCAGATGTGCTCCGGTGAAGCCACTTTTCTGGTTCTAAACAAGTTGACATTGTTCCCAAGTTGGGGATTCTTTCTACATTATGTTCAACAGCTCAATGCACCTTGAGCAAGTGTTGATGCCAAATGAGTGACTAGCTTCTGGATATAAACTAGTGAAACTTGAAAAATGCCTCAACTTTCAAGTCCACTTCGTCCTTGAATTTATTTTTATTTTTCAACAAAATGTGGAATCAGAAAGTATATGTTAACAATAACACTCCTAAATTGAAATATTTAAATACGCCCCGAGAAAATTATACTCCTAGTCAAAGATTATTCAACTATTTAAACAGGTAGAACTAAGGGATAAGTTGCATAAAATGTAAGGAAAAGAGTATTTGAGAAGAAGAAATTACCCGTGCCCTTGGATTGCTTGGGAAGACCGGTTTCGATAACGACGCCAATGAGATTAACTTTCTGGCCGAGTGCAGCCCTGGCATCTACTATTTGAAGGAACTTGTAGTCATCCCGGCTACTACTGATATTCATTTTTCTGCAGGAACTTCTGTACTTTCTCCCCTTTAAGTTCGTTTTTCTGAAGAAAACACGGTCACCGGAGGTAAGTCGGAGAAATAGAGTGCTCGCCGACGAAATTTAGGGCGCCAAAAGAAGGAGTGGTTCTTTATTTTGATACGTGCGGTGAATGCTCTTGTTTTAATTTAATTTAATTTGCTTTAGTTTTTAACTTTTTTTTATGGTATGAATGTGCCTTTAAACTTGACTTATTTGATATTTACTTCGGTTTTTTTTTAGTTGTTATGTCACGTTTTTTAAAAATTAATTTGATTAATTTTTTAAGATAAATTAGATTATATTAATTTAATATTTTAAATTAATAATTTTGATAAACGAAAAATATTAGAAGTTGTAATATTTTGCATAATAATATGATGAAAAAATACATTATAAAATATTAATTAAAGTTCTTATTATTTGACTCTAAAAAAAGACAACTGTGACAACTAAAAAAGAACGAAAAGAGCACGTCTTTTTAATTATGGTTGTCTATAAATATATGCTTGGATTTATATAGAGTTGAACAAGTTATGTGTTTTATTTGGCAATTTATAGATATGTGTATTTATTTATTCATCTTTTATATAAATTTAAGTGTCTATGTACATTTTAAATTAGAGGACATTATATAGGAGGTTAAAAAAAAAAATAAAAAAAAATAAATAAAAAAAGAATAAATATATATATATATATATATATATATATATTATGCCTTTTTAAGTATTATAATTATTAATAATTTTGTTTTGAATAATAAAGGATAAAAAGTTGAAAACAACGTGTAATATTTGTCATTCCAAAATTAAAGTGCAATATAAATTCACGAATAATTTATAATAATTTAAAGGACTTCTTATCGTTATATTACGTTACTTTATTTTTATACCTGTATTTATATGGATAACTAATTTTTTTGACATGTACGTTACACGCGATTATCAATTTTAAAAATATATGTTATAGTAAGTAGTATTTTGCTTATTTAAGTGAAGGTTTGAATATTAAGCTTAGCAAAAAGTAATATTGCAGATTCTTTTGTGAATGTTCAACGTGGATCGTCATATATATCTCTTATACACTCAAACATATGAAAATGGTCAATAAAAAATTTCATTAGTTAAATGCAATAACGTATATATTTATTTCAATTTGATGAGGTTCAATTATATAATTAGTTTTGTCTCACTAATATTACCTTATAAACAATATTCACTCTGTATTTTTCTTGTCATCTAACCAGATGTGTTTTGCATGTGTATTCCATGTTAAATTGTTTAGATGTCATATAAACATGTAAAGAGAACAACTACATTTTATATATTCACATATTTTCACATTTGTTGTGAGTTATTTTTTTAAAAAAAACTTGGAACATTTTAAAATAATATATTTTAAAATTAGAAAATCTTGTTAACTTGATAAAACATTTGTGACATATATAATAAATATATATTTGCATTAATGATAATATTTATCTTATAAAATTAACTATTAAATAAATAATAAAAATTAAACTAATACAAACTTCAACTAGCGTTATTATTAAGTCATATAAATTTTTCTTAGTCTAAAATACTGAAATATTAAGAAATAGTAAATCAATAAAACCAAAGGACAATGTTTATATAGTAATAACTATTTTGAAGCAAACTTCATGAGAGTTTAAATCACATAAGTAACATTGATAAATAAAGTCATTATTTTGTCTTGAGCATCAAAAACAAATCATGACAATTCTCTAAATTTTGAAAAAGATGTTCAGAAGCATATATCTATGCCTCAAGATAAATTGTTGACAAAAACAAATGCATTTAGACTACATCATGTTAACTTCGTATATTGGAACATTACATGCTAATGTATATATTAAGAAAAAAATAATTATTATATCATCAAAATTATTTTTCTCAAGTACTCGAGGTTATGGAATATAACCTCTCCGGATAGAACGACTTACTTTATCAGAAGAGTGGTACCTCATATTCCGCCAAATTTCGAACTCACTCAACAACAATAAATCACACAAAAAATTTTAAAATGCAAGAAGAGTAGAAGATTAAAAAGTTTGTGGTTGAAAAAATGAGAGGAAACTCCTCTATTTATAGTCAACAAAGGGTAGTATGAACAAATATTTTTTGTGTCTTATCTGAAAACTCATGACCTTTTCGAGAAGTCACAACTCTTTGGAAAAGTCACAACTTATTGAAAAAATCACAAGTCTTTGGAAAAGTCACAACTCATCGAAAAATTACAACCCTTCGAAAAAAGTCACAATTTATCGAAAAAGTCACAACTTATCAAAAAAGTCACAACCTAAGTTAGGAATATTGCAATAATTTAATATTTAAGTTAGGAATTCATGCTAAGGTAGTATAGATACACATAGATAAAAGAAGAATTAGTGAGTAGGAGATAATCAAACATACATGTTTTTGTCATTCAATTCAAATTTACTGGATATAAACTGATAATAATATGACTATTATGTTACCATGTTATAATTGGTATATATTTTTGTCAAAAGTTTTTAAATTAAATTTTAAAATAGATTTTTTTTCTGGTAAGAGAACGTTTTCATAGAACGAATCACACTTATTTTTTCATCATCTTTTCTTTTGTTCTTCCTTTTACTACAAATAAATCGTTTTTTCCACCGTTTTTATTTAATTATGATTGAGTTTGAAGAGTTACAAATTAGTTATTTTGATGGGGTTGTCTTCAATATATTTGCACTCTCAAATGGTGATTAAAATTGCTTAAAGGTTGCTTGTGTGAGGGTCAAAATTTTTAGAGTTTTTTTGGTATATTATTGATCAACATAATAACATGCATAAAATGGTTTTTCTTTTTAAAATTCAAGCTTATTTTCTATCGTCACAAACTTTCTAATATTTTGTGTAAAATCTAGAAAGTAAAAAAATATCTTATAAATTTCTAGATGGTCAAACTTAATTGAGGTCCAATCAATGTTCAAGAGATAAAAACTATTTGGTCTTTTGATGCAATTTTGATAATACTAAACAAATGAGGAAAGCTTAATAGGGAAGGAAAATGAAACAAAGAAAAATCAGGATGGAGCGCACAAAGCAAGAAATAGTCTAAAATTATTATTCATGATTTTTTTGAGATGAATTTAGATACGGTCAATTTTTAATATGAGTTTTAGATATCGTGTGAAAAATTAAAAAAATATTATTTTTTAAAAAAATATCTGTGTTTAACTGTAGAATTTTTCAACCAAATTTTAAGATGTATGTTAGTTTTGAAAAATAGTTTAGAATTAGTTATCATTTTTTTATTTTTAAAATTGTATTTAAGTACATAATAACATGAAATATTGAAATATTCTTTTTCAAAAAAACCAAACACAACTCAATTTTATATCAACAATAAATTTTAAATAGAATTTAAAACATTTAAATTCTATGGCCAAACATGAAACACCTACTAGCAAATCTACATTAAATTTATAGGATTATGTTAAATCCATTTACCAAAAACTTAAAGTCAAAGATGTCATTTCATTTCAATAAAAACCATGGTCAAACGAAATAGTCAACGAGTGTCAAGTTTTTTCTCTCCCATTTCCCCCACTAAGTCCTCATACCTTCCATTTTGGTCCAAACAGTTATGATTTCGTCAAAAAAAGCCCTCATATTTTCCCTCCGTTTCAATTTCTGTCTCCTCTCTCAACTTGCTCTTCTCTGTCTCCCTTTCTATCAATCTACATATAAATAAATCATGAATTGTCAGATCTCTTTCTCCTCATTTCCATTTTCTGCACTGAATCGCAGCTTAAAAACCCCTTTTCTCGCGTTTAACACTTTCTGGTTTGGGTAGTTCAACTTGACAGCTCCGAATTTGGGAGGCAATGGAAGGTGGAGAAGAGATTGAGATTGCGGAGGAAAATGAGTTCCCTTCAGTTATTGGACGAAAATACAGTCCAGTGGTGGCTCATGACAATGATAGTGCTGTTATTGAGATGTCTTCTGTTCGTCCCGGATCGTCCTCTTCTCTCCCCAATCACGATCTCAAGTATTCTCTCTTTGTTTATGTCTTCTCGTTTTGACTAGTATTGACTAATATAATAACAACTCTGGGATTTGATGGCACTGAATTATGAAATCTTTATTTAGTTTTTTTTTAAAAAACTATTTATGAACTTAAGAGCAATTATAGGGACCATATGGATTGATTTAAAACACAAGGTTAGGAGGAACTGTTAAATTTCTGCGTGGACTTACTTCTGAGTGTGGATTTGGGTAACATTTCTTCCATTTTGGTCGCAAAAGTTGAGTTTCAGGTGTGTTCCGTGTGAAAGAAAATGTTTTCTAGGAAAATAAATGAGTTACTTACTTATATTTTTGTATTATATACGTAAGCAAAAAGCATTATGTTAAAAGCATTATAATCTAGACAAATACTATACGACATTGGTGTAAGGGGGTGGAGGGTGATGGAAGCTATGGGGAAGGGATGAAAATGAGGTGTGTTGGATGGTGGGAAGGAGACAATCATGTGGAACTTGTTTTTTCTACTTCCATTGGGAAGTCATTTTCTTCATTTTTAGAGCTTGTTTTACTAAAAAAAATGTTTTCAAAATTTCTAACCAACCAAACATAGGAAATTTGGAAAATATTTTCCTCTATACCGAGCACACCCTCAATGTAATAGCTTGTCTTTGCCATTGTTTGAACATAGTATTGTAGGTAAATGGGTCAGTGGAAATACTACTGAAATCTACGATTATGCTTTATAATTATTTCGAATGTTGTGGAACTATTTTCTCATCCATCCTCTCACTTATGTTTTGAAACTTCAAGGGCATAAAAGAGTATTTCTTTTTGAAATTGGCAACATGTTATATTCATCAACACCCCAAAAGGCCTGGTATATCATATCTACAAATACAGCCCCGGACAAAAACATACAAAGAGGCCAAAAAGTCTAGTAATGATTCTGCATCATCTTTACACCAAAAATAAAAAAGAGAAATGCAGGAACTCCTGGTCTTCTGTATTGAACTGCTCTTGCCCTTAAAACATCTTGCATTCCTCTCTTTCCAAATTGTACACCATATGAAAAGAGTATTGGCTCAATTGGAAATAGTTACATTCATCTATCAGGTTTTTATCAACTAAATATACTAGTTCAGATTTGCTCCATTTGTGCATTGTAAAGTAGATGCTGGCTCTCTCTGGGAATGCGAAACAAAAAAGCTTCATGGTAAACTAGACCCATTAGCTTCCATTTGATACCCCACATTTTAACTCTTTGATACTCTCTTAATGGAAATGCTTACTTTCTTCGATCGCTTGAAAGCTATCACTTAGGGTTAAGAATATCTCAAAGCTTGCCTATGGATATACTTTTGGATGTTTAAGAGCTTTCTCTACAAGTTTACAAGTTAATGTTTTAGATATTCTCTGCTCCTTGACCCAAAAAAAAGAAAAAAAGAAACAGGGGCGAACCAAGAATTTTAATTCTATGTGTTTGAAATGCCACTGACCCCCCTGACCATGGTTCAAAATTTAATATTTGCACACATTTAGTGAATTTCTTTATCCATGTACATGGTTTGAGCCAATACTACTGGTTCGGCTGAACCAGTAGCTAAACTATACATCTGCCCATTGTGCTCAACTGCTTTCTCACATGCTCCAATACTTTGGATAGTTAATATGCCAAAATTGGGTACATCTGCATGTCCACCATTTTTTTTTAATATTAAAGGGTTTGCAGATATCTAGACAAGAATTTTGTTTAGTCCCTTTCTTTTCTCTGGAAAATCATTTCAACCATTATTCTGATTACACCACTTTTCAGGAAAGTCAAAGTAGGTGTCCATCCCAATATGGCATCTGAAGAAAGAGACGAGTCATTATCCAATCATAGTAGCAATGGTCCTCAAAGAGAATCCAAACTGGAATTATTTGGCTTTGATTCTCTAGTAAATATTCTAGGTCTCAAGAGGTAAGAGGTACAAATTCTATGTCTCTTTTTGTTTTATTTTCCACAAACTTCTATTCGCTGGTATGATATATTTTAGGAAACTCGTTTTTGCTCTCGTCATTCCTTTTTTACTTAATACCTTTCTTGAGATAGTTGCATTTTGACATCATTGGAGTAGATTTTAAGTTGTTTGGTAGGTGATGCAAATCTAAGTCAAGACAGAAAAGCTCTTCCGTCTATCTAGAATCTACTTATTAGTGCTTCCGGCTAGCATCTCTGTTAGTCCTGCATGCTTTCCTCTCAGCAACGTTTTCTCCAAATTTTGTCTATCTTTTACTTTCTCAGTCATATTGGGCTCTCAAGGCTTTATCTGCAGATCTTTCTTTTGAAGTGATTATTTGGGTCTCCTTATTTGAAGGTTACATTTTTGATATACAAAGTATTTTGTCTAGCTACAAAGCAACTAGAAATGTACATCAATAGTTTTCGATCACGTTCTTGTACATATTTTGGTAGGGTAAATGTTTTGTGTTCTTACTCATATTACCTGTTATTCATTTTATTGTCAAGACTCAAAATGGAGAGGAGGATGTTCTTTTCCTAGGTGAAATCATGCGAAATTTTAGAAGGCAATGCATGTAGATTCAATTGGTCTGAAAGAAGAATAAGTTTTGTTAGTAAAATAAATTTAGAATGCAGATTTTTTTTTTGGATTTCTGAACGCACAGAAATCAGTCAATATCTAATTCCATTCAAAAAGTATATGGAAATGCATTGTATCTCTATTTTTTTTTGGGTGCAAACTGCAGTGTATAGAGGACATAGATCAACCTGTAAATTTGTTAGGAACCTTGTTACTTTTTAGTACCCTTAATGCTAGGAATACAATTTACCAGTTTCACAAAACAAAACAAAACATGAATGCAACAATTTATCAAAGCATATGCAGTGTATAACTAACTCGGAGCTCAACAGGTTTTAAAATTGTACTTGCAAATGAGCTTTATGCTCAACAAGTGTCAAAACTCAGCCAATGCATGCTAATCTACTCAAATAATAGTTCATGGTGTCAAATACACCCAAACAACTTATTACCGAACTTGGCTGGTTTGCTTTATGTGGCTGGTTACAAACGGTTCATGCGTCACTCAACACAACTTTTAGAAAAGAGGGTTATTTATATGCAGTAGGTGTTTCTCTACCTTCACAAGGTAGGGAAAGGCTGCATACACACGACCATCCTCAGAGCTCACTTGTGGGATTAAATTGGGTATTATGTTGTTGTTGTTACAGTAGGTATCTCCTGTGCAGCAGTGAGGAAGCAAACTGTAACCCCCTCTTCTTCAATGCCTAGTGGCAAATCAGATACCATCACTATTTCTTAATATATTCAGGATACCTTTTGTCATGGCATGCACAGTAAGGGAGCTATTTACCAGCTGGGTGTTGGTGGAATTAGAATATCATCTAGGAAGGTTTGGAACACAGTGCATGCTTGTGTTTGTTGGGTATTGTGGAAGGGAATGAATGCCAGATGTTTCAAAGGGAAAATAGGGGTGGTTTCAAGACTTAGCAGGCTCTTATTTTCTGTTGACTAGGATGATGAGATCAAATATAATGGATAGTTATCCTGGCCAAGAATGGTGTCTGATCGCACCCTAGTTAAGAAAAAGCCATGGAGCCTACTGAAAGGAAAATGAACTAAAAAGACAGTAGACTATGG
Source organism: Solanum bulbocastanum (assembly GCA_037074985.1). Taxonomy (NCBI): domain Eukaryota; kingdom Viridiplantae; phylum Streptophyta; class Magnoliopsida; order Solanales; family Solanaceae; genus Solanum; species Solanum bulbocastanum. The sequence goes on along the minus strand of CM073598.1, from coordinate 24,687,842 downwards.
TTTACTATTGAAGCTTGCTTGCTTTAGGTAATTTGGACAGACAGGAATCAATCCTAATGAAAATGCAGAATCAACTGGTAGAGTTTGATACAAATGTTCTTTTTATGGTCGTTTTGGTTGAACATTCTGGATGTATATGGTTTAGAGATTTTTTTTGGTTGCCAAAGCTCCGCTTTTGTTTTGTGGGAGACTGGATTTTGTGCTACAGTATTCTTTACCTCTTGTTTGCTGTTTGTATGAAATAAAATTGCTTACTTGTCAAAAAACAAAAATGTCCTTAACAACTACTTTCTAACTACAGTTTTCTCTCAATTTTTGTGGTTTAATAATGTTCTTATCAATCTTGTTGTTCCAGTATGACAGGGGATCAAATTCCCGCACCGTCTAGTCCAAGAGATGGCGAGGATATAACTCTCACGCTTGAGCAACCTAAGGTACTTGAACTAATTTGTTGAGCATCGTTTTGATATCCCTGAAGCTTTCTGTGCCATGCACAATTAAGACTGTATCATGCTCATAAAAGTCCTGATGTAGAATTCACTTTCTTGATTCCTGTGGATTCATTTTCATCTCCTATGCCTGTACCTAGGGGTAAAAAGTGGGGACTTTCCTCTTCTGAATAAATAGTAATGGACAGTAGGCTATACTATGGCTGTAAAATGGAGGTTATAAGAAGACACGAGTATGGTAATACTTAGGTTTTCTACTTAGAGTGTCACTATATAATTGTCAGCTTTAAATCACACCATTCCATATTCATTCTTCCATAAAAGTGTTAACATACAATTAGTCCCATTTTCCTATGAGAGAATTTCCTTCTTATTGATTTATGAACATATTGGAGGTAATTTAAACTTCCTTGTCAAAAAAAAGGAAGAATACATTAGAGGTAATTTAGACGTCCTTTTATAAAAAAGAACATATTGGAGGTAATTTAAACTTTAAAAGCTGGTTTTTTTGATCCCTGATATAATACAAAGTTACCGATTTTTTTTTAAAAAAGAAGAAGCTGGTTCGTTATGATAGCTAGGATCTTTTCCAGTAATGTGGGAAACAAGTGGAGAAAAGAAACAGGATATCTTTAGTTTAGCTGTTCCTAGGTTTAGATTAATTGTTTAAGTGGTACAGGTGAGCAGTAGTTTGCTAATTTCTTCATTTTTGCTACAATTCTGTGGAGAATTTATCTTAGGTAAGTTAACTTTTGTTTCCCTGGATATACGTAGTCCTATTTGTCTTAGGAGTTCAGTTGTAATTCAAATAATTGGTTTTATCCTTATTAGAAAAGGATTTTAGCCAGCTCATGAAAAAATATTCATATGGTGTTTAATTCTGTATGGGGAATTTTATTTTGACTCCCAATGGTTTTCGCAGAACCTTTTATTGCTTCTGTGGTGCTTTATGCGACCTTAACTGAGGAGGTTATTCCTAGGTAATTCTAGCTTCTTTGGTTTACTGCTTTATTGCATAGGTGCTTGAATGCTGATGCTTGGTGAATCCCCTCTATCGGTCTATCCTCCATCAGCTATTGTTGACTCACACTGAACTTCCTTAAAACCATTCTAGATTTAAATACGTAGCTACTGCTTAGTTCTTTTTGTCATCCCTCTATCAATCAGCCATTCGTCTCACACTGACTTCCTAAAGATTATTCCAGCTTTAGATATGTTGATAACTATGTTGTTGCATTATTCTTTATCTTGTAAAGAAGAGGAAGTGTGATTCACATGTTTGTTTCCAATAAGAGAAAGGATAGATGTGGAATTTGTTGATGAGCTTCAGTTATGCAACTGATAGAAACCGAGGTTTTTACTGGATAAAAGCAACAGAAAATACAAAGACAGACGCAAGTATCTCGTATCTCGTAGAACAGTAGAAAATACAAAGAGAGGCAAGTATCTCGTATCTCTTAGAACAACCTTTTCTGCATATAAAAGATATATTACCATGTATCTACTTATTTACTAGGTCTCCTATTATATACTCCCTCCGTTTAAAAAAGAATGACCTCCTTTCCTTTTTAGTCTGTTTCAAAAAGAATGACCTCTTTCTTTCTATGGTAACATTTTAATTTCAGCTTTCCACGTGGCATGTTTAAGGCCACACGATTCAAGGACAATTTTGTACATTTAACATAACTTTTAGGACCACAAGATTCAAAAGTCTTTTTTATTTTCTTAAACTCCGTGCCAAGTCAAACTAGACCATTCTTTGTTAAACGAAGAGAGTCATAGATAACTTATAATTATTTTATAACTATTTAGGATAAGGATAGATAACTTCTAGTAACCATAAGGAACTGCCAAATAACTCCTAATAACCGTAAGAAACTGCTCATTGCTCCATGGGTGAAACCTCCAGTAATTTGAGAAGATGCAAATCATTATCTTCTCTTATCTTTCTTCGCTTCTTCCTCCTTGAATAAGTATGGAAGATACGTGCCTTATCAGTACACCCCTCCTGGAAAGACGACTTGTCCTCAAGGCGAAAATCTGGAAACTTTGCAGCTAACAGAGATTTTTGGCCATAAGGCTGAAGACGTAAAATAGAAGCATCACCAACATTAGAAGAGAGGTCTATGTGCTTATAATCTGCCTTCATAAGGTTCAACATAGCATCTCTAGTCAACATCTGTTCTTCAAGGTCTGATTGGAAAGATGTTGTTGTGAGTGTTTTCTGGGGAGCACCTTGCAGTTTATAAGTTTTTCCATTCAATTGGAAGATTAAGAACATCTCGTTCCAATTGGCTTGTATTGTGTTCAGGGATGCTAGCCATTGTATACCCAACACCATGTCTGCGCCACCAAAGGAAAAAGGGAAGAAATCGTGCTTTATGACTAAGTTAGAAACCTCTATTGACAGGTCATGACAAACTTTGTTGCATTTGATAATTTCACCATTGCCTATCTGAACACCAAAAGTAGGGATATATTGGACTGCTATCCCAAGTTTCATGACAATTTCTTCTGCTACAAAATTATGCATCGAACCACTATCTACCAACATCAACACTTTATGCCCGCAAAGAGTGCCTTGAAGTTTCAAAGTTGAAGCAGATTCTTTGCCCAAAATTGCATGAAAAGAGATCTCCCCCAAATCAGTAGGGGGTATATCTTCATTCTGATTACTGTGAACACATTGCACATGGTTTTCCTCTTGCATTAACTCCAATTGTGCAAAAGTCTCAGGTTTGCAGCGATGACCAGGGGTAAACTTGTCTCCACAACGGTAGCATAGGCCTTTTTCTCGCCGAATTTGTTGTTCAGAATTCAGTGGGTGAGTGTTTGGAAGAGAGGACTGTTGAAAATGGCGTGTAACTGGTTGGCGGGATGATTGAAACTTAAAGGATTCTTGAGCCGTTGTAGAGGAAGTCCCAATTGATGAAGGTCTTGATACAGAAGGCCAAACAGGCACTTTACTGGACTGATTTAGTCCTTGTTTTCCTTCATATTCTAAGGCCAAACTCATTGCCTTATACACAGATCGAGGCTTGTGAATCCTAACATCCACACGAACGTCTTCTTTGAGTCCGCTAAGGAAAACGCCAAGCAAATAATGTTCTGGCCAAGTTTGCACACAGGCTTCCCGTTTTGCAAATTCCTGCCTATACTCGAATTCTGATCCAGTCTATTGGATACTACACAAATGTTCATCTGGATTTTGAAACTCAGCGGGTCCGTAATTTTCCTGCATAACTTTCACCAACTCGTCCCAGTAATAAATTGTTCTTTCACTGTTGATCCAAGCAAAAAGATCCAATGCATCTCCTTCCAAATACATTGAAGCCACATCAACCTTGCAATCATTAGGTGTTTGATAATTCTGAAAATACTTCTCTGCCTTCGAAATCCAACCTCGAGGATCTCCTCCTTCATACTTAGGAAGTTCCATCTTTGTGTGCGAACGTCGATAAGTTTCTTAATGCCTCTATCAACCTCACCCTCTTCCAGTAAAACTTCAGATTTTCCATACTGATTTTGCATGTTTTGTGCTTTTAATGTAGCCACATCAGCAGCCAAAGCGTCAATGGCTCCCAATTTCGCTGCTATAGTAGTTAATTGCTGGCCAATCTGCTCAGGAGTCGACATGATAGGTTCGCTGTGGGAAGCGTTGGTTTGTGTGTTAACCATGACAGATCTTACTGCTCTAATACCAATGATAGAAACCGAGGGTTTTTACTGGATAAAAGCAACATAAAATACAAAGAGAGACACAAGTATCTCGTAGAACAGTAGAAAATACAAAGAGAGACAAGTATCTCTTAGAACAACCTTTTCTGCACATAAAAGATATATTACCATGTATCTACTTATTTGCTATATCTCCTATTATATAATAGATAACTTATAACTACTTTATAACCATTTAGCATAAGGTTAGATAACTTCTAGTAACCATAAGGAACTGCCAAATAACTCCTAATAACTATAAGAAACTGCTCATTGCTCCATGGGTGAAACCTCCAGTAATTTGAGAAGATGCAAATCATTATCTTCTCTTATCTTTCTTCGCTTCCTCCTCCTTGAATAAGTATGGAAGATACGTGCCTTATCAGCAGCTAATTGCTTAGGTGCACTTTTCATTCTCTTGCAAAGAAAACGAGAGTGACTGTCAGATGTTTGTTTTCACGGAGAAAATATAGCTGTGAATTTGTTGACGGATTCATGGTTTCATTGACGCTTGATCATTGTGGTTGGCATGCTTCCTTTGTGGACACCATTTTTCCTAAATAAACAAGCTGAGGTTTTAGATTTTATTGCAAAGATGAAGTTGTTGGTAATCAGAAGAGAATAATAGAACATTCATAAATGAGTAACAATATGAGTGTTATCATATATCACTTTAATGACAACAAGGCCCCTAAAGGCATGATTGATTTAGCTAACCATCTCTTATTATCACTCACATTTGTTTCTAGAAGTAATTTTAGTATTGTTTTTAAAATTCTAAGTGATCGAAACATCATAGGTTTCTTGTCACTAAAAATTAAAAAAATTGATTGGGGAGGGTCGCAAGCCTCTGAATCACACTATCAAGAAATAGAAAAAATGACTTTAACTTAGAAACTCACGGGAAGAGGTGTTTCCTGATTCAGATGATGACATTCTTCTTATGTGTTGTGCTCACACGAGGATTTGAGGCCTTGTTGTGGTATTGGTATACAAACCCTCACAGAATTCAAGAAAGACTCCAACAGATGTAAACAAGTAATACACGTCCCAATGCTTCTTTCCCTGGTCGTTGTTGGTGAATGCACAAGGAGTAGTTTCTTAGCAAGACTTTGATATCATGTGAGAAAGAAGTGAGACAGGAGGAAAAATTGAGGGAATGCATGAAGATTCACATTTTACCCTGTATATAGTTATATTTTTTGATCCCGGGCAAATCCTAGCTTCTTTTGCTGCTTTTACTAGCTAGCTTTGATATCAGATGATTTTTTTTTTTTGGTTCAGAAATGGAAATATCTGCATCCTACTACAGTGAAGCACAGAATTTGAACATTGTTATAACTTATAGGTTATCTACCCTCTCTCTTGCGTGTTTCCCTCCGATTCTAGCTTCTTTTGATGATGTTTACTTATGGAGTTACTTTTTCCTGCTAAATGCCGAACACCATGCAATATAGAGTTGTATATATCTGCAGTTTCCCGTTCAATCTTCATTTAATTTTCACCTTGTTTTCTCCTATGCTGTCAATTTGTCTTATATAAACCTTCACATGTTCTTTTTATCTTGTGCGTCAACATTTAATAATAAGATTTTGACAATGCTTGGACGTACCAGGCCAGTTAATTTTGTAATGATGGGTTGCTTAAAGAAGCTCGTGAGTGCATTTTTAACATCTCTATATGTGAAATAATTTTGAAGCCAACTGCTGATAAATCTGGCACGCTGATGGGAGTGTTTATGCCATGCTTGCAAAATATCTTGGGGATCATCTACTACATTAGATTTTCGTGGTAAGTTTGCTTACTATCTAATGTATCATGTGATTTCTATCACAATCTTTTTTGGTTAAAGTTATCATACCTTAATAAAAGTGGACCAGTTCCGTATTCCTAAAACTGGCACCTCAAAGACTATGGTGAACCTGCTTTTCAGTTTCAATACTACACATTTTGCATGTAATACTTGCGTCTTGCTGGTTTCTCTTACTATATGGAAGTTTGGTGGGTGATGTTCAAGGAAGTTAGTCTACATTACTATAGTACCATCTTCTCATTACTCCAGAAAGGTGTGGTTATATTGGTATCGTGAAATACTCAAATTGATCTGCTTCCGCCCCCACCTTTGACATTTCCTAATGTAGAAATTAATTATTGTGAGTAGAGATAGAAGGGGAGAAAAGTTATCTTCAGGTAAGATGAGGAAGTGAAAAGGAACAGGAGAAGGGAAAAAAGAGCAAATGCTCCCACTACCTATGATCTACTACTGTTAGTTTTATGATATCCTTTCTCGCTCCAACTCAAATAACCACTCTATTTGCGTTGGTTTGTTTTGTGCATACTGCAGGATTGTTGGTATGGCTGGCATTGGCGAGTCATTGTTGCTGGTTGTGTTCTGTGGATCATGTACATTCCTGACCACAATATCATTAAGTGCTATTGCAAGCAACGGTGCCATGAAGGTGGGAAAAAAATTCATCAGATACAACTTCTGTGCAGATTAAAAGGATATATTTTTAATGTCGGTTCCCAGTATAACAAGCTTGCATTGATATGTGTATTTCTGTTGCCCAGCATTGGCTAGACAATACTATGAATGAGTTCTGAGTTTGCCATTCCATCTTATCTAAAAGCGTAACCCGTTAGAGAGAGCATACTTTTAATTACTTTACTATGTGTTTCAATGATCTCCCTGTAACTTATTTGGTAAGTGATATCCTAGATTTGTTTTCTCTCATCTAGGGTGGTGGCCCTTATTATCTCATTGGTCGTGCATTGGGTCCAGAAGTTGGTGTCAGCATTGGGCTCTGTTTTTTCCTTGGGAATGCAATTGCTGGTGCAATGTGAGTATACATCTGACGTTATATTTTTGTATGAAGGAACTACTAACTTAGATGGGGGGGGGGTGTGCCAATGTAGGTTAAGTTGCTTTCATCATTTCAAACTATCTACAAAAAGAATTTGTGTTGATGCCTGCTCTTGTATGTTCCTGCCGGTTAGGTATGTACTGGGAGCTGTAGAGACTTTTCTAAATGCTGTACCAAGTGCGGGCATCTTTAGAGGTATTCCTTAAATGAGATTGAACTTTTATGATTTAGAAAAATGGCTTGGTGTTGTAAGTACTTTTACGGTAAAACCATCTGATATCCTCCCTGGCTTTATCATAACATTGATACAAATAACTTATTGTTGATTTTTGATGGATAGTACTGTATTATTTTCAAATTCATTTGTATATCTGAACTTCATTTGTCATCAATGCAGAAACTATCACACGAGTTAATGGCACAAACATTGCAGAGCCCATTACAAGTCCAAGTTTGCATGACCTGCAAATTTATGGGATTGTTGTATCTATTCTTCTCTGCTTTGTCGTGTTTGGTGGAGTAAAAATGATCAATCGTGTTGCACCTGCATTTCTTGTCCCTGTTTTATTCTCATTGCTTTGCATATTTGTCGGCATCTTTTCTGTGAGGCATGATCGTCCAGCAGGTTTATGTTGTCTATGCCTTATTCTTATTCTTTCTTGTCTTACTCTTTTTCTGTCTTCCTTGAGAGGTTTTTTAAAACTGTGTTAATTCTTGTGTGCTATGCACTTTCTGTGCATACTCCCTCTGTTTCATTTTAGGCGTCTCTTTCATTTTTTAGTTTGTTTCAAAAAGAATAACAACTTTCTCAGTTTGGAAACTATGTAACTTTAAACATCCTATTTTACTATTAATTACATTCTCTTATAGTGAGAAAATTGTCCTAACATGTTCAAGACCACGAGTTCTCAAGTACTTTTGGTATGTGACAAAAGATTTACTTTCTTTCTTAATTTTTTTTTTTATAAAGGTAACTTTATATTCATATCAAAACTCATCAGCAGAGCATGATGAGGTGGGATTTACAGCCCCCAGGGGGTAGTTTCAAAAGCCGAAACTGGGCAAAAAACTTTACAATTGAGCTATAAAATCCACTAAGCTATCTACCTCCCCCACCAAATCCTGTTTACACCAAAAATACAGCAGGCTCAAGCTAGTCAAACACCACATTCATCAGCTTTCGCTCTGTTAGTGGAGTCTATAGCGTACTGGTATTATTGAAATGGTTTTTAATTCTTGATCCCAATTTGATATCTCAACCTCAGGTATTTTCACTATTTTATGTTGCTTTAGTGATGAGCCTTCAGTGGTTTGTACACCGATCTAGTTAATTTTATTTGCTTGAGGTCATCATGGAGTATAGTAAAGTCAAACATTGTTGTTTCTTTCCTTTGAATAAATTGCATCTTCGAAGCCATATATGGAAGTCAAGGGCTACATATTATTGATAATAAGCTGTAGAATACCAATTAATTACTGGTTTTTCTAATAAGAGTAATGATTCTGAAGAACTATGACTCCAAGCAAAATAAACCTAACTTAGAAAGGCAATCAAATATCATCAAAATCGTAAAACTACTACGAAAAAACTAGAGAAAGTTACCCAAAAGTAGTGTAAAGTAAAGTAAAGATGGATTCCTGTGTCACGATATCTTGAGGACTGGTGTAAAGTAAAGATGATTTATTTTACTGAATTATCACTTTATTGATAGATATAGAAGATTCATGTAGTCAATCCCAGAGGTATTTGCAAAAGAGTTATGTATGTCTGTTCTCCCTGAAGTTTTAATACTCATGGTTGTCATTTCTCTATACATGTACATGTGACACCACTTTTTTACTCTGTTGCTATGCATGGTACAGCCGGGATCACAGGGTTGAGTTTGGAATCCTTCAAAAATAACTGGGGGTCTGCTTATCAGATGACTAATAATGCTGGAATTCCAGATCCCAATGGCAACATATACTGGAATTTTAAGTAAGTCATACAATTATTTTTGTTGGTTCCTTCATTTTACACTGTCTTTTTGCTAGGATTATTTATTCGTTCTTCTTTCTGCCATTTACTTCAATGTGCATACTGAAAGCATTTCGAACCAAGTCTTAACATTTATTTCCTTCTCCATATTAGTGCATTGGTAGGTCTCTTCTTCCCAGCTGTAACTGGGATCATGGCAGGTTCAAACCGTTCGGCATCTCTAAAGGACACTCAACGTGCAATTCCTGTTGGGACCTTAGCTGCAACTTTGACTACTACCAGTTTATATCTGGTTTCTGTGCTACTATTCGGAGCTGTTGCAACTAGAGATAAGCTTTTGACTGATAGGTAATATGAACTTATGAAGTACTTTATGATACATTATCATACTTCTGGTGCTGTCCTTTTTCCTATCTACACATTGCAGTTTTGAGTGGTGTGGTTATTTAAAATGAGTGTTGAGTATAATTGGTGGAGAAAGAAATAGTAACAACAAGTCAACAACTCTACATCAATTCCAAGCAAGTTGAGATCGCCATATGGATCCTGGGTCCTCTTTAGCCATGTCATTCCATGTAGTGCAATTTCTAACTTTATATTTCTAAATTCAGTAGGGTGGCCGGGTGGGGAGTGGGTTAAAAGTCTTAAGACTTCTCTTCTTCTAAAGTGGAATCATCAAAATACTAAGACACTTTATTTCTTTTAAAAGTTCTAAAACTCGGTTTAGCGCTTGATATGAAATGTTTTTAAGAGGAACACCTCTCTATAGTCTCTCCATATTTTTGGGAATGAAAAAGAGGAAGGTATGAGGTGAGGAAGTTAAAAAAAAAAAGGAATGGCAAAGGTTATTTCCCTTTACACAGCAGTTGCAAATGATGACATTCTACCTGAAACTGCATCTAATTGATTATTTGAGGATGCTTAATGGTATTTAGTTCACTGATCAATAAAGCTTAAATTGGTATTCACTGCATTACTAAAACTATTTGTGCAGGTTATTATCTGCTACAGTTGCCTGGCCATTTCCAGCTATTGTTTATGTTGGTATAATCCTCTCAACCTTGGGAGCAGCCCTTCAAAGCCTTACTGGTGCTCCACGTCTCCTTGCAGCAATTGCAAATGATGAAATTCTACCTGTTCTTAACTATTTTAAAGTGGCAGATGGACATGAGCCTCATGTGGCTACTCTCTTCACTGCCATCATCTGCATTGGTTGTGTTGTAATCGGGAATCTAGATCTTGTCTCACCTACTACAACAATGTTTTACCTCGTATGCTATGCTGGTGTGAACTTATCCTGCTTCCTTCTGGATCTGTTAGATGCTCCCAGCTGGCGACCTCGGTGGAAATTTCACCACTGGAGCCTCTCTCTTGTTGGAGCATTACTTTGTATAGGTATCTTCTTAGCTGCAGCTGTTGTACAATAGTTATATTTTATTAATTATGGATAAATAGATGGAAACAACTAAATCATTAATCCTAATGGGGATTTCATTGACTGTGTAAGGGCCTCCAAAGGATTTTTATAAGAGTTTTGGTTTGCTTTACCCCTTTGACTTAAATATTATGAAGAAAGTTCAATTCTAAGCTATTTACTGGTCGAAGATTATGGATTATCTCAATTTATAAGTTTCAAACAGTTTTTTTCTTTCGACCACGGACCACCTAAAAAGTTTCTCTTGGCATTTTTTTTTCCGTCAAAGCATTTCATGATCATCTGTAATGTTCATGTTTTTGTCAATCCCCCCCTTCTTTTTTCTGGATGCATACCCAAATCCCTATGGTCATTGTCACTTCCATACTTTTTTTTTTCTACAAGTTGGTCATTTTGATGATCCAAATAAATTAGACAGTGATCTTATTTATATCCTCATAGCTCTTCCATCCTTTACTTCTTGTTTTATTTTGTGGTGTTTATTCTATCCTTCTCTCTTCTATTTGTCATGTGTGATACTTCCAGAGTCCTGCTCATCTTTTTTGTTTGAGAACCTTTTGAAATGACCTTGTTGCTCTCCCTTTCTGCCTCATATAATGTAGCATGTGGGCTGGCTTCAACAGAATTTATTATGTATTGAATATTGATGTCATTCTTGCTTGGGTAAATCCTTGCTAGGAGAAGATACTTCATTCCGTTGAGTGGCACTTCCCAGATTATCAGATCTTCATCATGTTGTGACCTTCATTTGCTAAACTTGACTTTGCACCCCTGCTACCCAATCCTAAAATTGATTCAAATAGTAAAGACACTCTAGTTTACTTTTCCTATGATTTATCCTATATTTGCACTTTTTGTCGTGAAGTTGGCTAGAGTACGCTATAGGACAAACTATAGAGGTAGTCACCATACCTTGAAATCAATGTTTTCACTCATCTGATTTGTTTTCTTTTCTACTGTTCATTTACAGTGACCATGTTTTTGATTTCCTGGGCATTCACTATTGTATCACTTGCCCTAGCAAGCCTCATATATTATTACGTTAGTATAAAGGGGAAAGCAGGAGACTGGGGCGACGGTTTTAAGAGTGCGTATTTTCAGCTTGCTCTTCGCAGTTTGCGATCTTTGGGAGGTATGTATGAGTATCTTTGTATAATTTACACCGCTCGGATTCTTTTGTACTGCTCTTTTCTTGTTTTCTCAGAACTCCCTGTTTCCTCCCCTGTCATGTCTTCTATATTTGGGTAAGATTGAGTGAGGGAAATACAGAAGCTCAGATTATTACTGAAGGGGCCATAATGTACTCATTGTGATAGTTTTTTCCCCCTAATAGTTTATGAGGAACTGCATTTTGTTGCGTCTCCAGATTGTTATGTTGCATTTTTGTTCCATTTGATATAAAAATTCAAATTTTATGAGCAGAGAAATATGAAAGGACATTTGAAACTCTCACCACCTCTCATTCAATTGTTGATAGAGTTAGGGCAATTATGGTACTTTGCAGTTTTCATATACTCCCTCTGTCCAACAATAGTTGCAGGGAAATACAAAAGCTTAGATTTTCACTGAAGGGGCCATAATGTACTCATTGTGATAGTTTTTTTTTTCCTAATAGTTTATGAGGAACTGCATTTTGTTGCGTCTCCAGATCGTTATGTTGGCATTTTTGTTCCATTTGATATAAAAATTCAAATTTTATGAGCAGAGAAATATGAAAGGACATCATTATCAAAATAAGAAATATGAAAGGACATGTGAAACTCTCACCACCTCTCATTTAATTGTTCATAAGAGTTAGGGCAATTATGGTACTTTGCAGTTTTCATATACTCCCTCTGTCTAACAATAGTTGTCCACTATACTATTTTAGAATGTCCAACAATACTTGCCCACTTTATGAAATCAATGGATAATTTTACACTTAGTTCCTATTTTACCCTTATCATTAATTATAGCCATTTCCCTATAACATTTTTCAAGATATTGTATTTATTATATTCAAAGTAATATAGTAAAATTACACTTCTATTTATAGTTTCTTAAAAAGTGTGCAAAGTCACTAGTGGACAAGTATTGTTGGACAGAGGGAGTATTTAGCTTATGAGTCAAAAATCTGAAACTGTGTGACCTTGGGTCGCTTACTTTGTAGTGGTTATTCCTCTCTAGCAAAAATTCAAAAATAAAAGTAAAATCCCAATTTCCCTGGTTCATATTATAATTAACTTGCATTACCTATTGTGTGGAGGTACATAATCTTAGAAAAAGAAACAAAAAAAAAAATTCCTTTTGTCACCACCGCTAAACCAAAAGAATAGAATTTATATTGTGGAAATTATATTTTTCAATTAAGTGAAGACTCCATTTAACATCTCTTTATGTGGTTACAATAATCTTTCACCCAAAAAACATTCTAGGAAAACTGTACTTTCTGATAGAAAAACTCAGAGAGATTTCAGAAATAATATAGCTCGTTATTTGAACAAGAAAATGAGCGATGGCACAATTACAGTAAAAAAGAAATATTAGTGATTAAACAAGAGCATAGATGTCTTTTTTTTTGTTTCTGGTATAGTTTTTGCTGTAAAGTAAGGAAAGGAGCCTCATGTATGCATATTAGAGCAAGAAGGGGTATTATTGTATGTAATGTTGCTAAAGTAAATAATTAGTACCTGTAGTTTAGCCAACATTGTATCCATCTTTAGCTGAGGTACAAAAAGCTGGAGGCCTAAATTTGTGAATCATAATTCTTGCTCTGGGACCACTTATACTATAATATACCAATGATATATCTATTTTGGAGATGGTCATCATTTTGTTACTTATCTGTTTCTGCTCTAATTCTTGTTCGTTGTGCAATTGTATGAAGTCTAGTCAGCTAATTAGCAGCGTGAAGATTAGATGACTTTTATATTACATGTGCAGGCATGGCTTATTTATTGGTTACTCCCTGTAGAATTCTGAATCATGGATTTTGGCATCATACAATTTTTGTCTATGAAATTAATGAATTAGCACCTTTTAATAAGATTTAAGTGTTCCTTTGAGTTATTCTTGAGCCATTTCTGTTCTTCATGTAGACACTGCTTGGTTGGCCCTACTGCTATGTAGCGTGCAAATGAACTTCTAAGATTGATTAGCTGAATGTGATATAATATAAGTTTTAGGCTAAGTACATCGACAATCCCTTGAATCTGCTAATAAATATCATTTAGACAGTCGAACAATGACTTGTTCCAATTGAGCACCTAAACACATGATAAAGTGTTCCTATTAGATACCTCCGGCTCATATTTTGAAAAGTTTCTGCATGTGTTCACAAACATCCATTAAGTAGATAAGTTAATCACACAAAGTGTGCATCCTTTTTTAATTATCCATATCAACATCGATTAAAAATGCATGAGGAATGTGTGTGAATATATTGGCTATTATTTGATTAAAAATGGAAAGGAATGTGTATGAATATATTGGCTATTACTTGATTAAAAAATAAAAGAGTATAATAGGTACAGACTTTAAATGGCAAACCTTCTTTTTTACTTCACTTTTTGTATGGTTATTGGAATAGACTGCATCACTAGAAATCCACATACTTTCCTTGAGTACTTTAATGCATTAAGTTATTAATTGTACAAAACAGAAATTGAAGACTTTGCAACTTTATCATTCAGGAATTTCGTTTCTTGGTTCACTATGTTTAAATATGTTAGATTTTATATTTGTATGATCCTATTTAAACATTCAATTGCATATGCAGCAAACCAGGTACATCCGAAAAACTGGTATCCTATCCCACTTGTATTTTGTCGTCCGTGGGGCAAGCTGCCAGAAAATGTGCCTTGCCATCCAAAGCTTGCCGACTTTGCCAACTGCATGAAGAAAAAAGGCAGGGGAATGTCCATCTTTGTCTCTATTATCGATGGAGACTACCATGAACGTGCTGAGGATGCTAAGGACGCTTGCAAGGAACTAAGTACCTATATCGACTACAAGCAATGTGAAGGTGTAGCTGAGATTGTTGTTGCCCCAAGCATGTCTGAAGGCTTTAGAGGCATTGTGCAGACTATGGGTCTCGGAAATCTCAAGCCAAATATAATTGTTATGCGGTACCCTGAGATTTGGCGACGTGAAAATTTGACTGATATTCCTGCTACCTTTGTTGGAATAATTAATGATTGCATTGTTGCAAACAAGGCTGTTGTCATTGTCAAGGGTCTCGATGAATGGCCAAATGAGTATCAAAGACAGTATGGTACCATCGATTTATACTGGATAGTGAGAGATGGTGGTCTTATGCTTCTACTCTCTCAGCTCCTCCTTACAAAAGATAGCTTTGAGGGCTGTAAGATACAGGTGTTCTGCATTGCGGAGGAAGATTCTGATGCAGAGGGATTGAAGGCTGATGTAAAGAAATTTCTTTATGACCTCCGGATGCAAGCTGAAGTTATTGTCATTTCAATGAAGTCATGGGAAGCTGAAGGGGAGCAGCAAGAATCTGTTGAAGCATTCAGTGCTGCACGACGGAGAGTTGCTAGTTACTTGGAGGAAATGAAAGAGCAAGCACAGAGAGACCGGACTCCATTGATGGCTGATGGAAAACCTGTGTTCGTTGAAGAGCAACAAGTAGAGAAATTCCTTTACACCACTCTAAAGCTGAACTTAATGGTACAGAAATACTCGAGAATGGCTGCAGTCGTGCTCGTAAGCTTACCTCCTCCACCTCTCAATCATCCTGCAACCTTCTACATGGAATACATGGATCTGCTGGTTGAAAATATACCTAGACTCTTGATCGTTCGTGGATATCATAAAGATGTTGTTACTTTATTCACGTAGTTCTTGTTCATGTACTTGTCTAATTTTTTTGCTTTAGCTAAGAACTCCCAATTTATTTGCCTTTACATTTTCCTTTTTTTTACTGCCCCTTCACAACCAAGAGGGGTAGACAATTGTATAATTCTTTCTATTAAGGGGCACTCTGGACAGAAATTTTGATATCGATGAGATCTCAAGTGGACTATTGCTTAGACAGTAATATTTCTCATCCTATATCTAGTTCTTCCTCCGTTTCAATTTATTTATCTGATTTTGACTTGATATGAGGTTTAAGAAAGTAAAAAAAACGTAAATTTTGTGGTTTTAAACTAAAGATATGTGAAATGTATCAAAATATCCTTTATTTTGTGGTTTTAAACATGTCAGGTGGAAAGATAGAATTAAGAAATTGCCAAAAATAGAAAAGACGGATTACAAAGAAAAATAAGACAAATAAATTAAAATGGAGATATTATGATAATGGTAAAATGTCAATCGTTTGATGATATAATACTCACTCTTGTCCTCAATGATCATATCAACAAGCTGAAGTCCAGATTTGCGTGGAAAGGTCAAATGCTACAAGGAGGCTTTTGTTCCTTTTTTTGAACCAAGTAGGATTAAATAAATATTTATTGACAGTAAGTTGTATATTTTTAACATTAAAAGGAAAAGGAAAATAACTAAATGGTCAACACAGTTGAATTTTGATAAGGTAATATATGTCTTTTAATTTAAAAAGATATATAATACGTAATAGGAAAAGATTTCAATTTGCGTGTGAATGTAACAACAAACAAAGAGGGTGCAAACATGGAAGTCAATGGTACATGTTATTCCAACTGACTAGACAAACACAAGTATTTCAATTACAGCTTCTCTTTGGATTTTTCTAATTTTTAATATTATTTAATTTCAAGGGATTTTGGAGTTGACTCTCTTCATATTTTTCTCTTTCTTTTTATATATCAAATATTTGTGTTTTTATTTATTTTATACACTGTTATATGATCTAACTTTATTAATATATGAGTGTGTTTGGTAGGAAGGAAAAATGTTTTTCAGATTTTCTTCATGTCTTTTACTTATTTTTTAGTGTGCTTGGTAAGTAAGAAAATATTATTCAAAAACATTTATATATTATCTAGTAAAATGTGAAGTCGGATAGGGATGAGGAGTGGGGGTTCGGGGGAGGCGGGAGATTGGGATGGTCAAGGGAGTGAGGGTTGGGTGAGCGGGGAGGAAACAATGAACTTGGAATTGTTTTTCCTTACTTCAAGAAATATTTTCTTCCATACCAAATACACCCATAGTGTGGCTTTATAAGGTCCCGTTTGGACATGATTTTAAATTAGTAATTCAAAATTATGTTGAGTTAAAATTGAAATTTTATTTGAGCATTGTATTTTCTCTCATAAACATAAACACCCCACAATTTGTGAAAACTATCAAAACTCATACAATCATACTCCATAAACAAAAATATCAGAGTATTCTAAGACACCACATTAATACATAGTATATATCCATGTTTTTTTTTTAAGTAAATGTTTATCATTACATGCTATTATAAACTTGAAAACAAACACTGATTTAAAATCAAAATTTAAAATTTGGATACCAAATCTTACAGCTAACACCTACTCATACATTTCCATATATATATACATACATACTTAGTTTCTTTCCATATACGGCAGAATCAAGAAGATCTTCTTCACACACACATAAATACCTCTTTATATATAGTGTACTGTCTACATACATTGCATATTACCAGTGTGTCTCTTCAAGCTTTCAACTAAATCCATTGCTAATCATTAGGTATATATTTCATCTTCCGTCTATTCTCTTCTCTTCAATTATTCAGTGAAACCAATTAGGTACTTTTGTTTTGCTTTGCATATTTTGGGATCTGAGATATGATTTTTTCTTTATTTATGAAGTTAAGATTATTACCAGGAGTCATTGTTAAATCTTCCTCAATTCACACAGATTTTCTCGGGAAAACATCTTGTTGAAATTTTCCTATTCTGTTCCCTTAATTACATGTCTCGGATTCAAGTCTCTGAAAATAGAGTAGTTTCGTTAGGGATCTATGAGTACCAAACACTATCCACGAGTTTGGCAGAATTCTGTTAAAAATCTCCCTAACATGTATAAATAATTTATCGAAAAATCAATCTAACTGTTTTTTTTAAGAATCTAGAACTCATAAATTCAAAATTCTGGATTGTTACGGGTTGTAATGTAATCAGTTTTTATGTACTACTGCTAATTAGTTTTTGTTATATTCAAAATATGCAGAAAGTGAAAAAACATGGGGATGGAAAGTGAAGTACCGGAATCAGGAGGAGGAATCAGGCGAAGAAATTGTGTGTGCACAAAAGACGATTTTCTGCCGGAGGAATCGTTCAAGAGCTGGGGCAATTACGCGAATGCGCTGAGGCAAACTCCGACGAGGCTAATCGAACGGGCGTTGTCGCGATCGAATGATGAAGCAGAGCTGGAGGCGAAGTCACGGAGTCACCATGAAATGAAGAAGACATTGACATGGTGGGACCTAATATGGTTCGGGATGGGAGCGGTGATTGGAGCAGGAATCTTCGTATTGACGGGGCTTGAAGCGAGCCAGGATGCAGGCCCTGCTGTTGTACTGTCTTATGCAGTTTCCGGCGTCTCCGCCTTGCTCTCTGTCTTCTGCTACACTGAGTTTGCCGTTGAGATCCCTGTTGCAGGTATTCATCATTAATAGTTTTGAAATCTCAATTAAATTGAATTTATCTAAACCCTTGCTTGCACACTCAATACCTGGACCTCTGATTAATCTAGATTCGTGTTGCGTAGGATTAGAAAACATTTTCTATTAAGATTTTTTCATTCTCAAAACACGAGACTTCTAATTAAAAGAATGTTGATTTCGCTTATCAAGTTACCTTCATATAAGAATTTTCCATAAATGTAGTGGAATAGTAACTTAGAGAATATGGCACGATTAAGTAACATGATATAGTAAATTTTACACGTATATATAAATTGATCTATTTTCTTAAAATCACTTTTCAGACACAGGTAAATTTGTCGTCGAGATAAAGTTAATTTTTCTATAAGAAATTGTACAAGGAGTTTTGATTTTAAGTTGATATTATTACAACGAAAAGTTAAATTTTGTGAATATTATGCAAAGTTCTCTGTTGGACTAACGGGAGTTGAAAGATAGTGACAACTATTTGAAAACTAAGGGCATTATACGTTTATAACATGATTTTTTTTAATTTTTAATTTTTGTCTGTATTTGTGTGTTTCTTCTTCTACGTTCGGCAGGGATGATATTAATATAAAAGAAAGTTTGGATTAAGAGTGTTTTGTCGTTGTATAAATGAAAATAATAGTAAATTAACAGCTGGCTTTTGTCAATAATTTGCATTTTCATATTTAAAAATGTTTGAAGTTTATCATTTAGTCGATCGAGTTGAAACAGAGGATGAGAGGATCCTAATAAGTAGGAGTAATAATTAATTAATAAAAAGTCTACATCTCTTAAATAAAATATCCCACGCTCAGTCGCTCTCTGCAGATCACCATGTTGCTGATACTTAGGGGTCTGTTTGGTTGGTTTGAGGGATAAAAAATAAATAGTTCTGAGATAAGAAAAAAGTCTAGGATAAAATTATAGTGTTTTGTTTGATTGTTATGTTGGAGATAACTTATCCCATTATTTATACCATTGCGATGTAATAAGTTATCCAATGCACGTGATAGGATAAATTATTCCAAAATAGCTAATCCCAAAATATTTAATATATGAATAACTAATTTCCAACCAAACAATTAGTGAATTGTACCAAGGCATTAACTTAATAGGGTATGTTGTCACGAAGCTATAAAGTTTGGATATTTCTTCCTTTTCCAAATGAAGTGGAGACATTTGGTGTAATGGATTAATGGAGATAATTTTAGGATAAATTTTTAATACCCTATAAATTATAATGCCTTTTTTTATTATAACGTCTGTAATATTCAATGTTGATACTTTTAATACCCATCATAACTAAGTTCATTATAATTTGTGTGGGTGTGTGTTGTGTACAGCTCAATATGAAAATGATTTGAATCAAAAGTTGTGATTCTCCTTTTCTAAAGTCAGCGCCAGCAAAATAGAAATTTGAGTCTCCCTGCAGTCCCCACTAAGCAGCTATGGCAGTGGGTACTGGGGCCAGGGTTGAAGATTCAACATTCAGGTTGGAAACGCAAGGCTAACGAACATTTCCGGCTGCACTTTTGGACTTTTTAGGATCTCGTTACATTTTATTTTATGAGAATTAATTTTATTAGTTTTTAAAATTAAATTTTAAATTTGTTTGATATTTTTAAAATTTAAAATCTAAATATTTTAAAAGTTGCATTTTTTCTCATATTAATACATGAATGTAATAACGTCATTTTACAATTAGGTCAGAGTTCATACAATATTTTCATTGATTTTCCTCCTTTTTGTGGGACGACTATAGGATAAGACAAAGGGGAATATCGTTTTACTTTGAGAATCATGAAATTGAATTTTGAAGTATTTGGTTTAGTGGTGAAACATATCATGTAATGTATCATGCGTAAGGTGTAATATCACAAATTCAAACGTATATAAAAATCTGATATTTAAGTAGAAAAAAATAGAGATGTGGGTCGCTTATTATCCTGTAATATAAAATCCAATATTGTTGACCCGAGGAAATTTTTTACCCGTTTACACTTTTATATTCCCAGTGCACGCGCCAATTTGTCAATTTTGTTTTTGGTTTTCTAAATAATATATAGTTTAATCCTTTGTAAATTCTTCTATTGTTTGGATTATTTTGATATAACTGTGAAATGTTGTTACTGCATTTCGATCGACAAAATGAATTATTTTGTTACTACATTTCAATGTTTTATCACTGGGAATCATTCAATACGATTTATTAGTATTGTATAATCTCATCATTTACTCTGTTCATAAAATGATTAGTAAATATGTATGCTAATTATGAAACTCATGGTGATAACGTGTTGATTAACTTATAATCATTGCATCTAAGATGAAGTCTTGATCAGATAAACTCATCGAATATGCTCGATAAGTTGAAATTACAATCATTAACTGCAAATTAATGTTTGTTGAAGTCTATGCATGACTATCTTCATTTGAGAAACATAAACTTTTAGATACATCTTACTTTTATTTATTTAATTATTCAACAATGTTCATGGAGTTTTTATTAAGGGATATATGTACTAAAGTTTTAAAATGATTATTTAGGTGGTTCGTTTGCCTACTTGAGGGTGGAGCTTGGTGACTTTGTTGCCTTTATTGCAGCTGGAAACATCCTTCTTGAATATGTTATTGGTGGTGCTGCAGTGGCTCGTTCATGGACCTCATACTTTGCAACTCTGTTGAACTTCAAGCCTGACAAATTCCTCATCACGGCTCATGGTTTAGCCAAGGGCTACAACCAACTTGACCCAATCGCTGTTGCGGTCTGTTTCATCATCTGCATCATTGCCATTCGTAGCACGAAAGGCTCTTCTCGTCTCAACTATGTTGCCTCGATTATTCACATTGTGGTGATTGTTTTCATCATCATATGTGGCCTAATCAAGGCGGATACCAAGAACTACACCCCCTTTACGCCATTTGGTGCTCGTGGCATTTTCAAAGCTTCTGCGGTGTTGTTCTTTGCTTATGTTGGTTTTGATGCTGTTTCGACTATGGCTGAGGAAACTAAGGATCCGGCTCGAGATATCCCCATTGGCCTAGTTGGTTCTATGGTGATCACCACTACTGTGTACTGTTTATTGGCTATAACACTGTGTCTTATGCAGCCTTATCAGAGCATTGATCCTAATGCTCCATTTTCCGTGGCGTTCAAAGCCGTTGGATGGAGTTGGGCACAGTACATTGTGGCTGCAGGTAGGGGCAGAGCTACATTTACTGTCTACATAGATCAAATATTACACTTTTAGCGAAATTTCTGACTTTGCCACTAATTGCAGGTGCGTTGAAAGGAATGACCTCAGTGTTGCTTGTAGGTGCGGTTGGTCAGGCTCGTTATCTCACTCACATTGCGCGGACTCACATGATGCCTCCGTGGTTTTCCTATGTTGATGAAAAAACAGGGACGCCCGTCAATGCCACGGCGGTCATGATGTCTGCTACTGCAATCATTGCCTTCTTCACGAAGCTTGAAATTCTCTCCAATCTCTTGTCAATCTCCACCCTTTTCATCTTCATGCTCGTGGCCCTCGCTCTCCTCGTTCGTCGTTACTATGTGAGTGGTGTGACCACAAACGCAAACCGCAACAAGCTAATTATATGCCTATTGCTCATCCTCGCATCCTCAATCGCCACAGCTGCTTACTGGGGACTTAGCGAGAAAGGATGGATTGCATACTGCTTTACTCTGCCTATTTGGTTTTCAGCAACTGCAGGAATTTGTATTTTCATTCCTCAGGCTCGTAATCCAAAGCTTTGGGGTGTGCCTCTTGTACCTTGGTTGCCATCATTATCAATAGCTATCAACATTTTCCTACTAGGCTCGATAGATAAAGATTCATTCATCAGATTTGCTGGCTGGACGGGTTTTCTTTTGGCGTATTACTTCTTTTTCGGGCTACATGCATCTTATGACACAGCAAAGGAATTCGAAAAGAGCAAAGGGTGGAAGAACAATATTGAGGAAGGAAATGGTACTTCTAATGTGGTTGTTAGCAAAGATGTTCCTATTGCTCCTGTTGCTTCTGGTAACTGAATTAGTTGTGTCTAAATGATAGTACAACGTTACGTTCCTAGCTAGTACTCCTATTTTATTTGTCTTGATATAT
The DNA here is from genome assembly GCA_037074985.1 of Solanum bulbocastanum. Taxonomy (NCBI): domain Eukaryota; kingdom Viridiplantae; phylum Streptophyta; class Magnoliopsida; order Solanales; family Solanaceae; genus Solanum; species Solanum bulbocastanum. The sequence goes on along the minus strand of CM073598.1, from coordinate 24,665,726 downwards.
GCATATGATGTTAGTCCGTTTGTACAGAGTCTGTTTCTAAAGTAGACAAGTAAAAGTTGCTGCATTGTACTAGTATTAAACATTGTGCAAACTGTCTTATGATGGCTTTGTACCCTTCTGGCATATGCCGCTTTGGATTATAAAGGAGATGGGAAGGTTACTTAGATTGCGCGTTAGCTCGATTCTGATTTTATATTCTTTTATGCGCTTGTCTTGTATTGAGACATAACAATGAAAAGAACAAAAACAGGTAAAAGCCATATGTACTTGCAAAATCAACGACTATCTTCTATTCCTAATTATCTGCCTAATTATAAGCTACTCCAGTCTCCAAAGCATTTGCCCTTGCTGCAATGGCTTCTATCAGTAGTATTTGTACATTTGCTCTCAATTTCCTTGGCTGCATCATAGGTAGCATGAAATCCTACAACCAAGTAGTACATGAGCAATATCGCAGTCCAAACTGAAAATCTCACGAATGATGCACCATCAATCAAGCTCATGATGAACGCATTAATAGCTATACTAGCAGATGGAAGCCATGGCCTCAACGGTATTCCCCATACCTTAGCCTTTCGCGCTTGCCCAACTGTTAAATTTAGCCCCAACGACCCAAGTGTTTTCACTGATTGCCCAGAAAGCATCAAGAACAGGATGAGTTTGTTCCTATCCTTGTCCAGTGTTTCCCCCGACACATAGTAACGTCTCACTAGAAGTGCTAGGGGGAACCAGTGAGAACTCGAACATGGCAATTGAAACGAGATTTGCCAATACGTCAAGATCGCGCGACTCATTACGACAGTAACAGTGACAGGGGTCCCTGACTTTTCATTGATTGCAGCAAGAAATGGAGGGCCATATGAGTTCTTGCAAAGTGTGTAAACTGTAAACTACCTAGCTTGACTAATAATATACTGGCCAGCAAAACTGTTGTCATCCTTTTCAATGCCCCAAATGCAACTATATTTACTTTGCTCAATTCATCCCTACAACTTTCTTTGCCCAATATGCCAACTATGTATTTCTTTCTTCATAACCGCATAAATTTACTAGCAATTAGTAATCATAACATACAAACTTATACTTTATTATTTCATGTATAGTCGTTTACTTAATTTTTTTTGTTCAAACGCATGTGTATCAAAACTAGTTATCCCACAAGCGTGTACTTTTGCCTATCAAATTTTAGACACATGTCTACAAACCAACGACTAGTAATGTTTTGTTTATGTCTCATTGAGATTTGAAACTAATTACCTATTACAATAAAAATAACTTTTAGCGACAATAAATATGTATGTTAATAAAGAATATTAGATTTTTTACTAATATTAGTTAATTATCATTGAATTTAATGTCGCTATAGGCTTTAGTGACATTTTTAAAGAGTGTTAAAATGTAATTGTCACTAATAATTGCCTCTAAAAAAATATATTTAGCTACAATCAAGCTATTGTCATTAATTAATTACAGCTAAAAAAAACATTGTTAATGTAGTGTTACAAAGATTTTCACTTACTTCATTAACTATTAAGCCACACGATTGAAAAAAGTACTAATGATTTACCTGAACCAATAAAAGAGGGCAACAAATGATTCCATCAGAACCAGGCACGATCCACAACAAGCTTCTTAGTACTCTTTAATTCAATAATCCTACCGGCTAATGGATAGTAAAACACAAGTGTTTTGGATAATCCTTCTTTAATGACCTTTGCAGGATCTTTATAATTAATCACTTTCATTAATGAAGGACAGGGGCGGTTCAACATAATTCGAGGCCTAAAGCAAAATTTTAATTAGAGGCCTAAAATTTAAATACATTTTATCTGTATTTATTTATTTTTCTAAATTTTAAGATGTAAATTATTCCTTAATTTTTTTTTATCAATGATTTTTTCAAATACTTTTTTTAATTATTATTTTTAAGCAAGACTTTATCAATTCAACATTGAAAAACATCATTTTATTGAGACAATAATTATATGAATCAATAATATAGTTCTATAAGTACTAAATTGATAAATTTTAAATAAAGATAAGAGTTAGAATCATAGAATCTGATTCAAAAAGTTGATAACTTGGTATACCCTACTTTAATACGAAAAGTTACGAAGAAATAAAAAAATATTTGTAATTTACTTTGTTCAATACTTTTCGGCTATTGATTCATATTTTTGACAGAATATTACTCTAACTATCAAAGATTTGAAGAAATAGAGTACAGATGGAGTAAAAAAGGATAAATAATATGAGTGTTAGCGAAGAATATATATATATATATATATATATATATATATATATATATATATATATATATACACACACTTTTTTTATTATAAATAATTAATTTTTTTCATGAAAAAATTAAACATGATTTTTTTAATAGAAATTTGAGGCCCCCAAAAATTGGGGGCCTAAGGCATTGGCCTAAAAATTCATAGGCAAGAGTCAACCCTGCTGAAGGATTAATATTATTATATTTGGATATGAATCTATAGCTAATGCCAATGTCAACAAGTCTCATATGTGAAAGGAATAGAAATTTGATCTCCTTAATTATATGGACTTAGACAGTCCTCACCTTATGAGCTAGCTTTGGAGTTAAGCTAGTGCTCAAGTGCTATATCTTTACATGATATCATAGTTAGGTTCATCCAATTCTTCACGCTCCAGTGAACAAGGTTTGGGCATGTTGAGAGTGTTAAAAAGTTCCCATAAGAAAAGGAATGACAATTATTGGTCTCTTTATATTGACTTGAACAATTTTTAGGGTTGAGTTAGGGTCATGTGCGTCGTATCTTTATGGCCAACAATAACAATAAACATGTAACATGATAATCAGTGTTGATTGTAGCATGTAATTATGGATTCAATCAAACTCATCATTTTCGATAGAACATGTACGTGTATGTATTTTGTGTGTACTTGAATTACTAAAATTTTAGAAAATACTAAACAAAATTCGAAAAGTATAATAAGTTCAACTATTGAGTCAAGTGAGAAAAATTGATCAACAATCATAGAGTCGTGAGCTAATTTTTTGAATTAAATTTCACCCAAGGTCCATTTTCTTTACCAAATTAATGAAAACAATTTAAAAGTTTAACTTGTGAAATTTAATTTAATTCTAACTGCATGATCATTTTATTAGCCACAAAATAAATAGTGGATGGCGATGGACAAAATTAGTAGTTTTTGCTTATTATTAGCCACAACAATAAATAGAGGATGGTGATGGACAAAATTAGTAGTTATTGCTTATTATAAGCCGGCCACAAAATAATTAGTGGATGGTAATATAGACAAATTCATACTTTTTGCTTATATTTTGTATCATACATAAAATTCATTAAATATATATATAAAAAAATTAATTATGAACTCAATATCTAAAATGAGTTGTAATTTGGGAAAAATTCAATAAACTTTAAATTCTAAAGTTAATATGATTTTGTATCAATAGAACCTATTCAGGGATAACACTTTCTATAAAAAAACTAAAATTTAAAATTAAAATATTTAATTTTCAAAAAAACGATTTCATTCATGGAACCACATCCACTATTACTAAAGTTAAAAATCAACACACCATTCATCTCTCGTCTACTCGACCTAGTGGAAGAGATCGACCACAAAATAAGTAATTATAGACTACAAAAATGATTTTTTTTAAAAAAATAAATAATACATGGACCTCGAGATATAATAAACAACAAAAATGACAATCTTAAATTAAACTTGGTTGTATCATATACTTCAAAATAATATTACCTTTCTGCTTTCTCTAAAAATAAAAGTTTAGAGAAAGCAGAAAGGTAATATTATTTTGAAGATGGACGCTGATGAGTCCGTGAAACAAACAATATGCGCTGTAAAATATTTGCGGTAGTGATTTTCAATTTTAAAAAGTTATCTCTCTTATGTATGTAAGATTTAGCCATTTATAAAAATTATATATCTATATATATATAAGAGAACCTTAAGCCCGCCTACGTGGCGCCACCAAAAACCAGGATTCCCTTTTAATTTATTTTATTCTCAAAACTAGCCTTTCCCTTTCGTGAAGAGTTGTGACTTTTATGAAAAATTGTAACTTTTATGAAGAGTTGCCACTTTTATGAAAGGTTATGACCTTTCCGAAGGGTTGTAACTTTTTCAAATAATTGTAACATTTTCGAAAAGTTGTAACTTTTATGAAGAGTTGTCACTTTTATGAAAAGTTGTGACTTTTATGAAAGGTTGTGACATTTTCGAAGGGTTGTAACTTTTTCAAAGAATTGTAACCTTTCTGATAAGACACAATAATCATTTGTTCATACTGCCCTTTGTTATTTATAAATAGAGGACTTTCCTCTCATTTTAAAACAACGAAAATTTTGAACTTCTTCTTCTGGACAATTAAATATTTGTGTATTTTGCTCCTGTTGAATGACTCACTCACACCATTATTTTTGTATCAATACACTGGTGAATTAAATTGTTTTATTTTGAGAGGATCTATTCCTTTAAACATCAGGTACTAGAGGGGAATAATTGCCTTAAGGGGACACTGTGCATTCAATGGGCTCAATTTTTTCCATTTTGTTTCATTCTATTTTTGAAGATCCTGGTATGTTTTTTACATTAATTAATTTATGCTTATATTATTAATTGTTGTTTTTGAGTACATGCTTTAAACTTTGTTGCTTATAAACATGCAAAGTTGTTGTTACAAGTATTTGTTAGTACAGATTAAATAACAAACGTTATTTGGGTATTCAAGCAAGTTTTCTCTACTGAAATTGTTGAAGGTAAAATAAAAAAAAAAAAGAGCCCTTACAAATCTATAATTTCTTCATCAACAACGTCATTCCTTCATATACAAGGATGCGATTTTGTGTTCTTTTAAAAATCTTCTGAGAGTTAATAACTTTGCATGCCCATATCTTTTGGTTTTTATGTTGTTGTTAACTATTTATTAAATTTTATCAGTGGATATTTTGAGTATTTTAAGGATTGAAAGTTGATTGAAGTGTTAGTCAATTTTTTGTGGTATGTTATTCCAAAACATAGAAACTTTTCTGGTTAGAATAATTTGTTATCATCATTGGATATCTCATAGTTTACTCCATTTAATATATTTTTTCTCGTTGTTTTGTTGTTTCCTTAAAATAAATTGATTATTTTTCGTTTGGTATGTATATTACCTCACTTGGACAAAAATTTTTGTCCTTTTAATGTTTTTCTTTTTTTTCCTTCTCATTCGGCTCTTCTAAATATTTTTGGTGTGAATTATGACTATTTTCGGCAAACTTCATTTGAAGAATATGAAACAAAACCTACTCTTAATCAAAGTAATATCTTAAACTACAAATGATATGTGTATAAACATAGATTAGTTGTCCTTCATGTCCCAAATCATTGCTGAGCGTTTGAGATATCTATGTTAGACTCATTTTTAATTTTTTACTGTTCAAGAATATCTCTTTAACATGAGTCTAGAAACCAAAATTTCTATCTACTTGTACTTTCATAATGCAATGATTATACATGCATATTTCTGAACAAGTCGTAAAGTTGCATTGAATATCGAAAAATGGTGAATGTTTGACTTCAAACAAGTAGATTGTCTCTATAAATGATTATTTATGTTGTTGTGGTGTACACTTTTTAACGGTTTTAACTTATTTATAACTAATATTGATTATCGAAAACTTTCACATAAATTCTTTGTCACAAGGAATTATTCTAACCATAAAATTATCAGATTTTATATTTTTCATGTTCAAAAAAATTGAAAAAGTGATGTTTAATCGGTACATTCGAACATCACTCAATTTTAACAAGACAATTATCTCATCAAACATATATTATGATAAAATATGTAAAAGATAAAAATGATTAGTTATCAAGATATTTTTATTTATTAATTATATATTTACAATTCTTGATATGTGATAATGTCCCATAATTTATTTTTATTGAAATGTTCTAAAAACCTACTAAAATTTACTTTTTTTGTTCAAAAGCTTAGAAAGATTATTTATGCCCGCGCGAAGCGCAGGTAAATTACCTAGTATATAATAAAATAAAATTTCACCTATACATAGTACAATAATTTTTTTGGACGAGGGGATGCAATAAGAAAAACAAAATTTTGTAGACTCGATCAAGTCGCTTATAGAATACTTTAAGGAGAGAGGGAAGCTACGCTTGGCGAACTTTATAATGCCAACCACTACATAAGCCGCTGACATAAATATAAATCTCGAAGAGCTTCCCTTCATAGATTACTAAGCCACCTAGATCTCCGAGTCAACCTTACGACTTGGCATGCTTGACTATTTTCTTGATAAGTGAAAGCGAGCTTACAAGGCCAACCACTAAATAAGTGACATAAATATAAATTTCGAAAAGCTTCCCTTCATGCATTACTAAGCCACCTAGATCTCCGAGTCAACCCTACGGCTTGGTAGGCTTCCCTTTCAGCCGGACCCTAATCAGATTTTTGGATGTAAGCTATACTCCAGAAGGAGCCAAGCGGGTGTACTATGGCCTTTCCTATTGAATCCCCTATAATAAATGGGACATTTATTGGTAACTTGAAATAAATGGGAGGTAATTAGGTCACTCCTCTTCTCTCCGATTGGGGAAGTCTCCAATTCCCTTACTTCGATAAGTTGAATATAGAAAGACGCCTTTCCTTGCTTTTTTTAATCCCCGAAAAAATGGATAAATTCCTTTTCTTAACCTTGTCCTAGCTTTGATAAATTAAACTAAAAGGTTACAAAACTAAACACAGCCATAAGCACTTGCAAAATCAACCTACTACCATCTTCTATTCCTAATTATAAGCTACTCATTGGCATTTGTCCTTGCAATGGCATCAATGTCAGTAGTATTTGTACCTTTGCTCTCAATTTCCTTGGCTCCATCATAGGTAGCATGCAATCCTACAAGCAAGTAGTAAATGAGCAAAATCACGGTGCAAACTGAAAATCTCACGAATGATGCACCATCAATCGAGCCCATGATGAACACATTAATAGCTATACTAGCAGATGGAAGCCATGGCATCAATGGTGTTCCCCACACCTTAGGCTTTCGCGCTTCCTTGAGTGTTAAATTTAGCCCTAACGTGGTGAAAAACCAGACTCCAGCGCAAATTATGCACCCTAACCAAGTGTGCTCACTGATTGCCCAGAAAACACCCGATCCAATTGAGGACAATATGATCAAAACCAAGAACATGATGAGTTTGTTCCTATCCTTATCCGGTGTTTCCCCTGACACGTAGTAACGTCTCACTAGAAGTGCTAGGGGAACCAGTGAGTATACGAACAACGTGGCAATTGAAACGAGGTTTGCCAATATGTCAAGACTTGTGAAGAAGGCTACTATGCAATTCGCGACAGTCATTACAACTGTAGCAGTGACAGGGGTCCCTGTCCTTTCATTGATTACAGAAAGAAATGGAGGGGCCATATGAGTTCTTGCAATGTGCGTAAAATACCTAGCTTGAGCAATAACATTGGCCAGCAAAACTGTTGTCATCCCTTTCAATGCCCCAAATGCAACTATGTACTTTGCCCAATTCATCCCTACAGCTTGAAAGGCAATGGTAAAAGGGGCATTAACATCCACTTGATTAAAAGGTTGCATAAGGCACAACGTTGCGGCTAGAAGGCAATATGTTATGATGACCACCACCATAGAACCTATTAGTCCCACAGGAATATCCCTACCTGCAGTAGCGAAGCAAGGAATTTTGTTAAGGGTGTTCACAATATATATATATATATAATAGTATAGAACTTTCAGTATTTCCGGCTCAATCTGCTTACCTGGATTCTTGATCTCTTCCCCTAGAGTTGTGATACCATCAAATCCAACATAAGCAAAGAAGAGCATAGCTGATGCTTTCAGGATGCCGCGTGCACCATAAGGTGCAAAGGGTGAAAAGTTAGCCAAATTAGCCTGAGTTAGGCCAACAACAAGTACAAAAACCATGACAGCAACATGTAGTATGGTCAAAATGGAGTTGAATCGCGAGGACCCTTTCATGCTCACGCAAGCACATGCACAAATGAGCAGTGAGACAACAACTGCTACAGGATCTAAGTGGTTGTAACCCTCAGCAAGACTCGAGATATTGATACGGAAATCATCAGGCATGTGATTACATAGAGTCGCAAAATAGGAAGTCCAGGATCGCGCTACGCTAGCACCAACCACAATGTACTCGAACAGAATGTTCCCTGCAGCAATGAAAGCGACAAAATCGCCAAGTTCCACTCTCAGATATGCAAATGATCCACCAGCAACAGGGAGTTCAACTGAGAATTCTGTATAACACAACACTGAAAGCAAAGCAGAGATGCCTGATATAGCATAAGACAGTAAAACAGCAGGGCCAGCTAAGCTTTTAGTAGCTTCACCAGTTAGTACAAAAACACCAGCACCCATAACTGCACCAATACCAAGCCAAATCAAATCAAACCAGTTCAACGACTTCTTCATCTGATGCTGGCTGCAATCGCGTATTTCATGGAGCTCTGATTGGTCCGAAGAACGAGACAATATGCGGTTTTTAAGCCTTGTTTTTGTCTCACGTAATGCCTGAGCATAACTTCCCCAGCTCGTAAACGATTCCTCTGGCAAAAAATCATTTTTGCTGTATCCACAGCCCCTCTTCGTCAGAGTACTATGCCTTTGATCAACATTTTCGTTGTTGCTATTAATCATTTTGTCCTGCAAATTATGAATAAAACTAATGTCTTAATCAAAATTAGTTTGCTTTATAGGATTTGTTATCTGACCACTCAAGTACCAATATTTCCTTTGAATATCATTTCAAACTTAATTCTACAAACAGAGGTCTTGGGTTCGAGATGTGTCTACTTCTCCCCCTTAAATGAGTTTTTAAGCTTTAATTTTTGTAAAAAGGAATAACTTATTGAGCAATCACATAGATTTTTTTCTTTTTATGAACGTGGTGTCAAGGAAAACTTTCGCCCACCTCATTACATGCCACCTCCCACTTGCCAGAGCCAGAGGTACGGCTAAACAGATGAAAAGAATCACCTAGTAGGTTTCTTTGTCGATCACATAGATGTTTAATTGATAAATAATCACCTCTCCACTTACAATGTATACAACAACCTACACATGCAATGTTGAGGATACTTAAGACCTATTTATCAATATATTTCAGAATTCACTGATAAATTAAGCTGATTATTAATACATTCAAACAAAATAAATTTATGAAGAAAAGAAGAGATGATTAACAAAACCTGGATTCAATATGGTGTTCGTCTAATCTTCCTCAGGTTGTTAAAACCCTATGTATTAAGGATATTTGATTTTATCTATTTATAGCACTATGATTTTGTAAAAATAAAAGTTTGTTCCTCAACCAAAAAAAGTGATTATTAATGAATTGGTAGAGTTTAACTTTGTTAGGTATCATTCTTTATTGAGAAATTATCATTTGTTTTTTTACTAACCCAAATTAAAACTTTGCCCTTTATTAAACTTCTTATCTAATACTAACTCTTTTAGAAAAAAAATAAATCTTCCAAGGATACGTATGTTTTTTCTTAATTATTAGAATTAATCAAGATTGTGTGTTTAATTATTATACTTGAATATAACTTGCTTGAAGTGCTCTTGCTTCTATATCCTAAAATCTTAAGCACTAGAATTTAACTTCTATTTCCTTTATAGTAATACGAAGAATAAGTCTACAAATTTGAAAGTTGAAACCTTAATTAAATGTGTAATACATTGAAGTCTGAACTGATTTTTATCACTTAATCATGGTTAAATGTTACTCCCTCCATCTCATATTAATTAATCACTTTTCTTTTATATGCATATTAAAAAATCATAAATAAGATAATTTTACTAATCCACCTCTTAAAAAACTTGTTAAGAATTTTACAAACATATATGAACATTTTCAAAAAGTATTGCTACTTCTATCCACTTTTAATTATCATGTTGCGCTTTTCGAAAATCAATTTAACTAATTTTCAAAGTTACATTAATTCAATATTTTAAACAAAAAATTTAGATATTCAAAAACTATACGAAAAGTAGTAGAAATCACATTTTTTTGTATATCAATATGATGAAAAAATACGTCGTGAAATGTTAATCAGTTTGTATAGTTTGACTCTAAAAATAGAAAATCATGACAAATAAAAGTGGATAGAAAGAGTAATTGCAAGAGTAATATATGAAAAAATTAATTAATATTTTCTTAATTTAGTAAGGTGGACAAATATTTTTAGTAAGATGATCAACTAATATGAAACGAAGGGAGTATATACTGTCACTTTAATATGTGACTTATAATTAAACGTTACGATTCACAGAGTGCAATAAGCTTTCCTGTAATAGCTAGTAAAGTTTCCCATAATCACATTGTCATGTATTGTACATTGCACACAAGACGCATCTTGCTAGTAATGCTGAAGTTGAACGTTCAATATAAAGAAATGACACTAAATTTTTTTGTGAAATATCAAACACAAATCGGTGTTTCTTTGTATTTTCATGCACAAGGGTATGTCGTATTTACATAGACAATACCAAGCTAACTTACATAGGCACAATAAGAAACAAATGGAAGAAGCAAAATGCATAGCCAGATGAAACTCAATACCTCACCAGAAAACAGAAACAAAAACCAACACCAAACTACTGGAGTTAGAGACAGAAAATGACCAACTAATGTACAAAACAAGGAACATGATATGATGCTAATTCTCTATCTTGAGAAGGGAATTGAGTGAGGTGCTGTTAAACCTCTGTGCAAGACCTCGGATGACAAGGACGACAATATCACGGAGGTGCCGAGTCTGTACCAGCAAATCCACTTCACTCTCACTGTCCACCACAACCCTCAGCCGGTGTTGATCATTTCGGAACAGCTCCACCTGTACAATGGCATGGATGAAGAGTTAATCTTAAACTCCGACCATTATGCCATAAATTTCCTAGAACAACCTATATGAGTACATTTTAGATTGGAAACAAACTTTACTGTCATTTATTGAACTAGCATATGGACCTTTTACTTCCTTTTTTGGTACTGGTGGTCTTACGACCATCTTTTGCGCATCATGAATTATTCTACTAGTCACCAGCACAGGTGTCAGATAACTTCGTACAATATTCAAGACTCGAGCAGATGTGAAGAAACAACCTAGTGCTTTTCATCTCTACTGGAATTTGAACTTTACTCTTTAAGGTTTGCACCCACTACAGTGACCTAACTAGGCCATACTCTTGAGTGCTATCTGAACCTTTACCACTGAATCGCTTATAGAACATAATCTTTCAAATGAGAACAGCATAGATCTAAGGTCTTCTGAATGCAGGATGTGAGCCTCTTCAACAGTGATGTTAGTGCCCAATTAGATAAATCCAGGCAATGCTCATCAGTTCTCTGATTTTTTATAGGAGAACCATCCAACATCAGTTGCATAAATAAGACTCTCATAAAATACTATGGATAGCATCTGATAGAGTAATTGTTTTATGGCGAAAAGTTTTTATTTTTTTTTAAAAAAAGAAAAACTTTCTACAAGTGCATGTGTTCTCAATCCACTAGGGTTCAAAAGCTTGCTGCCAGAGGAAACGTTCAGGAAAACCCAGAGGTACCTCGGACATTCTAGATCTGCCCAAGCCTGTAAAATTCCACTGCCCGTGGACTTACAGGCAAACTGATTTTGCCACTCTAGTATGGATATTTAGGACACCATAATAGGGTACTACACCATGCTCATGAATCAAGTAACCACAAGTCTGAATGAGCAATAGTGAAGGTATAGCATCCAAGAGAACATCCTAGTGCGGTTTAGTTAGTTTGTAGTGTCTTGCCACTCCAACATTGTATGAGAACATATATCAACAAAAAATTGTTTTCCCACACTCCAAAATCATCTCTACTAGCTCCCTTCTTCACATAATCATACCATGCTTATGCTCAAGCCATATTTTGAGTTAAGTCTGAGCCTAGCATCTATAAAGAGGATAGTAGGGCTAGGTAACATATGTGATTCCGGAACAATTCTACTATCATGAAAAAGTGGTAGAGAAATGGGTTGAGGAAGTTGTTGAGACATAAATATTAAGAGGCTAATTGTAACTAGTTCAATAGAAGCTTCGACTACTTAACAGTTTGTTACAAGTCAAAAGCTTATAGTTAGTTAGCTTGTTGAGATCAAGAGAAGTCGGTTAGTGAAAATGTAATTAGTATATATACTAGGCTCATATATCTTTGTAAATACAAGTTGTTACTCAAATTTTAATTAAGCCATCTTCTTCCTCTATCTTCTTCTACATTTTCTTTATTGTTTCATCAATTTACTAATTTCAGTAAATACCTTCAGAGGCATATGTCCAAACCTATATTTCAAACAGAAATCGGGAGTCAGATATAGATTTACTTACGTGGAATGGAGGGGCATATGTTCCTCGAACCTCAGTTGTGGGAAAAGAAGTCTTAGAACCAGGCTTCACCACCTTTACCCTCTTTTTGTTGACTTCCAGAACTCTTCTTTCAAGATTCCCCATACCTGGAACCTGCAAAGTTGCAACTATAATTAGTTTATCCCTGATCTTTCTTACATATGATTTGGAAACTGAAATTGAATAATGAATTAAAAGACACTAACTTTCTTTGTAGATTGATCCTTGTCACACAAGGCCTGCATTAATGACATCAAGTAATTTATGTTAACACACTGAAATAACAGCACACGCCACACAGGGAAAAAATATCATGCTAGGGCTGGGAGAAGATGAAAACAGGAATAAAATACTGAATAAGTAAATATATATATATATATATATATATATTGCTGCAAACATAAGCAACTGATGATGAGATGTGATACCAAACTAATTTAAATTCCAGAGATGCAGCCTAATGCAAGATGTGAGCCAATCTTATTTGAATTCAAAAGGTGCTAAAACAAACAGACAGTGAGATTGTATTTCTCCAGAGCCTCTCCACTTCAATGCCTTAGTGAAAAACTAGATACGCTCAAGCAATTACAAATTTTTCATCAGATAATATCATTGCTTTGGACAATCTACAGCATATTCGATTAGGGAACTTGATGCCCTTTGCTCGCAAGCAGATGTTTGAATTTTGATGATTACATTCATCTTTAGCAACTTAAACATCCTTTAATGACATTATACAAGCTTTATCACAACCCCCGCTCTTCTTTTATCATTTTCCCTTGTGGTTTTTGTTTTATGTTAGAGAGCAGAGATATATTTTACAATACCAATTTTAAATACAAGCTTGACATGCACTGTTAAATAACTAATTTTACCCTATCTAAAGGCTGAAGCTACTCCCAAGGAGACATTCATTTACTTTTATAGAATGATTAATACCTATTTTAAGACTTTTAACTATAGTGTGATAGCTAGTGAACCACAAACAACTTTCATTAAATTAAATCCCAAACTTTCAAACGATTCATATAGATTTATGTTAAAACAAGGTGTTGTAGGGAAGTTCAAAAGGTGAAAAAGGAGTCATCACACACAACAAGATCTGGGAAATCATTTCAAGAGATTTATCACCTCAAACTTTACGGAACCAGTCTCAAGCTTCTGCTTTACTTCTTTAAGAACATCAGGCTCTGCAATGAGGAAAAGAAAAGGAGAATAAAGCCAAACATGAACAGTTGAATAAGAAGAAACAAAGACACCAATGTGAAAGAAAAAATATCTTAGTATCAAGCTTTACACGCATAATAACCAACTGTTAGCAATCTACCTTACATACATATGTAGAGGTAGCCCAAAATCATTAAGATAATAACGAAAAGAGCAAACAAATGATTTCATTTTCCGTTGAAATATTTTTCTTACCTCCATTGTTCTATAGGTTTTGATTTTATCAAGGTCCACCCAGACACTGGAGTTAAACTTGATGAGAACGATCAAGGTTATATTGGTAGTACTGCCAATTTAGAAACTTATACTACAAGAATGAATGGTGGACTGCTTAATATCAAGATGGCTTCTATGGAACAAAAAGTGAATGGAAGAGTCAGTATAGTGATTTACTTGCTAATACACCAAAGTGTCCGAAGATTCACTTATCCAGGACTGGAGCAACAATACCAAATAGACATTTGATGAATTTTTTCACTTCTTGGAGAACTTAGTGGATCCTTATAAATTCAAAGTTGCTTGTATACCATGTAATCCTACCTGTTTTACCAATAATATTTCTTACACCTAAAGTTTATGTTCAATATGTGCCAACAGAACAAAGAGAATCGCCAGATCTCATGTACTTCAATGGGAGGAGTATTTGATTAACAAGCTTGCACAGGTTCAGCAAGAAAAATGTTACTTATGTGATTGGAAAAGTCAAGTATTTACAGCTATCACCCGTCATCATAAACTTATGCTAATTAGAATTATATTCAAGACACAGAAACAGATGGAAAGATACAGGAATGATAACTACACTCGTAAAAGCCAAAGAAACTGATGTTACCTTTATCAACAAAAAAAGCCAAAGAAACTCAAATCAGCTAATAAAAGAATTCCTTATAAAATTAACGATCAATAAAAAATAACTCATAATAAAATTACTGTATGAATGTTCTTCACTATTATTTACCAATTGCAATTGGATCTGTAGAAGCAGAAACAGGATGCCCCTCAACTCCGTCTTCTCTTACTGGTGTATATATCACAACCAGCCTATAACCCACATCATCAACATTAGCTTCATACATTCTCCCTGTCTCCCCTGCAACAAAACCATCTTCTTTTAGAAAGTTCCTATCAATTTTTCATGGTGCTATGCATAGATGAGATTTCCAAATATAAAGGACAAAATATATAAATGTTCAAGAACTGGTTCACCCATTATTTGGTTTTGAAACAACAGTTCCTACACCAAAGGTTTAATCGCTTGAAAGGCGACGAGGTAATAGTCTAATAGATTGGTAGTTTGAATCTTGTCTAATAGATATGATCTATTTTCTTATTACCCTCTCTAATAGATAGATAGTTTGAATCTTTGAATCTTGTCTAATAGATATGAGTTATTTTCTTGTTACCCTCTTCTGATGCCTACTTTCTCAGTAAACTCTGCCGCAAGTGAAACAGATGCAGTGGACCTCGTAAATAATACAGCTAAGTACTAAATTAAATATAATCTGTTATCAACCCCCTTCATTATGCTTTTCTTGTTCTTATTGGGTATTCAATGGGGATTTATACTTGGAAACAAACAGATATAAAAGATGAACCTCCATCGAATACCTTAAGAGTTATAAAAAGCTTTTACAGAGCTCCAGCAAGATGTATAGCATTGGGAAGGTGTAAAATTTTAGTTCCCTTAACACTTCAGATCATAGTAAGGATCAGAGGAACCTTGCTGTCAAAGCAGTAAATATTTGCATCTGAACAACTTGCTTCTCCCTTTACTCTTAAGACAGTAAAACTTTTTCTTTTTATTATTTCTGTTTGGACACAACTGACTGGAAAGAAGACATGTTGTAAAACATCCTGCACCAAGGAAAATCTCCTTGTTCACACACTATCTATCATGAGAATCAGACAGTCTCAGCGACTCTAATCATTTTTTTAATGAAGTAAGGTTTTGTACAGCAGGCATCAACCAAATGCAAAGTTATAAAAGATATGTTAGCTCCTACAACAGTAATGGAAATGAGCTAAGAAACCAAAATCCGATGGAACATATTTTTAGCATACCAGGAATGGAGATGAGGTCAGGACTTCCAACCATAGATCTAAGCCACTGAATTTTACTTTTGCCCTCCTTTCCGCCACTATAAATGCCACGAACAGCATACAGATTGGTGTGAAAACCTCTACCTTCAATGTCCAGCTTATCCATCCGAGGGATACCTGAGAACAAGCAGATTCATAAATAAACTTCTACAAATAGAATTATATAAAACTTATAAAATTACCCAACAGAACACATGATTGATATGCCAGGGAACAAGTTAGGTTATTCAATTGGTCAAAAGAAATATAAGAATTATTTCAAGATATATTAAAGCTAAGACGCTAACAAGGAAGAATATCCTTGGCCTGCAGAGGGGAGGGAAACACATACAAGGATGAGCCGGTCACAAGGGGGGAAGTATCAAGTAAAGGACAACAGAAAATTTAATGTTGGCCCGATTAGGCTAAATTTTACTTATCCAGAAATATATGAGTAAAAGGAATGAAAGAAATTCAATGAGCTAAAACTAAGATGAAGTATCTGCCTGGCATTAATCAAAAAGACTCCAGAAGCCATCAGCACAAAAGATAGTATTCAATATACATAATGGCATACAAGAAAGCTGCAGAAGAATTACTAAAATGGCATGTCAATTTTAGGCTCTGCCTTAGGCATTAACAAATTTCCTCTAACAGAGTGAAACAAATAAGAAATCAATCATAAGTTGCTGATATTTTAGGAGGACTTTCCCAAGCATATTGAATTAACTGTGAGAAGCACTCAAGCCTTGTAGGAAATGGAATGCTGGCAAGAAATGTAACCAATCCAAAATCGAACAGTACGCTTGGCTTACACAAAAGGGAGGAGAAGGGTAAAAGGTAGACCAACTCATTGATTTCCTTACATCCGTTGGATAAAGCATGGATCATTTACGTTTTGGTTGTTTGGAGTGGGAAGGAAGTTAAAGAAAAGGATGTACTTCCTCCTTTTTGTCTAAATCATAGGGGGATGAAAAGCATGACCTTCCACTTTTACTTGCCCACTTTTTCTCTTCTCAAACTAACCAAAGACAATACATGGTGACAGTGAGTGACTGCACTTTTTTGACCATACACCTGATACAAACACCGACCCCACAACCAAATTTTAAAATAAAAGAAAGAAACAAAGGAAACCTAAAATACAATCTGCTACAAATTCATGTCAAGAGAAGAATGTCAGTATGGGACACTCCACACATGGCAACAATCAGGTATGTTTTACCCATCTCACAATTATGGTTATCTTTAAGTATATACAAGTGGAAACAAGATTAGAATTTAGAGCTACAAGACCTGGTGAAACTGAAGGAGTTTCAGCATACACTGGATCACTTGACCTTCCAAAAACATCAGACACGATGCATTCACATCTAAGAGAGCGACCTATGTCCTCAAATCGTAACCTGTATGAGCAAGAACGTTGTGACGGTAATGGCTCAAAGGACTTATTATTTCCTGTTTCAGTTGAAATGAACCTGCAGCAGCCAATAAAATATCAGAAGCTTCTCAATATACTCTACAATAGAACCTCCAGAAGCAATGCAGTCTTTGGATTATGCTAGATGACTCAATTGCAGTTTGCAATCTTGGATGCAGTAAATTATACATAAGAGTCAAGAAGTAAATCATATCAAGACAACACCAACTATATGTGCTTCCATATATCCAGATATTTAACCAACTAACCCAAAATTATTTCCAGAGATCCAGATATAGAACCAATATCAGTCACGAAATACGAGCAGTTTTTGGTTCCTTTATCTCCGAATATAGGAAAAGTAGCAAGTGTGGCAAGAGAAATCATCTATATATTATCACTGTCTAACTTGACATGAAATAATATCTAGTAAAGAATAATCAGCCATTAAGGAAAAACAGTTGATTCCCAGAATATCAAATGAAGAAAACAGAGAAGTACCAAGTATATTTGATATCCTTCCTATACTTTGCCCATACACGCTGTTGAATTTCACTCTTTGGAACAATTTCAACAGCAGTTAGTATGTCTCCTTCAACAGCCTTCCCTGTAAGAGCCAGCGTCTCAATTCTTGGAATATCTGAGGACATAGCATAACTGTCAGAAAATGACCTTGGTAAACTTTTCACAATTATTGAAAAGGACAGTATTCTAGATAGTGAATGGAAAAATTCTAAATGAAGAATCCTCTACAGAGAAACAAAACCACTAAGGAATATTTGCTGAGCTGAACATTTGACAGATAATCAAAAGGTTGGACTGTTGGAATTGTAGTAGAAGATTGAAAAACTCTTCTTTTCTGTTAGATTGTCCCACGTTGATTGAGGGAACTGTTGTTGTCTCCTTATATGGTATTTGCGATACTCACATCATTGTATTCACAATTGTCTGCGATGAGTTTTTATATTTTTTTCAAAACAATAAATATAACTTACTTTTATAGAGCTAGACTTTGCAAGTAAATAGATTTTTCGCTTTACTGCTCTAGCCTTTAGACATCCTCACTTGGTGACTACTGTGTCTTTGTGTTTGTAAAAGGGAAAAAGAAAAAGGAAAGGAAAAACCAGATTTCATCACTCTGTGGTGAAAGAAGGGGGAAAAAAGGAGAGGCAAAAAGAAATATATAAGTAAAGGAAGAGAAGAATCAGCCATGAATGAAGAAAAGGGCTAAAAGAAGATCTAATCATAAAAAAGTTCATCAAACAAGAGTGGTACCCTGAATGCAGAGGTAGTTGCACCTCCTACTTCTGTCTGTTAACCACTGCACCATTTGTCGATTGAAGATCATGGGTGCTCACTAATTTATATATCCATCTTTTCACTAATTACCTAGTTACCTATAATAAAATCTAAAGTTTAAATTGGAAAACGTGAGTTCTTGGGCACCTAATGGTAACCACGTGGGTTCACCACCACTGAGAAGAGACTTGATTAACCAACAATGTACAAGAGGGATTCTCAGAGGAGTTTTAGTCTACATACAATATGATAGATAAATTTTCTATGTTGTCTAATAACATAGCAAATACTCTATACTTGAATAGAGAATATCCAAACATATCCTATAGAGTATAGACTACAATAATATTTCACTTGCTCAAATTCAGTGAATCTAGATATGAGTGTAGATAGACATGTATTCTCTTTATACTCCAACAACACCTATAAAAAGGTCTCTGGTGCATTTATCAACTCACTAGTCACCAGTACATCGTTCTGTTATATTCATTTCTCAGTTACTTCTAAACTTTGTCGTAATGTCACAATGGCACCAAAACAGTTAATTGTGTGAAGGTGAAGAGTGGCAGTGTCTATCTCAAACTAGTACAAAACCTACCCATTCATAAGGACCTCTACATGATGGGATAAAATAGACGACTACCTTATGCTATGATAAGACAAATACCTGGGAGAATCACATGAGTTGGCTCGGATAACTGATGTTCACCAATAATTGAATCTGAACGAACTGGCGTGTATCTGCAAATTTTGGGTAACATGTTTTAGAAAGAAAAAGATAATATACATGCACCTCTTCTTTAAAGTTTTCCATATGTCATTTGTTTATTTTCATTTTTTCTTTAACAAGATTATTCAAAAAAGAAAAAACAGAAGAAACACTCCTGCAGAATCTGCATATATAAGCATCAACTACTATGCCCCTGTATCTTACAATAAAACACTTCAAAATCCAGTCAAAAAGTTAGAGAAGCTGTTACCCGAAAAGTAAACGACAATTGTAATCTTCATCTACAACTTCATAAGTTTTAGAACATGCTCCATTGATGAGAGTGATTGCTCCCTCATCAGTTTCTCTGTACCAGCTAAACAAGCTTGTTCCTTCATGACCACCAAAATATTCTCCTTCCCCAAGGTAACTACTGGATGAGAGCCCCTTTGCATGAACATTAGAAACTACTGGAGAAGCTGCCACATATTTCACACGACATCTTCAGTACAACACTTCAAAATAAGCAAATACTCCCTATGTTCCATTTTATATGGCATTCTTTCCTTTTTAGATTGAATATCAGGTAGGAGTCCAGAACCCTTTAATTGAAAGCTCTGATACAGAATATACTATCTCATACTAAAAGAATTAAAAATGGAAAGCTTTTGAAAGGGTGGAACTTGATTTTGTAAAAATGAAGAGTAGTGTTTTGTCCCTAGTTTACTTTTGGTGTACTTGTGAGGTCCCAATTTGTATAGAGGATTGGATCTCTTTTGTGGAGAACCGTATTTTGGTGTAGGTTCTCTTCTTTTGGTATATGGATTGTATACAGGGTTTCCCCCCAAATGTTAATAAAATTATTTACCTTATCACAAATAAAAAAAAACACTCCAAGATATTAGGTTGTTATCAATGATGGGGAAGGGAGACATAAATCTAATCAGGAGTAGGAATCAAGGTCTACCTGGGGAGACTGGAGACTCGCAAACTGATGCTAATGGGTTCCCAGATTTGCCATCGATGCGAATTGGCAGCCAATATAATGACAAATATGCTCCCACATCTTCAAGCAATGGCGTATATGATCTGGTAAATACATATTCAAAAAGGATTACTCACAGAATAAGCAAACATGAGATGTGTTCTTTTGAGTTTTTTTCAACAAGTAGTCAAAGTTAGTAATTAGTACTCTTAAGAAGACTTACAAAGTCCTTGCACAAATATGTACATCCTCTGTAACGCTAGGCAAGTTCAGCAGAGCAGATTCATGAAGCTTATTCTTACTCCGATACCAAACATATTCACTATCACCTTCTTTCCCTCCAAAGTATCTCTGATTGGGAACTATTGTCTCACCCTCGCAGCATTTAGGAATTGACAATTCAACACCAATTGGATCCCCTATCTCAATGCAAGGTCAATATAAGGTAGAAGTACTTCATATGAATGATTTAACAGCAGAATAAAAAGCACAAAATCAAACAGTGTAATTATGGAGGTTTACTGCATGGAGCAACACAAGAAAATAGTGCACATAAACTGTTAAAAGTTCGTGAAAATAAAAAGCTGTTAAAAATTGGAACATCTGAGGAACTTCATATTCTAGCTAATCTGTTAATGTCATTCCGGGATCATGAATAATCAAAGATATGTTATTTGGTCAAAAATATCGTGCTCAGGCTTCACCATAACGGAATCAATTCATTGATTGATTGCAGAGAACAAAAAGAAGCAGAATTCAAATGTCTGAAGAACTTGACAAAAATTATTGTCAAGTCCTTAGTGGCAGAACGGTCATGGAAGTAGAGACTTGTGATCAGAATAGTAGAACAGAGGCATATACATCAAAACCTGAACTTTCAAAGTACACTTTTCAATTTTGTTGGGAAACCTAAAACAGCACCAAGACTGATGCTTTCGCGTTATTTTTCACGCATTTGAATACCCAAGTGTTGCAAAGAAAAATATCACTCGCTACTACATGAAATAATCAATTTCTGATTATGCTACAAATATGATTGGCACTGAAAGTGCCTTTTCTAACAAAAGATTATGTAAGAGCAAATGACATACCAGGAGCTACTGGGCAAGACAATATGCTCCTACAGCTTCCTTTTAATGTATCTTTGCGGATGGGAGTATAAATAAGCTCTATACAATTACTGACATCCTCAAGAGTCAAATCCAGAAACTCTGCCAACAAAACTGATTTACTCGACAAGTTTTTGCACCCTTATAATAAACTATGACAATATATGTCCCTACCATCACAGCTTATTTTGTCTTTGCCACCATCATGATTCACTCTAAACCATTCATGTATGCATTCTCCCTTCTCCCTGCGCATGAACACTTTCAACTTCAGAACAAACCAAAACGAATTCAGAGACTCAAGTTCTAGATGGATGATTTTAATATTTAACTGTACCCTCCACTATAAGACGCAACAAAGCTCACACGTTCTCCTTCAACCAAAGATCCTTGAAATTCAAGTGAATGGCAAGTCGGTGGCCCTGTAGTAAAGGGTTTTAGATATAACTCATAATGAAGTATCATTTTGAACTTAAAAAATAAGGCAATCAGCATGGTTGCATGTCTCTCCTAAATAACTAGCAAACTGAGTAATCTTGTCATATGAAAAAAAGAAAGTAATCTTATTAACTTCCAAACAACCAATTCAGAAGTTGAAAAACTAATAATAATTCATGTTGACTTATTCATATGCAGAGATTCATTTGGTAATACCTGGAACAATAGGTCCAACTTGTTCCGAGATAACAATAGGACCACGAGCCCAATCATTTCGAACAGGTTCACAGGATACAGATATAAAATATCCAATATCATCAATAGACAGCTTGTATGAGGATGTCATCTCATCATTGACTTCTATGTTTGGTCCACTTGAACTAGTCTGCACAGTAACATTCATACGAGTCAGCTTATTTGCTTGTAAAGAGGATTAAGCATTTAAAAACGCATTTAAATACCCGGAACCAGCGGTAAATTGAATCTCCCTCTTCACCACCCCAGTATTTCTTCTCAATGCTTAGTGTGGTGCCTTCAACTGCAGTTCCGGCTATTCGTAGAGAAAGCAATCTTGGAGTTCCTAGACCATGCAATATCAAAATAAGAAACTTTTTTATGAGTAACACAAAGAAAACATTAGGTGACAACTAATTAATGAAATCCAAGTCCATCAAAAAGTAGCATGAGATTTCTGCAACCATATTCCTCTAGTGAACCTTGAACAGTGTCAGAGTATTTAAATGTGTCGTGTTTGTTGGAAAAGAAAAAAATGTAATAAGTCCTTGAAAAGAGGATACAGACTTTGCTAAGTATTTGCAAAAGAAGCTTTCTAGCTCTCTTCTTAAAACCAGGTGATAACAGGAGAACCTGAATTTCATCAGATACCAGTTAAGTAACAAATGATTACAATAGAAGGTCATGTTCATAGCTTCTTTCAAGAAGAATCTGGTCCCACTTTTCCAAGAAAGGTTAAAAGTACACTTCATCACAATCTGAGATTGCTTTACATAAACCCTATAATTCTATTATGTTTTTTTGTGAGGAACACCAGAAAATTAAATTTTGTGGCACCCAGGAAGTGATGTATACAGGGATCATAGCTAGGCCTATGCTTAACTCATGGAGTTCAATGACAAGAAAATATATCAGAGCCTGGACTGCAGCAAGCTCTGAGACCATCAGTAAGCATTAAGAATAATGTATGCTCTAGGATATCTACAGAAGACTAAAAATCATAACAATTCTTAAAATCCGTCCCAACGTGTGGAAATGTGTCATTACCTGGGCGAACACGCTCCTGTCCTATACAAGTTTTTGGCTCGCCCACTGTTCCATCATCACGAACTGGGGTACATTTGAAAGATATGAATTTACCAATTGCATCTTTGGCAATACGATATTGAAGAAGACCGGAAAACTCGGGTATCATAGCACCTAAGCCATTTTCAACCTGCAGTAAGAAGAGCCGATCAGTGATAGCTAAAAACAGCAACAAAAAAATGTTGTATTAAGTTTAAGAAAAAGTTAAAATAAAACTATCATGCAATCTAAGAACTGTTAGCTAGCCAGTTACGCTGTTATCCCCATAAGGTCATAACTACCTTAACCATTCAGAAACTGCGATAAGCATGGATGAGCTCGCGGTATTCACAAAGACAATCTCTTTGCTCTAGCTTTTGATTTGTATAAAACCAACGAAGTAGTCCATGACACATGTACAGTTTCAGTAATTAAGACGTAATGATAACCCATGTAATGAATTATGCATCAAAAGTTCTTCAAATACAGAAAACAAAAATGGTATTTTCTTCATAACATGTATATTTTCATTACAGCAACATAAATTATGGAGCATATGCTTTCATAAAAAACGACTCAAATAAACTTTGCATCAGTTGTGTACGAAACAACAATAGAATCCCTTTGCTTTTACTTTACATTCTCAGTGCTCTGCATCCCTCATATGATAAGTCAGTGTTAATGTTTCTTCCCTTTTATTTCTTGTTTTTTTTTTTCATTCTGTTTCTTTATGGAAGTTGAGAATCAACCCATGTTTAGACAAAGTTCATCACTAACTCCCGTAGATAAACGATTATCCAAGATTTACTTCCTCATTTGTTACTTGAATTTGATGAAATCCTGAAGTATCTAATTTAAAATTCATTTGAACTGAGTAAGGGATACTCTGCTTCAGGAAATATTCTCACTTTTTCTCAGATCAGCACCATCCATCATTTGGTGTCTAATAACATGCCAATCCAAGAGAGTAGGTATAAACATGATCAGTTATTTTTCTCTCTGCAGTCCGGATAGGATTCTGAAAAGAGTCTAGATAATACAGAGACTACAATCATGTTGAGACAAGAACACAGCATTCTACCTCATGAAGATACCAATTGTAAATACTTTTTCCCTCATGACCCCCAATATAACCATAAGATGCGGTCATTATTCCACCTTCGGTGTAATCCCCAGTCAGAGATAAAAAGTTAAGGTTAGGTGGAAGAGCTGCAAAAAAGCATCCATGTTGATTGATTATTCAAAGTTAAGAACAAATACACAAAGTAACAGATGAAATTTAAATGTATTATACTTACTCTCTGCAGCTCTTTCAGAAATGACAAAGACTGGTTCACCAGCTTCACCATCTGGAGTCATCGGAGTAAATTTTGCAACAATATAGTAACCAACAGCTCCTAAAGGTATGCGGAACGCCTGTAGAAAACAGACATTTACTGATTTCATGCATCATTTTATGACTAAGTAATGGTTATTGATTTGATGCATCACTCGTAGGACTGATATTTAAAACCTTAACTTAATATCTTTTACCTTTGCAATTTTGGATGTACTCAATGCATCAAGATAGCTCTCACTCTCAAATGTTGATGAACTTGTTTTAAACCACTGAACTCTGCTGGCTCCTTCAATTCCTCCAGTAACGATACCAGTTACCGTTATTTTACTGCCTTCCTTTAGTTCACCAATTATCTTTAGATTTGTCACTTTAGGAGGAGCTGGAACAGTTATTTAGATTTATTTTAAAAACACAATAAGATCCACAAACCAACATTGTTTCACTATGCAGAATACTGATAACTTATAGCCAAAATTATATCAGATTTTAAAGAAGTTACATATGCATTTTGGTCTATCAAGTATGGCTTGTATAATTGGCTTCAGCAAACCTAACCAGCATGTGACACTGGGAGGTGGTAGGAGCTGAAAATACCAGAACAAGACAATGGAAGGAGAGAGTAGAAAAGAGTGAATTTTCTTGTGAGGTGGACCAACAAAGGGTCACTTGTCAACAGAAAAAAAAAATGAGTGTCTGCCACAACTTATGTCAGTTGCATGAGATATAATCTAAAATTTCTCCATATTATGTTGTATACCCTTAATTTTTGTATATTTCTCTTATAGGAGATTTTTCTATTACTACTATAATTGTTGACCTTAAACGAAAAACTATGACCGACACACCTACACATCCCATCTTAGATTGACCAATTCGACAAAGTATCGTATCTCAATGTGAACTCATGCCCTGACAAAAGATTCATTACATGAAACAATCTAAGGATGTTAAGTTATGAGACATTAGAATAGCAAACCTTGCTTAACTTTCTGTGACACAAGCGATACAGATTTCCCTTCCTGTCCTGCAAAGCACAGTCAGATGTAACAACGCTCATGGACTATTAAAAAAGATGGAATTAAGTTACAAAATATTACACCTTGAAAATTCACGGGTACATAAACAAAAGCCAAGCAGCAGCCAACATCCTCTTTTGTCAAAGTATATTCATTCATACCAGATGACACCAGCACAAATTCCCTGTCTCCACAACCCAAGCCAAAGAAAAGGATACAAGGCAAGTTACAAGACTTATCAAACAAGATCAACCAGGTGAAAAAGAGGACATCAAACCACATGAAATAGCAGTATTTTGGGAAGTGTATGATTACCTCATCTAAAAGCTTAAACTACTAGATAGAACATATAGTTGTTTCCTAATTAGTGTCTTCAACAGACTCCATCACGAGCAGGCATGTTTCTTCGTGATGGGTCAAACACAAAGAAAAGCCTTTTTTTAAGAAAAAAGATCAAGGTTGGCAATGAGAATTGAACCCTGGACGTCTATTTGTTTCAACACCATGTTAAGAAAATGGACATAAGCACCCCAAAAGGTACCACAAATGGTAAGATTTCCAAGAAGAGATATGGTGACTACAAATCACACTTAAATCATGTGAGATTCTGACAAATAGTTCATCACACAAAAGTGTATTACATCAGAAAGCAAGCCAGAAAGTTTTTGAAGGATGAGCCAGAATTGGCGAAGTGTACATTGTAGTTGTTGCCACATCTGAACCTATACAAACCAGCTAGGGTAATGCCTACTTAGCTTTAAAAAAGAATGGCTTTGCGACTGCTTTTTCAAGGTGAGATGACAAGAAGTTGTGATCACTTCCATTTAGTAGTCACAATTGCATAGACTAGAGGAATTTAAAGGCTTGGTTCACGCAAGTGCATCACAGTTGAATGGATGTGGTTTTATTATAGATTGCAGGATTTGCTAGAAGATTATGTGGTAGGTGTACTAGTAAATACTACTTTAGTCTTTATGAAATATTTTGAGTATCTGACTCAAAACAATAAGGAAATGTTAGGGTAACACAAGACCTTTAGAAGCCCCCATTAACACTTACGTGGGGCATATATAACTCAACCACAGAACCACCCTGTGCTAACCTGATTTGTAGTTTAACTAATGCAAACTTACTTGTGTGGGAATAAGATTAATCAAGTTTGGTCTGATACCATGTGAGAAGAATATGACATCCTACCCAAAACCTTAAGATAATGGGTGCCCAAAACCTTCATAAACTCTTTCAGAACCCTTCTAAAACCAATGTGAAACTGGAACATATATAACTCAACATTGGAAAGCCTTACACAACGATGTGTGACCTATATAAATAATCAATAAAATTAGGGTGTTCATACCCCAAAAGAATTTAGGCAAGATAGTTATTTGCACCTGTTTGAATAGACAAGTATTACCAATCCAGAAAAAAACAAAATAACAGTAATCTTCATGAATAACTAAACAACAACAAACACAGTGCAATCCCAGAAGTGGGGTATGGGAGGGTAAAGTGTATGCAAACCTTACCCCTACCTTGGAGGTAGGAAAAGCATATCAAAGCAGATTGAAAAAGAAATAACGTAAGTGAAGAAATCATAGCAAATACTATAGAAAGCATTCTAAAAAAAGAAAAGATAATTGACTACAACAAAATAGTGCGATAATCGAAGTACAAGAGACTATAGATAGTAACATAAATTGAAGGACAAGACAACTTACCCTGTATCCTTATCTTCACGCAACCACTCGAACTTGCTGGGTCCTTCTTTTCCTCCAAAATATCTCCCAATTCCTCTTATGGTATTTCCTTCAACAACATCTCCAGAAATTTGTACATCACCCACTGATGGGGGAGCTGCAACAGAAAATTCTAACTTAGTGGCCACATCCTGCCATCAGGCAGTTACCAATAAAACTAGGTCAAAAAAGACTGCTTTGTAAGATGGACCAAAATGAGCTCAAGAAAATAGGTGATATCAATCCCTGAAGCCACTGCTTCTGTTTTGCATAACTTAGAAGCTGCACAGTAATGATATATCTCCATTTAAGAGGAAGTTGTTTCTCCCATCAAGCTACCATCTTAACATGCAAAAAACCCTATGTAGAATGTCATTGAGAAGCTCTAATATAATTGGCATAGAAGTAAACCATATTCTATATTTTTTGGTTAAACTTCTACTTTTCCTGATTGAGGAATGAACAGTTCTTCCATATTAAATAATTGCCTGTCATATTGCAGCTTTCTTGGAATCTAATGACCCAAAAACAAACGACTCCCAACTCCATACCTGCTTTCACATAATCTGTTATAGCATATTGAGGTTCTCCTTTGGCACCTTCCTCTGTCATAGGAGTATACATAAACATCAAACACGAACCAACATCATCAAGCATCAACTGATATTCCTCTTCTTCAGCACCAACAATGACCACTGGATTGCTGCTCCACTTTTTCCTTAACCAACTGAAAGGTTAAACCAGAAGGTTACTCCTCTATATCAATGGTGGACAAGTTTTGGGAAAAATTAAGATTACAAAAATCTGAGGAGTGTTGTGACTGCAATTTAAGATGATCATCTTACCTTGAAATGCTTCTCCCTGGGGTTCCACCGCACCATGCGATTTCTGCATGGCCTCGAATTATATTTCCTTCTAATAAATCTCCACATACTTCAATCTTCAACACTTTCGGATGTCCAGTTCCTTGAACAAAAAAATAGAAAATGAGAAAAGGAACAAGAAATAGAAGAAAAGATGATACAACTGACAGCCAATAGAAAATTAAGAGACAATTAACTAACAGTAAGACATGCAAATCAAAAGACTTCAGCAGAAACACCAGCCATCGAAGATGACAGAGGCAACAGATAATGCATCTTTCTCAATACATCTACAGGATTGGATATACCTTCTTTAGCTAATTTAATGTTTAAATTTTTTTAACTGTTAGTTATACTTATCAAAAAGAATTCAGAACATTATCTTTGCATTGAGAGATTTGACTTGGTTCGTAATAATATGAAATATACACATTTTCTTCTGACAAGCAATTGCAGTTAACAGGTGCTTTAAAATCTGACAAATGAGATGTTTTTCTTGTTTTCTTCTCTTTTTTTCCCTTTCTGATAGGACACATGCAAAATGTAGTACCTTAGCAGCCCCTAGTTGTGTTAGTTGGACCAGAGTAGATAAAAAAGCACAAGGTCTAGTAGGATTCTCAGTAATCCCTGTTTGATTCTCATTAACATTGCCCGAGCACTTAACAATCTTCCTATGTGATATTGGACATAGCATAAATTAGCAAGCAAATACATTTGCAAATTCAGAAATTGAAATAAAATTTCTCAGACATATATTTGCAATTCAACTATTCCCACTGTCTCAAAAATAGTAACATAGTGGGCAAAGGATCCAAACTCAATGTGAATCCAACAATCTATATCAATTCTTTTTTTTAATTAAGTAACACTTCTACATATTTAACTAGTGAAACTACATAAAAGTAATACAAATCACAATCTTCTATATTTAGAAACCAAAACAGAAAATGCTGTACCCAAAGATAAAACTGTTTCTTTTCCCAAATAATCGTGGTGTCATTCTTTTTGGGACAGAAAAGTTCTATATCAAACACAAACTCATTTTTCAATCTATCATATATTTCAAATATCTCCGATAAAGAGGGAGTAGTCATTTCATCATTAACTCTTCTTTTTTCACAAATCACGTCATCATTATTTTGTTATTTCCTATGTACAAAAAATAGCATACCAGGTGAAACTGGAGAAGATATTGCAAAAATAGTGGGATATTCTGTCTCTCCCAGCTTCGGCGTACACTCAACTTTCAAGATTCTACCAATGTCTTCATGCTTTGGCCAATAGAACTGATCATAAAAAACTAATATCATATAATGATGTCTCATGGATATAGAAACAGAGAACCTCAAATAGAGTAGCTAAAAACTATTACCTCCCTCGTTGCACCATGTATTTCTATGAAGTTTGATGGAGTTCTCTCTCCTATAAACCATTGGTATTTCAAGTTTATGTCTGAATCAGTACTTTCAGATTTATCCTTAACAAAATTGAAGTGGCAATAGCAAGCATCTTCCTCAAATGGATGGTCAATAAAGGCTTCTTTGAGTAGGAATCCTTGAGGAAGTTGTTCCTTCCATTGCTCAAGCAGAAAGCGAAAAGTTGAATCTGTGGAAGAGAGAAGTATTAGAGAATGAATTAGTCGAGGTGTGTACAAGCTGGCCAGGACACCACGGTTATCCAAAAACAAAAAAGTATTACAGAGATGAAAAAATTATAACTGAAAATCAGCTGCCATACACATAATTAATCAAATTTTAATTTAGTAGAAGGGCAAAATGGTAATTCAACTTTTCACTTTGGAGCTTCCCACTTACAACAATATATGATGATTATAAGATGATAACCTAATACGGTTCAGCGCACTCTCAACTGTACACAGATGAAATGCAACTAAGCAAGTATGTTTGAAACCAAGCATACATCAAGAATGCTTCAGTTTTTTTATTTCTACTTGTATTTTATGTATAAAGAAGAAATACCCTAAATAGCCGTCCACTCAATCATTTAAACTACAAATAGTCAGCTGATGTAAAATCTATGAATAATTCATGTATAATATGTCATGTGTATAACCATGTAGGATTAGTGTACTATCTTTGTATACCGGCTGGAAAAGTAAACAGTGAATCAACCAATTATTTGTGTAAGATCCCTTTTGTAAATAAACAAAAAGTGGAATATCCCCAGTATATAAGTACTAGATCACAAGAGCACTAAACAGAAAAGTTACATCCCAAGATTCTCATCCAATCATCAATGCAACAAGTGATTGCCATTATGCTCCAAGAGTATACAAAATTAACACTGTATTCTTGATATGTGTCATCAAATTCCTTCAAGCTCTATTAACACTGTTCTGTTATATATGAAAAAAAAATTATCGAGAGCACGTCATGTGAGGTTACCCTCTAGGGCTAGTTTTTTCATCTTATTCCCACACATTCTCCTGTTTCCAATCATCAAATACTACAATTGTGTCACTGAACTAATGTCCATCAAGCTAAGTGCAGCACCACCAACATATATTCTCTTCAAGCTCCAAGAAGCAATCCACAAAGACAGAACAAACACGCGAGCGCGCGCACACACAAAAACGAAAAAAAAATCGGAGAATGTAGATTGGTAGGAAATTCCATCCTGTCACAATTAGATGGCGAAAGAAACTTTCCATGCTGTTAACAGTTGTAAGAAAATTCTAGCTAAACAAAACAACTCAGCATCTAGCTTTCAGGGCATGAGTTGGAGTTGATATCCCATCGAAACAGCTGTGGTTGCTTTCATTCCACACAACTCAAAAGATGACTGCAGGAATCATTTCCCAGACCTTCTTGATCGTTTTGTCAACTCTCCAAAAATCCAGCTAGTGTAGGCTTCCTTGGTAAACCGAGGGAGGTTCCAGGATAGTCCACAAATAGATAGGAGTTAGGACGAAATTCTAGACTTAAGAAGTAAGAGGGCAGTGAAGAAGTAAGTGATTGACACTCTCAAGGCTTTGGATTCTCCAAGTTATTGTTGAAGAGAAAAGTTGGATTCTCTCTCCTATTGCCTCTAACTTTTGTTTGTATCTCCTCCCGAAACTGTTTTACACCTTTATCTTGCCTCTCACCAGCAGAACTATGAAATGATGTAAACAAAAGAAGAAATCGAAAACAAAATAATTCCACGGCCACTTGATTAAACATTGTGTGTCTTCACATAAATAAGATTGGATCCCACAAGAAGACTAGCTCCTAGCAGTAACAGATCACAGATGCTAATCCAATCTCAATAAACTAGGCAAAGTTAAACTTTTTTTTTGATAGACTAGTCAAAGTTTAACTTTAAGCACGGATATGTACCAAACCAATCTTGGTGTATACAACACAGTATATCACCCAGTTCAACAATCAAATCTTACACATCTGGTATCCATTCAACTAACACTACTTAAGGATGTTAAGAAACCTTTTGTATGTGAAAAATATGCATACAGAGATTATCACTGAATCGGACAATAAAAGAACAGCAGTTCCTCAAAAACTCACCAACTGCTTGTTCTGGACGACAAAATTCCCAACCACCTCTGATGCACACGGGAGTGTGAGAAGGATAACGTTTAGCTAGAGCTATCTCCTCACGGGAGAGATCTGAAAGCATATAATTTCATTTAGAAGGAAACAACAAGCAATACTACGAAATGAGAATTCATATTCAACAGAAATCATAAGATGCAGCTACCACAAGAAAAACAACGATTGACCAAAGTATTGTACCTCTATCATTGAACTTCTTTAAAGTAGGACCGACAAGCAAAATGGAAGCTGCCTCTAGGTGAGGCAGCCTAAGGATAGGATTCTCCTCCACGCGTAAATGCTGTATATTGTCGTGGAAGTAAAACAAAACTCAGGCAAACTCAACAAACATCCTTGGCATACTATATAATACAGCATTCGACATAAAAAAAATCTAGATATGGAATAGTACATGCACATTAATGCAGAACATTTCTAATTCACATGTGCACTCAAATGAAGAGAGCTTTCTGTGTCCTCTATCATTTTGTGAGTACCAGGAATTTACTGAATCAAGTCAAGATCCAAAAAAAGTTATCTTATAAAGAAGATGACAAGTAAAATAGCTTCCTATTCAGCTATACTATGTAATATGTAAGTGATGCTACAGTAACCTTTCCATTTTATGAGAATGTTATTGTAACTCAGTTTAACACTTTTAACTAGAAGTGGTGCATATTATAGCTATCAGGATCTCTCTTTATTTTGTCGTATGACCAGTCACCAATCTAACACAACTGAATTAGGCAAACATTAAGCATACTTATGGCGTTATTGCATCCAGAGCCCATCAACACTAGATAGCGTTTTTCAGATAATATTTTGAGGCATCTGAGAGACTTGGACAACTTAAGTAAAATTTATTGGGAACAGAGAGGGAAACACTAATTCTGTTGATAGTTCATCCCTGTTGGCTCTATCTTCCCCTCTTCCATAGCCAAAATGAAAAAGAGCAAGCGAGGAAAACACAGAAAAACAGGTGATTACGTGTTCTTTAAATATGCTTATATCTTTTGCCTTACCTTCATTGATTTGATTCTTCAGTAGATGCCGAGATCCAAATTAGAAATAAAAAATCTAGTAATTCAAACTACAAGACATAAGAGTAATTTTGATTAATCAGAAAAGATAAAAGTAGCAAATAAATGGAATTGGATACTATGATGATATTGGGCTATGCAGCCATTTTAACTTTTATGTGGATCGCTATTACCAGTAGCACTTGTACCGAATTATGCTATTAACGCTTGAAGTTTCATGATTCTATGAGAAAGGAGCCAAAAAAAATAAAAATGAAACTCACTGACTAAGTTCCTTCATGATTATTTAAGAAGAGTAGAGACAGAGGTGTATCAGGTTGCCATCAGTTTATTTTCATAAATGTGCTACTCAAACTACCTGTTAAACTCAGTGACTATTGGATTACCCAGTTATGACCCCTTAAAACTTTCTAATGTTGTAACTCCTTTAAATAGTCTGTCTAATCAGGAGCATACATTGTGCACATACCCACTTGCCACCACTACAAACAATAATAAATATCACTCCTTTACCAAAGTAGAAACATAATGTCATCATTTACAAACACATTTAACAATAATCAGAAATTGACTAGATGTTCGTTACTAACCTCAAGAGAAGGTAAATAAGGGAATCCTTTCAATGTAGAGATTTTATTCTTGCTAGCAGCTAAGACCTGCAAAGGAAAAATATATGTGATGTAGGTTCTAACCATACAAGCAGCAAGAAGTAAGAAAAGATAAAAGTCAGAGATTAACCTGTAACCGAGGCTGACTGGCCATTGAAAGAGATTTTAACTTATTCTGAGCAACAGATAGGAACTGAAATTTAAAAGTCATAGAAAAAAACAATAAGATGGTCTTTTTTTATCTTTGATAATTAAGAAATCAACAATAACCTAGAGTAGGCATTGAAAAACTGAAAACTGCTGTGAGTATGAACAAGGAGTGAGGCAGATGTTTAAAGACTTACTTCTAAGTTGGGAAGCTCTGGAAGGCTTGTGAGTGATGTAATTTGATTTCCAGCAAGATAAAGTTGCTAAAAGGTCAAAAAGTTGAAAAAGAATGACAAATTACTTCAGAGCCTTATCAATGAAAGAGTAACCATTTAAGTCTTTGAAACAAAATAAGAAATCAAGAGAAGTGCTGACCTGAAGGGCTTTGCAATTCTCAAGTGGTTCAAATCCAGGACCTTTGAAATCATTGAAGCTCAAATCAAGAACCTAAACAGACAAATATCAATATACTATGAGTGAAAATAACTAGACAATTGCATTATCTTCGCAAGTAGTGTCAAAACTCAAATTGAAGAAATATACTTTTTTAACTGAACAGAAATATACAAAGAAAACAGACCTTCACCCTAGTCAGTATCTCA
Source organism: Solanum bulbocastanum (assembly GCA_037074985.1). Classification (NCBI taxonomy): domain Eukaryota; kingdom Viridiplantae; phylum Streptophyta; class Magnoliopsida; order Solanales; family Solanaceae; genus Solanum; species Solanum bulbocastanum. The sequence continues at coordinate 24,631,794 of CM073598.1, read as the reverse complement.
ATACCATCCAACACTGATAAGAGATTATCCCTGAGGTAAACAAACTGCAAAACGAAATTTCGTTTATATCTTTTTGTATAATCCATTATTACACCCACATAATACTGTACAAAATGTCAATTTTGTTGTCAAATCTTGTCACAGAAAACACTCTTGGAGACCCATATGGGTTTCATTGTTCATTCAAGTCCATGGTACTCGGACTCTTCAAAAAAGTCAATGGGTGTGTGTTGGATTCTCCAGAAGTAGTGTATTTTGGAGAATGCAACAGAGGTGCAGCATCGAAAGTGAAGAGTCCGCAACTTAGATTCTAGTTTCCTTATAAAGGTAAAATAAAATGGAACTAATGTTAGTTACCTCTAAAGTTGGCGACAAGTTCAGTCCACCATTGTTGAGACTACGTATTCTGTGGCCCCTCAGATCCAAGCGCTTGATGAAATTAAAGGAACGAAGGTTCAACAGTTAGTAAGATTACTAGAGAACCTTTTTTCTAATGAACATAGGGAACATATCCTATGTCGTAACCAGAAGACTTTCAACTGAAGCAAAATGGAGAACAAAGATTTTATAAACCAAATGGACCTTCAAGGTAATCATGCTGAACAAAGCACAAACAGCTTTAAAAGATTAGCATTGAACTATTTTAGTTAGTAAATCTGCAAAATATGCTCGTGTATTATGAAGAATACTTACCAGCATAAAAATCTCGCAATGATAGCTAGTTCAACTAAAACATAAAATATTAACTAAAGACCCAATAACCTCTCTTTGCACATACAAAGTGTTCTTGCAAATATGTTATTTTCCGAAATCACAATCTGCATACTTGCATGAATATATTGTTTACTTAACCTATACTGTGACAGTGATGTTGACTTTGTACTGCTAGGTATTTTGATAGGCAGAGAAATGCCATCAATAGATAGACTGAGCAGCATTTTTCTATCAACAAGAAGATAAACATCACATTTGAGAGCATTTAACTTAAAATATAGTCCAAGTTTACAGCTGATCAAACAAATAGATCAAGCACTACTTGCCACAAGGGAAGACACCCACAATCATAAAAGTCAATAGAAGACAATCAAAGAAAACCTTCTCTCCTCGGAAAAAAATGGTATCAGATGAATTTATTGTATGTTTAGAAGCTTTTAGGTGAGTGGTATAGTTCAAAGCAAAAGAAATTCAATATATACTCCATCAAAAGCAATTGAAAATAGAGTGCACTTGTGTATGTACTTTAAAGCTTTTCCGTTAAAATATATAATTCAAAAGCATATTTAGCATCAAAAATCATGTTCTATTTATCTTGATAGGTAGAAGAGCCAATCAATATAGATAAGTGGAATTTGTGAGCCAAAGTTTTTGTAATAGCTAAATAGAGATGGAAGTTTGGAATTCTTTAGATAAAGTATGTGATATGACGATTAGTAAATGCATGGGAAGCCACTGCACAAGGATCTTTTTTTAATAAGGTCCACCGCCCAAGGTTCTAAAAACGGAATACAGATGTATGCCTCACCATCAGCATTAAAACCATAAATTTGATGCTTGAGAACTGAGTAGCTCTCAATTTAAGCACTTTCAAAAATATTGTTTAATGCTTGTCATAACCCTTACCTAAATGCTTTGCTTTAAACCTATGAGGTTTGTTCTTAAAGAACACCCTTAGAAGAAAAAGATACTAGTGGAGCAGCTTATATGAGAAGGTAATTTATCCACCTTCAGGAGAGGTAAAATGAACTATTGTTTTCACTCATCTTCAATTTAACACCAACTAAAATTAATTTTTGCAACATGAAGAAATGAGACATAAGTTATTACCACATCATCGCCAGCTTTGATTTCCACTTGAGGAAGCATGATAAGACGTGAATCCCGACCTTCAGGAGTCCCCCCTTTCTTCCTGCTTGATGAATTACTACTTCTGTCGAACGATTTTGACAATGAACCAGCCTTCGATCCGGTGGAAACAGAAGGTGACTGAGCAGCTGGAGAAGACAACTTCGTGGAGAACTTTCTAGTTGAGACACTACTAGCAGTACTCTCCAACGATGTAGACGCAGTCCTCCTTGCAGAGGATAGTGATGGCGATGATACTTTAGCTGAGGTCTTCTTAACAGATTCTTGTTTGCTTGCATCAGAACTAACTGATGCTCTTGGAGTCTTTGCAAGGGGTGAAACGGGAACTGATCTTCTGATCTCTGAAATACTTGATCGAGTAGTAGTTCTGGTACTGGTTGATGGCAATGTGCTTTTCCGCATTTCAGGAAGCGATCGCCGCATAGGATCTGTTGCCAAAGAGTTGGTCTTTTTAGCTGTACCTGAAGCAACACTACCACTAGCTCGTTTAGTTACTGTTATTGGCTGCTTGTCAGGCAAACCGCCAGTGCTACTCCTTCTTGTGACTGGAGTTGTTCCTGAAATTCGTGAAGTGCTACTAACAGTCGATTTTGTCAGAGATGACTTGACACCTCTGGGAGTAAAATCAGTGCCATCTGTTATTCCAGTTCGCCTCTTCACAGTCCCAGCATTTGTTGCCCCATTTTGAGTTTTTAAACTTGGTCTCTCTGTCCTTGATTTTTTCACACTCTCTGCTGATGATTGCTTTAGTGACTCTGAACTTTGTGGATGTTCGACAAAATCCTGCAGCGGAGATAGCTTCTCTATTATCTCTGGACTTTGGCTCTCTTCCACTGAGTCTTCATTGGATTTTAAAACTGAGTCATCCATTTGCAACCAGTTCTTCAAGAACAACTATCTGTCCAATTAAAAAACAAACAAAGCAAGCTAAATTAGCACAGCAGACATCGTCTTTGTAGAAAAGAGATGTACTGGCAAAGCACTATACAGAGCAGCACCGACATTCAAAGAAAACACAGTGAAAATTATAGTATCAAAAAGTCTCAAATCTAACACAAAAAGTGCTGTTCTTTAGCTGAAATTCAGGCACTTTCGGTCACATTCCCTCAGAACCCTGTAAATCATCACTCAGAATAAAGAAAAAGAAGGCAAGAATGCAACTTTTCTGCCTAAAATTCAAGCACTTCTTTTCCAATTCCCATAACAATTCAGTAAAACCCCACCACTAAAATGAACCAAACAGCAGCTTCCTTGCAGCTAAAATTCAAAACAAACCCAAAAAAAAGAAGCCAATAATGCAGCTTCATTTAATCAAATAGCACATTTTCCCATACTCCAAAACAACCCCACTAAAAATCACCACTCAAAATACAAGAAAGTCAAGAATGCAGCTTCATTGGAGTAAAAAATCAGCAACTTTTTCCACCATTCCAACACCACAAGAAAAAGAAAACAAAGAAAACAGTTGGGCTTTCATACACACCTAGTTAAAGTCTAGATCTGGTGAAGAAGGGAGCAAAAAAGCAGTTCAACAACTACCTAGACCATTTTTGTTCCTTTTTCTTTAGGGTTTTTGGTGCAAGAAAACGAAAAGGCACTATAGTAGTAGAGAATCCATATAGGAGTTTTCGAAGCGTGGGAAAAAGCGAGGTAAAGTGGGAGAGTAAATGTAACAGAAGCTGATAAGGAGAGAGAGAGCCAATGAGAATGGTGACGGGTGAGAAATATATGGGATGGGAAAAAGACATTACAATACATACATTATATATATCAAGGAGAATTGTTTTCTTCCTGAAATCCGCAACCGTTGTCTGCACGCTGGTGACTAAGCATGTAATGCCGGGGGAACATTCAAATTTTTACATCATCCATTTTCTAGAACATAGTTTATACTCAAGTCGAAAACACTTGACTATCCATTAATCCTCGACCTTCATATTCTCTTGACTAGAGTCATGTTCTTATTGAGCTAAGGAAGTGTACTAACTTGTTTAATCACTTCTACAAAATCTATTTTCGTTTGTCATCCAACTTATGTCTAAATTATCTCAGTCTATTGATTACTGTGAATTACATAATACATATATTATAATATGTACATTAATAACTATTGTGTTGTTCATTATACCTGGAATTCTTGTTGGAAATTTGGTACATTTGCCTAAAATTGGAATATATGATACATAAAAATATGTTATGATTTTAAATTGAATGATTCATATTTCAATTATAACTTTCTAAATGCCCAAATGCATAATTAAAGTGATTTTGAATAAAAGAACAAATTTATCATTTGAATAGTTTGTCTATGTATAGCTAATCATATTCTTATTCTACATAGGATATGAAATAAAATAATAGAGTACAGTAATTCTTGTATTAAATATTCCTTGTGCTAATAATACTAAATTTGAAATGACAATTAATAAGGTAGAGAAAATTATTCTCCCTAATAGTTGCAACATCGATTACCTCAATTGTGTCCTAAAGATCAAACTAACTTAATTTCACGTGTCTAATTTGCATTAGAAGGTAAATAGCAATTAAGAGCAATTAAACAAACATCCGTCAAAGATATATGCACTAGATCATGCATAATTACTTATACATGTGTTATAATTTTTGCAATTCCTAGCTTCCTACATAATTTTGTGCGTGAAATAAATGTCATTTAAGTTTTATACCCATTTATGTCTTTAATAGATTAAAGATCTTTCTCCATTGATATTTTGTAGCAAGTTCAAATGGCAAAATCATTTCAGAATACAATTGTATCATTCATATGTTGATTTCTAACACATAAGCAGAGTCAAAAACAACGAAGAAAAATAGAAATGTACCTTCAATCATAATTGTTCAAGTGTTAGTGGAGAATCGTCTTCGACTTACATAAACCTATACCGTGAAAATGATAAGAAAGATCTTAAGAATTTTTTAGTCTATGTCTAACACAGTATGTGCCGGACTGATGCAGCCGCAGACATATTTATAGATAGGCTAAAACTATAACCCTACGGACTTTATCATAAAATATAATTATCCTAAGGACTCATAATTAAAAGTGTCTTTCTGTCGGAAGAACTTCGGAATATGCATAATTAAAAAAATAGCCCCCCCCCCCCCACCCCTTCACGCATATATATAGTAACCGTTGACCCGCCTTTGACTTTTTGTGTGCTTAATTCTTTTATCCCCCCCCCCCTCCTCTCCCTCTACCCTTCCTTTAGTAAAAATCTTGATTTCATCACTAGTGTGGGTCCACATTAAATATCTCAGACGTTAATTTTACATTCTCACCTTGATCCACGTAAATTCTTTATCGATAAACATACTAATAATATGGCCACATACTTTATACACTCGATTAAATTGTTATGCAACAATCACTTTAACTATAACACATTATCAGGTGAATCATGACAATCATGTTGTTAGACAAAATTCTTCTTTCTATATATTATATGATGCATAATATATTTTAACAAAATGTTCAACAATTGTATAAATGAACTTAATATAAGTAATTTAGAACCAACTTTATTAATTAAAGGGAAAAAGGACAAATATACTTCCGAATTATCATAAATGGTGCGTCAATACCCTTCGTTATACTTTCGGGTTTTGTATACCCTTACCGTCAATATTTTGGAACGTATATACCCTTAAAATAAACGGAGGGACACGTGTCATGATTATTTAAGGGCATATACGTTCCAAAATATTGACGGTAAGGATATACACAACCCGAAAGTATAAAAAGGGTATTGACGCACCATTTATGATAATTCGAGAGTATATTTGTCATTTTAAATAATCACATCATAATACATGAAAACTAAAATTTGCACTTTCGTACAATAAGGAAATAATAGTCTCTAGACAAAGTGTTGGAGAAAAAAGCAAGACTACAATGAGTTATTAAGCTTCATATCAATTACGTGATCCTTGAAAATATTAGTTGATAAATCTTTAGTCACAGGATCATCAATCATCACACCAGTGCTAACATGTTGAAAATCGATATCTTGTTTTTTGACATTAATCTTTATTCTATCGCATTATTTTATTAGGTGTTTCTAATTTGATATACTTTTTCCATCTATCTTTACTTGTCCGCCATACTGTTTTGTACTTGTTTCAATGAGAAATTCTTTTGATATAAGTCATGAACATCATTGAAAGATTTGAATGACAATTATCATCATTATTGACTTTTAAGTCATGAACATTTTGTATCTCAATCAACAAGGCGGACAAAATACTGTTTTTTAAATTTGACGCCTCAGTGGGTGAGTTTAAAATTGGGTAAAGAGGATCTACTATATAACACTATTATGATTTGGTTATTGTTTGTTCATTCACGTTCACTGATTTAACATATTTTTTAAAAAGGCAATTCGAAACACTAAAATTTTGTTCGTGCAAAATGCAAAGAAATGTTAACCACAAAGATTTAATATTGTACGGAATGTTATTGTATATTTTTGCAAGAATCTGTTTTCACAACCTGAATGAGTGATGCTATGATCACATGACAATAATTTTAGCAGTTACACCAAAGCTTCCTTTCGCTTGGCACCTCTCTTAAAGAAGAAATAAACAAAATGATAGATTCACTATATCACTCGTAATTATTTTTATTTTTTAATACAACTTGAACAAATAAAAATAGACAAAACAACATTTATAAGTTCATTGAATTTACATTATTCCAATTCACTCTATAAATAGTGGCACGGGTCGTGCCGCACGTATAAATATCAAAAATAAGAAAATATTTTTTTGGTTTGGAAATCAAGAGGCATAAGTTTGGAAAAAAAGATAATATTTGAGATTAGTTCTTTTTTTTAAGAAAAGAAGATATTTGAACATGAATTAATAAACCAATATGATGAACAAACACTTGTTGAAATATTTTTCAAATATTATTTTAATTTTCCGACACAAAAATTATGGGCAAATGGTCCCTTAAGGTCCTATTTGATCATAAATTTGAGAAAATAAATGAATAATTTTTTTATGAGAAAGAGGAATTTCTAAAATTTAAAGCTATTTTAATGATATTTTTTTTTCATTTATGAGATATAAATTTTGTAGTATGAAACGTGAATATAGATCCACAGGTGCTAATTTTTTAATCTATATTTTTTTATGCTATTTATTTGACCAACTTATCATACGGAACCAAATTTCTAATGTGATAGTACTACTCATAATGTCCAAGTTTCCTTTTATTTAAATAAATAATTTTAAGGTGTCTTAAGTACAACAAGAATAAGAATAATTGTTTTTTTTTTTCTCGAAAGAATATGATAATTTTTATTCCAAGGCTGGTAAGCATTAAACACAGCATTTATTTTTGTCCTTTTTTCAAAGACATTTTGTCCATCGTCTTAAATTACTCTCGACTCAAAATTAAATTAAAACACTTGGTTATAGGAGGACAATTATTCACTTCAAAATGGTAGGTTTCAATTCGACAAGATCTCCTATCTCACAATTCACTCATTTCTCACAAAAGAGGAATATTATAGTATTCTAACAACAATTACATTATCATTTCTATCTATCTAAATTATGCAATAAGAAAAGTAAGTATGAGCAAAAGACGATTCAAAAGGCTAAACTCACTTAGCTGAAGATAAGACATAAAATAGTTAAGAGACAACTTGTTTTCAAGTACACTCAGACTATGAGAAATTAAGACATTTTTATAATACACTTCATAAGAAAATATTAATCATGATTTTTTATTTTTTTACAATTTTGCTTTCATTTATGTTTTAAGATATAATTTTTGTAGTCATTGAGTAATTACTACTAAGCATAAAAATAAAATATAATTACATCTTAAACTGTAAGAATAAAATAATTCAAAATAAAAAAATATTTTTATAAATCACGACAATTAATTTGAGGCGAAAAAAAGTAATGCACAAACTCATTATATTTTTTTTTTCTTACAACGAGACAAAGTAGTAATGCATATTTTTGTTTGGTCTTTGGACAGGTGAGCTTCATATCCCATATTCATAATTTCTTTGATATTCTCACCTAAATTTTATCCGTTAATAATTCTCGGTAGAGTCCACATGATAATTTATTGCTAGAATTTTGTACTTACTTGATGTAAATTGTGTTTAATTATTGGGGATATTTAAATTATTGTGGGTTAGCATAGCATCTCCACATGATTATTGGTCTTGCCTAATTATTGAGAATGAATGGGAAGGTAAGAAAATGACAAGGTCAAATCACTTTGGCCATCATAATTCAAGACTTTTTTATTGGATGGTTAATTATTTGGTCTAGATATTTTTTAAGAAAAATATTTAAGACATAAATTAAATATTTTTTCATGATGACCCTTTTGATTATTATTCCATCACGCTATTCTTCTAAAAAATGTAAAATAATTAAAAATTTAATAAATAAAGGATAAATATGAAGAAAATAAAATCTTAATAATTCTATTGGACTTTTAATAATTTACTTATTTTGACCATGTTATTACTTAGTTGAGTGTAGTAATTGACAGGTGGTACTTACACTTTTCAAGTCTTGTGAGGAGACATTGCTTTTATTAACAATGTATTAAACTATTAATAAATCACATATCTTTATTTTCTTCTATAACAGTTTTTTGCAATTACATGTTATCACAAACTTTCAAAATACACACAATTTTATAAAACCCACTGATCGTTTAAATCAACAATAATGTTATGTATTGAAAATTCAACATTTTGGTTTATAATACAATTTGTAAAAAGGGATTAAAAGTAGAGTAAATTCTATGTTTAGCAAACATAAAAATCATATTTGTATGTTATAACTATAGTTTGCATAATTGCGCTCCATAGCAAACTTGAAAGTTTGCTATTACTATTAATATGTATATTTCGGTATACTTATACAAAATAATCAATTGTATAATCTGTGTTTGTATAAAGCGAGAAAGAGAGAAAGGCAAAAGAAAACTGAGTAGTAGAAGATCTGTATTTGTATAATTATAAGTGTATAGAACGAAAATATATGTCTTTGTATATACAGTTTTCTCTCGCTTTATACAAGCACAAACACAAACACAATTTTTACATTTGTGTCTATATAAAGCGAGAGAGGCGAGTGTGAGTGGCAAGCGAGATTCTTTGGGAGGGAGGGGAGGCGAACGAAAAGATATGTAAATATACAGTTTTCTCTCGCTTTATACAAATACAAACATAATTTATATATTTATGTTTGTATAAAGTGAGAGGTAAGAGAGACTGTTGAGCGAGATCAAAAGAGTGGCGAGCGAGAAATCTTAGGAGAGAGGCGAATGACAAAATATTTGTTACAGATTAAAATTATATGAAACTGTAGTTACAATATTTAATTTTAATTAATAATTTATTATTTTATACAATCTTCCCTTAAAAGTAAGTGGATTAATTGAAAACATGAGAAAAATAACTTCAAGTTTTTTTTTACAGAGAGTTTTGGATGCGTTTTCGTTTAGTTGATGGGCTTTTTTATGGGCCAAAAAACTAATCCCACTCCCAAGTCCCAAGTGTGAAATGACTACACACTAGTTTCCTTTTTGAAAAAACTATCTAGTATTTTCTCCGTTTCATTTTATATGTCATCATTTTCTATAAACAGTTGAACCACAATATTTATCATTTTATAAATTTATGCATAAATTATCATATTTTGCCCATTATACCCTTGATAGGATAGTTAATTAATCCTGTTATTTATTAATAAAGTTGACTTAAAAAAACATTAAATAATGGTAGAAAGGTAAATTACTCATTTCTTAATGCAAGTGCAAAGTAAAAAGGTGACATATAAAATGGGACGGAGGGAATAGTAGATATCTGGAATCGAACGTTAGGCTCAAAGTTTATTGAAGACAATTAATATAGGGACTTGAGGCTGACGGGTAATCTGTTCGAGAGTCATTATGATGAATCTAAATCAATAAAGTGATTTCCTTTACCAAAAGAGGTCCTTCAAGCTATTCGAATAATAATCCAAGTCAAACAATCTTGATTGCATCGAGGCAATAATAATCCAAGTCATACAGAAATTTTAACTCCAAGAATTTCCCTGACCTGGAGTAAAAAATGACTAGTGTTTCTTCTATTTCAACTCAATCATATGTCACAGTCTAATAGTATTTAGAGAGTATTTTTAATATAATCATTCTACATAGTACACAATCGTTTCATGACAAAATTTAAATAGAAATAGCATTTTTCTTTATAAAATATAAATTTATGAACCGAGATTTATATTTTTTAAATATTAAAATCACAACTTAGAATTTAAAATTCATACTTTTAAACAATTTAAAATTGAAATTCATATGAAATTCATAAACAAATGTTCATTTCAAATTTAATCATCAAATCCTGTGTCAAGGCACTTGCACAAAATTTCCCCAGAGGTGAAGATTTTTTTTTTAAAAAAAATACATTTTCATTTTAAAAAATATATAACCTTGATAAACTGCATTAAGAAAAAAAAAATATATATATATATTTAGTTATACAAAAAATTAAAATCATTGAGTGCATATGAAGAGAGCGGGATTCGAAAGAGTAACTTTTTAAGGCCCGGAATTAGATTTGTTCACACAATATATCTTGGGCCCGGACCGGCATTACCACGAAAAAAACTCCGGCGACAACACGGTGCTGATTCAATGGCGAATCACGCAGCTGAGGAGAAGCCTCTTAGGAAAATGGCGGAAGCCTTCAAAGACCTAGCCAACACGTTGAATTCTCAAACCCTAGATGAAGCTGCTAGGATGGAAGTAGCTCCTTTCTCTCACGCTTGCACTTTGGTCTCTCCTCTATTCCGTTGCCTCGGTATCGCCTTCAAGTTTGCCGAGCTAGATTACGTTGCTAAGGTTATCATCCCCGATTCACAATCCAATTCGCTTTTTGATTGAGGATTTTATTTTGTTCTAATACATGAATTTTGAGTTGTGATCACATTGATTATGCATGAATTGTATGGAAGCTGGTAAATATTACTACTACTACTACTCTATTTGTAGCATAATGTTTTTCATTTTCTACTTTTCGAAGATTAAAGTGGAGAACTTTTAATCGTACATTTTGTGTTGTTTTCAATGTTTATATATATGTATATATATATATATATATATTTTTTTTTTTTTTTTTTTTTTTCTCGAATCAAGTTATGTGCGAGTTCAATGACAAATTGATGAAATTGATTATTTAAAGTGTAGTGGGGCAGATATTATCGCAAGGACTAATGAATTGTAGTGATCGTATAAATTTATTAATTTGATCACTTGCCTCATATGCCTTTTGTGGGGAATCTCGGCTATATTTTGGGCATTCATACAGTAGTGTATTGATCCTCTACTTGCAATGTTTTTTCCGACGGTGGATTTAGCTTATTGCAAAAATCTTGGCCCTTTGGGTTCCACTGATAGTAGGTTTTCCTTTGATCATGCATGCCTTTGGTAGCATATATTGCATAGGACTATATGTGTTTAGGTATATTCAATTTTTAATAAAAAATATGGTTGACTGAGTAACTAGACAATTGGTAATACCGCAGGTGGGTGATCTAGCAGAGGCGTCAAAGTCTATTACAACGTTGCACACTATGATGGATCAAGATATTCAAGCAAACTGTGTGAGGAAGGCAGGTAGTCATACAAGGAACTTGTTAAGAGTAAAGCGTGGGCTGGATATGGTTAAGGTTTTGTTCGAGGAGATTATAGCCGCAGAGTATGCTTTTTATCTGTTCCCTCTATTATTAACATTTCTGTTTTACTATTTTGAAATGTAGAACTCTGAAGTCATTTAGATGCACGACTTTATCTTTACCAGTATTTAAAAGCAAAAAAGTAAAAAACTTCATGGGGCTTGAGGCGAAAAGCGAGAAGTGAACCATACGTTTCTTTGAAGTGAAGCGTACAAGTTATAGTAAGTTTAAAACGACGAAGTGAGATAAACATGTATGAATTTAGTCTTAAATAATCACATTACAATTAAAATAGCTAATTTTTGCATCCAATTTACAATAATGCTAATATAGATCAAACTCTTCAAAAGAGAGATTCACATAATCAACTGCTCCTCCTTAGGATCGTGTTGCACATCTTTATTTGAAGCTTACATTTGTGTGAAGCTCGATAGTCCCTCTTGCATTGCTTCATTGCTTTAAGCGATTGGTTTTACTTACATTGACCCTAACATTCATGTAATGGATTTGATCATTCAGTTGCAAGTTCCTCTAACTTCAGTGTTTCTATCTTTTTGCCGACATCACTGCTTGATGTTGTAAGCTTTATCCTCTACTTCAGGCTTACAGACTCATGGAAGTCTAAGCTAACCAGCATTTCATCAAAGAGTACCAATAGCATGAAAGCTCTAGTCTCAGATCTGTTGTAACAGAGTGAAGAAAAGCTATAACTTTTGATGTTCTTTTTTCTCTTGTTGATAAGGAGCTATAACTTTTGATGTTGATGTCATGAAAAGAAAGAAGGACCCAAAAATGAGTAGATTGGAAATAGTATTTCATTGTGAGAAACTCCAGAACTTCCAATGTTAGCTAATTCAAAAAAGAATTAACATTTTTGCCTGTTTCATTTATTTCTCAAGTAGTATATACCTATAAACATAAGCTTTGAAACCAGGAGTACAAAAAAGCAAAAGAACAAGAGATTGTGGTATCATATATAAGATTATTTCTTTTTCTCCATTGCCTAAACTATAAAAAAAGGAAAATAATATTATTAGTAACAAAGAAAAAGATATACCATAACAATAGGGTTTTCCAACATCACTAACATATTCCTTGACAGAGTTGTTGGGTAAAGAGGGAGGAACAAAGGGTTTGACAAGCTTCTCGCTGGCGAGCTGTTGAAGTTAACCCAAAGGTAGTCTTAGAATCCCACATTAGAAAGGAAAGCGGAAGGTCCTGAACTACAAGAGTAAGACTTGAAACCAACATGTGGAATGCCTTTTGGGGTTTAGCAATGAGTATATGTGTTACTGGGCTGTTACTGTATGGCTTCCTGGACGTTGGCTTTCTTTCCTATAACTACATAAAAGTAAGCTTTGGCCATTGGATGATGAGTTGGAAGGAGTGAAATCAGAAGATATTTTGTCCTATATGTGTCTACACGAACATTTTTTTTTTGATGAAGTAGATTCATTTAAAGGCATCAAGAAGATGCAAGATTTACAAGGATAGATCAGTTATGCTCACAAGAAAAGGATGTGTAGCCTCTTTCTAAACTATAGAGCTAACAAAATCCAAGTAGAGTTCTAAATTATTTACAGGGGTCAATTTGGACCAACTAAAAAGGTGAACTAGACATCTGTCTCGCAAAAGATTTCTAGAAGTTGAAATTCCATCAAAACAACTTGTGTTCCTCTCTGTCCATAAACACCAAAAGATAGCACCAGGGATCATCATCGACATACTCTTGATGGCTTTGTCAACTTCTTGTGAACTCCAACTTTCAAGAGCATCCCCGAGAAAGGCATTACCCAGGAAAGACCAAAAAAACAACAAAATATATTCCAGGGTCTGAGGCAGCTGGGTAGTGCAGTAGCAAGTGTTGACACTTTCTACGAGAAAGCATTATATGTTTGGCCCCTAAGATATTGAGTTAAAAAGAAAAGTTTAGGTAACAACATACAAAATACAAAATCAAGTGCCTTCTTTATGTCCAGATGAGTGGTACCTCTGTTACATATTGAAGATGGAAATTGGAGAGTCGACACATCTGGTTATGTGTTCCACAAGAGTTTAGGCATGCTCCAATTCATGTTCATGTGCATTTCCTTATTTGATTTTTTCGGGTGTCCAAGACCAAAATGTGACAAAGATTCTGTATTCCATGCTGTACAAAATATCTTAATTCTCCAAGGTGCTTAAAGTATGATATCTCTCTCTACTTGAAATTGTTTGGTCATGTAATGTTATGTTCAATGGCATAATGGGTAAAGTCGTTTTAGTTATTAATAGAGGTCTTAATAGAAAACAAGGGAACATTTGATTGGATCGTGGAAGCTGTAAGGTATATTACATTTGACTGCTTGTATACATAGGGTGCCAGAGGGCGAGGGGTCATCTACTTTGGTGCTACGGTGTACATGAAAAATTGGTTATTTGATCAGTTTGCTAGCTTGTTGGTTTAATGGTTCTAGAAGCATGAGGGCCTTTGAAGATCACGGTAGAAATAGTAGACCAGAGGAACTTATTAATACCTAGTTTTCCTGCCAAAGAAGCAATAATATGTATTTTTCTTCTCTGAAGAGAGGAATGAGTAGAGTAGGAGTGAAATTCATGCTAGCACTTAGAAACATGACTACTCCCCTAAATAGCCCTATTTACAGATTTTATGATCTATGAAGGACTGTGCCAGAGCTGTTCATGCGTCTCACCTTTCTTTGTGTGAGAAGTGACAGTGTTTTTGCTTAAGGTGATGGATCTTCACATGAATCTACCATGTGGTTGGGGAATCGTTATCATAGGTTGATGTTTATATAATTGCAGATACTAAATTTTAAATTTTATCCCGCTCGTTGATTTTAAGGTGTGTGGAAGTCGCATAATCTTATGGAGTTCTATTATAACCTGCAAGTCAATTGTTGTTTGACACGGTGGTGATATTCACATGAACCTGTCCTTCTGGTGGCTGAATTGGCAATAGATGGATATGACTCAAAACACTTCGCTTGTTTGTTAATTCTTTTTAGGTGTGTGGAAGTAGGAAAATATCGTGAAATGTTGTTACAGTACTATGAGATTTGTAGTATTTATATGTTATCAGTTACTTTTTTTTGGATCAAGTGTTTGTTATCAGTTACTAACTAGTCTTATCAGACCTCTTCTAGCGGATATGTTTGCTTTTAGTTTTAATATCCATATTTGATGTTGAAATTTGGTTGCTGTCTTTGGCAGGGGGAATTCCTTGAAGGATCCAGCATCAAAAGCATATACACAAGTGTTTGCTCCATACCATGGATGGGCCATCAGGAAAGCTGTGTCTGCAGGAATGTATGCCCTTCCCACCCGGCAACAGCTGATGATCAAGCTTAATGAAGATGGTGAGTGTGCAGTTTAGCTTCTTTTCTATACCTCTGATTCCACTAATAATTCACCTAGTAGCTTTTTGAGTCTAATGCATCGTTCTGAAGTGGACTTGGCTTGGCTTGATCCAATCCGTTGAGTAATTTGTTTAACATCTTAATGACAATTTGTTTTGGGCTTAAAATGAATTATGGACTGAAATTCTAGGACATTGAAATCCTGATTGTAGTAGTTTCCTCCTATATATACTATGACATGAAAGTCAATATCAGTTTTTTTAGTTTGCCTCTATCACACACTTGGGAAGGACTTCATGACACAACTCTGAAATTTTATAACCTGCTTGTTTCTTTACTTCCTTATTTGGTTTTAGCTTCCAAGTTGTTGGGTAAGGGGGGTCAGAACTGAATTTGCACTTTGTTTTGTCCAGGGAATAAATTCTGCATTTTATAGTGATTTACCTGGATGCTGACAAGCTCTTCTTAACAGTTGTTCATCTCATTCTATGTCAGCCTAGATGATAGTTGCCTTTTAATTGGCCAGAATATCCAATGCCTGAGGCATTTTCATAGTTCATGACCCATCCTTGTCTGAGGCTTGGATCATATCTAATGCCTTGTAGTCTATGTGCTAAGATCTGGGATACTAGGTCCGCCCACCTGTTCCAGTGTTTTTTTTTTTCTTTTCATTTTCCTGATGAGTTTGTTGTTTCTCTCTGTTAATTTCAGAAGACTCTGCAAGAACGCAGATGCAAAATTATGTCGCCTCGTGTGAGACTGTCATTTCGTACATTGACAAACTCTTCACCTCAAGAGATTTGGGTATGGATTGGTGACCATGAAGAACTGGATGACAGAACACCCATTCATTTATGTGATTCGCCCCTAATCACTATCGTATTATTTGTATAATCATTTTACGCAGTGGTCCAAATATTTGATTGTAACTAACTTATCTTTACTAGCTGGGAAATGAAAAAATGCCCTAGAACATAAAAGTATCTTTCTGCACTTGGGGCGAGGTTGAGCTCATTATTTGAAAAAAAGAAAATACCACTTCAGTTTGACTCAAAGTGTTTAATGTACCGAGTATAGAAAGTGACAAAATTACTTACCAATACTCCTTGCCATGTAATAAGGTCAGGTTCTCAAGTTCATCTCCATCTGAGATTGAGGTTATGTTTCAACTCATATGTTGCCATGTTGGTGTTTCCCCTATTAAGTTCTGGCAGGTGTTTTGAATCCTAAAAGATTATTTGATTATTAGTTGGAGAAAATATTATATAAAACTAATGTCAAGGTGGTTATAAGAAAATGACTTTGATACACAAGTAAGGGAAGTCATTTTCCTTATTGAAAAATACTTAAAATACTTGAATTGATTTTATT
Source organism: Solanum bulbocastanum (assembly GCA_037074985.1). Lineage (NCBI taxonomy): Eukaryota > Viridiplantae > Streptophyta > Magnoliopsida > Solanales > Solanaceae > Solanum > Solanum bulbocastanum. The sequence goes on along the minus strand of CM073598.1, from coordinate 24,615,469 downwards.
GATAAATAATTATTTCTTTCAATAAAGCTACTCAGAGTACATTACTAGTTCCACTTCTCTTTTTATGACAATCAATCATTTTAATGATATTTGATTGCTCCATGAGGTTTTAGACTCAAATTTCTACAAAGATAAAAACACTCACGAAAACTAACTATATATCAGAGTTGTAAAGAAAATAATAGTTCAGTAACATCTTCTTCAATCAAATTGTGTAAAGTCTAAATTAAAAATATTGGAAGTATTAAGTAATTTGAAAACAATAAAATAACACACTAGATAATTGTTTTTCTTTCTTCTCAATTACTTCTTAAGAGAAGCATTGAAAACATTTCTAAAATTTGGCGCGAATTATTAATTTTATCTCTGAATTATTGACAATCTTAAAAATACCCCTTTATTGACTAACTGAACTGAAATTCTCACAAAGTTTACACTTCTCTCAGCTTTTTATAAGAGCCCATGTTCCTATAAGAGTTTTGAGACTATTTGCTATGTTATCTGGCAAATCGAGAGTTTATCTAATTTTCGTTAGTCAAACAAAGAGATACTTTTAAGATTGTTAATATTTCAAACACGAAACTAATAATTTGCGCCAAATTTCTAATCAAATACTTCTTTTATTTCTTCGTAGAACCCCTTACACACTAATTTATGAAATAATAAGCTTCACACAACTTATATTACTAAATAAATAAATTTAATTTGTGCTTAGTACTTAGTAGTGTATACTAGTGCATAATTGTACCTTCCTAAGAAAACAATGCCAACAATTTCCCCTCTCTGCCAAACAACCAAAAGCCCTGTGTTAAAACTTGAAAAACCCTGGTGGCTCCATAAACCCCAAATTCAACCAGAAATCAAGATTGATTGACAAACAGAGAAGAATCTACTCAAAATGGATGATGGAGAAGGAGGATTAAACTTTGATTTTGAAGGTGGCTTAGATACAGGGCCAACACACCCAACTGCATCTGTACCAGTAATACAATCTGCAGGCCACATCACCACCGGTCCCGCCCCAAATGCTTCTGTTGCCTTAGTTCCTCCAGGCGGCGGTGTGGGTCAAGGAGGGGATGGTTCATTTGTTGGTAATCGTAGAAGTTTCAGGCAGACTGTTTGCAGGCATTGGCTACGGTCGTTGTGTATGAAGGGTGATGCTTGTGGTTTCCTTCACCAGTATGATAAGTCCCGGATGCCCGTTTGCAGGTTCTTTAGACTCTATGGAGAGTGTCGTGAACAAGATTGTGTTTATAAGCACACCAATGAGGATATTAAAGAATGTAACATGTGAGATTCTCTCCGTGATCTGATTTCTTGTTTTTCTTCTTTGCAATGGTTTTAATTTATGCTGTTTTCCTTGTGTGTCTGTGTCTGTGTTGAGGGGGAGCGTAATGTAAGTGACGGTGCACCTTCCTTTGTTAACAAGAAGTGGTTAGCTGTCCAGGAAGCTCTCTTTCAAGTCCTTATCTGTCGGTAGAAAAAGAAACTCAAAGCCGTTCAGTGGTGAATCGGTGGATCAGAGGAGGGGTAGAGGGAAGGGGGAAGGGGGAAGGTAAGGCGTATATTTATATACTTGCATTGCCAACATGCTAGTAGGGAAACCACAGATATTTAGGTTGGATTCAAACTCTTACTTAGATAGTCTGATGAGATAATTTGGGACTTATGTGTTTGGTCTCAGCAGTTAGCACCTGTGCTTGAATTTGGTTACATCTAAACCAAGGTTACTAGCTTTTAGGTTCGTAAGTATTAGGTTCGTAGATTTGATGCATTTTGAGTTGCTTGGTGTGCAATGAATTGGATCTACTTTATCTGTTTGATATTTCTTGACATGTATTTTTACTTTTACCAGTTTCGTTTGAAATTTTTAGTTATAAGCTGCATGAGTTTGTTACTTACTGAGAATTGAGCGGAAGAAAAGCACAAGAACATAGTAAAAAAATGGATGTTTAATGTTTTTTTTTTCACGATCCTCACCTGATATTTAGTTATGCTGATTTGCTTTTGTTGGGCATTGGTCATTCTACGACAGTAACATCATTAATTACGGTGTAGGTGCTTTTGATCTTAATGATAATGACTGTTTAGAGTCGCATGATACTTGGTGAGAGGTAGTATGTAACCTGTGGAAAAGTCGAGGTTTTCGTGAGCTGGCCCGTACACCCCTGTCATAAAAAAGATCAAGAGTGTTGATTTGCTTTCTCTAAAGAAAAGTAATTGAAAAGAGAATAAGATGACCATACATGTTTTTTCTTTTTCTTGTAGCACATTATCACCTGTTTTTTGATGTAATTTCTATAATGACAGGTATAAATTAGGATTTTGTCCGAATGGTCCTGATTGCCGATATAGACATGCAAAGCTGCCTGGACCTCCACCTCCAGTGGTAGAAGTTCTTCAGAGAATTCAGAATTTGACATCCTATGGTTATTCAAACAGGTTTTTTCAAAATCGGAATACAAATTATTCAACTCAGGCAGACAAATCTCAAATTCCGCAAGTACCTAATGTAATGAATCAAGCAGTGAAATCTACAGCAGCAGAGCCACCCATTGGCCAACCGCACCAGCCGCATCAACAACAAGTTCAACAGCCTCAACATCAGGGTGCCCCAACTCAAACACAAACCCTTCCCAGCAGCCAGCAAAATCAGGCTGCAATACCCCTGCCTCAAGGACCATCTAGGTGTGTTCAGAGTTTCAAGGTCTTTACTTAGGTCATGTAGTCAGTCAGTCTACTTAAATAGGTGAATAATTTGGAGTCGTCCATGTCGGCTGTAAATTGTTTATCCAGAGCCTTGTTAGAATCATAAATGGTTCCACCTATTCTGTATTGTTGTTTATCAACTCCCTTTGTTCTATTCTTCATTCTGCTGCATGCCTGAGGAACTGATACAAACTATTGTGAACTCATTCTATAGAGTTCTGCTATAAATGATATGTATATTGTTGGCTGGTAATTTACAGCCCTGATGCACCATACTATGTCGGTGAAGTTTTAAAAACCATCCTCCCTCAAAAAACGACAGGAGAAACGGACTATAGGTTGTGTTTGCGTACTTATTTCCTTTTCTGCTAAAGTTGGTCCATTGATTTGTGTAACTACAGGAATTCTTGGACCTAATTGTGATGAGGAGAGTTTCTTTTTCTTCTTTCTATTGCTTGCAAAGCCAATTGATGGTCATAGTACCATTGGGCGTTGATTCTTCTTCACAACCTTTCATCCCCACTGTCTAGTCTCATAGTCGGAAGCTAATTCAAAGTCATTATTTAGCTGTTGTACCTTTGTCAGAGTGATCCAAAAGATATCTCTTAACATAAAATTCTTATCAAAGCTATCAAAATCCCAAAACTTAGGTACAGACTAAAGGACATTGGATCATTCTACTGGGTGGGTCAGGTGATGCACCAACTATACTTTCCTCCAAACTTGTGATGAGACTTAGTGAAGAAGTATATACTTTGGTTTTAACTTTTAAGAGCAAGTGCACTGAAATATTTCTCTCTTTTAGTTATTACTACTAATTATACAATTAGTGAAAACTGGCTGTAGAGTTGGGACCATCTTAGACCCAGTGAACTCCTAGAACTGTCACTACAATGATGCACTCATCCAGAATATTTTTTTTTTTTTTGAAACTGTTAACTTTCTGTTCCTCAGCATAAGGGCTATGCTGGTCACCTCCAAAAGTGTTAGTTACATAGAAACAACAACAAAAAAAAAAAAAAGAAAACAAGAATACTTACATAGCTCCTATGAAATCCACTAGTTGAATTTCTTCTTCTATGTTTATTGCTTTACACGAAAAACCTAAAGTGGTAATTACTTTCCACTTAATCTTCTCTATAATGCATTCTTTAACCCTACAAAAATTCTCTGATTTCTCTCTGTCCATATGATCCACCAAATACAAGCTGGTACTGTTCTCCACCACCTCCTTGGCTCTTACTACCTCCCCTTCTGGCCCAACAACTTAATAGGTCTACTGTATGTTCTGGCATAATCCAATTTAGGCTAGCTAAATTGGTTAGCCTAAATTGGTGAATAGAGCCCATACTTGTGTTGTCACTTTGCAATGGAGGAACATGTGATTGTTGGTTTCTAGAGCCTCTTTACAAAGATAACGTCTTGAGGCAATAATTCTTCCCCTCTTTTGAAATTTATCATGTGTCAGGCAAGCTCTCTTGGTTACCAACCAAGTGAAGCACTTCACCTTAGTAGGGGCTACACTCTTCCAAATAGCACTCCATGACCCTGATTTCTTCCCTGCAATTGCGGCTAGATCCCTTTTATACATTCTATTCACAGAGAATTGACCATCAATATGATGCCTCCATAGCAATTCATCTGTTTTCGGATTTGTGCCAAGAAAGTCTCCAATCAAAGCTAGCATATCTGATACCCACTCTATATCCCAGTCATTATTAAATCTCCTAAAAAGCTAATTCATCCTTGTGGAGGCCAAACCTCTTGTATTTTGCTATTAGGATTCAAGCAAATAGAAAACAACCCAGGAATTTTCTAAGGACCTTTGATCAATCCAGTCTTCCTTCCTAAACAAAGCCTTACTCTCTCTACTAACCTTTATCCTTACATTGCTATGAAAGCCAGCCATAGGTTTCTTGTAGTCCCCCATACTCCCACACCATATGTTTTCATCACTTCTTCCGAACATCATTGGCCTTCCTGACCATACTTGTGTTGAATGACTTCTTTCTATAGAGCTTGATCTTCCAAGTTGTATCTCCACAAGCATTTGGTAAGTAAGCTATTGTTGTGTAGCTTAGGTTTCTTACTCAAACCCCCATATATCTTGCTCTATTGAACTGCCATCCATTTAACCAAGTTGAAGCTCTTCTTAATCTTGTTACCTTTTTTTTTTTTTTTTAATAATTGAGAAATCCGTCTATGAGCCGCCCTTTGGACCAATCACAGCCTTCTAAACTCGGTGGATAATGGGCCCGCCCCTCTACCCTTCTCCACTTAAATACCGGGCTTCGCTTTGCATGATGTGGGGCTTGAACCTGCGACCTAAGCCACAAATCCTCCACCTTTTTGCCACTTGAGCTAGGCCTTGGGGGCCTTAATCTTGTTACCTTGCCAAAGGAAATTTCTCCTCAACAAGTCTATAGCTTTGACTACCTTGCTGGGAATGGGAAAAATGACAACACATATGTTGGCAAAGAGTCTAAAATAGAGTTGATCAAAGTGACTCTTCCCCCAAGGATAGATATTGGGATTTCCAATGTGCCAGTCTCTTCTCTGATTTTCCTAGTATACCATCCCAAGTGCGAATTGCTTTATGTTTAGCACCAGTAGTGGCAAACCTAGATAAACTGTAGGCAGCCTCTCTATCTCGCACTTCAATATATTAGCCAAAGATTGAATCTGTTGGACCCCTTTAATAGGAAAAATGCTATTTTTTTTTTCTAATTCACCTTTAGTCCAGGGCATGCCTCAATAATTACTAGAATTATTTTGATGTGACAAAGTTGTGCTTGGTCTGCTTCACGAAAAATTATTGTGTCATCACCATACAATAAGCGAGTCATTTCCACTATCTCATTAGCCTTGCTTTTGATTCTGAAACCCCTAATCCAGTTGTTTAGAGAAGCTCTCCTCATCAGACTGTCCAACCCTTCCATAGCAATGATAAACAAGAAAGGGGACAAAGGGTCCCATTGTCTAAGTCCTCTTTCCGTAGGAAAAAAAAACCAGCGGGTTCTCCATTTACCAAAATGGAGAACCTGGTGGTTTTAATTCAAAACTCAATCCACTTGAGCCATGTAGGGCCAAAACCCATTTGTCTAAGAGTGTTGATCAGGAAGTCCCAATTAAGATGGTCATAGGTTTTTTCAATATCCAGTTTGCACATTACCCCTGACACATCTCCTCTAATCCTAGTATGAATGCATTCACTAGCAATTAGAGCTGCATCTATTATTTGTCTCCTTTTAATAAAAGCTATTTGATTTTTGTTGACTAGCTTGTCTGTCACCTTCTTTAGCCTTTCTGCCATTGGCTTTTATAAACCCCAGTAATGAGACTTATTGGTCTGAAGTCTCTTAGATCATTTGCCCCCACTTTCTTTGGAATTAGAGCCATAAAGGTGGCATTGAAACTCTTCTCAAAACTTTGGTGGCAGTGAAAGTTTTGGAAGGTTTGCATCAGATCCTCCTTTATAGTTTCCCAGAATGCCTGAAAAAAGGCCATGGCTCAACCATCAGGCCCAAGTGTTTTTTATCGAAAGCACACAATGTTATCCCTTTTATCACCTCATCCTCACTGAATTCTCTAGATAACTAGCTGTGCTCCTCCACTGTTATTCTCTGTACATTAAGAATATTTAGTGAGGGTCTCCATTTTTCTACCTTCTTATACAAATGGTGGTAAAAATCCACAATAGAGCTGCTAATTTCCATTGGCTCAGAAGAGAACTCTCGATTAATCATTAATGACTCAATGGTGTTGATTCTTTTGTGAGCTGTAGCCATTCTGTGGAAGTACTTTGAATTTTTATCGCCATTCTTGATGCACTGAATTCTGGACCTCTGTCTCCAAAAAATTCTTTCATTTTTGGCCACCTCCTCATATTCCATGGCCAAGTGTACCTTTAGTATCTGTTCATCATCAGTAAGAGATCTAGACTCTTGAGTAACTTCCATGTCTCCTTTCTGACTCAAAATCTGCTCGTTCCTTGCCTTCCAATTCCCCCATTCTCTCTGCTCCATTCCTTAAGTTCTGTTTAAGCAGCCTCAACTTAGTAACTAGTTTGTAATCCGATCTTCTTGACACTTTAAAGGAGCTCCACCAATTATGAACTTTACTTTTGAAACCCTCTTCATTAAGCTACCACTTTTGGAACTTGAAATAAGATCTCTTGAAGACCTTAATCCCACATGTCAAGGCAATGGGATTATTGTCAGACCCCAAGCTAGGCAGGGTACATTGCCTAATTTGAAGGAACATTTCATCCCATGGGAATAAGTACAAAATCTTTCAATCCTAGAGGCATTCCTATGGCTTGCCCCTCCTCTCCAAGTATATGATCCTCCAAATGGGGGAAGGGGGGGGGGGTGTTCAATCAGCTCCAATTCGTTGATACAACTGGACAGATCGGTTATGGCTCCAAAAAGCCTGACACAATTGGTTTTCTCGGAGGGAAACCTAGTAGTGTTGAACTCCCCACATACTACCCAGGGTCCTTCACACAGACTCCTCATAGCTCTTAATTCTTCCCATAACTCCATCCTTTCATTTCTATCATAAGCTGTATAGTCTGCTGTGAGAAACCAAGAAGTTCTTGATTAACTCCACATAGTTTACAAGTAATTGATTGGTTCCCATATTCCACCATCTCCCCTTTCCATGATCTTTTGTTCCACATAACTAAAATTCCACCTTTGCTGCCAATTGCTTCCGTCCATATTCCCCCCATCCACCTATTCCCCCCCTAATTGTTGTATATAATCCCCCACTGCATTTAGCTTTGTGTCCATCAAAACTATAATATCTACCCCCTGCTGTTGTGTTCTGCTTTTCACCAAATTTCTTTTATTCTCCATGTTTAAACTCCTTGACCATTATCAAGTATGTGTTGCACAATATTCCAATGATTCACTTGTCTTTTGACAAATTGAACAAATGCTCTGTTATTCAATTTTTAGAAACATAAAAGTTCAGTCTTGATCAGGAAGTAAAAGGAGCAGTTGATCTTGTCACATATGCTGAATGCCTCTTTATATAGGTTTCTGGATTTTCCACCCCCAACAAAAAGAAGAGAAGGAAAAATTAAACAAAGCGATAAAAAATATTTGAAAGCTTATAGAAAATGGTCAGTACTAACTTGGTGTCTCCTACTTTTTTCGGTGTCATAGATTATCAAATCATTGTTAGTATTATTATTCCTGGATACTCCAGTATCTTTGTTTAATACACCGGATAAATTTAAGGTCATAGGTTTGAGCCCTGTGCCATCTGAACTAAACATGGTATTTACCTTACCTTACTCAAGAATTGTGTTCATACAGTATCACCTTCCCTCTTGACATTTATATGTGAAAAAGGAACAGTTATAATCCATATCTGTATTTTTCTCTTTATGCTTATCTGATGTCCTTGCATGGTATTAGGTACTTTATAGTTAAAAGCTGCAACCGTGAGAATCTTGAATTGTCAGTACAACAAGGAGTTTGGGCAACTCAACGAAGCAATGAGGCTAAACTAAATGAAGCTTTCGACTCTGTGGAAAATGTCATTCTAATTTTTTCAATCAATCGGACTAGGCATTTTCAGGTAGTCTGTTTTTCACCTATCCCATGAAGAGTGTAGGTTTAAAATCTTACTGATATAACTATGCATAGTTTGATTGCAACTTGTGTTGTGATGAAAGGAATGTGTCATCTTCATCAGAAATGAAAGAAACATGTCATTAATTTAGGACTAGTTCATGGAATTCAACATGTATACTGTTTGTCAGGGTCTTGCAAAAATGACATCTAGAATTGGTGGTGCTGCTAAAGGAGGAAATTGGAAGCATGAACATGGAACTGCACATTATGGACGGAATTTTTCAGTGAAATGGTTAAAGGTGCTTTTGATTTCTCTCTTCATATTAAAAATGTCCTTTTGATTTCTTTACCTTCCCCACCTGTTTTTTTAGTATTTCTTTCTTTCTTTCTATTCTTACCTTTGCTCAGGTGCCTTGCATGGTTGTCAGCAAAATATTTCCTTGAATTTATTAGATTCTGGACAAGGTAGAGGTGAGGTGGCAAGAAAAGATATCTGGCCCCTCTTTTCTGATTTATGTAAATGTAAATTGGAAGCTATTTCATGAATGTATGATATGTATTTCGAGAGGATTAGTGAGTCCACTTATATCCCTCAATGTTTCTGGTTATGACATAAGCTGTTCGCATGACATTTGAGCTCAACAAAGGTTTTTTGACCATGTGATCTACTACTAACTGCGTTATTAGTTTTTTCTGTTGCATGCTTTTCAATCACACTAGCTTTTCTATTTATCTTGGAAGTGGGCAAAGTAAATAATGAGCAAAATTTCCTTCTATAAAATTGTGAGAAATATTGAAGAAGAATATTATTGAATTGTTGTGTCTACAATATTACATAGAGACCCTATTTATAGACACTACAATACAATCCTTTACCAAATAGGAAACTATATACTATACCTATTCCTATTCTAAGTTGGATTGTATATACCTTTTCCTATTCTAACAAAAATAATCAGTCAACCTCATCATTAAAAAAAAAAAGTAATCAGTCAACTTAATGAAAATAACAAGTGGTGCATTTTGGTCAGTTTGCACTATTTTAGGTCTGTTATGATAGCAGGTGTAGTTCGCGAATTTTTTCATCAGACAAAGGGGGTGAATGTTATTGTCAAGAACTTAAAAGGGTAGAACAAAATTATCTCTCTTTCGAGATTTACACTTTGAACTCGTGTATGCTTCCTTCTAGTGAGAAGCCTACACCTTTTGTCTCAATAGATGTATTCTTAGAGTTAACCATCTATACCGGTTGCGCATTTTTTAGTGTAGTGGGCTTACTTCTATGTTTTGATTTCTATCAAGGACATTTGTGTTTGTTACTTTCTCTTTTGGTGGCAAATTGGCAATAGTAGGAGATTGTCCTATTTCACGATATTTAGTTTTTCCCGCTTAGTTAAAATAAGTTTTTCTGTCTCAAATTTCTGAAATGTTTTCAGCAGACTAATATTTAGCTCTTTCTCTCTCTTAGTCCTCCTCTCTTTTAAATTGTAGGACTTGTTGAGAGTTGATTATTGTGATTATAGTTATTAGACTAGAAAGGTGACAGTTGAACTAGTTACATGAGTCAAAAGTCTGTGCAACCAATTATTCAACTCCAAATTTTCTGTTAGAAGCTGCTTTGGCTGATAGAAGAGAACAAAATGTATTTCAGAACCTCTGCCTTATGTAAATTATTAAGCTTGAACCATTCCATGTATCTTTAATTAGCATCACAACTTATGCAATTTACAGGTTCCAGCTATGGAGGCCATCAACTAGATGAATTGCGATTTTAATTTCTGTCAATACTGTAGGATTAATCTGATAAGTACATTGGTACCTTGATCAATGATTTGTTTTGCTCACTGCTGTAGTTGGTCATGCCTCTTACCTTGTTGCAGTTTAAACTGATGAACTCTATGCATTTAAGTATCATAGGAGAAAAATCCTTTTTCTTTTTGTTGCCCTTTCTGTTTCACTTGAGGACTTCTAATCATTTTCCCAACTCTTAACACTTACCTAATATCAACCAGTGGCAGAGGCTCTTCACTTCTCTTCTTTTTCTTCCCCCTTTTAAAGATTTCATCACGAAATTGCTTGCATACATGAACTAAGGGACGGATCCACCATTACAGTATCGGGTTCATCTAAACCCATTACTTTCAACGCTGAACCCGTAGTATCTAAATGTTTGATCCACTTCTGCGTGAATCTATGGCCTAAAGTTCACTGATTACTTGATTCTCTTGTTTCTGTTTTTCTTTTTTAATTATCAATTGCTTGCATACATGAACTAACTCTGACGCTTAAAGTGCAGCTCTGTGAACTGTCCTTCCAGAAAACCCGTCATTTGAGGAATCCATACAATGAGAACTTACCTGTGAAGGTATGTTTAAGCCTTTACTCATAGATTATTTGACATATTCAAAAAATTAGTTTCTTGGATTTTTTAGCTCTACAGTTCAGGAAGCTACAAATCCTTATTTTTGTGAGCTTAGCTGATCTATCCTATTTATAAAGCTTGCATCTTCTTGATGCCTTTAAATGAATCTACGCACTTTATAAAAAAAAAGAAATATTTCAAAAAATCAGTTCCATCTATGGCTGTTCTGAGCATGCCGATGACATAGATTGATTTATAATGGACATATTTATAGATCAGGGCAGGTATTTGCATGTAGTTCTCTGTTATGCTAGAACACTGTTATAATTTGCAAAATTCTTCATTAGTAGATACATCGTGGACTTCAGCTTAAAGCCTTGATAGGCCTGACAGAACCATTGATTAGTCAAGTCAGAATCCCCACAAGTTGCTTTTGTCAAGTGACATCCTTCCTTCTTGCATTTCAGCAAGACTATCCAACTCCACCAGAGTTTCTTCGACTTACAAACAGTCTTTCTGACAATGAGGAAGACCTTAGTACCTAGAGGTTTGGGTTTCTAGGGTGAAATAATTTTTATTCTTTTCATCAAAATTGATGCTCCGCGATTTGATGCCTCGTACTGTTTTGAGGGGGGAAAAAGGGGAATAGTAGCCAGCCTTAGCATAGTGCTTTTAGTAGAATAACTAGGTAATTTATCCGCGCTTCGCGCAGGTATGAATAATCTTTCTAACCTTTTGAACAACCTTTCCAATAATCGACTGTTATAAGAAAAAAAATGTAAATTTTAGTAGGTTTTAAGAACAATTCAACTGAAATTAAATGATTTGACATTATCACATATCTCAAGAATTGTAAATATATAACAACAACATAATTAATTTTTTTTTTAGAGACAATCTACTTGTCTGAGGTCAAACGTTCACCACTTTTCGTTATTGTTACTTTGTTACTCTAACAAAATTTATATTTATAGAAGGAGAAAAATAAATTTGAAACAACAGCAAAATAATATTGTTGACCCTTTTAGAAAATCATTCTTTATTAAACTACTGCTTTGAAAACCCTTCTAGATGCTTCATCAATGCAACTTTACTACTTGTTCAGAAATATGCATGTATAATTGTTGCATTATGAAAGTACAAGTAGATAAAAATTTTGGTTTCTAGACTCATGTTAAAAGAGATATTCTCGAACAATAAAAAATTAAAAATGAGTCTAACCTAGATAACTCAAACGCTCAGCAATGACTTGGGACATGCAGGACAACAAATCTATGTTTATACACATATCTTTTGTAGTTTAAGATATTACTTTTATTTAGAGCAGGTTTTGTTTCATATTCTTCAAATGAAGTTTATCGAAAATAGTCATAATTCACACCAAAAATATTTAGAAGAGCCGAATGAGAAGGAAAAAAAAAAGAACATTAAAAGGACGAAATTTTTTGTCCAAGTGAGGTAATATACATACCAAACGAAAAATAATCAATTTATTTTAAGGAAACAACAAAAACAACGAGAAAAAACATATATTAAATGGAGTAAACTATGAGATATCCAATGATGATAACAAATTATTCTAACCAGAAAAGTTTAAAGCATGTACTCAAATATAACAATTAATAATATAAGCATAAATTAATGACGGTAAAAAACATACCAGGATCTGTAATAATAGAATGAAACAGAATGGAAAAAATCGAGCCCACTGAATGCACAGTGTCCCCTTAAGAAAATTATTCCCCTCTTGTACCCTAGGTTTAAAGGAATAAATCCTCTCAGGATATAACAATTCTATTCACCAGTGTATTGATACAAAAACAATGGTGTCAGTGAGTCATTCAACAGGAGCAAAGTATACAAATATTTAATTGTCTAAAAGAAGAAAAAGAAGTTCAAAATTTTTGTTATTTTAAAATGAGAGGAAATTCCTCTATTTATAGACAATAAATGGTAATGTGAACAAATGCTTATTGTGTCTCATCAGAAAGGTCACACTCTTTGGAAAAGTTACAACCCTTCGGAAAGGACACAAACTTTTATAAAAGTCACAACTTTTCATAAAAGTCGCAACTCTTCATGAAAGTCGCAACACTTCATAAAAGTTGCAACTCTTCGTAAAAGTCACAACTTTTCATGAAAGGTGAAGGCTAATTTTGGAAATTAAATAAATTAAAAGGAAATTCTTGTTTGTGGTTGCGCCACGTAGGCGGGTCTAGAGTTCTCTTTTATATATATATATGATTGGAAGATCAATCTATGTATTGCCAGTCGAATTATGTGGGTCAGCATGAAGTTGAATGAAAACATAAAATACCATGGCTATATAGATAAACTGAAAATTATTATCTTTGGATAGATTTTTTAAATTGCCATAGAAATACATTCTGCATAATGATGGAGGTGAGATGCGGTTCAAATTATATTCTAGTGCCTATCTGAGGAGTTTCCTTTCCCTTGCGTTTCTTTCAAGCACAGATTCTGTTAAAAAAAGCCAAAAGAGATTGTGGAGTTTTTTTTTTTTTTTTTTTTGAAATTGGTAAATTGTATTCATCAACATTAAGGGTATGCTGGCCACCTCCAAAAGGGCATTCATCAGCATAAGAGATGCTGGAGATTGATTCCCTCATGTATATGGTGGTCAGTATGGAAGGAGAGAAATGCTAGATGTTTCGAGGATAGGTCCAATTCCATTCATAAAGTTGAATGGAATTGTATTGTATCTCTACTTTTTTGGTGTAAACAGCTATGTATAGAAGATACTGAATAGATTATAGATCTGATAGGGAGTCTGTAGTTTAACTTTTTTGTGGTGGCCAGCATATCCTTAATGCTGAAGTCTACAAACTTACTAGTTTAAAAAAAAGCCACTTGCTTTGTTTTTCTCCATGAATTCTTAGCACCAAATGGTCCATTGCAATTAAATGATCTCACAAATTCATAACTCCCAGTTGGTGCGTTGTGTGCCAAAAGAGAAATTAGACCCATTCTCACTTATGTTGGCTTTGCTCTTTTGTAAGGTGAGTCTGGATGAAATTATTAGGATTGTGATGATCTTTTGTGCTTTTATTATACCTCAGCTAGTGTTTAACGATTCAACATGGGTCTTTGGTTACACAAAGATGTTATATTCTCGGAAGAGAGGTTTTACATGCTGTTCAATCTGCCTTTGAGTGAAGAGGATGCCAGAAGGTTTGAAGGCCATTTTCTTGTAATATTTTGATTGATCCATCTCTTCTCTATGTGGTGTAAAGCTAGAACGCTCTAGGGATTGCCTAAGGGCATTTCAATTGAAGTAGATTCTTTTACATTGCCCTGACCAGTCTTTAACAAGATATGAGGAGGGCTTTTTTTTCCAAATCTATGCAGCTCTTTTTTAGGGTTGAGGACATGTAGAGCCTTTTTATACTATCCTTCTCAATGGCACTATTCTTTTCTTGTTGAAAAGAGAAAAAAGGAAAATGTATCTCAAGTAAGATACTTTACCTTTTACCCACAACCTCTTTTAATGCCATGGGTATAGCACACAAGCTTTAATACTATTTTTGATGGCCACAAACTTTCATATTATTAAAACTAATTATTGACTAATTGCCCTTCTAAAGAACATGAACCAACCAAATTGCCTTTCTTCGAATATTGGTTGCGTTTCTGGTTGAGCAACTGTGCTAAGTTTGTTTCACATAATTTTCAGCTTGTAAGTGAACGTTTTCTATTACTGTTGCAATCAAAGTTGCTTATGATTCCTGAGATGGACTTTTACTTGTCAAATTCAAAATTTCCTTCCATGTTTTGTTTGGTAATGTTAAACTTCGCTGTGTGCTATCATTACTTTCAGTCACCTTCTACTGTCGTTGTTTCAGATAAGCAGAGATTGTCAAGAATTAGAGATCTCTGTTGGTGAGCAGTTGGCTTCTTTGCTCTATGTGGAACCAGACAGTGAACTAATGGTATTTCTTTTTCAGTTTTTCTCCTATCAAACCAGTTTTCATTCAATAGATGGTAATTCATTTGGGATTGTGGACGTGAAATATTAGTAGATCTTTTTGGTGATTGTTCTGATGTTATAAGGTTGATCTTTTATGTCCAAAGCTTTCTTCAGGTCTTACTTAATTGTTGGTTAAAAGAAAAATAAAAGAATTTTTATATTGAGTTTGGCTATAAGGAGTCATTTCTTGCTATTCAGTCATCCCTTGGACACAGTTCTGGATCTGTTGTACAGCTAATTAACCTCTTTTTATGGATCTGTTGGACAACTACCGAACCTGGTCTCAGAAAAAAAAATGAACCTGGTCTTCCCCTTATTTTCAATGTAACTCTCTAACCTGGGTTTTCCTGTTACTCTCACTGTAAATGTTGTTCCTCTAAATGTGGGTTCACAAAAATGATGTCTCAACTAGTACTATAAAACTGGTATACATTGGTAAATTGTTGTATGACACATATTTCTATAGTTAAGAATCTTTTCTGGCTTGTAATGTAGGCAATAGTTGAAATAGATCCTTACGTGGAGAGGTAATTACTTATTTTTTTTTTCATGATAGGTTCTGTACTTGTTTTTTGAGAAAGAAAAAACCCCGCACATAGTCTAGTACTTATTTAGTTTGATTTGATAGTGAGTTCGTTCTACTGCTTTGCTGCTTATGTGCATTCAAATATGTTGTGTTGAAATTCCAAAATTTGGCTGCAATTGGTCCATTCGCCTTAATTATGCTCTTTGGTAATTTATGGAGCATCTAGTTGGACTGCTGATGCAGGAAAGCACATGGTGTACACACACATACTGTGTACATATACATTATATATGTATGTTATATGTATGTGTATATATATATATATATATATATATAAATGTTTTCGATGTGTATGTATATGTGTACATTCACTTGACATAGTAGCTATGGGAACTTAAAGAATTGCTTCTTAATGTAGTTGAACTTTCTGTACAGAATTCTAATGGGACAATATATTATTGCATTTCAGGCAGTCTCACTAGCTGCAGAATCCAAGCGAGAGGAGGAAAGAGCAAAGGGAGTAAACCCTGATAATGGGAATGAGAACCCAGATATCGTACCTTTTGAAGACAATGAAGAAGAGGAAGAAGAAGAAAGTGAAGAGGAGGAGGATGAGGGCTTTGGCCAAGCTTTTGGACCAGCTGCTTTGGGCAGAGGAAGGGGTAGGGGAATCGTATGGCCTCCTCTAGTTCCTTTTGGACGTGGAGCCAGGCCTTTCCCTGGGATGCGGGGCTTCCCTCCAGGCATGATGAGTGATGGATTTTCTTATGGATCAATGACACCTGATGGTTTTCCTATGCCTGATCCTTATGGAATGGGTGGCCGACCTTTTGGACCATTTGGCCCTCGATTCCCTGGTGATATGATGTTTCACAGCCGTACTCCAGCTGCTGGTGGATTTGGAATGATGATGGGTCCAGGAAGGCCCCCTTTCATGGGTGGAATGGGCCCTGGAGCACCTGGCCCACCCAGAGGTGGTCGACCAATGGGAATGCATCCATCATTTATTCCACCCCCACCACCGCCCTCTCAAAATCCTCGGGTCAAAAAGGATCAGAGAGCTCCTTTTAATGAAAGGAACGATAGATTCAGTTCAGGTCCAGACCAAGGTAGGGGTCAAGAGATTGCAGGCTCAATTGGTGGACCAGATGAAGGAGTACATTATCCACAAACTGAAAACAGCTTTAGAAATGATGAAAGCGAGAGCGAGGATGAAGCACCTAGAAGGTCCAGACATGGTGATGGGAAGAAAAAGAATAATAGCATGGATGGAGATGCTACAACTGGCACAGAAAAGTAAATCTTATGAGAAACTCTGAAGATGCAATCTTGCCTCTGCAAATGCGAATGCCTGACATATCTCCATACTGTGAGAACACATTATGACTAGTTCTTGTAGTGGAGACCTAGCAAGTAGTGTCCTTAGATTGTATACTACATATGACATCTCATTCTGGCCTTCACTACTTTGCTTGCTTACATTTTTCCCAACTGATAAAAGTAGCAAACTTGAGTTTATGTCACTAGTGTACAAGAAATATGGTTTTTATTTTGCATACATATTTGCTTCCATCTAACTGTAAAAACTGATTTACAGTCAGGTTAGTTAGATTAGGTTACAACTGAGCTGGACTTTATTATTTTGGCAAGGTCCTGCCTTTTGTAAGTCAAGCTGAAGCATGAAATGTTGATGGATTATTGATCACTTTCTAACTACCACCTATTATGGTTGCTGAGCAAACCTTGTTTTCTAATATTCCAGCAGCACCTTTGGATCTTGTATGATCAAAGTTCAAACCTCTCTGTAATAACACTATCTGTTTCAGAGAACATAACAAGGAACACAATTCAAAAAGAAGAAAAACTTGATGAAAAATTGTCATAATATTACTCTTACAGAAATTTCTGATGGTATATGTTTCTCTAACGATGACATCTAAGGCTTTTTAATCACAGGCCACGGGTTTCTTCCCGCTAGTGCATGTATTTAGATGAAAATACCCTCTAAAAATAAATAATTTGTGTACTACATTTTCATCGTTAATTACTGCATAACAATCTCTTACACATCATTAATTGTTCACGAAAAGTCTTATTTTATATAATAATCAATTTGGCTTGATCGTGTCATTATCTTATATTTTTTCTCATTTTATTTTATCTAAACTTATAATTTAATAATTTATTTTAATTCTTTACACTATCTTTTATACTTGAGATTTTGTAACATGAAAGACAAATACAATTTATCCAAACATAATATAAAATAAACCCAACACGATTTAATACAATACGATAGCTTATGAACATTATGTAAACGAGTACAAAACCAAAGCAAAGGGTATGTTGGTCATCTCAGAAAAAAAGAAAAAAAAAGAGTGAGAGTGAGTTGGGATAACTTAAAAAGAGGCGACAATGGCGTAAGAGGCTTTTGAGAGCTCTCTTAAAACTCTTGAAATGCTTATTGGCTTGGCGCCAACTCTCTTTAGAGCTCGTCCTGTTTGCCTCTACACTTCCATCCCAAGATTTTTGCCTAACAGTCATGGTTTTCTTACTATTACTCCAGCTAGGCTCTTCATACCTGCAGGTTCGCTTCAATTTCCTTCTTTTTTCTGAAATTTTGTTGACCTAATATATTGTTGACGTAGTATTCTGAAGAGGATAAAGCAAAACTGTGAATAAAATTTTGATACAAAAGTTACCTGTTTCCGGTGGGAGGTGGCAGCTATCGTGTTAAATTAGTCGAGCTGCTCGAAAGTTGGCCGGACACCATGGCCATAAACAAAATTATTATTGATACAAAAGTTGGGTATTTGGGTGAGCACATATTTTTCGTTTTTTTTAAAAAAACTAGAGGGTGATTCCATGTTTTGAGCTCTTTACACTTGCAACTGTAAATAGCTTTGTAATTTTTTTTTTTGACCTTTGAACAGTAAAAAAATTAGACCTTGTGGTATTCCATAGAGTTCCTAATCAAATGCTTGTATATCTATTTTGTTAATTAGTTTTTTTTTTTTTTTAAAAACTTTTACTAGCTTGTTTAAGGAGAGATGAAAATAAGGAGGTGGATGATTATGCTGAACTGAAGGAGAAAGTGGAGAATTTGGGTATATGCTGCAATTCTGTTACCCCTGAAGAGTACACAAGATTAATGTGTCCCAAGGTATGTGACATTTTATTTGGTGTTTATTTTGGTTTAATTAAGTTTTTCTTTTCATGAGTGTCAAGTGGTAGGTATCTGTTAATCATATGTAGCAATATCAACTAGTTGGAATTTGTACCTGCAACCGCACACTAGTAAAGGAAATAATGAAAGTTGGGTAATTGTTCTCTTTTCATGATCATGCATTTGTACTGCTAATTTGGTGAGGAAATGCAAGATGAAAAATAAGAAATAATGAAGTGAAATGCAGATTTCAAGGTTGATATAGCTATGTGTAAAGTGTAATTTTCTGGTCTTTGTAACAGAGACTGGGGTAAAGGAATATATAGCCTTCAATTCTAACATAATTCTTTAAACTGTTTGTTTGTTCATATATAACAAGGAGCAGACAAGTAAACACATTTAAGATGTGCTTCTTTGTTTTCCAATTATACAAAGGAACCTTAATTTTCTGCTAATTAACTCTTGTGACAAAAAATTAAGTTGTGGTTTGCCTTGGACACTTGGATATGTTTATTTTGTTTTGTTAAGCTAGATATGAGCCCCATTCATTTTCTTTTACTTCTCTCTATATCTTTGTATTTATTTGTCTCTTCTGAAACAGTGCAAAGGTGGTCGGTCAATGGAAAAGTGTTTATCATTTCATATGTCCTCGAAAAGGTACGATAGTTCTCATGTTCAATGATGATCCCCTTTTACAAGCAACTAGAGTTCTTCAAACTTGATTTTGTGGTCATCAAGGAATTCTGCATTATGGAGGTGTTTCAATATTGAATGTGGATGGGCAGGCCAGGTAGTTTAATTTATGGTTTTAAAATTTGCTTACATTAAATTCTGAGAGATAGAAGTTAAATCACCTCATTGGATATTAATTATGAACACAGATCCCACACAACAGTATGGCATCTGATGGGGTCCATCAACTTGGCAGAATGAATTTTCCTCGGATACTTACAGAGGAAAGCTTGAAGTTAGAACCATTAGGTGATATGGTAAGCAAACTTTCTTTTGCTGTGTATACACTAAATCTGATGGCTAGCATTGTATAGTCTAATATTTAGCACTGGGCAACAAATTTTCAAAAATGCATTCCCTAATCTCTAAGCTTGATTTAGAGGGTGTTTAGATTGACTTATTTTAAGTGCTTTTGTCTTTTAAGATTGTTTTATTTTTTAATTTTTGTAGTGTTTGGGAAAGATAAAATGTGCTTTTATAAGCACTTACTTTTAGGCCAAAAAAGTACAAACAATAAGCTAAAAGCTAAAAGTCGGTTATTCTTAACTTATGACTTTAGCTTTTAGCTTATAAGCTACTTTTAAAAGGCTAATCCAAACACCATCATAGAGCAAGATGCTCCTTTCTTTAATTTTTATGAAGTAAGTAAATATTATTAACAAAAGTACCGCCTTCTAAAAGGTACTAAGCTCCTACATACACTATGAGGAATCAATTATATTGTTGTTTTTGCATTTTGCATATTACTCTACAAAGCTATGTTTTGCAAACATTTAAGTTGACACAATGGAGAGCATTGGTAAAATTTAGGTTCGTTCCTTCCGCACTGTCCAGGTTATGCATATTCGCGTAGTGCTTTCAAGGTGAATTCTTGATTCTCTCAAGCAGTTGATTGGGAATTTATAGTTCTTATATTATGATTTGATAAATTCATTATTATGAGCATAATTACATTTAGGCCTAATTAGAACAATCAAATTTATAGGGATTTTAACAAAAAGAAACTGATTCTGTAGCAATAAATGATACAAGACGCCCTTTTTTGTTTATTGCCTATGACTTTTGGGTGTATTACAGCTGACTGCATATTTTTCTAAGCGGATGATATCAAAGGATACTTTGAAGAGGAATCATGTCATGCAAATGGCTGGTGATCAGGTCAGACAATATTATGGTTTGGTAGAGTTTTTGATGGTTAATAAGAAGTAAAATTAAGTCGGTGCATCCAAATGCTTTGGGCCCTCCTAATATCAATGGACAATGTTATTTCATTATTATTTGGTAGAGCTGTTGATTATTAGTAAATTTTTTTTGATCAGGTAAGATAACTTGATTATCAATAAGAAGTAAACTTAATTCTGTTCGTCCAAATGGTTTTGATTACTAATAAGAAGTAAAAATTAATTCTGCGCATCCAAATGTTCTTGGCATTCATATATCAATGCATATTTTAGATTTTCTTTAAGTTGCTTAACATGTGTAGGAGTAGGACAAAATGCAGTTATGTGTTAAGAATGAACTCCTGAAAAAATGCTCTGAAGTCATTAGCTTTACAACTTTGAGAATCTTCTGTTTCTCTTTTAGCACACTCTCTTTCCAACTAAGAGTTCAAGGTAAACATATTTATTTGTAGGAGAAGATTGACTCATTGACATGAGAACAGCAAGGCAATGGATTGATCAAGCTTTGACTTAAAATATATAAGAGAAAGAAGAAATTTCTAAATCTCAGGAGTCAGGGCTGTTTAATGGCTAAAATTTGTGTCAAAGAACAAATGAACAAAAGAACTATGACAAGGTTCATAAGTCTCACTAACTTGGAAAGCAAGTAAGACTCAAGAAACATGAAGATCATGGTAGATAATCTGATCATTAACCTCATTTTGAAACTGGAAAGTAATATTTTATGGCTGCATCATGGGTAGAGTCGTAGAGATATAAATTACATGCCAATATTTGGGTGATTGCAGATCATCATTGCCTTCACTTATAGGCGGAATGGTATGCTCATTGGCTGCAAGTATAGGACTCTTGAGAAAAGGTTTTGGCAGGTAAATTTGTTCATTAAGTTATAACCCTAACTGCCTGCACGGAGTAATGGGAAAGTACGTGAAAACACAATGTGCCATTACTGCTTAACTATATGCAATGCACGCTTCCATTTCTTAAGCTAAAGTTAGTCTTGCAAAAGTTTCTCGACGAGCAAATTCTTTAGCTTCAGATTCCTTTTAATAAAAAAGATATTGTGTCCTTAGGCGGAAATTAACAGTTTAATATCTTGCTACAAGAAGGGGATTGTTTGTCATGCTAAGACATATGACACTTCACAATTATATTGTGGTAATATTCATCAAAATTTTAAAAATTGGTCCCTCCTTTTTGGGTTTTGGGTTTGGGACTCTTTTGAATAACTTTAGCCTATCCTCTGGACAAACTTTTTTGAACAGTTTTTTTTGTGATGTCAATTTAAGAGTTTTTTCAAGCTTCCAGTCAGTGTCTGCTGTTTTCACTACCATTGGTTTTTCTGAAGGAAAATTTGATATAGTCTGAACAGAGAAGCTAGTATTTTTCCTTATTTTCCTTGTGCCTTTATTAATCAACTTCTACTTTCAATTGCCAGGAGAAGGGTGCAGATAAGGTCCTATATGGACTGGATGATGTAAGAGAAGCAGATGAGATCATCATTGTAAGTTCCAAAACTTTTTCTTTCTGAGATATATATTTCTGGCTGCTGACTAGATGTGATACTCTATTGCTGACCAAAGGTAGAAGGTGAAATAGATAAGCTTTCAGTGGAAGAAGCTGGATTTCCTAACTGTGTCAGTGTTCCTAATGGTGCACCACAGGGCATCGCATTCAAAGAACTGCTACCACTGGAAGAGGCGTGTCATAAGTGTTTTGACATAGTGTTACCATTGTGGTTTACCACTTATTTTAAAATTAATTGATATCCAGGATTATATTTCCAGCTTAATATTTCTTCTTGCACCTGAAGACAGGATACCAGATTTTCATACCTGTGGAACTGCAATGAGTGCTTGGAGAAGGTTGGTAGTCTTGATGCTTGCATTAAACTGAGAACACTAAGCAAAAGCTATGTTCCTAATGCCATTGCTCATTCCCTTTCTATTTTTTAATTTATATGTTTTCAGGCGTCCCGGATTGTGCTGGCAACTGATGGTGATTTACCAGGCCAAGCATTGGCTGAAGAGCTTGCCCGCCGTCTGGGGAAAGAAAGGTTTGTTCCTTCTCACTCATATGTTTATTTTGTGTTCCTCCATGCCCTTCTTTTCAAGTTGCTGAACATTGTACAATCCAAGAAGTGGAAACTGCAATAATCCTTACAATTTCAAATCAACTGTAAATAAGTTTTCATATACTTTGGACTAACTTATCTCCATTTCTCCTATGCCTAGAAGCATTTTTCATTATCATACTTAGAGAAAGACTAACAAATTCTAATGGAGTTATGAGAAAGGTTGTAGTTTCTTATTTGAACTTATCTTCTACTTAGAGTTCAAATTCAACAAAGCTTTGCCGTGCAACCCCCCCGGGTCGAAGTTCTTTTAGTGGTTTGCAGTTGCATGCATCTTTCCGTCAATGCAGCTAAATTATGCAAGGCTATGGCTGTTAGGTAATAACCATTGTCATCATTAAAGACTATGGTTACAAATTTTAGATGAGAACTAAATAAAAATAAAACACTTGCTTGATGTAGCCGCTAAGTTGCTCTTCAAATTAGTCAAATGACAAAACATAAATCCATCATGAAAAATTTGGGTTCTTTTGACTTTTCATAACCCCAAACTTTTATCTTTTCTGTATTCACTTAATCTTGGCTCTAAGAGAGTTCCCAAGAGATATAGAGAGACTTACATATTGATGTAGCAAGTGGAATACTAAACAAGAAAGGGTATGGCACCTTTTGGGAGGTGGAGTCAAATTTGCATCAGGTAAGAATGCAGAATAATGTACATCCAAATGAATATACTGGATTGTTGTACCTTTTTATCACTAGTTAAGTGTATTTTGTGTTTTTGACAGTTGTGAGAAGACATGCCTTTTTTCTTTTTTTCTTTCTGTGCATGAGAATCACAGCCTTTCAGCATGCTCGGACCTAATATAATTTTCTCTGTCTGTACATTGGTATTTATCTTAGTTGGCTGCAATACGCAGATGCTTCTACTTGTAACTCTCATTTGTTCAATCCATCATGCAACCCAAAGCCTTATTACTTCACCAACGGGTCAGAGAGTATTTACAATTGGTTGACTTTGCTTGATTTGCAGGTGTTGGCAAGTATGTTGGCCTAAAAAGGATGAGTTAAGCAGTTATAAAGATGCAAATGAGGTGAAAATCTTTTTATTTTCTTTTTCCTTTTAGGATGTGGCCGTCATATTTCTTTCTCTCTGTTATAATGATACATTTCTTCTGAGCTGTGAGAAATATATGGGAAAAATATTATTGAATTGTTGTTCTAATTATTACATAGAGAACCCTATTTATAGACACTATATAATACAATTCCTCACCAAATAGGAGACTATAAACTATTCCTATTTGGTGTACCAGAATAGGATTTTGCTTAATATCATTTGGATGGACTCAGGTCCTTTCATATAGGAGAGTCTGTGATGGGCTTTGAATTTGGATAGATTCAGCGGGCCTTCTTGCGTGGACTTGGGCTTGCTTTGATGATGAGTAGGCTTGTTGTGCTTTGGCCCTTCTGTGGGCTTTTATCGAGGAAAGCTTGTGTTTACCTATTCTATTCTAACACTCCCCCTCAAGCTGGTGCATACAAATTATATGTACCTAGCTTGTTACAAATGTAATTATTACGAGGACCGGTGAGGGACTTGGTGAAGATATCTGCAAGTTGATCATTTGACTTTACAAATTTGGTAACAATATCTCCTGAGAGTATCTTTTCTCTTACAAAGTGACAATCAATCTCAATGTGCTTAATCCTCTCATGAAACACTGGATTTGATGCAATATGAAGGGCCGCTTGATTATCACACACAAGTTCCATATGACCGGTTTCTCCAAACTTCAGTTCTCCAAGCAACTGTTTGATCCAAACTAGCTCACAAGTTGCTACAACCATTGCTCGATATTCTGCTTCTGCACTGGATCGAGCAACCACACTTTGTTTCTTACTCTTCCATGACACCAAATTACCTCCAACTAAAACACAATATCTGGATGTAGAACGTCTATCAAAGGGTGATCCTGTCCAATCAACGTCTACATATCCGGTGATATGCTCATGGCCTTAATCCTCGAAGAGTAGTCCTTTACCAGGAGCTGACTTTATATATCGCAGAATACGAACAACCGCATCCCAATGACTATCACAAGAAGAAGTCATAAATTGATTTACAACACTTACAGGAAACGAGATGTCCGGTCTAGTCACCGTGAGATAATTCAACTTTCCAACCAACCGTCTATACCTTTTAGGATTACTGAGTTGCTCCCCCTGTCCTGGAAGGAGTTTAACATTCGGATCCATAGGTGTGTCAATGGGTTTACATCCCATCATTCCTGTCTCCTCAAGAATGTCTAAAGCATACTTGCGTTGAGAAATATCAATACCTAATCTAGACTGAGCAACCTCAATACCAAGAAAATACTTCATTCTGCCGAGGCCTTTAGTTTGGAAATGCTGAAAGTGATACGACTTCAAATTAGCGATACCAACTTGATCATTACTGGTGATAACGCTATCATCAACGTAAACAACCAAATAAATACACAAATTTGGTTTTGAATGTCGATAAAACACAGAGTGATTAGCGCCATTACGAGTCATGCCAAACTCTTGAAATACTGTGCTGAACTTTCCAAACCAAGCTCGAGGAGACTGTTTCAAACCATAGAGTGACCGACGCAATCGACATACAAGGCTTCTAGACTCCCTCTGGGCAACAAAACCAGGTGGTTGCTCCATATAAACTTCTTCCTCTAGATTACCATGCAAAAAAGCATTATTAATGTCCAACTGATGAAAAGGCTATTTTGGCTACAGGAGCGAAAGTGTCACTATAATCTAGACCAAATATCTGAATATACCCTTTAGCAACAAGGCGAGCCTTAAGCCGATCGACTTGACCAGTTGGACCAATTTTGACCGCATAAACCCAACGACAACCAACAATAGACTTACCAGTAGAAAGGGAGACAAGATCCCAAGTACCACTCGAATGTAAAGCAGACATCTCATCAATCATAGCCTGCTTCCATCCAGAATGAGAAAGTGCTTCTTCTGTAGTCTTAGGGATGGAAATAGAGGACAAAGATGATACAAAGGCATAATGGGGTGAAGATAAACGATGATAACTCAAGAAAGCATAATGTGGATTAGTATTTCAAGTAGATCGTATACCTTTTTGAAGTGTAATCGATTGGCTAGCAGGAGGCAAGACCGCAGTTGGAGCAGGGTTTGGTGCATGACATGAATCATTTGAGACTATTGCTGACGCCGATGGTAAGTTAGGAGTGGTGGCATTACAGTTGGAGATGGAGAAGATACCGTAGGTCCCTCAAAAGTCGGTACAGGCAAGACCTGAGGTATGGGTAAGACCTCAAAGATATCAGGATGATTAGAAGATGTGTAGTAAGCTTGAGATTCAAAGAATGTTACATCAGCACACATAAGATATCGGCTGAGATCATGTGAATAACAACGATACCCTTTTTGAACTCGAGAGTAACCAAGAAAGACACATTTAATAGCACGAGGGGCTAATCTATCTTTTCTTGGGGCTAAGTTATGAACAAAACATGTGCTCCCAAATACACGAGGACGGATAAAATAGAGATGTGACTGAGGATATAGTATGGAATGTAGAACTTGATTCTGAATAGAAGATGAGGGCATTCTATTAATTAAATAACAAGATGAAAGGACTGCATCTCCCCAAAAACGCAGCAGAACATAGGATTCAATGAGGAGAGTGCGAGCAGTCTTAATGAGATGCCTATTGTTTCTTTCCGCTACACCATTTTGCTGAGGAGTGTATGAACAAGATGTTTGGTGAATAATTCCTTGGTTAGACATACACTCCTGAAACTGGGATGATAAGTATTCTAAAGCATTATCACTAAGAAAAGTATGAATAGAAACACCAAACTGATTTTTTATTTCAGCAAAGAAACTTTTGAATATAGAAAATAACTCAGAACGATCTTTCATTAAGAAAACCCAAGTACATCTCGAATAATCATCAATGAAACTAACAAAATAACAAAATCCTAAGGTGGAATTGACTCTACTAGGACCCCAAACATCAGAATGAACTAATGAAAAAGTAGACTCTGAACGACCCTCAGTACCACGTGAAAATGTGGCACGAGTGTGTTTCCCAAGTTGACATGACTCACAATCTAATTTGGATAAACTAGATAAACTAGGTACCATCTGTTGCAGTTTAGATAGACTTGAATGTCCTAAACGTTTGTGAATGAGGTCCGGAGGATCTGTAACAGAGCATGTTGTGAAGGAATTTGAAGAGGTAAGATAGTAAAGGCCTTGTGATTCATGTCTTGTCCTAGTCGTCTGTCCCATACTGCGGTCCTGCATGAGAAAAAAATCATCAAAAAAGGTTATGCCACAATGTAGGGCACGTGTCAAATGACTAACAGATGACAGATTAAAAGGAGAACTAGGGACATAAAGAACAGAGTCTAGAGTGACAGAAGATAGGGATGTGGCTTTTCCAACCCCTTTTGGTTTTGTTTGTATTCCATTGGCCAAAGTAATATCAGGAAGAGATTGTGAATAAACAATATCTGACAATAGTGATTTGTTATCGGAAACATGATCAGAAGCACCCGAGTCCATGACCCATGATCCATGAGTATTAGACTATGAAACACAAGCAAAAGAATTACCCGCAACAACAACATGATGTTGAACAACCGAAGCTACTTGTGGAGACGTTTGCTTATTTGCTCGATATTGAAGGAACTCATCATATTCTAATTGAGCAATATGAGCATTATGGGATGGTCGATCAAGCGGAGCAACAAATGCTTCTTGTGAAGATGTATGCTTACTTGCACGATTACGAAGTAACTCATTATATTCCTTTAGAGTAGCAGGATCATAACTGGGTGGTGGACCATGCAAATTATGACATATGTCACGAGTGTGTCCAGACTTAAGACAATAACTACACTTGGATCGAGGTTTTCCAAGACGATCTCCTCCTCGTCAACTCTCCATAGATTGATATGCTTGTTTTTCTATAGTTTGAGATGCAAGAGTAGATGAGTCAATGGTCGGTGATGAAACTACTTTTTGGCTGGGAGGCGCGGCAAGACGAAGTAGACGAGAGAATAATTCATCAACTGTAGGAATTGTAGAACTAGCTAAAGTCTGATCACGCACTGAATCATGGTCAGTAGAAAGTCTAGCAAGTGTAAGAACTAGAAACAACGTCTGTCTGTGTTCTTGTTGTTTGTCCACATTTGTAGTGATTGGCATCAACGTGTCAAATTCCTCCATGACCGCTTGTACCTGACCCAAGTAAGTAGACATATCAGATTCTTGTTTCTTTAAGCTAGTCATTCTAGATATCACATCATAGAATCGAGATATATCATTAGTATATAAAGCACGAGCCTTTTTCCAAATTGAATAACATGTTTGGGATGAGCAAAACAGGGCATCAACTTGGAATCGATAGATCGCCATATGAGACTACATAATTGAGCATCAACCTTCTCCCATTGTGCTTTGACTTTATTATCTATCTCACTAGCCTTTGCCTTTTCATTTACTACACAAGTATTGTTGGTTAAGTAATCTTGAACGCCTTGCCCCTTGCACCATAACTCAACCGAGAATTCCCATGCTAAATAGTTTGAGCTTCCCATTAATGGTTTTGCAGTGATCATAGCACTTGAACTACCTATATTCTTGGAGCCAAAAATATCAATCCCTAAAGACATATTATGAATTTAGAGAGAGGAAAAAAAATAAACAGATAAGAATGGTTCGGAATCTGAAAAAAAAAGGGTTGCAATCACCGGAAATTAGGTCTGACTGCCCGGAACTGGTCGGAATAAGAAAATAAATATACAGTCTGCCTCGGAATGGAGAGGCGACCTCAATGAAAAAAAAATGGTCGAAAAAACTGGCTGGAAAGTGTCGCATGCGCCGGCGCGTGACGCAAACCTGGAACTCCCTGCGACGCATGAGGGCACGTGACACGGTGACTCAGAGGAGCTCATTGGGGTTTGCTTGCCTGAGTGTTCCGCACCTCGTGGTGGTGTGGGTTTTTGCACAACACTTGTAAAACAAGACAACAATGCAAACCACCGTTGACAGTCACCAGATTCTGACCTTTTTTTTATTATTATTATTATTTTTGGGTAAGTTTCTCACCAATGCTCTGATACCATGTGAGAAATATATGGAAAAAATATTATTGAATTGTTGTTCTAATTATTACATAGAGAACCCTATTTATAGACACTATATAATACAATTCCTTGCCAAATAGAAGGAAAATTTTTTCTTTCTTTCTTTCTTCTTTGTTTATAGAGGTGCTGCAGTATAATTTCAACTATGGTCAAGAAGAATCAACTATACGAAAGATTTGAACGTTTAGCTTATAATTATGATCTGTGGGTCGTGAGAACTAGATTGTTAGAGATCATGGGAATGTGACTCATTTAATGTCAATCTGGCCTACATGTTTTTCCATGAGTAAATAATTTATTAGAATATCATCCTAGGAACCAACCAGTATACATCAATAATGTACTGATGCGTGGTGTACCTTTGCTGCTTAACCAACCACCATCCAGGTCAAACATTGGCCAATTTATCTCCCACCATTACTGTATCTGTACTTGTGACCAAAGAAAGGTTTCTCATAAATCTAAAGCTCAGAATTGATAGCATTCATGGTCATCAACTCAGGGCATGATCAGAGATTTAATTCTTTAGGAGATAGCTCAGGTATATAGGTTCAATTCCCATTCCCAGTGGGCTAGTAATCTGGTTAGCCTTTTTATGGTTTTAAGCAAGAATTTATCTGGCAGCCTTCTGAGTATTTGAGCATCAGAGTTAACTTTGACAACTAAAAGGAATTGAAAGGATATTGGAGGCACTGATCATGTACTAAGAACATGCTTGCAGATCTTACTCATCTGGTAGATATATCAATGTACAGATAGAGATTAATTTTTTCTAAGAAGAATTTAAAAAAATTAAAATAAGCAGCAGGAAATGCAGTTGACATCCCCTAAAACTATGTGGTCCTTTATTGTTCACTTTGTGTGGATGACCTGCATTTGTCCAAGTCAGTGTTTAGTTTATAAGGGATTTCATGTGCACCTTAAATATTCAAGCAATGCTTCCCTTATTCAATCTGGTGCACATCAGGTAATTATGGCACTGTAAGTCCTTGAAGCTTATCATTGTATTTGTTATTATTTTTATGGGGTTTGCTTCTTGTCCTGAATTGGTTTCTAAGTTTCGATATTGTTAAGGAACACACTGTCGAATTTCTGTTATAATGGTAACAATCCACTGAAATCAAGACCTGTGCTATTCATTTGCTAATGCATCTGCTTCTATTGGGGAAACTAAATTTAAAGCTTTCTGTAAATTGTTGTAGGTACTTGTAAATCTGGGAAGAGAAGCTCTGAAAGAAGCGATTGAATGTGCTGTGCCATATGAAATGCAGAATTTGAACTAATCCACACAGTTTTTAGTCTTAAGAGGTATGTGCTACAGATTCCAAGTTCCACACTGTTGAGTCTTTCCATTCTTTTTGCTCTTTACTTCTTTCTCCCTTTCTTGAAAAAATTTATGATAACAACCAACTAAAGTTTTTTGATACACAGATATCTTTCCAACAGTACTTGACCCTCTCCTTGAGACTTTATGCGTCTACTGCATCTGTAAGTAACATTACTCAAGATGAGAACGCGAAGCAATTTTTGTCAACACCTA
Organism: Solanum bulbocastanum; assembly: GCA_037074985.1. Taxonomy (NCBI): domain Eukaryota; kingdom Viridiplantae; phylum Streptophyta; class Magnoliopsida; order Solanales; family Solanaceae; genus Solanum; species Solanum bulbocastanum. The sequence goes on along the minus strand of CM073598.1, from coordinate 24,585,430 downwards.
GATTTCCCTTTTCAAAAGTTTCATATTCTCCTCTAGATCATCTTGGACTTGGATTTCTCAAAATAGTGTGCTTAAATAGGCGACAGGTTGGTAGATGAAAGGTTTTCATTCTTTACTTGGAATGAAGGTTCTTGGGACATAACATATTCGCCATACAAGGTACCTTGTCATAAAGATGCTTGGAGGAATGAAATGGAATTGGCTTGGCCACATGTTTAGGAGATTGAATGTCTTATAATGTATATTTGATATTTTCATTTATTATTTGTTTTAAATAATGTTAGTGTATGCTAACTCCTAAGGAAATACTAATAGCTAGAGGTGTAACTCATAATGATCTCTTATGACTACTTACGAATTAAATAGAAAAAATATCGTATCAGATGTCTTGTCTCAAAAAATGAAATAAGTTGAATGCTTGAATAATCACTTTATTAACTTAAATAATCGGCTATCAAAGTCGCTTATCTTTGTTTTATTACCACTTTTGAGAAAAAATAAGACCACTAGCTGTTTTAATACTGTAATAAGTAAGCATAACTTGCCTAGTTGCCTCAATTATGTTTTAAGGACATTTATAATGGTTTAATAAACAATGAGATTAATATAAATGAAGTTCTGATAAAGTTGAAACTTTGTCAGAATAGTGAAACAAGTTCATTTTTTTAAGGCTAATCAGAAGATTTAAATTATTATTTTATATAGGGGAGAAAAAAACAGAAATGAAATAATGGTAATAATAATAATAATAAATCAAGCTTTGACTATGGGCTATTTGTTGAAAGGAGGTGCCGTCGAGCACCACGTGAATATATGTTGTTCATCAATGTCAATTAAGGAAAAAGACAAGAAAAGAGAGATTAATTAAGTAAACTTTAAACCAATTTAACAGATACAAACAACAAAACAGAGGCAAATATATTTTCTTTAGTCAAATTGCCAACTCAATACAAATTTGATTGATGGCCAACAGTTCAATATGTGATTGCTGTCTAATAGGGGATTAATCATGGGCTGTCAGGAAATTAGAGCACATTGGACTCCAAAATAGAACAACAACGTTACAGAAAGGTAGATTATACGCAGATTTTATCTCTATTTTAAAGATAGATAGATTGTTTCCAATAGATCCTCCGATTTTAAAAAAGAAGTCTAAAGTAGTCCCAAAAAGGAGTAACGGATGTATAAGTTAAGAAACAACAAATAATAATAAAAACAATCGACAGCAATGGAACAAAAACTACAATAAAATAATACGATAATAGCGGTACAAGAAAACGACAAGCATTGATAGAAATTGAAGATCAAGAAACTACAAGAGTAATACTACGACTACTAATATGAAATGGACAATATGACAACACACATAGCTACCAACTAAACTTTTACCTTAATCTTAAGTCCTCTCAACTCACTGTTTACTTTTGAAATTATATTTATTTACATTTAACCATGAACATTTCAAATATCCTTTGCAAAATGTATAACCAAACACAATTCTCAACTCCATAAATTTCAAATAAAGTAAAAAAAAATAATACCCCATCCATTTCATTTACATTGCCTTTATACTATAATATTTTTTTTTGAACTTACCATTTTAGCAAATCAAGAATGTTTTATTACTACTTTTTTTTTCATATCATAACCTTTAATATTAAATAACTATATAAAGTAATAATAAAAATTTTAAAATATCATCAATGAAAACTCATATTAAGGTTTCGTTAAGTTAGTCTGAATCAAGTAAAATAAAACTGAGGAAATTATGGAGGGAATTAAATAATGAATGGTTCACGAAAAAAATGTGTAGTATGTGGGACCTGAAAAGAGAAATGATTAAAAAGACAAGTAAAGTTTGCTGTATTACAGACTTTTGGAAACGAATCCCCCAACGGCTCTAACATGCCATGCGTCCTGCGGTGCGGTGTCACACTAAACATTAAATTTGACCGTTTTGGGCCCCACACATTTTCGAACAAATATATTACCGTTATAAAAACCTCTCTTTCATTTCTCAATCTCAAACACATTTGACACAGCAAAGCAACCTCATTCAAGTCCAAAAGGTGATTTTCTAATAACTATTCATTTTTTGGTTTATCTTTTTGAATGAGTTTTAATGTTGTGCTTCTAAAATGAAATTAAATTTGTGACATTTTCTTTATACTGTAGATGTTTTAATTGATGAGTTTTATCAGACTCAACTTGTGGGTGGGATTACACGGGTTGTTGTTGTTGTTGTTTTATAGGTTTTAGTTAATCGGCAACAATAAACAATATCTATACCTTCTCAAAGCCAGGGTAAGGTTGTGTAACCCGATAGGATTACACCGAGTATGCTGTTGTTGTTTGTAGAGGTTTTAGTTGGGGAGATTGGCAAAGATTCAGCTACCTTGTCACTGAAAATCCATTATTTTAAGTATTTTTTTTCACATTTTTCAACTACATCTTAATCTCAATTTAGATCCTATTGGATTAACTTTTAGCTTATTTTTATGATTCTAGCTTAAAATGTAATGCTTGTAAGCTTTCTTTTGAAACTAACCAAACACTTGAAATAAGCCAATCCAAAAAGGCTCTTAGTTTCACTTTATTGTTAATTTGAAATAAATCATATCTTTTGGCTATTTAGGGCACTGAATTAGGGACTCAAATTTGGTTGTACTTGATTTTTCAGCTGTTTAGGGAGGTGATTGCCAAGATTCATTACTTGTGTAGTTGTGTTATTTATCAATCAACATGACTATTGAGGTGCAATGTGAGGCAACTCAAGTGGCTGAAGTAGTTGTTCCACAAGAGGAATTAGTGGCTGCTAACAAGGTTGTAGAGGAGGTTGAGGTGAATGAGAAAGTAAAAGAAGATGAAGAAGAGGAATCCAAGCCTAATACAATTGAAAAGAGCTCTTCTTATAGAGAAGAGAGCAACTTCCTCTCTGATCTCAAAGAGAATGAGAAAAAGGCATTGAATGAGCTGAAATCTATAGTTGAGGAGGCCATTCTTGGAAACACTCTCTTCAAAAAAGAAGAGACCAAGAAGTCTCCAGAGGAAGAGGGAAAGAATGAGGAAAATCGTGATACGGATGGTGGGAATATAGAGGGGAAAGAAGAGGAGAAGGAGGATGTTGTTGAAGTGGATAAAGAGATATCTATTTGGGGTGTACCCCTTTTGCCTAGCAAAGGGGATGAGAAAACCAATGTGGTTCTATTGAAATTCTTGAGAGCAAGGGATTACAAAGTGAATGAATCTTTCGAAATGCTCAAGAAAACACTCCAATGGAGGAAGGATTTTAACATCCAATCAATCTTGGAGGAAGATTTGGGCTCAGATCTTGCTCCAGCTGCTTACATGAGTGGGGTTGATAACCAAGGACACCCTATTTGTTACAACATTTTTGGAGTTTTGGATGATGAAGAGATTTATAACAAGACTTTCGGGACGGAGGAGAAACGGAACCAGTTCTTGAGGTGGAGAGTTCAGTTAATGGAGAAGGGCATTCAGCAGCTCGATTTCAAGGCTGGAGGTGTTAGTTCACTGCTTCAGATAAATGATCTGAAGAACTCCCCTGGACCGTCTAAGAAAGAAGTCCGGGTTGCTACCAAACAAGCCGTTGATCTTCTTCAAGATAACTATCCTGAATTTGTTGCAAAAAATGTGAGTATTATTAGCATAGCTATGAAATAAATCTTACTTTTGGCTTAGATTAATTGAATTGTCTGACCATTTCACCTGTTTGTTTTTCAGATATTCATCAATGTTCCATTTTGGTATTATGCCGTCCATTCTCTGCTGTCGCCTTTCCTAACTCAAAGAACCAAAAGCAAATTCGTATTTGCTCGCCCTGCTAAGGTCACTGAGACCTTGCTCAAGTAAGTTTCAAACATAAATCCAGTTTTAGTCCGTGAACTTTAATGTCTATTGGGGGCTAAATGTTTAACTATTTGGCTTGAGTTAGGTACATTCCAATCCATGAAATCCCTATTCAATATGGTGGACTCAAGAGGGAGAATGACTTAGAGTTTTCAGTCTCCGACTGTGAAGCTTCGGAGATTCTCCTTAAAGCTGGATCAACTGAAACTATTGAAATACCTGCAGTAGATGTAAGTATTAAGTAACCTTGGATATATTGAGATTTGATATTACGTGGAGATTTTGAATGTTTGTGTTAAATTTATGTCAGGTGGAAAGTACATTTATCTGGGATGTTACGATTGTGGGCGGAGAAGTGAGCTATAAGGAGGAATTTGTGCCAGAGGATGAGACTTCTTACACTATTATCATTCAGAAGGACAAGAAGGTGAGCTCGACAATTCGCAACACATTCAAGAACACTGAAGCAGGAAAGGTTGTGCTGACAATCAAGAACTCTGCTAGCAAGAAGAAGAAGGCGTTTTACCGACACAAGATCAAAAAATCAGCAATTTGAGATGAGCAAGTTTCTACTTTGAGTGAAGATGGAGTTTTTTTTCTCTGTTTTAAAAAATTAACCTTTTTGTGGTTCATATACTTCATTATTTTTGGTCCTACATTCATATTGTATATGTTGATTCATTCTTTTTTCTCTCCCTATAAAGGAAGAACATGATGTCTCTATTTTTTACCATCTTATCATTTGATCCTTCTTAATTCTAGGCATATGCACACCATGGTCATTCCTCCATCATCACACTTGACATAATACATTACCCACCTCAACAATTAACATCATTTTGAAATGTCAAGTGCACCACTTATCTTTCTTTTCTTTTGACAGAGGATTTATAAATTTTGTCAAATTATTAGGTTGCACACCAAAAGCGTGGATACTCCTTTGTCCACGCTTGAATGGAGATGAAATATTGCTCCTCAGGGAAGAGTCTCAGGAGGAGATTGTCATCAACTTTGTCTGCAATATGCTGCCATTTGTAGACTAGTTGAGTTGCATTTTGTTCCAACGTTCGCGTCACGTTGAATACACTAACTACCTTTTCTGGAATATCATGTACTTTCACTTTCCAAGAGGTAATGATACCAAAACTAGTCCCTCCACCTCCTCTAATAGCCCAAAAGTGATCCTCACCCATTGATTCTCGATCCTGGATTTGCCCATTAGAACCGGCACAATACGCCTAATCGATTTGAATTGAAAAAATTCTGCCCCTATTGTTACAAACATACGATTCATGGGGAGATAAAGAAATAGAGCGAACCAAGTACCTGTGTCTTACCCTAACATCAATTAATTTTGCATCAATGATATTATCAGGAGCAGTACCAAATTTCCGTGCCAACATACCATAACCTCCACCACTAAAGTGTCCACCAACACCAACATTGGGGCAAACCCCAGCAGGAAAGGCCAATTTTTTACTTTTTTGGGCGATTCTATAGTAAAGTTCCCCTATGGTCGCGCCAGCTTGAACCCAAGCAGTCTTTTTTTGGGTATCAATGGATATTGATCTTAGGAACCTAAGATCAATTATGAAAAAAGGGGTCTCCGAAGTGTATGAAAGTCCCTCATGGTCATGTCCACCACTTCGAATTCTAATTTGTAGGCCATGTATCTTGGAGCAATGTATAGCTGCCTTGATTTGAGATTCTTTGGTAGGAGTGAAAATAATTGATGGTTTGACGTCGGAGGTTATCCTTTGATTATCTGAAAAAAAGGAGTTAAAAAGGGTGGAATATGATGAGTTTTAGGGGTCGTTTGGTAGGCCGCATTAAAATAAATAGTCCATGTATTATGTGTGATATTATTTAGTACTCTCTCTGTCCCAATTTATGTGACACTTTTCGTTTTTCGAGAGTCAAACAGTTTAAGTTTGATAGAAAATTTGCGCATGAAATCTTCAATTTTTTTGAAATGAAATTTATATATTTGTAAACTACGTAAAAAGTACTATAAGTTACAACAATTGATAATTCAAAATGTTTAAAAAATCTATGAAAAATTTATGGTCAAAGTTAGACTTGTTTGAATCTCGAAATCCAAAAAGTGCCACATAAAATGGGACGGGGGGAATACTATCTATGTTTGGTAGGAATTTGGACTCATGTATAACTAATCCATTGATTAGTTATACCTCCTACATGGTATTATAAAATGTATTACTAATACCTTCCATTTGGAGGTATTAGTAATACATAAGATATAATACCATGTGATAAGTCTATGTAAAGACAAAAATATCCTTCAAATCATTTTAATTATTTTTTTTATTTTATGTTTTATATTTGTACTGTTGTGCCGTAATTTTCCCATCTGTTGAAAAAATTACTTTTTGAAATGTTCTAAGTATAAAACAATTTAAGAAAAATACTTAGAAAAGAGTCGCCACTTAATTTTTAAAAGAAATTAAGAAAACTTATAATTTTCAAAGATTTAAACAGAAAAAATCATTTGAAAATGCCAAAGAGGGTTCGGAGTTCAATTTACACTTTGAGAAGGGTTTAGGCATTCGAAGTGCCCGCTAGCACGCGGTTGACCTGCGACTTGACTAAAAATATTTGACTAATTTTTTGGGAAAATAATTTAACATATAATAATTTACAATACTTGATTTAACTTTGGAAAAAAAATAAAATAAATGACACATTTTTATTTCATTTTATTTATTAGGGAAAGGGACCTAAAAATGAAACGATCGAATTAAATTGCAAGTGATTAGAATTTAACAAAACTAGATTAGTTAGCATTTGTTTGAATTGTTTTTAAAAATAATTTACACCAATTTAGTTTATAAACCAAGATATCATTTCAAATTAATTAAAAGTAAGCGAGAGTTTTGAATAGAAAACATTTGAATAAGAAAATAAAGTTGCAAGAGTTGATAAAAAAAAAGTGAAATTTATCAAAGTAAACCAACACAAAATAAATAGTTCATCCTTTGGGGATTTAATCAAGTTAATTAACAATTAAAAAGTTAGAGTTAGACGATAATAATAAATAATCACAATTAAATAATTAAAGAGTAAGAGAGAAATTTGAATTTGGGTCTCATTTTGGGCCAAATTCGCTGGAAATTTTTGGACCTTTGCCCAATCCCTTTTTGGGTATATACGGGCTGTATATCAGTGTATATGAATGTGTATATCAGCTCTTTTCATGTATTTCTTGCTTCTGAGCACCTGTATTCTTGTCTCAGCCCTGTATTTCACGTTTTCAACCTGTATATCAATATTTTTGTGGTGTATACTAATGTATACTGCTGTATACTGCCCCTTTTCGGACTTTTCGGGGCATGTAATTTCAGTTTCCAGCCTTTGATTGCAGCTTTCGATCTATCCTCCGACCTCTCGATGAACGGACGGACTCAAGATGAGAATTGGATTTTTGAACCAACTCGAGATGCAAGAAAATGAATAAGAGGGAGTCAAATGGACTCGAATCGAGGGAGTTCATGCGAGAAAAGAAGGCGAGAAAAATTAGGATGACAATTTAAACAACTCAAAATCATTGACGGCTAATGGCGAGAGACACATTACAAGAAGCATCTAATGAACTATAACAAATGCATTAATAGATTAAATTAAGCATAAGTAGCAAGTCGAGCATGTATTGATTTAAGAGCAATCCTAGGTGTTGGAAACATATATATGTATACAGCAACCGTGGCACGCAATTGAGGCAGTGGAACATGAATCATAATGTGGACTCTATCGAATTAAGTTATGCTAAATAATGACGAATGAGTTGAAAACAGTGTTTATTGCTGGGGTTTGCCCTAGTGTTGGTGTTGGTGGACACTTAAGTGGTGGAGGCTATAGCATGATGTCATGAAAATTTGGTATTGCTGCTGATAACATCATTGATGCAAAATTAATCGATGCTAGCGGACAAATTCAGGATCGAGAATCAATGGGTGAGGATCGCTTTTGGGCTATTAGAGGAGGCGGAGGGACTAGTTTTGGTCTCATTATCTCATGGAAAGTGAAATTACTTGATATTCCAGAAAAGGTAACCGTATTCAAAGTCACACGAATGTTGAAACAAAATGCAACTCAACTAATTTACAAATGGCAACATATCGCGGACAAAGTTGATGACAATCTCCTCCTCAGGATCTTCTTGTGGAATACTAAATCTCAACTCAGCCATGGGAAAAAGACTGTCCACGCCTTCTTCTTTACAATGTTCATTGGAGGAGTCGATGACCTCCTCCATGAAATGCAAGATAGGTTCCCGGAACTAGGGTTAGTGAAGGAAGATTGCATTGAGATGAGTTGGATCGAATCGATACTCTTCTTTAACAGTCTCCCTAGGGGCACATCACCTGATGTGTTACTAAATTGGAATAGCTCAACTTATAATGTAGGATTCTTCAAAGGGAAATCAGACTACGTCCAACACCCAATTTCTATAAATGGTCTTGAAGGTATATGGAAACTACTCAACCAATTATCATCAATAAAAAACTCGAACGCCATGTTAGAGTTTGGTCCCTGGGGAGGAAAGTTGAGTGAGAAATCAGAATCTGAAACTCCTTTCCCTCATAGAGCTGGAAATATATTTATGATCCATTATGGTGTGAATTGGGGGAATATTGAAAATTCTAAAAGAAACATAGCTTGGAATCGAAAACTTTATCGATACATGGCTATGTATGTGTCAAAATCTCCAAGAGCTGCTTATTTGAACTATAGAGATCTTGATTTAGGAGTGAACAACAAAAGAAACACAAGTTATGAACAAGCAAGAGTTTGGGGAGTGAAATATTTCAAGAACAACTTTGATAGATTGGTGAAAATCAAGACAAAAATTGATCCAACAAATTTCTTTAGGAATGAACAAAGTATTCCTCCTCTATTATCTTAATTTAATTAGTAGTAATTTATGCAGTTTATTGCAAAGCCATTATATTACCTGTTTCAAAAAATAAGGCTTTAAATAGAGGCATGATATATCCAGAAAAAAATAGTGCAAGATAGTTTCATTGTATTGACTTCAATGAAGGATGGCAACTTATAGTATTTTACTTATAATTTTCGAACATTCAAATTCAAAATATTAAATTAATCTAATTTAATTTAATTTTATAAATTAATCAAATTAACTCTCGTAAATAAAATCGGACAATCAAAAGAAAACAAAGAGAGTTCATATTTTGTTGACACCAAATAGATTACATATTGGAAGGTGCAAAATACAATCATATAGGAATGAACAAAGTATTATCTTAAGCTTAATCAGTGGTAATTTATGCACTCTGCAAACCAATTATTATCGCTAATATAAACACATCCTTGATGAAAAGGGGATTTCAAATATTATCCTGCGGGTTCAATTTATGAGGTGTAACCTCATTGAAGTTGGATTAAATCCGAATTTCTTGTTGCATGACCCAATTATGACGGTGGCACTAGCTCCCAACATTTTTTTCTATTTCAAAAGCTCGAACCCAAGTGATAGCAATTATGTGAGCCTACTTGCACTTAAGTTGACAGACTTCAATAGAAAATCAAGAATATGTTTATCACTAAAGAAATGCCCAAATTCAAGCTCAAAAGAAATAAGATTTGGCTACAAAAACTCAATAAAAGAGCCCAAAAAGTTGAATGCATAAAGTCAAAGTTTCTATTCTAAAAGCTTCCTAGTTTAAAATTTCATAGTTTAAAATTTCCTTGTTATTATTTCCATAAAGTAGGATTTGAACACCTTTGTGTGTGGTGACCAGTGGCAAAACTAGAATTTTCAATATGGGAGTTCAAAATCTGAAGAAATAAACACATGAAGTAGCCGAAGGGGGTTCGATATCTATTATATATATCTAAAAAATTATATTAACCATGTATAAATAATATAATTTTCCGCCGATGCCACTGGTGGTGACTATAGATTTATCTTACAACCTTATAAAAATGATTCTTCAAGAGATAAGATTAATTCTTAATTTGATATCTTTGGTTCTTCTTCGTAAATTAAAGAAGGTGATTAGTCTTAGAACATGTCTGACATTGCTGCTAAAAAATACTTATTTTCAGAAGCAATTTTTAAAAATAGCTTTTCAAAAAAAGTGTTTCTGCAAAAAATAATAATTTGTATTTGTCTAATTCATTTGAAAAGTGTCTTTTTTATAAGCAAATTTGTTTGGCTAATTTTTTTTAAAAAAATGCTTTTAAGAGTCAAATTACGATAAAGGGCAGGTATTACTGTAATTTTAATATTAAAATTATTTTATAAAAAGAAACTATTTTAAACATCTATTACAAAAAAAAAAAAAAAATGAAAATATTCATATTCAAATTTTCAATCAATATTATACATTTTTTTGGAGGTTTGAAATCTTTAATTATTTTTCTTTCTAATCTTGCAAAAATTTTGTTGTACTTGATTTTTCAGCTGTTTAGGGAGGTGATTGCCAAGATTCATTACTTGTGTAGTTGTGTTATTTATCAATCAACATGACTATTGAGGTGCAATGTGAGGCAACTCAAGTGGCTGAAGTAGTTGTTCCACAAGAGGAATTAGTGGCTGCTAACAAGGTTGTAGATCAAGAAATCAGCAAATTTGAGATGAGCAAGTTTCTACTTTGAGTGAAGATTGAGTTTTTTTTCTCTGTTTTAAAAAAAAATATATATAATGTAGTAGTATTAACCTTTTTGTGGTTCATATACTTTATTATTTTTGTCCTACATTCATATTGTATATGTTGATTCATTCTTTTTTCTCTCCTTATAAAGGAAGAACATGATATCTCTATTGTTTACCATCTTATCATTTGATCCTTCTTAATTCTAGGTGTACTTATGCACACCATGGTGATCCATCATCATTCCTACATCATCACAACTAACATATTTACATTACCCACCTCAACAATTAACTTCATTTTGAAAAGTCAAGTGCACCATTTATCTTTCTTTTCTTTTGATGGAGGATATATAAACTTGTCAAATTATTAGGTTGCACGGCACAATAACCGCATGCCATTGACCTTTCATATTACTTTGATGACAAAAAATACTTTCAAGTTTTGAAAGATCATTTTATGAACCCATAATGTTCTTTCTTTTAATTGACAATGATGGCCACAAACATTTTACCATAGGCATTCATACAAATAACTACGTATCATCTTTCAGACATGTTACACTGCCACCATATTCACATATGAGAATTGAACAAATCAATTGAAAGGATTTAACCACTTTTAATCGAAGTATATTCTATTATCGTAGTCATCATACATCATCAATAGATCACGCAACACCTTATTAGAATTCTAACTTATTATTCATTGAGATCCAACCCAACATTTTATTATCATAATACATTAGAATTCTAACTTGATATCTTATCTTCTAGATACGATATGATTATATCTATTATATACTCTCAATCAATGAAGTAATAAGTCAAAGTGCAATCCGATTCACCCTTGCGCCTTAAGAGTCTTACCACTTTATAATTACATGAAAAGGTGAATTTAATTTTCAAACAGAACATATTAAATATAACAAATAATAACATATCTTGACAATGATATCAATCATGGTGGATGAAAACCGACCACATTTTTCTTGAACACTTTTTGATGAGAGAGTACAACTTGTGTTGATAACGCGTTGGACCACTACACTAAAATTGTAATAATAAAACAAAAAGTTTCACCAAGTACCATATAGATGAGAGAACAAGATAGAATTCTCTTCTTTCTTCCAATTATTTCTCAAACCTTTATGGCTATATTTATACTGTTATATAGATGTATATAAAAGATGGTTATAAACATGACATTAACCATAAAGGTTTTAGAAAAAGTTCACGAGGGATCAGGTTGTGGAGGTGTGGGAGTATAATACTAGAATAATGGACATTCACAAAATATAATATTTTATAAGATAATATTACATAATTCGACGATCAAATAGTGTAACACACGTATCGAAAAATTAGTATAAAAATAAAAGCTAATAATTCATGTTAGGCATGATGAAGCATGTGCATCTTCTATATGAACACACATGACAGTTGACTAGTCTTTGGAATGTGTATATCATACCTTTCTTGCACGAAATATTTTTGTATGCAAACTAAAGTTCAATTTGGTTTTTTCTTTTTAAAACTAATAAAAGAAAACTCTATAATTAAGTTTCTTTTAATTTCTTCCTAGCTAAGACTCTATAAATAGAAGTTGTTAGTTTCCATTTTCTCCAACATCCATGATCAATTATGACTACTTTCAAGAAGTTAATAATCTTTCTTTTTCTCTCAATTTGCCTTTCATCATCATGGGCTAACAAAACTCATGATGACTTTCTTGAATGCCTTTCTCACAAAATTAGGAACTCAAACACAATATCACAAGTCATCCACACTCCTAAAAACTCATCATATTCCACCATTTATAACTCCTTTTCACATCGTAACCTAAGGATAACCTCCAACTTCAAACCATCAATTATTTTCACTCCTAATGATGAATCTCAAATCCAGGCAGCTATACATTGTTCCAAGAAACATGGCCTACAAATTAGAATTCGAGGCGGTGGACATGACTATGAGGGACTTTCATACATTTCGGAGATCCCCTTTATCGTAATTGATCTTAGAAAACTAAGATCAATATCCATTGATACCCAAAAAAAGACTGCTTGGATTCAAGCTGGCGCGACCCTAGGGGAAGTTTACTATAGAATCGCTGAAAAAAGTAAAAAATTGGCCTTTACTGCTGGGGTTTGCCCAACGGTTGGTGTTGGTGGACACTTTAGTGGTGGAGGCTATGGTATGATGTCGCGAAAATTCGGTAATGCTGCTGATAACATCATTGATGCAAAATTAATCGATCCTAATGGACGTATCCATGATCGAAAATCAATGGGTGAGGATCTCTTTTGGGCTATTAGAGGAGGTGGAGGAACTAGCTTTGGTCTCATTATATCATGGAAAGTGAAATTACTCGATATTCCAGAAAAGGTTACCGTGTTCAATGTGCCACGAACATTGGAACAGAATGTTACTCAACTTGTTTACAAATGGCAACATATCGCAGACAAAGTTGATGACAATCTGATCCTCAGGATCTTCATAAGAAATAGTGAATTTCCATTCGGGGGTGGGAAAAGGACTATCCACGCCTCTTTCACTGCACTGTACATTGGAGGAGTGGATGAACTCCTCCACGAAATGCAAAAGAGCTTCCCAGAACTAGGATTAGTGAAAGACGATTGCATTGAGATGAGTTGGATTGAATCTACACTCTTCTTTGCCAATTTCCCTAGGAATACATCACTTGATGTGTTACTAAATTGGAATACCACAACTAATCAATCCGGATTCTTCAAAGGGAAATCAGATTATGTCCAACACCCAATTTCTATAAATGGTCTTGAAGGTATATGGAAACTATTCAACCAATTAGTAGGCGAAAACTCGGGTGCTGAAGTACAGTTTAGTCCTTATGGAGGAAAGTTGAGTGACATCTCAGAATCTGAAACTCCTTTCCCTCATAGAGCTGGAAATATATTCATGATTGAGTATGCGGTGTACTGGGGAAATATTGAAAATTCTCAAAGTAACATAGCTTGGATTCGAAAACTTTATGGATACATGGGTAAGTATGTATCAAAATCTCCCAGAGCTGCTTATTTCAACTATAGAGATCTTGATTTAGGGGTGAACAATATTAGTGGAAACACAAGCTATGCACAAGCAAGAATTTGGGGAGTGAAATATTTCAAGAACAACTTTGATAGATTGGTGAAAATCAAGACTAAATTTGATCCAACAAATTTCTTTAGGAATGAACAAAGTATTCCTCCTCTATTATCTTAAGCTTAATTAATTAGTGGTAATTAATTTATATATACTACTTAAAATAAATGTAGCAAGGATTCATTTCAAAGATTGTGTGTTTGATTTATGAATATTATTCAAGTTATAAATTCGTGGACTTGTACTTGAGTATGAGCTAATTATAATTCAGGCAACACTCATGTGTGGTGCATGTATTAATTATGTGAGTATTATTTATTTCATTTTTCCAAATCATAACTTATAAATATATTAGTTAAGTGGGTGTCTAAATTGGAAATCAAACTGCGTATTTATTTTATATATGAATGAATAATACTTAATAACTAGCTTCCAAATGTTATATAACTTATGGAGGAATTAATACATGAATAAATTGCCTTCTTATATACTAGCTACGGAACGACTCCTCAATGCACTCATACCGCTTAACGTTTCCATATTGTGTGTAGAACTTGATTATAGTTACAAGTATACCACTTAATTAAGGGTGTTAACTATAGTTAACATTTAAGTAAGGGTGTTAAGTATAGTTACAAGTATACGACTTAATTATAGAACAATTTATACAAATTGATCGTTTATTTTATATAGAATATTACTTTCTTAATCTTTCAATAACAACAAGTTGCATGTGATTGGGTGGTGGGGTTGGTATTGACTTACGCACACCTAAGTAAATTATTTTTATTTTATTTGGATACTTGGCTACGATCTCCTATTAGTAAGCTTAGATATATGAGATGAAATCAATAAATATTTTTTGTTTTCACTAAAACTTGAACATGAGACCTTGTAATTTTTTCATACTGTAATGATCTAGTTGGTTATTTTTGGAAATCTTTATAAAGTAACCGTTATGCCCATCTCGATATTGACCCCGAGTCATTTCTGATTGAGTTTTAAAAGATGCCTTTGAGTGTTGAGTTAAGAGTTGTGAATTTTATAAGTTTTGTGTTTGAACGGCTAAAGTTGCTTAATAGTAGTTTTCAGAGTCTTTTGGAATTTCGAGTGTCGGAATGGAATTCCGACAATTCCATCAGTCCCAAAATATGAAAATCCGTCAATGAAAGTTGTCGGTTTCACATTCGAAGTCTTTTTGAGGATTTGAGGTTCTAAGTTGGAAAATTGTGGAAATTTAGCTTTGGGTTGACTTTGATCAACATTCGGGGTTCAAATGCTCGGATCGGAATTCCAAAAATTCCGTTGAATTCAGTGGATGATTTTAGAACTAGGTGAGGTCTTGGTTAAATTTTTAGAAGTTTCGAGCTTGATTTGAACTTTTAGGCGTTATGTTCATTTCTTGTGACTTTCACAGATGTCAGATAAAGAAGACCTAAGATTCTTATCATAGTAGTTCTTTTATGTATATATATACTACTATAGTACTAAAAAATAAATGTAGCCAGGATGCGTTTCAAAGACGGTACGATATATATTGTTCAATTTATGATTTTTTTTAAGTAATAAATTTTCTATGTATTAAATGTTCTTTACATTAGAATCGTAACTTGTACATTAGTATGAGTTAATAATACTTTACGCAACACTCAAGGACCGTTTAGTAGCTGGTTAATTAAAATTATGCAGATATTAGTTATGTGATCAGTATTAGTTATTTCATTTTATATATCCTGTGTATAAGATAAATACCAATTCGCTCATAACATATTTGTATATGTATTAGTTAAGCGAGTTTCTGAATTGCAAACCGAACGTCTTATTAATTTTATACATGCACGAATAATACTTAATATGACTGGCTTCCAACCGTTATATAATTTATAATACTCTTAAATAGTGTTTTCTGCTCATATCTAGACGTATGCTCTCAATGTTTAATGCCATGTTATGGATACGCTCGGTCAACAATCGAATCGGGTGAGATTCGGCTTAAAATGTAGGTTGAAGCATGACAAATTTTCTGAGAAGGGAGTCATAATTTGAATGACTTTATTGATACAAAACTAAATTTAATGAAATATTTACTCATTACAATTAAAAGAATTAATTAGACATTTTAAATTTAATGTATGAGAGTAGACTTCGTAATTATTCAACGTCTTTAACAATTACAAGTCTGCAATATTATATTATATATACCTTCTCATTTTATACATGACGTGGAGATTTCTATCTATTTGACTATATCAAATAATACTAATAATAATAATAATAATAATAATAATAATAATAATAATAAGAATAATAATGTTATGACCATAAAATAAAAACAAAAACAAATAATCCACGTTAGCTATGAGGAAGCGTGTGCATCCTCATTCTTCCATATGAATAAACATGACGATTGACTAGTCTTCGGAATGTAGTCCACGTTAAGTGAATTGTTGGAGTATATTGATATATTTCTTAAAAAAAAATATTTAAGAATTGTGTGATTGAGAACAAGTTATCCCGAGATTATGAATTTTCAGTTAAGTTATCATGAGATAGAGAATATATATATTATCTATTTTGCACCAAAAGATAATTGCACGGAGAGTTTACTTTTAAACTAATACTAGTACTTAATATTCTATACCACGTGGTCTTGGCCTTTGTAACTAATTAAGCTTCTTTAATACAAACCCCCCCGCACCCCCACCCCACCCCACCCCCCCAAAAAAAAAAGAAAAAAAAAAAAAAAACTAAAACTATAAATCGAAGTTGTTAGTTGCCGTTTTCTCCACATCAAAATTTGCAACAACAAATAATCAATTATAACTTGCAAGATTCATTGGGCAATTATATATGACTAACAAAAGTCATATGCTTACTTCTTAGTTGTATTACAATAAAATAAGATAGAGACCAAGAATTTTGATTATGCACTAAAAAATGTTACTAATTTGCAGTTGACAATAAACCGCTATAGTTAATTTATGACAATTAATTTAACCCTAACAAATTGATGACTATATAAGTTTTAAAAGATTATTCTTAAAAAAATGCAAATAGTCAACCTCCGCAACATAATTGTAACAAAATTATTATTATTAAATCATAAAAAAATAATTGTGATCCAAACTAGCTGCAATTCATTATTATATATTTTTTTTACTACATTTGTGGAAAATATTAAAATCTAATTATTATCTACTAATTAACACGTAGACCTCATAATCAAACCAAAAAGGCATATTAACAATAAAAATATGAGCATATTATAACAACACAAGTATATCATCATAAAGCAACATCACTAGTCTTACTAACTAAATTTAAATACAATATTCAGTCCAATCATTCTAACATTTATTTTAAGCGCACAATCACATTATCATAATATCTAATTCAATTATGAAAAACTTTAATAATTTCAATAAGATTACTCCCCGCGAATAATCTTCTTGTGTCCATGGGTGACATGCATTCTCTAGCTAAATCACTTGTGTGACTATCCAATTTAGGACCGTGACCAATGCTAAGGAGTAGGATTCAAAGCAAGTCTTAACAATAATTTACATAAAATTGGGCAGATTTTTCCTGTTTTGGGCCTATCTAAAAATATTCACGTCTTAGAATTCAATAACGTATCCAACCAATATCACCAAAACAAGCCATAATAATCATCAACATTCTATTCGAAATATAATAATACTACATTCATCTCCAAATATGAAAAGAAATCTAATACTAGTCACAAGCCGATAGTGATGAAAGAATACACATGAAAGTAGTGAAAAGACTAATGAAGCAACTCTAAGAGTTTATAAGAAAAGGACGATATCAAATAAATAACTTCTTGCCCGCGCAAAGCAATTCTCGCTAACCAAAAATCTGTCAACTCGTGCACTCTAGCTAGAGAAAGCCTTATCGATGTCACTTGTGATTTCTGTAATAAAATATAGTAGGGAGTGAATCGCTAGCTCAACCAGTAATTACAATTAACCACAAACGTTTATAATAATAAAAAATATAATGAAATAAATGTCCTTTTCAAAATGGTAACAATAATCAATCTTGTTTTGTTTCATGCAAGCAGAACGCAATTAACAATTCAACAATAAAATCGATAAATTTACTAAGGATATGACTGAATTTTCAATGATCTCTGATCAACCCCCAGATTTACAACACTCCGTCAGATTCATTAATGTTTTAGTGTCACAATGAACAGAAGTCCTTTGCATTGTTAATAGATTATTATCATTTTGATAAAGTTAAATAATTTTTCCCTATATCATAGTACTAAAATTCATAAAATGATACGAAAGTCAAGAACTGAAATACATATTACTAACTTTCTATGAAGCCCCTCTAACATAACTGGAAACTACATGAAGGCACAAGACCCTATCATACCTTTAATACACGGCACGATAAGTGATCTTTAGCGACAATTAATTTATGGCAATAGCTTAATTGCTGCTAAATATGTATTTTTAGCAGCAATTATCATTTTTTGTGAATGTTCCTAAAACCTATAGTGACATTGGATCCAATGGCATTTAACTAATGCTGATATATATTTTAACACTCTTTGTTAATGTGTATATTTATTACCGCTTAAAGTTATTTTTATTGTAGTGACATGATATATTAAAATATCATAAGGACTAATCCCTAGGAGTAAAGTGAACAAAAGTCATTTAGTTTTCTCAAGATAATATATAGTCACTCAAACTGATAGGCAAATCCAAAAAGCTAAGCGACAATTAATAGTCACACGCACTCAAGAACAAGTTAAGCTTAAGATAATAGAGGAGGAATACTTTGTTCATTCCTAAAGATATTTGTTGGATCAATTTTTGTCTTGATTTTCACCAATCTATCAAAGTTGTTCTTGAAATATTTCACTCCCCAAATTCTTGCTTGTTCATAGCTTGTGTTTCCATTAATATTGTTTACTCCTAAATCAAGATCTCTATAGTTGAAATAAGCTGCTCTAGGAGATTTTGATACATACTTAGCCATGTATCGATAAAGTTTTCGACTCCAGTCTAAGCTACTCTTGGAATTTTCCATTTTCATCCAAAAAGCCGCATACTCGATCATGAATATATTTCCAGCTCTGTGAGGGAAAGGTGTTTCAGATTCTGATATCTCACTCAACTTTCCTCCATAGGGACTAAACTGTAATTCAACGCCTGCATTTTCACCCAATTTGTTGTATAGTTTCCATATACCTTCAAGACCCATTATAGAAATTGGGTGTTGGACATAGTCTGATTTCCCTTTAAAATACAACTGTTTTTTAGTTGTGGTATTCCAATTTAGTAACACATCAGGTGATGTGCCCTTAGGGAAACCAATATAGAAGAATATTATAGATTCAATCCAACTCATCTCAATGCAATCTTCTTTCATTAGTCCTAATTCCGGGAAGCTCTTTTTCATTTCGTGGAGGAGTTCATCTACTCCCCCAATAAACATTGTAAAGAATATGGCTTGGATACTCCTTTGTCCACGCTTGAATGGAGATGAAATATTGCTCCTCAGGAAGAGTCTCAGGAGGAGATTGTCATCAACTTTGTCTGCAATATGCTGCCATTTGTAGACTAGTTGAGTTGCATTTTGTTCCAACGTTCGTGTCACGTTGAATACAGTTACCTTTTCTGGAATATCATGTAATTTCACTTTCCATGAGGTAATGATACCAAAACTAGTCCCTCCACCTCCTCTAATAGCCCAGAAGTGATCCTCACCCATTGATTCTCGATCCTGGATTTGTCCATTAGCATCAATTAATTTTGCATCAATGATATTATCAGCGGCAGTACCAAATTTCCGTGCCAACATACCATAGCCTCCACCACTAAAGTGTCCACCAACACCAACATTGGGGCAAACCCCAGCAGGAAAGGCCAATTTTTTACTTTTTTGGGCGATTCTATAGTAAAGTTCCCCTATGGTCGCGCCAGCTTGAATCCAAGCAGTCTTTTTTTGGGTATCAATGGATATTGATCTTAGGTTCCTAAGATCAATTATGAAAAAAGGGGTCTCCGAAGTGTATGAAAGTCCCTCATGGTCATGTCCACCACTTCGAATTCTAATTTGTAGGCAATGTATCTTGGAGCAATGTATAGCTGCCTTGATTTGAGATTCTTTGGTAGGAGTGAAAATAATTGATGGTTTGACGTCGGAGGTTATCCTTTGATTATCTGAAAAAAAGGAGTTAAAAAGGGTGGAATATGATGAGTTTTCAGGAGTGTGGATGACTTGTGATGAGTTTGAGTTTGTAATTTTGTGAGAAAGGCATTGAAGAAAGTCATCAATATGAGTTTTGTTGGCCCATGAATATGATGATGAAAACCAAATTGACAGAAAAACAAAGATTGTTAACTTAGTCATAATTGTTGGACTAAATGGAAACTAACAACTTGTATTTATAGATTTAGCTTGGGAGAAAATACACGAATATTAGTTTTATTCACATGGAAGATGCAGGGGCTTCCTCATGGCTAACGTGGATTATTTGTTTTTATTCTTATTTTTATTTTAGGGTCATAATTATTAATTATTTTTTTGTTTTCTACCCAGTTTTAGTGACTGGTATTCACATTCTATTTTAGGGTCATAATTATTACTCCCTCCGCCTCATTTTATGTGAGGTAGTTTGATTCGACACGGAGTTTAAAAAAGAAAGGAAGACTTTTAGGGGTCGTTTGGTAGGCCGCATTAAAATAAATAGTCCATGTATTATGTGTGATATTATTTAGTACTCTCTCTGTCCCAATTTATGTGACACTTTTCGTTTTTCGAGAGTCAAACAGTTTAAGTTTGACCGAAAATTTGCGCATGAAATCTTTAATTTTTTTGAAATGAAATTTATATATTTGTAAACTACGTAAAAAGTACTATAAGTTGCAACAATTGATAATTCAAAATGTTTAAAAAATCTATGAAAAATTTATGGTCAAAGTTAGACTTGTTTGAATCTCGAAATCCAAAAAGTGCCACATAAAATGGGATGGGGGGAATACTATGTTTGGTAGAAATTTGGACTCATGTATAACTAATCCATGGATTAGTTATACCTCCTACATGGTATTATAAGATGTATTACTAATACCTTCCATTTGGAGGTATTAGTAATACATAAGATATAATACCATGTGATAAGCCTATGTAAAGACAAAAATATCCTTCAAATCATTTTAATTATTTTATTTATTTTATGTTTTATATTTGTACTAGTAAATTTATTTAAATAAAGTAGCTTGTAAATTATTCAGAGAGAGTTGTTTGTTACTAAATAAATCCAAAACAAATTAATACAATAGTTTTAATATGTATGCAATTTTATAAATTGTTCAAAATATATATATATATATATATATATATATATATATATATATATATATTTTGAACAATTTATAAAATTGCATACATATTAAAACGACAACTTGAAATTTTTATGTATAAATGTAGATGATTTATTCAATTTTACTATTGTTTACCACATTTTTAATTTTAAAAGTAATATGTAGTTTATCTTTTTTAAATTGAAATTGACATTTTGTAAGTGAACAATTTACTAAGATGATAATTATTTGTCCACAAATAATTTAAGTGGAAAAAAAGGCAAGCATGACAACAAAATTGTTCTTCTCATAGCTAGTTAGAAGGCCATAAAAAAATAATATTGTCCGGCAATTATTTACCTTAACTCAATTACATAATAATTCAAGGGTATAATTGAAAATAAGTTTTTTATAAAGTTTTAATCCAAACACAAGATGAGGTGGGAAATAATGAACTAAACACTTGATAAAAATAAACCCTGCATTACTAATCCCTGCATTACTAATCCCAGCATTACTAATCCCTGCATTATTAGTCTTTGTACCAAACGACTCCTTAAATCTTGTGGTCCAAAATGAATGATAGAAATTTATGTGACTGTAAATCATTTTATTAAGGGTAAAATAAACATTTTATAGTTAATTGTTACTTAATAGAAATGTATCATTCTTTTTGAAACTGACTAAAACATAAAATAAGTCTCGGACATAGGGTGTATTATTTTTTTGTTTTCTACTCAGTTTTAGTGTCTGATATTCACATTCTATTTGCTAGTGAAAATGACTTTGTGTCACTAAGTCCAAAGAAATTTTATCTTTGAATTTCTTATACTATTATCATACTCATTCTATGTTGTATCACAAAATATAAAATTAATAATCCACGTTAAACATGAGGAAGCATGTGCATCTTTTAATTTGATTGTGACAACAAATTAAAGAAGATTTTTTAGAATTAATTAATATAAACTAAGCTTCTTTAATTTCTCCCTATAAATACAAGTTGTTAATTTCGATTTTCTCCATCATCAAAATTTTCAACATCAAATAAAATAATCAATTATGAACAAGATAACAATCTTTCTCTTTCTCTCAATTTGCCTTTCATCATCATGGGCTAACAAAACTCATTATGACTTTGTTGAATGTCTTTCTCACAAAATTATGAACTCAACCTTAATATGACAAGTCATCCACACTCCTAAGAACTCATCATATTCAACCATTTATAACTCCTTTTTTTCACAAAACCCAAGGATAACCTCTTAACTTCAAACCATCAATTATTTTCACACCTACGAATGCATCGCAAATCCAGGCAGCTATATATTGCTCCAAGGTACATGACCTACAAATCAGAATTCGAAGCGGTGGACATGACTATGAGGGACTTTCATACATTTCTGAGAACCCCTTTGTCGTAATTGATCTTAGAAACCTAAGATCAATATCCATTGATACCCAAAAAAAGACTGTTTGGATTCAAGCAGGCGCGACCCTAGGGGAAGCTTACTATAGAATCGCTGAAAAAAGTAAAAAATTGGCCTTTATTGCTGGGGTTTGCCCTAGTGTTGGTGTTGGTGTTGGTGGACACTTAAGTGGTGGAGGCTATAGCATGATGTCACGAAAATTTGGTACTGCTGCTGATAACATCATTGATGTAAAATTAATCGATGCTAGCGGACAAATTCAGGATCGAGAATCAATGGGTGAGGATCGCTTTTGGGCTATTAGAGGAGGTGGAGGGACTAGTTTTGGTCTCATTATCTCATGGAAAGTGAAATTACTTGATATTCCAGAAAAAGTAACCGTATTCAAAGTCACACGAACGTTGGAACAAAATGCAACTCAACTAATTTACAGATGGCAACATATCGCGGACAAAGTTGATGACAATCTCCTCCTCAGGATCTTCTTGTGGAATACTAAATCTCAACTCAGCCATGGGAAAAAGACTGTCCACGCCTTCTTCTTTACAATGTTCATTGGAGGAGTCGATGACCTCCTCCATGAAATGCAAGATAGGTTCCCGGAACTAGGGTTAGTGAAGAAAGATTGCATTGAGATGAGTTGGATCGAATCGATACTCTTCTTTAACAGTCTCCCTAGGGGCACATCACCTGATGTGTTACTAAATTGGAATAGCTCAACTTATAATGTAGGATTCTTCAAAGGGAAATCAGACTACGTCCAACACCCAATTTCTATAAATGGTCTTGAAGGTATATGGAAACTACTCAACCAATTATCATCAATCAAAAACTCGAACGCCATGTTAGAGTTTAGTCCCTGGGGAGGAAAGTTGAGTGAGAAATCAGAATCTGAAACTCCTTTCCCTCATAGAGCTGGAAATATATTTATGATCCATTATGGTGTGAATTGGGGGAATATTGAAAATTCTAAAAGAAACATAGCTTGGAATCGAAAACTTTATCGATACATGGCTAAGTATGTGTCAAAATCTCCAAGAGCTGCTTATTTGAACTATAGAGATCTTGATTTAGGAGTGAACAACAAAAGAAACACAAGCTATGAACAAGCAAGAGTTTGGGGAGTGAAATATTTCAAGAACAACTTTGATAGATTGGTGAAAATCAAGACAAAAATTGATCCAACAAATTTCTTTAGGAATGAACAAAGTATTCCTCCTCTATTATCTTAATTTAATTAGTAGTAATTTATGCAGTTTATTGCAAAGCCATTATATTACCGGTTTCAAAAAATAAGGCTTTAAATAGAGGCATGATATATCCAGAAAAAAATAGTGCAAGATAGTTTCATCGTATTGACTTCAATGAAGGATGGCAACTTATAGTATTTTCCTTATAATTTTCGAACATTCAGATTCAAACTATTAAATTAATCTAATTTAATTTAATTTTATAAATTAATCAAATTAACTCTCGTAAATAAAATCGGACAATCAAAAGAAAACAACGAAAGTTCATATTTTGTTGACACCAAATAGATTACATATTGGAAGGTGCAAAATACAATCATATAGGAATGAACAAAGTATTATCTTAAGCTTAATCAGTGGTAATTTATGCACTCTGCAAACCAAATATTATCGCTAATATAAACACATCCTTGATGAAAAGGGGATTTCAAATATTATCCTGCGGGTTCAATTTAAGGGGTGTAACCGCATTGAAGTTTGATTAAATCCGAATTTCTTGTTGCATGACCCAATTATGATGGTGGCACTAGCTCCCAACATCTTTTTCTATTTCAGAAGCTCGAACCCAAGTGATAGCAATTATGTGAGCCTACTTGCACTTAAGTTGACAGACTTCAATAGAAAATCAAAAATATGTTTATCACTAAAGAAGCGTCCAAATTCAAGCTTAAAAGAAAAAAGATTTGGCTACACAAAACCCAATAAAAGAGCCCAAAAAGTTGAATGCATAAAGTCAAAGTTTCTATTTTAAAAGCTTCCTTGAACATGTCTGACATTGTTGCTAAAAAATACTTATTTTCAGAAGCACTTTTTAAAAATAGCTTTTCAAAAAAAGTGTTTTTGCAAAAAATAATAATTTGTGTTTGGCTAATTCATTTGAAAAATGTTTTTTTTTATAAGCAAATTTGTTTGGCTAATTTTTTTTTAAAAAATGCTTTTAAGAATCAAATTACGATAAAGGGCAGATATTTCTGTGATATTAATATTAAGATTATTTTATAAAAAAAAACTAGTTTAAACATGTATTACAGAAAAAAAAAATGAAAATATTCATATTCAAATTTTCAATCAATATTATACATTTTTTTGGAGGTTTGAAATCTTTAATTATTTTACTTTCTAATCTTTCAAAAATATTCTTGTTACTTTTTTTCCAATTATGAAAATAATACATAAAATAATAAAAGTAATAGTAATACATGAACGTAAAAAAATTATTATATAAAATAAAAACTAAAATTAATAAATGAAACTTTCTCAAACATATGAGATATTTTAATTATATATATATATATATATATATATATATATTGTCACGCCCCGAGCTACCCCTGAGACGCGGATACGGGACCTAGGACTACAAGTGATCCCAAGCTAACCCTGCTGGCATGATCATGAGCATACTAAATATAAACTGAACAATAGAAATTAAGCGGAAGCTATAATCATAAACAAAATGAAAAGATAGGGAATACCCATATACTATAACTGAGATATATGAAAATTGATGAGTTTAATACAAGGAAGATATTAACTCAATACTAAGTTGAATCTATCTATGTCTGAAAATAGCCTCTAACTGACTAGAAATGCTGGGACAGGCCCCAACTAAGTCTAGCAAAACTGAAACTAAAGGACTAAAAATACTGAAAAGAAACTCATGACTATTGTCCTCGGAGAATGAGGACTTACCACTGATTCTACTGAACTGGAGATCAGGAATCAATCTAAGTGTGATCTGGATGCTGAGAACCTGAACCTACATCATGAGAAGATGTAGCACAGAGTATGTGTCAGTACTTGAAAGGTACTGAACATGTAGGATAAAATACAATTGAAATGACATATAACTGAACAAAGCAAATAAGCAATGATATGATATAAACATGATATAGATAATGAATGATAAGGTAACTAAATACAATGACCAATTTATAACATGCTGAAACTGAATACTGGATATACTGATAAATGGTCAATATAATAGAATCTGACTGAACTGTGGGAGCTACTAATAACCGACAAGAAAACCACATGAGCTAAATGTGGAGTCCGATGTATACGCCCTATCGAGAGGACCCAATATACACTGCTAGAAGTATAGAGGCAGACTGGTGTGATCACTGAAATGATGTCAACAAATGGGACTTACAACTTACGTGGCTAGTAGTTCTAGTACTATTTGGGTATGATGAACCCTAGTCCAACTCGGTATAATGCTACTCCTAATGGATTAAGTGATTAACACATTATGACTGAATTTCTGGATAACTCAAACTGGACATGCAAACTAAGTATACAACAATTAACTGATATTGATGCATTAATAACTGAGGCATGTATAACTGAATAATTGAAATATCTGACCTAGCATGTGTAATTCAAGAACTAAAGAAATACATAGATAGGGTTCTGGAATTCATGCATTAAACTGAATATTAGCGTACTAATCTGATTTGGATCATTCTAACAGCTAAGAACCCAACAATTCTAACATTCAAGAAGCCTTAGGTCTAGTCATAATAAGGGAATTAAGAAACTGACTGAAAACTAGAGACCTAATGGGTGGAAGGAACCTACTAGTGAAATCCCACATACCTGGTAATGAATTCCACAGAGAAATCTTTTGATTTCGGGGCTGGAATTGATGGAATCTTATTGCGTTCTTGAACTGGGGTTCTTGGACTCTTTCTTCTCTTACACTCTAATTTCTCTAAGTTTTGATTAATGAATTGACTTAGGTAAGTTCTAGTTATGTTTCTAGGCTTAAACTGACTAAAACCTCATAATTTAAGGTCTAAATGACGTAGCTTAGGGGTCCAACAAAATAGAAAAAGACCAAAAGACCCTTGACTTAAAAGCTACGGAGTCTCTAAAGGAGCTGACTGACGGGCTGTAAGTCGACTGACAGTCCTTACTGGTTGACCGTCGTTTGCGACTGAGACTGAAAGTTGACTGGCCCATCGACGGAGCTGACTGACGGTCCATGAGTCAACTGACAGTCCGTACTGGTCGACCGTCGTTTGCGACTGAGACTGAAAGTTGACTAGCCCATCGACGGAGTTGACTGACGGGCCGTTAGTTAACTGACGGTCCGTAGTTATCTTCCGTCGCTGGCACCTGTAACTTCTAAAAATTTGGAATTTTTTTCCTTTCTCAAATTTGGGGTGTTACATTATCTCCTCCTTAGGAACATTCGTCCTCGAATAAAGACTAAACTAGTTAATATGGAGGAAGAGAGCTGCAAACCCTACCACTAAACATTGGAAACTAATTTCTGATTGAATTAAGTTCCAAAAACATGCAAATACGCTGAAAATGCAAGTACAAACTGAAGGAATATGATTCTAAGATTGAATTTACGTATGAATAACTGAAAAACTGAAAAGGAACTATTACCTTAAGCTGGAGTGGAATCGAAAGGAAAGAGGTGAGGACGTTTGGCTTTCATGGCTGCTTCTGATTTCCAAGTAGCTCCTTCTACGGACTGACTCTTCCACAAAACCTTGACTGAAGCGACTTCTTTGTTTCTCAACCTTCTAACCTGACGATCGAGATTCTCAACTAGTACATCTTTATATGAGAGACAATCTTTCACGGCCACACTCTTTAATGACATTATGGATGCTGGATCACGCACACACTTCTTCAAAAGTGGAATGTGAAAAACTGGATGCACTGCTGCTAATTCTGCTGGCAACTCTAACTCATAAGCCACTTTACCAATACTCTTCAGAATCTTGTAAGGGCCTACATATCTAGGACTGAGCTTCTCTTTCTTGCCAAATCTCATCACCCCTTTCATAGGTGACTCTTTCAGGAAAACCCACTCATCAACTTAAAACTCTAATTCCCTTCTTCTCACATCTGCATAAGACTTCTGGCAACTCTAGGCAGTCTTATGTCTATCTCTAATGAGTTGCACTTTCTTCATAGTATCATGAACTGAATCTGGTCCTATCAAGGCTTCACCTACTTTAAACCAACCAACTGTAGATCTACATCTACGCCCATACAATGCCTCATAAGGGCCCATTTGAATGCTGGAATGGTAACTATAATTGTAGGTGAACTCAATGAGAGGAAGGTGATCATCCCAACTTCCTTTGAAATCGATCACACAAGTTCTCAACATGTCCTCTAAGGTCTGAATGGTACGCTCTGCCAGACCATCCGTCCATGGATGAAATGTTGTGCTAAGGTTAACCTGAGTACCAAGACCCTTCTGAAATGAATTCTAGAAATTAGAGGTAAACTGAGGACCTCTATCTGAGATGATAGACAAAGAAACCCCATGCAACCTCACAATATCATTAATGTAAAGCTTGGCGTAATCCTCTGCCGAATCTGTAGTCTTGACCGCCAAAAAGCAAGAAGATTTAGTGACCCTATCAACAATCACCCAAATAGAGTCATGTTGTCTGCAAGTACGAGGTAAACCGTTGATGAAGTCCATGTGGATCCCTTCCCACTTCCAAGTAGGAATGTCAATCTCTTGTGTCATGCCTCCTAGTTTCTAATGTTCTACCTTGACTTACTGGCAATTGGGATACTTAGCCACAAAATCTGCTATATCTCTTTTCATACCATTTCACCAATAGACTTCCCGCAGATCGCGGTATACCTTAGTGGCTCCTGGATGAATAGAATATCTAGAATTCTGGGCCTCTGCAAGAATATGCTGTCTTAACTCACCCACATTAGGAACACATAATCGACCCTAGTAGCAAAGCACATCATCTCCCCTTTAGAAGAAAACCTCAACTCTCTGTTGTTTGACTGCACCCTTGAGTTCAAGTAATATCGGATCGCTGTCTTGCTTTTCCTTAACCTCTACTACCAAAGAAAATTCTGCCCCATTTTGAACCGTTACACCACCATCTGATATGCTCATAAAACGAACTCCTAGGCGAGCAATTCACCTTCTGCTACTACATTAGGGGTCCAACGAAATAGGAAAAGACCAAAAGACCCTTGACTTAAAAGCTATCAAAGTCACTGAAGGAGCTAACTGGCGGGCCGTGAGTCGACTGACAGTCCGTACTGGCTGACCGTCGTTTGCGACTGAGACTGAAAGTTGACTGGCCCATCGATGGAGTCGACTAATGGTCCATGAGTCGACTGACGGTCCATACTGGTTGACCGTCGTTTGCGACTGAGACTGAAAGTTGACTGGCCCATCGACGGAGCTGACTGACAGGCCGTTAGTTGACTGATGGTCCGTAGTTGTCTTCCGTCGTTGGCACCTGCAACTTTTGAAAATCTGGAATTTTTTTCCTTTCTCGAATCTGGGGTGTTATATATATATATATATATATATATATATATATATATATATATATATATATATATATATATATATATATATATGGAGGGGATATTTTAGTCTTGAAAATAAATAATTTCCTGTTTTTGCTTCTTTTAAAAAGCAGAATTTTTTAGCTTATTCTCAACAACAGAAAATTTGTTTCCACTTCTATTTATAAACAGTTTTATAGGTTTGCCAAACAATAAATGCTTCTCGGCTTCCAACAACATTGCCAATTAGGCTCTTATACTAATTCTTATCTAAAATTTCTTCGAAATAGGAGTCTAGATCACTTTTGATCCAAGTTCTTGAATTGACCCTATTAGTATCATAATTAGTTTTAATTTGCTAATTTTGAACACTAAGATCAATTAGGGTCTTTAGCACTTTATCTTGAAATTAGGGAATTTTATTCTCGAATTTCACATATCTTGTCAATTTCTGTCTTTAATCTTCATAATTTCTCTGCCGTATTATTTTCTTGTTTATTCTAGTAACCCAATTTTTATCACCGAAGCATCCGATTAAGTGTGGAGAGATCTCAACTATCTCACCAATAATTCATGTCGGTAATTCACAACACGTTCAATAACATAGTGAAGCTGAATCGGTTGTCCTGACAATCAAGAATGCATCTAGCAAGAAGAAGAAGGTGTTTACCAACACAAGATATCACTACAAGAAAATGGAATTTCAAAGGCAACAAATATCACTATAAAAAGCTAGAAAGTAGCCGAAAGATTTTCAATGGCGACATTACTATTGTAATGACAGTAGTGAATCGCCACTAAAAAAGGTGACGACTATTGTTAGTGGTGACTTCAATCGCCACAAAACCTTCTACCTTCAGTAGCAATTCCCGTCGTTGCAATAGTCCACTACACCAAAAATGATCTTTAGTGGTAATTAATTAGCGACAATAACTATATATATTCTATACATACCATGTAGTCTTAGTCATGATTAGCAAATTTATAAACCTAAAATATAAAATACGTTATATATATATATATATATATTATATAGAAATGTAATGAATGAGACGACCAATGGCATTTTGACAATTTTGTTACTTATTTAAGGGCAAATTTGTAATTAGAATGCATAAGCTGTTTTTTCTTAGTAGTTATATATTATCCCGTGCTTTCTAGAAGCCATTCTACTCTTCCACAAAGCTCTTTTTATAGTTTGTGCATTCTAGATATTTTTCAGTTTTGGCTCGAGTATTCTCCTTTCATGTGCAGAGTAAGTTCTTTTGTTCTCTTTTCGCTCCTTTCTTTCTCGAGAAATATACGCTAACCCCTTCCCCTCTAATTGAGTAATAGAAATTGCTACTTGTCAATCTATATAGTAGAAATTTATTCGTTCTACATGATCTTCAAACTATGATTTTAGCTCTTTTCGTCTTTCAACGAGAGTTTCAATTAATTTTAGGTATTTTGTCATGATGAAAAAGACAAGTAGCACATAATGAGAGGAAACATAAAACTGGATAAAA
Source organism: Solanum bulbocastanum (assembly GCA_037074985.1). Taxonomy (NCBI): domain Eukaryota; kingdom Viridiplantae; phylum Streptophyta; class Magnoliopsida; order Solanales; family Solanaceae; genus Solanum; species Solanum bulbocastanum. Next base: position 24,554,965 of record CM073598.1, on the reverse strand, counting down.
AGAATATGACTTCTGATTAGGCTAAGGTCATTCTTTGCAACTGTCTTTTTGCATTGACAAAGAAGAAAGAAATAACTATACAGTTCTACAAGTTCGATTTAGAAAGACAAAGGCTCAAAAATCTAAATGGGGGTTACATATTCCTGTCTCATTGGAGGTGGGAAAAACAAAATCTGATATTTCGACGTGGTACAAGTATAATTCTCCAATCCCCATATTATGTTTGGCTTATTCCATATATGGTATCTCAACTCTATTTTGGTGGTAGTAGAGCTCTCTCTTGCAATTTGAAAATGATAATTGTACCAAAGGTTGTTATTATGTTGGCTTAACAGTTGTTTTTTTCATGATACGAGATAGTAAAAGCTTCATATTGTATTCTTAATCAAGTTATGTTAGAGAAAGAAATATGTCTTGTATTGATCAGATAATCTAACTTACAAAATTCTGATATTTGTATTCTGACTTATTCTGATAGTTGAATAAAATATTGCATGATAAATAAATTAGAAAAAAAGTTCAAATATGCCATCAAATTTTGAGAAAAGGCTAAGGCTCATCTGCAACTTCTCATTATAGACAAAAATCTTGGCAACAACTTCAAAACCCCCATCGATATATTAGATAGAAATAGCAATACACAACTAACTATAAGTAACAATTTCATCCATTTAATAGCTATCAGGAAGCTCTAATCCACCAAAATTATCAAATAGTGTATTAACCCTCTTGTCCTTATTCTTCATAAATATTGAGAAAAGACAATAATTAATGCTACGCATATGCACAAGAAATATCTTAACCAATCTATCTTTCCCAGATTATTGCACAATTCACAAACCAACTTACCCAATCAACAATGTCGTCGACATAGTGTTGAGCTTTATCAATTGACCGTCTTCCAATTATAATCTCCAAAGCATAATTCCAAGAGAGATGACATCATACACTTTCAACCAATTTTCCCAGTAAAAGCAAACTCAAGAGCTAAATACCTGCAAAATATAAGATGTTAGTGAAAGAAAATATATGGAGAGCTCAAATGTATATATATACATAGACCATAAATGTATCGAAATTAAATCTTGATTCAATGTGCTATAGGTACTGCAGACTTATACTACACAAGGATGAAAACAGATACGTCTATAGTAGAAAATGAAAATAATTATTATCCAAAAGTTTCCATCACTCGTGTGGAGACGTGCATATCAGTATCATAATTCAACCTCAGAAGCCTAAAATCAACATCCCTAGATCACAAATAACAAATGCATCTAGCAACCAACTTATATATATAAAAATTACAGGGGTGCTCATGCAATCAACAATAAACCGCAGAGGTGCTAAGCACAAAATGTGAATTTAGTGGGCTCAATTTTTCATTGTTTCATATTGATTCATTATACCGAAAGAAAATTATTTTATCTTGCATTTGGTTGGTGGAATAAGGAATAACATCAACGTACTATCCTATTTGACTATTTCATTTTATTAGTGACAGTAATAGATACTACCTTTAGGTTAACTGTTGTAAAGGCTATGATAAGAGGTTTAATAAAGTTGAGCTGGGAACACGTTGATGTTAGCTTTAATTGACGTAAACAATGATGTTTTCCCCTACGGCAATTCAGACATATATTTTCTTATAGTTGTTGATTCATCCTTAAGAAAATAACAGATTACTGTAAAATGAATAACTATTAAGTAGATATGTAGAACTACTACTAAAAAATATATGCTGAAAAGAAAAAGAGCCTCTTTATCACTCAAGATCACGATTTTTTCATTAGTTAACTTTAGTGCTCCTTTAAAAGATATGTAAAATGTATCTTTTATTACGATCTGTTTGTTACTGTAATTTTTGAACAATATGACCCAAATATAAACAAATTATCCGTCTACTCTTCCAATTCCATAGATGATATTTGTTGTCACTCTTATACCTTCGGAAGATATGGGCCTTATTTGATCGCCGCGATATATTGGAGTAGATTTAATGTTTGCAATCTTATTGCAAAATGATGATTGAGTCATCAATAACTCCAGTTTATATTAATAGGAATTGGGTTTACTTATTCCTTCACCATTATCTCTTCAAAGCTTCTCTGCTCTTCTGGTCTTTCTTTTTTCAATAATAGATGTAGATATTGAAAATTCAAGTTCATCCATTTTTTATCTCTCTTTTGTATAGTATGTATGCATGTATCAACTTATCTTTTTTTTTCAAATTTACATATTCTAACTTAGATAAATATGTCTTCTTCTTTCTTCTTTGCTCATTATTAATTAGGAATTGCGTTTGCATTTGAACTACATGTAGCTTCGATGCTCAGGAAAACGTTCATTTAGATACAAATATCATGGACATTTAAGTCACAATATCTTAGTTGACATGAGTCAAATGGAGATTGAAGAGCTGTAACTATGCATAGATCTTCCCCAAAAATGTACAGATAACCTCAAAAAGACTTATCTTGACGTTGGAGATAGGAGTAATACAAAAAGGGAATTCATGGAGAGCCAGTTGGCCAAGGCCATTTGTAAGTTTTGGCTCTTTTCACATTAACGCATTGACCAAGTTCAAGATTTGCTTCACCTGCCCTTTTTCTTGTGTGTTTTCTGTTTGTTTAATCTAATTTAATGCTTTCATGATTCATCATTCATATTATTATTATCCAGTTTGTTCAAGTGATTGTATGAAAGGAAATGAATAAGAGAATTTTCAAAGGAAGATCAAACTCCATTCAAAAGAGCAAAGGGAAATACATTTCTACTTTATGTTTTTGGTGTAAAGAGAAATGTATAGTCAATGAAATACATATAGTGGATTTTCTAGGCTTGTGGTAATTAGCTATCTACGTAAGCACACTTTTGAAGGTGGACAACATATCCTTAAGGTTGAAGAAAACATGTTACCAGTTTCAAAAAAGAATTTAGGTGGAAAGCTTCAAATTTTTCAGTTCTCAAAAGAAGAGACCAGTGTTATTCTTCAATGTATAGAATCAGAAGTAGTTGTTTTGCGGTGAGCTAAAGCACGTAAAAAAAATTACCGAGGTGAAAATAGGCTTTGTGAACATGAGTAGCTTGAAAAACTTGTTATCTAGCGGTGGCTGCTGGGTCGTAGCTACACTTGCCCCAGCCGAAATTTTAGTTTTGTTTTGTAGGTATATATATCAGTGTTGACACGTCTTGATATAAGTTAAAGGTTTGCATAATGGTTAAGGTGCTGCAAACTATTCTTAAGGTTGTGTTCAATAGTGACATAACTATAATTTTGCATACTATGAACTTTGATTCCACTGTTAATCTATGTTGTTTTTCAGGTATCATCAAAACTTGTTTATTTGGCCATTGGTTCAAGTGTAGCAGCAATGCTTCATAAGTCTTAACTAACTAGGAAAAAATTTGTTTGTGTTGATTGTTTGCAAGTATGAATTAATAACAAAAGTTGCTACAAAATTGTGTTATTTGTTTGGTAGAGGTTGGTTGTTGGACGCTTACAGTAGAGCGACAAGTTGTGCGACTAAGGGTGTTGTATTTAAAAAGCACATACATGGAAGTTATTGGGAAAATGCCTGGTGACATTTTTATCATAAAATATGGTTAGGTGGGGAAGACGATAAGGTGCATAGCAATGTTTATAAGAGGATTTGGTATTGGGTTCATCAAGGGGTGGCTTCTAGCACTTGTTATGGTTTCACTTATTGTTCCACAAAACCTATCTCTCTCATTTAAATCTCACTTTATGTTTGTAGGTTGCATCATTCACAGGTGAAAAACAGGTTCTCGAGGAGTATAACAAGTCCTTACAAAAGGCATACAGATCTGGTATAGATGAAGTACTTGCAAGTGGCTTATGCGTTGGATCATCCCAATTTATTCTCTTCTACAATTATGCTTTGGCTTTGTGCATGGTATGGTGGAAAGATGATCTTGGAGAAAGACTACACAAGAGGTTCAGCCTTGACCATAACTCTAGCTGTGTTAACTGTGTCAATGTGAGTATCGATGAATCTTCAAACACATTTTTTTAATGTGATGAATATTCAAACACGTTTTTTTAATGTGATGAATCTTCCAACACGTTTTTTTTAATGTGATGATCCATATTTACATATACTCTTCCTCTTTTTGTTTTAGGTCAATAGGTGATGCATCTCTTTGCTTTGCTGCATTTGCAGCAGGGAAAGCTGGTGCTTTCAAGATGCTTGAGACTATAAACAGAAATTTAGAGATTGATGTGTACAATAGTGGAATAATTTTTTATGACATATGTGGAGATATAAAGATAAAAACATGTATGTTGCAGATCAACAGAGAGAATACTCAACAAGTTCTCATTGTTAATCCCAAACGGAAAATTTACTGTTTTAGTTGGTGGAAGCGGAAGTGGCAAGTCCATAATTACTAGTTTAATTGAGAGATTCTATGATCCACAATCAGGGAAATTTTTAATAGACCGACGTAATTTCAAAAACTTTCAAAGTATCTAAACTTAAAACATTTATTTGTATAGACAAATGTGTATGAATTAGTATATTTGTCCGATCAACAATAAAGTTGATCAGGTATAAGTGAAAAAAAATATAGTAGCATAGGAATCTGCAAAATCAATTGAAGTAAATGTTTTTGTGCGACTTAAATTAGTAATGGTGCAGGATGCATTTCATCTTTAAAGTTGAATCAAATTAGTTGATTTTCTTTTGCATCACAGCTATTGACACAATTAGTTTCGTATAGTTGTATAAATAGCAGGCACATAACTGTCTAGTGTGTGTGTGTATATATATGATTAAATAGATTAACTTCAGAGAAAGTGTACATGGAAGCTAGATTTCCATGAGTGGGATACAAAGAGTGAGTACTAGTATCTATTCTATATTTATAACTAGAAGGATGATTAACATTAGTTGTACTGACATTACAAAAACTTTCAGTACAAAAAAATTGTGAACTAATCACAGAAACATCCTTGTTTGTGTTGGATGGAGCATGTGCTATAATTTTTGATTTTGTAACCCCTCTTTGACCTGCTTCTAGTAGATCCATAACAAAAATAGGAGGTTGGTTAAATATCCTTATGCTGCCACCATTCATTGAAGAACCAAAATGTGCCATTTTTTCAGTGACTGCATTTTGCTCCCCGTACACATGTGCAAATGATGGATCTTTCAGGTGGTTGAGGAGGTGCCTGCAATCATAAAAAATTAACATATGAGAGTTAGATGTGTTTTGAGTAGGTTGAAGAACCTTTTTAACATCTATATTGATTTGTAGTGATGTCAAATAATGAGCTATTGCAAGCTATAGGTCGCGGAGCAGTGCCAATGCTTTTGTTTGCAAAGTTATATTTGCATTATTCACTTCTCCTGCAAAACCAATTATCAAGTTTCCTGCAAAATCATGAAAGACTCCACCAATTCCTTGAGTGTGGGAATAAGGTTTTAAAACACCATCAGTGTTTAGCTTATTGAAGCCTTTTTGTGGAGGAACCCAAGCTAGAGCGATAGTCATAAGAGTAGTTTTGTTTTTGTTGTTAAGCCCTATATGATGTTATTCTAGTGCCAAGTTCTGAATTACTGGAGTATTGGGTTGGGAATATTTGTGCTAAAAGATGCGATCATTTTGAGATTCCCTAAGATGACATAGAATGGAAAAAATTACAATTGAACTAGGCATAGTATTGTAGTGAGTGTGAGCACTCTTAGTGAAGAGTTGCTTGAGGAAACAATAGGGATCATTGATGTTAAACAAGTGATAAATAGTTTCTTTCCCCAGATGTGCATACTTTACAAATATTTGAAGGGATAGTATGAATTTGATGCAGATATTGGTAAGAAAAAAAAGGATATTTTGACCAAAATAAGCTATTTTTAAAACCAATTCACCTAACTAATACGTTTTTAAAATTTTTTACAAAAGTAGTATAAACGTACTTCATGGTAACGTTTTAGGTTATTTTCATTTAAAAAATTCAACGGACAAAAACTGACGGAGTAAACGACGTTAAATGAATAAACGTTACTATGAGTAACGTTTTAGGATTAAAACGTTATTCACAATAACGTTTATTCAGAACATATACTATGGCTCACATTTTAGAATTTCTTTTGTGCTTATTCACAAATGCTCATTATTATAAGTTAATCATACAATAATTACACATAACCCAACTTTTATTTTTTTTCTAATTTCCTAATAAATATTTACTCTAAATAAAGTCCCTTCATTAAAAAAGGAAAAAAAAAGGGTAGTTTTTGCTTTAACATTTGTTGACCCTTCTTCTTCCTCATTTGCTGATAGTCTCTCGTTTTCTCATTCTCTTTTCTTTCTCACTCTAAGCTGCTGCCATAACTGTAGTAATCTGGTGGAGTACACAAAGAGCAATTGTTTCTTTTCTTTACTCTTTTTTTTTGTCTTACAGGTAAAGCTAAATCTTCAATTTGGGTTTACAAGGGTAATTCAGGTACTTATTTTTCTCTTGTAATCTACATGGGGTTGCTTCAAGATTTAATTTTGGCATTTGGGTTGTTGTTTTCATTAAGGATCTGATATAGGTTTTGCTTACATGTGGATAAACAATAGCTCTTTTATTTCAAAATCAATTTTGGGGATTTCTTGTTATATTGAGTTTCACGATAAATTACGGCTATAAATCTTCCTAAAAGCTTGGAATCAAGTTAGTTTTTCTGTGTTAGAGCCTAGAGGTATTTTTTTTCTTACAAAATAGTAGAAGGAATGCTTGAATTTTTGAATTTCTATCTTCTCGAATTTATATCGTTTTGGTTATATAGAATAATCACTCAAGAAATTATGATTTGTATGTTTTGTTTTCATTTTGAATTCATACATCTTGTTGATGCAAAGAGAAACAATGAAAAGAGAAACAATGAAAAAAATGTTCACATGAAAATGGAAGGGAAGACTATAACAGGTGGACCTGCAATCGACCTCTACTAAAATTGAGTTCATTTTCCAATTTTTTTATGAAACATTAGGTGATAGTACATTTATTTTGATTTGCTTGTTATATTTTGTACTAACATTTATATTTAATTTACTTTCATAAGTGTCTTTCATTTTAATAGATACATATATGGCTGGTTATAGTGCATACCAATTAGATCCCGGTCCACTTGAACCATCAGTATTAACTCAACAACATACCCATAGGTCACGAGATATATGGGATGGAAGTGTTAATATGATTTTAAATACGAGGAGGTGTGATGGAAAATTATGGGACCTTGTAAAGAAATATCCCATTCATCCACGAGTTTTAGAAGTGATTGAATTATCAGGATTATATGGTGTTTATAGATCAAATCGACCTATTATTGATCGTAGCTTGATCACTTCACTAGTAGAGAGATGGCGTCCTGAGACTCATACGTTTCACTTTAGGACGGGTGAGGCGACAATCACCTTGCAAGATGTAGAAGTGTTGTATGGCTTACCTGTGAATGGTGATCCAATACTTGGTGATGAGTTGATAAGGACTATAGGGGATTGGCAAAATATTTGTCAAAGATTGTTAGGTTTTATTCCACGTCCTCAAGACTTCAACCATAATAGTCTCAAGGTAACTGCACTTAATGCGCATATGCTCGAGCAACTACCGTTACCTGACTTGGCAACATAAGATATAATCAATCAAATGGCTAGATGTTACATGTTTTGGATGATTGCTGGTATGATGATGGCAGATACATCTGGCAACTATTTAAAGCTTATGTACCTTCCTATGCTCGAGGATCTCAATGTAGTTAGCTCTTATAGTTGGGGTAGTGCGACCTTAGCGTACTTGTATCGCTTTCTTTGTAAGGCCTCACAGAGTAACCAAAATGAGATAGCTGGATTTCTACCACTACTCCAGGTATACTTAATAACTACATCAATTATTTATAAATATTTCTTCTACTTTATAATCACATAATTATATGTTTATATTTTATGTTTAGATTTGGGCATGGGAGAGAGTTACCGTCCTCAGACCTCAGGTAATAGCACAAAGGGATATCGAAAATAATTTTCTTGCTACTTTACCTAGGGGTCCACGTGCTACTAGATGGTTTGCACATTTTAGTTGGACTGATACCACTAAGCATGTGTTGAAAGTTTTTAGGGATGCACTTGATTCCATGACAGAGGATCAGGTAAGATGGTATACAAGTTTTTAAAAAAATTTATGTATATATTGTAGTTGAAACTTATTTCTTTTCTCTTTATGTAGTTTATTTGGGAACCATATTCGGATGAATTAATTGAGAGTCTTCCTGACTATTGTCGAATTGGACGAGATATATGGCGTGTTAGAGCTCCAATTTTTTGTTGGGATGTCATCGAGGTTCACTTGCCTGATCGAGTTATGAGGCAATTTGGATTGAAACAAATGATACCGACTTCATTTCTATTTGACGCCACACATTTTCACCATGATCGTAGGGGCAGACCAAATACAAATTGGAAGATAGAGCATGCACAATGGTTGCCTTTTTGGAACCAACGGCTTCAATATATTTGTGATGCACCGGTTAATCGTGAACCACTTCGATATGATGACCCTTACCTTATTTGGTTTAGACGCATTACTCGTCTTGTTATTGGTAATCCTACTCAGCGTCCTCAACAACAAGAAGGTTATGTGCCAAATTCAACGGCATATGAAACAATGGTATGTATTAGATTCTGTGTGTTTGTGATTTATCTTTTGAGGATATATCAATGGTAGGGTAAATATTACTTCTTCTCAAAAATTTTGACTTGAAAAATTGTTACCTATGTTTTTTCTTAGAAAATATTATATAAGTGCTTCAGACTGATCTTTGTTTGAGCATCTGTTAGAAAAAAAATGGAAAATGCTTGTTAGAAAAAAAATTGATCTTTGTGTAGGTGCGTCATATTCACTCCATGGTTGATAAAGCAAAAGCACTTGGTGATCAGCCATCAATGGAGGATTTATACATATTTCGTGCAATGGTCCGGAATGAAGGAGAAAAATGCTTGACATATGTGCACGAGGCTGCTAGGATTAATGTACAAGCTGATTATAGAAGAGATGAGGTACATGATGATCATTTACATCCCCCTGTTCGTAGGCGAGGAAAAGGTGGTGTTGCTGGTAGGATGGCTCGTGCTATTGAGAAAGGACGAGCACCTATTGAAATAGACAAATCAGTATCCGAAGATGATCACACAACTTCTGATATTGGTTCCATTTCAAGGGGCCAAACTCAGGAGTTCACTCCCGGGGCATCAGGTATGACATATCAACCAACAAATACTGATATTGTCTTATACATGACGCCACAAATTTCAAGGGATCCAAGTCTTTCGTCGCTTGAGAATGTCTTTGGTAATTATCGGCCTCAACATTTTGAGAATGTCCCAAATTTTACCTCATCACCTGTGCCAATGTCCATGGAGATCCCTGATGCCATGACTAATTTAGAGGACTCCAACATCGAGATAGAAGGTAATGAGATGGATGATTCCAACAGTGAAGTGGATGGTAATGATCCCGAGAATGCAAGTGGAGGTGGTGAACCATCAGTGAAGAAGAAACGTACAATTTTTCCTAAGCTTTGTGGCACCGGTACAATTTTTTTTAAGCTTTGGTGAACCATTATTTCTTAACATAACTGCTTCTTTTTTGGTTGAATAATTAGAAATTATTTTTACTTGTCAGGGAGTCATCAACTTAACCAACATGGCATAAAGAAAACAACAAAAGGTAACAAAGCTGAAAATGTCACTAAATCTGGAAATCTGAAAATCTGGAAATTTGAAAATCTGGAAATCTGGAAATCTGGAAATCTAGAAATCTGGAAATCTGAAAATTTAAAAATCTAGAAATCTGAAAATCTGGAAATCTGAAAATTGGAAATCTGGAAATTTGGAATTTCGAAGTTCCAACTGCTGTAGAAAATATGGTTTCCAACTTTTCGTTATCTATGGTCTAGGCAACAAAAATGAACTTAATTTTTCTGGCAGGTATATAACAATTGTTTCAAATAGTATTCTGTATCATCTTCACAATCTCCAATTGTCCCGTATTGTTGTTTTGTCTTTGTTGGAATTCTAGGACCAAATACATTCTCTTGTTGTCTTCACGTTAAAGTGAAATCTGATTGTTAATAATAAAAGGAGATAATTTTAAGTAGATTTTGATTGCTGAATATTTAGATTCTGGCTGTAATTTCTATCCATTGTGTTGTTTAAGATTTTCTGGAAAATCAGCACTTTCTGGTGCTGGAGGATCTTCCTTTTCTTTCAGCTGCTTGTCAAAGATCAGTTAAAAGGGGAAGAATCACTTTATTTTTCAGTGTTTTTACTAATGCTGATTTTTTAAACATAAACTTTGCAGATTGAGAGACTTGCCGTGATGGTTCAAAAGGTGACTCCTTAAAACAGTCTTTCTCTTTAGAAGTAACCCATTCTAACTCTTGTTTCTTCTACAGAGTAAGCATTTAGTGGTGTTTATAGAAGCAAGAATATCCACTTCTTGTGGTATACCTGATTTTCGTGGCCCCAAGGGTATTTGGACTCTTCAGGTAGTGTTGTAGTTATATCAGTGAATTGCAAGCCCTTCTTTTTGAAATCACATTGCTTGACATGTCTCTACTGTTTCTACCACAATTGTCTTTTTATGTGTTATTGTTTGTGTATAGTGTCTAGTCCTCTTATTTCATTTTTAATATTGTATTGACTACTAATCTCTTTACTAAGTAGGAAGAAGCTATTAAATACACTATAGTTCATATGTGCATATGGATTGCACAAGCAATTGTATTCTTTTCTATTTGATGTTGTCTTAAGTATCATGGCAATTGCTGCAATAGTCGTTTGTCTTTGGAATCAAAGAAGAAGGTATGCAGAATGGTTGGTTTGAAGGAGCAATTTTGGTTGTGATTATATTTGTGATTGTTTCGTTTAGGTTTGCACGAAATTGGTACAAAGGACATCTCTGGAAGAAGCAAAAATATCACAAAGCAAGGATGAATTACAGCTTTGTTTGAGATCTACAAAGTGGCCGTTGGACGTATATTGTAATTACGTTGTGATTCCTTCAAATTGTAGTCCTTTTGCATTTTGTGTCAATATTCTCGGTTATAAGAAAGGAATTCACTGCGATTATTGATTCTTATGTCTTGGAAATCTAGAAATTACATTACAAATTGCAGTAGCTAACTGCTGGAAATCTGGAAATCTGAAAATCTGGAAATCTGAAAATCTGGAAATTTAAAAATCTGGAAATCTGGAAATTGGAAATCTGAAAATCTGGAAATTTAAAAATCTGGAAATCTGGAAATTGGAAATCTGAAAATCTGGAAATTTAAAAATCTGGAAATCTGGAAATCTGGAAATTGAAATCTGAAAATCTGGAAATTACATTACAAATTACAGTAGATAACTGAAAGAAACTCTGGAAATCTAGAAATCTGGAAACTGGAAACTGGAAATCTGGAAATCTGGAAATCTGAAAATCTGAAAATCTGAAAATTTGGAAATCTGGAAATTAACACTAATAATTTTTCCTCTATTAGCAATCTGGAAATCTGGAAAAATTTATGCACTAATAACATAATTACAAAAGATTAATGATTATTTAGTTACATTACAGTAGCTAACTGAAAGGAAATTAACACAATTAGACATCGACCCACAACTATTCACTTAAATTTAATTATGATTGGGACATCGACGCCTATCATGTCCAGTCTGCCTACATAATCCACAAGCTCGCTCATATACTGTAGAACCACGATCCATTTCATTAGGTATTCTAGTTGTCCTTGGCCGATTAGGACGACGATAGAATTCATTACTTGTCATTGTAAAACTTGGAGATGGCCAATATGCCTCATGACCAATTGGTGAGAATGACCCAGAATATGTTGCAACATAATTCTCTATTGTGAAATGCTCACTAACAAAATTTCTAGCTAGCCCTCCCATTCTATCAGTTACCTTCATAACATGTGAACATGGGAAGTGCAAATTAACCCATTTTCCACAATCACATTTTCTTTCACTCAATGAAACACAATGAGGATTACCACCAGTACCATCAACCTGTATAGATCTAACCTCGTATACCCCTGTGGGTATATTCCAATCAAAAACGAAGTGCCTTTTTGAACTTTCATAGTTCTTCTCCCACTTTATTTTGAATCTCCCAGTCCATAATTCATTTTGTTCTGCAAGTTGGTGCGCTATTTGAGACCTACGGGTATACCGTTCAATAGTTTGCTCCAATGAAAGTCTAACCATAGCAGTGACAGGCAAACCTCGTGCTTTTTTCAATACTCCATTGAACGACTCTGAAAGATTTGTTGTCAACACTCCCCATCTTTTTCCACCATCATGGCTAACAGTCCATTTGTCCAAGGAAATTTCCATGAGGTATTCATGTGCTTCGACATTTTCTTCTCTAATTTGCCACATAAAAGATTCAAACTTCCTTACTTGATGGGCTGAAGCAGCCCTCCACATCAATTTGCTAAGGTCTTTGTTTGGAAATTTAGATTGAAAATTGCTCTTCAGATGCCTTATGCAAAATCGATGGAAGGCTCGAGGCTCTTGAAATCGCCGCAACTCCTGCAAACTAGTCAAGATTCCTTTTGCCCTATCAGATATAACACATACACCTTGTCTACTTTTTATCACATGTGCACTCAAATTTTTAAAAAACCACTTCCATGCCTCTTTTGACTCTTTGTCTACAATAGCAAACGCTAAAGGAAGAATGTTATCATTTCCATCAATTCCAACCGCAATTAATAATTTGATCTCATACTTTCCATAAATATGAGTTCCATCTACTGAAATAACAGGGCGACATGTTTGGAATCCATCTATGCATGGCTTGAAAGCCCAAAATACAAATTTAAAAGTTTTTACCTCTGATGAACTCATAGACTCTTCGTGTTTCCATTCCACAACTGTTCCATGATTAAAGTGTTGAAAAGCTGCAAAAAATTTAGGTAGGTCACTAAATGATTTCTCAAAGTCACCATACACCAATTCAAATGCGCGTTGACGTCCAAGCCATGCTTTTCTGTATGTCACTTGATGACCAAATTTTTCATGAACCTTTGAAATGACATCTACCACCAAGTACTTAGGATTTTTTCTAATTTGATTTAGAAACAGAGATGCAATCAAATTGGTATTTAGATTGGCGTGACCACTAGAAAGCCCTTCAGTCTCACATCTATGATTTTCAACATATTTTCCTATCTTCCAAAGGTTATCTCCAACTTTTCGACCTCGAAGAAACCACAAGCAACCAAATAAATTATAAAACTTACATCTCACAACCCATAGACTCTTGGTAGATGTTACCACCTTGAACTCCTTATTTTTGTGCAAACTCCAAATAGTTACCGCCCGTTTCAATTTTTCTTTACTACTAAAAAACATACCTTTTTTCAAATCCTTTTTTGCTTCCTCAAACCAAACTGAACAATATTCCATCTCAGATTCACATGTAGACATGAAAATGTCTTCCTCATTCTCTAATGTCCTGAAATAGGGTATGTCATGATTTTGTATTTCAGGCACGCCTTGTTCATGATTATGAAGATTTACACCATTCTGAGAAAAATATCTAATATCATCGATATCTTCATCAGGTTCACTTTCATCACCATCTTTTGAAGGTTCATCTTCCTCCGAACTTTCACCACTAATTTCAGCATTTACATCATTATATAGATCAATGTTGGTCTCATTATCTCTGTAAAAAAATATTAGTTAAATTCTAGCAAAATTATGAATATATAAGCTTATTTTAAAAGCGATAATTTATACTCTAAAAGGTCATTTCTTCTAATAATAAGAGATAATTTGTGTATACTGACAATAAAAATTATCTTATTGAATTGTTACACTAAAATTCAGTAAAATATAAATTTGTTGTTTTACCTGGCCTCATATTCCCTTTGACTATTATCAATATGCATTTGACTACTTGATCCTTCACCATGCATCGACAATTGTTGGAATGGTGGTTGAACAATCGGTTCTACAAAATGATATTGATTGGCCGTGGTAAAACCATAATTTTGAGCCAATAAATTCATGTGATAACCATGATGACCACTTCCTTGAAATACAACATTTTGATCTGTTGATTTGGTCTTTACATACATCTCCAAAACATTTATATCAATCTTATCCGCAAATTTTTGAGGTATGAAAAGAAATTGTAACAAAGATTGGTCATTCTCAATTTTAAACTCAATGAACCTTGTATTGTTACCTTGAATTGAACATGGATATTTTCCAGAAATATTCATATGAATATTTTCACTATTTGTTCCCATTTTCTCATGCAACAATCCAACCAACTCAACATAGTTAGTTGAGGTAGACATGCTAATAATCATTCTAGCACATTCAGTATACCTAAATCCATTCATATCCGTAATTATTTCGCCACCCCAATACAAAGCAACCATCACATTATGTTCAAAGCTCGTCATCTTTATCCTACACATACAAATAAGATATTTTTTTAAAAAAATATTAATAAATTAGAAAAATAATTTTAAAGCTATAGTAAGAACTTAACATAATATGATAAACTTGACTTATTTAATTCATACCTGATGAATTTTTGTGAATATTATTTTAACAATGGGCAACACAATTTTTGTGGTCACTTGTGGAATATGCAAAACCTTCCTTACAACAAAGTAACATTTTTGTGGTCACTTGTGGTCAGTTTAAAAAATGGAGGAATAACGTTTTTGAGGCTAAATTTGAAGGAGTCGAAGACCCGTGATTGGATTATTGGTAAATGTTACTCAAAGTAACGTTTTAGGTGTAAAACGTTACTCACAGTAACGTTTTAAATTTGTAGGATTTGATTCTGCTTTGCAGGATTTGATGTGACTGGATTCCCAATAAACGTTACTATGAGTAACGTTTTAGGTGTAAAACGTTACTATGAGTAAGGTTTTAAATTGACAGTACAAAATTCTGCTTTGCAGGGTTTGATGTGATTGGATTCCCAATAAACGTTATTGCGAGTAACGTTTTAGGTGTAAAACGTTACTATGAGTAACGTTTTAAATTTGCAGGATTTGATTCTGCATTTTCAAGGTTGGATGTGATTGGATTCCCAATAAACGTTATTACGAATAACGTTTTAATCCTAAAACGTTACTTGCAGTAACGTTTATTCATTTAACGTCGTCAGCTCCGTCAGTTTTTTGTCCGTTGAATTTTTAAAATAAAAATAACCTAAAACGTTACCATGAAGTACGTTTATACTACTTTTGTAAAAAAATTTAAAAACGTATTAGTTAGGTGAATTGGTTTTAAAAATAGCTTATTTTAGTCATTACTTCAAAAAAAAGTGAAGAAAAGAAAACTCTAATACTGTCATGAGCAACCTGAGAGCCTTCTGATTGGCAATAGTGAAGTCAAGATTTTTAT
Organism: Solanum bulbocastanum; assembly: GCA_037074985.1. NCBI lineage: Eukaryota > Viridiplantae > Streptophyta > Magnoliopsida > Solanales > Solanaceae > Solanum > Solanum bulbocastanum. The sequence goes on along the minus strand of CM073598.1, from coordinate 24,539,515 downwards.
TAAAGGGATTCAAGATCTAAAGAAGTAAACATATGAATTAGCCTAAGAGAATTTGACATCTACTCTTTATACAGATAATAATAATAATTTTAATCATGTCTTTATTAGGCGAAGGGGGTTTGAAGGTAACTCCGACGCGAGCCGAACAACAATCGAAACCACGGGATCTCCCAAATCCAAATGCAACCCCAACATCCAGGATACATGGTCGTAAGGTGTCAATCAATGAACTGCTTAGTTCAAGATTTGTTCACTGAGTAGTCAATGATTCAAAAAATGTTGCTAGCTAATGGTTCAAGTTTAAAAGACATCATCATTAATGCATATTACTAGATTAACATCTCAAAAAAAATCTCACTCTATTTTTTTTTTGAAAATTAAGTGATTGTTAAAATTATAATTTCAATTAATTTAGTGTCACGCCCCGAGCCTACACCCCAGACGTGACCGGCACTTGAAGACCATCGCTGGCCCCCAAGCGAACCCTTGGCCTGGCTTTCTTAACTCAACGGAAACTTAACTCAACAGGATAACTCAATGCAATGAAAAGTTATAAAACAACTCAACTGAAAGTAATTTGCCAACAAGGCATCTCGAGTCTCAAAATAGGATATTTAAATATATACATGCATGAGAGACTCCAAACTAACTGACTGACTGTCTATGAAGCCTCTAAATACTGAGATGGATGTTGGGACAGACCCCGCAACATCCTATTAAAACAAAAACTAAGAACACAAAATAATTGAGTCCTCCGGAATGCAAGGAGGCTCACCACTGACTCTGGAGTGCTCAGCTGGATCAACGACGTGCAGGATGTTGATCCGGGGTACCTGTATCTGCATCATAAGACGATGCAGGTCCACTGGCATCAGTACATGGAAGGTACTAGTATGCGAGCTGGAAAACTAAGCAACAAAGGCTAGAAGGAAAAATTTGGAAGAAACTGAAAAGTTTACCTTGTTCAACTCAACTCAACCTGACTGACTTCTTTCAATATAAGGCAATTTAAAACAAGTGTGATATAAAGAAAGACTGTTTAAAACATGCTATAAAAATCTGTATGTATACAAGGATACAATAAGCCTGAGATGTATATAGAAATACAATTGAACTGATGTATATAAAATACAATAATTTCCGTGTATAAAAATACAATAACTGCTGTGGGAGTTTCTCTAACCGACAACCATCACATAAGAGCTAAAGTGATGATACAGCGATCAACCTCACGCTACCAGAGCATCCTATACCCGGCCAAAGGTATAAGACCTGAACTGCCTAATGGATCCACTAGTCTAATATGAAAAGGATTCATCTAAAGAGCATGATCCTTTTCTACCCATGGTGGCTAACATGGTTCTATGGGGGCTGTGGGTTCTTTGAACGCTCCCCTAATTCGGTGCTCGATACTACTCCCAAAAAAATGTACTGGCTCTTATGTTTTTAAAACACATTTCTTCCTGCTGACATGAGATAATTACTCAAAAAAAAAACTATCCCGAAGGCTCTTTGGAAATTTCAGTTTCCAACCTTGTCTAAATGTAAAGACAATTCTTTAAAACTTCTTTGGGAATACATAGTTCCCTAATAACTTTGAAAAAAATGAACTCAACTTGAAACTCTAAGCTCTTTGCTTGACTTGACACTTGAGTCTAAAAATAAAGTTAAAACGTTCAATAAAGACTCTTGAACAACTTTACAACTAGCTTGACTTGCTTAACTTCTAAGATTAACTCTTAATTTCTAACTTCACTTGACTTCTAACTAACTCTCCTTAAATTGAAATTTGGATTCAAGGTGTTTGCTCACATGTTACGGATGAGTTCTTGACTTTAGAAGTACCTTGGAGTGTTGGAAACAACTAGGAAACATAGGTATAATACCTAGGAAAAAAATAAAATACAAATGGGGAATTAAGGTAACGGGAAGGATTGGCGTTCTAAGAGGCGCGGGGCGCCAGCCCTCAACTTCAAACGGGACTGCTGGCCACTCTGCCAGCCCTTTTCCCAGAAAAACAAAACGACTTTTCTCCCTCTTTTCTTCAATTCTAAACCACCCTTACTTCAATGGATTTAATCCCAAACACTAGGGATCATCAATCTCTCAACATACAATAAATTACAACTCAAATACACAACCCAATCATGTCCCACAACCAACAATAACTTCAACAACACAACTAACAACATCAACAACAACTAACAACTTCAACAACTTCAACAACAATCCAATCTTTTCTCAAATCATAAATAAAAGAGCTTGGTGTGTGGGGGAAAGGATCAGACCACACAAAGAACTCACATACCTTGATAGGGATCACCCCCGATGAAAATCCACGACGGGAACTTGTTGATCTCCTTTCTCCTCTTCTTCTCCTCTTCTTCTCTTCTTCACTCTCAAGAACCCTAACTCTTTCTCTTTTAAAATAGGATAAAAATGATCCAAAATCAGCCTAACACACAATATAACCTCAAAAGAAATGGCTAGGGAAAAGACCAAAATGCCCTTAAAATTTCCGGACGGATTCCCTGCCAACTGCCCAACTTTCAATGGCCATAACTCGCTCATACGAACTCGAAATCGAGAAATCTCAGTGGATTTGGAAAGATCATTCCACAAGCTTCGCAACCATAACTGGAACTACTCCTAACTCATCCTGATCTAGGAGTTACGACTGTTCAAAGTTGGCCAAAAATCACTGATTTCCACACTTAGCCAAATTTTTTTTTCCAGATTCTGTATTTTTCCAAAAATGGCTACTTCCAATTTCAAGCTTCTTCATAGCTATTTCAAATTGACGGATGTTACATTTAGAAACATTTCCGAGAAAAATTATTAATTTCCAAAATAAACTAATGTGAATTTTAAAGAATTCATTCTTCATTTAGTTTTGCGTTTTAGGTTCTTGAAAGTTACTTGTTTATTTGTAATATTTATGAACCTATTAATAACTTCTACCTATTGGAAAAAAAAAATTAAAACTTTTATCCTATAAATAGTATTTTTTTTTTTCTTTGAAAAAGGAAACACTTGAAAAATACTTAATAAAAATTGAGAGACATTAATCAAATGATGAGATCACTAATTCAAGAATACAAAAGCAACATTCTTGAGTACTACTTATTCTGTGATTTAGTTAAATTTTGAAAATAAAATTGTTATTGATTCTTCTATTTGCTCTTGAAAATAACTTTGTGTCACGAAGTCCAAAGTTATGGCTTAGTGTTAATTGAAGTAAAAATATGTTATCAAACATTAAAATGGAGTATCAAAGGCTAACTCTTTTTTTTTATGGGCAGATCCTCCATTGTTTGTGCAACTGGGAGAATAGCAAACAAATCAGGAACTCTATTTGCTAGGCAAAAAAAAGTCAACTAGCTCTAGTAGATTTTATAATACGTATTATGTATCCCGCCCCCCTTCCCCTAACACTAGTCGTAGCAATGCTCTGCCACTTCCTTGTATTGATGCATATTAAGCTATAATATATTACATCGTTTAGGACAAAAAAAATTAAAAAATGAAGCAATAGTTGATATATATATATATATATATATATATACACACACACACCATAAGTAATGGCAACTGGCAAGTAAGCTCATGATTTTCTCCATTAATTTCTCAAGGTAATATATAGTCACACAAACTGATAGGCAAAGCCAAGAAGCTAAGCGAGAATTAATAATCAAAGGAAGTTGAACACACTCAAGAGCAATAATCACAAACACCAACAAACACGCTAATTAAGCTTAAGATAATAGAGGAGGAATACTTTGTTCATTCCTAAATAAATTTGTTGGATCAATTTTTGTCTTGATTTTCACCAATCTGTCAAAGTTGTTCTTGAAATATTTCACTCCCCAAACTCTTGCTTGTTCATAGCTTGTGTTTCCATTAATATTGTTCATTCCTAAATCAAGATCTCTACAGTTGAAATAAGCAGCTCTTGGAGATTTTGATACATACTTACCCAAGAATCTGTAGATCTTTTGACTCCAGTCTATGCTTCTCTTAGAATCTTCCATTTTTATCCAATAAACCGCATACTCGATCATGAATATATTTCCAGCTCTATGAGGGAAAGGAGTTTCAGATTCTGATATCTCACTCAACTTTCCTCCATAGGGACTAAACTGTAATTCAACACCTGTGTTTTCGCCCAATTGGTTTTACAGTTTCCATATACCTTCAAGACCCTTTATAGAAATTGGGTGTTGGACATGGTCTGATTTCCCTTTAAAATAGATATGTAGATTAGTTGTGGTATTCCAATTTAGTAACGCATCAGGTGATGTGCCATTAGGGAAACCGCCATAGAAGAATATTATAGATTCAATCCAACTCATCTCAATGCAATCTTCTTTCATTAATCCTAGTTCCGGGAAGCTCTTTTGCATTTCGTGGAGGAGTTCATCTACTCCTCCAACAAACATTGTAGAGAATATGGCTTGGATACTCCTTTGTCCACTCTTGAATGGAGATTGAACATTGCTCCTCAGGAAGAGCCTCAGGAGGAGATTGTCATCAACTTTGTCCGCGATATGTTGCCATTTGTAAATTAGTTGAGTTGCATTTTGTTCCAATGTTCGTGTCACGTTGAATACGGTTACCTTTTCTGGAATATCAAGTAATTTCACTTTCCATGAGATAATGAGACCAAAACTGGTCCCTCCACCTCCTCTAATAGCCCAAAAGTGATCCTCACCCATTGATTCTCGATCCAGGATTTTTCCATTAGCATCAATTAATTTTGCATCAATGATGTTATCAGCAGCAGTACCGAATTTCCTTGACAACATACCATAGCCTCCACTGTAAGATTAAATATTATAAGATCTTGAACACGATAATCTTACATAGAGATTGTTAGGAGGCACATACCTGATGCAGAAGACATAATCACAGAGAGAAGCGGAAGCGTTAGTTGTAAATTGGTTTCTACCTCCTTGCCCTAACTTTATGATACCACAACTATTAGCGATGGAATTATTGTAGAGAATATGTGGTAACCCTAATGGGTGGAGGGAGGACCAATTTATAGAGGTTATGACTTAATTTGGTACGTCCATCAAGTAACCAATGTACGGACGAGATCTATTCCTTATTAAATATTATTTATGGTATTACTTGGTTTCCAAGTAGACTTGGGTCATAAGTAAGAATTAATTAATAATAATTAATAATAATTCCTACATTCTCCCACTTGGCCAAATGACCATATATAACATTAATATTTAATAAACATTAGTTGCGCATACAATAAATCTCTTCTATGATGTCCATCATACATACCACAATATAACAAACTACTAATGCGAGTTATGGCGGTTGTACACAAATTTTAAGCTACATACTTCCTTCCATATACTACTACATTAGCAACTCATCATACTAGGTTCATAAGCTATAAAACATATAACATTATGGTCCACAATAATGTCTCATAGAGACTTATCTTGTAATATCTCAAAACAATAATGTGTACACCATTATGAGAAACAAGAAATTCATTAATGTATATCAGAAACACATAATTTGAGCTCAGAGTGTTAAAAACATCATAAATGCATCAATCATAAGTACAACCAAGACCCATTCTTTGAACATGTTCTTTAAATGTCTTTGGTTGTATGCCTTTTGTTAACGGATCTGCAATAATGAGATCGGTTCTAATATTCTCAAGTAACACTCTTTGTTTCTGAACTTCTTCCTTGACGGTAAAGTACTTTAATTCCATATGTTTGGCACCTTTGGAGTACTTATCGTTCTTGGAGAAGAATACTGCTGCAGTATTATCACAATAAATTTTCAGCGGCTTGGTAATGGTGTCGACAACCCCAAGTCCTGAAATGAAGTTTCGCAGCCATAATGCATGAATTGTGGCTTTATAACATGCCACAAATTCTGCTTCTATTGTGGATGTAGCAATAACAGATTGCTTAGCACTCTTCCACGATATTGCTCCTTCAGCTAATAAGAACAAGTAACCAAATGTGGACTTTCTAGTGTCAACGCATCCAGCAAAATCTGAATCCGAGTATCCAATAACTTCTAAGTGATTGGATCTCCTATACATGAGCATGTAATCTTTCATTCCTTTTAGGTACCTTAAGACTTTCTTTGCAGCTTTCCAGTGATCAATTCCAGGGTTACTTTGATATCTTCCTAGCATTCCGACCACAAAACTAATATCCGGTCTTGTGCAAGTTTGAACATACATCAAACTTCCAACAATAGAAGAGTAAGGAATTGTTTCCATTTCTTTTTGTTCTATATCATTCTTTGGGCATTGCATGAGATTAAATTTGTCCCCTTTTTAAATAGGAACTATTCCTGCTGAACAATTGTTCATGTTAAATCTCTCTAGAACTCTTTCGATATAACATTTTTCAGACAGTCCTAATAATCCTTGTGATCTATCACGGAATATCTCTATCCCTATCACATAGGATGCCTCATCCATATCTTTCATTTCAAAGTTCATAGAGAGAAAGTCTTTTGTCTCACGCAATATGCCTAAATCATTAGCAGCAAGTAAAATGTCATCAATATACAGAACTAAAAATATAAACTTACTCCCACTAATCTTTTGGTATATACACTGATCAACGGTAATTTCCTTAAATCCAAAAGATGTTATGGTATCATTAAACTTTATATACCATTGTCGTGAGGCTTGTTTGAGTCCATATATTGACTTCTTTAGTTTACACACCATATGATCTTTTCCTTTAATTTCGAAACCCTCTGGTTGGTCCATATAAACATCCTCCTCGAGGTCTCCATTAAGAAAGGCAGTTTTCACATCCATTTGATGTAACTCTAAATCATAATGAGCTACCAAAGCCAAAACAATTCTTAATGAGTCTTTCTTTGAGACCGGTGAAAAGGTCTCTTTATAATCAATGCCTCTTTTTTGAGTGTATCCTTTGGCAACAAGTCTGGCTTTATATCCTTCAATATTACCATTAGAATCACGTTTGGTCTTAAAGACCCATCTACATCCGATTTTTTTAGAACTTTCTGGTAATTGAACAAGATCCCATACTTTGTTGTGTTCCATAGATTTTAACTCTTCATTCATGGCATGAATCCATTTATCAGACTCAGTGCTTTCTATGGCCTGTGAAAATGAAACCGGATCTTTATTAATTCCAATGTCAAAATCTGACTCTTGCAAATAAATTACATAATCATCGGAAATGGCCGATTTTCTTTCTCTTTGAGATTTTCTTAATGGCACTGTTTGTGGTTCAATTGCGTCAGATATTTGTGAGTTAGTTCCTTCTTGAAGTGTTTCACCCAAATATTGTTCGACATTGTTAAAGTGTTCTTCAACAAGAGGAACAATATTTGTTATTGGTATGGAAGTAGGTACATTTATAGGTAATGAAATATTTACCCTTACCTCATTAATTTCCACACTTTGTCGTTCAACACTCCCACTAACTTCACCATTTTCAATGAATTTTGCATTACCGGTTTCAACAATTCTCGAACTATGATTTGGACAGTAAAACCTATACCCTTTAGATTTCTCTGGATAACCAATAAAGTAACCACTTACCGTTCGAGAATCTAATTTCTTTTCATGTGGATTATAAATTCTAGCTTCTTCTTGACAACCCCAAACATGCAGGTGTCTTAAACTAGGCTTCCTTCCCGTCCACAGTTCAAAAGGGGTCTTTGGAACTGCCTTACTAGGAATCCTGTTTAATAAATATACAGCAGTTTTAAGAGCATACATCCACAATGATTTGGGTAATGGGGAATTACTCATCATACTCCTAACAATATTCATAAGTGTTCGATTATGCCTTTCTACAACACCATTTTGTTGAGGTGTTCCTGGAATAGTATACTGTGCACATATGCCATGTTCTTCCAGGAATTTTGCAAATGGACCTGGACATTGTCCTGATTCGTTATACTTTCCATAATATTCACCACCTCTATCTGACCTAATGATTTTCACTTTTCTATCTAATTGTCTTTCAACCTCATTAACGTACACTTTGAGAGCGTCCGCTGCTTGAGATTTTTCTTTCAACAAATAGATAAATCCATAACGTGAAAAATCATCGATAAAGGTGATAAAATATTTTTCTCCACCAAAAGATGGAACATCAAAGGGTCCGCAAATATCAGTGTGTATAATTTCAAGAAGTTGAGTGCTCCTTGTGGCACCTTTCTTGGTATGTTTGGTTTGCTTTCCTTTAATGCAATCCAAACATATATCAAGATCAGCAGAATTCAAATTCGGAAGAATTTCATTCTTTACTAATCTTTTTAATCGTTCTTTGGATACATGACCTAAACGTTTATGCCACAAATAAGCAAAACTTTCATTTAGTGAACTACGTTTAATTCCAACATTTTGATGAATAGTAAGCAGGGATTCAGAAAAATTATTATCGAGTTTCAATCTATATAGACCATCAATAAGAACACCAGAACCATAAAAAATAGTATTCTTATATAAATTGAAACATCCATGTCCAAACTTAAAATCAAATCCAAAAACATCAAGTCTTGAAAGGGAAATCAAATTCCTAGAAACTGAAGGAACATAAAGAGTCTGTAATAGATCAAGGTGATGTCTAGTCTCCAAGATCAATCGATAAGTCCCTATGCCTTCAATTTGAGCCTTCATGCGATTTCCCATGAACAAGAAATCCTTATTTGGATTTGTAGTTTGGATCGTAGTGAATCCCTTTCTTTTCAAACCAAGCTTTACGTTTCAGGCAATCTTTCTGATAGTGTCCTTCCTTTTTACAGAAATGACACACATCAACCTTGAGTTCCTTATGAGCATCCTGTGGAACTTTAGCAGGTGTTTTCTTTTTCTTAAACCTGTTGGCCTTCACTTTAAGTCCTTTACTAGCTCCTTGACCTATGAGATTAATGGAATGACCTCCTTGTTTCTTAAGTCTTGACTCTTCTTGAGTAAGCATACTGGACAATTCACTAACATCCCACTTATCCTTAATAGTGTTATAGTTAATTTTGAATGGTCCATACTCAAGAGGCAATGAGTTCAGAATGAACTGAACCAAGAAGGTGTCATCCACTTTCATCCCCAAGGTCCTAAGTCTTGCTGCAATGTTAGTCATCTCGATGATATGATTTTGCATACTACGCGACCCATCAAACTTCATGGTCGTGAGTTCAGCCATTAGTGTACCAGCGAGAGACTTATCAGCAGAACGAAAACGTTCTTCCACAAACTTTAGGTATTCCCTGGCACTTTTTGTTTGTGGAATAGTACTCTTAATGTTGTTAGCAACAGTCATTCGCATGAACATAAGGCTTAATCTGTTAGAGCGTTCCCATGATTTATGAAAAGACTTCTCATCCTCACTGCTCTTATCAGTAATGGCAGTAGGTTTGTCATTCAGCAGAGCCAAGTCAAAGTCCATTACACCTAAGTGGAACTGTACTTGTTCATACCATTCAGAGAAGTTCAATCCATTGAATACAGTAACAGACGAAGCATGCGAATGAAGAGGAATAACTGCAAAAAAATATACATGCTCACAAATTAAAATAATGTGAATTTAGTAAAACGATAAAAGTACATCGTAATTCTCCTTTGGGTAGATACTACGACACACTATCATAATTTAAATGCCTCTTTTTTTTTAAAAATCTTTAATAGGCAATTAAATATATTTAATCAAACATATACGACATCTTTGGATATACAATATATGTTTGACTGAAAATATTAATTTACCTCATAATGTTCACTATTCGTAGAATAATTAATTCACCTTTGGGTAAATTCTTAACTTCTAGCAATAGTGAACATCAATTTATCTATTTATTTTCAATATATATAGGCATTTAATTAACTTTCATAGATAAATGACAATTTTATGAATGCATATTTTTCTTAACCATACTAGTTTGGCCACTTTGGTGACTAACAAACTATATAAATACAGATGCACACATAGTATCATAAAATTTTTGCGCAAGTAAATAATTTTATACATTTTAGTTTGGCCACTTTGGTGACTAACAAACTATAGTAACATAATACATGCACTAAGTGATCATAAATATTATATGTGTAGACGTTAATTTATCTAGTTTGGCCACTTTGGTGACTAACAAACTATTTTGCACAAAAGTACACACATATTATTTATTGCTTAGTATAACGACCACTTTAAGTTATTGTACAATCTAAAACAAAGCATAACTATTACATCATGGAAAGATTAAGAATTTTCAGAATTTGTGCAAATTAAACTTTGCTAACAAAACTTCATTAACTTAAGAGTCAAAACACCTTAAATAATCCAGTACAAAAAATAGATACTACAAAACACTATCAAACTTCAACTATACCGGAAACATTCAACATCAGAAAGACTTAACAATTATATTTGAAATTTGAAGGTAATATGTTTTTCTCAAACATTTTTCATCACATCAAACAGCACTCGCATTAACATTAAAGATGCCCATACTAAGACTTGAAAATCAATGTTTTCTTTTCTTGAGTTCATACAAAAAGAAAAATAATAAAATAATAATAATAATAATAATAATAATAAAACTCATGTAATGGGCATAGCACGTAATCCCATGGGATTTTTATGCTTTCCAGTCACGTAATCCCATGGATTTTTTTTTTTTTGAAGAAAATCGTGGATCATGTCAACGTAAGTTTTAAATACGAAGATTATCCGTTCAAACAATCCAGGCTCTGATGCCACATGTAAGATTAAATATTATAAGATCTTGAACACGATAATCTTACATAGAGATCGTTAGGAGGCACATACCTGATGCAGAAGACATAATCACAGAGAGAAGCGGAAGCGTTAGTTGTAAATTGGTTTCTACCTCCTTGCCCTAAATTTATGATACCACAACTATTAGAGATGGAATTATTGTAGAGAATATGTGGTAACCCTAATGGGTGGAGGGAGGACCAATTTATAGAGGTTATGACTTAATCTGGTACGTCCATCAAGTAACCAATGTACGGACGAGATCTATTCCTTATTAAATATTATTTATGGTATTACTTGGTTTCCAAGTAGACTTGGGCCATAAGTAAGAATTAATTAATAATAATTAATAATAATTAATAATAATTCCTACATCCACCACTAACGTGTCCACCAACACCAACAGTGGGGCAAACCCAGCAGGAAAGGTCAATTTTTTACTTTTTTCCGCGATTCTATAGTAAAGTTCCCCTATGGTGGCGCCAGCTTGAATCCAAGCAGTCTTTTTTTGGGTATCAATGGATATTGATCTTAGGTTTCTAAGATCAATTATAAAAAAAAGGGGTCTCCGAAATGTATGAAAGTCCCTCATGGTCATGTCCACCACTTCGAATTCTAATTTGTAGGTCATGTATCTTGGAGCAATGTATAGCTGCCTGGATTTGAGATTCGTTGGTAGGAGTGAAAATAATTGATGGTTTGAAGTCGGAGGTTATCCTTAGGTTATCTAAGAAGGAGTTCAAAAGGGTGGAATATGATGAGTTTTTAGGAGTGTGGATGACTTGTGATGAGTTTGAGTTCATAATTTTGTGAGAAAGGCATTGAAGAAAGTCATCATGAGTTTTGTTGGACCATGAATAGGATGATGAAAACCAAATTGAAAGAAAAAGAAAGATTGTAAACTTAGTCATAATTGTTGGACTAAATGGAAACTAACAACTTCTATTTTTAGTTTTACGAGTATTAGTTTTATGCACATGGAAGATGCAGGGGCTTCCTCATGGCTAACGTGGATTATTTGTTTTTATTCTTATTTTCATTTTAGGGTCATAATTATTAATTTTTTTTTTTTTTGTTTTCTACCCAGTTTTGGTGTCTGGTATTCACATTCTATTTGCTCCTGAAAATGACTTTGTCACTAAGTCCAAACAAATTTTATCTTTGAATTTCTTATACTATATATTATCGCACTCATTCTAAGTTGTATCATGTTAAACATGAGGAAGTATGTGCATCTTTTATTTATTCTGGTAATCCAATTCTTATAACCGAGGCATCTAATTAAGTGCGAAGGAATCTCAACTATCCCACCAACAATTCGTGTTGGTAATTCACAACACATTGAATAACATAGTGAGGCAGGAGATGTTGTGCTGACAATCAAGAACACATCTAGCAAGAAGAAGAAGATGTTTTACCGACACAAGATATAACTACAAGAAACTGGAATTTTAGAGGCAGCAAATGTCAATTCCATGTCATTGAATCAGCTGGGTGCCTCATTATTCCATCATTAATTATTTCATCCTTATGTCATGTCATTAGAGAAGATGTCTTTGTAGACATAAACAACCTTTGAAGCCTAGCCTTTAATAGAAAATAACGCAAACTCTTTGAGGCTATCTTTTTACCCTTTTTATTCCTTGTTTCCCTGGTATGTTTATTCATTTTCCATCTGGATGTACCACAAATTTTGGAAGAATCAAGTAAGCTATCATCCTTCCAATATAACATGCAATCATTAGTACAAGCATCAATTTTGTTGTAAGAAAGCCCAAGATCTCGAATAATCTTCTTTGCCTCATAATATGAATTTGGCAAATCAGCCCCATTAGGCAATAACTCCTCTTTTAACATTTTTAATAATGGTAAATGACTCATTACTCCAACGACCCATACTTTTGATGTAAAGCAATTTAATCAAAGATGAAAGCTTTGAAGTCTTTTAATTTTGGTATAGTAGCTGCTCCAAATCCTTCAATAGGTTGTAAAATCTTTAAGCTTCAACATTTGGTTCCTCCTCAACTGCTGCTTCATCAACATTAGGACATAAATCTTTCAACAATTCATGTACTTCATCTTCACTCTCATAACATTCTACTTCATCATCATTTTCATCGTCAGAGTTTGACACTAGCTCACCTAAATGTTCTCCGTGGTGATACCGAAAAGTATAATTTTGAATTATTTCATATACTTTCAAATGTGTATCAATCATCTCACGAGTTCCTAATATTGTATTACAACATTTGTAACATGGACATCGTATTTTAGCCTCTTTTCCTGATCTCTGAAAAGCATAATCAAAGACTTTTGCACACCATCTAAATAGGCTTGGTCGACCTGATTATCAAGTGAAAGTTGTATCCATTGCTTACAAGGTGCCATAACCTTGGAGAATACATTAAAAAGATTAAGAAACTATGAACAACAAGAAAAAGCGTAATATGCGCACAACATGTGATTCTATAACTAGTACATTAAGGAATTAGTGGCAGATAACTACGCATTTGGATCAGTTTTAATAAATGCAACCACTTTTCAGCTTGCTCTATAAGCTTTAATAGGTAAACAATAGTTCACTTGTAATTTAGAAAACAGTAGTTCAGTGATATGTTTCTTTAGGAAAAGTCATTTCTCAGTTTTCCAAGCGAACTATTGTTTCAGAATCAAACAAAATCATCATTTTTCATTTTTCAGTAGTAACATACAACAATCATCTTTCTCACTTGCTCTGTTAGGCTTAAAAGCTTAACAACCATTCACTTGTAATTCATAATGAATTTCTCAACTTGAACACAACTCTCTCGATATTGATATTGTTTTAGCTCATCTAGTTGTTAGTGCCTCTTTTCAAATTTAGTTCATTGTTCTAAACCTTTAGGAACACTTAGTTCTTTAAGGATAGACCCCCCTTCATTTTTGAGATCATAACACACTATAAAACTGAATCTTTTTTACAAATAATGATCAGCAGCTAGTGTGAGCGAACAAAAGCAACTTAAACAAGAAGAGTTATAACTCGAGCAAAACAAACAATAAATCGGCTTTATAGAAAGAAACAAATTAACTAGCAGAAGTGGAGTAATACCTGAGATTCAAGTGAATATAAGATAAAGATTGAGTTGAGATCGGTGTTTGGCAGACCTGTGCTTTCTTTGTTCTGAAAAAAAAACACAAATGAAACACTGAAATGAAGTTGTTGTGTCTGCTTCTAGGCAGACCTGTGCTTTCTCTATTTTGAGAAAACAAAAATTTTCAGTTGAGAGCTGCTCTTAGATTTAGAGAAGAAAAAAACAACTCGCAAAAGACGATAAATAATTGAGATACAAGTATACATAAATAAAAGAACCAGTTAGAAAAAAAATGGATTAATGTTTTAAAAAAAGTGTTAGAATGTCTCTTTTTGAAAGATATCAAGTTTTTCAAGTTACAGACCCAAACGAAACTATCACATTTTCAGCGTTCTATGTGCATCACCACATGAGGTCATTTGCATCAGCTCTATTTCATTTTACATCTTTTATTAGTTTCAGAATCAAACAAAACTATCATTTTTTCTCTTTTCCAGCAGTAACATACAACAATCAGCTTTCTCACTTGCTCTGTTAGGCTTAAAAGCTTAACAACAATTCACTTGTAATTCATAATGAATTTCTCAACTTGAACACAACTCTCTCGATATTGATATTGTTTTAGCTTGTCTAGTTGTTAGCGCCTCTTTTCAAATTTAGTGCATTGTTCTAAACCTTTAGGAACACTTAGTTCTTTAAGGATAGACCCCCTTCATTTTTGGGATCATAATACACTATAAAACTGAATCTTTTTTACAAATAAAGATCAGCAACTAGTGTGAGCGAACAAAAGCAACTTAAACAAGAAAAGTTATAACTCGAACAAAACAAACAATAAATCGGCTTTATAGAAAGAAACAAATTAACTGGCAGAAGTGGAGTAATACCTGAGATTCAAGTGAATATAAGATAAAGATTGAGTTGAGATCGGTGTTTGGCGGACCTGTGCTTTCTTTGTTCTGAAAAATAACACAAATGAAACACTGAAATGAAGTTGTTGCATCTGCTTCTAGGCAGAGATGTGCTTTCTCTATTTTGAGAAAACAAAGATTTTCAGTTGAGAGCTACTCTTAGATTTAGAGAAGAAAAAAACAACTCGCAAAAGACGATAAATAATTGAGATGCAAGCATACAGAAATAAGAGAACCAATTAGAAAAAAAAAATGGATTAATGTTTTAAAAAAAAGTGTTAGAATGTCTCTTTTTGAAAGATATCAAGTTTTTCAAGTTACATACCCAAACGAACTATCATATTTTCAGCGTTCTATGTGCATCACCACATGAGGTCATTTGCATCAGCTCTATTTCGTTTTACATCTTTTATTAGTTTCAGAATCAAACAAAACTATCATTTTTTCTCTTTTCCAGTAGTAACATACAACAATCAACTTTCTCACTTGCTCTGTTAGGCTTAAAAGCTTAACAACAATTCACTTGTAATTCATAATGAATTTCTCAACTTGAACACAAATCTCTCGATACTGATATTGTTTTAGCTCGTCTAGTTGTAAGTGCCTCTTTTCAAGTTTAGTTCATTGTTCTAAACCTTTAGGAACACTTAGTTCTTTAAGGATAACACACTATAAAACTTAATCTTTTTTACAAATAATGATCAACAACTAGTGTGAGTGAACAAAAGTAACTTAATCAAGAAAAGTTATGACTCGAACAAAACAAACAACAAATCGGCTAAATAGAAGGAAACAAATTAACTGGCAGAAGTGGAGTAATAACTGAGATTCGAGTGAATAGAAGATAGAGATTGAGTTGAGATTGGTGGTTGAAAGACCTGTGCTTTCTTAGTTCTAAAAAAACATAGATGAAACATTAAAACCAAGGTGTTGCGCCTGCTTCTAGGAAGACCTGTGCTTTCTCTATTTTGAGAAAACAAAGATTTTTAGTTGAGAGCTACTCTTAGATTTAGAGAAGAAAAAAACTACTCACTAAAGAGGAGAAATAACTAAGATACAAGTAGACTTAAATAACAGATATGTGCATCACCACATGTGGTCATTTGCATCAGTTCTATTTCGTCTTACATCTTTTATTACTTTCAGAATCAAACAAAACTATCATTTTTTCACTTTTCTAGTAGTAACATACAACGATCAGCTCTATTAGGCTTAAAATCTTAACAACAATTCACTTGTAATTCATAATAGATTTCTCAACTTGAACACAACTCTCTCGATATTGATATTATTTTAGCTCGTCTAGTTGTAAGTGCCTCTTTTCATGTTTAGTTCATTGTTCTAAACCTTTAGGAATACTTAGTTCTTTAAGGATAGATCCCCTTCATTTTTGGGATCACAACACACTATAAAACTGAGTATTTTTAAAAAATAATGATCAGCATCTAGTGTGAGCGAACAAAAGTAACTTAAACAAGAAAAGTTATAACTTGAACAACACAAACAACAAATCGTCTTTATAGAAGGAAACAAATAAATTGGAAGAAGTGTAGTAATACCTGTGCTTTATTTGTTCTGAAAAAATACAGAGGAACGAATGAAACCAAGTTGTTGCGTCTACTTCTACAGATCCTGTGCTTTCTCTATTTTGAGGAAACAAAGATTTTCAGTTGAGAGTTGCTCTTAGATCGCTGTATTGTGATGATCATTGTTAGGAAAAATCGCAGCTAGGGTTGTTCTATTTCACGATAAGTTTTGAGAAACAACATATTTTATTTTTTGTTTTCCTCTTAGAATTTCAATTAGGACATTTTGGCGCCTAGTTTTTGTGAAAATAGATTTTCTTAACATTTTAGTACTTTCCCGCCTTTGTAAATCTCTCTCAAGAGTCAAGACCCCTAAATTTTAAATTGGGACCAGTTTATACTTTCTCTAAAGACCACATTTAGTACCTTCACAATAACACAAGAAATTAAAGACCGGATTAAAATCTTATCCCAATACATGCACCATTAAAGATGGGATTAGTAACTCGTCCCTAAATATTGGTCTTAAATAAAGCTTTTTCTTGTAGTGGAAGTCATTCGATGAACTTCATCCTTCTTTTGCAATTGAGCCCCGTAATTGTAACATCCGATAATTTGAAATAGCTATGAAGAAGCTTGAAATTGGAAGTAGCCATTTTTGGAAAAAAATACAGAATCTGGAAAATTTGGCTAAGTGTGGAAATCAGTGATTTTTGGCCAACTTTGAGCAGTCGTGACTCCTAGATCACGATGAGTTAGGAGTAGTTCCAGTTATGGTTACGAAGCTTGTGGAATGATCTTTCCAACGCCACTGAGATTTCTCGATTTCGAGTTCGTATGAGCGAGTTATGGCCATTGAAAGTTGGGCAGTTGGCAGGGAATCCGTCCGGAAATTTTAAGGGCATTTTGGTCTTTTCCCTAACCATTTCTTTTGAGGTTATATTGTGTGTTAGGCTGTTTTTGGATCATTTTATCCTATTTTTAAAAGAGAAAGAGTTAGGGTTCTTGAGAGTGAAGAAGAGAAGAAGAAGAGAAGAAGAGGAGAAAGGAGATCAACAAGTTCCCGTCGTGGATTTTCGTCGGGGGTGATCCCTATCAAGGTATGTGAGTTCTTTGTGTGGTTTGATCCTTTCCCCCACACACCAAGCTCATTTTTTTTATGATTTGAGAAAAGATTGGATTGGTGTTGAAGTTGTTAGTTGTTGTTGATGCTGTTAGTTGTGTTGTTGAAGTTATTGTTGGTTGTGGGACATGATTGGGTTGTGTATTTGAGTTGTAATTTATTGTATGTTGAGAGATTGATGATCCTTAGTGTTTGGGGTTAAATCCATTGAAGTAAGGGTGGTTTGAGTTGAAGAAAAGAGGGAGAAAAGTCGGTTTTTTTTTTCTTTTTTCTGGGCAGAGTGGCCAGCAATCCCCTTGAAGCTGAGGACTGGTGCCTGGCAGAGTGGCCAGCAGTCCCATTTGAAGTTGAGGGCTGGCGCCCCGCGCCTCTTAGAGCGCCAAGAACGCCAATCCTTCCCGTTACCTTAATTCCCCATTTGTATTTTATTTTGTTCCTAGGTATTATACCTATGTTTCCTAGTTGTTTCCAACACTCCAAGGTACTTCTAAAAGTCAAGAACTCATCCGTAACATGTGAGCAAACACCTTGAATCCAAATTCCATTTTAAGGAGAGTTAGTTAGAAGTCAAGTGAAGTTAGAAATTAAGAGTTAAGCTTAGAAGTTAAGCAAGTCAAGCTAGTTGTAAAGTTGTTCAAGAGTCTTTATTGAACGTTTTAACTTTATTTTTAGACTCAAGTGTCAAGTCAAGCAAAGAGGTTAGAGTTTCAAGCTAAGTAAAGAATCTCAAGTTTCAAGTTGAGTTCATTTTCTCAAAGTTATTAGGGAACTATGTATTCCCAAAGAAGTTTTAAAGAAATGTCTTTACATTTAAACAAGGTTGGAAACTGAAATTTCCAAAGAGCCTTCGGGATAGTTTTTTTTTGAGTAATTATCTCATGTCAGCAGGAAGAAATGTGTTTTAAAAACATAAGAGCCAGTACATTTTTTGGGAGTAGTATCGAGCACCGAATTGGGGGAGCGTTCAAAGAACCCACAGCCCCCATAGAACCATGTTAGCCACCATGGGTAGAAAAGGATCATACTCTTTAGATGAATCCTTTTCATATTAGACTAGTGGATCCATTAGGCAGTTCAAGTCTTATACCTTTGGCCGGGTATAGGATGCTCTGGCAGCGTGAGGTTGATCGCTGTATCATCACTTTAGCTCTTATGTGATGGTTGTCGGTTAGAGAAACTCCCACAGCAGTTATTGTATTTTTATACACGAAAATTATTGTATTTTATATACATCAGTTCAATTGTATTTCTATATACATCTCAGGCTTATTGTATCCTTGTATACATACAGAGTTTTATAGCATGTTTTAAACAGTCTTTCTTTATATCACACTTGTTTTAAATTGCCTTATATTGAAAGAAGTCAGTCAGGTTGAGTTGAGTTGAACAAGGTAAACTTTTCAGTTTCTTTCAAATTTCCTTCTAGCCTTTGTTGCTTAGTTTTCTAGCTCGCATACTAGTACCTTTCATGTACTGATGCCAGTTGGCCTGCATCGTCTTATGATGCAGATACAGGTACCCCGGATCAGCATCCTGCACGTTGTTGATCCAGCTGAGCACTCCAGAGTCAGTAGTGAGCCTCCTTGCATTTCGGAGGACTCAATTATTTTGTGTTCTTAGTTTTTGTTTTATTAGGATGTTGCGGGGTCTGTCCCAACATCCATCTCAGTATTTAGAGGCTTCATAGACAGTCAGTCAGTTAGTTTGGAGTCTCTCATGCATGTATATATTTAAATATCCTATTTTGAGACTCGAGATACCTTGTTGGCAAATTACTTTCAGTTGAGTTGTTTTATAACCTTTCATTGCATTAAGTTATCCTGTTGAGTTAAGTTTCCGCTGAGTTAAGAAAGCCAGGCCAAGGGTTCGCTTGGGGGCCAACGATGGTCTTCAAGTGCCGGTCACGTCTGGGGTGTAGGCTCGGGGCGTGACAGTAATGTTCGACTTGGACTTGCTAGTGATGGATTTCAGCCATTTCGCAATTCAAAAAGCTCACATAGCATTTGGCCTGTGGTTCTTATTCCTTATAATTTACCACCTTGGTGGTGTATGAAATAGGAAAATTTTATCTTGTCAATGCTTATTCCTGGTCCAAATGGTCCTGGAGATGCAATTGATACATATCTTCATCCTCTAATAGAAGAACTGAAGGAGTTGTGGGAAGTTGGTATTGAGACCCTTAATGCATCAACTAAACAAATTTTTAAGTTGCATGCTTCTTTGTTATGGACTATCAATGACTTTCCAGCATATGAAAATTTATCAGGATGGAGTACAAAAGGAAAATTGGCATGCACATCTTGCAATAAAGACACTTCCTCAATTCGATTGGCTAATTGTAAGAAACAATGTTTTATGGGTCATCGACATTACCTTCCCAAGGATCACAGATGGAGGAATGACAATAAGTCATTTGATGATACAATAGAGAAAAGGCTCCCACCGAAAACATGTTCTGAATTGATATACTTAATCAAGTGCAAGATCTTGAAGGGTAACCATTAACAAAGGATCCTAAGATAGAGGAAGGTATCACATGAAAAGAGAAAGGATAATTGGAACAAGAAAAGTATCTTTTTTGAACTTCCATATTGGAAATCTCTCTTGTTGCGACATAATTTGGATGTCATGCATATTGAGAAAAATATGCGTGATAATATTATTGGGACAATCATGAATATCAAAGGAAAGACAAAGGAAAGACAAAGGACACAATTAACACTTGGTTAGACTTGAAGGAAATGAACATTAGGCTAGAATTGCACCCTATCCAGAGAAGGGAGAAAGTTGAAGTTCCAACTGCGTGCTACACGTTGTCACTTGAAGATAAGCACAAGTTATGTCTTTTCTTGAAGAATTTAAAGGTCCCTGATAGGTTTTCATCTAATATTTCTCAATGTATAAACTTGAAAGATCACAAGATATCTGGATTAAAAGGTCATGATTGTCATGTTCTTTTGCATCATATACTCCCTCTTGCTATGTTGTCCAAAGAAGTGTGTGAACCTCTTATTGAGTTATCTATTTATTTTTTTTTGTGTTCTTGGAGCAAAAGAGTTGAGGATTGATGACTTGAAACATATTGAAGCACAAATTCCCATAATAGTTTTCAAGTTAGAAAAGGTCTTCCCTCCTTTTTTTGATGTCATGGTGCACTTGCCTATTCATTTAGCTGGTGAAGCTGAGATTGCTGGACCTATTCATTATCGGCGGATGTATCCTATTGAGCGATGGTTTTTTTTTTTTTGAAATCTCTCATTGGTAATAGGGCATGTCCAGAAGGTTCTATTGCAGAGGGCTACATTGCAAATGAATGCATAACCTTATGTTCAAGGTATCTGCATAGAATTGACACTAAATTCAATCGGCCTGAAAGAAATTATGATGGGGGCTTAAAAACATCAAATGCGGGTTTATCTATATTTTGTCCACCTAGAA
Organism: Solanum bulbocastanum; assembly: GCA_037074985.1. Classification (NCBI taxonomy): domain Eukaryota; kingdom Viridiplantae; phylum Streptophyta; class Magnoliopsida; order Solanales; family Solanaceae; genus Solanum; species Solanum bulbocastanum. The sequence goes on along the minus strand of CM073598.1, from coordinate 24,518,692 downwards.
AATTTTTGGGAGCTAAAGTTCCATGTGAGCTTGAAGCTAATGAGTTGGAACAAGCACATATATACATTCTGAAGAATTGTGATGAAGTCATACCATATCTTGAGTACGGAGAGTTAATTTATATCGTCTTATATTTCTTATCCTTTAAGGTGATATCATCTCTATATGAAATTTATGTTTAACCTCAATTTTGTAGAGAGTTTGCACAAAATCATATATATAATGCTCAAAACTTGGCGAAAGCAGAATGGGATCGAGAATTTATTGAATGGTTTAAAGATAGGGTGAGAAATATATAAACAATAGACTCAATATTTTAAATTGTTACTAATCGTTCTGAACTATTCAATGTTATCTTGTTTCTAGGTTGCACAATTGCATAAAACAGATAATAGTCGGATCATGGAAGATCTTCTCTCACTTTCACATGGTCCTACTATATATTCAACACATTCTAATGGTTATATTGTTAATGGATACAGATTTCATGTAGAAGATCATGATCAAATGTTAAGGACTCAAAATTGTGGTGTTGTTGTAGTTGGCGAGAATGATAAAAATAGTGGGAATGTTGAGTACTATGAAATTTTAACAGATGTGATTGAATTGCAATTTATCTCGGATAGAAGAGTGATTTTGTTCCGTTGTAACTGGTTTGATGTGTATGACAAAATAAAAGGAATTAAAAGAGATGAGTATGACTTCGTGAGTGTGAATCTGAGTAGACTTTTGAATACAAATGAGCCCTTTATTTTAGCGAACCAAGCATCTCAAGTGTTTTATGCTAGTGATAATTCCAACAAAGGTTGGCATGTAGTGAGGAAGACTCAACCTCGTGATTCCTATGAGATGGGGAAACAAATGGATGGTGAAGATATTGTTGTTGACTTAGAAAGTCCTTCACAAAAGAAACAAAAAAACAACAAATCGATGAGGTTAAGTATCTTTTATGAACTGACTGACATGATTTCTTTTATTACTACATTGTCGCACATGATTCTTGTTTGGGAGGAGAGGGTCACGAGATTGCTTTCTCCTTTTGATCTTGATAATAACTTACTGTTAAAAAGTTCTATTCTTGATTACTTTGATTCTATTCTTTAGTTCACTGGTAACTATCTGCAAGACTAATTATTTTCTGTTCTTCAGTTTACTAGATAAAAAGTTTTCTTATACTTTTTCTACTTTTGGCTATTTTTGCAGGTTCAATATGAAAACTGAAAAAGAGGATGGATCAATTATGAAGAGTACTATCAGATACTCATTTGTTGCGCCTGGGGCAATTGGAAGAGGAAGAGGACGAGGGCTTAAATCTTTGACATTAAAAGGAAAATTTCTAGCTAAGAGTTTAGTTTTTCAATCTAGTGATCATGTTAAGCAATACATCCAAGAAGTTGAAACAAGTAAGCTTTTGAATATATGTTGAGTTCTTAATTGTATATATATCTTTCTTTTCTCGCTTTACAGTATATACATATCCTCTCGTCAATCTATTATCTTGTATCATTTTATCGATGAGTGTTACTTTTCTCCAGGTGCTATTGAGAAGGGACAACAACAACAGCTTGCCACCGTCCCAATGTCTTCTAGTCATGAAAAGGGAGCGATAAATGAGAAGTCCATGTCTCTTGAGAAAGAGTATTCATTTCATCCATCTGCCAAGCAAGCTAAGCAATACATCAATGATGTTGAAACAAGTATGTTTTTTCATGACTTGTGCCCTTTTTGCTAATTTTATCCATATTCCTTGTAAAGTCAATACAATACTTTGTCAAATAGTCACGGTGAAATTGTATTCAAATAGTAGTGATTTGTTTTATGCAGGTGCTATTGGTAGGGACGAAGAACAGGACATAAAAACTCCACCATGTGTTCTAGTCAAGTTTCTACTCCCTTTCGTTCATTTACTAATCAAGTAAAGCAATGTACCAAAGAAGTTGAAACAAGTAGGTTTTTTAAAATTCTGTTGTTTTTTTATTCCATATATAACAGAAAATAAACACCTTGATCTTTCTGCTCATCTTTAGGAGTTTCTGAAAATAATCTGAAATCTAGTCGAGGATTGCCATCAATCGATAAGAATATCCTGGTCCCTGAGAAAGAGAACACACAAACCAAATCCCCTAGTTCTACTGATCAAGTTATGCAGCCCTCCCAAACAACTGAAACAGGTAAGAAGATTTACGAATCCATGCACTATCAATCTGTAAGATTAAATTTTATTGCTACAGTTCTACTAAATTATACTACTGTAGGATCATCTAATCCTAGAAAGGTAAAAAGAGTTCGAGGGAGCAACAAGTGTAAAGAATCACTTGAAGCTGGAACGAAGCTGAAAGTAACATTTTACAATAATCGACGGTTGGAACAAATAGCAATCTGTTTTCGAGGCACTTGGGAAAAATATTCGTGACTAAAATATATGTCCGCTGGGAGTATCATGGTGTAGTGACATTAAGCAACAGAACTTCGATCACATTTGGGCAGCTATTATGGTAACAATTTTGAATTACATCATCATTGTCTTTATATTCAGTTTTTTTGTCCTCTATGTTAATGAAAACAGAGACCATTAGAATGGTCTTTACCGAAGGAATTCATGACATCTAAATAGACAAAAACCTTAGGAAATTTAAAAAGAAGAGCCTGGATATCTAAAAGTGAGAACTGAAATCTCAGTCACTCACACCTTAACTGCCATCCAGTTTTAATTACAACATATATGCAATAAGTTTTAGTTTACTGATTCATGAATACATATACCTACTCTATGTATTACAACTTACTTTTCCTAGATTTCCATCATTAATCACTGTTGCACATCTTTTTCTTGCTCAATTTTATACATACTTTTGTATATTTGACCGACAATGTTCACTCTTCTTTTTGATTTAAACTCACTTTTTAATTATCGTAAGATAAATTTGAGAGTGTTGACTTGTATGATCATCGTGACCATATATTTGGATGGATGAATGAGTTATGGAACAAATAGAGAGGATACTTGCATGCTACTTATGTGAAAAATAAGCCAATTGTTCAGGCTCTTGAGAATATTCCAAAGGGAGTAGAAAAGAAGGAATGGGGGTGGTTAGTTAAGGAACATTTCTGTTCCGAAAGTTTTCAGATATGCCTAGTGATCTAATAGTTCATATTTTAGAAGCATCCATTTTGCAACTCAACGTGATATTTAGATGTGAAACTTCTTTTTTAACGTGATCATCATATTGGTAGCAGGCCTATTAGAGAGATTATTTATCAGCAGGTATTATCGAAAAATTACTTTTCTAAAGAAAATATTTAAGAAGTGCTCTTTGACATGTTTCTCTTTGATGTAAAGGGTGGAAAAGATGGCAATCCACCAAATTTGGCAACTATTTTCTTTGGGACTCGTAAGAAAGATAACATGCTTGTTGAACCAGAAGCAATTGAAAAACATGTGTGTTTGGTAAATTCAATATGTAAATTACTTCAAATTATTATGGGAATTGTTGAAATGTACTTGGATATATTTTGCAGGCTCAAATCGAAGAAATACTAAAAGCTGAGCCATCTCTACCTAGCATAGATATTGTAGAAAAGTGTTGTGGACCTCAAACTCGTAGCCATGTATTTGGCTTTGGTGGTGGAGTAAAGGCAAAGGATATGAGAGGTGGCACTTTTTCAAAGACTGAATTACTGTCTGAGCTACGTTCAACTCAAGAGGAAAATAAATCTTTGAATGAGAAAAACAAGTCCTTGAATGATCGCTTGTCTACCTTAGAAGATGAAATGAAAGGAATAAGAAAAATGAAAGAATTCATTGCTGCTCAACAATCGCATAACCCGTATATGACATCACCCGTATCAATTGAATGACCATTGACTTCTTTTGCTTATCAAGTAAGTAACAATATACCAAACTCTATTTGCGTATAGTTGTTTAAGCAGTTAGTGTATGGCTGAACTCTTACGAAACTAATGAAGAGAGGAATGAGCAAATAGCATATACATTATCCTTTTTGAAACTGGAAGACGATAGATTGATAATTGACATGTTTTCCGATCCATCAGCTTTTCTATTATTATTGATATGCCTCTTGGATTGATAATTGGTGTAGCTTAGATAAGATTATTGCCATGCTTACAAGAATAAGATTATTGATCTTGTTTAAAGAAATTCTTCACTTGTGAGGTACTTCGCTTGGTGATTCTCTTTTCTTAGCTGGTGGTTGTTTGACATAATTGTGTTATGATTGATGATACATATCAGGAATTTTTTTTGTTTGTTGGATTGATAATGGAAAACTGTATTGCTTTTTGAGCATCTGTGATGAACAGAATACTAAAACGTTTCCCTGTGTAGCGGAAAATTTGATGTTTCAGTAGAATGATAACCAGCTTCGTTTAGGAGATTCTAGTAAAGATGCTGATTTGGTTGATAAAACAGGGAAAGATAAACTTGTACATCCACTACAAGTAGCTGTGAGATAAAATCATTAGCAAGTTTAAAGTGCTCAATTTAAAGAACTAACTATGCATAGTTATACATCCATGATTTGAATTGCAACGCCAGTATAGGTTCAGTTCCGACAACAGTTGGTTTCACACTTGTAGCTCTGCAGATAGGATTTGGATTTGAGGGAAAAGAAGTGTATTATACATTGATTTTTACTCCTGACAGAAATCCTCCAATCCACAACTCTTCTCTTAATAAAAGCTATCAGGAAATTAAGTGAAAATGGTATATAGAAACTAGCGTTTAAGATATATTATCTCTGTGATGCCAGTTTTTCAGGTGTTGAAATGTTTTCTGTTTTATCGACTGCCGTTCATAGGAGAGGTAAGCCTGGATTGAGTGATCATACACTAATGCACTCATATCAGCAAGGCCATCTATGAAATTGTAAAGATCTGAGATGTCATTAGTGATTTCTCTGATGGCTGGATTCAATTCCTTAAGATTCCTCTCATACAAAGCACAAATTCTATCCATTGCTTGACTTATTTTCACGTAATCCATGAAAGTAAGAGTTGCTCGGTTCTGAGATGTCTACATGAGAACAATAGTGTGTCTGTTTTCCATTTTACGAATGAATAAAGATTGAGCTTGTCTTTGCTGAAATTTTTAAGCAGAGAATCGAAAAATACATAAGGAACAAATAAGGGGAACGACTGAAAGAAAGTCTAACAGACGTGGGAAAACTGACTGATAGTGAGGGTTGGTGGTGTCTTCGCCGGCATTAGAATTGTTTAAAAGATTACTGCCTTCTTTATCTGTGTTGTTTTCATTTTATACAAATACAATAGCATACACACATCTTTTTCCTCGGTTTTTTTAGTTTTGTACAACTGTGTGCGAACTTCTTTTATTTTTTGTAGAACTTTACATAGTGAAAGTAGCCTACAGTTTTCTGGAATTTCATGCCGTCTACAGTTCTCTGGGATTTAATCCATTTATTATGAATGCAATCTGTAGACATAGTGAATGTAGCCTACAGTGAATTTAGGCATGGGATTTAACTTCTTTTATTTTCTATAGAACTTTACATAGTGAATGTAGCCTAAGTTTTCTGGAATTTCATGCAGTCTACAGTCCTCTGGGATTTAATCCATTTATTATGAATGCAATCTGTAGACATTTTAGACTTGGGATACACTATCAATTGACCTTTAGCGAAGAAGCATTTTAGGACGGATCACGACCAGCCTTTTTCCGTCTTAATAGACTATTAGTTTCTTGAGTATGGAAGAAGAAAAGTGAAGTAGAAGGAAGAAGTTAGGTAATCTTGATCCAATAGACATTTTGTTTAATTTTCCGAAATAATTTCATATACTTAAGTAAGCTTTCGAGATATTTACTCATCACAATTACTTCAAAGTATGAGAGTAGGCCTTTTGTAATTTGCGCAGTTTCTTGGACCACAATTACAAGTCTTCAATATTACTATATGTTCTCATTTTATATCCAAGTGGCATAGCTATATTGTCCTAACAATGGTTACTCAAACAACTTTTGTCAAAAAATTAAATTGTGCATATAGAAAATAATATTTATTTATAAATCAAAATCAACTTTTTAGAAATATATGTTAAAGTTTTAAATATCCTTAGTAAAATTTCTAATTTCACCGTCATTTTATTTCCACGGAGATAAGTATAATATATATAGAAATTTATCTTAATACTTTTCCATCCGGTAGCGTCTAAGAAAATTATTAGCATCTTTATCCATATTTATCATCTAAAGGTCAAAGTGGATTTCGTCAATGATAATTTTGGGACAATATACATATAGGAAGTTTGACACAAAACCCCATCAATTTTCATAAATTTAAGAAATTACAATTTCTTATTAAGGTCTAGTTTGACCTTTTGAAAAATCAAGTCGGACAAACGTTAACGTTTTTTTTCCCAATCGACCATGACCGATTCAGAGATAAAAGGCTCCCAACAGAATTTTCTCCAAATCCAAGGTTCGAACTCGAGACCTCCAAATAAGGGTGACACAGTTCCACCACTGCACCACAACTCATGTTGATAACATTTAATGACTAGAGTATTTGTTTAATATAATCTTTATGTTCCAATAATGCAGAGGAAATATTGAAGTTTTCTACATAAATTTCTTAATTTAGAGCGGCATATATATTATTTGTAATATATTGATAATCAATTCTAGAAGATAAGATATGTATGATTTCAAAATTGGAGAAAGATTTTCTCTAATTTGTTTTATCTGTCGTTATCAATGATATGAATAATTATATCAATAATGCAAAGTACGAACATAATATAAAAATAAAAACTGAAAATATATGAATAAGCATAACAATTATTGACTAATCTTTGGAATGTGTATTTATATACTTTTCAATTACGGAAAACAAAAATGCACGCAAAAGTTCAATTTGGTTTTTTTTAAACTAATAAAAAGAAAACTCTATCACGGATTGAGAAATGTTTTACGAATAAAGTAGGTGAAAACACAACAATATTACTCATTTTTTCTAATTTATATGACTCATTTTTCATTTTAGTAAGTACCAAAAATAATGATATATTTCTATATTTAATAACAATTTAATTTTAAAATAAATATTTTATTCTTAATGAAATGATTTATGATCATGTAAACAATAGCTGCTCATTTTTTGACAATAAATTTCAAAAAAAAAATCTTAACTTCTCACATAAATTAAGATGGAGAGAGTATTAATAGTTTAATACCACGTGCCACTTTATTTTCTCTCTAGCTAAAAGTATAAATAGAAGTTCTTGTTTCCATTTTCTCCATCATCAAAATTTGCAACAACAAATAATCAATTATGACTATTATCAACAAGTTCACAATTTTTCTCTTTCTCTCAATTTGGTTTTCATCATCATATTCATGGGCCAACAAAACTCATGATGACTTTCTTGAATGTCTTTCTCATAAAATTATGAACTCAACCTTAATATCACAAGTCATCCACACTCCTAAAGACTCTTCATATTCTACCATTTTGAACTCCTTTACAGATAACCTAAGGATAACCTCTAACTTCAAACCATCAATTATTTTCACTCCTAATTGTTAAAAAATGACAAAAGTCCCACATTGGTGGTTAATGAGATGAGTGGATTCCTTATTAGGCTTGGGCAATCCTCCTCCTAGCTTTTAGGGTGTGAGTTAGGCCTAAGACCTAATTTAACACTAATGATGAATCCCAAATCCAGGCAGCTATACATTGCTCCAAGAAACATGGCCTACAAATTAGAATTCGAGGTGGTGGACATGATTATGAGGGACTTTCATACATTTCGAAGACCCCCTTTGTCATTATTGATCTTAGAAACATAAGATCAATCTCCATTGATACTGAAAAAAATACTGCTTGGATACAAGCTGGTGCGATCCTAGGGGAAGTTTATTATAGAATCGCGGAAAAAAGTAAAAAATTGGCCTTTGTTGCCTGGGGTTTGCCCAACTGTTGGTGTTGGTGGACACTTTAGTGGTGGAGGCTATGGCATGATGTCACGAAAGTTTGGTACTGCTGCTGATAACATCATTGATGCAAAATTAATTAATGCTAATGGACGAATTCAGGATCGAGAATCAATGGGTGAGGATCTCTTTTGGGCTATTAGAGGAGGTGGAGAGACTAGTTTTGGTCTCATTATCTCATGGAAGGTGAAATTACTTGATATTCGAGAAAAGGTAATTGTATTCAACGTGCACAAACGTTGGAACAAAATGCAACTCAACTAGTCTACAAATGGCAACATATCGCGGACAAAGTGGATGACAATCTTCTCCTCAGGCTCTTCCAGAAGAGCAGTGAATCTCCAATCAGGCGTGGACAAAGGACTATCCATGCCTTTTTCACTACAATGTTTGTTGGAGGAGTCGATGAACTCCTCCACGAAATGCAAGACAGGTTCCCGGAACTAGGGTTAGTGAAAGAAGATTGCATTGAGATGAGTTGGATTGAATCTATACTCTTCTTTGCTGGTTTCCCTAGGGGCACATCACTTGATGTGCTACTTCATTGGAATAATAGCGCAACTAATCAAGAATATTATTTCAAAGGAAAATCAGACTAAGTCCAACGACCAATTTCTATAAATGGTCTTGAAGGTATATGGAAGCTATTCAACCAAGTAGGCGAAAACTCAGCTGAATTACAATTTAGTCCTTACGGAGGAAAGTTGAGTGACATCTCAGAATCTGAAACTCCTTTCCCTCATAGAGATGGAAACATATTTATTATCCATTATGCGGTGTCTTGGGGGGGGATGGAAAATTCGCAAAGTAACATAGCTTGGATTCGAAAACTTTATGGTTACATGGCTAGGTATGTATCAAAATCTCCTAGAGGTGCTTATTTCAACTACAGAGATCTTGATTTGGGAGTCAACAATATTAATGGAAACACAAGCTATGAAGAAGCAAGAATTTGGGGAGTGAAATATTTCAAGAACAACTTTGATAGATTGGTGAAAATCAAGACAAAAATTGATCCAACAAAGTTCTTTAGGAATGAACAAAGTATTCCTCCTCTATTATCTTAAGCTTAGTAGTAATTAATTTATGCAGTCTACAAATAAGTTCTTTTACGTATATATGTATATAACTATAGTACTGAAAAATAAATATTGCCACGTTTCAAAGATTGCGTAGGAATGAACAAGGTTTTTTTTTTTACTTTAGTAGGATTTTATTTCTATTAATTACTTGTCTAATGTTCAAAACTTTGAAATTTATTGAAAAAAACCTAAACATCTTTGAACATCTTTGTTGAATAAGTTTCAATTCGATAGAAATAGATTTCATGTTTTATATAAACGTATATTTCATATAAATTGTGGCTTGAGATAATTTTTCCTTTTTCGATCTTTGTGACAGTGGTGATAGGCAGTAGCACCAGTATCATAGTAAAAATAACATTATGATTTTGAGAACAAATAAGATCAAATCAATATCACTCAAGATTAACTCCAATTAATATAATATAAGTGTCGTATTTTTTATATTAGGTTTTTCAATATTTTATTATTTGTGGAATTTATGTCTACATGACATAAAAAATTAACAAAAAATATTTTTAAATGGCCATATGTATATGTAATGTATCAGCATGTATATAGTGTATCAATATTGTATAAATAGTTTTTGATCTTGTACAGATGAATGTAAAACTATGTACTATTAGAGAATTTATATGTATATACACACATTGTCGATACAATAAAATATGCATTCCAGACCAATTTTCTTAATCCCAATCAACTCAAATCTCCTGTAGGTAGTTTCAAAAATTAGATATGAGCTCTTCTCTATGTTTTGCTTCTACCATCTGGAAGTTCTCACGAAGAGAATAAGATGCTGCTCTCTTTCACTCTTTGTGTTTTCCGCTTTGCTAATCTTTCCCTCTAACGCGGACTGGGCGGCGATGGGCGCGAGAGGAAGAAACCTAAGAGAAGGTGCTTGTCTCTTAGGTCATTTTCTTCGATGCAACACAAAAAAGCGCCCTCTTTTTGTATCCATGTATCAAATTTCGTCATTTTTCACAAAAGCTCATTTGATTCAAAAAGATTCTTTTATCATATCCTGACTTTTTTTACCCCATCCAATATTGTCTTTAGGTTAAAATCCCTTTTGATATATTATTTATCCGAAATGATACATATTTACGATGCATCAAATTTTAAAATTGAAATTTAAAGAAGTTTTAAATATGGCTGACATGAAAGACTAAGGGGAATGAAGAAGGAAAGCAACGAAGAAAGAAGGAATAAGAAAAAGAAAGGAAGATAAGCAGGTACATCAGACATCACAATCAACAAATATGGCCACATGACTAATTTTAATAATAAATAATAATTAGGTTATTTTGGGTACGGAATTTGGACTTATTGAACATTTTGTCTAATTTTATTAAATAATTTTACATACTTATTTAATCTTTTTGATAAAATTTATAAATTCGCTATCATTTTATACGTAGAAATTTATCATAATACTTTTCCATCTGATAGAGTCTGAAAAAATGATTAGCATCTTTATCCATATTTATCATCTAAAGGTCAAAATGGATTTGGTCAATGATAATTTTGGGACAATTTACATATAGGAAGTTTGACACAAAAACCCATCAATTTTCATAAATTATAATTTCTTATTAAGGTCTAGTTTGACCTTTGAAAAATCAAGTCGGATAAATGTTTAATACGTCAATGACCAGAGTATTTATTTAATCTTTATGTTCCAATTAATAATGCACATGAAAATGTTAAGTTTTCTACACAAATTTCTTTATTAAAAGTGACATAATATTATCCAGAAAATAATTTGTCTAGTCGACTACACAATTATATCAAAGTAGGTTATTATAATCAAAGATTCAAATCTAGAAGATATGTGAGCTTTCAACTTAGGATAAAACTATTTTCTCCAATTAGTTTTATTGATCACTATCAATGATATGAATATATAGTTATACTTTTTTTCTAGCTTTCCACTCGATCCCGACGTTCAATGTTCATATTGGTGCTCTAACTAAATTCGAATCACGCGGGCTCTTTCCTTTCCGGTAATAGGATAATATTCCACGTTAGGCATGAGGAAGCGTGTGCATCTAATTCTTCTATATGAATAAACATGACAATTGACTAGTCTTTGGAATGTGTGTGTGTATATATATATATATACACTTTTCTTGCACCAAAAGAATAATTGCATGCAGAGCTCGATTTTGCTTTTTAAACATAATAAAAGAAAATTCTATCACGGATTAGGAAATGTTTTACGATTAAACTTACGTGAAGACATAATACTCCCTCCGTAGATTTTTAGTATTTTAAAAATAAATTTTCACTTTAACTTGTCATATTTAATATATGAAAAAAGGATAAATATACTCCCGAACTATCGTAAATGGTATGTAGATATCCTCTGTCATACTTTTGGAACGACATTGGTGCTCCTGCCGTAAAAAAACTAGAGCATATATACCCTTTATACTAACAGACATACATGTGTCATAATCTTATCCACCGACACGACATTTATTAAATATCGGATTGACGGATAAGATTGCACCACGTATCCCTATTTAGTCTTCCGTTAGAGTGAAGGGCATATGTGCTCTAGTTTTTGGATGGCAGGGGCACCAATGTCCCAAAAGTATGTGAAAGGTATCTGCATACCATTTAAGATAATTCAGGGATATATTTGTCATTTTTCCCTTAATATATAAAGATATCATAATAAACTACACATATTAAAATAATTATTCTTTAAGAGTCGAGCAAATCCAAAATGGACAGCCGAAGAAATATTATTCTATACCACGTGGTCTTAGGGTTTGAAACTAAATTTCTTTGATTTCTCCCTAGCTAAATCTATAAATAGGAGTTGTTAGTTTCCATTTTCTCCAACATCAAAATTTGCAACAACAAACAATCATGACTACTTTCAAGAAGTTAACAATATTTCTCTTTCTCTCCATTTGCCTTTCATCATCATGGGCCAACACCACCCATGATGACTTTCTTGATTGCCTTTCTCACAAAATTATGAACTCAAACTCAATATCACAAGTTATCTACACTCCTAAAAACTCATCATATTCCACCCTTTATAACTCTTTTTCAAGTAATCCAAGGATAACTTCCGATTTCAAACCATCAATTATTTTCACTCCTAATGATGAATCTCAAATTCAGGAAGCTATACATTGCTCCAAGAAACATGGCCTACAAATTCGAATTCGAGGCGGTGGACATGATTATGAGGGACTTTCATATATTTCTGAAACCCCTTTTTTCATAATTGATCTTAGAAACCTAAGATCAATCTCCATAGATACTGAAGATAAGACTGCTTGGATTCAAGCTGGCGCAACCCTAGGGGAAGTTTACTATAGAATTGCGGAAAAAAGTAAAAAATTGGCCTTTGTTGCTGGGGTTTGCCCAACGGTTGGTGTTGGTGGACACTTTAGTGGTGGAGGCTATGGTATGATGTCACGAAAATTCGGTACTGCTGCTGATAACATCATTGATGCAAAATTAATTGATGTTAATGGACGAATCCAGGATCGAGAATCAATGGGTGAGGATCTCTTTTGGGCTATTAGAGGAGGTGGAGGGACTAGTTTTGGTCTCATTATCTCATGGAAGGTAAAATTACTGGATATTCCAGAAAAGGTGACTGTATTCAACGTGACACGAACATTGGAACAAAATGCCACTCAACTTGTTTACAAATGGCAACATATCGCAGACAAAGTTGATGACAATCTCCTCCTTAGGCTCTTCCTGAGGAGTAGTGAATCTCCTTTCCAGCATGGACAACGGACTGTCCACGCCTTCTTTACTACAATGTTTGTTGGAGGAGTCGATGACCTCCTCCATGAAATGCAAAATAGCTTCCCAGAACTAGGGTTAGTGAAAGAAGATTGCATTGAGATGAGTTGGATTGAATCTATACTCTTCTTTGTCGGTTTCCCTAGGGGCACATCAATTGATGTGTTACTAGATTGGAATAACTCAACTTATCAATCTGGATTCTTCAAAGGGAAATCAGACTATGTCCAACGTCCAATTTCTATAAATGGTCTTGAAGGTATATGGAAGCTATTCAACCAAGTAGGCGAAAACTCAGCTGAATTACAATTTAGTCCTTACGGAGGAAAGCTGAGTGACATCTCAGTATCTGAAACACCTTTCCCTCATAGAGATGGAAACATATTCATGATCCATTATGGGGTGAATTGGAGGGAAATGGAAAGTTCTAATAAGCATCTATCTTGGATTCGAAACCTTTATGGATACATGGCTAGGTATGTGTCAAAATCTCCTAGAGCTGCATATTTCAACTATAGAGATCTGGATTTGGGAGTGAACAACAAAGGAAACGAAAGTTATGAACAAGCAAGAATTTGGGGAGTGAAATACTTCAAGAACAACTTTGATAGATTGGTGAAAATCAAGACTAAAATTGATCCAACAAATTTCTTTAGGAATGAACAAAGTGTCCCTCCTCTATTATCTTAAGCTTAGTATAGTACTAATAATTTATGCACTCTACAAATAAGGCTTATCATAGTAGTTCTTTTATGTGTATATATACTACTACAGTACTGAAAAATAAATGTAGCCAGGATGCGTTCCAAAGATATTGTGTAAGATATAGTACTCCTATATTGTTTGATTTATAAATTTTTGTTTCAAGTAATAAATTTTCTATGTATTAAAATGTTCTCTTGATATTAGAATTCGTGGGCTTGTCAAATTTCTCCTCTCTTCTCATTTATTTACTTCATTTTTAAGTTCTAGCAATGATTACAATATAGTAAAATGAATACAATATCAAATAAATGTTATCTAATTTTGAAATATAAGAGGCATTTAAGTTATGACTTGGCATCTTTTTCTGTTTGAGATTAAAGATAGAATAAACTTGATTTAATTTACACAACAATTATATTAATAAACCAAATTTGATTAAAAAAAAAAAAAAAAAGATCTACTTACTTAGTCTTCTTTTCAACATGAATGGCGTCTGGATAAGTGCATATATTGCTAAGGACCTAATCAATAAGAGTGATTTTATCTATTTCAAAAATAAATTTAATGGAATAAGTGATTACGTGATACACTCTCTCCTGAAAATTTGAGATATTTTGGAAACTTTTTAAAAAACAAATTAGATCTAAACTGGCTACAAATCGATTAATATTTTCAAAACCCCTTTTCTCATAATTGATCTTAGAAACCTAAGATCAATTTCCATTGACATCGACAAAAAGACTGCTTGGATTCAATCTGGCGAAACCCTAGGAGAAGTATATACTATAGGATCGCGGAAACAAGTAAAAAATTGGTCTTTGTTTTTGGGATTTATTTGCCCTACTGTTGGTGTTGGTGTTGGTGGACACTTTAGTGGTGGAGGCTATAGCATGATGTCTTGAAAATTTCGGTATGGTTGTTGATCACATCATAAATGCTAAGCTAATCGATGCAAATGGAAAAATTCAAAATCGAAAATCAATGGGTGAGGATATCTTTTGAGCTATTAAAGGAGGTGGAGGGACTAGCTTTGGTCTCATTGCAGTATCATGGAACACTACAAGAAAAAGGTCTATTAGGGACCAGTATTTAGTGACGAGATAAAATTTTTGTCCCAAAAAAAGTATTTTTAGCGATTAGATTTTTTTTTGTTACCAACTTATCAATTTTATTTTGTTTAATGACGAAGCATCAAAATCACGTCCTAAAAAATGTCAACTACTGGTCTTTAAGGTCCTAAATTGAGCGGGACCTACATGCCACTAAATTACCCCTAAATATTTATAACTTATATCATTTACAAATATAAAAAGGAATTATAAACATTCCTCCGTTCAGCAACTTAGCGACTAGCTAGGGTTTCCTCCCCATCCTCAACTTTTTCTGAATCTTCATCATTTTTACAGCTTTGTTCCAATTTCATTGAAATTTCTTCCTGATTTCTTGGGTCACAGTTACGATCTATGTTAATAACTCTTCTTCTCCGATTCTCGTGGTTTCATGAGTTCTCGATTTGGTGTTTTTGTTTTGGATAATTTTTATATTTTGTTATTTGAAGTTGTGGTATTGTGTGATTGAGTTAGAATTTTGTGATTCAACAAGATGATTTTAATGGAGAGGTCGTATCTTTGAGATTTTTGGAAAGGAAAGCTAGTGTATTCACTTCAGCTTCATTATGGTTCAAGAAGATTTTGGAGCATTCACTTGAAATTCTAAGTTTGCTTTACCTAATTTTTTTTTGCCTCAGTTATGCTATGCATTTGATTTATTTTATCGACTAATATACTTTTTATTGCTTCTCCAGTGGTGAAATTTTTTAAAGAAACATTTGAAGAAATATTATTGTCAAATTGGTGATAATTTCATAAATGTTATCTATTGCGATAAGATGGTGAGCAGTGTCTGTGTTCATGGACTTGAGGTAATTATCAATAATATTTTTTTATTCCTTAGTTGTTTGAAACCTATTAAAGGTTCAGGTGGTCAATTTTAAGTTTTTTGTAATTGTGGATTTGAAGAACATTTTGTGTAGGATTATAAATACAATCATGCTAAATTGATTTCTTGGAGTTAAAAAGTCCAATTGGAACCCTACATTCAGTAGAAGAAAAACATCTTTTGAAGTAAATAGCTTCACTGATGAATTCAGGATTGAAGTTAGTTGGTGCATACACATCTATTGGTTTTTCCAATTAGAAAGAGGAAAGGCCAATTTTCCTGGTATTAGCAAAGAAGGAACTTGCCAGTAACTTATGTTCAGTCAAGACTTTCACTTCTCCCTAGTAATTAAATTACAAATAATGGGTAAAAGAAACACCAAGTTGAAAAATAATTGCTGCATTACCCAACCTGCACTGTGTATGTATACACTTTGTATGCATATATAAGAAGAAACAACCCTATCTCCACTTTGAACGTAGTCAAGAAATAGTTTTCAATCCCATTTTTCTGAGAACAAGCTTTGAAATTACTTGACTGTTTTCAAGCCCATTGCCCAATTAAATTCGTTTGCAAGTTCCACACATTTGTACTTGTCCTTACTGATCGATGTATTGGTACTATAGTAACCGAGCCATGCTTGGTATGAAAATTCCTTGATATTCATATCTATATAGGACAACACAAGTTCCACCTTTTTCTTGGCCTCTGGATCAAGCAGAGATAAAGTGTCTTTGATATGTTTTGCATGCAGCTAAAGTTTAGCAAAGGAAATGTGAAACTCTTGAGCTATGTTCAAACTTGAGGTGCAATATCACTAAACATCGTCTCAGAAATCTTTTGAGCTGCAACCTTATAGAAATTCAAACAATTGGGATTGGTGAAGAACTAAAGATTTTGCTATTGGTAGCTGATAAGTCAATGATCTCAAGTTTAAATTATCATTAGCTCATTGATGCATGCGGTAAATTATTCCCTTCCTTTTTTTTCATTTATGTTTTGCATTCTCAGTTTTACCTTAGGCACATATGAAAGGAGGGGGTGGTGCCAGAAGGTGACAGTTGAATCAAATCATGAGTTGGATTTCCTTATGTTGCTGCTCTCACTCTTTCATTTGCACGTGTATGGGTATGTATATCTTCTACTTAACTGTCAGCAGCTTGATATTGTCTTCTGTGGAGAAATGAGTATTTGTAGTATTGACATTACTTATATCATACGGACATTAATATGTAAATTGATGGTTCATTATTGATACTTAGCATATATAACTAGAGAAAAGTCTGATGTTGTAGTTGTATCTACTGTAAGAATCTACTACAACACAATATCAGTTTCGAAGATGTGATTGAATTGTTAGAATCTGTTTTCTTCTCTGAATTTTTATCATTCGTTGGTAAAAGAAAAAGTCTAGCTTTAATGCTTTTATGCTAACTCTTGTACTTGTAAGTTGTCTTTGATTACTGAACATAATTATTTTGAATATTCTAGCTGGCCATCTTAGTGGTGACTGCTACTAGAAACGAGAATTACTAAAAGGTTATCTTAAGATAGGGGAGCATGAACAAGTGAGTCTTATTGATTATTCATGTTTGCTAGCATCGCTGCTATAGTTATATGTATAGAGTTGTATGTTGCTTCACCCCAATTATAGTATCTTTGTTCCTATCCTAGTTGTAGTGGTCTAAACTGCAAACAACTTACTATTTAAAGTTAATGTAAGGAAATAATATAAACGACACTAGTTCAGCTGATTTAAATAGATGTGAGAATAATTATTCTAGAGCAAAAAAGAAGTAAGCTGGAGATTTTGAGCGAAGAAATGCATCTGCAAGCCCGTTGGGAACAACCTATCCCCGGTTGAATTGTTTAGTGTGCTAAAAGAATATGTCGCGGCTTTGAACTAATCTCCTTCACTTTGTGGCATAACCTTGATTTAAAAAATAGTTTCATCTTTCTTATTGATATGTACAATTAAGGACTTATACAATATGCCGTATGTGTTTGACTTAGAGTATCGATAGTAAAGCTGAGTATATGGTAGAATATTTTATTTAATCAAAACTTCACGTTCATGACAAGATAGATCATTTAAGTATCTTAAATTGATATGTTAACATTCCCGTGATCTCAAGTTTGAATAGACAGTCTCTTTCTCAAGTCTGATAAATGACAAAGTAAAATAAAGTCATCGTTGCGAGTCACATGCCTAGCGAGTTGTTGTTAGTACTTAGTACCATTATTTTGATATATTTCTTCATTTTTTTTCATTTATAAAGAACAATGGAAAATTAGTAAAAAGGAACTATGAGCTTTGAGGTCAAAAAGAGGAAAAGCTAAGATTTAGAAAAGTATAGGTTCTCCAATTTATTGTATACTACTGATTTAACCTTCACGTCCTTCTATAATTTTTGTTTTTTTCATCTTTCTTGGTTGCTTCTGCTTTAATAGTGCTAGCAGTTTGGTAAGAAAACAGGGTGAATAATATGGAACGGTTATTGGAAAAAAAAATACTAGTTTAATAGTAGGCTCATTGGTGCAATATAGACATTTATCATTTTGTACAGGTTAGCTAAATGGTATTCAATAACTAGTTCCTGCTACGTTCTGAAAGATCTTACCAAACAGAAGTTTGAATTTTCTGTATTCATCTCCTCATCCTAAATTATTGCTATCCTACAAATACCAGTGGATAATTTTTGCTTAGAAAATGGTGGTGCATATATAATAGTGCCCTCTAACAATATCTTGAATGACTTTGAAGCGTTTGAGATTTTTTTTTTTTTTTTTATGTTTCACAGGATTTGGAGATTTATGTTTACAAGTCAAGATGCAAGTAGGAAGATTTTGAACAAGTTTTGACAATTTGGTCATCCTTTTGCTAGGATAGTTTGGCAAAGTATTTCATTATATACTTAGA
The DNA here is from genome assembly GCA_037074985.1 of Solanum bulbocastanum. NCBI lineage: Eukaryota > Viridiplantae > Streptophyta > Magnoliopsida > Solanales > Solanaceae > Solanum > Solanum bulbocastanum. The sequence continues at coordinate 24,500,298 of CM073598.1, read as the reverse complement.
GATGTTAATTCTTTAGGGTAATGAGTTGTGTAAATGATATTGTGATTATATTTTTGTAAACAATACGATACGATACATGTGATGCCTGTTGACACCCAATTTTGGCCCTCCACAATATAAATTAATCATCAAGCTTCTTCAATTTCTAACGATTTAAAATAATAAATTTTATAAAATATTTCAAAAAAAAAATAAACATAGTTTGCAAGTTATTTAAATAGTTTTGTCATTTTTAATAATATATATGTTTTATTTAGTTATGTACATAATTAGTGCATTTTATGATTATTCAAAAATTATCTCGGAAAGATTTTATATTTTTTAAATACTTTATTAGTAGTAAGGGTCGTAATTTTGAATTAATGAATTTTATGAAATTCAAAATACTTTCAAGTCATTTTTAGAGTAATTTTATCGTTTTAATAATTTAAATAATTTCAAATAATAAATATGTATATTTTTACAATCACGTTATTTTATAAATATTGGAAAATCATCACAAAGATTTTACATTCTAGTTAAATGTTTTACTACTTTAAATTATAATTTAAATGTCGTGTTAATTAGTTTGTAACTAAATTAATTATTTTATAATGGAAATAATTATTATATTTTGTTAAGATTAAGAAGCTCGATAATTAATTAATGTTAATTCATCCAAATTAAATCCGATATTTTAAAAAGATTTAATCCCCCTTTCTTATTTGGGCCATTTTTCCAAATGGCCCACAAACCAATTCCAAACCCATTCCCAATTATAGCCCACAATACAATTTCCAACAGAAACCCAACTCCAGCCCATACCATACAAAATACATACAACAGCAAACCCATAACCCAGCCCCTGTACCGTTCTTCTTCCTTCCAATTCCAAACAGCAGCAACCGAGCAACAATACGCTACCCCACCGCCCCACGTTATCCTTCTCTTCCTCACCTGCTTCCCGCGTTCTTCAATCCGGCAAACCCGGAAATCGCAGAGCAGCAGACACCATCTTGTCCAAAACCAAAACGACCAGCTTTCTCTGCAACCGGCAGGCCTGCAACAACCACCCACTTCGATCCTTTCATCCGGATTTTGGGGGATGTCCATTGAAATCTTGTGCAAACAGACAGCTATCCCATCCTTGGAGGGGAAATTTTCAAATTGGGGTAAAAAACTTGAATTCCTATTCTGCCCTTTTTCCCATGTCCGAACCAATTCTCCTTCTATATATTGTCCCTTGTTAGTCATTGTGACAGGGAAAAAAAAAAAGAAAAAGAAAACACTGTGATATAGTTTCATAAGAAGAAATTTTGATTTCCATAGTTGCTAAGGTAAAAATTGCAAATCTTGAGCTCTAAGCTTTAAGCTCGTTGTTCTCTGCCGTTGAAGGTTTTCGTCGGAATCCCTCGTGTGGTGGTGAAAGCTTCATAGTTAAGCTCGTGATTTCAGTTCGCTGCCCCCTAAAGAGGTAAACTCATTTTTTTACCTTAACTCGTTTTAGTTGGCGTTTTATTTCTAATCGGAAGTTTACTGTTGAACTCTTGAGGCAAATTTACACTTTGGGGTGGTTGATCAATATTATGTGTCCTCTTGCTTGAGCATTCTGTTGGGAAATAATATTGATCGAGTGTATTATAATTCTTGTTCATACTGTTGACCATTTGAGTTATGTACAACCGGTTGTTGAGTGGAAATTTTTTGACAGAATGGGGGGCTCACTTTTGTTTGTTTTCTTTGTATGGATTCAGACCCAGATCTTTGACGTGTTTTGATGTTATTGTACTAATTGAAGGCATTTGAACCTCACAGTGATGCATTTCCCATGTAGGATAATTTTTCCCTAATTTTATATCTTGTTTTCTCACTCTAGAATGATATTACTATAGCTAGAATGCTTTAGAATGATAGCTTTGTTTTTGTTCAAATTACCAAGTTATGTTCTTTATAAAGTTCCATTTTTAAGTCTAGTTTTTTTTTTACCAAGCATGTTGCAATCAACTTCTCTTTACTGCACCTTCAGCATCTATCCTCGTCTGTTCGGATTATTCTCTCATTGTATCAGTTGTAGATTTTTTTTTTATCTTTAAAAAATGTCTCTGTGGGCTGCTGTTGTTAATTCTGTATATGATGTGAAGTTAGACCTGCGATGTTATGTTGTAGAGGATAATATTTTGCTCTTGATTCACACTTAGTCAAAGTCTCTTTGTTTAGTTCAAGGGATCTCTATGTAGCGATTTGTGATATCTAGTTTGATACCAACGCTTCAGAAATTTATCACTTCATGTTTTAGTTTAGATTTCCTCATCTATTATGGTGTAAGAAATGTTCTATTTACATAGATACTTACTAATATATTTGTTGCTCAATAGTTGTCATAACTCATATATAACAATAGTATTTCTTCAGCTTTTCGCGTATCTGTTTTATAATTGATAGATAGTATTTTGCTTGCTCCATTCTTTGCTAATAAGTCACTAAGGTTAATGTGCTTTCTCTAAATTAGCATTACTTGTTAGATTCTTATTTAAATGTTGGTGCTTAAGTCAAGATTGCAAACCGTGTTTAGTAAATGTCCTCTTTTAAAAAATGGAATCATGAGTGCATTTACTGATGTAATACTCCAGTAGGTATACGCTTTTAAATTTAGTGGTTTGAGCAAATCATTGATTAAGGTTGAGTGGATATGTGCTATTTTATATAGTCTTTCTGATATTGCTTTTGGTTTGATTTTTCCCACTCATGTGCTCATGATTTATACACTGTTCTGTGCAAATTAAACATTCTTTTTTTTTTTGCAATTTTGAGTTGATAGTAATCCATTACCCCTTTCTTTGAATGCATGATACTTGAGTCCATTCATGGACTCCCCTCCTTGCATCATGTTGGGCTGATCCGCCCAACCTCCTACTCGAGTTGGCCCCTTGTTCAGATTTTGGAAGTTGATATCAAAGGCTGGAAATTAAAATTACAGGCCCCGAAGGGCCAAAACAGGGCTGTATACAGCATTACACATTGATGTACAGGCCAAAAACATGAAAATACAGGGCTGAGGCAATATACAGGTGTTCGGAAGCAAGAAATACATAAAAAGAGTTGATATACATGCTCATATACGCTGATATACAGGGAACGTATACCAAAAAGGGGATTGAGCATAAGTCTCAAAAATCCCAATGAAATAGGCCCAAATTTAATTTCTCTATTACTCTTTAATTATTTATTTGTGATTATTTATTGTTTGTTCTTTAACCCTAACTTTATAATTATTAATTAACTTAATTAGAGTCCCCAAAAGACGAGTTATTTCCTTTGTGTTGATTTAATGTGTTTCATGTCTTAGTGTCCACTTATTTTTATCAATCAAATATGTCGGTCAAATTATGCATTTTTTAAGTTAAACTTTTGGTTCTTAAGAAATAATATTGCTAAGCCTTTCACTTAATCACTTTTTATTCACTTTAAAATTGTTCAAGTTAAAAATGTATTTTTCTCAAATAAATTTTAAAAAATGTTAGTCAAACCCCTTTTCAATAAATAATAATAAAAATAATAATAATATATACATTCCCACTAGATCATTTTCAAAAAAGTTGATTAATTAATTAAAGTTGATTTTCATGTTTAATTTATTAAATTGATTTAACTTATCATTTCAAAATGAATTACTTGAGTTTTAATTAATTTGGTTTTATTATTCTAATCACTTGCAACTTAATTCAATTGTTTTTATATTTAGGTTCCTCTTTCTTAAAAAATATAAAATAAGAATGTGTTATTTATTTAATTATTTTCTAAAAAAGATAATCATATTGTAAATTATTATTCTTTTTTATATAAATCATAATTGGTCAAATATTTTTTTCAGTCAAGTCGCAGGTCAGCCGCATGTTAGCGGACACTTCGAATGCGTAAACCCTTCTCGAAGTGTAAATTGAACCCCGAACCCTCTCTGGTATTTTCAAATGATTTTTCTGTTTAAATCTTTGAAAATTATAAGTTTTCTTAATTTCTTTAAAAAATTAAGTGGCGACTCTTTTATAAGTATTTTTCTTAAATTGTTTTATACTTAGAACATTTCAAAAAGTAATTTTTTCTACAGATAGGAAAATTACGGCGCAACAATGCCGATCTTTAGTACTAATTAATACGATTGATGATTTCGTTTATATGCTTTTGGTTATCTATATTTAAAATTTCGCAATATCGTAGAATAATATGAACGAAAGAGAGCTGTATTATTTATGTACCACATTTTCTAGCCATTGTAAACCACCTTTTTGGACCAGTGATGTTACCGTCCTTAAAACTCTTTAAGGACTAGAGTTTTGGTCGTGAAATCTTGTAGCGACCAGTTAAAACTGTCTTGAAATATTGTTTTAAGGATGAGAAATGTAGTCCCTAATAGGTAACAAGGACCAGAATTGCACCAGTCGTGAAAACGTTTTGAGGACCAGTACTTCAATCTTGTCCCTATTGATTGCTAGCGATGAAGCATGTAAGGACGGGTATTCCCCGTCGCTATTAACTTTTGGGGACCAGAAAGTGATTTTTAGGGACCATAATTCTCGTCCCTAATAGCCTTTTTTCTTGTAGTGGAAGGTAAAATTACTCGATATTCGTTAAAAGGTAATTGTGTTCAATGTTCAACTAACATTGGAACAAAATGCAACTCAACTTGCTTACAAATGGCAACATATCGCAGACAAAGTTGATGAAAATCTTCTCATTGAGCTCTTGCTGAGGAGTAGTGAATCTCGATATGGGCATGGACAAAAGACTATATAATATAGTTAGTACTGTATATTTTTTATGACTTTTCGCAAGCTATATTGTATAGTTAGTTATATACTTCCTATGATTTTTAGGTATTTATTATGTAAATTAAAACATGACTATATATGTTGCAAACTAATAACTATAATTTATATAGTTTGCAACCCATCAACCGTACGTGTTATAAATAAGCTTTCCTTGTTCTTCATCGTCACCAACCTTTTGTTTTAGATAGAGTAATTCATTCACTTCAATGTTGAGGAACCATTGGACTTTGTGGTCAAAAATCATGAAGATAAGGTGTTCAGGTTGAAGAAAGCCTTATATGGGTTGAAGCAAGCTCCATGAGCATGGAATAGTCGCATTGACAAATACTTTCAAGACAATGGATTTACTCGTTGTCTCCATGAATATGCTCTTTACATTAGATATTCTGCTTGTTTGTCTTTATGTTGATGATCTCATTCTGACGGGTAACAACCCAGTTTTGTTTGAAGCTTTCAAGAAAGCTATGTCCCTTGAGTTCGAGATGACAGACATAGGGCTCATGTCATATTACTTGGACCTAGAATTGAAGCAAATGGAGGAAGGCATCTTCATATCTCAAGAAAGCTATACAAAAGAGGTTTTGAAGAAGTTTAACATGTTCGATTGCAACTCTGTGAACATCCCAATGGAATGTGGAACAAAATTGTCAAAGTTTGATGATGGAGAAAAGGTGGACTCCACGTTGTTCAAAAGTCTCATAGAAAGTATGAGATACTTGACATGTACTAGACCAGATATACTAATTGCATTTGGAGTAATAAGTCGCTTCATGAAAGCTCCTACTTTCACTCACTTAAAGGTCGCTAGAAGAATTCTTCATACCTAAAAGGTACGATGGACCTTGGATTGTTACAATACAACACTTACTCTTTATTTCATGCGATAAAAATCATTAATTGCCTCTGTTGTTCACCCATGGAAACTCAGCTTCAATGATTTTCGTCCATGAAAACTCACCAAATTTACTTAGTACAAAAGAAATAAAAGAACTGGAGCAATAGTTGCTAACTTAATTTGCTACTACATATATCGAATCTATACTCTTCTTTATCGGTCTCCCAAGGGGCACATCACCTGATGTGTTACTAAATTGGAATAACTCAACTAATATAGGATTCTTCAAAGGGAAATCAGACTATGTCCAACACCCAATTTCTATAAATGGTCTTATGGAAACTACTCAACCAATCATCAATCAAGAACTCAAACACCATACTACAGTTTAGTCCCTATGGAGGAAAATTGAGTGAGATATCAGAATCTGAAACTCCTTTCCCTCATAGAGCTGGAAATATATTTATGATCCATTATGGTGTGAAATGGGGGAATATTGAAGATTCTAAAAGAAACATAGCTTGGAATCGAAAACTTTATCGATACATGGCTAAATATGTGTCAAAATCTCCCAGAGCTGCTTATTTTAACTATAGAGATCTTGATTTAGGAATGAACAATATTAATGGAAACACAAGCTATGCACAAGCAAGGATTTGGGGAGTGAAATATTTCAAGAACAACTTTGATAGATTGGTGAAAATCAAGACTAAAATTGATCCAACAAATCTATTTAGGAATGAACAGAGTATTCCTCCTCTATAACTTTTCTCCTCCCAATCTATATTTGCTTATCACTTGTTTGTTGGTCGTTATGATTATTGTTCTTGAGTATGTTCAACTTCCTTCACTTTAGTGTGTGACGCTTTTTCGCTTCCTTTGATTATTGTCGCTTAGCTTCTTGGCTTGTGTAAAGTTGATTATTATTCATAGCTATATTTTAGTAAATGAAAATAGTTCTATCTTAAATATTTGAGTAATTATCTTAAATATTTGAGTAATTCTTGTAAAAAGTTGAATTAAGTTTGAATCCTCGTAAAATCGTATTGACCCGAAACCCGCCCCGCTCCACATTAATTTAAAAAAAAAAAAAAACACTTCAACTCTCCCTGCATCCCATCCTCCTGCCCCGCATCCGCCCCATTGCCTCCGGAGATGCAATAGGAGTTGAATTATTTCTCGATATATCTATATATATATATATATATTTCATCGCAATGTAAATGGAGTGAAAAGTAAAACAAAAGAAGGGAACTTTAAGGAGGAACAATCAAGAGTTCTTGCTATTGATGCGTGTAAATTTTTATAGTAATTTCAAAGTATTTAAATATTCAAGAAATAAATATATGAGAGAAATATTTTTATTATTTTTGAAATAATGTTACCAATTCTTTGAAACTCACTTTTCATTTTAAGAATAAAGAGCTACTTTAAAATTTTCGGATATTTACATGCTTTCATAACCAGTTTGTAACAATATGTATGTGGCTTGAAAATATTTGTTGTATCTAACCAACGTGTAGTATTATTTTTTGTGTGTATATAAGAAACTATTTATCTACTCTAATATATAACATTTCTAGAAAATATCATGTAAATATATATTGACTCTTGTAATTGTGCGAAGTATAGATAATTTCACTAGTACCCGCATAATTCTAATTAACCAGCTAAGTAACTACCCTTATGTGTTTGCGTTAAGTATTATTAACTCATGTACAAGTTCACGAATTCTAACATGAAGAATATTTAATATTAGAAAATATATACTTGAAAAAAATTCATAAATTAAACCATATATATCGTACAGCTTTTGAAACGCATGCTGGCTACTACATTTAGTTTTCAGTACTATAGTATAACATTATATATTGAACCTATTGTTATAAAAAATAAAAATAAATAAAAAAAGACTGCTTGGATTCAGACTGACATGACCCTAGGGGAGGTTAACTATAATCATAGAAAATCATGAAAGGTGAAATTACTCAACATTCCAGAAAAAGTAACTGTATAATGTGGGACGAACATTGGAACAAAATACAACTCAACTAGTCTACACAAATGGCAACATATTGCGGACAAAGTTGATGACAATCTCTCATTCAGGCTCTTCCTGAAGAGTACTGAATCTCCGTTCAAGCGTGGACAAAGGAGTGTCCACGCCTTTTTCAAAATGTTCGTTGGAGGAGTGGATGAACTCCTTACGAAATGCAAAAAGACGTTCCCGGGACTAGGGTTAGTGAAAGCATTCAAAAAAAAATTGATTGATGAATAATTCAAATTTCGTATAAACTACAATTCCTTGTATCAAACAACTAGGCAGGGTGTTTCTTTTACTGTTTATGGCCATTATCAGTATCTTTTACCTTTCTCTTCATCCCACCTTTCCCTGCTCGCTTAGGAGCCTGCAATCAAAGAAAGATGTTTTTATAAAAGATCAAACACCAAGCCGCCAACGTTGCCCATAATAAAGCCAAGAACACAAATTATCTAGGATTGTAGTTCTTATAGCTGTGTTAAAAGAAGATGTGATCTTTTTGATAAAGTAAAAGATTATCTAATCATTTCCTTCAGTACCTACATCATGTTCAGACTCAGATCATACCTATATGAATAAACAGAACTTCATCGATAACTCTGACATAGAATTAAGAAGAGAGACATAATACAGTAATACCTAACCCCAAAATCCACAAGTTTACCATTCCTTAACCAAGCAAGGAAGACATTCGATCATATCATCATGTTGTCAAGACTCAAGTAGTAGAACATGCTAGTTCAATTTCTAGTGGTACACAGACAAAACATGAATGTAAAATCACCAACACATACAGCTTAGTGCAAGTAGAGATTGGGGAGGCATACCTCAGCTGAAAATGTTTTAAGAGGGTCTCTGCTTCTTTTGAACCTTCCCTTTGATCCTTTGCCACGAGATGGATTAATATTGCCCATTGCAGCTCTGGCCAGCTTCACAATCTTGCTAGCTTCTTGTGTTGTTGGATCCAATAGGTAGTCAGGTACATCACGTAGGTGTGGGGCAGGTGCTTTCTTGCTTAACATCTTATCATGCTTCAAAAGATCTGCCCAGAACATTTGAATATAATGAGTCCTAGAATGTTCACTCAAAGTACATCCCACAAACTACAGCTTAATTACCTAAGTCTTTTGGATTATCTTGAAAATGAGCCTTCAATCTGGATAAGACAAGCGGAAAAAGTACTTAAGACAGATTACAAGTCAAGCACACCAAAATACAATCATTAAAAAATCATAAAACAGTAACTAGAGGCTCAGAAAGTGGCAGGTAAAGAATAATAACAAACAAATAACTATATGAAAGCAAACAATTAATCTACAAAATAACTATATGACAAATATTTTAACTTCTTCCCAAAGGTATAGTTTACACCAGCTTCAACAGATTATGAGACATTCAAATCATTTGATGAAGTATGAGTCATTCAAATCTTGAATTTCCTTGCAAAGAAATCTGAATAAATTTTCAGCAGATATGCATCATAGAGTCGAGAGTGAGTAACCACCCCTGTTTAACTGAAAGAACTTCTATTCGAGTGATGTCTGAATCAGAACAATAAGGCTGTCATCACATTTCTAAACAACTTAAAGCGATGAGCAATGGGTAGGTCCTTAACTCCTTATCAAAAAAAGAATGGGATGAGGAGAACAATAACACCTATTTTGGATGAAAACATGACAGTTATTCTTGGAAAATAAGCTATTCAAAGGAGAAAAATAAAAATAAAAAGAGTAGCTTACTTTTGAGAATTAAGAATCTCATTCCTCAGATCTTGAGCCCGTGATTCTCTTACCGCAATTTTTGTAACACTCCTTGCAACATCCTATATAAAAGATGGCAGTCAAGCTATCTAGACTTCCAAAACAAAGAAATCGGCAGGAGCACACCAGTATATAATTCAAGTTAACTGTTTTCCGTAAATATATATATATATATATATATATATATATAAATATATCTTTACTTCCTTTTGTCCTGGTGATGGCGGTGAATGCAATGGGCTTGCAGTAAACCAACTTATTAAAAGTAGTCACATAAGTTAATTTTACTGCATAGATCTTCTTGTCTAGTCAAAGCATGCTTGTGCATCAAAAGGTTGACAAAATATGGACTTATTAATAATCTGTTGATTTACAAATTGGCGCATCTGGACATACAACTCCAATTTATTCATGATTAACCAATTAGGTTCACTTTTTAAACGCTCTATACAACAGAATGTAACATCTAAATATTTGTCTGTTTCTTTTCACAAAAAGCATGCTCAAGATAGTTAAAGCAGGAAGCATTATATACCTCTGTAAGACACTCACTTGATATCCTTAACTTCACAAAGTTCACTGCGACTGGGACTAGGTGACCCTCCTAACTCTGCTAGGCTCCCAATAGATACTTATCACACAATGACTATTGAACTGTCCTTTAATAGAAATATAATTGATGAAACTTTTACCTCAGCTCGGTAACGCAAAGACTCCACTGCATTTTTACTCAGCAATGGGAATGGGGCAATAAACTGTGACACCTTGTCTTCATTTTCCCCCAGTAAAAATTTAATCTCTTCAAATATTTCCGTCTCTTCATCAGAAACCTGTAACAAAACAAAGACATGGTCATAAAGGCAGAAAAAAACATAGTTTTCTACTATATTCGTCGGAAGAGAATTCATAGGAAAGGAAGAATAAGTAATGTTAGAGAAGATGTATAAAACCAATTCCCCAGCCTATATGATCTACAAAGTCATGTCTCTCAAATGAAAAACAAATTCAGAGAGTAGATGAAGAACTTTGGGTAATTTGTTAATGCCAAGAGCGAAGTTCTATGAATCAGCAGTTCAACACTTAAAAACCAAACAACATTAAAACACAGAACCTATAATCCAATAAGTAGTCAACTAAATTATATGCTAGCAATCACAACTGTTCATCAATGACCTCAGACATGTCTTCAAAGTACTCACAAGAGAGACAGATGCTCCAGTATTATATGCTCTTCCAGTACGTCCAATTCGATGTACATAGCCTGCAGCTGTTTGAGGCATCTCATAATTTATCACCTGTTCAAAACAAACCATAAAGAGAATATGGAGTATTAGGTCTATGCAAAATCCAGAACTTCTATTCAGACTTGGTTGTATATCCTCTATCACTGAATGGCTCAATGGGAAACGATAAAAGAAAAAGAACATCAGCTGCTAAATGGAGGACAACATTCCATAAAGAACACAACAACTTACAGTATGCACATTTTTGAAGTCTATCCCTCTGACCACACCAAACTCTGCATCCAATTTATGCTTTCGATGTTTTTTTGATTTTTTTGGCTCACTGCCATTTTGATCATCAACCTGTTCCTTTCCTTCTGATTGACTTTCATCAGTCGCAATCAAGTAATCAAATAGCCCAGCATTAAATTCCTGATCAGAAGAAGAAAATTATGAGACTAGTGCCATAGAAGAATCACAAGAAGGGTTGAACAATAACAAAAGCCATACAACAGGTATGCGTTTCTTGGCATTCTACACTCATATGACAGACCTCAAGGATGTGTAGACGAGAACTCTGAGGCAGCTCGGCATTTAACACTGCAGACTTGATCCCAAACTGCAAAAGAATAACCCAGATTTCAAAAATACTATCAGGAATACCTCAGGCGGGAATTAAGTATAGCATCGGAAACATAGACCAATAACCTATAAGCACCCAGAAGATTACAGGTCATAAATGTAGCCTTATAGAAAATAGTTAATATAGAGACCTGCAGCCAGTTTGGCCAAGCTTTTGGGAACGCTAAAAGTGCTTATCTTTAAAAATGGAGGTGTTTGGCCAAGCTTTTAGGGAGAAAATAAGTGCTTTCCTAATGCTAAAAAAGTTTTTTTTTTTTTTTTTTAACCAAAAGTACTTTTTTGAATGAGAAAATACACTAAGAAGAACTTTTTGAAAGCTTGGCCAAACACTAGCTGCTAATCAAAAGTGCTTTTAAATTGATTAACCTAATACAAACTGTTTCTCGCCAAAAGTAGTTTTTTTGAAAAGCACTTCTCAAAATAAGCTGATTTTAGAATATTGGCGAAGCAGGCTGCTATTGGGTTTTGTACAAGCCAAAGCTACACTTTTGCACATCCAGCCGATCCAAGATTCCCAATAGCTTTCAACTATGATTGAGCACAAACAAACAAAAAAAAACACCCTCTATGGGCTGCACCATCTAGTCATCTACATAGACTGGGAGGTATAACAGAACTAACTTCAACAATTCCTAAAGATGTGCTTTAAAAAAAAAAAGTAATAACATAATAATTATAATAACAATAAGAGAAGAACAAAGAAGTTTCAAGTGGCAAAGATGTTTTGGCGCTTCTAACAGAGGTATTCATAAGATAAGTATGACATTTTACATAGTACAACATTTATAAATTGATCACATGTCCTATGATAATTACCTGCTCAAAGAATAGTTTGAGTCTGAAACTCATGTCAATTGAATTTGTAAATATCAAGACTTTTTTCTGAACCAACTCAAGCTTCAAGAGGGCAAGGATATGGACAAGCTTATCACGAGCAGAACAAGAAATCTGAACAACCAGTAGAAGTGGTTGTTAGAGACACGAAACTATTAGAGAAAACAATAGCATAGAACACCAACAATACACAGTTGTTGAGGTGTATATTTGTTGTTGTAATAAGACGTCTAAAACAAAATAATGTCCTGCCCTGGGCAATGCCTCTGCCTACTAGAAGGTAGTGTCATAATATGGCACTTATCCATCACAAAAGGTTGAAAAGTTTGTGACGATTGAACATATAATTTACCATTTAGATGACTCCTAAGTTCCACACCTTAGCACAAAAGATGCAGCTTCTTAGTCAAGTATTACAGAACCAAAAGTATGAGGATCACTCTATGGAATTAAACATATTTATATAAAGTACCAAGACGGCACCAAAATTCTCAATGAAAAAGTGTTGAAGAGAGGACAGACTACTAAATCAGTTACTTCTATTGAAGGTGTATACTTACATAAAATTGCTGAACATTTTTTGGGATAATGTCATCCTTCGTTTCTCCCACCTCAGGCAAGGTTAGGATGTAGGGATTGTGTAAAATAAGCTTCTTCAGCTTTTCAACGTCAGAACTGCAATGTTAACACGACTAAAAAAGTTCATAACCAAACCTTGAGATGGGGGACAACGATGGGAAGTGAGATGGTAAAAATCAAGAACTTTGTGATGGACAAAACCAGCATAGGCGACAGTGGAAGAATCAGCAAGAATTTGCTTGGCATATATATGTGAATATAGTAAGCCGAGCATACCTTGAGGTTGCAGACATCAGAAGGCACTGGCAACGTCTTGGTACATGAGATGTAAGAGCTTTCAGATCATCTCCATATCCATATGACAAGAGAAGATCTGCCTGATACAGAAACATAATTCTCACAAAACCTCATATCCTTTCGGGTGAATACAATCAAACACAATCCAATTCTTATGCAAACATTCAAATTCAAAAATGAAATAGAAAAGATAGGAAATCAAAAAGTAACTATCACTACTGAAGGTGGGTCATAAACCTTATCAGATACCAGAGTCAATTGTATCTAGTAAGTTTTACCAAATATTGGATATGAACCAATGACTCTCACATACAAAAGCGGACCTTTACAGCAAAACTTTTGAGATTTTAAACAATGCAACTCATTATACATCAGCAAAAAGTCTTTCAACTAGAAGAAATTGAGAGAAACAATGTTACATAAACTAACCCACCTCATCGAGAATTAGAATGGACAGAGAATCTTGAACAGCTTTCCCTTGAATAACTCCATTTGACAAGCATGTCTGTATACAAGCAGGAGTAGAGATAACAACTTCCGGAGGCCCCGCCAACGTAGTTCTCTAAAACCATAAGATCATAAAAAATTATCACTTTATCACATACCCATAAAGATTAAAACTTAATAATCAGCAAACAATTGTGAACAAAAGAAACCAACCAATTCAGAAACAGACATAGAGCTTGTCAATTGGACAAGCCTTAATTGCACTCTACATAGTTCAATCAACGAATTAGCCTCCGAACAAACCTGAACAACAACAAACACAAATAAAATAAACCCACAAACTCAAACCAAAAAAAAAACCCAAATTAATAGCAAAAAGTTTCAACCTGTTGACACAATTCCCTTGTAGGTACAAGAATCAATGCAGTAGGAGCAAGATTATTGGCTGAAGATGGCTGAGTAAAAAGCTTGTGAAGTAAAGGAAGGAGATAAGCAAATGTCTTTCCAGAACCAGTCTTAGCTCGAGCAACCACATCTTTCCCTTCCTAAAAAAATAATAGAAGTAGCCATAGCCAATGAAATCAGCTCTACAAACAAAACTGCGAAGAGGATGAAAGTATTGTAAACTTACGAGGATTAGAGGAATAGCAACTCGCTGAATAGGAGTTGGTTTATCGATAGTTTTCTTGGTTAAAGCACGAATTAGACGAGGGTCAAGTCCCAATTCTTCGAAGGTTTGTTCTTCTTCCTCCTCCTCAACTCTTCCTTCTTTGTTCATTCTCTGGTAGGCGAGGGTTTTGGGTTTCAAAGAGTTAAAAGGGGAAGACTACACCAGGGGTTTAAGGAATGCCTAAGCGCCGCTACTAACTTTTTATACCCTCCTGCCTCCGATATATTTTGGGATTAACAATGAGAACCTTTCACACATAGTCACTCAAAAATAGCCCAATTATTCTTCGTAGCTTGGTTGATAATTATAATTCATAGCTACATGTTATATGGAGGAGAGAGGCGAGCTAGACTAGGAGAGAGAGGCGAGAGAGAGAGGGCAAAGAGTGGGAGAAAGGTGAATCGTATATGTATATAGGTTAGATAATTGTATGTTATACATATGTATTTGTATATATGGCAAGCGAGATTGGGAAAGGGAGGAGAGAGGCGAGCGAGAGAGGGCAAAGAGTGGGAGAGAGATGAACTGTATGTGTATATAGGTTAGATAATTGTATATTATACATACGTATTTGTATATTCTGGCGAATTATACATATACAAACGTGGTTAATTATACAAACTCAAAGTCAGCCCGCGTAATTAATGTATAATGTTAGTCATGAGTGGTAATTATAGCAAACTATAGCTATGATGAGTAATTAAGTAGTATAAGTTTGCTTAACCGCGTAATGTTCTCATTAAAAATACCGTTGATGTTAATTGGCGAGGTCATAAATATCCTCTAGAGTTAATAGTTGTGATGTGGCAAACCACGTGGCACTAATTCCGCCACCTAAGTTTGTCAACTATAGGGGTGTGAAAAAATTGAACAGACCAATAAATCGAATTGAAAAAAGTGTTATTGATTTACTATTATTAGGTTAATTGACGAGGTCATAAATATCCTCCAGAGTTAATAGTTGTGATGTGGCAAGTCACGTGGCACTAATTCTGCCACCTAAGTTTGTCAACTATAGGGGTGTGCAAAAATCGAACAAATCGATAAATCGAATTGAAAAAAGTTTTATTGATTTACTATTATTAGGTTAACGATTTTTTAATGGTCTTATAAAAAAAATTATCGGGTTATCGATTCGGATTGATTTTTAATATTGGGTTATTGGGTAAATCGATAACTCATTAAGACTATAATATTTTACTACTTTTACCTATACATAAATAGTAAATATTAATCTCAATATCTTACTACTAATTATATCTTTATCATTTAGCCTTCAATTCATACTTCACTATAACTTTGAGTTTACAACTTCATATTATACAAACCATCATTATCTTTTAACTCAACCCTAACTCATACTTGCTAGATTCAATCCACTAAAAATTAAGAGGCAAACATCTTTTTTTCACCCCATTTTCACTATTCAATTCAGCAGATCATTTTTGCAGTGGAGGATATAAGTGGTTTATTTCGCATAGTTTAAAATCAATTTTGATATATATATAGAGAGAATATTTATGTAGTATTAAAAATAGTCTAAATATACCCTTTATTATACTTTTAAATATCCAAAGAGAAATTATATACCTACCCGTTTAACCTTTTCGACCCATTTTTGTTCTGTTTTGTGATTGAAAAAATTGATAGATCCAAAGAGATTCTTTAGCCATTGATAGATAATTTTCAATTATTTTCTCCCTTTTAAATTTTGAAATTTTATTTCTTCTTCCTATTCATTAAAAAAAAAAAAATTTGATTCATCTCAAATGCTATTTGTTTTATCTCTTTGTTTATACTAAAAAAGAAAGAATCAAAAATTCAAAATCTCTTATTTTCCATTTAGTACTTTATTTTGAATCAACTTATTAAAATACTTAAAATCTTTTGTTATTTTGATTAAAGTAAATATATTCTTCACTATTGCAAAATATTGATATCTTTATCATTGATGATTTTTCTCGACACATAAGTGAAGAAGATAAAAAGAAAAAAAATGGGTTGGGGTCGATAATTGGTTAGATGGGTGAGTTTCTGATGAAATTAAGTATTTTAAATTAGGAATGGTTCATTTAATTCTAAGTTTGACATTTGTTTTTCGTTAAAATTAAAAAGTATGTTTGTGTCAAAATATAATGAAAGAGTATATTTGTATTTAAAGTATGATGAAATGGATGTATTTGAACCCAAAATATACGAATAGTATATTTAAACTATCTCTAATAATACAAATGTATATTTGATCTTTTTCCCAAAAATAAAGTACATAACATAGTTTGAAAATCGATTTCAAATAAAACATAGATTGTTGTGACGAAAAATTATTATTTATTACTCCCTCCATCCCATTTTATGTGAGATATTTTGACTCGGTACGGAGTTTAAGAAAGAATAAAAGACTTTTAAAACTTGTGGTTCAAAATGAGTGATAAAAATTTATGTGGCAGTAAATCATTTCATTAAGGGTAAAATAGATATTTTATAGTGAAATTGTTACTTAATATATAAATGTGTCATTCTTTTTTAAATTGACTAAAAAAAAATAAATTACATAAATTGAGACAAAGGGAGTACTACAAAATAGAATTGCTACAGAAAGATGTGTGTCAGGTAACTAAACTAATTATTTGAACTTTTTTAAAATATAAATACCGAAAAAATAAGAAAATTCGGTTAGGCCAATTTTTTGGTTGTACCCAGCCCTAGAAAAGGCCCAAATGCTTACCCTTAAGTTTGGGGGGCATTGGGCTAGGTGAATTTTTTATTTTTTTTTAGAGTTGAACTATGAAAAATATATTCAGTAATATAATTTAGGAAATTAATTTACTTTTTTAAAAAAAAATAAAAACATAAAGTTTTATTACTTTTCACTTCAAATTAATCACAAACATTCAAAAATAACTCTAATTTATTTTATGGTCGAACACATGTAATTTTCATATATTATTTTCACTTTAGAAACAAAAAACTATTCTTTTTTCTATTTTCACAGTCAAATATGATAAAACGTCTACTAAGTTTTTGGTAGGTCTATTTTGACTCTTCATATATCACCCAATACATGAAGTTTTTGCAGGAATTGTTCTATTTTGAGATGATCTTTGATTTGTCCCTTAAAATTACAAATTTTTGACTTTTTGCTCTTACTTCACATTTAAAGAAAAATTTCTGGATAGAAGTACCCTTGACTATGACTTAATGAAAAGTGTTATTTTTTTATTTTATCTTTTATTTGAAATACTTATTAAAAAAATAATAATTAAAATAGTAATTCATCATTTTACCCCTGATAGAAATACAAAATCAATTTACTCATTGAAGATGTTCTACCATTTTTCAAAAACATTATCTCTCTAAATATATTGAGGATATAATAGATAAAAAAAATATTGTCTTTTTTTATTTGTCAACAATGACAAATAAAAAGAAACAAATAAAAAGTTAAAATTGGACAAATAAAAAGAAATAGAGGGAATAGTTATGTCATTGGTCGTGACTGGTAAAAGTCCTTTTTACCTAGGGATGACAATGGAGCGGAGCGGAGCGGATGCGGGGCGGGCCGGGTTTAAGGTTGTGCGGGGGCGGGTTGAAGTTGGTTATTTTTTAACTAATTCGGGGCGGGGCATGTTGCGGGTATATTTGATTTTACTGGGTTCAAACTTAATTTTAACTTTTCACATATTATAAGAGCGATAGAACATTATTAATTAAGATAATATCTTTAAAGCTACTAAAATATTCAAGATAGTAAATAAAAATGGTTCAATAAAAAATAATACAATTTATTACATGTTTCCTAATTGGCCTCTGAAAAATAAATGTTTAAGTCACTATCCTATTAAATTAATACAACTTAATGAAAAAATAAATTTATTTTTATGAATTTTATTTTTAGTATCAAAATTAATTAGCAAGAAAAAATATTAAAAAACTTATGCGGGATGGAACGGGTCGATAATGAATAAAATTGTTATACAAAGCGGGTTGATAATGAAAAAAATTGCTCTGTCGGGTGGAACGAAGTAAAAATTTTACGGATTAAACTCATCCCGCATCGCTTCATTGTCATCCCTATTTTTATCTTCTTGAGAGTCGTGTATGGAGAATTTGATTGTTACGGAGAATTACCTATTATGATTGGAAGTCTATGGTCCAAATTGTCTTTAAGCTTTTTGCTTTTTATATATTAATTGTATCTATACTTTTCTATTATATATTGAGAAAGATACATCTATATATATATATATACACACATGTACTTTTGTTATTAAATATCAGATACATTAAAATAGGGACAGAAGCGAATGAGATAGAAAAGGATGTGAGAACGAGAGAGCGAAATAGTCATGCATTTCAAATATATGTGAATCACACTAGATACATATATTTGTATGTATATGATGTGATCAGCAGATACATAGGAGAGTAAAGAGCGAGATGGGAGGGAGACGATCGAGATTTCTTACGTATCTCAGATACATACAAATCCACTTGAATATAGTGTATCAAAACATAAATTACACCTAATTGTGATTCATGTGTTCCGAAATACATATATATTTGGATGCATCAAAATTTGGTAAGAATCATTATATTAAAAGTTCAAAATGTATCTAAGTAATCAACTCTTAAACTAATGAATATCAATAAGTTTTTTCATTTTTTTAAATATGGTTCCAAATTGTCTTGTCTGATCTTTGAGATAAGATTATGGATAGACAAGTCACTATACTACAAAAAAACTTTCTTGAAAACCAATCAAAAATCAAAGAAATATGCTAAAACTCCTGGATAAGATTCTGATTTCTTACATTGGTCGAACTGCAACTTCTAATTTTCAAACCAATATTTCCCTTTAAAATACAATATAGCAAATCATTATCACATCAAAATTATTTATCTAATGACGACAAGTCCTTCACATAAAAATCAAACATTGCTTGAATGTCTTGAAACAAATTCAAACCCTTCTTATCCAATTTCTTCATTAGTATTTTCTCCAAATAATCCTTCATTTCCATCTATTTTGCAAGCTTACATAAGAAATTTAAGATTCAATGAGTCCACAACTAGGAAACCTCTCTTCATACTCACAGCTCAACATGAATCTCATATTCAAGCATCAATTATTTATGCAAAATCACAAGGTGTCCAAATGAAAATCAGGAGTGGAGGGCATGACTACGAGGGTCTTTCTTATGTCTCCGACGTACCATTTTTCATCGTTGACATGTTCAATTTCCGCTCGATAAACATAAACATTGAGGATGAATCGGCTTGGGTTGAAGTAGGTGCAACCATTGGTGAAGTTTACTATAGAATCGCAGAAAAAAGCAATGTGCATGGATTCCCCGCGGGAGTTTGTCCCACCGTGGGGGTCGGTGGTCACTTTAGCGGGGCCGGTTACGGTAACATGATGAGGAAATACGGTTTAACGGTCGATAACATCGATGATGCAAAATTAATCGATGTTAACGGACGAATCCTTGATCGCAAATCCATGGGGGAGGATTTATTTTGGGCTATTACGGGTGGTGGAGGGGTAAGTTATGGGGTTGTCTTGTCGTATAAAATAAAGTTGGTTCGAGTCCCACCAAAGGTGACTGTTTTTAGCATCCCAAGATTTTATGACCAAAATGCCCTCGACCTTGCTTACCTATGGCAACGTTTGGCTGACAAGTGGGACAATGATCTTTTCA
The DNA here is from genome assembly GCA_037074985.1 of Solanum bulbocastanum. Classification (NCBI taxonomy): domain Eukaryota; kingdom Viridiplantae; phylum Streptophyta; class Magnoliopsida; order Solanales; family Solanaceae; genus Solanum; species Solanum bulbocastanum. The sequence goes on along the minus strand of CM073598.1, from coordinate 24,480,466 downwards.
TGAGAATGATCATTGACGTAGTCAATAGCACTATACATGCCTCAGAGAAAACCATAAGGGTGTCCTTTTTAACTTTATTTTTAGGAGACTCAGATAGACTCTTCTCACTTCTCAATCAGAGTTTCCCCGAACTAGGGTTAGAACGAAAGGACTGCATTGAGATGTCTTGGATCGAATCTGTGCTTTACTATATAAATTACCCAATTGCCCCTATTGATGTTTTGTTAAGTAGGTCACCTCCCTTAACATGCTTGAAAAGGAAATCAGATTACTTGCAAAAGCCAATGTCAAAAGAAGGGTTAGAGTTCATATTCAAGAAAATGATAGAACTACAAACACCAACAAGTTTGATATTTAATCCTTATGGTGGAAGAATGAGTGAAATTTCACCTTTAGCTAAGCCATTCCCACATAGAGCTGGAAATATAGCAAAGATTCAATATGTAACAAATTGGAATGAGAAAGGAATTGAGGCTTCAAACCATTATATCAACTTGACAAGAGTACTTTATAACTATATGACACCCTTTGTCTCAAAATCACCAAGGTTAGCATATTTGAATTATAGGGATCTTGATTTGGGAATCACACATAATGGGAAGTTGAGTTATTTTGAAGGGGAAGTGTATGGGATAAAGTATTTCAAGAAGGAAAATTTCAATAGGTTGGTGAAGATCAAGACTAAAGTTGATCCTCAAAATTTCTTTAGGAATGAACAAAGCATACCAGTTTACCCTTCTTGGAGGAATTAAGTAAATATTATATTTGATGTATTTCATTTTTCTAATTATGATTCGTTGTTGTTTAGTTTGATTCTTAAAATGTAATATTCACACTAGTGATAGATCTTAGATCTGTTTATGAAGATTATAAATAAAGTAATATGTTTATTTAAGGATTGAAAGTTCAATATGAATTGATATGTTACTATCATACACAGTGGAGACCTCTATTTTATTAGTATCACGGACAACACATCCTATACCCCAACCCTTATAGTACTATTGAAAGAGTCATCTGTGTTAATTTTAAATTTTGGGAGGACTAGTTCATCTAATAATGGCTTTTGGGCTAGTGTGAGCTTGTCGTGCACTAGGCTCTTTAACCGCTAAATGGATAAATTCAAGGGTCCTCATGATTGTTAATGATATCGAAAAGTCGAGCTTTACATTGTCATGATAATTATGATTTCTACTAAGCCAAATATTCCACATAAGAAATGGAAAGACTTGGTTCGAAGATTATCTAGCCAATTGGGATTGTTGGATTCTTCTACGTCTGTAATAAGGTTTTTTATTTATTACTCTCTCCATTCCATATTAATTGAATTTTTGAGGTATTTTTCATTTTTCAAATTAACTTAATTGTTCAATCTTCAAGACTATTTTTAAAATATTCTTCCAATTTTACCCTTCATTTGGATTTTCAATGTGATGACTTCAATAAATTTGACAATAATTAATAAGGGTAAAAATGGAAAACTATGTTTCATTTATGTCTTAATCTATTTTTCTTAAAAGGTGTGAAACACCTCAAAAATTCAATAAATATTTTTCTTCAAGCATGTTTGGATTAACTTATTTTAGGTTTTTCTAAGCTAAAATAACTTTTAAGCAATTTTAAAATGTTTGGGTAAATTTTTTTTTTTAAAAAAAGTACTTGTAAGCACTTACTTTTAAGCCAAAATAACAAAAAAGTGTCAAAAGTCATTAAGATTATTCATAGTAATATTAATGTTCCTTTGTTAAAGGTAGGAATGGAGACTAGTTGTTAGGGTTTTTGTCTTGATTTTCTTGCCTTATTGTAGTCGTTTAGAGCATTTTGTTTATGGGGAGATTTTCCCTCAATAGTTTTAATATCTTCTTTTATTAGTTTTTCATATGTAGGCCGATTGACTAAACCATATAATAATATTATGTTTTTAGTGTAAGTTTTTGTCGTTTGATTTATCATATCTATGATTTGTAATTGTAAGCTTCTGCGTGACGCCAAGATCACTTTCGAACCCAACACTAGTAACTTCATTTTATTGGGTAAAGCACTCCCTAACAAAGGCTAACTCCGTACCCAAGGAAACTCGAACCTAAGACTTCTTGGTTAAGAATGAAAAAGTACTTACCACTCCACCACAACCCTTCACCACAACCCTTATTGGTGACTAGTAACTTCATTTATAGGAACTATATCATATCTAAAGTATTTATCTTTTACTTATCTATAATCTATATATTATGTAATTTTAAAAATAGTTGTAGATTATGAATTCTTTTTACTTATTTGCTACTATCTATGTAATTTATTCGGTTAAAAGACATGTAAATCACAAGTGGAGCTAAGATTTACCCCTTTTGGTTTGTTCAGGAGTTCATAGTCCATTTTGATTTTTTTTTTTTCAGTTTAAAAAAGTGTTCTTTAAGCCTCAGACTCCGAACTTGGATACATTAATTATATTAGAAATCTAATAGTGAGCATACGATGTTGTACCAATGTGAATCATTTTCTTTAGGGAAATCATAATTCATTTGTTGTGCAAATGTATATTAATTTTTCAGAAAATAAAATTTTAGTCATACAATCGATGGATTCACCAAAATAAGAAAATAACATAACTAATGTAATTCATAAGCATGTTTTATTGGAAAACACATATCATATTGTACAAATATTATTGTTTTACATCTATGCACCAAGAATGGTATCATACTACTATAAAAGAAACCATATGAACTAACTAAGCTCGTGGTTGTAGTGCACATACAATGTAGAGGTCTTACCGGCCATAGAGAATAGCGGTTTGCAATTATTCAACTTACGGTGAATGACAGGAAGTATGGTTCAAAAGTTTTGAACCATACATACAAGTTGTCATTTATCATATTGCGATATAATAGTGTGAGCTTTTTATAATAGTGTTATAGTGTGAGGTTCTTATAAGTAACTACAAACATTTATCAAAATTTTAAACTATGTTATAATATCAGTTTTCTCTAACAAATATTCTCAAACAAATATTTATGAGGTTAAAATTGAAAATAATAGAAAGTGCACCCATACGGTTCTTTGATTATAAGGTTTCTCCAACTGAATTCATCTTCTTCCCCTAAAAGTGTGTGTTATATTCACTTATTACAGTACTCGTCATCGACCATAAGACATGTATCGTCCATAAGACTTAGGTAGATAAGACAATAGAAAGAGGAAAAAACCGATTTGATTTAGAAGTTAGATTAACATAGGATGGGCGTTGTTGACCCTTTCAATCATGCATACCGACATTCTAGTCAAGATATATATGATCATCTTTGAGCGGCTCAATAGAATGAGTGTCTACAGCCAAAATTTGGAAAAATAATCTTATGTTTATTTTTTTCCATATATTTTATTCTCATAGATTGTAAAAATACATGGTAATTAATTATTGTAATTTAATAATTAATTTTTCTTTTTCAATTGACTATAAAATATTTCTTATAATATCTTGTAAGATAAAAATAATCATTTATAAATTATTGTACGTTACATAACAATACAAATATGTAAATTTCTCTTATTGATTATAGTTTTTAAACGTTTTCAATAGACTCAATTGTTATACAAACTATCAAAATTATTCTAAAAGTGTTTAAAAATAAAATTAAGATTTTACTTGATTGGATATGCCAATTAGAGTATCATTTTTTCTTGTATAATATTTCGTATTACTTTTAATTATAAAAACCAATATTATAATGATTGTAACTTTTAAAAGACATTCAAATTAGTCAAGACAATATTTTTTAAAAAATTTCAAGTATTTGATCCCAAATTGTTATTTATAAGGCCAAAAATAGATTAAAATTTTGATTGATTTGATGAGCATAATGATACAACACTCATAACCTTCAAATTCTTAATCCACCTCGGATTATGATGGTAAAAAAGACTGGGTGTTGCCAACACTAATTTGGTACATACACAGCCCTCAAGATTTCTTTGAACACTAGTCATGTTGTCATGGGATGGAAAAACAAAGGCTTAAGTCATCCACAATTTCTTAAAGTTGTCCTCATAATTCACTTAAACACTTTAATTAGGACGTGTACCTATTGAACACCTAAATTGTTCAAAACATGTACATATTAAACACAAAACACTGATATGACAAAAAATTGTGTTTTGTAATTCCTTGAAGCGCGTGAAAAAAAATAATTCAAATAGTGTTTTTTTTTCTTTTATTGACACTTGATACTATAATTAGCTTAAACGAATTTTTTTATTTTTTCATTTACGCTTTTTTTTCAAAAAAGAAAAGCACCCCACCCCCTACCAGTCATCTTCTTCATAATTTAGTTTGCAAAACTTTCTCCACATTAGCTCCAACATTGTTTTTCTTTCTTTTTTCATAAAAAGAATATTATTTCTTTGAAATATGAAGATAAATGAAAATCAACTATGAAGAAATCATACGATTCAGATTTGAAAGAAAGACTTTCTTTCGTATGATTTATTTCAAATCTCATAAAAATAATGGAACAAATATGAAGAAAGAAGAAAAATGATTTTTACGTATAAAAAAAGTTGGCCGATATTATTTATCACAATTTTTGAATAAATATTTTTACTCAAATTCAAATATAAACCCATTAAATTTACCAAATATGATATTCAAAAATTTGATAGAATCAATTTTTGAGCTATCAATTTTGTTTTGTCATCGATGTAGAAATGAATAACAACCGACAAAATTTTCTTTCTTCTTCAATCAAAGAATGAAAATATTTTTATTTTTTTAAAACTTAATCTTCAAGTTATTTGAAAAGAAATTGGATTTTGTGATTTGAGAAAGAATGTGTTTTGGGAAGAAAATGAAGATGAAAGGGGGTTGAGTAGAGGTGGGGCTGGGTAGAATAGGTTTACATTTTCATTTTTTTTTTTTTTTAAAGTTAGATATAAAATGTGTTTGAAACAATTTTAAACGAACAATGTTTTTTTTATAATTTTGGGGGACCAATGGCACATGTTATTTTTTAATTAGCCATTTTGCCATGTCAGCGCAAGTGTATCACAAACTCTTCGTATTTTTGTGTTAATTATCAAAAAAATGCCTAATAGGAACAATTTTTGAATAGGTAAAAGTGTTCAATAGGTACTAGTCTTAGTTGAGGTGTCTAAGTGAATTATGCGGACAACTTTAAGAGGCGTCGATGACTTAAGCCAAAAACAAAAGCTTGTCTTTTTCACACAATTAGTTTCCTAAAGATTGTAACTCATCTAATCTCTTCATATTAATATTAGAGGAACTTTTGTATATAGCCACTCAAAAATAGCATAATTACGCTCCATAGTAATAATTTTCTAATTACGATTCATAGCTACATGTTATAAGGAGGAGAGTGACGAGCAAGACTAGGAGAGGAAGGAGAGAGGTGAGCGAGAGAGGGCAGAGAGTGGGAGAGACGTGAATTGTATATGTATATCACTTAGATAATTTTATATTATACATATGTATTTGTATATTTTGGCGAGAGAGATTGGGAAAGGGAGGAGAGAGGCGAGCGAGAGAGGACAATAATTTGTATAATTCGTATCTCGTTTGTATAATTTGCAGGTACGTTTGTATAATTCACGTGTTTTTAATTTGTATAATTAAGTAATATGAAGTATGGAATTATACAAATATAATAAAGCTCAAAATAATGAATTGATACAAACATAAACATATGAACTTTAAACAATTATACAAAATATATTATACAAATTACATTATATAAATTATATTATGCAAAATTCAAAAACTACACGTTTATACAAACTTTAAAAAAGTTATACACAAAAAGATTGAATGTATATGATGACAAAACTAAAAAACCAAAGGAAATCATCGTCATATACAAATACAAATCAAACAAAGAAATGTTAGTTGCGAATTATACATCTACAAATGTGACTAATTATACAAACTCGAAGTCAGCCCACGTAATTAATGTATAATGTTAGTTGTGAGTGGTAATTATAGCAAACTATAGCTATAATGAGTAATTAAGTAGTATAAATTTGCTTAACCGCGTAATTTTTCCTTAATATTAATGTTTTTTTTTGTTTTCCACCCGGTGTCTGGAGCCCACATTGGATCCCCGACTAAATTCAGATCGCGCATTGCAGGGCCCATTCGGAAAGGCACTCCCAACAGAATTTTCTCCATACCCATGGCTCGAACCGAGACCTTTGGTTAAGGATGAAACACTCCCACCTGTGCACCGTTGGTTAATGCTTCTTTGTTAAAAGACAGGAATGGAGAATTTGTAGGGATTAATTTTATTAAATATTGTGTCTACTTAAATCAAGAAAGAAATATATATAACGAGTTATAATTACCCTCATTTATAGGAAAACATATCATATCTAAAGTATTTATCTTTTACTTATTTATAAGGTATATTATGTAATTTTAAAATTATTGTAGATTATTATGAATTCTTTTTACTTATTTGCTAGTATCTATGTAATTTATTTTGGTAAAAGACATGTAAATCAAAGGTTGTGATGCAACGGATGATATTGCTCTCTTAATCATAAGTCTTAATTTTGAGTCCGGATATGGAAAAATTCTTAGTAAGAAAAGCTTCCACTGAATGAATTCTACATACGAAGCGTGAATCCGAATAGATCAAACTTCAATACGAATATCAAATACTGCTGTAAATATTCTTTGCCAAACATTACAAGTAATTAAGTATGATTGTTAGGATAAGGGTTTTACTAAAAAGTTGTATATGATTCAATAAAGCTGAGTCAATTAAAAGCTTTGATCAAATAAATAAAACCATTTTAAAAGCTTTGATCAAATAAACAAAATCATTTTGTGCAAGTAAATAATTGATTTTCCAGCAATAAAATAATCTCAAGGGTTGACCAGAAAGTGGGGATACCCATTAATTATTAGTGATTGTGCACGATACGTTGTAAATTTATAATTAGCATGTCAAACAAAACCATTTTGTACAAGTAAATAATTGATTTTCCAGCAATAAAATAATCTCAAGGGTTGACCAGAAAGTGGGGATACCCATTAATTATTAGTCCTTGTGCACGATACGTTATAAATTTATAATTAGCATTTTTTATATAAGTACTAAAGACTGATCCAAAATTTTAAAATTATATGTTGTGAATTTTAAAAAAATTGATAAATTATTTATAGATATTAAGTGGATCTTCAACCCAAAATATAAAGTTTTGGCAAATTATGATTCTACTTTGGCCCCATGTATAAAATATGATTTAGATTTATAATAAAGTATGATTGAGATTTATAAGTACTAACTTTCTCAAATAAAAAATAACCAAATTTTACGTCGAAAATTTAAAAATAAATGTAGAAAAATTGACTTATTATTGGAGGCGTCGTCTATTACATAAGATGCATTCACAATTTCACATTGCATTCGTTTTGACTTGTTCTTACCATATATCCATTTTCTTCCGTTTCTATAATTATGATGTTAGAATCAATTTTTTTTACAATCCATGAAATTACACTTATTTTTTTTAAAAAATAATTTTATTTTGTGTATTTCTTATCGGCCCAAATATTAGAATATGACTACTTTCCCCTTTTTTAAAATTAACGATTCTACTAAACAAAAAAAAATATTATAAAAGAAATAATATCATAAAAAATAAATATTATCATAAAAAAATAATATTATCATGAATCACAAAAGAGCTCAGGCTTACGAAGTGAAACGTAGAGGGAGATTTCTCCCTATAATTAATAACAAAAACGAATAATGTTACAAATATGCTGATGAGAAAGTAAACAATTATTGTATCTACTAGAATGTCAAAGCATACAATATAATATTGATACGATTATCTTACTTTGAATTTTCTTTGGTCAAATTGGGAAACAGATATGATTGTATACCTATTTATTTTACAACTTTTTAATTTTCAAACCTATTTCATTGACTTATTAGCCAATATTTCCCTATAAAAATACCATATATCAAATCATTTTTATCACATCAAATAATTCATACAATGATGAAAATTCCACTATTTTCCTCTTCTCTTATTATTTTTCTTGTTCTTGCTACTTCAATAAGTCCTTCACATGAAAATCAAACATTTCTTCAATGTCTTGAAACAAATTCAAACCCTTCTTATCCAATTTCTTCATTAGTATTTTCTCCAAATAATCCTTCATTTCCATCTATTTTGCAAGCTTACATAAGAAATTTAAGATTCAATGAGTCTACAACTAGGAAACCTCTCTTCATACTCACAGCTCAACATGAATCTCATATTCAAGCGTCAATTATTTGTGCAAAATCACAAGGTGTCCAAATGAAAATTAGAAGTGGAGGGCATGACTATGAGGGTCTTTCTTATGTGTCCAACGTACCATTTTTCATCGTTGACATGTTCAATTTTCGATCGATAAATGTTAGTATTGAGGATGAATCGGCTTGGGTTGAAGTAGGTGCAACCCTTGGCGAAGTTTACTATAGAATCGCGGAAAAAAGCAACGTGCATGGATTTCCCGCGGGAGTTTGCCCCACGGTAGGAGTTGGTGGACACTTTAGTGGGGCCGGTTACGGTAACTTGATGAGGAAATACGGTTTAACGGTCGATAATATCGACGATGCAAAATTAATCGATGTTAACGGACGAATCCTCGATCGTAAATCCATGGGGGAGGATTTATTTTGGGCTATTACGGGTGGTGGAGGGGTAAGTTATGGAGTTGTCTTGTCGTATAAAATAAAGTTGGTTCGAGTCCCACCAAAGGTGACAGTTTTTCGAGTCCTGAGATTTTATGACCAAAATGCTCTTGACCTTGCTTACCTATGGCAACGTCGCGCTAACAAGTGGGACAATGACCTATTCATGAGAATGATCATTGACGTAGTCAATAGCACTACACGTACCTCGAAGAAAACCATAAGGGTTTCCTTTTTCACTTTATTTTTAGGAGACTCAGATCGACTCATCTCAGTTCTCAACCAAAGTTTCCCAGAGCTTGGGTTAGAACGAAAGGACTGCATCGAGATGTCTTGGATTGAATCTGTGCTTTACTATACAAATTCCCCAATTACCCCTATTGATGCTTTGCTAAGTAGGTCACCTCCCTTATCATACTTGAAAAGAAAATCAGATTACTTGCAAAAGCCAATGTCAAAAGAAGGGTTAGAGTTCATATTCAAGAAAATGATAGAACTACAAACACCAACAAGTTTGATATTTAATCCTTATGGTGGAAGAATGAGTGAAATTTCACCTTTAGCTAAGCCATTCCCACATAGAGATGGAAATATAGCAAAGATTCAATATTCAACAAATTGGAATGAAAAAGGAGTTGAGGCTTCAAACCATTATCTAAACTTGACAAGAGTACTTTATAACTATATGACACCTTTTGTGTCAAAATCACCAAGGTTGGCATTCTTGAATTATAGAGATATTGATTTGGGAATTACACATAATGGGAAATTGAGTTATTTTGAAGGGAAAGTGTATGGGATAAAGTATTTCAAGAAGGAAAATTTCAATAGGTTGGTGAAGATCAAGACTAAAGTTGATCCTCAAAATTTCTTTAGGAATGAACAAAGCATACCAGTTTACCCTTCTTGGAGGAATTAAGTAAATATTATATTTGATGTATTTCATTTTTCTAATTATGATTGGTTGTTTTTAGTTTGATTCTTAAAATGTAATATTCACACTAGTGATAGATCTTAGATCTGTTTATGAAGATTATAAATAAAGTAATATGTTTATTTAAGGATTGAAAGTTCAATATGATTTGATATGTTGCTATCATACACACGTGATGCTGATTTTATTTACTTAATTTTGTAAGTTTTTACTTAACGTACTTATTTATCGCGTGCAAGTTTGATTCTTTTTAATAAGCCTAAAATGTGAAAAGTTCTTTTGATAATAGATGATACTGAGATTCAGAATAATTTCATCTACTATAAGCTTAAATGTGCTAGGAAAAACCATATTTTTGTTTACTTATTAAAGTGTTCAACCATATTTTGGATCTTCAAAATTATAGGGGAAGCAAAATCAATTAGTTATTTGTTTCATTAATTTGGTAAATACATCGTATAAGTACACGTGACGGAAAATGATTTATATTGTAGAATGGAAACCCTTATAGAATATAGATTAAGGTCTCTTGTCATTTAGAATCTCCGCAATAATCAAGAACTCGGTCAAATCCTCAATTAATGTAACATGGTACTCTATCTGTTTCTATTTATATGTCATTATTTTAGATTTTACGTTTCTTAAAAATTTAGATAAATTTAGTATTGTACGCTTACATAAAGTAATTTATTTTAATTAATTAGATTGACCAATGAACATGAAATAATCATTTAGTTTTCTATGTTGGTCAGATTTATACTTTCAACACTATCAACTCTCAAGGGTAAAACAGGAAGAATAATATTATTTATACATTGATTTTGTGAAATCGGAAATGACAAATATTAAGAAATAAGAACCATCTATTATAGTAAAGATGATATATAAATAGGAACGGAAGGAGTACCTTATTATTATATGAAAAATGGTCTAAAATATCTTTAAAGTAGATAGTTTGGTTCAAAAATGACTTTAATAGATCAAAAATACTTTTTTTTCAAATAAATATATTATTTCTTTATTTTTAAAACACATTTTTTTTTCTCATGATGGCTTTTTAGTTTTTAAAAAATATTTATCCTTACTTTAATTCGAAAAATATTAAGAAACATATATATATATATATATATATATATTTTATTTTATTTTATTTTTATTTATTTTTTTATATTATTATTATAATCTAAATTAAAATTGATGACAAAGTGATTATATTTATTTAAAAAAGAATATATTTTATAATCTAAACTCAATTATGTCAATGTCAAGTAGACAACAATCACTATGCATTAATGCCAGCTAATAGGAGCAGTTTCAATATAATAATAATAATAATAATGTTGTCGACAAATTAATTAAACTCATGATGGATATAAACCAAACAATATATTCATGGTGGGGTGGCTTCCTACCTATTTTCTTTCTAGAGAAGGGGTGATCGTATATTAAATGGCGCAATAATTAATGCAAAGATTTCGTTTGATAAAACGTATAAAAATAACATTAAATGTAATATATAAATGATAATTAAAATTAATTATGCTAATATTGTATAGTATATTTATATTATATCCGTTGTTTGCTTTGTGTAGTCAAGGCATATAATTTTATCTTTAAGATAAGTGTCAAAAAAAATCAAAACTATCATTTTTTTTTAGTTTCATATCTAAACTATCGAGAATGTGAATTTCATATCTAAATTATCACTTTTTTACTTCCTGCCGCAAGACTTCTTTTAAAATAAAATTTTCATTTATGTAATATTCAGTACACAAGTGAATAAAATTCCTAAAAATATATGTACATATCTAACACAAAACGAGAAAAATGTAAAAAGTAAATAAATAAATTAGAAGCGGATGGTTAAATAAGATGGGGTAAAATTTTTATTTTTCAAATATAAAATAACATCAATTTTTGGAGGGAATGAGTGGGTGGTTGGGGAGGGGAGGGGGTGGGGGAGAGGGTGAAGTATGATTTTTTAAAAATATTTTATAGTAGAAATCTAAAAAAAAGGACGCGGGGGATTGTCGGGGAGGGGTACGGGAAGGAGGTAGTGGAGTGGGGTAAGAAAAATAATTTAAATTTTATTTTAAATTATTTTGGGATAGTAATACTTTAATTTTTAATTTTTAATTAATATAAATAGTTTATTATTTAATTTTTGTTAAGGTATAATATTTTATCCATGTGAAGTGTATGTGTCAAAGTTTTTTCAAATAAAAAAAAAGAGAGTATTACACACACCACTGAGTGTGTTTCTCAAACTAATAATAATAATTTAAATATAAAACTTAAACTCTGTATAGTTTATGTATGAAACTAAAAACGTGAGAGAATAATTTAGATATATTTTTTGACACTTAATTTTGCATGATTAGAGAATATAAGCACAATCTGTAGACATTTTTGAATCTACTTTATTAATCAAGGACTTGGTCAAATCCACAATTAATGATTAGAGAATAGAAGCTCAATCAATAATTACGGCAAAGGCTGTCCTAACAAAAAGTCGTTTGATAGAACATATAAGAATAATATCAAAGAGTATTAGTAATATTAAAATTAATTATATTAAAATTAATTATGATGTGGCTATTTCATATCCACGATTTTTGATGTATTAAGAATATATTTATCTTTACCTACACACATCTGAGTATTAATAGCTCATATATTGCTAATATTATACCTGATTTATTATGTATTACTATACACCTTATAGTATAGAATAAGTTAATAAAATTAATACATAGATTAAATTTTGATATTCACAAGAAAAAACATATTACTATATTTAAATTGGTGTAATAATAAATAAAAGGCGTGGGAGTTTCTCAATTAAAATAAAACGGGGGAGACGTGCGTGCACAAACACATACGGAGATATTAATTATTTTTCCTCATTTCTCTATTTGTATATTGAAAAATTTATGATTTCTTGTAATCATATTAGTATATGCTATATAGTACCAAATATGATATATAGTTTACTGTTACAAGACTTAATTTGAGGTCGAGATGTATAATATTCACACTTAATTTATCACGTTTTATTTTACGAGAATTACTTTGATTAATTTTTAAAATTAAATTAAATTAATTCAATATTTTAAATTTGAATGTTCGAAAATTATATGAAAAATATTATAAGTTGCCATCCTTCTTAGAAGTTGTTAATATGATGAAACTGTCTTACACTATTTTTTCTAGATATATTATGCCTCCATTTAATACATAAAAAACCTTATTTTTTGAAACCGGAAATATAATGGCTTTGCAATAAACTGCATAAATTACTACTAATTAAATTAAGATAATAGAGGAGGAATACTTTGTTCATTCCTAAAGAAATTTGTTGGATCAATTTTTGTCTTCACTTTCACCAATCTATCAAAGTTGTTCTTGAAATATTCAACTCCCCAAACTCTTGCTTGTTTGTGTTTCCATTAATATTGTTCATTCCTAAATCAAGATCTCTATAGTTGAAATAAGCAGCTCTGGGAGATTTTGACACATACTTACCCATGAATATATTTCCAGCCCCATGAGGAAAAGGAATTTCAAATTCTGACATGTCACTCAACTTTCCTTCATAGGGACTAAACTGTAATTTAGCCCCCGAGTTTTCGCTTACTAATTTATTGAGTAGCTTCCACATACCTTCAAGACCATTTATAGAAATTGGACGTTGGACATAGTCTGATTTCCCTTTAAAATAGATATGTAGATTAGTTGTGGTATTCCAATTTAGTAACGCATCAGGTGATGTGCCATTAGGGAAACCGCCATAGAAGAATATTATAGATTCAATCCAACTCATCTCAATGCAATCTTCTTTCATTAATCCTAGTTCCGGGAAGCTCTTTTGCATTTCGTGGAGGAGTTCATCTACTCCTCCAACAAACATTGTAGAGAATATGGCTTGGATACTCCTTTGTCCACTCTTGAATGGAGATTGAACATTGCTCCTCAGGAAGAGCCTCTGGAGGAGATTGTCATCAACTTTGTCCGCGATATGTTGCCATTTGAAAATTAGTTGAGTTGCATTTTGTTCCAACGTTCGTGTCACGTTGAATACGGTTACCTTTTCTGGAATATCAAGTAATTTCACTTTCCATGAGATAATGAGACCAAAACTGGTCCCTCCACCTCCTCTAATAGCCCAAAAGTGATCCTCACCCATTGATTCTCGATCCAGGATTTTTCCATTAGCATCAATTAATTTTGCATCAATGATGTTATCAGCAGCAGTACCGAATTTCCTTGACAACATACCATAGCCTCCACCACTAAAGTGTCCACCAACACCAATAGTGGGGCAAACCCCAGCAGGAAAGGTCAATTTTTTACTTTTTTCCGCGATTCTATAGTAAAGTTTCCCTATGGTGGCGCCAGCTTGAATTCAAGTAGTCTTTTTTTGGGTATCAATGGATATTGATCTTAGGTTTCTAAGATCAATTATAAAAAAAGGGGTCTCTGAAATGTATGAAAGTCCCTCATGGTCATGTCCACCACTTCGAATTCTAATTTGTAGGTCATGTATCTTGGAGCAATGTATAGCTGCCTGGATTTGAGATTCGTTGGTAGGAGTAAAAATAATTGATGGTTTGAAGTTGGAGGTTATCCTTAGATTATCTGTAAAGGAGTTATAAATGGTGGAATATGATGTGTTTTTGGGAGTGTGGATGACTTGTGATATTGTGTTTGAGTTCATAGTTTGGTGAGAATAAAGACATTCAAGAAAGTCATCACGAGTGTTGTTGGACCATGATGATGTGAGGAAAATTGAGAGAATGAGAGAGATTGAAACTAGTCATAATTGCTTTGAAACTTTTTGTTGATGGAAAATTGGAAACAAAGAGCTTCCATATATACTAGTTTTGGCTTGAGAAGTTTACTTATAATCTTCAATAGAGGTCCTGATCAAAGCCACGTGTCCCTTTAGACTTTTAAGGAAGGAATTGCTCTTTTTAATTCACTCATCTCTTAAAATTACATATTATGAAATTTTCGAAATATTACTTGTGGCAACTAAAAACTTTTTATCGGTAATTTGTAATACGTACTTATCAAAACACTTGTTTTTAACATAAATTAATCTTAAAATTAATAAATATATTTAAAGTATTGCATGAGTAACTTGTATAAAGAATTAATTTGATATTTTTTCTGTAGTCGAAATCTCAATCTGCTTGTTGATATAACTTTCCTTTCTAGTAATTAATTAATAACAAGATTACATCCACTATCAATAATGCTATCATATATATTTTTTTATTTGTTAAGTACAAGATAATATAATCACCCTTGAAAGTTGAAGTTAACATGGGAGTAGCTAGCTAGGTTAATTTAACGCTTAGGCAAATGAATAAAAATAATTAATTCATATGCTACTGAAATATTGAGTAGTTCTCGTGGCGAAGTCATTATCATATATGGAGAGTAATGTTTTTGCGTCTTTTATAGTATTCGTGATAATAATATTTCAAAAATATTGATTTTGGTTTGACAATTTTTGCATGATAATCTCGTTATAAATTTGAGTAAATCAATGATTCTTAATAGAAAAAAAATTGTTGTGAAAGTCACACGTTTAATAAGAAGATTATGCATGAGTGACGCTAAAGTCACACGTCTAATAATAAGATTAGGCATGAAATATGGGACTAGCTTGGGCTCAATTGTGTTAGTCAAAAGGTTCATTAGTAGATAAAAAGACAAAATTATGTGAAACTCACACGTCTAATAAAAAGATTAGAAATGAAATACGAGACTAGCTTGGATATGATTTTCAAAAAACGTAATATGACAAATAAAAATGGACAGAGAAAGTATTTTATAATTATTTGGTCTTAGCAAGTCAAAACTCAAAAGCCCACGATTTCTTTTCCGTTTTGTTTTCTAATAAAAAAAATTACATAGCTTAAATAACGTTTTAACATATGTTTGAGTTGAGTCTTAAAATAACTGCACATAATAGAATGAAATTTTAGAATATAAATAGTTAAATGGACCTATTTGTTACACAATTTATCAATATCCAATCTTTGGGATTTAATTATCATAATATTCATACACTATTCTCCCATCCCACCCTCTTGTTATATTTTTAGAAACCTTACTCTAACGTGTTGATTTGTTAGCATTTTAATATTATTATTTTAATATATTAATTTGCTTTATTTTGGAGTTAGAAGAATGCTGAAACATTCACCAATTAGTGGGCAGTTTTAATTGCAACCGTTGGTTGGCATTTGTGTCACAAACTGCCTAATTAATCATGCAATTGGTCTTTGACTTGGTGGCCATGTAAGAGAGAAGGCCCAAAATAGTCCCACAATTTTGGATTAAGACTCAAAGTTATTCTTAAGTTTTCATATGAAGCACTAATAGTCCCTCATATCTACAATATTGGTGTACTTTTGGTGTACAATTGGGAAGTTTGATGTATGCCATGAATTATACACGACCAGACATAGCTTGCGCTATAAGTAGACTGAGTCGATACATAAGTAATCCTAATCAAAATCATTGGTTGACAATGAAGAGAGTTTTGGGGTACTTAGAAGGCACTCAAAACTATGCTTTGCATTACAACAAATATCCAGCAGTTCTTGAAGGATATAGTGATGCAAATTGGATTACTGGGTCAACTGAAACAAAATCCACGAGTGGATATGTTTTCACTATTGGTGGAGGAGCAATATCTTGGAAATCATCCAAACAAACATGTATAGCTCGCTCTACAATGAAGTCTGAATTCATCGCCTTAGACAAGACAGGTGAAGAAGCTGAATGGCTTCGGAATTTCTTAGAAGATATTCCTTATTGGCCCAAACCAATGACCCCTATATGCATACATTGCGATAGTCAAGCTGTAATAGGAAGTGCTGGAAGCGTTATGTATAATGGGAAGTCTCGTCATATAAGACGAAGACATAACTCTGTTAGACAACTACTTTCTAGTGGAATTATCACAATTGACTATGTAAAGTCAAAGGATAATGTGTTGGATCCACTTACAAAAGGCCTAACTAGAGAAGGGGTTGAGAGATCATCGACGGGAATAGGACTATGGCCGTGAACAAGTCATCATGGTGGTAACTCTACCTAGAAGACTGGAGATCCCAAGATCTAGGTTCAGTGAGATAAAACAAAGTCATAAATGATGGTTCAACATTGTCAAAAAATATTTTATGTCTATTCTCATGATGAGACAATGTTTAGTAACCAGGATAAAGGCATAAGGACTTTTTTAATGGTTTCTAAGTTTGATACAGGGTATATCAAATAGTGTATCTACGGGATAACACATTTAGAAACCACCTATGTAAGTGTAAAGTGTAAGCCGTTTCAAGGAGAATCTGGTAGGCCAGTTCTCTAAGCACTTATTAACCGAGATGTGTTCATGGCTGAAACGAACAAAACAATGAGAACCAAAAATAGTTCAAGGGTTGATTGTGTGACTTATGTTGTCTAGGTATACACCAAAGCTTGACGGTTCAAAGATATCAAATCTACCGATTGACCGAGTATATCCGATATATATTCACTACGGAAAGTTTAAAGGGAAACCTACTTATCCAGATGCGATTAACCTTTACTTACAAGACACACAATTTTTCATGCATATGTTTTAACAATAGCCATTCCCTATTCATGTGGGGGATTGTTGGGTTTTAAAGGTGTGAACAGAAAATGACGGATTGTGACTCTCCTGAAGAGTTGTGACTATGCCGAAGGGTTGTGACCTTTATGAAAGGTTGTGTCCTTTCTAAAGGGTTGTGACCGTTTGAAAGGTTATGCCTTTTCCAAAGTGTTGTGACCTTTCTGAAAGGTTGTCTTCTTTCCAAAGGATTGTGACCTTTACCCTTTGTTAGCTATAAATAGAAAAGTTTTCTCTCATTTTTTTGCATCGAATTCTTCCCTTCTCTTGCATACATTTTCTTACATAAACAAAATTGTCGATCGACTGAGTCTGTGTGTGCTCTTGTTATTGTTCTTGCGTTCGCTGAAGTTATTGAAGTTTGAGGTACCACTACTTCTTTAACAGGTTAATCCATTTTATCTTGGGAGGAATTAATCTACAACCTCGGATACAGTGAGGGGATTAAATTTCTTAAGGAAACACAGTGGTTTCTGTGGACTCAGATTAAAAACATTATATCTATTTCATCTTTTTTTTGTTTCTGTATTTTTTACTAACCTGAATACAGGAGATAACAGGTTCAAGACATGGAGGATAATAGTTAGCTGATAGCATTTGAACTTTGCTTAATTCACCTCCAAAATACCCCTTTTCAAGTCCTAATCCTTCACTAATCACATCTAAAAGTTTTGTGATTAGCTTCCTTGTTTCAATTGAATATGCACTAATAACTTCTCTGAAATTTGTAATGAGGAAACAAATTTAAATATAATAATGGGAAAAAGTAACATCAATAACTTGAACTATTCAGTTTCATACCTAAATTATCACCCAATAGTTAGCAAAACAGACCTGATGATGTGTGTAGACTCTCTCGTTTAGTTAAATTTTTTTGCCACGTACCACTCCATGTGTGGTAAAATCATTTCACTATGGCAAATGCAAATACATTAATATTAGGTTAAAAGTTAAGGCTAAAGGTTAAAACAATTATTATATAAATTAATTTATTCCAACCGTGATATCTACTATCTTCTTCTCCACCTTTTTAGCCGTGGTCTCGTCTATACCGTGACATCGATATCTCCGATTTGAAAAGAAAGAGTTTAGGATTTCGAAAAGATCAATTAAAAATATATTTAAAAAATTAATGTGTCAACAAATAGAGTCATTATATATGCTAGGTGAATGGATATTTGATGGATAAATGCGTCTACAATCATTTCTAGACAAACATTTGGTCTATAATTAACGTCTAGATGTGTTTCGCTAATCATTAGGTGGTGTTTTAGATAGAAAACTTACGCTCTCAATCATTCAGATAGAAGGAAATACTGATAATCATGAGCAGGTTTTTCTGGCCAAAAAGGCAAGTAATCTTGGAGAGGATGACAATGATGTGCTAAAGTATCCCTCCAACAATGTTTATCTTCATTTTGATAATTATAACTGCTTGTGTAGAGTTTGCGCGCATTTGCTATTTGGGTCACCTGTGCAGTACTTTGCTTTCTCTTCAGCTGGCCCGTTAAAAAATTCTTTCAATACACCTATGGTATCTTCCAATAATATTTCTGAAATTCCATGGTTGATCTCCTATTTTTCATAAAATCAACAAATATATACTATATCAGTATAATTTAACCCGTTATAATAGGTAACATGTATTATTTTATTAGATATGATAGTGTAAAAGTTCTTTTTCCATTATCGAGTTTGTAGAAATTCAATTGAGAAGGAAATTAAACACAAACAAGAGTGGAAAGAAACATGAAATTAAGACCCAAAATCCTCAATTGGATTTAATTATTTGCAATTTAACCAGTTATAAATAACATGTAACATGTCTTATTTTTCAAGTTACTAAATGTGAACAATTACATATATATAAAAAAAATTTATAGTATCCGTGTATAGAAGTAACACAAATAAGTTGGGCCAGTTAAAAAAAACAAAGATGCCAAAATTTAATTATATACAATTTAACCAGGCCAGTTATAACAGGTAATATGGCTTATTTTTCAGATTATTAATTGTGGACGATTATTCACAGAATTAATAATGTAATTTTTTTTTTAAAACTGTCAATTTATAGAAATTAAACTCGGGAAAAAAACATGAAGAAGAGGGGAAAGAAAACCTGAAAATACCCAAAATTCTATCTGGCTTTAATTATTTGCAATAGCAAGTAACATGTCTTATATATTTTTCAAGTTACTTATAGAAGACGATTACTAACTTGTAAACCTGATAGTATTGTTATACTGTTTGTGTATAAAAATTAAACTCGAAAGGAGGAGAAATTAGAATACCTGAAAATAGCCAAAATCCTGACTGGCTTTAATTATTTGGTCAAGTATTGCAGGTTGGGCATATCCTCCATCTTCATGAGTAGTTAAGTCTATAATTGGAGAGCTATCTTTTAAAGGAACAATAGGTTCTCCAGGTCTTTGATCTAATGGGAACTTGCAACTCTCAGGCAAAGATTGCACATTTTTGCACCAACTTGACACAAGTTAATTTTCCATATGAAAAATGTTGTCAAAATTCACATAAATTCTATGACAATTAATAGAGTAGGAAAAGTTGTCTGTCTATGAAAATTAAATTAATCATATTTTAGAAAGAAAAAAAAAGGTACTCCCTTTTGTTCTTTTTTAGTTGTCATATGCGTCTTCCAACCATCAATTTGATTAATTTATAAAGTTGAATTAGATTACATTAAATTTGATTTTTTAAACCTAAAAAATAGATATTTAAAAACTATACAAAAAGTATTATAAATTGTAATTTGATGAAAAGTACATCGTAAAATATTAATTACTCCTCTTGTTCAACAATAGTTGTTCACTATTGACTTGACACACCCCTTAAGAAACTATAAATAGAAGGGTAATTTTACTATACCACCCCTTGAATATAGTAATAAATACAATGTCTTGTAAAATGTAATAGATAAATGACTATAATTAATGATAAAGATAAATTAGGAACTAAGTGTAAAATTATCTATTGATTTCATAAAGTGGACAAGCATTGTTTGATATTCCAAAATAATATGATGGACAAATATTATTGGACGGGGGAGTATTTGACTCTAAAAAAGAAAACCGTGACAAGTAAAAAAAAACGGAAGGAGTACTAATACAGTACAAGTTGTATAGTACTTCTTTGTTGGGACGTCCACTCTTTCTGTTTTAACTATTGGTGTTAATTAAATATAATATTTAAAGATTTGATGCATGCATATTTCGACCATGAGATAAAATATAAAAGTATTAACACCTCCTGAAACAAGGGGTGTTTCAAGTTGACATTCCTTGTCGGAAAATTACATTATATATAGAGGTTAAATTTTTGTTTAATAAATATATATAAAAATATTGATACTTCTTGAAACAAATTGAAAATTTAATTTACTAGTTAAGAAGTTGCAAACAATCCATGAGATCATGCGTTTAAGCCCTATTTGCCTTGTTATAATTTTTTTAGAGGATTTTCCTGACCCTGGTCATATTTTCCATGTAGTCCATTCATTATCTCCTTTCTGCAAGCAAGTAGATTATACATCAAAATGATGGCCATATAGCACTGAAAGAAACAGCCTTGACATTCGTATCGTTATGAATATTCATAGCTTAGTCTACTTAAAAAGAATTCGGAGCTGAAAGGATAAAAAAGTTTGCCAAAAATTCTAAAAGGGCAACAAAACTGATTTTAGAACCAAAAGGCAACATTATAACGGTTGAATTATCGTCGTCCAAATTAGGGTGGCCCGCCGCAAGGAGCGGAATTCCATGCGCCTTACAAGGCTCAGCCACCTTGCAAGGCACAGGCAAAAATCATCGATTACTGTTACTGTCTTCACTATCCTGAAAACACAGGAAGACAGAGCAACAAAGATATTGTACAAGTTGCTGACAAGATTGACGATCGTGTAGTCATAAATGTTGTGAACAAAAAAGAGGTAAAAGGGGGAATAACTGTTCAAACATCTTACAATTCATTATTTCTTGGAAATGCTCAGAGACTTTTACAGATAATGAACGCCTGAATTAGTATTGACACGAATAACTTCAAACACTATTCAAGAATAACTTCAAAACGAAATCAGACTTTGTAAAAAAGCCAATACCATAAACAGGACTTAAAAGGCCTATGGAAAAGACTCTTAAAAGAAGACTCACCATTGATGATATGGAATAATCCCCACGGAGGAATGATGGCTAAAATATCGCAATCAGAAACTCCTTTCCCACACACAGCATTTTCATGATACAATACGTAACTATCTCATCTGGAATCAACCTGATCAAGAATTAGATTGGATCAAGAAACTCTACAAGTACATACTAAATATGCATCTATGTTCTCAAGAAAAGTCCATGTGAATTACAGAGATCTTGATTTAGGAATAAACAAGAATGTGAATTGTAATTCGAGCTTTTCACATGCCAGTATGTGGGGAAAAAGTATTTCGACAACAATTTTAACAGGTAGGTGCAAATGAAGACTATAGTATAAGTGGTGTAATGTATGATTTAATCAAAGATCATATAGTATAAGTATTATCATCTAGTGTTTAAGGGACTGTTATAATATTGAGCATCAAATTTACTTTTAATACCTCATAAAATAGATGCCCAAATAGATTCGAACAGATATGAAAATATTTTTAACATTTTATTGAATAGGAAAAATTGACATTATTAGGTCATAAAAGTTTTAAGTAATGTTACGTTGATCTCAAATGTTTTTTAGGACATTACTTAAAGTCTATGAATGATTTGACAACATTACTTAAGTCTATGGATGATAGAGATGTGTGCAACATGGCTCGATTATTATCAATATAAACAAATTTGAAATGAATATACAACTTTATTATATATATTCACACATATTTTTAAAGTTTGACTTGAGCCATTAACTTGATCGAACAAAAGGTTTAGAACAATACTAGCGATTAATTATGTATAACTTTCTTTTCTAAATATCATATCTTACAAAGACTGTAATTACATAGATAACAACTCCTCCCCTTCTCCTTAAGGCTTTAAGGTGAACCGTATGGCGGCAGGAAAGAAAGACGCCCTCACGTTCTCTGGTGTCAGTGAGAGAAATTTGAGTATCCCCGTTGACCTTCTTTTGGACATGCTCTATGTTTACTGATTCTGTTTAGTACAGTATAGGAAGCCCTTGTTTGAGTGAGAGCTTCTAGAATGCCATTCATTTCGCAATAAGAAACTTTTCCACATAGAGGTTTCAGCTACTTAAAGCGATAGTGCTTCAAAATCTTCCTTACAATATAGCGAAAAGGTATAAACAAAAGTAAATATATCATAGATTTGCTTTATTGCATAACATATGTTTATATAACAATAAATCTATTATGTATATAAATTTTATACATACATATAAAAATCAGATTAATTTATTTCAATTTTTTTAATCTTTGAAAATAACTAAATATATATAGGGGTGGACCCATAAATGATCTTTTGAATGCTTGAGCATCCATTAAAGTCTATCTAAAATTATTTATATATATAGTAATTCAAAATTTAGCTATATTGAACGTTCAACAGCCCGTGAATAAATTTTCTGATGAATGTTGTTGGTCCTGGCCAGTTTGAAGGTTTTGTCTTTAGGAAAGTAAAGGGTTCAATTGTGTACCTTTTTTATTTTCCTTTTTCCCTCCCAATATAAATGATACAAACTCTCACTTGTTCTTCTCTTTTCTATTTTACTCCCAATATAAATGATACAAACGGTCACATGTTCAACTCATTTTTCTCACATTTCAGGAAAATGACTTTCCTTCAAAAATTAAGAAAAATATTTTCTAAAACTCTACTTTATCCTTCAATATTTTTTTCTTACCCTATCCATACCCCATACCCGACCCTCCTCATCCAAAAAAAAAAATTAAAAGTTAAAAATTTTCCTAATTTTAAAATTTTCAATTTTTACTTCACCCCTTACCCCTACCCCAGCCATCCCCACCCCGTCAAAATTTTTTCTAAAAATATATTTTTGAAAAATCATTTAAAATTTCATTTTATGCCACTGGGTCAGAAATTATTTTTCTAAAGGGGCATTTTCTAAAAGATATTTTTCATTCACTAACCAAACATTAAAAAATATTTTTCAAAAAATATTTCTATTCACCAATTAAACATGAGAAAATAAGTTTAAAATCCACTTGTTTTTTTAAAAACATTTTCTAGAAAAACATTTTCCTTTCTACCAAACAAACCCTTAGAATATGATCTAATAAAACAGACATCTCTTTGGAAAATTTAAAGAAGATTGAATATTATGATTTCAATATTAACTATTGTTCGAAAAAAGTTTAAGGACAGTTTAAGTCGTTCAATTTCTGAATATATTATTAAGACTTACCCCAAAACAAAGTGTACTCAATATGGATGAATGAGCTTACCAACATTTAGGATTATAAGGGCAAAACTTGCCAACATCATATATTATCCTTTCTATCTTTCTTTATATATAATTTTTGCATAAAGAATAGATTTTTAGCGTTTGGGATGCCAAATTTAAAGTGTAATTTTTTGAATATCAATAATCAATAACGGAGATTTCTAATTTACTAAATTATAAGGAAAAAATCACAAATGTTAAAGGATGAAATGGTAAAAAGATAAATAAACTCACGATCAGTTCCACATAGAAAAAAAAAGAAAAGAAGAAGATAATTTAGAAGAAAAGTAAATAAGTAATGAATTGATATTTTTGATTAATTTTGTAAAAGTAAAATAAATATATTTATCTTTTGAGTTTCTGAGAGTGATATTCTTCGGAGAAACAAGAAAAAATAATTCACGAATACTTTTATCAAAAATCTTTTTAGTAGGATTGAAGCAATTTGCTTTCTTGGAGAAATCTAAAATTGATATTTTAACTTTTCAAAAGCATTATTAAAAAACTTAAATCAATTATAGTACATCATGATCGTAAATAAAGTATACAACAAAAAAAACTTATTATATATGAATTCTTGTTATGGGTTCTAAAGGATGTACAATATCATATTTCTATTAAAATTTTGATTGTTGATTTTGTTTCTACATACAATTGATTGTTTTTACTTTTCAGAAGAAATAATAATAATAATAATAATAATAATAATAATAATAATAATAATAATAATAAATAATAATAATAATTGATTTTCGTTTTTTCTCTAGAAAAATGGATACCAAATTATTATAAATTAAGACTCATGTTTTTTCACTTAGTAATATCGATCCACCTTATAATAAATTAAGAGACCTGCTTATTTTTTAAAAGATACTATTATTTATGAATTTTTTTTTCGAATACAGTACCCTATGAAAACTCTATTTGAGTTTACAAAGTTGCATGTTGGCTCTATCAGATTAAGCACTTAAAAAGCATTTTATTGCAATGTGTAATTAAGTGCTTTCTTTCACCATTATTGCTTAAGTCACATCATTGTCACTAAATAGCATTACACCAAAGTCATTACTTTGTATTACAACACTAGTCAAACTTGAAAGAAATTTAATACTTCCTATATATTTTTTTCAAAATTTTTTATCCTATTAATTATTGTAATTTATAATAATTTTTGCATTGTTTTTGATCATATGAATTTTATTTCAAAAGATTTAAAGCTTTTGGATTTGAATACATGGTTAAAGTTTCGAAATTTAAAATCTCAAAATTTCATTTATGTCATATAAATTGGGACCGAGTAAGTTCTCCCTCCATACAAATTTATGGTTGGGTAGGCATGGTCTGAGCCAACTCAAAATCCAAAGATTTTTAGATTTAAGGATTGGACTTATGAATTTTATTTTCAAAATTTTTGAAATTCTTTAGTATTATAAATTTTTAGATATTCAAAAAAAATATGCATTGTATTTAGTCTTACTCATATCATATTTGTTCCATGCTAATAAATTCATTTCAAAAGTTAAATAGATTAATATCCTATTATGTTATGGAGAACTTACATAAATCTACTAGTTTAGGATTAATTACTTAGATACATTTAGTTTGTAATATTACATGCAAATCACTCAAAATACATACATATACATGTATCTAGTGTAATTTTCATGTATCTGGGATACATACGAATCTTGCTCGTCTCTCTCCCTATTTTTGTGTATATGATAGCAAAAATACATATATCTAAGTGTAAGATATATAAGAAGCTCTTATTTAATGATAAGATATGCAATAATTTGAAAATATAGATAATAAGATAATATATCGTGATAAAGTATATCTGATTATGTAATTTTAAATGTAATGTAGAACAATAGATATGGATGATAGAATAACCTCAATTCTGGTTAATAATAAAAAGCCACAAGAAACAAACTATTAGGTGAATTTTGGAGGAGACAATCAAGGGAAAACATTCAATTCAAGGAGAAAAAAGAGAGTAAATGATGGTTCTTAGTCAAGAAAGCATAAATCTTTTTTCAGTCTAAAAAATTTCCTTTCTTTTTCTCCTAAAGCTCCAATTACTTAGTCAAGAAAGCATAAATCTTTTTTCAGTCTAAAAAATTTCCTCTCTTTTTCTCCTAAACCTCCAATTACTTTGTCACAAGTCCATGATCAAGTTCCAAGTGTCTCCACACTACTTTTGAGGGATCATTCATTAATTATCTTTTCCTAAATAGTAGTAGTAATTGCACATTTGGACACTAGTTAAATTGAGGTTCCTTATTACTTGTCACAATTTACTTTTTAAAAGTCAAATGATGTGAATTTTTTATTATATTGATATGAAAAATGTTGCAATTTTATAGTACTTTTCATACAGTTTTTGAATATCTACTCCCTTCGTTTCTTTTTATATGTCATCCTTTTCTATAAATAGTTGGTTCATAATACTTGTCATTTCATAAAATCAATGCATAAATTAGTATATTGTTCCTTTTTATCCTTGTGAGTTATTAGCCTTGAAAATTTACATTTGACCAACTTAGAAAAGTTAAGTAAATAATTCATGTTTATTAGTTAAATTAATTAATCAAAATAAATTAATTTATATTCATTGATTGAAAACTTGAGTTCCAAAAAAATTAAATAAGGGTAGAAGGGTAAAGTTACATCATTTCTTAATGCAAGTGCAAAGTAAAAAAGTGACATATAAAAAAGAATGGAGGGAGTAATTTTTTTTTAAAAAAAATATCAAATTAATATAATATAAGTTAACCTTAAAAGTTTGTCAAATTGAATATCGAAAAACGCAATATAACAACTAAAAAGGAACAGAGATATAAATTTTACTGCAGGAGAAAAGTTTTTATTGTATTAATATGTAATATGAGAGTAAACATCAAATAAAAAAAGAATCAACTAATAAAGTATTATGATCTTCTCCTAATTACAATAAAAAATAAATCACTAATGAGATATTAAGATATAGTAGATTAATCATGATATATCCTGATATCAATCGAAAGATACATTATCATTAATTAGAGGGAGTAAATGATGATACGTGCAATACGTCATACTGAGTCAGCATCAAATCTTAGCTTTATCAATATATAAACACCATCAACCCCTTAAACTTTCATCATCAATCAAAAAAAGATTATCAATTATGGCTTCTTCAAACTGTATTATGGTTACATTAATCATAATCTTATTGTGGAGTTCTTCTTCTGTTCTTTCTGATACAATCCCTGAAAAATTCTACCAATGTATTTGCAAGAATTCTGATTTCTCTGGTTCTTTTTCCACAGCTTTCTTTACCCCAAATGATGCTTCTTTTAACACAATCTTGAATTCAGCAGCTCAAAATCTAAGGTGTTTGATGCCATCTGTGCCTAAACCTGAGTTGATTTTCACTCCATTGACAGAACCCCATGTGCAAGCATCTGTAATTTGTGCGAAACAACTCAATCTTCAGCTCAGAGTTAGGAGTGGAGGTCATGACTATGAGGGGATTTCGTACATTTCTGAAATGGGGTTTCCTTTTGTCATCGTTGATCTTTTGAAGCTTCGAGGGATCGAGGTGAACATAGAGGAGAATTCAGCTTGGGCTCAAGCTGGTGCTACTGTTGGTGAAGTTTATTATAGGATTTCAGAGAAAAGCAAAACTCTTGGATTCCCTGCTGGACTCTGTACTAGTTTGGGAATTGGTGGTCATATTACTGGTGGTGCTTATGGCTCCATGATGAGGAAATTCGGGCTTGGAGTTGACAATGTGATCGATGCTCGTATAGTCAATGCAAATGGAACCATACTCGATAGACAATCGATGGGGGAAGACTTGTTTTGGGCTATTCGCGGAGGTGGAGGAGCTAGTTTTGGGATCATACTTTCTTGGAAAATGAAATTAGTCACTGTTCCATCCATTGTCACTGTTTTCACTGTCCCGAAAACATTGGAAGACGGAGCAACAAAGATTTTATACAAGTGGCAGCAAGTTGCTGACAAAATCGACGATGGTCTGTTCATGAGAGTAGTCATAAATGTTGTAGACAAAAAAGATGTAAAAGGGGAAAGAACTGTTCAAACAGCTTATAACTCATTGTTTCTTGGAAATGCTGAAACACTTTTACGAATAATGAATGAGTCTTTCCCTGAATTGGGATTGACACAAAAAGATGTTACAGAAATGAGTTGGATAGAGTCAATTTTATACATTGCAGGGTACGCGAAAAACACGCCACCAGAAGTACTCCTTCAGGGGAAATCACTATTCAAGAATTACTTCAAAGCTAAATCCGACTTCATAAAAGAGCCAATACCAGAAACAGGACTCGAAGGCCTATGGAAAAGGCTCTTAGAAGAGGACTCACCATTGATGATATGGAATCCTTACGGAGGAAAGATGGCGAATATATCAGAATCAGACACCCCATTCCCACACAGAAAAGGGGTCATTTTCAAGATTCAGTATTTAACTCTCTGGAATCAACCTGATCAAGAATTAGCCACGAAGCACGTCGATTGGATCAGGAAACTCTATAATTACATGACTTCTTATGCATCTATGTACCCAAGAGAAGCCTATGTGAATTACAGAGATCTTGATTTAGGAATGAACAAGAATGTGAATTGTAATTCGAGTTTTACACAAGCTAGTGTGTGGGGGAACAAGTATTTCAAGAACAATTTTAACAGGCTGGTGCAAATAAAAACTATAGTGGATCCAGAAAATTTCTTCAAACATGAACAAAGCATCCCAGTAAAGGGATGATGATGTTCTAAGTTTATATTTGGCAAGTTGTAATAAAATCCTTTACTTATTTCTGTTTAATGTGGTATAATGTATGGTTTAATCAAGATCATATAATATAAGTAATTTCACTAGTGTAATATTTGCTTATTAAGACTTCAAAGTTCAAAGTAACAATTTTGATTTGAATATAGGAACTTCAAGCCATTAGGACAGATTCTGATAGTGCTGTTTGGTACATGATATAAGGTGGGATATTCCAAACTTGATAATGTGATATCTAACTTTATTCCGTTTAACTTGAGATTATTTTATCGCACTGATGAAATAAATTAATCTAAAATTATAATCCCAAGATAATTTAGTCCGCGTACCAAAAAAGGGCAAAAATATTCATACAAGTTCTCCTAGATGTAGATTATTATACACAAAATATAAGTTATTAAGTGGTGAATTATAATCACAATCAATGCAAGAGGATTTAGAACAATGGGGCTTGACTAAATAGTAAGTGTCAGTTTTTGATTGACTTTTGATGACCAATGTACCTAAAATTCATATTAAGTCAATCAAACGCAACAAATGTCTCTTGTACAAAGAATTTTGTAATTGACTTGCAAATTCTTATCCCATGTGCCTAAGAGCCAATATCTACCTAACTTTGTGCAGAACCTGTCGACGCAAATTGGTGTACGTGTCAAAAGTTATATTGTTGGTGCTTAGTAACGGATGCAGCACATTCTAAGTATTTTCAATTCAGAACATATAGTTAAAATTTCAATAAATAATTTATATGAACTTATAATTTTAAAGTAAATTTGATATTAAAAACTTTAGCTTAAAATCAAAGTCATCGAGTTTAAATTTTAGATATATCTTTGTCAATATTATTCAAGTTATTTAATAAGCAAATTGCATATTCGCACTTCAAGATAGATCTCAATGGCTAGAGGCAAGGTGGAAGTTGTATACAACTAAAATATCCACTTTCAAGATAGATTTCAATGGCTAGGGGTAAGGTGGAAGTTGTATACAACTAGAATATCCACTTTCAAGATATAGGTTTCATCGGCATGGGGCAAGAATGGAAGATGGAAGATGTATTTGAATATGTATGGGTTTCATAAGCAAAAATGAACTTCACGTTGAAATAGATGTCAGTTGATGTCAAGTTGAAGGACACATTTATATATTATGGTAATAGATCTTATATGCAATCTAGAAAATAGATTCATAAAGATAATAACTTAGTCATTACAGATTAAACTATATAATGCTAGTGTAAGCAATTTTTTATGTTCTTAATGTATATATATGGCCAAACACATATGCAGACCCTTAAACTTGTTTCTAAATTTCGTTTTAGTACTCCAATTTAACCTTGTTCCATTTTAACCCTTCAATTCCAATTTTTATGTTCCATTTAGGCACTTCTTTCCAAAGAATCAACAAAGTGGATGTGTGTACTTCACACTCAATGACATGACACAAAAACCAAAAAACATATACACAACTCCTCTAACTTGCCCCCATTTTTCATTTTGACATGCTAACTTACCTTGTTCCATTTTAATCCTTCACCTCTATTTTATATAGTACCATTTAAATAAAAAAAAAACTAAATTTATGATTTCTTCATTTTTATTTATGTTCTTCAAATTTTCCACTTTTTTTCATTTTAAAAATCAACGTCATATCTTTTTTTTTTAAAAAAAATATAATAATGGATGAACATTAATTTTTTTAAAAAAATATTTTTTTATAGAGTTTCTGTACATTATTGTGTGAAAAAATAATCGACGAAAGTGTGTTGGTTTTCTTTTTAAAACAATTAATTAAATTAAATAACACCACATTTTTTTTTCATATCTAGTCTATTTGGACTAACTCAAATACCAACTTTTTAATTTTTCATTCAATGAAATACGAGTAAAAAAAACTCATGTTCATTGCTAATTTATAACACTATAAAAAAATGTTGAAACTCGATAGATTTCATTAGGTTGTCATTGGTTTTCTTAAGAAAGAAAATCGACGCACTTTCGTCGGTTATTTTTCACGTAAAAATACAGGAAAACTCTCAAAAAGAAATTGTTACTTTTAAAAAAATCAATCATCTGTCAATTTTAATTTTTTACAATAACTAACGGATGAACGCTGATTTTTAAAATGCAAAATTGCAGTTGAAGAGCATATATAGAAATAAAGAAATCATAAAATTAAAATTTTGTGTTTAAATGGTACATAAACAATAATAGAGTTGAAGGATTAATCTTTTATTAGTTTTTAAAAAAATACTCTTTTTGGTCTTTCACTCTCTTAGAGAAAGTGTTATGCACACACTCTGCCACATCACTTAGAAGTTCTTAAATGGAACATAAAAATTGGAGTTGAAGGGTTAAAATGAAACGGGGTTGAGTTGACAAGTTTAAGGATTTGCATATGTGTTTGGGCTATATATATATATATATATATATATATATATATAAGTTAAATCCTAATTAGATATTCCAAGAATTTTTCAACTACAAGCAAAGGGACAATCAGCATTCGGCAAAGTGATATTTTTTTTAAATGTACTGTAACACATTCCCAATGTTGCATTCTCCACCTAGAAATTTCCAAATCAGTTGAAGTTAATAAAAAAAAAAAAAAAATTAAAACCGATTTAATTACAAGAAGACAAACTACAAGTCCATTAAAACCGATTGAATTACAAGAAGACAAACTACAAGTCCTCAACTACTTCTAGATAACTTTTCATCGTTCTTAACGAAGTGCCCTGCATTGAAAATTAATTGAATATTGTTAAATGATTCAACTTATAATATATACTTAAAACGAAGGGCATAGCATACACTCTATCCTCCTCAAATTTGACTGTGTGGACTACACTGGATATGTTGTTGAAGCATAGTATTATAATAAATCCTCAAAATATTACTCTCTTACAACAAAATTACTTGCTCTCATATATGTTAGATGTTTGAATTATTCCAATTTAGAGTACCAAGAAAATCCAATATATACCTAAATTGCTCTTTCTTTGATGATATCAAAACATGGTTTATTCTATAACACTACTAGTTTTCTTTCTTCTTACAATTACACCAATTAGCTATGGAAATCTTCAAGATTTTGCTACATGCATGTCTTTTCACACTACTTCAACCTCTTCAAGTGTTGTTCATTCCCAACAATCATCTTCATATGCATATCTTCTACAAGAATCTCAACAAAATCCAAGATGGTTAAATTCAACATCACTACTTAAGCCATCATTCATAGTGACACCAAAGACACAAAATGAGATTCAAGGGGCAATTCTTTGTGCCAAGAAACATGGTTTACAAGTTAGAGTGATGAGTGGAGGTCATGATTATGAAGGACTATCTTTTCTTTGCAAAAATCCTTTCATTATCCTTGATTTAGTTGATTATCGATCGATTAACATTGACATAGAAAATGAAACTGCTTGGATTCAAAGTGGTGCAACTATTGGTGAAGTTTACTATAATATAGCCAAGAAAAGTAACACTCTTGGATTTCCAGCTGGCTTATGCCCAAGTGTTGGTGTTGGTGGACACTTTAGTGGAGGTGGCATTGGCACCATGATGAGAAAATATGGCCTGGCTGCTGATAATATCATTGATGCTAGTTTTGTTGATGCAAACGGTAGAATTCTAAACAGAGGGGAAATGGGAGAAAATGTATTTTGGGCAATTAGAGGAGGTGGAGGAGCTAGTTTTGGAGTAATATCAGCCTGGAAAGTGAAACTAGTACGCGTTCCATCTCTCGTCACAGTTTTCACAATTCACAAGAGGTTAGATCAAGAAGGCGTCAAGCTTGTACATAATTGGCAATACATAGCTAGTAAACTACCCGAGGGTCTCTTCATTCGAGTACTTATTCAACAAATCGATGGAGTTGATTGCCAGGGGAATGTAAAGCAAGCTGAAGTCCTTTCAATTCACTCTTCTTAGGACTAAAAACTGACCTGATTTCTGTTATGAACACAAATTTCCCTGAATTAGCCTTGAGGACGGAAGACTGCACGGAGATGAGCTGGATAAAATCCGTCCTCTACTTAACCGGTTACCAAAAAGGCGAACCACTAGAAGTCCTGTTGGATAGAAAAACACAATATAAAAGCAACTTCAAGGCAAAATCAGATTTCGTAGTTGAGCCAATGCCTGAAAGTGTTTTCCAGGGGATTTCAGAGAGGTTTTTGCACCAAAAACTAGTTTTCATGATAATGGATCCATTAGGAGGTAAAATGGATGAAATTGACAAATATGAAATACCGTTTCCTCATAGAAAAGGGAACATTTACAACATACAATACATAGTGAAATGGGATTCAAATGAGGGATCCAAACAATACTTGTATTGGATCCAAAATCTTTACAAGTACATGGAGCCATATGTGTCGAATTCACCAAGAGCGGCTTATCTCAGCTATAGAGATCTTGATTTGGGAGTCAACCAACAAGGTAATGACTCGAGTTATCGACAAGCTATCATGACTTGGGGTACCAAGTATTTTAAAGGTAACTTTCAAAGATTGGCAAGAGCAAAACATCAAATTGATCCAAACAACTTTTTCACAAATGAACAAAGTATTCCTCCTCTTTGTTGTTAGTAACAAAATAAATGACTTCACAACTTCCATTATAATAGTTGGCATCTTATTATTGTTGATCAAACAAAATAAATCATAAATGCCATTGCAAAAACTACTTTAATTTCAGTTCAACCAGGCATAAATGCAAGTTTATGCAAAATTAAAAGGTTAGTGAATTTAACACAAATTCATCATACAAGTGAAGATGTGTATATATAGTTTGAGATATGTGTATATATAGTTTGAGATCTAAGATATATTTCATTAGACAATATAAAAGCACTAAAACTAATTTAGTGCGCTAATTTAAACGCTGTGCCACCTCCTTAGTTTGAGATGATAATTTTTTTTGGTTTTTGTGGATTTGGTAATTTGGATCTTGTGACCTCATGGTGCAAAGTGAAATTCAAAACCAGCACTTGACAAAGTAAACTTTATGTACTAAAGTCATTTAATTCAAAATTATACGTTATTGCATTAGTTTTCGATTTCTATGTTTTATAAAAATATTACATAAATCAATACTAAATGACATGCTTTAATTAATGTGTATTAACCGTTGGTAATGCACTCATCGTCTTCACTTCCTAGATTCGCCTCTATCCAGCCAACATGAATGCGGGAAGAGAGTCGGTTGAACTCGTCCAATTCATGCAAAAAAAATATAAGAAAAATAAATATTAGTACAAGGATGTCTTCCATTTAGGAACGAAAACAAAAAAATATCCAGAATGAAATAAAACATATGAATAAGCAACGAGTTACAAATTAACGGTATTTCCCATATGTTTTCATTTTTTTTTAATATTCATATTAGTTGTGTTCACTGTTGAAGGAAATAATATTACCCAAGCCAAGAATGGTTATATAGAAGAAACTTATTAATCAGTTGCCAGTGAAAAATTCATTTCTCAAGAGGAAATTACATGAAGCTTTTACACAATAGTTTAACCATAAAAACATAAGGTACAACTGTCACGATTTTTCATGGAACTTATGGATATTTTTAATACTTTTTAGAACTTATCTATATAAATAGTATATATTTTTAGACAGTCAAATATTCTTCCCAAAAATTATAATCAAACACCTGGTGAAACTTCACCCAAAATTTTTTGCCAAAAATATTTGAAAATTTATAGTCAAACGTTAACTAAGATGCACCTAGAATTGTGATTAAAAAATTGGAAAGTTACTCTACAGACAAAAAGAATATTAACTAATTTATGCTTATACTAATGACCTTTGAAAAAGAGATGAACATATGTCCAGATTTAACGTTATTTTTTACTCGAATCTTCATTTAATATAACTATCAAACAAATATAAACATGTTTTTCAAATAATAGCATATCAGCAACATGACGTGATCTCCGAATAATTATAGTAATTATTTATTCGGGGTTGGGAATAGAATGGACTGCAATTTTGTTGAAGAACTGATAATAATATTTACAATTTATTGGAAAGAAAAGAGAAGAAAAAACATCAAAGTCCATCCATTAATAACATCTTGACTTTTCTCTTTTTTGAGCTCTACTTCTTTCTTTAAGTTTTAACGAAATCCCGCATCATTTTTATTACAGTCTGAAATTTTTTACTATCATATAATCCTTTCTTTAACTCTACTTCGATATGACCAATGTCATCTGCGATCATCACCGTAGCTTCATAGTTGTGGAGGTTGCAGTTGGTGGTGTAGCGGCTATTGCCAAAAACACCGATCATGTCGAAGTGAGTGAATTTTTTTATGATAAACCAAAATTTTCAGTTTGTAATAAAAAATGACAAGGATATTATTATAATTTAAGAGAGAAGATTAAATTTATTCAGCTAAAAAGAGAATAATCAAAATAGTCATTAATGGGTGGGTTTTGGTCCTTTTTCTTCTTTTATTTTTTTTTAATTAATTGTAAATATTATCATTGAACAAATAAATACACGCAAACTAGAGAAACAGACCACCTCCCAGAAAGGGAGCCCAATCCAAAAGGCCTTCAAAATAGACATAACTTATTACAACTTTCTAATGTCAATAATCATATTTAATTATAAAATTGTTGAATCAAATAAAGACATTTATTACTCTCGTCGTTCCATATTAGATGAACATCTTATTAAAATATTTGTCACATATTACTTGATCACTTACTAAATCAGGATAAAAGTAATTAATGTTTTCTCATTTTACCCCTATAATTAATATGACCTTTGGATGTTTAAACAAATTTTGAATTTTTGAAAATTTTCTTTTTTTTTAAAGGCTAATTAATAAGAACAAGGGACAAAATAATTAAATTAATTAATCTATTAACGATTTCTTAATTATCGTATAAAAAAATATTTATCTAATATGAGATGGAGGAAGTAGCTTTTTTGAAGTCTTCATATGTTCAATCCTTTCTTAATCTCTCTTAGTAATTGGGCCGACTCATCAGACTTTTACCGAAAGAAATGACAATATTTACAATTTACTGGGAAAAAAAAGAAGAAAAAAGACCAAAGCCATACATTAATAACAATCTTGACCATTCTCCATTTTAGACCAATAAATTGAATTTTCTTTCTCTTTTAACGAAACTTCGTTATTTTCATTATAGCCTAAAAATTTTGCCTTATTATAAAATTCTTTTTCACTTCACTTCGACATGATCAATGTCATTTGCAATTATCATCACACCACCGTCATCTGCATTGGTTGATGGTAGAGTTGTGGGGGATGTAGCCAGTGGTGTTGCGAAAGTTATAGATGTTGTCGATCATGTCGAAGTGAAGCAAAGTGAAAAAGAATTTTATGATAAGGCAAATTTTCCATGTTGTAATAAAAAAAAAAGGCGAGGGTTTCGTTAAAACAAAATAGAGGAGATTTAATTTATATGATTTAAAAGAGATAGTAATCAAAGTGATTATTAATGTACGAGCTTTGGATTTTTTTTCTTTTTTTCTTTTATAATAAATTAAGAATATTATCATTAAACACACAAATACACTTAGTCAGATACTCCTTTCCGGAAAGGAAACCCTATCTCAAAGACCTTCAAAAAAGAAAGAATTTATTATAACTTTCTACAGTAATCCTATTTAATTATAAAATTGTTGAATCAAATAAAAACATTTATTAGCTTTTTTGAGTTCTTTCATATGTTCAATCCTTTATTTAATCTCCTTTTGTATTTGTATACTTGCATCTTTCTTGTCTACATTTTTTGCTTATTTTCAATTGTTTTCTCTATGTGTGTATATATCATTCTCCAAATAGCAATTGTAAATTCTTTCTTTACTTGCTTCAAGTGCCTTTCATTGAAAACGACGAACCCCTTGTCGTTTTCATTACAACCTGAAAATATTTAGTATCATAAAAGCTATTTTTTAACTCTACTTTGACATGATCGACGCCTTCAACAATTGTCACCGTACTACTGGCTACAACCTCCGTAGCTCCATGGAGGTTGTAGTCGGTACTGTGGCGGCTGTTACCAAAGACATCAGCCATGTCGAATTGAAGTGATTTTTTTTTACGATAAACCAAAATTTCCAGGTTGTAATGAAAAATGACAAGGATATATATTGTTAAAATTTAAGAGAGAATATTCAATTTATTGGGATAAAAAGAGAATAGTCAAAATTGTCATTAATGTGTGGGCTTTGGTCCTTTTTCTTCTTTTATTTGTTTTTATTAATTGTGAATATTATCATTGAACAAACAAATACACGCACACTAGAGAAACAAACCACCATCTAGAAAGGGAGCTGAATACAAAAGGCCTCCAAAATAGAAATAACTTATTACAATTTTCTATTGCCAGTAATTCTATTTAATTATAAAATTATTGAATCAAATAAATATATTTTTTACTCCCTCTGTTCCATATTAGATGGACATATTACTAAAATTATTTTTCTCATATTACTTGATCACTTACTAAATTAGCCTAAAAATTAATTAATGTTTTCCCATTATACCCCTACAATTAATATGGCTTTTAGATGTTTAAACAAATTTTGAAGATCCAAATTATTTTTCTTTCAAAGGCCAATTAATATGATCAAGGGACAAAATAGTAAAATTAATCAATCTATTAATGATTTTTTAATCATTATGTGTAAAAAATATATTCACCTAACATGAAGCTGAGGGAGTAGCATTTTTGGCTTGAATTCGTTTTTAATTGTTTGCTCTCTGTGTGTGTATATTATTGTACTTCAAATAGCAACTGCAAACTCTCTTTACTGGGAAAAAAGAAGAAAAAAGACCAAAGTCATACATTAATAACAATTTTGACCATTCTCCCATTTTAGACCTATTATAAATTGAATTTTCTCTCTTTTAAGTTTTAATGAAACCTCATTATTTTCATGTAGATTAGTCGTGGATGATTTTCATTTGATCATTTTCCAAAGCAAAATCCTAATTACCGAGCCTATTGTAGCTACTCAATAGAAATTATTCAAAATAAAATCAAATTGATCATCGATATATATACCCTCAGATCATCAAAAATTAATGTAAATGGAAAAACAACTCATGAGTCGGTCAGAACAAACATTGACATTCTATAAATGCATGGAGTCATATTTGTGAACTCTTCAAGCAACATTCATAGAATGCCAATGTTTATTCCCACCGACTAGGAATTGTCGTAGATTAGTCGTTGATGATCTGCATATATATTAGTGATCAACTTGATTTTATTCTGAATGACTTCTACCAAGTCGATAGAATGGGCTCAGATTTCGTTAAAACATAAGACAGAAGATCTAATTTATATGATTTGAAAGAGATAATTGTCAAAATGATTATTAATGTATTTGCAGACTTTTTTCTTCTTCTTTTTTCAATAAATTAAGAATATTATCATTGAACAAACAAATACACGTAGTCTAATACTACTTTTCAGAAAGCCCAATTCAAAAGACCTCCAAAATAGAAAGAATTTATTACAACTTTCTATTACCAATAATCCTAGTTATTTAATTATAAAATTGTTGAATCAAATAAAAATATGTATTAGCTTTTTTGAGTTCATCATATATGTTCAATCCTTTCTTTAATCTTCTTTTGTATTTGTATACTTGCACTTTTCTTGTCTACATTTTTGGCTTGAAATTATTTTAAGTTGTTTGCTTTTTATGTGTATATATCATGGTACTCCAAATAGTAATTGTAAATTCTTTTACTTGCTTCAAGTGCCTTTCATTGATCTAGAATAAGTACTAGTAATCAACATCACCTTTTTATTACCTAAACCTTGCTACATTTTTAATATTCTCTTTGTTTTTTTTACATTATGTGAACGAGTAGTAATATGGAACAATGTTAAGTATTAAAGTTCAATCTTTAACAATTATGAAAGCAAAAATTTGTGATATTATGTTTATAGTCACTCTTTATGCATTATGACTATAAAATTTATCTCATGAAATGAATAATCGATACTATTATCTAGTTGCAATTAATGGTGATTATTTCATAATAGTGTTCTTTTCTAAAAACGATAAATACTTTAAAGGTACAAAAATTATGAAATAAAAGTATTTTATCATTAAAAAAAAGATTCAGAAACCAAAAATGTTAATTAAAATGATCTCATAATTATAGATCTATTAATGAAAGTTTGCAACCATAGACATTTAAAGAGGGTGAACAAGGACCCGGCCCTTTTATAAGGTATGTTTTGGGAATAACAACTTCTTTAAAAAGTTTAGTGAATTCAAAATTTTAAATTTCAAATCAATGAAAAGATTGTTTCACCAAAGGAAATGATAGAGACTAATGGTGAAAAGAAATAAAGAAGGGAGATGGGGTTGCCTTTTCCGACTGAAAGAGATATGAAGGATGTTTTTGAGGCCATCAATAGTGAAAATCGCATGGACAAAGCTTGAATCCTATGATTTTTACGAGTTTTTCCTTTTCTATTCAAAGCTATAGTAGAGGAGATGACATTTTGCCACTCTATCAAAACCATATTGGTAACCATTTCATCCACTGGAGCAAATATCTACAAAATAGGAAAAAGAGGTCAGAAGAAATAAGGAAAAGGAAAAAAGTGCAAAAAATAGTGGAGATCCACCTCTGCGAGCTGAGAAAGATGAATATATTGTGGTATAAAGAGGAGGAAGATGTGATGATCCATCGCATAAGAAGGAGGAAGGTGGAGTTGGTGAAAGCACCCAACGGCGACATTGGAGAGGAAAAAAAGAGAGATGAATTTGAAAACCCTAGCTGCTAGGGTGATATTTAAGAAGGGGTGGTCGGTTAAATATTTGGATTGGGCAAGATATTTTTTTGGGCTCGCTGGGCCAATTTTGTACGGAATTATTAAGTCATTAAAAGGTCTTCAAGCCTATATGTTTAACAAAAAAATGGCCTTTTATAGCTTTGAAAATGAGGAAAAGACTATGTGGAGGTGATGAGAGTGGCACCAGTACTGCCGTTAATCGATTGATTTGGACAAAAACCGGAGGATCTCGTTAAGATTGATTTGGTTAGGGTTGTTATGTTGTATTTGGACAAGAGGATGAATGTGAGAAATAAGGGTGTTTAAGGCTGATGAAGTTCGTGTAAGTGAGACAGATCATCAGACTTCTCGGATTTGGGAATAGAATGACCTTTAATTTTGCTGAAAAAATGATAATATTTACAATTTATTGGGAAAAAAGAAGAACAAAGCTCAAACATTAATGACCATCCTCTATTTTTAGTCCTATAGTTTGAATCTTTTCTCATAAGTTTTTAACAAAATCCCTGTTCTTTTCATTACAATCTAGAGATTTTAGCTTATCATAAAACCCTTTTTTCACTTCACTTTAAATTATCGATGCCATATACATACAAATTTTGTTGATTATTGAAGGACCAAAACTACTGACAGTATAATTTTTTAGACTATTTGAATACTTAAAATCATTTTCTAATTTTTTTATAACAACTTATAATATAATCACCACTAGAACTATCTTCCCAATTTTTTTTTACCAAGACAATTTTATTTTCTTATAAGAACCACAAGGTTCAAATGCAATCTATCTGACAAGTTTTACAAATTATTATAACTCTATCATTATTTATAACATTACGATGTGATTCAATTATTTTCATCATCGTATACAAAATTTAAATTGTATATATTTAAAACATACACGTACATAATTGTTGAGGTGTTTTTTTTAAAAAATGAATATCAGCTAATATATATTTTATTTTCCCTGATTTGTTATGAAGCTCCTTCTTTTTCCAAAAGAAAAAGACTTGTGGGATCGTTTGGCATATGGAAAATAAGAGATAATCAAATGTAAATTATTTTATTTTGTATTTAGTTAGAGGTGTTAAATTAGAGAAACTATCTAATTACACAAATATTTCTAATATATTTACTTTTTTTCTATATTTTGAAATAGTTATATATTTTATATCATTAATTAGCAAATTCATACCTGATTTTAAGTTAGACATACCAAGATTCATATTTATTCTACCGGATACACAGAAATAGGGAGAAAGGCGAGTGAGAATGGAAGGGAAGTGAGCGAGATTTGTCTATGTATCTCAGATACATACAAATCACATTAGATACACACTAGATACATGTATATGTATGTATCTGGTGTGATTCGCATGTATCTGGGATATCAAACACATGGAGAGTGGCAAGCAAGATGGGAGGGAGGCGAGGGAGAGTTGTCTATGCATCCAAGATACATGCAAATCCACTATGATACAGTATATTTAGAATAAATTACGCACAATTGTGTGTATCTCGAGATATGTACATCTGAACGTATCTGAATGTATCAAAATCTAGTAAGATTCGTAATATTATAAATTTGCGTGTATCTAAATAATTAACTCATAAACTAGTGAGATTTCTTTAAGTTATCCAATTAGATTAGTCTTGAGATTATTTATTTCCTCATTTAAATTAAAATAATAAAAAATAATAACTGACTTGATAAAAAATTTCCAAAGTTGCTAGTAAGTGTGTGCCGTATTTTTACCCAATTGCTCCAAGCCGATATCTTTCGATACAAACTGAAGCAAAATGAGGTTTATACGTTATTACACCAGTTTTATATTTCTATGTTTTATGAAAATATTATATGAATCAATATTGGATGATATGTTTTAATTAAGGGAAAATTATGCGGTTAAGAAAACTTATACTATTTAATTAATACTCATCATAACTATAGTTTGCTATAATTACCACTCGCAACTAACATTGTACATTAATTACATGTGCTGACTTCGAGTTTGTATAATTAGCCACGTTTGTATATGTATAATTCGCCAGAAAATTCAATTACATATCTATAATATACAATTATCTAACCGATATACATATATAATTCACCTCTCTCCCATTCTCTGTCCTCTCTCGCTCGCCTCTCTCCTCCCTCTCCCAATCTTGCTTGCCATATAAACAAATGCATATGTATAATATACAATTATCTAACCGATATACATATACAATTCACTTCTCTCCCACTCTTTGCCCTCTCTCGCTCGCCTCTCTCCTCCTTTTCCCAATCTCGCTTACCTCTCTCCTCCCTCTCCCAATCTCGCTCTCTTCTCTCCTCCCTCTCCCAATCTCGTTTGCCATATATGCAAATACATATGTATAACATACATATACAATTCACATCTCTCCCACTCTCTACCCTCTCTCACTCGCCTCTCTCCTCCCTATAACATGTAGCTACGAATTGTAATTATCAAACAATAGCTATGAAGCGTAATTAGACTATTTTTGAGTGGCTAAATGCGAAAGTTCCTCTTTAATTAACGTGTATTAGTCAGTGATGGTGCACCTATCGTCTTCAAATTCTAAATTTATCTATGTCTAGCCCAACAAGAATGCGGGGAGAGAGTCCATTGAACTCATCGAATTCATGAAAAAAAAAAAGAGCATTAGTATCCTAAGGCAGCATTTGGCCATAGATATTTCAAAAATATTTGAGAAAAAACTTGAAAATATTATTTGGCCATTGAATTTGTCGTTATTTGGCAAATTTTCTAACAAACAATTCAAATCCTCAAATACTAGAAAAAAAACTAGAATTTGAGCCAAGTTCTATTATAATCAAACACATGGTGAAATTTCACCCAAAATTTCTTGTTAAAAAATTTTGAGAATTTATAGTCAAAACGTAAGCTAGGACCACCTAGAATAGTGATTACAAAATTGGAAAGTTATTCTAAAGACAAAAAGAAGATTAACTAATTTATGCTTATATATATACTAATGACCTTTAAAATAAAGATGAGCAAATATATATCCAGATTTAACCTTTTTTTATATTCGGATCTTCATTTAGTATAACTATCAAACAAATATAAACAATTTTTTCAAATAGTAGCATATAATCACAAAATGACGTGATCTCCGAATAATTATAATTATTTATTCGGGGTTGGGAATAGAATGGACTGCAATTTTGCTGAAAAAATAATACTAATATTTACAATTTATTGGAAAGAAAACAGAAGAAAAAAATATTGAAGTCCATCCATTAATAACATCTTGACTATTCTCTTTTCTTAGTTATATAAATTGACTCATCTCTGTAGTTTTCACGGAACTTCTTATCCTTTTCATTACAATCTAAAATTTTTTAATATCATAAAATTCTTTTTTTAAATCTAGTTCGACATGATTGATGCCATTTGCAACTGTCACCATACCACTTGCTACAACCTCTGCAGTACTGTAGTTGTGGAGGATATAGTTGGTAGTGTGGCGGCTGTTACCAAAGACATCAGTCATATCGAATTGAAATGAATTTTTTTATAATAAGCCAAAATTTTTAGGTTATAATACAAAATGATGAGGATTTGTTAAATTTTAAGAGAGAAGATTCAATTTATTGGGCTAGAAAGAGAATAGTCAAAATAGTCAATAATCTATGGGCATTGGTCCTTTTTCTTTTTTTTTTTAATTAATTGTGAACAAGTAAATACACGCATACTAAAAAAACAGACCACTTCCCAGAAAGGGAGCCAAATCCAAAAGGCCTCCAAAATAGACATAACTTATTACAGCTTTCTATTGGGGCATTTTATTAAAAATATTTGTTTTACTTGATCACATATTAAATTAGAATAAAGTTCATGTTTTCCCATTTTACCTTATAATTAATATGACATTTGAATGTTTAATCAAATTTTGAAGATTCTTTTTTCTTTAAAGGCTAATTAATATGAATAAGGGACAAAATAGTAAAATTAGTCAATCTATTCATGATTTCATTAAAAAAAAAAGAGTCAGAAATGAAAGACGTCATCTGAAATGATCTCATAATTATAGATTTATCAATGAAAATTTGCAACCGTAGACATTTAAAAAGGTGAACAAAAACCCCTTTTATAAGGTATATTTTGGACATAACAACTTCTTCATGAAATTTAGTAAATTAAAATAATTCGCTGGTTTGGACTGTAATTTTTCTAGAAAAAATGACAATATTTACAATTTACTAGGAAAAAAAAGAACAAAAGGCCAAAGCCATACATTAATAACAATCTTGACCATTCTACCATCTTTAGATCTGTAGATTGAATTTTCTC
Organism: Solanum bulbocastanum; assembly: GCA_037074985.1. Classification (NCBI taxonomy): domain Eukaryota; kingdom Viridiplantae; phylum Streptophyta; class Magnoliopsida; order Solanales; family Solanaceae; genus Solanum; species Solanum bulbocastanum. The sequence continues at coordinate 24,436,794 of CM073598.1, read as the reverse complement.
TTAAATTTTAATGAAACCTCGTTATTTCATTACAACCTAGAAATATTAACTTATTATAAAATCCTTTTCCACTTCACTTCGACATGATCAACGTCATCTGTAATTATCGTCGCACCACCATCATCTGCATAGGTTGATGGTAGAGTTGTGGGTGATGTAGCCAGTGGTGTTGCGACAATTGTAGATGGCGTCGATTATGTCAAACTGAGAAAGCATTTTATGATAAGCCAAATTTTTCATGTTGTAATAAAAGTCGGCGAGGGTTTCGTTAAAAGATAAAAGAGAATATTTAATTTATATGATTTAAAAAAGATAATAGTCAAAATGATTATTAATGTAGCTTCAGACTTTTTCTCATTTTTTTTTCAATAAATTAAGAATATTATCATTGAACAAATAAATACACCTAGTTTGATACTACTTTTCAGAAAAGAAGCCCAATACCAAAGACCTCCAAAATAGAAAGAATTTATTACAACTTTCTATGGTCAATAATCATATTTAATTATAAAAATGTTGAATCAAATAAAAACATTTATTAGCTTTTTTGAGTTCATCATATGTTCAATCCTTTCTTTAATCTCCTTTTGTATTTGTATACTTGCACCTTTCTTGTCCACATTTTTGGCTTGAAATTATTTTAAGTTGTTTGCTTTTTATGTGTATAATTCATGTTACTTCAAATAGCAATTCTAAATTATTCTTGCTTCAAGTGCCCCTTTCATTGATCAACAATAAGTACCAGTAATCAACATCACATTTAATTTATAACCTAAACCTTGCTAAATTTTTAATATTCTCTTTGTATTTGTTACATTATGTGAACGAGCAGTAATATGGAACAATGTTAAGTATTAAAGTTCAATCTTTATCAATTATGATAGTAAAAAAATTGTGATATAATGTTTATAGTCACTATTTATGCATTATGACGACAAAATTTTATCTCATGACTTGAATTATTGAAGCTATTGTCAATTATCTTCAGCAATTAATGATGGTTATTTTATAGTAGTGTCTTTTTTAAAAATGACAAATACTTCAACAATACAATAATTATGAAATGAAAGTATTTTATCATCAAAGAGAAAATTTAGAAACAAAACGTGTCAACTAAAATATCTCATGACTGTAGATCTATAAATGAAAGTTTGCAACCATGGACATTTAAAGAGGTGAAGAAGGTGAAAAGTGTTGATCCCCAATATACACGCAGGTGTACGTGGTCGCGCAAGTAATATAGATTCTTAAAGAAACGAGTTATCGTTCCTAAGGGACTTATGATCAATTTATATTTAACACTCAATTCTACAAATAAAATAAAAGTAACCGTTCAAGATATGGTGATGGTTGTTAACTACTACTACTACGAATTATGCAATAAATAAAAGTAACTAATTGTGAACGACTTTAAGATGATGTTTCAAGCAAGTAAAAGACAATTACAGGGCTGCAGCATGCAATGAATCTCATGTATCATACTCTAGACTTAGAACTAATTTTAGTTGTCAAGTTACTGGTTTACAAGGTTAATTGTATGAGTCGGGTCTCTCGACCTCTAGTCGCTTGCTCCAGTTAGCTGTCTAACTACATCGTTGAGCGGGGATAAATAGGCCTAACTGGCAAGCATTTATATTTCATCCTGTTTCGCAACCAAGCAAGTTATTTGTCCAGGCGTCACTCCTAAACACAAATCACCTCAACTTAATGGATGATCGAGCTTTCTATATTTTCTGGTCTATCTAATCCTCCCTATCTCGATTTTAAGATTAGACAATAGATTTATCTTTAGATGGCCAGTCAAGAAATACTAAAATAAGAATAAAAAAGTAACTTATAATGACAACCAAGAATTAATTCATAAACTTTAAATAATCAACATTCGATTCATAGCTTCAGCCCCAAAACTAGGGTGGTTAGCCACTCATACTATAAGAAAACCACAAAATACAATTGTTCATGTGATTTTCGGAAAAATAGAAGAGTTAGAAGATCAAAACCTATTACAAAAGATGAATATTGCTCTTGCACACCAAAATAATGTCAAACTCCCGACAAATTAGCCCTAGGGGTCTATTTATAAGAGTAAGGAAATTTAGAACCAAATTCTACTTCAACTAGGAGTCCTATTTAATCATGTTTTTGCTGGAAAAGTTGGGCAGAGGTTGGGGCGCCGCGCCTAGCTTGGCGCTCTGAAGTTTCCTCTATGGCGCGTGGCGCCTCTCAAAGCGTCTGAGAAAGGCCTCTAAATTTTGGCCCTTGGCGCGTTGCGCCTTGTAGTACGCCATTGAAGCCTCTCTGAAATTCCACCAGTGGGGCGCCATGCCAACCAGTGCGCCAGCCACTGATGATTTTTGCCTTAGCCATTTTCTTCTCTTTTTTGCTTCTTCTTCTCCAAATCAACTCCAACAAAAGGTTCCTTAAACAATTAATCACGTGTGTTAGTGCACAATCATTGCAAGTTACATGAAAATCAAGCTAATAACTAAAGATCATTCTTTAATTCAACCAAAACATGGGCAATTATCGACAACTTAGGCATATAAATATGCCCAAGATCAAAAAGAAATAAAGAATGGAGATGGGGTTACCTTTTAATTAAGACTAAAAGAGAGATGGAGGATGTTTTTGAGGCCATTAGTAGTGAAAATCTCATGGACAACAAAGCTTGAATTTTATGATTTTTATGGGTTTTTCCTTTTCTATTCGAGGCTACAGTAGAGGAGATGACCTATTTCCGCTCTATACCGCGTTGGTAACCATTTCATCCACTGGAGAAAATATCTGCAAAAGAGGAAAACGACACTACAGAAAAAGCCTTAAATTGAGGAGGTTTTATTGTGGAGGGTAATATAACCCCTCCTAATTACGTCATATTGTGGAGGGTTGAGTAACCCCTCCAATTTCTATGCAGTTTGCGGAAGTCATCACCAACGGAACCCTCAAAATAAAAATCCTATAGTAAATCAATGCGTGTATTTTTTTTCTTTTCCTGCACATTTTTTCCAATACAATTGCACTCTTTTTACAAATTTCTCCAAACCCTCACTTCGTTCATGCTATTCTTTCTTCTCTTCTCTCTATGTCTTGTGCGCTAATTAATATCTTAGGGTTTCTGTTTGTTTAATCTTAGAGTTCAAAGATGAGGTCAGAGAGGAAACAATGGTGTCGCTGTCATTGGATTCACCGGAGGAGGTATCTGGAAATTCAAATTTGACGTAGTCAACTCAGTCAGTGGTTACTTCGATGTGTGTGAAGATCTGGCAGCGTGTGTTGGACTACTGATTTCGTTGTCGCAGAAAGGAGGTATCGTCGTGTACCTACCTCAAGGTCACTTGAAACATCTCTCGAAGTATCTGTCCATACCTTATAAACTCGATCCTCACAATTTATGTCACATTGTAGATGTAAAGTTATGAGTTAATATAATTTTCGTCTGCTTAGTGTCAATTTCGTTGAAAATTTGATATAAATTGGTTAAAATATTTGCTTTGTAGGTTTCTCTGTTTATATTGATGGTAGAAAATGTTGAATTTTTGTTTAGATATTGATTTCGATGGGTTTGATTACAATATTTGCTTTGTAGATTTCTCTGTTTAGTATTGATGGTAGAAAATGTTGAATTTTTGTTTAGAATTTGATTTCGATTGGTTCGATTACAGGCAGATGCAACGTTTGATGAAGGTCTATACATAAGTCGCACTACTTTCTAACAATCGAGTATTATAGCTGCCTAAATTTAGTTTCGTTTGATAAAATTTGATTAATACAAGCATTGTCAAGGTGATTCCGCTTTATTTTTTTTTTGTCTGTGTTGAAGTATGTTGGATCACAAATCAAAGGCAATCTTATAAAAAATAGCAATAGTTTGGAGCACAAAATATTACACCGAGAAGATCATGTAGTACTTAGCAATATTTCTTTCAGTTTGAGTTTTTATACCTTTCCATATTTGCACAATCTAGTCTTTCTATTATTTTAGTGTTTGCATTTTTGTCATTTGTATTGTAGTTTTTGTACTGAGCCTCAGTTTGGGCGCGCGCATGAGCCTGAGTTTGGTTCTTTTTCGCGTTATGGTGACCCCTAGTCATCATCTTCGTTTCCATCTCAGCGTTTTGAGGGATATGGATCTTCTACGATCAAGTCAATATAGGAAAGATCGGGTGCCGCGCTAATGAGTCCTAGATTTGGACTCATTTAGGGCTTTATTTGTATAGATTTAGTATCCTCAAATGCTCGTTTTGTTCCAATAACTAATATAAAGTCTTTAATTTTCAGGATTTTGGATTAAGGAACAAAACATGAACACCAAGTTGCAAAAGGAACAAAGCGAGCTGAAAGAAGGAAGAAAAGAGAGCATGGTGATTGCCAAGGCCATTTGGAAACTCATCGAGTGGCCTCAATGACCGCCTAAAGTTCCAGTGTGCCAAGCCCTGAAGGAGAAAATCAAGTCGGCGAGAGAAAGGAACAGTCAGCCAATCACCGAGTGGTTCCACAATGCAGTGCTAGATTGCCCAAAGTTACAGACCTGGAGGATGCTAAAGGCCAAGGCAAGAAGGCGATGGAATGGACCAAAAGGCAAATCGCTGAGCTGATCAGCGAGCCTGACTTACTGCGTCAAATGGTCCTTCGCAACATATTTTTGGTGACTATAAATACGTTTTTGAACATTTTATCTAGGGAGCTTTTATCATTATCAAGTATCTTATTTTTGAATATTGAGTATTCTAAATTGAGTGACAAGTTTTTCTTAGCTTTGAAGAATTGATACTTTCCATTTTTGAGAAATTAAAAGTGGGTCTTCGAGATTCCTCAATTTGGACCTTTGTAAAGACGAAATTAATCGTACTCAGTTAATGGAAACATAATTTGGTAACGATTTATATCTTTTTATGATGTCTAGCTAAAACCCCAATGGTGTGATTATGTGATTATGGGTTGATTTAGCTAATGGGTGTTGCTAATTGTTAGTGTAATTACTATTTAGAAGTGATTTCAATCAGTAATTGTGGTTTAAATTAAAGAATTGTAGTTGCAAATGCAGTCCTACCTTCGTATTTTTGGCTTGCTCGAGAGAGAGGTTTTAAAACCAAGATTATTGATTGATGGTCTGTAGGTATTGGGTTGTCATGGTTTCAGCTCGAGAGAGTAAATCCTAAACCCTTTTCCACACATTCAACTCGAGAGAGTGAATGGACTAAAGTGTAAGATGTTCTTAATTTGCATGCTTGTCGATGTTCGAGAGAAATCGACTTGATTCGGGGTAAAATTGTTCGACAGAAAGTTTATCTCCTCTATAGTCTAGCTTATTCACTAATTTACAGCTGTTTTCTAATAGTTGCAACTATCCGTTTGTCTATAATAGCCCGTAATCAAATCACATCCCAAGAATCCTTCTCCCTATAGTTATTTTTGTGTTATTTGTTGTTGTTGTAGCTAATAGTTAAAATCAAAACCCTCTTATTTGACATTCTTTTCACCCCCTGATTTACATTATGTTTTTATTCGATAATGTCTATTCCTATGACTGATTCGAACATGTTTGAACTTACCGACTAAAACTTAAACACATGTTGCTCCCTATGGGATTCGACCCCAACTCATTTAGTTGGTTTGGACTAACGATCGTTGACACTTAGAATTGAAAGAAGTGTCCTTGAAATGTTAATCACGCGCTGCGAGTATTATTCATGGGTGAGATTTCTGTCTTGTAGTTGTCTCTTAATGTAAGATACCTTCAAACCTTATTGCTACTGCAGTGACTGCACATGCTCCTTTGGAATGTTCATTTCCAAGGCAACTAGTTTCATCTTAGTTATTAACTTAAAATTGACTTCAATAAAACATGAGTCCTATGGGATCTCATTTTAAAATAAAAAAATGTAGAGATAATTTTCCCCCAATTTCTTGTTTAAAGAAAAACCTTTTTCCCCAAATTATAACAGATGACCATGCTATTGGAACAACGTCTGTATATCTATGATGTTTGGATTACACTGCATATGTTATTGTTATAACAGATGACCATACACTATGATTGTGAAAGTTTTTGGTCGATCATAGTATGATACCTATATTTGGAAAGATGGTAAGTTTGATACTGTTAACCGAAGCTTGATTGTCTAAATGTGTTTTTACTAAGATGTTCTACTGCCAGTACAATGCAAATATCTCTCAAGATCGGCTAGCGGAGTCTTGGGCTGATAAACCACAGTTCTCAAAGTTTCAGCCTTCTAGTTTGAGGACTGTGGTTTCAGGCTGAAACTTTGAGGACTGTGGTTTATCAGCCCAAGACTCCACTAGCCGATCTTGAGAGATATTTGCATTGTACTGGCAGTAGAACATGTACTTAGTAAAAACACATTTAGACAATCAAGCTTCGGTCAAAAGTATCAAACTTACCATGTTTTCAAATATAGGTATCATACTATGATCGACCAAAAACTTTCACAATCGTAGTGCATGGTCATCTGTTATAACAACAACATATGCAGTGTAATCCAAACATCATAGAGATACAGACGTTGTTCCAATAGCATGTTCATCTGTTATAATTTGGGGAAAAGGGTTTTTCTTTAAACAAGAAATTGGGGGGGAATTATCTCTACATTTTTTTATTTTAAAATGAGATCCCACAGACCTTACGTTTTGTTGAAATCAATTTTAAGTTAATAACTAAGATGAAACTAGTTGCCTGGAAAATGAACATTCCAAAGGAGCATGTGCAGTCACTGCAGTAGCAATAACATTTGAAGGTATCTTACATTAAGTGACAGCTATAAGACAGAAATTTCACCCACAAATAATACTCTCAGCGCGGCATCCGATCTTTCCTGTACTGACTTGTTCGTAGAAGATCCATACCCCTCAAAACGCTGAGATGGAAACAAACATGATGAATAGGGGTCACCATAACGCGAAAAAGAACCAAACTCAGGCTCATGCGTCCCATACAAAATGGAAATGCCTAGCATTTGTAGTGATCTCAAGAGGCCACATTATGCGCTTGCAGTTTTAAATGAGTCCCTAGTGCTGATCTGTTACCCTGATTCAATGTGTTCGATTGATCCCACCGATGAAAATTTGCAACCATAGACATTTAAAAAGGTGAACAAGAACCCTTTTTATAAGGTATATTTTGGACATAACAATTCTTCTAGAAATTTAGTAAATTAAAATAATCGCTGGTTTGGACTGTAATTTTGCAAGAAAAAATGACAATATTTACAATTTACTGGGGAAAAAAAGAAGAAAAACGACTAAAGCCATACATTAATAACAATCTTGACCATTCTCCCATTTTTAGATCTATAAATTGAATTTTCTCTTTTAAGTTTTAATGAAACCTTGTCATTTTCATTACAATCAAGAAATTTTGACTTATTATAAAACCCTTTTTCACTTCACTTCAACATAATTACTGTCATCTGCAATTGTTGTCGCACCACTGTCAACTGCATTGGTTGATGGTAGAGTTGTGGGGGATGTAGCTAGTGGTGTTGCGACAGTTGTAGATGGTATCCATCGTGTCAAAGTGAAATAAAGTGAAAAAAGAATTTTATGATAAGGCAATTTTTTCATGTAGTAATAAAAAAGGGCTAGGGTTAAGACATAAGAGAGAAGATTTAATTTATATGATTTAAAAGAGATAATTGTTGAAATGATTATTAATGTATGAGCTTTGGACTTTTTTCTTCTTTTTTTTTCAATAAATTAAGAATATTATCATTGAACAAACAAATACACATGGTCAGATACTACTTTCCAGAAAGGAAGCCCAATCCCAATGACCTCCAAAATAGAAAGAATTCATTACAAGTTTCTATTACCAGTAATCCTATTTAATTATAAAATTGTTGAATCAAATAAAAACATTTATTAGCTTTTTTGAGTTCTTCATATGTTCAATCTTTTCTTTAATCTCCTTGTGTATTTGTATACTTGCATCTTTCTTGTCTACATTTTTGGCTTGAAATTATCTTAAGTTGTTTGCTTTTTATGTGTATAAATCATAGTACTCCAGATAGCAATTCTAAATTCTTTCTTTACTTGCTTCAAGTGCCTTTCATTGATCTAGAATAAGTACTAGTAATCAATATCAACCTTGTATAACCTAACCCTTGCTAAATTTTCAATATCCTCTTTGGATTTGTTATTTTATATGAATGAGTAGTAATATGGAACAATGTTAAAGTACTAAAGTTCAATCTAATCAATTATGAAAGTAAAAGTTTGTGATATTATGTTTATAGTCACTATTTATGCATTATGACTACAAAATTTCATTTCATGACTTGAATAATCGACGATATTAACAATTAGCTGCTGCAATTAATGATGGTTATTTTATAGTGGTGTTTTTTTTTTAAAATGACAAATACTTCAAAAGTACAAAAATTATGAAATAAAATTATTTTGTCATCAAAGAGAAAATTTAGTAACAAAACATGTCAACTAAAATGATCCCATGATTGTAGATCTATTAATGAAAATTTGCAACCATAGACATTTAAAGGGTTGAACAAGGACCCCTTTTATAAGATATGTTTTGGGCATAACAACTTCTTCAAAAAGTTTAGTGAATTCAAAATTTGAAATTTCAGACTAATGAAAAGAATGATTCACCAAAGGAAAATGATAGAGATTGATGGCGAAAAGAATTAAAGAAGGGGGATAGGGTTACCTTTTCAAACTGAAAGAGAAATGGAGGATGTTTTGGAGGCCATTAGTATTGAAAATCCCATGGACAAAGCTTGAATCCGGTGATTTTTTACGAGCTTTTCCTTTTCAATTCGAAGCTATAGTAGAGGAAATGACTTTTTGCCGCTCTATCTAAACTACGTTGGTAACCATTTCATCCACTAGAGCAAATATCTACAAAAGAAGAAAAAGAGGTCAGAAGAAATAAGGAAAAGGGGAAATGTGCAAAAGATAGTGGAGGTCCACCTTTGCGAGCTTAGAAAGATAAATTGTGGTATAAATAGGAGGAAGATGTTTAGGATCCATCGCATAAGAAGGAGGAAGGTGGAGTTAGTGAAAGCACCCAACGGGGACATTGGAGAGGAAAAAAAAGAGCTCAATTTGAAAATCCTAGCTGCTAGAGTGATATTTAAGAAGCGATGGCCGGTTCAAATTTTGGATTGGGCTAGATATTTTTTTGTTTTCTTTTTGGGCTCATTGGGCCAATTTTGTACGGAATTATTAAGTCAATGAAAGAGCTTCAAGCTCAGATATTTAACAAAAAATGACCTTTTATAGTTTTGAAAATAAGGAAAAGACTATGCAGAGGTGATGAGAGTGGCACCGCCATCGTTAATTGATTGATTTGGACGAGAACCGACAGATCTCGTTAAGACTGATTTAGTTAGGGTTGTTATGTTGTATTTGGACAAGAGGATGAATGTGAAAAATAAGGGTGTTTAAGGATGATAAAGTTCGTGTAAGTGGGCCAGATCATTTAGACTTCTCGGAGTTGGGAATAGAATTACCTTCAATTTTGCTAAAAATGATAATATTTAAAATTTATTGGGAAAAAAAAAAGAAGACCAAAGCCCATACATTAATAACCATTCTCTATTTTTAGTCCTATAATTTGAATCTTTTCTCCTAAGTTTTTAACAAAACCCTTGTTCTTTTCATTACAATCTAGAAATTTTAGCTTATTATAAAACCCTTTTTTCACTTAACTTTAAATTATCGGTGCTATCTACAATCGCCATCACACTATCAACTACAACCTATGCAACTCCACCATAAACCAACATAAGCTTGATAAAGTTTCATCTAATCAAGATTTTTATCCCTTATCAAAAATAGAAAGCGAAATGACCCAACTCGAATTCAGTTCTTCGTTCAATCATTTTTCAGTGACAAAGCCCTAGTTATCCGAGCCCATTCTATTGACTCGATAGAATTTATTCATAGTAAAATCATATTGATCACTGGTCTACCCCCATATCATTAACAACTAGGGTAAGACCACTCCCGAATTGATTGGTATCAACATTGATATTCTATAAAATGTTACGTCTAGAGTAAAGTCTCGGAGCATGACAATACAACATACAATATATAGTAACATAGGATTCAAATTAGGGATCCAAACATTATTAGTATTGCATCCGAAGTATTTACAAGTACATGGAGTCATATGTGTCCAATTCATCAAGAGTTGCTTATCTTAGGCTATATGAGAATCATTGGGTAATTATTCGAGTTATCGCCAAGCTATCATGACCTGTGGTACAAAGTATTTTAAAGGTAACTTTCAAAGATTGGCAAGAGCAAAACATCATATCGTCATTTTTTCTATATAACAACACATATTATAATCCGCTTAAACTATCTTCCCAATTTATTTTTTATTAAGACAATTTTATTTTCTTATAAGAACCAGAAGGTTCAAATGCAATCTCTCTGACAATTTTTACAAATTATTATAACTCTATCATTGTAATTCTTTTTACAAAGACCAGCAGATATGGTACATTGTATTATTTACAACATTACGATGTGATTCAACTATTTTCATCATTGTATGCACAATTTATATTGTATATATTTAAAATATACACGTACATAATTGTTGAGGTGTATTTTTAAAAAATGAATATCAGCTAATAAATATTTTATTTTCCCTGATTTTTTATGAAGCTCCTTTTCCAAAAGAAAAGGACTTGTGGGATCGTTTGGCATATGGAAAATAAGGGATAATAATGGATAAAATGTAAATTATTTTATCTTGTATTTGGTTAGAGGTGTTAAATCGGAGATATTATTTAATTACACAAATATTTTTAATATATTTAATTTTTCCTATATTTTGAAATAATTATATTTTATATCACTAACTAGTACTTTTATACCTGATTTTAAGTCAGACACACCAAGATTTATATTTTTTACTACCGGATACACTATAATAGGGAGAAAGGCGAGTGAGAACAGAAGGAAAGCGAGCGAGATTTGTCTATGTATCTCAAATACAGGCAAATCACATTAGATACACACTGGATACATGTATATGTATGTATCTAGTGTGATTCGCATGTATCTTGTAACACCCCGTAACTAGAAAGAACTGGAAAGGAATTTAAAGAGGAAATAGTCATTTTTGGAAAGTATAAAGAAAATCTGGAAAAAAAAAATTAAAGTGTGTTAAAGTTGAATTTTTGGTCAACTTCAAACGACCATAACTTCTAGCTCAGGATGAGTTAGTTGTGTTTCCAAATATCGTAGTAAAGATCTTGGGATGATCTTTCCAACGCCGTCGAGTTTGCACGATTCTAAATTTGTATGAGTGAGATATGCCCATTGGAAGTTGGGTTTTTCTAATAAGGAAATGTCCAATTCGGATTTTAGAAGGGCATTATGGTCTTTTTCATACCCCATGACTTAATTTCGTTTTTTGTAATTAATTGGGGTCTTAACTGATAGGATTCAGTTTACGCTTTTATGATATTGAGTTAGGGTTTTAGAAAAGAGAAAAGAAGAAGAGAAAGGAGGAGAAGGAGCAAGAATCGTCAAGTTCTTCAAGAATCGCTTGTGGATTTCATCATGGGGTGATCCCTATGAGGTATGTGAGTTCACACAGCATTGGGTTCGTTCACTCACGCACCAAACATGTTTAATTCAGCATGAATTCGTCCTAAAAGTTGAAAGTTTGAATGTTTTTGATGTGTGTTATTGAATTTACTTTCGTTCTTGAATTTGGGATGAGATTGAGGAGTTCTTGAGATTTTAAGGTTGATTTTAGAGTTGTATTTGATTAGATTCTTGTGTACATATGCTGGGTATTTGAATCTAAATAGGATTGGAGAAAAAGAATTAAATTTAGGCGAATTGGGGTTGGAAAACGAAGAACGAATCAGTCGAACAAATCTGGGTACCAGGTCCGCAAAATGAATTCTCAAGATGTGAAAATCCTCCCTCGCATTGCAGAGCGCTCACTGATCGCTCTACCTCAAAAGTTATTTTTGCGACCAAAATTGAAATACATCTCCACGTCGCGGACCAGCTTTCAGATAGTGATTTCTCGATATTTTCTCGTGTTTAACTATCTAAAAACACTCGTAAACATCATGAGATCTTTCCTATCATAAATCTCAATCCTTGAATCCATAATTCAATTCAAGGATTTGTTAAGAGTCAAATCAAAAGAAGTTAAGAGCCAAGTCAAGAGAAGTTCATAGCCAAGTCAAGAGAAGTTCATAGAGTCTTCCAAAAGTCCTTTACAAATGATTTAACTTTGTTTTAAGACATGAGTTTTGAGTTGAGTAAAGAGTAAAGTTGAAGTTCATTTCCTTAAAGTATATGGGGACTATGTATTCCCAAAGAGTTAAAAAAATTTCACATTTAAACAAGAAAAGGAAGCCTTGATTTCCAAAGAGCCTTCGAGCTAGTTTTCAGAAAAGAGTAAGTGCTTTCACAATTAAGCAAGAGAGGAAACTTTGATTTTCAAGATAGCATTTGAGCTAAGTTTTTGAGCAATTATCTCAAATCACAAAAAGAAGTATGTTTTTAAACATAAGAGCTAGTATCATATTTTGGGAGTACTATTGAGCACCGATGTGGGGGAGAGTTGAGACAACTCACAGCCCCCATAAACCATGTAGCCACCGTGGGTAGAAAATGGTCATACTTTTTAGATGATTCCTTAGTGCTTTTTAGCATAGATTAGTGGATCCACTTAGTAGTTCAGGTTCTATACCCTCGGCAAGGTATAGGATTGTGCTGGCAGCGTGAGGCAAAAAGATGTATCATCACAATAGCTCTTACGTGATGATTGTCGGTTAGAGAAACTCTCACAGAAGTAATTGTATTTTTATATACACAGTTTATTTGTATTTTACATACATTTCAGAGTTATAGTGTATCTTTGCATACACACAGAGTTGACATACATGTTTTAAACAACTTTTCTTTTTATTACACTTGTTTTATACTACTTTATATTGAAATGAGTTCAATTAAGTTGAGTTGAGTTGAGTTGAGCCAGGTAAGTTCTTCAGTTTCTTTCAAGCTTATGCCTTGTTTTAGATTTCCCTTCGCATACTCATACATTCAATGTACTGATGTCATTTGGCCTGCATCTTATTATGATGCATACAAAGGTAACCAAGATCACCATCCAATGCCTCGTTGATCCAGTTGAGCATTCAGAGTCAGTTGGTGAGCCTCCTTACTTTTCGGAGGGCTCTTTTGTTATCATTTACTTTTTAGTATTTCATTTGTGAGTATGATCGGGGGTCTTGTCCCGACATCCATCCCAGTTGTTTTAGAGGCTTCATACAGTCAGATGTTAGTTCTTTAGTCTTTTCATTGTCATTATCTTATGTTGAGACTTGATGTTGCCTTAATGGCCAGTTGAATGTTCCTTTATAACATTCCAGTTTATTACATTGATTTATCTTTGTTGAGTTAAGTCTTCCGTTGAGTAAGTAAGCCAGGCCAAGGGTTCGCTTGGGGCCAACAATGGTTCTCAAGTGGCAGCCACGTTTGGGGTGTAGGCTCGGGGAATGACATATCTGGGATATCAAATAATAGGAGAGTGGCGCCGAGCAAGATAGGTGGGAGGTGAGGGAGAGTTGTCTATGTATTTCAGATACATGCAAATCCACTTGGATACAGTATATCTAGAATAAATTACGCATAATTTTGTGTATCCCGAGATACGTGCATCTGAACGTATAAAATTCGTAATATTGTAAATTAGTGTGTATTTAAATAATTAACCTGTAAACTAGCGAAAGTTCTGTAAATTATCCAATTAGATTAGTCTTGAAATTATTTATTTCCTCATTTAAATTAAAATTATAAAAAATAAGTGACTTGATAATAAATCCAAAGTTGCTATTAAGTGTTTGCCGTGTTTTTACCCAATTGCCCCAAGACAAGTAATATGCGGCCGATATCTTTCAATACAAACTGAAGCAAAATGAAGTTTATACGTTATTACATTAGTTTTATATTTTTACGTTGTATAAAAATATTCTATGAATCAATATTGGATGACATATTTTAATTAACGTGTATTAGTTATTGATGGTGCGCTCATCGTCTTCAAATTATGAATTTACCTCTGTCCGGCCCAACAAGATGCTGGAAGAAAGTCCATTAAACTCATCGAATTCTTACAAAAAAAAAGAAATAAGAAAAATAAAGATTAGTATAAGGATGACTTACATTTAGGAACGAAAACAAAGAAATATTCAAAACAAAAGAAGCCCCTTGTAAGTTAACTAAGATAAGCCTAAATGCAAGTAGGAATTGTCCTACAGACTTTTCTGGAAAAGAAAAACATTATTATACTAAGGCAGCGTTTGGCATAGATATTTCCAAAAGCATTTGAGAAAAAACTTAGACAAATATTGTTTGGCAATACAACTTATCGTTATTTGGCAAATTTTATAGCAAACAATTCAAATCCTCAAATACTAGAAAAAACTAATATTCGAGCCAAGTTCTATTATTTGAGAACTTCTAAAAATTACCAAATGTTTTATATTTATAAAAACATCGATCATTTATAGTTTTGGAGTAAATTTCAATCGTAATTCGTAGTACAAAATTTATATAGTTTTTATTCTAGTTTTCTCTCCAAAGTTACTTTCAACTACAAGTAGTACTAGTTGTTTTTCATATACAAATCAATGGTATTTTTCATTTATTTTCTTCCTATTATTTCGTATTTATATTAATTGTGTTCACTGTCATGACTTTTCACAAAAAATATTCATTATAAAATGATAATACAAACTTATGGTATTTTAAATAGTTTTAAAACTTATGAGTAAAAATCATATTTCTTGACAAATATTTTTCCCAAAAATTATGATCAAACACGTAGTCAAATTTCACTCAAAAATAACTTGCTAAAAATATATATTTAAGAATCTATGATCAAACGCTAGCTATAACCACCTAGAATAGTGATTAAAAAAATACGGAAAGTTATCCTAAAGACAAAAGAAGATTAACTAATTTTAGATGATAACTTTAAAATAATACAAATATATGTCCAGATTTAACGATATTTTTCATTCGGATCTTCATATAATATAACAATCAAACAAATATAAACATGTTTTTCAAATAGTAGCATATAATCACAAAATGAAGTGATCTCCGAATAATTATAATTAAACTCTTAAGTCATGAATTTTACTAATAATATAACTATATAGAGAAAAGTGGTTTTTGACACGCAAAATTAGCTACTTGAAACGAACGTAAACTAATAACTCGAAAAGAAATTACTCATTATTCATGATAGTTACACACATACGGAATTAAGAAAAATTAACCATCCAAAATTTAAGGGAAAAAGTGATGTGGTATTTGAATTTGGATAAGAGGATGATGTGAGGAATTAGGGGTATTTTAGGCTGATTTAATTTGTGTAATTGGATCGGGTCATCAAGACTTTTCGGGGTTGGAAATAGAATGAGCTGCAATTTTATTGAAAAAAATGATAATATTTACAATTTATTCAGAAAAAAGAGGAACCGGAATCTATATATTAATTATCTTTGACCATTCTCACATTTTAGTTTTATAAATAGACTTTCTCTCTTAAGTTTTAATGAAATCTCCTGTCATTTTCATGACAACTGAGAAATTTTGACTTACCATAAAACCTTTTTTTCACTTTGAAATGATCGATGCCAGTTGTCATCTGCAAGACTGTAACCGTCGCCGCACCACTAGCTACAACCTCTGCAGCTATAGTTGTAGAGGTTGTAGTCAGTGGTGTGGCGGTTGTTACCAGTGAAACCGATCATGTTAAAGTGACGTGGATTTTTTTATAGTAAACCAAAATATCTGAATTGTAATAAAAAAAATGACGAGGATGTAATTAAAGTTTTCAGAGAGAAGATCTAATTCGTAGAACTAAAAAGTGAAAATGGTCAAAGATAATTAACGTGTGAGCTTTGGTCCTTTTTTTTTTTTAAATTAATTATGAATACTATCATTGAACAAACAAATACACGCACTCTAAAGAAACAAACCTCCCAGTAGGGGAGCCCAATCCAAAAGGCCTCCAAAATAGAAATAACATTAACAACTTTCTATTGTTAATAATCCTACTTAATTATAAAATTATTGAATCAATAAAAACATTTATTACTTCTTCCGTACCATATTGGATGAGCATCATACTAAAAATTATTCGTTTCATTGGTATATCCACAGATCATCAACAATCAGTATACATGGAAAGACAACTCCTGAATCGATCAGAACAAACATTGGCATTCTATAAATGCCAAAATGATCCGGAATCATATTTGTGAACTCATAAAGCAACAATAGAATGTCAGTGTTTATTCCACCCCGACTAGGAACTGCCTTTCCATGTAGATTAGTCGTTGATGATTTGTGTATATATTAGTGATCAACTTAATTTTATTTAGTCAGCTGAATGAGCTCGGATAACTAGGATTTTGCCTTTGGGAAATGATCAAACGAATAATTGAATCTAAAAGAGCTCCAAAACAGAAAGAATTTATTACAACTTTCTATTGCAATAATCCTATTTAATTATAAATTGTTGAATCAAATAAAAACATTTATTTGCTTTTTTGAGTTCTTCATATGTTCATTCCTTTCTTTAATTTCCTTTTGTACTTGTATACTTGCACCTTTCTTGTCTACATTTATGGCTTGAAATTATTTTAAATTGTTTTTTTTTTAATATCTTAGAAGAATATCAACAGATTTCTCTCTATCAAATATAGTTAATTGATTCAGACTGATTTAGATACCTTATATCTTTATTCCTTTCTTGACTATCAAGACTATCATGTATATATGTATGCACAACTTTTATCAATAAGATCAACAAGCATTAGCTTTCAATGCAACTGTTTTATGGTATCGGAGCTAACGCCATGAGACTGTTTGAGGAGAAAAAAAGTGCAGGATTAAGAGAGCCTTTTTGGTGTTAGCTCCGATACCATAAAGCAGTTGCAGTGAAAGCTAATGCTTGTTGATCTTATTAATAAAAGTTATGCATACATATATACATGATAGTCTTGATGACCAAGAAAGGAAAAAAGATATAAAAGGTATCCAAATCAGTTAGAATCAATTATATATCCTACTATCTTTAAAGATATAATACAATCAATTTACTATATGTTACAGAGAGAAATCAGTTATGATATTCTTCTAAGATTACGATATTCCAAATAGCAATTGAAAATTCTTTCTTTACTTGCTTCAAGAGCCTTTCGTTGATCTAGAATAAGTATTAGTAATCGACATTACCTTTTTGTAGCCTAATCCTTGCTATATATTTTCAATATTCTCTTTGTATTTGTTACATTATGTGAACGAGCAGTAATATAGAACAATGTTAAGTGTTAAAGTTCAATCTTATCAATTATCAAAGCAAAAATGTGTGATATTATGTTTATAGTCACTATTATGCATTATGACTACAAAATTGTAATGACCCTCTTGGTCATTTCTGTATCTTGCTTTCTATGTGTCGTTTAGAGCATTCCTATAGCGACCCCAAGTCATTTATGACTTGTTGGGACTGACAGTTCGGTCACCTGGTCGTTCGTTTGGTTTTGGTGTGAGTTTTAGTGTTTTAGAGCTTATGAAACTTGAACGATCATTTTCGATCAAAAGTTCAAGAAGACCACCTCAGAATGGAATTCTGACAGTTCCATCAGCTTCGGAAGGGTCATTTTAGGCTAGTAGCATGGTCGGCATGACTCTCGAGGTTTTCAGTATGAGTCGGTGCGATTAGGCGTTTTAGCCTTAGAAATTTGGCCTAAGGTTGACTTTGGTCAACATTCTTGGAAAACGCACTTGGATGAAAATTCCGTCAGTGCGGTTAGCTCCGAAATGTTGATTTTGGTCTAGAACAACCTTTTGTTCGACTCCCGAGGTCTCCGAATCCATTCCAAGCCCCTCGGTGGATTATGGTTAAAATGGCTCTTGGAAGTGGGACCCACTTTTTATCGAGATGACCTCTGATGGAAATTTTGATTGCGCCGTTGAGTCTGGAATATTGAATTTGGTAGGGTAGCATATTTGTTTTATTTTTATCGGGTCCCGAACGAATTCCGAGTACCCCGTCGGAGTTCTTTTAAATGCTGAAATTGCAGAAAAATCTGCAACATTTTCCAATCTTTCTAAGGGCATAACTCTCTCATTTCTAGTCCAAAGTTAGTGATCCAAAGGTGCATCTTGTGTGGTTTTTCGCAAGGAACGCGTTGGTGTGGTTAGATTTTATATTCAAAGCTTCGTTGGAGGTAAAAATTTGTGTTTTAATTGCTGTCACGGTCATTTTCGGGCTCAGTTTTTGGGCAGTTTTGGAAGCCGATTTCTCACTCGTTTTAGGTCCGATTTTAGTGATTCTTGAGGCTATCTTGAGTGGTTTTTCGAGGAGAACGTTGTGGTGTTATCGTATTTCACTGTAGACCCCTAGTTTCTGGTATTTTCTCGTGAATAGCTGTTGCTATTATTGTTTATTGTTAGTATGTTTTGTGTTTTTCATTGTATGTCGTGTTGGGCTGTTTCGAGCCTCGAATTGTGTTCCATTTTGGGACACAAGTTTGGGGAGGTATTTAAGAACCTATTTTTGGGGTTAATTCCGGAATTTCCGATGCGGGCCCCACTTTCCCCGTTTTGACCCCGAAATTGGTCTGTCTCCATTTCTTGTGATTTTAGTGTCTAAACAACCGTAATAATGTTGTGACTCTATTTTTGATAGCGTGTCAGCATTTCGAGGCTGTTCGGAAAAGGAAAACTCCGGAGAAGTGACTTTTGGAGCACGCGTGGTCGGCCTACAGGTAGGCTACGGTTTCCCTCTCTTAGATTGAGCTTGAGAGTGTGAATGCATGTTGATTAGTTGGGATTTGGGTTGGTAGTTATTGAATCATGCATAGGTGTTTAGAAATCATGTTTTGGCCCCTTTCGGAATTTATCGGGTAAATGTGAGCATGTTTGGTGTTACTAATTAACCCTCCTTGCTATGTAGAGGACTTGTATACTTGATTACTATGTTACCTGAAACATGTTGGGCCTTAGTTTAGGTTTGATTAGGGCTTGCCTTAGAAATTCATGATTCGGAATAGTTAGGCCTTAGTTTTGCCCGGACGTCGCTTGGCCGGCTTAGATCCCTGTAGACTGGTGTAGCAGACTAGAGTCTAATAGTTTGGACCTTAGTTAGGCGATACGCTTACTTTGACGATAGTTATCTTTATTTTTCCCCGATATTGCGGCTTCACGAGTTACGTCGGCGACACTGGTTCTGATTCGCGATTTGAAGTTGGTTTTCATTCGGTTCCAAGAAATTACATTGATTGGCTAAGTGTGGATGGTGTTCCACGAACAGTTTTGCACCTGGATTGATTGAGACTCTTTCAGCAGCTACATTGACACCTTTGTCGGGTTTTCGAATTCGAGATCCAGTTTAGACCTCATGATACTTATATAGAGCATCCGGTTCGAGGTCCGACCTCTATCGCTCAGATATTTATATAGAGCATCCGGTTCGAGGTCCGGCCTTTATCGTTCAGATACTTATATAGAGCATCTGGTTCGAGGTCCGACCTCTATCGCTCAGATACTTATATAGAGCATCCGGTTCGAGTTCCGGCCTCTGTATCTTCAGATTCTATTATTTGGGGTTGAGGTTTTGGTTCGATGTTCTATGTTCTTGGATTCTCTTATGTAAATCTCTTTAGCTATAGTTTTTCTGTGTACTCGACGGGCTTATGGGAGTCCGTTCGGATTTTTAATTTAACTTGCGCACGAGTGTACCTTCTGGGCTTATGGGGGTCCAATTAGGTGCAGTTAGCTTATAGATTACTTTAGTTAGTTATTTCTACACTCATGTGCATTCCATTGTTACTTAGTTTTCATTCTTGACCTCTGTTTGTGTTATTCCTTCTTTTCATATTGTATTTACTTTTCAAGTTCAATCGGCCTATGATGCCTACTGAGTACCTGTTGTTTTGGTACTCATGCTACGCTCTGCATCTGTTTTGTGATGCAGGTCCGAACACCAGTGGCCAGCGTTGATCCAGCTTGGAGTAGTTTGATTCGGAGACGGGGGTGAGTACACGACGTTCTGTACTATTTCAGTCTCCATCTGTATATAAAGACTTGTCTTTTGCCTTTCGAGACAGTCGAGTCTCTGTAGTCCACATTTGGGACTTGTACACTTTTGTTAGTAGCTCTGTACTAGTGACTTCCAGGTTTTGGGAGGGATCTTTATTTGTATATATGTTTTGGTTTGCGCCCGCTTGTTTTATTGTTATATTAAATTTTGTCTACTCTTGTTTAGTTTATGGCCTCAGACCCATTACTTGTTGTTTCGGGTTACGGGTTGACTTACCTACTGGTTGGTTATAGTAGGTGCCATCATGACTCGAGAAATCGGGTCGTGACAAAAAAATTTTCTCATGACTTGAATAATTGATGTTATTATCAAGTTGTTGCAATTAATGATTGTTATTTCATAGTAGTGTTCTATTCTAAAAATGACAAATACTTCAAAGGTACAAAATTTATGAAATAAAAGTACTTTGTCATAAAAAAAAATCAGAAACAAAACGCGTCAACTAAAATGATTTCATAATTATAGATCTATTAATAAAAGTTTACAACTATAGACATTTAAAGGGGTGAACAAGGACTCCTTATATAAGGTATGTTTTGGGCATAACAACTTCTTCAAAAAGTATAGTGGATTCAAAATTTAAAATTTCAGATCAGTGAAAAGATTGATCGCACAAAAGGAAAGTGATAGAGATTAATGGTGAAGAGAAATAAACAAGGGAGATGGGTTACCTTTTCAAACTGAAAGAGAGATGGAGGATGTCTTTTAGACCATTAATAGTGAAAATCCCATGGACAAAGCTTGAATCCGATGATTTTTATGAGCTTTTCCTTTTATAATCGGAGCTACAGTAGAGAAGATGGCCTTTTGCCGCTCTATCGAAACCACATTGGTAACCATTCATCCACCACAACAAATCTTTGTAATGGAGGAAAAAGAGGTCAGAAGAAATAATGAAAAGGGGAAAAGTGCAAAAGATAGTGAAGGTCCACCTCTGCGAGCTTAGAAAGATGAATGACGGAACAAAGAAGAGGAAGACGTTGATGATCCATCGCATAAGAAGGAGAAAGGTGGAGTTGGTAACAGCACCAAACGACAACACTGGTGAGGAAAATAGGTAGCTCAATTTTAAAACCATCTACGGTGATATTTAAGAAAGGATGGTCGGTTCACTTTTTGGACTGGACCAGTTGTTTTTTTGTTCTCTTTGGGCTCATCGGGCAAATTTTGTACATAATTTCTAAGTCAATAAAAGAGCTTCTAGCTCAAATATTTAACCAAAAAACAATGGTATTTTATAGTTTTGAAAATGAAGAAAAGACGATGTGGAGGTGATGAGAGTGACACCACTGCCGTTAATCCACTGATTTGGACAAGAACCGATGGGTCTTGTTAAAAGTTGATTTGGTTAGGGTTGTTACATTGTATTTGGACAAGAGGATGGATGTGAGAAATAAGAGTATTTTAGCTGATATAGTTTGTGTAAGTGAGCTAGATCATCAAACTTTTCGAAGTTGGGAATGGAATAAGCTTTAATTTTGCTGAAATAATGTAATATTTACAATTTACTTGAAAAAAAAAAGGAAGAGAAGACCAAAGCCCATACATTAATGACCATTCTCTCTTTTTACTTTTTAGTCCTATAATTTGAATCTTTTCTCTAAGTTTTTAACAGAACCCCGTTCTTTTCATTACAACCTAGAAATTTTAGCTTATCATAAACCCTTTTTTCACTTCACTTTAATTATCGATGCCATCTACAACCGTCGTCACACCATCGGCAACAACTTCCGCAACTCTACCATAAACCAACGTAAGCTTGATAAAGTTTCATCTCACCAAGATTTTTTATCCCGTATCGAAAAAAGAAAGCGAAATGACCCCAACTCAGATTCAATTC
The DNA here is from genome assembly GCA_037074985.1 of Solanum bulbocastanum. NCBI lineage: Eukaryota > Viridiplantae > Streptophyta > Magnoliopsida > Solanales > Solanaceae > Solanum > Solanum bulbocastanum. The sequence continues at coordinate 24,414,811 of CM073598.1, read as the reverse complement.
TTCGTTCAATTGTTTTTCAGAGGCAAAAACCTAGTTTTCCGAGCCCATTCTATCGACTCGATAGAATTTATTCATAGTAAAATCATATTGATCAACGGTATACCCACATATCATCAACAACTAGTGTATATGGGAAGACCACTCCCGAGTTAGTTAGAACAAACATTGGTTTTCTATAAAATGTTACGTCTAGAGTATAGTTTCGGAGCGTGACAATACAACATACAATTCATAGTGAAATGAGATTCAACTAAAGGATGTAAACAACATTTGAAGTGGATCCAAAGTCTTTACCATGGAGCCATATGTGTCCAATTTACCTTGAGTTGCTTATCTCAAGCTATAACAATCTTGATTTGGGAATCATTCAACAAGGTAATTACTCGAGTTATCAACAAGCTATCATGACTTGAGGTATTGAGTATTTTAAAGGTCACTTTCAAAGATTGGCATAAGCAAAATATCATATTGATTTCTTACAATATACAAATATATATATATGACTTGTTTGAACTATCTTACTATGAAAAGAAAAAAGAACTTCTGAGGCGTTGTATGTGACTCAACAAGGGTGAAGGGGGCAGAATTGTGCACTTTCGAAGCCTACCAGTTTTACATACAGTATATTACCCGCAAGTTCATCTTCTTTGATAGGATATTAGATTAGTTAGCAATTTAAGTTCCAAAGATAGATGTGAACTAATTTTCTTGTTGAACTCCTTTTCTTACGGTCTAAGTGTACTAAAGAAGAACAATTTTTGTTGATTATTGAAGGACCAAAACAACTAGGTGCATAATTTTTTAGACTATACTTAAAATCATTTTCTAATTTTCTATAAAACGACACATATTAAAATCACCATCCGCTAAGACTATTTTCCAATTAATTTTTTATTAAGACAATTTATTTTTCTTATAAGAACCACAAGGTTCAAATACAATCTATCCGACAATTTTTACATATTATTATAACACTATCATTTAATTCTTTTTTAAAAAGACCAGCATGTATGATACATAGTATTTTTATAACATTACTATGTAATTCAATTTTTTTTAAATCATTGTATACAAAATATGAATTGTATATATTTAATATATACAAGTACATAATTGTTGCAGTGTTTTTTAAAAAAATGAATATTTAATTCTCCCTGAGTTATCTGTTTTCTATTTGTGCAATACAATACGTAATATAATAAATAAAATATAATACATAAAAGTAAAATAAAATATAAAAATTCATTATATAAAAATAAAATAGAAAATTCTTAAATAAAACTTAATCAAACTTATGGGATGTGGTAATTAAATAATTAGAGATATATTGGTAAATATGTATATATAGAAGGGATACTTTAGTCTTGAAATAAATAATTTTTTGCTTCTGCTTTTTTTAATAAGCAGAAATTTTTAGCTTCTTCCCAACAAAGAAAAAACAGTTTTACTGGTTTGCCAAACACCTAATTTTTTTAAAAAATAAAATGTTTTTCATAAATAAGTGCTTCTGGACTCCAACAACAATGTCAAACACGCTCTTAGATTCATATTTTTGCTACCAGATACACTGAAATAGGAAGAGAGACGAACGAAAACAGAAGGTAGACGATTTGTCTATGTATCTCAGATACATGCGAATCAGACTAGATACGTGTATTTTTAACTATTTGTTGTGATTCACATGTATTTAGTATACCGAATACATAAGAGAGTTACGAGCAAAATGGAAGGCAGGCGAGAGAGATTTGTCTATATATTTCAAGTACATGCAAATCCATTTAGATATCGTGTATTTAAAATAAATTACACCTTAATTTTGACCTCATGTATATGAGCTACATATATTTAAACGTATTTGAATGTATTAAAATCTAGTAAGATTCATAATATAATAAACTTATGTGTATCTAAGTAATTAGCTTCTAAATTAATAAAAAATATGTAAGTTATTCTATTAAATTAGTCTTGAGATTATTTAATTCCTCATTTAAATTAAAATAATGAGAAATAATAGGTGACTTGATACAATAAGTAGTATCTTACAAGGAAAATCAGAAATTGATTCTCATACTGATCCTTTTGATCAAGTTTGTCGCATCGAACTTGTCTAGCAATTTATTGAAAAATTCAAAGTTTTTAGTAATATATTTGAAACACATACAAGATGGGTGAGTTGTGACCAGACTGGCAAGTGTTTGCCGTATTTTTACCCAATTGCCCCAAGACAAGTAATATGCGGTCGATATCTTTCAATATAAATTGAAGCAAAATGAGTAGAAAAGGTGAAGTAAACAACTCCTAAAAATATTCAATCTAACATCATACAGCCAGCAGTAGAGTGTTTTGTGGTCTGCACATAGAGGAGACACCACTTAGGGATCCTTTCAATTGAGAAAAAGATCTGCATTTTTCTATGTAAGTATCTTCTTGATTCTTTTTATTGTGGTTGAGTTTTGGCCATTTATGAAATAGATCTCTGTTGTTAGAGTATTTGGGGTTTTGAGATTTATGTCTTCTTTATGTCTGGTGGTGTGAGTGTACATTGTGGAACAAAAAAAATTGAATCTTTACATGTAAATTGAATTATTGAAGTTCATGTATGTAAATTGAATCCGAGGTTGTGGTAAGGTGTGCGTACACCCTTCCCAAATCCCACTTGTGGGATTTCAATGGATATGTTGTTGTTGTTGTATATTTGTAAATTGAATTGTTGAAGTTCCTTATGTATCTACAAGGATTTTGATGTAATTCATGATGTTTACTTGAAGAATTAGAGGCTTATAAATGTCATGACTGATCCAAGTATTTGATTTTAAGCAAGTTGCGTATTTTATGAATTGGGGTTCTAACATTATCAGATATATGGTGTGATTTAACTAATCAATTATGTTTTCTTTCTTGTTATCCTTTTATTTGGGTCAAAGGAACATAAAAATGACAGTTTTAAGGTGACTGGAGAATGTATGAATTTTCTCTGCTTGTACAAAGTAATTAGCAGTACTCTGCAAGTATATGTAGCTTCCTGATACATTCATCTCATGTTTGTAAAGGAGATCATTTTCAAGTATGTTTTTTTTCTCCCAATGTGCTAAGACTGATATACTGAAAAAATGATGCATTCTTCTATAAACTGAATGTTATGAAAATCAATTTCTTGTGTGATCGAGGGAATTTTTTAAAATATTCTAGGCTGGTTTGATACTTTCTGCAATCTTTCTTTCTGTCTTGTTTATCTACAATTTATGGTTCCTCTGAAGCTCTTACCGTTGTTTCATTTGAACGAGAGCAACTTGATAAATAAGACAGTTCACCTAAGCCATTTAAAAGATATTACTAGTAGTTAAGAACAGAAATGAAACAAGCAGAGTTGCACCATATTTTGCTGTTGTTTGTCTATTCCACGATAACTAATAACTTCCTCATTTCCCCTTTAAATTTTTAAAATTTTCCTATCGTATGTTAGTAAAACTTCAATCTAGTCGGAGCATTTTACTTTAATTCTGGGACCACATATTTTGACATAATAAATCTCCACTCTTACTCTTGCTGCTTTCCTAGTCTAAATTTGACCTTTAAGTTTAGGAGGTAGATACTTTGGGAATAGGTCAAATGCTAAACAATAATATATGGACTTATCGCTTCTTTTTTCTTGATTTTTACAATTTCATTTGATATCATATATAAGTTGTTTGCTGTTTGCTTGATCAAATACACTTGTCTAATATAAAAAGGAAATATGCATTGCACAGTTTACCAAAATTTTCCTGGATAATAGTTGCAATGAAGTAGGCCTAGCTATTTTTGGTTGAGTTAGTAGTTCTCCAAGAGCACCCTGAAGTAAATATAACATGAATTCTTGTCTGGACTCAATCGTGGAGCTACTTAATTAGTTTAAGTGCCCAAAGAGATGGAATAACTCACCAAGCGCCAAGATGTATTAACGAGTAAATTTTTTTTGTTTTTTTTGATAAGGTAAAGGTTTATTGACTAAGTACCAAGAAGGTACCAAAACCAAAAGTTGGAATATTAACGAGTACATTTTTTAAAGATAAAATCATCAAATAGCACCTTGTGGGTGGCAATATGATCTGTCTTCTATTTTCTTTATTGGAACTGTTCTCATCTCAATAGGTGCTCTTGAACTTCTTATCGAATATTTCATGTAGAACCATATCTTAGCAGCCTTCTAACTACTTTCGGTTTCCTTTGCTATATCTAGCAATTAGCTGCTGTCCACGATGGTTGCACAAGGCTTCACTGTGGATTTAGATAAGCCACTTGTATACCAGGTAAAACTCTACAATCTACATCTTATATTTATTTTCTTCCGTCCTATTTTATTTGATACGTAACTTGGGAAGTTAATGGTTTTTTAACTACATTTCTTCTCAAATTTATTAAATAATTTTTAAAAACATTTTTAGTCCACCTAATGGTTGGGAGTTGGGACTATATTTAGCCACATTAATATGTTTACTCTTGATCTTATGCTTTCTAGAAGACTCTTAATCCAATTTGAAATATATATGCCACTACAAAATATAGAAACTTCTATTAAGGATTCATATACCATACTCCATGTCCCCAACTAGCTTAGGATTAAGGTGTAGTAGTAGTAGTTGTTGTGTAGTATTCCATTTGCTCCAATTACATGACACTCTTATCATTTGGGGCATTTCAAAATATTTGATGGAGTTCTACTGCTAAATATTGTTCTCTATATTATTCTTAAAGTTGCAAGAATTTCAAACTCATTAACTATTTAGCTTTTCAACTCTCATATGATGCTTTCTCTATGAAACTCACTTTTTGGTCATTACTTCACTATTTTCCTCCACTCTCATTAATATAGTACACGGGCGAAATTGACATCCTAAACCCTGTATATAGTTAAGGAAGTGCATTCACTATAAAATGTGATGGAGGATATTCTTATATGTAGTTTCTAAGAAGTTAATAAAATTAATGAAGCAGTGTCAAAATGTCTGCCGAAAAGTAGACCATTTGACCGTCATACTCCAAACTTCGTTTTTCTTTTTGGGATGGATGATGAATCTTTTATTTAGATTTTCACATGTGTCTGTAAGGTTTACCATCTCTCCCTTGATCTTCTTTGCTGCCAATCATCAGGGTTTTTCATTATGTAATTAAGATTATTCCAGTACGTACTAGCAGATACATTTGCCTTATCATTTCGTTTTGTTCCATAATGCATTTCTTTGTTCTACTTGTCAAAGTACACAGAAAATTAAAAAAAACAATGGCAGAAAAGAAGTAGAAAAGAATAATATGTGGTGATGTATTTCCTTCTCATCATCTTTCAGATGGGAAATTATATATGGTTTTACTGTTGGAAGCACTTTTTCTTCTTCCTCTTCTTTTTTTGTTCGATAAAGTTTTTGCAAAGTCTTCTTTGTCATGTCTAACAGGTTCCTTGGCCCAAATCTCTATATTCTGACTGAAATTAATAAATAAACCGTCTTATTACTACTTGTATTTTTTGACTCCTCAAATGTGCTCTCAGGTTGGCCACCTTGGAGAAGCTTATCAAGAGTGGGTTCACCAGCCCATTGTCAGCAAGGAAGGTCCTCGATTTTTTGAAAGTGATTTTTGGGAGGTATAGTTACTGTTAGAATTATTCATTTTTCTTTTAGCTTGAATTTTCATTTTCCATACGTGTCTATGTAAGACAAGATTGATATAAGACTTGCTAGAGTGTGTACCATACAAATACCCCACCCCATGTGAAATAATTCATTTTCACATCATCTCACTATGTACATAAGGTGTTGATACCTTTAATTTGTGAAACAGTTTCTGACTCGCACAGTTTGGTGGGCAATTCCTACCATATGGCTTCCAGTTGTGTGCTATAGCATCTCCGTATCTATCCATATGGGTCGTACTGTTCCAGAGGTAGCACTGATGGTGGTTTTTGGCATTTTCATCTGGACACTGATGGAATACACTCTTCATCGTTTTCTTTTCCACATCAATACAAGGAGTTATTGGTTAGTGCTCTCTCTGTTTTTTTTAGTAACCTGGGAAGGGAAGGTTCTTTTAGCCCTCTGCTTCAGGTTCTTTATTCCTGTGTGCTTTAAACTCATCTTTTGTTACAGGGGAAACACTATTCATTATCTTCTTCATGGCTGTCATCATAAGCATCCCATGGATGGTCTACGACTGGTTTTTCCTCCTGCTGCAACGGCTATTCTCCTTGTACCAGTATGTTGGATTTAATATCTTAGCATCGTTTTATATTTTAACCTGAGAACCTTTTTTTTTTTTGTAATTTCACAAAAATCTAGAAGATCCCAGTTTCAAATGGTTAAAACCGCTTTTCGTGAAATAAAAGATAATTACTCTCTCCATTCCTCGATTGTTGCTACATATGGTTTTCAGAGGTCAAGCAACGTATTGGCAATGCCATTTTATCTTGCCTAATAATTGAGGAAAAACACTAAAAAGAATTAAGCACTTGGAGGGTATACATCAGATATTACATGAAAATCCACTTGACAAATTCTAGTTTAATTTTGGAAAAGTCTACATGGCCATAGCAACTAAAGGAATATAATACTAGACTACATCAACAGCTAGTCAAAGTTGGTAGTTCATATACAAAATGTTGCAAGTTGAAAATCATACGCTCTTATTATTTTCTTTCCCCAAATGACATTGATCACGACTATACTTATGCTGAATTTTGGGAGTGTGCTAAAGAACAATGATTATTTGCTTTTCCCACAACTTTTGATACTGTACTTTGTAATTGCAGTTCTGGAACTTGATCAAACTCCTGGCAACTCCCACTACTGCTCCTGCTTTGTTTGGAGGCGGTTTATTGGGCTATGTTATGTATGATGTAACCCACTACTACTTGCATCACGGGCAACCAACAGTTGAAGTGCCTAAAAATCTTAAGGTAAGAGGATATGTTTGTTAACACCTCCCTAACGGCTTCATTGTGGTTTTTCAGTTAGTTTTTTGTGCCGTCTCCTGACAGGTGTAATAATGTGTCAATTTGAGAAGATGCTTTTTAGTCCCTGCTGGTTTCTTTGTTTAACCTTTTCAACTACTAACAGGAGATTTGTTATACCATCGCAAATTATGTTTTCACTTGTGGTACTTGAGAGTTGAGACTGTTGTTTCAGGTTATAGTTTGTGGTTCAATTCTGTCTTTAGGGTAATAAAGAAGCGTCTGTCTGGGGTTTATCGTGAACTGGGGTTGTGTTGAAGTGATATTTTCATCTCAATTTATGAATCTCGATAAGATGCAGCATTCTTAACCTGTTCTATGATCCTAACTACTGATCTTTTGCCCTTCTTTCACAGAAATATCACTTGAATCATCATTTTCGTATCCAGAACAAAGGTTTTGGTATCACCTCCTCCTTCTGGGACAAAGTGTTCGGAACGCTACCACATTCAAAATCAGCCAAGAACAGATGATTCCCTTCAGATAGGAGAATCACAGCACTAAGCACTTTTTATTAGAAGGGTTAGAATTATTTTTTTCTTTGAAATCCAGTTCCAGTTTTTTTCATTTTGCCACTATGTTCATGCTACAGTTTAATTGGAACTTGGCATTCCATCCTTGTGACAACTTGTGTAAGGGTTACGTAACCGTGCTGCGAAACATTGTGCTCATCAGTCCATCTAGGTTGTATTTATGTTTATCATTGGGCTGTATGTTGGCCATTTATTTGTACCTTGTACCAGTTTGGCAATTAGAAAATCCTGTTGATGCATGGCAACAAATTCTCTTTTTTTTCTTTTTTTTTTTCTGTAGTAACTTGATTAACTGGATTGTTAGAAAGGAAACAGAACTATTTTGTCTTAAAAAAAAAAGAAAAAAGTATACTTGGAGGAGTGTGACAATTTACGGAGTGCCTCAATTCTAATTGTTTACACACACATCACAAATGTAGTGGAATTATTTGAGTGTGGGAATATCTTTTTTCATATCAAGCATGTGTATCATGAGGCATAATGTTGCTTCTTACCTAATCTTCTCTTTCTTCACCCACATAAGAAAGAATACAAACTAAGACTGTGAAAACAAAAGATATTTTATACTCTTCGTTTCAATTCGTTTAGCCTACTTTCATTTTCAGTCCATTTAAAAAAGAACGACTCTTTCCTTTTTTAACAACTCTTTAATTTCAACTTTCCATGACATGTTTAATACCACAAGATTCAAAGTCTTTTATTTTCTTAAACTCTGTGTCAATTCAAAATTGGTCAATCAAATTGAAACGGAGGTGGAGAGTGTAGCCTCTAGGAACATTGCAAAGAAAAAAGAGAAAAAGTTTTGGCACCATAGTAGGACCTCTAATTATAGCGTTTCTACTTTATGCTTCACAGCACCTTCCTCCATTGATTGAGAAGTTAAACATGCCTAATTGAAACCTCTCTTTAAATTCTCCTCTCTCCTTCTCTGTTTCTTCCAAAATAAAATTTTATTTTAGAATAGATACGCGTGACCAGACATAAATCTTCATTTCCATCTATATTATTGTCCAAGATCATGCCATGTTTCAACAGTCCAACACTATAATGTCTTGACCTTTGTTATATTCTTGCTTCTTGTTTCAGATACTAAATATTTAGAGGGAATTTTTATTGAGTCTGAATTTGGATCATCTCCAAGCATGTCTTTTCCATGGAAGAAGTTGAAGAAGACAAGTATATCTCAATTGGTGAAGGACCATATTCATTCTCAAAAACCTCTTATGGTGGAAACTGGTTTCCCTTCTTCCCTTGTGGATCTTTTTGTCAAGAATCGTCGAAAATTCATGAAAACTTCCAAGAAAAAGAGGGCTCCTCCAGTGGTGGCTGAGCCCCCTTTAAGCTCTCTTTTGACTCCACCTTCCCCGGTGTGTTGCATAATTGAGAGGTCTGAGTTAAAGGGGTGTCAGGAAAAAGATGAAAGATTTGATCTTGATGAAGCTGTTGATAAAAATATGGTGTTAATCGCGCTTCTGAAGATCTTTCTGGTGGTAGTTTTGGTTTTAGGAACAAAGAAACTTGTACTGGGAATAACAATGTCAGCTTTCTTGTTGTACTTCTTTGAGTATTCGGGTGAACACGTATATAGATGGATCATGCCTGTTGCAGGAGCACAAAGGAGTCGTCTTTTGACGGTGCAGCAGGTTTGGAGATCCTCTGGAATCAAAATGGTTGAGTTAGAAGAAAAAGATTGCGTTTTTAGGACGCGATTACAGCAAGAAGAGTTTAGTTCCTCTGAGTCCAGTAGGTATGATAACCTGATATGCGAAGGAATGGACTCAACAGAAGAAGAATTGAGAAGTGACTTGTTGGAATCCAAGAGAAAGAAATCTCAAAAATCAAAGATCAAGAGATTTATCGCAAAGAAGTTCAGAAGGAAGACAATACCAATAAGCGAAAGTGATGTTAAAACTCAGGAAAAGGATAAACTTGATCGTCAAAAGAGTTCTGAGAAAGTGCTTGATGCAACCACTGTGAAAGTGTGTAGTTTAGCCAGAAAAGAGCAGAGTTCAGTAAGTATTGTTCTACTTTTGGTTGTTCTTGTTGGCCTTACCGGAGGCCGGATTTTCGCGCTTGTGTTTACAGTAACATGGTGCATGATGTTAAAACAAGTTTTGCTCAAAACTTTAGTTAGAATTTTTCAACTTACTTGTAGAAAGCTGTGAATTGCAGACCATTTAGATAGTTTAGTTTGCTTCTACTGAGAAAAGTAGTAAGCCTTAGCTGGAGATTTTTGTATTATGTCTTGTAAAGTTTCTGATACAAGAGATTATATTGCATTCAACAACTCCAAATTTTATATTTCCATCACTTAAGACATTCATTTTTTGTTGTTGTTAAATTGCACAAGCATGTGTTAAAATAAAAATAATTTAGGTATCTTAGGAAAAAAGAAGAGTTGGTTTTAATCCAGAGGAGGTAAAATTGAGTATTACGATGAATATATGTTTCTTAAGAATCATTGTTAATAAGTTGAAAGTTCATCGAGCCAACCAACTTAGCTACTAAGTTTCTCGAAATGCCCCGTCAATTGAATTGCTTCTTAAACTAGATTTCATATATGTTTTTTTTAATTAAGGGAAATGCTCGTGGCGAAAATGAACGAAAAGCGAAATAAGCGTGTTATTTTCAAATCGATTAATAGATAGTCTGATATGTTCTGATAGTTAAACAGGAAGGGAATATTATGGTACTGATGGAGTTTACACCTTCTACTACCTCACTGATAGAACATCTCTTCAACCCTAGAATTTCATAAATGCTTGGAAAGTTGGTGCATTAATTTATTTATTTTAGATTTTTATTTGATGACAAATATTTATATAGATTTCAAATAATTCAAATCTTTATGTAGGGCTTAAATTTAATCTAATTAATAATTGAGAAATCTTAATAATCTCAGTCAGGATTTAAATTAATGGGATCATTAGCATTAAATTTAGGGAAAATTGTATAGCATAGATTATTAATTCAAATTAAATGATGTAATCACTGTTTGATTTAATTGTACCCCGTAGCAAACTGTTGCTATTTCACCTCTCTCCACTCTCTGCAGTCTCTCCCTCGCCTCTCTCACTTTTATACAAACGCAAATGTATAAAATGTGTTTGTGTTTGTATAAAGCGAGAGAAAATTGTAATCGCTGGCCACTCTCCCAGATCTCTCTCGCCACTCTCACTCACCTCTCTCACTTTATAAAATACAAATGTATACATTGCATTTGTGTTTGTATAAAGCGAGAGAAAATTGTATATATAAATACAAATATATATATTTTCGTCCTATACACTTATGATTATATAAATACAGATCTCCCCCTGCCCAATTTTCTTGTCTTTCTCTCTTTTCTCGTTTTATACAAACACAAATTATACAATTGATTCGTTTGTATTTGTATATCGAAACAGATTATACTTAGCGAAATATACATATTAAAGGCATAACAAACATAAAATTTGCTATGGAGCGCAATTATGCAAACTATAGCTATAGCATACAAATATGATTTTTGTGTTTGTTATATGTGAAAGTTGCTCTTAAATTTATTGCCTTATGTGTTCGGATTTAATATTTTAAGAAGATTTTATTTTTATAATCCGTATAAAACTTATATGAATTTAAATGAATCTTTAGGCAAAAGGCTACATCCATCCCCCATTACGCCCTATTTGATACACGAGTTCCTACAAGGGTAAATATTTATTTATAATGAATGTTTACACTTAAAGCTTATCATTTTAACTTTAGTTAATCATATCATATATATATCATATATATATAAAAGAAAATCCTAGATCCGCCTACGTGGCGCCACCACAAACCAAGATTTCCTTTTAATTTATTTTATTTCCAATACTAGCCTTCCCCTTTCATGAAAAGTTTTTACTTTTATGAAAAGTATTGGTATAATACATAAACATAACCCTTAACTTGACCTCAGCGGACAACTATGCCCTCCAACTTTAAGTGCGCACAAGTAGACACTTAAACTTGTATAAAATAGAACAAGTAGACATATGTGTCCTACATGGCATAATACATATAGGATGCCACGTTGGACACAAAATTGCCATGTAGGGTGCTATGTAGGACGAATGTGTTTATTTGTTCAATTTTATAGAAGTTTAAGTGTCTACTTGTGCACACCCAAAGTTAAAGGTCATAGTTGTCAGTTGACGCCAAATTAAGGGTCATGTTTATATATTATGTCAAAAGTTTTTTATGAAAAATTGTGACTTTTATGAAGAGTTGCGATTTTTTTGAAAAATTGTGACTTTTATGATAAGTTGTGACCTTTCCGAAGGGTTGTAATTTTTCCAAAGAGTTGTGACCACTCCGAAAAGACACAATAAGCATTTGTTCACGCTACCCTTTGTTGTTTATAAATAGAGGAATTCCCTCTCATTTTAAAACAACGAAAATTTTTGAACTTCTTCTTCTTCTTCTGGACAATTAAATATTTGTATATTTTGCTCCTATTGAATGACTCACTAACACAATTGTTTTTAGTAATCAATATACTGGTGAATATAATCGTTTTATCCTAAGAGGACCTATTCCTTTAGACCTTGGGTACTAGAGGGGAATAATTTCCTTAAGGGATCACTGTGCATTCAACGAGCTCGATTTTTTTCATTCTGTTTCATTATATTGTTACAGATCCTGGTGTATTTTTTACAGTCATTAATTTATACTTATATTATAAATTGTTATTTTTGAATACATGTTTTAAACTTTGTTGTTAATGCTTCAGCAAAATTATTGTTTTAAGTATTTGTTAGTACAGATTAAATAACAAGCGTTAATTGAGTATTCACGCAAGTTTTCTCTATTGGAATTGTTGAAGGTACAATAAAAAAAATCCCTTCCAAATCTCTAATTCTTCATCAACAATGTCATTCCTTCACATACAAGGATGAGATTTTGTATTCTTTAGAAAATCCTCTGAGAGTTAATAAATTTGCCTACCTATATTTTTTTGGTTTTTATGTTGTAGTTATTTATTTTTATTAAATTTAATTAGTGGATATTATGAGTACTTTAAGGATTGAAAGTTGATTGAAGTGTTAGTTAATTTTTTGAGGTATGTTATTTCAAAACATAGGAACTAATCTGATTAGAATGATTTGTTATCATCATTAGATATCTCATAGTCTATTCCCTTTAATGTATCTTTTTTTTGTCACTATTTTGTTGTATCCTTAAAATTGTATTGATTATTTTTCTTTTCGTATGTATATGATCTCACTTGGACAAAACTTTCGTCATTTTAATGTTTTTCTTTTTTTTCTTCTCATTCAACTCTTCTAAATATTTTTGGTGTGAGTTATGAATATTTTCGGCAAGCTTAATTTGAAGCATATGAAACAAAACCTGCACTAAATAAAAATAATATCTTAAGCTAAAAAATATATGTCTATTAACATAGATTTGTTGTCTTTCATGTTTCAAGTAATTGCTGAGAGTTTAAGTTATCTAGGTTAGACTCATTTTTAATTTTTAATGTTCGAGAATACTTCTTTAACATGAGTCTAGAATCCAACATTTTGATATACTTGTACTTTCATAATGAAAAAAAATTATGCATACATATTTCTGAAAAAATCATAAAATTGCATTGATGAAGCATCTAGAAGGTCTTCAGAGTAGCAATTTAATGAAGAAAGAATTTCTAAAAGAGTCAACAATATTATTTTGCTGTCGTTTCCAATTTATTTTTCTCCTTCTATAAATTTTGTTAGAGCAACAAAGTAAGAATAACGAAAATTGGTGAATATTTGACCTTAGACAAGTAGAATGTCTCTAAAAAAATTTATTTATGTTGTTGGGGTGTACATTTTAATGGTCTTAATTTATTTATTATTAATTTTTTCACAAGGAGTTATTTTAACCATAAAATTATCAGATTCTAAATTTTTCATGTATAAAAAATTATAAAAAGTGATGTTTAACGCTACATAAAAAACATCACTCTGTTTTAACAAGACAATTATATCATTAAGCATATATTATGATAAATTATGTAAAAGATAAAAATGATCAGATATCAAGATATTTTTGATCATTCATTATATATTTACAATTCTTGAGATATGTGATAATGTCAAATAATTTAATTTATATTGAAATATTCTTAAAGCCTACTAAAATTTGTTTTTTTTTTCTTATAACAATAAATTATTGGAAAGGTTGTTCAAAAGCTTAGAAAGATTATTTATGCCCGCGCAAAGCACAGGTTTATTACCTAGCATAGATATAAAAGAAAACCCTAGGCCTGCCTACATGGCGCCACCACAAATCAAAATTTTCTTTTAATTTATTTATTTTCAAAACTAGCTCTCCCCTTTCATGAAAAGTTGTGATTTTAATGAAAAGTTGTGACTTTTATGACAAGTTGTGACTTTAATGAACAGTTGCGACTTTTATGAAAAATTGTGACTTTTATGAAATGTTGTGATCTTTTCGAAGGGTTTCAACTTTTCCAAATAGTTGTGACCTTTCCAATAAGGCACAATAAACATTTGTTCGTACTACCATTTGTTTTCTATAAATAGAGGGATATAAAAATTTTAAACTTCTTCTTCTGCACAATTAAATATTCGTGTACTTTGCTTCTGTTGAGTGGCTCACTGACACCATTATTTTTGTATCAATACACTGGTAAATATAATCATTCTATCATGAGAGGATCTATTCCTTTGAACTCCAGGTACTAGAGGACAATAATTTCCTTAAGGGGACAATGTGCATTCAGTAAGCTCGATTTTTTCCTTTTCTTTTTTATTTTATTGTTACAGATCCTGATATGTATTTTTACAGTCACTAATTTATGCTTATGTTATTAAGGATAAATGATAAGATGTTATTATTTTCATACATTATTTATGTTCCTTACTACGTAATCTTTTATATAAGATAACATAGTGTTTTAGTTTTAATAATCAATATATTTTAAATATTATTTTATAAATTTTGTAATATTAAATTTTTGCGCTAGGCGCAAATAATTTTTCTAGTTAGTTGTATTCAATATATCTTTCGCATTCATTGACAGGGATGTAAATCATCATTATCCTTTCGTTAAAAACTACTTTTTCCCAACGCGGGAAAACCATCTTTCCCCTCCAAGTGTTTGTCTAGGCCTCTAGGGAATAGATTTATTTCTAGAGAAAATAACATATTTAATCCTTGAATTATTGCTATATTTCAACGTTGGCCCATATGCTATTGATCTAAGTATATTTAATTTTTAATCCGTAATTATATAAATAATACTCCCTCTGTTCCTAATTACTTGTCCACTTTTCCTTTCATAGTTGTCCCTAATTACTTGTTCATTTTGACAAATCAAGAAAAGACAATTTTTTTTACCTATTATACCCTCAATTAAATGACTAATTACTTTGGAAATGCAGAATTTTTCATCCACTTTATAATTAATAGTGGTAAAATGATAAACTCACTATGTCATTAATTAATTTCTTAATAGGTGTGTCAATTTAAAAGTGGACAAGTAATTAAGAATAGAAAGAGTAACTATTTAATGATTTTTAGACTTATATAAAACCCTCTTAAAAGAGCATTGAAGAAGAAAACATTAATGGATGAAATTTATTGTTATCGTGGTATTAAGCAATAACCTACTTAATATTTCAGGAGCATTATCATTAAATTCACATACAAAATTAGGAGAAAGATGGTTTGAGCTAATATTGTTTCATTGGTTCTTCCAATTACTTTAACCATCATTATCTCAAAAAAGGGGGGAGGGATAAACCTAACAATGTCAACTTCAAGTTAAATTAAAGGACTAAAATTTCCTATTTTATTTAATTAAAGATTAAATATGTTTAGAATAATGATATAAGAATTAAAATTGGATAACAATAACATAAATCAATGAAAGGATATATAAAAATATATGTACGTACATCTTACCATTACCTCGTGAATGTTGAGAGAGGTTGTATAAAAAGAAAAACTCAACTCAAGTTCAACCAATCCAAATACTTATAAGAAACTAAAATTGGTATATAGCAATAATCTAGGACTAAAAGTGTTATTTTCTCCTCTTCTTCTTTTCTTTTGTATTTACATATACCAATGAAATTTCACAAGTCGGATATGAAGAGGATACAATGTAGCAGACCTTATCATTATCTCATGAAAATAGATATGTTGTTTCCGAATGACCCTCACTGAAGTTCAACAAAACCAAATACAATGAACTACCGCTATATACATTACTCGTCCATTTTGACAAATCATGAAAAAAAAAAATTATTTACCTATTATACCCTCAATTAATTACTTTGAAAAATATTGAACTTCTTGACAATCTTAAGTTTTTAATTCATCACTTCATAATTAATAGAGCTAAAATGGTAAATTCATAATGTCAAATTATTATTCAGGCGGGGCTCTTGAAGGCTTCCTTGCCGCATGCAACACGGGAAGGGTTCCCTATCTGGCCCACACGAGTAGGAACATAAAAAATAATGAAAAGGCGAATACATGTACATGATGTAACGACATATTTCAAAATACGTGATCCGATTTAATAGGTTGCGCGCAGAAAGGAAGGAGTTTACCGACCACATAACAATTCATTCTTGTGTGTAGCATCGTGGGCCCATGTCTTCTGAATGAATTCAAAGGTTGTTTCTCTTAATACGAAAACGTACAAGGTAATGCTTATTCTTCTCCTTCCTGATACTCTTGAATAAGGCAAGACTTTTCCTTATTCCCTATCAAAAGTAAGTAATTATTTTCTTAATAGGTCTATAAATTTAAAAGTAGGGAAGTAATTAGGAAGAGAGGAATACTATTTTCTGTTCTTCTTTTTCTCTATTGTATTTACACCATAGTCTATGAGTCCATCACATAAACCCAAAACCCCTAACTCCCATTATTATAATCTTTTCAAATTCCCAAAACCCCTCAACCCCCTTCTTCCTTTTTCTTTTCCCACAACAATCTTTCCTTTATTTGTACCCCTTTACCCCCACTCCCCGCCCCTTCTTCAAAATTCACAATTTATGCATGTCACTATCACATTTGTGTATCTACCTGGCCAGTATTAGGTACTATCTTCTTCACCCTTTCTTGATTCTTTGTTATCATTGCCAGTAATAGCTACTATCTTTCTTGGTTTCTTGTTGATGGGTGTTTGATTCTCACTTTGTAACCCTTCCTCTACCCCCAATTAAGTTAAAGGTACAATCTTTTTTCAGCCATTCTTGATTCCCTGTTACTATTTCGCCTATCTTGTAAAGTAAGTCTTGTGGCCCTTTTTTTCTTTTTGAGGGTATCTTTCAAAGATGGTACTCAACCCACAAACATAACTTTTTGTTTGTTGGTTCGTTTTGCACATTCTTGAACTCTTGTCATCTGAGTGAGGACCCAGAAACTGATTTTGTTTTGTAGTGGTGAAAGAATGATTGGCTAATGTGTTGTTATACATGTAAGTGGTACTTTAGAAGCAGAGTTTTCGTTAATCATATAAGATTCCTGCTTTAAATGCAGTGTGTTTTGATCCTGTGTGTATATGTATTCAATGGTTGTTGCTTGGTGTAGAAAGGGTATATGTATTCCATTTTGTTTTTGTTTGTGATAATGTTGTGTGTGGTGAAATTAAAAAAAGAATCTATTTTTGGACTCTGAACATGCTGTTGTCGAAAAGTTTAAACATGTTACGATTTCTCTAGAACCTGCTTAACTGTTGAATTATGTATTAACATGTGGATGGAGATTGATTACTTCTCCTGTTTCTGGCTTATTGTCAATGGAATGAGTATTCAAATCTAATTAAGGAATTGTTGGTATTTACTATTTTACTGTGTTCTTGGCGTTAATATGCTTTATATATGATGCACAATGGAAATTAGTTCTAAAACACTTTTTCAGTGCAGGAGTTGAATTGTTATAAGTATTCAATTCTCCTGGCAAAGCTATGGAAAATGGAAAAGGCACAGCGAGTGGTCCAAAGAAATTACCTTTCACGCCTAAGGCTATCATACACCAGAGATTTGGTTCTAAAGCATGCTATACGGTCGAGGAAGTTCAAGAGGTCGTACAAAATGGATGTCCTGGTTTAGTGATCCCTCAGAGAGGTCCTTGCCTCTATCGCTGTTCTCTGCAACTTCCAGAATTTTCAGTAGTCTCTGAAGCCTTCAGAAGAAAGAAGGATGCTGAGCAATCTGCTGCTGAGAAGGCTATACAACAGGTTTTGTCTCACTCTCTGCTCTTGACCTATTTTAATATTTGACAGACAGGAGTGTGGCTTTGTCATAGTAGGGGTGTTTTGGTGATGTCAAATTGTCAATGTCATGACCCTTCGGGGTGGCCCAGTGGTTTGGACTTGTTGGAGGTCTCAAGTTCGAAACCCCTTGCCAGCGAAAGCAAGGGGTTTGCCTTCTGGGTCGAGCTCGTCATACCAAGCTTGCCTAGCGCGGGTTACCTCTCCTATGTGGTTTGCAAGCTATTGCATATGAGCGGGGGTTTTACCCTGTGCGCACCCAAAGGGTAGCGGTTGTGGGTTTCCCTATCCATTAAAAAAAAAAATTGTCAATGTCATGTGATGGCTAGATCAAGAATACTGTGTGTTTTGGAGCATAGTCTGACATTAAGGGTGTCGTGTATTAAATGTGTTCTTTTAGTTACTTCATGCAATCCATTTTTTTTGTCCACAGTGGTGATGTTGAAGTTGAAGTTGATTGACACTCTTTCTTATTTCCTTTGCATTCCATAGAATTAATTTCTTGGAGTATCTCCTCAGATCAGATAGTTTTGAATGCTGCCTTTATTGTTGACTACCACAATGGCCTGACTGTTTGGGGCTCTAGAATAGCCCAGTACAAAAGAAAAAGAATATTAGGACTCGGGTAAATTGGGTTTCAACTCAAGGAAAAAACTTTTTACTTTCTCTTTTGCTGATAATTCAGGATGTAGAACCAACCAACTCTTTATCATAAATTCTTCATTTCTCTTAAAGTTTATCTAAGCTAAGCATGCACTTATGATGAGTACTGAAAATGAAGTGAGCAGTTGATGAATTTTTTCTCTCTCAGCTTGTCTCATAGATATTCAAATGTCTATGAGAAGGTCATCACTAGCTCATGCTTGTCACATAGATATTCAAATGTCTATGAGAAGATCATCATTAGCTCATGTTTGTTGCTTATCTGTAATTCTACATGCTCTTGTGATCAGTTTTAACATATGAAGTGGACAAGTTCTGATTTTTGTCTCAGCTTGAATCTTAGATTTTCAAATGTCAATGACAAGCTAATGCATTGACCACTCGTGGTTGTTGTTTATCTGCAGCTAGGTATCCAGCCTAAAGAAGATAATCTCACTGTGGAGCAAGCATGGGATGAATTGGTTGGTCGACTATCATATTTGTTTTCAATTGAGGTATGCAACTCTATTCGTATAAAATGTGGTGATTCAATTTTTTTTGGGGAGTCAGCTGAAATATTACATAGTTTGACTAGCCATGGAGATCGAGTGAGAACTTTGACTTATATACATGTTTATCAGCATAAGAAAGTATCTGATGAAATTATAGAAACTTGTCTGGGAAGCTGGTTTCTAATAATCTACTATGTTTTATTAGCATAGTTTCAACAAGGATAAATGACATGTTATGCATGCTAGAGTTTGTGAGATATCTAATGCTCATAAAGGTTTATTAATTTTTTTCTGTTGCATTTTCATTGAATAGGATTACTGACTTATTTGTGTGAGTAGGATTAAATGATGTGAACGGTTTGACTAATAGGATGTAGTTCATGAATGCAACTTTTCTGCATCTAATGAACTACCTAACTGATGGTTAGTTTTACGGGTCATTTTTTTCATTTCCGGTTGTTGATGAAAGTTCCTGCCTGCAATTCACCCGCTTAGTGGTCACTTCAGAGCAGCGTTGGCCAGAGAAGGTCACCTCAATGGATTTATTCCTCTGGTAGCTATTGCCACGTTTGATGCAAAGATCAATAGCTTATGTAAATATATATCATCTGAAATGGAGTCAAATCCCTTGTTGGTGATGTCACTTATTATTGAAGCTGCAAAGAGATTAGAAGACTCCCTCTTGTTCTCTGAAGAGAAGCTGTCATTGAAGAGGCTGACTCCACACCCTCCTGAGATTATACAATCTTTACCAAAGAATGAACCTAATTTCCCAGAGAGCATTTCATTTGAAGCAATACGTGTTCCATCTTCAGCAGAGAAGACTGTGGAACCTGTGATACTTAATGCCTCTTCTGGCAATTATTACCTGGATGTTATTGCAAAGGAACTAGGGGTTGAGGATGCTTCTAAGGTTCTGATTTCAAGGTGAGAAAGAGTATACACAGAGCATTGGATGAGTACCTTGTTTGGCCAGTAGAATGTTGTAATACAGTCTGCTTGATTTATAGCAATCAGAAGTTGATTTTAATGCAGTATGGTAAGAAGTATATGAATGATCTTCTATCCAGTGGCAGATGCAGCCTTTGTGCTGGGGGTCCAAATGAACCCAGTATTTTTGACGGAGTTTAAATATACATGTGAAAATCATTAACAGTTCAACCAGTATTAAATCTGAACCCATAATTTCAAAAGTACAATGAGTTAAGTCTAAAAACCATGAAGGTTGAACTGATCATTTTTAAACCCCGTATCGGACTATGCTTCTATCTAGAGTTTTCTAATAGATTGTATGGTTCCTTCTTCCATGCTGCTATGGTATATACTCTATGCATCTTGGAATTTTTGTAGTTAAGCTAGACAACAATCTTGTATGACCAAAGCTGAGAACATTCCCATAAAGTGGTTATATATGGGGGATTGGAATTTTTTTGTTGGTTGGTTCAACGTGAGCTGTAAGGTAGCTTTGTGGTTATGTAAAAAAGGCTTGATTAAATAAACAATTTTTTCCATTTGACTCAAGCATTTGCTATATCTTTCACGATGAACCCTTTTTTTTCTGTTACAGGACTATTGGCAAAGCTTCCTCAGAGACGAGGTTGTACTTCTGTGCTCCAGAGTCCACAACAATTGGTTCATCATCAGAGCTATATATGAAACAAGCTAGTTCATTTAAAGGATATGTCAATACCATCGCAAGTTACCTATCTGGTCAAGAAATATGTGGTGATGCAATTTTGGCGTCTGTAGGATACACTCGGAAATCTACTGATCTTTTTTATGAAGATTTATCCTTGCGTGCATATTACAGGTATGTCCGTAGCATCATTTTTGAGATTTTAGGCAGCAAAGTCTGGTTGAATCAAAACTTAGTCTGGGTTATTCTAAACCAGATTGAAATGTAGTTATGTTTGAATTGTGATGGCCGTTGTAGTAAGTTTCCTCCCTTTGATCTTGGTGTGGTGAGCCAAATAATGGAGACAGTGGATTTGCATGATGAGTTTAGGGTGGCCAACACTCACCTGAAGTGACAATGTTGTACTTCAGGAATTTCTGTTCTTTCTTATGTTTGTGTTTGCCTTTTGGCTTCTTTATTTATCCGTGATGCTCAGTTTCTATTGTTGATTTTGCAAAATTATTTCTTTCTTCTTTTTTCATGCATAGTAGTGGGGCTCATTTTCACTTTTCTCTTTTTTTTTCCTCTCAAGAATACTTGCCAACAAGATACCCAGTGGAATTTACAAGTTGTCCAGAGAAGCAATACTTGCTGCGGAACTTCCCACAGCTTTCACAACAAGGAGCAATTGGAGGGGTTCTTTTCCAAGAGATATTCTCTGTACATTTTGCCGCCAGCATCGATTATCTGAACCTGTCTTTTCAAGTGATTCCATTGAACCTCTGCCAGATTTACCTGGACGTAAAAGATTGAGGGATACATCATCAGGTGAAAACGAAACTAATGAAGGGGGTCTTGCAGCTACTGCTGTAGCACAAGAAGGGTGTAATCTAGTCTACAGATGTACAGTGAAGATATACTCCAAGTGCCAGGAATTGATTCTGCTGTGTTCACCAAAGGAATCTTATAAGAAACAGATTGATGCAATTCATAGTACTGCCTTAAAAGTTCTCTCATGGTTAGATAGATTTCTTGATAAAGTTGATATGTCTGTGGAAGAGATCACATCTTCTGCAAAGGGATTTGATATTCTTATTTATCCTCAACAGCTTGTTAAGGAGTTCACATTATGTCAAACTTTGCCCAAATATCAGTGGGGCAGTGCAACACTAGCAGGAAGCTTTGTGTGTCCTAGATACTCTAATGTACAGAATAACACACTTGAAGAAGAATTATCATCTGGAACGACTCCATCTAGTGGTTCTTTGGTGTGTGTGACTTACAAGATATATTTAGCCATGGAAAGGGAATGCATTATGGAACATCTTGAAGGGTCTGAAGAGTTTGAGTTTGAGATTGGCAGTGGAGCCGTATCTCCTGTTCTTGAAGCAGTTGTAACACAGATGTCCGTTGACCAGTCTGCATGTTTTACTATGGAATTGCCTGCCAAAGAGATTGTTCTAGCAGTGGCTCATGATTCTGCAAATATCATTTCATTATTGTCTTCAGGTAAAGTTAGGTATCTGTGTCATTTTATTCTGATTGGTTTTGCCCTCTTTGTATTGGTTTCTAATATAGAACATGCTTTCCGCTGATCACTTACCGTGTCCAAACCATTTAAAGTTTCTGATGCGTTCCTATAATCTAAAGTTCCCTCTCCTTTCTGGACTCTCTGGAGGCAGGTACTTGCTTAATGAAATGTGAAGTCACTTTGCTGCGTGTGACAGTACCCCTGGAGGATAGAATGGAACAGGCCTTATTCTCTCCCCCATTATCAAAACAACGCGTTGAATATGCGGTTCAGCACATTAGAGAATCTTGTGCTGCCTCTTTGGTATTAGCCTTTTCAAATGATTTTACAGTCTCTTTAGATATTTAAAGGGCTTGTTCTGATCGTAGTCCATTGCAGGTTGACTTTGGATGTGGTTCTGGAAGTCTGCTGGAGTCTTTATTAGCTTATCAAACCTCTCTTGAGAAAATAGCAGGTGTTGATATTTCACAGAGAGCTCTTGCTCGTGCTGCAAAGGT
The DNA here is from genome assembly GCA_037074985.1 of Solanum bulbocastanum. Classification (NCBI taxonomy): domain Eukaryota; kingdom Viridiplantae; phylum Streptophyta; class Magnoliopsida; order Solanales; family Solanaceae; genus Solanum; species Solanum bulbocastanum. The sequence goes on along the minus strand of CM073598.1, from coordinate 24,392,244 downwards.
CTGATGCATTCACAACCCTTTGACACTGCTTTTTTGCTATCCTAATCTCTCTGTAACTGTCCTATAACTAATTCTTTTACTGCATTTCTTTTTCTTGGCAATGATAATCAGAGCTTGTGCATTTTCTATCTTAACCGTGTAGGTTTGAAACTGAACCTGTTATTCAAGTGAGAAAATTCAGGAACTGCAATGGTCATCTTCTGTCAATCCAATATAAAGATATTATCTTGTGTCATTAACTAAATCCAATTTAGCCTATGATTTTAGTGTGACATTGTACCATTTGATAGTTAATGACATTATATTTGGATTGCCAAAGCTAGAAAGATGTTTCTTAGGACAAAATGTCAAGGTCCTTTTACCTGTCAAAAGTATCTATATGACATATGTACACACTGAGGCACGTGTGTCTATTTCCTTGCTATATACCTATGTTCATGATATAGGTTTTCTATTTCCATATTCTGGCGTTGGAAGCTCCGAAGTAGATAATATTCAATTTATGGTGGTATATGGTTATAGAGTCTGGGAAAATGGTTTCATGTAATGAATAGCATGGAAGTGAAAAAGATCTTTTCTCCTTTTTTTCTTTTTGGAATGGCAAGCAACTTCGTACCATCATCAATATAATATCACTGGTTGTTTTTAGACTATCAGAACCGTTAAACTAATGAGGTCAAAAATGTCAGCTCAAGATGCTAAGAAACTTCTGAAGATCTAATTCTCAAAAAAGAAACTTCTGAAGATCTAATTCTCAAAAATAGAAACTTCTGAAGATCTTAAAAAACTGCTCCAATTAACTTCTAAATTTTTTGCACTGATGGAACATAGTTTTTTACTTTAGTGTCTACCACATGCAGAATGTATATGATGTTGATAGCTTTTAGGACTTCCTCAGTTATCTCTCGAATTAGACTAGGTGGGAACTGACTTTTTGTAAGGTTCCTGGATATGGATACTGATACACGTTTTAGAACCTGATGTGACCCACTGCAACAATGTACGTGCGTTTTTGTTTATATAAAATGTTAATCATCAAAAGAAGGCCCATCACATGAATTGCCGGTGCCAACTTATTATTAGACTTTTATTTATGCTTTCACCTAAGATTATTCTTAACTTCCAGATACTTCATTCAAAACTCAATGGAAATATAGAAGCTGAACAACCAATCAACAGTATCAAGTCTGCAATACTATATGATGGTTCGATTTTGACTTGTGATTCTCGGTTGTGTGGATATGATATTGCAACCTGCTTGGAGGTAATCAGTTTCTCTTCTATTGATTGTTACATAGCTTTTAAGATCTTTTACTGTTGTTTTTTTCTTTAAAAAAATCAACTTCCGGACATTTCGAGTTTCATGAAATATTTGTGTAAAAATGCTGATGAACTTTATATCCATCCCCAAAATGAAGTCTATGGCTGGTTATATGTACAGTAGTTTTGCATTGAAGCAACTGAGTTGATCGGTGAACTCTGTGATATGATCTGTCAACTTGATCGCTGTAGATGGTTTAGTGTGTTAGATATCATGTACTCATGTATTAGTATTTGAGGTCAGAAGGTAGATATTCTGGAGCAGTAAACAATATGTGATATGAAGTATTTATTCAGAGAAAGCCGTTTTCTGAACCTTGCCATTGTCTAAGTAGGAGACTGGTGTAAGTGGCATCTTCAAAACTTCTATGTATTTGATTTGTAGCAGAGAGCAGACTGATTTTTCTGCTTCGAGATATGACACCTTCATTCGCCTACCAGAAGAGTACAGAGCTTAGCACTCATTACGAGGGAGGAAGGGAGGGAGGGGAAATTAGAAACTGAGTTTCATTATGGGTTGCTAGATCATAGTGCTGGCAGATTTCTTCAATATTTCTACTCCTATGTGATGAACTATATTGGAGCTGGTGGTTCTTATCGTTATGATTGATTCAATTTAATCAATTTTAGTTTCACTGTGAATAATGATGTGATGATATTTTCTAGTGGTTTATTAGTGTCTATCCACTTAGACACATAATCTCTAAGTTTGAAGAAATTAGTCTTGCTAGGGAGGTGAGTGATGCATCAATGATGCTTCCAACGTTCTTTATTGGCACTTATGTTGTCCCAATTAAGTGTGAAATTTGGTGCATTCTGCTCTGTAATTTTTGGATTCTGTCTTTTCTTTCTTCCATAGAATCTTTAAAGCATCAACACATTTTTGATTGTGAAAGCTGGGCATTTTGATCAACTATAGGTGATTGAACACATGGAGGAACATGACGCATGTTCATTTGGGGATATTGTTCTCAGTTCATTTTGTCCACAGATTCTTATAGTCTCCACTCCCAATTATGAATACAATGTGATTCTCCAGAAATCTACTCCCCAATACCAGGACGATGACCCAGATGAGAAGATCCAGCAGCAGTCATGCAAATTCCGCAATCACGATCACAAGTTCGAGTGGACTAGACAGCAATTCTGTCAATGGGCATCTGAGTTAGCTTTAAGGCATAATTATGATGTTGAGTTCAGTGGTGTTGGGGGAGAGCCTAACAAAGAACCAGGATTTGCCTCCCAAATTGCTGTTTTTAGAAGAAAAGATAGCAGTCCCGTGAATGCAGATTTTACTGAACACTATGATGTTATATGGGAATGGAGTAGTAGCAATAATTCATGATCTTAACTATAGATGCTTTCAAACACACTCATTTTTGCTGCATTTTGGTTAGTGATGTGGACTCCAGAAGCCATAGAAATTCCCTTTTAACTAGACTAGGTTTGCTTCACAATTTTCTTTTGCTTATACCAAGTGCCGACTGTTGTGGGAAATCATACTTTGTATTCCTTACCTAAATGTGCTTGAAATGTGTAGTTGCAAGATGCAAAATTATATTAGTTCTTTAGAAAGGTACAATACTCCTTAACTCTTGACTTGAAAGTTTTATACTTGAACTTTAGTTTTGTTCCATTTTTCTTTCACCTTCACTTGTAGAGATGGTCTGTTGTGAGGTCATACTCATAGTTACAGACAAATCTGGTTGAAGAAGTTTCTGTTCATTGATAGGACCATCCTTTTTGTACTTGTACCATTTGGCCCAAAAGACATAGATACCAAAGTTGAGCAAGCTAAGGATCGCTAGGAACCAGTAGAAAAGCTCGATGTGGTTCTTGTTCATGTCTCTCCCTTGAAGCCATCCTTGCTTGTTTGAAGTGAGCTTTGAAGTGATTGAGTTGATGAGCTCGACAAAAGCTGAGCTCAAGTAGTAGCCAATGGAGAGTGACAGAAATGAGAAAGACGTGGAGAGAGATCTCATCCCAGCTGGAGCCTCGCTATAGAAGAATTCCATCAGTCCAACGAGTGTGAACATGTCTGCTATCCCAAAGATTGCATAATGAAAGGAGAGCCAGAAGAGGCTGGTGCGATGGTTGTAGTTGTTGAACTCGTTCTTCCTCTTCACTTCCACGGCTCCTGCAATGGCCATGGAGATAGCTGAGAGGACGAGCCCTACCCCGACCCTCTGGAGGTGTGTTATGCCAGTTGGGTGGCCAGTGATCATCCTCATTACAGGAACAAAGAGGAACTCATAGATGGGAATGAGAACGGACATGAATACAAGAGGAATGACCGGAATTGAAGCAGCAGGTACGTCAAACTTGCCAAGGCTAGAATCCATTAGAGTCCCTTGTTGTATTGAGATTGTTTGTAGCTGTGCCAAACATGTGTTCATGATGATAGTACTCAAGAGAATTGGCATCATCCTGGTAAGGATTTTCACTTCCTCCACTTGAGTAACAGTACAGAGTCTCCATTTTCCTTGCTTATCGGTACCCTCTGTTTGAACTGCAGCTTTGTCTAGTACACTGTCCATGATTAACATGACAACATAAGATCAACTTAAACATGAAAACCTTTTGATCTTGCATTGAACATGAAACACTTGCCTGAATTGTTGGGTATGTGGAAGGCGCTGTTCGGTTAAAGGAGAAACATTTCGGTCCTGTATCTCATATAATTTATGCTCATCAGTTGGTAGTTGCACAGAGCAATTTCGAGCTGCTGCTACCAAAACCTGCACAAATGCAGCTTTGCTTGATTTAGACCTAGCATTAATGGTGTCACAATGATATACGACGAATAGAGAAAAACTCATGATTGAACTGCGTGTTCAGTCAAACTATTGTCACGTAAATTGAACGGAGAGAGAGTTATAGTATGTCCCTCACCTGTAAAACTCTAAGCAGGGGACTTTCACCAGGAACTCTCACTCTATAAAAAGGCTTCCCCATTGAAACAATACAGAGGCCAGCAAAACAGCAAACAATAGAGATAATGAACCCTCTATCCCATCCAACATTTGTACTGACCCAAACCACAATAGTAACTCCAATGGATGCTCCAATAGTTATACTTAACAAGAACCAGTTGAAAAAGCTGGAAATGTTCTTGCTGCTCTGTTTTGGGTCGTCCTGTTCGAATTGATCGGCACCTAATGCCGGAATACAGCCCCGAATTCCCCCTGCTCCCAATGCCGTTAAGTAAACTGAAGTGTATAGTAGCAGTGCTTTTCCGCCATGAACGCAAGTTGATTCTCCACAAGGTTGTGGTTGCAGTTTTTGGAAGTGGGATTGGAGTATCAATAGTAAGTATCCCTGTGAAATAACAAGGCGATTACTACACAACTTTTCGTAGGCGTTTGACCATAGGATTTGGGAGCCTAGTTTCAAATCAATATTTGTTTATTAAAAAAAAAAGACTCATAATTTTAAATTTTGCAAATATAGACTCATGCTCGATGTGAAGAGATTGATTATTCGTGACGGTACTATGTGGGGGAATTTTATTAAATAATAGTTAGTTATTTTACTTGATTTATTAGATCAATGAATCTTTACAAAATTATGTGTATTTTAAAGTTTGTAATAACATGTAATTGCAAAAAAAAATTATTAATTCGGTGTGGATATCCCGATGGCCGATACTTTGTTTTTTATGAACTATGGATTTGCTCATTAGGTAAGATTATATAAGAGTTGGGAAGTTTTGATAGATTTCATGTTTATAAGGGAAAATTTCATTGTCAGAATCAGAATTTTCACTGAGGGGGTTAAAATCGAAAGAGGTAGACACACAAACTAGCCGAAGGAAGTTCAAAATCTATGTATAAACGTAAAAAGTGTTGTATACATCGAAGGGGGTTTGGATGAACCTTTGTCATAAATGGGCACCGCCGCTCAAAAAAATACAACTTCAGTAATCTAAATTACATATCCAAACAATATTTCAACTTCAAATTATGTCTGAACGATCCTTAATGTCTCTAGATTTGCATCCCATGCAACTAATATACTACAAAATATAGTGATGAAATGTAATTTTACCAATAATTGCAAGATGCCAAAGAGTAAGGTAGTGTTGAGACGAGTCATATATGCATCTGAAATGAAGCCTCCCAAAATAGTGAGCAAGAAAGCAGTACCCAAAAAGTTTGTTGTATTAGTTGCTGCACCAGCTAAATCAAAATGCATTACTGATGCAAAATATACAACAAAACTCATCATATTTGCCACAAATCCTATGTTATCCAACAACATCATTCCTGCAAAATCACATCAAATTAAGTGTGTTATCGTAGAAAATATTTTCTAGTGTTTGGTTTTCCGAAGGTAAAATTATGTACCAAATATGAAGAAAGTGGGGGTAAAGCCTCCTTGTCGACGATTCTTCATGGGGATATAAGCGGTCTCTCTTACACTTTCATTCGATCCCTACAAAAAAAACACATTAGAAATTTTATCAAAGCAGTATTTTACTAAACTAACTTTATCCGAGTCTTTTTTTTTTTTTTTCCTTAAAACAAGACTTACCATTGTGAAGACTGATTAGCACTCAGTTGATCGATAGATTATGCAAGATGTACTAAATAATGTAGTAGTTTAGAGAGGTTGTAAAATACGTCTATTATATATAGTTATAGTAATAACTATAAAGAGTGAAAATGTACCTTTTTAATTGAGTTTGGGTGGAGCTAGATAGAGTTTAGGGGTTAGGGTCGATAGAAAATTTATATTATTATTTATATATGGTTATAATTATTTCATATGTAAATATAGCAGATGTTGAAATTCCTTTGGTTTGTTCGTGTGGTTACTTTTCGTATTTTGAAATTTGAATCATTTTAGTGAAAATTCTGACTCCGCGTAATAGAATAATAACCAATCAAATTGAATCTTCTGCCGTTTTCAGGTTTTCAACCAAGGATATAAGGACAAATACAAAATATGTAATTACAAAAGTTATAAACCGGCCTTTAGTACAATTAAAAGAAATTCAACAGAACTATTCATGATATATATAGAACTTTAAACAAATTTGGCACCAATTATATCTTACTCAATTTCTTTAGATTTTTCGAGTAGAGGTGGACCTGGAATTTTGAATTTATGAGTTTTAAATTTTTAGAAAACACAGTTTATTAGATTTTTGATAAATTATTTACACATATTAAGTGGTGTTTTTTAATAAAAATAAATATATAATTTAAATCAGAAGTTATTAGATCCTGTCGAACTAGTAGGCAAAATTCTAGACCGCTGAAAAAGGCTGCGATTCATTTTTTCATTGTCTATGATTATGTGATTTTATGAATATTAATTTGATCCATGATGTTAGTGTCACGTATTTTTGTTTTTTGAATTGCATGTTTGTCCATGAAATTAAATCGAATGAGGTGTCAAGAAAGATACAGGAATGTTTTTATTTTAATTTGGAAAACGATACTATAAAATAATGCAGCAGCAAGTTGGGAAAAAAGGGTGAAAAATTGACTTATAGTATTACTATAAAATAGGTATGGCCCGTATTAGACAGTTGGGTAAGTGAGGAATTATGGGGGAAAAAAGAAGAAGAAGAAATAAGGTAGTTGTGGGTAGGGGTGTACATAGGTCGATTTGGTTTGTTTTTTCATTAAAAAAAGCCTAAACCAATTATTTCGGTTTATCAAATCTAAAAACCAAATCAAACCACGCAAAGTCGGTTTTTTGGGTTTCGATTTTAGTCGGTTCTTTTGGGTGTTTTTTTGGTTTTTTGATTTTTCGGTTTTTTACAACTAAACGGTGTTTGAAAAAAGAGATCAAATGTATTTTCACTTATTTGTATGATAAGCTAAACTTAAGAAATGTTAAATGAATAGAAAATTTTGTAAACACGGTAAAATTCACATGAGTACAAAATATTTTTTTTAAAAAAATATCAACGTTCATTATGTTAAATTAATAAGATTAAAGGATACAGTTAAACTGAATACAAAACGAATATTTACAAAGTAAATTGTTAACATTGGATTTGAAAAACTATAACAATATAATTGTAACTTCGGATCTTAATACAAAATAAAATTTGTAAAATTTTACAAGCCCAAATTTGAAATAAAATATATAAACATTGAAAACTATAAACTAACTAAAAATATATTAACAAAATAGATTATAAATAATATTTTTATCTATAAATAAAATAAAATTATATATACAATATTTACAAGATTTTACAAGCCCAAATTTGAAATAAATATATAAACATTGAAAACTGTAAACTAACTAAAAATATATTAACAAAGTAGATTATAAATAATATTTTTTATCTATAAATAGAATAAAATTATATATATAATATTTACAAGATTTTACTAGCCCAAATTTGAAATAAAATATATAAACATTGAAAACTATAAACTAACTAAAAATATATCAACAAAGTAAATTATAAATAATATTATATATATATATATATATATATATATATATATATATATATATATATATTTATTATGTCGGTCTGATTTAGGTTTGGTTTGACTTTTTTTCGTTTAATACCAAACCAAACCAAGAGTGGTTGGTTTTTTTTTCAACCGCCAAACCAACCAAATCAAACCACAAATCGGTTTTTTTTTTTATTTGATTTGGTTCATCGGTTCGGTATGACTTTACGGTTTGACTTGTACACCCCTAGTTGTGGGATTCAAACATTAAATTTTGAACTGTGAATTCAGCCATAAAAGCTTTAAGTTTTATTCAAAATTAGTAAAATTATCCGTGCTACGCGCTGAAATTTAATATCACAGAATTTATAAAATAATACTTAAAACTTATCAATCATTAAAACTAAATCTCTATATTATCTTATATACAAGATTACGTAGTAACGAACATTAATAATGTAAAGGGAAATGATAATTATAACATCTTATCATTTATCCTTCAATCAATCATCTTTAATTTGATTTTATAATTTATCATTTTTTCTCCAAGAACTGTTACTATTTGATATTTTTAAAAATTAGATGAGTATCAACATGAGATGTTAAATTTTCTAATAAATAAATAATCTTTATCTGTACTAACAAATACTTATAACAATAATTTTGTAGAAACATAAACAACAAATTATAAAACATATACTCAAAAACAACAATTAATATCATAAGCATATATTAATGACTGTAAAAATATATGTACTAACAAATACTTATAACAATAACTTTGCAGAAACATAAACAACAAAGTTTAAAACATGTACTCAAAAACAACAATTAATATCATAAGCATAAATTAACGATTATAAAAAAATATACCAAGATCTATAACAATAGAATGAAACAGAAAGGAAAAAATTGAGCAACTGAATGTACAATGGCCCCTTAAGGAAATTATTCCCCTCTAGTATCTGAGATTTAAAGGAATAAATCCTCTCAGGATGGAACGATTCTGTTCACAAGTGTATTGATCCAAAAACAATAGTGTCAGTGAGTCATTCAACAGGAGCAAAGTACACGAATATTTAATTGTGCAGAAGAAGAAGTTCAAAATTCTTGTTGTTTTAAAATGAGAGAAAATCCTTTTATTTATATACAAAAAAGAGTAGTGTGAACAAATGCTTATTGTTCTTTATCGAAAATGTCACAACTCTTTGGAAAAGTTACAACCTTTCGGAAAGGTCACAACCTTTCATAAAAGTTACAATTTTTCATAAAAATTGCAACTCTTCATAAAAGTTACAACTTTTCATAAAAGTCACATCTTTTCATGAAGGGGAAGACTATTTTTGTAAATAAATAAATTTAAAAAGAAATTCTAGCTAATGGTGGCGCCACGTAGGCGTGCTTAGGGTTCTCTTTTATATAAATACTAGGTAAATTGCCCGCACTTCGCGCGGTGGTGAACTACGTCAATAATCTACTTTTGAACATTTGATAATATAAGTGTTTTCTAGTGGGTACGGCCCTACGATAAATTGTCAAGAATATTTTATCCAAAGATGAAATGAAACATTTTTTTAATCTTAAAACCAAAAAGATTTGATTCTAAGTGTTTATGCATTTTGTTATTAACTCTTTATTTTACTGTAGTTATTCATCACCAAAATCTTTAGAAAAGATATGTAATTGTTTCATTGTCTATATTTGTATTTCAAAAAGTTGTACAAATATTTTATTCATCAATTGTGAGAGTTTTCTCCTATTCAAGGCCTCTACATACAAAATTTAAATATTATACATCTTATATAATTAGTTGTGTACTTGATAAGTTAATTAAAATTAAAAAACACATCTCTTGGAGTTCAATGAAATAACGTATTGATGTCTTGGTAAGTCCCTTATTCAAAATCATTCGCAGTCGATGACACTACTTTGATAGCCAAAAGACATATTTTGTTGTTTATGTTTCGACCAATAGGGTTAAAACTTTATTTTTTTGTGACTTTTAATCTAATGTTTATAAAGAGATAATTATTTCTTTAATAATTGATTAATATTTGATTGAGGTTGAGTAGAATGCTTACCATCCCACTACATTCCTTTATTTTTTAGATATCACTAATTGATTGAATGCTTCGATAAGATAGAAAGTTGAATAAATAAAACTCCAAGGTAGTGTGGAACCACCATAACTTCTAAACACTCAAAAGTCCCTTCTTGGACATCCCATGGATCTTTTGGCCACTGAAAACTCTATAAAGATCAAAATCATTTATTTTACAAGTTTAAGAATTCTAATCTACATGACACCAATAGTCTAATGATTACATCAAACTCTTGATTAACATATCTTTACTTCAACATAATAATCAAAAGCATAAGCATAAACAATAAAGTTTAAAACATGTACTCAAAAACAACAATCAATAACATAAGCATAAATTAATGACCGTAAAAAACATACCAGGATCTGTAACAATAGAATGAATCAGAAAGGAAAAAATCGAGCCCACTGAATGCACATTGTCCCCTTAAGGAAATTATTCTCTTCTAGTACCCGAGGTTTAAAGGAATAAATCCTTTCATGATAAAATGATTCTATTCACCAATGTATTGATACAAAAAAAATGGTGTCAGTGAGCCACTCAACAGGAGCAAAGTACACGAATATTTAATTGTGCAGAAGAAGAAGAAAAAGTTCAGAATTTTCGTTGTTTTAAAATGAGAGGAAATCCCTCTATTTATAGACAAGAAAGGGTAGTGTGAATAAATGCTTATCGTGCCTTATCGGAAAGGTCACAACTCTTTGAAAAATCACAACCTTTCATAAAAGTCATAACTTTTCATAAAAGTCGCAATTCTTCATAAAAGTTGCAACTCTTCATAAAAGTTGCAACTTTTCATAAAAGTCTCAACTATTTATAAAAGTCACAACTTTTCATGAAAGAAAAGGCTAATTTTGGAAATAAATAAATTAAAAGGGAATCCTGGTTTTTTGTGGCGCCACGTAGGCGGGCCTAGGGTTCTCTTATATATATATATATGATATGACTATTTAAGAAAATATTAGAAATTACAATAGTTAACAACTTAAAATATTAAAAGCGATATAAAGAAATCCTAGTAAAAAAAATAAACTTAGTTGACTCTCGAAATTTTAATTGTGTCATATAAATTGAGATAGAAGGAGTATAACATATGAATGGTGCATTTTCATCGTTAGATAACAATTAATTTAACACTACAGTATGTTACATGATGCATCTTTCAAATTTTGAGATTCAAATGAGTCTTTCTTTAGCCATAATTTATTTTGTAGGTTTTCTAAATATTTTGAGTTCTCATTTATTTCAAGAAAAATCATTTAACTTTGTAACATACCAACTCTACTTGTTTGGAACGTATATACCCTTAAAATAAACGAAGGGACACGTGTCATGATCTTAATGGTCTATCCAAAGATTATTAAGATCATGACACGTGTCCCTCCGTTTATTTTAAGGGTATATACGTTCTAAAATATTAACAGTAAGGGTATACACAACCCGAAAGTATGACGAAGAATATAGACGCACCATTTATGATAATTCAGAAATATATTTGTCCTTTTTCCCTTTTTATAATGAAAACATTAGCCGATCCAATTAATCCCAACTTATTTTGAGAAGTAGATGTTAATTGTTATTGTTGAGTGTTGACTAATGACTATATCAGACGCAGAATGATTGTTCTGGCGTGCATTTGGACTAAATTATTAAAAGCCTTCATTCTTGACCATCTTATTTTAAAATACATAAGCTATTGGAAGTCATAACACGGCATTGCCACTATATTTAATTTTTTATATGCAATGATAAGATCGTAACATTATGCTTTATAGCACTTTTTTTTTTTAATTCCATCTGGTATCCGTGTTCTGTATTAAGGTCTGACTGAATTTAAATTCGTATGATAAAGTCACATATTTGAGGTAAAGCTTCTCTATGAAAGGCCACTTTATATTCGGGATCGAATCTGAGATCTCTAGTTGAAGAGGAAGGCATAGTTATAAATTAATAGGTTATTTGCTCTTCCAATAGTCCTAACTTCCTTCAATGGAGAATGAAAAAGAAAAACTTCATGTAGTGATGTTTCCATGGCTAGCCATGGGACATATCATACCTTTTTTTCATCTATCCAAGTGTTTAGCTCAAAGGGGCCATAGAGTCACCTTCATTTCAACTCCGAGAAACATTGAAAGAGTAGTTAATAAAGTTCCCTCTGATCTTGCTCCTCTGTTGCATATTGTGAGTTTTCCTTTGCCTAAAGTCGAAAAGTTGCCGAATGATGCAGAATCATCAATGGACATACCTTACCAAAAAGCTCAGTTCTTGAAGATTGCTTTCGATTTGCTCGAAATCCCACTAACTAATTTTCTTGAAAGTTCATCTAATTCCAAACCAGATTGGATTGTCTATGACTATGCTTCTCACTGGCTACCTCAAATTGCAGGCAAATTAGGCGTTTCTCGCGCCTTTTTTAGTCTCTTTACTGCTGCAACTATGTCCTTTTATGGACCTCCTTGGGCTTTGTTAAATGATGAAAGGTCAATCCCTGAGGATTATACAGTTATTCCAAAATGGATTCCTTTAGAAACGAAAGTCGTGTACAGGCTGCACGAGATTAAGAAGAATTTCGAAGCACCAGCTGATGAATCAGGTACCTCTGATGGAGTCCGATTCGGTGCTTCAATTGATGGAAGTGATGTTATCTTGTTTAGAAATTGTGTTGAGTTCGAACCCGAATGGTTCAACTTGGTTTCTGAGCTTTATCAGAAACCTGTTATATCCATTGGTGTTCTTCCTCCATCTGTGGTAGAAAATGAAAAATTCGACAGCAATGATACGACGTGGTTAGGAATCAAGAATTGGCTAGATAAGCAAAATCAAGATTCTGTTGTTTATGTTGCACTTGGAACTGAAGCAACACTGAATCAAGAAGAGTTGAATGAGCTAGCTTTGGGGTTAGAAAAATGTGGATTACCCTTCATTTGGGTATTAAGAGATCAGCCAATACATAATCAAGAAGATTCGCGCATTCAGCTTCCTGATGGATATGAAGACAGAGTCAAAAACAGAGGTGTAATATACAAAGGATGGGTACCACAGACAAAGATACTAAGTCATTCGTCAGTAGGAGGATTCTTGACTCATTGTGGATGGAATTCGGTCATAGAAGCGCTATGTTTTGGGCGGGTTTTGATTATGTTCCCGGTGTTGAATGATCAAGGATTGAATACAAGGTTGTTGCAAGAGAAAGGAGTTGGTGTAGAGATACCAAGAAATGAAAAAGATGGATTTTTTACTAGTGATTCAGTGGCTGAAGCTGTGAAGTTTGGTGTGGTGAGTGAAGAGGGTGAGTTGTTGAGAGCTAATGGAAGACAGATGAGTGGTTTGTTTGGAGGTAGGAAGAGAAATGAAGAACTTATTGATGATTGTGTTGGTTATTTGATGGAAAATAGGATAAGCATATCTACATAGATATGTCCACAATAATGAGGGTTAAATAGAAGCATGAATCTTAATAGCCCAATTGGTTGAGTATCTAATTTTTACCTGGGTTCGGTTCCTTACCATGTAATCTCATCTTTTGTTTCCCCAAAAATGGAGTTAAAATGGAAGTCGTCGCAATCGAGTTTTTATTTTTTTCTGTCATATTACACCTTGTTTGGATGGTTGTTCCAGTTGTATTGTATTGTATTGTTTGTTTAAATATAATGTTTTGTTTTGATTGTTATTTAAATTATGTTGTATCATATCGTTTAAATTCATCGTTAGGCAATGATGAAAAGATTCATTTTATATAACGACCGATTTGGTATGATCGTTTCGTTACCTACTTTTCTTGTAGGTTTAACACTCAAATTATGAATGAACGATACAATCTATCCAAACAATGTATTCATTAAAATAATACAATATAATACAATATACTACAATACGATATATTATGAAATAACAAAGAATTAGTTGTAGCAAAATGTATACTCCTTCTGTCCTATAGTAACTTATATGTCAAAAATACTGCTCAACTTTCATTTAACAGTAAGTTTTATACTCCGTCATACTATAAGGTCTCTCATATCCCATTGTTTACAAATTTGTGCCGACCACCTGCTCGACCAAATGCTCAGCAGGAGTTGTTGCATGTTCTCGGCCACTTATGAGTCCTTTACTTGGTCTTCACCCACATATTCTATCTCGCAGTCTAGTATTGCCAGTACAGCTGCTTCTGGAACACCTTTAAGTTTTGGAAGAAGAAAGGGAAGAGTTGTTTTCATGGCTGTATCTAATAACAGAGCTAACCATAGAAAACTTCCAAAGAACCTTAGAAATCCTCGACGACCCAAGCTCCCACCAGATATGGGCTACAGTTTCAAAAGGATCTTGTACGAGGAAGATGAGGGAGTTGCAAGTGAGGCTTGTTCTGATGGAATTGATGAAGAATTCGAGCTGGAAGTAGAAAAAGGAAGAATGTGTGATGATGATGAGGGAATTATATGGGAGTCGGATGAGATGGAAGCAATTTCATCTCTTTTCAAAGGGAGGATCCCTCAGAAGCCTGGAAAATTGGATAGAGAGAGGCCTCTACCTCTGCCCCTTCCTTACAAGATTCGACCTTTAGGACTTCCTACACAAAAGGGATTCACAAATCGTTCAAGGCAATCCATATCAACGCAAGTGTACAAGAATCCTACTTTCTTGATTGGTTTGGCGAAAGAAATACAAGGCCTTTCAATAGAGGAAAAGGTATCAAAGGTTCTCAGTAAATGGAGTCCATTTCTTAGGAAAGGATCGTTGTCGTTGACAATCCGAGAGTTGGGTTACTTGGGGCTTCCGGAGAGAGCTCTGGAAACATTCTGTTGGGTGAAGAAACAACCCCATCTTTTCCCAGACGATCATATTCTTGGTTCTACTATTGAAGTTTTGGCGGCGTCAAATGAGTTGAAAGTGCCATTTGATTTAGAAAAGTTCACTGGCTTGGCTAGTCGGGGTGTGTATGAAGCAATGTTAAGGGGTTATATTAAAGGAGGAAGCCTGAAGCTTGCTTTGAAGCTTCTTTCAATGGCTAAGGAATCTAACAGAGTACTTGATACTAGGGTGTATGCTAAGCTAATCTTGGAGCTTGGTAAGGATCCTGATAAAAACACACTTGTTTTGGTATTATTAGAGGAGCTTGCTGTGAGAGATGATCTGAATTTGACACCACAGGACTGTACAGCTATCATGAAGATTTGCGTTAGGCTGGGAAGATTTGAGATCGTGGAGGGACTATATGACTGGTTCAGGAAATCTGGTGGTAATCCAAGTGTAGTTATGTATACTACTCTGATTCACTGTCGTTATTCAGCGAACAAATATAGAGAGGCAATAGACATGCTATGGGAAATGGAGGCTTCAAATTGCCTTCTTGATCTTCCAGCTTATCGTGTAGTGATTAAGCTTTTTGTTGCTTTGAACGATCTCTCGAGGGCTGTACGCTATTTCTCTAAACTTAAGGAAGCAGGCTTTAGTCCAACTTTTGACATATACTACTTCTTGATCAAAGTTTATATGGCTTCTGGAAGGGTGGCTAAGTGCAAGGATATCTGCAAGGAGGCAGAGATGGCTGGATTCAGGTTTGACGAACGTACATTATTAAAGTTGCAACAATAAAATATGTTGCATCTTATGATATATTTTCCTGTAATTTAGAGTTCCTGTTGTTTAAATTCATACCTTTATCCCACCCCTCTCCTCACTTGCATAGTAACTAGTGGCATCCATAGGTTCTTGTAACATTTCCTTTTTCCACCTTAGGTGTCCTATAATGATGTTGCAATAGAACTTTTTATGAAAAGTGGACAAGAAAAACCAGTATCATTTGTTCATAACCTGGCACTTTCTCTTGAACACCTTTTATGGTCAGTTTGCACTGCAATGTTAATGTCAGCATTGTGTTTGATTGAGCATCTGAAAATGTTCTGTGAAACTGTGCTGCAAAACTTGGAAAATAAAGTCACAAGTATTTACTCCAAAAAACTGACAAACATTGGAAGCTCATTGGCCAAAAGGGGAGAAAAGATTGTTTACACATTAAATATGCCCCAATTTACAACAAACAATGGTCAATAAAACTAGCCCCATTCACACACTAACTGTGCTAATTCTACTACTCAAAAGGGAAGTCAATGAGCTATTTGATTCCCAAAGTAGAGCAAAACATATGGTTTACCAAAACCAAAATGAGTACAAACTATATAGAAGAAAGGTCCTCGTATATAGTCTTGATACCAGGTCTCTCAGATATAGAACGAATGCATCGCACGGCTATACCAAGAACCTCCTTCATTTGCTTCTCCATTGCTGGATTTCCCAACTCAGGTGACAACACGTTATCAAAACAATCAGAGCTACGACCTTCTGCCACCTTCAACCTTACCCAGTCAGTCAAGTCCACTCCACCATCTTCGCCAGAGACAACATCACCTGCACACTTTCCACTTAGCAGCTCCAACAAAATAACTCCAAAAGCATATACATCTGATTTGAAGGAAGGCAGTGGTTTCTTCGACGCAGCCAACTCAGGGGCACGATAACCCAACACTCCTGCATCAAGAATCTGTTCTATTGTGCCGGCTTGAGTCATGAGGCGGTGAAGGCAGTAATCTGCAACCCTTGCATTAAGGTCAGGCCCATCCAACAAGATGTTGGTTGCTTTAAGGTTTCCATGTGGAACCTCACGATCAAAATGGAGGTAGTTCAAGCCACGTGCAACATCAACTGATATTTTGAGTCTTTGGGGCCAGGTTAGTGGTGGACCTTTTCTACCAGGCCGATCTACAAACGTGCAGCACATTAGAGAAGTATATTGAGAATGACCACATATATAATTATCAACTGAATGAAAACATTTAGTTAGTCAAATGAATAGAAAGCAAGTCCATTTGAAGGATTCATAAAAGAAGGAAAATGTATCATATTCTAGCTGATATCCAACAAAGTTAATCATGAAACAAAAGCTAAACATCACAATTTTCAGATCCATTAAGAACTCAAACATACAGAATTTTAGCTACTAGAAATAATTACCATACTGCGAATCCCTCACAGCCTATGTAGTGACCATCACAAAGAGCACATGGTGATGGTGTATTACTACTTGGTGTGAAAGTTACATAAACAAAAGACGTGCATAATATATTGAGCTCTAGATGTACTAAAGTATTACCACATCAAACCAAGGACTAAATACTGACGTTCACACTAATTCCCACTACAGGATCACACAGCAATGATTAAAGTGCTCAAATATAATGTGCATGGGAAAACCATATGAACTGTAGGATAATACACAGTCAGATTGCCTCATATGAAATATGAAATGGGAACGAAAGGATAATGACTAGATTAAAGAACAGGGACACAAAGCCTTTACCAAGTATTTACAGCAAAACATAACATGAGAGTTTAGAGTACATGAAGCTTACCATAGAGGAAACTTGCAAGACTTCCAGGAGATATATAATCCGAAAGAATGAGCTTCTCATGCTGTGTGGGACCCCAGTAGTAACCTCTTAATCCTACTACGTTAGGATGCCTAATATTGGCAAACTTTTTAGCCTCCTTTGCAAAATCCTTCCTCTGCTTCGCCACTCCTTCTCTCAACCATTTCACAGTCAGGAGCAACCCATTCTCCAGTGTTGCTCTGTATGATGTACCATGGCTGCTTCTACCTAAGACTTCAGCCGGAGCCCTGGAAAGTTCCTCAGGTGTAAAAGAGATTGTATCATCAAGGAAGTACAGCTCTCCAGCCAGACGATCCGGAGACTTCACATCCAACCTTGCAAAAGTTTCTGCAGTATACGAATCTCCAGACTCTGGTGACCAGGAGAAATGGCTACCTTTTGAAGGGGAGAAACCAGTTATAGCAGCCATTTTTTCATCTGGACTAATTATTTCTGATGATCCTTTCCGTGAAGTCATAAGATCTTCAGCTGAAACAACTGCACCACCGGCACCCTCCCTACTGCTAAAGCCAGAAGGATTTGATGTGGCTTGGCGATGAACAACTTTTTCAGTAACACGAGGATGACGCTTCCTTGAAGCTCGTTTATAATAAAAGAAAATGGCCAGCAAGACCAAAATAATAAGAGCAATTACACAAGAAACTATTATTACCACCTTGATGATAGTTTTAAGTGATCGACTTTTCTGGTTTTCTGGTGAAGCTTGGCCAGAGCCTGAGGGAGGATTTGGAAATTGAAGTTCAGGGTTTCCAGGGTAGAAAGATGATAAAGGGAACTTTCTCAAATTATCAGGGACAACACCAGAGAAGTCATTGAGTGATGCATTGAAGCTTTGGAGGCCATCAGGCAGGTTTGTCGGCAGAGGACCAGTAAAATGATTCTGTGAAATGTCTAGAGAAGTGAGCAAACCAACTTGACCAATCAATGTAGGCAGAGACCCAGAGAAATTATTTCCAGCTATATCAAGTACTTGAAGCGCAGTCAACAAACCAAACCCATCAGGAAAAGAACCAGTAAGCTGATTATGAGAAAGATCAAGAACGCGGAGGTTGGGTGTAGCAGAGGGGGCAGTGAAATCAATATTTCCAACAAGTGCATTGTTTTGAAGGTGAAGTTCTTCAATAGTGGGTAACGTTAGCAGAGAAGTGAGAAGAGGTCCATTCAGCTGGTTGAAACTAAGATCAAGGACTGTGATCTTGGGAAACTGTGTGATAACTTTTGGGAGAGATCCAGTTAGAGCATTGTGAGAAAGGTTTAGGCGATTTAATCGCAGAAACTGAGCTGTAACCTCAGGGATGTTTCCAGTCAGTTGATTCTGGCTAAGGTCAAGAAACTCAACATTCCCCCATTTCTGAATTCTAGTAAGATTCCCCTCTAACTGGTTTTTGGAGAGATCAAGAACTGCAGTACTACCTGTCACCAGTGGAAGTTCACCAGAAAGAGCATTGGAGGATAAGTTAAGAACACGCAGAGTTGTTGATGTTATCATGCTTATCGACCCTGTAAAATGAAGGGACTGAGTAAAGCACACTAACAAAATGATCGGAAATTACTACTTTGTTGTAACTCAAGTTCAACACAACGAAATACTATTTAATTTGTAAAATGAATTTCAGAGAGCAGTTTGGAATATACCTGTGAGGTTGTTTCCACTTAAATCCAATTCTGCAAGAACTAAAGTATCTCCTTTCAAAAGATCATTTGGAACGAAACCAGAAAATCTGTTGTTGCTGAGTTTCAGGACCTGTAGATCATAAACAAAATTGAAGCCAGGTAATTCCCCGGACAGCTGATTATAGCTCAAATCCAGAACCTTCAAGTTTCCGAATGCCTGAGCTTCACCAAAACTTACTAGTGACCCCGTAAGCTGATTATGGCTAAGACTCAAGTACTTGACTGACGAGGATATGCCTGGTAAAAATTTCACATGTTGAGAAGCGGAACTCGCGAGTAAATTTCCACTTAGGTCAACATAAGTTGCAGTAGTAAGCAGTAAGAACTCTGGATCCAAAGTACCATCGAGCATATTTCCATGCAAGTCAAGAACTTCAAGGTTAGCCATTAGCTCAAAACCTTTAGGGATTTTCTTTGTAAATCCATTAAGAGAAAGATTGAGGTATACTAAATTATTTAACTTGGTTAAAGAAGAAGGAAGTAGCCCAGAGAGAGAATTGTGACTCAGATCCAAAGATTGAATTGACATGAGCTCTGAAATAGTATCAGGTATTGGGCCAGAGAAGTTGTTACCAGCAAGTGACAGATTCTTCAAGCTTCCTACTTTTCCAATCTCTGGTGGTAAAGAGGAGTTGAATAGATTGTTTGAAATATCCAGATATTCAAGACTCTTAAAATCACCAATTTCCTTTGGCATTTGTCCAGCAATTGAATTGTTAGCCATAGAGAGTTTCACAAGCATTGTGAGGTTAGCAAACACACTCAAATCTGCATCAGCAGATAAACCCATGTTATCAAGGACAACTGCTGCAACATTACCACCATTGCACATTATACCATTCCAAGATGAAGGGCAACCATTGAAATCAATGGACTCCTCATTCCATGACTGCAGTACATAACCAGTTGGATCATGGTTGATACCCTTCCTAAATTCAAGCAGGGCCAAAATGTCCTGGGAAGGAAGCTGCCCCATTGCAGAACCAAAACAAAGCACAAGCATCAAAAACCTAAATAGCTTCATTGCAACACCAGAAAAAGCCTTACTGGCCCAAGTGACAACAAACTCACTCCCAAAAATACAACTAAAGCTTCAACCTTCCAAGAAATCCAAAAGGAGCAGCTTTAAGTATGAGAATCACTTTAAGCAAAACCTCAACATATGAAAACCATATATCACAACAACCATCACAGCTCAAAGCAGTAAAACAACAGGGGAAAAAAGTACACAACTTCAACCCAAAATCACCAGAGTCCTCCTTCAACAGCAATACAAGACAGATACAACTAAAAATAGAAACTTTTCTAGGTATACAAGCTGAAAGGAAACAATGAGTGACAAAAACAAAGTACAGACTGAACTTTCAAAGATTCAAGATAGTAAAACAAGTTCAGTATTTCCATACCAAGAACATCAGCTCAACTAGAAGAAAAACAAAAAAAGAAGTCTTTTTCAAAGATTTACTGAAGAAATTCAACTTCTTGCAATGATTACAGCTTCATGTTATCTTGGAACCTCAAGTTATTTAATGCACTCAACTGGTGGCCTCAAAAAAAAATCTGCATTAAAGTACAAGAAAATGAAATGGGCCAGCAAAGTATTTAGCCCTTTAGAAATCTTGATAAATGAAGTTCAAGATTTCTATCTGCTCAGGTAAAAAACCAAACCACAATGGTAAAACCCTAGTCTTGTTTTATATATGAATGAAAGAGAAACCTCACAGCTCCCAGAAATAGCAATGACACTCAACATTTGTCTTCTTGCAGACAAATATTTTCTCTCTCTTACAACTCTCATCTTCTCTCTCTAAAAAAAGGACATTTTTGTTGGAGAACACAATAAAGCTCCCTAAAATTATGTTGTGTTTTATTGATTTGGAATATCTTTTTGGCTTTTTGTCAATTTAAAGAAAAATCTAGTACTTGAATTATTATTTTTTTTACTAAAAAAATGATATTATAAATTTGGAGCTACGAGTATTTTCTTTTATGGGCAATTTGTGAATGGTCATATCATGGTTTTTTCCATTCTTTTTTATTTCAAAATGAATTTTTATATCTCATTTCTAGATTATATTTTAAATGTTTAAATGGTTATTGTATTTAAGAATAGTGTTCAAGTGCTCAAATTTGAAGTTTAGACCAATTTTGCCAAGTAAATTTACTAAATTTTGAAATTTAGATAATAAAATTGTGTCAATATATCATAGTCAATTCAATTTTTTGTAATGAAATAATATTTCTTAAAAATGCTATGGGAAGTGAAAACTCTTCACTCTATAGTCTATTCTAAAATTTAAACATCAATAAGATTTGATTTTCTCGCGAAATAGAGTTTTTGATGACCAAATATTTCTTCTTTTTTATTTTACTTGATCTATATCAATAATAAAAAAAAAAAAATTGGTCTATTTTAGCGAATCAATTTTTTTTTATTAATTTAGAAGTAATACTAGTCAAATTTAGAAGTAAAATATACTTTCAATTAAAGTTTTTTTTAAAAGTGTGTCAAGTTAATATGAGGTCAAGTAATATGAAACGTGAGGATACTAATTGAGTTTTTTATTTTCTAATCTTTTGAGATTAATACTTTTTAATTTGTTTAAAAGTTTCAATATTTTAGAAAAAATAAAGTTTGTCAGACAAAAAAGAGAGAGCGGGAAATGAAGTTTCAGTAAATTGTGAGGTTTTTAAGCCGCGAAAAGAACTTTTTATTATTTTATTGTGGACGTGAAAAATATTTATTAAATTTTGTTAATTAAGATATTGTTGAAGTCCTTTTACTGGGAAGTGATGCTGTCTTAGAAGCATGACAGATTCTGGTCCTACATTATTACAATTACCACGTTTTACTGTACTTTTATGGTCATAAATATTTTTTACTACTATTTTTTAAGAATTATTATACTAGTATTAGTAGGGTTCGATTTTTTAAAATTTTAAAGTATCACCTCAAAATACATTATTTAAAATATTTTTTTATAAGTGTGTTTTTGAAGAAACACTAAAAATTCTTTATCAAGAAGTCGATAATATAAAACTTTGTAGCCGTGTTGTTTGTTCTTAAACTTTTAATAGGAGAGTTAGCATATATTTTGCCTTGTTGTTTGATGGGGTGTCTATTATAATATTATAGACCTAGTTTATATTTATATTTGAAAAATGTTGTAAAATATATTTGCATACATGTAAGGTTATTCGATTTGGTAGAATTTTTTTTTATATAAATTAAAAAGATCATCTCAATCGTTTGGAACGGTTATACATTTAAATAAAAATTTATAATTTTATTGAAAAATGGATATAAATAGATTTGGTACGGTTAGATTATGTCGGTTGGATTGGTTTTTCGTAGTCTTTGACAAGTCTAGTTTAAGCACAATTCTAATTTTTAAAATATTTTGGTTATTCAGTATTAACTTGACAAACTTTTTAGAAGGTAAATTAGAAACAAATTCATTTGGTTGGTGAAAAAGTTATCTTAGAATTAATTATATTGAAATTAGCTATCCCAAAATAGTTATTTCATCCTCAAATGTAGAACGAAAATAACACTACAATCTCGAATAAATTATCGCGCAATTCTATCATAACCAAACATGAAATAAACTCATTCTAAAATCAATTTCTAGATTAGTTATTTATTATCCCTTATACCAAATAAGTCATACATGTGATAGATCTCTTAATTTTTTAAATAAAACAAATAAAAATGAACATTTATTTTTAATAAATAAACATAAACGGAGAAGATAATCATTTTTGGCTATTTTCTAAATACACTTTTTCTCAAACTTCACGTATTCTTTTTGCTCGAATGCCT
This sequence comes from Solanum bulbocastanum, assembly GCA_037074985.1. Classification (NCBI taxonomy): domain Eukaryota; kingdom Viridiplantae; phylum Streptophyta; class Magnoliopsida; order Solanales; family Solanaceae; genus Solanum; species Solanum bulbocastanum. Next base: position 24,369,458 of record CM073598.1, on the reverse strand, counting down.
GCTTAGATATTTTCTACTGTAGTACTAAATGATGATTGATAGAATTTGACATTTTTAACGCCACTAATAACAAAAAAAAAAAAAAAGAATTTAAGTTATATATAAGAAAACTTTATATCATTAAGTTCTCTTAAATTATTTTCAGGAAATAACAAATCACATATTTATATGAAATTATTTTTTAAATAGTATAACACTTTAAAAAAATCTTTATTATATTGGTAGTGGATAACTTATCGTAAATATATAAATTATCCATAAACTTATAAAGTAGTTGGTGGAATAGCGCATGAGTCATCTTATATAAAATTAGCCATAATTACTAATCATGATCAGTTTATAAAATCTTCCACAAAGTAATGAGAGATTAATTGTGGCTTTTTGACCTACCTTTTTTTAAAAAAATATTATTATTATTATTATTATTATTATTATTATTATTATTATTATTATTATTATTATTATTATAATTTTCTATGCAATCCTCAATGGAGAAAATATGAATTAAGGATAAAAATTGTGACACAAGTTTTACTGCATGCCTCAAATAATTTAATTGTGACACAAGTTTTACTGCATGCCTCAAATAATTTTTCTTTTACCTTATGATCTTGAGATCCCAAGTAGTTCTTTCATTGTCTATAAAATATATTCTTTTCCATCTATTTATATCTTTAGTCCGTTTCTAAAATAATATATCTTTTTTATAATCAGAAACAATAAATGTCTATGATTTATTTTATATTAGAAACTTTGGAAGTCTTTATTTTTTAAAAATATTGTGTCACGTTAAACAATATCACACAATTGAAGGTAGAAAAAAAATTATTAACAACAGATATATTCAATATAATTTCACAAATAAAATAAAAAGAAGGTGTGTATGCGTAGAAAATATAATATTGAACTCTCTTGTCAAACCATAATTATGGTAGAACATCAAATTAAATCTAAGGAAGACTAACAAACTAAAATCATTGCATTCAAGAGACAACATATATAAAACCAAATGATAGCCACGTTAAGAAATCTTTGCAAGAACCATCACAAATTCACAATCCAAACATTATGACATAATTAATTCAAAAATTGCATGCAATAGAGGGAATTAGTTTGATAATTGATGGTGTTTGGTGTCTCCCTCTTTGTCCTTGGCCAATTGATCAACACTATCTAACTCCACCTTCATTTGTTTTCCTATGGATTACAAACACTAATCACAAAACTATATATCAAACATTTTTTATTGTAAAAGACATTTGTATATAATCTTTACAGCGTTGCGTAAATTTTGAAGTTAAAATTTGAAACTTGAAATATGAAGTTTTTGAAGTTGTGTTTGAACATGCATTTTACTTGATTTGTTTTTGAAAGTTTTAGAATGATAGTCCTAATGGGGCTTGAAAATATTTTAAGATTAAATTTTGAAAATTTAATCAGATTTCATGATCAAAAATATACTTGTAGATAAATTTGCAAAATTTAATATAAAATTATGATAAAATGCTAGCTTAATTATGGACATTTATGTCATGAGCCCATGATGATACTTTCTCTTGACAATATCCTTTGACTTTTATCTTCTTATTAATCACAGTATTTTTTCCGTTTTAAAATAAGTTGTGTCATTTTGTTTCAAGATAAAAATCACTTTTAATTTTTTTTAAATGAGTAGTTTCATAAAAGAAGTGTTCAAGCTAAAAACACTACTTATTTTGGAGCGGAAGGAATAATTCTTTTCCTTGTTAATGTTTATGTCTTTCCTAAATCACTTTTTTCTGGTCAGTTTTGCCCTTTAACTTTATATTCAAAGTAGACTTTTACTACTTTTTTTCCTTTTGCCTTTTTTGTATAGGTGGAGGAAATGATGTTCCTTTTATCTTAGATTCTTCTGTCTGATTCATTGTTTAAAATCATCTTTTCACCTGTAAATTAAAAATGACACTATTTATACTCTCATAATTCAAATTGAATAACTTTCAAATAGTTCAAAACTTTTTCAGAAAATCTTGACAGAGAATAAATATGCATGACTTTGCACATGATACCTTTTACCTCACAAATTAAAGCAATGCACATGATGCATTAAAACAACAACAAATTGATGTTACCTTATTTCCTTACTTTTAATTTAGAAATCAGCCCCCTACAAAAGAAAGTAAACAGACTGGTATGTACGCAAATCTTATTATATAAGTTTTTTTTTGTACAGTCTCCCAGATAGAGATACAAATTCCTTTGCAAAAATTAGGCCTTATATGATGAGGCAACAGTATATAATATGTATATTGCCTTTCAACTAAATGAGTAAATACAGATTAAAATTTGTGTATACTTACCACTTACCAGCAGCCTGTTGTACAACAACAGATTAGTTTCAGAAAAAAATTCAGGGGTAGTATAAGGATAATGATTCTGATATATTCCATAAGAATTATTTTATCCTGCTTATGATAATAGGTACTATTATATAGTTAGTCCCATATAGAGGGTGGGCTAAAATAATCCCAGATTGAGCTTTTTTGCACGATATTCCAGGGAGACAAAGTCGCCCCTTTTACTAACCGAACCCACAGTTCAGGGGCCTTAATTCGTCAACATGTTATGAAGCCTAGTCTTGGTGTAGGATCAGCTCAACAGCAGCCTCAGTACCAAGTTCCCTGAGACCATCAAATTTCATCACCTGTTCACACAAAGATGCCCAAGTCATGTGACAGAAGTTTCAAACACAGGACATATAAGAGAAACAAATGTTGTTGGATACATGCAGCTTAATCTTAAGAGAAACTAATGGTTATGAGGACTTTGCAAACTTAAAAAAGGAGAAGCAAATTGGACGACAAAGTAAGTTACATACGTAAGCACTATATATAAGTGAGATTAATTGCTGAAAATCCAGTCTTAATGATTTTGGAGAGGGTGACATTGAAACATGATAGATCAACGTCAACTATAATTAGTGGCAAATCGTTGTTTACATATTTAACATAGGTGTGTATCTATCAAAGCAAGTAGAAAGTAGTCAAACAGGTGGTTTATCACCAAATAACTATGCAGAAGTAATTGGCATATGAAATTACTGCAGGAAAATCAATTCTTGGATTGTCAAGAATTAGACTATTTGATATTTAGTAAGCTACTTGACTGAAAAGACTGAAGTCTTAAATGGCTGGTGTTCGTTTGGCTCCCCTTCAATGCTCGTATAGCTCTTTCAAGACAACATGCAGAGAAGTGGACAGCAATCATGGCCAGAAGGAAATTCCTTTAGTCATCCTAAATGACGTTAAGTGAAGTAAATACAGCCATACAAGCAATGAGACTTTAACAAAAGTTTTTGTCTAAACTACCTCTTTTCAAATGTAAGATAGGAATTAAGGGCAATGCACGTGCTACAATGGCCGGGACAAAGGGACGCACAATCCAGCAAGAGTGTAAACAAAGAAGGATGATGAAATTGACTTACAAAAGGCTATGACTCTATGGAGTGGTGCTACTTGGAGATTCATTGGATGGGTAATGGAATGTGTGAAGATGGTTAACTATTACATCATGATAATGGGGAGCCTGCCCTTCGGAGCCTTTCAATGCAACAAATGAACGAATAAGACAAGGGGATCCTATGTCTCCTTTTCTTTTTGCTTTGGCTATGAAATACCTGAGTAAAAGGTTCAATGAAGTAAAGGAGCAGAAATTATTTAAGTTCCATCCTAAATGGTCCAAACTGGGAATCACCCATTTGTTATTTGCAGATGACCTGTTACTTTCCTCAAGAGGAAGTTGGAGTCTGTCAAGCAACTACACATATGCTTTCAAGATTTCTCAGAAACTTCAAGACTACAAGCAAATAGTGCAAAGAGTGTCATTTATTTTGGTGGTGTCCCTCTGAAAATTCAGGCTCTTATCTTACCACACATGGGATAAACAAAGGGAGAGTTGCCCTTTAAATACTTTGGAATTCCTTTGTCTAGCAAAAAGATCTCATTGATCCAATGGCAACCTCTGATTAACAAAATGGTGGCTAGGATTACTTACTCGGCATACAAGCTTACTGGGCACAGATGTTTGTATTACCCTCTAAAGTAATTCAAACAATTGAAGCTTTCTGTAGAAGCTATCTCTGGTCAGGTACTAATACTGTAACCAAGAAAGTATTGATAGCTTGGGATAAAGTTTGTACTCCCAAGTCTATAGGAGGCCTGGGGTTGATGAATTTGAAACTGTGGAACAAAGCAGCCATCTTCAAAGTATGTTGGGATAGAGAACACAAGGTTGATAAATTGCGGATCAAATGGATTCACACATATTACATTAAAGGTCAGTTGTTTGTGCAAGCACAAGAGCCACAACAGGCAAGTTGGATGGTGAGGAAGCTCTTTGAAAGTAGGTAGAACCTGCACAGATGGCCTAGTTCCTACAGAAATGGAAGCCTGATAAAGCAACTATACTTGAAGTTGATAGGTGACCAAGAGAGGGTAATATGGAAGCCTCTAAGATTTGGTAATGATGCAAGACCCAAGACACAGTTCACCTTACGGCTAACCTTACATGGGAGGCTTTTGACTGTGGACAGATTGCTAGCATGGGGAGTGACTATGGATAGAAAATGTGTCTATTGCCACACTCACAAGGAAACCAGAGATCACCTGCTCTTGCACTGTCAAACTATTAATATGGTTTGGGATGGTTTAGTCATATGGATGAGAGGATTTACGCGTAGATACACCAACTAGGAACAACATGTACATTGGATCAGTAAACAGGCCAAAGGGAAGTCACAGGCAGCTCAGATCTTCAAACCTATATATACTGAATTTGTACAGTCCATCTGGATAGAGAGGAACATGCACATTTTTTAGAAGAAGCTGAAGGAGACTACTAAGTTGATTAGGGAGATTGCCTATATTTGCTGTCTTAAGGCAGGCACTAGAACAAAATTTGTAGCTCATCCCTTCCTTTTGTAGAAACTTGAATCCTAGCATTGGTAGGTAGTGATGTAGTTTTGTTTTTCCTTTGAGATAGTCAGTTGGGTATTAAGCTGGACAATGGAACTTGTAAACTACTTTGGTGATTAAAGGAAACTGTTAGTTACCAAAAAAAAAACAGAGGAAATGAAAAGGTGGTGGTCTCCTTGAGTAATACACCTCATACTTGCCTTTGCCCTTAGAAAATACTGGTCATGATTTCTCGAGTGACAGTGAGTGAAACAAAGTAACAGGTCAGAGAAAGGGATGTACAGTGGATATTAGATAGTGAATGTACAGAATGTGCCTCCCCTCTCAGCCTACTGACTTTTTTAGCTGGAGAAAAGCGATAGGAGTCGTCAAAATATAGTAGTCTATAGAATCATAATATATAGTTGTCAAAATGTTGATACTTGCACAATGTGGAGAAAAAAGAGGAGAAAAAATGAAGTATAATAAATGAGGCTAAATCTAGGACTGAATTAGAGAAGCTAAAAGATATAACACAGCACCACCAACACTAGCAAGAAAAGATTGCCTTGAAGTTAGACGTAGTTTGCATTAAGCTCAGAAATGCACTAATGATCACAAATGTAGGAACTTAGGAGACTGAAATTGTCCACAGAAGAAAACTTATCCATGTAAACTTGAGGAATCAAAGACTGCTGTATGTATGCCACATTGCCACCTGATTTATAAAATCCAATGGATCAAAATTGTTAAGAAACATAGGGATGCATATGGATCACAGTGTTGGAAGTACCATTTTGTCCACTGAATTTTCAATCAGGGCATTTCTGAAAACAAAATAAAGGATCCACCAAGAGGCAGGGAAAATACAAGAAGTACAGCTTTGTAAGAGTTCATAACTTAGCACCATCCCTTAAAAGCTTAAAATTATCAACGTTTGAGGTTAGCAGAAGTGTGACACAATCTCTTTTTCTTCACAAGTGAGCATTGATCTTCTTTGTAAAACATTATTTTAGCACTATCTAAATATGGAGAGTTTATAAGGTTTTACTTTACAATTAAATGTACATATTGGTTGGAAGCACAATTTTATTTGAAGAAAAAAAGAATGTATGCATATAAATTTTGCTCACCACTTGTACACCAAATGAAGTTTTATCTTTTCCCAATGTGTTCTGGTATTGTCAAAATTTTTGTTCAGATTTCATGCATTGTTTTAACTGGTATAAAGTTCCATTCATAAACTGGTGCAACTAATCATTATAATGTCAATGACGACTGTGTACACACAAAGATGCCCAAGTCAGCACCTTTACAAAATAGTAACACAATGTGAGTTCAATGTCTGAAAAGGCTTAAATGATACAGATATCATTTTTACTGAAATGAGAACAATGTCACAGAAATTTCAAAGACAGGATATATAAGAAATTTTCAGCTTTTGTTTCTGGTGCAAATGCTGGATACAGTCAGCTCAGTCTTAAGAGAAATTACTAGTTATGAGGACTTTGCAACCACAAAATAGGAGAAGCAAATTGGATCGCGAAGTAAGTTACATATGTAAGGCACTCCCCTTCTGATATCTTTCAAAGTAAATAAAGAAAAAAGAGAGGTAGGGAGGGGTTGGTAGGAATGGACTCCTAACACAACTAAGCACACAGTAAACACTTTTTTTGGAAGCATTCCACACACTTAAACCAGCATAAACATGAGTATTGGCAGAAATGAGATTATTGATGTCACAAAAGTTAATGTATATAAGAAAAAGAAAAACAGAGTGAAAAAGGAATAGATTGAAAACTTCAATATACCTCACCTGGCCCTGCAGTGAAGAAATATGTGAGATTAATAGCTGAAAATCCAGTCTTTATGATAACACTGAAATATGATAAATCAACGTTAACTATAATTAGTGGCAAATTGTTGTTTACATCTTTAACATAGGTGTATATCTATCAAAGCAAGTAGAAAGTAGAAGTCAAACATGTGGTTTATCACCAAAAAATTATGAAGAAGTAATTGGCATATACAAATTATTGCAGGAACATTTATACGATTCTTGGATTATCTAAGAACTAGTAAAGTTACCCGCGCTTCGCGTGGGAATTTAACATCATGAAATTTATAAAATAATACTTAAAACCTATCAATCATTAAAACTAAAACACTATATTATCTTACATACAAGATTACGTAGCAACAAACATTAATAATGTAAAGGAAAATAAAAATTATTACATCTTATCATTTATCCTTAATAATATAAGCATAAATTAATGACTGTAAAAATACATACCAGGATCTGTAACATAAGCAATGGTGTCAGTGACCCACTCAACAAAAGCAAAGTACACAAATATTTAATTGTGAAGAAAAAGAAGAGGTTTAGAATTTTCGTTGTTTTAAAATGAGAGGAAATCCCTCTATTTATAGACAACAAAGGGTAGTATGAACAAATATTTATCGTGCCTTATCGGAAAGGTTACAACTATTTGGAAAAGTTGCAACCTTTCGGAAAGGTCACAACCTTTCATAAAAATCATAACTTTTCATAAAAGTCACAACTTTTCATAAAAATCGCAACTCTTCATTAAAGTCACAACTTTTCATAAATTTCACAACTTTTCATGAAAGGGAGAGGCTAGTTTTGTAAATAAATAAATTAAAAGAGAATTCTGGTTTGTGGTGGCTCCACGTATGATTAGACTGCTTGATATTTAGTATGCTACTTGACTGAAAAGATTGAACCCATAAACGGTTGGTGCTCATTTAGCTTCCCTTAGATGCTCTTATCGCTTGTCAAGACAACATGGAGAGAGTGGACATTAATCATGGCCAGAAGGAAATTCCTTTAATCATCCTAAATGACATAAAGTGCAGTGAATACAGGCTTTTTTAGACTTCAACAAAAGTTAGTGTCTAAACTACCTCTTTTCAAGTGTAAGATAGGAATATAGGGCAATGCACATGCTACAGTGGCCAGGACAAATCTAGGACGGAATCAGAGAAGCTAAAAGATATAACAAAGTACCAACAACACAAGCAGAGAAAATTTCCCTTGAAGTGAGATGTAGTTTTGCGTTTAACACTGAAATACACTAATGATCACAAGTGTAGGAACAAGAAACCTAGGATGCTGAAATTTGTCCACATAAGAAAACTTATCCATGTAAAACTTGAGGAATCAAAGACTGTTGTGTATGCATTCCAACTGATCTATTAAATCCATCAAATTAAAATTGTTAAGGAACACAGGTACCACTAGTCCATTGGATTTTCAATCAAGGCATTCTGAAAACAAAATAAAGGATCCACCAAGAGGCGGGGGAGGGGAGATTTCCTCTTTTATTGAGACAGCAAGTACAGCTTCGTAAGAGTTCATAATGTCTTAAAAGCTTCAGAATATTAAAATTTGAGGTTGGCAGAAGTGTAACACAATCTCTTATTCTGTACAAGTGTACATTCTTCTTTGTATCTAAAACAGTTTGTTAGCGCTACATATGTTGCTGCTTGAAAGCGATGTACAACTCTGAATTATTCACCTCTTTTAATCTTAGGAGAAAGTTCACTTCTTAGTCACTAAATATGTAGACACTAGCGAAAATTTTGTTTGAAACTTTTCAAAGGATAACTTCAAAGATGACACTCTAAAAAACAATGGGTAGCCCAATAAGAACATTGACACAACCAACTTCACATGAGCACAAGGAAACAGTAAACTGTTGCTACCACTAGTATTTTGCTAGTAGTAGAAACAATCTCTTTGTTTCTTTAACAGATAAGGATTCTCCTTTCGACACACTAAACAGAAAGATAGAGACGCCTTTGCCAGAAACATTAGATCATTATGCAACATCCATATTGTTGTCGGAAAAAAGCAAGCAACTTTGTCAACGATAATCAAGAGATTAGAGAGCTTTCGGAGAACCTTGGACTTAATTATGATGACTATGTTTGGGTAAGAAATCCACCTGAAGGGGGAAAGGGAGGAAGAAGTGACGACATCAAAGTAGTGCTAGATAGCGGAGAGGATGATTAGCATATTGTACTAGAATTAAGATTGGTGCCATAGAGCTATTATGTCTTTTCTTTAGACTTCCATACTTGTTATGAAAAAAAATTGTAGCCTTTGCAAAATTATCACCCTATGCTCTATGAACATTTTCAGAAAATCAAAACAGCTATCAATTCTACTAAAACCAACTATTTAATTCATTTGACTTTGATAGATTTTTGATAAGTTAACACATTCTCTTTATACTACACTTAATATTCAAAATTATCATCCTATGCTCTATGAACATTTTCAGAAAATCAAAACAGCTACCAATTCTACTAAAACCAACTATTTAATTCATTTAACTTTGATAGTTTTTTGATAAGCTAACACATTCTCTTTATACTACACTTAATATTATAGACTTAACCAAACAAGGATATGCTTCTCTTCAACCAAAGATTGTCATTAACTACTGGAAAAAATCTAATTATAACTATCTTACAACTGATATATTTGCAATTTGAAATTTTCAGTTTTCTATAACAATTCGTAAGGGAACTCAACTGCCACCAAAGCACAAGTTCAAACCCAAAATAAAAACCAAAAGGCAAACTCAAAACAACAGAAACTATCCAGATTGTGAAAAGAACAAAATGGAAACTTCAACTCAAAAACTTAGGCTTTTCCATACTTCACTCAGAAAATCGAGAGAACGGTTGCATAACTATTTCAGACTGAAGAGAGCCAAGTCTAGAAGAAACAAGAACAACAGTCGAGCAGCAACGGTTCAGGCAATCACATGTATAGCCCTTTTAACAAAATGAGCCTTGAATATGGAATTGGTCGACACACAGTGGGAAAATGGCTCATTCACATGGTTTAAGGGAGATAATCAAGAGGCTGCTTCAAGGATAGACAGATTTCTTTTCTTTTCTGAATGGGATGGAAGTTTCAGTAACATAAAACATGTGCCTTTGCAAAGGCTGGTTTCTGATCATGTGCCTATTGCACTTCAATGTGGTAGCTGGGAGGTCCCAAAATCTTATTTCAACTTCCAGAATTGGTGGTTGACAAAAGAAGGTTTTGTGGACCAAGTTAGTGACTGGTCGAGTTCTTTTGAGTTCTCGGGGAGACCTGGTTACATCTTAGCCTCCAAACTTAAAGCCCTCAAAGGAAAGCTCAAGGAATGGAGTAGGTGTGATCAAGGGAATCTGAAACTTCAAAAGTCAGTATTGCTTAATCAAATGGCAGATCTTGACTCAATTCTGGACTCAAGGATCCTGACAGAAGAGGAGGTTGCTAAAAAAGTGAGTTATATTTGGAATTGGAAGAAGTCCTAAAAAATTTGGAGAGTGTATGGAGACAGAAATCAAGGGCACTATGGCTCAAGGAGGGCGATAAAAACACCAAGTTTTTTCATCAATCAGCAAATGCCCATAAGAGATACAACCATATTGACAAACTAGAGGTGCAAGGGGAGACTATTGTGGAACCAGTAAGAATAAAAGAAGAGATAGTCAAATTCTATAGTAAGTTTTATAGAGAGGAGGTAGAATGGAGGCCTACTGTAAACATCAGCAACTGTCCTAGAATTAAAGAAGCTGAAAAAGAAGTTTTGTAGGGAGAATTTGAAGAACAAGAAGTTTATAACTGTCTCAAGATGTGTGCAGCAGAAAAGCCCCAGGCCCAGACGGTTATCCTATGGATTTTACATCAAGTGTTGGGAGGTTCTGAAGCATGACATCATGCAAGCTTTCCACAACTTCCATTCTAAAGAGATGTTTGAAGAAAGTTTCGATGCTACCTATATAGCCATGATACCCAAGAAGAAAGGCGCAAAAGAGTTGAAAGATTTCAGACCAATTAGTCTAGTAGGGAGTTTCTACAAATTGGTCTCCAAAGTCTTGACAGAAAGGTTGAAGAGGGTGGTGGATACATTGGTAGATTCACAACAGATGGCCTTTATAGGAGGCAGACATATTATGGATGCTGTGTTGATAGCTAATGAGGCAGTTGATTCAAGAATTTCTCAGAAGAAACCTGACATTCTATGTAAACTTGACATTGAGAAAGCCTATGATTATGTCAATTGGGAATTTATCTTGCAAGTTCTTAGGCAAATGGGTTTTGGTGCTAAATGGGTCAACTGGGAGAAGTTTTGTATCTCAACTGTGAAGTTCTCCATTCTTGTCAATGGTGGCCCTGAAGGTTTTTTCAATGCTCAGCTAGGGATCAGACAAGGGGACCCCATGTCCCTTCTGGTTCATTTTAGCCATGGAAGGTCTTAACATCATGGTAAAGGTGGTCAATACTAATGGATGGATAAAAGGTTTTGAAGTGGGCAGAAAAAATAATCAAAGAATGGAAATCACTCAGCTACGCTGATGACACTACAATATTTTGTGGGGAAGTAGAGGAACAGTTGAAGTACTTGAGAGTGATACTAGATTTGTTTGAGGCCATCTCAGGACTTCAAATCAACCGGAGGAAGAGCCACATTTATCCCATCAATCAGGTGCCCGATATGGAGCTGCTGGCTATAATCCTAGGTGGTGAAGTGGGTAACCTACCAACAGTATACTTAGGTATGCCTTTGGGAGCAAAATCTAAATCCAAGGGAATTTGGGACTCAGTATTGGAGAAGTAAGAGAAGAAATTGACAAGGTGGAAATCTCAGTATTTGTCCCTTGGAGGTAGACTCACTTTGATTAATGTTGTCTTGGATGCTTTGCCTACTTATATGCTTTCCCTATTCCCAATCCCTCCCAAAGTCATTCAAAGGCTGGACAAGATCAAGAGATCTTTCCTTTGGCAAGGGAATAAGGAAAAAAAGCTTTTCACCTAGTCAAGTAGAAGGAAATCATCGGAAACAAGAGACTAGGGGGACTTGGCATCAAGAATTTAAAGCATCGTAGCAAAGCTTTGAAGCTTAAATGGCTATGGAGATATTCACAAGCACCTCAAACACTATGGAGCAGAGTCATAAAGAGCAAGTACGGCGAAGAGGACAGTTGGGTCTCAAAGGAGGTCAATACTCCAAATGGAATCAATCTTTGGGAACAAGACTAGGTTTTGAAAAGACAAATGGATCGACAAGGAGCTTTAAAGATGTGTTCCAAGATTTATTTGTTATAGCCTTAGACCAACATAAATCAATTGCCGAGATGTGGACACAACAAGGGTGGGACCTTAGATTCAGAAGAATGTTGAATGATTGGGAGATACCTAAACTTGTGGAACTGTTTAACCAGTTGGAGAATTTTCAAGGGTTACAAGAAGGTGCAAATTACCTATGGTGGAGTGGACATGTAAGTGGAAGCATATAAGGTCAACTCAGGGTATAGGAGTTTGAACCAAGTAGGCCACATATTACTAACTGGCCTTGGAAGCATAGTTGGAAGACTAAGATACCTTACAAAGTATCTTGATTCACCTGGTTCTAGCTAAAGAAGCAGTTTTGACACCTGAAAATTTGATCAAAAGGAATATAGCTCTCTGCTCTAGATGCTTCCTTTCCGAAAAGGAAGCTGAGACAGTAGACCCTTTGTTCCTAGACTGTAGTATTACAGATCAACTATGAAAGATTTTCATCAATCTCAGAGGCATAGACTGAACAATGCCAAGCAAGATTGCTGACACTCTTTTTAGCTGGGAGGAAGCAGGAGCTGGTGCAGGAAACAGAGAGAGATAGAGGATCATCCCATCAAGTATTTGGTGGACTATTTGGAAGGAAAGAAATGACAGATATCTTCAAGGATAGGAGGTTTTAGTACAGGATATGAAGCTAAAATGCATTTTGCTTTTTTGCTTTTGGTGCATTAAACGGTATTCTAGTGTCATGAATCAATCCTAGATGTCCTAGGCACCATTTAGGATTGGTTTCATATCTGGTATATTTTGTATCTATTACATTTGTAAATTGATTTTTCAGTACTACCTAAGTACTGGCTTTAATACAAAGTTACCTTAAACAAAAAAACTTCCAAAGAAAACAACAACAACAACATACTCAATATAATCCTAGAAGTGGGATCTAGGAAGGATAAGATGTACGCGGACCTTACCCTTACCTTTGTGGGATAGAGTCGTAGAGAGGTTGTTTCCAACAGACCCGAGGCTCAAAAGGAAAGTTATTCAGAGAAGGGTTGCAAGAAGAAAAAAATGAGAATGAAATATCAAGATGCAAAGCAAAATGAAGCAACAGATTGTAGGAACACATAGAAGAATAACAAAACTACGTAATTACTAAATCCTACTACTAATAAGTAGACGATGATATTTTTCCAGGCCATGCTGTTATTGTTTCAGCCAAATAAATATAGCAGCTAATAGTTCTCTTGTTGCAGCTTTATAGTGATCTTTGCTCTAGTTTGACTATACTTGTCAATGCATCCACTGATTTATTTTGGAGACCTGGATGGGTTTATACTATAGTGCAGCATCGTGTGGCAATTATGTTTAATGGTATAGTATGATCCTTTGTTTTGTTCTTGCTTAGTTTTTGTTGCGTTGCTTCTTTATTGTCTTCTATTACCACTTATGCCTCTACTAGGAAAACTGAGAGAGTTTGTTTTTCTACTATAGGGCAGGTTGTTCTATCAGACTGGCTCATCGGATGTATGGTGGTAGCTGATATATTGAGTTGTGAGGCCGTCAGCATGGTGGTTTGACTATAGATTACATATAGAGGAGCAAGTACTGGTATGAATTCCAAATTTGGAGCTAGTCGCCCTGTGAGACTCGTTATTTCGGAGTTTGGAAGGACTCTAGCGTGTGTTGAAACTCAGTCATTTTCAGTACGGTGGAATAAGGTTTGACAATTTGAAGATGGGAGTTGTGCATTAGTTGAGACAGAGTATTGAATGGAGAGGCTAATGAAGCAATTTTAGAGCAGGAAGGTGTTTTGATGTGTGTTCCTGGTATGGATGGTTCGACTAAATTTTACACACAAAGAGGTCCAAGTCAGCACCTTTACAAAATAGTAGTATTAATATCAACAGAGAACGCAATCTGAGCTCAGTGTCTGAAAAGGCTTAAATGAGTCAGGTATCATTTTTTCCTGAAATGAGAATCATGTCACAGAAATTTCAAACACAGGATATATAAGAAATTTTCAGCTTTTTCTTCTGGTGCAAATGTTGGATGCAAGCAGCTCAGTCTATTGAGAAATTCATAGTTATGAGAACCTAGCAATCACAAAGTAGGAGAAGAAAATTGGACGGCGAAGTAAGTTACATATATAAGGCACTCCCCTTCTGAGACCTTTAAAAGTACATAAAGAAAAAGGAGAGGTAGGAGGGGTGGGGAGGACTGGACTCCTAACACAACTAAACAGACAGTATACATTTTTTTTGGAGCATCCCACACATTTAAACCAGCATAAACATGAGTGTTGGCAGCAAAGAGATTGTTGATGTCACAAAGTTAATGTACATAATAAAAAGAAAAACCGAGTGAAAAAGGGAATAGATCTGGCCCTGTTGTGAAGAAATGAGTGAGATTAATAGCTGAAAATCCAGAGTTTATGATTTTTGAGAGGGCACTGAAACATGATAGATCAACGTTAACTATAATTAGTGGCAAATTATTGTTTACATATATCATAGGTTTCTATCTATCAAAGCAAGTAGAAAGTAGAAAGTAGAAGTTAAACAAGTGGTTTATCACCAAATAACTATGCAGAAGTATTGGCATATGAAATTATTGAAGGAAAATCATTCATACAATTCTTGGATTATGTAAGAATTAGACTACTTGATATTTAGTATGCTACTTGACTGAAAAGATGGAAACCTTAAATGGCTGGTGTTCATTTGACTTCCCTTCAATGCTTATATCGCTCTGTCAAGATAATATGAAGGGAAGTGGACAATAATCATGAACGAAATTCCTTTAGTCATCCTAAATAATGTAAAGTGCAGTGAATACAGGCCATTAGACTTGAACAAAAGTTTGTGGCTAAACTACCTCTTTTCAAATGTACGATAGGAATCTAGGGAAATGAGACCGAATCAGAAGATCTAAAAGGTATAACACAGTACCACCAACACTAGCAAAAAAAAAAAAATTGCCTTGAAATGAGATGTAGTTTTGCATTAAACACTGAAATATACCAATAATCACAAGTGTAGGAACTAGGAGCCTAGGAGACTGAAATTTGTCCACATAGGAAAACTTATCCATGTCAACTTGAGGAATCAAAGATTACTGTATGTATGTTACCTGATCTATTAAATCCCATGGAAAAAATTGTTAAGGAACGTAGGGATGCATGTGGATCACAGTGTTGGAGGTACCATCAGTTCATTGGATTTTCAATCAGGGCATCTCCAAAAAGAAAATAAAAGGATCCACCAGAGACAGGTAGAAGAAAAGGGGAGATCTCCTCTTTTAATGAGACAAGCGAGACAAAAAAACGAAAAACAAGAAGTGCAGATTTGGAAGAGTTCACAATGCCAGTACCATGTCTTATAAGCTGAAAAAAATATCAAAGTTTGAGGTTGACAGAAGTTTGAGGTTAGCGCTACATATGTTGCTGCTAGAACAACAACAACATACCCAGTGTAATCCCACAAGTGGGGCCCGTTTTATTCACCTCTTTTGATCTTAGGAGAAAGTTCACTTCTTAGACAATAAATTTGTAGACACTAGACACCAGCGAAAATTTTGTTTGAAACATTTTGAAGGATAGCTACAAATGACACTCTAAAGAACAACAGACAGCCCAAAAAGAACATTGAAACAATCAACTTCACATGAGCACAAGGAAACAGCAAACTGTTGCTACCACTAATATTTTTCTAGTAGTAAAAATAATCTTTTTGTTTCTTTAACAGAAAACGGTTTCCTTTCAACACACTAAACAGAAAGACAGAAACGCCTTTGCCAGAAACATTAGATCATTATCCAACATCCATATTGTTGTCGGAATAAAGCAACGATAATCAAGAGTTTAGAGAGCTTGCGGAGAACCATGGTCTTGATTATGATGATTATGGTTGGGGGAGAAATCTACCTGAAGGGGGAATGGAGGAAGAAGCTGATGACATCAAAGTAGTGACAGATAGTGGAGAGGATGATTATCATATCGTACTGAATTAAGATTGGTGCCATATAGCTATTATGTGGTTTCTTTAAACTTCCATACTTGTTATGAAAAAAAATTGTAGCCTTTGCAAGATTATCATCCTACAAAACAGATTTGATCTTGACCGATTCAATTAAGGTATTAGTGTTTGTTCTATTATACAACAAAGATCACATTTTTCGCACTTCATTCAAATAATAGTTGTACGCGTACGGAATTCTTTAGTTTCTCAGTATGATCTCTATCATCATCTCTATTCCCCTTATCAATTCTCCTATCCTATTTAGGGCTATGAATTTCTCTATGAATTCTGTCGCACCTCCCATTAGCTTTTGGCCTCTATTCCGGAGGTCGGGCTTCATTTCGTAAGCGTAAGCTATATAAAGAGAGCCTGGGCCCGATGGAAAATGTGGTCAGAAATCCATAATAGAGTCCGACCACAACGACCTAATTGATTATTTTCATGCATAAGGATACTAGATTACATAGTAGAAAAGACTGAATAATCATCACAAACCTCCCTTATTTCTTGTCTATTGCAATTTCTGGATTATTATATGATGATTTGTGAACTTTCCTTATATAGAAAAGAAATAGAAAGAGATAGACCCACTTAAAATCTTTACTGAACTATGACCGGCCAGAACTTGTCTTTGATTGGGATTTCGATTGAAAAGATGTTAGGCCGGTTCTTCATATGCCCTAAGAACATTTTCAGATAATCAGAACAGCTACCAATTCTACTATAACCAACTATTTAATTCATTTAACTTTGATAGGTTTTTGATAAGTTAATACATTCTCTTTATACTACACTTAACATTGTAGACTTAACCAGACAAGGATGTGCTTCTCTTCAACCAAAGATTTTTATTAACTACTGGAAAAATTCTAATTATAACTATTTTACAACTGATATATTTGCACTTTGAAATTTTCAGTTCTCTGTAACAATTCGGTAAGGGAATTCAACTGTCAACAAAGTACAAGTTCAAAACCCCAAAAGGCAAACTCAAAACAAAAAGAAATTAATTCCGATAGTGAAAAGACAAAATGGAAATTTTCAACTCAAAATTTCAGGCTTTTTCATATTTCACTCAGAACGTCAAAAAAACAATTGCATAACTACTTCACACTGAGGAAAGCCATTTCTAGAAGAAACAAGAACAAAAGTCGAACAGCAATGGTTCAGGCAATCACATGCATAGCCCTTCAAACAAAATTAGCCTTGATTAACTTCCAAGGCAAACAACAACAACATACCCAATGTAATTCCACAAGTGGGATCTGAGAAGGGTAAGATGTACACAGACCTTAACGCAACCTTTGTGGGGTAGATGGGTTATTTCCAATAGACCTTCGGCTCAGAAGGGAGGTTACTCAGAGAAGGGTTGCAAGAAGAAAAAAATGAAAACAAAATATCAAGATGCAAAGCAAAATGAAGCAACAGATAATAGAAATACATAGAAGAATAAGAAACTATGCGGTTGCTAAATTCTACTACTAATAAGGAGAAGAGGATATGAGACAAGCCCCTTGCCTCTCCCACCTAACAGATGACCACACTTGGCTACCTACTAATAATGTTCAATCCTACACTAAAGTCCTAAGTTATCTTCAAATAAAAGAGTGATTGAGTAGTTAATTCTAAAACTAGACTATTTTCTAAGCCAGGAATTTAATCGAACATTTGGAGTGCAATAACAATGATTTGTCTTTCAATTAAGAGAGGAACCCCAGGGTTGTAGCCTCAATATGACATAACTAGTTCATGACACATGTATCTTGATCAAATACATAGGATCAATGAAAATGATCCAATTGATAATTACTTATCAGGATTTTCCAACTCTACGAAGCTAATCCTCAAAAGTTCTTACAAACCCAAGAAAAAATATTAAGACCCAATTAATAGATCCAAGTAGGAATCTCCCAATTCCTACTTTTACCAGTAGGGAAAATGTTCAATTCATTAATCAAGCACAATCGATTCCTCAATATACTTGATTCCTTACTACTCATTAAAAACTCAATACAATTTCTACTCTTCCAAGCAAGAAATGCATATATAGGGCCTAATCTAGTGTTTGCAACCACCAAATTCACAAAAAAGAATCTAACAAGTAGATAATCACAACCCAAGTAATAATAAGCAAGATAAACTAGTATTCAATCACACAAAAGCAATAAGAGTCAACAACCCCAGCTAATGGGCTTAGCTACTCATGCAGGAGAAAGAAAATACAAGATGAAATGCAATATAAACATAGTTAAAGATTAAACAAAGAAGAAAGATGCAAACTCTATGGTGAAAATCTCTAAATCCTTTTCAATTTAGCTATAGATACTCCTCCAAGACTTCAAAGATCAAAAAGGTCCCCCAAGAAAATAATTACTTCCTCCTTATATATGTCATAAATGTAACTCTCGCCTTGTCTCGTATAACTTCATTTCTAATCATATGGTCTAACCACCGCGGTAGAAAAGCCCTTAAATTTTGGCAACATTCTTTTAGAGTGGGTTACGGTTTCAGACTTATGATTTGCTTATATGAACTTAGTAAATCCCTCTCATCAACTAACTTTTGGGTTGAATTAGATCCGATTTCATATTTTCCTCTCTTGAAAGTCGTAAGTTCTACCATGAGAGGAAACTTTTGATAGATTAGATATTAAATGAAATCCCTTGTTGAGATATATGATTAATTGTATATATAATTAGGTTGAGAGTCGCTTTTGAGATATTCATGTTTGTTTTCTTCTATATAAATGGTTGGATCTTGTATTCAATTATAGATAATTGTTTGATTTTGTAGGATACGATTTTACACGTGAATTTTGTGTGTCATGATCTTCAAGTTTTGAATCGTGGTAAGTTTGATATTGAAGCTCAAAGTTTAAGTGTGACATAGAAACTCACGGAGGTGTATCAATAAAAATCTCTATTCACTGTGTTGTATACTACACTAATTTGGAGGCTATGATAAATTTATGAAATCATTCGCTTATATTTATTTTGATTTTTACATTAAAGCTCAAAAATGTACAAAGTTAAACAGTTGCATTGTTTTTCCCTTTTTGTGATGGCACAAAAAAATCTAATATTGAGCGAAGTGTCTTGGTTGTACTAGATGTAACTCTTAACGGATTACCTAGTACATCGACAGGTCTAGATTGTAGATGTGATTGAGAGGGGAATGTGGTAGAACCTGAACTAGGGTAGTCAAACTGAACAAAGATGATCGACGAAAAGAGGCACATATCAGTGAATTGGAACAAATACTCTAGAGTCTGGGACATGAAGCTGCTATTGAGTTGCTCACTAGACTTAATGTTGATCTAGCTTGGCATGCAAGGCCTATACGTGAGCTTGACTTTCTGCTCTTATTTGTATAAAAGTGAATGAAAAGCCTCAATTTTTCTTAGAGGGAATCAAAAAGCAAATTGAGTTATTGAAATCTTAGAATGTAAAAGTTAAAATGATCTTAGAAAAAGATTACTATAATGTTCAAAATTAAAATGATATAATTAAATGGATGAAACTTTATAACATTGAACTATTATAATATGTCACTTTCTCTTTAAAAAGTCCTTCAAAATATGTATTGAGTAGTAAAAACAATTTAGATGCATAAATAAAATAGATATCTATAAAGTACTTGTAAAACATGACTATAAAAGAAAAACATAAAAGGGAAAAGAAATGAAAATTTCAATGACAAGAACAGAAAACACACATGTCTAAATAACAAGAGCGTAAAGAGATTCAATAGAAGAGGTACACAAATCAAACTAGTAAATTGATTATGTTAAAATTTGGCAGTGAGAAATTATAATTGAACCAAATCTCGATAACGGTATAAACCGTTAAACATAAATATCTGAAATATCAACTAAGATATTAATTAACTGTTAATATGAAATGTTTTTTTTAAAAGGTTAGTGTTAACAACAAACACTCTCCTCCCGACAAAGCCAGATCGTTATAGTGAATAATGAGTTGATTCATGGAATCATTATGAGATTGCAATGAAATTACCTGATATTATTTGCACCAGTTTTAAAGTATTAACGGCTTAACTGAACATTACAGAATACGTGTATACTGACTATGTTCTTTAACAATAAATTATCAAATTTGGATTTTCCAATCTTTTTAGATCGGAATATCAAATCTTGTAAAAGAAAAGTCGGTTACACTCTCATCGGAAAAGCTATCATAAATGACATAGTTGCCCTTTGGTAATAAATAGGAGGACATTATAAGATTGTAGTATTATAGTTATTCCAAGACTTCCTTTGGTCGAGGCCCTCTGTGCCACTTCCTCCATCTCCGCCAGTGCCGCACTTGGTTTCTCCTGCGGTTTTTCATCTTCACTTTCAACCAAAGGTCCATTCTTGAATTGTATTTAACTTTTTTTTGTTTCAAATTCCCCTTTCCCTTTTCTCATATGCAGTACCCTTTTGAAATTTTGATGTTTTTTTGCATTGTAAATAGTTAGATTCAAAGCATCTAGAGTCCATTGTTGATTATTCTGGTTATGCAATGGTGTTTGATATAATTTACTTTGTGAATGTCTGTTAATGTTATAGAAATACTGCTATAGGTGAATCAGAATTTGTGGGTGACTCTCTATTATCAATTATTGTGTAGGTTAATAGGGTTTTGTTTGATTTTTTTTGTTGGTAGATGTTTACCTTGGCTTCTTGATTCATATGATTTCTGATGGCTCCTTGTTTCTTGATTTTGTTTTGATTTGTGATAGTTTGTTAGATATCTGTCTAGTTGCTAGTTGTTCCCTTTGGTGGGCAATCTATAACCCAAAAACCACATTGACTGCTGTGGTATGTCAACCTAAACTTATTTGGACCTATAACTATATATATCAGTGTGGGTTCTTTGTTGGAAAACACAATGGTGGATTATTTGATTGAATTGAAACTTGAAAGGGAAATTGCTAAAGCTCTCACCATGTTAAATGAAATCATCATTTGCCCTTTTTGTATACATGTCTTAAGGATATACATGGGTATGAGTAATTTGTGCAGATCCTTCAAATCACACTGAAAACTTCCTAAAAGTTTTAATGTACCTGTACCTGATACATACTCCATGCCAGACCCAATGGGAGATAGCTCTTTCATATATAGATTTAATGTTCCATTAGGAAAACGAGGACATGACAACTTTTGATAGCATATAAACTTGTTGTCACTTGTCATGAATCAGACAACTGAATGGTATTGCGACGGGACATCTCGCTTGTAATCGTGTAAACCAGGTTGTGAATATATGGGACCTAGTTTCCCATAAGCAATATGTTTATACACTTTGTAGTCTTAATGGATCCCGTCCCTGAACCAAATGACTGCTATTGAAGGAGCACTATGTGTGTGACCAAAAGCTTTTATGTAATGAAAATTGGAAACAGCCACAAAATTAGTATCGATGCCTATACTAAGTGAAAAGAAAAAGTATAAGTATGACAAGTTATCTACTAAAAAAAATGTAATAGATACCATTCCCACTGTTCATTTTATGTAGCATTCTTTCTTTTTTAGTCCGGTCCAAAAGAATAGGACATTTCTATATATGGGAACTCCTTAACTTTAAAAATCCCATAATGAGATGCTCTTGTAGTCTCATGCCCACATGGTACGATTAGGGCCATAAGTTCTAAAGGTACTTTAATCCCTAACAGAAGTCTTCCCTTCTTTCCTAAACTTCGTGTCTAGTCAAACATCACCACATAAAATGAAACATACAGAGTGATTGATTTACATATTTTCATGTAACTTCATTGTCCATTTTGAGGGACACGTGTTCTTTTTTTTCCCACACACATGGCTTTATCAGTTATGATTTCCTTCTTATGCATGTCTATTATTATGTGTTCTTACATGATTTTTGAGAAATCCTACTTATCTATCCTTTTTAGGGCTGCATTCATCCAATATCCTGTAGTCTGAGCAGTAGCATTCCACTTTATATTGATTGATGTTTTGCTCGTCATCTCATTGCAAGTTTCTTCTTTATGATCAGGGAGCACAACAACAACAAAAAAGCTGTGATACTTAATTTGATTGGTCGTATAGGAGCATATCATTTTGGTGGATGTACTCATAAGCAAGAGAAAGATAATTCTTTCATATTAGTGTGTGGCTCAATTGATATGCTGATACAAAATTATCTTTCTGGTTGCAAAGAAACTTCTTTTGCAACCTCTTTCTCATCTGAGATCACGAAACGAGCTTCATGCGACCAGGATTCTGGTGCTGAATTGTCTGAAATGAGTCCAGAAAAAGATAAATGTCCTCTTGTTGTCTGTATAGAATCTGATTCAAAGGAGGGTGATCCTTGTTCCTTAAACAGTCTAGATGGTCCACGACCTTCAACTTTCAGTGCCATGTCTGAAAGTTCAAAGCCCATAGTATATCGTAGGAAAAAGTTCAAAAGGAATCCTCTTCCTACTTTCTTCATTGAACCATCAGTTGAAGTTAGGCCTAGCAATGGATGTCCTTCTGAGCTCTGTTCTGAAGTCCATTCAGGAACTTTGAAGGAAGGCATAGTTGCTGCTGAGAAATTAGCTACTGCAACTCCTGTTCTTCTGCCTGCTGAGTGTAACAAAGGAAACCTTCTATCTAAATCAAATTCTTGTGATGGGAGGCCTGAAGGGGAAGAGCAGTGCTCTGAAGCAGCATCAAGAAGTGATATGCAAAGGACTTCAAATGTTTGCATAAATGATAGCCATTCGTCATCAAAGTGTAATTTGGACTTTGGGTCTTCTTCGTTGAAGACGGTTGTGGATGATGCTGGTGAGTGCTCCTCATCTGGTGCTTTATTTCCTGAAAGATTGGGTGATAATATGCCACAAAAGGATATATGCGCAGCAATTCTTAGAGGTTATGGGTTGCTTGAAAAAGTTGTGGTTACAAAGCTCCAAGCATCCACAGAAGACTTTTATACCAGTTCTGACAACTGCTGTTTAATCTCATGCAAAGCCTGTGATTGTTCAGAATCTACTGTGAAGATGCTAATATGTGATAATTGTGATGATGCATATCATTTTTCGTGCTGCAAACCCCATATAAAGATAGCACCTGAGGATGAGTGGTTTTGCCAAACTTGTTTGATAAAGAAGCAGAAATTGCTCAAGAAATCATCTTGTAATGAGAGTTCTTGCAATTCTCCATCTGAAGGTGTATCAGGACCTACAGCTCTCATGCTGAAGGACACCGGTTATAGAACTCGTGTTCGTATTAGCAAAAAGTATCAAGCTGAGATTCCTGACTGGGCAGGTCCAGTGACAGAGTACGTTCTACACATCTATTTTTTTTTTTTTTATTCTTGTGGATCTTCTTATTGACTTAAGGGAAGTGAAAATGACAACTAGCTTTAAATGGTTTTGCCATGTAGGCAGATAAAACATAATGGGGTATCTCTCATTCTGTTTCTACCTTCTGTAACAGTTTGTACTTATCATTTTCAGTTGTTATGTCTTATGATTAATATAGATAATAGATTATAGATATGATGGAGGAGTCCAACTTACAAGTAGTTACAACATAGAGAATTTACACTAAAACATGTTGCTACAAGTACTCTTTTGTCGATGCTAATGTGGGAATTGCATTACGCAACAAAATTTTCACTAATCTCTGCAAGGGAATTGCCTAATCCCTTAGACATCTTCTGTTTCTTTCATTCCATGCTGCCACACGAGCTTTGACAGAGCTATTTCCCTTGTTCCTGTTCTCCATCTCTTCTTTTGGAGCTTCCATTACAATAGAATCTCATTGATGGTTCTTGACATCACCATTTGATACCAAACATACCACACATGTTAACCTATTCACAATAGTACAATTGCATAGTCAAGTTCTAAGTACTTAACATCCTCTTTCGGTTCCTTTACATTAGGCCGAATCTTCAACAAACACCCAAACTTGTTCAAGCATTTCATACAGCTAACTAAACTAAGTCTATTACATATTGAACACTTGGCATATGCCCAAACTGTACCTACACGACACATATTGCAGATATAGTACATGACATGGTTATTGATAATGAGCACTTGAACATGTTAGAAAATGAGTTGTCATGGACTTTATTCTTCCTCATTTTATTCTTTTCTCACTCCTCTCAACAAATAAGACCTGTCCCATCATTTTTCATGCTTGAACTCCACCAACGAACCATCACCCCCCGCTGACCCACTTCATCCATCAACACACGGTTCAGCCCTTTTCTTTTCTCTCTCTGTCTCTCTCTGTCTCTCTCTGTCTCTCTCTCTCTCTATATATATATATATACAGAGCCACCATAGTACACAAACACCACAACGCCACGCACACACTACTCTCTCTATTTTTTGTTGTATCTCTGTTGAATGCCATATTCAAAAAGCCACCATCTTCAGCCACCCAATCTGTTTGCTCCTTTCATTGGATAAGAGAAACAAAAGTAAAACCTTTGACAATTAAGAGAGGTATATCTCCACTCCAAGCGATTGGGGTGCCACCTCTTTCCCCTACAATGACAGGGAAATATTGTCCAATTGATAAGTTAAAACGTGATAAAATTTCTCCGGTTCAAGTCCTCTGTTAAGTGTAAATGACTAAAGCAACAGTCGTGATAGAGTGCAAAGAAGAGGGTTATTTAGCTATGATTCTTCATGGAGAGGAAGCAATCGGTATCAAAGTTGGGGAGTTGATTTCCCTTACAGTTGAAGGAAGATTGTATTGCAAAATTTAGTGACTACCAACATTCAAATCAGATTCTATGTCTTCAAATTTGATTGTCCTACCACAAAAGGGAGAAAAGATAAATGGAGAAGAAGAGAGGAAGAAGGGGGAATGTTTTTTCTTAGCTCTTAGATGTAGGTGGGTCTGGATTCAATAGTGGAAAGATAAGAGAAGGAATTGTCTTTTAGGGAAGAAAGATAACACATAGTGAAGTGGGTTGAGAATAATGAGGTCTCAGGTTCACACATCAGTGGAAAGACAAAAACACTAGGAGATTTCTTCTACTTGTCTGAACCTCAGAGGATAGAGTTACCCATCACCTATGGTGGTGTGAGGTAGCAGGTACCTTGTGGAACTAGTCGAGGTATGCGCAAGCTGGTCCGGCTACCACAATTATTAGAAAAAGATGAACGGGGAGGGGAATTGGAAAAATAAACTTTTTCCCTTTTTGGATCAGAAGTTTTTTTTTTTGGTGGGATTTTTTGGGTTTAAGAGCTACATGTCTTTCTTCCAAGGCTTCTTTGTCACATCTTTGTGTAAACTGCTCACATTCTATTTTCTTGATTGTTTCAGCATGTGTCTAATAGGCAAAATTTGAGCACTAGTAGTTTAGATGGCTAGATGAAAAATTCGGACAAGTTTCGATGTTGTCTCTGTATTCACCCTTAACATTAAGCATCAATTGAGTTAAATGGTCCTCAAATTCTTTGCTGTAATGATGACACCCAATCAGCTCTTCCATGTGAAAAAGCACTTTTCCATCGGTGTTTTCCGGATTCATCATTTGCAGTTGTCATCTGTGTTACTTTGTTTATGTATGAATCACTCCTGGTTTTCTCATAGGATCTACCTAATGAAACTCTCTACGCAAAGAAAAAATCTTTAGAGATAATTTTTTCTTTAAAGGAACTTTGTAATGTCTCTAAAATGTTCAAAGCCTGTGGTGGCATGTTTCGTGCATCTACAGCTCAAAATTCTGTTGGTATTTTTTTCTCTTATCTCATAACCTATAATTCTATACCTGCTAGTGCTAGCACATCTTATCTAAAGTCCTAAACTTAAGTATGATTTCTTGAATGCTTGGTGGAATATTAATACTCAGGAGTTCAGCTCAAGAAAAATGGATTAGTGTTAGTGGGGGTAACTATGGCATGTTCATGTTTATTTATCTCTTAATACCATGGAAACCTTATAATGCTCACAGGTTTCGTGCTTCATATGTTCTGATAAGTTTTACTCTAATTTATGAAAATCTTGCGTATAGGAATGCTATTAATATTTACTGTTATGATATTGTTATCTATTTGAGCTGTTCGTATCTTTTGAGTGTGCCTGCTGCATTGGTTTTGATGAAGAGATTTGATGCAGTGAGGCTGGTTGTAGTGGTGAACCATTTGAAATCAGACTTTCAGAGAATCTCTGCTTGCGTGTAAGTTCCACTCCTGAAATTTATCTTTCCATACAGCTGCCTGCTCAGTTCTAGGAAAAATTATTTACGAATAACCAAATTATATTGTTCAGGAACAATCTTCTAATGAACATTTGAGGATTAGTTCTATTGGCAATTGGCTTCAGTGCCGGCAGGTCATTGAAGGTTTTGGGAAACATGTGGATGGAAGTATCTGTGGGAAATGGCGAAGGTAACGAGCCTGCCTTTTGCACTTTTACTATTGAATTGTTTTGCTCAGCTTTAGGTGTTACAAGTGGATGCTGCTAATTTTGGGCTGTTTCATTAAAATAGTTTTAGCTCTCGGAAATGGACACCATTACATGTCTTGGTCAAATTAATTTGCATGTTCCCTCTATTATTTTCCTCTATTAATGAGAAGGAACTCCAAAAGAGGAAAAGGAAAACCCCTGCAACTTGATGTCCCTCCTGAATTTTTAAGTTCTACCTTCGACCTACGATATAAGACCCATGAGATAAAAGCCATATCAGTAGTTTGATAAGAAAAGTACTGAGATCAGTGAGAAGCTAAAGTGGTTGTAGAAAGGGAAGTTCATGTATTAAAAGGGAAGTTCACTTATCAAGGAATCCAGCATGATATTCATGTTGTTTTGTCTTGGTGTTCTAATTTTTATCCATTCAAGATGCCCAATCTGCAATTTGGTGTTATCATGACAGGGCCCCGCTATTTGAAGTTCAAACAGATAAATGGGAGTGCTTCCGTTCTGTCCTTTGGGATCCTGCTCACGCCGATTGTGCTGTACCTCAAGTATGTGAGTTTATTTCAGTCCAGATGTTGTGTTCAACATCTTATCTTCAACTTAACTCATTCACTTGATTCATTCCTTCCCCATTACCATTCCTCGCTCTATGTTTTCTTTTCTTCCCCATCCCCAAACTTGCTTCTGTACAAGATAGATCTATTGCATTTTGTTTTTGTTAGTTTGGAGAATTAGTTTCTTGTTGAGATTAAGACGTTTGCTTCCAAAGTTGTCTAGCTGTTGCACAGATTTTATGCTGGCATGTGTAAGCAAGAAATATTTATATCTTTGAGTTTATGTTGAAGAATCATTTAAGTGCTATAATAGCTTCAGTGTTTTTCATCATCATCTCGGGGAAGAGGCTCACTGTAATAGTAAGTGCGGCCATTATCCATCTTTTGGGCTAGTATATTTGCTATGTTCGATTATCTTGCAACACTCTTCTCGTGTCCCTAAAAAGATGGAGGTTTATACTGAAACATATACAGTAATATTTAAACTAAGCTTTTACTATGGACTCTTACATGTATGGAATGATTAAACCTTTGATACTCTGAATGATTTTTCTAGAAGCAATGAAGTACATGTGGATTGAAAATCATACAAGTGCCATAACACGGTCATCAAAAAAATAGTCCTACAAGTGCCATAACATTGATATTATTGCATTGCTGCTTGTTTTTACTGATCTTTGGGTTTTTCATTTGCTATATTGCCCATTTCATTGAGATCTATCCTTATTAATAACAACAACAACATACCCAGTGTAACCCAACAAGTGGGATATTGGGAGGGTGGTGTGTACGCATCCTTACCCCTACCTTGTGAAGGTAGAGAGGCTGTTTCCACTAGACTCTTGGCTCAAGTAAAGCATATAATATTTCTTAAATTGTTTTTCTGATCGCTGTTCTTTGTCTCTCACTCTGGCTCAGGAACTAGAGACGGAGGAAGTTCTGAAGCAATTGAAGTATATGGAGATGGTATATCAGCAAACCTTATTATATCACTCTTTTCCTGTTTTGATAAAGGGATGAATCACTTATATACTTTATTTAGCAAGAGGTGTAGGTAATAAATAATATAATACAAAAGATCGACCTCATCAGCCAAATTATTTACATGACTAAAAAATTTCTGTCTTCTGGTGTGTTACATTCTTCTAAAATCGAAAAATTCTTTTCAATTGCAGTTATGTTTCTCAACTATTTCTGTTACATTATCTGTTTAGTAAATGGGTTAATGCAAAGTCACAGCACTTCTCTATTTCCTTTGTACTCGATGGGGTTTCTGCAAGCTACTGTTTTTGTATTTGGCTGTCTGTCTCTGCCTCTTGTACACCAAGGTGTTGGTTCCTTTTGCTATTAAAATAGTTTTCTAGTTGAAGAAGATGTATCTAAACTTTCTTTGGTGATTGTATTAGATACTATCCATCTTTTCCTATTTCTCTTTTAGTGGAGTAAGGTCTTATTCTCCAACGAGTTGCCTCCCTGTGCACAAATGGAACCCTGCAGGAATCTGGCCCCTCTATACTATTAGACAGCTCAAAGTCTGAGACGTGCTGTTGTAAACTAGTTGTGCAGAGTCCCCATTTACTACTATTGTACAAGACAAACAGCAAAGAGAAACTAGGATTTAGGCTTTGCGCAACATGGTTTCCTTGGTCATGTTACCAGTTTCAAAAAAACTAGTAATATGATTTCCTTGGACAAGGAAAAATAAGTTGGATTTTGGTAACTGCTTTATCTCTCTCATTTGATAATGCATGACCAAAGACGAGATATGTGTGTCACAATTAAAGGAAGATTTTTATGTAACTACTTCGGATTTCCCAGGACATCAGCTTAGATAGGAGGGTGTGGAGCACGCGTAGTAGGGTAGAAGTTTAGTAGGCAGTGGAGTATTGTCTTGCTTTTCGTGGGTTTAGGTTTGTCGGTGTTTGTTGTTGTACTAGTTGTATTATTATACTTCTTGCTTTTGATATCTATCATTGTTTTATCATTGTTTGCTGTTTATTGACTTTCAATTATCGCACTATTTTGTGTTCTTGTTCCTTTCTTGTAGGATTTGTACTGCTTCGCTTGCTAATTGCTATGTTTTCTTGTTCTTTGTACTTGGATTTGCTACACTTAAGACGATGGTCTTTCGGAAATATCTCTACCTCCACGAGGTAGTGATAAGGTCTGCGTACTCTCTACTCTCCCCCAGACCCCACTTGTGGGATTCCACTGGATATGTTGTTGTAACTTTTTAGTATAGTTTTATTTACTAATTTTTTCCTTTATGAACAGAATATCTAAATTGTCGGAAAAGGGGGTGCCCATTTTAAGTAGTGAATTACTGGTGGTGGATCCTTGTCCTACAAATGATCTGTGTCATTTTCCCTTACAATTGTTGTTTAATGTACATTGTATACTTTCTAGACTAACTTATGAAGGTATAGAATATTGAACCTAGTGTTGTTCCTTCTGTTTAGTTGAAACCCCGGCTGGCAGTTAAGAGGCGCAAATTGAATCAAACCTCAGGTGCTGGCTCACAGTTCTTGACAAAGAAATGAGAAGATACAGGCTTCATGTACGGAAATGTTCATCTTGTACATTTAAGCATAAAAATTTTGGACAATTGGAGTTGTACTACATGAGATTTTCATCACCGTATGCTGATGTAATTGCTTCAGAAACATAATTGTACAATTTAGAAGGTGCAAGGAATCAGCTGTAAACTCGCCTGGCTTCACTTCATCACAGTACGCTGATGTAATTGCTTCAGAAACATAAATGTACAATTTAGTAGGTGCAAGGAATCAGCTGCAAATCCCTTGATCTTTCCTGGCTTCACTTCATCTCTTAGTCCATCTATCTCTTCTCTTTACGAGGCATTTACATTTTCGCATTGTCAGGGCTGACAAATTAAACATTTCACTTCTTCACCCTTATGTCACATTTCTGTAATGCCTTGATGAATTTGTGAGGCCCTGGTTTAGTCATTGCAGAATAGAGAGCAGGTTGTGAGGATATGGGGAATTTGTACTCGTGATGACTTTATGTTAGTGCATATTTATGTTTCTATTTTTCTCTCTGGTATAGGTATTTTATGAACAGAAAATAGCAGTATTTGTTTGCAGCTTCCAGCAAAGCAATCTCTCTCTCTCTCTAGAGAGAGATAGAATTTGTCATTACTGTTCACCGCATATTTGGCATTTCTGTCACTCTTCCAGGTTAGGAACTTATGGTTCTGCCCTTGTATCCTAACAAAGGGTCCAGTCCAATTTGAACTCAAGTCAGCCTTTGTGATATGAAGGTGCTGAGTGGAAGGGCCGTCTTTCAATGAATAAAAGTTACTCTATAGAGGTAACATGCTGTGATACTGATCTTTATGAGTCTGCGCCTGTTTATTATTTTTATTTACTGAATGAGTAAAGGATGGTGATCATATGTCTTGATGGCCAATTTTAACCTGTGGGGCATTTTGTTTCACCATGATCCAATTATTTGTAAAGTGCTCCACAAGAATGATGAATGACAGTGGAAGATTAGAGTTGGTATTGAGCAATTCTTCACTCACTTGTGGGGCAAATGAAAGGGAATTTCATGAAAGGGCTCTCTTTTGAAAGAATGAAGAGTCAAATTTTAATTAGCCCAATTCAAGTTGAAAAAATAGAAAGACAAATAAATTGAACTCGGCCCAGTGGTGGGCAAAACGTCAATATTGTTTTTGGATTAGACTAGATACGATTATTTTGGTTCTGATGCATGACAGGGGCAACGTATCAATTTTTTTTGCATGTACAACCATCAAACCAGAGATTTAAGCGGTTCTTGCTTGATCAGGTAGGAAGTACCATATTATGTTGTTCTTACATGATGCAATTGGAGTAGAATCACTTTTCGTTAATAGGTTAAAAAATCCATAATTCTTCAAGAAAACAAAAATTGCACTAGAGTCACTTTTTGTTATTAGGTTTAGGAATTCGTAATTCTTGAGGAAGATGGATTAACCCGGATCCCAAAATTGAAGTCAAGAAGACAATTCTATTTCCCATTTCTGAAAATAAATTCCTAGAGCTCAAGATCTTTGATGTACTGAGATAATAGTTTCAAAATTCAGATGGAACATTGATAACCCTTTCAAAATTTATCAATTAATTTCATCCAAACACTAGACACTTGAACTATGATCTATTCCAATTAAACATCTAACATGATAAAGTATTCTTATTAAACACTTCACACTCAAACCATGGAAAAGCTTTTGCTTGTTCTTATGTGCCCACTGCCCATTATGTAGATAAGTTAACCACTTAAAATAAGTCACATCCTTTGATTATATGCATTAGCCTCAATAAGTCATATAAACCCTAGCATGTTCCAATTGAGGTTGATGTGTATAATAAAAGGAGGTGACATATTTTATATGGTTAACCTAACTACACAATAGAAGCTTGAGAGCAAGTTTAAGGGACTACCAATGTATTCCGCTTTAAATCATGTCCTCATTATGGCTCTTTCAACCACAATAATACTCTCTTAGGGCCAGTATATGTGATCTCTTCTGCAGCTAAATATTCTCTGACACTATAAGTCATGATCAAGAAAGTGAAACTTTTAGAGCACTTACATAACCTCATAAAACCATACAACTATGGATATCAAAATTATAAAATCCACCCGAAAAAGTAACCGTGTTATGACCAGTTTTTTATCCATATCAGTGATATCCACTTTCTTCAATCTAAGACTCAAAATGCAGCAAAGAAATTTGGACATAAAACTGTTTGAGAGGAAATGTATCATCAAACAAGATTTCATTTTTCCATTGAAATAGAAGTGAAATATATATTACATTCCAATTCATCAACTTTTAGAGGCATTCTCTCAAACATGAAGTACATACAATAATAAAAGAATCATTAAATCCCGAGCAACAAGGATCCAGCAGGGAAATTTTTACAAGTCTAATCTGAGTAAAAGAATACAGCATGAAGGTATTACCAAGATCTTCACATTCTCCATTCTAAGCTCTTTCTGCTTAATGAGCACTGACGAAGCTGATTGAGGTTATCGTGAAGTCCTCACAGGCGCATGTGACAAAAATGGAAAGAATTCAGGCCTATAATGGTCCAGACATTACAATCAACTGTCTGTTGTTTTGGATCTCACCTTCCTTCTTGACTGAGGAATTGTGAAAAATCATCTACTCCATTAGCCATGGCATCTGTAGTGCCACTCGTACTTGTTGCAGGTTCACCCTCTTCTTTGTTTTTTGATTCAACATGAGTCTGGTCTTCAGAAGTTTCAGTTCCTCTCTCCTCAACAGTCTCTAGAACACGAATATCAGAAGCAGAGTCTTCTCCTGCATTCTTCCGCAGCCAAGCTTCATGAATTTGCAAAACATATTCCAGATGCCATAGGACTTCTCCCATTGTTGGTCTCAACTTTCCCTCGTCTGACAGACATTTCTCAGCAATTTCTCCAAATTTCATCAACGATTCTGTGGAATATTGTCCTGCGAGTTGTTCATCAATGATGGTTTCAAGAGATCTTTTTCTTTGAAACCGCATTGCCCATTCTGCAAGATTGATCTGATCTCTTGGTAAGCTTGGATTTATAACAGGGCGTGCACATATAACTTCAAACAGCACAACCCCAAAGGAGTAAACATCAGATTTCTCAGTCAACTGCTGCCGCCTGAAATACTCGGGATCCAGATAACCAAAACTTCCTTTCACTGCTGTGCTGACATGAGTATGCTCCAAAGAAGGGCCAGTTTTAGACAGCCCAAAATCAGCCATTTTCGCCACAAAATTCTCGTCTAACAATATGTTGGTTGTCTTGATATCCCTATGGATAATTCCCCGCTCTGACCCTGTGTGAAGGTAATGTAGACCACGAGCTGAACCAATGCACGCCTCTAGTCTTTGCTTCCAGCTTAGGGATGGTAGATCACTGCCAAAGAGATGACTCCTGAGAGTTCCATTGGCCATGTACTCATAGACCAAAATCATTTCATTCTGTTCATCACAGAAACCTATCATGGAGACCAAATGCCTATGCCTTAGCTTAGAAAGCATTTCGATTTCTGTTTCAAATTCTTTCAGTCCTTGCTGAGATTGAGGATTGGCTCGCTTGATTGCAGCAAGGGTGCCATCATCGAGTTCTGCTTTGAAAACCTTACCAAATCCTCCCACTCCAATCACTAAGCTTTCATCAAAGTTGTTTGTAGCTCCTTTAATCTCTGCTAGAGTAAACCGCCTTCCAGATCTTAGAGTTCCAAGATTTTGATATTGTATAGATCCCTTACCATTACCAGTATTGGTCACAGCAGCTGCATGAAGGAATAAAGGCCTCCATCCAGGTGAGGTTTTCTTTGTGTCATCTTTGCTACTCCGCCTTCTACATAGCCATATAATAAGCATGACTAATCCTGCAAGAAAGATAATGGATGCAACACCTGCTCCAATTCCTACCCACAGGATTAAATTTTTCGAAGTCGATTTTTCTGGAACATCCTCATATTTCTGTATATAGGCAAGATTACCATTCCGACTCAACTTGAAAACCTCCAAACCATTCAAAAGAGCATCAGTGCCTGCAGAACCAGTCGTTGTATCTGGACCAAGTTGAACCCAGAGACTGCTGCTTTTCGAGGATATCGCATCAAAGTAATCCTCATGGTATGCCTTGTTCATTCCCCCAGCTCGTGAGAAAATGTCGTAGTTGTCAGCTGCAGTTTTGTTATTTATATAGATTTTGAAGATCCTTTGATTTGGTTTGTTATAGTCAAACTCACAGAAATGTAAGCGGATTACATAATCAAAATCTGGATCCACATCCAATTTCCATGACATGTTCAACCGCTTCTCCATGACATCTGTGTTGCTCATAATTCTTGCTGTTTCATACACAAGAAGCGGAGCAACAGAGGTGTCATTCGGGGAAGCATAAGTAATGTTGGAATGGTTTTTGGCTTCTGAACCTGCATCTGCGATGATCATATAGCTTGAATCCGCCTCCCACTTCCTCCTGAACCCTGAATCTTGAGTCGATTTAATTGCTGAACCACCAATGTTCAACCTGTACATAGTTTGAATCCCTCGTTTACTCAAATTTAAAGAACTGTTAGCACCATTGCCACCAACTTTTCTGATGGAGTCAACAAATAGCTTATCAGTCGCAGGGATGATCTCAATGGCATTAACAAATCCAAAAGAATCCTTATTTGGAATAAACTCGAGCACAAAGACATCGATATCAGAAGTCACAAAATACTCCTTCACCAATGAAAAGATACTGGAGTTGCCTCCAGAACCTTCCAAGAGTGAGTTCTTGAGTAAAATCTCACCAGCAACATTAAACTCCGAAACCAACTTCAAACCATTTGCAGCAACAGCAAAATACGACTCATTCGCATCGCGATTCCCAAATGTAAAGGGATAGAAATGGAGCCTAAGGAAATAACTACCAGGTGATCCTTTGAAAGTATAGTTAAAACTTTCCGAAAAAAATCTGGCAGTTTTGTAGAGTGACTCATAAGATGGATCACCATTAAATGAGTCAGTAGATGCCTCAATACCTGATGAACTCAAAGTGACATTACTACCAGGATCAGAATCACCTATCCATTTGCTACCATCTGCATTCACACTAGAATTTGTACCACAATTTACCAGCAAAGTCTTTGTTTGAGCTTCCCCAATTTCAACAAACACAACTAATACCAAAAAAGGAATTATCACAAACACCTCCCTCCCTTTGACTTTCATAACTTCACTATTCCCCAATAAGGCAATAACTCCCCCAAAAGTTTCTTCCTTTTTTTGATACTACCTACACACTCTTCCAAATTCAATTACAAAACTCAAAACCCTAAAACCCCACCAGTAATTGTTTCAAAACTAGACAAATTCTCAAATAAGAAAAACCCCTTACTTTCTACCCCAAAACCAAAAACAATCTATATATCTCAAGAAACATCAAAAGTGAAGCATAAACATTAAAAGAATACCTTCACAAATCTCTCATAGGCAACTCAAAAAGCTTCAACAACATGAGAAATTAACCAAATCCCACAAGAATATGTCTTCAAAATGAACACCTTCAGTGCAGGAAAAACCGCAAATCAGCAAACAGATCTGAGACCAATAAAATGGTCAAATAAAATGGTCAAAAGCTCCAATCTTGGAGACAATGGTAAGCAAAAAAGAAGAAAAAAAACTCAAATTTTCAAGAATGGTGAAGAATAAGTCTTTAACAGATCACCTAAAAATGGTGATTATAGGGAAAAGAGTTCACTTTTTTTTTCCAAGATGATAAAAGGAAGATGGGGTAGGCTGGAATTATTTGAAACAGACTGGAAACATTCATATATTGCACTGTCTCTCACCTCAACACCATCATCTCTATACTATTTTATTACTCTTTCTTGTAACTGCTTCTAACATCCATTTTCTTAAGGGTTTAAACTAAGATTTTATTTATTTATTTCGTATTTGTGGCACATTGATTTGGGCAGGGGACTTTTCATATGGTGGGTTCAGTTCGAAATTTCTTGTTAGTGAAAAGTAAAAAAATTTATTTTGTCTTTTGAATTGAGCTTATCGTATCAGACTTGTCTAGTGTATATTACCTCTCTCATATAATTTGTGAGTTACTGCATGACGGCTTTTAACCCGTGTGTACCTAAAAGGCTCCCTATCATTAAAACAATATATATATATATATATATATATATATATATATATATATATATATATATATATATATATATATATATATATATTGCTACAGTTTAATTAATTTGTCGTATTCTTTGGAAATCCCACACGATTTTATTTATTTTTTTGGAAAGTTAGAATATATATATATATGTGAGTTAGCTAATTTATTAATTCTTCCATGTTTCATATTAGATACAAATTCTTTTTTTACAGGTCTATTAAAAAATTATAAATAAAAAGATAATTTTATTAATTCACTTCTTAAAACCCGACTTAAAAATATTACAAACAAATATGAATGCTTTTAAAAAGAATTAATTAGAAGGCTAATATAAAAAAAAATTATTTAATAAAATAGACAGTAAAATGATTAACTAATATATGATGTTGGAAGTAATATGATCAAAATATACGTAATTAATCTCCTTTATACATTATTAGAAACGAGAAGAACCTTCATGGACCATCTATTGCTGTATCTTTTTCATTTTTTTGTCCTGTTAAGAAAATAAATTCTTATACTCTGATATGACAATTTTGTTTTAAAACAATTTGTATTTTAAACACGGCAATATTTGGCTCTTTGTGAAGTATTTCATGAGTTTTTGGCAAAATTAGTACATTTTCCTCCAGTCAAAATAAAGACGGACAAAAATTTAACAAAGACAAAGTTGCCTAATTTTGAACAATACAAAAATAAAAATGAGGTTACATCATTAAGTAAAAGAATTCATTGTGTTTCTCCAAAAAGATTGTTTATAATTTGTTTGGTGCCGGATGGAGATTACGGCTTAATAATTAATAAAGTGGATTAAAAATAATAATACTATAAAATATTAAATTCAAAATTTTGATAAAAATTAAAATATTAAATAATTTATTCTAATCTTAATAAATAGAATTACTCAATAATTATTACCAATCAAAGATAATATATCTCATCAAATTGGTTGAGATATATTCAATAACAATAAATAACAATAAATATATTGAAAAATTAGTCGAATTGCGATCAAACTAATGTTTGGTAATGTTTGGTGTGGATGTGAAAGGATGGAGCTCCATGATTTGGTTGGTTTTTGCGGTGAATCACATGGCCATGTCCCTAGAAAAATAAACAATAGTCCAAAAATAGGCATTTATTTTTCAGAATTAAAATAGTAAAATCTCTTGTCTTTTTGTTCATCCGTACCTTAGAGTACCACTAATTATATTTGGTCAAAATGATAGCTGTAAAACAAGAATAAAATTAAAAGAAATAACAACTGTTGGTACCAAACTTTCAATTTGTCAAAAAAAGAAGAAAAAAAGGAGGAAAAAGGTTTGATAATATTAAAAAACTTGAGGCCTATATTTATTTTGAAATATTTTCTTAACAACTTTTAGTTTTTGGAAAATAGTTATATTTTTTAATATAAACATCTCAAGGTGTTTTCTATTTTTAAAAGGTAATTAGACATCCTATATCATTTTATTTGACGTAATTTCTAAGTGGAATACAAAATTAACTGTTAATCGATGAAAAATAAGGATATAATAAACATTTATTTTCATTTGATACTACCACCGAAAGTATATCTTGAATAAATATTAATAGCTATTTTATCCCTAAATTAATAGTAAATTATCTTAGTTTTTGTGATATATCATCTTTAACTAATTGAAATATTCACTTTTGATCTTTTTACTAGTGAATATTTATAAATTTATCATAACTATTAATTATTTCATTGCTTAATTTGTACCGTTATTACTTTATTTTTAATAGTAATATAGTTTAAACATAGTCCAATTATAGCATACTTCATGCCATAACAAAAATACTTGAATCAATTAATTAGAGTTTAGATATACTTTATTAAATATCGCACAGACTAAAATTAAAATTGAAAATAACTTAAAGGACTAAAAGTACTACTATTATTCCGATTATTTATAGTTGGGACAACTTTAATTGTAAGTATTATTTATTTTCAGCTTCAATTATTTAATATACTAGATATGTGGTGCCCGTGCAAGGCACGGGCAACGGGCGTATAACTGTTATTATTCTTTGTATTATCCGACGGTTATTTTTAAAATATAACTTAGTTTTACCTACATGACCTTTTTTTAAATAGTACTACTTTATTTTTATTTTTAAAAAATAACTTGGTTTTACCTACGTGGCCCTTTTTTAAATAGTACTACTTTATTTTTATTTTTAAAATATAACTTAGTTTTACCTACGTGACTTTTTTTGATTGGTTTGGTCCTAACTTGGTTTTACCTACGTGGCCTTTTTTGATTGGTTTGATCGGACGGTTATTTTTATATAACTTGGTTTTAACTACATGGCATTTTTTTAAATAGTACTACTTTATTTTTATTTTTAAAATATAACTTGATTTTACCTACGTGACCTTTTTTGATTGGTTTGGTCCAACGGTTATTTTTAAAATATAACTTCGTTTTACCTACATGGCCCTTTTTTAAATAGTACTACTTTATTTTTATTTTTAAAATATAACTTAGTTTTACCTACGTGGCCTTTTTTGATTGGTTTGGTCCTAACTTGGTTTTACCTACGTGACATTTTTTGATTGGTTTGGTCCGACCAAGGAACCACCACTTATTAAGATTTTGATTGGTTTGGTCCTAACTTGGTTTTACCTACGTGGCCTTTTTTGATTGGTTTGGTCCGACGAAGGAACCACCACTTATTTTTTTGATGATTTGATTGGTTTGGTCCGACGGTTATTTTTAAAATATAACTTGATTTTACCTACATGACCTTTTTTTAAATAGTACTACTTTATTTTTATTTTTAAAATATAACTTGGTTTTACCTACGTGGCATTTTTTTATTGATTTGGTCAGACAGTTATTTTTAAAATATAACTTGGTTTTACCTACGTGGGCCTTTTTTCAATAGTACTACTTTATTTTTATTTTGAAAATATAACTTAGTTTTACCTACGTGACTTTTTTTGATTGGTTAGGTCCTAACTTGGCTTTACCTACGTGGCCTTTTTTGATTGGTTTGGTCCGACGGTTATTTTTATATAACTTGGTTTTACCTACATGGCCTTTTTTTAAATAGTACTACTTTATTTTTATTTGTAAAATATAACTTGGTTTTACCTACGTGGCTTTTTTTGATTGGTTTGGTCCGACGGTTATTTTTAAAATATAACTTGGTTTTACCTACGTGGCCCTTTTTTAAATAGTACAACTTTATTTTTATTTTTAAAATATAACTTAGTTTTACCTACGTGGCATTTTTTGATTGGTTTGGTCCGACAAAGGAACCACCAAAATATAACTTCGTTTTACCTACGTGGCCCTTTTTTAAATAGTACTACTTTATTTTTATTTTTAAAATATAACTTAGTTTTACCTACGTGGCCTTTTTGATTGGTTTGGTCGTAACTTGGTTTTACCTACATGGCATTTTTTGCTTGGTCTGGTCCGACCTAGGAACCACCACTTATTAAGAATGAATGATAATATTGAATTGTATTTACACCTCACAAAGGTAAAGTCTTATTTCAATACTTACGTCAAGTTAATAAATATATACTTGATTTAAATTAATTTGACGTTTTTCTTAATGAATTATTTATTAGGAGTTTAATTTTTTAAAATTAATTTTATTAAGGTGGCATTTTTTGATTGAGCCAAGTGACATTTTTTGATTGTTTCAAATTAATGATGAATTATTTATTAGGAGTTTTATTTTTTAAAATGGAGGCACCAGCACTTATTCACAAAGATAAAATCTTATTTCAATGCTTACGTCGAGTTAATAAATATATACTTGATTTAAATTAATTTGACGTTTTTCTTAATGAATTATTTATTAGGAGTTTAATTTTTTAAAATTAATTTTATTAAGGTGGCATTTTTTGATTGAGCCAAGTGGCATTTTTTGATTGTTTTGAATTAATGATGAATTATTTATTAGGAGTTTTATTTTTTAAAATTAATTTTATTAAGGTGGCATTTTATGATTGAGCCAAGTGGCATTTTTTGATTGTTTTGGTCCAACCAAGGAACCGATTTAAATTAATTTGCGTTTTTCTTAATGAATTATTTATTAGGAGTTTAATTTTTTAAAATTAATTTTATTAAGGTGGCATTTTTTGATTGAGCCAAGTGGCATTTTTTGATTGTTTCGAATTAATGATGAATTATTTATTAGGAGTTTTATTTTTTAAAATGGAGGCACCACCACTTATTCACAAAGGTAAAATTTTATTTCAATACTTACGTCGAGTTAATAAATATATACTTGATTTAAATTAATTTGACGTTTTTCTTAATGAATTATTTATTAGGAGTTTAATTTTTTAAAATTAATTTTATTAAGGTGGCATTTTTTTATTGAGCCAAGTGGCATTTTTTGATTGTTTTGAATTAATGATGAATTATTTATTAGGAGTTTTATTTTTTAAAATTAATTTTATTAAGGTGGCATTTTTTGATTGAGCCAAGTGGCATTTTTTTGATTGTTTTGAATTAATGATGAATTATTTATTAGGAGTTTAATTTTTTAAAATTAATTTTATTAAGGTGGCATTTTATGATTGAGCCAAGTGGCATTTTTTGATTGTTAAAAATAAGACACAAGATAAAATGACGGTACTACCCTCAGAATCATTTTTTAAAATTAATTTTATTAAGGTGGCATTTTTTGATTGAGCCAAGTGACATTTTTTTATTGTTTTGAATTAATGATGAATTATTTATTAGGAGTTTTATTTTTTAAAATTAATTTTATTAAGGTGGCATTTTATGATTGAGCCAAGTGGCATTTTTTGATTGTTAAAAATAAGACACAAGATAAAATGACGGTACTACCCTCCGAATGTCGGACGAAACTCTCTCTTATTAAGAATGATAATTACAACTATTAGCATTTTCTTTTTATAATTGAAAAAATTGAATGACAAACTTAACTTGGGTCTACTCTAGGTAGTCTAACATAGTTGGACCCCAAACACATCTATTGTGGACGATACAATTTAATAATTAGTATAATAATAAGAATTGTTTAATGGATAACTATTGTAGATGATTTGACAATTTCTTTTTTCTCACCGGATATTCGTTGTCAAAGTTGGATTAAATTTAGATTTGTGTCGAAAATTTTCACATTGAGGGTAAAATGTTCTCTAACAAAGGTGACTATGTACTTAGGCGGACTCAACTCAAGACTTTCGATTTGTGTCGAAAATTTTCACATTGAGGGTAAAATGTTCTCTAACAAAGGTGACTATGTACTTAGGCGGACTCAACTCAAGACTTTCGATTAAAGATGAAGAATGACTTACCACTCCACTACAACCTCGTTGATAAATGATTTGACAATTTACTAATACACGATGGTATGGGATTATTTTATATAATTTTTTTATGTATATTACAACCATTAAATAAGGTTGATGAATTCACTTGACTAAAATTATAGTATTGTGTGTTGATCATGATGCACTAATTTTGGATCGTGTCATAAAAGTTAATAAAAGAAAGAAAAAGGGTAAGAATTTAGTAAAAAAATGTTTCATGTACTTATAAGACAAAAATGTAAATATAATAAAATCACTTATAGTAATATGTAATTCACAATAATAATCATATATCTAAGGAGGAATTCATTAAAAATGCCACAACTAAAATTTGAATTTTGACCTAGAATAATTTTGGAACCATAATTATCATTTTACAAGAAGCTTTTCATATTACATTTACAATTTGTGTATATTTGATTATTTTAATTATTATTCACCCTTCTTGACTCACACCTTTATTTAAAGGCAATTATTTTTTAATTTTACTCGGTGTCTGATATTCATAGTGAAGTTAGACTAATCTAGATTTGTGATGAATATGGTCTTATTCGAAAGGTAGTGCTCCTTATTAATGATTTTTTGTATCTTAGATTGAAATCAAAATCTCTAATTAAGAGAGACGCAACCATATCTATTACATATCTGCACCACATCCATGGGTGGTCGGAAGGCAATATTTAAATGTTAGTACTAATTATTAGTACTATCAAAGATGACATTAACCTTTTATACTTTTTCTATTTATTACTATAATTTTGTATATCAAATGATCCAAAAAAATATATTTTCTTTTTCTTAAACACATTATTTGAAGTGTGATATGCTGTCATAATTGGTGACAAGCCTTGTGTAGAGTTTCAGACTCCTATCCAAACAAATAGACAAGTTTCAGCGCCATTTTAGCAATATATATTATACATAATTAATACTCCTTACGTTATAAGT
This sequence comes from Solanum bulbocastanum, assembly GCA_037074985.1. NCBI lineage: Eukaryota > Viridiplantae > Streptophyta > Magnoliopsida > Solanales > Solanaceae > Solanum > Solanum bulbocastanum. Next base: position 24,327,494 of record CM073598.1, on the reverse strand, counting down.
TTATCTTATTTAACAAAATATTTTTAAAAATATCTTAAGATATACTATAAAATATAACACTATGTCCGTTAATTTTATAATTCTCAACATATAACAACGTATAATCTCATATGTTATTAAATATATAATATGAAAAATTAAAATTATAAAAATTATATAGTTTTTTTAAAAATAGACCACATGAGAAGTCAGATAAATAAATTGAAACGAGAATAGATAAATTCACTTCAAAATGAAATGACATGACATCTCATTTATGAATATGAGGCCCAAGATTTGCCAACAACAATATACTCTAATCTTTGATAGATAATTTGGTTCTTGAATTTTTATTTTCATTTAATTCCCTGTCCCAACATGATATTTTCTTTTTTAAAAAATATATTTAAATTTGATGTAGGCACCGTCAAATCAAAATGAATTAACTTCTCACAATTTGGGTTAAAATTTAAAAAGATAATGTTTGAATTATTAACAGTGACCTCAAAAGATGTCTGTTTAACTTATTATTTTTTTGAGTAAAAATTAATTTAATCATATTCTTTGTATTTATAACTAAGTTTCATAAGCTAAACTCAAACAAAAGAAATATCAAGTGTGTTTTATTAAAGTATAAAATACAGAAATGGTAATAATTTGGGCGGTGAATTACATTAAATGTTTTAGTAATTTCGAATTTTTCAAAATTCGTGGATACATCTCCTTCGCCCGATGCATAGCAAACGATACATAAGTTATGTATCAGATACATAACTACATAACTATCTAAAATAAATTCATACTGATTTAGATTTGAAATAATTGGGGTTATGTATCAACAATAACGTTTGTCTGAGATATATTTGTACAAATACAAAATTGTAATATATTTGATAGAAATGGAGTAATGTATCTGGATGTTAAGAGAGAGAAGGAAAAAAGATTTTTTTTTAATTAATTCAAATGGTAGAAATTTTTAAAAATTATGTTATCTTAAGTCGTTAATTACATAATTTTTCCAATAATTTTTCTTCAATATAAAATGAAACTGAACATGATGATCTGTCTGATTTGTGGGCCTTAGAGTAAGCAAAAATGTGACTTTGGGCTTAGCCTTATCTTGAACATATTTTAGGATCCAATCAATTATGGATAAGTTTTGATTTTTCACTCGATATTTGATTTTCGCTTTTGAGCTTAATTTAGGAAAAATTACAAGACACAACAAATATAGCATCTATATATATTACTTGAACTAGTGAAAAAATTTATGGTACGTAATGATAGTTTTGGGTTGGTAACAAATATATCTAATATGTATATCTTCTAAAATGTATGATATATAATGATAATTTGGGTTTTGGTAACAAATATACTGTGTATCTTCTAAAAACTATGATATATAATTATAGTTTGTGTTTGGTAACAAATACACCGAATATGTGTATCTTCGTATTTCAAGTCTGAAATATAGTGTAGTTAATAAATTAAAAGTGATATATATACATGTGATTTTTTTTGGTGGTTGAGGTTATTTCTAGTGATGATACAAGTCATACAACTGTATCTCATAAAATACAAGTGTCATGTGCAGTGTATTTTAATTGCTATTTTTTGTAATTATAGACGGAACAGTCTTCATGTTTGATTGCTATTTTTTGTAATTATAGATGGAACAATCTTCGTATTTGATTGCTATTTTTTGTAATTATAGATGGAACGATCTATCTATGAAATTTAATTTGGGTTCATATTGTAAAACTCCGCTTGGAAAGGTAAAAGACTCTTTATAAAAATTATTTCACGATGATCCGAACTCGAATATGTTAGTTAAGAGTGAAGAAATAATCATCTATCATAATGATGTATGATGATATTTTACCTGGTGTTAATCTCAACTTGTAAGCAATAGACAGTCAATTATTTAAGAGTGGATCAATACCAATAATGGTGCTTTGTGCTGATTTTTCTTCAAAGTCTAGAAGCAATCATAATCTTATAAATTCTTTATTACATAAAGTGAAGATGTTATGTTTGCAATAAAGTCAAAATTTTTATATATTATATATAATTGAATAAAAATATATTTACAGAAAGAGTGAGATACCAAACTATTAGACACTTGTGCAATCCTTTATGACCAAAAACTTTTACCTTGTATTGACAGACTTCTTTGTTTTTATCTTTTATTTTCTATATATAATAAAAAATTGAGACAAGACAATTTAGTGTTTCTAGTGAAAACGCTAATGTCAACACACAATCTTTCATTTGTATAAATCATTGACTTCCACTTCCACATGTCCTTTGGTAAGTAGTCTAGTTCAATCAATTATTTTTTAATTTGAAAAAATATTTTGTATTTTAATATTATATATAAATTGTTGAATATCTAAAAATATTAATTTGAAAAAATATTTTGTATTTTAATATTATATATAAATTGTTGAATATCTAAAAATAAATAAAACTTTGATATGATTGGCGATTTAAAAATTGCTTTAAATTTCAAGTGTAATATTTTAATATTCTTACATAAATTTCTGATTCCGTCACAAAATAGCATGTTATAAGTTGTTTAGTAGTCAGGCCTCAAATGGAGGATAAGTGGGGTTTAAGTTTGGAAAATATCAAGAATGAAGAAATTAATGGGGGTAAGAGACATGGATGACCATAGACTATCTTTTTTCTTTTATTGCATTATAAGCATGAATTATTTGATGTTGTATTTTGTTTTATATATCTAATTTTTATATGATTATTCAAGTCGAAGATTTATTAAAAATAATTTTTTACTTTTACGAAAAAGAAGTAACACTCCATATGCATCACTTTTTTAAAACTCCACTTGCAAAAATATTATGATCGATATATATATGTTATTGGTGTTGCTATTTTATTGTAGAGGTGTGCATTGTTCGTTTGATTCGGTTTTAAGTATTATTGGTGCGGTTTATCGATTTTTAATTTTTAAATACGCGAAATTAATGATCAAATTAATACGATATTTTTATCAATTTTTAATCCTTAATGATTCAATTTTTTGTTTAACCAATAAGAAAATATTCATAAAATAAATATATGACTTCTTCAACAATTTGACGTGGCAAAACAACAATATAACGTTACATAATGCTTATAAAATAGAAACAACACATGAAAAGAACTACACAAGTACATTAGTATAAATGACACTACATATTAGTATTTAAATATTCATGTAGGATTAAAGGAGTAAATTACTATATCTTAATAGTTAATGTATTATCGATTTATTCAATAACCCTTAAAAAACCCAAAATCAAACTAATAACCCGATATATCTTTTTTTTATAAAACTAATAAAAATCCCTAACCCAATAATTAATAATATTTTTTTATTTAATTTATTGATCGATTCAATTTTTACATGCCTCTACTTGATTGAATTAGTAGCAATATTCATATTTCCTGCCATGCATATTGTTATTGTTGTGATATTGTTATTCAATAGCGTGAATTATATAAAATTTATATAAGTCTGATGTAAATTATATATTTTTATATAAAAATTTATTAAATTGTTATATAACAGGCGAAGAGCATCCACAAGTCAAAACTTGGGGCTGGGTGCGTTGGTTGAAAACTTGAAGTGAGGGTCTTTTTTGGGTCTTGTGGTCACGGTTTAATTTCCATTTAAATTATTTTTGTGAATTCCTGATTTCTTTTTTCTTCTATAAAACTTAGCTTGTTCTCTTTCCATTTTACTTAACTTTATTTATTATTTTTAACTCTCTCTGTTATCTTTTTTATTTAGTTTTTATAACTTTTTTAGAATTTTTTTTGCTTAACTTTTTAATAATTATTATTGTGTTAAATAATTTTGCTCTTATATTTTGTGATCACTAATAGTTTTATGTTGATTCTTACTTTGTGAGATTACAAAATATGTCATTGTTATTATGACAATTTTACATTAAAGAAAGATCAACATCAACGATCATAAAATTCTGAATCTGTCACTGATTATATTAAACTAATTCATTACATATATATTAAAGTCAGAATTGTATATCATAATTCTAAACTATCATCTTCTTCTGTACCAAAGAAAAGTAAATTGATGGCTAGAATGTAGGGAGTAGCTTTCAGTCTAGAAGTTCTTATATAGGTTAAAAGGAAATAAGAACTTTCTAATGACTTTTCATGATACTTAAATAGAATTGAACGATTTTTATTGGTTACAAATAATGATTTAGCGATTTTTTTTAATAACTACTTAAATAAAATTAGAGTTATTTTAAATTTACGAAAAAATAATTTAATGACTAAATGCAATATAGTAAAAACTGAGTGACCATTTATGATTTAAGTCGAACAAATCTTATACTAAAAGACTAAATTTCCATTAAAAATTGAATAATTTTTATGATCAAACAGATCTTAAACGACTTCTTCCTATTAAAAAAAAGTCTGTGCCATGAAACCTAAAAATCATTTATCCTGACTTTGACCAAAACACACTACACCAAGTCATCATTCATGTCACCTTACATCACATTAATAAATTAATTCTCTTTATTATTTTTGTAGTATAAACCCTTATATTCCTCACAATTAATTAATTCTTAGTTTCAAATTGACAAAATTTTATCGTTGTCAAAACTAATTAAAAAAGAACACATATTTGACTAATGAATCTAAAATTTAGAAACTCGACCCGCTCTAGCTCTTGGACTGCTTTTTTAATCCTAATAAAAATTATCGTTTCTCAAATGATTTAGTCAAATATAAATTAGGTACTATACAACTCCTAAGTACTTCCGTATTTTGTTAATTAATTTTTTTTTAAAAAAATGGTTACTGATATATACTAATATGATAGTAGTAATTAAGTTCTATATATGCATAGATGGTGTTAAAAATAATATTATATAATTAATCAAAGCCTTTATTAAGTAATTATAGATAAATCTCTTAATAATAATTTTAATTAACAAACAGGTGAAAATGGAAACGGACTTGCTAACCTTGATTAAAATTAGCTAATAATAACATACATTCATTTATATTTTATAGTTTCTTAAAAGATTATATAAGCTTTCTTTGAGCGGTATAGATGTTGTAAAATGGCTCCAATATCACTATCATAAAATTAAATTAAATGAAAACATATACAAACTTTATTTTATAAATTTAAACACATTATCAAAGTTTGGTTTTAAGTCGCTAATTATATCAAGTTATTATTGCTTTATACTAGCGTGTGACTATAACTAAATATGCTATGTCTAAAAGAAAAATTAGTTAGTTAAAATTGTTCTATTTCATATGTCTGAGGATTAAGGAGTAGCAATGTTGATCTATAGACACATGAAGGTGGTATATGGGCAAAAGAAGTTTGTTATTGCTATAAATTTCAAGTATTTGATATATGGAGTCTTAGCAGTGGCGGCATAATACTTCAAAACCTTCAAACAGACTGTTCAACATGTTCAATCCGAGAACAAAACGTTAAAGAAAGGTGGGAGCAGAATTTTTTCCGTTCAAATTTATGTTATAGAGAGACCCTTGTATTGATTAAGGGATTCAAGCCTTTGCCAAAGCAATCAAAGGAGAAAGGGAAGGCTTCAGGTCTATAGAAAAGGCTATAGAGAGAAAATATGCATCTGACGAATAAAAAAAAAATATGGATTGTTGAAAATATGTCAGTTTCTTTAAAAAATTATTATTAATGAATAATTGTCTTTTCATTTGCTTTCATATTTAGAATTGTAATTTATTGTGAAAATTATGTTACTTAAAAGAGTATAATGGTGATAGTAATTGAAGAGAGAGACATATAGGTATAGTGATTTCTTGAAGAGTTAAAAAGTCATTAGCTTTAATGGTGATTTCTTGAAGAGTTAAAAAATCATTCAACTTTAATGGTGATTTCTTGAAGAGTTAAAAAGTCATTCAACTTCAATGGCTTCACACTTATAGAATAATAATTAATTAATATTAATAATTATAATAATAATATAATAATGATAATTAAAAAGTTGAAGGGCATTTTCGTAATTCAACTTTAGACTAAGCACCTTCCCACTTATAATATAACTAGTAAAATTACCCACCCTTCGCGCGGGAATTTAATATCATGAAATTTATCAGTCATTAAAACTAAAACACTATATTATCTTACATAAAAGATTACGTAGCAACAAACATTAATAATGTAAAGAAAAATGAAAATTATTACATCTTATCATTTATCCTTAATAATATAAGCATAAATTAATAACTGTAAAAATACATACCAGGATCTGTAACATAAGCAATGGTGTCAGTGAGTCACTCAACATGAGCAAAATACACAAATGTTTAATTGTGAAGAAGAAGAAGAAGAAAAGGTTCAGAATTTTCGTTGTTTAAAATGAGAAGAAATTCCTCTATTTATAGACAACAAAGGGTAGTGTGAACAAATGTTTATTGTGCCTTATCGGAAAGGTTACAACTATTTGGAAACGTTGCAACCCTTCGAAAAGATCACAATCTTTTATAAAAGTCACAACTTTTCATAAAAGTTGAAAATCTTCCTTAAAGTCACAACGATTCATTAAAGTCATAACTTTTCATGAAAAGAGAATTCTAGTTTTGGAAATAAATAAATTAAAAGAGAATTCTGGTTTGTGATGGCGCCACGTAGGCGGGCCTAAAGTTCTCTTTTATATATATATATATGATATGATAATTTTCACTTTAATAAAAATATGTGTTGAAACACTTTTAACAATTTAAGTTATGAAGTCAAATGAAATCAGTTTAGCCATCATTTTCTTTGTACTTGTGAACATAACTTTTTTACCCTAAATATTTATAACCAATAAATAAAATAACTAACTAGATATATAAATGGAGAGATCAAAAATAAAGAGCAGAGAAGAGAAGAGTAATGAAACTTCTAATTTTAATTTTTATTATCTGAAGCATAATTAGTTCTTCACCTTGAATAGATTTTTTAGTTTTGTAATTTTTAGAAAATATCAAATTTATTTTAAATCTCTACTTTTTAAAAATTATTTTGGTAAGTTTCAACTTTTCATAATATTTTAACTCATATTATTAATTATGTCATAGAAATTTCTAAATTTTAAAATATTTTCTATACTTTCAAAAATTAAATTAAAGATAGACATGCATAGAAATCCAAAAGTAAAGAGTAAATACTATATACTTCAATAAGTTCAGGAGGTCGAGTTAATAAACATTAACAAAAGGAATGTTAGAAGCAGTTTATCTAAATATTTCCACTAAATGCATGTTTCTTGTAGTGAATTTAAAAAATATGATAGTACGTTCAAGTTCAATTTCTCTATTTTTATTCTTCAATTTATTTTTTGCATTTGAAATGAAGTAAATAATTATCGGGGAAATTATGCAGATAGCAATCATAATCTATATACTAGTTAATTAGTTAACATATCTACAGTTTTAAATTAATTGCCATTCGCCACTAATTTATAGGCTAATTTAGGCGACAGAGTTTCAGTTGTATAAACTGTGTAGTTTTCGAAATTCGTATAACTTTTGCATAATGTAATTTGTATAACAGTTTAAAGTACAGATGTTGGTGTTTGTCGTTATTTCGAGTTTATATAAAAATAAATACAAATCAATTGATACAAACCAGTTTATAAAAATAAGGGCGAAAATAGTTTTATTATACAAATACGCGTGAATTATATAAACGTACGCGAATTATATAAACGAGGTCACTCATAGCAGCTTAAACTATAATTATAGCCCGTAATTTAAATTTGCAAACATTTATCTTTCATTTTCCCTGTTTTTTCAACCTCTCCTTCCTTTGTTTTCCCTCCTTACTTGACAAACAAATTAAAGCAATAATATTAGATTTTGTGTGAATTTATCTACATATACTTTTCAATGATTACGGCTGTTATTAGTCTCCTCCACAAATAAATTAAAGAAGTTTCTATTATTTGTCCTTATGTAATGAAAATGAGTCGAACTCCAAAAATATTACAATGGTTGAGATACAATGGTTGAGATTAGTTTAAATTCCCACCCAGGATAAATATTTTGAATGACCTTCCCCTGATTTAAAATTTGGGCATGTTAAATTTATTAAGTATTAATTATAGGGAAAAAGGATAAATATACCTCCGTACTATCGTAAATGACATGTAGAGACCCTCCGTCATACTTTAGGAACATTGGTGCCCCTAAAAACTAGAGCACTTATGCCCTTCACTCTAACGGAAGACTAAGTAGGGACATGTGGCGCAATCTTATCCGTTAATCCGATATTTAATAAATGTCGGGTTGGTGGATAAGATTGTAATACGTGTATGACTGTTAGTATAAAGGGTATATATGTTCTAGTTTTTGGACGGCAGGGGCATCAATATCCCTAAAGTATGACGGAGGGTATCTGCATACCATTTACGATAGTTTGGAGATATATTTGTCATTTTTCCCTAAATTATAATATGATGAATTGATAAATAGCCATGATTATTCAACAACTTAAATTAAAATAGTCGAGGATATATAATATATATATTTTATATGGTAATATATATTAATGGTGTATAATTAGTGTATAGAAATGTCTCATGCATTTAGGGTGGAAAGTTTGAAATTTACTTAATATAGCAATAAGATCATGTAACATTTCGATCCTTCGACCTAGAAATCTTTTAGTCTTTTAGATGTAATTTAAAGAATTAAAATGGTCGAATGAGAATGTTGTTTTAATGTTTTAAGAGTTGAATGAGTGTTTGGGAACAATAAACTTGGAAAATAAATTAAGTTTTGGGCAAGAAGATATGTGTGTGTTATAATACATGGATCAAACTTTAAAACCTAGCTACATATGTATAAAATATTGATCTAGAATTAATTTTGTTTCGATCCAAATTAAATTATTAGAGAACTATAATTGATTCTGCAATGCGTGAATTTGGAACACCAAATGAAAAACAAAAACAAAAACAAATTCTATATAGTATACCATCATAATTCAAACACAACAATTGAGTTCCCTTTTTGTCCGATTAACATTTCTTCGATAAAAAAAAATATATATTATATAAATAAATAAAAATAAAAAATATATATTATATATACTTAATCCCCTTTACTTCTTAGTATATTCACTTTTAAGTATGTTTACTATATTGGAGAGGGGGTCATGTTTGGGGGATAAAAACTAAAGAATTAATTAGAAGGATTCCTTTCACATTTATATATGATGATATTTTCTAATACTGATAAGAAAAAAAGTCTTTATTCCTCTTATATAAGTTTTATAATTTATAAATAAATAATAATTGTGGATCCTTTCAATAATATTTGGGTTTTCCTGTATTTTAAGTCAAGGGGTAACTATAAGACTGCGTCCATTCAAAGATGTTTTTGCCCTGAAACAACAAAGTCAATTCATGCTAATGACTTTGACCAAATTAAGGAACAAAGTCTTAATAAGTATAAAAATATGTACTATATATAACCCTAGTTAACAAGAGGCTTAATTAATTACCACTACTTTATAATTTTCTTCCAGAATTAATGATGGAAGTGGAAAAAATAAATAGCATAGTTACAAATAATTACTACAAGGAGGACGAGGACGAGGACGAGGATGATGTTGTACTTCCAGGTTTTCGATTTCATCCTACTGATGAAGAGCTTGTAGGGTTTTATTTACGCAGGAAAATTGAGAAAAAAACGATTGGTTTAGAGATTATTAAGCAGATCGATATCTATAAATATGATCCTTGGGATCTACCAAGTATGTCTACTTTAACTCTCTTACTTTCTGATCGCTTTTGGCTGTGTATATAACTTAAACTCGACCAGTTTTATTTCATTTCTCTCACATAATTAAAAGTATTCTTATCAATAACAAAGGGTTTTCTTGATGAAAAGAGACCTAAATATGCAAGAATATATAAAGATGTTCGGTATGTTATGATATGTAAAAATTAACTTATTTTATGATGTTTGATGAAGAGTTATAGTGAATTATATTGTTTTTGAGAAAATCCTAATTAACAATCATGTGCTCAGAAAACCTTTGTATCCGACTACAACTACAAGGCATCAGTTATGAAATTTTGTAGGACACATGTAGAAATCAGGGAGAAATTTGTGCTATAAATTTGTTTTTTCACTCAGATTTTACTGAACTAGCTTATTCAAAAAATGCATAATAGGAAATAAATTCTTACTGAAATAACTAGTGGAAAACTTTCTAATTTTTCCATATGAAATTATTAATATTTTTTATCCGATTCAATCAAAATATAAGTGAGAATAGCCTGTGAACAATTTTTAGTGGAAAATTCAGAGAAAAATATTTTTTAGAAGTGGTAACACCAATTATACAGTAGAAACAATTATTTTATTTTATTTTTTATTTTTTTTTAAAAAGAGAAATTATAGGTAGGGAATTATTACAATTGTATAACAAAAGAAAAATTCATCAAAATTTATCGTTGGATCTAAGACAAGCTAGTGCTTTTGTAAGATCATCAGAACATGAGAAAAAGATCGAACTTTGTTTAAAATTATATACTTGCCTGTAAAGATCTTCTAAATTCTTTATATGATTATAATTTTTGAGTCTCGGCACGAGCATGTTGAAAATATTTAAGTAAAAAACGTATGCTCTCTCTAAAAACTTAAATTTTTAAATGAGATGGTCACAAACTTTAACGTAGGACGTCTCAACCTCGAATGAATATGCAACTGTAGTAGAAAGTGCTACAAGATATATATGCTCAATTTCGTGACAATATATTAATTTATTATTTGCTAAAACTCTTTTATTATATATATAAGAATACGAAAATTTAGAGAAAAACTAATGGTTTGGCCTCACATGTGTGTTGGGTTATGAAGGTGATTAGGCGTCATGCGGAAGCTTACAATTTGCAAATCATATGATTGATAAATTAGACGACACATAAAACTATACTAAAAGAAATAATATTATTATATGATATGACCAATTGGTCTACATAATTAAAAACTAATAAAAAACATAAAGACTGTAGAGAGAAAATCTCCCCATAAACAAGACTCTTAAACGACTACATTGTGGATTCTATTGTTCTTGTGTTAGAAGAAACAAACCTATATTTATAGAGTCCTAAAACCTTTTCTTATTAGAAAAGGACTCTAGCTAATCTAAAACTCTTTTCCTAGAAGGAAAGAATAAACCAAATATGAAAGAATATTATATTTTCCTTTGAGAAAAAGTAAAAAAATTTATGGTAATGTTTTGTCTTTTCTTTAAGGAAAAATAAATCTTAAATTATGGTAAGAAAATCAAGGCAAAACCCTAACAATGTGAGCCTGACTCTTTTTCTTAGGTAAATTGAAGTACGTGATCTTTTATTCTTCTAATTAACAAATTACATATCTTTGGGGAGCTAGCCATACATAAACTAAAGAATGGCTAATTGAACATCAAAAGTTACGTGATACATATATAGATCAAAAGTTATTTTTTTACGTATATTTGTGAACACCCTTAACAAAATTCCTAATTTGACGTGTTTCAGAGGGTAGTAACAATAATGGAGAGAAGGAATGGTATTTTTTTTGCAAAAGAGGGAGAAAATACAAAAACAGCTTAAGACCTAACAGAGTGACTGCTGGTTCTGGATTTTGGAAAGCTACTGGTATTGATAGACCTATTTACTCTTCTGGCAAATGCATTGGCCTGAAAAAATCACTGGTTTACTACCGTGGCAGCGCCGGAAAAGGCACGAAAACCGAGTGGCAGATGCATGAGTTTCGTCTTCCTGTAGAAAATGATAAATCAACCAAACATCTTCATGCTAACACCATTCCTCAACAAGCTGTAAGAAACATTTCATTTCGATCCATCTAATATCTATGATTCATTTTGTTCCGTATGAATAGTTTGAATTGATACGAAATTTGAAAAATACTTGTGACGTTAAGCATGTCATGATATTTCTGTGGCTGAAAAATAATTAATGTCATATAGTTGTGCATTCCAAATAGTGTTGCATGACTTTTTGCATTGGAACAAAATGCAAAGTTTTTTCTTGTCTTTGCCAAAAAGTACTTTTCTAACTGTTTACCACTATATTAGAGTCAAACTTGTTATATCTGTGTGAACATATCAAATAGAGTAGTAGTTTTTGATAATATGAGTGAGGGTGAGATTTTTTTTTATTTTTTTTTTAAGAATAGGGAAATCCGTAGCCGATACCCTTTTGGGTGAGCACAAGATAAAACCTCTGCTCCTATGCAATAGCTCGCAAACCACACGAGAGAGGTAATCCACACTAGGCATGCCTGGTGCGACGAGCTTGACTGAGAAGACAAACCCCTTGCTTCGCTGGCAAGGAGTTTCGAACTTGAGACCAGTCCCAAGCTGACCATCTCCAACCCCACTCTATTTTACTCTCCATTCTCTATATTTGGAGAGTAAAATGGAGAATTGGGTCTCCAATTATTCTCTGTTTATAGAGAGGTGAATAGTAGTTCTCCAAATTAGTGAATGGTAGTTCTCCAAATTTGGAGAACTACCATTCACCTCTCTATTTTACTTTTTCATTATTTTAATATTATTTCTACTATTTATAAATAACATATTATTTTTCATATAAGGCAATTAATTAAATTTCTAATATTCTTAATTCTTTTTAAATATAATATAACATTTTAAAAAATATATTATTTAGTATATACTACTTTCATCCCGAAATAATATTTTAAATATATTTTTTTCAATTTTCCTCACTTTAAGAGATAATTTAATAGTATTATTATTGATTTTCACTATAAGAATGCACTGAGTTTAAATGATAAAATGAAAATTTTAATTAAAAAATTGTTTGTGCCAAAAATGAAATTTGGAATCCCAAGAAAACTTTGGAAAAAGAGAAAATAAAGAACAGTTCATTAACGAATACAATACATGACATAATAATTTAAATACAAGATAACAATACAATACATAACATAATAATTTTAAAAATCACAACAATAATTTAGTAATCCGGTAGATCATTTTCTGATTTAATAATATTCGGGAAAAAAATAGTGTATGATCTAGAGAATTGTTGTGTTTGTGATTGCAGTTGAGCTTGCTAATTTCTTTTTTCAATTTTTTGTAGTTCTTTAAAATTTAGAATAAAATATAATTTTATACTAAATAAAGAATTTTAATATATATATATATATATATTACATGAAAATTATATAGGTGATTATTTTAAAAAAAGAAAGAACGGATTTATATTATGAAATAAGAAAATGAAATAGAAATATAAATATAATATAATATTGAAGAGAGAGAAGATTCTTTTTTAGAGAATTGGGTTGGAGTTGTTTGTCTGAAAAATAAAAAACTCTATATTTAGAGAGTAAAATAGAGTGTAGGGTTGGAGATGCCTGCCACCCCGAAGGGTAGGGTGAGACTTAAAATACCCCTCTCTGATATATATACCATATTGGTTAATGGTGTAAACATCTCATACAGTAGTTTAAGCTATTTGAAATGACACGATTTATTTACTTATATATCTCCTTGATTGAACTCATGTTCTGATGCTATGTTGAAATGCATGACCTGCATGGCTGCACACCTCATGTAAAAAAGTTTAACGGATAAGATTGAATACATTTTTATTTACTTTTTGAAATAATTCTCATGGATTAAAGTGGAAAACAGAGTTTTAACATGATTTTTATTTGTTTTTAATAATCCAGGAAACATGGACTCTTTGCCGTATCTTGAAACGAAATGTTTTATATAAGAAACCAATACCAGATTGGAAAGAAGTGGCAAAAAAACAAAGAAACAATGCAGTGATGAATAAGGATGTTTTAAGCTCCAAAATATGCAGCAATAATAGTATTGAATCTTCTTCAAATAATTCCCAGATTTACATCAGTTTTAGTACTACTTCTGTTGTGAACCAGAATACTTGTACTAATACTGTGACAGAAAATAAGCATCAGTTTGTAAGCCAACAAAGCTCAGGAGCATCATCTCAAAGTACAACTGCTGCTGCAACATCCAATTCCAGTACTCCTCTGGACTTCAATGAGTGGTTAGAACATGGCGACTGGGATGAACTTCAATCTATTTTCGAGCTTTCATTTGATCCTTTGTTTTAGTTTTGTATCAAACAAGTGAGAATTGTAATGTATATCGTATATGAGTTCTATTTGGATTTAACTTATATACACCAACAGTTGTACGTAGTAGATTATTTTGCTTTATTTTTCAGGTTACTATAAGTATTCACTCATAACAGTATTAGTATGATTCGAGGAAAACCCAGAAAAAAAAAGGATTTTTCTTCTCACTTGCAAAGAACAGAAGTTCCTTTCTTATGTTGCAAGTATAGAAGTCCATACACTTCCACATAGACTACACAAATGAGATGATGATGAATAACATGACATAAAGATTAAATACAAAATAAATACTCTCATTGATCAGTCTGTTTAAATTACTTGTGACACAAAGCAACACGATTAATCAGTATGGTACACAAAGCAACAACACTATGGACTTCGCCCATCATCACAACTAAGGGGGGAAAAAAGAGTGTTTTCCCCGTTTCCAAAAATGCCAGATACTAGGACTAGCTGACCGTCGTGCTGATGGCATGGAAGGGAAGGTCCTCTAGAATTTTAACATCAATGTGGCTGCTGAATGAAAGATACAATACAGTGACAAGACAGCAATTTTTACAGACTTTCTTCAGCAATCATAATCACCAACGGCCAATATGAGACAACTACTTATCTAGAGTTCTTTGATTTCTTTTTAGATGGCTTGCTGGGACCTGCAATAAACTCCTCGGCATCAATCTTATCAATTGATTTTTGCTTCCTGAACTCCTTTGCTTTTCTCTACAGCAAGACCAATACGAATGCATCATAATCATTAGCAATCCAAGAATCAAAGTCCAAACACAGAAGGATGCAGTATAAATTAAAAGCATCATGGAAATACCTTCAATGACGATGCCATGGCAGTGACATCAGCTTTATCCACGTTGGACACATCTTGGTTATGTGTTTTTGGTTCCTGCAGAAGAGCAAGCAAACAATGTTCAATAGGAAATGCACATATGGACTGCGAAACAAAAATGCCCTGATGAGATTATGTGAATACAAACCTCGGGTGGAACAAAAGCTTCTTCCCGTTTTTTCTTGTTTTCAGCAACCTTCTCAGCCTGTTTGACTTGCTTCTCTTCCCACTGCTTTGCCATCTTCTTCTTGTCACTTAAGAAGTATTCACCACTTTCCAGTTGTTGATCAATCTACAACCAAAAAAGTTATACACGCTGGATTAAATTAACAGAGGATATATCTTAATAGATGCAAGAGAAGAGGAGACAATAGACATTTGAAGATACTAATCAATAAACCACAAAATCTAGTGAACACCACTGAGATAAAAGCAAGCAAAGAAGCAGGATTCAACGGAATAACCAATTACAGCACCATGCCAATAATTGCCTAATAACAATTACACAGTACTTGAGTGTAATGCCGAGGGTTTAATTATGCTTAAAACTCTACAGATAAAATAGAGATAAAGAAAAGAAAGAGCACAAAATAAATGGACAAAGATTGGTACTCTAGAACCAAAAAGCTCACCTTACTAGGTGGCTGAGGAGGTGGGAAAGGCGTATATGGTTTCTTTTCTTTGCTCTGAACTTTCTTTTGTTTAATGTTCTTCCTGAATGGACAAAGACGAACAAAATAATATTCAAGCTTTGAAATTGGCACTGCAGATTAAAAAAATAATCTGACTCGATACCATTTGAAAGGATGCCTTACTTCTTAAATTGCGGAAGAAATCTGTCCCAGTTCTCACTGGCCAGAGCTGGATTTTTTGCGAGCTCTCTCTTCAGCATGAGGATCTGTGGTCGAAGGGATACGTCAGCAAAAGTAAATTATCAGATATTTTAGCCAGAGCATAATAAATAGCCAAATGCCCCATGAAATTCATTTTTAATTATCATGCACTTGCTCATTTACCTTTATATGATGTAGCGGATGCATCTTGTTCAATATGCAGTCCTCTATAACCCTCCTCGCTTGCTTTAGACCTTTAAAGGAACCCATAGCAGCAACTGTGTTTCCCTACTCAATTTAGGCAAGATTAAGGTTTGTTCCCAATTTGGTAAGATATCATGTACTTTAAGATTCAAGGATAAGACAAAAACTTAAACATAAAGGAAGAAAAGAAAAAACGACACTAAATTTGCAGTTTACATGTACAGCAAGTATACCTGGACAAGGATATAGCAGCCAGTCAAAATTTCCAGGGCCTACATCCAAAGTGAAATATATCAAGCTCTATGGCAGAAGGTAATAACTCAGCAAGATGTGTTAGATATTTATCAACATTCAATAGATCTATATCTCAACGTTTCTATCTAGCTAATTTGGTCTGTATGAGTCGTGCTGGCACAGGTAGGAGATAGGACTAAACCTCATGTGGTTCGGGTCAAGGGTCCTCAGTTTACCAGACAATACGTGATTAACAACTAATGTAAAGGAGCAATAAAATCATTACCCACAATAAGGTAAACTCTACTCTCTAGAAATTCAATTCAATTATTTGGCACTTCAATTTCACATATTCGTCATTATTGATTCAAGACGAATATTCTGGGAAAATCTTCCCTTTGGAAGTTGGGCCATCCACTATGAATAAATAAATCATCCTGACAAGAAAGCAAACACAGTACAAATGCTCTCCAGTTCATGCCATGGGTGGTCTAAACAAAGAAATAAGAAAATACTCCTTGACAAAATGGTCTTTGGTCAAGAAAATGGTATTTTGACAAATGTTCTTGTCTCAGTCCTACATAACGACAATGTGCATAGAATGCTCTCCTAGCCAATTAGGATTTCCAGAGAATGGTGCAGAACCCAATCCACTAACCTTTAAAGTTGACGAATTGGGACCCACAAGATATTGTCTGCGTTTAATAAAGCGCTCCTGAAAAAAAAGATAGTTTTATAACATGAATTTAGACAACACCAACCAAATGCATGTCACCATGAATACCCAGAAAAACAGTAATCTAACCATGAGCATAACATCCCATTATTACCATTATTTTTACTAATCTTGATTCAAATTTATATGACACTATTTCCTTTTCTGGGACATTAATGTTTGACACTACTCAACTAACAATACTATTCTATATAACGTGTACAATGTTCAGGCATTCAAATTTTGAGCTTCTATGTGACGTCATTCCTATAAAATTTCCTTTGCAGCGACAATTTTAATATATATATATGTGTATTTTTTAAAAAATGGAACGGTCGAAGTAGTATTCTACAAAAAAACACTATTTGGTTCACCAGGAATTATAGTCCAATCATGCACTTAAAGATATCTTATAAGTTTAGAAATCATGTCCATCTTTACTAGTACCTTTGATACAACAGTGATAATCATCAAGGCAAAAGGAGCATATCACACTTACTGCATAAAATGCAATTTAAGATGCTTTAGTGAAGAACTGGTACACAGGCAAACCTTGAAACAGATCTCTTTTTTTTTTTATGAAGGGAATCTCATGCTAAGGAAATTGGAGGTTTGAGTCTCTTCAAGGCATACTTTTGGGTATTGCAGGCTGGGTGAACAAATAGGAGTGCGGACAAGTGAGGAGGGGCTGCAAGCCCCCTCATACTTGTAAAAAGAAGTATGTAATATTGTGAATGAGCATACTTATCAAAAGTGTGCATATTATGTGAAGGAACATTTTTATTTGACGAGTATCCAACGAAGTGTTTGACAGCCATAGAATTCATGTTCTCATCAAAATCATCCACCAAATAAATGATAAAATTGAAATACATGCACTTAATTGGAGTAGGGATGAGCATAGCACACCTTGTTGCGAACCATGTTGCCGATCTTGATGATGTCACATTGCATCTCATCATTCAGGACTTTGACAGCCTGGAAAAGCACATTTCATTTAGAATTAACCAACAGTTGAATAGACTATTGGATGACTAAAAGAGCACAAAATATAGTGAAGCAATCTTCTAATTTAACATTCAAATTCCAGAGGGGACACGAACAGCAAATTTCGGGATAAATAAATGCATTTTCTTTTCTCTTCTGTTATACCACAGATGACGAAAAGTGAAAAACAAAATAAAAAATAGACAAGCAGAATAGAAGGCCATTAAACAATATGCAATAGATAGCTTAGTGCAGATCTGCTTTATGCGAAACAAAATCCAAGCAGAAAGAAGATGAATTGTTCAGAGCAAATAAGTGACACCTAAATCTCAAATATCACTACAGTGTCTCGAGAAATTTGTGGACCATAGAGAGGCTCCACATTTTGGTTAGTTACTTGTTAACAGCTATGTAACAAAGCCTTTCAGTTTTTTTTTATAACCCTCTCCTTTGCACAACCATTCTGATTAAGCATAAGACAGCTGCTGGTCAAAATAAACAGAAGGCTGGCAAATAACTTTATAATTCAACATATATGACTAGTCCAAGCTCCACTGGATTACTGAGCAAAACAAAAGTAAAGCCTTTCCTGGTTTGAAACAAAGTGAATCCTGTTCCATAAACAGAAGCAGGGCTCAATCCTAAAACAATGCTATTTACCGCTTGCTACTAAAAATTCTAACCAAGCATTTAGTATGCTATATAAGAAAAGAATCAGAGATGATGAGAAACAACAGGGATAAAAATAGCACAAACCTGAGGAGCAGGGACACTTCTTGACAAAAGTTTTATCAAATCCCTAGCTTTTACAATAATATAGGGATCCCTTGTTTTCATAGTAGTAGAAACTGTCATGGATCCTTCAACCTGACCCACAGCAGAAGAAAAAATAAACAGATGATATTACTTGCAAAAGTGCAGACCTATAATTAGTGCTCATTAGAGAGTAAAAGAGGGATGACAAAATGTGGAATAGCAATAATAAATAATAGCCAGTCAAGGTAACAGTGTGTGATGCTCTTTGAAGTTGCTGACATATCAAAAAAAATGGAATGTTACCAACATTCAACCTCTACCAATAAAATATTCTTTGTTGTTTGTACATACTTTCTCCATGCTTGAAAACTATTTCTTCAAAGCCCCTAACAATGAAATAAATTTCCAGATATACATGCTTTCCCTATGTAGGGAACTTCTTCTCCAAAGTCCAAAGCCCCACCACCTTAACATAGCTTGGCATTAAGTATATAACTAAACAAGAGGTTGAAATATGATAAATAAGGAACCTTAACCCAGTATCACTCAGGAATTCTGTTATTTATTTTCAATATCTTGAATTATGTGAAGTAGATTTCATCTAAATAAGTACCAAGAAGGTACTAAGAAGAGTACGAGATGAAATGGGTTACAGATCTTAACTGTCCTAATGCTATTCAAATACTGTGACAAGCTATCCAACATATGACACCACAAGTGAAGATTTTGTAAGCATCTTTGCTGAACAAAAGAAATGTGAGCAACTCAAGAATACTGTTAAAAACTTGAGGTTTTATCCATAGCCACTTGTAATGAGGAAATCCATTTTTCAGCAATAACTTAGATTTCATTATTTCAACTTAGCAAGCTCATTATTGTATGGGCAGCTGAAATAGATTGGCAACGTCCCTCATGTTAGTACCCCAAGGAGAATCAATGATAAGCATAAATTTGGGTGCCCCATCAATAAGGTTTAATTCCGTATAAATACTGTTTAATTAATTGTTACAACATCAAACACTGATTAATTCAGGAATGCATTATCCCAGAGTCAGCATAGAGAAATTTTACTTCTCGACAAAATACATGAGTCAGATGCAAGTAACCTTGGTTCTCAAGCTCGCCGATACTAGTTAGGACATTACCAACTAACAAATAATACATAGTTCTAGAAGTATACTAATAGTTATAGACAGGAATGAAAATGTGTGTGAGAGAGAGAGAGAAAGAGGGTTACAATGACTTACCAAGTTAAGTTCGCAGGCAATTCCATGCTCTTTCAAGGCCCCTTTTACAATAGGCCAACACTCTTGCAAATATTTCTCTGATAAAAATGCTCAATTAATGACACATCGCACACTAATGTGTCAATTATTATAGATTCAACAAAAACATCGATAGTTTTCAACAAAAAATATAAAAGCATACTTATCAAGGAAAGGTTAAAATGCAAACATGATCAAGTGAGCAGATTATAATTTATAAGTAGAGACTCAGTCTGGCATTTTAACTAATAGATTCACTAAAAATCCCAACCTGCTCAGTGCACCTTGTGTTGTCAGTTCTTATTAACAAATCATTGAAGAAATAAGCAACTAAGCGATAATCCAATACACATAGGAACTGCTTTCTCTTTGTGCAATTTGGTATAGTCAAAACATCAACTTAAGTTAAACCATATCATGTATCTGAATATTGTTGAGCAAAAAACGTGTATGTTCCAGTAAGAGCAAAACTGATAGGGAACACACATTCCGTCAAAATTCCTAATGTGCCTGAATCTAACCAACCCCTGCACACACATTTATTCTACTTTCCATGATTTGGTCATGTCATGCATTGACCTACCGATGCAACGGTCTGTATGTGTGAAACTTTGGTGAATGAAGGTGTTAAATGGAGACAGGGTAGACCTAAAGTTACCTGTTTCAAAAAAACTCACATGGAATGAAGTTGTCCCGAAAGACCTACAAATCCTTGGAATCAATGCCGATTCAGCTACAGATAGAGCACAATGGAAGAAAAAAAATCCCTATAGGTTTTACTTTTATTTTATTTGGTACAATGATGATGTGACTTGAGAGAAAAAAAAAAAAAGAGGATTCATATAGCGGACTATAACTTGTTTGGGACTGAGGTGTTGTTGCTGTTAGTTTTTGGTTTTGCAGCTAAATAAACTTTAGGGGCTCATTTGGTAGTTGGTACTAGGGATAAGGGATAACTAATCGACAAGGGATACCTAATACCGGGATTAATTTTAGGATGAGTTTATCTCATCTTTGGCGGGGATAAAATCGTGGAATAAATTATCCCATGATTATAATGATATTTTTATCCCACATAGGGTGAGATATCATACCGGGATAACTTGTTCCCCTACCAGGAATTCAAATTTCAAAGATCAATTCAGAAAGAATTTTGGACATGCATAAAAGAGACGAGTGCAAATGTGCCCAAAGCTCCAAACTTAAAATTTGACAATGAAATTAGACAGATGACACTGAATTAATACGGCAAAGTTCAAAAATTTAACAAGTATTTGCTAATCAAACTTCCTCAAGTATTATACAGTAATTCATAATACAAATAATAATGTTACGAAGATTTCTTTCAATTAGGTCATAAAACTGTGGTCTCAAAAAGAACATATTTTTTGGGAGCTAACCTCTGTACTGAGGGAATAGAGTTGAAAACGAACTGACTTCAAGCAATCCACTCTGGTTCCAGGAAGGATCAAACTTCTCAATCTTCCAATGGTCGATGCTTTCATCATCCCATGGCTTTGGTTTGTCATGTTTCCCCTTGTGCCTTGGCTTTGGAATCAACTCTTCATTAACCGTTAAATTCTCCTCATCTGCCATTGCAGTTACTCGAAACTGTACCAAAATTCCACACAATGAAAATTTACAGAGAAACGCACAAACTGCAGAAAGAGAAGCCAATGGGGCGGCTCAGGTTAAACGAGGTGAGGCCCTGTCTTAGGGTTCAAATATTAAAGGACAAAAATATATTATAAAAGTCTATTCATGTAATTTTTTAAAAATTAAAAAAGAGATAGTATTAAGTGAGTTAATGTAATGAAATTTATTTCTTATTAAATTAAATAATATTTTATCTTCTTGTAATTTATTTGTTTTTCTTTTTAAATTTGCATTTGTTTTTCATGATTTTCATCATTTGACTTTCAAATTTCAACGCAAATTCTTTTTAAAATAAAAAATTGTGTGCATCACTGTTTTATAGATTTCATAAAATAAGTTTAATGGTCTTTTAATAGATATTTATTTTAAGCCATATTTACGTTGTAATCAATGTTCTACGATGTGTTATTTAACTAATTTCATTTATATCTAGTAATTAAATAACGCAATTGTTGCCTTTAATATTATTGTTATTATTATGTTATCTTAATTGACATTCTATAAAATTTGATTCAGAATATCAATAATCGACGGATGACTCAAGGGATAGACAAGTAAAGCACTAATTTAGCCCCTCGGAATTTTTAGACTCAATTTGTTCGTGGTAATTTCATGATTTTGTTTTAATTCAAACAATATTAAAGTTTGTGGGAAAAAAAAAATACAAAAATTGTATAAGGAAAAACATTGTCTACTTTTTTACAATAAAAAATATTTTAAAACTTTATATTTAATTATTTAAATTCTCATATTACTAAATGCAATTTCTCTAACAAGATCGAAGGTAGTATATTATAAATACATGTCTAACATCTTATATTTATTTTGTAACACCTTGCAAAAATTCTAGGCTAAAACACGAATCATTCTTCGTTTGCCTATAAGGTTGTACGAGGTGATTGTTCTTAGATGTTAAGGTCAAATCTTTAGGGTGGGAATAAATTTAGATATGAACTAAGGTCACTAGAACCCCTAGAACAAAATTGAGTTGAAGATTTTCTTACCGATTAAGTTTTGACATATGATTCTACTTAGTTCAATTTCAAACGATTATATCTCTCAGCACAAAATGAATCAGGTGGATTTATCAAATTGAAGACCTATGAGTACTCTTTCCACAAATTATCAATCCACAAAATGAAAATATACAGAAAAAGCATAAACTACATAAAACTCTGATGTTATGAAAGCCATTGGGCAGCTCAAGTTTAAGGGAGATAAAGTTGTTTCCTCGGTTCAAAAAGGCCAAAAACAAATATTTTATAAAGTCTATTCATTATATTATTATATAATATAATTTATAAATTTTTAAAAAATTCGATAGAGATAGTATTAAATGAGTTAATATAATGAATATTTTTTCTTATTAAATTAAACGGAGAAGAGTCTAAAATACCCTTAAAGTATTGAAATTGGTATAAATACACTTTTCATTTACCTTTTGGCCACAAAATGCCCAAGGGGTTAACCTTTGTGGCCCTATTATACCCTTTTCACAAACGGAATAATTAGTCTATATAATTAGCATTTTCATTTAATACATGACACTATCTGATTCGTTGGAAAAAATAATTAACTAAAATTAAATTAAACCACCCAAACCCAAATCCACAGATAAAATGTTCTTGAAGATTATTATTTATGACATTAAATATAGGAAAAACTACCTAACTACACATACATCATTATCTTATATATTATATTTACCTCTAGTTTAAAATAATTACACGTACTACCACTTTTAATATTTATACCATATATTTTGAAAGATTTAATCAGATATACAAATCTCTTAAATATGGTATTGAATAATTATTTTACATTTAAACTCCTTATTAATTAATGGTTCATTAACAAGTCAATTTTTTTAGGAAAAATTTTCAAAATGTCAATATTTTAGCATTTAAAAGAATCCCTTAGCCACACTTTCAATATTTATTAAAAATGTCAAACTTTTAGTTTGTTATGTATCTGATTTATGTTTTTATTATTTATTTTTATTAAAAGAATACAATTATTTAAAAACAGAATGGAGAAATTTAGGGAAGAGAATATTTTTAAAAAGGAATTTATCCTTTATAGGGAATTTACTGTTCTACAATAACTTAATTACGTATATGCCATTGATCGTTCCAAACTCGGCCAAACCTTAAACAAATATAAGGAATCTACTGCTATTTAGGATGAAAGATATCAAAAGGATTTCAAATAAGGCAATTTTTAAATTTAAACCAATAAAGTTACCATAATTATTAATCATAATTTTGGTATAACTTTAAGTAGGCCTAGTTTTTTTTTTCACTACTGTTACGCTCTTTTCATATTTTACTTTTGGAATTAAATTTTGAAAAATCCCTTTCCTATTATACGCTTATTCCTCAAATTCCCAATACTGTTTTTTAACACTCCATTAAAAATACTCAATTCATGTCGAATTAAAGTCGATTGATTTAAGATTTTTGCTAGCAGTGAAGAAGATTTTTGAATGAATACAAAATAAAAAATACAAAATTTGTTGGCATACAAAGTGAGATTGAAATACAAAGTGAGCACAAAAAATCTAAAACTTGTTAGCATACATTTAGAATTAATACAAAATAAAAAAGAAATACAAAACTTGTTGGCATACAAAGTGAGATTGATATACAAAATGATATTGAAATACAAGTGAATACAAAATGATATTGAAATACAAGTGAGCACAAAAAATCTAAAACTTGTTAGCATACATTTAGAATTAATACAAGATAAAAAAGAAATATAAAACTTGTTGGCATACAAAGTGAGATTGAAATACAAAATGATATTGAAATACAAGTGAGCACAAAAAATCTAAAACTTGTTGGCATACATTTAGAATTAATACAAAATAAAAAAGAAATACAAAATTTGTTGGCATACAAAGTGAGATTGAAATACAAAGTGAGCACAAAAAAATACAAAACTTGTTGGCACATAGTTAGAATGAATACAAAATTAAAAAAAAAATACAAAATTGTAGGAAGCCGAATTTAAAATAGTATACAAAATTATGTAGAACTATTTATCTATTGTCCTAAATATAATACAAAATTAAACATAGACATAATTTGAAATGAATACCACCTACAAAATAAATACAAGTTACACCTAAAAACCTCAAATTTTAGCAAGATACCACATGAATTTTGTAATGAATACAAAATGCAACAGACAATAAAAATAGTAAAGAATACAATTTGATAGTTTAGATACAAAATGTAACATGCCATAAAGTTGTTTTTCATCACTTTGATCTTCAACAATTTCATAAACTTCCCAAATATTGACATTCGAAAATGACACTTCTTCACCTGACACTTCTTCCAGATCCAATTCAATACTTTTGAACGATTTATCCTAATATTGTCACTTCAAAAATAACACTTCTTCACTTGATAATTCTTCCAGATCCAGATCCAACATACAAAGTACTTTTGTATCTCAATACTTCGACAAAGGTTGAAAATCTTTTGAATAATTTCTAAGATTTCTTAGAAAAATGGAGGAATTTTGATTTAAAAAAAGTTAAAATTTAAGTTACTTGAGGATATGGAATAATGAAAGAAATCTTGAGAAAGAGAAAGGATAGAATTTGGGTAAAAAATTTAGAGAGTGAAAAGTGGGTAATGGAGTCTTTTACTTTTTTGTGGGCCCAATTTGAGAAATAAAAGGAAGATAAATAAATTATATTAGGATACACTTTATTTGTTAAAATATTGATATTTTGACATTTTTAATAACTATTTTAAAGTAAGTTGTTTTTAATAATTATGTTAATAATTTTGACTAGTTAGCTAATTTTCCCTTTTTTAATAAAAAAAAAAAACTCAAAATCTATCGTTCCCCCCACCCCACCCTTACGTTCACCAACCTCTTTCTTCCTTCATCTTCTTTTTTTTCTTCCTTCATCCTCTCAATACATGTTTTCATGTTTAAATTATCATTATACATATAGGTTTGTTGTATATAGGTCTGTTTCTATTGTTTTATTATTCTCTTATATCTGAGTTAAAGTTCATAATGATTTACAATTTTAAAACGTTTTACAAATTAGGTTTTTTGATGTGTTGTTCTCAAACACTTTAATGGATGACTATTCTCAAAATCGGTTGATTCTTATTAAAGATACTACACATTAACAATATTATACTAAATCAAACAACTTTTATTTTATTTATTTTCACTCGAATTTTTCATTGCATGAGCAATTGAAGATCCAAAAAGCCAAGGTAAAGCTAGTAGCCAACAGCTAAGCCTTTAATCCTTGATGATGTCGTGAGAGAAGTTTCTAATACTGCAGGCTACTAGGGAATCACGATTGTACTTTGATTTTTGGTCTTGAGATTTATGTGAAGTAGATTTTCGTTGAAATACAATATTGGAGGTCTTTCTTCTGTTTGTCGAAATATTTGTTCTCCTAGGTATCTCAATTTTCTTGTTCTGGATATTTAAACTTCTTATGGATATTTTCATTTCAATTCAACTAGGCTATTCGTTTCAGTTTTGAATCTCAAATTAGTATAAATGAATATGAGTTCGTTTTGATGCTTTTTCAATCTTTATGAATCAATGTTTGACATCTGTTGTTTCATTGACCAACATTCAAGTTGAGAATAGATTTAAGTATAGGAATGACTCAATCAAGTGCAACAATGTTGGATACACATCATGTGTACATGTATCTAGTTAAAAGTTTTTGTATCTAAGTTAAGATTATATGTATTTATGAGGGAAGAAATCTATATTCTAAAAGAAAAGGAAGAATTTTGAAGATTTTTATTTACTTCCTGGATTAATGATAAGACAAATACTCTATGATCATGATTTGTTCCTAAAATTCGTGTGTTTCAGTTGTATTTTTTATTTAGATACACACAATCATTGTATATACTTACTACTTGATACATCAAATTAATAATAGATACATATAAAAGATACATGAAATAAAAACTAGATCATGTAAATAGATACATGAAATTAATACTAGACACGTATAACAAATACACGAAATTAATATTAGATACTATGATACATATGAATCTACTTGTATGATACTCATGTATCTTAGTGTTTAGTTTGTTGGATTCATAATAGATTGATAATAGATACATCAAGTTAATGAATTTATTATTTTAAGAGTTATAAAATAAAATTAATCAAATTACATGACCAAGACATACCCATTTTGGTTTATTATTAATAATATTAATGAATTTATTGTTCAAATAATAATTTTGAAATAATAAATTGAAATTAATTAAACAAAAATACACTCCTTGATTTCCTCCTTATAATAAGGGATTTGATTAATTTAAATTTTCAGAATTAATTATCCATGTATTATGAAAATCCTCAATTACTCCTCTAATTAAGGAAATCAGTTACAGCCAATTAATTTAAACAAATAAAATACGTATCTCAATTTGAAATTCGACAGTTACATGTATCTCGCACATTCAAACTTATGTGTATTCTAAGAATGAAAATATGGTAGAGGAAGTAATATTTGAAACTATCGTGAATCTTAATAATTAGGACCTAACCTAGCGGGATTTATGTAATTTGCCCTTAAATATAAGTATTTCATGTTCTACAATTTAAATATTTAAATATAAAAATATAAAATGAAATTAATGATATTAAGAAATATCAAATTTTGTATGAAATAAATTGTAATTCTTATCAAATTTAGAGAGAGTAGTTTTCTAAAATTAGTTGACTTAACTTTGATAATTATGATATTTATTAATATAATATAATCTTGACATTTAAACTTTAAATAAGATATGTATCTCTTATTTAAAAATAAACTTTACGAAATAAACAAAAAGGATAATGGAGGGGAACCGGATCTAGGGAGTTTTGGACATTGGTTTTGGGGGCTCGGTGACTACAAGCTTTATGATAAATAGAAAAGTGAGAGTGATTTGTGTATGGAAAAAAATTAAATAAGAATCTAGCATGTTTAGGTTTCAAAATGAGATATGATTTATTCGTTTAATGAGAATATGACACATGATTTTTTTAAAATTAAAAATGAAATTTTAATGGATGAGAAATACAATTAATATTATTTTTATTTAATTGATCTATCTAATTTTAATTTGACATAAAAAATATTTTTCTTTTAAAACGATTATAATCTAAATTAAAAACACGTAAAATATATCTAAAAAAAGAAGTAGGCCTTTTCTTTTGATTTCCACCCCAATGTTTGAAGCCCGTATTGGAGTTTCGACTAAATTTAAATCATATATTGCATGGTTTATTCGATAATGACACTCCCAATAAGATTTTCTTTGTACCAAAATTTCAAATCCGAAATTTCTAATTAAGAATGGGGCTATCCCAAGTGCATCACGACCCATGTTTGCAGAAGAATGACTATTTTTTTGTGGTCATGTGAGCTACATTTTTTTTTTTTTGGGTTTACCATCCAAAGAAATCTATTTTAAGATTTTGTAGTACTCACCGAAAAAAAAAAGGATTTAGCATCTGAATAATTATTTGACCTTTACTATTTCTAGTTGTGAAAGAACATAGTTTATGCAACCATAGAAGAAAAACATGAATGAAAATTGAGCACACTAAAGCTAAATTGCTCAAAACACAAGAGTCATACATTTTACAAACACTGGTTTTAAAAACTTAACATCTCCTATAGAAACTCTATCGTAACGCGCATTTAGAAATGTTCGTATTATTACAACATGTTGTCTCTACATTTACTCCCAAATAATATCATCGTAATTGTTGTCCCATTTGGCCTTAACACCATAGTCATGTGTAAATATCTTGTCAATTTTACTTTGATTACATTCTCTCCATAAGGAAGCCATACTGCTACAAGTTGTCATTAACAAAACTGTCAGATATGAAGATTTTATTTTACTTACTATTAAGATTGAGCAACTATCAAGAGGGAGATATTAGTAGCTTAGTTTGTTGGCTACCTGAACTCCTACCTTGTTGGTGAGGGGTTTGATTTCCCACATTGTAATTCCCTTTCCCATTTTCCGTTCCCCCACCCCCAATTAAAAAGAAGCTACTATCAAGAGTGGCTCTATATTGTTGGATGTGAGTTCACATGAATTTAATAATTTTTGTTCGAACTTCGTATACAGGTTTTTATTAAATATTTACTAAAACAATTTCTGGGACTATTATTGCATAATAGTTTGAAATTGTCGTATAAAAACTCATAACTTCCAAATTTTAGTCTGCACTTGGAGTGGATCCTTTGCTCTTTTCCCCCTATTTTGTTCTTGTCTTTAATTTACACCCCTCTTGACAAACAACATTTTTCGCAGGACTATATTTTCGTATTAAAATATCTACAAATCATGTCTACTAAACATAAGTCTGATTGCTATAAAGCAAAAACTAAAGATCAACTCATCTAAAGGGCAAAAATTAAAGACGTTTAATCTAAAGCTACTGTAATCAATTGATTTGTCTAATTAGAAGACAATGTTGGAATATTCTAAGTACCAAAAGAAAATGGAAAGATGATCACCTAATATAGTTTTCTTGAAGGATATGACGATGTATTTGAAAGTTTATAATAAGATGAAAAGGGAATATCCTAATTGCCAACTCTAGTTTCAATAGCTATATTATCATCAAAGAAGGCAAATGCACATGATGACCTACGTGGTAATGGGATATCTTAGGCAACTTTCCGACTATGACTATTTTGTTTGCTTGCAATAAAGTAACCAATGCAACCTCATTTGTGTACTTGTTTTCTTGCTTGAATGTTGCACCAAGATAAAAAGAAACTCCATGTTACAACTTTAATTTGCTCCAATCGAACCTTTAATATTTTTTCTATTTTCCTTTTGCTCTAGTGTTGGATACCATGTGCATTGTGTTAGATCATGGTGGAGATAATATATACATCTAGATGCTAGATGAAATACGAAAAATTAGAAGTGAAAACATACTATTTGTTCTTGTTATTTAGTTTGACTAAAAGAGACGATATGTAGTACCACCCTCTTAGATCTATTTTAAAGATTACAAATACTTGTTGGAAGCTAACAAAATGCGAATATATATCGATCATATATACGATTGGATATATTGATCAGATAAAACAAAATTGCATGTACTGATTTTCTTGCAAATGAAGGTCAAAAAAATTGTATATACTGGATTTCTTGCAAATTAAGGACGAAAAAATTGTATGTATTGACTTTAATTTTTTGCAAATGAAGGTTACAATCATGACGAAGATTTGCTAGTATTGGAGGATGTGATTAAAAAAACAGAGTTTTTGCTCATGGTTAATTTTAAAAATGTAATTTATGAAAATATTTTAATATTTGTATTTAGAATGTGGGATTCACGAGTAACAAGACAATGCATTTTCTATACCTTTTATTTTTATAAAATTTTGCACACTGACGGAATCACTTGAGAATTACACTAATGTTTTTAAAGATACTCTCGTTTTCATCGAATGATCCATAAAATGATTCTTATTTTTTGATTCCCTATTTTAATTTTTAATTTTTGTGATGTTTTAAATTGTTTAAAATACTAGATGTGGGCTTCATGTGCATCATGTTAGGTGATACCAAATAGATCACATAATTTTATAATTCTTTACGTGAAAAGAACATATATTATAAGATATAAAAATTTATTAGGAGTAACAAATTTGTTTCATATCCTTAACAGTGAAAATATATATTAAAGCACCTTTAAGAAAAGGATGGCAGATATGCACTATGCTGACGGTTTATATGCCCAGGGAATAAAGGTCGCCCTATCTAGCAGATTATATATATTTAAAAAATTTGAAAGGAAAAAATAAAGGTATCCTTTATTTCCCCTTTAATTTTGTCGCATTATATTTTAATTTAAATATTTGTATATAAAAAAAAAAAAAAAAGAAGAGGAAATGGAAAAGAAAATAAAGAAGGCTAGAAACAACTTCAACAACATACCACGTTCTGCATAGTAAAATTTCACAAGTGGAGTCTGACGAGCAAGATGTGTACGCAGAGAGACCCTCCTCTCATGTAAAAAATAATGAGGAAAAGAACAGAGACAACAATAGATAACATGATGATTGAAGCAAATGAAACATATAATAATTATAATAAAATCAAGAAATTATATGAAAGTAAGAGAAAAATAATGGTACTACCTATATCTATATCTATCTATACTATCTTAAAAGCATGAACTCCCAAATTTGAATGTTGAATTACTATAATGCCCTCAATTAAAATACTCAACTATTTTGTTTATTAATTCAATTTGTATTATATTAAAAATAGATACCTTTTCACATTAAAGGGTGTGATTTTTATCAAAGAGTTGTGACTTTTCTAAAAGGTTGCGACTTTTTTTGATGGGTTGTGACATTTTCGATGAGCCGTGACTTTCCAAAGGGTTGTGATTTTTCCAAAGGGTTGTGACTTTTCCATAGGGTTGTGCCTTTTTTAATGAGTTGTGACTTTTCCAAAGGGTTGTGACTTTTCCGATGAGCAGTGACTTTTTCGAAAGGTTGTAAGTTTTCTGATAAGGCTCCTCTCACTTTTAAACTACATTTTTAAAAAAATTTTGTACTCTTCTTATTCTTGAAAAATTTCAAGGGTTATTTGCAACAGTTGATTAAGTTCAACACTCAACGAAATTCGAGGTATCACATAAGAAAGAGTTGGTGAACAAATTATAGTAAATCATTCAACAATTCACACTCGTATTTTTTCTTGCGATTTTCATGAGTTGAGAGTGACGAAAAGTTGTGGGAAAGATGATAATAATAATAAGCAAATAAAAAAAAAGTCACGTGATTTGGTTAAGATATTTCTTCTTTGTTTTTTATTTTTTATTTTTTATTCTCTTACCCTCACAAAGGAGTTTCTTTCTAATTTTGCTAAAAGAATGGGCATCTACATAGTCCATTGAATTATTAGTTTGGATGTTAAATCCCCTATTTCAAAAATAGATTTTAACTTTTACTTATAATATGATAATATAGTCATGATATTAATTATTTTTTAATAGATGTAAGTAAAAATGAACGGATCAAGTAAAATTTTAGTGGCAAGAGATTTCAATCAAATGGAACACTATAGTGAATATAGCATGAACATATATTTTCTTCTTCCTTTTTCGTTGGTTATGTATTGTTCCATATATTTTTTTTTTCATTTTTATATTTATATTGATTATGAAATTTTTTTAGTATGAATTTCCTCTTTTTTTGTGTTCATTTTGATTTGAGAAAATGATATGTCACAAGAAAATAGTGATTGATCATAAAATAATCTTAAATCAAATTAAAGATTCTATAAATAATACTGAATTTTATTCATTTATTATTTTTCCAAAGGGTTGTGACTTTTCCATAGGGTTGTGCCTTTTTCAATGAATTGTGACTTTTCCGAAGGGTTGTGACTTTTTCGATGAGTAGTGACTTTTTCGAAAGGTTCTAACTTTTCTGATAAGGCACAATTAACACCTATTCATACTACTATTTGTTAGCTATAAATAGTGGAGTTTCCTCTCACTTTTAAACTACAATTTTTTTTAAAGTTTTGTACTCTTCTTCTTTAAAAATCTCAACGATTATTTGCAACATTTGATTAAGTTCAAAATTCAACGAAATTCGAGGTATCACGTAAGAAAGAGTTTGTGAACAAATTATAGCAAATCATTCAACATTTCACACTCGTTTTTTTCTTACGATTTTCATGAGTTAAGAGTGACGAAAAGTTGTGGGAAAGACAATAATAATAAACAAATATGAAAAAATTCACATGATTTGATTAAGATATTTCTTCTTTGTTTTTTTTTATTTTTTTATTCTCTTACCCTCACGAAGGAGTTACTTTCTAATTTTTCTTAAACAATGGCATCAACATAGTCCATTGAATTATTAGTTTGGATCTTAAATCTGTTGGGTTATGAAGGTGATTAGGGCGTCATGCAAAAGCTTACAATTGCAAATAATATATATGGTGATAAATTAGACGACACATAAAACTACACTAAAAGACATAATATTATTATATGCTAGGATCAATTGACCTACATAATTAAAAACTAATAAAAAACATAAAAACTGCAAAGAGAAAATCTCTCCATAAGCAAAAGTCTCTAAACGACTAAATTGTGGATTCTATTATGTTGTGCTATGAGAATAAGGATCTTCAATTTATAGATCTTCAAATTTTTCCTCTAAGGAAAGAATAAATCAAACACGGAAGAATATTATATTTTTCTTTTTGAAAAAATAAAAACATTTATGGTAATGTTTTGTCTTTTCTTTTAGGAAAATATAAACTTCAAATAAGGTAATAAAATCAGGGCAAAACCCTAACAAATCTCCCCTTTTGGCTGGATTTTCTTGACAAAACTTGATTCGTCTTCTTCACAATATGCATGATATCTTCGTTCTTCACATAGTCATCATCACTGCTGCTTGTCTTAGTTAAAAATAAAGTTTAAAATATATGGGTTAAAAATGATTTTAAAATATTTTATTTTTATTTTCAAAGATGCAGCAACAAAAATGTTGAAAATATGGTTTAAATCTTTTATCCACATGTAGTTGGACAAAAATCTTCTTTATCATCAAATTGGTTGCAAATTGATTTGAAACCGCCTTGAACATGACTTCAACCTCGATGAACCTGGTTATTGAACCATTGAATCATTGAATCATGTGCTCTTATACCACGTGTTGGGTTATGAAGGTGATAAGGGCGTCATGTGGAAACTTACAATTGCAAATAATATATATGGTGATAAATTAGACGACACATAAAACTATACTAAAAGACATAATATTATTATATGATAGGATCAATTGACCTATATAATTAAAAACTAATAAAAAGCATAAAAACTGCAGAGAGAAAATCTGCCCATAAGCAGAAGTCTCTAAACGACTACATTGTTGATTCTATTATATTGTGATATGAGAATAGGGATCTTTAATTTATAGATCTTCAAATTTTTCCTCTAAGGAAAGAATAAATCAAATATGGAAGAATATTATATTTTCCTTTCCGAAAAGTAAAAACATTTATGGTAATGTTTTGTCTTTTCTTTTAGGAAAATATAAACTTCAAATAAGGTAAGAAAATCAGGACAAAACTCTAACAAAATCCATATTTCAAAAATAGATTTAACTTTTACTTATAATATGATAATATAGTCATGATATTAATTATTTTTTAATAGATATGTAAGTAAAAATGAAGGGATCAAGTAAAGTTTTAGTAGCAAGAGTTTTCAATTAGATGGAACAGTATAGTGAATATAGCATGAACATATATTTCTTCTTCCTTCTTCGTTGATTATGTATTGTTCCATACATTTTTTTTCATTCTTATATTTATATTGACTATGGAATTTTTTTAGTATGAATTTTCTCTTATTTTGTGTTCATTTTAATTTGAGAAAATGTAATGTCACGAGAAAATAGTGATTGATCATAAAATAATCTTAAATCAAATTAAAGATTCTATAAATAATACTGAATTTTATTCATCTATTAACTTTTATTATTGAAAAAGTTTAATATTTTATATCATGATACATCCTATAAGATACTAGATTCTTTCATTAGATAACAACTATATGATATGCATGCGGCAAAAATAAAGAGAATACTTTAATTTTAAAAAGATAAGGTAGAAACTTAAAGAAATGAAAAGTGGTGATGTTCATATATTATTAATTTTCTTATTGAAGTACATGTTGACTTAGCAATGGACTTTTTTTGTATTGTAGCATTATTTGTGAAAATGTAATTGAAAATTTGTGATATTTTGATTTGGAGTTAGTTTTGGTTTTTTTTTTAAAGTTATTATATTCTAAATTAATTATATATATAAATTTTATGAATTTTAAGACAAACATAAGATTTGACTCAAAATTAGTAAATTCAATCAAAGTTGTAGTTGTCACTCTACTCATTCCTAAAGATCCATATGAGTTGAAACAAATTTAATATTTAAATAAGAGAAAATATATAAAGTCATCATGAAGTTGTCTCGAATTTTTAAAAAGACATTTTAATTTTGTGGATGTCCTATTACACCATTGCAAAATAGTATGCATACCCCATTTTCATCCAATATCAGTGAAACAAAAATATTTATAAGTCACGTACTAATAATCACTTGCCACGTGTTAAAAGTAATTTTAAATTATTTTTATTTGATTTCGTTGTTTTTCTTTTGCTCCTTCTTCTTTGCCTCAGCTTATGTTCTTTTGCGTAGCCTCCCTCAATCGTGGCATCAACAGTCATCAATTCTGCTATTGGCGGGACCGATTTCGCGATAACACTATCAATTATTTGTCAAACTACCATCAATTAATTTATTTGTGAAAATAAACATCATCAAATAATCAAAATTTAAATACTCAAAATACTACAAAGTCAAAATTTGAAATTTAAATCACCACCTTCTCCAACTCCTTACAACCAAATCGAGTTTTCCAAGGTTTCCCTACTCCCAAATCTCAATCTTGATTTGTAGGAGCAAAAAAAATCTTTGAACTAATTTGTTTTTTTTTCTTTTCAAAAAAGAATAAGAATGAACATAATAACATTAGTTTAAAAGAAAACAATGACCATAATGGAAAAAGAAAAAAAAAATGAAGGAAGACATGGATGCCCCAAAAATATGGGTAAGGTAATGATGGTAGGAAAAATGAGAAAAGAGATTTGAAAAAATAAAAATTATTCCTAATAAAGTTTTAAAAAATTAATTCATGATTTTTTTTCTTCTTCAAAATAAGTCAAATTGGGAGTGCCACATGACAATTTTACGTTGGTCTGAAGCTGTATCAAGAGTCCTTCACGCGTCCATATTTCATCACAACACGAGTGATGTTAAAATTAGTCAAAAGGGTATATTTATTGTGGATTTAGATAGTTTCGTGGATTAATAGGACACCCACAAAGTTAAAGTGTCTTTTAGAAAATTCGAGACAACTTCAAGAGTGACTTTATGTCTTTTCTCTTTAAATAATCATGATTTGACTTTTAGGTCTTTAACAATAATTTATTATCCATTTAATTTATGAATTTAAAATACATTTGTTAAAATTTTGCATAATTTTTTTCAACCACACATATTATATTTATATTTTCATTTCCTATATCGAAATATTACATTTTGATTGGTAGATATACATCAGAAAAAAAACTACTAACACGTTAAAATTATCAGCTCCATCAAGTCCCCTTCCAACTTAATGCCTTTTTTATTTTATACACTTTGATTTTGTGCTATTAAATTTATCATAAACATATTTATTACATCTGAGACAAAACCCATATTTAAACAAAATAGTACAACTTTTATATATATATATATATATATCTTCTTAAAGGGATCAGAAAATTTAAAATATTTTGAAGTGACCTACAAAATTAATTTCCACGCTCCGCTTATCGGAGCTATCTAGTCAAAAAAATAAGAGAGAAAAATTGGAGGAGTATTCATGTATTATCCCATTTATTTCATTCACATACGAACAAAATATATATGCGGTCAACCACTTGATTAGGGCTATCTACAGCCTCCCCAATCCCCATATCTTCAACCACTTTTCCCCAAAGAAAAATAGGTAAAAAAACAAACGGCAAATACTCTTTTATTTTTAATCAGAGGTTTTGGATTCGAGTTCTTTTGAGTGCGAAGTCATTTTTGTTAGGGGCATTTCATCCTTTAATGTGACACTATCTGGTGCGAATTCAAATTTAATCAGATTCTAATGTAAATATCAGATACCAAATAAGAAATTTAAAAAAACACCACTTCATCATTTTTCAATTATGTGATGTTTTTTATTTATTAAGATTTAATTTGTTTATTTTAAAATTAATTAAATTAAATTAATGTTTTTAAAAAAAGTTATAAATTACAACTCTCTCGTGTCAATATTTTTTTTTTAAAAACATTTATGAATTGACATGTACTGTATCCACATTACTATATTATTAAATTAGTGCAACGTATATATTTCGTTATTCAATATATTAATATTTATTGTTTTCATAATTGACGTACTATGACTATCTTCTTAAGTAATCAACTTTTTTTTTTTCTAATTAGAATCAAACCCCATAATCAAACGTTGCAAAAGAAAGAAAAATAATTAAAAAAATCATTTAATTTAATCCTTCATTTCTTATATGTATGTATATAATAATTAATCACTCCCGCTCATTCCCCCAAACTTTGTTGAAGCTAATTTTATTCCCTCCCAGAAAACCCTAAAGCTAACCACTCCACTGATTTCTCAGAAGTATTCAAGAATTGCTTTTTCTTAGCATTTAACAAACACCCATTTGAGCTTTTTTGGTAATTTTATTGCTTGAAGGAGGATATCTGTTTCTTTCCTTGTAAGTTCACACATTTAAGCTTTTTTTTTTTCTTGTTTGAGTATTGTTTCAGTTAATTGTTTGATTAATAGTTATAATAATTGAACACCCTTTTGCCTAATTTGGTTAGTTAGGGAATTGTTTTGTTTGTGTTAATTGAGCTTTAGAGTGTGTTTAGTTTCTTCTATCGTTTTGGTTTTCTTTTTTTTTTTTTTTTTTTTTTTGGTTGTGAAATTTCAGGGGTTTGTTTCAGTGTGTTTTGCTTTAGTGTGGGGTAGTTGTTTAATGGTGACTTTTGTGAAGTGGGTTTTTGTTTTTTTCTTTGTTTTAATCATTTTCTGGTGGTTGATGGATTTCAGTGTATATTTCATGAAGGATATGTCTATTTAATGGTTGATTTGTTGAAACTGATTTATTTTAAGCTTAATTTAAGGTTTTTCTATTTTGGGTTTAAGTGGGTTTTCTAATATTGGGAAAAATATATGCAGATATGCTTTTGTTATGGGCAGTTCAGAGGTGTTAGAGAATTGGGTGGTGAGAAATGGGAATGGTGTAAAGTCACGTGGTGATGAGGACCGTGAGGGAATGACAAATCGCGGGTTTGAGCAAATGGTTAATGGTGCAAAGGAAAATGAGAATTTGGGTGATGAGATTTTGGAGGATTTTGAAACATACTGGGAAGATGTTAATGACCGCTTAATGGTATCAAGGATGGTAAGTGACTCAGTGATTAAGGGGATAGTGAGTGCGGTGGAACAAGAGGCAGCTGAGAGACTAGTGACTAAGGATATGGAATTAGCCAACTTGAAGGAATATTTGCAATTTCATGAAGGGGGTCTTAGCAAAACTGAACTTGAATCTTTTGGGTCACTTATGTCGCAAGATGAGCTAGGAAGCATGGATTTTCGAAAATGTACGACTTTATCAGATGTTTTTATGGAGCATGGCAAGATGGGAGACTTTCTAGATGGGCTAAGAAGTATGGCAAAAGATGAATTCAAGAAGTTGAAGAAGAGTATTGATGATCTTAGAGGATCCAATTCTGTTAGTAACAAGAGCTTGCGCTCTGAGATGATGAAACTAGAAGGTATTCTACAGGAGAAAGAATTTGGAATTTGGGTTCATTTGGACAAAACACTAGATAACATGAGAATGATGGTGGATACCATCTTTAAACGAATGGATGTTATGCTACAGTTGTCCAAGACATCACTTAGTCACTGGCAGGAGGAGCATCTAATCGAAGTGGATCTTGAGTTCATGGTAATGCGTAGTGTAATTTGGACCATGCAAGAAGAATTTGAGTACAAACTGTGGGACCAGTATGCTCAGTTGTGTGGTGACCGAAATGAGAAGTTGAATGC
This sequence comes from Solanum bulbocastanum, assembly GCA_037074985.1. Taxonomy (NCBI): domain Eukaryota; kingdom Viridiplantae; phylum Streptophyta; class Magnoliopsida; order Solanales; family Solanaceae; genus Solanum; species Solanum bulbocastanum. The sequence goes on along the minus strand of CM073598.1, from coordinate 24,289,097 downwards.
GATCTCTAGTTTACGGACGGAGTTGGATGCTGTTTTGAAGTCATTGTCAAGTTCAGAAAATGGGCATGCGACTACCCATGGATCGCATGAAACAGATTTCTTTACACGCAAGACATCAAGTGAGTACGTGACTTCTTCAAAATCTGTTTGGGATGGAAATGGAAATGGAAAGCTGGAGGATTCTAAGACTGATATACCTGAGAACTTTGATGCTGTGATGTTGAAGCACATGTCAAAAGATGAAATAGTGACCTATTTTAATAATATAATGACAAAGATGAAGAGACACCATGAGTCCATTCTGCAAAAGAAAACTGATGAATATTTTGTTCTAAGGGCAGAGTATCTAAATCTTAGAGGAGGCTCTGCTGTGCCACATAAAATGGATAAGGGTGAATCTGACATTCTAAGGAAGAAGATTCCAGATATTATATTCAAATTGGATGATATCCTGGTAGAGAATGAAAAACATCCTGCATTTACCCAGGAGACTCTAAGTTTCGGTAACTTAAAGGATAGGCTTGATAACCTTCTTTCTGAAAATCACCAGCTTAGAGACTTGCTTAAAGATAAGAAAAATGAAGTTAAGTCCCTTTTGTCCCAAGTTTCAGATGCCACTGAGAAGAGGCTGCAACATTCTTTGGCAGAAGCAGACATGCTAAAACAGATAGGAGATCTCAATTTAGCCATGGAAGAGTCACTGATAGAAGCTTCTGTAAGGGAAGACGTGTATACCTGTTTTCTAAGGGATCTCAATGGCGGGGCAAGAAATGAAGTTGAGGAATTAAACTTTGGATTTGATAAGCTTAATGAAAGTAATGATACTAATGCTGGAAGTACTAAAAAAATTGAAATTGAAGATTTAGAGATGGAGTGCCTGATTATGCAAGAAATTTGTGGAGTAATTTCCGGTGAAGGCATTAAGGAGGCTAAAGACATGCTTAAGGAACTGCATTGGGAGCATTTGAATGAAAAAGAAATTCGATTTTCTCTTGACAGAAAAGTTACTGAGATGGAAAACAAATTAAAATTCGAGGTTGAAGAGAAGGACAGACTGAAGCAAATGGTTTCTGTGCTGGATACATTAGTGAACGAAAAGGAGAAGTTAGCAACAGATGCATCAGCTGCTCTAGCAAAAGAGAGGGATCAGTTTGAGCAAGTTCGTCAAGAGTTGAATGCTGCAAAAGAATTTGCAAGTCAACAACAAACATTAGCTTTTGGGTGCAACAAAGAAGTAAATGTAGTAAAGGGCCAGTTGGCAGAAGCAGTGGAGCGAATTGAAGTATTGAAAGAGGAGGCAGCCCAATTAAATATAAGTCTTGAGGAGAAGGCGGAGGAGTTAAAAGAAGCTAATCACAGGGCAAATATGGTCCTTGCTATTTCTGAAGAGAGGCAAACTCTTTTGTCCTCTCTTGAATCAAAAGAAATAGAGCTAAGAAAGCAGGTGGAAACAATAATTGGTAATATAAATGAATCGTCAAAAATGATTGCTGATTTTGAATGCAGGGTGACAGGAAGGTTGAGAACAAATAATGCGAGGTTTGTGCTTTCTTTTCTTTTTCGATAAGTAATTGGAATATCATAGTGCCAATATACACATAAAAAAAAACCTTTTGCCTCTTCAAGTATGCAGAAAATATAAAAAGTCAATAAAAGGTTTTTCAGCCAAAGGAACTGCAAATTACACCAAGAACATAACATGCAGGACTCTACTTTCTAAAACAAACACTAATATGGACTTCTTTTCAGAATGCTTGCTGTTCTGTTCTTGCCATAAGGACCTTAAAATACATAAAAGGACACTATTCTGGTGGCATTTATACTTTTTCGTTTGCAGCAAAAAATTCCTCTAAATTTGTGGTATTGTTCCCTTTCATCTTCTCAACATGTAGCGATCTGCCCCTTGTGTTAACTTTTTCTTTCAAACAAGAGCCCAAATCTCATATACCTTACAAGTCAATGGTACTAGTGTATAGATAAGTGTACAGTACTGTCAAATCTTTTTCTTTCTCTCTCCTCTTCTCTACTTTGCTAGTTCCCCTCCCCCCCCATCCCTTACAAAAGCGTTTATGGACCCATGCCTTCTTCTCCTTTCTCTTTCCAACAAAAATGGCTTCCATCCCATCCCGAGGAAACAATGACTTAGATCCAGTAATTCTTTTATTTTTTCTCCAATTACAACCAGCAGAGGCATACGCCACCAATTAAAGATGGGGATGTTGGGAGGAAAGTTGCTCGCATGCCAATGGGGATGAAGACCACAAAAGTGAAAGAAAAGCTGGATTGAAGGTTCACTTTCCTTAACAAAGCAATCTGGAGCTGCTATTTACTTTGGGAGTAGACAAAGCAAATCGAGAGCTTATTTACTCTAATTTTAACTTTTCCCAACCAATCAAAACATTCCACAATGTAAACCAGATACAACTAAGCCAAAGGCATTGATCAAATAATTATTAAAGTTAGAAATTCCTATAGGGAGCGGCAATCAGAGGGAGTAGTACTTTTAGGACATGAAATTGAGAAGGAAGAAGGTGAAGAAAAATGAAAACAAGATAACAGAAAGGAATAAAGAGAGATTACATTTTGCCCTCAGATTTGATGGTTTTCTAACAAGTGACTGACGTGCAATTAGTATGGAAAAGGGGTAACCGTATAATGCCACAAAAACTAGTTAAGGGGATAAATTTCACAGATTTAATAGCTGCGCCATGTTAAACTTTCATCTTTTCCCTTTTACTTTTCTTGTATTGACCTGCATATTTCTTATCTCAAAAAAGATTTAGTATTGACCTGCATATTTTCTTATGCAAAAAAAGATTTAGTTTTTGGTGTCACTGTATCCATAGTATTGGAGATTTCATTCTTGTTGACCTATTAACTGACTATATCCTTCTACCTTATCATTTCTTGTCCCATATTTGCGCAATTGGAAGTTGTATGGATTATGGTGAAACTCTTCTTTGCTTTTAATCAACTTTTTCCAATAATTGAGCTGTTTTTCTGTCTGCCAAAAGATAAAAGAGAATTTGCTTTATCTATTTTTCGAGCCGACAAGCCTCCTTGGTTGATATTGATGTGTGTGTGTGTGCGCGCCATCTTTTCAAATGATATATTGATTGCTCAATCCCCATTCCCGTCCACTTTTGTTTCTAAAGTATTGGTAGTGTTTCGACTTGCCATCACTTTTCTAGGCATTGGCATAATCATTCTGTTCTTGTAGGGGGGAAAAGGGAAAAAATTATGTTAACATTTTTGTTTTAACTGGTATACACATACACACACTCAAAAGCTTGTTCTGCTTAGAATGACTGTTGCGAAGTTTACATTGGATTATCCTCACTCAGACCTAATGCAATTTGTTGGTAATACTTTCAGGTTTGAGCACTCGTATTCTCAATTGGATTGTCTTGTTAAGAAGGCCAATTTACTGAGAAGAACAACGCTACTGTATCAACAAAGGCTTGAAAAACGATGTTCAGACCTTAAATTGGCTGAGGCTGAGGCAATTACACAGAATTCATCTTTCTTTATACTTGTGTTTTTGCAGATAATTAGCAATTAACTATATGCAATATTTTTAATGTAAACTTGGGCTTTTTACCTAGAGTTGGATCCATGATTTGAACCTGATGGGTTCGATCTGTAAAGTTGTTAGCACTGAACTCACTCTACTTTTGAAATTATGGGGTCAGTGTCTACTTTTGTTAAAATTTCTAATTTTTCGCTTATATATATGTTCTGGGGTCAGTTCAACTTCAACCCATAGCTCAAGTGCATCACGCTTTAACTTTTTGAAATTTGTAATTTTAACCTATTACCAAAAATTGCATCATGCTTTAACTTTTTGATGGTTTACTATGGTTTACGAAGTTTTTCAGAGGATTTCTTGTACATTCAGGTTGATCTTTTGGGAGATGAGGTGGATACACTTCTAAGCCTAGTTGAGAAGATTTATATAGCGCTTGATCATTACTCGCCAGTTTTACAGCATTATCCTGGGGTAAGATGAATCACGACTTAAAAGATATCATATTATATCAATTTTTCCTGTGAAACAAATGTTAGTCTGATTTTGTTGGATTCAGTTATATGCGCATAATATTCGTCTCTAAGTTCCAATGTTCTTCAAGTATGTTCAGGCTGGCTTCAAAATGAGAATCTGTCCTTTGCATCTGAACATAAACTATAAGTTGTTAGCTGGGTATCTAGTTGTTAGCATGTGCAACTTTTACTACCCAATGGTTAAAGGTCAAGTGATGAGGGGTGAAGACTAATTCTACTGCTCTTGCTCTCTCACTGAAGATAATCGGGTATTTTGGGCATGGGAGGATAGCCACTTCCAGTATAAACTTGTGTCACCTCTGCAGCATGCAATTGCATTTATATGGGGCAACATTATATCTTGTTTACATGTTGTTTACTTTAATGCAGATTATGGAGATTCTTAAGCTGATCAAAAGGGAATTAACTGGAGAGTCTACCAAGCTAGTAAAATCATCTCTTGCTTAAGGTAATTTTTCTTCTGCTAAAGTATATCACTTTTCAGTGGGTGATATTGCATAACATTTGGTTTCATTGTTGTTAGCTAGATCAGCCTCTTAAGACAAACCTTTATGAGAATGTCTAACTATTGATATTTTTCTTGAATACTAAATTGCTGTTTTACTTTCTCAATTCTAATTTACGTAGCACTCTTTCCTTTTAATTTGTTCTAAAATGAATGACACCTTTCTATATCTGCTTCTCATTTTGTCATGGTCTTGTACACATAGAAATGTCAAGGCATGTTTATGACCCCCACCAAGTTGTAACAGTACTAGAAATGTCAAGGCATGTTTATGCCCCCCACCAAGTTGTAACCATACTTTTGGTATATGTGCTAACGGGCTTTCTGAGTTTCATAAACTCCAGACCCAGTCAAATGTTGCCAGCTAAATGAATAGAGGGAGTAATGAAAACATTTGCTGAAAAATTGTCACCTACTCAAGAAAAGGGAAGAACAAAGGACAGCAAATTAACTGCTTTGTATAACCATGCACCATTATTCCTCAGGGATTTCTCTAACAAAGAAAAGAAACTGAAAAGGGGAGGAAAACAGATGAGTTGACAAAAAAAATTGAAGGTTGAGAAAACAAGGGCTGATGAAGAAAGGCGTGATCTTTAAAGGAAAAGGGCGGAGGAAAAAAATGTTGCTTTAGAAAATTTTTGAAGAGGAATCAGAAAATGAAAAAAAAATCAAAGGTGGAGTTGGTGAAATCGGAGTATGAAATAAGCAGCTGGTGGTAGAAAGAGGAAACACATAAGAGAAAAGACGTGAAATTCAGCCGTGGCTTTTAGAACAAAAGAATCTTGCAGAGCTAACTGCAAAATAGCTATTGATAAAAGTGTCATACTGCTGATTTTTCATGGCAGTTGGACAAGGTAGAAAATTGGAAACACCACAAAAAACAGAAGTATACAAATAACAGGCATAGCGGCTTGTAATCACGCCTACTGCAAGACATCAGAACATATCTTAGGTTTTCCTTAAAACTGTTTCTTCCATAAATCAACCAGTCCTTTGACTCTTGTTTCTTTTGTTGAACAGATAAAGAGTTCAAATCCCGGAGTTTTTGCATTCCTCCATCCCTGCTGGTGCTAGTTTGAAGTTCAACACGAAGCTAGAAAAACAGATTTTAGTTAGCGTGACAGACGACATGTAGTATTACTTTTGTAGCAACTTGAAATAGCACAAAGTTGTTGAAGTTTCAACTGACCTGTCTTGTAGAGGGTGGGATCCTAGTTAGTTCTGTATATTCTGTATCATCATCAGGCAGGAAAATCCCCACACCTTTAGTTGCAGCTGTGAGGTTTTAGGTACATTTGTCAGCTTTCTTGTATATAGAGAATCAAAATGTACAGACTACTTTTGGCTAGTTTAATTTTATGGAAATCCATGTGTTTATCATTCTTCTTTCATTGAATAATTCAATTCTGGAACTGACAATTAATCTCTCAGTAGTCAGTACCATATTTTTTTACGCATGTTAAGAAATCATAAATAAAAGATACTTTTATTAATTCACCCGTTAAAAAATTTATTGGGAATTTTATAAACAAATATAAACACTTTCAAAAAGAATTAATTGCAAGGATAATGTAGGAAAAATATAATTGATACTTTCTTGATTTAGTAAGGTGTACAACTAATTATGGGACAACTGACAACTATCTTTTAGGAAGATGATTAACTAATATGAAACGGATGGAGTATTTTTTTTCTTTATAAATTATTTGAATTCTTCCTTGCTGATCATTGACAGTGATTTAAAATAATTGTTTTTGAGCTTTTGTACTTTTTCTAATGTTTTCCTTGATTGGGAGAATTGAGTAATTTGTACTCAATTAGGAATTTAGATTAATTTAATCTACAAAGTCATTATAACTAAATATCTAAACGGATAATTTTATAGACCTCCCCTCAAGTTTGATATTGTTATATTAATTTACTTATAGTTTATAATATTACCCTTACTTCTCTTTTTAATTATAATCATAACAATGAACTCTTCTTAATATTTCATAATGATGCAAATAGTATTAGAGTTCATTAATATTTCATAATGATGCAAATAGTATTTAAGCGAATAACGTAAACCACTTTCACAATATATGCATGCCTTATCTAGGTAATAACAAATTTGTCTAGACAATAACCCAATTAAAAAAAAGCCATGGGTTATAAATGTATTTATTATATTATATTGATTTTACTTTATTTCTTTGAAAAAAGTTAAGAATTCTAATTTTGGAATTAAGGCAATTTTTTATAAATAAAGAAATTTTCGTTCATTAGTAATTTAACCGTCAAGAAAAATAAGAAGTTACTTCTCTTAACTTTATTCTTTTTCTTGTTGTTTTATTATTTCCAAAATAATTTCATTCTTTTAGTTTAGTGGCTTAGTGTAACCCATCATAGTACAAAACAATAAAAAAATTAATTGCATCATACGTCAACTAATAAAGGACCTTAATTATTGAACGAAAAGTAACTTACCTTCGATTGTGACACTTAGGGCTCGTTTGGTATGAGGGATTAGAAATAATAGTGATGGGATAAAGAAATAGTGATTGGATAAAAAAAATTATGTTGTTTGGTTGGCAAGTCCGGGATAACTTATCCCGGGATTAATAATTAGTACCGGGATAAGTTATCCCTCCCCATGGGTGGTATAGTAATCCCGGAATAACTTATCCCGGGATAAAATAGGTAAATGACAAATATGTCCCTTTAAATCCTTTTTATACATCATTTTTCACATTTATGTATATTTACATTTTTTTTAATATCATGTATAATAATATTTACTACTCCTTACTTTTATGATGATTATACATATTTTTCTATTAAAAAACTATACTTTATAAATATAATTTTTTATTTATGAATTTATTTGACTAATTCTTATGTTTATTTTATTTTGATTTCTCATAAATTTTCTTCTCTTTAATAAACTTAAGAGGAAAGTTCTATTTTTAAGCTAAATAAGAAAAAAGTTATATTTTTAAATACATATGGTACTTATCATGGGAATACATAAACGAAAATATTTAAGTTAAATAAAATAAAATTTTATTTTAAAAAATGAATAACTAAAGCTCACAAAGAAGAATTTAAAAAGTTTAAATAAAGTGAAGGGTAATTTTGTAAACAAACAACTTGTTCTTAAAATTTATCAATATATATTATTTTGAATATAACGAACCAAACACACAATAAGAAATAATCTCAGGACAACTTATCCCATTATAACTAATCCCAACATAACTTATCTCAACATAACTTATCCAATCATAATTCATATTCAAACCAAACAACCCCTTAAAAGATGACAGCACCGGCTAGGGAGAGACTTAAACGGGTGGGGTAAGACGTGACATGATAAAGATTAATTTTATTGAAAAATTAATGGAAATTAAAATTAATGAACTAAAAAAAAAGACAAATCAAAGGCATTAAACCTTTGAAAAAATCAAAATTATTTTAATTTAAAGTTTCGTAGTTATTAAAATGCAAAATTGTAAAGTAATATATTTCTCTTAAAATTATTTTTGAGATGTTGTTCTTTCTTTTTATATCAAAAATTTCCTTCATGATGTCACATAAAAATGTACGAAGAAAAACTCATTTATTTATTTATTAGTATACTTTATAAATATATGGGTATCAATCGATTCGATTTTAAGTATTATCAATTTGGTACATCAGTTTACGGTTTTTAAATATGGCAAACCGATAACCAAATCATAAGATATTTGTTACGGTTTTTGTTTTATCAGTTTTGGTCTTTAATGGTTTGGTTTTCAGTTTAACCAACAAGAAAATACTTTCAAAACAAATATATGACTTGTTCAGCAATTTAACGCGAAATAAAAAAGAGAGAAATCTAATTACTAATTGAGTGCAAAAATTCTACTTAGTGTAGTAAAAGTATAGTAAATACTCACAAATCACAACCCTAGTCGTTGCCTAACCCTTGCCGTCGCCGTTCTTAGTTTTTTAGGTTTTTGACGTTGTGAATCTAAAGACTAAAGTAATACTAAAATAAACCTAAAGGGTAAATGCAGAAAACAGAGTTAATTAAGTAATGTTAAGGTTCTTATAATTATCGTCTAATATTGTGATTATATTAATATTTTTTGTTTGATATTTATATCTGAATAAAAATTAAAGCAGTAAATTATTATATTCTTAATGGGTTATTGGTTAACCCAATAACTCAATATTAAAAGATCAATATCGAACCGATAACCCAATAATTTTTTTTTATAAAACTATTAAATAACCATTAACCCAATAACTCAATAACAATAAATCAATAATACTTTTTTCGTCCGATCTATTGCTCGGTTTGATTTTTGCACACCCCTATCTACCTATCACGAATTAAAAGACAATTACCACATTTCAAATATCATAGTAAAAAAAATACATCAAAGTATTAGTAAGAAGTCATGATATTTAGGAGTCATGAGAATTATTTATTTATTATGGAATCATTTTTTTATTTTAATTCTAAATTATTGTTCGATTGTACAATTTCATGCTCTATCTGAAAAAGTGTTTCAAATCTATATTTCAATACCATCTTCATAAATTTCATATAACATTCTCTCTTCTCTTCTTTGTAAAGGAAATATAACTAAACAAAACTCTATTTTTAGTTTCAACTTCATAAAAAATTCAAACAAAATGAAAAACATTTAAAATATATGTTGAAACGTCTATTTATAAAGAAAAAAACAAAAAACAAATCTAACACATATAGATTGTGACAAGGCATGATATTTCCCATTGACAGAGGCAACTAAAAAAATATGGTGGCCTGAAACAAAACTTTAATGAGAGGCTTTAAAGTAAAAAAATAAAAAATAAAAATAAATAAATAAATAAATAAAAAATAAAAAAAATAAATAAATATATATATATATATATATATATATATATATATATATATATATATATATATATAAAATAAATTAATAACATATCTTATTTTTAAAATTTTATTTTTCAAGGAGACTTACATATAAATATTCATTAAACGACCTAATAACATAGAGAAGTTATTTATACTAATAATATATAAAATTTAAATTTAATTAATAATATACACATTAGGAAAATTTGATTTTTGGGTTCTAAAGCAACAACTTTAGTTGCTTCACTATTTATTCTTGCCCTGCCAATTGTACCTACTTGCTTTGAAGTAGCTTGATTTGCATTTAAGATTTTATTTTTCTTGTTGTATGTATCCATAAAATATATATTACAAGATATCTTTTTTTATTTATTTATTTGGATGTGTTGTTCCTTTGAATACCAAAGTTTGAGTTGAATTTAGACTTACAAATTCCATAGTCCATTTCAAGGATGTTTTTGTTGCAACTTGCATCTACTACTTGTGAAATGTTTGGTGAAAAAATAATTAATACAGTTGAGAGTTAGAAATAAAAATGATGGAAAATAAACAAATTTTCTTCAAATTGAAGCGGGGATATCTCACTCTTTTTAACAGATTCAAGTTTATTACAGTAGAGTAGTAATATTCTTGATTTGTTCCGTCCAAAATATAGTAGCTCGAAAATGTTTTATGACTCAAAAAACTCTGAACTAGTTATTGATTTCAAAGCTGCATCAATAAAAACACTTTCCTTTGACAAAATTACAATTTTTTTTGTTTGTAGCGAATAGGTTGAAGACTTGGGGGTTATTTGGTACACTGGATAAGATAAGATATTCTAAAATTAAATTTAAGATAAAATTTATAATTTGATTGACGGTAATTTTTTTCCTCTATTTTCAATTATTTTTTTCATTACACCAACCTCATGTTTCTCATGCTTGCTTCAATTATTTTCCACACTTATTATACATCAAACACCATTATTTATAGGTGTACAAATTCTTCCATAAATTAAATAATGAGCTGGTGGGATAATAATATTATAGAACATGATTTAAGCTTTAATGAGTAATTGGTGGTAGATCATAATCTGAGTTGCACCAAGAAATAATATTCACTTTCTTATCTAATAATACCACTAAAATAATGCAAAAATTGCATTGTAATAATGCTTCTACCTCAGCTGCTTGGTTTAATTATGTCAGCTGCTCTAAATAATCATGTCAAGTTTAGAGGTAACAAGATATTTGTCTAAAATTTAATGAATTGCACTTTTAATTCATAGTCCCCCATTTCTATTTACTTGTCAAATTTTAACTTGACACACTTACTAAAAAAATAATGATTGATATAGTGAGTTTACCATTTTATCCCTACTAAATGAGAGGATTCCAAACATATTTACTCACTATATTTTTCAAAAAACGTTAACTCAACAATAATAAATTGAGGGTATGATAAAAAAAAAAAAAGAGTTGTCCTTCGTAGAAATCAAATTAGAAAATATTTGACAAGTAAATAGGAACGGAGAGAGTAACAAATTGAGAATTTTATGAGTTTCACTTTGAATCCATAATAAGTTGGCTACATGGCATGTCCTAATGATATAGCTAACTAGCCCTTTATTTTATCAGTAGAATGTAACAAATCACCAACCCCTTAATTATTACATTAAAGAGTGGTCAATTATTAGTGTGTAAAATTATGCAACAAAATAAACAGAAATTTATTAGAAGTCAAATTTGGTGTGGAAATAAATAAAATCCTTATCTTAAATTTATGCAATTGATTTCATGTCTCATATTTCCATTTATTACCCCAGCATGAAACAGTTGGGAGGCTAAACCCCCAACCTATCAGTACTATTGAACAACATAGATATATCATAATGCACATTTGTGTGTATATATCAACTCAAATAGACACAAACACAAACAGACAAACTCACTAGTCACACAATGTCTCACCCAATTTTCCAATCTAATGAGAACAGCCCTTATGGTAACTTGACAAGAGAAGAGTTTTACAAGCAACATAAAATCATGAACAAACAAAGTTTCATGTCAAACAAACAAAACATGAAGATATTCACACAATCTTGGCAGCCTGAATCAAGTATTCAGTTAAGAGGCCTTGTAGGCATGATTCATGGTTATACGTCTGAAAGCAGTTGGCTTTTTGAGCTAAATGCAGTAGCTATGGTGAAAGCTGGATTTTTTGTTTGTTCTCTTGACCTACAAGGTCACGGTTACTCAGAAGGCTCACCTGGTTACATACCGTGTATTCAACCTTTAGTCCAAGACTGTATACAGTACTTTGACTCTGCTCGTGCTGATCACCCGAAGCTCCCTGCTTTCCTGTATGGTGAGTCATTAGGTGGTGCAATTTCTACACTCATATGTCTAAGGCAAAAGAATGTATGGAATGGTCTGGTGTTAAGTGGACCGATGTTTGGAGTGTCACAGAAATACAGACCTGTTTGGCCACTGGAGAAGCTACTACCTTTGGCTGCCTTCATAGCACCATCATGGAGGATTGTGATCACCAAACCACCTGCATCTATATCATACAAAGAGGAGTGGAAGAGAAAGATTATCTCAAACAGTCCAAATCGCGTGGCTTCCGAGAAGCCACCAGCTGCCACTGCACTAGAGCTTCTGAAAGTCTGTGAGTATATACAGAAGAACTCTCATGAACTACAAGTCCCTATGCTGATTCTTCAAGGTGGGGAAGATAAGGTATGTGATCCTGAAGCTGCTAAACTTGTGTATAAATTGGCAGGAAGTAAGGATAAGACTATAAATATTTACCCGGGAATGTGGCATCAGCTGATAGGTGAACCAAATGAAAGTGTGGAGCTTGTTTTCAATACTATGTTATCATGGCTTGAGGTGAGAGCAGACTTGGCAAAAATCTAATAGATATGATCTCAAGTTATTCAGATGTTTGCACACATCATCAGAAGTTCTCTTTTCATGTACACATAACCTATGAATAATAATTTGTAAAAGCAACTGGCAATTACTATATTGTCAAAGCAGTTTCCGTCCTACTAAAGTAGTGTTCTATATGCTAAAATGATGAAACCTACTAGGGATGATATTTCAAAAGTAACTACTAATCAGATGTATGGTTCTCAACACAGAATCCTTAATGGTTCAGTTATTTCATTTGACTTCCTGCAACAACGATGAGCTTCTGTGTTGATTAGCAATGCCTAATAAGCAAGAAATAACAAAAATTGGGAAATAGGTGCACTACAATATTCAACTTCATGATCATTCAGTTTCGATGAATCAGGATGTTATTCCATTTGATGTTACATAGTGAACAAAGAAGAATCTGTATGAGTATATGAGTAGTGAAACAAAAAAAAAGTATATTGTAGGTTACAACTTAATGGGAAAATAACAAATACATTAAATAATCTGAGATACGGAACAAAATGACTAAATGTTGTGAGGAACAGCTGCATATTTTCCAAAATTAGCCGTTCAAAAAAACACAAGAGAAGAATATGGTGGAGTCATAGTCTGCTGGGCGGTAACTGCCTATAAGACATAAGTTCTGCTCTCACTTGATCTCTTCTTAATTTCCCAGTTGTTGTCATTGGAAATTGATTTTTCCATACCACAAACTTCTTGGGTATTTTGAACCTGCAAAATATTACATGTCAATATGTCATCAATATGAATCAAAGCACATCAAACATCAAGATTCAAGAGGGCTGAGATTGGGGATGGAATATGAGAAAGACTTGCTTCAATCGAATTCATTTGAACAACAAAGGAAAAAAGAAAATACCCTGTCAAATCTTTTGCTCTACAGAAGTTCTGGAGGACAGAGCTGGACAAACCATGCTCGTTCTTGTTAACCGGATGATTAGAGCTTGAATCAGTCCACTGCCAATTGTCATTCAGCCTAATACAGGCAACGACCATCTCGGTCAAGCGAGAGTTGGGAAGCCCAATAACAACACTAGTAGAAATCCCTGGATGTTGCAATAAGACAGCTTCCACCTGTGTCACAAACAAACTCACTGAATTATTTACAGGCTATTACAATTCCATAGAAACAATGCAAAAAGAAATTATGGTGTTCTATTACCAGAAAATAATTAACACGCATATATCATTTTCTCATCAACCAAAGAGATTTCACGTAGGCAGTTCTCTTTTGTGTTGATAGCTTAATTGAACGAAGAGAACAAAAGCATTAAAGTCTGGAGGCTTACCTCTTCAGGATAAACATTTTCTCCCCCACTCTTTATTCGGCCCTTCAAGCGCCCAACGAGCCAGATATTTCCACAATCATCTATATGCCCTATATCACCAGTGTCAAGCCAACATTCATCAGTTGGAGAAGAATTATTGCTTGGCATTTGACCCCAGTATCCAAGCATTAAATGGGGACCTCGTGTCAAAATCCTCCCTATACAAGACGAATCATCCCCAGCAATCCTTATTTCAATATGTGGAGCAGGCTTTCCAACACAGATACCATCTCGTTTATGTGCCAAATTGGAGCTGTTGGCATAAGAATGCTGGATACAACTCTCTCTCGCGGGGTCATAAAGAGTCATGAAAGTCAGAGAAGAACACGCCTCGGTCATTCCTGCAAAACATTTAAAGAACACTTACCAGGAGAGTACAACTAAAACAGAATGATTTAATTAGGGAAGAGTAGATATTCATGAAGCTAACTTCACAGAATACACCAAGAAGGTTCAGACTTGTGCCACTATAAATTTGTAATGCTAAACACAATGTGTAGTTTATGATATATGTCATACATCAGGAACACCACTTTATGACTTGCAATCTGCTGCTATCAACAGAATATTTGTTCAGAAAAAATAAGTACAGAGAAAGTGGGAAACTATGCCAAAGCAGTCACAAGACCAACATACCATAAGCTGAAAGAAGTTTAGCCCTCGGGAATATCTCAATCGCATTTTTGATAAGACCAGATGAAAGACCCCCAGCTCCATTAAGAACCTTCCTCACAGATTTGGACCCTACAGATATGTGCTTCGTCCTATGACAAGTGAAAGTAGAATCAAACAATTGCACTTATCATGAACTAAGTGGATGTGCTAAGTTGTCCATGGAGAGAAACCTAGAAAATAACCAATCGCCACTAAAAACTGGCCCAAAAAGAGAAACAAATTTCTTTTAATCTTAGAACAGGACATCACAAAAAGTATTCCTTGTAAAACCAAAAGGAAATAATGCTATTGGTAGTAAACTTTGAAGGATAAAGCTCGATAATCCAGTAATATGTATGCCCATACAGTTATTATTCACTTCAACTTTGTTCAAAAGATAAATCCTATTGAAATTCGTCTTTGCATCATGTAGAACAGGTGACTGCTTTACCTATAAAAAGAGATTAGATCAGCCATCATAGCTGGAACTGTAATGAGAGAAGTAACACTATGCTGGTCTATGGATTCGACAACCAATTTAGCTTCAAACTTTGGTAGTAAAATATGACAACCTCCTGCCATTAGCATGGCCAGGGCTGATGATATACCACCAATATGGCACAGTGGTGCAGTGTGTAAATACACCTGCAAGAAAAATAACATGAATCATATTGGCATGTGTTTCAAACATTATCTAGGTTGCAACATCCATATTATTACAGTAGACAAGCATACATCATCCTCACCGTAGCCAACGATTGCAATTTTTGCAAGGGATTGCACCACCAAAGCTGAGTGGCTTAAGGTAACTCCCTTTGGCCTCCCCGTGGTCCCTATTGTCATTAGGAAACAGAAAAAAATCTTAAATATAAGTCAATGGACTTAGCAATACTCCTTGTACCAGAAAAGGAGACACACGATTAGATTGAGGGTTTAAGAATTGAACAGATAAGCATTACTTTGCACATGCAGTTCAATGACTCAACCTACACAACACATTTCTCAGTGGAGCAAATATACAGAATGACCATCTTCTTGTTCAAGAATTTTGCTAATAGCCAAATATCTTTACTGAGGCTAAGAAACAAGATATTTTCCTAATCCGATCCAGATAAAATTTTGAGAGAAAATACGTTCCTTAGTTAAAAAAAGATGTTTCCAGTACCACATTTCTCTTAGAACTTCATTTTAACAGTGTGCGTCGGTGTGAGAGGATTTGAAGATCACTTTCTGAATCTTGGAAAGAAAAGGAAGAACAGGAAATACTCATGTGGAAAGGTAGTGATTATATGCCTGAGGTGAAGCATATTATAGCTGCTTCCTGAGGTGCCCACAGGTAGTCTGCTTTTAAACGCCTTTTGCAGCTTCTTTTCAGCTGTTCAGTAGTTAATCCTGGCAGGTGCGTAAGAATGATCCATTAATGAACCGAAGAAAAATTACTCATTTTTTTTTTCCTATATTCATACTGGTCATGAATGCTTGAACATGTACCGATATTAGTGCTATGAACTTCACAAGGAGTATCCAGTAGGACATGCCACCTTAGAGAAGGCACAGAATCAGCATAAGACTCGAATTTCCAGAAATTATCGGTTGCATTGTGGACCAATATTGTTGGATTTGCTACCTGAAGAGCTGCTCTTGCTTCTTCCAGACTCTGCATGCTGAGAATAGTTACTAGGAGAACATGCCTGTATCCAGAACAGTTTCTTCAATCCATATAATACAGAAATCGATGCTTTTCTGTCATAGGACTACTTATTCATGTTACCAATTTTCAGCTTCCTCATAGAAGTTAAGTTTATATATATATATATATATATATATATTTAAAGTGCTTACAACCAAGAGCTATGTTGTATGGAATTTTCACATTGAGTAAATACTAACCATGTCCTACAATGTCAGAAGCAAATGGAAGATTAGAGACTAAACGTTTGTGTATTTACCCAACGGTAATTGAAAGGTGCAGTAATTCCTCCTACATATGCAACTGCCAGTAACCACTCCAAATAAAGATCACTGCAACAAAAATTGGATGATGAAAAAGATTTGTTAACAATTCAAGGATAGTTCTGTGGCGAAAGCTTCCATACACTTTATTATCTTCTCTAACAAAATATACCATCGAAATGTCAAATTTTATTCTGAAATAGTGAATATGTTAATAATTGCTCTTAATATGTAATTTTAGCTATCAAATTCAACTTATAACCTTTTTAAAGAAATATTGTTCAAACATCAAAAGGAGGGAAATGATATAAGTGCCAAGTGGTATTATTTGTAGTGTGAATCATCAAAATGTTCAGCCTACTTAAATTTTTATTGTATCGTATCATCAAATTCATTATTATGTAATGACAAAAAGTCTCATTATGTGTAACAATCAATTTGGTGTGATTGCATTGTTACTTTAATTTTCTCTTTACTTTTTGTCTTTACTTATCCTATTTATCATTTACTTACCTTTTTATCATAGCTCTACCCCGTATTCTAGTTTTTTTGTAGATTTATCTTTCAAATTATTTGTGTGTAATTAACACGATGTAACTATACAGTTTATCCAAACGTTATATTCATTAAAACAATATAATAAAACACAATACAATATGATACGTTATGAAATAACTCGTAACAAACATCCAAAAGGTACAACCACCTAATACAATGAAAGTTGCACATTTGCAGCTAGTATTAAAATGGCAGCAGATAAGTAAGTAAGTACCTGTTAAGAGCGGAAATAGCGACGACATCACCGGGCTTCAGGCCCAATTGAATTAGCCCATGGGCCAGGCCCAAAATTCCCTCAACAAATTCCATACCCGTCTTCCTCCTTTCTCCGATTATCATCACCGTTGAGCTCCGGCGAGCCGTCGACAACCGGCTCAAGCAGTGGCAAATGTGAGCCTTGGAGTAATTTGCCATTTTTCTGCAGGATTTATTCGGAATTTCCTAATTTTCCTTCCTCAACAGTTGTTCTGAGCAACCAAAACAGCAAAATATTTTACTCACAATCATCTTCTTCCCCTCTATTCAATTCTGTCTAGTCAAGAGCATAGAGTTGGGTAATTTGTTAGAGCATAGAACAATAGTATAGGGATAAGTCTAAGAAATTTCCACTAATCCTTTAACTTTTCTTCAACAATTTATAGTTTTGAAGAGTCAATTTTGTTAAATATCCAAGTAAACTTTTGAACATAACATTATAAGAAATTTTTAAATAATGGATAAGAGGATGGAGAAGAACCAAAGATAGTGGATATGAGATATCATCATGTTAAATTTACAAAATGGATCTTATTCTTAAAATTACAAATTTCACATTTTGATGAGGTTTGTTGTAGATGTTCTTTAGTCTTAAAATTGTGACAATTAACCTATTTTGCTTCATAAGAGATTTCAAAACTAATCAATTTTTTCAAGAAACAAGTACAACTCCAAAGTTTATTTTATTTGAAAATTGCAAGTACATATTTGGTAAATTGACCATTAAATTTGAATGGTATTTGGGGGACAAAATGCCAAAAGAGACATAAAATGGAAAAATATGGAGAGGTTGTGGAGTGAAGTGGATCCTATCCCTTTATCTTATCTTTGTACTCCAAATTATGGGAAGATTGTCATTAAAAATTGAAATTTGATTTATGGGCTCATAGTGATGGGCCTTAAGAAGCAGGCTGATCCATAAGGGGGACTTGCAATGGATTGGACAAATTAGTCCAATTGAACATTTCTATGAGAGAAATTTTTTAAAATGTAATTGCGAAATTAAGTTATAATTGTGTTTTAGAATGTAGCGATATAGTATATTTGTTGTGCAAGTGAAATATATTGTAACCAAGCGCAAGCAAAATACACTTTATTTTTGTAGATATAAGATCAACTTGTGTAGAATTTACAATCACTACTCCAAAAAGGTCAACACATACAACTTATATGCATACTATATACATTTTACATACATTTGTATGTCATTGTATCACATGTTTTATGAGATACACTTGTATTATCTCATAGTAATCACCTCAACTGCCACCAAAAATCACTTATATATGTCATTGTATTTCATTATTTTCGTTACATGACACTTGTATTTTATGAGATACAGGTCAATCACTATATCTTGTTTTCGTTGTTGATGTTTTTCCCTCCGGTACCCTTTCTTTGTCATCTTCGATAATCATCTCTACAGCCCCATAACATGTGCTCCTCTTTAATTCTACAAAAACTAAGATAAATATAACAATGCTGCTGATTTTTCAACATAAACGCACCAAAATCAATCAAAAGAACTTATTGAAAAAAATAAAATAATTAAATAATGGCGTTATTAAATTGTTAAAGATTTTGCTACAAAATTCAAAGTATAGCTTTGTATTTTTAATTTTTTATACCATCCATATATTTTCCATGTCTTTTGTTAGCTCCTGTAAAACCCAACAATTTTTTCCTACAACAATAAAGTTATTACCATTATATACTGAGTACCAAAAGTTAAAAGAATAAACAAAATTACAAGAAAAGATCAGAAGATATAACCGTTAGGAATAATAATGAGTACTCCTTACGAAGAGTTTTTGATGTTTGATTGATTAAAATTGTAAGATATATTTTTTCATTTTCGACGAGTAAATTATTAAATTTTCTATATGTGAATTTTAAAAATAGAAAAATTGTGAGGTTTACACTGCCCCATGTCTTGGATCTTGTAGTGACTATAAAATTGTCTTGAGCACCTACATACTTTTGAAATAATACGCCAAAATTGAAATTAATAGGAGATGGAATTTATGATAAAAAAATATTTATTAGCACTCAATTTTTATACCAAATTATACAATTGTATCATGGTTAAACAAGTTAATATGAGAATGTCGATTAATAATTACATGTTTCAGTGATATAATTAGATGTATACGTGAAGGCATGCATGTGCCACATTTTGTCAATTTTTATCGATGTTTTACTATAGTAATAGCATAAAGGTAATAAAATTAACTCATTTTTTAGCTGAGAACCTCACTCAATTTTACGATTATAAATTACATAAATTTAAAGAACTTAAGTTAAAAATTTAAGAAAATTATATTATCTTTTCACTATCTTTTTTAAAACTAATAGAAAAAACAATCACGTTGGATAAATTAAGTTATGATTGTTATATTGCCTACTTGGTCTAACACATTTTGATTGCAATTTTTACCTTACCCCCACTATGTTACATCAATGCTAAAAGTTCATACACGCATATATAAGAATTGATTAAAAATTTAAAATGGTTTGAATCTTTACAATATTTTCCTTTTGGTACAATTTGGATCATTGAGATAAAAAATAAAAAAAAAAACAAATAAAATATCTGAGAATACTTTCTCGTGAACTAAAACAACTTTTTCCACGTGCCAACTCTCAACACTGAGCATATATCAAACAAGAACAACCATTTATTTAAATTTATTATAACAGAAATCAGTTCTGTTGGCACAATATTAATAAGAGGACAAGAACAAATGTCCACTCGAAACATGAAATTACGTACTGACTACTGTTTTAGATTTTCTAATTGTGGTGTTGAGGACCCATCCACTTAATATATGACTACATGTTTGAACTTTTATCTGTAATGAGAAGTTTCAAATTAGAGTTTTAGAAATGATTTTTTTTTTCTAAAACTTGATACAAATTTAAATTAATTGGATATTTATTGAATATTTCTATGTCCGGTTCATTTTTAACTTATTTAGAAGTATTTATTTTGTAACATCCTCACAACGTTTTATATCTCAACTGATTATATATTCAAATTTTAAACTTAGCTACGATAATTTTTCAAAATAAACCAATTATTGCCTCCGTTTTTAAATGCATATTAAGAAAGCATAAGTAAGAAGATAATTTTACTAATTCACGCTTTAAATTTTTTTTTTTAGGAATTTTACAAATAAATGTGAACACTTACAAAAGTAATAATTACAAATGTAATATAAGAAAATATTAATTAATGATTTTTTTTATTTAGTAAGATAAACAACTAATATAACATAACTATTTTTAGTAAAATAATCAACTAATATAGAACGGAAAGAGTACAATATATTTTGTAAAAATATGTGTGCATGATTGAAGCTATAAATTTCAAAAAGTTTCCATCTTTTTCTAAAAGATATTTGACAAAATGCAACATAATGATTAAAGGGATTATTAAGCATATCTAATTAACGTGGCACATTAATGATAGTATGTTTTAGTTTTTAGGGTATTTGACTTTTGTGTTAGATAAGCCGTCTCTTTCTCTTTTTCTTTGTTTCACGAGTGCACATTTATTTGGGAGTATAGTATAAGATGTTTTATGACATTGTTTGTATATGAAACTTAGGATCCGTTTCGCAGTAAAAATATCTTTTTTAAAAAAAATTATTTTTATTATTATTAGAAAATGAGTGTTGAACTATGGATATTTCAAATCCAACTTGAAATTGTATTTTAATTTGAAAAATAATTTACAACGCACTTCAATTCACTTTTCACTTTAAAGTTTTATCGAGATACATTTAGGTATAAATATTATTTCAAATATTCTTTATAAAAAATATAATCAAATACAACTTCATCTTCAACTCCGACTTCATGATAAATTCTAAATAAAGTGAAAAATATTTAGAATATATAGTCAAACACCTACATAATTACATAGTTCGATTTGGGTGTGTATATTACTCCATTTGTTTCAATTTATTGTTTGGTTTGACCAGACACAAAATTTAATTAGTAAGTAAAAAAACATTTTGAATTTGTGATCTTAAACTAGAGATATATAATAAATACCAAAATATTACTTGTACTTATAATCTTAAACATATCATGTGAGAAGTTAAAATTAAAGAGTTGCAAAAAATAAATTTTTAAATGACTAATAGAAATAAGACAAACAAACTGAAATCGTGAGGATCCATTATAAAATATTAAGTATAACAATTAAAAATTTATTCTGATTCAAAACTTGCGAAAGTTATACTGTTACTTGCTATAAAAGAAATTCACGGGAATTTAGCTTTTATGCGAATCAATTTAAAGTAATTCAATAACGTAGAAATTAAGACGACTATTTACCATGGACTAGCAAAGTTTGATTTTGCTTATGAAAACATCAAACTTTGAGATAATGGATGCACTATTACGAACAGGTGGATCTAAGATATAAAGTTGATCGGTTTAAAATTTAGGTTCTTTATCACTAAAAATAATTAAAGTTTAAAAATTATAGGTCCAAAATTTTTTTTACCTATCCAAACCACTTAGAGAGGCGTTATTCAATTTTAGAAAGGAAAATAAAACAAGAGAAATAAAAGATTCAAATTTCTAACGTCACTTAGAGAGGTACACCCAACCATAATCGCATGGTATGATACTTCAATTATGAGTTCACATATCTAAATTTAAATATATGATTTCAGGAGGAAAACATGGGTTCACGTGAATCCGATGACCCCCTCCTGAATACACCCAAATGTACATAGTTCAAAGATTTCAATAAACCTCTCAACCCTACCTTGTTCCGACCTGTCATAACTCATAGTTGTAGACTAGTAGTTACGGTTGTTGATAACGTAAAAAAATCTTTTAATACGAGCAGAAATATACCTTCCTTGGGTGTTTAATATGCGTTTCACCCGACAAGAAATCACGCGCATTCTTTATGGGTTATAGAACTTGACAAACTGGCTAAGTAACACAGGTGCTACCTCCCACACTGCATTTATATCAAACTCAATTCACCACCATACAAAAACAATATATCTCATCTACTACTCCCACTGTTTTTTCACTCAACGACTCTTCAATAAATTTTACAATGAGGCAAAATCTCCAAATTGTTGTTCTCACATTTATCATTATAGTATTATTGTCGTTTCAAACCAATTGCAGAGAGCTTCGTCCGGCGGAGCACGGATTGACGACGACGGAGAATCAAAACTCAGATTCTACTACAACGACTACAAACGATGAAATTCCGGAGATGATGTCGTTCTTCGGCGGTAATGACGGCCGGCGGAATACTAAGTCGCCGGTAGCAAAGCCGATTGCGGAGAACGTGACGTGGATCGGCGACGAGAGAGGAGGAATGTCAGTTCATCACAACAGCAGAGATCACGTGAGGGATGTTCTGTTGATTTCAAGTTTGATTTGTGGAGCTACCGGCGTCGTTTTACTCGCGGTTTCCGTGTTTGTTTGCGTCGTTTTGAGGTTCAGAAAGGAGAAATCAGTGGAAAATGGAAAAGAAACGACGTCGTTGGCTATGCCAGTAGATAACGTTTTTCTCGCCCAGAAAGGAACGTAACTAGGGTCCCTCGGAAATTGCTCCGATCTGATGATAAACATTTCTCACCTACAATTTTTATGAATTTGAGTTACTATCGATCAAAAAGATGAATGCCAGTACGAAAGAGAAAAAAAAAAAAAAAACTACCGTGGTTCATTTACCAAAGGGATGGTAAGTGGTTCATTTTCAATGTTTTTGTAGTACCTTTTTAATATTCTTCTTTCTTTTTGTTATTCTGTATGTATAGCTAGAGTATATATTTATTAATTTTTCTTTTATCTTTGGCTTTTATGCACTATATAAAAAATATTTATACAATTAAATTATTAGTGATAGACATTAACAATAAGGTGATAAAAATGGTAGACAATCTATCATGGATTAAATAAACTACAACGATAATGCAAAAGTTCTACCTTAATTTAAAGGCCAACGCAAATGCAATTTGGAGAATTTAACCAACGAAATTATGTATATATTGTCCCAATTTACTTGACAATTTTTTAGTCCATCATATAAATAACAATTAAAACATGAAAACGTGATTAAATTGATTCTAGTTACTCTTCAATGTGGAGTGAAAGAAAGGGTATGCGAGTTTTTCCCTTCTAATTCAGATAGTTTCATATCTGAAAGGAAATGATGATAAATTCTTCCAAAATTGACTATTTGTGCCTTGAGTTATTCTAAAAATGCGGTTCTTTCGTAATTACAACTACTAAATGGCACCACTCATTTTATCATCAGTGAGTTTCACTTAATACTTTATTTTTAAGAAAATTAACTAAAAAGAAATACTAAAATAACTTAATTTGATAAATATAACAATATAACTATTTTGCCACAGAAAGTGGCAAAGTTGCCACAAAAGATTTCTTGTGGCAACGTAAGGTTCGTTGGAATTAAGCACATTACAAAGGTTATTTTTAGCGACATTAGACTGCTCTGTGAGCCTAAGAATATTGGCTATCTTCAGTACAGAACTAGTACAAATTCTTAATTTCATAACAGACCTTTGTCTTTGTCGCTCTTCGTTACTTGGAAAAGTCGCCTCATGATTTGCCTTCTTATATACATCTAAAAGCCTAGACTCCAATCCATTGATTTACGTTCTCTCTCTTCTATTGCAGTATACAATAAAGTAGTCACCTAATAAAATTTTCAAATGAAGTCGCGACTTAAAATAATACATTCAATGGCGAGTGGTATTGCACCAAATGACCGGGCAACTTTTGTCGTTACTAATTTGTTCTTACAAGCAAATATAAGTTCATTTTAGTACGTACTTTATTACACTATATACTTTAGAACGAAAGGAAAATAATTTCGACAAGAAAATATTATCCTTAAAAAATAATAATTTATATATGAATTTTTAAAATATGAGAAAACTATAGAAATATAAAAGTATTAAGTTTTTAATAAAAAGTTATAAAATATTTTTATTAAAGAATATATTATGCCTAACCGACACAATTTCTTGTGCTGAATGTATATGGCCAAAAATTGTATTAAAAAAATTGAAAATTTAATCTCCGTCGCGCAGATTGAAGGAGAAATAAATGGATTTTCATGCCTTCTGGCCTCTACATCACAACGATTCAAACATTATTATATTATAGCTAGGCCATTTTTTGTTAGGCTACGACATGTTTGAAATGGGCTACGAATTTGGTGTAATTTTTGAATACTATTGTACATTTAGTTTTATTGTTTTACAATTGTGCAAAACATGAAAAATCTCCTTAGTTTATATATATACTTTGGACAAATATTATGAATGCAATTTGGGAGAGGAAGGTCAAAGTGGATACATGTGGTCCGGATCGGATCCAAAGTTAAGGCAAATGTGTCGAGGTTGAGAGTGGGATAAGGGCAACACGAAAGCGATGTATAGGTATTGATGATATTGTAAGGGTTATAATTAATTGGGGGCATGACTTCTATGAAACCAAGATGAATGTAACTAATTAATATTTAATACTAATATTTTTTTTTTATCCAGATCTAATTTTATTTATGTAACGTTCTATATTAACTACGATAATCTAATATATCGATAATAATTAAACCTTTTAGATAATGTATCAATAGATGGCATATCAATGGATATGCCACCTTCAAACCTCACAATAATACTTTAAATTTAAGAGTGTTGTTCATTTGATCTACTTTATTTTAACACTAACTAACTTATCCATATTATACTATGAGCTTTGAGTCAGATTCTTAACTTTATTCCTCTTTTTGTATGATGTGAAACAACAAATAAGAAATTATTAATTTTCTAACCGTATGAGTATTGAATTAGAAGCAAACATCCCATAAGTTCACCAAACTTTGTCTCAGTTACGTCTCTCCATAAAATGTATTTTCCTCTTTTATATATCACCATAGCCACAACTAGTTCTCATTTTGCAGTTTGAGATTTCTAATCCCCAATACTCCTCTATCTTTGTTCAACGTTATAATCTTCAATTCACAAGATAATATCAAAAAATATCTTTTAATTTGATGTAGTTTTTAAATAATTTTTGCTGATATTGAAAATAAGGACGGTACATCATGTCGAACAAAAAGAGTCTTTGGTATCTATGCGAAGAAATTCATTGACAACAGTAAAACAATTGGAGCTCTTAACTTTATTCTTTCCCCTCCTTGCAGCGGCTGTTGCAACGGCAGCAACAAGTGGTCTTAGATGGGGAAGAAAGGTGATGATTTGAGAGTGATCTTAGCTTGGGAGGAATTTTATAGGCTATACCCAGTCCGTTGAACGAAAAGAATTATTTGAGAGGTCCTTAAAGTTTTGATTTTTAACTTAATACTCACTCAATTTTGGTAAGGGTTAAAATTAATTATATAATTAGGCAATTTTGTGTTTGAATGCTGAAATTAAAAATAAATTGATAATATGTGCAGTGAAAAAAATTGTTGACAAATTATTCTTTTTTTAAATGACTAAAATATTGAATTTAATCGTATCCTAAAACATGAAAAAATTTAAAATATTTAAATGCATAGTCTACTTATTGCCATTTACCAATTGATAGGAGACATGGCAAAAATCTCATAGCATTAACACTACATGACATTGTACCAGGGCGAACTTATAAGCAAAATTAAAACACGTGAATCATGATCTCTTCTTAAACCTAAATATTTTATGCATATATTTTTTAAAAGGAATACTACGTGGATAAGCAAACATATACTAGTTAATTAGGTAGCATAACTATAGTTTGAATTAATTACGGCTTGCCGTTTAATTTTAGTTGTAATTATGCCGATTATACGTATAAAAATATAAATTATACACATATATGACAGATATGGAAATACAATTAGCCTCTCGCTCTCCTCTCTCCTCCCTCTTCCAATCTCACTCGCCAGACATACAAATACATACATACATATATATATATATATATATATATATCAATTAAATATATATAATTATCTGACAAATGTACATATACAGTTCGCCTATCTCCACTCTCTGCCCTCTCTTGCTCACCTCTCTCCTCCCTCTCCCAATATATATATATATATATATATATATATATATATATATATATACATATATATATGTATATCAATTAAATATATATAATTATCTGACAAATGTACATATACAGTTCGCCTATCTCCACTCTCTGCCCTCTCTTGCTCACCTCTCTCCTCCCTCTCCCAATCTCCCTTGGCAGATATACAATACATTCATCTCTCTCCACTTTTTGCCCTCTCTCGTTGGTCTCTCTCATCCTTCTCCCAATCTCGCTCGCTAGATATATAAATACATATGTATACCAGTTACATATATACAATTATTTGACAGATATATATACACAATCCATATCTCTCCACTCTCTGCCCTCTCTCCTCTCGCCTCTCTCCTCCCTCTCCCAATCTCGCTCGCCTTTCCCCTCCCTTTAACGTGTACCTACGTATTGTAATTAGCAAACTATAGCTATGAAGTATAATTATATTATTTTTGAGTGGTTATATGCGAAAATTTCATATTTTAAAAATTAGTTTAGCATCATCTTTTATGGTGCATTTAATTGAAGTTTGAATTACTTACCTAGAGAACTAGGAATCAATTTCTACTATATACATCTTTTTTTCTTTTATTTTTTAGTGATATACGGTGCACCCATGGTTTTGTATGCTTGACCCCTGGATTTTGCATCACGGAATATTATTAGTACTTAACTATATGTTATATTCAGGAAAAGGACGGGTCAAATCTATAGCAAAAAAATCAGATTTATCCTTTATTACACTATTGTTCAAAAATATGTCTAATGTTACTCACGTAGTTCAAATATATACAACCCCAATCTTTCATTAAGACTATCCAAGATGAGTAGATGACACTACCCCAATTTGACATGGCACTAGTAATGTGGTGAGATGGACACCATGTCATTTAAAAGCACCATCATGCCACTTCATCACCTGCAATTCATTTAAAATTGAAGATATATGACATTTATGTCATATATCTTGAGATTTACACCTTACTTCATAAAGGATAAAATGTCTTGCATCATATGCACTTGCCTTTAAGAACATCTAGGACTTGTGGAACTATTCCATTTGTCAAACTTCCAAGTTTAGTCACTAATTTAAATAAATAATTTATAATACTTATTAGTTATAAAATACATGTCCAATTGTCCATATACTATTTCAAGGAACTCAAGTTTTTAAAGTTAAAAATGTATGGCCAAACGAAAGCTTAACAATTGTATAATGAAATAAATGGGAAATTAAGTAATGAGATTTTTCTTGTTAATAAAAATCCAGAGACTATCATCAGATTCTGAATAAGTAAATGTAGCAGAAAGATGGCAAGGTAAGGTCATGGTAATGCTCTGATCTTCCAAGGAATAAGTGTAGAGGCCCCTATCATCCGTCTATACAAAATAGATGCAATTTCCTTTGATATTCACACCACAGCTTGAAAAAGAAAAAGCACGCGTTTTGTCTAGAAAAATTGCATGGTGATCACCTATGCTTTTCACCTCTGTCCAAGCCTTGATTGATAGGTTGTTGCGGAAGCCGAATTATAGAGAGTGATGAAATCACAACTGCTATATCTAAAGGTAGCTAATAATTAGTAAATGAGACAACAATAAAAAAGGACACCAGGAATTAACGAGGTTCGACAAACTTTTGTTTTCTTTGCCTACTTCTCGAACACAACCAACCAATATTTATTTTACTCCAAATGCCTTTGAAGATGAGAAGGCAAGTGAAAGGTGTGTTACAAATGAATTAGGAACTACCTATTTATAAGATCATTATCACAAGTATTGCATGACATGATGCAACGCTCAGAATAACCATCAATAAACATGATTCGACAATTGGAATCAGATGGTGATGAAGTAAAAACTTTGCAATTGTAAGCCACCACTTGAATCTCTTCATCCATCGGAATCATATTCAAAAGAGAATATTTGTTGGATATATAGTCATGTAATAGTACCCATCCGTGATCAGAGTATCATATCTCTTTCAATTGCATTTTGGGGATGATTTTGGTGTCGTAACGATCGTTTAATATGCTGTAGAATGTTTGCTTCTGTGTATACAAAACAAGCCAAGGATATGATATTTCTGTACTAATAGCTTCACAAATATCATCCATGATTAATCTTCAATCTCTGCTGCTACTCTGTTTTTCTACATTAATAATCGATAAGCAAAATAAGACGATAATCGATTTGACTATTGAACAAAGTATAAAAGAGATTTTAATTCAAACGTGAATAATGCTGGAACACAACCAGAGAGGGAACAGAAGCAAAAAAGATGAAAACTAAAAATACTTACACCGTGTTTCAGAGATGTTATTGCGCTTCAGAGTGTTTGCAAGTCATGGAAATCAGCAACAATGTCTTTTTCAATTCTTACACCGTGTTTATTAGG
This sequence comes from Solanum bulbocastanum, assembly GCA_037074985.1. Classification (NCBI taxonomy): domain Eukaryota; kingdom Viridiplantae; phylum Streptophyta; class Magnoliopsida; order Solanales; family Solanaceae; genus Solanum; species Solanum bulbocastanum. The sequence goes on along the minus strand of CM073598.1, from coordinate 24,260,467 downwards.
GTCTGTTTGGCCATGCGATATCATGATATAGTATCATGATATAGATGAAATTGAAGTTTTGTTTGGACATGCGATATGAAATTTTTGTATTATATATTTTCTAATAAACATAAAAATCTCATAAATTATAAAATTATTAAAATAGTCCTAATTGTTTATTCAATCTTATCAAATAAACAAAAAATTATAAAATTGCATAAAAAATTATTACAAAACTATTTGTTCTCCACTTAAGTAATTGTTTCATCTAACTTTAATTTAATAAAAAGAATTGAACATAAATTGTACTGTACTAGTCTTTAATATAATCCTCCCACATAGTACGGACAATTTCTTCACGTTAAACTTGCATTTCTCGATCATGTGACCGAAAAGACGAACCAACATTGTTACTTTGAGTCATTTGTTGGTCAATATCTTGAATTATCATTCATTGAAATTTTATTTCTAAAAGCAACATATTGTCAATACCAAAGCAGTACCATCAAAAAAGTCATCAACTAAAAGACGTGAATAATAGTACATAATACTATTATGTTTTTGGTAAAATAGTAACCTTGACATATAGCTTATAAAATTGATGAAGGTGACAAATATATCGTTGAATTAATGGAAGTGCAGTACCACATTATAAAAAAAGTAGTAGGAATGTGTTAACATATTGTCAATACAAAAATAGTACCATAAAAAAAAGTCATCAACTAAAAGACGTGAATAATAATACATAATACTATTATTTTTTTGGTAAAACAGTAACCTTGCTAGGAAGGTGACAGATTTCTTATAAAATTGATGAATGTGTTTGTAGGTGACAAATATATCGTCGAATTAATCGAAGTGCAATACCACATTATAAAAAAAAAAAGTAGTAGGAATGTGTTGTACTTCTTGTGTTTTTTTTTTCGTCTTAATGCATGTTATACGTGATTTATGTCTATTTTTCTCATTTCTCGCCTTTGTCTAAGTAATGTGTTGAAAGAAAAGGAGAATTATTAAATCATCTTACTTGGGTTCATTTAAAGCTTTTTTCTTATTACAAAACCAGAAAAAGATTTTGTCTACACCAATAAATCTCCTTTGCTTTTTGTTTCTTACCCTTTTTTTCTAGTGTTTTGATAAATAAGTACTAAAATAATATTGTCTCAATAACGTTTATTTGTAATTTAACAAAATATTATGTGAATGGCGAGAATGGATGGTTCCGTGGACACTGAACATATAAAATTAGAAAAGATAAATGCTACAGTAACTGAAATTTGGGTAATTGGTAAATATTGAACGCAAATAAGTGCTCGTTTGGTTTGAATTCAAGTTATGATGGAATAAGTTATGATGAGATTAGTTATGATAGGATAAGTTATGCTAAAATTATTTTTTATTGAGTGTTTGGTTTGTTGTATTCAAAATAATAAATCTTAAGCACAACATATAAGTTTACAAAAATACCCTTCATGGATGTGAAAAGTAATGTCTAAAAAGTGTTTAAAGGGACATTTTTGTCATTTAGTCATTTTATCCTGGGATAAGTTATTCGGGATTACTATACCACCCATAGGAAGGGACAACTTATTTCGGTACTAATTATTAGTACCGGGATAAGTTATCCCGGCCTTGCCAACCAAACAACAAATTAAGTGACACTATAATTTAATTCTAAGATTATTTTATCCTATCTTTCACGCCAAACGACCCTAAGTGTTTATCAAAAAATAACTCTAGAATCTAGGGGCAGTGCATCTCTCTTCTTCTTTAACCAAATCCCCCATTTGGCGCCTGCTGCCTATTTACTAAACCTTGTTTGTCTTAAGTTCACATTCAACTTGCAAACGCAGGCGGCCCCCTAAATTTTCCAGTTCCCCAAATCCTCTTCTTCTCTCTTTTGTATTCTCGAGATTTCTCTCTCTTCTCCTTGGGCTTTAAATTTTGAAAATTGAAATCCCTTCATTTTGAATTTTGAAAAAGATTCAGGTTAATGGCAACTCTTCTAGCTTCTTCAGGGGTTTAACCTATTTTTAATGGGGTTTTAAGATTCTAGATCGGCGTCAGCTTAAAATCTAGGTATGCCTATTTCATTTCCCTTTTCAAAATGCTATGATTATTTTTTGCGAATTTAAGGTGTTTTTGTTTTTATTGGTTTCCGTTGGGGTGTGATAGCTGCATTAGAGCTCGACTAATTTGGATTTGCATGGGTTAGGAGTTTTTTTCATATCTAGGTCTCGAAACAAAGACGTATGGTTAAGAGAGTAGCAGTGTCATCCACAGTTCGTTTCTTTTTTATTATGTTGAAGTAAAAGATACTATTTTGATAGACGTATGGTTAAGAGAGTAGCAGTGTCATCCACTGTTCGTTTCTTTTTTATTATGTTGAAGTAAAAATACTATTTTGATAGGTTGTGTGTTTTATTAGAGAATGCATGTGGGTTTGTGAGAGAATTATGTCTTTCGGTTATTATTTTGAATTTGTTTTTGTTTTATATTTTCACCTAGTGGTGGTTATATTTTAGAATGTCTGGATTAATTGATTGTGATCTTATGTCGTTTAGAGACGATTGTGTTACTGTATCGAATGTGTCCTCTTGGATTGTTGCTCAATCTGCTTTGTTTTCAGCATTTCTATATTCTGAATTAGTTCGCCTAGTCAGTGCTTTATTTGTTGAGTCAATCTTCCTGGAGAAGACTCGAGAGCATGGTTGAGATCAATGTGAAAGTAAGAATGCCGAAAACTCTAAATTGTTCTTTCAGAAATTAAACCATTTTGAACCTAAGCAGATGAAGATAAGTAGACCTGGTTAATTTAATATTGTTTACTGTTGGTTTTTTGGCGTATACTGTGTTGGCAACTTAACTGTAAATAATTGATTGCCTATGCTTGTAAAATGGGGATTTCTCTCTCTTTCTTCTTCTGAAATCACATCACTAAAGGTAAATGAAACAGCATTTTGGATGTTGCTGGATAAAGAGAATTTTTTAATATCCGTTTCTTTGGGTAACTCAGAGTGTAGCTTAATGGTCAAATCAATGAAGCTCTAATGGAGCATGTGTTGTTGTTTTGCTGTGTGTAAGTAGCTTTGTGTCTTTTAAAATTCAGTATTCTGGGGCACCTAAGGGTGTGTGTGGACTAGTGGTCAATGAAAGTTTAGAACCACAGGATCTCATGTTCAAATCTCAGCAAAGAAAAATACTAGGTCTCAAGTAGAATTAGTCGAGGTGCCCATAAGCTGGCCAGGACACCACAATTATATAAAAGAAAGTTCATTATTTTGGATCCTGTCTGCTGGAAACAAATATACTCTCAAATAACTGAGTTATTTTGCATCATATGAGGTGATACTGAAAAATTAAAAGATGTATCTTATTGTCAACTTCTGCATGCTTATTTTATCACCAACTATGGAGGTATATAACCATATTTGATGGAATACTCAGCATATGCAGGGATTAACAGCATTATAAGAGCAATGACAACTGCAAGTTGTCCTTATTTTGATGACTTGCGATGTCAACCTGAGGTCATTCATCCTCCACAAAACGAAGACTGCACGGACATTGGTGAACATATGAATGAGCGTGCTCAACATACAGCAAAACCTAATGTGACTGTTTCCAGTAGTGTTCGTGAATTATTGGAATGCCCTGTATGTTTAAATGCTATGTATCCACCCATCCATCAGGTGTGAATATCTGAATTTTCGTTGATAAATGCTGACATCCTTACTAGCCTTTGTTTAGGGTTGCATACAAAAAGATAATGTTCTCTTATCCTCTTGCTCTTACAGATGTTTCAATCTTTATAAACTAATGGAATAAAAGTAAAAGAAAAGTTAGAGGGAAAAAGGGTAGTTTCGTCAGTTTTTTCTTTTAGAATAGTGTAGGATGAAGTTAATTTACATGTTCCTACTTGTCTCTTTTTTCTTGTAAAGACGTTAGTGAAACAAATACTCCTCCATTTTCAAAAGAATGGTGGGTTGTAGAATACAAGGGTGGTTTGGTTTTTGGACATTGATATATTTTAATTTTATTTGGTCTAATGTTGGTCTGGAATGAATGTTATTTGGATAAACCTATAACCTGACCCAACTTGTTTGGGACTGGGCCATTGTTAATTTGTTAATTTTTGAATAAATTTTACATATCCTGGAGCTGTATAAAAGTCATAAAAAATCAGTTCTATATTGTCAAATATATTTAGAACGTATTTGAAATAGTCATTGTCAAAGAAACATTATTTGATTCCCAATAGTACCATTTAAACTGGAACAGAGGGAGAACTAATTCACACTTACTAACAATTAGTGGATGATATCCTTAATTCTTTGGCATAGCTATTTTATTTATTATAAAGGGATTGTTATCATTGTCTCTTGTTCTTGCATATGTAGTATTTAATTCTTATCTTATCTCTTTACCCTTATTGCAGTGTTCCAACGGTCACACACTGTGTTCTGGTTGCAAACCTAGGGTTCATAATCGCTGTCCAACATGTCGGCATGAACTTGGTAATATCCGATGTCTTGCATTGGAGAAGGTTGCTGCATCTCTTGAACTCCCATGTAAATATCAGAGCTTCGGATGCATAGGCATCATTCCTTACTACAGCAAGCTAAAGCATGAGTCCCAATGCTCATTCAGACCCTATAATTGTCCCTATGCGGGGTCAGAGTGCACTGTCATTGGCGACATACCATATATAGTTGCCCATTTAAAAGACGATCACAAAGTTGATATGCACATGGGCAGTACCTTCAACCATCGCTATGTGAAGTCAAATCCCCATGAAGTGGAAAATGCTACATGGATGCTCACAGTAAGTATGATTGCTCTTCTTCCATTCAGTGCAGATTAGTTTGTGGTCTAAGTCTAATAGAAATTAGGCAGCTCTGACAAAATTTATGATATGTGCTAGATTTGTGTATTGGAGAATGGTAATATTGTGATTTCTTTGCTATAAAGCATAGACACATAAACTTTAGGATGTGAGTTTGAGACTAACTCTTAAGTCTTCTTTTTTTTCTTTTGAAGTTCTTTCAGTTGAGATGTTGGAGAGTTCTATTTCACGTCCCTACCTTTTGTTTCTAATGATCGGCGGGGAAATATTACTTTTCACAAAATAAGTTCAGTTTGTTCATAAAATGAACAATACGAAATCCAAACTCCTCTTGCCTTTATTATATAGTGTTTTAAATTGGAAGACGAGGAGACTTCAGCTCTATTTGGAAGTCGCTACTAAGTTTGATGTATTGATAGCGCTTTGAAGGTTTTAGGTGCAATAAGTTTTTGTTGGATTGAGGAATAGTTGATTGATTTCTTATGTGCTCAAAACTAAGATGGATAAGAATGACTCAGGATATACTCTTATCCATGAGATGATAAAAATACCAACAGCTGTACCCAAGAGTTTGCACAAGAATGAACATATTGGTTCATAAAACAAATGAAACTGATATATGTTCATTTGATAGTTTTTTTTCTTTGTATTAAAGTTACATAAAGTTACATAGCTAATTATATTTCTAATGACACGATCTTTTATCCAATTTGTGTTAATGCCTCCTTAGTGTTCATAAAATATGTTGTGTGAGAGTTCTTATCACTTTGTGGTTATATGATTTACTCATTTTTGGGAAGAGCAAATGAAAAAGGTTGTTAATCCGGTTTAAGAATGCAATGCTGGAACCATGTTGTAGTTCTGTGGTCTTATTCTTGAAGCCATAATTTTCCCAACCAATAGTTTTCTTGTTTGTCATATCTGGTGAAAAATTGTCAGTATTGTTTGGTTTTTATGGGTCACATTATATGGCTAGGGCATTTTTATACTTTTAGCGTATTTCTTGCCCATAATTTTGGAGAAAATAGAATGTGGGAGATGTGGGATGCAACTTGGTGGGTTTCTTTTCTTTTTTTATGGTTATAATTTTAGTTAATGATTTGCATGATTGTATAAGCTGGAAACCCTTAAATATTTTGTCCGAATCACTGAATACTCTTATCTCAGTGGTAAGGCATTTGGCTGCAGAAATGGATTTGTAATTTGGCTGCCCATTTCAAAATGGCTGTTGTTTTGGGGAATCTTTAGAATCTGGAGGATGAAATACTTGGCACCATATTTACAGCAAGGGACATTGTAATTTGACCTGATCAGGGAACCTTTTTGTGAATTTCTCTTTTGGGGAGAACCTTAGGCAGGAAAAACTTTGAGCAACCTCCGTCTTTGCGCTGCATGCCTTTCTGGGGTCTCTTTCTGGGGTGAGTAGGTACAACAAGTGTACTAGTAATTGGAAGTCAGAATGGGAGAACACTCATCTTAGGATGAGCTTTACTACTTAGATGCTTTCAGCAATCATCCGCTCCGCACTTGGCTACCCAGCTAAAGGCCCAATGAATTTCCCTATTGGTCCAGGTCATTTTGGGGCAAATGGATTATTTATGACGAAGAGAATGAGGTTTGGAGAGCTTGTCGGATTGTTCTATACTTAACTGGTTATATGTTATGATGTAACCTATTTTGTGCACTTCCCTTGTCACTGTGTGGAATCTAACACGGTGGCTTTAGATGATTTTAGCAGATATTATTGCTTAACTTTTGGTCCTGTACCTTTTGTGTTTATATCTGAATACGTCATAAATTTTTCTCTTGTAAAATTTACCTCCAGGTTTTCAGTTGCTTTGGTCAGTACTTCTGTTTACACTTTGAAGCATTTCAACTTGGAATGGCACCAGTTTATATTGCATTTTTACGGTTCATGGGTGATGATGAATCGGCAAAGAACTTTAGCTACAGTCTTGAAGTAGGAGGCAACGGAAGGAAACTGATTTGGCAAGGGGTACCTAGAAGCATCAGGGACAGTCACCGTAAAGTTCGAGACAGTTTTGATGGCCTCATCATTCAACGTAATATGGCGCTCTTCTTTTCTGGTGGAGACCGGAAAGAATTGAAGCTTAGAGTTACTGGTAGGATATGGAAAGAACAATGATGCCCATTGTAGCAGGACACTTGTAGTAGTAGTAGTAGTAGTAGTACTGTTTTAATCCAAGGAGTAGGTTTTATTCATCTAGCAATCGGTTAAAAGTCTTCTGATCAATGTATTTTCTTGAACAAGGAGCAACCTCTCTTTGCCTTGTCCATGATTAAAATACATTAGTGAGAAGGCCTAGTCAGTTTGTAGAATGTGTCTTGCTGTGTAATGTATGCCACAGTAAAAGATGTGTATCCATGAAGTTCTCTTTATTGCAGAAATCCTGTTTATTCTATTTCAATTAGTTAACCAAAATTGGGAATGGTATCAGTGTTGGTTTTGGAGTTTGTGATTCAAAAAATCAAGAGTAAGGGAGCTATAGCTGGTGCCAAGAAATTAAACCACAACTATGTCTAGTATTAACTTCAACACATTCCTTTTAGAAGCAATAATTAAGGCATGGTTGGATCAAAGTAGTAGAAAAAGTGCATTTTTTATCCAAAAGTAATAATAGGGGTATTTTGGAACTAAAGTATTAATGGAGAATATTTTGTTCAATTTTGCATAGTTTAAAGATATTTTTGATTAATTTTCCTTAAATTCATTGCATTGAAAAAATTACTATAAAGGTATAATAGGGTTTAAATAATTGAACAAGTAAAGATGTTCATTCGGTGCAAATTTGGTTTAAATCATTAGTATCATTTTTGAATTATTTACTGCCTTAAAACACTCATTTACTTGATTAACTTAAATACACTTCCGATCTTGCAACATTAGTGAAACATACCTCTAAACTCTTAGTTTAAGGGTGTATCAACACTTCTCTCAATTTTTTATTATGAGTCTCATGTTACTACAAGCGTTTGAACTCACTTGTTATGTCATGTGGCAGATTAAGTTAGTCAAATAAGAAAATGTTTTTAAGGTTGTTGTCGATAGTTCGAAAATGAACCTAAAAATTTAATGTATTATAATTCTAACCATGCTTATTGAAAAAATTTAGAACTTTTTATTCTTGGATTAAAGTTTTATATTTAGTTTAATTAAAGACACTTGTTTGATAGGGAAGTAGGAAGATTGGATCAATCCACTTCCACGTGATCAATATTGAATGGAGTAGATTCATTATTCTACTCTCTTTTTTTATTTTTCAAAAACGATTTATTTAGCTAAGAAAGGCCCACATAAACTTCTGGCTAAAATTGCAACTGCTTTTTCCCTGCCAAAGATTTGGACCACTTCTGTCTTTTCACTCCAAGCCACATATATTCTGTTTACCATTTTTTCCTTTTTTTCTTTTTCTTATATATAAAAACAGATTAAAAAAATAAATTAAAACGCCACAATAATTTTATAACATTACATTAGACTTTAATTAATTTTTGTTTAATAAAATCCTAAAGATCTTAGATAACATGTATTACTCCTTTTATTGTTTATGCATTATCTATGCTGTCTGAATTTTATCCAATTCTTTTTTCTGTTGCCCTAAAATTACGCAATTTGGTGAGACTAATTTTGAGTATATACCAAGTTATGAAACATGTATTTTTCTGTAGAATAATTATTTTTAAATCTAATAAAATCATATAACTTTATTTTATTTAAGGCAGGTTGAGATATATGGTAAATCATGTAATTAGAGTATAATTCATATAATTTACGAAAAAAGCATTGAGACTATAGTTTTATCATCGATTTATAATGAGATAGAGTACATCCTTTTATTGTTTTTGAAGGGATTTTACTTTGTATCAATTTGAATTAATTAATTATAATTAAAGTTTTTGAATAAACTTTACATTATATTTAAATTAATCAAAATTATTGAATTTCTAATATTATTGATTAATATTTTAAAAAAATAAAGCTTTTAAAGAGAGAGAAGAAAAAAACAAAGGGTAGGCAAACAAACAATATGAATTATGAAAGGATATTTGAGATCTATCTCATCAAATGAGGATACGAATTTAGATTTAATCGAGTGACGTATGAATTTAGATTTAATATAAATATAAAATGTCACATGAATTTAAATTTAATCACTTCTTGAATACAAGCAAAATTCGAAAAAAAAAAAAGGTAAAAAGACTGGTGAAAAAACAATGTCATAAAAATTCACAAGCACAATTTTTTATTTTTTTTTAATCTGTGTCCGATATCCACGTTGAATTCCAATTATATTGTGATTAGCCCGGAGAAGTCAGTACAAAGTTACTGATAAACAACAGCAGTTACAAACACAGAATACAGCGCTCGCTCTCTCTCTCTCTCTCTCTCTAGAGAAGGAAATTCAACAGAAAGCACCAGAAATTAAAGCTGCTTATTGGTTTTCTATTCACGAAGCTCTTCTCGAAAGGTAATTTTTCGTCTTCATCTATTCAAAAACCTATTCATAAAGTGGAATTTGGAATCGAAAATTGAGAAATTGAGCTTCGTAATTTGTGTATTTTGCATGTGTAAAATTTCATATTTGAGCTGTTTCACTATTCAGTTGCTGGTTGCGGTGAATTCGATGTACGCCTTTTATTTGGATTTGATTCTTTTAATTTATTAATTTTTTTGATGAAATTGAGTTTAGATGCTGAAAAAGTTGAGATGTAATACGCTGAATTCGTTAACTCATTGTATGATTAATTGAATTTCATTTAGATTTACATGTTTTTGCAGAAAGTAAATGTAGAAATCTCAAAGGGAATGGAAAATTGGATTTGAGCTTGGCAATTTCTGTTATTTGTTGTTTCCCTAATAATTAAAACTTTTTTCCTTACATAGTTAATTGAGTTTTGAACTGGAATGTGTGAAAAATCATATAACTGTAAGGCTTTTTTGTAGTTTAAAAGATGAAAAATATGGAGTTGAATGTATCTGATTTAATTTCACAAGTAATTTGGCTTTGTGGCATGGATATTTGAAGGAATTATGTGTAGAAATGTTGAGACATGACAATCGAAGAAGTCTGATCATTATATCTGAAGGTTGAATTTAAGTTTTATAGTATGATTTATTTATGCTCCTGGATGTATATTTTGTGGTATAGAGTATGCTGTTATTTTGCTGATCCATCTTTTGTTAATTGCATAGGTTTGTTACTTTGGAGATTCTGTGGCAAGCAGCGTCATGACGTCCTCGCTTCATTATCATTCAGGTTATTTTATGGGGGTTTTAGTATACTACTTTGTCGGCGGTATAGATTTGTTTCTCGAGTCCTTAACTGTGTTGTGTTGATTGTGAAGTTAGCTCGATTCACATGTCTTTCATTACTAAATGATGTATGTAGCCTTGCTCTTCTACACAAATAGTATGATATAAACCCTTCATCTCCTGCTAGTACAATCTGGCACATTTTTTTCCGTGATTCCTCCAGTTTTCTGATATGAAGCACATTCATGACATCAAAAGTGCAGCTTGAGAATTTTCCCATACTATTGTGGAAGATTGTTTTTTAAGTAAGTGTTGTGAGAGATTCTTAAGAAGATAAAGGCAGTTGGAAGAATTCTATTCTGCATCCTTGGGCTAATTTGGATGAAAGAAATAGGAGAATATTCTAGAATAGCAAAAGAGGTAAAAAAAATATATACAAGATAATTCATTTGTTGTAAGGCGAAGAATCCTGATTATGTATAGGTAGTCAAGATTCAGGAGTACTTGTTTAATGACACTGGTTGAACTGATTATCTTTTAATACGTTCTTTTGATGCCTTCATTGTGTAGTTTTGACTTATCAAAACGAGTTGGACTTATCATGATAGAAGAAAATAAATTTTTGTCTGCTTATGCTGTTGTTTCACATTCAATTTGTTACAGACAAAAGCAGTAGGAATTCAAAGTAAGTTGGATATGTATTTTTGGTTACATGAACAAAAGGTTCTAATGCCTATGTTAATGCAATAAATTTTCAGATGGTAGTGAGAATGAACAGTCAGAAAATCAATCAGAGGCTCACAGCGAGTCTTCATCCCCTGCAGCTGGAATGTCTGTCCCTGGCACTGTAACACCAAATATGCACTATGTTACGCCCAATCAACTTGGCAATGGAAATTCTATGGTATAGAAGCACCAATTAACTTCTACCGCCAGATTTCTGAAAAATCACTATCAAGTCCTGAATTGATATCTTTTTCAACTTGATAATTATTCTTGCTGACAGACGCAGCCCCCCTCTTGTTCTTTCGATCAGATGTTATCCTATAACTGATTTCATGAATCAATTAGGGGCCTCGTTAGACGTCAAATAGGTTATAAATATCTCAAGAATTAACTGATTGTAATAGGCATGTAGATATACTGACGATGGTTCTGTGAGTTTTATCATTTTGCACTTGTTAATAGGCTTCTTTATTTTGTGAGATGAAGTGCACATGTTCATTTTTGGTTATCATAAGAATGTGATATCGTTCTGATCTTCATTAGCAGAGACACCACTTTGACACTTGTAACTGCCAACAGGAAACCGCGTATATTTCTTGCCCAAATAGTTTGCTGTGCGAAAGCCTGAAAGCCAAGTTGATAATAATTATCTTAATGTGGGGCATAATGGAGCTATGACTGTGCTTATGGATTCTTGTATCTAGAGATTAATTCATATGTGGGGCAAAAGATATTATTTTAGATATATGAATGAATAGTCGGATGTTTCACATGAACCTATAAATTGAAGAAAGTTGCTTATTAGATAGCATTACAGAATACATTGGTGTCGTTCAGACTGTTTGAGAAAGCAACAGATGAGTATGAACCTAAGAAACGGATATAAATGCATCAAGTGGCTTAAGTATTCCAAATGTATTCAGTAGTAGGATGGAAAATATTTCTACTTATAGATTGTCATGTTGTATACTTGGCTGATATAATAAGGGTTGATAGTCTCTGACGAGGAATTAGAAAATTTGTATATTTCTTGAAGATAGGGAATGACCTTTTTGTGCTTATATATGATATTGCTTTTGATTATTTGACGACTTTCTCTTGATAGGAGTTAGAAGTTAGAACCACTAATAAGAACATCGAGTTGTGAGAAGAAACACAGGTACCCTGTGTAGTGTGTGCTTATGTAAATAGCATAAATTTTTTGAATGGTGGTGTTGTAACATTAAGAATACATATTTCATGACTTCTCGATACTTATGATCCATCATGGTTGGGTTTGTCAATCATAACTGAAGACCTTGGGACGGAGTTTGATTTTCCATTTTGGGCTTGTTTTCTGGTATTTTCATTGGTCTTGTAAATCAGGTATAGTTGGGTTAGACACAAAACACTTTAATTATAATCTCTCATTTCTGTTTTAAGCAGCATCCTGTTTTACAAGCTTGTGTAACTATGTCTCTAGGCATTGCTTTGTTTTCAGATTGCTCGGTCTGTTTGTCACTCCCTACACCTGCACTTGCCACAATTTGGCAAATTTTTTCTTGTAGGTCTACTGGCCTAGAGTTTCATTTAAGGTAAGCCTTTGCCCTATAGGAGGGATACACTAGCAGAATTCTTTGAACACCATGGATAAGATGATCTGAATTAAGTAGACTCTTTATGCGGCAGCTTGAAGCGTAGAGTTAGTTATATAGTAAACACTTGTTTAAATGCAAACCTTTTAAATTTTGCCATCTTTTCAGCTTTGTGAATGAAATTTAGTGCTACAATTGTTTCCAACAGTTGTTGAAAATCCATTGTTCCCTATTTGGACCGCTGCATAAAGATTTTCCTGGATTAACCTGGAGCTGGATGTTTTATCTCCCTCCTCCTCTTCATTTGGCACACTTAATAACCTGCAATCTTAAGTATTCTAAGTAGGATACTCATTTTTATTGGACAGTCTTAAACTAGAGGCTTCTAATAGAGATTGCAGATCTTTAAGGTATCAGTTGGGGAATATTTGAAGCCTGTTTCTGTGTCTACTTATTTTATATATACGCTCTGGTGATTGGTTATATTGGGTCTATTTTTCTGATGATAAATCTGCATCGATTTTTCATTAGATACAGGCTCAAACAGCTTATCCATATCCAGACCCATACTATAGGAGCATCTTTGCACCGTACGATGCACAGCCTTATCCTCCACAACCTTATCCAGCACAACCAATGGTATTAGATTTTCGTAACACTTCTCATTTGGACTTTATCTATGAAATATCCCTGTGAATTTGAGAGCTTAGTTGTGTCATTTTCTGTCAGGTTCACGTTCAGCTAATGGGAATTCAACAAGCGGGTGTTCCTTTGCCATCAGATGCGATAGATGAACCTGTTTTTGTTAATGCAAAACAGTATCATGGCATCTTGAGGCGTCGACAATCTCGCGCGAAAGCTGAGTCAGAAAAGAAACTTCTGAAAGCTAGGAAGGTATTTTGTCAAACAATGTTTTTGTCTTGTTGTTTGTTGTGCTATGTTGCTTCAGCATCCAGTATTACAATTTACAGGCAAGCACAGGCAACCTGACAGCTTTTTTGTGGTTCATCTGCTGATTTACCACTTCCTACTTTTAAGTGTTTAACAGCCTTCCAGATGATTCATGTTTGTTATGCACATATTTTAAGTGTCTGCTCATTTCTAGTGCTATTTTAAACACATACAGGAGTCGCTTGGTTCACTTATTAGTTATGTTAGAATTACATATATGAATTACTATGCCATTAATAATAAATAGGGATTATTATGCGGTGAATAATTATGTGAGGGTTGTTACACATCAAATAATAATATAGGGATTCTTATTCAGGGATATCTACTATGAGAGCATCTTTTTCTATATACTTCTTGGTAGACCAATATTTGCATTCTATCCCACATAAAATAATGCATAGCTTTTTGCATAAGTTGGGCCGATATTAATAGTCCACACTTTAATTCTGGAAATATAACGGTACTTTAGTAATGTAGAGTTCTATGTTGCAAACTAAACATCGTATTTGTTACACAGAATTTTTATACCATGATTGGGTTTCCTTATGAGTCCCAACCAAACAAAAAAACCATAAAATTTCCTTTACTAATAATATACATACTGCAAGTGGAGTATGGATAGCAGACCATGAAAGTGGCAGCAGAGCAAGTTCTCAAATGCATATTTTTTCTGGACTGTAACTTTAATCTTACACGTAAAAATCTAAATAGCTACTAGTATGCCATATTAGTTTCACATTACATTGTGCAAAGGTTCTGATGCAACAAAAGCTCTTAATTCTAGAACATCTGTAAATGTATATTATTGCTGGGGAACAAAGTGATTCCGTTCCCTGTTCGTAATTAAGGATCTTTCTCCAGGCAAAAAAATCCATTTTCTCTATGATTAATATGTGTATGTGGTAAGTTGTCGGTTCTGATGAATAATGTCTTTTACTCCCTAATAAATAGCTCAAAGATGGTTATCAACTGTGCTGGAAACAGCTGCAAGATCCAATAGCATACAGTTGGTAATAAGGTGCCTTACACCATGATTAGAAGTTCTAATATCTGTTTCTGAGGCTATGTTTTTCCAGCAACAATACCTTGGGAGGCTCACAGTGCAAAGTAATATTGCAGCCTTATTTGCATGAATCACGCCATTTGCATGCATTGAAAAGAGCTAGAGGATGTGGGGGTCGTTTCCTGACAGCGAAGGAAACTGATAATCAGCAGAAACGGGATGAATCTGGTGATAAATCGCACGTCAACATTAATCTCGAGTCTGGAAAAGACAAGGTTACTTCTTCAGAGAATGCCTCTTGATTTATGCAATATCAAGGACTTTGTTGACCATAGTATGTTGTTGCTGTTTGTTGAAACAGCAATGCTTTTGTCAAAGTAGAACTGTGGTAGCTGGCGAAAATCAGGGTAATTGTGGTGTTGGTATGTTTATCTCAGTGTACATAGATCAGAATAGGCTACTTGTTTGAGAGCTACAAAGTGGTCGCTGGGCGTATATTCTCTAAATACTGTCTTTCTGAGCTTGTTTGTGGACTGGACGTTCTTTCTTGTCCTTTTGTAATTACCTTGTGGTTCCTTCAATATGTTGTTCTGGCAAGTGTAGAAATATCGAGTCAGAAATTTGAGTTATAACGTTTAGTACTATGTTTTGTTAGTTTAGGAAGATGAGGTGTAGCGCTGCTGGTTGATGGATTCTAATTTTCGAAGGTCAATGCATTTTGTGTCAATATCTCGATTATAAGAAAGGTATCCACTGCGATTTTTAATTCTTATGTCTTGCAAAGCAGCAGGTCTTATATTCGTATCCTGTTGTATTTGCTTCTAGATATTCCTTCACTGTGGATCTTGTAATAAAGAAAAGTTAAAATGTCAAGAGAGAAATCAGTGTTGGTTGAGAAGTTCATATCTACTGTGTTACTAATCAGAATTTCTCCATTAATTGCTCGGTGTAGAAATTCAAAAAAAGCTTGCATATCAACTTTTATTTGCATTCAACTCATAACAATGGAGAGAGAGAGAGAGCAAACATCACTTTAGTGGTGTAACTTTTCAAAAATAACAGATAGTTGACAAATATGGTATGGTCGAAACACGTGCTTTCTTAACGTACAATTCTATGGAGAAACTTTAGCTTATTACCATCTGCAGGTTCAAAACAACCTACTTTAATGCAGATTATGAAAGTTGTAAAAAAATATTATTAATATACTAAAACTATAGTTTCAAAAAGGAGTGTTAAAATCTTATCTCGTATCAAGTTGAACCTATTCACCACTACACCGGCATTGCAAATAAGTACTACTGGGAAATATGAAACAAATATTGTAGGATATAGAAAAAACTCAATGCACATTTCATAAACCTTATACTAGAGCCAAAGAGGCCTCTGGAGGACAAGAATGATTTCAGTAAAAGGATGCATAAATTCAGAAGCCCAAGAATTCAATGAGTAACAAATCTTCAACTCATAGCACAAAATTGTCTTGACATAGTGTTTCAAACAAAATGAAGGCTAATTAATTAAACAACAAAGTCTAAATATTAAAGCCTTAGGTGTTGGTAGCCCGGGTGTAAATCTGCTGGCTAGCATGAGCAGACACCATCCTGATCAAACCTTTAGCCATCAATTCCCTGATTGCCTTCCTGGCAAGGGATCCACTAATCTGCAAAATATTAGCATAAGAATATCAGCATATAAAAAATGAACCACTCAACAATAAGCAACAACACAACTCCATTACAGCATACGCTGAAATTTTGGTTTACTGGTTCCCACATGAGTATATTTAGAGAACCAACTGGAGCATTTGGATTTACATTTCAAATAATTAGTGTAAGGTATAGCTTTTCCAGTCAGTAATTAGAGAAGAAAATATCAAGCATAAATTCATGAAAAACTTGTACCATGCATTAATAGAAGGTTGTTGCCATTTTAGCAATCAGCATTGCATGTAGTGCACTAGTTTTAACAAAATACAAGTTCTTTTAGAACTTAAAAATAACTACCAACAATAATTGATTTTCTATTTTTCAAAAGAAAACAACAAGGCATGTTTGGCTTAGAGTTGTCAATTTGGTCAAGGAAAAAACTATGAACCTATTTGGATGGACTTTAAAAAGTAGCTTTCAAGTAAAAAAAAAAAAAAGTACTTAAATGATTTCTAAGTCAATAAAATAAGTAGTAAGGGGAGACCTACTTTATGGTTTTTTAACTTTTTTTAAAGTATTTTTTAACTTATTTTAAGCTATTTTTATAACCTTGTCAATCACTTCCAAAAGCTAAAATTGACTTGAAATAAATTTGACCAACTTTTAAATCAATCCAAACAGGCTTTACGTTTCAGAAATGTGCGACTACAATGGGTATGTTGTTATAAGAGCACTACTAATGTATTCACCTTTCAAACCAGAACATCTAATTTAATTTTCTACATTATAACAAAATCAAACATTTGGTTATCAGAACAGTAAGTCCACCACCTAAACAATATCTCTGAATTCTATTTGTTTGGCTCCTCAATTTTAATCTACATCTTGATCCAATTCTAATCCCTTTGAAGAAAATGATTCCATAAACAACTATATAAGACTTTGAAAATGATTAATCAGCTAGAGTGAATCAATTTCACCAAATGAGAGCTTGTTTCTCATGTATAGGACAAAACCTAACAAATTCTCCAACAACATACTATCAAAACCAGTTATCCTACTTTCAAAATTTAGTACACATGGTCCATTTCAAAAGAAAACCAAAAGCAAACTTGTTCTCCTACAAACAATTCAACCAGAACTAAATCACTAGACTAATACACTATTGCTGCCAAGTATTTTGAAAATCTACAACACCACAGTTCACTAGCTATGCTTTTCAGTTGAGTTAGTTTATGTAAAACTCAATTATTCAAGTACAAACAGAGTAGAATCATTCGACAACTTCCCAAACTACCACACAGAACCCTGAGCACTATATTTCAATAACTAACCTAAATGACCCACAATTGATAAAATTCATTCTTATAAGCAGCACATTCACATTGCACAAAACACACACTTCATATTCAATACATAACAACTAGATCCATACTAGAAGAATATACATACCCTCAAACGGTCAGAGAGGACTGAAGGGGTGATAAGCTTATACTTGGGTGCTTCAGTGATAAGCTTGTCGTAAGTACCCTTATCGAACAAAACCATGTTGTTCACCTTCTCCTTTTGCTTTCCCTTGCTCCACTTCTGCAATTCCACATTCAAAACCCAGCATTACAAACTCAAACTTTCCCTAGTTACCAACAAAACAAATATAATTAGTTCAAAAAAAGTGAAATAAGTATGACCTTCTTCTTCTGCTTGCCACCACCGGACTTGGCGGGCTTGGAAGACGGTGGAGGAGCCTTTTCCTTCTTAGGTGCCTGCAAACAAAATCAAACATCTCAGCATTTAATGCTCAAAATACATACAACACTAATCACACCAGTAGCAGAGAAGCTTACCATTGTCGCCGGAAGTTTTTAGGGGTAAAGGGGTGGGGAGTGGCGGAGGCTAGGGCAACAGAGGAGGAAGGAACTGGTATGTAGAGAAAGGCGCTATTTCTAAACCTAAATTTAGGGATTCTAGGGTTTTTATTGGATCAGTTCGTATGGGCTTAATTTATTCTGGGCCGTATGGGCTTCACTCATCAGGCCGAAAGGCATGGATACTCAATTTCGGGCTCGCCATTTAAGTCATACTTGTTGATTGTTGCGTCTATTAACGTCGAAATCATTTGTTTGAGATTAAGCTTTAAATTCGGACAAGATATCTCAAATTTCATATACATAGGATTAAAGTTCAAGCATTCTTGCTTAAACTTCAATGGTATATAGTTGAATTCAACTATTTTTCATCATAAGCTTCAGTCATTTTTGCTTGAAGTTCAGTCATTTTGCATAAATTTCGACCGTATGTAGTTAAACTCGTCAAATCCTCACTCTAGACATCGCATATCTGAAGCTATTTTGAAGTGGATAGCCAAATAAAAATATTCAAAAGGTAAAATAGATTAAATAATGGTGTCCAAATAAAGTATTCCTAAAACTTGTACCAATCATTAGAGTTCCATTGAGCCCACATTATTTGAAAATGCTTACTCGCGAAGCATGTATTAAAACACTAATTACAAAACACATGTTCTTTATATAAATTTTATTTTGATTTATCTCTTAATTATGAAAAAAATGACATAATTTAGTGCGTACATTCATTTCAATAGTAAGTAGGTTTACAACATGAATTGAAAATAATTACAGTACTTAATAATACGGCTTAAATAAGTATAAAATACTATCTTCTGATTTTTCAAACTAGACAAATAAAAGTAAAATTTTATTTTTTAGTATTGTGAACAAAATAAAAGTGGACGGGATAGTAGTAAGTAACATAAAATTAAAGCATATTAAATTTCCATTTAAGCACTTGCAATAAACAGAAGACTTCAATACCATTGGTAGAAATTTGCTAACAGAAATGCTAGCACAAAATTATGCCCAAAATAGAAGAAAAAGAGTACACAAAGCACAACATAGGAAATTAATTCAAAGAACAATAGCAAGCCCTTCCTTCTTTGGAGGTACTATGGACTTCTTATTCCCAGGGAAAGCGCTGCGCGAGACGTCCACAAGGGCCTTGAAGCTGTATGGTTCGTGCATCGACAGTTCTGACAAGACTTTCCTGTTCAGCTGTACGTTCTCCTTCATCAGCCCATGCATGAAATTGCCATAATTCACCTGGAATTGCAGGACAATAAGAAAATTGTTTAATAGATGAGGTAGAGGTCGTTTTTGTTAACTTGTAGTAAGATGTGCTAAAAATATCATTTAGGAACATCAGACACGATAGTTGACAGGTAGAGCGACGCCAATGGCCAAATTCATGTCAAAACTTGGTGACCAACATACTAAAGCAGCTTATTTCAGCTATAGTACCCTGTTGAATAATATCCTAATTAGTTTTCTGTTTCTTTTCTGATTGAACTCACACTGTCACGCAAAAGAGAAGGAAGCAGAAAGACATAGTTTCTTATACTTTTGGGCTTTGGCACTGATAACTTGAGGGAACAAATAGGAGTACAACAAGGGACGGAAGAATGAAGAAAAGAAGATAAAAATCAAAAGGCCAAATATTCTAATCAAGGGGATTAACAAATCCTTCTATTTGCAATGCTGTATTACCATAAAAATCTAAAGTAATGAGGCTATTCAATAACAATAACACACAGATTAACCAAATGGAGCCAACAACATGATCCTGAGAAGAACTGAATTTCATAATTAATATCTGACAGCATGTATGGCGCCAAGTATGACACATTCAAAAAGGGCCAAAGAATATTTGTGCCAGTTTAGAGGTCAGTTCGGGAATCATTCATGTTACCTATGGATACCTTTGAGGCACCTACAATATTTTGTTCTCTTCTTTTCATCATCATATCAAGGAACTACTGCAATATCTTCCAGCTATAGCCTATGAGCTTTATAGGGCATTGCCCCACTGTCATTTGGATAGTCAAAGTGTCTAACAAGTATTGACTTCCACAATGCTGAAAAAGATAAAGAGCAGAAGATTTCGTCCCATTTGTCTAAGCCGCCTTGGTGGGAACGTAATAGGTACACAGTGGAACAATCACAAGTTGTCCTGACACCACCTTTATTTGAAAAGAGGAAGCTAAAGTGTAGGAGGAGGATACTAAGGCACTTCAAAATCCTAGTGTTCTCATTCTCAAAAAAAATAAAAAATCCTAGTGTTCTATAAAAATTAGTACTAGGATGGTGGCCTTGAAAGCAATTTGTAGCTTACAGAGTTTGATTTTGCAAGATTTTACAAGTTCCTATTTTCAAGATTACCCAGACCCAAAGTAGAACTTAGAAAATGTATGCTTTTCCAAATCCTCCACGTCCAAGTCTCTAAAAGAAAATAGTGGAAAGTTTACCAGGATCATAAAACATAAGAAAGTCACCAAACCATTCAAAATATTATGTTGCCTCTGAAAAATAGCAGAAATTACTTGTCTACCATGACACACTTCACTTTGTGCTTTTTTTTTATGGCAAAACCCCCGCTCCTATGCAATAACTCGCAAACCACATAGGAGAGGTAACCCGCACTAGGCAAGCCCGGTGCGACAAGCTCGACCCAAAAAGCAAACCCCTTGCTTTCGCTGGCAAGGAGTTTCGAACTTGAGACCTCCAACATGGAAGTCCCAAGCCCAAACCACTGGGCCACCCCGAAGGGTCACACTTCACTTTGTGCTTGTGCAGCCATTTTAGCAAATTGTGCTTTTTGGATTTTATCATTTCACACTAAAGAGAAAAGGCACCATTTTAAACATTCCATCTTTCACATAAAAATGATAAAAGTTAATAAGGATGAATCCTGAGGCATCTCCCTTCATAATATCTCTTCTAGAGCAACTAGCTTTCACTCTTTTTTTGGATAAAGTAAACCAAGTATGTTTCCCTTGACCATTGCTTCTATCTATTATTATCTGACTTTGCAGTCCAAGATAACTAGAAATTTGTAGTTAATAGCACTTTGTTAAGCTATTCACTATGAAGAATCTTAGTCTATTGGAGATTAGATGTATCAACAATGGAAACTGAATATTCAGCTTAACTCTTACAAATATTTTGCTCTCACTGCCGAAACTGAGGGTCCTGCAATTTTGCTCTTTGACTGCCATACCAGGCTCCCTAATTTAATTATGGAACTTTACAGCCATGCTGGTATCCTATCGCAATGCTGAAAAATCTAGTAAGCACCACAAATTTAATTATGGAACTTTACAGCCATGCTGGTATCCTATCGCAATGCTGAAAAATCTAGTAAGCACCACAAAATTTCTAGAATCCAGCAGCATTACTGTTGAGTTATTTAAGATCCAATAGACAAAGGTATGATTCTCCATGCAGAAGGTTCAAGAACTAAGGCTAGTGGCTCAAAAGATAACCCTAAACGAGCCAAAGGATAATAGAGGAGAAAAACTAGAATAACGATAGGAAGGCTAAAGAAACATTGCAGGAAAGATATGAAGATACCTAACAAAATAAAAAAGACAAGTCTATAGAATAATTGTGAAGCCAACAATGTTGTATGAGAGTGAACGTCAGGCATCTGGCACCCAACATATCTACAAGATGAGTGTCAAAGAAATGTTTTTGCTAAGATAGACGTACAAGCATACAATATTGGACAAGATCATAAATTATTTCAACAGAGGATGTAGAAGAATATAGAGAGAATGTCATCTAAGATGTCTTCTCTATTTTCTTGTAAACCTCAAATGCAATTGTTTGTTAGGAGCATTATTATGATAATTGAAGGTGCCAAATGAAATGGGGTAAACTCACAGGGAGAAAGGTTGTCTCAACCCAAAATCTCTGAGAAACCAACGTGAGCTTAACTAATAACATAACACACAATAGAAGAAAAGGATCCACATAGACATAGCAAATAGTTGATAGTAAGCTTAGATACTGCTGTTACACTACATTAGGTCCATTTTTGTCCAGGAGTCTTTGTAGTTGGTTAAATACTTGTGTATCAACATAGGATAAGTGTGAGATTTACAAAACCTCTAGTGATTTGGTATTGGAGTGAAATAGGCTATACAACTTCACTGACCACTTTGGTCTTGAATGATTGATCAATCAATCAGATGATACAACAGAGATATACTGCAACAACATGTCGCCTCGTTTGCTCCTTATATATGTAGACACTTATTGAAATCCTTTAAGAGGAGTCCTACCCCCTTGATGCCTACTTAATATAACCTTCTTCTTTATCAAGATAAAGACTTGAGCAATCCTGGGATTCCCCAACCATTAGGAGCTCTTTCTCAAACTTCTCGCAATATTTAATTGGGCCAGCTACAATTTCCAAGACTACTCATCTAATATGATAATGGTTCAACATGCTGCAACAACCATGACTAAGCACACGTCATAAAGTAAGTAAATGCTAAACAAAATCAATTACAATCACAAAAGACGCCAAACAAAACTCAAATTCGACAAAATATTTAAAAGGGGGAAAACCCCACGAATCAAAAACTGCAAAATATGAGAAAATGAGATTATGCATACCCCATGTTGGCGAGTTCCGGCATTGATGCGTTGAATCCAGAGAGAGCGCATATCCCTCTTCTTGTTGCGGCGGTCTCTATAAGAGTACTGAAGCGCCTTCTCAACTCTTTCTCTTGCTATTCTTATGCAGTTTTTAGCTCTTCCTCGAAACCCTTTAGCTAGCTTAAACACTTCCTTTTTGTTCATCTTGTTCCCGCTTTCTTCTCTGCTTCTCACTACAGAATCTCAAAGTTCTTGGCTTTGGGGTTTTGGGGGTACTTGAGAGTGTCTCTAGTTGTATAAATGCTCTTTTCACCCTCATATTTCACATATTTGTGATTCTGCACCCCAAACTTTAGCTGTTTGTACTTTGTGCTTTGTTTAAAAGATGGTTTTGTAATAAAGGTACCTTATGTTTGGGTAGATTTAAAATAGTCCCTCAAGTATTTGTTTTGTAGTTTTTTCAGTAATTTTGATTTGGTTCTAGTGTTTAGTGCAATTTTTTATTTGGTAGCTTCTGCAATTACTTTTTTTTATATACGATACAACACTTTTATTTTTATATATAGGAAAGCAAGAAGAAATTGAAAGAACAAAGAAATGGACATGACCATCAAAGCTTTAGAAATTATAGTTGAATCAGATAAGAATACGTGTTTGATGAATTGTAAATAAAAAGATACGTATACATACAATCCAGACTTATCGGTTTGGAAAGATAGAATGACAATAATACGCTTATTTGCCTGATCAGATTGAAAAGTTGGAATGACAAAAATATTCTTATTTACCATTTGAATGACAAATAAGTATACATGTTGAAATTGGTACATGTTGAAATTGTCCTTTCTATATAATAAAAATAAAAATAAAATATCATGTGAATAGTTTTTTAGTGTTGTATCATTAAGTTTAATATTTATATAAAAAAAATGCTCATGTTTACATGTAATTATTTGTGATCGTATTTCAAAAATATGCCATACACATATGTGAGATAAGATTTATATGTATTATCTAGTGGTCTGAATGATGACATTAGCTTGAGTGACATTTTCAAAATGTAATTTGTAATTATTTTTCCAAAATTTAATTATACACGTAATATGTATGTAAAATCGGATCGTAAGCATAATGCAAGTATAGATTCGGTGCACTTTATTTTAATTGGGACATGTAGCATATAATTTGGACCAATATTACAAATTAAAAACATAGAAGAGGAGTTTTGTTAATTCATAATGACAATTTTGAACCATTTGATGACAATATATTCGATATCAAATTTTATTTAAGAATAACGTCTTTTGCTTTACATAGTTTAGGAATAGCTTTTAATCATTTATGTTTTGCCTTATTTATATTTAAACTCTTTCTTCGTTGATCAATATATCAAGTTATAGTATAATTGTAATTTATAATTCTTGTTGAGCAATATAAGATCAAATTTTATCATTAAAAACTCAGCTGATTCATATGCAATATTTTACTACAATACTAATTAGAAATTTTACTAATTTTTTCTTGTGTTATGATTTGTGTCGAAAAGGATGATTTGTCTTTGTCTATAATATTAGAAACATAATAAGATGCAATGAACTAATAATTCTAATCATCGGTTGTTTTTTCACAAGAAATATTTCGGTAAGATTTAAGTTATATATGTATTATTTTTCGTATAATTTATACGATGTTTGATAGATATATAAAAAAGAAGTTATTTGTATATTAAATTAACATTGTGTTTGGTTGACAATCTAGAAATCTGCGTAACTAATATATGTATACGTTGTAGGGAATCTATGTATTATTTCATATATAATAGAAAGTGGAATAATGAATTAATACATGTACAGTAAAACCTCTATAAATTAATACTTGGTAAATTAATAATCTCTCTAACGTAATATTTTCCTCCGATCCCGACTTGGACCAATGGAAAAAATCACAAATTTCGATAAGATAATAAAATAATATATTTTCAGAGGGTCCCTATATAAATATATGGTCCCATTAATATCATAATTAAAAATTCTAGTACAAATATATCTAAGACAATTTAGTGAAATATGATTCTATTGTGTTATGTTTTTTCTTAAAATTTAAATCTAGTTGAAGCTCATTTATAACTTTTCTTATTGCATCCAAAAGCTTTGGTGTGTTGTCTTTTCGAACTGCATCATAAAATTGTGAAGAGCTCTAGATGCGATAAGTGCTTCCTTATGCGTAACTGGCTCCAAAAGTATAGTAACATCTTCAACTTCATCATCAACATTACTTTTTTCAAGGGTATCCACAATTTCTTCTAAGTTATAAATGTTGTGAATGGGTCGAGGCCGGTTATACCAAAAATAGCCTAATACCGTATTAAGGGGTTATGTGTGGGATCCAAGTTAATAAGTAGCACATTTTAGGGAAAATAGGGTTAAGAAATTTGTTGAGTAAAGAATTTGATTTCTCTTCTCTCCGTTCTATGGTCTAAGCTTTTCATCCATTTTCTTATTTTTTATCCTCTAGGTACTCGTAATTTCACTATTTTCATCATAATTCAATAGTTTGAATATTGTAATTGTGTTTTAGTTCTTATTTATATAGTGAGAATTTCAAGTTTGTTACATTGGTGCTCTCATTGAGATTACTCCAAATGGTAATAGTGGTATTAGATCGATTCAGTGATGGCAACGACCCAGAAGGTTAGATTCTTCGGGCCAAGCAGTATTTCACCTGCCTTGGCTTCTCTAAGAAGGACTGGCTACCTCTTCCTTACTTCTAGCTTGATGGTGAAGCTCTTACTTGGTTGCATCGAAACAAGTAATTCGTCAATTGGAAGCAACTTACGGAAATATTGCTTATGCGATTTCCAAAACGAACCTTCACAACTTTAGTGAGTACGACAGATACTTCACAAGCCTATTTTGACTGTGGACGCTATGCTACATTTGTTCCTCAAATGATCTCTGCCTCTATAATTGTAGATCTAAGTCGTGTCACACTGTCATCTGACTTGAAAGGTGGCTTCACAAGTGGGAACACAAATACATCCCATATGCTTGAGAAGTTGCCAGAGAAGTATACCAATATGGATTGCTTGGCATTGATTATTGGAAGTAATATTGGGTTTGCGACTCTTGAAGTCGTAGGAACTCCTCAAATTGGGAATGCAAAATCAGTCAAAGCAGATTTGTTATAGGAACCTTCTTCCATTACCGAAGGTCAGGTGTTCGATGAAATTTCACACACAATTGTGAGCTCTGACATTTCTGAACCTATCGATAGATTATGCGAAGATGTTAGTATGTAAACTAAGGTCCCTCTTTCGGTGTTAAATGATACGAAAGGATTAATGACGTGGATGAGGAAAATTCACTAGATAATATAGCTTTGTTTGACAAATCTCCTCAAAGGGATGCATCTGGTACTCTGGCTCTTTTTTCTACGGAAGGACCTATGATGTCAAATACACGTTTGCGAATTACTGACATAGTATATCCAATTGCGACTGGGGTACCACTCTTAGTTCCTCTTGTTGGTTGTGAAGTTATGCTGTCAAATAAACATCTCCAACAAGATATGCCAATGAGGTATGTAATTTCTAACTCTATTAGTAGTGGCTCTCCTAAATGGAAAATTGATTTAGAGACGAAAGATTTATCTATTGATAAATACTTCTAGGAGAATGAAAGTTCCATATCAACAAGGGCTATGCATTCTGTTCGATTGCTTCCTGTCGCGGAAAATGGAAAATATATTGGAGGATTCAAAATATTTTGAGTCAATTTCCATTTGTTCCCATTGCTAATTTTTTTATGCTTATTATAACTGTTCCGGCAACTGCAGTGGATCTTTGTGTATGGGATCCGGGAATAGGTTTTGGGTTCATAGCTCTTACAGGTTACATAGAGAATGCGGAGGAACTTCTATCATTGGGATGTACTGATAAGTTTCTCGTAATTGCATATTCAAATCGTATGAGTATAGTGTGGGATTCCGGACAACTAGGTAGTGTAAAGTTCTACAGGTTCAATGGGTTCTCTATTATTGATAACTACAATGCATTAACGTGTCCTTTAATTGCATATTCACTAGTCTTCGTTGAATATTATGCAATTAAACATAATATTTTCTTAGCCACCTTCCACCAAACATCAGTCTTGCATCTTCGCTATATAACTGCTCTTGTTGGCATAGTACATGTGTGGGAGGTAAAAATATTAAGGAGTGTATCTAAAGAAAAGGCAGTGCACTCTGCTGGTTACACATTTTATGGAGTCATAGAGATAGTAGAGTTGGCAGCACGCGCATAGATACATCATGGCTTAGGTAATGCATTAGTTTTTGTTATCCTCTTGAACAAATGTGTGATTGCGAGAAAAGTTATAACTAAATTCAATCGATAATGCGGGAGAGTTTTATCATAAATTAGAAAGAACATGGTTACAATTGTTTGTTATCAATTCTAGTGGAGAGAGTTGGTGGAAAAAGAGCTTTTACACCTATTGCTCAATACTTCGAGGTGAATAATTCTAGATTCGACGTGTCTGAGCATGTTATGAAGTATCATCTTTATCATATTTCAAGTGCTCTTGGACTGCTTTTGGATCCTAACAATAACCTTGGTGAAATTTTAAGCATCTCATTATGACACTACCACCTACATTTTGGACACTTATGGGAATATTTTATTTGATAGAAAAGGGATTGATGCTAAGAAAGAGTGGAATGAGAAGGGCATTTTAGTTCCTATAGCCATCTGAGTGAAATGCTGCTAGAAAATATGATAAAAATCCTTAATATGACTGTCAATAGTGCTTTAACAAGTTTTGGTAATATCATTAGGTGTATTGCTTTTTTGGATATGTCTCACATTACCCATCTTTGCGATGTTAATCAACTGCTAAGCAAGAATGATGCAACCATGTCTATAATACTCCAGGCAACCAATCGAGTTTCTTTATTGTTGCTTACCAATCTAACTGTACCAAGGGATGTTCATGCTTACTCGAACCTTGAAGACAAGGTTCTTATTGAAGTCGGGAGTATTGTTATGAATGGGCCGAGACCTGTTATACCAAAAACAACTCAATACCATGTTAAGGGGTTATGTGTGGGATCCAGGTTAATAAGTAGCACATTCTAGGGAAAATAGGGTTAAGAAAGTTGTTGAGTGAAGAATCTGATTCCTCTCCTCTCAATTGTATGGTCTAAGCTTCTCATCCTTATTCTTATCTTTTATCCTCTAGTTACTTGTAATTTCAGCATTCACAATTCAATAGTTTGAATATTGTAATTGTGTTTTAGTTCTTATTAATGTAGTGAGAATTTCGGGTTTGTTACACTGGATCTTTGAACATGTATCACTTTCATTCAGATAATCCAACAGGTTATTGATATCCATTTTATTGTGATAACCGAGATCATTAATCATGACCTCAAGTTCATGAATGATGTTTTCACAAGTGAGTTCATTCAAATTCTCTGAGATTACATCCCCCAACGAATTTTACAGTGTCGATTATATTTTGCTATTGTCTCTTGCTGAACATTTGTTGTCCAAGCAAGGATTGCAAAATTGATAGCATCCAAAACATTAATCTTTGTTGGATCAGTTTGTCCCACTTCATAGCCTTCTAATATCCTATAATAAAATTTGTTATGATAATGCATCTTGAAAGTTCTTATTATCCTAGCATCACAAAGTTGAATTTTAGATGTCATGTTGGGTGGCAAGAAAAACAGTTCAACATTTTGTAGTCCTTCAATATTTCTATTATTGGCTGGACAATTATCTACCATAAGAAAAACTCGTCTACCATGCATTTTGTGGTCAAACCAACGAATATATTCATCAAAAAGCACACTTGTCATCCATGCTCTTTTGTTTGCACGATAGTAACAATTAAATAAATATGATACATAAATTAGTAAGATACAATTATTTTGATATAATCAAAATTAACCTTCATTAAATCTCAAATCATTCTTTAAATGAATAAATATTAATTTATCGATTAAATAATATCTCTATAAAATAATAAAATTTCATGATCCCGCCTATATTAATTTATAGAGGTTTTACTGTATAACTAATCAATGCATAACTAAGAGGGTGTTTAGATTGACTTAAAAGTTGGTCAAACCTACTTTTAAATCAATTTTTTACTTCTGAAAGTGTTTGATAAATATAAAAATAATTTAAAATAAGTTAGGAAGTATTTAACAAGTTTAAAAATAACTTAAAATAAGTTTAAAATTGCTTAAATAGGTTAAAACCCAAAATTAGGTCTCCCCACTTTTTATTTTTTTACTTAAAAATTATTTAAGTTATATTTTTTTTATTTTTTTACTTAAAAACTACTTTTTTAAGCCATCCAAACGAGCTCTAATACTTACCAAAAATAATGAGGATATAAATTTACTCATAATTAATACATGTATAATTATAACCTGCTACCAAACTATCCCTAATTTACATCATTATATATAGATGGAGCCAATCTAAATAGTAATATTTTCTAACAGCGTCCCACCAAATGAGCATAAGGTGCTTTATACCTTCAATATTTTTTCACCTTTTTTAGATATTTGTTGTATACTTAACGTACACCAACCTCTCTCTGCTATTTTTGATTTTGTACATATCCTGTTATAACTTCTCTTATGCTAAGACCTTTATTTTTTTAAACTCTTTCTAACTGTATGCATATTTATACATTCGTAATATTTTGTTCTTTCTCAATTTATATATACATATCTATGTAATAATGTAATAGTTTTAGGATAAAAAAAATAGTTCAGGAATAAAATTTTGATATCTTATTGAATTGACATATTTTGAATAACTTATTCCACCATTTATATCATAGTGATGAGATGAGTTATTTCATATAGGATAAATTATCCTAGAAAAACTAATCTCAAAATAATTAATTCTAAGATAACTTGTTTCCAACCAAACGACCCCTAAGTAGGTTATTTTTTTAAGCTTGCCGTCAAGCAAATAATTTCAAATAATTCAAGTAGTCAACTTACAAACAACTCTTGAAAAAACTTATAGTTGCTTCATCAGGCTTGCAATCAAATAGGAAACTTGCAAATAATAATTTTTCTAAAAAACCTTGCAACAATTTTCGAAAATGTCGTACAACAACTTTTTTATCCTCTTATAAATAAGAAGCTAAGGAGCTGTTTAAATATGTGATATGAAATTATGATTTGAAAATCGGATAATTTAAAGTTAAAGTTTTGTTTGGATATGCCATTTAATTTTTTAAATTGTTTTTTTTTTTAAATCATGAAAATCAGTAAGTTATGAAAATTTCTTTAATTTTATATAATTTTATCAAGGTATACAAATTGAAAACACTCTTTAACTTGACATAAATTATTAGTTTCATTTTCGAACTATTGACCGCCTTAAAAACACTAATTTACTTGACTAATTAAATTTAGATACACCTTAATATACCTCATAACAAAACAAGTTGTCACAAACTCTTGTAGGAACATAATACTCTTATTAAAAAATCGAGAAAAGTATTGAAAACATCCATAAATTTAGCGAAAATTTAGAGGTGTATTTCATTCATGTTGCAAGATGAGGGATGTATTTAAATTTAGTTAGTTAAGTTAAAAATGTTTTTAAGATTGTCAATAATTCAAAAAAAAATAATACTTTATGATGAATTTAAGAATATTTTTAGTACTTATCTCTTTCATCAAACGAAAAATCACATCTTATGACCACAAATTGTACTCTTTTTAAAAATAACTTTAAAGCATTACAATATATTTTCATATTTTTTAAATTTTATATTCAGTTAAACAATATCATATAATAATATTGAGAATGAGAGAATTTATTTTTTCAATATCATTCAATTAATGTCAAAAATCTCTATTTATGACCATGTTGTAAGATTAGTCAAACATCTCTAAAGACTCCCTACTCTAGCTTCTGTTTTCCAGTTTGTTTCTTATGTTTGTAGGTTATTATTACAGTAGCTTTGGTTTTTTCTGTGCGCTCTATGCATAAAGGCACTTTCTCTCTCTCTCCTCAACTTCATTGTCTCATAAATTCTCGAGATTGGCGTCAAGAGAAGGGGACCTCTGTTCTTTCTTTTCATTACTTAATTCTCTACTGGGGTTTTCTGTTTTTCACTTCAAAAAAAACAACTCCTCCCACTTTGTGATATATATCTGAGAGCAAGAACCAAAGAAAAGGGTATTTGGAGATAGTGGAGGAGAGGGGTTTTTTTGTTTATTAAATAAAAGCAATCTTGATGAGTTTGAGAGGAGGCTCTCTTGGAGTAGAGAGCCTACCTGTTGATTCAAGAACCAGTACCATCATTTCTTGTTGATACATAGAATCAGAAAAAAAGAAGATAAAGGGTTTTTTTTGTTTTTCGTGTTTTTTGTGTAATTGATTTTGTGATTGGGGTTTTTGTAGTAGCAAAGAGATGGATAGTAGCAAGTATGTGAGGTATACACCAGAACAAGTGGAGGCTTTGGAGAGGGTTTATGCAGAATGTCCAAAGCCAACTTCTTTGAAGAGGCATCAGCTCATTAGGGAGTGTTCCATTCTTTCTAATATTGACCCTAAACAGATCAAAGTTTGGTTTCAGAACAGAAGGTATAGTTATCATTTTATTCTAGAAGTAGTGAGTTTTGTATCATCTATTTGAAGCTATTTTCAAGAAACAGTTTTTGTTAATTTTTGGTAGAGAGATTGCTAGGAAGTTTGAAAATTTTCCTTTTGCCCTAAATGGGATACTGTTTTCTTGAAGAAAAAAAGTGTTCTTTTTTTCAAATATGTCTGGATGTGAGTTAAACCTTTTCCTTTTCAAGCTTTTCCCCCCTTTTTGAAATTGGGGTCAGATGATAAAAGGGACTTTTGAATGAGTTCTGTCTGTTTGTTCATTTTTTCTCTCGGCTTTCTGTGATGGAAGATAAAGTGTGGAACTGCTGACTCTGAATCACAAGGGGAACTTTTGTCATTGCATATTACTTTGTTAAAGGGCCTTATTTTTCACTTTTTGTCAATTTTAGGAAGTCTAGGACTGAATAATTTTGTGTATTTTTGTTTTTGGCCATCTGCACCTTTGATATCTATTTGCATTTATGGAGTGCTAAGTAATTTAGTGCATTTTATTTGTTTGTCACCATCTGCTTCTGTAACTTCAAATGTTTACTAATTTAATGAGAAGATAGATGTGGACAGGTTTGATTCCTTCCTGAAAATGGTGTTCCTTTTCTTGACCTTCCATATATATGCTTATACTTTTAATGAAGTTACAATAATTAACTTGATGAAAGAAACTTTGATTTTCTCCTCCTGATCAAGCTGCTCTCTTTTGGTCTTAGTGCCCTTTTTTGGGTAACTCTTGTGGAATCATTTGCTATTTCAAAGCTGGTGTCGGTCAATGAGCACCTTCTCGGTGGTGACTCTTTATACTGTACTCGCATATATTTAGGTTTTGGGAAGCCATGACCTTTATTTATTCCGAATATTAGATTACCAAGTTTCTGGAATCGGTTCAGGTGTAACGGGGAAGTAAAAGACTGCATCTTGAACTTACTTTTTTGGGTTATCCCTCCACTAATAGACATTTCCTTAATCAGTACATAAAGGCAGCAGTTTGTAATTCTTAGTATTAGTGAAGTTGAAATTAAAATTAGTTCAAACTTCAAGGAATTCCCATTCAGCTTTGCTTGTTTCTTTCAAGTGAAATGAAAAATAATAAATTGCAAGCTTCTGCCTGATATATATGCATTTGCTAATTATAGTATATACATGTTTAGCAGTTTCTTCTCCCAACTTACAATAGGTAAATATGCACACTCTATTTAATTTTGTTGCTATGAAGCTAAGGGGATCCTTCTCCTTTTGGCTTCATTTCTCTTTGATACAATTAGAAGAGTAAGTTTGTAACATCAGGCGCAATTTCTTCTTTTATTTTTGAATTACTGGTTAAAGACAGAAAATTTTATCTGATTTGATAGGCTTATTTTCCTAAAAATCTTTTCAGGATTGACTTCATATCTTCAATATCTGAGAAATCATTTTTTGGACTGGTTGAGATGGCCCATGATGCGAAAGATAATTTAATGTGATCATTTGTATAAAGCAAATACATTTGTAGATATCCTAAAAGAATAACTGGTTGTTAAAATACTCTTTGTTGCAAGAGTAGGGCCTTTGATTTTTTAATTACCAAATCTTTCTAACTTCTATTCACTCAAGAGAGTGGTAGATATGTGTATGCACCTATGTTTTCCTCAAGTTCAAAGTCATATTAGAACTTTACTTTTCAGTATTTCTTTTGGCAAAATGTCAAATTCTATCCACCATTCTCATATGTTAATACTCTATTTAAGGCATGCTTCAGTTGGAGCACATGTATAGCTCAGAAGGGTAAATAGCTTAAATCAGTATTTCCTTTACCTTCTGTAGATGCCGTGAGAAACAGAAAAAGGAGGCATCTCATCTCCAGACTGTTAACAGAAAGCTGACTGCTATGAACAAACTGTTGATGGAAGAAAATGACCGATTGCAGAAGCACGTTTCACATCTTGTGTATGATAATGGCTTCATGCGACAACAGTTGCATACTGTGAGTTCTCTACATGTTTTACAACCTTAGCATTTGGTCGAGATTCCAGTGCTATGAGAAAATTGGTTCTCACAGGGATTAATTAAACATTTTAAAATAAGCAAATTTGACCTGTAGGGGTTTCTGTCAAATCATATTTCAAATTCTTATGTTTAAATCTGCTATCTTTTGTTGAAACTGTAACTTACAATGTTGACCTGCTAAAACTTGTACAAGCTGCATTCAATTCAGTCCCTTTATCCTTACATAGATTGTGTACTACAGTACATGCCCTATATTGCATGCTCCTTTTTTGTGTAATGAAACTCAAGATGCATTGTAGCAGGTAAACAGTACGACCACGGATACCTGCTGTGAGTCTGTGGTCGTGAGTGGTCAGCAGCAGCAACAAAACCCAATGCGTCAGCATCATCCGCAAAGGGATGCTAACAGCCCAGCTGGGTAATTGGACTTTATCCTTTTATCCATCTGAATTATTATTATTTATGGTTGAACAACTAATTTATTTCTTTTTTTCTCGTCTTCTTTTTGAAGTCTTTTAGCAATAGCTGAAGAGACCCTGACAGAGTTCCTTGGTAAAGCTACTGGAACTGCTGTCGACTGGGTGCAGATGATTGGGATGAAGGTAAGTCTTCTCTTTGATTGTCCATTTCAAGCCTTTGTATCATTGATTCATTTCATATGTGTTAATCTCCCCCCCGTTTTCTGATTTAGCCTGGTCCGGAATCTATTGGCATCGTCGCTGTTTCCCGCAACTGTAATGGTGTTGCAGCACGAGCTTGCGGCCTTGTGAGTCTAGAGCCCATGAAGGTACTTCCTGTTACTCCCTTTCTGATTGATATTAATTTTCAGTGAGAATTGATGTCTTCCTTAGTGTGTCTTGCTTTAGCCTTGTCTTTGAGTTGTTGAAAGTGTTGTTTCAGGTTGCTGAGATCCTTAAAGATCGTCCTTCTTGGTATCGCGATTGCCGTTGCCTTGATATACTGAATGTAATACCAACAGGAAATGGAGGGACTATAGAGCTCATATACCTGCAGGTTTGTGGTGTTTCTGTGCTTAATGTAGGTTACTCGAGGCAAAGTGAATCTGAGAATTAAGTTGATTCAGCATTGGTTTGTTGCTATGTTACTTCAATAGACTTATGCACCAACTACATTGGCACCGGCTCGTGATTTTTGGACATTGAGATACACTACAAGTTTAGAAGATGGAAGTCTTGTGGTATGTATTAGGCATAATCCGAAAACTTGTATTAGAGCTTTCCCAATCCAAGTGCTTGTCTCCATATAAGCAATGTATGTAACAAGTATTTGCTTGCATTCATGTTTCTGGGCTTTAATTTGCAGATATGTGAAAGATCTTTGACGTCTAATACTGGATGCCCTGTCGGGCCTCCAGCAACTAGTTCTGTTAGGGCTAAAATGCTACCGAGTGGTTTCCTCATACGGCCTTGTGAGGGCGGGGGCTCAATCATCCACATTGTAGACCATATTGATCTCGACGTGAGTAAATTTAATTGGTCAATTATTGAGCATCGTTTTTACCTTGATTACTTCTTTCTGAGCAAACATTTTGGTGCACAGGCTTGCAGTGTTCCTGAAGTCCTCAGACCACTTTATGAATCGTCCAAGATCCTTGCTCAGAAAATGACAATGGCTGTAAGAAATTTCTTATGTTTCTGTCTCGACAACGGGATATGTTGTGAAGTCATCTTACTTTAAGATATCCGTGCAGGCCTTCCGGTACATAAGGCAGATAGCTCAAGAAACCAGTGGAGAAATTCAATATGCTGGAGGTCGGCAACCTGCTGTTTTGAGGGCATTTAGTCAGAGATTGTGCAGGTAAAAACTCAGTTGGTTGTTAGAGATAAATGTAGTACATTGTGCTAACAGTCTGAATCAAGCTTTTGAGCACTCATGATTAAAAATAGGCAGCAAATCTATATGAATATATTAACTAGGCAACCAATCTCAGTAGTGATGTTCAGATAAAAAAAATAGTTGAGCACTCATTATTAAAAATCCTGGATCCCCACTATCAGACAATCAAATGCTTTTGGCTTTGATTTTCTTATATTAGTTCTTGCGTACAAGTCTTGCGACTAGTTTGCTATCTGGAATTTGTCATTCTCAATATTTACTACAGGGGATTCAATAATGCGGTTAGTGGATTTATTGATGATGGTTGGACAATTATGGGTAGTGATGGTGTGGATGATGTAACAATCGCTGTAAACTCATCACCAAGTAAATTCCTTGATGCACAATACAACACCTTGTCAATTCTCCCTACTTTTGGAGGAGTACTGTGTGCACGAGCATCAATGCTTCTTCAGGTATGTTAAGTTCAAATACTTGTGGGACATATTGCTGTAATAGTATCACATAATTCTAATTGCTTGATGTGGTGTTATTCTCTTTTCAATTCCCATTTGTAGGATGTTTGCCCTGCTTTGCTTGTCCGTTTCCTTAGGGAGCACCGTTCAGAGTGGGCTGACTATGGAGTTGATGCTTACTCTTCTGCATCTCTTAAAGCCAGTCCCTATGCTGTCCCTTGCGCCAGACCTGGTGTCTTCCCCAGTAGCCAGGTCGTTTTACCGCTTGCTCAAACTGTGGAACATGAGGAGGTAAGTAGGTCATATGCTATATTTTGTGATTGTGACTGTTGCAAAAGTTGTCAATGGTCTCTGACTGATCATATAACTGTGGTTTAATCTGAATTTACTATGTACTTAGTTTCTTGAGGTTGTTCGGCTAGAGGGTCATGCTTTCTCTCCAGAGGACATAGCTTTATCGCGGGATATGTATTTGTTACAGGTTGATAGCTCTGCCTTGCTCGAGATTCACTTTGTTCTTTCTGAGGGTTTTGGGTTCTAATGCTCTTGCTATAACAATGCAGCTATGCAGTGGAGTTGAAGAGACTGCCACAGGTGCCTGTGCTCAGCTTGTTTTTGCACATATTGATGAATCTTTTGGTGATGATGCTCCATTGCTTCCATCTGGTTTCTCTGTCATTCCACTGGAGCCTAAATCAGTTAAGTGATGCCTATTTTGTATCCTACGACTTCATGTGTTCCTGAATTTTGGCTGAAGGAGAAACTTCAAGCTTTTTAGTCACGAGCTTTTTCTGCCTTTCATCTTTTAGAGAATTTTAGATTATTTATGGTGCTTTGAAAAGTTTATTAGCATCTGAATGCACAATTTGGTGTTTGAGAAGTCACCTGGCATCCAAAAACTGTCGTGGATATGTGGATTAGTTTCTTACCTTATTCTTATAGTTTATTACTGTTACTGCTTATGATGCAGGATTCTCCTAGTGCTGCTCGGACTTTGGATTTAGCTTCAACTCTTGAAGCTAGAACTGGTGGGACACGGCCAGCTGGTGAAGTTGAAGGACGCAGTTACAACCATCGTTCAGTCTTGACAATTGCATTCCAGTTTGCTTTTGAGAATCACTATCGAGAAAATGTAGCTGCTATGGCTCGCCAATATGTACGAAGCATTGTAGGCTCTGTTCAGAGAGTTGCTATGGCTATCGCACCCTCTCGACTCTGCTCTCAGCTGACGCCTAAATCCTTCCCTGGCTCACCAGAAGCTGTCACTTTGGCGAGATGGATTTGCAGGAGCTATAAGTATGGGTTCTAACTTCTAAGGTCTTTGCAGTAATTCGTAGTTATCTGAGTTTTGGACCACCAAATAGCGATTCCCGACGTATGCAGATAAATGTTGTTGTGTGTGTAGCATAGTATAAATGAAAGGTTCTCCATACACATCCAAGACTGAGGCCCACTCTGATTCATTGTCACCCTTGGATTAACAAATGCTGAAGGGCTCATCCCTTAACATGCAACCTGATGTACTCATGGAACACTTCAACTTTGTTCCCAGTTTCTCTACCTAGTTTTACTGATTCAATGTGTTTTCAGGAATCATACTGGTGGAGAATTGCTACAGGTGGAGTCTCAAGCTGCCGGTGATGCTGTTCTGAAGCAACTATGGCATCACACTGATTCAATAATGTGCTGCTCCGTCAAAATGAATGTCAGTAACATCACCTCCCGTTGTTTTGATGTTATGCTTTTCTTATAAGAAAGGTTTCTCCACGATTCC
The DNA here is from genome assembly GCA_037074985.1 of Solanum bulbocastanum. Taxonomy (NCBI): domain Eukaryota; kingdom Viridiplantae; phylum Streptophyta; class Magnoliopsida; order Solanales; family Solanaceae; genus Solanum; species Solanum bulbocastanum. The sequence goes on along the minus strand of CM073598.1, from coordinate 24,223,290 downwards.
TTTTCAAGGGAAATCTGATGATAGCTAAATGGTTTATCTACTTAATGCAGGATTCTGCAGTTTTTTCATTTGCAAACCAAGCAGGACTTGACATGCTTGAAACCACTCTAATTGCTCTTCAGGATATAATGCTCGATAAGATCCTAGATGAAGCTGGTCGAAAGGTCCTCCTTTCAGAGTTTCCCAAGATTATGCAGCAGGTTCAACTACCATCTTTATGTGAATATTCTAGAATTCTACATTTAATTAAGTCGGATTATCATGCGGAGATTTATTAACACTTGGAAATATGTTATTCAATACTTGATGAGTTTTAATCATATGGTGCAACGCGTACCTAACCACTCATGTTTCACTAGATGAGGTTTAGAGATTATTAGCAAACAATTTGGTGATTTCTGATACCCTTTGTGCTTGTAGGGCTTTGCCTATCTGCCGGCAGGGTTATGTGTATCGAGCATGGGGAGGCCGGTGTCATATGAGCAAGCTGTTGCATGGAAGGTCCTTAATGATGACAGCTCCAATCACTGCCTAGCTTTCATGTTCACAAACTGGTCTTTTATTTAAGTTCAAAACATATGATCTGTGTAAGGCAGGCTGTGTGGCATTGGCTATTGACTCGGTACTAGCTATTTTGTACTAAACAATGTCTTCTTCCAGTGGCGGAGCCAGAAATCCTTACAAGAGGATTCCAACTTGTGACATGGAGCAACCTTTGAAACCCTGACAGACCCCCATCAGTCGTCACCTCTGCTTTTAAAGTTTCCCAATGTCAAGAGGATTCAAAAACATGTACATAATGTATGAAAACTTTTTTCTTTTTATCTTATTTGTGCAGTATGATTTTTCGACGAAGGGAATTCAATTGAACCCTTATTTGGTTTTCTTGGATGTATTTGGAATGTTTGTTGGGTTACCAACCATGAATGATTATGTTTTGCCTAGATGTGGGGTTCACCTATTACTAATTGGGCTGTTAGCCTAATACTTCTTGTTGGTTGTTGAGTTTCTGCTTTTTTTCATTGGTTTCTTGGAGGAGGCAACACTATTACCAACATCAAGTACCTTTTGTAAAAGATGTTCATCAAAATATCAAACTAAAGTAGGAAAATTGTTGAATTTTTAGTAACAATGAAAGTGTCATTTGGCCAACTTGTTTGTGTTTGATGTGATTTTCATTACAGACTAGGAAGTTGTGAAATGTCTACAAGATGCTGTTGGCTTTGTTTTTTCTTTTGAAAAATTATTGCAAGTGGATTCACTTGAGTCTTATCATGCAGAAAGCAGGAATATATGTATTTTTTTTTTCTTTTAATGCCACTTTAATTAGTAAGGTTCCTACAGGCCAATTGATTTTATAGTTTTTTTGCAAATTTGTTTTTAGTATTATCTTTGTTTTTTTTTATAAATGAAATACTTGAAACTAACGCATGGTAATTTTGTAGGATCATATTCTTTTAGTCACACACAAAATTTTTTGGAAAAATCACCCCACATATATATTTGAGAGATAATATTACGGGTTTTAAAGGTACTTTTAAAATATTCTTGCTTATTACAGTTTAATTACGGGTTATAACAGATCACATTTTATTTAAAAAATCAATTAAAATTTTACTTTATTAAATAAATAGTATTTTATGATTTTATATTTATTATTAAATGATATAAATAAATAGTCTACCATAATCATCTCTTACACATTTATAGGAAATTTACCTTGATTCTAGTTGCTTTTTTACTTTTGCACGTCACCCCTAATGTCACCGCGCCTCTTCTAGTCAATAACCCACCACCCCCACGTTCAAAAAGTAAAATTTTCCGTTGTAACAATTACCCATTCCTCGTTCACCTCATCAATCATCTTCCATTCAAACCGTTTCTACATCTCAATATCACCTCCTAAATTAGAAAATATTCAGTCTACAATCAGAAAGAAAGGGCGATTTCACAATACTAAGAATTGAGTTTTCAAGATTTTTGTTAAAACATGTCGAAGAAACCAGAGCATACTTCTAGAAAGAGTCCTAGATTAGTAGAAGCGAGTTCTATGGTTGGAATAATGCCTCCGACGTTTAACATATTGACTCAAACGCCACCGCATAACAAGAATGCAACTCCAGCGAAAAAGGTTGGTACTTCTCAAAATAAGAACCAGATTACAAGAAAGAAGAAGAAAACTCAATTTATTTATGAAGGAGGCTTCGGAAATCCCAATATAAAAATGGCAAAAAGTGGTTAAGGTAAGTATTTTATTTAATTTATTTTCCAATTATTAAATTTAGTAGAATTTTTGTTATAACAGTTTATTTATGCATATTATTTATGGCATGAATTTTGTTTTAATGTTTGACATGAAATTGTTGTGACATAAGCATACATATGTATAGTTACTATCATGGATTGATTTTAATTTGGTTATTATTTTTATCAAAAAAGGTATGAAGCATGTTTAAGATTGGTATGAATTTGACTTAATATTGATTTATGAATGTGGTATGCAACATGTTTAACATTTGTATGAAACTTATTTAATTTTGTTATGAACTTGGTATACCTTTTAGCGGGAAAGTTATTATTCAAAATCTTTCATTATGTCAATGAATGTGGAATGAAACATGAATAATATTGGTATGAGAATGTTTTAATATTGATTTAGGAATGTGGTATGCAGTATGTTTTAACATTGGTATGAAACTGATTTAAATTTGATATGAAGTTGATACACCTTTTAGCAAGGAAGTTATTATTCAAAATTTCTCATATATGTATATGAATGTGGTATGAAACAGGAATAATATTGGTATGAAACTGTCTTAATATTTGTATGAAGTTTGCCATCTAACTAATATTTGTATATGAATGTGGTATGAAACAGGAATAATAATGGTATGAAACTGTCTTAATACTTGAAGTCATGCATTTGACAAGTGTGCCTTAACAAGAGTCAAGTTCAAAGTATGTATTTCAATCTTTTAGTGATATCATCATAAAAATTAATTCACTTTATTTCTTAAAATTATTTTTCTTTCATTTTTGTTTCAGTGATTGTGGTATGTATACATGTTTATTTGCTGAATACATCAGCAATGGAGTTTTTAGTATGGGTTTCATTGATATCAATCAAAGTATCATCGTCAAAGGTACGCCTCAATCATATGACAGTACGGAAAGACAAAGAACGATGATGGTGTGATTAGTGAGAGTGAAGTAACTGGAAATGTTGTTAAACTGAACATATGAATTACACATTGTCTATTATAATTCCGAGATACCATTTATATAAAAACTGCTTATCAATTGGTCAACATTAAACAATTTTAGTTTTGGATATTAATTGGAAACTAAATGAACAACAATTTAGATTACATGAAATAATAGTGCCATAGAATTGATATTCAATTTGTATAAAATTGGTGTCCAATTCATATATGATTATTTTTTTTTTTACTTCATAATCTAAGATAAAAACTAAAAAAATTAAAAATGTATGAAGTTGGTATCCAACCTGTATAAATATTCGAAGAAACGAATCTGACAATGTAAAACAAAAGAAGAAAATCTGGTTTTTGAAATACAAAAAAAATAATTCGAGGAGAGAGAAAAATTTGAACACAAAAAAGAAACTCTGATTTTTGAAATACTTTTAACTGATTAGAGTAAAAAAAGGAAAACAAATATTTGTATTTTGTTTTTAATCTCCTAAATTTATGGCAATTATGAATTATCATTAATGTATTCAATTTAATTACTACAACTAAATTTCATTTTTTACTTATTATTATTTTTTAAAAATCATTTTTTATTATTATTTTAAAACTTTTTGTTTAATAAACTGCTATAACCTGAAATTTTTTATTGTTACAACTTGAAAATTTTATTATACTGTCATAATTTGAAATTATTAGTCTTATATATATCATTTATCAAATTTTCACAAAAAATTTATTTGCAAATTCTTTATTGTAATCAGCATTTCAAATTACTCAGATGATCCTTGATTCATCATTTTTGAAAAAAAATAATCTAAAAATTGAGGATGTTTGCCATGTTAAAAATACTTTTGAAAGATTAACTATTAGAATAGAAAATAACACAAGCTCAATAAGTTGATAGAAAATGCAACTTTTTTCTTTCTTTCCGACTTCCTCCTTCAAAACTAAAACAATATCATGCCTCTATAAGAATACTAATAAAAGCGATCGTCACATTATTCAGGCCTCAGCGACTTGCTAAATTGGAATCCATCCATTCAACAGTACTCCTTCAGTAGAAATTGAGACAATTTTTTTTTTGAACACAAGTTACTATTTTAGGCGTTCTTTAAAAAATAAAATAAAATTCAGACAAAATATTTTTTTGAAATAAGCAAAATTTTAGGTCTTTTTGGGGGTAAGTGTAGTTTTGCAAACTAGAGGGGCTATACTTGTAAATTATCGAAGAAGAAGAAGAAAAGCATTTATAAAAAAAATAGTAATCGTCTAAAGTAGTTAACCCCACTGAGAAAAAATGGAGGAAACAGAGAAAGAATGCATCAAATCTGCATCCGATGAGATTTCCAGTGAATTCAAAACCCTAATCAATGCTAAGGATTTGGATTCTTTGAAGCAATTACAAAACCTCATGTAATTCTCTTCGCTACCCGTTTTTCTTTTTTCTTTTCTCTTGGAACTCATTTGTTTATAGAAACTTTCTGAGTAATTTCTTCTGTAGTACTGATCCCTAGTATGCAGTGAATTAAAGGGTCAATGGGGTTTGAATTCTGTTTGTGGTGTGTTTGATGTATTTGAAGTTGTATTCATTTTTTATTCTGTTCAGTTCTTAGGCATTGCCTCATCAGGTTATACAGTTTAGGGCAAGATTGTTTTTTTACTTGATTTAGATAGAGTGATTGGCTTATTATGGTAATCTAAGATACTGAATGAGTTGGGTAGTTCAGAAAATGTTTAATTGATAAACCAGCCTTCGATCACATAGAGGAGTTCTAGCTGTTGTTGGGAAGTAACCCCAAATTTAGATTTCTTTTTACTTGATTTTAAATTGTGGGGTTCCTTTATTTTTGGTGAATCAAACCAGTTTGGATAATTAAGATAAGAAGTGTTAAGTTTAAGATGGAAATGAGAGGATATGTTGCTTGGTTATGTGATTGACTGACGGTTTGAAACCAGAATGTGAATGCATGTATGAGCTCTAATATTAGTTTCATAACTTAATTCATGTTAGGATTAAATGATGACATTTCCTTTTTAGATTTCACTGGTTCTCAGAGCCTCGCTTGATAGCCAATATGTTTGCTTATGTTTAGCTCCCTTTTGTTTTGTTTAGAGCTGAGTTGCTCGGACTCGGGTGTGGATCTAGAGGTCAGATACTTCATGATCTAATTTTTGAGATTAGGGGATATGGATCCATGTATGGATACGGCCATACTGGTGCGGGGATTCGCCTAAAAATAATTAAAATATCTAAAAATAGAGCTATAAAACCTAAATTATGAGATACTATATGGAGAACTTGAGGAGAATCTATGAGATTAAAGGAAAAGGAGTGACATAAAAATTTCTATATAAAAGGTGTTCCATTTTCTTCAATTTCACCTTAGTTTTTATATTGATTAAAGGAATCATTAGAACTGTCCAGACTTTCCCCATCGATTTTTGTCAAAGTATCCGAAATCACTTGACCAAATCTGACACGGATCCCACACCCACACCCATGTCATGTCGATACTGGTGCGGCACCAAAAGTGAAGAGTCCGAGCAACTTAGGTTTAGTCGTTTAGTGTATGCTGTAATGGAGCTAACAGCTTTCCTTTTGTAATCTTTTCATCTTCTTGATGCCAGCAATACAATATCTTTCTTCTATCCCAAACAAAATCATGTTTGCGTTTCCAAATTACTTTGGCACTACATGGGTGAATGTTTAGTGGGTGGGGTAGCATTTCCAAAAGTCAAAGTTTCCTTTGTTGCAAAAATTGACTATCTTTCATAGTTGTTGGGTCTAGATGTAAATCAATTGTTTTGAATGTAAGCAATTAGACCTGGGCATGGGCAAGTCTCTCTCCTTCTATGATTAGCCAAGCTATTAAAATTAGGAATGGGGAGCTGTATAGTGAATTAATGATATCAATCTTTGAATGCACTTAAGAGTTTAGATTGTCTATTGTATCTGATCTAGGTTAAAGATCATCTGGTCCGTATTTTTATATGTCAAAGCTCTTCGTGCATCAAGAGTTCAGATTATGAAAGTGTTTTTTGAGATATGTTGGCTAACAATTGCCAAGTTTCGAAACGTTCTGTACGCAATGTGAGACTGCTTTGGGTTTTGTACATTGAACTTGTAAAATCCCCTCTTTGAGTATGTAAAATTTGTTGCGATCTATCCATTACAACAACATAAATCATCAAAAAGCTCATATCTATCATATGATTTGGGGTCTTTACCCCTTGGATCAGAAAGAAAGTTCCACACAGCAGTATTGGAATTTAGCAACCTGGTGATTAAGAATGAGAAAACATATGGGAACCAAAAGATCACCTCCTTTGTGATTTCTTATAGTGTTCTCATTTGACTGGAGAATATTTCCTTGAAAAGTTTTAATTCAGTCATTTATCAGTAGAAAAAAGAAGAAGAAAAAAATGAATTTGAGAGAATGCTTATTAGCGTAAAGTTCACATAGGAAACTCCACTAAAGTTGCTTCCTGGAAGATCATAAAGTACCTAATGTCTTGTTTGGGGCTCTGACTATTGGTTGAGTCTCGGTTGTTTCTCTATGAAGTCACCCATAAGCTACAGTCAGAACTTGCTCAAAGCATTTGAAATCATGGTTTTTCATCTGAGCACTAATACTGTTTGTGATTAGAATGTGGTCATGAATATCAGCCCGTTCCTGAACTCTTCGATGCTTCCACCTCCTTTAAACTTAAATTTCTGCCCCCCTTGTGATAGCTTTTTGTCATAATTCTGGAAGAGGTCTTTTACCATGTGATTCATAGGTTCGTTCAGTCCGTTTTGTTCATTGTCTTATTGTTATTCTTGGTGCCTTTTTCATGATTACCTTATGTCTTGTATGCTCAAACTGCAGATTGGGACGGTTGCAGGACAGCAATGCAGTTCTTTCTCACTTCAATGAGTATTCAGAACATTGTTACGCAGAGGTCTTGACAGATTTCTCTAGAAATACACGTCTCTTAAAATCTATGAAGTCAGACCTTGATTACATATTTCTGAAGTTGAGGTATGATAATTCTTTTCTTCCCTTTGTTATTCTCTTCTTTCTGAATTTCAATATCAGTTTTCAATATATTCCGAAAGTAGCAGGATTTGCTTGACTATTCTGTATTTCTGCACCTAATAAATCATCTGTACTAAATTGCTAGATATAAACTACTCAGCTCATTATTTGAACTTTTCACTAGAATCTACTCAATCTTTTCATCCGGGAATTCTGTGGAACACAAAAGTAAATGTTACTTCCTTGGGATTTTCTTCCGAAAGATGCATTTTTGCTATCAGAGCCATCATCTTCATTTCTTCAATTGTTTCATGTGATACTTTGTGCTATCATTTCTGCAGTTTCATCCAACCTCATAGTCCTCCGGTGAGCATTTTGGATGATGTTGTAATGTTACATAGAGATACCCGGGCATTCTTAGACTACTGGCTCTACTCCCGAAATCGGGGAACTTATTTGTTTAGTGGTTAATCAGTTCCTGTTACTTCTAAATGTTTGTTTTCCGTTTTCAGGAACATGAAGGCAAAAATCATATCAACGTACCCAGATGCTCTTCCAGATAATACAACTATTCAGGCACTTGATCAAAGGCCTGATCTTGAAATGCCACAATAAGTAAGTCTGGTAATGTAAATGGTGGGGAAATGTTTGGCTTCTTCTATTTCTTCCATTGCAAATATGGAAAAGTTGGTTTAGGGTAGATAGAGCTCAACTGTTTTTATCTGATAGTTCTGCAGCTGTATATTTCAAGACGTGTTATGATTAGTTGCGGTCTCTCCTGAACAGTAGTTCTAATTTGATTTGTGCTTTACATGTACCTTTTTGGGGGCATGCTCTGATCTATTTATCGTAAGGATTCTGAATTTCTGATTAAAACTTTGATTGATGACATGAAAGAGAAGATATTCTCGGAATGAAAATGTATGCTTTGTTATTATGAAATGACAATTTTCTTATGCTTATGGCATTTTTCAACTGCTGAACATAGAGGGAAAACTAGTTGACAATGTTAAACCCAGTGCTAATAGAGCTTCAAAAGAGCATAGGACAAGATCATCAGATTAAAGTTCCTAGCTTTCCATTTGAATATTTGATTAGTCAAATTTTTTAGTAAATATTACAACAATCATTGTATTTAAAGTAACAATTCTTTTCGCGATCCTCCTTCATATTCCACCCGAAGAACTCATCTGATTTGCCGTCTTCTCATCAATTTGAAAATACTTGGCAAGAAGATCAACATGAACCACTAGATTAGCGATAGATTTTGTAATTAATCACATAATTTGTCCGTTGCTAATTCATGAACTTTACATATATATTAGTTATGGTGAATAGTTGTAAAATTAATTTTGATTACCATAATTTTCTAATGTGGAATTTACAAATGGCAAAACACTGAGGTGATGAGTGACGCATTATAACTTTGACGATATTGCACGTGTATATCAAGTAATATAAATAACAATCTCTCTTTCTATTTTCGTTTGTCATTAATTTTTATTTTCTTTAGTAGTGTGTGTATAATTGTATATTGTCACTAATTTTACATATAATAGTAAAATGGAAAAATTGTTTTTTATTCATTATAATTTTTTAAAGGGAAAAAGGACAAATATACCTCCAAACTATCGTAAATGGTATGCAGATATCCTCTGTTATACTTTTGGGACATTAGTGCCCCTGCCGTTCAAAAACTAGAGCATATATACCTTTTATACTAATGGACATACACGCATCATAATTTTATCCACCAATTCGACATTTATTAAATATCGGATCGACGGATAAGATTGTGCCACGTGTACCTATTTAGTCTTCCGTTAGAGCAAAGGTTATATATGCTCTAGTTTTTGGACCGTAGCGGCACCAATGTCCCAAAAATATAACGGAAGGTATCTGCATATCATTTACGATAGTTTGAAATATATTTGTTCAATCGCTTTTTTAAATAGAATTTACAAAATGACAATGATATAACGAGTGACATCTCATAACTCAGTGACAAAAGTTAGGCCTTTCTGTTATTTATATTTCCTAAATAATTTCCACACGATTATTTTATAGTGATAAAGAATGGATTCTTTAAATGTTTATACAATTGAACTATGCCGACCTCTAATTTTATATTTAGGTGGTTCAAAATCAATATATAAACATAAAACCTAAAGTAAGAATCATATTCCTCTTTATTTCTCTTTGTATTACACATGGATAGTTCTTTTCATGTTTGCTATTATTATTTCTATTTTATGAGCTTTTGTAAAATTACATTATTGTCTTGTCGTGTCGAATTTATTAGAGAAGTCATATATTTGTTTTATAAGCATATTCTTATTAGTTAAATCAAAAATCGCACCGTTAAGGACCAAAACCGATAAAAAATTATCTTATTGGTTTGTTATTGGTTTAGCGTATTTAAAAATCAAAAATCGATAAACCGAACCGACCGATGCACACCCCTACTGAGTCCTTCCACCTTTTGGTCTAAAAATACTCTTAACCCCAATTTAATTAAATTGAATTCTTTACTAATTAGTTAATTCCTTTATTTATTCTAAATTATTTTTTAAAAATTTAAATTCTTAATATTAAATCATCCCAAAATATTTAAAATATTTAAGTCTAAGAAATAAGATAAAAAATCTATTGTGTAAAAATAAAAAATAAAATCTCAAAATTCTTATTCTTATTAAAATAACATAATGAAAAATTTTAAAATTCATATTCTTCATTTTTACATAGTAAACTCTTTATTATAATAACAATTAGAGTGACTATGTTTGTGATATTATAATTGCTATTTACTGTATAGTTTTTTAGATTTGAAACATAATACTGTATAAATTTTCCACGCTAATCCAAATCAGAAAAGGAAAATAAAAGAAAATATAGTTTGGGACACCACATTAAATTACTTCCTAATTAAATATTAATGCCACAAGAACGTGTTTTTTTGGGAATGGTGTAGAAAGTTTTATCATTTAAACTAGTTTTGTTATTTAACAATATCAAAATAAGAGAGGTGAACGGTAATATCTAAAATCACAAGAAAGATTAGAATTATAAAGCTAAATGAGAAAGAATTATTCTATAATTGTTTCATCGTTTATTCAAGTTTCTGATTTATTATTATATGTTATTTATTAAAAAGTAAATAAAAGAAAATACTAAATATTGATATAATTAAATTTTAACATGAAAATTTAATATGATTTTAAAAATCACTTCAAATAAATTAAAAAATGATTCCTCAAAGTAAAACATAAAAAATAGTGTATAAGACATAAAATAAAATAAAGAATTTATTGTGTAAAAATGAAGAATAAGAATTTTAAAAATATTATTGTGTTATTTTAATAATAAGAATAAGAATTTTGAGAATTTATTTTTTTATTTTTACACAATAAATTTTTATTTTATTTTTTAGACTTAAATATTTTGGGATAAATAAAGAATTAACTACTTAGTAAAGAATTCAATTTAATTAAAGTGAGGTTTAAGAGAATTTTTAAACCAAAAGATGGAAGGAGGGGTATCTTTGAACCAAAAACAAAGATGAGGGGTATATTTAGAACAAAAGGTGAAAGGAGGGTATATTTGAGCCATTTCCAATAGATTAGGGATATTTTTGGCCATTTTCTCAAATTAAACTGAATAGATCATTATTATAATATATATTTTTTTTGTTTAAAGGTGGGCAAGAGTTTATTTTTTATTAAAATAAAAGGAGCCAACAATATTTACAATGATCAGGCCCAACTGAAATCTGGTCCAACAAATCACTAATGCAAAAACAAACTAAACTAAATATAGAAATTAAGAAGAAATCAAGTCTAGACAAAAATCTGAGACTTGATGTTTGTCAGAGCAGGTCGATCTAAGCCTCTTCATCGTTTTTGAAGGCGTTGTTCGAAAGTTCGTTGAAGACAAGCTTAGGGATACGAATCCATTCTGATAAGCTCAAGCATAAACCTCTTCTACTATATCTCTGTCTAACCCTAATTATCTATGCTACAACACTACAACCTCTCCATGAAGAGTCATTAAACTTGACACATATCCCTTGTTGACTCTTAGAGGTAAGTAAATCAGACCTGAAAAGAACTTGAAAAATAAGGATCGATCAACTTAATATTAGTAATCCCTCCCCTTCAATTCATATTTGATGGATTGAACCCCACAAAGAATTAATACCACCATCTAGATTTGGATCTATGAGAAAAGATACTAAATGTATGAGATTGAATCTAAGCCTAAAACTGTATAGCAGCAACACCAGACTCATATGTGATCTAAACAATTGGAAGTCAGAATCTCAAGGTAGGACAATAAACTATCTAGCAGAACAAAAATTAATACAAATTCACTCTGCATGATTTTTTTATCATAAGAGACACCTCAAAGCTCTCACCAGGTGTATGATACGTAACCAATAGAATCTAATTCAGACGAGATGAAGAGTACATAACCAGCTACTTGATGAATGACAACCATTGAACCTTCAGAGGTATAGAGTGAACTAAAACAAACTTAACAAGATTGTCTTATCCTAAGATGGGAAATGCCTGTTTATCTGTATTAATGATTTTTCTGCCTGCAACTGGTATATCTTGAAATTGTTTAAATTTAAAAGTACCTGCAAAATTAAAAGCTAAGTTAGTGAAATAATCCGCAAGAATATTTCCCTCCCTTGAGGTGTGCTATACTCTTACTGTTATCAAAACCCTCGTCACACTCCAAAGAACAGTCCAATGTCCATTCAACATACTAATCAATGATAAAGAATTAAATTTCAGTATAATTGGTGAAAAACTATTCTCCAATTAATATTCAAGTCATTCCTTCAAAGCCGTAGCCTTAGCCAATATGTTTGTTGTGTCTTGGATCCTTAGCCCATTTGCTCCCACCAAATCACCAGAAGAATCCCTAACACAAAATGTAATAATGTTAGGGTCAGGATTACCTCTTGATGCCTCATCTGCCTTACATTCCACCACCCCAAAAAGGTGGATCCCACCTTACCACCCTAAATGTAAAAATAGGCGTGAAACTATCCAGTAGAGCAACCATCTCTATCAATAACAAGAAAAAAGTAGCACTTCTGTTTCAAACATTTTGAGGCCAATTGTTTGGAATATTGAGATATTTAAATTTCAACTTAATGAATTTTTTTATAGTGTTGTAAATATCCCAAATAACTCTATTAGTAGAGTAAGAACCACCATGTAAAATGATATTTCTCCTTTTCCAAAGAAACCATAAGATTACAAGAGGAATTGCATTAAATGTCATCTTTTGTCTAGGGTTACTTTTAGCATTCCACCATTTCAACAAAACTAGTTTCACCTGAACCCATGATCCCAAAAGACCAGTTGCACCAACAAAATATCTCCACATAGAATCTATCACTTCTCCTTTTAGAAATAATGATCCATGATCTCATCAGTTGGAACCTCACAACAACCACATAAATGAGAAATGTTAGGATTTCATTGTGCCATTAAAGTAGCAACTTAAATTTTGTTTTTCCGCACCTTCCAAGCTAAAAAAGATATTTTAAAAGGGATGCCTTGTACCCATATCTTTTTATAAAATTCAATTTCCTCTTCTCTCTTTCTTATAGTATTCCAAGCACTTTTACTGAAAATTGGCCAGAACTGGTCCTTGTCCACCATAATAGATTCTTTAAATGTTTATACAATTAAACTATGTCGACCTCTAATTTTACATTTTAGGGGTTCAAAATTAATATATAAACATAAAAATTCTCTAAAATACCTTATATACATGATGTAATTTTTGTTGAAAAGGTTCAGTGAACCGCCTCGATTATCTCTAGGTTCGCCCCTGAATTAATACATCTGTATATTTTATTTTTCTCACACAATTATTTTGTAGTGAGTTCTAGACTTCTAGTAAGAGAATTAACATCAGTTAAGAGAAAATATTATTATGGTATATAAACTTAGGCTAATGCAAATGCATATCGAGTTTGTGGTCAAATATTACCTCATGTAGTTTCAGTACTTTATTATTTGAAACAGAGTTATCAAAGAGCAGATTATATTCTAACAATTAATACAACGAAGTGATAATATCATATAGAAAAATATTATATTTTTGACACGTATATTACATGTGTATATCAAATTAGGTAAAACCAATAGTGTCCCTTTTTAATTGTTATTTATGAGTGTGAGAAATTAAAGTAGATTTTTTATTACAAAATTAAACTGAATAGATCATTATTACAAGATCAATTTAAGCAATATTCTATTAATCTGTCTTTAAATTTAGGTCAACTGAATTTATGATTAACCCAATAGACCAATAAGAAAACTAATTGAATCAAAGCCTTTTCTTCTGATTAATTTATTAAATAAATAAATTATATGTTGATTGGGATAGGTTATAACTTATAACATATGATCAATTATTTAGTTAAAAAAATGCAAGTATAAATACATTTATATATTTTATCCTTTCTGTATAATTGTTCTTTTAGCGAGTTCTAGTTAGTGAATTAGAATTAAAAAAGTTTCTATTAAATTGCTAAAAATCATAAAATAGGATAATGATAAATTATATGCCTATTGCACGGTGTAAATTATCCGAGTTTTGAGAATTATAAAATTCAGAAAAGTTACTCCATCTATTCTTATTTATATATCACAATTTTAAAATTTACGTCCCTTAAGAAACTATATAAATTTACCATTATATCTTAATTTAGTATTCTTTTGAAGTCAAGTTTTCAATAAATAAACATAAATTAATTTATTTTAATTAATTAAGTTGACCAATGAACGTGAATTAATTATTTAGTTTCCTATGTGGGTCAAATTCATACTATCCAGTTTAATAACTCTTAAGAATAAAATATGAAGAATAATGTTATTTATATATTGATCTTGTGACATGACAAATATTAAGAATTATATATTTTTAATAAGGACGACATATAATCAAAAACGGGGAGTAGTACTATTAATTGATTTCATAAGATTGTCTATATGTTTTATCCTTTTCACATAATTATTTTACAGTGAGTTCTAGTAAGATAATTAGCATTATATGTATCTCAATATAAAAATTAGCCAAGTTAAGAGAAAAACATAATCATGATATATAGCTTATGCTAATGCAATTGCATGTCGAATTTGTTGTCAAATAGTACCTCATCTTGTGTCAAAAAGAAGATTATACTCTAACAATACAATAAAATGGTAGATCATATAAAAAAATATTTTTTTTTACATGTTATAAGTATTCAAATTTTGTGGGATTCTACCAGATGAATTTAATTTTATCTAGTGTTCTTGAAAATTATCCTATTCTAAACCTTTACTTATGTGATAAAACACAATTATTTTAGTATAAAGTACAAAAATTCCATACATTTGGGGATTAATTACATCATATCCCCAAAGTTTTTCCAACTACAAAAAAATTCCAATTTATTACTCTCGAATACATTTCTTGGTTGTCCGATACATTGTAAATATTACATTACTTGTCCTATACATTGCAAATGCTACATTACTTAATGGGAGAGGGATGTATCTGAGAAGAGATAAAGATGTATCTGAAAGGGGATAGAGATATATCCAAGAAGGGATTTCTTGTAATTTTTTAAGGGGAATTTTAGAAATTATAATATCTTTAGTTGTATATTTATGTAATTTTGTCATTATTTTAAGTCGTATCCGCCTCATCTTAGCCCAAACAAGCTTTGACGGGGCCGGACATTGACCCATCTATTGATACAACCCATCTTAATCTGTTCAACTTCGATCCGAACGACCCATTTGCTCCCCTTCCCCTTTCCGCCCACACAACAATCACCATTATAAATCAACATTCACTATCATATAATTATTAACTATCATCATTAACCATCATTGTTAGTTTATCACTAAATGTTATCTATAATTGACATTAGTTAATTCCATCTCAAATCAATATCCACAATCATTATTATTTTAGTATTATATAATTTTTTAAAAATATCTTATTAATATAATATGTTATTTATTAATTTTTAAATAAAAGATATCACATTTAAATTATTTATTGCAATTATTCAAAATAATTAATAATGAGAATAAAATTGACTAGAAAGAGTACACTACTTAATTAAGGAAGCACATGGTGTTGTATGCATGATCTATTAATGGGATTGAAAGTAGAGAGTGGTGCCAAATGTTAATCACAACTCCTCCACGTAATTACCGTCTTAATCCTCTATGATTTTTTTCTTAATGAACATTGAAATTAATGCGAATTCCAAGACATTGAGAAGAAATTAGTCTTAAGTACTACTACTATAGTAGAGTATTATTTATAGTAAAAAGCTTGCAGTTCACCGTATTAGCAGAGTTGTCACATTTTTTCTGCAAAAAAAAGTACTGTACAGAGAAGACGATACGCTACTCCAGTAACCGTCTCTGCTTTTTGTTTTTGTTGTATTTGTATCTCCATTCATACAAACAAACCCAGCTCAGGTTTGAATCAACACTCCTATTTTGTGTTTACATTCCGTTGTTCACGTTGTTTTTGTGGGCGATTGTATTCTAGAAGCTTCTAGTATGTTTTCGAGAAAATTTATAAACTAGTATGGTACACTAAGCTCTCGCTACGAAGGTTCAGGGAAGGGCTGGACCTAAAAAAAATGTTCTATAGTGTTTTAGGATTTTTATGGAGTTTATTGATAATTTTTTTCACTAATACAGTTTTTATTTGTCTGCATACTTTTCAGTGCACACTATACAGTTTACAGTACTTGCTCTGTTTCCCTTTCCATTCTCTCTCTCGGTAACTTGTTTTTTCTTCAGGTATGTATGGAATATGTTGGTTCATAGGGTTTGGATCATTGGTTTTTGATCATTACTGTGTATGGATGTATCGTTAATCGTTCTACAACTTCTAATAGACGGAAAAAACTATGTACTCTATGGGTTTTAATGTTTCGAAATAGATGAATGGTGTACAGGGGGTTTTTGGGTTTTGTGTTTTGGTCATCTTACTTTGATTGCATTTGTCTCTCTCTTTTTCCTTTTGTTGGATTGCATGTACATTTTTTTTGCCTTTTTCTTTTTGGTTGCATTTTGTATATGATCTTGGTTTTTATAATTTCAATTTTGTTTGTACTGTGATTTTGTTGATCTTTTGTGTATTTGGGTGAATTTGTGAAAGTGATTAGAAATTTGTGTGATTTATTTTCCTCATCTCGTGGATATGTTGGACTTTAGAGGCATAAAATTTACTTTCTCATGTCATTGATGGACTATTGAATTTGTCTTTTATTTTGGTGGGTATTCTCCTTTGCATTGCATTCTCATAGCTCTCCTCCATTTCAACCTTCCTATTTTTAATTCTATCTGTTGCATCTATCATGCTGTTCTTTTGGAATATAATGTCTAGATATCTAAATTGTCCACATTTAAGCCAGTGTTATCAAAAGTGCAAAAAAATTCTAAGGTCACTCTAAGCGCAAAGCACAAACAAAGTGTGTGCTGGGTTTTAATGAAAAAAATGCAAATGAAGAATAAATACAACTATATATGTTTAGTCTAAGACTAATACGAATATTTTTTTAATGATAAAATAAGATATCAATTGATTAGTGTTGTCACTTCGGGAGATGCTTAGAGCCTTGATGACGACATTCAAACACGCAATAAGCGAGGCGAAGCGCCGAACATGTTTTGAGCCTCTCTTTAGGGCTTACGTGTGCTTTAAACGCGCCTTTGACAACACTGTAATCCCATGTAAATTACAGTGTAGGAACTTGCATATATTGCATAATTCATATATGTCTTTTTTGTTTAAATATTTATTTTGGAAAACAGCCGATACTTGTCATCATTCTACAATCATGGAACTCCTTTTTTGAGACTGGTAAAGTATTGTGTACATTAATAAAACAAATTTTGTACTAAGTTGGTACCAGAGAATTACAATGATCGGAACATTTCTGCAAGAAAAACAGAAGGAAATGGTTCCATCTATACACGATTCTAGTCCTGCGGTGAGTTTATGAATTCAATCATGCTATTCTAATCATCTTTAACATCTTGTAGGTTGCATCAAAATTCAACAAGCATGAGAATTTAATTTACTGTACAGTTTCTAGTTTCTCTTCGAAACATCTTGCATTTCTCTCTTTCCATGTAGATCTAGTAATCCTCTTATGGTATGTTTTCTGGAATGAGATACTCCATTCATCGCGATGCTCCATCTTCGGTTCTAAGAAAAACCAAGTTCTATATAATGTGCTAAGATACTCTTTGAGTCTTGTTATATGATCAATTATTGAATCTCCACTTCAAACTGAAAATGATACATAAGAGGGAACGTAGAACATTTTTTTTTTGAATGACTTGGTTTTTTGGAGTCTACCTTTGTTTGCTTTCTTTGTTTTCCTTCTTCTAAAGCGAGGTCTCAATGAGTGGGTTTCTGCTTTCTTCAAATTCTCTATGAATTTTGGGGCTTTTGCATAATTATTATTCTTTTAGTAATTGTTGTAATGTGCACATCTACTTTTTTAGATGGTTGTTAGTTGTCAATGACAGGCATATGTCTTTCCATTCCAGATGTTTGAAAGATTAACATCACATTGTGATAAGTATCAAATGTTCCCTCTTCAAGAAGCAGTGGAAGAAGATAGTCCCGAATTTAGCTGGGGTTCCAAGAAGGGAAAGGGTGCCCTTAACAAGGACGTCCAATTTTACAAGTCATTCACTTATGCTGGAGTTGAATTCAATTTATATGATTGTGTTTACATGTATCGTCATGGTGAAGAGGAGCCAGACATTGGTAAGATCGTTAAGGTGTGGGAAACGAAAACACGGAAAAGGATAGTCAAGGTGGTATGGTTTTTCCGTCCCACTGAGCTAACTCATTGGTTGGGTAATATCAAGGTGCTTGGCAATGAGTTACTGTTGGCTTCAGGAGAAGGCGTAGGGCTTTCAAATTGCAATCCAGTGGTAATTCTTTCTCTAATCCTTTTTAAGGTATAATTTTAATCTATCTGTTTTTAGATGTAATGATCTGACCTCTTTGAGATTTTATTACAGGAAGCTATCACCGGTAAATGCAATGTTGTCTGCATATCAATTGATAGGAGGAACCCTCAGCCAAAAGACAGAGATTTGGAAACAGCTGAGTTTTTATTTTATCGCACCTTTGATGTCGGCACTCAGGAGATATCTGAGAAATTTCCAAATTCAATAGCGCAAATTGAAGGTAGTGACTCTAATTCTGTTGCTTGATTTTCATTCAGTCCCACAGTGTTATGCATTTTATGGTTGGATGAAACAGCTTGTTAAATGCTTGAATGGTTTCTGCTTCTCAGATTTCTGTGCCATACATTTGGGTTATTTCGTTAGAACTGCTTTAACATATGATACTATCTTTCAGAATTTTGTCTTCTCAAACTCTTGTGTAACTTATTTGAAGACAGTTTATGCATTCTCTGGGAACCTTGGTTTTATAGTTGCTTAGGATTATGTAATACATTCGAGGACATTGTCTAAATGAAGAAATCAAATAGTAAAAGGATAAAGTTATAAAAGTATCATAAAGAATTTCCCACTACATTGCTGTTTAAAGAGGTAGGACTCTAATTTAACTGTCTTAGGCGCTTATTGGTTTTTCTGTGCTCTCGCCCATGCACGTTCTTGTTTCAGGATTATTTCCATCACTTGATGTCTTCTTTATTTTGATAGGACAAAAGAATAATTGACAGAACTGGATAATTTGTGCAATATATAGCAGAGCATCTTAATATACTATTTCACTTGAGTGTTTTAGTCAAATTGGGGTATGTGAAGACAATATTGCTAGCATTCAGGTTGCTTCTTCTATAGGGGTGGGAAACGGAAGAATAGTAATAGATGGATGTTGGGCTTTCATGGATATTCACAATTTCACATTCATTCATGCATTCCCATTCATAGCCATTTGGTTTCAGCCTGTATTTTTTGTCACCTGTTCACCCATTAGTGCTGCCTTTTATCTGATGCATATTTAGAGAGTTGGGTTTCGTAGGACTCTCCAGAGCTTTATGACTTCTGGTGCAGTATTTCTTCAACGTTCTTGGAATTTAGAGCAAGGTCTTGTTTCTTTCAGTTTTTACCTTTCATTCACTGCTTTTTAAGTCATGGCCCCAGTTCTTGAATTTAAGGAGCTCTAATGATGGATATATTGGTATAAGTTTCTTAGAAGTCTTTATTATGGCTGACCGCTCTGTTTTAATGAATGCATTGGATAAAGTACTAACCAAAGAACTGTAGTGGTGGACATATCTAAAGAGATGTAGTCATGTCTATGATAATTTCACGTTTCATGTTGGCATTTTGCTTAGCTTTTAATCCAAAAATAAATTTTGTAAAATTCTCCTCAGAATCTTGCTTATTAATAAAGAAAAGAACAAACATCTTCCAATGATTCTATGTCAAGTGTTTGCTTTGACTTGTGAGTTGTCAGAATAGGGAGGATGCTGGTGTTAACGAAGTGGGCAGTGCTCTTTTTATTGTATCACACATCGCCAGACACGTGAGGCGTATGATGTAAATTTCTTTGGGATGAACCAAAATGTCTATTTCTTTTTGCTTAGCTTACTTGTATGCATGAAGGTTTATATTGAAAAGCTAGCCTCTGAGCATAAGTTTGCAGTAAAATCTGCTTCTTCAGTTTTTACATTCTTACTCTGATGCATTTAAATACTGAAAATCAATGATTTGAGGCATTACCTCATTCCTGCTGCAGTAGAGCACTTCTTTAATAAGGTGACAGATCTGAAGCTGCCTCTTCATTATGGAGGAAAAGGAAGTCTTGACAAGCCACATTCATTTGGAGGAGCAACCGTTAAAACAACGCTGAAAGATGACCAACCAGGAAGAAACATTCGTAACTACTTGTAGACATGTGTGGTAAATTCTTAGTTGTGATGTCAACAACCCATGTTTATTTTCAATTCGGCTCTTGCAGAGTCGACGTTGCCACCTGTGACTTTGGTCAAGCAAACTAAATCCTCCACAAGAACGGACCAGTGCACTACCATTTCACAGTGTCAGGTGACGGAACTGGTAGAAAAAGGTGATTACTCGGAAAGATAATGGGTTGATTCTTGTAAATTCATATCTGAGCTTAACTGTTAATCTGATCATTTTCAGAGCTGAATAAAGTCCCAATTAGTTTAGGCAGACAAGGCAGACTGGGCAATGTTTCTGAGATGGACAAGACTGTTGCCAGAACTGAAGTAAAACATTCTTATTGTACCCCGTCTACTAATGCATTGAAGAAGAGAAAGCTTCAAGACTTATCAGGTTTCTTTCTTTCCTGTAACTTTCTCTTAGAGACAGTGAACAAATCATTATGGATGTTGTCTGATCGGGGATATGATCTTGCAGATACTACACCATTTGACCAACATAAGGTCATGAAATCCACAAGTCAGGTCATTGAAGTAACAACAAGGGTGAAGGAGGTATTCCGTTTTCCTTTTTCCTTCTTTTTTTTTTAGAGTATTAGGGTCCTGTGAAGGATTTGAATCACATAGAAAACATTTTCCTCCTTTCTTTTTGTAAACAGTGCTACGAAAATTGAATATTGAGGTTTCCCTCTATAATCTGAAATCTATGAGTGCTCATACCTGGCATACTGTTTCTTTTTTAGTTCCGGATTTTTGATGTATTGCATCCTTATTTGATGAGAATGTACACTGGTTTTTTTTGTGTGTAACTTGTAACTTGATTACTTGTTCTTTTTTGTATCTGTTTGCTGGCCCCATCTGTTGTATAACTAAACCTCAGGTTGATAACTGATATCAATGATCGGATACTGTAAGGGACCTCTTAACCTGTTTTGAATTTAGTTCTGATATGATATCTTTTAACTTGCAGGGTGCTAGCACATGGTTTAAGGCACGGGTTAGTCTCCTATCTCCATTGTTATATTTATTCCAAAGTGTTTTCTTTTGAAGTTAAGTTGGTTGGGCAAGTGATGTAAGCTTTAACTATTTAGGCAAAAGTAGAAGATGCACATGATGTGCTGTAGCCTCGAAGCAGTTATTTACTCTATATTTTGTGATTTACATATATTATTTTCTGCCCAGCCATGGAATGATAGACTCCGAGAAGCTCAAGAGCAGGGTACACTTGTGTTACTTGAGAATCTTGATCCTTCATATGCATCAACAGAAGTGGAGGTACATAGAATGAATTTTTATTCTATTTCAGTTTAATATGTGCTGTATTTTGTCCATTTGAATTTTGAGTAATGAAAATTGAAATATTACCGTGTCATTAGGTGTAACTCTTGTGTTAATTCATTTTGTAGACATGTGTATGTTTCCATTTCTATTTCGGCTAATATTGTTTCTAAAACTCTTGTAAGTTCAAATGTATGTGGTAAAAACTTGTTTTCCCCTTTTCTTTCTCTTTTCTTCTTCGTGTTTTGATGAAAATAAAAGTTTTACATGAATAACATTTCTTGTATTTTACGCAAACTTCTCTTTTGAATTATTGCTATACATCTTGAAAATTTCACAAGCAAACTTTTGAATAACCTTACGTAAACTTAGGTTAACCAAGGTTATTGCATCTAGTTTCAGGAATGTTCTATAAATTTGTTTTACTTAACCCATGTTAATTTTCATCTTCAGGCCACTATCTTTAGTGAGGCTGTTAGTGGTGATGGTATGTTATGAACTTAAATAGCAGAATTAAACAAGGAAAGCAAACAATAAATTGCAAGTGTTTCTGGGATAATTCTGTCATATATATCTGAAATTGAGATTAGAGCTAAGCTAAACTATAATGACATAGAAATGGAAAGTTGGAACTCCATAGATAGCTCAGATCTGCAGAAAGAAGTTGAAGAAAGGATTATAGTGAGAAGAAGAATCAGGGAGGGAGGAAGAGAAAGAGAGAGAAGAGAGTCAAGGAAAGAGAGGATAAAAGTTTGTAAGTTATCCAGAATTTTGGATGCCTCTGCCGTTTCTATTACTTCTACCCTACTGGCTTCATCTCAGCCTTTGAGCATCATTAAATGCGAAATGATCCTAGCCCGTCATTCAATTTCATGTCTAATCATTTCTCCTCAATACTTCTCTGGTCTATCTCTACCTCTCTTGAAACCATCCATAGCCAACCTCTTATACCTTTGCACTGGGGCATTTAGACATCTCCTCTTCACATGTCCAAACGATATCAATCTTGATTCCCGTATTTTGTCCTTCACCGAAACCACTCCCACCTTGTCCCAGATATCCTCATTTTTAATCCTATCTCTCCTAGTTTGCCCACACATCCATTGTAGCAGTCACATTTCTGCAACTTCCAACTTTTGAACGTGAGAGTTCTTGACTGCCAACACTTTGCCCCATACAATATAGTTGGTCTAACTACCACTCTGTAGAACTTGAGACAAGTTTTGGTGTCAGATGTTTATCACACAAACTCCATTTGTAAGCCTCCATTTCATTCACCCTGCATTAATGCAATGAATGACATTCTTGTTGATCTCTTCATTTTTTTGGATGATAGACTTAAGCACTTGAAACTCTCTCTTTTGGATGACCCGAGTGTCGAGCCTTACTTCCATATTTGTGTCATACATTACATCATTGAACTTGCACTCCAAGTAATTTGTCTTGATCGTGCTCAATCTGATCCCTTTTGACTCTGGGGTCTATCTCCAAATCTCCAGCTTAGCATTAGCTTCGTTGTGAGTCTCGTCAATCAGAACTATGTTATCTGCAAATAACATACACCATGACACCTCACCTTGAATTTGTTGCGTCAATGCCTCCATCACCAATGCAAATATAAACGGGCTTAGCAATGGTGCAACCTCATAAAAAGTGGGAGGTGCTTTGAGGTCTTAGCTTCATCGTACATGTCCTATATCTCTCTAATATACTCCACATGTGTTGAAGTATGTGACCATCTCATCTAAAAGCTTAAGCTGTTAGAGAGAGCATACTTTTTATTATTTTATTATATGGTCAACAACAGGTACACCTCTAGCCTCCAAGTATCTCTATAGAACCTTCCTTGGAACTTTGTCGTAAGCCTTTTCTAGGTTAATGAACACCATGTGTGTGTCCTCTATGTACTGCTCCACCATGCCTCCTTACCAAATGAATGATTTCTATAGTTGAGCATCCTGGCATGAATCCGAATTGATTCAAGAAAATTTTCACGCCTCTCCTCAAATATATTCTTATGTCCTTTTATTTGGTAGAGATAGATATATCAAGACAAACTTTTCCTCTGATATATATTGTGGTGGGTTTTCTTCTTGAATAATTCTTTGTTGTTTTTGCTCCTAGTTTTATACTCGAAGAGCTTGTCTCATTAATCTTTTTGAGTTTCTCATTCTCTATATTCTAGGATATTGTTAAGCATGCCTTAAGGAAAACGGTTAGTGCAAAAATGGTGCAGCATAACACCTTCTCTAATCCCCTAAATGGTAGGCCATCGTGTATCTTCTTCTAAAATCGTGAAGTAAAATTTATTGACATTTTTCTCAGTGAACTCGATGTTTGTTTCTCTCAAATGAACACTACCAGGAAAAGCATTTCTTATCTTCAAATCAAGTGAGGCTGCAGAGACCGCCATTTTTGAGTTGAAAAGGAGGTGCCTTATGTTAGGTGATGGAAGGTACTAGATCGGCTTGGCAAGTTTTGCCTCACCCTTTGTTTGTCTTGTTGATTAGATATTTTTTTGTATTGTTCTTACATACACCTTACTAGTTAGTATTCCTTTTTGACAAACTATGCTTTGTGTAATGATCTTCAAAGTCCTTGATGACATGAGTTAGTTGGTAATGTTTTAAAAGGTAGGGCTTGAGGCAAGGCGTTTTGTATAACATGGTGTGAGACGTATGCCTTGAGATGTGAGGAGTAAGCCCCATAAATATTTAATTTTTTGTTTTTGATAAATTAATATAATAAGTATATAAATCACAAAAAAGTAAAATTACATTAAATTGTAGAAAATTATAAAATTAGTGTATATTTATGAATGTAAGAGTGAAAGATGAAAGATGCATCACAGCTATAGCCTGGTGGTGATCTACTTGGAGTTGTAAATTGATAGTTCCTAATTGTTCAAAAAAATAAAAATGACAATAGTATAAACTTATTGTTTGAAAACCTAAAACCAGAAAACAAATCACAAATACCTATTATAACACAAATAGAACATTTTTTAGAATAAAGCCTCCCAAAATAGTATCTAAAATAGAGTGATATCAAAATGAATTCCAAAATCAATACCTAACTTGAAAAGAATAAAAGAGAATAAAAAGGAATTGAAGCATAAAAAAGGAATTCACAAGTATTTGAAGACAAAGCTTTTGCTTTGTAGTTTGCACTTTGCTGATGAAGAGCCAAAGAATGATTGGTTGCTCTGTAAACGACAAAGAAATATGAAATTAGGGATAACGATTAAGAGGAGACTTTGACTTTGAGTTTTTTCTTTTTAGTTTGAGAATTTACAATTAGCTAACTTTTGAGTGTTTTAAGTAATAAAGAGAACTTGCAATTTTGATTTTAAGTTTGGGAAGTTCTCTGAACTTACCCCCCAAATGAACATCCGGAAGATTGAAACCTACGCTTAAGTTAATGCTCGGGAGGTTAGAACTTATGGCCCACGATAGTTTTCCTCTGCCAATCTGTTCTTGTGTGATATAGCCCTCCTAGCTCCATGGCTTGCCCCATGAATTGCCTACAAAATGCCTTTGAAAATACTGATTTAGTTTTTTTTGGTAGTAAACTGTGAAATATTACCATACCAACAATCAAAAAGTTACACTTAAAGAGCACCCATTATCTCGACCCCCTTCTAGGAAGATTGCCAATAATCAGTAGGCCTCCAAAATCAGCCAGCTAATTACAAATTGTCTGTATTAAATCAAGAAGCACACTTCCTGCCTCTTTTTGTGTATTGAAACATATCTAACCTCTCTCTAACATATCTTCACACATCACACACATGTGGTTATCACACTGAATGCCCATCATCAGCTATCTATCCTTTGTGAGTAACCTCCCAAGAGCCAGCTAATCACAATATAAACCTATGTTTGTGCATTGTAATTCTACTCCATATTAAGTCAGCAGTATACATTCTTGGTGCAGGTGGCAGCACAGTACCCCTTTGAGACAAAGTATTTCCTGTTAGCAGTTACAATAATGATCATCTCTATACCAGCTTGTCATCTTCAGCTTCAGCTTATGAAGCTTTTTCCAGTAGCAGAAATTATCTCCTCCTTTCATATATATACCATTCACCCATTGTACCCATAATATATCTTTTTTCTTCATCACCATCCATATAAGTTTTCCCAATGCAGCCATATTCCACTTCCGACAATTCAGACCTTCATACTTCTTTGGTTGACATAGCTTATCCCAAGCCACAAGTGATAGTTTTTTCTTTTCATCAGTACCGCACCAAAGAAACTCCCTACACTTCTTGTCTACCTCCTTTAATTCGATTGGGGAAATATTAATACAGCCCCCCCCCCCCCCCCCCCCCCCCCCCCCCGAAAAATAATGTAAGGTGAAGTGGTGAACAGTATAGAATCCATAACATGAAGCTTACCAGCAAAAGATAAGTGTCTTGTGGAGACAGCCCTGATCTTGTCTGTAATCTTCATCTTTAGTTGGTGACACTCCAATTTGTTCCACTTCTTGGGAGAGAGGAAGGACCCAAGTACATTATTGGAAATGATCCCAAGGTGAAACCAGTTAGGTTGAGAATTTCCCCTTAAGTATTCTCATCTACACCAGCCATAAACAGACTACATTCATCTATGTTAAGCCACTAGTCCAGTTGCATTAGAGAAATGTTGTAAGGCCTCCATAACACTTTGTACAGATGCCACATTTCCTTTACGGAAAATCATCAAGTCATTAGCAAATATGAGGAGAGTCAACTGTTGCCCCTTACACATGGGATGGAATCTAAAATCAGGCAGCTTACACATTTGAGTCGTGGTTCTAGACAGGTACTCCATTACTAGTGCAAATAGTAGGGGAGAGATAGGATCCCCTTGTCTCAGCCCTCCCTTGCCTTCAAAATAATCATGAGTGTCCCCACTAACCTTGACTGATAATTTGGTTGTTGTGACATGGACCATAACCAACTGTATGAACTTTGGAGGTGATCCATATCCATTTAGCATTTCTTCTACAAAATCCCATCGTACCTTTGAAAACACTGATTATGATGGTGTGATATTACCTTTGCTGTTTTAGAGAATTATCGAGAAGCCATTAATTTCGATAATTAATACCGTCACCTTTGTCTATGTAATTCCTCCTGATGGTCATCATGGTAGATGTCATATATGTTATTTATACTCTACCATCTCATGGCACTGGATTTTTTTCATAAAGAGAAATGTTTAGGGTGAATACCTTTTCAAACAAGCTTTTGTTGAGTTAGCTTGATGCGCCATGAATCTCTTCTATACTACTCTATTTCCTTCCAATAACCCTCCAAATGTGCTCACTATAGAGGGAGAAAGAAAAATGATGTAAATCTCATTCATGATAGTGGCCTGTGCTTCTTACTGGAAAGAAAAATGATGTAAATCTCAGTCATGATAGTGGCTTGGGATTCTTATCAGTGATCTCTATTTGACATTATCTTGGATGAACTTTTGTGAATACTACTATTTTATTGGAATAAGATGAATGAAATATGAGAAATAATTAAGATGACGGAGATAATGACATTGTTGTTTATGTCTTGTTAAGGCCAGTTGTTGCTCGGAAGGGAACTATACAGGACCAAGTGAAAAGTAAAGACTTTCCTGGCCATCTGTCCATTGGAAAACTCAAATATCAAAAGCTAGGAGAAGAAATGGTACGCATTTGACTGCACACAAATAACCTCCTCTCCCTTAATTTGCTATTTGATGATCCAATTTTCATATTCCAATTTCTTTCTTGTAAAGAGAAAAGCAGTATCAACATCTCACTATGCCCAGAGTAACACAATAGAACATGAGTTGGCGGTTGAGTGGCGTGTACTACAGGAACAATCAAGCCTGTGGTGGAAAGCTTTACGTCAGGTGATTATGAAGTGTTTATTCCCCGTCATTCCTTTTTTACCCTCTCCAGATTGTTGCTGTTTTCCGCCTGTCCTTTCTAAGTCTATGATTTACTTGTTGCAAGGAACAAGCAGCAGAAATTGAACAGCTTAATAGCAAGTTGAAGAACCCTATTAAGAACTCTGTATAGGATCTAACGTAAGTTTAATCCACTTTTTTAGTGTTCTTTAACTAAAGCCTCAGTTGATATCTAGTCCCTCTAATTTTGGTTGTGCACAAGTAGATACTTAAATTTATAGAGTTGAACAAGCAACTACACACATCCTACATGGAATAATACACGTAGGACATGAATTGCTATGTAGGACACACATGTCTACTTGTTCCACTTTATACAAGTTTAATTTCCTACTTGCATACACCCAAAGTTGAAGAGCATAAATGTCAGCTAAGACTAAGTTAAAAGATATGTTTATGTATTATGCCTTGATTATCCTTTTTCTTGTCCTTGTATTATTGTCAAGTTTCACCTAGATTGATATTATTTTCTTTTACACAGGTCTCGTTTGTTGGTTTTCTTGTGTCCGAGAAGCAATACAGATGTGTGGACCCTTTCTGGATTTGGGGTTACACCTTAGTACAGAGATTTTGTTTGTCTAATGATAGAAGGCAACTTTTTGTGCAGCACAAACAATGCATCTTGTGTAGTTCACTGTGTTGGTGCGACTTCCAGAGCTGTAGGCAGATAACTATAGGATTAGTCAAATAGCCCTTTTGATGAACAGCCCTTGATTTAAGGTCGTCATTAAATCCATTAGGTAAAATTTTACAAACTTTCTTTTGGTGCACCAAGAGTGTCCTTGTTTTCCAAACTTAAAAAAGGGCTATTTATATTCATTGTGATATTACAGGGACAGTTAAACAAACCCTTAAACTTGAGGGGTAGTTTTGATCATTTTCTCATTGGTCGTTTTGTTGCTTGTTAGGAAGGAAGTTATTCATGCATTAAAAAAGTTAGAGTAGCTTTTATCATGTTTAGCACTTTAGTTGCTTGATATAAAAGTCGGTGCTCGGTTATCATGTTACAATTCTACAAGAAAACATGAGAAAATTATGAGTCAATTTGTAAATAATTTTGTGCAAGGTAGAAGTTGGAATAATTAACACATGAATAAATAAATCATGTATTAATTAATTTTTGTGCTACTAATAGGATGAATACATCAATAGTCTCTTAAATTTGATAGTGAACTTTTTTTAGATGCTCGAACTATAGCATATTTTGATTGAGTTGTAATATTCTAGATATGTTTCAATTGATGTTCATGGGTATAACTGAATGGGGTGACATAATTTTATGTGAATAAGTAAGCCATTTGGGTATACATGCGTGAAAATGTTGCAAAACGTGATATGCAAGCCAATTGGGTATACATGCGTGAAAATGTTGCAAAACGTGATGTGCAAGTAGACTACCGGTCGGTGAAATTACCTTTATCTCCTCCCATGTGTAATCAGCTTTTAAATAAATAACCAAAAAAAAAAAAAAAAAAAAACTAATGACTTTCTTTCCAGTTTACAACATCATAACGACCAGTTTATTGTTTTTTCCCCTTTTCAAATCCAACGTTTCATATAATATGGACTGTTTCCAATTTATTTGATTTGATTCAGATTATGAAGGACAAATCAATTAAATGTTTGACATTAATTTTTTAATTTTTTGAAATGAAATTTATATATTTTATAAATTATAAAAAAAATTAATATGTATAACTTACAATAGTTTAATAATTCTAAATATTTTGAAAAATTATGATTAAAAAATATTATTTGTTCAATTTTCTTTTTTTACTTATATTCCCTCCGTCCCATTTTATTTGTCATTTCTTTCAAGAAATAGTTGGACCACAATATATGCCATTTTATAAAATTTATGCATAACTTACCATATTTTGCCCATTATACCCTTGATAGATTAATTAATTAATCTTAAAAATATATTTACTTTGATTAATCTAGAAAATTTACAAGTAATTAATTTCATTTGGATAGTACTTCATTCATTAATTAACTATTTTCTTTATTCACTACTTATTCTATAAAATCTGATTTTGAAAAAAAATATTAACAAACAAATTAAAAATAAAAGATGAAAAAAATTATTTTGAAAGTTGAAGCTTCAACAAATTTTATCAAGGAATATGACATTTCAAAAAGTTCAAAAAATGTAAAAGTAAAAGACTCAACCAAAATTTGAATATTTTGTGATGTTGTCATGTTTGCTTTAAGAATTTATAACTAAAAATATTTTACACAAAATATATAGGAACATTGAGGTGGGAAAAACTTGATTTTAAATTTTTTTTGGATCAATTGGTGAAAAAATTTGGCTCCAAAAATAAGCTCTAAAATTTAAATAGTCATCCAAATGTATTTATATTTTTGAAATCTAACATATTCATCATTTATTACAAAATTGTCTTAAGCAAACATTAAATAAAAGCATAAGGGTAAAATTACCTCATTTCTTAATGCAAGTGCAAATGGAAAGAGGGAGTATCTTTTTACTTGTTCATTTTGACAAATCAAGAAAGAACAATTTTTTTTATCTATTATATTTTCAATTAATTAATTTTGAAAAAGGTAGAGCTTCTTGAAAGTCTTAAATTATTAATTCATCCACTTTATAATTAATAGGGATATAATAGTAAACTTATTATGTCAATTATTATTTATTTTTAAATTTGATATATTAATTTAAAAATGGACAAATAATTAGAAATATATGCTGCGTTCATGAGTAACCCTTTGTAGGTCAAACGTATTTTCCATTAGAAAACTTTAAACTCCCCCTATTCTTTTCTCAATGTGACGTAGTCTTTTTATATACATTTAAAATGACTCTGGACAAAGTTTGGTAAGGATTTGCACTAACTTTTCTTACTTTAAAAATGTTTTGTCGACGGAATTGTGTAGAAAATAATCTGTCAATGCCATTACTCTTCCCACTATCTAAAGTCCAAATTTTTGTAAAACTCTTTGCATCTTCCTTTCAACAACCACCCCTTTTTTTCACTATTATAAATACCCATATTCATGCAAATTATTAGTATACCCAAGAAAAAATAAAACTTCCTTTTCCACGTTTTAAAAATTCCTAAAATGGTTCATTATAAGCGAGTTAAAGATGTAGTTTCCGGTTGGCTTACAGTTTTTGATGACGGTTCAGTAGACCGGACATGGACCGGTCCACCCCAAGTCAAGTTCATGGCTGAGCCAGTTCCACCGCATGACGACTTCATTGACGGCGTTGCCGTCAAAGATGTAGTCGCCGGGGAGAACTCCGGTAGTCGTTTCCGTATCTACTTACCTGAACGTAATGATAGTTCGGTTGATAAGCTTCCCGTCATTCTTCACTTCCATGGTGGCGGTTTTTGCATCAGCCAAGCTGATTGGTTCATGTACTATGCTGTCTACACTCGCTTAGCGCGTGTGGCAAACGCTATTATTGTCTCCGTCTTCCTCCCTCTGGCGCCGGAGCACCGCCTCCCTGCCGCTTGTGATACCGGCTTCGCCGGCCTCCTCTGGCTCCGTGACATTTCCCGGAATCAAGGTCACGAGCCATGGCTCAACGAATACGCCGATTTCAATCGCGTATTCCTCATCGGAGACAGCTCCGGCGGAAACATCGTCCATCAAGTCGCCGCCAGAGCCGGAGAAGAAGACTTATCTCCGATGAGGCTCGCCGGAGCAATTCCGATCCATGCAGGCTTCATGCGGTCCCAGCGAAGCAAATCGGAGCTAGAACAGGAACAAACCCCCTTTCTAACCTTAGATATGGTGGACAAATTTATGGAACTGGCTTTACCGATTGGGAGCACTAAGGATCACCCGATCACTTGCCCGATGGGTGAAGCGGCGCCGGCGGTGGAGGAGCTTAAATTGCCGCCTTATCTGTACTGTGTAGCGGAGAAGGATCTGATAAAAGACACTGAAATGGAATTTTACGAAGCATTGAAAAAAGGGGAAAAGGATGTTGAACTGTTGATAAACACTGGCGTGGGACACAGTTTTTACCTGAACAAAATTGCTGTTGATATGGACCCTGTTACTGGCTCTGCAACTGAGAAGCTTTTTGAAGCCATTGCAGAGTTCATCAACAAGCATTAATTAAAGGAGAAAGATACGTATTAGGTTACTGGTGCAGATAAGCATGGCAAGTAAGGAGAATATAATAATTTTGCCATCCTATAGCATTGATAATTTGAATATTGATGTTTGTTTTGATAGTTACTTTTAACTTTTATTGTATCCTATCTTTAAATTAATCAAGTATGTAATGTTGAAAAGTCTCATTTTATATAATAATTAATTTGGTTAGATTACATGTTGTCTTAATATTTTTTTCTCATTTTGAGTTAACTTATTATTTAATAATTTGATTTTTTTTTTTTACTATACCTTTATTTAGTAGGTTATCTCGTATAGTATACTACTTTTTTTAAAATAAATTTCCTGTCCAAATTATTAATGTGTGATATTATATAATAACTGATAATTACAATTATATTCTTTAAAACAATATGCGCTTCATATACAACTTTTGAGAAGTGGACAATTATTGGAGTAAGTCCACTCGATATGTAATACTCCTTCCGTTTTAAAAAGAATAATTTAATTTGATCTGACACGGAGTTTAAGAAAATAAAAAAAAATTGAATCTTGTGGTTTCAAATTAAAGTTATGTCAAATGTACAAAATCGCTCTTTAATCTTGTGGTCTTAATATTTCACGTGGAAAACTGAAATTAAAATGTTACCAAAAAAAAAGGATCATTTTTTTTATCCTTTTTTTTTGAAACAGATTAAAAAAGAAAGGCGGTCATTTTTTTTTTAAACAGAGGGAGTAATACTTTGAAAGAAAAATATTGATATAAGAAAAATATTGATATATTTCGAAAGCTTTTGCTTTTCCGCCAACATATTTTTTTTAGAGATTTTCGCCACATATATATTAACTTACTCAACATGTTACATGAAATGCCAATATTACGTGAGAAACGTATTAACATCGAGATGTAAAAGTGCTAACAATTTCAAAATAAATACCACGTAAATATTTTTTACATTTTTCTATTCATGAGTATAATAATGTCGAAGAAGTTTCCTCAAGGACTTGAGTAAATTTCACTGCAATATCAACGTTGTGTTTTATGTGCTTTTTAATAGAAAAGTTCAAAAAGTCTTTCAAACAAGTCAAATAAACTTGCAACTTGATTGACAAAAGAGGAGCGTCTTAAATAAGCTTAAGCTTCAATGTAGGTAGTTTGTCTAATTTGTTCAGAATTTTAAGAATTGAGTTCTAACATAATTTAAATTAAATCAATCTCAATCCATTTGAAAAAAAGTCTTTAATTAAGCCCAATATAATCTCTAATATCAATTCGTTTTAAGACTCTTTATTTGCATTGATGTAATATATATTTCCATATTGAAAGTATAAATTACTATTTATTTTATATCTTCTAAGATTTCCAATATAATTTATTTTAAAATGGACGAAGTAATATTCATCATTGATAAGACTATACCAACTTCCACGTTACAGAAAACTTCAGATATTTTTTAAGTATGGTGGAGATATGTAGTGTGTTCCCCTTTCAAGCAACACATTGATTATCTTTTTTAAAAAAAGAATGGTCATCACAAGCCACACAAGTTTATCACTTAAAAAACAATCTCACATTAAAATAAAAATCGATTACTTGAAAGTTGTAACATACAGTACTTCAATAATATATATACTCTTAATAATGTATAAAGTTCAGGTGGTGCGCATCGAATGAACCTCTTATAATTTAGATGGCAAGTTGAGAATATAAGTGAAAGTTGGACAGTAATGAACCAGCGGTAAAACAATAATTCTCTAATATCTTGCATTACAACGAAAACTAAGGACCCAAACCAAATTCCTCAGAGTAATAATGGCAAGTTTTTCGATACATAGCTTTGTGTAAACTTGAGACGATAGAGACAAGGAGACGTATAACGCAAGGCATTTTACTTTAAAGACACTAAGCAAGCTTGCAAAATTACAGTTCCAGTGAAAAAATAAAGAGAACTTACATGTTGGACCATAACTGTTTGGTCAAAAGCCAGGAATTTCTCCTGGCATGGGAGCTAATTCATTATTGCCGAACCTCTCCTCATCATAGAAACAGGCATGAACAATCCTACCGCCAAAAAATCGACCTTCAAGTTCTATAAGGGCTTTAGTTGCATGTTCTGCTCTCTCAAATTGAACAAATATCCGAACAGCTTCTTCATGAGGGAAATTCGTTTCTGTTATCTCAAATATTAAGACACGAGTTACGGTACCAAATTTAGAGCACTCTTCAGCCACCTCACCTTCTAGGTCATCATCAACCTCGCCAGGACCAACCTTCACAAGAAGGAAAAAAAAGAACAAAAGGTGGGTCAGATCATAAAAAAAAATAAAAAAAAATGAAGCGCGTAAAGATTTGTTCGTGTATTATATCCCTACAGATGGTGCATCAGTTTCCTTCACTGAACAACTTCTCTTTTTGGCCGAGCGTCTATCAGAAACATCTCTACTCCACAAAGGTAGAGTAAGGTCTGCACACATCTTACCCCATATGTTGTTGTAGATAGTGAATCAATTTCATTTATCTCATTTTCTTTTTGGGTCTATTCTATAACTTGGTCAACCCCCCACCCTCTCTCATCCACTCACTACATATATATCTTACCTTCTTTTTTTTGTGCACCCACCTAGAGGAAAGAGTTCAACACTGCAGATATGAAGCTCTCGGAAAAGTGTAACCTCATGCACTTTTCATTAATGGCAAAACTATGTTTTTGATCCAAAATGTTTCAGTAAAAACTAAGAGATCCAGAAAACAATTTAATACACACAAAGCAATGCAGCAGCCATTTACCCTCTTATAAGTGAAATCTTCTTATAAGCAAAACATTCAATCCAAATGATGTGTAACCTAATGTGCTCTTAGTTCCGACCCTCCACCTTATTGCCAGTTCACCACAAAGCATGCACTCCACCCTAGTCCATCTTCCCATCATTCCAAATAATTCTTTTAACTAAATTTGGTCGAATTACTTTAAAGTTTTATTTATTAGCTTTATACAAGTTAAACCTCATTAATCAAACAAAGGATACATATATCCAATCCATCCACAATTCTTCAGATACAATTCACTTTAATTCTCTCATTGGCCATTGCAACCAAATTCACCATGACCCAGTATTACAATCCTTCCTAAATGAATCTCTACTTCCTCCGCATTGTAATACCATCTATAATCCAAAGGTATCTATGTGTGTGTATCCTGTCCACAGACCAAACAACCCATACAAGCTAGAGAAGTTTGAGTCAAGCTAACCCCTTGGTCCATTCACTAAAAGTGACTTCCCCACTGAGCAGAGCAATTAATCATATTTCAAACCCTAGAGTGTAGTGGAGAAATATTTAGAATCACAAGAAGAAAAGCTAATCAAGGGGAAAAGAGGTTCTATATCTAGAGAAAGTTGATTCCCCTTAGTGTAATGCGAAAACAGTCAGCAGATGCACAAATACATTTCTGAGGAGATGTTTTAAGTAGCCAATGCCAACAGAATATGATAGGCAGAAGTGGATAATGTTCTAATTAGCTACTTTAGTATTTCACTTATCAGGCAATCATTAAAGATAGATAAAAAACAATAAAAAAATTATACTAGTACTCGATAATTCTCTTTTTTCCTTAGAAACCAGTAGTACTTATTGTTAGACCCCAAAATAGTTTGGTAGGCACAAATTATCATAGATAAATCTGTTGAACAGGTTCCGTACGCTATCATAAAGATCAGTCAGTGAACCTTATAAAGAAAAAGGATCTGTGAGTGAATCTTAGTACATTAGCTACCACAATCAAATAACTGGTCAAAGTATATGAGTAGCACACTGGCTCTCAAGACCTAACAAATGCCAGAAGAATGAATATTATTCAATAGCCAATTATACACAATACCTTTTCACATGATTAAACTACATGACTGCCTCTAGAAACACAAATTCAACAATGAAATGTTAACAGTTTTAACACCCGTCATCTAATAAATAAACAATCAGAAACAATCACTACCAAATATTGGACCTTAAATGAGTTCATCTAGATAACCAATCAGAAACTTGTTTCTGATAACAAAGGCAGAATGATAACTTCTCTGCTATATTAGAAAGATAGATTTTTAGAAAAATAAAAATAAAAAATGGGGTAGGCAAAGGGGAAATGAGGGAGGGGATTACAAGGTGGGGAATCCAACCCTCACCAACAAGGTGAAAGTTCAGGTAGCCAAACAACTAAGCTAATAAGATAGATTAAGGTGGAAGCCAAATTCTTCTTTTTCTCAATGAGGCGAACAATTTTATTAGGTGGAAGCCAAATTTAAAAGACTATGCTCAATGGGCTGAGAACTTCACTTTTACGGGCAAAAAATAAAAGCAAAATTGACGGGTGTGTTGGTCGGAAATCACTAAAAGACGAAAGTTTTTCTACTTCAATTTCCTTGGCGGAAACAACTCTGATTCAAAACACACCTGAGCCCCTGGAAACTACTTGCACTAAGTGTAAGACTAAGCCAAAGTCCAAACGACTGAAGCCAAATTAACTCATATGAAAGAAACTATTCTAGCAAGAAACCATCATAATTTATGCAGCCAAAAAAGTTCATACAATAAAAATCCCAAATCAAACGGAGCAAATAAGTAAGTTAATAGAACATCTTAACAATCCATACCATATTCCTAAGCGACTTAACTATATGAAAGAAACTATTCTAGCAAGAAACCATCATAATTTATGCAGCTAAACAAGCTCATACAGTAGAACTCCCCAAGCAAGCAGAACAAATAAATAAGTTAACAGAATATCTTAACAATCCATACCATATTCCTAAGCAGCACGACCCTTGTTGGAGGCATATTGAAATTGACACTCTTAACCTTCTTTTCAGGTGCCTGTTGTTGTTGTTGTTGCTGCTGCTTTGCTTCACTAGCCACTATAACCCCACCTCTCTTATCAGTCTTCTTAGCCATTAATGGAGTTGTAATTCCTTGTTCCAGTTTCCCAAGTCCCTGACCCTCCTTCCATCCCATCTTAGCCATCATCCTTTGTGCAGCTGTCATCTTTCCTTCAGCTCCCAATCCCAAACCCCCACTCTCTGACCTCCCAATACTAAACTCATTCCCTGATGGTGGTGAAGGCGACCGTGGGGGAGCACTGCCTCCTCCTCCTCCTCCACTCATTGCCGCCCTTCGCCGCCACGCCTCCTCACCTGAAATATTCAATTCTCTCTCTTTTTCCCTCTTCTCCTTCTCTTCCCTCTCTCTCTCCCTCTCCTTTCTCTCTCTTTCTTCCAACTCTCTCCGCACCTCAGCCTCCATTTGCTTCCTCTTCTTCTCCCTCCGATAATCTTCGTAATCATTCGGCCGAGCCGGGTCGTATTCTTCTAATACACTGCTGGTAACAGCCACCAGGGCTGGTTGAAACGACGTCGTTGCGAAGGTGGGATTTGGATTAGTGTTCTCGTCAAGAGGGATCGAGGGATGAGGTTTTGGAGCTGCTGAAGGCTGCGGTTTGGGCTTCGGTTGAGGTCGAAGAAGTGTTTGGGGTGGGGCGAAGGGTTTGCGAAGGGCTGAAGGAGCCATCTTAGCACTGCTGGACCACACATTAGCTGTGGTGGCGTTGGTTGGCTTGTCATCGTCGCCGGAGGACGACGGCGGTGGGAGATCGCCGTATAAGCCGCCGAGCATTGTGACGGGAACTGATCGGAGATTCTGAATTGACGAATTGAAGAGTTCGGTGGAAATGGGGGTTTAATTGGACGGAAGTTGGGATTTGATATACTTTTCACTCCTTATTGCAATATATATTACTACTTTGGTCCTAAATGTTATTTTCCTTTAGTTAGTTTGCAATAAAAAACATATCAATATTAGGAATATACAAATATTCCTATCCTAAATATTAATCCACTCTATAGTTTAAATAATTACATATTATCTCATTAATTAATAATTTTATACTAATTTTCAAGTCAAATATATCACTCATTCAGTTGTCAAGTCAAATACATGTATCAAAGATACTAAATACATATAACTTTGACACTAGATACATTCTAAAATGCAGATAAATGGAGAGAGGGGAAAAGCGAGAGAATCAACATGTATCTTTTGATATTAGATAGATACTTAGGAAGAGGCGAGCGAGAGAGTCAATGTATCCACATACATGTGAATCATGCTTAGATACAGTATATCAAGAACGAATTACATCTACTTTGATCCGTATGTATCTAAGATACATTAATCTCAATAAATGTGGTACTAAAAGTAATTTCAAAAACTAAAAAACAAACATATAAATCATAATTTTGCCCTGAACAAGTGAAATTTATATCTTTTGTGTAATGACCCTTCTAATTATTTCTGTGTTTTTCCTTCTGTGTGTCGTTTAGAGCGTTCCTATAGCGACCCCAAGTCATTTATGACTTGCTGGGACTGACAGTTCGATCACCTGGTCATTCGTTTGGTTATTGTGCGAGTTTTAGTGTTTTGGAGCTTATGAACCTTGAACGATCAATTTCGATCAAAAGTTCAAGAAGATGACATCAGAATCCAATTCTGACGATTCCATTAGCTCTGAAAAGGTCATTTTAGGCTGGTAGCATGGTCGGCCTGAATCCCGAGGTTTTCTGTGTGAGTCGGTGCAATTAGGCGTTTTAACTTTAAGTTTTAAGCCTAAGTTTGACTTTAGTCAACATTCTAAGTAAACGTGCTCGAATGAGAATTCCGTCAGTGCGGTCAGCTCCGGAGTATCGATTTTGGTCTAGATGGACCCTTCTTTTGTGTTGTGAGGTTTTCGATATTTTTCCGAGCCCTTTTGTTGGTTTTGACTTAAATGGCTTTTGAAAGTGGGACCACTTTTTATCGAGATGACCTCTAATGGAAATTTTGACTATGCCATTGAGTCCGGAATATCGAATTTGGTATGGTTGCATATTTCGTTTGTGTGCACGGGGTTCCGAACGAGTTCGGAGCACTCCGTTGGAGTTTTTAAGTTTCCGGAATTTTGTTGAAAATCTGCTATATATTGCAGAAAAAAAATAGCCTTCTTAAACTTTAAAATCTCCTAACTCCCTCATCTCTCAACCGAATTAGGCGATTTGAAGTGTGGGAGCTTCATATTTTTGGTAGCTTCATTGTAGAGTGTTCGGAAGTTGTCGGGTGCGCGTATTTCGAGGTAAATTTTGCGATAAACCTGATTGTTGTACCCCTTTTTCGAGCTTTGGTTTTTGGCATTCTTGTTTTAGTCATAACTCACTCATTTTAGCTCGGTTTTGGGTGATTCAAAGTCCCACGTGTTGGGAATTGTCGTGGCTTCGTCGTGGACTGTTCGAGGGGTGCTGGGCACCTTACGATTCTCGAAAAATTGGAGTTTTGACTGCTGCATGTTTTCATTTAAATTGATTAAAATATGATTTTCTTGCATGTTGGGTTTTGCTGCGTTTTGAGCCCCGAATTGTGTTCCAAAATGGAACACAAGTTTGGGGCACTATTTTGGGTCTCTTGACGGAGTCAAATTCGGACAGTTCGTTGCGGGTTCCACGATTCCCGTTTTGACTCCAAAATTTTTCTGTCTTCGTTTCATGTGATTTTAGTGTCTAAACAACCGTAATAACGTTATGACTCTATTTTTGATAGTGTGTCAGCATTTCGAGGCTGTTCAGAAAGGAAAATCTCCGGCAAAGTGATTTTGAGCACGTGCGATCGACCTTAAGGTAGGCTACGGCTTTCTTTCTACTAGATTGAGCTAAATTGTGTAAAAACATGTCGATTGGAGTGAATTGGGGGTGGGTACCAGTTTCCTACTTTACTTTGATTAGATACCTCATGTTAGGATCGATTGGCCATAATTCGGGTGTAGTATCATATTAACCGATTTAGTAAAGTTGCATGCTTATGTGTTAAATGTTATTGTATGTTTGTATGTTATGTGTTGTATGTTTGTTGTCCTTAATCGAAATCATGATGTCCTTAGTCTAGGTTAGGCTAGCATTGCCTTAGACTTATGACCCGTATAGGCTGGATGACCTTGACTTTCTACCGACGTCGTTCGGATGACTTAGCTCCTTGTAGACTGGAGTAGCAGACTTGAGTCTGATAGTTTGAGCCTTAAATTAGGCGATATCGTTGCTTACTGCACTTTTGTATCTTCTCTCTCTAATTCTGCGATTTCAACGGGTTCTCGAAGGTTCAGTACATCACTAGAGGGGTGGGATTGAGATAGTATAAGTTGGGAGCCTTTTCTGCGAAAGTGGACGACGTTTCATGGTGGTTGTTGTTGGATTGGATCCTATCGGAGATACCATCACCCCCGGGATCGTTCCTTTTAGCTGGGCTGGGAACGTATCGCTGGCTGGGTAGACTCGGTGATTTCGGCGATCTCCCCGGGCCTCTCTCTAGCTGGGCTGGGAGTGTGCTGCTGGCTGGGTGTCCCCGGGTCGTTCTTTCTAGCTGGGCTGGGAGCTGACTGCATAGTAGGACGACTCGCGATATCAACCTCACCCTCGGGTCCCTCTTTCGAGCTGGGCTGGGAGTGGACTGTTTGGTAGGGTGCCTCCTGGGGTCACTCTTTCTAGCTGGGCTGGGAGTGCACTACTGATTGGGTGGAGCCTGATGGGTTATCTTGGTTACTTTGGGCTGGGAGCCTAGTTTTCTTCTTTCTCAGTAGACTTAGCTTTTCTATGTACCTGTCGGGCTTATGGGGGTCCGTTCAGGTTTTATTTAAACTTGTGCATGAGTGTACCTTTTGGGCTTATGGGGGTCCAGTTAGGTTTAGTTTAGTTGTACTTAGTTATTTCTGGTATGCTCATGTGCTTTATTTTCTTTTCTTCTTATTCGTGTTGACCTCTCTGTAGCTAAATTCTATTCTTTCTTATTGTTTTTACCTTTTTGCTCAGTTGGCTTTTGATGCCTACTGAGTACCTATTGTTGGTACTCATGCTACGCTCTGCATCTATTTTTGTGATGCAGGTCCCAGTACCAGTTACCAGCGGTGAGTAGTTTCAGCTTTCTTTTGCAGTTGTGATTCGGAGACAAGGGCGAGTTCTTGGTGTTTTGGATTTGTCATGTCTCCATCTTTTGTTTTAGCTAGTCTTGTTGCCTTTGAGACACGCTTGTTGTGGTCCACTTTTGGGACTTGTACTCTTAATTAGATAGCTCTGTACTAGTGACTTCCAGGTTCTGGGAGAGATTCTGTATATATTTATTTTGGGTTGCTTTTGCCTTGTTGTCCTTGTTTAGACTTTTGTTTTTGCTAGTTTCTGCCCTTACGCTCATTGCTGATGTTCTGGGTTACGGGTTGGCTTACCTACTGGTAGGGTATAGTAGGTGCCTTCATGACTCGATAAATCGAGTCGTGACATTTTGGTCTTTAAATTATTACTTTTTTCAAGTTCCGTGTGTTTTTGTATTAAAAGACATCAATGTTGAGTTGGCCACATATTGTTTTTCTTTTTTTAATGATCGTGTTATTCGTGTCAGCTTTCGCACACCTCGACAAATTTCAATGATACTTGCTACCTCTCACCAACAATAAGTATGTGAAAAATTTATAAATGACATATATAAAACTAATAATTTCAAGTTATGACAGTATAATAATTCTTTCAAGTTGTAACAATAAAAAATTTCAGGTTCTAACATTTTATTATAATAATAATAATAGTAAAAAATCAATTTTTAAAAAATAAGAAAGGGCAAAAAACGGATATAGTTGTAGTAATTAATTTGTATACATTAATGATAATTAATAATTGTCATAAATTTGGGAGATTCAAAACAAAATATCAATATTTGATTTCATTTTTTTCCTCAAATCAGTTAAAAGTATTTCAAAAGGCAGATTCTTTTTTATTTCAAACGTTTCTCTCTCCTATTTTTTGATTTCAAATTATATTCAAAACAAAATATGAATATTTTATTTCCTTTTTTTACTCAAATCAATTAAAAGTATTTCAAATGGCAGTTTTTTTTTTATTTCAAACGTTTCTCTCTCCTATTTTTTTATTCCAAACATTTCTCTCTCCTCGAATTTTTTTTTTCATAATTGTCGTCATTCACAACTAGTTCCAAATAGTTTTGGTTCAACAATCTCCAATTTGTTGTAATGGAAGGCTTCTTATCCATATTAATTAAAATGGTGGTAGATGGGATCCTTCTGGTTAGTATTATTTGCGATTTATTATTTTAATGAAACGTACAAAAAAAAGTTAAGAACAATGAAATCAAAAATGAAATTTTCTGATTTTGTTTGTATATAATATATTTAAATTATGATATTTTTTGTATGATTACATAATAATTTTTGAGAAGCTTGAATAAATGTTGGTATGAATAATTGGATGCCAACTATATACAGTTTGGATACCAATTATATGGTGTTCATTTTGGTCTCCAATTAAATATCAAAACTAAATTGTTTATGTATTCAATTGTTATGCAGTTTGTATATAACTGATATCCAGAAATTTGTATCCAATTGATATGCAGTTTGTATATAACTAGTATTCTGAAATTATGAGAGTCAATCTGTAATTCATATGTAGGTGATAACTAACTTGAAGAAAACAGTGCATATTATATATCATTCAATACTTAGAACTGTATAAAAAAAATATATATATCCTTCAAAAGTTTAAAAAAAATGAAATACTAAAGAGTCTAAGCTGCAATCAACTATCTTAAATTTGATCTCCGTGGTCTTGGTGTAGTATAATTGCTGGTATCCGGAGCATGTTCTTTTGTTATGCGGGGTCCACCAAATTTGCTAGCAACAGTCCTAGTTACTTCACTCTCACTGATCGCGCCATCATCGTTCTTTATTTTTTCGTAGTGCCATCAGCCTAGTTGGAGAAATTGAAAAAAAAACTTCCTATTATAAGAATTTGGTATTTATTATAAGAAATACTAATTTCATACCAACATTTGTCATAATTTTTATACAAAAAATGAGTGATTTAACAAACTACAATCAATTAACATAATTGGACCACTGATATCATACCATTTTTTGATAAAAATAATACACAACTTAAGTCAGCTTTCATACCAATAATAAATCAGTTTCATACCAATGTTAAAACGCATTTCATACCATATTCATAAATTGTATATTAAGTTAGCTTTCATACCAATATTATTCATGTTTCATGCCAGATTGGTAGACATAATGAGAATAATTTTTTAAAAAATACCTTTCCTCTAAACTGTGTACCAACTGCATACGAGATTTAAACAAGTTCCACACCGAATACAAGTAACACATCATACCATTTTTATATCAATTTTTATACCAATTCATGCCAACATTAAACAAAATTCATGCCAAACAATAATATGCATAATATAACAGTTTTAACAAAAAATCTACTAAATTGAATAATTGTAAAATAAATTAAATATGATATTTATCCTAACCACTTTTTTTGCCCTTTTTGGGTGTTGGAATTTCCGAGTCCTCCTTTGTTGTTGCTCTTCTTTTTGATGGTTTTGAAGACTCCCCCGTATCGACGTTGGTTGATTTTTTTATTTTTTTCTTCTTCTTCTTCTCACTTACAAAATCTGAGTCTGAATCAGAAGGGGTTGTACCATTTTCCCTTTCTTTGTTGTCCTCTTTTATTTGCAGGACTTTCAATTTTCTTTTCTTGACTCTTCTTCCCTTTTTGTGCAACTTGTTACTTCCTCTGTGAAGTGCCGCCCTTTTTCGCCGGACTTTCATTCTTGTTTGGCGGCTGTGATTGAGTCAAAATGTTGAATGTTGGAGCCTCTATTTAAGTAGTAGATGTCGTTTCTACTAATCGAGGGCTCTTTCAAGGATTATGATCAAGTTTCTTCGACATGTTTTGTCGAAAAATCTTAAAATATTGATTCTTACTGTTGTGAATTTGCCCTTTTGTTTTGATTGTACGGAGAATATATTTCTCCTAATCAGTTTTTAGATGTTGAAACCGGCTTCAATGGAGTATGGATGAAAGAGATGAAAGACGAATTTCTGTTTTTTTGAACGTGGTGGGATGGTGGCCTGTTGAATAACATAGGTGTGCTGCTTAGGGGTGTGGGATTGATGCAGGATGAGGGATTTAGGTGGGATGCAGGGGTGTGGCTTGTAACTATAAAAAAGGTATAGCAATCAATGTAAGTGACCGTTTGAATCGACTTATTTTAGGTGTTTCTAAGCCAAAATAGTTTTTAAGCAGTTTTGAAGTGTTTGGGTAAAGTTAAAAAGTGCTTATAAGCACTTATTTTAAAGTCAAAATAACAAAAATAAGTCAAAAGTCATAAGTTAGAAATCCTAACTTATGGCTTTGGGCTTATAAGTCATAAGCCAAAAGTCAATACAAAACAAGCCCTAAATCCCTATAATTGTGTAAGAGCTAATTATGAGGTATTCTTTATTTGAATAATTTAATAATAATATAAAATTATAAAAAGATTAATTATTTAATAAAGTAAAATTTAATTGATTTATAAATAATTAGTGATATGTTATAACCGTAATTAAACTGTTATAAGCAAGAATTTTTTAAAAGTAGGTTTAAAACATGTAATATTGACTCTTAAATGTGTATATGGGATGATCCAATAAGTATCATGTAATTCTATCTACCAAAGATAAAAACATAATGAACGAATTCACCTAGTTATATTTTTGTTTTTTTGAATCTTCTATGAAAAGAAATCACTCACTCGACCACATGCACAAGTGGGTCAACTCAACATCAAAATGTGTTTTAATTGAAAGAGAGT
Source organism: Solanum bulbocastanum (assembly GCA_037074985.1). NCBI lineage: Eukaryota > Viridiplantae > Streptophyta > Magnoliopsida > Solanales > Solanaceae > Solanum > Solanum bulbocastanum. Next base: position 24,179,089 of record CM073598.1, on the reverse strand, counting down.
TATAACTTAGGTAAATGTAATAATGGATAATTAGGATATGTCAAATTACATAAATCAATGCTATGGATTTGTTTAAAATGCATCCCATCCAATTGTTTAAGTGTACCAAAGTTTATTTGTTTAAACATCCTGCTGCCTTGTGCGTGTCAAGATGAGCATGCGTTTACATCGCTAAGTTGTAAAAACTATCAAATGGTACATCGACTATTTAAAATACACCCTACATTTTTTTTTTTGGACTACCTTAAGTATGCATATGCATGAGATCACGAACCATAGAAACAACTTGAAAATTAAGAAATTCCAACATAACAAATAAACACAAGTCATGAAGAGAAGCCAAAAAAGCTTAAATTATATTGACATCAAAAAATTTGATAGGAAGAGTACGGTGGGAGCTACAGAATCAATTTCAACATCTTATTAACTGGGAACCGGCACTGGAATGATGTGTGCAAGTGTCGAACATAACCTGGTTGTCAATTAGGTCTATACTTCAAACATGGTCCAGTGAATTTGGCGATGAGAGTGGATCAAGACGTAGAAAAATGATAAAAATATGAGATATAAAACAAGATCCTTTCAACGTGTACAGCATACAACTCCCTTTGGCAGTTTGGACACATCTAGAGGCAGTTCTGTGTTTACTAATAAAAGTATGATCTATTGAATCACCTGCACTAAAGGCCTTTAATAAGTGAGAAGAAAGAGAGAGCACTCTTTACCTATAAGTTGAGGAAAGAATCATCTGTGGCTAAGGCGACTTTTAAGCCCCAGTAATATACATCAGGCTCCAAAACCAGATATCAGTCCCAGCCGACAGCAAGAGCTGAGACTCTCATCAGTGCACCAGGTCAATGGCAAAAGTGATAGGTTTTTTCTCCCGCAACTGCACCTCAAGAATTCACAGTGGTTCCACCCTTCACTTCTCAGTTTCTCCACTAGATAATCCCACCGTTCCAGCTGGGGGCTTCTCCAGACTACCAGACCTAGGATTGCTGGCGCTTTGGCTCCCACCTGTTTCTGGAGGCTGTGAGGTATCACCTGATGATCGTTCAGAATATTTTTCCACATTACTGGTGCACCCATTAGTGGGTGGAATATGAGCATTTTCTTCTTTTGACTGAATAATATCCTTTGGAGCTTCTGATTCCTTTTTAACGTCGCCATTAGGTAAAGGAGGCCCGACCACATCAGCAACACCAGCTGAATCCGAGGATTGATTGGATGTTCCAATTGTATTAGAGCTTTCTCGCCATTCAACCCATTCAGGAGGTTTAATGGTTTCATTACTTGTAGCATGATGCAAGTCCTCAGACAAACTAGAGGGTGCAGGATGATCAGAACTTTGTTTTGGCTCAGGTCGATCAGATGAGGCAGTGTCTGCCAAATCATCATCTTCATCAGCAGCTGCATCATCATTTGTGCTGTGCCTAATAACATTAGTTTCTTCTGTGTCAGGTGAGGGAGAAGCAACCAAGGCAGTGTACTGTTCACGAATCTCTTTGTCATCCTCGAAAGCAAACCAGTTGGAATTTGTAAAAAGTGATCCACTGCAAAAACAATTATAAGTAACATCATTGTTACTAATGAAACTGGGACAGAGACACAAGCATTTTTAACACTGTTTTTTACCCACCTTTCCTGATCGTCCCCCAAACGTAGTGAAGATATCACAACTTCAGCAGACTCATCATCAAAATAGACATCCTACAGGAAATCAGAAGAGTTTGTGTAAATGAGTTGCCTGAAGAGGCACAGGTTGCACATCGCCACAGGCAAAAAGCATAAAACAACGTCAAAGACTACTGAGACTAGAGCGCAAAGCACAATTAGGTTCAGAGAAGAGAGCACTTATGAAGAAAAGATAAATGTAAACACAAACAATTATCTGGATTAAGGAATTGAAAGATTAAAATTAAATATATGAAGCAAAAATCATGTCACTAAGTTCAAACATAAATTTGAAGTTCTGATTTAGATGTAGAGATGCAGTGGCAAGTTTTAATAACTAGGTATTTATGCCAAATTTCACTAATTTTGTAGTCGTAATCACTCAAACTCCATTCATAATGTTCTATTAGCAGTCAATCTACTACTTCACGAAAGCCAGAGCCATGGTGATGAAGCATAGGCCCTAGCACCTTGGTGACTGCACTAAAAGGTCATCTAAGCTAGCCAAAGCATCCAACCTGCGCTTCACCAAGCTTTAGGCTTAGAGAGGGCTTTTTCATGCGAGCCTTAGCGACATTGATCATGACAACATAATTAATATTAAATAGGCGGATTTCCAAAAGAAAGAATTAAGTGGGAAAAATGCTTTTGAAATTTCTCAAAAGGAGAAAGCACACAAGTGAGTTATAAAATCGGCCATCATCTTAGAACTGTTATACATACCCTCTATGAGAATTTTAAAAAGATATCTATAAATGCTCCAAACTCAAGGTTAAAGGGTATAACAGTTTGTATGAGATTACCCTTTAAACTTTAAAGTCATTTGTAGGGCCTACTTATTTGAGATATATATTATAAGATGTGACAAGGTGGACATATCAGGTAGCAAGAAAATTCCGTTAGATATTTCTACATGCAATATTATATCGCTTCATTCTTCCATCATAAATGACATGTTCATTTAATTAATAAAATAATAAACTAAATATGCACAGATAACTAACTGGCTTTAAAGCAATCGAAAGCTAAGGGCAATATGGGTATTTTGAAAAGCTAATAGGTGACTTCAGAACTACTCCCTCTGTCCCAAAGTACTTGTCAAGTATCATTTTTCGAGAGTCAATTTGACTAATCTTCGGAGCTAAATTGAATTAGATTAAATTAATATTTCAAGACTAAAACTTATTGATCATAAACTATATGAAAAGTACTATAAGTTGCATATCTTCTAATATCAATATGGTGAACAAATACATCTTAGAATGTTGGATAAAGTTTATGAAGTTTGACCCTCAAAAAAGGAATTGTGACTAGATTCGGACGGAGGGAGTAGTTGGAAGTATTGCTAATGACCAAAGGGAAGTTCCTGTCAGCCACATTGAATTAAAGGGAAGATCAGTATTGGAGGTGGAGCAGAGGTGGTCTGCCTTACAAATCGACTCACTTTATGTAATGATCATCATTATAAAGAATGATACCAATCAATCAATCAATTGACTATGCCTCAATCACAAATTAGTTGGACCTCCTCTGAATATCTTCCCACTATATGAAGACCCACTTCATGGCCGTGAATAAAAATATGCTTCTAAAAATCAGACTTTTGCTATGTAGATATGAGAGTGAACACGACCATATAACAATATTGAGAGCTATGCTGAAGTGGATGTGAAGGAGAGAAAGTACGCCCTGTACTCCCTCTCTAGAGCATATGCACAAACAGCATAGAAGTATGGTAGCAGACAGTTTGTATATCTCATTAACTAAGCAATCACTGAAGAACTAAATAAAACCTCGACAGTTACCTCATCATCCCGCTCAAGTGAACCACGAGCCTGCACGCAGATAAAGTCTTCCTTGAGTACATGAGTTAATGATAATATACTTAATGGCCATGTGCTTAAAAAAATGATATGTGAAGATTAAAGATGAAGTTGAATAAAAAAAGGGTTTAAAACCAGAAAAGGAAAAAGAAGCAAAACCAAGCATCCATTGTTTTGGCACTGTTAAGATATAACTTGTATTGAATTGGTTGCAGACAATATACAGAGTGCTCCATAGTTTAGGCAACTTGAGATAAGGTTTCTTTAAACTTAAAATGAAATAGTCATTTAATAAGGAAGATTACTAAATACCAATATTCCTAATTATGACAGAATTAGGAATACTATTCTATGCTATTAACAGGATATAATTCATTCTAGCTCTCACTGGTTTCTGTCTTAACCTACTACATCGAGGCTGTTATGCCATGACCATATAACAGTAGTTACAAAATGCTGCCACAGATTCCTGGACCCTCTGTCTAACCCTGCTACATCTATATTGAACCATGGATCTTATAACATTTCCAGCAGAGGCTTTTTACAGTAAAAAATTCAACCACGGATTCTGAACAATATTCCTGTGATTGGGACTTGCAGATAAAAACCAAAACCACACTTCAAATTCAATTATATATAATTAGATATGCAAAAAGGTGTGGGCACTTATATGAATCAAAAAGCACATTTACTGTGCTCATTTTGCTTCATCTCTAAAGATTCTACATAACAGGGAGCTCTAAAAAAGGACTGCTCTAAATATAAGAAAGATAAATTCTCCAACTACCTATCAATGTTCCAAATCTTCTGTCGTTACCTTCTCCAGATATAAACACAGGAACCTAGCCAGCACTATTGCATGCTAAAAAGATAGAGAGAGATCAAGAAATGCATAATCATGTTGTCTTTTGTTAAGATATGAAGAACACCTCATCAAGTTCATCATTGTTATAGATTCCATAGCGGAAGGCCTGGCTTAAATTATTTGCCAGAGCTGCAACATCATAGTCTCTATCTTGATAATCATCATCATCACTGTCCCTCATTCGGTCATGCAGTGATGTGGGTCTCCTGAGAGAGGTTACATGAAATAAAAGTCAATATTATGCTGGCATAAAGAGTAACAAACTACAATCATGATCAATCCAATGAAAAGATGAAAATATATCATTGGTATAGAAAGGATGTAATGAGTATATTTTCTTCAAAAATGTTAGTGTCCAACTCAAAACAAACAATTGCATGATGTTTATAAAATTCACACAAACGATCAAGTGAGGAACACTCAAATCTGGGCATGATTCTCTCCTTCCATCGCAGCAAGAATATTTTTATAAGGTAAGGTAAATATCATTAAAGGAACTCAGCTAGGGAAACTCAAAATGCTTTTGTACAGAACAAATGTAGCATTAACGAGACACATTTAAGACCCACAATTTGTTATATAACATGAAACATGGTACTCCCTTTTTCCTAAACTATGTGACACTCATTCCTTTTTGGTCAGTCCCAAAAAGAATGACATCTTTCTATATTTAGTACTTCCTCCATCCCAATTTATGTGATGTTGTTTGACTTGGCACGGAGTTTAAGAAAGAAAGGTTTTTTGAAACTTGTAGTCTCAAAAAAGCCATAGATGTTTGTGTGGCTTTAATCATCTCACTAAGGGTATCATAGACATTTTAAAAAGTTAAATTGTACTAAATGTAGAAATGTATCATTTCTTTTTGGGACTGGCTAAAAAGAAATGTTTGTCACATAAATCGGGACAGAGGGAGTAACAATTGAATTTTATACTTTCCGTTCTACCCTTAATGAGATGATTTTTAATGATAAAAATATCAACGGCCTGTTCAAGACCACAAGTTTCAAAAGTCTTTCTTTCTTTAACTCCATGCCCAATCAAACACCGTCACATAAAATTGAGACGGAGAGAGTAATTAACAAGAAATATGTTCAATCAGGCAACACCAACAATATAGTACACACACAATCCTTGTTTTCACTGCCTCCCACCCTGCTGTACCAAATCAAAAACAAGCAAAGAAAAATAGAGGTACTAACTATGCAGCTACTATTTGCCTTATTCACAGAGTCCGGGTAATGCCTTTTCAACAAGATGGCTAGCAAGTGTTTTTTTTTTTTGAGTGTGTGAGAGAGAGACTGAGAGTGAGATCTATCATGTGTATCACCCATGTTAACCAACAAAAGGAGAAGCCTGAACTTAGGCAGCTCAATTTCTGTTTTTGAATAATTCAAAAATTCTGGTAATGATGTGACCAACTCTGGCAGTGCAAGCTCAGTGTCTTATGTGAATTCAGACTGCCATTCCTAAATCGGGATAAAACAGGTTGCAGAACTACAAACCTTTTTTGATAAAGGTGGATGTGTATAGGTTGACAACCAATCTAAAACTAGTCAATTAACAAAGACTCCTCACAATAGGAGCAAAACGAATAATGAGAAATATAGTTGAGCCAAACTAGTTTACAATTGAGGGGTGTCTGTTGTTATTTTCCTTATAGTCACACACTGAAGAAACTATTTGTGTTATTCACAGAGATCAAGTTATGCCTTTCCAACAAGAAGGTAGCAGAGGCACAACACATCCCATAACAAAGACTGCTCAATTCCAGTTCTCAAGTATTTCATAATCCTGGTAATACAGTCATGGTATGACACTACATGAATCTACCTAATATCTTCATATTTTCATCATTATCCCTTGTGCATACCTTCTTCTCTGCAGGTGGTTTATTTACTTAGAAGCAATCCCCCATCCCCCTACCCTAGGAAATTATAACCAGCACAAAGTGATAGCAGGCAAGCTTGAAATCTCTCTTCCCTGATGCCAACAGACTAGGGCCACTATAGCTCAGATGTGGAGCATACAAGGTTGGAATTTCAACTTCAGAAGGGCCCTAAATGATTGGGGGTTCAAAGAGTTGCAGATTTTCTTATGGTGATGAATGATTTCAATGGAACTACCAATGCACCTGACAGACCAGTGTGGAAACTTCACAGCAATGGTGCGTGCGTTCACTGTGAAGTCATGCTATTGGAGGAGAAATACTGGCCAACTGCAGATTAGGAACTGGCCTTGGAAACTAATCTGGAAAGCCAAAGTCCCCTTAAAAGTTTCTTGTTCGTGTGGTTAGTTTGTAGAAAAGCTTGTTTGACTCATGAAGTACTACAGAGGTAGACAGATTTGCTCATGCCAAAAAAAAAAAAAAAGACGGATTTGCTCAAGATGTTTTCCGTGTGAACAAGATGCTGAAATAAATAACCATCTATTTCTACACTGTCAAACAGCTGCAAATCTGTGGAACATGTTCTTGTGTATACTTGGAGAGTTGGGTGGTTCCCAAAACTACTAAAAGTATGATGGACTGCTGGAAAGAGATTGGAAGAAGAGAATCAGAAGAGGACTGGTGGGAATTGATCCCTGCAAGCATTTGGTGGACATTGTGGAAGGGAAGGAATGCAAGAGGCTTTGAAGACAAAAACAACAACATTCAAAAAATCAGAATGAATTGCCTTAGTCTTCTATATTTTTGGTGTAAACAGGATATGGTGGAGGATATAGAACTTTTTGTTGATTTTATAGGGAAATTGTAAAGCTCCATAGACTAGTTCTTATGGCCTTCAGTTTTTCTTACCCTATGGGATGTAAGTGCTCACTCTAATCACTGTTTGGATGATGGAATTTTGTGAATACACAGTTACCTGTTCCTCAAAAAAAACAAAGTGATAGCAGGCAAATAAGGCACTCACCCACAAGCCCACTGGAAAACATTTTCCACAGCATTCCGTTTTTGAAGAATATTTGTCTGCCAATCAATCCATTCACTATTCTCCTGCCAAAAAGTACTTGCATTTAGGATAAGGAATTTACATAAGGTTACTTTTTGATAAAAGAATTTGCAGAAGTCGAGCATAAAAAGGAACTGCGAAGGGCTCCTACTTGATACATAATGGAGGCAATCACTAACGACCTTGCAAACTAATGCAGATAGGAAATTTGACCACATCAAATCACTAAAGTGAGACTGCACTAAAGAAAAATAATCAAATAGAAGAGAGACTTGACGCGAGCAGGTGAATTCTCTATATAATAAAAGGCATTTTCTGAAATTAACCTCAACGTACCCAAGATGATTATAGAGATTTTTTTCCAAATGGTCTATTGAAAATCACTCCATCAGAGGTCAATGTAATTTCTCAGTACGTATAGACTAAATAAGTAAAGGTAATACATAATACAAGTTATAATAATGTGGGCATAGTTTAGGTAATGGGTAAATAGGTTTTAAAAAGTAGGTAATAGGTGAGTTGGATCTTTTTGATAATTTGTGTACATATTTAGTACTGGAAATTGTTCTTCTACATAAGAAAAATGTGGGCTGGTACTTTCTGTTATTTAAACGTAGTGTTTAGGTATATTTTAGTTATAAAACTTACTTTAGGTACTAAACAACAACATACCAGTGAAGTCCCACAAAGTAGGGCCTGGGTAGGATACCCTACCGTAGAGGTAGAGAGGCTGTTTTCGATAGACTCTCGGCTCAAAACAGTCCAACGCAGTACGGAAAAAGAATAAACGGAAGTGGAAACATAACAAAACAATCTGTAACTACAGCAAACTAATAGGATAATCTAAGTACAAGAACCAACAAATAGTAACACAAATCAAGGGACAAGAAACTACAGGAGCAATACTACGATTATTAGTATGGACGGATAGCAAGACAGCACACTACTGCCTACTTACTTTAGGTACTATAGTCCAATAAATCATTAGTCCACGTAACACCCATGAAATTTAGCCAAAATCATTAGTCCACGTACCACCCATGAAATTTAGCCAAAATGAAGCTATGTTAAGAAATATGATTCTGTATTAGAGCAACTTTGTAGGTAACCTAAGAGAAACAAGAAAAAGAATCTCCTCAACATCAAATTCCCAAACACAGAGCTGTTAGTCAGTCAAGCTTCTTCTAGCAACATAAGTAAACTACCAGGAGAATGTAGCGCCTAATGCAACAGATTTGTAAATCTACGCTCAGTCTTCTAGGAAAAGGTGGAACAATCAAGATGTGACACATCCACTAAAACAGGATGGTTGAAATATAGGAACACAACGCCAGTGTTATGCAATAGAAAGTTATACAGAGTGGTTGTATATATGTAATCAAATGTTGGGTCTCACAAGATGGATGTCATAAAAATATTAATCCTAAGATGAATGTGCGGCAATACAAGATTGAAAAGACAAAAAAAATTACCACAAGGTGTGCATATACCATGCAGAGGATAAAAATAGAGAAAGTTGTCGAAGATGGTTTGCACTATGTCGTATGTGAACCTCCATACGTACAGCAATCTAGGTGCAACACTATAATGAGTAAAGGCGCTAAAAGAGGAGGTAGACCTAAAATCATACTCACAGAGTTAGAATCTCTCATATAAAGGATTCATATATGCAATACCAACTAATTGGAAATAAAGCTTAATTGTTGATACACTTAAATTAGGTTTGGTATTTGTCATAAGACTCATTAGTCTGCATACAGACTTAGATAACAATGTGCATGTGGGATTTAGTGACTATTTTTTTATTTTTTTTTTTGAGAAAGCTAACATATTTAGTGACTCTTTTTTAAAAGACATTACTTAGTATTGGAATGAAAAGGGCTCGAATAGAGCAGAATGAATATTGAGGATTCATATAATTAATCCCAACTAGTTAGGGATTGAGGAGTAATTGATTGAACATCTATTACACTACCAGGTAGTATGAGTAGAGCAACTTCTGCGATGACCAATGAAATACGCATGAAGAAGTCACTTGTGTCTTGTGAAAACTCTCTCACTCCCTCTACCCCTATTCAATAGTGTCATGCTTCTCATTACTTCCCCTGATTGCCCCCACTCGATGAAAATGCAACACATTAGTATTAGCAACTTCCCACATGACCTTGAGAAATCTCTATTTATCAAATGCAAAATCAGCTACTCGAAGTGCAAACCTCCTTGTGCCTTGTGTAGCTGAATAGCACAGTAAAACAGGACAGATTCAAATTGGAAGAACTACATGAACAAACAGAAAAAAATAATAACACATGAAACCAGATATTTCAAACACCTGCAGACGCGACTGTATGCCATTATTGTTGTTCCCTAGTTGAACAAGTTTGTTAGCTATTCGCGTCACATGCCCAATGTTTCCAATCCTGGGTGGGGATCTTCCCTTAACAGAGGCGGTTGGCTGCATCCACATTAAAAACCTTAATGACCAAAGGTTTCAACATCTACAGCCCAATATACAAGTAAAATTAAGAATATTGAGTCAAAACACCTAAACTTTGATTAATACCTTGGATGGATCAGCAGCAAGCATTGAGTTTTTCTCCGCCTCAAGAATTTTCACGAGAAGATTACAGTCACTAAGAAGATGTTCAACAAATTGAATATTCTTACTCTCCAGGCACGAAATTATTATAGTCTCAACATGATGATGCAAAAAGTTGTTGTATGGATACCTGGATTCAATAACAAAGAAACCGACATCAGATACCTAGACGCTATACCAAGTAACAGAAATCAGAAGGCTATTTGATAATATAGTAACATAGTAATTATAAAGAGCACTTACTCAAAAAACAATTCTAAGATGCGTTTAACAGCACCAAGCCGAATCAACTCCTTTTCAGCAGCTTCACTGCTAACACTCACCAAGACCGAAACAAACTCTATAATCTGAAATTCCCAGTTGATCAAAATCAAAATTTGAGGAATCAAAGTCCTATTTACCACCCAGCATAACACTAAAACACAGTGCAGGTGGACAAGAGTTTTTTTTTTTATTGAAGGCATATGCAAATTAGTTACAAAAGTAGAAGCAAAAACAGTTGGAGGTGGAGGGGAGTTTGTTTCTTCTTGTTAGTTACATAGATAAAAACAAGACTCTTGGTGTTCAGTCGATGTCACATATGTAAGCAATAGCAGAAAAGAGATGCCAGGAGAGAGAACAAAAATTTTTATAGTACTTTGATTTGGAGCAGCCGAGGGCATCACATGATTCTTTATTTATTTTTTGGAGGGATAGTGGAAAGGGACCTAGGGGAAAAACCAAAGCAGAATGAAAAATCACTGATAAAGGAAGGCTGATGATGTTTCTAGTATAGTCCTCTTATTCACAAACTCAAAAATCTTTGTTTACAAGTCTAAAAAAAATTCCAAAAGCCTTTATTAATTTATTTACAAAAAATATAATACTGACGGACTCAACGAAGTACAACAAACACATGAACTTCCCGCTACTTTAACACTAAAGTTAAATATTGCTCTACAAACTGTTATATCCATGAAAATAGACATTATGGAAAGAGAGGAATTCAAGAATTGTTTAAGATACATACAATTCACTGCAGAAAGTTGAGATGAATTGTATCCTTTTGTTTTATTTTTGGTGTACAGAAAGCCATAGAGTACAGATTCTCTGTATACGTTAGGTAGTCTGTAAGTATAATAAAATTTTGATCTATTCTTTTGCTGTAACTATTGTTTAGCACTACCTTAATGTTTTTTCCTATATATACTGTTACCAGTTTCAAAAAGAGCTGATTGCTGAAAACAAAACATGACGGATAATATTTAAAATTTTATTGAGACCAAGGGGACCTTAAATGATTAGATAGCATTGCACGACATAGATAGATATAAGGGCTTGTTTGATCAAAAGAAAAAAATAAGGGATAACACGCCCTAAAATAGCTCCCTCATTTGTCAACTACTGAACTACACAGTTGAATTTTGAGGGGTTTCTATTACCCACTTCCTTGTATCTCACAGCACACACCCTAAGAAGTATTTGTTTACCCAAATGAGAAAATGCGTTTATATACACGTGCTGCCACCATGTCATTACCCATTTCTCTTTTTTTTTCCCTATTTTAGCTTCACTTTCATCTTCCCTTTCTATACACAAAAACCTCAACTTTCACCACTCAAATCAACAAATCACACGCATAAAAGAACTGATCATTCACTGAAAAAGCAAATGAAAATCCTAGGTCTAAGTCTAAACAGCTTTAAGTTGGAGCTATAAGCATCTCTTCAGAAACCACCATATAGAAGGGTCCCTTCAGATGTCCAGGATGTGGTTTTGGTGAAGTCTGCAAGGTGAAGTGAGTGGATTTTTTTATGGGGTAATTTCCTGCACATGTGACATGTTAATTGTTTGTTTGCTATGGCTAAAATAAGGAGCTCTTAGTGTGATAAAAGAGTTGGGTTGGAGGTTAGTGAGATAAAAGAGTAATGATAGATAGAGTAAAGTAGAAGTTGAGTGGTACAGCTTGGCCGATCAAAAGTTGAGTTCCCAAGTCAAGAGAGTGTTTTCCTAATGCCTCTCACGCGTTTTAAGAGAGTAAATCAATCCATGTTATGTCAGCAAAAGAGGGAACAATAATTCCACTTCAAAATAGTCCGCCAAAGTGTAAGTGTGTACTTGGCAAAACAAGTTTAGTAAGGGGGTTGGGGTGTACGTATGTTTTATTCCCAAAAACCCCGATTAAAACTCTCAATTAATGAAAGAAGAAAAAATTTGAACACACTTTTCATTTCCTGCAAAAATAAAAACCAGCACAATGTATTCAAGAATTGTGTTGCGCTTAAAGCCTCATCAGACCCTGACGTTGTTATGCACTTTTCGTCTTTGACAATGCTGACCTCTCTAAGTTAGATCAAAAGTGATATTAAATTATATCCATTTCTAATTCCAAGACAGAAGCTTGGAGAGCATTTGCTTGATGATTTGAAATAATTACTCACACCATAAAACTCCGCCTAAGATGGTATAGTATTTGGTTAGCCCCATAAAAAAGAAATAATCATAACATACAACATTTGGTTGGAAGTACTAAATAACAGATACATTAAGTCATGCGGAATCTAAAGACAGAATGTGAAACGAAAATACGTGTATTAGCAATGCAGGGAATAAACTATTTCAAGACAAAATACACTGTTGAAGTAATTCATGTATAAAGATCTCCACATTATAAATCTTCGCATAAACAACCTTTGCATTTACAATCACTGCATACCTAGTGCGTGAACCAAAGTACCCCTTATTTTCCTACAAGAGATGTTCAATAACTACCTTCAGACGATGCTTCCCAAGAGGTGGATGTAAGCTCCCATATGTTGTTGGCAAGACATTATCCTCTGATGAAATATCCAGAAGCTTCAGTAAATTACCTGTATAAACAAGCAATAATAAAAGTTATTCCACTTGAATCACAACATACAAGTTAAAATCAAAGCCTATAAATCTAATTCATATGGAAAACATACCGAAACCTAGATAACTAGTACAGCACAATGAATTATCTCAAATTCAGTATTTCCAAAAAAATAAAAAGAGTCAGAAGACTTATCCAGCAGAAAGCAAAACAAAATACAACGGGCAGCAGAGAGAAACAACTATAACATCGAAAGGATATCCAATTAATTAGGACGTAAAATGTTACAGTTCAGGTATGATGCAATGAACCAGTGTACCACTTACTTTTTTCAATAATAAGTGTCACAGAACTCACAATAGCATGTATATATATGTGTACATGTGTGTCATTTGCATATAGTTGGGTTCAGTGCATCATATTTGTAAATATGTGTGTCATTTTCTCAATAATAAGTTTCACATATATACAAATATCTCGAAGATCATAATACACGACTCATAAAGGGAACCTAGAATCCAAACTTCGCGTAAAAAAGAGAAGGTCAAATAAACCAACATATTTGTTTTACAAGTGAAGTCACAACACCTACTGAAATTTGAAGACAATCAACACCCTTCAATTTGACCAAACTGTTGCAGGCTCTCTTAAACACGCGGGCAACCCCTCCCCGAGCATAAGATTCCGAGAAGGCTTCCCCCATTTCCCTACAACATTCAGACTAAAGCTTGCTACCAAATGGAGACTTCCGGGAACCTTAAGAGGAAAGAAGGAACCACATATTTTTTGTTTTAAAGTGTACTAGTCACGGACAGAAGAAGAGAGAATGATGTCTGCAGGGTTAAATGTACGAGTGGTATGACTTGGAAAAGCTTGTATCATGTATATCAAAAGTCAAATGTATTAATCACTATAACAGAGCCTAAAATCAATATTGTGCAAGATAAGAATGTCAAAAGTCCTTTCTATTTAAGGGGGAAGGTGGGCGTTCATGCACAAAATATTTCTCCACCAATAGATACTGTTCAAAGACAACCAATAAATCCATACCTAAGCTTCCCAACATCCCTTCTACAGTCTCAGGATTTGCACTTGCTCCAGAGCACTGCATTGACTGGCGACCATACATGTAATATGTTCCTGAAGCTAGCCTCTTAGGGTCTAATAACGATATGCACACAGATAACGAGTTAACCAACACGGATTTAGGTCGTGAGTCCTCCAGAGCATGACGAAATAACCTCTCAATGAAACTGCGAAACATCATATAACCAAATATGTTTGTGAGATCCGAGAAAATACAATAGTATCACCGGACTAAGGCTCCAAGCAGAATCCAAAATTAATGAAGGTTCAGAATAATAGAACACCTAGGGCTGGAGATTTTGGCAGCTATCCCAGGAGGAGCATATCGAGTAATGGCACACAAAGTTTCTGCTGCATTAGCATGCACTTCAGGGCAATCCTGCAATTACAGAGAATTCCATTACCATAGTAACCTACACCAGCAATTACAAGATTTGTAGGGTACCCAGTCACTAACTAAATAGATGAATACTAGACCATCAATATTTGATCCATCCCTACTGAGCACATTATGTTAAACATATAAATCGATGAATTATAAACCTTCTCATCAGCCCCAGCACTCTTGGTCGCCTAGCAAATATCCTCAGGCATGCAGTAATTTTCTTTTTTCAGAATGGTAGCATAAAGCAGGAATGCAGTACTATCTTAGTTCCCCAAGCCAGGTTAGATATCGAAACACATAAATCATGTAATGACTCAACTTGGCAAATTAGAGAGTTATTAAATAAATTCAGGAAAATGACATACTGATGAGCTAAACTTATCAACGATCATCTCCAGCACATCTGTATCTTCCAACCACTGCATGGAATCCAAATAGTTGCTATACAAATGTTCATCGGTGCCAATTAGGCGGATTAACACCTAAAATCAAAAGCATTAGAACTTCTGGATTTAGTCATGCTAAACAACCAAAACATGCCTTAAACTATTTCAAAAACTACAAACCTCCATGATGGATGTAATTCCAATGAGATCAACCAACTTCTTGATAATATCTTGATGAGCCTACAAGAGAATAAACCATAATCATTAGCTTGACTGTGCTTGACTTTTTATTGAAAGCATTAAGAGGCGGTAGAAATCAATGTTTCACCATTTTACAAGGGACAATAATTTTTTAAAAAAACTAGCCAGATGATTGATACATTAAATAAATAAAGATTTATTGGTAGAACATACCAGCAAGTCACACAAGAACTGGCATCTCTAACTAAAGAAGATATAAACAAGTCACAACAGGCGAACACCCTCCGCCATCTTAAAGAACATAAACGAAATGGATTGGAGACTAAAAGGGAGCAAGGTTTCATTGGTACATCCATAGACCAGCTTTACCTCGACTGATATAACATCCAATCATTTCCTATATGTGTGTTTTTGCAATGCAAATCAATCATGATAGCTAATACGAAGCAGCAGACTTACTTGTACATAGTTCATAAATGCTGATGTCTTCCGCAGCAACAAGCATATGACAACCTAAAATAAGAAACTTGGGCATCAAGCACAGTGTAGAAACTGAAAATCTGATAATAACAGTTCACAGAAGAAATAAACCTTAAAAAATGGAAGTACTTCCAGAAAATATTAAATGCAGCATTGTTTTCATCCAAAATCCAGCAAGTAAAGTCCTTCATTCAGTCTTACAGTAGTATCTAGCATGCAACTATCACCTTGCTTTTGGTCGAAACGGGAGCAAAACGATAGAAACTAGACAGGATAAAATTGAAAAACAAACATAGCTTTTCAACGAAAAGTTTTTTTGGAAACTAAAACACGGCACCGCCAACAGAGAAGTTGTCAACCTTGCAAACTTTTTCCCCAATAAGTAAAGGAATCAACCTTGCAAACTTATTAACCACTCCCCTTCCAGTTAAATATATTTAGAGATATAAACAAAGGAATGCATAGCTAAGTGAAGCACAATTCACACAAATGTGGCTAGTGGTCAATGATGAATACCTTGCTGAAGTAACCAGCCAACAGAGTACTATGTGTGTGCTCAGGTTCCAAAAATGAGAATAGCAGGTTCATTAGCTGACATCCAAAATGAGAAAGCCAATTTATATAAACAATATTCAAGGAACTAAGCATATAGAACAAAGGCAGAATAAAAATACATGACCAAAAAAAAAAGAGTGAATACCTCCTCATTCTCAACCAAAGCTTTAAGAATAATGTCCACCTCGCATGTAAAGATTTCACAAGCAATAAAAGGAAACCTATGGCACAGTCAAACAAGATATCTTTTAATAAATGCACTTGGGTCAAGGAAAAAGAGAACTCATATTCTCATCCAAAGAAATATTCAGAGCCTATAACATATGAAATGTAAATAACTTTCCAGTGCCAGTCAGAAACTCACTTAAAAGTTCGTTTCTTCTCAGCATCTTCTGGAGCCTCTTCCACTATGTACCTGACAAGTTGTTCAACTTGAGCTCTTTCTCGCAGACTGTCAGAAAGAAAAGCATAAGATGATCAGTTTCTTCCACAGAATGACTTCCTTTTTTGACAGGTTCTTCCAAGAAATGACCTTTAAATCCTACAAGAAGAAAAAATTTGTGCAGAGATGGCACCAAAAGTTTCATAATATTACCATTTTTATAATGCTAACATTCCATATATTAACAGGTATACTATACCAAACTGTTTAGTCCCCCAAAGTTAGACAGTTACAAAAAAGAAGCTTGTCATCACATGATACTTCTTCTATATTGTCTAAAACATCAAAAATATCTTACCCGTGTTTTTAAAAGCAAAAGAAAAAAAAAAAAATAGCGATAAGGTCCATGATGCTTGAAGCGAAATACCAGAAGTGAAGCATATGCTTCTTTGAAGTCAAACTCACAATTCACAACATTAAAAAGATCACCAAAATTACATGAATTTAGTACCAAAATGATCAGAATGCAATTAAAATAACTGATTACACAATCCAATAAACAATAACGCTGATTATAATCCGATTATTCAAAGTTGAGATTCAAATAACCGAGACCACTTCGCGTTGGGATACATTGCTTGTCATTGTTTGAAGTGCACACTTTTATGAAGCCCATTGCTTCATCATTTAAGCGATAACTTGTAATAACACTGATCTTTACAGTCTATAGTGAAAACAAAATTAAGTTTTGTTAAAATCCAAGCACTGCCTCAGCCCACCAACCCCCCACCCCACCCCACCCAAAAAAAACCAAAAAATTAAGTTTAAGAAGGATATCTAACTTGCCTTGCACTTGGCATGTTTATTTAGCGCACACTAAACTTTTTGTAGTCCTAATAAACAAACCAGAATTACAAAAGTTAACCACTTGTTCTTACTAAATCCAGACTAGCCAATTTTAAACCATAAATAAAGCTTCAAATGCACGACATGCATCACTAGACTCCCTCAGCTAAACCTCACCATACAGCATCAAATCCAGACTTATCTTTTCACAATAAAAGATATTTACTTTAAATGGATTTTCCATGAAACATCAATGGTTGGTAGATACTTTGTAGTTTGTACATCACATCCGAAATTAATAGAACTTGATGTTATTACAACTTATATCTAGCATACCAACAACCCCCTGAAGAACCAAGAGCAAATAAGATGCTTACAAATTAATAAGGCGTCCATTAAGAGCTTTACATTCTTGAATTATTTCATCCTCGTCCAAGAGCTCATCCAGTGCAAAATTTTCCTTATCCAAAATTGTCTCCACCTGAAAATAGTAAGTGTATCCTATAAAACTATGCACATTATTTTTACCATAAAATATCCATACACATTATTGATTGAGAAAAATCATTAGTTGAGCACTGATACAATGCTTTGGAGTAAGCAATGTTGAAAACCAAGAAGAATGAACTCAAATTTAAATTGCGCTTGCATCCATTAAATTTATGTAGAAGAATATTTCTGAAATATTCCAAAGCAAAAGCTGCAGAATCTATTCAGGTTCCATAATATATGATGAAGAATATTCAATTTAATTATTGAGATTGGAACTGAAGATGTGCTTGAGAGATAGTTGTCATACATTCACTGCCTACCTACTGTTTAGATAGCATTAGCAAGGTCCAACTTAGGTAAAGAACCTTGTGTTTTCCAAAGGACAAAATACATGGAGCCCCTACGTTGTTACCAAAGTCTATGAAAAGTTTTTTTTTTTTTGTCTCTTTCTTATCCTTCATATCAGAAATTCTCAATCCTTGTAGACTTGCCATAAGTTATCAGCACAGTGAAAGTTTTTTCTTCTTTTATAATAATTCAACTATTCTCGTCTCTTTTAACCATCTAGATGACACTGATTGCTGTGGTGAAACCCTGTATCCTTCCAGTGTAATACAAAGTGACTACACATCCACATTGTCTAGAAGCAGATCCATCAGTCCCCATAGCTAACATGTAAAATCAGCACTCTACAACTTCTTGTTAGGGAACAGTACATGTCAATTTACCTGTTAAGTCAACAAACTACATTTGTCCAGTTAACTGACATGTTCACTCTACATTATCATCATGAAACCATCCCTTTGCGTCACATCATTTATTTGATCAAGTAAAAACATATTTCATATAATAAACAAGGCCATAAAATGACCATATATAAGTGGTATACCAAAAGGTAAAGAATCTACACAATCAACTGAGTCTCTACAAACTCCAATCGTCTATACAATAGGGGACTTTCTGAGTGCACCAAAATAAATTAAGGGAACGAAGGCTACTTTGAGGGGAACTTGACTCTACACCTTCAAAAGCTCTTTTATTCCTCTCTCTCCAGACAACCCACATTAATGCAAGTTGCACCATATTGCCATTCGTCTTCTTCTTCTCCTCCCACTCTTCCAACTGAACATCAATTCTTTCACCCTTTTTGGCATCACCATGGAGTGCCAAACCACCTAAACATATCTCACTATACTCTCATTGTCAAACTGCAATGTAGGAGAAGATGATCCACATCTTCACCACCTCCTTGCACGTGTAACACCAGCCGATGAATACAATCTTCCGCTTTTTCAAGTTCTTTATTGTCAAATCGCCTCTCTTGTGGCTAACCAAGTGAAAAGCACACCTTCCTTGGTGCCTTTGGGATCCATATTGCATTACATGTAAACATTTGCTCCTTCCTAAGCTACAGATTCTCATAGAAAGTCTTCAGAACAAACACGCCATTTACCCTTAAATCTCTACCACCATGCATCAGGCTTATCAATTGAGTTGTCTTGCCTATGTAATAAGACTAACAATCTTTGGAGCTCACCCACTAAAGCTCAAGTCCCAAAATGTCCTAGTGTCCCCCTAATTTGTTGAACTATCATCTCTCTCTGGCAAGAAATTCTATAGAGACACTGGAAATCATCTTTCACAGTGTCATCCCCGCACCATCTATTTCCCCAAAATTTAACCACACCTGAAAGGCAAAGTGATGTCTCTAGTTCTCCACCTCCTTCCAAAATTCCATATTTATCCTTTATTCCCCCCTCCCACCGACAAAGTTTGTGTCTCCAACCCGAACCCCCATAGCCATTGTGACACATCATATTCAATTAGTTAAGCTAGCAAACAATTGAGTCAAAAAATAGGTGTTAGATATTTTATACTATCGCCATCCATGTTTCAAGAAATAAGCTATATTTTATATGTGGTTTAGGCACACGTAACAGGTTTGAACCCTCTAGAGACAACAGTTTGGTATTAAGTGTAGAAAAGAAGGGGCAAAAAAAAAGTTTGCCCAAGTATATGGCATAAGACTTGAAATGGCCTATGTATGTGGTGTACAAAGAAATGGACTTCCGTTCCCCGGATCAGCTCCTCTAAATTCCATAAAAAACAACAAATTCCAAATGAAAGGCTACCTGGGCATGCTTAGAAAAGGTGTCTAGTATGGGCAAAAGGTATATTGCCCAAGTATGTGGCATAAGAATTGAAGTGAACATAATTTTACCAAGAGATATCATTTACTTCGTTGATGTAAATCTAGAAAGCAAAATAGCTTAAAATTTGCAACATAATCTAGAACTTAGTTCAGATAAAAAGCAAGTTACGAAAAGTGCATTCCTCGAAAAATTCCACAATGCTGCACAAAGGTAGAATTGCAGTTCAACATTGAGGACCTGATAGACAGGAACTTCATCGGTACTATTTTCTTCAATTGGCAAGTATAGATGTATGATTCATCAAACCACAGCTATTTGTTCAAGAAATTAGATCCAATCATGAGGCCCACCAGTCCATCATAAACTTCTCCTTTGCCACTGTTCCATTGCTCTATGATTTAACCCAAAAAACATCTTTAAAAGATGCCATCATCATCCAAGTCCATCTAACACTCACTCTCTTCCTTTTTCCCTCTTTCAATAAGGAATTTAACACTCAGTCACTTCGAGTTGCATAATTAAGACAATCAGAATACAACAAGTAAACACCAGACCCCCAAAACATTAACCTCCGCTATAATCCAGTCCAAAAAAGTAATCTCCACTCTAAAAGTCCAGAACAATCACATTACCAAATTTCCCTTGCATAATTCTGAATTCAAAATTAAGATTGCTACAACACAACATACATAACAAGAAATTCAACAAAAACCCAAACCCATTTCCAATAATCAAAATCCTTCAAAAATAAACCACCCAATACAATTCCAATCAATAAACACTAGATATAGCAACCCAAACATTCAAATCGTACACAAACATTTCACAAAAAGAAAAAAAATGAGACAGTGAATTAAAGGGGTTACTGGAGAAGCAGTGGAGAGGCCAGCCATACGCCAAAACATGGCCATTTTTTCAGAATCAAGAACCGACCCAGAAGAGAATTTTCAACAATTTGGATCTAGGAACAAAAAGAAAGCAACCCCAACAATGATCTTGAACCCAGGAAGCCCTAGAAAAAGGTGGGGAGCAGAGTCTTTGATAAGATTGGATTCGGTTCAATTGTTATCATGCTCATAAAAGAATTATACTTGGCACCAATTGTGAGACGGTGGAAAGAGGCATTTTTTTCCTTGCTGTATTTTTGGGGACCTTTGAGAAGAAAAAGAAGCCACAAAATAAATTTTATTAAACCTATTATCAAATTTTTCCGGACGGAATTTAAATTAGTTGGATCGGTGAATTTTTAAAAAAAATTATTCATAGTATTTCGAGAGGGAGAAAATGTCAAAAAGAAGCCACGAAATAAATTTAATCAAACCTATTATTAAAGGATACAGTGTTACAAATCCATTTAATGTGGATGTTTCTTTTCATCAACCTAATGTAATGCATGTAGTAATTTAATGTAAAAGTTAAAGATTACTAACATATTTTGGTTAAGGTAGTAAACAAATGATTTCTACCTCTTATAAAAGGGTCTTCTTCACCCTTAAGAAATACACACTTGAAGAGATTTATATTTTCCATCACCACTTGTATCCCTATATTGTTTAGTATTCTTATATTTTCCTCTCATTTTACAAGACGTTATCAGTACAAGTCTCTAACCAACTGAGACCTACTTAATTCGAAATTAATTCCTAAAAGTTAATCAACTTTCTTTTAGAGTCAGGAATACATTTATATGTTTATAACACCTCTAATAGGATTTGCATAAATATTTGATCGATAATTTAATTACTACATATATAAATTGATTTAGCTATTATTATGATACTTTACTAGGCATAATAATCAATACGTTTGAAGTTTATATTGTTTTGTTATTTATATGCTACTAACTTATAACTATAAATTAATTACCAAGTAATATGATAGCATGCTAGTTAAAATAACTCGTAAGTATTTTCATACATTATGATAAGTATATTGGTGTGTCATAAAGAAGAATATTATTGTATTAAATATGACTTGAAACTCTTACAAAAAGTTGGAGTTATATCTATTGAAACTAATAATAAATATTATAGAACAATTAAAATTACACATTAAATCTACTGTTTCAATACGTCATTAGTTTATATGTTTTTGAGACATTCAATGTGCATGCATATAACATATAATATATTTGATAATCATATTATACTTTATCATTTGAACATTAATTTATCATTTATTATAAAGAAACCAACATCATAATACTAACTCAATTATTCTATGATAGTTTTCATCATGTCGAATTTGTCAAAGCTTGAATTTGTGGCACTTGACATTTATGAAAGAACTATTTGTCATGGGTACTTGATGCTGAAATTCACCTTCCACGCATATTATCATGGCCCCGATTATTTTGTTTTATTTCAGATTGACTGTGTGCTTCTACCCTCATGGCCCACGATTGTATAAAAGACGATATAATAATCGTCGAGGTGGTGGTCATAATAAAAGGAAGAATAATATGGGTTCTCAAAATAATCCTTCAAAAGGCAAGGGCAATCACTGTCATTGTTGTGGCCTTAAAGGTTACTGGAAAAATGAATGCCGGGCACCTGAGCATTTTGTCAAATTGTATCAAAATTCATTTAAAAGGAAAGGGAATAAAGGTGGTGCCTCCTCTTCTAATGCCCGAGTGGAGTCACATTTGACTCTCCAAGATAATGCTGGTGAGTTTACATCTCAAGCATTTAATGATTATTGTTTATTCACTGAAATAACAGTTGAACATCCTGTTGCACATGTTCATACTCAAAATGGTCTAGCAGAGTCATTGATTAAACGTCTCCAAAATAGCTAGACCATTGTTGATGAGGACAAAGTTGTCTGTTACAATTTGGGGGCATGTTATTTTGCATGCAGCGGCACTTGTGCGCATAAGGCTAACCAGTTATCATGACATCTCTCCATTGCAATTGGTTTTTGATCAGGAGCCAAACATTTCCCATCTTAGAATCTTAATTTGTGCAATATATGTTCCAATTGCTCCACCACAACGCATAAAGATGGGTCCCCAAAGAACGTTGGGGATATATGTTGGGTATGAATTTCGTTCTATTATAAAATATTTGGAACCTAGAACTGGAGATTTATTTACGGCAAGGTTTGCTAATTGTCATTTTAATGAATCAGTATACCCAACATTAGGGAGAGAACAAAAGCATTTGGGAAATGAGATAGATTAGAATTCACTTTCACTATCTCATTTAGATCCTCGAACAAATCAATGTGAGCAAGAAGTTCAAAAGCTAATTTATTTGCAGAATATTGCAAATCAATTGTCGGATGCATTTACTAACCTTTCACGGGTTATTAAATTAAATATCCCAGCTGCTAATGCTCAAGTTCGAGTTAATGTCCCGATAGGATAAATTGTTAAGGCAAACGAGTCTGGACCACGCTTAAAACGTGGTAGACCAATTAGTTCCAAAGAATCCTCAAAAAAGGAAAGGAATAAATTATCAAAATGATCATAATATAGAGGCAATTGCTCATGAAGAGCTCCGAGACATAATAAATGAAGACACCACAGAGGAGGTCCATGTACCTGAAAATAATGAGAATGAAGAAATCTCTATAAATTATGTCTCGACGAGAAAAAGATGGAATCGAAATAATGTTATGGTGGATAATATTTTTGCCTATAATGTTGCAGTTGAAATAATGCAACAAGATGAGGATTTAAAACCACGATCTATCAATAAACGTAGACAGAGAAATGATTGGTCAAAATGGAAGGAAGCAATTCAAACAAAATTGATTTCACTTGAAAAACGTGAAGTTTTTGGACCAATAGTCCGAACCCCTGAAGGTGTCAGGCCAGTTGGGTACAAGTGGGTTTTTGTGCGAAAACGCAATGAAAATGTTAAAGTCGTAAGATATAAAGCACGACTTGTAGCACAAGGATTTTCGCAAAGGTCTGACATTGATTATGAGGAGATATATTATCCTGTGGTAGATGTAATTACCTTCAGGTATCTAATAAATATGATAGTTCATAAAATGCTTGAAATGCATCTAATGGATGTTGTCACAGCCTATCTATATGGCTCATTAGACCACAATATTTTTATGAAAATCCCTAAAGCACTCAAAGTGCCTGAAGCATAAGAAAATTCAAAAGAAAGTTGTTCAATATAGCTTCAGAAATTCTTATATGGATTGAAACAATCAGGGTGAATGTGGTATAATCGTCTTAGCGAATATTTGCTAAAGGAAGGGTATAAAAATGACCCAATTTGTCCTTGTATTTTTATACAAAAGTCAAAGTCTGAATTTGTAATAATATCTGTTTATGCTGATGACTTGAACATCATTGGAACTCCTAGAGAGCTTTCAAAAGATGTTGAGTGTTTGAAGAAAGAAATTGAAATAAAAGATCTTAGAAAGACAAAATTTTGTCTTGGCCTTCAATTTGAACATTTGAAAAGTGGAATATTTATCCATCAATCAACATATACTGAAAAGGTTTTGAAGCGATTTTACATGGATAAATCACACCCATTGAGTACCCCAATGGTTGTAAGATCTCTCGATATAAATAAAAATCAATTCTGACCTTAAGAAAAGGATGAAGAGATTCTTGGTGATGAAACACCATATCTTAGTGCTATTGGGGCACTAATGTACCTAGCCAACAATATCCGGCCAGATATTTGTTTTGCAGTAAGTTTATTGGCAAGATTCAGCTCATGTCCAACAAGAAGACATTCGAAAGGTGTTAAACATATATTAAGATATCTTCAAGGAACAATTGATATGGGATTGTTGTATTCTAATGCATCCAAGTCAGAATTGATCGGTTATGCAGATGCTGGCTATTTGTCTGACCCACATAAAGCCCGATCTCAGACGGGCTATTTATTCACATATGGAGGTACAGCTATATCATGGTGTTCGATGAAGCAAACTATAGTTGCTACTTCTTCAAATCATGCAGAGATAATAGTCATTCATGAAGCCAGCTGAGAGTGTGTATGGTTGAGATCAATGACTCAACACATGTTGCAATTATGCGGTCTTTCTGTGCAAACAAAGACTCCAACAATATTGTATGAAGATAATGTTGCCTGCATAGCTCAATTAAAGGGAGGATATATCAAAGGAGACCGAATAAAGCATATTTCACCTAAGTTCTTTTTCACACATGATCTTCAACAAAATGGTGAGATAAATGTTCAATAGATTCGTTCGAGTGATAATCTTGCAGATTTATTCACTAAGGCATAGTCAACATTTGAGAAGCCAAGATATAAGATTGGAATGCATCGTCTCCAAGATATCAAATAAATTTTTCATCAGGGGGAGTAAAATATGCATTGTACTCTTTTTCCCTTAGCTAAGGTTTTGTCCCATTGGGTTTTCCTGGTAAGGTTTTTAATGAGGCAGCACTCAAGGCGTATTACAAGATGTGTGTATTCTTTTTCCTTCACTAGGCTTTTTCCCACTCGATTTTTTCTAGTGAGGTTTTAACGAGGCACATTATCTATAAACATCCAAGGGGGAGTGTTACAAATCCATTTAATATGGATGTTTCTTTTCATCAACCTAACATAATGCATGTATTAATTTAATGTAAGAATTAAAGACTACTAATGTATTTTGGTTAAGGTAGTAAAAGAATGATTTCTACCTCTTATAAAAGGGTCTTTTTCACCCTTAAGAAATACACACTAGAAGAGATTTATACTTTTCATCACCACTTGTCTCCCTATATTGTTTAGTTTTCTTATATTTTCCTCTCATTTTACAACATATAGATATATTAAGTTAATGCTTCTTTTTTTCTCGAAAAGGTCGGAATTTAATTTAGTTGATCGGTGAATTTTTTTAAAAAAATAATAATTATGAGAATAGTATACTCAAGAGGGAGAAAATGTCAAAACAAATATTTTTATTTAAGAAAGGATAACTTGCTTGTATATTTTTTAAGGTAAAATTTTTTGGGTAATTTGAAATGTTTATTTGTATCATAAAGAAGGTAAATTGTATTTATTATGATTAAGATTTGATTCAATTGATGAAAAGTGTATATGGTCATAATTTTATGTTTTTTGGTCCAATCTATGTTCATAACTTGTTAGAAGGACTTTGTGATTGTTAATTAGAATTATGGTTATGCATGGTTTTGGTGTATTTGGTTAAATATGTATGATAGTCGGTAGAAAAGAAAAATTGTATGAGAAAGGTGTTTTTTTTTCTCCTACGTGCAAAGTTTTGATGCATACTTGTATTGATAGAAGTTAGTAGGTATCTTGTAAAATTAATCGAGATATATTGACTGAATATGATAACTATCAAAAAGAAAAGATTAATACAATTTATTATCCTTTGAATAACAATTACACTTACATTGATACAATTGATGATAAGTTGTCATATAAATTGAGCTAGTCTATTTCTATATAGCCACAAAAATCTCATGAGACCAAATTTTTAAAAATATTTCAAATTAAAGTTTCCTGCAAATAGGTGTGAAAATCTTCCACTTTTTTTTTATGGGCTCCAATGGCTTAAACTTCTGGTCTTTTGTTGGCTTGATATGATGGTACTGTTGTTATTAATAGGAAATAAATTAGAAGTGCACCCATTGTCACTCAAATAGTGGTTAAGTGCGTTTGAGATTTCAAATATTTTTCATTTTACTATCGTGATTAAAACATTAATTCTCAAATAAAAGAAAAATTGTTTGAGAAAAGGTGAATATTTTGTTTTTATGACCGTGATGTCTGAATCAACTTTCGAGCACCTCAATTAATTCCACAGAATACCAACCACATCTCACCATCAACAAGTACAAGATAACGCTGCCCACCAAGACAAATGTGAATACTATTTCTCACCATCAACAAGTGAATACAACTTCATTGGCCACTGAGCCACACGAGTGCAAAGTGAATACTATTTCTTATGACCAACCAGGTCATAATTATGATTTGGCCTCCTGTAAGGGCATCATGCATTATTTTTTTGGCCATTCCAGCAACCAGTGAGTACCAAAAGTCATCTTGACAACATTTCCACGATTCCCCTAATATTGTAATTGATGATATTCACCTATGCATTGCAAATGAAGACAACTTATTTCACTTTGCACTTTTTCCAAATGAATATGTGACAACAAAGAAAACTTCTCTATTGAGGAAAGAGGTCTTAAGGATTCTGTCCTTTACATTTGCAAGAACTATGGTAGAGTAAAATCTACATACATTCTACACTCCCCAAACCTCGCTTTGTAAGACTACACTGGGTGTATTGTTGATTCTACACCCCCCAAACCTCGCTTTGTGAGACTACACTGGGTGTATTGTTGATTCTGCACCCCCCAAACCTCGCTTTGTGAAACTACACTGGGTGTATTGTTGTTTCTTGAGAAGTATAAAGTAAAACCTTCAAACTCGCTGAAGTCATTTGAATTTCAATTAATACACTAAAATTGTTCTGTATTTCTCTATTACGTAGCTGAATCAATATGAACAAAGGTGAAAAGAGAGGATAAAAATATATCAAAATTGATAGATCAAAAATTTTGCCAATATAAAATAAATATTGACCTCATAAGAAAGTACAGAGAAGGTTATTCCTCTTTTAGCATGAGCCAAAATGGACAATGAGCACCAAGCTCAATATCACAAATGCTTCAAAGGATGCACAAAAACTCCATTTCGAACATCAGCAATACGTCCCCACCTTCCTAGGCGAGGTTCCTGCATAACAGAGCAGATGATGGTACATGAGATAAAATAGCAATATACAGACTATCAACGATGATTCAGGTGTGAATTCAATGCATCCCTGTGCTAGAGAACATTGGATGATATTTTGCACATCATCAGGAAACTGTGCTCATTACAAAATGAGGTACTCAGATCAATAACCCAAGTCTGACTCAAAACATAGTATTTTTCTACCCAGATGAGTCTTAGTCCACAGATACAGTTACCCCTATATCTAAGAAACTTTTTGGATATCGAACCAAATGTTCTTTCATCCACAAGGAGAAAAAGTAGTCACTTTCAACTCAAAAAATGTGTCATATATCTATGTTAGTTTTCTGCAACCAACTCAAAATGTTCTTATCATTTCCACACTCTGCTCCCCATACCCTAAGAATACTTGTTCAACTAGGCCATTTGCCTTTGTGCAAACAAGGGAGGGAATCTTGCTACCATCATCACAATCAAATTTCAAGTATCAGGTAGGCACATATCTTTGTTAGCAACCTGTTTTGAACTTACTCAAGGATAGAACACAGCAGAAGCAATGATAACTTCATGAAAAACTAACAAGGAAAAAGATTTGGTTCTTTGAAGGACAGAAGAAGAATTAAGACTTTTCCTGAAAATGTCCAAACAAGTAACGGCAAAGACAGGAAATCATACTAATAAACTATAACTAATCATCCCAAAAAAAAAATATTCTAAATCTCTCTATAAAAGAATTAACTTGTCATCTCAAATACCGATAGTCTTAAGAGGACACTGATCACAGTCGAAAAGAATTGGCCAAGCAAAAAATTGTTGAGTGATGTACTGTACAATTGTATCAAGAAGTTGGATCATCAAAACAAACAAATGTGGAAGAAATTAAATCTTTTTGATCTGTTCGGCTAAGTTGGAAAACATTGAAACATAAAAATGGAGATAGAACCATTCACCTGCCCTACTGCAGCAACCAAGAACTGTCCTGATTTAGAAAAAACTAAGGAATTTATAAATCCAGCCTGCATTAAAACAATGATCATATCAGCATTACATTGTTCTAAAGAAGCAACATCAGTCTACAAGCAGCATACAAATAGCCCCGGAACTATTGCTTATAAGTTAAGTCCAATGAATTGAGCACGCTAAATCTCATTTGCCAATTTCATTGAGCATCAAGAACAGTGAGCAAGGATACAAAAACGCCATATAAGTTTTCGGCTTCTTCAAGTAAACAAAACAATGTATGTTAACTATTAAGTGCAACGTTTAGCAGAGTTCATATATGGTGAACTGCTTAAGAAATTCATTGTAAGACTTCTAACTGGAAGATTTGACTTTTTGAGAAAAGGGTAACTTTATATTCACACCAAACAACTAACTGGAAGATTGACTTTGATTTAAGATGTCGAAGAACTCAACTTGAACATAGATAATGCAAAACTAACTAGAAAAGGCAATCTATAAACAACATTTTGGACAGCTGCTTAAGTCAGTTAACTTTTAAAAGCTCTATTTGTTCTACATATCTCAGAGGGAACTTTACTTTAAACCAGTGCTAATGCCAATGGGTTAAAAATACAAGTGTTGAATAATTTACTTGAAACCCTCACGGGTTTGTCTTGTTTGCTGATAAAAAAAAAAAGCCGGACTGTATTAACAAAGGGGATGATAGTAAGAGACCTTTTTATCAGAAAATGTTCATCTCCAAACAACCTTGTGCTTGCAACTCGACTAATCCAACCAAGACTTAAAGAGCGGGATGATTCACCCAATGTGACCTCTGCTGAGATTTTAACCTTGTTCCTAAGGCTGTTACTCCAGCTCTTTTTTTTCTTTTTTTTTGAAACAGTTATCTTTCTTCTTCATTTTTCACTCCAGATCTTTAATATCTAGGTCAATCCCTTTGTGATAGTTAGGAAGAATTAGTGAGATTATGGATAGAATTGCTATACTGTCTCATTTTTTGGCAAGGAAAGGAAACTATGTCAAATCAATATCCCCAGTAAAATCATAATACACCTCACTACAGGTGTCTGCAGCAATCACTATGTTGGCCATGGAAACAGATCTGGGAAGTGGATATACAAATGAAATTTGCATGCTCCTCCTGATTGGTGGCAAAAGAATCATGCTTGACACAAGAAAATCAACAGAAAAGGGGTTTTCAGCCGTGTCTAGGTGAATTTTTCTGTCACTTATTCCTTCATTGTCCAATAACAGACCAAACTTGGCATCATTTTTTAGAAAAAATCCTGGCATCTTTTCTTAAATATGGTGGGTCTAAAATGGATGATACCTAGGAATACCAATGGACATTCTTAGATGCTGGAGCAGCAAAGGAATTCAAGGAGGCAGAACAAATGGTGGAATGGAATCCCTACATGTATAGCAGAAAGAAAGGGATGCAAGGAATACTGAAGGCAGAGTCAATCCTATCCAGAAAATCAAGATAAATTGCATACATGTTTCTCTCTTTTGGTGTAAAAAAAGAAAAAGAAATGGTAAATGACTAACTATGCTCTTTGCCTTGTATACCAGTACAGATCTGCACTTTCTTAGTGCTGATTGAGCATTAGCAATAAACTGTTACCTTTTCAAAAACAATCTTGTTAATTGCTCTTTATTGTTTCAGAATAAGCTTCAGTGTGATTGGACTGACAAAACTAATCTGATATCAATTGAACTATGTTGGTAATGGCAGAATTTTGTTTTAGTTGGCACTTGCTTGGAAAGAGGAGAAGAAGAATGAGAGTTGGAAGCACATTTTGATTTGCCCATTTCGGCATGCCTGGAAGAACAGCCATAGATTTGAATAGAATTCTGAACAGTCTAAACTCCTCCCAATTGTGCATTTTTATGGACAACTTAAAAGCCCTGCAGAGTTATCATTTTTCTATTGAGACGAAACCATAATGTTGTAGGGTTTACATATGTCACTAGACCTGTATACGGTTGGTAGCCCATCATGCCTTTCTAACACAATATTTTCCGCCTTTGTAATACTAGCAGATGTTATGTGAGCCACAAAATCCACTACCACTCACGCACAATATCCCCTCTACTCCTTGGTATAATTAAGTCACAGACTCCTAGTATTACCAAACTAAATCCAAAGAAGTTCCAAAGAATCAGATGGAGACACACTGATCGATTCCTTACCACTGGGAGCTCAAACAATGGCCGGATGCCTTTTGATTCATTTTCAATTGTCCACAATTGAACGGACCCGTTGCCAGCTCCTGATGCTGCAAGATCACTATTTCTGCAGACTGTCAGCGCACTAACCCAAGAGAGTGCTGATGAGGAATGACACTGAGGATTAAGGGTGCCATTTTCTGCAAGATTGAACACGTTTTAGTTTTTCAATTACCTTTTAGTGAAATGATTCATATTGAAGCAAAATATCGATATTAAAACATACAACTAAAAGAACTCTAGCATAGGAGAGAGATGACAGAAAAATACAAACATTAAAGCTTACCCATGTGGCCATTTGATAGGGCCCCATTGCTCTGTTCAATTCCCACTGATTGCAATGAAGCATGTGCATTTTTTACAATGTGGACAGGCTTCTTCCTTGTTACGTTCCAGTGCTCAATACTTCCATCATCAGAACCAGATAGAAACTCATCATTATTGATGAAACAACAGCATTCAAGGGAAGTTGCTGGAGCACGGAATATCAATTGAGATTCCTCTGGAACCTATTGGCAGAAAGAGGGAGGCAAAGTGGTAACGAAAATTATCAGGAGTCAGAACTATCTGTGGATGCACAAGCAAAGTTTAGTTGTAAAAAGAATTTAACTTGTTAACAAGAACACTTCAAAATTTGTTCTTATTAATTCAAGAAAGAACTTTGAACATTCAGTGGTACCACGAGTGGAACCTAGTCACAGAACCCTCTCAACTTAACTTTAACTTATGGAACTTCAAGGATATATCTATGATGACCACTGTGGTGAACCATAATACACTAAATAGAAATTAAGTAATCGTGTTTAAAACAGAAAAATTAGATCCCCAAGGCAACTTCATAGTAGCACAAGACAACTCTCAGAAGAATAGAGCAGCAACACCCATAACCTCAACATATAATCTTCTTAAAGATTTACTAACATCCCATTGAATCTGGGAGTAAGCAAGCAAGAATGCTTCTTTCGCTATTCTTACAACCTTAGTAGCATAACTGCACAAGAGATCTCTCAGAAGGAATGGATCAGCAACACCTTTTTTTTTTTTTTATCAGGTAAAAAAGTTCATTTCATAAATCAAAAGGCCAAAGTCAGTACACAAGAAGTATACCAAAAAGTAAAGAACCTACATAAAGGTAAGATTCTCTGCAAAAGACACCCAATCGTCTATACAAGCCGGAACTACATCAGTGCACCAAAAAATAAATAAGGGATCAGAGACTACACTTCAACTGCCCAAAACTCGATTCTACCCCTTCAAAAGCCCTACTATTTTTCTCTCTCCAAATGATCCACATTAAAGCCAGAGGGACAACATTCCATGCCCTGCTCTTTCTCTGCCTTTTTCCAGCTTTCCAGCAAAACAACAGTTTCTTCAGTCTTCACAGACCTTGGCATCACCCAACGTACACCAAACCAACTAAGCATATCCCACCCTCATAGCTAGGCTGCAGTATAGTAGAAGATGATCTACAACTTCGCCTGCCTCCTTGCATAAGTAACACAGTTGATACACGCAGCCTTCCTTCTCTTAAAGATTTCCGCCATCAAAACCACCGCTCCAGCAGCTAACCATGAGAAAAAGCACGCCTACCTAAGCACCTTAGGAATCCGAATTGACTCGACAGGAAAAGCCTCCTTCGCCCTCACCAAAAGCTTCTCAAGGACTTGACAGAAAACACACATTTGTTCCCCAACTTCCGTCTCATTGTATCAAGTCTTTCAACTCGCTCACAATGTTGATGTAGTAAAGCTAGCAACCTCTAAAATTCATTCACCTCCCTATTCTGGAAATCCCTCCTGAATCTCAAATCCCAGATCATCTCTGCCACTTGTGTCCACCTAATTTGCTGGACTACCACCTCCCTTTGACAAGGTACTGTATACATACTCGGAATCTCATCTTTTGACAACAAATCTCACACACTATATATTTCATAAAAATCTACCCATCCCTTCAAGATATTCCTCCACACTCCACACCCATTAACCAACATATAATCTTCATACAGATTTTCTAACATCCCATTGAATCTAGGAGTAAGGAAGCAAGAATGTTTTGTCTGCTATTCTTACAACCTTATAAAAAAAGAATTCACTAACTTAAATGTGACAAATTCCAAATCCTTAAAACCAGGGTTAACCCAATTTACATGCCTTAATTCCTTTTTAGTTGGACATCCTCAAACTCAATATTCAATAATATAATGTTCTTTTTAAAAGACATCAATGTAATATTTTTACTATTCAGTTTTTTAATTGAAGTTATCTGACATCAGAGACCCAGTAATAGTGCTAGAGCAACCTTCAAGGAATCTTGTTAGGAGTTTTGAAAAACAAAAACTCTTAGATCCTAAAAAGCTCAGACCTCAGGCACTAAGGAAGGACATGCTGGATGACAACTCAACTAAATTATGCCTTTTACTGGAAAAATACACCTGTCATGAGAAGGACTTCTTCATCAACAAGGCACAGATTTTCGTTTAAATTCCTCATAGGAAAAAAATCATTGAATACTTAAGAAACAACCAGAATTTCTTTCACTACCAGATACATAGCTAGGAAAAAGAATTCCTGAAAGCAGATGAAAGGAAATGAATTACCTTCCATAAGTGCATGGTTCGGTCCCGTCCAACTGTCAAAACCCTTTCTTTCCTCAAAGAATCAATGGTTAGAACTTCACTTTGATGACCAAATAAAGTATTTACATAAGCTCTATCTTCCACATTCCATATCTTGATGGATCGATCAAACGACCCTGAAAACAGTTCAGAAGATCCTTGTCTGAATGTCAAACATGAAACAGGTCCCTTGTGACCAGGGAATGCCTGTAAAAGAATCATCTTCATGTTAGAGTAGCAATGAAGAGTTAAATAAAGAATCAGTGAATTAGTCTCTTTCAGATTTGAAGAGTGCAATTAGCTCCAAAAAATTGAACTTGCAATGGAAATGCCAATTAAGTCACTTGAGTGCTATTGCACTTGCAAGGAGAACTCTGACCAACACGAGTTCCAAGCTATCATCTAGCTCTACAGATTTAATTTGAGATGAGAGAGAGAGAGAGAGAGAGAGAGTCAGAATCTAAAGTTGATCACTGTACCTTAATATGCTGCCGTGTTCGGACATCCCACAAATGAACGTGACGATCCAAGCCTCCACTTGCCAAATAGCGTCCATCAGAGCTGACAGCCAAAGCTAAAACATGCTTACTATGTTTTGTTGCTCGACCTTGTGGGTCCTTTGCACCATGTGACTTCAAAGCTTCATCAGTAGGCCATGCATACTTTTCTGTCTTTCCACTGTCCACGTCCCAGCTAACAATAGTGCCATCTTTAGAGGATGAAAATCCCTTTAAGTCATCCTCAGATAAAGTCACAGCAGTTACGGACTGTCGATGTTTCACTAAAAGGTGAAATCCCTCGGTAGGTTTTTGAATCCTGGAGAATGAATAATGGTACAATTCAATAACTATCTAAAACCAATGTCCTTTTTTATTTAACCACTTGCAAGAATTGAATAATACTTCCTATCATGGTTATACTGTAACACAACAGCATACGTACCAATTATTTGATTCTCTAGATAGGAGATAATGAAGTAGCAGCTTTCAACTCAAAAGAACCTCAATAGCCTATATGCAAGCACAACGCGTTCTAACATTAAAACAGAAACAAAGATGGGCTATTCATGGTGCTTCTACTCGATTTGGTTGACCTCTGAAAATAACCATCATATTCAATTCATCCGCTAGTGATGATGGAGTCTAGGTCAGCTTGTGCATGGGATTCGAACATGGGCCATTTAGTTTAGATTGTAGGACATACAATCTCACTAAATTTAGTATAAATTTTACAATGTTTGGTTGGGATTTAAGGAGATGAATCTCCACCTAGAAATCAACATTATAACAAGAAAATGTTTATTTTGTTAGAAAAGAAGAACAAATATTTTAATTATACACTGTATACTAGTAAAATGTAATATATGAAACCAACCATTCAAAAAGGCATAATCTTTACATTATACACGCCCTGCATTACAATCATTGCATTACTAATCTCTCCGCATATAATCCCTACATAGCTCATCTCTAAACCAAAGGACCTCTTACTTATATACCTAACCACACCACCATCCCCTTGGGAATCCGGAATCCAGCAATTATATGAATTACTAAAATCCATCGAGCTATTCATGCCAGAACAGAGTAAATTCAGGTAAAATGGAATAACAATCCATATTTATCACACACCTGGAAGCAATAGCTTTTCTGGAACGACCACTGCCCTCCATCTGCTCCTTCTGCAACATGTCTACCATCCATGAGTCTCTCATTGCTTCCCTCTCCTCTCTATCATATTCCTCTCCACTCTCTCTTTCTTCCTCTTCCTTCCTCTTCGACTCCCTCATACTATGCAAAAATGTCTCCGCCAGCCTCTTTCTCTTCTCAGCTGCCGTCTCCTCCTCCTCCTCCTCCTCTTCTTCTTCATCCTTCCTCTCATTCCTATCCACTCCTTCATCATCAGACCCATAAATGTCCTCTGAATCATCACTGCTCTCAATATCTTCATCATCTCCAAATCTCTTTCGCCTTTTCAAGTCGTTGTCGTCATGGAAAAATGGGTCGCTTTCAACTGAAAATCTCTTCTTACTACCCTTCTGGGTGTTTTGAGCTGAAGCTTTCTTCTTTTTCAGGTTCTTCATGATTCAATTGTGAGCTTAAAGTTCACAACTTTTCCAGAAATATGTTACAATCAGGTGCAATTTGGACTGAAATTGAAATAAAAGCAAAGGAACAGCAATGTAGTGACTAGGGTTTTAGGACCAGTGAACAACGGCAGCACACAGTTTAGGGTTTAAGGGTAGTAGAAGAAACGGAAAGAGGGAGATGTTAGAAACGGGTAAATGGGCCGTGCGGGTTTGGGCCTCACACTAAGGTACAAGGAAAGATTAAGAAATCACACATTTTACTTTACTTATTACCATTATACTCTATAAGTTTTACAAATCTCCAAAATCCCTCATTTTTGCACATTAAATTAGTATATCTCAAGCATTAGATTAATGTATCAACACTTATATTATTGTATCTCATGCATCAGATTAGTGTATCATGTATAAAATGTACATCAGATTAGTATATCATGTATAAAATATAATGTATCTTACTTAAAGATTCATGTATCTCGAGCATCAGATTAATGTATCAGCTCTTATATTATTGTATCCATTTGAGGAATTTCTGTAATTATAAACTTTTAAGGAATATATTGTAATTTTGCCTTAAAAGTATGTGATTTATGTAATTTGCCCAAGGTATAATGGGTGGAAGTTTTGCAACGGATCTAATTTATTTTGGGTGCTCTTTAATGGAGTTGTTTGAAACTAAACCGAAATAAATAACTTGAATCGAAAAAAATTATGGAAAAATTGTATGAAATAGCAAACTATTAATTCAAATTAAATGTTATAGTCATAGTTTATTTTTAATTGTAATTCGCAGCAAACATCCCCTTTTTTGCCATTTGATTCGGTATACAATTAGTCATTTTGGGTATACAATTAGCCATTTTATACATTTTGGTATAAAACGTATAAAATGTGTTTGTATTTGTATAAAGCGAGAGAAAAGTGTATATACAAATACAAATACATCTATTTTTGTTTTATACACTTATAATTATACAAATACAGATCTTATTACACAAATTACAATATATAAATGAATTTATACAAAACTGAACAATTTATATAAATTTGATATTTGTAGCAAATTATACAAATCAAAAGCTTTAGAGATAAAATTTGCTATGGAGCGCAATTATGCAAACTATAGTTATAACATACAAATATAATTTTTATGTTTGCTATATGTGAAAGTTGCTCAAAAATTATTGATTTATCGATATGAGTTATTGATTTAGATATTTTGATAAGGAAAAATTATATAACTAAGCTAACATTTAGTACTTAATTATGCTACATGACTATAGCTTTAATTAATTCTAGAAAATGGTTATTGTTTAAGAAAATTGTTAAATTGGGCTCCACTTTTTTTGTATAGAACGTGTAGTAACCCAATTCCCCTTTTATACAAATCCTTCCACTATCTCTCTCTTCCACTCTCACTTAATTTTCTCCATAAGTCTCTCAATCCCCCATAAATCTCTCAACCGAATCAATTTCAGACTTTGAAAAAACCCTTCCATCAATATTTTTCTTTTTGTATTTGTTTCAACTTCTCCCATAATTTAATATTTTTTCAGTCATAATCTTGATATCAGGCATAAGAGAATCACTCGAGATATTCAAACGCATTTACAAAAATTGGGCGATTTTTTTATCTTTTTGTAAGGCTAAAGAAATTGCATCTACAAGCAATTAATCGAAGAAATTGAAGAAGAAGAAGAAGAAGAAATCGACGAAGAAGAAGAATCCAAGAAGAAGTCCAATCTGAGTCAATGGACCAACGAGATGGGGAAGGAATTGCGGTCTTTTGTATAACTTAATTTGTATATTTTAATGAATTCATTTTTGTTATTTTTGCATAATGTTACGGATTTTTCAGATTTAAAACATTATTTTTCAGATTTTATACAAATATATACATTTAATTGTATATTTTTTTGTCCAATAGTGGCACATATACAATAGATTCATTTGTATTTATTATTATTATTTTTTGTATAATTTATTGCTACATTTGATTTGTATAAGTTATGAAAAATTTCTAATTTTATAACCCTAGTAGTCAATTAAATGTATAATAATAAATCTAGTAGTCACTTCATACAAATATACAAATTGTAAATAAATTATATTTTGATACATATACAAATTCATTATAATTTTCAGATAACTATACAAAAATTATATCATCAAATTATACTTATACAAAATAAATGTGCAATGTATACATTTCCAATAAACGCAATATCTAACTCATACAAGTCAATATATACAAATATAAATACAAATCAATTGATAATAAATATTTGTTAGTATGGAAGGAGTCATATTTGGTATGAAACTCTAATGAGATACAATTCCATAATTTATGAGATTATTTTCTTTTTTCTCAACCGAAATTGCCGTCTAAATTCATTGAATTTTTGAAAAATGAATTGTATATACTATTAAAATCATGTGAAATATACAAAGGAAAATATTTATAGCTACTGAACTTATTTTAAGTTATTTTTGACTTATTTAAAGTTATTTTTTATATTTGTCAAACACTTTCATAAGTCAAAAACTGACTTAAAAGTAGGTTTAACCAATTTTTAAGCCAATCCAAATGGGCTCTAATTAAGTTTGTAGCTATTTGTGAAAATTCTCATTTTGATAATAGTTTTGATTATTATCAAGCAATCAATTCTTAGGGTGTGTTTGGTAGGAAGGAACACATTTTTCAAAACTCTCTTCCAACTTCAAATTACAATTTTTTTTTATTGAAAATATCAATTTATTTTGTCCTTACCCCAAACTAGCTCCCCCCCCCCCCCAACCCATAAAAAAAATCACAACTTAAAATTTTATCTTTAAAAAATAGTTCAAATTTTAAAATTTTCAATTTTTTTAAACCCCGCCCAACCCTTGACTGCCCCCCTCGCCCCTACAAGAAAATTTACAAGTTAGTTTTTTTAATTTTTTTTAAAAATTCAATTTTTGTTTCCTGTAACTCACATATCGCAATCCCCCCCCCCCCCCCCCCCCAAAAAAAAGCAATTTAAAGCTTCTGAAAATATTTTTCAACTTCAATTTTTTATTTTTTACCCCTCACCCCGCTGACCCCTATCCACCCACCCCACCCCCAAAAAATAAAATTTTAAATTTTTTTTTACAAATATATTTCAAATTTTTATTTTTTCACCCCACCTCCTACCCCCTACCCACCCACCCACCCCCAAAAAAAATTTAAAATTTATTTTTAAAAAAACCTCAAGTTTCAAGTTTTTGTTTTTTCACCCCACCCCCTCGCCGCACCAATCCCATCCATCCCCACCACCCCCCTCTCCCCCCAAAAAAAATTAAGTTCATCTTTAAAAAATATTTTCAATTTCAAAACTTATTTTCTACTCTCTAGTAAAAATAAAAGATATTTTCTCAAAAATATTTTTCAATCATAAATCAAACACTAAAATTTTTTTTTCGAAAAATATGTTTTACTCACCAACCAAACATGAGAAAATAAGTCAAAAATCTACTTGTTTTCCATGAAAATGTTTTCTAGAAAAATATTTTTCATGGAAAACATTTTCCTTCATACCAAACACACCCTTAATTATTTGAGTTTTTCTCTTGAAGGTTTAATCGATAGTCCGACAATAAATATCGGACTATCACTACTCTTTTTCTAATTATAATAATCCCTTAAAATTTGTACCTTCCGGATACTTAAGTCACCATCCGAATACATTAATTTTGATATAAGAAGAATCCTTATGTTGCGCTGAAAAAGGAAACAAAGTCTTTTATGTTGCGCTTAAAAAGGAAAAGAAAAGTAAAATTAAATATCAAATTCATAAACCATGCAATTACGTTGTTGTCACTGCTAATTAATCACTCCCAATGCATAACAACTTCAAAAAAAATCAAATTTCTTCTCCAAAATTGTCAAAAATCTTATCAATTTCGATTCAAAATCACTGAATACATTATGAATATCTCTATTTTGTTGAGACATTCAAGAATCTGAGAAACTAAGGTGAGTTATGAACGATACATAAGTGACAGAATATTTGTTGGACAAAAATTTTCTTTTGTGAATGTTGAATCAGCCATTGCAACTTGGAGATCGATGAGTTGAGGAAAATCTAGAGATCTGATACTTTACAGAGACAAGCGTTCTTTATCCCTATATAATTGTTTGAAGATCCTCTCAATTTTTATTCAAAATTTTCAAAAAAAAAATTGAGATTCAAAATTTGTCCCAATTCATCGAAGATCCTTCCATTTTTTATTCAAAAATGTCAAAAATTTTGAAAAGATACATCATGAATATCTTCCTTAGTCTGTATTTGGAGGTGAAGAAACATGACCCGGAATTTGCAATATTATGCATTGATACAACACACAAAAAGGCTGAAAAGATGTTGTGTAGTCGAATTTTTGATTTGTGATCTCGAGATGGATATACTACTCATAATACATTGTTATTTTTAAAATATTTAGTAAATTGTTAAGTACTGTAATTCTACCTAATACATTAAAGTAGTAAAGGTTGCGCATAAGGTGTTTGATTTTAGATCGATACATTAACGTGCGGTAGTTATTACGTAGTGGATATATATAGTGTTAATTTGTATGAATGTATCATGACCAAAAATTGTTTTATTTATTTATTCCAGATGAATATTTAGTATCTGATACATTATTATTCCTAAAATATTTAGTAAATTGTTAAGTACTGCAATCTACAGATACATTAAATAAGTAAAGACTGTTTGTAAAGTGTTTGATAATATATCAAAACATTACTGTGTGATATATATTAAGTATCAGATGTATGTAGTGTTAGTTTGTACGCATGTATCATTGCCATAGAACGGATATTTAACAGTAATTTGTATAAATGTACGTGTGATACACATTAGTTATTAATATGTATCCGTTATAGTACATTATGGTTTATGTACCAATATTATTATTGGGTAATCTCGATACACAATAAAAAAACTGATTTATTACTATCTATATTCTTTTAAAATTAAAAAATATTGAAGATACATTATAGAACTTGATATATTGTAAATGATACATTAGACATTACTTATGTATCAAGTACATAAGTATTGAACATGAAACTCACAAGTCGAGTATTCAGTAATATTAGGATTATGTATCAATGTAATAAATGTATATATGATACATTGCATAAAACATAATCTATTGTAGCATTGATATATCTGAAATTTCATACTACTAACAAAGGCTAATTTAAGAAACAAAATAAACAAGATACATTGAGAGTCTATAACTTTGGTAAAGATGGGTGTGAAGATGCATCCTTCGTCGATTTTGCTTTCTCCAACTCAAGATTCTTCATGAATAATACATTATTTCTTTGTTTAGATTTATTTTCAACAAAATCTTCATCGTCATATTCAAACACACGACGTACAATAGCTTGAATAGTTGAAACTAATTGGGTAATCCTAATACTAAAAGAAGAAGAAGCATCCATAAGTATCAGTAAATTGATGATGAAAAATCAAATAAATAAAAATAAGAATGAATGGAGAGAAACAAGGAAGACGAAAACTACGTATTCAAGAAGTTGAAATTGATTTGATTGAAGAGACAACAATTTTGAATTTCAAATTGTAAGGAAGAAATTAACTGATAAGATTGTGGGAGTGAAAATAGGGAGAGATTGATATAAATTAAGGAAGAGAAATGTGGGTTTTGGGAGTGTAAAGTTATGTATCCGGAGGTTGAGGTTTTGAGAGTAACATAAGGGATTTTGGTAATATTTGGGATAGTTGGGAATAATAGAAATTATGGTAAATAAAGGTGCATAGATAGGTAATTTTTTTATATATTTACACTGTTGCTTCCATTTGCACACGCAAGTGTACGCGGTCGCGCAAGTAATATAGTGACTCTTAAAAGAACCAAATTATTAAATCCAAAGGACTTGTCAATTAACTATTTTTACTAAATTATATTGGTCTAATTATTTATTTAAGAGTGCCAAAAGAAAAGAATGCAGGAACAAAATAAAAGATTACTTACAATGGTTGGAAAATTCCAGGGCTGTAGCATGAATTAGACTTCATGTATTGTATCTTAGGCAATGAACTAATTTCGATTATCAATTTACTGGTTAACAGGGTTAATTGTATGATTCGGGTCTCTCAACCTCTAGTCGCCTACTCCAATTAGCTATTCTAACTACATCATTGAGCGGGGATAGACATGTCTAACTAGCGAGCATTTATATTTCATCCTATTTTGTAACTAAGCAAGTTGTTCATCCGGGCGTCACTCCTGAACACACATCAACTCAATGGATGATCGAGCTTTCTATATTCTAAATCCATTGATTGTAGTTCATTTAACAATTATATCAATTATTTTGTTGTTCCTTTGTCATTATACTTCTATTCCCTATGCCATTTGTCATTAATCATTTTAAATTTTTTTCTATCTCATGTCTTATCTCTTTATATATATATATATATATATATATAAATAAATAAATTAAATGAGTTATCTCCTGGTTTCAATATTCACGATTATGATAATAAAGTTAATTACCTTTTTATGGTCTTTCAGTGGTGGGTACTGGTTTCACCTCAACAAAGGCACGGAAGTTCAATTGTTGAAGTCTACAGGATTGTGGAAGAGGTTCACAAATCATACTCTGTTCTTTTGCACAGTTATGTTTCTCTGTTTTCTGGAATCAGTTTATTCAATTTCCGCGGCATAAATTTATTGTGTTTCGTATTGGAATTACAGTAATATGGAAGAAGCGTTGCGATAATTTGTTAGCAACAAGGAAAGTTATTCTTTATTGATTTGTTTTATGTACAGCGGGAGAACTGAACTGTAATTAGTAACCTATGAAATCATAATGCTACACTAAAAAAGAGCTAAATCTAAATTCTAGGCTTTTGTGCTTGAGAGCTAAGTTTGATCACAAACTACTCTCAGCTGCAAGATGAAGTTTGTGTGTCCTTCCTGCCCATGTTGTCTATAGCAGCCTAGCTTCTTTTACTTTTGATACATGAAACTTAGTGAAAAAATTACTTAGCTTTTGGAACATATACACTTGAAGATTCACAAGCTTCTAAAGCTTCAGTTCCCTACCCATGGGGTGTGGGGTGGGTGGGAAATAAAATAGAAAGAGGAAGTGAACTTTAAATTGTGGTTCAGAATTTAAACATTCTGTTTTTATCATTGTTGATTCTGATATGCCGACAGTGGTTTACAAATGCTTTTATACGATATCACATTTTGTGATGAGTTAAACAATTTTCTCACTGCAAACGGTCGATCAGTTCTTTGCTTTGGAAGTTCCAATGAGGCCAGGAGAACTGGGTGGCAGCCTCTTTTGCAGCATTGATAATGCATTTCAAGTATAAGCAAAGACCATTTTAGATAAGATTGGTATATAGTTCTTTTTGCACAATCTTAAAGATTTCCTTTTTTTTTTCCTCACAGTGAAGAATCCTTCAAAATTTTACATGCCTGTTGTTGCAGTGTATTAGCTTAATTGTCTCCTGGTTCATTTTGTGTCTTGCACTATGGTTTGATGAATGACATCAATGTAATGGATGGAGGAACTATTATATTAGAATCTGTTTTCTGCAGTATACAAAACTCATTCACAGTAGGAAGGGCAGGGTACCTCTTTACAGCATAATTTCAAAGTTATTCTTTCCATTGGAACTGTAAATATTCAGTCCGAGTGACCAATAATTGGATATCCTCATTTTATTATTTCACTCTTTTCTTGCAAATGATATGGATGAATTGACCATGTACCCATTTAACGACCCTTCATCGCCATCCCAATTTCCCATTGACATAATTTAGCATGTTGAATATTCAAATAGCTTTGAAGCTTTTATTTAGTGGCTCTCTTTTTATGGCAATGAAAAGTTATACCGTGTAAATTATTTGTATTCTTCTACTTCTCAGCTCATCTTTTTGTATTTGCATATCTTGCATTTGTTTCTGCAGAATTGTTTGCTGCTAAATTGAACCTATATATTTTATGGTGAACTTGCTATCATTTGCATACAGCTAATAATGAATATATTGTTCCACCTGTGCCTATTTTGATGAGACACTCAGGGGAAAGTGGAATTAAGGCATTTGTAAAGGAGTTGAAGGATACCAGATGTCTTGAAGTCTGTTGAATTTGACGTAGCGGCAACATCAACGCTTTGTGTGCAGTTGAATAGCCTTCATGTTAGCTCTACTTCCCTCTTTTTATGTATGATAAGATCTCAAGCTGTTAATCATTTGATCTCGTATGTTTCACGTTCCCTTTTATTATTGAATCTAAAGGGTGTATTTCTCTGCACTGGTTTTGATTGGAAAATCATGGCTCTGGCCTCTG
Organism: Solanum bulbocastanum; assembly: GCA_037074985.1. Classification (NCBI taxonomy): domain Eukaryota; kingdom Viridiplantae; phylum Streptophyta; class Magnoliopsida; order Solanales; family Solanaceae; genus Solanum; species Solanum bulbocastanum. The sequence goes on along the minus strand of CM073598.1, from coordinate 24,135,418 downwards.
GCTAGTTTCATTAGCTTGAAGCTGGACTTTAGATGCTCCACTTCATAGTTTGTGCACAATTTTGTTTTACTTTGATTAGGCGATTGCAAATCTTGTGCGCATAATAGGTCATAAAACTTACATTTACATGTCTTTTCCTGTTTCAAAATTTTGTTTATGGTAATACAAACACTGATCATGTCACGACCCGATTTCTCGAGCCATGATGGCACCTACTATAACCCACCAGTAGGTAAGCCGATCCGTAACCCAGAACAACAAGTAATGGATCTGAGGGCAGAAACTAAACAAGAGAAGACAAAATTTAATACAATAATAAAACAAGCGGGCGCAAACGAAAACATATACAAATAAAGATACCTCCAAAAACCTGGAAGTCACTAGTACAGAGTTACTAACATAAATAGTACAAGTCCCAAAAATGGACTACAGAGACTCGACTGTCTCGAACGGCAAAAGACAAGTCTATATACAGATGGAGACTGAAATAGTACAGAACGCCGTGTGCTCACCCCCGTCTCCAGATCAAACTACTCCAAGCTGGATCAACGCTGGCCACTGGTGCTCGGACCTGCATCACGAAAGAGATGCAGAGCGTAGCATGAGTACCAAAACAACAGGTACTTAGTAGGCATCATAGGCCGACTGAACTTGAAAAGTAAATGCAATATGAAAAGAAGGAATAACACAAACAGAGGTCTAGAACGAAACTAAGACTAAGTAACAATGAAATGCACACGAGTGTAGAAATAACTAACTAAAGTAATCTATAAGCTAACTACACCTAGCTGGACCCCCATAAGCCCAGAAGGTACACTCGTGCGCAAGTTAAATAAAAAAACCCGAACGGACCCCCATAAGCCCGACGAGTACACAGAAAAACTATAACTAAAGAAAATTACATATGAGAATCCGATAACACAGAACATCGAACCAAATCTCAACCCCAAATAATATAATCTGACAATACGGAGGCCGAAACTCGAACCGGATACTCACTAGAAGTACCCAAGTAACCAATCACAAGTATCAAGTAACTGAGGCCGGACCTTTAACCAGATGCTTTGTATAAGTAACTAAGCGATAGAGGCCGGACCTCGAACCGGATGCTCTATATAAGTAACTAAGCGATAGAGGCCGAACCTCGAACGGATGCTCTATATAAGTAACTAAGCGATAGAGGCCGGACCTCGAACCGGATGCTCTATATAAGTATCAATGTAAGTCCTTGAAATTTAATCAAAAACCAACTTCGAAATCGCGAAGCAAAACTAGTGTCGTTGACGTAACTCGTGAAGCCACAATATCGAGGAAAAATAAAGATAACTATCGTCGAAGTAAACGTATCGCCTAAATAAGGTCCAAACTATCAGACTCTAGTCTGCTACACTAGTTTACAGAGATCTAAGCCGGCCGAGCGACGTCGGGGCAAAACTAAGACCTATTGATTTCGAATCATGAATTTCTAAGGCAAACCCTAGTCAAACCTAAACTAAGGCCCAACATGCTTCAAATAAATAGTAATTAAGCATACAGGTACTCCACATAGCAAGGAGGGGTAATTTGTAACACCAAGCATGCTCCCTGTTAATCGATAATTTTTGAAAGAGACCGAAACATGAATTTTAAACACCTATGCACTATTCAATAATTATCAACCCAAATCCCAACTAATCAACATGCATTCCCACTCTCAAGTTCAATCTAAGAGAGGGAAACCGTAGCCTACCTGTAGGCCGACCATGCGCGCTCCAAAAGTTACTTCTCTGGAGCTTTCCCTTTTCGAACAGCCTCGAAACGCTAACACGCTATTAAAAATAAAGTCACAACATTATTACGGTCATTTAGACACTAAAATCGCAAGAAATGGAGACGAACCAATTTAGGGGTCAAAACGGGAAAAGTGGGGCCCGCGATGAAAATCCCGGAATTAATCCCAAAAATAGGTTCTTAAACACCTCCCCAAACTTGTGTTCCAAAATGGAACACAATTCGAGGCTCGAAACAGCCCAACACGACATACAATGAAAAACACTAACAATGAACAGTAATCGCAGCAGTTATTCACGAGAAAATACTAGAAACGAGGGGTCTACAGCGAAATCCGACAACACCACAATGTTATCCTTGAAAAATTACTCAAGTTAGCCTCAAGAATTACTGAAATTGGACCTAAAACGAGTGAGAAATCAGTTTCCAAAACTGCCCAAAAACTGAGCTCGAAAATAGCTATGACAGCAGCTAAAACATAAATTTTTACCTCCAACGAAGCGTTGAATATGAAATCTAACCACACCGATACGCTCCTTGCGAAAAACCACACAAGATGCACCTATGAATCACTAAATTGGACTAGAAATGAGAGAGTTATGCCCTTTGAAAGATTGGAAAAGTTGCTGAAATTGCTGCAATTTCTGCATTAAAAAGAACTCCGACGGGGGCTCGAAATTCGATCGGGACTCGATAAAAATAATACAGATATGCTACCCCACTAAAATTGACATTCCAGACTCAACGGGGCAGTAAAAATTTCCATCAGAGGTCATCTCGATAAAAAGTGGGTCCCACTTCCAAGAGCCATTTTAACCAAAATCCACCAAAGGGTTCGAAATGAGTCCGGAGACCTCGGGAGTCGAACAAAAGGTTGTTCTAGACCAAAATCAACATTCCAGAGCTAACCACGCTGATGGAATTTTCAACCGAGCACATTTTCCAAGAATGTTGACCAAAGTCAACCTAAGGCCAAAATTCAAAGGCTAAAACGCCTAATCGCACCGACTCACACTGAAAACCTCGGGAGTCATGCTGACTATGCTACTAGCCTAAAATGACCCTTCCAGAGCTTATGGAACTATCAAAATTCTATTCTGAGGTGGTCTTCTTGAACTTTTGATCGAAAATGATCGTTCAAGGTTCATAAGATCCAAAACACTAAAACTCACACCAAAACCAAACGAACGACCAGGTGACCAAACTGTCAGTCCCAGCAAGTCATAAATGACTTGGGGTCACTATAGGAATGCTCTAAACGACACACAGAAGGCATTATGCAGAAATGACCATGAGGGTCATTACAATAATTCAAAGCTTGTACTATGAACTCTGTTTAGCAATTTAAAACTAAGAAATTTACTTCCAAATTTACTCTTTCCCATAAATAATGGTTGACAATATTACAAATGTTCTAGTTTTCTCTGTTTCAAAAATATATTTCAAATTTTCTGCCTTTTCTGCTGACATTAATTCCATCTAGGATATTATTTAGTTTAAGATAATAGTACAAGAAAGTTGTGTCTAAAAACTAGTTGATCTTTTTGGATTAGGGGTTGGTGATGACATCTTCAATAAAAAATGCATTTACAAGGGTAAAGAATTGTTACTTGTTGGAAAAAGAAACTTAAATTGGTTGCAAAATATAATTACTACTGTTGAAATCTTTCTATATGTTGGGACAGTGCTTGTTCAAAGACTAGTTAAATTAGGTTCTTCCAGTGTTGTAAAAGGCGATTGCCTCGTCGCCAATGGCGAGAGGCGAGGTGACCCTTCATTGCCTTTTAGCTCTGTGGCGAGCGATCTTCAAATGATGACTCCATGGCAACAAAGGCGAGAGGCGAGAAAGGTGTCGCCTTTTTGTGTTTTCTTTAAAAAAGGCGACCAATTTAGGGTTTTAAAAGTTGAAAGGTAATTTTAGGATTTTTGGCTAGACTCCTAAGGCTACTAGCTAGACTTTTCCAGCAACTCTAAGGTCCAACCAATACGTATTTCTTTAATTTTCTTTTTTTTCTTTTTCAGATTTCTTCTTCCTCTGATTCCTTTTCCTTCTTCTACTTCAGACTTCAGAGTCAGTTCTACCTCTGGTTTATTTTTTCTCACTATTTTGACTTCTGTTATTTTTTTTTTTTTGTCATTTAAGTTCTAAGTAAGTAGTATCTATTTTTAGTTTTTGAATTAAAATATTTGTTAATATGTTAATGCTATTGCGAGAAGTATTAATTTTTTGGTATTAATTGGTATTAATTGCAATGAACATATTATTTTACATATAATCCCATTAATAATATTTAATATTCGTCATTTTTTTTAAATGTAATATAATATTCTAAAAATAGATTATTTAATATAAACTATTTTTGTTTTGAATTAACAATATGTTAATTTCTTTTTTAAAAAATTGTCACTAATATAATTTGAGATCTCCGGTTTGAACAATTTTTAGCTAGACATCAAAAAGTTAAGGACAAAAATGATCATTTTAACTCCATAATGTATTAATAAAGCATTTAAGGGAGCAACATAATAATCCTGAAAGTTGTGTATTTATGTAATGCTTATGTAATTGTATTTCATTAATGATTTCACTTTTATTTGAGTTGTCCATTAATTTGTATATTATATAATATTTGCTTGCAATTTATGTTACTTAAAAATTTAAAATAAAATATAATTTTATATTAAATAAAGAGTTTGAAAAAATAAAATATTATATCACATGAAAATTATATAAAATGATTATTTGAAAAAAGAAGCAAAATGATTTATATTATGAAATAAGAAAATAAGAATGAAATAGAAATAATAATATTATATTGAGAAGAGAGGAGAAAATTCTTTTTTAGAAAGTAAAATAGATAATTAGGTTGGAGTTGGTTGTCTAATAGAAAACTCTATGTCTAAAGAGTAAAATAGAGTATAAGGTTGGTGATGCTCTATTTACTCTCTAAAAATGAACCTTCTTCTCATATCTCATCTCTCATATCATATATCATATATTAACTCTCATATCATATCTCATATCTCATATCTCATCTCTTTATATCTCATAACTCATTCTCATATTTCTCATATCTTATCTCATATCTTATATTTCATATCTCATCTCATATCTCATATCTCTTTCTCATAAATGATTCTCATATTTATCATATCTCAAATCTCATCTCATTGCTAAGAGAAGAGAAAGAAGGGAAAGATAGATGGCAGAAAGAAATCCTTCCAACCAGGCGAGAACGGACCTTATAACCTGCACCCGCTAGCCTTTGTAAAGTCAATATATCTTTATATCTCATATCCCATCTCTCATCTCATATCACATATCACATCTCATATCTCATATCTCATCTCATACTTCGTTCTCATCTCATCTCATATCTCATATCTCATCTCATATCACATCTCATATCTCATATATCATTTTCATTCTCATATCTCATATATCACATCTCATCTCATATTTCATATCTCATATCTCATATCTCATATCATATATCACATATCACATCTCATCTCATCTCTCATATCTCATATCATATCACATCTCATCTCGTATCTTATATCTCATAATCTCACATCTCACATCTCATATCTCACATCACATCTTATCTCATATCTCACCTCATATCTTATATCTCATATCTCATATCTTATATCTCATATCTCATCTCTCCTCTCACACCTCTCATATCTCATATCATTTCACATCTCTTATCTCTCATATCTCATATCATATCATCTCTCATCTCTCTCATATCATATCTCATATCTCAACTCATCTTCCATCTCTCATCTATCTCATCTCTTTCATCTCATATCTTTCAACTCTAATCTCTCTCATCTCATATCTCTCATCTTTCTCATGTCTCTCTCATCTCTCATCTCTCACATCTCTCTTGTATCTCTCATCTTTCACATCTCTCTTCTCTCTTATCTCTCACTCCTCTCTCCTCTCCCATCTCCCATCTCCCATCTTATCTCTCTCATTTCTCTCTACTTTTATATCTCTCATCTCATATCTCATTTTTGTCATATCTTATCTTTGTCATCTCTCAACTCTCAACTATCATATCTCTCATGATCATATCTCTGATCTCTCTCAACTCTCATATCTCTCATCTCTCTCTCCTCTCTCTTCTCTTATCTCTTATATCTTCTCTCTTCCTTCCCGTCTCCTATATCTCCTCTCTTCTTTCCCATCTTCTATCCCATCTCATCATGTCTCTTATCTCTCTCTCTTATCTCATATCTCTCATCTTTTATCTCTCATTTCTCTTATCTCTTTCATCTTATATCTCTCAAGTCTCGTCTCTTAACTTTCTCTCTCATCTCATATCTCAACTCTCAAATCTCTCATCTCTCATCTCATATATCTTAACATTCATATCTATTTGATTTCTCTCTCATCTCTTGTCTGTCTCATATCTTATCTCTCTCTCTCAACCCTCATCTCTCACATCTTTCTCGTGTCTCTCATCTTTCACATCTTACATCTTTCTCGTATCTTTCATCTATCATCTCTCACATCTCTCTCGCATCTTTTATCTCTTATCTCTCCTCTCATATCTCCTATTCCTCTCTCCTCGCTTATCTCCCACTCCTCTCTCTTCTCCGATCTCCCATCTCTCATCTCTCAACTCGTATATCTCTTCATCTCTGTCAACGTAAAATTGCCATGTGGCATTCCCAATTTGACATATTTTGAAAAAAATATAAAAACCCATGTATTAATTTTTTTCAAGCTTTATTAGGAATAGTTTTTAATTTTCAAATCTTCTCAACTTCCCTACCATATTAGCTTACCCAAATTTCTTGGGCATCTATGTCTTTCTTCAATTTTTTTTTCTTTTGCTCTCTTTCCTTTCTGGTCATTTTTTTTTAAACTGGTGTTATTGTGTTCATTCTTATTCTATCTTTTAAAAAAACAAATTAGTTTAGTGATTTTATTCCTCCTACAAATCAAGTTTGAGATTTGGGAATAGTGAACCAATGGAAAACTCTATTTGGGAGTAAGAAGTTGGAGAAAGAAGTGATTTAAATGGCAGATTTTGACTTGGTGATAGTTTTTGATTATTTGACGATATTTATTTTCATAAATAAATTAATTGGTGGTAATTTGAGAAATAATTGGTAGTGCTGCCGGAAAATTTTGTCCCACCACAGCGGGTTTGGCAACTGTTCATTGCCATGAAAGGAATGGCAAAAGAACAGAGATTGAGGTGAAGAAGAAAGAGAAAAAAAAAAGAGAAAAAGAAAAAGAAAAGCAAAGAAATCAAATAAAAATAATTAAAAATTACTTTCAACACGTGTCAAGTGATTATTAGTGCGTGACTTACAAATATTTTTGTATAAGTGGTATTGGGTGAAAAATGGGATATACATACTATTGTGAAGTTATTCGATGAAGTAATAGGACACCCGCAAAGTTAAGGTGCCTTTTTGAAAATTCGGGACAACTTCAGTGGTGACTTTATGTCTTTTGTCTATATATTATTATATTGAATTTAATGGTTGATTTTCTTCTTCAACCTTTTATCTTTAATTCGTTTTAGCTCCAATCTTCTTCAACTTTACACCAATTTATTCCTGCAAATAAAATACACTATTTAGCACAATTCATAAAATTCATGCTCAAAAAGAACAAATATAAATAATAAATACGAGGCAAATAATGATTAAAAATATGTATTTTCGGCCTTACATCAACACCATTTGGTACATAAAGTCTTTGATTTAAGATGTAGTTTCATACTTTTATTTTTGGTTGTCTAAAACTTTCAGCTACTCGAGAATGTATTGATGTTTGCTTTTGAGCAAGATGCAATCTGTCAACTCAGGTGCATGGTTCATTTGATTTGTAACCTTGGTGATTTTCAACTATTATTTTTTTGTGTCATATCTTAATAGTTAAACCGGTAACCAAATCGATAACAATCAACAGCCAATTAATTGATAACCGAATCGATAATGATCAATAACTAATATATCGATAAAGATCAATAACCGATAAGACTATATCTTAATGGTTTAGCATGCCTACTAATCGAAAATTGATTAGTGATAAACTTCAAAATCGAACCGAACCGATCGATACACAATCCTACTTTTTTAATTTCACTTAGGGCATGTTTGGAAAGACAAATTGTTAATTTACTCTGATATAATATAGTGTGATTATATTGTCTGACATGTTTGGTTGATAATATAATTACTTGTTCAATATGTAATTGGGTGAAATTTGACGGGGGATTATTAAACTCTACAATCACTAGGGGCTATGAATTGTCGGTAATTGCATTGTGTAATTACTAGTCAGTTACTTTTAATTTATTCGTTTTGTTTTCATTTTTTTAATTATTCTAATATTTTCTAAAAATATACTTTTTGTTTTATATTATCTATACTTAATTTCCTTCTTATTCCAACTTTAACTTCATGTGATTCCATGCAATTTCTCGTATTATCTATTTTTTTTTTCAATATCATGTTTTTGTTAGTATTCTAATTTTTAAATTAAAGTAGAATTCATTGTTAAATGAGGTTTTAGACGTACATTTTCTTTTTCTTTAAAATTATTTTATGTACGTTATGTTGAGATTTGACATAAGATTATTATGTTGAAGTTTTTGGTTTGAATTAGAACTTATGTTATACTTTTAAGGTGTGTTTGGTATGAAGGAAAGAAAATGTTTTCCAATTTGCTCATGTTTGGTTGGGTAAAATGTTTTCCAAATCAACTCATTTTCCTCAAATTCAAGGAAAATGACTTCCTTCAAAACTTAAAGGAAAACATTTTCCAAAATTTTTCTCCAACTTCAAATTACAATTTTTTTGTTGAAAAAATCAATCTTTTTTTGTTGAATAAATAAATTTAATTTTTGTTTTTCACCCCACCTCACCCCTACCCTGACCCCCAAGCCAGCCCCACTACCAGCCGCCCCCCCCCCCCAATAAAAAAAATTAAAAGTTTGTTTTTTAAAATATATTTTCTATTTCAAATTTTTATTTTTTCACCCCGACCCCCGCCCCCCGCCCCCAAATAAAAAAATAAAGTTTGTTTTTAAAAAATATTTCAAATTTTTATTTTTTTACCCCATCTCACCCCTACCCCCCCCCCCCCCTCCAATTTAAGTTTATTTTTCAAAAATATTTTTTCAATTCCAATTTAAAAATTATTTTCTACTCTCTAATAAAAATAAAAGAGATATTTTCTCAAAAATAATTTTCATTTATAAATCAAAAACTAAAATTTTTTTTTCCTGAAACTATTTTCTGCTCACCAACCAAACATGAGAAAATTAAGTCAAAAATCTCCTTGTTTTCCAGAAAACATTTTCCTTCATACCAAACACACCCTTAGTTTCATTTGTTTTAGCAGTATTGACTTAATAGTTTACATAGTTGCAAGTCATTTATTTTTTTAGTTAAGCTTAATAGATTATCTTTTTTCTTTTGTCCAATGTTTTCAAAATTAATGGTATTAAATTTATAATATTAATTTTGTTAAATGTGTATTTTATGATGTTCATAGAAATTTTGTGTGCTTTTATTTTTATTATTAATTTAAAAAATATAAATCAAATATTTTTTCTATAATATTAGCTAAGAACATATATTTGTTGATTAATATATTTTCAAAGTAATATATATATATATATTAGAATCTAATACATACACCTTATTGAGCTTATGTGTCTGGCTTTCCTAACCGAGTATGAAGTGCCCTACTTATCATAACTCATCTTTCGGGCTAAAACCACGGCTGGCCAGGCGGAGTCACTAAGAGAAAGCCAATAAGAGTAGTGCTAGATTCGACTGTACCTCGATCTCGAAACCAAGTCGAAAAGTCATGATAAAATTCCTTTATATTTAACTAGAGCTTAGATCCGTTCATGGTTTATATAGGAGAGAAGTTAGTTATTTGACATAGCTAATCTTTAGCCGGACATAGTCCTGGCTAGGAAAAACATACTAAATGAAATACTAAAAGAAAATTAAATACCTTATAAAGGACGGTTGTCTTCAAGATCCAAAGTACTTTGAACAACTGGCCTATTTATTTATATATGATGGTCGGAACAGCACTCCGATTACAAAAACAAACTTTGAAAACCAAAAGAGAGAACAAAAGAGAGAGCATATGAAATTTTTCTGATGCTTCTCTCAAAATAAACTAACACTTATATAGAAAAGAAAAAAACACAAATCATCTATGTACAGTACAAAAAGGGCCCTCATCTGGGTCCCTAAATAGTAAATCTACTGTTTAGTAGGCCCCTCTTCACATGGCCTATGTTTTTTCACGTTTTTGCCTTTTTCTAAGGCTTTCATTTGCTGCAAAAATTCTTCTGCCTCTTGTAATTCGGTGGCCGACAACATATGTTCTGAGTCTGCCCTTGAGAGTCGTCCATATCGTTGCTAGCTTCACTTCTCATTGAAGTGTCTGATTTATCAATCTGGGTTATGGTTTGAAGCAAATTTTTTCTTACTTCTTCCAAAATGTTTTGAATCATTTTTTCTTTATCACCTTCTTGAAAGGAAATTCGCCTAGCAATATGTCGGACGGAATTATCTTCAATAATTTTCTTAGGATGGATTGTTTTGTACTCTTCAATCCTTTCCTTAATGGAGTCTATGAGCTCTTGACCAAATAATTGTTTGGTCTTAGGATCTATTTTTAAAAGTTTATCCCAGAAGTTATTATAATAAGTTTTGTATAGGCAGGGAATGTTTTCTTCGCTGAATCCTACCTCAGGAGTCCATTTATAAATCCATGGTATTGAAAATTCGATGAAAAAATAGATTTGATCTATTCTTTCTATCCAGCATACATGATCTTCATGATATAATCGGTTGAGATCTAGAGAAACCTTATTCCATTCTTTATATAAGTTTAAAAATGGTTCTGGTAAAATCTGAGTAGTAGGACCATGGTATGACCACCAGTTAATAAACCAATTAGGAATTGTATCAGCGAATATCTTCGCACATACTTTAATAAACCAAGTATGTTTATGTTTGTCATTATTGTAATATAGCGCTACATCGAATGCTCGGATATAATCCCAATATGTGAAATTCATCCTAGAGTTATTAAGACTAATCTGTCTTTCTTTCATAGTTGACATACCCCAATCTTCAACAGATATAATTTGTTTAATAATAAATTTAGAAAAGTTATAACTTTTTTCACGTGGGTTATTACCTGTGCTAAAGTGCTGAAATTCTACACTTCCTATTCTCATCAAGATCTCTTCATAATAAGATCGAGCCTTATATGACTCTCCGGGAAAATATAACCCATTGACAAGGTACCTTTGGAATATTTTCCAAGGTTCATCTTTCCTCTGTAGATCTGAGTTTTCTAAGAGAAATATCATCTCTCTTTTCTTTATTTTTTTCATAAGACTTAATATCATCTGAGTCCTCCTTTATGATTGAAACAAAAGTATCCTTTTGTTTCTTTCCTTCTAGATAGGCCTGCATGTGCACATATAATAGACTATCTTTTGGAATATCTTCCAAACTAATCAATTGCTGCGAACTGGATGAAGATTCCTCTTAAGACGAGGATCTTTTATTAATCACAGTTTTCCTTCCCGTTGGTATAACCTGGGAATTTGATTCGGATCAGTATGACAATTCTTGCGATGATCTGGCTCCATATGAACCATAGTTGCCTCGAGTCGGGGTTGTTCTTCCCCTTCCTCTTCCTTTAATGTGAATCCACGGTAGATCCATCTTGCAAACATAACACCTTTTTGTTATCATTCAGAAAAACAATCTGTTAAGTAATTATCATCTGAATAATATTCTATCTGAATTTGCTGAAAATCTTCTATTAAGATTTCATTCACTATTTTATCAATGATATAATTTTTTATATCTCTAGGTAAAATTGAAAGAACCCTCAATGTAGAAATGAGAGTTTGATCATCAAGAAAGACTTGAAAAAACATAATTATTGAAGGTATTCCCTGGATAAGAAATCAGGTAATGAGTTATCAACTCCATTTTTTATATTGAATCTCGAAATCAAAAGGGGCTAATTGCCCTTGCCACCTGGCGAATATTAGCTTTGAAGCATCATGCTTAAAATCTTTATCAAACATGAACTTTACTGACTGAGCGTTTGTTTTTATCAAAAAAATTTGATTGTATAAATCGTCTTGGAATTTGAGAACACATTTAACAATAGTCAACATTTCATGTGCTACCGTCGCATATTTTTTTCTGGGCTTCGTTTCATTTCCCAGAATGAAATCTAATCAAATATTGCTTCTTATTGTGAGGATTAATTTGTTTAAGAATTCCTCCATATCCAATATTAGACGCATCTATCTCAATAATCTTTTGCCACGTAGGATTGGCAAGTGCTAAGCAAGGTAGTGATTTCACTCGTCTCTTAATATCCTTTACCAAATTCATAAGGGTCTCGTTCCATGAAGGCTTATTATCTTTCTTCAGCCTGTCGTATAACGGAGCTAAATCTCGAGAAAGATGTTTATAAAAGGGAGAAATATAATTCAAACTTCCCAGAAATCTCTGTAGTTGAGTTCTATCTGTGATAACATCAGGAAATTTGTCAGCAAAATCAATAGCTCTTTGAATAGGAGTAATTTTTCCTTGACAAATTTGATGTCTTAAGAATCGAACATCAGTTTGAAATAAACTCATTTTAGGTTTTGTTATAACTAAACCATTTTGAATCACCACTTTCTTAAAAATATCAAGATGCTTGATATGTGTTTCAAAAGTTTTTGAAAATACTAAAATGTCATCAATATATATAATAATAAATTCCATATAAGGATTGAAAATATCATTCATGATTTTCTGAAATTCAGAAGGGGCGTTTTTCAAACCGAAAGGCATGACATTCCATTCATATTGTCCAAATGGGACATTAAAAGCAGTTCTATAAGAGTGTTTTTAAAAATCTGAATTTGCTAATATCCTGATTTTAGATCAAATTTTGAAAATATATTGGCACCATATAATCTTGATAATAAATCCCTTTTATTAGGAATATGATACCTTATCCACTTTAAGCGTTTATTCAAAGGTTTGTAATTAATTACCAATCTCGGAACACCTCGTTCTCTTTCAGCTGCGTTATTAACATAGAAGGTTGTACAGGACCAATGAGACTTGGAATGTTTTATCAAACCCTTTTGTAGTAGATTATCAATCTTTGTTTTGCAGAAGTCTACTAACTCATCAATCATTTGGCAGGGCCGAGACTTGGTAGGAATATCATTCTCTACAAATCCTTCTTCATATGGAAGAGTCACAATATGCTTTTTGCGATCCCAAAAAGCTCTAGGATGATCTACACAGATATCTACAGCCATCTGCTTAGAAATCAATTTGATTTTTTCCTTTACTTTGGCAGATTTCATTGAATCTAAAATATTCATACTGAATAACTCCAATTGTAAAGAGTCCATATGACTCTGCTTCATTTTTATCAATGCATTAATATCTCTAGTTACTGGATCTATAACAAAAGAATAAGTTATCTTATTATCCTTGTATTTGCTGAAAATCCTTTCGCGTCGATCCCTGTGAAAGGATAAATTGCATTTATAAAAGGAGTTCCAAGTATAATTGGAGGGTTTAACTGATTCTTAACCAAGAAAAAGAAGTGAGGAATGCAGACTTTATTCTGATAGGTTTTTACGTTTGGCAACTTATACTCTATATCTAGAGCATGGCCTGAAGCGGATTACACCAAATGAGTTATTTTTTGAAAGTATTTAGTTGGAACTAAACCTTCCTGAATACAGCTAACATCTGCACTGTTATCAATCATTGCAATGTTAGTAATTGAAAAAGAATTATTAATTAAAATAGTACATTTAATATATCATTTATGAGAGGTTACAATCTGCATCATTCCTAAAAAAGAATCTTGTTTAGGATCAGGACTATCCAGCTGGAGATTTTCACTCTCTACCTATTTTCCTTTATTTTATGAAAATTTATCTTCGTCAGTATTATTAATCTCAATCTGAGTAATACGTTGATCACAAATCAACTAATTTTGTTTAAGAAGTTTAATTTTCTTTTTCAAATTTTCAACCTCAATCTTTAAATCATCAAATGAGGAATCTTTTTCAACAAAATTATGTTTTCTAGAAATGCGATCTTCCACTTCTTTTAAAGAGTAGGGACTTTCATATCTGACTGAAAAATCATTTAAATCAGTATTTCTTTTTTCAAGAAATTTTGAAGTACTGGTTTCATTTGAAACAGCTAGATTAATAATTTTTTCACGAAGTCAATTATCAGTGACTTCTTTAAGAAGTTCAATCACATTATCAGAAGTGATAGTATTTAAATTAAAATCTTGAAATTGCGATTAAGTTTGTAAATCTCATCCTCCTCGCAAGTGCAATCAGCGCCTTGACAAGTATTACAAGTATTAGCACAATTATTATCCGAATCGGAAGAATAAAATAATTCAATATTAGAACCTGAATCAGATTCATAGTCTTCATCTGAACCTGAAGTGTATAACAGACTATAGATCTTTTCATAAGTTTCGTCTTCAAGTTCCAAAGCTTTCAACTTGTTTAACTTGCAGTTAGGAGCAATATGTCCAAGTTTACCACACTTGTAACATTTTACTTTGGAAATATCTCTTCTTGATCTATCTTTAGTAAATCTTTTAGATTTACGATGGCTTTTTCTAGCCTCTCGATCTTCCTTCGATCTATGTCTTCGCTTAGATCTTCTTCTCCTTTTTCCCGCATCTTCATCTTTTGAAGATCTGTAATAGTTATCCTTTTTAGATGTGGGATTAGGTAGACCAAATTGTTCGCAAAAATCTCCCAACTGAGATCGTTCTTTCAGCTTATCCATTTTAAGTTGTCTTGCCATCTTAAGTTCATTACACAAGTTTAATCCTTCTTGTGTACAAACTCCTATAATTTTTCCGTAGCTTAACGTGGCATAAGGTATATCGACCTGATTAACTCTTAGAGTTTTTCTAACTCTTTCTGCAAACAAAGAAGGAAGTCCATATATAAACTTGGCTTTCCAATATTCAAGCTTATTTTCTGATAGTTCCATAACCCTACTAAGATAAGTATCTTTATACCATTTGAAATGAGCCAAAGTTTGACATTTGAGACCGTTTAGAAGGGTTCTTACAGTCTCATGTTGACTGGTAAATCTAACATTAAAGTGCTCAAGAATAGTAAGAATCAAGATATAAACATCTTCTCTGTTTTTTACCAAGGTCATCCCCAAGTTATCAACTCCTTCATCGGTGGCTATAGCATTAATAACTAGAGCATTTTCTTCAGTGCTAAGATAATTATCCCACCATCCTCTTAGCTGACCTGTGAAACCTGCAATAATCATCTTACAGATGGTCCGATCAGTGTTTTTAACACTCTTACAAATAGTTGCATACATCAACATCCGATGTACCATTATTGTTAACTGTCGATCTGTTAACCCATCGAGATCCCATTCATAAATCTCGGAACCACTATAAGACGTATTAGTCGAATTCCAATCCCGTTCTTCGATCAAGATGTCTTGAGGAGTAGGACGAGGATAGTAGTATGTGTTCATACTAGGTTTGGTAGCGTAGCTGCTATTTTTCTTGGGATATCCCCTGAGCTTATTAATCTCAGAAAAATCATTGTTATTATCCATTTTATCAAAATCTAGTGATAAATCCATAGGACCAAATTTTAATTCGGCAAGCTTTTTAGCAGCAAGTTCACCAATATCTAAATTTGAAATTTTTTCGCTAAGAAGATCTTCTAAATTTTTTAAAGAAGTTGGTTTAAAATCAGAAATTTCAATTGGTCTTTGAATAAAAGTAGAGACCACTGCAGAACTATTTTCAGAAGTAGAGGCAATATTAGTAGTAGTCTTGAAATTAGTTTTGGCTATATCTGCCTTAATATCTTTTATCAAAATAGTTAAATCGTCGAGTTTTTTGTCAAGAGAACTAATATGTTCACCTAACACTTTAACATAAAGACCCAAATAATTGTTTTGAGTAATTAATTTATTAATTTCATTAATACTGACTGAAGCAATATCTTCCTCAATGAATTTTTGAAAAGCCGAGAAAGTAACACCCGTATTATTTGATACAACAAATGATGATTGAGGAGGGTAAATTGCTTTTAAAAGATTACCATTCTCATCTTTATAAGTTCTTTCAATAACGTTAATATATAGCGGTAAATACGTGGTTATAAACCACGGAACAAAATACATAATTTGATTATGTAAAGCACAAGTTTCATAAATTCTTGCGAAATACAATTTAAATCTTCTTTGCTATAAGCATCAAAGTGATCTTCCATTAGATTGGTAATTACTACTCTAATAATTACACTTATTCGAATTATCAATTTCCAAGTGATCTTCCAAATAAACATTAAGGGATCGTTTGGTGTGATAGATAAGGAAAAATATTTATTCAATAAGTTTTTAGTATCCCTTAATTCTTTGTCTCGTTACAAAGTGTGGGATAACTTATCTCAGTATTAATAATTTTGATATAGATAAGTTATTCCTACTTGTGGATGGAATATTAATACCGGAATAACTAATCCCGAAATATAAATGTAAAACATACTCCCTTAAACCATCTTGTATACATTACTTTGACATACATGTATATGAAAATAAATTTTAATATCATTTATAATAATATTCACAACCTTCACTACTCGTTATTTTTATGATTACATATTTTTCCACTAAAAAATCACATTATATAAATATAATTTTTATTTATGAATATATTCATTGAATTTATTTATGAAAAATTGTATAAAATATATGTGCTTAAATAAAGTGACATCAACAATAAAATATTTTTTACTTCAACAAACTTAAGATGATTTTTTTTTCTTAAAGCTAAATAAGATGGATGTTTTATATTAAAAAGCACACGGTATAATTATGAGAAGGTACACACAATATATTTAAGCTAAATAAGATGAATTTTTTCATTTTAATAGTAAATAACTAAAGTTTGTAAAGAAAGTATAAAAAATTAAATAAAATGAAAAGAATTTTTATAAGCAAACAACTCACTCTCAAAAATTACGTAATGTATATTATTTGAATACGACAAATTAACAATCACTAAAAAAATAATCTCACATAATTTATCCTAACGTAACCGGATATAAACAAAGGATCGAGCAATATTTCTAGACAAAATGTGTTCCTGTTCAAGAATAGTTATTCAAGTACATTACTTAAATGACAACCAAACGATAGTCTGCTCTGAAATACAAAGCTACAATAATTGACCATTTTTCTTGCTCAGACGAACTATCGAGGAAGGAAAATTAGGAAATTTCGAATTTATCCTCCAGAAGAATGGCTAATTACTCCAAGCCTCACATTTGCCAGTGCTTGAGCCGGCTGTCGACGGCTCGCCGGAGCTCAACGGTGATGATAATCGGAGAGAGGAGGAAGATCAGCATGAAATTTGTCGGGGGAGATTTGGGCCTGGCCCATGGGCTAATTCAGTTGGGCCTTAAGCTCAGTGATGTCGTCGCCATTTCTGCTCTTAACAGGTACAACAAATGTACAACTTTCATTGCATTAGGTGCTTGTATAGAAGAACCATTATTTATGATTAATTCACTTAACATAAAGTTTATATAATTTGTGAGCTCAAAAATTAAAATTTTTATGTTTAGTGATATATTTTCTATAGAAATTAAGTTATGCAAGTTACAACATTAGTTATGTAATATTGTGATACGAAAATATAAATTTATATGGAATGAGCAAAAATTATTTGTTATTTTAGTGTGAGAGATATTTTGACCATCTATTTTATTACTTCAAGTATTGAAAGGAAAAAAATAATATCTTTTAAGGCATAACTTGTGCAGTCTAAAACTAAACTTTTGACTCTTATGGATAGGATTGTTCAAAATCGAAGCGAAATTAATAACCCCGAACTAAATAAAACTTATTAATTTAGCGATTTTTTTTAATGGGTTAACCAATAACTCAATAGTAAGTCAATAAATTATATTTATACAATTCACATTTAGTTTCATACTTTAACATGAATAGCCGAGTAGATTTATCGTTTACTTTTTTCTAATAGGTATGTATAAACTATACATTAGTTATACATCATATATATATAATTTTAATTATGTATAATCCTTTTCAAAATAAAAAATTTAATTATGTATAAATGGCGTAATCTTTCGCCTAATCAGCCCCACCTCAGTCTGCCCCTACTCTTATGTACTTGAACAATGACAATAATGGAGATTAACCAACATATTACGTAATTATAATGACTAAAGATGACGATTTCCTTTGGAAAAAGACAATTAATATTGAAAAAATTGTGTTCTAATAATAGGGCCGGTGGAAAAGCAACATAGGCACCTACTCTGTAGTTTCTTTGAAAAAATTAAACTTAGATAATACTGTTTTGGTTCTATATGAGGCAATTATTTAGTGAACAATCACATATACTATAGTTCTAATTTATATCCCAAGTGAAAGAATTATGATGATGATGCAAGATGTTTGGAATCAGTTAGTTCCAGCCATTGCCACAATCGTGTTTGCCTGGACCATGTACCAGAACTATTTCCCTCATGAACTTCGTGGCCATCTTTGAAGATATACCGATAAACTTGTGAGCTATATCTATCCTTATATACATATTACATTTCATGAATATGAAACTTGTTGACATTCAATTTTGACCGATCTTTAATCATTTTGGAATGCTATTCAATTAAATACATATTTTTTAAAATATATTTCTAGTTTAAAATTTTAATCAATTTCGTCTTAAAATTAGATATTTAGTATGCATGATTTCAAAAATTAAAATATTATTTATCAAATAATTTTTTTTTCGATAGTTAAATTCGAAATAATTATTTTACTTAAATATATTAAAATTATATTTGTGTTTAATTATATGAACATATGTATAGTATTTTATTACTTGAATAGCATTTTCTTGTTTTTTCTCCAAATCATTTAATTTTCAGCCCATTCTGATCTAATTCCTTTCAATTCTAGCCTTTCTTACCCAAGTCATTGCAATTCTAGCCACTTCAATTTCAATTGTATTTCAATTATAGCCATTCTTCATTTCAATTCTGGCCATTCAACTCCACAATTCAATCTAATTTTAAAATTCCTTTTAATCTCATCCGTCCATCCTTAAATTAAATCCTAGATTTAATCCTAGCCGCTAATCCTCCTATTTTACACCTAAAAGAACCAATTCCCTAAAATTATTTTTTTCACTCTTCCTCTTCCTCTCCAAAGACCACCGCCGAGCAGACCACGGCAAACAGCAGCTCCAACCGGTGAGAACAGCCAGCCGCCAGCGAGCTCCGAAGCAGCGCCATAACCAGCGAGGATAGCAGCAGCCATCGGTGTGAGCAGTCACGAGGACGACAACGAGCAGCGAGCTCGACAAGTTCAAGGGATCGATTGAAGACGGATCAGATCCGTCCCCGGTATACTCTTATTTCACTATTACTCCACTTTTTCATTTCGTGATTCATATTCTTTACTAATAATGTCATTGGTGTTGTATTATGCTTGTCACAGTTTTATGATGTTTAAATGATATGAAAATCGCAACTTGTTAAATGATGAATGTTAGTTCATACTAACACACACCATGTCTCTACCTGATTAAGTTAGAATAATCTTGCAATTAAATTAATTTTGGAGGATTATTACCTGTTTATTTACAGGTTAATGTTGATTTTCTGTATATTCTCCTCAAATTTCGTTTTTCAACAGTAATATCGATTAATTGGGGCAACTAATAAATCCTTTATAATTAGTAAATATCCCTGTGATTTATGGTAATTATAATTGACCCTTTTTTCAATATATTCCTCCCTTTTCTGTACATCTTTAATTAATACAGTGGCTCCTTAATTGATTTTCGTACCTTAATTTTAATGTGTACTGATGTTTACTTGTTTATTTTTGGTAAAGTCATCTGGTTAAGGTAAATAATTTTGCTGATTGTATTTCTTAGTTAAGGAATAAAATTTTCATAATTGCTCTTAATTTATGGTCTTCCCTTATTTTGTGCCTCTCTTCTACTATATAAGTAGGACCCCCCTTCTCATTTCTTGACGGGCTCTAGAGCACTTTACACTCTTACAATCAAAAGTTTAAACATTCTAAGTCAAGAAAATATTCTCTAATCTAAGAATAGCAATCCGGAACTTTACTTCACTTGGAGATATTAGCATACTTTGTTCACTACTCATTGCTTGAGGAATTTTCGGTGAAGATTTAAGAGATTTTTTTTGCTGCGTACGGGTCGAATAGTGGATTAAATTGATCTTCATTGCTGATAAATATTTCTGCTTTAGTTGGTTAGTTGTTTCCTCCTTTAATTTAATCTTCATTCTACATTATAAAATATCACTATGTATTTGAACGAAAATTAAAAAAAAAAGAAGAAGGAAGCATCCGGGTCGGTCCTCACTCTCTCGCCGCTCCGTATTACATTGTCGTTGCTTTATTTGTCTAAATGCTTGTTTTGCTAAAATGTAAAATAAACACACTCTTTGTTGAATCTGCCTGTTTAGTGCTATTATTTTATTATATTATATTGCTTTGTATGCCGTAAAATATTTGTCCGTGTCTCGCTTCAAAAGGTGTGGACTTGGTTTCAAGTTCGAAGAGTCGTTAGGGATGGGTCTTTCGAACGGGATTTAGTTTTCATCCGTGTTTATGATATTTGTATTATTTTTAGTTGGTGTTGTAACATTTTTGTAGCAACATTCTCTATATATGAAATATCTTGGGGATCGTCTAGGGGGTGGGGATCTATATGCTACGTGTCTTCTTTATTGCAACTTATTTGTATAGAAAGTATGCCCATAAGTTGTGATCGTTTGTCTGTTCATTGCTTATTAATTTCCCATGTTAGGTCAACTGATCACTTAATTTCTTGGTTAAATATCTACTGTCGCTTATTTGTTTCGCTTATATGTTTATATTAATGAATATCTTGACATTTTTAGCATATAACAAGAATAATATAAAATAAATCTTACACGTCTCCTGCCTAGTTGGCTTTAAACCGTTTTCATGTATGAGAATTAGTTAACTTAAATGTTTTAGTAATCGATCTACTAAATAAATTAGAAAGTAGGCCCAATGGATTTATTTCGGCATATTAATTAAATAGTTGATTTTAGTAATGCACCAGTTTCAGCATGCTAAGATTTGAATCTTTTTAAGTGTTGATCTGTCCTAATTGTTATCTTATCTGTTAATGTGAGCTTTAATAATTTGTCACATTTAGCAAGCATGCCAATAGGATTTAATTATTCTAATGTCAGTTGGGGTAGAGACTATGCCTATAGGTTGTGGGTATTTTCTTCACTTAGAAGTCTTGACCATAGGAGCTAGAAAATAATTTCCTGCACGTCTAAAGCAAAAAATAGATAAATCTGCTATGCTTGTTTTCTGCCAGCTGCTAAATAAATTTTGAAAATACAGTTACTTTGCCAAATAGCTATTTCCAGCATGCTAAAACTGCTTAAAATATTCTGTTTGTGATTAAATATTGCTTAAAAGTTATTTTCTGCATTCAAACATTACTCTGTTACCTAAAATTAACTTATGATAATTTTTCTGCATGCATCTTCAAATATTGTCTGCCCTAGTTAAATCTGCAAAAAAATAAAATAATAATAATTAATCTTCTGCATCGTCATTAGCTGCTTTGCCGCTTAATTAGCTACTGATTAATTTTCTGTACCTTTAAACTAACTGGCACTATAAATTTTACATGAAAAAATCTAATTTGCTACTGCGCAATTTGTCACTTTAAATTTACTGTCCTAGTAAAATTCTACCCGAATACTTTCATCTCTGCATTGTGATCGATTTTGCCATTTAGTTTCAGCATGTAAGCAGTAATGATATTCTATTAGGACTTTTCTGGCAGTATTAAAGTGTTAGTGACATTATAATAACTTGCTACTAAAAATAAAGCTAAATCAGCTCTTGCATGTTTAATTTTAAATCTGCCCCTTAGGAAATTATGCCCGGAATTAATCAATTTTTGCATTTGAATTGCCCTCAAATTAATTTCTGCATTAATGATGTCATATGCTACTGTTCTAAAATATATTTTCTGCATTGATTACTTGTTTGTCCTAATCAACTATGGATTTTCCACATTTAACAACTTGATTGCCATGTTAATTTAATTTCTGCAAGGATCTGCTACTGTAATTAACTGTTTTCTGTATGTGTAATAATTTCAACCATTTAAAGTCAGTTGATAGCTAAAATATGTTTTGTAATAATTTTCTGCCACTTTTAAAAATCAATCTAATAGGCTTCTTTCTTCACTTGTATTTTTTTAGTAATTATAGTATTAATGCCTGTTTGTTCATGTGCACACACTTGAGCGTGAGACTTTTCATAATTAGTTGTGTTTGAAAGTATGTTAACTAAATTTAAGAGGCCAACTTGAGACCATAATTGCTAAATGCCTGTCCTACATGTTTGATTTGGTGTCTAGGTGGGCCTATTAGGATATTTATTTGTCTTAACTCAGCCCAATAGTAGTCCAATGCCTCTTGGACATTAAGCGGGGACGTTAGGCACCTTTAGGACGAAATGCATGCGGTGGTGGGGTACGGGTAGTTTAGGCCCTATGAATAGGATGACATAGACTCAGGCTTAAACGACAAACCTTGGTTTTGTCTGTCCCTACTCGGAAGCCTATTAAATAAAAGGCGAGTGCTGATCCGTAATGTCCTTCAAAGTCTCCCTTCCCCTTTTACCTCTTCATGCGTTTATACTATATTGTTTGGGGTAGATTAAATAAAATAAAATTATTTGCCTATTTATTTGTGTAAATTTCTATCTCCTCGTTTGTCTCCTTATCAATTGTTTAATATTTATTATGTCTTCACCTAGTCTTACATGCATAGGAAATTATTAAAATAATTGTGACCTTAATTATTTATTTTTGTATTATCACCCAGCAAGCATGTTTAACTTAAAATAAATAAATGAAGTGACCTTAATTGCTACTTGTAACCTCCACATAATGCATGAGATACGGCAGGGACCCACATTTGTGGACCTCGAGGGATGCCTAACACCTTCCCCTCGAGGTAACTTGAACCCTTACCCGATCTCTAGTTCTTTGATCTTAGCTAGACTTAGTTAGGTTAGATAGGTGCCCTAACGCACCTTAATTCGTTAGGAGGCGACTCTTCAATCTCCCAAAGCCCAAAAGAGTTGTTAGGTCGTGCACCAAAACCCGTTTTGAGGAAAAACGGGGCGCGACAAAACTGATGGTTGGTTTGAGCGTAGTAAAGCTTATGTAGCTATCGAAAGGTATTTAAGTAAGAACTCCAGTATACAAGCTAAGCGTCTAAAAGCCAGTGTAGTGAAATATGGTCAATCTCTTGTTCTATCGATGGATGATCATGAGGAGGTAACCGATGATTATGAAGGGGCGAAGGTTTGGTGGATATCTAGCCTAAAAGAAGCTAATAGACCGACAATTGCTTAGTACGCGAAGGAGGATGAGAATAGGTATTTCAAGCTTAAGTTTCATAGGAAAAATCGTGATCTTAATAACCATTTCGTACTTAAAATATGTGTTGGATGAAGGGAAGACGATTTCTGTTAGATAAAGGCAGAGGAAATTGTACACGAATAAATAAGGGATCGGATGGT
Source organism: Solanum bulbocastanum (assembly GCA_037074985.1). NCBI lineage: Eukaryota > Viridiplantae > Streptophyta > Magnoliopsida > Solanales > Solanaceae > Solanum > Solanum bulbocastanum. Next base: position 24,111,925 of record CM073598.1, on the reverse strand, counting down.
GGATTTGGTGGTTATTATAGGAGAATGTGGAGTCAAGTAGTGTTTGAACATCCATCAACATTTGATACTTTAGCTATGGAGCCAAACAAGAAACAAGAGATTATGGATGATCTCGAAACATTTTCTAAGTCAAAAGACTACTATGCTAAGATTGGTAAGGCGTGGAAGCGTGGTTATCTTCTTTATGGTCCTCCAGGAACAAGTAAGTCTAGCATGATTGCTGCTATGGCTAACTTTTTGCAATTTGATGTGTATGATCTTGAATTGACAGCTGTTAATGACAACATGGAGCTAAGAAAGTTATTGATAGATACTACTAGTAAGTCTATCATTGTGATTGAAGACGTTGACTGCTCCCTTGAACTTACTGGCCAAAGGAAGTCGAAGAAGGACGAGAAAGTTGAGAAAGACGCCATCAAGGAGGAATTGAAAAAAGCAGGAGAGGAGAAAATGCAAAGTGAGGTAACTTCATCTGGGCTTTTGAACTTTATTGATGGTTTGTGGTCTGCTATTGGTGGCAAAAGGCTTATTGTATTCAGAACTAATTTTGTGGAAAAGCTTGATCCCCTTTAATTCAAAGGGGGAGAATGGACAAACACATTGAGCTATCATACTGTTGCTTTGAATCCTTCAAGGTTCTTGCAAATAATTATCTAGACGTTACGTCTCATGATGATTACTTTCGTGAGATTCATCGTTTATTAGGGGAAACTAATATACCTCTTGCTGAAGTTTGCTGAGAGTTTGATGCGCAAGTCTTCAAAGGAAAATGCAGACACTTGCTTGGAGAGGTTAATTAAAGCTATTGAAACTGCTAAGGTGGAAGCAAAATTGAAAGCTAAGGAAGAGAACGAGAACGAAAAGAAAAAGAAAGAAGCAGCTGCTGTTGAAGAAGCGAAAAGGGCTGATGATGTGAACAAAAATGGGACGTCGATGGAGACTACTAGTGTCAAGGAAAAACCAGAGAGTGATGGTGCTAAGGTAAATGGCAAGTCTGAGATAGTAAAGGACTAATGGTGATGCTAGTACAGGGTTAGTAAAGTTTGATTATGGAAATATTTGATTAATTAGGTGTTGCCTATAGAACCAGGATTTAATTATTTTTAATAATTTTATTGTTGAGCATTGTTGAATTTGTTATTCAAGAGATAATATGATGATGTAAGAGATAATATTCCTCTTATATTTTGAAGTTAATTTCACGAGCAACAACTTCTACATCAATATTTGTGCACGTGCATTGCACATGTATGTGAGTCGTGTAATAATAATACATGGTTCATTGAGAGAAGGACTGAAGACATAAATCTATATTTAAATTCTTCGCCAAAAAAACAAGTGGTTTTCTAACTTATTTTTTCATGTTCAATTAGTAAGAAAGAAAATATTATTCTAAAAACATTTATTAACATCACAAGACCTCAATCTGACACCAATCCGTAACTTAGTCAAGTCTTTAGTTGATAATTTGGTTCTATGTTGATTCAAAGTCGAGTCAAGAGTTGGGTCATAATTTAGGATCGGGTCCCGGGTCTCGAGTTGGGCAGTAGATTCCGAATTAGATTGGGGCTAGAGTCGAGTCGAGTCTCGAATACAAAATGAAAATATTGTGGGGGTAACTTTTACGAAGCACACCCTATACTATAGGTGCCACGTGAGGCAATAAATATGACCTGCACATTCCCAACATCTCTTTCGCACAAACATAACTTCAATCATTTTGCAGGCATTTCATTGCAAGTGATTCCATGGAAAATTCAGCATCAGTGAATAAGAAGGACGCGATTCCTGAAGAAGTGAAGGTGAAATTGAAGAAATTGGCATCAGAATGGGACGATATAGTGGATCCGAATGCATTAGATGTGTTCAGATTAAAGGGCGCGATGACGAACGAGGTGTATCAAATCAAATGGCCTAGTAGGAACCCGGAACAACAGCGATCTAGGAAGGTGTTGGTGAGGATCTATGGGAAAGGTGTGGATGTGTTCTTTGATCGGCAGAATGAAATCAAGACTTTCGAGTTTATGTCTAAGCAATGCCAAGGACCTCGCTTGCTTGGTCGCTTTCAGAGTGGTCGTATTGAGGAATTCATTCGAGCTCGGGTCAGTTTTTGCTTTTTCTTTTCGAATCATATTTTTTTTGGAGCTTAAGTTTATAAATGAACTTTTTACAATTTTCGTTATCTGCATGGATGTGTAAATATGCATTTTAGCTGAAGTTCTCGTTCGATTTTCGTTAGTTTAACACGGAACCGTGGTGCCTAGGCCATTTTTGGCACATTTGACTCATTCCGCGGAATACATGCCACCTTCCAACTACAGACTGTTCTAGGTGACTCTATCCACAAATCTAGGACACATGGGAAGAAATCACTAGTGTTTTTGGCACATCTGACTAATTCCAAGGGTACATGCCACCTCCAACTACAGGTGATTCTAGGTAACTCTGATCACCAAGTATAGGATAGATACGAAGAAATCATGTTTTTGGCACATTTGACTAATTCCACTAGGTACATGCCACCTCCCAAGTCCCAACTACAAGTGGTTCTAGGTAACTCTATCCACCAAGTCTAGGATGGATAAGAAGAGATCACTAGTGTTTTCGTCTCTGTTGGAATTCAAACCTGAGACCTCATGGTCCTCAGATCGCTGCATTGACCAATAGGCCCCACACCCTTGGTTTCTAACGTGGATAATTTTAGGATGGATGGAGTATGTGATGGTGATCATCATCATCCTTCTGAATATTTTTTTCCTGCCTGCTGTTGCTATTGTTTCTGTTATTGTTATGACTGCTACAAGAATGACGTATGGTGCTTTTAAGCTGATACTTTGTGATTAAGAAGTGATTTTTCTGTAATGCAATGCTGGGTATAATTTTGATAATATGGTATACAGTATAATCCTCAATGTTGTATATGTGCTTTTGTTTTCATGTTGTTACTCCACTTCTCGGTTAAAAATAAAGAACCCATTTTGGATGTAAATGTAAGGTCTAATGCCCAAAAATAGACCTTAGTATGATTTGATTATGTTTGACATATGTTCTTGCTTGATGACTCTATAAGAACGAGGGGCAGCGTATTATCTTTGGCGGTTTGGCTTATTAGTGTGATGTTTAGTTGTTAACTTTGTTACTCAATTGCAATCATAGTTATTTGAGGCACAAGATTTTTAGGTTTTAGTTAGAGTTTAATACTCCCTGTATCTAAAAAATTTAGAAGTATCTAATTTGGCCATAATTTTCTTCTCCATTCCTCTAATTCGCAATGTTAAATGTTAACAATTCACATGCAAATGAGGGAGAATTTAGGTTAAGTTTCACTGGTACTCTATATTTATCCTTCCCTTCTAGTGCTGTGTAATTTTTTCCTGTTGTTTTGTATACATCTGTGTACATAAACATTTGTGCAATAGAAAATTTAATAGAATTTCTCTCTTGGTATTTAGAATTTCAAAATTTTGACAAGATTCTGATAGTTTTCATTGATCTGAAAGTATCTTTCGAGTTTATGTCTAAACAAGGCCAACACCTCGCTTGCTTGGTCGCTTTCAGAGTGGTCATTTTGGAGCTCAAGTTTATAAATGAACTTTTTACAATTTTCGTTGTCTGCATAGATGTGTAAATATGCATTTTAGCTGAAGTTCTTGTTCGATTTTCGTTAGTTTAACATGGAACCGTGGTGCCCAAGCCATTTTTGGCACATTTGACTCATTCCGCGGAATACATGCCACCTCCCAACTACAAACTGTTCTAGGTGTCTCTATCCACAAATCTAGGAGACAAGGGAAGAAATCACTAGTGTTTTTGGCACATCTGACTAATTCCATGGGTACATGCCACCTCCCAACTACAGGTGATTCTAGGTAACTCTGATCACCAAGTATAGGATAGATACGAAGAAATCATGTTTTTGGCACATTTGACTAATTCCACTAGGTACATGCCACCTCTCAAGTCCCAACTACAAGTGGTTCTAGGTAACTCTATCCACCAAGTCTAGGACGGATAAGAAGAGATCACTAGTGTTTTCGTCTTTGTTGGAATTCGAACCTCGAACCTGAGACCTCATGGTCCTTTTGTTTTCATGTTGTTACTCCACTTCCCGATTAAAAACAAAGAACCCATTTTGGATGTAAATGTAAGGTCTAATGCTCAAAAATAGACCTTAGTATGATTTGATTATGTTTGACATATGTTCTTGCTTGATGACTCTATGGGAAGGAGGGGCAACGTGTTACCTTTGGCGGTTTGGCTTATCAGTGTGATGTTTAGTTGTTAACTTTGTTACTCGATTGCAATCATAGTTATTTGAGGCACAAGATTTTTAGGTTTTAGTTAGAGTTCAATACTCCCTGTATCTAAAAAATTTAGAAGGATCTAATTTGGCCATAATTTTCTTCTCCATTCCTCTAATTCGCAATGTTAAATGCTAACAATTCACATGTAAATGAGGGAGAATTTAGGTTAAGTTTCACTGGTACTCTATATTTATCCTTCCCTTCTAGTGCTGTGTAATTTTTTCCTGTTGTTTTGTATACATCTGCGTACATAAACATTTGTGCAATAGAAAATTTAATAGAATTTCTCTCTTGGTATTTAGAATTTCAAAATTTTGACAAGATTCTGATAGTTTTCATTGATCTGAAAGTATCTTTCTCTAGGACGATGCTTTGCTAGATCCTGATATTCTCATCTAGGATCCAGAAGAATAATTTCCTAGATGGTCAGCGTAATCAACTGGTTAATTTCATAAATTTCTGCAGTATGCTTACCTTGATCCGAATTTGAAGCAAGTTTCTTAAATGATAATTTTTCTTGGCCTTCACAGGTGATTTTATTTCAATGCCACCTCGTCACAGAGACTACACAAATTTCTTTTCTCTTTACTGAAAGGAATGTATACCCGTTTGCTGTTTCTGCATAATATTTCGAAAGAATGATTGGGTTGGTAAAAATTTAGATCAAGTAATAGCTGCCATGCATAATTAACCATTGTTATTCATATAATTCTTGTTTGGTATAAGCTGAACTAATAGGTCTAATCAAACATAATAATCTCGACTTTCTTGCTCATTATCCTAAAAAACTGGCAGAGGGGTTCCCTTATGTTCTCCCCCACTACTGGTTACTGCTGTCTCCATGTTTCATGTCCATCAATAAGCTTATTAGCATAGGATAAAGAAGAAATTAAAGGTGAAATATTACTGCTGTGATGAACTAAAAGACAGGTAAGAATTTCGAAGGAAGAAATTTGAAACAGATGAACAATTTGGGACACATAAAAAGTATTTCTGTTGAGATGAAGGATGTATATGTGAAGTGGGCCAAGGGCAGCCTTTTCAGGTCACAACCAAGTGACCTTATGCTGCCTGGGGAAAGAGCTACAGGGTTTGAGGATACCAGAAGAGGGGTTGAGTAAATGCTGAATGATATGAGAAGCGATCCAGATTAACACTTAAATGCCTAATATCCACTTATATGTTACTATCATGATTCGGTTAGTGCTTATTAAACTAAAACTCCAAGTTTTCTGATAGCTTATCCACCTGTCCTTAGAAAAAAAAATAATTTAGGGTTTTGAGCCCTAACCTAGTGGTTTCTTATATAATGCATTCAAGTTAACCTACTATTTGGGTTTGTTTATTGTTGAAGTTTTGATTTGCCACCTCTGGATAATCTTGATGTGACTTAGCTGGCTTAGATGCTTAAAGACTTATGTTTCATGTTTGTTCATAGTGATACTTTGACAAAAGCATCTGGCCTCCCTTTGTCAAACCTAATTATTATGAAGCCAAGCAGATTTAGGTTCTTCAGAGCTCATGATTGTCATATTGCAGTTTCTTTGTAAGTGCTCCTGGGATCTTCAAAGTTTGCCTGATTCCTCTAGGATTGCTTAATTTCCCTAGGTTTATCTCATGCTTTATTGACACTATTCTTAACTTACCTGTGATCTATTATTATCTGTGATGCTCTTGTAATTACTGATACTTCAGTAGAATGGGGGCATTCATTAAATGTAATGCAATCTCCATGATTGGTATTTCAGACATTATCAGCTCCTGATCTGCGTGATCCAGAGATATCTTCCTTGATAGCTGCCAAAATGAGAGAATTTCATGTGCTTGATATGCCTGGTCCTAAGACTGTCATCCTTTGGGATAGACTGCAGTATGCTCTTCTTTTTACTGTATATATGATGAATAAAAACTGCTAAATTATGTTTATCTTATACCAAAATGTCTAAATAACCTTTTGCTCTCGTAATGCTCTAGAAATTGGCTTAATGTGGCAAAAGGTCTGGCTTCTACTGAAGAAGCTAAGGACTTTCAGTTGGACCTTCTAAAAGACGAGATTGTATTGTTGGAAGGGAATCTTGCTGGCAATCATCTAAGCACGGGATGCTGCCATAACGACTTGCAGTATGGGAATATAATGATGGATGAAGAGACGAGATCAATAACCTTTATTGTAAGTACTAAGTTTTTTATTCATAGATCTGTTCAGATGAAAAGTTTAGAGGACAAATACGATTTACTAAATGAGATGCATATCTCACTAGATTTTAGCTATAGCAGTGTTTGCATGTATGATGATTACATCTAAATCTAATTTGGGCTTCCATGATCAATAACTAGGCAGTGCTTTATCCTGACATGTTTGCGGCAGGATGTAGGTGGGTCCTGGTTCAAAAACTTCTTCAAGCTCTTACTTATTTAGGAGCTGCACTTTTGTTTCTCTCCTTTGTATTTTGTTTCAGTTATTGATCATCCACTTGGTAAGGAGCAAAAGGATACGATAAATATTTGAAAAACCTAAACATTTCAAGAAAAATTGAAGGCCTTGTCTTTTCAATGATAAAGTTCTGTTTCCTGCTGGGTTGGCCATTGTCTAATTTCTGCAAATAATTTGTGCTGTTCATACAGTTATTATTTGGACTTAATTTCTGGTATTTTCTTTAATCCTTCCTATTAACAGGACTATGAATATGCTGGTTACAACCATGTTGCATTTGATATAGCAAATCATTTTTGTGAAATGGTTGCTGACTACCATACAGAAACACCTCATATTATGGACTTCAGAAAATATCCCGGTGAGTCGCTAGTAAATCATCTTAAGCAAATCTGTTTTGTTGATCTTATTCCCTGAAATGGCATGAGCAAGTACTTTCTGGATATTTATGTTACATCTAATTAAACCCCTTACAATATGCGGCAGGTCTGGAAGAGCGCAAAAGATTTTTGAGTACATATCTTTTTAGTTCAGGTAGATGAAAACTTGCATCTTCTATCATTTATCATATGTGGAACCATTCATATTTCATGATGGTGCTTTCTTAAGCTCGTGTCTGTATACCAAGAGTAGTAACAACTATTTACATTTAGTTAATCTCAAGATTTTGATCATTATTTATCTTTTAGTCGTTACGAATCTCAGATGTATTAATCTGGTAAACAGGTCGCTCTCCCAGTGAACAGGAACTGGAGAAATTAGTTCAAGAAGTGGAGAAGTATACTCTTGCCAGTCATCTTTTTTGGGGTCTATGGGGAATAATATCGGTACTTCTCCTGACCTTATCTATTCTGTCAGGATAAAAGTAGTTATGAGTTGTGTACACAAAAGAACAGTCAATAGAGAAAACGTTATATTGGAAGTCTGTCAACAATTAATAGATTATATGGTTTGCCGCAGTTTGTGCCCAAGGCATAACAGATTTGGCTCTTTTCTACCTATTTTCCTTTGACAACAATGTTGTTATTCGGCTGCATAGGCTTTCTTAACATCCTTCATTTCCTCCTGTTTTTCAGCATCATGTCAATAAGATAGACTTCGATTACTTGGGGTATGCTAGGCAGCGGTTCCAGCCATATTGGTCAAAGAAATCTGAGCTATTGGGATCATTAGGTTCCAAGAAAGGTACTTCAATTATTTTGTTCAATTCCTTTTCCTTAAACAAGTCTATTTGAAGTTTCGAATTTGGGGTTTCTTAAATTGAGCACTTTGGTCTTGCAGGTTAATATGAAAGCAATGACTTCTTGATCCATTTGTTGATTTACAGAGAGTAGTAGTTGTTATCCCTTGGGGTTTTGCTTGAAGAAATACTTTCTTTTTTTAACTTCCGAAAATCGAGTCTTGATGGAATGTTAGTTTATCAGCTAAGTCTAGGATTAGATCATCAAGGGTATTAGCATTTCTGTCAATTTTGCTTCCTTTTCTTGTGTAAATCTCTACAGAGGAGGTTTTATTTTGTTTTTGTTTTTTCCTGAAGTAATGCATATGCAAGTCTATTTGTTTATTTGAAAGATTATACAGTGAAGTAAATAAAGATCTAATGGTTGTTTCTTGGATGAAATTTGTTACTGATAGTAACTAATTGGAGACTTAATGTTGCACAGTAACTTTTACTCAATTCAAACATTATATTCCCTTTTATCTTTTCTGGAAATATTAGATTTTACATCAGCAATTTGTGATCAAAATTAACTATATAGATCCTTGAAACTCTGAGTTTTTGACTGGGTAGGGTCAGAAAGACCGAGATTGATCTGAGTTTGGGGTAAGTCGAGTTTCATTTTATCGAATTTGTGGTTCAACCTTGCAAAATAATAAAGATGAATGGTTCTATATCCATTTGGAGTCCTACCATGAGATTCATACTGAGAAAGTGTTAGATAGAAATGTCTGCATATTGAATCAATATTGGGATCGAATGATGAAATTATCTCAACTGTGCCCTCGCTGAGATTTGAAACACTTCAGATACATGTTCTGAAATTCTCCATTCAATAAACTGAGGCTTAACTTGAAGCAGATTCCAATGTCATATCTTTTGCCTTCCTTGTTCGCCTGTTTTTATTATTGAAAATTTTTGAGTAATAGAAACTTCTACATATGCTTCCTGTGTGTTTGTTGGAGTTCAATACTAACATGTAACTAAAAACATTTACAATTACTAGGCTCCAATCTTAATTTCCAAACGAGTTAGGTTAACTATATGAATCTTTGCAAACCATATCACTCTAGTTAATCTCATCTAAGATTCATGTACGTAAACAATATATAGAACTCCCAACAAAAACAAAGTACCGCCTATATAAATCTTCACTATTTTTCGCTAGGTATATTTGGATTCCTAACAAAAAATAGGATACAAGAGAAGAAAAAGGATAAATCTACACATAATTATTTTATGTCGTCCAGTAATATGTCCAAAACTTCTTGATATCTATCTATTTTTCCAACCAAGCGTCCAAGCCCTGGAACGTCCTTTTCCCAGTGAAGTAATGTTTATGTATTTTTTTATAATCGAGAAATCCGTCTGTGATCCACCATCCTTAGGACCAATCACAACCTTATATAAACTCGGTGGATAATGGGCCCGCCCCCTCTACCCTTCTCTACTTAAATACCGGTCTTCGCTCGCATGGTGTGGTGCTTGAAACCTGCGACCTAAGTCACAAATCCTCCCCCTTTTGCCACTCGAGCTAGGCCTAGGGCCATGAAGTAATGTTTATGTATTGAATGACGATCAAACCAAAAATAATAAATACGTCTCAGTCCCAAATAAGATGAATTCAGTTGTCATGACACTGGGAATACCAACATTGGGTCTTTTTTAGTACGAAACTATAGCAGAAAAAGAAAAGGAAACATTTCTAACAACATAACAACTTATTTCAGGAAATTGAGATTTTTTCTTAAAACTTCTTTTTTCTCTCTAAACTTTAACTTAAACGTTTTTTTTCTAGTTATATCAAAGGAAAGTAAAATGCATTTGTTCTTTGCAGCCTATTCAAAAGCAAAAACTTTACTTCTATACCATGAGCAACCGCAACTAACATCTCCTACGCGGCTCAACCCGAGACCCCTTCCCCCTCCCTCCTCCTTATGTTAATATTTCAAAAGAACTAAGCTGATGATGACAGCCTAACTAAGACGAAAGAATGAGAGATCCCAAAATTTACACTTTCCTCTGGATCTCTTGACTCAATGTTGCAAATGCTATTCTCCACTCAGGGCTTGTTGATCCACTGCACAAGATCTTGTGCATTATTCTCAGTTCTTCTGGATCTGCTTTATTCAGAAGCCTCCTAAGTACTAACTGTAGCTCGGTGTTAGATGAACTATAATTAGCATGCTCCTCCTCTGTAGCCACCTTGGTTCCCGAACACTGACCTCTTTCCATCACAGCAGATCTTGCCATGTCAACAGTACTCTCCGATGAACCTGAAGGGCCTTTGACAGTTACACACTCATCCTTGAGTTTTATCTTGTTGTTCCAGTACTCCAGACATTGACGGTCTGTATCAAGAGCTTCAATGGACTGTATACACCAGAGTTAGCACAATGTAGGAATAATTCACTTTGGAAGGAAGTTTTACTTATTGAAAGAGTCAGAAATAAGAAAGCTGCATAAGAAGAGATTCCTCTCAACATCGAAGAACTGATCCTAGGTTCAAACGTGAAGCGTGCATAAGAACCTAAATTTAAAGTTGATAACCATAGGGGGATTCCGATAATAAACCAATTACAAGATCAAAAGATAGAAACCTATTGTCCTTAGTGGGATCTGTTTTGTCAGGAAATGTGGTGTCAATCCTGCTCATTTCTACCATGCAAATCCAACTACGAATTCTTTCCTTGTTTAATCCAAAATCGCATGTCAGATTATTCGTTGATCAAACTAAAGCCAGTTAATCACAAACTTGAAAGAGCAAAATCATGCACACAGCAACATAATATAGGTATACCTGAACTATCTGTGGGGAGAGTAACCCAAACATTCCGAGACCGTTGATGCTTTCTGTGTCAGGTTGCAATGGTGGCAAATCTTGCCTTCCTGGATTTAACTTCGTTGCTAGTTCTTCAAAGACTCTCTGCGAGACCATTTCCCAGCATTTCTGCGCTGATGAACTCACAAAGTTCGTATCTGGACACTCTTCTAAGCTAACCTGAAATCAGAAACTCCAAGTAGACAATAATTAGCATCCAGCAAATTCATGGAAACTAGAATTCAAGTAGACAATCTTCCTTTGCAAGGCCAATAACAAAAATTAAAAGGCAGAAGGCAAGGCGACAGCCGCAATAATAAAATTTAAAAGCAGCACAATTGCAAATAGCTCATGCATAAAAGGCCTAAAGGTTCTTTTGTCATGAGCTCATAAACATGAAAAATTATTAATGAGAAGACTTAGAAAGGGTAAGTAGTGGACTAAGTTTTGGAGATCAAGTGCTAGATTCTTAGCTGCGACAAATAAAGTAAATGTACCTCCTCTGCACACAAAATAATATGAATTTTTCCTTACACACACTACTATGCAAAAATAATGAGAAATAACTCACATATTTCCTTCCAAGTACTAGAATAAAATAACAGTAATCCTCATTATCCAATTTTTTTCTCAACTCACATATTTTATCGGGCAAAGTTATGAATAACATCTTACCTTGAATAGAGGTCCAATGAGCCCACCATTCAGGATCTCGCATATATAGCTACTAGTTATCTCGGGACTGCTGGCATCGAAGAACTTAACACAACTTCTAAATCCTGTTAAGGAGCATCAACATTGAAATATATAGTGAGGCAATTTAAATTTGAATAAAATGTTGCATCAAATGAAAATGTCTTCTTAGTATGAAAAGTATATTCAACAAACCTATCGGGAATATTGCCTGCTTACTGCACCAAAGCTTTCCTGAGGCAATTGACCCTAAACTTAGAGGGTCAACATGGTACAAAAGCGTTTGTTCAGAAACCTTGGTGTTCAGGAGATCTTTTTCTGAGTCACATGTTCCATTTTGTCGAACAGCAGGAGAACCCCTGGAAAGATCAACCCCAAATAACTTCTTCCCACTACTGTGACTTGAAGCATACGAGGTGGTCGCATCATCAGAGCATGAGCTGCACTGCTTCTTTGGATTATGATTTTGTTCTCTCAACAAACCTGATAAGCTATCATTTTTCATCGAGGGATCCATTTCCAATCCATCCCTCTCTGAATCCTGCTTCACAGAGTTATGCTGCCTCCTATTTAAAGAGAAATTATCAGGATCCTTGGAAGTCCATTGTTCAATGGCATCCAATTTCCCCTCCAATGCTTGTAACAGTGTGTTCAGTTCATCCCTGCTGTAACGGACAAGAACAGTTTTGTTCTGTGGTTCACAGGAACACATTAGGTTAGAATGTTTAAGGCATGAAAACTGTCCCGGGGTACATTGGCATTTAACTGCAGAGAGATGCAAGTCGTAAAAGCAAGAAAAGCATTCCTGCTCATCTTTCAAGCCAAAATCTTTGTCCATTGTCTGAAGTTGTACAAGAGGTAAAAGACGCTCCAGTCTTTCCTCCTCTATTTCAATTCTTCCCTGTAAGTAAGAAAAAAACAAATTACTAAAAAAATATGTGCTTCTTTTTCACTTCTAAGTATATGAATTTTTGTTATATTGCATCTGCATACATCCTTAAGAATTTAATTCTATGATAAGAAATCAATATGTAACAGACACCTTGCTGACTGGTCAGTTCTTATTCCTTGAGGATGGCACACTTAAAGTCCAGGGTACTTGGTCATATCCTAACATGAGTTGTTACTTTTTGGGATGTGTCCACAATTACCAAAATATCTCATTGAAGTGATTGAAGTTACTATTATACTTGTAAAATAAACAAACAGTTACCACAGTTCTACCTCTCCTTTCTTATCCTATGTTATTGTTGGTAAGTCACAAAAGCGGAGGTGAATTCTATACTTCAACCCAAATAGAATTTCATTTTGATAAAGAGCTCAAATACAAGTTTACATGTACCTGACAATGGGAAGTATAGATTTTTTTGCTCGGAGGACAACAGAAAATTTCAAATGAAAACTAAAAGTACATCTAAGGGAGTTTTTGCCGTACATCTAATAAGGAAGTTTATGCCGTACATACTTGGACCGGGAGGGCAGAACCTTACAACACCTAAGTAAAATTATCCTTTAAGTGTGAAGATACCTAATCTATGGAGTCAAACCACAATGACATGAATTCAAATCCACAACCATATGTTTTGACAGACATACTCAGAAATTTACCTTAATAGCTCTAGTAAGCATGCCGTCCTTCCCACAGAAACTTCTCCATCTCATGTTTATACTGCTAATATTCTTAACAGCTGAGAGCTCCCACAGTGCTCGGATAGCTTCACTAGCTGATCCTATAAGCAACTTATCATGTGAAAGCGAGGTTTTACGACATTGCTTACTGTAGAACTCCACAGCAGTTAGTCCATGCTCTAACCAATCAACAGGACCTAGATTAACAGCCTCTGCGCAGTTGAACCCACAGTTAAATCCAGAATGATATGCTCTTGGGAATGTGAGCACAAACTCCCCTGCGTTCTGAACAGCGCGGTACACTGGTACACCCTCTGACTTCAAAACTGAAGGAGACAACTGAGTCACCTGAAAGAGAGAATAATAAGTTCGTCGGGAGCATGAGCCCAAATTATACCACTCAAACAATCAAGAAATGTGCCAATGCACTGGAAATAGATTAGAGGACTGAAGGGAAGCTGGATTAACACAAGAAAAAATTCTTGATGGCAATTGGTGCAATTTACAGCTACAAATTGTCAGAATAGAACGTCAGGTGTTTCACATGTGACGAGCCAAACATTATGTTACAATATTCACATCTGTAAGTTGATGAGCAGACTTGGAAATTAGGTGAAGTTTATTGAAAAGGAAAAGGGACTTGTAATTTGAAAACAGTAACTTGTAACTAGATGCGGTTGATGAACAGAAAAAGGAGCTTGCACAGCTTATCATTGCCCGATTTAGTTGACTAGAACCTATAAGACTCTATATGTAGATGTGATTATTTCTCAAATACAATAAGGATGACTAGTGCTTGATCAAGATTTAACTTGTATACTTACTAGTTCGTGAAGCAAATCAGGTTGTTCCTCAAACAGATCTGGCAAATGCTTTCTCATTGCATCCTCCAGGGCTGCAGCGTGACTTCCTGGAACTCCATACCAAATCTTCGGCTCACCCCAATGCATATAATTCAGAGAATAAAGATGGTGGTCCTCAACATGCTTTAAGAAATCAGATAAAAGGAAATAAGTATATAGCAAATATAAAGCAAATAACTTGATCTAATAATAATGAAAGAAACCAAGAAAAGAAAGAGAAAGAAAGGGGGAAAAAGAAAGATAGACCTATGACACAAGATGTTCCCTCAAAAAACAGCCGTCAGTAACAGTAAATACTTGGAGAACAAAGGATCAATACTATTCAGGTTTATATGTATAGGATGCAACAAAGGAAGAGCTCATAAATGCACAGAGTTTGCTATCTCCGATAAGTTCAATTGGTCAACTATATATTAAGATTAAGCTGAATGCTTAAACAAAAAAGTTCTCATGACATACCCAACAAAATGATGAGAAGCACATTCCAATGTACAGCCATGGGACCAGAACTCCTGAGATATTGCTTTCCTCAAAGCACAATACAGAACATGGCAGGCGTGGTAAGTTGTTTAAGTTCCAACCAGAAGTCGCATACTGATCTAAAGTACTAGCTTTTGGAGATGAAGATTCTAGAGGGAATCCACTGCCAAATACTCCAGTTTCCAGATCAGCTCCATATAACACCTATTCATCAGATGAAGGCCAAAATTTTAGTCTTATCCAACTAGTAAGCATGTAATAGATATCTCAAAAGACAAAGTAAATATCAAACTAGATTCCCTTACCTCAACTTCATCTGTTGGATTCTCAACGATGCGCCAATACTCACCTTCAATTTCTTCAATGGAGGGTTTCCAAACCTCAGTATCCTTCATCCTAAAATATAAATCTTTAAAATCTTTGGCAAATGTCTGAAATTCCGCAAATGTGAAGTCAGACCCTGACTGAAACCCAAACTTGTCATCACTACTGTCTGAATGAGTATTTGATTCAGAACCTAGAGATCTGGGTTGTCTCCTAGTTGATCCCGTCTTTGAGTGCGATCGTTTTTTCCTCTTCCTGGTTTTTTTCTTTTTCATGGGCTCCCTATTCTGAAGTAAATCAACTTGCTGGATTCGAGTCGAGAACTTTGCACATTCCCACACATTTTTCTCTCTAAGTGGACAGAATGGACTCCAAGATGCAGGTGGTACAATCCTGCATATGCCATATTGCTGTGCGTTGTGGCGAATGCTTGCAATATAACCAAGTGGATCTTTGAACTCCTATAATTTAACCACAGGATGAGCTTAACCACTGGTTTTATGCGATCAAAAGGGAATATAATAACTCTTTTAACGTGACGATTACCTCATCATTTGGATAGTACACAGGAGCTTCCTGTAAGATGGGCCTACGCGCTTCACCAGGACTCCATATTGCTGATTCCTGTTCCAGAACAAGAAAGAACTATTTATGTAGAGAGAGAGACAGAGAGAGAGATCATATGACTGCCAGGGATAAGGGTGAAATAGACTATTGAAAACTTAACACTTACCCACCGCACCCCCGCCCTCCTCAGGGAAAAATGCATTAGACAGCAACGGAATCATGCTTAAAATAGAGGTTAGAAATTAAACTAAAATTTGACGAGTCAATTATCCAAGTGAATTATCAACATCCAGCAGATGTCAATAAATGAGAACACATACACAAATATACTGCCTACAACATCAAATGTGGAGAATGGGAACGTTTTACACACAGTACATTACGAATCATATTTCTGCAAGCTACGCAATGATGAACACCAAACTGAAAAGGACTTATGGATGTGTCATTTTTACCTTTCGCCTACAAGGGCTTCCTGAACTCTCAATGTTATTTTCACCTTTTGGAGCCTGTCTAGAAGGATGTCCCTGCAAGAGAAGGCAAAAGAATTAAATTTGAATCAGATGAATGAATTCAGTCTTGAAATGAGTTCTTCTTCAGAATCAAATGTGATTTCTACTAGAGAAATTTTCTTTTAGTCAAAAAGCATTAAAAAATAAATTCTTTAAAATTTCTTTAGCTATACCTTGAAGCATGTAAGATCTTGCCAGTACGGAATACAGCATAAAACTGTGTAGGACGAGAGCAAAAGAATAATAATGGATATACCATTGTACATGTTATCAGTCAGACACCCAGCCTAAAATATTCATGAGACAACGGTGATGGGGTCTTTGTAAAGGCAAACAAAAGAATAATGGAAATTCTGCAAAAGGTGGAACCTTTTGTAACGTGGGTATGTATCCTTAATTTCTTTTTGCTGCGATGACGTTCACTCAATTCATCACTTTATGGGATATCACTGGATCACACAACCTCTTATCAGTTAATACCGGTTATGCTTGCTGGGAGGGGAGACATTTTCAAAGGTTTTCCCTAATCTGCACCAGTAACTAAGTACGGACCAGTTCATAAGTAAAATCTAGTACCACAAAAAGCCCCCCCCCCCCCCCCCCCCCGCCCCCCAATCTTCTGAAGGGACTAATCCACCCAAGTTGAGGGATCAAAAGAGCAATAAAACATTAACACCGGGCATTATCTTCACTCAGGATGATTTTCTAATCAGACAAGGAATTGCTCAACAGATCTAACTCTTTCAGATATAAGGATCTGTTGGAATGAACATCGGACAGTTAGTATAAAAGGAATTGCCACTTTTCCCTTTTATCAATAAAAGAAAATTCAGCAGACTGATGAACATCAAAATTTGAATCTTGCTAGAAAATCTTAATAAAATACAGCTACGAACTACTACAAGCAACAGACAACCAGCTATGCATTTGAGCATTGCAAGATATGAAAAGCACTGAAAAGTTTTAGGAGAAATACGGTTTATTAACGAAATGGATCTTGGGCCTAACTCAACCCAAAAACTAGCTCAAGAGGTTAGGATTGCCCAAGCCATATAAAGAGATCACCCATCCCTTATTCATCAGATGTGGGACTTTTCAACATCCCGTCACAGCCAAGACTGGGAATCTGAAGCGTGGGTAATTTAATATGGGGTCCAACATCGGAAAACAAGAATTGAGACAGATACCATTTAAAGAAATGGATTATGGGTCCAACTCAACCTCAAAAGTTAGCTCGAGAGGTGAGAACTACCTAAGCTATGTAAAGAGACCACCCATCCCTTTTTCATCCTATGTTGGACTCTTCAACACCCCCCACGCACAGGACTTGCACATCTAGAGTGCGGACAATTTAATATGGAACCTAAGTCCTATGTTGCTCGGACTCTTCAAAAGTGCCAACGGGTGCGTGTTGGATTCGCCAAAAGTAGTGTATTTTTGGAGAATCCGAGACGAGTGCGGCATCAAAAGTGAAGAATCCGCGCAACTAAGGGCCTAACATAGAGAAACAAGAATCACAACAAAAAACAGGTCAAAAATTAACGGACTTGACCAGTCGGGAAATGGTGGGTCGGTTTAAGAGACCACCCATCCCTTTTTCATCCTATGTTGGACTCTTCAACACCCCCCATGCCCAGGACTTGCACATCTGGAGTGTGGACAATTTAATATGGTGCCTAACATCGAGAAACAAGAATCACTACAAAAAACAAGTCAAAAACTGACGGACTTGACTAGTCGGGAAATGGTGGGTCTGTTTAAGAGACCACCCATCCCTTTTTCATCCTATGTTGGACTCTTCAACACCCCCCACGCCCAGGACTTGCACATCTGGAGTGTGGACAATTTAATATGGGGCCTAACATCGAGAAACAAGAATCACTACAAAAAAAAAAGGTCAAAAACTGACAAACTTGACTCCCGCAATTTCTCAACTTGATTTTTAATTGAGGACATCCATTGGTTTCTTAAATTAAAAATCAATATAATTTTTTTTTTAAAAAATAACTGATTGGAAATAAATATATATATATATATATATTTATTTATACTCCTCAACTGCAATTTTGCACTTAAAAATCGACAGTCCCTCAATTTTTGTAAATCTTTTTTATAAAAATCAAGGCACTCCGTCGGTTTTGGGCGGAAAATAAACGAACGGACATCTGTTGGTTTTATTTAAAAAATTAAAATTAATTTTTTTTTAATTGAAAAACAAACGGAGTCCGTCGACTTTTACCTTTTTTTAAAGTAGTGAATTGAGATTGGTCCTGCTCTAATACCATGGAACTGGATCTTGGTCCTTACTCAACCCAAATCATAACTAATCCCTTTTATATCCGATGTAGGAATCTTCAATACCCTCACTAGTTCAAGAGCCAATCCTGACGAAGCGTTTAGGGCCATCTTACATCCCAAAATGTTTTTTTTTTTTACTTACGTGCAGTTTAATTAGTCCTCGAGATATCCAATTCTTTTTTTTCCTTTTGCATTTCTTTACAAATCACTCAATCGCATAATCCGAGATCTAAGCAAGTACAGATCTAAACTACACATATAAGGTAAAGGCGACATGATATATCCAAGAAGAAGATAGATACAGGAAAGAAATTAACGCTTTTCAAAATCAATCAAAATACATAAACAAATTGAAAATCAAAAGTCAAGTGAATTTCAAACCTTCATGCTCCTTTTTCAGATTGCACCCTGAAGCACAAAACCTAATTTTGTGCCTGAAGGATAGTATAACCTTCACTTTGTCAGGTATCTTTGAATTGAGTGAGGCTTATTGAACTGAAGGATAGTATAATTTTATGCCTCGCCCTGAAGATGACAAACCCACAGTTTCTGGATTTCAGAAATTTGTATTGATGATAGATAACAATTTTCAATGGCCAATGAAGAAAGCGACAAGGTATTTAAGAATGGAAGGCAAATTAATATAAATGACCATTTGACGAGAAATTTCCAAGGATTACAATTGGCTTAAATATATGGTTAGTGGAACAGAAAACAACTTTATTCAAAGAACGAACCATTATTTACATTACCCTTTAGTTATTCAAGATCCCGAAAAATTCTCAAAATGCAATATGGTTTTCCGGGAATATTCCGTGCAGGGTAGGTGCATTGATCGTGCGCCATGGGGGTAATACGCCTAGCCGTGCAGGGTAGGTGCATTGGCCGTGCGCCATGCGGGTCTACCCTGTGCATGCTCTTTATATCAATGTGTTGACCAAGTATTTTCGAAATTTAATAGTGATCTTCCTAAATATGCCTAGCACCCAATTATATTAAAATTTTGTAATAATGTAATAGCCAATAAAGACCTTTATAAATCTATCAACATTTCAAGGCAGGAATTGTTTTTAAAACAATATCTCGAGAAAGTTTCAAAAATTAAAGACACTAAAGCTACATAACATATAAACAAGATAGATATGGGAATGAAAGTAACTATTCAAAATCAATCAAAACACATAAACAAGTTATAAATCAAAAGTCAAGCTTCAAACATGCATGCTCCTGGAGCACAAATACCCCTAATTTTATGCCTGAAGGACAAAATATAACCTTTACCTTATCAGGTATCTTAGAATTGATCGATGCTTATTGAACTGGTGCGTTCTCTCTTCAGTTATGAAGGCCTCGCTCTGAAGATTACAAATCCACAGTTTCTGGATTTCAGAAATTTGTATTGATGATACAGATAGCAATTTTCAACTGCCAACACAGAAAAATGACAAGCTAAGAAAAAACGGAAGCCAAATTGATATAAATGACCATTTTACGAGAATCTTCCAAGGATTACCACCGACTTAAATAAACAGGTAGTGGAACAGAAAACAACTTTATTCAATGCATGAACTATTATTTACATTTCCCTTAGAAATTCAAGATACTGAAAATTTCTCGTATTGCATTTTTAGGGAATATGCTTGGACGTGCGCCACCCTGTCAGTTCTCTTTATATCAATGTATTGATCAGGTATTTTCAAAATTTAATGGTGATTTAATAGTCAATGGAAACACGGACTTATAGAATGGAATTTCTATGCCCTCAATGCATTTAGATGTGAATTCTGAATCCTCCAAATCAATCATACAAATCTTTAGTGCTACCTTTGTGCAGTTTAGCTACATTAATTAGTGATTACACCTCCTGCACTAATAAGATTAATGAACTAATTCTGACTAAGCACCGCCCTCGAGTTCCTAGGGAAGGGACTTAGAATAGACAGGCAAAATCGTTGCATCAAAACCACTAATTCTAAGTGGACCTAATCGGGATTGTTGAGGCTACAATCCATAAACTCGAGTAAATTCTTCAGAGGACACAAAATGCATCAAAATACAGTTTGCAAAAGAAGCAAAGATATTCTACTCATTAAGGCAGTTATAAAATACTAGATTGACGAGACAAGAGAGAAAGCTAAGAAAGTAGTAAGGTGTCAATGGGGCTTGCCTTACAGGTAGTGATTATACCACTTACATATCGAGCATATCTTCAAACTCAATGGAGTCATTTCGATACAACCTAGGAACTTACTAAATACCAAACTTGGATAACCGGTAGCAGAATGATTGACTAGATCATTTGCTTCACTATGGAAGAACCCCTATACGAAGAAGCCAAAAGAGGGTTCAAACATCTACATAAAAAACAAATTCTTATCATACATAAAAAATTTAACCATGAATAAACTGTGAAATTTTCTGTCGAACCCCCTCAGCCCTACCGAACTCCGCCCCTGACCCCGCCCCCACCACAAAAAAACAAAGAACTTTTCTGTGGAAACTTCAGGAAAAATGTATATTAAATCATAAATATTACAATGCATTAACAAAATGGAGACAATTAGACAATGCAATAACACAGATTAAATACAAAAGATTGAAGCTTTATACCTCCAAGATCATAAAGAAATTCAGCTAACTGAAAATCTAATCACTGATTTAATCCAATTCAACCCTAAATTAACCAAACCTGAAAAGACAACAATTTCAGTCAAAATTCATTATAACAGAATTCTTGAATATAAATATGCATTAATCATTCAAACTGCAAAAAACCATAAACAGAGAATAAACATATTAACAGAAAACCCCAAAATTTAAAAAAAAAAAAAAAAAAACACAGAGAAGCAATTATATACCAAATTAAACCTTCTCTGTAATCAATGATTCACGTAAGCAAATTCTTGTACTCACAGAATCAAGAACAAATTATTCAGACCTTAAATTTCACCAATTAAATTCCAAACAAAAAAAAGAAGAAGAAAAATCAAATCTTTTTTACGTAAATCTAATAAGGAAATAAAATCAATAGGTAAAAATCAAATCTTGGAAAACTGGGTAAATTTAAGGAATAGTTACAAAATACCCAAAAAAAAAAAAAAGAATATGAATAGGAAAGACTCAACAAAAATTCAATTAAATTAAACAAAAAAAAAAGATTTATAATAAAATCAAGAACTCCCCAAAAAGATACCAATTTTTTTAATATATAAATATATATATTCATGGTTTTTCTCTACTAAACACATACTACGTGATGTACATTACATAACAAGAAAGCCCCAGACTGAAGCCAAGAATAACAAGAAAATATAAAATAAAATTACCTCAAAAATAACAGTTCCTTAATTCCTCTAATGGAGTTAATAAAATATTGAGTATTTCACTTTTTTTTAACAATAACTTTAAAACCAGAAGTTTTTATAGCTTATTGTATATAAGTAATTAATAAATGTCTATCCAACTTATACTTTAATTGGGAAAATATTATTTTACAGTAAGAAACAACTATATTTCTTGTTTTGTTTGGAAAAGGAATCATATTGCTACTTAAATTTAAAACAAAATAGAATATAAACTATATTATCAGTTCAAGCAAGTAACTGAGATTATTCTATTTAAATAATCTAATAAAAAAATATAATATTTGAATTAGAAAATATACAAAAAGAAACGAGTAATTTGGATCTTGAAAGAGAGAGACTATTGAAAACGTGTTTCTGTTTTAAACAGTCAGAGAAAGAGAAATTGTGCGTTGAGAAGTGAATGGCTAAACTTTTGTGGAAAAATTCCATTTCTTCTTCTTTTTTCATTTAATTTTTTATTCTTTGGTCAAACTTCATATTAAAAATATGTGTCGTTAGTTTCATTTTATCGAAGAGATGATCTTAAATAAGAAATTGCGAAGATTGTAGAATAGGGTAGGAGGTTAGTTGGTAATAGTGTGTTGTCTTAATTTTTATTCGTACTAGTAGTCGCAATACTGTTGCTACTCTTATTTTGTTTATTTCTATTATTTTGCTTCTCTTTAACCTTTTTCTAGACTATTTTGGATTGTTTTTCTTGAATCAATTGTCTATCAAAAATAATAATTATACCTCTACAGTAAAGGTAAGGTGTGCGTGCGTACATTGTGCATTATATCCTCCTCAAACTTCACTTTTATAAATCTACATTAAGTCTATTATTGTCGTTTTTAATGTGAAAAAGGTGTTTACGAAAAAGATAAAATTGTTCAGCTTTGAAGTAAAAGCTCAAAAAACTATTCAATTACTTTTGCTTCTGTTTATCCTTTTTCTAGACTATTTTGGATTTTTTTTTGAATCGATGGTCTTTCAAAAATAACAATTCTATCTCTATAGTAAAAGTAAGGTGTGCCTGCGTACCCTGTGCTTTATATCCTCCTCAATCTTCACTTTATGAAACTACACTAAGTCTATTATCATCGTTTTTAATGTGAAAAAAGTATTTACGAAAAAAACAAAAGTTGTTCAGCTTTGAAGTAAAAACTCAAAGAACTAACTTTTCTATATATATATATTTCTATTACTTTTGCTTCTGTTTATCCTTTTTCTAGACTGTTTTGGATTGTTTTTCTGGAATCAATGGTCTATCAAAAATAGCAATTCTACCTCTACAGTAAAGGTAAGGTGTACGTGCGCACACCGAGCATTATATCCTCTCAAACTTCACTTTATAGGTCTATTATTGTCGTTTTTAATGTGAAAAAAGTATTTAAAAAAAAAATTGTTCAGCTTTGAAGTAAAGGCTCAAAAAACTAACTTCCCTAAATGTATATATAAAAGAGAATTTGATTATTTTTTTAGGTAAGATTAACTTTATAAAAATGTACAATAACAATAAGAACATATCCAATGTAATCTTATACATTAAAATAAATATTAAAAGATGTATTCATCAAATTAGAATTAACAATAACTTTATTTTAAATAATTTAACTCGTCAATAAATATTTTAAATAGTATTTTTGAGAAGTTAGAACAAATTGATGAATATCTTTTTGCTGCAAAGAGCCAAAGACAAGTAGCATTTGACCGTGACAATTTTCTTTGAATAGATTTCATTACCTTTTCAGTCAAGCTGGATAAAAGTTGTCAAAATGATCATAATGAATTATTTTAATAGTCAAATCTCAAATTAATATTTTTTAAAATTATTTTTATAAGTATAAAAATAAATAAGGAGTAAGAATAATGGATTATATATCTTAAGATCGAAATTGAAATCGTTGATTTTGCTATAAAAAAAAATCGTCTCAAACCTATTTGAATCTCTTAGCAATAAAGTTTTAATTTCATAAATTAGACGTCTTGGTGTTATTATGTGTTTTTGTTTAGCAAAAGAAGAATTTTTCTTCTTCACCCTCCTTTTCTCTTCTAATGGAAAAGATAAGACTTAAGAACGGACTTATCTAGAAAAACTATCGATCAAATCTTTTTTTGCACGTTTTTTTTTTTTTAATCTTTTGTTCGATAATTTTTTTTAGGAATTAGTTTCATGTTAGTTTTTTTCATTAAGTGTAAGGACAAACAAGGAACAAGGATGACGAATTGTGTATTTTAGAGTCGCACTGAAAATCGCTGATCTTTCTAGCAAATGTATCGCCACAAATCTATTGAATCTGTTGAAAACAAAAGGAGAGATATGAGAATTGTGTTACTGTGTGTTTCAGTTTCGCAAAAGTAGAAATTTTCTCCTTTACCCTATTCTTCTCTTTAATGGAGGTATATATATAAGAGCTGACTTAACTAGAAAAACTATCAAGAGAAACATCGCACGCTTCTCCTTTATCCTGTTTATCTCTTCTAATGGAAATATATATATATATAAAAGAGCCACTTAACTAGAAAAACTATAAATCAAGAAACATTTTACATTTTTCCTTTTTTATCTTTGTGCGGTAGTTTTCTTTAGGAATTATGTTGATAGTCAAATTTCATATTATTTTCTTAATTATTTTAATAGTTGTAAGAATAAAAAAGGAATAAAAATGATGAATTGTGTATCTTAAAATCGTAACAAAATTGTTAATCTTACTATTAAAAGAATCGCCTCAAATTTGCTTTGATTATCTTAGAACAAAAGCTCTGATTTTACAAACTGGATGTTCTAGTGTTATTGTGTGTTTATGTTTAGCAAAAGAAGAAGATTTTCTTCTTCACCCTCTTTTGCTCTTCGAATAGACAAGATATATATAAGAGTGGACTTAATTAGAAAAACTACCAATTAAAGAACATATTTTCACTTTTGAATCTTTGCACGGTAGCTTTTTTTAGAAATTATTTTGATATTCAAATCTCTTATTAGGTTTTCTTTTAAAAAATATATATTTTTATAATTATAAGAATAAACAAAAAATAAAAATAATGAATTGTATACCTTAAAATTACAGTTGAAATCACTGATCTTGCTATCAAATGAATCAACCCAAATCCACTTTGAATCTCTTAGAAACAAACTCTGAGTTTACAAACTAGATGTTGCATTGTCATTGTGTGTTTCTATTTTAGTAAAAGAGAATTTGGTCAGAATGGTAAAATAAATATGTTATTTACCTTTTTGAACATTTTTACTCTTTTAACTTTAATACATTTTAGTTAAAAAATGAAAAACAGATCAGCTTATTTCTAAATAAAAAGAATATTATAGACTTTTTAAATTTCTGGCCAAATTTTCTAGCCATTAGCATTATCCTATATATATATATATATATATATATATATAAACAAAAAGACAAAAGAGTGGAGTTAGTTAGAAAAGTTATTGATAGAAAAACTTTGCCCGTGTTTTCACTTTTTTTTTTTGTATAATAGCTTTTTTTAGAATTTCTAGGTAATCTGATATTATCTCTTCAAACAAATTCAACCAGTCCACATGAACAAGGCTTGTGTGTATATATATATATATATATATATATATATATATATATATATATAAAAGAATAGAGTTAATTAGAAAAATTATTGATCGAAAAACTCAGCACGTGTTTTTACTTTTTTATTTTTGTACAATAACTATTTTTTAGAATTCCTAGGTAACTTTTTTTTTATATTATCTCTTCAAACGAATTCAATCAATCTACATGAACAATTCATGACCCAAATTAATATCCAATATAAAAAAAATTAAACCATTTAATTTTGGACATAGAAGGTATATGTTAATGTTAAAAGTTGAAGCATTATTTTTTACTTCTAAATTATTGTAAAATATATATATATATATACGAAGTAACACCTTAACATTTAAGTTTTAAATGAAGCCATTTTAAGCAAAAAAAAAAAAAAAGATCATTAATTATATACGACACAAATTAATTCAAATTAATAGAAACTTCCTAGCATAGATTTAGTATTGGAAGTGAACCCACGTACGCACACGGTTTGTGACAAGAATTAACCAATGGGTCAGTACCAGGAAGGGCCCAATAAACTCCGTGGGCCCACTTTTTGGAACTTGGATTCTGATGACGTGGCACTTCTTTAATCCATTTAAAGTGCAAGGGCAAGTACTTTTTCTATTTCTGCTTTGTTTTATTTTCTTTTCTAGAATTAAATTTAGGTACTATGTTGGTCAGTCAAAAAAATAAAAAAGTGAGTACCATGGTGTTAATTTGACATCACAGAAACTTACCAATATTTATTTATTATAATAAAAAAAAAATAGAGCCAATTTTAAACCATTTGATAGATAGTTAGAATTATGTAAATATTAGTAATATAAAAAATAGTTATAAGAAAATTTAATTATTTTATGTAGAAATTAGTTAAATATAATTTAATTATTCATTAGATGTTCTATATTTTATCTTGCACAAAAGAATGTATAAATTTCTTTATAACTAATATATTTATTAATTATGTGAGATTTCTGAATTGCAAATTAAACACTATATTAAATTTGTTGACTTCAGCTTAAATATATTTTTAATTAGGCATGATTTACTACACAAATAATATAGCTTCTAACCAGCTATGAAACGATTATGTAATATTTAAGATTTGAGAAGTAATACGCATTCACACGTTGAATGGGAACGGTTACATTTCTGTGCAATATCTTTTGTGAAATTTTCTTTCTTTGACTAAAAGTTGTTTTTTTCTAGAATTAAAAAGCGAAAAAAACAATAATTCTACCTCGTAAAAGACACTTAAAAGTTGAAACAATTAGCTCGAATATTTAACCAAAAGAAAAAGAGGTTTTTTTTTTGTAAATGTTTTGTAATGCAAAATAATTATCTTTATCGATTCATTTACTTTGACGTTTACCCAAAACAATTATCCAACTGCCCAGCTCCAGTGTTTTTTAGCGTGACATTTGTTTGGCGTTCACATGACATCAACGTGACGTTAATATGATGTGACGTCAAATGATGCCAGTATTGTTGTAGAAATTTTCCTCTTATTTTCTTCTATTTTTTCCTCCTTTTCTGATTTTTTATTCATAATTTAATTATACACTCCTTTTAACTAATATGTTTTATTCTTTTATATTGTATATTAACAAAAAATAACTTATAGTACCATTTTTTTTTTCTATATCAACTATCAAAAAACTAGTTGATTTTAGGAAATTTAGTATTATTATTTTTTAAATATATATAAGTATAAAAATAAATAAGGAGTAAGAATAATGAATTGTATATCTTAAAAACGACACAAATATCGTATGTTGATTTTGCTATCAAAATGATTGCTTTAAATCTATTTGAATCTCTTGAAAATAAAGTTTTAATTCAATAAACTAGATATATTGATGTTATTATATGTTTATGTTAAGCAAAAGAAGAATTTTTCTTTTTCACCCTCCTTTTCTCTTCTAATGAAAAAGATAAGACTTACGAGCGGACTTAACTAGAAAAACTATCGATCGATTTGTTTTTGCACGTTTTCACTTTTTTATCTTTGTGCGATAATTTTTTTTTAGCAAGTGTAAGGACAAACAAAGGAACAAGGATAACAAATTATGTACCTTAGAGTCGTATTGAAAATCGTTGATCTTTCTAGCAAAAGAATCTCCACAAATCTGTTGAATCTCTTGAAAACAAAAGGAGAAATATGAGAATTGTTACTGTGTGTTTCTATTTTGCAAACAAAGAAATTTTCTCCTTTATCCTGTTTTTCTCTTCTTATTGAGGTATATATATAAGAGCGAACTTAACTAAAAAAACTATCAATTGAAAAACATTTCACTTTTTCCTTTTTTATTTTTGTGCAGTAATTTTCTTTAGGAATTATTTTGATAGTCAAATTTCATATTATTTTTTAAATTATTTTCAATAGGTGTAAGAATAAAAATGATGAATGTGTACCTTAAAGTCGTGACAAAATTGTTGATTTACTATCAAAAGAATCTCCCCAAATCTGCTTTGATTCTCTCAGAAACAAAGCTCTAATTTTGCAAATTAGATGTTCTAGTGTTATTGTGTGTTTTTGTTAAGCAAAGAGATGCAAAAGAAGAAATGTCTTTGCTCTTCTAACAGAGAAGATACATATAAGAGCGGATTTAGTTAGAAAATTTCCGATCAAAAAAACACGTGTTCACTTTTGTATCTTTGCACGGTAGTGCTTTTTAGAAATTATTTTGATATTCAAATCTCTTATTAGGTTTTCTTTTTAATTTTTTTTTTTTATAATTGTAAGAATGGACAAAGAATAAAAACAATGAATTGCATACCTTAAAATTATAGCAAAAATCACTGATCTTGCTATCAAATGAATCAATCCAAATCCACTTTGAATCTCTTTGAAACAAACTCTAATTTCACTAACTAGATGTTGTATTGTTGTTGTGTGTTTCTATTTTAGTAAAAGAGAAATTATTTTCTTCACTTTATATATAGCAGAGTTAATTAGAAAAGTTACTGATAGAAAAATTTTGCACGTGTTTTCATTTTTATTTTTATTTTTGTATAGTAACTTTCTTTAGAATTTCTAGGTAACTTTTTTGTGATATTATCTCTTTAAAGGAATTCAATCAGTCTATCTGAACAATAATATATATATATATATATATATATATATATATATATATATATATATATATATATATATATATATATATATATAAAAGATCGGAGTTAATTAAAAAAGTTAGTGATCGAAAAACTTCGCACATGTTTCCACTTTGTTATTTTTGTAGAGTAGCTTTCTTTAGAATTCCTAGGTAACTTTTTTTTTTTTTTTTTTTATATTATCTCTTCAAACAAATTCAGTCAGTCCACGTAAACAATTCATGACCCAAATTAATATCCAATATTTAAAAAGAATACAAAAACATTCAATTTTGGACATAGAAGGTATCTGTCAATGTTAAAAGTTGAAGCATTATTTTTTACTTCTAAATTATGGTAAAATATCTATACAAGTATAACCTTCTCAACATTCAAGTTTAAAATGAAGCTATTTTAAGCATTAAAAGATCATGATAGATAATATTTTTTCCTTTTTAATTGATCTTAAATTTTAAGTACAATGTTGTCAGTCGAAAAATTAAAAAGTGAGTACCATGGTGTTAATTTGACATCACAAAAGTTGCCAATATTTATTTATTATAATAAAAATAGAGCCAATTTTAATCCATTTGATAGGTTATCAGAACTATAAAAGTATTAGTTAGTAATATCAAAATTAGTTATAAGAAAAATATTTTATGCAAAAATTAGTTATATATAATTTAATTATTTATATATTCGATGTTTTATATTTTAGCTTGCATAAAATAATGTATAAATTTCCTCATAACTAATACATTTATTAATTATGAGAGATTTTTGAATTGCAAACTTGACTTCGACTAAACATATTTTTTACTTATGCATGATTTACTACATGAATAATATAGCTTCTAACCAGCTATCAAACAACTACGTAATATTTAAGACTTGGGAAATAATACACATTGACATGTTGAATGAGAACAATTACACCTTTGCGCATATTTTTCATGAAATTTTCTTTCTTCGACTAAAAGATATTTTTTTCCTAGAAATAAAAAGTGAAAAAAATAATACTCTACCTCTTAAAAGTGTAAACAATTAGCTCGAACATTTGACCAAAAGAAAAAGAGGTTCTGTTCATAACTGTTTATTTAATGTAAAATAATTATTTTGTCGATTCATTTACTCTGATATTCATCCAAGTAATTGCCTAACTGCCCAGCTCTAATATTTTTTAGCGCGACATGATGCTCACATTACATCAACGTGACGTCAAGTATTATTACCAAATTTTTCTCTTGTTTTCTTTTTTCCCTTTTTTCTGATTTTTTATTTTTTTATTCTTTCATAATTTAATTATACACACCTTTTAACTAATATATTTTATTCTATATTAACAACAATAACTTATAAAGTACCATTTTTTTTCTATAACAACTATCAAAAAACTAGTTGATTTTAGCAAATGGCATATCAAATCAATAGCAATTCTGGTATATTATTGTTGGTAGTATAATATGATACCTATGAAGTATATAACGTATACTAACAAACTATCATAGGCGATTGGTTCATTTGTTTAGGATATACTACTCATTTCTTTATGACGTATCATATTCTTATACCTAGTATATATCATAAACTTTATGGTATCACAAATTTCATATCTTTAGGAATAGCACAACTCAATCCTTTATGACACCTATAAGGTATACATCGTATACCGCCAAAGTATCAAAAATGAGTGCCTCATTTGATATATTATATACTAACAAGAAGATATCATAAAGGACTGATTCATTCTTCAAAAAAGAACTCAGCCGCTTATGATACCCACATGACATATATTTATATATTCGAAGAGTATTATAGAGACTAATACATTTCTTAAAAGATATGATACCATCATGGTATATGTCACAAAGGATTGATTAATTCCTTTTTAAAAAATTAAGTTCTTTCTAATACTTATATGATATATTTAATACATTGACATTATATTCTAAAGAAGAAGTTCATTCCAATTGAAGAAGAAAAATACTACAATAAATAAAATTTAAGCTTAATTTTGATATTTTAATTTTTTATATCATTATTAGCAAGTCATTTTTTTTAAAAAACAGTTACAATAAAAAATAGAGTTATATTTAAGATATGCATTTTTTCTCATTTGCAAATGAGAAAAAAAGTATTAAAAAATATTTTTTATTAATTTAAATTTTAATAAATTAGTAATTTATTATTTTTGTAAAAAATATTATTTCTTATGGATAGTTCATGTAAATTACTCGAAAAAATAGTTTGCCCAAACCTCTAACTACTCTTGGACATTTTATGTTTTGTATAATTTTATTTATAATTTATTTTGACGATGTGTAATTTTGGAGAAAGGATGAGATAACAAATTGTATGATGATCCATGAATATTATCAAAAAAATTCCTTTTCATTAGAGATATAATATTTTTAAAAAACATGATAACGTAAGAATTTCTTACTATATCGATAATATAAATTAAACTTATATACATGGGTGGGGTTTGGGAGAGGGGGGGGGGGGTGGTAAATTAATGCATTAAAAGGCAATACGAAAATTTCATTAAAATGAACTTACATTAAGAGAACATTACAATATAACACTCGAAAACCATACAAGTTTTTTTTTTTTTTTTTTTTTGAAATGAAATGAAATTAGGATATTCTTGATTAAGGAATATTAATGGCACAATTATTGCCATAATTCTTGACGTTTTTAAGCTTAATTATATTAATGGCAGTAGTAATTATCATTAAGAACAAACCAATAAAAGAAGCAATAATAGCTCCTTCACCATGGTTACAAAATGTATAAAATTTATCACAAATTTTATTCCATCTTGCATGAGAATTTCCATCTCTACCAAGTTGTCCCATAAAAGCTGCTGAAGTTGCTCCACCAGAGATTAATGCCACATTTATCTATCATACAAGAGAATAATATTAATTGAAAAATTAAAAAATATTTAAGAAAATGAGTAAATAATTAGTGATTAATTAATTAATTACCATGTCTAGTATTCCAATTACATAGAATCGTAGTCCCTTGTAATCATATTTGCTTCCAATAAAACAAAATGCTAGCATGAGGAGGTTATGGAGACTGCATAGTCCGTTTGCTATAACAAAAAACCTGCATCCACAAAAATATTGTTTTAAGGGTATATTTGAGAAAAAAGATGACGTTAAACGATTTTTTTTAATCGATAGATTAACGAAGCACATATATAAGACAAATAACAAACGTAAAGGCATGTATTACCCTTTTTCCGTATTTTATATGATTAGAGAATTAGACATGTAGCCCCCTCTCTCTCTGCACGCACCCAATGATGTGTCCTAGTGGACATAATTACTTAATAGTATTTCCTCTCATAGGCGAATTTAGGATTTTTCGAGCATGGATGCACCAAGTAAAATGAATTGAAGTGGGAATTGATCCTTAATCCTCAAGGTCAAAAGCTCAACAGTTAACCACGTGGACCATTTAGACTTCTTGTAGTATGGGTGCCAGAATATAATATTATATAAATTTTAGAAAATATATACATAAAATATATAATTTTACGAAGAGACCACGGGTGCCGGTGCCCTATTTTTTGCCTCTAAATTCGCCATTGTTCCCTCCGTCTCATATTAGTTGATCACTTTCCTTTTTACAAGTATATTGAGAAATCATAAATAAGAAGAAAATTTTACTAATATCACCCCTTAAAAAAAATTTGGGAATTTTACAAACAAATGTGAACACTTTCAAAAAGAAGTAATTGCAAGGGTAATATAGGAAAAATTTAAGTAATGCTTTCTTGATTTAGTAAGATGGACAACTAATATGTGACAACTATTTTTAGTAAAATGATCAACTAATATGAGACCTGGTGAGTAATGTTTTCATATGGAAAAATTAGGAAACTTCCCACTATTTCAATGAGAATTTGTTTTCCGCCATGCATTTTTCAGTGAGCTGGTTCAATGAGAAATCAATAGGAAAATAAGGTTCTACAACACAATTTTTTCACTGAATTTGTGACGGGAAAAACTTTTTTTTCTAGTAGTATGGTGACGTGGTATACACTAGGTGATCATTTCTTATCATCTGGCCAAATCTTAATCGACAAAGTTGCTCGATACTGATGCTAGTGAAAAACAACAAAGTACCTCATAAGATTAATCAAGATATGCGCAAACTTACTTGGACACCACAATTATATATATAAAAAAGAAGATAATTAGTAGAAAGGGCTTACACAAAAGCTGGAGTGTGCTGGAACTTAGCATTGAGAGTAGCTTGAATAGGAGTGGTACCAATAGTGGCAACAACAATAGTTTTCTTTTGGTTATTAAGTGCCATAACTAATGTTGCTGAAATTGTTGCACCAAATGCCAAAAACCTCAACAATGGCATCACCCAATTACAGTAATCTTTAGGCTTAGCCACATCTGTTTTTTGTCCATTTCCTTGTTGAGCCATCTTGTATATATGTTTTGTTGATCATCCTACTGACAGTTTATTAGTTTATATAGAAAGAGCAATTAGCCCTTTTTTTGTCATCAAATTAGGTTAATCAGTTGGTGGGAAAATGCGAGGCTTTTGTATGAAGTATGCAACAAGTTAAGACATAATCTTCAAGTAGATATATGCAGTGGCAGAGCCAAATAGGAATAAGGGGTTCGTCCAAACCTCATTCAATGAAAAATTACACTGTTTATAATTGATTAAAATTTTTTTTATGTATATAAAGTAAATGTTAAACTCCTACTTCGTATGTTTACTTCTCCATATTGAATCCGCTTGATAAAAAGTCTGACTCACCCACTAGGTATATATGTTAGGTGAGTATGAAAGGAAAATTGATATTAAAATCAATTTACACTTGAACTTGTGAGAAATATTTTACCATATTACTTTTGTTGTTCAACAAAATTATACTATTATATATATTTTTTGAGCAGCATACACAAGTTTTCAACTTGAAGAAGATACCAAAGGGCAAAGTAGTTGGGACTAAAAGGAAGACAGGTATAGGGGGGAGGAGGAGGGAATTTTAAAAAAGAAAGATTACCACTCCCCCCAACCCCTCCTTTTCGTTATAGTATTTTAACCATTTTTGTTTTAGACTACTTTCGAGAGGGCAAAGGGAAATAAGGAAATGAGATTTCTTGCCCTCTTACGATTATGATTTTTATGAAGTGAAATTTCTCCCAAAGAAAACCATATCATATTCATATTAATTGGAGACAAATCCAAGACAAGACTGCAGGTGCCATTACACACATGCACAAGGGCAAAGATGCATACATCTAATACAACTGCATTCATTCAAAGCCCACTAACTCTAGTCTCTAGATCCTGAATACGCCTCTTAAAGCAACGCATTAAGGCAGTAAGGTTCATCGTATATGGTCATATACAATAATATGGCATATAAGGTACATAATAACATTCTTCACTTATGACTTTGGGCATATTCACGCCACAAATCTAACGCGTAGTTATCAATTACAGACTCCAAATAGTCACCACACTTGATGTAGCTTCAAACACCCCACAATCATAATTCAAAATGTTACAAAAAAAAAAGGGGTATGGTTGTAGTATTAACACTAAACACTACCATATTTATATGCAGCGGCTGTCTTTATCCTCATCTTCCCAATTGTTGCGAGTAAAACTCTCAATTGTCGTCCACGAACAGCAAATATAGCTGACAAGCTATGATGTTGTCGTTACACCAACAACTACATTGCTCACCTAGAAATGTAAAATGGTATTGTTAATGATAAGGTGGATGACTTGAGAGTGAAGAAGCCAATAAATATAAATAGAAAGGAGGTTAATCATGACGGAAAACTTACCAACTTGCCACTCTCATCAACAGACATTGGATTTTGGACGACAACAGTTTGATTTTGTGAACGAGCCTTTGCCTAAAGCAGATATGAACACATTTCAGAAATCAATTTTAGTCAAATTAGAAACCAGTAAGTAAGAAAGGAACATGTGGAGGTTATGAGTAAATAATTAGTGATTAATTAATTAATTACCATGTCTAGTATTCCAATTACATAGAATCGTAGTCCCTTGTAATCATATTTGCTTCCAATAAAACAAAATGCTAGCATGAGGAGGTTATGGAGACTGCATAGTCCGTTTGCTATAACAAAAAACCTGCATCCACAAAAATATTGTTTTAAGGGTATATTTGAGAAAAAAGATGACGTTAAACGATTTTTTTTAATCGATAGATTAACGAAGCACATATATAAGACAAATAACAAACGTAAAGGCATGTATTACCCTTTTTCCGTATTTTATATGATTAGAGAATTAGACATGTAGCCCCCTCTCTCTCTGCACGCACCCAATGATGTGTCCTAGTGGACATAATTACTTAATAGTATTTCCTCTCATAGGCGAATTTAGGATTTTTCGAGCATGGATGCACCAAGTAAAATGAATTGAAGTGGGAATTGATCCTTAATCCTCAAGGTCAAAAGCTCAACAGTTAACCACGTGGACCATTTAGACTTCTTGTAGTATGGGTGCCAGAATATAATATTATATAAATTTTAGAAAATATATACATAAAATATATAATTTTACGAAGAGACCACGGGTGCCGGTGCCCTATTTTTTGCCTCTAAATTCGCCATTGTTCCCTCCGTCTCATATTAGTTGATCACTTTCCTTTTTACAAGTATATTGAGAAATCATAAATAAGAAGAAAATTTTACTAATATCACCCCTTAAAAAAAATTTGGGAATTTTACAAACAAATGTGAACACTTTCAAAAAGAAGTAATTGCAAGGGTAATATAGGAAAAATTTAAGTAATGCTTTCTTGATTTAGTAAGATGGACAACTAATATGTGACAACTATTTTTAGTAAAATGATCAACTAATATGAGACCTGGTGAGTAATGTTTTCATATGGAAAAATTAGGAAACTTCCCACTATTTCAATGAGAATTTGTTTTCCGCCATGCATTTTTCAGTGAGCTGGTTCAATGAGAAATCAATAGGAAAATAAGGTTCTACAACACAATTTTTTCACTGAATTTGTGACGGGAAAAACTTTTTTTTCTAGTAGTATGGTGACGTGGTATACACTAGGTGATCATTTCTTATCATCTGGCCAAATCTTAATCGACAAAGTTGCTCGATACTGATGCTAGTGAAAAACAACAAAGTACCTCATAAGATTAATCAAGATATGCGCAAACTTACTTGGACACCACAATTATATATATAAAAAAGAAGATAATTAGTAGAAAGGGCTTACACAAAAGCTGGAGTGTGCTGGAACTTAGCATTGAGAGTAGCTTGAATAGGAGTGGTACCAATAGTGGCAACAACAATAGTTTTCTTTTGGTTATTAAGTGCCATAACTAATGTTGCTGAAATTGTTGCACCAAATGCCAAAAACCTCAACAATGGCATCACCCAATTACAGTAATCTTTAGGCTTAGCCACATCTGTTTTTTGTCCATTTCCTTGTTGAGCCATCTTGTATATATGTTTTGTTGATCATCCTACTGACAGTTTATTAGTTTATATAGAAAGAGCAATTAGCCCTTTTTTTGTCATCAAATTAGGTTAATCAGTTGGTGGGAAAATGCGAGGCTTTTGTATGAAGTATGCAACAAGTTAAGACATAATCTTCAAGTAGATATATGCAGTGGCAGAGCCAAATAGGAATAAGGGGTTCGTCCAAACCTCATTCAATGAAAAATTACACTGTTTATAATTGATTAAAATTTTTTTTATGTATATAAAGTAAATGTTAAACTCCTACTTCGTATGTTTACTTCTCCATATTGAATCCGCTTGATAAAAAGTCTGACTCACCCACTAGGTATATATGTTAGGTGAGTATGAAAGGAAAATTGATATTAAAATCAATTTACACTTGAACTTGTGAGAAATATTTTACCATATTACTTTTGTTGTTCAACAAAATTATACTATTATATATATTTTTTGAGCAGCATACACAAGTTTTCAACTTGAAGAAGATACCAAAGGGCAAAGTAGTTGGGACTAAAAGGAAGACAGGTATAGGGGGGAGGAGGAGGGAATTTTAAAAAAGAAAGATTACCACTCCCCCCAACCCCTCCTTTTCGTTATAGTATTTTAACCATTTTTGTTTTAGACTACTTTCGAGAGGGCAAAGGGAAATAAGGAAATGAGATTTCTTGCCCTCTTACGATTATGATTTTTATGAAGTGAAATTTCTCCCAAAGAAAACCATATCATATTCATATTAATTGGAGACAAATCCAAGACAAGACTGCAGGTGCCATTACACACATGCACAAGGGCAAAGATGCATACATCTAATACAACTGCATTCATTCAAAGCCCACTAACTCTAGTCTCTAGATCCTGAATACGCCTCTTAAAGCAACGCATTAAGGCAGTAAGGTTCATCGTATATGGTCATATACAATAATATGGCATATAAGGTACATAATAACATTCTTCACTTATGACTTTGGGCATATTCACGCCACAAATCTAACGCGTAGTTATCAATTACAGACTCCAAATAGTCACCACACTTGATGTAGCTTCAAACACCCCACAATCATAATTCAAAATGTTACAAAAAAAAAAGGGGTATGGTTGTAGTATTAACACTAAACACTACCATATTTATATGCAGCGGCTGTCTTTATCCTCATCTTCCCAATTGTTGCGAGTAAAACTCTCAATTGTCGTCCACGAACAGCAAATATAGCTGACAAGCTATGATGTTGTCGTTACACCAACAACTACATTGCTCACCTAGAAATGTAAAATGGTATTGTTAATGATAAGGTGGATGACTTGAGAGTGAAGAAGCCAATAAATATAAATAGAAAGGAGGTTAATCATGACGGAAAACTTACCAACTTGCCACTCTCATCAACAGACATTGGATTTTGGACGACAACAGTTTGATTTTGTGAACGAGCCTTTGCCTAAAGCAGATATGAACACATTTCAGAAATCAATTTTAGTCAAATTAGAAACCAGTAAGTAAGAAAGGAACATGTGGAGGTTATGAGTAAATAATTAGTGATTAATTAATTAATTACCATGTCTAGTATTCCAATTACATAGAATCGTAGTCCCTTGTAATCATATTTGCTTCCAATAAAACAAAATGCTAGCATGAGGAGGTTATGGAGACTGCATAGTCCGTTTGCTATAACAAAAAACCTGCATCCACAAAAATATTGTTTTAAGGGTATATTTGAGAAAAAAGATGACGTTAAACGATTTTTTTTAATCGATAGATTAACGAAGCACATATATAAGACAAATAACAAACGTAAAGGCATGTATTACCCTTTTTCCGTATTTTATATGATTAGAGAATTAGACATGTAGCCCCCTCTCTCTCTGCACGCACCCAATGATGTGTCCTAGTGGACATAATTACTTAATAGTATTTCCTCTCATAGGCGAATTTAGGATTTTTCGAGCATGGATGCACCAAGTAAAATGAATTGAAGTGGGAATTGATCCTTAATCCTCAAGGTCAAAAGCTCAACAGTTAACCACGTGGACCATTTAGACTTCTTGTAGTATGGGTGCCAGAATATAATATTATATAAATTTTAGAAAATATATACATAAAATATATAATTTTACGAAGAGACCACGGGTGCCGGTGCCCTATTTTTTGCCTCTAAATTCGCCATTGTTCCCTCCGTCTCATATTAGTTGATCACTTTCCTTTTTACAAGTATATTGAGAAATCATAAATAAGAAGAAAATTTTACTAATATCACCCCTTAAAAAAAATTTGGGAATTTTACAAACAAATGTGAACACTTTCAAAAAGAAGTAATTGCAAGGGTAATATAGGAAAAATTTAAGTAATGCTTTCTTGATTTAGTAAGATGGACAACTAATATGTGACAACTATTTTTAGTAAAATGATCAACTAATATGAGACCTGGTGAGTAATGTTTTCATATGGAAAAATTAGGAAACTTCCCACTATTTCAATGAGAATTTGTTTTCCGCCATGCATTTTTCAGTGAGCTGGTTCAATGAGAAATCAATAGGAAAATAAGGTTCTACAACACAATTTTTTCACTGAATTTGTGACGGGAAAAACTTTTTTTTCTAGTAGTATGGTGACGTGGTATACACTAGGTGATCATTTCTTATCATCTGGCCAAATCTTAATCGACAAAGTTGCTCGATACTGATGCTAGTGAAAAACAACAAAGTACCTCATAAGATTAATCAAGATATGCGCAAACTTACTTGGACACCACAATTATATATATAAAAAAGAAGATAATTAGTAGAAAGGGCTTACACAAAAGCTGGAGTGTGCTGGAACTTAGCATTGAGAGTAGCTTGAATAGGAGTGGTACCAATAGTGGCAACAACAATAGTTTTCTTTTGGTTATTAAGTGCCATAACTAATGTTGCTGAAATTGTTGCACCAAATGCCAAAAACCTCAACAATGGCATCACCCAATTACAGTAATCTTTAGGCTTAGCCACATCTGTTTTTTGTCCATTTCCTTGTTGAGCCATCTTGTATATATGTTTTGTTGATCATCCTACTGACAGTTTATTAGTTTATATAGAAAGAGCAATTAGCCCTTTTTTTGTCATCAAATTAGGTTAATCAGTTGGTGGGAAAATGCGAGGCTTTTGTATGAAGTATGCAACAAGTTAAGACATAATCTTCAAGTAGATATATGCAGTGGCAGAGCCAAATAGGAATAAGGGGTTCGTCCAAACCTCATTCAATGAAAAATTACACTGTTTATAATTGATTAAAATTTTTTTTATGTATATAAAGTAAATGTTAAACTCCTACTTCGTATGTTTACTTCTCCATATTGAATCCGCTTGATAAAAAGTCTGACTCACCCACTAGGTATATATGTTAGGTGAGTATGAAAGGAAAATTGATATTAAAATCAATTTACACTTGAACTTGTGAGAAATATTTTACCATATTACTTTTGTTGTTCAACAAAATTATACTATTATATATATTTTTTGAGCAGCATACACAAGTTTTCAACTTGAAGAAGATACCAAAGGGCAAAGTAGTTGGGACTAAAAGGAAGACAGGTATAGGGGGGAGGAGGAGGGAATTTTAAAAAAGAAAGATTACCACTCCCCCCAACCCCTCCTTTTCGTTATAGTATTTTAACCATTTTTGTTTTAGACTACTTTCGAGAGGGCAAAGGGAAATAAGGAAATGAGATTTCTTGCCCTCTTACGATTATGATTTTTATGAAGTGAAATTTCTCCCAAAGAAAACCATATCATATTCATATTAATTGGAGACAAATCCAAGACAAGACTGCAGGTGCCATTACACACATGCACAAGGGCAAAGATGCATACATCTAATACAACTGCATTCATTCAAAGCCCACTAACTCTAGTCTCTAGATCCTGAATACGCCTCTTAAAGCAACGCATTAAGGCAGTAAGGTTCATCGTATATGGTCATATACAATAATATGGCATATAAGGTACATAATAACATTCTTCACTTATGACTTTGGGCATATTCACGCCACAAATCTAACGCGTAGTTATCAATTACAGACTCCAAATAGTCACCACACTTGATGTAGCTTCAAACACCCCACAATCATAATTCAAAATGTTACAAAAAAAAAGGGGTATGGTTGTAGTATTAACACTAAACACTACCATATTTATATGCAGCGGCTGTCTTTATCCTCATCTTCCCAATTGTTGCGAGTAAAACTCTCAATTGTCGTCCACGAACAGCAAATATAGCTGACAAGCTATGATGTTGTCGTTACACCAACAACTACATTGCTCACCTAGAAATGTAAAATGGTATTGTTAATGATAAGGTGGATGACTTGAGAGTGAAGAAGCCAATAAATATAAATAGAAAGGAGGTTAATCATGACGGAAAACTTACCAACTTGCCACTCTCATCAACAGACATTGGATTTTGGACGACAACAGTTTGATTTTGTGAACGAGCCTTTGCCTAAAGCAGATATGAACACATTTCAGAAATCAATTTTAGTCAAATTAGAAACCAGTAAGTAAGAAAGGAACATGTGGCAGACTTATGAACTCACAGTTGAAGAGGATCCTAAAGCAGGTGTAGCAGTGCCGTTAGGAGGGTTCAAAGATGCATGGGCTCTTCCATCTCCTGCCTGCAAAAAGATGCATATAAACACATGAAAACTGAAATTCCTTATCATATTCATGTACGCATGTTGTCTAGTCTCTCTTATCAATATTATTATTATTACTCTCCTACAATCTTATTCTTCGATTCTATTAATACCTGTTGTTTCCTTTGTTTTAGTTATCATGTTATTTGTTGTTGCTACTCTTCTTTTCTCCATTATTTTCTACATGGCTTCTTCACTACTGCATTTCCTGTTCTTACTGATTTTGATATGCTTTACTTGAGTCAAGGTCTATTGAAAACAACCTCTCTACCTTCAGAATGTAGGGTTAAGGTTGTGTATACACTAACCTTCCCAGATCCCACTTATGGGATTACACTGGACATATTCTTGTTGTAATCAGGTACGTATGCAAATAACCTAAGCAATGGACTAGTAACCAAAAAGACCTGATTTTGCTTTCTTACTCACCCACCTACCCCTTTTTTTTCCCACAATCTGTCATATCAATAACTTCTAAAATTTGCAACTAAAAGTTCAAAAAAAGTTCGCATTTAAGTGGGCTGACGATGCTGATATCACAAGCTCAAGATCAACTTACCTTCCAACATAAACTTCTCCATTAAACTTCCACAAGGATTAAACCACACTGACACTTTGCTTTATGTGAAAGTCCTCAAAATGTGTCGAAGATTTTCAATTTAATCTACTTGCTTTACAATCCATGATATGAAGCAAGGTTAATCGCTATAAT
This sequence comes from Solanum bulbocastanum, assembly GCA_037074985.1. Lineage (NCBI taxonomy): Eukaryota > Viridiplantae > Streptophyta > Magnoliopsida > Solanales > Solanaceae > Solanum > Solanum bulbocastanum. The sequence goes on along the minus strand of CM073598.1, from coordinate 24,070,884 downwards.
CTACTGATTCGTATAGGTTCAGACTATAAGTGGAGAAGGAAGAACCAGAAAAGAGCAGCTTAAAAAGAGACAAACCCAACCAATCTCCTTGGGTTTCAATGACTCAAGAAGTGGCTAATTTGAAGCATCAACAACTACATGTTTACTGTGTTAATTATTCCCTTCTTATCTCCAATTCCGATCATCCTAATCTCAATAAATCTTACTATTTACATAAAAGGCTTAACCATTGTGATTTTAATTGATTTGCATCACCCTTAAGCAACAAAATAAAAAAACTTACCCGCACTGGTGTTTACACCAACCAATGCATGCAAGACACGTCTTTCATACACACATTTTATCACTTATTTACAGTTAAGCAACATATATTCTCACTTTAAATTGTGATTAAACTAAGCCAATATGGTAGTTGGTTATTCTCTGATCATAACAAGGTAAGTAAATATTATACTACTCACTAAAAAGAATTCCCATTACCAAAAGCACAATCTTAAAATTCATTCCTCTTTGTTATTTTACTTCTTAACTATATGGACCAAGCATCAGCTAAAATTTTCACCAAAGATCAAAAAGAAAAATGAATCATCATACTCACATTAACATTGGTAATGTAATGGCATACTGCACATTTAACCGATGGAGCTCCACATGGATACATCAACATCATACGGCAGTTCCCGCAGTAGACATGAGCAAATTGGTTAGGACCTGAAGATCGACAGCCCAATTATATGTCATCCAGGAAGTTCTTCAAAACAAAAATGGCAGAAGAAAAAAAGGGTAACAAGAAACCTAAGCTCTAAGGTACAAATCCTCAAACACAAACAACTCATCTAGCTCTTTACCTTGTAAAATTCTAGTGAAAGATAGGACAGGCAAACGATTTAGGTATAATCCCCTTAAAAATCAACGAGTTAGAGAATATCATCTCATCTTAAACATCCTTATTTACAGCTTAGCTCTAGTAAAAGGCACCTGATTTTGCACATAACATTAGTGCCCAATTAGCATTGTCACACTACATTTCTAACTTCTTGGCATGGTCAACTACAAATGTTGTTGCCTTCAGGACCACCATCCAACTTCAAATTACGTAGCTTCTGACCAAGGGAAAAATGAAAAAATATATTCCCAGCACTATAAACAAGATAGACGACCTAGGGGGAAAGAAAACTTTCGAGTTTGAAAAGGAAAGAGCACAATTCACTATACACCCACTCTGGTTAGTCATGTATAGATTCCAGTAATATCTTCTTAAAACCAAAAAAGACACACATAAACAGACTCGTCAGTGACATATAAGAACGTGTGCTTGCAGAAAAATGCATACACCAAGTTAAGTCCACCAATTACCAGTCATAAACTAAGTTCTCTTTGCAAATTACAAGTGTGCTGCAAAATGAAGCAGATATGACCAAAAGTAAAGATGATGAGAAGATATAACAGCAGATCAGATGTATCTTATGTGAACTGGCAACTAGTTTACAAAGAGCACCAGATCAGGTCATTATTTTCGAGGAACTACCAAACTCAAGACGAATCAATTGGAGTTACTTACACCTATCAGTCAGGCAAAACTTCTGATTAAATTGAGCCTCAATAGGAAAAACCATTACACAAACATACAATAACGTAATCATATGCCACTAAGTCTGACAAAGACATAAATTTATACAGCTCCCTTGCCCCAGGCAAAAGCTTGAGCCTTGAAGAGCTCGAAAGTTGAAAATTTAAGCTGGGACCACACTCTAAACTCATAAGTTATAACTTAGTTCAACTAAAAACACAACCATACCGAAATGTTCACTTATGTATTACATAGTTAGAATATCAAAGTAATGTAACTCTTCCAACAGATTTTTTTCATGTAATACAAGAATAAAAATGCCAATATCTCAATTTGAGATCTCATATGATAAACTTTTGATGAGTGTGTAGGAAAAAGATCTCATATGAAAAATGAAAACAGCCAAAGCTCAAGCGGATAGTATCAAAAGCTAGATTCATATTATGCTCAAATGAAGGAAACATTGCATTCCAGCAAAGAGACTAGATTTTCATAACCAGACAAACATTAGTCTCTGAATTCAAGGAAAGGGAAGTTATAAACTGTACCTGGGACAAGGTTCACTGTATGACAGCAGGAGCATCTCACACTGTTCGCTCCACGTGGATGCATAAGTAATGTACGACAGCCTCCACAAATCAATTGAGCCATTTCCATTCCTGCAACACCTTCAAGTAACATAACACAACGACAACTACACTTCAATCCATGTCAAGGCAAAACAACAACAACAATAACTACATCTCAATCCCAACAGATCTATACACCAAGCCTCCCCAAAACCTAGCCCACTCTATGGCTTTATTTACCATGTCACCATCAAGCATAGCATTACTATTAGATATACTCAAAATGTTTGAGTACACTAATTTTCTTTCCTAACAAAAATCTTCTAGCAACAACACTTATCATCAACATGGAAGGGGGCCTTAAACCAAACAACAGCCACACAAATTTGAAAAAAAATGTTCTTATAACAACATCAGAATCAAGAAAAGCACAGATACCAGGTGGTGGGACAGGGGTGAGTGCATTGCACACTGCACAGCAGACATTAGAAGCTCCTCTGGGATAAAGAAGCATTGTCCTGCACCCACTGCACATCAACTGACTCTGCATATCTGCAGAACAAAAAACATTAACCAAATAGCCATGTCAAGCTCACAAACTAAATTGCAAACTGATCTTTGAGTTACAGTTCTCAAGATTGTAATAAATCTAAAAGATCCATCCTGAAACAATGAACTTTGTCTTAACAAAATTAAGGTGGCTGTGTTGAGACAAAAAGGTTTCACCTTTCAATCTGTTTTGAATGTCGAATCGTCTGAGTTAGAAGAGCTAATTTCTGCCGATCCGCGAGGTAAATTTATTCTTCCTGCTTGACAAAATGAAAGAGAACAATAAATACTTTTCTTCAAGAAAGTTCCTTTCAGTAATTATTCATCCAATGGTTAAAGCTACAATCTTTTTTCTCAGGATTCACAGATTATATGGACAAGAAAAATTCCTATATCGAGTTTTTCGTGCCAAGACGGGTCAAACACAACTCATACAAAAAAATTGTTTAATCAAACACCCATAACCATGAGTGTGGCTCATCAACCAGGTTCAAATCTCAGCAAAGGCAGAAAAAGCTAGCTGATTTCTTCATAGTTGAGCCTAAGCTAACCAAAACGAGGGAAAATAATCACCCTTGCCCCAAATTCTTCCTACCCACAAACCAAAATTTATCCACAATCAATTACACCCATCACAATCATTCATAAACAATCAGGATTATAAAAGTAAATATATCATGTTTACATTACCAGATGAAAAGGGAAAACCCCCAAGAAATCGGATAAAGAAAAAAGCAATTTTCTTACCAGTCAATGAACAAATCTGGAAGATAGGGTACTCCTCTATTATATATATCCCCACACACGAAAAAAAAAAAAAAAACAGTAAATGGTGCTTGAGATTGTCTGAAAATGGGTTGGAATTCAAATGGAAATCTGAGCGAAAATTCCGACAGAAATTGGGTAATTCAAGATTTCCAAAGATTTGTTTTTGGATATTTGTCTTACATCTCCTTTTTCTTCTTGTTAAATATTGGGAATAAATGCCTTTCGACCTGTCTTCAAATGAAATAAAATAAAACAAATCATTCCATTCAATTTATTTATTTTACTTTTTTTTCATAAAAAAAAAATTAATTATAATTTTTCATTTGATATATTTAAAATTACAAGATCACATGTGAAACTATTTTAGGCAAAGGATAATGCGTACATATGCTTCGCCGAAATTTATGTGGCATATAGATGTTAGATGTGTTATCTATTTTATATATATATATATATATATTTAATTTTGTACCCTCCTAACACAACTTAGAAGAAAATTTGTTCATCGCTAGTCAAATTCTTTACTTTGCTATTGCTACGTAAGATTGAAAACATTTTAGTATTATTCTGTATAACTTTAGTTTTTATATTAAAAGATTCAAAAAGGATAGTACTATTTTTTTTCAGAAATTTGTGTTAAAGTAAAATAGAACAAATAAATTGAATGGAAGAATATAAATATCAATTAAAAATACAGTTATTGTTAAAATAAAAATAAGAAAAAGGTTTTTGAAAAAGGAACAGACAGAGTATTGCTCTAAATTTTGAAACTTATTTTGTCAATAAATTTAATTCAACGCGTTAACTTTTATTTTCTAATAATGTTTCCTTTTGTTGACACCAAAGATTTCTACCTAGAAACAAAAATAAAAAAAATTAAAGGAAGATAGAATCGAGTGAGGAGATTTTGTCAACACAGAGAAAAATGATGGCGATAGATTAGTTTAATCACAAGATATATTATTGGGTTCTTGTTCACGCAAAATTCGAATTTAAAATCTTTTTAATATAAAATAAATAAGATAAACTAATTTAATCTAAAAAAAGTAACAACGATAGATCTTTAATTTCTACTAAAAAAAATTATTTTCATTTTTAAAACTTAAATTCAAATTTTTTATTAAACATTAATCATATGTATTCTAGTTATCCCATCAGAGTTCTTAATAGTTGATTCTGGATTTCATTTATCATCTAAATATGTGCACACTGGCGTAACTACAGCCTAGATACTTTTTGTCAAAAAATTATGTTATATATATCAAATTTTATTTTTTAAAAAACTAATAAACAAATAAAATTAAATGAAAGGAGTAATAATGTAATTTCAACAATAAACGAAAAGAGACCAAAACTTATACATAAATTGCATTCATTGAAAGAGCTTTATGACTTTCTTTGTCAACTCAATTAATGTTGAGTATAAAATAAAAAAATAGTTTTCTTTTCTCGACATGATAAAAGTAATAAATAAAATAAATAAATATACTTAAAAAATAATAGACCAATAAAGTTAAACAAAAGGGGTAATAACGTAATTTCAACAATAAATGGAAAGAGACTTAAACTTACACATAAATCGCGTTCGTTGAATGCGCTTCATGTCTTTCTTTCTCAGCTCAATTAATGTTGAGTATAAAATGAAAAAATAATTATCGTTTCTCGATATGATAAAAGTAATAAATTAAAGAAATAAATATATTTTAAAATTGTAGACTAATATAATTAAACGGAAGGGGTGTTAACATAATTTCAACAATAAATGGGAAGAGACTAAAACTTACACAAAAATCGCATTCATTGAATACATTTTATGTCTTTCTTTCTAAGCTCAATTAATGTTGAGTATAAAATGAAAAAAATAATTATCTCGCTATGATAAAAGTAATAAATGTATTTCAAAAATAATAGACAAATAAGATTAAACGAAAGGGGTAATAACGTAATTTCAACAATAAATAGGAAGTGACTGAAACTTACACATAAATCGCATTACGAAAAAATAATTATCTTTTCTCGATATGATAAAATTAATAAATAAAAGAAATAAAAATGTTTAAAATAGTAGACTAATAAAATTAAACGGAAGGGGTAATAAAGTAATTTCAACAATAAATGGGAAGAGATCGAAACTTACACATAAATCGTGATTTGTTGAATGCGTTTTATGCCTTTCTTTCTCAGCTCAATTAATGTTGAGTATAAAATGAAAAAATAATTATCTTCTCTCGATATGATAAAAGTAATAAATAAAAGAAATAAATATATTTATAAAATAGTAGACTAATAAAATTAAACGGAATGGGTAAGAACATAATTTGGGTAAGAACATAATTTAACAATAAATGGGAAGAGACCGAAAATTACAGATAAATCAAATTCGTTGAATGCGTTTTATGCCTTTATTTCTCAACTCAATTAATGTTGAGTATATAATAAAAGAATAATTATATGTTTTCTCGATATGATAAAAATATAAATAAAATAAATAAATAAATTTAGAAAATAATAAACAAATAAAATTTAACGAAAGAGGTAATAACGTAATTTCAAAGATAAGTGGGTGGAGATTGAAACTTACACATAAATAGCATTCATTGAATGCGTTTTATGCATTTCGTTCTCATCTCAATTAATGTTGAGTATAAAATAAAATAAAAAATTATCTTTTGTCGATATGATAAAAGTAATAAATAAACAAAATTAATATATTTAGAAAATAGTAAAAAATAAAAGTAAACGGAAGGGGTAATAACGTAATTTCAACAATAAATGAAAAGAGACTGAAACTTACGCATAAATCGCATTCGTTGAATTAATGTTGAGTATAAAATGAAAACAATAATTATCCTTTCTCGATATGATAAAAGTAACAAATAAAAGAAATAAATATATTTTAAAAATATTGGACAAATAAAATCAAACGGAAGGGGTAATAATGTAATTTCAACAATAAATGGGAAGAGATCAAAACTTACCCATATATCGCATTCGTTGAATGCGTTTGATGCCTTTCTTTCTCAGCTCAATTAATGTTGAGAATCAAATGAATTTTTTTTCTTGATATGATAAAAATAATAAATAAAAGAAATAAAAAAATATTGGACTAATAAAATTATATAGAAGGAGTAATTACGTAATTTCAACAATAAATGGGAAGAGACCGAAACTTACACATAAATCGCATTCGTTGAATGCATTTTATGTTTTTTTTTCTCAGTTCAATTAATGTTGAGTATAAAATGAAAAAAATAATTATCTTTTCTCGATATGATAAAAGAAATAAATATATATAGAAAATAGTAAACAAATAAAATTACGGAGGGGGTAATAACGTAATTTCAACAATAAATGGGATGAGTCTGAAACTTACACATAAATCGTATTCGTTGAACGCGTTTTATGCCTTTCTTTCTCAACAACATTAATGTTGAGTATAAAATGAAAAAATAATTATATTTTCTCGATATGATAAAAGTAAATATATTTTAAAAATATTAAACAAATAAAATTAAATAGAAGGGGTAATAACGTAATTTCAACAATAAATGGTAAGACACCGAAACGTACACATAAATCGCATTCGTTGAATGTATTTTATGTCTTTCTTTCTCAGTTCCATTAATGTTGAGTATAAAATGAAAAAAATAATTATCTTTCATATGATAAAAGTAATAAATATATTTTAAAAATATTGGACAAATACAATTAAACGGAAGGGGTAATAACGTAATTTCAACAATAAATGAAAGGAGACTAAAACTTACACATAAATCACATTTGTTGAATGCATTTTATGTTTTTTTTCTCAACTCAATTAATGTTGACAATAAAATGAATTTTTTGTTTTATCTTTTCTAGATAAGATAAAAGTAATAAATAAAAGAAATAATTATATTTAAAAAAAAGTAAAGAAATAAAATTAAACGTAAGGGGTAATAACGTAATTTCAACAATAAATGGGAAGAGACTGAAATTTACACATAAATCGCATTCGTTGAAAGCGTTTTATGTCTTTCTTTCTCAGCTCAATTAATGTTGAGTATAAAATGATTTTCTTTTTTATCTTTTTTCTCGATATGATAAAAGTAATACATAAAAGAAATAAATATATTTTAAAAATAGTTGACTAATAAAATTATACGGAAGGGGTAATAACGTAATTTCAACAATAAATGAGAAGAGACCGAAACTTGCACATAAATCACATTTGTGAAATCGTTTTATGCCTTTCTTTCTCAGCTCAATTAATGTTGAGTATAAAATAAAAAAATAATTATCTTTTCTCAATAGAGTTTTTGGTTAAAATCATTCCTGAAGTATGACTTAAATCTAAAATACATCCTTGTGTTATATAAATAAACAAAAAAAATCCCTGCATTATCCAAAAAGTTGCAAGATTCATCCTTATGTCTATTTTTTTAAGAAAGTCACGCCACCAACAAAAAAATGTGCCAAGTCGAATAAATATATGTACACATGGTTAAGCTAGTCAAGTTGGGTGATTTTTCTAAATTTTAGAAATTGAGGGTTTAAATCATATTTAGACAAAATATATTAAAATTCTAAATATTCTTTGTAATAAGTATGGCCAAATACAACTCTAACTTCAAAAATTTAAAATAAAGTAATTATTTTTTTATCTTCATAACTAAACACCTACGCAATTTCACTAAATTTTCAGTATTTCTGTACATTTTATAAAATGTGAATTGCATTGTATATAACGTACATACGTACTAAATATTTTTTTAAAGAAAATCTCTAAATAGTTGGGCGTAATATTTTTAGAATGATTTTTTTTACATAATTTTTCTAACCATCGAAACCTACTGTATAAATATTTCAAGACTTATGTATTGTTGCAGGTCAATTTACATGATGATGCAAAAAACATATAAACTAACAACACACAGAATTTAAATTCTGAGAATGAAAGAGTCATTTTCTATCCATATCCTTATTCTTTTTAGGTAACTTTGATCTTCTCGTCATGACTAAAATATGACCAAATTTTTTTTTTTTTATTGTTTCAATTAGTTTCTTAACAAAAATAGACTGAAGGATGATTCTTGTTTTTTTTGAGTAGTATAAGGACATTTTCTACTCACTTAGATAATATAAGGATGTAGATTAAATTTGAATCGTAACAATGATTTTAGAAAAACTTTGACAAATATAATTTAGTCATACTATTTCTTATTATTTGAAAAAACAGAAGGCATCCTTTTTTAAAAAAATTCAATAAACATAATAAATTATTACTATCAACTATACAAATTAGTTTCTAGAGAAAAAATAAGGGGGAACCCATCGGTGGCCCCCTAAACTTGGCATACTTTTTCACTTAGACACCTCAATTGAAGGATTTTCATTTTAAACACCTAACGTAGGGTCCCCACGTGTCACTTTAACACTTTTTGCACAGCTGGAGTGTCGCGTGATTTTTACTTATTCAAGGCGCGTAAACATCAAAATTTGGTCTGATATGGCGTCCCAAACGGTAATATTACTCCACATCATCCATTATATTATTTTTTCTCCAATTGTACATTAATTAAAACCCCAATTTTCTCTCTTCTTTTCCAATATTTCTTTTCTTCAGCCTTCCTTTAGTTCTTGACCCTTAATACTTTAATGTCAAGCTTCTCCAATTCTTCCATGGCTTCTGTGGATGAAAGTCGATATTGTAGGTGTGGTAATGAAGCACTATTAAAGACTTCATGGACCCAATTAAATCTAGGGCGTATATTTTTTACTTGTAGAATTTCAAAGGTAAAATTCTTTGTTTCCCTTGTTTTTTTTAAGTCAATTAGATGATTAATTGTTGGCGTCTAATTATTTTTGATTGGTTTTATAGAAAAAGTGTGGTTGTGACTATTTTCTTTGGTATGAAGATCGACACCCTCCACAAGCAAACAGGGTAATGTGGGGATTGTTGAAGAAAGTTAATGCTTTTGATGAAAAATTAAAGCGAGCAAGAAATATATTTATTATTGGTGTCGTTGCTACTGGGTTGCTGATGTTTGGAATATGGAAATTGAAGCCTAATTGTTATTGTTCTTGAGGTGTTCGCTCTAGTAGTATTTTGATGTTGTATTTGGTGTTCGGTCTAGTAGTATTTGGTGTTAGATCTAGTAGAATTTTGATGTCGTTATTGCTGTAAATTTTCGATGTAAATGTGCATTTTGAATTCAATGAAATTCTATGTTATTGTTGCAGTAAAATTGGTTTTTTAGCTACATACAAATCTTAAATTCGTTCTCACAATGTGTCGTCCATGAATGAAATGGATAACTTTGGGCATGGAATTGCATTTACCATGGAACGGAAACTATATATAGAGGAGTCCGAGCGTTGTTCATCACAGAACTTTCTAATTTAGTTCCTCCAAGAGACGTAAGCACCCAAATTATAATCTCCAATTAAACTAAGTTACCACAAGAGTAAAAACATGTAATGCAAAGTTGATAATCTCCAATTAAACTAAGTTACCTGCATTCTAACACCCAAATTATACAAAACGTAGACAGTTATATTGCATGCTCCATAATGAGCTCAAAGTTAGCATTATGCTACATACCATTCAAGGCAACGACCTCAAAAAAATATACTAAAATAAGGCCCCAAAATAAAGCTAGCATAACCAAAATAAAGCCCAAAATCAACCTATTCTAAGTTGGTGTTACTTCTTTTTGTTTGCCATTTGCTGCAATTGGGAAGTGGTGACAACATCCTTATTTTTCCATCTCAAGCCTCTAGGCTTAAAGCCAAGGTCTATACCCGTTAAACTTGCATCCTTATAGCTTAAACCTGTTGGTAGAATCCTTTGACTTGAAGTCCTAGGCTGTTTTTTGAAGAAAAAATTAAAATTAATATAGGTATAAACTTGCATTCATTTAAGAGACAATTTGTGACAAACTTACGTTTAGTATTTGAGTTCCACTTGCACTTGTGTAGATGCCAAATCCAACATTACTTGATCCACCATTAATTGGCGTCTTTGGTCCCCCTCTCGCAGAAGCTTCTCCAGTTGCAACTCTTCCTTTTTTTTGTCCAGCAGTTTGTCTTGTCCTTGGAGGTAGTTGACTGGTTATACCTCTTGTAACAGGAATACTTGTATCCACAAATGGTGGTGGTTGGCTTGTTTTTGCAGTTTTCCTTGCCCTCTTAGCTCTACTGGTATCACCAAAAACTGTTGTTGAAGAAGCAGTTTTCCTTGCCCTTTTAACTCTACTGCTATCACCACAAACTGTTGTTGAAGAAGCATGACTGTTTGATGTTGCTGATGCAGGTTAGTTGAATCTTGTTGGTCCAAGTTAGTAGGAGTTTGTTGGTTCAGGATGGCTACTTCCTTGTGAACTTTGACCAGCAGTAAATTGTAATTGTGAACTTTGACCAACAGTAAATTGTGATTGTGAGCTGTAACTAGTTGGCTGTGAAGTATGGACACCAACTTAACTATCAAACATAAAGTTTGTTCATTACATTCAACAAGAATTTAAAAAAGGCACAAGCAAATAATAAATTATTTTACCTTGCAATATTTCTTGTTATGGCCTTGTTGTTTACAGTTGGAACAAGTAATTTTCACTCCTTGTTTGGACATCTTTCCATACTTCTTTTTTGGTTCATCTTTACTCTTTCTTCTATTTCTTAAAGGTCTACCAGGCATTTGCTTAGGTTTAGAAGGCTCAATCCTTGAATTGTTAGTTTCAGGCCACATCTTCATATTTGGAATTGGTTGAATGAAATGACTATAAGCCTTTAAGAAGGTATCCTTCCTATACCAATGCTCCACAAATGGTTCAGGTTCCTGTTTTATGTGGTACAAAGCAGAAATAACATGTTGGCATGGAATACCTCTCAATTGCCAAGTTCTACAACTACAAACTTTATTAGTCAAGTTGACTGTATGCCTATACTGCCCTTCTCCAATCTCAAACCCAACATCAGCATTCCAAAGCACCTTGCATGCCCTAGCCTTTTCCTTATTCTCCTCCAACATAAGTCTAGCCATAGGTGCAATATCACATATCCAGGTGTCAGCAAACTTAATCATATCCACAGTTTTAGTCATTAATTTTCTCATAATTTTCTCCAACATGGTTATTATAGATTTGTGTCTACATTATAAAATCCATGAGTTAAAGGTTTCACATATGTTATTTTCAACTGCATCACATTTGGAATGCTCTTGAAAGAATGCTTTAACCCATGACACTTGTGGATAATGCAATAAATCATCATTAATTTCATTACCAAGTCTGCTCATTTTGTAAAGCTCCTCATTGTACTTCACTTCAAAAGTTGCCTTGGAACATCTCCAGAATTGTCTTCTCCTTTCCTCTTCCTTCCATCTTTTACTCCAATTAGATTAGATGTGTCTAGCATACATTCTAACTTCAGCATTTGGTAGCATTTCACTAACAGCTTCTTGAAGACCCTACAATAAAATACAATTCAAGAAATAAAATACATTTCTACATATCTACAACTATAAAAGTAATAAACAATTACCTTCTGCATATTTGACATTACAGTAATCCTTGTCCAGTACCCAACTGCAGGTCCTCTTTCAAGTAGTTGATAAAGAAACTCCAGCTATGTTTAGTCTCCTTGTCCACAACTGCCCAGGCTATAGAAAACATCTGATTGTTTCCATTTCTTTCAACTGCTAGAAGAAGTTCACCCGTACAAGCACCCTTTAAGAAACATCCATCAAATCCTATTATTCTTCTACATCCTTCCTTCCACCTTTCTTTAATGCATCCAAGCATACATAAAAGTACACAAACAAATTCTTTTCTGGTACAATTTCTCTATCCATCCTTACCCAAACAGAACTAACAGGATTGGTTTGTTTTATGACTTCAACATAATCACATAACCTTGCAAATTTCAATTCCAGTCACCCATGTTTTCTTTAAGAATCATCATCTTTGCCTTGTAACAAATTGTTCTACCCACATGCAGTCCTAACTCCTCCCTGCACAATTCTTGTATTTCCCAAATCCTCAAAGATGGTTGTTTAGTTATTTCATCATTGAATCTACTTGCTAGGAACTTAGTTGTACACATTTTGTTCTTATTTGATGGTAAACAGTTATGTATAGGATAATAATTCTTAATCATAATGTTACCAGAATCCCTATCAATTGCACCATAGCACAATCATTTGCATTTTTCTTTGAATTTACATTTAGCTCTCACTCTATGAGCTTCATTATGCCTTAATTTAATTTGATAATGTTTTTCAACAACATATTTTGCCAAAGCCTTTCTAAATTCCTTAGCATTCTCAAAAATCATTCCAAGTTCAAAAATAGCAACAGTACATTCATCATCATACCTGACCTTTTTGCTCTTTCTTCTGCCTGATAGATCAACACCTCCAACAGCTTCTGCATCTAGCATATCAGTGCTATTATCACTATCACATTCTGAGCTATCAATATACTTCTCATCTCCTCCCAATCTGCCAACATATCTATCCTTCTTATTTATTTCAATATCTTCAAAACCTCTATCCACACCAGCCTCACCTATTAGTACTTCTTCAGTTATTGTTTTCTTCTTCTTAAGATTAGGATTTCTTTTGTTTCTCCTTTCAGCCCTAAGGGATCTCAATTCTTCATCAACATCTGAATCATCTTCATCTGGAATAGCATCTACATCTGTGTCACTACTAGGCAGATATGATTCAGCTTCATTCTGATTTGTATCACCTCCAGGCAGTTCTGTATCAACTCTATTCAAATCTGAATTATTCTCCACAGTTCCCTCAGTATTTATACCCACAGATTCATCAACAGGACCAGACCATGGTAAAAGACCAGTTGGACCAGGCAATTCTTCCAACTCATCAATTTCATGGACCACATACACATGAAGCTCATCACCATCTATCAAGTCTTTCACAATTCGAACAATTGAGTATCAGAAGTAGCTTGAACTAATTCATTGTTATCTTCACAGTAAAATCCCTTCACATTTGTATACCCAAAGTCTTTAGTGTAGGAAAGAAACTTGACAAGACTAGAATGATTTTTATCTATGCCAACACCAAATGCATCTACTTTTCATTGGTAAGTAGGGTTAGGGTTTCCAACAACACCCCCCCCCCCCCCAATCCCCATGATGAAAACAAGTTAAAATATAGCTGTACATATCTCGAAAAGAATACCCCCAACAAAAGGAAATGCCCAAAAAGCCACTTACTTTACCAGCCAAAACCTATATTAAAAATGAAAATAAAGAAAGCGGAATCAACAACAATATACATCTTCTTGAAGAAAACAAAAACACAGGTAGAAAAGAAAATACACCATTACCTTCAATTTCTTTAATTTCTTCAATTTCTCCAATGTCGCACAGCCGATACCTCGTCAATACAACCTTAAACCTGAAAAATAGCGACATAAAATACAACAATGGTTATTATTAATAACAAATTGAAGGAAAAACAAAGAAATACATGTGAAGAGAGGGAGATTTACCTAGGGTTTTCATCGGAGAAGAGAGAGAGTTTAGACCCTTTTCTTTGTTTGAAATCAGCAAAATGGTTCCATTTTTCCTATAGTTTGGAAGAGAACTACGTGTAAAGAGGTTTAAAAGTTGGCATCATATAATTAGTCAGTTACTTCACGTATACCGATTGTCTTGCACGCGCTTATGGTCAACAGAAATCTGTGCAAAAAGTGTTTAAGTTTACATGGGACCCTACGTTAGGTGTTTAAAATGAAAATGCTTCGAGTGAGGTGTCTTTAAGTGAAAAATTATGCCAAGTTTAAGGGGCACCGATGGGTTTGGCCAAAAAATAATCTTGAAATTGTACGTTTACCAATACCATCCAAAGGTAACATTGAGATTTTCGTGAAAGGATCCTTTGCGGGAAGCTTCGCAGAAAGATCAAAGATTTTCATGAATCTCATAACTTCCTCAAACCTCTAATAGCTTCGAATTTCAAACCCCATCAATCTGGTAAGTACCCATTTCTGCTTTTGAGCTATTTTTGTTCTTGTCTTGTACGAAATTCCAAAACTTTTCGATGTGTTTTACTGAGTTTCAGTAGTTTTTAATTGAAAACTGAGGATTATGGTTTTGGGTTTTCGATGCGTTTTGCTGAGTTTCAGTAGTTTTTAATTGAAACTGAGGGATTATGGTTCTTGGGTAATTTGAAATCTTTGTTGACAAATGGAGAAATCTGATGGGTTTCTCATTAGAAAAAGTCCACGACTTCGTGGGGTGTTCAATCTTGTGTGTTCCCTAGTCCTTATGTGTATGTTCTACAACCGTGAAGATATTGTGAGCAATCCAATTTTAAAGAAGTCATCTTTAGTTTCTAGTCAGTGGCACCCAAGTAGTAGATTTGATGGTTATTCTTCCCATACACGAGTGGTTCGTCGAGGGATGTTAGAAGTAAACGGGTCGGATGCTGATGATTTGGTGGTAAAAAAGCCTCAGTTATGTGCAGGATTGTTTGATCATGTGGGGTTTAAAAGTAGTTGTGACTTCTTGAAAGTTCACCCAGATTGCTCGTCTGGAGGGTTCTTTGATTACCTTAAGTTCTATTACTGTGGTTGTAATGGAAGTGCGTGGGCGTTTGTAGTATTTGGTGTCTGGCTTGCTGCATTGTTCTATCTTTTGGGTAACACTGCAGCTGATTACTTTTGCGGTTCGTTGAAGAAACTGGCTAGCGTGTTGAAGCTATCTCCTACAGTTGCTGGAGTTGTTTTGCTCCCGCTTGGTAATGGTGCTCCGGATGTATTCGCAAGTATTGCTGCGTTTGTAGGAAGTGGTGCTGGTGATGTTGGGCTTAACAGTGTTTTAGGTGGGGCTGTGTTTGTTACTTGCATTGTTGTGGGTGCTGTTTCTCTTTGTGTAGCTGATCAGGATGTTCAGGTTGACAAAAAATGCTTTATTAGGGATATTGTCTTTTTCATTGTAACGCTGATGTCACTATTATTGATCTTGATTGTTGGTGAAGTTAGTGTGGTAGCAACTATCGCATTTGTATTGATATATGTTGTTTATGCGTTTGTTGTTGCTGCTAATGAGATTTTGAGGAAGCATGCGCGGAGATTGAGATTGGATGTTGTTACCCCTTTGCTTCCTGTAAGAGGAAGTATATTTTCTGAAGGGACTCAGGAGGAGGATTCTGTTTATAGCTCTTTGCTTGACGTTGAGACAGAGGACAATAGCATACAGTCACATGGTTCCTTGCCTCAGTGGATGTGGGCATCCAATGTGGCAATATATTCTAATCAGTCATTGAGGGTGCATGATGGGGAAAGGCCTTTGTGGGGTTGGATTGACGAGGGTGTAGAAGTCAAGAGCCCATCATTTTCCTGCTCTCAGCTCTGCTCACTTCTAGAGTTGCCATTGACTGTGCCAAGACGATTAACCATTCCATTAGTTGAGGAAGAAACTTGGTCAAAACCATACGCTGTAGGCAGTGCTACTTTAGCTCCTTTTCTTCTTGCAGCTTTATGGAATACTCAGGATAATGTGAGTTACCTAGGCAGAAGTGTTGCTATAGTTCTTGGCATTTCTGTTGGTTGCACATTGGGCATACTTGCATACAAGCATACAAGAGCTGACCGTCCACCACAGATGTTTTTGCTTCCATGGGTTTTGGGGGGTTTTATTATGAGTATCGTTTGGTTTTATATGATTGCGAATGAATTGGTAGCGCTACTGGTTGGATTGGGTGTTGTACTGGGGGTTAATCCCTCGATTCTTGGGCTCACTGTTTTGGCTTGGGGCAATTCAATGGGTGATCTCGTCTCAAATGTTGCTTTGGCGATGAATGGTGGAGATGGTGTGCAGATTGCTTTATCTGGATGCTATGCAGGTCCCATGTTCAATACACTTATTGGATTAGGAATCTCATTTTTCCTCGGCGCCTGGTCAGAGAAACCTTCTTCTTTCATACTTCCACGGGACAGAAGTTTGTTTTACACCATATGTTTCCTCATGTTTGGTCTTCTATGGGCCCTCGTTGTTCTTCCCAAAAATGACATGCGCCCTAACAAGATGCTTGGTGTAGGCCTTATCGTCATCTATTTGGTATTTCTGTCTGTTAGACTGAGTAGTGCGATGGGAATTGTTTCATTGTTTGGGCTTAGTGACTAATTATTGCATGTTCAGAAAGGTTAGCATTGAAATCATCTGGACTTGAGATTCAGATTGTCCCACTTCACTTGAATAGTGAGCTTGATTTGTATCTTCAGCATGGGACAAAGTTCTAATATAAGGAGCTTGTAATGCTCATCAATGATGTATTCTGCTGTACAAATACTCATATAGTAGGTGCTCTTCGACTCCTTTCTTGAGCCTCCTTCTCTCTGTGTTGCATGATCTTCATATTGTTTGTATTTTTGTAATAAAATTTCTTTTCATAGAATAAAAAATTTCTCCCGGTGCAATGACATCTGAAACTAATTAGTTGATGGTATCTGTTTTGGTCAATGAGCAGCTAGATGCCTGTTTCACTGAAAGATGGCAAGACAAGTTACAATGAACAAGCTGATCACCATTTCGTGTGGAGACATTATAGTCCTGTTGGACTAGAAAATGATTTTGTTTTGGGAGACTTGGTACTGGTTTTGTTTTCTGTAGAACTAATGTGACTGTTTGGAGTAGTGTTTTATAAGCTTTGGGTTTGCTTTTGGGAGAATTATTGTTTGATTTCTTTTATTGGAAAATAATATCACTAAAACTCAAAACATTTTAGAATATTTTTATATGAGTAAGGATTAACATTGACTAAATATCTTTGTTTGATGCTAAACATATTTTCAAAGAAATGGGTTTTGTGAGAAAATTAAATTCAGTTAAAGAGATAGAAAAAAGTTGGCTAAAGTGAAACTGAGTCCAAGCAAATAGTGACTAAATTGTCACATTGTCAGGGTCAAGTGAATCCACCTTTCAGAACTACAAAACAAACCATGGATTGAGGCTTGTAGTTTTGTTTTAGGAAAATATGTTTTATTAACAAACCAAAATGGTTTGGTTTCTAACCAAAGTTATGTGGCGCCATCTTGGTTTTTTGTGTCTTGCGGTGCATATTGGTTTTACCAGTGGCAATGAAGCTGGTGCAGTAGGTGGGTGTCAGTGTGATCCTATTGCTGCACGAGGTCCTCTTCTTCTTGTCATATCAAGGGAGCATGGCTCTGTTTCAGGCTCATGTGGTAGACGTGGTGTTCACTTAGTGATTGCAGGATGTATTAGTTGAAAGAAGTGTAAAGTTTGGTTTCGAGTTCTTTGGTTTCCCATTGGCGCTATTGTAGTATTGTACGCTTGCAAAGTACAATATGCTGTGTCTTGAGTGCTTTTAGTGAAATGTTGTTAGTAGTTTCTTGAGGAATTTCATGGCTATCTCTGCTCCCCAGTGGTTTCATGCTCCAACGTGTCTGCTGTATAGCATGGTCAGTTCTTCCTGATTATACAAAATTATAACCTAATGTCACAGTGAAGGAGAGTTTATACCACTTTGAATCATGCAATACCTCTATGTTCTGTGCTATTAATTGATTATTCCCAGTTGAGGGTTACAATATGTTGAAGTAGATGGCATCTTTCTGGTTCAGTCTCCTTTTCATCTCATTTATGACGTTGTCTTTATTGACCAGAATTGTTCTGCCAACTGGTCTAGCCACCACAATTTGGCAGGATTATACTGATCTTTCTCTTGATAAGTTGAGATCATTTGCTTGATATTACACGAAGTTAATGTCAAAAATACGTACAACTATGTGGAGGCTTAAACACCATTACTATAAATTGTCCCAATCACCTATATACACCCGATTGCTTCATTACACCGAAAAGATACATGAAAGTAAGGACATTTTGATACATCATATATTATTCTAACCGTTATGAAATGATCTCCATTTGTTTCAGTCTATGTAGTCTAAAAAAGTCCCAAGGGTGTGATTTTCAATACTCCCTAGTTCAACCACCACATGAGAATGAGACATTTGGATACATTCCTATATACTTCTTACTTCTAGAAATGATATTCTGTTCCTTACATTCCATGTGTGCAGAACAGGCTCAGGCATGTTATGATCTGCCATGCTGTCCTAGTTGGCTTGCCTACCCTCTATGTGCTCTTACAAGTAGCAGTTGTAAAAAAAATTCCGCAACTTACTTCATATAACCGTTGTTTGTGTCTAAGTTGCTTTCTCTTACATTACATTGCAATTATGTTTTTTTTTTCTTATTTTTCGTATGCACATTTCTTCATTAAAGCTCACGATTTAATTGTGCTTTGCACTCAATAATTCAATATCCAGCAGATTTTGGCTCCTTTTTATGCCTTTTGCCTTTGATAACACCAGTACATGTCTTGCAGCATGCATGCATGCATTATCTGTGTAGCATCTCTCATCTCTTTTATGTAGACCTTCACATGTTATGTTATTTTAGTTTGTTCGATAAACCACCAAGATAGATGAGAAAAGAGAGTGCCATTTTACATACGATGCGTGAAGACTGTTCCAATTGTCCATGTAGAAGTAGTTGGTCTCCATTTATGGACAATCGATCAATTATAAAAGGAAAAGCTCCTGCATGTTTCTGAGTTTCTTAAACTTTGGTTGGTAGTAGCTTATTTGGATAAAATATGATCTGGAAAAGAGCAAAAAAACTAGAGTCATTTCTGAAAGACTGAAACTAGGACCAAAATTTTTCATCCAAGTAAATCATAGTACATTGTGATTTATGTTATTGCCTTTAGACTGCAAATGCTGGTCTTTTGATGAAGGAAACAGCTATCTATCTCTACATTGGCTGGACAAGTGGTATTTACTCTTTTCATCTCGAGTACATCAGGTAAAATCTTCTTTACTTTCTTAATCTTCTGCGAAATCATTTGTCTGTGTGAGATGGTCCATTCTAATAGTGACACCTTAGTTACTGGTTCTATGTTGAGTTGTTACACTATTCTATATTTGACAACTTAGTTACTGGTTCTGTGTTGAGTTGTTACACTATTCGATTTGCCGTTGCTCGTTATGCTTGGTGGCTTTAGTATTTTTTTGCAGATACTGTTGGAGCAGTATATACTGGGCTTGGCCCTAGTATCTAACATTGGGTATAGAATTATTTTTTTCCACTAGTATGAGTTTTAGGCATATATAGTTTATGATCATCGATAGATCTACTGTTTCCAGCTTCAAAATTTGTGGATAATGGATCTGCTCCTTTACCCTTCTTCGCTTAAATACTACACTTGGTTCAGATGAATCAAAACTGTAAGGCAGACTGTTACTGCAACATGTATCGTGCTTGTACCTCTTTTCTAATTTCCCTATATACTGCCAACAGTCTTTCTTATGAATTATCTAAACGGATCGATCCTCCTATTCCGTTTGTTTTTTCAACTTGTCCTGCTTAATGGAAAAAAATGGTATAATGAGAGTTAGAAGTTAAACATTAATAATAGTTTGAACGAAAATAAAAACAAAAACGATATCTCTTCATCTCTTGCAGTATTTTTCTAAGGCTAGTCGTTTACAATTTATTTATTTATAATAGTAAAGTATATATAATATATATCCTTAAGCAGTCACGTATAGGGCTTGGAATAAATTAATTTTGAAAGTTAGAAGGGACTTTTTTTTTTAAAAAAAAAAAAAACACTAGTTAGGTTTATTCGAAGCTTTTTTTGAAATAATTTTGTTTGGTGGTCAAGTATTCTAGAAAGCTGTTAGTTGGTTTGTCTTGACCTTTAATATTTTCAAATTTAAAGGAGTCTCTGTTTCGAAAATTGTTATTCTTTTTTTTAAAAAAAAAATACTATATAATAAATTTTCTCCTTTTTCCTTTTACTTGTTCAACATATTTAAAAATAATTTTTTCTCCTTTTAATTAGTCATTTAATAAACTAAAAGATATAATTATTTTTTCTTTCGATATATATTTACCGTTATCCTGGAGTATCCATTTATGTTAGTTGCGTAAGTCACATTCTATTAATGCAATTTGCACATTTATAAATTCCCACAAAATTAACTTATCAATGTTATATTTTGTCCAGAATTGCACATTCTTAGGGCGAAAAACAACTTTTAATACGATTAATGTCAACCATTTATCATCAACGGCTGTTGTGCAGTAAATGAGGTTGTTCCTTCATTATTAGCAGGTCTTGAATTCGAGTTCTGAATATTAAAAAAAAAATTGATAGGGAGTGCTTCCCCTCAAATGGGAACCTACACAATATAAATTCGAAATAATCGAAATGCAATGTGAGTACTGAACATCGGATGAAAATAAACAAATTTCAACCATTTGACTTTCATTAGAGCCCTTCCCTAGCCATAACCTCCTCTTTCTCCAATCCCCAAATCACCCCCACCCACCTCACCTCCGTATGATCCTATTTTTATTTTATTTTTAATTATGAATATATATAAGAATTAAGGATACATGTTACACCAAGATGGGAAGCATGTTATCTATAAATAAACATTTTCGATTTAAATAGATCGAATTTCAAAATAAATATCATACGTGAGGCCTCCCCCACACCACCACACACACCAAAAAGTGACTGCCTTTTTGAATAATTATTTTCTCCTTAATTTTATAAAATATATCATGCTTAATTTGGCTTCAACTTTTCAAATATTCTTGCCAAACTATATTTGGGTGAAGTTTCACCATGTAACGGCCCCAAATTTTTTCAAAAATATTTGACTATTTCAAAAAATATGATTTATATTTATAAGTTCTAAAAATTATTAAAAATTCTCATAAATTTATATTATCATTTTATATTGAATATGTCGTTAAAAAATAATCTTATAATATAATTGATAACAATCAACAATAACAAAATAACAATATAAACTAAGACAATACATTAATCGCATACTCAAACTTGTCATTGATTAAGTTACAATTATAACTCATTAAACACAAATTGTTCCGTTTTTTCAATTTTATCACTCAAATTAGAACTCAAACTTTTTCGGAGGAGGTAGTAACAAATATTAGTTGGAATTAATAAATAATGCGTATTTTTTATAAAATAAAAGTTTGAGGTAATTTTTAATTTTTTTCAAATTTCCAAATATTAGAACTTGGCCCAAATACTAGTTTTTTCTAGTATTTGGAACTTGGGATACTTGACAAATATATTTGTCAAGTTATATGACCAAACACCACTTCCAAATTTTTCCCAAATTTTTTTCAAATATTTTTTAGGCCAAACGGATCCTTAAACTGTTAGATGTATGATTGTCTTGACAATGAAAATTTTCTAAGAGCTAGCCTCATGGGACTAAGACCTGCTAACTATTTTCAAAAGTTTTAACCATAAAATAATTTTAGAAAAGAATAATAAAGCACAGGAACAGAGGGAATTAATTTTAAAAAAATAGCACGTCGATTGGAACATGTAAATAATTAGAACACCAAATAAAAATGCAACCTGTTCCTTTCAAAATCTTTGAAAAAAACAAAATAAAAAGTCAGAGAAACATGATTTATATCTCCAAAAGAACACTTGAGAATTCGTTTTTTTAATTAAAGATCTCGAATTAAGCTCTAAATATGAAATAGTTATAACAAATCTTATTAATCGAATCAATAAACCTGATATACACAAATAGTTATAACAAAACAATTAAACAAGAATTGTGTGTTAAAACACCAATGCAAAAACACTATAAGGAAAATTTAAGTTTATATGGTTGTTAGACCTACCATTGACTCAATTATTTCATTAATATGACTTGGCTTTACAAGTTTCTTTTAGTTTTTATCGTAAAGACTTCTCAAGTGTACTTTTTTAAATAAAGAAAAAAAATATAAAATAGCTCCATCTCATTTTAGGAGAAAAGAATTCCTATCTCATAGAAGACCAAAAAATAAAATAAAAAATACAATGTGAAACAAAAATAGAGATTTCAGATTTGATTGACATCATTTACAACTAAACCACTTTCACTTTAAAAAAAAGGTGATAGTGTTGCTTTCTTTCCTAGTTCATTAAAATTTGTTGTTTCTCATTAAAAAAAAATGTGTTGGTCCAGTGTTTTGTTCTTTTCTTTTGTTTGGGTTTATTTTGGATATTTCATGCATTCTTTTTTTTCTAAAAAAATTTCTTTTGAAAATTTAATTTTTAAAAATCTTTTATTATATACTTCCTCCGCCCATTTTTTAACTTGATCTATATTGATTTGGCACACTTTTTAAGAAACAATAAATAACACGACAAGTTTATTATATCATCTTCTGAAAATAATACATTTAATATTTTGGAAAATATATTGGAAAATGAAATAGTACTTAATAGTAAAGATAAAATGATAAATCATCTCTTGATTTTTAAACAAGTAAAAATAGACATTTATTTCTAATAGAATGAATAAGTAAAAATGAACGAAGACTAATACTTAGATTTTCAAAAAACTATATCAAGTGGATATTTATTAGTCAAAATGCTTACTTAGCAATTCTTTAAGGTAAGATTTCTGACAAATTTGTCTTTCAACCCAATTAGAAGGCAAGTAAACTATCATTTTTCTTTCATAAACTTTCAAGTCCCTTATAATAGAAGACCTCTCATGCATCCTAAAATTTAGGCAAAAAACAAAGCATATAATATGATGTTGACTTTTTTTTTTTTTTTTTAGGTCTTTTAAGTTTTAGACTCCTATGAACCCCACTAGCCACTACTTATTTCCACAAATCTCCAATTTTTCCTTTGTTAAAAAGAGATTGTTCATTAAGTTACCTACCAAAACCTTGCTTTTTTTTGAGAAGGAGAGAAAGGAAAGAAATGGAAAAGATAATATTTTGAAGCTTTTCCTTCTTTTATTTGATACAATAATGCAAAATGGAAAAAGGAAAAGTAAGAAAAAAGAAAAAGTTAATAGGGCAGAATTAACAACACTTTTTGGTCCTCCATTATCACGGACTTAGAGTCCGAACGCGGATTTTGGCTGGCCGAGTGGCGGGATGTCACATCCATTATTGATAAATTCTATAGTTCTTACGATATCTATGGCTAATTATAGTTGATTTTACATTAATTGAAATGTGCACTTGTGATTTCTTTGCTTGTGCATATTAACAAATTTATCATACTTATTAATCCATTCCAACATTTAATTACTCATATTTTATGTTAAACTTGTATTGTTATTGTTACTCCATATTGACAGTAATATAGTTCTAAAAAGAAGTTTAAACATATCATATTTCTTCAATAAAAGGACCAAATTCATATTTTTTTTATGGCCATGGTGTTCGAGTCAACTTTTGCTTACCTTGATTAATTCCATGAGATATCTGTCATCTACTATCAACAACAAGTACCAGGTACCTATCCACTAAGGCTAAAACATATAGAAAAAATCACCTAATGTTTTATTTTCCTCCACTAGAATCTGAATCTGAGACCTCATAACTCTCATTTACTTGATTGACCACTAGGCCTGTCATATTCTCCTCCCCATTCTCTTCCAACCCAAACAAAAGGAATATTTTTCTCCTTTGCCCCATTTTCTCCCCCATTTCCCCTCCAAATTTTTTATTCTCTTTCCCATCCTCCAAACATGGGATAAAGGTCTTGAAAATTTTGATATATAAGACCTCTCATTTACACTTGTTAAAAACAAAACAAGCAAGAAAACAAGAGAGGCTCATGGCTTCTTCAATCTCTATGAATATTCTATTTTCATTCATATTACTATTTTCAGCGTCATGTGCTGTTTCATATACAATTCAAGATCAATTCTACCAATGTATTACACTCCATTCGGATCGTTCGATCCCTTTCTCCACAGCTTTCTTCACTCCTACTTCCAATACAACTTCATTCAACTCTGTCCTTCAATCCACTGCCCAAAATCTAAGGTGTTTGACACCTTCTCAACAAAAACCTCTGCTTATTTTCACTGCTTTGATTGAATCCCATGTCCAAGCAGCAGTCATTTGCGCGAAAGAGCTAAAAGTTCAGCTCAGAGTTAGGAGTGGAGGTCATGATTATGAAGGCATATCTTACACATCAGAGATGAAAAGATCAGTGTCCTTTATCTTGCTTGACTTAGCTAAACTTCGCGCGATTAAAGTGGACATTGAGGACAACAGTGCATGGGTTCAAGCTGGTGCGACGATTGGTGAAGTGTACTATAGGATTGCAGAAAAAAGCAAGACACATGGTTACCCTGCTGGCCTATGCACCAGCTTAGGAATTGGTGGTCATATCACTGGAGGAGCTTATGGTCCTATGATGAGGAAATATGGTCTTGGAGCAGACAATGTTGTCGATGCTCGGATTGTTGATGCCAGTGGCAGAATTCTTGACAGGGCCTTGATGGGAGAGGATTTGTTTTGGGCAATCAGAGGGGGTGGAGGAGGCAGTTTTGGCATAATCTTGGCTTGGAAAGTTAGACTTGTTCCTGTTCCATCAACTGTGACAGTTTTCACAGTTCCCAAGACACTGGAAACTGGTGCAACAAAAGTCTTAAACAAATGGCAACATGTTGCACACAAGATTGATGAAGATCTCTTCATCAGAATCCTCATAACTACAGTCAATTCAACAAAAGGGAAGAAAACAGTGCAAACAGCCTACCAAGCCTTGTTTCTTGGAAAAACTGATAGGCTTCTTGATGTGATGAATCATAGCTTCCCTGAATTGGGATTGACACGAAAAGATTGTGTCGAAATGAGCTGGATTCAATCAGTCATTTACATTGCTGGTTATCCAAGTAACATTAAACCTGAGTTCCTACTTCAAGGGAAGTCATTATTCCCTACAGTAAACTTCAAGGCTAAATCGGATTTTCTCCGTGTACCAGTTCCAGTAACTGGACTTCAAGGGATGTGGGAGAAGTTTTTACAAGATGATTCACCTATGATGATATGGAATCCCTATGGAGGAATGATGGGAAAGATATCAGAATCTTCAATTCCATTCCCACATAGAAAAGGGGTTATCTGCAAGATACAGTACTTAACAGCCTGGACAGATGGAGATAAGAGAACTGCAGATAAACATATCAACTGGATCAGAGGACTTTATGAGTACATGGGCACTTTTGTATCCAAGTTCCCTAGAGAAGCTTATGTGAATTATAGAGATCTTGATTTGGGCATGAACAAAAATGCCAACTCAAATTTCTTGGAAGCTAGTGTCTGGGGGAAAAAGTACTACAAGAACAATTATGACAGGCTTGTGCTTGTCAAGACTCAGGTTGATCCTGATAACTTCTTCTGGCATGAACAGAGTCTACCAATCCTTCCATTCAAAGTTGGTCAAGATGGGAAAAGTTTGATTCACTGAAGAACTGCTTTTCGCTTGATGGTATATTGTAATATTTAAGGAAAAAAGTAAAAAATAAGTTTAAGTTATGCTTTTCATTTGGTTCATAACCTGTAATGTATTGTAGCAGAAGTTTGTATTGACATGAAATGTGAAACAAATTTGAGGAACAACAACAAACCCAGTATAGTTCCACAAGTGGGGCATGAGGACGGTGGGTGTACGTAGACGACCTTCCCTCTACCTTGTGAAGGTATATCAATGAATTCAAGGAACTACATACAAAAAATTACATGGAGAAGGATCATAAAACCCAAATAGGATCCACTTCATTCTTACAGCATAAATGTTGATGTTTGGTGCTATAGCAAAATAGTTGAGATTACAAATTGATACCATGGTACATACTATATTTTTAATTCTAAAAGCGAAATTTATACAAGGATCACATATAAAAGTTGTCCACAAATATGCACGTTCATCAAATTCTTCGAAGAGAGGCCAACCTCTTCTCAAGTTCCTCGACATCCGCAGCAGTATCAGAACTGCATTCACATAGGAAGAATTGTTAGGTAGACCGTAGACTTACATGTTCCTAGAAGAACTAGAAAGGATATTCTTGGGAGTCCTTTCATATTAACGCCAAAAATGAATGTAGAGGAATTCTAGATTGGGCTCAGTACATGAATCAATGAAATTTCATAGTCAGCATTAGGTAAAAGGAGTGTAAAAACAACCGTCATGACCAGAAAAGTAAGGAGAGTATAACCAGAGAACAGAGAGGAAGTATTGTTGAGAATTGACTCTGACAGTTTGATATGGAAATGCAGAAGAAACGTAGCTCAACACGTCCAAACACACAAAAATCCAACTTAACTACATAAGAAAATACATGTATGAGTGATTTAAAACAGTTCCACATACCTAGGGGGGGCAACATTTTCGACTTTCTTCGATGCAATCCGACCTTTTGGAGCTGAAGATAACTGCCAAAATAAAAATCAATAATGAATAAACAGCTCGCAACTAAAGATGAGGAAAGCAACTGATCATACGCTCGACTATCCTTCATCCAAAACCTACCTGTGATGCAATGTCCACACCAATCTCATCCAGCACCTAAACATGAAAACCCAAATTAGAATAGATGACCAGAAAAATACAATTAGGAAACAGACTTAACTGCATGATGAATAATAATTGAACCTGGTTTGTAAGCTCCTCAGTTTCTTCTTCAGCTTCATCTTTATCCAAAGTCTCATCAATGGATTCAGACATCATCTCAATCTGGAAAAATCAGATAGTTTCATTAGTATGCTTAGTCTGAACTTCACATCAAACTGAAATGTTTAGTTGCCTTCAAGACATTGCATTTGTCCATAAGTACAGAGAACTTATAGCATGAAGTAAGTCAATAATGTGAAGCATCGCTTAGAAGGATGGAATTGCTTACTGTCATGTCCAACTGTGATGACTGCTTCTGGAATTCTCTAATCACTTTAACTTGTTTTGCAGGTGCCATTTGCTGAGAAGTAAAAACACAAAGAATAAACCAATTGGAGGGATTTACACCTTAATAATTAAATGGTAGCACAACGCAAACAAAATGGATGAGCTAAAAAGGCTCGGCTGTAGGAAACAAACATTTCACTTTCAAAAGTTCTGAGGATTAAAAGGAAAAGAGAAAAAAAACTCACAACCAACAAATAATCAGTACCTTGTTCATGGCAGACATCGCTTTAGTTGCACCTTTCATTCCAGTAGACATAGAGGTGCTAGCATATAGTGCCTACAGAAGAGAAAGGAAGCCACATATAAGATCCACTAAAATTTTCAATTACTTTTCATACACAATAATAATCGGGAGAAAAGATTGACCTGTGTATGAGTTGCTACACCCCTAATTTGAGCACGACTACCTTGCAAATTGACAATTTGTTGCCGCAATCTCACAAGTTGACGAGCTAGAATTTTGGTGGCGGCCTGACAAGTCAAAGTCTGTGAGCAAGATTTACTTTTGAGGAAAAAGAAATTGCTTATAGCAGATGAGATGAGTTCTTTCCTCACCCTTTTTTTTAAAAAGCCATTCATTTCTCACCTGGATCACAAGTATAATTATCCATGTTTACCACCAAAGCTTCAATTGAATCAAGTTTTCAATGAATATCCAAAGCCTCTAATTAACCTTGATTCAAACTTGAATTTTATTAAACTGAGTAAAATCAGTTTTTTAAAGACCAACTGAATCAAGACTTCAACGAATTTGTAAGCCTTTAATTAGCCTAGATTCAAACTTGAGTCTTAAGCGAGCATAAACCAAGTTACTACATTCCTTTCAAGTAGAGCCTCTTTTTCAAGTCAGTCCTGCCTGCTCGTTAGCAAATGCCTTCGTTTCAGCCTTTCTCTTTCTATTTTGAAACACTTCCTGCTAACATGGCTCACCCTCCCTCATACAAGCATTTTATGTAAATACATAAACCAATACATACACAAATTTTGTGAATTGTTTGTTGGTGAGAAAATGAACATTAAGAATTTGAAATTAGTTAAACTATGTTGGGCTCTAATTCTTTCGCACATTTGGCAAGTATATTCGAATCACGCCAATATCTGGGGGTACTTGGCTCGATTCAATTAAATTGGAGACCTTACCAAACACAGGTCATTTTTTCTAAAGAAAAATGAACAAATCACAAAGGCAAATCAACGTCTTTCAAATTCTGATACTTCCCTATCAAATATTCTTTCTCCAAGGTTGTGACTATGCATGAATTCTTCAGAAGGACGACGATTTATGCAATCTGAGAATGGCTCGTCTCTCAAGAGTATGTATTTCAAATTCTGATAAACAAAAGAAACAGCGGGATGCAAAAGTATGCAGTTTCCAATGCAAATAAGCACCCACTAGAAGCCATTATCTATTAGAATGATCACAATTCCAAGTGAAGTAGTCAGGAAAAAAGAATTAATGAGCAGACACTTGCCTCGTTTCCTGTTTTGGCTGTTTGCTTGATCTCTGCAACTAATTTTTTCTCCTACGAGATAGTGAAATAAGAATTATATAAGTTCACAAATAAGTAGATTTACACAGATGAAAAGATGATTATTGTAAGAATACTCTGAAATTTTCGTGACTTAAATTTCGCAAGAATATTCTGAACTTACTGAACAAACACACTTGCCTCATGTCTATGAACATTTTCCTAATAATAACTTACCTCCATTTGTAAGGATGAGATCTCCCGTTCAATGCCTAAAGTTATACATGAACAAAAAAAGAGAATAATTAATGAAATGTAAAAACACCAAGTACGAAACGAGGAAGACAATGCAAGTTATCATATTCCAACCCATTATATAACAACACAACAGATGACGTCGAATAAAAATTTGTCTTCTTGTTTTTTTTGAGAAGGAAAATTTGTCTTCTTGTTTACCAAAATGATAATGATCTAAATAAAAAATAAGAATGACATCCAACTATGATACATTCTGGACAATGATTTTTTTTTTCCAAAAAATCGTTTAATGCTTTTTGCATTCTCCAACTCCTTGCTTGTGCAAATGACAATGATGTGAAATATACTAGAATGGCGTAACAATGATGATAGTTCAAAATATAAAACCTGGAATATGTAATTTGTTTCCTCATTTAGCAAAACAGCTGACCTCTGATAGCTTTATCAAAATTAAGAATGACACTCAACAATGACACGGAAAGTAAATAAAAGAGCCAATATAAACCTTTTAAGTACTTGAGTTCAGACAGCTAGTCACTTGCAAAGGAAACAAGTACTTCTAGTTTTTAGCCAACATAGCACTTCTTCCAACTCTGTGAATTGTCCAGGCAAAGCAGGTTATATTGCTTTGCAATGCACCTGAACTACCTTTTAGTCCCAAAAACTAATTATACCATTTTTCCTATTATCATATCCAGTTATGAAGCACCAGTGCCATAGAGAATTGAAATAGAAGGTAATAGAGCCGAGCCATCCACCTATTTTTACCTAATCCTTTACAGATATTACATGACTTTGTTGTCTAATTACTAATGAACCTTCAACCAGTATATCTCAATAACCTCTTTCACATAAAAATGGAACCTTTTCACAAGCACTCAACTTTGTTATTCTAATTGCAAAGTAGAAACTACAAAGAACAAAGACACAATAACCTTAACCTAATATTTCCGAGGGGTTTCCTTTAGTTGATATACCTAATAGTCTATTGCTTGAGTTTAGCCTCTACCTTTGATAAGCTTAAGTCTTGCTAAATCCAAATATCAAAAACAGAAATTTCTGCCTAGTGCGATTGTTTTTTCCTCTTTGCTGGTGCATATATTTCTAGACGTCCAAACAAATTAAGCATCTCTTGCTTAACAAGGAATAGAGCATAACGTTCAATGTACATCTAAAATCAAACTAAAAGAATACAGCCACTATTATAGCATCCCAAAAGAAAGACGTGTCTGCATAACAAGGAAAATGGGCGTTACGGCAAAATGCCCAAGGACAAGCCTAATGCCAATGCATTTGAGATCCCAAATGAGCTTAGAGTGTATTATTTCTAAATTTGTTACATCCCTTTAATAATCCAAATAATAAAAAAGCTACCCAGTGAGTCATTTTAAAAGAACCCCAAGACAGTAAACAGTACCTCTGGTAGCAACAGCCATTTCCCTTTTGCTGGTCCTCAATGCTTCTGTTAATCAATTACAAAAATTTCACCATAGATCATAAAACTCAAAACACAAAATGAAAATAAAAAAAAAAAAAAAATAAAGACAACAAAAAAGGGGATAAAAATCTTACCTTTAGGTGAAGTCTTCTTCTTGAAAATGCTGTTCAACTTCTCCATCTTCTTTTGTTAATGATTCTTGAACCCTAGAATTTTCTTGAAATGGAAGAGGGAAAAAACCCTAATGGCTTTTGAAGAAAACCTGAATCATGAAAATGGGGTTTTTTCCCTTTGTTTTTTGGAATTTGTGTGAGAAAGTTAAGCAGTGTGTGGCAAATTTTAGCGGCCGACTTGTACTTCTAGGGGAGCGTGCAGTGGACTGGACTCTCTTATTTCCCACTATGATTATATCTAACGGACAGCAAATAAGTAGCCGTTGTGAACAAAGGAAATGACTAAACTACCCCTCTCAGGTTTGATATCGCAAAGATCAAAAGACAATATTACCCTTGTTTTGTTGCTTAAGGTACGAGGAAAATACGTATTATACTTTGGGTCTCTAATACTTAAATATCTGCACTGTATTGTCGTTTTATCAAACTTTTTTCTTACAAAAAAGACTCAAATACGCCATCAAATTTTTAGAAAAAGTTTATTTATGTTATTTATCAATGACGAATTCAATTTTTTAAGATCGTGGATGCTCTATTAACTATGGGGATGTCGACAAAGTTTTTACTATAAAACTCCAATATATAAAATGTAAACACACTAAAAGGTTAAAGAGGGTTGAACCCCCCCCCCCCCTCCCCCCCGCACACACACACATATATATATATATATATAATTTTCTCGTCGTCTACGTAACTCCGATTCCACTTAGCTACCAATTAAAAAATATAAATGCATAAATTTAACATTGTAATTAAAAAGACAATCATATTTGAACATTATTATTTTGAATAAAGAAAAAAGGAAAAAATTATTTTTGTATAAACTAATTTTAGGAAAAGTTTCAAAACGACAAGTGAAAGAGAATAGAATAACAATCAACATATATCATGTCATAAGGAGTAAAGGAGAGAAGAGTTTGGTTTCAAAAATTTTAACAGTGCCAATCAAACAATTGATTGCTCGTTGTTCATTTTTATACTATTCCTCTTTATTTCTATAGAAAATATATATAATTTATTTTATGGGTGCTCATTGTTTTTTGTTTTATACTATTCCTCTTAATTTCTATATATATATATATATATAAAGAATTCTAGAAGTGCATTTTTCCTTTGCAAAATAAAAGACATTTGGAAGCTTGAATCACACTATTAATTATGTGCTAAATGATTAATTCAGTGGCACAAATGATTTTTTAGTTTCTTACAGATTTATTTTTAGTTTTATCTTTTCTTATAAGAAATCTTCATTTTACACTAAAGATTTAAAATTGGCATTTCTTTTAATTAAATTGTAAATGAATAAGTGACCTCATTTCTCAAACGAAAATCAGACTTATCAAACTATACAAACTAAAACTTAAAGGAGCAAATCAAACTACTTTTGAAAATCAAAAATCAAAATTTGTCAAATATAATACAAAATATAATAATTATTTTATTTTAATTTATTTGTCTCGGATGTGTTACAATCAAACTATCTAATATTCAGTGGCGGATCTAGGATTTAGAGTCCGTGGGTGCCAAATAGACTTATCGATTAATGTGCCAACTTTTTTCCTTAAAAAAAGTGTTTGGAGCCTTTTTTAGCCCTTTTTTTTCCTTAAAAAACGTCTGTAGCAAATTTCTTAAAAGAAATAGGTACAAATGGGATTCAAACCCGCAATATTAGTCATCTAAAGTTGCCTTCCAACCGTGGCACCACAAGTCAATTTTGTTCATTAGGTGCCACGCTTTATATTTATATAAATATTATATATATATATACCTATGTATATGTAGAGTTTTCGTCGAAGTTGGGTGGTGGCGTGGCACCCCCGACTCCTTCATAAATCCGCCACTGCTAATACTCAACCTAAATTTGACCATAAAATATTTAATTCTTTTATTCAACGTGAATTCAAACATAAAATTTTTAATTTTTTTTAAAAATGCATTTACAAATTTTAAAACTACATAAAAAAATATTTTAAGTCACGACATTCAACCATTTAAAATATTTAGAAAAAGTTAAAAGGCATAAAAATCATATAGGAGTGAAGACAAACAAAAAGGAAAGTGACGTTTTCCACAAAAACCAAACACCACTTCAATTTGTGTTCCTCCATAGATCAAGAAAAATGAAAGCAACACAATTTCCATCTTTACACAGAAACACCTTTTTAATCTTCTTTTTGATCCATTTATCAATATTTTCACCCTATTCCGCCATATCCATTAAACAGAAAGAAGCTCAGCAGCAAGTAATTGGCTATGGTTACTCAATCAAATCTGTGGCTACCACTGGAAATTCACTTTTTGCTAATCTTCAACTCATCAACAATTCTTCTGTTTTTGGGACTGATATTCACAATCTCATCCTCATTGCCAGGTTATTTTTCTGTACATTCTTATTTATTTTGGCAATAAACCTGACATAACTAATAAAATTGTTATTACATTTTAAAAAAGAATTAATATAGGTTATAAAGTTATTACTATATGATCAAAAGATCGGGTTAATACTATGTAGGCAATTTCTTTCAGAAACATAGGATAAAATTGTTAGCCAAAAAATTAATAAATAAAAAAACTGGAAGGTAAAGTCTTGTTATTGTGAATACCATCACAAGATAGAATGATAGATATAGATATCAAATTTCAATATTGAGTTAATTAAATATTATTATATATTTTTAAATTAATAATAAATATGTGTAGATCAATTTAATATTGAGCGTATTTTAATATAAAGAAAATAAGAATTAGTACATTATAAAACTTAAAAAAATAATAATAATTCAAGTAAGTAAATAATATACTAGTATATAGTTATGAAAATCGTAATTTTTATTATTAACTCTATATATAACTCAATTTTTTTAGTCTTTTAAGTGGAGAAATGCAAGTAATATTATCTAAACAATAATTTTGCTTAGTTAATGTAAATAAATTAACTTTACTAAAGAAATTATTTAATTTGTTTTCTTTCTCCCTCGTTACAGTTTGGAAACAAACGACCGTCTCCGAATACGAATAACCGACGCTAACCACCAACGATGGGAAGTGCCGGAAGAAATTCTACACCGTCCACCACCGCCATCGCCGCCGTCAACCTCCAACTCCCCATCAGAAAACCAATCCCCAATTATCCTCTCTAACCCAAACTCAGACCTAGAGTTCACCCTTCACAACACCACCCCATTCAGCTTCACCGTCCGCCGGCGCTCCACCGGGGATACTCTTTTCGATACTTCTCCGGAGAACCAAAACCCCGATACATTCCTCATATTCAAAGATCAATACATCCAGATCTCCTCGGCACTACCGCCCACCAGAGCCAACCTTTATGGCCTCGGAGAGCACACCAAAAGCTCGTTTAAGCTCACACACAACCAGACTTTGACTCTATGGAATGCCGACATTGGAAGTTCCAACGCGGACCTTAATCTCTATGGATCCCATCCTTTTTATATGGACGTCCGGTCGTCGGCTCCGGCGAAGGAAACGGCCGCTGGAGTTAGTCATGGGGTTTTGCTTCTGAGTAGCAATGGCATGGATATTGTGTATAGGGGTGATAGGATTAGTTACAAGGTGATTGGAGGGTTAATTGATTTGTATTTCTTCGCCGGACCTTCGCCGGAAATGGTGGTGGATCAGTATACTCAGCTTATTGGTCGTCCTGCTGCTATGCCATATTGGTCTTTCGGTAATGACTTTCTTTTCCTTTATTTCTTTTTCCGTTCGTCGTTTTTCTCTTGTGCACACCTCGACTAATTTCACTGGTAATTTCCGAGGAACCTATTACATGGGTTGAAAGGCATTGAATAGAGCTTAAACTATGATCTATGAGCTTATCTTATGTAGGTTGCATTGCTCAGCCTAGATAACAACATGCCACTAGTGTGTCCAGGTTAGCTTGTGTATACCTCGACTAATTCCATAGAGTACCTACTACCTCACACCAATGTAGATACCGGATAACTTTATCCACCAAGACTTGGACATATAAGAAGAAATCAGCTAGTGTTTTGTTGGATCAGTTGTTTATGAAAGGGAAATATGAAATAAAATTATACATTTAGTTAGAGGCATATTACTCACTATACGTTGCCTCATTCGCAAAGACATGTTGCTTTGAACATTGTGCTGCGCTTCACATGTGGAAAGTGTGCCAAGAAGAAATTTAGGAATGCTAAATTCCTCTACCCCTGTCATTCCTATACTGATCGAAGTTGAAATTGTTCTGTTCAATTATCAGCTTCTACCTTCTTTCTTTAGGAAACAACTATTACACATGAAAATACTCACATTTCAAAGTATATGGTGTAGGATTTCACCAATGCCGGTGGGGTTACAAGAATATTGATGATGTTGAACTGGTAGTGGAAAGTTATGCAAAAGCTAGGATACCTCTGGAGGTTATGTGGACTGATATTGATTACATGGATGGTTTTAAGGACTTCACACTCGATCCAGTTAACTTCCCACTGGAGCGGGTAATTTTTTTTCTCAGGAAGCTTCATCAGAATGATCAGAAATATGTACTAATAGTAGATCCAGGTAACTTGTCTCCGTCATCAAGTTTTAACAATTTCCCATTTACCTAGATAAATTAGATACGAG
Source organism: Solanum bulbocastanum (assembly GCA_037074985.1). Classification (NCBI taxonomy): domain Eukaryota; kingdom Viridiplantae; phylum Streptophyta; class Magnoliopsida; order Solanales; family Solanaceae; genus Solanum; species Solanum bulbocastanum. The sequence goes on along the minus strand of CM073598.1, from coordinate 24,035,682 downwards.
TACGACTCATCATCATGTAAGAAGAGTAATTTTGTTTGTCTTTCTTTTTACTGCAGGAATTAGCATCAACAATACATATGACACCTTTAGGAGAGGCATGGAAGCAGATGTCTTCATAAAACACGATAATATGCCTTACCAAGGGGTTGTTTGGCCAGGGAATGTTTATTATCCTGATTTTCTAAATCCAGCTACTGAAATTTTTTGGAGAAAAGAAATTGAGAAGTTCCAGGATCTTGTACCTTTTGATGGCCTCTGGCTTGACATGAATGAATTGTCAAACTTCATAACTTCCCGTCCTACACCATCATCTACCTTTGATGACCCTCCCTACAAGATAAACAACTCTGGCGATCACTTGCCCATCAATTATAGAACAGTTCCAGCCACTTCTACACATTTTGGAAATACAATGGAGTATAATGTCCATAACCTTTATGGATTACTAGAATCTAGAGCCACCTATAGTGCTTTGGTTAATGTCACTGGTAAAAGACCATTCATTCTTGCAAGATCAACTTTTCTTGGCTCTGGCAGATATACGTCACATTGGACTGGAGACAATGCTGCTATATGGAATGATTTGGCATACTCCATTCCTACTATCTTGAACTTTGGATTGTTTGGAATTCCAATGGTTGGAGCTGATATATGTGGTTTTTCAAGTAACACTACTGAAGAGCTTTGCCGCCGCTGGATTCAGGTAAACAAGCTTGGAGTTTTGTCAACAATGCCGCCTCCATCTCTCTTTCTCCCCCTAAAGCTATAAGTTTTCACCAATGTTAATAGCCATGAAATATGTTGTTTTTCAAGGAACACTGTTGCATGATAAAGTTTAATGAACCAAAGTATTCGTTGTCTTAAATAGTATGCTTTAAAATTGTGTTTAAGAAAAGTTAAAGCATGTATCTATCTCTCAGTTTGACCAAATCGTTAGTTTGATGCTGTAGAAGCAGAATTTTATCATAATATTAGGAGCTCTCTTCGCCTTGACTTCTTAGTAATGAGAGAGATTGGCTTTATGCAGCTTGGAGCGTTCTATCCATTTGCAAGAGACCACTCTGCTAAGGGCACAACCCCCCAAGAGCTCTATAGTTGGGATTCAGTTGCTGCAGCAGCCAAGAAAGTCCTTGGGCTCCGATATCAGTTACTCCCATACTTTTATACGCTTATGTACGAGGCACATACAAAAGGGACTCCCATTGCACGGCCCCTCTTCTTCTCTTTCCCTCAAGATGCCAAGACATTTGATATCAGCACACAGTTCCTTCTAGGTAAAGCTGTCATGATCTCACCTGTACTTAAGCAAGGAGCAACCTCTGTTGATGCATATTTCCCTGCTGGAAACTGGTTTGACCTCTTCAATTACTCTCGCTTCGTGTGTTTGAATCAAGGAACATATATGACACTTGACGCACCACCAGATCATATAAATGTACACATTCGTGAAGGGAACATTTTGGTCATGCAAGGGGAGGCAATGACAACACAAGCTGCTCAGAGGACTGCATTCAAACTCCTTGTCGTGCTGAGCAGCAGCGAAAACAGTACAGGAGAACTATTTGTGGACGATGACGATGAGGTGCAGATGGGAAGAGAAGGAGGGAGGTGGACGTTCGTTAAGTTTAACAGCAATATCATTGGCAATAAAATTGTGGTTAAATCAGAGGTTGTGAATGGACGATATGCGCTGGATCAAGGATTGGTCCTTGAAAAGGTGACATTATTGGGATTTGAAAATGTGAGAGGATTGAAGAGCTATGAGCTTGTTGGATCGCACCAGCAAGGGAACACAACAATGAAGGAAAGTCTTAAGCAGAGTGGACAGTTTGTTACTATGGAAATCTCAGGGATGTCAATATTGATAGGGAAAGAGTTCAAATTGGAGCTATACATTATTACTTAACAAATGAATTAAGTAATATATGCTTGTTGTATGAAATTTTCTTTCATTTATCAATGCAGTTTAATTTATGATATTATGTTCTTCCTATTTTTACCAACTTACTAATTAACGTTTATTCATGTGATTATCTTGTTTCTTTTTGTATATTATATGGATGATCCGAAATGCAAGATGTTTTGAAGGTAAAAGCAGCAATGAATACTGTCAGACTAAATTTGGTGTGATGTTATTCACATACTTAAATGGCTTTATTCAATATTCCTCGTCATCTATGGCACAAAATTCTATTGAAAGTGAGCTTGAGGCGGCAACAACACTTGCTTTAAAAAAACAAATCAAGTCGTACAAGTAGCAGACACATTTACACTCAATTTTTGAATGCATTTGGTATTGATAATGCAAATTTAACAAATCATATAACAAGTTAAGTAACAAAGTATATAACAAGTGAGTAATTTTGAATTTGTTAACAATTTAAAATATTTGTTATTGGAATGATATAATGAGTGAACCATATTTTAGGGATTATCTACGGAGAAGAACTTAATCCAATTGGGTGGTTCAGCCGAAAAATAAAATTGGAAAATCTATTTTCTCAAAGTAAGTTCTCCCAAATTTGTGCCATTACTTCCTAACTTTCCGCTTGAAAATTTGGGCCATTACTCCCTAAACTTTCCGCCTGAATTTTCGTTGCCCAAGGCGAAAGTTGAAGTATTAGCTATCAGCGTACTTTTAGTGTATTTTGTACCATAAAGCAGAATAACCCTAATTTTGTGGAATCCATCTAATAAACGCATGTTGATTCTCCTTTTTGGTTGCCATAAACCTACCCAGTTCATCCCATTTATGAAGAAGTGCTTGGTTTATCAGAGGAATAGTTACGGGTCCGCACAGAAATACAGGGGTCCAACAATGTGAGCCATGATTTTTTGGTTAAGTTAGTTGTGGTTAGGATTTAAATGGGGTTTACCGAATCCAAAGATGGGTGGTAGAATTTCTAAGAAAACTTTTTATATTGCTTTGAAGATTGTTTGATTTTGCTTGGTTGCATTACAAATGAATGATTCATTTCTGAATATTAGGTCACATTTGCAACTCTTTTTGACATGTAAGTTCATCAACAACTGCAGATGGACCTATTTGGCATCAAAAGTTTCTTGATTTTTTAAAAATAGATAGTAAATTTCTTTATAATCCTCCGTAAAACTGATATTTATCACTATAAATTTCTCGTAATTGTAGGTTAAACCCAACAAACTCATAAGAACTAAATCGAAAATGGAAATGAACTTATGTGTATTAAGAGAAGGATTCCACAACATTAGGGGCTTTAGGTGGACAAAAAACACAACAATTACTATGGATAGCTAATAGCTCAAGTTTGGGCAATAAAATTTTTGGGGAAGAACTATGGACTACTGGCCCAAAATTGAGAATGTTTAAAGTATGGTTCACTGATTAGATCACACCAATAATGATATTTTATTTTTCAACTCTTCAGTCATGCGTACAAACATCCTCGTCAAGATATTATATATTATCAGTGCATTTGAACACATTTTTATGGCAATCTTTTTGCCATTTTCTTTCACTTCGTTTTGTTCGGTTTTCATAGACGGAACAAGAACAAGGACAAGGACAAGATTTGAGTACAACATAGTTAGGCATGGTTGGACTATGCAGAGCCATTGCCAAGAAGTCGTGGAAGCAAAAAGAAGATAACACGCATTATGTTGACATCTCCATCAATATATGATTAGCTAGTGCTATGGTAGACTCCGGTGAGAAGCTAACATCATGATCAAGACAACAACAACGAAATTGGTGCTGAGTTACAATCCAAGTAACACTTGTCTTAGACGGTCAATGCACCACCGACTCCCATGTTTGGAGTCACCCATGTAGTAAGTATCATACTAGGCAAATGGAAAGGTAAAATCAACTTTATGTTGTTCTTTTAGACATTTTTGACATAATTCTCGGATAAGAGTTCTTCAAAAAATGTCACACGATGATCAATCCCTACCTCTAATGACTCTTGGTTATGAAGCAAAAAAGGATTATTTATAGTGACTCTTGCTAAGGACCAAAGATAGAAGGACAAGCTCAACTATTGACCATGCAACTTGTGAGGGGCCTTAAGAAGGGGGAGCCGACGTTCATAGCCACTATTGGCAGTGTGATTAAAGATAATAGTACTAAAAGGACTTTGCCATCATGTATAGCAAAAGTTCTAGAAGAGAACAAAGATATGATGTTTGCAGAGTTGTACAAGGGCAACAAGCCAACACCATGTTTCTCATCCATTGGAAAGGATAGTGAACAATACGAAGACTTGTGGCAATTTAAAGACAAAATGCAAGAGTTCATGCAACACCAATATGTCGCGATCGTCGCAACATCGGGTGGGGAGAGTGTCATGACCTGTCACGTTGTCATAGTACTTAGGCATAAAACTGTCCATATGAAAGCATACATGTTCTAGTCTTAATGAGAAGATTCTAGATTTATGGAGAGGGTCTGCCATATGTAATACCCTAAATGACTGCTCACAATATTAGTTATATTAAATCGAGTTTACACAATGCCTCGTTTGTGTTTGTTTTTAAGATTGCGAAATATGAATTATTTGTTTCACATTAGTGAGTTTCACTCAATAATGAAAAGCTTATAATGAGTGGGAGGTTTTTGACCAGTGTTGGCCCATGCTCATAATTAATTGAACCAATGAACATTAATAAATTACTTAGTTTTTTTATGTCAGACAAATTCATACTTTCAAGGTGAATAACTCTTAATGGTAAATTAGAAAGAATAGTGTCATTTATGCATTGATTTTGTGAAATGATAAGTATTAAGGAACATCTATTTTTAGTAAGGACGAGAACATTAATAAATTACTTAGTTATTCTATGTCAGACAAATTCATACTTTCAAGGTGAATGACTCTTAATGGTAAATTAGGAAGAATAGTGTCATTTATGCATTGATTTTGTTAAATGATAAGTATTAAGGAACATCTATTTTTAGTAAGGACGACATGTTAATAGGAACCGAGGGAATATTAGATTGTGTGCTTAACTTGCTTGTCAACTTTCATCAAATATATATATACTTCACAATCTTAGATTTAATCGTTGATGAGTTTGATCCACTGGTAACTCCGCATAGGCAAAAAATATGTGGTGCTTGTGATGTGTATGATTAAATACCTTAACCTAAAAGTTTTCGAAAATGAAATAGTGCAATTTTTTCATCATAGAATGTAGATCAAAGAAAGTGTCATTGTAGGAAAGTTGCAGTCTAAAGTTCTCCATTTATCTGATAATTTGAGAGTTAATTAATGTCCTTCTAACAAAAGAGCTATTAGAAACTGTTGATAATGATAATGACGTGATATTCAACTGAATTTGCCATCAAGCATTAATATGTTATAATGAAATTGTTTTGTAAACGTGAGAAATAGTAAAGAATATGATATTCAATTGTTTCAGATCTTCTCTGAAACTTCTTGTACTTCATACTTGACAAATTATATTGCGATTGATATCATTTCATTTAGTAAGATGATGAAGAGCTGATAATAACGAGGACTTGAAACTCTTGTTGTCTTAACTCCAACATATATGATGATGGAACTAATTAAGTCCTTTTGTTATTTGAAATTGTCTTTGCAAATTATATTTGCACTTTCATCGTCAAAAGATATATTAATTTTAACTCCTCCTTAGTTAATTACAACTACAAAGGAATATCTTTTATATTACAATGCATAATATAATGATAATGACTTATATCACAGATAAAGATATATTACATTGAACAACAAACACATGATTCTCAGAGAAATACCTTTTATATATGTTGTTATGCGTAATATAATGAAAACGACTCATATAATAGATAAAAAATATATTACATTCATTCATTGAAAGTTAGTATGTCGGGCCTGTGGTGAGCACGGGTCCTTACCATCTAGTATATACATATGCAATTAGTCATACATACACTTACAATCAAATACTGAACTATCACACGATTTCAATTAATGAGATTTTGTATGCGTACACTGAGTATATTTTGCTATTTTTAAAAGGAAAATGATGCTACATTATGATAAATAAATAAAATCTCACTATATTTATGTTGAAAACGAAGAAGATTAAGGGGTCGTTTGGTCAACATGTGGGATTAAGTGAGATATTCAAAATTATATTTGAGATTAAAATAGACATGACCATGATTTTTTTAATTATTTTTTTCTGAAGTTGAACTCTAAAAAACATGTTTAACCATAAAATTTCGAAATTCATCTTAAAGTTGAATTCTAGAGTTTTCAAAATTTTGAAAAGCAACAAAAAAGTGTTTTTACCTTTTTTCATTTAAAATTACTCAAAAAACAAGTAGTAAAAAACAACTCCAATTTTATGCATGGCCAAACACTCTCTAAATTTATGTGCATTCAAATAAACAAAATGTAAATTTAATCACAATCTTAATTATAAATATCACATATTATTCTATCTAATTTATGAGCGAACAAAACAAACCCCTATGGACTACCATTATCATTTTCTCGCCTCCTTTTGCCCCCCTAAATTCTCCCCCCCAACCCGTTTCCTCCTTGCAACAGCCTTTTTGGTGGCACTTTACTCCATTGCAGAGAGCGCAGATCCATCTTCGTTTCGAAGTTTCTACTCAAACACCCAAGAATCCCTTTTTTTCTCTATCTAATTGAGTTTCATTTGAGACCACACACACTTTTACACTATAAATACATACATTTATGGTCCTGAGATCTTCTTGAGAGTAACAAAAATGGATTCTCAGCCTTCCCGTTCTTCGGGAAGGTTCGAAAGTAGTCCTTCTACTATCAACAATACTCCATTCTTGACCAAATCAATTTCCGATGCCAGTAGCAGCAGCCCTCATAGCCAAAGCTTAGCCTCCATTCTCAACAACCCACATGCGGGAAAATCCGATGGGTTCTGGTGGTGGTCCACTTCATCATCTATCCCGACACCCGACTTCCTACCTCTATCAACTCTACCCAAACCCGGATCCGAAACCCGGGTCCCTGATTTCCAATCCTATCTCTCTTCCATCTCCGACGCATTTGCTCGTTTCCACGACATTCAACAGCACGCGAGGTTTGAGTCACTGGAAGATCAAGACGACCAAAATGCCCTCGTTGCTTGCTTGAAGGAAGTCCCTGCGCTATACTTCAAAGAGGATTTTGAGTTAGAGGATGGTGCTACTTTTAAAGCTGCCTGCCCATTTAGGACCACTGCGGAAAATTTGGTTACACAGGAGAAGCTATCACAGTATTTGGATGTAGTGGAATTGCACTTGGTTAGGGAGATTTCCTTGAGATCAAATTCCTTTTTTGACGCACAAGGTCAGTTAGAGGATTTAAATTCGAAGATTGTTGTGGGGTGTGATAGGATAAGGGAATTAAAGGAGACTATGAAGCTCTTGGATGACAATTTGGTGGGGTCTGCTAGAAAGGTACAAGAGTTGAATGTTCAGAGGAGTGAATTGATTTCGCACCAGGACAAGTTGAACCTTATACTTTATGTTAATCAAGCTCTTTCAACTCTCAAGTTGGTATGTACTGATTTCTTTAATATTTTTCCGTTATGTATACCTCATGTTGGTTTCTTGTCTAAGTTCTGTGAACAAAATGATATAAGAACTTGGGAACAATTGTTGGGATTTCTATGAATAAAGTAAGGAATGTAAATAGACCCTTTATCTGCTGATATAGAGTGAAGTTGTTGCAACTCATACTTTGTGATAAAAGTAGCTGCTTGTCATTTTAGACTAATTATGAAGCATTAGTAGGGTCACCTCTCCCTCTGTAATTTTTCTGTAAGTATTAGTGGACTACTTCTGAGTATTCCTTTTGTTCATAATACAAGTTACCTTTTTCAAAAAAAAAAGTAGCAGCTTGTACAAGGCTGATGGAAATAGGTATTGAAGAGAATTGTTAGTTTTCTTTGTTGTTAAAAATACTGTGGGATCCATGAAAGGAAGTAAATCTATTATAGGATTCACAGTTTTTATAAATATAGCCGAGATGATGTTGTGGAATTACAGCAAGCAAGATATTAGGTCTTATTTTTTCTGTAACCACCTGGTAAAAAAATTAACTATTCTTGTGGCAACTTGAATTCTTATGATGGTGATACTTCAATCTAGATTTGAATTAGACATCCTTGGTTCGAGAAAGTGTATCAAGTTTTATGTGGAAGAGAGCAGATCCAAAAGATCAGTTTTTGCATACAATCTCATAACTTTGACCCATGACCTATTAGAGTATTTAGGCAGACACATTTAGTTCATTTTGATATCCTGTCCACAATTGGCATATAATACTATATAATTCTCTAAATGAAATTGCATATACTATACAGAACCTTTGCTCTCTTATTTTAAGACCAAAAGGAATACTGCCCTATTTCGTAACTCATTCAGTACAATTCATTTGAGTAGTGAGGTAGAATGTTACACTGATAAGCATCAAATGGGTGGTCGTCCCTTCTATGATTATAAAGAAATGTTTGATCAGTCAATAACAATTAGAAGGTTAGAGGCAAAGGCAATTCATAGATGGAGGAGCACACATAAAGTAAAAGGATCTTAAAAATGTATTCTTTGGTTTGTGAAAAGTTATAGGTGCTCATCATAATGAATTTTTTAGAAGTCCTTAAATGATACCTTTATTACATTAATCCCAAAGAAGTATGGAGCAAAGGAGTTAAAAGACTTCAGGCCAATAAGTTTGATAGGAGGAGTGTACAAAATCATCTCCAAACTTATCACTGAAAGGCTAAAGACTGTTATGGGAAAACTGGTGGATGAGCACCAATGCCACCGAATGACTATGCAGGCAAATCAGGGATGCAGCTTTATTGGCTAATGAATTGGTGGGACTCTAAGTCTAAGGTGAAGCAAAAAACACCAAGAATTAAACTTGACATTGAGAAGGCCTATGGCCATGTCAACTGGGCCTTCTTACTTGAAATACTAAGAGACATGGGTTTTGGCAGCAAATGGATCTAACTGGATAAACTTCTGCATATCCAGTGTGAAATTCTCCCTAATCATAAATGGAAATACCGAGATAGGGTGAGCCTATGTCACCCTTTCCATTTATATTAGCCATGGAGGGCCTTAATTACATGATCTTGAAAGCAAATGCATATGAGTGGATGAAAGGTTGCTCTGCCCAGATAATCAGGATTCAGGATGATGATATGGAATTTACACACCTCTTCTATGCAGATGATTCTCTAGTTTTTATGACGCAGAAGTGGTACAAATCTGACATTTAAGGACAATCCTAATTATATTTGAAGGCATCTCTGGCTTACATGTTAACTGACACAGCGTTTCCTCTGGCCAGTCAGTCAAGTTGATGATATGCAGATCTTAGCTGAGAACCTAGGCTGCCAAGTAGCTTCCCTACCTATAAAATACCTTGGAATACCATTGGGAGCAAAAAACAATTAGCTAGAAATTTGGAGTGAAGTGCTGGAGAGATGTGATAAGAAGCTAGTGAAATGGAAGAGTCAATACCTATCTCTCGGAGGTAAACACTTGTAAATTAGTGATGGATGCCCTCCCCACATATATAATCATCTTGTTCCCTATACCCAAGAACATTGAATGGAAGATCAATAAACTGAGGTCTGGGGGGCTTTCATCTGGCAAGGAGAAGAGAGGATACAATCCGGTGAAGTGGGATGTCTTAACACTTAGCAAAAATCAAGGAGGTTTGGGCATAAAGAACCTTGGTCTACACAGTGCTAGTCTATTTAAGAAGTGGTTCTGGAGATTTTGCAATTAAGATATGGCTTTAAGAAAATTCATTACATATAAATATGGACTATTGAATCTTTGGACCACTGAGGAAGTTTTGGGAACTTTTGGTTGTAGTGTGTTGAAAACCATTAGAAGGATGTGGCCCAACTTCAATACCAACATGTCCATCAAAGTGGGAGATGGTATGGAAACAGATTTTTGGAATGAACACTGGACAGGAGAAGGCAGTCTAAAAGCTTTTTTCTCAGACCTACACATCATAACCCTACAAAAGATGCCACTGTCTCTCAGATGTGAAGCCCTCAAGGATGGGGCCTAATCTTCCAAAGGGTTCAAAATAATTGGGAAGTTGATGAAGTAGCAAGTATGCTCCGGTACTGAACACTTTCTCAGGCACTTCCATTGGTCCAGACAAACCAATTTGGAATCTGCATTGCAAGGGAGTCTTCATAGTAAAGTCTTGCTACTAGAGAATGAATAATAACCAGTCATTGGCAGTGATTTCCGTGGAAGTTAATTTGAAAGGTCAAAATTCCTCAACAAGTCTCTTGTTTTACATGGTTGGTGATTAGAAGTGCCCGTTTAACTCATGAAGTGTTACAAAGAAGAGGTTTACACCTTTTGCTCCAGGTGTTCTCTATGTGGCCAAGAAGCAGAGATCAATGGCCATTTGTTATTGCACTGCAAAACAATTGTAAATTTGTGGAATATGTTCTTGTGTATACTAGGTGTGAGTTGGGTAATGCCCAAGAATACCTTTGAAATTCTAAACTGGATAGGAGTTGGAAGGAGAGGGGCAAAGGAATACTGGTGGAAGATTATCCCAGCATGCACATGGTGGACAATATGGAAAGAAAGAAATGCAAGATGTTTTGAAGGTAAAAGCAGCAACATCCAGAAAGTTAAGATGAATAGCCTCAGCCTTTCTTATTATGAGTGTAAACAAGATATGGTGGGGAAGTAGAAGTTTTAGTCGACTATACAGGAAAAATGTCAAGTTTGTAGATGTGATTGATGATGCTCTCTGCTCCCTGTGGGTTGTAAGTTCCCACCTCCTCATTTTTTGTCTCAAAAAATTTGATGTTTTAGTTTTATTCTCCATATTGACAAGTTACTGATTTTCCGGACCTTCTGGTGTTGGTTTTTATTATATTAAAATAATATCTCTTATTTAAAAGATACGGGTCTATTGTATGGTAATAATCTGACACATATTCACATATTTTATGCAGCTTGTTGCATCTGCAGATTGTGCCGGAGCTTTAGATGTTATAGATGATTTACAACATTTATTGGTATGTACAGAAGTCTTTCTATTTCTCTGCTCATTTTTAATTCTTAGTTTCTTCTAGGCGTTGAACACTACCTAACTAGTTTTTACCTTGATCAACCTCTGTGTTCATTGAGGCCAAACTGATCGCTATCCCTTTCTGTAACTTGAAGTTGGAATATAGCGAACTATTTTGTGATCCAGTTGGTTAATATTTTTTCTTGTGGATAGATAGATTTATTTGGTTAATATGCTTCAAGCTTTGTTATTTGCTTCAATGCAAAATATTTGGCACAACTATGTGGATTGGATTGTCTGTTGCAAAAGCTATTATAGAAGATGAAGCTGTTATAACCTTTGTACTTACTGCAGCATCAATGTTCATTTATGCTTAACAGGATGGAGATGAATTAGCTGGTCTACATTGTTTCCGCCATGTTCGTGACCAATTAGCCACTTCAATTGATTCCATTAACAGGTTAGACTGTTCGGATTGGATTTTTGTGTAGGTTCACTTACATTATTGGAAGAACACCTTTTAAGGTGTTTGAGTTCTTGATAATGCTACATGAATAAAGCCTAAACACTGTTTCAATTTGCTGTAGCAAAATTTGGTGGCTAATGTCTGCTAATATCTTTATTGAGGCAGTTCTGATAGTAATACCCGTTTCTGATTCTTTTTGATTAATGATAACATCCAGAACAAACTATTATCTCATGTGTATTATGTAGTGACCAAAGTAGTTGTTTTTTTCGTTTTCTTTGCTCAAAGGATTAACCAAAGTGTCCAGTTTGCATAGATATTGTTTGGTTTTCTTGGATGATTATGTTGTAAGTTTTATAGGGGGTTACAAACCGTTTTCTGATATAAAATAAAGAAGTAATTCATTTCATGTTTCTGTTTTCATTTTTGGGTTAGTTAGATAAAATTTCTAACAACTACATGTTAGATTTATCTAATTAGCTAAAATACCAATGCTTAGGGCATGACCATCCAGTGCACTAGTTTGTTGCTAGTTCCTTCCAGTGTATTGATTACGAGTTGTATTTCCACATTTTGGCAGCAAAACGTTACCATTCTACTGTGCTCCACTATTTTTATATTTCCTTTAATACATCTTTTGAACTTAGAATCTATAACACCACACTATTTTCAAAGTAATCTTTAGTACAATGTTGTAACTTACCGGATCCAGTCTTGTAGCATTCTTTCAGCAGAATTTATGCGTATATCTATACACGGAGCTGGCAACGTGGATGCTCTAAGTACATCAAAATTTAAAGTGCAGACGACAATTTCCATGAATGGAGAAGGCCATGAAGTAAGCATGTTTTTATGTACTTGTATACTGATGTACTTGGTTTAGATATTTTCAGTGCACAAATCAAATTGAAAAAATTGCTACACTTTTGGAGAAAACAGTGTTATTAGACAGTTTAGATGAAAAACAGCTTTGCTCTGTGTATATCACCAGTTGAAAAGATGATTTGAACACAATATTGAGTTTTACATTTAAGAAATTTTTTTCTGGGTACTTGTACTCGTACTCTCTTTCTATTAGCAGTAGGACGTTTTTCATGAAAATGTCTGCTGTAATTTACCAAGTAGCAAGCACCTTTGCAAGCTCTTGAAATGTGAAGGGATGCATGTGATTGTCAGAAAAAGAAAATGAAACAAAGAAATGTTGATGTAGGTGTTGTTTCGTTTAGATAGCTGGTGGTTTTGTCTAAATAATCCTGCACGCTACTGTTCTTGCCTAAACTATATTTCAAGATGTCTTCTATAAGCCCTTGTCCACTGTAAGAAGCGAAAACCTATTATAACCTTACAACACTACAAAATAATAATTTGCAAATGTAATAGTTCCCTATTTGTCTTTCCCAACCCCAACTCCAGTCATTCTCTTTTTTTGGATGGATAAAGGGTATTGTGCTAAAGAGCAGCAAAACTGCTGGCAATTATTTACAGATGAAAACCTCATTACAAGTTGTGTAATGAACTCAAGAATTCAATCACGGCTTCTGTATCATTAGCTATTGCCAACTTCAGGCATTCTCTTTTACTGCAAATTTCCTTTCTTTTGGATGAATTTAGTTTCCTTCATATTCGGGATCCTTCAAACTAATGCTTATTTTCAACCTCAGTTCCCCTCCTGAAACAAAAGAACAAAGAAGAGCTATGAAGTAGGAAAGAAGGGGTAAGAGGCTTGTACTACTTTTAAGTTGCCCATTTCCATATACTTGGAGGAAGGTGGATAGGTCATCAGTAACTAAGGATGATGTCTCTAAAGCTAAAATTAAGACAGCAGCTTTGATGCATGATAACCTGCTTACCATCAAAAGCTTGTGTTTTAATGCACTTAAGTAATGCTCTGAGTTCTACCACCATATTGTCTAATGAAAAATGTTAAAGTAACAAATTAATCTGTGCTATCTTCTTTGCATAGATCTGTTGTGGCACTTGTCTGGTGCGGAAGTTCTCCTGTTAGTGCCTTAGTGGTATCTGTCCTATTTGGTTCATGAAACTAGGTTTTGAGGGGCTAGGAAGATAACAGACGATATTTTAAGTGTCTGAATCTTTCAAGTTGTATCTTTTTCTGGTTGACCTTGGAGTATATATTTAATACGTTCCATGCTTGATTCTAAATGTAATTTATGTTTTTGCTGTTGCTCAATGTTCTAATTGTTGAGGGAATTTCTTTCTTGTTCCTTTTTAATCATCCTTTAGTTTAACTGGATCTATGAACCCAGTCATCATGCTACTCGACGACCAGTCATCTGAACATTGACGTTATGTATTGCAGGTTAAATTAGATGAAGAAGACACTTATAATTTGCGAGACCGGCTACTTCCTTTTGTTATTGGGTTGCTTAGAACCGTGAGTATCTCTATTTTTTCACCGAGTATTATTGGTATTAACTTGTTTTGTAAAGTGTTGGTGGCGTATTGATTTTCTTTGGGTGGTAAATGGTGATTGTTGAATGCCATGACATGATCACAATCATGCTATCTGTCAAGTATAGAAGACAAAACACCCTCGAAAAGATGCAGAATCACTCTTTCTCAGTGTTAGGTGAATGGTACTATTCGAGCTAAAATATGTGTAGCTTTGGATGGGATTATACTCCTTAAGTGTAAATAAAGAAATGAATAATTTTAAGAGCTGAATCGAGGTTAGAGGTGTCATTATCCAAATAGAGCAGGATCTTGTTGAGAAAATTTGGCTTGGCATTGATTTTATCATATTCTCAATTTTTTTTTTCCCTCTTGACATTGATTTTATTCCAAATTCTTCACTTTTGTGTGTATAAGATCTGATGTAATGGGCTGGCTATGGTTTAATCACTTGCAGCAGTGATACGACGCAAAATGGAGTATATGTATTATCTAGAAGTAACAAGTGTTGGTGAAGATTGTCTTAATTTATTATTTATGTACTTCAGTTTAGAAGAGAATAATGGAGGAGCGTAGCTGAAGATTCTAGGAAATAGTGATTAGTGAATAGAGAGGACTACAATCCCTTTACCCCTCTTATGTACCGTTTTCTATGCCCTTTTGATTGACTAATTATTGGTCGTCAACTTGACTAAGCATCGGTTCCAATCCGGCTGCAATTTATGCCAAATGAAACAAATTTTATTCTGGGTTGTTTTGTAGTTGTAAAGTCTATGTACATGTTTTCCGTCAGTATTTTTAGAGTGTTTAGAATTTATATGATGTTTTTGGTAAAAATATTTGGTTATGTTTGACTGTTGTAATATCCAGGCAAAACTCCCTGCTGTATTGAGAATATACCGTGACACTCTTACGGCTGATATGAAAACTGCCATTAAGATGGCAGTTGAAGAACTGCTACGGGTGCTTGGTGCCCAACCTGTGGATTCAGATTTTGTTGCAGGAGAACGAGCAGTTGATGCTGATGGTGAGTGTATATTATTAGGTTCACATCTCATTTTTATAAGAAAGAGCTTCAGATGCAAATGAATTTGGTGTGCAAAAAGATTGGTTCTCTTCTTCTTCCTTTTCTTGTAATTTGAAAATAGAGTGCTGTAAAAGATGTGGCTAAGGATTAGTGATGCAACTTCATCATTCATGCAAAGGAATGTGCTGGTAGATTTCATGCTATAGTTCCTGATATCATGTATATGCTTACTCAGGTGGAAGCTCATCCCTTGCCAGTAGATTGAGAAGCTTGTCGCCTGAATGTTTTGTTCATCTTTTGAAGGCTGTTTTCCTGATAGTGCAGGTAATGTGTACCTCACTTTATCTTTTTGTTCAATCGGGATTATGCTGCAATAATGATATGTTACTTCCCTTTTTTCCTTTGAAGAATTAAAAAAAGGATTTGTATATCGATCTAAGGATTAGTGGAAGATCTAGGGGATTTCTTTTTGAATGACCTCTAATATGCCTAATTAAATTGGATAAAATGGACATGAATAGAACGGAAAGGATATAGAGGATTCATATGGTTGATTCAACTTGTTGGGGATTGAGGCCTACTTGATTGGTTGATTGATGCCACACAGTATGCGAGGAGTAAGTTATGATCAAATAAGCTGGCCAAACTCATTCACTTTCAGGTTCATTGTTCATATTCAAGAACCCAATTAAACCTAATCATTTGAGTCTGAACTACCACTTAAGATGCTCTTCGTTTAGATAACTTAAGCACCCAACAAGGACAATATGGCGTAGGTTAATATATATTAAGAGATACAAGCTCACGAGCTTTTAATGTTTGAACCAAATATCTTCATGCTCATTTGAAAATAAATTTACTCCTTTTTGGATAAGTCTTAAAGAGTTTATAAAACACACCTTTTCTTGGCCCCCTACCCAAACCAAAAAGAGGTTGATGTTTAAAATCTCTTAGTCCCGTACCCCCTTTTCCATGGAGCCAAAGTTACGGCATTTAAGATCTTTTCATACTTTTCCTCTTTGAAGAAATGTTCAAAGGTAGGTAACTATGAGGTCTTGCTATAAGTTAAGTGAATATTTTTGGTCAATGGTTTTTTTACATGTACTATTTTTGTGATGAATAAAACCTCTTTCTAATTAAATGATCTTTGCAGACCATTCTTCATCTAATTTTTTTTTTTCCATCTCAAATTCCAGACATGCCTCAACTCTGCTTCATTGAATATTCTCTTCTTCTTTTTTTGGTAGAAAACAAATATCTCTTTTAATGTCAAATTAGTTGAGCCTTAATATTTGTCAACTGATTTAGCCTTATCATGTACCTGTGCTGTTTGATGGGACTCATTCTATTTGAGCCTTAAGCTCTGATAGAGTATAAATTGCTTAGATCTTGGTCTCAGTTGCTTCCTGAATCCTTTTTTTTTTTTTGGAATTTCAATAAATTGATTTGCATGGCAGATAGGTTTTCGTTCTGTGGGTGCTGCTACTCTAACTGCTGATAACCTGCTTTCCGAGATCTTTTTCCTTTCCATTAAAAGCTGAAGTTCTGCAATACTGCTTCTGGTATAGGGTTGTCTACCAGATGAATTAAATAGTTGTTACTGTTGGTTCTGCATGTAATTATTCCACGAGATTATCATACTTATTGAACAAGGTTCATAATCTTAGTGACGAAATATTACTAGTCATTGTAGGCCATTGTAGTGTATATGGCTTCTCATTTCATATTTTAGTGCCATATTATTTTTTTTGAAACTGGTAGCTTTAGCTTTAGTCTATTATCCACAGGTATACTACAACAAAAGTGTAGCTCCCCTTTAAAAGTGTAACAACTTACAGGGAAAGACTGTCTTAATCTAAAGTTTCTAAACTGCTGCCTATAAACAATCTAGCACATCAGCTACAGTTTAGTGCCTATAAACAAACAATTTAGTGCCATATTTTTTTTTTTTGACAAAGGTAACAAGTTTGTATATAAATCTTCAGCACTAAGGTTGGGATCCCAAAAATTTACGTCACAGAGCCAGAGCCACATACAACTGAGTAGGCTCAGCAACCCAAAAAAAATAAAACCTATCTCTAGGTCCTATCTCATCTTACAAGGATCCTAAGATGTCTACAATTGCTACAGGATCATCTATATATTCCGAACTACAACAATAGCAAAAAGTGATAATGCAGTTCATTTTAAGCCTATGCAGAGGACTACTGATACTTTCATGACATCTTGAATTTCTTTCCTTCCAAATGGTCCACCATATCACTGCTGGGACAATTTTCCATCTGTTTTTGTCTGTGCTACAACTCCCCTCATAGTTCCAGCTTACTAGAGCCTGATCTGCCCTTTTAGGCATAGTCCACCTTGTGCCTCTGAAATTAATAAACGGGTTCCATAGTTGGCTAACTACTTTATAGTGTAAAAACAGATGGTTGATTGTCTCTGCCTTTTGCTCACACAAAGAACATATTGGACACATTTGTATGCCCCTCTTCATGTGATGTAGATATCCAGTAAACTCTTGGTGCTGGGTATCCCTTCCAACTCATCACCTAAAATGTGATTCATTTGGTGGCGCACTAATAGTTCACTATTTATAGCTGTTTAGTTGGTCTTCAATAGTTGGAGATAAAATAAAACGTGTTAACCTAAAAATGAGAAGCCAAATGTACGTGCCATAAGGGTACCATTCATTTTGTTTATGTCTGATTCCTTCTATGAATATCTACGTGTCAGTACTTGCTGTTCTCATCCAACACTATCATGACAATCCAAAACTTTCCACTAGCATCAAAGCAACAAAATTATAGTTTTTTCCTAAGCGCGAGAAATGATTATAGAATTTCACATGGTAAATATTTTCCTTGAGAAATGTTGCATACACAACCAAATGGAGATAGTTTTGATCTGGATTCCTGGTTTGTCTTGAATAATTGGTTACCCATATGCAGCTGTCTGGAAAAGTGCTTGGTGCAATTGTCTTACCGATTCCTGTTTTGTTCCATCTGATTTGGTATGATATAACTTGATATTCTTCTTTTAGTGAATGCAGGCACACTTAGCACAGGCATCTGAAGTTAAAAGAGCCATTGAGTGGATTTTGTGCCATCTTGATGGCCATTATGCCGCTGACTCAGTTGCTGCTGCAATTGCACTTGGAGCAGTGGCTTCAGAAACAGCTCATGAAACCGCCGATCAGGTAAATTCCTCGCTGCAACTTTCTGTGCAAAGGAACTCTGCCAAGGTCTCTTCTGCTCACGGGAATGGAATTGATGGTATAACGCCATCGACTTTATCGAGAAATTTCAGGTTATTCACATTCCTAATCCCTTCTATTATATTTTGTCTTTTTGACTTCTCTTTATTTACCAGGAATCTTGTGTCCAACACTTGCAACAATTTTTCCTCCTAACCGCTTTGGTCACGGCGCCAACTTGGGTGTGATCGGCATTGCCCTGAGGTTGAGTGCGATGGCCAGTGTGTCACACCCCCATTCCCACCCGAACACTTAGATTTCTATGCCCGACTCTAGTAAAACATACATAACTTTTTGTATGGTGTTTAGATTGACGAACGGTTCGTAATGTTGGAATCTAGACATGACTATCTTTAAATAGGTCATGTAATTTACCCCAAATCTCACAGATTCGATAGTCCCGGTCTAACCACAAACATAAAATGATTTCAAACTTAACCCGAATTCACGGAGTGTTACATTTTACAAGCTTATGTTGGTAAAACGTCTGGACTATTCTGAAAAGCAAATTAGGTGATTGATGAGAGACTGTCTGAACTGCATGCTTTTTTGTGGTTGAGTTCTTTAAAGTGGTTGGTTTAAAGAAGCACAAACTTCTGCTAGTGTTACAAAGAGGTTGGAAAAAGGGCAGAGAGATTTTCTATGGAATGACTCGTGAGGGGAAAAGAAGTTTCATTTGGTGAATTGGAAGTCTGTTACACACCAAAATATTGGGGTGACCTTGGATTTCAAGATCGAAGGGTCTTTAATAAGGCACTTTTGGGAAAGTGGTTATGGAGATTTGGGGTAGAGGTAAATGCTTTTTGGAGGGGGGTGATTGGGGTTATGGAAGGCTAAAAATTCAACGTTCCCCTATGGTTGTTGGCTATGGAGGAATATTTCAAAGGGCTGGGAAGAGTTCAATGAGAGTACTTCTTTTCAAGTGGGTAAAGGGAGTAGGGTGAGTTTTTGGGGTCATTGGTGGCGTGGAAACACTATTTTGAGTCTCACTTCCCCTAACACGTAGAGGATTTCTTGCCAAAATAGGATGTCAATTATACAATTATGGAGTTTACAAGGGGGTGAAGTGTTTTGGGACTTGAGGTTTAGCAGAAACTTACAAGACTGGGAAGTTTGGAGAATTTGAAAACTTTGCTGGCTTGCTCCACCAACATAAAATTACTATGGATCGTCAGGATGTTTGGAAATGGGGAACGGGGGGAAATGGAGTCTTTTTCGTTAAGTCCTATTATGCGAAGCTTTTGGTGAGAGAGGAGATTGTTTTCCCACATACCTTGATGTGAATCCCGAGAGTACCGAGAACAGTGTGCTTCTTCACACGATTAACCACGAGGGGGGAGGGTGATCTTGACTGCGGAGAGATTGAGGAAGAGAAAGACTATGTCTGTTAGTTGGTGCTTCATGTACAAGAATCAGGGGAAGACGTAGATCACGTACTCTTACATTGCCAGGTAGTATCTTCGTTGTGGGGGAGAGGGAGCTGATGAGATGGCTTGGTTTTGAGTGGGTAATGTCGAAAACTGTGAAAGAAACGATGTTTAGCTGGGCTCGTAGAAGATGGAGGAGGAGATGCAGAGCATGTGAAGTTGCACAGCCCTGATGTGAACCATATGGAGAAAGAGGAACGAGAAAGCTTTTGATGGAATAGAGAAAAATTTCATACACTTGAGAAATAGACTCTTTTCCTTTATTTCTTTTTTGTGCACCTATGAAGTTACTTTTTGTATGATGATGGGTGGCCGTCGTAGAAAATCATGTATTTTTGTAAGGTTTTCTACATTTTGGTATACTTTGGTATACGGGCTAGTTAATGCTCTTTGTTAATAATATTTGAATCTTTTGAGGAAAGGGTAACCTTGTAGTCACACCAAAAGATTCATCATCCAAAAAATGATGAATTGGAAACTTACATCCCACATAGGGCATTCTTTACAAGTTTCCTATAAAATCAACTAATTCTATTATCTCCCCTATCAGATTTTGTTTACACCAAAAAGCAAAAGGCTTATACAATTCATTCTAATTTTCTGTAAGTTAGTTTTTTGTCCATCAAAGCACCTTGAGTTCCTTTCTTTCCAAAGAGTCCACCATACCACCTTGAGTTCCTTTCTTTCCAAAGAGTCCACCATATGCATGCTGGGATAGTTCTCCACCAGAATTCTTTTCTTCCTCTGTTGCCAATACCTTTCCAATTGCTTAGGAGTTCCATTGTCGTGTTAGGCATCACCCACTTTACTCCTAACAAACAAAAAAACATGTTCCATAGGCTCAAAGCTGCCTTACAGTGAAGGAATAGATGATCATTGGTTTCTTCTTCCTGCTCACACATGACACATCTTGAGCAAATCTGCCAGCCCTTTTCTGTAAAGCCTCATGAGTTAGGCATGCCTTTCTACATACCAACCAAGTAAAACATTCCACCTTTGGAGGGCATTTGGTCTTCCAAACTAGCCTCCAAGGCCATCTGTCTAGCTCTGTCTGTAGTGTGTTAAGATTCCAATAACATGATTTCACTGTGAACACCCCTTTGCTGTGTAGTTTCCATCTAGGTTTGTCCTGTCTCACAGATAGAGCTGGATGTGAGTTTAGAACTTCCAATAAATTGGCAACTTCTCCAATTTCCCAGTCATTAAATGCTCTTCCAAATAAGAGATCCCAACCACGTTGGCTCCAAACTTGGGCTACCTTGGCATTCCTCTGAAGACTTAAGGTATATAGGTGTGGAAAAGAGTTTCTAAGACTATCTTCTCCAATCCACACCTCATTCCAAAAGTCAGTTTTTAAACCATTACCCACAGTTATTGAGATGTTATTGTTGAAATGGGGCCATAGTCTTCTTATGGTTTTCCAGACACTACACCCAATGGTGCCCACAACTTCCTCAGTTGTCCATTGAGTAAGTAAACCATATTTCCCTGCTATAAATCCTCTCCAGATGGCTCCCTCTTCTGAGCAGAACCTCCAAAGCCATTTTTGCAAAAGAGAAGTGTTCTGTTTTCTGAGGTTCTTCAAACTAAGCCCCCCTTGCTGACTGTTAAGGGTCAAAACATCCCATTTCACCAGATTGTTACCTCTCTTCTCCTTGTTTCCTTGCCATAGAAAGGACCTCCTCACCCTGTTAAATCTTTTCTCAATGCTCTTTGGTATAGGGAAAAGGCTTATCATGTATGTTGAGAGGCCATCCAGTACTGATTTGATGAGAGTCAATCTGCCCCCTAATGATAGATATTGACTTTTCCACCTGGACACATTTTTTCTCACACCTTTCCATCACCCCACTCCACAGCTTCCAATTCTTTATTTTTGGCCCCTAATGGCAACCCCAAATATTTAGTTGGTAAGGAGTCCACTTGACAACCCAAAATAGCAACCAACTCTTGCAAATTCCCAACCTGGTTGATAGGGAAGATGTGGCTTGTCAACCAGTTTACATGAAGACTCGAGATTCCTTCAAAAATAGTTAGGATGGCTCTAAGATGCCTGATCTGACTTGACTCTTGCTTCACAGAAAATTAAGGCATCATCTGCATATAACAGATGCGATACTTCCAGATCTTCCCCTCTCAGCACTGAAACTTTTCACCCATCTATTTGCATTTGCAATCCTGAACATGTGATTTAGACCTTCCATAGCTAGCAAGAATAGGAAAGGTGATATGGGGTCCCCTTGCCTAAGACCCCTGTGAGATTGAAAGAAACCTTCTGTGTTGCCATTTATTATAAGGGAAAACTTCACACTATAGATACAAAAGCTGATCCATTTGATCCACCTACTACCAAAACCCATGTCTTTCAAAATTTTGAGGAGAAAATTCCAATTGACATGGTCATAGGCCTTTTCAACATCTAATTTGCATATGATCCCTGGTTTCCTCTGTTTAACCCTTGAGTCAACCAGTTCATTGGCTAACAGGGATGCATCAAGAATTTGTCTCCCTCTCAAGAATGCCATTTGGTGTCCATCTACTAGTTTCCCAATAACTGTTTTAAGTCTTTCAGTTGTTTAGAGATAATTTTGTAAATCCTCCCAATCAAGCTAATATGTATGAAGTCCTTTAGTTCTACAGCTCCAGGTTTCTTTGGGATCAATGCTATAAGGGTCGCTTTGAAAGATTTTTCAAAGATTCCCCTTTGGTGAAAATTATGAGTAGTCTGCATCAGATCTTCCTTCAATGTATCCCAGGATACCTTGAAAAAACTCATAGTGAAACCATCAGGGCCAGGGTCTGTGTCTCCATCACATTGTTTGATAATTTGCAACACTTCTGATTCTGTGAAAGGTCTCTGAAGCCAATCCTTCTCCTCTATGGAAACTGTAGGACATCCTGTCAGAACAAAAGTAGGTCTCCATGGCTCAGGCTCGGTGTATAAATTGGAGTAGAAATCTATCATAGCTTTTTTTATTTCTTCTGGTTCTTGCACTTCCTCGCCCCTTATCACCAATCTATCTATTGTGTTGTACCTTCTATGTGATGTTGCCAATCTTTGGAAGAATCTGGTGTTCTTATCCCCTTGTTTCAACCATAGTGTTCTAGATTTTTGCCTCCATTTTTCTTCATGTTTGGCCAGTACTTCAAGTTCCACAAGTATTGTTTCCCTACCCATCATTTCTTCTCGTGATAATTCTTTGTCTTCCTGGGTTCTGTCCAAAACAGCCAGTTCCTCAAGAAGACCGTTTTTCCTGTTAGCCATTTCGGAGAAGGTCTTCCTACTCCACTCTTTCAATTTTTGTTTCAGCAAAATCAAGTTGGTGCACAGTTTATAGTCTGGACATCCTTCAAATATGAAGCCATTCCACCATTCCTGAACCATCTTATTAAATCCCTCCACTTTTAGCCACCAATTCTTGAATTTAAAATAGGAGTGCCGTTGTTCCCTGTCACCACACTCCAAAATGATAGGACTATGATCAGAGTAGGCATACTAGAACTTCACTGAAAGTGACTAAAGGTTTCACATTCTAATCAGTAACGGCAAAATTCCCCGTCATGTGTTTCAGTTGTTGGCTTCTGTTTTTAGCATCTGCATAAGTTGTATTTAAAGAATTTCCAAATGTTTATCCCACTACTTTTTCTTTGACAGAGCTGATGTATTGAGAGAGAATGCAGAAGCCCTTTTTGCAGCTTGTGATACTGCTCATGGCAGATGGGCAAAGATCCTTGGAGTGCGTTCTCCTATCCACCCTAGACTGAGGTTACAGGAGTTTCTAAATGTATATAACATCACCCAAGAATTTATAACGGCTACTGAGAAGGTGAGATTCACTATTTTTATTTTGTTTTGTAAAATACATACTTTACTGGTTCCATATATGTATTTCAGTTGTATTGATGCCTGTTTTGCCAATATATACAGATTGGTGGAAGATTGAGTTATAGTATTCGGGGAACATTGCAGTCACAGGCCAAGGCCTTTATTGATTTCCAACACGAATCCAGGGTTAGTTGTTTCTCCAGTTGAGCTTTATCTGTGTCATTGACTCATTGCTTCTTGCGTATATAGACTAAATCTGTTGTTGGTTGATTCAGATGGCAAAGATGAGGGCCATTCTTGACCAGGAAAATTGGGCTGAGATTGATGTCCCTGATGAGTTCCAGGCAATTGTCACATCACTGTTCTGCTCAGAATCTGAGATCCGTGAACTTGCTGATGAGCTTTCAGCTCATATTGCACCAAGCAGCCCTAAGATGGTCCTGGGCAGTGATGGTTCCCCTACGGCAGAAGCTAGACTTCAAAAGATATCACAAAATGCAGAGCACACTGATTCTATTCCACGTTTAGAGAGTACAGCACAGGTTGGTACTTCATGATTCAGCTGGAAAACTGAAAGCACTAATGCTGATTTGAAACTAATTCTTCTCAGAGCAATGAAACTAACTCAAGAGAGCGTGGAAAATCTTCTACTAGACTTCTTTTCTTCGGAGGTGTTGGGTATCATATGGTTAACTGGTTAGTAATTCTGTTCTTTTTTGGTGGAGCTGGTACTCTCAGATTTTTCATTTTTCATTTTTTTCCCTCTCAATGTCTTCTCTTCTCTGCCCTTGGTGTCTTGGTCACTAAGTTCTTAAGAGTTAAGACTACTGGTTTAGGGCTATTTCGTGTGTGACTTTTTCTTGTCTGTCTCTACATGTTGCATTTTCTCTTCCGTGTGAAACAGAAAAGAGAACTTATCTGATAACATGCCTTCTTAATTCTTTTTGGGGCTTTTTACTGGGACTTCGATTCAAGAGTGCTGGATCGCCCTTCACAGTTTTCTTTTTTTCTTACGATAAATTCACCCTTCAAAGATGACAATTCTCCTGTTGTGTTTCAGCGGCTTGATTTTGGTAAAGATGTTGTCAGAGTGTATTGAGATGAATAATAGGTTGCCGGGCTTATCTTCAGAAGTCGTTCACCGTGTTGTCGAAATCCTGAAATTGTTCAATACAAGGACTTGTCAGCTTGTCCTTGGTGCTGGAGCAATGCAGGTCTGTTTTGGTTTCTTGATTATATTTTCTCTAGCTAATTGTTGATTTTTTTGTGGACAATAACTTTTTTTTTTTAAAAAAAACTAGTAGGCCAAAGGTACTCAAGCCACCAAATATGTTCTTGATTTCAATCCCACTTTTATCTCATGAACTAGACACAATATAGAAGTTTAACTGTCTTTCTCCCTTAATTAGAGCCGGTGCCAGAATTTTTAACTTGTGGATTCTGGAAAAATTATTTGTACATATCAAATGAATTTTTTAACACAAATATAAGGGTTGAGTCAAAGCTATTGGATTATGCCTAACCCGTAGCTAAAGCGGTGCCGCTCCTGCCCTTGATATGTTCTGACCCTCCTTTTACTAGCCATCATCCAAGTACCCTGGAGAATGGGGTGAGAAAGGAGGCGATAAAAATTATTGAAGAGGATTGGTTTTCTTATTTCCACATCTTTGGACTAGAATGTTGGAATAAAGGATTTTTAAAAGGTTATAAATTGGCGGAAAATGTATGGTGGTAGATGTTTGGGCATCAAAAGAGTTATTCCTGGAACATTGACAAAGATTGGAAGGCAACTGTAATTGTAGTTCACTACTGATTTTTACTTGCCTTTACGGGTGCATTTCTTACTGACTATTTCCCCCCAACATTTTTTCCCTAGTTGATATGAATGCAATATCATTGTGCCTTAACTGAGATAAGTTTTACAGGTTTCAGGTTTGAAGTCTATTACTTCTAAACACTTGGCCTTGGCAAGCCAAGTCATCAGTTTCACATACACCATAATTCCCGGTATGTAATGATGATAAGGTTGTCAGTTACAAAGTGTCTTGATTATTTGGTTCCACCTTTTGTCCAATTCCTAGTCTATGGGTGCATTTATCCTGCAGGTGTCTGAAGAGACAAAAATTCATGCTTGGACATTCTTTATTAAGTAAAACCATGCTAAGATTACTATTTTGTGTAGTTTTCGATCTACTGTTCTGGTGCTAGGATTCAACGGTATTGTGCTTATTGATGAAACAAGCAAGGGAGTTGACCAAGAATTGAAGTTATGAGAGGCACTCCTGAGAGTACAGGTTTTAAGAAAAGTAGAAGTAAGATTTCTTACTTCATAAGAAAAAAAAAAGATAAGAAGACTGCATATATGCACTGCATGTTTAGTCAACAAAAGAATGAGTGAAATTAAGGCGGGGATCGATGGGAATGCTATGCCTAGATGTAAATAATTTAGATATCTAGGTTCGATGTCTCAGGAGAATAGTATGATATTACACATCCATTTTTTTCATTATCAAAAAGAATAGTATGATATAAAGATGTTACAACGTTTGAAATGGAGAATTGCTACCAAGGTGTTGATAAAAGAATATCTACTGAAGTGAAAAGGCAAGTTCTATGGATCATTTATAAGACATGCAATGATATATAGGAGTGGATGTTAGACCACCTGAAGTGCAAGTGTGCAACAGATCCACAAGATGAATGTTGCTGAGATGCGCATGCTACGATTAAGTGCATGCGTACAAGATTAGAAATGATCACATTCAATAAGAGGTACAAGTAGCACATATCGAGGATAAAATGAGAGAACGTAGGTTGAGATGGTTTGGTTATGTCCTGTGTTACCTCTAGATGCACCGGTCTGTAGGTGCGAAAATGAAATTTTGGTGAGTGGAGGATTTAAAAAAAGCTGAGGCAGACATAAAATCACATGGAAAGAAGTTATATTGAAGGACACACAATCACTTGGAGTCCACCTAGTCCTAGCAAAATTAAGGCACAATAAAATGAAAATGATCTATAATGGGCAATACCTATTAGTTGGGATTATATTTTAGTCACATTGCCATGCTTACTTTAGGTCTTACGTTTTCTAGGAGTCCTTAGTTTCTATCTGAGATTTATATGCCAGTAGAAAATATAGAGGACTTCTAATATTTGTTATTAGTATTGTTGTTGTTACTATGTACTATTACTATAATAAGCATTAGAAGTTCTCTACATTTTCTATGACATGTAAATCTTTGATAGGACTAAAAATCATATCTCTACTACTACCACCACTCAATAAATTTTCTTTATCTGAAAGTAAAGACCAAGAATGTTTAACAGTTTAACTAATAAACTCAATTTGTTGATATAGCGTCGGCATAAGAAACCTTCACTTGAGTAGTTACTTTAGGCAGTTTTGGTCGATACATGGTATAATATGGATCTATAAGCAGCTTTACATAAAAGTCTCAGCATACTCATAAATGAAAATGTGCCAGAAATACCTTAATTTAAGTACCTTGTGATTTAAGAACTCAATTTTTTTTCCTGACAAGTTTTGTATTTGTCAAAGAACTCAAGAGGATTCTGCTACTTAGAGTGCCTGAGACGCGGAAGGGACTGCTGATTCTGGAGGTTGATCGTGTAGCACAGGTATTGAAATCGTTATATGTTATTGTTGGTGTGTTTTGCTTAAATCCACTTCTAACTTGATATATATTTCTGTTCTTGGTCTATTTCATACAATAAAAAATCTGCAAAACATTCTCCTTTTTGAAATAGGGGTTTCCTTTCCTGTCTGTGCATCTATATTTATGCTATAAATATTTCTCTATGCCTGTACTCACAAAACGTGTTGTGAAGAAAAGAGAAAATGTATTCAATTGTGTGTGTGTGGGTGCGTGGGTGGGGGTATCTTTTGAGAATCACTTAATTGATGTCTCCTAATTGACGATATCACCAGAAATATGCAAGTGCTCCCAGACACGATTTTCAGGCAAGGCCATGAAACTCTTCCTCCGAGATTCCCGCACTACAGCAACAACAGGTTCTGTGTGTTTCTCTAATCACGCGCTGTGATTGTTCAAAAACATGGAGAACAAGATCTACTTCACCTCTGGAGACAAATTGTACAATATTACTGAAAACATTTCTTCTTCAGAAGCTTGGTCTGATTGGAAATGAGGAAGTCCATGCTTCGATATTTCAGATGCCAGTACAATATATTTCAGATGCCAGTACAATATATTCTCTGGATTTCAGATGCCAGTACAATCTTTGTACTGATGGATAGAAATGTCACTATTCTCAAAAAATAAAATATAAATTGACCATATGGAGTTAAAGCTGCTATAAGATTCAGTGGAAGCCAAAAACAGAATCTCAGGATCTCTTGGACTATCTTCAGTATGTTGGCACTTGTACGCCAAGTGGAGAGAGATGGCTGTGATTAGTTTCTTCCTTTTGTATCTATCACATGAATGCATCTTATTAGCTGTAGTGACTTATAATTATTTATAAATGCAAAAACTTTGGAATAAAATGGAAGTTCATGTGACCTTTCTACCATTAAAATTTAGGCTTGGAGTATCTTTTGGCTCGAGATGTTTCCTTATATTGCAATATATTGCCAAACTAAAAGGAAGATAAAAAAAGAGTGCGTAAAACAATTCAGCATCGACCTTCTTGGGGTAGCCTGCTTCTGTAATAGGTTAGGGGTTCTGCTTATCTCTCACATGACAATTGCATTTTGTCCGTTTCCATTTCTACTGTATAAACATAGAGGAATATGTTTGCTAGTTCTGTGTATAAATGAATCACTACTATGCCGTGGGCCCCAATCAAAAAGTTTTTTGTGCCGACTGCTGAGATTATCAGACTCATAATCCAAGGTTTTGGTAGGGAAATATTATTTTAACTCTAGATCTTTGCATGAAATTCAGGACTATAAGGTGCACCGAGATGAGATACACTCAAAGTTGGTGCAAATAATGAGGGAAAGGTTGCTGGTCCACCTCCGTGGGCTGCCACAGATTGTTGAGAGTTGGAATAGGCCAGAAAATACTGATACACAGCCAAGTCAGTTTGCTCGTTCTATCACTAAGGTACAAGTTATACTGTAGTAAGCCCAATTCTTGCTCCCCATTTTTGTTCCACCTCTTCCTTATGTTTGTGTCCTTGTGAATTTGCAGCCACTTTTTTGGAATTGGTAACTTTGTGTATTTCTATCTATGATTAAGATCATTCAGTACATTGGTTGTACTTGCACCATATTTACATCAAAAGACTCTTAAGAAACTGGAGCTATTCTAGTCTTCTATAGGGAGCTTAATACATCTAGAATTTCAACAGTTTCTACTGAGTGAGACTGTCTACACCAAAAACAATGTGCGCCAATAATTTCTCTAAGACCAAAATAGTGTATCAAATTCTTCTAACTTATGCTCTCTCTTTAAGTGCTATCTTTTTTCTTTCCTTCCATATGTATAAACCATATGAGAAACACTTGTATACAGGAGTTCTTCCTATTCTCAATAAAATTATTTACCTTGTTTAAAAAAAAAAGGAAAAAGGCATAGACACACAATGGTGCAACTCGCCGTGTTTTACTCCAACCCTTCTTGATTGTAATAGATTTGGGTTTGTCAAGTGACAGTTAATTGACCTGAAATATTAACGGCTAAAAGTTCAAACCCTGTTTGAAATTTACAGGCAATTGGTTATTGCTGAGTTAGTGAACTAATTTCAAGTATGACATTTCTCTGATATTTGATGCAATGTAAAACTATGCAATTTTGCTCTCGTTTTCAATTGCTACCCTTGGATGTTTCTTATCTTAGTCTGGAGGTTACAGTTTTACTTTGATTCTCTGTATAGTTGTTGCATGCAAGTTACTTTCTAATGTTGCTTCTTCTAAAATTTTGTGAAACGTTACTACTACAGGAACTTGTATCTAACTGATTTGTTTTCTTAATCTATTTGAAGGAAGTTGGCCTTCTTCAACGTGTCTTATCTAGAACCCTGCATGAGTTAGATGTTCAAGCTATTTTCAGGTGAACTTTTAAACTTTTTACTGAATTTGGCCTGGGCAGAGCAAAAAAACCTTAGTGTTTTGGGGGGGACTCAGAATAATCTTTTATTGGCAGCTGTCGCAGCATTGTTCTTTGTTTTCTTCAATTTTCAGCTGTAACATGTATATTTGCTTAACATTGATACCTTAAGCTTTATCTCTGCATATGATACAGCTCTTTTTGATGTCTTGTTATTGTTATTATTATTGCTGGTGTTGCTATTATTGTTATTGTTCTTCTTGTTGTAGTTATTAATTATTTTTTTTGAAACTGGCAACTGTGTTTTTCTGTAATGAACAAAACAGTACATAGTGCAGCACTGAAACCATATTTACAAAAGTACCCTATAATCTATTATCCTGATAATATAAGGAATCTAAAACATGAATAATAGAGACAATATCATTAGAGTACAAAGTAACTATGTTCTGAAATGCTACAGGAGCAATACTACAACTACTAGTAAGGGCGGATAACAAGACATGCATTTCTACCTACTAGCCCCCTACCCTAATTCGTGTCCTCCATGGCCTTCTATCTATGTTCATGTGCTTGGTAAGCTGAAACTGTGTTATGTTCAGTCTAATAACCTCTCCCCAATACTTCTTCGGTATACCTCTACTTTTGCTGAAACCATCCATAGCCAGCCTCTCACACCTCCGCACTGGGGTATCTTGACATATCCTGTTAATATTTTCTAAGATAAATTTTTAACACTTATGGACGAACATACAATCAGTTTTGAGGGTTAGACCTTCTTCTCGGCCCTCCCGACCAAGATCTTCACTAAGTACTCATTTCTTCCTTCATTCACCATCTAGGATCAGTATTGGCGAAGTCAAAACATCCTTGTAAGGTTGAACATTGAATTTTCTTGCTTCTAGGGAGAAGAACACACACACTCTCTCTCTCTCTCTTTCTCTTTGGACCACAAGGGTCTATTGTACGCAACCTTACCCTGCATGTCTGCAAGATGTTGTTTCCACTGCTCGAACCCGTTTACCAGTTACGCCAAGGCTCCCCTTAAGGACTCTCTCTCTAAATCTATTCTATTTTTTCATTAGAAGCACTTATCAGTGTTGTTGTGGTGGTTGTTTATTCATTATTATATGTTGATTCTTTTCATAAGGTTTTCCTCATTTTTATATATTCAGAGCTGGTATGAAGTAATTTTGCATCTATATCCGTTGCTTTAAATGACATTTAGTATATCAATTCTTGCTTAAAACGAATGTCATACCTGCAGGCAAGTGGTTATTATCTTCCATTCTCAAATTTCAGAAGCGTTTTCGCACTTGGATATCAGCAGTCCACATGCTAAAAAAAGGTATGCCTTCATTTTAGTGTGTAAAATGATTTTTTGTTCAGATACATCAATGTAATGCTGTGTTGTCGGATAAATTATTATTTTCTTTTCCCAAGAGCTAATTTATTCATCATTTCAACTTCCTAGAGTGCTTACTTTTCTTGTCAAAACAATAGTTCCATGCTAGTATAAAAAATATGGTCCATGTTATACCATACCTATTTGAAGTTCCTATAATGCCTACATAATGTACTAAGGCTTTTGAATCTAGGATACAAGAGGGCAAGAAAGAGCACCAGAGCATCAACTTAACAAAATGCTAGAATCCTGATAATGGCCAGAGAGACTCTGTGTATCTGTCCGCGTGTACGTGCAATAGACTAATAATCAATAAGACAATATAGATATATCTTTTGGGAGTCTTTAAAAGCATTTAAACATAAGTAGAAGAAGAGGCATCACAAACTCAAGATGCATGAAAAAAGAAGAAAATTAAAATTTGGAAATGGACGTGTTGAGGAAGACTCCTAGTAATCACATAGCAAAATCCCCTGTTTTGTCCTTCCTTTTCTTTTGTTGTTTTCTGCATCTCCTAAGCGTCAATTGCTTTTGGTTAACAAACACACACACAAAAAAAATCAATTGTGTCTGGTTAGATTACTTTGCGCCTCATTATTTAAAAGCGCACATTAAATGGAACAGCATTGCTTAACACATGATATGATAATCTCTCAATTTGCATTAGTCGTCACTTTAAGCAACAACTTGATGGCATCTAGTAACACAAATATATCCTAGAGTTGAAGGCTGACAAGTTTCTTTTTTCTTTTTGTTCTTTTTTCTTATTGCCTGTGTTTGTCATTCACTTCTTCCTCTGTTGATTGTTATGACTATTAACTTATTTTCCTTTGCAACAGAATGTATTGCGATGTTCAGCATATTCTTGCATGTATCAGATCATTGCCTTCAGATAGCAAATCTAATCCTCCTAATTGGGGACAGCTTGATGAATTTGTGGCAAAAAATTTTGGTGAGGAAGTTGGTCAATAGCCTTGTAAAGTAGCCCATATTTCATAAAAATCAAATAGGTTTGGCGGAAGCAATCTGACAATGCATGAAGACTGTGCAGCAACATTGTATAACTAACTTTAGGTAAGTCTGGATTTTCTAATTTATTTATATGCATCACACTGAAGCTGCAGGCACGAGTGATATAACATAATGCAAGTTTGGAACTTGCGACCATTGTGTGATGCAATGGAGGTATTTCATCTTTATTAATAACTAGACTATCTTGGACCATGACGGTAGACAAGTCTAGGGAACTTTGTTGTTAAAAATGTAGAAATCA
This sequence comes from Solanum bulbocastanum, assembly GCA_037074985.1. NCBI lineage: Eukaryota > Viridiplantae > Streptophyta > Magnoliopsida > Solanales > Solanaceae > Solanum > Solanum bulbocastanum. The sequence continues at coordinate 24,003,534 of CM073598.1, read as the reverse complement.
AGGAGTTAGCTAATTACAGAAGTTCATTGATTGTAGACTTCTCTTAAAAATATGCTCCGATTATTCTTGTTTTTTATATTCACAGTTCAGACGTAGTCCGAGTTTTCTTGTTTTACCTTCCTATGCACTCCGTAATAAGTTACTGAGCAGTATAATCTTGCGCTCAAATTTCTCAAGGCAAATATCTTTTAGGAATTTTATCTTGTTGGTTACTCTCTTTAATTCTTGCAATTTTGCAGATGTACAGTCTTCTTACAGGATGTTGGTGTTTATTACCACAGCGGAATCAAGTTTTGAGGCGAGGAGTCCATAACAACAATTTGTAATTGTCATACAAATTTGTGATCGATCAGACATGCTTGAACTTCATTGTGATTGTATTCTTTTGCCCAGGAAAATAGAAATTCTTTTTCCCTCTTTTTCTGGTTTTAGAGGAAAAGGCACATATTATCGTATTCCGAAAAGGGTAAAACAATTTTCTGTAGTAGACCAGTGGGTAGTGTATATTGTATACTAATGAAAGCAAACTGTATGTAGCAAGGCCTTTCTTAAGAGGTGTCTTTGGACATTTTAATCCAAAATGAGAGTGAAACTTTATTTCCATTATCTCATCTTATAGAATTACTATAATTTTACAAAATCTTTAACTAATCGTATATTGACTATTGGATAAATTCCTTATCCTTCATTAGAGGAAAGTAACTATTAGATACGAAACATACCTATTGTAATGACTAATGAGAAAAAAAGTTGCGACTGAGTAATTTCAAGAATTTGAAAAAGAAAAAAAACAGGTGTATTATCACTTTAGATTACTCACAAATTGTCAAAAAATAATTTCAATCTATTCCAGAACTCTAATTTCCAAGTATCATTATTAAATTTGAAAATTAAGGCTATTTTTTTTTTTTCAAATTTCAGATAAGATTTCATTTACAGCTTGTCTCTTCTAGAGCGGACGAGAGATGATGTAGAAGCTGCTGATTTTCCTCGTTTTATTGTTACTAATGCTAGTTTGAATGCAAATTGTAAATTACTCGAAATAACATAATAAATAAGTTGATGAAAAGTATAAATTTAGAAACTTAAAGGAGTGTATTGTAAATATCATATTGATTTGGGTCAAAAGTTAAGACACCAAACATGAGGGGCTAACTACGCAATTAATCAAAAGTTGCATTTTCCTCATAGGGGTCCCTGCAAATGCGGAACAAAACCGGATTCTCAGACTGACCGGAGAAGCAAGAAAGGAACTCACAGCACATCAGCCATGGGTTCCGATCCTGAAAAGTTGATCAGCAAAGCCGATAAACTGTAAGAACACCCCCCCCCCCCCCCACACACATACCCATCTCAATAAACTCTGTATTAAAGGTCTTTTATCTATTAAATATTTGCTCTGTATTCAATTTTGTCAGATACCATTGTTTTTATATAAAGATACAATTTTTGTTATATAAAGATTGATATGGTTGTATGATCAAGTCTGTGTAAGAGGGATCCTCTTTCTTTGAGTCACTGGTATGAAGATGGTATATTACACACACATATACACAAATTTATGTACATGTAATTGTTTTAAGCTGTCTATAAAGACCATATTTTTCTATTGTTTTTGATTTTGTTGAATGGAAGTGGTAATGGAATGTGTCTGCTTTGTTCCTCTTGTGTGATGATTGAACTAAGATAATTTCCATTTTCTTGGTGAGATTTGATTTTCTAGTAGTTATTACACCAACCAGTAAAAATAGTGTTTTGATCAAAGATTGGAGGATCTTGATTACTATCTGTGGTCTTTCCTTTTTCTGTATCAATATCTATATTAGGGACTTGAAAGATAAAATTTCCATTAATGTGCTTGATCTGACTTCTGAGAGATTAGCTGTAGTTACAGTGATGCAAAATACCATCTCCGAGATTTTGAATGCTGGAAGAATGTTCTGTTCCTTTAATGTGAAGACAAAAAGAAGCCTTTGCTTATTTAATACTTGTGCCATTCCGCCTTTTAAGTTTTATGTAACTATTATGTGTTTCCCTATCTATATAGGACAAAACTAAGTTTTACCAGGTGGAGTATTGATTGGAAAAGTGCTACTGGTTTGTATGAGCAGGCAGGTATGTACAATGTTCGTGAATAAAACAAATATTATATAAATATGGAAACTTTTAGCATGTTAATTACGTGACAGATACTATGTTCATTCATTACAGCTAATGGATTTAGGCTTGCTAAATGTTATGAGAAGGCAAAAGAAGCATTTGAAAAAGCTTCAAAAGGACAAGAGATGCTTTCCTCGTATCCTTTTGCCCAATTGGTTTCTTTGGATCTTTCTTTTTGTTCTTCGATTGAGCCAGTTTTGGCTTTTGGGATCCTTCACTAGTAAATCAGGCCTTGGGATGCTGCTAAGCATATGGAGTCTGCTGCTACCATGGCAAAGGAACTAGGCAACTGGAAAGAAGTTGCTGATTTTTATAGAAGGGCCTCTGAGTTGTACAATGAATGTGGGAGGGCCCAACCTGCATCTGACGCACTTGGAAAAGGCGCGCGGTATGTTGCTGACTTATTTGGCTGCATTTGTCAAAATTGCAGCGGTAGTATTTTATGCTATATAAATTATAATTTCTAATATCGTTGATTTTCTAAGTCTTATCTGATTACAGATTTAGAGAATCCCTACTTCTAGAGAACCCCTTGTTTAGTTCTGGAAAACGGGCTTAAATGGAGCAGAACATATACGGGATTAATATAGTAGCACTAACTAGTACGAGATTGAGGTGTAGATTGGTTGAATCTGATTATACCATATTAGTCATTAAACCGGATCATTACTTACAATAGAGTTTATGCGGAGTTGTTTGGACATGCGATTTCGATTTCTTAAGTTGGATTTTTTTCTCATAAACATGAAAACCCCACAAGTTGTGAAAACTATAAAAAAATTTCCAATTCTTATAAAAATTTACCAAATGAGCAAACCAAAGTTCATAAACAAGATATCAAAGTATCCTAAGTCACTGCATTGATAAATCGCATATCTCCATGTTTCTTTTTTTTTTTTAATAAAAGATAAATGTTTGCGATTACAATCTTCCAAATATACATAATTTTATAAAGATCCACTAGTCAATAATAGTAGGAACTAGTTATCTTTAATATAATCTTTTCACATGGTATGGACAATCTCTTTAAGCCGAGTATGAGTCTTTGTATGCAAAATATAAAATTATGGATCTTTTTTTTACAAAATATAAATTTATGGGTCAAGTTTTACATTTTTTAAAAATATTGAAATCAAGCTTTGGAATCCCAAATCATATGTTTTTGGAGGATTTGGGATTTGAAATCATGATCCCAAATAGCATATCCAAATGCTTATTTGATTACTTGACTTCATATCGCATGTCCAAACACAAACTTAATATAATGTCAAATGAGTTCATCGAAAAAATTGAATCTAAATATAAGCTAAACTACCATTAAAAATCAAATTAACAATATATAAATCAAAGTTAATACAACGCTACATATTTGTGAAACAAGGAAATGGAAAAGGCGGATAATCACTGGCACAATCCTACAGTGCCAGGCTGCCAGCTTTGTGTCTGACATAAGTCTAAATTCCATGCCTAGCGTCGTTCCCTACGCCTTTCTGTTACCCTTACAAAACCTGTTTGATGGGAAACTCGGTTAGAGAGGGGAATTGTTTTGATGGATCTAACAGGTTTCTATATGTTCTAACTATAGATTCCTTCTATGTGTCTGACACTTTCTCCTTTCGCTTGATGAAACAGTGTATTGTATATGATTAACAAGTTGTTAATGTTATAGTGCTTTAGAAGATGGAGCACCTGATGTAGCTGTTCAGTTGTATACTGAAGCCTGTGCCATTCTTGAAGAGGACGGGAAGGAACAAATGGCGTTTGATCTATATCGTGATGCTGCAAGGGTTTATCTGAAGCTTGAAAAGTAAGAATTACACTAGAGGCAGATGTTACTTTTAGAAGTTAGTGTATTGAAATGTATTAATTTAGTACATTTCAACGTCTTTCTTTTCTTTTCTTTGTTTCCTTCTGATGAAAAAAAGTTATAACGTATCGAGCTAAAAAGGTCACAACCAAGTTGAGTGATTTGGCTTTTTATAGATAAGAATTTTGTTAAGTTATAGGCCTCCCTGTTGCAAACCTAAAACAAATAAATAGAAGTGTCACATCTTCAAATGCTCAACTTTTAGATGGAGCGGGTCTGCACCATTCATTAATATATCTACTAGAGGTCCTGGTTTTGAGCCTCAGATACAAACATGATATCAAAAATATTTTCATGTGTTTGGAAGATTAAAGAGTATTAGACACACACATGAGAGATGTATCGCAAACCTAAAGTAAATAAATAAAAATTCTCGTTTCTAATAGTCTTATGTGCTTAAGTGAAGTGGTTTACACAGTACACTTCTCCCTTTAGTAAGTGATGATGACTTTGATTTCACCACATGCAGGTATGAAGATGCTGCAACTATCCTAATAAGTTTGGCATTAGCTGCTGACAAGTGCAGCGCAACACATAGCCAGTGCAAGGTTCGAAAGCCCTTTAGTCACATTTTCCATTTGCTGAACGCTACTTTGACGTTATCTTGTTTGTTTACTGGAACAAAATAATTTATAGCAAAATCCAAGTTTGTTTATGTCATAGCCTTTGACACTAAGAAGTTTTAGTCTGTGGTTTCTGCACTTCAAAAAGAATTATTAATTTCCTTCTCAAAAAATTAATACTGCAATTGTTCATTAGCTACAACTATTTGCATTGTGTTCAAGCTATATAAATAGGAGTTATTTGCTTCCTCTCAAACCATCACAGGATCTCTCTCTCCCACACACACCATCTTTTTGTTCGTGCATTGCATATGGAGCCAATGAAAACCATATTGTCGTGTCCTCTCTTGTAGTTCTTCTACTTTTGTGTCTCTTTTATGCCTAAACGTCACATCTACTGCTTATATTTGAATGTTCTTTTCTTAGACATTATTAATGAGTGATCTGTAGTGGAGTGCATTATTCAGTTTTAACAAAATATACTGATAACATTCCTTGGGTTATTTGGACTGATCTAATCAGTTTCTGGATTAGTTTTAGCTTAGAATCTAGGAAATTTTGATTTTTTTTTGGTTTGGTTTCTGAGTTTCCAATTAACAATGGGATTGTTGAAGTGTGCGACCATCTCATCTAAAAGCTTAAAAACTTAAGTTGTTAGAGAGAACACACTTTTATTATTTAATTATATTCTCAACACGTCTCCTCATGTGTGGGCCTGATTCATTTTTCATGGACCAAGCATGTGAAAATTCATTTTGATATTGGTGGCAATACCATGTTGAAGTGAGTGACCATCTCATCTAAAAGCTTAAGCTGCTAGAGAGAACACACTTTTATTATTTAATTATATTCTCAATGGGTATAATAAAAAAATTGAACTTATGTGCACATATATAGTGCTAAGACTTAGATTTTTGTGTATCTTTTTGTCCTGTCCTTTTAGCCTATTTCTTTTTCCTTGTCTCCTCCTTTTGCTGAATAATTCTCACTTTGTTTTCTTGGCTTTGTCTCCATGATCTTCTCATTTCATCCAATTCTTCAAGCTACTGAGGAGAAAGTTATCTCAGGAGGATGTGATTATGGTTTCAGTTCATATGGGCCCTATTGTATTCATCCTGTTTGTATTCTTCATTTTCCTAGAGAACAGCTAGTCCTTGGTAAACACATGCAATGAATGTTGTGCTGGAGTGGATCTCCCCGGTTTTGTGTCACAATCTGTCGATCTCATATCTGGGTCATCATTCTTGACTCGTCTCTTCGAGATACATGTGGCATAAATTTTTAATCTAGTGTTAAAATAATTTTATCAGTAAAGATAAATATAATGTTAGAATGCTTGAAAATCCTTACCACTTTGAAGGTTTCAACCTTCAGCAATTGCTAAAGTAATCAATTCCTTGCAGGCTTATCTTAGTGCAATCATTGTGTACCTATATGCCCACGACTTTAAGCAAGCAGAGAAGTGCTACAATGATTGTTGTCAGTAAGTTACTTACGTATTCATGACTTTTAGCAACTAAGCTACAAGAATTTTTGTTTTATTCTCCATGTAATGTTGTGTTTTACTTTTTCATTGCCAAAGTTGGAAGTCGAGAGCTAATGGAGTCCATTTCAGAAACGTTATGCATAAAATTTGGTTTAGTTTATTTTCAGTTTTGCTACACCTAAATGTCTACCTTTTACCAATACATATGCATTTTAAACCACTTCTCTGATGTGTTATCAGTCCCATTAAATCTATTACAGTTTCTAGTACAATTCAATCTTTATCTTGTGAAGTTCACTGTTTAGCATCCTTGTTTTCATTTGCACATCTTTCTTTATGGTGCTTGGGGGGTTAGGAATATGTCTTATATGGTAAAAACATTTTACCTTGTCAGAAGAAAAAATGTATTGTATGTGGAAAACCCAAAGAATGTGCAGTTCCAAAGTGATCCAAGGATGAGGCGTACAATGATGTGATTTATGTTTTTACCATCTCAATGCATTTCCTCCACTGCCCTTTGACGAGCAACTTCTTCAACCTTGTTTAACCTGGTTACTTGAATCCACTTCCTTATCATGAAGTCTAAGAGTGCCAGATCCTATACTGCAATCACCTGGGTCAGTCCAACTTGGTGATTTTTATTGGAAAGAGATTAGTCAATAACTAGGCATCTCTGGATTGTAATATACTTGTCATTTCCCTAGAATCTCAGAGTCCGTCTGCTAAGATACTCTTTAGCTTGTATTTCTCTTATTGGACTTAACATTCATTCATTCTTTAAAATCATCCCCCCATCTTCCACATGCATGGTTAAGGTAAATGATGTTTTCTTGTGTCATAGCACAAGTTTTATTGAAAAGGTCAGTACCAAGAGGTTAGTTAACTCCTAGTTAATATAGAATTTCTTTCAGTACCTAAATAAATGTGCTTGCTGCAAATTTTTGTTCCCTGGTTCGAAATTCTTTCCCTTTATTATAGAGCAGTAAATTTATGGCCTTTAAGCTAATTGTGCAAGTTCCCTCCTCTATTCTTGCTGTAAGGCTTTAGAAAATCACACAATTAGTATGTGAGTCACACATAAGTGGGAAGAATTAATTGTTAGAATATCTACTAAGACAATGATAGCTGAAACAGAGAAATATGGACCTCCAGAAACTTGCCTTTGTCTAACATCCTTCTATTTTGGTCTAAAATATCCTCTTATTTTTATTTTATCTGGTAGGTATCTGTGCACACCCTTCCTATTAAGCTTTTCGTGTTTATCTTTCTCAGACTGATGAATCTATATGGACAATTTATACTTCAAGATCATATTTTCTTCTGGAATTGATAATTTCTCTCATATTTTTAGTTTACTCATGATTTTATTTAAGTGATTTTACTAAAAACACGGGTGGTGGCTCTTCTTTGTAGGGTTGAAGTTTTCCTGAATAGTGATCAAGGTCGCTGTGCTGGTAAACTTCTTTCTGCATATGCTGATGGCGATGTTGAGGATATTAAACGGGTGTCACAATCAAGCACTGTATCAAATCTTGATCACATGGTTAGTCATGCAGTATCAGAGTTTGAGTCAAGATGATGACTGCTAATTACTGTTGTACACTTACTAGTTTCGCATTGCTGAGAGCAACTCTTTTTGACAATAAAGCTCAGTTTTAAGTGGAGAAGGGTAGAGGGACGGGCCCATTATCCACCAAGTTTAGAAGGCTGTGATTGGCTCAAAGGGTGGGTCACAGATGGATTTCTTGGTTATAAAAAAATGTGTGTAAAATTTCAATTATTTGGCTGGGTTTGGCGCTTAGGCTTGTAGCATTTTCTTTATTTAAAATAGGTGGGCAGTTGTAGGTTAGTTCTCAGCTTTTTGGTAAAGATGGTCACCAGGCTTCTATTTAAACTAGATTAGAGATTCCTTAATCATAGTTTTCTAGCTAAATCAATCGTCCCAACACAATATAACTTGTATATTCCCCTGATAATTGTTCTCCTTAGGCTGTTTACTCAAATACTATTTTCCCTGCTTGCTTTAGAACTGCTTCCCAGAAGTGAAAGAGTCATTCATCTCAACTTAATTTTAAGCCGATCTTTTTATCTTGTTTGGTCTGCATAGCTGTTTCATTTTCAATGCTTAATACTTAACACTGAGCATGAATATTTAATTTTCACTCGGACGATAATGTAAGGAAATTAAGATGTGCAAGCAAGCATCATTGTGTGACGTCTATGTGCCTTCTCTTTTCCCCTTGCTGTATTAACATAATTGCAATAAATCCAGATCATCAAGATTGCAAGGAAATTGCCTACAGGGGATGTTAGCGCACTCAAGAATGAAGCCATGAAAGACAATGAAGATCCTTTGGATGAGGATGATCTGACCTAAACTTTCACTTGTTGATGGAATGAGTCAAAGCTTCATGTGTGCTGAGTTTATGTCTGGAACATCGAGTCTTGCTTTTACTATCTATCCTACTAGATTTGCCAACTATATCATGACAAATTGTCTGAGGAAAACCCTGTACAGAAGAATCTCACAAACCCTCCATCTGTTGATTGCTTTGCAGATTGGAAGTTTTTGTTCATGAATATAATTTATTATTGGGCAATCTTAGCAGTGTGGTTCTGTACTGTGTTTATGTGAATTAATACTGGAGATTCCTCTGCTCCTATTGTTCCTCCAGCATTGACCATAAAGATGGTGTAAAATGTGTTTGTCCATCTAATACTTGAAAGTGCATGCTTGTCTTGTCTATTACGAGTGTGCCACAACTCTAATTGATAGTTGTAAAGGAACAAAAATAGTACATGATTGCTTGATCTATCAAACCAAAACGTAGCAATATCTTTATTTGGTGGCCTTGGCATATGCAGAAAAATAAGCAATTGATACATCTTTACATGTGTACATTAATCCGTTGTCCAACCATAAATCTGATAAATTTGGAATGATACAGCATGACCCTTGCGCACGGATAATACACAAATACTAAAATGTATGTGTAAAAAAAATATTCCAGCCACTATTTATGGAAACGGAATTTATTTTCCTCAAAGGTGAGAACAACAACAATAAGTTCGTGAACAAAATCATATCATGCTTATTTATCATCAACAAATAAGTTATCTACATTTAAAACACATTTACAGAGCCTAACAAATCAAAAAATTGGACACTCAACAATATTACAAGAAAAAAGAGAAGTGTTATCAGCCGAATCAGCTATTAGTTGTGTTGTATGAAATTTTTACTATGACTGACAAAGGAATATTTATAACATGACCCTGGTTTCCAAATAGTCCAATTCTTCCAAAGCTTGGTGAAGAGTTGTTCATAGTAGCATTAAAGTCAACATTCAAGACCTGTTGCTGCCCACACGCAATAAAAAAGCGTGCTGGTGTGACCTTTATAGAAGCACCGTAAGGCGCACTCCAACCAACAACATATGTTTCATTGGCAGCAATGTTTATCAATGTTCTTTGAACTGTTCTGGATTGATTCAGTTTCGATATCGTGATTGAAGGTAAGTTCAGATCAGTTCCACTCATTGTAGATGCTCCACAGCTCTCATCAGTGTAATTCTGTACCATAGGTGCCGAACCATTTATGCCACAGAGGAATGACATGTAGTCGCTATAGCCTACATTGAAAATTTTCAAATGCCATATCAGAGACTGGCAGAAATGAAGTGATACAACAATAACTACCAATTCTAACCCCTCTCCTTGTCCAAAAAGTACCGGTGATTACTCAAACTTGTACAAGTCACGGAAATGTATATGTCTAAAGTAAATAAATAATATCTCACATAAAATACATGTAATAGCTTAAAAATAATTGACTAAAGACTTGGTAGCATTCATTTTCTCCATGAAGTTTTGAGTGGTCTGCAGTGAGCTTTATCAGCACAAGTCAACAACATAGACCTTTCAAGTAAACCAAGTTCTACACTTCCACGACATCATGTTTAAACTAGTTTAAGATGTACTAATTTATCCAACACTACCACAAGTACAATCACAAGTGTGATATACCACAGCATCTATCATTCATATTATAATAGCATCTAATAACAAGTTAATATTATATCCAATAATCTCCTCAACTTCAACCGCAAAGAAGAGTAGCTTACCTGTATCAAAAATAAGGCCTGGATCCAGTGCTGCAGTTGCATTCACAAATCCACTTCCCATGTCAAAAGGTGTTGCAGGAGACTGGTTTGAATCTGGATTAGCATATGAACGCTGGGCCAATATGGGACCGCCGTATTTGTCAGATAGAGAAGCTGTGGTAGAAAGTGCAGATCCAATAGCAGCAGTACTAAGATTAGGAAATTTCTGCTTAATCAGTGCTGCCAGACCAGCAACATGAGGGGCAGCCATGCTGGTTCCAGACATCATTGCAAAATCTTCACCTAAATATTGGATTAAGTAACATAGGTAAGCAAATATATAATGTTATTTTCATTGATGTACAAGTAGAGCCCTTTTTCCTCTTTTGATAAGTAGCTTTATTTAGTTAAACTACCTTCAAACTCAACCGAGTCCTTGCCACCAGAACTCCAAGCTGCCCATATAAGATTTCCTGGGGCAACTAGGTTCGGTTTCAGTATGTCTGCATCATCAAGAAAACTATCTTCTGGATCTGGTCCCCGAGCAGAATAAAACATAACATTTGGAGCAGATAAGCTGAAATTTGCTTTAAGACCCCCTGAAATGCTTGCAACTGCCCCAAACCTTGTAATTTTCTTAGTAACTTCATCGCGGTCCAGTGAAGAATTGTAGTACTGAAGTAAGATCTGCCAAATTACGTGAATCAGTAAATGCAAATTGCAAATAAATACTTGGGTGCATGGAAACAAAGCTTTGAAATAACTTGAAGTAGGTTGATGAAAATGTACGTATTTCTTTAAGAATTTTATCACACTTATATGAAGTTTCAAGTTTTAACTAGGGGTGGCAAAATGGACCCAGACCCATCTGTCCCACCCATAAGTTCCAAGAATGCTTTCTCTATGAGGCAAAAGTCTGTATTTTTCTTAACCTTCGTGTTCAATCAAACACCGTCATATAAATCAAATGGAGGGAGTAGCATATTTCTAGGCAACACCGTCATATAAATCAAATGGAGGGAGTAGCATATTTCTAGGCATACCTTAGAATCATTTGCAGATGGAATTATGATGCCAGGCAATCTCATTGGAGTCGGATTGATTTGAAAACCAATGACAAAGGGATCCATGCAGAACACAACACCAGCTGCACTAAGGTTCTTTGCAGTTTCCAGGGCCTGTTTGATGGTAGAAAGTTCAAGCACAAAGCGGACAGAGTAGCTGCAAACTAACAGATTCCCTTGAACAAGAGTCTGATTGAAACTACTGGCATCTTGGCATTCACCCACATACATATCATTAGCAGCTGTGTCATTCAAAGCATGACTTGCCATGACTAGAGTGTACATGCTATCTGTTCCAGCTGCAGCAAAATACAAAACTTTTGAAGCCAACCATGTGACAGGAACTTCTTTAAAAGTTTCAAAGAACCTTAATGGGCAACGGGCTAGCCCCCATTAAATTGTAGTAATTGCTGAAGTGGTGTGCAAGCTAAAATCACACAGCTTCTTTTGCGTCCAAAGAATGATAGTTACCTCATTTCATTGTTGTATCCAGAAGCAAACTAACCAATTTAGGCCTAGGAAAGAATTAACTCTACAAGCCAAAATGTCTTGGAACATGCAAATGGTAAGTTTACCGATTTCATGATTATATGTTGATGATGGATGTGCCAGAGAAGAGAGAACTAGAAAGACTTGTGCTTGGTAAATTTGAATAGACCAAAAAATAACATGGGGATTTTTATATCAAGTGATTTTTATAGTGTCATTCATCTTTTCCAGAAATATTACTTAACCTGGAGTACTTTTTTGACTAATTGAGATAGGAGAACAAAATTGGTTCAAAATTGACAAGAAAAATATCCCTTAATGGAAAAATATATACGCTGTTTGTCCACATTTTTTAACATTTCTAGGTGATTATTGCTTGATCAAACACGAAAACAACCCCATAAAAGTCATCTTTCATTCTCCACGATTTTTAATTAAGACAAACTTCTGGAGCTCTATTTTGACTAAAAATTATAAAGAATAATTACTAAATCAATCTACTAGATAGACTTACGTGCAAGTCCAACTCCAGGTATTGTGATATTATTTCCCAGCACTATAGAGTTACTATACACTCTGTCATGGGTTGAAGCACCAACAGTGAAGATCCATGGACTGAAGGAAGAAACACTTTTAGGTGAAGGTCCAGTATTGCCTGCTGCTTGTACTACAAAAATGCCAGCCTTAACTGCTGATAGCAAGGCCATGTCTATAGGATTAAAGAAAGTCGCAACACCAGGAGGACGCCTGTTCGGGGTGATTGATAAATTGATAATGTCCACACCATCCTGAGCTGCCTTTAAATGAAAACAGATAAGTATCAAAATTCTAAGGAATCAAGATCTTTTTACTTTCTTCTCTTGTTTATGTGAAGTCCAAACAACAAAGATACACTTCTTTCTTTAATCCTTTCTTCTCTACTCTCTAAAAATGAAAAGATACCTGGTCTATAGCAGCAACAACATCTGCAGCAAAGCCACCAAAGCTCTTGTATAATGCCTTATAAACTGCAACGCTGCAAATATGAACCTGTGATCAGTATCGCATTCTAGTTTATAGGATTTGAAGCCAGAGAAATACTGTACCTTAGGAAATAATTCCAAATGTAAGACTAATATACAGGAAAACTCAAATGATTGAGACATGCACACTAAGGGAAGTTGACAGAGCAGATTAGAAGTAGTAAATTTTTGTTGGTTTCATAAAGGGCTCACAACTCAAGCAGTTGCTAACTTCTCCAGGATCTAACTCCCATTGAAAATAACGTATCCATAATTTTAGGAGTTCTTAAGTGATTCATAAACACCAGGAAGAAATATCAGTAAAGACGAATTCCTGCAGTAGTAGTCCTACAGGCTGAGCTCTAATCTAGTAATAACTGGCTTTTCAAAAGCCATTTGAAGTGTTCTGAACTGTTAAAGACACTTTAACTTCAGTTATTTTTGTATAAAAAAGTACTTAGGCTAAACTTATAATTAGGAGTTATAGCTGTAAAAAAGGTGCTGCTTTAGCAGTCACTGCATCCCACTTTTCAAAAGACTAGTATGCCCAGACAGACCATTAACAAACATCACTAAGAAAGAGGAGTTGTGAAAGATGAGCGGAAGAGAGAATAAGCATGTAAGTTGTTTGAAATCTAAACTGTTAAAGACACTTTAACTTCAGTTATTTTTGTATAAAAAAGTACTTAGGCTAAACTTATAATTAGGAGCTATAGCTGTAAGAAAGGTGCTGCTTTAGCAGTCACTGCATCACATATTTCAAAAGACTAGCATTCCCAGACAGACCATTAACAAACATCACTAAGAAAGAGGAGTTGTGGAAGATGAGCGGAAGAGAGAATAAGCATGTAAGTTGTTTGTAATCTAGTGTAGGCATAAACATCAATACAAAGCACAGGCAACATCATCTGCATCTTTTTCAGGTTCTCTTCCAAATAAACAACATACCCAGTGACCAAGTGGGGTCTTGGGAGGGTACAGTGTAGCCAGACCTTACCCCTACCTCCCAGTAGTGAGGTTGTTTCCAAATAACAGACTATAACTACATGTTGAGCATCACAATCACCACAGTTATTCGTAAATCAAAAAGGGAAAAGATTCGACTTTTGAGGGTGCTTACTGTGCACGAGGAGCCATTCCACTAGCATCTCCAAAGTGATGTCCAGCTACAACAACAGAGATCCCATGGTTCCCTGCTGCAACTGAAGCTGTATGCCTGCACGTGGTTAAGAAAATTCAAGCCACTTGTAGTAGATATTACTTTCAGTAAACTAAAAATTCAATGAATATAAGCAACTATCTACTTGGGGAAAGCAGCCAATTATATCAAGAAGGTCTGAACCATCATCCATTTCCTTTATTTCGTGAGTGTAACTATGTGTGTGTGTTTCTCTATATGTTGTGTGGGCTTAACTCTTTGGGATCCTCAAGGGTATGTCCATGGCTGTAAGCAGACTAGCTGTAGTCCAACGGAAGTACTTTAATATCACCAAAGTCTAAATAAAGTAACTCCCATAAAATAAAACAATCTTTTCAGCTATACAGAGGGAAGATGGTCTATAAGCAAATTCGGAACTTACTTTTGCTTCTTTCCCATATCAGTTTATGCCGCAGGTTTGGTAAGTTATCCTACTATGTACCAGATTTTGAATTTACGAAATTGCATGTTTAGCAGGTTACATAAAAAGTTCTATCATAAGAAACAAAAATGGATCCTTAGATATCTCAAAACAGGAAGCATAAATGAATTTTCAGAAAAAAACATGACATTTGTGATAGGCTTAGAAGGCTTCATGTGCCTATCATTTAATGAAGAATGTATATATTTGATATGAATGTACTTGGTTACTCCGAATTCCCAATAGTTACTTGTGCTCAAGTCAACTGATTGGAGAAAGACTTACTTCTATCGAAAGAACTTCCACTTTTATAAGAGATTAGAGGATTATTGTCTAAGCAAACAAATTAATTAAAACCAGGCATGTAGATTATAAAATAAGCATGTCAACCAAGGGCAATTGCTTCTTCGAGACCAATTCCAACAAAAATTGAGATTGGAATGAAATACTAGTTAGACCCCAGCCACTTTGATGGCACTAACTGATAGGAAGGTTCTCTAGAAATTGGTGTGCTCTGCAAAGAGTGCTTAAGGACAAAAAGCTACAGAGAAATGGTCCCATAAGGAAGATAAGACTTACGTCCCGTGGCCATCACCGTCAAAAGGAGAAGCATAGTCCTGAGATGTGTTAAATATCCCCCTGGTTATAGCAGAGGCTGCAAAATGGCGGGCACCAACAAGCTTCCTGTTGCAGGATCCAGATGGGAAATCTCGAGTGACCTCACAAATGCCTGAAAAATGCTGGGGAACAGGATAATGTCTCTCAGGTGTATTATCAGAGAAGCTGGGATGCGTTGGATCAATTCCAGTGTCAATGAAACCTATCACAATGCCTTCCCCAGCAGTTTCATATCCACCCTCTTGAGCCCATGCCCCGAGAGGAAGACCTAGGAACTGTGGTGTATGTGTGGTTGCAGATCTAACCGAGAAATCCAATGCCACATTTGACACTTCTCTCCTATTTGCAAGCTTGAAAGCCTTGAAATATAAACATATGCATGAGTTGATATTAGGATCAAGAAACACACCATGTAATTGCTTAACTATCCAGAGTGTCATGAAAACCTAGCAACAAAAAAGGGAATGGCAGCTGTTAATGAAACAAAATTTCAATACCACTCACTGATAACATACCTGCTGGGGAGTAACAAGCACAGCAAAGCCATTGATCAAGTAGTGGTAGCTGTAAAGTTTCAAATACTTTTCTCCTCTCAATACCTTCCTCAATAAAGAATTGTGCATCCTTGATGTGGAGGAAGCATTGTGGGCATGTTTGTGTGAAATATGGCTGATTGAAATAAAGCTGATCAATGTTATGCTAGAAAATAGTAAAGCTTCTCACTTTCACAGATACATAAAATAAGAAGACAGATGATGAGCAAACACACTAGTCCATTAATGCAAGAAATACAAAATTGTCAGCTAAGGACAAGACCACAATGTGATAGTTGAGTAAGATTAAAACTTCTCCATTACAACTGAACAACTCAAACAATTTAGCTATGAGAGAGGAAATGTTAAAGATTAAAACTTCTCCATTACAACTGCACAGCTCACACAATTTAGCTATGAGAGAGGAACTGTTAAAGATTAAAACTTCTCCATTACAACTGGACAGCTCAACCAGTTTAGCTATCTGAAAATCTTAACCAAACAATTCATTGCACCGCGTAACTCGTCAAGTACAAGAATTCCCTCTTTTAGCATACACAATCGAGAACTCAGACACTTTGGGCATTATAAAAGCTAATTTCAAGACAGTAAAAGACTTCCATTTATAGATTCCCAATTCACAGCTAAACCCTCCATCTTTTATTGAACAAAACAAACTAACAAGAAAGAGACAGTTATTTTCAAGAAGCGTGGAAATAAGACAGCTAGTTAACAAACAATACCTTGGTTTATCCAGCCTACTAACATTTCCTGAACCATGATTCTTGGAATTCTGGTGATGGTGACCCTTCACTCTAAACTCCTGACCATATAAATGAGAAACAGGAGCTTGTTTCAAAGTAACAATATACACAACAGCATCTGAATCTGCATCCTCCAGACAAAACCCACCAGCCACAAACACCCCTAAAAATAGCACTAGAAACAACAACTTAAAGGTGAAATCTTTTTCCATTTTGAGCTCAACCCACATCCTATAAGCTCCCATTTTAGCAAAATCACAACAAAGCTACTCTTTTTTCACCAAAAAAAGAACTACCCATTTGTTCCATTGGCAATTTCCAAGCTTAAAAACTCTTCCTTTGTCCAAGTACCACTAGAAGTGAAGTTCACAAATAAAGCAACCCTTTTTGCAGTATGTGGGCACTGATAGAAACTTTATTTGTGCCTTACATTAATGGGAAGCCTCTTGCTATTGCCACCACCAAGAATTGGAAGGAGAATGAATACACCTGCATTAAATAATAAGCAGAGGAGAATCTGTGAAACTTTCTTGGATGCTGTGCATGTGAACGTTTTGTTTATTCATAATTATAAAATAAAAAATAAAAAAAATCTATAGTAATGGAATTTTTATTTTATCTTTTTGCTTTTTTTGTTCTTATATTGATGAAACAAAAATTGAAACATTTTCTTGTTTTGCTTTTGTTCTTTTGTGGTGTCTGAATTTATGCATATTGTCTTCTTTCTTTAACGGGCATTTTTATCAATAGTCTTCTGAATCAGTTCACAATTTTGGACTTTGGTATCATGTGATTACATAATAAATTCCTGTTGGTATTAAACGGCATTTTAAGAATCTTTTGTGTTTTCTTCCTAGGGGTTAGCTTGTGGATTCACCTCGTGACACCAAACTTGTTAAAATGATTTATATATGTGATTTGTGAGTTGTAGCAAGTGCTTTTGCTGTTTTTTAGTATTTTCTTATTTTTAAAGTGATATTTATTTCATTAGTCTCAAATAAGTCTTTGTTTTTCTCATCTACTATCGGAACTAACCTATTGAGTTTCAAGTAAATCACTATTGATTCATAAAAATCACATGTCTAGTAAATATTTTATGACGATTTTAATCCCTTTATCTTTTGAATTTCGATTTATCTCACCTAGCTTTTTTTAACGAAAACCTTCCAAAATATCTAAGATTTTCTCAATTTCAAATAGTGGGCTTATGTATGGAATAATATAAAACTTAACGATAATTATTAAGTAGTAGATAAAAGAAAAAACTATAGACTTATAAAAGTTGGCATAATTATAGACTAAATCATTCTTCAAAAGAAAAAGTTGGTAAACATGATGTGGTGGGCCAAAATTAGAAGATGATGGTTCTGCCTTTTCTTTCTTTAATCAAGTGGTAGAACGTTATAATTTGTTCTTTCTTATTTAATTATTTAATTCGAAAAGAGATTATTTATATGAGTAAAAGATTTATTTCTTTTAGCTCGTGCTCATTCTACTAACACAGTCACTAGTATGAATGATTACATCTATTTATAAAGAAACATACTTTTAATCTTTTACATCATTAATGCATAATACTGTTACAATAATCTTTGGAATTTATAAATCAATACTACAAATTTCTCATATCAATATGATTTAAAAAAATCATTTTAAAAATGTATTACAATACTTATTACTACTAATGACTACTTAATTGGTAATCATTTTTGTTATATTAACGATAGCTAATATTTATAAAATAAATTATCTTGAAAAATTTTGGTAAGTATTTTAATTGTGTAAATTGATGGCAACGTCACAGCACACTGAAACACAAAAAGGCAAAGTGGACAAAAAGAAAGAAAAAGAAAATCCCACTCCCACATATTATCAAATACACACAGTTGCGTAGCTATATCTAAGTCTTTGTTTGTTTTGTAATCTATCATATTGTTTTAATAAATATAGTATTTGGATAGATTGTATCATTCTACGTCATTATATAATGTTATATATCTATAATTTGAATAACAAAAATACAAAAAAAAGCAAGATACAGGTAGGGTAGAGCTACTATAAAAATGCAAGATAATATATTATGATAACGATGCGATCACACCAAATCGGTCATTACGAGTCTTTTCGTCGTTACCTAACAATGGATTTAATGATAAGATATAATAAAATTTAAGTAACAATCAAAACAAAAATTATATTTAAACTAATAATAAACGGGTTATGTATTTAAAGATAATCAATTAAGCATCTATAGTTAAAAATCTATCGTATTTATTAAAAAAAAAAGTTATAAATATATATAAATTTTAACCACTTTGAGTAAATGAATTGGAAAGTATTTTGGTGGTGGTGCAGTGTACATGTGAAGGGCACCAAATATTATTAGTCATTGTACAGAGTGGATAATTAGGTTTGTTTTCTTAGTGGATTTATAATAGAATTTTTTGTATAGAAATGATCATAAATTAATATATTTATAATCCGGGTAGCCTATGCTTATTTTTAATTTTATTTTGTTCTTAATTAGTTCTAATTTTGACATAGGATTCCGGCCAATTTTAAGGCCGTTACTCTAAAAATAAACTTTGTTTTGGAAAAGTGAGTTTGTAGTATTTCCTTTGAAAGAGGGAACCCGATTCCATCATTATGACAGTATCCCTTTCTTGTCTCATTTTTAATTATCAACACTTTTTCAAAGTTGATTTTCATCATTATTAGTTGAGTAACACCGAAATAGTTGAGTAGTCAATAGTAATTTTTTTTTTTAATCTCAAGATAACCGGTAGCCGTTATAAATTTTGTCATAATCTCTTCCTTTTGGGTGAGCATTTTGTGGTGAGCATTTTTGTGCACGGGGTAAACTCTCATTGTGTAATAGCCTACAAATCACACAGTGTGTGTAAACCGCACTAGGCAAGTGTTATGCGACAAACTCGAATCAGAGGAGGAGGAATCGATCCCACTCCAAACCAACTGAGTCATTCTGAAGGACTGTCAATAGTAAATATTTCTTCGTCCATTTTTACTTATTTACTATACTAAAAAGAATGTGTCGAGTTGATACCGAATAGGTAAAGATGAGCAGTTGCGTTATCATCCGATCTGTTTCCTTGTGGCTAGATTTGTCAACTGGCTATGCACTCTTCAGCTTCTATTGTGGCCCAAAACAAATGGCCAAATGGGTCATCCATCACCTGAGAAAATTAACCAACTTCGGGTCTGAACCCAGCACAATAGGGTGCAATATCCCAGGGTAGTGGTGAGTTATCGGGTACCTATTGCTTGGTGGGAGATAGTAGATAGCTCGTAAAATTAGTCAAATATGTGAAAATTGGCTCAGACACCATGATTATTAAAAAAAAGGGTGCAATATATTCTCTCTGTCCACTTTTATTTGTCATGTTGCTTCTTTCGTAAGTCAGTTTGACTATTTTTCAAAATTGAATTAGATTAAATTAATTCAATATTTTAAACAAAAAAGTTAGATATTCAAAAACTATACAAAAAAAATACTATACATTGCAATTTTTCGCATATCAATATGATGAAAAAATATATCGTAAAATATTAGTGAAAGTTTTTATAGTTTGATTCTAAAAATGAAAAATATGACAGTTAATAGTGGACGGAGGTAGTAAAAGGGCAGTGCACAAATATCAAATTTTGGTGCCACTATTTATGTTATTCCCCAACGTACATAAATTTTTGCACATTTATCCCCTTGGAGCACTCTAAACATGGCACGTTTGAAGTTTTATATGATCAAATTGTAGCTATTTTTATTTTATATGGCAAAATTCAGTCATTTGAACATGATTTCAAACAATTTTATATATGGCAAAATTCAGTCATTTCAACATGATTTCAAACAATTTGTCTATACTACAAATATTATTATTTTTTCTGAAATTCATGCATATATGACTGAAGTCGAACCTCGAGTACTGAACATGGGTTGTGGTGCATTGGTGGGAGTGCTTCACCCTTAATCAGAGGTCTCGGGTTTGAGCCTGGGGTATTGAGAAAATCATGTTGGAAGCGTCACCCCCGAATGGCTCTACAGAGCACGATCCAAATTTAGTCAGAGCTCCAATGTGGGTTCCGGAGAAAATCATGTTAGAAGCGCCACCCCCGAATGGCTCTGCAGAGCGCGATCCGAATTTAATCGGAGCTCCAATGTGGGTTCCAGACATCGAGTGGGAAACCAAAAAAAAAAAAAAAATTATTCCAAATAGCATATATATGTAATTTTTTATTTTTTTACATAGAGAATTGATAGGGAAAATAGTGAAATGGAGTAAAATGAAAAAAGAAATAAAAATTGTATGGGTGGCCATGGCGCCCTCTTATCTCTTTCAAAACAGATATAGAAACAGTTAATAGCAGCTGATAGTGATGGGATTGAGGTGAAACAGAAATGAGGAACATGGCTATGGCTTTGCCTTCTTCAACATCACCATTTATTTTTTCTTCTACTAATCAAAAGCAAGCTTATAATTTCACCTCATCAAGTAAATCCCTCCATCGCTTTGTTACTCGTTCTACTCTCTCTGATGATCTCTTCCTAGCCGCCAAACACACAGTAAGACTCTTTCTTGTTTGCCCTTTTTGGGATTTTTCTTAAAGATTTTGTTTGGTTAGACACTTTCTTGTTTGCCCTTTTT
This sequence comes from Solanum bulbocastanum, assembly GCA_037074985.1. Lineage (NCBI taxonomy): Eukaryota > Viridiplantae > Streptophyta > Magnoliopsida > Solanales > Solanaceae > Solanum > Solanum bulbocastanum. The sequence goes on along the minus strand of CM073598.1, from coordinate 23,982,603 downwards.
AGGATTTTGCTAAAAGATTACAACTTTAAAGCTTTTGGTTTGTGTTTGGGTGTTGAATCTTGTGGAATTGTTGAAATGTAGGTGGATTCATATGTGAAGAATGGTATGGTTGTTGGATTGGGTTCAGGTCATGCTTCTACATTGGCTATACAGTATCTAGGTCAGAAACTACGAGCTGGTACTGTAAAAGATGTCACTGCCATATCCACGTACGTTGAATGTTTTGATCCTGATAAACAAGGGAAATATGATACGATCGTAGATTCTAATTTTGGCATATATTGGTTCCGTGTGTTCTTTGTTGTAGTTCATAGTGCAGATTAACTTGTGTGTTGAATAGGCAGACTCCATGTTATGTTGTTTTTACTCGTCCTGTTCCCACTTCAACTTCCCTTTTAGAGTGTGTGTGTTGAGAAATGATTTTATCTTGGAATATCGATTTCTGGATCATTTCAAGTGTTCGTTAGATAGATAGCTGACATATGAAACAGTACAGAGTGGAGGATTTGGCACCATGATAATGTATTTCCATAATTTTTACTTGTTAGTTTCTCCATTAGATCTTTATATAGGTTTCCTGATTTTAGTGTGACGACTGATGAGAAGCCTTGTTATTGAGTTTGTTTTTCCATTAGGAGTAATCAAGATGTCACGACCCAGACCGTCGTAATTGGCACCCACACAAATCCTTCGGTGGGAGAACCATTACTACAACCCAAACAAATAAATTTTATGAAAATTAAGGCATTTAAAGATATGGAAGCAGGTTTAAATGACAATAAAAATGGAGTATCCATAAACTCCAAAGGTTTAAACAATCAACTAACCAAACTAATGCGGAAGAACAACCCCTAGAACCTAAAAGTCATTGTACCAAAACTCTACTAACGACAAGTCTAAGAACAAGGGGTACAACCCCAAAACTAAACAAACAGCTTAAACAAATAGTCTGAGTCCGAAAAAAATTGGACTTAAACAAGCTAAGAGAGATCCATGGCAGCCTGAAAGAACTGGCTCACCCCTTGAATTCGATCACGCTCAATAATCACTTAGCTGAGGTCTATCAATAGCCGCCTGAAGATGCCCTGTACTCAATAAAGAACAAGCAAGTGCAGTATCTGTACACAACCACAGTGTACTGGTAGGATCACTTGGCTATTTCAATAAGTGAAACACATGCAAGTAACTACAATCATTATAAAACAGGTATATACCGAACATATACAATATTAGTCATTTTTTCAAGATCAATATAACATTCTACATTTTCAATAATACACATTGGTTATCATTTTAGAGCAACATACAGTCTTTTAATATCAATCATCATTAGATATAAACGTAATCATCACAAGTAGATATACAACACAATTCAATGGTCCTCTCACGAAACCCAATTCAATGGTCCTCTCATGGGACGCACACCCAAACTGTTAGCATACCAGAACATGGTACCCGATCCAATGATTATGCTGGAACGTGGCAACCGATCCAATGTTTATACCGAAACGTGACAATTGATCCAATGTTTATGTTAGAACGTGGCAACCGATCCCATGTTTATGCCGGAATGTGGCAACCGATCCAAGTTAGTGTGTCGGAACGCAACACCTGATCCATTCAACAAACCACAATCACAATCACAATGTATATTCTCACAATCATACAACAAGAGGTGATTCATGTCATACAATTATTCAATTATCCTCATTTACGATTAGGGTGATTAGTAATGCAACATTTGCATACATTCATGCATTATAATAAGCAATTACAAACATATATCACACCAACATGAAATCACAACCATCACCTGCCTCGAATCCAAGTTTGAATTCCCTAAGGCACTTGAATCTTCCCTTTTCGGATTCTTTCGGCTTGTTCTAGGTCTACAAACAACAATTTATACGCAATTATCAACAATCAAAGGTCTAATTATCCGAATTATAACAAACCCAATAACCCTAGACCAAACCCTTGATCCCCATACCCAAATTAGGGTTTTTTCCACCATAAATTCCATATCAAAACCCTCTCCCATCGATAATTACTCATGAATTTACATTTTATGGATCGAAACATGGATTTGGGGAGTAAAATCCTTACCTTTAGCTTCAAGAATGGTGAAAAACGTTCAAGAACTCTCCTGGGATCGTCTCCTAGCTCTTAAAGTCGAAAAGTGCAGAATAAAACGTTTTTGGGATTTTATTTCCGACTTAAGTCGCGTATGTCCCGCTACGGCGGGACCCAACCCACCACAGCGGCCCGACCTTGGAGGCACTAATCCCGCTTTGGCGGCTTGCACGGAAACAGCGAGAAAATTTAAGAATTCCAAACTCCCATTTCACAACACACTTTCATCTCATGACACTCAGAAAATACCTGATCACGCTAAGATTAGTTTTGGAAGTTCTACTCACCCGAATTCAATTCCGTAAGTCGTACATGTTCCTTAACGTCTTAGCTATCTAGTCGTGTGATCAAAATCATAATTAAGTCACCCAATTATTACCAGATTTCCCTAAACCTCACTGACTCTGATTTCGTCCAAATCTGGACTAGGCTAGGAAATCTAAAGTTACTATTCAAAAGTTTTCTAGCCCCAATTTTTTTTCCCATTGGCTTTTCTATAACGACGGAAACAGGTTGTTACACAGGAACACTCTGATGCAGATGTGTTAGCAGTGCAAGTGAAGCAGCAAAGGCAGGAATTCCCTTGGAACAGTATGATGATAGTTTTAAGGTGCGCACCGCTACTACTAAGATTCTTCCTTTAGAAAATTGCATTAGGACTTACTTAAAAATTTGAGCATTTAGTCACATCTTGTACCTGCATATGCATTCAGATTGCACTCAAAGCTAATGTAGCTACTTCGGTTTAGTCTCATACCCATAATGCAATTATTAATGAAATTAGCAGATAGAAGATCTTCGGTCAGGAGCGTATAAATTGAATTACCTTCGCGAAAGAGAGAGAAAGGCCTATTGAAGTAAAGTTCCACATGATCTTTCATTGTTACTAATTAAGTAGTGAATCTTGAAAGTCTAGTAACCTGGGATTTTGCGCTATTTTATCACTTGCTGAATCATTTCATTGAAGCTGAAATGTTTCGTGAAACATGTCTATGTTTCTTACATAGATTGATATAGCATTTGATGAAGCTGACATTATGGAAGAAGAAACACTTGCTGCAATTGTTGGTCGACGAAAACTGCAGGGAGATGATTCTATAATTAAAGAGAAGGTCTGTCATATATCATGTGATGTATTCAACCTATTTGTCTCTCTTTTGTATTTCTTGTCATGATTTTGTAACATATTATTGCTTCTTTCAGTGTTCTCAACTTGAAGTTCCTTTATCTTTTGTTATCTTCCATATTAACCACTGACTTGTTATGTGGTTGCATTGGCTAATGTGGATGCAGACTATTTTGGAAGCAGCTGATCAACTGATATTTATTATAAAGGAAAAACAATTCAAAGGCGGTGTAGAAGGTTCAATTCCAGTACTAATCAAATCTGTAAGTTCCATACCAAATATTCTACTGAATGCTGATGAATAAGTGTAGTTCATAAGACGAGAACTATCCTCATATAGCTTGCTCACTTCTCAGGTTAACTGGCTTGAAACAGCCGAAGAAATAGATGACCTCTTCCTCGGGGATGCAGAGGTGATGCCATAAAAGTGTGGTCTCTCCTTGCCAAACTTCGATATTTGCAAAGGACCAAGATAGGATACATTTCATAACCAGATAATTTTGTTTTCTCTATGCAGGTTTGGAGGAGACCAGCTATAGGGTATGCAGGTCCTCTTGGAGGTGATTTCCCTTTAGTTACTAAAGAAGGGCACAACATCCTTGATGTCATATTTACATCTCCAATGGAAAGCCTTGGTATATCTCCATCTCTGAATTATTTCTTTGCCACTCTCTTGTTGAACTTGTTTGATGCTAACTGTCTACCGTCCATTGTTCATATGACAGTTGAAGTGGCTAAAATCCTTGATCAAATCGATGGTGTGGTGGAACATGGTGTTATCTTCAGGAAACCGTTAGTTCTGCAATCACTTTAGTCTAGCGATCTCATCTATTTCATGTTTTGCTATCGTTATGCTTGACACATGAAAGTAAAATTTGTTTCTACTTTTACTGGATTAATTTCAGGTGCACAGCAATCATTACCTCAGAAAATGAGCTGCAAATCGTTGATAATACATTTCTGATGGAATCAAGCAACCTCATGGAGAAAAGCTTAGCAATGCAATTGTAGATGCTGTAACTTTTGAGTCTTATCGCTATCTACTATTTTTCTATATCAAGTGTCTGTGACATTTTTAAAGCGGAGGAAGGTTGAGATCTTTGAGTTGTATTTTACCTTCTTATTATAGGGGATAGTTGTTGAAACAATAATATGTTTTAACAATTTGATCTCAAAGTAGGAAGAGAAGAAAAGTGTGGAGAATTTTCTATTCATACCGTCTTGCTTTCAATATGCAAGAATGTAAATAGAGTTAACACTTGCTTTCTACCATTGATTAAAGATCTGGAGATCAAGTGTTTTTCTCCACTTTCATCTAGAAAACAAAGGGATAATATTGGTAACTAGGTACATGATCTGATTTTTTGCTTTTTAGACTGATCACTTGTAGTATAGAAAGGCCAAAGAAAGAACTGCATCATTGCAGCACAGAAAGGCCGATACAACCAACTAGGAACAAACTATTACTATCATCACTGTTCTAGATATAAAAATCTTACAACATACAGTGCTTTACAAATTCGTGCAAGTGGGCTAATCAATCTCGCTTGCTTTGTATCTTTGAAAATGATACTACACAGGGACACGTTTTCCACGGTAGCGGTCAAAGAACTGCAGAGAGAAAAAAAATAACCTCAGACCAAGGAAACAAAACAGGAACCCACAGGAATGCATAATGTTAGGTTCAATTGAGTAACAGTATATTAGTGCAACAGAAGAATTATATAAAGAACAATTCAACAGTTTAATATCTAATGCAACTGAAGAGAAAATTGTGGGTTTGTATGAGAAAAACTATGATTCAATTTTATAAGTTGAAGTTTTTATCTTCTTCTGAAATACTTTGTGGAGATATTACAGTGAGGCAGGAAGGTTGCTAACCATGGCAATAGAGGTTTGGATGGAAATTGAAGTTCGTAAAATTGCATCACAGAAGGATTTTCGTTTCTGTGGGACCGATTTTAATGCAGTATCTCAACATCTACAGACAGATGCATGAGGACCAGAATGTCGGACAATTACTTCATGATTAGGCATCTTGATACTCGATAATTTATAAGATCCCTTCCTAGAGTAAGGCATTTCCAGACTCAAATCACATTATCATCAGATATCTAACAACCAAACAGATTTTTTTGGTTCATTTATCAGGGTAGCAATAGAGTGATACATACATGCAGCATTTAAACACAAATGCATGACTTGATACTTGATAGCATACTCAATGAAGAGAGAGCCCCCCTATAGCTTCCCATTATCATTCAGGCAAAATATAAAGAGACAGGTCATATTCTGTAAATGTTTAGGGAATGCCATTAGAATAATCATATGGTGGTTTGTGATGAGAGGATAAGAAAATAAAAGAATAATAAGCAACAACTAATTTTAAAGCAATTTCTAGTGATGGGGTGAAAAATTGGCAATTTCATTCTGTTCCTTTTATGATCCTTGTGATTAGTGTATAGCCTAGTCATAATATAAGCAAAATACAGGGCACTTAAGACTACTTCAGATTTTTCTCTGTAAAATCTATGGATGATCTCCTACACCATATATCAGCCATTGGTTCCTTCTACCACAAGCATATCATTGTCCAACCAATCTATTAAGGTCAGAACGAAAGGACTATACACATAACACAATTGAAGTAATAAAATGTTTTCTTAAAAACTAAATGATTCCCCCAAACTGAAGGAAATGCAAGAAAAAAGTATGAATGATACAACCAAACATACCGATCTGATATAGGGCTGCTGGAAGATCCAACCTAGAATAGGTATCTTCTGAAGAAACACTGCCAATGTTGGCCAGAAACCACTGTGCAAAACTATACATCAGTACCCAATAACAACTAAAAGATTATTAGGGCAGTCGGGAACCATGTAACTAATTTACCTGAAAAGTACGACAAATCCATATGCCTCAAGAATCATACCAAGTATAGGCCAACCAATAATAACCAAGAAAAAGCCAACACCAAATGATATTGTTCCCTGTGCAAAAAAGAAAGAAAGATATACATAATAAATAACAGAAATAGAAATGATGTAACACTAAACAAACAGTTCTAGAGAGAGTAAGAGGAAGTGTTGAGATGAACGGGGAAGAAAAAAAGGCCCAAAAGCAAACTAAACCTTGAAATTACTACGTTTACTAAAGAACTGCAGTGATGACTTGAGACCAATGGTCAGTGCCACCCCTGAGAAGAAGAGGATCTGATTCAGTAAAATAACACTATGTCAAATGGCAGGCAGGAGTCAGAAAACAAAGGAAAGTGCTAAATTACAGGTTAGAGAAAACTATGAGATGTGATGATAATGGCAAGACTTTTTACTTACATTTCCCATGGCAATTAGTCCCTTGTCAAAGAAGAATATGATCCCCAAGAATGAGAAGAACACTCCAAATCCCGTCAATCCTAGCCCTATCTCTGTTACAACAAGCACCCAAGCTTAGCAGACATAACATTTCAAATAGCAGTACAGCATGCTTCTTTTTTTAATCTTACCATCTCTAGCTAGGTATTAAGTCTTAACCGAGGAGAGAAAACATCATATTGGTAAAACAAATGAAAGAATGCAGACTCTTGCACCCCAAAAATAGGAGATTGTTTTGCTCCAGTTGTTTGGAACACTAAGCTACAAGCCTAAGATGCAATTTCTATAGCAGTTTATGACAATTAGGTCAAACTAGATGTACAATATGAATTTGCATGCTTCCTGCAAGAAGAAACAGACATGCTCTACATTCCCAAAGCAGTGCTTAATATACAAGCCAAAGCAAATAATTTAGGTCCAATCAACTTACTTTTGCGATCATTCATTTCGAAGGAAAGCATTTTGGCAGCTTCTATTTAACCCAAACACAATTCAAAACCTACAACACAAAAATCCATCATAAATACAATCAGTTCTCAATCAAAACCAAGGAATCCAAATACTCCACAACGAGAAATAAGCTCACACTACAACACAAAGCAAAAGTCAAAATCAAACAAGTTATTTAGGGTTTCAAAACAGATACAAATGTTCAATTCAAACAAAGATCTCCACCACTCCTTCCGCAAGTACACAGCAGTTTAAATCAATTCAATCTAAAATTGGCAAACACACTGATCAATTAAAATCTCTTTCATTATTATTTTATCAACAATATACTTATTAAATTACACACCTAATTCACTAAACCAGTATATGGATTTTCATACCAAGCCAAATCCAAGTTAAATCCACAACTCTGAAGCCACTAGGTCAACGAAATCCGGAAATATTCCCCAAATAACCATTTCTTCATCAGGAAGCTTCTGCATAGGGTTTTCAACTAGATTTGATCGAAATTTGTACATATATATGCAAAATAAAGTTGATTTTGCATTGAATTAACACGTTATATTACAAGATTACGATGATAAAGCTAGGTCAAAATGAAGTTACAATTCAGGGTTCGTAAATTGCACTAGAGTAGATCATATTCAACTAAGCTTGATTCCTAAAAGATTCAACGCCAAAATACATTTGGGAAATCCATAAACTACGATTTTTTACCTGAGAAATTGAGAAACAAAAGCTCTGGAGGTGCCTACACGAATAGATAATCGCGTCAAACTTTGAAGAATTTTTTTTAAAAGAAAAAAGGCTGAATAGCTAAACTTAAGAAGAATATTACGTAATAATTTTTTTATATATAAATTTTACATTCTTTTATTTATTTATTTTGAAGTAAAATAAAATGAAAAGAAAGTGTACTATTCCCCATTCCAATTCAAGTGCACTTTTCTTTTAGTCCGTCTAAAAAAATGTCATTCTTTATAAAGTAGTAGTAAAATCTGCATATATTCGATCATTTAAAACATTTACAAACTCGCTTATAAGATTTTATTGGGTATATTATTGTTATAACAAAATGTCATTTTTCAATAATTTAAAATGTCGTTCTAACTTATAATTAGTTTTTTTAACATACTTTTAAAATAGTAATATATTCAAATATAAATATTGTTTCACATATTATAAAAAATATAATCAAACACAACTATAATTTTATAAATACGAATAAAATGAAAAATTTATGAGATAAATGTCGACCTTAAATGGAGAAAATTTGGACAATAATTAATTACATTTTCTCTTACTTTGTTGTTATTTGTAAAGTATTAGTATATTTTGTAACTAAGTGTAAATTGTACATATGAGAGACTTAGATAAATTATAGATGTAAAGATAATGCCATTTGGCTTGTGCAAATTTATTTAAGAATCATAATAATTAGACAAGTAATATTTGATCCACGTTATTGAGATCGAGGTGAATTTGTAAGTCGAGCTAAGTCAAAATTATATATGTGCTTAAGTAACATACTGTGACACTTCAAAATCTTAATAGCTCAAATGGTTGTCTATCTGAACTTTCACCTAATTGGATATTTGAAATGATAGAACTCTAAAATCATAATATAATCCAATAGAGAACTTTAAGAACAATAAATGAAAGAAAAACTTTTAAAAATTTGTTTGCTAGTACCTTCTTATCTTGAATAATCAATCGAATAAAGAATATGATATGCGAATATTTATAATATGGTACATTCTATCTTGTGTAACTCCAACTTTCCATCTTCATTGCTTATTATTGATGAGTTCATTTCAAATAGACATATTTTATCGAGTATAATAAAATAAATTACAATTGAAACACGATAAAATTAATAATTATAATGGAGTAATCAAATAATAGCAAGTACATGTCAAAAATCCATATCCATCATAGAAATACAAAACCAACCAAACTCTGTATCAACTCCCTTTTTCATTGGAACGCCTTTTTCCTTTTCGTTTTCCTTTTCCTTATCCTTTTTCTTTTTTGCTTTTTCATTCAACACATATTTAAAAAATCAAGGAATATCATCAACTGGATCTCTTTCAACTTCCATATAAATGAAAGCAAACCCAGAAAAAAATCACCAAAAAAGACAAAAAAATAGTATTAAATAAGAAGTCAAAGCGAAATTTATAAATAGAAATTGCATGTTCTATTGAATTTGAAGATGGTTACAAACTAAAAAAGAATTAAAAATTAAGTAAAATTTCAATACATACTTTACAATTGTGCATACACTTCAAGTACAAAATCTCTTTCCTAAAATATATCAAATGAGTCAAAGATTTGGCCTTTGATGAATTTCATACCTACAAATCCTCCCAATGTTCTTTGTTGTGTGAAACAATCTAAAAATTGTATGCTTATTTTCTTTATAGAAAATCTTAAAGATGCCCAAAATAACAGACAATCCTAACAAATATTAATATTTATCCCAGTAAAAATCAACAAATCAACAACTATTACAAATGCTAATAAAGATGAAGATAACCTATGAAGAACAAAATAAAAAGTTCACACTATATTTTGTTGCACAAACAATTTTATAAAACGAAAGAACACTTCTTAAGCAATATTTGCTACAACAAAATTAAACAATTCTTGCATGTTTACTCACAATCGAATGGTTTCATTGCATCAGATGAACCAATAATATAAGAAATAAATTACAATAAAAATAGCTACAACCTACATCTATTATGGTCGTATGTAGGACGACTTCCGCAACACAATGCTTAAATCTCTTGCACAATGTTTAAATTCATTATTTTGCGTTACAAAATAAGCAGTGAATTGCATACATTCAAACAAATTACTAAATTCTTAATTTCTGAGTAACACATAATTATCACTGATTAAAAATACATAATTCATGCATTCTTGAAAAAATTCATGATAAAATTCAGATGATAAAATTTTGTGATGTACATAAACTTTAAGTGCAAAAGTTAATAATATGAGAGAAAAATATAATGCATAATTGAAGGTGGAGACGCGATGGAAGGGACTCGTCCTGCGATGATAACATTCATTTGAATTTCTTCAAACTATTATGTAAAAAAATTCATGATTTGTAGTTTGATGAAGTTTGTGATTTCTAAAAAATGAATGATTGATTTTATTTATTATAAATAAAAAACTGATATAACAAAAGATAAGATAAATTCTGATTGTATTACGGTTTTTAGATTTTCAAATTTGAAAATGACAGTTTTTTTGTTTTTTGAATTTTTCTTTTTTATATAATTTATGTATTGAATTTTTGTAATGTTTACACGTAACACATAATGGTACTTTAGTGCAATGTTGTAACTGTGCAATATTGTAACTGTAATTATTAGTGGAGAAATGGGACACTTTAGTTAATTTTCTTCTTTCTTACTTACTTTTTTTTTTTTTTCAAATTAGTTGGATACTAAACTTAGGTATTTCAAATTTTCATATTAATTTTTTTTTTCTTCTAAAAATCAAATAAAATTTATATAACTTTTAGAGAATCCTATATAATTTATTAGTTGCTGACATGTGTCCTTTTATTTTATTTTAGTTAATTGATTTTTTAAAAACTGAAAAAATTAAAGAATAATTGTATATAGATAGAAACGTTAATTTCTTTTAATATTTTAATTTTATCTGTTTCACTTAAATACAGATTTACAGTTTCATCATGTTAATTTTAATTTTTTTTTAAAAATTCGTATCTCATTCAATTGTAAAAAATGCTTTTAAATTATTTTAAAAAAAATAAAATAAAATTTATTATTTAAAAAAATTACATATAATTAATTTAGATGCTTTAAAAAATCTGATTTTTTGTGGTGATGACATGTGTCACTTTTTCTTCTCCTATTATATATAGATAGAAGATATAGATTATTATTATTATTATTATTATTGTTATTATGTTATTACTATTATTATTATTATTATTATTATCTATTAAAAATATTTTCCATACTTTTATGTTTTAAAAAAAACTCTTACGTGTTTTCATTTTTTTCCTTTAAGGTTTGTAATTTTTATTTTTTATTTTCGGATTTTAAATTAATTTAGTTAATTTTTTTTTAATTATTATTATTATTATTATTATTATTATTATTATCATCATCATCATCATCATCATCATCATCATCATCTATGTCTGTTTTTCTTTAAATTAGGAGGATGTGGAACGATGTTAAAATTTAAAAATACCTTTCCACAAATAAAGGACCACATACGTTATTTGTAGAGTGTTTTTTATAATATTAAATACAGATTTACCGTTATTCCTATCTTCTAGAACTAATTTAAAATCTTTTTTTAAAAATAATTTTAATTATTTAAATAGTCTGATTTTTGTGGTGCTGACACGTAAGCGCTATCACCTCTCATATTATATAGATATAGATTTTTCAGTGTTTTAAGAGCAAGAGCTTACTTAAATTAACTTGTTTTAAGTTTTTACATCAAAATAACTTTTAAATATTTTTCTAATGTTTCAAAAAAAAAACAAACTTTAAAGCACTTATTTTTAAACTACAAAAATAAATAAAAAAATATGAGTCTATTCAAACCGGCTCTAAGATTACCAGTTGCATATGTGCATCATCACCTCATAGGTTGTGTTTCGCACAAAAGAAAATGTATTTTCTTGAAAAATAAATAATTTCTTACTTATAATTTTAATATTCAGTAGATAAGCAAGAAAAAAATTATCTCAAAATGCAATGCAATGCAATTTACTTTCCTTACTTCTACGTGGAAATCATTTCCCTAATTTTTAAAAAACGAGTTTACTAAAAAAATATATTTTTCAAATATGAAAAAAAAATTAAAAATTTTTTTGAATTCTTTTTCCTCCGTACCAAACACACCCTTTAATCTCTTTTTTGTTGGATGCAGTAAATTCATCATTTATGTTGGTGATGTCTTTCTTGTTTAAAAGTTTCTTAGGGAGAAAATAGAAGAAAAATGGAAGATTTAAATAGAAAAATATTACACCATTGAAGTTACACAAGATTATTTGTAGAATTGCACCTTTTGGTTCCAGAGCTATTGATAAATTATGGTTTGGCTCTTATAATATTTAATTAAATATATTTAATTTTTAATTAATTAAAATGTATTTTCAGTCTCTTTATTTATAAAAGGAAAAAAGCTCTGATATACCCCTCAACTTTATCATTTAGAGATATATATCCCTCATTATGAAAGTGGCTCATATATGCCCCTATTGCTATACAAATGGCTCACATAATATACCCTTTTCCTCTAACGGAAGTCAAAAAATTAATTTTTATTTAATATTTTAATTATTATTATTTTTAAAAATATATAATCCCATGTGGGTATATTTAATCCTCCTCACACATAATTTTTTTTTACTTTTTTTTGTTTCAACGACTAATTTAAAGTTATTATTTTGATGGTCATATTTATTTATGTTTCACAAATTTTCTTGTAAACTTTATTATAGATGACCCAATTTTTTTTCAATACAAAAACTAAATAACAATATAGTCGAAAAAAATAGTTTTAAATTATAATATAGCCACAAAAAATTAGTTTTAAAATTTTCTCCTTACACTAAGGAACGAAAGGAAAAAATAAAATAAGAATAAGAAACTAAAAAAATGATAATCAAAAAATAATTTAGGTATAAAAAAGATTAATATACCTTGAAATTTGCTAGAAGGATCATATATATCCCTACATGATTTTTTTAAAAATTTAAAAGTCAAAAACATATATTTAAAACTATTTTTTTCACTTCCGTTAAATTAAGGGTATATGTAAGCTCATTTTGTAACGGTAGGGGTATATGTGAGCCGTTTGTATAACGGTAAAGATATATATGTGCAACTTTCATAACGAGGGATATATCAGCTCGAAATGACAAAGTTAAGGAGTATATCAGACCCTTTTTCTTTATAAAATTTGTGATATGTAGACTACATTTAGAATGAGATTATTATCAAATATGTCGCAGCAACTACATAATTGATAATACAATCATAATAAAATCAACTGGAATTTAATAATATTTTGCTATAATTAGAAAGATTTTTCGTATGGAGGGATCAAAACGCACATATCAATTAATTGAATATTAGATGTAATAAATCAAAAATTAAAAGGACCAAACCCAGTATTTATCAATATTTGAGGGATTACTATGATTTATGACTCACCGTATCACACTTTACATGAAAAGTCATGTAATCGCTCTGTTTAATTTTACTTGTTATCGTTGGATTTTGCATATTTATTAAGAAAATAATTATTATTGTAGGCATTGTATCATATTTTTTTCTATTAATTGATGTTTAGTACTCTCTTTATCCCTTTTTACTTGCCCAATTTTACTTGTCATTTTTGACATATTATACCCTCCTTTTTTTTTTCACATATTACATCCTCAATTGATTAACATTAAGCTAATCGTCACGATCCAACCCACCGAATCGTGCGGGCATCTACTCTAATACCTAAGTAGGAGAACCCTCGATTCCCCAACAATTAAAAAAAAATGATAGCAATGACGCAACTCCCACCACATGGAAGGAAAAGTAGAAGCTGTTGGAGATTGCTTTCGTCTTCACCTATGAAACATCACTAACCCACCAACCAGACTATGCCAAAAAGGCATAGCAATAGTATAAGTACAACCACACGTACTGGTAGACATCATCGGTCAACCCGATGCCCACCGCTAATATAAGAAATCGACTAGCAAGAAACATGCAATAAGAGTGTTCATTACTCCACTTTTATATTTTTCCTCACCTTACTATTTTCAGATACTTTAATTCATAAAAGTACACTTGACCTTAACCCCCTTACTCGCTCCGTTTCTTGACCATGACTTAACCATTCTACCTCTTATAGGAGATTCCGAATATAACTACTACCAACCCAACCAACCACTCACGACATGTCCTAACTTCTTCCACATCACCACTCATCCCTTGACCCCATAGCATGGTCTATTAAGACTTGTTAAATATTGCAATACTACTCCCCTCCCAGGGTAATACCCAACTATTAACAATTGACGACATAGCACCACCCCAATTCTTAATGACAATATACACTTATCATACCACATTCCGATTTGGGCCTGACTATTCACAGTTCATTCATTAACAAGATATGCCCAGTTACCTTACATCACCGTAAACCCACGTGTGTGTGTGTGTGTGTGTGTATATATATATATATATATAACGCACAATCCAGTTATCCGTTCAAGAACAACATGCAGTTCCACATTATCAATAACCAACATATATGAACATATCAACCATACATGGTTCTCTCCAGGAACCTACATCAAAACTGTTAATGTGCCGGAACGTGACACATGATCCCAATGCATGTATGTGTGTCGGTAAGTGACACCCGATCCAATCATCACAATCACAATTACACCCATAACAAACATACTCCTAATCATACAATCAAGTAATAGGTTCATGGCATGCAATTGTACATATTTAGTCTTTTCCTTAGATTCAATTCATAAACCTCAAATTCCATACATGTATACATATAACGAAGCCATTAACAGGTTTATATCACACAAACATAAATCAACCATCACATAACCCTAGTTTACGGGATAGGACTTCCTTCTATAGTATACGTCTGATGTAACACCTAAAAGTACATGTACAACCATCTCCTTTTCGATTCACGAAAGCCTACGCATGAATTCTACCATCAATTATCAATCTACTACGTAGTGAATCACGGATTTACAACTACTCAATTAAAAAACCTAGCCTACCTGGGCGTCAAGCAGTCGCAGAGGGATTATAGCTCCAATCTAGGCTTCCAAACTACGAGATGGTGAATTTTAATCGGACGCTAGAAATCTCTTTCTCCTTCCTTCCAAGCCTAGAGTAGCCTTTTGAGGGTTTTTGGGGTGTTCCTCGCCTCTTTTTGGTCTTTTTGGAAGAAGGAGAAAATAAGACTTCGCGTTATTTAAGTTTTGTCCCGTCCGTCCCGCGTTGGCGCGCGCTATCCCGCTGAAGCGCTGCCACCCTAGTGGCATCTGGCCCACTTTGGCGGCATGATGAACCTAGTTTTTCCTTTCCTAATTAACGACGGTTTGGGTCGTTACACTTATGTCTTTGAAAATATAGTGAGTAAAGATATTTGAGATGCTATCAATAAATAGGGATAAAATGATAAACTCACTATAACAATCAATATTTTATTAATAAGTGTGTCAAGTCAAAATTTGACAAATAAAAAGGGACAAAGAGAGTATTAAGTTTCAAGAATGATTTGGAGAATAATATTTAATGTCAAGTATAAAACATGAAAAGAAAATTGTCTTTTCTTGATATGTACATATAAAAATAAAAATTTATTTTAGAAAAAGTGACAAGTAAAAGTGGACGGAGAGTAACTAATTTTTAATACTAAAATAGCAAATAACTTCAGTCAAATATGTGCATTTGTAACCAACAATCGTATAATTGCCATAAACCAACTATCCTAAATAGATTTAATCCCAACAACTATTTTTAAAAGATAAATAAAAGGTCAAGTTACATTGATTAGTTGGAAATTCCTAACTGAATATTGATGATAAGAGCCTTTTTTGAAACATAGAGAAAAAAATTGAGAAAATTTTTGTCCTACTTATGATAAATTACTTTCGGATCATAATTGCGATCACATCAATATGAGTTATGGTGAAATGATTGAAATTAAATCCCTTCACTCTTTACTAGAGATTCGGGTTTGAATTCTGAATATAAAAATGTTGTTGGAGTGTCGTTAAAAAATAATTCTGCATTATACAAATCTAAATTAATCGAGCTCTAATAAAATGTCAAACACTAAATAAGAATTCAAGAAAAAAAATGGAACTGCACTGTTAAAAATCTTCCAATGAGTGTTTTTAAAAGTGGAAATTATTCCACCAGAAGTATTTGTTGACTCAAGATGACTATAATTACTGATGCATCTGTTTAACAACCGAATTCTAACACTAATAACGTAGTGCATCTTCACTTTGACAACATTTAAATAATTGTTGGTGAGTTTTGATGATAATTTTTTTCAATTTGATCATTTAACGAGGGCTTTAATGTGCGTTCTGACTATTAAGTGGAAAATTAAAAAAAATCAAATTAATTAAATCAAACATTAACATTTTTTATACGTGTTGAAATACTACTAGGTAAAATTACAATATATATTTATTTTAATATATGAGAAAATATTCAAATTGACACTCCAATAGTTTACTATCTTTAAAAAAAAGCTACATTCATTGTCCAATAATATACTTTCCTTCAAATACAGAGTAGAATACTTGAACACATTATTGAAGAACTGGAAACAAGATATCATTATTAGCATGACTATCAAATCTAAGAATCTCAAAATTGAAAAACCTATTTTCTACAAGATAAGTTGGAGCAATTTTGGGTCATTAGTCCATAGTTTTCCGCCAACATTTTTGTTGTCCAAATTTGAGCTATTAGTTATCCACACACCACGATATTTGCAATGTTTCTTATCCACTTAAAGCATCCTAACATTGTGGAATCCCTTTGTAAATACACATACGTTAATTCCACCTTTTCGAACTCTACCCTATTTATAACTTTATTGGGTTTAGCCTATAATTACGTGAAAAAGAAACTTATAGTGATAAATATCAATGCTCATGTTCTGTTGTTCATGAACTTAGTCAAATAAAAAAATAAATACAAATGCGACATCATTTTCATAAATTAATGAATCCTATTGGTTCACCTAGGAATACAGAGGGCCAACAGAGTGAACCGTGAAATTCTTGTAAAGTTTAATCTCTCCTCGATGAAACTTATGAGGAAGGCACTGTCTGAATTTTAGGGAGAGTTAAGAGGGAGTTTTTAAAAGATTCTAATTAATCTTGCTGATTCATTTGGTGTAATCGTTTAAAATTTATTGGATATAAATTTATAAAATGATTCAAATTATTTTTAAATTTAAGATATATTTGTCAAATAAATATTGTGGATTAATAATTGAGTTAATTATTTAAGTTAAATAAATATGGATTGAATTAAAGTCTAAATTCATTAATTTGCGCTACAATAGATGAGCCCACTTTGCTAAGTCTAATGTCATCTTATCCTAGAGACCCGATTTGGTTTCATGTGTCAAATGTCGTGAAATGTCAAGTCAAATGAAGAAGCCAATAAAATCATGTCACATGTCAAAATGACAAACCCACTTCACTAACGCCCAAATATCATGCCAATTAAATCTGATTGACCGAAGGGAAGCATGTTCTTATTACAACTCCTCTATTCTACAACTGTAAATATGGGTCCTCATAATTCAAAAAAGAGATCAAAATTCTAACAAGAAGCTAGAGAGTGTATGTGGATCAAACGTTATAGATTTTTCTACAAGGTACAAGTTCAAGAATTCAAGCACTCAAGCATTCAAGTTCTTATGAAATTAGTTTAAGCTTTGGCAGATAGGATTATTTGATATCCGTGTTGGTTGGATATGGTAGTGGATTTCTTATAAAATTAGTGGAGACGTGCACAAACTAAGATGAGGATACAAATATTTAAATAACTAATGCTAAAAATTTAATAATTAAAGAGGAAAAAAAGAACATTTTTTTCTTTTTTAAAAAATTAATTTCTTACTACCCCGTCCCACGCAACCCAAGTACCCCAACCTCACACCTCACTACCCAAAATTACATTTGTTTTCGCCATTTCCCCTCTCTTCGTTTCCTTCGACTTTCATAAACAGAAGTTATGAGCTCTGAAAGAGTTATGCTACTTCAAGATTTCCTTTTTAATAATTCTTCGAAATAAGTATTGAAAATAATTTTAAACTTAATGTGAATTATTATTTTAGACCTTCTATTGATAACTTTAAAATTATCCGTCATATGCTACATGTCATCCACTCATGAGTATATATGAAACTTTCTAATGATATAGCATACACATAAATATAAATAGTAAAATATATATATATATATATATATATATATATATATATATATAATTAATGCTAAAATTTAGTAATTAAAGAAGAGAAAAACTTTTTTTAAGAATATGTTTTTTCTTACCCTACCCCGTCCTCTACCCAGTACCCCAACCCCTTCCAAATTTTCTTAAAAAATATTCTTATCCCACACAATCTTCTACCCTGACTTCTCCCACCCCAACCCCCGAGAAGCTGAGACCCCTCCCCCCAAAGAAATTAAAATTACTTTCAAAACAAAATTAACCGAGCCCCACACCCTACCCCGTCCCTCCATCCCACCCCACCCCACCCCAAAAATAATTAAAATAAACTTTTTTTGGGGGTAGGTGGCTATTGAGGTGAGGGGTTGGGGTACTTGGGTTGGGTGAGATGGGGTAATATAAAAATTATTTTCTTAAAAGAAAAAACGTTCTTCTTTTCCTCTTTAATTACGTATTAAATTCTTAGCATTTAGTTATTTAAACATTTTTTTCCTCATCTTAGTTTGTGCACGTCTCGACTAATTTTAATTACACTATTACCTCCAACCAGCACATATATCAAATAATCTTATCTATCAAGGCTTAAATATGTAGAAAGAAATCACCTAATATTTTAATTTCACCAGAATTTGTTCATCTAGCATCGTAGTTCTCAACTAATCTCATTAACCACTAGTTCATACTATTGGGCATAAACCAAGACTAACATAAGGAGAATGCTACCATGAAATTAGGATTCAATGCTTTAATTAATCATCTCATGACAAGACAAAAGGCTTCACATTGTAATTAACCAATGCTTTAATTAATCATCTCATGACAAGACAAAAGGCTTCACATTGTAATTAACCAAGTACAAGAATCTAGCTAGTCCAGTAATTCTTCAGAAATCACTAAATTACATGTTAAACACAAAGTCACTGTAATTATCAGTTTACTAAACTTGTGTCATAAAAACTAAAATGCAAAAAAAATCTCTCTCAATATAGTAATGCATTTGTGCTTCCACAGTGTTTATAAGGAGATCTCATCTTCCAAGAGTATCTATTACAGTGTTTATTACTATTTGTTATCTCTTACCTGCACAAGGTAGGATAAAATCTGCGTACACTTTTTTCTTCTCATAACCCACTTTAGAATTATATTTGATATGTTATTGGTATTAACTAATCAACTATATTGCAAGCACTTGCTCGATTGATTTAATAGTGTCAAATTAACTTAATTTGTTCACTTTGTATGCTTTTGAGTATTTAATAATCAAGTCCTACCCATCTTTTTCCAATCCACTACTGAATCGTGAGATAACTATGGCTAATAATTTAATGATTAGTGGGATAATTAATAGGCTATAACATGATCTGGTGATTACATAAGTTACATAAAAAAAATAGTTGACTATTTGTATGTCAATTTATATCCACTAAAATAATGAGCTTTGATATTAAAACATCACATGCTCCAACATCTTTGTAATCTTTATGAACAACAATTAGTAAGGATTAAAATGAGATAATTTTATCTTAAATTTTTAAATTAATAAATAACTTAAATAATTATTTTCAAAAATCACGACAACTACTTTTAGGTCGAAGGAATACTAAAATTCTCAAATTACTCCAAGCCGAAGCCTTTCAACCTAGTCAAATTTGTGCATTGGTAACTAACAAAAGTATAGCTGCCTAAATACAACTCCCCTAAATAGGTTATATCCCAACAAGTATTTTAAAAGGAAAAAAATGGTCAAGTTACCTAAAAACAACTCCCCTAAATAGGTTATATCCCAACAAGTATTTTAAAAGGAAAAAAGGGTCAAGTTACACTTATCGTCATTATAATTGATTGCACAAATATATATTATGATAAAATAGTTGAAATTTCTTCATCCTTAGTTAGATGTCAAGTTTTAAATATAATTTTTTTATTGGAAAATGGAAATGCCGTCCCCAAAAAGAAGTCATGCATTGCACGAATCTAAATTAATTGAGCTCTAGTGAAATACCAGACCCTCAATGAAAATTCAAGAAGAAAAAGATGGAACTGCGATTGCACTGTCAAGAATTTTCCTATGAGTGTGGTTAAAAGTGGGGAAAATTCCACCAAAAGTATTTGTTGACTCATGATGATTATAATAACTGATGAATTTGTTTATCAACTAATTCTAACACTAATACGTAGTGCACCACTTTAACAAGAATTAAATATTTTTCGTTAGAGTTTTGTTGATAATTTTCCTCAATTTGGTCGTAAGAGGTAATCTAATTAGTTGGATCTCAAGGAAAAAGAAAGCAAGTCTTGCCTCCATTTCATATAAAATAATGTCATTAATTTTTTATATTTTAATATAAGAGAAAATCTTTAGGTAGACACCCAAATATGTTATATATGTATATATATATATATATATAGTTAAAAAGTTACATTTGTGGTTCGATAATAATACTTTTAGTTTTATTTTATTTTAAATTTTTTATTTGATATTTGATATCCATATTGATGTTCGATTAAATAAGAATTTATGTCAAAAATCTTACAGAACCTTCTAGTAGCCTTGCTAAATGATGATTCTGATAGTGAAGAAATATAATAGAGGTAATCATATATTGGACGACTATTCGCAATGTGCGATTAATAGTGATATTTGTGAAATTATTGTACCCAATAATTTAACTTGAATGCTTGTAAGTTTCATGGGTATATTTTGCACTATTCAAGTAGCATGTTTTTTCCACTTCAAAATTTTAGTTTAATTATTAATTGAATACTTATTAAAATGAATTGCAACATAATTTTAATATTGATTTGAAAAAAGTTAGATACATGATAATTAAAACTTAAACTGTAAAAGCATGGACTACTTTCAATAAAAGTCCAATTAACTTTAATTTACTTTTCAAGTTATTTTCCTTTTCGACATTTTAAACGATTTCTGCCTCTCCAAATAGTTTTTTTTTCCCTTCTTCAAAGCCACATTATTTAATTTGTTAGAAATGAAGATATTTGAAATAACGTGAGAGTGAATGTAAAAGGAGAAATTAAGATAGCTTGAACATGTCAAAATAGACACACCAATGGACAAGTGTGAAAGGCTATATCGAGGAGAAGTAATCATACTGATAGACTTTCAGCTTATCAAGAACATGATCATCAGAATGTAGAGATCAAAGGTTGGAATAGAAAGTTGATGTTTTTCCTTACCAACCAGTAACATTAGTATTATTGTTGGTATTTTTATTGTTTTTACTATTTTAACATAAATTATGTATCTTTTATTCCTAATTTTTTTGTTGCTACCGTTATCTCTAATATTTTATTTTATTTTACTATATATTCTGTTGGTTTTACTATTTATGTTTCCACATATATATTGTGTTTATGTTTGTCTTAAACACTTCTTTTTACTTTTACAAGATATAAATAAGATTTACTTATCTTCTATTTTTTTCAAACACCACTTATAAAATTACATTAAATATATTATTGTTATTATTTAATTAAATTATTATCAAGTCCTATACATCTTTTTCTGGTCTACTTTCCGT
The DNA here is from genome assembly GCA_037074985.1 of Solanum bulbocastanum. NCBI lineage: Eukaryota > Viridiplantae > Streptophyta > Magnoliopsida > Solanales > Solanaceae > Solanum > Solanum bulbocastanum. Next base: position 23,960,945 of record CM073598.1, on the reverse strand, counting down.
CAGTTTCTCCATAAAGTCAAGTTGACTTATTTAATTATCAGTTAAAAATATAGAATTAGGGGAAAAGTCAGTTTCTCCATCAAGTAATTTTTTTAGCATTATTCTTTCGAATGAATTCTAATTAATCGATTAATCAATTTGCTTAAATTGCATTAAGAAGTTGTTATAATTAATTCTCTTTAATCTCCGTCATTAATCTCTTATTGCTTTAAAGTGACGCTATTTAACTGCAACCTAATCTCATAATCTCTCTTGAGAGCAACAAGATATAACAACAACACTATTAATTGTTGTCCAAATAATTAACTATCATAACTGTGTAATTAAACAAATAAAGATAAAAGAACGATTCAACTATATAAGTGTAACAATAATTTATCCTACAAAATATCTGATCAAAACTCTAAATACAAAATCATAAAAGTATGTGAAAACACAATACAAAAATTCATAAGCAATAACAAAAATAGAAAAAACTCATCGTCGAATCTTTTGTTTTGCTCCACACGGCTTCTCACTCACTCTTCTCTCGCAATGTATTTATAAATATAAAAATAATCTCAAATAAATTAAATAACTAAATTCAAAATAATTTAGAAAAAAATTTAGACTTTAATTTGACGCGATGCGGGCCATGGCCAAAATTCTAGTGGACAAAGTTGGCAATCATTATGCCTCCACTTCTCCCCTCCCCTTTTCCTTTTTTATTTTCTTTTCGTTTTAATGGAGATGGTGCTAATAGTGGTTGTTGGTTGAGGGAGGTGGAGGAGAGGTGAGAGAAATAACTATTTTATTTTATTTTATTTTTGTAAATAGAAAATTTATTTATTTTGGTTAATAATTTAAAAATATTTATGAAATAATTATTATATATGATGTGGATATGACATGTCATTTATGCAAAGAGAGAATAAACTACACACATGGTTGGAGCCTAGAGGGGCTTAAAAGTCTCATTTTAATTGAGTTAAAAGGGTTTGGTTGACAATGGATCAAGTAGAAGGATTCAGAATACAACCTCATACAAGTATAAGGGTACATCAGATCATTTCGCCTAATAAATAAAATTAGTTACACGAAAAGTAAGAGTTACATATGCTTAAATTATGGCATTATCAGCGTATATAACTTAATTAAATTCTTTATTTATTTATATTCTTTTCTCGAATTAGTTACGTAGCACTTAGTTCATCAACACTCTTCTATATAAATTAGCACACATCCATTAAACTTAGCTGCCTAACAGACCATCAATGGATGCTATTGATCTCTCCACCATTTTCTTAGTTGTCTTTTTTCTCATCCTCACTACTATTCTCTCCCAAAATCGCTCTTCTAAAAATGCCAAACTACCCCCGGGTAGTTTCGGATGGCCCGTAATAGGAGAAACGATAGAGTTCTTGTTTAGTAACCCTGAAAAATTCGTTCGTGATAGAATGAACAATTACTCTCATGATATTTTCAAAACAAAAATAATGGGAGAGAAAACAGTTGTAATTTGTGGCCCTAACGGCCACAAATTCCTTTTCTCGAATGAAGAGAAACTATTTACTGTGTTTCGTACTCACTCCATGCAAAGAATTTTTCGTTCTTACCAATCAAAAAATCCTTCTTGTCCTCCTCCTCCTTCTCTTTTTCAATCTACTCGGGTTATTCGTCAGCCCGGGTTTTTAAAGCCCGAAGCCCTAGCCCGTTATTTAGGGGAAATGGATTGTATAACAAAAGAGCTTTTGCAATCACATTGGGAAGGCAAAAGTGAGATTAAAACCTATCATTTTGCTAAAATTTTGACATTGACACTTGCTAGTCGTTTCTTTCTTGGGAGTACGAATAGTAGTTCGGAGAGGATGGTGAAGCTCGTACATTATTTTGATGATATTACGTTAGGGTTACACGCGATGATTTTGAACGTACCAGGGATGGCTTTTTATCGCGCGAATAAGGCAGCAATTGCAATTAGAAGGGAGCTTATAGATGTTATAAAGGAGAAAAAAGATGAAATATCTAAAGGAGTGAAACTGCAAGACATATTGTGTCATATGATAGTGGTTAAGGATAATGATGGAGAGTTTATGGGTGAAAATGAAATTGCTGATAAAATAATGGGAATTTTAGTTGCTGGCTATAGTACTGTTGCAACAACCATAACTTTCCTCATGAAATATGTTGGAGAGAGATTTGATATCTATGAAAAGATCTTGAACGGTATAATTCGTCTCACTCCTTTTATTATTTTACAAATAGTACTAATATAGTGTTTGAAATTTAAATATGAAATCTCTAGATGAATTTTGAAATTATGTCCTTTTCTATATGACTAAACCAAGTTAGTCTCGTAAATACAGAGCAAAAGGAGATTGCTGCGGCGAAGAAGGAAGGAGAATTGTTAGAGTGGGAGGACATGAACAAAATGAAGTATTCATGGAATGTGATATGTGAAACAATGAGACTAACTCCACCACTTCAAGGAACTTTTAGAGAAGTGTTGACAGACTTCACCTATGCTGGTTACACTATCCCCAAGGGTTGGAAGGTAATTTTTATTGATTTTAGTTCGATCATTTTTTCATACAATATACTTTTTTTCATTTTTTTGTTTATTCATCTATTATTCAGAATTTACTGACCTAATTAATTTAAATTTACATCGTACGAATCTAAGAGTACATAATTTCCATTTTTCCAACCACTTCCACTGATTAATTTGAATTCGCTTTCACTTGTTATATTTGGTTTTAACACATACATTAAGAAAACAATAATCGACATGATTATTTTACTACACTACCCCCAATTGATGTTTGGTATTAGGTTTTGGAAAATGATTTAAAAAATAAGTAATTAATGCTAAAGATAAAACATTAAAAAGAATGTATTTTTAAATATGTTAAAAGTGACAAGTAAAAATAAAAATTTATAGTTTTGATATAGTGAACAAGAAAAAAAATTGAATTTGGAGGGAGTATTTTATTGCCAAAGGGGCTTTAATTGATGGCTCATTTACAGAGTTTAATAATCTTATCAACCCAATTAGTGGGTTGATCAAAAGTTAATTAATTAAGTTGAGTTAATAATCCACTAATCTGAAAACCTTGAGACCAAATTACACACCAACCATTCTTTGAAATCCACACCAAACACCCAATGCATTTTTTTATATGCGAATTTTCAACCTCAATCACGTATGTCTGAATTGTTTCCAAAAATGAATAATTTATGTGTATTTGACATGTAGGTTTATTGGACAACAAGTAGCACAAACAAAAATCCATTATATTTTCAAGACCCTCAAGTGTTTGATCCATCAAGATATGAGAAGTGTGATGGACCAATTCCCTACACATATGTACCATTTGGTGGTGGTCCAAGAATGTGCCCTGGTAAAGAGTATGCTCGTCTTGCAATTCTAACTTTTCTTCACAATGTTGTAATGAAATATAAGTGGGAATTGTTAGTACCTAATGAGAAGATTGTTGGTGATATGATGCCAACACCAGAAAATGGACTCCCAATTCGTCTTCATCAACAATATTAATCGAAAGTTATGTTAGTCGGACTTTCTAAAATAAAATATATGTATTTTTTTAGATTAGTTTGATGCAAGTCTTGATATTTTATGAAAAGTCTGAGCAATATAAATGAGAAGTCATCAAAACATATATTACTACTTTAATTAATTTCTATCTAAAGAGTTTAATGACATAAGTAGATTTATTTTATTGGTTTTATTTTGATTACCTTGTTTAAAAGTTGTAAGTTCACTAAGAATTAGTTATTGAATAAAAAGGATAATTATGCTTCTATTATAAATGGGTTATTAGTTTGGAAATTACTTTTTGTATCATATTTGCTTCGTCAAATACAAGAATTTGTGCACTCAAATACATGTATCTCGAATGCATGTAGGTCAAATTAGGTGTAATTTATTACAAATACATTGTCCAAGAGTGATTCACATGTATTTACGATACACTATCTCTCTCGCTTGCCACTGTCTTCTCTCACTCACCTCTCTCTCATTCTCCCTATGTATGTATTTCAAAACGTATCTTATAGGAAACATACATATTGACTCTCGCAATCGCCCCTCTCCTATCTATATGTCTATTTCCCTCTCTTGTTTGTCTCTCTCCATATGTATATGTATCTCAAAATGTATTTGATATCAAGGGATACATATATCAAGTATCTTTGATACATTTATATGTATCTCTGAATTAATATGATATCAAGAGATACATGCATCTAGTACCTTTGATACATATATCTGATTTAAAATATAGTACAAAATTATAATTAGTGAGACAATATGTAATTATTTCAAGGAAAAATTACTGAAATACACGTTTTATGTTTCCCTTATTTATATTCCCTTCTATTTCTAAAAACCGCTAAAATCCCTTATTTCTCTCCTAATTCTAAATTATTTTATAATGTATCCGAGCTAGTTTTTAATGTATTCGTTCTACATATTATGTATCCGATTTGTTTTACTTTTTCAGGAATTAATGTAATTACAAACTAAATAGGGATAGATTGTAATTTCATATTAAAACTATGTGATTCCTAAAATTTATACTTATTTCAAACTATAGTAATTACTTGAGTGGATCTCTTTTAAAAAATAATTACTTATTTTAAATATACTTTTTAATTATTACCATTTATAGCAATATATAGCAATACTATATATTTTATTAGATTTTTCTCTCTCTCTCCTCTTTCTCTTTTTTCTCTCTCAGTTTTTTAATTTTTATCTCTCATTCTCACTCTTTCTCTCTTTTATTCTTTATGTCGTTCTTTTTCCCTTGTTTTCTTTTTGTTACTGTTTCTTTCTTGCTTTCTTTTTTTGTTGCTTTTTCTCTCTCTCTTACTATTGCTTTTTTTCCCTTTCTTTCTCTCTCTACTTTCTTTCATAGAGTAGTCAATGATTTGTAGAGTTAATAAAATTTGTATCATAATTAATTAATTTAACGAATAATCTAATCGTAACAAATGAAGTGACATAATAAATTGCAAAATGAATTAAACTTGAATTAAAAATATATTACACACATATTAAAGTTGAATTAGAAGAGAATTAAACATGAATGCAAAATGTAGCAAACGAAAGAGCATTCTATGATCTGTAAACTGAATGAATTTGTATCATTAATGAATTTAACAAGTAATTCAATCGTAACAAATCAATCAATAAATTGCAAAATGAATTAAAATTGTATTTAAAAGTGTAATGCACAAATATTAAAGCTGCATTGGAAGAGAGAATTAATCATGAATAAAAAATGTAACTAATGAAAGACTAGACAATGTCTATAGAATAAATTAAATTTGTATCAATAATGAATTAAACAAGTAATCCAATAGTGTCAAATAAATCAAAAAATTGCAAAATAAATTAAATTGCTTTAAAATTGATTTACACAATATTAAAGTTGAATTAGAATAGCGAATTAAAAATGAATGAAACACGTAACTAACGAAAGACGAGACAACTATCTATAAATTGAATTAAACTCATATTATTCATGAATAAAACTTATATTATATGTATCTTATAAATTATTTTTGCTTTTATCACTAAGAAAATGAGTGATGGTTGCAATATGTATTAAAGATGTATTGTGCATATCTTATAAATGTATTATTAGTGCGGTACCTAAATTACTCTTGTTGGTATCTGTAAGAAAGGAGTGAAGTGTGCAATACGTACGTACTATAAATGTATTATTCATGAATTAAACATATATTATATGTGTCTTATAAATTAGTTTTGGTTTGTATCACTAAGACGTGAGTAATGTTTGCAATATGTATTAAAAATGTATTGTGCATGTATTATAATTGTATTATAAGTGGGTTACCTAAATTATTTTAGCTAATATCATTAAAAAGGGGGTGAAGTTTGCAATATGTATTATAAATGTAGGATGTAATGTTCATGATTTTAATACAATTATGAAACATATCTAATACAACTTTAATACAAACGCGATATAGTTTTGTAAACTTCATCCTTTTCGAGCTTCAATCTAATATTTTTCCTAAAATCAATTCTAAACTTAACCAAACCCTCTTAAAATTGAGATATAAAATCCAAACGATATTTTTAATTATTTGTAGGAACAACCTATCCAAACTAATCGCAAACGAAATAGCAGTCAATGATTCGTAGACTGCATAAAACTTGTATCAATAATTAATTAGACAAGTAATCTAATCGTAACAAATGAAGAGACATAATAAACTGCCAAATGAATTAAACTTGAATTAAAAATGTATTACACACATATTAAAATTGAATTAGAAGTGAATTAAACATGAATGCAAAATGTAGCAAACGAAAGAGCATTATGTGATTTGTAAACAGAATAAAACTTGTATCAATAATGAATTAAACAAGTAATTCAATCATAACAAATCAACCAATAAACTGCAAAATGAATTAACTTGTATTAAGCATTACACAAATATTAAAATTGAATTAGAAGAGAGAATTATGCATGGATAAAAAATGTAACTAATGAAACACCATATTATGATCTACAGAATGAATTAAACTTATATCAATAATGAATTAAACAAGTAATCTAATAGTAACAAATAATAAACTACAGAATGGATTAAATTTGCATAAAAAGTGTATTACACAACATTAAAATTGAATTAGAAGAGAAAATTAACAATGAAAAACGTAACTAAAGAAAGACAAGACAATAATCTATAGACTGAATTAATTGTATTATTCATGAATAAAATATGTATTATATGTGTCTTATAAATTATTTTGGTTTGTATCTCTAAGAACATGAGTGATGTTTGCAATATGTATTGTGTCAATGTTATAAATGTATTACAAGTTTGTTACTTAAATTATTTTGGTTGATATCACTAAAAAAGGAGTGAAATTTTTAATATGTATTATAAATGTATTATTCATGATTTTAATACAATTTTAATACAATTATGAAACATATCTAATACAACTTTAATACAACTGCGATATAGTTTCATAAACTTCACCTTTTTCTAGTTTCAATCTAATATTTCTCCTAAAATCAATTATAAACTTAACCAAACCCTCTTAAAATTGAGATATAAACTCTAAACGACATTTTCAATTATTTGTAGGAACTACCTATCCAAACTAATCAAAAATTCGTAAAATTCAAATAATGAATTTCAAAATTTGAAGTTTTATAATGACCATTAATGGTGAACTCTTGCTTCTGTAATTTTAGAGGTTTGAAATTTTTGCTTAAAAACATGATTTTGTATAAATTTTTGGTCTTTATGTTCCTCTTTTCATCTTGTTTTTGGGTAAAAATAGTGAAATATGGGCAAAAACTGATTTGAGGATAGTTATTTAATTGAAAAGTTCAAAGAAGAAGAAGACTAAAAAAATAAAAAAAGGAAGATACATAATGCTAGAGAAAGAGACGAAGAAGCAGAAGAGTAAAAAGAAGAAGAGGAAAAGGACTGAGAAAGAGGCAAAGACTACTGTATAATAAAAAAATATTATATTTAATTAGAAAAATTATGTTGACATAGATGATAAATATTTTTATAATATAACATATTTATGTGATTTACCCAAAATTTATGGTTGGGCTCAAAATGGCAAGTGTGTTAAAAGCCCAAAATGCTATCGGGCCCTAATAACCAACGACTCGCCCAACTCATTTCTTAACACTCTTTGCTCAATTTTCACTTCAAGTTTCGTTTTTTCTGAGATCTGAATCGAAACGACAACAAATTGAAGAAGAAAAAAAAGACTTTGTGTTGAACGAAGAAGAAGAAGAAATGGCAGGATCAGGACCAGACCCATTGTTCGGATTGAGGAATAACTTCTACATAGGTGCTTACCAAGCTGCAATTAACAACAGTGATGTACCAAATCTCTCTCAGGATGACGCCGTTGAAAGAGACGCTCTTGTTTACCGATCTTACATTGCCCTTTCCAGTTATCAGGTTTTTTCTTCTTTTTGAGTATTTTTATTATTTGGGTTTTGTTTGAATTCTTCTTTGATTGTTAATTCTTTGTGTTTACTAGTTAGTTTCTTCTTTGTTTTGCCATTACAGCTTGTGATCAATGAGATCGATGCATCAGCTGCTACTCCTCTTCAAGCTGTCAAATTGCTGGCTTTGTACCTTGCCTGCCCTGATAAAAAGGTGAAAATTTGATTCCAAAATCTCCCCTTTTTTACTCTAGTGATCCTTTTGAGAATTTGGTAGGTACTGTGTCTTGTTATCTGTACTTTTGAAGGTGCCCTGATCTGATGTGGTAGATCTTATTGAAAATAAACTCCCAATTACGAAGGGTTTCTTCCAAAGTTACCAATTTTGAAACTAAAAAGGAAGGCTTTCCATTCTTTTGGGGTAGATGGGTGTGGGGGTGGGTGTTAACTCAACTACATCCATTCATCTATAGTATTTGCAGCTGGAATAGCAATTTTAGGAAATTCAGTTTGAGTGACATTACATTACGGGTTTCTATTTATTGATAAAAACATGGAGAGGAGTTGAGATGATTTCTCCTTCCTGTATAGTCCTTAATCAAATAAAATGAATCATTTATTTGTAACTATAAATTTTTAGGAAGATGCTTTGTTATAATCATCATTTTTGCTCTTTGAAGAAGTGTTCTTCTTCTTCCCTATTTATTATGGACAAGAAAAGGGTAATTAGTTGTAACTTTCTTTGTTATGTTCTAGGAAGCAGCAATTGCCGGTCTTCATGAATTATTAGGAGATCCAGCCATAGGAAGCAATCCTATACTAAGGCTTATTGCTGGGATTGTGTTCACGCATGAGCAGGATTATAATGAAGCTCTGAAACACACAAATGCTGGTGGAACAATGGAACTGTGAGTTGCTATATTTTCTTTGATTGTATAATTGCTTTGAAGGTGCTATGCTAAATTGTGTAGAGATACATTGAGGAATGGCAGTGTACTAATTATACTATTGGCAAATGCTATTTAAAAAATCTGCTCCAGGAACTGAATAAATGGTTGTTCTGGGACAAAAAGGCATGTCCTTGTGAGGCGTGATTGTGACAATGGTTGTCTACCAAAAAATAGTACAGAATGGATATAATAACATAGCTTCTTTTCTGGGGAACGTACAACTAGAACCTTAGAAGTGCTAATAGTCTTAATGCAGTCCTGTGCAAGTATGAGTTTATGCTAGATCTCCTGGCAGCTGATCAAATCGCATATTTTTTGGTGGTTCAACTTTAAACACTCCTTCAAAAGCCTCCAATTCTGACATGGCTCTTTCTAAATCTTTTGTTTGGTTATCTATTTCTGTTTGCACACTTTTGTACATTGTGTTTCGCTTTTTTGTTATTTCTTAATTGATTATACCAATCACGATATTCTAATTAATGGAACTTCATAGTAATCACAAAAAAAAGAAGAGTGGAACACCATCATTTTAAAATTTGTGTAGGAATCATGGAGAGTACTGGCTAAAGGAAATTGTAGACTGATACATCTCCATAACTAATCTTGGTTGAATTCAAATTTATGCCTTAAGGCTTAAGCTAGATTAAGAAGCTTTCTTTCAAACTGACTTTGTCATTCCTTTATTGCTTTACCTTGGCTAGTTTAGTTTCTAGATGTACCCTCATATTTTTGAGTTGTGCGACTGGTTGTAGTCTTGACTTTTTAATGAATTTCTGCTTTAGTCTTTAATGGATTTGAGGTCTAGAATACTTTTTTTTTTCAACCATCTACTTTGAGGTTAGAATCTATGTATAAAAATCATTTTCATTTCCCTGACTAAATGTGCTTATGCAGGCATGCTTTGAATGTCCAGATACTCATTAAGATGCATAGATCGGATTATGCAGAGAAACAGTTGAGAATCATGCAGCAAGTTGATGAGGATCATACACTAACTCAACTTGCAAGTGCATGGTTAAACTTGGCAGTGGTACAAGTTCAAAAAAAAAAAAAAAAGTTCAAATATGGTTGCCTAACAAAAAACTATTAGTTGGGAACATTTATTAATATATTCTATTTTCAGGGTGGTTCAAAAATACAAGAAGCATATCTTATTTACCAAGACTTCTCTGAGAAGTATCAGATGACTAGCTTAATCCTGAATGGGAAGGCTGTATGTTGCATGCACATGGGTAACTTTGACGAAGCTGAGACACTGTTGCTTGAAGCCTTAAACAAGGTCACTTTGACATGATACTTGTCTTCTATTTTTATTAGTTGAGCTAGTGCTTATCATATATCCAAATTCTGTTGATTATGCTGAACGATTTTGCTAATTATTCATTTAGCAATTTCTTTCTCACTATGCATTATCATGGCAGTCGAAGTTGTATTTTATGCCTTCTCGTTTTATGCCCATCGTTCTATTGAAAATATTTGGGTATGTGTTCTTCTATTCCTTGATCTCTTACAAGCTTGTTCATTTATGCAGGACGCTAAGGATCCAGAAACACTGGCCAATCTGGTTGTCTGCAGTCTTCACCTTGGGAAACCATCCGCACGTTATCTCAAGTACGATGAGTCCATATAATTACCATTTGTTTCAACTTTTTTATTGAATGAATCTAGCTGTGATACCATAATGGTTATAGAAGGATAGAGGAATTACAATTTACAATGTGCCAGATTAAGTCCAGTCGCTAGTTCACAGCTTTGGAAGTATCTTCAGTCCATAAAACTTTTTGTGGTTATATAGAGTAGAGTAGACAGTTCAACCATGACAACGCCAATTTGTTGTCTTGGTAGCTAGAAAGGAATACTAATGGGCTGCTTTTGTTACTTGATGTTTGCAGCCAGTTGAAATTATTGAACCCAGAGCACACACTTGTCAAGCGCGCTGCATCTGCTGAAGAAAGTTTTGATAGAGCAGTCCAAACTGTTGCTTGAGGAAAAGTTGCTGCATGTACTAATGAGTAAAACAGGCAAATGAGGAAGCTATCTTTTGTAGTGTCAGTTCTGGTGCTTGTTCATTTGGTTATTCTCATCGGACAATTTAAAGATTGGCATGTTATTAATGTAAAATTTTTACCTGCAACATTTTGATGAGTTGGATCACTTATATTTCAGATGGAAACATATGGGCTTTCACTCTGGGTATTGCTACAGTTCAAACAAAATTTATCACTTTTGCTTTCTTCCTACCTTATTACTTGTCCGCTTTTTCTTTATGTGCTTTTTAAGAAGTCATAAATAAAAATATACGTAGTTTTATCTGAGTTTTTTTTTTTTTTGGAAGTTATGTAACTTGTTTACACTTTTAAGAATTAGTTGTAAGATGGTAAGGGTAAAATAAGAATAACTTAATTAATTCTATCTTTATTTTGTAAATTGGCAAGTAAATTTAAAAAAAAAATAAAATTTTAGTAACGTGAACAACTAATATGAAATGAAAAAAGTAATTTCTAATTTAACCTTAGCTACAGTTATTTTTTAATAGATTAGTTTTATAATATTTAAATGACATAATAAAATTATTATTTTATTTATTGATTTTTTAAGGAGCGTGGCAATTCAATATTATAAGTAAAAATGGCAAGACGTAAAATAACATGATCATGACTACAAATTATCATGCTTATTTTCGAGATTCTTTTTTTAATTTTTGATCTTCCTTTATTTAGTTAAGAAAAATAAATGTTTTAATGTACTATACCGTTCTCCATAATTCTGCATATTTTATAAAAGAAGTAAAAAAAATTAATTTTAACTATAATATGGAAAATATATCCCTATATAATTGACCAAATTATATTTTAGACATGCATTTTAAAAAAAATTAGAAAAATACTAAATCCTAAATAATTTTAATTTCCTATTCCAATTTTAAATTTACCTTCCAACAATTAAAATTAACCTCCTCATCTATGAAAGTGGACAAAATATCAAGACACGTGGCTTGTAATAACGGATTTGATTCCGTCGTACCAAAAATATATTATTTTTTTTCAAAAAAAGGAATAAAGAAAGAAATAAAAAACATGAAACATGAAGTAAAAATTAAGATCGTGTTGAGGCGTCTCACTCAGATTGAAAATGTACAAAACATTTAATTGCCTCAATTTTCTAGTTTAGTACGGATTCAGCTAGGAATTCTTTCTATCTCAAATTATTCGTCATGTTTATGTATAACTATCTTATTACTATTAAAAGTGTTTATAGTCTTTAAAAAATAATTACTATTAGAAGTAAAATAGAAAGGAAAAATTATTTTTGACATAAACTTTTTATTTGAAATAACTATTTTTTAAAATCACAACAGATAACGAGAGGAAGAGTAGTGGTAGGTGCAATTTCTTGTTCAAAAGAGAGTAAGGTTTCCTTTTCGTCCTTGTCATACGCATAATAATTAGATAGAGAGACCCCATCAAACCTCATTCTGCCAAACCTCCGTATTACCCAATATGTTTATTTTTTGGAATGTACTACTACAAATTTTAATTTTAAGAATAAAGGTATTTGATCGAGTTTTTTTTTAATCGAAATAAGTATTTTTGAATGATGCAGAAGTTAAATTAATTTTTTTCATCGACAAAGGTTGTAGTGCAGTGGTTGAATTACTTTACTCTTAACCAGATGTTTGAGGTTTGAACTCTAGGTATTGAGAAAATAATATTGAGAGCGCCACCCCTGAATGAGCTCTATAGTATGCGATTCAAATTTAATTGGAGCTCCAACGCAGGCTTCAAATATCAGATTGGGTGGGAAGAAAATATTTTTTTTTCTAAAAGGGATAAGAGTTGATTGACTGACTTGGTGAAGAAAATATTTGGCCATTGGGAACTCATAAAGTCAGCATTTTTGAAAAAAATAATTATTGAAGAAAATCAATACACCTTTTTTGAGTGTTTTTTTTTTCTTTTAATTTGAAAATGTGGTCCATATATAAAAGTGTAGATGATATATATACAGGTTAAAAAATACAGACACTTATTCTATCGTTGGAACCAGTTGTCAATGTCTTATTTTTATTTAGCTAAAAAACATTAGACAATGATTAAGGTATCTTTTTTTGAAGTTTTATTTGACTATACTCCTTGCATGCATGTGAGCTAACATTTTGCAAATGGTATTAATATTATCCCCACCAATTGGAACGTATAAAATTTGATTTAAAATTAATATTTTACTTTTCAACAAAATAATCATAATTTTAAATTTTGCAAAAAGTATATGCGACTGGAAGAGATTGTTTGTATCACGTAGGAAGATTTATCAATTAAATTATTTTAGTCAGCAAACCTTATTAAATTATGTGTATTTTAATTTTTTTATAATATGTAATCACATATTTATTAATTAACTGATCATGAACATACATGATTTATGCCTTAAGATATTATCATACATTACTTATAAATTATGATTTACTCATTTCATAAAATTATATAAAATATTCAAATCAGACTTAAGTATATTCTATTACTTAAGTAATGTATTGTCAAATTTAAATTGAGAAAATGAATGACTCATTGGACCTACAAAGCCTTTATAGCATGTACTAAAATCCAATAATATACTGCCATGTTATAATATATGATGATAATTAATTTAAATGTATAATGTGGAAAAGTATAAATGTGACTGACAGAGTAAGAGACTAGTTGGACACGTTGCATCTAAAATAAACTACTTTTCTTGGGATCTAAAAAAGTTAACATGACTTCTCTGCATAAGATACCGACATAAATAACTTTAAACAATAACCTAGTTTAATTTGATAAAAAATTTAAGAAAATAAAAAAAATTTTAATCTCAGATCTTAAATTAAATTTATGTCAAATGTATTAATTTTTTTTTTAATTTTATAACCTTAAATGTGAAAATCTAAAATTATAATATTACTTAAAAAGAGAAAAAAAACATTCTTTTTTTATACGAATTAAAAAAAAAGTATATCATTTTTTTTATATTCACATCATAACTAAAAATCTAATATACAAGTACAAAATAATGCAATGTAATAGCTTTAGATTGGGTGAATCATACATAATCGCTCTAGATTGGGTGAATCATTCATATAGTCACCTAACTTTTCTCACAATTACAGTAAAATTATAATAAATAATTATTTTAAAATAATTGAATTTTAACTACTACGGTAATAAAGGTTAAATCACAAATTAGAAAAGTCTTATTGATAGGCATATTTTATCATTATGATGAATAAATGTTGATCTTATAAAAATAAAAAATCGTTCATATTTTATCACAAGATATATGAGGAAATTCACTAGTAATTATACTTTTTTTTTTAAATATACATATATCGAATAATTCTATTATATTTGGGATTAAATTTTTTATCATATACATGCCTACAAATGTTAGAAAATATCTGTCAATATTTGACATGTAACATCATCAAGATCTGAAAGTGCTTAGCAGCTTTGAAAATTTCAATGAAAAGTTGGCCAAATTTGAAAAGTCAATAAGAACAGAAATCCATGTTTGAAGTTTGAATTTTATTCTTTTTACATAATGTTCGGAGCCTATATTAGAGCTTCGACTAAATTTAAATGACGCATTGCAGGATTCATTAGGGAGTGACACTCTCAATAGGATTTTCTCCATACCAAAGACTCGAATCCCAAATCTCTGATTAAGAATGAAACACTCTCACTAATGTATCACAATCCATAAATACATATATGGAGAAAATCCTATTTCAGAAAATATAGGAAAAAAACAACAAAAATGGAAATATAGCCGCCTCTCTCTTTCTTCCTTCCGCCCACGAGAAAAGTGGAGACCAACCAACAAAAAAAGGTCCACTCCTCCCTTTTTTCGAACGATAATATATTCAGTAAAATTTTAATTTATAAAAACAAAAATATTTTTAAAATTCAAAATAAGTGTAATGAAAATAAGATAGATAAAAAACAATTAAAAAAACATAAATTTGAAAAATAATTATACAAATACAACAAAACTATTTTAAAGAAATTAATGGACAGTAAAAACGAGCTTATTGTCTCTACCTTGTAAAAATACTTCTAACACATGATATAATCAAGTAATTCACGAAAGAGTAGACTACTAACACATGACGTAATTAAGTAATTCACAAATTAATAAACTGCGAAAAAATATTTTAAACATATGACTCATCGAACAATTAAAATAAACTTCATATAAGAAAAAAACTTGAATAGAGCTATCTTTCTAAAGATGCTATGTCATATTCAATCCGGACTATTACCTCTTTCGTTTTTTAACTTCATATATACAACACATAGCTAGCTAATGCCACTTCTCCCTTTGCTATTTGACTTAATAATAAAATCAGTAAGAGTAAAGTTGAAATAAATATACAATAATACGCGCAAGAGAGCAAGGACTCTGTTGTTTATCAACTCTACCGATACATACACTGAACCTTCTCCCTCTTTGTACGTTTTCTTTTTTTTCTTCCCAAAAAAAATGATCGTGGACTCTACTCAATTCTCTTTCTTCTACAATAAATTTCTTTAGAGGATTTTTTAAAATTTTATTTCATAGATCTCTTGATCATAAGGAGTTACTGTATACTCTCTGATATATGCTTTGTTTTGGAAATTGAAGCTGAAGGTTTTGGGTGCTGCTTTGGTTCTATAGTTTAACCGAAAGGTTTGCGGGGTTTTCTACATTCTTGATTCCTCTATTTTAGTTTGTGTTTTGTTTCTCTTCTATGGGTATGGATGATTTTTTTTGGTCTAAATTGGAAAAAAGATTGTATTTTTGGGTTCTTTTTTGTTGTTTCTTTTCTGGGTTTTTGAATTTCAGGTTTCTTGAATGAGAAAAAACTGTTCTTTTCTGGGGTTAAATCAGGTTTCAATTTAACTGAAATGCTGTTTCTCTTGCTGGATTTTCAACTCAGATCCTTTGGGAATTTTGAAATTAGTTGTTTTTCTTCATTCTTGGTCTACTAGTAGTTTTTTTTTAATTACAAACGGATAATTTTCCAATTTTGCTGATCGTTTCTGGGGGTTTGTTTTGGGGGTGGGTGGGTGGGAGGGGGGCAAAGGAAGGGACAAACTTCATAACTGAGTATGTGATAATTATGTCCATCTTTTTGAAACAGGGCCCAGTTATTGATTGTTTTTTGTTAAGCTTTTGGTTTAAGTTTTGGTAATCAATGTTTGAGTTTTTAAATAATGATAATCAAAGAGTAAATTTTAATGTTTGTTGCTGCAGACTGTTAACAATTCCACATACAAGGAAGGGGCTTACTTGATCACCAGTTTCAAGTAATAAGATTATCTGTTTTGATTGTTTGCCTATTTGGCATTGGAGAGATTCTGCAATGCTAGGCTTGGGCAGGACAAGAGCTCAAACAAGGTCTAGCAGATCTATGTCTCTAGGAGGTGAGCCATGCTCCGTAGAGTGGTTTGTTTGTTTTTCTTGTTATGTACATTCTGTTTCTTGGTCAGTTGTTGGGTACAATTGGCCTAGTTCTGTTTGGTTACATCATGAAAGTAGTATTATTATAATCTTGGCAGTTGATGTCAATGTAAAACATTTCAATTTTGGTCATTGGATATGTTTCTGCTGATGGTTAGGCAATGTGATCAATGGTCTCTTTTTTTTCTTTAGTTATTGTGAATAACACTTGTTTTCTAGGGTCTAAAACTACTACTTTCTTTGGTAATTGTAGGCATGGATTATGCAGATCCAAAGAAGAAGAGCAATTACGTGGGTAAAATTCTTATGGCTGCTGTGCTAACAGCGCTATGCATTCTTATGCTCAAGCAGTCCCCAACTTTTAATACCCCAAGTGCAGTAATTCCCTGATTCTTCTCTTTGTTGAATTATTTTCTCAGTTTTGTGTCCATATGCTTGAACTAGATTGACAATTTGATATTTGGAGTTTTTTATATGATGGACTGCATGCTCTCTTGTATCATTACTATTTACTACCATGGGTTTCTTTTGTAATTTTTATATTTGACATGAGATGGTTGTATAGTACATTTGTTCTTTTCTTCAAGTTATGAGTCTTTGGTCCTTTAAGATAATGGGAATATTTAACCAACATCTTCCAACAGAAAACCTCCCAGAAGCGTGTACCTCTTAGGTTATCTTCGTTTTCATCTGTTTATAGTTGAGTTATCGTGTTGATTCTTGAAATGTAAGTGTTTCTCAAATCTTGACCCCAGTTTGAACAAATTTACTACTGTTTCTAGTGCTCTTGTGTAAAGTCACATACTCTATTATGTATTCAGAATGCGCCTTCAAACATGTGGTTCTTTGAATCATCAGCTTAGAGTTCTAGATCGATTATCAATGTAACTTACCATTGACCAACCAAAGTGATGTTTTGATGCTTGGAGTCTTTTAGTTAAATCTTAGTCCAATCAGCTGAGACACAAAGGCTGTTGTAACTGCCATGCCACTAAGAGTAGTGACAATTATGTTTCTCCTCCATGTCTTTATTCCTGTGCCCGTTTCCAAATAATGGTGAAAGGTCCTTATATATATGAAACTTGGATACATCACCTCTTCTGTACATGAGTGCATTGTCTACTTGTGGAAGGTCTACTCTTGCTTTTGGTGGGTGGTCCTTTAGGGGCCTGACGTGGCATTAAGTTCCGTTTGTGCAGATGCTTGGATATATTGATATTTCTACTTTTCGTGAAACACTACATCGTTGCACTTGCACCATTACAAGCAATGGCAACTGGAGAACTAGTTTGGTAATATATCTTGGTTAGTGGCAGTTTCCTGATAGCTACAGCCTCTCGGTCCAAGTAGCTAATTACAGTTGAGATATGCTAGGTTGTTCATTTTCCTGCAATTGCTGGAAACCCTTTGAAATCGGAAGAGTACTATTTGCTGCTTTCTTGAGTTTTCCTGACTTCCTTTTTCTTTGATGCTTCATGTTACAAGCATTCTTCTGTTGATCATGAAATTTCTGTTACCCATTAAGCAGTGTAGGATTCCAGTTTACTTTTCTCAATTTACAATATCTCCAATTTCATATATTTCATAGCGTGTCCTAACTGGCCATGTACAGTGTAATATGAAGAAGGATTTTAAAATTCGAAATATTAAATCCTTTTCATCTTACTAAGTTACTATCAAAAGATTCTGTTTGCATCAATCTTTCATTGCCTTGACATGTCCTCGTCGAATAGGTCTGAAAAAGGGTGCACATATTTCATTCAGCCTCTTCAAAATGCACTAAAAATTAACAAATTTCTGCATGCATCTATATCAGATGCACCAAATGCTTGCCCGTAGCCAAGTCTGTTTAGCATAGGATTTTTTTTGTAACAAAAGATTGAAGTTCTTATGGTTTAATTCTAAGCTTTGCACTCATTGTGTTTGGTTTTTCTTGTTGATGCTTTCTCCTAGTTCTCTCGCCATCAACCAGGTGTTATTCATGTCTTAGTCACCGGAGGTGCTGGCTACATTGGTTCCCATGCAGCATTACGACTTTTAAAAGAAAATTACCGGGTGACGATAGTGGTAATTTCTTATTCTGAAGTTGTGATTAGATCCTTTGACAGTCATTCTTGAATGTCTCTTTTCAATACTTTTAACTTCATTTAATCGACTTATGAGCATGAAAATGTTTGAATGACTCACTTCATAAGAAAAATGATTTACCAATTTGACAGGACAACCTTTCACGAGGAAATATAGGAGCTGTAAGGATTCTGCAAGAATTATTTCCTGAACCAGGGAAGCTTCAGTTTATATATGCTGACTTGGGGGATGCAAAAGTGGTAAACCGCAGCTGTTCTGAAACTACCTTTTTTATTGTTATTGTTATTTGGCATTCACTTATTCCCATAACCGAAATGAGCAGGTCCACCAGATATTCTCCCAGAATGCTTTTGATGCTGTGATGCATTTTGCAGCTGTAGCATATGTCGGAGAGAGCACCCTCGACCCTCTAAAGTAAGTATTGTTGACCTTTCTACAAAGCTTTCCATTACAACATGTTAATGGAGAGTTAACACTCAAATAAATAAATAAATGTAAATTCGTGTTTCACTTGTTGCATTGTGTAAGGAATAGAAAACTAAATCTTTTACAGGTTAAGCCAAAGCATCAAGTATGTACAGATATTGCATCTCTATCAAAGCTGGTTGTGCATCTAGTGTATCACTGATGTAGCATTACATTTTCCTGCCTTGATTGATTTTTACTCAAAATACAAGCAAATTAAGGCTAGTATTACTATTTTGAATCAAGGTGCATTTTACATGACTTTTTATCGGAAAAGTGCAATTTGTTTTAGGGGCCTTGGAATTTTTATCATTTTTCTCGAACTTGTTGGATTAAATATTTCTAACTGAAGGATCTAGCATGTCTCATTAATGAGTAAATTTAGTGTTATTTCCATGTCGTGATACTGTATAAAGTTAAATATGCCTCTGTAATTTGGTTCTTTGCCTTTGTCCTCTGAAACTCATATTTCATGAGCTGCTGCATGTTCCAATCAGGTACTATCACAACATTACTTCAAATACGCTCACTGTCTTGGAAGCTATGTCAGCTCATGGAGTCCCCACATTGATTTACTCTAGTACATGTGCGACATATGGAGAGCCTGAAAAGATGCCTATTACTGAAGAAACTCCACAGGTGAGTGTTTTAAAGGCTGTAATTACTTCTAGTACGCTAGAACCGTATGATTGCCTCTCTCTTATGTCAATGGTAAGCAACAGCTGAGAGTTTTTTGTCAAATTGCAGCTCCCTATTAATCCATATGGAAAAGCGAAGAAAATGGCAGAAGATATTATTTTGGATTTCCATAAGAACTCTAACATGGCTGTCATGATTTTGAGGTAGGTGTTTGATATATCTTGCTAATATACCTTTTCCCTTTGATCGATGGTTGAAACCTGAGTCATAACTATTGCTTGACTTGCTATGTCTAGCACAATTAGCATGGGTTAAATTAATGCTAAATTGTTTTCTGAAAATTCAGGTACTTCAATGTGATTGGATCTGATCCAGAGGGAAGACTAGGAGAAGCTCCCCGGCCTGAACTTCGTGAACATGGGCGAATTTCTGGTGCTTGTTATGATGCAGCTCGTGGAATCATACCTGGTCTTAAGGTCAGCCAATAATAGCTATCTCTGTACTCGATGTGTTTGCTATTTATCATCTATGTACTCGTGATCGTTGAATTGTCAGAAATTGCTTCATGCATTGAGCATTTCTAATATCTACCAGAAAATATCTGTTTCTTATGAGTGAAATTCATGCAAATAAAGTTTACTGGCTACTCTATTCTGATTCCCAGTTGCCATTGTCACTCTTAATAACAAGCAAAAGACAAACATTCCGCTGTTCTATCAGCAATTCTTTTAGTATGGGCTATGGGGAACTGAAATGTGTCAATGATAACATGATAGTTATGATCCGCCCTCATCTCTGAGAGCCTTTGTTTCGTCGTGCAGGTTCGAGGAACAGACTATAAGACAACAGATGGTACGTGCATTAGGGATTATATAGATGTCACTGATCTGGTTGATGCTCATGTGAAAGCTCTTGAAAAGTCTAGACCCGGGAAGGTGGGAATCTACAATGTTGGAACCGGAAGAGGTAAGGCATTCCTTCTTGTGTTATCATATTCAGTTTCTCACTTTTGAGTCTAGGTCTTACTCCATTCTTTTCATCTACCAAGAACAGGTAGATCAGTGAAGGAATTTGTGGAGGCTTGCAAGGCAGCCACTGGAGTTCCTATCAAAGTTGACTTCCTTCCTCGTCGACCTGGTGATTATGCAGAAGTCTTTAGTGATCCTACTAAGATAAAACTTGAACTGAATTGGACAGCCAAACACACCGATCTTCAAGAGAGTTTGCAGGTCGCATGGAGATGGCAGAAATCACACCTTAATGGTTATGGTTCATCTCTGGTCAAGTCTTCGTAATTCATTGACAACTTATCGTTGTGGAAGATTGACATGAACCCCATCACACAGCTTAACATTGTCGTGGATTTTTTAGTGTCACCAGAGTAGGTTTTTGGAAGCTAAAGAGGGGTCTATATTTTTTAGTTCATCTAGATTGAATACATAAAAGAGTTTTGTGTATTAGTCAGCCTATTTATCCAGTCATTTATGATGTGTATCTTAGTCTAGTAAAACAGATATTTAGATCAATAATAGTTCTGGGCCAGGTATAGCTTCTTCCCTTATCTGTGCTCATTTGAATTTGTTGCGTGTTTTATTCTTTTATTTGTGTATGCATATAGAAAACTGGGTGTTATAGTTGCCTCCACTTTTGGAGAATTGAAAGCTGCTTCAACCATATCAGTGATAAATTCTGTAAATTTGATAATTTCCAACTATTTGAGTTGTATGGACAAGACTCCAGTCCAACATCCAGTTTGAAATCAATTTTGGCAGGTTAATTCTTTCAGATACGTTCTTGCTGAACTATACAATCAAATATAATTTTATACTGATTAAAGAATAGTTGGTTATGAACTTGACTCAACTCTTAACAAATAGAGCACTTGTTCAAGAACAGATGATACAGTATCTAATGATTTTTCTTCTTTTGGGGTGTAGCAAAGTTAACAAACTGGAGCTGTTTCACTATGAACTCTATCCAGTTTTGTCGATCGAGTTCTCAAAAACTCTTTACAAGAAGCCATCAGATTGTTCAGTATTCTGTTGTCATTTCTGGCAACAACCCGGCTCACCTCTTGTAGCAATCTGAAAAGAGTACCATCTGATAATCGATCAGAATTTTCCACAAAAAACTTCATCCAAAACTTGGCAGAAAATGCCTGCGACTCAGCAGAAGGATAATCAGTAACACAAGCCAGGGTAGCAGCTATGTTCCCTCTTTCCAGCTGCACGCGGAGCATTTCTTTGACTAGTGGCACTGGTGGAACCCGATCAGCCCGAGCCAAGTCCTTCCATGTTGCTTCCAATAATTCCATCTGAAAAGGTCCGTGTAGAATAGTCATAATTCTTACCTATCATCAGCTAAAGAAATGAAAGTGGAATATTGTCAAGAGTAAAACCAAAACAACCTTAGATTCACTTTAGTATACTGGCAACAGATCAATATGACAAACCAATGATACTGTCATATGGTAATAGGATAGTGTTTTTTTTTTTTTTTTTTTAATAAAGGTGGCATTCAGACCACCAAAAGCTTAGAAAGATGGGAAGAAATTACCACCTAATGTTTTGTCTTCATAGATGTCTTCACTGACCACTAGGCCACAACGTTCTGCGCTACAGTGATAAAAGGATAGTAGTTGCGCCCTTAGAATTTATTGGGAAGTTCGAGGTGTGTTCCTAGGAAACTAAAAAACCAAAATATTTCTCTCCAGAACTAGGAAATGGGATGCAGCTGTTAAAAAAACAAAAAAGAGATTCAGGAAGCTTCTCAAGCAACCCACCCTCCCAATTCAATCTACCTAGGCTCTATGTTAGAGTGGAAACCTCCTTATGTAATAGAAAGTATCTTCTCAAGCCTACGTTACCTTCTAAACTCAAACTTCCCGGCGTCCTGTACTGACAGGGAAAAGAGAGTGCCAACCACCACTTCCTCTCTCTTTTTTTTTTTATTCCTAGCAGTAGGTAGACAATCACAAAAGGTACGGGATATAGGAGCTGATAACTCTCAGACCATTGGCTTGTCATAGTACCTGGCATCAAATGGATATAATACGCACCAACTGAAAATGATAAATTGAAAACAATTTGAACTCCACGTATGCCACCCTGGTAATCAAAAGAATCTCCATTGTGTCTACTGGTTTCTCATTCCAGTAAGAAATTTGTTGGAAACAAGTAAAGACAGCATATTCCATGCCAGAACATCCTCTTAATTCCTTCAGCCAAAAAAATAATTCCGAGTGCAGATGATCATGCTCTTATCTTCACTTCCACAATACCAATTAGGTCGGTGAAGAACTACCCAACTAATCAGTTATACTTCACCAAGTACATGAGCAAACAAATACACTCACAGTTCTCACAGAAGGGGAAAAAAAACATCCAGAGGTATTATATGAGCAAGAAACACTTTGGCTAAAGGATGAAACTAATTAAAGAAGCTTCTTTTAATCTTTGAGCTTTCTCTCTTTGCTGTAACAATTCTAGGTGTATTGATCTCTATTATTACCCAGAATCATCAATATATTTTATAGCAAAAACTGACACAATTTTTCTTACACAGACTATAAAGAGCTCAAATTAGTTTTTATAATGTAGAAAGAAGAGAATTAGTTTTAGGTCAATAGAATGGCAGAGAGTATTATTGTACTTTAATTTTGTGCACAAGTTTCATACTACTTCTTTTTGACACATAAGTTAGATGGTTTTACTATTTATCATGATTAGCTATCTAACCATATCCGCACCCCCCCCCCCCCCCCGGGCCTTTTGCATTAACAGTAGCATCCATAACAAGTACCCAGAGATATTTATTTGAAGATGAAGGCAATTTAGACAGACAGAACTATCTGCCTTTATTATTCATTTCCAAATCAATATCCACTATGATATAGACAGAAAATTGGGGGTGGGTCAGTTTTCAAATATTCTCTCTAAAGAAAAGTTAGTTATATTTCAACAAAACAGAAAGTGGTACAATAATTTGACAGTCTACACCATGATCAGCTAAATAAAATTTCACGAGGGAATTTCCTAGGATCATACAAGCCAATAAACATGAAAGGTGAGAGTGCACATAGGAGAACTGAATACTGGGTCGACAAAGTGTACCTTTCCATCCCTGCAGGAGTCAAGCACTATCTGAATGTGACGCTTTGCATTGAAGTGGTATCCATATTTCAGCATATGTGAGTAGGCAAACTTGAGATCATCCCATTTCTTTCCAGCAGCACATGCATCCAACATCAAGTTGAATGTGTAGACATCTGGGAAAACCTTATCCTTACTGTCCAATTTACTGCTAATAGAGTTTCCATTATCCAATAACATGAAAAACATTTGCTTTGCTTCTTCAAACATCCCACTATCTAGATATCCTTTTAGCATTATATTGTAAGTAATCAAATTTGGGGAGCAAAACTGGTGCATGTGGTTGAAGATGTATGCTCCACTCTGAATGTCACCAGAATCCAGACAGGCTTGAATTAGACCAGTGTAAGTCACCACTAGAGGCTTGGTAGCAACTTTGCATATCTTTCCCATCTGTTCCACAGTAGAAGATGGACCCAAAAATAGAACGAACATTAGTATGTAACTGAAAGGTCTTTCTGGAGATAATCAAGACAAGTCATGTAAGTATAAATAAGTTATCTGTTCTTTGAGTACATCTAAGCAAGACTAGTCATGTATGTACCAATACATTATCTTCTTGAGAATACATCTTCCTTGTTCTGAAATAAAACCAATAAACCCACAACTGTATCTTGGAAGAAAGTAAAGGACCTACAAGAACTTTCATTGGGTATTTTGGCATAAATTCTTTGCTCCTTGATAATCAATCAAAACCTCTTATTCGATGACTGAGGGCATTTCAACAATCCCATATTTAACAATGCCGTAAAGGTAATGGATATCGTAATGGATCTACAGGAGACCATCTGAGACAAATCCTGCTTTCCAAATATGGGATGCTCAAAAGTCCATGTAAAATGGGCTTGACTAATCAATTTCATGGATGACAAAATCAACGAGAGTTTCATGTGCTACAGGATCATGGAATCTAGATAACTAATACCAGTTATTTGAACTGCACAACAAGGTCCTGAATATCAATCAGTTGAAAATGGATGTGACAATTTATTTTAATTCACTTGAAAAAGTATGAGACGAAGTTTTATTCCATCACAATTATTGGTTGTTATCAAGGATGAATTTAGAACTTAGAATTATTAGAAAAATGGTAAAAAAGGAGTCCACTTTCTAGACACTAACTTGATATATTTGACTTAATGCTTTAAAAGTCATAGGATCTCCTAGCACACAGATGAAATTCTTGATGAACAAAAAGAGCACTAACCTCTTCAGCAAATTAAGAGTGAAGTAACAAATCAGAAAATACAAAATACTTGAGAAAATCTCAGAGAAGCAGTGCTTAGAATTTTGAATTATATGAGGATTGATTACAAGCTTAAGTTTGCAGTCCTACAGATAGCTTATGATTATTTGTTTACAGTTCATATAAAGAATAATAGTAGTGAATTTGCATTCACGTACTTATGTTTTTTTTATCAGGACATTCACGTACTTATGTATGCTACCTTTGTAATCAATTGCATTTTGCTTCTAATGTTATATAGTCAGAAACATAATGAAATATTTTTGATGAAGGAACAACAACTTTACTGAAACGTGATGACATCCTTTCATTTGAAATCTAATAGCGTATATGAATATTCAAGATAAATCATTGGGCCCGGAAACAGAATGGCATAATAGAATAAGATCAATGGAAGCTAATTACAAGAAACGTACTTGCATCAGCGCCTCTTCACACCTCCCTGCACTACAAAGGCAGCGAGCAAGATCATAATACAAACTGGCAGTGCCCACGATTCCTCGTCGCTCCATGTCTTCTACAGCCAGTAAGGCCTCATCTGTTTTCCCTTCCTTCCAAAGAGTACTCACAAGAACTACATGCATCAAAGACAAATTGATTAAGCAAAAATCTTTTGCAGCATGTCAACTACGCACACATTTCTAAATTACCTTTATAGGTCAAAGCATTGGGAACACATGACTTCTGCATTTTCTTGAAAAAGTCATGGACCAAATTGTATTTGCCACATTCGAACATAACCTGAATGAACACTTCAGTTTAGCTACTGGTATAATCAAACATAGTTCCATAACTAACATGTTCCAGGCAAGCACTAAAGCCCGCATAGAGGGATCCCATACCCCACCCAACCCAAAAGTATTTAAAAAGGGAAGTAAGAGAAGAAACAGTCCTTCCACAACAATAGAAGAAATGAGTAAAGGGCCAATCAGCTAGATTGCTATGCTATACGATTCTCTCTCCTTTTCTTTTTTCTCCTCTGTTCAAATATGCAATATGCTGCAGGTTCTTCATTCTTCTCTCATTTATAACTTTCATATCAAAATAAAATTTAAAGCACAAAAGCTGCATATCATGAAAAAATCATCAGAAGTAAGAAGTAGGATACACTATAAACCACAGTTTTTCTAAATATAATCAATAGTGATCTTTTTCCAAATTGAAGTCAAGTTGTAGCTGGACATTTACATGTGTAGAGGTCTTTCGGCATACTTACATGAAAATTGCTCTTCTAATTTCCTTGGCAAGTGGATATCCGAGAAGCTTCAAGATCTTCGGCTTGTTTTTTGGAGCTTAAGGGTGTAAGATGACTCTTATTCCTTGAGTTAAGAGAAGACCACAGTGCAAAGGGAAAAAATACTGATGCTACGGATATATATCTCTTCCTCTTTTTTTTTTTTTGGATGAGGTGTTATGGATATGTATCTCTTAGAAGCTCACTGCTATACCAGCTTATACCAAACACATTATGTCATCTTGTACTTATGTAATGACCCTCCTAGTCATTTTTGTTTCTTGCCTTCTGTGTGTCGTTTAGAGCGTTCCTGTAGCGACCCCAAGTCATTTATGACTTGCTGGGATTGACAGTTCGGTCACCTGGTCGTTCGTTTGGTTTTGGTGTGAGTTTTAGTGTTTTGGAGCTTATGAACCTTGAATGATCATTTTCGATCAAAAGTTCAAGAAGAACACCTCAGAATGGAATTCTGACAGTTCCATCAGCTCCGGAAGGGTCATTTTAGGCTAGTAGCATGATCGGCATGACTCCCGAGGCTTTCAGTGTGAGTCGGTGCGATTAGGCGTTTTAGCCTTTGAAATTTGGCTTTAGGTTGACTTTGGTCAACATTCTTGGAAAACGCGCTCGGATGAAAATTCCGTCAGCGCGGTTAGCTTCGGAATGTTGAGTTTGGTCTAGAACAACCTTTTGTTCAACTCCCGAGGTCTCCGGACTAATTTCGAGCCCTTTGGTGGATTTTGGTTAAAATGGCTCTTGGAAGTGGGACCCACTTTTTATCGAGATGACCTTTGATGGAAATTTTGACTGCGCCATTGAGTCTGGAATATCGAATTTGGTAGGGTAGCATATCTGTTTTATTTTTATCGGGTCCCGAACGAATTCCGAGTACCCGTCGGAGTTCTTTTTAATGCTGAAATTGCAGAAAAATCTGCAACATTTTCCAATTTTTCAAAGGGCATAACTCTATCATTTTTAGTCCAAAGTTAGTGATCCAAAGGTTCATCTTGTGTGGTTTTTCGCAAGGAACGCATCGGTGTGGTTAGATTTCATATTCAAAGCTTCGTTGGAGGTAAAAATTTGTGTTTAAACTGCTGTCACAGCCATTTTCGGACTCAGTTTTTGGGCAGTTTTGGAAGCTGATTTCTTGGTCATTTTAGGTCCGAATTCAGTGATTCTTGAGGCTATCTTGGGTGGTTTTTCGAGGAGAACGTTGTGGTGTTGTCGGATTTCGCTGTAGACCCCTAGTTTCTGGTATTTTCTCGTGAATAGCTGCTGCTTTTACTGTTCATTGTAGTATGTTTTGTGTTTTTTTCATTGTATGTCGTGTTGGGCTGTTCCGAGCCTCGAATTGTGTTCTATTTTGGGACAGAAGTTCGGGGAGGTGTTTAAGAACCTATTTTTGGGGTTAATTCCGGAATTTCCAGTGCGGGCCCAACTTTTCCCGTTTTGACCCCGAAATTGGTTTGTCTCTGTTTCTTGCGATTTTAGTGTCTAAACGACCGTAGTAACGTTATGACTCTATTTTTGATAGCGTGTCAGCATTTCGAGGCTGTTCGAAAGGGGAAAACTCCGGAGAAGTAACTCTTGGAGTGCGCGTGATCGGCGTACATGTAGGCTACGGTTTTCCTCTCTTAGATTGAACTTGAGAGTGTGAATGCATGTTGATTTGTTGGGATTTGGGTTGGTAATTATTGAATAGTGCATAGGTGTTTAGAATTCATGTTTCGGTCTCTTTCGGAAATTATCGGTTAACAGGGAGCATGCTTGGTGTACAAATTGCCCCTCCTTGCTATGTGGAGTACTTGTATGCTTAATTACTATTTATTTGAAGCATGTTGGACCTTAGTTTAGGTTTGACTAGGGCTTGCCTTAGAACTTCATGATTCGAAATAGTTAGGCCTTAGTTTTGCCCTGACGTCGCCCGGCCGGCCTAGATCCTTGTAGACTGGTGTAGCAGACTAGAGTCTGATAGTTTGGACCTTAGTTAGGCGATACGCTTACTTCGACGATAGTTATCTTTATTTTTCCTCGATATTGCGGTTTCACGAGTTACGTCGACGACACTAGTTTTGCTTCGCGATTTCGAAGTTGTTTTCGACCAAATTTCAAGGACTTACATTGATACTTATATAGAGCATCCGGTTCGAGGTCCGGCCTCTATCGCTTAGTTACTTATATAGAGCATCTGGTTCGAGGTCCGACCTCTATCGCTTAGTTACTTATATAGAGCATCCGGTTCGAGGTCCGGCCTCTATCGCTTGGTTACTTGGGTACTTCTAGTGAGCATCCGGTTCGAGTTCCGGCCTCCGTATTATCAGATTCTATTATTTGGGATTGAGGTTTTGGTTCGATGTTCTGGGTTATTGGATTCTCATTTGTAATTCTCTTTAGCTATAGTTTTTCTGTGTACTCGTCGGGCTTATGGGGGTCCGTTCGGGTTTTTAATTTAACTTGCGCACGAGTGTACCTTCTGGGCTTATGGGGGTCCAGTTAGGTGTAGTTAGCTTATAGATTACTTTAGTTAGTTATTTCTACACTCGTGTGCATTCCATTGTTACTTAATTTTCGTTCTTGGCATCTGCTTGTGTTATTCTTTCTTTTCATATTGCATTTACTTTTCAAGTTCAGTCGGCCTATGATGCCTACTGAGTACCTGTTGTTTTGGTACTCATGCTACGCTCTGCATCTCTTTCGTGATGTAGGTCCGAGCACCAATGGCCAGCGTTGATCTAGCTTGGAGTAGTTTGATCCGGAGACGGGGGTGAGCACACGACGTTCTGTACTATTTCAGTCTCCATCTGTATATATAGACTTGTCTTTTGCCTTTCGAGACAGTCGAGTCTCTGTAGTCCACTTTTGGGACTTGTACTCTTTTATTAGTAGCTCTGTACTAGTGACTTCCAGGTTTTGGGAGGTATCTTTATTGTATATATGTTTTGGTTTGCGCCCGCTTGTTTTATTATTATATTAAATTTTATCTACTCTTGTTTAGTTTCTGCCCTCAGACCCATTACTTGTTGTTTCGGGTTACGGGTCGGCTTACCTACTGGTGGGTTATAGTAGGTGCCATCATGACTCGAGAAATTGGGTCGTGACAACTTAATCTTTTCATTTTTCCTTTGATGAAGACGGGAATCACATCATAAGAAGAAAACTGTAGCAATGTAATTTCCCATCTCAAGGCCAGCACAAACCAATTAATGCTAGATCTTAATGGTTACACAAAATATGAGATGCCAGTTCATGCAAGTATTTGCCAACATATGTCAGGAAAACTCCCATGGGAGCTAAGCTGCTTGAAGTTAATTAGGGTGGAAGTGACTCCTTGTGAAGAGAGAAAATACAAAAAGACCCAACGGTTTAATTGCCTTCTAAACTGTCACCCCACACTAAACAGCTACGAAAAAAAAAGACAACTACCTCCATGACTAATCCATATGTTGTTAAAGAGGGCTGCTCGTTCCCGAGCTTTAGCTGTTGCAGTACCCAAAAGGCACCCTCCCAGCTTTTACGGCGAACACAGGCATTTAGAACCTACAAGCAAAGAACAAAATTGTTCTCATAAATCTGTCATCTCATTTGAACCAAATAAAAATATACTGACACCTACAAGCAAAGAACAAAATCATTCTCATGAAGTTAGCATTTGAATCAAATTGAAACATACTGACTTCCAGCAGAAAATAATTGCAGCACGTTTTAGCATCAAGAACTTCAACCAAGACTGAATAACATATCATTAGGAAGGGCTCCACATAGTTGGATGTACACTTATGATTGTCTCTTCTGCTTTCAGTTATAATAATATAATCAGCAACCAAGTCCTTATCATATGTATTTATTTACTTGAAGAGTTAATAGCTCAGAAACAAACTCTGCCAAGGAGACATATTTTAGCAAAACAAGTTCAGCATGCAGGTTGCAATAGCACTGAGTTAAAATGATTGCTTCAAATTGTGAGACCTAGCTTCCATAGGAAAGTAGAGATGCATAGATTACTGAATATCGTGCTAATTAAAAGGGGGAATCACTGATGCATTAACCATTTAGCTATAGATCGTCAATACGATTTTCCAGATATAGCAACAATAAATTACCAATGCCCTATTGAACTTTTTTATCGTTTGGCTTCTAATTCTGCTTTGTTTTTCTTGTGTCTATCTCTATTATCTTTTCCTTAAATAGGGAAGATACTAAGCTCTCATTCTTTACTGAGCAGAAGAAGTTCCCAGCATGATGGTGAAACAACATCACTCTCTTATGCAAATGATAAAGCAGTCAGAGCCACAAGTGCATTTAACCAAGAACAATCCCAAAATTTTGGCCCTTCTGGCACACCCTTCAATTACTTACAGAGTTATAGACGACAACATCCGGCTCAAGTCGTGGATCAAACTTCTCAATAATATTAGTCTTGAACTTCTTTTTGGGTGGTGATCGCATGGTATCTATGACGTCAAATAGTTCCTTCATATGTCCTGCTTGTCCAAGAGTGACAGCAATACAACGGTAAGCTACAAGGTCTGGATACGATGTTATGTGCTCCTACGGAAATGAGTCGAGGTTGGATGTATTAGTTACATATCATACAAGCTATCCATCTCAATAGGACACAAGATATTGATTAAAGGAGAGATCAAGTCATGGAAATAAAGTTTATAGGTGTTACCTGCATTGCATTAAACAAGTTTAGTGCTTCCACTGGCCTCTTTGCCTTTCCCAGTACATCCAGTGCAGCCGTGTATATATATCTTGCAAAAGAATTCAATCAAAGGGTCCATCAGCATCAATTTCCCATTAAAGACTTTGATCCTATACCTAACAGAAAAAGGATAGGAAGGATGTGCCACCAAAAATATAATTCAATATTTAAACAATTTCAGAATAACATTTTCAGAAGGTTCATAAAGGAAAAATTAGAAGATCAGGTAGATTCTTTTGAGAGTTTCATGTAAAACGCTTTCCTAAGACACATTTAAAGGAAGTAGAAGATCCATGAGAATGATCACCGCTGCAGATATAGATAGTAAATCAAGCATACCACAGCAAAAACAAAAGCACCGACAAACTTATAGAAATAGAGCACTGTTACTTCACCTCTTCACATACATGAAAGTAATTATGATAACATCATCATACATAGTTAACTGTAACATAAGCATCAGCACCACATCTAAATCAATCACCTATAGCACAATTCCAAATCAAGAATATACAAAATATATTTCAGGAATCACTAAGACACAATCTCAATACACTAAAATGGCTATCAAGTTTCCTACCAGGAAAGGAGTAGGAGAAATGGTCACAGAAAAGATACCTTAACTTGTGTGACTTGAAGCGCTCACGTGAACGAAGCCATTCAATGACTTGCAGCACCCGTCTCCAATTTCCCAATCTACCCAATATTTGGATAATCCTCAAAATAGAATGATCTGAGAATTTAATCTGAGCACTTCGCATCATTTGAGAGAACATCCACTCAGGCATGTCAATGTCTGCACCATTTAGACTGTACGAGTAAAATATTTTATTACGAGCCAGAAAAGAAGAGTATACTAATGAACTGCCAACTGTTAAGCAATTTTAGAGGATCCTTAATAACTGCAACATAGGTCCTTTTTTGGGTGATAAGCATTAGCCCTTCATTTTTTGATTTTGTGGTGTTTGTTATGGAATTTGGGAAGGAGATTGTGGGAATTGAATTATTTTCATAACTTCACAAACAAGGCACTTTTTCTGTTAGGCGTGCATAAGAGGGGCCATAGGCGTAACTCAAGCATAGAGCTATCCTTTAAGCACCATTGAATGTCAAATGTAACTAGTTCTCAGAGATTCTTATCCAAAAAAGAAAAAATACTGAGCATGAAAAAGCACACAGATGCAATAAAGCATTAAGAAAAACCATGCTTTCACAATTACCAATTGATATTTGACTCTAGAAAACAAACTTCAAATTAAACCAGAACTGGAGGAAATGCCTAGCGATTGTTCTGTAACAATGTGCCATTATCCCAGTTGTTCTAAGACATATATGTCTACTTATGTCTAAGTTAAGTTAGAGTTAGTATTTCTTTTGATTTTCTTCCACACTAAATTTATTCGGAAACTGACTCCTACCTCTAAGGTATTGGCACCCTCACTTTTCACCAAAAGGTCCTGCTTAGTTGTATCTATAATTCTATTGGGCATGCCATCTTGGCCTCAACCATGCAACCTAGAGTACGCCTCATTGCCAAGTGTTTATCCTATTGGGCATGCCATCTTAGGTTAGATTTGGGGGAAGGAATTGCTGGATGGAAAGAGTACAGGCAAGAGAGACTAACACAACATCACAATAAAATTCCATTTAGACATTAAGAGATGGAAGCTCTTAGGATAAAAACAATACATGATGCAAAACGCATGCATGTTACGAACTTAAAGCAGTACCAACGATGGGAATTGCACTATCTCACATCAATATGTTCAACTTAAATTTTTTTTTATCTGAAATGAAAATGACAAAATTATCACCAGTTATTAATGGAACGGCTCCTTTGCAAATTAACCCAAAGAGTTGAGGATCCAGGCTATCTTCCCCAACACTTATTTCCCATCTTTTTTCCTATTCCTATTTGATAAATAACATAAATGTAATTGTGAAGCACTTAAAGAGCTTTGTAACCTGCTAATGGAAAAGAACAAATTCCCAGAGTTTAACCTTAGTACTCCAGCGGACCCAAAACACTTCAGTTTTACAGGTCAAAAAGTTTCATTAATATACACTAAGTAGGTGCCAAAAAAATGAGTACAAGATGTATGTGTGACTCTGCTTGATTCCTCAATTGTCTTCCACCACCAATTATTGATACAACATGGTATTTTCTCATTACCCCAAATACACAAGTGTATTATTTTCACTATTACGAGACAAATCTTCTATTCTGCTTGTTCCATATACTTCACAACACTTGACATACTTTCCTATTTGGAATGATACAAAAAACTTGACATCTTCCTAAATGAATCTCAGTCTCCCACCGAAAACTCTAATATAAACTAATATATCTTTATATCTTCATTGTCGGACAAGTATATCTTTATATCTTCACATTCAACAAATTTCTACTTGCTCACATTTCAAATCATTATTTCAAACCAATTTTAATCTTATAATATATTCAGTCATTTTACTCTTAGCCTCTGCATACATAGGTAGCTCACTATGTTATGAAGGGGTTATACCAGAAAAAGAACAAGCAAAACTACCCTAGCAACTCATATGTAAACCATATTACCTTATAGTAAACCAAAATCATGGTGAATTATGACAAGTTCAATCAATTCATGCATCAAAAATAAATATAATAACAAAGCAGAAGAACATGTTAAAGAAACAGTACCACTACCACCAAATGAGGAATTTATCAAATGGGAAATCACCCTAACCAAAGTGCAAAACTAGGAATAACTCACCACTTTGCGAGCTTTTGGATTCTCTCTTCCATCTCTGCCTTAGTAACTCTTGGCTTATCATAAACATCACCATCCATTGTCTTAAAAGCCTCTCTTTCCATACTCACCATCTCATCAACATTCTTGTCCTTACTTATGCTCTGTCTTTTTTGATTCTCCACCTTTCTAAATTCCAATTTCCCACCACCACCACTCTCTTTCACAACTCCAACTCCTTCATACTTCTCATTCAGCTCCACAAAATCAGAACTTTCTACACATTTCTCCTTGTCAGACTTCACAAATTTACCCTTTGCTTCACTTTTCTTTCTTCTAACACTATCCCTCTGTTTCTTTTCTTTGACAGACTCCATAGCTTTCAAATACTCATCAAATGAAGGCTTGAATTCAAGCTCTTCTCTATTAATTACATTATCTAAGCCACAAGAAACTACCACGGAACCCGCATTCCTCTTCTGCTTCTTCACCCTTTTCTTTCCCAGAGAAATTTCTAAAGTGCGTATCTCGGAAATTGAAAATCCTGATGATAAACAAGGGCAACGGAGGTAATTTGAACCAAAACCTCCATTGAAATCAGTACAAAGTGAAGCACCAAATAGAGCTTCTGTCAAGATAATTGCCACCATCTCAACTCAACAACGCATTAAAAGCTGCACTTTATTCTTCTTCTTCTACTTCCTGGTTTGGTCCGTTGGCTGCCGGCGACCAAAGATTGGATTTTTCCGGCTAGTAGTTATAAATGTTCAGTGCTTTTTGGTTAGCCAAAAGCCGTTTTTGGCAGGAGCGGCAATTGGGCGGGTTTGGGTTAGGGTCACGACAATAAATGGTTTAGATCCAATTTGACCCAAATTTGTTTGGGCAAAATAGGTTGAGTCAGAACGGGTCATAATCAAATCCATTCAATTTTTATTAAGTTTTAATAGCTTTATTTGTTATTTTATAAGTTTTTTGTACCTAATAATAATTATTTTTTAATATAACTACATATAACATATAAAACAAAATAAAAAAATTAAAAGTATTTTGACAAGATTTCTCAAAAATCAATTTGATGTTATATATTAACACAATTTTTAATGGGCCGATTGAAATGGGTTGAACTAACAAATGAGCAGGTCAATAATCAACCCAAACCTGAATGAGTTGGGTCATATTGGATAGACTGAATTTGATTTTGTCATTCCTATCTTTTCGTCACTTCTAAAATCGGGTCCAAATACGGGTAGAGATTAGCAGGTGGGCCTTTTTGGCCTCATTTGATTCGGTTAAGATTAATATTTGTAAGCATAATAAATATATAATTTAAATAAAAATAATTGAAAAATACATAAACTTAATAAAATAAAGTATTATTTAATATAAAAAAAAACGAATCATTTATGTTTGGGAATGATAATGGAGATTAGTTTATAGTGTTAGGGGTCATTTGGTTGGGAACAAGTTATCGCAGGATAACTAATTTTAAGATAAGTTATTTCAGGATAAATTACTCCACTATATATATATATATATTATATAACTTGTATCATCAAGAAAGTAAAAATGGTGGGATAACTAATTCAATGAGACTATCTAATACCTCTAACCAAACATAGAATAAAATAATCCTACATTTTGACCTGAAATTATTATACATTATAATTCACACTAAATGAGCCCTTAGTGTTGGTAATGGTTAGTGTTTTGGCTACTGGCTAGTAATGATGATGATGGAGGTTGGTAATGGTGGTGATGATTGTAGTTGGCAGATAGTTATTAGTAGTGATTGTTATGACAAAGGTTGTCGGTGGTAATGATTGATTTGACAGTAAAGATGATTAATGATTGTGGAAAGAGTACTTAGTAAAAATTATTCACACTAAATATTTATTCATGATATTAAGAATTTGTTCAAAATTTTAATGATTAAGACCTAGTCAAACCAAATAAGTACTTAATAATATAAACAAAATTTGACTCATTCACATTCAGACATTCATTAAAAATAAACCAATCAAGCTAGTTGAAAATAAATAAATATACTTGGTTCTATTAAAACGCTTGTAAATGCTTTTATTTAATTGGTATAATAATTTTAAAAATATTTATGTAACTTTCTTTAATGAATGCTAGCTTATATTTCTTAATCCTAAAGGATTGACGGAATATTCTGATTATTATCAAATGTTGATTTACCTATGAATGACGTAAATTAAATGAAGCAACAGCTGATATCAATAATCATAATTAAAGCTTTTATCATATTTCATAAATAAATATTGATTTCAAATTAAAATCCCAAATCATACAGTCAAGCGCATACTTAATAGTAATTAATTTTCAAAAAAATTCTAAGTTTAATTTGTCATCAGAAACTTCTAGTAGTGTAATGCCATCAGAATTTGAAGCTATTATTTGCTTCCAACACCCCACTTATTAGAAAATTGAATTAAAATTTGAATTTTAAGAATTTGAATTTGAATTTGAGATTTATGGAGTTTAAATTTATTATTCGACTTCCACAGTACTTTTTCTATTTTAATTCGTTTATTTTTAAAAAATAACTTGTTTTGACATGAAATTTAAAAAAATAAAGTTTTTTTTTTTTTTTAATTTTGTGGTTTTAAACTAAAAATAAGTAGAATGTATCATAATGTTTTTTAATTTTGTAGTGTTAAATATTCATGTGAAAAATTAAAATTAAAGAGTTGCTAAAAAGGGAAAGAGACATTCTTTTAAAATAAACTTAAAAGAAAAGTAAGACAAATTAAATGAAGATGTGTAAATAATTTATTTTTTTTTTAAAAAAAAAAACATATATATTGGGGTCAACAATGATATATTTAGTGTAATCATAAAAGTGGAGTTTAGGTGAGGGAAGTGTAAACGAAGACGTTACTCTTTTGTTGGAAGATAGAGAGATTGTTTTCAATAAACCATTGGTAAAAAAAAAAATAGTCCAAGAGAAAAAGAAGTAACAAGAGTGAATAGGCCATGGCAAGAAATAAAAAAAATATATAACAAAACATTCTTAAAAGGATCAATATCTACAACAAAATAAGGCAATAACTTGGGTACAAGAAACAATAAAAAGTAACATAAATTGAATAACAATAAACGACAAGAATAATAGCGCAATTACTAGTATGAAAGGATAAACTAGATAAACACTCAATTACTTACCAACCTTCTAGTGTTATTAGTGTCCTTCGTACCTCATCTCTTACTAAGATCATGTTCTCAGTAAGCTATAATTACATCATGTCATGCCTACTCATATTTCCCTAATATTTTTCGATCTACCTCTATCTCTCCTGAAACCATCCATAGACACCTCCCACAACCTTCACAACCGGGTATTCATGCATCCCCTCTTCACACTTTTGAACTATCTCAGTCTCACTTTCTATATCTCGTCTATCATCTACTCTCACCTTATCTTGTATACCTTCATTACTAATCTTTATCTAAATTAGTAAAGTGTTTCAATAAGACACTTTTGATTCAAATTTCATCTTCTATATATGAAAATTCTTAATTGGTCAACACTCTACTCCCAATTTCATACAACATATTTAAAAAAAAAAACTCACCTTTAAATTTTAGTGGTATGATCTTATTACATAGGATTATGGACGCAAGCCTACTTAATCATATGCCCAATTATAAAACAACAATTATTTTAGATTGGAAAGAGTTAAAAAAAAAATAAGATCGAAGCTAGTATTTGAGAGTAAATTTTGAAAATTTATTTTCAAATATTTAATAGGCCACGAAATTCAATAATCTAATCGTCAAATATTTCAAATTCTCAAAAATTTGCTCAAATCAATTTTTGGGTTTTCGGGGACTTTTTACTCATAATTTGTTCTTTTCAAATAAAATATATATTCAAATATAATTTCAAAATTTTAAAATCACAATTTTAAAAACTCAAATCTTTAAATTTCAACATTAAAATCTACGACGAAACACAAAGGAATGACATAAATGACTAAATTTGGCAATGTTGAAAAGGATTTTTAAAGTAAATTGTAGTGGGCGAGTTGACTAATTTCGCAAATTAATCGACCGTTGCAGAACCTTTTTCTTAATTTCCAATCTCAACTGTTCATCTAAGACAATCCCACGTAAGATGGTGGGACCAACTAAAATCTTACGGCTAAGATCAGTTTATATAGAAAGAAGAACAAATTCAAATTTCAAAATTCAAACAGCCATTAAAGCTGCGACAATCTTCCCTTTTTTTTCTCTCTCGAAATGTATAGTGAAATCCTCAAAGTATGAGCCTTTCTTTCTCTCATTTTCAACTAATGATTTGTCTCTTTAAAGAGGAGCGGAGGAGCGTCTTGTTTGCACGATCACAGAAACGACAAGACGACTCATAAGCTTTCTTGGCATTTGAGTAGTGAAAAGATTTTTCTTTTTAAAGGGGTTTTTTAGAATCCTCAAAATTGAATTACCAGTGAAATCCATTTGAGTTTTTCAGCTTAAACAAAGAGGGGAAACTCTTGAACTTTTGAGGGTAATTGATTTTATAGTGGAAAAGTTATTAAATTTGAGCTCCACTTTTTTTTTTTCCCTGAGAGAGAGACCATATAGATGCTTTGTGCAGTGGAAAATTTTCAGTTTTGAGCTCAAACTGAAGAACCCCATTTGATATCTGTGATGATCAATGCTGAAATTTGGTGTAAAAGTTTCAGTTTTGAGTTTTGCTAAACCCATTTAGAGTTCTCTGTTTTCTGGAGCTTATGTTTTGGTGTAGAAGTTTCAATTTTGAGCTTTGATAAACTAATTTAGGAGTTATCTGTTTTCTGGAGCTCATGTTTTGGTGTAAAAGTTTCTATTTTGATTTTTGATAAACTAATTTGGGAGCTATCTGTTTTCTGGAGCTCATGTTTTTGTGTAAAAGTATCTATTTTGAGCTTTGATAAACCTATTTAGAGTTCTCTGTTTTCTGGAGCTCATGTTATGGTG
The DNA here is from genome assembly GCA_037074985.1 of Solanum bulbocastanum. Taxonomy (NCBI): domain Eukaryota; kingdom Viridiplantae; phylum Streptophyta; class Magnoliopsida; order Solanales; family Solanaceae; genus Solanum; species Solanum bulbocastanum. The sequence continues at coordinate 23,922,321 of CM073598.1, read as the reverse complement.
AAAAGGTTTCATTTATTTGAGTTTTAAACTTGGGTGGTTTAGTTATTTTACGAAAAAACTCCATTTGTATGTTCAGGGATTTGGAGTTTAATCCATGGAAGTTTGGAGTTTCTGAGCTCATAACTGTTCAGGGTATTGAGTATAAGGGGTGAGGACTCTTTGTAGTTGTTCATAATGGGGGAAGAAAAATCATTAGAGAATAGAGTGAAAGCTTCAAAGTTTGCTGATCAAAATAAGGTACCAAAGGGTAGTAATAGCAATGTAAAAGGGAATAACAATATGTCAAAGGTGAGATCTTCTTGGGGTTCTCAAATTGTGAAGGGTTTCTCAGGGGAGAGAAAAACCAAGTTGCAGACCATAATTCATGCCAAGAAAGAGTTGGTTCCTGGCAACGAAAACTCGAACCAGAAGAACTCTTCTGGCATTTCACAGCCAAGGGTGAAGAGGTCTCTAATGGGAGACTTGTCTTGTTCAGTCGTTTCCTCTCAAGTTCATCCTCAAACAGTTAACATTCACAGGACTAAGTCTTCCGGTTCGCGTGATCTATTCAATGAAATTGATCATTTGAGGAGCTTGCTACAAGAATCAAAGGGAAGGGAATTGAAATTGCAGACTGAATTATCTGAATTTAAGAGGAGTCCAAAGGTGGTTGAGCTCGAGAGGGAACTCGAACTGAAGAAGAGTGAGATTAATAGCTTTGCCAAGAAAGTTGAATTGATGGAATGTGAAAAGGCAATCCTTTCTCATCAATTAGGTTCATTGACTGCTGCACGAGAGAGACAAGATATGATATCCAATAAGGAAGATTTCAAAAGTGTGACTAGTTTGGAAATGGAGGTTGTGGAGTTGAGGCGCTTGAATAAGGAGCTCCAGCTACAGAAAAGAGATATTTCTTGCAGGCTGTCTTCCATGGAGTCCCAGCTAGCCATTGTTGGAAAAGTTCCAGAGGTATTTACTTTTACTACTTTGTCTTATTGAACTAATATGAGATAAGAGTATCCAGTTTGCGTTTTCTTGGAAACCCAGTCTTGAAATCTTGAATTTGAATAACCTTGATGAATTGGCTGTATATGCCTAAAATGCATAGTTTTCTCTAGTAGTTTGTAAGTGATATACTGAAAAATGTGGTTCAACCTGTATCACTTGTGGGATTACACTGTATGTATTGTTGTGGTCGTAAATTATATCTTGTTTCTCTGTTTCGCTTTATACTTATCAGGGAGATACAATTGAGCATATTAAAGCAGAGACTTCTTTGTTGAGACATGAAAATGAAAACCTTTGCAAACAAGTTGAGGGTCTTCAAATGAGTAGGTTGAATGAGGTTGAGGAGCTTGCTTACTTGAAGTGGGTGAACTCATGTTTGCGAGAAGAGTTGCGCAGCTGCTCATCCATGACATGTGATAAGACTTCTAGCCCTCATGGCAGTGAGAAAAGTAGGGAATCACTTTGCTTGTCTTATGATCATAGTGATGAGGACTCAAAATGTAGTAGTGCAAGGAGATTAAGCCTCGTTAAGAAGCTTAAGAAGTGGCCTATTACTGATGAAGATATGCAACAACTAGGGAGCCCGGATAATATCATTACTCATAGTTGGGAGGATACACAAAGTTCTACTCGCAGGCACTCAATAAGTGGATCAAAATTTTGTGCTGAGGACTTGATTTTTAATAAGAGAAGGCAATCAGATGTCTTTATGTGTTCCAAGGAAGTGGAAAAGGAGATTGAGCCTATTATTTCCCAACATAAATTGACCAATCCTTTGGAGGTCGAGAAACGTGTCTTGCGGATTCCTAATCCCCCTCCGAGGCCTTCATCTGTTGCTTTAATTGAAGAAGGAGGAGAAAATTCTGTTCAAGTTCCTGGCCCTCCACCACCACCTCCCCCTCCACCTCCTCCTCCACCTCCAAAACTTATGGCGAAAGCTACATCAGGCATGGTACAGAGAGCTCCTCAAGTAGTAGAGTTTTATCATTCACTGATGAAGAGAGACTCGAGGAAGGATTCATTAAATGGAGGAGTATGTGATGCATCAAGTGTTTCAGACGTTCGTAGTAGCATGATTGGTGAAATTGAGAACAGATCATCATATTTGCTGGCTGTAAGTTCTTTCTCTATAGTCTTCTCATTCTATTATTGTCAATAAGGCCCACTAACCATATCAATGACCACTAAATTGCACTCCAATGACTCGAGATATCCAGAACATTGACAGACACAGTCTGGCCACTGTATCTGAATTTCCCTGGTTCTCCTTTCTGATTACGAGTCCAGCAATGAGGAAGTTTCAGATTTCTCCCAGCAGATTTTTCATTTTAGTCTCTGGACTTCAATTTTATTCCTGATTGTATATTATTGTCCCACTTCCAGATAAGGGCAGATGTGGAAACTCAAGCAGAATTTGTGATTTCCCTGATAGCAGAGGTCAATAATGCAGTTTATTCGGACATCGAGGACGTGGTTGCTTTTGTGAAATGGCTAGATGATGAACTTTGCTTTCTGGTAAGCTCAATATGTTAATTATCAAATGAAGTATCAGCATAGAGAAGAATGCCTTTGTCGACTGTCACAGCAAAGACAAGCTTGTTATTGTCTCATTTCAAAATTTTTGGGATTATTCATATGAAAATGAAGAATAACTCAAAGAAAAAGCATGCATCTGTCCTAGTTCGTAGTAGATGTATGACATTAAGTTCAGTAATTATTATCAATTGAATTCAGAGTACAAACATATACTTCTCAGGAAATTTTACCAAATATTGAGGAACTATATCTGCTATATTTCATATTAAATGGAAGCTACAGTCTGCTATTTACTGCTAATTTTGATCATTGCGCTTGCACTGTTCTGAAGGTGGATGAAAGGGCAGTCCTAAAGCACTTTGACTGGCCAGAGAGAAAAGCAGACACACTAAGGGAGGCAGCATTTGGATATAGAGATCTCAAGAAGTTGGAGAATGAAGTTTCAACTTATAAGGACGATCCTCGATTGCCATGTGATATTGCACTAAAGAAGATTATTTCTTTGTCAGAGAAGTATGACCTCTTACTTTGTCATAAAGTAGTTATAATTTGGTACCTCCTTGGCCCTTCTGCCAAGAAAGTTAATTTTTTTCACCTAATTGTCCAAATTTTATCTTCACATTGCAGGATGGAACGTAGTGTCTATAACCTTCTTCGGACAAGAGACTCATTGATGCGCCACTGCAAAGATTTCAAAATCCCCACACACTGGATGCTTGATAATGGGTTATTAAGCAAGGTCAGTTCCGACTATTCCAAGTAGTAAATCATCTGTTGATTTAGATCTTCAAATAGTAATAGAGCTTGAAATGATACAATGAGTATCTAATGAGATATAACTGGCCGGAACTGGAAGTACACAACTAAGCAGTATACTAACATGTTAAATTGTCCTAAAATACTTTTATGTATTAAGTTAGTTAACTGTATTATGCATATTATATGGTTCACCACCAGAAGGGAATCCAAACTTTACGGAATATGATGAGAGATTTATATGAGACAGATGATGGATGAGTTTCAAGATTGTACATTATCTTAAATTACATCCTTGCATGCCATTTTCAGTATCTCAACATTTCAACATTGAAATTGCTTATCTATTTGCAGTTTCATTCTTGCATAGGTGCATGTCCTCCTCTGTAGAATACTAGCAAAAGACTACTGTACCTTTTTTCTTGTTATCTAGTTGTCATTTTGCATTGGGACTTAATTCAAAAGAAATTATGCAGATAAAGTTTGGCTCTGTGAAGTTGGCAAAGGTGTACATGAAGAGGGTAGCTGCGGAGCTTCAGTCCAAGGGACCTTTAGATAAAGACACTTCCATGGACTACATGCTACTCCAAGGAGTGAGATTTGCTTTCCGGATTCATCAGGTTTGTGTGATATTAGTAAATACTGTGTTGTGCACTTCTTTTGCTGTAGTCTGCATCTTTCACTTTCTCCTTTCTCATCTTTTTATAAACCTTGAAAACAAGTTTTCTAATTGTGCAACAAAAAGAAATATTGAAATGAACATGAAATGTACATCTTTTTTTTTTTTATGATAAAGGCACATTTTGTCAAAACTGTACACACACTCTATATATAGCAATCGATAAATACGAGATATTAATGAATTCCCCTGCAAAGAAGAACAGGATTTTACTACTGATGAAGAACTACAGATTGGTAATTCACTCACCTGCATCAAATTGTTGTGAATATCATCTTAGTTTAGCTTTTGTATTTATTTGGTACAGTTTGCGGGAGGATTTGATGCAGAAACGATGCAAGCTTTCGAGGAGCTACGGGGCCTAGCACTTTCATTAAACAAGAAATAGAAGATAATGATTTTTGTGATGAAGTACAATTTTGATAGAGGGCTTACCATCTCAGTAACCATCAATCCAAGTATTGACACACGTGTATAAGTGAAAAATAGGTCTTTGTGGAAATATGGTTGACATCAATGATATTCCTAATCATTGATAATTGGTTCATGTTATTGTATTCAATTTTTTGCTTTGGTTTTGATGGAAGCAGAATGATCTCAAGTTTTCAGTATATATATAAAGCTTGGTGAAAAAGCTAGAACTTTTATGCAAGTTTACTATCAATATACTACTTGGCATGGCGAAAAAACAGTTCGAACTTTTATGTAATAGATGACAATGCGTTTTAACAGTTCCAACATTATCTTTGGACCTTAATTATTTTCGAAAAACATTAACACTACAACAACTTATTCAGTGTAATGGGGTCTGCGTAGGGTGATGTGTAAATGTAGAAAGAATATTTTTGAAAACATTCAAGAATGTGTAAGAGATTATATAATAAACAAAATGGCCAAAATTTGTTTGTTTTGGCTCAACTGTCTTGTATCATATAGCAGCTGCAATGGCGGACTCCACAAAGATGCTATTTTGGCTTTATTTTCTGTTTTTTCCTACTCTTAACCGTCCCATTCTTTTTTTTTTTTCGAAAATTTGGGTTACCATTGTTTCTATCTATTTTCTCTTTTGACAGACTATTTCTCTTCTTTCTCAAAACATTCTCTGTTCACCAATGGCGGAATTTCAGAAAGTGAGAATTTTTTTTTTCGAATTAACTTTTTTCTAGCTCAAAGTTCAATTTTATTAGACCCTTTTTCATGTACTAGTAGAATCTCCTTTTACATGTTCCGTTTGATTTCGTAACAGATTCCTGAAATTCTTGGTTCAATCATTTGCTAGGCTAGAAATTACTTCTTCACTTTCAATTTGTATGTTTAGTTTGGACTTGGCATGGAGTTGAGTTTTAAGAAAGTACAAAAGACTTTTGAATCTTGTGACCTTAGACTAAAGATACCTAAAAGGTACCAAATTGTGTTTCAATCTTGTGGTCTTAGACATGACAAGCGGAAAGTTAATTAAAGATTTGCTAAAGAAGGAAAGTAAGACAAATAAATTGAAACAGAGGGAGTAATAATTATGACCTGCGATCCATAAGAATCCCAGGATGCTGGCACTAGGGGCGGAACCACATGGGTGCAAAGGGGCTTATTCGGTAGAAAAAATACATTATATATGCATGGTTGGAATGATTTTTTATGTATCCATATAGAGTAGATGTTGAATTCCCTTGCTTCTTCGTATGTTTACTTCTTCATAATTTGAATCTCCTAGAAAATTTTGGCTCAGACACTGGTTGGAGCTCATGCTTTAGATTCTGTTCCCATAAACTGTATCACTTGTCCAGCATAAGCAGAATTCCTGACATTACTTCTAATATAAATGAAGACGAAGTTTTGTGCTCTGTTGATTTTTTTTTTCTTATCATGTTCAGTAAATCCAAACAGTGATGTAGACAAGATCTGTAATGTGTGATTCTGCAGTGTAACTTCAATCTAAATACCTGATCAAGCGCGTGTCTGTGGTCTTGTTGGACCTAAGGCAAAACATGCTTATAGCTGCATTAGCACTTAAATTACCTATATCTGCTATACTTTCAGGAAAAATATGTACGTGCCAGAGATGACCCTTATTTTGATGGAATGCGAAGAGGTGAAACAGAAGCCATCAACAAAGGAAGTGGTTTAGACATCCTTAGAAAAGTCACTAGGAATGATATAACGAGGTCAGCCTCTGATGTTGGTAACCGAGGACAGAAAAAGATTAGTGTGAAATTATCTGAAAATGATGTTTATAACGATAGACATTCTCCTAATTCAGCTTCAAAAGGAATACATGAACCTCTTGGTCGGTCATTATCTGTAAGGTGGTCAGCAGCATCCAAATTGAATTCCCCTCCTGTGGGTAGTCCTCGGTCTGGTTTGAAGGTTGATCTGCCTGATGTAGATGAGTCTTCAGTGCAGTCTAGTCCAAAATCATCTGAAGCAAATGGAGAGTACCACTCTCCTGGTGGCTTGACTTTGCCTGCTTATGAAAGATCTTACACTGTGACCAAGAAAAGTAGAACTGTCTCTGATATTCCACTTCCTCCATCAGCAGCATCGTTCTACTGTGGAAATTCAGTGCAGATGGAAATTCTTGGATCATGTCAAGGAATTCACAGGCTGAATATTTTTCTAAAGGCAAGAAGAGATTATGTTAGTGCAGGAGTACCATCAAAATTCTTGCATGCAGTGATTGGGCCGGACTGCTGTGGTAACATCCATGAACCATTCATTGTCTAAATAAAAGTGTCCTCCGTATTAGCATGTTACAATGTCTCAGATGGAAGTCCTTGGATCATGCATGATTTCTATTACGACCAGTTTCTTGATGTTTGATTCTATTTAAACAAGGTAGAAAACAAATTTATCCAAATACTAAGCAAAGAGTACTATTCTGGATCCATGACATCTCCAACTGAAAACATAAAATTTAGTAAAATGAGCACATTATCCAACAGAGAAAGAAGCTTCTGGACACAAAAAAACAAATGGTCTAAGCCTACAGTTAAAGAACTAGATCCTAGTAATATCACATTTGATTTTACAAATTTGCTTCTTTATTAGTACAGATATTGCTTAGCAATTGCATAAGTATTTCTGATTGGTTATCTTTATGTTTTGAGAAAGTTGCACCAGCTGTTTTCCACATGTAGAGATTTTGCAAATTGCTTAAATTTATCTCTTTCATTAAGTACCACTTTGTAGGACTAGAAGTAAATAGATTTGAAGCAAATTCAATGACAAAAAAGAGAATTGCTAAGCTTATATAGTCCTGTGGCATTATTTGAGAAGTGCTTGTTTCGTTGAATTCATCAACTGCAGTAGAGAAGAAACAAATCCTAAATTAGAGACCAGTCAATTTCAGCAAAATGTGTCTGTGACCATATAACAATTTGAGTCTTACACTGGTTGAGCTTAATTGTAAGTTTGTCTGCATCTGGATGCAGATGTTGGATCTGTTGCTTCAACCATAATGTATGCTTTTTACTTGAGTGAAACATTAAGTGATGACAAGTTATGCACTGTGCCTGTCATCAACATGAAAAGGTCGGATGTTCATTCTCATGCTGAGCTCAGATGGCTACTTGATTCTTGCTTTGTTGATGAATCTTCCTTAATATTCGTTGATGAGGTATGTTCCATTCTATATACAAAGTTAGGAAAGGAAATGAAATTTAAGTCTAGATTCTCTAGAATTACGTCCACATAGTAAATGAAAACCAGGAATGGATTCAAAACAACAATCCTGCTTTCCTTGGAAAGAACAATTGTTGTCAGTGTAAAAAGAAAATATCTCTATACTCTAAATATGCTCAACTAATTTGTTCTTATTCAATTGATAACTTGATATTATTTGAACAGATTGACCTATCCTACTATGAATTATATGGGAGTCTTCAACTTGTTTTAGTCAATTGTAGCAGGCTTCCAGCTAATCAGGAGGTAAGTGTTTTGTTTCAATGGTGCTGATTTGCTATTAATCAGTTAAATGATGATTACTTACTGGTTACTGGAGCAGGCATTAAAGGATGCAGTGGTTGAAATCTTCAATTGCAGAGAGGTTCTTCGTTTATTTTGGTTTTCTTGTTTCTGCATCTCCATTATGCTTTGGTCATGTCAAGTATTAAAATCTGTTCAATAGAGAGGCTATGCTCTAATCTTTCTGTTCACGCAGGAAGATACACCTTATTCTTCAGTTCCTGCTGTCACCATTGGGAAGGTATCTTACTCATTCTGTTAGAAATATGGAAGAAAGTCAACATACCAATAAATGTCGTCTTCTTGCTAAGCAGCATAAATTTAAGAACTAGTAGAGAAAAATTATAGCAGGAGTTAGCAGACGTTGAAGAAAGTTAGGCCTTAGGGAAACTGTCATCTCATGCACTAGCTTTTGTGGTTGAGTTAGTCTAAGGTTCATGTGTTTACGCATATCAACTTTTCTTCAGGGAATCAAATGATTGTTCTTATAAGCTCACTTTACGCCTTTTATATGTACTTATTTATTGTAGGAGGCATCATGCTGCACACTCATTGCTGACAAGTTTGCACTAACTTCACCAGAGATATTAGTGGGTCAATGGTTCAGTCGACTTCTGGTACTAACTCCAATATCTTGATTTTCCATTGTGTATGCAAGTTCTAATGTCTTTATGTTGTATAATCTCTTTATAAATCTGATTATATGTGCAGTTGGCAGGTATACTCATGGATACTGGAAATTTGACAAACTCACAGACTACAACAAAGGATAAGTACATGACCACCTTATTGATAAATGGGGCAGGTCGATTTGGATGCAATGGTCTTTATGAAATTTGTAGGTTATGCGGCTTTGATAGTCGTTATATTTAGTCACTATTCTAGATTTCTAATTCCATGTGATCAAACTCATATCCCAATCAAAACTTTGTCATTTTCAGTGAGATACAAAATGCATGATGCAGCTGACGCCAGACCAGGAGAAGTTTTTCGAAAAGATAATAAAAGAATGTCAAAATCAGATGCAGCTGACCCCAGAGTTGGAGAAGTTTTAGAAAACGATATTAAGAAATTGTCAAAATCAGATGCAGCTGACCCCGGAGTAGATGTTTTACCAAGGGATGCAAAGAAATCATCAAAACCCAATGCAGCTGACCCCGGAGTAGGAGAAGTTTTACAAAAAGATAGTAAGAAGTTATCAAAATCTGATGCAGCTGACCCCAGAGTAGGAGAAGTTTTACAAAAAGATAGTAAGAAGTTATCAAAATCCGATGCAGCTGACCCCAGAGTAGGAGAAGTTTTACAAAAAGATACTAAGAAATCGGATGAAGCTGATCACAGAGCAGAAGAAGTTTTACAAAAAGATATCAAAAAATTGTCAAGGTCGGATACAGCTGAGCCCAGAATGGAAGAATTTTTACGAAAAGATGATATAAAGTTGTCAAAATCGGACGCACCCGACCCCAGAACAGGAGAAGTTTTACGGAAAGATATTAAAAGATGGTCAAAATCAGGTATTGTTATCTGTGTCTCTTCTGATTTAGAAAAAAGGATCAAAATCAGGTATTGTCATTTGCTTCTCTTTGTCCTAATTACGGACCTTTCCATTTCAAAGCCATGATTTATTAAAGCTTTCATAGATGCCTTGTGGGATTACATTGGGTATGTTTTTAGTGTACTAGTTATGTGGACTAACCTTCAGAGTTGGGAGCAGGGAAAGCTGGTGGTACAGGATCAAGAATGGGGAATTCAAATATTGGAATGAGTTCAGTCGGAATATCTATAGGAGAGCTCTTAACACATCACTCTACTTCAGCTGAAAACATAAGAAGTTTCCAGCGTAAGTAATTGATTCTGCCCCATTTCCAATTTGGAAGCATTAATATTTCAGTCAGTAACTAATCACGCGATAATTGTCATCATATCATGCTGCAAGAGTTGTTGTGCCAGGATGAGGGTGCCTGGTGCTGGGATGGTAGAGAAATTTAACTTTTGTTACTTTAGCTCTTCCTGCCAAATATACTTGTGCTCATCGAGAATATGCTTTGTCAAATACAACTTTGACAGTAGAGCGATATTATATCCTGGGTTGACAATCATTTTCTTTTGGATATGCAGAACTAGAGAAGCTTCACATCCTCTTGATCGTTTCAGGGTATTATGATGCAGAGAAGAGCTTCAAGGTTTAGTGACCTCCTCTTTGAATGATTTCTCTATTTTGATTGATCAAGTTGCTCCATTTTGTGTCAGGCAGATCATTCTAGTTTTGCATTATACTGTTAGTTCATGGTGGATTAGTATTAAATTTGTGTTCTAAAACAATGTAAATCTGCTATTTCTAAATTCTCATTGCGAGTTTACTTATATTTCTCAACTTCTTGGGTGAAGTTCTCTTTTTACCTAATTCGTTAAAGAATTTTCCAATTTGTTTATGCGGACAGAAATAGAGAACTTAATATGTTCCAAATGGAGCTTGCTAACATCTATGCTGATGATGGTATAACAGTTTCAACTTTCATGGCTACAATTGTTTTCTTTTTTCATGCTTCTGCAAACCAAAATGAGAAGCCAAGTGTGGAAATTTCGGTGAGTCTACATATTAAGGATAGGCGTTAGGATGAAGGATCATAGGGCACTAATGGCTCTGTATTGTGTGTACTTCTATGAACTAGATGTATGTCATATTTGATACCATTTTGCTGATGTTCAAGCAATCTAACCATTTTCCTGTGTTTCAATTTTAGAGAGAGATTCTAGTCTCAGCTGAATCTGCTGAGCTTATGAAAAGCCTGCTCCTTTTTATCTACTCTTATGCAAATGTACTTCCACTCAAAGCTTTGCGCCAATCAGGTCAGTGAGCTATATTTCTTCATATAGAACTTGATCCATCTCAAGATTATATTTCTGTCTTGAAACCATATTTTTCGTTTTTTTTCTGCAGGTCTAGCTGCTGAGATGAGGGTGTTCGAGATTGAAAAAATTGTATCAAGGAAAACGATTGAGAAACTTCTGGAAGAATTCAATGAGAGAGCAAAATAATACAAAGTTTACAGGTCATTCCACATTTGTTGTTGCATTAACAATATGCATACTATCTCATGTTCCAATAATAAGAGTCAACAGTATGCATGTGTTACTTTTGTAGTTGCAAAGAACCTATGTATTGAGGTAGTCGCTGTGCCACATATATGGCGATAATTACTTTAAAAAAATTTTAATGCTCACACCAAACATGTCGAAAGGGCTTTGAATTTCTTCTTATGAAAGTTTTTAATCCAGTGATGTTATTGTTCATGATGCCTCCATATACTATCAGTTAGCAGAATAAAGGCATCCATTCCTCTTGTTACTGCAAACTAAACTTAAGTATATTTGATATATAAGCTGTGGTCTATTTCCATCACCTTCTTTTACATGAAACTGTATACATGGAAAAAGGTTCACTTTTTCTAGGCAATCAACTTTCCTTCCTTGTTTCCTAAGTTCTTTCTATCCAAAAAAGCTTTTGACAGTTTCCTTCAATGTTGGTGGGGTGTGGTTTTTAACCCAACTTAGTAAGTGATCGACGACTCGGAGCATGTTGAGAAATGACCTTAGCAGTGTCTCTCCACCAACATACCTCTTTTTCTTTTTCAGCAAGTTTTTGCATGGTGGAGTCTAAAGCTGACTCCAGCTCTTTGATCCTTTCTTCTTGCCTTGTCTGTAGAAGCTCATGCAGCCTCCTCTTCAATTCTTCTGCAGGAACTCCACAGTTAGGGTTGTAGACTTCTGCAAAGCTTGTGCTGTGGCTTCGTTCCCCTGAGCTATATTCATCCATAATCTGCCACAATTCAAGTATACAAAATTATACCTTTTTTTCGCACTGCTCATGCTAAACTAAAAGCAATTGATTATAGTCATGTTATACTAAAAGGCGGATTACCTCTGCATCTTGTTGTGTTGGATATTTGAACATAATATCTGAATCTAAATGGAACTGCAAACGTTCTAATTCAACTTCAAGCTCTGCTTCAAGTTGGTTCATTTCCGAATTCCTTTCATTTCCTTTCATCAACTTGCAGTCTAAACGGTGATCATCATAGCTGCAAGTGATTTCTGATTCTTCTTCTATATCAGTTGAGTATGCAAACTGTTCAACACAATCCGAATCGTAGTATGAGATTTTGGTTCTTAAATTTGATGCACCAGATGGATTACTTCTGATTCTTCTTTGGTTTTGTAATTCCATCTTGGAATTATGAAGCAGGATTTCCATTTCTCGACGAATCTCAACGATCTTGTTGAGCTCATTTTTGGTAGAGTTAAACAGATAAATCAGACCAAATCCAATACCTAAGTTCATAGAATCTGTTTTCTTTTCTCCTCCTGCATGAACATGTCGATTAATGTGTTTCAATAAATATTGGGAAGATGAAATCATAAAATGTAGTATGACATATATAAATCTGCTTACGCTTATAATATCACGAAACAATTTCACTTAATATAGGCAAATTCCTATATGGAATATGGATTGCATGAGACACTTTCTAGTTACAGATAATGAACTAGAAAGGTATATTACTGCAAAATTAACAAATTCAAAAATTGAATCTTCTTTATTGAGAGGTAAAACTAATAAGTAAAGAAAAGACAATAAGCTATTGGAATTCAAATTTTCAAATATCAGTTTTCACTTTCAAAATAAGAATGTACTCTTTTTTTTTTTGTTAAATTTCATAATAAAATATGGTGAAACACCCACATAGTCTGAATTTTCTATTTCAAAGCAAACATGGCCATACCCAATAATTAATAGCATGTTTGGTAGAACTTCTAAAATCAACTTATTTAAAAATGTTTTTTTTTAGAAAAAGTAAATGAACAATTTGCGTTTAACTAATCAATTTAAAGACCATTTTTTGAGCAGTGTTTGACTAATCTTTTAAAAAGTGATTCCAAATTTATTTTCTCAAAAATATTTTTCAAAAGAGTAGTTTATTGATTTTTGTTGAAGTTTCAGCTTTCAAAATTATTTTTTATTTTTTCTCCGTCCTTTATTATTAATTTATTTGTTGAAATTTCATTTCAGAATTAGATTTTATAGAGTAGTGCAATGGTGAGAGTAATTAATCAATTATGAAGTAATTACTCCCTCCGTTCTTTTTTATATGTCATCCTTATTATAAATAGTTGATCCATAATACTTGATATTTCATAAAATCAATTCATAAATTACAATATTCTTCCTATTATATCCTTGATAGTTAATTAGTTGAAAATAGATATTTGACCAACCTATGAAAACTAATAAGTAATTAATGTTAATTGTAATTACTTATTGTAAAAAGGAACGGAGCAAGTATAATGAACATTAATTACTTAGTAGTTTTCCTAGGTTAGTCAAATATTTATATTCAAGACTAATTAACTATCAAAGATATCATGGACCAACTATTTATAGTAAGATATACTCCCTCTGTCCCTAATTACTTGTCCACTTTTGGATTGACACACATATTAAGAAAACAATTAATGACATAATGAGTTTACCATTTTACCCCTATTAATTATGAAGTGGATGAAAAGTTCTATATTTTTCAAAGTAATTAATCATTTAATTGAGGGTATAATAGGTAAAAAAAATTGTCCTTTCTTGATCTGTCAAAATGGATAAGTATTTAAGAACAACTATTAAAAAAAAAAGTAGACAAGTAAATAAGGACAGAGGGAGTAAAAAAGAACCGAGGGAATACCAGTTATAAATACATTAACTTATGCCTATTTCCAAAACACGTTGAACAACTAAAAATGAAAATGAAAAGTTTCTACATACTATATTTTATGTGTATGACAATAAATATATCATATAATAGGTTATATATTAAAAAATATAGTAGGTAAAAACCTTTCATCTTCATTTTGAGTTATTTAATATGTTTAGAAAATAAGCATATGTTGGTGTATTCATTACTAATATGTTTTGGAAGGAAATTATTGAGAAAAAACTATTGATAATAACAATCATACGAGCAAAGATTATGACAGTCTTTTCTTAATTATGACCAAATTTATGCCAATTTTTTGTAACAAATAAGCAGGTCTCTTAATAAAATTACTCAGAAATATTTATACGTTATTCATAGTTGTTTGTATGACTACATTTATGAAGCGAAAGTCAACAATTAAATACACAAGAAGAAATTTCACTCCCCATGTATGGGGAAAGGATCTCAATTCTCGTGTATTGAAAAATATTCCTTAATATTAAAAAAATGTAAATGCTAGCCTTAAATGACATTAACATGAATTTTTTTCCATGCACCAAATTTTTTTGAATGTATACTCCACCTATTAAAAGAAAAATCGTTATCAGAATTCTCGAGTTCGAATGAAAATTTCTGATGTTTCGCCTTTTTAAAAAAAATTATTGCAGCTCGAATTCATATTAATCAGAGCCCAAAGCAGAGCATCAAGGTGAGAACTTTTACCTGGATATGCAGTAGATGATTTGGTGTCAAATTCCGTAAGAGAATCCTTCTCCTTTTTCTTCTTCGTCTTCTTCTCCTTATTTCTGCTGCTTCCACATTGAAGCTGATTCACTTTCTCTGCGTCCTTATTTCTCTCCCCTGTTTCGAACCACCGGGAGAAAATCCATCTCGGCGATATACAAGTAGTAAAACTCTGGGTACAGGTTTCTGATCTTCTTTTCCTAATTTCAGCACAAGCCCTAGCTGTGATAATGGAGCTACTGCAATAATCATCGCGACTTCCCATTACGATTTACTGTTTTATAACCAAACACACTGAAGTCACGCTCTTATATAGTAAAAAACTATATGTATTTTGGGGATCGGAGACGCTTCTTATTCTTTCGGTTTTCGAAAAACTGATTTGATTTGAAGTGAAGGAGGGAAATATTTTGAAAATGAAAGGTTCACGATATTCATCACATACTATTTATGAGCATATCTGACTGCAACCGAAAATCCATTAATGACATTAAATTACTTGAATTTCTATTTTTCTATTAGCTGTAAAAACATAATGTAGTATTATTATTATATTTAACCCAACAAAGGAAGAAAAACAAAAAGAAAATTCGATTCCTTACTTGCTTTTTAAGCACTAATTATTAATGTCTAGCTTATGCTTATCAATGGCCAATTTTGAATTATTTAATCTGAACTTGCTTTTGCAATAGTACTCCCTCCTTCCATATTAAAAATAAAATCTTCATTTTTATTTATCTAATTTAAAAATTCAAGAGATAATTTATCATTTTTTCAATCATTATAAATTGAACTATACTGTTTTAAGGATACACAAAATTAACAATATATCTCACCGGAATTTTTCTTTCAAGCTTTAAAAAAAAGTTAGAATTTTTGGGTAAGAGAATTATTTTTTCTTCTCACTTGTACAGAAGTCAAAAGTGATTATACCTGAAAATTAAATGACGTCTCATAGTACAAAAGAAATTATGTTTCAAGGGAGTGTAGTTGAGGTGGGTAAGTATCAATACTCTCTAAATAATACCATAAATTATTGTTCTATAAAGGGACCACAAAGCATATAGTAATAGTAATTGATCGTATTTGATTCAGTATTTCAAACTCACTTAACAATCCCGTTCTAACGACTGTTATTTGTCAAATCAATGATATTAATCTTAACAATCAAAAAACGAATGTATATAAAAGATACTATGTCTTACAGATATATTGATTTGGTATAAATACCGATACAGATTATTTAATTTTTACGTGTAGGTCATCTATCATGGCCGCCTTCCTACTAGTAGCTCTCCCTACTCACTAGTACCAACAGACTCCAGTTGAGTTTGATGATAGTAATAGAGCTAGGCAGTCAACAAGGAAAAAGTTCCAAGTGTGGAAAATTAGAGAAAATGGGGGCTTAAAAGTGCTGCATGAATAAATGGTGGAAGATACAATAATTTGCATCCAAACAAGGTCAAAACACTAAATAGGTTTTTGTAGGAAAAAGCCTTGATAATGACATATCTGATGATGGAGTCTTAAGGATTCATCATTGTTAGCTCGAATTTAATGTTCTTCCTGATGATGATGAATTCCCACCGAAAGTTGCTAATGCTCGGACAAGTTGCTAGTGTATTTTTCCTGTGCCAAGAAAAAGTTTCTTCAGATGGGGATAATTCAGATGTTTAATAAAGGTCACAACCATTGTTACAAAAAGTCATCATTTCATTGTTGATAATGTTCTAGGTTCATGATCCCTTAGCCAAGTTCTGCCACATATAAAAACAGAAAATACTACAAGTGCTTAAGAGAGAGAAATGGCAAGATCTGCATAGAGGAATTTCAGTGATTCAAGATGTTTTACTTCCGTATATGGTATGCAGATCCAGCATGGATTACCAAATACATCCTGAAATAAGATTTTGAGCCAGCTACTACAGGAATACTCCATTTGAAAATATCAAAGAGTTATAATAGGTGAAACACATAGAAAAGCACCAAAATCTGTTGGGACTCGAGGTGAAAAGCTCAAGTGAGATCGTATGCAAAGAAAAACACTGATGAACAAGGAAGGGTAAGGAAAAATAAGTATTCACAAAAATAATACTACACTAATTATTTGGATAGAATACTTGGAAGAACTACTATGATTAAGTGAAATTGAATTTCTGATTTGGATGTAAGTTCACTAACTATTCTTCTTATCTAATTTCTAATTTCTTACTTGTAACAACTAAAAATTCATTAACAACATTTTTGTATCAATCAGTCAACTAAGTTAGCATTTACTCTATAGTCTAACTTTTAAAGATGACAAGGACACTATTTAGCTACTAGATGCCTGAGCCAAGGTGTCAATTAAGCGAGGCAAAGCACCCAACTCGGACTTCACTTAGCTTCAGAGATTAACTGCACTTTAAATGAATATTTAACGATATTTGAGAATAGATTAATAGTGATACAACTGACAACTTGTATATTTCAATAGCTAGCGATGTTCAACTTATATATGAAGTTCCTAATGTTGATTTAAATTCTATATAGCATTGAATTCAACCCAAAAAAATACACAAGGTAACAAAATATTAATCTTTTAGCAAATCAAAGCTCCCAACAACTTAGGCAAACATACAATTTTCTAGAGCCATGTCTTTGGAAAGTTCTCGATGTACGTGATATGTAACATAGATCACTTCTGTGTGCCCTCAAAGTCCTATATGGAAAGATCAGCACCCCATGCTACTTAAAACTACTTTAAATGCTTAGACTATTTCTAGTCAAGTATTGAACTGAACAATCAGCCATCCAGGTGCCTGACTAGAGCCCGGGTAGCACCATTCCTTTAATTATTTGCTTCACTTCGTGTACTTAGATTTAGATACAATCAGTCAGTTAAGAAGGCAATACTAATCTTTATCATAACTTTGGCCCAAAACGTTTTATGTTCTCAGTACAATCAGATCAATCATTTGTGGCGCTATAGTGATTACAACAGTAACATCAACAAAGATTTCTCATGAACACTTAATTATTATGCATTACAACAAACTGCAAATTGACTGCATCCAGTACACTGCTTAGTTGTTCCACTCGCATTGAATAAAAGCAAAATGACAAGGAGATTCAAACTCAACTTCTTTGGGCAGGCCAGAAACAACTTGCAACACATAATCTTACCTTGGTTAAAATGCGAGTAGCAGTTACAGTTCAGAGTTAATAAGCTCCTCAACCGAACTTTTGTACCTCGAAATAAGATCCCTGGAATTAAGCATGAATCATGACCATCCGATAGAAGCTAATGATAATAATACAACTTTGAGAAACACATATACACATCTCAAAAAAGGATACACACCTCCGTTGATTTAGCATTTGCTCGCATTCTGCCTTTTTGCGCTTTTGACCCTCAACTGTCTGTCCAAAGAACACAGGAATGACCAATTATCTAACCCACATTTAAGCATCAAAACATACAACTAAATTAGAATTTGTGGAGTAACTTTGTTCAAGTAAACATTGTATCAAACATAATGAACCCCACTTTTCTGTAAAATTCTTCACAACTATTAGTTGCACAAACAGGCCCCAACTGAAAAGCACCATAAAAAGAAATAACACAGCAAAAAAAAAACAATCCAACTCTTGAGTTTACCATAGATCTTGAGCTAATAGACCCTGATATTGATGTCAACAGCTGCTGGCACTTCTCAAACTGATTTTTCAACTCAGTTATCTGGTGAGGAAAAATACACTTGGTTTAACCTAGAAGAAATGAAAAATTAACATGTAATGATCAAACTATTATATAATGCCTCAATCAAGAGAAGAACAAACCAATGCATCTGAGTGCTGATCTCGATTTCCATTTTCAATTGTATCAGCTAAATTCTCCACCAACTGTAAGATGACAATCAAAGTTAGAACAAAAGGTCTCACTAAGAAAGAGAAATGTCATGTTACTCTATTGAAATAGCAAGCTACAGATCATGGTTTTCGCCCAATACCTGTAAAAGATGGAAGTGAGAAGCAAGTGATTGGTGGTGCTGTTGTTGTTGTTGCTGCTGCTGCTGCTGCTGCTGCTGCTGTTGTTGTTGTTGCTGCTGCTGCTGCTGTTGTTGCTGCTGCATCTGTTGCTGCTGTTGCTGCATTTGTTGCTGTTGCATCTGCTGTTGATACCGTTGCTGCTGTTGTTGTTGCTGCTGTTGTTGTTGCTGCTGCTGCTGTTGCTGTTGTTGCTGATAGAGCTGCGGTTGATTGAACTGTTGTTGTTGAAATTGCTGTTGCTGAAGAAATAAATTGTCTTGATTGGAGGGTGTCGAAGGATTACTGTGAGTTTGGATGTTGGGGATCATTGTCCAACTTCCTCCTCCAAAGTGGTCCATAACTAATGGTTGTTGAGCTGAAACCTGGTGGTACTTTGGTTCTGAAATGGATAAACTACTGTCATCATATGTAATCATGTACTACATAAATAGCCAAAACTATCAAAGCTTGAACCGGACTAATGGACTGAGTAGCAAAGAGAAATAATTCCTAAGATTCTGAAATGTACAAACCACTTCAAAAATATCTTTCCCATCAATCCTCAAAGACATTTCATCCACATCTTATTACAAGAATTATTCTTTTCTACCCAAGAGAACAAACCCGTAAAACTGAACCCCTCCATCATAACTAAAATAAACTCTTATCTCCAAGTAAAAAAATACCATAACATCTGCGTGAATTTGGTGCTCAAGTTGTTAAATCAAAAGGTACATTGAAAATTTTACTGCCGCAACTATGTCTTTTTGATAAGGCTAAAGACTATCCTTGAATGGGCATCGCGCAGATGCCAAATTAGAAAAGATGTGACCGGTTAGATCTAGTACAGAAGGGCAAAAAAAAAATTCAGCACTAGTGCAAGTAGCCTAAGCTAAAGCTAAGGAGGTAGCAAAATCCCAAGCAAACCGAAAGGGTAGATAGTATTATGTGATAAAAAAGTTCACGAAACCTAAAACTGTAAAATTAGATAGAAACGAATCAATCCCAAATGCACCTCTTACTCTTTATCTCTAATTTAGCTCAGTAATCAAGAACTATGCCTCCATCCCGAATTAGTTTGGGTTTCCTATACGAATTCTCTCCATTAGAACCCCTTTCATTCCAATATTCAATAATTTAGGCTTTTATAACCCTAGATTAGAAGTTCCCTATTACTAACATACAAATATCTGATAAAGATTAAACAGACTCCTAGCAAGCATTAAACAAGTTAATTGAAATACCATTAATCAATACTCACTAAGAAATTGCACAAAATCTCTCTATCTATGAAATTAACAGTTTTAGGTCAAAACCACAACCTCAAATTTTCCAACCAAAAAGAACTCTAAATCTTTTGAACAGATTTTTCGTTTGCTATAACTGGACAACCAAACCCTTGATTCAAGCCGCCACAAGAGAATGAATTTACAAGTATAAGAACTTAATCTTTACTGAAACCACAACTAGTACAGCTAATAACGAAGCAGAAGAACTACAAAACGAGAAAGATTACCGGAGATGAAAGGCCCGATCCGATTGAGCAGGCAGTGAGGTTGAGCCAACAACTGAAAATCCTCTGTTTCTCAGAGAGCAAAATTGAAATTACTCATTCCATCCCAATTTGTGGGGAGCTTTGGATTTCCAAAGCAATTTTTGATAGTATAAAATTTATATATAAAAAATTAGATAAAAAGTATTAATAACTTTTAAGAATTAATAATTTAAAAATACATAAACTCGTTTTTTGTTAGTCAATTTAATTTATATATGAACTATTATTTAACGGACTGAAATAAATTGAACTAATAAAAAAGTGGATCAACAGCTCATTCAAATTTGAACGGATTGTATTTAATTTTAGAGGAAACAACACAAAACACACATTTATATTTGTGTTATTTATATGCTGAAACTATACTTTTCCAATTATATTTTCTCTCAGAATTTTTTTATTCCGTCTGACATAATAGATACACACGAGCTAAAATCAGATATAATTTATTTTACTGCAAGGGCCAAATATACCCCTATACTATAGAAAATAGTTTAAATATACTCCTAGTTATACTTTCGGGCTAAATACAGTAAAACCTCTATAAATGCATATGCTTGGGACCGGGAAAAAATATTCATTTATCAAGATTATTAGTTTATCGATAAATGTATAAAATATTTATTTATCGATAAATAAATATTTATTATTTTAGAGAGTATTTTGCAGTATGTGCCATAAGAAAGAAAAAAAAATATTTGAATTAAGAATTTCAAAAGTTTAAATCTAGGAAACTAAAAAGTGTAGTCTTTGCATATTTATTATTTAAATCTAGGAAAGCTAAACGAATTTAGTGAAGTTTAATGTTTCTAATTGTATTCATGTATATAGAATATGAAGAGATTTTATGTTTATAAAAGGAAAAAGCTATATGTTTAAAAATTATAATCCAAGTATAATGTCTTCTCATCATTTGAAAGGCGTACAAAAATCATCTTTAACCAATAAAATAAGAAACGCAATAAGAAAATCTTATAAAAGAGAATCTTATAAGATTCCTTTTAAAGATTTGCAACTATATGTATTGTCAAAGGAAGCATTTCAACCAATGTCTACATTGTCAAACTATTTGGTACAACAAGAACAAAATATTTCAAAAATTGTATTCATTCTTCAAAAAGTTAAGGATGAGATTAATTTTGGTTTTGGTGGAAAGAAAAACAATCAACTATAGAATCATATTTTAAAAAGAAATAGTTATTGGTCTAGTATTATTGACTAATTAAATATATATAAATTCTTAATGTATTCTAGTAATTATTACTTTATATTTTTTCTGGGTCTTTAATACTTTATTTTTAATTATTATCTAATGCATTTAGCGAGAATATTACTTTAATATAACTGGCCCAAGTTGGGACCGGAGAAAAATATTCATTTAGCGAGATTATTACTTTATCGAGATTTTACTGTATACCCCTTCTGTCATACTTTCAGGCTAAATATATCCTTATGACTAACATACGACACGTGGACAACTAATATTAAAAGAACACAAATTGGGATATAACCCACCCATCCAAATAATTTAACCCGACCTAATCTATAACATTGACCCACCCATTTATCTTTCAAATAAGGAAACCTAATGTCGAATTGAATTCTCTCCAGCAACTAAAGAGGAGTGCAGTCAAAGAGGTCTGAGAACCGGAGCTATTTCTTTTTTTTTAAAACGCCATTTTGGAACGACAATGACAGAAAATACAAAAATAGGGGAAAAATGGACATTTGTGGAGCAATGAAGCAGCTAGTTTCAAACTTCACTAGCAATAAGAATCTTCTACTACTCGTGCTTGACCAAAAGGCGTTGTGAATAATATGTTAGTACAGGCAGAATCCTTGATGAATTTCAGAGTCCTAGATTTTGAGCTTGATCCGAAAGTCTTATTTATTTCGAGACATCCAACATAACAGGGGAAAATTACCATGATTTGAGCTTGATTATCATTGTTTTAAAATTAAATTGAGTCTGTTATGAAGCAAGGAATTAGTGTAGAGTCTGTTAGTATATGCACTAACAGAAACAGTTAGTAAAAGTTGTTACAACTAACTATAGTTAAGTTAAGTCTATCAATCTAGTTGAATACTAAGATGTGATGTATTATATATAGTATAGATACTACCAAAGATTAGAGAGTTCATTCATTGTTTAAGCAACTCAATATAGATTTGTTCTCTTCTTCTTTCTCAATCAATGAATCTCCATTACTGATTCTAACATGGTATCAAAGCAATAGGTATCACTGTGAGTATCTCTCTGTTTTCAATGCAACAATAGGCTCGTGAAGGAGTAGTGTGCATTGTCCTAGAAGCAGTGAAGATCTGAGTTTCGAGTTTTCTGCAATGGTGGATGCAGCTGCCATTAATTCAGTTACAGTATCTCTTCTAGGAACTACAGGAGCTCATACAGGAGTCGATGCTCGTCATCCTCTTCATTTGCAGGCATGTGATACTCCAGGTAGTTCCTTGGTCTCAATTCAACTCACTGGATCTGAAAATTATTCTCTATGGAGTAGATCTATGAAGATTGGACTACTAGGAAAAGGGAAGTTAGGTTTTATTACTGGTCAATATTCAAAGGATAAGTTTGATGTCTCATTACATGATCTTTGGGAAAAATGCAATGCCATAGTCCTGTCATGGATTATGATTTCTGTAAGTAGGGAACTGTTAAGTGGAATAGTTTATGCTAGCAGTGCTCAGCAAGTATGGACTGACTTGAAAGAGAGATTTGACAAAGTAGATGGCTCTAGGATCTTCTATTTACACAAGGAGATTACTACACTTAGTCAAGGAATGTTGTCCGTGTCTAGCTATTTCCCCAAACTCAAGGAATTGTGGATGGAATTTGACTCTCTTATGCCATGTCCTGGTTGTGCATATGATGTTTCTAAGACTTATGCAGCTCATTTTGAGTACCAAAGGTTGATGCAGTTTCTCTTAGGGCTAAATGAGTCTTATAATCAGTGTAGAAGTCAGATTATGATGCAGGATCCAGCACCTTGTGTGAACAAGGCTTACTCTCTGGTTATGGCTGAGGAAAGCCAGAGGATACTTGGTAAATCCAATTCTGTAAGTGTTGATAATTATGGTTTGGTGAATGATGCTATGGCATTCTTCAGCAATAATAAGAGTCATGTACCTAGATCAGGCTCTAGTTCATACTCAGGACCTAGTCTTCCTTCAGGATCTGGTTCGAGATCTCATCAAAGATCTACCAACAATCTTTATTGTGACTACTGCAATTGGAAAGGTCACATCAGAGCTACTTGCTATAAACTCCATGGTTATCCTCCTGAATGGAAGGGTAAGAAGAAAACACTACCTGGATCTATTCCTGCAGCTAATCTGGTGGATGCCAATGCTGGTACTACTCAGTTGAGGCAATATTCAGCAAATACTGGTCAAGGATCAACGTCCAGTGCTCTTGGAATACCTCACAGTGGTAGTTTCTCTACTACTACCTCTCATGCTCTTATGTCTACCAGGCAGCCTCCACTAGCTCATTTTGACTCACAGGTTCAGCAGCATCCTCATTTCTCTCCACAGCAGTATCAACAACTTCTACACATGTTGGATCAAGAAAATGAGAAAGCAAAGGCCAACACCAACTGTGACAATCTGTTGGCATCAGGTATGATGCATTGTTCCACTTCATCTGATACTAATAATAAGTGGATTATTGACTCTGGAGCATCTCAACATATGGTACACAATGAGAATTTGATCACACCACAGGTCTCTGTACAGAATAATTCCTGTAACAAAGTTCATCTACCCACTGGTGCACTTGCTCATGTTACCCACATTGGTTCTTCTCAGGTCCTTGGAGGGACTGAGATTTCCAATGTTTTGCATATTCCAGCCTTTCATTACAATTTGCTGTCAGTCTCTAAATTAACGAAGAAGCTCAATTGTTGTGTCCTCTTCTATCCTAATTTTTGTGTCTTTCAGGACCTCTCAAGTGGGACTGTGAGGGGGACTGGCAGACTGGAGAATGATTTGTATGTTGTGCATGCTGATAGTCAGCTGATCTCAAGCGATTCATTGAAGTCTACACAGGATTCAGTTCATGTAGCTAATGCAATTTCTTCTTCTCAGTCTCATAGTTTAGATATGTCTCTTTGGCACCAAAGACTAGGTCATGTTCCTATTTCTACTATCAGAAATCTTAGTTATTTCAAACATTTTCCATCTAGTTCTTCTACCATTTGTACTGTATGTCCATTGTCTAAGCAAGCTAGACTATCATTTCCTTTGAGCAATACTACTACTGCTGCATGTTTTCACCTATTACATGCTGATGTTTGGGGTCCCTATAGAGTTCCTACTCATGATAACAAGAGATATTTTCTTACGTTGGTTGATGATTTCTCAAGATATACATGGATATTTCTGCTAAATTCTAAGGCTGAAGTTATTGTTGCTTTAACTCAGTTCTTTGCTATGGTCAAAACTGTATTTTCCACTCAGATCAAAGTGTTTAGATCTAACAATGGGTGTGAGTTCTTCAACTCACAAGTCACTACTTTACTGCATACTCTCGGTATTATTCATCAGAGTTCTTGTACCTATACTCCTCAGCAGAATGGGGTTGTGGAAAGAAAGTACAGACACATCTTAGATATGGCTAGGTCACTGAGGTTTCAGGCTGGTCTTCCCCTTCAGTTTTGGGGTGAATGTGTTAACACTAGTGTTTACCTAATAAACCGACTCCCATCTACTGTGCTGAAAGAACAGACTCCTCATGATTTGTTGTATCAAGGTCCCCCTGTCCTTGACCATTTAAGGGTGTTTTGATGCCTTGTATTTGCCACTGAGGTGAGGAAAATTGACAAGTTTGCTCCTAGGTCTATTCCTGCTGTGTTTGTTGGTTATTCTACTCTCCAAAAGGGTTACAAGCTTTATGCCTTAGCTACCAAAGAATTCTTCATCAGCAGAGATATGGTGTTTAAAGAGGCAGTATTTCCCTTCAAGCATATGAGCTCTACTTGTCCCCCTTTATTTCCTGTCCTACAGTTCCTTGAGGAGACTCCATTATTTTCTGAGTCCAGTCCTGCTGAGAACAATGTTGCTTCTAGTTCATCTGTAAGTGGATTTGATCTTTCTGATGACTCTGCTTCTGGTGATGGAAATGTCTTAGGTGATTCTTATTCTGATTCACTAACACCCTCTGCGCCTGTTCCATTAAGAAGGTCTACTAGATCCACTAAGCCTCCTATATGGATGCAAGATTTCCTGACAAATCAGCCTAAAGACTCTTGCAAGTATCCTGTCTCCAATCATGTATCTTATGCTCATCTTACTGCTTCCTATGGTGCAGCATTATCTGCTTACTCTAGTATTTCTGAGCCTACTTCTTTTGAAGAAGCTATAGTTCAACCTCAATGGGTCGAGGCCATGCAAGCTGAAATTTCTGCTTTGGAAGATAATCATACTTGGAGCATCACTAAGCTACCTCCTGGCAAGCAACCTATTGGTTGTAAATGGGTGCTCAAGGTAAAGTACTTAGCCTCAGGTGCTGTTGAGAGATACAAAGCCAGATTAGTTGCTAAGGGGTTCAATCAGACGGAGGGCCTGGATTACACTGAGACTTTTTCCCCTGTGGCCAAGATGGTTACTGTTCGATCTGTTCTAGCTGTGGCTGCTGCTAAACACTGGTTGATTTTTCAGATGGATGTGCACAATGCTTTCTTGCAAGGTGATCTCCTTGAGGATGTTTATATGGTTGTGCCTCCTGGTTTTTGCAGACAGAAGGGGTCTAACAAAGTCTGCAAACTGCACAAATCTCTCTATGGGCTCAAACAAGCACCTAGGCAATGGAATCTGAAGTTAACTGAAGCATTAGTTCAGTTGGGGTTTGTTCAAAGTCATTATGATTACTCATTGTTTACTAGAACAATGGGGAAATAATTGGTGGTGGTTCTTGTGTATGTAGATGATCTTCTAGTAACTGGTAGTTGCAGCAGCTTGATTGAACAGACTAGAAATGATCTGAAACTTAAGTTTAAGATGAAAGACTTGGGAGAACTGAAGTTTTTTCTTGGCATTGAGTTTGCTAGAACCAAGAAGGGGTATGTGATGAATCAACGCAAGTATGCTTTGGAACTAATCTCTGAAATGGGATTGAATGGTGCAAAACCAGTTCATACACCAATGGATCCTAATGTAAGGCTGCCATCTATTGAGTATGATAAACATGTACATGGACCAGAGGTTACTTCAATAGATAAACCATTGAAGGATATTGGAAGATATCAAAGGTTAGTGGGAAGGCTGTTATATCTAACAATGACTAGAGTAGACATATCCTTTGCAATACAAGTCTTGAGCCAGTATATGCACGCTCCAAAAGAGTCTCACATGGAAGCAACTCTTAGAGTAGTTAAATATATTAAAACATCTCCTGGCCTAGGTTTGTTTATGCCTGCTCAAAGCTCAGAATTACTTACTGCTTACTGTGACTCTGATTGGGGTACTTGTCTACAAACAAGGAGGTCTGTAACAGGTTATTTGGTGAAGTTTGGAGATGCACTCGTATCGTGGAAATCTAAAAAACAAGGGACAGTAGCAAGGAGTTCTGCTGAAGCAGAATTCAGGAGTATGGCATCAGCAGTAGCAGAGATTACTTAGCTTATTGGTCTATATAAGGAGCTAGGAGTAAACATCAAGCAGCCAATTCAACTCTATTGTGACAGTAAGGCTGCAATCCAAATTGCATCCAATCCTATTTTTCATGAGAAAACCAAGCATTTTGACATTGATTGTCACTTTGTTAGAGAAAAACTACAACAAAAAATGATCAAGACTAATCATGTATCAACAAGGGATCAGTTGGCAGACTTACTTACTAAAGGCTTATGGAAAGCAACACATCTACATCTAATGTCCAAGCTGGGAGTAAAATATTTGTTTCAGCCACCAGCTTGAGAAGGGGTGTTATGAAGCAAGGAATTAGTGTAGAGTCCGTTAGTATATGCAGTAACAAAAACAGTTAGTAAAAGTTGTTACAACTAACTATAGTTAAGTTAAGTCTACCAATCTAGTTGAATACTAAGATGTGATGTATTATATATAGTATAGATACTACCAAAGATTAGAGAGTTCATTCATTGTTTAAGCAACTCAATATAGATTTGTTTTCTCTTCTTCTTTCTCAATCAATGAATCTCCATTACTGATTCTAACAGAGTCAAAGTGGGAGGATCATGTATGCGTCAATGGGGGGAAGTGGACGAAGAGCTTTTCTAGGGGTAAATCTGATGCCTGTTGGCACTGATTGGAGAGCAATTTGATTATTAGAGTCTCTTTGGTTGCTGGAGAGAACTCAATGAACATTAAGTTTCCTTGTTTGAAAGATAAATTGGGTGGGTTACCGTTATAGATTAGGTCGGGTTAAAATAAATTATTTGAGCGGGGCGGGTTATATTCGAATTGATTTTTTTAAAATTGAATAGTTCTTTTAATCTTAGTCATTCACGTGTCCTCTGTTAGTCATAAGGGCATATTTAATCCGAAAGTATAGCGAAAGGGGTATATTTTACCCGAAAATATAACTAGGGGTATATTTAAACTATTTCCTATAGTACATGGGTATATTTGGCCCTTTGCCGTTTATTTTATAAACATTATATCTAAGCGTGTTTCACATGTATTCAAAAGTCACTATAAAGAGATTGATAAAGCAGTATAGTGAGAGAAAAACTTGCACATGATGTTCATTGATTAGAAAAAGTCTTGAAGGAGGTTTTATGGAGATGCTTGGAAGTTGGAGGTGTGCCTATGATGTAGAGTCCGACACCAAAACAAATATTTTTTGAGCCCTAAACACCAAAAAGAACCCTCTCTAAAACACACACACCAAAACGAACAGTTCGCTCATTTATGGGCGAACTACAACTACCATCTTTTAACGTTGTAGTCCTCGTTAACTCCAAATTCATCCAAACTAATATTACACAAATCTTAAAGGTAGTTCGCCCACCTTCACTTGAATATATATCTCTTTCTCAATTTTAAGTGTATTGTAAAATCTTTTAGATACATAAAATCAGGACTTTTTTTCAATAATTAAAGTATAAAAAACTTGAAAAAAAATTTTCATAAAAGAAATTTCACTATTTATTTGCTTGCAACAATAGTAAAATACTACTAAGGTCGAGGGGGACAATGATTCCTCTTATGACTTAAATTATAGCGTTGTGTCATGCGACCTGAATCGATGTCCATTTCATTTCTACGACGCCTAGTATGGTTGACTCTAGAGAAGTTCTCAAACATGCTCATTTTGTTTTTTCTTCTGCTTCTTTTAGCAATGTCCTTAGAAGATTATCTATCTTCTACAAATTTCATATTGATGTGTGAAGTCGTGTATCACCATCGAAAGAGGGTATCCTCCCCCGTGAAAGAATAGTGGTAGTTTCTTTTATGAGCATGTTTTCTATCCACCGAAAACAATCGCATTCATTATTTTTCTAAAATAACATAACAAGAAATCAAGTTAATATCCATATATTTTGAACTGGACAACTTAATTTTTTTCACCTTTGAATGCACACAAACACCAAAACTTACGATCAGGATTTCTTGGAGTCCTCGATGCTTTCATTTTACAATTCTCTTTGCATTTACAAACATATGGTTCAACTGAATATATAAACTTTTCGGATAGTAGAAACATGACTATCAAATATTAAAAATCAAAATATAAAGTAAGAAAAAGTAAAAGATAAATGAGAGAATGTGGACAGAATAACCCATATTTATTGTTGAAGAAAGAGATATATCTTTACGCGAGAAAGAAAGAGACATATATTCACGTGAGTGGGGCTAACAAAAAGAATTATAGTTCGGACATTTGTGGGCGAACTACTTTTAAGATTTGTATGATATTGATTTGGATGAATTTGGAGTTAACGGAGACCGTGTCGTTAAAAGATGGTAGTTGTAATTCATCCAAAAATGGCAAGCTGTCCGATTTGGTATGTGTTTTTAGAGAGGGTCCATTTTGGTGTTTAGGGTTCAAAAATGTCCATATTGATGTCGGACTCTATGACGTACATTAAGGCGATCAAGGACAGGTATGAAGGAGTCAAGACCTAGAAGACGTAAAGCACTTTTCAACTGTAATAGGGTTGCACCCATGGGCGGAGCTACCCTTGCCCGAGGGGTGTCAAGCGACACTCCTTCGCCGGAAAATTACGTTGTAGAGGTAGGTTAAATTATAATTTTATTCATATATATATATATATATATATATATATATATTAGTTGGCACTCCTTAACACAAGATGAAGAGTTAGCTTAGTGGTTAAGGGACTGCTGAATCTCTCCTTAATTTTTGGATTGGATGTCTGGTGTTCAAATCTGGCTGGGGTTTTTAATTTTTTTAAGCGTTTTTTTTTTAATTTAGACTACAAGAAGTGTCTTTTGTCTTTAAATTTTAGAAAACTGAAGCATTTTTTTTTCCATTAATTTTTAAATGATTGATTTAAATAAAGTTAACTTTAATATTTTATTTTTTAAAAAGAAAAAGATGTATTTATGAATATTTCTAATGATGCTATTGTAAAAACATTTCAAGATATGAAACCGCGTCGAGTGCGATTGTGATAATGTAATTATTTTTTGCTTTCATTAGTAAAGTTTATTTTGTTGATTTTTTTGAGTACTTACTACTTTTTATTTTGACACCCCTCAATGTAAATTCTAGCTCCACCATTGATTGCACCAAACATTAACTTTTATATCAAACATTAACTTTTATATCAAATTTATTATTGACGCGATATATCTAAGAAAGTGTGTCATGTATGTTGTTTGCAGATGAGATAATTTTGATTGGGAAGTTGATGCTAAATTGGAAGTTTGAAGACAATTTGTGAAGTCTAAAGAGTCATGTTGATGAAAACCAAGACAACATACTTTGTGTGCTGAGGCGGACAATGAAACTTGATATATATACAATCAAAAAGTGAGAAAGTTTTAAGCATTTTATCTTTATTATCTAAAATAATATAGATTGGACAATCATGAATCTCAGCAATGACTAGATCAATTATATTATATAAAGTGAAAAGTTGACTAGTCAAAAATGTTGAGACAAAATAAAGTTTGTATACATTAATTTTATTCAAATTCCACTACAGTAAAACCTCAATAAAATAATATTTAATAAAATAATAATTTTACTAAATAAATATTTTTCTTTGGTCCCAACTTGGGCCAGTTATATTAAAATAATATTCTCGCTAAATACATTAGATAATAATTAAAAATAAAGTATTAAAGGCTCATAAAGAATATAACGTAATAATTATTATAATACATCAAGAATTTATATATATTTAATCAGTTAATAATACTAGACCAATAACTATTTCTTTTTAAAATATGATTCTATAGTTGATTGTTTTTTTTTTCCCACCAAAACCAAAATTAATTTCATTCTTAACTTTTTGAAGAGCGAACACAATTTTCAAAATATTTTACTAGTTAAAGATGATTTTTGTACGCCTTTCAAATGATGAGAAGACATTATACTTGGATTATGATTTTTAAACATCTAGCTTTTTCCTTTTATAGTTAACATAAAATCTCTTCATATTCTATATACATGAATACAATTAGAAACATTAAACTTTACTAAATTCGTTTAGTTTTTCTAGATTTAAATAATAAATATGCAAAGACTACACTTTTTAATTTTCTAGATTTAAACTTTTGAAATTCTTAATTCAAATATTTTTTTTTCTTTTCTTATGACACATAATGCAAAATACTCTCTAAAATAATAAATATTTATTATCGATAAATAAATATTTTATGCATTTATCGATAAATTAATAATTTTGATAAATAAATATTTTTTTTAATTTAAATATATGTATTTATAGAGATTTTACTCTATATGAAATTAACTGAACAAATTATTGTTGTTGTTATTGTTAAATCTACAAGGGATCAAGTTTTTGTTATTTGCTCTAAATTCTAGTGGTACCTCAAAATAAAAGAGCCAAAGGGATAAAACAAAAAAGTTACCGGCCACACGAAACATTCCGTTGGTCAATACAAGTTAACCCACTGTCACACGAATAAAAGGAAGGGCAGAAAGGGATGAAATTGATAAGACAAGAATTGAAGTTACATTTGACATGACTAGTTGAAGTGATATTACTTTGTCCTCAATCTTTTGGCCCCTCCTCAGTCCTCCCATATATAAATATTTTTTTTTTGTGTTTGAAGTCCACGTTAAAGCATTGCAGACTCATTCGAATAGCATTTTTAATAGATTTTTTTTTTTTATATATTCAAGATTCAAATTTAAATTCTCTAATTAAAAGTAAATCAATTTCAGTACTGCACCGCAATTCATATTGGTTGTTACTTCTTTCTGCGCCATTTTGGTCTCATTATCTTCTTTTGTTCCTTCTTTCTGCGCCATTACTTTTTCCTCTATAAATGGTCTAGCTACTCTCTTTCACTATTTCTACTTTTATATTTATCTGTCCTTTACACAGAAAGTATAAGAAAATCTAGATTTTTTAAAATTATTTTACATAATAATTTATGTGGCATCATTGCATAACAATCTTTGTTATATTATTGAATACCATCATAACTAGGTAGACTATAAACCAAACAAAGTTTTATGTAAAAATTCTCAAAATTCACCTATTAAAATCTTCTGAATCAAGCCACTATATATATTTAATTTTATCCACAATTATATACTAATTTTACTTATTGAGTAAAAAGAAATAAAGAACTAAAGAATCATTTAGTTTGAAGATAGGTTATGCTTAATTTAGTTATCTTGTTATTATTATTAATGATTTGATTTGTTATATTAAAATTTTTGTTTGCAACAATATCCCTCACCTTATTTAGTAGAAAAATATTTTTGACATTTTTGATATTTTATCCCTAAATAACTATTTTTGCTTATGTAATTCCACCATATAAAAAATAAGTAATCTTGATACTAATTATTTGCCTTAATATATTTTTTCACGATTAATAATCACACAAGAGACAAAAACTCTACTAAATTTCATCGCAACATATCAAACTAGCCCTAAGTAACTGAGATATTTTATCCAGAAATTATTTTTTCAAGTGTTATTTCATTTTCAATGCGGAATAAAAATAACACTAAAATTTTGAGATAATTATCTAGTATTCCTCCGAGACTAAACGAGATAAGTGACTTTATCTTTTGTTTTCTATTTGATATCCTATATTTATATTAGAATCCGACAAATACAAATTTACACTTCATTCTCGATCACTTCTTATCAATAATTTTTTCATTTCCAAAATTCAAACTCGAGACTTGAATATCCTCATCCAGTGCACCGGAGCGAGTTGTATGTATCAAATCACGAACCCACAAGAAGTAAAACTATTGCACTCTCTCACATCCTATATATAGTGAGGCGAAACAACTTCAAAAAATACCCACCACAAAACAAACACAGCCATGTTAGACGTGTATAGTATCATTAATTCCGTCTCACAAGACTTCTCCCTTCCATCGGCGCCGCCACTACCGCCGCCGTCATCACCACCGACGGTGAGCCGTTACGAGCTACAGAAACGGCGAGATTGGAATACATTCGGACAGTACTTGAGAAACCACAAGCCACCATTGATACTTTCGCGATGCAGCGGAGCGAACATTCTAGAATTCTTAAAATACCTGGATCAATTCGGGAAAACGAAAGTTCACAACTGTAGTTGTCCGTTTTTCGGCGATCCTCATCCGCCGGCGCCGTGCAATTGCCCGTTGAAACAGGCGTGGGGGAGCCTTGACGCGCTAATTGGGAGGCTACGCGCTGCTTTTGAAGAGAACGGAGGACGGACGGAGACGAATCCGTTTGGTGCTCGAGCAGTGAGATTGTATTTGAAGGAAGTGAGAGACACGCAAGCCAAAGCGAGGGGGATTGCTTATGAGAAGAAAAGAAGAAATATTAAGCAGCGGATTAGTACTAATTATTGTGATAAGAGCTTAAGAAGATAAAAAGAATGAAGATGCTATATATAATTAATGGCTTTAATTATTTGGAATTTGAATTAATTAGCTTGTTGGATTATTATGTAAATGATATAAATATATCAATAGGAGTATGTTTTTGCTAGTATATATCATCTTTTGTTGCAATTGGAAGTTATTGGACGGTATCTAGGATAGTGGGATGTGGTCCGGAGAATTCAGTAATTTTTGCGCATGACTCATTATTTATAATGAGAAATCTACTAATCTATATAGTAAATATTTGTTGAAAATACTATCACAAAGTCATCATTTGATTCAGTAGAAATTAAACTTGTTTAAGTTTTACGCTTCTTTGATAAGGGTTCGATTCCTCTTAAACACTGAAGTTTAGTACCACACACTACGCATAGTAGTAGAAGATAGCATCGAGTTAGACAGAGACAAGATTAAGATTTTATTAAAAAATATTTAAAGGTGTTTGGCGCATACAGTTAAGAAACACTAATATATGATTCATATCAGGATTTTGTTAAAAAAACATCTAAAAGTGTTGTGAATACGTTTAAGAAACACTAATATTTGATTCATATACACTATAATTTTCAGTAATACCAAAGTCATTTATTTCGTACTATAAGTGACTTTAGTAGTAATTGGCTTATACCAAGTGCCAATTTAAGACAGTTAGCGCTCGTAAATCATATTTTAATTGAAGTTTCTTTTTTTTTTTTTTTCAATTATATGCTGGTCTTTATTACGATCATATAACCTTGTGAAAGAGAAACTAAAATGTAACTATATTATATTCTCCATTATTTCAGGCGGAGCCAGGTAGGATCAAGGGGTTCATTCGAATCTCCTTCATCAAGTATTTACTTTTTAAATTTGAATCCATTAATAAAAATCATGGCTCTGTCACTGCTTTTCCATTTGATTTTTTGTGAAACATCAACGAATCTGGTTGCACAACTAGTTGATTTTTTCAATTATTTCGTTCATTCTTAATTTGTTTTGTATTTGTTACCTCAATGACAAGCTTCCACTAAATAGCTAACGATGGGACATGTAAATTCCAAAATGGAAAAACGAATCCTACCATATTTCCTCTTGTTAATAATTGCTGCTAGAAAAAGTTCTACTTGCTCTTCTGGATTTCATTTAAATGATCTACTAAAAGCACATTATATTATTCTTCATAGAAGAAATGTGGTAGAGAAAAAAGGAGGACAATAATTGGATTAAGATTCTTATTTTTTGGGTTTTCAATTTGTGGTAAAGAGACATTTCCTTTGTGTTTTGGTCTTCAAATCCATCATTGCATAGGTTTTAGTTTTGCCACTAGTTTTTTTTGGTTTTTTGTTTGGAGGTTCAAGACAGAGTATATATGAAAGGAAATTAAAGTCGATAAGAATATGAATATGTATGTAGAAACAAGATAACAAGTTTTCTAGCGAGCATATCCTCATAATTATTTTTTGAGGATCTATCGAAAGTAGTCTCTCTGCCTCCAAGATAGAGGTAAGATATGTGTACACTTATTTTCCTAGGACATTTGTTTGTACTTATGATGTGTTGTTAACCATAATATTTGAATTTTAGCATACAAGAAATGTTAGTTAATCGATCATGAAGTTTTGAACATTTCAGTTAAATTTGTACCGTACACATTCATTAATAGTTTATGTTCAGTAGTATTTTATTTAAAGAAACTAAAGGGATAAAAATGACATTTTTATGTGATGCATGACTCTACTAGTTTGGTTACAGAATTTATAGTTCTGGTCAGACAAAGCAAATTAATGTATTCAGTTGGTGAATCTTACAAGATATTTTTATCAATATAACTTTCCTTTTATAATAAAGCCTACTACTTTTGAACTGTTCATGGTGGAGCCCTTTTCCCCCATAACTGTGGTGTTTAAGCTTAGCTTATGTGCAACTTGACTAATTTCACGAGTTACCTGACCTTTTCGACCAGCATCAGGTAGCAGGTAACTCTATCCATCGCAGCTAGGTTTTTGTCTTTGTTGAAATTTTAACCTGAAACATTGTGGTTTTCAACTCACTCTATTCATCACTAGGCCACACTCCCCGACACCGTTGGGTGCTCTCATGGTAGAGCCATGTTCTGCTCAAGTAATGCTGTGATCCACTTTCTGCTCAGGTGACTAACAAAACTGCTGAACTAAATGGAGATCAGAAATAAGAGCTTAATTTTGTAATAAATGCATATTTCTCTGTATTCTGTATGATTCATGAATGAATCAAATGAAAGAACCAGAAAATAAAATACTATAAATGGTATATTTCTCTGTTTAGATCATTATTCTCTTTTCAAGTGAGGTTAAATATAAATTAATCAATGCTGCAACACAAAGATGAAATGCCTATGCTACCTGAAGTGTGGATACAGTGCACTTAGCTAAGCTCTATTCTTGTGGTTGGTTAATAGTGAATTTAATCAGAGTTCTGGGGATAATGACTGTTGTATTTGAAGATTCATTTGAGGAACATAACCCTCATTTTGCAGCTCCATTAGAAGATTGTCTAATAAAAGATATATCTGAGCAGACTGCGGGTGACTCGAGTCTGCAGCAACAAATATATGAGTGCTATTGTTAACTTCAGTCCAGCTGTAACCAGGTACTTTCTGCACTCCTCTTTCCCTCATCATGAGACGAATTTTAGAAACCATATCCCATTTACCGGCATTAGCATGTAGATTTGATTGTAACATATAGTAGCCAGAATTTTGGGGGTCCAGGCTCAATAGATGCTCAGAAGCCATTTCAGCAAGCTCAGTATTGCCATGTAAGCGACAAGCCCCAAGTAGTGTACCCCAAATGCCTGCATCCGGAGCAAATGGCATGCTCCTAATCACGCCAAATGCTTCTTCCACAAGACCAGCTCTCCCGAACAAGTCAACCATGCATGCATAATGCTCAGTTCGGGGTGTAATCCCATATTCATTAGTCATGCAATTGAAGTAGTGTTTTCCCTCTTCAACTCGACCAGAGTGGCCACAAGCAGATATGATCGCAAGAAAAGTGACGTGGTCAGGCTGGAATCCATCTTTTCTCATTCCATGAAACAAATTCAGACAGTCCTTAAGTCGACCATGATTTCCATAAGCTGCAATAATGCTATTCCATGATACTTCATTCTTGTGCGCCATTAAGTCAAATACGCGCCAAGCTACCTCCAAGTTCCCACATTTAGCATACATATCTATTAACGCACTTTCCACAAAAACATCGGAACTTAATGCACTTTTCATAATGAAGCCATGGATCTCTTTCCCATAATGGAGAGCTGGCAAATTTGCACAAGCAGAAAGAGCACTGGATATGCTGACACAATCATATTTGGCTCCAATTGCACCCATCTGCTGGAAGAAGTCAATGGCCAATTCCGGTTCAGCATTCTGGCAACAACTAGTGATCATTGAATTCCAACAAACAACATCTCTTTCAGACATCCTTCTGAAAACTTGTTGAGCAAGATCCAATCTTCCACACTTTGCATACATGTCCATCACCGCACTTCCCACATAAAGTATTCCTTGAAAGCTGCGCTTAACAATGACACCATGCAGTTCCTTACCTAATCTCAAAGCAGCCAAACCAGAACAAGCTGGTAAGGTACTTGCTAGAGTAACAGGATTGGGCCTCATCTTCTTATTAAGTAACCATCGGAAAACATCTATGGCATCAGAACTCATGGCATTAAGAATAAATCCTGAAATCATAGCAGTAAAAATAACAACATCCACCACAGGGCTGCAGCTAAATATGTTGCGTGCTGCCACAACATTCCTGCACTTGAAGTACATATCAATAATGGCATTCTTTAAGAACACATCAATAGATACGTCATGTCTCACGATATAACCATGAATCGCCTTCCCGTGGTACAAATCTTCCAATATAGAAACAGAGGGGAGCAAACTGGCAAAGGTGATAGAGTCTGGTTTGACACTGCTAGCTACCATTTCCCGAAATAAATCCAGCGCCTCATCGATATACCCATTCTGTACATACCCTCCAATCATCCCATTCCAAGTCACACGATCTGCTTGTGGCACTAAATCAAAGATCTTGCGTGCATCAAACAAGGAACAGAATTTAGCATACATTGCAATCAATGTATTGGCTACTGG
Organism: Solanum bulbocastanum; assembly: GCA_037074985.1. NCBI lineage: Eukaryota > Viridiplantae > Streptophyta > Magnoliopsida > Solanales > Solanaceae > Solanum > Solanum bulbocastanum. The sequence continues at coordinate 23,885,190 of CM073598.1, read as the reverse complement.
AGAATCCATTTCCAACCCACATTGCATAACAAGCCCATGAAGCTGACAACCAAATTTAACCATCGTTTCCGAGGCACAAACAGAAAGAACACAAGCATATGTTACTGAATTAGGCTTAGTTTCACTTTTCCTCATTTTCATAAATAACCCAACCACATCATTCACAGACTGTTCATCTTTAGCATAACCATTAAGCATCACATTCCACAAGACACTATCCCTTCGAGACATTTTATCGAACAAAAGGCGAGCATCATCCAAACAACCATTCTCAGCATAGAACTTAATAAAAGCACTACCCACAAACTCATCATCCTCAAAACCTAAACTTTGTACCAACCCATGTAGCCATTTACCTAAATTCACGGCATTTATACCAGCACAAGCCTTAATCACACAAGGAAAAGTGTATTTATCAGGGCAAGTACCAAAAACCAACATCTTGAAGAACAACAAGATTGCAAGATCAAAACGACCCATTATTGTATACCCTCTAATCATCCAATTCCAAGGGGAAGCATAACACAACTGAAGCTGAAAAAACAATTTCTTGGCATCGATAAACCTGTTACACAAAACATACATCCCCAAGATTCTTGTACCAAGAATACCCAAGTTGTCGATTCCATTTACAGTTACTTGGGCATGAACCTGCTGCCCTTTACGAAGAACAGAACCAAGATTTTCTGTAGAATTTGTGCAAGATTGCAAAATTGAAGCTATTTTCGATGCTAAAACTTCTTCTGTGTTGTGAAAAACTGAATCTTGGATGAAAGGGGAATTGGGTTTTGAGGAAAACGCCGCAGCGACTGAGATACACCTTCTGAAGATTGAACAGATGTTCTTGCTTTGAAACAACATTTACAGGTTGAGGTTTACTGTTTTCCTTTGTCCATTTTTCTGCCCTAGAGTGTGATCATAAAATTAAAGTGTTTTAACATATTAATTTGACAACTTCTTTTAAAATGGTTATAAAATATTTAATAAGATTTAACTTCAATTTCAATCAAATATTGTCAAATATGGTTTTGTTATAATGAAAATGATACTTTATAGTGTTTGTTTAGCCAAGTGAAAATGCCAGTATCTTACTTCAAACTTACATGGCTGCAAACCTCTTTTTTCCCCGACTTTTCAAGTGTCGTGAAATGGTCTTTCGTAGAAATGTAAGGTAAGATTGTATGATAAATCTTTGTAGTTGGGTCCTTTCTTGAATCCTGCACATAAAGGGAGCTTAATGCACGATCCTTTTTATAGTCATATACAACTATCTAATATGCATTTCATTATTTCTATGTGTGCGTATTTAGAATTTTCATGTCAATATATTAACCAATTTTGCCAATGCACCACCATAAACATTATACAGATTACAGGCCATCAGATATCCCTCTAGAGAAACCAATGCTCTTTCTGCAAAAGAGAAACCATGACTATAAAGATTCATCAAAACTCTTTATTTGCATTGATGTAATATATGTTTCAATATTAAAGGTATAAATTACTATTTATTTTATATTTTTTAGGATTTATCTATTCATTTGTAATTTTTTTAAAAAGAAACTATTTAATTGAAATTCAAATTGTGATTATAAAACTTAAATAATAATATATTAAAATAATTGAATTAAGCGGGTCAAGACCCAACCTGTTTTTAAGCCCATTGGAGTCCAACCCTTTTGAGCCCAAAGTAAACTTGCGCTGGTCAGGACCAAACCCAATTTTTATTTCAACTCATTTTAATATCTTCAATTTCAACTCAACCCGCTCATTTGACACCCCTAGATTAAACATACATTCATAAAACTCCATGCTACTCTTCTTCTTTATAAATGAAAAATATGCTAGCTACTCCCTTTTTTCAACTACATGTGTCCTAATTTGAATTTGATGATCAATTTGAGCAATTTTAAGAGCAAAACGTGAGATAAATTGTTCAGAATTCAACGAGAGAATTACATGTAGTCTCTCATACTAGTACAGTTTCTCTAGGTACTAACAACTTTTTGAAGAGTTGATCATCTTGTGGGTTTGTAAGTAAAATATTTCGAGCAAGAGAATATCATAGGAGTGCTTCAGCCTCGGGCACGACCTCTGTCTACTCTGATATCATGTTAAAGTGTGTAACTATATTATCTAAAAGTTAAACTTGTTAGAGAGAGAGCACACATTTATTAGTTAATAATACTCTCAACCCAATGTGTCGATAAAAGATTAGTACACATGATATGTTTGATTTAATTGTTAGGAATAATTTATAGAGAACTTTTTGACGTCAATAGATAAAGGGGTGATAAGATTTAAGTATTTTCGCCTTCTATATGTACTTGAATTTGTGAATTCATCAAATGTATATAAAGAAATATTGTATATTTAATTACTAGGACTTGTACTTTGAGCTTAGATGCGGATCCAATCTTTAAATAAAAAATATTCTAATTTTTGTGTTAATTTTTCTGTTATGAATTTATTTTGCTTGATACCTAAATTTATGTTTTAACTGAAATACTTGTTCAGATAAAGAAATCTTCTTGGAATGATTTTCTTCTGCTTCTATAAATTAAAGTTATCTTAAAAGTGATTGAAGATAGTTCGATAATAATCTTTACTATAAAAAATTCTAAATAAATTTGTTTGTTCAAAAATATACAAGTACCACCAATATTTTTTTAAAGACGATGAATTTATTCACACCTCGAAATATTCAGTTCACTTTCTTTTCAAAAATTAAAAAACATCTCTTGGTTGATAGACATAGCTTCCCGGTATAAGTTAATAGTACTACTCATTCCTAGTCCCCTCATAATAAACAAGCACCGTTATATTCATAAAAGTTCTTTATTGAGACGGATTCTACCGAATTTTTAAAATCTTAGCGTTGAATTTGTTGTATTGTTAAAATTATGAATTAAATTTGAACTAACTTATAAAAATTCCTATGGTTTTTCACATAAAAATTATATTTTTGTTAAGAAATGAATTTTAAGTCTAAATTTAAAATATTAGCTAGCTCATGGAGGATTTTTTGCAACAGTACTTAACACACGAATCACGATATACAACTTTATATACTTAGTATATGCAAGGTATAAAGTTTGTATAAAAGAGTATTATTGTATATAAGAGGTGCTTATACACACTTTAGATTGTTATTCAAATTTATACATAAAAAAAAGTGTTTTGTTTTCCTACAAACTTCAACTACGAAACTTGATCATTCGAAATGGTAAATATCTTTTGAATACAAATATCAAATATTAATGCAATTTTGAAATGATCGCTAACAAACCAACAATCATCAATTTGGTTAAATTTTCAATAAATTCAACCTTTTTAGAACTCCAACAATAGAGTTTTACACATATCCTTAAAAAATATAAAAAATTTACAGAAAATAAAGAAGAAATGATTGCCAGTTTATATATATATATATATAAAGTGGCTGATGACTAACGCGGGTATCAATTGAAATATAGGCTAGTTCAGAAAATAATTTTACCCTCATAACATATAGTGTAAAAAAATTATTTTTGGAAATTACAAAAATTATGATGTGTCTTATGACATCATTCTTAAAGATATTTCATTCGATATAAATATATTTTTAAAATTTTAACTAGTTATTCTATCTAATAATAAATGAGTGAAGAATGAAGACAAATAAGAGACTTAAATGATCTGTTAATTTGGTCAAAAGGATCGTTAGAGAAGTTCAAATTGTTGTTTTTCGCCGTCAGATTTTATTTGTCACTATTTTTTAAGAGTTAGATTAATATAAACTTTGATCAATACTTTAATAAATGTTTTTTTATGATATTGATATAAAAAAAAAATTATAATTCTAATACTTTATAGTTCTTTTTAAATATCTAAATTTTATTTTAAAAATATTAAATTGATCTAATCAAATTAACTTTGAAAGTTAGTTAATTTAACTCTCGAAAAAACGAAATACGATAACAATTTTTAAAATGGGGGAATACTTGTTCACATTATTAAAAAAACATTTGTCTCAAATTATTTGATATTATACAAAATTAATGATTTTTATTATTTGCATTTTGCTCTAAGATTAATTATTTTTTAATATTATATAAATATGATTAAGATACAAAACAAAAATTCCCAATTGTTATTTTTTCCATCTATGATAAAATACATCAATAAAATGTATTTAGAATGTTAAAGGATAAATTAATAAAATAGTCTCTTTATTTACAATTTCTTTAGAAGTATGTAAAGAGAAAAGTCCACAAATAATACATAGACGAGGAAGGAGTATCTAACGGGTGAATATGGCATAGTATACACCGTACCGAATATTATATTAAAATCAATTTTTTCTATATCGAGATATGAATATAATAAAAAATTGATATGGTATTTGCTATGGATTTTAAATTATTTTGGTATTGATGTCTGTAATATAAATATCGAAAAATCATACACCGTATTTGTAATATACTTTTATTGTTACTTTTGCAAAGTGATTCAAAAGCCATTTTCACTGCTATTTGAAAAATGTAACAAGCTATTTAAATTAGTTGTCTGTGAATGAAATTTTGGTGTAAAATTATATAGGACTAAGCTTAATTTTACGTAATGTTATTTAAACTATTCATGATTGACTACTTAATCGTGATTGAATTGTTCTTTTGCGGGATTGATTGAAAGTTATGTTGTTACTCAAATATGATTGAGATATTTTTAAAAACATTAAAATTATAATTCTTTATTATATGTATATATGTAAGTCGAAATCAAATTCAAGAATTTCAAATCATACAAACTAATTTAATATGATAATGACATAATACGTACCAAAATTTGAAATACTATATTATATCAACCCAGGAGTAGGGGTGTGCATTCGGCTTTTCGGTTTGATTTTACACTATTCAGTTTGAATTTTCAATTTTTGGTTTTGTAAAAGTGTAACCCAATCCGATTCAAAATAAATTTGGTTTGATTTGATTTTCCTCTATTCGGTTCAGCTTTTTTCGATTTGATTATTCGGTTGTGTCAATAATTAATAACAAATATAACCAAAGTAATAGTAATATTTAATCCCTGAAATATACTTTCTAATATAAATCATAAGTAAACTTAAAACACAATATTTATAAGTATACCTATTATAGATGTAATTCAAACATAAAATATAAATGTAATCATCATGAAAGACAATAACCAAAAAGGGACAACAGTGGTTAGCTCCAACTTAATTCTAAGCCTAAAAAAATAAAAAAAAATAAAAAAAAATATATATATATATATAAAATTCGGATTTTATTTGTTTTTTGGTTTTTATTTTTTAAAATCCAAAACCAAACCAAAAAATCAAACAAAGTAATTTATTAATCTAAAACCAATCCGAAAAACCAAAAATCAATCCAAATAAAAATTCGATTTAATTTAATTGATTTAATTACTCAATTTAATCCAAATAGTGCATACTCCTACTCATGAGTATCTCATTAACCACAGGTTCAAGATTGATATATTGAATTCAAAATTGAGTGGCTATTAAAGAAGAAAGAAATCTGTCATTATGTCGAAGTATCTTTTAAAATAAGATTATGTCAATTCAATAATAGTTATTCACAGTTGATTTGACATATATGATCAAGAAAATAAATAATAGGGGCACTATTATCATATTATCCTTTGAATCTATATTAGATATTAATAGTATTTAATAATAAGGGTGAAATAGATACAAAAAAAAAATTATCTTTTGATATTTTAAATTAGATAAGTACTTCTTCGTTCTTATTTATATGTCACCAATTTAGATTTCATTGTACCTTAAGAAATCAAGTAAATTTATCATTATATCTTTATTTATTATTATCTTGAAGTCAAGTTTCAATAAATGAACATAAATAGTTTATTTTGATTAATTAAATTTACCAATTAACATAAATTATTCATTTAATTTTCTTATATTGGTCAAATTCATACTTTCAAGCCTAAAAATTCTCAAGGGTAAAATAGGAAGAATAATGTTATTTATGAATTATTTTGTGATATGGCAAATATTAAAAAACATCTATTTATAGTAAAGACTACATGATTTTTAATGGGGAAAATTGTATAAAATAGCAAACTATTAATCCAAATTAAATGTTATAACCACAGTTTGATTTAATTGTAACTCATAGCAAACTGTTGTCATTCGCTTCTCTCTTTTAAATTCTCATTCACCACTCTCGTTTTCTCGTTGACAGTCTCTCTCTTGCCTCTCTTGCTTTTATACAAACACAATATATAAATGTGTTTGTGTTTGTATAAAGTGAGAGAAAACTGTATATATACATATCTTTTTGTTCGCCTCTCTCCCCAGAGAATCTCACTCGCCACCCTCACTCACCTCTCTCACTTTATACAAACATAAATGTATAATTTGTGTTTGTGTTTGTATAAAGCGAGAGAAATTTGTATATACAAATACATATATTTTTTATTTTTCGTCCTATACACTCATAATTATACAAATACAGATCTTCCCCTGCCTAGTTTTCTTTTGTCTTTCTCTCGTTATACAAACACAAATTCTACAATTGATTCTTTTGTCTATGTATATCAAAACATATTATACAATTGATCTTTTGTATATGGTGTCACAACCCAGACCGTCGTGATTGGTACCCACACTAACCCTCCGGTGGGAGAACCATTAATACAACCCAAACTAAATAACTTAACCCAAAATTAAGACATTTAAAGATACGAAAGCAGGTTTAAATGTCTAAGAAAAGGAAAATAGGGAGTTCTCATAAACTCCAACAAAAGTCTAACAGCCAAATGTGGAAATAATGTATAGAACCTGAAAGTCAATGTACCAAAACTCCAACAAGACCATAAGTTTAAATAAGAAGGGGTACAACCCTAAACTAAACACAAAGAATATAAAGCACTAGTCTAAGCCCGAAGATGTGTACATAAACAAAAAGGAGAACTTATGGCAGCCCGAAAGAACTGGCTCACCCTTGAATTCGAGTCGATCACAGGTCTTCTAAACAAGGTCTATCAGTAGTCGCCTGAAGATGCCCTGTACTTAATAAAGAAAGAGCAAGTGCAGTATTAGTACACAACTACAGTGTACTGGTAAGATCATGCGGCTATGCCAATAGGTGAAACTTATATAAGTCACTACAACAATAAAAACATGCATACACCAAACATATACAATATCAATTATCACTTACGATAACATACAATTTCACAAATCTCAAGATATACAGTCATGTCAAGTCAATGGTCCTCTCATGAAATTCATACTCAAATTGTTAGTGTACTGATACGTGGTACCCGATCCAAGTTAGTGTGCTAGACGTGACACCCGATCCCATATATGCGTCGAAACGTGGCACCCGATCTAAGTTAGTGTGTCGGAACGCAACATTCGATCCATTCAACAAGCCACAATCACAATCATAATGTACATTATCGTAATCATACAATCAAGTCATGATTCATGGCATACAATTATTCAATCATCTTCATTTATGATTAGTGTGATCAATAATGCAACATTCGCATACATACATGCATTATAATGAAGCAATTACAAATATATATTACATCAATATGAAATCATAATCATCACCTACCTCGAACAAAGCTTGAATCCCCTAAGAAACTTGATTCTTCCCTTTTCAAATTTTTTTTTATTGTTCTTAGTCTACAAACAATCAATATAACGCGAGGATCAAGAAATAAGACTAATTACCCGGATCATAATCAATACTAGCAACCCTAGTTCGACCATTGATCCTCATACCCAGATTAGGGTTTTTTCCACCATAATTCTAGATAAAAAACCCTCCCCCATTAATAATTACTGAGAAACTAAGTTCTACGAATCGAAAAAATGGATTCAGAGAGTAAAAACCTTACCTTTAGCCCCAAGAATGGTGGAAAACTGTCAAGAAAACACCTGGGGTCATCTCCTAGCTCTCAAGGTCAAAAAGCGCAAATAAAATATTTTTGGGATTTATTGCCGACTTAAGTCGCGACTGGCCCGCTATGGCGCCCCCCCAACCCATCACAGTCGCCCTGCCTTGGTAAGATAAATTTCTCCCTAGCGGCTTGCACGGAGACAGAACGTCGTGATTAGAGTCTCAAACCCCCATTTTACAACACACCTTCATCCCATGACACTCAGAAAATATCCGTTCACGCTAAGATCAGTTTCAGGAGTTCTACTCACCCTAATTCAATTATGTAAAGTCGTACGGGTTCCTTAACGTCTTAGCTATCTACTCATGTGATCAAAATGATAATTAGATCTCCCATTTGTTATCAGATTCCCTAGACTCTCATGACTTCGATTTCGTCCAAATCTGGACTAGGTTGGGAATTTTAAAGTTACTACGAAAAAGTTTTCGGCCCAAAATTTTTTCGCGTTGGCTTTTCTATAAAGACAGGAACAAGTCGTTATATGTGTATACTGAAATATACATATCAAACATAAAGTTCGCTATGGAGCGCAATTATACAAACTATAGCTATAGCATACAAATATGACTTTTATGTTTGCTAAACCTAAAATTTACTCTTTTCAATACTCCCTCCGTCCAACAATAGTTGTTCAGTATACTATTTTGGAATGTCCAACAATATTTGTTCACTTTATGAAATCAATGGATAATTTTACACTTAGTTTCTAATTTACCCTTATCATTAATTATAGTCATTTCGCTATTATATTTTTCAAGACATTATATTTATTATATTTAAAAGGTGATATAGTAAAATTACGCTTTTATTTATAATTTTTTAAAAGATATACAAAATCGATTGTGGACACTAGTGTTGATCAACGGAAGAAGTTTAATGTACAAGTACAGGTGAACAGAAGGAGTACCTACCACATTATTTTTATTTTTTTTCGATTTTCCATCCGGTGTGTCCGAAGCCCACATTGGAGCTCCGACTAAATTCGAATTGCGCTCTGCAGGGTTCATTTGGGGATGACGTTTCCAACAGAATTTTCTCCATACCTAGGGCTTAAACCCGAAACCTTTAGTTAAGGGTGAAATACTCTCACCCGTGCATAGGACCCATGTTGGTACCTACAACATTATTTATTCTAACAACTTGTGACTCAAACAAGATTTCAAACAGAATCTCCAAAATGTATCTAGTACAATTAATTAGGTCCAATACAATTAATAAATTATCGAGATATTCTACTCATTTTATTTGCTGAGAGACAAAGTCATTTATTGTTTCATAAAAATAATGCCAAGTATAGCGGACCCAAGTCTCACGTGGATGCCAGCAGGCTATATGTTATTTTGTCCTTTTATTTGTCAAACTAACATTATATTCACCTCACTTAAACCAAAAACAGATCTACAATTTAATTTTTTTTAAAAGATCTTTTTTTCACAAATTACTCAACAAATTCAAGAAATTGTTCGGATGTCAAGCAAATTATACTTTCAAGTTTAAGGTATTGAGATTATAGATTTGAATTACCTAAAAAAATGAAAAAGTTGAAGCATGTTATAGGAGAAAAAGACTTGCTAATTAAACGTAAAGGATTAATTTTCGAAGTCAAACCTTTTCAAAATAATCCTCAACAGCCTAATAAGATCTTTCACCAGAAAGAACAGTGCCAAAAAGAAATAAAAAAGTTAAGTCGATAGGATTTCCAGAAGAAGATGTCGTTCATTTAATGAGAAATAAAAAGAAATATCAAAAAATTCTAGTATCCATAAAATCATAATACAAGTGAACAACAAAAAATCGAAATATATAGTAGCTCTCACCTTCTTGATACACACCTTTACATAATTTTAACAGTCATTTTCACTTTTTTCACACTTGATAATAAAATAATAATATATAGTATAATTGCTAAGTTACACCTACTTATTAAAATATATTTTAAAAAAAGTATTGACTGATAATTTGGTTCTAAGAGAGTATTAAACACTTCACACAATTATAAATCGTAATTCTATGAAGAAGACTATTTTCTTTGTTCTAATTTATGACACATTTTTTTGAACATTTTTTTTTTAAAATAACAAATGTAAATATTACCATTAACAATCCAACCAATACACCTAAAGAGCACCTAACTACTCAGCAGTGACCTTATATAGAAGGGGCTGTGTAAGTTAAGCCTCGAATAATATCTAATTACATGAAAAATTGTTGAGTCAAATAATTACATCTTTGGCCTTTCCTCGTCTTTCTAACTATGCCTAATCTTGCCTTGAAGCTTTGTTTTATCTATGTAATTGTTGTATTTATAGTCACCTTTAAAGTTGAATAGATAGACACACAAGTCTAACATGAAAACTTGTCTGAGATGCACGCGTCTTACATGACAAATCGTGTTAGATTTGCCATGTTGTTTGTGTGCATCTTACTGGTTCAATATTACGAAAAATTTAAATGTCTACTTGTGCACTTAAAAATTGGAGGATTTTAATATCATTTGAAATTAAGTTAAAGGATATATTTTTGTTTCTCTTAAACTCAATATCAAACTAAATTTCATTATATAAATTGCCACGGATAGAGTACTAAACTCTTCTAGAAAACCATAATAAAGTTGAAATCACCCTATTACTCTATTAGAGCATAATACTACAATTAAGACACTAATTACACTGAAAAAAAATCAAGATTGTAGAAACGACAAAAACTCATGGTCTAGAAAATGACTATTCACCACAATTTACCAAAACTTATATATATAAATATAAATATAAAATAGCATCTGTGACACTCTGGCATTGAACAGATAATGATTTAATGGAATGAAATCCCAAATTAGGGCTGAGAGTTGAGGGTACTTCGAATTGACTTGCCACTGATGGTAGGGACAGTTTTGGGATTTCACCAAAAAACTATAGTGAGAGATGGGAGAAGGGGGATTGACTATAATGCCCTCAAGTTTTTTGTGGGGAGACTGTAAAAAGTTGTTGAGGTGAGGGTAATTTAGTACTTTAGTTGTTGAAATTGAGCAAGAATGATAATTGCAAAAAATTATATTTTTCCACATAAAAATGGCGCTACGAAATAAATCTTGCATCTAATTCGACCTCAAAATGTAATTATGAGGTGAAAATTGTTAATAATTATATAGAAAGATCAAAGTTTAGAGCACTCAACAATTCCACATGCTGGATCGAACATATAGAATTCGGAAATATATATGAAAAAAAAAAAACCAACATAGAATAAATAATAAAGATTGAAACAAATTCGAACTCTTAAACCATGATGAAGGAAAAACAAATCTTAGACATTATTAAATTCGAACATCTAACTTATAAGGTGATGTTTGATTGCCTGAAATCATTTAAAGAAAAGTAGAGTTTCGCATTTGTGGAAACTTAATAATTTGATGCGATTAAAAATATCCATATGCAAAAAAGTTTTTCTTTATACATGAAATTATATGACATAATTTTTCAAAGAACGAAAATCTTTGGCACACCTATCTATTTACAACGTGTCTATAAAGATTGGTATATAATTGCATAATATATAGTAGGTCCAATTTTTCATGTCTAGATCTCAACAAGCCTGTCAATTCCATACTTGTTCTCTCTCTCTCTCACTCATGAAAAATATGCAAATAATTTCAACCATTCAAATGCAATAAAAAGAAATGGCTTAGCACACCACCTGCCACGTTTATAAAAAAGTGGATATACCTGACTATTTCAGATTCGTACTACGTAGAGCTTTATAAATATTTAATTAAGAAATGAGTAACTTCATCTGCGATACCATATTATCTAGTAGTGAGGTAGTTTATTCAATTTTTAGGTGAAATAAGATAAAATATTTGAAATAAATTTTATATTTTATTTAAAATTATTTTATCTTATTTTGTGAAATTATAGTTGCGGAATAATTTAGTTAGTATATCAAGTTAAAAATCCCATCATTTTCCATGCACCGTCCTAGCCTATTACTGATAATTCATGTCCTTTTATTCTGTCCACTCATATTACCTAATAGAAGTAAAAACTCTATTAGATGAACTATTTGAGTGGACCTTAGGGCTAAGGTTAGTTGGGTATAATTATTTTTTTAATTGGTTCAAATATTTTTAAAAATATTTCTTCTAAAAAAAAAAATTCAACAAAAATGAGAAAGAAAAATGACTCTGTAATAGAATAACTTGGTAATTGGATAAATTCAAAATTAATATATGAATAACGTAGTTATTTATATATTAATTTTATATCATGTTTGATTTGTTAATAGAATAAAAATTATTTATATATTTATTTTTAAAATATTTAGTTGGTAGGTTTTCAAATGTTGTATAAAAGTTATTCATGTATTATTTTTATATGGTATTTGGTAGAATTTTTTGTAATCATACATGACTAATACTTACCTAACTTATGAGGAAATCGACGTATAATTTATGCGGGATGAAAGGTGAAATAATTTTGTGGGTATTAGTTATATATGAATTAAAATCGTAATTACAAATTTATCCGTATTAATTTACTTTTAAATGTATATTAATTTACAACAAATCAAATAATTAATATATGTGAAAGAAGTAATTAATCGTCTTTTTCTTCGAGCTTTTTATTTAGTTAATTGCTTAATTACTGTTAGTTTCTTTTACTTAAATTTTTGTTAATTGTTTTCTTTGGCGGTAAAAGGTAGTGACTATCAATTTTAATTAATTTCTTTGTTTAGTTTCTCTACAACGCATCATCAATACAAATTTTATTTATTTTTTTAGTTATTTGTTATTTAATTTAAATTAAATTATCTATTGCTTAATCATATTGAATACAATTGCTTAGTTATTTTTAGTTATTTGTTATTTATTTTATTGTTTTTAGCTATTGATATTTATTTAATTTTAATGTGTTGTTTATATAGTTGGTTATTTTCATGGTTGATGATAAATATTAGCTCACTAATTTTTTTTTTGAAATTAAGAAATAAAATTAGCTCACTAATTTTTTTATAAACTCTACCTAACTAAACTCTGCATAATCAATACATGTATAACTATATTGTGCATAATTAAACTCTGCATAACTAATACCTATATAACTAATACATATATAACTAAATCCTGCATAACTAATATATGTGCATTTTATCCATCTACCATGACCCTTAAATTTGTTGTCTTCTATCACTTTTCTGATCTCAATAATATTTTGCAAGAAAATGTGTAAATATTTTTAAGATAATAGTTTTTAATTTCGTGCGTGATTTTTGAATTATTGACTTTGGACTTTGCATACCCTTAAAAAGACAATAAATGATATGTATTGTTTATAATAGTATTGACTCTAATTTATATTAAGTGAATTGAGAATTGACACACACACTTTTGATACTTATTTTTAAATTATTTTATTAGAAATTATAAAGTAGTAAGAATCTCATTAAATGAAAGTTACATATGGAAATATAAATACCTAACATGCTCATATAAATATTTATATAATTGTGCTGCTTTATCATAATGTTAATATGCTGAGTAGTGATTAAAGCAGTATTATCTTCAAATAATTTTGAAAAAGCATTAAAATATACAATCTTATCATCTTTATTAATTTGAAAAAATTGTAATGGAGGAAAAACTGATTTAGTAATTTCTCCATTACTCAAAGTAAAATCTTTTTCTAACATAGAAATATAATTATAAACATGTTTACTCATAAACCATGGGACAAAAGCAATTAAAACATTTCGTCCGGAGTCAATCAGGTCTTTATAAAATTCCTCTTAATAATTAGTTTGTTCTGCTTTATTAAAGCTTTTAAAAAATCATTTTCTAAAAAGCTTCCATTTGGATTTTTGAAATTCTTTAACAATCTTTGCTCTTGCCAGTGATCCTAGACTAAAAATCAATGGGTTTGTCAGACATCATAAAACAATTTATGTAGATAATCCATCAGAAAAATTCATTTCAGATTCAGTTATATCTAAATCTGAGTCAGGTCTAGCAATATTATCTTTATCAATTTTTCTATTATTACATCTATAGCTTTCTCTAATTTGAGATGTAGAAACTCTAGATGGTACCTGCACAATATAATCCAGGGGAGATATATATGACGAATTAGATCTAGTAATTCTAAAAGATATACTACCGTTATCAATTCGATTGTTTCTCATATAATCAGAAAACTTTATTTTAACGGTTTCATTATTTAACTGTTCAATTTCTGAAATCTCTATGTTTATATTATTTTTACGAAGAGTAGCACCTCAATAACCCATTCTTGTGGAAAATCAATTTCTTCCCACTTAATCGATCTTCGAGTGACTACTTTAGATTTTTCAAAATTAGTTTTTATTAAAATAGTTTCATTTTTGAAATCTATAATTTTGCACATAGGGTTTAAAGTATGCAACAATTTATAATAGATTCTATAACAAATACAAACAACTTCAGTGCTAGGCATATAATCATAACCATGAAGTTTAACATTTAACATAAGAGAACTTAATGAATTCTCATTCTGCAAGAAAATCTGCAAAGTAGGATATGCATTGAAATAAACTGGACCATAAGTCAAACTAGTTTGAATAGTCCCTATAAGAGACTTTTTCCAATTCTGATTTCTACCATCACGTAAAGCTGCTATAAAACTTTCAGGTAGAGCACACAAAGTAAGGGGCTTAAATGCCACATGAACCAAGCCAATATGCATAAATCTATAAACATCTCTATAAGGGGCAAGATCAGTTTCAGATATAAGTCGAAAAGTCTGATGATCACTATCAATAGTAATAATTTCTTCAGTGGTTTTAACCACCTGTTTGAGACCTAATTTCTCAAAAGTTTCCATTTGATAAATAATTCTGGGGAAAATCATAGGAATAGTTCACTTATTAAGTAGATTCAAATGCTGAGGTATATCATATTCTTCTTTTCTACTGTTTTTAACAGTAGACTTCTTCTTTATAATATTCATAATAAAAGTGTGTTGAACTATACCAACAATGATTATTATTACTCCATGACTCTGATACCATTTTAGACGGATCGCCCAGTTTACTATAAGGATCTTTTACAAATCAAAGCAATTTTTAGCATAATAATAAGGATTTCATGGTATCCGGGTCTGCCTTAGAGTAATCCAACAGTCTCTATCGGATCCGCCCTCATCATAGGGTAATCCAACAGATACATTCGGGTCCGCCCTTATTACAGGGTATTCCAACGAATTTATTAGTCTCTAATTAATATGCTTAAATTACTCTAATTAGACCTTAATTTTGACTATGTAAACCATTTTTTATAGTTACATTGCCATTTAATTATAATAATCTAGTATGATACAATTCAACACCAACAATTTAGCCTATCATTTAGGCTATATCTAAGAAGAAATAAAAAGAAATAGAAACAGTACCTGAAGACAAACTTCAAAATCCACTTTAATTCAACCAAATTGCAAACTTTTATTTAAACTCTGAAAATATTACAAGAGAATTTTATAGAGAGAGAGAAGGGGTTCTGAAAAACCTGCCTTCCAATTAAAACCTACAACCTCTTATATAAAGGGAAAATAAAACATATCGAATAAAAAGATGGCCCACACTCTTTACAATGGCCAATTACAAAATGATAAGGCCGACAAACAATTGTGGCCTTCACATCTACTACATGTGGCAGACATAACTTTCAGTGGCCACTATATCATCTCTTTCAAAGATGCTTTCTTTATAAAAGTATTTTGTCATTTACCCCTCTATCATCGTGGTGTGGTTTATCTATTTTCATGCTTTTTCTTTACCTTTGCATGTGGTCTTGTCAGGATTCCTCCACTTGTTCTTGAAATTTTTTTAAGAGAGCATCAACATTAATATCTTCTGTGCTATCACTTTGGCCTTCTCCTGCTATGCACACTTCATCATCTTGATTAGTGTGGCTTGCTAATGTCATAGATATGTCATCTTCAATTTCAACGTCAAGATTTCTCATTAAATCTTTCTTGACTTCCTCTATATATAATGCTATGGTTTCTGACTTGGATATTATCACTTTCTTCATGTGAAGTTTCCTGATAATTTATTTAAAAGGACTAGTAATTTTCTTTTGAGGGACAAATAAATCCTGAGCATGATACTTATCAATAGTTTGATTTATTAAATCTAAGATCTCTTGGCCATGCATCTTACCTTCAAAATCTTTATTTATTAATTTACTCCAGAACTTAGTATAAAAATTTCTCTGCAAACATGGAAATCCTTCAGGAGTAGTATTAACTTTCACATTCCATTTCATAATCCATGTAATAGAAAATTCTATAAAAAAAAAAACATTACTAACATCTCTTCGAAAAAGATATTATCTTGTTCCATGCCTATGAGCTTGGGAGATATGTCTAACCAATCCAAATATAATTTCTTATATGGTTATGATAAAAATTTTATGGAGGGACCATATAACATCCACCATTTACAAAACCAATTAGGAATTGTTTGTGTAAAAATATTTGAACATATCTTTATAAATCATGAATGCTTTCTATTAGCATTCTCATATAACAGAGATTTATTAAAGCTGCTAACATAATGTCAGAACACCACCAAATTCTAGATCTAAAGCATCTGTCTCAACTGTCTTTTCCCAATTTGGATTTGTCAATGTGAGGCATGAAAGATTTTTAACCTTTGCCTCAATTCGTTTAACAGCTTCAATATGATCAGCTGACCATGCTTTTGGATTATTTTTGAGCTTGTCATATAAAATAGTTGAATCCAAAGTTAAGTCCTTTACAGAGGTGCTACATAATTAAGACTTCCGAGGAATCTCTAAAGCTAAGTCTTATTAGTAATTTCATCAGGAAATTTAGAAGCAAATTCAATACTTATATTAATAGGGTTAATATTTCCCTTTTCAATATTATGACCTAAAAATCTGACTTTAGTTTGAAATAAAACCATTTTTGGTGCAGAAATAACCAAACCATTTTGTATAATAATTTTTTTAAATAACTCAAGATGTTTAAAATGAGTTTCTATATTTTTTTAAAATACAAGAATATCATCTATATAAACTATTATAAAATTACTATAAGGAACAAAAATATCATTCATAATTTTTTGAAATTCGGATGGTGCATTCTTTAAACCAAAAGGCATAACGTTCCATTCAAATTAGCCCATGGGGACATTAAAAGCGGCTTTGAACCTATCTGATTCATTAATTTGAAATTGCCAGTAACCTGATTTCAAATCAAATTTAGAAAATATAATAACATTATAAACTCTATCTAATAAATTTTTTTTATTAGGGATAGGGTACCTAATCCATCTAAGAGCTTTATTAAGAGGTTTATAATTTATAACAAATCTGGGGCACCTCTTTCTTGTTCAGCATGTTTATTAACATAAAAAGCTGTACAAGACCAAGGTGATTTAGAATGCCTTATAAGGCCTTTCTGAAGCAAAGATTCAATCTTTTTTTTGCATAATTCTAAATATTCAGAATTCATTTGGCATGGCCTAGTTTTCGTAGGAATATTATCCTCAATAAAATTATCTTCATATGAAAGACTAACAACATGTTTTTTTCTATACCAAAAAGCATTCGGATGATCTCCATAAATATCAAAGAGAGAACTGATTTTGCAAAATAACAATTTTATCCTGTAATTTAGGATTTTGCAAAATATTATCAATTTCAATACTATTAATTTCCCCTTTAAGAAAACTCATCTGATAGTTTTTCAAAATTATTTTTGAGGTTAATTCATTTATCATTCTTGTAAAAAGTTTAGTAATAAATTCAAGTATAAAAGATTCCAAGTACCTATAATTTTTCAATTATCCCAATAAGTAAGAGGGAAAATATCATTAATAAAAAATACTCCCAAAATAATTTGGTTAGTAATGACTTTAACTAAAACAAAGCTTTGAGGAACACAATTTTTTCATTTACAAATAAAAGCTTTAGACAGTTTAAATTCAATATTCATTTTACTACCATTTGCTGATCTCAAGCTATGAGTAGTTTTATGAAAATATCTCGAAGGAATAAGTCTTTCTTGTATACAATTTAAATCAGCAGCACTATCAATTAAAGCAATAAATTTCTTTTTATAATTATAATCTATAAGAAGAGTAATTTTTATATGAAACTTTTGCGAAGTAAATGCTTTTAAGCTTTGCAAAAAGTCGTCTCCTTTGGTATTACCAAAATTAAGATTTGTAAGAAAATCAAGGTTATTACTTTCTCCCTCATATAAAGAAGAAGCTGCTGAGTTATTACTCAAATTTTTTCGAGTTTTCAAACTATCAAGTCGGACTTCTATGACAACAATCTTTTCTTTTAGTTGTCTAATATCATCTTTGAGATTATTAATCTCTTCTTTCAAATCATTAATAATAGTAGGAGAACTTATGAGTTTCTTCCTTTCTAACAGAAGATTTTTTACTTCTGTCATGGTATATGAACCTTCTTTAGTAGGTATCTCCTCTTGGATATGATCCTTAGAGGTAGATGCTGTATTACTAATCGTATCAATGATTTGAGCTCGTATGTCTGGATTTTTTACTGTTTGTAAGAGCTCTATAATTTTGTCTTGTCTATGACATTTCTACTCAATTCCTTGAACTGAGAATAGATCTTATAAAGTTCATCTTCATCACTTTCCTTATCACATTCTAAACCTTGTTGACAAAGTAAACATTCATTTTCTTCTTGGTGGAGAGCCTTTAAGTCTTCACTTGTAGATGATTCTCCTTGGCTACTATACTCATAATCTGATTTTTCTGAATTAGAGTTGAGCATAATCTTATATAACGAATCTTTGATATTATCATCTATATCAAGGCTTTTAATTTTTTTCTTGACTCTACAATCTTTTGCATAATGACCGAATCTGCCACATCTATGACCGAATCTGCCATATCTTCGTTTATATTTATAAAATCTCTTATCACTTCTTCCCTCCTTATGTCTTCTTTCTTGTCTTTCAATTCTTTTTCTCTTCCATTCTTTATAATCTTTCATTAAGACGATGCCTTTTAATTTGTTGGTTCAACTTAATCTGATTGCATAAAGCCAAACCTTCAAGTACACAGGCACTTATTAATTTTCTATAAGTATATTCCTCATAATTGATTTAATGTCCATCTCCTCTCAGAGTTTTCCTGACTCTTTCAGCAAAGAAAGCTGGTAAACCATCAATAAACTTAGATTTCCAATGAGTGTTATTACATTCTGATAATTCCATAACCCTATACAGGAAAACATCCTTATAAAATCAGAAAGATATAAGAGTCTTACATCTTAAGTTCTGAAGTAAGGTTCTGATGGTTTCACTATTACCTGACCATCTTCCTGAAAAATGTTCTATTATATTTAAAACCAAAGTATAAACAACATTTTGAGTTACTCCTTGATCCTCTTGTTTAACTACTAAGAGAATCTTATCCCTCTGATCTTGACTGAGATAATTGTCCCACCAACCTTTTAGTTGGCTTGTAAATCCTGCTGTTATCATATCAGCAATAGTCTTATCACTATTCTTATTCGTCTTACAGATAGTACTGTATCTTAGCATTCTATGCACAGTCGTATAAATCTGTCTATCTATATACCCATCTATGTTCCATTCATAGATTTCTTTCCCATTATAACTATTAGTTATAATATGTTCATGTTCTTCCATGAGTACATTTTAGGGAGTAGGTCTAGGATAGTAGTACATCCTTTGAACAAGTTTTCTTGCATATTTTTCTGATATCTTATTAATCTCATTAGAAAATTCTTTATTATCACCATTACTTTCTCCTCCTGAAAGATTATTAATCTTTAGATGCTTAAGGTTATTACCTTTGAACGTCTTTTCTAAGAAATTTTCCAAATTCAAAAAATCTTTCGGCTTGAAATCTTTAATAACTAGTGGAGGTTGAATACTAGGTTGCAGTGGCGGAGCCAAAAATTCTATTAAGGGGGTTCAAAAAAAATTAAACACGCTAATATTATCCATAAATAAATGGGTCGGGTCATATATGAACGGTTTGATTAACAAACGGGTGGACAAAAAAAATCCTTAATTCAAATAATTTCTTACAATCACAACTTATCTTAAGAAACAAATTTAAAGTACAAATCTATAAAATGATAATAAAGTAGTACAATTCATTCAAAAAGTTCTACAAGTTCTTCAATTCCTTTAGAATTCTCTTCGGCTCCTGAAAGTGCAAATGGAGAGCAAGCACAAATTTAAGCGAAGAAAGACTAACAAAAAACACAAAATCGCTAAAAATTACACTTAAAATTGAAGCCTGAAGGCTGCAAAATCGCTAAAAGTTACAACAAAAAAATATGTTGTTTCCTGGAATCGATCCCGCGACCCAAAGCTCACTTGAGCGAAATCTTGAACCCCCTCAACCGTTGGGCTACTCCTTTGATATATATTCAGGTGGTTCAATTTTAAATATATACATGCACAGAAAAAATTGATCTTATATATATAGTGTAATTTTTTTACCGAGGACCCCCATCGAAGGACTGTAGATCCGCCCCTGCTAGGTTGAGCAACCTTACCCTTGCCTTTCTTATCAAGATTTAATTGAAATAAAAGTTTATCAACTTTATCATGCAGAGAGACTATATGATCACCTAACATGCTCATATAAATATTTGTATAATTGTGCTGCTTTATCATGATGTTAATATGCTGAGTTAATTCACTTAATATAAATTAGAGGGAGTACCATATTAATTAATGTTTAGAATTAGATTTTGTTAATGATTTGAAAATAAGTAATTAATGTTTAAAATAAAATACCTTTTTTAATTCTTTCTTAATATATTTAAAACGACAATAAAAAAGAAATATATATTTTTTTAAATACTAGACAAGTAAAAAATGAATACGGTTGATTATGAAAAAAAATTTCACTTGATTTTTAAGTTGAAATCCAAAAAATGCGTTTTTAAACTTTGTAATTTAACTTGAAGTCGAATTTCTGAATTTTTAAAAATTTGAAAAATAATAAAAAATGTTTTCAGCTTTTTCACTCCAAATTACTCACAAAAAGGGAGAAAAGCTCTAACTTGTTTTAATAACCAAATACAATCAATTTTCGACTATTATTTTAAATTTTAAAAATTATTTTTATAATAAAATATGATTAAACACCCACTTATGACTTAATAACTAAACTCTAATACGAAATTTATATTAAAAATCCATTTGTTTTTTTAGAAGAAGATATAATTGCAATTCTTAAACTTTAAACATGACAGGTTGTGCATTGATGCTTGGGAAGCATTAGTTAGATGTTGTCACTTCCCGCTGACATTTTCAGATCTTCTTAAATTTTTGGAAAAATTACGCGAAATGACAAATCTTAAGTATACTTATTATATAATATAACTGTAGTTTTAATTATATTTTGCTAACGTATATAATTTTGTAAAATTTTGCTATTCGATATCTTAATTTATAAATTCAGAATTTATATAATTTGGTTTCTAATCGTATAAATTCAGATTTTGTATATATGTTTATCCTAACTATTTGTATATGATTTATAAAAAACTATTAATGAATTAATCTATTTGTATATTGACAAGCGAAGTATATAAATGGAGTTTTGAAAAATTTCTAAATGTATAAATACAGAATTTGTATGTACTTATCCTATTTATTTATTCGCAAGCAAGACATACAAACCACAGTCTATATAGCAAACAAGACTATAGTTATGGACCGCCAAAACTATAACTATAGAATTTTCTAGTATTATTTTTGCTATTTCTAAAATCTTCTCTTTTTTATTTAGTTAAGAATATTACATAAAAAAAAAAATATTTTTAGCCACACAAATATCAACATTTATTTTAAATCATAAATTACAAAATATTTCTATTTTTCCTTAAACGGCGTGCCAAATGCAAATATTCTAATAGAGTAACGTGATTCTCAAGTGGAATCGTAACCAAAAATGGCAGAAGAAAAGGAATAGTTCTCCCTCAACTCCGGACTTGGCCCCTCGACACTCACTATGTGGCCCAGTCACAATATACACGTGTCACTGCAATTATTAAATGGTCCAGATTTATTTTGTGAATTTTTTAATTTATTTTTATGTGTTCACTATTAATTTCAAATGTTTTCGTAATAATATTTCTTGTAGTTCATATTAAATAAGTATTTGGATATGTTATTTTGTTTCATCATTTAAAATTATGAGATAAATCAGCGTTTGAAGATATAGTTTAATTTCAAATAAAGAGAATAAACTTTGAAATTTTCAAAAAGCTTGATTTGAAAATTTCATATCCTTATTTCACATATTTCAAATGTAAAGAATTCTCCCAAAAGACTATGAGCATGGTGATATAGTTACTAATGATATTATTCAACAAACGACTTAAATTAAAGAGTAATACACTACAGTTAATATTTCTTTTTTTTAATTGAACTAAAGTTCAATTAATAAATTTTGTAACTTTTTTACAAAACAAAAATAGCCTTGTAATAGTATATTTATACTTTTGTTATGAACTTTCGCTTATTTGGCAAGATTGCATATATAGTTGAGGCAATTTTGATAATTATAGCAACTTATTGAATTTTTATGTGTATGAACAAATATATGACCATGAGATATAGTTACTAATGATATTATTATTGAGAAATGAAAGTGACACGTGAATTTGTCCCGTATAAAGTAACTAAATTTTCCTACATTTAAGAAAATTGTTGATTTTTTTTTTATAAAACCCTTCTTTTTTATGAGGTTCTTCACAAATGTATATTTATCTACAAGAATAATTTAGGAATAATAAGAAGGGTAATATAGAAAATAGCCTCTGATGTCATACTTTTAAATATATTTTCTAAGGGTGTGTGGTATACCGCAAATTCAATTAGGTATAGTATATAAATATGTTATTAAGTTGGTTTCAACTAGTATTTATGCTCTTTAATTTTGGGTATGCAAAAATAAATAGTTAAATTTATAGAAAATTGAACAAGTAGACATATATGTACTACATGATATTATATATGTAGAACTCCAAATAGGATACAAATTTGCCTCGTAAGATACATTCTCTATTGTTCAGTTTCACACAAGGTAAAATGTTTACGTGTGCACACTCAAAATTGAAAAATATAAATATCAGTTGATGCCAAGTTAAAATACACGTTTATGTTTTATATCATTCAATTAATATGGGATAAGAGGAAAGTAATACTTCTCCTATTCGATTTTATATGATTTACTTTTCTTTTTAATCAGTCCAAAAAAGAATGACACATTTATATATTTAGTAATAATTTAATTTTAAAATATCTATTTTATCCTTAGTAAAATTATTTACAAACATACAAATATCGATAATTTATTTTAAATTGGAAGTTTCAAAAGTTTTTTCTAAGTTGGGAGGAGGAAGTACTTGATATGAGTATTTTACTCAGTGTAATGATATATCATCATAAAAATATCCAAAAATTGTTTCCGACTATAACTTTTTTTTTAAAAAAAAACTTAAATATGTACCACATATTATAATAATATGAGAAAGGAAGAATGATAATTTTATATATTAGAAATAGTATTTTCTTAATATAATAAAAATAAAAAATGATTTTATTTTTGAAATTGCCTAAAAAGTAAAAGTAAAACGTCGGATTATTAACTGTAGTTAGAAATTCTGTCACTTGGAGTTTCAAAAGAATATAATTTGATTATGAATTTCACATACCCAATTACGACTATCTTCGAATCAACAATAGTTTTAACATGGGCTATCACAATAATATAATAAGGAAAAACTCAAAATTTGGAAAGATAAAAAAAAGGATATCTCTTTAATCTATGTATTCATAATTAATTAAAAACTAATTTTAACAAATAGTCACTCTCTCATTGTCTATAGTTATATTTTCTGACATCTAGTTAATCTATATACACGTTGCAGGACCACATTTAACTATGAATTTTCAAGTTTTTTAGTATTATATTTCATCTGTTTTTTTTTTTGATAAATTTAGTAGCAACAAACAAGGTGAAGGTCAGAGAAACAGCTATTAAGATTGATTGATTAACAAAACGAATCTTGAATAAATAATGAACACGTGTTAAAGTTTAATAATTTTTTTTAATTAAAAGTGAATTTTATGAAAATTAATTTTATTTATAATGGTTTGAAATATCATAAAACATCTTTTATATATATATATATATTGATGGAGAAGGAGCTAGATATTCTAATAAAATTTTCTTTTAAAAAAACAATTCAAGAATGCCGCTCAACCAATGTTAAAGGAAAAATTAAAAAAAAAATTACAAAATCTAACTTGTACGTTTGATAAGTCTGTTGATAGGATAAGAGCAATAATTTTAAAATAATTTATAAAGTTACTTTTTTTTTAATCTTTTGAAGTGTGATAAGCAATCAGTTTAAGTTCAAAATTAATTTACTTTATAATTTATATAATAAGTTACGTATTTCATACTATAAAACAATGACAAAATAATTACATAAGATATCTCAATTTTTCTCAGCCATCATTTGCACTCAATAAATTCTACGTTTTATATACACCCTCCGTCAATTTTTAATCGATAAATATTTTAAAATATATTTTTCATCATATTAACACGATTAATGTTGTTATTCATGGTACTTCTAATCTAATTTAATTTTTAAAATTAATTAAATTAATTTTTTAAAAATACATGACGATTAAAAATGAACGAAGGTAGTATAATTTTACGTATTTACGTGGCAGACAAATCATTTATTGTTTCACCAACATAATAACTTGGAAAGCGTGCCAAAGGTCACGTGGTTGTCAGCGGGCGATAAGTTACTTTGTCTTTGTCCCTTCTAATTTTTATTCCCTATTTTTTTCCCAATATATTAAAAGTTAATTTTATACTATTTAACTTACCAAGAAAAAAAGTATTTTTCAATATTAGGTAGTATTTATAATTTATTTTAAATCTATTAAAACTAAACCTCAGTTAATGTATCAATAATTATTCGCTGTAACAGTATTTTATTAACAGGATTTGATCCTAATTAGTGCAAAACCAAATTTTCACGTTTATTTTAATTGGTTCTGTAATAATATTTTACTTCCAAGAATAATGATATTCATTATAATAGTCAATCATCCGTAAAATTATCTCTTTATACTAGACATATTAAACTATAGTGTAATAATATTTTGTGGAAAATATATTATATATAAGTAAAATATATAGTAATAAGTGTTTTTAAATATGAATATCTAAAATCCATCATATTTGAATAATGTCCATAAATTATGATTTATGATTATCACTTCATGATGAATGCCCACTATCGTTTAATTTAATTAATAAATATATTGCTTCTTTTTTATATTCAAAATCATTAAACTAATTATTTTTCATACTTTTCTTCAAAAATAAAATCTAAAATAGTACCTCACTAAAATAATTATGTAATTTTCAAATGATATTATCAGTATAATGACATTTAACGGCATATAAAGAACAATTAACGGCTCTTCAAAAGTGGAATAAAAAATGTAAAATTATAGTGATATTTTTGCACATTTTCAAGCAATTATAGTTACTAGTGGGGTCATTTGATGGCGGGCTAAATGGTAGGCTAAAGATACTAAGTCTCACTTATAAAATGATTTTTTTTTTTTATGTTCATGATTAATTTGTTTCATCCTTTAAATATAGATATGGTCCATACAGAAAGAGAGAAATATTGAAAACATCTTTGAATTTAGTGAGAATTTAAAGAGTGTATTTATGATGCAAGATCGAGGATATATTATTTAAAGTTTAGTTAATAGAGTAAAAAAAAAAGATATTTTTAGAATAATAAATAATTTAGAAATGAAATTAATAATTGACGCCTAATTTACGAGCCTAATCAGTATGGTATCAATTTTTGTCAATGTCCTCCCCTACCAACCAAATGACATGTTTTTCCGTAAATACCCCTATTGTTGTAAGTTCTCTATAAAGCACACTTTCATCCATTACTAAACCATCTCTCATTTTGGGGAGTACACTCTGCAATCAAATTTCAGGTACTCATTTTTCATCTCTTCTCAATTACTTCTCAGTATGATTATTATTTTGTTAAATTCAAGCTAATTTTATAGCTATTTATACATGAAAAATCATAATTAGTGTTAAGAATTTGGTAGTTAATTATGTTTTTTTCGTACAATGCATGACATATTTAGAGTTGAACAAATTAATTTGTTGCTCATGAGTCATGTTTCATGCATGCTGAAGTTTTTGGGTTTAATTTTTTGAAGTTATTTTTATAGACCAAAGTGTTGAAACTAATTTTTGTCCAGAACAAATTATATTGTTGTGGAATGAGTTGCTAATTTTGAAGTGAAGAAGCATAATCTTATATTGGTAATGCTGCAATTAGAAGCATATATTAGTAATTTTGTTAGTTTTGCATGTCAACAAAAATTGTCATTAGTTACTCTGTTTTCGTTTACTACTGTTATTCCCTAAACTTGAATAAATTATTGAGAAAGCGGAAAGGATTATTTCTCTTGATTATTTTTTTTAGTGAATGGATGATATATTTTTGAAAGAGGATTGAGGTTGAGTATATATAAATGAAGAGTTGAAATTATACTTCTAATTAAAATGACCATGGAGGTCAATTAGTCAAAAAGTTAGATGATTTTTGGAAGACAGCTTAGATTAGTGACGATTAACGGTGAATTAGTATAAGTTGAGTGACCATTCAGATATTCGACTCGACATTTAGTCAATTTTACCTTTACATCAGTTGATTTTACAATGATAAATTAGTAGCAAGAAAATGGACAGTCAATGGTTATATTGTGCCTGATTTCCAACTTTTAGTTTCAAGATTATACTGAACTTGGCGTTTTTCGCCAAATGCTTGTTACATCATGTTGTTTTTGGAAGAGCTTCTGTGTTGTTTATTTCAATAGCATTGAGTTTCTTATATGAAAAGTAGTGCTCAATTGCTATATGTGATTGATGATAAGTAGTACATTTCTTCGCTGTGGTTCGTAACTTGGATTCGTCGTTGTAACAGTTGTACGTCCTCAAGTTTGCAAGATGTCAGATGCTAAGGCCCCCGCGGCCACCGTTCACCCTAGGAGGAAGATCCAGTTGGTGGACTTTCTTCTTTCGTTCCGATGGATCATTGTTATCTTTTTTGTCCTTCCATTCTCGTTCTTGTATTACTTCTCCATATATCTAGGGGATTTGAAATCTGAGAGGAAATCTTACAAGCAACGCCAGATGGAACACGATGAGAATGTTCAAGAGGTTGTGAAGCGCCTTGGACAGAGGAATGCAGCAAAGGATGGTCTTGTCTGCACGGCCAGGCCTCCTTGGGTTGTTGTTGGAATGAGAAACGTAGACTATAAACGTGCTCGTCATTTTGAAGTTGATCTTTCTAAGTTTAGAAATATACTTGATATTGACACGGAACGTATGGTTGCCAAAGTTGAGCCTCTAGTCAATATGGGCCAAATGTCAAGAGTCACTATCCCAATGAATCTTTCCCTTGCAGTTCTCGCTGAACTTGATGATCTTACCGTTGGTGGTTTGATCAATGGGTTTGGGGTCGAAGGAAGTTCTCACATCTTTGGATTGTTCTCTGACACTGTTGTAGCACTTGAGGTTGTTCTAGCAGATGGAAAGGTTGTTAGAGCTACAAAGGACAACGAATATTCTGATCTTTTCTACGCTATTCCGTGGTCTCAAGGGACATTGGGGCTTCTTGTTTCAGCTGAAATCAAGCTTATACCAGTTGATCAATACGTAAAACTTACCTACAAACCTGTAAGGGGTAATCTTAAAGAGCTTGCACAGGCTTACGCGGATTCTTTTGCACCTAAAGATGGAGATCAGGACAATCCTTCTAAAGTTCCAGAGATGGTAGAAGGCATGATTTATGGTCCAACGGAAGGTGTTATGATGACCGGTGTGTATGCTTCGAGGAATGAAGCCAAACGAAGGGGTAATGTAATCAACAATTATGGTTGGTGGTTCAAACCATGGTTTTACCAACACGCTCAAACTGCACTGAAAAGAGGGGAGTTTGTGGAGTACATTCCAACTAGGGACTACTATCACAGGCACACGAGATCGTTGTATTGGGAAGGGAAACTAATTCTTCCATTTGGTGATCAGTTCTGGTTTAGGTTCCTCTTAGGATGGCTCATGCCACCAAAGATTGCTCTGCTCAAAGCCACACAAAGTGAGGCTATTAGAAACTATTACCATGACCATCATGTCATTCAAGATCTGCTTGTTCCTCTTTACAAGGTCGGCGATTGTCTCGAGTGGGTCCACCGTGAGATGGAGGTAAATCTCTTATACCCCCTCCATTCAAAATTTGTTTATCTTACTTCCGTTTTTAGTCCCTTTTTTGGTTTTTGGCAACTCATATTTTGGTAGATACAAATTGTAACGGAGGAAGTATTTTTTATTACAAAGATTATGCATCACATAATCTGATTGTATTTGAATTGAATTTGTTTAGGTATATCCAATTTGGCTCTGCCCACACAGAATTTACAAGCTGCCAGTGAGACCTATGATCTACCCTGAACCAGGATTTGAGAAACACAAAAGGCAGGGTGACACCGAATATGCACAAATGTACACTGATGTTGGTGTCTACTATGTTCCCGGAGCAGTCCTGAGGGGTGAGCCATTTGATGGGTCAGAGAAATGCCGCCAACTTGAGCTTTGGTTGATAGAAAACCATGGATTTCAGGCTCAATACGCGGTGACTGAGCTGACAGAAAAGAATTTCTGGAGGATGTTTGATAACAGTCTGTACGAGCAATGCAGAAAGAAGTACAAAGCTATCGGAACGTTCATGAGTGTGTACTATAAATCGAAGAAAGGAAGGAAGACAGAGAAGGAAGTGCAGGAAGCTGAGCAAGAGAAAGCTGAACAAGAGACTCCTGAAGCTGATGAACCTGCAAATTGATTTCGAACAACAGTAGAATTTCTCCGACTTTTTTATGATCATCTGTTTAGTTATGAATTTTCATTTTAAATAACCAGCTACATTGAACAACTATTACTAGTAGTAGTAAGGTCTGCTTGCCTGTTCCAAATTCAAACAATGTTTCAAATAAATAATGGTTACTGCACTTCAAAACTCTCAACTTTCATTTCCTTATAGACATTTCTGCCCGATCATCAACATGAAATTTTAAAATAATTGAAATGCAAAAAAGTTTTCAAGTTTCAAATTATGGTATTTCTCGAAATTTTATGGCTAAACAATTTAATTTTAAAAAAAAAGTAATATATATTCATGGTTAAATGGACCTAAGACGACAGCATATCATCGGATAAATAATGAATTAGAATGAATCATATCATAAATCGTTCGTTATCTTTACCAAATCATTAAGGAGTTGTTTGGTATAGTGTTTTATAAGAAATAATGTATATATTAACTTTGTGTATTAATAATATTTTGTTTGGTATAATTTTTTCAGCTTATGCTTGCATTAGTTATACACACTTTATTGTGTATTGTGTATTCTAATATATGCAATTTCATGGTATTAGTAATACAAGAGGATTTAATGCATTAGCATAATTAAAAACTCAAGTACCCCTAAAAATATTTTAAAAGCGGACTTCATTATATTTGTGGAGAGTATCTTTATAAATAAATATTTTTTTTTGAAAATTATGTAATGCCTTCTAATTTAATATACAAAATCAAACAATCCATAAAAAATAATTTCTACATATTAATACAAACATTTCTAATACATTCTATTTAATATTATTCTTATACACCATATCAAATGGCTACCAAATGAGACCCTTAACTAGGGATGACAATGGGGCAATGCAGGGTGGGTTTAGCTTAACTCGCAAAAATTTTAAATCCATCCCGGTCCGCTTTTAATATATTTTTTTTCTATCTAAGTTTGATACTAAAAAAAAAATTCATTATTCATTAAGTTATATTAATTTAATAGAAATTTATTTTTAAAGGTCAATTAAGAAACATGTAAAAAATTATATTATTTTTTATTCAACCATTTTCATTTGCTATCTTAAATATTTTAGTAGCTTTAAAGAAATTATCTTAATAAATAATATTCTATCACTTTTATAACATGTAAAAAGTTAAAATTAAATTTAAACTCACATAAAATCCCATATATCCGCACCCCGTCCCACCCTACATTAATTTTAAAAAACCCACTTCAACCAGCCCCGCATCCGGCCCACCCCATTTCCATCCCTACACTTTAACTCACCAATCAAACATATATTCCATGTTCTTTTGAGAATTAAACAAAAAAAGTAACCGTTAGAAAAGTAGAACGTTATGCCTAACGTTACAAATCCAATTAATTCCCCCACACCATTTGCCTATAAAAATTGAGCATCTACACAAATATTCTCTATACACTCCATTAAAAGCATTAGAATAAAAAAAGAGATGGGTATGGTTGTTGTTATTTCTCTTCCATTTATACTCTTCACAATTCTTATTGGATTTGGTTGTTTTTTCTTTGGAAGAGCTAAAGGTAGACAAGATTTAAAAATCAATCCCCAAGTTTTTGGTGTACCCACCCCACCTCCTGGTACTTATGTTACTGCTCCTTTTTCTTCAACTCATAGTGTCAAACAACAAGACAATACTTCAAATGTGTAAAAGTTCAAGACATGATAAGTCTGAATGATATAGTTTATTTTTTTCTATCAAGTTGTATTATTGTTACCTCATAAGGTAAAAGTATGGTTGGTGTATATTCTTTACCTTTTCAAATTCCACTAGTGAGAGTCTATACGGAGTATGTTGTTATAATTATTGTTGTTAAAGTTGTACTACGAATTGGATTGATGATTAAAGTATGTTTTGATCATATTGATAATGAAATTGTATTAATTGAGTGTGAACTAATTCGCTTGTTTATCTCTAGGTAAATTTTACTCCCTCCTTGTATTACTTTATGTGTGACATAATTTGGAAGACGAAATGTCAAATTGAGTGAATTTGAATAGTGAATCTTCAATTATTAAATTTTTATTATTTATGTAATTATAAGTTACATAATAATTAAAAAAAAAATTAAAAAAAAATCCTCGATCTCATTTGAGGGGGGAGTATTTGAAAAAAGATATGGTGAATTCTTTTTTTAAAACGTAAATTAATTAAAATTTAACAAAATATTTATATTTTATTTATGAATAATAATATATATATAATTATAATATTTTTTATATATATAATTTCATATTGATTATTTTTTCGATTTTGTACAAATAAAATCAAAATCAAACTGAATATACCACACAATATCAATTTTAAAATCAAAACTAACCACACCACACAAATATCAACTTTTAAAAAGGTTTGATTTGAATTACGGTTCAATTTGATTTTTTTACCAATAACCATGAACAACCACCATGAACGACCCTTTCCCTGCTAATAATAAAAGTCGTATCTTCTACTTATTTCATTAATCTCTTCAAACAAAATGCCAAAATGGTAAAAACTCGACTACCCTTGAATCTTGGCGTAATGTTTTGCAGGTTATTCTTTTGTCTAGTTATTATTTTAAAAAACTGATTTAATCGATTATAGGAGTCCCATTAAAGATTTTTAAAAGAAGTAAAAAAAAGGTAAAGCAATCTCTATCATATACGTCAACAGTATACCATATTTTGGTTTATTGGAAATATCCATATCTCCTATAAATAATGGAATATATGTTAAGCAATTGTGATGATAAAAATCTATAAAAATATCAACATGTTATTTACAATTAAATAAATGGTTTAGGATTGAAATAATATAAGAACTATCTTTATACCGTACATAATTTTGCTTAATTTAGTGATTAGAAATTATAAAAAATGCTACTCAACATAGTGAATCTCAGAGGATACATTTACCTTAAGGCGGTTGACATAGTGTATAAGAATAATACTGAATATAAATATTTGTCATATTGAAACTAGTAATGCTAGTATTAGTTATAATGAGATTACTTATGCTTAAATTATTTATTATCCATTGTTTGACTAGTTAGATTCAAGAACAGTTCTATCTTTAACTATAGTTTTATTCATTTATTAGTAATCATGGTAATTCTAATACCATGAGTTCTTATTGTATTAGTATTAAACCATATAATACTGAATAAGATCTATAACTAATCTTATGCATAGTTAAAGTAGTACCAAGCAAGATATTAATTAATATCTAGGTTAAAACATGTCTTTTTTAATATATCATATCAAACAATCCGTATTGATAGAGTAAGAATTATTCACACAATTAAGTTACCTTTGAGGTAATTATGGGTAAAACTATATAATAAGTATTAAATAATGACTTCTTAAAATGGTAACTAACATACTATTACTTGTTAAAACAAGTAAAGTATAATGTAAAAATCGTTAAGTTGATCCATATAACTTAATTACATATTATAAAGTGGAAAGTGAGATGCCTCATTATAATTTGATTGATCTTCAAGTTAAAATTGGGATTTGATTTGTTTCATTTCCATTTTCGACTATAAAATTTTGACTAAATAATTACTCCTATAAATCGTTTGCAAGAACTCAACTTAACATTATCATTTTCCACAAGTATTGAAGGAAAACACAAAATCAAACAATACAAGAAATGACTTCTTCCCATTTTTTCTTTCATTCTCTTTCTTTCTTTGTCATTTTCTTGATAATAATTAAGGTTTCTCAAGTTCATGGTATTGGTTCAGTATTTAATGTTCAAGATTTTGGTGCTAGTCCTGATGGAAAGACTGATAGTAGTCAGGTAAAATCACAATCGTTGAAATTAGTAATCTGAAAAATACGACATATTACAGTATACTGATAGTGTATACAGTGGTAGAGTTACCCTTGTCAAAAATAGTTATTGATGCATTTTCGGTGGATAATTACATTGCGTAGATAAGTAGATTTTTTCAATGTATATGTCTCTTCACTTTTTACCTTTTCTAGTTAATATACATAAAATATACACTCATTATACATATGCTATACATATATTATACATCTGCCGATTATCGTAATCATGATTCTCAGAGTCTTTTTGTTTCTTATTGTGCATGTAGGCATTTTTGAAGGCATGGAACCAAACATGTCAAAACAATGGAGGAGGCACAATCCTTATTCCAATAGGAACTTTTTTGTTGAATACATTAGCATTTAATGGGCCATGCAAAGGCCCAATCTTTTTTAACATTAATGGACTTTTGAAAGCTCCTTTGGGTAAATGCAAAGATGACTATTGGATATTATTTCAACATATTGATGGGCTGACTATTAATGGAGAAGGTTCTTTAGATGGTCAAGGCCCATCTGCATGGTCCTTATATAACGACAACGGCCCAAATCCTCCTACGGTATAAAAATATTATTGTATATTAAATATTTTCTTCCCTTTTAATTGTTTATTTTCTTAGTAAATACACAAGCAAATCATAACTAAAACAATTTAAAATGGAAGAAAAAGATAGCCTTATGTAAATGCACCCTCCAGCTATCTAGTTTATCAAAATGACTGAAATATACGCTATATATACTCTGGTTGTATATTTGTATATACGTATATACTATATAGTATATACACAATGTATGTATATTATGTATATAAAGTATATACTACCTTTTTATTATATACATATTTTATAAATTAGAAACATAGGAAATTTTCATTGCAAATCAATATAAGTTTTGCGCTATCAAATATGATTTTTTTACTCCATTTCCATCAAACCACTCACAGAGAAAACACATAGTGGTAAACAGATTTTCACTTAGGTATTGAAATTTTTTATTATGGACTAACAATTATTTTATTTTTACTATATTATATACAGTCGATAAAATTCAACAGCATGAGCAATGCTTTAATACAAGGCATAACATCAATCAACAGCAAGTTCTTCCACTTCCAAATTAATAAAAGCAAAGGAGTTCATTTTCAGAACATGACCATAACAGCACCGGAAGAAAGCCCAAATACTGACGGGATTCATATAGGCGATTCCAACGATATAATTATTAACAAAGTAAATATTTCGACAGGAGATGATTGTGTTTCAATTGGGGCTGGTACTGCTAATGTTCACATTTCTGAGGTTAATTGTGGGCCTGGACATGGCATTAGCATTGGAAGTTTAGGAAAATATCAAAATGAAGGTGATGTGAATGGAGTTATTGTGACAAATTGTAATATTGGGAAAACTCAAAATGGAGTAAGGATAAAGAGTTGGGCACCTTCACCTCCTAGCAAAGTTTTCAATGTCACTTTTGATAATATTAATATGAATTATGTTGAAAATCCTATCATCATTGATCAACATTATTGTCCTCACGCATCTTGTAAAAATCAGGTACGTAATTTATGTGATACGTTTTTATTTTTTAATTTTATTAAACACATTATTTTATTCTTATTGAGAAGATTTATTGCCACATACATATTTATAACTTGTTTTACATTACAAATTTTAAAAATAGTTTTTTTCTCTCTCTCTTCTGTGTCATTAGTCAAATATTGCTGCATAAATTAGACTAAGGGAGTACAATTTTGATCTTTCTTAATTCATCGATCAATAAATACAACTAGAAAT
Organism: Solanum bulbocastanum; assembly: GCA_037074985.1. Lineage (NCBI taxonomy): Eukaryota > Viridiplantae > Streptophyta > Magnoliopsida > Solanales > Solanaceae > Solanum > Solanum bulbocastanum. The sequence goes on along the minus strand of CM073598.1, from coordinate 23,850,568 downwards.
TCCAATAACAATCAAGTTCTTTTTTATTTAAAAAAATTAATTTTTCATGTTATGTTATATTATATATTTTGTCCGAATCAGACCCCAAAATGAACACTTTTTGAGCATCACATGTCAAAATGAACCCTCTCTAAAAACACAAACAAAAATGGACACTTTGCCTACAAATGAATGTCCCAAATAACGTTAACTCTCTGTTTGTTCCACTTCAAAATAAAATACAAATATTTTAAGGCAGCTCACACATCTATGGACAAGTTATAACAACAAAATAATGTGTACGAACGACTTTGTTATAGAAAGATTTGAAAATGTATTTTATTCAAATGTATATCTAGTGGAAAAAACCTAAGCATTTTAACATTTATTGTTTGTAAAATGCATTTTTTGCTTGTATATTAATTATATATTTATGTACAGGGTGAGTCACAAGTGCAGATTTCAGATGTAAAATTCATAAATATAAAAGGAACTTCAGCTTCAAAAGAGGGAGTAGTGCTTGATTGTAGCAAAAGTGTACCATGTCAAGGGATTGAGCTAAGGGGTTTGGAATTAACTTTGAATGGCCAACAGACCACTACTGCAACTTGTTCAAATGCAAATATGAACTTTTTTGGACCACAAACTCCTTCTCAATGTACTTGATTATTCTTATACCAATTTAGAGGTTGATAGATAAGTAAGAATTGAGAGAGGGTGAATCCGGATTTAGTCTAGTCCAATGTGAGTATCGGACACATTGAAAGCTAGGAAATAGGAGTAGTGTATTTTGGTTTCTAAGTGAATCAATAAACCCTTTTAATTAATAGTTATAATGTCAAAAGAAATGAAATATGATTAGACCTTTGGTAACTTCTTGGTGTCTCTTAATTGTCCTTTTACTTGAAGTATCTTGTGATTTTTGTTTCTCTTTTTGATTTAATGTATATAGATCGTCAACATACAAATTCTGAACCTACATAAATTAAAGAATATATATATGTATAGATAAGCCTCATTAACATGTGGAATTTGTAATGTGATTTGTTGGTGTAAAAATTACTTACATGATGTATATAATATATATATATATATATATATATATATATATATATATACTGCTTATTAAAATATGGAGTATTCTTCTAATGCATTACTTCAAAGAACAAACTGGACAACACTTCATATTCTTTATCAGCATCCTTTGGATATATGATTTTTTTTCAAAATAGTGATCACAACTAATAAGTCAATTTATTCTCCATGTGTAAAAAGATATTATTCTTTGATTATGTATATACTCTATACTATGTGTTATTCAAAAGCATTTATTCTTAACAGGCTTTGATAATAAGTTTTAAATATTTTAAATATCTACTTTTTTTTTTTTTACCTTTTTCTTAAATTTATGAGGTTAGAGTTGATGATGAAGTTATGTTCGGTGATATTTTTTTTGCAAAATAAGGGGAGCAAACTTTCCGGACTTGAAATTGAAGATGGAGTTGGAAAACAAAATATAGATAGTTTTTCAAATTTGAAATTCAACTTTAAAACCGAATCTAAATTTTTTATAATCAAACACTAATTTTGAAATATAACGTAAGAAAATACTACGAAAAAAATGAATAATACTCATGACCAAATGAGTTCTTACTAATTTTTTTAATTTATTTTTCACCCGGTGTTCGATATTCATATTAGAGTCCGACTAAATTCGAATTCACACTTAAAAGCCTCACACAGGGTAAAACGCTCCCTAACAAAAGCGACTCTGTACCAAAAAAAGACTCTAACCCAAGACCTTTTCGTTAATGATGAAGTAGTTGTTGCCCATTCTTACGAGGCCTTCAAAGTGCCTAAAAGTAACTACTTCCCTAGGTTGGCTTTGTTGATATTAACATTCAATTAATCAACTAACTTAGGAGATCTCAAGTAATATAGGAGTTTGAAAAGTGAGTTTTTATTATTATTATAATTACTATATAATATATAAACATAAAACATAAATGTTATGAATTCAATGATTATTAACATCCTTTTGTCACGAGAGTCTCGTGTGAGAGGAATTGAAGGGATTGGCGTTTTGTGTTGTGCCCTACATCTTCAACTTGTTCATACCTCCCAGAGTTGCCACTTTCGAGTTTGAAAAATAAATAAAGGACACATCAATTTTCTCGAATTGACACGAGAGAGTTGTTCAAGTGGTAAACATCTTTTGCCTTCAAAGATTGTTAATTTGAGCACCTACAAGGCAAAATAAGAAACTTTTAGAGATGAATATGAAAATTATTTCAGAACTTAATTCTACTCATACCATAAATGTACGAGAAACGAAATTTGTTTGATATTTAAAACTACCATGGTCATTATCTACATTGTACTCTAAATAATGCTTGAGAGTATGGCGTTTTGCACACCCTTAATGTGTGTTTTTTAATTTGTGATTTTCACTTTATCCTATCTTTTTGATTTTATTTTTATGATGATATTTATCCTAGATCTTCAATTTTTTTGTAAAACAATAAAAAGCTACTATGGATGACGAAAGGAGCTTTCGATATTTTCTATGTGGGTTAGCAAATGTTCTTAGCTTAATGTTTAACAAAGTTAGGTAATTGATAGTTTGGTTTAATAAATGTTAGGACGCAAATCACACAAATAAAAAAAAAAAATAGAATATGATGTAAATCGCAAAATAGAACATATATTAATGGCCTTTTGAATGAGCTAATAAAAATAACTTACAAGTCTAAAGTTAAAAATCATAAATACCTGATATCCTACTTTTGACTTAATTTAAAAAAATTTTGGCTAAAAAATGGGTGCCGAAAAAACACTTTATAACCTTTTCAAACACTTCCAAAAAAAAAAAAAAAAACCACTTAAAAATCAAAAATACCTAAAATTAAGTCAATCCAAACGAACACTAAAAATGTAATATTGAAATAAGCGAGTTTGTACTATTTTAACTTCATAAAGTATATGTGAATACTCTTGTTTTTTAAGTATTTATTATTATTAGTAGTACTTTGATTACGTATTTAAACTAAAATAAATATGTTGAATTTATTAGTCGAGATCTTATCTTAACTTTAACACTATGGTTAGATTTTTAATTATTTTTTTTAATAAGTGGGTGACCACAATTTGTAAAATGGCCAAAAGTCAACAATGAAGATCTAGATATTTTAAAGATGAAGATATTACTACTATAAATGAAATTAAAGTCCCAATATTACTTCCATCTTCACCTCTTTTACTTTATTTATTACTCAAAATGGTACAAACTTAATAGGGTGCAGTTTTCATCTTTATAAATCTTCTATATTTAATTATTATATGCTAAGACGAAAAGACCTTCCGTTTATGGTACCAAATCAAGAATTAAAATTACTATGTTCGTTTTATATTATTTGGCCTCTTATATTTACGACATATTTTTAAAATATTTTTTAGTAGAAGTTATTTTTAAATTAACCTTATTAATTAATATTTTAGAGATTTAAATTTGATTATCATAATTATTTTGTGTAGTTATTTAATATTAAGATTGTATTTGAATATATATGCGATATAGAGCCATGATTTTTATTAAAAATCATTTGGACGTCCAATTTGAAATCTAAATACTCCAAAAAAAAACATGATTTGAGATTCTAAATCATGATTTCAAATTTATTTAAATGCAAAATTTGACTCATAAGTTTTTATTTTGTAAAAAAAAAAAAGCAATCATTTTAAATTTATAAAAGAAAAGGGCTCATACTCAACATGAAGATTGTTCATACAACATGAAAGAGTTATATTCATTATTGAGCAATTTATCTTTATAAAATTTATTGTATTCATTATTGAGCAATTTATCTTTATAAAATTTATTGTATACGAAAGATTTTAATCATTTATTTATAAAAGGAACACATATATATGATTTATCAATAAGACATTTTAAAATATCTCAATATTTTGTTTGCTAAAATTATATAAAAATTAACTTTTTAAATAGTTTTCACAGATTGTAAAATTTTATATTTTGAAGAAAAATTACAATTTAAATTATACTCATATCAAAACAAAATCTTAATTTCAAATAATGATTTCATTTGTCATATTCTAATGGGGCCTCAAGGTAATATGAAAATAATAATAAAACTTTTTGTAATGTGCTAACAAGTAAAACAAAATATTTATAAAACGGTAGGAGTAATTAACTGAAATTAGCCGTAATCATACTTGCCCTTTTCATTTATATATATTTTAGAAAAAGAGATAAAATTATATTTTATCATTTTCAAAATCCTAAATTTTTCTTGTTTTTTCCTCTCCTCTTCCATCTCTTCTTCTCCAAATTCACGTTCGTTACTTTTCTTCCATTTTACAAACCAAAACCCTAACATCAATTCCCCTCTCTCTCTCTCTCTGTTGAAGGAGCTGAAAGAAAGAATGTCAGGTTCATGGAGCAAACTCCAAAAAGCGCTTTCGTTTAGGCAACCTAAATCTCCTCCAGAAAATGCATCCTCCGATGCCAAATCGCCACCGTCAACTCGGCCATCCTCCGCCGCATCTTCATCCACTTTCTCCCGTTTCTCCAGAAGTTTCAGTAGCACCTCCCGATCCTCTAAGGTTCGTTTTCTTTTCGAAATTTTTTCTCATCCTTTTTCCTTATTTTTGTGTTTTTCGGTTGTATTTTCTTGTTTTTGGTTTCGCCGGCGTGTTTGATTTGCTATCTATGTGATTCGACCGGACCGGAAGTCGGTTGTGCAATTTTCATCACCGGTGATGACAGCTGTTATCTTACCATGCGAACGGTGAGCAGAAAATTGTGCTTTGCCAAAAATGGAATAGAAGGAGAACTTTCCTGGACGAAAATACCTACCTGTTTTTGCTAAATTTACGGTTACTCGCGTTATTTGGGGATCTGTAACGGGGGTACTATTGGAAATTCAATTTTTAATTTATTACGTTTGTTTGGCTTGATCTTAATCAGTGAATAAACTATTGGAAATTCAGCTTTACAAGGCTTTAGATGACGAAATGTATGTGTAAATTACTATACTGTCCTCTACTTTGGTATCAACGCCTACTTCTAGAGATCAAAAAGGTCATTTCACAAGCAGAAAAAGATTACCTTTCTTGGGTTTCCGTGCATGCCTTTTTTCTAAAGTTTTGACTTTGTGAAAAATACCTTTTTCTACTACTCATTAAAAACTGGCACCTAGTGTACAACCACTATTAATTAAGGTACTAATGAATGTTTAAATTTATTTTTATTAATTTAATATAATAGGTTGATTATTTGTGGGTTAGCTGGGAATTATGATGATTTCTGCTTTTGACAAATTGGAGATCTTTTTTATTGTTGGTTAAGATCTTTTTGACATCTTCCTACGCCACCAGCTATGTGTATGTCCATGTCGTTGGATGAAGTTGGACCATTTCTGAAATCTAGTAATTATAACTGGTGATAGCTTAAACGTATCTATAATTGACTTTTGCTACCTATAAGAAGATTATTTCTCTATACATTAATGTACTCCTCTGTTCCAATTTATGTGAAAATGTTTGACTGGCCGCAAAATTTAGGAATGAAAGGCATAAATAAGTCATAGATCCTATATACCTAACTAAAAAGGAAAGAGTGTCATATAAATTGGGTCGGCGGGATAGTTGTTTGGTTTTTTTATATTGAACTGTAAGTTTGCTAGTTTAGTAGGCTTTGATTAGGAGCTATACTTGGACAAATCATTTGTCACAAATGTCACTTGGTTTAGTTGTTTCTGGATTAGTAGACGTCTTTATTAGGACCCATACTTAGTGTTCGTGTTCTCCATAAGGACTTGGGTGGTCTATACATTTTAATGCAAACATGATATAATTTATTAATAGTTGTTTGCTCAATTAACTCAACCTAACCCTATGCAATTGTATTGTTTGCACATTGTTATCATCAAGACCTGTCTTTAAGTAATTTGAGATCAAGACCATAGTTATTTGATTTGTTTACAATGTTATCATGCAATAATGATTCCCTAGCAAAGTAAGTCATGAGTGGTTGTTTTTACAAAGAGGTGATGATTTCCATACAGCTAACTTTTGACTACAGTTTTCTACTAAATTTATGTTTGCTAAATGCATAAGATTAATACTTCAAAAGTTTTTATCAGTACTTCGTTTTGGCAATTTTTTTCTAGATGACCTCAACTACATTTTATTCACAAGTCCTTACTGTTTAAACAATTTATGTAATTTCAGTCAATATTTCTTAAAGTTTTGATACCTTATAACCAATGACTCTAATAGCTTATTCTAACAATGACTAGTTAGTCAATGAAGTCCATGCTCTCATTTTTTGTGACCTGAAATGATATGTGCCCAAGGTTGCAATTGCTTAGTTGTGTTGATATACCTAAAGTGTCAAAGTTTTTCTTAAGTTAAATGAGAAGTGATTAAGCACATATGATTATGTATTTGCCAAAGTTTTTCTTAAGTTAAATGAGAAGTGATTAAGCACATGTGATTATGTATTTGCCTCGTTGAGCATGTTACATATTTATGTACTGGTTACAATATTCTAACTGTAACTTGCCACTTTATTTTATTGTGATTGTAGCGAACATGTGCCATTTGCCTTGGGAGTATGAAAGCAGGGAATGGTCAGGCGATATTCACTGCTGAATGCGCCCACTCATTCCATTTCAGCTGCATTGCCAACAGTGTTAAGCATGGAAACTACCTCTGCCCCATCTGCAGATGCAAATGGAAAGAGATTCCTCTCATGTCGTCCTTCAGTACTGATGTAAACACTAATAATGCTGGGCGGACTCGTGTCTCTCCTCTTGAAGATAATTACCTTGACAACATTCCTCGTGTTCCACCACCCGTGTCTCTGCCCCTTCCTGAGCCCCTTCACTTCTCTGATGATGAACCTCTTCCCAGCATCACTGTGGATCAGACCAGCTCCCCTTCCACTGTTCATCCAGAGACTGCTGTCTTGAAAGCTTTTCCTGAATATTCTGCAGTTGCTACTTCTGGAAGTATGTCAAGATTTGCTGTTCTAGTTGGAGTAAGGGCACCCCCACTTGCTGATGATGTTCGGCACCAAGAGCGTGCACCGATTGACCTGGTCACAGTTCTAGATATTAGTGGCAGCATGGCTGGATCAAAATTGACTCTCTTGAAACAAGCAGTTTGTTTTGTCATAGATAACTTGGGGCCTTCTGACCGTCTATCTATTGTTACCTTTTCATCAGGAGCTCAAAGAAACTTCCCCTTGCAAAGGATGACAGAACAAGGGCGTAGAGAGGCAGCACAGGCTGTCAATGCCATTTCAGCAAATGGTGGGACAAATATTGTGGAAGGACTCAAGAAGGGGGTTCGGGTTCTTGAAGAAAGACGTGAAAGGAACCCAGTTGCAAGCATTGTTCTCTTGTCAGATGGGAGAGACACCTATAACGGTGATAATGCCAACCAACGGCGGAGTCCTCGGAACCGCAGATCCTCTAATGCAACCTCAGGTCCCGACTTTCTGAATTTATTGCCTTCTTCCATTTGTCCTCGCAATAGAGAAGGACTAGCAGCAGGACAGCTGCCAACTTTCCATGTACATACATTTGGATTTGGTTTAGACCATGATTCCTCTGCTATGCATGCTATCTCAGATGCATCAGGTGGAACATTTTCGTTCATTGAGACTGTTGGTACTGTTCAAGATGCCTTTGCAATGTGTATTGGTGGTCTCCTCAGTGTTGTAGTCCAGGAACTCAAGCTTACTGTTCGGTCAGGATCACGTGGAGTAGAAATTGGATCCATCCCTTCAGGAAGATATGCAAGTGAAATTTCTGAACAGGGAAAGCAAGGGGTAATAAACATTGGAAACCTGTATGCAGATGAGGAAAAAGAATTCCTTGTCTACTTGTCTGTTCCCTCAGCTGAAATTGAGCAAAGCGCAGCAAAGACATCTCTGTTGCAAATTACATGTAGTTACAAGAATGCCATATCGGAAGAAATGGTCAGTGTGGAGGGTGAGACAGTTGAGATACGTCGGCCACCAGTGCTGTCTCCTACAGATGTGATGATAAGTCGTGAGGTTGATAGGCAGATAAACAGGCTGGCAGTAGCAGAAACCATTGCAGAGGCACAACAATTGGCAGAAATGGGAAATCTTGAGGCTGCTCAAGCTGTGCTAACTAACCGAAGAGCCACTCTTCTATCTTCTGTATCTGCTCAAGCAGGCGATGCTCTCTGTAGCTGGCTTGACATGGAATTGACTGAAGTCAGAGAGAGGATGGTAAGCAGGGAGCGCTATGAACAAACTGGACGAGCTTATGTCCTCTCAGGTTTGAGCTCACATTCTTGGCAAAGAGCGACAACTAGAGGAGACACGACATCACAAATATTACTGCAAGGTGGTAGCTCAAGCAATAGTGGCGCCACCATGTATGAAACTCCATCTATGATCAGCATGATCTCAAAGTCACAGAACCTAAGTCTTGTTAATCACGCTGAACAAGTTCCGCGCCCCAACAAGTCATGCAACTTGCCTCCTCCACCATCCTAGCAAACATTTCTGACCTCATTCGTTCTCAGCGTGATAGACAATTGAACACAGCACTCTTTTAGTGATCAAATTCTGTGGCATTTGACTCAGCTATACTTTTGTTTTTTGGTTCCATTTATTTGTTTCTTGTAGTTCTTCAAGGATCATTTGCATATCAGATTCTTTTAGAGACCAACAACTCTACATATTGTAATAATATGTTAGAGATAATTGCTTGTCTGCTGACCTCCTTATTGTGAACAGCGTGCCTTTATTACTTAACCTAAACTACTTCTTCTTTGATTATTCTTTAACTGAAGTAGTTCTGGACTTTTTGTTTTGGCTTTGTTATTGCGTCAGATGATGACTGACCTAAAATAGTTGCTAATTACTCAAATCTTAAAACAATACAATGCAAATGTCTGGCAGTCTTTTTTTAGATTGAATTTTGCTTTCCAATTACTTATATGTCTTTTCGCCTCTCTCTCCAGATATCGCTCGCACCTCCCGTCTCAATTTATGAGCTAGTTTAATTTAATACGAAATTTAAGGAAAAAAAAAGGTTTTTAAAACTTGTTATCTAAAATAAGTCATATATATTTGTGTGGCTAGAAATAATTTCTTTAAAAATAAAATGAACATTTTAAAAACAAATTATTACTAAAGGTAGAAATGAGTCATTTTTTCTGAAACTGAGTAAAAATGAAAATAAGTCATACAAATTGGGACATGAGAGTATATATGAATGTTAGTAGTTTTAAATATGTCGTGTGAGATATTTACATATAAAAATTACAAAAGGTAGAAAGTACTACTCTTCGTTTTAATTTATATGATATGTTTTTACTTTTCAAGATTTAAACTTGTTAATAGAATCTCGAAATAAAATTTCTATATTTGACTCTGTCGTATATTAGATGAACGTCTTCCTAAAAATAATTGTCCCATATTACTTGATCACTTACTAAAAATCAATGACTTTTTTATATATTTGAAAGAATTTTAATGTCAAAAGACAACATTAAAATCTTTCATTGCTATCTAAGCATGGTTGATTGATCCCTCTTTTTTTTTATGCTTCCATGTGATTTCACTATGTTGTTATTAAGAAATTAATTGTGACTGATTTTTCTTAAAAATCGGTGAAAAGAAAAAATTTGAAAGAAGTTAGAGTTTTTTTAAAGCCTTCTAATGTGGATAATTACATTTTAGATAGGATTTCTTGTCCTATAATGATACTGACTTATATTGTAGATAGAATTTCTTGTCCTACAATGAAAGTGAGTTTGTGGTTTATTTGTTTAAGAGAATCTCTTGTCATTTTTCTGTGTTTTTGGTTTTGCATGTTCAAAATTTGGCATGAAACTTTAATTTTCATGAACTACTCGTTCGTAGATTTTTGTGTATATATTATCAGAGTAAAATGGATTTAAAACAAGCGAGATATGCTATTTTGAAAGTTGGCTCATTTTGATTTGTTTTTTCAAAAAAAACTACTTCTGTTTGTTGCGTATTTGGAGTTGTTAAGTTTAAAATTATTGGATTGAAACTTGATTTTTCAAGATCTACTCGTTTATAGATTTTCATGGATAAATAATATGAGTAAAACAAATTAAAAATGAATGAGATATGATTTTTTGAAGTTACTGAAAAGTTGAAAAAAAAGCTTTTTTTTTTGTCCTTTTTAATGATTATTTTTTGGAGAAAGTTTATGTGCCCTTTTAGTATTATTCTTTTGGAAAAGAAATATGTGTCCTTTTAGGATGATTTTTGATAGTATATGTGTTTATATATTATGTTTTTCTGAAAATTGGTCTTGATAATTCGTTTAGTCTTTAAGTTCTTTAAATAATTTTGTCTTCTACAAATAATAGTGTCACATTGAGTGGTACAACCATTTTTATTGTTCCCTTATTCCTATTTCAGACATGTTGAATAAGAACAAACTCGAATTACTTCAAGTGAGAGTTCTCAAGGTCGAGCAAAAGGAAAAAGGTGAAGAGCACGCACCATAGGACATATTTCTGAGGACATGAAATTGCATGGATTGATATTCCAAGGGCGACACAAAAATTTGTTAAGGAATCAAAAAACTATTCGAAGGAAAGGAGATTTTTTTTTAAAAAAGAGTTTAAGTCCTTTGAAGATGGATTATCTTGACTCTTTACTAGACTTCCTCAAATCCTTTAACATGAAATTAGATGAGATTGATGAAAGTTTCATTCATGTTGAGAAGTGGGTTGCATTCGACATTTTGTATCAATTCCTTACCAGAGTACTGGAAGATTGAACTGATTAAAACTAATTACGACATTGGGCATAATGAGTCATTATGGAAGTATATGGTGGATATAGGAGTTAAATGGGTAAAATTTTTCATAGATACGTAGTTTAGTCTTGAATATTTAGTTTATTCTTTACAAATTATGCAGGGAACATCTTTGATTATGCTTTAATATTCATATTGAAGTGGAGACACACTTAAATCTCTTAAAGTTTTTATTTGTATTAAAGCATAATCAAAGATGTTCAGTACCTAATTTGTAAAGAATAAACTAGCTATTCAATACTAAATTATGCTTCTATGAAAAGTTTTATCCACTTAACTACTATATCCACCATATACCTCCATAATGATTCATTATGCCCAATGTCTTAATAAGTTTTAATCAGTTCAATCTTCCAGTACTCTAGTAAGAAATGATACAAAACGTCGAATGCAATCAACTCCTCAACATGAATGAAATTTTCATCTGTCTCATCTAATTACAAGTTAAAGGATTTAAGGAAGTCTACTAAAGAGTCAAGGTGTTCCGTATTAAAAAACTTAAACTATTTAGAATCCTTTTCTCCTTTGCTTCGAATAACCCTTTGATTTCTTAACAGATTTTGTGTCGTCCTTGGAATACCAATCTGTACAATTTTACGCCCTCAAAAATTTTGTGGTCAATAAAATTGGGTTACACGCGCAAGACGCGTGCCCAGAAACTAGTAATATATAAACACATATATTATCAAAAACCATTCTAAAAAGGACACAAAATCCTTTTCCAAAAGAATAATCCTAAAGGACACAAAAACTTTCTCAAAAAAATAATCCTTAAAAAAAAAAAGGACAGAAAAACATTTTTTTTTCCAACTTTTCAGCCCAACTTCAAAAAATAATATCTCATTCGTTTTTAGTGTGTTTTACTCATCTAATATATCTACGAAAAGCTATAAATGAGTAGATCTTGAAAAATCAAGTTTCAATCCATAATTTTAAACTTAACAACTCCAAAAACGCAACAAACAGAACCAGTTTTCCGAAAAAAGTCCTAAATCAGCCAACTTTCAAAAAATCATATCTCACTCGTTTTAAATTTGTTTTACTCTTATAATATATACATGGAAAGCTACAATGAGTAGGCCATGAAAATTAAAGTTTCATGTCAAAATTTTGGACATGCAAAACCAAAAATACAGAAAAACGGCCACAGATTCTCTTAAACAAATAAACCACATAATCACTTTTATTGTAAGACAAAGAATCCTATCTACAAGATGAGTCAGTATCATTATAGGACAAGAATCCTATCTACAATGTAATTTATCCATATTCAAAAGGCTAAAAATAAAACCTAACTTCTCCTAAATTTTTCCTTCACCGATTTTATTTTTTTAAAAAGGTCGCAAAATAGTTTTTAACAACTCAGTGAATTCACATGGAAGCATCGAATAATGTGATCAATCAACCACGCTTTAAAACCAATGAAAGAGTTTTAATGGAAAAACAATCACATGATGTGTACCTTAATACTTGCATCAAAAATTGTTGACAATGCTTTTGCTGTAGATTTGCTCCAAATCCGAACAACCACATGATCGACTTCCTCTCTCAAAGAAAATGTAGTGCAATTCACAAACTAAGAATTTTCTTAGTGTGTTGATTGAATTGTGAAAAATCTAGGATAGCTTTTCTTTTCTATTTCTTTTCTGATTTTGTTTTTTCACATTCTCCACTCTTTTTTATCATGCTTAGAAAATTACTCCTAGTAGGAATATTTAAAGGAGAGATTGAGTAGTTACTTTATAACTGTTCTCTCTTATCCTTTAAAACATTATTATCCATTAATTAATTAAATCAGATTGGATAAAATTGAATCGGATCGAATCGGTCCACATGACCCGACCCACTACCCAAAACTTGTAATATTATTTTGGGAAAATTTCATAAATAGCTATTGTATGAAACATAATGGGCTTCCTTAACTAGAGTTTACCTATTTACGCAACATAGCTATAGTTTAAATAGCTAAAAGAAATCTATTTGTATATTTCAATTTTTTTAATTAATTATAGAAAGTGGTGTTAAAATTTAGTTAACTAAATATGCTGAAATTTCTGATATAATTATGGAAAACGATCCCTTAATTGAAAGTTATTGAATCTAATTAGAATACCTTACCAAATAAGTCTTCTTCATCTTCAACTAAAATTTCTCAACAAAATCAAAATTCAAAAGTTTCAGATTCTCCCTCCTAATTGTGTATATCCAAATCAATTTCAATTTCAAATTGAACGTCTTGTATTTTACTATATCAATTTGAATTGTATGGTAATGAATTAATAACAAAATATTGATTTTAAGCGTATTAACATAGTATATGAAGTAGTTGATTGATTTGTATAGTTCGATTATGAGTATTTCAGGATTATGATGAAAATGTATAGGGATTTGTGTGTAGTAATTGTATATGTATATAATTAGTATAGGTCTGCAGATTAGATTTGTTTTTACGTTTATGTGTTTGCATATGTTTCTAAACGTATTGTATATTATATAGTTTGTATACAATTTGTTGTATATTTTAAGACAACAAATATGTATATTTAAATAATATTCGTATTGACTTATACCAATATGTATATTTGAATAATATTTGTATTTGACTTATATCAATATGTATATGTCATGGATTGAATTGTATGTTAGATAATTTTTATATTTAATTTTGTATAATTGTTGGCTTATACATTTGTGTCTTGATATTCTGTAATATGTACAACTAAGGCATATAATACATACAATTACATGCTTATATACAAATAACGTAAAAAGAAAAAAGAAAAATACCTCCAACATCCTCTCGTTTGTTATGAATTATGTAGCATATACAATTAACTAAAAGTACAACCAATTTATTATCTCATATACAACCTAAATCATACATATACAAATTGAGAATAACTAAAACAAGGTTATACCTCGAAATCTTTGCCTCTAGAAGATGTTTCTTGTACTCTTTTTTACTAAGAATCATCAAGTCAAACTCATTAACTCTTTTTTTCTCTCTTCTTTTTTTTTCCTTTGGAGCTTTGAACACATATTTATTGCAAAACTTAAATTTAGTCTCCTTCTCTCCTATATTTGAATTAATAGCTTTAGATTTGACAATGAAACCTGCAATTCCTTCAAAATCTTGAGTCAATCCCAACGAAAAAGATGGAGATTGTTCCTCCATGATTAGAACGATGGAGACTATTCCTTCATGATTAGAACAATGAAACCGAATGAATTCGAGATTTTGCTGTGAAATGATGAAAAATTGGGTAAACTAAAAAATTATACAAATAAAAAAGTTTGAAAAAACGATGGACGTTAAGAAAATAAAAAAAGAGATTACCTAGATTGAATTTGGACAATTAGGAGTTTGATTCAAAATTTGAATTTTGAATGTTGAGAAATTCATGGGGTAATGATCGAGCGGCTTAAGGAGAAAATTAGTGAGTGGATTAGAGAGAGGTTATGAATAGATTTGTATAAAAGAGATAATGAGATTCTACACGATCCCATATAAATAGATGGACCCCACATAACCATTTTCTTAAACAATACCCATTTTCTATAATTAACTAAAACTCTAGTCATTTAGATAATTAACTACTAAATATGTTAGCTTAGTTATATAATTTTTCCTATTTTTTATAACTTATTTTTATGTTCATTGATATGACAAAGAGCAAAATAATAAAGTCAATCAATCTATTACTAATGATTTTTTAATTATCGTGTAAAATAGTACTTCCTTCGTTTAAAAAAAAAATGACTTAATTTGACTTGGAACGGAATTTAAGAAAAGAAAGAAGACTTTTTAATCTTATGATTCTAAATTAAAGTTATGTTAAATGTATCAAAATGTCTTTTAATCTTGTGGCCTTAAACATGTCACGTGAAAAGTTAAAGTTAAAATGCTGTCAGAAAAGAAAAGGAAACATTTTTTTTGAAACAGATTAAAATGGAAATTGGGAAATTCTTTTTAAAACGGAGGGAGTCGATGCTTATCAAAATGGGGGAGTACTTTATTATTAATAATTGCTCATTCAAAAGTTCTCTTCACCTATGTGGTGGCCACACGAAAGTATGCGTATCTGTAATCCATGGTTGTTCTTCTTCCACAGATAGATAAAATTTCAGAGAATCCCCAAAACTCATAAAATCCAACTCTATTATCCAATCAAATCACTCCACCTAAGCTCCCTTTCAACTCCTTATCTTCTCTCCTTTCTTCCACAAATCCTAAAAAACCAATACTTTCATTCTCCACACTTCAATCTCCTCCTACCATTTTTTCTTGAAAAATAATAGTAGTACATTAAAAATTAGAAAGAACACCATGTCTCTTACTATTCCAACAAACCTTTCAAAACCCATTTCAACATCTAAGTTTGGCTCTCAATTTACCACAAAACCAAGAACTTCAGGCATTGTGTGTTCTTCAAACCAAACCCCTGTTTCTAATTCAACAGAGGAAAGTTCATCTTCATTAAAGGCATTCTCTGCAGCACTTGCTTTGTCTTCTATTCTGTTGTCAGCACCAGTTCTTCCAGCTTCTGCTGACATCTCTGGGCTTACACCTTGCAAGGATTCAAAACAGTTTGCTAAGAGGGAGAAGCAACAGATCAAGAAACTTGAGAGTTCTTTGAAGCTTTATGCACCTGATAGCGCCCCTGCACTTGCTATTAATGCCACTATTGAAAAAACCAAGCGCAGGTTTGTCTTTTTTTTGAAAATTTTCCTTCTTTCTTATTTGCTAAATTGTCCTTATATGGATGTATTTGATTGTGTACAATTTTTTCCTTTTTCTGGAATGAAAGAAAAATTAGTGTTCTTAGAATTGTGATTTTACATGTAAGTACATTTTTATAGTTATGATAGCATACGGTTAAGATAAGAAGCTTAGAACCCTTGCCCATATGTTCCTCTTACTAAGCCATGGAATGGTGACCCACTGAAGGAATCTGTTGGACAGGCGGATTCACATCCCTTACAACCAACACAGTCTTCTATTTGTGGAGCAGAAACAATTTGTTTAGCGTTACAATCGTCCCAAGGTATCAATTTTAAGACATAGGTAGGGCAGGCTTGGAAAAGTTCCGAAATACAAAAATTGTTAGATGATCACCCAAGGGTATGCGTCCTTGATAGACTGTACTCTAGAACCTGCCAATGCTTGTAAAAACATGGACCGGTTAATCCTCCATTTATTTCACCAGAAGTATGGATAACGAGGTTACCTTCAATGCCTTCTCCCTTTAGTCCCTATAGAGTAGATGAAGAGTTAAAAGCATTATTTACATAAGAAAGCACCAAGTACATTTACTTAGGAAAGAAGAACAGCTTATGTTGTAACAGATTTTCGACTTTTCCTTGCATATGTCATTGAGATTAGACTAGGAAACATCCAAAAATAGAACATACATTGAGATTAGACTAGGAAACATCCAAAAATAGAACATACATTGAGATTAGACTAGGAAACATCCAAAAATAGAACATACATACCCTTTGAAACAAACCCCTTCATACTCAAGTACATGTCTAGTTCATCAGAAAGTCACTCAACTATCGTCATTTTTCACTTACATAAGTACTCAACTATTGTCATTGCAGGTTTGACAACTACGGGAAACAAGGACTGTTGTGTGGATCAGATGGACTACCACACTTGATAGTGAGTGGTGACCAGAGGCACTGGGGTGAGTTCATCACTCCAGGGATCCTCTTCTTGTACATTGCTGGATGGATTGGGTGGGTAGGAAGGAGCTACTTGATTGCAGTAAGAGATGAAAAGAAACCAACAATGAAGGAAATCATCATCGATGTTCCATTGGCTAATAGACTCGTCTGGAGAGGCTTCATCTGGCCTGTTGCTGCTTACAGAGAGTACTTGAATGGAGACCTCATTGACCCTAATGTCTAATCTTGATTACCATTGTTTAAATTTCTCTTGTTCGAGACTTGTGGAATTATACTTTCACTTGTTTATATCCATGAAAGATTGTGAATTTTCTATACCATGTGTTGCTAGATAATGGCTAGTTCACTGTCTAATGCTATTTATATGATTAGGTTGGAAATTGTGTTTGATAAGTTGACCAGGCATCTAAATGAGTGTCTCTGACATAATATGATTAACTAAGAGTGCTCGTCGTTCATTTCAATATCTTATCACAGTAGATAGAGGTTTCTATGCTCAAATATCAATGCCACCCCAAAAAACATTTCACATGTATGATCCATGAAAAGTAATCAGATGAACAAGTAGTGGTGTGCATAATTCAGGCCAGTCACGCGGCTGGAGAGCCCTCTGTGACATAAACCTCTAAGCAGAAGAAAATATTGTATGTCTGCCTGGAAAGGGAAATATATCATTCTGGTATGCCAACTGAACAAAAATAGAGCCCCTTTGCCCTCTGTAGTCATTTACCTGATGGAGCAACACCGACATATCCTGCTTAACGAAGCACTTTACAGTATGATATGATAGAAGTGGAGATTCCAACCACAGTCCAAAGTGCATGTGGTAGTACAAAATACACATTACCTTGTTCCTGGCTTGAACATGGGAGGTCGTAAGACGGAAGAAAAAAGAATCAAGTATGGTCTATGGATACAAAAAATATGGCATAAATAAGTATCATTGAAGATGATATTTGTTACATGACAAGGGTACCAATTGATGAAAAGATATCATTCCGTCAAGGTGCTTGCCCACTCTAATGAACTGGAAAATTCAGAGAATTTTACTTTCGTCAAAACTTGATGTATTACGATTAGTGCCGACAAAATGAGCCCATATTTTGGTAACCCGCCCAATCCGTCCATATTTTAATGGGTTGGGTGAGTGATTTTTTACATGGGTAAAATATGGGTTGATACCCATATTCAACCCATAAAAATATGGGTAAAATATGGATTAGCCAAACAAGTTAAGCTTCAAACTTTTGTTCACTCAAGTTCATGATATCACTAAAAATTGTGTAACTTCTCTTCCTTTTTATGTTATTCTATAAAACTAATTATTCTTCTCTATAATTGAAAAGGTGAAGTTTTGACCCTCCAAAAATATAATTTTAAATGTACATTTCTTTTGTTAATTATAATTATATATCTTTTTTGTTTAATTTTATATTTGACGATAAATAATAGTCTAAAATAAGCAAATCATGTATTAGTATTGACATTGCTTAAAGTGCATTAAGCATGTTTTAGTCCTAAAATGCAAATATTCATTTACTTTGAAATTAAAAATATTTTCATCTTGTTATTACATATATTTATTTTATATTGAAAAGTTATAGGATTTTTTTAATTTTTATGATACAATAAAACTAAATGAAGTATTTTCAACATTTTTCATCTAAACAAAGACTAAAATATTTTCTCCATATTGAATTATTAAGTAAATTACTATTTATTCATGAAAATATGGGTAAATATGGGTAAACTAGTATTTTACCCAACCCATTTATTACCCAATCCATTTTTATTCATATCAAATATGAGCGGGTTGAATTATTACCTATTTTATGTTGATCCATTTTCAACCCGCCCAAATTTAACCCAACCCGCCCATTTACCACCACTAATTACAATCAATGGCCTACAATTCAGCTAACTACTCTTGGCCCAATAATAGAAACATAAATCCATAATGTAGTATGCTTCTTCATGACCAAAATTTTACCAGCATAGAGATCAAGGTGCACACATAGATATGGTTCCCTCAATGCATAGATTAAATTCAAATTTTCATTCAAACACATGGGCTCACTGAAGCTGTTGGACTGGTTAACATTTAAATCCATATGAAAATATGCTTTTGCTGAGAGCCCACGAAGTGCATGGCCAGTTAGCTCAAAACCATAAAATTGTATGTTTTGTCTTTTAAATAGATTGATCTATTAATTTTGCTCTTCAAATAAATAGGTTCCAAGTTTTTGTTCTTTAGCAATAGAACTTATAAACTTTTTGTCAAAAACTGAAGTCATGTACCAAGATATTATGATACGAAATTATAAAATTATACCTTGAAAAGGATTATTTATCGCGAGGGACAAAAATTAAAGACTACACCAAAATAGTGTGGCAAAAGTGTACATGATCCAAAGCATAATATCTGTATCTGTTAAATCCCTGGTTCTTGCTCTTCCACAGATGGATCAAAAAATCCCCAAAACTCATAAAATCCAACTGTATTAGCCAATCAAATCCCTCCACCTAAGCTCCCTTTCAACTCCTTATCCTCTCTCTTGATCACCAATCCCTTCTTCCACAAATCCTAAAAAACCATCCTTTCAGTCTCCACACTCCAATCTTCTCTTTCTTTCCTCTCTGTTTTCTTGAAAAAAATAATACAAAAAAAGAGAGGAAAAAGAACACCATGTCTCTTACTATTCCTTCAAACCTTTCAAAACCCATTTCAACATCTAAATTTGGGTCTCAATTTACCACAAAACAAAGAACTTCAAGCATTGTGTGTTCTTCAAACCAGACCCCTGTTTCTAATTCAACAGAGGAAAGTTCATCTTCATTAAAGGCATTCTCTGCAGCACTTGCTTTGTCTTCTATTCTGTTGTCAGCACCAGTGCTTCCAGCTTCTGCTGACATCTCTGGGCTCACACCTTGCAAGGATTCAAAACAGTTTGCTAAGAGAGAGAAGCAACAGATCAAGAAGCTTGAGAGTTCTTTGAAGCTTTATGCACCTGATAGCTCCCCTGCACTTGCTATTAATGCCACTATTGAAAAAACTAAACGCAGGTAATTATCTCAGAAATCCACTCAATTATTTCACTTACAAAATCACTCAACTATTGTCATTACAGGTTCGACAACTATGGTAAACAAGGATTGTTGTGTGGATCAGATGGACTGCCACACTTGATAGTGAGTGGTGACCAAAGGCACTGGGGTGAGTTCATCACACCAGGGATCCTCTTCTTGTACATTGCTGGATGGATTGGATGGGTAGGAAGGAGCTACTTGATTGCAGTAAGAGATGAAAAGAAACCAACAATGAAAGAAATTATAATCGACGTTCCGTTGGCTAATAGGCTTGTTTGGAGAGGCTTCATCTGGCCTGTTGCTGCTTACAGAGAGTACTTGAATGGAGATCTCATTGATCCGAATGTCTAATTTGATATTCTCGTGTAATTCGCGCTTTCACTTGTTTATATTATGAAAAAACATTGAGAATTTCATTTATACTATGTGTAGATCTTGTGGTGGATGATTGTTAATTACTTCTATATGTTATGGTGTTAAGATTGTAAGTATCAATTGATATTGTCATGGCTCTATCCTTAAATAGAGCTATCGAGGGAGTTCTTCTCTTTTAAATGTGTTATGCGCGACATGAATTTCAAATATCAGACGGTAAAATAGAGTTTAAAGTATTATGGACCATTAGTTGTTAAGTATATAAAGGGACTTTAATTTCTTCCATCAGGATTGGGAAAAAAACATAGAAAATTTTCCTATTACATATATATATATATATACACACAAGAACAAGATGATAGTATAATCTTTTTTTTGCCAAAAGGCCTAACACCCCATGAAGGGTTTGATTTCATTCTAACACACTCACAAACTAAGTTGTTTGGACTTTCTAAAAATGATGTCATACCCTTGTGGATCAGACACGCACATATCGACATTTTGGAAGAGTCTGAGAAACATAGCTCACAAACAACAACCGAATCATCACCTTTGCTCTTATAAGAAAAAGATATATAGAGGCA
Source organism: Solanum bulbocastanum (assembly GCA_037074985.1). Lineage (NCBI taxonomy): Eukaryota > Viridiplantae > Streptophyta > Magnoliopsida > Solanales > Solanaceae > Solanum > Solanum bulbocastanum. The sequence continues at coordinate 23,829,987 of CM073598.1, read as the reverse complement.
AAAGGATACAAGATAATTTTTGAAGTTTAAATAGACAACAAAACTCATCTAATATGGCCACATAGGCTCATTGAAGGTGTTGGACTGGTCTACATCCAAATCCATATGGAAATATCCTTTGGGCTGTGAGCCCATAATGGGTGACCCACTATTTGGTGGGCTATTAGTAATGTTTGTTGATTGTCTTAGCCTCAATTGGACAACCTCAGCTTGGGCCATGGCTAGTTGGGTTCTTAGCATATCAATTTGTTGTTGAAGAGATGAAATGGCTCCAACACATCCATAAACTGGATCTCTAACTCTAGCATTAGCTTCATACACCATGCTACTCACTGCATCTCCTCTTTTCTGCTCTGGCAATTCCTGCAATTTTACGCCATTTTATGTTAAGATCGAAATCCATGACACTGTCATTGTGTTTTTGCATATAAAATGGCTACTTTTTATGAATTTTCAAGAACTAATTATTATTCAAAAATCGATCCGGAAAGTGGTTAGCATGTACAACTTTTATCATAGCCATAATGTGCTATGTCATAAATTAGTAACTTTGGAGGCAAAATCCTTATGGGCTTCTTACCATATTTAGTTATTTACTAATTCTTCATAGTTTTAAATAATTATCTATTGTCTTACTAATTAAGTAATATTTTCATATCAAATTCATCTAGATACATGTTTTTTTTTGGCTACCAGACACACTGAAATGGGGAGATAGGCGAGTAAGAACAGGAGGGAGACGGGTCAGACTTGTCTATGTACTTCAGATACATGTGAATCACACTGATACATATATTAGGTGTGATTCACATGTATATGAGATACCATACACGAGCAAAATAGGAGTCTGGAGAGCTAGATATGAGGGAAGCGAACGAGATTTGTTTATGTATTTCATATACAAGCGAATCCACTTAGATACAGTGTATCTGGAATAAATTACGCTTAATTTTAACCTTATGTATCTCGAAATGCATGCATCTAAACGCACCAATATCTTATTAAGTTACCCTAATAAGTTTGATAGGCTAATTAATGGGCTTGGTTTGCACCTTGAGGACCCCAAGAAGGTATCTTCAAAGAGTATGTCATATTGACATCATTTTTGTGTCATAAGAATGAAAATAACTAAAAAGGAGCGTTTAGTTGAAAAAAATGAAAGGAGAAAAAGGAAAAAGAGAAAGAGAAATCACCTTTTTTTTTAGGTCAAATCAGAGAAGTCTTTAATTATGTCTAAGAGGTGATATGTTACTATCAAAATATGTATGTATATGTGGTCAAAAGAATAAATGTGTTCATTTTCTTGAAGTAAGTTGATTCTTTTGTCCTTTAAATTTTAAAATAGGAGACTATTTAACAACCCCAGAAATTTTATGAAAAAGGACGATAGGAAAAAACATCACGTGTCCACTTAAGATTTCAGTTGTAAAAAGTATATATATTGTGATAGTGACCATATTCATATTGAATAAATTAGTTGACTTTCAAATATTAAGAAAATAAATAAATTACGTACATAGAAAGAAAAACAATTGGACATGGAGAATGGAGATTATGGCTCCAAATTAAGGACCCATTCAACATGAGAAAATGTCTCGAAAATCGTTGTTGATTATGAAAATTTCAAATTTCAAATTTTATTATATTTAATAGTCAATATTTTCTAGGATTTTATGTGGGACAATAAAAATAGACTACTTAAAACTTTTTCCACATTTAACAAATGAAACGGTTTTTCAACAACTAACAAACATCTCTTTGTTACCCTCTATCGACCCTACAACTTGTGTCATAATAAAGCTAACATTGTTTGAGAATTTTGAATAGATTATTTATATGTATTAAATAACTTTGTTAACATAAATATATAACTTTTCGAATTAAAATAATTATTGATTTATGTTAAATCGGTAGCTAGTATTGTGGCTCACTGCTGAAATTAAGATCAAAGTGAAAATTTAAATACTTAATAATATAGTACGTAGTACATTAATCCTAATTAATTATGTGATTGTTTGGCACATTTTGAATAATAGCTAGAGGAAAAATATGGTTAAAACTTTTTATACCGTATTAGGCTCAAGCATAAATATTATTTGGTGCCTCTTAAGAAATACTTCATAATTTATGATACTTAATTTAAGCGATTATATAGTTATTTATCATATATATACTTGTCTGTTATGCTTATATTTATTCCAAACTTTTGGATTTTATTGCATGTGACATGTTAAAATACATTATCTCTTCTCTATTATAGCATGTTCAGACCAAGTGCATGTATAACTTCCATGTCCAATATTTTTAGTTAATTAAATAAGCTAATATCTAGATCCATCCCATGTTGAATACTTCATATAAAACAATCTAGTGCATGAAATATCTTGTGTTCATTTATTATCGAGGAACCTCAACGGAGTGATATAAGCAATCTAGCTATCATGACACAAATTAAATATCACTGATTTCACAGTTCGAAAATAGTCATGTAGTAATTAGTCCTAGTTAGAAGTAGAGATGTTTGCATATTAAATTAAAGAAAGTTAGGAAGATAAAAGAGATATATAAAAGGTGGAACCTGTAACATTTTGCTGACATTACTAGCACCAAAGACCTTATGAACATTAGCAAACTTGTGAGGTTCATCAGCAGGGAAATAAGGTGCAAAAACACAGTCATGACCACATCTTCTTCTCAATAACTTGCAAGCTGCACATGGTGAGCTACTATTTTTTCCACACTCCTTCATTATATGATGTTGGAGTAGTAGTAGCTAATTGTAGTATATAGTATACTAGTTTGACACTTGTTGAAGGAGAGAGTATATATGTAGAGAGGTAAATTAATTAAAGAAGTAAGTCAAGTGTTGGTGTGTATATATAGTGGAGAAAGAGAAACAATAAAAGAGTATCTAACAAGGGAAAATAATTCTAGAGAGAAAAAAGAGTAGGAATGGAAAAGTGGGAGGCAGGTGGGAGGATAGAAGGTGATAGATTTTTATGCATGTAAAGGGAACTATGCCAATGAAAGGGATCAGAGTTTTATTTTTAAAAAATAATTAAAAATAAAAAAAATAAAAAAAATAAAAAATAAAGTGTATATATATATATATATATATATATTTTGATTTAACCTAATGTCAGATTCTCATCTTATATTGTTCATATTTCAGATTTTCAGTTCTAGTCATGCATATGACAGGTTGTTGAGTTCCACATGTATAAATAAATTTAAAAGATGATACATATACTATATCTATGTTAAATTCCCTTTAACTTATTTGAGTATTATTTTTTTTTAAATTCTAGTGTCTGTTACTAAAGATAACTCATTTATTTAATTTTTGTGTTATTGTTTCACTTATCATGATCAAAGGGGCAAGAAGTCAAAATTTTACTATAATTACTTGAAATGCATTCGAGATAACATCCTTTCCTATTGAATATGACTTAAAATTCCGTATCAAATCAAAATTCGACAATAAAGAATATAATTTTTGAAGTGGGAAGAGGCTGCGTGAGGGTCCCAAAGCTGGAAGTCTCTACAGATTTTGGTCTAACAAATTAAAAGTAATTTCTCCTGATAAGACATCTTTTTTGGCGCCTTCTTTTTCTTTTTCAAAAATTAATTTTACATTTCATAGTCCCAATTTCTAAACTTCAATAACATGAAGTGGTTACTTTTTCTCATAAATTAAGTGGGAAACAAAAATAATTAAGATTTCTGGTGGGGTTGAAGCTCATCTAGGTGTTACTATGTTACTCTTTATGTTAAAAGAAGAAAATATTAAGTTTTATATTATTAGGAGTCAATTAAGGGTGGGGTGGGGTTTTTATTTTTTGGTTCCTACCATTGTTGTTTGATAGTCACATTGGAGCCTAATTAAATCTAGATTCACATCAGGAAGTCCCACATTAGGGGTAAAACAGCCCCCAACAAAGACGACTATGTAGTTAGGAAGACTCAAACTGAAAACTCTAATTAAGAATGAATGAGTACTTACTACTCCACCACAGCCCTTGTTAGTGGGGTTTCCTTTCTTTGAGAAATATAGATATAAAGGAAAGAAAAAAGGGAGGTTTCAGAAGTTTTCCTTTTTTTGTTTGGTTTGCTAAAGTGAAAAAAGCAAAGCAACTAACGTAGAAGAAAGTAAATGTTGGGTCTACTTTAGTTAAATGAAAAGAAAAATAACTTCCTTTCACACTCCACTTCATATATATTGTTGTTATAACAATTTGTATTCTCAAAACTCACGTCACATAAAGGCTCGTAAGGGTTGTGATAGAGTGATAAGTACTTCTTCATTCTTAATCAAGAGGTTTCAGGTTCAAGCCCCCTTAAGTATGGAGTCGCCTTTGTTAGGAAGCATTTTACCCCCAATGTGGAATTTCCCAATGCGAATCCAAATTTAGTCGGGCTCTAATGTGGATACCGGACACCGAATGTGAAACCAAAAAAAAAAAAAAACTAGAGAAAGTAGTATACCTCAATTATCATCAGACATTTTTCTACTATTAATAATGCTCGAACTCTAAACCTCTAATGGTAGATGTCTCTCATTAGAAACGGTGTTACCTAAAGTGTAGAAGAATTTCATTTGATCTCTTTATAAAAATCACATTATATTATACAAAAAATTGAAGTTAAATCTTGAAAATAGTCTGACTCTGATCTTCTATAAAATGATAAAGTGCATTGCTGCCCCCTTCCCCTCAACTATTCTAATTAATAATTTGTTGTGTTACTATATTGAAGTCTTAGGGTGTTAGGTTACAATAAGTCACTACCAAAAAGTTTTAGATTTCGTCATGATCAATTGATGATCGGTTATTATATAAGTGTTGATCTAATTAACTGTTGAGCAAGGAACTCGTCTTTTGAACCGTTTGTGAAATGTTTCATATGGCTCTTCCTATGAATCCGTTTTATATTTATTTTATTTTTCTTTTTTAAATAAATTAAATATATATAACAGATGTTGAACCTCCGTGATAAAAATATTTTGCCTTTGCCATTGACCATGTTGAACTCTCTTTTCCTTTCTTTCCCGACAAAGTGTGAATTCAAATATGAAATTGATGTTTCCTTTGGAAGAAAAATGACTCCAAGTATCATGCATATTTTAGAGGAATAAAACTTACAAATTAAAGTCAGATAACTACTGCCAAAGATAATAATTAATAATGTATACGACGTACTATATAATATACTATAATTTAGTTTACTCATCCTTTTTTGCATGTTAATTTCTTGTTGTACATACAAATAGTCCACACGTGTCCTAAATTTGAATTTTGAGAAATAGTAAGAGCATCTTTCTTAAACGTAAATGGATGACTTTTGATAATAATTTGGTCTCTTTGGTTATAGATCCAATGCAAATGTTTATTTAATAAGTACTCAAAAGAATCATGCTCCTTTTATTTATGTTTCACGCTTTTATAGTAAGAAATGAATAAAATTCAACAATTTCAAATAGTATAAAGGCAATTCTATTCTTTTGAAAAATATTTCATTATCATGTTGATCAAAATTACAAATCAATTTATTCTTATCGAGTGAGAAGGTCTCCAGACAGAATGTGGGAAGTGAGAGATGGTTCAAGCATGTGAAGGGAAGATGTATGGATATCTTATTGGAGAGGCGCAGAGGCGTGAGAGGTTGAATATGAATGGTTTAAGGCGAGGTAAAAATAGATTGAAGGAATATTCAATAGGAATAATTAAATAGAACATGACAATTATAACTCACTACGTGAGGACAATATATGTTGAAACACATGTTAGATTGAGGACTATGGGATAGTAATAGTACAATGTAGCCGAAATGCTTTTTTGACCATTGAACAAAGATAAGAAGGCATCTATTCGATTAGCAATTTATGAACAAATCGAAAAGTGTAAGCATTTTCAAAATCATAACAGCAAAAAATTGTAAAAAAATTCAAAGGCAGAAAGAACTTATTTTTGTGTGTTGTATTTTAGTGTCCAATGCACATTTTTATAATGGCATATGTAAAAAAATTCAAAGGCAGAAAGAACTTATTCTTGTGTGTTGTATTTTAGTGTCCTATGCACATTTTTATAATGGCATATATATATATAGTATATTCTAACTAGTCTTCCAATATTTGTCTCTTAAGTACCTAACATTGGGTACCGACTAATATATAGTTAAATTTAATATATTATGCAGAAGGTATAAAAAAGTATTACTACATAAATAGATTATTTATAAATTAATTCCAAATACAAGGAAAGGAGAAATATCATAGTATCTCATTATTTTTGTTACTATTAGGATTCTTGAAGAAAAAATTAAGGAGATGAAATAAAAAATATTTTAAACTTATAATGGGGACAGGAAAAATTGTAATCTTTCAATCATTTCTTTAACATCTCCACATTTTAATTTTTGTAGTCCAATTTTGGAAGTCAAAAAGATTGAGGAATTATGTTTGACAATGGCATAATGACTTTGACTTTTGGGGAAAAACATTCTTTAGTTAGTGCTCTCTTCATTTTATCAATTCTTTTTTCTCGTGTTGATTTGCCCTTAAGCAAACAATAATTAATAATGTGAGTAACATTTTCTTCTCAAAGGACCTTATTAATTTGATTATTTTAAAAAATATTTTTATTTATTGTCTATCAATTATTGCATATTAGATTAAAAAAACCAAAAAACTATGCTCAGGTGATTTTCTAAGAACAAATTTGGTGAAGTTCTTAAAAAGTTACGAAACACAATAATGATGGTGCAAAATGCCCACTTTAAATACGCATAGCATATATTAATTAAATAGCAAGTATCGAAAATACTCAATGCGAAATCAACAGTCTTAAAACACTTATTTACTTAGTTAACTGAACTTAAATACACTGCTAGTCTTGCAATATGAGTAAAATACACTCCTAAATTCTCGTCAAGTTTAAGGGCGTTTTCAACATTTCTCTCGTTTTTTTTTATTAAGAGTCTCATGCTATAAGAGTTTGAGACCACTTGCTATGTTACGTGGCAGAACCGGTGTGTATCTAAGTTTAGTTTGGTCAAGAAAAGAAGTGTTTTTAAGGCTGTCAATAGTTCAAGAAAGTAACTAACAATTCGCGTCAAGTTCAAAAATGTTTTCAATAAGTGTCTCTTTAATTAAATACTATGAGCATTAATTCTCTTCAAGTGGTATAGTCTCATCTGCCTCAAATTATTTGTCATATTTCTGAACATTAAGAAGATATTAATTAGAAGAAATTTTGATCATTTTATTTTTGTTTATGTGTTAGTATATAATCTCTCTTCATTACTGCTGCAAGCATGTCTTTTGACTAACTTTTTTTTATTATATAAAATAGGCTCTAGTTCTACCCATTTAAATATGCATCTCAGGCCTCAGCCACTTTAAATCCAATAAATTTACTTTTCACGATACCGAATCTTCATATTTACACTTTAATAGTACAGTTTTTTTTAGTTTTTTCAATCAAATGGTGTCATTATAATGTTTAACATGAATAACTAACTAACCATGGGTCATCTAGAGTAAGTTTAACATTTTAACTAAGAAGAAGATTTAGGGCGTGTTTGGTATGAAAGGAATATGTTTTCACGGAAAATGAGTCCCTAGAAAATGTTTCTTTTTGGAAAGTAAATGAGTCTTTTATTTATTTTTTAGTATTTGGTAAGTAAGTATTACAAAATACTGTGAAGGTGGAATGGGATGACCACGGAGTTGGGGTTCAGAGGTGGAGGGTGGGATGGTCAAGGGGTGAGGTTTGGGGGGGATTGGTTGAGTGGGAAGAAGATAATAAACTTAAAATATCACTTACGCAACTTGTTTTCCTTATTTTCATTAGAAAAATTGGTTTCCTCATTTTTGCTAAATTTGTTTTCTAGAGATAATACAAAAATTGAAAATTATTTTTGTCCCTCCATACCAAACACACTATTGTATGTATTGAACAAATAAGAACTAAGGAAACAAAAGTATGGTCCAACTCGAATAGCTTAAACTCTTAAATAAGATAGTCACACATTTAACATATGATATCAGACCAAGGTTTTGATTGATCTCACGGTCATCCATTATGTATTTATTATTTTTTACGTATTTGGCCCATCATGAAAATGAAGCAACGTGATGTGCATGTTGAAAGACATAACCAAATAAATAAAAATGTGCTCTCTTTAATAATATTACATCATTGATAATCTCATCTCATGAGTTAGATTTTGAGCACTCATATGATATTGTCTCACATCATTCAATAGTGTTTATTGTGCCACATCATTTGTGGGATGAACAATTGAACTATTTATATAGTGTTGAACAATTTGTATCTTACAAACTAATCTTTTAGATCAATTTAGATTAATATACTTGGATAGTTGAAAGCAAACAATTTCTCTTGGCCTAACCCAAGTTAACAAGTGAATTATCTATATGTAGCCTTTTGCCTATCCACTTAATATATTTCAAGCTAAATATATTTTTTTATAATTTTAAATGGACCAAAAAAGTGGGAGTATGTGGTTTGAGTCCATGAGGGGTCGGTAGTACTCTTTCTTGTAAGTATTTTTGTAACAAAAGCAAACAAAAAGATGATTTTATTGTCAGCACTCTAAGAAAGTAAACAAATGGTGTTGATAATGTTTGATATAAATTTATTTGAAAACATTTGGAGAGGGGGGGACAACTATTTGCTTTTTTGTCTCTTAGGTTGTCTACATTTTGTATGCAAAATTATTACCATAGTAAGCCTCATGTACTCATTTTGTTTACAACAATACCAAATATATATAGTCTACACTTTATCAAAGTCACTTAGTATGTTCACAAAAATTTAGTACTTTTGATGAGACCATAAGTTATGTTGTCTTGTTTATCTTTTCTTTTTTTTTGTTGGGCGTGGGGCGGAGGGTGATGAGATTCAATCTTTCACCATAATAAGGGACAAAGGATGCTCAACTAATTGAGCAACCCTCATACTCCGTAAAGTTGTAGTACTTTATATGGAGAAAATAACTAATTTTACTTGAATTACTTAATTAACGGTTTTTTCAGGTCTAACCTAAAAAAAAAGAGCATGTAACTTGCATGCATTGTATTACCTTCACTTTTCAAATAGTTATATGGACAGACTTGTCTATAATAATCATCTTTTATAACAACATTTCATTATGTGAACCAATTTTTCATGTTCTGCTACAATCATACGTTCTCTATAACGAACATTTTATTTTAGCTACAAATTATCCGACTTAACTACCACACCCCCACGCGCCCACACACACTTCCTAATTTATTGGCAATCAAATAGTGAACAGAATATAGATTTGGGGCTCAACCTAATTAGAATAGTGCACAAATATGAAAGATGATTTTGGGCTAACATCTTGGTGCTTAGCTTGTTTAGCCTGGCCCAAATTCAGCCTCAGGCCCATTATGAATGCTGCTAGGCCCACCATTTCATTCATGTTCCATTTCCATAAACAAAATATGGGAACTTATATAAATGTACCTTCGGCTATCTAGTTTATCAATATGACTAAAGTATACACTATCCATACACTTCAGTTGTATATGTTGTGTATAGGTATGTATATTATATAGTATATGTATAATTAGTATAAAGTATACATTACTTGTACTTGACTTTGGGCTGTAATTTCCCCAACAAATTTTTTAGACTACGAACATTACATGTATACCCAATCAAACATCTCTAAATTATTGGTAAACAACCCCCTTTCTATTAGTATAGAGCTAGCTAAACAATATGAAGTACCTAAGGACCTATATTTATGAGTATACAAAGATAATTTTTTATTTTACACTGATTTATAGTTATGACTATTTGTAACAGACTTAAACATTGATTTTTTTCTTTCTGTTCAACTGTTCCTTCAACTGCCTAATCTTGGTATCAACTCTAGCAGAAAATCCAACTTTAGTCTTTTCCTTGGATTTCTGTTGCTCCTTCAACCACATTGGTCCATCGACAATATCCATTCTAAAATGTTCCATTTCTTGGATCAAATGATCATCCATAGGAAAGAATGATCTTTGAATAACAATGTGAATGAAGTATGGAAGTAGTGAAGCTACAACAGCTAGCAATGTAACAATCCAGAATATTGCTGCAGGTCCTATGCCTTCTGTTAAGAGGTGAAATCCTGTTTGAGAGTAGTTTGGTGGGATCATTCCATACAAGAACAAGAATATGTACCAGCAAATGATGCTACCCCATATGAGTAAATGGCTTATCCAAGTGAAATGGTTTATTATTAGCGCAATTTGGCAGTTCACTGTCCAGATTATGCAAGTGTAAGTGATTGCACCAATATGTCCAATGTCTGCCACTTCTCCCCCTTGTGTGAAAGCAGCTGGGGAAAGTGCACTAATGCTGATTGTAAAGATTACTAGTGATGTAAATGACGCGTTTAGTATCCATCCGATGATTCGTTTCCAGCTGAAGCAGATATTCTTTGGTCCTTGCTGATAAAGGGTTGGAAACTTCTCCAATGAAAAAGGTCAAAAGAGTGATTAGATTTTTGATGAAAAGCCATTGTAAGGAATTATAGTCCCTACATTATACGCAGCCTAAGTAGTACAAAAACAAACACATCATGTTACATATGAAACCTAACAATGCACAATGGTAAACAATTAGGAGGGGTCTAGGGGTAGATTAGTGTAAGTTCTTGATTTTTACCTTAAGACAGACTTCATATGAAACATCCTGTTCTAGCACACCCAAGGAGATCACAGGCAAGGATGTCAAAAGGACATTGAAAATGACAATGTACCAATCATCAAATAGAACTTGCCCTGAGGAAGTGGTGAGGATGTCATAGAAGAATAGCGTAAGGCCAAAAGCAACATTCTTGTAGACAAAATATAGAATCTGTAGCATCAGAATGAAGAGCAAACTTGTTATTAGTGCACTGAGATCCAAGGATGGAGAAACTTTTCAGTCTTGGAAGTAAAAGGAGGATTTTTCTCTTACCAACTTGGAGATTCTCTTGTAACACCAGTGACCGTGGACTATAAGTAGGCGTTCCAGGAAACGAAATTGTGGCATTGAGAAGTCACTTGCCATAACAGCCTGTAAATCTCAGTAATCAACATCAGAAGTTAGTTTGAAGATTGGGCTTCAATAGCTGTAGAATTTACCAAAGCATTTACCTGCATTCCTTCCATGCCACTGATTCCCACACCAATATCTGCTTCTTGAATCATACCTACATCATTTGCGCCATCGCCTATAGCTAAAGTTGTCTTGCCAGTATGTTGCTTAACTAATCTTGTGATCTAGAAATTCCAGCCAGAAATTTACTCATATAAACTTGTGTATTGAAATATGAATATGAAATTGTATCTAGAATTTTTTTTGACAAAGATTAAGTTTTTAGGAATTTGAAGAGATCATCTCATTTATCTGATCTCAAGCAGATGAAAAAGGATTTTTCTTTAAATGTGAAACAACATTAGACCATCCTAAGCATAAAAAATGATGACATACCAGAGCTTTTTGTTTGGGAGAAACTCTACAGCATATGACAGAATCACATCTAACGGCTAGTCTTAGAAGTTGGTCCTTTATGTCATTGCTCAAGGCAATTTCAAGAGCTCTTCCATCCACTATCAACGCGAAAGGTCGATCCTTTGTGTCTTCTTTAATGACCATTTGATTGTATCTTTCAATCTGACCCAATATTTCTTCTCTCATGACCTGAAAAACTAGACAAAAGTTGACTACCTTAATTCTAAGTCTATTTTACTCCACATCATTCTTTTATCCATTGAAGCAAATGATATTTGTTTTCACCTTCATGAGATTTTTTGACTCAGCTTCTTTGCTTAGAGTCAAATGAACTTTCTTCATGTCCTGCCGAAGTAAACTGCAAGCATATCTGCAAGATTTGAGAGTAAGTAAATTTAGCTATAGAATGACCTTTCTTTGTGCTTCATTTAGATTCTTTGAATAATAGATAATATTTCAAAAGCTGCATACTTTTGCTATCTCATGAAGAAAGTAAGTTCTCACCCAATGTTTACTGCTGTTTCTGTCTTATCTCCAGTTAGCAGCCAGATCTTCAATCCAGCTTGTGATAGTTTATCTATGCACTCGGGTACCTGAAAGAAGTCGGGCAGAATCGTTTCCATCCTTTAAAATAAGTGTCTTTTTCTTTTTTAATGCAGCATATTCCCCCCCTCCGCGTGACACTATCTTTCTCATCTTCCCTTTGCCAATATAGCTTTGATAGGAGGCTGGAGAAAGTTGTTGGTGAAAAATAAAGCTTTTCGACTGTTTCCTCTAGACATCATATGATGCTATATTAACCTATTTGTCCAAAATTCTGGACTCTGGTGGGCGAAAGGACAAAGTGCACATTGGTGTTGCTTATCAAGAAAACACCAAGATGCGAAACTAGCTCAGTAAGTTGCTGTGGAAGATTAATAAAAGAACAGAAAACTTACCCCTTTTTGTAGCTTATCTTCTATTGCTACTGCACCTAGCAGGATCAAATCTTTCTCAATCATTTCAGAGACATTTTCTAGTAGGCCCTCTCTTTCTGGACCTATAGTAGCCTTGGCATGTGTAAATTGTGAGTTCCACTTCTCATACTCATCTTGCTTTATTTTCTTGTATGCAAAAAGCATGGTTCTCAATCCATCTTCTGCATAGTTTGACAGATGCGCAGTTGTCGCTTGCTGGTATGTCCTACCATTAGCTGCAAGTCTATCAAGAATAACACTGCGGAACAACAGAGAGACTTATAAACATACTAGAAAATTTAAATCACTAAACAGTTGAAGTAATGCAAGTAATTTCATCTTACTTGTCAGCCCCTTTGCAAAGGAGAAAGAAGTCTCCATTTTCATTTCTCACTATCACAGACATCCTCTTTCTAGAGCTGTTGAATTCTAAAAGATTCAAAAGCTTGTACTCCCTAGAAGCAATAGCAAAATGAGCTAAGTAATGAGAAGAAATGGAGAGTTGAAAGAAAAGAAGATGAAATTGAATTAATTTAGTTGAAAGTCACCTTTTAACATCTATTCCGGAAGAAGGGTCAAGTTCTTCAACAACCATCACAGACTGAGTTCTATGACAGAACTTGAAACCAAACTCTTGTGCAGCTATCAGAAAGGATACTTCCTCCGGTGACTCTGCTTCATATTTCATTCTGTCACTTTTCTCATTTTCAATAGGAATACCGGTGTGACATAGAGCCATTACGCGAAAGAACATCATCATATCTGATACATTAGATCGATTAATCCACATTTTGTCCATTAGTCTATCATCCCTAAAGTTAAATCCCTTAATAGCCATGTCTCTTCTTGTAATAGAATTTCTTGGAGTTGTTGTATTTGGTGTCTCCATTCCTTTATCTAAACCAAGGGCCATCTTCTCTGTTGTTGTATCAGCCATTGAGAACTCAAACATCTCTAGGCTTCGACCAGTGGGATCATATCCACCTACACTGAACCGATATCTCTCTACCTCAACGTTCATTCTCCTCGATGCTGCAAGATCAATTTCTGTGATCTCACCTCCATATGAAATCCCTTCAATTGAACATTTCCTAAATTCCATTTGGTTACAAGTCAATGTGCCTGTTTTGTCAGTCAGAATCATTTCCACTTGTCCAAGCTCCTCATTTAAATTCGAAGTCCTTGCCTCAACTGATCTATCTGTTACATCATCATACATCTTCTGGTCCTTGTTGATGAGCATAGCTTGCAGAACTTTAACAACTTCAATTGAAACATATAAAGAAATTGGTATCAAGTAGCCATACAACACTAAAGCCCTTATGAATTGCAACAACCATGATAAAACCGGCTTTGCTGGATTAAAAGATGAATCAGTACCACTTTTCACCTCAAGGTAATACCACTTAACAGCATAAGATCTCGTGAGTACAGCTGAACCAATAGAAGATACCAGCGATATCAAAGTGAGCATGACAAAAAGGACATAAATTACATAATCCATCTTCCTTTCTACTCGACTACGCTTAGATGGTGACCTTGTGGAGTTCCTCACTGCCTTTGTATCTGGTCCACTAAACACCACAACAGCATAGATATAATCAGTGTTTCGGAGCTTTGAATCCCTTAGAAGAATTTGAGTTGGACACAAAGGATGAGATTCATTTTCCAACTCCAAATTTCCTACAAATGTATAAAGGTTTGGATTTGGATCCTCACAACGAACCGTGGCTGAAAAATTGCTGAAGTGTTCATCCCCATCTAGACCAAGTGTAACCTCCAAACTTCTCTTAACTTTCAGATTAGTCTCACCATCAAGATTCATAGTCTCAACATAACAAAGACCATCTTCATAGCTTGATGAAAGCAACAAAAGATCACTTGGAAAGTACTCATTCTTGTTAACTTTAATCACATCTCCCACATATACATCTTTCCAGGCTTTCTCTACAAATTCACCATTTCCTATATGAACCTTAACTTTCCTTGCATTCACCTTCAAGTCCTACAATACCAAAACAAAAACAAAAATGTTCAAGTAAAAACAGAACACTCTGTATGACACTATGATATTTTCAATCAAAACATTTTAAGTACCTGCAAGAATCTATTCCAATCCTCCATAGCCTCCTTCAGCATACTAATCCCAACGACGAAAACAAGGGGTGAAATGACACTAACAGGAGTGAATGGAGCTAAGGAAGTGACAGATAGCACAGCAGCTAACAAGAAATATATATTGGCAACACGACGAAACTGCTCGAAAAGTGCTATAGGAAAGAAGGTGACGATGTTGTATTTTGTTGTGGATACATAGTTGTTAGGATACTTGTATTGTTTGTGCTTGTGAAAATGTGACTCATTGCAAAAAACTACCCTTGAATAACCTGGCTGACCAATGAAACTTTGAGGTGATGGTTCACCAGCAACAAAAGAAAAAGAAGTAGGATCACTTTCATTAGTTTGAGGATTCAAACATGAGAATGTATACAGTTTGCTCCATTTTAGTTTCTGTTTCTTTCTTCCTGCTTCCATTTCAGGGAAATGGAGAAAAAAATGTATGTCTACTCCAATGTTTGATATTCAACTAATAAAAACACATAAACTTTAACTAAAAAAAATTGCCTTCTTGATCCTTGAAATATACCCTTATTACAACTTTAGTCCTCCATTAAAAAAATTACATTTAACCATTAAATGTTCTATGCAACTAATTTTCACCAGCCTTTTCTAAACTTGTCTCAGCTGACATCTATACCTTCCAGGTTTGGGTGTGCACAACTAGTGTCAAGTTGGACACGTGTGTTAATTTGTTTAATTCTATACAAATTTAACTTGTTTACTTGTGCACATCAAAATTGAAAGACACAAACATAAATTTCAGATAAAACCAAGTTAAAAGCATGTTTATGTATTGGGAAAAAACACAAATATACTCTTGAATTATCGTAAATGATATGCAAATATACTCCGTCATACTTTTGGGATATTAATGCCCCTTCCATCTAAAACTAGAGCATATAAGCCCTTCACTCTAACAGAAGACTAAATAGAGATACGTGACACAATCTTATCTGTCGATCCGATATTTAATAAATGTCGGGTCGGTGGATAAAATTGTGACATGTGTATGTCTGTTAGTATAAAGGGTAAATATGCTCTAATTTTTGGATGGCAGGGGCATCAATGTCCCAAAAGTATGTCGGAGGGTATCTATATACCATTTATGATAGTTTGGGGTATATTTGTCATTTTTCCCTTATGTATTGGTATGTCCTTATTTTTCAAGTAATCAATCTTAATTGGATAGATTGTGTTTATCTTGACGTAATCTGATCGTGTAAAAATTACCAATAATGAATTAACAAAAGGTTGTTTTAAAATTAAGGTATAATCCGTTTTGGCACAATACTCCAAGGACTATATTTGATGATTACTACAAAGTGCAGGACATGAAACAAAAAAAAAAGAAAATCTTTATTATTAAGTTTTATTATTTATCTTTATTTAGATTGTTTTTATTTTGTAGACGGCAATCTCAAGAAAGGAAGTTTCTTTTAACTTGTCTGTTGCTTAAGGTATTATGCAAAAGACCACGTTGTTGCTTCAGCATTAACCGGCTTCTCACTTAGGAAAAGACAATTTGCAAATGCCAAATATTCACCAAAAATTATATTACTACCTCTTTATACTATACTTTTTTTGTAGTTTTATTCGGCATCCGATATTTATAATGGAGTTTGATTATTTTGAATTTGTGCGTAATGCCCTATTTGGGATGAGTCACTCTCTATCAAAGACTTTTTTATATCTATTGTTCGAACTTGAAACCTCTGATTAAGAAAGAAACAACTTCATTCACTGTATCACATTCTTTAATGGTATAAATAATATACTTGGGGATCAAGCAGAAGCAGGCCTTTCAAATAAACTACAATTTCCACTGTATATGCTGCTTTGGACTCTGGTTGATATTTCCTAAGCAAATTTTCTACTTTTTATATTACTATGTGTGTTCTGTTTTAATGCTAATCTTACAAGGAATGCAGATTCCCAATTCAGGATTAAATTCTGTTGATATACTCTCTTCGTTCACAATAATTGTCTATTATACTTAAAATAGTTGTTCAACGGTACATGTTCAATTTGGAAAATCAAGATATCATCTAACACAATTTTCAAAGTATTGAATTTAATAAAGTCAAAAAATAATATAGTAATATTACCCCTATTATTCATTGCTTCTTAAGGAGAGTGTTGTATCAATAGTGAACAACTATTGTTGGACAGAGGGGTAATATTTTGATGCTTCATTTTGTTGGTCCATTTTAGGAAATCAAGATTAAAAATAAAAATTCATACTATACTTAATATTAAACAGCTATATAAAATAGCAGTAGCACTCACATTTAGAGTTTTAACACTTGATTTAGTAAAATGCACCTTCCATTAAGGTTTTTTAAAGAGTTATATCAAATTAATAAGAGTCAAGTAATATGAAACAGAAAAAGTACTTCCACAATTTTAGTATTTGTGAAATGCTAAAAATGTTTTGGTCCAAATAAATGAATTTATGGCACTTTGTCTATATTCCTAAATGAATGATTTTTTCACAAGTTCATATATGTATTTTTTTTCCCCCAAATTACCCGTCTTTTAAATAGATCTTTCAACTATCTTTAGTTTTAAAAGGTTTGGAAAGAAACAAAAGAATAATATTGAAAAATTAGTCTCTGATAATTGTGTTCAACAAACTTTTTTAAATAGTGGGTCACACCTCCAAAAATTCATTTTGAAATGAAGTAGCATGTAAATGGAACAAGACATTTTGCTACACATAAAATAAATGCATTCTCTTTAAGATGAAATGGTTACACAAATTAAAATATTCAATTTGGATCGATAGAATATTAACTTCAAATGATGAAATTTAACTATTAAGATTTTGGCTCAAAATATAATAGATACCTAATTACAATATTCAAGAAGTGAAGAAGGGAAAAAATGGACTAGATAGTATTAGAAAGGTTGGACGACGATAAAAGGGAATTGCTTGTACGGTAAAAGAATAGAATAAAATTGTATACGCAAATTCATTATTTGGTTATCCAAATTCAAACAGTCACTTGTGTGACACAAGTTGTGTCATTATACAATATTGCAGTAGCCAGATTTCACGGATCTACAAATTAAATAAATGAATAACCTTTTAATCTCAACTGTCAAAGTGTCGATGCATATGGATTTGAGAAGTGGATGAACCCTTTAATTAAATAAGATTAAAACTACTTGGTTTCACAAGTCAAGAAAACATTTAATTCAGTGAACTGTTATATGTAAACATGTATATGTACTTCCAAGTTTATTGAGAAAAAAAAGAAGCTATTCTTATCATTGATTTGTTCTGAATTAATAGTTTATGAATTTTAAGACAGAGACAAAATTTGAACTAAAGATAATGATTTAAACGAACACTCTCCTTCATCTCGACTTTTACCATTCACAAGCAAGCAATAGGGTTAGGGAGAGATTGTGTGGAGTATCAACAGAGTCATGAATTTCACTAAGAGTGTATAAAATTTAAGTATATACCTATAAAAGGTATATTTTAACTTAAATACGTAATATTATTTTCTATATAGATGGTATACTTTTTCAATATTCAACTGACCCTCTTTTAGAGTTTTTTTTTATATAAAAAAACTACATTGACAGAACATACAATTCCTTTGTTTTGTTTTTTTAAAAAAATATATTTTTCATTTGAGGTTTGACACTCAGTATAGGGCTTGACTATTCTAGAATTAGTCCGAGCGAAAAATTCCACTTGAGAGTAAACTCATTTTTACTATAAACTATTTTATTCTCAAAGCTTGAATGATAATCGAAATTCATCTTGATTGGGCTTGCAAAAATTAGAGGACTTATGTTTGTTTGTATATATAGAGTCCAAACAGTCCAACAACACGAGAAGCCCAAGATTCATGAGCTAAAAGGCCTGAATTACATACTTTTAAGACGATGTTTATGACTACAATTTCGCTTGCTCGACACTTGATATCTAAGCAAACACAATATAATTAACAACCACAACAACAATATTTTCAAATAAAAATTTACAAATGAGATTTGAGAATCATAAAATGTATATAGACCTTATTACTATCTTGTAAAAATAAAGAGGTTGTTTTCGTACGCATTATAATTAAGTGAACAAATAAAATCAAACCAAATTCAGGTAAATTTTATTTATTAGTACAATATCTTGATACATGGTTCAACTCTTAACAATTTATTATCTTTTCCATTTCAATATATGTGTTTAGTTTGATTAGATACAAGATTCAAGAAATAAAAAAGACTTTAATATTTGTAGTCTTAAACTAAAGAGGGGTATACTATACTAAAATGTCTCCAGACCTTATAGTTTTAAATACATCATTGTAAGGTGTTAAATTTAAAAGTTATTAAAAATAAGAGTACTTAGTATTTTTTTAAAAACAGATTAAAAAAGAAAGCTAGACACATAAATTAAAATTGATAGAGTAAAGATTTAATGTGAGAAATTACACATATCAATTCATTGAAGGTTAAATATGCATAATTAAATTTTTAAGGGGTCATTTGGTATACAAGATGAGACTAAAAAAAAAAAAATGTCATGAGATTATTTTATCTTACTTTTACAGTGAGATAAAATAATTTCGAAATTAGCTAATATGTCGAATCAAACATGGAATAAAATTAACCTCGAATTTTATCACAAAATTATAAAGGATTAAATTATAATTTATTGCTATTTGAGGGACTAAAAATGCTAATTTCCCAAAAGAAAAAGGAGGAAAAAAAAATCTACTTGAACTATTGAGTTGATTTTATTGGAAAACAACAATGGCTATAGAAAGAGCTTCATGCCCTGTTCTCAACACTCTGCGTTTCTGCACCAAAAATTCTTCCAAACTGTACAGCTTCCGAAAAAAACACTTTCAATTTCCCTCTTTCTTCCCCAGAAACTTCAATTCTAGCAATGGCAAGTTGTACACTCATGGATTATTTCTCAATTCGTCAAGTTCATTCTCCAACAGTACCCAGGAAACTCCGTCTCAGCAACTCGCTCTTCTTCTCGAAGTTGAAGGGTACAAATAACTTTTCGTCCTTTTGTGTGTGCACACTGATAATCATGAGGTTTTAGGATTCTATTTGTTTTTTTCACTTTTTACGGACTGCATTGTAGTCATATTCGTGCTATGTAATGCCCTGTTTGTATTAACTACTCAAATATCAAATTGAACACATTTTCTCGTAATTAATGTCATTTTTTTTGTGAAATTCAATCGTGAAAACATTACATTTGGAAGAGTCAAATGGGAGAAGAGAAGTTTTGGGGCTGAGTAAGTGTATGGAAAAAGTGAACTGGGTAGTTGAGTTTTTCCAGCATAATTGAGTATTTGAATTAGATAAATTAGCTGAAATTGAACATATGCTTGAACCCCTATCCTTTCACTCTCCTCCTTCTCCAAGGGAAAATAAATAAAAAGAATCAAACAAATTTAATATTGAGATTATGTTAACCTGGAGGGTTAATATATGTATCTAATTTTATGTTCAAGGTTTTTTGTGCTTATTATCTTTGTGTTATATTTTCAGCAACATTTTCTGCTTTGCATTTTCCACTGGTAGTTACTTTTTTTTGGTTTTCTTGACAACTTTTATATGTTTAGGGTATTAATGGATGTGGACCGATTGGGCAACCGCCAAGCCTTCAATGCAGGTGAGGATTCCTTTTTTACTTTTATCAAGTAAATTCTATGCTTTATGGGATTTTATTTCTTTATGAAATGACCTTTTTTTCGTGATGATCACGAAAGTCATTCTTAACGACTGAATGCACCAATATGGTGCACAAGCTAATGCATAACAAAAGCAAACAAAAGAAAACAAGCCTACCTGGGATAATCTAAATGTCTTGTTTCTTCTACTAATGTCAGCATTCCGGAAGCTTGGATTGGACTGTGCAAATTGGAGCCAACCAGTTTATCAGGATCTTGTAAAGTACGATGTTCAGAGTGTATTACATAGTTGATTTTATTTCTCTTTAATACATTCTATCTTTTCCTGATTTCCCTTCCTGGTTTCATTTTTGACCTCTAGTCTACAGCATCTTAAGTTGTCTTTCTGACTAATTACATGAACATATAATTCTTGCTTTCTCCAGGAAGAGCATGGGTGATGAAGAAAGGATGCTGGTCTTGTTTTTTAATAGAGTAAGCTCACATGGATAAGTCCATTAATATGTGTCTTGTATTCATTCTAAAAAAAATTCAAGTACTCTTCCAATTTGAATAAACTTGTTCTTTATTCAGATTGGTTGGCCCACATCACTGCCCACGAGTGAGAAGGAGACATTTATGAAAACTGTTCTGCGAGAGAAGGTATGTATTCAGAAGTAAAGCTTAATA
Organism: Solanum bulbocastanum; assembly: GCA_037074985.1. NCBI lineage: Eukaryota > Viridiplantae > Streptophyta > Magnoliopsida > Solanales > Solanaceae > Solanum > Solanum bulbocastanum. The sequence continues at coordinate 23,809,032 of CM073598.1, read as the reverse complement.
GGTTTAACATATGATAGTAAAATTTCTTGCAATTTGTTTGGTATATTTTAGATATCAGTAGTAAAACCTTCTATAGCTGCCAATAGGCTATCTGCAGAATATTGTCCTGCCCCCACGTCTCTAGTGGTTAATGGCTATCATAGAGCTTCAAATTGATGTAAGAACTCAAAATATCATTCCTGATAAGGTAATCTCATAGAGCTGTTGACATGCTTAACTCTGCTCCATTGACTAAAATCAAATTGCAATTCTGTCTTCAAGTACATGTTTGGACTGTTATATTCAATCTCATAGTTCTTGTTTCCTGCGCCTTTCTTTTGTTTTCGTTTGCACTGGTTTAATATTTGAGCTCCTACTAAAATCAACTTGCTATTGTGTTTTCTCGTACTTGTACTGACTGTTATATCCAGTGTGATAATTGTTGTTTTCCTATTCCACTTTTATACTCCCTCTGTCCCAAAAAGATTGTCTTAGTTACTATCTGGACAGTTGCAAAATATTTTCTTTGACCATAATTTTTTCATATACTTCCTAAATATTTTGAATTGTTAACTATTGTGACTTAATAGTTTTTTTATTTAGTTTCTAAATATGTCAATTTTGTTTCAAAAACATTGATAATTTTATGTCCAAATTCACACCGAACATAAGTTAGACTCTTGTATTCTGAATCAAGATAACTTTTTGGGACGAAGAGAGTACTTTATTTGGACTTGTTTTGGAATGGTTTCATATTCTTTTTCTAACTACAGATAATATTGCTTACATGATCTCTGTTGAAGTACTAATCTGAATAATGGGTTCATTGCTTGTAGAGAATTGCATTGGATGAACTTGTCATGTCAAAAACCTTACCTTTAAGACCTGGTGTTGAAGAGTAAGTAGTTTTTCTTGCTTCAAGTCATTTTTTCATGTGTTACATGCATTTAGTTTTCTCCGCAAATGATCATTTATTTCATGATGAAGTAATATCCTTGTCTGAACTTCAGTGATTTTTGAGCCATGCGGAAGATTTCTCCTTTAACCTTGCATCAGAGTGAGGTCTCTTATGGTTATTCCATTCTTTTATTTGGGTAATGCTGTGCTAAGTGTAAGAAGAGGAGAAAGATCTCCTTTCACAGGGTCGAAGCTCTGATCATGTTTCCTTTATTTGCTTAAAGATTTACGTGTTGATTTTACTTTTTAGTATTATATGCTGCTGTCAGGTTTTAGGTTTATTCTTATTAAAAATTGAGGCTATTCAGGTTTTTCTCCTATTATTTTTAGCAAATTATAGAGGGAACGCATTCAAAAGCCTAGGGTTATTCAATGTTTTCTAATTTGAGTTGGTATCAGACTCATCTTGAGATCCAAGTCATAGTCCTCATTGTTTGGTGATAGCTGTATCAGAGTGGAGTTAAATATGCAATAGGTTCATGAAGTAGCTGAGCCAATAGGTTCCTCTGGGATTAATTCCTGTTTGCTTTACCATATGAGTTATGACCTCTCTTGCCCCTTCCTATAGAAATTCGGGGACAAACTCAACAGAGGAAATCTACAACTTTTGTGCTTTACATCTAGAAGTAATGGTTCCTTGTCAGTTTCATTGAGCTTTATTTTTCCATACCCAGCAGTTTTGAGACCCACTTGTAGTTCAGATATTGTGACTTTCGCCATGTAACAATCTTCGGATCGTTGACACTTTTTGAGTGTTTAGTTGTGTGCAAAGCTAATGGTTTACAACAACAACTACCTCAATCCCAAACAAGCTGGGACTAGCTATATGAATACTCATTGACTTTGTTACTCCACTTAAATTCATGTCATGATAATATTAAGCAAAATAAAAAATAAAAATTATCTGCAGTTCCTTATATTTTCTAGTGGCATATAAATTCAATTCCTAGAAAAGCATAGGATGTAGAGTAGAAGTGCTAACATGGGGAAACATATTCTCAACTAATAAGTATCGGATATATAGATAATTTTCTTTCATTGTGATCTGTACCTATATTTCGCCAAGTCTGCAGGGATTCCAAGATATTGTAGATCCTTCGAGAAAACCTTCGTATAGCTGATTTTAGGTCTACCTCATTTCCTTAACACCTTCACCCACCATGTTCTAACATCTGCAGACTTGTCATCTGCTGGTCGACACCGGACATGACCATATCATCTCAAGAGATGGCCTCTTATTTTATCCTCGATATTTGCTACATGAACCTTCTTGCAGATGCAGTCCTTTTTTTTTTTTTTAATAAGATGGGTTAAAATTGATTGAAAAGGTACCAAGAATCTAATGAACTCAAATCTAATGTAACAGTAACCAACTTTTCAACTATATTAATAAGTCTTCAATTACACTTCCAGATAGTAAATGCAGCAACTCAAATGGTAAAAGCCCCAAACGAACATGCAAAAATATTGATTATTGAAAGTAAGATTAGGGATTGATAGCGGAAGAAAGGATATACAAAGCTCAGACTAAGAGTGGAGATGAGAGGATTTAGATTCTTCACTCAACAATTTACATAAGACTATTTTTCCTGGAATGTGCTATTTATCAACCAGGATCCCACACATAATCACTTAATGTGGTATTGGGCTGCTTTTCTATAACTGTTCTTGGCCCATTCATAACAGTGGTACAGAAAAGTACAAGCTAAGACATATGGGGTAGCTGTTACACCAAACACGTAAATTCTGCAGACATCTATTCTTCACAACAGAAATATGAGAACTTTTGCCTCTAAAGCATCTGCTATTCTTTGTTTGATGACCATGGTGTCTGCCTGTCCGGGCCAACTTTCACGCACTTCGGCTCATTCCACAGGATACATGTTACCTATCATCAACAAGTACTAGGTAACTCTGTCCACCAAGGCTAGGACATATGAGAAGAATCACCTAGTATTTTTTTTTGTCTCCGTTAGGATTTGAACTTGAGACCTCATGACTCTCAAAAGCATCTGCTATTTTTTTCCAACCAAATGGTGCTCATGATGCAAAGAGCGATGGTTTTCCAGATTTTCTTCTTTCTTTTGCCAACTTCTGACTTTGCCAGCTTTCTACTAGAGTTCTTATACTGTAAGGCATGACTCATTGCACTTCACATATGTTTAAAAGAGACCCAAAAATTTTCCAGCTTGTTTACAATGGAGGAATAAATGAGTTGCAGATTCCTGATCGTTCTCACAAAAGAAGCACCTACTACATAGGGCGAATCCCCTTCTCTGAAGCATATCTTGAGTGAGGCAGGCATTCTAGCTGCTACTCAACCAAAACTAGCCACTTTTGGAGGAGCTTCAGTCTACCACAACATCTTCCAAGCCCAGCTTACCTCCCACGATTCAGCCTGTCTTTGCAGTCATTTCTAATCTTATTTAGTCTTGTATGACCACATATCCATCTAGCATTCGCATCTCTACAACACTCACCTTGTGGATGTTTTGGATTTTAGCGGCAACATTGCTAAGCTCATTGGTTTAAGCATCTAAATTTTGACGTGTTGAGCAATTTATCACATCGCTGATCCATAGATTTAGTTCTAACAATTTCAAATGCCTTAAAGTTCACTTTTCAACGATAATTTTCCTAAGAAAGAGGTTATATGTTAGAATATTTAGCATGTCAGGCTAACTCTTTAGCATCTCGATTACCAGTGTACAGTTGGTTTGATTCCGTGGTCTTTGTATTTATTAATTTAGTTGGTTGATCTTCCTTAGTTTTGTCATATTTCTCATAATAAATTCTACTATGAAATTTGCAGATTTATTGATGAAGCATGTGAAGAAGGTGTACCAGTAGTGATTCTGACAGCCTACTGTAAAAGTGGGGAGAAACAAGTCAGGTTTACTGCTAATTTCAATTCTTTGCATTTCAAATATGAATTTATACGTTTTTTTTCTCAAACAGTAAGTTCTTTATATAGCTTTAGGGTGAGGTAGGGTTGAATGAAACTGAATACATTAATCTAAATTGCTGATGCCAGACACTTGAAACTGCTGAATTCAGGAATCTGCCAGTGTTAAATTGCTGTTTTTTAAAGCACCCAAGGGTGTGTCATAGTGGTTAATGAAGTAGGTGAAAATGATGAGAGACAAACACACTAGGTGATTTTTCCATCTGCCTATGCCTTGATGGACAAAGTTACCTTGTACCTATTCTGAGAGGGTAGTAGGCAGCCAGTAGAATAGTCAAGGTGTGCGTAAAAAGGCCCAAACTCCATTATTATTAAAAAGACAATCCGTTTCTTGGATCTAGATTATATGCTTAGCGGCTTTTTTATGGTCTTTGTTGCTAGAACGTCATCATATAAACTAAATGATTCTGCAGGTTGATTCATTTCAGGAAATAATTAAAATCTCATAAGAGTATAGTTATCGAAAGGACTGTTAGTTGGCATGTGCAGTAATTCCCGTTTTCTCCAACATTAATGATATTTCTACACTTGCCTGTCAAAAAACTCGTTTTGGTTTCCACCCATAAGAAATTGGGTTGTCTTGATGTGAAAGATTCTGCATACTCTCTGCCAATCATTGGAAAAGTAACCAGGTCTTTGATTCACTACAGATCTATCATTGAGAAGCTTGGAAAGGATAAAATGGCAAAGATAAAAATAATTGGAATTGAGGAGGTAAAACGAAGTTCCTATGGCCAACTTGTATTAGGCGAAGGGGTGGCATCTGACCTAGGTGAGCAACTGGCTAAAGAAGCAAGAAAAGCAGGTAAATTGCCTCAAACAATCTGGTTCAATTTCATTGCACAATCTGCTAAAATATCATGGCACAAGCTGGTTGCCTCTCTTTGTACCATATTTCAACATAAGAAACTGCACACCTCCTCCATATTATTTTGACCCAGTTTCCGCTGAGGAGCAAAGAATTGCTAAGGAAGTTGCTTCCATACTAAAGTTGACTGTCGACATTGATACTACTTCAAGTGAAGGGTTAGTTCTATCATTCTCTTCGTTGTTGTATTTTTAATTATTTTGTTTGTTGTTTTAATGATTTACTTTCAGTTTTACACCATGACATTATATTACCTGTATGAAGAATTGAAGATGCTTGATTAAACTTGTCAAAATCAATAATCAACAGCATTTCAATCCCGACATGGTTGGGGATCTTATCAACAATTAACTAGAATTTAGATGCTTGATGGAGGGTGCTAACATGTTGTTTCCCACATTCTTTGAAGCTGGAGATTTCATGTATCTAATAGTACTTTGAGATATACCCAAGGAAAAAAGAACAATTATTTGCTGTGAATTAATTGTCGTCCAATGAGACTTGTCAAAGAAAAAGGGAGGGGGGGGAGGAACTCTGGTCCAAAAAGAAACTGCTTCCCATTTCTGGTGGATCATAGCAAACAGATTAGCTTCTTATTGATCTCATTTGTGCTATTTCAGACTGTGTTACATGCACAAAGGTATAAAATATTGGCTGAAGGTTTTTATCTGGTAGAAGTAACATCAATTTTATGCAAGTTTTTTCCGTGTATTTTGAAGGATCCATGCAAAATCCTTCAGTCATTACACTTATTTGGCATGGCCATGTTGGAATGAATTCCTTGTTACTTGAATTCATATCGATCAAATTAGTAGGTGATTTTTCTATTTGTTACAGAGATCTTTGAATCTTAGGAAAAACTGCTGAATCAATGTCATTGGTGCTACACGGAATTGGATGCACATACTAGATATTATTATGGATTCATACAGTGACTTTGAACGTTCAGTGTATACTGAAGAGTATGTTGTGAAATAGCCATATACCAATATCGTACATGCTGGACAGCAGTATGTCAAAGGAGCAGTAAGAGTCCATGCTACATACTGGATCATATAGCTCACTTTTAGAGCTTCGATTTGTAGTTGAAGACAAAATATTCAGAAGCATTTGGGGCTATCTGAAATTCATGCGTATTGTATTGAGTGCATAGTGCAATTTGGCACACCATAGGTCTGCTGCTCAACTATCTAAATGTGGTCTAATACTTTATTTTCTTCTAATATAGATTGCAGAATGTTGTGGCTGCCCTGAGGGCTGGGGCAGAATATGCCGATGTACCTGTGCACAATTGTGTGCTTGTTTCCGGAAGTCTATCTGGTGTTGCTGGAGCAGAGCGAATTGGCATTCCTTGCGTTGTGGTCCGGAGCAGGTTGGTTTTTAAAAACCAAGCTTAAATACCAAATTCTTGATTGCAATATAAAAACTTTTTGTCTTTAACAATAGGCATATATCAATCAATTAGCTATACTCTATCCTAAATTAGTTGGATGGGCTATATAAATCCTATGTTATATGTGGGTGAGAATATGTGTCACTTCATTCCACAATAAGACTAGTACCACATCCATCCTGCTAAATTAGTGTTAGCTATAGTTTTACTTTCTGATAATTTTCTTTACTTATTAGTATAAACATTGCTGGACATCTTTTCTGAATAACAATATATTTTGTGTGTGAAAGTTCAACGGCCAGAGCTGAGTTTCCCGGAGCTAAAGCAATAATGGATGGATTTGGTGGTGCAGATCTAACAATTTCTAGGCTGCGACAAATACAGGGATCCTGATATTCGATTCAAAAGCCAAATCCTGTAAAATTTCTAAACTTAAAAGCGAGTGTAATTGCGCTTCTGTAAAATTATTTACTATGAAATATGCAGTACCATCTTAGGGCCATCGACCATTTGTGGAATTACTTCTCAATTTTGGGCTTCATTTCATCTCTTTGTAAAAATTTTTGAACATTCTGCTGCTCCTTTTTCTTTTTGGGTTTCCTACTGGGTGTCCACTACCATACTACTTTGTGGCTTAACTAATCTTGATTCACTTTTGGAAAGTCCAACGTGGAAGTAAAGTGCTCCCTACCAAATGCGACTCAATTCTGAGCTTGAACTTGAAACCTCTGATAAGAATAAAGTACATACCACCACTCCAATTACTTATGCTGGCTGCTGTGTATTTGAATGAAAATTTCTTCAAGACATGTTAACGTAGATTGCAATTGAGACTTATATTTCTTTGTTCCTCAGTAAAATAGAATTCATAGATGAGCTCCGAAATGCTTGTGAAGTACTAAAAAAACAATCGAGTAGGTAAATCATGTCGAAAACGTAGCATTAACGGTAATCGAGTGTTAATTTTGATCTGTATAAAGGGATCTGTCTAATTAGGAATTGTTAGCTCAGATCAATATATAGCTATAAGAAAGAATTGTTAATAACCAAAAGGAAGAAAAACCAATCCCCCTATAATTTAATGTATTGTGGAGATAATCATGTTTGGCAACTCTAATTATAAAGTTACAGGTTACATTAAAGAGAACTAATGGAAAAGTAGTTTTAAGTTATAAATTACATTCACCCATACGGATATAATTTGCTAAGCATATCTACGAAATCCATCGTTCATAAAATTAGTCAAGGGTGAGGTATATGAATTTCCTACAACTTTGGAATATTCATTCCACCACAGCATGAAGCTGCTTTGAGACAAGAAAATCTCAGGAGACACCAAGAAGTTATTAATCATGTCCATTACATGCTGCTCAAATTTTATCAGGTTTTCTCTAGCTGATTCTTGGTCTTGTGGACTACTACTTTTTCCATCTTTCAACACTTGACAAGAGATCACAGCTTCCTCAACATAAGCCCAGAAGCAAGAATCAACCGTTAGACTAGAGGCTTGGCTTCTCTGGTATGTTTGAGTATTTTCACCAGTTAACCATTTCTCTAGTAGTTTATAATGTTCAGATCTTCCGTGAAGTACATAATCTTTCTTTCCCCTACCATAATACTCAGCTATGTCGAGTGGTTCAACCAATCTTCGGTAGTTTGTTGCAGCATAAAGCAAACGCTTTCTGCGAGTTCTCCCCTCCTTCCAGGACAAATTTTCCACTTCAGTTACTGTTGTTTTCCAGAAGAGCTTCAAAGTTCTGTGATGCTTGATTAGGTATTCTGTGCATTCAATCTCGTCTCTGCTTCTGGAACGTCTGGTTTTATATTTGTCATAATACCCTGCCTCTTCCAAAGAGTTTTTCATGTACCATTCAAGGTAAGACATGGACTTTTTAGTTACACTTATTTTGGAGGGATCAAAAACCTTCTGCTTGTGTTTGGCCTGAACCTCTGCCCTTTTTGCAATGTTCATTGCAAGATAGCTCAAGTTAACATTTTCCTGTTGCAGGGATGAGACAAATATCTGAAATTTGCTGACAAAAATAAACATTAAGAGAAAAAGAAAGAAGTATTGTGCTGTATTTGTGTGTTATAGTCCATTTAACCAAGAATTTTTTGCCTCAAGTTAATTTCATGCTCTATGCCTTCCTACCCCACCAACAAACATAGCCTTGTGCGTTCTTGAATGCTTCAACATAAAATTCTTACTTTACAACTTGTATATGCACCTGAATGACTCAAGTTTTATCTTTCATCAAAATTACCGTGTGTTTCAGTAGATGAACCGTCAAAGTGGGAACATCACAATTCGACTGAGTAGCATGGAAGTGTATTTACCTGTAACTTTCCAACTCCAGTTGCTTCTAGCAGTAGATAGGTGCCTGCTTGAAGTGGATTACTTATTGAGTCAGGCAGCTCTGAGATTCCCCTGCAAATGGCTTTGTTCTTCAACTGTTCCAAGATATGTCCGTAATCAATAACCTGAGAGCGGTTATGAAGATTTTCACTTTCAACACATCTTGAGCTCATTATCATCAACAACTCCAGAATTGATTGTGGATTCTCGAAGCAAGAGAAACCCGATTCTGAGCCGAAGAGATAGATACCGAATGGCATGTACCAGGTCGGAGTAGTCAAGGTAGCAGCAGAGGCATTATGGTCTGAGATCAGAAATCCTGGAACTGGATCTTTATCCGAGACCACATGCAAGAAGCAAGAGCTCCAAGTCGGATGCTCTGACATGGCTTTTTGAAAGCCATTGTTACCAAGAAGTGGTGACCCAAAAGTAATGCAGAGGATATGCTGCGCACCATAGCTGGGAAGGCTCTCAAGCAGCCACAAGGTGAAGAGAGATGCAACTGATCCGCCCAGAGAATATCCAGTTACAATTAGAGGTTGGCTGCTGGTGAACTGCATCGAGCAGACAAAGCCACAATGCCAAAATCAGTTCCACATATAAGAGATAATCCAGCCGACAGTTTACACTTCATTTGCACATTATAAGTTGGAGAGCAATCATTAGTATCTTTCTTCCATTAATCTGATGTTAGGTTACTACTATTAATCATCCTCCCTGCTAAAGAAGGGATAATTACACTTTAGTTTGGTTGTCTAATGAAGATATTAGCAATTCCTCTGCAAGCAGAGGCCTCATGCTTATAGATTATTGCGACCTTGTCCAGTCTCCTTGCATCCTGCCGTGGTCATCCCCAACTATCATTTCTTTTCTGTTGTATTTTTCATCACTCATATCGTATTCCAACTAATTAAAGAATGCGTGTATAATTCTTGAACTCAAAAAGTGATCCTAACTATATTATCATCCTTATTCACGAATGTAAACACTGAGATAACTTTTTGTCATTTCCTATCTAATTCACAATACTCTTAGGAGTCATTTGGTATGAGGGATTATGGATAATAATTCCGAGATTAAATGTAGGATTATTTTATCCTGCGGCTGGTTAGAGCTATTAGTTATTCCCGGGATTATTTATCCCACCATGCGGTTGGTTAGAGGTATTAGTTAGTCCCGAAATTATTTATACCATAGCGATGGCCCAATCCATAGGATAACTTTGTTTATCCCATCCCCATACCTAACAATCCCTAATTAATCATCCAGCTCTAATCTCATGAATTATCTCCTCGTAACCTCCTTGTACAATATCATACATTTTAAATGATCAACTCAAGATTACATCTCAAAATTAAGGATCTTTGACTCCAATTAACTAACAATTTTGTCATTTCTGGAACACATACATAATAATACATATATAAAATTACAATAACACAATTATGCTAACGCGCTCAATGTACATATCAAAAAAGGGAGCAAAATTCAACAATATAAGGCACTGTACCTGTTGTTTAAGAAGAGAGAGCTCATTCTCAAGAGAAGCAAAAAGGGCAAAAGCAGCTTTATGAATGGAGATGGAACTAGCGTTACTTCTGGTGCAAAGAAAGTCAAAGGACGTAATTTGATCTGAAGAAACCAGCTCTCTAAACTCTTGTTGCAAATGATTGACAGCACAATTGGGTGAAGATACAAACGCGATAATAGAACCCTTTGATGGGTTTTCATAAACTTGGTATTTAACAGAGAAAGGAAGTGATGGGTCTTCCAAAAGAGTGAGATTCTGTTTTTGAAGCTTTGAAATTGCTTCCCATGACTGATTCAATAGGTCTGATCCTAACAATAGATTTGCCAATTCCAGTCCAGTGTTGTACCTTAAAAGAAGAAGCAGAAGAAGAAGATCTAACCATTAGAATTCATCGAGTGAAGACGATAAACTGAGAAGTAATAGGGTTGATTGCTTACAAGGACACCATTGGAGAGCAAGCTTCAGATCCAAGTTAACGAATACTTAACTGGGTTTCTAATTCCCGATTTTGTCAAACATCGCGTAGGATAACTAATTTATACGATTATAACCATTTGATTGGCAAAATGAGATATCTGCGTACAAAACAATCTCTAAATATTTATTAGCTCAATTGTTAGTAAATGTAAACACGTTAATTGCACTTGTTTGTTTCATTTTATTCACATAATCTATAAAAACAAATTAAAAAAATCTTATTAAAGTTCAGATATTTGCTTGCACTAAATAAGCGTATATGGTAATTAGAAGAATGAAGATTAGGTTAGGATTTATTTTTTGACTAGTAGAATGAAGAATGGTAGATTAGAGCAGTGTAATAAGTAGTAGGTAGTATTTATTTAGTAGTAACTCAATTTCTATATATAGCTCCAACTCAAAATTGAAAATAAATAAAAGTTATCTATTCAAAAATTGGATGGTTGGTTAATTTTATCTTAACTGAATTTATATGAGACCGCGAGGATCGTGATTGAGCATCTTCTGCTGTTGTGGGCAATTACAAGACTGTTTTAGGGGCCCAATGGGCATATATGGGCCTCCAAGACCTTTTGGGCCGCCACCTCTGCCATGATCCAGTTGGTTGATCCAAAAGAAGATTTACTCTAAAAGAAAAAAAACAAAATTACTTGTTTGGGTAAAGGGATATTCAGAAGTTTAACATAATGTTACGTATTTTCTCAAAATAAAAAGTACAAATTACAGAAATCACATACTTTTAAGGTAAAATTATAATTTATTCCTTAAAAATTTATAATTATAGAAATCTCTCAAACGAATACAATAATATAAGCGCTGATACATTAATCTAATGCGTAAGATATATTAACCGTTAAGTGAGATACATTATATTTATACATAATACATTAATCTGATGTACAGTTTATACATGATACACTAATCTGATGCGTGAGATACACTAATCTGATGAGCGAAAATGAGAGATTTTGGAGATCTGTAAAACTTATAGGAGATAATGGTAATAAGTAAACTAAAAGGTGAAATTTTTATAATTTTTTCAAATAGAAATATATGTTATTGTTATTCGTTCTATTTAGTGCAGTGTTGTATAAAATGGAATAAAATAAGTAGTACACCCAGTACAATTGTACAAATAATCAAGAGGGTGCAAAGAATGCTCGGTGATTATCTATATGAATGATTCAAATCAATCTTTTTCAATATATACAGAGTTAATACATACATTACTTTTACTTATACCCTCTCTGAAACAATACCCTTTGTAATCCTCTTTCCCTCTGCCCACCCAAGCAAACGACACCAAACCCCACTCTACAGTACACTCCTCTCTCGTTGCGTGATTTTTTTTTGGGTGCAGTGAATATGTCAGTTTGAATGAATTTCTATTTGGCCTGGAACTATTAATTTCGTCATTGCTTAGTAGTAGTTCTGTTCTACTCCTCTCTATTTCTTCTTTTGGCCCTAACTTAAACCCCTCTCCAGTTTTGTCCATCTTTTTGGGTATATAGTGGATGAATAGTCTTTGATTTCAACTTTAAGCTTTTCAAATTTTGTTTTTTACGATTTTATTTCTACATGTTTCTCATAATTTCCATTTTCAAATTTCAAAACCACAAATAAACCCCAAAAGTCCGTACTTTTTTAGGTGTTTTTTTTTTGCCTTAACTTTGCAAAACAAGCCAAGAAAAGAACACCCTTTTTCTTGTTTTTGCATAAAGTTGGGTTCTTTATTGTTATTTTGCATGGATAGGTTGGTGGGTGATCAAGGAGGGAGTAGTAGTAACATGTTTAGGGACTATAGAAAAGGAAATTGGACAGTAAAAGAAACAATGATTCTTATAGAAGCAAAAAAAATGGATGATGAAAGGAGAATGAGAAGGCAAGAGGGAAAACCAACAGAGTTAAGATGGAAATGGGTAGAGGATTATTGTTGGAGAAATGGTTGTTTGAGGAGCCAAAATCAATGTAATGACAAATGGGATAATCTCATGAGAGATTTTAAGAAAGTAAGGGAATATGAAAGAAGAGTTGTTGAAGCAAGTGGAGAAGAAACTATAAGATCTTATTGGAAGATTCAGAAGAATGAAAGAAAAGAAAAGAACTTGCCTACTAATATGTTGCCTGAGATTTATGAGGCATTAGTTGAAGTTATGGACAAAAAAAACCAAAGAATGTTGTTGCCTTCTTTACCTCCCACATTGCAACAACAATCTACTCCTTTGCCACTTCCACCAATTACAACAACAGTAACACAAACAGATTATACTACTAATGTTCCTTTTACCACAGTAGGTACTCTTATCTCCTATTTTTCTTTTTATTCAACACTCTGAATGATCACTATTTAATAGTAGCTAGTACTATTTTAAAGTCCACTCTCATTTGCTTTGGAAAAGCTTAATAGTTGACATAATTGGTTGAGAGAAAGTTCTTTTGTCCTGTCTATGTGTTGCATCTTGAATATACTTGATATCTTTCTAGGTTTTTCCATGATTTATTTAAATCTTTTCTTTTCTCTGTTCCTAGTTAATTTGGCAACATATTTTCATGCTGCATTCTTGATACTTTCCAAAGACAACCTTTTTGTTTAGTTTCTTGAAATAAAAATATACTTAATTCATCTACGAGTGTGTACACAGGTTTAGATGAGCAAGGATATATGTACCATGGGTTGAGACATTATATGAGATTATTTTATTCTACATTCTGTATGAGATAATGATCCCACTATGTTGATTAGGACGAATTGTGGAATTAGCTAATAACTCGAATCAAACATGAGACAAGAATCCTAAATTTTATCCCGAGATTATTATCTGATTTGAAATGGATCTTATTTGCATTTATTTCAATCTAACACATCAATCTAGAAAGACATTGACACTTGACAGTTTAAACTGTTTCATTCACTCAATTTTGTTATAGCTAGTGATATTTTATGAGCATTTAGTATTAATGAAAATTCCTTTATGATATACTCCATCTGTTTATGTTTTGGAGATGTGTGATAGCTCAGATCCTGATCATAGCAGTGAGCGTTCAGATTCACCGGCAAAGAAAAGAAGAATGAGAGGAGGAGGTGAAGGAACTAGTGGCACATCAAAATGTAACATTAACAATTCATCACAAGAAGTTGGCTCTGCCATCTCCAAGAGTGCTGCTATTATAGCAGAAGCAATTCAGTCTTGTGAAGAAAGAGGAGATAGAAGGCACAAAGAACTCTTAAGCTTGCATCAGAGAACACTACAAATTGAGGAGTCAAAGGTTGAGATCAATAAAAAAGGCATTAATGGACTTGTTGATTCTATCAATAAACTTGCTTATTCCATCCTTGCTTTGGCTGGTAACAAGAACCAATCAACTGATCCCAAATAGCTACTCATTGGGAGAAAAATTTAAAGATATGAGTATTATTTTCCAATTTCAATTGTTTCTACAGTGCTGCTGGTGAATATTTGAATATCATCATCATGTCTTGAATAGTATGATTATGTTGTTGTTTCATAGTTCATACTATATCTTCTTATATAATACTAAGTTGATGAGCAGATTGTAACATTATTGATTCATTGATGAATGCAATTTAAGCCATTTCCTTTCTACTCTCTTTCCTTTGGAATTCTCACATTGATCCAACTTTTCACAACACAAAGTACTTTTTTTGTTTGAAATGTATCGTTTAAATTTAGCTCTCTGATCTAAGCACGCAAGAATGTGACTTAGCTATCAATAAAGTGGTACAAAAATTACAGGAGACAGTGATATATCTAATATTTACAAAGGCAGTGAAGATGAACTGTCCCAAAAGCCACTGTGTTTATTGAGTTTTGTACATACACAAGTGGTATGAAAATCATAAAAAGATTATAGTTCAAATTGCAACAGAGATAAAGATATCTTCTCACCATAAGTCTTATTAGTGCATATAGTATCTTTGTATATATGTTGGTGGGAGGTAACAAATACCATATTGATACTGAATCAAAAAAGTAATTGGCTGATTGAAGGCAAAACATGACAAAGCAGCAGTCAAGATGAACTATTGTGTTTACTGATTCTGCACACATGTTGTGTTGTTTTCTACTACACCATATTTCAGTTTCAAGAAAATAAAAGAGTAATGGGCAAGACTGAGTAAAGAAACATGTGTAGGGCATGACAAAAGGACTGGTCAAAGGTACCTTCCAGTCAATAAATGGCCTTGACTAGCATTGCAAAATGGCCATTTATGTGCTATTATTCATGTCAGTTTTGTGGAAGGTTGTAGTCATGGAAAGGTTGGGCTTTCCCTTTCCCATTATTATTGGCTGGATGTGTATGCTTTCTTCAGTTTTACTGACACAACTTGGCCACACTACAAATTTTTTTTAAAAAAAATTGTGAATTATAGTAAATTATCAATTCAAAATAAATATTATAGTTACAGTTTTATTGAGTAATTTTCCTAAATAGTCACTCATGTTTGGAAAATTATCTAGGAATATCACTTATGTTTGTTTTAGGACTACAATGTCACCCAACTTTACCTATTTTCCTCAAAATATACTTGACACAAAAAATACATTATCTCTCTCCTACTAGGATGCCATGTCACATTTTTTAATTTATTAATAATATTTTTTTAATTCTTTAAATGACAGCTTGTTTAATATATTTATAAGAGAGCATTAATTCATTCTCTATGAAAATCTAGTTACGTCAATTTTATAGCGAAAATTTTTATCCTATGTTTTATTTACGAGTATTTGCCATTATATCTATACAAAAATTTAGTCTTGCTGTCGAGGAAAAAATTAAACTAGTTCCTTGAAGCTGATGAAGAAGACAATAAATTTAGTTGGATATTTAGAGATAAACTAGATATTAGGAACATTGATTTTTACACAAACTATAAACATATGTTGCTTGTTGACGGTAAAAAGTCAAAGGTTTCTGGTTCATGGTAAAAAAAAGATTTTTACACAAACTATAAATATTTTTTCAAAGCTTAGGCAGATTCAAACAATAGAAATATCCGATTCAAAAACAAGCAACCAAAAAATCCCTAAATTTTAAGAAAATTACTCCAATATCATGTTAAGTATTAAAATTATTTCACAATTTACACTTCAAAAATAAAAGAATCAGAAGAAAACTTGAATTTTACCTCATGGCGATTACCGGAGGAAGCCACATATTTTCTTGAAGAATCGGAGGAGCTCATATTACAGTTCCTTATGTAATTTTTTTTTACTAGGTATAATATATGGGTTGTCTAAATTTTTTTTAAAAAATTTGCTAATAATAATAATAAAAAAAAAGGAATAATGTGACATGGCATCCTAGTAGGAGAGAGATAATGTATTTATTGTGTCAAGTATACTTTGAGGAAAATAGGTAAAGTTGGGTGATATTGTAGTCCTAAAACAAACATAAGTGATATTCTTGGTAATTTCCCAAACATGGGTGACTATCTAGGGAAATTACTCCAGTTTTATTTAAGACTCGCCTCTCTCACTTTATACAAACACAAATGTATAAATTGTGTTTGTGTTTATATAAATCGAGAGAGAACTGTATATACAAATACAAATACATATTTCTTCGTCATATACACTTACAATTACACAAATACAAATCTTCATCTGTCCAGTTCTCTTTTGCCTTTCTCGCTTTATACAAACCCAAATTATACAAATTACAATGTATAATTTGTGTTTGAAAGCGCACGAGAGAGCAAGCGAGAGATTTGATATACAATTGTTTTAATTCGATTCAATTGTATACAAATTCAAATTTTATGTAGATATACAAACACAATCATCGATACATATACATAGTAGTTACATATATACAATTATCTCTCGAACGTTGCTTTTCCAGGCTCCAGGCTAGAGAAGTCGCCCCTTTGAGACCCCGAAAAATGGACAAATTCCTTTTCTTAGGTGGTCGAGCTATTTTGTTCCTCAAATAAGTCGGATTCGGGAGCAGCGAAGTAAGCTCCCATATCCGTGAAGGACTGCTTTCCAACAAAGGAAAACTTCTTGTTGTTGCGTTTGCCCTTAAAGAGTAAGATGTTGGTTCTATAGCAACTTTGATTCCTTCATCGAGAACAAGAAGGAAGTCTTATAGAACAAACAAGCGCTAAAGAGATTCTCTAGAAGAAATACGGAGTTCTGCTTCTAGCGGCAACAACTGATATACATATACAATTGCTGCGATTTTATACAAACAAGATGCTTGCGAATCAGATGCCTGCAATTTATACAAATCAGATGCTCCATAGCAAACATAGTTTGCTATAGAGCGCAAATAACAAACCGTAGCTAAGGAGTGCTAATATGATTTTTATGTTTGATATACCTAAAATTTGCTATTTCTCTTTTTGAATTATAGTACTTAAAATCGCTCTTAAACTTGACATATTTTATTAAATGCATACCTAAATTATGAGAAGTCTTGATTATTTCTCCGAACATGAAGTTTTCGAAGGGAAAATTTCATATATGGCAAACAAATTTAATGAAATAACGCTCTATAGGTATAATTTACATAAATACATTCCATGGATATAGTTTAGTTTTCTATAGGACTTTAATTTTATATAAAATGTTTTTTTTTTTGTTTAAAATTTATACAATAATTTATTTTTGGGGGAACCCATCGGTAACTCCCTAAACATGGCACGAAATTTCACTTAGACACCTCAACTGGACGATGTTCATTTTAGACACCTCAGGTAGGATTCCATTGTGTCATTTTGACACTTTTCGCTGACATGGCATGGTAAGTGTAATGCACCCAAAATCAGCGCGTGAAGGGGCTCTTTTTCAGGTCAAAAAAATAATATTTAAAAGGTTTTTACTATTCTTCTTCCTCATTCTCTCCTCCACCACACACCATCCATTTACCACCGTTACCACCATCGCTATTAATACAATCAAATTAATTTTTTTATTTATTCAGTTCCGAAAATCACCACAACCATCGTCATCTTCTCATTCTTATTCTTTAGAAAATAGCACAAAAGAGATATAGAGTGTATGAAAAAAGACGATTTTCGATTCCACCTTTTTTGCCGGAAAAAATGGATATGAACACTCATATTTAATAATTTTTCTTTCTTTCTCTCCTTGTCTCCCTCCTCCTCCTCCTCTCTTTTTCTCTCAAAACAACACTAAGATAGAAAGAAAAAAAGAATCTAAAACAATTTTAAAGAGCAAATTAAGAAAACAAATTAAGAATATTGTTGGGTATAGTAGAGAAGACAACTACCATGGGGGGCAAGGGGGGGGAGGGGAGGGGTTAAGTTGATTTTTTTTAGAATAATATTTTTATTTTATTTACTAAATAGATTTTAAAATAATTTTTAACTTAAAATAACACATGTAATCATTTAATTCGTCGCTTGCCATGTCATCAACGAGTGTATTACACTCTCCTTCAGCTTTTTTCTTATTGTAAAAAAAGTGTCAAAAGAATATAACGGAACCCTACATGAGGTGTCTAAAATGAACATCACACAGTTGAGGTGTCTAAGTGAAATTTCGTGCCAAGTTTAGGGGGTCACCGATGGGTTCTCCCTTTATTTTTTAAATGAATGGAAACATGAGCGCTAATACGGTAACAATAAATTTACATAATCCCATGATTCAAGCTAAACATCCAAAATCATTTTTTTTTCCAAAAAAGAGTTCTACAGCGATAGAAAGACCATACCAACTTGTTTCCTCAGACGACCAAACCATCAGATTCATCACTATTTTTGTATATTCAACGCCAGGTAAGGTTTCTTTGAAGGAAACTTCGTGTTTTGAACGGTAACAAAGTATACAATTGATTGAATATCATAAAATTGAAATTTTGAAAACGATTTTTTTTTTGTTTTGTTGATTCTAATGGTTCATAAGAATTTCTATTTGTTTATACAAGATTAGATAAATCGTATATTAACAATTCTATTCTAATTTTTTGTTTGAAAAGTAGAATGACACGATTGGTATATATGAAGTATAGATGATTCAACAAAAAATGTGGGCTTGAATTTGATAAAAAAAATTCCTTTGTAATTTTATTGTATATGCAATTATACAATTTGTATATTGTTTAATTGATAATATTGTATATATGTAAGTCATCGTGTAAAATTCTTATACAATGTATGTGTGTAATTAATTGTATAAAATTAGTATGTCAATTGTATATATGAATCGTGTAAGATTCGACAAAAAGGGTGTGCTGTAATTTATTAATTTTTGGTGTAATTTGTTTGTATATATAATTGTGTAAGGCTTGTATATTGTTTAATGTTCATACTATTGTATATAAATAGGTATTTGTATAGTTTCTCTTATATTGTGTATATGTGACAAATTGTGTGAAATCATTGTATATGCATTATTTATATAATTAAACAAAATATAAAAATAACTAATACAAAATGTGATTTGAACATGAAATATACAATATACAAATATCTTAATACAAATATGATTTAAGTAGAAAATATACATATACTTTATGTAAATTTGTAAATAACTAACGAAATATACAAATCTAGATACAATTGTGTTTTAAGCAAGATTTTTCGAGATCTGATGAAGCAGACACAATCTCCTCTAAATCATGGTCTTTGTCTTTTCTCTTACTTTCTCCTTCAACAATTTTACTGCCGCTTGCCTTGGCATTGTTGATGACTTTCTGAAGTGCAATCGGGTCATTTTTTTTCTTGGATCTCAATTCCTCAATAGATTTTTCATCTAGAACTTGTATAGATTTTGTCATAGACCCGCATTGACTCCAAAATCTTGAGTTAAACTGATTGAAAATGAAGGTGGACAACTTGAACATGCAATGGCGTACCTCTCATAATCCTCTTAGATGGAGTCGAATCATCCATTTGTTCTTGAAAAACTGATAATTTGATAAGTAATGAGGGAATTTTTAGAAAAAAAATTATCAAAAAACTAACAAGCATAATACATATACAATTGTTGAAAAACGAAAAAAAGAGATTCACCCACGATTGTGGCAATTACTTGCGAAAAGTGAAAACACGATTGGATGACAGTAAAAACTAACAAGCATAATACACTAGTGATGTTTGTCAACTTGTGTATTTTTTCCAAAAAGAAGGTTAGAATTGTTTATTACCCTTTTTTAACCTTCAAAATAGGTTGAATATTACCTTATTGAACACAACGGTCTCGTTCAAATACGCACACTACTATTAAAAATGGCATAAAATAGATTTGATACTGAAAGCCGATGTAATCATTGAACGAGTAAGAATTATAAAAACGATTTTTATAATATTCGTCAAACATTTTGCAAAAATAGAAAACAAAAAAGTACTCCATAACTTTTGGGATACATGGAAAAAACACATACTATTAAAAATCTAGAAGTATGCAGAATGAAAAGAGCAAAAATGAATTTATACTAAACTTTTTGTTGTAATAAAATGTAAACTACAACTTACTGGATTGGCAGGAAAGGAAAAACACAGGTCTAATAGTAAAAACAGATTTTGAAAATCAAAGGGAGAATAACTCGTTATCCCTTGAAACAAGAAATATAAGAAATAATGGTGAAAATTCGTTATCCCTTAAAACAAGAAATAATATAACTTGAACTAGTAACATTAAGTGGAACGGTAGAAGAAAATAAAATACAAGAAATTAAAGAGAAACAAGCAAAAGTTGTAAATCTTATTGAAAATAGAACGTTACTTTAAAGAAATAACCTATCGGTTCATTATTCATTCACGCTCCTTTTTTTTTTTTGAAGTATCAACACTTGTTACTTTTTGATTATGTACTTTTTTTTTTTTGGCAAATAAAAGGAATTTTTATTATCAAATAGTTATTGTTGTACAATATCAAAAACTACTCTGACGTGACAGTGAAATCGTACTTTTGTATGATCCTCCTTGTGATTGACCAAGATGTATCAGTATTACTATTGGCTTGATAAATTCTTTTATTTCTCTCCATCCAAACACATCTTGTATATGGCTGCTAAAGCTCCTTTGCTCTTGACATTTGTGCATTCCCATTCAAGTTCTTCTTGCCATGACATAGCTTATCTTGAAGCACTTATCCACCAACAAACTAGACCAAATATTTGTTCGGTAAAGACATTCAAAAGATAGATAATCAGTTATTTCCATTCATGCATCACAAAGGACACATTGTTGCGAATTAAAGAATTAAATTTGAAACGGAGGGAGTAATACAATAGAAAAATTAATAAAAAAGGAAAAAGACATATGGTGCGAATTAAAAAAAAGATATATTTTCGAATACCCAATAGAAATTAACGAATTATAATTCTTCTCATTTTAGGATTAGATTTCTTGTACAGAATATGATGCGAATAAAAAAAAGGAGTAATATTTTATTCGAATCCCAAATAGAAATTAACGAATTACATTTCCTTCTTCTAGAAAATAAACCAAAAATATGATTCCTTAATAGTTTAGGATTTATTATTTATGGTAATTTAATTATAGAATTTCTAATTAGATTAGGATTTGTTATTTAGTTAATTGTGTGTAATTAGAATTTGTTAGTTGTAATTTAATTTGGTTTTGTTAATAACTTCCCAATCACTAGTATAAAAATACTCTTTCGCCTTTTCTTAAGAAAATTGCGCCAAATTTATGTGCAAATAATGCTTTAAGAGAGATTGCCACTGGTACTCATCAATTTGATTGGTGTACAGGTAACTTTAGGAGAACAATAGATTTGTCTGTTTTGCATAATGAATACACATGAATGAGTTGATAGTAAAATATTTGTGATGCCACCAATATAGAAAACAATCATCGGAAAGAAACACGAATTTGGGGACCACATTCATGTTACAATTAGCTAGTGTGAAATACAAGGTAAATATTTCTTTGTATCGGGTGTATACACTCAATGAATGTAACTTATTTTAATTAAATGATTTGATAGAGTAAAATATATATTATGCAATTATAGTTTAAGTGATGTCTGTGTATATATATTTCAACACATATCCTATATTTATTGACTTGATATTAACACATGATATCGATAAAGTTAAATCAAATAGAAGCCTGACATTATTATTGGACGTGTATTTGATGAATGTTTTTCTAATCTAAGATGATTATATCAAACCTTAAGAGTTAGCCTTAGTCAAATTAAAATAATTTGAAAATATGTGATCATGTAATATTTTTTATGAATTTCAAATTAAATGTGGCAATGAAAATATAATTAGGGAATTGAAAGTGGTCTTCAACTCATTGAAAGAGGAAAAAATATGTAATATTATTTACTACTTTATAATTATAAAAAATAATCAACGACGTAAAAAAATATTTCTATAACCATCTGTAAGTAAGACATTTGATGTAATCCAAACATCTCATCCAGACAATATTGCTCTTATAAATAAGACACTGAATTAAATAAAACATTTGACATATTCCAAATATTTCATTTAGATTTAAAAAATTGTATAAATAATGCTACTTATACGCACTTCGTCCATCTTTAACTTAGCACACCTTTTAAGAGACAAGAAATAGAGAGGTTATTTTATTATATCACTCATAATAATTATAAGTTATCTAAATATTTAAAATGAACCGTATTTAATAGCAGAAGTAAAATTGACACAAAATTATAAATTATTTTACTTATATATTTATTTTTAATATATTGAACAAATAACGATGAACGAGGAAATAATTAATAAAGGCATGTAACACGTGAGATTACGCTTATTTGCAATATTCCTATTTTGCTTTTAGTTGTTTTGTAGTTAATAATATAATAGAAAAATCAATAAAAAAGAAAAGAATATGGTGTGAATTAAAAAAAAAAAGATATATTTTCGAATACCCAATAGAAATTAACGAATAATAATTCTTCTCTTTCTTGTACAAAATATGGTGCGAATAATAAAAAAAAAAGAATAATATTTCCGAATCCCAAATAGAAATTACCGAATTACATTTCTTCTTCTAGGAAATAACCCAAGAATATGATTCCTTAATAGTTTAATTAGGATCTATTATTTATGGTAATTTAATTATAGAATTTCTAATTAGTTGAGAATTTGTTAGTTGTAATTTAATTTTGGGTTTGTTAGTATATTATAAATAGGAGATGCCTTTATTACATATTTTCAATCTAAGTCTCTTACCTCTTCTTTGTTCACAACATAGCTCATATACAGAATCATGACACCAACAACAAGGCGGCTTGGTGATATTTTGGAAATGGAAAAGTATTCTCTCAAAACAACGAAAATAATGGTAAATTAGAGGGAAAGAAGAATGAATTAGGAGAGGAACTTGAGGAGAAAGACAAGAAGAAGAGAGAGCAAAGCTATCTTGGGAGAGACGAAAGATGATTCGTGCGGAGCGATTTAGGAAGGAGGAGGCAAAATATGCAGTTTTAATCATAGTTATCGAGTTTAATAATCTATCTTATTATTTACAGTATTTTTTTTCGCTTTTTTGCTTGCTCTTCTTAGTGTGTTTTGTTTGTTGCAGTTAATCAATTTATTTTATCTCTTTCTAATATACGAGATTTTTAGCAAGTAATGTCACCTTTTTGTATACTATTATATTCTTTCTGACTAAATTTTCGTTTTAAAAATAATCTTATTAGAAATAATATATCTTAGCGTTTTTGCTGTCTTTTAATTATATATACATATTTATCAAAAAAAAATTAATTGTGATCTGTTAGCATTTACAAAATATTGACTTTTTTTTATACACAATATCATTAGTACCAGGTCTATCATAGGTCGTCATGTAAACTTAATATGAATGAATAATTTTTCAATCACTAGTATATATATAGTCTTTCGCCTTTTCTTGAGAAAGATTGCACCATATTTATGTGCAAATATGTGCAAATATGCTTTAAGAGAGATTGCCCCTGGTACTCATCAATTTGACTGGTGTACAGGTAATTTTAGGAGAATAATAGATTTGCCAATTTTGCATAATGAATATTCCTCAATGAGTTGACAGTAAAGTATTTGTGATGCTCTTAATATAGAGAACAATCATAGGAAAGAAACACGAATTTCGAGACCACATCCATGTTAGAATTAGATGGTGTGAAATAAAAGGTAAATATTTCTTGGTATCAGGTTTATACACTCAAGGAATGTAACTTTTTTTAATTAAATGATTTGATAAAGTAAAATATATATTATGCAATTATAGTTTAAGTCGTGTGTGTATTATATTTCAACACATATTCTATATTTATTGGCTTGATGTTAACACATGATACCGATAAAGTTAGATCAAATTGAAAACTGACATTATTATTGGACGTGTGTTTGATGAACGTTTTCCTTATCTAAAATGATTATATCAAACCTTACAAGTTAGCCTTAATCAAATTAAGATAATTTAAAAATATATGATCATTAAATGTGGTCATGTAATCATTTTTCATGAATTTCTAATTAAATGTGGCAATGAAAATATAATTATAAGGGAATTGAAAGTGGTCTTCAACTGATTGAAAGAGGAAAAAAAATATGTAATAGTATTTACTATTTTATAATTGTAAAAAATAATCAACAACATAAAAAAATATTTTTATAACCATGTGTAACAGTGTAAGGCATTTGATGTAATCCAAACATCTCGTCAATTCATGTTTCTAGTGGCTTCTATGCTCTTGTCTCACAAAAATGAAAGTTTACTCGGTCTTTTTCTCTAGCAAAGTAGTCTGTTCAGAAGGTTTATTCAAGGTTTTGGGGAGGGCTGAGTGATTTATTGTTCAGAATGATACTTCAGAAGATTTGAGGGCTAGGCTCGGGTGATATTGTCAAGGCATTACATGACTTACTCTGCAAATTATAGATTACCAATTTAGTATTACGTTCAAAAAATATGTTTTCCTCTTTGATGGAACATAATTTTTCTAGTAATGCTAAAGTTATAGATTACCAATTTAGTATTACGTTCAAAAATATTTTTTCTTCTTTGATGGAACATAATTTTTCTAGTAATGTTGTTTAGGGAAAGAGTAATGTTTTCCTATAGTATTTGATGACAGTTTGCGTAGTGAGAGGTTAATAGTCGGTGTTACTCTGGAAATGAACTATGTTTCAGTTTGCAGTTTGCTTATTGAGAGGTTCATACTCAGTATTACTCATGAAACGAACTATGTTTCAATTTGCTTATTGAGAGGTTCATACTCAGTTTTACTCTGGAAACAAAATATCTCAAAAGATCATTATTTAAGAAAACCACTCAACTTAGTTTTGTTTCAATAAAGTCACTCAATTTATGAATTTTCTTTTATAAAGCCACTCAAGTTAAACTAATTTTTCTACAAAATTATTATAACCAAATGAAAAAGAGATAATTGCACAAACCAACCTTTAAAGTTAGTTTCTTAATACTTACTTTCCTTCTAGTAGGGTATAATATTATAGTTACCTCTCTTATTTTATTTTATTTTAATAATATTATCTTAACTTAATTAATATTAGCTCAAGTGTCCAAGCATTAAGCATTATGCAACTTGGCTCAGGTTTCGTCTCTTCAAGTAATTTACCAGTTTGGTCTTATAAGCACATCGATTGCAGATAGAAAATATTTTTTTCTAAAAGACAAAGAGGACGCATTACTCATACTAATTACTATCGCATCCCTCTAGGAATCACAAATGGTTCACTTTTGCGGGCAAATTCACCTGAATTCAATACTTTTTTTTCTTTTTCGAAAAAATAAAGTTTTTTATCCCAGCTGTTTTAGTTACTCTATCGGTTTCTTTTGAATTGTCATGTATTTAAAAAAGAGTAATTTTTAAGCATAGCAAAGATAAAAATCATATTTGTATGTTATAGCTATAGTTTGCATAATTGCGCTCCATAACAAATTTTATGTTTGCTATGGAGCTACTGATCTGTATATATCGGTAATCCAGCCCATTTATATACAATTTGATTGTTTTAAAAATTAAATCAATTACAAAAAAAAATCGCTGCTAAACTCATGCACTGTCACGATCCAACCCACCGGGCGGTGCGGGCACATACACACTAACATCTAAGTACCCTCATATACCAATAGTTAAAACATGCGGAAGATTAACAAAAATGGAGATAAATGAAATCATAATGCTTCTATAAATGAAAATCTTCTTAAACAAATTCGGGTTAAAATTTGTAAGGTAACGAACACCCCCAAGAATTTAGTCTAAACAGGTACAAGAACTACTAAGAGTACAAACTGGACATAATAAATAAAAGACACAGCTCCCATCATGCGGAAGAAAAAGTAGAAGCTGCTGGAGAATTCTTCATCTTCATCTAATGACACATCACCAACCTGCATCAAGATTATGTTAGTATCAATACAAACCACACGTACTGATAGGCATCATCGGTCAACCCGACGCCCACCACATAACATAAGAAAACAACTAGCAAGAACCACTCACTTCTCCACCTTTACCCTGTCTTGAAAACCTCTGAATTACACTAGTGCTTTAACTACTAACCACCCTCTCGGTCAACCTACTTACTAGGTTTGTGATCATAGCCTAACCATTCTAACACATAGAAAAGTCTCCAAATACAATTACAAACATTCCGACTAACCACTCACGTCATTCCCTTGCTTCCTTTTCATATTACCCAGCTATGACCACATAGTACATTACGTCAAGCTTTTTAACCACTAACCACAAATTTGTTTCTCCAAGTGAAATCCACCTAAACACTTACATCACGTACACTATCCCACTTCTCGATATTACAACACACGACTCCCTTTACTCGGACATTAACAATTCTTGAAGCGTTGACTCCCCACCTACCATATCACATCCCAGTTGGATTCGCCCTTTCCAGTTCACTCAACGTCAAGGTACATATCAAGTTTACTCAACATAGAAGAACAACTTAACATAAGTCCTCATAACCCTATAACAACTCCAAAAAATACAACATCAATTATCATTCACAATCCTTAAGGCATACAATTATGTCAAATCATTGGTCCTCTCAGGGGACCCAAACCCAAACAGTTAGCATACCGAAACGTGATATCTGATCTAATGATTATGTCGGAACGTGGTAATTGATCATATAATTATGTCAAAACGTGGCAACCGATCTAAGTTAGTGCGTCGGAACACAACACCCGATCCATTCAACAAGTCACAATCACAATCACAAATCACATTCGCATAACCATATAACTAGGTCATGATTTATGACATTCATCATTTGTATATCTTCTTTTACAATTAATGTGATTAACAATACAACATTCACATACATATATGTATCATAATGATGCAAGAACGAGCATACAACGCACAATCATAGAATCTCAACCATCCCAATGAACTATACATCAATGTATGTCATGTAAACATTAATTTGACCATACTTAGCCCTAGTTCATTATCTAAGAATTCTTCCTATGATTTAATCGTATTTCTTTCGGTACATGAATGCCCAGGCATAATTCCTACCATTGATTATCACTATACTACGCATTGGGCACAAATTTGTAGCTACTCAATTAATAAA
Organism: Solanum bulbocastanum; assembly: GCA_037074985.1. Taxonomy (NCBI): domain Eukaryota; kingdom Viridiplantae; phylum Streptophyta; class Magnoliopsida; order Solanales; family Solanaceae; genus Solanum; species Solanum bulbocastanum. The sequence continues at coordinate 23,781,964 of CM073598.1, read as the reverse complement.
ACCTAGCCTACCTCAGCACCAAGCAGCTGCACAGAGTTTTTGGCTTCGATTCTTATTTTCGAACTTCATGACAGTGATCTTGACCGAAAATCTGCCACCCATCGACCTCTTTAAGCTATAAATCTCCTTCTCCTTCCTTCCCAAGCTTAGAGCAGCTTTCTGAGGGTTTCTAGGGTGTTTTACGACTAATTTATGTATTTTAGGAAGAAAGAGGAATTAGGATTTTGCATTATTTACATTCTGTCTCGCCTATTCCGCTCTGGCGCCAACTTACCCTGCCCAAGTGCCGCCACCCTAGCAGCAGCTGGCCCACCCTGGCGGGACAGTGGCCCAGTATTTCTCGAAGTTTCGCTTTTCCTCATTAATGACTGTTCGGGTCGTTACAAGCACATTATATTTTAATAGGATTTCTTTCCTTCTACGACTTCTTCATCAATTGGGACTCCATTATATATGTACAAACAAACTGAAACATAGTAATTGCATATAAACAAAATTACTATATATATATATATATATATATATATATATACACATACATAAAGAGATTATACAGACATGTATTGTTATGTATAACGATGAAATAAATATAAACAACAAATTATATACAAATAAATTCTAATATCTACTACTACTTGTATATAAAGTATCTTTTGTGAAAAATTTATAGAATCTGTATAAACAAAATTACTACATATATAGATAAAGAGATTATACCGACATGTCTTGTTATGTAAAAGTAGCGTTTTAAAAAACCCTTTTGGGACTCGCCTCGGGGCTCGCCCTGGGGCGGGGCCCTAACCAAACGCCCCGAGACTCAAGTGTCAGACTTAGTTCTGCAAGACTTACGCCCTAAGCGCCCGACTGTACACCCTAAGCACGATCAATGCCCAACACTCGGGACTCGTCTAACAAATCTTACACAAATTATGCATTAAAATTTTTAATTAACATTGTTGACCCTCATAATTCTTGAATAAATGAATGATACATAATAGTTTTTTAATCTATAGAGATAAGAAGATTGAGAGTAACTCAAACAACAAGTGTAGTATCGCATCTTTACTATTTGGTAACACTGTAAAGGTGATTATATATTACGTAACAATTCTTTTAAAAATACGTAGCGAAATTTTACTTTTTCACTTATCAATGGTATTCATGGTTTTGTCATATGTCTCAAAATTATCATATTTTATCTAGCTATTTGAAAGTAATTTTATTTTTATTCATGAAGGAGTAATGTTTTTACTATAATACTAGTAAATTCATTAATTATTTTCTTTTAGGGGGGTAAATTGTATAGTATGATAAAAAAATTTCTAGAAACAATGATTCTTTTATTACTAGGAAGTTAAGTTATTAAATTATTTATACTTGTATAGTCATGTTAGAAGTTTTAATTTCTATGAGTTTCCTTAATATGTTTGTAATTATTTCAAACTATTTATGTATTTTTATAATTTTGTGTTATTAGAGTATTATACTATATTGTAAATTAAAAATTAAAGATCCATAGGGTTTACTCCCCACGTCTTGAGGCTTACGCCTCGCCCTATACTAAGTAAAATGCCCCACCTCACCCCCCCACCTTTTAAAACACTAGTAAAACTATGGAAAATATACAAACAACAAATTATATACAAACAAATTCTAATATCTATTGTTACTTGTATATAAAGTGTCGTTTGAGCAAAATTTATAGAATCTGTATAAACAAACTAAAACTTAGTGATTGTATATAAACAAAATTACCACATATATACATAAAGAGATTATACAGACATGTCTTGTTATGTATAACAATAGCACATATACAAACAACAAATTATATACAAGCAAATGCTATATATATATATATACAAAATAAATTTTTATACAACACATAATTGTATAAAGGGAATTCGTATATACAAATATATCTTCTGAGTGGGTCGTCAGATGGCTAAAAACATGAAGCTTTTGCTGTGAATTACAAATAAAGAAAACTATGGCTATAACATTTAATATTAATTAAATGTTTGTTATTTCATACAATTTTCCTTTTTAGAACTATTTACTTCCAATATGTCAAATGCAATAAAAATACTACTTCGTCTAATTTATATGACTCATTTTTTTAGTCAATTCCTAAAAGAATGACACATTTTTATATCTAGTAAAAATTTAATCGTCGTTCCAATTTATATGATGTAGTTTAAGTTGACATGAAGTTTAAGAAAAATGGTATAAAATAAGTCATAAATATTTGTGTGCCAGTAAATCATTTCATTAGGTGTAAAATAAAGATTCAAAAGTTAAATTTTTATTAAATACATAATTGTGTCATTCCTTTTGGGGGTAATTTGACTTCTCATATGCTAACCAATAGCAAAACCAATAAAATAGTTTTAAACGATTTTCAGTTTTGGTACTTAACGGTTCACTTTCAGTTTAACCAATAAGAAAATGTTTATAAAATAAATATATGACTTCTCCAACAATTTGACGCGATGAGACAACAATGCAACTTTACAAATGCTCATACAATTGATACAATAATAACTAACATGAAAAGAACTATATAAGTGTAACACCAAGAGAAATTAAGAGGAATTGGATTCCTATTTTAGATTTTTGACATTATGTATACTGTGAAGTGGTGAACTCAAAGTCAACGTGAAAGGTGAATTGGATGTTAAAGGGATAGGGCCTAGAGCTGCGTATCGGTCGGTTCGGTTCAATTTTGAATTTTATCGGTTTGGCTTATTGGTTATCGGTTGGTAGAGATGTTAAACAGTTATCGAACCATTAAGATATTGGCTTATCGGTTATTGGTTTATCGATTTTTTATCGTTATCGATTTAACCGTTAAGATTTGACACAAAAAAACATTGAAAATCACTTAGAAACAAGGTGACAAACCAAATGAATCATGCATATGAGTTCACAAGTTACATCTTGCTCAAAAGCAAACATTTTTACATTGTAGAATAACCAAGTGTTTGAGACAACTAGGAAACCAAACACTAAGTCAAAGACTTTATATACAAAATAGTATAAATATAATTATTTAATTTACTATCGGGTAATCGGTTAACCCGTTAAGAAAAAACTTCAAACTGTTAAGAACTGATAATCCGATAAGAAAAAAAATCAAAACAATTATCAAAACCGCAAAACCAATAACCAATACTAAGAAACCACTAACTTTTTTTCGGTTCGGATTATCGATTTCAATTTGATTTTGAATAGCCCTAGATAAGGCAACCAATAAGGTACTGAAAATAATATTTAGTATTTATGTAGGGTAAATAGTAAATTATTATAATCTTAATGAGTTATCAGTTTACCCAATCGCCTAAAATTGAAAAATAAAAAATCCAACGATAACTCGATAATTTTTTTATAAAATCATTAACAACTCGTTAACTCAATAACCCGATAGCAATAAATTGATAGCATTTTTTATTTGATTTATCAATCTATTCCATTTTTGCTTTTACAAAAATAAAAAATAAAATTTGTGATGAAAAGTTTATTTAAAAGAAGAATTAAATAACGACATAAATATTACTAATATATTTAAAATCACAAGTTTTAATTTGCTATTATAATAAGGGAAAATTATGCGGTTAAATAAATTTATACAATTTAATTACTCATCATAGCTATAGTTTGCTATAATTACCACTCGTGACTAACATGAACCATTAATTACGTGGGCTGACCTCCAGTTTGTATAATTATCCACGTTTGTATATGTATAATTCGCAGCTAACAATTTTTTGTTTGATTTGTATTTGTATACAATTGTTTGTATTTGTATATGACGATGATTTTCTTTGGTTTTTTAGTTTTGTCATCACATATATTCAATCTTTTTGTGTATAACTTTTTAAAGTTTGTATAAACGTATAGTTTTTAGATTTTGTATAATACAATTTATATAATGTAATTTGTATAATATATTTTGTATAATTGTTTAAAGTTCACATGTTTATATTTCTATCAATTTGTTATTTCAAGTTTTATCATATTTGTATAATTTCAGGCTTTATATTACTCGATTATAGAAAAACATGCGAATTACACAAACGTACATGTGAATTATACAAATTATTGCATCTCTCCTCCCCCTCCCAATCTCGCTCGCCTCTCTCCTCCCTCTCATAATATCGCTCGCTAAAATATACAAATACATATATATATATAGTGTACAATTATCTAACCGATATACATATACAATTCACCTCTCTCCCACCCTGTGCCCTCTCTCGCTCGCCTCTCTCCTCCCTCTCCCCGTCTCACTCACTACTCTCCTCCTTATAATATGTAGTTATGAATCATAATTAACAAATTATAACTATGAAGTGTAATTGTTTATCTTATAATAATATAGTATTTTTTAAAATCAAATTATCAAACTCAAGGTTAAAAGTTTTCCATTCCCGTATCATACTTATAAGTTATAACCTATCATGATTTGAAATATAATGGACATGCAATATGAAATCAAAATGGTATGAAATTGAAATTTGATTGGTCATATAATTTGGGTTTCTTAACTTATCTTTTTCATAAACATAAAAACTCACAAATTACGAAAACTATCAAAATTTTCTCAATATTTACTCAATCTTAACAAATCAACAAATCATAATTCATAAACAAGATATAAAATATTTTAATTCACCGTATTATATCCATTTTTTAACTCATAATTTATAAATTTATAAATTATATTTTGTAAATAAAAGATTATCATTTTAAATTTTACAACCAAATTCATACTCGGAGGGAGGAACAGCACAATTTTTTGGGGGAAAAAAACAGATACAGAAACAGAAACAGAAACAGAGCGAACAAATTTGATTCTCTGGGAATCCAATTAACGACGTGAGCTTCATCTGAAATCATCCATTAGAACTTCTTCCCTGGTAATCCCATTACGACGGGGTAAACTCTCGATGGTATCTGTTTTGACATAGGAGTTGGTTCGATTGTATGGTTTGAAGTTCCGATCGAGGTTTAGTCGTCCGGTCAAGGTTCAAGGTCCTGGTCGTCGACATTGCATGTACTCGGTTTCATTGTTGTTGGGTCTTCGTTCGTTTTGCTGTGTCGGCTCGATTAAATTTTGGAAAGGAATTTCCGCTATACAGAAGGTTCATTTCTAATCCTATAGTATTTAATTAGTGCTTGGATTTTAATAGATCTATGTGTTACGAATTGAAATGTTTGCTTTTGATTCTTCTGTGATATTTTTTCATGTAGTGTTCGTATCACTGTTAAATTTTGGATTGATATTGAATTGAAATTTTAAATATATTTGTTGTTAGACAAAATAAAGGTATTGTAGGAAGTAATCTGAAACTAACTAAAGTGTTTGAACTCAGGTTCATGGAATTGATCGTACAGTGGGTGTTGCTAAATATTGAATTCGGGTTTCAACAAGTAAAAGGAGTTTTGGGTTGTTACGGATGATAGATAGTGTTTGGGTTGGTAGGCAATTCTAGGTCTGCTTAATTGCATGTGTCTTTATTTGCTTTCAATAAATTAATGTACTTATTTCCCGGGAAAATGCCCCAAAGAATATTTGTAAAGGAGGAAGGCTGTTCATGGACATGTAGTGTAGGATACTAAGATAGGTACTTTCATTTCGGTTTGTAATCATTTAGATATTGTTTTGAACCCATTTTTGGTGCCCGTGATTGCATCTCTTTGAGTTTTTCCAAATGAGTTACTATTTGAGCCAATACAAGCCAAATACAAGTCAACTAAAATGACCGTGCTAAAACAACGAGACTCCAGGAGTGTCTCACACCTTCCTCTCGTTAAATAGAATTTCTTAACTAGAATCTGTCAATGACCAGTCTATTTGAGTCAAACTTGTTTAAAAAGGGATATTTGTTTATTAAAGTGACTTGGCACCCCAAAATCCAATGTGAAGTGGCGGCTTGGATTTTAAAAATGAATCCCTTTTGAAACACATTTTTTGTCACTTTCAATGTAGAAAACCCTTTTGGAACTTAAAACGTAAATCTAATCTTTTATGGTTAAAAATGGGGTGTGACAGTGCTATCTTAATAGTTTTCATGTTGCTTTAGAGAGATGAATAAATTAACATATGTGACTATAATTATTTCAAAAAGGGATATTTGTTTATTAAAGTGACTAGTTCCTGAGTTAGTTATAGTATGCATTCAAGTGGACCTTTTTGTTTGATTGGATCATGGTGCATTTATTATGTAGTGAAGTTGATTACTCCATTAATCTGCTTCAATTATTAGTTTGTTTTGAATTACAATTATTTTGAATATGTGATTATTTAGGAAATATGAACGTTTAAACTAGGACTATGTACACTTCGTTAGTTCGTGGTCTTAAGATGTGAAGAATATGCTAGAAGTGCATGATAGAGCTAGATGGAAATTCTATAATAAAGAAGAAACATAATCTGATGTAATGAGTAGAAAATTTGCATATTGTTCTACATTTTTTGCTAGATTACAGACAGGTTCGGAAAGATTTGATTTTCTTGATCAGCTATTGACAGCAAGTTCCCTAGAGGGTGTCATGGGGTTGAGCAAAACTGAAGTGAACTTGAAGAGGTTACTTGTAACTGCACCACAGCAGCAAAATCAAGCAAAGCTTATACATGTATGCACAGGTCATTCAAGTTCAACACTTCAGAGAATTGATAATTGTGTTTGTTTATTTTTCTTTTCGTTCATCCCTATGGCTTGGGTTTGCATGCATGTGAGACTTGTCGTGAACATGGTGAATTTATCAGCTCATTGATTTGATTGCCCTTTTTTTTTTTTGATAGATATAAATTAAGATATTATATTCTTGAATAGATGATTCTAGTCCTTAAAGGCTTAATCTTTCTGTTACTGTAACATGCCTACACTCTAATATTGGTTTTTGTAATTTAGTTTCATTTTTCAGTCTGTGAGTGTGGGTTTATCTGGATTGTAATTTCATTTCATTTTTCAGTCTTCGAGTGTGGGTATATCTGGTTATCTAATTTGGAAAAGTTGTGCTCGACCTAAATCACATGTTATAGTTACACAAAACAAGACATCTGGTAGTCTTGATTTACTGGGTATTAAGACTTAAGAGGCTCATTTCTTTGACTTTCATGATATGCTTTGAGATGCTAACTTTGAAACACTTGGCCTGTGTAAAATGAACCTTATAGGTATTGACTAGCAGTAGTTTGATGGCTATATGCTTTTCGATATCTTTTTGTTTTCTCTTCCTCTTGCCTATTATTTTGCTAGAGGTTTTGAAGAACTTATGAATTGTGCTATTTAATGGAGCTCACATAATCTGTGTGAACAGTATGCATTTAAGAAAGTCTTCTTTCTATTTTGGAAGCTTTATATATTCGAGCAGCTTCAAGTGAACTGGTAGCTCTGTTGATTCACCAACAGAATGAAGGGTAACGAGGATTTCCACTGTTCTGATACCAGTACGAGTTCATCCATAAAGAAGGCTATGTATCTTCATCCTACTTGGGCTGATTAAGTGGGTCTTTCCTCAAGTAATTTTATATGGACTGTTTGGGAAAAGATGAACCATTGTGCCTTTGATGGACAGAGAGGCTAATGGTCAACTCTGTCCCTTGTTAAATATACTCTCCTAATGGAAAATGATAGTGTTCTATGGCTTTAGTATTGGGACTTCAGTGCATACATAGTACTTGCATTCTCTAAGGATACATCTTTTTGGGCTTTGCAATACAAATTTTGTATACAATGTTGTACCTCACTTGCATGCCTTCAACACATTTACCTGTCAAATATATTTTTTGGAGCAAAAGTACTTTTCTGATCTCAACATGGTGATTAAAATTAGTGGTTCTGCAATATCACCATATCTAGGATGAACAGGGCTCAGGAAGGCTCGTCCACCTACTGAAGTTTTTTAATCAGATGTAGGATGAGAGATAGAGTCATAGTAATACCTCCTTGTCTTCCCTAATCTTCTGAACAAACATGCATCAACTGTTTTTTTTTTTTATGTCTCTGATGGAGCCTCTGTTTCAGGAAGCTGATCTGCTCCTTTTCCGTTGTTTGTTTTCTGATGTAGTTGTTATATGTGAAAGTTGATAATTTTCTGTGCTCACAGCTGCAACTTGCGGCATAGGTTGTTTCTACTTTCTATGAAAAGCTTTTCAGAAAATCATGGCATAGGCAATTGCTTGTACAATTTTTGTCATCTGAATTTTTTCTTCATAGGGTATATGCATTTACTATTTCCTTTTGTTACATCTTTCACAGTATGTTGCCACTTTGCGGGAACTACTGGAGCAGTTGGCTGACAAGAGGAATTCTGATGGATTACCAAGGTCTATATGCTTTGTTCTTTTCGAATTAGATAATTTGAAGAGAACAGAAACCTACATGCTGCTACAAAAACTTCCAGATTGTTGGCTTCCTTACTATCTGTTACTGTTTTTTATACAGTCCCTGCCTTCTGTTTGTTTAGTTTGAATTATCATTTAAATTTAAATGTATGCTTCCTAGCCTTTTCACTCTACCTAATCAATAAAGTGGAAACCCCTTATCATGGTCGGTTAGATGGAAACTCACCCTCCTTTGATCTCAACTCTGCCTACCCTCCTCCAAATTGGACATATTTTAGTTATATTTTTTGTAGAGTGGACTAATATCCTGCCTATAATGAAAAAATCGCATCCTGACTGTATGACTAGTCTATTTTATCTCCTTCTATGGAGGAAGTTATGATGCTCTATGCAGACCATTTGGTGGTGTGTGTTAGCAGTTATTTTCGGCATTTTTCTGCTTTTGTTATCCGTGAAATGACCAGGGATGGAATAAAAAGAATTATTGTCTTCCTGTGTTTAGAATAGAACTTCAGCCATATACTTCTAATAACTCTAAATTTTTTCTGTACTGTATGAGGAGAACGTTTTGAACTTCTATAAACTAGTCATGAGAGTTTTCCTGTATTAAAAAAGCTAATATAGATTGATTTAATGCTTGAAATACTTTGCTTGAGGGTGTATGTTCTTATTGGATCTCTTTTTAAAAAAATAAAAATAAAAAATTTACTAGATGCTTTCTTCCTGATGTATGTTCAATTTTCATGTTGTCTCCCAATATAGGGTTTCAAAAGCCAAGGTGAATGAATATGCTGAGAACATTGAAGCTGTTGCTGCCAAGCTAGCTGTGCCCATGGTTTGCACTTGCTAGTGTCATTTCTTGTGATTTACCATTCAGATTCACCTTGCTTTCTTATATGAAAACATATCATATTGAGGTATTTTACTGATTTTGATGGAATATGAAGGAGCTGCCATTTTTTTTTATCAAATAGACTGTACTTGAATTTTAGTCCATAGCGCTCGGCATTTCAGACTTCATTATCCTTACTGTTACTTCTGTTGCCATACCTCTGTTCTTTTGCTGTTTTTGAACGTGGTTCAGTCTTCTCTTCTGGAGTCACCTTTCAACTTATTATAGACATATGCTAGTAGTTATTTGAAAATATTTTTGCTTCTATTTATATGATTAACAAATAAATTATCTTCAACCACATCCAGTCTGATGAGCATACACCCGAGGAACCTGTGGCTGAGACTTCCAGCAGTGGAACTCCTAAAGCAGAAGAAAGTGTGAATTCTGCTTCTGAAGGATTGAGAAGAAGATTTGGGTACCTGCACTTTAGCCATTGCAATGTGTCATTTTATAATTCTCTCTCTTGACTGCTGTTCTTTGAATGAAATAGGGTCCATTCAAACAATGAGGAGAGATCTCGAGATACCATTGATTCTGATCAATCATCAGCTGCAGTCAAACTGGATGATGCTGCACGGACACATATTGAGAAGCACAGGTGCTCTATCTGTACTTCTTTTCTGTATTAATATTTATAGACAGTTTTTTTGTTTGTTGACTTCTGTTCCACCAAGGCTTTCCCAATGTGTATCTGTTCCTGAGAAGGTAAGAAGGTACAGCTTGCCATGCGTGACTTGTTAAATTAGGTCTTAGGCTTAACTCACACCCCAAAAGCTAGTTCAATGAGAGGAGGATTGCCAAAGCCTTATAAGGAGCTCACCCATCTCATTATCCACCAATGTGGGATTTTTGTCATTCTTTAACACCCTACCTCACGCTCAGTGCTTAGCATCGCGTGGGCAATTTTGATTTTAGGGGGCCCCAACATTGGGTGAGATGGGTCCTGCTCTGATACCATGTTAAATTAGGTCTTAGACCTAACTCACACCCCAAAAGCTAGCTCAAAGGGAGGAGAATTGCCCAAGCCTTATAAGGAGTACACCCATCTCATTATCCACCAATGTAGAACTTTTGTCATTCTCTAACGACTAACAGTGTAGTAGGTATGCGTCATCTAAAAAAAAGGTGTAATAGATATCTGCTCTTATGGTGTAGTTGATCTAGTTAAATATAAGCAGAACAGTGTGGGAATACTCTACCCCCCCCCCCCCCCCCCCCACAAAAAAAAAAAAAAAAAAGGAAGAAAAAACTCAAAAAGATTTATGGGAGTATTCTCATGGATAACATACTAACATAGGTATTTGTAAGGTCGAAGTTAATATTTACTAAAGTAGTTCGATGTCACTATGCTTTTGTGAATGGAGGCAGATAATAGGATCAACTTAGTTGCTAATGGGAAGTTGGACTGAAGAAGAAGACAGTGAAAAGTAGGTGTGGACTGAAGAAGAAGACAGTGAAAAGTAGGTGTCCGTTGTAAATTAGATGTAGAGAAGTGGCCATGTGCAGTGGTCGGTTTTGCTTAAAGAGATGGATTTTGATAGAAATTGAGGAGTTGGATAAACTATTGTGTTTCTCTGTTAAATTCGGTTTTGCTTAAAGAGATGGATTTTGATAGAAATTAGGAGATGGATAAACTATTGTGTTTCTCTTTTAAATTTTCTACATTAGTAAATAGGAGTTATGCTGATTTTTCTTATCTCGAGCTAGGCAGATCTTCTTCCTATTCCTGTTACTGAAATGTCTTGGTGGAATGTTGGACTAGACAATGGAGAAATGATGTTTTAGTGGATTTAAGGTAGGTCCAGAGGACAATAACTTGAAATCTATCTTTTTGGAAAATAAGAAGACTAACATAAATACTCACATAGTTTCTACGCCAATGATGCACTGTTAATGTGTTAAACAAGGAAAAACATATGATGTTCCTTGAGGTGGTTGATTTGGCTGTGAAAGTTGTTTCAGGTTTGAATATAAACCTAAGCAATGTATGATGTATCCTATCAATAGTATGGATTATCAGCTAACACTAGCAAATATATATGGGTGCAAAAGTAGGAGAATTCAATGTATTCGGAGCTCCCTTTAGGAGAAAGCATAATTCTATTGAAGTACAGGTAAAGTTTGAAAAAGGTTTGTAAATTGAAAGAAAAAATATTTGTCAATGTGGGGAAGATTTAACTCATAAACAGTTGATTAGAGTTAGACATCAGTCCACCCTACTTTATGTCTTTGTTTCTAGTGCCTGATAAATTTTTGAAATATTTGGACAAAAGAAGAAAGAACATTTCATGGGAAGGCAACCACAAGTCAAAAAGTTGTGTTAATACTGAAAAAAGAGAGGAAAAGGTGTGTGTGTGTGGAATGTGGGAGTTGGAAACGGTTGTGAAGATAGAACCAAGAAGATGACGCTTTGTGGGGAAGGTTGTTGATGCAAATTATGGTATATAGATGAACATTAGCGCACAAAGGTTGTTGTTTCCTCCTATAGTTTAGACTTCATCTGTAGAATTCAAAATCAAGTTCTGTTTTAATTTTAGAGATGGTAAGATAAATCCTAGACTGACTCATGGCTGCCATATGTTTGTCCAGTCTTTTTCATTGTAGGAGGAAAAGTAACCAGAGAAAGTAATCACTTATTTGTGCAATATTTATTTTTCTCAGAGGGGTGAGGTTAGTTAGCTGTTAGGTAGAGTCTACTTGATAAACTATCAGATGTTGTCATCTTTTGCAGGAAACTTCAGGAGGATTTGACTGATGAAATGGTTGTTTTGGCACGGCAGCTCAAAGAGAGCAGTCTCATGATGAATCAATCCATCAAAAATACTGAGAAAGTAAGTCTTTTGTTTCGTTTCACTTTGCTTATATTGTTGGGAACTTCCTCAAACAGTTTTTGCTTTGAGAATGAATTTGCCATCTACAATCTAAACTATTTTGTCTCTTAGGAGTCAATTGAGGCCATTGGTAGCTCAGACTATCTTTTATTTTCTGACACAACAATATTTATTAGTCTTCCTCTGATATTACAATATGTTTGAGGATTCTTTACTAATTCAGTGCGAAATAGAAACAAAAAACAGTTGGTACTCAATTTATTCAGATTCATCTAGTCTAGTTACAGACTTCTTCCCTCAGTCTCTGGTTTTACTAGTCACTTTGTTTATAATGTCCTCATAGTTTTCATATACAATGTGGATGCAGATACTCCATTCAACTGAGAAAGCAGTTGAGCATAGCCTGGCAAGTACAGGGCATGCAACTTCCAGAGCTATGGACGTCTATTCTCGGAGTTTCAAGACTTCATGCTTCCAGTGGCTTTTGATCTTTGTCATGACATTAGTCTTTGTCATGGTTGTATTACTTATTCGAGTCACTTAGCAGCCAACCCCTTTGTTAGTGGAGATATATAACACAAACTCTTGCCTTTTCCCTATCTGTGTATAGTACCAGAACATACCTCATTAGTAGGGACAGGCAAAACCACCTGCATTACTCTCCTTTAAGTTTAACTCCATATGCTTTATGTTGGATATTAAATTGGTTGTTTTTATTACTACAATCTTTAGTTATTTTTTTCGTACTTGCCTGCTTGAATAATTGTTGGTCAATTGCCGACATTAAGCAGAAGTTCTAATAGAAGTCAAAGTGGTAGTAGGTAAGCGATGGTGTCTTATTACTCAAAAAAAAAAAAAAAAAAAGAAAAAAAAAAGGCCCCGGTTGGTTAAATTACGTGCAACTCCTTCAAGTTTGTAATTTTTAATTCTGCCCTATTTGTCAAGTTTTATGTATGACCAATGTTTATATCAAACAAAATCTCGTTTTCTACCTTTATAGGGATAGATACACATTATTGGTAGACCCTCATGATACAATGATACATTATATTTATTAGAACTACCAAAACAATTTAAATGATTAAGGGGTAGTTCGGTGTGATGGATAAGAATTTTGAGATAACTTTTTAGTGGCTTTTAATTCATTGTTTGTTGCAAAGGTAGGAATAACTTATCTTAGGATTAACAATTAGTCCTGGAATAAGTTATCCCTCACTGGGGTGGTATAGTAATTTCAGGATAAGTTATTCTGGGATAAAGTGTGTAAATTAACAAAAATATCTCCCTTAAACTCTCTTTTATACACCACTTTTACATTCATACATATTAACATAATTTTTAACAACATTTATAATAACATTCACAACCTTAATTATTCGTAATTTTTATGATAAATATATTTTTCTATTAAAAATTTACATTTTATAAATACAATTTTTATTTATGAATATATTATAAGTTGAATTTATTTGCGTAATTATTATGTTTATTTATATTTTGATTTCTCTTAAAATGTTCACTCCACTACTAAATTGCATATTTTTCATTAATTTTATTACTCACTTAAAAATTATATTTTATCTATAATTAAAATGTAGATAACTTTAATAATAAATTTTTCTTACTTTAATAAACTTAAAATGAAAGTTTTATTTTTAAGCTAAATAAGATGAAAGTTTTATGTTGAACTAAATAAGATGAAAGTTTTATTTTTAAGCTAAATAAGATGAAAATCTTTTTTTTAAGCTAAATAAGATGAAAACTTTATTTTTAAGCTAAATAAGATGAACATTCTATTTTTAAGCTAAATAAAATGAAAGATCAATTTTTAAGTTAAATAAGATGAACGTTTAAATTTTAAAACATACGGCACAATCATGGAAATGCACACACAAAAATATTTAAGCTAAATAAGATGACAATTTTATTTTTAAAAATGAATAATTAAAGCTTGCAAAGAAAATGTAAAAAAAGAAAAACTAAATAAGGTGATGGTATTTTTGTAAACAACCAACTTATTCTCAAAAATTATACAATGAATATTACTTTGAATATGACATATCAAACCAGCAATAAAAATTAATCACAACATAACTTATTCCAGTATAACTTATTCAGCATAACTAATATCAACATAACTAGTATTCAAACCAAACATATTACAATGGAAAAATAAACACAACTAATGAAACGAAACAAGTTAAAAGGCAAAATAACGGTAACGAAATGACAAGATAAACACAACTAATAAATTAATAATTAACAAAAATAAAACCAAAGTAAAAAAAGTACTATACTATATTTATTACTAATTAGAAGGGGAAAAAAGGGATACTTCCATGTCTCTTTCACGTAAAAATATTAGGTAAATCACACAACTACCTACTAAGCTTTCATTATATCTTACGTTCAAACCTTCCTATACTTTTTTTTTTTTTCCATTTATTGATGAGATGAGAAAAAGAGGAAAGGTGGATGGATGGTGGAAAAATACGTAGCAAATTAACATTATTTTTTCTTATTTATAGAAAAATTCAAACGAATAAAAATATTGAGGAAATTTCGAGATAAAATAAAAAGAATCTTTTTTCAGCATCATTCATCAACAAGAGAGAGAAACAACTTTGGTTGAGTGTCCCTTTTCTTTTTGCGATTTCTTGACGTCAACCCCTCTTCTTCCTCTTCCGTCTTTGTGAAGTCTAAATTCTGATCAGAACCCAAATCAAAACAATCGTTAAATCTCCGAAAAATCACTTTCCGCTTTCCCAATTTTGATCAATCATAGCTATGGCGACCAGTGGAAACAAGAATATGAACGCCAAATTGGTGTGCTTCCTTCTCATATTTGATTTACCAATTCTGCTTATGGGTTTAGCTTAAATTTCATAAAGATTCTTTCTTTTTGCTATCTCTGATCTGGGTCCTCTTTAATTCTTCAGAATCATAACTTATGACCTATAGTATTTTGTTTATTTTGGGTTTTGGGTTTGATCACAAAAGTTCCTCAATTTGAATGATTTATCGTGCTTTGTTTTTTATATGTAATAATTAGATATGGTTTTTTTTTCTTTCTCAAATTTTTTCTTGCTGATAAAGTTTGTTTATTTGTACTCTAATTTGCTAAATTTGATCTTTCACTTGGTTATTATTTGCTGATGCTATGTTCTGGAGCTATGTTGTGGAAGTGTTGCTTGTTTGGAATGTATTATACTTACTTTTGCCATGACTTGGAATCCTCTTTTACTTCTTCAAGTGCGTACCTATTGTTCATGATAATCCATGTTATTCGTACTATGATTATTGATTAATACTCCCAATCTTGAATTTCAATATTTCTGTGCTCCTTTTCCTCATTTACTGCTTCCATCTTTTAATGTTTGGTGTTCTGTTTCAATAAATACACTTTACACTAGGGGATCATTTTTCACTTATTCTAATGATGTGGTCCTGATAAAAAAGGATTATTCTAATGATGTAGTTTTTTCTAAACTGCACGTTTATGAACTTGATGTGTTGACCCTGACACTGATAAGCTAATGAAGTGTCTTTTGGTTTTAGGTGCTCCTTGGAGATGTTGGAGCTGGAAAGTCTAGTCTAGTTCTGCGTTTTGTTAAAGGACAATTTATTGAATTTCAGGTAGGTGCTTAGTTTGCCATTGATATGTGAAGCTGAATGGTTTCTGAACTTAAAATTTTTAAAATTGGGACCTTGAGACTTGACGTAGCTTGCTTATGTTATATGTAGGAATCAACCATAGGTGCTGCATTTTTCTCCCAAACAGTAGCAGTAAATGATGCAACTGTAAAATTTGAAATATGGGATACAGCAGGCCAAGAGAGATACCACAGTCTAGCTCCAATGTATTACAGAGGAGCTGCAGCTGCTATAATTGTTTATGATATAACAAATCAAGTAGGTTTTTTCACCAGATTCTATCAAATCCTTATAATTCACTCTGTACTGCTTCCAGTAGGTGCTAGCATGTTAGCTTTGGTAACTAAGATTCTCAAATCGTTATTGATAGGCATCATTTGATAGAGCAAAAAAATGGGTTCAGGAGCTTCAAGCACAAGGTACCTTTGACATCTTAAGACTCAATTATTGTGAGGCTGTATTTAATGTTCCTAACTTCAATTGATGTAAGAAATAGGTGATTTTATAATTAGGGAGAGTTTCAGCTGCTTGAATTACAATGAAGTTTGATGGCCAAAAAATGCTGAAAAACTCTCTTAACTTTTGGCTCGGAATTGGTGGGTAATATGAGGGGATGGATTGGAAATAGTGCGTCACCCATGGGTGTTAACTTGAACGTTGTCACACAATGATGCTTGGTCATATCAAAAGAACTAAGCGCTGGTTCCTTTTCTCATGTGGTGCATACATTAGTGTTCTTTCAATGAAACATGTTGCCTGTTCATGTCTTATTTTTTCTCTCTCACACTGGCCCCAGGTAATCCAAATATGGTGATGGCACTTGCCGGAAATAAGGCAGATTTGTTAGATGCAAGAAAAGTGGCTGCTGAGGTTAGTGCATTTTATTCCTCTAACTAATCACAGTTTTCCATGCTATAGTTAGTGATGTACTGAAGTACCACAAAACGAAAGGTCTGGCCAGGCTGTCAATTTAGGCGTATGATGTTGTAACCTGCCCAATTATCTAAGAGTTGGGTGAGTGATAGTTTCAACTACAAGCCTGAGATGACCAGTTGAATCTAATAATATTCGGGGCTTAGAAGCTGTACCCTAAGGGGGTGAGGTATCCGGTGCGATTTTCTCCTTCTCATGTTACTGACCATACTTGAAAAGTAAAACTGGTCATTGAAATTAACAAGACACACATGCTTAAAGCTTCATGTTGGCCTGCTCTTTTATGTTTCTTTTTCCCCTTTCCCACTGCCCCTTTCTTTTTTTGGGTTGCTTTTTGAAACAATTGGGTCCTGGCCCGCCACTCACTCTCTCAGTCAGTTAGAGTTGATGAAAAAATATTGGTGTTCAATCTTTAATTGCACCACGGAATAAAGAACGAGAACCAAATTTTATTATTTTAATTGATTTGATCACTTTTTAAGATAGGAGTGTAAAATATCCCTAAATAGGGCCTTTTCATTTCAGGATTATTGGATCTTTTGTTCTGAAGCGGTATAGAGTAACTTCATTTTCAAGGATAAAACATTGATATTTTCATTTGCATGCTAGTGTGCATAACAACTAAGTTGCGCTGTACTTGAAGGCTATAATAACTTAGGTTCTTCGGGGTTTATCGTTGTAGTGGCAGAGATGTTAGGTATAGCAATAATCTGAAGCTCATTAACTGAGCATGAAAATGGAGTGATGGTTCTCATCTGTCCAAGCGCCTTGGATACCAGAAACAGATGCAGTTTAAGTGTGCTAATTGTGCCATGTGCTGGTGCCTTAATAAATCCCCTTGAACTGGATTCAGAGGGGAGCAATTTAATTCCTACCCTTAGATCCTAGTCTGAAATGAAAATAAATTTCTTGTTTGGCTCAATTAAAATGTCAGTATTTCTTGGTTGTTGATTCTAAATTTCTAATTTTGAAGTAAGCACATATTATTTTCTTGTGCTAATTTTATTTCCATTTTGTATTGGACTGCGCATCTTTCATAGATTCAACCACCTAATGTCAGAAACCTCACCCAAAAAAGTACTATAATCCATATGAATGAGTGGGAAAATGATATTGGAAACACAGTATGAAATTAAAGTAAGAATAGAAAAGAAACGATAAGAAATAAACCACCAAGCAAAGCAAAGATAAAATAAAGAAAAAACCAAAGAACTCAGGGAAGGAAGGTAGACCGACATTACACTGACTGCTACTGGTAACCTGATAAGGAACTGTGTAGTATTCAGTAAAGGACTAAAGGTACATGTTTTCTTTTTATGTTTTTAGGGGGTGGAGGTGGGGTTTAGCATCTTTTAAAGAATCTTCTGTAAGTACTGTACTCATATCATACCTCTTTGACATAGATCTGTTAAAGTAAATGAAGGATGCACGTATATATAGGAAATTTTCTTTAGGAGTACTCTATGGCAATTGGGGGGTGGATGAAATCTTCAAGGATCTGTAAGAAGTGAAGATGAAAAAGTGGGAATTCTTGGGGGCAGGGAGAAAGTTGTATTGGATGGCTGAAGAGGAACAACAACAATAACATACCCAGTTTAAGTCCACAAGGGGTCTGGGGAGGGTAGAGTAGAGTGTATGCAGACCTTACCCGCATACATTGGGAGGTTGAGTGCTTGTTTCCGATTATTGCACTATTTTCTTGTAGTTATTGTTCCTTTTCTCAGAATGCTAAAGAGAGTTGCAATTGTACTCATATATGGACAATGAAGGGGAGGAGAAGGGAATATTGGGCAACCTTTTTTTGGGAGAGAGTGTTTAGTAGCGGCAGAGAGGGCTGCTGTTGTTCAGGAATAGGTTATTCATCTATGTGGATACTTTTCCAACTTCTCTCTCCAACTCACAAGAAAAGAATGAGGCTCTTTTTGGCTGGAAGTTGCCAATAATCACAAGGAAAAAATATGAACAATTCCAACACATCAAGGATAAAGCACAAGGAGAGTTTAAGGTATAATTTGCAATGTTTTTTGTGCAACAACAACAGCATACCCAATAATTCTTTTTGTTTTAAAAACCAATAGTGGAGCACCCTTCTTATCAACCCTTCAGGCCCCAAGAGATGCACCCTAATTTGGTCTAGTGGTAAGAGTGCAACATGTGATTAATGGACAAAAACCTGGTATATAAGTGGAGAAAAGTAGAGGGGTGGACCCATTATCCACTGAGTTTCGAACCATGTGACCACTGACTATCGGAGATTTCTCAGTTGTCAAAAAGAAAAAAAAATTTCGTGAAAGTGGGTAGATCTTGGTGCACAGATAATAATTTAAACATGCATTGATATTTTCCTATAGGAACTTCTTGAAAAGTCTTGGGGTTTGTTAGAGTTGAGCAATTCTGCTTCCCATCCTACTCTGCATTTTCATTAGAATATTTCCTCTTGTTTCATTTTTTTAACTGTAGTTTGGCATTGTTCTAGATTCTTAACTGAAATATCTCTGCCTGCTCACTATTCTAGCTTGATTTTGCTTTGATTTTAAGTTTTATATTTAATGCTGAAGATCCGTATTTGTGATATCTTTATTTTGTATCATGACGAATGATGGTTGTGGATAACACTTCATTGAGTGAGATTTGTATGTCAGTAGAAAAATTTAGAGAATTTCTAATGTTAGAGAACCTACATTATTGGTTATTCGGATGGAATGTGTTCAAATGGAACAATATGTATAATGGGGATTCAATTAGTCAGCCCCAAACTAGATTGGGATTTAGGTGGTCTAGGGATAATTGTGCACCTTGACTAGTTATTTGGGTTTTATCTATATTTCTTACCAGCATGGGTACTGGGTAAGTATAGCAACTAAAGTTTAGGTATTTGGGTAGAATTCACATAGTGTTCTTTCTACTGGGATTGGTTTCCAAGATTGTACTCTTCGACTGTTAGGTCATGCCCTTGGGGACTAAACTCTTTTGCAGTTCCTAACCTAGCTATGTCCTAACCGGCATTTTGGATGTAACAGTAGAAGAAAACATTAAAAAATCATTGGATTTTTTCCTCATAAACTAGGTGGATAGTTAAAAATAATATCGTGGTCTAAAGTTCAGTTGGTTAGTGAGTCAATTTTTGATGTCAGTGACCCATTTTACAAATATAGACTTGTATCTATGAGATTTGGTGTTATCTATTCAATTACTTAAATGTGCATCCAGAAGATCTCAAAAGTTCTTGCTCAAGTAGCATTATGTCAGAACTGGTATTCCGAAAAACAGATTTTTCACTGAAATACACCAGTACTGATATGGTATTATTTCTTTTTCAGGAAGCACAAACATATGCGGAGGAGAATGGTCTGTTCTTCATGGAAACATCTGCAAAAACTGCATCTAATGTTAATGATGTTTTCTCTGAAATAGGTAAATACTTGCATTCATTTTGTTGTATGGGCTGCCAGCTTGCGTGTGTGGTAGATCAGTCATGTTTTTGCTCTTATTGGCTACACATATCACTATTGTTGTGTTATCAGTTTTAAACCACTACTTATATGCATTTTGTATGACATGCCGTGACTGGGAACAAAAAAATTAAAATAAAGTTAGAGGAACTAGA
The DNA here is from genome assembly GCA_037074985.1 of Solanum bulbocastanum. Classification (NCBI taxonomy): domain Eukaryota; kingdom Viridiplantae; phylum Streptophyta; class Magnoliopsida; order Solanales; family Solanaceae; genus Solanum; species Solanum bulbocastanum. The sequence goes on along the minus strand of CM073598.1, from coordinate 23,761,691 downwards.
AATTATTAAACAAGTTATGGAGGATAGTTTTTGATGAGTAGGTCACTAGATGATGATTTAAAATTGATTTAAAATGTGGTGTTTATTTTCTATTTTTTCGATCTTTAGATTGGTTTGATGTTTTACTTGGAAATAATACTACTAGTCGACATATATAGTATAATTTTTTGTTGGCATTTTCAATCCACTAATTAATAAACCATGTATTATCTATGCTGCAATTGACATTATAGTAAATGGAATTCAATGTGGATAATGATACATGGTATTAGCGATACATGTATATGATCATAGAACTGACAAGAATGCCTTCAAAATTATAAATTCTCAGGCTTTGGATATATATATATATATATATATATATATATATAAGCACATTTGATCGTAAAATCACTCTTAAATTCTATCTTTCTCAAGAATAAACATCTCGCCATATAGCGAATAACTGGTTCCTTTGGAACTTCCAAATGTTGTGGTGGTTAATCTTACCTATTAAATTTCTCTGCAATAGTTTCTCCAAGTTGGACTTTGTTTGACTAATTGTTGTATATTGCTGGAAACCTAGCAGTTTTATCAACCTGAATATCTCTTGAACTGTTTATTCACTTGCAGCTAAGAGACTGCCTCGGCTTCAGCCAGCACAAAATCCATCTGGGATGGTTCTTATGGATAGGCCTGCTCAAACACCGGCTACTGCTTCTTGTTGCTCTTAAATCTCTGCTGGTGCTTCTCATCCCAATGTTGTTTTTGCTTAATTTGTTTGTGCTGATTGTTAGAGTTCGTTGTGCCCATGGTCCATCACTGTACAGATTTCATGAAAAAAATCTTCAATGTGCTGAACTCTTTTCTATGGATCCTCCTAATGTAATGAGATTCTGTGACATGATTCAGTATGCTATTAAACAATATATATGCATCTTATAACTATTTAATATTCGTTGGAGCTGTCAGTCGTTTGAGATTGATAGTGTAGTAGTAGCAGTATCGGAGGGACTTATCGATCAGCCATCAGCTATTCATATACAATCAAACTTCTTTATAATGACGTTCGTTTGTATTTTTGTTGACTGCTATAGTTAGATTGTTATAGAGCATAGAATAAAGTTGGTTCCAAAAGAAATCAACCTGGTTGTTATACTGAAATATTATTTTAGAGGATAACTGATAGTTGAGTTGATCAATCTGAATTCTAGAATAGACAAGTACATGTTTTAGATTATGTCTATATGCTTTCTAATGATATAGATATATGATCTTTAGTACTATATGATTAGTTACTGAGTAGGGGTTTGGCCATGCGATACCATAATGATATGGTATCAGCGTTTGGACATGCAATTTTACGCTGATTCCATATTATGAGATATGATTTCATATTCTCCAAAAACCATGATATGGAATTATATGGTAATTTCATATCATGATTTAAGATATTTTAATACAAAAATTGATCCACAAATTTATATTTTGTTAAAACAATCCCACATTTATCTCTACTAATCATTTATTTCATATGTAAATAAAATTTATAATCACATCATTACTTTTTAAAATTTTTTATTCTCACTGACATAAAATTTATTATTCTCACCAACATATAGGCACTTTAATTCACACCAATCGATTGTTAAAGTGATGAAATATTTATGGTCTATGAGCATGAAAATATAGTTGCGGATGATATTAACCGACAAATGGCTCAAAGTAACAATGTTGGTTCGTCTTCTTGGTTACATGATCGAGAAATGCAAGTTCAACGTGAGGAAATTGTCCGTACTATGTGGGAGGATTATATTATAGACTAGTACACTACAATTAATTATGTTCAATTTTTTTTTATTAAATCAAAGTTAGATGAAACAATTACTTAAGTAGAGAACAAATAACTTTGTAATAATTTACTATGTGATTTTATAATTTTTTGTTTATTTGATAAGATTGAATAAACAATTAGAGCTGAGATTTTTATGTTTATGAGAAAATATACAACACAAATTTCATATTGCATGTCCAAACAAAACTTCAATTTCATCTCATGATTCCATATCATGATATCATATCGCATGGCCAAACGGGCCCTAAATATCAATCACTTCCATTGGGATGTATCCTCCTCTTTGGTAATTAAATTAATCGAAATGATATTAAGATGCTAAACTATGCCGAAGAAACTGAACTAATCAAAGATTTAAGAACAAACAATATAGTATGAGAATGAGAAGGGCAATTTGGTGCATAAAGCATCCCGCTTCTCGAGGACAACTTTATTGTTGTTTCAAGATGCCAATTTACTTCCCACGAGTATTTTTTGCAATTTCATCCATCTATTTTAACCTTGGAGAAGACATAAAGCATTTGAAACTCTAAACTAAAACCTCAAAATCGACCCAAAGGAAGTCCCAATTATATCATGATACAGAAAAATTACACTGAACTCATTACTCTTTATCATAATATCACTGACTCACTGTCCCCTTATATCTGTTCTATTCATCATTAACTAAAGCATATTTTTTCTTCATCTTCCCAGTGAAAGACTAAGAGATTCACATTTTATAGTTATCGTTTTAATTATCGTTCGAAGCTAAAACAATTTTTTACTTTTCTTTTTTATCAATTACATGAACTATACATGTATAGTAGCACATACATTAAGGTAATAAAAGTGTAGGATTTTCATCCCAATTTTTTCTAGCAATACAAGAATATACATCTATTCCTACGTTAACGATCTGTTTCTCGACCTCTACAAAATTAATTACTTATCAATTTCTCAGGACCTCACTTGTTGGGTTATACTGAGTATATACGTTGTTGTATCGATAATCCTTATTATGTACTGCACATGCATGTTGGTACAGTTTTCTCTATATTTTTTTTTAAAAAAAAAAAAAAAGAGATGATTGATGTCATATTGTTGAAAGTATTGCTGATACAATTCAAAATGATTCTTTATTTCCCAGCAACTAGAATACATCCAGCTCAGTCCTTTGGACTGAACGATATTCATCATCTTCTTTTTTTTGCTAAACTTTCTTCAACAATACATAAAAACGTCATAAAACAAAAGCACTAAATTTAAAATCACAACTCCTAGCTGAGGTCCATATTATATATATAGTTTTTATTGGACACAAAAGCAGCTAGCGGTATCCAATTGCTTTCATTAATATTTATTTATGTAGTTATGTCTTGTGAAGTCCTTGAGAAGTTGCAGCTGAGGCACAATCAGTAGTTTGAAACCCAATCCTTTCTTTCTCCAAATCATACACAACTTCCACATTTTGTTGTTGGAAGTTTCCGAAAATTCCAGCTGGCCCTTCTTTGGAATCTTCCATGCTTTGGAACAACAAACATTTCACCACTGTTGAGTTTCGTGGTGCACCCATGGCATAGAAATCGTTCCCACTAGGCAAAACAAGGCTCACATTGTTCAAGAAATGGAATGTTATTGAAGGGAAATCATCGGTAACTAGACTATTAAGGTTGTTATTAGGGCATGGGAGCCTATAACATAGGTCAAACCCTGTCCGTGCCTCGATATCCTCAGCACGTTGGTAATTTATGGATGATCGAAGGGCGGTGAGAAGATTCGAGTAGAATGGTTCAGGTAGGTGAGTGTAAGTGGTTCCGGAATCAATCAACATTCCTCCATTGCCTAAAGAATCAAATTCTCTCAAGGTTAAGGGAACTTGTGTAGTGGCACCATTTCCCACAGTTATAGCTTCTAGGCCAATGTAATAGAAATTAGGGTACATAGGGCTTTTCAACATAGGAGTAAATTGGAAATTTTCTTTGGATGAAATGGCTTGATCCCCTACAACTAGAGGGCTAGATATATTAGGGTTATTTGCAAACTTGAAAGGCAAGAAGCAATGTGAAAAACCCTTTTGAAGAAACCCTAATTGTGAAGGCAAGGAAAGTGGCCCTTTACCAAACCCTACAATCCCAATAGGCTCTCTATAAGTTGTTCCAACACATCCAAAGACAAACTTTGGGACTTCCCTAATAGAATTAGGGTTTGAATTCGTCCCATGGACTCGAAGAGTATCCCTAGTTAGGGTTCCCGATACGATACCTTCACCATATGTGTAAGCAAAAGAAGGACATGGCCTTGAACAAGTGCCCTTTAGTAAACTATTCAATGAGCATCCAGCAATAGTGCATTGATCAAAAGGGTTATCGGAGCTATGGATATCGATACAAGAGGAACTAGCACATAAATCCCTATAGGAAGAAGATGAAAATGAAGGAGAAAAGCTTGACATTAGCTTGTGATCCTTATAGTCATCACAATCTATACAATCAAATGATAGGTTCCCACAAGGTACCCAAGTAAGGTCACTTCCTGTGTCCATATACACTTGGATAATTTGTGGGGGTGTTCCTATATTCAAAGATATCAAATAACCATCTCTCACTTCTCTCAATGGCTCCTTTATGTCCAATGTTTCCGAGTTTTTTTTCACTAAATTATACGATGATTTAGGTATCGTAAGGCTGGTTTTCGTATGAGTTAAGCTCAACACCAAGGAATAAGAAGAAGGTTTTTTTTCCTTTGCATAGCATTGGTTGAAATGAAGCAATGCACTAGAAAGAAAGAAGATGAAGAAGTAAGTTGAGAGGCTAAAAGGTGTTGTCATTTTCTTTGATGTTTAAATTCTTAACATGAAATAAGGCAAGAGGAAGCTGGTATTTATAGCGATTTCTGGTGTTAATGGAGGGAATTAGGGTTTCTTGAACTTTAACTGAAGCTTTTCTGTGCTTACAGATGTTGCATGGTGAAGAATGATTAATTAGGTTTTCCTTTTCTTTGTTATATTTTTGTTAATGGGTATTTCAATAAATAAATAAAAATGTATAGTTTAGAAATAAGAAAGTGTACCAATGTGGCCTAGTGGTCAATGAAGTAGATTGAGAATTATCAGGTCTTAGGTTCAAATCTCAAAGACAAAATACATTAGGTGATTTATTCTATCCAGAGTTACTATTACACCATGAAATTAGTCAAGATGTGTTACAATAAGTGATTTCTTCTATGTAGAGTTACTAGTACACCGTAAAATTAGTCGAGATGCGTGTCAGAAAGAGGAATCTTGTTGCACAATAATTTAAAGTGAAAATGAAATGAGTTTGCATGGCTTTTCTTATAGTCATTCAGTCATTCTAGAAAGGTATAGTAGGGCGCATATTACCTGAATAGATCGATTCCGTACGTACCAATCAGTTGAAAAACTACTAGGCGTGCTGTTATTTTAATTATTTCTATCAATTATGATTATATATTAGTTTTAGTATCATTATAAACTTATAATTAATGAGTGTTTAACTGTTAATTAAAGAGGGTGTCATGTTTGAGTTTAAAAAGCTGCCTTATGGAAGTAAATGAGAAGTGGTTTGCACGTGGAAATGCACACAAGAAAATGGGACACTATACTAATAATACTATGAACAAATAAATAGTTTTGTTATTTCATACTCCCTCTGTCCCTAATTACTTGTCCACCTTTTTTTTATAGTTATTCCTAATTACTTATCTATTTTGACAAATAAAAAAAAGACAAAATTCTTTTTACCTGTTATACCCTCAATTAAATGATTAATTATTTTGAAAAATATAGAACTTTTTATTCACTTCATAATTAATAATGGTAAAATGATAAACTCATTATGTTATTAATTATTTTCTTATTCGGTATGCTAATTTAAATATTAACAAGTAATTAAGGGCAGTGAGTATTAGTTAGATGATGACATTACGAGAAGCGGCGCATCTGACAGATTTGGACCACTCTTTATATGTGTTTGTCACTATATATATATATATATATATATATATATATATATATATTATCTCTCGGAGTCGGAGTTAAAAGGGTAAAAAAGAATTGTCAAAAATTTCAAAAGAGAACATCAAATTTTTTAAAAACCAAAAGGGAAAAATCCTGATGAAGTGATTTCCCTCTGACACAATGACTAAAAATTGCTACCCTAGCAGCGATTTTGTCCAAAAACTTTTTTTTTTTTAAATTAAAAATCGCTGCCGAGATTTTAAGTAGAATTTTTTTTTCCCTTACATCGCTGCAGGGGCAGCGTTTTTACTTCATCCATGTCACTACTCTTCCTTTTTCCACCTTCTTTCATCACTTATCTTCCTCTTTTTTACTTCTTCAATTTAAGAAGTTAAGTAATTCATATTCTTAATGCTCTCTCTTTTGTTCTTCAAATTAAATGTCTTCAAATGTCCAAAACTCAACTCCATCACCACCATCACCACCAAAAGGGGCAAGTTTAAACACATCAAAAAAAAATCCTGATTTTTTAATTTTATCAAAATCGCTGAAAGTATTTTGTCAGAAGAAAATCGTTTGTGACGGAGCGATTTTGCCCTTTTGTTTAAAAAAAAATTTATGTGCCGTTTTAATTTTTTGAAAGAAAAAAGTTACCCTTTTGACTTCAGACTCTGAGATCTAGGTTTGTAATTGGTTAACTCGACGAGTTATACTTGTCAATTCAATATTGATAATGATCGTTGATTTTGAATCGTGACAGAATCAAAGGAACTTGCGCAGTGCGCTCACTATCAACGAAAGGCTATTAAACATAGCCTTTTAATCTCTTTAATAACATGCTCATTAGAGCAAAACATTAACAAATCATCAATATTTAACTCTAATTTTGTAGTACCCGTTTTCAACTATTTTCCAAATACTCTTCTTCTTCGAATATCATATTATTTTTTTAATGTACAAACGCCTACTGAATTAATCTTTCCAAATTTAATTAATGTAAAATGAATTAAGAAATGAATGTCATGGATACAATTCTCCATTAACCGGTTCCTCTTTACTCCGATGATGTCAAAAATCCTTGTATAATTTATACTCCCTCTGTCCCTAACTATTTGTGCACTTTTGAATTAGCTCACATATTAAGAAAACAATTAATGACATGTGAGTTTATCATTTTACCCCTATCAATTATGAAGTGGATGAAAAGTTCTACATTTTAAAAAGTAATTAGTCATTTAATTGAAGGTATAATATGTAAAAAAAAATTGTCCTTTAATTTCTTGATTTGTCAAAATAAATAAGTAATTAAGAATAACTATAAAAGAAAAAGTGGACAAGTAATTAGAGACAGAAAGAGTAATAAATACAAACCAAACTATCTTAACTGCATCAAAATCAATCTAAGACTAAACAAACGAAGGGAAAAAAAACATGTTCTACGAACAAAAAGTAGAAGCATGATGATTCACAAATGATCATGATTTGAGATAGTGGCCACCATGTCACTAACCAACAAGAACCGGTTTTGATTTTTCGTTTTTTCTAGAAAGAAATAAAATAATCATTCTATTTGAAATTTACTGCTTTTTCGAATTTCAACTACGTATGTTAAAACATTTCTGGTTACGTATAACTAGAGTGTACAAAATCGAATCGAAAATTAAACTAAATCACAAATTGAGTTAATTCGAAAAAAAATTCGACTAATGGTCTAGTTTGACTTGGTTTGGTATTGGAAAAAAAAAAAACCCGACTATATTTGGGTTGGTTTGATTTTAACTTAAAAAAAAAAACCCGAGACCAAACCAACCCAACTTTATATATGTAATTTTAAAATTTTATTTTATACATAAAAATATTTACTTTGATAAAATTTTAAAATATTTCTTATATTATTTCATAATTTTTATCTTTTAATAGATTATGTTAAGTTTAAAACTTAGAATTTGGAATGGTCCAATAAAGATTATAGTTCATAGATGTTGATAATTATAATAAAACTTAAACCAAAATAAAATTAATACTAATGCAAAAAGAAAATCAATTCAACACTAAGAATGATAATAATATTGAATATTTGTTCTTTAGTTTTACATTGGTTTAGACAATTAAAATACATAATCTAATTTAATTTTCCTTAAATATTTGGTAATGTAACTAATACTTATTAAACTTATTTTAGCATGATTTAGTACTTTTAAATTATGATTATTTTCATTATGACTTTGCAATATTTATTTTATATGATGATTTCATTATTATTTTTTATTGAATATTTTTGTGTCATTGGTACTAATCTCATATTTTGTGTTATTTTTTAAAAAAACACCTTAGATAATTGTATTTTGGTTGGACTAAAGAAACATTTGGAACACAAGCTAATTATATGTTTGTATGCAAACTTTACCGAAAAAATTTGACGTTTATTAGTTTGGTTTGATTTATAAATTTAAAAATTCGACACAATGATTTGGTTTGGTATTTGAAAAACCCGAACCAACCCGATGTTGAAAAATCCGAAAAAATCCGAATTTTATTAGTTTGGTTTGGTTTATAAATTTGAAAATTTTACACAAATAATTTGGTCTGATATTTGAAAAACCCGAACCTATCCGATCATATACACCCCTACATATAACACAATTCTCATAACTTAAATGTTAAACATAAAAAACAAAAATTTAAAAATCTCATCCATTCCGCTACATCCGTTCTTGATACCTGCCTTGGTTGGTTTTATAGTATTGAGGGTTTATGAGTTCGGACAAATTTAATAGTTTTTCCGTAAATACTATATTTATATTAGAAAATTAAAAATATATATGTACGTATATTAACTTGTAAAAATATTTTCCACGCTAGAGTTGTGAATTCTCAAACCCTGCTATCACCAAAAAGTTTCTCTTTTTATTTTTAAAGAAAATTTAGAAACCTCAAATTCCTAATTTTAGAATCTAAAAACTCTTAATCTTGGTTCCGCCTCTGAATTGGCAGCAATGGCAAGAATGCAAAGTTTAATCGATAATTTTAGAACCCCCAAACTCTTAACCTTGACTCTGGCTCTTTTGGCAGCAATGTCGAGACAGATCATAATGCAGCAAAGTTTAATCTGATGTGGACATGACGCTATATTCCTTAAACTACGCCACCTTGTCATAATATCTTTTTTTCTTTTGTTTGTTTAGTTTGTTTTCATTTTACCCCTTTGTTGATCTGCTTTTACACTTCACACCCCTATACTTCTGAAATTTTCTTTATTGGCTTCCTAACTCCCTAGCTAAATACATTAGTCAGTATAACAAAAATAATTCTTAACAGCAATAATATTCACATTAATAAAAAATGGTAAAGTCTTTATCGACATTAATTAATTATCATTGGATTCAATGTCACTACAGGTTTTAGGGACATTTACAAAAGAGTGTTAAAAAATATATTTAATGGCAATTAAGCTATCGTCGTTAATTAATTGCGATCATTCAAATTGTAGTGAGTATAGACCAAAGCTTTATTGTTCGAGATTATTTTCCCATTTCTCATCGATCTCAGAAATATTTGGAGTGATAAAACATATTTTAGTTTTGCCTTTGAGGCCATATTAATTTGTTGAATATATAGATCTCAAGTTTCTACAATTGGAGATCTAATTTACCCCCTAATTATAGTAATATTTTAATGTGACTTATTATTCCAAAAGTGAGTTCTTTCGTTGTCATGTTAGTGTGTATTTAGACAAATTTGATTGAAAACTAAATTGTAATCTTAGCAATAATAGATGAACTATACTTCCATATCTTTACTCATAAAAGAAATGAGCATTTAGTCTGAGATGTCTGGTTTAATTTGAAGGTTCTATTTTTATGGTTAGGTACACATTCAATCTTTTCTTGGTGTATGGAACTAGTGGCGGCTTTACGAGTTATTTTAGGTCTTCAAATTTGAGGGGCTTTATTTTTTTTAAGTATTAATAGATTATAGAATATTGAGTTTTATCGATAACAAATATAAAGTTTTCATATAAGAGGAAAAAAATATTAGAAGTTTGATAAATCTAAAATACCGTTTCAAAAAAATTATATGGATTGATTATAATAATTATTTTTTTATTAAAAAAATCAAAATTTAAAACATTTGTTCAAATTTGATTTTAGATTACTGATATGTTTGAGCCGCACTGTGAAAGCTATTTTACCAATCGGCAACTCAAATGGATTCATTAGCCAAATTTTCTCGAAACAAATGTTCAACTTGCAATATTCGATATTAAATTTATTGACATAATATTTCTATTTTGCAATATCCGATATTGAATTTATTGACATCATATTTCTATTTTTCCATGTTATCTTTAGAATTAATTCCTACTACATAGCTTTCAATTCATCCTGACATGAGACATAGGGGGGAAACACGAAAAACTTGAAAACGTAAGGGGTTAGTTTTGAAAACTTTCTGAATAATTTTTAAGAAAATGAAAAAATAAAAAAAAACTATTTAAGTATGCAACATAGCTTTTTCTATTTGTAGAAAAATGTCAGTGATTTGACTGCTTTATACTAATTTGGTTAAAATAATGAGTTAGTCACTTTCAAGTATATGGTTTATACAACCCATGAATTGTACTTGCTAATATTTGTTAAATAAAAAAGGTGGCTGCACTTTTTATCGTAAACTTGGGATATTGGAAAATGACATGAAACTATTGGAAATTGAAGAATCAAAGTTAGTATAAGGTACAATATAACTGCCTGCCTGCACTTGTTTTTGTCTAACTATATAAAATACAACTACATTTTTGTCTCTTTATTACTCATTATATTTTATACCATCTATAACAAACTTTTTTTTTTGATTTAATCTGCAAATTTTAATATTAAGATTCGGCAGATTTAAACTATTGGAAATTGAAAAAATGCTCATTTATGTCATTTGTTAAAAGTTTGGCTTATCTATATCATTTTCATTTGAGAAAAGACTCATCTATGCCATTATTTGTTGACTAAAAAAAAATTCGATTTTGTAAAACCATTTTTTACACCTATATAGAGAAATGGACTTGTTCTTGTTTTGGGAAGAGAAATTGTGTGCTCAACCAAAGATGCACATTTCTTCATAAACGAAACACATTTAACTGCAATCTATCTCCATCAAAATGTATTTCATTTCTCAAGCGCATTTGTCATCGGTATGTTATCTTTGATGCAAAACATTAAATACTTGCAAGAGAACACAAAGTTCACATTTCTCCACATTTGAACACTTACATCTTTACAAGGAAAATGAAAAAATCTGATAGTACACCAAAAACTATACACGCCTTGAAGGCGTGACACCAAACAAAGAATCAAAGCAAAATGAGATGGCTCGTACATGAGTAAATTAAAGTTGAAGGAAACAACAAAATCATATGAACACGCTAACATGCAAGTGGAATTACTGGCTCTGAGATGTTTATCGCATGAAAACAACTGTATCACTTATACAGGGCTCGTGTTACTTACTTACCGTTGGGGCTTCTCATTGAATTGCTCTACTTTCCTTCACACAATAGATATAGAATATGTGAGCTTCTTGAACATGCTTTGCCAGTATCCAGTTACATGTATTCGTTTCTGTTGATTTTACAATCTATTCTTCGGAGGTCTTTAACCCTTCTCTCTTCCCCTTTCAGCTAGCTACCTTACAACCCATTTGTACAGTATAGAGGAGTTCATGGGAAAAATGCATTAAACTAACAACTGACATCTCGTCACACCCTTTTCGAAAGATTCTTTTTCAACCCCTTAATAATTTTGCCAAACCACATTAAGTTCATTACACCAAGAGCTGAAGGAACTCCAAAAACCAAAAGAATACCGAAAATGTGCATGTGAATGACCTGCAATCAGTTAATGTTTCAAAGACAAACGTAAGTAAGTGAAAGAAATCAGTTGATACTAGCACATCTTGAATGAGAAGATAAATGGATTGCACTTAATGGAAAGAAACTAAATGAAGCACCCTAAAACCCCTTGAAGTACGCAAAAAGAAAAGAAAGAGGAGGGGAAAAGAAAAAGAATACTAAAAAAAGAACCTCTTATACTATTTCCAAATCCCTTCTTCTATTTCCAAACCTCATATACTGTTGCAGAGACATTCATGTAGATCCATGTCTCATATATAATATAGAAATAAAAACCGTTGATCACTTTCAAGAAACACATTACTCACCAGCCAATAATTAACTTGTTTGCAGCAAGAAGAAACTATTAACCAGTAAAAGGTCTTCTGTCTAATCTTATACAAGATATGTGAAGAAAATGGTCTGCACAGTGCCAAAAGTTCTACAGGGGAGACGGATTAATCTTAGTGTTAATTCCTTCATGTGAATATTCTATAGACCATATAGGTCTCTTTACTAGTATATCAGCTGTTTAAAAGGTATATTTACTTAGAATTTTCTCAGTCAAAAAAGATTAGATTGCCTACTGCTACTTATGGTTGATCTCCATGTTAAATATGAATATATATTATTATATTCTATAATGTTCTATAATGACAATTTTAAAACTTAGGTGCGATACAAATTTACATTATATTGTATTTACTATTTATAGTTGGTGCAACTGCAGCTCCGTGTTTACTTTGTTCAAAACTAAACAACAAATAAAATAAGGAAAGCATGTATGCTGAAAGAGAAGTAATATAACAAATAGGGCATTGAAGGATCGACAATTCCGTGCTGGGTTTTGACTTGTATCTCACTGGGAGGAATCTTCCCTTACTCAAATTTCATGGCCTTTTGCATATCGACAGTCTACAGGAAATTTTTTCATACTTTGGGTGCTATGCACAAGTAGTGACGAATCTCGAGCAATGTGTTTTTGCGTTATGCAGAATGGAGTTTTTGTAGAGGCATGTACTACTCCTTGAAGTTCAATAACTTTAATCTCACAAAATCTATAGCTTTTGGAGGGATAAAGAAGGCTCTAGCAATACAAGATAAAATTTCCAACAATGGTGGAGACTTTTTATTAGTGCTGCATATGGCTAGAGTATAATGTCGGGTTATTTCAAGATCAGAGTGTCTCTTCTGGAATCTATTGGATAAATTAGTACTAAGGTTATCTGCATTTCCTGATTAGAGTTGCTTTTTCTTTTCTTTGTAAGCAGAAGCGAATTCATTCTTTTCCGTTGTAATTTGCATCAGTAAGTTTATTTTTTTTCATTAATTCAGTCTAAGTTCAAATACCTAATTGATAATAATAGACTCTCTGGTGAAAGCTATGAATAAGAGGGAAAAGGCTTTACTTATGACAAAATCCATATCAATGAGTTGGTAGTAGTTATATGGGATATCACTGCAGAATCTTGCACAAGAGAATTCTTTTAAGAGGATAATTTGTTTTTGAATATTTTCTTCAAAATCCTTTACTGAAAATAACAGGCCATTTAAATTCAAACTAATGATAATTCCACCTCAATTTCGATCTAATTGACATCAGCCGTATGGATCCTAACTATCCATTTCAATCAGTTTGGACCCGTTTCATTCAAATATTCAATGATTTGAGGTTTTCTAACCTAACAAGTTCTCTACATTACTACAGGCATACAAATATGTAAAAGGATTAAAACAAACCTATCAAAAAGAAGACGTGATGTAAGCATACCCCCATGTCTAAGTCTTCCTCCCAACTAATGGACAATTGGACATAGCCTGTATGAATCTTTTGCTTCCTTTATGTTCTACTTTTCCCCAAGTTTGCATGGATTCCAATAGATTGTAGGTCTTATAACACAATATACAACTTCCTTCCATGGGATTTTAGTCTACCCTGTCAACTTATAACACCATTCTTCATCATGGTTCCACATCTGCGGACAAAGCATTTGGACATCTATGCAAGGCACGACCATCTCAAGCAATCTCTCAGTTCATCATCTATCTATGTTTCTTTCATCTCCTATCGAATATGTCTAATCTTGTATTATCACACATCACTCTTAACATTTACATTTCTGCAACACTCATTTTATGAATATGTTAGATTCACTCTCATATAATATTGTTAGTCTTACAATTAAGGCAATAAAATTCTTAAGATCAGGACTTTGATGTGTTTTTACGTCTAATGAAGTTAACAAATAAAATGGTTGGATTTTGATTTGGGTAAATAATTATCGGAACTTCTTTGGGCATTTCCGGAGAGTAGTAGAACGTATTCCAGAATAGCCTAATCCCTCAGAAGAAAAAGTTAAGAGTTTGTTGAGCAGAGATAGAGAGTTGACAATAAATGAAGAGTCACCTGATCATAGTGCAAATAGACATGGTAAAACATGTAAATGAACAGCAATATTCTTGCAACCTGCAATTAGTAAACAGAATGCAGTTTAGCAAATACTAATAGGAATTGATCAAATGGTTAGATGTCTTAAAGACAATGGCATCAAGTCATTTATCAATTCTAAGGAGCAATCATTTCCCCAATTTGTCTAGAATTAGAAAATTTAGATGAGAGGAGTAACCAATGCACTAAAAAGTGTAACGGTCCCTTCTATATGACATGCAACTTATGTTTAATGGACTCTTCATTTGCTTTGAATATTCCTGTTAAACAGGTATGACATAATTAAAGTACATCATTCAGATTCTTCAGCATATGAAGACACTTGCTAAAATTGAGTGTACCCTGGATAATCCCCATTCCTACATCCATGTAACCAACCATGCGAACAAGTTTGTTCATGTTGAAGGCATCACTTACCAACCATGCAAAAAATATCACCACGCCATTAATCAGATATGCATAAGACCTTTTCAATCCAGCTGTATCAAGAAACCTGAAAGACATAAAGAGGCATAAGTTCATAGGGTGCTACAACATGAATGCTGCTGCACTTTCCAACAGGTGCTCTTAGCACCTACCATCTCATGTTGATCTCGGGTGTTGTCACCTCAGATATGAGTACCATGAACGTATAAAGTTGTCCTTCTCCAGTGTACATGGAGTATGCTACAGCAATTGCTGAAAGAGAATGATGGACAACCTGAAAATCAACAGTTAAAATTTGACATACAACATATAAATCTATGCTAAATGAAGTTTTTTTCCACTGGAGAATATATACTTACATACTCTAATCCACCCAAAGAAGGGTAAAACCAGCAAATCATTCCAAGGTCTGAAAGAAAGTACCCAGCTGACACCTGACACAGTCACAAGGTGAGAGGATTAAAATGGCCATATACCGAGAGAATTTGATATCTGATTTACCTACTGGCATATGAAAATAAGAGAGGTAAATCAAATTCAAAGCTGATAGGTTAGTAAGTCCTGACCAGCATACCTGCTATATTGACTCTATTACGTTCAAGCAAGTTAATGCACCATGACCACATAGCCCAGTCCACTAACCAAATGAAATCGTGCAAATACCAAGGAATAAAGCTAATGAACCACATAATGGAACTCTAATACACATTATACCAGCTTAAAGAAATAGAAACTAACTTTTTGGATTTTTCTGACGCTACATTTTTTTCAGGAAGCTGTTGCAGTGTTATAGGAAGGAAACAAAAGAACCAATACATTTTTGTAGTTTGTATTTACAGAAAACACCTAAGCAAAGGAAAGACAATAAGTTCTTGACTATTTTAATATTTCATGGTTCGTTTTTTTTGGGTTGAAAATAGAAAAAAGAGCATTCATTGACAGCCAAGCTGGTGTGAACGATTTGAACAAAAGTGAGAGCGACTCAACCAAAGCTCATTTATGCTATCCCATTATAATACTGATATTTCCTACTCCCACCAAAGAAGTACATGAAACAAAAAAGATCTTTTTCTCCTACTTTTGTTCCTTGCACTACTAAAGTACGTAAGGCAAAAGAGATCATCTTATACTATTTCTGTTCCTTCACTACTGTAGAACAATCTTGTCTCTTCCATCTCACATTAGTCTAAAAAATATAAGAAAACACAGTCAGAAGTTTACTTTGAAGATAGGGCATTTACATAAACTCTGAAACCGTACCCAGGGAGCCTACATCAGAAAACTCCCAAGCTTGCCGAGGAAGGAATAAAACAGAGAAAGAACTGTCCCTTTCTCTCTGTTGACATTTTGATACCTCCGGCTCATGATGGTTTCTTTAGCGGTGATTGGTACTTACAAAGAAACATTGACAGAGAACTAGGGAAATTCCACAACTGTGTAGTGCATATAAAATGTAACAGGAATTGGTGGTGTTTTCACCAATTATCTTACACAAGGAGCATGAAGTCCATACAATTCTTCTCCTTTCCTTCCTTGAGTTGTCCACCATCAATAATGCGTTGTCCACCAGGTTAAAATAACAACTTTCCTATGTACTTTGGTGCCGTACTCACCTCCCTCCTATCCCACTCTGAAGATAACACCCAATCATATGATTTCACTGACATCTTCCTCCCTTTTCCCCTCAGGCCGCAACAACATCACATCCTCCTCGGGTATCCCTCTAGGCTAGTCAGAGGTGGATTCAAAGTATCAGTACCAAGTACCAAGTACCAAGTACCAAGTTCATCTGAACTCAGTAATTTCAACGCAAAGCATAAATTTATGTGTAAAAAACTACGAATTTATAACAAATAGTATTATGAACCCGTAACTTTAGGAATACGATGAGTTCAACACTAAGAAATTTAAAAGGTGAACCCATAAAGCTTAAATCTTGGATCTGTCTGCCTTGAGGCTAGTTAGAGCTTCAAAAAAGGTTCCTCTATTTGCTGCTCCTTTTCTCAATCTTGATTAACCTCCAAAAATTGATATCTCATATGATTCTTCAACAGTTCCATCTGAAATAGCCAGGGACCATAGCCTCTGTATCATCCACAACCTTAAACCCCCTTTGGTATTCCTTCCTCACATTGCTCTATACGATGCAATTAAATCATGAATAAATCAACTATATCCCATTCAAATTATTTAGATTTTATCATATGAATCATCTACATCCATTTTGCTCTATCTTGTCCGTTTTATTCCAATTCTGCAACAGTGCATATCCTTCCAAATTCATGCCCAAAGTGTTTAAACTTCAAAAACCAGTTTTTTATCTTCATTATTCCTTTCAATCAATCTTGTGAGTCTAATATATCCCTGTATGAGATCAACTTTTTCATGTACTTTATGAATCTTAAAGTATTATCATATAACCAATTTATTCATGTATTAGTTCACTCTAACAAGTCGCTGGTTGGCCCAGAAAAGAGAAGTAATATGGATTAATAATAGACTATATTAAGTTTATTGTGAAAGGTAATTAGTTAGTCTCAAATATCTTCCCCCAAGTTCCAAATGTAAGTACATATATAAATATGTGTGCGCACGCGCATGGGCGTGTTCTGTTCTGGAAGGCCAGGCCACAGGAATGGGGAATGAATATGACACTCAATAAATGTCTATAAAACAATGTGGGTTCTTCTTTTTTGGTCTTTAATGTGAATTCTTCAGATGTGGAATACTGCCATTTTTTTTTATGGTCAACTCAAAAGGTGATTTTAGTATGCACAATTGTTTTTTTTCTTTGGTTAAGATTTAGTATCAAATACTTGGTTCTAGGCAAGTTATTTGAGTTGAAATCAGAAAAAGGTTTTTAAAAGAAATGTCACCATATTACCGTTCTCAGCACCCTCACCGCCTGACTTGCACATAAAAAAAGAAGCAAGGGGGAAAAACATAAAAGACACACAGGTAAATAAGCCTTCGCTTAGCTAGGCTGGCTGGCACCAATGGGATTCTACCCCATGCTAAGTGTAAATTTGTATCCCTTTGACCCCCAAAAATCAATTGCCTTTCCCCTATAGAGAAACAGGTACATATAGGAAACAACAATTAGTAATCTTCTGCGAAAGAAAATTTGGGCCTAAAATTTATAGTAAAGAAGCAGAAATAGAGATGAATCCAGAGAACATACTTAATAAATAATTTATAACTGAAGTTCCACCTACACTAGCATTACAAGGATCAATACCAGAGCCATCTTTGTTCTACAGCCAGAGAGATAAGTCACTGGATCTCAAATTCCTAAATATCAAAACCATTCAAGGAAATCCAAAATGAAAGGGATATAACTAGACAATACTCATCATATACAGTAGAAGATTACTTACCCCTAATGTAAAAGTTGATAGTGGTGAACTTCTGGTGATTAAAAGGCCATCGGGATTTTGATCAGAGAAAAGATTGGACCAGAACGCAAAGTACGTGGACACAGCAGATATGAAAATGGCATGAACTGTTGACATGCCACTGCAGAAAAATAAGTCTCACAAACATGAGAAGTGAATCATTAAATCCTTGGGAAAGATAGAGATAGAGCTGACTAATTACCGGTTGTTCCACTCAGTCCTTTGAATTTTTGTTAGGGTAGTGTACGTCCTAAAGTAAAAACTGCTGATCAGTTGACATAGATCATACACCTGTGAAGAGCCAAAAGAGTTTAAAAGGAACGGTAGTACAGGGGGGGAATTGTGCAGCACATGAAAGTATATTATGTAGGGCATGATCTATAATTTTCTGGTGAAACCAATTAGATGTTTATTATATTCCCCCAATCTTTACTTTAATTTCTTTTACTTCACTACCATGAAGAGAGAAGACCAAGAAAATGTAAAATTTCTTCATCAAGTATGACTCAACTTTTAATAAAAAAGGGAACTCCTTTCTTCAATAGTCACAAGAATGAAAAGGATCCACAATCAATAAACCTTACCATTTTGCAAGCAAATATGCCAGCAAAGACAGAAGCGTAAGGTATAAAAGGATCTGCTAACAAATAAGTTTTAACCAGAGTCTCAGCCTGACTCTGATAAGATCTAAATGCCACTATATTCCGTGCAGGAGCTGCCTTTCTACCGATTGCAGTTGTCATGTCTTTAGCTCTCTTCTTAACAATTATCTATGTTTATACAATGAAGATCACCAATACATGTACACTGCAATATATCCCAGAGCTTCCTGAAATGAAAAATTCAGAAATATATCTATTAGCATGAAGCAGTTTCTTAATATAGTATGAGCATAATAAATGTTAAATGTATTTGATGCGCGTTGAGAAAAGACTTGGAAGGATAATTTTGAAACCTTTCAAGATGAACATGAGTAGCTGCAAGTATCCTAAAGATCAAACTGCAAACAGGCAGCTATGACAAGAAAATCATCTGTATCCAAAATATATATATCAATTTAACTATGAATAGCTCAAAATATATGCCACAAACATCATTTAATACACTTGTATGCCTTATATTCCCTCCTCTGTCTTCCTCCAAAATAATTGAAGGGTCCGATCCTCCAAAATCACAATGACACAATCATGATCCAACTTGAACCCACTCTTGGCGTCAATCTTCTTGATTGCTGCCTTCCTAGGATATCCACTCAATGAACCCTTACTGGAAGCAAAAGAGCTCGCACTAAGATCATGTACAACTTAAAACTACTTCTCCGTTACGACTCCTTAGCCCCTTTGTTTATATGAACTCAAAAACAAACAGCAAACTACCATACCACTAAAAATCAACTAGAAGTTCAAGCTCAACAAGCCTTAAGTTATCAGAGAACAAATAGTAACCAAAGAAAAACACTAAAATCACAGCATTATAACATATGCAAAGTGAATCAGCAAAGTAATTTCACCTTCCTTCCACACCCCACCCCCAAACTGTCAAAAACAACAGCAAACTAGTTTCTATTCACCGACCTATTTTCAAGATTTTATTTTTATGACCACTAGATACTGCCAAATCAAAGGTCAAACAACCCAAATCTAGAACAATGCAAGAGATCAGGTCCAGAAAAGTAAGCAAAGTCACAATACTCCAATCAATACCCAGAAAAGAAATAAACCAAAGATATATAACCAATGCGCACAAAAGTTTACAGATCATAACAAAAACATTGCTTCTTACCCCGCAAAAATCTGCAGATTTCAGAAAAATCAACAGCATGCACCTCCCAAGGATGCAACTTTCCACAATACACAAAACCCAGAAACAAAAACCGATAAGAAAGCCAAAAGATAATATTTTTATTAATGTAAAATGGGTATTGAAGGAATGTGCAGAAGTAATCAAAAGTGAAATCAAGAAAAGGCAAAGAACCCGTGAAAGGGGTGCAAAAACATGAGATACAATCAATTTTGAGGAACAACAAATGTCGATTTCGTGATTATTGAGCTGTTGTTTGTTCCTTTTTATGATTTTTTCTTAATTGGAACTGTAATGGAATCTCCAACCGAAGCAATGAATGAAAGAGAAGGGCGAATATGAAAATGTTAAAAATACAAATAAAAATTGGGTGTGGTGGGAAATGGTGAAATATACAATCAATTAAAGTACACTGTTTTTTTTTTTTTTTGTAAGTTGTCTTTTTGGTGTTAGCTGCTACGTGTGGGCTCATTCTTGGTTGCAGTTTCATATGTTTTTGAGTGGATGCTATTCTATCTTTACTTCTTCTTGATAATAATATTCCTATAACCTCTGTCTATATTACTCGTCCACTTTCTCTTTTTATACGCCTAGTTAGTAATAGAGAAAATTGAATATACTTTTAAATTTAATGTGAATTATTAGTTTCATTTTTTAACTATTGGCAACATTAAGAATATTCACTACTTCACTAATGGAATTGAAATACACCTCAGATTTTACCACATGAGTAAAATACACCTCTAAATTTTCACAAAGTTTAGTGATATTTTCAACGCTTCTCTTCAACTTTTTATTAAGAGTTGCACACTCCTAAAAGAGTTTGAGACTACTTGTTATGTCATGTCACAGATTGGGCAGGGGCGGAGCTACCCTAGATCAAAATTACATTGTATATATATGTCAAATTTGATTATATATATATATATATATATATAAGTATTGACACATCTTGACATAAGTTGAAGGTTTAATATAGTGATTAAGGGGTGCAAAACTTGTTTGAGGTTGGGTATTCTATTCTTGATAGCAAATAACTTAGCACCAAATTTTTAGAGGTATCAGTATTTCTCTCTAAATAAATTTTCAATATTTCTCTCTAAATAATATGGACGGAGGTAGTATTTTATAAAAGATGTGAGGATAAAAAAGAGTCTAAAAATAGAATGAAGAAAAGCTAATGAAAGAAGTAAGTACTACGTCATAAATTATAATGAAAAGATTCAAAGGATTTAGAAGGAAAAAAAAAAAAAAGAGACAAATATTGACACCCATTTCCACCTTTTTTTCTTTTTATATATTTCGGTTACAAAAGGGTCTTTAGGAGGAGCAATTTTAATCAAAGGGTTGATTATAATTTGTAATGGTCTACAATCAATATTCACAAATAGTCAAAACAATCATCCTAACTTTGGGAAAATTGTGACCTTATTGTTTGTCGTTTGGGAAAATTTTATTGGCAATTCGACGTAAATAAAAAGGGTTAAAAAAAATTAATAATCTATATTATAGAGTTTATAGTCCATATTGCTTTTGAATATTCAAGATAATTCCAGGATTGACCAAAAGAAAATTTGTTTAACTAAAAATGACCTGTCATGTTATAAAATGGGAGGTAGAACTGCAGAGCTTTTCAATGTTAACTAATTGTACTTATTAAAAATATTTCCAATTTGAAAGAACCTTCTAAAGGGAATAAACAAGTTTCAATTTAGAAATTAACTAAAAGTTGATCATTGAAAATCAGAAAGTGAGGCAAAATGATCAAACAACTTGAAAGTTTTTTCTGGAGGTAAAATAGTTATGTTGTAGTTTCGAAGTGCGAAGGATGAAAGAAAAAGGGAAAAAAACAGACAGTTCTAATAGTTTCAACTTTCTAGTTAGAAACTTGACAACGAAGAAAATGATTTTTCAACCAAAAGAAAAATTACAAGATCAGTAATCCCACAAGTGAGTCGAGAGGGTGGTGTGTATGCAAACCTTAGAAGGTAAAGAGTTTGTATCCAATACATAAAAGAAAAGCCAGAACCTGAACCAAAAAAGGAGGTATTATCAAAATATATATGAATTAGAACTCTAATACCGAAAATTTCAACCCCAATGGGAGATGAGGGCATGCGATTCTATGTTTGCTTCCTACAGCACTCTCATTACAAGCTTTACAACTAGCGACCACATCAAAATCTCCAGCCTGAGTGACACTCTTGTGCTTGATTTCACACTAAACCACCCCATTGATGAATGTCGAGCCATTCAGAATATGCTGATACAGAAGCGTCACACTTTTCTGTATGTGAAACCACCACCATTTCTTTATCATGATACTTTTCTGGATAAATTCTGAAATCCAGAACCAAGACACATAAGATTGACAGTTCCTGTGGAGGCATCAGGCTTCATGACAAACTTAACACCCAAAAAGTCTCTGATGTGCCTTAATGCTTCTATTCCGTAGGGTGACAGCTTCCCAACACGAACTTCTGAAACATCTTTCGGACACAAGGCACATAGAAGAAACAGCAGTCCCTGTTATGATAGACAAACAAGAGATTGATGAGCATTGGAACCAAGAATTCATAGCACGGGAGAGAGCACCAGACCATCTTAAAGTAGATATCCTTGCTATTTTCAGCCCTAAATGGTGCTAGGCAACATTTATGAATGGGAACTGGAAGAAGCTTGCTCCAGAATTTAAATGTAGAAGTACTCATAAGCACACCAAAATGTCACATGAGTCAGCAGAGATTCAAGTGGAGATGCAAAGGTAAAAGACAGTGTCATGTAGAAAGTTGAAAGAGCCTGATATGATCAGCTAGAACTCATAAAGAGTCAAACGTTGTCAGAAATTACACACACCTGATGTGTTGAATCAACGACTCCCCCCTGTTTAATTTCCCCAAGTAGTGCAGAAGCTATTTGCTCGCCAACTTCCTCAGCAGGGATCAGATCTTTCCTATCATCCTCTAGGTCAGCATCATCTTCTCCCCTTGAATAAGAAACTGCAGTATCAACAGATATAACACAACCAGATGTAGTCTCTGCAACTAAAGAAATTCCGTAGCCAGGTGACCTGCAATCAAAGTTGATCTTCAGATATAATCAGTAGTTCCAACTAAAAACATGACCTGAATAGTTACTACATAAAAAGAAAGCAAGTGCGAGATATCTACAAAATGATCATACATTCCGGCCTGTGCTCCAGCTTTATGATCTGTAAAGATGTGAACATCTGAAAGCAAAGGATTCAAGATTCCACGAGCTGCGTGTATCATGGTATTCTCAAACTGAACAGAGACCCTAGTTGAAAAGGAAACACCTCTAATTCTCTTCACCAGACCTTCATCAACCCATTTAATAGCCTGTATAATAGCAGTCACCAAAACAATTGGCCAAAAAAATCATTTATAGTTTACTGAGCTAGCTCAGAATAGAAACCAATGAAGTCTGGAAAATAAACTCACCTTTAAACTATTCGGGACCATAGGGACTGAAAGAACTACTTCTCCACCACCTTTAGGAGCGACTCCCCGACTCTCAATTTTCAGTTCCAATCCTTCTGCAGGGACTCCGAACTGCTTCAATATAGGCAAAGTAGTTGATCGAAAAGTATCAATAGATGGGTCCTTTGAATCATTTGTGATCCCTGAAAAAGTTATTTCAAGCCTTACGATAATAACCAAATTCCTAAAATAACTGCAACATTTTCGAACTCACATTTGGTTATAAGGAAATCAATGGTTTTAACGTCCAAAAGCTGTAAAATTCAAAGCGAGAGCAAGTTTCTGTACTTTTTGGGATTTATCTTTGCACTTCACAACTTTTTAGGGGAGTGATACTAGAGCTCCAGTGAGCTTCTTGAGCTATTAAACCCAAGCAACTTACTGGACAACAAACCTATCTCCCTTTTTATGCCCTCAACTTGCATTGAACCACCACCCAAAGGAGTCAAAAATAGGCCGATTTCCTTACAAAAGGCAGAGTTAAGACTAATAACAGCTACCAAGGGATTACAGACTTGCTATTTCCTCAACCACCTCCAGGGCTGTGTAACTATCAGGCTGCCAATATCTTACACGTAGTTGCCTAGAAATCTTTTAAGCTTTCTCATCTTAATTCATAGAATTTCAGAATTTATCCTTTTTTTTTATGAAAGAATTTCAGAATTTTTCATTGCTATTGCACTTCTCTGTTGTCACTCAAAAATTATATGCATAAACTCAAGGGATCAAATTGCAATTGTGTATGTGGTAATCTAATCCTGGATGAAATTGATTGGTTGAGGACAATCAAAGACTGGCAGCATGTGAGGAAGTGGAACTAGAAGCTAATGTGGTTACGAGAAGGAACTGATTTCTTTGATCAGGCTTCTACTTTAGGTGAAGCTGGATTATCCACCAGGCATGTTGCCAATCACCAGAGCAACTCTGGTCCCAAATTAGGCTTAAAAACATGGAAGAGATGATAGATGTCCTGAAACAAAAGAGAAAAAAGAAGTAGAGACAGTCGAAAGACGCTTTCAGCAGCAAACTGAGAGAATTGATAAAACCAAGCAAAGGTTGGGGAGGAGCTAAGATGAGGAAAACTGGTTCAAGGATGTTTTAGGAATACGACTAGGGGATTGGAGTGCCAAAGAAAACTGTGAAAACATGTAATATATTAAGGTATAAAAATAACATAGAGATAAGATGCCGTACTGAACATTCCAGATGATTAATCCAATTAAGTTGTTTGGAAAAAATTTAGCCATAAAAAGACACCTCAGTTCACGTGCCCACTTAGTACTTAAGGAGTCGTTTGGCCATGAACAAGATTCAGAATATTTGAACTAATATCCATTTCAAATAAGTATTTGTTTCTTAAATTGTCCCATTATTTCAATTTCAAACTTGAAATATAGAATTTGAAGTTTGAAAAAGGGGTTTTTCGAGTTATTTAACTTTTCACTAACAACTTCAACTTTGTTTTCATGTCCAAACAAGACTTTCAGCTTTGAAATACCTTTTTCCAATTTAACTTCAAATACTACTTTTTTCAAATGTCAATCAAATCATGCCCAAACACCAAATGCAATAAGTTGACAGTACAACTAAAGGGAAAAATAAACAACAAACCACCTTTAAGAAAAATTAAAGAAGTAAAAGTGGATCAAAAGGAGAGTAAAGGAATGCCTTTAAGCCTGATGGTGAGTGGTTTCTTTCCAAACAAACCGAGCACAATCAACGGTTCCAAGAAGTAGCTAATGGAGCGACTGACACCACAATCATGAACTAAATGTCTTCCTCCCATAATAATTCCTGGCTTGTACTTCAGTTTTGTGCCTGACAACAATAGCCAGATAAACTCTAACTCCAATATCCACAAAGAACAAAAGAACCAATTTTAGCACAGAATGTAAGCAATCATGGAATGGTGGAGAAGAAGTTTACCAGTTTCATTGATTTCAACAACACAATCATCACAGACTTTTTCAAGGAGGCGGAGGAAAGAGACCTCATGTGGACGAAGGCCAGGCCAAGTAGCATCAGCACGTATATCCTCGATGACAATCGATTTGGATGAAAGGGTTGCCAGTAAAAGACGTATTCTCAAGTTTTGGCTACCCTTCAGCTTCATGTAAGATACTTTCCCCATCTTGTTTCTTGTCTTTCGCCTCTGTCTCCACGTATAAATATGTATAATATATGCTCTGAAAGTGTTGTTGTCTACTCAGCGTAAAAATTAGAGGAAAGTATGTACAAAGAATGACAGAGAAGATAGAGGAAGCATACGTTTGATTCTGTCAGATAAACAAAAAATTGGGAGTTAGCTGCAGGAAGAGATGGGAAAAGAGCAAGTTAGCAGCGGGAGTGGTGGCAAGAATTTCAGGGCTGAATGCGGTTCCCACTAAACAGGTTCAATTTTTTAGAGCCCATTTTAATTAGCAGAATTTAAGTAGCTTTTAAGCAGCAAGTGTTGAAAAGCACTTTTCAAGTGTTGGAGCTGATTTTATAAATAAGCAGTATGCACTTGGCAAAAAGTGTTGAAGCTGAAAAAACAGTTGTTGATGTGTTTGGTAAGTGCTAGTAAGTACTTTATCTGTTAAAATGAGTGAAATATCCTTAAATTTGTTAATACTATAGAAGAGATTACAACACTTCCATTAAACAAAGGGCAAATGCTTGCATGTATACAAAAAGTACACCACAAGTAGACAACCTTAGAAGAGGACATGGTTTTCTACAAATAACACCCATTCATCTATACATGTAGGAATCCTATGGGTGCACCAAAAAGAAAAAAGGAAAAAAAAGGTTATTTCTCAAGTGTACAAAGTCTTTCTCTGATCTCCCAAACGCTCTTCTATTCCTCTCTAACCATATGATCCACATAAGTGCTAGAGGAACAACATCTCATGCTTTGCATCTTTTCTTCCTACTTCTAAATGCCCAACTTAACAATGTTTCTTTCATAGTACTCAGCATCACCCACTCAAGTCTAAACCATCTCAAAAATTTCCACCATAAACAAGAATTTATCTGACAATGTAGAAGAAGGTTCACATCTTCACCTGATTCTTTGCACATGAAACACCAACTAACACAAGTTATCTTTCTCTTCCTCAAATTCTCCGCAACACCTACTCAAGTCTGAACCATCTCAAAATTGTATAGAATTTTATACAAGATGTTTGTTGAACTTGTAGATTTTAGTTCCTAAATTTACACAAAGAGAAACTTCACACTCCCAAAGTTTCTCCAAAGCTTCTTATATCTCATTGTAACAAATTTTATATTGTAGCATTTGCTTTAAAAGGTGCATGCTCGAGCAGATGAGGTGAGAAGGTGGATGTAATGAAGTGAGCGAGGGAGGAGAATTTTTCCGTTGATATTTTATTTTCACTCCCTTGGGATGCTTCACATGCGTACAAAACACCAACTATCCTAATTACATCTACATATGCAATCAAGTTTGAGTTGGATTTGGCAAAGTGAGATCTCTATATTTTAATTTATTGCATGATTCAAATTCCTCTCATCAGTGGGACTTTAAAGTAGAAGTAGCTGAAATCGAATTATTTTTCATAGTTTTACCTTCTTTTTCCTCATCTTAGCAATTCACCAACTACCATAAAAATTAACTTGCAAAAAACAGCCAAAACAACGATATAAAGAAAAAAAAGCAGAAAAATCCTACTATCAACAACCTGAAAAACTCAACATATGAAGACACTCGTCTTTTTTGAAGATTTAAAGTAAATAAAAAGTAAAGAAGCAGTGAAAAAACGCAGAAAAGCTGATAAGGTAACTAATATCACATAGAAAAAATGCAGCGAGAGAAAAACACGAGAGTGAAGCTTACCGTTCGCCACTGAAATCGCAGCAGAAAAAAAACGTGTGCAGAGATGGAGGAAAGGAAGAAGAGCCGAGAGGTGAAGAAACGAGGAAGAGACAGAAAAATAGGTTACGACTTTTGTAATGGAGGGTAATGTCGAATTATGAAAAGTTATTAGGGATATAAACGTAAAATCAACTGTCACCCTAAAATAGATGAAAGCCCCCCAAAAAAAAAAAAAGAAATAGAAAAATGGTCCTTTGGAGCTTGGACTTGTAAAATAAAAGATTTTTGGGCTAAAATATAATTGTTGAGTTCTTTTTTAAAAAATCCCAAATTTTATATTTTGTAGAAAAAGTCCATCTATTTGTGACTCTAACTAATCTTATCTACACTTTTTCCTTATTAAATAACTCTTTGATCTAAAAATGCATACTCGTCATGAAGAGATTGTTTTAAAATGTAAAAATATTATTATATTAAATAATAGTTAGTTACTACTGTTATTATTATTATTATTACATTTATTTCCATCAATGGATTTTTCTAATTAATTATAATTTTACGAATTGTAGTAGTTAGGAATGATGTTATTAGTAGCTTTTATTAAAGTACCATTTTATGATTTTTGGATAATGTATTATCTAGTTTATCATAATATTTTTTAAAAAATGTGTCAAACTTACGGATATTTTTAATAGTTTTTAAAATTTATCGGTACAGATAATGTTTCATGTGTTTTTTTATTAAAAAAAAAAAGTAAATATGTTTCCAAAAACTATGATCAAACATGTGTTTGAAACTTCAATACAAATTTCATCCAAATCTAACTTTACAAAAATATTTGAAAATTTATCATCAAACTCTTGCTTAAAACTATAGCAACGACATTTATTCATAAGAATTTACCATTTTTATCTTTAATTTTAATTTTATAACTTAAAAATATTTTTATAAGACACTATCCTTAGAAAATGAGTACTCGTTAATATTCGTTAATATAGAATACACACGCAATACATGCGTCAAGAGCCTTGTAAATGTGAAATGCAAATAGTAATAGGATGATTTTTCTAACCACCAATTTATTGCCAAAACAAACGTTTTCACAAATTTAGTCAACAATAATTAATGTTGTTAAATCTAGTAATCATAAAGTAGATTACATGTGATTATCTCCTATATATAAATATTTGTATTTTAAAAAAAACTCATATAGTCCGATATGACAAATTTTATTTTATTTCAAAACATTGTATGATTTTCTCTCCTATATATATTTGAGGGATGGGAACTAGTACAATTGGAGTGGGATAAAAAGAGCAAAAACAAAAAAAAAAAATATATATATATATGGAAAAAAAATTGCTTCTTCTTATTTTCTTCCATCTACTTAACAATTCATCAGCAAGTGTTATAGATTCTGTTTGTAAGGCAACTCAAGATTATAAACTTTGTAATGAATCTCTCACATCAAATCCTTATAGCGCAAATGAAGATGATAAAGGTCTTGCACGTGTAATGCTTTATATGGCTTTACACAAGACCACACATATCATTGTTTATGTCAAGCGAATGATGATCGAGAATAAATTTCCAGATTATCATTCAGTTTGCGAAGAATGTCTTCAAGTTTGCAATAAAAACTACAATTTTATTTTGCATTATTTCGTCCTAAATGCTATTAAATATTTTGAGGTGGACATGTATCATGATGCAACTTTTGCCATCGGACTATCTGGTCTTAATGTTTCAACTTGTGCATATGCTTGTGTAAAGTGCAATACCTTTAACTTAACAAATAGGAGCAATGAATATGCATATTTTGTTTTAGTAGTTGGAGATGTAATAGACTTCTTGTATTAATAAAAGTATATATGTATTGTAGTGTACTAGTGTATCGTATCAAATTAAGTAGTTAAATTTAATGATTTTCTTTGTTTCAATTTTTTGCTTCATTGACTCGAACTCACAACCTTAGAGTTGAAAGTGAGAAATACTTATCATCCGAGTAACTCTATCTGTCTAATTTAAAGATTAGAGAAAAAAACAGCTGAAATTTTATATTTATCAGCGTGTATATAATTAACAACGATTAAGTAATAAAAAGTTATTTGCAAATCAAAACACATAGTATATGCATTGATTTGTCTTATCCTAATATTAAGTGTGGACAAACAATTGAAAAGAGAGAAAACGAGGAAACAGCTTGACAACATTAATATCCCAAAAAAAAGCTTAGTTTGAAAAAGTATTTTTCAAAAAAGTGTTTTTTTTTGAAAAAAAAAATGGGTAAGAAGAGTAATTTGTATTTGCTAATAAAAATTTAAATCACTTATATAAACGACAATTATATCTAATTAAATCTTTTAAAATGCATGTATTTTTAAAAAAATTGCTTTTCAAGAAAGTTTTTTTTTTTTTAATAAACACAATCTTTTGACCTCTTAAAAGTTTAATCAAACAGACTATTGGAATGAAAACTAAAATAGTATATTAAGGCAATAGAGGATACCCATAGGGGAGGGGGTTGAAGGGAAAGTTACATGAATACTAATTTTGGTATTTTTTTTACTCTTTTTAGACGTTACATTTACTCATATACTTTATCTTTAAGTAATTTCATTCTAATTTTGGTATATTCTACCTTTCCCTTTTCTTATTTCATGTACTTTAAGAAATAATGAAGGATATAAAAACATTGATTCAATTTAATGGAATGTGGCGAATCTATGGATAAATTTGTAAATTTCGATGCAGTTGGGATTTTGATCAATAACAATTTTACTATAATTGAGGTAATTAAATTTGATACTAGATTTGATATGAGTTATATTTAATAAAATTAATTAATCTCAACTTTGTATCTATTAATAATGAAGAACATGGTATTAATAATCTTAGGCGAAAGCATATCTCCTCATACTTATGAGAGATATTATAGGATATAAAAAGTTGTACACTGTTATTATATAGTTAAAATGTTGGATAAAGATTATATATATAAATTCCAAAATTAGTTGTAACTTTTAAAATTATCATTTTTGTATTTGTATGATTTTCACAAAATAATTAAGAAGAAAAAACAATTTTTTTTTTGTTTTTCAATCGGTGTTTGGTATCAGTTTGCACACTTCCTTGCAAGCACGAAATGTTTAGTTTGCCCTCTACCACACAGGTTGGTGTACTCTTATCGCTAACCCTGAGAGAGACTATACTCTAAGAGCCAACCGATTCATTATCCCTGGACGCAACAATTAAGAAATAGCAATGTATAGGGGCTGAGCGTACTTTCCGATCAGGAACAAGAAATGAAGCTATTAAGTTAAGGTGTCACTTTCCTTTTTCTAGCCCTTATTTGTGTTAGAGTCCGATTAATTCGAATTCGTTCGCATAGACTTTATTCTGAGGAAAGCACCCCTACCAAAAAATTTTAAACGAAAACTGAAAAAAAAAAAACTAAATGTTTGCTTTTGGTGAAAAAATGGGAAAAAAAAAAAACTAAATGTTGGGCCAAAATCCACCCAAATTGTCGATACAATTAAATGTGTTACCAATATGAAAATATTATTATTACCAATTATGTTTGTATTCTAAATTTATGTATTACCCCTAATATATGGTAACAAGAATATAAAAGTTTTGATAACAAAGGAAAAACTTATGGTTAGAACTTAGAAGTTTCATGACTCTAGCCATAACATGAATCAAGCAGTTGTTAATTTATTAAAATTTGCCAATAATACTGTGGATGTTGATAAAAAAAGTCATTTTAAATTAATCGTAAATATGAGTCAAATAAGAATACACTAACAAAAAAAAAGCTGCGGTTAAAAGCTATTTATTAAAATTAAATTGTCGGTGCCATTTATATAAATTAACCAACAATACTATGATTTGGTAAAAATATGTTGCAAATTAAAATTCATATTTTATTGTATTATAACTTTTAAAAGCTTTAATTATTTATCAACAAGGGGTTGCTCATAACTCAGTTAATTATGAGTCATAAGTCATATAGTAAACACTTTCTAGCACTCTATTTTTAATTTTACGGTTATGGATTCGAATCACCAAAAAAAAATATATGATAAAACTAGGACAATATATATATATATATATATATATATATATATATATATATATATATATATATATATATATATATATATATATTAATTAATTAATTATTAACAATTTTGGCAATGGTAATAAACCGTTAATAGGTCATAAACATTTATTCGTTGGAGCCTTTACTCCTGTACTCTCTTCGTCCACTTTTAATTGTCATATTGCGTTTTTTGAAAATTAATTTGACTAATTTTTAAAGTGAAATTAGATTACATTAATTTGATATTTTAAACAAAAAATTTAGATATTCAAAAACTATATGAAAAGTGCTATAAATTGTAATTCTTTACATATCAATATGATAGAAGAAATACATTGTATCGTTTGACTTAAAAAAGGAAACCTTGACAATTAAAAATGGACGGAGACGGTAAGTTTTTTCATTTTTTTAAACCTATTTATAGGTAAGTTCTTTCATTTGGTGGGATCGAAATATTTAGAGAATTTCTTCCTTCTCTATTTTTATGATTATTAATGACGGTACGTACTAGTTAATTATTATTAGTATTAATAGAGACCACTTAAATTTTGAGTGATACAGTGTTCCATAGAAATAACTTAAGTTTTGAGCTAAATTGAAGTATTCCTATGTATTTGATCTATACTCTTTGTGTTCTTCTACAAGTGTGGTCGTCTCAAATTCTCCACACTATTTTTTAACAGATCGGCCATTTTGAATTAGTAGGTTGTTTAGAATTTTCCGTATAATCAATACTAAGTCAATCACTTCAAATTCTCTATATTATTTTTTGATTGAGTCGGCCATCTTGAAGTCTCCGCACAATTTTTTGACTAAATAAATACTGAGTCGATCACCTCGAATTCTGTACATTTTTTTTTACTAAATAAAATACTGAGACGGTTACCTTGAATTCTCCGTATTGTTCTTAACTGAGTTGGTCCACCTCAAATTATCCACTTGTACTGTTTTTTGACTAAGTTGGCCTACTTCAAATTTTCTATGTATACTATATTTCAATTGAGCCGACCTATCTTGAATTCTCCACATGCATTATTTTTTGGATGAATTTGATTTAAAAAAATCGATTCATGTTCCTTTGTGTGAAATAATAATAGCATATTCGATATAATCTCATGAGATTAGTAGGAAATAAAATATACATAGATTATGTATTCTTCATACTAAATGATGGATAAAACATTTTTATTTTTTTGAGCTTTGGGATTTTTTAAAATTCGTTTATTTTAGGTTTGCTGCCTAGATTATTCAAAACTTTATTTTCTAAATCAAAATGTTCCATGAAAGAAAGAAAGACAGTTTGCTATTTCATATTTATTAATTCTACCAATTAACAGTTATAAAGTTAAATATTATCCACAACCCAATAAATCCAAATACCCTTATATATAATATGACTTGATTGTAAGTACACCTATCTTATAGTAGTAAATAAACTTACATTTTTTACTATTGCAATATTATGGTATTACTCATATGTTTTGAAAATAAAATACTTCTATTTTTCAATTATGAAAATCTTACACAAATTAAAGAAACGTGCATTGAAGAAAACAAATTCGAAATAATAAAAAACAGAAGAATAATAAACCAAACTAAAATAGAAAAGGAAATTTCATATACATTATATATAAAATAATTTTTTTTTAAAAAATGTAACTCGCTCACACGTTCATAATGCAAGAATTGACTAAACTAGTATTTGATGCATCTTGAAATTTATAAAATGTTTAAAATTATTTTTTATTAAAGTCGTAGATAAAATTTTCAAAAAATAATATTATTTCTAAACTTCTTTTTTCACAATATCAAATATATATGAAATCTTTTGTATTTTAATCATTCTATTTTATAATATTAAAAAAATTTACATATATATGTCTTAAATTTCCAAATTAAATACTTAAAGCTCTTATAAAATCAAATATTATTCAAGCTAATATTTGTGGTAGTTAAGTGTATTATTTTAAAAATATAAGGGCATATCTGTAACTGAGGAGTAAATACATTGGTCTAAGTGTAACAATAGATAAGATAAAAAAGAAAGAGGGAACAGAAGGTTTGGGGGTTAATTCCTCCTTCTAGGGTTTTAGAATTTTGAGGTTTCTCTTTGAATCTAAACTAAAACCCTAAAATCCTCTGTGTATATAAGCATTGCAGATTAAGGCACAGAGAAGCACAAGGTACAATCAGAGGTATTAATTCCACAATTTGCTCTCTGGGTTTTCTGTATTACTTCAATTCTACTGTGTTGAGTTATAAAAATCACCAAAAAGAAACTATCTTTTGCTGAGGAACTGTTCATTAATGTGATATTTCTAATGTAATTGTGTAGAATATGAATCACCCTTGAAATTTTCTTGGAAGATATTGTATTTTGAATTTGGTTCAGAATCTTTTGTTACTAACTTGAGATGCTAGTAATTCGGAAAGTCCGAAAAAGTGTATCTTGTAAAATGATTTCTCACCTCAATCACCTGTTTAGTACTCCAATTTCTGAAAAGGGTTCCACTTCTCATAGTCCCCAGAAATTTTCGTCATTGAATATTCGATGTTTTCGTTGTTCACCTAATGCTAAGGTTGAAGTCCCTGAATTGTCAACTCAGACACCCATTTCCCCTGCTGTCAATAAAATATCGCGGGTTGCAAGAACTGATGGACAAGCAGTACTCTTTGAATACTTGCATTGTACAAGAGGTTTTAATTATGTAGATGCTGAGCACATTAGCAAGAACTCACCTTGTTTTCTTCAAAGCCTGCTGTCCAAGGTTGATAATGATCAAGATGTAACAAGGGCATTGACCCGTTACTTCAGGTACCATCCGATTAATGAGTTTGAGCCGTTTTTAGAGAGCTTGGGGTTGAAGCAATCCGAGCTTACATCTATGCTTCCACGAGATTTGATATTTTTGAGTGATGATCATGTCTTGTTTGATAATTATCATGTTCTTTGTTATTACGGCATCCCTCGCACTAAAATTGGGAAGATTTATAAGGAAGCGACTGATGTATTTGGATATGACCATGGAGTATTAGATATGAAATTGAGGGCTTATGAGAAACTGGGTTTGAGCAGATCAACAGTTATAAAGTTGGTGACTTGTTCCCCTACTCTTTTGGTTGGTGAGACGAACAGTGAACTTATTCAGGTTCTTGAAAAACTGAAAATTTTAGGGTTCGAAAATGATTGGATGGGAGGATATTTATCCAACAGGCACTCCTACAATTGGGGTAGAATGCTTAACACATTGCATTTTCTCAATGAAGTAGGATATAGTGATGAAAAGATGGCGACTTTGTTTACGATGAACCCTGCATTCTTATTTGAAGGCTCTGGGAAACAGATTTATGTATTGGTTGGGCAATTACTGAAGTTGGGTGTTAAAATGAATGACATATACTTACTTTTCTGTCAAAATCCTAATATTCTATCTCTGAAGTGTACTAAAAATCTTTGGCATGCATTGTACTTCTTATCGGAGATAGGATTAGAGACCGAAATAATTGCAAATATTGTATCTACGCATATACAACTTCTGGGTTCACATTCTCTGAAGGGACCAAAGACTCTTTTGAGGGACTTCAAGGGTGACAAGTTTCGTTTATGTCAGACTATAAAGGATGATCCTTTAAATTTGTTCAGATTAGCTTCAAAATCAAAATTTGAAGTGGAGCAAATGACTTCCCAGGACCCGGGAAAATTATTTCAGAAAACTACTTTTTTATTGAGATTAGGTTATGTAGAAAATTCAGATGAGATGGCAAAAGCTTTGAAGCAGTTCCGTGGACGAGGAGACCAGTTGCAAGAGAGGTTTGATTGCCTAGTAAATGCTGGTTTGGACTGCAATGTTGTAATTAATATGATTAAACAGGCTCCCACGACACTGAACCAGAGCAAAAATGTGCTTGAGAAGAAAATTGTTCTACTGAAAACATATTTAGGTTATCCGGTGGAATCGATTGTATCATTTCCATCTTACCTCTGCTACGATGTGGACAGAGTCCATCTTCGGTTTTCAATGTATGCATGGCTGAAGCAAAAGGGTGCTGCAAAACCAACATTATCAGTGAGCACTCTTCTTGCTTGTTCAGATGCTCGCTTTGTAAAATATTTTGTTGACATACATCCAGAAGGTTCAGCAATGTGGGAAAGTTTAAAAAGTTCACTTCAATCCAGCTGATTGACTTCAGTATCATTTTTGATTAATAAAGTTGCCATATTTCCCTTATCTAGTTCTAATTGATTATCCAATTTTCTTGTTGTTGGTTTGTCTAGGTATTTCTTTTTAATCTTTAATATATCTCTTGTTAGGAGACACACATCACTCAATGATATTTTGAAGTGTCAGAAGGGGGATTGCTTGGGTTTTTTTTCTGCTTTGATTCTGTTAAAGGGCTTCTCATCCCAGTTGCTAGTTGCTACTCCCATTACAGCCCTTTCTCTTCATGCTGTAGATGAGGGGACTCTGGATATTTTGTTAGGGTCTTTCTGATAGGACAAGAAGGTACCATGTACTGATTGAGTGATTTCATATAAAGAAGCTTGTGGTAAAATCTGTATGTTACATATCTTTAAGCTTATAAAATAATAGATCTGACGTAACACCGTAGCCATCCTTCTGATAAGCCTTGGTGGATAGAGTTGGCTGGTATCAATGCTGGTGGGAGGTAGTTGGTGCCCGATGGATTAGTCGACATTCCGCCTAGTTGGCTTGAACACCAAAGTTATGAAAAAAGTCCAAGCCACCACCCTTGAAGAAAACTGTTAGTAATGATTTTGGGTGCAATCCCTTTGTTATCCATCAGACAGCAAGTTTTTAGACCTGTATAAGAGGTTTGTTGATTCTTTCAATCTTCTATTGTTTTTGCTGGTGAAGTCTCTTATCCTTACTAAGACTCAAGAATCTCTTTCCCAAGTGGGGAGGGGAATACTAATAAAGAAAACTATCTATTCTGTTACTATCAGTAAGTACACTTTTTTTTGGTGTGTGTATCATCAATCATCAGTGTTACTTTTCCTTGTTTCTTTATGATAGTACATTATCTGTTCAGCCTCTGTATGCCCCTGGTTTTCATAACGATGGATTGGGGCATTTCCTGTTAGATATCTTCTTCTTTTGTTTTGGCAAACAAACAAATTGTGTTGATAGCAAGTGAGATAGTTACAAATCCAGCTAGGAACAGACCTCCAAGCTCTCAAAGGAAAACAAAACAGCTCTACTATTCGAGCTTACAACAACAGGCTGTAGTAGCTATGGGGTCCTGGAAAACAATGCTTAATCAAAATTACAGTCTATACATAAAGACAACAAGCAAGATTAGAAGTCATAGTAAGCAGCTACCAATTAAGGGAGGCTTGGTAATATAGAAGCTAGTGTTGTCCCCCATTTTGGCAGTTCTTGGCCTTTGATGTGTATATGCAAAGCTACCTCTCTGCATACTCTATCAATGTTGTAGTGGCCTGCTTTGAATCTCAAGCCATTCCTCTCTGTCCATATGATAGCCACAACCACAGCAACCACACTGCACAGGATTGCTCCTTTGCCAGATTCGGACATAGCGCACATATTGGCCCATAGAAGCTCCTCATTCCAGTCCCCTACAGGTCTGTTTATGCCCAGCCAGTTGAGCAGCCTAGTCCATAACCACCTTGATTACACCTAAAGTATAAATGATCAAAAAACTCCACTGCTGTTGTGCAGAAGATGCAATCCGTAAGAACCTGGATGCCAAACTTCTGAAGCCTTTCAACTGTGGCCAGTCTCCTCCAAGCAGCTAGCCGGAGGGTGAATTTTCCTGTTAGATATCAATTCTCAGTTTGTGTACGTGTTTCTTTTTCCCTAATGTTGATCCGAAATAATTAACTGTTCATGATGTAATGCTATGTAACTATGAAACACTATAGTTTTGGCCCCAAAACTCCTTTTTCTTGAACAGGTCATGATTTGTGTGCCTGCGCTTTCTTTTCCTCTCCTTTATGGACGCAGCTCGACATATTATGTGTGCTTGTTTGCTTTTGACTTATGAGGAAGTTATATACTATCTCATACTAAACCTGTTGGAGTATATTGGTGAAATTACTTCCTTCTATACAATGTTAGAGCATAATTATCTTTATCCTTAAATTTACTAATATTCTAGGAAGAAATTCCAGAGAACACTGATATCAAGCTGTTCTGGTGGAATGATTTTGTAAACCAAATGATAGATCATTTCTTCTCATATGAAAGTCTTGCTGGACACAACTAATTAGTAACATGTATTAGTGGAAGGTATCTGTTGGACTGAGCGAGTTGTGCACAAACTTGCTCAGACACCACCATAATAAAAATAATTCCTTATTGTCTTTTTAATGAAAGGTAAATTTCACTGCTATGCATCAATTTGGTGCCAAATATTCTAGAGCAAAACATAACTTCATGTCTGAAGAGAGTTGAAAAATATCCACAAAAATGTTAGCATCCCGGGCAACTTTCAAATCACTCAAAGAATACAGAAGCTGTAATGCTTTGTATTTTACACATGGTAACGGCTGATAATTGTTTCCAAAACACCTATAATTTCTGTTTTACAAATTGTCCAAAAAATACAGACAATTGTTGCAATATATAAACATCTGTTGAGGAACTTGTGAGATCATATTTAACTTGAACTTGTATTCTAGTTCGAGAAGAATAGAAAAAGAGAAAGTGGTGGTGAGATAAAGAAAAATAAGCCCCACAAGACGCAAGTAGTCGTCTCTTTCAAAGACAAAGAGTCCTTGTTTACATCAAAATGATCTGCAACTCAACATAAACGCCATCTTCTGCAACAAGAAATGACTATTATTCTCTACATAGTGATAAAATACGATACATTCTCCATACACACGAATCATTTCTACATCATTAATATTTCCGCAAGCTTGTTCTTATGCAACTTTATTTCTACTATAAACAAGCAAGCTTAACAAGATGAACTATAAAAATGGTCAGAGATAGAGCAGCCACTATAATGAAAATTTTACAAGATAAGTGTTTTGAAGACTATTTATCTTACATACAAAACTGAGTTTCAAAACAATTCGTAGGATAAAACCTAGTTACTATCATAGGTTCCTAGCTTTGACACTTGCACCATCTTTAAAAGTTGTGGAAGATGATGAGGAAGACAAGCCAGAGCAATGAAGTCCAGCCTTGTCTTTGTTAAATGCCCTTTGAACATCATCTTTGAGCTCCTTAAATCGCCGCCTCTTGATCTTTTGTTCCTCTGGAGTGCCCTTCTCAAGGAAAAATAAGTCGGGTAAGTCATCCTCCATAAAGTTATCCAGAACTTGGGAGCAATGAGGAAAGTAGCGTTTGCCCAGCTCAACTGCAACCATGAAATCAGAATCAATTTAGAATAATGAGGAAGAGCTTGAAAATACAATTCTGAAATTGACAATTGATAATGGAACCTATGTGCAAACAAGAAAATGTTAAGGAAAATATAAACCTCCTGAGGAACAGTTAGCAGTAAATACGGGGAAAAGCTCAACTAAGTTTTATGCCATGTTTCCAGCAACATTCAATAGTAAGCTGGAACGTTGCGAAATCAGTGATATGACAGGCTTAAACGACCTAGGGACTCAAAGCACAAAGACATGATATCATGAATAAAAGACAGCAAAGTAGTGAGCTGTACTTGAAAAGTGAGGCGTAGCATAGTCGATAGGACCCCTCAACCTCTAACCAACGATGTTGGGGGTTTAAGACACCACCGGAGCACCACCATTGACTCCTGGACAGAGAGTATCTAGGGGTGGGGTGGGGTGGGTTTACCATATAAAGAAAATAATAATGAGCTGCTAACTTGTTTTATCTTGTTGATTCTTCTCTATGGAAGACTCTACCTATTTCATTTTTTTCTTCTTCATGCTATGTCTAGAAACTAGGGAAGGGAAGATAAGATAAGAGAAGAGAACACGTTTGGGAATAAGAGAGAGAACAGTTGGTCCAAACAAAAACTTCTCTTTTCACTGTCTGTCCTAAAACAAACAACAGATGGGGAAATTTTGCACCTTTCCCCTCATTTTCTTCCTTCTCCAATTTGTAAACAACAAATTAGGTGTTTGCCAATCTTCTTCTGGAAGGGGCAGACTTCAACATACTTGAGGATAAAGAGGTTCAAACAGGTGATGACCTATATAGCGAGCTACAAACCTGGTGTTGCCCTTCTTGCTTCTTCTTAACCGTAAATGTTCAAGGGAGGGAAAGGACCAACAGTAAGAGATGGACAATTTTGCAACAGAAGATATGACGTGAAAGTAGGATAAGATGTTATTTGCCATCTTTTTCTCAAAAACATTACAATTTGAAGTCTGAATTTCCACTTTATATAGTCATACTTACAGGCATGCCATATACATGCTACCAGAGTACCAGTTATATATATAATCATTCTTTCAAGTCAGAAGGGTATTTGATGAAAAAGAAAATTGCACATAAAGTGACATACGTCAGGTAGGAGGTTGGCAAAAACCCTACACACACATGCACATATTTTTTTTATTCTATTATCCTGGATATTTCAGGGATTTAACATCAATTGTTAATGCTACAGAATAGACCAAAAGTAATTTACATTCTTTATTTTTCTTTCTTTTCCTCTTTTGGGAGAAAAGGAGGAAGCAGAAAATGGGTTGTCTAGATGCTCGTCATGTTGAGTAAATGGCTACTGATTAGATGATGATGATATTAGAAATAAATAGGAAATCTGGTGCATGTAAGATGATCTTAATCAACAGACTGGCTACCAGTGGATACCTGTCTTCGAGAGTCTTTCTTTCTGCATTATGGGTGTCTCATTCAGATCAACCTCCCTCAAGTTTCCAGATGAACCTTTAGATGCCAAATGATCCGTGAATTCAGCTGTTGTCTCAGCAGTTGCAATTTCCATGGCTAGTTTGGCTTCAAGAGGGAACAATAATCGTGCAAATGCCACTGCAATACAAAAGCCATCAGTAAATTACTTGCTCAGTGGGCATATTTAATTCATGTGAGGACCACAACAGATTCATCAGAATTGAATGAAGAAACCAAGTCAAGTTTTGACAGAATAGTATTGTACATAACAAAAACAAACACTGGTAAATGATAACATCATGGCTTCATTCCAAGTCATCATATAATACAGAAATTACTCAGGTGTGTGTGTGTGTGTGTGTGTTATGTTTGTTTGTCTGTTTTTTTTTTTTTTTTTGCTTTCAGCTGGATTAGTTAGTATACCCTAAATTACCTCATACTCTCAGTGTGGCATCAGCTGGTACCGTGACCGGCCTGATTGTCCAAAAAATGATAGAACTGTAGCTCCTGTACCAAAACTTGGCCCCACAGAGATCCTCTCGTAGAATTTAGAGAAAGCTAATATAAATGTCTATTAACCGGGTCTGAGAGTCTACTAATCGACAACATATCCTGGTGCAAATAGGTCAACACTTTACCATGCTTTCAACATTAACAGTCAAGGTTGCCCTACAAATTCATAGGATACTCTCTTTGGAGATTCCCAGATTTGAGATCATGATCTAATGATATGAAATGCTTAAATCTTGATTACATAACTACTATAAATAAACAAAGTTCAGTAGGACCACTGATTCTTGCTTAGTATGAACTTTCAACCAAAGAAGCCTAGCTTGAGCCTTGATTGGTAAAAAGAGGAAAACCAAGCATATTATAGAAGGTACCTCTGTTTTCCAGGTAGAGCAGTTTCATGGGCAGATCATCGGCCAACATGGGAGAAGAAAATAATGCATCTCCGGTCATTGGGTTGCGACGCATCTCTCTCTCCAAAACATCAATACATACCCGATCTTTGTTTGCTTCCTGGCCTTGTTCTGTTTTTGCATGGTACTCCTTAGGCCTAGTCAGCCTCCTACAGATACTAACAGCACTCTGCCCATCCAATGTAATTTCAGATACATGAGCTCCCTTAGTCAAAAGTGATA
The DNA here is from genome assembly GCA_037074985.1 of Solanum bulbocastanum. Classification (NCBI taxonomy): domain Eukaryota; kingdom Viridiplantae; phylum Streptophyta; class Magnoliopsida; order Solanales; family Solanaceae; genus Solanum; species Solanum bulbocastanum. The sequence goes on along the minus strand of CM073598.1, from coordinate 23,720,559 downwards.
CAATGATTGAGGGTTCCTTACGCATGGCAGCAATGTGAAGCACAGTGTAACCACGTGTATTCCGAAGGTTGACATTAGCAACACCCAGTCCAAGAACCTCAGTAACAACCTTGGGGTCACAATATGCAACAGCGTAATGAAGAGCGTAGGCTCCATCTAAACTTATGTCAGACTCATTAAGTAGAAGCTTGACAAGTTCAACATCATCCGAATCCAATGCCTTGTATATCCTATTTTTTCTCTTTTCATGCAACGGATCCACTGGTAGAACCTTACTTTCATCACCCTGACATTTCAGCCGTGATAACTTAATACTCTCTGCAACTTCAAAGGGAACCTCCTTCTCAATACATGTGCTTTCAAGATCTGACCGCGCTACTCTATCAACGCAATGAGTGAGAAGTTCGCTCAATTGGCAATGGAAAGCAACTCCAAGTATTGGGATAACATCTTCCACAAGGGCCTTCCCGACAAAACTGATAAGGCGTCGCTACAATTATACGAGCTAGTGTTAGCAGAATGTTCTCTTGGTTGTTGCTACAAATTCTCTATATATTTTAAACAAACACATCCAACTTCTATGAAACTGGAAGCAGTCATATTAATGCGTGTCCAATATTCATTGTGTTTATTTCCATTAGGCAGATCTAAGAAGGCTACTGCAGAGACCACTACCCTCAAAACTTAAACGGCCAATGATGACCGACTGCCTAAAGCAAAATTATTAGATATGCATTCTAAACTCAAAACATATCAATAAACTTTATCATAGACAAATCAAATTTATTGCAGAATAAAATCATTGAGTTTCCAAAGGTTATGTCCATCAATGTGTAGGATATATTCCATGTCAACTTCACCAGGTCCTGTTTAAGACAAACTTAGAACTACTTCTCTCCTAGTGACCGATATTAACTGAAAATAATATCATGGCGTAAGAAGGGACTAAGGTATGAGCAAATGAATGAATTTGGGTTCACATCAGTATTGCAGTGTATGACAGTGCAGAATATTTACTATCTGGATGCCACTTTCATATGATTAATGCATTGAATTTTTTCTTTCTTTGACACTATAACAAAGTTTAGAAGAAAAATCATTTCAAAACAAAAAACTCACATAGAGATTTCATAATATGATCTAATTATCTTTTATTGAGATACACCAACAACCTTTTGCATTCGTCCTTGTTAGCTTGAATCGCAATGAACACTACAAAGCCACTTGAAATGTAAATTAATTAGTTGAAAGCATGTTACATACCAGAAAAAGTGACACCAGCTCTGGAACCTGAAACACAAAAGAGGCATACATCAACTCAACATGAAAATTGATTGCTGGTCTGCAAGAGTCGTGGGAACATAAACTGTCGACACACGTTGATGCCTCTGGAGGGAAATGCTTCAATTTTCCCGAGTACAAATAGCTTAAGAAAGTACGGAAAGCCTCATATCCAACCTTACCATAAGGCAATATATCAATCATATAGTAACTTGGCTTACCTTCCTTTCCACAATTTCCATTTTCTTTCCTAAAAAGATCCCGGAAAAAACTACTCCTGGCAGCTAATATACAACGATGAACACCAAGTGAAACACCCTCAACAACAATCTCAGCATCACTAAACTCAGGGCTGGAATCTAACAAGAGTTGCTCTAAATTATTACTGAGTTTACTTAAGCTGATGATTTCATAACTACTCCCTGTCTCAGATCCACCACAGGCACATGTGTTTTGGCCTATGCCAATGGACCAATTCGACGTGTTGGAAGTTGAAGTAAAGCTTATAGAAGATGATGGTTCAGCAGAACTTCCCATTTCACAATTGTATAGGCTAAAAATACACAAATTTTATCTACATCTAAGATAGTCAAACTCCAGAAAATCAAAAAGTACAATACTCTCCACACAGGCTCTATGCACAAAAAGATCCTCTCCAAAACCTTAATCAATCACCAATACAAGAAATTCATCCTTTCTCCTCAGTCCTCACATTCAACAACGAAGATGAAGAAAAGAAGCAAATTCCTAAAAGATGAAGAAAAGAAGCAAATTCCTAAACTACAACTCAAATTCTCCCAATTTCAGCTACAACCAAATCAACCCTTGAGCAGAAACTAACAATTCCACCATAACTAACATCAGCTAAACTGCAATTTCATAGTAAAAATATTACCTTTTTCAAGAATACAACATGCAAATTTTCAACAGCTTATCACAACTTACCCAAATGAAAATTCTACCAACTAATAACCCTTCAACTACTTGATCACAACTTACCCAAATGGAATAACATTAATTCCAGTCAAGACAACCAAAAAAAATTCCAATTGCAGAGCAAATAAATTGTTTTGTTAATTTTCAAGCTAGATCCGATGAACAATCACAAAAGATTAAAGGGTTAGAATTCAAGAAAAATTGTCCCTAGTTACTTTAAGAAGACAACAAAATGGACCCACGTGTCTCAACGAAGTTTCCTTAAAGGCGAAAGAGTATACCGAGTTGAAAAACATGCAGTAGTTTTTTATTTTAGAAGAAAATAGAGCAAAGTTTCTTAATGGCAGGTTTTGATGGACAAATATTTAGATTAGGGACTTTAATATACTAACCTCGAATAAAAAAAAATTTTAAAAATTTTGAAATTGAGAAAATATAATATTTACAGATATACATTATATTCATTTGCTATTTTTTCTGAGTGAGATATTATTTAAGTTAATTTTCCTCCAAAAAATGATCTAATGGAAATGAGTTATTTGATCAGATCCGAATTAGTATATGATAGTTGAGCCGTTTAGAGTTAATTTTTTTTGTTTTTTGGTTTATCTGATTTTCAAATTTATTAAAGTCCTGATTAAACTCGGATCACAAATTGTAGGCTCTTTCAGAATAATGCTCTCAATAAGATTTTCTTCATATTCAAAGTTCGAGTCGTGCACTGTACTCTTTCAGAGTGGTGCTTTCAATAAGATTTTCTTCATATTCACCATAGGCTCTTTCAGAGAGATGCTCTCAATTAAATTTTTCATATTCAAAGCTCAAACTCGAAATGTCATCCCAACAACTGGACCAATGTTAATGTGAATTGTGAGGTGTCGGTAAGAGGGTGAAGTAGTTAAGCTGACGAAGCAAATGCGTCACCACTCTTTGTTGGGTCCTGAACACGTCATTGATTCCGTAATCTTCTTTACGTTTATTTATTTATTTTTCATTAAAAAACTTTTTAGAAAAAGAAAAGAAACTTATAGTGGAATTAAGAATCTTGACTTTGCAATGTGAGTGATTTATAAATGATTTTTTCTTTCTTTATGCCGACCTTTTTTTTTTTTTGTCATTACACTTTTGACTTCTTTGGTAGAGTATATATAGGTGGATTTAATATTAATAATTTAGTTTTAAATTTATTTGTGTGTATATATATATATATTTAGTGAAGTTTACAGTAATAGAAAATTAGAAATGCATAATTTAAGATAAATCTGTTAGATTTGACTGTTCTTTCAGCTCTGTGCGGAGTAGTTGTTTGCTGTCTTTAAATTTAATTACTTGAAAAATGATGACATCTTCTCTTTAGACATCAAAGTGACAGGATTTTGTCATGAAAATATAAAAAAATCGCATGCAAAAAGAAAATAAAAAACTAGAGTATAATCTCTATGGTCTTACACAGATATGAATAGAAATTTTGGGCTTAAAATTTTGAGAAGTTTTTACTTATTTTTTCTCTCCACACGGTGATCAGCCGATAATTCACATATTTATAAAGTGTAAGTAGCGAAGATGAGGATAAAGAGATAGATGTGTACTAGACCTATTAGGAGAAATAAGATAAAAACGAAGATAAATAGGATAAGGTGTGAAAGTGGCTCGAGTGATGACAAGATGAGAAAAACGAGATGAAGATAGTTTGAAAATATATATATAAAAAAAAGATACATCAGTGAGAGGTGCGAGGTTGGTTGTGGTGGGTTTTAGGAGATCATGTATATAAGTGGAAAAAAGTGATTAGACATGACACGACACGGCACACCTAGAATTTATTGAGGACATGACACACCTACAATTATTATTATTAGTAATTAGTAAATTGTAAATTAGCCTAAGTTGTATAATTCATCTGATTATATAAATCAAAATTTTGTATAATTTGATTCTTGATTGTATAAATTCAGAATGTGTATATGCTTACCATATCTATTTGTATACGATTTATGAAAAAATCACAATAAATTACCCTATTTCTATATTAGCAAGCGAAATATACAAATTGAGTTCTGAAAAATTCTTAAATGTATAAATACATAATTTGTATATTCGCAAGAGAAATTTATAATTGGGCAAGCGAAATATACAAATCGCAGCCTCCATAGAAAATGAAACTTTAGCTATAAAGCGCAATTATCAAAATTATAGGTATAGAGCCTTATTATATCTAATTATATTTGTTATTTCTGAAATTTTCTCAAATACTCACTTTATTTCTTTTCCAAGGACAAATTTAAACCTTTCGTATATAATTGAGGAAACAAACTTGACCCTTTCTTCCTAGTTGTCTCTCCCCCACCACCATATTATTTACGTAAATAAAAGTAAACTATACGCCACAAATTAAAGACCAGCCGTTTTCTACGCAAAGAGGTGGTCAAACGTGCAATATGTATGAACAAAAGAAAAACAAATATATGCCACTACTCCTAATTAACACAAATCCATTCATTCCATGATGGAAAATTCAACGAACAAAAGAGCAAAATAATGCAAGCCATATATTCCAATTTTTACCTCCTATATACTTTTACCCCTCTATCATTTCAAACTTAACCCAGAGAAGACCATATTCTAATATAGAAAAGTGACAAAAAAAAAAAAAAGGAAAAAAGAAACACAAGTGAAAAATAAAAATAAAAAATGGCTAATAGAAATGGGGTTGCTTTCTCATTGGTCTCTCTGGCTTTAACTTTTGTTTTATTTGCATCATCCCAAATAAATGCACAAGTTGATCCATCAATAGCCAAAGTGAGCCCATATTGTGTAAAAGCAATGGACAAGCCCTTTTGTTCTGAAGTTGTTAAGGTAGCTGACACATGGCAAGAAGCTATCACAGAAGTGTTATCAGAAACAATAATGCAAACAAAATTGGCAGAGCCAATTATGGCTAGTTTATTAAGAACATTGTCACCTAGTGATGCAAAATTAAAAGATAACATTGGTTCTGGATGCAAAAAATCATATAATGATGCACTTGAGACATTGAAAGAAGTTGAAGAGTTATTGAAAACAGGTGATAAGACAAAAAGTGCAAATATTAAGATATCATCAGCAATGTCAAGATTGGATGATTGTGAGGATGAATTTAAGAAAGTACAAATGCCTATTGAATTTGCAACATTTTATGAGGGTAGTAAGAAATTGCTTAGCACTTGTTTGGCTGTTGAAAGGACCAGGCCTGATCTTCTTAATTAAATTCAATAATTAGTATGTAATTACCATTTCTTTAAATGGTCAATGGAGATATACATATATGTGTATTGGGAATTTTGTTTGATGAAATTTTATTAATTTATGACATGTAATTTCATCACGTGATGAATAAATGCTTTGTTTCACTTTTACCCTTGTATATTTTACCTTGGATTTTACATATATGTATCATATTAACATTTTCCACATTATCAAGATTCAAGAGGCTAAGGGCATATATATATACTTACAAGCATATTATAACCATATGCCATAGCTTGTTTTAATAAATGTTACAAATTGAAGGAGTACGATGAACCCTTATTTTTTTTAAAAATAAAAATTCTTCTTATAATTCTCTTGTGTGGCATCTTCTTAAGACATGATATATACATCTAATATACTTTAAAGTTAGCTTACACTATAAGAAGTTTTTCTACTATAGAAGGGTTTGGTGATATTAGATTAAAAGTTTCTCCTTCATTAATTTGAGTTCTACAAATCGAGTTCTCTTCGATAGAGAGCTCTAAAATCTCGCACTACATATGCAGTTTACGTTATAAATCTGAATCAATCCACCAATAAAGATTTAATTAAATCAATAGATTAATTTCACAATTTCATAGCTATAAATAGTAAGTTGGCCCTTCTGTTTTGGATTGTCCTTAAAAATAAGTCTCTCGCACTGATTGGGTCAAAAGTAACACTTAATTAGTAGTAGACAAAATTTAATTAAGGGAGTACAATATTGTTAGGAAAAAGCTATTACCCTTCATGGAGCAAGTATATAACTATAAAACCATGATTTCACAACTATGAAAGTGTGAAACATTTAGTTTTAATAACAACTACTCCATATGACAATTATTAATACACGAAAATATGTTTCATTTAATTATAGTTTCTCCAATTGAAAGCGTTATATCCACATTAGGAAAACTTCCAGGAAGTTGTTCAACTGTCCCAATAGAATTTATTGAGCCCACAAATGTCATCAGAAATTTTGAGATAAAATGCAATAATGATTTGAAAAGGAGACTTAATAATAAATACGAAAAGGAGACGTATCAATGTGAAATTTGACCAAACTGAATATGGGCAAATGCTCAATTAAATGTAGAGTATATGGGCATCTTTCATTTTCTTTATTTCTCCTTTTACTCGTCATTTTGCTGTCTATAATTGTTGCAATTCGTTTTTTAAAAGCGGCCTTGTAACCTTATAAATTAATATTGTAACTTAGCAATGGTTTAAGACATATACTTAAGATAAGTAGCTGTCCATCCAAAAAAATATTAATATAAATATTGGTTGAATAGTTAAATGTGTAATATTTTAAAATTAAATAAATAAAAAGTGTGTTCTTCTTGTAATAACTTAAATATTTATATGATATTATTACATTTCATCAAATATTAAAATAGAAGTTAAAGAAAGGGAATTTGATAATGACTCTCGATGTTTTTGAGAGTATTGTCTATTCATGTATATATAGTATTTACATCAGGTTTAATCTGAAATACATGAGATAGAGTTTACATGAGATTAAAACTCCTAAATACAAGCTAACTATCATTCAAAGGATAATTCAAAACTATTATGATAAGACTATAATTGTTTATCCTTAATAATAGATAAAAGTCCTGCATTCAAGTATGATCGCCATTGATTATTAATTTGTTTTTGTTTTTTAATGCATTGACATTTTTAAGATGTAATTATGCTTTTTCTAACACGCTTAAATGGATGTTTGAAGGAAAAAGGACAAGGATTCAAGAAGATAGAGAAGCATCAAAAGATCTAGTAGGTTGCACACCCAAATGAAGATGTGTGCTTCTCCTCAATGTACCTTAGAAGTTTTACAAGCAGACATCGCAGGAACTTATTTTGTGAGAAGAATATTATATCATAATAATGATATATTTGGTCATACTACAACCCACCATTTTATTTGTGAGAAATGCCTTGATAAATTCTATAATGATTATTCATAAATCTAGGGCTCTTTCTCGGAGTGAAATTAGAATCTACAATTTTATTCATCTTGATGACAATGAAATGGTTGTTAATGGGAGATTTAGAGAATTAATGGAGAAGAAGAAGGAAGCATTTCGTTTCAGAATCCTTAATTGGTATTTTCCTCTTTTTGATATAATATCAAATCCCTATAACTAAGTAGTTTATTGAGATAGCCTTGGAAACCTCACATAGCACGCTTACTTTGATCCTTTATCTTTTTAAAAATTATTAATATTTTTAAAAAAATATCTAATATTAATTAAATCTTATATGTTATAAGTCGTAATAATATGTTATATTACTAATTATTAATTAATAGATTTATAGGTAGTAATATAGTAACTTAAACATATATGAGGATTAATTTTTCTTTATTTAATTAGTGACAATTTTAGCACTTTTGTCCCTGCTTTGTGCTGGGTTTTAATTTTTAGCCTTTAAGATAAATATTTTTATAGGACATAAATTTATATTTTTGCGTTATAATATTTCATAAATTATGCTTTACATTCTTAATTAAAAAACAAAAATTAAAGATAAATTCATTGAAATGACATATTATATTATTAAAAATATTTTAGATAGGTATTTTATCTAGCCCATTATAGTAGCTAGTGTAAATGAATTCAGTAGGGGTATAGTGCATTAATTTCTGTTGATTAAGAATATTGAGCCTGTCGTGAGTTTTGGGGAAGAACCCTTGAATGTCTTCAATTGATCATAATTCATATATATCTCTTGTATTTTCTTAGGTAAAAATTGTAGTGTTCAATTTTTTTTTCCTTTTTTAATATACAATTACTAACATGCCTAGTAATCACACAAAGTGGGATTTGAAGAAAATAACATGCCCAAACCTTACTTCTCGCTTAGAGGTGGAGAGGTTATTTTTCGATAAGCCTTCGGCTCAAGAAAACAGTCCAAAGCAGTCCAAAAAAAAAAATTAAGTATAAGAAATTACATCAAATAGTAACAGAACAAACACTATAAGAAGACAATACATTAATCAAGGTATAGGAAACAACAAATAGTAACAGAAATCAAAGGTTAAAAAATAACAAGAGCAATACTATAACTATTAATATGAACGAACAACACGGCAACACACTGCCACCTACTAACCTAATTTGTGTCCTCAAGAAGCTGAAACTACACCATGCCCTATCTAATCAACCTCCTTCCCCTCGTCAATACGTTTTCATCCTACCTCTACTTTTCTTGAATTGATCCTTTTAAAAAATATTTTTAACGAAATTTCTGCCTTTGAGAGTACAACAATTTAGATCCAGCTAAACTGGAATAATTTTGTGTTTTTGACTATACGATCCATACAATTTTAATTTATAAAAGTTGTAATCATAGTGTCAATTATTAATTTGTAGAGTAAGCATTATCGAAAAAGATAGAGAATGAAAAAGAGAGTACAATGGACCTAAACCACAAGATGTCAAATAAGGCACATGAAGGTTAACATCAGTGGAGGAGAAAGAGTTTCACATTCTTTCTTTTCCTTTAACACCTCATATTTGGTTGCTCATTTTTGTCCCTTCATTTGAACATTGCTCTCAAAATGGTCCACTCCCAACTATGCTTTTCTACTGACTTTCATCATTTTGTTGAACAATTTTCACAACATATATCCTTATCCTTTCAATATTTAACCAAAAGAATTCACGTAAATATAGTTCTTGAAATTATTTATTTGTATTTACATTTAGAGAAGCACCAATTTTTTTTAGCTAAGTGTTGTTTGTTTTGGTGCATGTTTCTAGACATGGTCCGTTTTGATATATAGTGTCCAAAAATCATCCATTTTAGTTTCGGACTCCCTTTGGTTCATATTAATTGGGCAACTTACAAATATCTCACTAGTTTAGGAACTAATTATTTAGATACACGCTAGTTTACAATATTATGAAACTTACCAAATGTTGGTGCGTCTAGATACATCTAGATACGTTCATATACATGTATCTCGCGATACATGTGTCAAAATTAAATGTATTTTATTCTAGATACACTGTATTTAAGTAGATTCACATGTATATGAGATACACAGACAAATCTCGTTCACCTCCCGCCCATCTTGCTCACCACTCTCATATCTCGCTTGCGCATCTGATATCTTATACACTAGTTACATGCATCATAGACAAATTTTGCTCGCTTCCCTCAAGTTCTCGCTTGCCTCCCTCCTTATCTCAGTGTATCTGGTAACAAAAAACATGTATCCGGGTGTATGTGACTTGAATAATGGTATGAAATTATTAAATAGTGAGATATAATGTAATTATCTCAAATTATTAAAAACTTAGTAAATATAATAAAAATATTTATGTAATTAGGTAGTTTCTCCTTAATTTTATTATAAGGTTCTTGCATATACACCTTTCGAAAAAAACATATATGTCATAGCATTAATCGTTAGAACAATTGTCGAATTGATAAAATAAAGTCTACTCTTGTCACAAAAACTAAGCCTAGGTTATTTCCCGGCTTGATAAGTCTGTTTCACATATGACAAGTTATTTTCCAGCATAATCTAATTAAAATGACATCTTGGACTTTTCAGATATATAATACTCAACTAAGCATATCCAAAGGAGTCATTTTCATCATAATTGAGCTTCTTAGTAAAATATCTTCAAATAATACTACTAGTATTATCTTAATCTTAAAATAATTAAAGGCTTCGAGATTAGGTGGTTCCATCGATAGGTAAAACGTTTACATAGACAATGTTTCTTCTATCTCCTAGCACTTATCATTTTTTTTTTATTTGGTTTATATTCAAATTCAGAGAGATTTGGGAAATTTCTTATATTGATTATCGAGAGAGAGAGCGCGTATACAATGAGGATTATACCTCTAATTATACACATGGCAGTAACTGCCTTCTAATCTCTTCTAACTACCTTTCTAACAGTATTAACAAACTAACTAATTATACTCTTATCACATTTAATTAATCACTTAACTAACTTCTTCTATGCTATCTTCAATATTCCCCCTCAAGCTAGATGTATTGATAACATTCAATACTCCTAGCTTGGCCAACAAAAAGTCATGTTGAGTTCTCCCTAATGCCTTTGTCAACAAATCAGTCTGTTGCTCCTTGGTGTTGATATAACTTGTCTTTATTAGTCCTTGCTGCATCCTTTTTCGTATGAAAGGACAATCAATCTCGATATGTTTCGTTCTCTCATGAAATACATGATTTGTTGTTATTTGCAAAGTTGATTTGCTGTCACAATGTATTATAGTTGGTTCATGTACATCCATCTTTAGTTCCTTGAATATATTTGTTACCCAAACTATCTCAGTTGTTAATGCAGCCAGACTTCTATATTCTTCTTCTGTAGAACTTCTGGAGACTGTATTCTGCTTCTTAGACTTCCATGCTATTAAAGATTTGCCATACTTCAGTAGATAACCAGTCACTGACCTCTTGCTATTGAGACATGTAACCCAATCTGCATCACAGAATCCAGTAAGTTGTGCTTGTTTATCAGAACTCATGAATATGCCCAGACCTGGTGCTGTTTTAATGTACCAGACTACTTTTAATGTTGCATTCCAATGAGACATTGTTGGCTTTTGCATAAATTGACTTAAACACTAAACAAAGAAAGTAATATCAAGCCTGGTATTTGTAAGATACAGTAACTTCCCAATTAATCTATGATATCTATTCACATCAATAAATAATTCAGCTATTGCATCCTGTCTAAAATTAACACTTATCATTTTCATGTTACACTCCAAAAGAGTTGACGATGGTCTACATCCTGACAGTCCAGCATCTGATATCATTATCATACATATTTTTCTCATGGAGGAGATGAATAAGTCCATTTATTTAGTTCTACAGTTCTACATTCTTTGCACTTATTCTTATTATACGTACTCCGTTACATTTAGATATATCGATACATCGATCTATACTAAGAATTAAAAATTCTTCAAATTCTATTAATAATAAATAGTATCTAATTAGAATTCAAATTCTTAATTTAATTATAATTATTACAAGATATCTTTATTTATATAATAACATAATAACATATTTCTTCTGGTTCATAATGATTCATTTGTCTGATCTACAGAACTCAATTCCCAGAAAATACCTCAACTCCCCCAAATCTTTGATTTTAAAAAGATAATGCAAGACCCGTTTGGTCTCTTGTATCAATGTAGAATCATTTCCTGTAATCAACAGGTCATCCACATACACTAATAATATCACTAGTGCTGATCCCTTCCTCTTTGTGAATAAAGCATAGTCTAAATGACTTTGTGTATATCCTGATGCCAATATAACATCTGTAAGTTTTGCATTCCACTGCCTTGATGCTTGTTTAAGACCATATAATGATTTAATAAGTCTACAAACCTTATGTTCCCCCTGACTTGTGAAACCTTTAAGCAACTCCATATAAACTTCTTCAAATAAATCTCCTTGCAAAAAGGCATTGAAAATATCCATTCAAAATATTTGTCAATTTTCAGTAGCTGCAATGGCAATAATAGATCTTATTGTGACCATTTTCACAACTGGTGAAAATGTCTCTTGATAATCAATTCCCTCAGTCTAATTGTACCCCTTAGCCACAAGTCTAGCTTTGAATCTATCAACCTCTCCATTTGTCTTATACTTGATTTTGAACACCCACTTACACCCTATTGCTTTCTTTCCTGGAGGCAAACTCATAACCTTTCAAGTACCATTACTTTCTAGTGCTGCAATTTCTTGTTTCATTGTTTCTACCCATCTCTGATCTCTCACAGCCACTTCATAAGTACTAGGTTCAGTGTCTGTAGACATTTCACTCAAATATGCTTAGTAAGAGGTGGAAAGATGATCATAAGACATGTAGGTGGCTAATGAATAAGGGTGCACTGAATTAGTCACATGAGTGACATAGTCCTTCATCTACACTGGTGGATAGACTGCCCTTTTGGAGGAGTTTATGCGTACAATATTAGGAGAATCAATATGTACAGCAGCAGAGGGGTTAATATGCATTGATTCAGTCTGTTTATGATTATCAATAGTATCTTGATTCATGTCATGACTTATCTCATTACCACTACCTTCTTGAACTGGAACACCAAAATCTAGGCTCTCATCATTAACTGGTAATCTGACCAGTGTATTATCAGAATCAAGAAATGACTGTGCAGGAAAAACTGGTACATGATGACTCTGCATTTGACTGAATGGAAATATGTGTTCTTTGAATACAACATCTTTATTGATCATAAATTTCTTCATCCTCAAATTATACAAGAAATATCCCTTCTAAGTTAGTAAGTAGCCTATCATAACACATGCATCAGCTCTTGAGGAAAACTTATCATCTTTCACTGATTTAGTGTCATAGCACAAACAACCAATGGCCCTTAGATGATCTAGGTGTGGTGTAGTTTTGTGAAAAACCTCATAAGGTGAACTGATTTAGTGTCATAGCACAAACAACCAATGGCCCTTAGATGATCTAGGTGTGGTGTAGTTTTGTGAAAAACCTCATAAGGTGACTGCCCTTACAGTACACTAGTGGGCATCCTATTGATTAGATACACAACTGCTAATACATACTCACCCCAGAATGTAATAGGTATAGATTTCTGAAACCTAAGAGCTTTAGCCATCTCAAGTATGTGTCTATGCTTTCTCTCCACAACTTCATTTTGTTGTGGGGTATGTGGACAACTACTCTCATGGATAATTTCCAAAGATGAAAATAATGTTTTACATTTTTTGTTAACAATTTTTGTACCATTGTCTGATCTCACTCTTTTAACTTGCTTGCTGAACTAAGTTTGAACTAGAGCAAAAAATGATTCCAAGGTAGCAAAAACATCACTTTTGAATTTCAGTAAAAACAACCAAACCATTCTTGAATTATCATCCACAACAATTAGAAAAAATCTAAAACCATTATGAGTAACAGTTTTGTAAGGTCCCCATACATCAAGATGTATTAGATAAAAGATAACATTTGTTCTAGATACACTTTTGGGAAATGGAAGCCTGGTTTGCTTAGCCAAAAGACATATTGGACAATTATCACATATATCATGAGTCGTATCTTTGTAAAGTTCCTTCAAGACTCTAAATGAAGGATGACCCATCCTGTAATGTCATCTTAATAATTATGAATCTGTCTTGGATAGTAAGCACTTGTTATTAGCAGCAGTGGTATCAATTACCTTTGTCTGAGGAGAACAACTAGGAAAGTAATACAGCCCTTCTAACTCTTTACCAATTTCCTTCACCTCTTCATTGAAAAGGTCCTGAAAAACACAGAACTCAGGAAAGAAATGAACAGAATATTTCAATTGTCTTGTTAACTGGGATACTGACAGTAAGTTATACTTAACTTCATGAACAACCAGAACATTTTTTAATACACCTCCAATAGGTAACATGCAACTACCTGAATGAGTAACCATTGTAGTGTGGCCATTAGGCAAATAAACTCTCCTTCCGGTGTTTTTGTTATGACCACTAATATTATCCAAATTTTCAGACTTATGAGTTATGTGACATGTTGCCCTAGAGTCTACAATACAATGACCTTCTTTGCTAGACCTTTCATACTTATTATTGACATTCATAACATTATCATAACTACCCCAAGAATCTAAGAGAGCATTAAGATCATTAAAATTACCTGCCATGTTGACCATCTCTTCAGTGTTCTCTTCTTCATCTAGGAACCTCAATATTTTATGATACTGCTCTGGAGTATATGTTGACTTCATAGCAAGTGCCTGCAAATTTATTCTAACCGAATTAAAATCATGTGCACTAGCATTAGCTTTGTGTCCTTCAGCGACTGACCTAGAAGCATGCTCATTGTATTTGTCAACTTGCACATTATTTGCTAGATCATATGCTTTGTTCGAGTTCATTCCTCTTGCTACATTGGAGGATCTATAATCACCAGCATGATCATACTTCTTTTTAAACTTTCAGTCTTTAGGATATTCCACAAGTTTATAGCAGATGTTTTTAGTATGCCCATGTATTTTACAATGTTCACAAAACAGATTTCAGTTCACTTTCTTCTTGCCATTATAACTTTCTCTTCCAGCATACTCACCCCTATCTCTATGATCTGTATTTCTATTTCCATAATTCATCTTGCCTGCATACAATGTTGTGGCCTCGATTATATCTCCTTTTATACGCATTCCTGATGTAATTCTCTGGCTCTCATCTGAAACTATCATCGCATATGCTTTGCCAACATTGGGCAAATGGTTCATCATCAAGCTTTGACTTCTTACAGGGCCATATAACTCATTCAACCCCATTAAGAAAGTAAATAGTCGCAGATATTGTATGTGATATACATATACTCTAGATCCATCACAATTACATGAATGAGGGGGCACAAGTGCATCAAATTTATCCCAAAGCAACCGTAGCTTGGTAAAATAAGCTGAAACAGTTAGGTTACCTTGATGAATTGTGCAAATATCCTTGTAAAGTTGATAGATCCTCGATCCATCTACCTTATCGAATCGTTCCTTCAAGTCTTCCTATATTGTCACAGCATCTGAAGCATACACTATCCCACTTAGCAGCTCCTTCGAAACAGTATTCATGATCCATGTCACTACCAGTGCATTGCACTTTTTCCATTGTTCATCTAATTCAAGTGCATAATCACCCTTCTTGCACATTCCAAGCACAAAATCAAGCTTACTCTTAGCTTGAAGATTGATCATCATTGATCGACTCCACAACGAATAATTTTCTGAACCAGTAACCGTTGTTAATACAGATCTAGGGGTGTCTGATGGATGGAAAGGCCCCATGCAGTTAAGAAGCTGATAGAGAAGCTACTGGGCATCCTCACTGACGCTATTTAGTTATTCGAGATCAGAATTCCCACTAGAGAAGACGGGAATTTAGTCATGTCAGGGTTATCCCTGTATTGTATTAGCGAGAGGCGGAACCCTTCTTTCTTAATCAGACAATTTCTCTCCTATCATGTATGATTGATCAAAGTCTGGTATGTAGGAATCAGAGTCTCAATTGACTGGTATCGCCCTTCACTCCAAAATTCCTCAAAGAAAGCAAGAAGCAAGTCGGTAAAGAGGATGATTCCTTTTTGATTCGATCAATTCCATCGTTTCTGGTGCAACAACAAAATAAGAAGTCGTTATTGTTGTATTGCCTTCAATCGCCATTGCAAATCACAAAAGCTCTGTTCTCCAGAATCAAATTTACAATTTGAATCAAAGAATTATTGACTCAATGCTCTGATACCATGTTCAAATTCAGAGAGATTTGGGAAATTTCTTATATTGATTATAGAGAGAGTGCGCGTATACAATGAGGATTAGACCTCTATTTATACACATGGCAGTAACTGCCTTCTAATCTCTTCTAGCTACCTTTCTAACAGTACTAACAAACTAACTAATTATACTATTATCACATTTAATTAATCACATAACTAACTTCTTCTATGCTATCTTCAATAGTTTATTATCTTTTTCATTTAATTTCATGAAATAAATATTTCCATCCTCTCATTCACCTACCCAAACACACAATGTCACCTTACAATGTAATGATACTTATTACTGATACTCTTTCCTCTCAAAATAAGTGTCATTTTAGCAAAAATTATGTTTATTAAGAAATCTATAAATATAATGTGTAGTTTACTCATTAAACTATTCATATTTAATAAATATTTCTTGAAAATTGAACACTACTAAAAAATGGAGTATAAGGGTATATACAATTTGTTTTGAATTTCTAAAGTAACACTTATTTTGAGACAATTTATTTTTGCAAAACTAACAGTTATTTTATGGGAGAGGGCAAAATATTAGTATTTCTCCCTCCGTCCCATATAAATTAGTTGATCATTATACTAAAAATAATTGTCTACTTTATTAAATCAAGAAATCATTAATTAAATTTTTTCTATATTTTCTTTACAATTAATTCTTTTTGAAAGTATGGACAGTTATTTTTAAATTATCCAAGAAGTTTTTAAGATTGAATTAGTAAAATTATTTTTTTATTTATTATCTCTTAAGTATCATGCAAAATGAAAAATGATCTAGGACAAAGGGAATAATATTTTTACACAAAAATATGAATTTGATTCTCACTGTTCGTTATTCTTCCGATTCCCCTTTTCACCAATAAAAAAATATATTGTAAAAAAAAAAAAAAAAAAAAAGAAACTCCATAGAAGATCCATGTGAACATTTTGCTGAATATTTCGATAATTGTATACGCAACAAATTAAATTCTCTAAATTTCAGCGTTCTGTAACTCAAAAAGTTATCAATCATTCAACTGCAATAGCCCCCACCCAAGTTCCATAAAAGGAAATAATGAATTGTGGTAATTACTGGACAAAAACAGACCCAAAAATTTCCACTCTTTCTAAAAAATATAAAAAAACAGACCCAAAAATTTCCACTCTTTCTAAAAAAAAAAAAAATCATAAATAGTTGTGATTACGGATTCAACCGAACTTAGGAGCGGATCACTATATATAATTGTAATTATGAATTTAATAAACTTAATAACTTTTTGATTCTAATAACTAAATAAATAGTTATTCAAAATTCATAAATTAAAATTTTTGACTGCGACTCGAAATGAGGTAAGGGATTCATGATTAAAGCAGTCAACATTTACAGGCAGACACTCTACCATGGTCCCAAAGTTTACCCTTTTAAAACTAATAATTCATGATGATGTATCTTTTTTTTTTTCTTGTTCTCTTAGTTTTACCCTTTATATTATTTTTGCAATATTATAAAAAGAAAGACTAATTGATATATATATATATATATTTGAACTTAGAAAAGGACCCCATGGAACAATACAGCTGATCATGTACTCTCTCAGCTTCAAAACAAGCTGTTTTTTTTGTCTCATACTTTGAGAAGCGATATCTATGCTTTTAATATTTAATGAACTTAATATATAGTTTTTTGTCCATAGCACCGAATTTTCCAATCACATTTTTAACTTGTACCTCCCTTGTTTACCTTTTTCAGATTAAGGGTGTTCATTCTTTCCATGGAAAGGAAATTTTATTACACCAAAGAAGTAGCTTATCATAAAGGTTATTATTATTATTATTTCTCCTTCTGAAAAAAAAAATACATATTTGGTGAATTGATGTATCATACTAATAGTTCTTCACAACTGGACATTTAAGGTAGAAAAAAAAGTTTAATTCCACATTTGGTTCAATATCATTATAAGTGATTGAAGCACAATATAAGAGTGTTTGTACAAGCTGATTAAAATGATTTGTAAGTGTACTATTTTTTAAATTTATTTATGTATTTGGTACACACGAAAAATATTTATAAGCCAAATTGAGCAAAAAAAAAAAAAAAATTCAAAAGTTGATCACATTCATAGAATCTTACTATTTTTTCAGTTTAATAATGTTTTTAGTTTAGTTAAATGTTTTCTGTGAAAATACTTTAAAAAATTATATGTTATTCAATTAACTTAAAGACATTTAAGTCTATTTGATATAAAAAGTGTTCATCAACACCTTTCACGAAAAATAGTAGCAACATGTTCTCAGTTTTAACACTTATATAAAATTAGAAAAAAAAAATCCTATCCAAATAGGCAACTATTTATTTCTAAAATAAATAAGTTTTATCACCTAAAAGTGTTCTTTGAACTTGATACTTATCAGCTAAATAATACTTCCTCCATTTTAATTTATTTGTTATTGAATCCTATGGTCTTAAATTAAAGATATATCAAATATGTCAAAATAACATTTAATCTTACGGTTTTAAATTAACATGTCAAGTAAAAAATTAGAGTTAATGAATTGTAAAAAGGAAAAGTAGGACGAACAAATCGAAACGAAAGGAGTGACTAATTTGAAGGGGGGCTAATCTTTTCTTCATTCTAATGAAGCATGTAACTGTTAGTGCCCAGTAGAAGTTAACAAAGTTATTGGAAAACCAGCCCATTGGTTCTTGTCTTCATTTCTGTGGCTTTTATCAACCACTCCTGATCTTCTCTCTCTCTCACTGTTTATCTTGTAAAGTCAAGAAAGAATGTCACTGCACCTTTTGTTCACAATCCAATTATCTTTTTTATTCCAATGACTTCTCTTCAAGAATTGCTAGCTGATGAAGGTTTTGAAAGTACTAAAAAAACACCGGCAAGAACTCACAGAAAAGTTAAGTTCAAAGACAGAGAAGACTCAAACAATATTGCTCTGCCTATTTACATTTGCCATGACAGAAGATCATCCTTGGATTTCTCCAAGACTAAATCCCGAAGACCCTTTTCGAGTACTACTTCTTCAATTCATTCGTCACAAAAATCGAATGTTAAGTCCACTCATACTCATGTTGAAGGAAATATTCCAAGAAGAGATGAGCCTGCTATTGATGAAATTGCTATAAGAGCAGTGATTTCTATACTTAGTGGCTTTGTAGGACAATATTCGAGGGATAAAGATTTTCGTGAAGCTATTAAGGAGAAATGTTATGCTTGTTTTGTGAGAAAGAAGAATTATTCGGATGATGGGATTTTTGCTGATATAGAATTAGCTATTGAGAGTATAGAGAGATTAGTTGATAGTATTGATGATACTAAAAGGGAAGTTAAAGTTAAGTCATTGCAATACTCTATTAGGCTATTGACAATTGTGGCATCTTTGAATTCCAATAACTCTGGAAATGCCTCAACTTGTAGAATTCCCAATTCTAATCTCTCTGCTTGTGCACAGCTCTACTTATCTATCGTCTACAAGCTCGAAAAAAATGATAGAATTGCAGCTAGGCATCTCCTTCAAGTGTTTGTTGATTCGCCATATCTTGCTCGGACGCACTTGCTTCCTGAGCTTTGGGAGCATTTGTTTCTTCCTCACCTTCTTCATCTCAAGATTTGGCATACACAAGAATTGGAAGTTCTATCGAGTTCGGATTATGCTGACAAGGAGAAGCAGATGAAGGTCTTAAACAAGCTCTATAATGACCATGTTGATATTGGTACAACAAAGTTTGCTCTTTACTATAAACAATGGCTCAAGGTTGGTGCCCAAGCCCCTGCTGTTCCTTCTGTGCCTTTGCCTTCTAAAGTGGGATATTCGACTTCAAGAAGACGTTCTATGGATTCTGTCACTTCTAATTCCTCCGTCAAGAACAACTCATTGTAAGTTTGCATACAACTCATGGTACAACTGTTCTTTTTTATGTAATATGCTTCCTAGGATAGTTTTGAGCTGGAAATTTGTTTTCATTATCCTGAAGATATCGTGCTGTTTTTGGCCCAATTACGGAGAGGATATCCATGGATGCTGCAAGAAATGGAATTTGGGACTATGAGGAGGAAGAAAAAGAGAAGATTTCAACCATTGGAGATGACTTTAAGCAAGGCAATTACAGTCCGGTGAGTGACCTTTACATATTACCTTTTGTTGATTCTTGAAAGGGTATATGATGAGAATTCTAATTATATTCTTGACTTTGACAGAAAAAAACAGTGGTTCATCGAAGATCATCGAGTCAAAGTCATAGAACTCCAAAACATGATCAATGGGATCATACTCATAAAAAATCAGACCGCTTCCCCTATTTCAGTTGTCAAAGTGAGCCTGTGGAGTGCTTGAGAGAAGGAAACAGTAAGATTGGCAGTGTTTCCATCAGAAAGGAAGAAGAAATAATTCCTTCTGTTTCAAATGATCTAAGTAGAGCTATCTTCGCGATTTGCTCCTCAGATAGCTTAGGTGAGTGTGAACTGGCCATCCGTTTGGTGGCAAAATCATGGCTTGATTCTCATGGAGATCCTGAGACTGTAAAGAGATTGTCCACAGCACCAGTGATCGAAGGAATAATGAACGTTTTGTTTGCATCTGAAGATGATGAGATCTTGGAACTAGCCATCTCAATCTTAGCAGAACTAGTCACTAGGAAAGAGACGAGTGGACAAATCATTCTGAACTCAGATTCACAGCTTGATATTTTCTTGAGACTATTGAGAAGTAGCAGCCTGTTTCTCAAGGCTGCAATTCTTCTTTACCTAGTGCAGCCAAAGGCGAAACAGATGATATCAATTGAGTGGATTCCATTAGTACTTCGAGTTTTGGAATTTGCAGATCAGTTGCAGACGTTATTCACGGTTCAACGTAGTCCTCAAGAGGCAGCATATTACTTGCTTGATCAACTTCTTACTGGTTTTGATGAAGACAAGAATTTTGAAAATTGTAGGCAAGTCATTTCACTAGGAGGATTGAGCTTGTTGCTCAGACGAGTTGAAATAGGAAATGTCTCAGAAAAAAGTAAAGTAGCTTCTGTTATGTACTATTGTGTTCAATCTGATGGAAGCTGCAGGCATTACCTGGCCAAGAACTTGAATAAAGATTGTCTTCTTCCCCTTCTATTGCTTCAGAACCAGCACAACACTCGAGGACATGTTTTTGCATTTCTCACCGAGCTTCTCTGCATCAATAAGTAAGATATTCTTGTTAAGCTCTCTTATGCAATCTTCTTCTTTTTCTTGCATCTAAATGAACAAGTAATTTTGCATGATGTTACAGGCAAATTCAAAGAATAGAATTCTTACGCGGACTACTAAGAGGATGGGGAATGGTGAACACCTTGCACATTTTGCTACTCTATCTACAAAGAGCTCAACAAGAAGAACGCCCCATTATCTCTGCCATATTGTTACAGCTTGATCTTTTGGTAAGTCTGTTTCCATTATAGTCTTCTCCCGTTCAAAGAATAATTCGGAAGAAATCCTCATTTAGCTGCAGTCATGCTGCAGGGAGATCCGAACGAGTGCAGTGTGTATAGAGAAGAAGTAATAGAAGAAATAATAAAAGCCTTGGACTGTCAAGTATTCAATGAAAAAGTCCAAGTACAATCAGCGAGAGCTCTACTTATACTAGGGAGTCGTTTTTCCTATGCTGGAGAGCCAGTAGTGGAGCAATGTCTGTTAAAAGAAGCAGGCTATGACGAAAACGCTGGGGATTCATATCTTGGCAAAAACTTTATCCTTAAGAGTTATACAAACCTGGTAAATTCCCCTTCTCATGACCCTTTTTTCCTGTTGAACTTTAACCAAAACTCGAAGTCACCTAGTCCTTCAACTAAGTTTCAGAATGAAGAGGAGGAGGCAACAAGAAATTGGCAAAGGAAAACAGCAATAGTGTTGCTCAACAGTGGAAACAAAAGGCTGTTATCTGGTCTTGTAGATTCAATAGCCAATGGAATTCCATGTTTAGGAAGATCAAGCCTAGTTACTGTCACCTGGATGAGCAATTTTTTCTGTTTCATTGAGGATAAAGGAGTTCAGTCTTTAGTATATTCGGAGCTGATCCCCGAGCTGATAAAGTTATTGAAGTACAATAATGTTATGGAGGAAAGAGTTCTTGCTTCACTTTCATTACTCAAACTGGCAAACTATACAGGTATGGGATTTTGCAAGCTATACTTTAGCTTAGCCTTGATAATACTGTTTGCTCTACCATTAGAGAAAAGTTAACTTGTTACTTCCATAATACCTAATTAAACTTTATCACAAAAAAATAGCACATTTTGAACTTTCTTCACAGAGTTTTGGTCTATTATTTTTTTTCAGATTATTTGGAAAAATTGTCTCCATTGGATAAAGAGCTCATAAATGATTTGCATGAACTCTCAGAAGTAACATGGACAGCAAAGGAGCTTGTTTCAATTATTTCAAGCAGCTCAAGGCATCATCAGCAGCTTAATGTGCCTTAACAATTTGTTTTTTTTGTTTAGTACCTTTAGTCATTCTACCTTGTACATGTCCATGAAGGCACAGGATGTCTATATATTAGCCCTTCTTGGAGATAATTTTAGTTATAAGAGAGGCTATTTCTCAACTGCGATATGCCGCCTTCTTATTCATTCTTGAGTAATTCATAAATAACTTCAGTCGATTTCAAAGCAAGAATTGCCAAAGACTATGGACACAGATAATGCCTCTAATTCTTCAATATACAAAAACAGCAATTACCATGTCTCTATAACAATTGATGCAAAACTGAAAACAACATTGTAAAGTGAGGTTTTACAGATTATATGGGGAGAAAACATTGAACTCTGTTCCTTGAGAGTATTTAGCACAGTTCTGTTTGTTTTTCTTGTTCAAAATTTTAATAAAAAGCATAGATCAGTAAGAATCGAATCCATGAAACTAAAAGTATTAAGTATATTGAATTGAATTCCAATACAAACGTATGATGGAAGGCTCAGTCAATCAAATATCAGTTCGATCTACTTTACATCCTTACAGAGAAATATCCTTCTATTTTGGCAAAAGTGGGATGAGCTGCTACTATGCTATAAATTTTCTGCATAATACTTATGTATCCTTTATCCTTTGAATTATGTTCCAAATTGTTAGAAATCTCATTTAATCGCTAAATAAGCATGAGTACCATAAGAACCAAAGAGTCCTCTTACGTGTATAGCCTTTGACCCTTTGTAATCTCCATTTTAGAATTTGAAGATACTACTGTAAAAGGTTCCCAAAAGGAAAAAAACATGCAGAGACAGAATGCAAACCACATTGAATATTAGAGACAACGAGTAGCTCAAACACAAGTACATTAAACGAAATTCAACTTTTTGTCTGACAGTACATATTAGAAAGCATCACACAATTTAAGTAGACATACTGGGCAGTGGCCTCCAGCGCCAGAGACCCCCAAAGTAAATAAAACATGATCAAACACCAAACCATTATGACAGAGAAAATAAAAGACGGGTAGCAATAAAAGAAGCATGAAATCCCATTAGATTCACGCACAAACTCCTTTGCTACGTCCGATAGAAAGGAGGCTAAAATGCATTCGGAAATGGGCATCTCCAAAATGTAGACAACCATCTCCTCCCCAGTGTGGGAATGGTGAAGGAGATCAAAGAGCTAACCGGTCTGTCATCAAACGAAAAACATTATGTTCTGCAAATCACGGTGCAAATCATAAAATCCTTGTGCAAATGAGTCAATTGGAGAAGATGATGACAACGAAGCTTCAGAGGATGAAGTTGTAGACCTAGAAGAGTTCATCTCCTTAAGCACCTCTTGGAACATCCGTCCCCTGTAAGCAACAAGGTCTGCATAGTAAACTGGTGGAACAAGTGAAACAGGTTTAGTGCACCGTGCAAAAGTGAAGCACATGTTGTATATAAGACGTTGTAAATCGACAGATCTGAAGCCATTCTCATCATATAGAACATGATAGTGAGTTGCCTTGCTAGTACCCAACTGTCCATAGTGGCTGCAAAGATAGAAGTCAAAACCAGATGGATGAACAATTTGTGTATCCACAACAGTACCCGGAGACACATTTCCATCCATAGGAAATAGTCGTGTATGGTGTCTCTTCTGAGCCACAACAAGAGTGATTGCTGGTTGATACTTATTACTTTCGTATATAGCTTCTACCAAATCATTCAACTCTTCGTTGAGTACCATATCAAACTGACTCTCACTCACACCATCACGGAAAACAACAATTTTGTTTGGTTTAACCGAGTTGAGTTCAGCATAAGTATGAACTAGGTCTTTACACATTTTCCCAAACTCTACAATCTTTTCAGTCCTGTGTTCCTGTGGAGAAACCCTAGCGGCATATTTATTAGCAGCTGGCCAGTTGATGGTGGCAACAACAGCTGCTATGGATGGACATTTCACATTTCCTGCAGCAGGATGATTAACATCAGCTCCAATGAACATGACATTGTCATCACTTCCGAAATTAGGGAGTCTTTCCATAAGTTCCATATTGCTGCCCCCAAGTTTTGCATTAATCTTCATACAGAGGTTGGCAAGATATTGATTATGTAGCTTGTTGGCATTAGAAGACAAGCAACACTGGGTTACAATTCCAATTTTTGTCTCAGATACCCATTTAAGATATTTGTACCCATTATGCTTTGATGTCATAACACAAACTATCATTTGAAGTTTACCCTTTATTTTCCGTTCAGCTGCATCAACCACAACTTTGAGGAGATTTTCAACCTTGCCAACTGCAGAGAGCTCATTCATGTTAGTAGAATGTACTACAACAGGTTCTTCCATATTAATACTCAATTCTGTGCACCGATCTTTCAATTTCAAGACAAATTTATCAACTTGTAGCTTCAACATGTCCCTGTGTTCATTAGAGCTAAAATCTATCAAAGCCCATCGTTGAAGCGCCTTGCCTTCCACCACAGATTTCCCAACAAGGTTCCACTGGCATGTCTTATCATTCAAATAAGGTGGACTTTGACCGCCTAGCTTCAAAACAGGGACAGGAAGAATACGACCCGAAATACGGGTCATGTGGTCATCAACACGAATCTTAAAATTACCGGGAATAGTCCTGCAATAATCAAGTGAAAAAAATATTGTAATAACATATATCATCAATAAGTTCATGATGACAGTGAATAAATTGACGATCTAAACTCAGTAATTTATGAAATGTCTAAGCAAGGAAAGAAACCAAAAAGAAGATTAGAAATGAAATACATAGATAATCACAAGTTTCTGAGTATAGTTTGCAACATAAGTGTATCAATATCCACCTATACTTTATGAAATGTATATACTCTATAATGAAAGAAAACCAACCCATAGAAGATCAAAAAAGCTCAACAACTGACCGCCACACATTTATTGTCAGAAAGAAGAAATTCAAGAGGAAGCATCAAAATCTCAGAAGAAAACACATAGGATACAAAAGAAATTTAAGGAATTCACATACGTGTGCGGGCCATCTGTAGCCAGTACCGTCTCACATATTAACTCCCTTCTCTCTTCTGGTTTAGGCGAGGCTGTTTTCAATCGATCCTTAGGAAATCTTTGTCCTGCAACCAAGTCACAGAATTCCACCGGGACATAGTTTTGCTTATCACCTTTTCCAATATCTAGTGAAGGTAAATGCTTGAACTGAATTTTACGGGTATATTTTTCATTGAAGTAGTCAACAAGGAAAACCTCCTTTCTGGTATCTTGAAGGCGAAATTTAAGAGCACGAGTTTCTCCTGGAATTAGCTTCTTAATAACAAACTTCTGCTTGTTAGGACGATGAGTTACTTTGACTTTCAAACCAGCCAATAAATCACTTGCAGCTGCTCTTCTATACTTGAAAATGTCTTCGATACTTCCTCCATAATATTCCTTCAGAAAGCCTATCACTGAAATCTGTTCTGGGATTACCAAGAGTTCTGAGTAATCTAAGCACAACGCAAGACCTTCAGATGTTAGCTTTAGGCTCTGCTGAAAACCTTTATGTGCAGCAACCCCGCAACTAAAATCTTTGTAAGCATTGTTAGAGTAGAAACAACGACCTACAGAAATCCTGCACCTTCTAGGATTTTCTTTCATAACCAAATCCATTCCTTGTAGTACATCACGAGGAATATTCTGGAGGTTTCGTTTCACATATCCGGTCACGTTGTCAAGTTGTAATTGAGCAACAAGCTTGAAGGTAAGCGTGTACTTGCATTCCTTAGCATCATCCCCAACAGAGCAGTTAACAGTTAAAGGCATAGCAGGAAGATCAACAGCACTGAAAATGTTCTTATTACCGTCATATGCAGTTTTATCACAGGGAAATTCAGCAGGCTTATCCATCAGCCACTTTTCTCTTATCTTACGGAGATCAAACTTTTCTGTTACCGGCTTACCAGGCTGATTTTCATCAACCTGTTGAACATCCACATCATAATGCAAAATGATAGTCCCGTCTTTAAATTTAACAGGAAAGTGATTAGCATGCAGGCTAATCGACTTGTAAGAATTGTTTCCACGATCAGGTCGTCCCATAGGTTCACGTTTTTTTGAATCCTTCAGATTGATTTTCCCCAGAAGAACTGGAGCATCTGCCCACAAAAATAGTACAGTGCATTTTAAGAATAAATCAATGTTGACATGCATAAAACTAGTGAGCTAGAAAGAAGAATAAAAAAGAAAATACAGGTCTGCTTCATAAGAAGAACTTGCAGATGAAAATTACTCATTTATTTTAAACCAAAAACCAAACAAATATAGATCATAATATACAGAAACCTATGAATTTTAACTTTTAACCAAAACGTTAGTTCAATCTATATAAACCTCTGAAAACAACTTCAATTAATTCTTTGATAAAAAATTCCAGTTCAACGCTAAATAAAACAATACTTTACAGCTTCAGATATAGATATAACAGGAGTGTAAAGCTATCAATTATCATGAATATCAAAACGCTACCCTGTTGCTGTTGTGGCCGTGGTGAAGCAGTACCAACACCTCTTCGGAGCACAGTGGCCCAACTAATAACAGTAGCTTCCCGAGTCTGACTAACCGGCTGATTTTCCGGAGTCCCTGTCTCAGTAAACTGATGCTGACCCGATGGCCTTGGCTGGTTAGATGAAGATGAACCCATCTGAAACCTACCCCTTTCACCACGTCCACGGCCTTGTTCCTGTTCGTGGTGACCACGAGCACGGCCTTGTTCCTGTTCGTAGTAAGCACGAGCACGGTCTTGTCTCGGTTCGTTGTAACCACGAGCACGGCCTTGTCTCGGTTGGTTGTAACCACGAACACGACCACAATCACGACCACGGTTACCTCCACCATGTCCGTTGTAGCCTCCACGGTCCATTTGCTGCTAACTTGGGTATTTTTAGCTAAGAGAGAAAGAAAACTAGCAACTGTAAATTCTTCTCAAGTTTTTGTGTTGAGAATGATGAAGTTGAGCTAAAATAAATAGACTCAACGCTGTATACAGTAACAGTATATAGAGTAGACGCTAAATGACGAAAAAGGGACGATTCCAGGAAAAGTGAGTGGATAAATTCATGCATTGAATTGACCTTTTAGTCCCTTAAGGTTTGTTAAATAAACGACAAAATAGTAGAACAAATTATTCGGTGTCTTGTCTTCCAATCTTTTGGGGTGGAGGGTAGTTTTGGTATTTAATCAATTGGATGAAGTAGTGGGCAAGGAAAAAGTGGTATACAACGACTACGTACTCGAATTGTCAGTGACACTGTTAAATGCTGCAACGGAAAACTAATTACCCATCCCATTGTTAAATTATAAAAAAATCTCATTTTCCTGATTTTGTTTTACTTATTAATTTTATCATACACTTTATATATTCATGAGTTCTACTTCATATTTTACTTTCTTTTTTAGGTTTATTATTCATGTGTGACATTACATAATTTTAAAAAATTATACAACTTCTTCAAATATGATATAATATGATATAATACAATATATAACGAGCATCCAAATAGAGTGTTGATTAAATACTTTGTTTGAATACATCCGATAATTTTTTGTGTTTATTTCTTATTTGTAAAATTTGAATTATACCTATTTTAAATATTTTTTATTTTAATCAAATGTTTGAAGTTGATTTGATGTATGCTTTTTTTTATTATTATTATTATTACTACAACCTTAGAGGGAAATTTATTTTATAATGAAATTATGACATAAGAGAGTTTACTAAAATCATTTTATTGTATCAGATAATTGGTGTTTAATCAAATATGGTATAATATAAAATGGAATAAGGAAGCCTAAGATTTTAATCCTTTTTATTCTTTTGCTAAGCAAATTTAATTTTTGCTTCAATTATGACGTACTAATTCTTTCTAATTACTTCTCTTCAAAGTCTATTTCAAATAACTACTTTTATATATAATGTCAAAACTTAAAAAATGATATTAAAGGAGATTATACCCATCTTAATTTGATGTGTACTTGATTTATTCATTTGTTGACTTTGTAATTCGCATTTCTTATGACACGTTTGGGAAAAATTGATAAAGTAAAAAAAAACAAATATCAAAAACATGTATAATGAAAGATATAAAAGCTCTCAAATATGATTTTCTTGCACTTAAATGTATTTAGAATTTTAGACTATATATAAAACAAAAGTTTTTTAAGTACTTGAAAAGAAATTTTTTATTATCTGTCATCATCGCTAATAAATTATTCTTAAAATAAAAGATTTCTCCAAAATACTAAGAGTTCATATTCTAAATAGGAAGTTTTCTGGTGTCTTTTCATGTTAATTTGGGCAAGAATTTTATTCATATTCCTAATAGCATATGTGCACTTCTCTTCCAGATTAATTATATTTCAAATTCATGATAGTGTTGGTATATTATCCGTTTTGGTTTATTAAATTTGATATTTCAAATTTATCTTTTATGTAATGAGTGATGTTTTCACCAAAATTTTAATTTTCCAAATATGCTTGATGAAATATTTTTATATCAAGAACTTCAAATAAGAGTGAGAATATCTTATCCATATGCACGATCCTTGTTAATAAATATGACATTCTTATCTATTAGAATTATACATATTATTATAAAAATATAATTAACACAAAAAAATGAACGATAAATCTTATTTGGCCAAATCTTCTAAGGCACCTTACCTCGTTTATAAGATTATAAAACCTCTCAGTGTTTTTTTTTTTTTTTTTTTTTTTTGGATGTTGCTTGTGGGTAGTTTTACTGAGTTATAGTGTAAAACTCTTTGTTTGTAGATAAAAAGTTCAAACTCTTGTCCTCATACTAGCATTTCGAGTTACTTTTTGTTTCCTTTTATTTTTTGGAGCGAGTCTCTCTAATTTTTTTCACTTGAATTAGGGATGATTCAACTCTATTTTATATGTTTTAGAATTTATCTGTTCATTTCTAACTTATACTACTTTTTACTAAGTTGAAATTCAAGTTGTAATTATAAAGGGCAAGTAATAATATGTTTAAATTATAAAGAAGCATGAAATCCCATTAGATTCACGCAAAAACTCCTTTTCTACGTAGACGAAAAGGAGGTTCAAATGCGTTTGGAAATGGGCACCTCCAAAATGTAGACAATCATCTCCTCCCCAGTGTGGGAATGGTAAAGGAGATCAAAAAGGTGACGGGTCTGCCATCAGATGAAAAACATTATGTTCTGCAAATCAGGGTGCAAAGTTTAAAAACTTAGTTCAAATGAGGCAGGTGAAGAAGTTGAAGTTGTAGAAAGAACTAGGAGCGTTCATCTCCATAAGCACCTCTTGGAACATCCGTCCCCTGTAAGCAACAAGGTCTGCATAGTAAACTGGTGGAAAAAGTGAGACAGGTTTAGTGCACCGCGCAAAAGTGAAGCGCATGTTGTATATAAGCTTTTGTAAGCGGTCAGAACTGAAGCCATTCTCATCATATAGAACATGATAGTGAGTTGCCTTGCTAGTACCCAACTGTCCAAAGTGGCTGCAAAGATAGAAGTCAAAATCAGATGGATGAACAATTTGTGTATCCACAACAGTACCCGGAGGCACATTTCCGTCCTTAGGAAATAGTCGCGTATGGTGTCTCTTCTGAGCCACAACAAGAGTGATTGTTGGTCGATACTTATCACTTTCATATATAGCTTCTACCAAATCATTCAACTCTTCCTTGAGTACCATATCAAACTGACTCTCACTCACACCATCACGGAAAACAACAATTTTGTTTGGTTTAACAGAGTTGAGTTTCGCGTAAGTATCAACTAGGTCTTTACACATTTTTCCAAACTCTAGAATCTTCTCAGTCCCGTGTTCCTGAGGACGAACTCTAGCGGCATATCTATTAGCAGCTGGCCAGTTGATGGTGGCAACAACAGCTGCTATGGATGGATATTTGTCACTATCCTTGCCAGTAGGATGATTGACATCAGCTCCAATGAACATGACATTGTTGTCTTCACTTCCGAAATTAGGGAGTCTTTCCATAAGTTCCATATTGCTGCCTCCAAGTTTTGCGTTAATCTTCAAAAGAGGTTTGCAAGAAATTGATCCTTTGCATTGTTGTAGGCATTAGAAGACAAGCAACACTGGGTTACAATGCCAATTTTGGTCTCTGAGACCCATTTAAGATATTTGTACCCATTATCCTTTGATTCCATAACACAAACTATCATTTGAAGTTTACCCTTGTTTTTCTGGCCAGCTTCATTAACCACATCAACTGCAGAGAGTTCATTCATGTGTGTGAAATGTTTTACGGCAGGTTCTTCCATATTAATACCCAACCTTAAGTACCGATCTTTCAATTTGTCAACAAATACATCAACTTGTCGCTTCAAGTCCCTGTGATTCTTAGAGCTAAAATCTATCAAAGCCCATCGTTGAATTTCCTTGCCTTCCACCACAGATTTCCCAACAAGGTTCCACTGGTATTTATCATTCACATGATGTCGACTTTGACTGCCAACCTTCAAATCAGGGGGAGGAAGAATACGACCAAAAACACAGGTCATGTTCCTATCAACTCCGATCTCAAAATTAGGGGTGATAGCCCTGCAATAATCAATTAAAAATTAGAAGGAAAAAAGAAAGTCTGTAACAACAGATGCTAATAACATATATCAGCTATCATCAACAAACTCATGATGCAAACAACAACATACCAAGTGAGATCCCACAAGTGGAGCGTAAGGAGGATAGAGTGCACGCAGACCTTACCACTACTTCATGGAGATAGAGAGGTTGTTCCGAAAGACCCTTGCTCAAATGAAAACATCAAGAAGAACAAGCCCTTAGAATCTAGAATAGACTCAACTAGCAAGACAGCCATAGGATGAGCCAAAAAGGTAACTTACTAAGAATTACCATTCAAAACCCCATAAAGTTCTCATTTAAAAATACAACAGAAATCAGAAAAACTACTCAACTACTATTTCAACAAAAAGTGCAAACTCCATAAATGAAGCCACAAACATGCAAGCAAAGAAAACCACACATAAAAGGCAGAGAAATTAAATCCATGATATTTCATCACATGGAGTTGGAAAGAAGAAATTCAAGAGGAAGCAACAAAATCTCAGATGAATAACACATAGTTAAGGAATTCACATACCCGCACGGGCCCATCTTTAGCCTGTACCATTTCACAAATTGCCTCCCTTCTCTGTTGGGGTTGAGCTAGTGACATATTCTTCAAAATCAAGGCTGTATCCTTATGCAAATCCTCCTTAGGATACCGTCGTTCCTCAACCAAGACACAGAATTCCATGGGGACATAGTTTTTCTTATTACCTTTTCCAATATCTAATGAAGGAAAATCCCTGAACCGATTCTCCCGCTGATATTTATCCCTGAAGTAGTCAACAAGAAAAACTTCCGCTGTGGAATCTTTGCCTTCTGGATCTTTAAGGGGAAAAGTAAGTTTATGAGTCTCGAGGTCGGTCAGTTCCTTAATAACAAACTTCTGGTTGGTATGACGATGAATTACTCCGACTTTCAAACCCTTTAATGCAAACTCTGCAGCTGGACGGTTGTTAGCTTCGTTAGGTTCTTGAAGATATTCCTTCAGATAGTCTAGCACTGGCATTGGTTCCCGGAGTGCCAAGACTGAGTAATCTAAGCACAACGCCATCCCTTGTACATCACGAGGAATATGCGAAAGGTTTCCACAGCAACAAACTTGATGATAATGTCATAAGAGCGTTCCATAGCATCCCCGTCAGACCAGTTCACAGTGAAACAGCCAGTAGGAAGTTGAACAGCACTGAAAATGTTCGTCATATGCAGTTTTATCACAGGGAAATTCAGCAGGCTTATCCGTCAACCACTTTTCTCTTATCTGAAGGAGATCAGACTTGTCTGTTACCGGCTTTCCAGCCTGATTCTCATCAGCCTGCTGTTGAATATCCAGATCATAATGCATAATGATAGAAATCTCACAGGAAAATGATTAGCAAGCAGTGTAATTGACTCGACAGCAATTTTTCCAGTATCAGGTCGTGCGACAGGTACACGTTGTTCCTTGCAACTTCTTGGAAGGGATGATGAACTCTGTTCTGTAATTTTCAGGGACCCCAGATCAACTTGAACAGGATCTGCCCACAGAAATACAGTGCATTTTAACAGTTGTGTACTTATGCAGACATAAAATGAACCAACATACCATATAATAATTCATTATATACAAAGTGGGAAAAAATTTGACAAGTGAAAAAGAAAAAACGTGAAATGAAAAATATAAAATCTTTCAAAAATATTTTACTTGTACTTATATTTACTTAGACTAATAAATATGAAATAAAAGTTTTTAAGTACCTGAAAAGGAGTTTTTGATTTTATTTCTTTAATTGCTCGTCCGCGCTGATTTTGATTTTTTGATTGTTTGTCTTAAAGTAAAGAGTTCATGGGGTGACTATTTATAGAGTGGAAGAGCATCTGCTTTTCATTGCAATTAAAATTATACCGTATATATTTTCTATCTATACGCAGAAATATTTTATTCTTTCTATTTTTTTTATTTTTCACTCGGCATCATGATTTTTTTATATTCAAAGCTCGAACTCGAGATCTTTGGTGAAGAGTGGAGCAGCCTCATTACTGCACCACAATCCATATTGAATTTGATTCATATTGTAAATAGGATGTATTTCAAGTTTCTTTCCATATTAATTCAAACAAGAATTTAATTCATATACCTAATAGGATATGTTCACTTTTCTTTCATATGAATTATATTTCAAGTTCATGATGATATTGTCTCAAGTTCATGATAGTGTCGGTATCTTATTCGATTTGATTCATGGAATTCGACATTTCTTATTTTTCATAGGATATTAGATGTTTTTATCGAGGTTTTAACTATCCGGATCCGTGTTGCAAGTTCTTTCCATATTAATTCGGGTAAGAATTTTATTCATATTTCTATTAGGTATGTTCACTTTTCTTCCATATTAATTACATTACAAGTTCATGATATTGTCAGTATATTATATATTTTGATTCATTGAATTTGATTTTTTTTTATTTTTCACGTGATGTTTAGTGTTCTTATCGAGGTTTTGACTATCTGAATTTACGTTATGAGACTTTTTCATATCTAAAAATTAAATTGAAATCTCTAAATAAGAATGAGAAGGTATTTTCCATATACTACGATCCTTGTTGGTAAATATGACATATTTATCTATCAGAATTAAGAATTGTTAAAAATATATTAAAGACAATCCAATAGAATAAAATTGTATAAGAATCAACAAAAAATAGGAAATGAATAAATCTAATTTGGCCAAAACTTTTAAGGTAACTTACCTTATTTGTCCAAATAATCTAAGGTGACTTGCCTTATTTTTAAGACTATAAAACCTCTTTGCCTTGTTTTTGGAAGTTATTTGAGGATATTTCGCACAGAAATTATATAATTAGACATGCTTTACTATTATATATATTATTATTATTATTTATACTTTTAAAATATTACGTATATTACCACTAATTAAGAATTTTCTATCATATGCTGAGAAACATACATGTATTTTTGCTACCAGATACACAAAAATAAGGAAAGAAACGAGTGAGATGGCGAGGGAAGCAAGCAAGATTTTGTTTTGTATCTCAGGTACATGCAAATCACGGTAGATATACATTATACACATGTATCTGGTGTGATTTGCATCCAGAAACATAGGAGAGTAGTGAACGAGATTTGAAAGAGGCAAGCGAGATGAAAGTAATATATATTAAATGATATATTTTTTAAAATGTTATATTATATTTAAAAAGAATTACATATATTAAAGATTCAATTAATATAAAGAAGTGGACAATTTTAGTTAAGAATAAAAGAGCATATGATGTGGCTTTTTCACTTTTTATGGGAGTGAAGTTGTCTTGTTCCTCATGAGATTAGATTAGATAGTTCATTTGTTGGTTGTCAGATTTATTTGAATCTCTCTCCCCTCTGCACTTTGTCTTCTCTTTAAAGTAGAGAAATTACTTTATCTCTTCTCCTTTTCTCTCTCATATTGTTTTTTTCTTCTCCTCCTCAATCCTCATTTGCTTCAATGTAATGAAGACAAATGTGAACAATAATCACGCGAAAAAGAAGTCGTCTTATTTTTGATAAGCCAAGTAAGAATCTTAAACAATCAACTAATAGAGTTTTAAGTTGCTCTATAATACTCTTTTTTGTTATTTTTATTTCAATATTAATAATATATAAAAATACATAACAGTATTTATAAAAGTACATTGATTGTGTAATTTTATTATCCTTGATTAGTGGATACTAGTTAAATCTCAAGTTTAAAACTCCTTAGCAATCCTTATACTAGCATTTCAAAGTATTTTTGTTTCCTATTTTTTTGGAGCGAGTCTTTCTAGTTTTTAACTTGAATATATTAAGGTCCCTCAAGTCTATTTTCCCATTAGTTAGCTCCATAAGGGAAAAACACGGAAGTGAGAAAATGCAATCACATTGAATAACTGATAGAGAGACATCAAATAACTCAAACATAAATATATTAAGACGAAATTCAACTTGCCTCACAAAACATCACACAATTTAAGCAGACATACTTGGGAGTGGCCTCCAGAGACCCCCCCAAAGTAAATAAAACACAAATCAAACGTCAAACCATTAAGACATCAATGATTAAACTCACACAATAGAAAATAAAAGAAGCAAGAAATCCCATTAGATTCACGCACAAACTCCTTTGCTATGTCCGACGGAAAGGAGGTTCAAATGCGTTTGGAAATGGGCATCTCCAAAATGTAGACAACCATCTCCTCCCCACTGCGAGAATTAATGGCGAACGAGATTAAAAAGTTGACGGCTCTATCATCAAACGAAAAACATTATGTTCTGCAAATCAGCATGCAAATCATAAAATCTTTGTTGAAATGACGCAGTTGGAGAAGATGAAGTTGTAGACCTAGGAGAGTTCATCTCCATAAGCACCTCTTGGAACATCCGTCCCCTGTAAGCAACAAGATCTGCATAGTAAACTGGTGGAACAAGTGAAACAGGTTTGGTGCACCGCGCAAAAGTGAAGCACATGTTGTATATAAGCTTTTGTAAGCGGTCAGAATTGAAACCATTATCATCCCATAGAACATGATAGTGAGTTGGCTTGCTAGTACCCAATCCTCCAAAGTGGCTGCAAAGATAGAAGTCAAAATCAGAAGGATGAACAATTATTGTATCCACAACAGTACCAGGAGGCACATTGGCAGGGCCACTCTCAGGAAATAGTCGTGTATGGTGTCTCTTCTGAGCCACAACAAGAGTGATTGCTGGTTGATAGTTACTGTCGTATATAGCCTTCGCCAAATCAACCAACTCTTCGTTGAGTACCATATCAAACTGACCCTCACTCACACCATCACGGAAAACAACAATTCTGTTTGGTTTAACCGAGTTGAGCCGAGCATAAGTATTTACTAGGTCTGCACACATGCTTCCAAAATTTAGAATCTTCTCAGTCCTGTGGACCTGAGGACAAACTCTAGCAGCATATCTATTCGCAGCTGGCCAGTTGACGGTGGCAACAACAGCTGCTATGGATGGACACGTCACATTCTTTGCAGCAGGATGATTAACATCAGCTCCAATGAACATGACATTATCTTTACTTCCAAAATTAGGGAGTCCATCCATAAGTTCCATATTGCTGCCCCCAAGTTTTGCATTTATCTTCATACAGAGGTTTGCAAGATATTGATCCTGTCCCTTGTTGGCATTAGAAGACAAGCAACACTGGGTTACTACGCCAATTTTTGTCTCAGATACCCATTTAAGATATTTGTACCCATTATGCTTTGATGTCATAACACAAACTATCATTTGAAGTTTACCCTTGATTTTCCGGTCAGCTGCATCAACCACAACGTTGAGGAGATTTTCAACCTTGCCAACTGCAGAGAGTTCATGCATGTCAGTGAAATGTACCACAGCAGGTTCTTCCATATTAATACTCAATTTTCTGCACCGATCTTTCAATCTGAAGATAAATTCATCAACTCGTAGCCTAAAGAAGGGTTTGCGATCCTGAGAGCTAAAATCTATCAAAGCCCATCGTTGAAGCGCCTTGCCTTCCACCACAGATTTCCCAACTAGGTTCCACTGGCATTTATCATTCACAGGAAGTCGACTTTGACCGCCTAGCTTCAAATCAGGGGGAGGAAGAATACGACCCGGAACACGGGTCATGTTCCTATCAACTCCAATCTCAAAATTACGGGTGATAGCCCTGCAATAGTCAATTGAAAATTAGAAGGAAAAAAGAAAGTCCAAAACAGAAGATGCTAATAACATATAGCAATATATTATCAACAAATTCATGATGCAAACAACAAAACATCCCACAATTGGAGTGTACGCAGACCTTACCACTACCTCATTGGAGGTAGAGGAGGCTGTTTCCGGAAGACTCTCAGCTCAAATAAAAACATCAAGAAGAACCAAGCCCCTAAAATCTAGAACAGACCCAACTAAGCAAGACAGACATAGGGAGAGCCCAAAAGGATGATAATGTCCGACAGATAAGAGATTGCTGAGTAGAAAACGTAGAAATTTTCGGAGAAGATAGCACAAGTATAACACAAAATATATCAAGGTTCCACAATCAAATCCATAATACAAACATGCAAGCCAATAAAATCACAAACAGAAAGAAACCCTCTGATATTTCACATAAAATTTAGCTTTTTTTGTGTTCTTCTCTTCCGATTGTAGATGCAAATCAAACAGATCTCAATTCGGTGTTCACCAGAAAACAGTAGATAAAAAAAAACCCAGAATATACTTTCTGATAAAGCAGCATTAAACTGATTTCAGCAGAAAAAACTCAAATCCCAGATATTACCCAAACAAAATTTTTACTTTTGTAAATTCTTTTTCTTTAAACTTCGTGAACATCTAACAACAAAAACCCAAAAGCTTTCTCATCAAACACATCAAAAATAAACAAACCCCAACAAATTAAGCAACCAACATCATTCAAACTAAAGCAGCATAGATTGATTCATCAGCTTAAAAACTCAAATCCGCCAAAACAAAAAATTGATTTGAACTTGCATTCAACAAGCAGTATAACTGACCACAACTTTGTAACACATGTATCAAAAACCACACATTTCTTGTCGGAAAGAAGAAACTCGAGTAAGCAACAAAATCACAGATTAATAACACAAAATTTAAGGAATTCACATACCCGCATGGCCCATCTTCAGCCCGTACCATTTCACAAATTGCCTCCCTTCTCTCTTGGGGTCGAGCTAGTGATATGTTCTTCAAAAACAATGCAGTATCCTTATCCAAATCCTCCTTAGGATACCGTTGTCCCTCAACCAAGACACAGAATTCCATCGGGACATAGTTTTTCTTATTACCTTTTCCAATATCTAATGAAGGAAAATCCGTGAACCTAATCTCCCGCTGATATTTATCCCTGAAGTAGTCAACAAGAAGAACATCCCTTGGGGGATCTTTGCCTTCTGGATCTTCAAGGGGAAAAGTAATTTCACGAGTCTTGCAGTCAGTTAGCTGCTTAATAAGAAACTTTTGGCTTGTACGACGATGAATTACTCTGACTTTCAAACCAACCAATGCATCCTTTGCAGCTCGAATGTTGTTCCTGAAAGTATTTTCGTTAGATTCTCCTAAATATTCCTTCAGAAAATCTAGCACTGGCATTGGTTTCCGGAGTGCCAAGACTGAGTAATCTAAGCATAACGCAAGTCCTCCAGATGTAGGCTTTAGGCTCTGCTGAAAACCTCTATATGCAGCAACACCAAAACGAAAGTCATGGTCAGCCAGGTGCTCATTAGAGTAGAAACAACGACCTACAGAAGTCCTGCACCTAGTAGGATTTTCTTTCATAACCAACTCCATTCCTTGTAGTATATCACGAGGAATATGCGATAGGCTTCCACTCAAATATTCTTTCAACTTGCAAAGTCTTAATTCAGCAACAAGCTTGATGGTAATGTCATAAGAGCGTAACTTAACATCTTCCCCGTCAGACCAGTTCACAGCAAAACACCCAGTAGGAAGTTGAACAGCACTGAAAATGTTCTTCTTACCGTCATATGCAGTTTTATCTATGGGAAATCGAGTAGGGTCATCCTCACACAACTTTTCTCGTATCATATGGAGAACAGACTTGTTTGTTAGTTTCTTCACAGGCCGATTCCCATCAGCCTTCTGTTGAATATCCACATCATAATGCATAATGGTAGTCTGAGGATTAAATCTAACAGGAAAATGATTAGCAAGTAGCGTAATTGACTTGACAGCAATTTTTCCAGTATCTGGTCGTGCAATAGGTACACGTTTTTCCTTGTAACTTTTTGGAGGAGATGATGGACTTTGATCTGTAATTTTCAGGGACCCCAGATCAACTTGAACAGAATCTGCCCAGAAAAATACAGCGCATTTTAACATTTGTGTACTTATGCAGACATAAAATGAAAGAACAAACCATGTAGGAATAAATCCGTCACGACATAAATGTTATTTGCAGAAAACTAGTAAGCTAGAAAGAACAATCATTTCCATCTGATAAAGAATCTTCTTAAAAGTCAAACCACCACAACTGATGGATTTCGAACTTCTGTTGGTTATATCAAACCCCAATATTTTAGTAACACAAAAAGAAGCCTCAAAACTGATGAATAGTTATTTAAAACAGTATGACCAATGCAGCTGAAGAACAAAGCCCAATACAAAACAATCAACTACCATTATTCAAAATAGTTTAGTTTTATCTAGATGAAAGCAGATAGCAAGATATCAAGGTTCTCCAAAATAAGAGAGTGAAAAAAAAATAAAAAAGAGATAATCCAGGCCTGCTTTATAATAAGCACTTGCAGATAAAAATAATTATTTTAAAACTAAAACAAAACAAAAATAGACAATATGTATATATATATATGCGTATAGGGGTGTACATATATAAACACACGCACACATTATCACTATTCATTCATTATTCATATTCAAAGTGGAAAGATCCAAAGTGTAAAGTTGGATTACCATTTTAAATCTATACTAAATCAAAATATTATGAAACATCTAATTAGTTAAATATTACTTAATTGTAATGATATCATATAATATTCAATTATATATACTAAATGCTAAAAGAGGGAAGGTGTTAAGTCGAGAATTGAATTATGAATATTGTTTAACAACATCAATATTGTGATCTTCTTGTACATTTTGTTTTGGCCTTGGTATAATCTTTTATAACAAACTTAATATAATATTCTTATTGTTAATTAATTTTAAGAACAATTATTTTTTCGAGGATAAAGAACAATTATTATTTTTCAACCTTTGATATTCTTTGAATTGGAAGAAGAAGAAGAATATCTACCATCATCATATTTATTAATTAGATCTTAAATAACCTCTAATTGAATGATTTATTAGTTTTTTTCCTACAAAGTCTATAGATGGGATCATTTTAATTTGTGTCAGGAACCAATTAGATAGAAAATAGAACCTTTCAAAAAAAAAAAATAACCTTCTCAAAATTAGATAGAAAATAAAACATGTTACATTTTCATTTTCTCCTTTACAAAATATTATTCTGAAAATGGAGTATTATTGTTCTCCTTTATTTGTTTTAAATATTTACTTTCATAACTCATACTATCTAATTAGCTATTCAATTGTTGTTCTTAGATATTCAGAACTCTCACACTATCCAAAATTCATAACCTCCAACTATTTAATTTAAAACTTTAAAATATCTTTTGGTATTCCTCCATCTTAATGTATATAAATTGATCTTTTTAGTTTCATGAATGAATGCCCTACTCAAGGTCAAGATTAACCTTTTCATTATATATTTAAAATAATGAAGCACTTATATCATTATTGTACTATTTGATTTATGCTTTGATGTGACTCGATGAAAAAGACTATTAATTTTTGATTGGTTACGGGAAAAGATGGGCAAGAAGTCGAAAATTATGCATTGATTATGTATTTCTTTTTTCATTCACTATATTGCTATGATAAAAGTTTAAAGAAGAATGTGTAGGTTTTAATCCATTTGTGACCTTATTGAAAGTTTGCTAACTACTAATCAAATCTCGAAATTTATAGTTTTCAAAAAAAAATTGGGTCGGAGAAGGGAAAATGAGAAATAATTACAATTACAATGTGGTGAATCAAACCCTCACCAACAAGGTCGGAGTTCAAGTAGTCAACCAACTGAGCTACTAAATTTACAATAGGTTGCTTAAAAGGAATCAATTCTAAACATTACAATACACCCCTCATTTAGTATTTCTTATCACACTTTTAAAGATTTATTTCTAGTTGTTGCATTCTATTACTCACTAGAGGCATGTTTTTCATAGAATTTTTATTGATATAATGGATTTATAAAAAAATAAGGTGAGACACACGTGTGCTAAAACTACTACTCCCTTTGTCCCTTTACATCGGTCATGTTACGTTTTTCAACCTTCAATTTGATTAATTGTCAAAAATAAGGTGAGGCACACGTGTGCTAAAACTACTACTCCCTTTGTCCCTTTTCATCGGTCAGGTTACGTTTTTCAACCGTCAATTTGATTAATTGTCAAGTTTAAATTAAATTACATTAATTCGATGTTTTAAACTTAAAGTTTATATATTCAAAAGTTATACTAAAAGTTAAAAAAATTGCATATTAACTTGCAGTAGACAATTAGTATGAAACAAAGAAAACAGATTACAATAATAACAAAATAATAATAATAAGAAAACAAGGTATGAGTTAATACCAGAAGATTGAGGAGGAGGACGATCTACAACCTGCTGCTGCTGATTTCCACCACCATGTTCCTGACTCCTCTGCGGCGGTGGCCGGGCCCAAGCAGTAGCAACTCCGCTGCCACTACCCTGTTGCTGTGGCTGCTGCGGTGGTGGTCGGGCCCAAGCAGTGTTTGGAACGCCACTACCCTGCTGTTGAGGCCGTGGCCAAGCGCTACCACCACCACCACGTTGGACCGGTTGGTTAACCCAAGTACCACCACGACCCGGATTCTGATTAACCGGATAGTTTTGACCCGGCTGATTTTGCGGAGCCCCACGAATCTGGTACTGACCTGATCCCCTTGGCTGATTCCCCCATTGCTGTGGAGGCTGACCC
Organism: Solanum bulbocastanum; assembly: GCA_037074985.1. Classification (NCBI taxonomy): domain Eukaryota; kingdom Viridiplantae; phylum Streptophyta; class Magnoliopsida; order Solanales; family Solanaceae; genus Solanum; species Solanum bulbocastanum. The sequence goes on along the minus strand of CM073598.1, from coordinate 23,679,146 downwards.
ATTTGGGGCCCACCCCTTCCACTACCGTTCTGGGGCCCACCCCTTCCACCTCCGATCTGAGGCTCACCCCTTCCACCACCACGGCCTTGGCCTTGACCACGCCCACGACCACGATTACCTCCACCTCTGCCGGCGTTATCATCACCGCCACCACGTCGGTAGTTCCCACGGTCCATTTTGTAACTTGAGTAAAAGAGAAAAAGTAAAGTAGCAACTGCAAATTCTTTTAATTTTAGTTATAACTTGAGAGTGAAGTAGTAGAATCTAGTTGTTCAGCTTATAGTATATAAAAAGGATGAGGAGTGAAGACCATATATAAAGTGTACACGCTAAGCAAAGTTAAATGACGAAAAAGGGCACTACTTAGGAATAAATAAATCGAAAAGAAAGGAGTAAATGGTAAAGACGTGAGTAAGTGGAAGTGAAGAATGATCTTGATTATTCCAGAAGGATCGATGAAATTAGGAAAAGTGTATTGGAATGTAATGAGAAAGTGAGAGGAAATGACGGAAAAATTGATGCGATTCACCTTTTAATCCTATGTGGTTTGTTAAGGGTAGTGTCATAAGAACATGGACCACAAATAAGGAGAACAAATTTTGTGCTTTTTGCTTTCGATCTACCATCACATAACAATTCAAAAAATATATATCAAAACTAATTAAGGTAATTTACTTTTTGGTTTGTAATAGCAATATTCTTCACTCAATTTGAATATTTTCTTAATAATAAAAAGATATTTATCAAAAAAAAAAAAAATCCTTGTGTCAAATCAAGTACATATGTGATGACCATCCTAAATTTGCACTCATACAAGTGATAGATATTTGGGGTAAAGGGTAGTTTGGGTATTTAATGAATTGGATTAAGTAGTGAGCAAGGAAAAGAAGTTTATTGGTGAAGAGATACAACAACTACGTACTGGACTTCACACTTGTCGTTGACTGGTGGAAGAAGCTTGTAAGGATAATTAAGAGTATGTTTTGCAATTTATAAGATAAAGTTATAAATATAAATTTTAAATTATGATTTTTAATATATTTGATTTAAAAACCAGTTTTAAGTAATTTTTATTTTTTTCAAACACTAGTAAATTATTTAAAAGATATTTTGATTTTAAAATATCTAAAATAAGTTAATTCAAATCTGAAAAATTATTGCACCATGATTAAAAAAAGGGAGGGATAATTGCACTTGGGATCCCTAAGCTATTATTAAATTAAGATTTTATTCTTTTGCAAATAAATTTAATTTTTGATAATTAAAATAAATTAACATATTATGGGTTAATTAAATTGTTTAATAATTAATATTTCATTAAATTTTCTATAATTCAAAATTATAGGGATCAACATTACAAATCTCAATTATTTAAAGGTTAAAACAATTAAAGTATTTGCTTCTTATGATGTATTAATTCTTTCCAAGCACTTTTCTTCAAAATTTATTTCAAATAAATGCTTTTACATATAATTTCAAAACTTCAAAATGATCACAAGTGTTAAGAGAGATTACACCATATTAAATGATATATACTTGAATTATTCATTTGTTGACTTTGCATTTTGAATTTTTTGTGACGGAAGCAAAAAAAAATTATAAAGTGCAAAAAGACAAAATATGTAATGAAAAATATAAAAGCCTTCATAAGTATTTAACTTGTACTTATATTTACTTTGACTAAATATGATATGAAATTTTTTAAATACCTGATTTATTTATTTTAATTACTTGTCCTCGCTGATTTTGATTTTTTTATTGTTTGTCGTAAAGTAAAAATTTCTTCTAAATATACATAGAGTTGATAGGTGACTATTTATAGAGCGGAAGAGCATCTGCTTTTCATTGTAATTAAAATCATACCATATTTATTTTTCATCTATATGGAGAAACTTTAAATTTTTTATTTTTTATTTTTATTTTCTCAATAGATTTTTTGTGCTTCTAGCATGATTTTTATTATATTGAGAGTTCAAACTCGAGACTTTTAATTAAGAGTTAAATTGTCTCATTTCTGCACCACAATTTATATTAATTTTAATTCATATTCTATATAGGATGTATTTCAAGTTTCTTTCCCTATTAATTCGGACAAGGATTTTACTCATATTCCTGTATGTTTTCACTTTTCTTTCACATTAATAATTATATTTAAGTTAAATGAGAGTGTTGGTATATTATTTGCTTTGATTCATGTAATCTGACATTTTTTATTTTTTACACGGTATTTGATGTTTTTACCAGGTTTTAACTATCCAAATCTATATTATCAGTTCTTTCCATATTAATTCGGGTAAGCATTTCTTTCATATCCCTATAAGGATATGTTCACTTTTCTTCCATAGTAATTATATTTCAAGTCCATGAGTGTATACTATCCGCTTTGATTCATTGAATTTGATTTTTATTTTTCACATGGTGTTTAGTGTTCTTATTGAGGCTTTGACTATCCGAAACTGCATTATGAGATTTTTTTCATATCTAGAATTCAAATTCAAGATTTCTAGATAAGGATTAAGAGGTCTTATCCATCTACTACAATCCTTATTGATAAATATGACATATTTATCTATCTGAATTTTGAATTATGTCTTATTATAGAGATATTAAAAATAGAGAAACTTTCATAAATGTTTAGTTTTTATTTAATTACAAGACGTAGCTATAATTTCATTAGCTATCAAGATTAGTATTTGTATATCTCATGTTTTTGAATGTCGTGTATACAAATATAACTAGCAATTAATATCATTAATTGACGCAGTAAAATCAATTTAAACGTAAAAAATATCGCATGAATCACGCTAAATATATTTTCTTATAATTTCTTATCATAATGGACTTTTCAAGCTATAAACTTTCTCCCTTGAAACTTTGATCTTTGTTTACTGGTTTCAACAAGCGAAAATCTGGTTTGATTTCTCCATTCATAATACAACAACAAATATTTTTCAATTTGAAACTAATAATTCAATTCAGTTCTTCATTTCTAATTACTCATTCAAAACAAAAATAATTAGTTTTATATCATAAACTTTGAAATTTAGAAATCAAAATGTATATAAGAATATAAATGATATACAAATGATAAATACATATGCAATTGATGGATATATATATATACCAATAAGTAATTGTATATTATTCTTGGAAACATACAATATATATGACAAATACATATACCATTGATTTAAATATAAAAACCTACAATAGCATTAATGCAAAGACAAATCCCCAAAATTCATATACAACATCATGTAAAAATTAGAATAACACAACTCACGAAACAACACTTAAATTGCATATTAACAAGAAGTTTTTTTGAATTCCTCATCTTTGTTGAATCATTAGACTTTTGTTCTTCAACGTTTTTGCATCTATTATTTTCTTTAAAAGTTTTCAGAATTTGTTGCATATTAATTAAGAAAATTTGGTGCATAAACTCTTTAATGAATCTAATTTCTTTATCCAGTCTAATTTAGCAACAAATCCTGCAATACTTTGAAATGCTTGAGTTAGACCCAAAAGATGGTGCTTCATCATTTGTGAATATGCATTTATATACCTCGCGTAATCTCTTTGATAGAGTTTGTTCAACCATCAAGTTGCATATGATTTTATCATCTATTGAAAAACTAAGATTGAATGGAGATAGATGAAAATTGTTAGAACATAAATATATAACAAAAATATAATCTAAAAATTCAATTGAAAACTGTCAATATTGATTACCTGAAATTAGAATATATAATCTAAAAAATTCAATCAATTTTCTTTGTTAAGGGTAGTGTCATAAGAACATGGGCCACAAATAAGGAGAGCAAATTTTGTGCTTTTTGCTTTCGATCTACCATCAAATAACAATTCAAAAAATATATATCAAAATTAATTAAGATAATTTACTTTTTTTGTTTGTAATAGCAATATTTTTCACTCAATTTGAATATTTTCTTAATAATAAAAAGATATTTACCAAAAAAAAAAAAATCCTTGTGTCAAATCAAATACATATGTGATGACCATCCTAAATTTGCACTCATACAAGTGATAGATATTTGGGGTAAAGGGTAGTTTGGGTATTTAATGAATTGGATGAAGTAGTGAGCAAGGGAAAGAAGTTTATTGGTGAAGAGATACAACAACTACGTACTGGACTTCACACTTGTCGTTGACTGGTGGAAGAAGCTTGTAAGGATAATTAAGAGTATGTTTTGCAATTTATAAGATAAAGTTATAAATATAAATTTTAAATTATGATTTTTAATATATTTGATTTAAAAACCAGTTTTAAGTAATTTCTATTTTTTTCAAACACTAGTAAATCATTTAAAAGATATTTTGATTTTAAAATATCTAAAATAAGTTAATTCAAATCTGAAAATTTTTTAAATACCTGATTTATTTATTTTAATTACTTGTCCTCGCTGATTTTGATTTTTTTATTGTTTGTCGTAAAGTAAAAATTTCTTCTAAATATACATAGAGTTGATAGGTGACTATTTATAGAGCGGAAGAGCATCTGCTTTGCATTGCAATTAAAATCATACCATATTTATTTTTCATCTATATGGAGAAACTTTAATTTTTTTATTTTCTCAATAGATTTTTTGTGCTTCTAACATGATTTTTATTATATTGAGAGTTCAAACTCGAGACTTTTAATTAAGAGTTAAATTGTCTCATTTCTGCACCACAATTTATATTAATTTTAATTCATATTCTAAATAGGATATATTTCAAGTTTCTTTCCCTATTAATTCGGACAAGGATTTTACTCATATCCCTTAATATGTTCACTTTTCTTTCATATTAATAATTATATTTAAGTTAAATGAGAGTGTTGGTATATTATTTGCTTTGATTCATGTAATCTGACATTTTTTATTTTTTACACGGTATTTGATGTTTTTACCAGGTTTTAACTATCCAAATTTGTATTATCGGTTCTTTTCATATTAATTCGGGTAAGAATTTCTTTCATACTCCTATAAGGCTATGTTCACTTTTCTTCCATAGTAATTATATTTCAAGTCCATGAGTGTATACTATCCGCTTTGATTCATTGAATTTGATTTTTATTTTTCACATGGTGTTTAGTGTTCTTATTGAGGCTTTGACTATCCGAAACTGCATTATGAGATTTTTTTCATATCTAGAATTCAAATTCAAGATTTCTAGATAAGGATTAAGAGGTCTTATCCATCTACTACAATCCTTATTGATAAATATGACATATTTATCTATCTGAATTTTGAATTACATCTTATTATAGAGATATTAAAAATAGAGAAACTTTCATAAATGTTTAATTTTTATTTAATTACAAGACGTAGCTATAATTTCATTAGCTATCAAGATTAGTATTTGTATATCTCATGTTTTTGAATGTCGTGTATACAAATATAACTAGCAATTAATATCATTAATTGATGCAGTAAAATCAGTTTAAACGTAAAAAATATCTCATGAATCACGCTAAGTGTATTTTCTTATAATTTCTTATCATAATGGACTTTTCAAGCTATAAACTTCTCCCTTGAAACTTTGATCTTTGTTTACTGGTTTCAACAAGCGAAAATCTAGTTTAATTCCTTCATTCATAATACAACAACAACAAATATTTTTCAATTTGAAACTAATAATTCAATTCAGTTCTTCATTTCTAATTACTCATTCAAAACAAAAATAATTAATTTTATATCATAAACTTTGAAATTTAGAAATCAAAATGTATATAAGAATATAAAAGATATACAAATGATAAATACATATGCAATTGATGGATATATATATATATATATATACCAATAAGTAATTGTATATTATTCTTGGAAACATACAATAAATACGACAAATACATATACCATTGATTTAAATACAAAAACCTACAATAGCATTAATACAAAGACAAATCCCCAAAATTCATATACAACATCATGTAAAAATTAGAATAACACAACTCACGAAACAACACTTAAATTGCATATTAACAAGAAGTTTTTTTGAATTCCTCATCTTTGTTGAATCATTAGACTTTTGTTCTTCAACGTTTCTGCATTTATTATTTGCTTTAAAAGTTTTCAGAATTTGTTGCATATTAATTAAGAAAATTTGGTGCATAAACTCTTTAATGAATCTAATTTCTTTATCCAGTCTAATTTAGCAACAGGTCATGCAATACTTTGAAATGCTTGAGTTAGACCCAAATGAAAAGATGGTGCTTCATCATTTGTGAATATGCATTTATATACCTCGCGTAATCTCTTTGATAGAGTTTGTTCAACCGTCAACTTGCATATGATTTTATCATCTATTGAAAAACTAAGATTGAATGGAGGTAGATGAAAATTGTTAGAACAGAAATATATAACAAAAATATAATCTAAAAATTCAATTGAAAACTGTCAATATCGGTTACCTGAAATTAGAATATATAATCAAAAAAATTCAATCAATTTTCTTTGTGTTGGATTTCATTATCAGTCAAAGCATAGGACTTTGGACTTCATATTGGACAGAGTCTCAGCCAATGACTCTCTTGGGCCTTACTCGGAATTGCTCAAATTAAAGGAGCTTTTGTTATAGTGGGTTCACCAGATAAGTCCATGGATCTTCCATCATTTTCATTAATATTTGGTAAGTTACATTAACAACACTTTATTTTATATTTTAAGGATTGTGTTAGCAGATTTTCTAATAATAAATAACCCTTTAAATTGTGAAATGCAGGTAAGAGAACTGTGAAAGGAAGCATAAAAGAAACACAAGAAATGATAGACATTAGTGGGAAGTACAATATCATGTGTGGCATAGAGATAGTCGCACCTGATAAGATTAATGAAGCTTATGAAAGAATTGAGAAGAACGAAATTAAATATTGCTTTGTGATTGATATTGCTGGTCAATCATCAAAATTTTAAGTTTTTTAGGGAGTTTTTAGAGGTTTAAGTATCGATGATCGATATATTGTGTTGGATGAGTGTACATCTTATTTCATGTACTAGGTACGCTTATTTATAACTATGAAATTGATTGTTGTGGGTCTAATACTTTGTTTTTGTGCTTTTGGTTTTGGGAAAACTACAACCCATTAGGCAAAATATTTATCCAAATTAGACCCAACCTAATATATTTATCCTGATTGGATCCAATCCAATATATTTATTCTGATTCACAGTTGATACCATTGGAGTATGTATATACTCTAATGGTATTTTTGAGTTTGGTGATATCTATATATTCTAATAGTATCAAACATTACTATCCCTTTCTCCTTGATGTCATTAGAGTATATATATATGTGTATATATATACTCTAATGGTATCATATAGTAAACGTAAATTAGTAGTTAAAAATATGGATATGAAAATAAGGGGTACCCCCTTGTAAATCGTTGCCTTTTTGGGGTACAAGTGTTCTTTTCCTTTGTTTTTTTGTCAAAAGAACTTCATAAGTTTGGGTTTTATCCATCCCATTCAAAGGCAGGGCGGTGTTATGGGCTTTAGCCCATTTATCGGATTGGGCTTGATTTTACATGATAGACTGGAAGGACAATTGTACATGTGACCCAATAACATGTAGTTTCTTGGGCTTGACTTATGTTTCATCAACTCCGTAATATAGCACCAAAGCTAATAGGAAAAACAAAAGTATGTACTAGTTAGTAGTTACTTCTCACTTCACTATAACAAATAAAGAATTTAGCAGCAATAATATAATAATTATTATATTATATTTCTCAATAAAAATAAATATGAGTATTTATAATCAACATTTTTATATGAATATGACTAAAGATTTTAGGAATAGGAGACAAGTAAAAATAAACAGATGAATTAAATAAATTGGCTAATTAAATACTAGTAGTAGCAAATTGGTCAAAAAAAAAGGAAAAATTGTAGCAAGTTGGTCAGTGTATTTGGGAAACAACCATACCGGCATCTTAGGTATTATGGTAATTAATAGAAGACTTAATTCACCCCACCCTCAGGGCCTCAACCCCCCACCTCTTTTTATTTTTTTTCCAAATAACTTAAAACAAGTCAATTTAAACAGGCTCCACCTCCTCTATCCTCGTATAGACTTTAACGTATGTAAATTTAGCTTAGTTAAATTTAAATAAAAACATCAAACATCAAATAAAAATAAAAATAATTGAAGAGCGTGCACATTAGATAAAGTTGGCCAAAGTCACAAGGTTCTCAACTGGTAGTTTGTATGATTGTGTGCCAGACAAAAAATCAGGACGATTAGTTTAGTACTAAAAATTGGACAAATAGTGGGTTCACATGGTTAAAGATGCAATGAACAGACAATCAAATATAAAATAGGGAAAAAGGACAAATAGACCCTCGAATTATCATAAATGGTGCGTCTATATCCTTCGTTATACTTTCGGGTTGTGTATATCCTTATCGTCAATATTTTGGAACGTATATACCCTTAAAATAAACGGAGGGACATGTGCAAGGGTATACACAACCCAAAAGTATAACGAAGGGTATAGACGCACCATTTACGATAATTCCGAGGTATATTTATCCTTTTTCCCTATAAAATATGATTCCAACTGATCCCATATAATTATTTACACAAATTCCCTTATGAGACAAGTTAACCCCCCTGACCAACTTGATTTATTTTAAGGTGGCCATAAATCTAGCAAATCTTGTAATGAATTTTATATTATATTAGGTTCGTCAGATTTATTTGAATCTCCCTCTGCACTTTATCTTCTCTTTAAAGTAGTGAATCACTCCTCTATAGTTTCATTAGTTATCGAGATTAGTATTTATATATTTATATATCTCATGTTTTTGAATGTCGTGCATATAACTAGAACTATCAATTAATCCATTAATTGACGTGATAAAATCAGTTTAATAATGAAAAATATCTCACGAATCACGCTAAGTGTATTTTCTTATAATTTCTTATAATAATGAACTCTTCAAGCGATAAATTTCTCCCTTAAAATTCGAATCTTCATTTATTGGTTTCAACAATCAAAAACTAGTTTGATTCCTTCATTCATAATACAACAACATATATTTTTCAATTTGAAACTAATAATTCAATTCAATTCTCGATTTCTAATTATTCATTCAAAATTAAAAAAAAAAAATTATATCGTGAACTTTGAAATTTAGAAATCAAAATGTATATAAAAATATAAAAGATAAAATGATATATGCTAGATAACTATTTGCGCACATGCGACTGATGCATATATACAAATAAATAATTATATATTATTTCTAAGAACGATAAATATATAACAAATACATATATCATTTGATATACAAATTAAATGTATATAATTATCACTAACAAATTCGATTGTATAAAATATACAAATGATAAATTCTAGACAACAATTTATACATATGCAATTGATGAATATATATCAATAAGTAATTGTATATTACTCTTGAAAGCATAAAAATATATAATTAAAAAATTCAATTGAAACCTGTCAATATTGGTTACCTGAAATTGGGGAAACACAATTTGAAAGGAGAAGATCAATATTCGAAATTTGAAAATGCTTGAGTGAATTTAGGAAAAAAATTAAAGAATATAACGAATAAGAGAGAGTTAATGTGATGTATAAGAGGAAAGAAATAAAATACGAGAGAGAAAAGAGGGGTATATACAAATAGAGTCTGGACCCCTTTTAAAATAACAATTCTAGTGAAATTGTAGTTAATTTTATTTTTGATAGACTTGATTGGGCAAAACTTTTTCTTGTAATCAAGTCGGAATCTTGGATTTTCTCATGCTTGGAAGATAATTAGCCATGAAAAATAGGTCTAGGTTATAGTATAACAAGTTACATATTTACAAAATATGAATTCATATCTTTTATAAGCAATGCACTACAACTCTTAATTAGCTAGTCAAACCTTCTTTTGACTTGATTTGATCATCAACCTACCGTCAATTACATGGATTATATAAGTACGCATTAGAGACGAGTTGATAAAAATGAGAGAAAAAATCAACAAACTTCTACGCTAACATATTTTAGAAGAAATGAGGCATATCTATACATTGGGTAGATCTCTCATAGGAAAGAAAAACTATTATAAGATCATAGAACCATATGGTCAATGGAGGAGCTACATATAGTTGAGATATGTCGATCAATACTTTTTTGTCAAAATATTCTAAAATATAAATATTTATATATTACATATTGACATATTCTTTAATTTGTGCATGATTTTATTTCTTTATATTTTGATACATTTTCATCGAAATTATGATTCCACCGCAGCATAGAGTCAATAAAATCAATTATACCTACGAAGACCAGCAAGTCATGTCAAACATAATTGTGCTGCCTTCCTCAGCAGGAAATGGGAATAGCCCCACCAATCCCACTGATATATATTTTGCATTGGGTTGTGCAACTACCAATTAATCTAATGTCTATAATTAAAATTTTGATATTTAAAAATTCTACAAAAAATATCATAAGTTGTATTTTTTCATGTTAATTATATAAAAAATAATTAGTAAAATAATGAATCAAAGTTCATATTATTTGATTCTCAAAAATACAAACATGATAATTAATAGATGACGATAAAAAAATGTTTTTTTTTTAGTTTTTAGTATTGAAAAAACAAATATGACAATTAATATATCTTTCTATTTTTTCATATGATTGATTATTCCAATTATTACTGATTATTTTTTTAGATATAATATTTTTACAAATCAAGAAAAATGACTTTCTTGATAAGAGTATAAAATACAATTCTTTAAGTAGCATTTTATGTTGATTGTCTCGTTCCCCCTCCCCCAAACACCCTCCCAATCATAAAACTTGACCCCAAATCAACCCCAACCCTACACCATGCCGCACCAAATCCTGGTAAGTCGGTGAGATTGTTTGATAGCTGAACAAGAAATAAATTATTTTTATATTAATTTATGATTATAATTCTAGGTAGGTAAATAGCAAATAAGTTATTCATGTATGAACTAATACAACATTTGATTCATAATTTAAAAACTCGCATAACTATAATATATATATATATATATATATATATATATATATATATAAATTATAAAAAAATTTACAAATTAATTTTTATATAGAATAAAAGATGGACCAACTAATACGTGAATAATTAATCATCGCATAATTAATATCTACCTAAAATAATACATAAATTCAGTGGTAACAATCCATATATTATCAATTCCACCATAATTCTAATCATCTAAAACTACTCCTTACTTGCTAGGTGTACACTATACCATTCACAATGAGTCGAAGGAAGTATCCCGACAATATTCAACAGACTTCGAAATTCTGTTAAATTAATGTGAAAATAACAAGTAAATGGAGATGCAAGACTTTGAAGGTCAAAGTCTTTAAGAGATGACAAAGTCTCAACGTTTTCCACTAAAATACTTTCTAGGTTCACTTTTATTTAAATACTATTTTAAAAATAAAATTTTATTTTTACATGTAATTTTTAATATTTTTGTTTTTTCTATTTTACCTCGAAGACTAATTACTTTTAAATTTTTTTTTTTTTTAAGAAACATGTAAAGTTTAAAATGAACAAATAAAAATAACTGAATATCAATAGAGATACAAAGCCATTTCTTTACTAGATAATTACACACGATTTTTTTTTTAAAAAAACCATACTAATGATATTAATTCAGGAAAATGTATGGAAGAAATAAAAAAAAAAAAGACAAGGGAAAGATGTATACTCAATAGAAACAATATTCTAGGAAATTCATGGATGAAATAGAGTAGGATTAAGGAAATGATTAAGAAATTTTCTGTTTTACTTAATTTTTTTCATTCTTTTAACAGCCCTAACAACTTTTGGGATGGTCCACTAAGAAGTGGAAATGTGTGAACTTCAAATATTTGACTAAAGAAAGTATGTGGTGGCTGTTCTGTTCCTCTTTGAGATATTTCATTAAGTGGATGTTTTGATTTTCTTTTCTTCTTTTAATTGTCCCATAATTTTGGAGTAGCAAGGATGATTTGGAAGTTGATCTTGAGCTAACTTTTGTTTCTCAATTTTCTGAAAATTACACTTTCAAAGTCAAAAACTAAATTTCGCATTATCATGTTTAAAATTCTAAGTTAAATTGTTTCTACTATAAATATAGGACCTCGTATGTTGAAAGGAACAAGAAAATATATATGAAATTCAAGAAATTCTTATTTATTCGTCACACATTAATGATGTAGTATTTTTTATTGAATTACTAGAGAAAAAAAAGAACAAAGATAGTCCAGGATTAATTTTCTGTTGGATTTCTTGGAAATTACTGACAAAACTCGGAGGAATTTCTGTTGTATTTTTATTTCTTTTCTTCATATATTTAGTCATTTCATGAAGAAAAAAAAAAGTTAGGCCAGGATCTAGATTATAACACTACTATTTTTGTCATTTTGTTGAATGTATTTTTTCTTGGAAATAAGTATAGGATACTTTTCTATACTTCACTATTTTACTTGTCTATTATTTTTAAAAACAGATTTTCAATTTTAATGTTATTTTTAATAAATATTTATAAAAAATAATATTTTTTCATATTTTATCTTATTATTAATTACTGATTCTCTAAATCTTTTTCCAAGATATGATACAGAATATATATGGTAAAATAGTCATATTAATGACTTTATTAATGATGTATCAAAACAAATATGACAAATAAAAAGTCAACAGTAATATTAATAGAAGTGTATTATTGTAATATAATATAAGCCATAACAACCCTTTGAAAGTCTAATTTATCACTATAAAAGGAGCTCTATGTTGTACTTTGCTTATAAACATCTCAAACTCTATTTTCAGGCAACAATTCTCAATCTGCCCCTCTCCCACTCTTCTCTATACACAAAAAGTAATCAGAAAAGATAAATCAAAGGGAGAATTTTAATTTAATGGCTAAAACAACTCCAAACCACACTCAAGCTGTTTCTGGATGGGCAGCTCTTGATTCTTCTGGCAAAATCACACCTTACATATTCAATAGAAGGTATTCATAGTTTTCATTACATAATATTAACTCCGTCTACGTTCCAGAAAGAATGACACATTTCTTTATAATCTATTCGTTAACTCAAATTTTTCGCATCATGTTTATGCAGAGAGAATGGTGTAAATGATGTGACCATCAAGATTTTGTACTGTGGAATTTGTCATACTGACCTTCACTATGCCAAGAATGACTGGGGTATTACTATGTATCCTGTTGTTCCAGGGTAATAATCAAATCACAAATAAACTCCTCCGTTTTTTTTTTTCCTTTTACTTTGTAAGGTCTGCGTATACTCTACTCAAACTCCACTTGCGGAATTACACCGAATATATTATTGTTGTTCTTGTTTGAATTTCTAATTTTTTTTAATTGTTGTAATATAGGCATGAGATTACAGGGATTGTTGTGGAAGTTGGGAGCAATGTGAGCAACTTCAAAACAGGGGATAAAGTAGGAGTTGGGTGCTTGTCAGCATCATGCTTACAATGTGAATCTTGCAAAAACTCTGAAGAAAATTACTGTGACAAAGTTCAGTTCACCTACAATGGTGTCTTTTGGGATGGTAGCATCACTTATGGAGGCTACTCCAAAATGCTTGTTGCTGATTATAGGTACAATTAGTTTCCTTTCTATCTCTGTTTTTCTCTTTATAAAAAACTAAATCTCTTTTGATTCTAAATCATACTATAAAAACATGTATCTTTCTCTGTTCCAGTTAGGGGTGAGCGTGGTATGGTAGGTATTAAATTATCATAACGAAATTGAAGTTTTTGATATCGATTGTTTCGATATTATGGTATTTAATATGCATTTTATAATTCTTTGGTACTCGATATTATATAAAAGAATTGAATACCGTATCGACGTATATACTTATTAGCACAATACACAATATAGTACTTCTATTATTAGCAAATATATAAAATAGTATTAGTACAAAATTAATTATTTTGAGATTTCTTGTACTTTCTTTTGAATAGTTTTTAGTAAGATATTAGTATGATATAATTGAGATGTTTTTTAAAAAGTCACAGTCATAATTCTCTATTATATGAGTATATGTAAGCCGAAGTTGAACAATATTATACCGTAAAATATCGAAATCCAAATCATATCGAATTAATTTGTATCGCAATGATATTAGTATTTTTAAAAAATTAAAATTAGGGAATTGAAGTTTTCAATACCGTACCATGCCCACTAATTCCAGTCATGACTAATTTCTCTACTTATATTTTTATTTTGAAGGTTTGTGGTTGCTGTACCGGATAACTTACCAATGGATAGAGCAGCACCATTGTTATGTGCAGGAGTAACTGTGTTTTGTCCAATGAAAGACAACAACTTGATTGGCTCACCAAGGCAAAATATAGGAGTCATTGGTTTGGGAGGATTAGGACATTTGGCTATAAAATTTGCAAAAGCTTTTGGACATCATGTCACTGTCATAAGCACTTCTTTATCCAAAGAAAAAGAGGCCAAAACCAAATTAGGCGCTGATGATTTCATTGTTAGCTCTAATGCACAACAAATGAAGGTTTGTTAATATGTCTGCCTCTTCATTATTTATATTTTAAAATATAGTTTTGTGTGCACGCAGAGTCACACCTTCCATATCCTTTAAAAAGTCAATGTGAGAACTCAACAACCCTTCACACGCTCACGCCTATTGAGTGAAGCATGTATGATATAATATAGGGACTCAATAACAGAGAAATCAAGAATTGTGTTGAATTTGACTTTAATACCACGATAAAATGAACTTCTGGCCTAGCTCATTTTTAAAAATTAACATATTGATAAGTATTTTTTACCAGGATATATAAACTTTTAAAATTGCTATATTAATCAATTTTCTTTGTGTTGGATTTCATTATCAGTCAAGGCATAGGACTTTGGACTTCATATTGGACACAGTCTCAGCCAATCACTCTCTTGGGCCTTACTTGGAGCTGCTCAAAATTAAAGGAACTTTTGTCATAGTGGGTGCACCAGAAAAGCCCATGGACCTTCCATCATTTCCATTAATATTTGGTAAGTAATATTAACAACACTTTATTTTATATTTTTAAGGATTGTGTTTGAAGATTTTTTCACCCTTTAAATTGTGAAATGCAGGTAAGAGAACTGTGAAAGGAAGCATGATTGGAAGCATAAAAGAAACACAAGAAATGATAGACATTTGTGGGAAGTACAATATCATGTGTGACATAGAAATAATCACACCTGATCAAATTAATGAAGCTTATGAAAGAATTGAGAAGAACGATATTAAATATCGCTTTGTGATTGATATTGCTAGTCAATCATCAAAACTTTAAGTTCTTTAGGGATTTTTTTGAGTTTTAAGTATCGATCGATATATTGTGTTGGAAGAGTGTACATCTTATTTTAAGAGATATTGCTGATCTTATTTCATGTACTAGAACGCCTATTTTATAACTATGGAATCGATTGTTATGAGTCAAATACTTTGTTTTTGTGCTTTTGGTTTTGGAAAAACTACACAAATTGGACCCATTAAGCAAAATATTTCCCCTAATTGGACCTAATTCAATATATTTATCCTTGGATCTACAACCCAAACTATTTATTCAATTCACTAAACAACTGATGATACCATCGGAGCACGTATATACTCTGATAGTATTTATAGACTTGGGAAAAAGGACAAATATACCCCCGAATTATCATAAATGGTGTGTCTATACCCTTCGTTATACTTTCGGGTTGTGTATACCCTTACCGTCAATATTTTGGAACGCATATACCCTTTAAATAAACGGAGGAACACGTGTCATGATCTTAATGGTCTATCCAAATTTAATTGATAGACCATTAAGATCATGACACGTGTTCCTCCATTTATTTTAAGGGTATATGCGTTCCAAAATATTGACGGTAAGGGTATACACAACCCGAAAGTATAACGAAGGGTATAGACGCACCATTTATGATAATTCGGGGGTATATTTGTCCTTTTTCCCTATAGACTTTGATGGTGTCTATATATTCTGATAGTATCAAACAATAATTGCGCAGCCTTTTCACTAAAACAATGTCCCTTTCTCCTTGATGTCATCAAAAGTATATATATATATACACACACACACTTTGATGATAACAAACAGTAAACACAAATTAGTAGTTAAAAACATGAAGTGAAAATAAGGGTCACCCGCTTGTAAACAGTTTTTCCTTTTGGGGGGGGGGGGGGGGGTCAAGTGTTCTTTTTCCTTTGGTTTTTGTCAAAAGAACTTCACAAGTTTGGGTTTTATCCATCCCTTCAAAGGCAGGGTGGTTATGGGCTTTAACCCATTTACTGGATTGGGCTTGATTCTACATGATAGATCGGAAGGACAATTGCATATGTGACCCAATAGCGTGTAGTCTCTTGGGCTGGACTTATGTTATGTATCATCAACTCCATAATATAGCACCAAAGCTATTAAGCTAATATGAAAAATAAAGCATGTACTAGTTACTTCTCAGTTCACTATAACAAATAAAAAATTTAGTGGCTATAATGTAATTATTATTATATTACATTTATTGATAATAATGAATATGACTATTTATAACTAATATTTTAAATAAATATCATTAAAGATTTTAATGGCTCTAAATGCAATGTCCCCTCAACAAAAAAATTATTGCCACTATATTCTCTTTTGTTGTAGTGGTATAGTCTTTGAAACATTATCATTATATCATTAACATTTCAATTTTATAGTTAAAGGAAAAAGATTTATCGAAGAAAAAGGAGTATTTTTTTTAGTAATTAATATACATGGTAGTTATATAGCAGTGACCATTGACCAATGAGGAAAAAGTAACAAAGGTGCAATTAAAATAGAACAAAATTAGTCGGCTAATTAAATACCAGTAGTAGCAAATTGGTCCAAGAAAAAAAGGAAAATTTGTAGCAAGTTGGTCAGTATAGTTGGGAAACAACCATGCCAGCATCTTAGGGATTACTATGATTAATTAATAGAAGACTTAATTCACAACCCCCCCCCCCGCCATAACCCCAACCCAACCCTTTCTTTCCAAAAAACTTAAAACAAGGCTATTTAAACCTGCTATATCTTCTCTATCTTCTTTCAGACTTTAACGGATGTGAATTTAAATTAATTAAATTTGAATATGAATATCAAACACTATACAAAAGTAAAATTGATTGAATAGCGTACACATGAGATAAAGTTGGCCAAAGTCACAAGGTTTTCAACTGGTTCCTACAACTGTCTCAGCTACTTGGTAGTTTGTATGATTGTGTGCCAGCCAAAAAAAAAAAAAAAAAGGACCATTAGTTAGTACTAAAAATTGAACAAATAGTGGGTTCACATGGTTAAAGATGCAATGAACAGACAATCAAATAACAAAATATGATTTTCAAGATTGATTCCAACTGATCCCATCTAATTATTTGCACAAATTCCCCTTATGAGACAAGTTAACCCCCCAGATCAACTTGATTTATTTTAAGGTGGCCCTAACTCTAGCAAATCCTATTGTGATTGGACTCTAAATCTAGAAAAAGCAAAGAATGGAGCTACTTTTCAATAAATATATGGTCCAATACGTTACAAAGAAGTCTTACGAAGCGGAAATTAAGTAGATTCACATTCATATAAACAATAATTATATAAAAAATGAAAAACGAAAAATCTTCAATTTGAAAAAGTAATAAGACTTTTGCAAATTCTTGAAAATGAACAAAGTAAACCATAATAACATAATATACACCTAGTAGAGTACCATAAATGAGATTTAAAGAGGTATACATATATATATATATATATATGAGGTATATATATATATATATATATATATACACACACTATATTACTACAAACGAAATCTGGAAAGAATAACATATATATACCTTCTGCTATCTTAATAGATAAAGAAATGATTTTTGATAGATTCTCGACTAAAAAATGAGTAAAGTCTTTGAAAATGAACAAAATCTAAATATAAATTATTATTTTTTTCTTGTAATGAATTTTATATTACATACTATTTGAATTTGAATTCAAAATAAGTAGTCCTAAAAAGAACATAGTAGTATATATTAAAATAAAGAAGTGGACAATTTTAGTTAGAATAAAAGAGCATATGATGTGGCATTTTCACTTTTTATAGGGAGTGAAGTTGTCTTGTTCCTCATGAGATTAGATTGGATAGTTCATTTGTAGGTTGTCAGATTTATTTGAATCTCCTCTTTGCACTTTGTCTTCTCTTTAAAGTAGTGAAATTACTCTCTCTGTTCTTCTTTTCTCTCTGATTTTGTTTTTTTCTTCTTCTCCTCAATCCTCATTTTATAATCCTTTTGTTTGATTAAACCATACCTACTTTTACAGTGTTTTTTGTCACTTCTTCTGTCCTGAGGCAAATTCAGATATGTAGTGTTTTTAATTTAAAATAAAAATTATTTAATTAAAAATTACAAGTTATAATAATTGATAATTTAAAATACTTTATTAATATATAATTTTCTTATTTATATTTCACAGTTCAAAATGTGTCATATAAATTAGAATAAAATAAAACACGATTTTGTGTTGTCCCGTCCCAATCTTTGTTCTTGAATCTTCCAACTTCTCTTTAAGTTTCTTCTTACCACTTATTATGCTCCTATCATATATATTTACCACTATCACAATATTAAATTTTGTATAAATTATTGTAAAGATCTCATAAATATATATAGTTGGGTGCGAACATGTGAAAAATATTTAATTGCATCAAGACATTATACATATATTATGTAAATATTTTATAGTATTAGATTAAATTACGTATATCGAATGGTAGAAATTTATCAAATTCAAGTAAAGGTCATTTGACAAGAGGAATAAGGAACCATAACTTTGGAATAAAATACAAGATTATTGATGTGTTTGATTAAAAATATTAGTTAGTTTAAAAATTAGTTGTTCAATATTTATACTATAATAATAAGATAAAATACTAAATTGTCTTGTATGAAAAATCTCAAAGAATAATTTTGTCAATCCAATTCCCATACCAAACAACCTCATATAGTCAACACCCTATATATTATTAGAGTAAATAAGTAAGTATTTGGGTTACTCTATGAATTAATTATTCCCTTAATTAGATTTGCTACTTCTAAAAAGAAGTAAAAAAAAGATTTGCTAATTTCAGAAATTATTTTCTGTTTGGTGTGTGAGTTGTCATGATGGTGATGCATTGTTGGCAATTGGCTTTGCTTTCCCTATACGTCCACCTTTTCTTGATTCCGTTCCATGCAAAGCTCATCTTCTGTTTTCCCCCCCTCTCTCTCTCTCCCTCACACACACACACACACACAAATTTTTTATTATTCTTTTCATCTTTTGGATTCATCCTTATTGTCTTTCAATACCTTTTTAATTTTTTTTCTCTGGTTGGCTTCACTTTACACTCCAACAACAACTCAAAGGTGAGAGCTTTTTTCTTTCTTTCCCTTTTGCCCCCTTTATTTTCCAACAATAAACCTCCTTCTTCTTCCTTACTCCACCCCCTTCAAACCCCACCTGGGTTTCTTGTTTTTTTGGGATTGCATGCGTCATATTTTTTTACCTTTTCTTGATTTCTAGGCTATTATTGTTCTATTTCTGGAAGTTTTCATTTGGGGTTTTAATGGATGTTTGACTTTCATGGTTGGTTTTCTTTTGTAAAACAAAAAAGATTGGATTTTTAACATGTTCAAGATCCATTTTCCTCTTTAATCGGTTATTCTGAACTTTTCCAGAGACTGAAATCTATCTGGTCAGAGAGGAAGTGATTCTTTCTGGACTTTCAGAAATTGAATTTGTATTTGGCTGACAGAGGGTTCTGTTTTCGGATTTAAAAGGAGGTTAGTTGTAGTTATCTGTTTGTGGTTTCTTGCATTTCATTTTGCAATATATAGTTGTCTTGTGAGAGGGTTCTGTTTTCACATGCAGTAGGAAAATATTTTTATTTTCCTTTCCTTTTTGTTGTTGTTGTTGTTGTCTGCTCAGAAAAGAGGTTTGAAATCTCTGGCTGGAGTTGAGGATTGAACTATTATGGGGTTTCTGTTGCTTTGTTCATTGAATATTGTTGTGATGATTTGTATATGAACTTATTGGATTGAATCTCAAATGGACTTGTCAAATTGTAAACAATTGAGATTCTTTGGAGTCCATTTGAATTTCTTGGCTGCAAAATGCTTGGTGTTGGTTGTAATTGCTTTGTTCCTTGGAACTGTTTTGCTTCCAACATTCTCTGGACTTGGTGGGGTCATTCGACAGAACAACTTTGTCTTTGTCCATAACTGTTCATTTCCATCGAATCAACCCGTAAAACTGAAGTTTCTTGAAGTTCCTCAGATTGTGTGGGGATTGAACAATCAGAAGATTGCTTTTGCTAGAGCTTGTTTGACTGCGCGAATGCTCAATCGAACACTGCTGATGCCTAAGTTGAGTGCTTCTCTGTTTTATAAAGAAGTCGAACTTTTGAAGCCTATTTCCTTTGATAAGATCTTCCAGTTCGAAAGATTTAATTCCATTTGTAAAGGGTTTGTCCAATTGAGTCGTTATTCAGATGTTTCAAATCAAAGTGATGTTATCGTGCTTCAGAAAGGCAGTGGAAGAAGGTGGACATTGGAAAAAGATTTGGAACAGTTGAATCAATTTAGTAAGCATCCATATGATGCACGTGAGATCATTCGGATAGTAGGGAAGAACCCCTTTTTGTGGCATGATCATTGGCCAACTAAAGACTATGCAAAGGTTTTCGAATGCTTAGCGTTAGTAGAGGAGATATCGACGGAAGCAGATAAAGTTGTCTCAAAAATTAGAGAAATAGGAATGGAGGTTAGAAGTAAGAATGCAATGTTAAGCTCTTCATCACAACCGGTTCCCTTTGTAGCTGTGCACATGAGAATAGAAAAGGATTGGATGATTCACTGTAAGAAGCTGGAGCAGAGATTAAATATTAGTGAAATATGTAGTAGTAAGGAGGAGATCATGGCCAGAGTGGGAAACATCGCGGGTCTTAAAACTCCCGTTGTCGTTTATCTTGCTGTTGCCGATACTCTTCTGGAGGATAATACTGTATTGAATGGCTGGAAGGACGGCTTGCATCCCTATGAGAAGAAAAAGCTAGGTGTTTTTGACATTTACAAGAAGCAACCATATCTATTTCAATCTGCTATCGACTATGAAGTCTGTTTAAGATCCGATGTCTTTGTAGGGAACAGTTTTTCAACATTTTCAAGCCTTGTTGTTCTTGACAGAACCCAAAAGATGATTAAAGCGGGTGAGACAAAGTTGTGTGGTTCGGATGTTAGATGGCCTTCTTATGCATACAATATAAGAGGAGTAGGGAATAGCCCTCATCCATGGGTAACAAATATGTCCGACACTAGCTTGACAGCAATTAGCTATGGTTCTAATCACATTTCTTGCTGATAGCTCTCAATGCTTGAATTACTTATTGTTTGTCAGCCTTTGGATGCATTGATAAGGATGCAG
The DNA here is from genome assembly GCA_037074985.1 of Solanum bulbocastanum. NCBI lineage: Eukaryota > Viridiplantae > Streptophyta > Magnoliopsida > Solanales > Solanaceae > Solanum > Solanum bulbocastanum. The sequence goes on along the minus strand of CM073598.1, from coordinate 23,657,603 downwards.
ATGATTGGGTTCGATTCTTCTTCGAAGTTTCATTGTCTCTGCAAAACCTATGCTGCGATCTTTCGAGTCTTTTTGGTTAAAGAGATAGGTTACACAAATTCTAAAGCGGCTTTCTGGGGATCATGAAGAGTAGGTATACTTTGCATTTGTGTAGTTATATATCTCAGATTTTGCATTCATTTATTGTTGATATATTACAGTAAATTGTTAATAGAGCATACACTTATGTGGAAGTTATGGTATACTCTTTGTTTCTCATACTGAACAAAAGAACTTAGAATTTGGCATTTTTAGGCCTTAATGATTCACTGTTTGCTTGAGCCCTCCAGTAATTTGTGAAGAACAATGATTGGTATTCTCAGTTTCAACTTTTTTCTATTGAACCATATCTCTGTTTTCTTCTTCCATGCTCTTTATTTAGGCATAAGAATTCTATATCTTGTATCTTTCAAAAACTAGTATCATATATATGTTAGTGGATTTTGGTAACATCGCGACGAGGAATTTGACCTTATGTTCCATTTGAAAGAGGCTATTTTACATTGTTGTGAAGTTCGATTCCTATACAAATGAACTTTTTTTTTTCGTCGATTGTTTTGTAGCATTTTTTGTACTCGAAATTTAGATGACTTAATTTTTAATGTGCATAACATAGGAAATCTATGGTATCTCATTTTCTTACTAATTTTGTTATGCTTGACTTGAGCTGAGGTGTATCAGAAATAAGCTCTCTATCTTAACAAGATAGGGGTAAGACTGTGTAAACACAACCCTCTCTACAAATCCCACTAGCGAGAGTACATTGGGTAAGAAAACAACAATAAAACATCATGTGTATGATTTGATATGTACCTTTAGAGCATGGACACAATTTTTAGAATGGGTGCATTTTGGGGCCTCAAATGATTGGTATGTTCATTAACAAGGTTGCTTTAGCTATGCAATATTACCATTAACCTAGCATAAAGTTGTTTTTTTCCTCTCTTGCTATTTATGGAGTACAATATTTTATAAAATGTTGTTAAATTGAAAAGAAAATAAAGATTTTGTCATTAGTTGTCCACTTCCATTTGTGAGTTGTCCACGCATTCGGCGGCTGATTATTTGGTCTCTAGTTTCCACATTAATTGCCAACCGTTCAACTTATCCTTCCCTACTTGCAAATGATGCTTTTCATTTATTTATTTTTAGAGAAAATACATAAAATTCCTCCTGAATTTGACAGCAAAATTTACTTTCATACTTTAACTTTACGGGTAATTATTTATCCTCCTAATATCTTTTCAAGTGAAATAAAATACACACATTTTTTTAGCCAGTAATCTTTCTTTTCTTCATCTTCTTCATACCCTACTACCCCCAACCCTTAGTACCAACAACCCCAGCCCCACCTCCCGCCCCTTCATCTTCCTCACACCCAATCCACCCCTCTCGCCCTCGACCACCACTTACACCACCCCTTTGTTCTTCTTCGAACCCTCACTCCCACCCTCTTTCTTTCTATTCAAACCTCGGTGCCTCACACTTTTCTTCTTCTTTGTTAAACTTTCCATCTTTTTTCTCCTTCTTCAAGACGCCTCCATCACACCCTCATTTCCTTTCTATCAGTAAAATCCAAAAAGTGTGATGAGCAAGAAAAAATAGAAAAGTCATCTATTTGTTCTTGCTTCAAATTAAAATTACTATTTATGACAATGTTTGAATGTGATGAACTTGAAGCTCTTTTTAATGAAAATCTACAATTTTTTCATCTCAAATTAAACTTTTAGTCATTATTTATTTGTTTTGATTATGTGTCTTAAAAATTGAATGTGTTTTTGTGGGAATGATTTTGAGATTTTGAATCTCTTTCAACTGAAAATTTGTTCTTATTTAAAATTATTTTTCTTATAATTATGGATTAATTCTTATTTTTGAGATTTTTTTTTTACTTTCTAAAATTGTGAATAAATAAAAAGAAATAAAAAAGAAGTGAAAATCCAAATTTAAATAATATTTAATGTGACACTGATGTGGCGCTGACGTATCAATGACATGACGCGTGTGAAATGCACTTGCCATTGTGAGACTAGTAGTATAATATTAGGGTGTATTTTAGTTCACTTGAAAAGAGATTAAGGGGGTGAATAATTACCTGTAAAGTTAAAGTGATAAAGTAAGTTTTGCAGCCAAGTTCAGGGGAATTTTATGTATTTTCTCTTATTTTTATATAAAAAAAAGTCAATTGGTTTATGAACTTTGAATTAAAAAGCTTCAGTACTCTCTACTACCCATGTGAGGACAATTTAATGTTTTATGTCTATCATAATTATTGTTAATTGTAAGGTTAGCAATAATTATTGCTTGGTTGTTACTTATGAGCATGCTTTTATTTCTTCTTCAATCTTCACACCCTATTCAGTAGTCCATTTATGAGCAATAATTATTGTTGCTTGGTAGTCTCCTTTAATTCCATAAAATTAAGCTTTAGCTAACTTTCCTCTTCTTCTCCCTTTTGTTTGTTTTCTACTCTATCATTTTTGTGCAATTTTCATGTTAGAAAAAAATGTAATATATTGCATCAGAACTTGACAATAATCGAGTTTCATTTGACTAACAGTATTATATTATACTATAATAAATGCGGTAAAAATAAAATAAAGTTTTATTTCATGTCTAACAGTAAATTCTATGTATAAACTGTATTTAAGTTAAAGATCTCTTCTTCAGAACTCCTATTACATTAATTTATAGACCATATATTTGGTAAAAAAAAAATTGCATACAAAAATCAATTCTACTATGTACGGTAGAAAAAGCAAAAAGTAACACGACATGTGAACACTTGATATATAAATGAACGTCAAACTTCTAAAAGGGGCAAGGCTGAAAAAGATTTTGAGTGTATTTTGATGTCTCACTTTGATTTCTGTATATCAACTTTTCGATACCTTTAATAGTTTAACCATATAGGGCTTTTGGAGATTTTTCATCCACTCCCTCCGTCATATAATCTAATTTAATTTGACACGATATTTAAAAAATTATAAAAATAGTTTTCAATGTTCCAAAACTATCCTTAAATTAGTAGAACTTGAATAAAATGTTGATAGTGTCATCAAATATTTATCAAATAAGAAAATATTTCATTCTTTTCGGGACTAACTAAAAAGCAAAGCATAAGGTATAAATTGGGTAAGAGAGAGTATAAGTTTAACATTATAAATGTCTCCTTCGATTTATGCTGTTTTGCTCATCAGTTTTCTATGAAGAGGAAGCTTCTTGTGACTTCCAATGCATCATACAATTACGATGAAAAGAGGAGAGGGAAAAAAGTCCCAACAGCTCTTTTAGCATGAAGCAAATGAAAAAGTACATTATGAAGGGCCCTATTTGTTTAAACTATCATAGGAGTCTTGAGAGTGAGATACTCATTTATCTCCCATTTGAAAGTGTTGGCTTCAAATCTATCTATACTTTCACTGGATATGTTCTTCATAGTAATTGTCACTGATCACAGACACGAATCGTTCGAGCCATGGAAGCTGATGGAGATCCTTCATGGCATCAACATAAGAATCTGTACAACGTGGTGGGGATTGATAAGCTTGGTGGTCTGTGAGACTGAATCCACCAGCGAGAAATCTCTGGATCAATGCCAGCTGAGATCTCTCTTCATCTGAATATGCATCCATCATAGTAGGCAGCGACTCAAATGAGTCCCACGACCATTGCTCAAACTGTTGTGTCGGTTGAGTTACCAAATCTTGAGTGTAATCCTCATCCCAGAATGCACATTGACACGTCTGTTGGCCGTCCCTGTATTCCGCACCACACGAATAACAGAATTGATGCCCACACCTGTCAGTTTTTAATACAAACACAAAAGCTGTCAATGCTTAAAATCATCATCCACCAACTTTGATTTCAGCAGTATATATACTGAACAAGTTCCGAAGACATAAAAGGTTAGCATATGCATTTGGGCACATATCTTCAATTTTACATTCCTACGGACGTTCATCTGACGCTCAGATAGATTATCCAATCGGAATGCATTTTTCCTCTACGAGACTGCAATCATAGCAGACAGCCTTACTAATGAATTCAAACACTCACAAATATGCAACCTAAAAGAAAGATCTGTAGAAGTCATAGACAGTTGATTATACTTAAGAATAACTATTGATTGAACAGCTATAGCTCCATTTAGAGCATCAAAGTATTTGATGTAAACTTACCCAACTATCTAAAACAATGTGCCTTCCAATTTAGTGCTGTAGAAGACGTCATGAATAGTTCAAGAAAAATCAATTATGAATAAGTAGGACAAGCTATATCAGTTGTGATTCAACTGTTCTCTCCTTTGTATCCAGTCAAGCACAGACTGGTTTCAAAAGCTTTAATAAGCCAACTGTTAAAGCCCAACTTACTACAATGTAATTTTACTCACCAAGTTATTAGTTTTGGTCCTCAAACTACCACCCAACTCACCTTACTAAGTTCTTTTGGCAAGACATGAATCAGTTTTCTTTATTTATTTTCTGAAGATTCCTTTGTAGGTTCTCGTTTCTTTATTCGACATGTACCCTGCTCTTACACTGTTATACACCTATTGCTCTTCTACCCCATTATTCTGATACAAGTAGCTATTCTTTTGTTTCAGTCAACTCCCTGCCCATAATTCATTTAATATTTAAATCACTAACTTTAAACCTTCACCATAATTGGCCTGCTTGGGTACTTATTTTTAAAAAAGCCAGCCTACCTGCAATGTAAGCAGTAGATGAAGGAGAAAGAAGCAGTAGCAGTAGAGTACAAGGTAGTAAAGAGGATTTGAAGAGTGTTCGAGAGCTCCAACCATTTGGGAAGGGACAAATACAGCAAGCCAGACTCAAATAAAAACAAGATACGATACTTGGAACCCAGAAAAACACTTGATGGCTGGAAACTATTGATTCTGAGATACAGAACTAATTTTCAATAGATTGGATTACCCTCAAGCTTGGATAGTAATGTAGCAATTATATTGCTAACTATTTTAGGACTTCAGTTTATCCACTTATAAGGATACACTAAAAGCTTATCATTAATTGATGATCACATGAACATAGATGTAATCTGACACCCAAAATTACAAAAGATAATCTTGGCCTAAGATGACCTTCCCATCAAGTTGGTCAATTGATTCTTGAGGGCTCCTTAATAACAGCAGACACTGACAACACTTGCAGCCAATCCATTGAAAATCTATTCTTTCAATAGAGCAATCCTTGTTCATATGCTTAACAAATGCAAGTTCGTAAAAGAGTGTGTGTAGGTATGCTTAGAGATTGTCAAAACACTACAGTAAACACTGATATTGAAACACCTAAGGACACTTGTTGACTAGATGCTTCCTGCTTTTTCTGTGCAGATAACCATAAGAAGCCTTCCAAAGCCAAATAGTTTATCACCGGATAATAAGATTTGCATAAAGCTATCAGACAGTGTTTATTAAATCATGATTAAGCTATGATACACATAGAGGGACCTCTTGTACTTCAAACTCCAAGCTTCTCACCCAGTGTACTAATGCAGTAGTCCCTGCCTTCAGCTCCTAGCTGAGGAGAGTATCCCATTCCCCTCTCCCATTATCGGATAAATCCAAAATGACCAGTGAGCATCCTAGTCCTCATTTACATGATGTTTTATTTGCTATCTGGGGAACTCCAAATCTCAAAGAAAAGGATGATCTGATCGCTTAACGGTAGTAGTCACGTTGAGTCAATTTGTTTGTCAAACTTTTGAGGGTAATAAAAAGTTATAGAGGGATGATAGACCTACTAACCACTAATATCCTTCTACATAAATATGTATGTATATATGTAGATGTACACATACAGTATATATGTAAGTACATTTTTTTTTCCAACAAGTCAACTAAAGATTCAATATCATACTGTGCTATTGAAGAATAAGCTTTCATAGTTGACAATGTACGGGAAAATTAACACCAGTGAATAAGCAGATATCTCCAACTCTGATCTAGATTGGGTAGGTTTTCCATTCAGGGGTTGTAAACCAGTACATTTATTAGCACTACCAGCAATACAAACCATCCTATTCCAGAATCTCCCAATAGTAAAACTTTGATTTTCAAAAGCTTTACAACTTGTAGGCAATTGGATGAGGTGCAGATAAAATGCAAGATTGTGTCTTACCAAGGTAAAATATATGTGTTAAAAGAACCTCCCTAAATGAAGCGTTAAACAAACTTATTTTCTGATAGTGTTAAGGGAAAGAACCAATCCTTCTCGATGGTTCTCATGCAAAACGGGAATGGAATATAAAGAGGAAAGATAGTTCTCTTTGTATCAGATATAGTTGATCATTCCTAGAGAACCAACACTTCATTTCCACGTACTTAGAAGAATCCTTGGTTTCGAGCCTCCTGAGTTTAAAAGTGCTTTTGTCTAATAATGAGTATCTGGAACTTAGAGCTTGTGTTCCAAAATCTCAACATCAGTGTTCAGAAAAATATTAATCCAATAAGGATCTATAAGTATATGATATGAAAACATAAAGATGAAGCTAACAGATTCAGCATATCAATGTATTATTCTCACCGATTCAGAAGCCAATATAGGATCCTGAATCTTGCATAAAAAAAGTTGAAGGAACCAAATATATTACCAGCATGTCATATGATAGCATCCATGTGTGAGCTCAATCATCCTCCTGCACTGTGAACAGCGCCTCCATCTCTTATTTTGTGCCAGGCGATGCAAAGTTATGTCACCAGCATCCCTCTCCTCCAAAGGGAGATATTGGTAGTCTTCACAAGTCATTGAAGAATGCCATGGGACCCTACAATCCACACACATAAACCTCTGACAAACTGGACAGTCCACACAACTATTATCTGACTGGCTGGATGAACTAGCCCGAGTTGACATACATTCATGAGGATCCAGAAGAACAGAACAATTTGGATACGGGCAGTAAAGTTTGTCCGAGTTGAGAGCATTTGCTTCTTCAAGGACCCTCACTAAAGATCCATAGGAGTTAAGTGGGATAAAAGATAGACATTCAGCGGCAGAGATTAAGTACTTGCATTTTAGCTGAGGGCACCTAATGGGTACTTGACCAGATTGGACTTTACCCTCAACATAAGTTTTCATACAGTGAGAACAGAACTTATGGGTACATTTCAATGTCATCACCATCACTAAAAGTCTATCCTCGCAGCATATTGGACAATTTTCAGTTGATTCATCTCCTTCGACATGGGAAGAGACAACCCCTATTGCTACCTTGGCTAAGTCCAAGGCCTTTGCCAGACCAGTACTGGGGACAAGTTTCAAAACAAAAGTTTCCAGATCATCAGCATGATCCAGGATCCTCTGCCGCAATGCCATGAGAAGCGGATTATCAAGGTTCTCTTCATGCATAATCTGATCAAATTATTCAGCATCAAACAACAAAAATAAAACATTACCATTAAAACAACGTAAAATAAACAAACACTACTACCGCAGAACAAATTTACAGCAAGTGAAATCGATGAAGCACTTATTACTGTCACATTCAAATAAGTAGTCAAGTTATCAATGAGATTTTACGAAAGAGGGGGGAAAAGTAATTAAATAATTCTGTTTTTCAGGTAGGAAAATACCCTATTGTTGTAGGAAAATCGAGTATCCAGATCAGACTCAAGATCTACTTGGTAAAGGGATACCATCTTGGTGTATTCTTAATAAATCTTTTGGCTTATCAAATAAAAATAGATTAGAGTCGGCAGCTAAATCTTTTTGGTAAAAGAACCAAGAAAGCCTGAAATTTACAGTCATTTTCAACGGACAAATTCAATTAAGACAGATAAGGGAAAGACCAAAGATTTAATAAGTAATTGAGGATTATTTCCTTTTTCTTTTGGGCTTGGGGAGGCGATGATCAAAGATGTAAAAATGTCATGAAAATGAAATCATATTCTTCAGCAGGTGGAGGGCAGTAAAGAGGAGCAGTGTTCATCTACTATCACTTCATTTGCAAAAGTGAAGGCAATTGCATTAAGGCAAAGATTCAACCCACTGAAGATGGAATACACCAAGAACTTGAAAAGCGAACATTGAGACACATATTTTGCAGAGAACAGACGTCTCACCTGCTCGTATAAAATCTCAGAGTCGGTAAGGGCATAAACCTTTCTAATCTTGTTCTTCACAGCTTCCAGCAATCCATCCATCAAAGCCAAATAATCAGCCACAAATTCCTCCACATAAAAATCAAGCTTTTTCTGGATTTGAATAGGAGGAGCACTTTCTGCCCTCTCAATAACCACTCCAATTCCAGATACCCTGCAACCAGAGTCACCAGGACCAGCTATAGAAATGCCCTTAAAGAATAACTTCACAGAATGTTCATCAAGATCTACTTCACAACTCTCCCTTGCTGATTCCTTCTCGTCCTCGTCCTCGTCTTCTGTTACTTCATCCTCTTCTTCCTCCGAAGTTTCATCCGCACTATCTTCCAATTCCTCCTCATCTTCACAGCAGCTACAAAAATCTTCTTCATCTTCTTCTAATTTCACTTCGTTTGCTATATTCACCAACAACCCATCACCACAAACCATTTCTCCTTCCATTTTCAAAGATTCTCAGAAGTAAGTACCCACAAATAATTTGGGCAACCCTACTCCTCCCAAGACTCCAATTTTTTACAATATATATTCAAAATCCATAACAGAACTCAAAAAACTCCACAACTTTACAATCCAACTATTGAATTACAACCTAAGAAGAACCCATCAGTAATCTCCCAAAAAACCCTTAAAATCTCGGTTGAAACAAGACCAATCTCCTCAAAAGCTTTGATCTTTCCAAAAGTTCAAAGCTCCTGTACCAAAATTCAAGAAATACGCATTATCGCTAGATCCAGAGAACACAAAGAGTAAGTGAGAAATACCCTGAAACTCAAAAGGGGTTAAAATAAACATAGAGCAATTCTTCCTTGTACAACTCTAACTCAGAAAAGTCAAACAAAGAAACCCCACTGAGCTACCAAATTTCTAGAGCTTTCATTATCACAAAATACAAGTTCCATAAATAAATACTACAACAATATAAAAGGTGAATGAAACTATGAATAAATCAAATCCCCAAACAAAAAAGTGAAGCTTCCGTACCAGAGGTGTTGGTCTGGTCTGGCCGCTCTGGTCTCAGTGGTCTGGTCTGGTGTTTCAGCTTAAATATGAAAAGGAATTAATGTGAATCATGTTATCAAAAGAAACTGTTCCAAGTATAATTTAAGAAAAAAAAACTAATCTGACAACATTACAGCAGCAGAGCTTTTAGTAAATTTTCTTTGTTTTTGTTCAGACCCAAGAGAAGCACCAGATGCGGTGGGGGTTCTTATATGTGGTTGGATTTTACACTCTTCATCTTTTTTCTTTGTTGTCTCTTTATTTTATTTATTTCGAGATTTTAATGTGGGTGAATCAAACCTTTTTTTTAAGAAGATGAGACTTCTCATAAGTCATAACCAACCAATTGATTTACTAAGATTTTCTTCGATATGAATTAGTCCATTATTTTAGTATAATTGTACGTAAAATAATTTTTAAATTAGCTAATACCTTAAACAAAACATAAAATAAAATGAATTCCTAAATTTATAGATATGGAAAATGACTTATTCTATACATTTTTCTCAAGGTTTCTCACAATTCTATTTTTTTTTTGTTTTGAAAAATATCTTTAGAAAGTATAAAAATTTTGTAAATGTGTTTTTGAAAATAAAAAAGAATATATGATTAATTTCTTTTAATTGATCTGGATAGCAACAAAAAGAATTTCAGTTAAACTATATTGTAACTATAATGTAGATGCTTCGGAGAATTTTAATAATTCAGTTGATGAACTATATTTAAATTCATACTTATTTTATTAGTATGGATTCGATTTTCCAAATTATAATTCCTTCCTCATTTCTATTTTCATTAGCATTTTAAAATAACAATAATAATAACATAAATGCATCTTTCCAGAATAAAGAGCAACTATTAAACTATTCAAAATACTAAAAAAATCGATTAAAAAATAACCAGGGCATGAAAGATGAACTTCAAAATCAACAATATATCCAAAAGTAATTCCTATATTTAGAATTTATTAAAGAACAAAAGAATCAATCAGATATTGATAGAACATATGACGTGGCAGAATCAGATACTCAAGTGCACAGATGTTTACATAGAGTGTGATGTAGGAAATAAAAACCGTAATGACGTATTTATTCGATTTAAGAAAAGATTCTGTCAAATTCGTTTTTATTCTTTCACGCCACTAGCAACTGAGAGCACATGTACTGGATTTTGTTTGGGAAAATTTACTTTGACTTTTTCAACGCTTTCAATTAGTAAATTAATTTGATATTAATCTTTTAATTAAATATATTATAATTTGAGTTAAAATAATGATTAGATGTTGAATTAGGAGACACTCATGATTACTCCCTCCCATTCTTTACTTTTTCTTTTTTAAATATTGGAGATTGAGCTTGAACATATTTTATTTCTTTTTGTCAGTAAAAGGATATTTAGGATAAAACAAAGTTATCCATTTTCACTTGAAACTTTTTACTTTATTTTATGAAGTACGTTATGTTTAGAAATTAGTCAAACTTAGTTTGAATTTTTATCCTTCCACTATTTGTTAAGCTTGAGTGTGTTTGGTGAGGATAAAATGTTTAATTGGTAAAATTGGTAAAAATATTTTAAATTTTATTTTTTCTAATGAAAATAAAAAAAGTAAATTACATAACTAACATTTCATATTGATTCTCCGTCCCACTCAACACATCTAACGCCCACCATTACCCCCACCACCTTGACACCCTCGAACTCCCACTCTCCACACCATCCAACTTTCATATTGTTTGTCAGATTATATATAAATATTATTTTTTTGTTTAATTATCAAACACTAAAATAAAAATAAGAAACTCATCTATTTTTCATGGAACATTTCTAGGAAATATTTTTCTTCCCATCAAACACACCTTTATGTTGACTTTATATAGTTTTAATAGCTTCAAATTGTGATTCCATTGGTTGGATCATGGGTCATAGGTTGCTATATGTGGGCTGATCTGATCCGATTAGGGAGATAAGAAAAAGTGGATTAGAAGATTTGATTTAATTCGATCGACTTTAAGAAAAGTTTTGACTCCTAATTGTTTCTTTCTTCCCCATTTATATTCTCTTATAATAACTCTAAGCTTTTTAAATTGACTATGATTGAAAATTAGTTATATTAGGATACTCCAAGTCAACCCCAGTCCACTACATTCTACAAATGGTGAAATCAAATCCTTTGTACAAGCTAGGCATTGAAAGTGCTATTGCAAAAGGATAGTTCTAGGTATCTCATGTTTATGTAGGATATTTATTTTAAAAAAAGTCATACTTTTTAAGATGTGATATAAACAATTGATTTTGATGCAAGCATCATTGATTGTTTCCACGACTCAAATTCGTAACCTATAAATTACAAAGAGACAGCATCATCATTGTTCTAACTTCCAAGGCTCCCTTAGAAACTGATATTATAAGAACTCAATTTAGTGACAAGCATGCTATATATTCTTTTCTCCATAAACATGCTAAAGTAAAAACAAATAATTATACTAGAGTTGTTGATGATTGTTACTTGGAATTAAAGTGGAACATATCTATAGAGAGGCCAACAATTTTTTTTTTTTTTTGATGATTTGGCTAAGGAAAGAATCAGATAAATGAAAGAATAACATAACATTTTTTTCTACTTATTTGTTTTTTTTTTTTTTTGGAAAAGATATCTCAAATAGAGCATTTACAGTAAGAAGTTCAAATCTTGTACTAATCCTTACTACTCCAATAAGTAGTCCTTTTGCAAGAAAAGGAGAAAAAAAATAATTCCCCCACAATTTTTTTTATAAATTTAATGTCTAATCTTTTTTTGAATCTCTCTATGTTTAATTGAAAAATCTTAATCTGTGTTAAATCAAATTAGGTCATTTTTTCAAACGGGGAAGTATTTTTATTTTAAAACACGGAGAAAAGAAATGTCTAAAGTAAAATAGGAAAACAGCAAAGAATCATGTTGGTTGACGTCTTCTATTGGTCACTAATTGCGTATAGAGCAATCAAATTATTTACTATTTGCCAACTCACCCCACCTTCTACTCCAATAAATAATTATTCTAAAGTTCTAATTTCAAATGCTTCTCTTCTGGTTTATGGATAATAATAACGTTATCAGAGTAATTGCATGTGCTAGTTGTTGATTATTAACATTATCTAATTGGAGGATGTATAAAAAAATATAGTTGACACCAAATCTGATTGTGATGGAATAGATTATAGAATCTCTGTCTTTGTTTAGAGTGTCCGAATTCGAGTCCAAACTAAAATGGAAAAATCCTCGTGGAGATACTTTTTTCTTCAACCAAAATTTATATGACGCTCATTTAAATTAATCAAACTTCTAAAATATGAGACTCAAATAAATTTTATGTAAATAAGTCAATAGTAGTAAATCATAATGTAGAATTATGACGTACTCCATCCATTTCATATTAATTTAATTATTGAGGTGTTTCACACTTTTTAAGAAAATTAGATTAAGACATAAATTGAACATAGTTTTTCATTTTTATCCTTATTAATTATTATCAAATTTATGATTAAAATAACTAAATATTAATTAATCACTAATTCATATACTAACTAATGAAGAGTAAAATTGAAAGAACACTCTAAAAATAGTCTTGAAAAATTGAATAATTAAGTTAATTTAAAAAATAGAAAATGCCTCAAAAATTAAATTAATATGAAATGAAGAGAATATATTTGAATGGTTTAGGGGGTCCATTTGAATCATCAAACAAAAATCAATTGGTTACCCACTAGCTTGCTCTTTCTATGTTTTAGCTAGTAATTGATCATCCAAAGCCTTTTGATTAAAATTTATAATATATAGTGATAGGTGGAATATTGTTGGTGTTGTTTTGGAGAGATGACATGTATTTCCATTATTTTGTCCTCATTTGGAATAAGTTACACCAACACAACCTTACGTTTATACCATGCTCGGTTGGACCTTTTCAACTTTAATTATTGTTCTCTCATCAGTTTCTTCTTTAATACTCTCTATTATTGTCCCTAACTCACTGTCATTTTTATGGACACTTGCTATGACTTGGGGTCAAGTCCTTTGACTGGGTTTTCTGAACAAGGCCCACTCTTGTTGAAGATCCATCCAATTATACCCATACACCCATAAAGCCCAACCCTTATCCTTCCAATTTGGTGCTCAAAATTTTGGTGATAAAATACTGACTCGCTACAATTTAATCAATTTCAAATGTTAACCACTTGTAACTTTTTTTTTTTAATTTCTCATTCGAGGTTCGATTTAACTTGAAATCTCTAGTTAAGAAAGTAAGTGTTCCATCCACTATCTAGGGTTTGAACACGAAACCTTTGATGAAAAAAGAAACATCCAACACTCTATCCATTGAACCCGTAACCACTTGTAACTTTGATTGTAAAACTTTAGGCTCTCCTTCACCATGCATGAACATTTTGTTCTTATTACTTTGCCTTTATTCTTATGAATATTACTTTCAAGTGTCATAAGACAATAGAGTATAATCGGTTGGCTCAAGTTATTCCCTTAACAATAATCTTCAATAGCAATAAAGTTTACTAGCAAGTCATTTCTGATCAACCTTTTAATGTGATTATATTTGTTCGCTTCAATAATTAAGTGTTGTATATTGGCGATAATAAACCTTTCTACCTTTTGTAGTATACTAATTATACTCTGTCTTAGTTCGATTTGAAGAATGTCACAACAATTTTAACAAAATAATCTTTCAAAAGTATCATTTTTCCATATTTTATGCATCATACGCAAATTTCCATGTAATAAAGCCCATAATCGGGTTTATGTAACCATTAAGTAGGAGTAGTCAAACTAATACGACATCGTGTAACGCAACAGTGACATCGTCGTTTTCAAATCAAAGGGGAAAAATAATTCCCCAATTCACAGGAATTACGATGCTTTTGGCAAGGTTTCTCAGTATCAGGTGCGGTTCTCCGAGTCTTTCATCGTTAATTTCTACATTTTCTCACTCAATTTCATCACTATCTGAGAAATTCCCCACTAATTTTGACGAATCTCATGTTCTGAATCAACTTTCCGACCTCTTACCCATCCGTCGAACCTCTTCAATCGGAAAACCCATTCCTGCAGATTCCTCTGAACCAAAAAATCAGTTTAGGGTTTTCGATGAGCTTTTAACTCCCGAAGACAAGTTACGGGGCATTTTTCTTCAGAAACTTCAGGGTAAAACAGCAATCGAGAAGGCACTGACATCTGTTGACGTAGAATTAACGGTTGATTTAGTTGCTAAAGTAGTAAACAAAGCGAATTTAGATGCTGCATCAATAGCTACATTTTTCAATTGGGTTATCAAACAACAAAAAATACCTATTGATAATGATACTTACTGTATAATTCTTAAGGCATTAGGGAGGAGGAAGTTTTTCGGGCAGATGGTTGAAATGTTAAAGGAAATGAGGAATCAAGGAGTTATGCCTGATTCAGTGACGCTTACCATTGTTGTTGATAGCTTTATTCGAGCTCGACAAATTTCAAAGGCTATGCAATTATTTAGTGGATTAGAGAACTATGGATTGAGATGTAATACCGAGACACTTAATGTTGTTTTACAGTGTTTGTGTCGTCGATCACATGTAGGAGCTGCGAACTCATTACTTGTGAAAATGAAAGAGAAAGTTTCATTTGATGTCACAACCTATAACATTGTCATTGGTGGGTGGTCGAGATTTGGAAGAGTAAAGGAAGTCGAGAGAACCTTGAAAGCAATGGTGGATGATGGATTTGAGGCAGATAATTTGACTTATAGTTGTGTTCTTGAATGTTTAGGGAGAGCTGGTCGAATTGATGATGCCATTGAAATTTTTGAGGGTTTGGAGGAAAAAGGGTGCGTGTTTGATGCTGAAATCTACAATGCAATGATTTCGAATTTCATTGGACAGGGTGAAATTGATGAATCGTTTAAATATTATGAGAGGATGTTAAATACGGAATGTGAGCCGAATGCAGATACATATATGAGACTAATATCTGCTTTTCTGAAAGCTAGAAGAGTAGCCGATGCAATTGAAATGTTTGATGAAATGTTAAGCCGGGGGATGATTGTAACTACAGGGAATGTAACCTCTTTTCTTGAGCCTTTATGTAGCTATGGTCCACCTCATGCAGCTCTAATGATTTATAAGAAGGCAAGACAAGCTGGATGTAGGATATCCTTGACTGCATACAAGTTGCTGCTTATGCGGCTTTCTAGGTTTGGAAAATGTGGTATGCTGTTAAACATATGGAATGAGATGCAAGAAAGTGGTTATTCTTCCGATATGCAAGTTTATGAGTATGTCATCAACGGGCTTTGCAACATAGGACAGCTTGAAAATGCTGTCCTGGTAATGGAGGAAGCTTTAGAGAAAGGATTTTACCCTAGCAGGCTTATTTGTAGCAAATTAAACAACAAGTTACTAGGTTCAAACAAAATAGAGATTGCATACAGGCTTTTTCTAAAGATAAAAATTGCACGTGGAAAGCAAAATTCACAGACATACTGGCGTGCTAAAGGGTGGCATTTCTAATCTTTGCACAGTCAGCTGGTTAGTGCAACTGTATCTGCTTTCAGAGTGATGAATATGACAATAATCAAGGATCAAACTTCATTGCCATTAGCTGCCACTGGCAATGAACTGGATCTGCTCTTTTGCTTTCCAAATGGGCATCTATTGCCTTGTACAGAAGGGTAATGTTTGAGAAATTATGTGACGCAGCAGTGACTGACGTATTGTTTTGCATTATCATGGAGGGGGTAATATGTGAAAAATTTGTTGAAGCACAGGGGCCTGAAGTGTTACTTTTCTTTGCTAGAAGTTGTTCTGCGGGAAGTATGGAGAAATCATTCCAATCTGAGTCACATATTTAACTTTGACTATTGAGGTGAGTGCTTCTAGTTAGCGTCAAGTTGTGCAGTTGGTAATGAATGTATTCTAACTTCTGTGCTAGCAGTAACATAAAAAGTAATTAAAAGAATTCTCTATCTTGTTTATTACGAAAAATGCATGTAGAAAATTAGAATCATCTGACTGCCTTTAATCCCAGTGGCCAGGGGGAGGGGGTTAATAACATGAAATTTGACTTGAAAATAATAAGGCTTGTGACTCGTTCAAATGCAATGGCCTGGCTGATCAGCGACAAAAACTTTGCTGATTCTTTTTTTTTTTATATATAAGGAAATTACTAGCTGATTCAAAACTTTTGGGGAACTTCCCAGAATGCATCTCCAATGGTAGTGATGTACTTCCATGTAATATGGGGGAAGGTCTGATGTTGAGTGAGGAATAATGATGAAATGGTTGCATCTTTAGGGTAGGAAGTTGATATTGTCGTGGTCAGATGGATGAAAAGATATTTATCCATCATATCAGTCCTCCTTAAACCAGATCTGAGGTCTACCTAAGGGTGCAGGAGGGGAGGGAATGGTGATTTGGAAGAAGGTAGAAGAGAGATGAAAGAAAGCTTCTTAGCCTATACATTTATAAGTGTGCTTTCACATCAATATGTGACACCATTATGCTTTAGTTATAAAGAATAACCAAGTCTTTTGAAAGCTGAGAACTTGCATATACAAGCAAATTGTAAAACATACTCTCTGTGAATTGAAATGTAGAAATTGGTTCCCTGTGTGTTTATCTCTCTCACTTGGTACTTTTGTACAGAAAGTTTCAAAAAACCGTCATAGAGAAACTTGTATCTAGTTTGGAGTGAGGAACTAGTGCTTTTGGTTCCACAAGATTATATAAGGCTGTAGAACTGGTATGAATTCATGTCCACCTTTCTTGGACAATCTTGACAAACCCTTTTCTCCCTTTTTATTTTCCTTCTTTTCAGTGTGCTTATTTTTGTTTATATGATTTACTTTGATGATGTGGGATAATTAGTTGGTATAGAGGATTACTTGGAGAAACTGAAAGTTCATAGTCTTATATACATGCTTGTTCATGGAAGGGAAAAAATATTTTTTATTAAACATTTGACACCTGTTGATCAATTTAATCAAGGATATACTTTTAGCTTGTAATTTGATTAATTATTTCCCTGTAGGTATAAGTGACTGATAGGCCTAGATGTACTTTCTGGGATTGTGCCTTGGTCTGTTATTATTGACATTGTAGCAGCTTAAATATGTGGTCACTGATCTATTTAGTATTTGTGTTGTGCAGGTTAATTGGGATGAAGCAGGACGTGAGCTTTGTCTCTCATCAGTTTTGGGAGTGTTGTTTCTTTATCAGCGGACATTTCCTCAAGGAAATCGTCAAAGCTGATCTCTTGAAAATAAATGTTTCGTCAATCTCCCAGAAGTAAAGGTAGATATTTGTTATTTGCTTGTTTGCATTTGATGATCAATTGTTTCATGAATTTTGTGACTTGGTTTCTCGTTCACCTTAATCTTTTGCACGATGGAGAACTATTTTGACATTCCAATGTTACTTCTCAGTGTTCTTGTACTACTTTATCATATCTGGATTTACATGGCTAGTGGCTACATAACAGCTTTATTAGGTAAAAATTTTACCGTAAAATGTATCAAATTCATGAACCAAATATGTTGGGGTGGTCATCTAGTTCTAAAATATATTGCCTGTCACTGCACATGTTATATCGAAAAGATCTTATTTCATTTGTTTTTCTATAATTAATTTGGATGAGTGGTGCTTCAAATTCCAATTCTGGTGAAGGTACATCGCCATGGTATTATCATGTTTCCATCCATTTAACTAATATGATGCTTTTTCCTCCAATTGTACTTCCCTGAAAAAGAGAGACCAATTTGAAATGTAAGCTATGTGTGTTTGTCTATTCTATTCATTGTTAAAAAAATTCGCTTGCAAAGGTTGGGATTCCATAAAATCTCAACATTTCCCATCTGTTTCAAGTTGTACTCAGTTGGAACGTATGAGATTGGAGGAACTGTTGCAATAGTGGTTCTTTTATGTACATAGCTTGGTTATACATGCAAGGATGTAAATTCACTTGTATGTTATGAAGCATGATCGGAACTTGACGTCTTTGTGTCAATGCCTTGACAAATATGTTACCAATTTTGACTTGCAGAAATGGTATCTGATGCGGTTGTAAGGATTTAATATCATGGAACTCTTTGATATGTCAGATAAAGCCTTTAAGTACTTTAAGGAGATGACGTTAAGGGACATTCAACCTGACCTGTTGCTGTAGTGAGCTTTTATGCCTCTAGTATTGCTCGAACCATAAAATTCCTTTGAGCTGTTCTTTTCAGTGATTTATATACTTAAGGAGATGTTTATTCCGGAAGACATTACTTTGGTGGAATGTCATGGTTGATACCTATTCTAACTTGGGTTTTAGCGATTGCACTCATGAGAGATCCATGTTAAGGATGTAGTTTTGTGGAACAGAGTGACCACAAGTAATGCTCAAAATGGCCTTGCAAGAGAGACTATTGAAGTATAGGACAGTGACGAATGGCCATGATGCATTTGCACCAATCCGAGGACCTAGGATGATCATCTTACCAGCACGTGCCCTTTAGGCGCATTGCAAGAAGAGTGATTGAGGTGGCTCATGGGCATGTGTTTTGAGGTTGTTCTTCATCTTGCTGTCTTTATTTGTACCTTCCTCATTGACCTCTATGAAAAAACATGCAAGAGGCTGGACGATCATTGTCAGGGTATCCATGGGAACGGTATGATATCTCTGCAATTAAAGATATGCTGGAAATACATGTTTTCGTTCTCCATTGATTGCAGTGCATTAAGGATTAGTTGAAGAAGGTGATCATGCAAGTATTTCTGCGCAACGGAGGAGTTTG
Source organism: Solanum bulbocastanum (assembly GCA_037074985.1). NCBI lineage: Eukaryota > Viridiplantae > Streptophyta > Magnoliopsida > Solanales > Solanaceae > Solanum > Solanum bulbocastanum. The sequence goes on along the minus strand of CM073598.1, from coordinate 23,638,640 downwards.
TGATTATGCCTACACTAAAGCAGTTTAGCTGCATGATGTATCTGTTTTCTAGGGCCTTGATTCAAGGCCCTTGAAATGACTTGCCATTTCGTAAACAACCATGTCGTTTTGGCCAGATGCTTCTCTCTGGGAAGCCCATATTGTTGCTTACAGAGTCTTTATGGAAATGCGTAGCTGGGTAAATTGGCTTCAGATAATTTATTTGAAGTCAGATCCCATTTCCCGAGGCATCGTTCTTGTTGGATCTTGGCATATGTATTGCACTCTTATTCAATTCCAATAGTATTATTTTAGTTAGTATATGATTCTTTACACCTGAAATCAGTAAAAAATGACACACAATACTTGTAAGTGATACATGAGATTTTTATAGGATCCTTTTCTTCTATACAATTCCATATAAGTTGATATAGGAGATCGTGTCTTCAAAAATTATCTGTGTCAGATTCATGACCTATATTTATGAGCATTATAACTTCTATTTCTTGCTACAAACATGTTTTAATTTTGAGAGAAGTATTGAAATAATTCTCGTAATTATTAGTTTCGTTTTCGAATTATTGACATTTTCTCTTAAACAACCCTCTACTTGACTAATTAAATTTAGATACATCTTCGATCTACAACATGACATAGTAAGTGGTGTCAAACTCTTGTAGGAGTATGAAACTCTTAAAACAATGCCGACAGAAGTGTCGAAAAAATCAAAAACTTGGTGAGAAATTAGGGCATTTCACTCATGTTGCTAGATCCAATGTGTATTCAAGTTTAGTTAGTCAAGTAAAAAAAAAATGTCTTTTAAGGATGTCAATAGTTCGAGAATGAAAGTAACAATTCACGCCAAGTTAAAAGGTGTTTTCAATACTTCTCTCCTTGATTTTCTATCTCTCCTCCCCCATCCCCCACCAACACAAAGGTATGAAAGCTTCATGCTACCACGCAATTAAAACTTTTGATACTGTTGCATTCACTGTCATTTTGTAGTTCTCGAGATTTGACATTTACCTGGTTTTGCTATAAAATAGGCACTTAACAGCCTTACATTATATATACTATATGAGGAATTAAATCAACAACTTGGCCTGCCATTTAATCAATTTTGAATTGATAATCAAGAAATCTGATAAAATTCAATAAATCTAAAACAAGTAAAATAAAACTGTTACACCAACATGTCAGCTTAGCATTTAAGACCTTACTATATTATTTTTATCCATGCACACGATCGATCGATATATCACCAAATTAATTTTATGTCTATATAGTATCTCCTTGATATAACAACTCACACACCTCAAACCAAAGCAAAAATAAATATTCACCAAAACCAAGAAGAAATTAAAAATACATCAATGGCTTCTTCTAATTCCAAGATTATCTTCGTCCTCTTCATCCTCATTTCCATTTTCACCCCTCAAACTTTCTCACAAGGTGACTACTCATCATGTGAATCACAAACACATAACACATGCAACAACAAATCCAAAGCATTAACCTTAAAAATCATAGCTATACTTTCGATATTAATCACTAGCATGATCGGAGTATGTTTGCCTCTTGTTACACGTTCAATTTCAGCGTTAAGCCCTGACCGTAAGGTTTTCGTTATCGTTAAGGCATTTGCTGCTGGAATTATTCTAGGAACCGGTTTCATGCACGTGTTACCAGATTCATTTGAAATGTTGTTGTCTAATTGTCTGAAGGAAAATCCTTGGCATAAGTTTCCTTTTACTGGATTTGTTGCTATGTTATCAGCTATAGTTACGTTGGCTATCGACTCCATGGCTACTAGTTTGTACAGCAAAAAGCACAATAATGCTCGTGTAATTAATCCAGAACAAGTGCAAAATGGAGTACATAATATTGTTAATGGAACTGGTGATCAAGAATTGGGCATGGTGAATAATAATGTGCATTTTCATTCTCATCACCATGGTTCCCTTTCGAAAGATGGAACAAAACTACTTCGTTATCGAGTTATTGCCATGGTTAGTCTATCGATCACTTATCCTGCTTAATTTATGTGATATCGTCTGAATTATTAATGTATTGATGGAATTATTAGTAGTATATGAAAATGTTTGCACACGGAGAGTGCATAACATAAATAGTTCATAATAATTTGAAGAATAGATTATTGTTGACTGCTAACTCTAGATAGATCCAAAATTTGTCGCCAGAGTCCACATGCATGTCTTTTTCCTGTCAACAACAAATAATAATGACATTTTTACCGAATTTTAGCTAGGTTACGTTGTTGCTCCAAACATTACTAAATTAGCTAAAATCCTATTTTAGATATGGTGGTCCATGTGCTTATCTTGCCTAAAATGCTAATTCAGACAAGTTTTCTGATAGTAGTTTTTTCATATATTAAAAATATTTTGGATCATTAATTATTGTGATTAATAATAATTTTCAAATAATTTTCAAATATATAAATTTTATTTTAAAAAAAAACGTAAAGATTTCATGGCCGACGGTCAAATTAAATTGTTTGACAATAATTTTCAATTATTTTTTTAAAACTAAAAAATCATTTTTGATCATTTAACTATGATACTTTTTCAAAAAAATAATTAAATACAGATTGATGCATACTTATTTACTATATACAGTGAGGAGCTGCAAATGTTGAATATACACAGGGTCCTTCCCTTTATTTATTTACAATTTTATCCCATTAGACATTAGTATTCTTATAATTTCGCAATCTTAAATTTTCATCCCCATGGCTATACCCCGATTCGGTATTCCCGACAAAACACAATAGTTTTATTGATAAGTTTTGTCCATTAAATATTAATAGTGCATTATTTTTCTGATCAGCAAGTTAAGTTGACCTACAATAACATATTAGTAACTTTTTATTGCAAATTAATATTGTATCCCAAAAAATTATAACTACAATCAATTAAATAGAACTGATAGGTATATCATGAAGTTTTTATTTATTTATTGGCAGGTATTAGAGCTTGGTATCATAGTTCACTCAATAGTAATAGGGATTTCACTTGGATCTTCAAACAATACATGCACAATAAAAGGACTTGTTGCTGCACTATGCTTTCATCAAATGTTTGAAGGAATGGGACTTGGTGGTTGCATTCTTCAGGTAATTTTCTTAAAAAATTGAAAGTGATATTAATTATAAGGACAAAAAAAATTACTAGCTAGTAGAGTAGTAACCAATTAACCCCGTTTGGATTGGCTTAAAATAAGTAGTTTTTAAGTTAAAATAAAAAATCAAACTTAAATCACTTTTAAGTCAAAAATAAAAAGTAGGGGGTGGGGGGGGGGGGGTGGGGACAGACATTTGATTTTTAACTTATTTTAAGTTATTTTTAATCTTGTCAAACACTTTGTAAGTTATTTTAAGTCATTTGTATACAGTGGCGGATCCAGGATTTAGAGTCCGTGGATGCCAAATAGACTTATCGATTAATGTGCCAGCTTTTTTCCTTAAAAAACGTGATTGGAGCCTTTTTTTTCCTTAAAAAATGTCTGCAGCAAATTTCTAAAAAAAAAAATAGGTACAAATGAGATTCAAACCCGCAACATTAGCCATCTAAAATTGCCCTCCTACCGTGGCACCACAAACCAATTTTGTTTACTGGGTGGCACACTTTATATTTATATAAATATTATATATATATATATACCTATGTATATATAGAATTACCGTCGAAGTTCGGGGTGGAGTGGCACCCCCACTGGCCTTCATAGATCCGCCCATGTTTGTATATTTGCCAAACGCTTCCAGAAGTCAAAAATTGATTTACCAACTTTTAAGTCAGACCAAACACCCTCTAAATCACATTACCAAAAAAGAGGATCAATAATTGAAGTTATTTAAATGTGAAAGAACGTCAAACAAATTGGATAATAAGGGCAATAGTTGATGATGAATAAAATTGAATGATTAAATTACTTTAGTGAAATAAAGTAAAGTTTGTTATAATTGGTCCATGAAAGAGTCTTATATTATTTTTTTTGTTTTTTTTCCTAATATATAGTCAGAGTACAAAATGTTGAAAAAGGCAGCAATGGCATTTTTCTTTTCAGTAACAACTCCATTTGGTATAGCACTTGGAATTGCACTATCAAATACTTATCAAGAAAATAGCCCTCATGCTTTAATAACTGTGGGCTTATTGAATGCCTCATCTGCTGGCCTTTTGATTTATATGGCTTTGGTTGATCTTCTTGCTGCTGATTTTATGGGTGACAAGTTACAAGGTAGCATCAAGTTACAAATCAATGCTTTTATTGCTGTACTTCTGGGTGCTGGTGGCATGTCTCTAATGGCCAAATGGGCTTGATCTCATATTTAATTCATCCTAATGGTTTTTGGATGGAAGTAATTAGAGGACAACATGAATAATTAGTCCATAGTCAATGTTATTAAGAAGTTTGCTAAGCTAAAATTTAACTGTTGCGCCACTCAATTTCTCTCTTCTATAACTATATATAAGAAAGTCCTTCATAATTAAGTAGATTAGATGGTGCCATAATTTGAAGTTTATGAGTCTAGTATTTTAATCTATTTACGTTATTTGGTTCAAACTTAGTAGTTTATACATATTGGCTACATTTCTTAAGAGAAATATATGGTTTGGACTGAAGCTACTGGATTCAATCGAACTCGTAACTCATATATATATGAAAGGTAGAAAAGAATTAAGAGATTGGTCTGAAGAACACCAAATTGTTAAAAGTATTATCTCTCTAATTTCAAGCATCTAGTCAAGTTTTATTAACTTATTTGTGTTCGATATTAAATTATCAATTTATATATTTACAATTACGGTTCTTCAAATATATATGGTTAAATTTGTTTGTGATAGTAATATAAATTCAATCAAGCTATATTTTGAGGATCCTTAAAATGTTATATTATGCAACAAAGAGTTGAGAAAATGGTGACTACTATACACAATCATTCATCGAATTTACTGTTTATTGTTTTTCCAACCGATATACATAGATTATACATTGGTCATATATAATTATACACATATTTCCGCCAACAATTTCTAATTTAAGTTGTTTAATAAGCAACTATTTAAATTAATTCTTCAAATATTAAGACATAAAACGGTCATATTTTTGTAAAATCCATGTAGGATAGGAAACTACCAAGTCAACATCAAACACATGCCTTCCTTATTAAGCACTCGTTTAAAACACACCCTTTGCCATTTTGGATATGCATTTTCCGTAATTGTAAGTACAAACTCCACATGTATAAATGTTTATTAAACATTTAGCCCCCTGCCCACTTAATGCATATGCTATAATATAATACTATAGCGTTTACTTCTATTTCTCTATTCTAAAAATATTATTTATTTCCAGCCATTTTCATGCTAGCTTTGGTGAATAGTATTAGGCTTCAATGTGATATCCAACTATAATTATTTTTATTTTTTAAAAATGAAATAGCCACCATTATTGTTTAGCTTACCCTAAGTTACGCTTGGATACGGAATTTAATATATTTGAAATAATAGCTAGCACACGGATTAGCAAAAGTCTAAGTATATATAAATAGTAGCTCGCAAGATATCATAATTCATAACCACAAACAAACAAACATATTCACTCAATTTCCATTATTGCTAGCACAATGACAAATCATAATATCAAGTACATCGCCATCTTCTTCATTCTTATCTCAATTTTGGCCCCTCGAGTTTTATCAGTAGTAGAAGATTGTGGAGCAGAAGAAGACAATTCATGTGTTAACAAATCCAAAGCGTTACCCTTAAAAATCATAGCTATAGTCTCCATATTAATCACTAGCATGATTGGAGTATGTCTTCCATTAGTCACGCGTTCTATCCCGGCCCTAAGCCCGGATAGAAACCTTTTTGTCATTGTCAAGGCATTTGCTGCCGGAATTATCCTGGCTACGGGCTTTATGCACGTGCTACCGGACTCATTTGACATGTTGTCGTCGAGTTGCCTTAAAGAGCACCCGTGGCACAAATTCCCCTTTACTGGATTTGTGGCTATGTTGTCCGCTATAGTAACGATGGCTATTGACTCTCTAGCTACTAGTTTGTACAGCAAAAAACATAATGGTGGTGTAGTTAATCCAGAAGGTGATCAAGAAATGGCTGTGGCTGGAAATCATGTTCATTCCCATCATCATCATGGATCCCTTTCGACTAAAGACGGACTTGATGGCAAAAAACTACTAAGATACCGAGTAATTGCCATGGTGAGTTTCCTTCTCTGTTCTATTATCTAACATGTACACTTTTATCTTTTTAGCCGATCTGTTCAAAAAGAATTATGTACAGCTTTTCTATATTAACTTTGAACTATACAAAAACGTTTTTGCAGGTGTTGGAGCTTGGAATTATTGTTCACTCAATAGTGATAGGGCTATCTCTAGGTGCGTCAAGCAATACATGTACAATTAAAGGACTCGTCGCTGCACTTTGCTTTCATCAAATGTTTGAAGGAATGGGCCTTGGTGGTTGCATCCTCCAGGCAAGTAGCTATAGTGTTCATTTTATTACTAGACTATTCATAAAATATAATTTCTTATTACTACATTCACTAATTCAACTATTGTTCTAATACAGGCTGAGTACAAGTTTTTGAAGAAGGCGATAATGGCGTTTTTCTTCGCAGTAACAACACCATTTGGTATAGCACTTGGTATAGCATTGTCAACTACTTACGAGGAAAACAGTCCACGGGCGTTAATAACTGTTGGATTGCTGAATGCATCATCTGCTGGCCTTTTGATCTATATGGCTTTGGTTGATCTTCTTGCTGCTGATTTTATGGGTGAGAAATTACAAGGCAGTGTCAAGCTACAAATTAAGTCTTACATGGCTGTTCTTCTTGGTGCTGGTGGAATGTCAGTCATGGCCATTTGGGCCTAAATTTGTCTTCATATTTTGTTTTGAGGAATAAGTGTGTAAACACACCCTCCCCCTACCCTTAACCGTTTTTTGTCCATCCCTCCTTTCATCGAAGTCTGAAATTGTAATTTGTTATCATTTTCAGAACTTATTGTGAGTTTGCAACATATTCTGTTCTGTAAAATACATCTTTACTTTTTTGGTCTTAATTACAATGCGTCTATTTAGAGCTTGTGTGAAAATGTGAGCTTACAAGCTCACCATTGATACAATGAATCTAGACGTGATTTAGAATAGGAAGAAGAGAAAATTTTATTGATAATGGTCATGTGTTACATGTGAGTATAACTTCATTCTTTGATAGAGGAATCAAATCACAAATTCTCTAACTAACAGATGCCAGCTCATCTATCTTTACATCACTAATCAATTCACTAGTATTGTTACCAACTAACTTGTAACTAACTAACGTACAGTGAACACTAATGCAACAGTAGATTTAACTAACTAATTTGAACACCCTCAAGCTGAAGGGTGCAGAATGTTGAGCACACCAAGCTTGCCCAAAAGATGTGAATGTTGAGCTTAACTCAATCTTTTTGTCAATAAATCTGCAAGTTGCTGTTGAGTATGAACATAGACAGTGTCAATGACCTCTGCTTTGATCTTGTTTCTGATAAAGTGGTAGTCTATCTCAATGTGTTTTGTCCTCTCATGAAAGACTGGATTGACTGCTAATTGAATGACTGATTTGCTATCACTCAGGACATTGATAGGCTTTTGAATAGGCACTCCTAATTCAGTGTACAAGCCTAGCAACCAAGTAACTTCAGACACAGCTGAGGCCATACTTCTATACTCACCCTCAGCTGAACTTCTGGATACTGTTTGTTGCTTCTTGGATTTCCAAGAGATTAATGACTCTCCAAACTTAACCACATACCCTGTGATGGACCTCTTAGTGTTAGGGCAAGCTGCCTAATCAGAATCATACCAACAAGACAGGACATTAGTAGGTTTAGATCTCAATCAAACACATTGACCAACTGTTCCTTTCAAGTATTTAATCACTCTAGTGTCTGCTTCCCAATGTGACCTCTTAGGGGTTTGCATGAATTGGCTAAGAGTTTGTACTGCATAGCTAATGTCAGGTCTTGTGATAGTGGTATATAAAAGCTTACCAACTAACCTTTAGTATGCAGTAATGCCATGAAGTATATAATCACCAGTGAAACCAGTTACTAAGTCATGCTTTACAGAAGTTAGTCTCAGATTGGATTCCAATAGAGTTGGTGCAGGCTTAGCACCAATAAGACCTGCCTCAGCAACAAGCTCTAAAATATACTTTCTTTGGTTCAAAATAACACCTTCTGATGATCTCAAAACCTCAACGCCAAGGAAAAATTTAAGTTCACCAAGATCCTTTAGCTTGAAATGTTTGTGCAGATTCTCTTTGGCTTTAGAGATCATCTGTGTATTTCTTCCTGTGATGAGTAGATCATCAACATAGACCAATATAATCACCAAATCTTCACCTTTCTTCAATCTGAATAAAAGAATAGTCATGTGAACTTTGAGTAAAACCAGAGGCCAACAAGGCATTTGTGAGCTTTAAATTCCATTGCCTAGATGCCTGTTTAAGGCCATATAATGACTTAAGCAGTCTCCATACTTTGTTATCACCTGGTCTTTTAAAACCTTCTGGCATCTCCATGTAAACTTCCTCATCTAAATCACCCTGAAGGAAGACATTATAGACATCTATTTGGTATAGGTTCCAGCCTTTAGACACAGTTAATGCAATCACACACCTGATTGTTACCATTTTTGCTATAGGTGAGAAAGTGTCATGATAATCCAATCCTTCCTGTTGACTATTACCCTTCGTCACTAACCTGGCTTTGAACCTTTCTACCTCACCATTTGTCTTGTACTTTACTTTGTAAATCCACTTTGACCCCACAGTATGCATCCCATTTGGTAACTCAATTTCTTCAAGAGCCTGAATCTTTTGTTGAATAGCTTGGATCCACCTCTCATCCTTGGCAGTATCTTTAAATTTTTTTGGCTCTACACAATCATGAATCTTGTTCAAATAACTGTTGTAACCAGAAGTGACTTTGTTATAACTGAGATAGTTGGCTAGATGATGTCTTGTACTACTTTTATGCTTGCTTGTAGTAGTATAATCCTTCATCCAAGTGGGTTTTTTAAGTGCATCTTGAGGTCCTTCTAATAGGAAGATCAAATGGTGGTGGTTTGAATGGACTTACTGCTTCTTCATGAGTTTGTGAGGGTTGACTATGTTCAGCTTCATGAGGTTTCAATATAAGGTGATTAGCAGTATCAGTATGAGATATGTCAGCAATTTCAGGAACAAGGTCATCTATACTTTCTACCACATTTGGCTCACCATCACCATTAGTAACCTTAGTGTCATGAATATGTTCAATATCAAGAATAGGTGACTGACTTACTTCTAAAGGAGAACCATTGAAGTCAGGTGAGTAAGTTTGAGTAAATGGAAAGACCTTTTCATGAAACACTACATTTCTACTCACAAATATTCTCTTGGTGTTAATGTCTAATAACATGTAGCCCTTTTGGGATTCTAAGTATCCTAGCAAGATAGTAGGGCAGCCCTTTCTGAGAATTTATCACCTCTTGGCAGTACTGAAGTGTAGCACAAACAGCTTATGACCCCTAAGATGAGAAATATTTGGAGACTTGGAATAAAGTAGTTCATAAGGACTTCTGTTTGCAATAGCTGATGATGCTAATTTATTCATCAAATACACAGCTGCTTTAATACAATATCCCCAATACTTGATAGGTAGTTGTGATTGGAATCTGATGGCCTTGGCTATGTTAAGAATTTGCCTATGATTCTTTTCCACCATACTATTTTGTTGTGGTGTGTGAGGACAACTATTTTAATGCAATATTCCTAAGTCTTGAAACAACTTGGTACACTGAGAATGGAAGAACTCAGTACCATTGTCTGAGCTTACAACTTTAACAGTAGAACCAAACTGAGTCTTGATCATTGAAAAGAAAAGTTTGATGGCCACAATAGTTTCTGATTTCAAATGTAACAAGAAAATCCATACAAATCTACTATAGTCATTTACTATTGTCAAGAAATACTGTTTCTTATCCAAAGTAGATGTCTTGTATGGTCACCATAAATCCATGTGAACCATATCAAAACTACTAGTAGTTCTAGAATTACTAACGAGAAATACAAGTTTAGTTTGTTTAGCTAATGGACAAACATGACAATTAGTAAGTACTTCACTCTTATTGTTGTAAATCAGGTTCAGATATCTTATGGTATGTTGAAATGGATACCCAAGTCTTTGATGCCATATCTTGATAGCTTGAATTGTTTCTTCTGCAACTACTATTCCTTGATTACATTGCACTCATTTCTCTTGCCTTGTTGTTGAACTATCTTTGAAAATGTATAAACCACCCTCTTCTCTACCAATCCCCTTTACCCTGTCACTGAAGAGGTCCTGAAAGACACAAAAGTCAAGATAAAAAGATACAAAATATGACAGTTCCCTTGTGAGTTTCTTCACTGCTAAATATAGGTGTTTCACCAATGTGACTAATTTCCACTTTATCTCTTGTAAGAAGATGCACTTGATTCTTCTGTGATTTAGTCATATCATAACTCTTTGTCAGTAAATGCTTATATGCTGTGATATGGTGAGATGCACTAGAATCTACTATCCACTTTTGTGAAAAAGGTTTTGATACTAGGCAAGAGTTAATATATGCCATGTTGACATGTGCATCTTTGTTCAACATATCAAGTATTTGTTTGTACTCTCTTTCAGTGAATGTCTGTCCTTTTGCCAATGGTGGATGAGCTGTTGGGCAGCCTTCTCCTTGACTGGTTGAATCTTCTTGAGATTATTACCTTATTAGCTGCATGTTGTCCTCTATATCCACCCTGATGTGAATTCCTTGTATTATTTCCCTGTTTATCACTGTTTCTATTTCCATAACCTGTTTTCTTCTTCACTTTTCAGTCATTTGGATAACCAATTAGTTTGTAGCAATTTTCTTTAGTGTGACTATTATAATGACAGTATTCACACTTTCTCCCTTTATAGTACTCCTATCTTTAAACTTTATTCACATTCATTACTGTTGGATCAGGTTTTTTGACTACATTGATCAAGTTAGCTGTGTGTTGGATTTCATCTTTTATAATCATAGCATAGGCTTGATTTATGGATGGTGTAATTCCTTTTAGTAAAATCTGTCTACGTGCTTGGTCATAGGACTCATTCAGTCTACTTAAGAATTGAATCAACCTCAACTGCTGTAGGTGATATACATATTCCTTAGATTGAGGATAATTACAGCAAGGATTTGGTACCGCTGAATCATACTTGTTGCGCCGTAATTTTCCCATCTGTAGAAAAATCACTTTTTGAAATGTTCTAAGTATAAAACAATTCGAGAAAAATACTTAGAAAAGAGTCGCCACTTAATTTTTTAAAGAAATTAAGAAAACTTATAATTTTCAAAGATTTAAACAGAAAAAAAATCATTTGAAAATACCAAAGAGGGTTCGGGGTTCAATTTACACTTCGAGAAGGGTTTAGGCATTCGAAGTGTCCGCTAACACGCGGTTGACCTACGACTTGACTAAAAATATTTGACTAATTTTGATTTATATAAAAAAAAGTAATAATAATTTACAATACGATTAACTTTGAGAAAATAATTAAACAAAGAGCAATTATTTATTTTTTATTTTATTTATTTATTTATTTATTTTTGAGAAAGGAACCTAAAAAATGGGACATTTAAATTATGTTGCAAGGGAATAGGTACTTGACAAAACAAATGGATCCATTAACATCTATTTGAAACTTTTTGAAATAATAAATTGAGCCAATTTAGTCCATTAAAACATAAAATCATTTTAATCTAGTTAAAGATAAGCGGAAGTTTTAAAAAAACAACATTTGAATAAGTAAATCAAGAATAAAGAGTGATGAAATAAAATTATTAAAGTAAACCAACACAAAGGAAATAGTTCATCTTTTGGGGAATTTAATTAGGTTGATTAACAATTATAAAGTTAGTGTTAACGATAAGAAAAACAAACAATAAATAAAGATAATTAAATAATTTAAGGGGTGAGGGGAAATCAAATTTGGGCTTCCTTTTTTGGGCCAATTTGCTGCAATTTTGGACCTGTAAACCAATTCCCGTTTTTGGTATACACAGGCTGTATATCAGTGTATACGAGCATGTATATCAGCTCTTTTTATGCATTTCTTGCTCCCGAACACCTGTACACTGCCCCAGCCCTGTTTTTCCACGTTTTGGCCTATATATCAGTGTATATGGGCTGTATATCAGCCTGCTTTAAGCTTTTCAGGACCTGTACTCTCTTCCGGAACCTGTATATCAGTTCCCCTTTCACCCTCGAACACCAAAGGCTGACTCAATACTCGAAAATGCAGGGAGATGACGAAAAGAGTCCAATTTAGACTCCGTGAAGCGTCACATGTAAAGCAAGTGAGAGGAAAGAATTAAGATGGATAATTCAAGATTATCGTTCAACAATTTTGTCAATAAAGAGGCATTAAGCAGACGCATATTCATCAAGCAATATGCAAGTTAAGATAAGAATCACATCAAATGAAGTAAGAACCTTTATCTTCAACAAAAAAAAAACACTTGCATTTAGATCAATGAGATATATGCGTATCCAAACTAAAAGACAATTAATAGAGCTAATTTGATCACTTTTAGGAGGAAAAATTATTTGTAAATAAGAAGAGAGATCATTCATAACAACTAGATAAATCCAAAAATAACCGAAATGAAATCAACCAACAACAAACTAATAATGATAAGCATGCTAATGGTTAAGAACTTTATAGCAAAATGACTACTAATTCCAACATTTTGGAAGGCAATAAAACTAACTAAACATCATAGCAACATCATTATCTAATCGCCATCATAATGACATTTAGTTAGACGGCTCAAGTCATAAATACGGAAACTTGATTATTAAATAAACCAATGATCCTCGTGACTAAACTACTCAATTGGATACTTAAAAAGGGTATGATAATTAAGAACAAACGAAAACTATGCCTAAGAATCATTAAACTAACAAATTCACATGTACACCAAGCAAAGAGAAGTATACATTGGTTTAAACTCGAAATCCAACTAACCAAACAGTCCAACACTAGCTTACAGCAGCAGGATATAAAGAACTGAAGGCAGAACAATCAGATTGGAAACAAAGTGCTTGCCAAACTTAAGCTAATAGTACCTTATTCGGAACTGAACACTCAAACATGGCTAAACTTGTAAGCTAGTTAGCACACGAAATAGGATAACATTCAAATACCAACAACAATATGAACTTTAATATAACCTTAGGAACATGCAAACTGATCATGTAACCTTATTCAAAATGCAACAATGACAATCAAATATAATGACCATTTTCACATAGAGATACCTCATTCAAGTAACTAGATTGGATTCCTATCCAAAAGAGTAGAAACTGATATACATTGAACGAAAATCAGGTGAGTTTATTACCTCTTATAGTGCAGCAAATCTGGGATGAACAAGAAGAGCGCAACTTCCACCACGACTACGAACTTAATTTCAACGGAAACGAAACGAGAACAATACGAACAGTGATTTTTTAGTTCCCAAAATGTCTGGGATTCAAATAGCTTCTCTAGTAAAAAATCACTTTTGATGAACAATTATATATTTTTCCATTGTAAAAAAAAAAATTCCCCCTGCTTGAATGCAAAAGAATTGTTTATATAGGAAGTTGTAAGGTTTCCGTTAGAAGAGAAAAGGGGACGATTTTGAATTTCTTTCTCAAGGAAAGGGGAAAAGCTGTCACTTACACAAGATTTCAACGAAAATCCCCTAAAATCCGGGTGAAGAGATGAGAGTTGATGGCTTGTTGCAGGCGTCGTTTTGGAGCTGCTGCGGATGTTGAAGTTTACTGGTTTTTCCGCGATTTCCACCGGATTTCATGAAGAAGATGAGGACCGTATGGGCAGTGGGGTCCGGGTTTGGTACTGCTGCGATTTGGCTGCTGTTTTTGACGTGTTTTGGTGGGATTTTCTGGGTCGGCAGATTTCAATGTTGGTGAAGAAGAAGGAGATGAGGTGGGGCGGGTCGTTTCTTATCTGCTGTCTGGAATTGTGGGTATTGGGAATTAAGGGAATTGTTAAATGGGTTGTTTGAGGGAATGGGTTGGGGCGGCTGCTGGAGTTGTTATTATGGGTTGGGAATTATTGTTGTTGTCATTGTTGGAAGGGCTGGAATTGGGCCTGGGAATTAAGGGAATTGGTTTGTGGGCCATTTGGAAAAATGGCCCAAATAAGAAAGGGGGGGTTAAATTTTTTTTAAAATATTGGATTTAATTTGAATGAATTAACATTAATTAATTACCGAGCTTCTTAATTTTAACAAAATATAGTAATTATTTCCATTATAAAATAATTAATTTAGTTACAAACTAATTAACACGACATTTAAATTATAACTTAAAGTAGTAAAACATTTAACTAGAATGTGAAATCTTTGTGATGATTTTCCAATAGTTATAAAATAACGTAATTGTAAAATATACGTATTTATTATTAAGACGATTAAAATTATTAAGAATGATAAAATTACTCTAAAAATAACTTGAAAATATTTTCAATTTCATAAAATTTATTAATTCAAAATTACGACCTTACTACTAGTAACGTATTAAAAAATATAAAATCTTTTCGAGATGTTTTTTGAACATTCGTAAAATGAATTAATTATGTACATAACTAAAATATACACATTATTAAAAAGTGACAAAATTATTTAAAATAATTTGTAAACTTTGTTTATTTTATTTCATTTTTGAAATTTTTATAAAACTAATTATTTTAAATTGTTAGAAATCGAAGAAGCTTGATGATTAATTTATATTGTGGATGGCCAAAATTGGGTGTCAACAATACTCACTCCATAGCGTTTTCAGCTTACTAAAGTAATATGATATAAAATCCATACCTTGTGTAAGTGTTGTAATCTCTCTATGCAGCTGATAGATCCTCATGCGATTGACCTTGTAAAATCTCTCTTTCAGATCTGCCCAGACTGAGAAAGCAGTTATAGCATAGACTATACCATTGAGTAGCTCTTCACTCATTGTATTCATCAACCATGACAATACAATGGCATTATATGTCTCTCACTGTTCATTCATCTCTTCTTTGTACAATCCTCTGGTACAAGCACCAGTTACAAATCTATATTTTCTTTTCCCCAATAGTGCAATCCTCATTGATCTACTCCAAATTCCATAGTTCTCAGATCCAGTCAACTTGATGGGAATCAACACTGAACCAGAAACATCAGATTAACCAATATACCGAGGGTTGTTTTGATCGATTTTGACAGGTGCCATTGCTGTAACTTAAAGAAGCACAAAATCGTCTTGAAGACGTATATAATCGTCTAACAAGAAGAGATCTAAACTCAACTGTAATTCTGATCTATGTATTCAGATACCTGAGCTCTGATACCATGTGAAAATGTGAGCTTACAAGCTCACCATTGATACAATGAATCTAGACGTGATTTAGAATAGGAAGAAGAGAAAATTTTATTGATAATGGTCATGTGTTACTTGTGAGTACAACTTCATTCTTTTACAGAGGAATCAAATCACAAATCCTCTAACTAACAGATGCCAGCTCATCTATCTTTACATCACTAATCAATTCACTAATAATGTTACTAACTTGTAACTAACTAATGTACAGTGAACACTAATGCAACAGTAGATTTAACCAACTAATTTGAACAGCTTGTCATAGTCAAAGTTAGACGTTTGTTGGTGCAGGAATCGGCATAACTCATACTCCCTCCATCACTGAGGGAGTATTATTCTTTCTAGCGAGTGAACCTTTCCAGCAAATTAAATTCTTTTGCAAATATATTAAGTAGAGGGAAAAAAAAGATCCGACTTTACTATTTTTTCTTCTAACTAGGTGAATTATCCACACTTTCATGACAGTAATTCATCTCATCAAGCTTTCATATAATTAATTTATAATATTTATTTTACCTTGTAGATATTATATTACACACATAAAACTTTTTTGTCTTCGATATTGACAATTTTTAACCAAAAAAAAGAGATATTGACAATTTATCTCCATCATCTTCAGTCTTTGTATGCCTAGTATAAATAAATTTAGCAACACATGTACAAGCATATAAAATTAAATTTATAGATCAATTGAAAGATAATGTAAAGCATTTTATTTAATTTATAATGGCCTTGTTTATGTACATGTTAAATAAAAAATACATTTTATTATATACCAGGTACAACATCTCTAATTTCACTACGTATAACCATAACTATGTATTTTATATTTTTTCAAAATAAGCTTGGGCGCTTCTCATTTTGCACAATCCTACAAGGGGTCGTGACCAGCACTTTAGTGGTAGGCCCCTGCGTCCGAGATGAAGCAATCATCACTTAATAGCTCAAAACTGACTTGCATAAAATCATGTGATCTGTCCTCGTTTATGTACCCATGTTAGTCCCTAATACCATCTTGATCAACATGTAACCTAACAATCCATCTCAATACATATTCACACCACATACTTTCTTCTTATTTTTTTTTTTTAAAAAAGGACTTTATCTGACGTTTCAGAGCGATTCAGTTCATTGCAAATTGAAAAGCCACGATTCAGTCCATTGCAAATCGAAAAGCGACGATGGAAGAGCGACTGAGTCCAAGCGACGTTGTTTAAAAACGACGCAATCCTTCGCTTTTTAGGCGGTTTTTAGTAGTATGCAATTTTGCAATTCAAGGAAGGAGGGATTTCACAAAATTTGTGAAAACAAAACTAGGCCCATTTGGCCATGAGAGACATTCCACCAGCACCTAAAAGAACAGCCATGTATGACTTAATTTGTAGCTTGACACTTCCTTGTAATTTGTCACCCATAAAATCAGCAGCAAGAAGATCAACCAAAGCCATATAAATCAAAAGGCCAGCTGATGAGGCATTCAACAAGCCCACAATTATTAAAGCACGAGGACTATTTTCTTGATAAGTATTTGATAGTGCAATTCCAATTGCTATGCCAAATGGGGTTGTTACTGAAAAGAAAAATGCCATCATTGCTTTCTCCAACAACTTGTACTCAGCCTGAGTTTTTTTTTTAAAACAAAGATTAAGATTAGTGAATGTAAACAATATATTACATGTATATTAGCAATATTACATACTCTAAGAAAATATATTAAATTATTAATGATCGAAATTTATTTGTAAAATGAAAACTTACTTGGAGAATGCAACCACCAAGTCCCATTCCTTCAAACATTTGATGAAAGCATAGTGCAGCAACAAGTCCTTTTATTGTGCATGTATTGTTTGAAGCTCCAAGTGAAATCCCTATTACTATTGAGTGAACTATGATTCCCAGCTCTAACACCTGCAAAAACGTTCTATATTAAATAAGAAGTTACAACAAGTACAAATTGCTACAAATGAATATACTTGGGAAATCTTAGTAGCTCGATTGGTTGGCAATCTTAACTTTCACCTTACTGATTGATTAGGGCTTCGTTTCCCTTCTTAATCCCCACCGTATAATCTTAAAGAAAATGAATGACCAAATAGATAGAACATAAATAAAACTCACCACGGCAATCACTCTGTATCTTAGTAGTTTTGCACCCATTTCCAGATCAATACCACCTTGAGGCTGAACAAGTTCTTGATTAACCACACCACCTTTATGTTTCTTGCTATACAAACTAGTAGATATAGAGTCAATAGCCATTGTTACTATAGCAGACAACATAGCCACAAATCCAGTGAAGGGGAATTTGTGCCACGGGTTCTCCTTAAGGCAACTCGATGACAACATGTCGAATGAATCCGGTAGCACGTGCATAAATCCCGTACCTAATATAATTCCGGAAGAAAATGCCTTGACAATCACGAAAAGGCTTCGTTCCGGACTTAGGGCTGGGATTGAACGTGTAACTAATGGAAGCCATACGCCAATTATACTGGTTATAAGGATGGAAATTATGGCTATGATTTTTAAGGGTAACGCTTTGGATTTGTGGACACATGAGTTGTCCTCTTCTGGTCCACAATCTTCTACTACTGAAGAAACTTGAGGGACCAAAATTGAGATGAGAACGCAGAAAATGACGATGTGATTGAAATTACAATTCATCATTCTGCAGATATTGAGGTAATATTTTTAGTAAGAATATGAAAGATGGAAAAATATAAGTAGAGAAAAAATTGATGTGAATGTTTGTATGTTTATTCGTCTATATAGCAAAAATACATAAAATTAGAAACTACCCAACTATCCTAATTATTTGGTATCTTAAATAACAAATTAGTATTTACACGGAAGTAAAAGTGGAAAAGGTCAGTAATTATCCAACTATATCCTAATTATTAGCTATCTTAAATAACAAAGCTCCTATTTACATGGAAGTAAAAGTGAAAAAGGAAAACTATTATTTTAATTATGGAAAAACGAAAGTAAAAATTTAGAAAATCTCCTGTCGTTATTTTTATATACTTTGTATTATCTGAAAGGCACAAAATCTTTTTAACCATTTTCATTCTTCTTTTTTACAAAATGATTCTTGAGCTTCTTGTCCGATGAGTCTCCAATAAATTTAATATCTGCCACCCTCCCCCCCCCCCCCAAAACCAAGGGGAAGGAACGAAAATCCAGCTTGTTCAATAGGAAACGATGAGAAGTATCAAGTACAATGTAACAACTTGTTTTGTTCGTTATTGAAATATTAATATCAATACATAAGAGTTCTCGTCTTATATATTATTTCTTTTTCAAAATAAATTTATATTACATTGATCATATATGATTATTCACATTATATATGGATTAGACATTCCTCGACTATTTTTAATTAATTGAGAAAATTTCAAAAATAACATAATAGGCATAATAAGGCACTATAACTATAATTTTAATAATTGTGCTTCATAGTTATTGTTTTGTTTGCTATAGAGGCTGCCGTTTGTATATTTATGTCCGTTTGTATATTTCACTTGCAAATATACAAATAGGGTAAGTATATACAAATTCTGTATTTATATATTTAAAAAAATTTCAGAACACCGTTTGTATTGTTTGTTTGCCAATACATATATAGGGTAATTTATTATGAGTTTTTCATAAATCATATAGAAATAGCTAGGATAAGCATATACAAAACTTTGAATTTATACAATAAGGAATCGAATTATACAAATTTTGAATTTATCATGAAAATAGCAAGAATTGGGAAAACTATAGCCACGAATTAAGATTTTCTTAAGCTGTAGCTATAATACCTATAGAAGAACAACTATTTAAACTAATTTTTTCCAATATTAAGTCATAAACGGTCGTATTTGGTAAAATCCACGTAGGATAGGAAACTACCAAGTCAACATCAAACACGTGGCTTTCTTATTCAGCACTCGTTGAAAACACACCCTTTGCCAATTTTTGATATGCATTTTCCGTATATGTAAGTACAAGGTCCACATGTATATATGTTTATTAAACATTTAGGCCCCTGCCCACTTCATGCCTTTGCGATGATATAATACTATACCGTTTACTTCTATCTCTCTATTCTAATAATAATATTTATTTTTATTGATTCCAGCCATTTTCATGCTATCTTTGGTGAAATATAGTATTAGGCTTCAATGTGTTATATCCAACTTTAATTATTTTTCAACAAATGAAATAGCCACCAATCATTGTTTTGCTAACCCTTACGTTTGGATAATGAATTAAATATATTTTAAATCCTAGCTAGCACACGGAATAGCAAAACTCAAAGTATATATAAATAGCTATAGTAGCTCGCAGATAACATAACTCATAAGTCATAACCACAAACAAACAACAAAAACATATTCTTATACTAAAAAAGTCTTTACAATTGCACAATGGCTAATTATAATATCAAGTACATCGCCATCTTCTTCATTCTCATCTCAATTTTGGCCCCTCGAGTTTTATCAGTAGTAGAAGATTGTGGAGCAGAAGAAGACAATTCATGTGTTAACAAATCCAAAGCGTTACCCTTAAAAATCATAGCTATAGTCTCCATATTAATCACTAGCATGATTGGAGTATGTCTTCCATTAGTCACGCGTTCTATCCGGGCCCTAAGCCCGGATAGAAACCTTTTTGTCATTGTCAAGGCATTTGCTGCCGGAATTATCCTTGCTACGGGCTTTATGCACGTGCTACCGGACTCATTTGACATGTTGTCGTCGAGTTGCCTTAAAGAGCACCCGTGGCACAAATTCCCCTTTACTGGATTTGTGGCTATGTTGTCCGCTATAGTAACGATGGCTATTGACTCTATAGCTACTAGTTTGTACAGCAAAAAACATAATGGTGGTGTAGTTAATCCAGAAGGTGATCAAGAAATGGCTGTGGCTGGAAATCATGTTCATTCCCATTATCATCATGGATCCCTTTCGACTAAAGATGGACTTGATGGCAAAAAACTACTAAGATACAGAGTAATTGCCATGGTGAGTTTCCTTCTTTGTTTTATTATCTTAACGTACACTTTATCTTTTTAGTCTGTTCAAAAAGAATTACTACTATTTTTCTGTGTTTACAAATAGTTTAGAACTATTCGTTTATTGAAACGTTAATTTTGAAGTACAAAAATGTTTTTGCAGGTGTTAGAGCTGGGAATTATCGTTCACTCAATAGTGATAGGTCTATCTCTAGGTGCATCAAGCAATACATGCACAATTAAAGGACTTGTAGCTGCACTTTGCTTTCATCAAATGTTTGAAGGAATGGGCCTTGGTGGTTGCATCCTACAGGCAAGTAGCTATAGTGTTCATTTTGTGAAGAAATTTAAATGGACAGAAGAATTTTTTTCTATTAAAGTAGTATGTATACCTTAATCATTAACAAATATCAACCATTCGTAAATATATTAGTAGTATCTTATTACATTCACTAATTCAACTCTTGTTCTAATCCAGGCTGAGTACAAGTTTTTGAAGAAGGCGATAATGGCGTTTTTCTTTGCAGTAACAACTCCATTTGGCATAGCACTTGGGATAGCATTGTCAACTACTTATGAGGAAAATAGTCCACGGGCGTTAATAACTGTTGGATTGCTGAATGCATCATCTGCTGGACTTTTGATTTATATGGCTTTGGTTGATCTTCTTGCTGCTGATTTTATGGGTGACAAATTACAAGGCAGTGTAAAGCTACAAATTAAGTCTTACATGGCTGTTCTTCTTGGGGCTGGTGGAATGTCTGTCATGGCAATTTGGGCTTAATTAAATTTGTCTTCATATATATTTTGTTTTGAGCAATAAGTGTGTAAACGTACACCCCTTCTTTTATCTTTTAAAATTCATGACCTATTTTGAGTTGCAAAAAAATTCTGTAAAATACATCATCTTATGTAAGTGTATCCAATGAGTGAACTTTTCCCAACTAAATATTCTTCCGCAAATTATTAAGAAAAGGAAAAAGGTTTGCTACAGTTACAATTTCAAAGAAATCCCTTTTCTCATTGATTGGTGTCATTATTTTCCCATTTTGTTTCTATTATTTTGACCATATATATTTTTGTGTTAATCCGCGTTTTCCCAACATATACTGGGTTCCTCCATGAAGAATTGTTCTTCCATAGTAGTGAGATTTTGTTCCATAGGAAAAAGTAAAGAAAACAGCAACCAGCTGTAGTTGCACGAGAACAAAAACGCTCAAGTCCTAACTCAAATGATTATTGGTAACCCTGTTAAAATTCCAAGCGGGGTAAATGATTGAGAATCTAGAGCTGTTTCCATTAACTTTATGTTTTGCAATTTTGCCTCAACAAGAAGTGCTCTTTGTAGACCACTTAATTATACCATGTATAGCTGTCCGTATAGAAACACATAAATCGTAATCACTGAAATCTACAAAGTTTTGACAGCAGGGATTACAAGAGACGTAGAAATCAGACTAACAAACAAATTTCATGCTCAAAGACAGCAAAAAGAAACTTAATATGATTTTTGCTTCACTCGTTGTTAGAAGCAAGCAACACAATGGCACTCATTCCCTTTATTCAAATCACCATTCCCCTTTTCTTCTCATTTGAAACAGGAAACAACTATAACTGATTAAAATTAAGATGTTCTATAATTGATTCAGATTAAGATCTTTTAATATTATCGAACTTAGAATTTGAATCATAACCTAAAACAATTATTGAATCGAACATAAATTAGTACGCAATTGATCAAAAAGACTAAAAGAAAAACTTATATATAAAAATTGACTAATCTTAAAACATTACTAAACTGAGACTAGTTATTTCCTTCCTCTTCTCTTCCAGGACTAAGCGCCTTTCTCTTCCTCTCCCAAACGTGTCCCGCTAAGCAGAGTGGAATACATATATGGATGGAATTGTTGATTTACCTCTCTTAATACTTTCAACTTGACATTCTGCTTCTTCCGATACAACCTCTATCAACCTGTTGAATGAGTTACGATATCCAATCTCGCAAACGTCAAACATTTTTTGCGTAACATTGGTGTTTCATATCTCAGCAAAAACCCGGTCTTCCACACTAAGATGAAGCACATTGCAGTAGACTTTCATTACCTCCGCAACAGTGTGAACTCCGGTAGAGTGATCATCAAATATCTTCCTGCCGTAGATTAAACTGCAAACACTCTCACAAAGCCGCTGCCCAAACCTGCTTTCCTTTGGTGTTTATCCAAGTTAGGCGTTGTTGCACCTCACCTAACTTGAGGGGGTGCATATATTGAGATAATCATTAATTAGTTATCAATTCTTATCAAGTTGTTAGAGTAGTTCCTTAGATTTAGTCAAGTTAGTTACATATTAAGTTGTTAGAGTAATTTCTTAGATTTAGTCAAGTTAGTTACATCTTATTGTATTTAAGTTGATGTTACGATGGAATAAAATAATCTGAGAAGTTTGATTTGATTCTCAATCTCTTTAACAATAACATTCAAACCTAGTATCATGAGAACGCAATTACCTAACCAGTTACGACTCATGATTTGACAGTACACTCTCGGCAACAATTTTTTTCTCAACTTACAATAAACTGAACAAGAAAACAGTTTATTCAACAACATATTTTTCTTATTACAGTGAAAAACTTGGTATAAAACCTTTTTCAATACCCTTTATATAAATATATCACATATAAACCTTTCTTTCTCCAAAATCCTATTTGAATGCGGTAATGTTTACAAATCCAATTCCTAATAAAAAAACATCAGCAGCTTTAATGATGCAGTACAATTTCAATTTATTTAATTTTTTGTACAATTTCAATTGGACTTCCACGTTATGTCCTTTATAGTCTTGGCAAAAAATTTATTAATAATTTATTTATATACTTTATATAAATAAATACCAAAGAAGTATATATAATTTAGTTTTTGTATTTTTCTTATTTTGGAGCTAGTATTAGTAATCCTAACACCATAAGTATCGCTTTCTGATATTCATATAAGTAATTGTTGGGGTTTATTTGCCCTGATTTCTTACCATAAATAAGTTTTCCTTTTAGGAAAAGGTTTTAATATTTTGACTAGTCCTTTTCTTGTAGGAAAGGTTTTAGTATTCTATAAATATAGGCTTGTTCCTTCTAACTTAATTAGCATTCACAATGTAGTCCTAGGGTTTTGAGAGTTGCGGTTATGGAGGAGAATTTTGTGTACCTCCTTGTATTCCGAGTGAATTGATTGAGGTTGTTTCTCTCTATATTTTGTACTCTCATATTTATAGTGGATTGCTCATCTCCTTTGTGGACGTAGGTCGATTGACCGAACCACGTTAAATCTGTCTCTTTTGGTGTGTTTCTCGTTTGTCTTCTTACTCATGGTCTTTCGAGGTTTGTTTTTCTAGTTTCCGCATTACACCTGCTTATTTTCGATCCTAACAAGTGGTATCAGAGCCATGGTTCAATGATGGAACCAGGTTACAGATGGGTGTTCATCTTGGTGGGTGTAGTTCTAGGCGCAACCTTTTTGACAGTAATGAAGATCTTTGTTGGAGAAATTGTTTCAGAGAGGTTCTCTGTGTCGAGACGTAGTGATAGAGGAGATTATGGAGAAGAGATGCAAGATCCTAAAGATTATGTGAAGAAGGTGGACAAATTTATTTTGTCAGAAATTCAGGCCAAGGGGGAGATTTGTTGGGGTTTATTTGCCCTGATTTCTTACCATAAATAAGTTTTCCTTTTAGGAAAAGGTTTTAATATTTTGACTAGTCCTTTTCTTGTAGGAAAGGTTTTAGTATTCTATAAATATAGGCTTGTTCCTTCTAACTTAATTAGCATTCACAATGTAGTCCTAGGGTTTTGAGAGTTGCGGTTATGGAGGAGAATTTTGTGTACCTCCTTGTATTCCGAGTGAATTGATTGAGGTTGTTTCTCTCTATATTTTGTACTCTCATATTTATAGTGGATTGCTCATCTCCTTTGTGGACGTAGGTCGATTGACCGAACCACGTTAAATCTGTCTCTTTTGGTGTGTTTCTCGTTTGTCTTCTTACTCATGGTCTTTCGAGGTTTGTTTTTCTAGTTTCCGCATTACACCTGCTTATTTTCGATCCTAACAGTAATCGCAAAACCATAAGTAATAAAGTATTTGGAAAACTTTCTGACAATGGAAAATGGATTGAATCCTTAGATGCAAACAGTGGTGACGAAATTCTTTAGGCATCTAACCCAGGGGCGGAGCTACAGCCATCCAAGGGTAATCAATTGAACACTCTTCGCCCGAAAATTAAACTATATAGAGAGTTTGTACAGCAAAAAACATAATGTTAGTCCAGAAAGTGATCAAGAAATGGGTGTGTCTGGAAATCATGTTCATTCCCATCATCATCATGGATCCCTTTCAACTAAAGATGGACTTGATGGCAAAAAACTACTAAGATACTGAGAAATTGTCATGGTGAGTGTCCTTCTTTATTCTATTATCTAACATGTACACTTTATCTTTTTAGTCTGTTTAAAAAGAATTACTACTTCTTTTTTGTGTTTACAAATAGTTTTTCTTTAGAAATAATGATCATTGATTTGTTATAGATCAATAAACAACGGACAATTAATGTTTTATTTATGTCAATATTTTTTTATGAATGAAGAATATTAGAACTATTTGTTTATTGAAAAATTAATTTTGAAGTATACAAAAACGTTTTTGCAGGTGTTAGAGCTGGGAATTATCGTTCACTCAATTGGTTGATCTTCTTGCTGTTGATTTTATGGGTGACAAATTACAAGGCTGTCAAGCTACAAATTAATTCTTACATGGCTGTTCTTCTAATTGGTGCTGGTGGAATGTCTGTCATGGCAATTTGGGCTTAAATTTGTCTTCATATTTTGTTTTGAGCAATAAGTGTGTAAACGTACACCCCCTCCTTTTTATCTTTTTAAATTGTGAGTTGAAAAAAATTCTGCAAAATACATTGTGTATCCAGTGAGTGAACTTTTCCAACTAAATATTCTTCCTCAAATTAATAAGTAAAGGGAAAAGGTTTGCCTTAACAATTAACATCACATATTTAGTAATCCATCACAACTTTGTAAAATCTTCGCCTTAATGTAATTGCAACTGAAATCTCTACAAACAGAATAAAACTAAACCACTAACAAAGAGTATATATATGTGTGTGTGTGTGTGTGGAGAGACTCTATAGATCAGTAAATATTAAACCATTTACACAAATATAAGTGAAACATCAAACATATTGTATAATAAATTGGAGAGTGACTCCATCTATTCAGCAAACAATATCCTATCATTATGTGCGGTACCATTTGGATTTTGAAAGTCAAACTTTTTTATTTTGACCGTGAATACATTATAAAATTTTCGTATGAATTATACAAATCTCATAATGTAAGGACCTAAATTACATTTTATCTCTATTCCTTTTATATTTACAAAAATCTCTCAAAATTAGTGCTATCCGGATATATAGCAAAGAAACTGGATACATTAAAACAAAATCAGTTACACTTTTAAATGAAAGAGAATATAAAATTGAATGTGAGCTCCCCAAATCACGCCAATCTAATTGATTTAATCTCTCCCAAATGTTAACAAATTCAATCAACTCTAAATTCAATTTTTCTTCTCTCAATTCTCTTGCAATCACTCTGAGCTGCATTAGTCAAGGTTGCCAACAAAACCAACAAGAAGATAGCTGAAGCAAAATAAAAACAAACAATGGTGATGGGCCATCTTCCAAAGATGGTAGACGGAATTCAAATGGCTAACTCCGAAAGCTCAGAATGGAAACTCAACAAACAGAAATCAACAGAGAAGGAAGGCGAGATATTGACCAAATTTGCTCCACTCAAGGGGTTCTCCATCTAATTGAACTTTTTGGTACATGTGTTCATGTTGGTTCAGTATCTGTTGCTATATTTGTGTTTTTAAGTCGTGGAAGTGTGATCTACCCTTCTTTGCCATTAGGGGTTTTCTTCAGCAAAAAAAGACTTGACATTCAGGAATCTGAAAAAAATATGAGCCTGAATTTGCAATGTATAAATTAGATCAGAGCTTTAATTTCATAGTAAAATAAATTTGGCAATCAGAAATATGGAATTACATATATTATGTTGTTAATTCGATTTCTGATTTGTGTTTTCGAGATGACTATATCAATCGTACTGATACATTAGTATTTATGTATCTTGTATAAATTGATAAGTACTATATTCCTATTAATTAGATACATTAAATAAGTAAATTTTGCACCTAAAGTGTTTGCTTAGAGTTTGACACATTATTGTGTGATACATGTAATATTAATTTAAATTATTGTATCATGACCAAATATTTAGCATGATACATTACTATTTTTGTATGTTGTTGTGTTTGTGAAATACTATACTTTATAGATAATACATTATACATGTAATTTATTGTAAAGGCATCAAAATGTTCAAGAATGAAGGTATGTATCAGATTATATTTCAAAAAATTCACAATTTTTGAACCAAACTTATTGACAAATTATACTAATACAACATGAATAAATTAGCACCTAACTACAACTAAGTTATCAAAGTATATACATGAATGAATCAACAATCAAGTTATCGAGTACATTGATATTTCATAAATTTGTAGATGAAAAGGTTGATACATGATATCAAGTATCAATACTAATTAAGGTTCTGTATCAAAGCTAATATTTGAACACGATACATTGTGCATGAAAAAATTGTAATGTATACATTAGTTTAAGAAACACAAAATCAACTAGATACATTAAAAATCTAAACTCACATGTATCATAAAAGATCAACTAAAAAGTCACAAAAGAAAATCAACAATATGATCAGCAGAAAGCAACGAAGAAATATCATTCTCGGACTAATTGGCTAAGCCCAATACTAAAAGATCGAACCAACGAAATGAAGTGTATCAAGATCGCCATTTAAAATTTTTTGGAACCATTCCAAATGCACTCCAAAGAATGGTGAGCAAAAGAAGTACTCCATTTTGAAAGACGAGTACTATAATTAAATTTATTCACGCGAAATACTAATATATCATAGGTATTATAAATGGATATTCATTACAAACCTTTGATTTTGACTATGAAAAACTCCATATAAATAGCTAGAAAACAATAAAGTAACAATAAAGTGAGGCAAATACTTTGCAATTCAAATTTAATCACTAAATTGAAAAGGATACACGATTACAATTTTGCAATTCAATGAAGAAGGGATTTTACAAACTTACATGAAAAACAAAACTAGGCCCAAATTGCCATGACTGACATTCCACCAGCCCCAAGAAGAACAGCCATGTATGACTTAATTTGTAGCTTGACACTGCCTTGTAATTTATCACCCATAAAATCAGCAGCAAGAAGATCAACCAAAGCCATATAGATCAAAAGGCCAGCAGATGATGCATTCAGCAATCCAACGGTTATTAACGCCCGTGGGCTATTTTCCTCATAAGTAGTTGATAATGCCATACCAAGTGCTATACCAAATGGAGTTGTTACTGCGAAGAAAAACGCCATTAGTGCCTTCTTCAAGAACTTGTACTCAGCCTGGATGAAAAAAAGAACAAAGTTACTACGTTATATATAATAATATGACGTAATAAGAAAATATATTTAATTAATGATCGATATTTTTGTACTATTTATTCAAAAAAAAAAAATGATAACTTGCCTGAAGAATGCAACCACCAAGTCCCATTCCTTCAAACATTTGATGAAAGCAAAGTGCAGCAACAAGTCCTTTTATTGTGCATGTATTGTTCGAAGCACCAAGTGAAATCCCTATCACTATTGAGTGAACTATGATTCCCAGCTCTAACACCTGCAAAAAAATGTTACCCTTTTTTGTGATGATTTTACTTGACTAAGTATAATTTATCAATATATTAATTATATATGTGGTTTAGAATAAAAGTGTAGGAGATAAGGTGATTTATTTAATCCTTTTTCCCAAGTGTGAGGCAAGCAGAAAAAAAAAAAAAGAAGTACTCACTTCAATGAAGATACATTTTTAAAGAATCCCAGCTCATTAATTAATGATATGATTCTATATTAATTTTTAATCA
The DNA here is from genome assembly GCA_037074985.1 of Solanum bulbocastanum. Lineage (NCBI taxonomy): Eukaryota > Viridiplantae > Streptophyta > Magnoliopsida > Solanales > Solanaceae > Solanum > Solanum bulbocastanum. Next base: position 23,610,056 of record CM073598.1, on the reverse strand, counting down.
AGTTTAATTAGTATTGATGAACAGATCGATTAGCGATCAAAAAAACAATAAACTTAGTCAAAGGGACAAAATGATGTGTCTATATAGGATTTTAGTAGTAATACATAAACAAATCGACTTGCATCACTATGATCCGACAAAGTACACAAATAATAGAGATCGCTTGCTTGACTTTCACCTTATTGAATTGTTTTGTATCAATAAAATAATGCATGCATGCAATATATATTATTTATTGTACGGATCCATATATCAAGACTAGGGGTGTACAAGTCAAATCGTTAAATCAAATCAAATCGACGAATCAAATCAAATCGAAAAAAAATCGACTTGTGGTTTGGTTTGGTTGGTTTGGTTGTTGAAAAAAAAACAGACCACTCTTGATTTGATTTGGTATTAAATGAAAATAAGTCAAATCGAACCCAAACCAAACCGACATAATATATATATATATACACACACACAATTTTATTTTATTTATAGATAAAAAATATTATTTATAATCTACTTTGTTAATATATTTTTAGTTAGTTTATAGTTTTCAGTGTTTATATATTTTATTTCAAATTTGGGCTTGTAAAATTTTGTAAATAATATAAATATAATTTTATTTTATTTATACATAAAAATATTATTTATAATCTACTTTGTAAATATATTTTTAGTTAGTTTATAGCTTTCAATGTTTATATGTTTTATTTCAAATTTGGGCTTGTAAAATTTTGTAAATATTATATATATAATTTAATTTTATTTATAGATAAAAAATATTATTTATAATCTACTTTATTAATATATTTTTAGTTAGTTTATAGTTTTCAATGTTTATATGTTTTATTTCAAATTTGGGCTTGTAAAATTTTGTAAATAATATAATTTTATTTTATTTATAGATAAAAAAAATATTACTTATAATCTACTTTGTTAATACATTTTAGTTAGTTTATAGCTTTCAATGTTTATATATTTTATTTCAAATTTGGGCTTGTAAAATTTTGTAAATATTATATATATAATTTAATTTTATTTATAGATAAAAAATATTATTTATAATCTACTTTGTTAATATATTTTTAGTTAGTTTATAGATTTTAATGTTTATATATTTCATTTCAAATTTGGGCTTGTAAAATTTTGTGAATATTATATATATAATTTTATTTTATTTATAGATAAAAAAATATTACTTATAATCTACTTTGTTAATATATTTTTAGTTAGTTTATAGTTTTCAATGTTTATATATTTTATTTCAAATTTGGGCTTGCAAAATTTGTAAATATTTTATTTTGTATTAAGATCCGAAGTTACAATTATAAAAAACCGAAAAACCGAAAAAATCCAAAAGAATCTACTAAACCGAAACCGAAAAAACCGACTTTGGATGATTTGATTTGGTATTTAGATTTAATAAACCGACATAATTGGTTGAGGGTTTTTTTAATGAAAAACCAAACCAAACCGACCTATGTACACCCCAAATCAAGACAACTTACCACCCCTTCTTTACTCATTACTAAAAAATCATTCAGTGATTATTTTATGAAATATTTTAATTGAATCGATAAAAAAAGAAAAAATGTTCAATGGCTATTATAAATATTTTAATGAGAATTTATTTTTCATTATGCATTTTTTCTAGTTAGCTAATTTGATAGAAATTGGATTAAAAAATCATGTTTTATAATACAAAATTCTCATTAGGCTTCTATTTCAGATATCTTATATACTTTTTTAAAAAATAAATTCAGCTACCTTATATACACTAATAATATACACAAATTTGAACTTCTTGTAGTAAGTAGTAGACTAGTAGTAATATGTGGATTTGGCTCCTCTCCATTACATCTTCTCTCCATTTTCTCAAATGCATATTCAGATGGATACTTGTTTTATTTAAAATTTAATATCTAGACTAAATCAGTTTAACAAAAGATTTAATTAACTATAATTAAAGAACCAGCTAGGAAAAAATCTCGCCAATTTTGGTAAGAAAAATCTCAGATTAAAGATGTACTGCCAAGCTAGTGCCATTAGGCTTCAAGTGTAATTTCGATTTTTATTTTCTTATTTAATATTGTGATTTGCTTCCTACTAATTAATTAAAACGAATTGTTTTGCTACTAGCAATCAATTTCATTATTTATAGGCAGTTACATATGATAGTGTCCTAGTAAAGCTCTTAATAAAGAAAAATCAATGACCAAATTAATAAAAGAAAAATAAAACTAACCATAGCAATGACTCTGTATCGTAGTAATTTTGTGCCTTCAACTCCATCTTTAGTCGAAAATGATCCATGATGATGATGTGAGTGAACATGTGAATGTCCACCATTTACTGCACCCATTTCTTGATCAACACCGCCATTTTCTGGATTAACCAAACCAGCTCTATGCTTTTTGCTATACAAACTAGTAGCTATAGAGTCAATAGCCATTGTAACTATAGCAGACAACATAGCCACAAATCCAGTGAAGGGGAACTTGTGCCATGGGTTCTCCTTAAGGCAACTCGATGACAACATGTCGAATGAGTCCGGTAGCACGTGCATAAACCCCGTAGCCAATATAATTCCGGCAGCAAATGCCTTGACTATCACAAAAAGGCTTCGTTCCGGGCTTAGGGCTGGGATAGAACGTGTAACTAATGGAAGACATACTCCGATCATGCTAGTGATTAATATGGAGACTATGGCTATGATTTTTAAGGGTAACGCTTTCGATTTATTGACACATGAGTTATCTTCTTCTGCTCCACAATCTTCTACTACTGATAAAACTCGAGGGACCAAAATTGATATGAGAATAAAGAAAATGGCGATGTGTTTGAAATTATAATTTGTCATTGTGCAAATGTAGAGGTATTTGAGTAAGAATATGTTTTTTGTTTGCTTTGGGTTATGAGTTATGATATCTGGGAGATACGATCGATATATATATACACACTTAGATATTAAGCTATGATAAAAGAAAAAAAAAAACAATTCGTTTAAATTAATTAGTTGGAAGCAAATCACGATATTAAATAAGACGAATATAACATTGAATGATTTTCTTTGTATATCATGTACCAACAGCAATAGAGTGATGAATTGGTTATTATTTTTCGTTTTTAAAAAAATATGTACCTTGTGTGGTTTGTTGGGTTTACATTCCCTGTTTGGTTTACAGGTCATTACACGATGGAAGATTTATTCAGTGCGCACAAAATGTTCATCGAAAAGACAGAGGCTGGTTTGTAACGGCGACGGGTTAGCCTGGATTAAAAAAAATTATGTATACCTTCAAATGGCTATTTTTTTAAACATATAAGGGTAGGCATGTGTATGTACCTGCTAAAAAGTGTGGTTTTGATTAGTGAATTAATTATTTTAGCTTTGATGCATTACAAAGGCACGTGTTTCAAACGAGTTTGAAGTGGACTTTGACTTTTTCATATCCTACGTGGAATTTATGAAATATAACACTTCATGTTTTATTTTTAAAAAAAAAAAATAGGAATGAAGGAAATACGTACGAAGGAGAAATTTAAGGCAATTATATATGATATATTAAGATCCAAAAATCTGCTAATTTAAACAATATCATAATAGTACTTTCATAATATATGCCAGCTGCGAGGTTTTTAAAAATTTAGTACGTACTATTTTATTTTATTTTTTGACTGATGAAGGAGTATCACAAACTAAAAACTTATTAATTTTGTGGAGAAAAAATGCATAAGTACCTCCAATCTATGCTCGAAATCTCAAAAACACATTTATACTATACTAAGGTCCTATTACCCTCGAATTTATTTTATAAATAATTTTCTACCCTTTTCTACCGATGTGGCACTATCAATTAAAAAATTATCAATACACGCTGGGCCCAGAAGATAGTGCCACATAGGCTGGAAAGGGGTAGAAAATTATTTATAAAATAAGTTCAAAGTAATAAAACCTTAGTATAGTATAAGTGTATCTCTGAGATTTCGGGCACAGGTTTGGTTTAATTTGTTTCGTTGGCGTGATTTAGTAATGTTACATTACAATGTTGTGGGACAAATGGTGACAGTTACTTAATCCCTTCGTTCTAATATATTTGACAATTTTCAGATTTCATATTTAAATAAATCTTTATTTGACAATAAATTTTTCATATAGCTTTTTTATATATTTGAATTATCAATTATTTTAACGTATAATACTTTTTACGTAGTCTTCAAATACGTAGAGTTTTATTAAAAGAAAATTAAAGATTTCATGCTCGAATTTATGATCAAAATTAAATTGTTTGACTTTCAAATTTGAATCGTGTCACATGAAGAGATGGAGTACCAAATATGAAATTATAGCAATTATAATTGAAAATAAACATATCAATGGGTCTTTACTTATTCTCTAGATGCAGGTGTACTGTTCAAAATTAGCTAATCATTGGTGATATTTAAAAACAAAGACTACATAAATTAATTTCTTAATTATAAAATACTTTGGTATAACAGAAAAAAACTAAAAAAAAGTTGTATTGACATCATCTCTCAAATTAAAAAGAAAGAAGGGAATAATGAGAAGTCATCTTTGAGATATAGTCTGAATTAAATACATGTAGTTATATATTTTGTACGTTTAGGTACAATTTAGTTTTCTGTTAATAAAATAGAGAATGTCTATCAACAAAACAAATTATTATTCAATAAAATAGTATTATAATTTATATGTATTATGCAATTTCTTTGATATTTACTTATGAAGCTTATATAAGGAATTACTTTAGTTAGAAAAGTTTCAAATAGTTCTAGTTCTATTATATGAATTTAATAGGTTGTGCTAAAATTTTTGGAACCATTTGAAAATAACAAAATTGCTAAATGTAGTGTTTATATATCTGAAAGTGAAATTTTAATAAAATTAAAGTCTGTGTTTGACTAATGAGATTGCATTTTTTTAAAATTGAAATTAAAATTAAGGTAGGCCTAACAACAGTAGTGATGAAATGATTCTAATTAAATAAAAATTTTAATTCCTATAACAATAAACTATTGGGAAGCTGGTTATTTGTCAGTTGTCACTCGAATTATCAACACCTCTAATCTGAAACAAAAAAAAAAAAAAAGGTTGCAATTTTATAATATTCTGCGGTTGAAATTAAATTAAATTGTCAACTAAAAGCCTTTTTGACCATTTCCCTTTAAGTACATCCAAAGTTGTACGACATTCCTATCTCTATAATGGCATTGAAAATGTTCACTAAAAGATATTATTTTCATTTTTAACAATATATTAATATCCTATCTTACAAGGCTCTCCGTACGTCCACAGGATAATTAGTTCTACTTAATCTTAACATATAGTTGTATTTTTGTTATTCTTATTTAATTATTCGGTATTTGAAATTTACTATTATGATAAAATTGATGTCGAATGATATCTACTACAAAGAAAAGGTAAGAGTTGCATTACTCTTTTTTTTTGTTTTTTTAATCATTCAACATCCGAAGATTATTGGCACGAAAAATTGAATATATCTTGTTGAAGTTTATCTACGTAGGTTCGAATTCTGTCTCTCCCACTTATTTTTTGTAGACTTCAGGGAAGAGAAAAGAGGCATTTGTCAGCGTAGAAAGGCCGTTTGTTCTTTTATAAGGGAAGAGATTGTAGCCGGATACAGATGGGCCGGTGAAAGATGAGTAGGCAAGCACGCTAATTGTACCAATCAACTTTGAGCTGTCGAGTGACGATTGGCCGAGGAGACTTTCATCATGTAGCTGGGTACAAATAATATATAATTCTAACATTCAATATCACGATAAAATTGGATTTGGTATTGAAATTAGAATAATGCCTACTATGAGAAGGTAAAGTTGTACGATGACAGTGAAATTTACTTCACAAATATTAAACCAAGACTTTTAATATTGCTTACGTGATAATGTTTTATAATAAATGATCTGTTGTCTGTTGATTTAGAATATTATCACTTATATATTATAATAAAAGCCTATAGGTATATAATAAAATGAATAGGTACGTAATTTCTTGTTTATTATCATTATATTTTTTTTACTTTATTATCAAACTTTTGTCCCCTATTTACTTCATGAAAAGATTTTCAAGATTAAAATTGTTTTCCATGAAAAAAAAGTGCATGGAGTAGAAATATTGAGACCGCCAACTGCCAAGGCCATTCTCAAATAACATGCATAACATAGTCTTTGACTAGTGTGGTTGTGAGTTATGACATACTCGGTCTAACAATAATAATAACATATTCAGTAAAATTCAAGTATATAAACCTTATCACTATCTCATGGAGATAAAGAATCTATTTTTGAAAGACCTTCGGCTCAAGTACAATAAATTTCGATATAAAAAAAAATAATGAAGAGAAAATTGAAATAGGAAACGGTGTAAAAATAGCCAAAACAACAATAATCTCGTGTGGTAATTGAAATGCCATAAACAACATATTAGGGCAAATTAATATTAACAAACAATAATATGTATATGTATATATACACACACTCCGCTCAAACCCAACAAATACAGGAGGCTGTTTTATGAGGATTTTGGGCTTTTAAAAAATAATATGAAGCCCATTTATAACAAAGGCACTTCTTTAGCAGGTGGGTTTATTGGACAAATTCCCATATTTAATGTAAAAAATATTATAATTTGGGTCTTGTTTAACACCTGCATATTTTTTATAGCTATAGTTTAAGTATTTATCATTCATAACAATTGTTTTGAGACGTTAGGTGGAAAAAGAATGTGAGCGTGATTTGGGAGAGAAGAGAAATGTTGGGGAGAGGATTGATACATGTTGTATCAATTAATAGTCTGATAAAGATTGATAAAAACGTTAAATTTTCATTAGGTTTGAATATGTAAAGATACAAAAATTTTCATTAGATGGATACCAAAAAGAGAAATTAAAGACCATTAAATTTGAAGAAAAAAATTAAAAATCACCTCAAAATAGGGACTATGTACAAAAACTTGTTATGGATTTAATCGAGCATATGGTCCACCCTGGTACTGTATTGTCCTAAAGGGCATTATCACACTTACCATGTGAAAGTTGGGCTGGACTTCGTAACTTTGTTCTTGATCATATGCCCACTATTCATCTTTCTTTTGGATTCAACAACATCGACTTCACTAGAATTTAAAATAAGATAAGTGGTGATAATTTGAAGTTGGTTTTGGACCGGTCATTAGCTATTCAAAAATAACCTAATTACACTTTATAGTTATAATTTGCTAATTACGATTCGTAGTTACATGTTATGGGGAGGGGAGTGGAGAGCGAGACTGGGATAGGCGAGCGGAAGAGGGCGGAGAGTGGGAGAGAGTTAGGGGCGGAGCTACTGTATTGGAAGGGGGTTCGGGCAAACCCCCTAACTTTTCCGTAGACTCTATATTTGTATAAAAATATGAAACAAAATGGATAAATACATTTCCTGCAAACCCACGAGCAAGAGTAAAACGGTTGGCCCAATGTTGTTTCTACACCTTGTGAAAACGTTAGGCCCTCTGGTCGTGGGTTCAAAACTTAGTAGGCAGTATTTATTTTTGGGATAATTTTGTACATGCTTTTATATAAAAAGATTTAAAAAAAAAATAAATAGAAAAATAAACCCAATTAGTAGGCACGATTTATTTTTGGTATAATTTCGTACGTGGTTTTATATAAAGAGAATCTTTTTTAAAAAATTGAAAAATAAGGATTAACTAACTTATACGTGGGTTTAATATAATTTTTTTTAAAAAAATTGATAAATGTAAAAAATAAGAAAATAATATTTGTGTTGTACTCTAAAACAATATCTGACTATTGATTTCTACTGAGACATTCAGAAAAGTTTAACTCAAATCTCTTTTTCAAAAGTTAGTGTTCTAACTTTTATTATTGATGTGATTGCTACCATCAGAAATATGGCCTCCGGTACGTACTCTTTCTTTCTCTTTTTATTTTTTTTCCTCATTTGTTTACCTTTACACGGTATGATTATTTATTCAAAAATTGATTTTTAATCTTAGATTCTAGGGTTATCCCACATATTGATAATTTATTATATTAAAATAATTGTTGTTTGCTTTTCAAAATTTACTTTTGGTGGCAGACTGGCAGTAATGGTTCAAGGTGATAGTGAAACTAGTAAAATATTTATTTTAGGTGTCAAAAATATTAATGGTTAATTTAATAATTTTAACCTCACTTGGAACAATATTGAAGATTATAGTAAAAATGTTCAAAATTTGATGGTTGTTATTTTAGGTTAAGATCGTTGTTCTTTTTTAAAATTTAGAACTCAGTGGTCTGAAATTCTGGCTCCGCCTCTGGTCAGAGAGGTGAATTGTATATGTATATCGGTTAGATAATTGTATATAATACATATGCGTTTGTATATTTTGGTGAGAGAGATTGGGAGAGGAAAGAGAGAGGCAAGAGAGATTGGGAGAGAAAGGAGAGAGGCGAGCGAAGGGTATATACGTTCCAAAATATTGACGGTAAGGGTATACACAACCCGAAAGTATAACGAAGGGTATAAACGCACCATTTATGATAATTCAGGGATATATTTGTCCTTTTTCCCTATAAATTATATTATACAAAATTCAAAAACTACACGTTTATACAAACTTTAAAAAGTTATACACAAAAAGATTGAATGTATATGATGACAAAATTGAAAAACCAAAGGAAATCATCGTCATATATAAATACAAACCATTGTATACAAATAAAAATCAAACAAAGAATTGTTAGTTGTGAATTATACAAATGTGACGATTTATACTTATACAAACGTGGCTAATTATACAAATTCCAAATCAGCCCACGTAATTAATGATTAATATTAGTCGTGAGTGGTAATTATAGCAAGCTATAGCTATAATGAGTAATTAAGTTGTATAAATTTACTTAACCGCATAATTTTTCCATTTATATTTGAAGTTCAAATTTGTTTAGAAATATGCATAAGGGACTAAAGTTTGAAAATTTCATATATGATGTTTGAGAAATTTCAGACATTTATAGTTGAAGTTTGTTATGTTTTGTCAAGGCCAACTTTAATTTTTTTTTTTTTTATTAAAGTTGTGGACTTGACAAGTCAAACTTCGGACCTAGTTTATTGTAGTTGTGGCCTTGCCAAGTCTAATTCAAGACGTTTTTTTAAGAGTAAATTTTAGGTTTAACAAATATAAAAATTATATTTATATGTTATAGCTATAGTTTGTATAGTATGTATATTTTGGTATACATATACAAAAGATCAATTGTATAATTTGTTTCAATATACATACACAAAAGAATCAATTGTATAATCTGTGTTTATATAAATCGAGAAAGATAGAAAGACAAAAGAAAACTAGGCAGGGAAAAATCTGTATTTGTATAATTATAAGAACCCGTTTGGTAGGTTGTATTAATTAAAATAGTTCATAGATTAAAATTTAGTCCAACAAAAATATTGTTTGGTTACTTAACCTAATCCATGGATTAGTTATACCTCACACAAGGTCTTATTTTATTCCTAGAAAAGGGAGGGATAATTAATCTAAGATTAAACAATCCTTGGATAAGACCCCTAAATGACTAAATTATCCCCAAAAAAATTTTCCTAATTTTTTTTTTTTTGTAATTTAATATTCCTTTTTATTTATGTGATAATATTTATGAATATTCTTTTAACTTCTCCAAATTTGTTCCATGTAATTTGATGATTTTCAAATTAATATTTTTTATCCATGTTTGATTTGTTATATTGAGTTGATCTTTTTGACTTTTTTTTTTAAATGTAGTTCGTCGATTGACACTTGAACTATTTGTCTTTTTTTTAAAAATAGGCTTCGCATATTTGAACAATTTAAGTAGCTTTAAATCTATGTTAAGTTTCAGGTATATTTGACCAACAAAATATTAGAAATATACCGTGCTATCTAGAATCTCTAGAGTGACACATCACACCTCAAAATTAGAGTAATATTTTTTATATATATTTTAGTATTTAATTTGACTAGTTAAATGTAATATAAAATCTCATAATAACTAAAGGGTATAATAGGAAAGAATCTTTTTCTAGAGTATTAAATTAGACATAAGATTAGGTGAGAAACAATGAACCGAACACTTGATAAAAACTAATTCCTTCATTGCTAAACCCTGCATTACTAATTCATACGTTAGTAATTCCTGCATTATGCATCTTTGTACCAAACGACCCCTAAGTATATATGACAAAAATATATGTATTTGTATTTATATATATAATTTTCTCTCGCTTTATACAAACACAAACGCAAATCATAATTTGTGTTTGTATAAAGTGAGAGTGGTGAGCGAGATTCTCTAGGGAGAGAGACGAACAAACAAATATTTACACACACACACACACACACACACACACACATATATATATATATATATATATATATATATATATATATATATATATATATATATATATATATATATATATATATATAGTTTTCTATCACTTTATACAAACACAAACGCAATTTATACATTTGTATTTATATAAAAGTGAGAGAGACGAGGGAGAGACTGTCAACGAGAAAACAAGAGTGGCGAGCGAGAATTTCAGGGAGAGGGGTGAATGACAACAGTTTGCTACGGATTATAATTAAATTAAATTATGATTATATCATTTAATTTAAATTAATAACTTGTTATTTTATATAGTTTTCTTTTTTTTCAATTGAAATTGTGGCCTCGACAAAATTTAATTTCAAACATTTTGACATGAAGTCAATTTCGTGTAACTTAAGAGTTCAGATAGCCGGAAGCAGAGCAGCTTTATCCTTAAATTTATTAATATTGACCACATATTAAGGGTGTGTTTGGTATGAAGGAAAATATTTTTCATAGAAAATGTTTTCCTGAAAAAATTAGTCGATTTTAAACTTATTTTCTTATGTTTGGTTGGTGAGTAGAAAATATTTTTCGGAAAATTTTTTTTAGTGTTTGAATTATGAATGAAAATTATTTTTGAGAAAATATCTCTTTTTTTTTTGTACTAGAGAGTAGAAAATAATTTTTGAATTGAAATTGAAAATATTTTTTAAAAACAAACGTAATTTTTTTTGGGGGGGGAAGGGGTGGGGGGGGGAAGTGGGGCTGGCCGGAAAGTTTTGAAAAATGTTTTCCTTAAGTTTTGAAGGGAAGTTAATTTCCTTGAATTTGAGAAAAATGAGTTGATTTGGAAAACATTTACCCAACCAAACATGAGAAAATTGAAAAATATTTTCCTTCGTACCAAACACAACCTAAGTATTCTTTTAAAAATTATAACATATTAAATAGCAATGCTCAAATAGAGCATGCCGTGATTGTTTTTTTTTTTACTTAATAAAAATGTTTGGTATATATATCAAAAATAAATATATATTTTTAAAGAATCTTACTAGATCAGTTGGTTCATGATGGCTACATAAACTTTCGATCTTGTCAACGAGAGTCCGATTTCCACTTTGTAACCACCTTCTCCTTTCCCCTTCCCCTTCGTTTTTTTTAGAAAAGGATGTTACAAGTGCAACAATTTGAAAAATAGTATCTCTGTTGACACCATAACGGATATGGGCCTAGAGAATTACGGGCTTCATCAACTCCTTCTGGACTTGAGATCACAAGTCTCAATGATCGGTCTGCCCAAAGCCCTTGGGCCGAGATGATTTGAAGTAATTTGGTCCAATACATACAAAGTATTAAACTTTTAAGTTTTAAGTACTTTTAATAGTGAAAAAACTACCTAATTATACAAAAATTCTCACCATAAATACTATTCTATTCAATAATTTGATATAATTATATATCATGTCACTAATTAATTATTTCATATTAGATATCAAACTACATAGATTAATTTTCACATCGCTTTGTATATGGGCAAGTGATTCCATTTTAAGTAAGAAATTGAGGCCCAAGACAAAATATTTATCCAACAACAACTAAAAGACATGCGTATGACCATGTGTTGGCTAATTTTGGAAACGAGGGTTAAGGTAAAAATTTATTGACACTCGACATTTGTATTGTACTAATTGTAACTATCAAATCAATATTTATTTTCTCCTAATTTATTACTTAACCGTATTAAAATACATTGGTTTAATATTGTGATAGTATTTACCAAGATTATCCTTTTCACAATTAACTATATACTTAATTGATTTTTAGTAATTCAAGTCCAGGAAAGGGGCAACATGTTCATGGCCATCTCTATTTGGCACAATGTGCGATGGCCATTTCCTTTGGACTCAATAATTAACCTTAATTGTTCCCTAAAGCTAATATTAAGAAAACCTATGAACTAAAGATTTTCTTTGGGTAATGCTAAATGACCAGAAATTTTAAAAAGTCTATAATATATTTTTTATTTTAAAATAAACTAATCTTTTTCCATATTTTTAGTTAAAAGCTATTAAAGTTAAAAAGGGTAAAATTGTTAAAAAAAAAGAAAAAAGAAAGAAGGTTAAATAACATAGAAAAAATACCATTCTAGCATAATTCTGGCCAAAAGGATTTTTCCATTTCCTTTAATGATGATTACAAGTTGTAAAATATTTTCATTATTCTTAACTGCATTGGACAATTCAGACAAATATAATGCCTTTAATTCCTAGTTCAAACCAAAAGACATCTTAATCATAATGAAACTTTCACGTGTGGTGTGGGAAAAGAGAAAAAATTACTTACATATTGTCTCATGTCACTCATACTTTAACTTTCGATTTTAATGCATTTTCTATGAAGTGTTCTTGTTAGTCATAATTTTATGGTTTCTAATTTAAAAACTTTTTCCCTCAAATATATTAAATTTGAAACTCAAAGTTTGAATAAGTTGACGAATATCAATATAATGTACTTTCACTTTTTTTTCTTTCTCACTTTCTAACGTGAAAAAGAAGTTGAGTTGAGATCTCTAAAAAAATGAAAATAAAAGGGTGCCAGCAATATACACAAAGCCAAACATGCCTTTGCTTTAACTTGTTAACCTTTTGGAGGGAAAAAAAAACCCAAAACAAATAAAAGTAGAAAGAATAAAATGAAAATACAAAACAAATAGTAAAATGGACTTTTTTCATAATTAAAGATGAGATATTCCATGTTCATTTATACAGTGGAGGGGTCCCAATATTTTGTGTGCATGTGTTTCTTGAACATCAATAAAAGCATACAACAGTATAAATATGTAAATAATCTCAACCACTCTTCCACCACTTGCCTTTTGGTATTATTTACAATAAATATTAAATGCAAGGAGAGTGACTTGGTATTATTTACAATAAATACTAAATGCAAGGAGAGTGACTTTTCTTATCAACAATGCCTTTAATTTATGTCTCTTCTATATAAACATTAATTATTTTGGTTGAGAGTCAAAAACAACCTATGAGTGAAATTATGATTCTTAACCTTTCGACAAAAAATTAAAACATTTATTAGATTCCTCTTCCCTCTCACCACTATTGATCCCTTCTTCTTTAAAGGTACTTTAGCTATATAGTTATACAACTTGACATAGCTCTTAAGAAATAGAAGTATAAAATAGAATAACATCAAGAAATGACTAAAGTTAATAATATCTTAAGTAAACGGTTGAACTTTTTTTTAAGATCTACGATAATTAATGGTGTAATTGAAAATGTCCTTTATGACAAGTAATTGTCAATAATAATATTATGTTCACATAGAAAAACATGGACATATCATGAGGAAGGCAAGAACCTAATTTATTGATTTTTTACAAGGAATATCATTTCATGAGTGGAGCCTACATGAGCAAAAAGGTAACGGTCCAAGTATCTTGGCCCATATTTGTGCCCAAAATCTTAGATGAAAAAGATGGGTGTGGCCCCAAGAAAATTATAAAGAAATGGAAAGGTGTGTCACACAAAAGTTGTCCACTTTGGTGATTTATCCATATCCCACCCCCCCGCCCCCCTCCTTCATTTGACTTATAAGATAAGAGTTCTTCATTTTGAAAAAAGGGATAGATGGAGGGGACAAAACTTAGGACAAAGTATGGAATACAATAAAAGAATCATTAGGGCCCAAGATGTGAAACTTAACTTTCCTTATTGTGTCAGTAATGGTTAGGGCACATATCTACTCTTCTATCAACCTTTAATTTGATGTTGCTTCCTTTCTGCTTTTGCAGCACATATGATATATACCCCTTTATGAAGTGGGGTATGTGTACTAAAGATAGGCCCTACTAATACACCCACTTGAGAGGGAGATATGAGGGATACCGTTTGATGGATGATATTTCTTCATCCTTAAAAAGTCTCGAGAATCATCTTCAAAAAAGAGAAATGCTTAATATGGAGTAATTTTTCATTTAACTAAACTTTGAGCAATTTGTCTTAAAAAAGAAAGAATTTACTTAATAAGTGGTATAAATTCTTTGGCTTTAATCAAGGTCTTGATTAATTACATCAAGCCAACTTACTAAGCTTTGCACTAGGGGCGGAGTCGGGCTAAAGGGGGTAGGGGTTAATCAAACCTCATTCGATATACAATTATAATATTTATGTATGACTAAGATTATATCTTGTATATGTTTAACAGATCTTGAACACTTTAATGAAAATTTCGATTCTGTCATTATTTTGTGAATAGTATTTTAGATTAAAATTTCAAATGCGAAATGATTATGAATCAAAAAGGAAGAGAATTTGTGGGGGTGGGGGTGGAAGTGGAGGCAACCATGCCATGCCACACACACACATCTAAAATAATGACACTTCCACAATATGTTTCCTTTAAATGGGAATTTTGATGACTTTGTCATAGGCATCCTTTTTGGTGGATTCGGACGAATAAGTAAAAAATATGGAGTGGAACAAAAGCTAGGTAAAGGTGATTTGTCTGTTTACACTAATTCCCTTAGCTAGTTGAACCATCAAAACCAATAAAGATGATGGATGGACTTGTTGGAAAGTGAGAAAAATTAAAGAAAAGAAAAGAAGAACAATCCAAACTATTCTTTCTATGGCAAAAATGTGACAGATGGTTGGTGCATACCATCACTTTCTCCCACTATTCCATGTGCTAAGTTCACAAGATTTCTTGCAACACATTATTTGTGGGGTTCCCAAAGTGCATTGCATACATCACTTTCACAATTACATAATTAGTACTTAGTAGTATAATAAAAGTTGTCATATTCTTTTCTTTCTTTTTTTTGAGATTTTATGTTTGTAACCATCATTAGTTAGGTCTCTTCTCATTGTTTCACTTTAACAACTTACTAATTAAAAAAAAAAAACTGAAAAGATAAAAAAGAAGAATAACTTCCCATCTTGAATAACAATTACACCTAAGCTTTTCACCACTAAGAATTATAGTTAATGGATTGGGATCCTTTTAAATTAATTAGATTTTTAAGTTCGAACTTAATTAATAACCTTTTTAATAAGAAACATAGATTTCAGATAAAACAAATTCAAATTAATCGAATTATGAAGTAACTATTAGATATCGAATAAAAAAACTACAAGAAAATATATAAATATAGCTTTTCCATAATGTAAAACCATAAATTCCTATTCAATCCACTATAATTCAACAAACTAAAATGTTAGTGGGGATATACTTTTTCCTTGTTGGATTGAGAGGGATGTGATATTATGAATTATAATATATAGTCTTGCATTGTAAGTCTAGTGGGTAGCTATTACTCTCATTAAACACTAACTACTACTTTTATTATGTGGAAATATATTGATAGTACATAAAGAGTAACCAACATGATCTAGCTACTTATATTTTATTAAATAAATAAAAAAGAACACTTGAGAATTCACGGCTGCAAGGGCACTAAAACAATGTACTCTTTTTCCATAGAAATAGCACACGATTTGGAAAAACAGATAATGGCTATGATGAAAATGACAAACATAAAGTAACTCACCACCTTACTTTATTATTATACTACTATACTTTTTAAATAATTTAATCCACAATTTCTAATGCTTTTAACCTAGCACTTTTACTTATAATGAGTAAATGGTGCAGCCATTATTGACTACCAACATATCAATGGAAATCTTTGAGAGCAACAAGCACTTAGGATCCTCATTTTGGTCATTGGACACACTCAATCAAAAGCTTGAAAATAAATAAATACCTGTCATGCTTGCTTATATTATAGAGGAAAAACATATATGATAGATGTGCTATTCATCTTATTATTATATAAATGCAAAATAGGATTGCTAACGTAATAAATTCGAATAAAATTCATAAACAGTTATTCTTTTAGTTTGTATAGTTAAAAAATGATTATTATTATAAATGGAGAAATTATTTTTTTATTATATATAATTTTTTTTTGTGAGCTGTTGTTTGTCATGACTCATGAGTAGTTCAAAATTTTGGGGTGTGGGGTAGAAGTGGAAGTGGGGGTGGGGATGGGAAAACCGTGAAAATTAGGAAATAGGTTGAGAGGGAGACATCTGTTTGTACTTGTCGACAAATATGATTTGTTTGATTATTTTCAAGCGGGTATTCAAATTGAAACTATGAATATGATCAATAAACAACCTTTATCAAATGTCATTTTCATGATTAATGAAATTAAAGCAAAACCAATTGCCTCTCAAACTTTCCAACTTATCAACCTAATACAGCCCTCCTCCACATCACTTTCACAAATAAATTGGCACAAATTATGGATAATCTTGACAATTTAATAATATAAGCATATGGTTCTAGTACTTGATAAATATTTTTTTTGTAATGATTTCATTGAACGACGATATAAAACCAAAAAATAATTAGTCATTCATGTTTCACCTAAAATCGTCTCTATCGATTACACTTTTGACACCATTGATAACAACATCCTCCAACATTCATGAGTACGTTTATTTTTATAATCAAACCAATTTTAAATAAAAATTCGATTAATCCTAATTAATTATGATTTTCCATTCTTCAAGTAAAGTTAACCTCGAAGGTCCAAATTAATGTATCCTCTGAAAAGGGCAATTCAACCATCAAGAAAAAATAATCACTTCCATTCTTATCCTTAAAACAATCTCAAAAGATGCATCGATTTCCTATAATAAATAATTAGTCAATTTTGGCATTAGATGAAATATGTACGTTACTTTGAAGTAAAACTTTAAAAAAATGGACTTTCAGTTTCGAATTAATTTAATATATTAATGATAGTCCAAATATGGACCTTTATCACATAAAAACGTGTTATTTATTAAAATAATCAAAACGTATTAGTACTATTCTTTTTTGTTTTTCACCCGATATTCGATGTCCACATTAGAGTTCCAACTAAATTCAGATCGCACTCTACAAGACCCATTCGTGGGTGGCGCTCCCAACAGGATTTTCTCCATATTCAAAACTCGAACCCCGCAAATTCTAATTAAGGGTGAAATACTCCCACTAATGCACCACAATCCATATTGTTATATTAGTAATATTTGATTTGGGCTTTCCTTGCAAGAGAAATATTTTAAGTATTAACGTTTAAACTACCCCTTTGCTGGTACATGTACTTCTTTTATTGTGGAGTACTCAATATGTCCAGATTTATTTTATATCAACATAAATTTGACTTGCAAGTATAAGCATCAAATTCATCTTAATTAATGTTATATATACTAGTATAGGTTCAATTAACCAATATTTACACTATTAAAAGCCTCCCGCACATGTATATTGATATATTTTGGTAATGGAAATTTTTAGTAGCTTATTCAAATTTTCTCTCCTCTTATGTAATAACTTGGAAATCACAGAGAACAGGTAAACTGCACTAGATAAACCCCGTGCAACTAACTCGTTGAGAAGGTCACCCTCATTAATGAAATTAATTTCTCTGCCCCTAACCATTATTAAATGAAAAAAATACAAACAAATTAAAACGGAGAAGTATGTAATAAAAAAAATAATATAAAGTTAGAGTGATTATGTTGGGACAGAAGAGACAAAATTATGTCTGATCAAAGGACCCACTCCGGAAGATCCGTCTCTCCCCCACTAAAGTTAAATTAACATTAGCAGATATTGCTTTTTCATGTGCCCCACACTTTGTTTCATCATTTACCAATCTATATCTATCTATCTATCTTTATTATCTTATCTGACATTTTTTTATTCTATTTAATTACTTTCTTTCCATATATCACTATAAACAAAACAAGAAAAAGTCAAATTAGAAAAATAAAGACAAAAGCTTGAGTGGGACCCATATTGATGGTCATATGTTGATACAGAACTAACAACGAGGTACTGCACATATTGTTGCTTTTAAAAATATTAAATAACAAAATCATCATTTCATTTTACCCACACATATATAATAAATAACTTTTTTTTTTTCTTTTCATCTATTTTTACATGTTCAATATTTTACTTAACTTGCTTGGTGATTTATTTAAAAAATATAGTAAATTTAATATTTTTAAAATACGTTAATAATAGCTTTACTAAAGTTAATAATATATTATTTTTTAAAATTTTTTAAAAATTTTAAAATATATTAATTATTATTATAATATCCAATATAAAAGTGGACGGTAGGAATAGTATATCTATATCTATATTATTCAATTGATTGAGGGTATCTTTGATTTCTGATATGTACTGTATAGACCAAGTCTCAGACTTAAGAAAATATTTCTTTTTCTGTTATTTTTTAATTCCTTTATGCCTTTTCTTCATTAACATAGAAAGAAATGATTTCATGAATATAATTACTTCGCTTTTAATTAAAATTCCGTTAGGTAATGAATTTTAAAGTTGAAAATTTGAAGTTATATTTGCATATATATTTTACTAGAAAAAATCCAAAACTTTGTATGTAAAAGTAAATATTCTCACATTCTAATTTACAACATGTCGGTATTTAACGGATGATTTTTGAATATTTATTAAAAACTTGATATCTAATTAAAACAATGTCAAACTCTATCTAAAGGTCTTGAATAATCACTAGTAAATGATGCTATCTTTATATGAAATTCAATTGGTGTAAATTTTAGTGTATTTTAAAAACTAATTGATAATGTAAAATGAATAATTAGATTATGGAAAATATGTCTCAAAATGAAGTTTCGAGATAATACATGGGAATATTAAGTACAAGATATCGTGTTATATACGCTTTAAAAATACAATAATAATATTAGGTACGAATATATGAGAGATCTTGTGAGTCAAAATTACTTTACGGACATTACAAATTCTCATAAAGTAAATAGGAATAAGAAAAAGAGTTGGAAAATACGAACCCTTTAAGAATTCACATGGAAATGATAATATAAGGACAACGCAACATTTGTTTGATAATAAAAACTCTTTATTTGTCGATGTCCATGACCTTAATATATTCCAAGCAAGCCATCATTAAAGTAGTACTTATTTGATTATAACTACTATAAAAAGGAATCATAACTGTTACAAGGAAAGGAACATTAATTTGTTGAATAATAAGTTTCGTTCATGATTACTTGTCTCTATTAGATTCGATATACATTTTTAAAAGCAATACGATTAATTTATAAATTGATTTATCTATTAATTTTTTTAATTAAATGAATAAAAGCAGATAGGAAAAAGAAATATTAAAGGTGAATTTAAGGAAACTCCTTTCGTAACTTCTTCATAAATTCACTTAAAGATAATTTCAATGGAGCCAAGTAAAGCACTCTAACTTGTAACGTAATACATAATGAAGTGTGTAACTCAATAATTAATGAAGTGAATTAAGAATTATCTAATCTCAAATTTAGATTCTAATTAGTCAAGTGATTTTTTTTACAATATCAACGAACACAAATAAAACAGCTTTGTTTGTATTTAGGAGTAAGGCTGTTGTCCTATTTTCTTAGCGCAATTCACGCTAAATCCCAACTTCTTTTAAATGGATATTAACAACTCAAAGTGTGTGGTTTAAAATTGTTACTCCCAAGTCCCAATATATATATAAAAAAAAATTAACAGTTTTATTTTGTGATTTCTAAACGGAATTGATTTCAGTTTTAAAAATTATCCTTATTTTTTAATAGACAGAGTTTTACATCAGTTAAGAAATGAAAATAGTTTATTAAAGAATACGCCCAAGTTAAAAGGCTACTTATTTTTCAATGAATAGAGTACAATACTTTATCAATAATTACCCTTCTCCGTCCTAATTTATGTATTGTAGTTTATGTAAAAATATATAGATATTTTAGTGGTTAGAATGACAGTTGGCTACAGCTGAGCAGTTAGTTTGTCAAATAAAGTTAGTGAGTCATTAAGCAGGTTAGTTAGGAGAAAAGGATCGTGCATATAAATGATGTAAAGCCGTACAATTATTTTTCAGTTGAAATAAAATATTTGATTGCTTCTAGAGTTTTCTTCTTCTCTCCATAGGAACTACTGTATAGTTCTCCATTGATGAAGCTTCACGTCACTTAACATGGTATCAGAGCCATAAAGAGTTACCTTTATTTTTCTTTTGTCCTCACACGAATATTCAGTTTCTCGTTCTCCGAATCTGTTCGAGCATTCATCTTCATGGCGGCAGAGAGAATAGACCATGCTTATCGATTGTATCTGCATCCTTCAGACACTCCAAGTGTTATGCTAATTCTAGTCCAATTGAAAGGATCTGAGAATTATGGACTCCGGCGGAGGTCATTGCAAATTGCACTACAAGCTAAGAGGAAGTTAGGGTTTGTTACAAGTGTGTACAAGAAGGATTCCTTTCGCGACGAACATTAAGAACATTGGGAAACTTGCAATGCCTTCATGAATACGATCGCATCGAATCTTGGATCATGAATACGGTCGCACTGAATCTTCTGAGTGGCATAGTGTATGAATCCAATGCTTATCTTGTATGGGAGGATTCGAAGGAGAGGTTTGATAAAGTTAATCGCATGCGAATTTTACAATTACACAGAGAGATTGCAATGATTTCTACAGGGACAAATTCTGTTTCGGATAACTTCACTAAGCTAAAGGAACTCTAGGCAGAGTTTGATGTTATGGTTCCATCACAAAATTGTGGCTGTCCAAAGGGGAAGGAGAATTTCGAACACCTTCAACAGCATCGTCTATTGCGTTTCTTAGTGGATTAAATGATTCAAATGATCAAGCAAGACGTCAGATTCTCATGAAGACTTCTAAACCCACACTCAATAAAGTTTACACCCTGATCATTGAAGATGAAAGTAAAAAAAAGTGGTAGATTTGTCCATAATTCTATTGTGGAAGGGAAAGATATTACAGTCTTATGGGGTGTGAAGGGGTCACAACAGAAATTCAGAAAAAATTCCAATGATCACTATGATTTTTGTAAGATATAAGGTCATGTTAAGAAAAATTATTATCGACTTATTGCTATCCTGAGAATTGAAAGGGACGAAAACTAGAAGGCATTCCAGGCATTGATGCCAACAGTTCTTCCTATGCTAGATCACAAGATCAACAACCTACCAATAATTTTTAGAAAAATCTATAGGGGAATGCAAGCTAAGGACATGGGGATTATCAGGAAAACTTGAGACCTTATCCTACTCCACATGCTCATCATTACAGAGGTGCTCCTGCTCAACACTATAACGGTCCGTCTAATCAAGATTTTATAAAGATGCAGCCTGGAAATCATGAAGGAGGAGGACAACCAATGTTCACACATACTCAATACAACCAGATTGTGTAAAAGCTCGACAAGAAAAATGCAAATAAAGGACCAGCTGCAGCCAACACAATACGTACTATAACAACTTTTAATGTTAGCGCAATTTTGAAAAGGTGGATAGTGGATACAGGGCAACACACAATATTACATCAAATCTAGCTATATCGTGCACTGCTTATGAACAACAACATCAAAAGGTACACTTTCCTAATGGGACTAAAGTTCCCATCACGCATATTGGTAGTTGTAGGCTACTGCAGGGAGATATACAGAATGTATTGTGTGTTTCAGATTTTAAACACAATCTTTTATTTGTTTCCAAGTTGACAAGGGAACTTGAATATTGTTTGGCATTCTTCCTTGTCTTCTGTTTGCTGCAGGACCTTCTCACTAGGAAGGTGAGAAGGATTCATAAATTGGAAGGAGGGTTGTACTACTGGGACAACAAGGTGGGAAAGCATTGTGTCTCAGCTTATTCAGGATTTATGACAAAGCCTGGCGCAAAGCTATGGCACAAGAGGCATGGACGCATTCCTAGAAGAGTTTTACAATAAATATCCGTCATAAAATCAACAGCAAGTGGAAATAGAAACTTCTCTTATTCTATTTACCCACTTACAAAGCAAACAAGACTTTTTTCTTCAATTAGTGTTAGGAGAGCTAGTAATCCTTTTGATTTAGTCCATGGAGATGTTTGGGGTCCCTACAAAACTCCCACATTTGATGAGAATAGATTCTTTCTTACCATAGTAGGATGACTTGATTGTTTTTATTGAAACTCAACAGTGATGTTAGTACTATAATCAAATAGTTCTTGTTGCTAATAAAAAATCAATTTGCTACATGTGTCAAAGTTTTCAGAAGTGACAATGGTACTGAGTTTTTTTTTGCGCACCATAAAGATTTATTCAAATCTGGAAGAGTTGTTCCTCAAAGTTCATGTGATCACACACCTCAATAAAATGGGGTGGTTGAAAGAAAACATAGACAAATTCTCGAGATGGCAAGATCTCTTAGATTCCATGGTCATATACTCTTGAGATTTTGGGGGTTATGTGTTCAAAACACAGTTTATTTGATTAACAGAATACCTTCCTCATCCTTGCTTAGCAAGTCACCTTTAAAAGTTCTTTATGAAAGGGAGCAAAATATACAACACCTGAGAGTTCTACGTAGCTTGTGTTATGCAACTATCATCAAAGATACAGGTGACAAGTTTAGTTTAAGGGCTAAGAAGGCGGTTTATTTAGTCTATTCTAGCACACAAAAAGGCTACCTTCTTTCTGGCATTGACAGGAAGCAATTGTTTGTTAGAAAAGATGTTGTATTCAAGGAAGGCATATTTCCTTTCCAAACAATATCTGGATCAGATTCATCAACTAAATCTCACTTGCAAGTATCAGATTTTCGTAGCATCACAATTTCCGACACTACTGAATCTTTCTTAGATTTGGATACAACAGGAGAAGTTGCCTCACATGATGCTGGACCACAACCACCAGTGGCACCTCATATAGTAGTAACTCCACCAGAACCTCTGGAACCTAGCAGGTCATAAAACTGCCCAAGCCTCCAAACTGGTTGCATGATTTTATAGATATAACTCTAGTTTCTAATACAGAATCTAGATTTAATGTTTTTCTATATCTCTTGTCTGATTATATGTCGTATGCATCCTTAGCTATTTCATATTATCATTCTATCTGCAATTATTCAGCAATCAAAGAGCCTACATGTCACATTAAAGCCATGAAGGACAAACACTGATTAGTTGCTATGAAGTTGGAACTTCAAGCTCTCACTGATAACAAAAATTAGTGTTTGGTTGATATGCTTACTGATTAAATGGCTATTGACTGTAAGTGGATTTTCATGGTGAAGTATAACACAGAAGGAAAAGTGGAGAGTTACAAGGTTATACTAGTGGCGAAGGGATATACATAACAGGAAGGGTTGAATTATCATGAGACTTTTTCACCGGCTGTTAAAATGGTTACAGTTAGATCAACTCCTGTTATTGCTGCCATGTTAATTTGGGAACTCCATCAGATAGATGTGTTCAATGCATTACTCCAGGGTGACTTAGAGGAAGATTTATACATGCTGCAACCTCCTGGTTTTTTAAGCAAGGGGGAGCCTTCTAAGGTTTGCAAGCTTAAAAAATCCTTGTATGGCTTTAAACACACTTCTAGACAATGAAATTTGAAGCTTTCAGAGGCACTCTTAAGTTTTGACTTTGTCTAAAGTCGTCATGACTACTCCTTATTCACCAAGAAGTCTAGTGGCCACACCATGATCATTCTTGTTTATGTAGATGATATCTTAATCACTGAATCTTCTTCTTCTGTGGTACTGAACACCAAACACCTTTTTCAGACACATTTCAAGATCAAAGATCTGGGAGTAATGAAGTATTTTCTTGATCTTGAAATTGCTAGAAATAAGAAGGGCATCTCAGTATGTCAAAGAAAATTCACTTTGGATTCAATCTCTGATCTTGGTTTAGCAGGATCCAAACCTACCAGCACACCCCTTGAAACTAATTCAAGGCTTACTAGTGTGTTATGTGATAAAACAAGGGAAGTAAAAAGTGATACAGATGATCCAACAAGCTATCAAAAGTTGATTAGAAAGTTGCTATACCTCACAATGACAAGGCCTGACATAGCCTATGCAGTACAAAATCTCAGTCAGTTCATGCACTTGCCTAAGAAGTCCCATAAGGAGGCAACATTTAGTGTGGTGAGATACCTTAAAAGTTCTCCTGGTTTAGGAATTCTTTGTTCATCTAAAGTTTCAAAAGAACTCACTGTGCATTGTGATACAGATTGAGTTACTTGTCCTATGACAAGAAAGTCAGTTAGTGGCGTTGTAGAAAAGATAGAAAATTCATTGATATCTTGAAAAGCCAAGAAGCAAAACACAATTTCTAGAAGCTCTGTAGAGGCAGAGTATAGAAGTATGGCTAGTGCAACTGAAGAAATAGTGTGGCTAGTGGGGTTGTTTAC
Organism: Solanum bulbocastanum; assembly: GCA_037074985.1. Classification (NCBI taxonomy): domain Eukaryota; kingdom Viridiplantae; phylum Streptophyta; class Magnoliopsida; order Solanales; family Solanaceae; genus Solanum; species Solanum bulbocastanum. Next base: position 23,585,373 of record CM073598.1, on the reverse strand, counting down.
AGAATTGATTTGGGAATTGAAGTTGCCTGTTAAGATGTGTGGTGACAGCAAAGCAGCAATACATATAGCAGTCAATCCAATATATCATGAGAGGACAAAACATATAGAGATAGATTGTGATTTCGTCAGGGTAAAAATACAAGGAGGGTTGATTCAAACAGAACATGTAAGGACTGATCTACAATTGACAGACATATTGACAAAGGCACGTGGTCGAGCACACCATGCATTCCTATTATCCAAGCTTGGAGTATTCAATCTTTTTCATACTGTTGAGCTTGACGGGGAGTGTAAAAATATAGAGATATTTTAGTAGTTAGAATGACAGATGGCTACAGCTGAGCAATTAGTTTGTTAAATAAAGTTAGTGAGTCATTAAGCAAGTTAGTTCAGAGAAACGGGTCGTGTATATAAATGATGTAAAGTTGTACAATTCTTTTTCAGTTGAAATAAAATCTTTGATTGCTTTCTAGAGTTTTCTTCTACTCTCCACGGGAACTAGTGTATAGTTCTCCATTGATGTAGCTTCATGTCACTTTAACAGTTTAAAGACTTATGAAATTTTGATTTAAATTAAATCTTAAATATTTTTGTTATTTTTATTTGCCGTAAAATAAATATATTTATAAAATGAATAAATATTATTAATATTTAAAAATAATATCGCGAATAACTATTATTAAACGGAAAAAAAAAATATAAAAAGTTAAAAATGTGATAGTAGTAAAAAAAGTGAAGAGTAATTAAAGGGGAAACAAAACAAGTTTGAGAGAGGGAACATTGAGTGGAAAATAGTTGTGATTGTGAGTACCAAAACCGATCTTCACGGCTCTGACATGAAGTGTGATAAGTAACGTAGGCCATCATAATTATCCTTCCCCACCGGCGAATTCCAAGGCAAACTCTCTCTCTCTTTAACAAGCACAGGCACAGGCGTGTTTGATACAGTGTACGAATTACCCTCAACTCAACCACCCTCCTTTCTCTTTGGCGTAAAGCGCCTCCCCACACTTCACGACAACTTCCTTTACATTTTTTCTTCACACGTGGTGGGTCTTTAACATATAAATTTTAGTGAATATTTTGATTGTTGAATTAAAATAGATTTTAATTTAGTGAATAACATGAGATATTTCAAAATTAAAATTGAGTTTATTCAATCAAACGACCCCAAATTAGATAATGGTTAGATCCATCATTTTCAGTAGTCTTATTTTTTTAATTATTTCGTTTCGTGGATTTGTGAATGTGACATGTCAGAATCTTGGCCGGCACTTTGGGACACGATTCTGTATACAACATGCACTATATATATATATATATATATATCTATAGGACTGACACACACTAAAGAAAAAGGAAAAAACCATCTAAGAACACCCGTGGAATAAATATAAAGAAAAGTTTTCCCAAACTTTCTATTTTATTATTTTTAACAATAATGAAATATTTTTTTAATTTTTATTAAAATTCAGTTTACATAAAAATTAACAGAGAATTGAAGTAAAACTCTGATAATCGTATGATTATGAAAGGCAGTAAACTCAATTTTAAATAGGGAGTAGTTAACAATCTAAGTATTATCTTTTTTATTGTAGCAAACTCTCGTGGATTTATTTTTCGAGTTACATCATCATTAAGTTCCTTACCACCTGTATCATGTGAGTATTATCTTCTTTATTCAAGCAGACCTCTGACAACACTATAAGTTTGTTAGGTTTTTATTTTTGTCCGACCCTTATCGGCCCACCTTTCGTCATAAAATTGGCAGGTAGTACCAAGTAGATGGACCTAGATGATTTTAGATTTGAATAGTCTAAAGTATGGACAATCAAGAAAAAAATAGTGATCAAAATTTTCAAACAAGTGAAATTGTTGGAAGATGGGTTGTGGTAGCATTAAAAGGAATGGGACAAATAATTGTTGAGTAATCCTTTCGTCCCTTACCCAAACTCTTCAATTTACATCAACAATCCACAAACAGACAATAAATAAATGGAGTAGTAATAGGGACAAATAATGTGAAATGTGCCACATTTTCCACTGACATTTTTGTCTTTACAACACCTATAAAATTGTGCCTCATAATGGAAGATTCCAAGAAATGAACCACCCCAAAAAGAAAATCAAATACACAAGCTTGTCCTGATGGCTCATTGAATCTGACCATCACCAGACTGACCACTACTCCTGCCTGCTGTCCCAAATCAATGCATTACACTACTCAACCATCTCTCTTCTTTATTATTGTCATAAATTTTGATTAAAAAATTGCCTGTCCATCAACTTATACTTAGATAAAGAGTCATGCAAATATTAGTTAACTAGAATAATAAACGGACAATCACTTGATATGTAGTGTGCTAAATTTTTTATATTGCAACCAAATAAGATATTTCGTTATGAATAATACATTTCCTAAGCAACATCGAAATGAGCACCTTATTGGTTACCTTGTGCTTTAGGAGTAGCGAACGAAAATTACCAATAATGATTTTAAATACTCTATACACACTTACCTATCACAGAACCAACTACTTGAATTTACAAGCAAACAATTTTAATACACACAAAAGAAATAAACATTTCCTTAAATAGCTTTTGCTAAAATTAAGTAAAAAATACAATCTTGTTTTATTATTTTTTTCCAATAGGTTGACATCTCACCTAAGCAAATAAATTGTAGCCGTAATACTAATGGTCTCTCTTTTCAATAATTTTTGCCCACTATTTATTTTACACGTTTTTTTATAGTAAAAAATAAAAAGTAAATAGTATAAAGGATTCTTTGGCAAAAGTTGGCACGTAACATTTGCTTTTTCTGCCCATTTCATTAAAACTAGTAACCCATATCCCTCCAATCAAAGTCAAGAACTCTATGTTTAATCCCACCACACACACCTTTACTTTTTTACTTCCTTCGATAAAATAGAATGTAAAAAGATGTTAACGAAATTGTTTTTGAAAGAACTTTTGTACACAATTGAACTATGGAATTCCCATACCATCAATATGACAATGGTGAATTAAGAACATAAATGGAGATAAAAAGAATGAACAATTTGAACTTCACAATTACTAAAGAAATTTACAAACTAAAAATTCTAAAATTTGTCTCTACATGAACAAAATTCTATGATTTCTTTTCCTCTAAACTAGATCTCTTTACTTTTTTTTTGGATTTTGATTGATTGATCAATCAACAAGACATGTTTACATGCACAGTGGCATTCATGTTAGAGTTGCAAACAGGGCATGTATGGACTAAACTTGATCCACAAACAGCACAAAGGCAAAGATGCCTGCATGGCAATAGCAACACACATGATTCCCTCTCACCACACCTTTTGCACATCCTGTTATCCTGTGCTTCACCGACTATAGTGCGCAGGCCTTCAATTTCATCCTCTTCTTCCGCCGCTGCCCCGTGGTCACTGCTTCCGCAGCAGGATTCAGCGTCTTCCTCAACTGCTGCTCCGGCGAGGTTACCGCCGGCGGAGATTCGTTCATCGCCGACGTGGGCTAATACTTGTTCTAAGTTGTTGCGAAGGGAATTTGCTGTTGCTTCGTTTGTTTGTGCCAAATCCCTCCATAACTGATTTTCAACGAACAGACTTTTCACTCTTTCTTGAAGAACCATATTGATTTTACACATTCTTTGAATCTGTTCATCTTTTTCGTTCAGTTTTTTCGATACACCTTCGCCGATTGCTGAAACCAACACCCTGGCTTGCTGTTTCTGCCTTTCTTCTAATTCCATCCTTACTTTCTTAGTCTGTAAAACACAAGATTAAAAAAATTCAAATTAGCCCAAAAACACCAATAAACAGATAGCGGCATTGAAATTGAATTTTTTCATCAGAAAACTTACATGAAGCGAAATAATCCGATCGATATCACACTGATACTGTTGTAGAAGTGGCAACACGTCATCTCCAACAAACGACGTAGTATTACAAGTATTAAACTGATTAAACGAATCCCTCGACCGCTTCCTCGTCGCCGCTACAGCGGCAGCAGTGGTAGCATTAACAGTAGTTGGAAGATTGAAAGTGAGACCACTATCAGTATTCACCGACGTTTTTGGCTGAACGGAATCACACATCAAACTCTGATGAAACGGCAAGAAACTATTCTCCGGCGTCGGTAACGGCAAAAGCGAAGAACCACCCATTTGGGTATTGTAGGAAAACCCATTCCCTTGATTCGAAACCATTTGCTGTTGTTGTTGAGTGAAAAGATTGAGATGTCTTGCTTCAACTGCCATTGAAATAACTCTGCTTATGGATTTTTTTGTTGTTGAGAGAAAAGGGAGAGAGAGAGAGATTTGGAGGTGGCGACTAGAGAAGAAGAAGGGGGCTTCGGCCTTTATTTAAGCGTTTGGTTTTGTGGATAGAGAGAGAAAGTGGGGTAAAGGAAAGTCAAAAAGAAGTTGTAGAGAGAGAAAAACGTATTAAATGCTTATTTGTAAATTAGTAAAATTAGGGGATGGATGAGATTTTACATCATTATCATAACTTACTAATTAAATACTCTTCATTTACTTAATTTGTTTGAAAAATTAATATCTTACGTTTTAAGGATGCTTATTTATAGAATCACGATATTTACTCATAATTTTTTTATTTATAGTTGTCCTTAATTACTTGTTCATTTTTTCATTGTCCTTAATTACTTTTTATCTATTATACCTTCAATTAAATAACTAATTACTTTGTAAAATACAAAACTTTTCATTCACTTCATAATTAACAGGGGTAAAATAATAAGCTCACTATGTCATTAATTAATTTTTTAATAGATATATCAATTTCGAAATGGATAAGCAATTAGGGACGTGGACTATCTTTCAAAGGAAAATTTACCACCAAAAGAGTGAATGTATCTTGGAGAACAATATTTACTTTCTCCATCCCTAATTACTTGTCCATTTTTGAATTGACACACATATTAAAAAAATAATTAATGACTCTATTTTACCCCTATTAATTATGAAGTGAATGAAAAAATCTACATTTTTTAAAGTAATTAATCATTTAATTGAGGGTGTAATAGATAAAAAAAATTATGCTTTCTTGATTTGTCAAAATGGACAATTAATTAGAAACAATTATAAAAGAAAATGTGGACAAGTAATTAGGTAGAAAGAGAGTATTATTTACGTGTCTCACACTAAATTTTATTTTCTACGCGTATAAAAAATACCTTAATATTGTCAAATTTTCCTATTTTAATGCCTTGTATAGTGGGATTTATAATTCCCGTGCAAAGTGCTACTAAAGAAATATGCATTAAATTTGTGTCCATCATCTTTCTACTTCTACTTTCTTGTCCTTGATTTTCTCAAAACTCCACTATAGATCTCCATAAACAAAAAGAAATCACCCACTATATTTGGATCTTTTCTACAAGTAAATTTAAATTACTAATAGGAGTCACTCAAATCTGCTCATTTATACGTAAACAAACTGTCTTTTCATATAGTAATTAAAATAAGCCCTTCTAACGTATCTACTGATCAAATCTTTTCTTTTTAACTTTTTAAAATAAAATACTTTTCAACATGTTACAAATATTTAATGTGAACATTCCATGTGATATGTTAAAATTTACAAGATTAAGGATTTCGATATATATTAGATATTTTTAAATTTATTTATTTTTTGCGGTGAATATGAATAAAATAAGATAGAGGGTGTACTTGTCCTTATTTTCGTGGAAAGTGCGGTACGTGAGATTAATTATTAGGAGCAGTAACTGACATTTTGGGGTCTATGCCACGTTCATCAGATGCCCACGCCACCCTAACACCACATTATTCTTCATATCCTTTCTTTCCCTTTTTTTTTCGTATATTTTTCCTCCTATTTTATTATGAAAATAATACTAATAATGATGATTTCGAGAGGGACCTCGTTGGGAACGGTTTTCTTTAATTAAATTTTTATTTGTCTTTTTCCTTTTCTCTACTGTAAGGTGCAAGTGTGACTCCCTTTCAAATCTCTACATCTTGTATTCTACCTTTTTGACAAGTTTGGGCGACATGGTAGTAGATTTGTTCGCCGATCGATGCCCTGCGACGTGCAAAAACTTTCGGAAATTATGCAAAATTAAGTATTACTATAACTGTCTCTTTCACACAGTTCGGAAGGATTCCATAATGCAGACGGGAGATGCATTCTGACTTGAAGCATTAAAAGAAGGGAACAGTAGCAATGGCTAGCGCTGGTACTGGTGAGAAGAATCTAAATGCTTCTCAGTTCTATATCACATTACGTGATGATCTCGACACCCTTGATGGGGAACATACTGTTTTTGGAGAGATTACAGAAGGATTTGACAGATTGAATAGGATAAACGAAGCTTGTGTGGATGACAAGGGCAAACCTTATCAAAATATCCGAATCAAACACACTTACATATCGTATGATCCTTTCGATGACATGGAGTCATGTGAGCAAGCGTATTTTAAGACGGATAATACTCTAATTGATGATCGAAGGATACGGATTGATTTTAGTCAGAGTGTAGCAAATTTATGGCCCCAATATCGACCTACAAACCAAAGAGGGAGTGACCGTTTCAATAATGGTTCTGTTGATGCCATCAAACAGCAAAAAAAAGAAAACAAGCAGAGATGGTAACTCAAACTACTCAAAATTTCCAAGAAAACACCGGCAAATAGATTTAATTATGCTTATTTTGTCATTCACACTTTTAACCCATGTCATTCCGCATATAACATTGTGTAATTAGATGAAATTAAATATTTTATTTATAAACTCAAAAATTTTATATGTTTATGTATATTTATGTGTGTTACTGTGTTTTCTATATATTGAAGATAACTAATAACAGTCAATATTTTCAATTTAATATTCCTACACTAACTTTGAATTATTATTTTCAATATTTTTCCGTAATAATTTAAATTCCACACAAAACTTTTATTTTTTTCAAAAACAGTCTCTATTTTAGTTGTTTATGTTGTTTTACATAATATTTTACATGAACATCAAAGTAGTGATAAAACATTTAGTGAATATGAAAGGGATGCTATGATTGTTAATGAAAATAATGAACAATCGATTCAGATAACAAAGTCATGTACTATGTAATACCTATATTAATTTTAATAATTTTTAAAATTTGTGATTATAAATCATATTTCTTTAAAAAAAAATGAAATATATTTACTAAATACTATGAACAAACTAAAATTTCATCCAAATTTTAATTTAAATAATATTTTGCAAAATATTTGAAAATCTATTGAAAAACGGTTGCGGGATAGAAAGTGTGTTGCCACGTATGATGGGAGGGTATTAAAAGGTCGTATGAAGTGGGACCCATTTAGATTTATATTTCATGTGCGGATTTCCCTGTTTTGCTACCTTGTCCCTAAGTCCTAACTGGTTCCTGTCTCTGTACGGACCACCCATTTATTTTTAATTAATAAATATTTTTAGAGGGAAAAAATCACCTGCGCTCATAGTGCACAATTCTGTTCGTGTTTTCTTTTTTCTTTTTCTTTTTCTTTTTCTTTTTCTTTTGTTGATTAAAAAAAAACATAGTGTTGTGTACTACTTGTAATAAAAAAAGATGAACTTAATGGTTTTGCAATGACATAAGAATTGATATTAAAAATTAGTGACACATGCATGGTTGTTAGCCAAGTTCAATTCTGACTTAGATGATAACTAAAAATATATAATGTCAAATGCATATTTTGAGATAATACTTTGTGCTAAGCATAATGATACATATTGACTAAACTATACATCTATTATTTTTAGTATCTTTTTCTAAAAATCAATTTACACCACCTGATAAGATACTACTTTCTTAAATTATTTGTCATATTTTTCTTATACACGTCTTTAAGAAGTATGTTAAGTAAGAGGATTTAATGATTATTTTTCCATATTTTTATTTTAATATAGTATAATCTTTCTTTATTAAAAATTATTTTTAAAAATAAATCACAATCAATAATTTGTGACAAGAAAATAATACAACTTTTCCACTTTTGACAAAATGCCGACAGCTCGTGTAGAAGTTCTTGTTAATTTCTATTTTTTCAATCTCTTTTCTTTTCTCTTTTTTGTTTCCTCAACTGGTCAAGTCAGCTAGCAAAAAAATAAAGTATTGAACATTTTTTTTTAAGGTTTTAGATTATTGACTTTTCAAATTCATGTCACGTTGTTTCATTAAATGACATTATTGGTGGGCACAACTATTGTGGCACCCTATGCTTAATTTCTTTGAAACTTCAAAGGTAAACGTTGTTGAAAATTAAAGCTTTACATCTATACATTATCTTTGACTTGGGTTTGTTGAAAGATTAATCAACCTATATATCCCACCTTTCATCTCTTTCCTTAAAGTAAAAGCAACAAAGTCAAGTAGAAGAAAGAAAAAGAATACTATTAATTTGTAGTTTTTTAGAAAATAGATTCATTCTTTTTAAAGATATGTGAAAAGTCCGTTGAGTTATTTTACAAAAGAGGCTTATTAATGATGTTGTTACTCGTTCATCGCAAAATTAGGTAGTGTCCATAAACTTTACGCATCATTTGTTAATCCTGATTCTGCCACTAATGCTGTTATTATGTGTTGAGTTTGGCTTTTCAATTAATATTTTTTGTTTCTAGTTTGATTTGTAGTTCAATAATTATATTTTAAGTTTTGATTGCCTCCTCCAAATGACTATTCCCTAAGCTAGCTTTGACAAATTAATTAAACAAGATTATACATATGTTACATGCACTACTAGAAAATGCTGAATTATATGGAGATTTTCCTGGAGATTAATATGAAAATTTGCATAAAATAAGTTTCCTGCGAATTTTCATACTAATTTCTGGAAAAAATGTGATGTTGGGCATACTAATTCTTGTAGTGATGTTGGGCACTATAATTCATTTCTCCTTTTGACAAAAGAGAAGTATTCTATTTTTTTAATTGTTGTTTACACATGAAACCAGTTACAAATAAATAATTAAATAAATAAAAGAATAATTTATGCATTATTAGTCAGTCAATTACGTATGTATCAACAACCAAGAATAAAATGTGTAAAAGGCCTGCATTATCGAAAATAGTTGCTGGCCATTGTGGGTTCTAGAAAAACCAAGCTACCTTATAATAAATTAGTACTCCGTAATACATATCCACTAACTTTTATTTATATATATGTATTAAAAAAAATTACTATATTTTATAAATATTTGATTGTGAAATCAGTTATTATTATATTAACTAAAGTTCACTATAGAAACTCATAAACTTTAGATTTTCAATCCACCCCAGTCAGGGATGAATGTTCAGAGAATATATGAAAATTTTGGTTTGGATAGTTGGTTTTTGGATTAGATATAAAAAAAAAAAATTGTTTGAATCTTTAATTTTCATATTGAAGAAATTACAAGCCAAAATTTTATCCAACTAAGCTCGGGTTGGATTTGATTTTTTAAGTTTGATTTTTATTAATTAATTTAATATTTCAATTATAAATTTAAGCCTTTAAGGTAGGTCATAATAATTAACGACCTCAATTCATCTAACGGTATACTCCTTTAAATGTATAACTTTGTACATTTAATAAAAATTAAGGTCACCTTGCCATCTATATTGTATATTCCATAATGAAATTTATACTATAATGAATAGAGCAGTAGGATACTAATCTATTAGACCATTGCAAATTGAACTTATTAATATTTGACACATATAATATGAATAGACCTAAATATAAGACATAAAAATTAGTTAAAAATAAAATTCAAAGCTCAATCTATAATTCAAATCACATATTAAAAATAAATCGAATTTAAATTTGAATTTCGTGTTTGGCCCAACCTATGCCTTCCCCTAACAAGGTCCATGATAATGACATATTTGAAAAGGATATTAGAATAAGTTCTCACCATTTATTCTCCATAAATCATGATGATAGTATAAGGTATCAACCAGCTGTAGGTAGGAAGGTTGGGGTTAGAGTAATTGACCCTTCACTTTAATTGCAAGCTTAAGAGAAATTAATTATTTGAAATTATTTTTTTCCCTTTTTGACCTACCAAAAATATTTAAAGACAAGAAAGGATGAATTTTCAAATAGCATAATTGTGATGTCAATGCTCCAATATATAATGCTTACCTATTTAAAAAAAACTAAGTATAGGTGAACAAGTTTTTTTTTTAAAAAAAATTATAAGTGGGGAAGGGGTATATGAACCTTTGGTTAATTAAACATTTAAATACAATTGTGCTTTATATCTTTTTGTTTCTACTTGTACAACGTATAAATAAGTCAAATAAATTTTCTAGACTTTGTACTCAATCAAATGCTGTCACATTTAATTGGATGAGGAAGTATTATATATATATGATTACTTCACTTGTTAATTAATTATCAGTTTAATTAAAATGACAAATGCTAATCACCCAACTAACACGAAGATTATAAAATAATGGAAAGAGATCGTCCAAGTAAAATGATTCCACACAAGAATAAAGCAAAGAAGTCACTATCAAATCTTAAGTGAGAATAATAATAAAAAAGAATAATTAATTAATTTCTCTATCTTGACTTAAAAATTAAATTAATTACCCTTTTTCCTTTTCTTTTAATATTATGATTGGTTAAAGCGTCATATGCCATGAGCATCCTTCTTTATTAAATTAAATTATCAGGTTGGCAATCTCCAACTTAGAGGCCATGAAATTTATATATTTAAATATTAAGATGAATACTAATTAAAGATTTAGTATTAAATTAATACAAGTTCCAAGCGTGTTGATACCTTTCATGACAACATCTTTTGACATGTAAGACCAAGAATAGTTAGCTTACTGGAGATTGCACTAATTATTATTTATTTCATTATACAATTAATTTTATCTGCCTACTTATATGGAATTATTAATCTTGCATCTCTTGTATTCATTCATTTAAATAATTTGAAAGATCAAAAGAATATCCTCTCAAATTTTAAATTCATGGAAAGTGTCCTTCTTGACCAATTTTTTTCATTAATGAATGTATCTTACATAGATGTAAATGGGTTAATTGAATCCTTTACAAGTTAAACAAAAAAATGTAAAAATTCTTGGGAATTATTTTTCGTCTGTTTTTGGTAAAAATATAAAACTAATCAAATTTATAAAGCCGAAAGATAATCATATTACTTCTTATGTTATAAGGTATATATATAGGAAACATAGAGGTTTTATAAATTTCGAAACAAATTTCAAATAGTATATGTTAAGCATCACATCATTTCAAATCAAATGAGTAAAGAATCCATAATAAGTTGTGCCGAATTGTTCCTAAATCAGCATATAAAATGGATTATAATGCTAAGTTATATATACGGAATATATGTTAATGTGTCCATTTAATGTACACATTGGCCCAATTTATTCTTTTGCCATTATGGCAAATGCACTAATCACTTCCCAAAGAAAGTTAACCACAGACCCAATGAAACTTAAAGAATATGAGAGAGCACTTATATTTTCAAACACAGTGAAAAATCAAACACTTGTTATGATGCTGTCTTCTGTTATGGCATAGCGCGCTCTCCGTCATTTTTACTGGTTCACTATATTAGAAATAAAAAATTATTTTTATTTATTTAAATTTTATCACTTAATTTCTAATTTACCTTAATTAATAACTAGAGTCGTTTCTTGGCATTTATATTTATGCCAAAAATAGATATTTCATTTTACTTATTCATTTTAATAAATTTAGAGAGTTTTATTACTTTTTTTCCATATTACTCTCTTAATATTGAATAACCAAATATAATCGTAGTAGCCAAATTTAAAATTACAAAACATCATTATTAAGATTAGTTTAGTAATATATATATATATATATATATATATATTTGTTTTTTGTTTTTTTTAAATGGTGTATCAGGGTGACCACGTAATATGAAATGGATGAAATAAAAGTGAACATAACATGTATTAACACTAATTTAATTGTTGTTAGAATCCGACCCAGAAAAAAATAATGATTTTCTATAAAAATCAATCTTAGAAACAAAATCTTCACTTCCAAATATATATATATATATATATATATATATTATTTGCCGGACAGCTAATAAATTAGTACATGCACCTTCGAAGTGTTTTAGGTATATAATCAATGGAGTAAATGAGAAGTGGGAAAATTAGAATAAATTAAAGAACAAGAACAAAAAAGGGGAAAGAAGGAAGAAAAGAATCTTAACTATATACTATCTACTATAAAGATCAGGCCCAAAGCTTTGAGGAGAATATATACTATTGAAAAAATTCTGACTAGTATTTTATCCTATTACATGTGTGATACTAATTATATATCAACCAAGAAGAATATTCCCTAATCATAAATTTCTATCATTTATCTGATACTAAATCTCAATTTATATTTTTCACAACGGTTGGTTTTAAATAAATATAGTCTTATATTCAAGTCTTACTAGCTGTCCATTATGTATCATTAATGAAGATAAGTTTCACGTATTTAGTTCACACGAATAAAAAAAAAAGGCTTTCTACACATTTAGTAAATATTAGCTAGTCAATATAAGCTTAGATAACAGTAATAATAACAAGATGGGACTTTAAGAATCATTCCAAGACATGTGTTTTCCATTATATATTTGTAGTGCTATTTCTAGCATTAGCGACATCCCTCCTTAATGCTTCAAAAAGGTTCAAATAGGAAAGAGAAAAAAGAGGATTAAACTTCATCATTGACATACAATTCTTCCTCAATTGACTAAATCACCACAAAAAATTAAGATTCCCACTTTGTTTCACTTTTCTATGGAAAAAAAAGGAGAAGAAAATTCCCTATTGAAGGTGGGTTATTTTTTAAATAATATTTTGAGGACAAAAAGTAAAAGTAAACATTATTTCACATATTGCCATGTCATAAACGAACTAACTCTTTGATTCGAAAAAGCTTTAAAGTGCAAAAAAATATTAATCATACCGAAAGTGAAAATATATATATATATATATATATATATATATATATATATATATATGAGCATCTTTTTCTTAATAACACACTAGTAATTTCTAGACTATGACTAAAATCATAAAAACGTATCTTAACTAAACTAAGGTTCTATTATCTTTGAAATTCAATTTTTGTAATTTTGTACACCTCTTTTTCCTACGTGGCCTCCAAACATCTCCAACATGTCTCAACGAAATAGAGTTACAGATTGTGTCGTGTAAATCAAGAGGTGTACAAAATTAAAAAAATGAGTTAAGGGGGTAATAGAACCTTAGTTTAGTTAAGGTGTGTTTCTGAAATTCCAGTCATAATCTAGTGGTACTTGTACCTTATCCCCTTTCTTTTTTTGACCTACTTAATGTTCGGAGTCCATATTGCAACCCTGAATGAATTCGGATCGCGCACATTTTAGCCTATTCGAGAGTGACACTCCCAATAAGACTTTTTTTATATCCATAATTCGAATTCGAAACCTTTAATTAACAATAAATAGTCTCATCACTGCTATACAATCCAACCCATATTTGATAATATATGAGCATCTTTCACATAAAAGGTTTCATAAGAAAAAGGTCGAAAATGAAAAAGAAAGAGATAAGAGTATCTTTTCTTTAAGCAGTGATTTAGTTCTATGGTGCCAAACTTCCACTAATTTATTGATATGGTGGCCACAAAACTATGCTTTCTCACTTTTTTTACAATTACAATTTGAGTTTTTTCATTTAACCTTTTCTTTTTATTATTATTATTCTTGGAGTAATATTTGAGATGTAAAGAGGGGAAAAAGCAACCACCCAAATCGTAGTTTTAATGGGAGACGCAAGTAAAGTCCTTATGCTTTTCGTTTTTCCAGAAAAAAAGAAAAATTGTCAAAGAAAAAGCTAATTACTTAGATCCTATCATGCTCACGTTTATAATTTGACCAGTCATGCAAAACCAGCAACATTTTTGACTTATCATCACGGGCGGCTTAATCAACTTGGTAATCTAAAGTTAAATTGTAACGAAAGGTCTTAAATATTTTCCAAAATATTCATAATTTTTTTTTGAAGTTTACTTTCTTAATTTGTTTTATTACTGGCTTCATCCAAGAGTCGATACTACTTATCATGTCAACGATTTATCTTGAACTCATATATTAAAAAATTAAGGCTTAAGTCATCCGCAATTCCTTAAAGTTGTTCGCATAATTTACTTGGACACCTGAACTAAAACTTGTACCTATTAAATATCTAAATTGTTCAAGACAACATGTATCTATTAAACACAAAATGCTAATATGATAAAATAAATATATCTCACTGCTGTTGAGCGCCTGAATGCATTTTTTTTATTTTTAAAAATAAATTGGTACCTTCTTTCTTGACACTTGGCATACATGAACTAAATAAATGAAAAATTAATTCAATTAAATATTAATCTTTTAATTCATAAAAGAAAATAACCCCACACCCATGTACAAGTCCTGTTCTTCTTCATCCCACCATTTTAAAGACTTCAGATTTCTCTACCTTTTGTTTTGGCTCTTCTTTTGTTCTTCGATATTTTGTAAACAAACTGCCCATTGAAATTGCAAGAACAAGAAAAAAAAATCGACAATTTGAGTTAAAAAGTCAGATCGATATTTATGCATCTTTATTTTCAGTAACTGCGACCGAGCAACCATCACCATTCATTAAACTTATTAAAAATGATATAAAATATTTTGATATACTTTTGATTTCTCTTGGTTATCGATTTGGAAATAATTTATCGACGGCTATTATTTTTACAAAAATCTCAATAGTCACCGGAGGAATAATATACAACGAGTAACACGGGAAGAAAAAGAAAGAGGAAAGGATTAGGTGGGTACATTAGCGATGGGGTGGGAGCGATATTTCCCTTTTTGTTATCGCCGGAGGAATCGATGGTGGTTGGCGATGGCGGAGTGACAGGGAAGAAGATGAAGAAGAAAGGGCAACGGGTTAGATGGGGGTTGGGTGAGGGGAGAGATTTTTTTATTTTTTTATTGTCAATTTAATTTTCTAGATTATTAAAGGCTGAAAATTATTTTTTATTTTTCAACATTAAAATCATGAGCCATGTGCCACGTTTCGTAATTCTATTCGTGATTTTGTTAAGATAATGTGTGTGAATAACACTCATAATATTTTTAAAGCTGGTTGTTATTTTATATTCAATAGATAAATATTTGTTAATATTAAAGTGTCTAGTATGTAAGAGTTTTAGTTGATGTGTCTAAATGAATTATGTAGACAACTTTAAAGGACTGTCGATAACTTAATGACCATTAAATATAAAAAGAAATTTAATTATAACATGGGCCCCATTGTTAAAAGAGAAGGAAAGAAAATTACTCCATTAGTTCCAATTTATGTGATTTATTTTCTTTTTAGTCAGTCCCAAAAAGTAACAATTTAACTATAAAATATCTATTTTACTCTTAATGAAATGATTTACAGCCACACAAAATATGATTCCATTTGGACCACAAATTTTAAAAGTTTTTATTTCTTTCTTAAACTCTATGATAAATTAAACTACCTCACATTACGAGCACCGATAGTTCACAAGATAATTTAGTAGGTAAATTTAAACAAAGTTTATGTTCTCATTTACTAGTCTATTGACATGACTTATATAGATATACCATACAAAATAATTTGTTTGTTGCAGCTATATTAAAAGTGATAATTAAAAATAAAAATTTATTTTTATAATTATAAATAAGTAAAAATGAACGGAGTGGTTATTTTCCGGTCAAGATTTCGTACGAAAGATATGCAATAAATTTGTACCTGACAAAAGGACATCCACTTGTGTGGAGAGATATGACATAACATTGATACAAAATGTCTACCTAACATATGTTTGGTTTCAAGTAAGAAGAGCTAACATCACCCAATGTAGCTGAAAATGACGTCTGTGTTATATAAACATTCTAAATAGTAATTAACTATAACCAAATAATTTTTTTAAAAATATTATTGTAGACGTTAAAATTTTGTGGGACTCTATAAAATGGTGTTTAATTTGAATTGGATTCTAGAAAGTGTGTTCAGTTACGATTAGAATTCTTGAAATCTACTCAACCATAACCCACAGTTCATGCCTATATAAAGGGTACTAAATTCCCTTAAAAGGTATCTCAAAAATATCATATAAACTCTTGGACATTTTTAAAGATCAAGATCTCGAATATTCTGCAAATTGATGGAATATTCATGTAGGTCAAATTTAAATCATTCTAGTTCGAGAAATAAGTCACTAGCGGCCCTCGAATCATGAATAAATCACGAGTAGAATCAGGGAAGGAACATAATTGTACCCACAATCTTGATGAATCAAATTGTGTTTCTTCCTTTTTTTTTTAATGATTGTAATTTATTTTCTATCACTTTAAAATTTGTTGCAAATAATTATTTTTAGGAAAAAGAATTAAAAAGGGAAAGGTGTGGCATGTCATTGCTGATGAATGCGAATATCACATGACTAAGCAATTTTATCGTTTGTTAACAATATTGGAATTGTTTTACTCTTCTTTCTTTTTTTCATTTTAAAAAAATAAATGGTTTTCTCCATTTAAAAAATGAAATTTTAGTTAGCAAACAAAATATTTGATTCTTTTCATACATAAAATTGGGGGGAGGGGGATAATAATTAGTACATTTTTTAAGTTTTAGTGCCGTGTTAGAAGTTTATTTGGATAGCTCTTTTCCTTTCTTGGATTTTTATTAATTGCAACAAAATATTAGTGATCTTAACTTAGGATGTCCATATATCAGTTTGGCTTAATTTGACTCCGTCCTATACTATTCATCTGTATTATTAAAAACATTTAGCTCAAATTATTTGTCAATTTACAAATCAAAATAGAATTGATCAGAAAAAAAAAATATTTTACCCTTAGAATTAATTATGTTTGAAAGTATAAATATTGTAAAATCACAATAACTTTTTTCATTGTTAATCTTGATGGATAAGACTCATAAATAGAATGTGTATTAAATAAAGTTAAAGTGTAAATTAGTAAAAATATCCTTTGTATTTGTGAACAATAAATTAAAATTTGTAAGAAAACAAATCCTCATTTGAAAAGGGAAAATTCAAATATCAACTATACTGTGATTTTGGAGTCATCTAGATGTTGTGCTAGTGAAAAACAACAATAATTATATCCCATCAAACAATAAATTCATGAGCATTAAATAATAGGACCAGTTAAATTTCAAATTTGACATACAAGTCAATATACTTGATCAAATTTAGTAAACCACAAAAAAATTGGTAAAGTGAAAGTGTGACGTTTCTATCCACAAATATAATATGTAAGTGATTAAAATCATATGGTACATTGATTATCTTCTTAATTTTGGCCCACAATTAAAGTTAAAATTGACTTTAACCACTATAATATTCTAGATATATCCTAGGTTACATAAATTATTAACAGATCCTAGTATACTTTTCCAAATGTGAAACAATAGGTTATTATTTATTCTTATGCCCATAATGAAAGTGAAGATTGACTTTAACCTCAATCACTTTACGTGCTTCCAACTTTCAAGTTTCAAGGCGAACAAAGGGGAGTAATTGAAGAAAAAAATATTACTATATTATTTGTTCATGTTATTAAAAAGTATCTGTCCCAAATTAATAAAATCAAAATAGAATATATATATTTTTTTAAATTTTGCCATTAATTGTTGTTTGAGAAGTATAAATATTGTAAAGTTCTAATAACTTTTTCCATTGTTATTTTTGATATTGAAGAGTAAGGCACATAAATATATAGTGTATTGAAAAGAGTTAAAGGGTAAATTAGTAAAAATAATAATTTATTGAGATGCGTGTGAATGGTGAAGGAGAAAGTAACAAGTAACAACTAACTTAGTATATATTTGATTATTTGATTGATTTTCAATTTTGTTGACGGGCAAATCAGATTCAATTTTATATATTTTTCTCACGATGAGGTCTTAGATGTATCATTTGTTCCCCTATAGCTCAATTCATCATTATTCAATTAAAACCAATCTAAACTAACTCATCATAAATATCAGAGGAAGTAAGATTTCATGGTCATTTAGTAAGTGAATATAAGGTTTTGGTCATTTACTAAGTGAATAGAAAAAAGTGATATTTTTAAAACTTTTATATGTAAAGATGAAATTTTTGGTAAAAGTAATATAAGATTTTTTTTTTTTTTTTTTGTTAGTGACCTAGAAATTCAATTCTCCTAGCACGAAATCATATCCTCTTTGGGGATGCAAGGAACTTCTAATAGGATTTACGTGGGACTCATTTATATCATGAGCTAGCACAAAAACAAAACAAAAAAAAGATTTTTACATTATCAATTATTAACACCAATGATAGGATAGGATGGCAAAATTGAAGGAACTTTAATCACTTTATTTTATTTATGTTCTTGAAAAAAAAAATATATCATATCATTTTATTGTATATGATGTATATGAAGTGTTTGATTAGTGATAAGACCTCTCTTTCACTTATATAATTAATTAAAATAAATAAAAAGTTTTCTCTATTAGGGGTTGCTAGATTAACATGTAGACAAATACTTTTTGTTATATATTACACTTAGGGGTCGTTTGGTGTGAGGTATTAGAAATAATAGTGATGGGATAAGGAAATAGTGATGGGATAAAAAAAAATTTATGTTGTTTGGTTGGAAAGCTTGGGATAACTTATCCCGAGATTAATAATTAGTACCGGGATAAGTTATCCCTCCCATTTGGTGGTATAGTAATACCGGGATATTTTATCCCGGGATAGAATAGGAAAATGACAACTATATCCCTTTATGTATATTTATATTATTTTTAATATCAAGTATGCTAATATTCATTACTTCTTATTTTTAGGATAATTATTTATATTTTTCTATTAAAAAATTACACTATATAAATATAACTTTTATTTATGAATTTATTTGACTAATTCTTATGTTTATTTATATTTTGATTTCCCATAAATCTTCTTTCACTTTAATAAAACTTAAAGAGGGAAATTCTATTTTTAAGCTAAATAAGAAAAAAGTTATATTTTTAAATACATATGGTACTTATCATGAGAATGCATAAACAAAAATATTTAAGCTAAATAAAATAAATGTTTTATTTTTAAAAATAAATAATTAAAGTTTGCAAAGAATATATTAACTAAATAAAACGAAGGGTAATTTTGGTCACTTTATTGTTGTTTTCTTGAAGCATTTTTGGAGTTTTATTTTTAAAAATAAATAATTAAAGTTTGCAAAGAAAATATTAACTAAATAAAATGAAGGGTAATTTTGATCACTTTATTGTTGTTTTCTTGAAGCATTTTTGGAGTTTTGATTCAATATTTTTGGTTATTTTGATACAAGGAGCGGCATGACATCTGAGTAGAACAACGAAATGTCATTTTGTTCTCGAGGCACCTTACAAGTTACTTTCCTATCTTCTTTTTCTTTTGCCATGCACTCCTGTTACATAAAGGAAAGAACATACCACATAGCACATTTCATCAGGAAAAAAATCGTAACAATCAAACGGTTATCCTTTTTACTTCAAATTATGATTGATTTGTTTTTAATTAATATTTTACTTATGATAGTGAAGAGGAGAGGCTTCCCACGGGCCTATTTCAATTCATATGAAATACAAATTTAAACATATTCACGTAATTTATTTTTAAAAGTGAATAAATAAAGCTCCGTAAAAAATACATATAAAAAGCCTAAATAAGATGAAGGGTATTTTTGTAAACAAACAACTTATTCTTAAAAAGTATGTCATGCATATTAGTTTTAATACAACAAACCAAACAATCAATAAAAAACAATCTCAGCATAACTAATCCCAGCATAACTTATCCAACATAACTAATCCCAGCATAACTAATCCCATCATAACTTGTATTCAAACCAAACGACCCCTTAAAGGTTAGGTCATCTCTAACCACTTGAAGTTGTCAGTATATTTCACTTAGACACTTTATTTTATGTTTGTTCCAATTGAACACTTTTATTAAGAAAAAAAAAAAACCTATTGAACATTTTTTGACAATCAACTAAAAATACAAATTGTGTGACATGGTATAATAACTAATCAGAAAAAGACATGTGGCCTTGGGTCCAAAATAACAATTAAAAAATACATTAAAAATAAAATAAAATAAAAATTTGTTTTCAGCCCCCAAAAAAAATTGGAAAAACCTTTCTCCCATATTTTCTTCTTGGGAAAAAGGACAAATATACCCTCAAATTATCATAAAGACACGTGTCCCTCCGTTTATTTTAATGATATATACGTTTCAAAATATTGATGATAAAGATATACACAACTCAAAAATATAACGAAGGGTATAGATGCACCATTTATGATAATTCGGGATATATTTATCCTTTTTTCCCTTTCTTCTTTGCCAAAGACCCAGGCACCCACCCAACCCCACGTTCATCCTTTCCCAGTTTCTTCTTTGCTAGTACACACAGCCGCTTCCGACTGAAACCACCCATTCTCCGATAATTGTTCTCACGCCGATTACCACACACCTACCTCCTCTCTTTTAACGATTTCAAAGAAAATAATTCAGATTCATATTAGTCTTGTCGGAAAAAAGGGAGTTTCGTTGGAATTATTTTTGACTCAATTTAATTTTTATTTTTGAGGAAATTCTCTTCTAAAACTCAAATGAAGATCTTTATCAGTAAATTTTTTTTATTTTTTGTGTTCTGACTAATTATTAGTATTTAATTGATGCTTTTTCGATGAAGAAAACAACGACGACTATATCGATGATGGTGGCATAATGCTAGAAAGAAAGAAAGAATGAAGGATTAGATGGGAAAGAGGTGTGTCGAGGGATGGTGGCGAAGAAATTTGCTTGATGAAAATATTGGATTGAGTAGGGAAGACAAATTGGGGAAGATGATGCTAGGGATTTTTTAATTTTTTTTTATATGTTTAGTTATAATTTTTCTGTTGATATGTCCATTTTTTCTTGGTCTGCCAAAATAAGTTTCTGGCTTCACGCGCTTCCTTAGATCTGGAATATACTTATGATGCCATGTTATTAAAAAGTATTTAATGGATATATGTCTTAAATGATAAAAATATAATGTCTAATTGAGGTATTTAAATGAATTATATAAATAATTTTAAAAAATTTGCAGATGACTTAAATCTATAATTAGTTAAAAATATTAATTATAGCCTTTTGATTCTTATGATCCAATAAATATCATTGGTGGGCCAATTCAAGAATGGATGTTGTACTTGATGTTGATATATCACATATAAATACAAAACTAGTATTGTTATTAATATTTTAAAGCAAAACTCGAGTTAAATTTAGTAAAATTGAAAACAACTTGTTAGGTAACCTTAATTGAATGAATATGACGTGGTAGGTTTTTCTGTCATATTCATTGACAAATCATATGTAGAATGTTATCAAAGAATACTGATGATTAATTACAAATTTGAAATTTTATTAATTTGAATTGAATTGAATTGAATTAAAATTTCTTTTCTTTTTTGACAGCTAATTATTTTGCTCTAGTCCAAAAATATCATTATTGATATTGAAATAGAAGAAAATGTGTTTCTCGATAAATGACATTTTAACTTTTAGCATTTTATTGTCATAAAAGATGAAAATTTGATCACTTCCAGAAAATAATATCGTTGATAAATGAAAAAAAAAGTGAAATAAAAAATAGTGGACAAGATGTCATTAAAATACCAAGACCAATTTTAAAAACTTGGTGCATGATCAACTTGGATGGTACTTCATCTATTTGAGATAACTATTGATTTTTGAATTGACACACGTATTAATTTTGGGAGTTTATCATTTCACTTTTATTAATTAATGAAAGGGTAATGCTAAATGACTAGAAAAATTGGCTAGAATTTGGCCAGAAATTTAAAAAGTGTATAATATTTTTTTAATTTTAAAATAAACTAATTTTTTTATTTTTTAATTAAAAGTTATTGAAGTTTAAAAGGTAAAAATATTCAAAAAGATAAAATAACATAGGTAAAATATCATTCTGACTAAATTCTAGCCAAATTTTCTGGCCAAAAGGATTTTTCCTTAATAGAATTCTAGAATCAATTACTCATTAAAGAGGTTCTACCTTTTTCAAAAACATTAACTCTCTAAATAAATTGAGGGTATCATTAGTAAAAACTTGTCTTTTTTTGAGTTGTCAAAAATGACTAGTATAAAGTCAAAATTGGACAAGTAAAAAGGGATAGAGGAAGTAGTAGAAGAGAAATATTAATCTTTAATGATTCTCCAATTTTTGTTAATCCTCAAATTCAGTCTTGAATTTGAAAATAATCTTTTATAAAGAACATTTCTTATAAATGAGGCGGCAACGTGAATAGCGGAAATAATGAAAAATCTAGATATAATTTGAAATGACCATTATTGGTGCACACAATGACAAAGAAATGCGATAAATAAGAATCCATTTTGACAAGTCATATCTAGAAGTTTATTTTATTTTCTTTCGAAACAAATGACTATATTAGTATAAGTTATTTGTTGAGAAGCACATGACATGAACCACTATGATTAAAGCTCTCAACTAATACTTTCAAGTACAACTAATTAACTTGGTGGATGCCATGTAAAACTTCCTAATTCAACAAAATAAACAGGATTGAGTACACATAATTAATTCATCTGGTCCACTTCTAACTAATAAAAACAAATGCCACAGTTTTGTGCCATTATTTTGAGGAGTTGGCAGGACTTTTCAGTGTCCAAATTAATTGACGAACAAATCTAGGACGTATTAATTGTTTTTTTCAAAGACAAAAGATGCACAAAACAACAAAAAACATCAAATGTCATGTCCTAACCCATTCACATGTTTTCCAGAGGAAAGGCCATTGTTTATTTTGACAATGTCATGTCAGAATTATGGTATTTTTTATTTATAATAAAATTTAAAAGAGGGCAGGATAACTAAAAATAAATATTGTTAAAAGAATGGCATAATAATGGAAATAATATGCATAGAATTAACAAATAGGTATATGGTGTGTAAAATTTCTAGTTAATTTTGTTTTTGAAAAATAGCTATCGTAATCGAGTTTTAAGTTGAGGGAATACTAGATGTTTGGTGATTTCTCCTCGATCAAAATAATAAATAATTTATTAAGGAAAATAATTTAATCAATATTCTATGGATGTCTTGTTGACATAAATTGCATAGTTTCAAAATTAGCCATCCATGTATTACCATGTCTCCATAAGAGTTTATTAACAAAAAATACAAAATTTTTGGTCTCAACTTCAATACATAAATATATCATATAAGACTAAAGTATAATTTGAAATTTCCTTTTTATACTTCTTGGTCATTATTTCGGTTATTAGTGTACTTTTATGATAGTGGCTATTTTTTCAAATTATAGTAGGTATCAAATCGGCTTATCGGGCTATGTGAGAATTTTAGGGTCCAATGGGCCGGATCAAGGTACAGCAGATACAAGTCCAATGGGCCAGATTCAAGGTATAGCAGAAACAAGTCCAATGGGCCAGAATGTATTATGTCCGAAATGACAAATAGAGTTGGTGGACTTTTTCCTACTAATTAACAAGCCCAAAGTGGAGCATCAAATAGAAACTCAATAAGTGTTGGATAAAATTTCAGAAATAGCCAATATAATAGTTATAATAATCCTTTATAACTATAGTTTGATAAATGTGCTTCATAACTATAGTTTCATTTGCTATAGAGGTTGCAGTTGTATATTTCTGCATGTTTGTATATTTCGTTTGCGAATATACAAATAGGATAAGTATATACAAATTTTGTATTTATATATTTAGGATATTTTCAAAACTCCGTTGGTATACTACGCTTGCCAATATATAAATAGAGTAATTTATTACGAGTCTATCATAAATCGTATACAAATATCTAGGGTAAACATATATAAAATTTGAAATTATACAATCAGGAACTGAATTTTTCAATTTCGAATTTATACAAATCAAACAAATTATACAAATCAGGCGAATAACAAGATTGTGCAAAACTATAGCTACGAATTAAAATTTCTCTAAACAGTAGCTATAGTATTGAATATGATTTAAATATTTGATATTTTGCACAATGTCCCCTAAGCATTATTGTTGAGGTTTAAGTTCTTGTTTCATTGGGCTGAAATTCATGCAATCGTCAATGGTTCAAGTTTAGAAATGGCTGTAAAATAGATTGGTCTTGACATTTGTCCCCGTGAAAAAAAAGTCTAAGAAAAATGATCTTCGTAAGGGGTGGTATTGATTTCTTGACCCCGCTTAGCAATTTTATTATAAAATAGAATTTGCTTAAAAAAGTTCTTGACTTTGGCCCATAAGAGACAAGTTCATGATAGTTTAAGACAGTGAACCTATCCAATTGACTAGAAATTCTGCATTATAGGTAAAAGTTAGAACTTAGGTATGTTGCCCATCAAACATAAGTTTTAACTTTTGTCCACAAAGCAAATGTTTAGGATATTTTTAAGAGAGTGAAATTACTCAATCAACTAGAAGTTTTACCATAGATTAGAATTTATTATGTTGCCATCAGGCATATTAAGTTCTATCATTTGTCCATAAGGCAAGCGTTTAGGATGTTTCAAGACAGTGAACTTCCATTTTACATGTAAAAGTTAGAACTTAGGTATGTTGGCTATCAAATATAAATTTTAACTTTCGCTCAAGAGATAGACGCTCATGATATTTCAAGACAATGAATCTGTTCAATAGACCAAAAGTGTTGCCTTATAGGCAAACGTTAGAACTTGCTTGATAGGCAACATAAACTCTTCCCAACAATTTTTTCTAGTTAAACCATTTACAAAAGATTTTATTCAAAAGGATACAAATTCAAGATCAAACACTTTAGGAGATACTGGGCATAATTTCCTCCTCATCAACTCAAGTCGATGGATTTCACAAGGCACACAGTAACCAATTTAGTTTATATTTGTAAAATGTAATTTATTTTGCATGAAGCGCGCAACACAGAAAAGATTTGTGATATTTACGGATTATTAATCTGTAAATTGCACTAAATTGCAGAATCCAAAATTCTAATAAAGGGATTAAAAAATGTCAAACCTGGAGTTGACTATTGAGCGTTGACTAAATATACCAGATATGTTTGTGATAATTGATAAATTATAAATACAAGATTATCTCTAACATTATTAACACATACCTTATTTAGATATTTATTGACGAGATCGTTTACAATCAGTTTTTTTTCCTATATAACATTTGCTATAAAAACGTAACGTTAGCAAATCCAATAATTTATAACCAAAAAATATATATGGCAAAGTCTTTAGCATCCTTGTGTTGTATTCTTTTTTATGTTTCCCTCATCCTTGATAATTTAAATCTATACGTCCACTTTCTTTTGAGATACTGCTATTTAATTTCCACTAATATTTTATCTCTGTTAGAATTTGAATTTGATTTCACCGAACTATTTCATTGAATACTAGCTACAACAACTCTGATGGCTTGATTAAGGATTTACTTTTTTTTTTTTTGCTGTTGATGAAAATATGTTGGGAAAGTGGATGGGAAAACTTGTTACAAAGAGGTGCATGAGATAATTTGCAAGAATGATGATCCAGAACCAGATTGCTTGCCTGCATGCAAACATTTATTTGGAGGTGGAAGTGGAGCAACTTGTGCACCTCAATTTAATGGACCTAGCATTTGTGCTTGTGTATATCAATGTTGAATAAATATTTATAAATTATATACTACACAATATTTAGTAAATATTGATTAATTCAATGATCATCCGTCAATTTGAATTTTTTGCAATAACTAACGGGTGAACGACAGTTTTTAAAATGCAAAATTGCAGTTGAAGAGCATAATTAGAAATAAAAAAAATCATATAATTAGTATTTTGTGTTTAAATGATACATAAAAAAATTAGAGTTGAAGGGTTAATTTTTTATTAATTTTTTTTAAAATACTTTTTTTTTGTATTTCACTTGGAGAAAATGTGATTCACATAATTTGCCACGTCACTTAGAAGTGTCAAAATGAAACATAAAAGCCGTGCCAGCAAATAGAAAATGAGAGGAAGAATGGGTGAGCAAAATTGCACAGAACACCATGTAAACTAATACTACTCTCTAATATTTTATAGTTATAACATTTAGTTGTAATTAATTAATTTAACATGAAAGGACTCCACAAATAGATAAACCCAACAATTAAAATGAATGAATCTATGCAAATTAAAGAAGTTTACTTTATTTCCTTTTATCGCTGAATAACATAACTAAATAAAGTCATCAAACTTTTGCAACGAAACGATCTTAATATAAATAGATGCACAGATAGGGTGGTAAAATCAAACTCAATCAATTAAATTTGTCTAATTCGTTTAAGTTTGGACAGGTGATTAACTCTTTTATTCATTAGCTCAATCCATTTCAACCCATCAAAATTGGGTTGATATATAACTCGAAACTCATGAAAAATCTTGTCAAAATATTTTTAAAAATTCGATTTTTTTTCCAATTTGATATGTTATATATATATATATATATATATATATATATATATATGGGTTCCTATATATATTCATAATAAAGAAAAAAATAATTTTATTAGGTATGAAAATAGTTTAATGAAACAATAAAACAATTAAGTTTAATAATAATTAAATTGGAGTATGTGTTGACCCATTATATAACTCATTAGCCATGTTAACCCATATAAATTTATATTAGGTTGAATTGGGTCTTTATCCTGATTGTTATTCTAACTCATTATGATCCGCTCAAATTTTGACCCAACCCACTTAAATTACCATCCTAATTTGTATAAATTAAATATTGCAATTCCAATAAACTAGCTAGCAATTTCTTACCAATGATAGTAGGAATAAACAAAATATACACCTCTACTCAATAGATGTTGTAGTTGAATATTTGTTCTTTCCCTTCTCTGGTAATATAGGTCCAAAAGAACAAATTTAAAAAAACAACAAATTATAAATTTTACAAATATTTTCTATGTACAATAGATCTTCTCAAATATTTTTAACGACTTGCCGTGGAAGGATTTGTTTGGACTATAAAAGTTTGAAGATGTGTTGTGCTTTCCAAGGTTTTGTCTCGTGCAAGTCGTTACAGCGGGAGACGTATCACAAGCGGCCTAAATTAATTTTCTTTATAGTGATAGATTCTGCTACAATGCTGACGCTATAACGAGATTGGACCGCTATGGTAGGGTAAGTCATAAAAAATACAGAAAACTCCTCAAGATAGCTCATAATCAACCAAGAACGTTTTGGGGAATTGCAGTGGCGACCTATAGCAATTTTCATTCGTTTTCCATCCAAATCATTGGTAAAGTTCAGTAAATTACTCCCCCAAGTTAGAAATTTGATTTTTAAGTCTTAGAATCTATGATGATCACTTTAGGGGAGGTTTGAGTTGGTATAAAAGAAAAGTTTGGTTTGGATAAAATCATCATGAAATTGGTTTGAGATTCATAATCCAGATATATTTAGGCTATTTAGGTCTGATTATGTGTTATGTTGATTAATTGTAGATCAAGAACAAGTTTGATATTATAACAAGGGACCACTAGAGATTGGATATACATATAATTTTTCTTCTAAAATACTGATTCTTATATATATTTTTGGAAAATAGTTGCAAGACACATATCAAAAGCCATTCTTTTATTGTTGTTCCTCTCAGATACATAACTTACATACCTGACTCGAAAGGCTCAAGTTCACTGGAGTATTTCAGGCTCGATTCGAGGAAGGTAGTGGTTATTTGATTTCCATTTATGTTATATGTGTTTGTTAATTGGTGCATTAGTTTCACCTATATAACATATGCTAGGAAAATGAAGAAATATAAACTAACATGTCATATTGTTATTAATTACACGCAATAATGAAATTACTTGGTGTACAAATGTGATTTGTATTTATTGTGAGTATAGATGTGTGATTGTTGATTGACTCAAATATCACGCCTCATACAAGATATCCTTGGTCAGCTCAGATACCATGCATGATACATACTAATAGTTGGCTCGGGTACTACATTTAGTACAAAATATCCATACATACAATTGGCTCGTGTACTATGTCGGTACATTCTAACAATTAACTAATGTACCACACCTGATACATTGATTGTTTGTGTGCATGGGTTTCGTGAATGAACCATATTGATTTGTTGTTTTGTTGTTTATCATGTTGTTGCTTTTGTTATCTATTTTACTAAGTTATGGTTGCTGTTTATATTTCGTATAATTAGAGCTAATAGATGATCCTATTAGTACACTGTGAATTTTGTGTACTGATATTGTACTTACTCTTTTGTTGTTGAGTATAAAGTATATCGATTGCTTAGTGATCTAATTGTGACATTAACGTTTCCTTAATTCAAGGTGAGTTGCTTCTTTGGGGATGCTATAGATTTCTCTTCTCTCTGGTCCATTTCCAGACTTACATTGCTTTGTTCGAGGTTGAATTCTCATTTCTAGACTATATAGATTCAATTTTTAAGGGGTTATCGTTGAGTGTTTGGTAACAATGACTTTTATTTATGAAACTTGTTTGAAATTTTTGAAAACTATTTCCTTCTGTTGTTGAACGTTTTGCATGATATTAGATAGTGGTCCTCCCACCATAGGGGTTTACTGTGAGTGTCTCTCATGATGAGTTAGGTCGTGATATTTTGCATGTTTGAGTTCATCGCTAAAGTAGACTTCTAAAAACTTCCTTTAAATATAAAATCATATTTTTACTTCAGGAAATGAAAAACTTGAACCATTCAATTCACCTTCAAACATATGATTTCATTTTCCCCTTGATTCATGATGCTTTTAGTTGATTGAAACCTTCATATGTCCGGATCAATAACAAGAAGTTGTTTATGCTTAATACGTTCAATTTGATCGGTATTTGTCTCAATTTGATTTCTTATTCGAGTATTTTCTTCGGCAAATTGCCCAATTCCTAAATTTTTTTGAATTCAATCGTAAATATTATTTTAGTCATACCTCTATTCCTTTCTCACCCTTTTAGTAGAAATGAGCCATTTCAAATAGGTTCAGTGCTCCGGCCCAGCATACGATTAATCCAACATAAGTTACGTAAACCCTAGTAAGTTACCATATACATAGTCCATGTCGTTTTTCATTACATTGTATTTTCAGGATAGAATCATTTTTGTTGAGCAGTCGCCTAAGACAAAATTCTATTTATCAAGCAGTCGCCTCCGCCCGCTGACAAACATCTTGATGTGTGTGTCGAGACTTTTTTTTCTTAAACATTTGTTATATTTACACAATTTCTTTTAGTTCCTAAACAGAAAGAATTTGGAAAAATTTCAACCGGCTGAAGTAAATTTCTAGATTTGCAGATTTATCGACCTCAAAAGTTCGTACAAGGTAAACATATCTCTCCTGTTTTTTAATTAAATAATGTTAAAAAATAAAAAACGTGTACTGTTAGATTTCCTAGCGTACTGGTTTGCAGTTTATTACTTTCGGCAATAAACGGCACGAGTTCGAGCCCCCACTCTGCCTCTAGAACTTTCTTCCAATGAACATCTAGGGTTTTTGTTTCAGGACTCTCGAAGCAGAGCCGCCCACATGAGCTCAAAATCAAATCTCAACCGTCCTCTGGCGGCAAAGGCGACGGCGATTCCTCCTCCGTCAACGCCGTTATCGGAATCCGATTACGCCTTCACCATAACCAGAACAGCAGTTGCGCAGATCTGCAGTTCAATCGGATTCACAGCGGCAGAAGCTCCTGTTCTCGGAATCCTAACAGACATCGCCATCAGGTACCTGAGAACAATCGCTAAGTCCGCCGCGGATTCAGCCAACTCAGCATGCCGTACCCAGGCAAATCTCGTCGACACAATCGCCGCCGTGGATGAGTTGAGCTCCGTGAGTGGATTCCCCGGAGCATGGAGAGCTACCGGTTGCTTTCTCAACTCCGGCGCGGTGAAGAAACTCGATACATTTACGGAGGATTCCAAGGAAATTCCATTCGCAAAACCGTTGCCTAGAAAAATATTTTCAGTAGGAAGCAGAAAAGGTTTGAGAAATGTAGGTAGTAGTAAGATTGAGTACATTGGAGGAGAGAAGAAGCATATTCCGACATGGCTACCAGTAATGCCGGTGATTGAGAATCACGAGAAGGAAATTGTTGAGAAGAGAAGAAGGGAACTTTGGGGATATTGTGCTAAAACTGAGGAACCAGAGAGGGAGAAGAAAGAGGAGAAAAAAACTGATAGTGGGGAAAAGGAAAGGAAAGGACTTGAATTGCCATTGAAGAGAGGGAAAGTGAGGTTTAAGATTGGTGGTGGTGGTGGTGGGGTGTTAGGTGTGTGTAGAAGTGGTGGAATAGGTAAGAGAGTTTTGTGCGAGAATTGGAATTTTGATGATGAAAACTCATCAAAACAAGAGCAGCTTGATGAGGTAACACAACAACAATAGTGATCTCGAGAGTAGATTGTACGCAGATTATATCATAGAGAGACTATTTTTGAAAGAAACTTGGCTTGACTTGATGAAGTAATAGAGAGGAACAAAATGTGATGATAGTATGAAGAAAGAAGAGGAGTTGCTAACTATACTTGACTCTATTTCTTTTTGGTTTTGAAGTTAGCAGGAATTGAACCCTTGACGTGCTATTCGATAAAACAAAAATTTTTCCCCCCTATTTGAAGACCATCTTCACTCCAGACTAAAATGGAGAGAGCAGCATCTATATTGATTATATTCTATGTAAAAGTGGTCATGAATTTCACTAGTTAATGTAACAAACTGAAACTCATTTCAGATTTTCAGTTTAAAGATGTTCATTTACTTTTATCTGAATGGAGTAAGATGAGTTATTTTTACTTAATTATGAGCTGCTTTTATCCAATTAAGGTTGTTTCTTAATGAATTATGCAGACATTAAGACATTAAATTATGGATAAATAATGTTATGCTTAGCAACTAGTTATAATGTAAGTTAGTCGGTGTTTATTCAAACTTTCGCGGTAGTCCAACCATTGCTTGTTCCGAATAAAAGTGAATATAAATCCACCTTTTTTTAGTGCAGGATCGAGTTCATGATTGTGGATCGTCGGTGTTTGTTCATACTGGCTTTTGTAGCAGCCCAACCATTGCTTATTCTGAATGAAAGTGAATACAAATGCACCTTTCTTTAGTGCAGAGCCGAGTTCATGATTGTGGATTGTCAATGTTTGTTCATACTAGCTTCTGCCGTAGCTCAGCCGTTGCTTGTTCTGAATTAAAAGAATGCAAATGCGCCTTTCTTTAGTACACAGCCGAGTTCATATTGTGGATTGTGAATGTTTGTTTCATATTGCATCTTTCTTTATTGCATAGTAGGTCCATGATTGTGGATTAGCACAAATTTACTTTCGAGTGCAACTTAAAAATTCGCATAACTAATATTTATATAAGTTATGAGAATTTATATTTATTCTATGCAAAATATAAAGTGGAATAACTAAATCTTGCATAAAATAATTAAATTCCCTCATAATTAATCTATGCATTACTAAGGGGATCTCCAACCATACATTCTATTTTACTCTCCAAATATGGAGTTCTCTATTTTTTCAAACAATCAACTCCAATCCAATTTTCTATTTTATTCTCTAAAAAAAATATTTTTCTCTCTCCTCAATATTATATTATTATTTTTATTTCATTCTTATTATCTTATTTCATAATATAAATCCTTTATTTCTTTTTCCCAAATAATTACTTTATATAAGTTTCATGTGATAGAAAATTTTATTTATTTTCAATTTTTTTATTTAATATAAAATTATATTTTATTCTAAATTTTTAAATAACATAAATTGTAAGAAAATCTAATATAATATACAAATTAATGGAAAAATTCAAATAAAAGTGAAATACAATTACATAAATGCTCAATTTTTAAAATTATTACATTACTCCCATAAATGCTCTATTAATGCATTATGGAGTTCAAAATGAACATTTTTGTCCTTACATTTTTTACGTCTAGCTAAAAAATTTCAAACCGGAGATTTTCATCTACCACCATTTCTGTCGTTGGAGTTGGAGCCTCTACGACATCTTGAATTGGCGCATTAGGATCACGCTCATCTTCAATTATCATGTTGTGCAGTATAATACATATAGTCATTATGTTATGTATTGTATTGTTATCTTGTATTTAAAATTATCATATTATGTATTGTATTTTTAAATTAAATTTTTCATCTTATCATTGTAATTTTGTGTATTTTTTATAGTGAAAATTAATAATAAATCATATTATATTATTGACGAAAATTAGAAAAAATTTAAATACTATTAATTGGGGATGAATGTAGTATATATTAAATAATATATTTTTTAAAATATTATATTACATTTAAAAAGAATTATGAATATTAGATATTTAATTATTGACATTATAAGTAAAATAATATATTAATTAGAAAGTAATAGAAATAATAATAAAATATTCAAAAAGTGAAATAGAGAGTGTGAATAGTAGTTCTCCAAATTTGGAGAATTACTATTCAACTCTCTAAATATAAAGAATAGAGAGATATGGAGATTGGTTTGAATGTCCATTCTCTATTTTACTCTCCAAATATAGAGAATGGAGAGTAAAATAAAAGTAGATTGGAAATGATCTAATACTTACACAACTCTAATCAGTTAACAAACGAGCCGTTAGAACCTTGTTTTGGCTTTCACCAGTTAACAAACGAGCCGTTAGAACCTTGCTTTGGCTTTCACTAGTTACATGACTCAAATGTCCACATAAAGGTAAAGGGTAGTGATGACAATGAGGCGGTGCGGGATGGGTCAGTTTCTCCCTGTTAAAGTTTTGCTTTGTTCTGCCACGTTTATCTGTCTTGTTTAAACATTGCCTTGCCCTGCTCTATTTAGCTTTGTTTAGCCGCGCTTCATTTAGTTCCTATTTACATATTCTTTATCAAAATTTAGTATTTCTTTCTATCTAATCGCTCTAACATTACATTTTCATTTCTTGTTTTAGTAATTTTTTAGATATATTAGTTGTTGATTACTTTTGTTACGGTAAAATCAGTAGATCTATTATACTATATTTAAAGATCAATTAATTCAAAGTCAAATCTTTTTTAACACATCAATAAAAAATATCAGCAGTAAATTGTACAATAACTATGAATTAATTGAAAGTTCATGTGGCTGCTAATTACTTCAATTTACCCGTTGCAACATTAAATTGGACAAAATTTACTAGTCGCTAAAATAGTAAGTGATAAACTACTCCATCTGTCCCTAAGGGAATGGTGGTTCAGTATCCCTGCGGCTCCTGTAGTTCTTGAAAAGGCCAAAGGAGACAAAAAGAAGATGCTGAAAATCTTTGTACATAATCAAAGATCCATCCGTAGAGCAGTATCTTAGTATGTCATGTGGTTGTAATATTGTTAATGTGTAGTATCTTTAACAAGAATCATTCGATTTTGGGAATGATTAATCATTCTAAAGTGTTTGAGAAACAACGAAATCAAAAAATTATAAAACCTAATTTATAAAACTTTTTAGAATTGAACTTTAGAACATTATGAATTATAAATCAGATACATGAGAATAATAAAATAATAAAACCAACCTATATGTATAGTATTGATTTGAACATGCAAACATGTATTGAGAGGATAAAGGAAGAAAGAGGGGTGGAAATTTTTTTAACTTGTTAATGGACCATTAATTAAAGAATTTAAATTTAAGATAATTATCCAATACCATATTCAAGGAATTTGTGTATCTGATTAAATCTTTTAAAATATATGGTATAAATATTAAAAATGATAATATGTATAATTGTTTTAAACTAGAGGTATACATATTATATATGGTAGTGATGTATGTGTAGTTAAGTAATTTTTCCATTTCTAAAAGCTTTGATCCACCCTATACCCGCCCCAATTGTCATCCTTATATGAGAAAGCTTTGACCAGCCCTATCATGCCTCAATTGTCATCCCTATATGAGGGTGACATCGTACTACACTTTTATCGGGTGCTTCCCGTTTAATTTTTGAAAATAAAAGCTTTGACCCGCCTCATCCTTCCCCAATTGCCATCCCTATATGTGGGTGATATCGAACACCACACTTTAATAGGGTGCTTCAGAACAATAATAGGAATAAATATTTAATGCTTGAGTACAACTGGAGCTACAAAACTCTTTCCTCTTTCTTTCATTTAGCTTATAAACAGCCTGCTTATAGTCATTACATGAATTTAATACACCCAAGTGCATTTTTACAATCCTTTGGAAATCAATCACTTTACAATATGGTAAATGATCCAAAAGACAACATGCCTTCTGCACAAATATTTCGGCGGAGCAAGTATATGAGGTCCTCGTCACGTATTAAAGTATGGCTATGTTGGCTGCCGAAGCATCTGCTGGAGCTGAATGACCTGCTGCTGTTGATCTGGTGGCAGTGCACTTAACTGTTCAGGAGTGAGACTCAGTACTTGTTGCAGCAAGGCAGACTCAACGTCCGAGGGAAGCTGTACCTGTTAAAAAAGAAGAATATTTCTTAATACAACTAAACTATCATATTATAGTTACATCCCATATGATTCTAAATAAAGTATCAAATCAAAACAATAAGGGGCATTTAACATATTCACATCGAAGATTGTATGCATCGGATGTATTAGTTATGCATACTTTCATATCAATATATCAAGCAATAAAACATATGGAAGTAGAAACATCTAAATTCACTTACCATTTGCAATTGATCTATCTTAAGTTCCTTCAATTGATTACAAAGAAACCTCAACACTCTAAAATTTACCTGAGTAGCTTGTTTATCAGGGTTTGACATTTCTGCTGCAGATAAAACTTGAGTCGAGCATCCTGACTGGGGCGTAGATACACTTGCATCAGGTAAGGCATAACTTATTCCATCAGTTAGCCTTGCCGTTTTCGATGGCCGACTCAGAAGATCTAGATTATATGCTGCCCCTCTCTTCACCTCAGGCAAACCTGAAGGGTAAGCTGGTCTGGTAATCAAAGATGAATTATTAGGAGCCTGGGGTCGTCGAGAGTCTTTATTCGTATTATCCAAGACACCAGAAACTACTGAAGGATTTCCCTGTTAATTAAAAAAAAAATTATACAAGTTCACATTGATGTCCCTTTGGAAGACACAAACTATAAAATCGCTGAAGGTAAGTCTCTTGCAGAAAGATACATACTGTTCGATATAGATACCATCCTATGGACTTCCTATTTTATTGCGTTTGGGAGACATATCATGTAAATTTTCCATGAGTAGAAAAGGGGCAAGGAGCAGAGCTTATATTATAAAGAAACATTTTACATAAGATTCTAGTCATCTTCTTGTTTCATCCTAAATCTATTAAGAGAATCCAATATTTAAGCTCTCTTCCTTTCTACGGAAAATTTATTCTTTGGAAAATTACTTTAACCATTCAAGCATGACAATCATCCAAAGTAAGTTATATTGTCCTTACTAACTTATTTTCAAATCAATGTTCCCATAGATTTTACATTTTGCCAGCTGTGTTCGTTTATTTGCAGTTGTAGACTACCAGTAAATAAAGATAAACACCTGAGAACCTTGTTCCAATGATGGGGTATGCATTGATGAAGGAGGAGAATGATATCTTGTCTTTTCTGTCCCCAGCTGACTATTATATGTAAAATTCATGGAAGCAACTGGTCCAGCTTGTTGTAAGAAAAAAGGCTGCATTTGCTCCTTTACAGCAACAGAAGTTCCCACCTGAACTGGTGGATTAATTGACACATTCACTTGGGTTACATTGATGGAAGGATTTCTAGAAGGCTTAGGCAACTGACTTTGCAAAACTTGGTTCTGCAATTGTGCTAGTTGAGTCTGAGGCTGTGCCTGGGGGAGCAAACTAGGGGGAAGTGGGGGTAACCCAAGAAGAGACTGAGTTGCCAGTTGTTGACTTTGCTGACTATCTAGAACCAATGGCTGCAGCTTAGGTGCAGCAGATTGCCGAATGTTTGGCGTCTGCAACTGCAAATTTCAAAGATTATCAGGTGTTGCTCTTTGACAAACTGATTCCTCAAAATAAAACAACTAAAACAGCAGCAGCAGTAGAATGCCCTTAATAAAATGAAGACAATATATGTGTGTCTGCTGATTTTCAAATAAAATCAAGAACTAGGCGATCCTTAACGTGATTCTGATACCAAAACAATAGGAATCAAACTCAAAAGAACAATAAAGGAAAGGAAAGCTATAGGAATTTTGAAAAGATACATTTTGACAGCTTATCTATATAAATATATATGAGAGAGAGGTATTAAAACAAAGGAGCCAGTGAACGAACCATTGGTTGGGTTACCATTCCCAGTATTAGCTGTGCCTGCATTAGCAAACAAATACAAACTAGTAACTGTGTGGTTTCAATAATCATGCAATGTAAAAAGAAACAACAGTGATATTCTGATGCTGAGAACAAGTAATATGATCCCCTTCATGTTGCAATAAAGCATGCTCAGCACTCCAGAAAAGAAAAAACGGCTATGCAATTTGCAATGAAGAAAAGATGATTGTTTTGAAGTCAGCAGTAGAAAAAATGGTAAACAACAGCAGAAACTTGCAATATGTTGAGCATCTACCAGAAAAAGAGCTTTTGACAAATTTGGAATTGCTAGAAGCAGTTGGCGTGTCTGTTCCTTGTTTTGTGTACACATTGCCTGTCATCAAAATTACAATAATCATGTCAAGCAGTTATCCACAAGGTTTGCATACTTGTGGGATTACACTGGGTATGTTGTCCAAGTTTGTTGCTATTTTATAATTTTGCAGCAATATTCAAACAGGACTAGAAATATCATGAGTTGGAGACGTATGCAATCAACATCCTGACCTTGAACTTAGACATAACATCATTCAGTTGGCTCCTAGACAATTTGGACATATGTAGTGTTAAAGGATCTATCCCAGACTGACTGAATGAGCAGCCACTCTGAGCAGCTCCAAGAGCTCCTGCCATAACGGCTGCAGCAGTCATAGCTACTGACATACCTAATGGCTGCTGAAGTGCAGAATCCATAGGGACAGCTGGTCCCCTAATGTGTTTTTGGGGATCTGATAGACATTACCATAGAAAACGTTAGATTCTAATTTCAAAGAGAATAAAAAACAATTGATGATATGACCCCCCCACCCCCAAAACCCCCTCTATTTTGCTTAATGAAAAAGAAAGGGTGAAAAGCAGAAGTGAAATTGAAACATACCAACATTCGCAGTCATACCAGGTCCGCCGCGACCCTGCAGAAAAGACAAACATGGTCAATTGAATAGATGTTATTAAAAATTAGAGAAAAGAAGCATTTGCTTTCCTTACATGCTAATTTTTGTTTGTTTCTCTTTACTCATTTGGTGGGGTTCAACAAAGTATTTGCTTGAGTTGGAAAAATTGATGTCCAGAAAAATAATGGTAATACGTCACAGATGAAGTTCTCTCACAATATTTATGCTTCTGCCCTTCTCTTCAAGAGGGGTTTGAATATTAAAAAGTGCTACTTGCATCCTAATTTAGGAACAGTCTTCTGACCGGGCACAACTTTTAGGTCACAGTTGGAGTTTTGATGTATTTAAATGAAAGTGGATTTAACAATGTAGATGAAGCTAACTTTTTAGAGAATTTACATTTTAGAATAGAAGTTAGTGAAATTGCACCTTTTTTATAGCAAGAAAAATGAAAACTTAAACATTGTAGCAAATAATTCCTCGTTTCAGTCAAGGAAGTATATTGCTGGCCTCCTCAGGTTTACACATTAACATAAGCAAGAGCCTTCTTTATCCAATTAATGGGGGAGGAAATTCAGTAGTTAATTATGATTTTGGGGTGAAAAACAGGACAATTTCCTGCTGCTTACTTGGTCTACCAGTGTTTTGGACGGTGAAAGGCGACAAAGGTCTGCCTCGCCACAAGGCGAGGTGAGCGGCGAGGCGCTCACCTTTTTAAAGTGCGGCACCATTTAATACCAAAAAATTAAAATATTTAATTGCATATGTAAATAATCAAAATCTCAATAGCAATATCATATTAGCAAATATTTCAATTCAAAAACTGAAAATAGATAGTGCATACTAAAAGTCTAGAACTTGAATGAGAAAAAAAACATAACAAAAGTCAAAACAGAGGTAGAAGATTCTTAAGTCTGAAGAAGAAGGAAAAAGAAACAGAGGAAGAAGAAAAGAAGAAATATGTATTGGTTAGACTTTGGAGTCGCCGGAAAAGTCTAGCTAGTCGCAAGAGTAGTCTAGTTGAAAACCCTAAAATTACCTTTTAACTATTAAAATCCTAAATTGGGCGCCCTTTCTTAAGAAAATACAAAAGGTGACACCTTTCTTGCCTTCCTCGCCTCTTGCCTCTCGCCTTTTGTCATCATGCTGTCGCCTTTTGAAGATTGCCTCCCCACAAAGCTAAAAGGAGATGAAGGGTCGCCTCGCCTCGCCTCTCTCCATTGGCGACGAGGCGATCAACTTTCACAATACTGGGGTCTACATTTGGAGGCAAATCATAGAGCGTCTGATGCGTGGCAA
The DNA here is from genome assembly GCA_037074985.1 of Solanum bulbocastanum. Classification (NCBI taxonomy): domain Eukaryota; kingdom Viridiplantae; phylum Streptophyta; class Magnoliopsida; order Solanales; family Solanaceae; genus Solanum; species Solanum bulbocastanum. The sequence goes on along the minus strand of CM073598.1, from coordinate 23,546,692 downwards.
GGAGCAATAGAAGAATAGGAAGGAAGTTGGATATGTGGAAAAGCAATCCTTATCCATGGAGGAAGATTACCACTGATCAATAATGTTTTGGATAATGCCTAGGGCATTGGTCTAGTGGTAAGAACCAGTGCATGATGTTTTGAAGAGAATTCAGTGACCATTCCAATGATAACATGCTAAACACCTTCCAAACCCTTTTTGTTGGTGAAATCATGGGGAAGTAGATACCAGTTTTGAAAAAAAAAAACATAAAAACATGAGGAAGTAAATGATCCAAGTTAGTTTTGGACATCATCGACTCCCTGATTCAATATAGGAGTCGCATCATACTTTTGTAATTTGAATCTTCTGGTGACTCTGTCAATGCAATTATCTTACTTCATCAAAAAGGTCTTAATTTTAATTCAAAATAGAAAGTAAGACAGTTAATTCAAGATTGAAGGGCATCATAGATTCTTCCAACTTAACAAACTATATATCTGAAACTTTGTCATGATGAATACTTTACTTCAACAAGTTTTATGCACTTAATGACTAGTTTAGATGTCCAGATCAAGATAGGACATCAAACAGAAATGTTAAGAGTAAGATGTGATCCCAAAAATCTAGGAACGACTACGAAGAAATTGACATATGCAAGTCAGATAGGTGAAACACTGAAGAGGCAAAAGTAGAATAAGTGAGCAAATTGCAGGTAGCTAAAATGGTTAAAGCACTAGATACCAATTTTGTCATTAACCAGGATAGAAGCCAGTCACATTAATGCTGGATATCTTAAAAAAGAATAAGTTCATCACCCACAGAACCTAGTGAGATGCCAACACCGCCTTCATCTCCCACAGAACCTAATGAGATGCCAACACCACCTTATATGAAATTTAAGCATCTCCACAACTCCACTAACACTGTATGGTTTTGAAATAGCCAGACGCCAGTTGTTGAGCACCATAAAAACTGATGACTTTTCATATATTTGGACATTTTGGTTTAGACATGCAGCTCAGATAAGCAGGAAAATGGTTGTTCACTCCAGGGACAAGAAATTAAGAAACAGCTAGTGAAAGATACACATTATAGTAATTTTTGCTAAGGACTAATATAAATAAATTGTCCAAGGACATCTAAATGTCTTACCTGTTCACGATTTCTGTCCGAACTTTTATCTTTTTCAGCAAAATCAACTCTTAGCTGCCGACCATTTATCTCGTACCTCTGAAGGTTGCGACAAGCACTTAACGCAGTCTCTTCATCCTTGTATTCACAGAATCCATAACCTTTTGGTTTCCCAGTTTCTTTATCAATCACTAATCTGAGGGGAGAAAAGAGCGAATAAAAAGATGAGAAATGCTAGGTAGACTCATCCAAGTAAGGGAGGAGAAGGGGGAAGAAATCAGTTCCTATCAGATGAAAAAAAGTCTCCTTCAGTCGGTCATCCTCCACATAATGCCCTCTAAACAGAATTTAAAAATCCTTGCTGGTGAAAAGTTTCTGACCAGTTGTTATAAAAACTCCAAGCATTCATTTTTTATTTATTTTTTGGAACTGGACAAGCATTCATTTTTATACAAAAGATTAAATGATATTAGGTATTCTAGCTGTAGAGTTCACTTTGTCCATTAGTCACCTCAAATCCTCAATCAGCAAACTAACATCTACAGGGATGCATGACCAGAAAATCAGCATTACAAAAAACACCGAAGGGATGATCAAAAGGTTAAAAGAGTGTTTGTTTTATCATCTTCACTACTTTCTTACAGATACTATACTGTTAGTGCACTTGTAAGTTGGAAACTTGCAAAAGGACAGTCTTTTATATCCTCCTACGGATAACAAAATCAGCTGCTTTAACTAAATAAAACAAAGATAAAACAGTCCCTGAGTCAATTAAGGGAGAAGGCAAAGAAAATTAATAGACCTGAAGGAAACAACTGGTCCAACTTCCTCACAGATTTGCATTAGTTGCTCCTCAGTAGCATCATATGGTATATTCCCAACTACATCACCCATCAAATAAATTCAAATTACGTTAATATCCTACTATCAGTACTAATATACACACAAAAGCAACCCACAGTGTGTCCAATTGGTTAAAGTTCCAATCTTTTCAACTAATTGAGCAACACAGTTTGTATAGTTACAATAATCCAAACAGAATTTCATAAAACTGAGAGATACAGAAAATTAGGGGGAAATGCTAACCAAAAACGCGGCGACGCTGAGAATCAGAAGTGGCCATAATTGTTAAAAGTTGAAGAAGAAGGTCCAGTGAATCAGCTTCATCCTTTCCCTCTTATAATTCATGTCCCGCTCATTTCTTTTCCTTTTCCTTTTCAAACTGGGATTAAGCGGAGACGGCATTGCCAGAGCTCGATGAACAGAGGGCAGGAAAACGGGTCAGCGGACCCAACACGGCAGCCCATTAATTTTTACTGTACTAATGCGTCCGTCCCATTTTAATTACTTTGATGGAGACCAAGTTTAAGAAATTACAAGGAATTTTTGAATTTTTTTTAAAAAATATTGAATAGAAAATTACATCTTTTGGTATAGAATTGAAAAGAAGTATGATGCACAAACAATGGAAATCGGTAATTGGGTGGATATTGTTAATCTAGGAACAGTAGTTATAAGAAGAGGATGGCTAAAACAAGAGAGTTCCGAGTGTTTAGCTTTGAGAGAAATAGTAGAAAGGAGAAGAGAATTCTTTTTATGTCAATCAATGAATGATATTATTACACTTGAGATCCTTATATGCTATTACAACACAATTCTGTACTATTCCATTAGGCGGGAGCTATGTAACTAACTGGTTTAACAATATAACTAACTATCTGAATGATAGTTTTAACCAACTTGCCAGCTCAGCAATCTGTTCGTTAGTCTTGTATCAAAGTAAGATACTTATATTTTAAAAAAATAAAGTGAAATAATTTTTTGAAAACATGTAAAAAGTTTGTTTGTTCCTAGATTGGTATGAAAGGATAAATGCTGATACATTGTATCAAGAAATACCTTCTAACTTCAACTATTAGGTTTAAATCCCGGACTCGGAGTTGGAGGGAAATTAAAAATGGACAACTATTGACGATCTTCTTCTTCAGTGAACATTGATATACTTTTTGTTATAATCTTTGTAGACTTAAAACAATGGAAGTTATTCTTCACATTCAAGGTTTGTCTTGTGTGAGCTCGCTTTTATTGTTAGTCTTAAGCTCAAATAAAAGAGTCGTATTCTTCACACTCAACCAAGATTTGTCTTGTGTGAGCTCACTTTTATTGTTAATCTTAAGCTCAAATAAAAGAGGAAGTTTGACAAGGATCGATCGTCAATTTCTCAAAGGAGACTTTGAATGTGGGCTCCTGTGTTACTAGGGTGTCTCCCTTGTGCTTCTCTTTAGTAAGATTTCAAGGTTGACAAGGATCGATTGGATATAATCTTTGAATTAGATTGCATACATTTTACTCTTCTCAAATCTCACTTGTAAAATCACACGCATTTGTTGTTGTTGCTGTATAAGAAGATTAAATTCCACACCTTACAATCACCTCTCCATTTGCCCTTCCTCATCCCCCAATTCTTAGTAATAATATTAAGAAAAATATTTAAAAAAGTGTTTAAAATTTTACGACGTTGGAAAAAAGCTTGCTACTTGAATAAACCAGCCAAGTGCCCTAAACAAAAATATATTCTTCAGCAATGCTTAAGGGTATGTAGGGTTACCAACATATAAAATGGTCAAAGACCTAACGCAAAACCAACTGGATGAAAAATTGAATATCATTGACAAGAGCTTCTAGCATTGCAGGTCTTTTTCTTATGAAAAGGAACATATCATTAACAGCACAAAATGACCTCTCAATGGCGGCATCATATACTACGACATTTAGATCAGAATATAAAGAAGAGAAAACTCAGATCCTTTCTGCTCCAACAAACAGAAAAAAAGTGAGTAGGCTAATACATACAGAACATACACCGTCTCTATTCTCACAGAATTGTAAATGCTGATATAAGACGAAGCTTTTCATACAACTATAGCATCACAACAGAAACATCCTTACTTTCCACAATTGAATCCCTTGCAAACTGAGAGCACAATGATGAGGATCAAAGCTATCAGGATACCTAACACTATCAGCTTGATTTTCATGTTTTGCAGCCACATCTTCCTCCGTATTTGGGTTCCCGTGTTCCTGAAGTCCTGTGCCTGTTACGATCAAAGAAGCCACTAGCATTGGTTGGTGCTTTGTACAGATGGCACAAACTTCTTTTGGGGCAAAAGAAACATGGAAACAACAGCCACCAGAACTCTATGCAATAATGATGGTTAACTACAACAAAGTTGCTGCTTAAATGAAAACTGAAGCTAATTAATATCATAACAAATCTTTTTTTTTTTGGGATGGGGGAGGATAAGTTGTCAACTAATATTATAACGAACTGATCAATTTGACAAGGACACACATAATATCTTTAGGTGTCAGGCGGATATTGCCAACCATCAATGGTAGTCCATCTATACAGCACTAGAACACATCTCATTACAGCATACAGAAGGAGGCAAGCAAACAGGTAAGCCTCTTTTACTCCTTTTTTTTTTTTTTTTTTTAAATGAAGAAAGAAGTATAAGCTTATTTAACTTCTTTTGTGTAAGTTGAGGAAGGTATGAGCACCATTGTCTCCCAACATCATAGGGTTACGAAAAAGTCAGACTAATGGAAGAATAAGGTAGGCAACAATCAAGCAAATCAAAGGCGACATCATCTTGTTGACAGGGCAACCCACCTTAGTCTATGGATAAGTTAGAATCCCATGCAATGCAAAAGGCAAAGATTTGATCCCCCCCCCCCCACCCCCACCCCAAAGTGAAGTTGGCACTCAACTCAGAATGAACTGAAGGACATCCAAAAAGGATGGTAGGTTGTAAACCACATAGTAACATTAGCTAAGAGTAACCTCAAGTTAACATGCAAAACGTAATAATGATATCCTATGAAGAAAGTTGTCCATATGAAGATTGAGCACCAGTAAGAGTCAATCCCATTCCCAAATGGTAAGATAATACAAAAAGCAAACTGTAAATTTTAAAAAAATAAATATAAAATGATAACCTGGTGATGAAGGTTCTCTGTCTTATCAACAAGAAGCTCTATCTTCTCTCCACGATCAAGAACCTAGAATTTCGAACAATGATAACATACCACATCAACTCTCATGATGTCGACCAGTAGAGTGAAAAGCATAATAACACATGAAGGAAAGATTTTGAAATGAGAAAAGCATTAAACGTAATCACAATAATCATTTCTTAATGGAATTTATGATTTGATAAACCAAGAAATCCCCCTGAGTGCAAGTGACGCAAAGTTCAAAACTTGGGTGGATATTGGGGCCACCCCTCTACCCTTCTCCACTTGGATATCAGGCTTTTGATTGCAGCAGAGTTGGAACTCGTAACATGCACCTAACCCACACATCACTTGTTGTACTGTTACCACTAGACCAACCAACACCCTGGGGGTAATATGTAGCTTATGGATATTAATAATGGTTAATCGTTTTTGATATAGAACCACTCTCCAAACAATCAAACCTATACTTAATACTGCCTTCTAGTTTACTGACCTATCCCGTCTACAAGAACCACTTTCTTCAACTTACAAGTTGAGAGCAATAGCTAATATAAATAATCTTTAACATTTTCCACTCTTTTTTAAATATGACAAACATTAAAACTCCAAATATATTGATGCTTCAGACCCATCCTTGTGATCACATTATAATTATAACACTATTTAATTGGGTTGACAGGAGAAGACTCCCTTCAGTCTAATAGTTTATCTTGTAGTAATGCACCTAAAAATTATTCAAGTGAACTAATTAGTAAGATTGTATGTAACTATGTAATGAGTTTATATAATGCAATCTTCAATTCTAGGAAATGATGAAGATTTGAGAAGTTCACTCTTCACTGACGGAGCTTGCCTGAGATCCCATTCCGATGTAATCACTTCCCCTTTGTTAGTAAATATTCCAAAAACTCCATAATTACAAGTTCTGAGCAGGTAGTCATTCTGCATGAATTGATCACCTTGCGCTCTACAAAATATTAGTGTTCTATACAAAAAAGATTGAGCTAAGAATGTAGTGCAGTGGAATAGAGTGGAGTAAAACATCAGTAACTACACTAATGCAAGCTAGTTAGGTTCGGCTATATGAATCCTCAATATCATTTCCCTCCATTTAGAAGTTAGCGTAATGATCAACGAAAAATTTACAAATTTAGCTCAAGTATTTCTACAGTTGGCAGAAGGAATCTTCAGAACAATTATGAATCACATAGTTATCCAGGCTATGGGGATTCAATAACAACATCACATAAGGAAGTAAGGACTAATCAACCATCAAACGATAGATGAAGAGACATTTTACCTTCTCAATGTTTTCCATCATAACACCCTTAACTTCTGAAACCTGTGCTTTCACCTTGGCAAGTTTGCTAATTTCCTCAGGATGTTCAGCACAATACTGCATATGCTCCTTCAACTTAGGGCTGCACTTAAAAGAGTACTGCAGTTAGATGACTCAACAGAAAGCTCTGCCTTCACATACCACTAAAGTAAACTTTTAATATTAAATTACCCAAATTCCTTGTTCAGGCTATTAGGAGGAGCTGTCGCAGCCTTCCCACTCCCATATTTTGACATGAAATCATCCTTAATGCGCTCCAAAAACGCTATTGGAATTTGTCTTCCGACAGACTCCTCAGCAACCACACAGTATGCTGTAAGGAGAATTATAAAGTTAGCATAGGCAAGTCCATTAATCAACTAAATACAACATTGGTATATTTCTTGAAGTGCAAGAGAGCAGAATAACAAATGATTTTCTAATAGCACTCAGATTCTCCTCATAATAGCTATTTAATTCCATAGGTTAGACAATCAGTTATGATTCTCCACACTTGGAAGTAAATATAAAATCATCAGATCCCAGTAAAGTACGAAGCTAAGGAATTCAACATTACCAGTTTAAAAAAAAAAAAAAAAAAAAAACAAGAAGCTAAGGAATTGCATCTTAGAAGGTGAAACATTCTCTTAAATGTACATCTAGCCTTTCTTTCCAAAAAAATGCTTTCCAGTTGCTAAGAATTATGAAATAACCAGTTGACTAATGATGATCACAGATTTCACATTGATGCCTCCAAGCTACTATAAGTAACTGAAAACAGTTAACAGTGCATCTAACGAAAAGATAACTGTGACTTCAATTCCGAGTGGCATGACAAGCTGTACAAGAGAGAAGGACACAAGACGACATGGAAATTAAAAATATCAAAAAGGCAAATCAAATGATCTTGACCACCAGTCTCTTTTTTCCTCCAGTGGACAAACATAAAACATCCAAGAAATGTGATAGAAAAGATGTCACAGAAAAAGTGAAGCCAGTAAATATGTGTCATCTGTGTGTGGTTGGGGGTTTGGGTTTTTAATCTACTACATGAACGTAGTAAAAATTTTGCTTCTCTTCACTTCCTTTCTCTTCTATCTTTATTCCCCCCACCCCCCACCCCCTCTCAGACTCTTTTTTCCCCTTATCTTTAAAAGATTCAACCCACCAAAATTATTCTTCTGTGCTAATTTTAGTTTTTGGCCAGAAACCTCTTTCTCCTTGCATTATATTATTCTAATGCAATCTGTGAAGGAAAGAAGGAAAAGAGAGTTTTGGAGCAGGGAAAACAAATGGAAAGAAAAGATTGGCCGAGTTTGGTTTTCTTTTTATAAGATAAAAAAAAATTCAGGAGAATAAATGGAGTCCAAATTGTATTTGGCCGAATCAATCAATTGATGTTGAAGATAAAAACTGTGTTACAGAAAGGGTGGGGGTGAAGAGAAATTGGAAGTAGAATTGAGAGGGGGGAAAAGACAGAGTGACAGGGAATGAACATACCAAATGATGTTGAACAGTCGGGCTATTATTGTGAAAAGACCAAAAAGTCTCTCTTTGTTATGCAATGTAATAAGCAATTAAGCGTATTTAAGGAAAATAAAGAAAGAACATTGCTAATCTTCCCAGTGCCCATCAAGTCTTATACAGAGGGAAAGGAATCCCCTAGCATTTTTTGTATCTGTTGCGATTTGAACCCTGCTGTCCCATCCCCCATGGTTTTCATCCTAGCACAACAATATTACCTAAAGTGATGAATTCAGGTGCATTTGATTATTCAGTTTCACTTTTGCATCTCAGACCAGTATAATAAAACAGAACTCCAAGAAGATCATAAATCTGAACCAACTCTCGAATCTAGAACACTCACTCCAAATAAGACCTCAATTGAACAATTTTATTAACAAATTGAAACAAAGTGATGCATAACCAATCAGTACATCTTATTGCTTATCAAGCAAATATAAATGAACCAAAGTAGTAAACTCATCCAACTTCAACAACCAGTCAGAGAAGTATGAAAAGAAAGCACTAATAAGATGATAACAATTATCATAGAATAGGAACTATTTCACTTTACCACCAAAGAAAACTGAGAAATACCCCTTACAAGCAAAGAACAAACGTTAACACAATCGTTCCCCTCCCAGAAAATCCTGAAGTTAGCGGTAAAATGGATGCACAAAACTTAATCCACAGAGGAAACTGATCTAAAAATCCACTGATCCCTTTCATTTACCCTAATTTCAGATGCAACAATAAAAAATTCTTCCTAGCACACAAAATCCGGGAACCCCCAATACAACCAGGAATTTGGGTAAACTTCACTCTCTCTACAATCAACAACATATAATGGTTCACAGTACTAGAATTAATTTTAAGATCAATTTTAATCCCAGTACTAGAGTTAAATCATCATATTTCCGGATTAAGAATACAAATTAAATGAAGTTAATACCATAAACCACGATTTTCAGAAACAAAAAACACGGAACGATAATTACTCAAAGTTTCTTCGGCCCCTTTTATATCTACATCAATAGAAACAAACCCAGAAACAGAAACAAAAACATCAACAGAAAACAAGAGCTTTATGGGAAAGAGAACTGACTGAATCCATTATCAACAAGGTAGTTGAAGGTATGACCATCACAGTTATAGGTGAACTTGTTATTGGAAGCAGGTAGCTTCTGAAGACACTGATAAGCTATGGAGTTGAAGTTACCACTGAAATCTGTGTATTCAGCCAATATAACATTCCCACGACCGACAAACGCATAGATCAAAGCCTTCTGTTGACCCATTTACTACCGATTTCTTGCTTTTCCGGTGGATCGCCGATCTGGTTTTGTGGGTTTTCTTCGATTTTGCTTAGCAAGCAAACAAAGAAGAATTCAAAGGTGAGAAAAAGTGTAGACTAATTATATCCTTGTGCCCTTTTTCTCTCTCTTGATTTTTAGAGAGAGAAAGCGAGTCCACTACTATACAAGGCAAGTGACCGAAAGTAGCTCAAAATTATATCGAACACCATTTTCTAATTTCTACTAAATGAAAACTTTTTTTTTTTTTTTTTTTTTTTTTTTTTTTTTGCAAATAAACCATTATAAAAATGATGAAAATGTTATTATTATAAATTTAAAATAATTTTTTTATCACGCGTGGAAGAACGAATGACAAAATAAAAATGAAAGAAGTTTGGATTCCATTTTCGAGAAGGGTATATCAAATATTTTTAAAAATATTTTAATAAGTAAGAATAAAGCAAAAGAAAATTTGATCATATCAAAAGTAATGATTGTAAATTAGACATATAAGCTGAAAAGGCAATAATTGATCAAACAAGGTCTTATTAAACCAACAATATTTTTAGTTTTGATCCCTATTAGAACCTAAACTTCATAGAATTCTTTTGTATGTATAGATAGATTTCCTAAATATATACTAATAGAACAAAAATTTATGGGTAAACAAATATTTTCATTCATTTTTAATTTTTTGGATGGAAAAAGTTCATCAATTTAAATAATTATTCTTTTATTTTCGTCGCCCTACAAAGTCCATGACCTCCCAAAAGAAATGTATAGTCCATCCTTCGGGATGGCTCAATGGTTTAAGCTTGACACTTTCACGTTGAAAATCTCAAGTTCGAAATCTCTTGCTAACAAAAGCAAGGGATTTGTCAATTAGGTCGAGCTCGTCACACAAATTTGCCTAGTGTGGATTACCTCTCTAGTGTGGTTTACAAGATATTACCTAAGACTGAAAGTTTTACCTTGTGCATACCAAAGGATGGCAGCTTAGAATTTCCCTTTGTCATTAAATTTTTTTTTGTAAAAAGCTAGAAAAACACTCTATTCATAATAGGAAGACAAGGAACACTGCCTTGTTTATCATAATTTTCAAAAGGTTTCCAAGGAACAGAAAAGCTGACAAAGATCACAATATTATATAACTTTATATTAACTCATTCACTGAATTAAATAGATCCACTGAATTAAAGGTTACATAATAATAGGAAGAAATGGAATTAGCAATTACAAATTTGGTCTGAACAAGTGGAAGGCCTTAAAATCTGAAAATTGGCTAAAACTCTAAAACCCAAAAATATAACCATACTTGGATAAGTTATTAGGCAGGATGCTGGGACAAAAATGTTCATAATTTGTACTGCAAAAATGTTTTACTCAGAGAAAGATTGCAGTTGGATTGCCTGGTGATGGTGGATTCTGCCTCACGACTGCAGCATGAGGCCCTGCTCTCTCCAGGGCATCATCTATCATAGATAAGATCTCCAATCTCTCAAGACCAAGCTGTCTTTTGATCAAGTCTGAGTTCTTCTCAAGGACTTCAATCTCACCAAAAGGATGCCTCAGGTCCAACGCTTGAACCCCAACTGCCACTTCGTCTTTCTTGAACCTCAATAAAGGCGCAGAGCTTTGTATTTGTTTGAAATTGCCTTGCTGTGCAATATCACTCTTCTGCAATTCGGAGAGGATTTCTTTATCAGGTACAAAGGAGCAGGTTGAAGTGTCAAATTTCCTCTGCAGAATCCCCAAACATTCCTTTTTCCACCCACCATACTGCTCATCCACATTTATCAGCCCCGCGGAAGGTTTGTTTTGGCTATTCCGACTTACATTTCCTTTCTTTGAACCAGAAACCTGCTTCTGAAGTAGCTTCCTCATCGAGATAATCGTGTCTTGCAAATATTTGTTGGCCTTCTTAAGGGTAAGATCTGGCAAATCAGCCTCAGGCCACCCAGCTTTTATGACATAACCATCCATCTTCAGAAGCTCTCTCCAGGCATATTCAGCATAGTGTGGGCAGATTGGAGCAATAAGTCACGTTTGACCATCCATAAATCGCCATAGCAAATCCCAGTTCATGCCTCCTGAACCACAGGAAAGCCAGTACTCATCTCTGGCAGCCTGAAGATCATAAAAACCAGTTTTCAGAGCTTCCCGAAACATGTATTCACTATAGTTCTTCTCTGCAGTCCTAGCTGCAATATTAATTTCATTAGCAAACACACGGTCTGCATATGTGGATGGTGCCCCATTTCTTAAAGATGGCTCTGTAGAAAGAACCTCCTGCATCCATGCTATTTCTTTTGTGAGACGTAAGATTGCAGCATTAGCATCGTCCATCCCATCACCTGCATCTGCAAGGGCAAAGCGTGTGGCATCAGCTGAAAACTCTTCAATTGCCTGCCGGAGTGTTCGGAAATTTCCAGTAGACTTGGACCTTCTCAGAGTTAAGCATTATATGCCCATTGCATCTGAAACCATGTGGCCAGTGATGTTTAGGGAACATGGCAGTGTAGTTATAGATGCAAAAGGTAAGATGATTCTGAATAAGATCCTTGACAGAAACTCCGAGATCGAATGGATACCAGTAGTCAAATTCCTGCTTCATCTCCTTGAGAAGAGAAGAAGATATAGAAGAATTTTCAGGAAAAGGTTTACTACAGAACAATAATTCCCAGATCTCATCTGTCAGCTGCTCTGGTTTCACTGAAGAATGATCATTACCATACATATCCCCTTTTTGCAAGAAATGTGCCACAGTGTAATATGCCATATAAATTGTGGAATCAGACAAGGACTCAACTAAGAAATCCTCATCCCAAGGAATACGAGTTCCTAGCCCAAAATTGCGAGAGCAAGCCCACTGATTAAGCCAGCTGAGAGTGTGTTCAAAACCATGCCGTGTCTCATCAGAGTAGAGATTCATACTGGCCAAACACTCTTCTGCAGCTTTCCTCCATTCTGATTCTCCATAAGTGGAATACCACTGATCAGTCAAAGTCACAACACACTCATCCCCAGATCTTGACATGACCTTCTCAGGTTCACTATACATTACAGCATGATTCATCTCCAAAAGGTTGCTCCTGATCAGAGCTTTTGCTTCTTGGACTTTCATACCAGCAAATTCTCCAACAATCATGGTTCCTTCGTAAAACCGCCCTTGTAAATTGTTTTCTTTGCCTCATCAAGCTTATCTCTCTCATTTTTTTTTTCAATACAAATTCTCTCAGCTGATCTGTCTCCAAAATCTGGATGGTTGATAATTGGGACTATCTCAAATGGCAAGACCCACTCATCCTTCACACCAAATTTGGCCCTGAAAGCTGGCTTTGACTTCAAATCATGTAGGGCGATATAATCATCGGGGGAATCACTGGGAACACTAGTTACAATTCCTGTACCTATTTCAGTAAGGACAGATAACATGGGCAGAGTGTATATTGTCTTATTGAACGCCAAGGGAGACCTCAGGGGTAAACCTATAAGATCTTGACCAGACAATTCAAGCAAACAAGTCGGCTTCTCAGGGATCCGAGACAACCTTTGGTAGGCAAGATTAAGAGCTGCCTTGGAAGTCAACACAAAAACCTCAGTATCATTAATCTCAAACACCCCATATTTCCTTCAGGCAAAACCCAAGCATTTGTTTGCCCATACATGGTCTCTGGTCTCAGTGTGGCTGCTGCGAGATATACCTTTTTTCCCTCCAGAACACTCATCTTTGGTGGAAAAGGTGGGAGAACTTCCATCTTGATAAGAGTATACTCCTGAGGAATAACTCCTTCACCAGAAGCGCGGTCATGGTCAGCACATGGCTGACCATCTAGGGGTGAATACACGGTGTACCTGAGATCCTTAACTATCTTTCCTGAGGCTTTCAGCTTCCGCATTTGCCACCGTACAAACGAATCAAAGTACGGATTGATGTCAGTTGTAATAAAAGTTCTACGCCAATCACAACCCAAGCCAAACTCCTTCAGATACTCTACAGCCAGTGGTGGAAAGTATGTTAGCCAGTAATATGGGTCTGTAAACCTGGCAATTTCCTCATCAGACAGGCCATAACTCCTCATTATTTCCCACTGGTACTTAACACCCCCAGTCTTTGCAAGAACCTTTGATTTCTTTCCTTTAAAGTTTCCACCCGGCAAACCCTGATTTCCTTCAGCCTCAACCTTCACTTCTGTTTCAACACTCTCCTCTTCCTTCACAACAGGAAACACGGGTGGGTTCCCAAACCTCGATATCTCCCTTGAAAGCTTATCAGCAGATGCCTGTATGGGCATTCATGTGCAGTGAAATGCAAAAGGCAAAAGAACACTAGCACCTCTCAATCGGTGATATGCAGCTGCAAATTCAAGCTTTGACAATGAAAAAGCATGGCCCAAATGTAGATATCCATTCATATAAGGGAAAGGGAAATTCCCAAAGAACTTTTCACCAACTTTAGGAGGCGATTCTTTAGGTTCAGCCCTGAAAACATCACGTTCTGTTCACCACTTATGAACCTGTTTCTCTATGTCTAACAATTGGTTCCTTCGGGCAAAACTTCTGCCACCTTCTTCTGCCATCACTTCTCTATCAGCAAACCCACAGAATCTGCATAAAATAGGAAAAATCATCTCAAGAGAACATCTTCAGAATTATATCTTCACAGATCATCAAGACAATTTTGAATAGATAATGCAACATCTTTGCAAGAACATGCACACTGGAAAAAAATGTACAAAAGGAACATCATGTTCTTGTAGGAAACAAATTACACGAACCCCGAGCTAACATCACATACACAAATAAATATGATAAACTAACATAATGGAACACTACGATAACCAAAATAAAATCTTAGGTAATAACAAGTGATCTGATACATCAATTCCATATGCTTCAGAGAATGCCTGAGTCGTGAAGTGATCTAGACCGCGTCTTCCTCAGGAGGAACAATTATGGAACAGAGCAATAGTAGACCATTTACCATCTCCTTCAATAAACCAACAAATTGCTAGGAAGACAAAACAACCAAACAGCTGGAACACAGTGGAAAGTGGAAACTGCTTATTCTGTGATAAGGGTATTAACAGCAATCAATTATAATTCATGAAAAATGAAATAACAACCAGTACAAACATTGGATAACAGTTTGCAGAAAATTATAAGGAGAGTAGTAATTCACGCAATGTTAGAAGCATGTACAGTTTCAATTAAGGCCCTATATGCAATGGAATCAACTGAAAAAAATCAGCAGAATATAATTAGAAAAAGGAAAAACTTCATAGGCCACCTCACCATAAAATGCAGCTGAAAAATCATTAGAACAATTAAGTAAACGAAATACTTCAAAAACTAATACAAACAATGAAAATAGAAGTAACTCATCAATGAATACACCCAAGATTAAGGCTTTATGATTCAATTTCGCAAAAGGATGATGGCTATGAAATGCTTACTACTATAAAAGTAACTTATTCATGAACCTACCAAAGATTGGGACTATTATTTGTATTCAACCTAAGAATGATGGACATTTGGAAAATGACAGAAAATCAAATATATCGATCTGATTCAAGAAAATTAGCACAAGTACTAAAAATACTACTATAATTCAAGAATTGAGAAAAAAAATAGTGACAAATAGGAAAAAGTTTTTTACCTTGATTTGCTTAAATTGAAGGGGAATATAACATATGATATAAATTGCTTGGGCTGAAGTGAATATCGTCTCAGTATATGAGACGCTACAGTGAAAGAGTGAGGATCAAAGTAGAAGAATTACGTCTAATAGGGTTTTAGCATTTTCTTTCGTTTGTCTTTAGTTTTACCACTGTAGTCCGTATATTCTAAATGGTCCCACCAAAAAAGTAGCATTAGCCAATTTGGCCCCACTAGATTCTGTTATCTACGGTTGCTTATCGGTTAGTTGGTTCCAATTTTATGTATTATTATTGGATATCAATAATTGAATCAATAAGATATTCGTTATTAGTTTTTAGCTAATTAGTTTATAGTCTTTAATTCGATTTTTTAATGAATCAATAGTCACTAATTCGAGTCACATGAACGAAAAATCACATTTGTTTTTGTCAAATATTACAACATTAAGACGTATGAATCCACATCAACATCTAAATAATTAAGATGATGTTTTTAAATTCGCACCATGAATGATTAGAACTATAAATATTGTACTATATTTAAATGTATGGTTAAGCAAATGAACATATATACATGTACTCTTTCGTCCAAGAGTTCTAAAAACTCCCTCAAGCGCTCTCCCCTTTGCCTTTGTTTATATGGCAATTTGGCACATCATAGGACCAAACTCTTCACTGAGGCTTCTTTAACTAAAAACTATTTCATCATCTGTAAACCTGAAAGAATAACAATGAATTGACTAAGAAGGAGACATATTTAACTTGCTGGTATTTTAATAGGCTACTAAGTAAATAGTATAAGCAAAACTAAAAACAACAAGCTTTGTCAAGCAGAGAAATGAACAACTAGTGCGAGTTAACAGGAAAATGGATCTCCATTATACATAATCGTGAGTACAGGTATTTATCTCATCTTAGCGCTAAGTCCTCTATAAAGCATTCAATAACTATACATGCATGTTATGTTGTACTCAGAGTATTGTCAAGAATATGTGCAGCCTAAGTAGAGATTCAGGACATACCTTCTAATGAAACACATTTTCAAATACTTACTCCAAGTAACTAGGTGATCAGCATTAATTATGTGTAAAAAATTTCCTATAAACAGTAGATTTACCTTCCATCATCATCGAACTGACAACAATTGCTCCATACTCCAGAAAAGTGGAGAAAAATGGCTGCTAAATGATCGAGATCAGAGATGCCTCAGGCTGACCAATTCAATATCAAATATGACTGTCCCCAACATTGCGCCTTCTCCATTTGCAAGACGGGTTGGGTTGAAAATGGTAGTAAAAAGTCTTTGCCGATCGAAATACTGAAAGAGGGAGAAAATGTTTACTAACTTAAAGTCCCAAATGAGATTAAGACTTTTCCTAGTCTCTTCCTAAAAAGAATTAAAAGTAATATTAATCTTGGTTTCAACACCAAATAAATACAATCAATCAGTTTTAAAGACCTTTGTACTGCAGATATTACGAATGACTGAATCATCCAACAGAAAAAGGCAGGCACAGTAAGGCTCTGAAATCACTTCAAGACTCTAACAAGGTCGACTACATAATCCCCAAACTAATCATGAAGGAGTGCTTACCACTCCACCACAACCCTAGCTGGTGTAGAATTATGATTTTATTATGTCTTAAAGAGTAATGTAATTCTTGAACAAATTTCCCTTCTGCTAACTAACTATTAGAGAAGTAATACTTCTTCTTGAAAAAATGTAACAGTTCACTCACAGAAACATACTCAAACATAAAAAGGAGATTAAAGACATGATTCCATGCCTTTTACTTTCCAAAACCCAGGCTCAGTAGGTACCCCACAGCTTAATTTATGCAGAAAGAGCTCTAGTATTAGAAGACTAACTACACTTCCCTGCCAAATCTATCCAAAAGAATGCAATTGAGAAGTGCTAAATTATGATTATAAAGGACGAAGAGCAACTTCACACATTAGGTGGCAGGGGTTCTTGAGATGTATTCTGATATCCTTGAGATGGTGGGATAGTAACTCGGCGAAGGCCGCCTACTTTCATCGATCTCACAGCAGTTTCAATCCCTGATATAACCTGCAATAAATACATAGACAAAGACGTAGAATTAATTGCTACAATTTATTTTGCTATATAATTTAGTAGGTTCAGATTAGTCAAACAGATACTACTTCAAAGTGGAAAGAATTCATGTCAGAAAAACTCAAATGATGATCGAAGCAAATTGAAACAACCAAAACAAGCATAGTCAAGCACCTGCTCTGAAAGACCAAAAAAGTAAGGAAAACCAGAAAAAGGAAATATCTCATTTGAACGTTCACTACAATGACTGTATGAGGAAACGTATACAAGATAGATAGAGTTGGATATTGACAACTAACATCATGTAGGGATTTTTCAATAATAAAACAAAAGTGACAAATTTTGGTACTATAGTGATAATCCAAATTACAGAAGAAGAAAAAAAGCATTCAACGTCTTCCGTATTATCATGTTCTCCTCTTGGATACACCTTACCTTGAACCTACATTTGAACTTTTCCATAGTTGTAGTCCTCGCCTACCCACCAATGTTCCTTCATTCCTACCTTATGCTAGATTGTCATTGTTCCTGCATGCAGTCTTGGCCCAGAACCTTCTTCCTTTCATTTTTCTAAATGCATTTACTTTTCTTATCTTCCTTTATCATTCTTGTGTCAAGCATATCAAAATAACTTTACTAAGTAGTTTGCTTCCACTGCCGTTGGTGGCTAAAGGTTTTCCCACTTTTGTAGGTGATGTTAGAAACTGAAGGACCACAAAGAGGAAGAAACCTTGTAACAGCAACGAAAGCATAGAATCAAGTAGTCTAGAAGCATCATTTTGTTTAGGTTATTTTCATAAGGATCATCCTATGATGACAGCTTCTCAATGTGGTGGTATATTTTGTATGTACTAGCTACCTTCTTAAATCATGAAGATGTCAAGTCTAGTTAAGATCTGTTCAGAGGAGCATTTCATAGAGTCATACAGCCACCGGAAGGAAAAAGTTCAAACAACTTCAATTGAATTACAGGGTAACTATTACTAGCCAGCCTAAAAGCAAACTGACTCACTTAGTGCTTTCACCAACAATCTGAAGGATGATTGCAAGAAACAATAACACAGAGGACTGCATACTCCAACATGCTGCTAACCACATGCCTACATGACAGCAAGATACAACAACACAGAGGAATGCACATTCCTACATGCTACCTACCGTTGGTGGCTATATGCTACCTTTTCCACTCTGGTCGTATCCCTATCAAGTCACCACCTTCCCTGATCTACTCTTAACTTTTAAAATTTGGTAAATCCTACCCCCAAAATCCCCTTACCAAGAGTCAGCAGTGACCCTTTCCTATTTTGTTTCCTTGGTGACCAAACTCCCACTCTCTTGGTTGGAAGCTGAGAGGAGCATCCTCTATTCTCCTACCATCTAGCTTGTCTTGGGCAAAATTTCTATCTTTTCAGGTTCAACAAATTACATTAAGTCCTCTTTGCTCAGTTAAAAAAAAAACTTCAATGGACAAGTGTAAAAGACAGGTTAACTCACTTTGCCCGAACCAAGGACAAAAGAGAAAGGAATTGGTTCACCAGTTTCATCCTTGTGATCATATGTTGAGTCAAAGCGCCATCCTTGCTTTGCAGCAAGCCTCCCGTAATAATGAATGGCAACCTGTCCAATTACAGTGAGAAGACAAGTACAGTTCTATGTAATGCTGACGACAATGTGCAAGAACAAACATATTTCACTAATAAAAATTCCAAGAATCAATTTTTGTTGCCAATAACTCAAAAAGTTCCTAACTTTGTACAAAAATTAGTGAAAAGAAGAAGAATAGGAAAGTATCACAGGAAAAAGATAAAGAGGGGTACCAAGTCACCATCAATGGGGGTTTCTCCATCACCAATACGAAGGTCCAAGGCCTTGACACCTCCAGAATTGGGGAGCTCCAAGAACTTTGGAACTTGAGGATTGGCCCAAGAAATTGAAGTAGTGGGTCCATTTCCATTAGAGAAGACAAGAGCAGAGAGTGAAATAGTAAGTGCAGATAGAGAAAAAGCTCTTCTTGATTTCTGGGTTGAAGAAGAAGAAGCTTCGATTTTGTGTGGATGGGGTATATATAGGTATGTTGGACATGGTAATGGAACTGCCTTAATCATTCTCATCTTCACTGCTCTTCAAGCTTCTGGAATTTTACGGAATAATTTTTTTCTATTTTTTGGTCATATTTAATATTCTATCAAGAACATATTTTAGGTTAGAATAATAATAATAATAATACTAAGTCATTTCTCTTTTAAGAAAAAATTGTCATTAACTATAATATCTACTGGAGTAGGGCAGTTCAAAATCGAACCATAATCGATAATTTGAATAAAAGTTATTGATTTATCGATAATAAGTTATTGGTTTACCGATTTCGATGAGGTTTTGTTTATTTTTGTTATCAGATTATCAGTTCTTAACGGTTTGAATTTTTTTCTTAACGTGCTAATTGATAACCTGATAGTAAATTAAAGAATTATATTTACTTCATTTGGCATATGACTTAGATTTTAGTTTTATACTTTTATTTCTGATAACTTCAAACTCTTGATTATTCTACAATATACCGGTGCTTGTTTTGAGCAAAATGCAGTTTGTCAACTCATGTGCACAGTTTTGATTTGTCACTTTGTTTTTAAGTAATTTTAAACATTTTTTCTATGTGTCAAATTTTAATAGTTAAATCGATAATAATCAATAACTAATAAGTCAAATTGATAAAACTTCAAAATCGAACTAACCGATATGTAACGCTATACGAGGGGAGTCAGGGTACTAAGAAAAATAATTATATACCTCCATGACGTAAGAATAAGATTTTTAATACTCTATTCCAGGTCCCATTTTATAAAACGACACTTGATATTATTGTTGTTGAACTTATAGATAAAGTAGACATCCCATCTAAATTGACTTAATAAATATATAAAAAAAAACTCAAATTAATAGAAAAACTCGATTAAAGATAAGCTAACTTTTAGCATGAATTTATCAAAAATAAAAGTTATAAATAAAACTAAAATGTGTTGATATTATTAACAAGAACTGCATGAATTTATCAACATAAAAGTTATAAATCAAACTAAAATGCAAAGATGAAGTTGATATAATTAACAAAAACTACATACAATTTTTCAAAAGAAAAGTTATAAATCAAATTAAAATGTAAAGATGAAGTTGATATTATTAACTAGAACTACATGAATTTTATCAAAATAAAGGTTATAAATCAAACTAAGATGTAAATATGAAATTGACATTATTAATAAGAACTAAACTGTAGATTTTTTTATTTTTTTTTTATCGAGGCAAAAAGGTTTATTAAGAACAAAATAAATGCTACCGCCGTCTGTGGGGATCGAACCCACGACCACGTGGTTAAAAGCCACGCGCTCTACCACTGAGCTAAGACGGCTTAACGTTAATAACTTTAAAAAAAACTTGAATTGATGAGTGCTCCAGGTAGTAGTCTCTGGTTACTACTCGATTCTTCCACGGCCTTAACCCAAAAATTTCCAGAAGTTATATTTTTCCTTCTCCGCCACCATTGGCAAAAAACCTTAACTTTGCTTTTTCTCAAAAAAGTATTAAAGAGCAGAAGAGAAGGTTGATTGGAAAATAACAAAATACCCTCTTGTTTTTGTCTCACCCTTCGATTATTTCAGTACTAGTATTTCAGTACAAGTAGTAGTTATAAAGAATGGCCGCGCCAAAGGAACAAATAATGGATGTGAGGTCGGTGGTGGAAGCAGTTGCAGCAGGCGGAGATGATGTTGAGATTGATACCCCACTTTATGTGGTTGAAAGCCTCTGTATGCGATGTGGTGAAAATGTATGTGCTTCTAGAATCTTTTTGCTTTTTCTGTTTTCCATCCTTACTTGAGGAAAAAAGTAATCTTTTTTTTATTTGTTAGAACTTGTACTATAGAAAAGATGGAAACTTTGTTTTAGCTGAAGAATGTAGAAGTTTTGTTGGTTAATTTACTTTTACTGAGGGTGTATGCTATAAAGTTACAATTTTGATGAGATGTTGTGTTTGTTAAGTCTTTTTTCTTTGGGTGTTAGTCGGGGTAAGGACAAGTTGTAGCTTTTTTCCTCTTGAAAATTACTGTAGAAGAGTTCTAAAAGTGTAGTAGCATGAAAACGTGCTGAATTGAAGAACTCATATGCTTTGGTTAGTCTCTTTACTTCTTATACATAGTATTTATCTGAGCATTTTCTATAAAGCTAGCTTTTTTGGTTATAAATTGTGGTGCCGCTACATTGGTGGGAAATCTATTGGGTTCTTGGGCTTTATTGCTTTTGGGTTTTGTATGGAAACTATCAGCAGGATACGACTCTTTGTGTAATGGTCTTATTGTTTCTGTTGGCAGGGTACAACAAGGTTACTCTTAACACTAATTCCACATTTTAGAAAGGTACGCCTCTTCCTTCCTCTTTGCTTATAGTTCTAAGCAAAGAGTTGTGTACAATTTTGTTTTTTCAACTCAAACCAGAGTTTTGATTAATCAATATTTCTATTTTGACAAGCATAATACAAATAATAAGATAATTCTGGTCAGAAAGACATACTCTTATTGTCTAGTATTGTTGCATTTCCCAGAATTTAGATCAACTCCTAATCAGGCAATATTTTGACCAGAATTATGTTTGGCATTTGAAAATTAAAAGAACTGCATGATGTGGGATAGGAGTCCTAGCTTCTTGAAAATTTTGAAAAAGATAAGCGTGTGAGAAACCTCGTTTTCATTTGTGTATGACCAATGTTGTCACACTCTCTGTTTTGCATCAATGATCGTCATTCTAAAGGGAATCTTAATGTTCTTCCAGATATTATTGTCAGCATTTGACTGTCCACATTGTGGTGAAAGGTAAGGCATTTCATCTCCGAAGATGCTGGAAAATGGAGCAACTTATCAATTACCTACCTTGCCTTATTTTCCTGCCCTTTTCATTTCCATTCTAAAGAAATAATGAAGTGGAGTTCGCTGGAGAGATTCAGCCTCGAGGATGTTGCTATAGCTTGCGTGTTCCATCGGGCGATAAAAAGGTATTTTCTCTAATACATCTGTTGGCATTGCTATATGCTGTTAGATGAAGCACTAGGTTGCTATATACAATTTACTACAATAGTTTTACTACATCTTTCAATGAACCCAGACTATCTTTTCTCCAAGTAGTTCTCGGGTTGTTATTAAAGTGGAATAATGTCTTGTTGTTTCTGTGCGGTGCGTAATTGCATACTTATCATGATTCTTTTTTACTCATTTCATGAGGAAAAAGATATCTTGCCAATGTTAGTGAGGTAGTAGGCTGCTTTATGCATATTTTTGTGAAATGAAGAATTTTGTGCATCCAGGGGTTGTTTTTAGGTAATGATAATTTTGAATTAACTCTTTGCGAATGTTGACTTACTGGTATTCTGAAACTGCAGTTGCTCAACAGAACAGTTGTGAAGTCTGAGAGTGCTACCATCAAGGTACTCTATTAAACACTCTTGTTATTTTGTTAGGAGTCTCACTTAAATATATTAAATCTCCATGTTTGATGTCGTTGTATTCATGAGATACAAGAATAGAAGATAATGCGTATTTAGATGGATACTTGTACTTCTTAGTGAAGGATCAACAAATTTTGACTAAGGTCCTAAGCGAGCTACTTTTTCTGGAGTTACACTTATACATATATTTTATTTCTTTATTGCTACATCTTTGCTTTTATTGTATTCAATATTCATTATCTTACTAATTTATGGTTGTGCTGTGCAGATACCCGAACTAGATTTTGAGATCCCCCCTGAGGCTCAGCGTGGATCATTGTCAACGGTATCTGCTTTTTTACTAGCTTGCCTTTCAAAAAATTATCCTTGTGATTAAATGGTTTGTTTATGCCTTCATCTCAGCGTTCCACTAATGAAATTTTAGGCACGAGTAGTTCAAAAACCTTCAACCTTGTCATCAAAATTTTCTTTTACATTCTGATGTGGTGTGTGTTAGGATTTGGAATTTATGGTTTTATGGGAGATTCAAAAATAAAAAGGATGTAGGAGCAGTAGTTTTTTGTTCTCCCAGCTGCAAATAAAGAAAATTTTAGAAAGGGAAAAATAATACTCAATTGCTTGCCTCTTGTTCTAATAAATATCTCTGTGCTACATTACAGATAGAAGGCATACTGGTTCGAGCTGCCGACGGTTTGGAGGCTCTTCAAGATGAACGGAAGGTGGAGTGTTCCTCTTGGTTTAGAGGCTCTCTTGCATTGGTCTTGTCTTTTTCTCTATATTTTCTCATTCTGATATTTCCTTCTACTGCACTTGCAGAAAGTGGATCCGAAGATGGCTGAAGCAATAGATCAGTTCTTGATAAAACTAAGAGCATGTGCTTCAGGAGATTCATCCTTTACTTTTATTCTTGATGATCCTGCTGGTAACAGCTTCATTGACAACCCGTAAGAGACTCATTGTTTTTACAATAGAAATGTTATGACTACTGCTGTTGCCCTATCTGTATATTGGAGTGCTTCATGCCTGAAACAGAAAAAAATATTATTGTGCAATCATATGATTTATCATGGTAACATCAGCAGCATGCTGGACACTGTTACCTGAAATTTTGAACTTTTCGGGGATGGATGAGTAGAACCAAAATACTTTTGGAGTTTAAATTTGGAATCAGCCGTTAATCTTCCGAAAAGGAAATCGCATTACTAAATGTGTATATGTAGGCATAACATATGCCATTAATATAGATCAAGAGATGATCACAATAAAGTGTTAGAAGAATATTAGAACACAAAAACGACTTAAAAGATTTGATTTGAATAGTGGCGTATTGCTGTCTCTTTTTTCCTTTCTGATCATGGTTTTTGAGTGCTAAGAGGTTTCTTTGCTTTGTGTGTTTTGATTAGCGATTTAGTGTATTTAAGATTTTATCTTGTCCTTCAAAGAACAAAGTTTTTATTCAACTCACATAAAATTGGGAAGTGAAGTACCGAGTACTGCCTGAAGTTGTACAGTAGTGTGTAAAGCAAATGTTCAAACTGGGGGTAACACCACTCTACATAATAAAAATTATGTAGATAATTAGGACCGTACTTACTAGATGATAGACTTGTTCAAGTGGTACTGCTATTGGTATCCCGTATCGGACTAATTGTCTCAGATACAACAACTAAAACTAGCCTTCTTTCTTCATTGGTGAATACAGGGTAGGAAAAGTAGCAATGATGAAAATGATGAATTGAAGGGGAAACAAAATAATCTTCCTATAAGAATTGTTGAAAACATACTGTTAGAACGGATGCTATAGGAAGGATAACTCTTATCAAATAGGCGGAGCCAAATTCAAAATTCTGCATGTGGACCTTAATCACTTAAAATATGGAGGTTTCAGGTGCAACATTTACGCTTAATAACTTCTTCATCTAAAAGTCTGAGTTAAGTTGTAATGTGGCTGATCTTTTGCTACTACTTATCTGAAGGCATCTTTGTCTGGATAAAAGTCCTTTTCTTTATTGGTAAACAAGAAACAGAATTGTGTGTAGCTTGGTTTATGCAGACTGCCTTTGTTCATAAATCAATCAATCAATTAATTATGGCTCAATATAGGTTGACTATATGAATCCTCTGTATCTAATCTGCTCTTTTCATGTCCAATTCTCAAAACTCTGTTTGTTAATTTGACGGTAAAAAAAGTATAAGTTAGGTCCATTTCACTTCAAAAGCGTCTTTGTTTGTATGTGATATATAAAACGTATGAGTAGTAGGCTTACTTTAGCTACACTCTGTTTTATTATTGTAAACCGTATGCTCAGGTGAATGCATACATGACAGGTTAGCTCCATCTCCTGATCCCTCATTGACAATCACATTCTATGAGCGAACTCCTGAACAGCAGGCAGCTTTAGGGTATCTTGCTGACCCATCACAGCTGGGAGGACAAAGTGATGAGGTATCCACTGATGGGATAAATGATGTTCCTCATCGACTGCTAAATGAACCACATGGATCAGTTGGAGCAAGAGCGGGACGTCAGGCTATTGCTCAGGGTAACAGTGCAGAAATGGCTGAAGCTCTGTTTCGATATTCAGCTCCTGAAGAGGTACGTCCTCCTGCTGGGGTTTCTTACATATATCTGTCCCTTTTAAACTTCCCTTCTGATTGCTTATTCTTTTTGACAGGTGATGGTGTTTCCATCAACTTGTGGAGCATGCATGGCGAAGTGTGACTGTAAAATGTTTGTTACCAGTATCCTTTTCTACATTTACACAATAGAAAACCTCATTTCTGCATTCCTCCCCATACAGCCCCTTGCTGCGAAATAGAAGGGATTACTAATAGTTGCAATTGTTGCCCATCATTTATTATATTTGTTACAAATTTGTTTTGTTATATGAGGACATCTGCTTCTAATTAAACATGAAAATTTGTAATCATTGACAATTGTATAAGCTTAATTATAAAATGTACTAGCTTATGATTTTCATTTCTTGGAGGATCCCTATACATCTCTGTTATTAAATCTCCGTAACAGGGACATCCTAAAACAGTTAAAAGAATCTGAATGGGATTGTGAGCTTCTTTTCAGTGATTAGATGCAAGTAAAGAGAATTGGCCCCATATTGTTAGTTTTTTTTTTTTTCTTCCTATACATAACTTGTTTTGTTTTTTTTTTTTTTTTTTTTTTTACAAAGGTAACAGTTTTCTGTACATAACTTTTACCATCTGGTATTGTGTTGTTTTGTGTAATTTGGTTTGATTAATTTATCTTTGTGATTTAGCATTTTCTATAAGAATTGCTACTGTCATCTGCTGCAAGCTATTCTGCTTCTATGGTATTGTTGAACTTGACCACTTAAAGATATTCCATACTTTCAAGAAGTAATAGTTATGGCATCCTCTTGTGATGCTTGTGGTTATCGGAACTCTGAGGTAATCTCTGTCATGTACTAGAAGAGAATAGCTTCTGGAATTTTTGTTAATGAGATTATGCTCGTCTTTGCAGCTGAAACCTGGTGGTCCTATATCTGAAAAGGGAAAGAAAATTACACTTCATGTGGAAAACATTAAAGATCTAAGCCGTGATGTGATTAAGGTATAACTCTCCAGCTTATATTTGGCAGAAATACTAGCTAATTATGTTTATTTTTATTTCTTTTTGTTGATCATTCATTTGTTACCTTTCTCCAAAAAAAAAAAAAAAACTTTTTTGTTTACTCTGTTATATTTGACTTAAGAAGCACATTTGCGTACTGCTTTTACATGTGACATGTACTTCTCTAACTTTGAAGATCACTATCTGTGAAAGCAAAGTTGTGCAAGGATATAAATATTTAGCATGTAGGCATGAGCGCCAAGATTTTACTTTTTTTTGTCTGGAAGTTGGGGCCCTTTTGTTATATTTCTTTCCCTTGTGGATTTGTAAATACAGCATTTGAGAACATGCTTGAAGAACAAACACGACACAGTGTCTGCAAATGGAATACATTTCATGCTTAAAACCCAAGATTTTATTACTTAGTTTTAGAGGGTTACAAGTAAAAAGCGAAAGAATAACATGATGGGTGGCAAAGAAAAACTAATTTGTACTTTGGTGTAAAAGTGGCCTACTAGTGAATCTGAATCAGTATATGGACTTCTTAGACCTTGTTAGGAAGAGTGCAGTAGGCTGTGCTTTATTCTCTGTATTTTGCTCCTTTCTGTACCATCTTGGTACTTCTTAAATAAAACTTTTACCCTGTCAAAAAAAAAAGAGAAAAACTAATGAACAAACAGTATCAACTTCCAACATTCCAACATCAGATCAGATAGTTATTTTTTCAAGACCAAAAAAAAGACTAGCATAGCACCACGACATCTAAGGGTAAGGGTGTGACAAGTGGTCAATGAAGTGGGTGAAAAACTTGATGAGCAGGTTTCAAATCCCAACAAAGATTAAAACAGGTGATTTCTTCCCATCTGCCTAAACTTTGGTGGCAGATTATCTGGTGCTTGTGGTGGTTGGAGGTTGCAGGTAGGGTTATTCAGGTTTTTTTGTCCATTTCCTTTCTCCTTATATTAGTGGTTTTGTTGTGAATTTGCGCTTTAATACTGGTTTGATTCAACCGAGATGCTCATAGTTTAATAAAAAGAATAAGAAGAGGACAGCATCAAGATCATGTTCAAGAGCAGGCATCTTCTTCTGATGCATAAAAAAAATAAAATTGAAGAAGCACAACTTCTTTAACAAGTTCTACTTGACAGTATCATACTTCTACTATGCAGTACCTTCATTCCAATTATTGAGACCTAAGTATCTTGAATCTGCTTGATATCACACATATTACAAATAGGAAAATAGTTTTTTTTTAATGGTTTGGAGCCATTTAACTGTTTCACCCACTCTGTCTGTTTGCATTCGTGACTCCAAATTGTTGTTTTATATTTACCAGTCGGATAGTGCTGGAGTAGAAATTCCTGAGCTTGAATTAGAGCTTACTAGTGGCACTTTGGGTGGAATGGTGACGACAGTTGAGGGTTTAATCACAAAGATTAGCGAAAGTGAGTATCTTGTTTTACCTTGTTTTCTCCTCCTTTTCCTTGTTTCTGTTTCTTGGATGATAATTTGTGGATGCATATTCAGTGCATCGATTATTTCAGTGAGGCATACTTGAATTTTCAAGCTCATCCAAAGGTCGAGCTTCAATTGAACTATTGTGAATCTACAGTTGTCGTATTTAAGTCTCTTGACATGTTTCTGATTTCTTCTTTTGTTTATTTTGTGTCTGTTAACTGAATGATTTCTTGTCTCAAATGGCATTTGTATAATCAAAATAGCTACATTCTTGAGATGTGCAAATACTCTATATTAGTTCACATGGACTACTGAATCGTCTTTTTCAATCTGAATGAACCTTATTCTTTTGCGGTATCTGTATTTGGTCTTTTTTAATCTGTCCTTTAAACTTCCTCTTAAGTGAACCTTTTGTTTTAATGTAGGCCTTGAGAGAATACATGGATTCACATTTGGGGACAGTCTTGAGGAAGACAGGAAGAGCAAGTGGTTGGATTTCCGAGCAAGACTAGACAAGGTAAATGTGGAGAGATACCTCTTACTTGCTATATCATATATTGTTTAATCTTATATGTGATTTCTCCGTTAAGAGTTTCATTTCTATTCAAGATTGAGATGTGAATCACCTGGTTCTACGAAAATGTTTGTGGAAAATAATTACACCAGCGTGCCCCAATTACCCCTAACATTCTTCTGAGGAGCTATTTTAGGTGGTTATAACCATTTTTGGTACCATGACTGAGATGTAAAGATACAATCTGTATTTTCAAATACAAGTCTCCTTTTAACTTCCTCTATGTAATTCCATTCCAAGTTTATTTATTTAATATATTTTTTGTTTTTCATTTCAAACATTCCACAGCTTTTGAGCTTGAAACAACCGTGGACATTGATCATCGATGATGCACTTGCAAATTCTTTTGTTGCACCTGCGACTGATGATCTCAAGGATGACAAACAGTTGACATGTAAGTCATTTTTGCACTTAGGTTTGCATACACTCTTACCCTCTTTAGACCCCACTTGTGAGATTACATTGGGTGTGCTGTTGTTAATGAAGAAACCCGAAGTTTGTGGATCTTTTGCTTTCCCTCTTTTATGCAAACCTCCTTTAATTGACAATAGTCGTGTTAAATTTTGCTCATTTGTGAACATGTTACACCATCACTGCAGTTGAAGAGTACGTTAGATCGTGGGAGCAAAATGAGGAGTTGGGTCTTAATGACATGGACACCACCTCGGCCGATGTTGCTTACAGTGCTGGCGATTGATAATTTCGTGCTTGTATTCATTTATATTGCTCTGGCCTTAAAATTTTATGTGTTTCTTCGCCTTGATTAGATTTTGCGCGTTGGTCTTTCTTTTAGCTTCATAGATGTAAAATTATTCCCAAGTGATTGTGCCCTTTTTGCCTTTGGACATGTACACCTCGTTCAAGCAGTATTGATTATGAATCATGAATCATTCTGTATTGATTGTACTACAAAAAAAAATCTACTATTTATTCTCCTGATTATAGCCGGACTCTACAAGTGAACAATATCAGGTATGTTTAATTATCCGACAATTGAGCTCGACTTCACTAATTTAGTTCTCTTGTACTGCTACCTCTGATTATTTTAATTTGTTCACTATTTTAAAAATAATTTATATGTAAAATAATATTAGTATTATGATAAAATATTCCTATCATAGTGTACTTTTTTCCATCCAAAATAAGTGCTATATTTAATTTGGATGCATCTCTTAAAAAATTGTTCATTTCTAAAAAATAAGGGTATTCTTACTAAATTATATTTTGATCAAAGAAAAGCTAATTTCTAAACTTTTACTATGCAAGTAAAGATAATTTTGAGAAAAAAAAAAGAGATTTTCTTCAAATTTTATGTTACCAGTGAAAAAGAGTCAAAGATGAGGGTAGGTGTCACTCTGTTATTCGTTATAGCACGCAGATAGTTTTTTTTCTGAACCAAAATTGTACATCTGAATCACGTTTTTTCCACATCCTTCCCAATTGGAGCCAAAAAAAGAAGAAGAAGATAGTAATAAATAAAACTAAAAATAGCAACAATTAAAATATTAGGTGTATTTCAATTGATTTCTTTGGCTTAGGAAAAGTTGAAAATGATAAATTCTGTTATAGTGAACTATATATCTTCAGTCACATAATCATAGATGAGCTATATTTGTGTTATCAAAAATATTTACCCGTTATAATGTGTCTTTTGCATAAAAATTAAAGTAGTTGTTGATCGACAAATTTATCTTTTAGTATTTGTTTCTTGTAAAACAATTTATTATTACAATTCATTCGATTATCATATAAATCAGATGATGGTTTAATCTTTTATATTATAATATCATTGAGTTCTCAATCCTTTGAATAAGGATTATTAAGTTTTATTTCTCAGGGCACTGCGGAGACAACTATCAGATGTGTTCCCCAAAATAAAAAACTTAATTTTTTACAAGGTACAATTAGCTACTGGGAAAGGTAAAAGTAAAACTACCTAAATTGATTCCTTCAGTACAAAAGCATCCAAAGAAAATATCTCAAAATCTTCATTTTTTAATTCTTCACTAATCAATATCATCTAATATGGTGAAGTGGATGAGTTGCTCCTCCGTTAAAGATTGGTCGGAAACGCTCCCCTAGCCCTACATGGTGCGAATTTGAAATAATCGGCTCAAATATGAGTAACAGAAAATATCATCTCTACTGCTAGCTTGATATGTAGTCATATAATTATTGTAAGTCAAATAGTGGGCCACTACTTGTCTTTCGTTCCATGTTTTTCTTAATATCTTGTATCTACTACATATTTCTTTGAGTTTCCAACCACTAGTGGAACTCAAAAAAAAGGTGGTGAAAATGGGCATGACCAATATGTCCTTAGCAACTCCATTGCTTTTGCGTGCTTTCTTTATCTTTATCTTGCAGGTTTGGTTCTTGCTTCTATTAACCTCTCTACAGTATTTCTCACTTCTTGCATATTATTTACTATGGATTTTAGTTTATACTGATTTTGACTTTAGCATCATGATTATAGGTTAGTGTAGACCAGAAACATTGACTTTAATTTTGCAGCTTCAGGGATTATGCCTGAGCTAAGTCAAGGCTTCTTTTTTTTTTTTTTTTTGGTTCAATACCAGTCCTCTGTATAACAATACCAAAAAAGACAGTTTGGTGCATGAAACATCGTGTTCATGTAGCACCGCAGGAGGTTCTGCACTCCTATTGGCGTAATGTAGGTAGCCTGCCCCTGATCAATGACTGGTTTTACGGCTCGAACCTCTGATCTATAGCTGACATGGAGACAATTTTAGACTCTCCTTCTCCTCTTATATAGAACTATAATTGAATAAAAGTGATTACATGTAACATTTATGACTAATTGGTATTTAATTAGTTGTAAGACAAGACTACTTCCATAATTCACCTGTAGGCTTTGTGGCTGTGTGCTTAATGAATCTGAGTATTATGACTAGGAAATTAAACTAACCTAGAGTGAGAACAGTTTTCTGCTGTGATATTTGCTTGAAAACTGCCCAGTAGGAGAAATAGGAAAAGGGGAAAAAAGAGAAGAAATAAGTGGACTATGTTTTTTTTAACCCTTCCCTAGGAGCTTCCACCTTTTTTCTCCCTCGAACTCACAGCCTTCGGGTTGGAAGTGAGGGGTGCTTTCCATCTGAGCAACACCCTCTTGTCATGCACTATGTACTAGTCTGCTTGCTCAGCTAAAGAGATAGTGTATGAAGCTTTTGCAAGCCTATTCTCAAAAAGGTTTATATCTTTTAGTGTTGTTCATTGATGAATACAATTACTAGATCTATCATTTGTTCTTATGGAAATAAAAGCAGGTTCTTGCAGAGATGCCAATATCTGAAGCTAAAGGTGAATCCATAATCCTTCAGGTATATTCTTCTTTTCATGATTCATGTTATAGCTTACTGTCCTTGCTCCTTCAATTTTAAAACTGAGTGAGATTTTTGAATGATCATATAGGAATCAATCATCAAAGAGGTGAATGAAAATGCTAAAGCTGGATGGAAAGCTGCATTCAACCCTCGGTTCTCGAATTTCACAGTAAGATCTTTATATATTTCTAACTAATAACAGTTTTAGAGGGATATCTCATCCTTCCTGGCTCCTATTTTCACAGGTTTCTCAATTTAAGCACCTGCTCGGAGTTAAGCCCCCAAGAGAGGGTGATCTTAAGAGCATTCCTATTTTAACTCATCCAAAACTTAAAAATTTACCAAAAGAGTTCGATGCACGAACAGCTTGGCCTCAATGTAGCACAATTGGAAGAATTCTTGGTCAGTTTCTTCGTCTTATTGTTTGGTCCTTCTATGCTATATTCTGATTAGTACAATGCTGATGTTTTTTGTTCCTTACATTGCAGATCAGGTGACTGCTCTTGCTTACTATTTAGCCTCACTCTTGAAAATGCTAAATGCCCTTTCCAGATTCTATAGTGGTCTTATCCTTTATATTCCAGGGACATTGCGGTTCTTGTTGGGCTTTTGGTGCTGTTGAATCACTTTCTGACCGTTTCTGTATTCATTATGGCTTGGTAAATTCATGTTAATCAAAGAAACACTTGCAAGGTTTCATTTCAACGATGATTATTGATGATTGCTTTTGGTGTGTGATGTAGAATATATCTCTATCCGTAAATGATGTAATAGCATGCTGTGGCTTTTCTTGTGGGGATGGCTGTGATGGTGGATCTCCCATATCAGCATGGCATTACTTTATCCACAAGGGTGTGGTCTCTGAAAAGGTAAATAATATTCTTTTCGACTTAGTCACCTCAGAGGGATATGCTCAACAATTCATAAGTTAGTAAAACTTGTTCTTGCAGTGTGACCCTTACTTCGATGATATTGGATGTTCCCACCCTGGTTGTGAACCTACATATCCCACCCCACAATGCAACAGGAAGTGTGTTAAGGAGAATCTACTTTGGAGTAAGTCCAAGCATTTCGGTGTCAGTGCATACATGATCAGCTCCGATCCATACAGTATCATGACAGAAGTTTACAAGAATGGACCAGTTGAGGTTGCTTTACATGTTTATGAGGTAAGAATGAATGATAAGTATTTGTATATTCTGTGAACATTGTGTGGTATTTACAGGCGAAATACTTTTAGGTTCAATGTAGATTGCTTAGCACAAAACAATAACACAAGTTACTTGGTTATGTAAGGGTTAATATTTTCCTTTCCTAGAATAAGGATTTGTTGAAAATTTTCGTCAATCACAGGATTTTGCTCACTACAAGTCAGGAGTTTACAAGCACGTAACAGGGGAGTATATCGGAGGCCATGCTGTTAAGCTCATCGGATGGGGAACTAGTGAGGAAGGAGAGGACTATTGGGTATGTTGTAACTATAGTATCTATTTAAGATTATGTTAACTTATCAGTAGTTAATCATCATCTTCTTTTTTTCTGCAGCTTCTTGTGAATTCTTGGAACAAAGGCTGGGGTGATGTATGTCCTTATTGTGTTTATACAGTTGATTTCTCAGATGGTCACTCAACTAATACTTATTATCTCATAAAGTCACCTTTACTCTTGATTCTGATTTTCTTCAACAAAGAAAGCGACTTCTTGAGATAAGAACGGCTAGTTAAATGACCATATGAGAAATCAACTCCCAATTTACATGAGCGAAAAAGTAAGTAGTATTATATTTCTATATTTCTTTTTGTCTGAGTGTGTTTGTGTGTGTTTGCCAGGATGGGTACTTCAAGATCAGAAGAGGAGCAAATGAGTGTGACATTGAATCTAATGTAGTTGCAGGATTGCCTTCAGCAAGAAATCTAAATGTGGAACTTGATGATGATTTCCTTAATGTATCAATGTAAAATATTACTTCGTCAACAGGACACTAAATAATACTACTACCAAAGTCTATGCAATTTATGGAGTCCTTTTGGTAGTTTGGTAGTGTGTATAAGAATAATGTTGAGTATGATGTATGAGTAATGTTTACATTAATAATGATAGTATTAGTTATGATTGTATTGGTTATGATAAGATTATCTTTGGTGCATTTAAAGTAACATGCATTGTATACTTTCTAAAATAAATTATATGTGTACAAAAATACCATCCACAAGCATGGTAGAAGAGACATGGAAAAAGTTTTGAGAGACATTTGTATCTTTAATTATGTCAATACATGCATTAAAATCTCTTGAATTACTAATACTATGATTATATATATATATATATATATTAATTATACCACCTTTATACCAAATAGAGTGGAAAATGTACTATGAAACATGATACTAATAATACACATATTGTTAATGCATGAATTATTTTTTCAAATGTATTTTACCAAATGACACCTAAATTGCATTTTCATCTTGTGGATTTAATTAGATGTACAATTCAAAGTTTTCACTATGAATTACTTGAATCTAGATTGAGTCAGACCTCAATAATGTGGATATTTGTCTATTTTGTGAGAAATTCAAAAAACATAATTGTTCCTTTATTGAGTAACATTTAATAAGGAGAATTTTACTATCTCAGTTGACTAATTATATAAATTTATCTTATTGATGAGTGTACAATTCTCGATCTCACCTCCTTATTTTTCCTTCCTAGCCCTAATTTTTCTTTTTAAAGAAAGGGGATCATCCGATGCAACACCTCTATAAATAAGTTTTCCTACAAAAAGATTTAGCTCTATATAGAATCTATAGTTAAATTAGACAAAAGATGCTCACCTTCTATAAACTTAAAATAGTTATTTCTGCTCACTATCATTATTTATTATATAGAAAATAAACAAGAATACAAGATGCGTTTGAGAAAACAAAATTACGTATAATTTTCGAAAGATATGATATTTATTTAGATTTTTTTCAATCAATCAAAAGAAAGAGGAAAAGAACAAAAACATTACAGGCGGCAAAAGAGATGAAAAATAAGGGCGATAATTTGACGAAAAATAACATTTTAAATTATTGATAGAAATTTAACGAAATATGACGATTAATTTGACACTACAGAACTAGTTTTTTTTTGCACACTTTGTGGAGGAAAATTGTACACCTGACTAAAGAAAAAGAAAATCTAAACAAAAAATTAGTTTGAATTTTACTTTGTAATATCACTGGCTTTGGATGAAACGTGACTTAATCAAATTCTATTATGATTTTGTCACATCACAATTACATATAGGTCCAAAGCTAATGTTATCCCTTACAATGTCACGATATTGATTGATTTGGAATAATTTAATTATACTTCAACAAAACAATATCACTCCAATTTTCAAATTTATTTTTACGTTCCATTTACTTTCTCAAATTGTTTATCCAACTTGTTATTGCAATTGAATTGAATATGAATATCAACTGTGGTTGCACATGTAAAGTCTGTGTCCTCAAGCAATATCACATGGAGACTTCAAAATTTCCCTAAATTTCTAAAAAAAAAAATATATATTTAACTTATAAGATTTTTATTATATAAATAATTTTTTTAGAGTCATTTGGTAGCTAGTTAAAATTATGCTAGTAATATAGATATTAGTTATGAAAGAATTTAATTATGTATATACTGGTATTCATTATGCAAAAATTAGTTATTCATGAATTAATTATATATGTATGAGTTATTTCATCTTATATTCTACATTATACAGACATAGCGAATTTTTAAATTGTCAACCAAATATCATATTGACGTGATAGACAGAAGGGGAAGGGGTAGGGCAGTATTGCTTGTGAAATAGTCCAACTGGAATACCTAACATACCAAGTTGAACTACACTTTTGGGAAAGGTAAAACACTCAAAATTCTTTAATCCAAAAATATCTTATAAAACCAACCACAAGTAGACATCATCTTCTTGTTTGATAGAGCCATTATTTTTATATTGTCAGAGAATGGGCCAATAAAATTCGTTGTTATTCCCTTTTTCATTTTTTCCTCTTTATATTATATAATACCTTTGAGATTCCTTTATTCCACAACACAATTGGAAAGCTTTAAAGAAAAAAAAAAGATGGCTTTGACTTTGAAGTCTTTACTACCTCCTTTGCTTTTGATTGCTTTCTTTATCCTGATCTTACAGGTTTGCTTCTTCAGTTTTAATGAACATGTCTATAGCACTATCTTTTATGATCTTTTTTGGGTTGTTCTTGCTTATTAAATTGATGGTCTTGTTTAGATCAGAGACATAGCTAGAATTTTGAGTTTATTGGATTTTTAGATAAATCATTTGAACTAGATTGAATGAATTTTTCATAAACAACAACATACTAGTGTGATTCCTTGAGTAGAGTCTGGGGAGAGTAGGATAAGATAGGATGTAAGCAAAGCTTACTTTCACCTTTGTGTCATTTGGGGATAGAAAGACTGTTTCCAATAGACCCTCGGGCCCATGGTTTAGATGGTCTAGATTGTTAGTTTTTGATGATTACATGGAGTAGCCTTTTGCTATTTCTTGAGAAAGATCATAGATTGTTGAGTATTTTGGACTTCATATGCTTTAGGTCAACTTTGACTTGAAATGATGAACATAAATGAATTTTTATGATTTTCTGATTACATAATGGAAAAAAAAGAAAGTAAAGACATGTTTTTGCAGCTTCAGCATATGGTTTGAGGAGAAATTCTTATGTATTAGTTAACTTACATGTTCCTATATAAGTCTTTATACATAAACATACACTCAAACTTGGTCCCGGCAGGCGGCAAGTAAGCACTCTAACCTTGAGTATGTACATCTGGACACCTCAACTCGTCTCCAATGTGTTAGTTGAAAACTCCAACTTACAAAATGATCATCTGGACACCTCCAAAACTCATGTGTCATGTCAGATGTCCACGAGACGCAGTGGGTACGAGTTGGACTGTTTTGTTGCCAGTTGAGACCAAGTTGAGTTGTCTAATATGCACTTTCAAATTGGAGTGTTCACTTGTTAGCTGAGGCCGTGTTTGAGTGTCTGTTTATATGTTATGTCTTCTATATATACATGAGTCTACATGAGAGGAAGTAGAAGAGAAGAAATAGTTGACTAGTTACAACTTCTGCTTGCTCTATATTTCGTCATAATTTCCCCATGTTGTAGTGTTTTAGTTGTATGATGTATTAGCTACATATTTTTGTCAAAAATAAATATTCAGGCTAAGAGTATTGTAATGCTGTCTTCTTTGAAAGCAGGTTGCTGCAGAGAAGCCAATATCTGAAGCTAAACTTGAATCTGCAATCCTTCAAGTATGCTCTTTTGTTCATGATTCAAGAAGATGTTATTGTCATTGTGCTCCGGTTGAGTTTAACATTGAGACACCTTAATTTTTGGATGATAATGTAGGACTCGATCGTCAAACTAGTCAATGAGAATGCCGAAGCTGGATGGAAAGCTGCATTCAACCCTCAATTATTGAATTTCACGGTGAGACCATCATATAGCTAAATATTAAAACTTCTAAATGCTAACAGGGTAAAAGTAAGATAGCTACCCCTAATTTCCTGTAAACAGTGGGATCAGTAACCTTGAACATATGACATGTTATTAACCAGTGACAGTTGCATTTTCTTTTAGTGGGATGTTTCATACTTCCCCATTCAATTTTGCAGCTATACACCGAAAACATACATTTATAATTATGTCCTTATTTGGTTGTCACAGGTTTCCCAATTTAAGCACCTTCTTGGAGTTAAGCCTGCAAGAGAAGGTGATTTGGAGGGAATTCCTGTTCTAACTCATCCAAGACTTAAGGAGTTACCAAAAGAGTTTGATGCACGAAAGGCTTGGCCTCAATGCAGCACAGTTGGAAAAATTCTAGGTCAGTTATTTCACTTCCTTGCTCCGTCCTTTCTAGCTATAATTCTATAATAGAGATTCTAATGTTTTCCATCTTTGCACATCAATCACCGGGACAAATTTGCATCACAGATCAGGTGATTTTCTGCTACTGGTCTAGTTTGTTTCTATTAAATGTGCTAAATGGCACATTGCAGGTTCTCTCTAGTGATCTAATCCTATAGTTTTCAGGGACATTGCGGTTCTTGTTGGGCTTTTGGTGCTGTTGAGTCGCTGTCTGATCGTTTCTGTATCCATTATAATTTGGTAAGTTCTGTTGAACTATGTGACTACCTAATTTAAACTGTTAGAAATGATACATTTCATGAGCCTAATTCAACATGCCCTCTCATGTGTGAGCCTCATTCTATGTCATGATTATGAACCAAGCACGTAACCACCAACTCATCTTAGCACACAAACTTGTTTAGTTTGACTGTAGTTACAGTTACTGATGTTAACTTTTAATGTATAATGCAGAGTATCTCTCTGTCTGTAAATGATCTGTTAGCGTGCTGTGGCTTTTTATGTGGGAGTGGTTGTGATGGTGGATATCCTATAGCAGCATGGCGATACTTTAAACGTAGGGGAGTGGTCACAGAAGAGGTAAATGGTGACTTATTGTCACCTCAGTGAAATTACAGCTTTCTGTAAAACCATCTAGAGTAGTATGGCTCTTTACGATCAATCACTAACAATTTGAGCATATGCTGGCAGTGTGATCCTTACTTCGACACTACTGGATGTTCCCACCCTGGTTGCGAACCTCTATACCCCACTCCAAAATGTCATAGGAAGTGTGTCAAGGGGAATGTGTTATGGAGGAAATCAAAGCATTACGGTGTCAATGCATACAGGGTCAGCCATGATCCCCAGAGTATCATGGCGGAAGTTTACAAAAATGGACCAGTTGAGGTCTCTTTTACTGTCTACGAGGTAACAAGGAGAAGGATTATGTC
Organism: Solanum bulbocastanum; assembly: GCA_037074985.1. Lineage (NCBI taxonomy): Eukaryota > Viridiplantae > Streptophyta > Magnoliopsida > Solanales > Solanaceae > Solanum > Solanum bulbocastanum. Next base: position 23,508,367 of record CM073598.1, on the reverse strand, counting down.
ATACAGTTCTCAAATAACACATTGCCTAAGCTTATATAACCTTTGCTGTTTCTTTTTACTAGCAGCACTTCCCGGTACTGAATAACTTTAAACTTTCGTCAATCACAGGATTTTGCTCACTACAAATCAGGAGTTTACAAGCATGTAACAGGGGGAAGCATGGGAGGCCACGCTGTTAAGCTTATCGGATGGGGAACTAGTGAGCAAGGAGAGGACTATTGGGTATGTTGATGTGTTCAAGTTATCGTCTTCTATTTACTATCTAAAACCATACTTCATTTTGTCAAAAATTTAATCACCTTTTTTATATCTTCTTGCAGCTCATTGCTAATTCTTGGAATAGAGGCTGGGGTGAAGTATGTTATATCCTTGATTTTCTCCTTATGCTCTCACCACTTCTTGTTGAACATGGACTAACAAACACATATCTATACGACTTTAACTTATATATACTGACAACGTAAATAGTATTTCCACCGGTTAAAGCAAGTTATCTACTACAAATCGTACATTGTCAGTGCACGTAAGTAAAACTCTATCTCTTCATGATGACAGGATGGATACTTCAAGATCAGAAGAGGAACAAATGAGTGTGGCATTGAACATAGTGTGGTTGCAGGATTGCCTTCAGCAAGAAATTTGAATGTGGAACTTGGTGATGCTGTCCTTAATGCCTCAATGTAAACTTGATATTTCTTCAACAAGGACATTACATCATAATACTAGCAAATTAATAAGATACTGGGGATGAGAAAAACCTTATGAATTGCATATTTATCTAGTCGATTTAATCTGTATAATTCATAATTAATACGTGTTCTAATAGTCACTTTTCACTTTTCAATTTTATGACTTAAGAATACTTTTGTTTGTTACACTTACTCCCTCCGTTTCAATTAGTTCCGATTTGACTAGAGTTCAAGAAAATAAAGAAAACTTTTAAATTTTGTGATCTTGAATTGGGGCGGATCTAGGGGTTGTTAGGGTGTTCGCCTGAACCCCCTCAACAAAAATTACACTCTATATATATATGTAGGGTAATTATTTTAAAAGTGTTTATGTATATATATAGATTTTGAATGTCATGAACACAAGACTAGAGGTTGGATAAGTAGTTAAGAGAGTTCAAAATTCACTTTGAGATCATGTGAACCTAAATTTAATTGGGGCATCCACCTGAGAGCTTTTTAAATAAAAATTAAAAAAACACAGCTCAACACCAAAACCGATAGAGTTATGCACAACTCGTTTAAATATGACTCGAATGAAAGTTGAATATACTCTTTTCATTTTATATTACTTGATCTCCTTAAGAAAATTTTAATTAGAATTGTATTTTACTAAACTAACTTTACTAATATACTTTGAAACTCTAAATTTAACTATTACTATTTTATGTAGTTATTTATACTAAGGATAATATGAGAAAAAAGTAAAAAAAAGAATCTCTTTAAATTGTTAAAATGTACCTTAAACGCATTTTTGAATGCATTTTTATCTAATATTCATAAAAACCATACAGAAAACCTCCAAAGGTAGCTTTTCAAGACTTTAATTAGTGTCTGTTTATTTACTTTAATTACAGACTCCCTTTCTGAGTGGAAAAAGATGACAACATTTTTCTTTTTTCCAGTCAGTTTATTCGCTTATATATTTATTCAATAAATATAGTTGACAAATTATAAATTTATTCTTCTTATATTTTTATTTGTTTACTATACTAAAAATAACTGTCATTTTATTTTATCAATTTGAAAAATCGAGAAAAAATTTGTCACTTTCTCAATGCATTTTAAAAACATTGAATTTATCATGATTAAAAGATAATATTAACAAAATTATCATTTTATTTATTATTCTTTAAAAGATTTGTCAAGTGAGTTGAGAATGAATAAGTAAATATGTATAGAGAGAGTACTATAACTTTGTTTTTAGATAATTTCCTCGAGAAGTATATATTACTCCATCCATCTCAAATAATTTATCTTAATTTCTAAAAATAATTTTCTCAAACTTTTTATTATTTACTACAAATCATACCTAGTCGATGCATGTAAGTTAAAGCTCTTTCTCTCTGTCATGACATGATGGATACTTCAAGATCAGAAAGAGGAATAAATGAGTGTGGCATTGAACATAGTGTGGTTGCAGGATTGCCTTCAGCAAGAAATTTGAATGTAGAACTTGACGATGCTTTCCTTGATGCCTCAATGTAAATTGCTATTTAATTAGTTTCAGTTTGATACGGAGTTTAAGAAAATATTTTTTTAAAAAAAATTATTGTGGTTTTAAATCAAAGACATGTAATGTGACAAAACATTTTTTAATCTTATGATCATAAACATGTCACATGGTAAGTTAGCATTAAAGAGTTACTACAACTTTGATAAGAAAGGTGTTTGTTGAGTAAGACCAACTTTTAAGCCCAAACCCCTTATATAGATTGGACACTTGAGTGCTTTTTTCTCGTATTTATTAGGATTTTTCTTGAGTTTGAAGTAAGGAGCAAGAAAGAAAAAGTAGCAGTAGCAGTTACGACTTACGCGTTAACACATCCCTTTTCTTGCCAGAGTGTTATTGTGCGATCTTAAAAAATTATTCTTTTTAAAATGAATTAAAAAATAATAAGACAGATAAGTTAAAACGGATGAAGTAATAAATAAGTTTGGGGACTTAGCTAGGAGCTGAAAACAGTGGGCAATGCCTGCCATGCCATCCCATCAAATCCAATACCATACTAGTTGTCCACACGCCACTTTAAGTTACATAATTTTCTATTAAAACTTTGGCCTAAAGTCACTCGTATAAATAGAAAAAAATAAGATGTTTATTAAGATTATAACATATGAATATAATTATGTAACTTTGATAAATTTATCTTTTATTTTAAATTTTTATTATTTTATAATGAAATAGTAATTTTGAGTCATGTATTTAGTAGTTTAGTCATGAACATAATATAAAAAATTTATTTATTTGTGGTGTGAATTGTTTTTAATAAGAAATTGATTGAGTGATTTTATTAATATAAATGTCTAAATTGAATGATTTTATTGATACAAAATAAAATTTAGTGACTTTGCTAGATAAAATTCTAAAGTTGAGTGACATTTTGAGATATTAACTCATGAATATAAATAAGTATATAATATATATTATGTTATTATATTAAAATCTAAATATTGTATTAGTAAGAATTTTTATTTCTCAATGTAAACTAAACTAATCTAGTACCTTTCCAACATATTATTACTAAATTCTTTTAATAATATTATATTTTTCTATTCAAGTTGGAAAGATATACGTATATATCCATAAGACCCATTACGTTATCTTTCATATTTATTTATTTCATAAAAAAACAAGAACTGAAATTACGGCCCATTCTTCCAAATAATGGTAAACAGACAAGTGGATAGTTCATTTCAAATTAAAAATAACTTGAAGGATTTTTATTTTAATATATATATATATATATATATATATATATATTTATTTATTTCATAAAAAAACAAGAACTGAAATTACGGCCCATTCTTCCAAATAATGGTAAACAGACAAGTGGATAGTTCATTTCAAATTAAAAATAACTTGAAGGATTTTTATTTTAATATATATATATATATATATTTTTTTATTTTTTTTTACAAACAGATGATAAGAGATCTCAATCGTTTTATCTTTAGGCTTAAGTCATCTACGACTTCTTAAAATTATCTGTATAATTCGTTTAAACACCTTAACTAAAGCTTGTACATATTGAACACCTATACCCTTTTAAAATTGATACCTATTTGACATTTTTTTGACAATCAGTTTAACATATGAGATGTGTATAATACACTTGTTGTGACATGACAATGACATGACAAATTGATGAAGTAAATGATGACATGTGTAATTTAAATCTAAAAATATATTTTAAAAATGAAATTCTAAAAAATAACTATTTTAGTCTATTGTAATTATTTTTTAAAAAAACTAACTAAAAAAATAAAAACGATTTTTCTAAAAAAAGCCACCTACACACCCACGCCACCAGTCCTCTTCGTCAAATCATGTACTATCACTTTCCCCGACGGTATCGTGATCACAATGAGTAAGCCTTGCCTCTTCGCCCAAGTAGTATGACATGGTTGCACACCCAAGCTAAAAATTAATTTCCCTTTCAACTAAATAACATCAAAAGTTTTCACTCATTCCATTCATTTTCTTTCCATTACTAATCATTTATTACAATTATATGAAAAATAATTAACTTTTGCCCAAAAATGTTATTTTCATCGAGAAAATGGAATTATGCTGGAAAATATGAAACTTAAATTTATGTAATAACTAAAAAATGAAAGAAGAAAAAAATCAAAAAGAGTTTTGAGTGAGAGAAAGAAAGAGTGAGAGGTGGAAGGGGTGTGGGTGAAGGAGATTATGAAAAGAGGGGGTGTGGGGGAAGAGGAAGATTTTTCTTTTTTTTTTTTTTAATTTCTTTTTGTTAATTAATTTTAAAAAATATTAGAAGTATAAATTGAAATATAAATAAAAAATAAAAAATCAACTGTTTAATGCGTTTAAGGAGGGTGGAATATACTTTTTTAGTTATGTCAGTATTTTGTGATTAATAGAAATGACTTTTAAATAAATAAAGTGTTTAATAAGTATAAATTTTAATTAAAGTGACTAAGTTAAATATGAGGATAAGTTTTAGTGACAGTGGTTGAGGCCATATCTTTAAAATGACAAAATTAGCACACTCTTATATCCAATAAAAAAATTACACGTGTTCCTCAACTAAACATTTTCCAGACCTGGAACTGAACATTAATTAATCCAATTATTTAATTCAAAATATCTTAAAAGGGAGCAATAATATAATCTTTTTTTAATACGTCAAGAAAGAGGGCTAATAATTCATTCATCTTTTTCCTGTATCTATAAATTATATTTTCTGGGTTTCCTTCATTTTTAAACCACCATTGCAGAACCCCAAAGGAAAGCCCAAAAATATGAAGCACATAACCATTTTTTTGCTTTTGGCTGCTGTCTCTACCCTTGTTTTGCAGGTTTGATTCTTGATTCTTTATGGTTTTTTTGTTGTGTTTTTGGATGATTGGTTTGCTTTATATAGCTTTTAGATGAATGGATGGATTAAGTTATTGTATCAGACCGAAACCCCATGTCCTTTTCATTTTTAGCTTTTGGGTTGAGCTTAATCTTGGTAATCATGATGATAATTAGTTAATTAACTAATATACCCCTAAAAAAGGAAACCTTTTTAATGTTTTTTGAAGCTTCTGTTTATATTGCCTGCAATTCTTGAGGATGAGGTTTGCTTGGGGTCTGTTTGTTTGTTTGTTTTCCCTTTTTGGGTTTGGGGGTGGGGTGGGATATATATGTATCTATATACATGTAGTTGAAGTATATTATGTACCAAAAAAAATGTAAGTATGTTGGGTTGACAGTGTGGAAAGGGGGAGGGGGATGGATGGTGTAATGGTATTTTGTGTATATGGTTTTTCACATACCATAAAGGTGCATATGAATGAAGCGCCAATAGATGATAATCTACCACAGTAGATATTTCTAAGATTACATAAAGGTAGAAAGATGTTTCTTAGCTAGTAATTGTCCATTTTGAATCAATTGCCCAGGTCCTAACTCCTAAGAAAGTAATTGTCTAATTAAACCATGCGGAGACAAATCCTAGCTTGCCTTGAGCTTCTGCAGGGCCACTGTTTATTCTGTGCTGGTTCTTATTCACACTTTAAGTTCCTTGATTATAAAATGTTGAGTAGGAATTGTCAAATGGAACCAGAGCCTGAACTTGATGCTATCTTGCTCTAACTTATTTATATTTTGATGCTGATGAAAAAATTGTGAGTGGTAAGGGACAGACATAAACATTCAGACTTAGAACATATAGTTGAATCTATTGTCTATTGCCAAACGCAGAAAATGAAAACATTTGTTTTTATATTTACAACTAACTTTTTAATATTATGTACCAAATCAATTTATCAACTTAGGTCGAAGTAAATATAGTTTTCTTTCCAGTTCTAGTTCTCTTGCAGCTAAATGCATGCAAAACAATATACACTTGCAGTACAAGTGTAGATTCTGCAACAATGGTTGTGTGTGTTTCACGAGTAGAAGAAAAAAAAAGTATGTGGGTCAAATGAATGAGAAAATTCATGGCATGTTATGAGTGGAAATTAAAGAAAACTGGAAATGCGAAACAGCATTTTGCTGCTATGCTGAGTTTGTAAGTGGGAAATTGAAGACTTCACCTCCAGACTTCCCCCATTTTGCTAAGAAATAGAAAAGGGGAAATGGAGGAGGAGAAGCGTTGCTGCTTAAGCCAAAATTACATGGTCGAGCTCTTAATCTCTTTCATATTCTCAATGTTGCTTTCGACATTACAACGGCTAGGATGTTAGTGATTCAATTTAAGAGCATTTAGAAGGTTGACAGTCTGAATTGTGGATGTTTTAGGTCCAATTATTGTGAAAGCTTAGTCTTGGTAGGTTAAAGTACCATATGATTAAGCCTATACCCAAAGTTACTTAATCTTCCTGTAGTCCATTGTTGAATACATAATTTCTTTTTTGAACGGCAAGCAGGTTGTTGCAGAAAATCCAATATCCCAAGCTAAAGCGGAGTCTGCAATCCTTCAGGTATGATTTCCTTCATCATAGAGAAGATATTACTGTCATTGTACTCTGATCAAACTAAAGGTCACAGATTCTTTTTGAATGGTCGTACAGGACTCAATCGTTAAACAGGTTAATGAAAATGAAAAAGCTGGATGGAGAGCTGCACTGAACCCTCAATTTTCGAATTTCACGGTGAGATTTCCATAAAGCTGTATATTCGTTTTGGACAAACTTAGGTGCACTTTCTTTGTGCAATGCCACATCCTTCAGCTCTCCTTTTATGAGTGCATGTACCCTTCATTCACAGGTTTCCCAATTTAAGCGCCTTCTTGGAGTTAAGCCCACAAGAAAGGGTGCTTTAAAGGGCATCCCTATTTTAACTCATCCAGAACTTTTGAAGTTACCCCAAGAGTTTGATGCACGAGTGGCTTGGCCTCAGTGTAGCACTATTGGGAGAATTCTTGGTTAGTTTCTTGCTTTTATCCTTGGTTTAGTGCTGTAGTTCTATAGAGTGATGCTAATGCTTTCCATCTTTTGATGTCATGCACCGGTACTGTTTTGCGACACAGATCAGGTGATTTGTCTTGGTTCTAATTTCACTCATTTGTTTTTCCTCCTGAATTTGCTAATTGCTCTTTCCTGGTATTCTAACAATCTGATCGTTTGTATTTCAGGGACATTGTGGTTCTTGTTGGGCTTTTGGTGCTGCTGAGTCGTTGTCTGATCGTTTCTGTATCCATTATGGCTTGGTAAATTCATTCCTTCATGCAAAAACTTGCAAGTTCATTCTAGTTATGGTTGCTAATGATTCAATTTTTATGTGTGAGGCAGAATATCTCTCTGTCAGCAAATGATATCGTAGCATGCTGTGGCTATTTATGTGGGGATGGTTGTGATGGTGGATATCCATTAGAAGCTTGGAAATACTTTGTTCGCAAGGGTGTGGTCACTGAAGAGGTATACTGTTTTGTTATACACTTACTGTACTTCAGAGGGATTACATCTTTCAGATATTGTGGGATTCTTATACCGATCTGAAAAAAGATTGTGGATCATTATGCTCGACTAATAAAAATTTTCCTGTCAGTGTGACCCTTACTTTGATAATAAGGGATGTTCCCACCCTGGATGTGAACCTGGATATCCCACTCCACAGTGCAAGAGGAAGTGTGTTAAAGAGAATATACTCTGGAGTAAATCCAAGCATTTTGGCGTCAATGCATACCTGATCAACTCCGATCCGTACAGTATCATGACAGAAGTTTACAAGAATGGACCAGTTGAGGTTTCTTTTACTGTTTACGAGGTAAGAATGATTGAGGAAGAGAGTAAAGTTCTGATCCTGAATTTTTGGGTACAATTTATAGTATATGATATGAAGTTGAATGTTGCATGAACCTGATAAACAACAACAATAACAACTATGCCTTAGTCCGACGCAACAATCGAACAACAGTTCTCTATCTACCCCGTGATATTGTTAACCTTGGACGGCTTATTTCAGGCCAACTCTAATGAACTTTGAGAAACTTTAGTTAAATATTACAAATACCCTTTTCTAATTTTTAAATGTGATTCCCTTACAAATTGTAAGTGAGGACAATAATAATGCTTGGCTGAATTAAATAGCAAAATATAATTGGAATTACTTTCTTTTGATGGTTAACTGTCAAATAATTGTTGGTAAGCTGTTCGACAGAGTTCAAATAATTGTTGATCACCAACTCTACCCTTCTGAATTCTAGTGTTACCATCTACTATGTTTATGGAAATATTGTGCCAATTAGTCATCTGTAGCGGTTTATGTTCCGGGATAATTATGCCCATGACAATGAAGTACCAATTAGAAAGTCCAATGATCTGCTTAAATGCATCTTGTAAAATTAGGTCTTAGGCCTAACTCACACTCCAAAAACTAGCTCAAAGGGAGGAGGATTGCCCAAGCCTTATAAGGAGTCCACCCATCTCATTAACCACAAATGTGGTATTTTTGTCATTCTTTAACACCCCACCTCACGCCCAGTGCTTAGCATCTGGTGTGTGGGCAATTTTGATTTTGAGGGCCCCAACATTGGGTGAGATGGACCCTGCTCTGACACCATATTAAGATATGACACCTGGACCTAACTCAACCCCAAAAACCAGCTCATGAGAGAAGGTTTGTCCAAGTTCATATAAGGAGACTAAATTTCAATCCCTCTACCGATGTGGGACATCTTAACACTCTCTCGCACGCTCAAACCTCAATTGGAGCGTGAACACTTCTAAATGGGGGCCATCATCGGTGAACAACGTCTGGGTGTGCACACTTCTAAATGGGGGCCATCATCAGTGAACAACAAATTGGGATGGGTCTAGCTCTGATACCACTCCAAAAGCTAGCTCAAAGGGAGGAGGATTGCTCGAGCCTTATAAGGAGTCCACCCATCTCATTAACCACCTATGTGAGACTTTTGTCATTTTTTAACACATCTAAAGGTCATGTTTAAATGCACTAATTTCTCAGTCTGGAAATATTTGAGCCATTTGTGCATAATTGTACTGTTTGTTAATTGGTGCATACTTAAGTAGTAGACCTCTTATTTTGTTCTTGCATTTGCCCTCAGCATGGTGTCCTTGTGAATGCATCCTCTTTTCTGGTGAAATTGAAATTTGCCGACTTAGATTAGTTTCTTTACTCTTTCTGTTATCTTCTCCTATTTTTACCTGTGACCTCCCTGTACTGAATGACAAACTGTTTCTCGAGCTCAGGATTTCGCTCACTACAAGTCTGGAGTTTACAAACACATAAATGGTGAGGAAATGGGAGGCCATGCTGTTAAGCTCATTGGATGGGGAACCTCTGAGGATGGAGAGGACTATTGGGTTTGTAGACATCTTCTAATTGGGCCATTAAGATCTTCAAAATCATTTCGTCCTTTCTAAATTTGATCATCTTTTTTGGCTTTGCAGCTCCTTGCCAATCAATGGAACAGAGGCTGGGGTGACGTATGTCTTGATCTAACCCTTTATCTTTCAACATTTTACTTGAGCAAAAATAGTTCCTTCTTCTACAAGAAATATTTAATGTTGTTGAACCATTGGTTTACCCTTTCTTAATAGGATCTTACACACTTGATTCATAATGTTCAATATCCGTGCTAATACTTTTGTACATGTGCATTCTTGGGTGATTGCATCTTTCCGACTTCTTGAAGATGTGCTAATTAAGCAGCGCGTACATCCTTACGATGCTCTTCTCAAATGTATATTTGTCTTCATGGCAGGATGGCTACTTCAAGATCAGAAGAGGAACAAACGAGTGTGGCATTGAAGAAGAAGTGGTTGCAGGAATGCCTTCAGCCAAAAACCTGAACGTGGAACTTGATGTCTCTGATGCTTTCCTCGACGCCTCAATGTGATTGCTAATTCTTCAACTAAACACTAAATAGGATTCAAGTTTCTGAAGACTTGGGGAATAATAGCATTTTAAGTTTCATATTCTTCCCCTCTTAAGTTATCTGCAACATTTGTAATCTGCAATTGTTCCACAATCTTATTTATCTTTGGAAGTGTTATTCTTATCTGTTATGTATTTATTCACACTTACTCTGTCAATCTTGACAAAGTTAAAACATTATCATGTATTGTACTTGATATTATCAATGAAATGTACTTGGACTTTGTTGTTATTGCTGTTGTGATCAAACTTGCGCTTCATGTAAAGTTCTCTTTTTGCTGTTTACGTTACCAAAACTTTATTACATAAATAGAATAAATTGCACCCAAGTGTACACGACTTTTTGTTATTATATCAAACTTTTATATCTTATAAAAACACCCATTTTTTTTTTTTATAGTTTTGGACTAAAGTTCATTTCTAGTTTGTTGTACAAAATTTATGCTGTTATAGACATATTTTATAGTACAATTTTTATCTGAACTTGTTTTCCAAAGTCATTTTCAATTACAAATAGTAGTGTCGTTTTTTGTATATAAATCAATGATATTTCCCTTTTGTTTTCTTCCCCTTTTTTCAAATTCATATTAATTATGTTCGTTGTCATGACTTTTTAAGGAACATTTTGACCTTTTTATTTTTCTTTGTCATTTTTTTTTTTTTTGAAAATGAATGATAATATAAGTTAGGAATTTTTTTTTTACATAAATAGACAATTTATCATGATCTCTAAAATTTCCTATCATTTAAAAAGTTACAAAAATTCTCTTGTGAATACATCCCTATTCCTTTTCGAATACATCTATCTCCTCTCGAATGCATTCTTATCCTCTCTTGGAGATATCCCCATTAAGTAAATTTGCAACGTATCGCACAACAATAAATGTATCCGAGAGCAATTTGTAATTGAGGAAACTTTCGAGATAAAATGTAATTAGTTCCAAATATATGAGATTTTTGTACTTTATACTACTCTTCCATTTTTATTTATATGTCATCAATTTAAATTTTACGTCTCTTAAAAAAAAAAAACTAGGTAAATTTATCATTTACCTTTGTTTTAGTGATTCTTTGAAGTCAAGTTTTTAATAAGGAAACATAAATTATTTCATTTTGATTAATTAAATTGATAACATGTAAATTATTTTATTTTGATTAATTAAATTGGTAACATGTAGTATAGATCATTTAATTTAAAGGCTATTTTTTCGAACTCTCCAATTACACAAGGCGAAGTCCACTGAACTGTGTCTCTTCATTTTTCCCATTTTCATAGCTGCAAAAGCGGAAAATCTACTGGTTGGAAACGCCAAAATGAGGATGGAAAGCAGTGAAGAAGAAGATGATTTCCCATGTATTGAAAGTGTTACTCCTCAGTCCAAGATCGACTCAATTTACCAGTCCAAGACTGAAAAGGTACTATCTTTTGCATTTTCTCTACGTTCTTTTCACCCCATTTTGTTTCATTAACTCAGAAAATAGCGTGATAGCAAATTCAACTGCTTTTGTTTTTTGTTGGGGTTTGATCAATTTTTGGAATCAAGTTTGGAATTTTTCATCTGGGTGTTCTTTATTTTTGGAGTTGTAGTTCAATTTCGTTTGCTGGGTTTTCGCTTCAAGTGCTGGAAGTAAAATTTTTGGTACTAGATGAAATGTGGAAGTGTGTTTGTTCTTTCCTTGAAGTTTGATCTGTTTTCTGAGCTAAATTTGTGAGTTCTAGGTGGGATTTTTTTTTTTTTTTTTGGGAATTTTTATTTAGTATGGTTTCTTGAGGTATCCCTTTTTACAGTAGGAGAAACAAACCTAGTTTTACATGCTGAAGAGATACTAAGCTTTAGTTCTTCCATGGATAGTTAAGTGGATTTCCTTGTATTGGGAGTTCAAATTCAACTTGGTTTCCTAGGTTATATTTCAAGTGCTGGGAGTAAATGTTAGTGCTTTGGTGAAAATATTTGGCTTAGGTCTTCCTGAAGTGTGTCTGCCTTAACTTGGTTATATGCTAGGAAATACATATTATGCAGGGACAAGAGCTAGTTCCTTTGTTCATGAATTTTTGTTGGTGATGATGTGTGTGATTTTTGAGGGAGAATTGGGCTTAAAACTTGCTACAATTATTGTTTTTTCTGTTCTGCATGACTGGTTCTTGGATTTGATTATTGGATGTAGGAAAGCTAAGAAGCTATCCGTTTCATCTATATGTGGATGGATAATAGAATTATGAGCTGCATAGAGTGGTTGAATTAATCATGTGTTATGGGGCTGTTTAGCATTTTTGGATGTTAGTTAATTATGTATAGCTTCTCTATGCATCAAAGATGCTCTTCCATATAACTGAGGATCTTTTTTGCTTTAGACTATTATAATTTCAACATCTATGTACTAGTTTACTAATGTATTAATGTGCCAGTAGTGCCTTCTTTCATTTTATTAATGTTGATTCAGTAAATTTCTTCAAATAATCTTCCTAGTGGATAATTCTTAGTGTAATCTCACTGATACATTTGACATGAATCTTGACAATTTGAGTACATTTATGAGGACCTTATCTAGAAATGAGTATATTTACGAGGACTTTGAATTCAGAATACTGTCTGTTCTTGGTCTTGACCAGAATAATTCCAAACTGTAGTTGAGAGTTAAAATGAGCAAATGTAGTGGATCATACCAGAATGCTTACAACCATCCTTAGGGTAAAGGTTAAAATAGGGAGAATGGTTGGCTATGCGGTGAGTAGACGTGAGGAATTATGATAAAATAAGAGGGGTTGGGAAAAGAAGGCAAGGGAGTTTTAAAAATCTGCTTTGTTAACAAGTGCAAGGCTAAAATAAGATTTTTTCCCAAATAAAAGATTTAAGGAAGAAAGCTAATGGATGCCGCTTTTTGTTCATAAGGGGATGACCTAGAGGTTGTGTCATGGGAGTAACAACCTAGATATCTCATGTGCGAATCCCACTACAATACTTGGTGTGAGCCTATATACTCCAGCCTTGGTGGGCAGAATTTCCTTGACAACCTGTCCTGACCTAACACAACCCATGTCCATAAAGAATATATTATTGGACATACAAAATAATTACTTATTTTATTGTAGGTAGAGTAAGGTTCCTGTATTAGAGCTTCTCTTGTATTTATCTTCAACCAATTCAATAAGAGTTCTTCCCTATTTATCTTTGATAGTGTATTCTGACATTTATATTCAAGACTAGTCCCTTACATCCCTTAACTCTTTTTTTTTGTGTGGAGATATGTTGGCTGCAATATTCGAACTTGATTTCTGTTATGTCGATATTAGGAATTCTGTATACCATGAATAGATAGGAAAAAAATTGGAAGTACAAACTTCTGAAAGTGCCTGTTATGTGCCAAACTATTACCTTTTTCTATTTCCAAAAAATGCATACTCAATTTCTTCAAGTGCTTGTTCCGTTTCTTTTTGGTTAATTTTTCAATATATCACAGATAAAAGAAGTCTTTATCTTTCCCACTATTTTTGGAGTGCTTGCTGATTTTGCCAGTTTTTGTCTTTCTTATGAGTTCCCCAGTTTATTGTTCTGAGTTGTGCAGGGAATTAGGAAAATCTGTTTTGAGCTTTTGGATTTGAAGGATGCGGTGGAGAACCTGTGTGGTAATACTCGAACAAAGTGCTTGGCCTTCTTGAGGTATTGGCTGATGAAACTCTTTTACTAGACAAAAGAACGTGGAAGAGAATTCTGTTCAATGCTACATTTTCATAAACGGTTTTCCTGCCTTTTCTATGGAAACTGTGCTTACCAGTTTGTTAAAAACCTAAATTTACAAGGGCACAATGGCAAAACTTAAATGAGAAAATGTGTATCATTGACAAATACATGTACTGCTACCTCTAAGAGATGTGATATAATTTGTACAGAAGGCAGCATCCCTTCCCAGCTAGGAGACGATGAGAACTATCTGGTAGTCTATGTATTTGGACTCATACTAAAGTCTGATGTTGAGTTCATGTCGATAGCAAATCCGATTTCTAGAAAAACCAAAAATCAACCCAACTGTGTCCACTTTTTATGAGTTGCCTCTTGATGTTCTAGTCTCTGATATTGAGAATCCTTCCTTAGAACTGTAGAGGGAACCCGACGTGTCTTTCCATATATATGGTTCTGGGGGGGGGGGGGGGCGCTTCGGTTGTGGGGAAACGGTAAGAAGTAGAAAAGTTTGGAGAGACACATCCTTTAAACAGTTGGTTTACAAGCACAAATTAGAAGATATCTAATATTTATCTGGAAAAGTGCAATTTGTCCCCTGTGTTAAGCTTCCTTTTTTGTGTACCCTTTTATATTATCTGTTTGCTTTTTGTTTGTTATATTTAAAAAAAACATTCAAAGAAGGATAATAAGAGTTGATTTAACAGAATGGCAGTCAGATTTATCAATATATAGTGGTTCCATTATCTATTTGATCAGAAGTCCTAACATCAATACTGAACGCTTTATGTGCATAATCAGGTAGAGGAACTGAAAGCAGAGATAGCATGTGATAAAGGGACGAATTTCTCTTGCATCTATTTGTGAAATAGGAGAATAATCATCATCAAATTGCTCTTCTTATATTCCGAATTATTATATGAGAGCTTTTTTATTGGAGAAGGCTACAAGACATAGTTCCTTATCGACAAATACATGAGATATGAAAAAACACATTGGAAGAGAGTTTATTTACTGTTCAACTTACTATCTCTAGATCAAAATGTAGATGGTGTTAATAATCTCCATAAATTTAGCTAGACCAATTACTTGCATCTAGTCTTTTTGAACTTTGCATGTTCAGCTGTTCTTTTTGTCATTACTGCCTACTTTTTGCATCAGGCTGCTTTATGTATTTTTTGTACCTATCACCTTCAGTTTAATCTCTTGATCATGTTATGTGTCCTTCATTCGCCTTGATGTACCCATGCCAAACGGGTGCAACTTGGATATGGGTCCTTTGTGCAGATTCTTTAAAGTACACTGGATTATTGGTCAAATTACAGACACATTGGATACTTATAGACACTGTTATCACACAACCGTAAATGAACTCATGTAATGGTATGTGACCCCTCTACGTGCAAAGGTCAACTTCTAATCTGTTCTTGTCATTGTAGATTGTCCGAGGAAGTTGTGGAAACAGAACATGAGCTCAATGAGCTTAGAAAGCATATATCCGCACAGGGGATTCTTGTTCAAGATCTCATGAATGGTGTATGCAGAGAATTGGATGAATGGAGTCGAACTAGTGATGATGTCCAAGAAGCTAATGAAAGTTCTCGAAGCTCTGATTATGGAGATACTTTCATGAATGACATGGAAGATGATAACATGTTGTTTTTGGAGAATATTGATGTTCTTCTGGCTGAGCACAAGATTGAGGAAGTAATAGAGGCAATAGATGCTAAAGAAAGAAGTTATCCTGAGCTGAAAAGTTCAGGAGACACTTCATCTGCTGAACCATCATCTTTTAAATCTGCTTTGTCTAAAAGAAAAAAGATGCTTGAGAATCAGCTGGTTGAGATCACTGAACGACCCTCAATTGGCATTGTTGAACTTAAGAAAGCCTTGTCTGGTTTGCTCAAGCTTGGAAAAGGTTCTTTGGCACATCAGCTACTTGTTAATTCATACAGATCTCGTCTTCGAAAAAGTATTGAGGCTTTCCTTCCCCTTTGTCCTTGTTATCCCGAGACTTATTCAGCCACATTGTCTAACCTTGTATTCTCTACCATTTCTTTGACTACTAAGGAATCTGGTGCAATGTTTGGTGACAATCCTGTTTATAGCAACAGAATTATCCAGTGGGCAGAAAGGGAAATTGAATACTTTGTGCGGTTGGTTAAAGAACACGCACCGCCTTCTGATGGAGCTCCTGCTTTACATGCAGCAAGTGTTTGTGTTCAAGCCAGTCTTAACCACTGTAATGCCTTGGAGAAACAGGGCCTTAAACTGTCAAAATTACTCTTGGTGCTTTTGCACCCATATATGGAAGAAGTCCTCGAGTTGAACTATATACGAGCCAGGAAAGCGGTTCTTGATTTTGCTTCAAGTGATGAAGGGAAACCATTGTCACCTCGGTTTGCGTCTCCTTTATCTACATTTGCGACTACATCTGATACTCTGCTTGTTGAAAGTGGAATGAGATTCATATATATAGTCAAAGTAAGGTTTTAATCCTTATTTATTAATGTTTGGTCATCTGATAGCACAAGTGTTATTACTGTATCCCTCAAAGGACTTAGATTTATGACATGCACAGTGCAGATTTAAATCTCCCTTCTTTTTTTAAATTAATTCCCCTCGATAAAGACCTCCCTCACCTTGTTATAGTTGCTATGCAAGTTCTTTTACATAACTTGGTGTATAGGTGTGCAAGTATTCTTGCAAGAACTCTAACCATTTTTTTTTTTTTTTGAAAATTGGTAATTCGGCAAGAACTCTAACCAATTTGTAGACCTCTATGATTGGCCTTTCTAGCACAACTGAATCAGTTGAGAGACTGGAAGATTAAATCTAGATACTTTATTCTCTTCTCTCTTGCTCTCCATCCACACACACGAACACACTCTTGTATATTCAACTACTAGATTCATTAGCAAAAATAGAAAGAACCTTGGGGGTTAAAGTGTGCCTCCTTGGTCCAAGAAAAGAAATATTTCTTGAGCAGAAAATAGTATAAAAACATGAAAGTGCCACTCCGTCAAAGGACCGTTTCTACTTTGCCAATGAAGAAGCGGAAAAAGAAGCTGTCTTGTATGTAACACACTTATTGCTGCATATTCAGCATGGTGGCATAACTACCATTTGCAATAGTGCAGTATATGAATATCTGTGTCTGCGTGTGTATATTGCATAAATGCACGTGATTTTGTTCTTTTTCTGCTGGATTTTGCTTGCTGCAATTTTAGGACAACCTTCAATGCAGTGCCACTTAAATAGATGCCTCAAGTAGTTGTCATTGCTCAAGTAGGAGCACCGATAGATGTTTGAGATTGCTTTGAACTGCAACATGTGAAAAAAAAAAAGAGACAAGAACAATAGCACTGCATCAGATGTCTGTTTCTTGTAATGATGGCTTAATAATAATTTGATCCAATTTTGGCCACCTCTGCAGGAAATAGTGGAGAAGCTCACCCAGTTAGTCATTCTACATTTTGGAGCTAACATATTGACCAGAATTTCACATCTTTTTGACAAGTATGTGGATTCATTGATTAAAGCTCTACCTGGTCTTTCTGAGGATGATAATCTCACTGAGCTGAAAGAACCTGTTCCTTTTAGAGCTGAGACAGACTCTCAGCAGCTTGCACTATTGGGAACTGCATTTACCATTGCTGAGGAACTATTGCCTATGGTTGTATCTAGAATTTGGAATGTTCTTAATGAAAGCAAGGAAGTGGGGTCTGAAAATATGATACCTGCCGCAAACAATACTGTAGAACTCAAGGACTGGAGGCGTCAACTTCAGCATTCACTAGATAAACTTAGAGATAATTTCTGTCGACAATATGTTGTTAATTTCATATACTCAAGAGATGGTGATGCACGATTAGATGCTCAGATTTATTTGAGTGGTGTTGGACAAGATACAATTTGGGACACTGATCCGCTACCTTCATTGCCATTTCAGGTACTGTAATCCTTTTTGTCCTAGTTTCCGAAATGATTGGTGCTATGAATAGCACACCCTAGTTAATTCTTTTGCCCGTCTTAGTTTATTCTCGTCATTTCCCCCTTCACAAAAAAGGGTCCAAGACTAATTAAGTTTTCCTTTTTGTGAATTGGGTGACTGAATGTGTAATATCCCTTTATCCAAGTAGGTTAATACTGTGTCTGTTGAGTTTCTGGTTCATCATTGGTGTTGCTTTGCTGTTAGTATGTAACTCGCCTTCCAAAACCTTCAATTCCAGTTTTTCTGCTTGGTCATCAATCACTGCTTTATAGTAGCAACTTTAAGGAGATTCTAAGTTTGATCATGTTTCATTGTGAAATTTGAAAAAAGTAGTTTTTGTTTTAAAGTGAAAAATGATATTTGAAAATTGGCAGTTGTGTTTTGCCATGAATACAAATTGGAGTTGTTTTTGACTTTCTGTGAGTAATTTGCAGTGAGAACCTTTTTGTTCTTTTTCAAATTCTTGAAAATTCTTCCTGAATTTTGTTGCCAAACGTGTTTTCCAGAGTTCAACTCTGGAAAAAGTGAAAAGAATTTCATAGCCAAATGCCTCCTTAAGTATTCTTTTTTTTTTAAAAATAAATAAATTAGACAATCATTCATCATAATATTCAGCAGATGCTCGTTTGACTTTATTATAAAGTTCAAACAGCGGAAACATAGTTTTACGTTGTCTCTCTGATAGTGGTTTACAACTGTTTGTCAATTCTTATCTGACTATCCAAGTGCTAATATTCGGTGATTTTCTTGCGAAGTGCTTTCAACAGTTTCTGCTAAATAGAACCTTATAAAATGCTTATGTTTCCAACACTTTCATGTAACTAAAAGGTGATAAATCTTCAAACCTGTAGGCATTATTTGGTAAGCTGCAGCAATTAGCAACTGTGGCAGGAGATGTTCTTTTAGGAAGAGAGAAGATACAGAAGGTTTTGCTTGCCAGACTGACAGAGACTGTGGTAATGTGGTTGTCTGATGAACAAGAATTTTGGAGTGTTCTAGAGGATGAGTCAGCTCCTCTGCAGCCACTGGGTTTGCAGCAGGTATTTTGTTATATCTACTACCCTGTCTTTAGTTGTACTACCTGAAGATAATAGAGTATTAGCACAATTTCATTCTACTTTTTCACCTTATCATCTGTTGGCATGCTACCCGGATTTTCATTCAATTTGGGATAGTGTGTAGGAGCTGTTATAGCTTTGTTTAATTTGAACTCTGCAACAGAATATATTGTATGGCTCTATTGCAGATTAAAGTTCAAAACTGTTCAGAAATTCCTGGATGGACCATTTTGAAAGGATACATCGTTGGGCATAGAACTGCCGTTTGTGTGCTACCTCTTTCTAAAAGTAACTCTCCGGGTATCTGGGTGTTTGAAAATAAGGGTATCTTGTTCCTTGTCAAAAGAAAGAAAATGAAGGTATCTTGTCCATGCCCTTGTTACTTCCTCAGCCCAATCGGCATAAGATGTTAATTGGTTTTAGAGTTTAAGAGCTGAAGGTATTCTCTCATTAGCCGTAAACTCGGTGAAATTCCAAAAAGATACCTTAGTCTTTGACCGGACCATGTCATACTAACATTCATTTGCGATATTCGATGTGAAATGCTCTCTTGTTAAGCAAATATTTTGATGTTCTATATTTGAGTTATGATAAAACCCTCTTTGTATCTTGATATCAACTTTTTGTTTGACAGTTAATTCTTGACATGCACTTCACTGTTGAAATCGCACGATTTGCGGGCTATCCATCAAGGCACGTGCATCAAATATCATCAGACATAATTGCACGTGCAGTCAGAACTTTTTCTGCCAGGGGCATAGATCCACAAAGGTATATATACCTCATTCACCTATCTTACTACTTTTCATCTTCTTTATGTGTGAGCCTCATTAATGAAAATGTCTTTCTTATCAGTGCCCTACCCGAGGACGAATGGTTTACTGAAACTGCAAAAGGAGCCATAAACAAGCTTCTCCTAGGTGGTTCTGGATCAGATACATCTGAGATTGATGATGAACACATCATTATGCATGATGAGGGGTTGTCGGACTCTGATGGATCGCCTTCTTCCCTGTCAAGTGCAGATAGTTCTGAGTCATTTGCCTCAGCAGAAATGGGTGATTTGGATAGCCCTGTGTATTTATCTGATCCTGAGAGTTAAACAATACTGTCTAGTTACTTCAAGTGAATTATTGCATTTAGAAGTTGTATCTGTTGCAAGTACATGTGTTAGGTTCTGTTGTATCCAAATAGTAGCATATGTTATCAATTAGGGTTATTTGCTGCAAAATTCTGTTATGAAGAATTAGGTAGTTCCTCTTACAACACTCTATTACTTTTTCGTATTTGTTTAGATTATATATAAGATACTTTTGGACAAAGAGATGAGATTTTCACAAATGAAACTCAAAATATAAAAAAATAAAGCACAAAAATGTTAAAGAGATTCAATGTCTAGTATATATAGCATGTCTTCACCACTGCTCTTGGGATTAGGGGTACATAGGTCTGTTTGGTTTGGTTTTTCATTAAAAAAATTCTAAATCAATTATGTCGGTTTATTAAATCTAAAAACCAAATCAAACCACATAAAGTCGATTTTTTCGATTTTTTACAACTATACGGTGTTTGAAAAAGAGATTAAATATATTTTCACTTACCTGTGTGATAAGCTAAACTTAAAAATGTTAAATGAATAGAAATTTTCGAAAAGACGGTAAAATTCACACGGGTACAATTTTTTTTTTTTAAAATATCAACGCTCATTATGTTAAATTAATAAGATTAAAGGCTACATGCAAACTGAATACAAAATAAAATATTTACAAAGTAAATTGTTAACTTTGAATTTGAAAAACTATAACAATATAATTGTAACTTCGGATCTAAATACAAAATAAAATATTTACAAGCCCAAATTTGAAATAAAATATATAAACATTGAAAACTATAAACTAACTAAAAATATATTAACAAAGTAGATTATAAATAATATTTTTTATCTATAAATAAAATAAAATAATATATAAATATAATATTATATCGGTTTGGTTTGTGTTCGATTTGACCTTTTTTCTTTTAATACCAAACCAAATCAAGAGTGATCGGTTTATTTTTTCAACTGCCAAACCAATCAAACCAAACCACAAATCGTTTTTTTTTCCAATTTGATTTGATTCGTCGGTTCGATTTGACTTCTACATCCCTACTTGAGATAATAGTTCTGCTTACCAAACGGAAAAAAAAAAAAAGGTAAGAAAATCACTTATGTGTAATAAAACATTTTCTATTGTACAACACACCCTAAGATTCCAATTTTCAAGCTTTTCTGTTCTAATTTAAGTGGGCGATAAACAATATTTCTTCCGTCTAAATTTATGAATTAGTTTGCTATGACATAAAGTTTAAGAAAGAAAAAAAATTAGAAATTTGTATTCTAAAATAAGTTATAGCAATCATAAACATATGAACTTTAAACAATTATACAAATTACATTATATAAATTATATTATACAAAATCCGAAATCTATACGCTTGTACAAACTTTAAAAAGTTATCTACAAAAAGATTGAATGTATATGATGACAAAACTTAAAAACCAAAGGAAACCATTGTCGTATATAAATACAAATCATACAAAGAATTATTAGTTGTGAATTATATATACAAACGTGATTAATTATATAAATTCAAAGTTAATTCACGTAATTAATAATTAATATTAGTGACAAATGATAATTATTTCAAACTATATAATAACCATAATGAGTAATTAAGTAATATTATAAATTTGCTTAACCGCGTAAACAAATAAAGTGGTTGGGTCTAAAAGTGACTCACCCAAGCCCATGTAAGCAAAAAGACAAAGAAATCCAGAAACAAAAAAAAGGGAAAGTGACGAATCGGTGTTCATCCATCACACTAGCAGCAACCCCACTTACGATCTTTATCTTCAACACAAACACAAATTTTTGAATTTGAGCGACTCACTTCTTCAACTGAAAAGTCGTGTATGTTTTCCAAATACAGGTAAGGTCGCTGAATGGAAGCATTTAAAACTTGAAAAGTCCCCTCCTCACCCTTTGTTTCTTTATCCTCGAGCTCAGAAAAGCTAATACCGGATCTAGAGCATCAGGTAAGCCGACATTTCAAGAGAATTGCTTCAGCAGAAATGATTTGTTCTTCATAGGTCGTTTGCGCTACCTGTGTTTTCAGTGAAGCTTGTATAGTGTATTGTGTCATGACTTTGAAATCTATTTTGACACCTTGTAACTCTCATGTTTGGATAATCGCCTTGGATCTCTGTGGTAACAGTATGAAATTGTTTGTTGTTAATACCTGCAATGAAGATATGGTTCAGTAAAAAAATCAGCTAGCATATTCCCTTCTCTGTGTACCTGTGCAACACCTCCACTGTATGCTCTTTCACCATCCCTTGAATTCTCCTTATATCAACTACAATAGCCCAAGGAATTTCCCAAATCCCATCTATGATCTTCTTACCAATAAGTGAATCTGGAAGCAAATTATTGGTGATGCAATATTCTAAGCCTTGTTCACTTATGCATACATGAAATCCCCTAAGTGATTTCTAATACAAAATGCAGAGACACTGAAGTCCATATTATCCTTGTAAGCACCATCTCTGTTGCATTTAAATTTACCTTCCTCGGGGAGCTTCCAATTAACAGTTAAGCTAGAGATAGAGGACTGTAATTATCAAATGCTTTCACAATTAACGGCCAAAACATAGGAACTTTGTCTAGCCAGGGATATCTGTATGCTGCCAACAGATGTAGATTCCTGTTAATCTCAGCAATCATAGAGAACTTAGACATTTTCCCTCCATGTGTAATTTTATTCCTTCGTTTCCAAATTTGCCATATTATGAACACAGGAACAGCTCTGAATAAAGGCTTAAGCTTTGGTACATCCTTTAGGGTTCTTTTGATACTTGTTACCAGTTCAACCGAGCAATGACGAGAAGCAACAGCGGAATTTCAGGCACAATTGATCTAACCGGCAATCTTTCGCCGGAGAAGGTGGTGGAACTCACCGGAAAAGTGCACCAGCTTCCGTGCTGTATCAAGTTCAATGGTCCATCTGATGTTTCACAATACTTCAAACCCAAATCCACTGGTATAATTGTTCTATTTATGCAAGCCAAGTTCATACTCTACTTGAATTTTTGGTTTTGGGTATTAAAAACGTAATTTTTGAAAGAACTTTGCTTTTATTTATTTAATCACTGTTTGAATTTGTGAATGAAATGAAGGTGTAATTGTTGATGGGTTAAGTGTGGAGGAAGCTCATTTTAGAGGAAGGAAGCTTCAGGGTACTACTGTTGTAATTCCTCATGGCTATTCTGGTAAACTAATTTATTTTCTTTTAATAATGGTGTTGGACAGGCTTGTCTATTACTTCCTCTGTTTTAATTTGTTTGTTTGGTTTTGACTTGACACGAATGAGAATGTAAATAAGTTTTTTTGATTACATCAAGTGAGATAATCTTCAAGAGAATTAAGTTTGATAGTAACCAAATTAGTGATACTAGGTACGGTCAACGTCGCGGCAGAGTGGAAGGGAGATGGAACTGTTGGTTCTATTGTTCCACTGCCAGGTGGGAGTGAAGGTAGGCCAATCTGGCCTATAGAAGAACCTGGCTGAATGCTTGGCCCAACAGTGTGGAGAGGAAGAGAATGAGAAAAAGAAGGCAAAGGAGGAATTGAAAAGGATGAAGTAGAAGATCCCGACAAAACAACAAATTTAGATTGAGTAGGTATAATATCTGTTGTAGAAGAAGGAAGCGAGACATCTGAAGAAGAGGACACAAGTGGTACGAAGTGATAAAAGGCTCAATAAGCCGCTGGTCCATCTCTATTCATATATACATAATGAATACAAAGGGGATATTGATAAGGGTAATAGGTAACCTAGTACAACACAAAAGGAAAGTAGGATAAATAAATTGAAATGGAGGGAGTAAAGTAATATTGTGCAAACAGTATGGTCAGAAATTAAGCAAAGGGGACCATAATTCAAAGCTAAATACTCGGATCCCCAGTGATGGATCAAAGTCTCAATACTTGCTGCTTGGATAATAACCATCAATGACTACATTGTGCTCTTGGTGAGTGGCTGCACATACAACTGTGCTTTATATGCTGTAGGACGGAGGAAACACTGTTATATTGATATTATTTCCCATCCAGCATGATTGATTTTGGAGGAAACACCGATTGTTATGAGAATCACATGTCAAAAGCCAGTTGTTGAGGTGGCAGAGCCTAATACCATGTAATCACAGTGAAATCCTGTATAAATGGCATGTGATTGAATTCTCACACCTGCAACTAGGATTATAATCTCATGATTTTCTAATATTTCTTTTGGTGTGAGGGGTTGAGGGAGGGGCAAGGCGAAGGGGAACAACTAGACTGGTGAACTGTTTACTTGTTTCATCTTTCAAGAGTTTATCCTAGCTAGTTTACATGGATTGTAGTTTGGCTTCCAACTTTTGATGATTTAACAGAAATTTTGGTTAAGCTTTTTGTTTCATTAGACACTTATGTCAATCTTGGAACAATTGTCTGGAATGAAAAATGTCCAGATGAATAAAGATAATGTGTTTGGAATGATAGTCTATTGTCGTACAGCTTTTGTATTGGACTGGAAGTACTAGTCTCTCCATCCCGATTTTGATAGCTCAATTCTGAGATACGTAATTCTAAATATGCATCATCACATGTATTGCTGTTTCCAGTTGTATTGTCTTTTTCTGTTTTTTGTTTCTTGAACTTCATAGAGTAAAACTACTTACATCACCTATCTGCCACCTAAAGTCTTACAATTATTGTAGTTCAAATTTATATTGGGACCTCTTAATCTACTTAACTTTGTGTTATTTGAAACCATTTTTCTTGCTTCTTCAGGGTTTGTCTTGGGAAAGAAAATGCCTGATGAGGAAAGAAAAAGGTCCGAGGGAGATTCAAGTTGCTGGGAGATGAAGGCAAAGTTCCAAAACATAACATTGTGGAACCATGATTCTCTTCCCTCAGAAAATGATGCTTCCTTGCGTGCCTTCCACCTATTTTCTGTTGCAACAGCAGTATGTTCCTTCTTGATCCTAGTTATCTGGAGATGCCTTTCCTGCTATTTATCTGTTTGATTTTCTGTTAAGTTGCTAAAGCAAGTGTTCATATGAAAGCTGCTCCTTAGACAACAACAGTTTCTACTGACTATGGTACCTGCTTTGACATGACACCCTGGCTGCCTAAAATATTTTTCAGATTGTGGCTTTCATGACCAAACATGAATTATCGAGTCAGCTATTTTACCTCTCCAAAGTTTGACTACTTTTTTAATCTATCTTACTTGGTTTTGTTGGGAGGAGTATCTGTTATGAACCAAGGCCAGCCCAAAAGTAGTTATTGGGCTGACAAGAGCTATTGGGCCTAGAACAAGCAATAGGGTCAGGTTAATTTTGCATCCGGGTTGAGAAGTGGGCATGGGAACGGTTCCATCAAAAAGGGTAGTGGTATGTGATTCAAGGATTATGCAAATTGTTAAGTAAAGAGTCTGATTCTCTCATCTCCATTCTTAGTCGAGCTTCTCATCCTCTTCTATCTCTATATTTTTTGATCTTCTTCCCCTTCGGTTAACCTTCTCAGTTTAGATTTAAGGACGTTAGTTGTTATTAGCTTGTTGTTTCCATTTCTCAATTGTATTTTGTGTTCTTCAGCGATTATAATACATATCATTGTTGTGTTGATAACTTGAGTTGTTACAGTATCAAATAAGCACTAGTAGTCTCAAATCTGCGACCAAATATTTGGCTAATTTTGGTTCTCTTTAGTTGTCTTTCCTCTGATAAGCTTATGAACGCTAATGTATATAGAGGAAGTCAATGTAGGAGCTGCAATTAAAATGGTCTGGATGCATTTATATGGACTCTTTATCATTGTTACATGCTTATTTATGCTGCTTTGAGTACCTAGCGATGTAGTCTTCCGTTGAGCCTATATTAACCTTGTGTTTCATCAATGCAGCTGCACCAACCAGTCAGTCTTGAAGACCTGGAAGCTGCATCAATCGATCAAGAACTAGAGCTATAAATTGGCAATATGAGGAGATAACCTCCACAATGAGCAGTACATTTTGAGCTCGTTTATGCTCTTCGCCAGTTTATGAAAGTGTTCTTCATTATTTATCTATACAATCAGGACTCCATTTATCATGTGTCTAACATGTACACGCGATAACATATTAACACATGTATTTTTCGTATATCTGAAAAAATTCCCTTTGTTTCTGTAAGATGTACATTCTCGAGGTATAGTCATAGATTTGTACCCATTTTATGTGACATAACGAGTAGTACCTGGTTTTCTTAGTTTTAAGTGTTCGGTAAGTAGACAAAATATTTGTACACAGTATATTCAAATACTATGAAGGATGGTGTGGTGAGGATGTAGGATATAAGGGATGGAGTCATGTGTTAAGAGTGTTGGGAGCAGACTACCAATGTGAGTGTGAATGTCACTAGGGAAGTAATTGTTCTTATTTTTAAGAACCAAAATATTTTTCAAACATTTTGACCAACCAAATATAACGATATTAGAAAACATTCTTTAGAATATGGTTTCCTAAGCACACTCTATGTGTATATGAGAAAACTATGGGTTTCCAGCATTTACTCATATTTAGGAAGCAAAATAGAGTGACGAACCAGCTGGCTAAAGGGTACATTGTTAAGTTTTTAATAGGCCAAGATTTTTGGTATTTTTTTCAGTGATTGCAGCATATGCAATTTGGGTTGATACTATAGGAACTATGTTTACAGACTATTGCAGTTTGTAATAGTACTCATTAATAGATTAATAGATTTGTTTGGTTATGTCAAATCGAAATGCTATACTCCCTCATTTATAATTTATTTTTTAATTGTATAAATATTTATGACTTATTTTAGACCTCGAGTTCGAATAGATTTCCTATTATTCTTAAACTTTGTGCCTAATCAACATAAATTGGGACACAAATTCGTTATTTTAATGAAAAAAACAATTTCCTTATCAAACAAGCTGGAATAGCTCAGTTGGTTAGAGCGTGTGGCTGTTAACCACAAGGTCGGAGGTTCAAGCCCTCCTTCTAGCGTCCAAATTTATCATTTTTATTTTAGTTCTTTACAAAATTTATTTGATATTAAATCTTAATTAATGTTTGATAGACTCTCTTGGCTCAAATAAAATATTTTAAAGTAGTTTTTTTTTTTTTTTAAAGAAATAAAGTAGATATGTTGATTGATAAGAAAAACATTACATAACATTCAAAAAAGAAATCAATAAATATATAATCAAAGCACAAAAAACATAGATAATTAATAAATCGAAGTAGCAATGATATGAATAATATTATAAGAACTAACAGTAAATATGAAGGCATCATGAAGTATTCCGTGTTCTATGTCAAATAACAAAGTGCATCAGCTTTTGCTGTTATGAACACGTTTTTATTAATCATCAGTGTGTTCTCTAGAATTATCATCTAATCTAAATATTGTTCTTGTGTTCATTAAACAATATCTAATTCAAGCCCTCCTTCTAGCGTCCAAATTTATCATTTTGATTTTAGTTCTTTACAAAATTTATTTGATATTAAATCTTAATTAATGTTTGATAGACTCTCTTGGCTCAAATAAAATATTTTAAAGTAGTTTTTTTTTTTAAAAAAAGAAATAAAGTAGATATGTTGATTGATAAGAAAAACATTACATAACATTCAGCAAAGAAAACAATAAATATATAATCAAAGCACAAAAAATACAGATAATTAATAAATCGAAGTAGCAATGATATGAATAATATTATAAGAACTAATGGTAAATGTGAAGGCATCATGAAGTATTCGGTGTTCTATGTCAAATAACAAAGTGCATCAGCTTTTGCTTTTATGAACACGTTTTTATTAATCATCAGTGTGTTCTCTAGAATTATCATCTAATCTAAATATTGTTCTTGTGTTCATTGAACAATATCTAATATTGTAAAGCAACTCCATATTCTTTTTTTTTTTTTCGTTATTAAAAACATTACCTTTAATGCAATTAATTTAATATGAGGAATTTTGGCCCTTTAATTTGGTCAAATTTAACTTGGGCCCTTCACTATGTTATGCTCACTGTCGGCTTAGTCATAAAATTGATTATTTGCCTCCTGTGACCAAATCGGATTCCATAAATATAAGTAAACATAATTAAAGCAAAAAAGTGAATTTTTTAAAACCTTTACGTCTAGGATTAAGTAGAAAAGTCAAATTTGGACTACATATTAATTAACTCGAGGTGACTAGAATCAATTACAAAAACAAAGGACGATTCTAGTTTTACGCATTCAATTTTTGATTAATTATAGTATATTAATGAGTAAAAGCTATTTGATTAATGAGTTTTTTTTTTTTTTAAGATATTGATTTCGGTCGATTTACAGTATCACTAATAACGAATGCGTTCGGTTGGAGTGATTCACCAGTTTATCTTATGGCGAAATGTGGAGATAATCAAGTGAGATTAATGGCAAAAAGATGATATCAAAAATTATTACGATAACAAAAGGAAATGAGAACAATACCGATAAAATTTATTTTGGATTGTATGAAGTTTGGAACAAAAAATGAAAAAGAGGTCTCAAAATTCATTCTATAAACTTGACAGAGATTTAGCTGTACTACAAGAAAATTGCAACACAAAAATAATTAGTCGATTATTGTCATATCATGAATGAAACTCGTATGTTGAACTCAATTATAACTTTAATTAAGTTGCCTTACGTTTGTTCTTTTATTTGTTTCAAGTTTTTCCTCTTTTTTCCCCTCCTAATAACTATATTACATATATTCAATTTAACTAGTTTCACTGGAAAAAGTTTAAAATACTCATCGCAACAAATAAATAATTTTACGATAATAATATAATTGTTAGTAGCAATAATATAATATGTGTATTTATAACCAACACTTACTGTTGTTAAAGACTTTAGCAACTTTGAATACAATGATATTAATTATGAATACAATGTTGTTAATTATGAAAATTATACCAAAAATATTGTAAATTAACGTAATTAATAATTTAAAATATTTAAGAGAAATTTGAAAAAAAAATAATTAAAAATTATAATTTTCTTGTGTGTCCTCTAAGTAATTTACC
Source organism: Solanum bulbocastanum (assembly GCA_037074985.1). Lineage (NCBI taxonomy): Eukaryota > Viridiplantae > Streptophyta > Magnoliopsida > Solanales > Solanaceae > Solanum > Solanum bulbocastanum. The sequence goes on along the minus strand of CM073598.1, from coordinate 23,479,405 downwards.
CATTGTTATTGTCAAGATAGTTGGATAAAAAATTTCCAGGATAGAAGGAGAAAACTATTTTGCAATAGTGGCAAATATACAAATTAGTTTCAGAATTTTAGTGAATTCAAATATATATATGGCGGAGCAAATTACACACTAGACAGTTGATTCAGTGGTTCAATTTGCATCACTACACCCTTCAATAACTACGAAATTCTCATTGTCATGCAAAACATAATAATCTTAGATGTTTTAAATACCCTAAAATTCGATTCATTATCATCTGGTGAGTTTAGTTGGAACTATTTGTTTATTGACTTAGTTTACTTATTGGACAAGTAATATTGGACATTGTACAATTCATTAATTAGGTACATCAAACCTCCCAAGTCCCAACACTCAAATATAATTCAATTGAGACTTAATTTGACCATTATTCTTTAAAAAAATATAATATGAATTAATTAAAATTCTTGCGACTTTAAAATTCAAATATTTAATATTTTTAAATATTGCATTGACATAATGAAATTGAGACAAGACTAGACTACTCCACTGTTCTTGTATTCATTGAATAATCATATATACTTGCTTTGCTTTGAAATATACATATAAAAAGAAATCCACATTCATTTTTTGCGTTATTTAAACATTAGTTTAATGCAATTAATTTAATAGAAGAAATTTTGACCCTTTTTGGTCAAACTTAGGCCCTTCCTTTAAAACTTTGTGACAAATTGATAAAAAGGGGAATGTAATGAAAAGAAGTTTTAAAAGTGGAATATTTGAACCAGTCAATTAATATTTAACTATATAAGCAATGAAAACAATATAATATAGTACTCTAATATTCTTACCGTGTCCTGAGAATATTTATTCGAGATTTATCAATTTGGAATCAATCTCTATCTTCATGCATTCAACTTTTGACAACTAATTATAGTTGGAATGTCGACTTTGGAGTATATTTTTTTCCCTGTCTAATCATCTTTGATGTTCAAAATAGGGATACCATGTGCATATATTCTATCTTCTTGAAAATCCGTCTGTGGACATATATACTTAGCTTGAATGCGTAAGGTCTTATGTGTCATGACTTGATTCCATTTCTTCCTTTCGGCAAGTGCATGCATGCATGAAAATTTTTCTATATATCTCTATATATTTGTAGCCCAAAATATTATAAGGCACTCAAACCTCCACATTCTTTATAATTCAACTTATATAGCAAATATTAAATGGCTTCAAAAACTCTTCACTATCAAGGCAATCACACTTTCTCTAAAACAGAAAAGGTGCAGCAAATTTCATGCATTAATCTCTTCCAATATATATATATATATATATATATATTGAGATTCTTGTTTCTCCCATTATACTTAGTTATGCATGAGTTTATGTTTTTTTTTAAAGTGTTTATTTCGTTGTTTGCAGGGTTATATAATTTATCCAAAAGCTCTTAATATTGTTTGGGGAAATGATAAACGCTTTTGGAAGTTACCCAAATACGAGTAAGAATATTTAATTGGTGTACCAAATCTAAGTTATAGAAATTTACTATATATATACTACCTTACAATTGTAAATTGGCTGACATTGTCATTAAATATATTTGAATTACAGAAAAGATGGTGCAGAACTTATACAAGTAAATTGGCTGGAGGTAACTGGCTGCATTGACAATATTAATGTAGCGAAGAAAACGTCATACGACGTTGGATTTACAGTGTCACTGATGACTGATGCATTTGGTTGGAACGATTCGCCTGTTTATCTTATGGCTAAATGGGGAGATAATACTCAATGGAGAAAGATCAATTTGGCTACTGAGATTAACGGCAAAAAGATGATATCAAAAACTATTATGATAAAAAAAGGGAAGGGGAACAATGTTGATAAGATTTATTTTGGATTGTATGAAGTTTGGAACAAAAAGTGGAAAGGAGGTCTCAAAATTCATTCCATAAACTTGACAGAGATCTAGAAACTAATTTACTGAGTGAAAAAGCTAGCAATGCTACAAAAAGGTTGTAATAGAGAAATACGTTGATGTTATTCCGTAAATCAAAATTTAAAAGAAGGAAAAGCTCAAGTTAAAGTTCTTATTTTTGTTCATGTATTTTAGAAGTCCGTTTTCTTAAATAAATTTGTGTTTTGTATTTGTATTGCTCGCATCATGAATGAACTGTAATTCCCAGTCATATGCTTCTTTTATACTTGTATATATAAATTGAAAAACACCTATCATGGCTTAAAGTTGAATATTACGTAATTACGTTTGTTCTTTTATTTTGCTATTAAGTTTTATCCCTTTTTTTAAAAAAACTATATATATAACATGCGTTCAATTTAACTAGTTTCATGTAACTCGTCGTAAGAAGTGGAAATACATCAAATTACACGTGACCTTGTCTTGGAAAGATAGTTATAATATTCGAACAGTCAATTATAACTTTATTTGAATTCTTGAACTTAGATGTTGATATTTCTAATCTTTTAGCTATATCAGAATTATCGTCATATTAATTTATTCTTGATCATAATCTCATTTTATTCTTCGTAGATTTTTCAAATGCTCTCTCTAATTAGATATTTCTTTAAGCTTCCACATTATCTTTTGACTTTATATATTATACATATAAAATATTTTGTGGTAATTATTGACACGAAAATATCTCTTATTATAGTGATTTAGTTAATTGCGATAATTTCAGTAAAATAATTATCTAACAATTATATCTTTGTCGTACGTGATGAGATTTTAATTTCCATTATTCATAATGTTCCTAAGTCTTAGCCCCTCCTATTGCTCGTTGGCTATCACAATGTATGTCTAGAGGGGACAATGATTTGGACTTGGAAGAAATTTTGAAGTCAGATTCTTCATCAGATTTGTCTAAAGGTTATGAATACAAACTCCATTGTAGAGTGGGTGATATATGCACGTTTGCTTGAACATCTTCTATGATATTGCTTTTCCATCAATGATAAAAACGTACATTCACTTATGAAGTTTGTTTTAGTTGATCTGGTGATAGGGGCGGCTCAACGTGATTGGGGGCCTAAAGCGAAATTTTAATTCGGGGCTTAAAATATAATCAAATTTCATATACATATTTATTCAAAATTTATTTTTCTTACACTATTAAGATGAAAATTATTAGTATTTTAATATTTATTTTTTAGTTATTAGTTTTAGGTAAGATTTTATCAACTCAACATTGAAAAACATCCTTTTAGTGAGACAATTATTATATGAATTGTCAACATAATTATACAAGTAATAAGTTGATAAATATTAAATATAAATAAGATTTAGAACCATAGAATTTGACGCAAGAAGTTGATGACTTGGTATACCCCATTTTAATATGATTGTAGTAATGCTTGAAACTAAAATTTAAAACGAAATAAAAAAAGAATTTGTAATTCACTTTGTTCAATACTTTTCACTATTAATTCTTATTTTTAACAAAGTACTAAAGATGTTAAAGTGGGTAAAATAATATATTTTTTAAAAAATTATACTTTTTATCATAAATAATCAATTTTTTATATAAAAATTTTAACACATAATTTATACTTGATAAAAATTTGAGGCCCCCGAAATTTGGGGGCGTAAGGCAAAAGCCTTATTTCCCAAAGCATAGGGCCGGCCCTGTCTGGTGATTCAATTTGCAACACTATACCCCTCAATAATATCAGAAACGTTGTCATGCAAATTAATCTTGTATATTTTTAATTACGCATCATGCCTCATTTCAGTATACTCAAATAAATTTGATCGGATTACTTTATTTATTTACTTCAGTTTTTGGCCAATTACTATACCATGCAGTATACAATTCATTATGTTTTCCCAACATTTAAACTTATTTCAATTGATATATACTTGGATTGACCATCATTCTTTACAAGAATTTAATTTAATTAAATCAACTGGAGTTCTTACTACTTTAAAATTCAAATATTTATGATTTTCAAATACTGATTTCACATAATGAAATTAAGATAAAACTAGACCTACTCTACTGTTGTTGTATTCATTGAACAATCACACTTGCTTTGGAATAAATATATGCCAATAAGCAAATAATAAAGGAAATACACAATCACTTCTTTCGTCATTTAAAACATTATCATGAATCCAACTAATTAATTTAATAATAGGAATTTTGACCATGTTTTGTCCAACTTAATTAGGCCCCTCACTTATTATGCTTTTTTTCGGTTTAGGTATCAATTGATTATCACCAAATATCTTATATTAATTAATATCTTCCATGTCAACGCTTAATTAAAGCAAAAAAAGTGAATTTTAAAAATCATTATAAGATTAAGTAGAGAAGTCAAATTTAACTACAATTAAATCGAGGTAATTTGGGCTGACTAGAATCAAGTCATGATAGTTGATTAAAAAAAAAAAAGAAATGAAAAAAAGTTGTAAAAGTAGAATATGTGAACTAATTAAGCAATGGAAACCATATACTCATAGTACTGTATATAATATTCACCATGTGAGAATAATATACAATGTCAAATTTGTTGTGGGCATATTATATTATTCAATTGGCCTCAATCTCTAGCTTCATGCATTCAATTTTGACAACTCATTATAGCATGGAGTATATTTTTAACTTTGGTTTTTGTCGGTCCTATTATTTCCCACGTTTAAAATAACTAGTGAATTTGATTAGAGTCAATTTTAATTCGATGGATTCTGAATTCTAAAACAACGATTTTCATTAATAATAATTAAGTTCTAAATTTATTATACATATATTTGATGATTATTTTAAACATAAATATACTACTTGAATAAAATTATTAAATTCAGTCGAACCCGCTACTCCACTGAGTAAGGTAAGACGTTTCCTTAAAACAACTTCTAGAAAAATGCATGCCAAAGTAATAGAATATAAGACATGATATTTTATTCCATTTGATTGGATGATATTCTATGCTAAATGTCTCTTAATACGTTTGATTTGATTCCATTTCTATATATCTATATATATCTGATTTTTGTAGCCCAAATTATTATAAGGCACTCAAATCTCTACTTTCTTTAATAATTCAACTTATATAGCAAATTAAATGGCTTCAAAATCTCTTCATTATCAAGGCAATCATACATTCTCTAAAACAGAAAAGGTACAGGAAATTTCATTCATTAATTTCTTCCAATATTGCAATTCTTGTTTCTCCCATTATTACTTTCCTTTATGCTCGATCCATCATGTTTATGTTATTTATTTAACAGTGTTATTTTTGTTGCTTGCAGGGTTATATAGTTTATCCGAAATCCCTTAATATTGTTTGGGGAAATGATAAGAGTTATTGGAAGTTACCTAACTACGAGTAAGAATACAACTTTTTTTTCTTTCTTTTTTTTTTTTAAAATGTTTGCCAACTATTTTATGTTATGTACTTGTAACTTATAGCTGAACTTTGAGATATATTTTGATTTCATAAAGAAGTTGAACATAAACTTTTCTATATGGAGTACATTTTGCATAATGAAAGGACAATATAAGAGTGCATAAATCATGTTGAGATAAATTTAATTATACTAATCTCTTATGGTATATATATGCAAAAATGTGAAGTCGGCAATAAAATAGCGCAAAGAGACTTTCAGAACAAACTATGGGCGCACCAAATCGAAATTATATATAGAAATTAAATCTGTACATTAATTAGATTGTAAAACTACATGTCATAATTTGGTATTTCAGCACGCTAACGTTTTTATTAAATATATTTGAATTACAGAAAGGATGATGCAGAACTTATCCAAGTAAATTGGTTGGAAGTAACTGGTTGCATCGACAATACTAATATAGCGAAGAAAATATCTTACGAGATTGGATTTACAATGTCTTTGATGACTGATGCGTTCGGTTGGAGAGATTCACCAGTTTATCTTATGGCAAAATGGGGAGATAACACTCAATGGAGAAAGGTGAATTTGACAACTGAGATTAATGGCAAAAAGATGATATCAAAAACTATTAAGATAACAAAAGGAAAAGGGAACAACACTGATAAGATTTATTTTGGATTGTATGAAGTTTGGAACAAAAAGTGGAAAGGAGGTCTCAAAATTCATTCTGTAAATTTGACAGAGACCTAAAAACTAATTTAGTCGAGTGAAAAACAGTATTACAAGAAAATTATAAGATAGAAATACATCGATTATTATCATTCATAAATCATAATTTAATATAGGTGAAACTTAAGTTAAAAATCTTATTCATGTATTTTAGAGTCATGTGTTCTTTTAATTAAATTTGTATTTGTATTTAATATTGTTCGTATCATAAATGAAATTTTGATTTCCTCTCATATTCTCTCCTTCGGGACTTCACACCCTTTCCCTTTGTCGTATTTTATGGATAAGTAGTAGGGATTATGAGGGTTAAAATACTATATTTTGAATATGAATTTGGATATGGAAATTTTCAAAACTTTAAAAACAAAATTGATATTTAAAAAAAAAAGGAGAAAATCATAATTGAAGAAAAATTATTGACTTTCCAAACAATAAGTCTTCACGACGGGTAGCTTCTAGTTCTTCCCATATCAAAAGTTATTTAAAAGTCATGCAAAAGATGTGAATATTTGTTACTAAGGTCTATTTATGAGCTTAGTGACATTTTAAAATTCACTTATCCAAGTGTAAGAAGTATAATTAGTACTAGATTCACCCACAAATATAAGCTGCGATTCAAACTATTTTTTGTATATATAATATATAATAAAAAAAAATTTTTATGAGCGTCGTTGGTTAGAAGTGTGTTGTGAAATGAGAATTTTGGAATTCTTGTAATAGCGCTTTGTCTCGTGTAACCCGCTTTGGCGTTGGGTTTTGCCACTCTGGCGGGGCCGCTACAATGAGGTGATGGATGCTGTGGTGGGATCGACGGGAATTAAAGTTGTTAATAAACCCCTAAACGACCTCATTATGAATTTTTCGACTTTTAGAGCTAAGGAACGAACTCCAGGCGATTCCTACTCGTTTTTCACCATTCTTGAGGCTAAAGGTAAGTGTTTCACTTCTCGAATCCGTTTTTCGATCCGTAGAACGTAATAAAATGGGTGATTATTGATGGGAGAGAGTTTTCTTATAGATTATATGGTGGAAACAACCCTAATTTGGATAATTGAGATCATGAATTTGATCTATGGTTCATAGAACTGTTAGTAATTTGGGTAATTAGTAATTGTTTATTGATTCTCGGATTATATTGATTATTTGTCGACCAAGAACATGCGGAACAAATTTGAAAAGGGAATGATCAAGTTTATTAGGGTTTTAAGTTTGTTTCGAGGTAAGTGATGATTGTGATTCTATGATTGTGTGATGTATGCTTGTTCTTGCTTTATTATGATACTTGTATATGTATGAATGTTGCAATGTTAATAACACTTGTTGTAAATGAGATAGATGAATGATGATTGCCATGAAATGATGACTTAAATGTATGATCTTGATGATGTACTTGTGATTGTGATTGTGGTGTGTTGAATGGATCGGTTGCCATGTTCCGGCATAACTAGCATAGACCTGTTACCACGTTCCAGCATAACTATGGGATCGATTGCCACGTTCTGGCATAATTATGGGATCAGATACCACGTTTCGATATGCTAATTGTTTGGGTTTGGGTTCCATGAGAGGATCAATGATTTGATATAAATGTGAAGTTGTTCGTTGATCCTAAATGTTGATATATATGCATGTGATTATATTATTGTCTTGACTTGTTTATGTTGCACTTAGTGGGATAACCACGTGATCCTACCAGTACACTATAATTATGTATTGATACTGCACTTGCTCTTATTTTTGTTGAGTACAAGGCATCTTCAAGTAGCTACTGAAAGTCCTCGCTTAGGAGATCAGTGATCGTTATTCGAATTCAAGGGTGAGCCAATTCTTTCAGGCTGCCATGAGTTCTCATTTCGTTTATGTCCATATTTTGGACTTAGACTATGTTCTAGTTAGTTATTAGTACATTAGTTGGGGTTATATCCCTTATTGTTAGACTTGGTGTCACGCCCCGAGCCTACACCCCAGACGTGACCGGCACTTGAAGACCATCGCTGGCCCCCAAGCGAACCCTTGGCCTGGCTTTCTTAACTCAGCGGAAACTTAACTCAACAGGATAACTCAATGCAATGAAAGGTTATAAAACAACTCAACTGAAAGTAATTTGCCAACAAGGCATCTCGAGTTTCAAAATAGGATATTTAAATATAAACATTCATAAGAGACTCCAAACTAACTGACTGACTGTCTGACTGTCTATGAAGCCTCTAAATATTGAGATGGATGTTGGGACAGATCCCGCAACATCCTAATAAAACAAAAACTAAGAACACAAAATAATTGAGTCCTCCGGAATGCAAGGAGGCTCACCACTGACTCTGGAGTGCTCAGCTGGATCAACGACGTGCAGGATGCTAATCCAGGGTACCTATATCTGCATCATAAGACGATGCAGGCCAACTGGCATCAATACATGAAAGGTACTAGTATGCGAGCTGGAAAACTAAGCAACAAAGGCTAGAAGGAAATTTGAAAGAAACTGAAAAGTTTACCTTGTTCAACTCAACTCAACCTGACTGACTTCTTTCAATATAAGGCAATTTAAAACAAGTGTGATATAAAGAAAGACTGTTTAAAACATACTATAAAACTCTGTGTGTATACAAGGATACAATAAGCCTGAGATGTATATAGAAATACAATTGAACTGATGTATATAAAATACAATAATTTTCGTGTATAAAAATATAATAACTGCTATGGGAGTTTCTCTAACCGACAACCATCACATAAGAGCTAAAGTGATGATACAGCGATCAACCTCACGCTGCCAGAGCATCCTATACCCGGCCAAAGGTATAAGACCTGAACTGCCTAATGGATCCACTAGTCTAATATGAAAAGGATTCATCTAAAGAGTATGATCCTTTTTTTTTCACCCATGGCGGCTAACATGGTTCTATGGGGGCTGTGGGTTCTTTGAACGCCCCCCCAATTCGGTGCTCGATACTACTCCCAAAAAATGTACTGGCTCTTATGTTTTTAAAACACATTTCTTCCTGCTGACATGAGATAATTACTCAAAAAAAAGAAAAACTATCCCAAAGGCTCTTTGGAAATTTCAGTTTCCAACCTTGTTTAAATGTAAAGACAATTCTTTAAAACTTCTTTGGGAATACATAGTTCCCTAATAACTTTGAGAAAATGAACTCAACTTGAAACTTGAGACTCTTTACTTAGCTTGAAACTCTAAGCTCTTTGCTTGACTTGACACTTGAGTCAAAAAAATAAAGTTAAAACGTTCAATAAAAACTCTTGAACAACTTTACAACTAGCTTGACTTGCTTAACTTCTAAGCTTAACTCTTAATTTCTAACTTCACTTGACTTCTAACTAACTCTCCTTAAATTGGAATTTTGGATTCGAGGTGTTTGCTCACATGTTACGGATGAGTTCTTGACTTTAGAAGTACCTTGGAGTGTTGGAAACAACTAGGAAACATAGGTATAATACCTAGGAACAAAAATAAAATAAAAATGGGGAATTAAGGTAACGGGAAGGATTGACGTCCTTGGCGCTCTAAGAGGTGCGGGGCGCCAGCCCTCAACTTCAAACGGGACTGCTGGCCACTCTGCCAGGCATCAGCCCTCAACTTCAAAGGGGACTGCTGGCCACTCTTCCAGGCACCAGCCCTTTTCCCAAAAAAAAAACCGACTTTTCTCCCTCTTTTCTTCAACTCTAAACCACCCTTACTTCAATGGATTTAACCCCAAACACTAAGGATCATCAATCTCTCAACATACAATAAATTACAACTCAAATACACAACCCAATCATGTCCCACAACCAACAATAACTTCAACAACACAACTAACAACATCAACAACTTCAACAACAATCCAATCTTTTCTCAAATCATAAAAACAAATGAGCTTGGTGTGTGGGGGAAAGGATCAAACCACACAAAGAACTCACATACCTTGAAAGGGATCACCCCCGACGAAAATCCACGACGGGAACTTGTTGATCTCCTTTCTCCTCTTCTTCTCCTCTTCTTCTCTTCTTCTTCTTCTCTTCTTCACTCTCAAGAACCCTAACTCTTTCTCTTTTAAAAATAGGATAAAATGATCCAGAATCAGCCTAACACACAATATAACCTCAAAAGAAATGGCTAGGGAAAAGACCAAAATGCCCTTAAAATTTCCGGACGGATTCCCTGCCAACTGTCCAACTTTCAATGGCCATAACTCGCTCATACGAACTCGAAATCGAGTAATCTCAGTGGCGTTGGAAAGATCATTCCACAAGCTTCGCAACCATAACTGGAACTACTCCTAACTCATCCTGATCTAGGAGTTACGACTGCTCAAAGTTGGCCAAAAATCACTGATTTCCACACTTAGCCAAATTTTCCAGATTCTGTATTTTTTTCCAAAAATGGCTACTTCCAATTTCAAGCTTCTTCATAGCTATTTCAAATTGTCGGATGTTACACTTGGTTCATTGTTGGATGTTTTGTTATATTGACTTTCAAGTTCTAGGTTATTTCTTTCACATTGTTAGTTATTAGATCTTTTGTTGAAGTTTATGGGAATTTTTAGCTATTATTTTTGCTTTCATATACTTAAATGCCTTCGTTTTTTCTTTAGTTGCTTGGTTAAGTTGTAGTAGTGGTTCTCCTACCGGAGAGTTAGTGTGGGTGCCAATCACGACGGTTTGGGTTGTGACAAAGTTGGTATCAGAGCCTAGATTCGTTGATCTTAATGTACCAAAACTAGTCTAGTAGAGTCTCACGGAACATTACGGGGACATCTTTACTTTTCTTCGAAAGGCTGTAGGACTTTAGGAAGTCTCTTTGTTTTCTCTTATCTCCCTTCGTGCTATGACTTGATTTCAATTGGTATCTGTCAATTCAAATTGATATTTAAACTTCTTCACTCTTCTGTTTGCAGATGGTTAATATTAGATTCAACGACATTAGGCCTGTAGCTCTCGTCAGTGCTTCAGCTGAGAAAACTGCAGCGAGAGGTCGCGGTTGAGGCAGGGGTATAGGAAGAGCTAGAGGCCGTGGAAGAGTAGCACCTGCTAGAAATGGAGCTCATGTTACGAATGCTCCTGTGAATAAGAACCCTTATGCGTATCATGAAGAGATTGAAGAGGAGAATATTGATGTTGAAGATGTTGAAGATGTGGGACAAGAGGAAGATGTGCAGGCTGGGACTATAGGTGTTCTTCCTTTGGATCCACTGTTAGCTAAACTGATCATGTCGTTCTTAAAGGGATTTGTTGGTCCTGGAGTGCTTCCTTCTGCTCAAGCAACTCAAGCTCCTACTACTCCTCCTTTCGCTAGCACTGCGCCCAAGGTCGGTGGGATCTAAGGTAACAATGCTTTCTTCTGTCCTTTGTTGGGTTCATTTATGACTGATAATGAGCATGAAATGTTGACTAGGTTTTTGAAGCTAAAGCCTCTTGTGTTTCTTAGTTCTGAGAATGAGGATGCTTATGAGTTCATCTTAGATTGCTATGAGAGACTTCATAAGTTAGGAATTGTCCATCAGCATGGGGTTGAGTTTGTGTCCTTTAAACTTCAAGGTGAGGCTAAGCAGTAGTGGAGAGCTTATATGGAATGCAGATCTTCTATTTTACCTCCACCTACTTGGATCCAATTTCATGTTCTGTTTCTAGAGAAATATGTGCCTAGGATTTTGAGCGATCACAAAAAAGATGAGTTCATGGCATTAAAGCAAAATGATATGACTATGGCTACTTATGAGGCCAAGTTCCATGCTTTGTCTAGATATGTTGCTCAATTGGTGTCTAGTGAGGAAGAGAGAATCCGATTATTTATTATGGGACTAAATTCTGAGTTGCAAGTATTAACTGTTCGTATGACTTCTGCAAGGAGGAGCTTCAATGAGGTAACAGACTATGTTAAGAAAGTGAAGGGGGTGAGGCTAGACAGTCAAGCTAAGGCATGGGTGAAAAGGGCCAACAATTTGAGTAACTTTTAAGGTTCTTATTCCAAGGGGTCCAGAAGGCCAACACTTGTAACCAAGCCAATTTAGTCCGTTATGCCCGCCTCTATAGGTAGTTACTCGGAAACTCCATTTCATAATTTTCAGGATAACCAGGGAGTCACGCCTTCGACGGGCGGCAGTCCGTCTTTTAATCGTACTTGTTACAACTATGAAGATCCTGGACATATGAGGAGAGATTGTCCCCATCCACGTGTGTTATATTTCGCGCAGCAGCAATCTAGTGCAGTGGTACCCTCGGGGATTAGTAATAATGGTAGAAGACGTCCACCAGGTGGGCAATTAGGTAATCAACGAGGCCGTGGAAGTAAAGAAAATGGTAATGCAGGCAGAGGTAATGTGCAACCAGGCAGGGAAGTGGTTCGTCAAGATGATAGGGCTCAGTGTTATGCCTTTTCGGGCAAGAATAAGGCAGAAGTGTCTGATGCAGTGATTACATGTACTATTCTTGTCTGTGACCAGATGGCTAATGTGTTATTTGATCTGAGTTCTACTTATTCATATGTAACCGTGAGATTTGCCTTAGATTTTGATATGATTTGTGATATTCTTGATGCCCCTATTAGTGATTCCACCCCAGTTGGAGAGTTAGTCATAGTTACCTATGTCTATTGTGCTTGCCCTATTTTGTTTATGGATCTTTAAACTAGATTTAGCAATTTGGATATGATTGACTTTGACATAACCTTAGGCATGACTTGGTTGTCCCCCTATTATGTGTGCTTAATTGTAATACTAAGTCCGTAACTTTAGAAATTTCGAGAAGGGAAAAATTAGAGTGGAAAGGGGTGTACAAGCCTAGGCAAACTAAGATCATATCCTCTATTCGGGCTAAGAAATTGATAGGGTAGGGATGTTTGGCTTATTTGACTCATATTAGGGATGTTGAGATTGAGGCTCCATCCATTGGGTCTATTCATGTGGTGTCAAAATTTATAGAAGTGTTTCCTAATAATTTATCTGGTATGCCTCCGGATAGAGATATAGATTTTTGTATTGATTTAGAGCTTGGTACTCGTCCCATTTCTATCCCTTCATATCGCATGGCTCCGATAGAATTAAGAGAGCTTAAGACTCAAATCCAATAGCTTCTTGATAAGGGATTTATTCTTCCTAATGCTTCCCCATGGGGTGCTCCAATTTTGTTTGTTAAGAAAAAGATGGTGGTATGAGAATGTGTATAGATTACTAGCAATTGAATATGGTCATTATTCGAAACAAGTATTCTTTGCCTCGAATATATGATCTTTTTGATCAATTGCAAGGTGTATCGATTTTCTCTAAAATTGATCTAAGATCCGGTTACCATCAATTGAAAATTAGCTTGAGGATGTGCCCAAGACGGCGTTTAGAACTCGCTATGGGAACTCTGAGTTTTTGGTTATGTCTTTTGGTTTGACCAATGCTCCTGCAATTTTTATGAGTTTAATGAATGGGGTGTTTAAGTCGTTCCTTGATTCGTTTGTTATAATGTTTATTGATGATATCTTGGTCTATTTGGAAAGTGAGAAAGAGCATGCCGACCATCTTCGTAGTTTTTTGGGTGTTCTAGGAAAGCAAAAGTTATATGCTAAATTTTCTAAGTGTGAATTTTAATTGAAATCGGTTGCATTTTTGGGGCATGTAGTTTCAAAAGAAGGGGTAATAGTAGATCCCCAAAAGATTGAGGTAGTTAAGAATTAGGTTAGGCCTAGCTCTGTAATAGAAGTTAGGAGTTTTGTGGGGCTCGCTAGCTATTATCGTCGATTTGTGAAAAATTTTGCTTCTATCACCACACACTTGACGAACTTGACCAAAAAAGAGATATCATTTGAATGGACTGAAAAGTGTGAGGAGATCTTTCAAAAGCTCAAGACTCTTTTGATCACCGCACCTATTCTAGCATTATCGGTTAAACGTAAAGATTTTATTGTTTATTGTGATGCTTCTCATTCTGGATTGGGTGCTATGTTGATGTAGGATAAGAATGTTATAGCTTATGTCTCGCGTCAATTGAAGGTGCATGAGAGAAATTATCTAATCCATGATTTAGAATTGGTAGCAGTAGTGTTTGCTCTTAAGATATGGCGGCATTACCTTTATGGTGTTAAGTGTTTACTGATCATCGTAGTGTGCAGCATGTGTTCACTCAAAATGATCTAAATTTGAGACAGCAAAGGTGGATGGAGTTAGTTAAGGATTATGACGTGACCATTCAATACCATCTGAGCAAAGCTAATATAGTGGGAGACGCTTTGAGTCAAAAGGCGGTGTATAGGTAGTTTAGCTTGCTTGAGTGTATCCAAAAGACCTTTGGTTAAAGAAATTCAGATCCTAGAATCTAAGTTCATACAGTTGGGCATCTCAGAATGAGATGGGGTATTAGCTAACATTGATGTGATAGCCACATTCGTTGATGAGATCAAGGCCAAACAATTTGAAGATGAAAATTTAAAGGAGCTTAGAAAGAAGATTGCGATTGGTAAGGCACAAAAGACTAGTCTTGATGCGGATGGTGTGCTCAATTTTAAAGGGAAAATATGTGTACCTAGAGTAGATGACTTGATTGAGAAATTGTTGGCAGAGTCTCATGGTTCGCAATATTCTATCCATCCGAGTGTGACCAAGATGTATTGAGATTTGAAGCGAATTTATTGGTGGTCGAGCATAAAGAAGGACATAGCGGAGTTTGTAGCGAAATGTCAAAATTGTCAACAAGTGAAATATGAACACCAAAGGCCTACAGGTTTTCTTCAAAGAATGTTAATTTCGAATTGGAAGTGGGAAAGAATAGTTAAGGATTTTGTGGTTGGTCTTCCCAAGACTTTGGGGAAGTTTGATTCTCTTTGGGTAGTAGTTGATAGATTGACCAAGTCAGCCTATTTTATTACGGTAATAATAGATTATAATGCTGAGCAATTGACTAAAGTTTATGTGAAAGAGATAGTGAGGTTACATTGGGTACCCCTCTCTATCATCTCAGACTGTGGTACCCAATTCACGTCCAAATTTTGGAGGAAATTGCATAATGAATTGGGCACACAACTCACTTTTAGTACAACCTTCTATCCACAGATAGACGGACAGCCAGAGAAGACTATTCATGTATTATAAGACATGTTGAAGGCATGTGTGCTTGATTTTGGAGGGCATTAGGACAAATTCATACCTTTGTGTAAGTTCTCCTATAATAATAGTTATCACTCCAGCATTGATATGGCACCATTTGAGGCACTTTATAGGAGGGGATATAGATCACCCATAAGATGGTTTGAGGTTGGAGATGTGAAACCTTTAGGGATAGATTTAGTGATGGATGCTCAAGATAAGGTGAGGGGCATTCAAGCCAAGCTTTTAGTAGCCCAGAGTAGACATAAAAAGTATGTGGATCGTAAGGTAAGAGACATGACGTTTCAAACCGGTGAGAATGTTCTTCTTAAGGTATCACCCATGAAAGGGGTGATTAGATTTGGCAAGAAGGGCAAGCTAAGTCTGCGATATATTGGACTCTTTGAGGTTTTTGAATGTGTAGGACCGATAAAGTATAAATTTACCTCCTAAGCTATCGGGAGTTCATCTGGTATTCCATGTATCCATGTTGAAGAAATATCATGGTGACGGGGATTATATCATAAAGTGAGACTCAATTGTGTTAGACAAGGACCTCTAGTATGAGGAGGAACCGATTGCAATTCATGATTGTGATGTGCGCAAGTTGAGGACCAAGGATATTAAGTTCGTGAAAGTGCAATGAAAGCATCGTCCAGTTGAGAAAGCTACTTGAAAAATCGAGAGGGACATGCAAGACAAGTATCCCCAATTGTTCGTTGATTCGGGTACTACTTCATCCCTTCTTTAGCCTATTTTCCTAAGTTTTATCACTCGGGGACGAGTGATGGGTAAATTATTATCTATTATAACAACCTGTTTCCGTCGTTATAGAAAAGTCAACGGGGGTAAATTTGAGTCCCAAAAACTTTTTCGTAGTATTTGGATTTTCCTAACCTAGTCTAGATTTGGACGAAAATGGAGCCTTTGATGTGTAGAAAAATCTGGTAACAATCGGGTGAATCATTTATGATTTTGATAGCATGAGTAGTTAGATAACTCATTAAGGAATCCATACGACTTTACGAAATTGAATTCGGGTGAGTAGAACTCTTGGAATCGATCTTGGCGTAAAGGATATTTTCTGAAAGTCGTTGCTTAGAGGTGTGTTGTGAAATGAGAATTTTGGAATTCTAAAAATAGTCCTCTGTCTCGCATAACCCACTTTGGCACTGGGTTTTGCCGTTCTGGCAGGGCCGCTACAGTGGGGTGATGGCCGCTGTGGCAGCCTTGACGCAAATTAAAGTAGTTGATAAACCCCTAAACGACCTTATTGTGCACTTTTCGACTTTTAGAGCTAAGGAAAGACGATTCCTACTCATTTTTCACCATTCTTGAGGCTAAAGGTAAGCGTTTCACTAACTGAATTCATTTTTCAATTGGTAGAATGTAATAGAATGGGTGAATATTGATGGGAGAGGGTTTTGTTATAGATTCTATGGTAGAAACAACCCTAATTTGAATAATTGGGATCATGGATTTGGTCTAGGATTCATAAAATTGTTAGTAATTTGGGTAATTAGTGATTGTTTATTGATTCCCAAATTATATTGATTTATATGATCGGTTGCCACGTTCTGGCATAATTATAGGATCGGATACCACGTTCCGGTATGCTAACTATTTGGATTTGGGTTCCATGAGAGGATCAATGATTTGATATAAATGTGAAGTTGTTCGTTGATCCTAAATGTTGATAATATTGTATATGTTGATATATATACATGTGATTATATTGTTGTTTTGACTTGTATATGTTGCACTTAGTGGGATAGCCGCGTGATCCTACCAGTACATCGTGGTTGTGTACTGATACTACACTTGCTCTTAGTTTTGTTGAGTACAGGATATCTTCTAGCAGCTACTAACAGACCTCGCTTAGGAGATCAATGATCGTTGTTCGAATTTAAGGGTGAGCCAATTCTTCCGGGCTGTCATGAGTTCTCCTTTTGTCTATGTCCACATTTCGGACTTAGACTATGTTCTAGTTAGTTATTAGTACATTAGTTGGGGTTGTATCCCTTCTTGTTAGACTTGATTCATTGTTAGATATTTTGGTACATTGACTTTTAGGTTCTAGGTTATATCTTCCGCATTGTTAGTTGTTAGATCTTTTGTTGATGGGAACTTCAGTTTTTAGCTATTGTTTCTGTTTTCATATACTTAAATGCCTTAGTTTTTGCTTTAGTTGCTTGGTTGAGTTGTAGTAGTGGTTCTCCCACCGGAGAGTTAGTATGGGTGTCAATCACGATGGTCTGGGTCGTGATACCTGTCATATTCTTCAATGACATATTAAGAAAGTGGGACCGATCATATTCTTGAATGGCATGATATAGTTTGTAGTTGAATAGAAAAAGGAGGACCTTTTTAAGAGTTTTTACTTAGGATCAAATAACAATGCAAAATATACAACTTTTTTTAATCAAGTTTATCTTGCAAATTTTTTAAAAAGACTTTAATACCCTTAAAGTTTAATTTAATACCAGAAAGCTGACATGTTGAAACTGTCCTTTCTAATATAGTATGTAATATATATATCTGATTATTGTAGCCCACATTATTATAAGGCATTCAAATCTACATATTCTTTGTAAAAAAAAAAATTCTTATATAGCAAAAAATGGCTTCAAAATCTCTTCACTGTCAAGGCAATTACACATTCTCTAAAACAGAAAAGGTGCATGAAATTTCATGCATTAATTTCTTCCAATATTGCAATTTTTCTTTCCTTCTTGCATTATTACTTATGCTCGATCCATCGAGTTTATGATATGTTATGTATTTATTTAATAATGTGATTTTCGTTGCTTGCAGGGTTATATAGTTTATCCAAAATCTCTTAATATTGTTCGAGGAAATGATAAGCATTATTGGAAGCTACCCAAATACGAGTAAGAATACTGCTTTTTATTTTTTATTTTTTCCCGACTATAATATGTTACATACTTGTAAGTTATAATTGAACTTTGAGATATATTTTGATTTCATAAAGAAGTTGAACAAAAAATTTTCTATAAGAAGTACATAAATCATCTTGAGGTCAATTTAATTATACTTTTTTTTTAAAAACAAATTTATCACTAGACAGTGTCTAGCGGTCTTTTATGAAACATAAAAAATATCAATAGGAACAAGTACAAGCAAGGGGGCTAGGCCTTACCTTACTAATTCTATGAAGTACCTAACTTTTGCTATCTAACAAGTATGAAGAAAATAAGAGTTATAGGGAACTAAGTATTTTCTGATCATCACATAGTTTGTAATACACTCCTTGATGATATTACAAATGAGGATGCTTAAATAATGTAAAAATATGTAATTTAATTATACTAATCTCTTGTTGTATATACAAAAGCGTTAAATTAAAATAGGCGCTAAAATGGCAGAAAGAGACTTTCAAAACAAATTATGGGCGCACCAACTCTAAATTATAGAAATTAAATGTGTTATACTACATACTACCTTATAATTTGGAATTTAAGCATGCTAACGTTTTCATTAAATATATTTACAGAAAGGATGGTGCAGAACTTATGCAAGTAAATTGGTTGGAGGTAACTGGTTGCATTGACAATATTAATATAGCGAAGAAAACATCATACAACATTGAATTTACAATGTCATTGATGACTGATGCGTTCGGTTGGAGTGGTTCGCCAGTTTATCTTATGGCTAAATGGGGAGATAATACTCAATGGAGAAAGGTGAATTAGACGACTGATATTAATGGTAAAAAGTGAAAGTAAAGAGGAGGGTGAATTAAAATTCCTTCAGTCGACTTTCTGTGAGAAGTAGTCGACTCACCTGCAAGTTAGTTCCACAGTATAAAACAAGATAAGATACTGAAAGTAAAATGACACAAGATGTTTTTATACTGATTCGGATCACCGATGTGGTGCCTAGTCCAGTCCCCTTGGGTTTCAAGGGTTTCCTTTAGAGCTTGCTGCGAACTTGGTTGTACAGGAGGTGCAATCTTCAAGTCCTGTCTAATATGCAAATCAGAGTTTCTATGTTGACACTGCCTTTACTTGTATAACCTACACTCAGAATCTTTCCTTCTCTTTTTCTTTTACAATTGTTCACTCACGTGTACAAAGCTTTATGAAAGATGAAAGAAGATTACAATTATAAGTTCAAGTGAAGTTGTGTAAGTTTGTCGTCTGTCCAGTTCTTCATTTATAAGCTGAGTGTTGAGGTGACTTTTGCTCTAAAAGGAAAACCCAAGGGAGTTTCCTTCAATCAAGGATTTGTAATGATTCCTTGATTGAGACCTTGATTTGAGATATCAATTTTAGTTCTGCCTTGAATCAGAAATTGGTTGGAGATTTGTGCAATGTTCCTTTGAATCCCAGTGATCTTCAGTGATCAGTGAGTTGATCCTTTGTTGATGTTCCTTGCCATCTTGAGTTGCTGTCTATTTCGTTTTTCCCTTTTAGGCTTCTAGTGATTGGTAATCTGATTGACTCAAATTGATTTGCCTAGTCATTTTGATTGTCATTTCCTTTTTGGCTTCTAATAAATGAATATTTGATTAATGTAGTATCCATTTATCCTCCTTTGATGAAGGCTGTATGATCTCCAGATCTTCTGTCTGTTGATTTATCTTATTGCCTTTTTTTGTAGACATCTGCAGATTTTGCTTTCCTTGATTTCCTGTCATTATTCAAAATACATTAAGTTAACAATAAGATGAAATCAAAAGCTATTACGATAACAAAAGGGAAGGGGAACAATACTGATAAAATTTATTTTGTATTTTATGAAGTTTGGAACAAAAAGTGGAAAGGAGGTCTCAAAATTCATTGTGTAAACTTAACAGAGATTAGCCAAGTGAAAGAACAATACTTGTAAGATAGGAACACGTCGATCCTTGTCATTCCGTAAATCAGAATTTAGAATAGGGAAAGCTCAATTGTTAGAAGTCTTATTTTTGTTCATGTATTTTGGAGTGTTTTCTTAAATAAATTTGGGTTTATAACTTTGTATTTTAATTTGTATTGCTCACATTATGAATGAAACTATGATTTTCCTCCCACTTCTCTCCTGAACTTTGCATGCACTCTTCTCTTCTATATCAGCTAAAACAAATAAATTTATAACTTTATGATAGTTGGCTATACTATATATATATATCATTACAAGCTAATATAGTGAATGATTCAAAACATTAAAATGAAGTTTGGTAAAAAATATAATTAAAGCAAAAATAGTTTGGTTCACAAAATAGTACTACAACATTCACATAATATGGGACAGTTAGAGGAGTATAGTGGAACAATTATGTTTGATGTAGTTACGATGACTGATTTATATATAATTGTTCTGATTTGCCACTAACTTGTTTATTATTAGTGAAAAATGACTCCCCAAATTAGCTTGTTAGAGTGTGACACAATTGCATTTTCTCAATTATACTATAAGATTAAGGAGAGCTAGCTAGAGTTATAACTTCTCTAATTATCGATTTTTCAACACTCGAACTTAGTTCGACTGATATTTGATTTGACCATTACTCTTTACAAAAATATGATTTAAGTTCTTGGTATTTCGAAATTCAAATATTTATGATTTTCACATAATGAAATTAAGACAAAGCTAGATCTTGTATTCATTGAACAATCACACTTGCGTTGGAATAAATATATGCCAACCAAATATTAATGGAAATACACCTTTACTTATCATGCTTTCTGTCGGTTTAGGCATAAATTGATTACTTTTTTCCTTATCACCAAATATCTTATATTAATTATACATAATCTCCATGTGAAAGGTTGCATAGTAAACTTAATTAAAGCAACAAAAAAAAGTGAATTTTGAAAAGAGCAACTTTCACATATAGTAAACATAAAAATCATATTTGTATGTTATAGCAATAATTTACATAATTGCGCTTCATAGAAAATTTTATGTTTGCTATGGAACTTTTGATTTGTGTAATTTGCTACAAACATTCAATTTTATACAAATTGTTCAGTTTTGTATAAATTCATTTATATAATTATAAGTGTATAGGACGGATATATATGTATTTGTATTTGTATATACATTTTTTTCTCGCTTTATACAAACACAAACGCTTTTTATACATTTTATACCGAAATGTATAAAATGGTTAATTGTATACCAAAAATGGCTAATTGTATACCGAATCAGATGGCAGAAAAATGGGATATTTGCTGCAAATTACAAATAAAATAAACTATGGCTATAACATTTATGTTGAATTAATAGTTTACTATTTTATACAATATTCGCTTTAAACCATTATAAGATTAAGTAGAAAAGTCAAATTAAACTATGCAATTTTTAGTTCCGAAAGGTAATTTGGGCGGACTAGAATAAAGTGATAGTTATGTTGATAAAAAAAAATTTGATATACCTCTCAATTTTGTTATTTGGAGCTAATATGTCTTTCGTTATAAAAGTGATTTATATATACCTTTACCGTTACACAAACTGCTTACATATACCCTACCGTTACAAATGAGCTCACATATATCTTTCATTTAACGGAAGTGAAAAAATTAGTTTTAAATTTATATTTTTGACTTTTAATTTTATAAAAATTCATGTAAAAGTATATATGATCCTTCTAGCAAAGTTCAAGGTATATTTTAATCTTTTTCATACATAAATTGTATTTTGACTTCTTTGATTATCATTAGGGGTGTACAAAACCGAACCAAACCGCAAACCGAGTCAAATCGAAAAAAAAAACCCGACTAGTGGTTTGGTTTGACTTGGTTTGGTATTGAAAAATAAAACCCGACTATATTTGGGTTGGTTTGCTTTTAACTAAAAAAAACTAACCCGTGACTAAACCAACCTGACATTATATATGTAATTTTAAAATTTTATTTTATACATAAAAATATTTACTTTGATATAATTTTAAAATATTTCTTATACTATTTCATAGTTTTTATCTTTTAATATATTATTTCAAGTTTAAAACTTAGAATTCGGAATGGTCCAATAAAGATTATAGTTCATAGATGTTGATAATTATAATAAAATTTAAATCAAAATCAAATTAATACTAATGCAAAAATAAAATTAATTCAACACTAAGAATGACAATAATATTGAATATTTGTTCTTTAGTTTTACATTTGTTTATACAATTAAAATACATACTCTAATTTTAATTTTCCTTAAATATTTAGTAATGTAACTGATACTTATTAAACTTATTTTAGCATGATTTAGTACTTTTAAATTATGATCATTTTCATTATGACTTTGCAATATTTATTTTATATGATGATTTCATTATTATTTTTTATTGAATATTTTAGTGTCATCAGTACTCATCTCATATTTTGTGTTATTTTCTTAAGAAACACCTTAGATAATTGTATTTTGGTTGGACTAAAGAAATATTTGGAGCACAAGTTAATTATATGTTTGTATGCAAACTTTACCGAAAAAATCCAAAAATCTGGAAAAAAAAATCAGAGGTTTATTAGTTTAGTTTGATTTATAAATTTAAAAATTCGACACAGTGGTTTGGTTTGGTATTTGAAAAACCCAAACCAACCCGAGGTTGAAAAACCCGAAAAAATCCAAATTTTATTGGTTTGGTTTGGTTTCTAGATTTAAAAATCTGACACAAATAGTTTGGTTTGATATTTGAAAAACCCGAACCAACCCGACCATGTACACCCCTAATTATCATCATTTGAGTTACTTCTTCTTATTTTATTTTTTTCTTTCATTCTTTAATGTAAAGAAAAAATTAAAACTGACTTATTTCCGTGGCTAATTATAATTTAAAACTATTTTTTCGGCTATATAGTAATATAGTTTTTGTATTTTTTTAAAAAAATTGGCCATCTATAATAAAATCTAGGAGAAAATTAGTGAAAAACAAATAAATTTGACCATCAAAATAATAAATTTAAATTAGTCATTGAAAGGAAAAAAAAAGTCAAAAAAATACGTGTGAGAAGGATTACATATACCCATATGAATTATATATTTTTTAAAAATAATTAAAAATTAAAATTAATTTTCACTTCCATTAGAGGAAAATGATATATGTGAGTCATTTGTATAACAGTAGGAGTATATATGAACCACTTTTATAATGAGGAATATATCAGCTCTAAATGACAAAGTTAAAGATATATCAAACCTTTTTTTTTATATCAGGTCTAAATGACAAAGTTGAAGATATATCAAACCTTTTTTTTTTTAAAAAAAGGTAATGTATAAAAGGTCTAAACGTGGAAGATGTGAACTAATTAAGCAAAAAAAAAAAAAAAAAAAAAAAAAAAAAAAAAAAGGATATATAGTACTGTAATTTTCTTACCGTGTGAGAATATTATAGTACAAAGCAACTTTGTTGTTGACATATTATTCAAGATTTATCAATTTGGGGCCTCAATCTCTAGATTCATACATTCAATTTTGACAATTAATTATAGTAAGGAGCATATTTTTAACTTTTTTGTCAGTCCAATTATTTTCCGTGTTTGAAATTAACTGGTTTGATTTATGTACGGAACCATAATTCAATTTTAAAGATTATGAATTTTAAAATGATGATTTTAAATAATAGTAACATAATTTTAAATTTAACATTTGAATGATTATTTTTTAATAGAGATTGAATAAAAGCTATTGAATTCGTATCCGGACTACTAACTCTTCCAGTGACACTTTTATTAGTTTAGATTTGCACCGAATAAGCTCATAAAGAATAATTAAAATGTTTCCTTAAAAAAAAAAAAGAAACTTCTACAAAAATGCGTGTCAACAGTAAACATATTTTTTAGAACATAAGATTGATGTGTTATTCCATTTGGTTGGTTCATGATATTCTATGTTAAATGCCTCTTACTACGTGTGACTTTATTCCATTTTTATCTCTATATGTATCTGATTATTGAAGCCAAAATTATTATTAGGCATACTCAAATCTCCATATAATTCTTTGAAATTTTTTGACTCATGTAGCAAAATGGCATCAAAATCTTTTCACTATCAAGGATATCACACATTCTCTAAAACAGAAAAGGTGCAAGAAATTTCATGCATTAATTTCTTCCAATATTGCAATTCTTGTTTCTCCCATTACATTCCTTCTTGCATTATTACTTATGCTATGTCAGTTGAGTTTATGTTATTTTTCGTTGTTGGTAGGGTTATATAGTTTATCCGAAATCTCTTAATATTGTTTGGAAAAATGATAATCGTTATTGGAATTTACCCAAATACGAGTAAGAGCATAACTTTTTTATTTTATTTTTGCCAATTATATGTTACGTATTTGTAAGTTATAGCTGAACTTTGAGATATATTTTGATTTCATAAAGAAATTGAACATAAAATTTTCTATAAGGACTACATTTTGCATAAAGAAAAAGACAATATAGGAGTACATAAATCATCGATCAATTTAATTATATTAATCTATTGTTGTATACACAAAAAGGTTAAATTAAAATAGGCGCTAAAATGGCTGACAGAGACTTTCAAAACAAATTATGGGCGCACCAATAATGAAATATCACAAGAAGAAAGGAAAAATATTGTTGCCAAATTTATTTTCCTTACTCCACAATGGCTTCTAGCTTTCCCCAAATCAAAAGTTATTTAAAATTCATGCAAATGATGTGAATACATGTTACTAAGGTCTATTATATTTCTTGATATTTTGAAATTCAAATATTTATGATTTCAGATACCACTTTCACATAAAGAAATTAAGACGAATCAAGCGCTCAAACTTAGCTAGTGTTTGACCATAGATTTTCAAATACTTTTGGCAAATATTAATTGAGTGAAAATTTGGGCTAAATTACACCATATGTTTGGCCATAGTATTTGGGAAACATATTTCACTTTTTTGGAAAAATATGTTTCATAACCATAAGTTTTTAAAACTATCAAAACTACCATAAGTTTGTATTACAAGTCAATTGAATCTTCGTTGCAACAAACAACAAGTAGTGTCCATGGCAGTGGAGCAATGTGGTAGTTTGGAGTGAGTGCAACAAGCAGCATTCCATACAACATGAAGCAGACAATGCACATGGCTTTGTTACTCTAAGGCGATAGTTCATCATTTTCATCAACAACCATACCATTACTTTCATATTCGTTGAATATTTCATCATTACTTTATGTTCATGTAAAAAAATATGTACTATAACACAAACAACTACTATAGAAGGTGTTTTTGTAAAAGATAAAAATTTAGTGTAGAATTAAAATTTTTAAAAGGTCCCAAATAATGAGATTTGACCCAAATACTAGTTTTTTCTAGTATGTGAAAATTTGGGTTATTTTCCAAAAATATTTGTTAAATAATAACAAATTATATGGACCAACAGTATTTGCCAATTTTTCCCAAAAAAGTGAATTTTAAAAACCATTGGTATAAGATTAAGTAGAAAAGTCAAATTAAACTATAACTTCGCAAAAAATGTTTTCTGAAACTGTGGCTTTAATTAGCTCGAGGTAATTTGGGCTGACTAGAATCAAGTGATAATTCATTTTTTGTTTCAAAGGTGACAATGAAGAAATCGTCTAAATGTGAAATATGTGAACTAATAATATTCACCGTGTGAGAATAATATACAATGCCAAATTTGTTGTGGGTATATTATATTATTCAATTGGCCACAATCTCTATATTCATGCATTCAATTTTGACAACTCATTATAGTGAAGAGTATATTCTTAACTTTTTTTCTGTCGGTTCGGTTATTTTTTGTGTTCGAAATAATTGGTCTGATTTATATCGATAGAGTCACAATTTTAATTTTATAAATTTTTAAATTTTAAAATAATGACTTTTATTAATAATAATTGAGTTTTAAATTTAATATATATTCAATGATTATTTTAAATATGAATATATTGATTGAATAAAAACTAATGAATTTAATCGACCATGATCACTAATTCCGCGCGTGACACTCTTGATTTATTCGCACTAAGTAAGCCCATAAGGAATAAAACGTTTCCTTAAAAAAAACTTGTAGAAAAATGCATGCCAACGTATATTAGAATATAAGACATGATATTTTATTCCATTTGATTGGTTGATATTCTATGCTAAATGCATGTCTCTTATTACGTGTGATTTTATTCCATTTTTATCTATCTATCTATCTATCTATCTATCTATCTATCTATCTATCTATCTATCTATATATATATATATATATATATATATATATATATATATATATATATATATATATATCTGATTTTTGTAGCCAAAATTATTGTAAGGCACTCAAATCTCCACATTCTTTACAATTCAACTTATATAGCAAATTAAATGGCTTCAAAATCTCTTCACTATCACAGAAAAGGTGCAGGACATTTCGTACATTAGTTTCTTCCTATATTGCAATTCTTGTTTCTCTTATTACTTATGCTTAATCCATCGATCCATCGAGTTTATATTATTTATTTAATAGTGTTATTTTTGTTGCTTGCAGGGTTATATAATTTATCCGAAATCTCTTAATATTGTTTGGGGAAATGATAAGCGTTATTGGAAGTTACCCAAATACGAGTAAGAATACTATTTTTTTAATTTTATTTTTACCAACTATATTTTGATTTCATAAAGAAGTTGAACATAAAATTTTCTAAAAGGACTACATTTTGCATAATGAAAAGACAATATAGGACTACATAAATCATCTTGGGATCAATTTAATTATACTGATCTCTTGTTGCTTTTAGCATGCTGACGTTTTTATCAAATATTTTTGAATTACAGAAAGGATGATGCAGAACTTATGCAAGTAAATTGGTTGGAGGTAACTGGTTGCATCGATAATATTAATATAACGAAGAAAACATCATACAACATTGAATTTACAATGTCATTGATGACTGATGCGTTCGGTTGGAGCGAATCGCCAGTTTATCTTATGGCTAAATGGGGAGATAATACTCAATGGAGAAAGGTCAATTTGACTACTGAGACTACTGGCAAAAAGATGATATCAAAAACTATTACGATAACAAAAGGAAAAGGGAACAATACTGATAAGATTTATTTTGGATTGAATGAAGTTTGGAATAAAAAGTGGAAAGGAGGTCTCAAAATTCATTCTGTAAACTTAATAGAGACCTAAAACCTAATTTAGCCGAGTGAAAAAACTGTTACAAAAAAGTTGTAAAAATAGAAATATATCGATTATTGTCATTCGTAAATCAGAGTTTAAAATAGGGGAACTCAATTGTTAAGAGTTATTTTTATTCATGTATTTTAGAGTGGGTTTTCTAAATGAATTCTCGTTTGTAACTTTGTATTTGTATTGCTCAGATAAAAATTATTAATTTCCTAAACGGTAACAGTTTCACATAATATAGGACAATAGGAGGAGTATCCTGACAATTATGTTTAATTTAGTTATGTTGATCGATTCATATAAAATTATTCTGATTCACCACAACCTGTTCATTGTTATTGAAAAATGACTCCCCATAATTTAGTTACTATATTATGTTTTTATTTTCTACAAGTTGTGAATACTTTTTTTTTGATCGAACGAACACATTTTATTCATAATGACCCCAATCTCCTTCAATTACATTCTGTGCCCTCTCCTATGCGTGCTTAGCATATCAAAATAAAGGAATAAAAAAAAAAAAAAAAAAAAACTTAGCCTATCGCTAGTTTCACTGACCACTCTCTACTTTTTATAAAATTGTTCTATCTATTGTTTCTCTTTACACTTTGTTTTCCTATTCACTATCTCTAAGACTCACCCCTCTTGTACTTCTCGCCTGACCATGTGTGGCTGAGGTACTCTTTCCTGCCACAGTGCTTCATTCCTTGCCTTCCATATCACTGCTGCCATCACTGCCCATAGTAAAGCTCTTGTTATTTTCCCTTTTGCGTTCCTTGTCAGTCTTCCCCATATCCTTTGAAGGTCTATATATTTTTTGAAGTGTATTCCTAACCATTGTTGTACCTCCTGCATACATTTCTGTGAGCAAGTCCATTCAAAGAATAGGTGTTCTGTTGTCTCCTCATGATTTCCACACAATAAGCAACTTGTTTCTTGGTCTTTGTTCATCTTCCCCTTGTCAACAATCTTCCGTGCATTTCAATCCAGCTTAGGAATATTGAGTCTACTCCATACTCCTCTCCACCAGAGCCATTCATTCCTCTTATCTTATATTCTTCTTATCTTCCTCTTTATATTGTTCTTTTGTTCTTAAGTTTTACAACTAGAATGTTATTATTACTCCATCTATTTTAATTTATTTGTGTTAATTTAATTATTCAGTTGTTTGGCATGCTGGACTCCGGTTCTTAAACTTGAATACATAGCAACATTATTTTATTCCACTGCTCATTTTGCTTCTATGTTTTTATATTATATAACAATTTTCTTCTATATTTTTATATAATTAATTTTTTTTCTAAAAGTTTGAACTAAAGTTGACCTTCTGTTTAGCCATACATTTTGCAAAAAATATTGGTTTGAATGTACTTTTCTTAGATATGATTTGTACTGCTAATTTCAAAATATTATCAAAATTATTTAATTTGATTAATTTTTATATTTAAAAATATAAATATTTAAAACTATGTTTTATATTTTTATATAATTAATTATTTTAAAAAAAAGTTTGAATTAATGTTGAACTTGTGTTAGCCATACATTTCACAAAAAAATATATAGTTTGAATGTACTTTTGTTAAATATGAATTGTACGACTAATTTTTAAAAATCAGCAATATTATTTAATTTGTTTAATTTTTAAATTTGAAATATATAGATTTAAAAATTATGTAAAAAATGTAATAAGTCACAATAATTGACATGTTTAAAATATATTTTAAAAATATAAAATTAATATTGTTAGCTTGTACTACACACTAATTTCTATTTTCTACTACTACTATATAGAAACATGAAGTGTACGACGAGCACAACATAATATTATTGTACATTGTGCAGCAAAAGTTGTACAATTTTTAGGTCTAGTTATTTAAAGCAAAAAGTAAGGGTATTTTTATCTTTTCAATCTGTTCTTTTGATCTACCAGTTTCTCAATCATTCTTACTTCTTCTCTCCTTAATTTCTCTGAATTCCTCTTCTTTACTCTCTAAGCTCCAAAGGCGAAACCTAAAGTCCAGCAGGTATGTGAATTTTTCACTCTTCTTTAAATATTCAATAATAATAAACCTTACATTTCACTAAAGTTTAGAATTAGATTTTTAACTCTCTGTTATATTCTTCTTCAACCCTTCCGTCTTCAAATCTTCAGATATGTTCTTCTTCAAATTTTATAACAATTTTCTTCCACGAAAAATATGAAGATTTATGTTGTCCTCACATATCTGGAATTTTTTTTTTATAGTTGAAGTAGCAATGGTTGTACATCTCTAATTTTTTTTCTTTTTATCAACAGTCTGCCTATTCATTAATAATAATAAAGTTCACTCGAATTGCTAATTCTCAACCACATAGAGTTAATCAATAAAGACCAGTATTTTCTTTGCTCTCCTTGTGTATGCAATCATGAATGCTAATCTCATTATAATTGACACTGTTGTATATACTTTGTATAAATGTTGCCAGTTCTGATGAAGTTCAATTATATACTTTATGTATCTGATGAAGACTTGAACACAAGGTTCAACTCTTCTATTTTATATATTCATGTGATGCCTTTGAAATCTTCTTTATCCAATCCATACATAAATGGACGATCAAGGATAAGTTATAATTTAACTCAAGTGCAAAAAATACATTTAACCTTTCTCCATTTAATTTCAGAAAAATCTGTGCATTGAATCATTTTATGCATTGTACTGTATCTTGATAGTTTTCCTTAAGTTTAGTTTGAGGTCTTTTCATGTCTACCTGTGTGCATCTTATATTTATTTTGGATGCACAATAAATAAACACAGCTTCACCTATATTACCTGTAAGTTGTCGATATCACATAAACTTTTTGTTTTAGTCTAGAATTCTATATTGGCCATCTCTTGGGTGATAGTCGCACTTCCAAATTATGAGAAATTTTTTTGTTGAATGTTGTTAGCAGATGCTCTTATTTAATGTCTAACTACCTCTTGTCTGCATAGTTGCATCTTAAAGCGTGTTTCATAAATTTTTTTTTGTCAAAGTATGTTTGGATACTCACCTTGTACCGTCTCCATTCCCACCAGGCTACGTTGTGAAGCCATTGTATCTCAATATGCTAAGTTATAGGAAGACTATGTCTTTTGAAGCAGGCTATGAGGATTTATGATCAAGTTACAAAAGTTGTTCCAGCAGTGAGAAATTTAGTATGTACGAGATCTAAATAGCTTGTGCAGCTGAGAGTGTTCCAAGAATACCAAAGATAGATGAACATGTAATTGAGTCTGGGCTTCTAGACAAGGACACGAAATTTATGTGCTTAAAGTATGTTGAACTTGAGAAGAACCTAGGAGAGATTGATCATGCCCGTGCACTATACAAGCACTCACTCAATTCGCAGACCCTAGATCTAATCCTGATTTCTGGAACAAGTGGTATGAGTTTGAGTGCAACATGCTAACAAAGATATCTTTCGCAAGATGCTCCATGTGAAGAGGAGTGTATCTGTAAGCTACATTCAGGTTAAAAAATTGACATCCTACTTTTCAGCTTTTCCTATGTCCCACACCTGTACGATTGTATGCTTTGAAAAAGTTATTGTAAAAATAGCCATTTACAAATATGTTTCTTAATTACATCAAATTCTTTTACTGCTTGTTTTTTTAATAAAAAAGGCTGCCAATTTATCAACTATAGTACAAGGGCCTATCCATTAATTTTCTCTTGCAAAATATATGTGCAATAGAGGAAACAAATGTATTTTTTTACTTCATAACTCTAATATTCATGTTTGCTGTCTGCTCAATTGGATCTTTGAAGGTACTTAAAAACTCCTTTTCAAAAGATTTGGTTTGTGAAATAGCAAACATTGGCTACTGCAATGGAGGGTATATCTACAGCTCATTTGTATTGATCAATCAAGATGTATTTGAAGATTCAAATAATCTATATTTTTTTCAGGTATTATTTATATAGAAGACTTTTTGTTAGGTTTTTATTTGTCACGTCACAAATCAAGCCTTCCTAATGTTGTTCATACATCAATGTGAAGATTGTTGTGCGAGATGAATTTAGATGAGAGTGTAACTTACGACCATGATCCCAACAACCTCCGAGTTGTTCGTCTCAAGCTCCATGATTTTTAAAATCATTTTCATATTACTGATTACAGTTATAGTGCAACAATTTTGGAAGGAGCTATCACAAGTGTTGGGCCCGTGGTCATCTTTTATCTCAATTTTGTCCTAATCACCTTCAGGTTCTCTTCATATTTTCTAATTTCATAGCTTAAATTCGTGTCACTTTAACTTATACTTTTTGCTGTCTTTTGAATTTAAATGTGGTGGATGTCAATTAGTTTTTCTGTAAGAATTCCACAGAAATTGAAGAAGCCACTATTGTCAGATAGCTAAACTACAATAGTATTTCTGTTTACACTTGACTTTCTTTATGAAACTATCATCGTTGTATATTTTTTTTGGCTCCTAATCCATCTGACATGGTTACCTCTCTCATATATCAATCAATATTTACTAAGAAGTACCTTCTTTTGTTAAAAAAAAATGAATTCTTTTGAATGTCTCTATGGTAGGTTCTTTTATTAATATTACTTTATTCACGTATTTTTCATAGAGTTTATCCATACTTTTTTTTTAATTGATATTGACTTATCAAATAATTTTTTTATATTGATATTGACTTATCAAATATATTTTTCATATTGATATTGACTTATCAAATATATTTTTCCTTGATTTTCTGTGTTAGAAAACAAAGGAGAATCTTGTGTTGGCCTTGGAATCAGACATCTCAAATATGCATGCAAGATATTGGCTTTCAAACTTCATCTCAAGTACTATGACCCTGGGACATACAAAGCTAGGTAAGTGTTAGTCTATTTTATGAAGATTAGACATCTGTAAATGCAGACACTTGTCATCATTCATATGCTATTATAATAAGTTTCAAGTTTTTCCTTTTTATATTGTTGAAATTATCATGTGTATGGTTGAGGTTTTTAAAAGTTTCATAATTGAATAAATCATTTTCTAGCTATTAAAAGTAATTGATTTTCAGTTTGTTTGATCACTACTAACATGATATGTATGTATCTAATTACTTCTTGATTCCTGATGAGGGAGTTAATTATTGACTTGAGTGATACCTCCACACTTTTTCATGGAGTAACTAAACTGAAATTAAGCAATACTTTCAGCACTTCTTCATGAATTACATTGTTAAAACTTATACATCTACTATTCCTTCCTTTTTTAAGTGACAGAAGGGTTGCTTTGTTGGTGGAAGCTGCCTGAATGAAGCTCAATTTTAATTTAGGTTGTCATTTAAGAGTTGAGGTGTGATTTTCTTTAAGTAATTTTTTTCTTAAGAAGAATGACAATCCTATACCACCTAATATTCATGGTTTAATTTGATCTTTCTTTTTCGCAGTTCTGTAGCATTTTTATCAGTTGAGATTGGATTCTAGCAGTTAAGATTGAGCTAGGTAAGTGATCATAAATCCCCATGTGTATGATATTTTTTTCATTAGTGTTTAGTCTTTTAATTTTTTGTTGCTTCTTACTTCTACGTAGTCTTATGTAGTTTTGGAGAACCATGATTAAAATTATGATTTATATTTTCTCTTGCATTTTTTTTTTATATCTGTTGCTTGATTGGCTATTCAATGGATTACTATTATGTATGTTTTTGGCTAATATGCCTTCTTTTCATTGTAGTTGTAGTCAATTTTAGAGGTAAAAGAGAAACAAGGAGGGACTTTATTCTGTACTCTGTCCATTTATTATTTAACTCTGGAAACCAATTTAATGGTATTGAAAAAGAAGTGCTACAAAACCCTCTACCTCAGTGGTTTAATTGTACCAGTTAGCATTATAAATCTTGAATAAAGGTATTTGTTACTGTCGATAAGCTTCGTGATCAGCTGGTATTTTCTTCTTGCTCCTCCCTTCTTGAGTAGATCTATTTAGTTTATATAGTTGTATCGTTTGAATTCTAAAGATTCTCATCTTTGTATTTGTGTTTTCAATTCAATTACCACTACATTTTTTTATGTTCATGGCTTCACCTAGCTTGAGAAGAAGTCTTCATAGTTTTTGTTGAATATCTCTACATGGTTTGTGGCCATGAATAATCCAACAGAGTTGAAGGTTATTAATATATTTTCTGCTCGACCTTTTTCTAAAAATATCATCAAAATTTTGATGTTCATAGGACACTCAGTAATTAATAAATAGTGTCTTAAACATTTTATGATTACAACTCTGTAGATTGGATCAAAACATGGACAGCGAAGAGAGGAAGGAACCCTCGTTGAAGTCCTATGTACTGTTCTTCTCTTGGAGTGTCGTTCTTCACGGACAAAATTATCTTGGGGTTATAATTCTAGGACTAATTTATCCCTGCTACCAGGTGAGAAAAAATAACACTAAGTTTTAGTATAAATTTATTCTTAAATGAGTTGCACCCTTAACCAAACAAAGTATAAATTTAATTCTAAACTTAATCCTAGGATATCCAACCTTATTTCATGAATCAAACGACCCCTTTGTATTCGAAAGTGGAAAGAGAATTGTTCGGTAGAATATGGTGCATTACAGATGTTGTCATGAGGGCATACTTTCTAAATTCTTAGAACTAAGTTGTTGCTGGACGATGTTGTTGGTTCCGTTTTGTTTAGTGATTGTTGCAATATGTATTCATATATGACCACATATTGAACTTATTGTAATTTACTTATCAAAGTATCGTATTTATGGTAACATGTAAAGGAGCTTTCTGAAAGTTAAATGCATATAGTTGACCGGGTAAATTTATGTGATGACATTGACATCCTAAATTTTTTAGCGGCTATATGTACAGCGTATTATATACACATTTCTTTTGCGCTGATTTTACATTTTCATGAGTGAATGTTTTACTGGTTTGCAGACCCAAATGATGCCCTTTTTTTTTCTCAAATACCAAGCTTGGGAGGGAATTTGACAATGAAAGAAATCGAGAATGATATTTATACTACTTTATTGTAACTTGATGTTTTATTAAAATATACATGAAACTTCGTTTTGCTATTTTATTATTATGATTTATGACTGGGGGAGTTCTCAAATGTAAGTTCATGCTGATTTAAAAATATGTGTCTATCTCTTGCTTTAGCGATACTTACATTGATGTGCTATGTTATCTTACATGCATGTATGTTGTCTCTAATTTAACAACTTAATCTTACTTTCAAGTCAAATGCCTAATGGTAACAAATAGTTTATAAGTGTCTTGTAGTATTTATCTGTATTATTTTGTGTTCTAGCAAATTATTTAGACCTTCTCTTCCAAAGTAGGTCCTTTCATAAGTTTATAGAAGTGCTATGTTTATACATAAAAAAATGTACATTCGAATTTTATTTTATTTTTTAAAAATCAAACGTATGCCTTGTTATTAAAAAACAAACAGAAAGTATATGATCTAGACCCTAAAATGGCCCAGACAATGAGAAAAGAAACAACAAAATAAACAAAACAAGCCGTAAAAACCCAATTGGAAAATGGAACCCCAAAAAGGTTATTCGGCTTTCCTCAAATCCCCCGATGAATCACCTTCACTACATCCACCTCCAATAGACCAGCTAAAATCATCATTGCACCCAAGTTCGGAGTGAATTCACTTAGCTCTCATTGACATTATAGCACTGTTATAGTCCTTGAGGTGAGGTAGTGCTAACACTCTATCCTCTTCAAACCACATTTATGAAATTATATTAGATATGTTATTGATGTTGTGTATATTATACACTATAAGAAAATTGTGAATTACATAGAAATTTTCCTAGGAATTAGTATGAAAATTTGCAGGAAAATACGTTTCCTGTGAATTTTCATACTAATCTCTAGGAAAATCCCCATGTAATTCACAATTTTTTTGTAGTGTTACTCAAAATTAGTGATACATGATTAGAGTGAATATTTAACCTATAAATATTGTTTTCATGTGCTAAGGTACCAATCAACCTGATACAATCCATCAGTTTGTTCTTCAAACTTATTGTACATAGTCTTTTTGCCTGATGCTGCTTATTTTAATTTTGAAGTAAGAGGATTATTTCTTATTGGCACAAAGAATTATCAAGTTAATAGTTTCAACTTGGTTGTAGGTATACACATTAAAACACTTGTGCCAAATAGAAAAGATGTCTTAAAATTCAACATGTTGGGCCCGTGTTAGCACGGGCAATACTTATTTAGTATATATAGAAATGTGAATGATGGATGACCAAGGACAAATCAGTCATTCAACTTAAATAAATATCTCTACTTCTTACTACACGTATCACTCAATGCCTCCAAGTCATTTTATTACCACACAAACACACAATTTGTATTTATTCTAGAAGCAGCCACTCGAAATTTCTTTTTTTACTTTTAAATAGAGCACTATTTTGTTCACACTATAGCAATTCCAGGTTAGTATTTTTCTCACTTTTTGCCTTAAGCTTCCTCTTGATTCTCTTCAACTTTTTCAATTTAATGACTAAATTCATGGATGATTTTCATACTTAACCTATTTCATTGGCATGATCTTTATTTTTTTTCCAGACTTTAGAAGACTATGCTTTCTTTTCATTCAATTTCTCAACTGAGTTAGGTATGCTCTTATCTCAGTGTTGATATTGAAAAGTTAAATGGGGTAGTTACTCCTTTTTTTCTAATACTCTTTAGTTTTTTACTTGATATAGGAAAGGTGGTATAGTTTTCAAATGTTGTAACACATAAAATGTAGTTTTGATGAGATTAGGGAAAGATAATGATGAATAAATTAAGCTATATAATTTAGGTTGTTCAGACTTTTCAAAATTATTAGCACACATGTTGGATTCTTCAAAAATACACTCTTGATGACATTTCTAAAGAGTAGCAACACTCTTGATGACATTTCTGAAGAGTAGCAACATATATATGTTATAGTAGTAATTTCATTTGCTCCAGGATTCTTTATGAAATTTGAAAAATGGCTCTTCGTTTATGTAAATATCCACCCTTACTGCTTTAACTTGTACTTTTTTTCCTTTATATATATTATATATATACATGTGGTAGCTTTGAATTGATTGAAAATTTATTATTGTATTATAGATGAGCATGTTTTTGAATATTCTGCTCAAAATTAATCGCATTAATTCTTTTTTAATACAACATCATATTTTTGAACATAGTGCATCAAAATTGGTGTTATTGTTGCTTCATCTCCTATATATTCTTACACAATAAGAAAGAAATCTGAATACAATTTGAAGAGGTGTTGAAAATGTCCGTCATTGTTTTCTTTACTTCATTAATTATTTTTGTATACAACTTAATTGTGATTATAAGTTTTTGGAAGCTGCATGAGTATTGAATTATATTTTCTTGGTTGGTGATCTCTTATGATATGATAAATTGATATATGGGTGTTTGAGATTAAAAAATCTCACCTTTACTTTTCGCTTGCACAGGAAAATTACATATTTGCGATAAATTATTGTAAGCTGATATTAATATAAGAAGCATTTAATTGGATCTCTTCTTGATTATGTACATATCAGAATGAGAAGTTCATGTTTTTCTGTTGTTCCCTTGAAGTAGTATGAATGAGTCCTTTTTCTTATTATTTTGTGTTGAAGCAGTATGAATGAGTCCTTTTTCTTATTATTTTGTGCTATTGAAAATTTACTTTTATCTCAAGTACAAACAATTGTAGAAAATAAAGAATCAATCTAACTGAAATTTGTTTTTTTTCTTCACAAGATCTTTTTCGACTTTCACATGATCTGAGGTTGACAATTTCTTTAATTATGAAACTTCAATGAAGTAATATTTTTATGTCTTCTAATATTTGTCCCTAGGGGTCTGCGTGCTATGTTGCTCGGACTCTTTAAAAATGTCATTGGGTGCATGTCATATTCTTCAAGAGTAGTGTATTTTTGGATAATCCAATAGTGTGGCAACATATTTGGAGAGTAAGAACAACTTGAGACAATATTCTTGTGATTGTCTATGATTCTCCATTTATATGAGGTTAGTTATTTTAAAAATTAAGAGCTAACTTAATTTGTTGTTCTCTTTTTTTTTTTCTTGTAACAAGTTATTTTACATCTATGATGTGAACTAATGGCCTATCTTCCCCTTTTTTTTTGTGTATAACCTTTTTTTTTTTTGGTGATTGCCCTGTTTGTTTGTTGTAGGTGTCAGTTCTTGCCTTTGTTCTACTACTCCTCTAGTGAGTTGCAAGTTTAATTTTTGACCCATTTTCTTTATCTATTCAGTACTTTTGCATATGAGTTTCACCATAACAATATATATATAAATCATCTATTTACTTCATGTTATGGCTTTTGTATATTGTTATGATTTTTAATATTAGTATATACACATATATACACCAAGTGTTTGAAGAAGTGTGACTGATTTTTTAGCATTGTAGAATAGTTGTCATATTATAATTGCTTACCGTTGCAAGGGGAATCTTAAAAAAAATATAGTATCATTGATATCCTCTATGGTCAGGCAAGGTTATCGTCAGACAATGTAGTGCAAACGATGGGTAGCACTTTCCGTGGCGATTGAATTCGTGAGTTCAATTAAATTGGATGTGATATTGTATTTAATATAAATGACAGCTTTTAGGCGTGATCTACTTTTTTGCTTTTCATAGTCGAGATGTGCCTGTGGGATGAGATTATAGGGCTTTAGAGCTGCTGTCATTCGCTGCGCGGTTGTGCTGACCCTAACAAAATTAACAAATTCAGTCCTCATATATCTATTACACGATATGAGGCTTTATTGGTGAGCTTCAATTGTTCTTTTTCTTGGTATATACTATATTGACCGAATTTTAGTTTGTATGAAACTTTAGGATAGAAAAAGACAATAATGGTCCTGTGTTTAAACTAAGAAGATGCCCTCTTAAGAGTATTTTTTTTTCTATATTGCAGCCTGCAATTTTTAGTACTCTTTAAGATAATGCTTTACCCAATTTCTGAATTTAAAAAAATCAAGAATACGACAACCAAAGAAAAATTGTGTTCCGAGGGACATAGTCCTCCAAGTGTAGGGATACATGTACCCTTCACTTTTAATGAGTTGGCTTCAATAAATCTATCCAATATGTAATCAAATTAAGGGCAAGTTGAAAGTAGATGATTAGCATAAAAGCATGTTCAAAATTGACATTTTAGCTTTTACCATCTTAATAAACTCAGTATGTCCTGCCCCAACGGGACCAACGTTAAATTTCAGTGGGTTCGGATGCTCGGCAGAGGCGTCTTGCGGAACGTCGAGTGTCAAACCGCGTTCCAATTTTATTTCGTCTTTGGGAGACAAATTCGAGATCCTTAATGAGCAACTAGTGGCCTTGACTTTGAGACATGATGGGCCTCAAGGGATGGAAACAAGGATGACTTGTGGGAAAAGCATTCCAACAATTCCCACCTAACTTTGACTTTTTAGCATTGTAGCCTTTTTCTTTGGGATTGGTCCCATTTCGATTTTCCTTTATATAAGCAATCAAAAGTAGTTTTAAAGGTAGATTGTAGAAGATAACACTTTGAAAGAAATATAAGAAAATTGGCTTTGCCTCCCAATCTTGTTCCTTTTAATTTCCGTCTTTATTGACTATTTTCGTTGTGGAGTGTTAGGATCGTCTTGCTGCTGCGTTTGTTATTTGTTGGTGTTAGGACTGAAGCCAATGAGGTGTTATGGATGCCCTCCTTTGCTGTCTCACGAGGCTAAAAAAATTAGCCTTATGACAAGTGGTATCAGAGCCAGGTTGTTGGAGCAATGGCGTCGAAGTCTCAACGAGAAGATGATGGTCAAGATATGGAGCTGGAGGTCCGGAAGGACACTGCCAAGAAGAGGGACCGAAGCAAGGTAAGGGAGACTTCTTCTAATTCTCCCGTTGGTGGCAGAAACATTGGAGAAAATGAAGAGACTTCTAATATTAGCTAACTCGACGAGAAGATCGTTGAAGTCGAGACCGGTTTGGTGGCCTTGAATAACTTGTTATTTTCGAGAATAACTTTTCTTCTCTCGAATCGGTATCTCTTGAAAGCCTCGATGAGGTAAAGAGCAACATTA
The DNA here is from genome assembly GCA_037074985.1 of Solanum bulbocastanum. Taxonomy (NCBI): domain Eukaryota; kingdom Viridiplantae; phylum Streptophyta; class Magnoliopsida; order Solanales; family Solanaceae; genus Solanum; species Solanum bulbocastanum. The sequence goes on along the minus strand of CM073598.1, from coordinate 23,440,043 downwards.
TAGATCTTGAGGAGGTGAGCAAAGAGGGGTTGACCAACCTTGAACTCAAGCTCACCGAAGCACTCTCTTTCCTTCATAGAAAGTTCGAGATGTTAAAGCGGCAGGTGGAGGAAATTATCGAGGTGGGAGTTGGTGCTCCCGTTATAGTTCTTGAAACTCGCATTGAAGCCCCAAAATCAAAAGAACTTCGTGAAGAAAGAAATGCCCAAGATGTTGAGAATTTCTTGTGGCAAATGAAAGTATACTTTGAGCATGAAAGCATCACTAGTGAGGCTGCCAAGATCCGAACAGCTGCCATATACTTGAGCGACACCGTCATGTTGTGGTGGCGAAAGAAGAAGGCGGACATGAAGAGAGAGGTTTGTTCCATCGAGAATTGGGAGCAGTTCAAGGGTGAACTGAAATGCCAATTTTATCCTCAAAATGTCGTGCATGAAACTCATCGAAAGTTGAGGGAATTGAAACAAACATCCTCCATTCGTGACTATGTGAAGGAGTTCACGAAACTTACTCTCTAAATTTCGAGCTTGACCAGCGAGGACTTGCTGTTTTATTTCTTGGATGGCCTCCAAAATTGGGCCAAACAAGAGCTCCAAAGGCGGCAAGTTAATGACGTTGATAAAGCGATCGTAGTGGCCGAATCGCTCACTAATTTTCGGGCAGATGCAGCGAAGGAGAGGGATAATCGGAGAAAAAATATTTCTCCCAAAATGAACAACAACAGGAACAAAGGCAGACCCGTTCCCAACCGAGGCGGCAACTTAAGAGGCAACAATCGTGATCAACCTTTTGATTTTCGAAAGAGTTACGAGGATCGAAAGAAGGGCGTTCCGAATTGCAAAGACTGTTGTCTTTGTGGTTAGACTACTCAGATTGCACGTTATTATCCGTCATTGGACAAGTTGAATGCATTGGTTGCTGCCCAAAAGCACCCAGAGCAGGATGCAACGCAAATCGAAGAACTGTCCAGGGAGCAAATGGGCAGGCTAGTGCGACGGAGAAGGGCAACAATGTGGCTATAGGTATGTTCAACCATATGACATTGTTTAATCACATGTCGATTGCTGCGTTGGCTGCCAAGCCAATTAGTGTGAGGCCACGAGAGTCACTGTTTGTCGATGCCAAGTCGAATGGCAAAGACGTCTGAATTATGGTGGACACCAGAGCAACACATAATTTTATAACGGAGGAAAGGGCTAAGGACCTTGGCTTGACTTATGTTGTCAGCGACACGATATTGAAGACCGTCAATTCCCTTCCCATTACTGTCTATGGCTTTGCTCCTAAAGTCCCCATTGATTTAGGAGAATGGAAGGGGTTGACGGACTTCACCATTACTCCTATAGATGTGTTCGATATTATTTTGGGGCTGGACTTTTGGTATGAGGTAAATGCCTTTATTTCGCCACGCCTCAACCAACTCTATATCAATGACGATGGGGGATCTACCGTGGTACCTCTTATTCGGGTGCCACAAAGAGAAATACACTTGTCGCGATGCAATTTGTGAAGGGTTTTAAGAGAGGGGAAGCAACCTTCCTTGCTACCTTTGTTGGAGGCGTCAAAGACTCGATCGAGGCAGCAACTTTGCCTCTTTGTATTGAGAGGGTCCTTTGTGATAACAAGGATGTGATGTCGGAGGAACTTCCCTAATGGTTGCCACCGCGAAGGGAAGTTGATCACCAAATTGAATTGGTTTTCGAGGCCAAGCCGCCTGCCATGACGCCTTACTATATGGCACCCTTAGAGTTGGAGAAACTTAGGAGGCAACTCAAGGAGTTGCTTGATGCTAGACACATTCAGCCTTCTAAGGCGCCTTTTGGTGCGCTTGTTTTATTCCAAAAGAAGAAGAAATGGACGTTGTAGTTATGTATTGATTACTGGGCACTCAACAAGGTCACGGTGAAGAACAAGTATCTCATTCCTTTGATCGCTGATTTATTCGATCATTTGTGGTAGACCAAGGTGTTCACGAAGATGGACTTGAGGAAGGGCTATTATCAAGTCTAAATTGCCGAAGGTGACGAGTCGAAGACAACTTGCGTCACCAGTTACGGAGCTTTTGAGTGGCTGGTCATGCCTTTTGGTTTGACAAACGCTTCGGCAATATTTTGCACTTTGATGAATAAGTTGTTCCACCTTATTTAGATCAGTTTGTAGTCCTTTATTTGGATGGCATTGTCGGTTATAGTAACATCATGGAAGAACATGTCAAGCACTTGTGCAAGGTGTTCAAAATATTGCGCGACAATGATTTGTACATGAAGTAGGAGAAATGCAGTTTTGCCCAGCCGACCATCCAGTTCCTTGGGCATACTATTATCCATGGTGAAATAAGGATGGACAGCGAAAAGGTGGAGGTAATTTGTGATTGGAAGGCACCAACGAAGGTACCCGAGTTGCAGTCCCTCCTTGGCTTCGCCAACTATTATCGGCACTTCATATTTGGGTATTCAGTATTGCCGCTCCACTCACTGATTTGCTGAAAAAGAATTGGGAGTGGGAGTGGACGGACTTATGTCAAGATGCCTTCGAAAAGCTAAAGGCAGCCATTATCGAGGAGTCAGTTTTGGTCCTGCCTGACTTCTTTAATGCTTTCGAAGTTCACACCGACGTATCTAATTTTGCCATTGGTGGTGTTCTGATGCAGGAAGGTCATCCAATTGTGTTTGAGAGCAGAAAATTGAATGACGCGGGATGCTATTCTACTCAGAAAAAAGAGATGACTGTCGTAGTCCATTGTCTACGAACTTGGTGTCATTATATATTTGGGGCTCACTTTGTTATTAAGACGGACAACGTCGCGACTACGTATTTTCAGTCCCAAAAGAAGTTGACTACCAAGCAGGCTTGATGGCAAGATTTCCTAGCCGAATTTGACTTCACGTTCAAGTATAAGCCGGGGAAGGCCAATGTCGTAGCTGACACACTTAGTCGCAAGGTTGCCTTAGCTGCTATCGTTAGCTCAACGTGCAGCGCTATTATTGATGATATTAAGGCAGGCATGCAGCAAGATCCCGTAGCCAAACAGCTTCTCGTTTTGGCCCAACAAGGCAAGACGAAGAAGTTTTAGGAGAAAGATGGCTTATTGTACACTACAGGCAGGCGTGTGTACATTTCGAAGTTGTCACGACCCGATTTCTCGAGCCATGATGGCACCTACTATAACCCACCAGTAGGTAAGCCGACCCGTAACCCGGAACAACAAGTAATGGGTCTGAGGGCAAAAGTAACCAAGAGTAGACAAAATTTAATATAATAATAAAACAAGCGGGCGCAAACCAAAACATATATACAATAACGATACCTCCCAAAACCTGAAAGTCACTAATACAGAGCTACTAACAAAAGAGTACAAGTCCCAAAAGTGGACTACAGAGACTCGACTGTCTCGAAAGGCAAAAGACAAGTCTATATATACAGATGGAGACTGAAATAGTACAGAACATCGAGTGCTCACCCCCGCCTCCGGATCAAACTACTCCAAGCTGGATCAACGCTGGCCACTGGTGCTCGGACCTGCATCACGAAAGAGATGCAGAGCGTAGCATGAGTACCAAAACAACAGGTACTCAGTAGGCATCATAGGCCAACTGAACTTGAAAAGTAAATGCAATATGAAAAGAAGGAATAACACAAACAGAGGTCAAGAACGAAAATTAAGTAACAATGAAATGCACACGAGTGTAGAAATAACTAACTAAAGTAATCTAACTACACCTAACTGGACCCCCATAAGCCCAGAAGGTACACTCGTGCGCAAGTTAAATTAAAAACCCGAACGGACCCCCATAAGCCCGCTGAGTACACAGGAAAACTATAGCTAAAGAGATTTACATACGAGAATCCAAGAACACAGAACATCGAACCAAAACCTCAACCCCAAATAATAGAATCTGACAATACGGAGGCCGGAACTCGAACCGGATGCTCTGTATAAGTAACTAAGCGATAGAGGCCGGACCTCGAACCGGATGCTCTATAAAAGTAACTAAACGATAGAGGCCGGACCTCGAACCGGATGCTCTATATAAGTATCTGAGGTCTAAACCGGAGCTCGAATCTGAAAATCTGACAAAGGTGTCAATGTAGCTGCTGAAAGAGTCTCAATCAATCCAGGTGCAAAACTGTTCGTGGAACACCGTCCACACTTAGCCAATCAATGTAATTTCTTGGAACCAAATGAAAACTAACTTCAAATCGCGAATCAGAACCAGTGTCGCCGACGTAACTCGTGAAGCCGCAATATCGGGGGAAAAATAAAGATAACTATCGTCAAAGTAAGCGTATCGCCTAACTAAGGTCCAAACTATCAGACTCTAGTCTGCTACACCAGTCTACAGGGATCTAAGCCGGCCGAGCGACGTCGGGGCAAAACTAAGGCCTAACTATTCCGAATCATGAATTTCTAAGGCAAGCCCTAGTCAAACCTAAACTAAGGCCCAACATGTTTCAGGTAACATAGTAATCAAATATACAAGCCCTCTACATAGCAAGGAGGGTTAATTAGTAACACCAAACATGCTCACATTTACCCGATAAATTCCGAAAGGGGCCAAAACATGATTTCTAAACACCTATGCATGGTTCAATAACTACCAACCCAAATCCCAACTAATCAACATGCATTCACACTCTCAAGCTCAATCTAAGAGAGGGAAACCGTAGCCTACCTGTAGGCCGACCACGCGCGCTCCAAAAGTTACTTCTCCGAAGCTTTCCCTTTTCGAACAGCCTCGAAACGCTGACACGCTATCAAAAATAGAGTCACAACGTTATTACGGTCGTTTAGACACTAAAATTTCAAGAAACGGAGACGAACCAATTTCGGGGTCAAAACGGGGAAAGTGGGGCCCGCGCTGAAAATCCCGAAATTAATCCCAAAAATAGGTTCTTAAATACCTCCCTGAACTTGTGTCCCAAAATAGAACACAATTCGAGGCTCGGAACAGCCCAACACGACATACAATGAAAAAAAACACAAAACATACTACAATGAACAGTAAAAGCAGCAGCTATTCACGAGAAAATACCAGAAACTAGGGGTCTACAGAGAAATCCAACAACACTACAACGTTCTCCTCGAAAAACCACCCAAGATAGCCTCAAGAATCACTGAATTCGGACCTAAAATGACCAAGAAATCAACTTCTGAAATTTTCCAAAAATTCTGCCCGAAAATGGCGAAGACAGCAGGTAAAACACAACTTTTTACCTGCAACGAAGCTTTGAATATGAAATCTAACCACACTGACACGTTCCTTGCGAAAAACCACACAAGATACACCTTTGGATCACTTGATTTGGACTAGAAATGAGAGAGTTATGAGGGTTTGAAGTGGGCAAATGAGGCTGGTTTGGGATTAAAAAAATTGCACCAGATTTGGCTGTCAATTATTATATAAAGTCTCCGACGGGGTACTCGAAATTCGATCGGGACCCGATAAAAATAAAACAGATATGCTATCCTACCAAATTCGACATTCCAGACTCAACGGCGCAGTCAAAATTTCCATCAGAGGTCATCTCGATAAAAAGTGGGTCCCACTTCCAAGAACCATTTTAACCAAAATCCACCAAAGGGCTCGAAATTAGTCCGGAGACCTCGGGAGTCGAACAAAAGGTTGTTCTAGACCAAACTCAACATTCCGAAGCTAACCGCGCTGACGGAATTTTCATCCGAGCGCGTTTTCCAAGAATGTTGACCAAAGTCAACCTAAGGCCAAATTTCAAAGGCTAAAACGCCTAATCGCACCGACTCACACTGAAAGTCTCGGGAGTCATGCCGATCATGCTACTAGCCTAAAATGACCCTTCCGGAGCTGATGGAACTGTCAGAATTCCATTCTGAGGTGTTCTTCTTGAACTTTTGATCGAAAATGATCATTCAAGGTTCATAAGCTCCAAAACACTAAAACTCACACCAAAACCAAACGAACGACCAGGTGACCGAACTGTCAGTCCCAGCAAGTCATAAATGACTTGGGGTCGCTACAGGAACGCTCTAAACGACACACAGAAGGCAAGAAACAAAAATGACTAGGAGGGTCATTACAGAAGTGGGCTGGCCTTAGGCGTAAATTGATCAAGGAGGGTCATGATGCCGCATGGGTTGGTCACCCCTGACAGAAGAGGATGTTGGCGTTATTGGAGTCCTCATATTATTGGTCTCAGATGAGGAATGATATCAAGGTCTATGAGCGAACTTGTCTTGTTTGTCAACAAGACAAAGTGGAAACGAAGGCGCCAGGTGGACTACTTGAACCGTTGCCGATTGCTGAGAAATCGTGGGACAGCGTCACCATGGACGTCATCACTAGCTTGTTGAATTCGGAGAGGTTCTGGATTATTATAGTCGTGGTTGATCGTTTCTCGAAGTATGCAACCTTCACTGCCACTTCGGACAGCTGCAAGGCCAAAAAGGCAGCCCGGGTATTCTTGCGGAATGTCATGAAGTGTTGGGGCATCTCTAAGTACATTATTAATGATCGAGATCCTTGATTCATCGGTGCGTTTTGGAGAGAGTTATTCACTTTGCTTGGTTCGGAATTGCACTTTTCAACCAGTTTTCATCCTCAAACAAATGGGCAAACAAAACGGATCAACGCACTTTTGGAATGCTACGTGCGGCACTATGTTAGTGCCAATCAAAAAGATTTGGCAAGGCTATTGGACACTGCCCAATTCTCGTATAATTTGCAGCGGAGTGAGGCGACGGGACGAAGTCCGTTTGAGTTGGCAATCAGGTAGCAGCCCAACACGCCATAATCTTTGCCAGTCGATGTCGGTTTGAAGAGTTCGGGTGCCTATCAGATGGCAAAAGCTTAGGAGGAGCAAGTTGATCTTGCACGATTTATCTCTATAAGGCAGCCCAAAAAATGAAAAAATTTGATGATCGTAAACGGCGTTCAGTTGACTATAGAATTGGGGATCGAGTCATGGTGAAGCTCAATTCGAGACAGTTCAAGTCATTGCGGGGTGTGAGTCAAAATTTGATTCGTCGCTACAAGGGCCCATTCGAGATTGTTGCCAAGGCTGGTAAGATTTCATATCGAGTTGAGATGCCCCATCACTTGAAAATTCACCCGATCTTCCATGCTAGCCAGTTAAAATCATATTAATTTTAAAGACATGAAAGACCGTGATCGAGGGCCGTCCGGGAGAGCTCAGATATTCGTCACTTTACCTTCTGTGGACAAACGGATCGAGGTAATTATAGATCACCAGCTAGTTCATGGCAAAGGTTAGAACAATTCGAGCTCGCAGTTCCTTGTCTATTGGAAGGGGACGACACCGGAGGAGGCAACATGGGAGAAGTATGAGGACTTGTGGCAGTTCCGCGACAAAGTCCATTCTTATTTGTAGTTGTGTGTAGCCGGGGTCGTCGCCAACTCAGGTGAGAGAGTGTGTCCCGCCCCAATGGGACCAACGTTAAATTTCAGTGGGTTCGAATACCCTGCAGAGGCATCTTGCGGAACGTCGGGTGTCAAACCGCATTCCAATTTTATTTCATCTTTAGGAGACAAATTTGAGATCCTTGATGAGCAACTAGTAGCCTTGACTTTGAGACATGATGGGCCCCAAGGGATGGAAACAAGGATGACTTGTGGGAAAAGCATTCCAACAATTCCCACCTAACTTTGACTTTTTAGCATTGTAGCATTTTTCTTTGGGATTGGTCCCATTTCGATTTTCCTTTATATAAGCAATCAAAAGTAGTTTTAAAGGTAGATTGTAAAAGACAACACTTTGAAAGAAATATAAGAAAATTGGCTTTGCCTCCCAATCTTGTTCCTTTTAATTTCCGTCTTTATTGGCTATTTTCGTTGTGGACTGTTTGGGTCGTCTTGCTGCTGCGTTTGTTATTTGTTGGTGTTAGGACTGAAGCCAACGAGGTGTTATGGATGCCCTCATTTGCTGTCCCATGAGGCTCGGAAAATTAGCCCCGTGACACAGTATGTCCTTTAAAACCAAGTGTTCTAGCAGGAGAGTGGCAATATAGTGATGTGTTTGGTGATACATTTCTGAAATCTTACTGTTCTCACTGACAAATAAGGATTGTAATAGTTGAGCACTTATGGAGTTATGATAGTATATAATCGATTTATGATGATATAACAACCTCAATGGTATGTTTGAAAAGGTTAAGTTATAATAAAGTAATAGATTTCTTTTAAATTTATTCCATAGCTAGGCTGGTGGGAAGTGTTAGAAGCTATGGAAATTAGTCTCTTACTATTCCATAATTTATTTATTTGAATCCATCCAAAATATGGTCAAAGTTTTGACAACTTGTAGGTAAAGAAGCTTTCTGGAAACAACTTAATAGTGATAGGTAGTTTATAAATGACTTTCTGGAAACAACTTAATAGTGATAGATAGCTTATAAATGTCTTGTAGTACTTGATTTATGAGATAATTTTGTATTATTTCTGTATTCTAACTACATAGTTGACCTGTTCTCTCCCAGATTAAATTCTTCCTAGAGTTTATAAAAGTGTTTTCTTTATAAAAATGTAGTTCTACATTTCTTTTGGCATTGTAACACTGCTATATTCTTTGAGACGAGGTTTTATCGAAAACAGTTTGTCCATCTCCAAATGTAGAAGGAAGATATAGGGACAATACTCTACCTTCTTCAGACTCAATCTGATGGGATTAAATTGGATATGTTATTGTTGTGTAACCTGAAATTGAATGGTGTTTTTCTTTATTTTGAAGGCGATGTAAAGCTTCTCATATGTTGCTTTGTGATGATATTGTTTAAGCTGGGATTATGGTGTATATTATTTGAAAGTAATATAACATGATTAGAGTGTATATTCAATGTTTTGAGCTGTAAATATTTTTTTATGTTCTAAGGCGCCAAACTGACTGAAACGATCCATTAATTTATACTTCAAATCTAGCGTACGAAGTCTTTTTGCCTAATGTTTCTAGTTTTGATCTTGAATTGAGAAATTGTTTCTTATTGATACAAATAGTATCAAGTAAATAGTTTAAACTCGGTTAATACATCTCAAAATACTTGTAGCAAATTAAAAAGTTATCTCAAAATACAACATGTTGGGGCCGTGCTTAGCACGGGTATACTTATCTAGTATAAAAGAAAGAAATAAACAAGCGCCAAACCATCAACACGTCTTCTAATGTTGCCTGCTTATTCCCCTTGGCTGCTTCAATGAGAATGTGAATCTATTTAAAGTTTCAAGTTTAAAAACTTTTGCTTGGGTTCATTAATCTTAGCTCCATTTGTATTTTGTATTTATTTTGTTTATTTTTATTCGTCCATTTTTCCATTTTATATATTATTTAAATTTGTGATTAATATGCCTATTTCGTCACAATTTTTATATTAATCGATGTATAAGGAATATTAAATTTTGAAAAATAAGTAACTAGTATGGAAGATAAAATACTTTTTTAAAAAAATTGATGTACTAAAAGTGAAAGATAAAAATTTAATAATTTTTTTAATATAGTAAATAAATAAAAGTGAACGGAGCAAGTATTTAACACCGAGGAATCGACCCTTTTGGTCCAACTTTAGTCCTTTCACTTATTATTCTTTCTGTCGGCTTAAGCATAAACTGATTTGGCCTCCTTATCACCAAATATTAAGTGCTTAATTAATTTTAAAAAAACAACTATAATTAATATTAAAAATTCAATAAGAAAAATCTTAGTGACTTGTTGACTTTCCAAACTTTTATCATATTTGTGAAAATTCTATTTTCTATCTTGTAATCCACCTCCCCTTTTTGGCCATTTCCCCTTCCCCCACCCCTAATGTACATGTTTCTTTTATTTATATATTTTTAAGAAAATAGAAAAAAAAGAGTCAATTAGACTATAACTTTGCAATTTTGACGAGAGAGAGTTGCTCGGATGGTAAGCAACCCTCACTTCCAATCCGAAGATTGCGAGTTCGAGTCGCCGGAGCAAAAGGGGTGGAAGCTTCTCTCTTGTAAAAAAAAAAAAAACATTGCAATTTTTTTCTAGAACTTGCACGAGGTATCTGATAGCTAAGTAATAAAAAGGCAATGAAAACAAGGTCTAAAAGTGGAAGATGTGAACAAAAGCAATGAAAAAGATATATATATGCCTACTGTTAACTTTTACTTTTCTACTATTAAATTCTCATTTTTATTTTTTATTTTTTACATATGCAAGAAAAGACAAAAAAATCTTTTAATTTTTTCACCAATATTAATTACTTATTCCTCAAACAAATTCCATCCAAATATATACACTAATTAATAGGAGTATTATAGTAAAATACTTATATTATTAATTATTATTATTTCTTAAGGATATATAAAATTAATGAATAAATAAAAGTGAATTATATTATTAATTATTATTATTTCTTAAGGATATATAAAATTAATGAATAAATAAAAGTGAATGAAGAGAATAACATCGTAATATACTAACCGTGTGAGAATATAATACAAAGTCATTTTGTAGTGGGTGTGTTATTCTATCTTTAGCAATTTGGCCTCAATCTTTAGTAGTATTACAAAACAAAGGACGGTTCTAGTTTAATGCGTTCAACTTATAGTATATACTTTTAACTTCTTTTTTACGTCATCTCCGACGTTGTTAAGCTAATTACTCCAATTAGTTTAGATTTACATTTAGTAAACCCTATAAGGGATAACTACGTACAAACATTTTTTAAAAATAAAAAATAAAAACCACGGTGTATCTTATTTGAACGTCACTGTTCAACTTGTACTAATTTTTTCTTAAAATTATTTAATTTGCACCCAATTGTTTGACAAACATCAAATATGCGATATTTAAATTAAGTTTCATATGATTGAAGTCCGACATTTCTACTTTGGTAGGTGGTATGCTTAGCTAAATGCCTCTTTCATACTACGTAGTTGATTCCCATGCATGCATGAATAAATTCCCATCTCTCTATATATATCTGATTATTATATAGGGCAAATAACATATCACAAGGCATCACTCAAATCTCCACATTAATTCTTAGTAATTTTGAGTAATTCAACTTAATATAGCAAATGGCTTCAAAAGCTCTTCACTATCAAGGCAATCACACATTCTCTAAAACACAAAAGGTGCATGAAATTTCACGTATTTGATTTCTTCCAATATATATTAGGTTGTGCTTGAGTTTCTATTCTTTTAAAAATTGAATTATGTTGTTTTTGTTGCTTGTAGGGTTATATAATTTATCTGAAAGCACTTAACGCTCGATGGAGAAAGATAAGTGAGATTAACGCCAAAAAGATGACACCAAAAAATATTACGATAACAAAAGGGAAGGATTATTTTGAATTGTATGAAGTTTGGAACAAAAAGTGAAAAGGAGGTCTCAAAATTCATTCTGTAAACTTAACAGAAATCTAGAAGCTAATTTAGTTGAGTGAAAGAGCAGTACTACAAGAAAGTCATAAGACAAAAATTGAATAAATCAATTATTTTCATTCCGTAAATCAGAGTTTTAAATAGGATAAGCTCTAAGTTAAAAGTCTTATTTTTGTTCACGTATTTTAGAGTGTGTTTTCCTTGAAAATAAAATTTGTGATGGTATTTGAATTTGTATTGTTCACATCATGAATGAAACTACGAATATTCCCAATCATATTGAGCTTATTAACTTAATGATAATTAAAAGTTGAATAATACGTTTGCTCTTTTCACTAATTAACTAACATTATGGGAAATATCTATAATGTTCCTCACTAGAAACCAATGCCTTCATCCATGGTTGATTTACTTATAACTTTCTATATACTCGTTCACTTTTACTTATCATATTATGCTCATTAAAAAAAATAATGATCGATATGACTATTTGACCATACTACCCCTATTAATTGATGTTTAGTTTAAGTCAAAAAATGATTTAGAAAATAAGTAATTAATGTAAAGGACAAAACACTGGAAAAAAAAATAACTGTCTTTTCTTGATATGTTAAAACTGACAAATAAAAGTGAATCTAATTTTGAAATAGTGGACAAGTAAAAGTGATCGAAGAGAGTATCTGAATCTGTGTTGTTCTTTTGCATATTCTTGTATTGAAGTTCATTAAAAAGGTTTTAAAAAAAGAGAGCAAGGTGGAGTAAAGGATCCCATAATAATAGATAGAAGAAACACAAGAAAAGGATCATATTCAAGTAAGAGACACTTGACATCAGAGGAAGGTACATCGTTAAACATTGTTCACAAAATTTCAAGTCTTCCTTTTTCATCTCCGATTACTCGATACATATAATTTTTACATGCAAAACACGATCGAGAATAAATATCATTTCATCAATTCTTCATTGATCAAATACTTTAAACATTTGCTAGGCAGGAATGATGTCTATAAATCATATCAAGGCTACCTGGATTGCCTATAATGTGCAATCTTTTTGCATTCTAAGCCTCTTACTCCAAGCTCTATTGCTTCTTTTAGCACCATTCAGGAAGAGAACAGGCAGTAAAATCCTGATGGTGTTTGTTTGGTCAGCATACATGGCTGCTGATTGGGCCCCTGCTTTCATTCTCAATCTCATTGTAAATTACAGCAAAACAAGACATGACAAGACAGAACTTATGTCATTTTGGGCTTCTTGTATGTTGTTGCACTTAGGAGGTTCTGATCACGCGATAGCATTTTCCCTCGAGGACAATGACCTGTGGTTTAGGTATGCTTTCACGTTTGTTTTCATGTTCCTGTCCTCTGCCTACGTGTTCTACTTATCGTTCTCCCAAGTAAACTATCTTTGGATCCCAAATGTCCTAGTGTTCCTGGCTGGGGTCATCAAATGTTACGAGAGGGCACGTGCTAGGTTCATAGGGAGTATGGATAAGTCCATAACATTGACTAATCCTAAGTACGAAGATGTTGTGAAGAGGAAGTCGTCAGAAGAACCTCACAATTTCCGAGCAGGAGAGCTGGATGATGTGGAGGTTATACAACTTGCATATACAATATTCAGGGCCTATAAAGGTGTTCTGGTGGAGCACAAGTTCACTTTTGAAGAGTATGGTAGAATTCAACAACTCTTGCAAAACAGAACTGATCTGTTTGCTTTTAGAATCGCTCAGGCTGAACTCGAGATTCTACATGATGTTCTATACACTAAGGCCCAAATTTTCCATGAAAGTTTTGGGAACTCAGCTCGATCTGTCTATTGGGTTCTGCTTCCTGCAGCATTGGCCTCTTTCTCTTTGTTGGTGAGGAACAACAAGCAAAAGCAATTTGATCCGTTCGATGTAGGACTAACCTACAGTTTACTCATTGGAGGTATGTTTTTGGATGCCATTGCTTTTGTTGTCTTGCTTTATTCCTCAACTTTCACAATTGCCACAATGTCAAGGGCAACGTCGAGGCCAATCACTTGGGTGGTCAAATTCCTCAAAGCTTTAAAGTGGCCACGGCCACGTGCTCTATGGTGTTGGAGACCATCTCTCCAACAATTCAACCTCATAACCTATGGTTTAAATCGACCTCTAAAAGCATGGGAATGCATAATTGATTCCCTACACCTAACAAATTATCTTGATGAGATGATATATGTGAAAAACAAGAATCTTTCTCCTATATTGGAAGCTGAAATTCTAAGACAAGTAGAAATACGTCTAAATAGACATGATTGGGATTGTAACTCGTATGCTTCTACATTCACAAAATGCACCAGCAAGTTCCCTGTGTCGAAGGAGCTTGACAAGAACGAGTTCCTCATAGTATGGCACATTGTGACAGAGATTTTCTATAATGTTGTCGATGTACCTGAGAATAATATTGGATCTGATTCAAGAGAGTTGAACAAGTTTAGAGAATGTTCAAAGTCTCTATCAGACTACATGGTTTACATTCTTATTTTTCGCCCTTTCTTCATGCCTGTTCCTAACAAGAAGAAGATAGAAGAGACCAACAAGAAGATAAAAGAATTGCTTCATGAAAAGAAAAATTCAAGCCAACAAGAAGCTTGCCAAGAGATCATGAAAAAAGCTGCTGAGGGGAGAATTCCTCAGGAATCGTTCTTGTATGAAGCTTTTAAGGTTGTCAACTGTTTGCAAACTGAATCTCCTTGGTGTCAAGACAGAGTTAAATGTTGGGAGATTATTCATAAAACTTGGATCGCGATATTATTTGATGCTGCCAAATGCTCTGCACCGCGTGCTCATGCACAATATCTTGTGAGAGGTGGTGAAATTCTATCCTTAATCTGGTTGTTGGGTGCTAACTGTGGATCCATGGCTCATTTTTCATTTTTTGAAGATTCTGATGAGGAAAACCAAGCTAGTAATATGGCTAGGCTCGAATCGGTATATTACTAAAGTTTAGGAATGTAACATATCATCTGAAGAAGAGCATCATACCAGTTGGTCTTAGGATATGGTATCTTTTGTAGTGTTGAAACTTTGTTGTTGTTATGAATAAATTGAGCTAATGGATGTTCATCGAGTACTTTTACATATTATTTATACCATGAACCATGTAATTTTACATGGACGATGTACTTAATTCTTGTGAATTCTGGGGGAATTTTGTGTCGTATGACAACGCATATCCTTATGTTAAAAGCATACCCGCACCTAGTGTTTATTACACAAAACCATACTAATTTACATGGTCAAGTCATATATTAAGGTGAGAATATGTATAATCATTTAAGTTTTTACTGTATTCCTACCCTACTAGAAACATAATTGAATGAGATTATCTAATAGTAACAATCTCCACACTTTTTTTTTTCCATCTAAGCATCTCTATTTTTTCTTGTTTTACATGCTACTAGTATGAGTCTCTAGTCAACTTCAAGTGGAGGTTCATGTTTCTCGATAACATGTTATCAATACAAGTCTCTACTCAACTTCAAATAGAGATATTTATATTTTTTTGGTGACTTTTGTATTATAGAAGATGTTAGCAATAGGATCTTCCACACCACAGCTGGGAGGATCTTAAGCCTAAAACAGACCCAAGAATATATGCTTTCTTTTAAAAATTCTAACTTGGCTACCACTCAGAGCATCAGCATATATCTGGTTTTAACATAGATTACTCTTGACTTTGAGAATTTTCTTTGCAAAAAATATCATCACTTGTAAGCTTATCAAGGCAATTGATTTCTACATGAGTTGTGCAACACTTCCCAAAAGAGCAAAACCAAAGAACAACAGCAGTAGCAGCAACAATATTAGTCGTCTTCCGCGTAAATTAGAAGAAATCTTACAATATGCAGAACCTAATGTGGAAGTACTTTTGGATGGACAAATCAGGGTATATGTATATCCCCAATTACAGAACTATCCATGTTTTATACTGTATATATACGTTTGTTCGTCTATATTAATTAATGTATAATCATATATGCTACAGTATTGGATTGATAAAGGAACAAAGTCAAAATGCTTCTTCTTATATGCGAAAAATCTACATGTCCTATGGTCAGAAGAAAGCAGCAAGTGGAGTCTTCCCCAATATAAAGAGCATCCAAGGTAATTTAATCTGCATTATGAGATATATCTCTTACCTTCCAGTAGACTTTCATCAATTTCCAATGTCTTCTTGAGTACAAATGAGCAGTTGAAGGATCTCCCTAAGAAGGGCTTTATTAGGCCGTGCGTCTCACCATGAGGCGCACCTGTCTTGTATGTCCGAAAGAAGGATAGGTCGCTAAGGATGTGTGTAGGATAATGTATGAAGAAAAAAAAATATATTTGGTGACATGTTTAGGAAGTACTAATCAATCCTCCGCATTCCCACTAAAGCACTTAAGGGGCATTTCTACACGATATAGAATGTTAAAACCACAGACACACTAATGCACTTATTTTCAATTGATTATGTGTGCAGTGATCAACCTGTTCAAGTTTACGAGATGGAAACAGTTCTATCACTAGCTGTTGGTGGAAGTTTTGATGCAGAAAAGCTTTCGAGGGGAGTAGAGTACAAGGTTTCACTTGTGGTGTTATTGAAGAAATTTCTCTCAGGATGGGAATTTCCACTGCAAACTATACTTGTTAAGCCTGATGGTACCAAAGAACATCAAAGTATTGAAGATCTTATGGAAAAACCAAAAAGAGAATGGATAAAAATTCAACTAGGGACTTTCATGATTCCACAAGAGATGGAAAGTATCAAAAATTTGGAATTCTATGTGCATGAAAGGAAAGGTAGAAAACTTAAGATGGGACTGGTTATCAAAGGTGTTGAAATTTCTGTCTAAATACTTCTACAAAGTATTATGAGTAACAAAATAAAACTTAACAATAATAGAGATGTCATATTCCTCAAACACAAGCATTTCAATACCATTAGGGTGTTCGCTGCCAAAAGTGCGAAAAATTTCTACACACTGACCATGTAAAAATAGTTACACAATCAGGTCACATTTATAAGGTAATAGTATTGACTGACAATCTAGAAAAAAAAACATGTTAAGTTACACAGATGATCTTAAACTATCACTTCAATAAGTGTGTTGTTGACAAATGCCAAACAATGCAAAAACCCATGGTGAACTCCATTTTTCCTTACTACTTAAATGATTTCACTTGGGTTCTTGTCAAGTATTAATCCACGATCCTCTCGTAACTGATTGAATTTCCATATCGTTAATTTAATTCATCGTAACAAGCATAATCAAGGATTCAAATCAGAGGTGTCAATTTACACAAGGAAGAAGAAAAGATAAGTGACTTCACAAAGCAATTTCATTGACCATTGAAGGAATTAATTCTTTAGTAGAAGAATAACTTGTACACAGGATGAATTTGTCAAGGAAAAAGAGAATCAGATGCATTAAGCTAAGATTTTGAGTCACTTGTATAAAGAAAAGAAACAGCATAGCATCAAACTTTATGGCAAAATATCAAGTGGTCATCAAGCTTGTTTTTCTCCATATCTAGATATATAATATTAGACTTAGAGAAAATTGTTCAATAATCTCTTAAGATGGGTGCAAAGCAATCAATTAAGAATCCAAAAGATAGAGAGCGAACGTCTGTGAAGACAAAAGAACCAAGCAAGCTAAGACCAGAAAGAAGCAAAACTGATGTCAATTATAATGCAGAAACAACAAATAAAAGAGTCCCGCCTCCATATATAAGACCTCAGCTTCCATATTATCTGAATGAGATCTTGAAAGAAGCAGACTCTCCGTTGGAGATTGATATGTTGTCCACAGAGCAACTATATGAACAGCTATATAATGGAGTCCACCTCAAACAAAATAAGAAGGTAGAGCAACTTAAGTTTCCCTTCTTCTTCTTCTTCTCTGCGAACTTCTTTTTATCATTATCTTATACAGAAGTATGAATGATCCTATTTCAAAATAGCTAAGCAGTTGTAATTATATACTCCCTTTTTATGATATTCTTCTAATAATTCTTCATTTATTTGAAGTTTACAGTGTTATGCAATCTTACAGATAATATTAGTGATATGATATGCAGAAGTACTGGATTGACAGAATGAATAACGCAAACTGCTTTATGTTATATGCAAAAGATCTCTCAATCAGTTGGGGAGAAGACAATCGTTACTGGGATTGGGTAGATATAAAAGAGACAAGGTGACCAAATCAAAGATATATTGTCTGTTTCAATTTATGTGATTCTGTTTCCTTTTCGGCCTGCAAAAAAGAATAAAATTTTGGAAATAGTTTTAACTTAAACTTCATATTTTACCCATGATGATGAAGTTTTATACACTCACAACTGTTGGGACATGTTTGAAACTACAAATTTTATAAGTTCTGGAGTCACACAAATATTATGACATGATAAGCTGCGAGAACCTAGCTAATGGTTTTGAATTTACCACTTTGCAGTGATGAAAAAATTTTAGCAGCAGAACTAAAAACTGTGTGTTGGCTGGAAGTTTGTGGGAGGTTTGATACAGAAGCACTTACGCCACAAAAATTGTACGAGGTAGTGTTCGTGGTGAAGATAAAAGAAAATGCAGATGGACTGGAATCAATTACATTGAGGCTTATCATCCCAAATAAGTCAAGCAAAGATGTTACAGTAAATCTGATGAATGTAACAGAAAGAGAAAAATGGATAGAAGTTCCAGTAGGTGAGTTCTTCACGATCAGTGAGCTTAAGAGGAAGAAGAAGAGGGAGGAGATTGAGATTTTTCTATATGAAAACGAGAAACTGAATTGTAAACAGGGTTTAGTCATCAAAGGTATTATTATTCGTCCCAAAGTGTCCTGAGATTTTCCGTCTGGGTGATTTACAAGAATGACTTTGGAGGTGGATGATCTTGAACTTATAATCTTGCTTGCCCCATTAACAGAACATCTAGTTTCAACTTTTGGCCTTGAAGGTTTACCCATGTGGCATAAGTTCAAGACCAGCTATTTCCAAGGTCATTAGGTGTTAATTTCCTAAAGAATAAGAAGCTTATGTAATTTATTTTGGAGATATAAGTTTGTTCAGTTCAAAATTCAGTGACTAATGACCTGCCACTCTATCCTTTTCCACTAACTACCACCAAGTTTTGTTTTGCGGCAACATTTAATTGTAATCCATAATGTGCGTCTAACTCACACATCAAATGTTGCAGTCTTAGTATTCACCAAAGCCCCTGGGCTTGACCTCCTATGTACTCTTCACTGAAAAAAAATCTCAAAGTCTCTCCTCAATGCCTGAATCTTTACTGGAATGACTTAACTAAAGGATAATTATCTCCTTTGAGGATTTGAAGGTTTGTTGGACACTCTTTTAACTTGTAAACCAAATGTATGCCACAGCGTAACGCCCAGAAACTTTTGGAACTAAATTATACACGATAAATTCAGAGTTCACTCAGCAAGTAAGTTAGACTGGGTGTCAATCACCTTGCATCCAGTTTGGGGGGCGTGACACATCATCAGCTTATAAGAATAGTCTTGAAAACATCATTATGTTGATGATGGCTTGATATTGCGGTAACTGGAATAAACAAGGATTATACCTTCATTCTATCCCAGATTATCTGCTCACTCTTTCTTTAAACCAATTCATGCTAAAAAAAGATAGTTCTGTTGAATTGTCCAAAGATCTTTGTGCGATGAGCACATAATTATGCATTCCTGCTAGAAGCTTAATATGAAATAATATTTAACTTGGTATGAAAAAAACATGCATTGGTTGTGATGCTATGATCTCAAGGAAATCTGTAAGATGAGAAGGAATATGGAAATATGAATAGCAAATGGGAGAATATATATATATTTGATAAGGACTGATCTGGACATAACTAAATAAAATCACCATATTCCTCAGCAGCAGCTTGCCGTATGATAAGACTTCTTCTATCAGGATCTCAGGACAAGCATCTGATTCTGAAAGTATTGACCATACAAAGTGGTAACCAACAGTGCAATTAATAAGTAAAATAAAAAGCACTATTATTAGATCAATAAACATGAATCTTATCTCTCAGGTCTATGTCCTAGAATTAATGCTATAAAGCTAAATTTTTTAATTTTAACTACATATCAGAAGAAGATCAAATGGCAAGCAATACACAATTCTAGCTGCAATATGTTCAACATACGGCTACGAATAAACAAAAACCAACCATCTGAAAGAAGGCACACAATAGTTATATCAAAGTAACAATATTTTGAAACCTTGCAATTTAACATGTTCTAGAATGTTGTCCACCTTATTTTTCAAGATAATAATTCCACTTATTATGGGCAGACATGTAGTTATCTTGTACTAGACCCGGTAATGCAAAAATTCTTTTACACTACCACAGTACCACTATATAGAAGTTAAAACTCTATATAAATTGATATTATGAAAAGGAGGCAGCAAGTGACTAGGGGTGAAATGACCAAGTATAATCAGGAACAGAAAGTGCAGGAGGTCTAATCAGGTATTGCAGGAGTTTGGAATGTTTTGAAGGTGCTAAGTACAAGCTATTTTTCAGATAGGAGGGTGTTTTTCCAATGAGGTGTAGCCAAATAGCTAGAGTAATGCAATTTTCAAAGTTTAGACATTCTCCAAATCCAGTAACATTAGTGAATTTATCACCAAAAAGGAAAAATCTACAGTCATATTACTTTTTTTTTTATGACCATGATGTATGGACCAGCTTGGGTTCAACTCGACTAATTCCATGGGGTACCTTCTACCTCCCACCAGCATAGATATTGGATATCTACAATGTCATAACTTATTGTAAAGGAATAACCTTTTTAAGGCCTATCCGTGCTGGCATGAACCTGTTCATAGACAGTGCAAAGTGGACGACAAGAATAAATTCTTAAAGTAGATTCCGACTCCACTCGGGAAAGATAAAATCAAAAGATGCTCAACTAAGAGAGTTTCAAAATAAAAACTCCCTTTATTCATGAGAATGACTACTGATTAGGCCTTCCAGAATACATACACCAACATCCACAAAGAGTTCTTCTTCAGAGAAATGGGGTCAGGATTGTCACAAGATCAGGATTTAAAACAAAATCAAGAACTAAGCAATACTTCTCCTCAAGGCCACCATAGTGATGCTGCCGTGCTCAATGAAGAACCAAGAAAGATTATGCCACAGAGCAGCAAGAGTACTGAGACTAAAAAGACAATGGAAGCCGCTAGAGTACTCAGATTTCCACATAATTATGAAGAAATCCTAAAAGAGGCAGATTCTTCAGTTGACAGATCCTCCTTGGACAAACTATATGACCAGCTATATACTGGAATATATCTGAACCAAAAGCGCAAGGTAAGAAAAATTTGTCTAAGGCTCAATTTGAAACGCTGGCCACCCTTCTGAAAAGGAAATTTTTCCTTTATCAAAACTTCTTTATTATCCTATTTTCAAAAAGATTTTTTAACCTACTCTCTCACTTAACAACATTCATGTTCTTCAAGAAGTCAACTTTATCTCCATTTCTGAACCTTCTTTCATATAAAAGATTAACAAGACTCCAACTTTTACCTTAAAAGTCGTGTCCAAACCGAATGAGGCACCTAAATTCGTCTAGAGTAATAGATATATTGCTAATGTTCATCCTTGAGAAGTTCGTTATTTTTGATGTTGATATATAGGTTTCAGGATTACATTGGGTATATTGGGTATGTTGTTGTTTGTATATACAGGTTCTACAGTCCCTACATGCTATTTGGAAGCATATATCTACTTTATGAGTTTATGTCGTGTTCTTTGTGTATATTTTGTTAAAGCTTAGAATTATGCCTTCAACTTAACCCCAAGAGAAGCATGTCCTCTTGTGACTTGTTGGACCAATTCTGATGTGCAAGTTCAACTAGTCAATTAAGCCCAATCACTTGAAATTACAGTTTTATCCTGTAGCCTTATCTACTACTATGGCTATACTTAATTTGCACTTCATGCAGAAATACTGGGTCGATAAGAAGTCAAATGGCAACTGCTTCATGCTGTATGCAAGAGATCTCTTAATCACTTGGGCAGAAAACAACCGTTTCTGGCACTGGCCCTTTGTACAAGAGTCAAGGTAATATGAAAACGTCTCATTTGACAAAGAAAACCATACTCATTCAAGTTGAACTTCAGTGTAGATCCAAAGCATCTTTTACCACACATAGGGCTGGAATAGAAAAATAATAATCCCTCCGTTTCACTTCATATGGTGGTATTTGATAGGTTATGGAGTTTTAGAAAGAAAGACTTTTGGCACATACCAAAAATATCCTTAGAACTTGCGGTCTTAAGCATTACATGATACTGTGGCTATAAGAATAAAATGAGAAGTTTAAAGTCAAAAAAATTGAATATAGAAAAAGTCATTCTTTTTTTTTTTTTTTTTTTTGGAATAAACCTAAAATAGGAGTGACATCTAAAGCAGAACAGGGGAAGTAATGTGATAAAAGAGATTAAAAATTAGTAAACATGTGTTAGCTGTCAGGCCACGAAATGATAACCAGCATTCAGGAGTTAAAACTAACTAAAACTTTCACATTTCCTATTAGAAGCTGTTCTAAATCAACATGTACTGCATACTAAAAGGTTTTTGTAGTTGAAGACTAGCAAAATAAAAAGACCTGAAATGACACTTTTTATTGTTTATGCAGTGATGTCCTTCTTCCAGCAGCAGAACTACTAGATGTTTGCTGGCTAGAAATCCATGGAAGATTCAATACAACTAAGCTATCGCCAGGGCTCATATATGAGGTTGTGTTTATTGTCATGTTAAAGGATCCTGCTTATGGATGGGAAAATCCAGTGAATCTTCGACTCATACTCCCAGATGGTAGCAGACAAGGACATACCGAGAATATGGTGGAAAAACCACGAGAAAAATGGATAGAAATCCCAGCAGGAGAGTTCATGACATCAGCAGATCAAAAGAATGGAGAAATAGAGTTCTCTCTATATGAATATGAAGGTGGGAACTGGAAGAAGGGGCTTGTCATTAAAGGTGCTGTCCTCCGTCCAAAAGCCTGAGTTCTATGGCATATGATACGAATTTAGCATGCAACTGCAGCTAACTCAACTGCAGTTTCTGTTTAACTTTTTCACCCTAATGTTTACAATGATGAGCACTGAACAAGCAGCAAAAAGCATGAGATTGTGTTCTTTCTTTTGTATATGTAAATTAAGATGCATGTGCTATGCAGATATGTTCGAAGCCTCAGACATTTGGCGTTAAGCCCAGAACTCAATAGTATCAAGTGATAAATGTGTATAGACAAGAGTTGACCTATCTAGGAAAATCTTGCATACCATGTGTTAAACTAATAAAGCAAATGGATCAAAAATATAACTTCTTCCACACTAGCAGAGATAGAAACCTATGTGTCTGTAAACCTCTAGAATAAAAAAGTAAAACTCTCAATTAAAACATCAAATTCAGGTTCAGAGCATTTGCCAGAAGAACAAAAATCAGTTATGGAAGATCTAGAATCAGTTATGAATGTCTTAGGATCCCTATAATTTTGTCATAGGATTGAAGTTCTTCTGTTATACTCTCTTTAATCTGTAATTAGGAATCTGTAACATGTTGTGGCAGGTTTTGATTTTTGGAAATAGAAATACAAATTGTTACCTTCTCAAAAAAAAAAAAAAAAAAAAAAAAAAAAATTGTACAATCTGGGAATACATTTTAAGGCCCAGTATTGCACTTACTCAGTTACAGACGAACATTTAATGGATTTGTTTGCCAGTTGTACACTTGTACAATAACATGGGAAAAAATGGGAATCATAACATAATGTTAATAGATAAAATCGTATAATTTGATTGACCAGATGTCATAAAGTCAGTTCTACTAATGGAAATGTCTTTCTACTCAATGTTGTTTCCAGTAAGAATTTAATACAATTTATTTCTGCTGCCAATATCCTTTTACCTAAAAGACATGTTATATTAATATTTACCTGATACCGACGAATATTTGACCAGTTCCATACAATGATATGTAAAATAGAAAATACAAATGCAAATACCGACCTAATCAAAATCAGATTGTAGAAGAATCTTTCAAGCAGCACATCAAAAGAACAAATGCAGGGACATATCAAACTTCTGTACGGTAATTTTCTGGCTTGAACCACACTGAGAAATCAATCCCTTTGCTCTTCAAATTTTCCGTTGCTGGACAAATTTTCTCAAGGAGCTGCGCATGTTAATGGAAACGACAATGAGTAGCAACACATTTCCATTAGAAAGTTGCATGCTCTAAATTTTAACCAAAATTTAAAGGAATAAGAATACTCCGTCTTCTAGATACTTATCATAAATATTAAAAACAAAATTGATCCACTAGATTTGACGTACTATGTGTTAAATCAACTGCAAGTCTGCAACCATATGCAGATTAAAAACAGCTGGCAAGTTAATTTCAGTTCAACATAGGTAAATGCTGACCTTTGCATGGAGCGAACCATTGGATACCAAGACAGATCTATCAAATACTGAAAAACTTCCTCCATCCATACACGAAACTGTCCCTCCAGCCTCTTCAACTATCTGCATGAAACATACACCAGAGTGTTAAATATAGACTTGATCACTTGAATAACTTGTCATTTGTTCGTAAACTAGAAGTAACCCCCTTAAGAGAAACTTGAGAAGGACAACATTTGAGCTAAACTCACTTTCATGAGTGGATATCCTGGAGGCATTTCATTACTACAACGTTACCAACATCTGATACTTCAAGTTAAAAAGATGACAACCATTCACTTCTTCGATTCAAAAACTAACCCACTGATCTTGAAAAATTTGCATCAAATAGGTTCATACGGATCTTAGAAATGAGATAAGTTTATATACTGCTACTTAGGTTTCATTCTAACAAAGGCGTTCCTGTTATGGGACCTTAACTCCTCCTGCACACTTGCCCCTGCTGCATTACTTGTTTATTGCACAATGGTTAGTTAACATAAAATAACACACACACATACACAATGGTAAGTGCTGCTTGTTTTTCCTTTTTGGATAAGTACATAATATGCTGCTTTCTTTCACCGACTAAATCACTTTTCACAAATCTATAAAGAAAAAGAAAAGAAAACATGTGGCAAAGAATACATTTTAACCGTTTTTCCTATTTAATAGTAAGGAGAGGAAAACAAAATATTATATTGAAACTACAATTTGTTGATTGGACCTATTATGCATCAAATTCTGCCTACTCAGCTCTCTAGAATTTTCTTCAAACATGAGAAGAAGAGTGTCTGGAAATATCAATAATAATGAAAGCAAGAATACCAGAACTCCTGCAGCCATGTCCCATGGCTTTAGACGATATTCCCAATATGCTTCAGCAATCCCCAAAGCAACATGACACATATCCACTGCAGCAGCACCAAGCCTTCTCACACCCTACGCAGAACATGGCAGGAAGAATTTTTTTTTGGTGGGGAATGTGCAAAATTTCAGATAAAGATAAGGGATAAAGTTGCTACCCGGCTGACATCAGTAAATTCTTTGAATAATTCCATATTGGTTGCCCATGGATCATCATGCTCATATCCAAATCCAGTCACTAGAAGAGATTGTTCCACCTAAACAAACACCAAACAATAAAGAACAGTAACGAATAAGTCAAAAGAATTGGTGAAAGAAGATTGACAGTAAGTATACCTTTCATTTAGTGAGCTTTATGCGTAACACTATTGTCAATTTAAAACTTGAAAGCCAAGCCATATATAATGTCTTTGCCCAAAAAGAAGGTGCAAAACTAGCACAACTTTCAAATAGTAATAAATACACATGCATGTAAATGGGTATAGGCGCATAACAGGTCAAACAGAGCAGGTAGAGGCCCACACTTACCTGACTCTCTAATGCAATAGGACAAGCTAGAACTATGTTTATCAGATGTACTGAAAGTTATCATCAAACTCTCATTCCTAGTCATGGGTCTGTGGAAAATGGGATGTAATATTTTTTTAAAGGGGAACTACACTTTTGGTTGTAGTTTACCTGTGAATATCTATAGACTAATGTTACCAGCCTCAAAAAAAAAAGCTAGTTTTACTCATTTGCATGTATAAATTCTCACCTTGTCAGTTCGACTGACATGAATCTTTTCACCATTAGCAAAGGCTCCTTTGCCTAGGAGAAGAAAATTGCATAGCGTCATTAGTAGATCTTTGGAGTTTGCAATTGAATAAATGACTTGTTATAGATAAACTTCTTTACCTGCAGCTGCAGAAAATATTCGAGTATTCCAACACATAGGGCCACCAACAAACTCAACCTGTACAGAAAAAGACCTTAACAATATTATGATCAGGACAAGGAAAACAGATGTCATATCTGACCAGATATCAGAACAAGGGATTTGGTGTCATTGATAGTCTTCCCGCTTTATGGTTTCCAATTTTGTTCTCTCAGTCTTCCTCTGAGAGTCTGTATACTACATAAAAGTTACTATTAGATAAACGTCACATAATTTTGGTTGGTCAGCTAATTCAAATCTTCAGTGAATTAAGAAATGCAGAGTTGCCAGGGTCGAATTCGGCGGCATCTATTATAGTTCAACTAACACATCCTATATAAATTATGGATAGCCTCAGAAAGAAAATCTTACAGCAATGTTAAAGCTAGTCACTTTTCAACTATATAACATTTGTAAGGTTTGCTGAAAATTCCTTCCTCTTTTTTATCTCTCAGTTCAGGTCCCTTAAGAGTATAAGAATTCTCATTTATGCTCTTAGTTTTAATAATATAATTTGTTCAATACAGTATATAACATATCAATAATCAATCTCTAGCACTACATGATTTAAGTTGCTAGTGATGGTTCAAGCTTTTGGTTCTCTTCTTGCACATTAAGTTGGAATCGGCTATCATAAAATTGTCAGAGACCAAGCTTGCTGGATAAGAGACAGTGCTCTTCCACTGAGCCATGGTAAAAAATCTAAAAGGCACATCGGAAACTATCCCAGCATATACCACAGCAGCTGCAGCTGGCTTCCCTCTAAAAAGAACACCCACAGAGACTGCAAAGCTGGGATAGCCATGCGCAAAGTTTGTTGTTCCATCTGCAATACAAAGTTACCAATTAACATTCATTCCTTGGTTGAGTTATCTTTAAGATAATATGTGGTGCTTGTTTCTACTGAAAGAACATTTTATTGAACTCAGACATGCAAGTTATACATTTATAAGTAATAAGATGAATTTATCAAGATAAAATTAAGTACTCTTAGGGGTAAGGTCTACATACATCCTACCTTTCTCAGACCCCACCTATGGGATTACCCTGGGTATGTTGTTGGTTCTGTTGAACAACAACAAACAAGAATTAAAAGAATTACTCTCTCCGTCCCAATGTATGCGATGTAGTTTGACTGGGCACATGTTTAAAATATATGGGAGACTTTGCAATGTTTCAAAACTACCCTTAAAATAAATGACTTTTAAATAGAAAAGTACACCTTTAAGGACTTTTTGACAAATAAATGGGACCCAACATGGGTAAAATGTTGATCATGTCACTAAATATTTGCCAAATAATGAAATGTGTTATTCTTTTGGGGACTGACTAAAAAGGGAAGTGTCTCATATCAATTGTCTGATTGAGACAGAGTGAGTAATAAGTATTTTTAGCAAAAGATTTGGAAAGTTTTTGAAGCATACTGTGGATATCTCACTTGATATGAAATATTTTTGCATACTAGGGAAAGAACTGTATAGACCCAAAATGTGAAAAGAACGTGTCATATTTTGACAACACTGCAAAAAGTAATCTGGATTATTCTAGATCTCAAGTTAAGCCATGATATTCGTAAAATTGCAGCCTTGATGTCTAGTCGCAAATGCTTCAAATTGCTCATTATTTTGACTTCCCTGAACAAAGTAATGACCATTTTACTAAAGTTGAGCAAGTTTAGCTTGGTTGCACTAGCCACTTCGCGTGCTTATGTGACTGCATGGCTGTGCAATGCAGCTACTCGGCTGTTCATGTGCTTGCGCAATAGCCCAGCTATATCAAGCTTCACTCACTGCTGCAGGACATATATGCAGGGAGTCCAAGATTTCAGTGTTTCCTTCTTGGCTTAGGATTTCAGGTTTGCATATAAAGAGGGGACTTGCAAGACAAAAAAGAGACACCGGAATTCAGTTTTATAGGTAAGATAAAGCACAAACAAAATTTCTTCCTTCTACTTCTAAATTTCACTTTGAAAATATGTTGTTTAGGAGATTCTCCACGAAGTTCTCAATTCTTCTCTTTTTTATTCTGGGAACTGTGGTGTTCGGGTCAGCTTGCGTCTCGCGTAATCCACTTACTACCTCCTAACAATACAGGTTACAAGCAAATCTCCCCAACAAGTCTTCAGTATAAGAGAATAATTTACTCTATGTCATCCCTTACTGAGAAACTGGTTCTAAGATTATTATTCCATACTTCCTTCGGTTTTTGGTGTAAAGAACAAAATATAGAAGAGAAAATCCAATTAGTGGATTTCGTAGGTTCTTTGTAAGTATTTATGTTTCTATTTTCTTCTTTTTTTCTCTCTTCTTTGTTCATACTTTTTGGAGGTGGCCAGGATAGCCCTTAATGCTGAGGAATACAAGTTACCCGTTTCAAAAGAATTACTATTCCAACTCTTCAACTACTACACCACCTCCTTAGGTGTCTATGATGCTCTCAACTCTTAGCAGGAACCAGTTTTACTTCGTAAGGTTATGAATGAATTCAAGATTTTTTGGAAGAAAAAAAAAGGGAACTTCCAAGACCATAATAAGGAACAAAAATCAGTTTTTCAAGGCAAAATAAGACACAAGATAAGGAGCTTTTGAAGAGACTAGGACACCAAATAGAGTTTCTTTCTTTTATTTTGTTAATTTCCAATTTAGGATTATCATGAAGCTTGGACTAATTACTATTTTTCCTGGTCTTTATTACTAACAAGTACGTTGTTTGTTCAATCTTGTATTTAATGTTTTTCATTGATTGACCACCAACTAGATCCTTCTGTAGATTTTAAGGTAACTCAGGAGAGATTCTTCATTTAGAATCAGGATTGAAAAGATTGAGATCCATACTAATCAAATAGATGATAATGGTATCACTTGATTGTAGAATAGGCTTCTACTTCAAACCAGAGGCATGGAAAATAGAGCTAAACTCATTGCATCCTCCTTGTCTTAACAACCATCAAAAATAGGTTATTAGTTAAGAAGGTTAGCTTCACTTGACATAGGAATGCACCCTGAATAAGTAAAAACTCCGACTTAGCTCACATTATCAGTAAGATCATGAAGATGATAAAGGTCCAAATGAAATAATTAAGTGAAGTCAGAAACTCTAGGCTTGTTAGTTGCTACCACAAGATTTTCTCTTAGCTAGTTAGTGTTAGTTATATTCTTTCCTTTTTTCAATACTTAGTTACTTTACTTCATTGTTCGATACTTCCACCCATTTTCGACTATGAAGTTAGGACGATGCTCAATATTCATCCATATATTGCTTGTGCAATTACATGCCTTAGCGTGTGTAAAATCTGCTAGTATTTAGGTTAAAGTTGTATATTTGTTAAAGCGGAACTAGTTAAATGTGACCCCTTCAAATTAAAATAACCTGAAACCACTTGGAACTTTGACAATTCATTTCTACTTTTCAGGACCTACATAAGTTCTCTAACCTCAATAGAGTTTCTAGCTAATATGTGTAGCTACTTTCATTGCCATGAAGTTAGAGATCTGTAGAACAAACCTAAAGGATCAATGCACCAAAGATAATCAGATGACGAGTCCCCAATAATTCCTCCTTCCTCCCCAAGAATTAGATGATCTGGAAAATTCTTCCTCACGACTTCAAGGATAGCAACTTCACTATTTTTATCTGTGCTGCAATAAGTTTAAGCCAACACATGTTACTGTGACAGCATGATGAAAGTCTCCACATAAAGAAATAAAATGAATATCATAACCTAAGGAGTAACTAAAAGGTAGCTCACATAAATCACCAAATTGTTAAGCATAAGGTCAACGGATAAAGTGAGACCGTACATACCCGCTAACAAGGCATTCTTTAACTTGTGTTAAATTCAAGCAATGGTCTTAAGAGAATGGGGATATGTTCCTCCAGCAAGAAAAAGAAGTATCACGGAGTAGTAACCAATGATCACATAATGATGGAAGAAAGTCAAAGAATATTTACTACAATATGATAAAGAATTGAATCATTTCAATGAAAGCATAGAAAATAAAAAGGAAAGAAATATTCTTTGCTACAAAACTAGACATAGTGATAGTGATAGAAGTAGATTCACCAATTACAGTGAACCATACAGTGCTCAGTGTTATCACCAGAAACTGAGAAACAATACTGCAACAAGAATGAAAAATCTATTAGAAACAATATGTCACTGATCATCAGCGTAGAAGAACAGAAACAAAGCACTATGTCAATTGTGATACAAAAAAATAACCACCACCAAAGGGAAGTAATACAAAGTCTTACTCGGTCACTAGGTCAGCGAGCCCTTTATAGGTAACATTTCGGGGCTTATTCACAGCATCCATTACAACCTAAAATGAAAATGAGAAAAATGAGAAACAAAGTAATAGATTGGGAGCAAGAGAGATTATTTAAATTCTAGATGCAGATGGGAGATATAGAAGTAATGAAAAAGGAAATTGATGATCCCTAATTTGTCCATAGAAAGAAAAGTAAGACATCGATATTCCATGACCATAGTCAGCACTAAAATCTCAATGTACGAGAAGAGAAGATAGAGGATACCTCAGAAAACACAAGGAATATGATGATTGAGGCCAAAATAAAATGTAATAGAAAACGGAGCAAAAAGAAGATAAGAGAAAATTAGAACAGAAATTTTTGAAGAAAAAAATAATAATCATAAATTCACGAGAAAGCTATCAAGACCTAGAGGAAATCTAAAGATACATAATGAATACGAAGCTTACTATGTAGCTACATAAGATCTTTTGATAACTGCTAATATATGAAAAACACCTATGTTATGTATGCATTTCTACACATTTTTTTGTTCTCATTGATTACAAAACTTACCAATTATCAACCTCATCCTAGCCCCCCACCCCTCAAGCAGGTATTTCCCTTTTCTCGCAATCAAATTAGTGAAAGGTAATGAAAATACAATGTGTGGGGAATGGTGAAAATATCACCCACAGAGTAATGGGTTGTATTCCCTCAATTCACTTTTACTTATCCACGGTACTAAAACTACATTTTCACTTTTACTTGACACTTTTAGCATATCAACGGAAGAACTTCTTTTTTTTATGTTTTACCCTCAACATTAATCATTTATTCCCCAAATTATTTCTTAAGACACAAGACTAATTAATATCCTATTAAACATTGTTTCTTAAGAGGCATGCAAAATTCAAAGTGGACAAGTAAAGTGAACGGATGGAGTATTTATCTTTCTCCAACATCCAAACTCCTCAATGAAGCTTAACATCATATTCTTAAGAATCCAATTTATCCTCTAGGTAACCAGTTCCCTGTCTCTAATAGATCAACAGAACAAAGGGTATCCTAATTCAATAAATAATCCATTGTAAACAAGAACTCAAAATTCAATCTTTAAGCAGAAAATTGCCAAGAACATAGAAATAAAACCAGATTAAGAAAGGGGGCCAAACCTGAGCACCAGTCTTGGCTGCAGCTTCAACCACTTGGAGTAGCTCACTGGAGGGGATACTTCCGGTTGAATCAGCAGCAATCTTTGAGTACTCTTTCTTGATATCCACCCCCGATTTAGCAGCCTTGGTGCAAAATCCCCCACTAGTGTACAAACTTGTACAAAACCCATATTGTGAGTTTGTGCTACAACTCTTGGGGAATGCAGGAAGACGAATTCTGGGTAACTGACAGATTCTCAAAGAAGAAATTGTGGATGAAAGAAGACATCTCCCCATTTTCACACACACTGTGTAGTGCTGATTTGTGCTCAGACTTTTCTTGAATTTTTGGTCTAATTTCAAGAATATGAACTTCCATGATATTTTACTTTGGTCCCTTTATCATGAAAATTGACACATAACACCTTTGTTTTTTATATTTTAATTGCGAGAAAAACAAACCAATGGCCGTGGGCATAAATCATACTAATATAGGTAAATTAGAATTTGAATTGTTGGAACAAACCAAATGTGTCAGATTTGGGACTTCGAATTTGGAATTAAAAAAAATATGGAATTTGTATATATTAGATGCATAATAAGGCAGAGGTTTTTTTCGCTTTTGGCATAGCGGGCCCCAAGTGGGAGAAATGCATGACGGGCTAAATATGTTCTTTAAGTTGATCTTATTTCACATTTATGTTATTCAACTTTTAGGATACTTAAACTTATATAAAGTTGAACAAATAGACACACACATCTTATGTAACATATATAACGGCCCAACCCGCAAGTGATAATGTCTGCTTTGGGCGTAGGCCCGCACGACTTTAAAACGCATCACTAGTTGGTCGTGCTTGCTTACTTAGCTTATATACCCAACATCTCTCCTGTCTTTTGTCGATGTGGAACTTCTAATCTCAAGTTGAGGCGTCACATACACCCCCTCTATAAACTCAGTGTCCTCACTCATGAGGTTTGCTCCATCGAATAGGATTTGCCTAGACTCAACACTAAGGTTTGACCTGCCTTACCGTGATTTGCTTGAACTTAGTTCAACTTTGACTCACATCGACAAGGCTGACACATGAGTGGCTTTGATACCATTTGTATCGGCCCAACCGACTAGTGATATTGTCCGTTTTGTGCCTAGGCCCGCATGATTTTAAAACGTCTCACTAGTTGGTAAGGTCTGCTTACTTGTATACCCAATATCTCTCATGTGTTTTGTCGATGTGTGGCTTCTAATCTTAAGCGGGGCTTCACAGTTTCATACGTGGTAATTTATGGCCTACGTGGTGTCTTATGCATACTATGTTACATAGGACTCGTTTGTCTGTTTGTTCAACTTTATACAAGTTTAACAAGTAGACACATGAATCCTACATGACATAATACACGTAGGACATTATGTAGGACTCAAATTGTCAGGTAGGATGTCACGTAAGATGTATGTATCTATTTATTCAACTTTATACAAGTTTAAGTGTTTATTTCTGTACATCAAAGTTGAAGGACATAAATGTAAGCAGATGCCAAGTTAAAGAACATATTTATATATTATGAGTTGAAAATAATGCCTTTATCATGATGGTAACTGTAGTAGGAAATTTAATTTCTCTAAATAAAACAATAAGGAAAGGTGAAGACATTCTATCATATACATTTACCATATCAAGTTTCAAAACCAAATTATGTCCTTAATTCTTACTTTTGATATTCTGGACAATCTCCTAAGCTAGCTAGGCATTTTCTGTAGTAAGTCTATCCTTCAAGAAATTACTTTGATTCTCAAAGAACATAAGAGCTGAATCACTTTGAGTCTTCCAGAAATGAGCTTAATAATCTTGCTAAAAAATTACTCACATGGATGGAACTGAAATCTATGAAGTTAGCTGGACATACCACCTTTATAATCAAAATAAATAAAGTGTTGAAACATGTTTTGATTAGTTTTCCTCTGAGAAAGAAAAGTCGGTTCCATAGAATTTTCTTATTCAGGAGGTTGACTTGTTTGCCGTTATCTTAATCAAATGATTTCATATGGGATCCACTTAAATCTAAATATTACATTGGCCCCTGACCTTGTTAATTCAATCAATTCATCAATTGGGAGCATTAGTATTGCCATAAGGAGGAGCTTGACTTAAACTTTAGCTCTTAGTTAACTTCAATTTATTGTTTTGTTTTGTTGTCGGCTTATGTTTATTGCAACAATTGTCTTTTGCTTAAGTTTATGTTCTAAGTCCATTTTATATCTTTACAATAGTCGAATAAAAAAATAAATCCAACTTCAATGGAAGCATAGAAAATAAAAAGATAAAAAATATATTATACTTCGTGCAAAAATTAGTCATAGAGATAATGATAAAAGTAGATTCACCAATTACTGTGAATCATAAAGGTCGGATCGAACTCAATGCTATCACCAAAAATTAATGAATAAAGTAAGTAATAGATTAGGAATATCTCGCACTTGTCCATAGAAAAAAAGTATAAAATTGATATTTAATAATCATATATAGTCAATAGTATAATCACACTGTACAAGAGGAGAAGACAAAGGATACCTCAAAAAGTGAAAGAAAATTGAAACAAAGATCTCTTTAAAAGGAGAAAAGATCATTTAACCTATCAAGAACTAGAGAAAGTCTAATGAGGTGTAACGAGTACACAACTTGTTATTAATTAGGCATAATACATAAATATACTTTTTAACTTGCTTCAGCTGGTATCTATGTCCTCCAACCTTGGGTGTGCACAAAGACACTTAAACTAGCATAAGGTTGAACAAGTAGACATATGCGTCCTACGTGGTATTATACACATAGGACTCAACGTAGGATACGAAATTGACATGTCAGATGTTATGCAGGATAAATTGTTTTTAAATGTTCCCTTACAAACGAAAACTAAAACTATTTGGGTCTTTGATAAAGTAGAAATATTTCTTTGCTTTGGTGGAAGAGTGGAAAAATAATTTTCTATATTATAATTAATTTTACCTATAGTTTTTGTTTGACTGAATTAATGAATTCATATTTTGCGTGAAAATTAAAAAGTAAGAAATTCAAATAAGAAAAAGTTTCATTTGATTGATTTTTTGGTTTGTGTGTTTAAACGGACTTCATTTATTTTTCTCCCTAGTGAAAATCAATTTGAAAGCATAATAAACACACCTAATTCCTTAATGATACTTTTTAGACGAATAACAATCTTTTATTAATTTTTTAAGAATAACTATTCACAAGTAAAAAAATGTGACACAAAATTCAAGTTAAACTTTTTAGATTTTTTCTGCGTGCATTTGCTCATATTCTTATCTAGCATTTTTCTAGAATTCTTTTTGAATTCGTGCTGATTTTCAGAAATAAATATAAAGTTAGTAAAATTAAATGCTTTTTTCCTTTATTAAAAAAGGAAAATGATATATAATGTTATATTTATTATCTTATGTACATATTCTAACAAACTCATCTTTCTTTCAAAAATAGAAAACAATAATCAATGTGAAGAAGTAAGAAATTTTATTTGAAATTCTGATATTTTGGTTGAATCTAATAAGCAAAAAGAGAGAAAAAGAAGAGGAAGCGGGAAAACTGTTACATTTGGGATTTAAAAAATCTAAAAACAAGTCAAAACTGAGTTATTTTATATTAAATATCTAGAATTACCCATTATCTATAATTAATACATTTAACTGTTCAGGCATTGCAATAAGTTTATCATAAATGTTGCTCCTATAAATTCCAATGGAATTTTTTTAATTTCCTCACTAAATCATTTCTCAAATTCTTAAACAAAAAAATTCCTTTTAAGAAAAATGCAACAACAACCACCAACAAATGGAATAGCTCACCAAGGCATCATACCAAATCCTGAAGGAATTTGGTGTTACAGGTGTACTACTTGCCGCGATGTGTTTACTTCGAGCCAAGGGCTCGCTGGGCATCAACGTAAGCACAAATCTCAACGCACTTGGATAAGGGGTGCTCCTCATGAGAAGTTTTTTTGTCCATCTGCTGGACTCCCCAACCTCTATCGACAGTTGGGTACACGAAAGTCAACACCAACAGTGTTACGAGGCCAAGGAAGGTTTTACCGTCTCCGTAATCCAATGGTGTATGGGCCTCGAAGACTACCTGGACGCCCACGGGCGGTTTTGTATCAACCACAACAAGCCATGGTGCTTCAGGTGCCTCATGTTGTTGCATCTGCACGTATCACTCCTCTACTTATTCAAGATCAGAACTTGTTTGCCAACCGTCCTAATCAATTAGTCGAGAACACCAATGTTAATGATCTGGAGGAGCTTGACTTAGAGCTCAGGCTTTAGATCTTAAGCAACTTTAGTTTGTTTGTTTTATTATTGTGTTATATTTGTTGGTTTGTTTTGTTTTGTTGTCGTGCTATGTTTGATGTTTTGTTTTGTTGTCATTTTATGTTTGTTGAAACATTTGTCTTTTATTTATGTTGATGTTTTGATTTTATTTTATGTCTTTACTATTGCCTAATAAGGAATTAAATTTCACTTCAATGGAATGATAGAAAATAAAAGGATAAGAAAATATTATTCTTTGTGAAAAAAAACTAGATAGAGAGATAATGACCAAAGTAGATTCACTAATTACTGTGAATCATAAAGGCCAAATCGGGCTCATTGTTATCACTAAAAAGTGATAAATAAATTAAGTAACTGGTTAGGATGATATCTTACTTGTTCATAGGAAAAAATAAAAAAATTGATATCCAACGACTATATAGTCACCACTATAATCGCAATGTACAAGAAGAGAAGACAATAGATGCCTCACAAAGCATAAGAAATATGACAATTGTGGACAAGAGAAAAGGTAAATAGTAAAGGGAGCAAAAGAAGGTAAAGTAAAATAGGAATGGAGATATCTTTATCTGGAAAAAAAAAGGATCAATAACTATATAAAGAGATCTTTTGATATCTGTCAAGAACCAGAAGAAGTCTAAGAATACGTAACAAGTACACAACTTACAATTAATTTAAAACTTTTGATAATTGCTCACATATGAAAAACACATTTGTTCTTTCTTCTCATTATTGTTCACATACTAAACTCATCAATTATCATCCTCATCCTAATTAAAACTTCATATTCCCGAGTAGGTTTTTACCTTTCATGACTAATTCCTGACAATCAAATTAGTCATGAAAGGTAATTATGTTATTACAAGTTATGGTGAATGGTGAAAATATGACATACACATGAATATAGAGCAATGAATTGAGTTTGCAGCAATCTTACCAATTTCACCTCACTATTATGTGTCCTTGATATTTAGCTAAAAGTGGATATTTCTAGTACATTATCACCTCATATATCTTGATCATAATTGTATTGTCACATCATTATCTCATATATTTTGAGATTATTATGAGTTTTATGTGTGTGGGAAGTATGTCGGATGAACACAAAAAAAGGTGATATTGGTTGGATTTGAAGTAAAGGAATGATGATTGGAGCAAGGTTGAATTCACTCAATATCCTCGCTCTCGGCCGAATTCACTCAATATCCTCACTTCATTAGACAGCCAAGCGAGCCTAGAAGCAAGAGATAATTTAGAGCTCACTTATGATCCTCGTGAAGTGAGAGTTCAGATGAGCCAAGAAAATTATCCTAGCGATTTTAGATTAGTTATTTGATTCCTACACATCTGGTCCTATAAATACCCTTGTAAACAACTTCTGAAAAGGGACGTCGGATATTTGGAGACAAGAACACGCTTGGAGATAAGAGATAGATTCACCTCACATTTGGGTTCTATCACTAAATTCTTTATACTATTATGAGTAGCTAAATTTCTATCTAGGGTGTCATATGGAACCTTTTGAAATATGACTTACATTTGTTCAACAACGTGATTAACTATACTAATTGATGAGCCCTTAATTGATTGTGCCTATTTATCATGTATTATTGAGAAAGAGGGCGTATTTAGGTGGTCGTTGAATAACGCCTCTATCCAGGTCCACATTCTTATGTTATAGCCTACTTTATCTTTGAGTGGATAATACTAGTGTGGGAAAGTTTTCCTACTTAGATAAGTATGTCTATTATGGTTAAAACAAATATCTTATGTATAACCACGTTTTGGGTTGTATGTCACTCCCTGAGCCCATATTCTAGACGTGACCGGTACTCTAAAATTATTGTTGACTCCCAAGAATTTTTTGGTCTGACTTACTACTTAGCGGAAGACTAACTCAAGCATACATAAGCTTAAAATTGAAGAAAATCATTTAAAACAAGTGACGGAATCTTAAAGTTGTTTGAAATTATTTGATATAAATGATAAAAGTTTAGCAAAATGTATGAAACTGAATACTGAAAGACTCTCAAAATTTTCCTTTCTATAAAGCCTCTACTGTTGAAAAATAGGTGTCGAGACAAGACCCACGATAACTTTAATCAAACTACTAAAGGAATAAAAAACTGGAGTGCTCTGAAAAGCAAGAAAGACTCACCAAAAGCTGACGAGTAGTGATGTGATCTCAACAAAATGCCTATTAATGATACTAAATAAATGTATCTGCATCATGAGACGACGCAACATCGGATGACATAGTACATGGAATTTACCGTATGTAATAAAGTTGAATGAAACAAATAACTAAGCTAAAGGACTGAAGTAACTCAATTGAAGTAAAGCATTCACGTGAAGAAAAATCATTTCGCTTTACACTATAAGATGCAATGATAACAAATACTAAAATATAAATACTTTACTTTATAGGGAATTTCTCTAACCGAAAATCATCACTATGAGCCTCATGATATTACAACGTATTACCCATGTTGACAGAGTCTCCATATACTTTGCCGGAGTATAGAATGCAACTTTAACTTATGGATCCACTAAAATCCTTCTTTGAGGTAGGTGAGGAGTAGCCTGTATTGTGGTACAAACATATCTGCGCTGGCGGCGTAGGTTATGGAGTTCAAGTTATCTTAATTTTTACTCCAAATCAGTGTTCAATACTACTCCCAATATATAAGTATGCTCATATAAAAATACTCATTGATACTTAAAAAACCCTGTTTAAGGGATAACTTAACTTTACTTTATCTATCTGAAATGCATTTGAAAACTTTTTATGCTTTACTAGAAATAATACTTCCTTTCTAAATGTAAAAATTATGCATTTGGGATCATTAAAGTTCCTTTAAAACTCCTCTCAATGCTGCTTTAAATTACTCTTGGACTCTCTTTAAATTCCAAAATCAATGTAAGGAAATAATAGCACAACAACTTTCAACAAAATCTCATCAACTAGGATTCATGTGAAAATATAAGCATGAACAACAATGCAAGTATCTAAATGCATAAAGTATCATAATCTCATAATTAAGAAATTAAAAGTCGAAAAACCTAGCTTTCTCCGCTTGGATCCTTGCTCCAAGTCATAGAAGTGTTTATGAGAGCTTTAAGGTCAAACTACACCAATGATAACCTTAATTAGGTGTAAAAACGTGGGGGGTTTATACTTAGAATGGGTGGAAAGAAACTAAACTAACCCCACTTAAAAACAACCGGATCACTTCTACGAGCACCATGTATGGTCTATACATGCTTCTACATACGTGTACCATAGAAAGACTACTAGAGACCAACTTCTAGACCAAATTCCATGAGCTAGGGTCTACGACATGTTGAGCGACCTACGACGCATAGGTCTCTTCCATGCAACTTATTGTCAAAAATTCCCTTAAGTCCACTCTCCTTTGTACGAGCCCTGGGCTACGGATCATAAGACTTTGTACGGTCTTTAGTCCCAATTGTAGATTCAAGGTTCATCAATTTTTTTCTAAGTCTATATCTCTTTTATGGGCCCTAATCTACTACCGTACAACTTCATATAGACCGTCCTATTGGTCCATAGGTACTCATGTGGGAGTTGACATTTTCAATTTTCCAAGTTAGCTTCTACGACAACCATCATGGACCATAGGTGGTCTCGTTCAAACTGGCACTAGTAACTTTTCTA
Source organism: Solanum bulbocastanum (assembly GCA_037074985.1). Taxonomy (NCBI): domain Eukaryota; kingdom Viridiplantae; phylum Streptophyta; class Magnoliopsida; order Solanales; family Solanaceae; genus Solanum; species Solanum bulbocastanum. Next base: position 23,400,991 of record CM073598.1, on the reverse strand, counting down.
CAACTTTTCAGCTTCCAACTCACTTACTGATTTCCGAGGTGTTATAGTGTAGAGCCGTAGTCTAGATCCTATATATAACCACATTTTTGGGGTGTAAAATCATAGTCCAAAATAACGCATTCTTTTTCTCTAAGTAACTCTACACATACCATAGTCCAAAATATATAAGATTCTTTTTCTCTATGTAATTGTACACATTTTTTGATAGATTATATCCAAAGCATGGACAAAAACTTGGAGATCCTCTTATTCTGGCCTATTTCGCAACATACCTTCAAATTTTGATGTTCCAAACCAACCCCTTCACACCAACTTATTACTTGCCCAAATTCAATTATGAAAAGTCATACAAACTCATTAACATCTTAGATAAAAGGAAACTCTACTCAAACTTAGACATTTTACCAATTCTTTCTCGGATTGTCCTAGACTTCACCTCGCCCAGATTTCATCCAAGCCTAGCCTGAAATTTTGAATTCCTCAATCCAAAAGTTTTCTTACCCAATTTCTCTAACGATTAGCTTACCAATAACGACCGGTAGGTAGGTTACAAGGACCAGTCGAATTCTACAAGTTTTTCATTTCAACTTCTTTTAGTTGATCATATCTATTGCTTTGAAAACTCTTCAAGAGTTCCAATTCAAGTTATTAAATTGCACAACAACATGAAAGATGTCAATAAAAACAAAAAGTTAAGTAGAGTCCTTCAGGGAGATTTGCCGTTAACAGATCTGAATCTTTTGTATCACAAAGATAATTACACAATTTTGTATCTTTCGGGAAAAGATACTTTAGTTGTTATTTCCGTCGAGAAATCAGTAACAATTAATCATAATGTACCAATGAGGTTATGGTAAAAAATATTGTACTCTTCTTCCTTGCCTCAAAGTGATGCTTATTAAAATTATTCAAGATGTTTCTACGTATGACTTGTACGTATTGCGTTGACTTTTTATATCACAAATACGACATGTATACTCTTTGTTATTCTATCTCTCTAAAGAGTAAGTTGTGGTATATCTTCATTCGTTTCAGGGAATAAAATCTATTTTTTATATGTGCTTGACATACGCCATTCATTACTTTTGTAACACACCAAATTTTTTTTAAGCTAAGACCTAAATCATCCTATAACACCTTGCAACTCTACTCTTAAAATTTGAATCTTTTTGTAACACACCGGACTTCGAAAAGTGCTAAAGAAGGGAAACGGGCAAGTCCACAAACCCAAACTGAACCATGGACCCTTCACGGCACCCTAGACGGCCTGTTTAAGGGTTCACGACCCATTTTGGGCATCGTGAAGGACTGACCAAGGCAGCCAAGGTGAAGGTCACCTAGACAAGCCACTAAACAGCCCGTGTTGACTTTGTATGATGTGTTTAGTGGTCTGTACAAGTCACCCATCAGGTCTTGAGTTTTGTCTCAACTTCAAACAATCATATCACTTAGAACAAAATGAATTAGGTGGCGCATTACCTATCAAATTAAAGGTCTTTGGGTCCTCTTTCCAACATCATCAAGTTTGCCTCATTTGATGTTTGGAGTAAAAAGTTATGCTGATTTTAGTGAAGCACTGTCAGGCAAGTGCAACTTGACGACCCACTAGACAAGCCATGAAACATTAAACGGCCCATGAAACTGCCATTTTTAGGCGCCTTTTCGGTTTTAAAAGTTGGGGTTGTTTTAGTCTTTCTCCTATGTGTTTGGTACTTAAACAACGTCATTTTAACTCTTATTCTAAGCCTAAACTACGTCATTTCACACCAAATTAAGGGCTTAGAAAGTGTTAATCAATTCTTTTACATTGATTAACACTTCAAGACATTAGAGCAAGGTTCTAAGAGGAGAAAATCTAGGGCTCAAGCGTTCTTCAAGTTTCTTCAATTTTGCCAAAGAACTTAGTTCTTTCTGATATGTAAGGCTATTCATAGAGTTGAACTACTTCATCCTCACACCCTACATCTCAATTCAGGAAAATAATTTTCTTGCGGATTTTCATACTAATCCCTAGAAAGAGGGAAAAATTCCCATGTAATTCACACTTTTCTTTTTCAGGGGTAAATTTTATGAAGTTCTACTACTTTAGAAATAAAGTGTAAAGTATTATCATTTTTGGAGTAAAAATCAAAGTTTGACAACTTTAGAAGTAAATTTTAAAATTGTACTACTTCGAGAGTAAAGTTTAAAGTTTTACCATTTTTGGGAGTAAAAATTAAATTTATCACTTTGAGAGTAAAATTTTTAATTTTACTACTCTAGGAGTAAATTTTAAAATTCTACCACTTCGAAGTAAAGTTTAAAGTTTTATCACTTTAGGAGTAAAAGTCAAAACTTCACTACTTCATGAGTCAAAATTAAAGTTTTACAACTGTGGGAGTAAAATCTAAAGTTCTACTACACCGAGAGGAAATTTCAAAGTCTTACTACTTTGGGAGTAAATTTCGGAGTCTTACTACGTCGAAGGTAAATTTAAGAATATTTGTTATTTCAAGAGTAAATTCCATATTCATACTTCGGGAGTAAAATTTAGAGGGTTTACTACTTTAAAAGTCAATTTTAAATTTACTTTTACTACTTTGGAAGTAAAACATAGAATATTTAGAATTCTTCTTAATTATTCTACCTCTTATAGAGGTAAGTCGTGATATTTTTCACAACTAAGAGAACATTCATATTTATAAATTTTGTTAAATATTGGCACATTCACTTCATGGAATAATTCTGTATTTGTAACATTAATCAAAAATTCTTATTCGACTATGAAAATCTTATAACTTAAGTTTGCCCTATCTACATCAACTCAATACTAAGTTCAATGCGCTAGTAAAACAATTAATATATCCTATTAGTCCGTTCAATCTTATCATATTTTAATACCTTATTGTATCTTCCCTTTTAATTTTTTGCTAAGTTTTGTAAGTACCATCATCATCATTGTTGGTATTTGGCATAACACCCCTAAACCCTTTAATTAATAATAGAAATAAATGACACATTTTTAGATGAATAACAATTTTTATTTGTTCAATTTAGACACAAGACATAAGTACCCTTTTAATTGTAGGTGAAATCTCTACGACACACCTTAACTATATGAGTGTCCTATACTCTCCTAAACTACTTTAATGAGTAATAAATATATCCTTTGATGCTGAGGTGGTACGCGTGTAAGAGATAAAAAAGAAGTATGAAAACCTTATAAATATGGACAAGTATCCATTTTTAATTTGACTTTTTAAAAAAAATATAATTAGTTAGTATATATAATTCATTAACATTAAAACTTTTGTGGATATTTTTTAAATTATTTTTTTCTCTTTGTGAATTAATGTTGAATTTTATCTGGACTTTGATGCCTAAAAGGCCTTGGTGTTTTTTTCCTCAGGTATGGTAGAATCAAGACATTTATTCTGGTTAAAGGGTTTAATCTAGTAGAAATATTTTTTGAAAACCACTGTTTAGTTATGTAAAAATAATAAGGCTACTTTTATTTCACATTATATTGGGAGATTAATTTGACCATAAGTATTTCAAATTATTGGTTTTATTTTATTTGAACTTTCTACTTTATGTATGAAAATTTGTTAGATATAAAATCAAGTCACTCTATCTCAACTTTATGCTTGCTCGTGCAAATTAAAAGTTCAAACAACACTTGAGAATATGATATTTTGAAATACTAACCATTTAAAACTTATAATTCTACGTTTTCCTCTAAAATTTTAAACGTCTTCATACAAATGAAAACCAAAACTATTTTGGTTTTTGGTATCACAGAAACATAATGCAAGAGGCTGGGGCTAGTTAAACCTACAAATAATCGATTCTTTTTGAAATACGTATAATATACTGAAATTGTATGAAGAAAACTACATGACAGAATTTATCTATCAAGATGAACAGAGAAGAAGAAAAATACTTGAGAGAGAGAAGAATCTTATCATTCTCATTAATCAGAATGCCTTCAAAGGCTTACGAATACACTTTATATAGATCTTTACAAAAGAGACTAATCCTAACTATCTAACTTTAGTTAACTAACTCTCATTGATTTAGTTAACCTTAGTTAACCTTGTAACTAACTTGTAACTACTAACTAACTTCTTGAGTCTCTAAGTGATACCTTCTTACTCCCGCTCAATATAGGTACTCTAAATATGTTTTGAATACCGAACTTGGAACTCGACAATTCATGTTGCATTCTGCACAAACTTTTAGTTAGCAAATCTACAGGCTGTTCATTTGTAGGAATATAATTAGTAGAAATCATTCCTTGCATAATTTTTTCTCTAATGAAATGGCAATCTATCTAAATGTGTTTAGTCCTTTCATGATAGACTGGGTTTGCTGCTATTTGTATAGCATCCTTACTGTCACTATACACGTTAACGGGAAGAGTGACTTCTACACCAATCTCCTTGATCAATCCAATTATCAATACCAACTCTGCCTTTGTTGAAGCCAAGCTTCTGTACTTAGCTTCTGCTGAGCTCTTGGAGATAGTTGTTTGTTTCTTATACTTCCAAATAATAGGAGAGTCTCCAATCTTAACTACATATCATGTTACTGACTTCCTGGAGTTGGGACATGCAACCCAATCTGCATCACAATGAGTTGATATCTCCATGTTCTCATTGCTAGATAGTAAGACTCCCTGTCGTGGTTCTTTTTTTCCAGATATTTAACTATTCTAATTGCTGCTTCTATATGAGACTGTTTAGGAGCTTATAAATATTGACTCAGAGTCTGTACATAAAAGGAGATATCAGGTCTTGTCATAGTGATGTATATAGGATATACCTATGAGTCTCTGATAAGATCCTTGATCAGCCATAGGTTCTGCTTGAGTTTTGAACATATGATCATCATATTCTTTTGATGTTAACTTTATATTTGCATCCATAGGAGTCATAGCAGGCTTTGCAGCCCCTAGACCAATTTCAGAAATCAACTCTAATGCATACTTCATTTGATGCATTAGAATACATTCCTTTGATCTAGCAAACTCAATACCAAGGAAATATTTTAACTCTCCTAAGTCCTTCATTTTGAATACTTGTTGTAAGTACCCTTTGGCCTCATTGATTAGCTTTAGACTATCACCAGTGATGAGCATGTCATCCACATATACAAGAACAATTGTGAGACTTCTGTGCTTTCTTAGTAAACAATGAATGATCATGTTGACTTTGTTGAAACTTAAACTTAATTAGTGCCTCAGTTAACTTAGCATTTCATTGCCTAGGAGTTTGTTTCAATCCATACAAGGATTTCTTGAGTCTGCATACTGTCTTAGTATCCCCTGACTCTGAAATCCTTGAGGTAACTCCATGTAAATTTCATCAAACAGATCACCCTGCAAAAAGGCATTAAACACATCCATTTGATGGATATGCCACTGTTTTGTCGCTGCAATAGCAAGTACTAATCTAACAGTTTTCATTTTCACCACCGAAGAGAAAGTTTCTTGATAATAAGCTCCTTTTTTTTTTTTACTATACCCCTTTGGCTACGAACCTTGATTTAAACCTTTCCACTTCACCATTAGCTTTGTACTTTATTTTGTAAAACCACCTACATCCAAAAGGCTTTTTTTCATCAGGTAAACACATTACCTCCGAAGTGTTATTTTGTTGTAGTGCACCAACTTCTTCCTTCATAGCTTCCACTCACCTAGGATATGTGATTGCTTCAGCATAACTTTTAGGTTCTGTGGAGGCAGAAAATACGACAACATAGGCTTGATAGTTGGGTGCTAAATGATCATAAGCAACATACTTGGGCAGCTACTGTTTCATTCATACTTAAGGAAACAAAATCTTTTTGCCAGACATGAGGGTTTCTGTCTCTTTCAGACCTCCTAGTAACCCTACTAGGTGCTACAGGGATTTCCATTGGTCCAGTTTCTTCTGGTTGTGTGCTTTCCACATGTTCTGGAGGTGTTGTACCTCCATGTGTCATATCTATTTAAGTCATATCACTTACATCACATTCAGTACCACCTGGAACAAACAACTTGTTACAGGATACACCAGTATTGGCTTGAAAGGAAAGATATCCTCCTTAAATATAACATCCTTGCTAACAACCAACTTCTTTGTTTCTAGATCATACAGTATATACCCTTTTTGAGTCCTGGAATATCCATATGCACTGTCATTCTAGACCTTGGTTTTAGTTTATCAAGTTCATGTACTATCTTAGCATAGCAGAGACACCCAATGACTCTTAAATGTGAGATACAAGGCTTCTTGAGGCAGTTTATAATATGTACAATAGCTAACACACACAGACCCCACAAGCCAATAGGTATCTCAGCTTGAAACCTTAAAGCCCTTGTTACTTCTAGGAGGTGTCTGTGTTTTCTCTCAGCTACCTCATTTTACTAAGTGGTATATGCACAACTAGTTTGATGAACTTTGCCATTTTTTTATATTTTGCCTTTTATTCCATAAAGTTTCATTTCTATCTAAACTTGTATAATCTCGGGTATATATTTGTGGTTTTTTCTGTTTTGGATATATTCTTGGGTTACTACTACTTGGTTCTTCTTTCATTTTTTCATCATAATTTATTTCTACTTCTGTATTTTCTACTAATTTTTTATTATTATCTATGTTAGTTATAATTTTTGTATATGTTTCACTTATTTCTGATTCACATATATCAGAAGTTTGATCTATTTCCATATTTTCTTCTTCTATAGTTTCTATATGTAATTCCATTTTATTTTCATTTTTGTTTTCTGTTTCAATATTTCCTTGATTTTTTGTAAGTTTTTCTTTATATTGTTGTATTTCTATTAGTAATTTTTCTTCTTCTTTTTGTTTGCATTGTTGTTCATATAATTCTTTTAATGTTTGTAATTCTTTTTCTAATTCTTTTATTCTGTTGTTTTTTGTGTCAGTTATTTGTTGTATTCTTTCTATTTCTTTTTGTCTATCTATTTCTTCATTTTCTTTTGCTATTCTTATCATAGCTGTTAAGCTATCTTCTAATTTTAATTCTTCTTTTTCTAGCATTAAATATAACTGATCGCCTATCTTCTTATATTTTCTTCCTAAATTTGAGAAAACTATTTTTATTTTTAATCCGTCATAATTTTCATATGTTTTTTCGTTTATCGCAAATTCTTCCTTATTCATTTCTATTTATGTTCTAATCTTTGTTTTAAGTGAATAATATATTTATATTCTAATGAGGATATTTTTGTGATTAGTTTATCTAGTTTATGGATTTCTTCCGTATTTTTATTTATTTGTTTATTTAAGCTTTTGTATTCTGTATATAAATATTTTAACTCATGTTTTATTTGTTTATAGATTCTAGTATTTTTATATGGTTTTCTCATTTTGTTATCGAATAAATCCTTGCATAATGAGTTGACAAACTCAGTATCATTATCAGACCTTATGACCTTAACACACCTATCAAACTGAGTTTTAGCATACATAACAAACTGTTTAATGACCACACAAACATCAGACTTCAACTTTAGTAAGTATACCCAAGTTAATCTTGAAAAGTCATTCACTATAGTAAGAAAAAACCTGTTACCATCAAATGTAGGTACTTTGTAAGGACCCCAAACATCCATGTGTACAAGATCAAAGTATGCTGAAATTTGTATACTACTAGTAGAAAATGAGTTTCTAACTTGTTTTGCATGAGGGAATATGGTACAATTATTCAATGTATTTGCTATACATTCATTCTTTACTGATATAAGCTTGTTTAATGACCTTATAAATGCATGCCCAAGCCTTTGGTGCCACAATTCCACATCTGCAGACACCTGAGAAGTATTACTGTCTTTTATAGCAAGAACACACCCATTGTTCTGAGACTGAGGCTTCTGCAACTTTGTGCTTCCAGTTAGAACATACATTCCATTCTCCTCTTTACCATTCTCCCTCACCCTTCCATTAGAGAGATATTGAAACAGGCAAAAATCATGAAAGAAACTCACTGAGTATCCTAATTTTTTTGTGAGTTTTGACACATACTGTCAAGCCTCGAGCCTACACCTTGGACGTGGCTGGCACTCGAAGATCATTGTTGGCCTCAAGGGAACCCTTGGCCTGACTTACTAACTCAGCTGAAGACTTAACTCATCACATACACATTTATGAAGTAACTAGAATGTTATAAAGGAACATTCAACTGGCCATTAAGGCAAACTCAAGTCTTTAACATATGAAATGAAAAGTAAAGACAACTGAATTAACTAACTGACTGTCCATTTGTCTATGAAGCCTTTATACAACTGAGTGGATGTCGGGACAGGCCCACGACATCCTAATGAACTAATACTAAAACTGAAAGCAATGAAAAGGAGTCCTCTAGAATGCAAAGAGGCTCACCAACAGACTTTGAATTGCTCACTGGATCAACGATGCGCCGGATGCCGATCCTAGTTACCTGTGTCTGCATCATAATAAGATGCAGGCCAATTGACATCAGTTCATTGAATGTACGAGTATGCGAGTTGGAATACTAAATACAACATATGCTTGAAAAGAATCTGAAAGAAACTGAAATTTTAAAACTTTTTAGTTTACTCAAGAAAAATTGTTATAAAGGCTATAAAATCAAATTACTGCTATCACAACTTTTATGCCCGTTGTGAAATTAAAATTTCAAATAACACTTGAAAATATGTCATTTAAAATATTAATCATTAAAAACTTATAATTCTATGATTTCCTCTAAATTTTAAGCATCCCATTCAAGTGAAAACTAAAATTATTTGGATGTTTGGTATCACATAAATATTTCTTAGAACTATGTTTTTCTAGTGTTTGATTGGATAATGAAAATAATTTTATTTAAAAAATATTTAAACATTAAAGATAATAATAATAACTTGGTTTCATATTTTTATTTATTGACACATGGTAATTAATTTTACTTGAAACTCTTGTTTGACCGAATTAACAAATTTGTATTTAAACAAATTGAATTTTATTTCATATTAAAAGAAAACCTTTAAGAAAATTAGTTGAAGAAGATCAACAAAACAACTGATTTGATTAGTCTTTTTCATATTTTCTGTATTCTTTGCACCTTATGTGCGGGGTTACAATTCAATTTAATTAGTTATGGCGATATATACGCACCACTATGTGTATATATATTCTTTTTTATTCAACTTTATTTTTAATTTTTCTTTCACTTTTACCTTGTTTTACTGTTTTTTCTGTTTTCTATTGCTTTTTTTTATTCTTCTTATTTTCTTTGCGTTTTTTTGTTTCATTTCAAATTTAATTTCAATGATTTTCTTTTTCATTTTTATCCTCATTCAGGATTGTTTTCCTTGTTTTTTTTAATCAAAAAGATATACTAGCTATATCGAAAGTAATATATTATTCGGAAATACGTGCAAATTAATTAAAAAAAAGAAACAAAAAAAAGAAAAAAAAAGTTAAAAGTGGGGAGGGAAATAAATATTTCACAAAGAAAGAAATGAAAATTGAATATAACATAGTTAAATATACTCACTTGTGATAATTAATTTTAATTACTTGTAGCTCTTGTTTGATTGAATTATTGAATTTGCATTTTGTGTGACAAGGAAAAACTTAAGCAACTCAATTGAAAGAATATCAAACAAAAAAACATCCGATGAAAAACTTAAGCAACTCAATTGAAAGAATATCAAACAAAAAAACATCCGATTAGGTTGATTATTTTGTTTGAATTTTTAAATCAATTTTATTTTATTTTTCTCAGTGAATATTTTCCTAAGTGAAAATCAAATTAAACTGAATAGTAAACATCCCTGAACCCTTAATAAAAATAAACGATATCTTCATAGAAAAGTAGTAACAACTTATTTTTATTCAACTTATATGAATTATTTCACTAGTCACAAATGAGATACAAAATTGAGATTGTGTTGAAAAATACTCATACAACTTAGTAAGGTTAATTGTTTTGCATGCATTTGGTCATGTCCAAATCAAAATAAGCTTATCTAGCATTGTCAAGGACCCTATGAAAGAAATATGTGTCCTTGAAGTTCAGGTTATAACTCAAGACGCACTTATGCATTTTCCCTATCAACCTATTTAATTTTATTTTTTCATTGAAAATCAAATTACACAAAATAGCAAACACCCTAACCCCTCAATAAAAATAAGTGATACATTTTTTGATGATACAACTTTTATTTATTCAACCACAAGAATAATTAATTACTCACAAATCACAAATGATATACAAATTTGATATTGTGATGAAAATGATTTTTTTAAAAATTAATTGTTTTGCATGCATTTGGTCATATCCAAATTAAAATGTGCTTATCTAGCATTTGTTGTTCCATAGATCTATTAAAATTTGTGTTGATCTTTAGGGATACATATAAGAAAATGAAATTCAATGCTATTATCTATTATTAAAATAATAATAATAATAATCTAAAATAAGTCAGAGTTGTTCAAAAAAGGAATAACTATAATCATAAATGAGAAAATAATAAAAAATCTGAAAAGAGATTCTAAAATTTATTTGAGTCAAATAAGCAAAAGAGAAAGAAAAGAAGAGGAAGCACAAAAAACGTTGTATTTGGGGTTTAAGAAATCTAAAGCATGTAGTTGCTTTTTAAATAAATATTTTGAATTATCCCTTCACCATAATCAACTCATTTAACTTCTTACCTTACTGGGTTACTTTTTAAAGAAATATTCCGAACTATCCCTTGACCATAATCTATACAATGTAGCTTCTTACCTTGCTGAGTAATTTTTTAAAGATAGATCCTGAATTACCTGTTGACCAAAATTAATACATTTAATTTTTTTTCCTTACTTGTGCAAACACAATTTTATTGAAAGTTTCGAGCCTATATATTTCAATGGACATTTCTCCTATTCTTCACCAATTAATTTCTCAAAATCACAAAAAAAAAAAAAAAACTTTAAAAAAAATGCAGCAACAACAACCATCAAGCAAAATGGCTCATCAAGGCCTCATAACGAGGGCTGCAGGAATTTGGTATTACAAATGTAGGATCTGTCTTGAGGTGTTCACCTCAAGCCAAGGGCTTGCTGGACACCAACGCAAGCACATGTCTCAGGGAACTTGGATAAGAGGTATGCCCCATTACAAACTTTTTTGTCTATCTACTAACCTGCCAACCCTCTACGATTAATTGGGTAGCCGTAAGTCTACCCCAACTGTGGTACGAGGCCAGGGACGCTTTTATCGTCCCCGTACAAGGAATCCGATTGTGCAGGGGCCTCATAGATTTCCTGGCTGTCCACAGTCGATTCATGACCAATCGCATCAGGCTACAGTGCCTCATGTTGTTGTACCTTCACCTGCACCTGATCCTTTGTTTATTCAGGCGGATTTGTTTGTCTGTCGTCTTAATCAACAAATTCCATATGAAAATCGTTTGAATGTAAATCTTTTATTGGATTCTATACCTATTGAATCAATTTCTTTACCCATAGAGAGTTCCAGTAGTGTTACTGTAAGTGCAGAATGGATGTGTGAGAAGGAGAATAAAGATAAAGAGGTTGAACAGTCAAGTGGTGTTACAATCAGTGCAGATTGGATGTGTGAGAAGGAGAGTAAAGATCAAGAGGTCGAGCAGTCAAGTAGCGTTACAGTCACTGCAGATTGGATGTGTGAAAAGGAGAATGGTGATCTAGAGGTCGAGCAACTTGACTTAGACCTTGGGCTTTAGGTTTTTGAGAGACCATGGTTGGGGCTTTATGGTTTTGTTTTGTTGTTGTCTTCGTCTTATGCTTATTGAAACAGTTTTTTTTTTTTTTTAAGTTTATGTTTTTAGTCCTTTTTGTGATTTCAGTATCTGTGTTTGGTGTACTTTTTTTTTGTCAAATGAAATAAGTGGGTTTTCTTGCCCTTTTTTGGGTAAAAAAAAGTAATGTATGACCACTTGTTTATTTTAGCAAGTTGACTAAAATTTGAATAAAATTTAGTTTGACATTATATCATTATTCGTATCAGCCACTAATATCTGCATAGCTAGCTTTTGAAAAAAAAAAAAAGGGACCAAGTGACAATTTTAATTTTTTCTTTTTTGTTTTAAATACCTTGCAATGGTTGTACTATGATAACAGTTGGATCATATTCTCATATAAAATGCAAATGTTGTTGCCAAATTATTGGTCAAATGTGCAAAAAAATTCACTATATGCTACATCCTTCCCTGTTGCTAATTCTAATGACATTCGATTTAATAAATAAAATTTAATGACGATAACAGAAAGAGAATAAAGATCTCAATGAGTGAGAGACTTTGGGGTCTCAAAAGAATAAAGCAAAAAAGAAAGATAATTAAGCAACAAGTGATTAGACATCCATGGATAAAATACTATTTCGATGCAGGCTAGAGAAGTACTAAATCTAGAAAAATTATGAGTACTAGATATCACCTGATAATAATAGGGTCACCAAATTAAACTTGCAAGAACAGAAGCTCTTGCCTAGCCCCCAACAAATCACTATAGAATGATTTTGAGGAAGCACTTATGTATTCCATTTAATGCTTTGATTCTCCAACAAGCTTGTAGAGAACTTTTTAAATCATGGCATGGTATTTTGATGCCTAAAGGACCATCAAAGAAGCTCAAGATATTTCGAAAGGAATCTTGTTTGTGCTAGACCTGGTTGATGAAGCTCATTTTTGGATAGTTAATATTAATGATCTGTAATTGTCATAAGTGTCATTTCAAATTGCATAATTATTTAATTCAGAATTTACCAAGAATAATATTGATTATTCTCTTAACAATATCATTTGGGAGAAGAAAAATAATTAAGCTTCCTCTAATTCCAATTATATATCATCATTTAGGAACTTTGATCTTTGTGGATTAAGGGGTTGGGACTTTGTTGTTTTGTTTTGTTGTCGTCTTCATCTTATGCTTGCAATACATGCTTTTTTTGTTTAAGTTTATGTTTGAGTTCTATTTGTGAATTCAATTTTTGCGTTTGTTGACCTTTCTTTTTGTGTCAAATATAATAAGTGGTTTGCATCTCATTTCTTGTTTTGGTCAAAAGAGTAACGTATGATCACTTGCAAATTTTGTCAAGTTGACTAAAATTTGAATTAAATTTTGTTTAACATTATATCATTACTCGTATCAATTGTACCACTAATCATATCTTGGGTTTGAGCAAAGATCTTCTCATATCTCTATATTAATTTCATGAAAAACTCAATGAATTTGGTTTTGTCTCTATAGAAGATGACAATGTTATTTGCATAAACAAGATGGTTGATTGAATGATTATATTTCCTCCAGTATTATCAAATTTAATATTTAGACAATTTCTTGAATCAAAAGAACATTCTCAATTATAGATCTTTCCTTTACAAATCCACTTGGATAGTTATCCATCACACTTGAGAGTAAAAGGTTCAATCTAGCAAAAATAACTTTTAAAAATTGATGTTTAGTTATTTGAAAATAATAAATTTATCTTTGTTTCACATTAGACTGGATGATTAACTTGACCATAGGTATTTCAAATTATTGATTTTAATTTTTTTTTTTTTTTTGAACCTTTTAGTTTACATAAGAAAATTTGTTATAAAGGGTATAAAATCAAATCACTGCTATTCCATCTCTTATGCCCGCTCCGCTCGTGCAAATTAAATGTTCATATATAACACTTGAAAGCAGGTCATTTGTAAAGTCAACCATTTAATACTTATAACTCTATGCTTCCCCTCTAAAATATAAACGTTTCTATACAAATTAGAATTAAAACTATTTGGGTGTTTAGTATCATAGAAATACTTTTGTGGTGTTTGATTGAATAGTGAAAAATTATTTTATTTAAAATTATTTAAAACTTTAAAAATAATGTTTGAGGTTGAAGTGATCCCAAAACCAAACAAGGATTCAAAAGCACCCACTTCTGGAACTTCAAAGATGTTGATGTTGACACCATTGAGGACTCGAATGACTAGTCCAAACAATATGTGATCATATGGCTAAATCATCATATGATATAGTTTCTTCGTTAAATTTTACTAAATGTGTTGATACTTTTGATTTTCATCTGACATATTATCATTATTATAATTTTGAAAATTGTTATCAAATTATTGGTGAAGTGTTGTACAAATCTATAGAGAATATCGTTGGTTTTTTAGATCATTCAAAAGTACGATTAGAACAAGATGTATCCTTTCAAACATACATGTAGAAAATAAACAAAAAAGAACTCAACGTTTTTACATGATAAAATATATAGCTTTTTCTTAGAAAAATTCCCATATGTGATTTATTAGGCGGCGATGATTTAATTAGGGTAAATATAAGATCAGGTAACTATAAAATTATAAGTATGAATTTAATCTGTTCTCATGAAAAAAAAAATACACCATGTTTTTATTAGGGTGTGTGTGAAGATTTTAGAATCTTAAATCTTGATATTAAATTTATGTTTATGGTAGAAATAAAGAAGTAATTAAACATAATAAAAATGTATTTCCTTCATAATAGACACTTATATGATACTTTTCATTTTTCGAAAGTTGATTTAACTAATCTTTGAAAGTTGATTAAATTAACTTATATTTTAAAATTAAAATTTAGATATTTAATAACTATATGATAATAAGTTGCAATTTTTTCCTTATCAATTTAATGAGATACATTATCAAATGCCGGTTAATTTTTGAGATAGAAAGAATATTAAGCTACTTTTTGAGAAAATTTCTAATCAAGACCGGTCTTTCAGTATCTTTTTTTTTTTTTTTTACAATTTTATTTAAGAATATAATTAAATTAAAGTAATAACTAAATAAAAACCGAACTTGTCTATTCATGAATAGAAAACCTAATTGAATAAACAAAAAACTAACCAACCATTCTATTTTTACTATTCAATCTTTCTCCCTATTGCTAGATATATTTTATAAATAAAATAATAACACTAACCATCTTTAGATTTGGAATCCGCCTTTAACACAATCATTAATGCACACCCTCTTTCCCTTTTAATAATTTTATTTTTTAATTAATAAAATAATCCACCTAAAACTCAAAGTTTAGATCAACCGAATTAGGTGATCCTATTCAAAACATTAAGGATGGAATTGAAATGAATAAAACATTTTAGGGATCAAATTGAACTTCCCAAAACATTATGTACCAAATATGCACTTTACTTAAATCTATATTCACACTGCAATAATCCAACTGTCAGCAGAAGAAGAAGCCTTCACTAAGCCAAAAGAAAATGGCGGTCTTCTCTATGATGCTTTGGCAAGACCTACAAAGGTAACGTACACCTCTTAAATCCCTAATAAAACAGCAAAAAATTGCATTTTGTTTCTGCAATGCTCAATTTCAGAATTACCCAGTTCTTAGTTTTCTCACTTTCTTTGTAGTTTTTTGGGTATATAAGCAGCTTTGATTGTTTAGGTGTATAAAGAAGACAACCCATTTGCCCAAAAGGAAAATAAATTAGCATGTGAGCTGAAGTTTCTGAAGAAATTGGCTTCGCTTGCCTTTAAAGCCCTCTTTCCCATTGTCAATTTCCAGGTAAAAGTACTGATAATTGGACTTTCTTAGCTTCCTGATCTTAGCAAAGTTTATGAAAATTCATGTTACAGTAATTAATTACTGGGTATCCATTGTGGGTTGTTGTTTGGTTTGCTCTATGTGGAGATTTACTCTTCTTTTAGAATTATACATTATTATAAGGATGTGAGGTTCTTACTTTAATTTTCCTCATGAATTATACCTATATAAGTTAGAGGGAAGGAACTATGTATTATTTTATATGAGATATTTTTAGAAAAATATTTCATTTTTTGGAAAGACAAAAGATAGGGGGTCGGGTGGGGTGGGGGTTCCTGATATACAAAGACTGATTGCAAGCAATCTATTAGGACCTTTGACCCTTTCTGGTAGATGATCTACATTGTGTACAAAAGGATGATCTTCCAAAGAAAATGCTCACTTTGCTAGATAGTCTATGACCTAATTGGGATCCCAATAGCAATGAGTAAAGTCGCCTCTGTATGATCCACCAGGGCAAAGATATCCTCAGTAATTGGATTGAGAGTGAGATTGCTAGTGTTCTTGCTCCTCAACGTATCTACCATAATCATAGAGTCAAGCTCAATAGTGTCCTGCCTCAAGCCATTGTCTTTCAACCATTTCCCAGCATGTTTGGCAGCTATGGCTTCTGCCACATGATGATTGTTGCACTGTATTGGGGAAGCAAAGGCAAACAGAAAATTTCCAGCATCATTTCTTGCCACACTACCAATGCCAGCCTTTCCAGTTTGCTCCAAGTACCTCCCATCTGTTTTAATTTTGATCTTCCCTGTTTGAGGCATATTCCAAGTCACTAACCTGATGATAACTTTTGGTCTAAGCCTCTCCACCTCTTCACAAAGTTGATTCCATTGGAATTCCATCTTGCAGTTAGGAAAAGTTTTATCCACTAGCAGCTTTGAGGTACCACATAATATGCTGCTCCATTCTTCTGTGTAGAATCTGTTCTGGTTGCCATATCTACAAGCACATCTGATTCTTCAATAATTGCATTTTGGCCTCCCATATATAAGCTTGAAAATGAACATCTCTGATTTTCTCTCTAGACCACTATGATAATCTCTGTCCCAGTTCTTTGAGCTTCTGTTGTAATCTCCACATAGGATTACCCTCAATTTCTTGATCCCATTCATTACTCGCAATCTCATGGAAATCAGGCAGTGTTGTCTAGAAATCCAGGAATTTGAAATACTTCTTTCCAGTAGTTTGCTCATTATCACATTTCAGCAGCATGGGTCTATGATCAGAGCCAGCCCTGGGCAAGTGCCTCAAAGTGTTGAAGTTGTAATCAGTGTTATCAAAAGCAAAAAGCACCAAAAAGCTCCAAGGTATGGTGGTTCTTCAAGTGCAAATAAAACGTGGACTTAGTGAAAACTAACAATTATAAGCATGAATGACAAATGAATGACAAATATATGAACAAATAAATTGGAAAAAAATTATGATAAAGTGAAATATCAATTGTTTAGTGTCGCCTCTTTAGAAGATGCGCATTGGAAAGGGTTTCAGACCAATCAGCTTAATTGGAGGGGTGTACAAAACCATTTCTAAGCTGATCACGGAAAGATTGAAAATAGTTAAAGGGAAGCTGTTGATGGAATGAAATGGCATTCTTGAAAGGAAGATAAATCATGGATATGGATGCTGTTCTGCTGGCTAATGAAATGGTTGACTCTAGGGTAAAACAGAAGAAACCAAGCATCATATGCAAGTTAGATATTGAAAAGGCTTATACTCATGTTAATTGGAATTTCTTTGCTAATTTTTTTGAAAGACATGGGCTTTGGAGAGAAATGAAATTGTTGGATACATTTTTGCATCTCGAATGTAAGATTCTCACTCATTATAAATGATAAATCTGAAGGATTTTTTCAATCCCATAGAGGTCTTAGACAAGGAGACCCTATGTCACCTTTTTTGTTCCTACGGACTATGAAGGGTCTGAACCACATGTTCAAAACAACAAAGGTAAATAGTTGGGCGAAAGGATTCAGCCCTCAGATAGGGAGAGGTGATGAACTGGAAATCACACATCTTTTCTATGAAGATGATGCTCTGGTTTTTGTAAGCAAAAGTGGCACAAATCAGACACGTAAGAGCAATCCTTACAATATTTGAGGGCATTTCAGGGCTTAATGTTAACTGGTTGAAAAGTTTCCTCTTCCCAATTAATTAGGTAGACAATTAACAAGAGAATCTGGGATGTCAGATAGCCTCTCGGCCTACAAAGTACCTGGGATTGCCTCTGGGGGCCAAGAACAAGGAGTTGGAGGTATGAAACTGAGGTGATGGAGAGATGTGTGAAAAGTCAATACCTATCACTACGGGGTAGGTTGACTCTCATCAAGTCAGTTTTAGATGGGCTACCTCTCTACATAATGAGCCTATTTCCAATACCCAAGAACACTGAAGAGAATCAACAAAATGAGAAGATTCTTCATTTGGCAAGGGAACAAAGAATAGAGAGGCTACAACCTGATGAAAAGGGAGATACTCACTTTGAGCAGAAAAAGGTGGCCTTGGCATGAGAAATCTTAGCATCTAGAATAATTGCTTGCTACAAAAATGGCTATGGAGATTTTGTATGGGAGATAGAGACCTATGGAGAAGATTAATAGCAGGGAAATATGGCTTGTTTAGCCAATGGACTACTGAGGAGGTGATGGGGTCATTTGGATGCAGTGTGTGGAAGACCATTAGAAAGTTGTGGCCACAGTTCAATAACAATATCTATACTAATGTGGGCAATTGTCTGAAAACAGATTTCTGGAATGAAATCTGGAAAGGGAATGATAGCCTGAGGAACTTATTCCCAAACCTCGACACCCTGAGCTTACAAAGATTTGCTACTGTTGCTCAATTATGGAGCCAACAATGGTGAACTTAGTGTTCAGGAGGGCTCTAAATGACTGGGATGTGGCCAGGCTACTTGAGGTGCTAAACACCCCACCAGCCATATCTCAAAGAAAGGATAAACCAATTTGGAAGCTACATATCAAAGGAATGTTCACAGTTAAATCTTCTTGCTACTGGAGGATGAATGTTAATCAGTCAGTGACTAACAAGTGGCCTTGAAAGACAAGAAGCCCATTAAAAGTAACATGTTTTGCACGGTTGGTCATAATAAAAAGCTTGCCCATGAGGCATTACAAAAAAGGGGATGATGTTTTGCTCAAGGTGCTTATGTGTGAGCAGAAAGCAGAAGTAAATAATCATTTGTTCATTCACGGTAAAGCGGCTTCAAAATTGTGGAATATGTTTGTGTATCCTAGGGGTTAGCTGGGTGATGCCAAAGACAACCATGGAGCTCTTTAATAGCTGGACAAGAATTGGCAACAGAGGGAAAAGTGAAAATTGATGGAAGACTATCCCAGCCTGTATATGGTGGACTCTATGAAAAAAGAAAGGAATGCTAGGTGTTTTAAAGGACAAAATGATAGTTTTGACTTCTCTGAATATATGGACTCTTGTGGCATGGTTGATATTGGGTACACAGGTTCTAAATACACATGGTGCAACAACTGGACACCTAGCAAAAGGATATGGAAAGGCTGAACAGAGTATTCATTAATAGCTTATGGGCTCAGAATTACAACCAGTGTTATCAAAGGTGCGCTAAGCACACTTTAGCGCTGAAGCAGTCTTTGTTGGAACCATCTGTCCATATCTGATCATTTTTATCCGCACATTTGTTGTCATCAGCCATCCTTTTCTTCCTTGGTACAATTTACCTCAGCTTGATCAGTAGCTATAGCATTCTTTCCAGTAGGAACCTTCTCCTCTGCCCTGTTCTGTTCCAATTCTCTACATTGAGTTATTGAGTGCCCCAAGATTTTGCAATTTCTACAAAATTTAGTTACTACAGGAGAGTCCTCATTGGTCCTACAATTTGTTTTACGCAATTCCATCCGTGATAGTGGAATGGAGTTCCAGCAAAAGCACCCAATAAGGACTATAGGAAAGTCCTCATCTGGTTTGAAATCCGGAGTGCATTTCTCTAGCCACATCACTTGACCCTCTATTTCAATAGATCGCTTATACCAAACATATTTTAAATCTTCTTCATGGGAAAAATCTAAAAACATAATGCGAAAATTTAAACTCGAATCTTAACTTTACCTCTGATAAATTTGGAGTGTATCTTTTCAATCTGTGGCCTAGTGCTCATGAATTTACCCACCAGAGTTAGTTTCACTCTTCAGCGGTAACCCCATAGTAATTGCTTGATTTGAAAATGATTGCCGGCATGCCATTGTGAGTATCATAATGCGCTTTCACTTATGGATTTTCAAATCGATGGTTACTAGGCTTGGGATAGCACTTAGCAGGTGATTGAATGCTTTAGAATGTTAGATTTCTGTGGAATTTCCTCCACAGCTAAGGTCGCCATAGTAGTATCAATGTTTTAATCTACCAGTCGCGCCGTGCCGGGTCTATTGGTGTCCCCATGGGACGGAGCGTGAGGCTCAATCGCGAGAGAAAACAACCGTTGAGAAATAATGGTCATGTATTGTACGGAAAACTTTTTCTGTTACTTATTTTTATAGGGTATAGAATGTGAAATAAGAACAAGGGTAAGTAATACATGGATAAAGAAACTAAAGATAAAGTGACCCTCATGATAGTAAAGAAACTTTTATTTTGGTTAACAAGTAAACATATATTTGTATATTGCACTTTTTTGAGAATGAATACTAACTTTTAATACATCAAATCAAATATCCTAATAATTCATTCATTAACTTTGCATTACAATCCAGGCATTATGTTTATCTTACCTTATAGAAAAAGGAAAATCTTACATTATAAATCCTTTATCTCTAAACCAAACAACCCTTTAGTGATAAAGATGTATGCCTAGCTTCATCCTGGATCCACAACTAGTATTAAGTATTTGTGCAATATGTCACTTCTCTCTCTGTCGAATACTCAGTTGACTCATACTAGTCTCATTCAATAATGTTAGGTAGAGTATTTTTTATTGATACTTTCCTCTTTCTAGCAAAAAGGAAAGTTGTCTCTGTCATGAGCGGATATGGGTAGATTCATGTGGAAACAAGTTTTCATCTGTCTGGCTTGGAAAATGATAAACATTTCAGGATCTCATCTTCTCCATGATCTTGGCCATAGGACTTGGAATTAAATTATTCTGAAGAAGCGACATGAAAGATACAATTGAACCTCCTTTGTCTGCTTCATGATTAGACAGTATCTGAACTTTTTATGATACAACTAGAAGAGCTAATGGAGAATCTACATAGAAATTCAGTCAAAAACAAATTTTAGGCTGAGTTGTACATTAACAAGGCATTAGTTTTTTTTTTTTTTTTTTATTAAAAAAAAGTTGTTATTTTTAGTTCCCCTGAAAAATATTTTCAATCAAACACCATTAGAAAGGGGTGTTTCAGTTTTACTCCTCTCTAATTGTGTATGGCTTGGGTTTTTTTGATAAGTAATGGTGAATTTAATAAATGGATTCTTACATTGGGGCCATGTGGCACCAATTAGCTAACAAGAAAATACATCTAAGTTTAAGGCTATGTATATTTCTCCTTTCGCCAAAATTTTGTTAGAGTTTTTAGAAATACAGAAAAAGGAAGTTCATGATTTTTATTTTTTTTAACTGTTTCCAATCTGTTGAATCTCAGTTTTAGTTATGGAATTGGAGTTACCTTTCCTTCTTTGCAAAATTCACTTGTTGGATCAAAGAGAGGAAATGATCATTTAAATTTCTGTCACCAATTACTTCTCATTGCCTTGAAAGGGAATCTGTTTTCTAATTGCCATGAGTTATACTGCTAAATCTTCTGAAAATGAGAATCTACATAATTGGAAAGAAATATTAAACTCTGGCATGAAAGCTCATCTTAGTGTAATTAATCACTTGATATTATTAGTGATAAGGATTTATGCTTAGCTTTCATCCTGGATCAGCAGCTGGTGTTTTATAGTTGTGCAATGTCTCACTTCTCCTTCTGTAGGATACTCAGTTGGCTCATACTTCTCATAACATAGTGTTCAGAAGAGTATTTTCAATTGGTACTTGTCTCTTCCTGACAAAAACTATTGTCACCCTTGTCATGAGTATCATAGACTCTTGTTTGAACAAGTATTTATCTGTCTGCCTTGAGAACTTAGTTCTGTCAATTTTTTTCCTATCCATCTTGGATGTTATTACTAATTTGAGACAATTAGTGATATAGCTGGAATATTTCTTGTAACTGTCTTACCATTTTACCAGCCATTCTTGAAGTAGGTTACCATTAGGGACCAAAGGCAGCACATGTACGTGGAATATCATTTACTTCAAGGGATAATACCAAAATAAAGGAAAATAAATGGAACCTACAAAGTGTTGACTCAACCATGATTTAATGCATTCTCTCCTCTATCATGCATAATCCTGGAAGTAATCTTTGAACATTGACTCTTTAACTAGCGCAGTGTTTCACCACCATTCTTTCCTTTTCTTTTTGTTATTTTCATCCTTCTGTTTTGTCCTCTTCATGTATATTTGATGATTCTGTGAACTGAAGCACGTAGCATTTGATCTAAATAGGTTAAAATAATTCTACCATTGCTTTAAGAAATTGCAAATAGATATTTCATCTTATCCTGCACTAACCCTTGTCTCTAATCTGCAGATATTTACTACAGTTGTCTTCTTCTCTTTATTTAATGAGATATCAGTGATGCCTCATCAGAATCAGGTATGATTGCATCAGGGAATAGAGTGAATTGTGGAACAAATAGGAAATAATGCAATACTTGTAGAGTTGCAGTGAATATATCCCTTCCCTTATATGGTAATTTAGGTAATGAAAATCCTACGTATAACAAGGAAGAAGAATCATTGGTATGAAATGAACAATATATGTCACATCTTAATTCTATGCTGTATTAAGGTGTCCCTGGTTCATAAACTCTAAGCTGACTGGTCATGTCTCTCTACCAAGAGAAAATAGGGAAAATACCATCAACTCTTAAGATTCTATAAACCCTTGATTGGTACATATACTTTTTAAGTTTGTAACTTCACCTGCTTTCTTAACCTAGTGATGAAGTTACCTAATGTGTTGAACCCCTGAAGGACGAGGACCATAAATAGTTGGAACAAGTCGTCATTGCCTTTAAAAAGCAAATATTTCAATTATTTATTTATTAGGCCAAAATCAATTGAAAAAAAGAAACTTAAGAGTTCCATTATTTATAGTCAAATAGAAAAAGATATAACCAAAATAATGGAGTTGCAATTGTGTACTTCTTTTTGTTATATCTTTTAGATGCAACAACTTTTTTTAGGCCAAATCTGTTTATTAAAATATTACTTGGTTAGAGCTCCTTTATATATACTCCTCTTGCTCGATTAACATGAAAGTAACAACAATACAGGGACAAAATGGGCAGCAAGGTATGTGGATGTACCAATGCATCCATTGTAAAAAAAACTTCCCTTCAAGCCAGGCCATAGCAGGCCATACAAAGGGTCATTTCAGAGATGGATGGGTTAAAGGAACCCCCCAGAGCAAAGTATTTGTACTATTTTCTGAGTATCAGCAGCAGCAGGGTTCTATTACTGACTCTTCAATTCCCGAGAAACAGGTTTTTTCTGCAGCAACATCTGACACTGACTTAACAGATGCTCATCGATTGCAAATAGGTGATGCACAGAATTCCAGAAGCCTGGCCGTGCGTCCTCCATCTCCAGCTTCGTCTAGCAGACAACCACGAATCCCTAGGCATCATTTGAGGCTTCGTGATTTGAAGATACTAGCTAGGCTAAGGGCTCGTCTTACCAGAGAGGAGCAAGAAGTCATTTTGCGTCTTCTTGATAGTGCTATGGAACAGGTTCATTCATTAATTTAAATATGCACTTGCTCAATCTTTTTCCTTCCTTCATCACTCCTATAATTTTCTTAGGTGTCATTTGGTTCAAAACTAGGGATTATATCAATCCCACTTTTTATATGAGATGAGTGATACCAGGATTTTGGTATAGAAATAACACTGATCTTAGGTAATACTTCCAATCAAATACGAGATAGGTTTAACCTTAAATTTATAATGGGATAGCCCAATTAATCCCTTTAACCAAACAATCGCTTAAAGAATTCCTTTTTATATTTTACTCTAATGAATTGCCACCATCTTTATGAATTTTGGTTAATCCACCATGAATTATATTTTCAATTGTAGTGTTCAAGTAATTAATGTGTGGTTAGCTTTTTCACCTCCTGTACCACATGCTTGGTCCTGTTAGAAAGATTGGAATATCAATCTCATTGAGACAAACTACAAAAACTCATGCTTCAGGAGCAGAATCTTTCTCAAATTCTAGTGTTTCCACGACAACTAATCAATTTTGTTCTACCTAATCCCTCTTTCATGACCACATGTTTTTCCAGCTAAGGATGCCGGCAATCTTTGTTGAATGCAATTAATTTGATGATTGATAGAAGTATTATTTTGTTACAGGCAAAACAATCAAGCAAGAAGAGCACTGAGGCGGAGGTGATCCCAAATAGAAACTCAGAAGCAGCAGCCGCTATTGGAACTACTGACATAGATACCGCTGTCTCCACTGAGGAACCGGATGATGAGTCTAAAAATATGTGATCATATGGTTAAAGCATATATGCAATAGTTTCTGGGCTATTTCTTATTAGTTATGGTTCTGAAGATCATTCGAATTATTAGTGAAGTGTTCTATTAGATATGTGAACAGTATAATGCTGTTGCTTTTTTAGATCATCTAAGAGTAGTACTGAACAAGGTTCTTCCCTTTATCCCCTCTGTTGAATTAATGTATATGTGACTGCTACTGAGGCATTGTCTGTGAGGCTTTGGTTGTTTTATTAATTGAAGATATATGTATGTTTTGCTATTCTGAAGGAAGCCAATTGTTACACTTAGGGTGACGATAGAGTAATTTCATGGCAGATTATTTCTTATTATTAAAGTATTAGATGGTTGAAGTAGACGTGGGGGTGGGGTGGACTACTTAGAAAATTAAGTATGGAGTTAATAAATTGTGAATTGTTTACATTATTTTTTTAGATGTATGATTTTATTTTAACTTGTATATATGTAATAACTCTCTTTCAACAATATATTGTTTATTTTGGGCAAGATTTGTGAAATAAAATAGGCCAAAATCTCATTATGATGTCTTGGTGATCCATTCATCTTGTTGGTGGTGGCTGCATTTTCATAAAGGATTTTTTTTATTGAGAACAACAAAACGAATTGGCGAGGAACTGAAAAAATATCCATCGAAATATAAAAGGATTAGGATTTCCAAAAAATGGTAACAGACAAATAAGGTAAACAGTTAAATGCATTTATTATAGTCAAAGGGTAATTTTGATTATTTCTTAAAAAAAAAAATAGAACTTTGACCGATTTTAAATTTTGAAATCCCAAATGCAATATATTCCCACTTCCTTTGATTAGCACTTCCAATAAAATGGTAATAATCTTTGGACAAATAAATTTAAAAGGTTAAATGTATCTATTATAATCAAAGGGTAATTTTGAATTTTTCTTTTAAAAATTAAAAACTCAACTTTAACATGATTTGAGTTTTGAAACTCCAAATGCAATATTTTCATGCTTCATCTTCTTTTTTTTCTTATTACTTATTAGACTCATATATTAAAATGTTAGAATCTAATATTAGATTTCTTGTTTTATTCACATTTATGATTACTATTTTTCTTTTTTCTGAAAGGAAGTTTAGCCTTATATAATCTTAATTAGAGTTGTCAATATGGGCTAGCCACCCCATCAGGACTAGCCCATACAAGCTTTAAAATTTGACGGGCTAGATGACCGACCAATTTTTTTGTGGGCCAGAAAACAACTAGCCCAGCCATTAGTACGTGGGCTGCAGACCATGGTGAGTCAGCCCAATTTTTTTTAAAAATATATTTTTTATAAATTTTTAAAAATTAAATTACACTTTAAAAATATTAACATAAATATCATCAAGACAATATTACATGGTTAGGGTTACTACTTGTTAACCAAATCTACTAATAAAATAATCTTTATAATACTTATTAAGTTTGACTTCAAGTAAAAATATAACTAGCTAAATAAAAATATTAACCTAATTGTTTTCTACTAATCACAAAAAATATGACAATATTTCAATCATTAAAAAGTGAAAAATGAACTCCTTAAAAAAATTCATGAAACTTATGGCGTATTCAACACCAACACATCATCTTCATCAAGCAGACATGAATCAACTTGTGGCAAGGTTGTCTAAACATCTTCATTTTTATCTACAGTTTATATGAAATATCAATTCGTTAAGCATAAGAAAATAACTAAATTTAAGAACTACATATAATATTTAAATGTACATAAAAAAAAATTACCAGTTTGAAAAAAATCATGCAGCTAGTTTTGAGTAGCAACAAGTGTTTAAATATTTTCATGATGTATGCAACTTCTATACTTTGTGATAACACGCCCACCAATAGTGAATGATAATTCCGATGATACTTCAGTAATAGGGATACTAAGTACATCACGTTTGATGATTCTAAATTTTGATGTTTAAAACTTTAAATAGACTTTGAGTTAAACTTTTGTTACTTTTAACACTCTATATTATTTTTATTTTTTAAATAATTTTTTATGTAACATCTCGCAAATTAAAATAACTAGGAAGGAGTTAATAATTGGAAATAGTCATTTTTGGAAAGAATGAAAATCTGGAAATTTTGTTAAGTTAGAATAAGTTGAGTTTTGGTCAACTTCAAACGGGCATAACTCCTAGATCAAGATGAGTTAGGTGTACTTCCAGATATGGTAGAAAAACACTTGGAACAATCTTTCTGACGCCGCCAAGTTTGCGCGATTCCGAGTTCGTATGAGTCAATATGCCCTTTGGAAGTTGGGCTGTTTGAATTAGGAAAGTCTAATCTGGATTTTTGGAAGGGTATTTTAGTCTTTTCCTTACCAACTGTTTTAATTCGTTTTTAGGAGTTTAATTGGGGTAAAGTCAAATTTTAATCAATTTAGAAAAGTTGAAGTTCACGCTAGGGCTTGGAGAAAAGAGAAAAGAGGAGAAAAGAGAAGAGAAATCAAGAATCGTCAAGAACGTTCGAGTTTAGCTTGTTGATTTCGTCAAGGGGTGATCCCTACGAGGTATGTGAGATCACCTAGAGATGGGTTAGTTCACCCACGCGCCAATCATGATTCAATTCAGTGAAGTTTATTAGATTCGAAAGTAAATCCCTTGAATTCTTGATGAAGTTCGTTTGAATCCTTGTGGACTGTGTTGTTGGAGTTTTCTTGAGATTGATTTATGTTTTTAGTTGTGTTTTCAAGTAGAATATGTTGTATATTGAGGGTATAAATGATTCTAAGTGTTTGGGGAAAGAACCAATTGAGTTTAGAGGGTTTAGAGATGAAAAACGAAGAAGAAAAGTTGTCAAACACCTGGGGAAAGGGGTGGGGCGTCGCGCCAGCCAGCATGCCCCAAAAGGCTCTCTAAAGTTTCACCCTTGGGGTGCCGTGCCAGACAGCGCCCCCAGGACTATATCTGATCTTCCTCCTCTGGCTCCCCGCGCCTCTCAGAGTGCTAGAGACGCCAGTTCTTCCCATTTCTTCCCCAGCTTTCCGTACTAGTTCCTTAGCAATGTACCTATGTTTTCTAGTTGATTCCAATACTCTTAGGTACATCTAAACATCATGAAACCATCCATAAACATGAGATTATGAACCTTGAATCCATAATTAAATTCAAGGAAAGTTAAGAGTCAAGTCTAAAAATTAAGGAGTAAGTCAAGAGAAGTTCATAAAGTTTTCAAAAGTCTTTCACAAACGTTTTAACTTTGTTTTAAAACTTAAAGTTCAAGTTGAGTAAAGAGTAAATAGTTAAGATTGAAGTTCATTTCTTCAAAGAAGTATAGGGGGACTATGTATTCCCAAAGAGTTAATTTTTTTCACATTTGAGTAAGAAAGGGAACATCGATTCCAAGAGAGCTTTTAAGCTAAGTTTTGAGTAATTATCTATAACTAAAGAAAGAAGTTTGTTTTAAAAACATATGAGCTAAGTATATTTTGGGAGTAGTATTGAGCACCGATATAGGGATGTGAGTTCATATTAAATCAAGTCTCCATAAACCATGTAGCCATCATGGGTAGGATCTTACTTTTTAGATAACTCCTTAAGTTGCTTTTTAGCATAGACTAGTGGATCTACTTAGTTAAGCGTTCTATAAGACAACAAAGTATATGACAGTTCTGGCAGCGTGGGCAAGACGCTGTATCACTACTTAGGCCCATAGTGGTGGTTGTCGGTTAGAGAATCTCCCACAGAAACTATATTACTTTATTACATGAGTAAAGTTAAGTTTGTTATTGCATTTTCTTTAACAAACTATGTTGTTTTCCACTGTTTTAAAAGCTTTATATATATTGCGTGTGTTTTATTGCTTTATATTGAGTTAAGTTGTTCAGGAGTTAAGTAAATCTAAGGTAAGTGTTCCTTCCAGATTCTTTTCAAGCCTATGTTGTGTTTAGCATTCCAATTCGTATACTCGTTCATTCAATATACTGATGCCAGCTGGCTTGCATCTTATTATGATGCAGATGCAGGAAACCAAAATCATCGCCTCGTTGATCCAATTGAGCACTCAGAGTTAGTTGGTAAACCTCCTTGCATTTTGGAGGACTCCTTTTATAGTATTAGTTCTCTAGTTTTATTCATTTCATATGTATACGTTTTAAGACTTGAGTTACCATTTTGGCTAATATATTATTTCTTAAGTTATTGCATGAATTATACTTCATGCATTTAAGTCTTTCGCTGAGTAAGTAAGCCAGGCCAAGGGTTCTCTCGGGGCCAACAATGATTCTCGAGTGTCAGCCATGTCCGGGGTGTAGGCTCGGGGCGTGATAAAATTGGTATCAGAGCACAGAGTTCAAAAGTCCTAAGGAGTCTATGAAGCATTGTTTGTAGAGTCCTAGTTATCGGTGTGAAGCACACCACATCTATAATTAAGAGTCTGCGACACTTAGGAAATTATCTCACCTCTTTCACACTCATTTCGTGTGTTAGTAGTTGATCTCTAAAAGGTTCCTTTCTAATTCGTGCTTGCGCGTGTTTTTTAGTTAATATTGCCTCCATGAATAGCTGTCAGAGGTCGTCTTGCTGGGCATAATATTGAGGAGCAAGAGTTACCAAATGCACTTGAAGTGCAACCTCAGGGGGAAGTTACTAACTCTGAGTTCAGAGAAGCAATAAGGATGCTAAGTCAAGCTATGACTAATCAGGTCGAGCAACAAAGAGGGGCTCAACAAGAAGAGGTTGACACTTCGTGATTTCATGAGTTCTTGAGGATAAACCCTCCAAGCTTCACTGGTTCGAGCACTACTGAGAATCTTGAGAACTTTATTGAGGAGCTGAAGAGGCTATTTTATTTTATGCACGTTGCTGATGCTGAGCAAGTAGAACTAGCTGCATATCAATTGAAGGTTGTTTCTAGGACTTGGTTCGATCAATGGAAGAAAAACCGAGCTGAGGATGCACCACTTGCGAGGTGAGCTTATTCTGATGAGGCCTTCTTTGGGCGTTCCTTCCACCGACAACTGAAAGAGGCTAAGGTACGAGAATTTCTTACCCTAAAGCAGGAGTCACTAAATGTTCATGAGTATGGGTTGAAGTTCACCCAACTATCTCGTTATGCTCCGTAGATCGTTGCAGATATGAGGAGTAGAATGAGTCTTTTTGTTGCTGGGTTGTCCCGTCTGTCAAGCAAAGAGGGTAGGGCAACTATGCTAATTGAGGACATGGATATAGCAAGGTTGATGACTTATGTGCAGCAAGTTGAAGAAGAAAAGCTGAGGGACACAGAAGAGTTTAGAAACTGGGCAGCAGAAAAGTAATGTGAACCGCTCGTCCTTTCAGCAAAAGCAAAAGGGACCTACACCATCATCTGCTAGTGCACCTGCACCCAGAAAAAACGTGAGTATAATGGTCAAAATTCCCAACACATCAGAGCTAGACCTACACAATCTCAAGGTAGTGTGGCACAATGAGGTAACTGGGTTCTTGCATATGCTAGGTGTGGTATAACCCACCCAAGTAAGTGTCTTGATGGCCAGTCAGGTTGTTTCAAGTATGGACAAGAGGGTCACTTCATGAAAGAGTGCCCTAAGAACATGCAATGTAGTGGAAATCAGGGCAATAGGGCCCAGTCTTCATCAATTTCTCCATCAGACAGAGCTGCACCTAGAGGAGCTACTTTCGGTACTGGCGGAGGAGCAAACCACCTTTATGCGATCACTAGTCGCCAAGAGCAAGAGAACTCTCCAGATGTTGTAACTAGTATGATCAAAGTCTTTACTATTGATGTTTATGCTTTGCTAGACCCAGGAATAAGTTTATCTTTTGTAACCCCTTATGTAGCAAATAATTTTGATGTTTTTCCTGAGAAACTATGTGAACCCTTTTGTGTATCTACACCTATTGTGGAGTTTATTCTAGCTGAGCGAGTATATCGTGATTGTGTTACTTCCATCAATCACAAAGACACCATGACTGATTTATTTGAGTTAGACATGGTATATTTTGATGTCATTCTAGGCATGGACTGTCTTTATGCCTGCTATGCATCAATAGATTATAGAACTCGAGTTGTCAAGTTCCAGATTCCTAATGAGTCAGGCATAGAATGGAGTAGTAGTTCAGCAGTGCCTAAGGGTCGTTTCATTTGGTACCTTAAGGCGAGAAAGTTAGTTTCTAAGGGTTGTCTCTATCACTTAGTCCAAGTTAATAACTCTAGTGTTGAGATACCTCCCATTCAGTCAGTTCCAATAGTAAGAGAGTTTTCAGAAGTCTTTCCAGATGATCCACCTGGAGTCGCTCTTGAGAGAGGAATAGACTTCGGCATAGATATTCTTCCCGATACTCGTCCTATCTATATTCCGCTATATAGAATGGCACCAGCAGAATTGAAAGAGATTAAGGAGCAGTTGAAAGATATGCTAGATAAGGGTTTTATTCGACCAAGTGTCTTACCTTGGGGCGCTCCGGTCTTATTTGTGAGAAAGAAAGATGGTTCCCTTAGGATGTGTATTGATTACCATCAGTTGAACAAGACTACCATCAAGAACAAGTATCCTCTTCCGAGAATTGATGATCTTTTCGATTAGCTCCAAGGTGCTTCTTGTTTTTCTAAGATTGACCTCAGATCTGGCTACCATCAGTTGAAAGTAAGGGAGTGTGATATTCCCAAGACAATATTCAGGACCCGTTATGGTCATTATGAGTTTCTGGTCATGTCGTTTGGTTTAACCAATGCACCCGCAGCGTTCATGGACCTTGAAAGATAAGGAGTTATATGCTAAGTTCTCTAAATGTGAGTTTTGGCTTGAGTTTGTGGCATTCTTGGGCCACATAGTTTTCGGTGATGGAATTAGAGTTGATACCCAAAAGATAGAGGCAGTGCAGAATTGGCCTAGACCCACATCTCCAACTAATATTAGGAGTTTCTTGGGTTTGGATGACATTATAGAAGGTTCGTAGAAGGATTCTCATCTATTTCATCTCCTTTGACCAAGTTAACTCAAAAGACAATGAAGTTTCAATTGTTTAAAGCTTGTGAGAAAAGCTTTCAGGAATTGAAAAAGATGTTGACTACTACCCCAATGTTGACCTTACCAAAAGGTACGCAAGGTTTTGTGGTGTATTGTGATGCATCTAGAGTTGGTTTGGGTTGTGATTAATGCAGAATGACAAGGTTATAACTTATGCCTCCAGACAGTTGAAAGTTCATGAGAAGAACTACCCAACCCATGACTTAGAGTTGGATGCTGTGGTATTTGCTTTGAAGATATGGCATCATTATTTGTATGGTGTTCATGCTAATGTATTCACTGATCACAAGAGCCTTCAGTATGTGTTTACTTAGAAGGAGCTTAATCTCAGACAAAGGAGGTGGTTAGAATTACTCAAGAATTATGACATGAGTATTCTTTACCACCTAGGTAAGGCGAATGTTGTTGTTGATGCCTTGAGCATGTTATCCATGGGTAGTATCGCTCATGTTAAGGAAGAAAAGAGAGAGTTAGCAAAAGATGTGCATAGACTTGCACGCTTAGGGGTCCCACTGATAGATTCCATAGAAGGAGGAGTGGTGGTGATAAATTGGGCTGAATCTTCATTAGTGTAAAAAGTGAAAGAAAAGCAAGACCAAGATCCTATTTTGCTTGAATTGAAGGAAAATGTTCATAAGCAAAAAGTATTAGCTTTTGAACAAGGGGGAGATGGCGTATTAAGATATTAAGGTAGATTGTGTGTATCCATGGTAGATGGACTCCAAGAGAGGATCATGGAGGAAGCTCATAGCTCTAGGTATTCCATTTATCCGGGTTACACAAATATGTATCGCGATTTGAGAAAAGTCTATTGGTGGAGTAGAATGAAGAACGACATTGCAAAAATTGTTGCTAAGTGTCCAAATTGCCAATAAGTTAAAGTAGAGTGTCAACGGCCCAGTGGTTTGGCCCAGAATATAGAACTTCCGGAATGGAAGTGGGAGATGATTAATATAGACTTCATCATGGGTTTACCAAGATCTGGTAGGCAGCATGATTCAATATGGGTGATTGGTGTTAGAATGACAAAATCAGCCCACTTTTTGCCGATAAAGATTGCCCATACAACAGAGGATTATGCCAAGTTGTATCTTCAAGAAATGGTTAGACTTCATGGAGTTCCGATCTCCATTATTTCAGACAGAGGTGCGTAATTCACTACATAGTTTTGGAAGTCATTCCATAAAGGTTTGGGTTCAAAGGTGAACTTAAGTACTGCTTTTCATTCTTAGACAGATAGGTAAGCAGAGCGCACTATTCAGACCTTAGATGACATGTTGAGGGCCTGTGTGATTGATTTCAAGGGAAATTGGGATGATCACCTACCCCTTATTGAATTTGCTTACAACAATAGTTACCACTCTAGCATCCAAATGGCTCCTTATGAAGCTTTTTATGGGAGAAGATTCAGATCTCCTATTGGATGGTTTAAAGTTGGTGAAGCTGGATTGATAGGACATGATTTAGTTCATCAAGCTATAGAGAAGGTGAAAATGATTCAAGAAAGGTTGAAAACAACACAGAGTTGTCAGAAATCCTACACTGATGTTAGGAGAAGGGAGTTAGAGTTTGAAGTAGATAATTGGATATATCTTAAAGTTTCACCCATGAAGGGTGTTATGATATTTGGTAACAAGGGGAAGCTTTAATACTCGATATTGACCCTTACAAAATATCAAAAAGGGTAGGTAGTGTAGCTTATGAGTTGGAGCTACTACAAGAGTTAGCCGTGGTTCATTTGGTATTTCACATCTCCATGTTGAAGAAGTGCATGGGCGATCCTTCATTGATCATACCAATTGGAGATATTGGGATCAATGATAGCCTGTCTTATGAGGAGAAACCTGTTCAGATTCTAGATCGTCAAGTTCGCAAGTTGAGAACAAAAGAGGTAGCATCAATCAAAGTTATTTGGAGGAATCAATTTGTTGAGGAAGCTACTTGAGAAGCTGAGGAGGACATGAAAAAGAGATACCCACATCTCTTCGAATCCGGAGAAGTTCCAAATTAAGGTACTAATCCTTTTCTTGGTATTTATTTATAAGTTGGCATGTTGTTATTGCATTTGCTTGTTGAGTGTTTGAACTGAATGGTTGATGTTACACCCTTAGCCTAGTAAGAGTAATCTCATTCGAGGACGAATGTTCCCAAGGGGGAGATATTGTAACATTTCGCAAATTAAAATAACAATGAAGGAGTTAATAATTGGAAATAGTCGTTTTTGGAAAGAATGAAAATCTGGAAATCGTTTTTGGAAAGAATGAAAATCTGGAAATTTTGTTAAGTTAGAATAAGTTGAGTTTTGGTCAAATTAAAACGACCATAACTCCTATCTCAAGATGAGTTAGGTGTACTTCCAGATATGGTAGGAAATATCTTGAAATAATCTTTCCAATGTCGCCAAGATTGTGTGATTACGAGTTCGTATGAGTGAGATATGCCCTTTGGAAGTTGGACTGTTTGAATTAGGAAAGTCTAATCCATATTTTTGGAAGGGTATTTTAGTGTTTTCCTTACCAATTATTTTAATTCATTTTTAGGAGTTTAATTGGGGTAAATTCAGAATTTAGTCAGTTTAGAAACGTTGAAGTTCACGCTAAGGCTTGGAGAAAAGAGAAAATAGGAGAAAAGAGAAGAGAAATCAAGAATTGTCAAGAACGTTCGAGTTTAGCTTATGGATTTCGTCAAGGGGTGATCCCTACGAGGTATGTGAGATCACATAGCGAGGGTTAGTTCACCCACGCGCCAATCATGATTCAATTCAACAAGGTTTATTAAGTTCAAAAGTAAATCCCTTGAATCTTGATGAAGTTCGTTTGAATTTTTGTGGGTTGTGTTGTTGTAGTTTTCTTGAGATTGATTCATGATTTTAGTTGTGCTTTCGAGTATAATATATTGTATATTGAGGGTATAAATGATTCTAAGTGTTTGGGGAAGAACCAATTGAGTTTAGAGGGTTTAGAGATGAAAAATGGAGAAGAAAAGTCGTCAGATACATGGGGAAAGGGGTGGGGCGTCGCGCCAGCCAACGTTCCCGAAAAGGCTATCTAAAGTTTCACCCTTGGGGTGTCGTGCCAGCCAACGACCCACGGGACTGCCTCTGATCTTCACCCTCTGGAGCCCAGCGCTTCTCAGAGCGCCTGGGACGCCAGTTTTTCCCATTTCTTCCCCAACTTTCCGTACTAGTTCCTTAGCAATGTACCTATGATTTCTAGTTGATTACAACACTCTTAGGTACATCTAAACATCATGAAATCATCCATAAACATGAGATCATGAACCTTGAATCCATAATTCAATTCAAGGAAGGTTAAGAGTCAAGTCTAAAAGTTATGAAGTAAGTCAAGAGAAGTTCATAACGTTTTCTAAAGTCTTTCACAAACGTTTTATCTTTGTTTTAAGACTTAAAGTTCAAGTTGAGTAAAGAGTAAAGAGTAAAGATTGAAGTTCATTTCTTCAAAGAAGTATATGGGGACTAGTATTGCCCAAGAGTTTAAAAATGCTTTCACATTTGAGCAAGAAAGGGAACATCGATTCCAAAAGAGCTTTTAAGCTAAGTTTTGAGTAATTATCTCAAACCAAAGAAAGAAGTTTTTTTTAAAAACATATGAGCTAAGTATATTTTGGGAGTAGTATTGAGCACCGATATGAGGATGCAAGTTCATATTAACTCAAGTCTCCATAAACCATGTTGCCATCATAGGTAGTAAATGATCATACTTTTTAGATGATTCCTTAAGTTGATTTTTAGCATAGACTAGTAGAACCACTTAGTTAAGCGAAAGTTCTGGCAACGTGGGCAAGACGCTGTATCATCACTTATGCTCATAGTGGTGGTTGTCAGTTAGAGAATCTCCCATAGAAACTATATTACTTTATTGCATGCGTAAATTGAGATTGTTATTGCATTTTCTTTATCAAACTAAGTTGTTTTCCACTATTTTACAAGCTTTATATATATTGCATGTGCTTTATTGCTTTATATTGAGTTAAGTTGTTCAGGAGTTGAGTAAAGCCAAGGTAAGTGTTCTTTCCAGATTCTTTTCAAGCTTATGTTGTGTTTAGCATTCCAACTCGCATTCTCGTTCATTCAATGTACTGATGTCAGTTGACCTGCATCTTATTATGATGTAGATTTAGGAAACCAGGATCATCACCCAGCACCTCGTTGATCTAGTTGAGCACTCAGAGTCAGTTGGTGAGCCTCCTTGCATTCCGGAGGACTCCTTTTACTTTGCTTTAAGTATTTCATTGTTAGGATGATCGGGGGTCTTGTCCCGGCATCTCTGTTTGTTTTAGAGGCTTCATAGATAGATAATATTAGTTCTCTAGTCTTATTCATTTCATATGTATACGTTTTAAGACTTGAGTTGCCGTTTTGGCTAAGATATTATTTCTTAAGTTATTGCATGAGTTATACTTCTTGTGTTTAAGTCTTCCGCTGTGTAAGTAAGCCAGACCAAGGGTTCGCTTGGGGCCAGCAATTGTTCTCGATTGCCAACCACGTCAGGAGTGTAGACTCGGGGCGTGACATTTCATTTAGCCCACGGGCCGTCTCAACCTATATTGCTGAAGCTCGCACAGAGTAATAGGCTTATTCGGAATGGGCGAATTTTTTTTTTAAATGAGCTTAAAAAATCTTAGCTCAGCCCTATTAAATCACAGATTAGGACAGACCAGCCCAACGAGCCTAGCCATATTGACGGCTCTAATATTAACATTAAGCTATTAACAATATCATACTCATCTCTCTCTCTCTCTCTCTCTCTCTCTCTCTTTCTCTATCTCTCTCTCTTACAAAGAAAAATAACATTGAATTTCACTGATTTCCTATTTTTAACCGCTATGAGCATGAATTGAAATGAAGTTATAGAGCAAGCAATGCTAAATAAGCACATGACCAAATGCACACAGAAACAACCTTAAAAAGTTATAAATTGGATTTTGTATCCCATTTACAATTTGTGTGTACGTAGTTATTTTTATAAGTTGAATAAAAATAATTGATATTCGTCAATAGATAATCATCTATTTCTATTAATGATTAGGGGTATTTGCTATTATGTTTAATTTGCTTTTCAATAGAAAAAGAATCAAATCAAATCGGTTTAAAAATACAAATGAAAATATCAATCAAATCGAACGTTTTTTTAGTTTGATTTTCTTTCAATTGAATTTCTTAAGTTTATCATTGTCACATGAAATATAAATTCATCGATTCAGTGAAACAAGAGCTACAAGCAAAACTAATTATAATATTTGCCAACATTGTTAATGTTTTAATATATTTCAAAGAAAATTATTTTTCAGTCTCCAACCAAACACCAAAAATCATAATTCAGAAAAGTATTTTGCAAAAATTATTTTTGCAATACCAACCCTGATAAAGGCTTATACTTCATCAATATCCTTACTGCGTTTCACACTTTTCCGAACCTTGATCCAAGCCCCCAGTCTCTAAAACTTCAGCATGGATGCATAAATGACATACAACCGTTTTATGTATTTTATATATAGCGGGATTGTGACCCTTCTTTGAACCCAATCCCTTGTTTGACCCTCAAAACTCATTATCGAGTTGTAAACCGAAGTAG
The DNA here is from genome assembly GCA_037074985.1 of Solanum bulbocastanum. Taxonomy (NCBI): domain Eukaryota; kingdom Viridiplantae; phylum Streptophyta; class Magnoliopsida; order Solanales; family Solanaceae; genus Solanum; species Solanum bulbocastanum. The sequence continues at coordinate 23,364,222 of CM073598.1, read as the reverse complement.
ATCAAGCGAAGGGTTTAGTTTTCGTTTGTAGGGAGACATTTAAATTCTAGAGGAAAGCATTAATGTATAAATTTTAAATGGTTAACATTCCAAATAGACATATCTTCAAGCATGATTTGAACTTCTAATTTGCATGAACTAGCATAAGAGTTGGAATAGTTGTGATATAATTTTACTACTTGTATAACAAGTTTTCATACACATGTTCAAAAATAAAAGATCTGGTTCATTTGATAAGCATAAAGCATATATGCATAACTATATAAGTAGTTATCAAAAGATTTTTATAATTAATAGCAAGTTGTGTACTCGTTACTTCTCTTTAGACTTCCTCTGATTCTAGACTTTTTTTTTTTATGAGATTATTGATATTTTTACCTTTCAAAGATATCTCTGTTCTACTTTTCTTTTATCTTTTTTTTGCTCCCTTTTTTATTTACCTTTTCTCTTGGCCCCAATCATCATATTCCATGTGCTTTTGGAGGTATCGTCTATTTTCTTTTCTTGTGCAATGTAATTATAGTGTTGACTATATATATATAGTCATGGAATATCAATTTCTTACGTTTCATTCTATAGACTAGAATGGAATCATCAAATCTATTATTTAATTTGTCAATTTATGATAACAATACCGAGTCTAACCTATATGATTCACAGTAATTGGTAAATCTACTTCTATCATTATCACTATGTCAAGTTTTTTCACAAAGAATAATATTTTCTTATCTTTTTATTTACTATCCTCCATTGAAATGAGATTCAATTCCTTATTAGACAATAGTAAAGACAAAAATAGACTCAAAACATAAACTTAAACAAAAAACAAATGTTGCCATCGACATAAGAAGACAACCAAAAAAACAGCAAACTGAAGTTGATTAAAACCTAACTCCTATATGTTCTAAGTTAAGCCCTGATCATTAATACCGGTGCTCCCAATTGATGGACTAATTGATTTAACAGGCCTAGAAGCCAATGCAGGATTTAGATTTGGCTGGATCACATGTGAAATTAGTTGATTAAGATGATGAGCAAACAAGTCTACCGCCTGAATAAGAAGAGGAGTGACTGGTGCAGAAACACAAGGCACCTACAACACCATAGCCTACCTTGATTGGTCAAAAATTACCCGTGGACGGTCAGATAGTCTGTGATGCTCTTGCACCATCATATTCCTCTAACACGGATGGTAAAAGCGTCCTTGGCTAGGTAACGCTATTGAGGTAGACTTGTGTTTACCCAACTGACGGCAGAGGGGGTGAACGAATGGAATCCAAGTGACTTGATACATTTGATTATGTTGGTGCCCAGTGAGCCCTTGGCTAGAAGTTAAAACCACGCATCATATTCTGCATCTATATCACCAAACGCTAGCAAGACTCTATATGATCCATCATATTATTTCTTTATTCACATTTAAGATTATTATTTTTCTTTTTTCTAAAAGAAAGTTCTTCTATACATCAAGCTAGTAATCATATCATCGTCTCTTTTTTTTTTTTTTTTAACCATAGAAAAATAACATTCAATTTCACTAACTTCTTATACTTATATGATCCCCTACGAATTCAAATGAAATTATAGAACAATCAATGCTAGATAAGCACATGATCAAATGCTTGCAAAAATAACATTAAAAGGTTATACATTGATTTTTTTTTATCCCATTTGTGACTTGTGAGTAATTATTCTTATAAGTTGAACTAAGAAAATTGATATTCATCTAGAATTATGTCATCTAATTCAGAAGTATTTTTGACCATTTTTTCTAGATTTAATAACCTTATTTGATGACTAGGATTTACAAGAACTTATTGCTTTTAATATGATCTTTTTGGATTACAGCTAAATAAAAATACTTTTATTATACAATTCTTTTAATTTTTACTTAAGAAATCACGATAGAGTTAAACAAGTCTTGTAACTATTTTCATTTAGTAGAAGTCCTAATCTTTGATATTTAGAAAGGAGTTTATCAGTTTTACTCCTTTTGTCAAAAATTTGTTTGAGTTATTAGAAATACAGAGAAATAAGGTTCATGATTTATTTTATATAATTTTCAATATGTTGATAAGAGATTTTAAATACTTTTTATTTTTTTTGAAATTTATGAAGGTAAATATGAAGTTGTGTTTGATAATATTTTTTGTAGAGGAGACACTACAACAAAAATGATTTTTAGCAACAATTAACTAACCGCAATAGCTTAATTGTCACTAAATATGTTTTTAATGATTATTAGTAGTATTTGTAAATGTCCCTAAAACCTATAGAGAGATTGAATCCAATGGAAATTAACTAATCTCAGTAAAGGTTTTAACACTCTTTGTTAATGTGCATATTTATTACCACTATAAATTGTTTTTGTTGTAGTAAAAGAACAGTGCATTTGTCTCATGTTTGGATCGCTTTTCCTCGTTGGATTTCCGCATTTCCTCTTCGCTAGAGCTATCAAAATGGGCTTAGCTCATGGGGCCAGCCCAACCCAACCCTCTATTAGGGTAGGGTTGAGATAAGATTTTTCTAACCCATTTAAAATTAGGGCTTATAGGCCTGACCTAAGTAAACCCTTGGCCCTTGAGGCTTTACCGAAGCCAGCTTAGGGTTGGTCCATGAGTCAAAAATATTATTTAATTTGAATTAAAATAACTAAGTTTTAAGACGTAATTGTTCTTTAGGTAATAAATTTTTATTTTTCAAATTTCTGCTACTTATTTATTTGTCAAAAACGATTATTATATTTTGTTTAATATTTTTTTGTAGTTTTTATCTAAAATGATTGAAACAATATCATTGTTTTCCATATTTGATTTGATAATTTTCTCATTTTCTTGATTAAAACTATTATGTACTTTAATATAATTTTGTTAGAGATGTTAAAATTTTAATATATAAACAAAATTTTAAGTTTGAATTTACAATGAAAAGACAATATTTTTATTAGAAAATGAAAAAAAGGGGCTAGCCCACAACCCTTCTAGGGTTGGGCTGGGTTGGCCATTTCAAGGTTGCTTTACCAATCCATAGTTATGAAAAATACACTGCTTCCATAAAACCACTGTTTTATTGTCCAAACTCAAAAACCAACTCTTTCTCCAAACGGCAACACCTTATTTAATTGTTTTTAAAATTCATTATATCCAAATTAAAGTTTAACTTCAAATCAACCACTACAAAATTAATAATTTTAAGTTCAGGTCTAAACACCAATTAATAAAAACAAGACTTGTTCGAAGATACGGAAATTTAGACTCAAAATGTGATAAATGTTGCTAATTATAAACCATTTTGGTGTAGTGCAATCACAAGTTTTTCTATTCATCTGATTACCTCCCCGCACTTGTCCATCACTTAAGTAATCTCAAGTCTACCTAAACAGTGTTAACCACAGATATATGACTTTATCATTATCATCTGAAGAATTCGATAGTGGAGGAGCCTCACAAAATTCCTGATGTGCATGGTTGGTTTTGTAGAATGTCTTGATCCTTCCGCGACCTTGTGGCCTTCTACTGTATAGTTACAACTAATTATAGAATCATGTGACAGAACAAGTGACGCAACAACCTCCTTGTGGTTGTATTTCATACATTCACAATCAATCGCAACAACAGGTTGATTGGGAATATACGACATACAACTCCAAAGATGTAGTTGAGTCATTTGTACCATAACATGTTGTTGTTGTGGGTAATTGTAACTATATTGCGGATGAACACGAAACTGGGGAGGCACAAAAGCATTCCATGATGGGTTAAAAATCAATTGCAGATGGCCTGGAACTCTCCCCTACACCGCTAGATTCCTCAACAGGGATGATATAAATGTCTCCAATGGGATAACACTATTGGGATAGACTTGCAACTATCCAAGAGATGGTATGTCTTGGTGAGTCATTCTTTTTATTGATGGTGGCTATATTTTTCATAAAGGATTTATTTTAGAGAACAGTGAAATGAATTTATGAGGAACTAAAAAAATTGTTCATCAAAATATAAAGGATCACGACTTTCATAAAATGATAACAATGCTTGGATAAATAAGGTAAACATTGGAGAAATAAGGTAAAAAATTAATGTATTATGACACCCAAAGGGTAATTTTAGATATTTCTTAAGAAAAATAACTCATCTTTGACCAGTTTTGAATTTTTAAACCCCAAATGCAACATTTTCCCACTTCCTCTTTTTTTTCCTTCTTATTTGCTTATTAGACTCGTAAATTAAAATGTATTTTACATAATATTTCTTCTTTATTTACATTTATTTATGATTATTAGTTTCCCTTTTTTTTATATCAAATTCATGGTGAACTTGAAGAAATAATTATTATTGTACCTTTTTTGTCATATGTTTCTAAAGTCTTTATATCAAATTCAAAACAATACATTTTTTGTCATATATATGTAAGGTCTTGATATCAAATTGATAACAATACCTTTTTTGTCATATGTTTCTAAGGTCTTGATATCAAATTCATGGTGAACTTGAAGAAATAATTATTATTGTACCTTTTTTGTCATATGTCTTTAAGATCTTGATATCAAATTCATAACAAGAATTGAATTGTAATTTGAATCACTACTAATATTATATATAAAGTATGTTATGATTGAAATTATTATGTACTTTCATGTAATTTTGTTAGACATGTTAAATATTTAAAATATTGACAAATTTTTAAGTTTTAATTAAGATATAAAGAAAAATATTATAAGAAAATGAAAAAAAAGGCTAGCCCACAACCCTTCTAGGGTTGGACTAGGTTGGCATTTCAAGACCCTTTCAAATGAAGGGCCGGCTCACCCTAACTTTTCAAAATTCTTGGCCCACGAGGCTTGGGCTGAGTTGGGCTGACCGATTTTGACAACACTAATGAGAAAGATGCTGATGCTTGTAGAAGATGCTGGAGAAATGTAGAAATTTCATGGGGTAGACTATTGAGTATCACAGATTTGCATAGAACACCCTTGAGATATTTTAAACTTGACGAATATTCTAAAAAAAGGACTAACTTATAAATACGTAGGGACTGATATAATAATTATTATTTTCATATCAGTCCTTGCGGAGTAGTATAAATAAGGTGCTTTACCACTAAAGGCATCAAACAAATACCAATTTCCCTTTCAAGCATCCTCCTCCTCCTCCTCCTTAAAATAAATAAAAATGCAAGAACATAATGAATTACATGGTGTATGGAAGTACCAATGCATCATTTGTAATCAACTCTTTTCTTCAAGCCAATCTATAGCTGGCCATACAAAGACTCACTATAAGGATGGTTGGGTTAAAGGAACCCACCAAAAAAAGGTTTTTGTCCCATTTCCTAATTATCAACAACCACAAAGTTCTACTACTATTGACTCATCATCAACTCACCAGCAACAACAAATCTTTTCTACTAGTGTAACTGACATTGATTCACCAAGTTCTCATCAATTGGGTGTGTCTCCAGTACCAACCCCTCCTAAGCAAGATCTGAGGCTTCGTGATATGAAGACTCTAGCAAGACTCAGGGGTCGTCTCACCAAAGAAGAGGACAGAGTTGTTTTACTTCTTCTTGATCTTGCTAAGAAATAGGTTACTCATTAATTCATATATATATGTGTGTGTGTGTATTTTAATTTGCGCCATTTTTGTAATTCCTTTCAACGCTTAAATTGTTCATGTCTTTTTCCTTCTTAAGTTTCAATCTTTTGCTTAGATAGATATATTTTATGATCAGAAACCCTAGTTTTTTTTAAACCTTAATACCCCTCCTCAAAATTTCTCAGATGTCATTTGATTTTCAAAACTTGGAATTCCATCACCAATCCCACCTTGTATATATGATATAATCAAAAGACTTTCATATGAAAATAATACTAACCTTAGCTAATACCTCTGATCAAATACGAGATTTATAAATGTAATATTAAAAATCAATATGAGGAAATGAACTTTATAATCACTTACAAAGTGAAAATAACATTTTCAGACGTCTTATGTGAAAAAAAATGAAAACCTCTAATAAGAAAGGCATAAAACATATAAAAAAATAAGTTTGTAAAGGAGTATAAACTAAATCTAATATCTATAATGAGATCATCCTTGTTCTTTAGAGGATTTCTTTTCATATCTTAATCTAAAGAATAATCATTTCTTTTTAAAATATTTGATTACTGTGATCCTCCAAAGAACCTAAACTCTAATACAACTTTATTAGAGTGAAATCTTAAAATTTAGAAAAAGGAATCGACTAAACCTATTAGTAACAAAGAATCATGAGATATTACTTGACTGAGGATTTTGTTAGTGGTGGACCTCGATTGTAAGGAATGAGCAATGGTCAAGGACTATGCTTTGATGACTATGGTGAATATACATGGTGGCGAAGAGGAACCATTAATATCTGAATGAAATGTTTCAGCGATGTATTGTGCTCTTTCTCTATCTCACGTGCTCAAGGGAGAGTATTTGGTATAGTGAAGAGTCCTTTTGCCTTTTTCAAGTTAGTGAAGAAAAATGTAAGTGTGTGCAGGATTACGAGAAAAATGTGTATGTATGCAAGGGTATGAAGAAAAATATGATTGTGTAGAGTGTGTCAAATTATGAGGGTGCGAATAAAAAAATGATTGTGTACATGGTGTATCAGTTCATTATGAGGGTGTATATGAAAAATGTGATTGTGTGTAGAATGCATTAGGTTATTATGAGGGTGTATATGAAAAATGTGACTGTGTAGGGTGTGTCAGGTCATTATGAGGGGTATATTGTAACAGACAAAAAAACAACTGTGATGGAATCTTCCCCAAGCAAAAGCGACAAAAATTATTGGCACTCTTTTTTATTTAATTTTTTATTTTTAAAGAGAGTAAATAAATAACAAAAAAATACTACTGGTTAATAAGTTAATTAATCTTAACTAAGAAAAATAAAATATAATTAACAAAATACTAATTTAAAAGAAAAATATTTTTGTGAAGTTTTTCTTATTTCAAATAAAGAAATAAAAAATATATGTACATCCTAAACAAACGTCTTCTTTTTGTGTGATTTCCAATTTTCCAATAAGGCCTATTAAAATGAAAAAGAAAGTTAAAATACTAAGATTAATTCCAACCATAAAATATAATGCTAAAATAGTATTTAGAAAAATATATGAACGACGAACAAAAATCATATTTCTTGAAAGTAATAAGATCTAGTAAATACTAGTTATCAAATCAGGTTATTAAATTTTAGGAAAAATGATTAAAAAACGTTCCCAACTTAGATGACATAAATTTAGATGAACAAGAATATTTCAAAAAAAATTTGGTAATAATGCTTGGCCAAACAAGGTAAAAAGATAAATATATTTATTTTGGTCAATAGATAATTTTTTGATATTTCTTAAAATAAAAAATAAAAACCTCAACTTTGACTTGTCTTGATTTTTGAAACCCTAAATGCAATATTTTTCCTCTTCCTTTTTTTCTTATTCTTATTTTCTTATTAGAGTCATAAATTAAAATGTTAGAATCTAACATTAGATTTCTTGCTTTTTTCATATTATTATTTTTCTTTTTTCGAAAGGAAGTTTTGCTTTATATTATCTTCACATCAAGCTAGTAACCATATTATCTTCTCTCTTTTCTTTTTTTACATATGAAAATAACATTCAATTTCACTAATTTCCTATTATTACTCTCTAAGAGCATCAATTCAAATGGAACTATAGAATAAGAAATGTCAAATAAGCATATGACCAAATGCACACAGAAACAGCCTTAAAAAGTTATAAATTGAATTTTGTATCACATTTACAACTTGTAACTAGTTATTCTTATAAATTGAATTAAAAAATTGTTATGCATCTGTAAATAATCATCTATTTCTATTAAAGAATTAGAGAAATTTGCTATTATGTTTAACTAAGATAATGAGCAAACAACTCAGTCGCTTGAATAATAAAAGGAATGACGGGTGCAGAAACACAGGTCAGACACCTGCAACAACATGACTTATTGCAATTGGTAAATACCAGTAAGACTTTGTAGATCCCTTGATGAGTCATTCCACTTAGCTGCATTTTTTGTTAATGAATTTTTTTCCTCGTTTGTTTATTAGACTCATTAATTCAAAGATAAGAATATGACATCAGATTCTTGCTTTATTCACATTTAGGATTATTATTTTTATTTTTCTGAAAGGAAGTTTAGTCTTATTTAATTTGTACATCAAGCTAGTAATCATATCGTTGTCTTTCTTTTTCTTTTGTTTTTACCATCGGAACATACCATTGAAATTTACTAATTTCTTATATTGATCCCCTAAAAGCACGGAACAATCATTGCTAAATAAGTACGTGACCAAATGCATGAAAAAATAACCTTTAAAAGTTATAAATTAATATTTTTTAGCCTATTCGTGACTTGTGAGTAATTATTCTTATAAGTTTGAATTAAAACAAATTATTAATATAGAACTATGTCATCTATTCAGGAGTATTTTTTTTACCATCTTCCCTAGATTTAATAACCTTATTCGATGACTAGGATTTACAAGATTTTGTTGCTTTCAATATAATCTTATTGGATAATAGTTAAATAACAATACTTATATTTTAAAATTTTTTAATTTTTTGCTTTAGAAACCATGATAGAATTAAACAAGTCATATAACTATTTTCATTTTATTAATGCTTTATATTTTAAAAAGGAGTGTTCCCGTTTTTCTCCTCTCTAATGATGTATGCCTTTATTTATTTTTTTATACGTAACGATGAATTTTATAAATGGATTATCTAACAAGGGAATCAACATCATTTATATTATATAGTTGTGCAATATCTCACTTGTCCCTCTGTTGGATACTCAGGCTTCATTTTTTCCATTAAGATTAAGACCTCTGAATCTGAATACACATCTAAATATTAAGATGTTCATTAAGATCTAGATGTATAAATCTGAATATACATTTGAATATTAAGATGTTGTCTCTGGATCTGAACACTGAATAAATAGGACTGTTTGTTTTCAATATCTGAATGTGCATATGAAATTATACGCTATATCAATAAAAAATTATAAGAATCTCATTTTAGTAAACTAGAATTTTCTTAATAGAAAATAATATTGTAAATATTTTTATTGTAACAAGGTAATATGATTTATCTTTTTAAGAATTTAATATTAAGTTACATCATTAATATGGCTATTCTTTGCACTCAAAAACTTTGAGAATCCAAAGACGGTAAGGCAAAGAGAAAGTACCACTTTTCTTAAGTTAAGATGAATCTAATCTATTGAAGAGTCAAGGTTTCCAAAGAGCACGGATGAGGCGAAGCATCGATCCAACTATACATACCAACGGAAAGCCATTACGGGCGAACTGGCTTAGTAAAGTAGAAATCATTAGCTGTCAACTGTTCATAGTCAGCAGTGGAAGAGGGCGTAGCTTTGATTGCTCAAGTTGCCCTCTCATGGTTGAATGTGAAAAAGAATTTCTTTTGTTTAGCAACAGTCTTATAAGGATGATGCTTCCCCTCAATACGCATAGAAGTACAGTCTACCTCTATTTAGCTCTACTGGCTTTCTTATACCTATACCTTTTCAATATAAGATCCTTCCAAACGGATTCCATTCAGTCCCGGCGGTTTAACAGATCTCGCAGGAAATCCCGGTTTGGACCTTTCGCCTGCTTAGAAGTGGATTTGAACCACTGACACAAGGATTTTCAGTCCTTTGCTCTAACCAGCTAAGCTACCTGAACCACTTTCCTAAAGTCTGTTTTCTTCATCGAAGAGCGCCCCACCTTACCAGAACCATCCCACAGATCATCTTTCAAAACCTGACTTGAAACTCTTTCTCGCCTCCAATATAATGCAATGTAAAATAGTTTATATAGAGTAGTAGTATATTGTTTATCAGAACATTTTATTTTATAATAGACATTTGTTATTGTCATCCATTAAATAATTAATACTTTCTTATTTTTTGGAATCGTGCTAAATATTATACCATGGGAGTGCTTATCAATTCAAATATATTGAATAATTTATGAAAGTAAAAGGCATAAATTAAGTAAATAAGAATAAATTAAATTATAACGGTAAGCATGTAATTAACATTAATTAAATAAGAAAATAAAGTGACTTTTATGACTTGTTGTGATGTAGTTGAATTAAGATGGGAGTCTTATTTTTGAGTCTGAATTGTGTTAAGACTGTGTTAGATTCATTTAGATCTATTCAGACCCATTAAATGACTTATAAGAAAATAAAACAAACAAACTTAATGAACTAAATTTGAATAATTAAGATTCAGTCCTAAAAAATAAACACACTTAATGAGGCGAATCTGAATGATTAAGATTCATACCCCCATTAAGTGCAAACAAATAAGGCCTCAGTTGGCTCATACTTCTCATATCATAATAAAAAATTAGGGAAGTTCTATTTTTTGGCTCATACTTCTCATATCATAATAAAAAATTAGGGAAGTTCTATTTTTTTCTCCTAAGAAGTGGTGGTTAGACCAGCTATATATATATATATATATATATATATATATATATATATATATATATATATATATATATTGTATGCATGAGGTAGAGTGTGAGTCAATTAAGAACTCTCACATTCAAAAAATGAAAATGGCGGAGATGAGGATGTGGGGTATATTAGCTAAGAGAGAATAGATTAAAATTAAAGAAATCAGTTCTTGGAATCTCGATTGGCTTTTTCTTGAAAATTCTAAGGTTATGGTGTAGAATTTTCATCAGTAATGAGGATTGAATTACTTAGAATTTCATTAGAGAAACTTACCTTAGAGATGGAGTATGAAGAGAAGAGAGGATATCAACCCTAGGCTTCAAAGGATATCAAAATAATGAAATTTTCGGATGAAAATAAACTTAAATTGATAGTCTCATCGAAATACACAATATGAAGTGTGAATCACACATGATTCCAGTAAGTTAGTAAGCTCGTTATCTTTTTAATAAAATTGTCATAACTTTGTACTCCAAAATTGAATTAACGAGCAGTTGGATAGGTTATAGGCCACATATTTCTTCAAATTCTAGGAGATATAACTATTTGAAGTTGATCCAAGTAAAGACTTATAATGAACTCAATTGATAATGAAGCTTTCAACTCAACTTTGTATTAGAACATTTTTTCTGACCTTATTACATCTCCGCTAATCTCTTCCTATATTAAAAAATTGACCTAACACTTCTATACAATTAGAAATCATCGGATTTGGATCTATACACACACAAAGAATGGTTTAGATCTTAGGTTGGAAATTTGTGGGGTGTTACATGTATGCCCCACATTACAATAAAAATAACTTTTGCAGTAATAAATATGCACATTAACAAAGAAGGTTAAAGTCTTTACCGACATTAGGGACATTTACAAAGAGTGCTAATTGTCACTCAAAAGCATATTTTAACGACAATTAAGCTATTGACATTAATTATAAATTTCACCTCAAAAGTATATTTTCAACTTCAAATGTTCTAATATTTAAAACTGGACACCTAATTTTAAATTTTGGAAAAAAAAAAACTCATATTTATTACAAAAGTAATTGTTCAAGCTTGCTTTACCAATCCATATGTATAAAAAAAAATGCACGTCTTCCATAAAACCACTGCTTTCTTGTCCAAAACCAAAAACCCACACATGATTTAATAGTTTTTGAAATTCATTATGTACAAATTAAATTTTAACTTCGAATCAACCTCTAGGAAAATTAATAATTTTAAGTTTGGTGTGTAAACACCAATTAAAATAAACAAAAATTGTTCTAAATATAAAGGTAATTTAGATTCAAAATGTGTTGATTGTCTCTAAAGATCATATTTTGTGTAGTGCAATCAAAAGTTTTTCTATCCATCATCCATCCGATTACCACCCCACTCTTTTTTGTCACTTAGGTAATCTCAAGCCTACCTCAATAGTGTTAGCCAGATATGATTTTATAATCCCCATTCGAGGAATCCGAGAGTGGAGGGGCTTCGCAAACTTCCTAGCCGTGCACAGTTAATTTTTGATTCATTATAGAATGCCTTGGTCCCTCCACAACCTTGTGGTCTTCCACGGTATATATAGTTACAATTAACCAATACAACATGTGACAAAACAAGTGACACACCACCTCCTTGTGGTTGTGTGCAAAACATTTACAATCAACTGCAACAACAGGTTGATTGGAAATATACAACATGCAACTACAAAGAAGTAGTTTAGTCATTTGTACCATAACATGCTATTGTTGTGGTTGATTGTAATGACTATACGTGGATGACCACGAGACAGGGGAGGCACCAAGGCATTCCATGATGGGTTAAAAATCAATTGCGGATGGCCTAGAACTCGCCCCTACACCGCTAGATTCCTCAATAGGGATGATAAAAGTGTCTCTGATAGGATAACACGACTATTGGGATAGACTTGCAACTATTCAAGAAATGGTAGAGTGCGGAAAGGTAAGCAGATTGACAAAAAAAATTATTACATGACACACCTCTCATCCAAGTGCCCTAAGTTATGTGTTTGCATAGGTGCTCAGGGAGCCCTGGACTCGAGGCGAAAGAAACACCTAGTAGCACAAATTAAAATACCTATCATCCTTTTTATGATGTGTTGATGAGTCATTCTTCTTATTGGTGGTGGCTGTATTTTTTTGAAAGGATTTTTTGTAGAGAACAATGAAGTGAATTGGTGAGGAACTTAAAAAATGTTCATCAAAATATAAAGGATCAAGTCTTCCATAAAATGGTAACAGTGCTTGGATTAATAAGGGAAAAAAATTAATATATTATCATGGTCAAAGTGTAATTTAGATATTTCTTAAGAAAAAATTACTCATCTTTGACCCATTTTGAATTTTAAACCCCAAATGCAACATTTCCCTGCTTCCTCTTTTTTTTTTCTTATTTGCTAACTAGTAAAATTATCTGTATGGAAATTTAATATCACGGAATTTATAAAATAATATTCAAAATCTATCAGTCATTAAAACTAAAACATTATATTATCTTACATACAAGATTACGTAGTAACAAACATTAATAATGTAAAAAAGATTAAAATTATTGCATTTTGTCATTTATCCTTAATAACATAAGAATAAGTTAATGATTGTAAAAATACATACCATGATTTGTAATATAATCAATGGTGTCAGTGAGCCACTTAACAGGAGCAAAGTACACAAATATTTAATTGTGAAGAAAAAGAAGTGGTTCAAAATATGTGTTGTTCTAAAATGAGAGGAAATCCCTCTATTTATAGACAACAAAGGATAGTGTGAACAAATATTTATTGTACCTTATCGGAAAGGTTACAACAATTTGGAAAAGTTGCAACCCTTCGAAAAAGGTCACAACATTTCATAAAAGTCGTATCTCTTCTTTAAATTCACAACTTATTATAAAAGCCACAACTTTTCATAAAAGTCGCAACTCTTCATAAGAGTCGCTACTCTTCATTAAAATCGTAAATTTTCATAAAAGTACCAACTTTTTATAAAACTCACAACTTTTCATAAAAGTCGCGATTGTTCATTAAATTTGCCACTTTTCATAAATGTCACAACTTTTCATGAAATGGGAAGGCTAGTTTTGGAAATAAATAAATTAAAAGGGAATTCTTAGCTTGTGGTGGTGCCACATAGGTGGGTATAAGGTTCTCTTTTATATATATATATATAGATATATATTTAGACTCATAAATTAAAATGCTATGATCTAACATCAAATTTCTTACTTTATTCACATTTATTTATGATTATTGTTTTTTCCTTTTTTGATATCAAATCCATGTGAACTTGAAGAAATAACTATTATCTTACGTTTTTTGTCATAATTTGTTTATAAGGTCTTGATATCAAATTCATAGTGAACTTGAAGAAATGATTATTATCGTACCTTTTTTTGTCATATATTTTTAATGTTTTGATATCAAATTCATGGTGAACTTGAAGAAATAATTATTATTATACTTTTTTTGTCACATGTCTCTAAGGTCTTGATATCAAATTTTTGGTAAACTTGAAGAAATTATTATTATTATACTTTTTTGGTCATATGCCTCGAAGGTCTTGAAGAAAGTTAAAACATTATGATTACCTCCAACCATATAATGTAATGCTAAAATATATGGTGTGAAAAATAATGAGAGAAGGAAAAATATTATATGTCTACAATATTGAAATCAATAAGATCTAGTAAATACTAGTCGTCAAATGAGATTATTAATTTTTGAAAAATGATTTTAAAAAATACCCCTAAAATAGATGACATAAATTTAGATGAGAAAGAATATTTTGAAAAAAGTTGGTAACAATGCTTGGAAAAATATGGTAAAAAGATAAATATATTTATTATGGTCAATGGGTAATTTTGGATATTTCTTTTTAAAAAAAAATAACACAGCTCTGGCTGTTTTAAATTTTGAAACACCAAATGCAACATTTTTCCGCTACCTTTTCTTTTATTTCTTATTTGCTTATTAGACTCATAAATTAAAATGTTAGGATGTAACATCAGATTTCTTGCTTTATTCATATTTATGATTATTATTTTTATTTTAAAGAAAGAAAGTTTAGCTTTACATAATCTTAACATCAATTAGTAATCATATCGTCATCTCTCTTTTCTTCTTTTTTAAACATAGAAAAATAACATTGAATTTCACTAATTTCCCATTCTTATTCCCTAAAAGCATCATTTCAAAATAATAAATTTTTTGGATGAAAACGAACTTAAATTGAGATTCTCATCGATACATGTGGGGAACGAATATACATTCGCACTTGACATTGTGCATAATTAACAATATGAAGTGTGAATCGCACATGCTTCCGGCTGTAAGTTAGTCAGCTCACTATTTTTCTGATAAAATTGTAATAACTTTACTCCAAAATTAAACTTACGAGCGATCGGTGTTATTGGAAAGAAGACTCAAAGACCTTAGATTGAATAGGTTAGGCCATGTAATTCTTCAAATATTAGGAGATATAACTGTTTGAAATTGATTCAAGTAAAAACTTATACCGAACTAAATCGGTAAGAAAGCTTTCAACTCTATTTTGTGCTAGAGCATTCCTCTGACTTTATTACATCTTTAAATCTCTTTCCACATTACAAAATGACCTTAGCACCTCTTAACTATTAGATTTACCTGGTTTGGGTCTATATGCACAGAAGAATGGTTTAGATCTTAGGTTGGATATGCCCCCACATTACAATAAAAGTAACTTTTAGCGGCAATAAATATGCACATTAACAAAGAGAGCTAAAGTCTTTACTGGCATTAGGGACATTTACAAAGAGTATTAATTGTCACTAAAAATCATATTTTGACGACAATTAAGATTTTAGCATTAGTTATAAAATTTCACCTCAAAAATATGTTTAATGTTCTAATATTTAAAACTTCACACCTAATTTTAAATTTTGGAAAAGGAAAATAAACTCATATTTATTGCAAAAGTAATTGTTCAAGGTTGCTTTCCAATCCATATGTATAAAAAAAACGCACGTCTTCCATAAAACCACAGCTTTCTTGTCTAGAGCCGAAAACCCAGATTTAATAGTTTTTGAAATTCATTATGTACAAATTAAATTTTAACTTCAAATCAACCTCTATGAAAATTGATAATTTTAAGTTTGGTGTCTAATTAAAAGAAACAAAACTTGTTCTAAAAATAAGGTAATTCAGATTCAAAATGTATTGATTGTCTCTAAAGATCATTTTTAGTGTGGTGCAATAACAAGTTTTTCTATCCATCTGATTACCACCCCGAACTTTTCCGTCACTTAGGTAATCTCAAGCCTACCTCAATAGTGTTAACCAAAGAAGATTTTATAATCCCCACCCGAGGAATATGATAGTGGAGGGGGCTCGCAAACTTCCTGGTCGTGCACGGTTGATTTTTGATCCATTATAAATGCCTTGGTGCCTCTGCAACCTTATGGTCTTTCGCAGTATATATAGTTACAATTAACCATAACAGCATGTGACAAAACAAGTGACACACCACCTCCTTGTGGTTATATGCCATATATTCCAAATCAACTACAACAACATGTTGATTGGCAATATACGACATACACCTACAAAGAAGAAGTTGAGTCATTTGTACCATAACATGCTATTGTTGTGGTTGATTGTAATTACTATATGGGGATGACCATGAGACTGGAGAGGCACCAAGGCATTCCATGATGGGTTAAAAATCAATCATGGATGGCCTAGAACATGCCCCTACACCGCTAGATTCCTCAATAGGGATGATAAAAGTGTCTCTGATAGGATAACATGACTATTGGGATTGACTTGTGACTATCCAAGAGATGGTAGAGTGTGGAAGGTAAGCAGATTGACAGAAAAACTTATTATATGACACACTCATCCAAGTGCCCTAAGTTATGTGTTTGCGTAAGTGCTCAGGGAGTGCTTGACTCGAGGCGAACAAGAAACACCTCACGGGAGGTCTTGCATCTGTAGCACAAATTAAAATACCTATTGTCCTCTTTATGATGTCTTGGTGAGTATATTTCTTATTGGTGGTGGCTGTATTTTTCATAAAGGATTTTTTTAGAGAAGAATGAAATGAATTGGTGAGGAACTAAAAAAATGTTCATCGAAATATAAAGGATCAAGACTTCCATAAAATGGTAACAATGCTTGAATAAGTAAGGAAAAAAATTAAATATATTATCATGGTCAAAGTGTAATTTTAGATATTTCTTAAGAAAAATTTACTCATCTTTGACCCATTTTGAATTTTAAACCCCAAATGCAACATTTTCCTGCTTCCTCTTTTCTTTTCTTTTTTTCTTAGTTGCTAATTAGACTCATAAATTAAAATGCTATAAGTTAACATCAAATTTCTTGCTTTATT
This sequence comes from Solanum bulbocastanum, assembly GCA_037074985.1. Classification (NCBI taxonomy): domain Eukaryota; kingdom Viridiplantae; phylum Streptophyta; class Magnoliopsida; order Solanales; family Solanaceae; genus Solanum; species Solanum bulbocastanum. Next base: position 23,347,328 of record CM073598.1, on the reverse strand, counting down.
CATATTTATTTATGATTATTATTTTTCCTTTTTGGATATCAAATCTATGGTAAACTTTTAAAAAATAATTATTATTATATCTTTTTTGTCATATGTCTCTAAGTCTTGATATCAAATTCATAACAACACCTTTTTTTATCATATGTCTCTAAGGTCTTGACGATATCAAATTCATAACAAGAATTGAATAGCAATTTGAATCACCACTAATCATATGTATAAAGTATGTTATGATTGAAATTATTAGTTACTTTCATATAATTTTGTTAGATATGTTAAAAGTTTATTATATTGACAAAATTTTATGTTTTAGTTTAGATTGAATAAAAAAATAAGAAAATGAAATAAAAAAAAGAGAGGCTAGACTCAAGCCCTTCTAGGGTTGGGCTGGGTTGATCATTTCAAGGTCCTTTCAAATGAAGGGTCAACCTGCCCTAGCTCTTCAAATTCCTTAGCCTACAAGGCTTGGGTTGGGACGGATTGGCCCGTTTTGACAGCTCTAATGAGAAAGATGCTGACACTTGTTGAAGATTCTAGAGAAATGTAGAAATTTCAAGGTGTAGACCATTTAATATCATAGATTTGCATGAAAGATCCTTGAAATATTCTATACTTGTCGAATATTCTAGAAAGAGGACTTATTTATAAATATATAGAGACTTAGATAATTATAATTATTTTCATATTAGTCCTTAGGGAGTAGTATAAATAAGGATCATTTACACTAAAGGCATCAAACAAATATTTACTTGCATATGAATTTCCCTTACAAGCCTCCTCCTCCTCTTTCTCCACCCCTCCCCCCTCCTCCCTAGAATAAATAAAAATGCAAGAACCAAATATGCAACATGGTATGTGGAAGCACCAATGCATCATTTGTAATCAACTCTTTTCTTCAAGCCAAGCTATAGCAGGTCATACAAAGATTCACTACAAAGATGGTTGGGTTAAAGGAACCCACCAAAAAAAAGTGTTTGTCCCATTTCCTGATTATCAGCAACCACATAGTTCTACTACTATTGACCCATTAACTTACTAGCAACAACAAATCTTTTCTACAAGAGTAACTGACTCCCATCAATTGGGTTCGTCGTCTCCAGTACTGGCCCCTCCTGACACTGATTCACCAAATTCCCATCAATTGGATTCGTCATCTCTAGTACCGGCCCCTCCTAAGCAGAATCTAAGGCTACGGGATATGAAAACTCTTGCGAGACTTAAGGGTCGTCTCACCAAAGAGGAGGAAAAAGTCATTTTGCTTCTTCTTGATAATGCTAAGAAATAGGTTTTACTCATTAATTCAGATGTAAATATATTTTAATTTGCTCAGTTTTTGTAATTCCTTTCAACGCTTAAATAATTTATGTCTTTTTCCTTCTTTAATTTCAATATTTTGCTTAAATAGGTATATTCTATGATTAGATTGATGATCATTTATGGAGATATGAAAGAGGTGGAGCGAGAGAGTAAACCCTAGTTTTTTTAACCTTAATTTGTACGCCTCCTCAAAATTTCTTAGGTGTCACTTGATTTTCAAAACTTCGGATTCCATCACCAATCCCGCCTTTTATATATGATAAAATCAAAAGATTTTGATATGAAAATAACACAAACATTGGTTAATATCTTCGATCAAATACATGATATATAGATGTAATCTAATAAGTTAATACGAGGAAATGAACTTTTATAATTACTTATAAATTGAAAACAACATTTTCAGATGTCTTATGTGAAAAAAAAATGAAAACCTCTAATAAAAAGGCATAAAACTTAAAAGATAAGTTTGTAAAGGGCTATAAACTAAATCGCATATTTATAATGAGATAGTCTGGATAATTCATGTTCTTTAGAGGATTTCTTTTCATATCTTATTCTAATGAATAACCATTCTTTTTAAAAAATTTGATTAATGAGATCCCCCAAAAGAATCTGAACTCCAATGCAACTCAACTAGAATTAAATCTTAAAACTCATAAAAAGGAAACAACTAAACCTATTAGTAACAGAGAATCATGACATATTGCTCGATTTATAGAATTTTGTTAGTGGTGGACCTCGATTAAAAGAAAATGAGTGATCATGGACAATTGTGGTAATGCTCTGATGACTGTGGTGGACTTACATGGTGGAGAAGAGGATCAATTAAGAGCTGAATAAAAAGTTTCAGTGATGTATCATGCTCTTCCTCTATCTCAGGTGCTCAAGGGACAGTATTTTGTATAGTGAAGAGACCTTTTCTCCATTTCAAGTCAGTGAAGAAAAATGTGAGTACGTATAGTATGAGAAAAATATGTGTGTGTGCGTGCGCGCAAGCGTATGAAGAAAAATGTGATTGTGTGTAGGGTGTGTCAGATCATTATAGGGGTGCATATAAAAAATGTGACTATGTGTATAGTGTGTCAGGTCATCATGAGGGTGTATATGAAAAAGGTGATTGTGTATAGGGTGTGTCAGGTCACTATGAGGGTGTATATTGTGAGTGTATAGTAAGGGACAAAACAAATCGTTCTATGGATAAAGATGGAATCTTTCTCAAACGAAAGCGGCAAATAATTATTAGCTGTCATTATATTTTATTTTTTACAGAGAGTAAGCAAATATCCAAAAAAAATAAATATACTAATGGTAAATTAGTTAATTAATCTTAACTAAGAAAACTAAAATATCATTAAAAATACTAATTTGAAAGAAAATTATTTTTGTAAAGTTTTTCTTCGTTCAATATATATATATATATACTCTAAAGAAACGTCTTCTTTTTGTGTGATTTTCAATTTTCAAACTAAATCAATTAAAATGAAAAAGAGAGTAAAAATACTGAGATTAATTTCAACCATGTAATTCTAGAGTAGCGTTAAAAAAATGAGAGACGAACAAAAATCATATCTTTACAAAATTGAAAGCAATAAGATCTAGTAAATACTAGTCAGCAGATCAGGTTATTAAATTCAGGAAAAATGATTAAAAAACAATGTACCCAGAATTAGATGACATAAATTTAGATGAGTAAGAATATTTTGAAAAAAATTTGGTAACAGTGGTTGGTCAAATAAGGTAAAAAGATAAATATATCTATTATGGTCAATGGGTGATTTTAGATATTTTTTTTAAAAAAAAAACTCTACTTTGACCTGTTTTGAATTTTGAAATCCTAAATGCAATATTTTCCCTCTTTCTTTTCTTTCTTTTTCTCTTATTTTCATATTAGAGTCATAAATTAAAATGTTAAAATCTTATTAGAGTCATAAATTAAAATGTTAAAATCTAACATCAGATTTCTTACTTTATGAATATTATTATTTTTCTATTTTCAGAAAGAAAGTTTAGCTTCATATAATCTTATCATCAAGCTAATAACCATATCATCCCTTCTCTCTTTTCTTTTTCTTTTTACATAAGAAAATAACATTCAATTTCACTAATTTCCTATTCTTATCCTCTAAGAGCATCAATTTAAATGGAACTATAAAATTAGAAATGTTAAATAAGCATATGACCAAATGCACAAAGAAACAACCTTTAAAAGTTATAAACTGAATTTTGTATTCCATTTACAACTTGTGACTAGGTAAATGGACATCCAAAATTTGAATAACCGTCACGTCATCATACTACATAACCACCATATGACACACTTTTTGTCATGTGCAAGCTTACATGAGAAAGATGTTGACACTTGTGGAAGATTTTAGAGAAATATAGAAATATCATGTAGTAAATCATAAAATATCATAAATTTACAAGGAAGGTCCTTGAAATTTTCTAGACCTGTCGAGTATTCTAGAAAAATGTCTTATTTGTAAATATGTAGGGACTTATATAATAATTATTTACATACTAGATTGTGACACCCTAGTTTATGATAAGAAGTCTCACATCAACAAAAATACATGAGAGATGTTAGGTATATAAATAAGTAGACCTTACTAGCTAGTGATACGTTTTAAAGTCATGCATGCCTAGATCCAGAGTGGACAATATCACTAGTGGGTTGGATCGTCACAAATGGTATCAGAGAATTCAGGTAGCCTGGAGTCTTGTCACGGTAACCTATCTTCTGTATGTAGCGGTTTCATAGACAAGTTAGTCTAGTTATAACTTTCAACATTGTTTAACAAACAATAACTTTCAGCATTATTCAGATCTTTAAATAAAGTATTTGAGTTTGTTTATCAAGATATTGCATACTCATATTTTAAATGTTTCTGCATATCTATTATAGCTTTCAGTATAGTGTAAGAAAGGTCAAAGGTACGCTTGGGATCAACAATGGTTCTGAGTATCGACCACGTCCAGGATATAAGCTTGGAGCTGACATATTCCCTCTAATATTAATGAATTTTACCATGCCCGTGGTAATCATTAAAATAAATTCAAAAAAATGTATAGTTTATAAGATTTAACACGTCAAAAAATATCATTAAAAATCAAAGTTTAAGACCAAGCTAAAATTGCCCCAAAAAAGAAAAATGTAAAAAAAAAAAAAAAAAAATTACAACTAAAGAAGTTGGATTCATCAATTCAGAACATTAAGACTGAATAAAAACATTTAGGAACCAAATATAATTTCCAAAACATTATATTATATACCAAATATACAACTTTTCTCAATCTATAATCTTCAAAAAAAATCCAACAGTCATAGAAGAAGAAGAAGAAGAAGCCTTCACAAAGCCAAAAGAAAATGACAGTGTTGTGTATGATACCCAGTTGCCTTATCAAGAGCTGTTTATTGGCAAAACCAACAAAGGTACCCCAATTAATAGAGCAAAAATGTGTAATTTTCAGAATTACTTTGTAATTTGGGATATGTAAGTAGTTTTGATTGTTAATTTACAGAGGAAAAATGTGTATGAAGGAGACAAACCATTTGCCCAAAGGGAGAATAAATTAGCATGTGAGTTGAAGTTGCTGAAGAGCTTGGCTCCGCCTCTAATGACTGCCTTTATAGCCCTCTCTCCCATTGTTAATCCTCCAGGTAAAACTATTGTTTTTGTGAGTGTCATGAGATATAATGCTAAATCTTCTGCAATTGAGAATCTACATTGTTGGGCATAGAAGAATTGAGAATCTACATTGTTTCCGATAAACCCTTGGCTCAAAAGAAAAGTTGGGAGCGGGATTGTAAGAAACTAAGACACTAAAATAGAAAGATAATGATATTTAGTTGTAGTTGTATCATGTCATGTCATGTCCTTAGTTAGTTGTAGTTGTGTCATGTTATGTCTTATCACCTCACCCATTTCTATTTTGACCTACCTCTCCTAATCCCTGCTACAACCAACCTCATTACTAGCACATCCACATTCCTCAAATTTACATGTCTGAATCATCTCACGCTCGCTTCCTTCATACAGAGGACACTCCCTCCTTGTCCCATATAAGTTTGTTCCTAATCATATCTCTCTTAGTATGCTCACACTATTGAAGTGTGTGACCATGTCATGTAAAAATTTAAGCTGTTAGAGAGAGCACACTTTCATTATTTAGTTATATTCTCAATACGGCCCCTCACGTGCGGGTCTGGTTTTTTTTTCATGGGCTAAGTACGTGGAAATTCTTTTTTTTATTTGGGTGGCAGTGAGATTCGATTTCAAAACCTCTGCCTACTTTGATACCATGTTAAAATGTGTGACCATCTCATCTAAAAGCCACACACATCCATCTGAGTATCCTCATTTCTCCTATCTTCATCTTCTGAATGTGGGCGTTCTTGATTGGCCAATACTCTGTCTTATACAACAATGTATTAATGTTGGTCTAACCACCACTTTGAAGAACTTACCTTTAAGCCTTGACGAAACATTTTGATCGCGCAGTACCTCGGAGGCGAGCCTCCATCTCACCCACCCTGCTCTGATATGATATGCGTCATCATTGCCAATCTTGCCGTCTTCTTGGATTATGGACTCAAGATTCTTGAAGCTTCCTCTCTTAGGTATGATTTGTGCCTCAATCTTCACTTTCACCTCCACTTCATGACTGAACTTGTCACTCCAGGTACTCTGTTTTAGTCCTGCTTAACTAAAATCTTTGAACTTTCGGGCCTTTCTCCAAACTTCCAGCCTATCGTCAACTCAACCACGTGTCTCGTCAATCAATATTATGTCATCTGCGAATAACATGCATCATGGCACCTCCTCTTAAATATGCCATGTCAATTCGTTCATCACTAAGGTAAACAGGAACAAGCTAAGGGTTGATCCCTGGTGCAACCCCATTACATTCGGGAAGTGTTCGGAGTCACCTTCCACCGTCCTAACCCTGGTCTCGACTCCATCGTACATGTCCTTAATTGCCCTTTTTACATAGTTTATGTGTAGTCCTATGCAGTTACGAGTATGCCTGAATGTCTCGTAGGTTTAAAGGGAACTGAGTGATAAAGTACCTGTGCAGATGATATACCAATTTGGTAAAGGTGCTTGAAGGCAAATGAACAATCTGGAAAGAAATAACTAAGGATAAACTTGAAGGGATAGCAGATCAGCCAATTGTTGCTACAGTTGTCAAAAAGAGGTGTAATCTGTATAATAGGTTTATTCACGTTCTAAGGAGGCCGGGGATACTTCGGTCCTTGTCTTCTTCTCTTCATTTAATGAGACATTGTTGATGCCTCATCAGATTCAGGTATAGTTGTCATCAGGGAATAGAGTAAATTGTGGAACAAATTGGAAATAATGTCAATACTTGCAGAGTTGCAGCAATACTATTAAATATATCCCTTTCCCTTCTTATAAGGTAATTTAGGAAAAGAAAATCCTATATATAACAAGGAAGAAGAAATCATTGGTATGGAATAAACAACATATGTCACATCCTAATTCTATGCTGTATTAAGGCCTCCCTGGTTCATAAACTATTAGCTAGTCCGTCATATCTCTCTACCTAGAGAAAATAGGGTGAAATACTAGAAGCTCTTAAGATTCTATAAGCACTTCACTGGTGCCTATGCTCTTAAGTTTGTTACTTTACCTGCTTTCTTAACTAGAGATGAAGTTAGCTAATGTATTGAAGCCCTGAAGGACCATAAATCCTTGACAGTGATGCCAAGCCTTAAAACCACAACTCAGTTTCCATCCAACTTGTACTCGACTTAGCTGATTGTGCGACTCGAAATCTGTTCGCCCTCTTAACTCATGTCATTTCTGTAGCAAGTCCCTGAATAGTATCCACTGTGTATTCAATTTGATAATGCAACTTACTCACGTATTCCTCCTTAAGTAGGAGAGGTTTAATAAACTTATCATACTCAACAAGAATTTCTGGAAACTGAGCCTATTTGAGTTGCAGAGAATCCTTTAGCATCTACCATGCTTAAGGCACTGCATGGCATATTCCCATTAAGCAAGGTTTTACATGTCATATGTGTACTACTAGGTTATGATAAGAGATAAATCATCAGGTACAATATTCCGCTGTTTAGATGTGGGTAATCTGTGGTGACAGACTACCTAATGAATAGAAGTATACGTAAGAACTCTTTCTTAAACCAAATATAAAGCACTCCTAGAAGTATAAAAAATTTTGAGTTGCCAAATTTCTTCCTCTTATTTTATCTATCTATAATGTCATTTAGATGATATAACTGATCTTAAAACCTTCTCCATTGAGGAATGTTGAAAAATCCCTTAACCTGTACTCATCAAGTTTATGGCAGCTGCTGTTAGTAATCTCTACATTCTTGAGGTCCCTTTTGAAGGTGACTGGATTGTATTTCCTTATTTAACATTAGTGTACTGGAAACATAAAGCTAGGGCTGATTCCACATCTTATGTAAGTTGCAAGAAGAAATTCCTTGATATCAATTTATTTGCAGTTGATATTCTTAGTTTCTTCATCTCTTTATTTTATTGTACTTTTGTTTGCAGTCTCAGTTGGACAAACAATAGATGTACAAAAGGGAGCTGCTTTGTTTAATCGAGCTTGCATTGGATGTCATTATGAAGGTGGAAATATAATCCAGCCTGTGAGTCATACCAACCTCGTGATTCCTGTAGTCGTCAAAAATTTCCAGCTCACCTTAATTATCTTTCCTTTGTTACATGCTAGGGTGCGACACTCTTCTTGAAGGATCTACAAAGGTAAAAAATTAAAATCCACACAGAAAATTTTAGTTTTGCTCGTAACTTCTTTTAGCATGTCACAGCTCCTTAGAACTTTAATGTGAACCAGAAGTTCAAAGAAAGGTGCTTAAGTATTTACACTCCAGTAAAAGTATTACCATACTTGAGACTTTTCAGATGTTTTAGTTTAATTTCCCGTACGGGGAATGGTGTGTAAGTTTAAAAGATATTCACAGCAACTTGAAGTTCAGAATAATAGTACATATGCTAGTTCCTCTGTATTTATAAACTATCTATACCTTCTCCTGGCTCTAAATGAAAGGCTCTTTATTGACTGGAAGATGTGTTCTCTCCTTCACTTTCGCTTCTAATACTTAGCAGATCAAATTTTCTGAAGAATTTCGTTGGACGTATTCAATTCTTGTGAGGAAAACATATGGATAGAAGGTAAACTGAATATAATTTTTTTGAACAACCAGAACAATAGATTGTGCAGCAAACTAATTTTCCTATAACATACGCGAGCTAAGAGTAAAGCTACAGTGCATTGTTTCATTGAATTGTTAATTTTATTAATCAGCATTTACATAGTTTGACAAGACCAATTTTTTACAGACAATAGGTTATTTCATCTCAACTTTTGAGAGATTCTTTTGTCTTGCTGTCTATCATATTTTATTCATTGTCATTTTTTCATATGCATACTTGAAATGCAATTTGTCATATCATTATGCAAAAATATCATGAACTTTTAACTAGCTACTCTTCTGCATAGAAATGGAGTTGACACGGAAGAGGAGATCTATCGCATCACTTACTATGGCAAAGGGAGAATGCCAGTAAGTTTAGATTGTTCAGAACCATGGTTGTCTTTATGCTGCTGTGTTGTAGACCTTATTGTGCTGTCTGGATTTGCAGGGGTTTGGTCAGAATTGTACACCAAGGGGTCAATGCACATTTGGTCCTCGATTACAAGATGATGAAATTAAACTCTTAGCTGAGTTTGTGAAGTCTCAAGCTGATCAAGATTGGCCTAAAATCGAAAACAGTGGAGATTGAAAATAACTAGTAGTAGTTCACAATTGTTCAAAATGTGCATATCATGTTTCTCAATTCCTCGTCTTTTCATCTCCCCCGTCCCATTCGATGTTTACTAAAGGTGATTCAGAGAGAAATAGTCAGTCATTTCACTAGTGATTTACCTGTTGAGGACATGAGGGGTAGCTTCACTTGTTCTGTGTAAAGTTGACCTTGTTTTCTTCCCAACAATAGTTTCTATTAGTTTTAGATATACCACATGCTGGACCTGCTAGAGCACATGCCCACATGCATCTGTTATTATGAACTTTTTATATATATAAAAACTATAGTTTGACTTTATGCTTGCTCCCTAGACAAAAAGTGCAACAGCAACTCTACATTTTGCACTTAAAATGTCCAGGCCTGATGCTAGATTTTGAATTTAAAACTTCTTGTTAATTAGATGATCTGTTAAAATATATTTTTTCTTGTACTACTTTTGACCTCCCTCCCCCCCCCCCCCCAAAGGCTGGCAAAAGGCTATCTGGTTGTTGGAAAATCATGCTAGATGGGTGCTTAGACTTGTTTAAGCTTTTCATCTGTTATTTGGTATATTCTTTGAGCAGAAGGTCTATCGGAAATAGGCTCTCTACCTCTAAGATAGCCGTAAGGTCTGCGGACATTTTACCCTCCGCAGATCCTACTCTGTGGAATTGCACTGTGTTTGTTGTTGTTATATGTTATTAGTTATATTCTTTGAGCGAAGGTCTATTGGAAATTAAACAATCTCTCTATCTCTAAAGTAGTGGTAAGGTTTGAGTACATTTTACCCTCTTCAGATCCTACTTTGTGGGATTACATTGTTTGTTGTGGTTATCCGTTACTTGGTTATTATCCTTAATTGATGGTTTATGAAATGGATTTTAGAATGGTCAAATGTTGGGTGCTGGTGTCCTATGGATTTAGCAGGGGATTAACTACAAACCTTCTATCTTAATTTTGGATTTGTTTGTACATATAACCACCTTGATATATGTAATCAAAATATTCTCTCTTTTCTTTTTCTTTTTTTTCTTTTTTTTTTTTTTTGGGGGGGGGGGGGGTGGGGGGGCGCTAAGATTCCATGCAAATCATCAAACCTCTTTGTGAAAAAATATGATAAAATGAAATAAAAAGATCTATATTGGCGATATTAATTAATTGAAGTTAAGTTTTTAGTCATGGTAGTTAGTCTACTTTATGTCCAATCTCCACTAATATTTAAGAGTCAATGTTTTCTTAGGAATTTTTTTTATATAGAGAATTTGGAATGCTAGAAAACCTGATTTTCACATATTTAATTGAGATCGGTTACATGTTAAGACATAAAATAGTGTCTGATAACTAGTATGAATTTGAGATCGATATATTTCGTGTGAATTCATGAGTATTGGGGTTTGGGAAAGATGGGTGTACGTGAATCTTATCCTTACTTTTGCAAGATAAAAAGACCGTTTTCAATAGATCTCTGAGTGAAGAAAAATGTTTTTAAAAATACAAGTTGGAAAAATATATAAGTAAAACACTATGATAATGGAATTAAGATGTAATATATAATTGTAATTATTACCCGACAACAAATGACACTTTTAAATTGGTAGGTGCATATAATTTGATTGTTAATTAAGAGGTCTCTTTCCATTAACTATTAAATACATACATCTATTGTGATTAAAGAAGTTCTTGTGTAATTGCAAGTAGTAATCATGTCATTAGTCATTCTTGTCGTCCTTAATTATAACTTCACTAATAGAAATCCAAAAAATATGTTTGCCATGACCATAACACATTAAAAGGGAAATATCTCTGTGTTTGAATATTTTAAGTGCTTAGTAATAGAACGTATTATATATCATAGAAAACATAATTTAGACATTATCACACAAGAAAGACCCCACTATTATTTTGCTTAGATGAAAAGCAATTAAAGCTTAACAATTGCTCTAAGTCCAATTATTTCACAAATTAGCTAACCCTTCTACGTTTCATGTACCTAACTTTTAATAGTTCTCATGATAAATAATACTCTTTTCGATTCAAAATAAGTGTTTTTTAACGTGACACACACCTCTTAAGAAAATTAATTAGTTACAGTAATCAAATGATCGTATTACAATATTACCATTTTGCTTTTCCCAAACTTTTTTTAAAAGTATAAATAGTCAGTGTTGGATGTTGAAAACCCCATTAGAGAGAAGGATAACTTTGGAAAAATTTAATTAATTACCTCTTTAAACTTTGAAAAATGTTTGAAATTCACTTATTTTGAATTAGAGGTAACACTAAAGAATATTCATGTTTCACTTTACGTGACGTTTTTATCATTTGGAGAGTTAAATAGGGTTTTTTTTTTTTTTTGGTCATTGTTTGTCACTTATTTTGAATTGGAGGTAATCATACTAAAGAATAGAGATAAATGTCAAAAACACACCTAAATTATTCCTTTTTTTGAGTTTCATACCTAAACTATTAGGAGTTTGAGTTTCATACCTAAAATATTACTTATTAGTTTGAGAAACACACATCAGTGGTGTATATAATACACTCTCTTTTGTTTGCAAAAACCTTGCCACATGACATTACACATGGATAAATATTCCACCTTGACAAAAATTAAATAAACTATTAATATTTGTTAAAAACTAAAAACTTACATTCTCAATAGTTTGGCTATGAAACTCAAAAAAAAGAGGATATTTTAGATGTGTTTTTATCCTTATCTCTCAAGAATACTCATGTTTCACGTAGTGAACTATTATCATTTGGAGAGTTAAATGAGCTTTTTCCGGTCATTTTTTAAAAAATGTTTTAAATTATTAACTAATTATGATTTATACTTTTTATAAAGTTATAAATTGATATAAGAGTTGATATTCATGAAATTCACTTAAAAGAATTAGCTAGATCAATACTCATGCTACGAACTATATCACATAAAATGAAACAAAGAGAAACAAAAAAAAATCACACCTACTCTTAAAAAGAATATTAATGTTTTTTCGTTGGATAATTCTCTCCCTCGTAAAAGTACATTTTACAAGTAAAAATAATCAAAGACCGAGAAAAGTTTATTGGAACCATATGTTAGTCTATTCTCGATGTAGATATGTCGACATATTTATAAATCAAATAAAGATCAGGTGGCTTAAACTCGATGAGCATTATAATTAGTGGTCACAGTACAAATTAGAGATAATGAAAATCTAATTAATAAATATGAATCACCCATTTTCCTGACCAAAAACAAATTATATATACTTAGGGCACATGGTACAATATTAAAATTTTAGTTCCATTATTTTAATTTTAATTTTTAAAAATATTATATTATTATATTAAATTAATTTAGAATGGTTCAGTATTTTAAAATTTGATTTTGCTTGATATGATAAATTGGTAATTATAGTTTGTTCGACTTCGACTAATTAATTACATATACTTATATAATAGATAATTATGACCTCAACTATCATAAAATGTTTCAATTATATCATACTAATAATATATAGCACCTTACATACACATATAGAAGCAATTCAAGAAAAAAGTATAAGCATGTAATCCTCATCGTTAATCAATTATACAAAACGACATTTCTATCAAGATAAAGTAATCAAATTTTCAACGTCTAAATAGTTAATTTTATACTAATATTATTTTATATATTTATTAATATTATAATAATATATAATTGTATGTACTTCTTTATATGATATTCAATATTTTGATACTCTTCTTATGAATATTACATATAGTATTAAATACGATAATACTAATTAGACTACGAAATAAAAAATTTTGATTTCGATACGATAGTCGATATCTACCATATTATTACCATGTCCACCCCTATATATAACCGTTGGACAAAACAGAAGAAACCTGAAAAATCCTATCTAACAAAATAATTTTCAAAAAGATTAGTAACCCCCCCCCCCCCCCCACCAAATAAAAACATAGGGAATATAAATAGGAAAATAAGAAACCCTAATTTATTATATTTTGTTTCTTTGTAAAGGAAAAAAGAGAAATAAATAAATGGACAGCTTTATTCACAAAAGCCACCTAACTCTCCAACCTTAAATAAAAATGGAAGATTATATTTCAACTTTTTTCAACAACTAAATTACAAGGCAAAACTATGTGAATATCTATCTATTAATCACAACAAATATTAAAGAAAAATTATAAGATTAGGTATTAAAAGTTTTTTGTGGTCCTTCCATTAGGGCCTGTCAATATAATATATAATATAATATAATAATTAAATATATTGTTTGTCAATCAAAGAAGACACAAAGGAACCACCAAAGCTAAAGACAAAAGGACACCCTCACTCGATTCTACCAACCTGGCTAATACTTACATGCATGTTACTATTTAAGACGATAGCAACATATTCGATATAATTTTACAAAATGAGATATAAAAAGAATAGGTGTAAATAGATCTTATCTTTATTATTTCGAAGGTAGAAAGATTGTTTCTAATAAATGCATGTTAATATCCAATTTTTGAATTGAATTTATGTGCACTAATATTATCGATCACTATATTCTTTTAACTATTCGTTATCTGACTCAATTAATTCAAGTTTTAATCATGGGATAAAGTGCACACTTCATGTTAAAAGGTTATATGTTTATTCTTTAGAATTCAAATTCGAAACTTTTTATTAAGATGATGTTATTTCAATCACGCTAGCTTGGTACACGGTACGTAGTTGATAAATAAGTTGGTGCTAGATCTAAACAGGACTGTCATATAATGTAGATAACGTGAAAATGTAGTACACTTTAAAATTACAACACATTCTTTTTGGGACTAATCTTAATTAATTATCCATCTCATTTGTTTTCCCCTTCCAAAAAAATTTTCCTTCCTTTTAACGACCTTAATTAATACTCCATTTGGAGTTGGGACTATTAAGGGACAATATATACTTTATCATAATATTGGAAACGACATTTCTACATCATCTTTGAGGTAAAAATGAAGTCTCCATATCATCCTCAAATCCTATTTTACGATAAGATAAATGGACAAATATATCTCTAAACTATCGTAAATGATATGCAAATATCCTCCGTCATATTTTTGGGACATTGATGCCTCTGCCTCCTAAAAACTAGAGCATATGTACCCTTTATACTAATAGACATACACGTGTCATAATCTTATCCATAGACCTGACATTTATTATCGGCGGATAAGATTGCGCCATGTGTTCCTATTTAGTCTTCCGTTAGAGTGAAGGGTATATATATGCTCTAGTTTTTAGACGACAGGGGCATCAATGTACCAAAAATATGACGGAGGGTATCTGCATACCATTTATGATAATTTGAGGGTATATTTGTTATTTTTCCCTTTATGATATCACGATGTACACTGAATATATTATTGTTGTTAGTAATATATATAGTTGATCGTAATGTAAGCTAAGAATGTGATGATATAAATGCAAAATCTCCTAGAATTGAAAAGGTCCACAAATTAAATAGAAGCATTTTTGAAAATTGTCTTATATATGTTAAAAACAAAGAATGGACAGATTGGTGAAAACAACGTGTAATATAAGAAGGACCACCCCCCCCCCCCTCCCCCATGAGCCCACAACCACGCATGCGCCGTTTATATTCTCATCTAAATTATAAAGAGTTAAGGACAAAGTGGACCAAAGGTATTAGTTCTACACATTTAATAGTATTCACAACAAATTCATGCATTGGTAAATACTAGTATGTCACTTACCGTTAAAAGGACCATAGGCAGTAGATGAGACAAGTTTTTTTTTTTAAAATCAGAGTTTAAAGTTTGAAATCTAGACATAAAAAATTGATAAATAAGAAGAGATTATTTGATTGAAAACAAGTTATTTCGAGATGAATTATCTCAAGATAAGTTATTTTATTATATATATGGAATAACTTTCACGTCATATCTAGGATTGTCTTATACCTCCAATCAAATGCACGATAACATAGTCCTACATTTTAACCCTGAAATCATTATACGAGCTTATACCTAACACCAAACAACTCCTTAGTAAAAGTACTATATGATTTACCACAAAGGACACGGTGCAATGCCCTACCACATGAATTTGACACTTTTACCTTAATCAGAGTTTCGGTTTTGACTCTAGATATGAAATAAGTCAAAAAAAAAATTATTTGAGTGAGTATTTTTTTGATAAATAATTATTGATTTTCGTGATAGTTTTCATTTATTATCATTTATAATATTACATAGGGAACAATTCCTCCCTAAAGGGCATTATTTATGAGGTATAAATTTAAATTAGTCAGACTTTAATATAAATATCTGAGCATAAATAAAAAACAAACAAATAAAAACTATACATAACTTGTTATTTATTGTTCTGTTGCATAAAGCTGGTATATATTAATATTGCATTGGACACTTAATATAGTACCCACCCCATATACGGTAAGTTGATTGTTTTTGCTAGGCGGCTAAAAATATGTACAGGATCGATGTTTCAGTAACTTGTCTGAAATAATCGGGAAAAATGATTTTATAGTCTTTTATAAATTTATTTTTTTATACGAGATCTTTGGTTTTATATATTAAAAAGTGAAAAATTAATAATTTACAAATAGTTATAAAGGATCATTTTCATAAAACAATTGGAGTAGAATTATTAGTATAACGACCAAAATACAATCACGTCTAATAAAATTATTAATCGTACCTGTTACGATAATATTATTATATTGTTGATGATATTATTATTATGGATTATGAATTTAGAGATTTCACGATCGCCAGCGTCCAGCTATTAAATGTTTAGACTTCATCACATGCATTCTGTTGGCTTGTCTTTCATTTGACCCTACTTGTATCTTAAATCATAATTTGGAGAATAATTTTGATCAATTACTAATTAAAATATTTTTTTAAAAAAAACATGTTTATATACATATATATCAATCAAGCTTTATGTAATTTGTTTTTTAAAAAAGTGAAATGTGATGAGTATTTTTTTTGGAGTACTGAAGCTAGGGAGCATTATGTTTTTCATTACAAGAGTGTCATTAGCACCTAACAATTGGTGTGTGACCAACGAGGGTTGTGGTTGAATCCTTAGTTAGAGATCTCGGGTTCGAATCTCTTTGCATATGGAGTCGTCTTTGTAAGGGAACGTTTTAGCCATCAATGTGGGACTTTCCGGCACGAATCCGGACAACACGGGTTGTGGTAAGTACTCCTTCATATCCTTGATCAGAAATCTCGAGTTCAAGTCCCCTGCATATGGAGTCGTTTTTCTAAGGAACGCTTTAGCCACCTATTAGACTTTTCGATATGAATTCAGACAACAAGGGTTGTGATGGAATGGTAAGTACTCATTTATATCTTTGATCGAAAATCTCGGGTTTGAGTCTCGCTGCATATGGAGTCAGTCCTTTTTAGGGAGCGTTTTACCCCCAATTTGAGACTTCTCGATGTGAATTTGGATCTAGTCGGACTCCAATGTGAATACGTACCGAACACCGAGTGAAAAAAAAAAGTGGTGTGTGAAATGAATATTTCATTTTAGATAATTAAAAGGGGGGAATGAGTCATTTGTTTGGTTCACAGAACATATTATACATGAAATCATGGTTAATGTAGAATTTGATGGTGAAATTATTATTAACTGAATATCACTAAATATTAAGGGGACTAAACCAGAAGACCCATAAACTTAGTGGTCCAAAATTTCAATTCACTCAAATCTACTATAGCAACTATAATGGGCCAGTTACTTTTTAGTTTTAATCAAATATGGACCACTAAATTTAATTTAAACTGATTTATAATTATAGGAACTAATTAAGGGTAGTTTTGTACATGACATAAAAGTTTGTGGTCCCTTTTTCCATTTCATTAAAATTAAACTACTCAATTAGAAACTAGACAAGGAAGAAGAGGACAGGGAGGCACTAAGTCAATGTCAACAGCTGTAAGAAAATAACCAAGTCTATCGAGTTCGATCGAGTTAATTAGATGATTTTTTATGTATATATAGTAGATTATATTCACGAAAGGTATACATTCATTTCCTGCAAAACCCTGCATGGTTCTTGTGTTTATGTTGTGTTGCATAAACTATAGGGCATCTTCCTCCCACCCCCACCCCCTATCACCCCCCACCCCCACCTCCACCCCACCAAGAGAAAGAAAATGCCCCACTTTTCTTATATACCTTAAAATGCTTCCTCAAATAGGTCATACCATTTGTTGAATCTATTTCGGTCCGTAAGTTCAGAATACATAAAGTAGTTCAAATTATGATTCTGTCTCGTGTTTCTGTATCTGTATGTTGGTTTTTGAGAGGTTAAAGCTGCCAGCATGATCTGGTAAGAACAAAATCCAATTATTTTTCATCTATATTTTCTTACAAAGAAGAAAGGAATTTAAAGTTGATTTTTTAAAAAAAAAAATTAGGTTTTTAATTTCCTTCTTTTGGATTTGAAAAAAGAAAATTAAATTTTGAAAGGATTTATTTCTTTGAAGAAGATATAGATAGATAGCTTTGGTTCCATCAGGTCATCTAGCAGCTTCAATCACTCACCAACAATACACACAAAGGAAAAAACAAAAAGAGCTTCTAATTTTCACTTAATTCTCAATCACATTCATTTATCTCAGGTAATTATTTCCCTAATGATTTTATTTTATGTAATTTTATATTTTACTGTGGATTATCTTCTTCCCTTTTTTTCTCTTCTCAGAATGTAACATTATATTTTATTTTCATCTAATACAATATATAACATATAATGATGAATAGTCAGGTGATTTCAAGACTCAAATTTTATGGATTTTAGAATTTAAATTTTATGGATTTAATCTTCAGATGTCTAATGTCTATTATTCATTCAAACTTACTATTTATTTTAATTTTAATGGATTTTTCTAATATATAGAAATTTATGTTGCATTTTGAAAATATTGCATTCAGATGAATCGGTACTGTGATTGATGATGGTTTCTGATGACTTTTAATTTGAATTTGAACTTTAATTAGGCATGTGAAATTTCCAAATATATAAGGCAACAAATTATTTAGGGTTCTGCTTATGTTTTTCTGTGAATTTTAATCCATTGAGTGTACCTTGTGTGGGTGTGGGACTGTGATTGTTTCGTTTGTGTGATTTTCTATGCAGATAATACTCCTCCGTACACTATATTAAAATAGATATTTATTTTACTTACTCAGTTTGAAAAACGAAAAAATAATAATTTATTATTAATTAATAACTATAATCTTTTGCAATGAATTTTTCAAAATATTAAATTTATTATATTTAAAAGGATAATACAAAAAAATTATTGTTCTGTTTCTTTAAGGAGTGTGTCATGTTAATACTGAACAAATAAAAACGGAAAAGTGTATCGATGGAGCCAAGCAATTAAAATTTAAAACAGATACCCAAGACACGAGAAAGATATGATATTGTGCTAGTAATTTTTATCTTATGGTATTCAATTACATGATGAACAACTGTACTTTTTTTTGTTATATATGTGGAAATTATAATATAGTAATACCTAATTAATGACCTCATAAAAGTTGTGAGTGGTGCACCTTATTTAAAAAAAAAAAAAACTATTACAAATTCATTTGTGGTAGGTAAAACATTGATAAGATTTCCATTATTTAGTGCCTTGCTATTATTTATATATCACCACCTAACAATAACTATTTGAAGAATAAATATGTCCACGTAAACTTGTCATTCTTGTGTTTGTTCAACTGTTTAATTAATTTCTTCATGTTACCATTTTGGCATATTGTTATTGAGTTTGAATTATATAAACATATATAATCATGTCACTTATAAGATGATAAAAAAAATATATGTATAGGTAAACTTTTATTTATAAATATGGTGACTAGCATGTCGATGTCCCGTGGTCCTCTTGGAAAAAATTCAACATCTTTTAAATTTGGTTTAATTCATCGGTGGCCCCTTAAAATTGACACGATATTTCACTTAGACATCTTAATTGAGATATCGATGTTCATTTTAGACACCTCAAACAATAAATATAAATATGTCTCGACTCCAGTTTGAGTCTAAAAATTGAAGAGGTTTATTTATTCATTCGTGTTTGTGGTTTTTTGCCATTTGACTTTGAATTGGTATAAATTGTACGTGATAGTTAATCACTTTAGTATTAAGAGAAAAATAACGAGCTTTCTACATAAATGTACCCCACAGAAAAAGATTTTTTCTAGCTTAATGGTCGTTTGTATATGAAATGTATTTTTATTGTACAAAGAATGTATAATTGTGTATATGTATTAACATACTTTGTTATATAGAGTAATTATTTATATATTGTAGCAACTCATCTTCTTGAATGAGCTGTAATTATCTTTTCAATTCCAACCAGCTTAAATCTCCTTTAAACAATTCTAAATTTTAGATATGAGTTCATCTCAATGTTTTGAGTTTTTTGTTAATTCACTCAAAACAATTCACGTTTGTGGTAGGTCAAATTTTTAAATTTGAACTTCGAAGCTCTTCAATGAAAAAAAAGTTCTTCAATGACAAATTTCAAGGGAAACCAGCTCAAATCTTTCTCTAATTAACAACTCAAATTTTAGATATGAACTTTTTTTGATGTCTCAATTCTTTTGATATATTATTCACTCGAATCGATTCACTTGTTTGATAGAGAGTATAGAGGGCAACAGAAAAAGCAGATGAGGACGAAGGAGAAAAATAAGTGATTACATGGCTATATCTAGTAGTAAGTAATAAAATGATGATAGTTTAAGTCATTTTTGGTTAAAACAATGATCGAAGGGTTATTTTGTTTGATTTACTCGAAAACAAATCATTAATTATTTCCCAAACCATTTAATTGGAGAAGAACTAAATCCGTAGGTAACTATCAAGGTTGTGGCGGAATGATAAATAATTCTTCATCCTTAATCAAAGGTCTCAAGTTTGAGTCTAATTGCGTACAAAGTCGTTTTTGTTAAAGAGCGTACACAAATTCAGATTTTATCGGATTCTACTGTAAATACGAGACACTAGGTAGGAAACCAAAAATCAGTACGCAGTAGTGGTTGCATTTCGTCAGTTATCGTCTTATCCAGGTTTGAATTTCGAAGCCTATAAATTAAATTAGACTCTTGCTTAATTTCTACTAATAGAAATCTTAACCACTAAAAATTGTATGTAATTTCTTCATTTGTCACTGATTATCTTATCCACTATGTTGAATTTTGAACCCTAGCTATAAGTTAGAATCTTGCCTAATTTTTTTTCTACTAATAGAAAATCTTAACCACTGAAAATTGTATGTAATTTCTTCATCTGTCATTGTCATTAGACATTAGCTCTAATTAAATAGGATATATATAGAGAGGAAATGTGAAGAACGTAACTCTCTCTTATACACATTTGTGAATCTTGGGTTAATATGACTTGTGCTGCAGTTAAATTTTGGACTTTCTTAGAATTTCTTAGAATTAAGCTAACAGCTATCGTCTGGTCATAGATTTTGCATTAGATTTTAAAATTTTATTTTTAAATATTTATTTGGTCATAAAACTTGATTAGATATTGAAAATGTATATATTCTCAAAAAAAAAGAGTCAAATTTCCAAAATATTGGTTCAGGTCATTGTTCGGGAGATATTTCATGTCCATTTGATCACAAAACTTAAAAAAAAAAAATGTATGTTCAAACACATTTGAAGTTTCTAAAATCACAATTCTAAAAATTCAATTTTTCAAGTTTTAAGTTTTAAATTCAAAACCTATATAATCAAACTAGAGTTCATGATTTCTCCAATTTGAAAAAACGTTTCTTTTTCATAATTTATGTCCTGAAATGAATAATGAAATATAATTTCAATTTTCTAAGACTAATGGACTGCATGCATTTTCCCTCATTTTTGTTAGTGCATACTAAGAGAATACTTCCTTGATTACGTAAAGAATCCCAATATAAATGCTTTGTATAATTCATAGTAAAATGTTTATTTTGTGAAAAAGCCTAACACTATATTCTTACTATTGTAATTCTAAATGAACGTCTCGAAACACAAATTTGATAGAAAATTAGAGAAAAGTCAAGATAATGTACGATATATATATATATATATATATATACTATGAAAATCTTAAATTAAAATTTTGCATCGACTTTCAACGGACTTGTATTCCCAATAAAAGCATCTAATTACTCGAGTAGTGAGTCATTTAAAGAGATAATCTTTTTTATATCATTGCACAAATCCAAATAGGCATGTGTGTGTTCCCCCATTTTGTGGCACCTTAGGATCTCTTTTGTTATAAAAATGTGATTGATCTTGGTAAGCAATCTCTTTTCTGACTTTAATAATAAAATAAACCATTTTAGCTAAGTATTTTATAGGTGTGCCTGCTGCTAAATGGCACAATTCGAGTAAAAAGTATAGTTTAGTTTACTCTTCAGTGTAGAAATAGTTCCAAATGGCCTATATTGGCTCCAAACATATTCCTCCAAAATAAAGTACTTTAAAAAAAAAAAGGTAAAATGGTTTTAAATGGCCATCATTGCTGACTTTATCACTAGCTCGATCCTCAACTCAAGTGCATCAAACTCAAGTATAAGAGGGATGAAAACAATAAAGAAGCATATATATATATAGCAATCAATAAGAAAAATAGTGTAAAGTTCACAAGAAAGAACAATAACATTATCAAATAGTATGATGGTCAAAACATAATACACAATATATGTCAATAACTATAAGCAACCTTCGCAACACAAGATAACACTCTACATTTTAGGATAGAAGAGAAAAATATTACAAAGCATGTTTTCTTTGTTGATAGAGGGGTTTGAATTCACAACACTAGTGTGAAAAGCATTTTCACCGCTCTTCCTTACCACTGAGCTATCAATTAATTTTGTTAAAGGATTTACAAATTAATATATATATATATATATATATATATATATATATATATATATATAGATAGATAGATATATAAATACTTTTCTAATATAAATATAGAATTTACGAAAAAGCTAAAGAATTTGTCCGAATCTATGAACCCCTACTTAGCTCTATAGGTGCTGGTAGAAGTGGTGCTACAAGTATGGTTGGAGAAACTGGCCAACTAGTTTTCTAAGTTTTAACTTCTTGAATTTTGATTGTAAATCTTATGAAAATAAACTTGGTATAGAACTTATGTTTTTGTTCTGATCGATCTCCTTGACTTTAGATTTAGTTTTATATTTTTATTCTTAATCATCTCAAACTCTTAGTAATTTAATTTTTTTATTTTTGAACAAGATATATAAATCATGTGTATGATTCATGTGGTTTGTCACTTTACTTCTAAGTGACTTACAATGATTTATTTGTATGTAAAATCTTAACAATCAAATCGATAACGATCAATATTTTAGTGATACTATAACAATTTATCATGTATACAAATTAATAACCAAAAAATCAAATTGAATTCAGTTAAGCAAATGCCTATTCAACAAATTAATTAGTACTCTCTTTGTCTCAATTTATATAACTCACTTATTTTAGTTAATTTAAAAAAGAAAAACACATTTCTATATCAGTAGTAACAATTTAACTTTAAAATGCTCATTTTATCTTTAATGAAATGATTTATAGCCACACAAAAATCTACGATTTATATTAGACCATAAATTTTAAAGATCTTTCTTTTTTAAATTCCGTAACAAATTAAACTATCTCATATAAATTAAGACGGAAGAGTACTTTTATTGTGTGATGTTTATCTTTCTTCTTTGAATCACGGACTAAAACAAAAACATTTTCTATTTTATTTCCCTAACATATTTGGCGAAATGGTCCGCCTTATACTTGAATGTGTTTGTATTCTAAACCCTCCGACTAAACACTCTGTCAACTAAACCCCTAAACTCGTTAAAATACTATATTTTAAACTCTTTTCTCATCAGATCTAAGAAATTAAGTATTAAGAAAATTAAAAAAATCAAATATTTAACTTTCGTAAATTCTGAATTTTTTTAAATAATCATGTTCTTCAATCCTCATATATGCTCACAATTTGACCACCAAATTCATGCCAAATAGATGAAATTCTTCTTTATTTGACTTGAAATTTCAACTACAAGTTCACTAACACAAATCCAACGAGCCCCAATCACAAATTTAAATTAATTTCACAAATTCATAAGACCCATTTGTTGTTCTTCAAGTTTTCTCAAGCTTATCAATGGAGTTTTCAACTTTTTCAATAGTCATCATCACCCTTTACATTAATGCATATCATACCTTCTCTTTGAATCTAACTAACATAAACAATGGTTTCAACTTTTAAAATAAAAAACACTAAGAATTTAGAAAAATGGGAGCTGAAAAAAAGAAATTTGTCACGACCCAGGGGTATCCCCTAGACGTAATATGGCGTACTTGACCCCGAAGGGGTCGCATACAAGCCCTTAGCATATCTTAAACATAAAAGTCATAGAATGATGTGGAATTAAAAAATTTCTTTACAAATCAAAGTCTTTCATAAAAGGGAATGGGAGTCTAGACCTTGTCTCATTTAGCCATCTAAATATAATTGAATAGCGAATAGGGACACAACCCTTACAATAGTTCTCAAATGACATACTAAAATAAACTACTAAGTAAAGATACTCATCCTCGAATCTTGAGGACTCACCAACTAGCAAGGGGGATTATCTATCCTAAGCTTGAATCAAATAGAAGACCACTTTCAAGAACCAAACCCTACATTTGTAGAAAAATGTAGAAATATGGGTTAGCACAAAAATGCACTAAGTATAGTAGCCATGCATAAAAATCATTGAAACATGCAAAAAGGGATATTTTAGTTGAAACCATGATATATGCCAATTTGAACATCTACTTTGAAAGAGTTGGAGAACATCACTCATAAGGCAACTCATATATAGTTCATCATAGAACAAAGGATAACAACATAATCATAAGCATAGTCTCCAATCATAGACATAGTGCAAATATCAATCATCGTAAGACATAATGCACATATGTAGTCAAATACCAAGATCATCTCATCAAAATAGAATCATCACATAAGTAACCCTAAGTTTTACTTGTGCCATACATATATAAAATCCCATAACCCTGTCTACACTAAGTACCACTTTTAGGTCATCGTGATCATACTTGTCGTACATTAGTCTCATCCATAGTTAATACTCATAGACAAGGAAACATTCGTATTCATTAGCTCATGTCAAGGAAAGTCAATCATAACAACAATCCACATTAATTCATAAATCATCATAATGTAATGGAACCACACCATGGCTACTCTCAAAGTCTACTTGTGTCATGTATGAGTAAAGTCCCATACCCTCACTCACACTAAGTAGATCTTCTTGAAGAGTCATTAGTCATAGTTCATGTTTCATATTCATAGTTCATTTACATAAGAGAAACATACCATGGCTACTTTCAAAGTCTACTTGTGTCATGTATGAATAGCATCCCATAATACTACTCATACTAAGTAGACCCTTTTGAGGAACCATAGCACATAACTCACTTTCTTGTTCATGGAGGAAAAATAGCCTTAACCGACATAGACCATGTGAGCTACATGAAATTCGGTGTCGTGTAACCCCACCCCGAAAAAGGGTGTCCTACTTGCCTAAGGTAGAACTAAAGGTATTAGCTTTTAGGTGGATCGACTAGCTAAGGACCTATGTGGGCACATAGTTATTGAATAGGGAGATTGCATCTAGAAACCCAACCTATTGTATTGACGGAGAACCTTCCATCTCATGAGAATAATTTAGAGAACCCGACCTTTTGTATTGACAAGAGGGCTCTACCTCACTTTCCATATCCACTCGATACTAAACATTATTTCCCAAAATTACTTGTTTAAATTTTTGAATTGAATTTACATGCATGAAAGAGTATCTTACCCTTCATTCAATACAACTCATAACATAGCTCATAGATTCAATAGGTGAGTACTAACTTTCAACCTTAGAATCATCATTAGTATGTAAGAATAACTTTCATACCAAGATCATGTGTTCTCATGAGAATGGACTTTCAATCAACACAATAGAATCATCATGGTCATGTACATTTCATTCATAATAATGTGTAAAAGTGCATATGGGAACTATACTTTCAATTAACACCATTAATACACCATAATCATGTTTAGCATGGGGGGAGGGGGGGTATAATTATCCTTGCAATGACACAACAACAACATTATCATCATAGGCACTTTCCTTTCAAAGTGCTCATAAGCATGTTCATAATATCACAATCATGCATAATTCACATATATTGCATTCAAGGATCCTAGACCATATAAATCAACACATCTAACATTCATCATAGTAGACATGGATATAATCGTAATTCAAGTAGTTCATTCATTGCATGTATAAGTTTATATACTCATATTATAGGTCATGTGGGTAAAGTCCTTCCACAATTATACCATTTACAATTCAACATGCATAATAACTTTCTTTTTAAAGCCTCAACATTCATAGCTCATTCATATTAGCTATTACCCTTGAGGCCCTAGAAGTCATCTTCATGTTACAAGCATTACTCTCAAGCAATACCTCACATGGTTATCAGTTAAACCTAACTCTCAAGGTAAACTAACCATATGATTCATTCTTACTCTAGTTAGTTCATATCTACAAGTTTTACTTATGAGCAATTCATGTCTAGGTGATCTAATTTAAGGCAATTCATCAAGAAGTTCATCAATCTTAGAAGGTCACATTTAAACCTTCAATTTGCCTCTTTCATGACATAGCCCTAAGCCACATCAATTTCGCCCTAGAATCTTAGGTTAATCAAGTATACATGTAGAATAATACTAAAATCATGCAATCACATCATAATCTACTCACACCTAATCAATTGGATCAACTTGCAACAACATTCTTTAATGTAAAGAAGGACCATAGCTAAGATTGGGGAACTCGTGGATTCTCGAGGAATTCAAGTTGAAATTCATATAAAATCAGTAATGCATTTATAAACAACCATAATTCAACCTTTAAAAGCAACTTTAAAAGAAATCCATGGGGTTGAGTTGAAACCCTAGCTTTTGGAGATTTCTAGATTTGAGATAAAAGCTTTTGAAGGGACTCCTTGGGTGATAGCTATCCAAGGATGAAAACTACCGTACCTTATGTAGATTTTCTCACGAAATTGAAGAGAAAAGGCCGCTCCTTAACCCCTAGACTTGACCTTCTTCTTGTTCTTCAATGGAGTTCTAGAGAGAGAATATTTTGAGAGGGAGGTTGGTTATGTTTTAGGGTCTTAAGATATAATTAGTTAATAGAATGTTTAATGACTTAAAATAGTTTATCTAGGTGAAATAAATTCATATAAAACGACCCTTAATGAAAACTAATTTAAAAGGAATTTACTTACCTATCCCTACCTTGGCTGAGACTTGATAGCATTGCAGGCCATGACTTATGCCCAGCACTCACGTATCGTGAGTAGACCTACGGGTCGTGCTGTTGGTCCATAGGTCAGGGCTGAAGCTTGTTTTTGAGGGCTTGACTCAAGCCCAAGAGCTACCGAGCGTGGATGGACCTACGCCCCGTAGATGCCATTCGTAGCTCACACTTTGAGCAGTCTTGGGGCAGATTTGAGGGACTGTTTTGGGGTCCTCCTCAAGGACCACTTTGATTGGTCCTTGGGGAGTTGTACCTTGACGTTTAACCCCTAAACCCCTCAACCTAAACTTGGGAAGTCATTTGACACTTCTAAACCCTACATCCAACTCAACAACACATTTGTAAGGCTCTAGTTCCACCTACTAGTTTTTTCGGGTTGTTACAAAATTAATGGCGAGGTGTTGATTTATTGCAAAGGGGAGAGTAAGTTGAAGAAGAAAAAGAGAGTGTATGGAAACTAATTTCGAAGAAAAAAAATGGGTGTGGTGGGTTATTTTGTTGAAGAAGAGAAGAAAGTTTAAGGTTAGGGGTGGGAAGAGTGTTGGAAAAGAAGAAAAATTGGGGTGGGTGAGAGAGGGTTAATGAAAAAATAATTTTTTTTAATAAAAAACTTAATTTTTAAATAAAATATAGTGCATTGACGTGATTAGAAGCAAGTGTATTCACACAACATTGTGCCAACTCAACAATATTTATGCCACATATATTTAGTCAATGATCAGATGAGTTTTAAATATTATGTTTTAAGAAATTTAAGGGTTCAGTTGATAAAGTATAAAATAAAAGAATTTCAAATACAAATTCATACAAATACAAGAGTCTATTGGACCATTTTGCCAAACATATTTTCTGAACGATGCGATATTTTAATACCGTGAATACTCTTGTGATGGGGGTGCCTTTATCTACTTTGAGGGTAAAATGGTCATTCGCCATGAAACGTACAATAAAAATTGTGAATAGACTTCAGATTCTCCATTCACTTTCCGTCAACTCCACGGCTCTTCTCCGTCATCGATCGCAGCCTTCCTCCGCCTTCCCTTTCCTTATCCAGAAAAAACCCCTAAAGTTCACCCTATTTCTCATTCAATTTCATTGAATTAAACTCTAAATTTACCGTTTGTTTCACGTTTTTCTTCAATTTCTGAAATCTGCAATTTAACGTTTGGGGAATGGCGATGTTAATAGAGGAGCTGATTAAGTCAATAGAGATGTGGCTGAAGCTGATCAAGAAGCCTCAGGAGTATATTGACCCGAACCTTGATCCAGTTCTGTTAGTTCCGGGTGTCGCCGGGTCGATTCTCAACGCTGTTGATAAGAAAACGGGTCGGACCGAACGGGTTTGGGTCCGAATACTTGGTGCCGATCATGAGTTTTGTGATAAGTTATGGAGTCGCTTTGATCCTTCTACTGGTAAGTTAAATTTAGGATTTTCACTAGCTATTTTTGTAGTTAGTGATAATTTCTGCTGTTGTGCTCTTAAAGGCTGTATTTTTATAGATTATAGGGAAAGAAGAAGCTTGTTTTACGTGTTAAAGATTGTATTTTGATGTTATTTATTTTATTTTTTCCCTTTTGGGTGTTGTGAAACAGGTAAAACTACCAGTTTAGACCCTGACACTAGCATTGAGGTCCCGGACGACAGATATGGACTACATGCTATTGATAATTTGGATCCCGACATGGTTAGCTGCCTTGTACTAACTATGCGTAGTCATTGTGTTGAAATTGTAGAAGGTTATTTATTGAGTCATTAATGATTGTCAATTTGGGAACCTACTTATATAATCGTACTGGAGCAGTGCTGAGATTTATGCCAATGATAAATCAAAATAACCATTGTGTCACAAACTAAACAATAAAGCAGTATAGATTAGGGTTTTACGTACTGAATCAGTGTTAAGAGGGATAGAAATTGGAATTTACCAAAGAGAGGGAAGAGCCCAATCGTGTTTGAGCATTTCATTGTCCGTGTAACATTATTTTGAACAATGGAGTATTGTTGTAGACTTGTACATGTATTTCAAGGTAATACGTTATGCATTGGATTGGTCAGGTGTAGTAGATCTAGATCTTCTACTTGCTTTTCTGCTAAGAGATTCCCAGTAAGGTCTTTCTCATTAGAGACACAGCAAGGACAATTAAGTTTCTTTCACCTGCTA
Organism: Solanum bulbocastanum; assembly: GCA_037074985.1. Lineage (NCBI taxonomy): Eukaryota > Viridiplantae > Streptophyta > Magnoliopsida > Solanales > Solanaceae > Solanum > Solanum bulbocastanum. The sequence goes on along the minus strand of CM073598.1, from coordinate 23,318,566 downwards.
ATGATGAACTATTTGAAGGGAATAAGTGGGCACATTACGGTTTTTTGAAATGCACACAGTAAACAGCATAGATAATTCATTGAACAAATCAGTCTGAGTTGTTTCTTCAGTTTTATTGAAAAGAGAAGTTATTACAAAGAGGAGTCATTTTATAAAGTTCCTTACGATTAAGGGTGACACGAGGTAGAATGCAGCAAGTTTAAAATCCTTCTGATGTACAGGGGAAATAAATGGTCAGGGGGGCTGCAATGGATTAGGGGGCAGGACAAAAGTGCTATAATGCTAGAACCTTCGAGTACAAGAGAGAATGAAGTCATTCTCAAAAGGAGAGAATGAAGGGTTTTTGTCTGGAAACAAATTGATTTTTTTCATAATGATTCAGTTGTATGTGCTAAAATATTCAAGTCAATATAGTAATGACTTTTTAATGAAATCAGAAATTTGATTTCTTTACCTCGTCCTCTTTTGCAGATTATGGGATCTGATTGTGTGTATTATTACCATGATATGATAGTTGAGATGCTCAGCTGGGGTTACCAAGAAGGAAAAACACTATTTGGGTTTGGCTATGATTTCCGGCAGAGCAACAGGTAGCTGCTGGTCATTTAATAGATATTGAACATGATTTCCAGTAAATGTTTTCCCTGTTAACGATCAGCATTTGAGTATCACTAATTTTATTTGTTTCTTAATCCTCCTTGAAGAATTGAAATAGAGATGCCTTTTACAGATTTAATCCTTTTCTTAACAATATATAACCACATACTCTCAATGTGGTGTTTCTCCATTATCATATCTTAATATTGTTTACTATCTAAATTTAGTGGGTGACTCACTCAGACATTGCTATTACATACTCATATTTTGTGTTGAAGACGTTTGCCATGTGTTAATGCTGAAAATTTTGCTTTATCCTTTTTTCTTTCCCTCCAGGCTTCAGGAAACAATGGAGTGTTTTGCCCAAAAGCTAGAATCCATACATACTGCATCAGGAGGCAAAAAGATAAACATCATAAGTCATTCTATGGGTGGTCTTCTGGTTAAATGTTTCATGGCTCTCCACAGTGATGTAATGCCTCCTCTCCCTTTCTTTTTGTATTTCTGCCCTGCTACTTCACTTCCTAACCACTCTTCTTGGCCCTGCTTCACTTCCTAACGACTCTTCTTGGCCTTAAAAATATTTATTTCAGTTTTAATCTTTTAATGAATGTTGTATTTGCAGATCTTTGAAAAATATGTGAAGAATTGGATTGCAATAGCTGCACCATTCCAAGGTAAGCAGCTCTTTTGTAATTTCAAGTAATCTGCATGGTATCCCAATGATGTCTCCACATGTTTTTTAGTTTAGGCAAGGTATATATTCCTGATTAACTTTTCTAAGATTTCTTTGGAAGTGTTAAACTTCATCTATCTATTCATATACATGTTATCATGTTGCATATACACATGGTTTGGGCTTGAGACTTCCATGTTGGAGGTCTCAAGTTCGAAACCCCTTGCCAACGAAAGAAAGGGGTTTGCCTTCTGGCTTGAGCGTGTCGCACCAGGCTTGCCTAGTGTGGGTTGCCTCTCTTGTGTGGTTTCCGAGCTATTGCATAGGAGTGGGGGTAGGATACGGGTTTTCCTTGTCATAAAAAAAAAAAAAAAAACACACTTCAAATCTCTGTAAATATAGTACTATTTCTCTCTAGACCCCCTCACTCTTTTATTTATTAGAAGGTGGAGAGACTAACAAAATAGATGTATTACTAATGAAGTAGCATTCACTGCAGTGTTGAGCTTAGGAAATGTATCATGCTAGTTCCTCATTACACTGTTTAAATTATGCCGAAGAGCTTAAAAAAACTTGAACATCCATTTTTTATATCTCAACACATCTATATCAACAACTTTTTCTTCGGTCCTTTTTTCTCTTTTTCTCTTTAAAGAAAGGTAAGAACTTCTCATCAGTTCTTCTCTGCACTTGGAGTCCATCCAGCAGCATAAAGACCCTTAATAGTTAATATCATGAACAATTTAACCCAGGCATTTCAGAAGCTAGTCCATAACTGGCAGGACAGCACCAAATAAAATAAGAGATGTATGTGGTTCCCTTATCTCCTTAGTTCACAAAAAGAATCTACTGCAAATCTGAAGCCTCTTATCCTCAAATTTGACTAAGACATGAATCATGCCCAGCATCCAGTTAAAACAAGCTACCTTCTATGGCCCTTTAGGTCTCCAAATCATTTTCCAAAGCTATTGTGGGGAGTTGCAGAATTCAGTAGCTAGACTTTTGTAACATGACTTCAAATACAAGTTTTCACTTCTATAAAAAGCCCAAAGCAATGAGCTGGCACCATCTGTAGCTGAAATTTGAATACACCTGTTTCTTCTGAAGTATAACAAATATCTGTTCTCTGATCTACACTGAACTATCATTGCCTTATTGTTAAATGGAAAATGTATAGAACTTTGCTTTTAGAGGTGTGAGATTTAGCCACAAGTATCTCCAAAGCTTAATTTTCTTTCATCCCTAGCTTAGAAACTACCTTTTAAAGCAAATAGGCCACAGTTTTGCTGTCTGCTTCCTGACTCCTACCCGTGGGAAGTTATTGCTTAGTATTAAATTTGATACATCTTTTTGTAATGTTGAAAAAGGAAACGTTATGTTCTACTCCATCCCATATTAGTTGTCCACCTTACTATAAAGAGTTGTCACAAATAACTTGTTAATTCATAAAATAAAGATATAGTTAATTAAATTTTTTCCATTTTATCCTTACAATTTGTTCTTTTTTGGAAGTGTAAACAAGTTTGTAAAGTTCCAAAAAGATTTCTTAAGCGGTAAATTAGTAAAACTACCCTTCTCATTATGATTTCTTAAAGGTGGGGGGGGGGGGGGGGTGTCAAGGGGAAAGTTGACAACTAATATGGGAAGGAGGGAGTATTTTTCAATCTTCAATTTATAGTTTAGTTTTTCTTTTTAAAAAAGATCTTAATTTAAAGAGATAAATGTCAAAAACACACCTAAACTATCCCCTTTTTTTGAGTTTCATACCTAAACTATTGAGACTGTGAGTTTCATACCTAAACTATCATTTATTACACCTCAGTGGTGTGTGATGCACACTCTCTTTTATTTGAAAAATCTTGACACATGGCATTCCACATGGATAAAATGTTCCATCTTGACAAAAATTAAATAATAAACTATTAATATTAATTAAAGATTAAAGTATTACTATCCCAAAAAGAATTAACCCACTCATTCTCCCAAAAAAAATTGATATTATTATAGTTTTAAAAAAAATAAAAATTCTACTCCATCCTATTTAACCCTCCGCTCCTAATTTATTTTATTTTTGTTACATTTTTCTCGTTTTGTGTTAGATATGTACATATATTTTTAGGAATTTTTTTCTACTTGAGTACCGAATATAACATAAATAAAAAATTTATTTTAAAAAAGTCTTGCGGTGACAAGTAAAAATATCTTCGATATGTTTATATCTAACACAAACGAGAAAAAAATTGGAAGCGGAATGTTAGGTAAAGTGGGTAGAATTGTTCTTTTTTTAAAAATAAAATAATATCTAAATTCATATTTGAAGGGTGGTGGTGGGGGGGGGGGGATACGGTGATATGAAGTGATGTAGTGGGGTAAGAAAAATGTTTTACATTTTATTTTATAAAAAAATGTTACTTTTTTGAGATCAAACTAATTTTTTAATCTTTAATTTTAACTAATACTAATATTTATTGAATTTTTGTCAAGGTGAAATGTTTTGTCCATGTGGAGTATGATGTGTCAATTTTTTTTTGAATAAAAGAGAGTGTGCTACACACACCATGATGGGAATGGTATAAAAGAAAGAAGTGTGTTTCTCAAACTAATAAGTGATAGTTTAGGTATGAAACTCACACTCTCAATAGTTTAGGTTTAGGTATGAAACTCACTCTCAATAGTTTTTTTTTTTGAACTTGGTAACTTTGTATTATATCACAAAATAGTACATGGGTCGTACTGTAACAAAACTCACTCTCAATAGTTTAGGTATGAAACTCAAAAAAATGGGATAGTTTAGGTGTGTTTTTGACACTAATCTCTAATTTTAACTTACAAAAAATCAAGTTTAAATTTTAAGTAAATCTATATGCCTAATTTCATGTACGAATTATCTTTTGGCATGGTTGTGCAACTGTCTATAGAATGAGAAGAAGACTTATCGACATTGATTAGCAAAGAACAATGATGTAATGACATAAAAGTAATAATATTTGTCAGTATTACTTATCAAAAAGAAAAGGTAATCATATTTGCATATTGAGGTCAAACGCCATACTGTCTAGTAAACCAGTATGCAATAATCTATAAGTTCAAGCTTTGAAGGCTCAGCCATTGAAACAGTTCTTGATAAATAGGTGAGATTGGTAAATGATACTCAAATAATGACTTATCTTAATTCCTATCTGCTTAATGTAGCTTAATCTTCTAGTAAGTTTATATATCATCCTCATTGAGTAAGGTATTCTAACATGTAATAAGGCCTTAGGCTATCACAGGAAAGATATTGGTAAGACTACAGTACTTTAGAGCTCGAATGCATACCTATAGGCTTAATTTTGATCATAATTGAAATAAACCCAAAAGAAAATTGAAGAAAAGGATATGGTATGTAACAGATCTTGCTTTTGATATTTGAACATTGGAGGCAAATGGTCTAATAGACTTAATTTTGTCTTCCATGAACGTCTATGAACAGTTGGAGGCAAACAGTCTAATAGACTTAATTATGTTCTCCAGGAATATCTAGACAGTATTGTACAGAAAGCACAGATTGTACAGTACTATGATTTCAGATTGAGCTTAAATATCTAATTTTGATCTGCCTCGAAATGTTTCTACTGCTTCTTTACTTTTAGCCTTACTCACCCTTAGAATGGTAGCGTTTCAGGATATTGATTGTAGGAGAATCTGCATTTTGTATAATTATGATGTTATCAATTTGGTGTGGAACCTTGTATAAAATATCCAATATTTTAGGCTATAGTTTTGGAATTAATATCAGAGATTTTGTTTCTTAAATCCTTACATTCCAAATAATGGCAACTTTATTCCTGTCTCCTTGTTTTGTCCTTTTCTCTGATGGTAAGCTAAGATCAATTAGTGGTGCTGGCATGGTTTATGGTGTTCTTTCGTGTCTTACGGTTTTTAATTTGATAGTCTGATTGATGTGATTCGTCTATGTGGTTGATCACGTTACAGGTGCTCCTGGATATACTACCTCTTCATTATTGAACGGAATGTCATTTGTGCATGGGTGGGAAGAGAGTTTTTTCATATCCAAGTGGAGTATGCATCAGCTGGTTTGTGTTTCAACTCCACTTGAATTGCACTACGATCTTTTCTCCCTTTTCTTTCTTCCCTCCATCCATTTGCATTTTTTGTTATCTAGATTTCTTGCACTGTTTTGTTAGACAGTGCTTAGTTCTGTGTCATGTGTGCATAGTCAGTTTTTCATCTTTGTTTCTGCCATCTTGTTGAAATTTGTGTCTAGATTTTTATATATGTTGGTCAATGTAAAACAGTAATTAATGATAGGCAGAGGCACGGTTTTGCATATTTTATGAGGCTCTATGTTTCTTAATTTGATTAACCCACAGTGCTACTCAAGGGCGGATGTACATTGTGTCTAGGGGATTCATCCGAACCCCCTCCCACTATATATATAAGATCAATTTTTTTTTGTGTGTGTATATATTTAAAATTGAATCCCCTGGGCATATGTCAAAGGAGTAGCTCAACAGTTGATGGGGTTCTGGATTTCGCCTATGTGAGCTTTGGAGTCACGGGTTCGATTCCAGGCAACAACATCTTTTTTATTTGAACCCCCTTGATAGAATTCCTGCCTCCGCCACTAGTGCTACTCATTCATTGGCTTTGTTGATAATATGTTCTCCATTCTGATTATTAGGTATGCCATTTGTCTTTTTCTTGGATAGTTTCTTTGATATCTATTTATTGGTTAGACTTCAGTTGCATATTAAAGCATTCATTATTGGGAATTTGTCTAGCAATATGGACAAGAGGCTAGTTCGTTTGTAATTTTGTTGGCATAAACTACCTTCTTTGATAGATCAATTACATCTGATATTTGGTCTTGCAGTTGATTGAGTGTCCGTCAATATATGAATTAATGGGGTGCCCTGATTTCCACTGGGAGCATGCACCACTTTTAGAAATTTGGAAGGAAAAATCTAACAGTAATGGAGAGTCCTCCGTTGTACTCGAGTCTTACTCTTTACTGGAAGCTGTATCAGTGTATGAGTTAGCTCTTTCAAACAACAAGGTGAGCTGGCCATGGAATAGAATGTCAAGCAATTTATACTGAAAAGCTGGTTTTGATGAGGTCTCCTCATTGCTGGGCTTCTGGATAGGTTATAGACTTATCATTGAAGTAAAATGCATTTCCTTTTTCCCCTCTCTTGAGCTGTCTGTATATTGACCTTGAACCACACATTATTGTTGTTGTTGTTTCATCTCTTTGGAAGTTGAACGGCAACTATAAAATTCATTTATCCATCTTTGCAGGTTACTTATAATGGAGAAAAAATTTCTTTGCCATTCAATCTGGAACTCTTGAAATGGGCTAACAAGACCCGAGAGATTTTGTGCCATGCAGAGGTTCCTGATAAAGTTAAGTTCTACAACATCTATGGGACCAATTATGAGACGCCTCATAGTGTCTGGTACTATTTCTTTCTTAAATATTTGGATCTCAATTTTTTACTTGTCTGAATATGGATGTGAATAATGAATATGTGTGTTTATATACTGTTTATAGTTCTAATTCATGAGAATCTGGTCACTGAATTGGCTTCTTTGCAGTTATGGAAGTCAGAATGCACCCATTTCTGATCTTCAACAATTACCATTTGTCCAGGTAACATTGTTTTATTTGACTTTGGATTGGTCTGACTGAATTATGTATTTTAATTTTTTCCTTTTGTCTTTTCCCACTGGTCTCTCTGACTAGCATTTTTTATGCATATTCACAGTCTAACTACATATCGGTTGATGGAGATGGTACAGTTCCAACAGAATCTGCGAAGGTATATGCTCTACATTTTGCCTCATGTGATCGTGATATGAATCTTTTTTTTTAATTACATTTCTAGAGAGATCTTTAATAATACTTTAGACCATCTTGTATGTTCTCTTTTGCTTGCCAAATTGGAACCAATGTATCATAGAATGTGGTATGTGTTGTTTTTAAGTTAAAAGGCGTCACGCTTCCTTTCTTGAACTAGTGTTATATATTCTGCTTGGACTTGGGATGTAGTAGGGGGAGAATGGAAGGAAGGAAAGCCTAAAGCACATATTTGGTTATAGCAGATTCATTAGCCTAGGTCCTTTCATTTATTCTTAACATGTTGTGTTTAGGGTTAATTTGCAGTATAAACATTTCTTATCTTTATCATTCTTGCCTCTCTAAATTGCTCTTACTGTAAGAGATGTTAATTTGCACGAGATCTTGGCTTTAGTTATATGCCTAGTTACATCTTTAAAGTGGAGCATCTTTAGATCTGTCTTGTGTTGTTTTCTGTTGTATCTTTTCATTTCCTGCTTTTAGATGTTGGAATCTCACCAACGTTCACTTTGAATAAGTGAACCAAGTACCTTCAAGGACCAGGTTTTGGTTCGCTTTTAATTCCTGGTAATGTCAAAAAATAACATTCAGATAGTGAGGTGCTTACCAAGAAGACGTGGATTCTTGGTGATTTCTTTGGTGCCTCAGCAGTTTGAGCCAGTGCTGTTCAAGGGCTGCCAGCACAATGTTCCTGTGAAAAGGATAAAAAAATGGAAGTAATTAAAAAAAAACTATTTAAAGTTGAAACTGTGGCCACCATTGGATTTTTCTGCTAACCTACCCTGCATACTAATGTAAGAAGTGATTGTTTTTACTATGCTTCTATAACTATCTGATCCTGACAAATGTTGAAGTTATATGGTTTGATGTGCTATCCTTCTCAAGAAATATGGTTCAATGTGCGATACTTTCTGGCAGGCCGATGGGCTTAAAGCAGAAGCTAGGGTTGGAGTCCCTGGGGATCATAGAGGAATCATCTGTGACCGCCATGTGTTTAGAGTGATCAAGCACTGGTTAAGAGCAGATCATGATCCTTATTACAATCCAATCAACGATTATGTTATCCTACCCACTTCATTTGACATTGAAAGGCACCACGAGAAAGGCTTGGATGTAACTTCTCTTAGAGAGGAGTGGGAAATTGTTTCAGAAAGCCAGGATGGCGAAGAGAACGCAGATAGCGGAAAGACAAAGGTGGGTTCTATGTCCGTCTCTCATGTTGGAGCTGACAATACTACGTGGGAAGAGGCCCATGCGACTGTTATTGTCCACCCTAAAAGTGAAGGTAAGCAACATGTAGAGTTGAATGCCATGTCTGTCTCTGCGAGGGCTTGAAACTTATTTTACCATGTGGTCAAAGGGGCGTTATTGTTTTATATCCATCTGTCTATTCTTCCTGATTTCTTCTGTATATACACACTAGTCGTGTACCTGAACAGAACCATGTATGTATATATATATGTGTGTGTGTGCATATTAACATTATCAAGTATGTGATGTGGATGAATGAAATAAGAAACTTGATTTCTTGTTCATCACTTGTTACTTTGAATGCCAATGTCAAATGTGAAACCACAACATGTATTGATGATGCTAATCTTGAAAAAATCAATAATGTAGGAGTTCTAAACTCCATCTGAAAATGAAAGAGAAGTTAGCGAACGAATGAGTATCGAGAATAAGCCAGGTGATACGAGCAAACGCTTATGACTGTAAGGCGTGAAACGGAGTCTTTAAAGGTAAAATTATGAACACAACTAAAGACTTCTTTGCAACTCTGTGAAAAGGTTGCAAAGATTCTAAAGTAGTTTTGATCAATTAAACTAGTGTTGTTACACCAATCAAAAAGTGAATGGTATTTTGAATTTGGATAACTTTGATAAAAACATATAATATTTTTATTAAAAGGAAAAACTACCACCCTCATTTATGTAGAAGCTGAGGTTAATATACAGTTTCTGCTAAACACATGCAGTTACTCAAAATATTGTTTTTGTATTACATATTTCCTTGGAAAGTTGCACATTCTCTGATCTTCTCGAGTTAAAGACATGGATACAAAATGACAGTTCTGGGGCTTCCTCCACTTCATAAATTTTGTATGACAGCTTCACAGATATGATACAACAAATAGATACACTTCTCTTCTAAACACATTTCTTACATATTGTACAATTTAATATCTAACCTCTATATGTAGCTTCATGAGTTAAAAGTGAAAAAGAATAATAATAATAATAATACTCATACTGGTGGGAGGCTTAAATAATACACCAAGTCCTCCCAGCTCAGTGCATGACTGAGCCTCCCAAAGACAAATGAAGCAAATAAAATGAGGCAATTCACTCTTTTTTTTTTTATTTTGGGAAACGGAGACGACTCATCATTGTTTCCTTCTCTTTGGTTCGCGCTGCTCCCCTAGCTGCAAAGAAACATACATCTCATCCGATCCTCCCATCACAGAGTGTCTTTTTAATTCCCCATTTCCATGTTGAATCCCAGATACACTTGGGATAAACTGATGCTCAACGCAGGGAGTTGCTTTATTTCCATCCTGAATGTGGAAGTGTTTATGCTCGAGTGGTGGAACTATCCCTTCGTCAGATTCATCATCAATGGGATCTTGTCGGACA